>OX424530.1:13450049-23450049 GCA_949152445.1 Cerastis rubricosa | reverse complement strand
CGCTTTGATGTGAAGAGAAACCCACGCCCCCACGAAACGTCTGAGATACTCACAGATACGGATCACACACCGATACGGAGCGTCTCTCAATCCAGTCTCTTATGCTTCGGTCCTCAAAGGCACCGAAGTGGTTATCATCAGGTCGACCATCAGTTTATCCATTTCCTCAGGTCCGGCTAGGACACCTGTAAAATTATGTACCCATGAATCTCTGGGTTGGTACCTATTACCTATCTGTTTATGATTAATATATTAATCGTCTCTGCTTTCTCACAAGCAGGTTATATTTCATCGTTTTAACATTTAGGACACCTCCGTGTCAAACGGATTCTGGAGTTTCACTTCCTCCGTTATATCAAGTGTTACAGACTGTTTCGGCTCATATTTAGCATATAGCCTCCGCATCTGGAACGAACACCTTTGTGCTAATCAAATTCCGGATAAACCTCATTTGCAGAAGCACCCATTCCAGACTGATACGGCTTGCAGCCTTCACGTCTGGAATGTCCCCCCTCAACATTTATAGCGTCCGTCGACGCCAGCGCCCGTCGACGCTTACTTGGGCCTGTGGGGATTATGTTATAAGGTTTGCAAGAGAAGTTGGCCCTTGGACTTTCTCACAAACCCAGCGCGCGTGTCCGGCCAGACTTATTGCGCGTGAGGGTCGTAAGTTACACCTTAAGCCGCGATTATGAAACATCTTATTAAACTAGGACCGCGGCTTAAGACACGACCATCACTTCAGGTGTTTTAATTAGGTATAAGTTATTCAAACTGGTAAACATAATTTCATAGAACATTATTGAACATATCAAATCTCTAAACCGTACATAAACAGAAAGTTAATATCTAGGTACTTAGCTTTCGAGGTGGCGCGCCTCACGGATGACAAGAATCTCCATATACTCTTCTTGCACTGAATTTACTTAATTTAAGTTAGCTGTTAGCCAAACTGTGTGATGGCAAAAAGGCGGGAAAAGAATGGCTTGGGTTTGCGTCGTCAGGTTGCTCATACTGATTTAGTGTTGCTATCTTATTAGTGTTGTGTAATTAAATATTTACATTTATAAGTTTGGAACATCGCGATTTCATCTTTCGCGACAAGTGATGTAAGAGAGAAATATGACCAGGCGGCTCCATGGCCATGGGGAATAGGGCAAATATCATCATAAAGTATAAGCAGCTAGGACACTGGTCTCCTGCTCCATGAAGGTCCTTTGGCCCAAGTGATGAGTTATGTTATACTCCCTATTATGACATAATCCACCACGCGGGCCCCGTGCGAATTGGTGGATCTCACATGTTTTCGACATTTAGGTTCTAGGTGGTGGACATGAAGGTCTTCACGATGTTTTCCTTTACCGCTGCAAGAGCAATGGTCATGAAATAAATTTCCCATAGATCACACAAAAGACTTCAGGAATATATATTATGAGTAAAAATATGTAAGTTTGCTTAGCAGTCCCAACAGTCAGTGGAACTCAGTTATCTTTTTTTAGGAAAATCAGCTCATCTAGGTTGGGGTGTTCCAACCCACAGCCACTTTAGCTAACTTGCTCTGCAAGCTATGTCGGTAACCCCAGGCTTTTCCCGTATACTTTCAATTCGTTACTTATTTTACAAAGGAACGCGAAGGTTATAGGTTATGTTATTATGTCTTACTTGGGATGCTTAACGTCCCACTCGTTCATCTTTCCATTAACTTTCCTCATTAGAGAAACCCCATCATAAGAGACGGACGAAGTGTTTTTGTTTCGACAGTTCGGATTCCGAAGGTATGAAATTGCAAACTGGAAAAAAGTGTTTTTAACTATTAAATGCAAATCTGTTTGTGTAGGTAACAGAGAATCTGAATATGTGACTTTATAAAATGACAAAAAAACTCTTGGTAGATCATAATTGTTTTGCGCTATTCGTTTAAAATAAGAGATGGACAGCCATCGTACTCCTCAGTCCTCGTCTATTACCCTTGATTGATTATGAGTAGCAACATATTTGGCACTACAACTTAAAATCACAACTGAATATAGTGAAAAAAGTAACATAAAAATAATATAATAGTTCTTTTTGTACGGTGTAGCAGACGTAGTGACGTCACTGCTACGCTAGCCCAATGGAGGTGCTACGCATGTGCTACGAGTCACTTGCTTGTAGAAAAAATCAGATTGCTGCTATTTTACCATGTTTAATCTTTTCTTGTTTCTTTGGCTATGGAGTGGATTTTTAATTATCTATAGAAACAGAAATTTCCAATTATCTTCATTTCTAATAGACATTTCGAAAATGTTTTTAGTAACTTTTTAGACGTATACTGCTTATGCGTAGGAAGTTTCATTAAAATCTGTTCAGTCATTTCGGAAAATAACGACTTGAAAGTTTGTATGAAATGCCGTAGGGTATAAACGCTCTTAAGGTAAACGCACACTTGTCAGAGCCGAAGGAACCGAAGAAGCCGAAAGAATCGAATATTAGCATTACTTGTATCAAATCCCATGAAACCTCGCACACTTATCCGTATCGAATCGGACGAAAAGATAACGTTATATTTATGATAGAACGTTTCGTTCGGCATGGCCGATTCTTGCGGCGGACAAGTGTGCGTTGACCTTTAGTGTGTTTTTCGATTTACGTAGAAAACTCGATAGGTATATGTAATGTATAGTCACCCACACGCAGACCAACGTTGGCAATCGCTGTCCAGTGCTGCTGTTATTATTTGGCAACGAATAAAGAAGTAAAGCAACTAAAGGAATAATAAGCTCCTTTTTTTACTCCAGCTCACTTCAGCATTTCTAAAACTTGTTCATCAGACATTATCTTGACTTTGCTGGCTGAAGAGTTGACCGATTCCGTTGCTGTTCCAGTATTTGAATCTCCATCGTACGGGTCTTTGACCTGGATAATAGTAATAACTTTCAGTAGCGCCATCAGTATGGCATTTGGTGTGGACAAATGTGCTGTCATGTATGTGAAGCGAGATTATGGAATCCGTGGAAACTCAACTCTCGGATTCCATATACCTTAGATACCTCTTCTCAACAGAAACCAACAAGTATTTTGGTATGTCGGAAGCATAAGGCATCGTCCTAATAGAACGCGAATGCGCGATCATCGTAGGTTCGCGCGAATTTTACTCGTGGGAACGCGCGAAAAAACATATTGAACTCAAATAGGTGTCCTAACTGCCAATCGCACGACGCGGTCGCGCGACTCATATGTTTGTAAATCTATTCGCACGAACTGAGTTCGTACGAACGCGCGATCAAACATATTGAATTCGAATAGGCGTCCTAATTGAAATTCGCGCGATAATTGCGTCGGCGGCCCGCGCCCCTCGCTACTCGCGTCGTCAATTCGCGCGATGTTAGGACACCCAGTTTTTGCAATCGCGCGAACACGCGATGGTCGCATCGCTTACTCGCGCGATGATCGCGCATTCGCGTTCTATTAGGACGATGCCTTAGGCATCAATACTGCTAACATGAAACAATCGTTGACGGAACTCTGAAAAAGGTGCTAAGCAGTCGCTTATCACCTTTTTCGCTTTAAGCGTTTGTCGCACTGCCGTGATGTCGAGATTCAGTTTATCGCATCGGCGTGCATTCGAACAATAGTGAGTCGCAGTACAGTTTGGTGTCACAAAATTGATAATGACGTCACTATTTGGACCACACTGTATGTCTGTTGGACTCACCCGGACGATAGCTTGTGCCGATACAGTCCAACCGGCCTTCATATGTCTGGTAGTTTTTGGTCAGTATAAATTCGTCCATAATCGCACAGACAAAGCTTTGAATATTCGGACGCTAGGAAATCTACATCAGGTCTATGAAGAGCTCGGGAGAAACGCCCGTGAAGCTCCCTGCGGTGAACAATAGTGTGTACTACAGATCTGCAGTATCAGCATTAAAGAGACCAAAAGTAGTACTAGCGGGATCACAATTTTGCCATCCGATATTCTAAACCACTAATAATTCTGTAAACCCATCGGTAATGAAAAAGAATCTCATATCCAAGTTTGTTTTTATTTAGTTTTAAAGACCTATAGAGCATTGCAGGTCACGGTATTTAAACTCTTTGGTATTTTCATAGTTTTTTAATTGACAGTTGTCTGGCATTTAAAAGTTCAATGTCATTCGACGGTTTTCTATAAAAGTATTATTTTCCGACTTATTTTTAACCGATTTCTTTATATTTATTATATTTTATAATTTTTATAACTTGATAGTTGTATTTTATATTTGTATTGTTATTTGATTTTAATTTTACATTTTTTTTATGATGTCGGACTATAATGATCCATGGGGATCAGTCTACATGGGCGCATCACATCTGTCCTTCGACGAGACAAGCAACCCCAAGCCCACGGACACGTTTAGTGAGTTCGGCGACGACTCCTGTGGAGAGCCCCTGAACGCCCAGCACATACACATAGACTTCACTCCGAACGACGACGACAACGACATAGTCCAGAAGAAAATCTGCGCCTTTTGGCAGTTTATCAACAATCAACCGAATATACAAAATCTGAAAGTGGCGCCGGTAAGTTTAGCCTTTGTAGCACCACCGATGGTCTAGCGTAGCCGTGACGTCACCGTATCAACTACGACGTAGTAAGATTACTATTATTTTATGTACCTACCATAATACCGTCTTACGTAACTTCTCTTTTGGAGCTAATTAGTAATCTTATTATGTTCATCGTGGATTTAATGTGCGACGAAACACCAAGCATAGTTTACCTAATATATGCACAATAATTTGTTCAGGGTAAATGCGAGGCTCATGCAAAACCGTCGAAAAGAAAAGTTGTGAAGCCAGAAGAGACAGTTGCGGTATTGAACAAGACAGCCTGCGAAATGTTAGATATGGTTGGAAAAAAAGGTAGTACTTAAATTAAACATGAACTATTGTCATCTTGACTGCAATCCCAGAAGGGTTAGACAGAGGTGTGCCTCAGCAGCTACACCCATTTTTCGACAGTATTGTTTTTAACTGAGAAATTCAAGGCAGAAAACCCCCAATAACAATTTGCCCGACCAAGAATTTCTACCCTCCATGCTCAGCAGTAGTGCCACCACTAGACCAAAGCATCAGGGCATCTCATCATGTTATGATCAACGCGACTTGGGAAGCACAGTAAGCCGTTGGTCTTGATGTCATTTGTTGAACTTTGACAGTCGTTACACGTAGCCAGAAGCCCGAAAATCTAACGACTAGTTAAATCAAGGGGTTTCATACTACTCGGTACAAACTGGTTTGCCTGGTTATTCCGAAAAGTGATCGGTTCCTATTCTGTACATCAAACAAGTAACTCGGTGGAAACATTATTGCTGGGAAATGATTTTTTACTTGGGGAAGAAAATCACTTAGTAGGTACGGTAAGACTCAATGTAACGCACTCAGAACATTGTGCTGATGGATGATTTGAATAATAAGGGGGTCTTGGAGGTATTTAAAGTAATGATCATCATCATCATCTTCCTGTCCTTGTGCCATGTTATTTTGGGTCGGCGCAACACATGTTTTCTTTTGTTCTTCCCTGTCAATGGTCACGCTATCATTTACTCTATTTTCCTTCATATCATTCCTCACACAATCTATCCATCTTTTCTTTGGTCTTCTCCCTCCATCCATCAACATTTATATACATCACTGTTTTAGTCATATGTGTTTCACCCCTCTTCATCACATGTGTATACCAAGACAAACGACTTTTTTAAGAAAGATATAACATTAAAAATATGTCATCATCAGCCTACAGCAGTCCACTGCTGGACATTTAGGCCTCTTTAATGGCTCACCACTTAACTCGATTCTCGGCAACTCTACACAATTGCTACTAGTCACCCTGCGAAGATCGTCGCTCCACCGAGCCTGAGGGCGTCCCACCTTACGCTTGCCGATTTGCCGTCTCCACTCAAGAATACCCCAACGGTATTCGGTTCTACGGCTAATATGGCCGGCCCATTGCCACTTCAGCTTACTTTGTGAGCTATGTCAACTTATCTGGTTTTCTGTCGGATCACCTCGTTCCGGATGTCAGAGAAGTATCTGGAATACAAAATGCAAGATACTTTTAAATTAAGTATTTCAGATACCAGATACAAAATCCTTTAGAGAATAGTATCTGAAATACTAGATACAAAATAAGTATCTTCTAAATACTTCTTAAGAAGAAAATACTTTTGTAAGAAAACAAGATTATACTTTAATGAATTTAAGTTTATTTTAACCAAACGATTGACATTTATGTTTTTATTAATTTACTAAGATTCTAATGAGTTTTTTTTGTAGAGTAAATAGCGTGGGCGCGTCGGTGCTGTTGCCCCATAATATGACACCGTAGTTCAGCCATGCGTAGGCGTACGCGTAATACGTTACTATTGCAGTTTTTAGGTCTGTAGTTTTTTTCATCTCGCGGAGGGCGTATTCAAATATATTCATTGATGTTCATTGCCTTGCTTAAACTGACATGTATCTTGTATAGATAAGGTCAGTGCTTGCATATGTATACCATCTATCAATGTGTTGTTGGACTAATAAAACGTCACAAATTGTATTAAATAGTATGTATGTTAGTCTGTAAAGTATATATCTATGGGCCAAAGTTGCCTGCAAATAAACGAATGTTGTTGTTGTTGTAATAATGGCACGTTCAGTTGTACGCATTAATTATATAAATGTCTACTCATATTTAATTACTAAAAGTATTTTATCAGAAAAAGTATTTATAAAATACTAAGATACCAAACAAAATATATTGAAATGCAAGATACAAAATGCTTTATTTAAAAGTATCTTAGATACAAGATGGAAATACATATCTTGTATCTTATATCTGTATTTCAGATACTTGTATCTTAGATAAGTCATATCTCTGCCGGATGTGATCCCTCAGACGGGCTCCAACGATAGCCCGCTCCATAGCACGCTGAGCGACCTTGAGTTTATGGACCAACCGTACCGTGAGTGTCTACGTTTCATCCCCGTAAGTCATTGCAGGCAGGACGCACTAATTGAAGACCTTTACTATTTAGGCTCTGTGGAATACGCGACGAGAATACCTAACGAAGCTTCCCAAACGCTGCCCAGCCCAGCTGAATTCTTCTGTTAGTCTCCCTCTCAAAGTTGTCCTTACCAAACTGCAGAGTCTGCCCGAGGTAAACATATTCTCGAACAACCTTCAGAGCCTTCAACCTTTCGCCTTAGACAAAAATCGGACCTGGGGTGACGTGATCGTTGAACATAACCTGCATTTTGTCCAAGTAGCATCTGCTGCAAGTCTTGCAGTGATTCAGCCAGTATGTCGATGTCATCTGCCAATCTCAAGTGTGAGATGTACTCGCCGTTGATGTTAATGCCACGTCCTTCCCAGTTCAGCGTCTTAAAGACATCCTCCAGTGCGTTGGTGAACAATTTCGGGGAGATTACGTCCTCTTGCCTCACCCCCCGACGCAATGGGATACCCTCTGTTTGCTGGTTCTGTGTTTGGTTGATTATTGTGGCGTTTTCGTAAAGACTTCTCAGCACTTGAATGTATCGCCAGTGTACTTAGGATCGCTGCAGAGACTTTAGAACTGACGAAGTCTCGAAAGAGTCAAAAATCATCACATAGTCCACAAATGTAAACAGAGGCCAATTATACTCTTCGGGCTTCTGCATAATCTGCCGCATTGTGTGAATATGGTCTATGGTGCTGTCGTGTCACATTGCGCTCACTTGTATCTATTGTGTCGCATTGCGCTCACTTGTATCTGTTGTCACATTGCGCTCTCTTGTATCTATTGTGTCACATTGCGCTCACTTGTATCTATTGTGTCGCATTGCGCTCACTTGTATCTGTTGTCACATTGCGCTCTCTTGTATCTATTGTGTCACATTGCGCTCACTTGTATCTATTGTGTCACACTGTGCTCACTTGTATCTGTTGTATCACATTGCGCTTACTTGTATCTATTGTGTCACATTGCGATTACTTGTATCTTATGTGTCACATTGCGATTACTTGTATCTATTATCTTGTATTATTGCGTATCGTGAGTTATAACATTCTGGCTTTATCTTTTTGCAGTTACTGATGTTGATGACCGTTTTCACGAACAGTAACCAACACCTAATGACAATGACAACGCACACTCAAATTAATGCCTTTCACTCAAAATCAAAAGTTTTTCATTCCAATTCAAATTCAGTTAAAAATCGCCACTTTTACACTGTTGGAATTTTAAGTCTTGTCGCTCTGCCGAGCTTTCAGTAACTGTTGTGATTACATACATAATCTAAGTCGTTTTAAAACCGTTTGTTTCTTTTGAGTCCATTATTTGCCTTAATGTGTTACCACACCAATCGATTATCGATCGACAATCGATCAATAGTTTTACCTAGTATAAACTATCCATCGACGTCGACTAATCCGTTCTACTATATAAATCATACCATCGTCGATCGATGCCATCGATCGACGATAGATCGAATGGTGTGGTAACCCCTAGACATTTTTTCCGATAAAACTGTCAGATACCTAGTAGGGGCATTTAAACTGTCCGCCACCACCCGAGTATGACTAAATGACGATTTACAGCATTCATAAATTCCATGTAATACCGAAAATCCTTTCAACTTTCCAGAAACCCCCATTTTCTGGAACGGCACGATGCACAATCATTGGCCAGTGAAAAAGCCAGCCCCTTCGGAAGCGAAGAAATTGTGTACGAAATTACAGGAATGGGACGATAATCATCTTGAGTAAGCTTTAGTAAGATATAATCGTCATATAAGCGGTATGCCACACGGGCCCTGCGTCGTCGCAACGCTCGGAGTGTCTCACCGGCACGGCCAACGCAATGCACGAGTGATATCGCAACGCAATCACGACGTCACTACCTCACTGCGTTAGAAACCTTTGATATTATACTTTCTGGCGTCGCACCGCAGCTCTTCAGATCGGTCTTTCTGCCTCCTTGTTCGACGTGCATGCGTTGTGTCGCAGCACGTTTCAACATGCCTTGCATGACGTCGTTCTGATGTATTATTTGCAGAACGATGTAGCGTCACTGTTCAGTCGTTACAACTTTCCGACAACGCATCATTATCATCTAATCCCACTTCACGGACACAGTCCTCTTGTCTATGTGAGGGAGTGGACTGTCCACCACACGGACCCAGTGTGTGTTACTAGACGTTTGACTGAATCCAGACTGCCTCAGTATTTTCTTTTTTCGATGAAAGATTTCTAGGTGGCCGCCCCAGATATTATTCTAGGTAACAGTTTTCGCGTCGGTGTCCCACCCTGTTTACGTAATTATGCTTTTCACTAAGTATATTTGTACGTCATTATCCTGGGCGTTTCATCAAACTTTTCATTAATTCCCTCAGGTCAATGGATCCACCGGGACATGCGCCTTCACTCCAACCCTGCGTCATACAAAACAAGTCTGAGTTTTAAGAACATCCAATTTATTTATATTGACATTATTTATTTTTAAATACAACTTGTACCTCATTTATTTTGTAATAGTATTTATGGTCTTTGCTAGTTTTTTTTTATTTAACTAAAATACTTGTAAATATTTCCTTTATAAGTATTATTTTATTTTTTTATGAATAAATATTGTAATTATATAAATATCAATTTTAATAATCTTTATGGTTATGGGACGAATTTTGTCCCAAAGATGAAAAGTTTAGCCGCTTGTGTCAAAATGTTTTGATATAACCAACCAAAAAGATGGAAGATGTAAATTTGCCACCAGAAGTGACAAACACTCTAAAATACTGGTATGGAAATCAAGTTAATAGTGTGAGGTGGGCTGGTGCTCTGTCTAGGCCGTATGGGTTGGAGTGCGGGGTGAGGCAGGGGGGATTATTGCTCGCCTACGTTATTCAACCTATACGTGAATGACCTTATTGGCGCGTTTAGCAGCATGCGTGTCGGGTGTCATATTGACGGCGTGTGTTGTAATAACATTAGCTACGCCGACGACATGGTGCTGCTGAGCGCGTCAATCTGCGGGCTAAGGACACTCGTTGCCACTTGCGAGCAATATGCCAGACTACATGGTTTATGTGAAGAAAAGTGTAGTCATGGTCCTTGAAGCCAGTGGTAAATATACAGAAGCAGTACCTTCCGTTAAGATAAACGGTATACCCCTTGTGAGGGTAGACCAATTTAAATATCTGGGTCACTTATTAACCACTGACCTCAAAGACTATGAGGATATTGATAGGGAGCGGAGGGCGTTGTGTGTGAGAGCTAACATGATTGCCTGCAGATTTAGGCGTGCCTCTAAAGAGGTCAAGCGCACTGTATTTAGTGCGTACTGCACGTCTTTTTACGCGTGTAGTCTGTGGGCTAATTATACTCAAAAATCATACAGCGCCCTTCGCGTCCAATACAATAACGCATTCAGGGTGCTGATGGGGTTGCCCCGATACTGCAGCGCATCAGGGATGTTTTCTGAAGCTCACGTGGACTGTTTCTACTCGGTGATGTGGAAACGGTGCGTATCCTTGGTTCACAGGGTGCGGGGCAGCGCCAACAGCATCCTATCTATGATAGCGAGCAGGCTTGACTGCGAATTTTTGAACCATTGCTGCAAGGTTTCGGCTGGGCCTGTCACCTTGCAGCAGTGATGTCACAATCTGCTTTTGTCTTGTATTAATTCTTGTTTAGTGTATTACTAACATAGTTTGTAAGTACATTGTTACTAACACTATGAGTCTTGTTACTTGAAATAAATGTATAATAATAATTGCATCAAAATATTTTGACACAAAGACATTCAAATATTACGAGCTTTAGACGGGACAAGACGAAGAAGATCGCTTTTCTATACATTATCTGTCAAATTAGTCAAATTTCAAAAATTGACACGTCTTCTTGTCAGTTTGCATGGTATATATGTTCTGTGGTTTGCATTCAGTGACAACTTTGCCGAACAAGAAAATATTTTCTAAAAAAAGCTTTCGCTTTTCGTTATTGCACGAGTGGACTTGAATTTAGTTTATTTTTGTTATTATTTTTACTTACCTTGGTAAGTATTTAGGATATATTATAATAAATAACTTCTGATTTACATTGATTGCAATAAACGGCCTCTGTTGCTCAGTAGCTGTACCACTACTTCGCTTCTGAGGGTTGTTCGTTTATCGATTTGTGTTGTCAATATTTTTTCCTGAAAAATAATGAGGTTTCTTAATTTGACGTAACCTTTCTGTTAAAATTAATAGTTTAATACATCAAATGAAACCTGTAACGCCATTCATAGACACTAATGTGTATTTAGTACATTGTGATCGCTCAATCAATCTCAATCTTAATAATCTGTTTCCGATGTAACGAATGAATGAAAACCTATAAATACAGTTCAGTTCTCTGGTAGCCACCATTGCAGTAACTTGTTGTTTTATTTACTAATAGGTTATGGGCCCAGACCCATTTTGTGTAAAGTCATTTAAAGTTGTAAAGTTACAGTTTCAATTAGTTAGCGTAGGAATAGTGAGTGCACAGTGGACGATTGCGATTGTGCTGATCACTGTAGTGAACTTTGACTTTGTGTTGCACGTGGTTGGTGGAGTGGTCAACAGAGATGGCTTTTAATACGAACTCGTTTATAGCAAATGTGCCGAAACTAAAAGGTCGAGAAAATTATAATGAGTGGGCGTTTGCTGCCGAAAATTTGTTAGTACTCGAAGGAAAGCTAAATTTTCTCAAGACTGAAGGAGTTGATGCCGGCATGGCGGAGGACGCCATGACGAAAGCCAAGTTGATCTTAACTATAGATCCGTCGCTGTATGTGCATATAAAGAGCGCTAACACTACTAAGGAACTATGGCAGAAATTACAACAGATGTTTGACGACTCCGGTTTTTCGAGAAGAATTATGTTATTGAGGACTTCAATATCAATACGTCTCGAAACTTCCGATTCTATGACAAGTTACATTACTCAAATTATTGAGACGGGGCAGAAATTATCAAGAACTGGTTTTTTGGTGAATGATGAATGGATTGGCTGTTTAATGCTCGCGGGATTGCCCGAAAAATATTTTCCAATGCTGATGGCCATCGAACATTCGGGGATCGCCATTACGGCGGATGTCGTAAAATCAAAATTATTAGACATGTCCGGAAGTGAAGATTCGACGGAAACTGCATTGTATACTAGAGGGCGCCAGCATGTCAATCAAAAATCGAAGTCGTTCAATAGAACAGTAAACTCATGCAAAGATGGCGAAACGTCAACTGTCAACAAAGACAACAGAAACAAAGTCATCAAGTGTTATCGTTGTAAACAGGTCGGGCACTACAAGAATAAGTGTACACAAGTTCAAGATACAAAAACAAACAATTCGAATGCGTTTTCTGCCGTGTTTTTAAGCGGAAACTTCAGGAAGAATGATTGGTATTTGGATTCCGGTGCGAGTGTGCATATCACGTCTAATGTAAACAATATTCGGAACACATCAGAAAACACGAGTATAAAGGAGATCACAGCGGCTAATAGAGGAGTGATGCCTGTGTTATGCTCGGGTGATGTTGATATTGTTACAATTACGTCGGAAGGCAACAATTCTGTCACAGTAAAGGACATGTTATGTGTGCCTAGTGTTGCTACGAACTTGATATCAGTGAGTAAATTGATACAAAATGGAAACAGAGTTGACTTTCAGAAAAATTGTTGCAAGATTTATAACAGTAGAAATCAATTGGTTGGAGAGGCCAGATTAGTTGATGGTGTTTATTAACTTAATGTGGAAGAGAGACACGACTGTTTGTTTACGATTTCTGACAGTGTGAAGTGCGAGTTATGGCATCGAAGAATGGGCCATTTGAATATCAGTGACCTTAATAAAATGAAAGAAGGTGCTGTTGTGGGTATAGACTTCAAGGACAAAGCCGTTATTGATAAAGGTACATGTGTTGTGTGCTATCAAGGGAAGCAGTCACGATTACCGTTCAACCATGTGAGCACGAGAAGCAGTGAAGTACTCAATATCATTCATGCTGACGTATGCGGACCCATGGAGGTGACTTCGATTGGTGGCTGCAGGTATTTTCTAATTTTTGTAGACGATCACACACGCATGACTTTTGTTTATTTTTTGAAGGCCAAGAACCAAGTGTTTAAATATTTTAAGGAGTTCAAAGCTTTAGTTGAGAATCAACAGAATAAGAAAATTAAAATATTGCGAACTGATAATGGTCTGGAATTTTGCAATGCTTTGTTTGATAGTTACTTGGCTGAAGCTGGTATAGTACATCAAAAGAAATTTATTGGTAATCATGCTTTACAAAGAAAAAGACTAACACATATACCCCAGAACAAAATGCAATTAGTGAACGCATGAACCGAACCTTGGTAGAAAGAGCTCGTTGCATGTTGTTTGATGCTGGACTAAATAAAAGTTTTTGGGCTGAGGCCGTAAATACAGCTGTTTATCTAAGGAATAGGTCACCAGCATCGGGATTACAGAACATGACACCGTTTGAGCTTTGGACCAATAGTAAACCAGATCTGAGTCACATCCGGATTTTTGGGAGTCAGGTCATGGTGCATATTCCTAAGGAAAAGAGACTTAAGTGGGATACTAAGTCTAAACCACATATTCTGGTTGGTTATGCTGAAAACGTCAAAGGGTATAGGATTTACGACCCAAATAAGAAGTGTGTGTCTGTGAGCAGGGATGTCATAATCCAAGAAAACTTGAAGAGCAACATAGATGATAAGATATCAGTTTCAGTGGGGGAAATCTCAGAAACGCAACAAGTTAAGAGTGAAATAGATGAGCCTGTAGATTTAGTCACTAGTACAGAACCTGAACATGTTACTAACCAGACGGATAATACTGACCAGGCTAATAACTCTATATTGCAGAATGTAGATGAGATTCCACCCCCACAAGAACCAAAGAGGATCAGGAGACCACCACAACGCTATGGTTACTCAGACTTGTGCATGCAGGTGAATGCTGAGAATCAAAGTGATCCAGTTAGTGTCCAACAGGCTCTACGAGGCCCCGACAAAGACAATTGGATTGCTGCGATGGAAGAGGAACTTCAGGCATTTGAAGACAATGATGCCTGGTTAGTGGTGAGTGAAGTGCCTCAGAACAAAACGTTAGTGCAATGTAAATGGGTTTATAAAAGAAAATTAGGTAGTGATAACAGTGTTCGATATCGTGCTCGTCTAGTGGCAAAGGGCTTCACCCAGAAACCAGGTATAGACTATGAAGAGACATTCTCACCTGTAGTTCGTCACTGTACCTTAAGATTGTTGTTTGCACTTTCTGTACAATTAGATTTAAATGTAACTCACTTAGATGTTAAAACCGCTTTTTTGAATGGCACTTTGAAAGACGATATTTATATGGCTTATCCACAAGTTAATTTAGATAATAATAACAGGAAAATTGTTAAATTAAAGAAAGCCATTTATGGGCTGAAACAGTCGTCAAGATCATGGTATGAAAAAGTTGATCAGTGTTTGACAGAATTAGGTTTTAAAAGAAGTGATGTAGAACCGTGTGTATTCACAAAATTTCATGATAATGTTAAAGTTATTATTGCCTTGTATGTGGACGATTTTTTTGTGTATTCAAATAGTACAGTAGAGACAGAAAATTTAATTTCAATATTGAGTTCTAAATTTCAAATAAAAGATCTTGGACAGGTAAAGCAATGCTTGGGAATGAGAGTCAATATTGATTGTGAGAATAATGTTTGTATGTTGGATCAAGAACAATACATTGATCAATTGTTAATTAAATTTAACATGTTAAATTGTAAAGAGGCTAGTACACCTATGGAGTCAAAACTAAATATAGCTAAAAATGATAATGTTAATGATATTAACATTCCATATCAACAGTTAGTAGGAAGTCTCATGTATTTGTCTGTGCTAACAAGACCTGACATAGCTTTTAGTGTTAGTTTTTTAAGTCAGTTTAATTCTTGTCACACTAGCACTCATTGGAATTATGCTAAACGCATTCTCAGATATTTAAAGAAGACTAAACATTATTGTATAAGGTATGTAAAAGGAAACTCTGAATTGTTGGGATTTGCTGATGCCGACTGGGCTAACAATGATATTGACCGGAAATCATACACAGGGTATTGCTTTATGATGTCAGAGGGTGTCATATCATGGGAAAGCAGAAAACAAAGGACTGTGGCCCTTTCGAGTATGGAAGCCGAATACATGTCAATGGCAGAGGCTTGTAAAGAGTCCATGTATTTGAGAGTACTATTGTCTGAAGTTACTAATCAAGATGTATGTCCTATTACTTTATACAATGATAGTCTGAGTGCTCAAAAATTTATTGGTAATCATGCTTTACATAGAAAAAGTAAACATATAGACATCCGCTATCATTTTCTAAGAGAAGCTGTAAGTAATAATGTTATAAATATTAAATATATGTGTACTAAAGACATGCCAGCTGATGTTCTCACAAAGGCACTTGGTGCAACAAAGCATTACCAATGTATTGAAGCCTTGGGAATTGTTGTTTTATAAAAATATAATTTCAGGGTTTCATGTGATGTAGTGGGGGTGTTAAAATTAATAGTTTAATACATCAAATGAAACCTGTAACGCCATTCATAGACACTAATGTGTATTTAGTACATTGTGATCGCTCAATCAATCTCAATCTTAATAATCTGTTTCCGATGTAACGAATGAATGAAAACCTATAAATACAGTTCAGTTCTCTGGTAGCCACCATTGCAGTAACTTGTTGTTTTATTAACTAATACTTTCAAACTAAATAACTTGTAAACATTGAAGCTACTCGTATAATTTTATTGCTTCCCTAGTCCTTTACTTACTTGTTTAAATTTATTCAAATAAAATACAAAACACCTAATTAATCACAGCTAACTTTATCGATATAAACTATCGATAATTTAATACCATCCTAACATGTAGCACCCCTATCACTGATTGGCTGCTCCATTTAAAAACCCAGTAAGTCCAATGGAACACATTTTACAGGAGACCGAAAAAACATATTTTGGTTTGCCTTGTTAAGATACTAGAAGATTATAACAATTCAATATTTATTTTGAAAAGTATAATTACAGTATATTTTTAGGAATAAACATTTTAATTTGTTTAATTATTGCATGTTTTATCATCATTTCAGCCGAAAGACGTCCACTGCTAGACATATGCCTCCCCAAATTGTCGCCACATTAACCGGTCCCGTGCGAGTCGCATCCAGCGTTCCCCGCAACCTTCACCAGGTCATCGGGCCACTTGGAGACAGGTCACGGGAACTATCTGCGACTATCGCATTCCCCTTAAACGATTCCCGAAAAAGATTGATAAAATAATGGTTAGACCTCCGGTCTTGTATGGATCGGAATATTGGGCCACAAAAGGGATGAATGTAAGGCATTTGCATGCAGCTGCGAAACTTTAGTCCTTACACAAGTATTTTACCTCTGACAGCAACCCACTAGCAGCCTTATTACCGTATGGAATAAGTTCGCTTTAGAAAAACATCTGTGCAAAAACTGTATTCACTCGAAGAAAACAAGTAAGTAATACCCGCGGTATCGCATAGAAAAAAATAAAGTGGTTTATTCGTGGTGACATCCTAAGTATTGCAAAAAAATGTTACTTCTGCCAAACAATAAAGTAGATTGCTGCCATATGTAGCTCTCATATACTATTTTATGTTTTATGTAACTACTTGTAGGTACTTTTACATCGATAACAAGGAAACATTTTCCGCTAAACATTGCCTGTAATAAACACACTAATGGTACTGGCGTCGCAAGTTGCAACGCCTGATGTAATCCAGCGCGTTAGGCGATCTCGTAGTTATGTATTATTTTATTAGTTTTACTAGCAGCACGCCCCGTCTTCGCACGGGTATTTAACAATACACAAACATAAAAAAAAACCGGCCAAGTGCGAGTCGGACTCGCACACAGGGTTCCATAGCCCCAAACAATATTTTGAACTGTCATTCATTAGTTAGTAGTATTAGTTAATAAACTTCCACTAAACCGCAAAACTAAATTGGTTTTTCATAGTATGTTAATGAAAAACAAAGTTACTGCTGCTGTTTGATGAAAAAGTCCCATATCCCAAAAACTAAACAACATATCTTATTGAAACCAATTTTCGTTGATAGTTTTTTTACGTTATATAACTCTAAATATTTTCTGAATTTTCCTCCTCTTACTTTAGAAATTAGAGGGGGGGGGACACACATTTTACGACTTTGGAAGTGGCTCTAGCGCAAACTATTTAGTTTAGAAAAAAAAATATTAGAAACCTCAATATCATTTTGAAGACCTATCCATAAATAACCCGCAAGTAGGGGTTTGATGAAAAAAAAAAATGGTTTTCAGTTCTATGTATGGCGAACCCCAAAATTTATGTTTTTTTTTCTATTTTTGTGTGAAAATCTTAATGCGGTTCACAGAATACATCTATTTACCAAGTTTCAACAGTATAGTTCTTATAGTTTCGGAAAAAAGTGGCTGTGACATACGGACGGAAAGACAGATAGACAGACAGTCATGACGAATCTATAAGGGTTCCGTTTTTTGCCATTCGGCTACGGAACCCTAAAAAACCCTTCTATTTGCGTCAGGTAACTAAAAAAAAATCTCTGTGGTGTGGAATTCTGTATGGTGTCGGGTTCTGTATGGTGTCGGGCGTAAAGAATAGCACCATCCCATATCTTCCCGTAGGTGTCGTAAGAGGCGACTAAGGGACTTGCTTGAGAATGGGCAGCAGCGTTCTGTGGGCTTTAGTAACAACTGTACTGCGATCGCCAACCCACCTGCCAAGCGTGGCGATTATGTCAAAACCCCCCTTATGTCAATGGCGACACTTGGGGGAGGTCTATGTCCTGCAGTGGACGTCTTTTGGCTGAAATGATGAATGATGATGAACTAAAAAAAAATTATAAACAAAGTTTGAATATTCCCCTCCCGTATGGCCCGTACCCCAGTGACGCCTACATCGTATAAAGTGATGCCTAGCCAGCTGAGCAGGGTGAGCGGCGACCACGCAACTTTTTTCTAATAATGACATTTTTAAACTCTTGATATCTTTCGAATGGAATGTTCGAATTTAATAATTCAAAAAGTTATATAAAGGTATTGAAGCAGTCTTGAATATGAAGTAATTTATTTTGATAAGGATTAATACCAAGATACAAATACAGAGTCTTTTCTAACGGCGGCATTAAAATGTATTTTTTTTTTTAATAAAAGAACACTTATTGTGGCATAAATATAATAGTTAGACATATTCTGTCGCGACACTTTTTGTAAATAATGATGTGTTCTGCAAAGTCGTAATACATTCGTTTATTCTATTCTATCATCAATAGTTTACGCAGCGCACGCGATGTTAAAGAATATTTTAGGTAATTTTTATACACCTTGGGTTACATAATTGCAGTTTTAGTAAGGATCCCTAATTTTTTTGAAAATATAATATAGCCTATGTCACCCGCGGATAGTGTAGCATCCCAACAGTGAAAGAATTTTTCAAATCGGTTCAGTAGTTTCGGAGCCTATTCAATGCAAACAAACAAACAAACAAACAATCAAATCTTTCCTCTTTATAATATTAGTTTAGATTTAGACTAGCAGCCCGCCCCGGCTTCGCACGGGTATTTAACAAAAAAAAAAACAAAACTATAGCAGCCCGCCCCGGCGTTTTTTGACCAAACAGAAGACTAAAAGACTTTTCATCAAACTGGTAACTTTACTAAAGTTACCAGTTTGATGAAAAAATTGCATATCTCAAAAACTAAACATCAAATCTTATTCAAACCAAATTTCGTTGGAAGTGTGCTTGGCAATGTACATGATAATTTTTTTTTAGTTTTATCATTCTCGTATTTTAGAAGTCACAGGGGGGGGGCACATCCATTTTCGAAATGTATCTCGCGCAAACTTTTCAGTTTTGAAAAAAAATGATATTGGAAACCTCAATATCATTTTTGAAGACCTAGATAACCCACACGCCCTTCCTACACAGACTAGGCAGGCTCTAGTTGTCAATTTTTGTATGGGTAACCAAATTAGTGTTTGCCCAGCATGGGACAGTTATGTGCTGGTATTGTTATTATAAACAAAATAATATTTTCTTAGAGTCTTTTCAAAACCTTGTTTCCAACTGATGTTATTTCGACTCAAACAACGAATGTCTAGGACTCGAAGAGGGTAGGCGATTGGATCAACATCAACTCCACATAATTAAATTAATTATAAATAGTAAATATACAGTTTGAAACAAATCAATCAGTAAAAGTTTATGTTAATAGTGCAAATAACATGTGAAAGTATTATCTCTTCGAAATTCTCAATAAAAGTGCAATAAATTACTCAAACAAAGTGACAGAGCAATCCAGTAGGTTTTGTTTACTTATCGAAGAAGAAACCTGGTTCAATATTAGTAAACATAGTGCAATCCATAGGGAAATCATGTTTGTGACACAGTTACCATTGTGAATTATTCAAGTTGTGTTTTTAGAAGAAGAAAGTGGTCTCGGATTGTGAGAAGTTTTTGGAAAAAAAATCAACATACCTTCACTTAACAAAAGTTTGTAAAAATCATTACGGAATCAGAGCCATAATTTCGAAGAGATTTGTGAGCTAACAGCTGGCGTGGTGGCTAAGGACGCGACATTGCTTACAGAATCAAGGGATCCCGAGTTCGAATCCGAGTTCTGCGTTCACTTTTTGTGAGTGTTTCAAGCTAGTGAATTCATATTTAAACACTCTCACGACAAGACGGTGGATATATAATAATAAAAAGTAGCCATGAATAGCTTTCTGGATAACATCACATTTCGTCGTAATCGAACACGTTCTGTAACAACTGACGATGACAGTGTCATCTCACAAACCCTAGAGAACACGGTAAACAGTATGCCCGACTTATCTGACCATGACGATGATCTAGTAAAAACTCTAAATGATAAGTTACGAGATCTAGAGGCTCAGCTACTAAGCGCTCATAAAGAAATTGAGTTGTTATCAGCAGAAAATTGCAATCTCAGACAAACAAATGAAGAATTACTAAAGAAGAATAGCTTATACAAAAAGATAACAAGTAGTCCAGTCATGCACAAAACCTCATTTCCGATCAAGAAGTCCAGTAAAGCCATAAAAGTAAAACAAACTAAAATTGATTTCAGCGAGCCAACGACAGCCTCCCATAAAAATCAATCTTCAGAAAATATTACTAACAGTGCTGAGGTTACGAAACAACAGAGACAAACCCTGCTCCATGTACCTGCCAATAAAAACAAGATTTGTATACTGAGTGCAAATAAAACAAATAAAGTCTTGTCGATTGCTCAAGATTTACTTACTGACAAGTTCGATATTTGCCATTATGTAACACCTAACGGAACATTGGAGCAACTTCTTAGCGGAATTGAAACAAAATTATGTGACTATACCCTGAATGACTTTTGTATATTATTCATTGGAGAAGAAGACTTTAAAATTACTAACAACTATTTCAATACTATTATAAACGTTCGAGATATTCTAAAACAAATTACTTACACTAATGTTATAGTCTGTGTTCCTACCTTTAAACTTAGAAGCTACAACAATATCTACAACTGGAGAATTGAAACATTTAATAATTTATTATACTTAGATTTATTAACTCATGAACATGCATATTCTTTTGATTCTAACTACAATTTGACGTATGATCACACAATGTTTAACTTATCGACAGGCCGTATAAATAACTACGGTTTACGCAATATTTTTGAAGGTCTGTTGCATTTCATTAATGACATTGCTGAGAGTTACTTGACTACCGCTACTGAAAATATTGTAAATACTGCAGAAGATACATCATCACTGTTTTTTCGACTTTAAATATGTCAATGTTTTGCATCAGAATATAGCGGGACTACTCAGTAAATCTGACCAACTGTTAGTAAATATAGAAGAGCTCAAAGACCAAAATATAGACATTGATGTAATATGTATCACTGAGCATTTTATGTTAGCAGGTTATGAGCAACACCTGAGCATACCTAATTATACACTAGCGGCATGTTTTAGTCGTACTTGTAATAAAAGGGGTGGAGCATGTATCCTAGTAAATAAGGTACACAAGTTCAAAGAAATTTCTCAAATTAGTAAATTGTCCATAAATAATGTAATAGAATGTTGTGCAGTAGAGTTACTAGATTTAAAAATTATTATAGTTTGCGTATACCGTGTACCGGGACAAAGCAATCTCAATGTGTTTTTTGAAAGGCTTGACAATGTTCTAAATCGTATTTCTAAACTTAATAATTATCATAATACTGTTCTAGCGGGTGACTTTAACATAGATATCATGAAGAGCAATAATGCCACATTGGATTTTGAATGTTTATTGTTAAATTATAATCTCACATTAGCACTTAAGCAGCCCACAAGACTAGCGAGTAAGACTTGTATAGACAACTTTGCACATGACTTTAAAAAACAGTGTAAGACAGATGTGTTAGAATTCGGCTTATCGGACCACACTGCCCAATTAATTAAGCTTCCAGTAAAGAAAATGTTTAAGTTAAAATGTTGGCAAAAAATGAGGCGTGACTACAGCTCAGAAAATATTCATAAATTCAGAAAATACATAAAATGTCTTTCTTTTTGTGAAATATATAATACAAGTGATCCAACAGCAGCATACCATTATTTTATAGAAACATTTAAATTATTTTATGATTTGTGTTTTCCGCTACTAAAAATTACTGTGCAAGTAAATACGAAGCTGAAATGGATATCACGTGGAATTAAGACCTGTAGTAAGAAAAAAAGAGAATTATTATGGAATTTCAGACGAAAACCAACTTCAACAAATAAACAAAAATATTTAACATATTCAAAACTACTTAAACGAATAATAAACCTTACTAAACGCACTCAAAACAATTACAAAATAAAAACATCGACTAATAAAAATAAAACAGCTTGGCAAATTATAAATAGTATCAAATTAAATATTCCAAAAGACTCAATAAATGAATTAAAAGTTAACGATAAATTAACAAGAAATCCTACAGAAATTGCCAATGCGTTTAATAACTATTTCATTGAAAAAGTAAATCCTATTCCAGGTGCCGGAAAAGAAGTCACAGCCTTAATAAATCCCCAACTGAACTCCATGTTTCTATCACCCTGTTCACCTTATCACATGCAGAAGATTATAAGAAATCTCAAAAATACTAGCAGTGTAGGAAATGATGGTATTTCGACCACGGTAATCAAGGCAGTAAATGAAGATATCTCTCATCACTTATGCCATATTCTGAATCTTTGTATACAGAGTGGGACATTCCCAAAAGACCTCAAATTGACAATTATTAAGCCTATTTTCAAAAAAGATAATAAATATTCAATGGAGAACTACAGACCCATAGCACAAATCTCGGTTTTCTCAAAAATCTTTGAAAAATATATTTACAGTGAAATAAATAGCTACCTTGACAAAAATCTAATCCTTTGTGATGAGCAAAAAGGCTTCAGAAAAAATAAAAACATTAATATGGCGGTTTATGACTTTTTATACGTAGTTTCTTCACGAGTTGACAAATCTTTACCCGTTTGTTCTATTTATTGTGACATGTCTCAAGCATTCGATTATGTTGACCACAATATTCTACTAAATAAACTTGAGGCTTATGGTATAAGAGGGAATGTCCTTGAGTTGTTAAAGTCATATTTATCGGACCGCCAACAAATTACCCACATATCAAAATTTGATATAAGAACTAAAAGGGAACAAGTTTTCTGCTCTGATAAGCGATATATAACATATGGTGTTCCCCAGGGAAGTGTATTAGGCCCTCCATTGTTCCTACTATACATTAATGATCTACCAAATGCAACTAAGGAACCCATGACATTGTTTGCTGACGACAGTACTGTTACCATAGCACCTAAAAATATGAGTAACTACCATTCCGATATTAATGAGTCATTGAATTCTGTAATTACATGGCTTAATGATAATAACTTGAAAATGAATCTCAGTAAAACAAAAATAATGCATTTTAGTCAACGAGAAAAGTTACGCAATACATCAAAATTTAATTTAGTATATAAAGGAAATACAATACAAGAAGTTGAAACAGCCCGATTTTTGGGCTTGATCATTGACAAGCAATTAAATTGGAAAGCTCACATTAATGAACTTTGTAAAAAAATTAGTACTTCGTCATATGCTCTTTTTAAGTTAGCACCGACGGTCAACGCAGATACTTTACTTACAGCATATTATGGGCTAGCTGAATCAGTATTAAGATTTGGAATAATTTTCTGGGGCAATTCAACTCAAAAGGACACTGCGTTCAAAGCACAAAAGCGTTGTATTCGGGCTATGTTTGGGTTGCAAACTACTGACAGTTGCAAGCCAATGTTTTTACAGCACAGAATTCTAACACTTCCGTCACTTTACATATTAGAAATATCATTATTTGTAAAATCTAATCCTAATTTGTTTCCCCTTCTGACTAATAATACAGGTAGAAATAGACGTGAGAAATATAGACTTTGGGTGCAATCAGTCTCCTCCAGAACAGCATTTCTAAAAAAAAGTGTAATATGCATGGCCCCATTAATATACAATAAAATTCCTAATTCCCTTAAGATATTGAATACTATTTCATTCAAGAGAGAACTAAAAAAATTGCTTTTGAATAAGGGATACTATAGTGTTACGGAGTTTTTGGATGACAAATTTTGAATTTATATTTAATTTTAATTTGTTTTAATGTTATTGTTTCAAGTTTTCTAATTGACATTATTTTTCTATTTACTTTTATTATGTATTATTTGAATTGATTGAATTTTGACTATTGTAATTTTTTTGACTAATGTAATCTAATTCTTTCATATTTTGTAACTTCCAATAATGTAGGTATTATAAACTATTTTGTACGCCGAATCTGGCAAAACATGTTGAACCAGCAATCATCTGAACCCAGATTTCCATCCATATGTGCATATCTATGTATCATGACACACATGTTTATACAAATAAATGCATCTTTATCTTTATCTTTATCTTTATCTTTATCTTTATCACACGAATGTGTTTGATGAAAAAAATAAATTGAGTTTTAGTTCTAAGTATGGGGAACACCCAAAATTTATTGTTTTTTTTCTATTTTTGTGTGAAAATCTTAATGCGGTTCACATCAACTTAACAAGTTTCAACAGTATAGTACTTATAGTTTCGGAAAAAAGTGGCTGTAACATACGGATGGACAGACAGACAGACATGACGAATCCATAAGGGTTCCGTTTTTTTGCCATTTGGCTACGGCAACCTAATGAAAAAATATTTTTTTTAAGAAAGTTTGAATATTCCCCTCCCGTACGGCCCGTACCCCAGTGACGCCTACATCGCATAAGGTGCTGCCTAGCTAGCCAGCTGAGCAGGGTGAGCGGCACCCACGCAACTTTTTTCTAATACTTACATTTTTAAACTCGTGATATCTTTCGAATGGAATGTCTGAATTGAATAATTCAAAAGTTATTTAAGGTATTGAAGCAGTCTTGAATATGAAGTCATTTATTTTAATAAGGATTAATACCAAGATACAAATAAAGAGCCTTTTCTAGCGGCGGCATTTTTTTTTTAAATAAAGCAACACTTGATTGGCATTACTGTAATAGTTAGACATATGCTGTCGCGACGGGTTACCTATGTTTCATCGAAAAGAAATTGAGAACTTATCACTTCCCAAACAATTTTCCGCATAATTTCATTTGCCTAATTATTGCTTAGTAAAAAATCTCTTCACAAATAATTGTAACGCAAACCTAATGTTTGGCAAGTGAACGTTTAAAGAATAACTTGTTTACTAACTAGTACAAACCCATTTTTATGAAGTCAAATACACATTTTAGGCAAAATAAAATCAAAATATTATTTATTTTATTTTACATGGGCCTACAGGGGCACTTATAAAACGTCGACAAAAAGGTGCACAGTTGGTCGTTTTCTATGGAGAAGAACCGGCAAGAAATTCCATGGTTACTCTTAATAATTGTACGGGCAATAGCTCCGCACACTGAGATGTAGTATGTAGATGGACGAATCACACGGGATGTGTACAGGAAATAAAATCACTGTTATGTGTCCGTTAATGATTGACAGTTTATTAGGTAAAACATTAAAATATATAATACCTAAAGTAGGTGAGTTGTGGCGGGCGTAATAGCCTAGTCAGCGAATGTACATAAATAATCGGTGAATTAGCGACTGCTTGTTCAGGTAAAAACTAAAACAAGTTATATCATGTGGCGATGCTCGTACATCCTGCCAACTATAAAAGTACAAAATATAACAAGTAAAAATGGATTATCAAAGTAAGTAAAGTATGTAAAGAAAGTTATTAGACGGTTCTACGTTCGCCGCTAACTGATATTGGCGACGTTTCGCGATCCACCTTGTTGCTGATAGACTGATGCTCGATGACCTCTTCTAGTGTCTGTGGATCTGCCTTTGTGTGTCCTTCCCTAGGGATATGACTTGGTACCATCTCAATCTCTTCCTTCTGCGCCTGCGTTACTCTTCTGTTTCCTTGAGGTACACGGACGCAGCGTGCTTTTATTTGAAAGTATACCCATATGCTGAATATTATTGCACAGGTTATCATAAAACCGTACAGGACGTAGTGATGCTGCTCCGCCTCCACGGAATTGACCATTTGGATGTCCTGTTGTTCTTTAACCAGCTCAATTTTTCTCTTAAGATCCTTTAGTTGTTCTTCATGTGTTTCCATTTCCATGTTAGTTATGTTTGTAATTTGACTATTGCTTGTTAACAGTTCGTTAAGGTTTATCTCTGGTATGTAGATCTCTTGCTCATTGCCTAATTCCATTGTGCTTTGCATATTGTAGTGCGAATGAATTAGGTGTCTATCGCCGCGCATTATGCAACCTGTCGCTAAGGTGATTATGCCTGTATATTGTAGTGTCTGTGACGTAATTCCAGCTGGACAGAAAATGCGCATAGCGCATTCCTCGCAACACGTAAATAGCCAAGCCCCCTTACTGTGTAGCTTTTTCCATTCATTGCTGCAACTTGATACCTCAGTGCGGCAATTTGATATTCCTCGATCGTTAATTATGTCTGCTTCGCACATTTTTGTAGCTGTTTTTATTCCGTATATAGGTAAGTCAAGGTTACATAGCAACAGCTGATTTGTGTTTACTTGTGTGCATGATGAAAGATGTTGTTGATCTAGTGGTATCATCATGTCCATTTTCAAGTTAACGGCTATGTATTTAGTTGTTGGTATTATGTTAATCATGGAGACTCCCTTTATGTTGCGGATTGGAATGACTTCGGTTAGTTCATATTGTTCGTCTGCTACTAACGGGATTTTTACTTCGAAAAGAATAAAATCTTCGGTTAGTTTTCCTTGTACACTTGCTAGTTTATACATTTCCCGGATACACTTGAACTTGTTTGAACAGGGTAGGGATAGTCCTTTTGGTACTTGTCCTGATATGATGTTCAACTGTTTTTCGAATGCATCGGGTTTAAGCAAGTGAGTGTCGACTTTGCCGTGGCGAAGATCTGTAACTAGGTTGATCAACATATCTTGTATTCTCCGCAAGTTGGCCACCATCATGTTTGCGGCAAGTGCAGTAGCAGTAAGGAAGGTAGTTTGGTCTTGTTCGGTTTTCAGTTGTTGCAGCGAGTCTCGGAGGCTTTTGTTGATGACGATGAACTGACGGTTCATTACTTGTTCGTTCGTTTTCAGGAGGTTGTATTCCCCTTCTATTATTGAAGTATGTTGTTTGTACAGATTGAACAAGTGGTCTTCGTTGCTGTGCAGTAGTTTGATGTCGTTGTTGTATTTTTCGGCAAATTTGTCATCGAGGACACCAAAGAGAGAGTTGGCAATGTTCCCAATTCCGTTTATGAGTCCTCGCTTACTGCGTCTACCATGGTCTGATTGTAGTACTTCGTTGTAGTGTTTGAGCTCGTTTAGTTCGTGTTCGAGTTGTGTGGATATAGTCAAGTAGGCTATATTTCGTTGACAAAGTCCGTGTAGTTGCTGGACGAATTGTTCAACGGCAGAAACGCTTTTCCAGTAAGTCGACATATTGTAGTACACCACCAGTCTCCATTCGTCTTGTATTATCTGTAAGTCGGCGGCTTTGTCAAAGTATACAAGACGGGTAGGGTCTAGGGTTGTTACATTGACGAGTTGTTGTATGGACGGTGTCACACACGTAACCATGAGTACTAGTAACGTGCTTACGTACTTGAGGAAGTTACAGCTGGAAACACCCTTCCGTTCCTGTTTAGGGCTCACCCGACGTTGTCGTGGTAATGTTGAGGTAGTCGCCTCTGGTTGTTTATTGTCCGAGGGTTGCATTGATTTGTTTTCGGTATTATTCCCTGTTTCAATGGGTAACCGGGACAATTTTGTTACGGGTCTCTTCATTATGTTGGATTTAGTTTTGAGCGTGACTACTCGTACTAACTTATCTGGTCCAGGGTGCGTCTCTATAACTCGCCCTAATAACCATCGGGCTGGAGCTATTTGTTCTTCCTTTATAAGGACGACATCATCCACTGCAATGTTTTTTGTTGGGGTATGCCATTTTCCTCGTAATTGTAACGTTTGTAGGTAATCGTTGGACCATTTCCTCCAAATTCCTTGTACATGTTTTCTGTCAAGCGCCATCGTAACGTTAACTGGCTGTTATCACCCTCTGATGTCATCGGAGGTGCCAGGACCGGTCCACCAACTAAAAAGTGGCCTGGTGTCAGGTAGTCGATGTCGTCGAGGTCATTTGTTAGAGCGACTAATGGCCTCGAGTTGAGGCAGGCTTCAATTTGTACTAGCAAGGTAGTAAACTCTTCGTACGTGAGTTTTTGTTCACCAAGCACGCGTTTAAGGTGGTGTTTCATGCTCTTTACCGCAGCCTCCCATAATCCTCCCCCTGTCGGCCAAGCTGGTGGGTTAAAGTGCCATTCCATGCCACTCTCGGAAGTGCTGTTGATCAGGTCGTCGTTGACGAGAAGTTGCATTGCCTCCTGGCGTTCTTTGGCTAGTACTCTTGCTGCTCCGACAAAGTTCGTTCCGTTGTCACTATAGATATGTTTCGGCGTTCCTCGTCGAGCGCATAGCCGCTTCAATGCTGCGAGGAATGTTGCAGTGCTGAGATCGGACACCAGTTCAAGATGGATGGCTTTTGTGCATAGGCAAATGAAGATCGCGATGTAGGCCTTAACTGTTTTAATCCCGCGACCTTTGTTAGCCTTTATTTCAACGTGTCCCGTGAAATCCACGCCTGTGTGTGTGAATGGCCGTGAAGGTGTAACTCGAGGTGTTGGTAAGTCTGCCATTTGCTGATTGCTGCGTTGCGTTTTGTAGCGATGACAGGTGACACATTTGTTTAGTTGCTTCTTGATTGTTTTCATGCCGCCTAGTATCCAATATTTGTTACGAAGGTGTCCCAATGTAAGCCTGGCACCGCCGTGGAGAGTGTTCTTGTGGGCTTGGTCAATCAAGAGTTCTGATAGCTTGTGGTTATTTGGTAAAATTATTGGATGTTTTTGTGAGTCGTTTAACTTGGCATGTTCAAGTCTTCCTCTCACTCGAAGGATGCCGTGGTCGTCTAGCATTGGGCTCAAACTCAACAGTTTGCTTGTGGCCCGTACCTTGTTATGTTTGTGTAGGTGCGCTATTTCATCGCCAAAGGTATTGTTCTGTGCAGTTTTCACAAGCAGGTTCTGAGTTTGCACTATGTCTTGTGTAGTTAAGTGTGACCTACGGTTGGCTCTTGTTGCGTCACGCGAGTTATTTATAAATCGTATGAGCCAGCTGATGACTCGGGTTGCATAAGTCATTGAGCTGTATTTTTGCAGTAGTTGCTCGATGAGTGGCGCGAGTTTTGTTTGTATTGCGCAAGTTTGACCTCGTTTCCTTTTCTCTTCGTTCGTTGTAAAAATACCTTGTTGGGGTAAGTTGTTGTTTTGAAGCCAAGAAGGGCCTTTCCACCACAGTTCGTGACCTATTAATTCTGATGGTGAGATTCCTCTGCTTGCGTAGTCCGCAGGGTTGTCTTCGGACTTGACATGTTTCCAGGAGTTGGATGGAGTTATTTTCGTTATCTGTGTGACTCTGTTGGCTACGAAACTCTTCCAGCGACCCACGTCACCATTTAGCCAGCCAAGTACCACCATGGAGTCTGTCCAGCAATGTATGGTGACTGTCTGCGAGTTCATCGAGGTTTCCACTTTTTAGATCAGTCGTGCTAGTAGTACTGCACCACATAACTCCAGTCGTGGCAAGGAACTTGGGTTTTTCTGTGGGGCTAATTTTGTTTTAGCTGCTACTAGCCTGATCACCTGTTTACCTTCTTTGTCAGTGGACTTGCAATATAAGACGCATCCGTAGGCTCTTTCAGATGCATCACAGAAGCCATGTAGTTCGAAGGGTTGTTGAGTGTCGCCGACCCAGCGTGGTATGGATATGTCGTGAATGTGTGCGAGCTGATTGCGGAATTTCTCCCATTCTTGCTGTATATTTGTTGGGAGTTGATCATCCCAGCTCGTTGTTGTCGACCATGCATGTTGAAATATTAGCTTGGCTTTCACTGTAACTGGTGATAGCCAGCCAAGTGGGTCATACAGTTTTGATATATCCGACAGTAATGTGCGTTTTGTGTTGACATCACGTTTGTTGCAGAGTGATATTTGTTGGTATGTAAATTGATCCGTGCGCGGGTTCCAAGTGATGCCCAGCGTTTTGTTTGTATCTGCGTCCTTGAAGTCAAACATTTTCTGGTTTATCAATTCATCTGACAAGCCTTCGAGTAGGCACGTTTTGTTGCTAGCCCACTTTCGTAAGTTGAACCCACCACCTTTCAGCATTGTTATTAGTTCATGTTGAGCTTTCTGTGCTGTTAAAAAGTCGTGACATCCGCCTAGTAAGTCGTCCATGTATAGTTGGTTGGAGAGAATAGCCGCCGCCAAAGGATACTGCGCGCCGTCATCCTTGACCAATTGCTTTATAGTTCGCATTGCAAGGAAGGGTGCGGACTTGGTGCCATATGTTACTGTTGTCAGTTGTATCTCTTGTAACGGTTCTGTGACTGAATCCCTCCACACGATTTTTTGCAAGTGTTGGTCTTTTTCCTGAATACGTATTTGTCGGTAGAATTTCTCAATATCCGCTGTGTATACATATTCAAACGCCCTCCATCGTAGAATCATCGCTTGTAAGTCTTGTTGTAAGTTAGGCCCGCATTCCATCAATTGGTTTAGACTGTGTCCCGTGCTGGTGGTTGCTGATGCATTAAAAACCACTCGGAGCTTGGTTGTCGTTGAATCTGGTCTCATTACTCCATGATGGGGCAGGAAACAGCTCGGTGTGTCCGGCTCTGTGCACTTTTTCATATGTTGTAAAGCTTTGTATTCGTCGATGAAAGCCTTGTAACTTGAAGCGAGGTTTTCGTCTCTAGCCCAACGTTTTTCCAACTGCTTGAATTGCGCGACTGCTTGAGGCTTTGATCGTCCCAAATTTTGTTCGAAGTTGGTCTTCATGGGGATTCTAACTTCGTATCGCCCGTCTTCAAGTCTTTTTGTTGTGTCAGTATACAGCCTCTCACAGTACTCCTCCTCAACACTCGTGGACTTGTCGTCTGACGTTATGTCTTCAATTTCCCAAAAACGAGAGATATCGTTAGTATCTACCACGACATGACAGTTGAAGGTATTTGTGTTTCCAACTAATACCCAGCCGAGTTTAGTTTGTTGTGCTATAGGTGCGTATATGTTTCCTCGAATTATGCTGCTCATCACTATATCGCCGTATACTCCGGCATCAAGCAGAATGTCAATCGGCCTTGATAAGTTGAATTGTGGGTCAGCCAGGTTAATATTTTCTATGTGGGGCCAATCCTGTTTTTCGAAGGAGTAGTTAGGTAGGTTGTTGAGTAGTTTGGCCATTACTAGTGCCGGCGTTGAAAACTCGTAATCTCTGTAAAGAGACTTACAGTCCAACTGAACGGTTCCGTTGCTCTGGCTGGCAAATGTTCCGATTCCCGACACGGTTGAGTTGTGGTTGCGTCGCGGAAGGCCAAGTCGTTGCACAGCCGATTCTGTTATAAGGTTCAGTTGGGAACCTTGGTCTAGAAGACATCGGAGTACGGTGTAGGTTCCATCTGCGGCTTTGACTTTAAGTTGTACTGTAGCTAGAAGAACTTCGTTAAAATTTCCTGACACATGATTAGTTTTTCGCTGCGAGTTGCGGTCAGTCACGTTGTCGGTCAGTTGACTTGACGACAGTGTCGCTGACGTAGTATCACGTGTTAGGTCATGTAGCGTTGTGTGGTGTGCGCCGTTACACACCTTGCATCTTTTTTGCGAGTTGCATTTCTTTCCGTTGTGCGGATACATGCAGTTTTTGCAAATGTTCAATTGCTCAATTGTCCTAATTTTTATGTCTGGCGCCATCTCTTGAAACGCTTTACAATGGAGCAAAATGTGACTTGCTTTACAAACAGGACAATTCCTGTCGGAGCTTGTATGGTTTGCTTTGGGGTAGCGTCTGTATCTGTTGTACGCATCCCTTTGTGCTGCTGTAGTCGAACTCCCTGTGTTTGGGGAGACGTCGGCATCTGTTTGTTTATTTGGTTTGCTTGTTTTCTTCACCACTGATTCTAGCGCCGTGAACTTCCCTTCGATGAACTGGATGAATTCTTTGAAATCGGGAAGCCCTCTTGGACTTTTCCTCGCCTCCATATAGTCAGAGTAGGTCTGAGTATCCAGTTTTCCGGTCAGAATGTGTACCAAAATCGGGTCCCATGATGTCGTGTCGATGCCCAAGTTACGCAAAGCGTGCACGGTTTCAAGACTGGTGTCGTGTAGACGCTTCAAGTCGTGAGAGTTTTGATGTTGAATCGTATGTTGACTCATCAAAACTTGCATTTGCTTGGTGAAAAGAAGCTGTAAGTTATTGTACCTATGGTGGAGGATTTCCCAGCAGGAGTCGTAGTTGCTTTCGGAAACAGGCAAATGTTGCACAAGGCGTTCAGCCTCCCCTTTCAGCTTCCCTTTCAAGTGCTGCATCTTCTGCCCCTTCGAGAGGGACGGGTTGTTGTGAATGGCCGCAACATATAGATCGAGGAATGTCGGCCATTGCGTGTAATTACCAGAGAATGTTGGTATTTCAATCCTCGGTGCATTGTCCCGTTGTTGGACAGCGAGGTTGAGCTTGCGGTTAAGATCTCGCTTTGTGCACTCGTACGTTTCTTCATACTGCGAAAACTCAAGCTCGTAGTTAACGTCGCTACCGACGAGAATGTTGTCAAGCTGCCAGTGTACTTCATCAATCACCCTCCATCGAGATTCGAGGGTCCGGAGCTTGTCTTCTATATCCCATTTCTCAATAATGTCAGCAGTGCACAAGTTGCTGGTGAACCGGGAGAAGGCTCTGAAGTTAGTTGCTTGTTGAGTTTTGAGCTCGTCTGATTTTGAAAGGACTCCAGTGTTTTTGCTCTCTTCCCCTTGGTAGCACGTGGGTTCCGCAGTACTGGTAGACCATGCTTGCAGCTTATGTTGTATACTTGAGTATTCCGCCTTGACCCTGTCGTACACCTTTGTACTGTAGTATACGTCGGTCCGGTCCGTGGCGCCCTGTAACACGCCATGGTTCATCTCGAACTCGTTCCAGTGCGCCTGGAGGGTATCCAGTCTACCCCGGATGTATGTTGTGGTTTTGCGGTCAGGGCCATCTTTTCCAAAGTTGACACCAATTTTCCGAATGCCCTCTGCGATGATACCCTGCCGCTTGAGAAGTTCTTGTTGTCTAGCGTCCATAATTGTTATACGGGTATGTATGCGTATTGTTGACGGACGTTAGACCTGTTGACTTCACTGTTGAATTTGTTGTGTGTTGTTGTTCCCGAACCACCAAATGTTGATGTTTCCTGTGGCAATCGCTGTCCGAAGGAATCTCTGTACGATATTGTGCGCCTTCTCAATCTGACTGGGGCGATCCGCTTGTGGAAGACCAGTCAAACCGATTCGCTATCGTCAATAGAAACACTTCGTACCTGTGCGACTTGCAGGACTGTTTGCTCCAGTAGTGGCGATCCGGCTCGAAGGACCAAAAATGTACGGGCAATAGCTCCGCACACTGAGATGTAGTATGTAGATGGACGAATCACACGGGATGTGTACAGGAAATAAAATCACTGTTATGTGTCCGTTAATGATTGACAGTTTATTAGGTAAAACATTAAAATATATAATACCTAAAGTAGGTGAGTTGTGGCGGGCGTAATAGCCTAGTCAGCGAATGTACATAAATAATCGGTGAATTAGCGACTGCTTGTTCAGGTAAAAACTAAAACAAGTTATATCATGTGGCGATGCTCGTACAATAATAAAACGTCTAAATTGAAAACTGACGATCTAAATATTTGCTATTTAGATCGTCAGTTTTCAATTTAGACGTTTTGTTACATGGGTGTTTTTTCGGGTGACGGGGCAGCTCGTCCCACTTCGACACTGCAATCAGGAACCAATCTCACCTTTTCTTATTTGATAATAGAAAATTATGTATTTTAAAGCGTAGTCGACGTAGCCCCGCTAAGCGGGGCTCCTATTTCTGTCTGCAGGGTTTACAGTAACCTAACACGAAGGTGATGTCGGGGTCTTAGTTCGCTCGCTCGGCTCGCTCACTAGACCCAGCCATCCTTCGAACCTAACCTGTCCGAGTCGGTGCGCCCCGAGGCCAGAGCTCGCTTCGCTCACTCTTGCATCCAAATTCTCTGGTGCCAGTTAACCCTTATTAAAAAAAGGGTTAAATTGGTCCTTGGTCCAGTTTCGACGAGCTGCTTCCTGTCCCGTTTTTTTCACTTGGGACAAATTCTTTACAGGTAATAATAATATTAACTAATCTGGTAGTATCTTTTTTATAGCAACAGGCATTTTTAAAAATAATTAATCTCGTCTAACTAGTTCAGTTTCGGGTAGCCTTTTTTTTAGGACTTTTTTTCCATATTTCTTTCTATATAATATAGTCGTTTCTGACACTCGCCGGCCGCTACCGCGGCACCGCTCGCTTGGCTTGTGCGTAGGAGGTCACTGTTCTAACCTAACCTAACCTAACCATTTTTCTTTTAATAATTCACCTCGTCTAACTAGTTCGGTTCTCGATAGCCTGCTAAAGAAATCTCTTTTTTCCATATTTTTTTTCTATATTTTTTTGCAATTTTTATATAATTCCCAAAAAATCTTATTTTTGCCTTTATATTTTTTGTCATAGCAAATCATTTGACCCAACTTTTATCGTCTAAAGATTGTTTGCTGTAATAAATCATTTGATTAAAGACTAAATGCCATAATGACATTATCTTTGGTAATATTCTGCCAAGTAAAAATTTGGCCAACTGAAAAAGTGCGTACTAAAAACATTCCAAATATTGCATTGGTATAAAAAAGGTTGCTAAAATTTGTTTGGGTAGTGAAATTTTGTCAAAATTTTTTCGGCAAAACGGCAGGCTCCCGTCGCGACACTTTTTGTAAATAATGATGTGTTCTGCAAAGTCGTAGTACATTAATTTATTCTAGCTGTCCGGCGCAACTTCGTTTGCGTCACATTTTCCCCGTTTTCGCAACATTTTTCATTGCTGCTCCACTCCTATTGGTCGTAGCGTGATGATATATAGCCTATAGCCTTCCTCGATAAATGGGCTATCTAACATTGAAAGAATTTTTCAAATCGGACCCGTAGGTTCGGAGCCTATTCAATGCAAACAAACAATCAAATCTTTCCTCTTTATAATATTAGTTTAGATCAATAGTTTTCGCAGCGCACGCGATGTAAATAATATTTTAGGTAATTTTTGTACACCTTGGGTTACATTATTGGAGTTTTAGTAAGGATCCAAATTTTTTTGAAAATATTTTTTTTTTTTTTTTTATATATATATGCTATCTGTCCATTTTCTGACATTCAGCATCTTTTGTGTTATAGTTGGTGTTCAGTCATGCTTGGTATGCGCCCAGTGGTGCATCCACATCAATCAGTTTTATGGTGTGCCACTTTTCAAAGTATCAGGTCTTGTGGAGTTTGTCTTTTAAGCCTCTTGAATGTCTTGGTTTTCATCAAGTTTGATGCCAGTTTATTAGGATGAGTAGTAATCCTATTTTTGTAGGCACTGACTGCTTGCATGATTTGTTCCTTCACCTTTGGTATTTTTAGGTCTCGATGTAAGCTATCATTAGTCATGTACCATGGTGCATTAGTTATAATCCTAAGCATTTTTGACTGAAACCTTTGGAGTATGTCAATGTTTGAATTCGCTGCCGTGCCCCACAGCTGTATTCCGTATGTCCAGATAGGCATTATGATACACTTATAAATCCTAAGCTTATTTTCCAGAGAGAGCTTGGATTTTTTTGATAGTAGCCAATAGTGTTTCCTTAGTTGTAGGCTCAATGCTTTACGCTTCGTGAATATATGTTTTCGCCAGGTTAGTCGCCGGTCTAAGTACATTCCAAGGTATTTAGCTTCTTCCGCTTGGGGAATCACAACATTATTTAGTCGTACACGTGGGCATGTGTCTCTTCTTGTAGTGAACGTAACATGTACGGATTTGGTTTCATTTGCCTTTATTCTCCATTCTCTTAGCCAGTTCGAAATTTCATCTAAGCTTGTCTGCAATAACTTTGATGCCTGGGCGGGATCTTCATGCACAGCTAGTGTAGCAGTGTCATCGGCAAACGTGCCTAAGACTACTCCTTCTGACACGGGGAGATCGGCTGTATATAGAAGATAAAGAATGGGACCCATTACACTGCCTTGAGGAACTCCTGCCCGAATTTCGTGCAGTCCAGTTATTTCATTGCCTTGTTTTACAAAGAAGTACCTCTTTTCTAAGTAAGATTTTATAAAAATGTAGTAATTTATTGGAAGTGTTTTTTTAATTTTATATAAAAGGCCCTCATGCCAGACTCGATCGAAAGCCTGTGATATGTCTAAAAAAGCAGCCGAGCAGTATTTTTTTTCTTCATATGTTACATGAATTTTTTCGACCAGTCGATGTATTTGTTCTATAGTTCCATGACTTTGTCTAAACCCGAATTGATGGTCAGGTAACAATGAGTTTTGGTCTATCAGTGGTCTTAGCCTTTTCATGAACAATGTCTCTAGCAGTTTTGAAGGAATAGGCAACAAGCTAATGGGCCGGTAGGATTTCACGTCCCCTGGGCACTTTCCAGGCTTGGCTATCATAATAATTTGAGCTACTTTCCATTGAGAGGGTACGTACCCCTTCAAGAGCATTGCGTTGTATAAAGCGGTGAGGAAAGTAATGCCTGCTTCAGGAAGTTCCTTCAATGTTTTTGCTGTAATTAAATCATATCCAGGTGCTTTGTGTTCATTTAGTTTATTGATGGCAGTTCTTACTTCATTTTTGGTAACTGTTTCCAGAGGCAAGTCAAGTTGGTATGTTTGCTGTAGATATGATGTTATTTTACTATGCAATGTTTGTGATCCTTGAGCATCGTTAGGTGTAAATACTTTGCTTAGGTGTTCGGCAAAGGTTTGTGCCTTTTCGAAGTCACTTTTGGCCCATGTGTTATCGCTTTTGCGTATTGGTGCTTGGCTTGCTACAGGTCTTTTAAGCTTTTTTGTTGCTCGCCAGAGAGAATAATTTGAACTTGCTGTTGCATCTAGGTTTTTGGTATATTCCTCCATATCTCGATTTTGATCATTACTCAGTGCTAATTTAAGACGAGTTGTTACATAGCTAAGATGTTTCTTGTCAGCAGGGTATCTCGTCGTTTGCCAGCGTTTCCTTGCTTTGCGCTTCTCATCTAGCAAGTCTCTGACTGATTCGGACCACAGTATGTCTGTAGATTTTGTTATTGATGGAGGTGTGGCGCTCCATGCCGATTGTTGAATGCAATAATTAAAATGCTCTACGGCCTGACAAATATCATCTTCAGTATGCAGTGGGAGACTATTGTTTATAGAAGACTCAACAAGCTGTCTGAACAGTGGCCACTTGGTTTTCCGGCTGTGTAGTCTGCAAGGCTTTGTTTTTTCTAGGATTTTGCGGCTCAGTTTGATGAAGACTGGCGAGTGGTCTGATGACAGATCTTGACTGGAGGTGCAAGTAATATACTTTTTACTGATGCCTTTTATAATACAAAAGTCGATGAGATCCGGTACTTTGTTCACATCTGTTGGCCAGTATGTTGGTTCTCCTGTCGATATTATATCAAGATTCCGTGTTTGAAGTGCTTGATATAGTTGACGTCCTTTCGTTGTAATTATCCGGGATCCCCAGTGTGTGTGTTTGGCGTTATAGTCGCCCCCAGACAGGAATCGATAACCCAATGTACTTAAGTATTTTTGATAGTCTTCTGTCTTAATATTGTGTTTGGGTGGGCTATAAACAGCTGATATTACCAGTGGCCCCATCCAGTCTTCAATTGTGACACTAGTTGCCTGTATTTGTTGTGTGCAGTAAGGATTGTTTTCACAATGCTTGATGTTTGATTTTATCAGAATTGCTGATCCACCATGGGCTTTTCCATCTGGGTGCATAGTGTGATAAAGTGTATATTGGGGAATTGAAAAATGGCTCTTTTCAGTAAAATGTGTTTCTGAGATAAGTAGTAAGTCTATCTTGTTAATTTCTAAGAATAGTTTCAGTTCTAGAATATGTTGTGACAAGCCGTTAGCATTCCATATGGCCATGTTTAATTGATCGAATTTTGAGTAATTTTAGTCATGAAATTGATAAGGAGGTTTGTCATTGTTGTCATTTGCTGCATTAGTTGTTTTAAAATGTTTAGCATGAGTTCTGTTTCGCTTGTATTTTGACTGGCTTGAGTTGCTGTGAGTAACTGTTCATTGGTGTTTATTTGATCTGCTTGACTATAAGTCATATGGAACGGAGTATTGGTGGATGGTACATTTTGATGTGACACAAGTTTGGGTGCTTTGGAGTCTGCAGATATCTTTGTTTTTAAAGGCGGGTATTTGACTTTCTGAAGTTCTTGGTACACGACACAACCTTTGTAGTTTGCGGGATGATTTCCCTCACACAGAACACATTTTACGTTATCCGATCTTCCCTTTCTTTCGCAGCTAATAGAGGAATGGTCTCCAGCACATTTGATGCATTTGGGCTTCCTATGGCAGTATCTCTTAGTGTGCCCATATTGTTGACAATTAGCACATTGTGGAATCTCGCGTTTTGGCCGTGGAGGCTCGAAGGAACAACGGCAATGTAGTAAACTCACAACTTCATAGACTAACTTATTATTGCTTTTTGGTTGTAATTCCACAATAAATATTGGTAAAGGTTTTTTGGTTATTCTCTGCTTAATATTCCAAATATTTATTACTGTGTGACCTAGACTAAGGAGTTCCTCTGATATTTTATTTTTATCGGTGGAAGGATGGATATTTTTTAATACCACTTTAAAGCTCCTGTCTTGCTTGGGTTTGTATGTGTAAAACTCTGTTTGTTTAATTTCCAATTGTTTTACTATTTTTGAATACGTCTCAGAAGACTTAGGTTGAATTTTTACCTGTTCATCACGGAGAACTTTTATTTCATAGCTACCACTGGCATGGTCATCAAGCAGTTTAATAAGAGGCTGGATATTGCTGACCTTATCAACGTAGATTGGTGGAGGCTTCGTTATTTCTTTCGGCTGGGTGTTTGAAGTAAGGACATCTTCCTCAAGGTTGGCGAAGCTGTTTGACGTCTCAATTGGTTTGCTTAACCAATAGTTATTAAGTTTGGTTTAGTTTTCGTTCCTGGGTATTTCTGGACTTTCTCTCTGTCTCTTTTTTGAGTAAGAGACTTCTTTAAAACCATCTTCATTTTCTTCCCGTTTTGAGCTGCTTTCATCAGTAAGGTCTATGTTAACAGTACTTTGCGGAGGTGTCAAAGTAAGGCTTTGTGAACGTGGTTTACTGGTGAAGAGAGCTTTATGAAACACTTGCTGCGTCAAGTGTTTTTTCGACTGCTCTCGGTGCGGACCCGGAATCTCCCCTGATGGATCCATTATACGGGAGATTTTTTCCCGAGGCGTGGCAACACTAACCCGTGACATACATGACGCTGACAGTAGCTGTCATTTGAAAATGGCAGAAACGGATATTTTATACAGTTGACTTTTATTAATCTAATTGGGGGTAGAACTGTTTTTCACTGTGAATTCGAAAGTTTTGATCGCAATTTTTATGATGTTTACACGATTTTTAGCACTAGATAACGATATCACACTAGCGTGAACACTTAAGCTACACTTTGATTGTATTTTTAGCACTTAGTTCACTGTTTTTATAATTATTTTAGGAAAAACTTGGAGAGCATGAAGTGCTTCTGACAGCAGTTTGACAACACCCAAAAAAAAAAAATTTGAAAATATAATATGGCCTATGTCACCAGCGGATAGTGTAGCTTCCCAACAGTGTTTTTGTTTTAAGCGTTTCTGTAGTTTCGGAGCCTATTCAATGCAAACAAACAAACAATAATTTCTTTCATCTTTATAATATTATTATAGTTTAGATTAACACCCACGTTTATCATCATTCTCCTGCATTTATTCCAATTTATTTGGGGTCAGCACAGAATGTATTCTTCTTCCATACTTTTCTATTTATCGTTATCTCAGCAGTCACCTCCTTCCTAGCAATATCGTTCTTCACACAATCCATCCATTTTGTCACAACTCAGCCATACACTTCAACCTAAGAACAAAGTATTTTATATGACATACATTTTGTAAATGTGTCACAGTGAATTAGCCCGTCAACTTTCGCGAGGGTCCATCAAGAGAGAGATTGGGCGTGCAAAAATCTCTTTTCATAACTGCAAAAGAAATTGTACCTTATTTGCGTAAACAAAACGAATGTTTTGAATCGTAGATTTTGTGTTTATTTGGAATCCTCAAGCTTGAGTGAGTTTAATACTCTTTTGGGGTACAATAAAATACTCACAATATAGCTGAGTGAATGTTATCTAGTGTGAATTGCTTATCATGTCAATGTCAAGTCGAATTCAACTATGTTTGCCGTTTTCCAACAATGAACCTTTGATATATTAAATATAGGTTATTTTATTTACATTGGTTTATGCTTGTCTTATCGAAGTTACGTTTAGGCTTAGCAAGGGGAAATGTTTTTTTTTCTTCATATGCTCGTCTCTTTTGATAACTCGTGGCGGGATCCATCCATTTCAGCCCAAAAGACGTCCACTGCTGGACATAGGCCTCTCCCAAATGCCGCCACATTCACATTTTGGGGGGGTTTTGCCATAATCGCCACGCTTGGCAGGCGGGTTGGCGATCGCAGTACGGTTGTTACAAAATCACAGAGATTGCTGCTGCCCATTCTCTGGTAAGTCCCTTAGTCGCCTCTTACACACCCACGGGAAGATATGGGATGGTGCTATTCTTTACGTCCGACACCATACAGATTAATCATCATCATCTCTTCTTAATCCTGCCCTTATCCTACAGTGCCATAATAATTTTGCATGTGCAATTTTCTTCGCACTCTGTGGGACTCTATCACCGAAAAGAGCACGCTTGGATGCGCTCATTCTCAACCAGGTAGATGTACCTCATCGGCTGCTGTGACTTGCGGGCGCATCCGTTCGGCTTTGGTTCCATTCGCACCAATGCGCCCGAAGTTTGAATCGACACATAGAGAAGAGGTAATGATTCAATGATTGGACGTAAAGTATAGTGTTCGGTAAAACTAATCCAATTCTTCTCTAATGGGAGGCTACCAGTGTCACAGGCTATATTTACGACGTTACCGAGAGATAATTTCCGGCGATAATGCGAATGAAGCCGGGGGAAAAACAAGAGAAGCCGCCATTAGTGCTGAACTGGGTCTATTTGGACCAGCGGTGAGACACACAAAAATGTTTTTTTTTTGTTGTTTAGATATAAGTACCTATATTTTATGTTGTTTGCACTTGTGACATGTGCCAGATAATAGTCATTTGTTATACAAGAGTGCAAAGTTGCTTTTTAACCGCGTGCTCAAATTTGATGCCCGAGCAAGCGAAGGATTCAAAAATTAGAATCCTGAGCGTTAACGAGGAAATCAAAAGAGCACAAGGTGAAAAATCTTTGCAGTCGAGTGCAGCACGTAACTTTTCATCCCACCACAGCGAAGAAATGGCTAAATGCAAAAAAATACATTCACAATCACAAGATTATTATCAGTTTAGTTATTTACTACTACATTATGATAGGTAAGTTTTACAGAATAATCTTGAAATCATATTGTTATGATTTCAAGATTTTACCGATTTATTATATTGTACCGATTTATCGGATTCCCTTGGTGTGAATGTTGGCGAGAGAGGGCGATGGTTAGGTGTTTCGTAACGGCTCGTTTTTTGATGTAAAAAACTTGTATGGTTTTTATTGTAATCTTGTTAAATAAAATGCAGATCTTCGAATAAATTGTGACTACATTTTATTGTTCCTTTTGACAAGAGAGTTTACAGTGTTGACAGTACAGATTATATTAAAACTAAATGTTGTGTTGCCAACATATTGCCGGGGCAACTGAAGATGATGAATTAAGTGCTTAATATTTAAAAGACCTCTTGATCTAATTAAATTTACAACTGACAATGTAACTTAAAGGTAGTTATTATTCTCTTTAATACTACTACTAAGTGTGTATCTTATTGACCACTATATACCAGCGGTAGAACAACAAACTTTCAAACTAAAAAGTTACTTATTTAAAAAAGGAATATAAAACTAAAAATGTTGTCTTATTAATTAGCACCACTACATTCCTGCGGCAATACACAATCTTTAAACTAAAAAATAGTAATATTAATAAAATAGGAAACAAAACTAAGACTTTTATCTTATTAAACTAAAAAAATACTAATATTAATAAAATAAGAAACAAAACTAAGACTTTTATCTTATTAAACTAAAAAATACTATTATTAATAAAAGAGGAAACAAAACTAAGACTTTTATCTTATTAATTAGCACCACTACATTCCTGTGGTAATACACAAACTTTCATTACAGCTCTTTTATGTGTATGGCCATTTGCAGTCTTGACTTCAACTACTCTTACTTTACCATCTTTACCTGGGTAAGTATTTATGACTCTGGCTAAAGGCCAGTATAGTGGTGACAAGTTGTCATCCCTTAGGATCACTAATGCTCCTACTTTTACATTAGGTTGAGTGTCCTGCCACTTAGGGCGAGACTGTAGCAAATTTAAATAATGCTTACTCCAAACTTTCCAGAATGACATTTTTATCTCATTACAAATTTTCCAAAATTGAGATTGTTTTACTATGTTTACATTTGGCTCTGGATAGGTATTTAAAGCGGTTCCTATTAAAAAATGACCTGGGGTTACACAAGAATAATCATTTGGATCATTAGATAATGGCATGAGAGGTCTGCTGTTTAAACTCGACTCAATTTGGCAAAGGACAGTATACAATTCTTCATAAGTAAGAATAGACTTTAGTAACACTCTCTTTAGGTGGTATTTTACACTTTTGACGCCAGCTTCTGCCAGTCCAGCGAAGACAGGTGAGTAGCAAGGCAAAAAATGAAAGTTTATTCTCTTCTGAGCTGAAAATTGACAAACCTGTCTTTGGTGAACTGGCGAGTTGTGCAAGTTATGTATTTCGTTTAATTGTTTCTTTGCGCATTTGAAGGTTGAAGCATTGTCGCTATATATGTCTGTGGGCAGTCCACGTCGTGATATGAATCTATTTAGGCAGGCTATAAAAGTCTCTGTTTTTAAATCAGAGGCCATCTCTAAGTGGATGGCTTTTGTTACAAAGCACACAAACAGGCAAATGTAACCTTTTGAGATTATAGGTTTTCTGATCCTGGCTATTTTTAGTGAGATCGGACCAGCATAATCTAAACCAACCTTTTGGAAGGGGCGACATACATTGACTCTATCTGGCGGCAAAGAACCCATTAACTGTTTTGCTGATTCAGCTTTTAGTCTAAAACAAACAGTACACCTATGCAACACTTTTCTCACTTGTCTGAGACCGTTGACAATCCAGAATCTTTGGTTTATCGATGACAGAACGAGCTTTGAACCCGCATGGAGGTTTTTTATATGTTCACTTGTGATAATTAAGTTAGTGATACGCGAATCCTTAGGTAAAACAATGGGATGTTTCTGTGTATAAGGAATGTAGGCATTTTGTAATCGACCACCCACACGGACCAAACCCCTGTCATCAATAAATGGACTTAATGGTTTTAAATTACCTTTAACATTGGTTTTATTACATTTTAGAACATGAATTTCTTCTGACAAATACTTTTGTTGTTCATATTTTACAATCATTGACAATGACAAATCAAGTTCCTGAGTTGTAATATAATTAAGTTTATTTTTAGAGATTTTAGACTTTGCATTCTGACCAAAACGTAAGATGTAAGCTAAGACTCTTATCATTTTATTTATATCAGAAAATTTTTCAAGAAAATCAAGACATAACAATTGCTCACCAGAAGTTGTACAAACCATTGCGTTTAGGCATGCAGAGTGGACGCTAACCTCTGGTAAATCCTGTGGCAAAATTAGATTTATTTGTGGCTTGTACTCACGTGAATTCAGAAACGCTGGGCCTTTCCACCATAAGTCGTGATCGGCTAACTCGTCTGGCATGACTCCTCGGCTAAGACAATCGGCGGGGTTCTCGTTCGAGCTAACATATGCCCATGTGTATTTTTGTGTAAGTTGTGAGATGACCTTAACACGATTCGCTGTATAAGCCTTAAGAGTGTTTATGTTAGTTTTAAGCCAGGCTAATACTATTTGTGAGTCAGAATAAAGTATCACATCCTGTTTTTGCATTTTAACAGTTAACACATTATGCACTCTGCTGACAAGCTTTGCAAGCAACAAAGCTGCATTTAGTTCCAGTCGAGGAACTGATAAAGTCTGACTAATAGGGTTTATTCGTGATTTCGAGCAAAGTAAAGATATCTTGACATTGCCCACTGAATCCACAACTCTTAAATATACACAGCAACCATAACCAGTATTGCTAGATGCATCAGCAAACCCTATAATTTGTGTAAAGCTTGTGTCATGCACACTTATATGTCGCGGTAAAAGCATTGGTTTCATTGTAAGCAAGCTATCATAAAATGTGCGCCAAAGCTGTAGCAGTTCACAACTAGGCACTGAATCCCATTCCAACTTTTCTTGCCATAAACGTTGCATTATAGCCTTAGCGCTTACCACAATAGGACCAGCAAGACCCAGTGGGTCATAGAATCCGCTTATGAAGCTAAGAATTTCACGCTTAGTTTGCGGCATGCTATCAATCGTTTTGGGACTCGATATAATGAATGAATCTGACTTAATATTGTAATTCATACCTAGTGTTTTTAAAGATGAGTTATTTTTCTCTAGATCAATGTCATCAAAATGTTGTTGATCTTTATGTATTTCTTTCAATAGGTCTGGTGAATTTGAAACCCATTTATGTAATTGAAAACTTCCAAAACTAAGCAAATGGCATAATTGCTCTTTCGCTTCTGACAACTTAGCTAATGATTTTTCAGAAAAAAGAATATCATCAACATAAGTACAATTGTTTATAATAATAGCAGCTACAGGGTATTCATTTTGGTATTGTTCTGCCAACATTTTTAAACATCGAGTTGCCAAATAGGATGAACTCTTTAAGCCATAAGTAACTGTGTTTAGTTGAATACATTTAACACTTTCGTTTGGGGTGTCCCTCCATAAAATATTTTGTAATGACCTGTGTTTTGAATGTATATTTATATTTCTAAACATATTTTTGATGTCAGTTATAAAAAAATATTCATCAACTCTAAAAAGCATTAAGACATCTACTAATTCTTTTTGTACTACAGGACCATTAAGTAATAAATCATTCAAAGATGTTTTGGTATTGGTTTTCATGGAACCATCAAATACAACCCTGCATTTTGTAGTCTTTTTATCTAACCTAAGTACAGGGTGATGTGGCAAAAAGTACACTGGATCAGTAGAAAGATTATATTGACTGATATCAATTAATGTACCATGACCTTGTTTTAGATATTCATGAATAAACTCTCTGTATAGCATATAAAGATGAGAATCTTTTTTAAATCTAATTTCTAAGTTATGGAATCTTTTTAATGCTAAATATAATGAATCTCCTAAAGCTTGATTGATTGAGTCTAATGGTAACTTCAATGGCAAGACTACTTGAATTTTATTATTTTTTGTATCTTGCTCAACATTTTCACAAAATATCTTTTCACATAAGTCATGCTCAGAGTGTGTTTCTGAAAAGAGTTCTGGAACGCTTTCACACTTCCAGAACTCAACAATAGATTTATGTAAATCAGAATCACATTTTTTGCAAAATAATGTAACAATTGGTTCTGTGTGTTGTGTAGGTGTGTTACCCGCAATTACATAACCAAGTCTTGTATTTAATAATGGAGCCTCAGATGTGACACTGCCATCAGCTGCCTCCGAGCTGGATGGAAGAACTCGTGGCTCAGGCGGCAGCAGTATCTGGAAAAATATGTCAGCACCTAATAGAATGTGTATGTTACTTGGCTCATTGAACTTCTTGTCAGCTAACATAATTTTGGGAGGTAAAACTAAGTTATGTAACTCAAACTTTCTTTGTGGTATCTTAGAAGTTATTTTGTCCAATAAGTAACATGTGACTGAAATTTTATAATTTTGAGTGAGGGAATGTACTTCTAAATTGACCTTCTCCTTTAATTTATTTAAATTATTGCCAATACCAATAACCGGAGTGTTGGCTGTATCAATTTGTAATTTTAATAACTTTGCAAGTTCTTTAGTCACAAAAGATGCCTGCGAGCCAGTATCTAGAAGAGCCTTGACATGAACCTCAGTACCATTGCTTGCTAACAGTTTTACCTGTGCTGTAGGCAACAGTACCTGCTCGGAGGCAGCCTCGGACATCAATGTTACTGGAGATGGCTGTTTATCTTCGTGGAGCAATGTGTTATGCCCTTCCTTGCAGACATCACATTTAAAGTGATATCTGCATTTTTTATTATGATTATTTAAACAAATTTCACATATTTTGTTAGATGTAGCAAACTTGATTCGTTCACTTGTAGACATAAGTTTAAATTGTGGACAAGTAAAAAGCTTGTGGTTGGACTTACAGAGCAAGCAGCTTCTTGTTCCTACCGTCTCCGCAGCAGCACCTGCATCTGGCTTAGCTTTCTTCACAGCCGCAACATTAGATACCTTTGAAGCTGGCTGGGATCGCTCCGGTGGCCGCTCTGCATTCTCTAGGGCCAGTGCACGCTTGTCTAGAAAATCAACAAGGTGCGCAACCGTAGGATCTTGTACTCGAGCTAATTGGAATTCCCTACTGCATAATAAGTCTAACTTTCTGGTCAGAATGCAAAGTACTATAGGATCCCATTGATCAACAGAATGACCTAGGTTTTTTAAGGCAGCTAGTTGTTGCTTTATCACAGATACAAAATTTCTTAGATTACTTGCTGTAGACTTACATATAGGTACAATATCTAACAAAATGTGTATATGTTCATTTGTTATTTTATATTTATTGTCGTATCTATCGAATAGAATTTTCCTGGCCTCATGGTAACTCTCAGTAGACAAGGTGAGATTTTTAACCAAATCGTGAGGTTCCTCTTGTAGAAAATTACGTAAATAGAAAAACTTTTGCACGTCATCCAAATTGTGGTTGTTATGTATGAGTGAATCGAAGAGTTGTATAAACGGTTTGAACTCTGAGTACTTACCCGAGTAGGTTGGTACATTAATTGTTGGTAACTTGGTATTAAATTTCGCAATACACTCTTTTCTGCAATCGATATCACAATCATCCAGCAACTCCCTAATGACGGTGAGCGTTTTGAAGTATTGCTCTTCTACATCATCGTCGGCATCGAGGTCGGGTTCTATAGCGCATATATCCAAAGAATATTCTTCGTATTTTTGAAACGCATTCCGAAGACGCTCTTCTTTTATGATTAATGCTTGTTTGGAGAACTTGCATGCCTCTTTGTCTTTGAAGGTGTTTTCAATTTTAGTTATAGAGCCTTTGACGGACGCTCGTTTCCTGACGAGCGTCTTGACTTGGTTTTCCATTGTTGGAGTGCTTAAAACTTGTTTTGCACACGAAATTGCCACTTAACAATATATATCGGTTGTAAGTGTTGTAAATTGTAACTTGTATTTAACTGAAATTATCTTGAATGCGTAGGAACAAGACAATACGTTTTTTGTAGAAACTTTCTGCACAACAGGTGAAAAAAATATGGCGGTTGGGACGCGTTGCGATTTGAAGCACTTCCGTGTTCATCAGAGGCCGTCGGCGGCGCTTGCTATTCGAGCGCGATGGACTCGCCCGATGCTCGCCAGTCGCTGATTGGCTCTGCGGGTGGCGTGGTTTCACGCGAGCCAATCAGATGCGTCTTGCTTGGCGCGGCGACGAATCGATGTTAGCGTTGCCGGAAATCGTAATATGCTTGCAACTTGAACCAACGACGAATGGATTTCTTCACAGAACACTCGAACGTGTCGATCGGACTTTCTGGAACGTTTAGACTTGCCCTTGAATTCCTTGAAATTCAAAAAATGGACTTGCCCTTTCCTTTTCATGCCGACCGGCAGCGTGGGTATTATCTGGAGCCTGTACCCAATTCACACACATAAACACTTTTCCTGCGCTGAATAACTATATTGTTGCTCGAAGGACCATGTTGGGAAACTTGTATGGTTTTTATTGTAATCTTGTTAAATAAAATGCAGATCTTCGAATAAATTGTGACTACATTTTATTGTTCCTTTTGACAAGAGAGTTTACAGTGTTGACAGTACAGATTATATTAAAACTAAATGTTGTGTTGCCAACAGAAGGGCCAGTCCAAGGATCTGACTGAGGCTCTTTCAGTGTAATGGCTCCTACGATGCCTGTACATGTTATAGACTTATTTTGATGGAATCCTTGATTGATTGATTGGACTTCCAGCCTCCTTGGCGCATAAGGGACAGGAAATCAGATCCTGAATCGGCCAAAAGTGTGGCTGAAGTAATGACCGTTGGAAATAATGACCCGTGTACAACAGGGGTTCTGGAAGTTCAAGAAATGTTGCTATTTCTCTTAGGATACTGCCAATTTTACTAGCACCCATAGGCTGTCTAACACATTTTCCGTTGCATGTTGTAGAAAAAATCGATAAAAAAAATGATTAACACCGTATTCTTTGCGAATGACGAAGTTGCGGTCTCTTTTTGTCTTTGTTTAAATTAAATAATAGTAAGTCATCGGAATGTTTCTCAATGTTTTTTAACATTAAGTTGTGTTAGTTCATTATTTCGATATGCTCCATTTATACCAATAATAAGAACAACCTGTAACTTAAAGAGTATTGTAGTAGATCATCATCATCATTTCAGCCCAAAAAACGTCCACTGCTGGACATAGGCCTCCCCCAAGTGTTGCCATACACATGGGTGTTTTACCATAATCGCCACGCTTGTCAGGCGGGTTGGCGATCGCAGTTCGGTTATTACAGAAGCAGCGTTCTCTGTGCTTCTTCTTTATGGGGTTTTGGTTTCCGCACTTAGTCCCTTAAGTGGACCATTGTGCGTGAAGTTCTCTGTGCTTTTGTAGTAGATAAATTAATAAAATTGATATGCATGCATAATTATGCCTATCAACATCAACTAAGTACGTATTAGATTATGTTAAGTAGTTGATTAATATACTTAAATAGATACTGAATGTGCAACTGACTACTTTTGCCGCCAAATATACGGAATCAGGTGCTTCGTTAAGAAACTTTTCAATTTCAGATGCTGTGAAAACCTTCTACTTTTTGGTAAACGATCAGATGAGGCTCTTTTAAAAATGCCACTAATTTTGTATAAGTGTCAATATGTATGTCTTTTTAGGGTTCCGTAGCCGAATGGCAAAAAACGGAACCCTTATAGATTCGTCATGTCTGTCTGTCTGTCTGTCTGTCTGTCTGTCCGTCTGTATGTCACAGCCACTTATTTCCGAAACTATAAGAACTATACTGTTGAAACTTGGTAAGTAGATGTATTCTGTAAACCGCATTAGGATTTTCACAAAAACGTAGAAAAAAAACAATAAATTAAGGGGGTCCCCATACTTAGAACTGAAAACCAAAAAAAAATTTTTCATCAAACCCATACGTGTGGGGTATCTATGGATAGGTCTTCAAAAATGATATTGATGTTTCTAATACCATTTTTTTCTAAACTAAATAGTTTGCGCTAGAGCCACTTCCAAAGTGGTAAAATGTGTGTCCCCCCCCTCTAATTTCTAAAGTAAGAGGAGGAAAATTCTGAAAATATTTAGGATTGTAGAACGTAAAAAAAACTATCAACGAAAATTGGTTTCAATAAGATATGATGTTTAGTTTTTCAGATATGGGACTTTTTCATCAAACTGCAGCAGTAACTTTGTTTTTCATAAACATACTATGAAAAACAAATTTAGTTTTGCGGTTGTGTGGAAGTTTACTAACTAATACTACTAACTAATGAATGACAGTTCAAAATATTGTTATTAATAGTTTGGAGCTATGGAACCCTGTGTGCGAGTAAGACTCGCACTTGGCCGGTTTTTTCATCTTTATAGTTGCTTTTAGCATTGAATACGTACTCCATAGAGTGCTTGATTTCTTAGTCTCGGATAATTCAATAAAATATGCCCGCATATATTAAAGCCCGCTAGACACTGTTGTATCAACTTACACTGTTGGTGGCCTGGTCAATCTCCTACCCGACTGAGGACCTTCTGCTCACTATAGAAATAACCTGGCCAAACAGGGTCTCTTCGGCCGCTCGCAGACATAGATATGCTGATGCTTGTATATAACCGTTTTGCAGGACATGGATAACCACATTTCCTGCCAATCCTGCACAACCTGCACCTTCCAGGATTAAAAGTACGCCAAAGATTGAGCTGTGCAGGTGGCTACATACTGGTCAGATAAACTTGAGTGAAATCTACACGCAATGAAGAAGACTGATCGTGTCATAGTGCTCCAGTTTCCCAGTAATTATGAGCCCTTCTTCAGACCCCAACCATTGCATCACTGTCTCTATTGAATAGGAAAGTCTTGGACTCACTGTGGCTGGATAAGACATTGTATTTAACGAATTCTGCTCTGCAGTTCTGCCCCGTAACTCTCGTGGTTGCAGGCACGACTTCTGCTGCGCATTGTGTGTGCGTGTTTATGTATGAAATTCCACCGTAAAATACATCTAAACGCACTGCAAGTTAGCATCCCTACCTTGTTGCTATTCCACCAATTCGCACTAAGATTTTTCAAAGGTCTTTTATAATGCGCACAGCAAAGCAGTGGAACTCTCTACCTGCGTCTGTGTTTCCGAACGCTTACAACCCCCAATGTGTTCAAAGGTAGAGTGAACAGGCTTCTTCTGGGTAAGCTCGTACCATCATCGACTTTGTCTCTGTTATTTCTGACCTAGAGTAGAGTCAAGAGCAAACGCATCTCAAGTAAAAAATAACTTAAAAACATTTCATTTTTTTTTAATTGCATTTTTGCACGTCATTCGTTTCAACTCAATTAGGTCGGTGTGACCCAGTCGACTAAATGAGGAGAAGCATAAAAATACCAATTTAAATATTGCTCCGACTCTTTGCAGTGCCTGACTGTGATTTGATAACCCTGGCATTATACAAATTACAGTCCATTCACAGAAATGTTACATCTGATTTGGTATCACAGCTAAAATATCAGCGATCTTTACTTTCGCCTCAATTAAATTGCCGTTGGCTGGCTTCTGCCTAAGGTTAAATAACTGAGTGTGGACTGTAGAACTGCCGGTTCTCTCGGCACATGATCATAGTAATTACCATCGCTGGAATAGGTATATTAATGGAATTTCCACAGACAATATCACAAACCTCAAAAAAGCCATGCAGCACTCTACCTGCGGTCAGAGTGTCATTTTATTAACATAGTTTTCGATTGCGTATAAATGGCCTGACTCACAAAATCTATACTTCGTTCGATCCCTTGCTGCATCGTTATTACTTAACCTTTAGTTATGAAGTTAATTTGTAAGAAATACAAAGATTCAAGGATTTTTTAGGATTTTGTTCTGTATGGTGTGGGACGTAAAGAATAGCACCATCCCATATCTTCCCGTGGGTGTCGTAAGAGGCGACTAAAGGACTTTCCAGAAAACGGGCAGCAGCGTTCTCTGTGCTTTTGTACCAACCGTACTGCGATCGCCAACCCGCCTGCCAAGCGTGGCGATTATGGCATAACCCCCCCTTATGTCAATGTGCGTTGAGGGAGGCCTATGTCCAGCAGTGGACGTATTTCGGCTGAAATGTACAAGGATTCACTCTTTAAATCATACATTTTAGAAACACGATAACTTGTAGTTTTTTCAAACTCAAAACTCAAACTCAAAGCATTTATTTCAATTAGACCATTACAGGCACTTTTGAAAGTCAAAGCACAAAAAAAAGAACGCGAAGCTACAGTCCCAGACACAAGACATAATACTGTAGTTGCCCATTCCAAAGCGTAGATCTCTATGGAGAAGAATGGGCAAGAAACTCCATGGACACTCTTTTAAATCAAAATATGTTACAAAATCTTGGTTACATCATTCGTGTTGAGAATTACTAGTATGTGAGAACGATGTAGAAATACGGGCAAGTTAAGATCGTCCAGAGTAAAAGACGAAATCAATAATTTGAAAATAAAGTTTTAAAATAAAATAATTAAAATAAACCGTGGCAGCTAAGAGATGACCAGTCACAACTGACAGCACCCGTTCACGAACATGACGCATGTATCAGCCATCATTCAACTCGATAGAAAATAATGCCAATCGATAGAAAATAATGCCAAAGTACCTAATCTCTAAAAAAGAAAATAAATCCTCAGTACGGCGTAAAACCTTCACGGAACGTCATCAGCTTTTAAATAAATCCTCAGTACGGCGTAAAACCTTCACGGAACGTCATCAGCTTTTAAATAATAACAAAACTACATGTTTTCTATAACGTATACTTTTTAGATTTTAAAAATGTGTATTGGTTTTAATAATATGAAGGAAATACCTAAATTAGCGCGCGTTCCGCCCATTATAACTAGAGCCGCCACTCTTCCCGGAGAGTCGCGCGCGCCTGTCTTACGCACACATATACGGAGCGCATAGATACCTACACGGTGCGCTCTTAATCTACAATACTTCTGATCCGATATAGGAAATTCTTTTAGTAATGGGAACTTCAACCCACATACGTTCTCCCTGAGCGTCATATACTTGAAAACGTCCCCGTAGGATATTTCCAACCATAACACGAGCGAAGCTGCGGACAAAAGCCAATTGAATCAAATATTAAAAATAAGCAACAAGATTGTTAAACATCCCTTACCGGACTCATATCCAGTATACCAGGGTTCTAACCGCCCAGACACTGAATGCAGTCTTCAAGAAGGGCTGTGAATATTTCAAACTCCATTAACCCTTGCTGTTCACTAAAGACCTATTTCTAAGCTGGCCTATATTTGACATCAAATACAAGTTAAAATTAACCTTTTTGTACAGTGTTAGAGTCAAAAATGCTTTAAACAATATTCGGTTGTTAGAATGTTTTCTAAATTAAAGCAGCTACGTAGTCGAGTCACGTCGCATGCATGTCGAGTAAAGATTCTTATTGATTTTGCATACATGAGCGGTTTAGTAAACGGCCGGATTCGTAAGCCTTGTACAGCCGGCAATGTATGACGCCTATTCCAATTAGGTCGTATTCGTCTGTCGTTTGAACTGAGCTCATATGCAAGCTGGATGTTTTAACTTGTTTGCGAGCTCGCTATTTAGTTGCGAATCAAGAAAAAAAGCCCTTGAACGTAGACTTTCCTGGCCTAGTTTTCCAATAATGTATTATAGAGATTCTGGTGGCGTCCCATAGATTTTCTCACAGAATCTTACGATCGCTTGTAGCGGAAGCAAGCTTTAGGCTACCTATCTACTAGAACAGAAAAGAGAGGAGAGGAGCGTAGCAGTGCAAACGCTGACAAATATAATTGCACAAAGTTTAAACTCCGCTCTGCTCAGGTTCAGTTGACACGAGTTTGCGAAATAGTTTAATAATTTATACATTTTAAAATCGGAACGGGGAAGAGGTGCTGGAAAGCGGAGTGGGAAAGCAGGGAAAGTAGAGTCAGAAAATGAAGCGGGAAAACGGAATAGGAAAGCGGAGCGGGAAAGCGGAGTGGGCTAACAAGGAAGCCATGCAAGATTACCGTGATTCACGATGGGTGCTCGATGGCACAAATCACCCGACAGCTTTTTTTAAGGCTTTATTTCGTCCAAGAACTGCCAAAGCATGGCCAACCATCAATCAGAAAAATGCCACGATGAGCATTTAACGTTACTTTTGGTTCGCGATCCCAAAACAAAGGTATATTATTTTATATCGATAGCCTAGTTTTTAGTAAATTCGTGCCAATAAATAGAGGATTACTCAGAAATAGGTCCTTACACAATTAACAAGGCTGGCCAATATTTTTGACAAGGAACATAAAAAAAAACCGCATAATTTTCAAACTTTATTTTATTTAAAATTTACAAGTAAGCGCAATGTGACACAATAGATTCAAGTGAGCCCAATGTGACACAATAGATTCATGTGAGCGCAATTTGACACAATAGATTCAAGTGAGCGCAATGTGACACAATAGATTCAAGTGAGTGCAATGTGACACAATATATACAAGTATTGCAATGTGACACAATTTATACAAGTACGAGCAATGTGACACAATAGATTCAAGTGAGCGCAATGTGACACAATAGATACAAGTACGCGCAATGTGACACAATATATACAAGTACGCGCAATGTGACACAATATATACAAGTACGCGCAATGTGAGCCAACAGATACAAGTGAGCGCAATGTGACACAATAGATACAAGAGAGCGCAATGTGACACAGTATCCGTTCACAGAGTGCGTTTTGTATGTTGGGGCCGGCTTTTAGTTTTAGCGCATACAGATGAATACTACTATTTTAGATGGAGCGACTGCTGAATAACTAACGAACCCAGGTAACCCAGTTAGTACTCAGTAGTATGATACTTCTTGATGAAACTGGTAATTAGACTTTTGGGCGTCTTTCTACCTGTAACGACTGTCAAAATTCTACAAATGACGTCTAGGACCAACGGCTCTCTGTGCTTCCCAAGGCATGGTGATCATAACATGATGAGGTGCCTAGTGCGTTGGTCTAGTGGTTGTAAGCACTACTGCTGAGCATGGAGGGTAGAAATTCTTGGTCGGGCAAATTATTATTGGGTTTTTTCTGCCTCGAATTTTCACAGTACCAGACTTTGGATTTGACCGTTAAAACATTACTGTCGAAATGTGGGTGTAGCTGCTGAGGCATACCTTTGTCTAATCCTTCTATGTTGGCAGTCGAGATGACATTATCATCATCATCATCATCATTTCAGCCGAAAGATGATGCCGTCCACTGCTGGACATAAGCCTCCCCCAATTGTCGCCACATTGACATAAGGGGGGGTTTTGCCATAATCGCCACGTTTGGCAGGCGGGTTGGCGATCGATGACATTATGTTGATGTTTAATTTAAGTACTACCTTTTTTTTCAACCACATCTAACATTTCGCAGGCTGTCTTGTTCAATACCGCAACTGTCTCTTCTGGCTTCACTACTTTCCTTTTCGACGGTTTTGCATGAGCCTCGCATTTACCCTGAACAAATTATTATGTATATGTTAGGTAAACTATGCTTGGTGTTTCATCGCATATTAAATCTACGATGAACATATATATATATTGGATTTTCAGAATTAGTGGTTTAGAATATCGGATGGAAAAATTGCGATCCCGCTAGCCCTACTTTTTTTTAACTCTTTTATACTGATACTAGACCTGTAGTACACACTATTGTTTACCGCTGGGAGCTTCACGGGTGCTTCGCCGGGGCTCCTCATAAACCCAATGTATATTTCCTAGCGTCCGTATCTCGAAGGCTTTAATTGTCTGTGCGATTATGGACGAATTTATACTGACCAAAAACTACCAGACATAATTATGAAGGCTGGTTGGACTGTATCCGCACAAGCCATCGTCCGGGTGAGTCCAACAGACATACAGTGTGGTCCAAATAGTGACCTCATTACAAAAGTTTGTTTTCTCATGTCCAGGGGAATCGGAAAATACCCCATGTGTGTTTGTAGCTTTTTTTACCAGACTGACCCAGTTGCGCGGGATGCGCACTTCAGGTACGCATCCCATATGCCTCCTCTGACGAGACCAGCAACCCCAAGCCCATGGACACGTGGAGCGTGTTTAGGAATCCTGCGGAGAACCCCTGGTCGCCCAGCACATACACTTAGACTTCACTCCGAACGATGACGACAACCACAAAGTCCAGAAGAAAGTCTGCTCCTTCTGGCAGTTTATCAATAATCCGGAGTTACTGAAGTTGAAACTGGTAAGTTGTTCCGCAATATCTGAGTTATCATGATTTTCTTCCTAGCCTTTTAGGGTGCCGTTTCCAAAAATCGGAACCCTTATAAATTCGTCTGTCTGTTCGTCTGTCCGTCCGTATGGCACAGCCAATTTACTCTGAGACTATTGGCACCACACTGTTGATAGGAGAGTAAAGGCCTTCTATGAATCGCTATAATTAATATATTATGATATAAAAATAATGACAAAAATATAAATAGGGGTGTCCCTCGATTCACACGAATGGAGGGGCACCCCTATTTATATGTTTTTAACTGAGGGTTATAAATATAAAATCTACGTTCTTTCAATACTTTACTCACCTCAATGGTTGATGAGATATTTGCTTCCAAAGTCGTAAAAACTTGTAATTTCTGAAGTAAGAGGAAGAAAATTCTGAAAAAATTGAGGTTTTTAGAACTTAAAACAAACTTTCAACTAAAGTTTGTAAAAAGACCTTTAATGGAGCAGAGTCACTTACTTTGTACATGACGTAACCTGATGGTCACGGAATTATTCCAGATCAAATTACATTTTTTTTCAGGAATCTTGTTTAGTTATAAAACTTTTAAGTTTTTTCACATGGTTTTTATGCACCCATAAACACACTGCAAATTGTAACAATCAGAACTAGGGAGGCGAAATAAAGCACAGTATTATTTTTCTCATTAGTATTATTTGCAGTGCTTATAACAAAAACATGTAGAACCGCTCAGGTCAAAACGCCCGCCAAACCATAGACATCCACGCTACCTATTCCCTTTTCCCACCATTTGTTTTTTATTTTATTTTAAAATATTAACATGGCACAGATAAAATATAACACTTTTTAGCAATTGAGCAAGTGCTGCACTACTTATCGTACACAATAATAGTTAATGTCCATGATTGTGAGTTTAACCATTGGGTTTTTTTATAATATCAAATGGAAAAAAGCTTAGGATTCGTGCCCTGAAACAGTGCCACGGGGTTGCCTTTGATTTGTGTCGTGAGGAGGTGATCCTGACTGCAGGATCAAGTCATATCTGTCATAAAAATGTATTGTCACCAACACCATGTCCTCTTCAAAGGTGTGGCAAAATTTATATCTATATACTAATACTAATAATAAAGCTGAAGTTTGTTTGTGTGTTTGCTTGAACGCGCTAATCTCAGGAATACTGGTCCGATTTAAAAAAATCTTTCAGTGTTAGATAGCCCATTTATCGAGGAAGGCTATAGGCTATATATCATCACGCTACGACAAATAGGAGCGGAGCAGCAATGAAAAATGTTGCGAAAAAGGGGAAAATGTGACGCAGACGAAGATGCGCGGGACAACTAGTTAATTAATATTTTATCATTTGAAAAAAACTTCTTGCAAATCGTGGAACTAATAAGTATTATTCTCAGAAATTGATCCTTTCCCATCTTACAAGGCTGGCCAATATTTTTTGACAGAGAAAATGAGAAAACCGAATATTTTTTGAAAAACTCAACCACAGTCCAGTTTTTTAAACTTAAACGTCAATGAGAAACATCGGCCCCGAGGTAGTATGTACTGACGTGTTACCGCCTGATATTTTAGTGTTCGACTATTTATAAATTTGATTAGTAAAGTATTTCGTGGTCTAAGATTGAACAAGTAAGTCGTCAAGAAATAATAATTAAGCACGAGTATAGTAGTATAATTATTTTATTTGTTTTAGTTTCTCAATGGCGGACAGTGAATTCTCTTGGAGCTGTAGTTTGGACGGAACACCCATTGACCCTACAGAAGTTTCCAGTGACTTTGGTGATGGAAGTTGTGGAGAACCGGAGTTCGGGCAGCATCTCATGCTAGACTTCACTCCTGACCCAGAGATAGATAACGAAATCGTACAAAAAAAGATCTGTGATTTCTGGAATGTCATCAACAATATGCCCGAGATTCAGAATTTGAAGGTGAAACCGGTACGTTCAGTCGAGCATATTTGTCCCGTCTCTCATATCCATAACAAAAAAGGATTTTTTTAGATTCGTATACGTACCTGATCATCATCATCATCATCATCACCATTTCAGCCGAAAGACGTTCACTGCTGGACACAAGGCCTCCCCAAAGTTTCGCCACATTGACATAACATGGGGGGTTTTGGTTTTGCCATAATCGCCACGCTTGGCAGGCGGGTTGACGATCGCAGTACGGTTGTTACAAAAGCACAGAACGCTGCTGCCCATTCTCTGGCAAGTCCCTTAGTCGCCTCTTACGACACCCACGGGAAGATATAGGATGGTGCTATTCTTTACGTCCGATACCATACAGAACAACGTACCTGATAACCTTATAAAAATCATCATAAACGATAGATACATGCACAGTTTTGCCTGTACAGTCAATGAAATTAAACGTCTGTTTGGAGAACACTTTACAGATATTCTTGGATTACGCTGTATGTAATAGGGGCATATTTTCAAATTTTAATTTTCAAAAATATGTTTAGACGAAATGCGAAAGGCCAGACAAGCCGTCAACGACTTCTGTGCATCAACATCTATTAAAACCACAGACGAAAGAGAATGTTATAGACATGAACAAGAGTGCCTGCTCCATGCTGGAGGATGTCGAAGAAAAAGGTAGGACTTGCTACTCTCATTAAATGTATAGCTTAGTACTATTACACACATATACAGGTATAACAATACCTTCCGTGCCTTGGAGAGCACATTAAACGTTGATGTCTACTGCCATTTGTAGATTTTTGTCAGTCGTTACGAGTAGTGTCGAAAGTCTTACAACCGGCCCTACCAAGGAATATTGTGTTGTGTTGAGATTTTTTTTAAATTCAACTCTTTTTGTATGTCGCCGCAAGAGCTTTTACCTGCTAAGACTATTCATTAATCTAATTAAGAACGAACTCATAATTCTCATTTGTGATAATATTGATGAACTTGCCATGCCATCTACACAGATGGCAGTGCAATTATTACAAAGAATCTAGAAACGTTCGTATCGATTATCAAGAGACTGAGCGCCATCTATTGGGTTGTGTGTTAACTACTGCTTAGATGGGAGTTGGTCTTTCTGACAAATCATTGAGTAATTTATTAAACAAAAGCCTTTAGCTAGAACTATAGTTAAAATTAAGATTAGCATTTTATGATGACTGGGATTTTAGAAATGGCATTTTAGATTTTAACAATGGCAATATTTAATTTAAGCAAGCAATTGTTGTAAAAAGTAATTAAGCTTAATAACGCCTTTGCATTTGTCGATATTGGTATTGTTTAATTACTAAAACAATTAATGGTGAAGTTAGTATTGTTTAACTGAAGTTTTAATGAACTTACCATGTAATAAATTACTGTACTGAACTATTGAGTGTGTGTTGCGTACTTCCGCCCACTCAGAACCGCAGGCGAAGCGAGCAAGATGTCGTTCAAGCTAGCTCGCGAAGTCGCGATTAGACAATTGAAATATTAATGAATTGAAAGTAGTTTTTGAAGTGAGCAATAATAAGTTATGTTAATATGAACTGTAATAATTGAAAGACAGATCCAAAAGACACACATTACATCAACCATGTTTGTGAATGGGCGGCTCAACATAAGGAAAGTTTATAAGTGTTAAAGTGCCTGTAACTGGTTTATTAGAAATAAACATAAGGAGTTTGAGTCAAGTGTTGTGTGTAATTTCAACTACCTATCCACCTAATTAGCATTAATGAAGAATAAAGTTGCACAGTTAGCGACTGAAAGGCAATATGGCGTCGATATTCATTTATGGTGGAATCCCCGCCTTGATATGTATGATGTCACATGATAAATAAATTGTACCATACCAACCACTCCCAAACTAAAATATGAAAATGAGCATCAAGGTCCCAAGAATGCTCGCACTATTACTATTATTCTTACTTACACATATTTTTGAACTAGCGTGCTGTGCGCGCGGTCGTTACTTTGAACCGCAGTGTTTTTTGATAGAGGCGCATATAAGGGCCTAGGAGCCCCTTACTCCTAGGCTTACACAAGCTTGAAACAAACGAACATGTAGTGTAGGTAGATATTTTAATTTCAAACTATTTGAATAAAATCGAGGCAAGTTGTAAGGATTTTCGAGCTCGCTTCACATGCTCTTGAATCATGAGTTTCTATTAATCGACCAAGTAGGAGTTATTTGGTCAACTAATACAAGAAGGGTCAAAACAATTGTAACCAATGCAAGGTAGGGTGTTAAAATTGCGCTCACATGCATCTATTGTGGCACATTGCGCTCACATGCATCTATCGTGACATTTTAGGCTCACTTGCATCTACTGTGTTTGCAGATCTAATAACGCGGGCGTTTGAAGGAAAGATGCCTCACAAGGTGTGCTCCTTGGGCGAGTTCCAGGATGAGGACATTCAGAAAAAAAAGAGAGCCCATCGTGAGTTGTAAAATTTAAACAAATGCCCAAATATTTTTCAGTGTTGAATTTTCTAGTTACTTGTCTACATTTTCTGACAAGTCTCTGGAAAAATTGAGACTGACAGAAGCGAATGCGTCGACACAGACGGTAGCAGTGGTGGACAGTTTTAATGTACTTACATTCCACCATTCCAATTGAGTCAGACAAAACGACATTGTTTAAAAAAATAGAAATATACCTTTCTATTTTTCAGGTGGACACATAGTCTGCAAATGTTCAAAGCCTTGTAAGCCTTGCCCAGTTAAAAAGTCATCCCCCTCGTCATTGAAGCAGTTCTGTACGAAATTAGAGCAATGGGACAAACAGCATCCTAAGTAAGATATTATTATCTAAACCGTCTTCGACGTATAAAGGTGTATGTACAGGGATCTATTAGCGCGTTGCTGCTGAAGGAACTATCGCCGCGCGCAGTCATCTTGTTTCTTTAATATTTCACAAAATACACACAAAAATTGTTTATATTTAGCATGGATCTTTTGGCGCTGCTGATGAACATTTCAATGTTTATTATATTATTTTATGTACGTGGATTTTTACACAATACGCGCGGGTGGACGACAACGAGGTCGTCTTTGGGATACTCTTGATTCAGAAGAAGTTTTAAGGCGTACGCATGGCGATACATCACGCTACACATTTTCAATATAACATGGCGGTGCTTTGTATAGATTTCCCGTACAATAAGAGATCCGACCGAACTGTTTTGTAGAGACCACTTAAAGTAGCACGAGTGCGCCCGCTCCGTAACCATCCTTGGAAATCCGACTCAGAACCGCGCAAGCGTAAACCCTAACCCACGCAACCAGGCTGAGGCAGCCACTCCACCGATTTATGATAGTGTATTAGAGCCCGCGCATTAGGCGGCCAAACTGCATAGCAAGTGTGTGTATGTGTGGCTGTCTTCGGTCCCTGCGCACTTGTCCGAGCAGCCAGACGTATTTTGTGTTAGAAACTGTTCAACACACTTTCCTTTGAATCCCTCAGGTCCATGGATCCACCGGGTCACTCACCTGTACTCCAGCACTGTATCGTACAGAGACAAGTCTTCGAATTATAAGACCAATTATTATCATCAACGCGAGATAACAAATGTCTTTAACATTTTTAAAGTAGATTTAAATATTTCATTTGACATTTTTTCTAGTATTTCTTTTTTCTTTAATAAACTGACCTTTTTTAAATTGTAAACTAATTCTCTCGTAGAATTAGTCTACCGAAACGCCTTCTCACTGTGTCAGGGCTCCAGAAAGTGGTTTTTTGGCCCACAGATCATTGGGCATGCAGCAGACGTGGCCAGTCCAAATGGCGGGACGAGCTAGACAAGACAGCTAAGAGTATACAAAATAGTATTGATTTCACACTATGGGTTAAGACCAAAAAAAATTGTTGCCTTTCTTAAATGGCAAAATATGTAACTACTTTTGAGTTATTTGTAAGACCTATCCATACCTACTCATGTTTTTAATAAATGTCTTCTTCTTTATTTCTTTATCTGACATATTTTTAAATTATTACTTGTTCATTATTTTATTTAGAATTGTTTTAACGTTTAGTTTTGGTAAGTTTTTATTATAATTGTAGTGAATATTTATTTTAATAAATGTTATTATTTAATCTAATTCGTATTCTATAATAATCTATTAGATATTCGCTGAAGGTCATACAGGTTTACGCCCCGACCTCGGCACACCCCGACGACGAAGTGGAGACCAAAATTGTATGAGGATATCTTTGCAATGCATGGTTCACCGTTGTCATGGGGGACTTCAACGCGAAACTGTGCAAACGAGACGGGGATGAGCTGTAGGTGGGGCAATTTGGGGTTGGATGGCGGAACCACCGGGGACACCAACTGGCTAGTTTTATGGCGAACCTCTATATGATAACTCCTTTTTCAAAAAGCATGAGCACAGGAAGTGAACCGTTCAGAGAGCCCCGATGTGCAAATAAAAATGAGATTGACTTCATCATGTCAACCAACAAGCAAATGTTCAATGATGTCTCTGTGATCAATTCAGTGAAAACTGGGAGCGATCACCGCTTGGTAAGAGCCACATTGAAGATTAATATTAAGCTTGAAAGGGCTCGACTGATGAAGTCTCACAGATCCAGATCCAAGAACTTTCAGCTTGAACTCCAGAATCGTTCGGAGTGCCTAGGAAGCTCAGTGGACGAATACAACGATGGATTTGTGGAAACCACGACAGGGTCTAAGTTCTTTAAGACACATCTTGCAGAGAAGAACAAAAAACCCTCTGATCATACTCTCAAGCTCATGAAGGAACGGCGTGAGATAATCCTACAGTCTTCAGACGACGCTTGGAAATACCGGCAGCTCAATAGACGGATCTCTAATACTTGAAAGCGACCTCCGCCGCTTTAATACCAAGTGTATTAAAGACGCAATTGAGCGGAATAAAGACTCCAAGGTTTTTGCAAGAGATCTGGCTATTGGGCAAAGCCAGCTCACGAAACTGAACACCTACGATAGCAGGATCGTATCCACCAAACCGGAGCTACTATTATACTTTTACTATTCTATGGGCAGTTGTACACGTCAACCAGTAATCCCGTTGTAAATCTAGCGAATGACCCAAGAGCTAGACTGACCCGACACTATACCGAAGACATCCCGGACATCAGCCTGTACGAGATTAGGATGGCTCTGAACCAGCTTTAAAACAACAAGGCACCGGGTGATGATGGAATTACAGCTGATCTTCTGAAGGCGGGTGGAAAAGGCCCTCCAGACGCTGTATGATTCCGTCATACTCAAGGGGAAAACGCCACAGGCATGGTGCAGGAGTGTGGTGGCACTCTTCTTCAAAAAGGGCGACAATGCCCGGTTAAAGAACTAAATGCCCATCTCACTTCTAAGCCATGTCTATAAGTTGTTTTCAAGAGTTATCACGAAGCGTCTCGCGCGCAGGTTTGACGATTTTCAGCCTCCCGAACCCGATTCCGAAAAGGCTTTAGCACCGTAGACTACACACATACGCTGCGACAGGTCTTATAGAAGACCAAGGAGTACAACCTGCCTCTCTGTTTAGTGTTTGTGGATTACGAGAAAGCCTTCGATTCGATCGAGACTTGGGCTGTCCTGCAGTCTCTCCAACGGTGCCAAATTGAAGTGTTTGTACAAAAACGTCACCATGTCAGTCCGACTTCAGGACCAGACATCGGAACCTATCCTTCTGCAGCGAGGTGTGAGACAGGGACACGTCGTATCTCCGAAACTATTCATCGCTGCACTGGAAGATGTCTTCAAGGTTCTGCATCCGTACCATGACGTCTTAAAACATTATTGTTCCATTGCTATTCCAGAGTGAAAAAGAGAGCGAGCTATACAGGTCGTCTAGCTCCATCTCTTTCCCACTCTAGAATAGGAATGGAACAATAATGTTTTAACTGTCATGGTACGGACACAGATCATTTTTGTTATACTTTCCACACCTTTTCTCCCGTTTGGGGTTGAATTTCCAAAAACGACGAAATATGTATTCATTTATTAATGCTCAGAAACTTCAATATTTAATTTTATTATTCTTACTTCAAAGATGACCGATTCCGCATATAAACTTTTAACTCCTTTCGAACCCTCTTAGTCATAGGACATTTTTTTTTTTAATTTTATTCTTTTCCTACTCGATGTATCTGTTGTATCGATCTTTGAAGATTTTGAATTATTTTTACCATGACTTTAAACAGCAGTATGCTTCCCTGTGAACACTTGGTCCGACTGCTATGTCCGATCAATCGGACCACACGAACTTTTTTTTCCTCTTGGTCCGATTAAGGAGTCGGACCACGAGTTCTATCATTATTTTAGAACACTTGGTCCGATCGATCGGACAACGCTAACACTTTTTCCTTTTGGTTCGATTAAGAAGTCGGATTATGTGGTATATCGCGGTTTAGAACATAATATTATAATTGTTCGACCGATCAAAAGACGTGAACTTCTTATTAGCTTCTATTTAACTTGCCGTGTTAGTTTGTTTGGTAGTATTTATTGGTGACATTACAATTTTATGCCAGACATTACTTCATCCTGCAGCCACGATCGTCTCCTCAAGAGGGAACTCCTTAACGGTTAAATTGTGTCATTTGCATTTGGGCATGAATGGGAGACAATACTCAAAAAGGAATCCGGTTTGTCATTAGTTTGTATGGAAAACGTGATAAAGTTTTTGTACATTTAATGTAAGTAAATTTCATTGTTTTTTCTACATATAATGTCGGTAAATTCTTATTTAACCAACAGGTCACAGTATTCATGCCTATCTGAGTTTTGACAAAGACTTCATGCCAGGAGGTACCACTGAAAAGTAAAGCCGTATCATCAGCAAACGCAACAATTTTCGAATCTGGAAATACTAACTGACATACATCATTTATATAGACCAGGAACAGGGTCGGTCCAAGAATACTGCCCTGTGGAACTCCAAAAGTCACTGGGACTTATTTACTAGTTATGTTACCGATTTTATTACATTGTGTTCTGTCGATTAGGTAATCCTTAAAGTGTTTTAATTGAAAACCCCGGATACCCAGGCTTTCGAGTTTTGTTAACAGAATAGAATATTAAAGATGGAATATTCCGTGAAACAAACTCTAGTGGGACACTACTTGACCATTACGTGATTTTAATATTTAATTGACATGCGCTTGCGATGGAGGAATATTATTTCTTCTACACACTGTGTCTACATTTCTAATTCAACTTTCCATTCGTAGGTCTGCTGGAAGAATTTTCTTTTGAAATAAGCAGTACCTTTTTGCTCTTGTATCTTAATGTATTGTCCTGTTAAGTGTTTTGTGTGTACATAAATAAATATTTTCACTTGACGTAAAAATTGTGAATTGACATCATCCAGACTTACTAGAAATATTCGTTTTCTAAGAAAGCTAGCTTTTCTTATTATTTTTTTAATGGTAAAACGGTTTTAAATTTGATCGGACTAGTAGGAATCATAATTCCTCTTTGTCCGATCGATCGGACTAACAGAATTTGTGATTCCACTTGGTCCGATTAATCGGACGAAAAGGAAAAAATAGTTCGCGTGGTCCGATTGATCGGACTGAGCAGTCGGACCAAGTGTTCACAGGGGTATGCTTTAATCTTACTTCAGCGTGGGAAAATGATGGAGCTGGACATGCTGTGTAGCTTTATTACCCTTCCACAAAAAAGTGACCTTATAGTTATATTGCCGGAGGGGCCCACAGATTGCAATAAAATTTTACAACTTTTTGAAGACTTTTCTGTTCGCTTAAGGAACTCGAAATTGCGTTCCAAAACTCAAATAGCTGATGTAGGTAATACGGCTGAAATTCTTAAATGGAACTAGGCTAGCCACATCTGTCGTATGCCGTAGGGGCTATGGGCTAAAGTAACCACACGGATCCCAAACGACAACGTGGTAGGCCCAGAAGGAGATAGCGGGACGCACGACTATTACCCTAAAGAATGACTATTGACAGCACTGAATAAGGATAAGTGGAAGGAGGAAAACAAGGCCTTTGGTCTACATTAAGACACCGATGTCTTTATATCTATACTAAAATTATAAAAAGGTAAAGTGTGCTATTTCGGATGTAGGGGGTATCTTCGGAACTTCTGATCCGATTTCGAAATTTCTTTCACTGATGAGAACATACAATAACGTCCTATGCCATATTTACATTACCAAAATATGGCAAACGCAAATTTTGAATAGTATCTCATTTGACCTGACCACGTGAGCATGGAACACGTGGACTTTGAAGAAACCTATTCACTCTGGACTTAAAGACACTTACCGTCGTTGTTACAATCTCGCATTTTGTCACAAGCAGTGTGAAGTTCGGAGGTCCTTTGACGTGAACGAGAATGAAAATGACAGATATATTAAACCAACCAAATATAAATAATTTAACAGTCACATCTTAGTACGATTTATTTAGTTTTACATTAGATAATATGACATTGAATGTACACACAAATGGATACACAGTAAAGGTAAATTATTTAGCCAATCCTTTCGGATTCGTTAAATAATTTATTGAACTCCTAATGCCTCCGGTTCAAAATATGTAATCGTCTCTAACGCAGTTTCATTGAGTTGTTCGTATTGTATCGATTGCGGCGACTTCTCACAGACGAACATAGCTTTGAAGTCAGGGTCGACATCATCCAAAAAGCCGTCTCTGACGAAAGATACACGATTCTGTTTGCCGTCTATATTGTTAGGTTGAAAACCAGCCCAAACGTTGAACACATCTTCGAATTTCTCTCCTGAAATCATACGGAAACTTTTGCTATTTTTGCGATGCCACGTACGTTAAATGATGTTGATGAATAATGATGATGTCAAGTACGTTAGTGATTTTATTCATGTAGACTTTAGCCCCTTTTTGTGCTAGATCATGTTCAATATAAGTTTTCTCTCTCACCCTTTTGTCGGTCCAAGTTTTGTTGGGTTTCCCCATCAGAATTTTCTCAGTAGCAACTCGGATTCTGAATTCGAGCCCGATTGATGGCAATAGGCTTGGCTCTCTATTACATGGGACTTAAACATAGCTGGCGGAATGTGGGTACCTACACCTCTGCATAACCTTTCGGGGTACTTTAAAGACGTGATGTTAGTTATTCCTTTATGTTCTCATTTTTCAAACATGGTCTCTCGTAGTTTGGAAAAAGGACATCAATTTTTTTTTGACATATCGGTTCGTCGTTGCAAAACGATGTAAATGGCACGGTGGAGTGTGTATAGGTAGTTTAATAATCTAATACCGTGAATAGTGGTCCAGATACGGTCATCCCTCCAGGCTCCGAGACCTACGTGGAATCGATCCCACACCCCCTGCTCCGTACGTACAGGGAACAACTCCTTGACAAGGCGGGCTTCTTCTTTGTCGTTCAAGATGACCAGGTGCCCCCCCTCAGAGGCGCATATCCCGAACGCTTGCGACCACGTCCGTGTCTGCTCATGTACCTTGTAACAATTTCCTGTACACCGCTTATAGTGATATTCTGCAATTATATTTTCATTATGATTAATTTATAACTTAGCCGCAAAATAACATATAATAAAAAAAAACATTTGTCAAAATATAACAGTGTTAATTTTGCAATAGATTTCTGAAAACCAATGTTTGATAAGCCGCAACATAATTTACTTACTATTATCAAAGGTGCCACATTCATTCATTGTTTGACTGTCGAGTTTCCTATAACATATAAAGGGTCTTTGTTCCGTGCATGACGAGATGGTCATGAAATATTCGCTTCCATTGGTTGACAGACTGAGGCAATCTCCAGTCAACGCCCCGTCATTAATTGAACTCCAACTTATATCCATCTTAGACAGTGGCACTCCTGAAAAATGCGTCAAAAACAGTCATAAATAAATTCAAAAAATATAATCGTACTGTTGACGTGTCCATTTTTAACCCCCGACCAAAAAAGAGGGGTGTTATAAGTTTGACGTGTGTATCTGTGTGTCTGTCTGTGGCATCGTAGGTCCTAAACGGATGAACCGATTTTGATAAAATTAGTTTCGTTTGAAAGGTATTTTGATCGAGAGTGTTCTTAGCTATGTTTCGAGAAAAGCTGCTGAGCCGTTCGAAGATCATCACCTCTTTTCTAGTTGATGAAGGAATTTAAACAAGTTCCACGAGTCTAGTCGATTTGAAATTTGAAATCTTGTCAGTTGTCACCACGGGAATTGCGGAGGGGGAGGGGGGGGGGGGCAGCTGCACCCCCCAAAATTTTCATATTTTTTTAAATTTACAACTTTCCTTGTCTTCATTAATTAGCGAGAAGAGGCGCAACACCGAGAAAATTGGAAGGAATGGGGGAAGCCTATGCCCAGGAGTGGGACAGTCAAGGCTAAGAAAGAATAATAAAGTTTAAAAAGCATGAAAATAAATTAAATTAAAAAACCCCCAACACTTTTTGGCTTTTTGTTTTTTTAGAGGTTTTCTGTGTCGGGGTTTTTTTAAATTTTATATTGTATTGTTGGAATGCAGAGTGGATCAAGAAACCTTTTGTATTTCGGAGGGTGAGCGCCAGGGTGGCCAGCGAAATTCAAATTTTCTTACGTCGGCTGCAAATCATATTTTTTTTTAACATACAGCCTGTTATTAGCAGGCAAATTTTTAAAAACTGTTGCGTGAATTTAAAATAGTTAATTTTTTTACATGTACACCATAAAAATGAACAGAAAAATAAATAAATTGCGAATGGGTCGATGATATTATGTCTTAACTTTTATGAAAAAACTTACACTCATTTATATTAATAAGCTAATACGAACAAAATTAATATTGATTGATTAGAAAACTACCAGACAAATTCGAAAACTTTTTGACATAAAAGAAATTGATAGAAACCTAGAAATACTCCTTGTAAAATTTTTAAGTCAAAAATAATTAAATCGACCCAGTTTTCGAAGAAAACAAGGGGGAATACGAAATGTCGGTCTCGTCAAAATTTTTGTCATAAAATCGGACTCAGCTGCAGCTGTCCTTATCGTAGTCTCCAGAGGGAGGTAATAGCTGCACGACGGTCATGGTTTCTTCAGATTCCTCGCAGGCACTTTTCTCTCTTAAGCATATTTATAATTATCAAAAGTTACCTTCTATAGATTGGAAGTGTCCTTTACAATACAAATCATGGGTTCCTAGGTAAATGGGACCGTCCACACCGTTTTCTGTCATCTTTGTATTAAGGGCATCAGCTAACTGTTTGATTAGCGGGGACGCCAATACCGCTCCTGAAACATATTCACATTTATAGTTCTAACATTTAATTTTATCCAGTATAGTCATTTTTGTCTTACCAAGGAGTATCGTATTACTAAGAACTAACTGGATTGTGGAGGCCAGACAGGCAGTCGATTTAAAATACTGGGATTCAGTTGCTTTCGGTTCGACGCTGGGAGCAGACTCCAACATAGTTAGAAAAAGGCTGGGCTGGTGATTATAATGATGATGGTGATTTTCGCAAACAACCCAATCTGTGTAGGACGATTGGAACTGCTCAAGACTGCTGATTGACGCAATTTTATCATACTTTTATTGTTTGACTATAGGTTTGGGCGTATGCTAAATTATTCTTGCTTTTCCTGCATGTGCATATTTATACTGGCGTTGCTGCATCCTGCATCAAAGTCTGGATCGTTTTCAAAGAATTGAAACTACATACATTTTGCATAATATTTAACATAACTATTCTGTATCGTTGGTCAACCGCTACTGTTGAGCAGAGAGGGGTTCTGGGGTCAACGCCCGGAGAGGACAAAACGTTATTGTTTTTTCCATCACGAATTTGTCAATTATAGCCATGGAGTCTGGGTTGGTGCGGGTTGATAGGCTCACCCGCCTAATATATGCGATTTAAACATAACTGCCGTTTGGGTGTACTGTTAAGTACAGTCCTGCTAAACCCATCGGGAATTGCTTTCGAAATCTAAGAGTCTTATCATAATATCTATAATCTGTTTGGTCAGAACATGGCTCGATTATAACTTAACCAATGCCCGCATCCGTCAGCGCACAGCGCAGCATGGTTTACGTCTTTGCTCGCAAAAAAGGATGTTATTTGCTTAAATTCTAGAGTGCCAGATTCCAGAATGGGAAAAAGATTTAAAACAATGTTTGTTTTAAGTCGTCATGGTTGGTTGCTACGGTTAATAAATACTCTTTCAAATCTGAACCCAAAACGTTCATCTGAATTCGATTAGTAGGCACTATAGGTACAGTGCCAAGTTAACATTTTTCTTTCTTTGCCTTAATTTAGTTGTTTTTTGCAACATACTGCATTTTATCTCTTATAAACAATACTTGTTATTTGATAGACGTTCGGGGAACTCTGACGTTCGGGGTCACAAGTTCCGCGTTTCTCCGATAACAAAATTTTATAAAACGGGAATTCCCACAAATCCGTAACACATAGAAAATACTATTTTAAGACGCGACTTTGATTGCGTGGAAATTTTGATGCGTTGTTCAGGGATAAATTATAGATATAAACCTTGCTCTTTAATCATTCTGTTTATTGATTAAAACCACATCAAAACCCGTTGCGGAGTTTAAGAGATCTAAGCGTACAGACGGCGGGAAGCGAGTTTGTTTTATACAAGCGACCTAGCCCTGCTTCGCTCAGCGCTACCACGGCTCCAAAACTCTGCTGATGACCTTGTTTTTTTCTTCTTCTTACTTTATTACCTGTCTGTATAAAGTATAACAACAAATAAATAAACTAAAAGGACTAAACTACAAAAGAGCATTAAAAAACGCCTCCTTTGCGCTGTTAGTTGGTAATGTGCCCAAGAGACCGGCAGCGTTGCCACGTTGCGAAGCTGTTCTCATGAGCCTGAATATTAGAGCAACAGAGCATCTCACCTTCATAGTGACATCTGAGGTAGGCTTCCTCCCAAGTAGCGGGGATCCTGTGCAGCTTGAGCCAGCCTCCCGCATCTTCGCTGAACAGGTAGTCTGGCTTGCAGCGCACAACGTCTGGGTAACAAATATATTTAACTATACACATAATGATATTAAAGAAAGGTCAAAGATTTGCTTGTGAATTTCCGTATAAGTGAATCGATGTCTTAACACGATACAACAAAGTAACTCACAAACAGCCGTGTCTTGGTTGAGCATACTGGAAAGATCTTTCGAATATTCATCCCCTTTATAGAAAAAAATCATCGCCAATTCATCTTTGACATTTCTTTAATTTAATATTCGCACTCTTTTACAAACGTTTTTTTTTGTAATTTTGTGTTAATTAACACCGTATGTTTATAGTCGTTTTTGGTATACATTCACTCATGTTTTTTCAAAATAAACACCATAATCTGTAACTATAAATGGGTTCAATATTACATGGCTGATGAAAGCTGTATGAAAGTGCGTCGGATTTGCTGATGGCAAATACAATCGGGCTCACGTTTCTTGCGAATATTAAGTATATTTTTATTTAGAACATAACAATCATCTTCATGTAACAATCTTCCTTTGTATTTTAAAAACACACTACACAATTAAAAAAATTTAATAGGTACTTACTCGTCACTATTAAAAAGTATGATAAACCAACTAAACCTATTATCTTTAACATTTTAGTGAACTATATCGCTACACTGCCACATTAATAATAAATGTGGCTGAAGTTTTGTTATATTATGTAGTATGTACTCTTGAGAACGTACCGTGTACAGTCCTCTCAGTTATTAATTATTTAAAAATTTGGGATTACTGTTAAAATCATAGTAACCTTTGACTTTGTCGTAATAAGGTTGCCTTTGGGTTGCTGATACTGACAAGTCTCAAAAGCTTAGTCATCTTTATTTTTATTACAATAAGGTTACCATTTTACATAAGTAGCCGCTCTAACTCGCTCAAAATTTGTCACGTGACGCGCTCAACTGCTCCCGCTCCCGCTCACATTTTTGTCGCGAGCGCCCCGTGCCACTTCCCATTTAAAGCTTATTATCTCGTAAACTACTGCAATTACACCAAAACAAAAAATACGTGTGTATAGTAGTAAGTAAGAGTTAAAAGAACAATTAGATGACTGGCCTAACTTTGGATTCAGGGTTCCCTAAATATAGATACATAGATATTATGTAAATGATAGCTTACACATTTTGGCAATAAAATTGGCCGTATATTAGATGTACAATTGCCATGGTCGTTAATTAAGATAGTTATCTTCAAATTGGATTATTATTTACACAACAAAACCGTAATTGCAAACGCAGCTTTAAATATTGTACTCTATGAACGCAGCCTATGTTGCAAAGAAAAACAAATGTCCACTTGTCATGTGTCAATTACGAGGACGGCTAATCAGTCAAACGATAACGTTTCGCTATTGCTAAGAATAATTATTAGAACTACACAAAGGGGAAAGTAATTAATTATTTTAAACATAGTATTTTTTTATGTTTTTGGTTTTACGAATATAATGAATATTATGATCAACAGCACTCTGAGCGATTAATCATTGTTGCATTACTGTTAATTTTATCGTATTTTTACGGAACATTAATATTTGCATATTTGCTTATGTAGGATAGGAACGTTCAACGAAAATGGCGTAAGATTATATCCAAGAAACGAATAAAAACTCTCAAAAATTATGTAAACAATAAGTAGTATAAAAAAAATCTTTATCTTTAGGCTTTTGTTAATGTACATTCTACCGAGTAACTGGGCGCTATGTTATGTGAAATTAGCTATGTCGTTTGCAAAGCTGATTTCACTTATGTTTCCATTTCTATATGGAGCGTTAGCCTGCTCTTAAGTTTACTTTCACATGGTGTCATCTACCTATACCTCTATTCTTCTATTTTTTCTTCTCCTAGACGGCTTGACTGGTTTTGACGAAAGGAGATGAAAAGTTTTGGGCCCCCCTCTCAATAGATGCACACGAACGAGTAGGCATTTTAAAGCATTTTCTTTCTAAATACATTTATTCCATAATGATACAGTTTCCTTTTTACCTAACACCTGCCAAACTGCAAAACAATTTGTCGGCAATAGATTCTCGTAGATTTGGCACGAATCTTTTCATAAACTAACATATAAGTTACTATTACAACTAAGGTCTATCAGTTTCCTGCCAGGGCTGCGGGTTGTTCGAAAGAGATGCCGTGGCCCTGGAACACAAAGAGCTAAGAAGGAACATGGATGGGTTTTAGTCAGTCAAGTCTGACACTCCCTCCCGCTCCGCCCATAGTGGGGGAAAAAAAGGTCTATCTGTTTGTCCAAAGCCTGGAGTTATACTGCAGGGTCAATCATCTCCTTAGCTTTTTCCCCAAATGTGTTGAGGTCGGCTTCCAGATGCACCTGAATACCAGTAATTTACATGGAGCGACTGCCTATTATTCTGCCAGCAGTATAGTAGTTGATGGCAAACTGCAAAAATACTTAATTTTCACTAATGTGAAACGTTCTACTTTTTTTTAAGCTAGTTCAGCTTGTGCTTTGGAATAACACAATCTAATTACCCATCCCCATTCTATCATCGCATGTTGCGAGCAGAGATACGGCGAAGCGTCACCGTTATATGGTTGATGTTCCACGGACCCGAACAAAGCAGTTTGCTTCCACATTTATTGTGCGAACCGCCGATGATAATCTGGATTTCTACAAAGATCGAGTGAATCGGTTTCTTTTACGGATGTGGTTTATTGAAGGATACTCCATCCTAGGCATCATCGCTTCACATCAGGCGAGATGCGACCAAAAATGCAAGCCTATTTAGTTTACCCATGAAAAAATGCAAGCCTATTTAGTTTACCTATGAAAAAATGCAAGCCTATTTAGTTTACCTATGAAAAAATGCAAGCCTATTTAGTTTACCTATGAAAAAATGCAAGCCTATTTAGTTTACCTATGAAAAAAAGTATTATATAGTAGTATTAGTAGTAAGTTCAAGTTAAGTATAGCTAGAAAAATCCGGCCCCAGTAATGTCGGGCAGTAGCCCACCAGACTGCTAACGCGACTACTGAAAATGAGGTCCTGGGTTTAATTCCCGGTCGGGCAAGGTTTTTCCATCAGGAATTTCTCAGTAGCAGCCACGGGGTCTGGATTTGTGCCCGGTTGATGGTAATAGGCTCTCCCCCTATTACACGAGACTTAAACATAACATAACTGGCGAAATGTGGGTGTACTATTAGGTACGCCTCTGCTTTACTCTTCGGAGATTACAGGCGTGATGCTATGGATAAATATTTTAAATCGAAAATAAAACAAAACGCTGCGATAACATTGGTGACCCAGAACAAAACGTGAGCCTTTTATCACATTACTTCAGATAGATAATACGTTGAACGTAACACACACTGCACAGAGCGCGCGAGTCCCAATAAATTGGGAAATGAGAGTTATGATGATTTTATAGGAGACGAGACTTCTTCAGGGATGACAAGCGTGATGTTTCAAACGATTAATTAATTTTAAAACAAAGAGAAATTAGTACATAAGAGGCAGTTTGAAAGTGGCGCCGGTGACTGAAAAGATGTGTGGTAATCGATTGTCGTGGTATGGGCATGTGGTGCGGAGGAATGAGGAAAATATTGTGAGGAAAGTTTTGAGTATGAATGTATGTAAATGGATGGTTATAAGAGTACAGGAGCCAGTCCAGGAACCCAAACAACATAATAACAATATTTTGAACGGTCATTCATTAGTTAACTTCCACTCAACCGCAAAACTAAAAATTTTCTTTGAATGTTTTTTTTTGCGTTGTACAATCCTAAATATTTTCAAAATTTTCCTCCTCTTACTTAATAAATTAGAGGGGGGGGCACACATTTTACCACTTTGGAAATGTCTCTCGCGCAAACTATTCAGTTTAGAAAAAAATGATATTAGAAACCTGAATATCATTTTTGAAGTCCTATCCATAGATACCCGGGTTTGACGAAAACCAAAATTCTGTATTTCAGTTCTATGTGTGGGGAACCCCAAAATTTCTTGATTTTTTTCTATTTTTGTGTAAAAATCTTAATGCGGTTCACAGAATACATCTACTTACTAAGTTTCAACAGTATAGTTCTTATAGTTTCGGAAAAAAGTGGCTGTTGTTGGACGAACAGACAGACATGACGAATCCATAAGGGTTCCGTTTTTTGCCATTTGGCTACGGAACCATAAATACGATGGATGGACTGTGTGAAGGATGATATGGTAAGTCAGGAAGTCATCATCATTTTCATGCCCTTGTCCCATTTCATTTGTAGCCAGCGCAATACGTCCCTTTCCTTCGTTCTTTACTCCTTTTTCCTTCATATAATTTTTCACACAATCCATCCATCTTTTCTTTGGTCTTCCTCTCCCTTTTTTTTTTTTTATGAATGGCATCTCGCAGTTCAACCTAAGAGGTTGTCGTCTGCTTAACCGGACTATCCTGTGGGTGCCTTAAGAGTAAGGCCTCCAGCCAGGGCATAAAAACTTACAAACTAAGCGACTATACGCTGAGGGCACCCCCTGTGGGGTACGAGCCTCGGCTCAGGGCGTCGCTGGGGGAGGACTGCATGGGGACAGGCTGGATCTGAATGATATCATTATTTAGGGGCTGATTTAAAACTACTGGCACAGCATCGGCTCGGGCTGGCTCGAGCGAGGGTCGGGGAGGGCATGGACCGGGACGTCGCGACGGACCTCGATGGCGAGGTCGGAAAGACGGCGGTTTGTGTCTGTACTTATTAAGAGTGCTAGTCTCTTTACTACTCTCCTGGAGGAGGGTGATAGCATCATCGGGAGTGACGAGGGTATGCCGAGGACGGCGTACTGTACTAATGCGCGAGGGTTCGTAACGGGCGGCCGCTGCGATCAGGGGATTACGGTGTTTACTGGCGTTATCGAAGAAACGCTTCGAAAGACGTTTCATAAACTGAAGGACGGTGGGCATTCTAAGGTCTACGTGTAGACGGTCGTTACGGACATAAAAAGGGGCTCCCGTGACTCTACGTAAGAACCGGTTCTGCAAGGTTTGCATCCTATGGATGTATTTAGGCTTGGTGTGAGCGTACACGACGCAAGCGTACGTCATAATGGGGCGGATCACCGCGGTATAAAGGCGCAACTTGCACTTGAGTGACAATTTGCTTTTTGCCGAGATCATGAAATGAAGCCTACCCATAGCAAAGGCAGCTCGGTCGCGAGCTGCTTTGATGTGCGCCGCGAAAGACAGGTGGTTGTCAAGTAAGACTCCTAAGTACTTGGCTTGCTTCTCCCAAGGGATAGGCTTACCGTACATAGTGATCGGGCTGAGTGCGGGTGGCTTATTCTTACGCGGTTTAGAGAAAAGAACTGCCTGGCTCTTGTCGGGGTTCACCTCGATTCTCCATTTCCGGAACCAAGCGCCTAAGACGTTGGCTGAGGTTTGGAGGGTGCTGTAAATAGCGTCGTGACTACGGCCAGTGTAATAGATGGCCGTGTCGTCCGCGAACAGGGCTAACTGTGCCTTCTTGCTCTTGGGGATGTCACTGGTGAACAGAGTAAAGATAAGGGGAGAGAGCGGGGAGCCCTGAGGGACTCCGGCTCTAATGGGGTGGGGGGAAGACAGTGCCTTCCCGATGCGATAGCGGAAGGTGCGATCCGACAAAAAGTCTCGTAAGATGAGCACGAGACGGTCTGGCACTCCCAGTTTGTACAGCTTATATAATAAGCCGTTGTGCCAGACTTTGTCGAATGCCTTTGCTATGTCGAAAAACAACACACCCATCATCGCTCCACGCTGGAAGCCAGCGCTCAAGTGTTCTACGATGCGGTGGGCCTGTTGAATGCAAGAGTGTCCGGTCCTGAATCCGAACTGTTCGTTGGGGATGAGACTCTTAGCCTCGGCGAAGTCTTTGAGTCGCTTATACATAAGTCTCTCGTAGATTTTACCGAGTGCATTCAGGAGACTGATAGGTCTGTAGCTCGAAGGCTCAGACTTGGGTTTGCCTGGCTTGGCGAAACCGATGACAGTGGCCTCTTTCCATATTTGGGGAAACGCGTTGTTGCTCAGGGCGCCATTGAAGATGGCCGCCATTAACACGACGAGCTGAGCGGGGAGGAGTTTGAACACCCTATTGGTGATTCCGTCGGAGCCGGGTGCTTTCCGCGGTTGAAGTTTGCAAATGATGTCTTGCACTTCGTCAGCTGTGACCGGAGGCAGAGGATCATCAGGGTCTTCTTCGGGGGGCAGGGCGGCTCTACGTTCGACGAATGCGTTCACCTCATCGAGTTGTCGCTTGTCTACTGGTTGCGAGCTGGGGGAGCACTGGGAGTCCAGACTGTCGGCTAGGCATTCGGCCTTCTCAGAGTCATCGAATGCGACGCTCTTATCGGGTCGGGTAAGGGGAGGCATCGAAGCCTCTTCGGTGGAGCGCATCTTGCGTTGCAGCTGCCAGAAGGCTAGGTGGGTAGGCTCGAGTTCGCTTAGCGTTTTTTCCCATTGATTATTACGAAGCTCACTGGTGCGATCCTTTACAGCACGCTGTAAATTACGCATGTGGGCTTTGTTTGCCTCGCAGGGAAAGCTGCTGTAGGCACGGATGGCCGCGTTCTTTTCGTTTATCAGTTCACGTACGTCAGCGGGTAGTATCCAGCGTTGATCGCTCATTGCTGGGACTTCCCGTGAGCAGTCCTTCAGTACGGATTGCACGTGTTCTGTAAACGAGTTGATGGCGGCCGTCGTGTCTGCGACTGAGACTATGTGGTCGGGGATGGCCTCTAGGTGAGGCGACGTGGTGGATTTCAGCTTTTCGCTGACTTTCCTCCAGTCTGTTATCACTTGGGTCGGTGGGGGCTGGCTGGGGTCAGAAGGACCCGAGCGAGGAACTAAGTGCATGAGCACTGGTCGATGATCTGAGTTAAGCTCATGTAAAGTCTCGATGGAATGCAACTTAAGGTTGACATTCTTGAGTAGCGCTATGTCGAGAACGTCCGAACGTTGGTCGGGGTCGTGGGGATAGTGGGTGTGCTCCATAGGAGCGATGGGATCGAAGTTGAGGGACTCGCCCAGGTTATACAAGTGACGTCCTCTGGCAGAGGTCGTCGTGCTGTTCCAGGCGGGGTGTTTGGCGTTGAGGTCGCCCGCTGTGATAACGGAGTCGCTCAAGCCGAAGAGGACGGCAAGGTCTTTGGTGAACAAAGTGTGCTCCTCGGACGTGCCGCCGGGAGGGATGTACGCAGAGGCGATAGTGATCGGTTGATGGCCGGTCATGCCTAGTCGACACACTGAGGTCTCGAGTAGAGACTCCATGGGAGGGGGATCTAAGGGGATGCAATGCAGTTCTTTCCTATAATAGATTAGAGTCCCGCCCTTGTGGCAACGTGACCGATCGTTGCGAACTATGCGATAGTTGGCAATTCTCGGATCGCGGTGACTGGGCTTGAGGAAGGTCTCCTGTACGAGGAGGATATCAATTTGATGGTCGCGGAGGAAGGTGGCGATCTCATCACGCTGGCCTCTAATGCCATTGGCATTAAAGTACCCTAATTTTAGGGATCGGGGTTTGGTGCACGTTAATCTCGTATTATCCATTGGAGCAGTCGAGGTTAAGGTTGCGGAGGAGGTCGCCTAACTTGAGTAGGGACTTGAGGATAATTTTAAGTTTATCGCCACCAGTGTTAGCCGCCCTGAGATCAGCCGCCATGCGGTCTGCTTCGGGGGTGACTAACTCTGCTAGCGTTTCTAAAATTACGTTGTGAGAGGGGTCCACGGCCGCGGGGCCGGGTGGCGTGGGACGAGCGGGCGCCGGTGCGCTCGCTTGGGCCGCGGGAGTGGGGACAGGGGCATCTAATAGCCCGGGGATGGGGTTGGACTTTGCTTTACTGAGAGCCGGGAAGGCTTTCTGGTGGTTCAGCGTAGTCCAGGGAGAGGGCCTCTGAGGGCTGAGTCTCTCCGGCATCTGGGCAGAGGGTAGCCTCACCGATGGGCTTTCTCTTTGTTGGCGGGCGCTTGCACGCTTCACCAGGTTAGAGGAGGAGCCTTTGGGGGCTTTTGAGCAGCCGCGGTAGTTGGCCGTGTGGCCCGACTGGCCGCAAAGCACACAGCTCGGTGGCTCCGTGCAAAACGACTTGTCTTTGGGACGGGGGCAGTCTGCCGTGCCATGGTCGCCTAGACACTTTACGCATCTGTGCGGTGCATGGCAGTTGGCTTGGCTGTGACCGTACATCTGGCAGCGGTGACACTGTCCGACTACGCTTGAGCGGTAGGGCTTCTCTATTGAGATGCCTGTCAGGGAGCAAACCGACTTCACTTTGAAGATCGGGTAGTGACCTTCTACTGGGTCACAGATGACCAGTACCATATCGTAATGGTCTCCGCCTCTCGCCTTATGAAGGCGGTGGACGGCTGCGACCGGGATGTCCTGGCCTAGGAGGTCATTGAGGATGTCCTCCGTGGGGATTTCCTTCGGGATCCGCCTGATCACCACGCGGGTGGGCTTCTCCTTTGGGAGAGAGTAGGTGTGGAAGGCTATGCGCCTTCCGATTAATTGGCGGGTTAGTTCCCTGAAGTCGGTTGTCGTAGGGACCACCACTTTTATGCCCTGCTGTGTGCTTTTTGCGCTTGTGTATTGAATACGGCGCTCATTACACATTTTGGACACGTCTGTTCTTCCTCTCCCTCACCATCCATCCACATTTATATTCATCACTCTTTTCGTCATATGTGTTCCACCCCTCCTCATCACATGTCCATACCAAGACAGACGACTCCTGTTCATCATTTCTGTAACAGGCGCCACTTTCAAACTTCCTCTTAAATGCTCATTTCTAACTTTATCCATGTTAGTCACTCCACACATCCATTTCAACATTCTCATCTCTGCTGCATGCAATCTTTTTTCATCCGTCTTCTTCAATGCCCAGCATTCCGTTCCATACAGTACGACAGGTCACGGACTTGTATATTTTACTACACAAAACTACGCAAAATCTTTATAAAACTGTATTCGGAAATTATCCGACGTAACTAATATCGTAACCCAGGTCATGACCTACCTGTGAGCCAAACAACGAAATCTGCTCAGCCGGTGTTAAGCTAGCAGACTGACAGACAAAGAGTATAATATTAGTATGGATTAAGTGAACAACATTTTATTACCCGTTAAACCGGAAACAAAAAAACAATTAAAATAACGATAACAACCGAGTACATACATTTGTAATGGCCACAGCGCAGGCGCATTATCTGAAACATTCAATTAATTTGCGCATCAATTGCGCAAGTGTGGCGTTGCACGTGTTGCCTTCGCGTATGATGTGATGCGTTGTATGATGTGATGCGTTGTGCAGGTGTGGATCCGCCTTAAGATTAATGTTATTAAATTGAATGGCAAATATTGCTTAGTTTTCATGATTTTCTAGTTCATTTGCAAACTATTAAAATGATAACGAAAGGGCCACGGGGTCCGAGTGCCCACCTATTATTTCGGGATATCGCTAAACGGCTGGCCTTGTTTTTGGCCAAAGAATCAGCATTGCCATCCGACATGATGCTGCCAGCTATCTAGGCACTTCTCCCATTGACAACTATGTGGAAAATTTTTTTGACGTCCTTGAATAAAATTCTTTCACCATTTTGATGCCTTTTTTAACTCTACATATTTGTTGTTTGTAAATAATGAACACGAAAGCAAAGTATTACACATAACTTGAAAACTGTTTCAAAACAACTTGAGAATCAAGCCCACCCTAAGAATATACAAAACATTGTTTTTGAAAAGTAAAAAACTCATAAACATCAGAAGATAGGTGGACAGTTCGGATTGGTCAGTTTATTTGGAGAAGGACTGGCAAGAAACTCCACCTTTGTTATGTTATAATGCTAATTCATAAACTGTATGAGAGGACAGGTAAGTCTGACAACAAGCAAATCGAAACCTTTATGAAACTACACGAACTGCAACGTTCTCACAATCACCTCCTTTTAATTTTAACAGCTTTATTCTGGAACTTAAATATAATTTCTGGTTTTAATTAACCGACTTTTGTAAAAGGAGGACTTACTCGTATCTATTCTGATCTTCACTAATTAAGACAAAACATATAATAATATGTGTGACCGAAACGTGGCTCACAATGGACATAAGAAATGAGGACATCTGCAAGAGAACCAAAGTTACCGACGTAGCCCGAAGAATTGCCAGACTTAAGTGGCAGTGGGCAGGGCACATTGCTCGCAGAACGGATGGCCGATGGGGCCGAAAAGTTCTGAAATGGCGACCGCGAACCGGAAGACGATGCGTTGGAAGGCCTCCCACTACGTGGACCGATGACCTGGTGAAGGTTGCGGGGATCCGCTGTAAGCGAGTCGCACGGAACCGGTCAATGTGGCGACACTTGGGGGAGGCCTTTGTTTAGCAGTGGATGTCTTTCGGCTGAAATGATCACGATGATTATTGTCATTAGAACTGAAAACTATCTAAACGTTAAGGCTAAATGTATGACCTAAATACAACAACTTGTATAAAATTGGACGATAAAGAGATACTTAATCACGTTGTCATACAGTATATAACCGCTTGTTATACAGTTCGAGACATAACAGCTTGAACTGCGAACCGACGCAGTACCTACGTAAAATGTTGAAGATATATTTAGTTGGGTTATCATTCTTGTTGATCACTGCTGGTGAGTAAAATATTTGTTTATTATTTCTGAAATTACATAATACTACCACTTGTACCACAAATTCGTTTAGCGTTAACATCAGATATTTGTGACATCAGAGGGGTTGTAGAAGTCAGAATTATAAGCATTCGCTCCATGCAAAATACTGGTATTCAAACGTATCCGGTTTGACTGGATGCCAACCCAAATATAGTTATAACATTATACTCCCTCAGTCGGAGGACTGAGGGAGGGTAATGTATTTATCACCATATACATTTATATACTTTTATATATTCCTTTGTACTCTAGACTCTCTCTTACGTCATCGTTTTGATCTTGTGAGTGTCACTAGAGTCTAAATAGTAAACAAAATTTATATATGGTGACAACCAGACCCCATAATGAATTTTGAATGGGTGCCGCTGCTTCTAGCCTCCTTTTTATTACTTTTTTATTGGTTGGTAATTTACTAAGTGCGTCATGGTTTTGGCGCTTGAATTAGATTGCCAGGCGGCGTTGTTTGTAAACATTACTGAAATTGTTCGTGAAAAGCTTTAAAAAAAAACAGTGGGCGGCATTAGTTTGGATTACGACCACGCGCCAACAGACTCATTATCACTCTGTATACTTACACTGTCCGTGTACTTTTGTTTAGTGTAGTGTCTGATAATTTTATTATATGAAAAGTCTCTCAAAAAATAAATAAAAGTTATTGGTTCAAAAATCACATGTCCAGAATTTATTTCTTGTACAGATGTAGTGCAATGCAAGCCTGAATACCTGTACCATTATGAAGCGGAAGGCTGGCTCAAGCTGCACAGGACACCCGCAACCTGGGAGGAAGCCTTCGTCACCTGCCATGATGAAGGTAAGTCCACTGTTCCCGTCGGGTCCTTGACTCGATACCCGGCCAATATCTCACACTCAAACTAAGTATTTACGTCAAAGGCCAGTCACTTTTGGACCGTCAAAAACAATTAAATAGAAGAAGATTACTCACAGCTACAGTCCCTTCACAAGGCGTAATGACTGTAAAAGATCGGTAGTTGACCTATTCCAAACATCTCTATGGAGAAGAATGGACAAGAAACAAGTATATTTAACCTCTACTAACTTAATTATGGTTTCTATGAATGATTGCGCGTAAGGAAGGGCCAACAGTCGATGCGGATCGGCTTGTGCCCAGTCAAATAGAGCCTTATGATTGATTAATGGAAATAGAAGCAAAAAAGACACTGCGATATGAAGCTCCTTCTGACCAGCTCCAAACGATTCAGCGCCGGTAAGTGTGGTCCCAACTCGCAAGACCTCTCGTCAGCCATCACCTCTCAAAATCAAAATCAAAATATTTTTATTTTACACAGGCCTACAGGGCACTTATAAAACGTCGACAAAAAGGTGCTCGGTTCGGGTTGGTCGTTTCCTATGGAGAAGAACCGGCAAGAAACTCCATGGTTACTCTTTTAAAATCATTTGTTTTTAGAATATTTTCTGTTACAGCGTTAGTACTAAAGTATGGGAGGACATCGTAGGCCTGACAATAAGTCGTTGCTTACTTCAAAACGTAGAACGAAATAAAAAGTTACCAAGGATCTAGGAATCTATTAGGCCTACAATGTCCACACATTTACACACAATCGGTAAATAAGAAATATAGGCTTAACAACAACAAAAAACAAATAGAAAATATCACAAAAAGACTAGATCAAATAAGTAAAACAAATGTTGTCATCCGTGCTGTAACTATTCTGAACAAAAGGTGTAATGATTTAAAAACTATTGTAAAACATCTGATTAAAAAGAAAGGAAAAAAATAAGATTGAGAATAGCTATCATAGTTTCTCGCGTTTGACGCAGGTTTGCGACCAATCTGGATCGGATCTGGATCGTGTGCCGCCGGTCGATTCGCCCTCTCATGTGCACATGTGTTCTGTTACAGGTGCAGTGTTGGCGTCTCCACTTACCAAAGGATTAGTCAATTCTCTTGTCACAATACAGAATCAGGCTGACGTGTATGGACACATATTCGTGGGCACTCATGCCTTGTACTCTAAAGGAGATTACGTCTCCGTAGAAGGTCAGTCAAAGTTTTGTGAAATATCTTCAAATATTTTTATCTTGATTAATAAAATCTTACCCGAAAACCACTATTTTATATCGAGCTACAGTACACCACACCACAACCTATTCGACTTCTACAAACTAGTTACTGGGTAGTATGACACCACTCAATCTATATTTGTATGAGCGGACATGCAACTGATTAAGTAAGAATGGTTGTCAGACTTTCCAGCTTCTGACTACCCGTAATAACTATCAAAGATCTACAAATGGCAGCTTTTAAATTTCGTGCTATCCTATTATTGTATCGACCCCGTGAAGTGTGTCTTAACCTTAATGTTTAGGACGTTTGTATTGCAGGAGTGCCGTTGTCCTCCATGGAAGTTTCAGTGGCTTCATACGGTGAAGGAGACTGCATGAGTATGAACGGTGCACGCGCGTTCTATGCGAATTGCACTGAGCCATTATCCTACATATGTTACAAGAAAATCGGAAATCGCACGATGAACGAATGTGGCACTTTTGATGATAGTAAGTACATCGACTTCGAAACTAAAATGTTATTATTCCTCCTGCTTTAGAAGAAGATTAAAAGTAACTCTAGGTTCATTCTATGTGATTAAATTAGAGATTACAGTGCAATATTGTGTTCTTTTACACACATTAGACCTATCATTTGAAGCAATCTTCTCATTAGCCGACTGAGCGAGAGCAACTTCAGGGTTATGTTTTGGTAAATACGATACGATATTTACGATAGCAGCGAAAGTGAGGATAAACGAAAACAAGTTTATGTTCTGCTTTGACTTCGCAACAATTTTATTATCAGTGTCATTTACACCTATAATAATAATGTTCATCTTCATCATCAACATTTCAGCCGAAAGACGTCCACTGCTGGACATAGGCCTCCCCCAAGTGACGCCACATTGACCGGTCCCGTGCGCCTCGCATCCAGCGGATCCCCGCAACCTTCACCAGGTCATCGGTCCACCCACTGGGACGCCTTCCAACGCATCGTCTTCCGGTTCGCGGTCGCCATTCCAGAACTTTTCGGCCCCATCGGCCATCCGTTCTGCGAGCAATGTGCCCTGCCCATTGCCACTTAAGTTTGGCAATTCTTCGGGCTACGTCGGTAACCTTGGTTCTCTTGAAGATGTCCTCATTTCTGATTCGATCACGCAAGGAACTTCCGAGCATAGCCCTCTCCATTGCCCTTTGGGTGACCTTAAGCCTTCTGATGAGGCCCATTGTGAGCGACCACGTTTCGGTCAATTATATTCATTGTTCAATAATACAAACATTGTATTTTGTAGTGTATTTATTTATTAAGTAAGGCACACCAACGATATATTTACAATAACTTTCACAAAAGGTTATCAAAACTCTTCAATGTTGTGTAAATACAACAGTAACAGGCGTCCATACTACAATATAATTTGCTTCATTAATTTCAGAATATCAGCTCAATCAGAAGACCGGCAGTTGTTACAAGGTACATCAGGAAAAACTGTCATGGGCCCGTGCGTACAGGGTATGTGCTTCCGAGGGGGGACACCTGGTTATCGTGAATGACGAGCTAGAGGCCGCAGTCGTCAAGGACCTGTTTCCTGCTACCAACAAGCCTGACCCTTGGGACAGATTTTACGTAGGTCTTACAGCATGGGGCAAGGACCGTGTCTGGACTTCCATCCTAGGTATGAGATCAAACCCAAACTTAAACATTAATATTAGTAAAACCATTGATTTTGTATTTTCAAGTAGTTGGCCAGTAAGAAAGATGCAGGTAAAGGCCTACTGCTGAGCAGGGATGGCAACCGAGGAACATCGCGGAAGTGTTCTGTGACTAATGTGTCCAAACTTATGCCCTATAAATAGCAGTTCAAATCGAAGTGGGGTGACGAGTCATTCGGCTTCGTCAATCATTCAGGCTTGAATATTTGTCCATTTTGTAAAGACCCAATAAATATGTTTGTTTATGTCTCTTCTAGGTGACTCCATAGCCGATGTATATAACAAATGGAATCCTGGACAGCCTGACAATTTTGAGGGCATCCAGAATCGAGGAGCTATTCTTTCCAACGGCAACCTGGACGATGTCAGTGTAGATGGAGTAAAACTTAAGTTCGTCTGTGAAAAATCTCCCAAAGACAGAGTATATGAAGGCACACCACCGTGCGGCGAAAACTTAATGAAATTGTGTAAAGTTTGTGAAGCGACACCTTATAGTAATGATTTGAAGTTGCTTCTGTCTCCGCAATAATACTTTGGCATTCATAATTGTATAATCATTAAAATTACACCATTTACTTTAAAGTAAAAAAAATAGAACTTATTTTCCTTTACCCAGAACATCGCTGTTATCTATCGCGCTGTCGGGCAAAAACAAATGACTGCTGCAAACGATAGATCAAAATTAAAATCAAAAGTCATTTATTTATTATATCAAATTAGGCTGATAATTAGCACTTTTTAAACGTCAAAATTACAAGAGACAGTCCCCCAAAACGCCCGCCCTCAGCCACTTCCTACCTGGGAAGAAGAAGTGACGGAGCAAACTCCCCAGCATCATCTGTTTGTTAGGTTAGAAGAACCAGATTCTATACAATGAAGGTAAACATTGCTTTTAACAAACACGAAACAAACTCGGAGGTCGCAGTCTCTTTTAAGGTCCATACATATCTTGGTCAAGGCATATGAGGACTAAGTAAGAAGTTGGAACTCCAGGTGCTCATCTATTTAAAGAACAATAAAAATGAAAGGACGTTGGGTTAGACTAGGCTAGGCTACATACAGAACTCAAACTTCTAGGCAATTTAACAGTTACTGAAAGATAAACAAATGTCCAAATATTGTCTTCATGTTTGCAATAATAAAAACAAACATAATATTTATCCCTTTCAAAATTAAAGTGGATAGGATACAATCTGAAGGGGCTCATAATTTATTTATATCTACGCTAATATTATAAAGAGGAAAAGGATTTGTATTTTTGTATGTAACGAATAAACTCAAAAACTACTCGACCGATTTTAAAAATTCTTTCACCATTAGAAAGCTACATCTTTACCGAGTAACATAGGCTATAAATTATCGCACTAATAACTTAGGGGGATGAGCAATATTGCACTAAGTCCACATTACTCAACTGTTTGACAACTGACAACTGTCATGACATGCATTAGAATAAACCGGCTATTTTAAACCATTTGTCATCAAAGTAAGTAGCCTGACGGTTCTGTGACCGCCCTGTCAAACAAAAGGTTTTAAGTTCGTATGCGCAGTCAGTATGCACTTTTTGTGGTATTTTTTTAATGCTGCAAGTTTTCCAAAACAAGGCGAGTTCGATCCCCAACCGGTGTTCACATTTTGTAATTAAGTATTTTGTTTTATTTTAATGCTTTATGATTTTCAAATCATTACAAAATAGTTTTCGTTATTTTAACCATTCAAAATAAATAGTGATTTAAGAACGAGTGGGTCATAAACAAAACGAAATTCAAGACATGATCGTCGGCGATTTTAAAGTATACACATCCGTAGACACTGTGATGGCTAATGACGGTAGTCCTGCACACCCCGTTGATTTTTTCAACTCCCCGGAGCTAACGGGCGTGCCGTTCCCATAAGAAGGAGCTTAAAATTAGCGTTTTAGTTCTGCTGATGCGAAACTTTGATGTACCCAGACTGTGCAATGGCACCAGGCTTCGTACCACAAAGCTTGGCAGTAATATTATAAAAGCTACCATTATTACAGGAGTTGCTAAAGGAGAGAGCGTTTAAATTCGAAGCATGCCCATTATTCCAAATAACTTGCCATTCCAATTTTAATTAACAGGTAGTCATCATCATCATCATTTCAGCCCAAAAGACGTCCACTGCTGGACATAGGCCTCCCCCAAGTGTCGCCACATTGACATTTTGGGGGGTTTTGCCATAATCGCCACGCTTGGCAGGCGGGTTGGCGATCGCAGTACGGTTGTTGCAAAATACACAGAGAACGCTGCTGCCCATTCTCTGGCAAGTCCCTTCGCCTCTTACGATACCCACGGGAAGATATGGGATGGTGCTATTCTTTACGTCCGACGCCAGGGTGGTGTACCACCCTAAAGCACGCCCTTTGTAGTCATCACCCACATAATTACGATCAGACCGTCAGTTCTCACACATAACAACAAAACATCACGCCTGTAATTCCCGAAGGTGTACTTAATCGTACATCCACATTTCGCCAGTTATGTTGAAGCTCTATGTAATAGGAGGCGAGCCCCATCAACCGGGCCCGACATTGAATCCAGACTACGTGGCTGCTACTGAGAAATTGCTGATGGAATAACCCAATAACACTTTGCCCGATCCGAGAATCGAACCCGGGACCTCAAGCTCAGCAGTCGTGTTTGCGACCACTCTACCAACGAGGCAGTCTCACACATACACCTTAAAATTGAGAGCCTCTTATCACGTGGCCGGCCCATCTCCATTTCAGTCTTTTGATTTTAGTTGTTACATCTGTAGTTTTTGTTTTATTTCTGATGACGAGGTTCTTCAATCTGTCAGACTTTCTGATGTTTAGTATGCTCCGTTCCATTGCGTACTGACAAGTTGATAGTTTGTTTAGTGTTTCATGATTTAGCGCCCATGATTGGCATCCGTACGTCAAAACAGGTAGAATGCAGGTGTTAAACAGTTTACTTTTCAGGGTTATATGAAGTTTTTGATCCTTCATAGCCTCTCTCAGGCTCCAGTATCTCTTCCAGCCATTCGTAATTCTTCTCGCCGTCTCCTTTTGCATAGGTTCTTTTTGAGTTATAAGCTGTCCTAGATAGATGTACTCGTCAGTATAGCCTAATTCAGTGTTCTCTAGTTTAATAGTGTACTTGGTTCCATTTGTCATTGCTCTAGTCTTTTCTGGATTCAGTGTCAGTCCCATTTCCGCACTTTCCGTCGCCAGTTCTCCTAGCATTTTGTTTAGGTCTTCTGATGTTTTGGCAAATAGCACTATATCATCGGCGAACCTCAAATGCGACAACAATACGCCTTCAATGTTAATACCCAGGTGATCCCAATTAAGTCTTCTGAAGATTGATTCTAGCACAGCGGAGAAAAGTTTAGGAGATAGGGGATACCCCTGTCTAACGCCTTTTTCTATTCTGAAATGAGCGCTTTTTCTTTCTAATTGGGTTCTTCCTGTACTGTGACTGTATATGTTTTTTATTAATCGGATGTATTTGTGTTCGATACCTTGTTCTAGTAGAGCCCCCCATATTTTTTCGTGTAGAAGAGAATCAAACGCTTTACTGTAATCGATAAACGCGATGTAGTATGTTAGCTAGTACTCGTTGTATTTCTCTAGAACTTGTCGCACTACGTGTATGTGGTCGATTACCGAAAATTCCTTGCGGAATCCTGCTTGCTCGATGGGTTGGTGTTCGTCAAGGGTTGTTTCTATTCGCTTTAAGATGATCACAGCGAAGATTTTATAGATGTTGGACATAAGACTAATAGGGCGATAGTTACCTATATCGTATTTATCTCCTTTTTTATACAGTAGGATGATATTAGACTCTGTCCATTGAAGGGGGATGGTTTCGGTATTTGTGATGTCATTGAACATCTCTGCGAGAACAGGTATCAGAGTTCCCTGGCTGTGTCTTAAAATTTCGTTCTTTATGCCATTGGGTCCGGGTGCTTTCTCATATTTATGGGTATCAATAGCTTGCTTGCTTTTTTTTCCGGTTCCGGTAATCGAACAGTAAAGACGTTTCTAAGTGCAATCGGAAAGAAAAATACAAACCTCCGTTATAAGGACTTAAAATTTCGTGGAAAGTGAAGGATCTGATTAAACACGGACTAAAAAGTGTGATTTCATAACAAACTCAGTGTTCTGTGCTAAAACTATTAAGGAAAAACAGTGATAAACTCCAATAAACATAACCTAAAAGTGTCAAAGTGTCATAGACTATAAATCCATCATAGAGACCGTAGACCAAACTACCAACTTAATAATCCAGTGTTGCCACGGACTTTGTTGCAAGGCAATCATAAAAAGAGAACTGACAGAGTTGAGGAATAGCAAACCTAACAAAAAAAAAACACGTTCCGTTCCTCGCATCTACTCAACGTTTAGTTATTGCACTATAATAAAAAACTAAATTATGTCAGAGGAAAATATGTCAATCTCAACATTCTATGCCATGATGAAACAAGAAATGGAAAAACAAGCAGCTCTAATCACTGCTAATACGGATAAAATTATGGTGTCTATAGATGAGAGGATCAAACCTCTTGTGGAAGAAAACAAAATACTAAAAATGGAAATCGAAGTTCTCAACATAAAACATAATTCAATAGAAAATATAAATAAAAAAAACAATATCATATATAGCTTCAAAGGAAAAGACACCAACTATGCGGAATTATCCAAAAGCATCACAGAACTATTCCATAAATTGGATGTGAAAATCGAGGGCTATGACATTAATAAAATGCATAGAATTGGTAAACAAAGGTCGGATAAAATAAGACCTGTATTAATTTCCTTTACAACCTACAACAAAAAAATTGAGGTACTAAAAAACAAAAAGAAAATGCCTGAGAACATGTACATCACAGAAGACTTCTCCAAAGAAACATTACAGAAACGTAAAGAACTACAACCACAGCTTGAACAAGAGAGAGAAAAGGGAAATAAAGCTTACATCAAGAATAACATCGTTGTCGTAAAAGCTAAAGACAACGAGAAGAGAAAAAGAGACATTTCAACGTCGCCCACTTCAACACCACAGCAACAGAAAGACAGTGGGAAAACTATTGTAGCTCCTGCGAAACTACAACGTACGGATCCTTTTGCATTTATGAGATCCAGATCTCACTCTTTATCTAATAATAACACACCTAACGCATAGGATCCACTAGACATCGGTAACCGAAGAAGAAAAGCAACAACCACAACGAGTAAGAAACACACAATAAATAAAATTAATCTCCCCAACCCGGTTGGTTACCGTGGGGTCAGCGACCATAACCCCCCAGAGATAATGTCAAAGGAAGAAGATTCACATGACAGAAATAATAAAATAAACTATTGCATAGCAACACTAAATACAAGAACACTAAAAACACAGGATAGATTATACGAATTAGACAGTGCGCTACAAAAGATTAAATGGGATATAATAGGTTTATCGGAAGTAAGAAGAGCAGGGGAACAAATTGAAGAATACGATGATTATATATTATATTTTAAAAATGAAATTCCGGGAAGATACGGTGTCGGATTCCTTGTGAAAAAATACCTCAAAGATAATATCCTAGAATTCATTGGAATTTCAGACCGGATATCAGTTCTGAATATTGAGTTACCCAACTTTAAACACCCCATTTCAATAGTGCAAGTCTATGCTCCAACCGAAAATGCAGAAGAAGAAACAAAAGATCTTTTCTTTCATAAACTGAGACAAGTCATGGAAGAAGTGCACAAAACAGTAATCGTAATTGGAGATCTAAATGCCATATTAGGAAATCGTACAGCTAATGAGAACAATCATTTGGGGCCGTATACATCTGGAAAACGAAACAACAATGGACAAAGGTTAATGGACTTTACACAAGAGCATAATCTTTAGTATTATGCTCTTGTGTAAAGTAAGTATTATGAACAGCTATTTCAACAAAAAGCCAAGTAGAAAATGGACATGGGTGTCGCCAAACGGATGTATCAAAAATGAAATAGATTTTATAATTACGAACAAACCAAAATTGTTCATGGATGTCGAGGTCATAAACCAACTCAACTTCAACACCGACCATCGCATGGTTCGTGGAACAATGACTGTGTCCCATACGAAACGTTCTCGCAAATACATACAAAACAGTACGCAACCATTGAAATTACCATTACCGGATACAATTTTAGACCCCTTAAAACATGCTTTACAAGACAGACTCCACCAAACTCATACTATGCAAGAAAACTACGATGTCTTAGAAAATGAGCTAAAACAAATTGAAAACAACACGCAAAAAACTAAAACTTCAAAATGTAACATTAATTGTTACATGTCCTAATTTTAATTAATGATATAGAAAAGAAATATAAAATTAATCAATTAATAACATTTAACTACATTATTTACCAACTAAAAAGTAACTATTTACAATACTAGATTAAATATAAACAGAAATAAACTAATAATGAACGCATCAAATCAGAATTCTGCATAGCTTCAATTTATCACCTCATTCGTATTCAAATATAAACGACATGTTAGGCACCCAGAGACTGTTCCTTTGTTCTCGGCGCGGGCGCATCGTTCATCGTTCATTCACGACAGAATGCTTCCACGAAGTTCCACGTCGCGGAGACTGATTCTTGGTGTCGAGGCGAACGCACGTCAAATTATAATAAGTATTGCGATCTCTAATACGGACCGATTCGTAAAAAACGGTCGTCATCGCGACATTATTCCTTTTAACGGCGTCACTACCGTTCCCTCGACCATTTTATCATATTGTGTGTGTGATTTGGAAAACCCCATTTGGGTAAGTGTTGCACAATTTTAAATTAGCCAGTAGCTAAGCAAATTGTAACGGTTTATTTCGCTTTGCTTTGGTCCGTTAGCATTTCTGTATTTGTGTTCCCGCCTTTCTTTATTTCTATTAGACGCTCCTTAGTTTTTTCCTTTTGGTTTCTTACTCACAATTTGTAATAATATTATTCCACTATTTTCAAATGTATCCGTTAATAATTCAAATGTTCTGCTTAACGCCGTAATTAACCGTCACTACTGTCATCTCCGTATCTGATAGTGAACATCCACAGCAACACAGCTACATATTAGTGCTTCCCTATTAAGCGTTGCTGTGGGTGCTCACAGTCTACGACCAGTAGGTAATGCTTTCGCTTGTTGCGCATTACAGGGTTCAAGGATCACCTTCCTCTTCTCGCTTCCCCGCGGTGGACAGTAGCGAGTCAGCCCACCTACCGCTGCACCTACATCCAGACCTGGCGATCGACACGCGAGCACTCATCTCCAGCAGTGGCCTGTGACGTCAGGGGAGTGCTAGACCAGTGACGGGGAGAAGTAATCGCTGTATAGGCCCTAACCCATAATCACCATCTACCGAGCTAGACCTTTTTTTTATACCTATTAAATGTTCCTTATTTTGAACCTACCTTTTTTATTACTCTCCTCCTAGGAATCTACGCCTAGGTTAGGTGGATAAGGTAGGGACAGATTTTATAACCGGGACACTGGCGCCCTTACTCGTGGTAGATATACAGCTGATTACTTTCTTTTCTTCCTGGTATTGGGTTGTGTATGTTGGTGGCTGTATGTGTAAAACGTCATATGTTTTTTTATTTTTTTTGGTATTTCGGTTACTAATGTGTACAAAATCTTTTCATTTATTTACATAATTTAATATTGTTATAATTAACCTACCTACCCTATATTAATAATTATTCATTTAGAGTCGTTTGGTTCCATACTTTGTTTAAATATTTTCTTCTACCTACATGTTTAAATGTTGGGCACCTAAAACGACGCTTTTGTAAAATTATTTCTAGATTATAATTTTGTTGTTCACAGTATTTCTTTCATAATGAATATTGTAATTTATGGTTTATAGTAGGTACACATTAGTAGCATTTCATTTATTTTTTTGTTTTGATTTTGCTTGTTTTTTTTCTGATTTATTATTTTTTTCCTTTTCATTACAAAAGAAAACCAGACGTTCAGTAATTTCATTTGTAACAGAACGGAGAACGTGTTGTTTTTTTTACTATAATTTTTTTTTTTTACTGTTTATATTTCTTCTTATTTTCTTTGTAGTTTTTTTTCTTTGTTGTAAATTATCATTATGCTTCCTATTAAGTTTCTGTCATTGCAAAAGTCTGAGTTGGAGTATGAAGTCCGTATTAGAGGCGCGACTCCTGCACCTTCAGTTGAAGAGTTACGTAAGCAAATCTTAAAATTATCTCCTGATTTGCCCTCTGAATTCATACTAGAGTCTCCACTCGATGTAAGACAGGATCTTAAGGGTTGTGTGGAAACACTGATGAAAATTCAATCAAATCTTGATGTCAGTGATCCTAGTATCGCTTCACTGATGAGAACACAGAATATGCTAAATCATTTACATAATCGTGTCGAGAGGATAACGCGTAGTGACGACATTAAAAAGGAATATGACGACATTCTTAGCAATTATAAAATATTTTCGCAAAAGCTTTCTTCCCTTTTAGCCAAAAAGCCTTCTGCTGGGACTTCTTTTAATGTCACTAGTGCTAGTTCTGTCGGAGAATCGAAATCTACTGTGCCGGAACTTCAGAACATAATTTCTGTGTCGTGCGATCGTACCTCATCTGATTTAAGTAGGCTAAAGTTTACTGGTAAAACTTGCGTTCGCTCTTTTATACAGCGTGTTGATGAATTTATACAGGCTAGAAATATTCCTCAGCATAAAGTTTTAAGTTTTTGCATCGGAAATTTTTCAAGACGATGCCCTTCACTGGTATCGTGCGGTAAAGGACAGAGTTAGTTCATGGTCTGATTTGGCGCGTTTATTAAAAGAGGATTTTAGTCAATCCGACTACGATTATCGACTTATTTCGGAAATTCGTTCTCGGACTCAAGGTGAACGTGAGAACATCGCTATTTATCTTGCAATTATGAATGGGTTGTTCTCTCGTCTTTCTTCACCTCTGTCTGAAGTCGATCAATTAGAAATTCTCCTACACAATATTAGGCCGTGCTATGCTAGTACGTTGGCAGCAGCTCCTCAGATTTCGACCATAGACACCTTGCGAACATTATGTCGTAACTACGAGGCATTTCAGACCCGACTTTCACAATTTCAAGAACCACCTAAGGTTACATCCGAGACGCTAGCTCCTGACTTTGCGTACACTAAGGATGATAATAAAACTGCAAATAAGTCTTACAATAATTACAATAAATATAGTAGTTCAAATAATAATCACAATAATAATAATCAGAACAGGAATAATAACTTTAATAACAACAATAAATCATATGTTCATGCAATAGAGGTGGCTAAAAAGGAACCTTACTGTCCTAGGTGTCGTAATAACACCCATCACATTCGTCAATGCAAGGCTCCAAGAGATATTGTATGTTTTAAGTGTGGTATGAAGGATGTGAAGACGCCTGATTGTCCTAACTGTCGGAAAACTGATAAAAATTCAAAAAACTAATGAAGCAGAATTGTGACAAATTTAGCCAACAAGACTGGGATACTTGGCTAGATTTTGTGAGAACATTCTCTACTTCTTACAAAGTTGCTACAGTTCTGCTATCAAAACCATTAAATGATTCCAGGCCGTATGTTAATATAAAAATTAATAACATTGATGCTTGTGGGTTACTTGATTCTGGAGCTGCAGTTTCTATTCTTGGCAACAATTCACATTTGCAACTAACAGACTGCACGTTGCACCAGAATGATCACACTAAAGTTGTAGCTGCTGGCGGTCAGCAATTAAATACCCTAGGTTTCATTTATTTACCTATTACATTTGAGGCCCAGTTTCACATTGTTAAGGCATATGTAATTCCAGAAGTCGAAACTTCTATAATACTAGGTGTTGACTTTTGGCGCGTTTTTCAAATTTGTCCTAAATATATAAGTAGCATTACGATGTCCAATACCCCATTGGCTGAAATCAAAGTTAGCAGCGGGGAATCTATTATCAACTCCTACGATAATTTGATGGCATCACAGAAAGCGATAGCCGATAATATAATTGCACAGTTTCGGTCTATTTCTGCTGAAGAAAAAGGACTTGGTAGAACAAATTTGATTTGCCATCGCATCGATACCGGTGACGCTCAACCTATAAGACAGCGTTATTACAGGATGTACCCCGAAAAGCAACGCATTTTAATTGAGCAGGTGGACGAAATGCTGTCACTTGATGTTGTCGAACCTTGCGAAAGCGCTTGGTCTTCTCCTGTGCTCATCGTCAACAAAAAGAACGGGCAACCGAGGTTCTGTTTAGACAGCAGGAAATTAAATGCAGTGACTAAGCGCGATGCATATAATTTACCTTATGTTTCCGAGATATTGGACAACCTTCGCGATGCTAAGTACCTGAGCAGTATCGATTTGTCCAAAGCTTTTGGCAACTGCCTATATCACCGGAAGACCGCGATAAGACCGCATTTTACGTACCAGACCGTGGCACTTTTCGTTTTAAGACCACTCCGTTTGGGTTGACGAATGCCCCAGCAACGCAACAACGTCTCGTAGATTTTTTATTCAGCGACATGGAGTCTAAGACCTTCGCTTATCTAGATGACGTGATCGTTATAAGCTCTAGCTTTGACGAGCATGTGTCTCGTTTGTTGCGCGTTTTGGACAAATTGAAACAGGCAAATTTGACTGTAAACTTCGATAAGTGTAAGTTCTTCCGAAGCGAACTCAAATATCTTGGATATGTGGTAGATTCTCGTGGCTTACGTACTGACCCTGATAAGGTCGAAGCCATCCTTAACTTTCCAACTCCTACCAATAGGAAGGAATTGAAGCGCTTTCTCGGTACTGCTACGTGGTACCGACGTTTCGTCCCTAAGTTCAGCACAGTGGCTGGTCCACTCAATAAGCTCACTGCTAACGGAAAAAAGGCTCCGTCTTTTCAGTGGTCACCTGAAGCTGACTCGGCCTTTAACGCACTAAAAGAATGCCTGGTTTCTGCTCCAGTTCTTTCATGTCCGGACTATACCAAACCGTTCGAAGTGCACACTGACGCGAGCAGTTACGGTATTGGCGCTATGTTAACGCAGACTATTGACGGTAAAGAACACCCAATTGCCTATATGAGTAGATCTTTCACCAGCCCCGAGAGAAATTACAGCATCACTGAACGGAAGACCCTTGCTGTCTTAGCTGCCCTCGAGCACTGGCGATGTTACCTCGAAAACGGCCAAACATTTACGGTCTACACTGACCACTCTGCGTTAAAATGGTTTCTCTCACTAGAAAATCCCACAGGACGATTGGCACGATGGGGGGTTAGATTGTCTTCATTTAATTTTGTTATGAAACACCGTCGAGGTGTTGACAATGTAATTCCTGATGCCCTGTCTAGAGCTTTTCCCGTGAATGCCATCAGTCTTGCTAACGCCAAAACGGATGATGTGTGGTATAAGAATATTTTCAACGGTTGTCTGACCACCCCTGCAAATTTCGCTAATTTCACCATAAAAAATAATTCCTTATTTCGACTTACTAAAAATATCACCAACCAATTAACGTCAGAATTTGACTGGAAGGAAGTCGTACCGAACGAATTTCGAGAAAGCATTATAGCCGAAAATCACTCTGAGCCAACAGGTGGACATCTTGGCATTTTTAAAACTTATCGGCGCTTGTCATTAAATTACTACTGGCCAAACATGCACCAAGATGTCGTTAAAGTAGGTTCCTGCTCGGTTTGTTTATCTTATAAGGCGCAGAATCACACTACATTGGGAGAAATGGGTCGTCCGAAACAATGTTCGAGACCATTCCAGATGATCTCAATTGATTTTGTGGGTCCTCTTCCCGTCAGTCGAAAACAAAATTCATATATATCGGCGCAACTACAACAATTCGTCTAGAAAAACCTAGAATAACTAAGTTCAATCATTTAATTGTCCTAAAAATTAGTTTAAAAACCATAAGTTGATTACTTTGAATTTATTACGATGTAAAATGAATGTCATCATTGTAATTTCAATACTTAACCTAAAATTAAACGTGCACGTACGTCGAGCCCTATAAATACGGCCGCACTGTAGGCGATCGAGTCTCTACGAGAGACTTATGTATAAGCGACTCAAAGACTTCGCCGAGGCTAAGAGTCTCATCCCCAACGAACAGTTCGGCTTCAGGACCGGACACTCTTGCATTCAACAGGCCCACCGCATCGTAGAACACTTGAGCGCTGGCTTCCAGCGTGGAGCGATGACGGGTGTGTTGTTTTTCGACATAGCAAAGGCATTCGACAAAGTCTGGCACAACGGCTTATTATATAAGCTGTACAAACTGGGAGTGCCAGACCGTCTCGTGCTCATCTTACGAGACTTTTTGTCGGATCGCACCTTCCGCTATCGCATCGGGAAGGCACTGTCTTCCCCCCACCCCATTAGAGCCGGAGTCCCTCAGGGCTCCCCGCTCTCTCCCCTTATCTTTACTCTGTTCACCAGTGACATCCCCAAGAGCAAGAAGGCACAGTTAGCCCTGTTCGCGGACGACACGGCCATCTATTACACTGGCCGTAGTCACGACGCTATTTACAGCACCCTCCAAACCTCAGCCAACGTCTTAGGCGCTTGGTTCCGGAAATGGAGAATCGAGGTGAACCCCGACAAGAGCCAGGCAGTTCTTTTCTCTAAACCGCGTAAGAATAAGCCACCCGAGCTCAGCCCGATCACTATGTACGGTAAGCCTATCCCTTGGGAGAAGCAAGCCAAGTACTTAGGAGTCTTACTTGACAACCACCTGTCTTTCGCGGCGCACATCAAAGCAGCTCGCGACCGAGCTGCCTTTGCTATGGGTAGGCTTCATTTCATGATCTCGGCAAAAAGCAAATTGTCACTCAAGTGCAAGTTGCGCCTTTATACCGCGGTGATCCGCCCCATTATGACGTACGCTTGCGTCGTGTACGCTCACACCAAGCCTAAATACATCCATAGGATGCAAACCTTGCAGAACCGGTTCTTACGTAGAGTCACGGGAGCTCCTTTTTATGTCCGTAACGACCGTCTACACGTAGACCTTAGAATGCCCACCGTCCTTCAGTTTATGAAACGTCTTTCGAAGCGTTTCTTCGATAACGCCAGTAAACACCGTAATCCCCTGATCGCAGCGGCCGCCCGTTACGAACCCTCGCGCATTAGTACAGTACGCCGTCCTCGGCATACCCTCGTCACTCCCGATGATGCTATCACCCTCCTCCAGGAGAGTAGTAAAGAGACTAGCACTCTTAATAAGTACAGACACAAACCGCCGTCTTTCCGACCTCGCCGTCGAGGTCCGTCGCGACGTCCCGGTCCATGTCCTCCTCGACCCTCGCTCGAGCTAGCCCGCGATGCTGTGCCAGTAGTTTTAAATCAGCCCCTAAATAATGATATCATTCAGATCCAGCCTGTCCCCATGCAGTCCTCCCCCAGCGACGCCCTGAGCCGAGGCTCGTACCCCACAGGGGGTGCCCTCAGCGTATAGTCGCTTAGTTTGTAAGTTTTTATGCCCTGGCTGGAGGCCTTACTCTTAAGGCACCCACAGGATAGTCCGGTTAAGCAGACGACAACCTCTTAGGTTGAACTGCGAGATGCCATTCATAAAAAAAAAAAAAAAAAGGCGATCGAGTCAGTCTTGCTTGAGCCGCCGAACTGTACGGATCTATGTAAATAAGTCGTTACGCTGTCGGTTGAATAAACGAGTCATACAGTGTACTTGTGGTGTTTTACTTGGAAGATCGAAGATGAGTGATCACCCTGAACATAGTCAGTGACGTCAGCTATGCTGACGTCACGCTTTTTAAAAACGGAACGGAGACATTTTCTCCGTCATCAGAAGTGGAATCGCAAGAGATTTCTACTCAAGCCACTTCCTCATCAGCTCGTTTACCACCTGAGCAACTGGAACCAGCCAACATTCGGCATCAGGAGCCTGGACTGGTCTCCAATACATCAATGGAAGCCATGAATCAATCAAGACCGCATACATACCCTGATCAAGGAATGCGGATGGACGGAATACCACCACAATTCCTTATGCAGATGATGGAAATGATGCAGAGAATGTCAGAGCGTTTGTGTGCTCCGCCTACCGAATCAATAATAAGGATCAAAGGCATTTACCTGCCATCTTTCGACCCGGATACCCATGTCGGAGTACGTGAGTGGTGTCAACATATTGATAGTGGCCATTGAGGCATATAAGTTGAGTGATTTCGACGTTCGTATGAAAGTCTGCAGTCTGCTGAAGGGACGTGCGAAAATGTGGATCGATGATTGGATGGTGACCAGTAGTACCTGGGAAGAGTTACGAAAGAACATCATCACCACATTTGGACCTGAGAACAGATACTCCCGAGACATTGTTATGTACAGGGTGAAAATAATTCATCAGAATAAAACCGTAAGTAACTTAATTCAAATATTCTAAATATCCCTCAGATAACTCTACGAGAACCTCCGAGAACTCTACGAGAACCTCCGAGAACTCTACGAGAACCTCCGAGAACTCTACGAGAACCTCCGAGAACTCTACGAGAACCTCCGAGAACTCTACGAGAACCTCCGAGAACCCTTTAATAAAATCTCCGAGAACCTACTAACCTTATCAGAATCGATATTCTCAAAAGACAAAACAACGCAAGTTGTTTACAGATGTACTACTCAGAGGAAGTTTTGTTTCTATTCTTTCAGGTCTACTAGAATCCACAAAAATCGACGAGAACCAACGAGGCTGGTGCAGAGCGCGCACCGCCTGTCAGTATGGCCGTATCGGCGCAACTACAACAATTCGTCTAGAAAAACCTAGAATAACTAAGTTCAATCATTTAATTGTCCTAAAAATTAGTTTAAAAACCATAAGTTGATTACTTTGAATTTATTACGATGTAAAATGAATGTCATCATTGTAATTTCAATACTTAACCTAAAATTAAACGTGCACGTACGTCGAGCCCTATAAATACGGCCGCACTGTAGGCGATCGAGTCACACTCTCCGCCTGACCGCCGCCGCGTACGGACGTGCCGCTACCTGCTCGCATTCCCGCTCGCTATCAGTGTGTGTCATCGGTTCGTCGCTTCCTAGTGTCGTGACGTCATCAGTAGTCTCTTGACTACACCCCCGAACAATTGTTGTCTTTTTATTAAGACAGCACTTGCTCATTTTGCTTCGGATATTATTCCGATTTAACTTCCTTTGCCCCATCAGGGAAAAGTCCTCAGTTTCGAGGTTCTTGGTGGGAAACCTAACGGTGACAACGAAACCAAGAGAGGGTGGTGACCCAATCCGCCCGCTTAACCCCTTCAGGGTCTAAGTGAAACAATTGGGCTCCGTCGCGAACGTGTGCGCCGCCGATTTACTGTGCTAGTGTTTCCCGTTTCAACAAGTTCCTGAAAGCAAAGTTCCGTGGACTGGAGTTGGAGTTGCTACCAAGCCCGGACCCTCGGACTGTGGCTGCGGGAAGGTTGAAGTGGGTGAGTCGCTGGACCCAGTAAATTCCCTACATAATTGTGCAAGGAATTAGGTTGTTAGGCGCGCTGAGCTTCACTCAAATGTCTGCTAACTCTTAGCAGATAGCATGGCCCTTGACGCGGATGATGAACGCCTTGTTGCGTTTTTCAAACGCGTTGTCCTGAAAGACAAAGATTTTCTAAAGAAATATGGGTCCGATATCGCTGCCTTGCAGCAATCCAGTATTGCCGTCACTGACTTCAGTGACGCGCTCGAGAGCCCTTTGTCGCCGCCACCTGCCGACAGAGGCTTACCGCCAGCCGTCGCCGCCGCGATTAGGGCTACTCCAAGACCCATTCTTGTGAAACCCATTGTTTCGCAAACAAAGGTCCAGCCCGCACCTGCGTCCATTGTTCCCGTTTCCGAGAACATGGACAAAGGCTTACCGTCAGTCGTCGCCGCCGCGATTCCGGCTAAACCGAGACCCATTGTTTCGAAACCTTTTGTTTCGCAAACAAAGGATCAGTCCGAACCTGCGTCCATTGTTCCCGTTTCCGAGAACATGGACACAACTGAGCCAATCTCCGACTCAGAGTCAATTTTAGACGCGTGCTCTGCCTCCTCATCCTCTGAAGACGACTATCAAGTCGTCGGAAAGGGCAAGAGGAAGAAGGGCAAAAAATCCCAGGCCGCCATGGCCAAAAAGATCGTCGCGCTCCCTTCTGCCCCCTCTCCCGAGGCGTCCCGTCTCACCTCCCCGGTCCCCGCACCAAAGTCCGCCGCTGCTCATACCAGCAGGCCAACAAGCCCTAAGGCTAACCCCTCAGCCGCTTCGTCAAAGAAGCTGAAGCCCCCTCCCCCGTTGTTCATTCAGGACAAAGGGAAATGGACAGACGTGTCCAAAATGTGCAATGAGCGCCGTATTCAATACACTAGCGCGAAAAGCACCCAACAGGGTATCAAAGTGGTGGTCCCTACGACCACCGACTTCAGGGAACTAACCCGTCAATTGATCGGTAGGCGCATAGCCTTCCATACCTACTCTCTTCCAGAGGAGAAGTCCACCCGCGTGGTGATCAGGCGGATCCCGAAGGAAATCCCCACGGAGGACATCCTCAATGACCTCCTAGGCCAGGACATCCCGGTCGCAGCCGTCCACCGCCTTCATAAGGCGAGAGGTGGAGACCATTACGATATGGTACTGGTCATCTGTGACCCAGTAGAAGGTCACCACCCGATCTTCAAAGTGAAGTCGGTTTGCTCCCTGACAGGCATCTCAATAGAGAAGCCCTACCGCTCAAGCGTAGTCGGACAGTGCCACCGCTGCCAGATGTACGGTCACAGCCAAGCCAACTGCCATGCGCCGCACAGATGCGTAAAGTGTCTAGGCGACCATGGCACGGCAGACTGCCCCCGTCCCAAAGACAAGTCGCTTTGCACGGAGCCACCGAGCTGTGTGCTTTGCGGCCAGTCGGGCCACACGGCCAACTACCGCGGCTGCTCAAAAGCCCCCAAAGGCTCCTCCTCTAACCTGGTGAAGCGTGCAAGCGCCCGCCAACAAAGAGAAAGCCCTTCGGTGAGGCTACCTTCTGCCCAGATGCCGGAGAGACTCAGCCCTCAGAGGCCCTCTCCCTGGACCACGCTAAACCACCAGAAAGCCTTCCCGGCTCTCAGTAAAGCAAAGTCCAGCCCCATCCCCGGGCTATTAGATGCCCCTGTCCCCACTCCCGCGGCCCAAGCGAGCGCACCGGCGCCCGCTCGTCCCACGCCACCCGGCCCCGCGGCCGTGGACCCCTCTCACAACGTAATTTTAGAATCGTTAGCAGAGTTAGTCACCCCCGAAGCAGACCGCATGGCGGCTGATCTCAGGGCGGCTAACACTGGTGGCGATAAACTTAAAATTATCCTCAAGTCCCTACTAAAGTTAGGCTACCTCCTCCGCAACCTTAATCTCGACTAACTCCAATGGATAATACAAGATTAACGTGCACCAAACCCCGATCCCTAAAATTAGGGTACTTTAATGCCAATGGCATTAGAGGCCAGCGTGATGAGATCGCCACCTTCCTCCGCGACCATCAAATTGATATCCTCCTCGTACAGGAGACCTTCCTCAAGCCCAGTCACCGCGATCCGAGAATAGCCAACTATCGCATAGTTCGCAACGATCGGTCACGCTGCCACAAGGGCGGTACTCTAATCTATTATAGAAAAGAACTGCACTGCATCCCTTTAGATCCCCCTCCCATGGAGTCTCTACTCGAGACCTCAGTGTGTCGACTAGGCATGACCGGCCATCAACCGATCACTATCGCGTCTGCGTACATCCCTCCCGGCGGCACGTCCGAGGAGCACACTCTGTTCACCAAAGACCTTGCCGTCCTCTTCGGCTTGAGCGACTCCGTTATCATAGCGGGCGACCTCAACGCCAAACACCCCGCCTGGAACAGCACGACGACCTCTGCCAGAGGACGTCACGTGTATAACCTGGGCGAGTCCCTCAACTTCGATCCCATCGCTCCTATGGAGCACACCCACTATCCCCACGACCCCGACCAACGTCCGGACGTTCTCGACATAGCGCTACCCAAGAATGTCAACCTTAAGTTGCATTCTATCGAGACTTTACATGAGCTTAACTCAGACCATCGACCAGTGCTCATGCACTTAGTTCCCCGCTCGGGTCCTTCTGACCCCAGCCAGCCCCCGCCGACCCAAGTGATAACCGACTGGAGGAAAGTCAGCGAAAAGCTGAAATCCACCACGTCGCCTCACCTGGAGGCCATCCCCGACCACATAGTCTCAGTCGCTGACACGACGGCCGCCATCAACTCGTTTACAGAACACGTGCAATCCGTACTGAAGGACTGCTCACGGGAAGTCCCAGCAATGAGCGATCAACGCTGGATACTACCCGCTGACGTACGTGAACTGATAACCGAAAAGAACGCGGCCATCCGTGCCTACAGCAGCTTTCCCTGCGAGGCAAACAAAGCCCACATGCGTAATTTACAGCGTGCTGTAAAGGATCGCACCAGTGAGCTTCGTAATAATCAATGGGACAAAACGCTAAGCGAACTCGAGCCTACCCACCTAGCCTTCTGGCAGCTGCAACGCAAGTTGCGCTCCACCGAAGAGGCTTCGATGCCTCCCCTCACCCGACCCGATAAGAGCGTCGCATTCGACGACTCTGAGAAGGCCGAATGCCTAGCCGACAGCCTGGAGTCCCAGTGCTCCCCCAGCTCTCAACCAGTAGACAAGCGACATCTCGAGGAGGTGAACGCATTCGTCGAACGTAGAACCGCCCTGCCCCCCGAAGAAGACCCTGATGATCCTCTGCCTCCGGTCACAGCTGACGAAGTGCAAGACATCATTAACAAACTTCAACCGCGGAAAGCACCCGGCTCCGACGGAATCACCAATAGGGTGTTCAAACTCCTCCCCGCTCAGCTCGTCGTGTTAATGGCGGCCATCTTCAATGGCGCCCTGAGCAACAACGCGTTTCCCCAAATATGGAAAGAGGCCACGGTCATCGGTTTCGCCAAGCCAGGCAAACCCAAGTCTGATCCTTCGAGCTACAGACCTATCAGTCTCCTGAATGCACTCGGAAAAATCTACGAGAGACTTATGTATAAGCGACTCAAAGACTTCGCCGAGGCTAAGAGTCTCATCCCCAACGAACAGTTCGGCTTCAGGACCGGACACTCTTGCATTCAACAGGCCCACCGCATCGTAGAACACTTGAGCGCTGGCTTCCAGCGTGGAGCGATGACGGGTGTGTTGTTTTTCGACATAGCAAAGGCATTCGACAAAGTCTGGCACAACGGCTTATTATATAAGCTGTACAAACTGGGAGTGCCAGACCGTCTTGTGCTCATCTTACGAGACTTTTTGTCGGATCGCACCTTCCGCTATCGCATCGGGAAGGCACTGTCTTCCCCTCACCCCATTAGAGCCGGAGTCCCTCAGGGCTCCCCGCTCTCTCCCCTTATCTTTACTCTGTTCACCAGTGACATCCCCAAGAGCAAGAAGGCACAGTTAGCCCTGTTCGCGGACGACACGGCCATCTATTACACTGGCCGTAGTCACGACGCTATTTACAGCACCCTCCAAACCTCAGCCAACGTCTTAGGCGCTTGGTTCCGGAAATGGAGAATCGAGGTGAACCCCGACAAGAGCCAGGCAGTTCTTTTCTCTAAACCGCGTAAAAATAAGCCACCCGCGCTCAGCCCGACCACTATGTACGGTAAGCCTATCCCTTGGGAGAAGCAAGCCAAGTACTTAGGAGTCTTACTTGACAACCACCTGTCTTTCGCGGCGCACATCAAAGCAGCTCGCGACCGAGCTGCCTTTGCTATGGGTAGGCTTCATTTCATGATTTCGACAAAAAGCAAGTTGTCAATCAAGTGCAAGTTGCGCCTTTACACCGCGGTGATCCGCCCCATTATGACGTACGCTTGCGTCGTGTACGCTCACACCAAGCCTAAGTACATCCATAGGATGCAAACCTTGCAGAACCGGTTCTTACGTAGAGTCACGGGAGCCCCTTTTTATGTCCGTAATGACCGTCTACACGTAGACCTTAGAATGCCCACCGTCCTTCAGTCTATGAAACGTCTTTCGAAGCGTTTCTTCGATAACGCCATTAAACACCGTAATCCCCTGATCGCAGCGGCCGCCCGTTACGAACCCTCGCGCATTAGTACAGTACGCCGTCCTCGGCATACCCTCGTCACTCCCGATGATGCTATCACCCTCCTCCAGGAGAGTAGCAAAGAGACTAGCACTCTTAAAAAGTTCAGACACAAACCGCCGTCTTTCCGACCTCGCCGTCGAGGTCCGTCGCGACGTCCCGGTCCATGCCCTCCCCGACCCTCGCTCGAGCCAGCCCGCGATGCTGTGCCAGTAGTTTTAAATCAGCTCCTTAATAATGATATCATTCAGATCCAGCCTGTCCCCATGCAGTCCTCCCCCAGCGACGCCCTAAGCCGAGGCTCGTACCCCACAGGGGGTACCCTTAGCGTGTAGTCGCTTAGTTTGTAAGTTTTATGCCCTGGCTGGAGGCCTTACTCTTAAGGCATCCACAGGATAGTCCGGTTAAGCAGACGACAACCTCCTAGGTTGAACTGCGAGATGCCATTCCCAAAAAAAAAAAAAAAAGGCGATCGAGTCAGTCTTGCTTGAGCCGCCGAACTGTACGGATCTATGTAAATAAGTCGTTACGCTGTCGGTTGAATAAACGAGTCATACAGTGTACTTGTGATGTTTTACTTGGAAGATCGAAGATGAGTGATCACCCTGAACATAGTCAGTGACGTCAGCTATGCTGACGTCACGCTTTTTAAAAACGGAACGGAGACATTTTCTCCGTCATATATATTAGTCGTTACGTGCTGTTTTTCCAAATTTTGTTGTGCTACTGCGGATATTGTTATAAAAATTTTGGAAGAATCAGTTTTTTTAATTCACGGGGTCCCTCAAACAATTTTTTGGACAATGGGGCACAATTTACTAGTTCTGCTACTGACGCACTATTTAAGAGATATAAAATCCCTAACGTGTTTTTTACGCCGAAATACACGCCACAAGTCAACACAGTAGAACGTTATAATAAAACTATTGTAACAAGTTTGTTGGAAACGATCATAGATCGTGGGACATTTCCATTCCGAAGGTTCAGTTTGCGATAAACAATTCCGTCAATGAAGCCACCGGTTATACACCGTCATTTTTAGTCTACGGTAGGGAATTAGTTTTATGTGGATCGCACTATACTGACAATGACCTGGGCGATGAAGTGTTGTTCTTTCCTCGCGATTTGTACGCTGAAAACTTAGGATGTCTTCGCTCGATATTCAATGATGTGCAAGCTTCATTGTGGCATGCACATGAAAAGAATACCGCTCACTACAACCTACGTAGAAAACCGACTGAATTTAATGTAGGAGACATAGTTTATAAGCGCGCATTTGTTTTAAGTAACAAAGATAAATATTTCAGTAAAAAACTGGCACCAAAATTTTTAAAATGTCGTGTTATTGGAAAACGGTCTCCTCTTGTTTATGTTCTGGAAGATATGTCAGGTAAAAACATAGGCGTTTGGCATATCAAAGATTTTAAAAACACTAGATATTAGATAGCATTTTTTTTTTAAATATCATTATTTTATATATAGGGACAACACACCCTAAACTAACATCATACGTCTAGCATTGGTCTTCTGTGCGATCTATCACAGATGACTTGTCTATGAAAGGACGCGTCAACATAAATCATTTTGTTGTAGCTATTTTGTAAGGTTGTTTGATTGATATTATGAAAGGATTTTGGAAGGAATTAGTACGAATGTGTAGTGCTAGTGGTAATTTATAGACGAGTTTTATTTGAGAACAAAACTCTTTCTGAGACGAGGGGGGTAATGTAACATTAATTGTTACATGTCCTAATTTTAATTAATGATATAGAAAAGAAATATAAAATTAATCAATTAATAACATTTAACTACATTATTTACCAACTAAAAAGTAACTATTTACAATACTAGATTAAATATAAACAGAAATAAACTAATAATGAACGCATCAAATCAGAATTCTGCATAGCTTCAATTTATCACCTCATTCGTATTCAAATATAAACGACATGTTAGGCACCCAGAGACTGTTCCTTTGTTCTCGGCGCGGGCGCATCGTTCATCGTTCATTCACGACAGAATGCTTCCACGAAGTTCCACGTCGCGGAGACTGATTCTTGGTGTCGAGGCGAACGCACGTCAAATTATAATAAGTATTGCGATCTCTAATACGGACCGATTCGTAAAAAACGGTCGTCATCGCGACATTATTCCTTTTAACGGCGTCACTACCGTTCCCTCGACCATTTTATCATATTGTGTGTGTGATTTGGAAAACCCCATTTGGGTAAGTGTTGCACAATTTTAAATTAGCCAGTAGCTAAGCAAATTGTAACGGTTTATTTCGCTTTGCTTTGGTCCGTTAGCATTTCTGTATTTGTGTTCCCGCCTTTCTTTATTTCTATTAGACGCTCCTTAGTTTTTTCCTTTTGGTTTCTTACTCACAATTTGTAATAATATTATTCCACTATTTTCAAATGTATCCGTTAATAATTCAAATGTTCTGCTTAACGCCGTAATTAACCGTCACTACTGTCATCTCCGTATCTGATAGTGAACATCCACAGCAACACAGCTACATATTAGTGCTTCCCTATTAAGCGTTGCTGTGGGTGCTCACAGTCTACGACCAGTAGGTAATGCTTTCGCTTGTTGCGCATTACAGGGTTCAAGGATCACCTTCCTCTTCTCGCTTCCCCGCGGTGGACAGTAGCGAGTCAGCCCACCTACCGCTGCACCTACATCCAGACCTGGCGATCGACACGCGAGCACTCATCTCCAGCAGTGGCCTGTGACGTCAGGGGAGTGCTAGACCAGTGAGGGGGAGAAGTAATCGCTGTATAGGCCCTAACCCATAATCACCATCTACCGAGCTAGACCTTTTTTTATACCTATTAAATGTTCCTTATTTTGAACCTACCTTTTTTATTACTCTCCTCCTAGGAATCTACGCCTAGGTTAGGTGGATAAGGTAGGGACAGATTTTATAACCGGGACAAAAAGACAAAATCGGAAAAGAAGCGAGGGAGTTAATGGAAACCAGAAAGATTTTGAGAGGGGAAAAACCAATTGACAGAAGAGAAATAACTAACATAAGCAAAAAGATCAACGAATGCATAAGAAACCACAGAAAACAGAAAAGACAAGATCGAATTATTTTCCACATAAAATCTACGGGAGGAGTTAAGAAAGCATGGAAGGAGTTGGAAGAATACAAAGATTGGATACCAGAAATGAATAGAAAGAAAGAACAAAAGAATAAAACAAAAAGATCCGAAATATCTAATATTTCGGATCTTTTCAGGGCAGCAACAGATTTCTATCGAAACCTTTACAGCGACGACGAAGAAACCACATCACCATATTTAATACAAATGGAAAATGAAGACGAGATTCCAGTAATAATGAAAAGTGAAATATTAAAAGCAATACAATCACAGAAAAGTGGAAAATCGCCAGGGAAAGATGGAATCTCGAATGAACTCTTGAAAGGGTCTTCACATGTTTTACTGAATTCGCTGCACGATATATTTAATGTTATCCTTAAACAAGAAAAAACTCCTAAGCAATGGACTACGTCAACAATTATATTACTCCATAAAAAAGGAAGAAAGGATGACATTAACAACTATAGACCTATAAGTCTCATGCCCAACCTTTACAAAATATTTTCAAAAATTATACTGGATCGTATTACAAACAGCTTAGATGAGAACCAACCAAAAGAACAGGCAGGATTTGTATAAAATGCGTGACCTAATTGGGTTGAACCATAGTTCCATTTCAGTGTTTGTTTGTTCCAAACCATAGTCACTAACAATCTAAAATAAAAAAAACGCTTACTATTTTTTGACCTGAAGACTGAATTCCCTGACTTCTTTACTTTGAAAGCCACAGACTTTTACACAACTGTTTATCCCATACTTACACTTACGCGCGAGCGAAGCCGCGAACAACAACTATTCTATCTACTAACTCTTCTATCTATATTATAAAATTTTAATGACTATTTTCAACATTATTTTGCGGGGGTAACACACACGTGGGCAATTGTCGAACACCAGGCGGGCGAAGCCGCGGGCAGAAGCTAGTCGTAGATATTTGTTTTCAACCCTCAGTTACATATAAGGAAGGCCAGAACTATTCTTTTCACTATTTTACATCATCGGTTAATAAAGTCAAAGTCAAAGTATTTATTAGTGTGATTTTTGGTGATACATTAGGTCTTACAGTTAGGTTGTGGTAACTCAAAAAACTACCCATTCAGGCATACACTATTCTATAATATAAGAATTTAAAATCCATGCTACATACAAATTAACAATAAAACAATATTTATAGGCAATTAAATATAATAATAAAATCGATTATATAAATACTCAGAATACAAATATGTCAAGTTTTAGAATTTGCAAGCATAGATACATAATTATAGACAGTTAAATTCAATTTATAAACAGTCAATTCTTACAGTAAACATTTAGAATACAATTAATTATTATAAAAATATTCAGAATACAATTAAGTTTTTGAATTTGTAAGCATAAAAACATAAATGTGAACTTTTTACAATTTGTCAAGGAGAAATTCGTCAATGGTATAGTAGCATTTTTCAATTAAGAATATATTTAGTTTCCGTTTAAATTGAATCAGGTTTAAATCTTTAATTTCATTTGGTATTTTATTAAATATTTTCGGAGCCATGCAGAGAATGCTTTTGTGCATAAGGGCGGTCTTCGAAGCTCTTAGACATAATTCGTGTCGATATTCTGGTCTTCTCGACCTATAGCGTTGCTCTGAAGCTTTATTAAACAGTTCGCTATTTTTCTTGACAAACAATGCAGTCTCGTATATGTAAAGACAAGGTAAAGTTAATATTTTCAGTGATTTAAAATGCGGTTTACAACTCTCCGTTGGTTTAAGATTACACATCGATCTTATGCATCTCTTCTGTGCTTTAAAAATATTATTTTTTTCGCAGGAATTTGCCCAAAAGATTACTCCGTAACGTAATATGGAATCTACATAGCCATAATATGCAGCTATAACAGCTGCCTGATTAACAATTTTACTAAGTTTATATAGAGCAAAGGTGAACCTACTTAATTTTGTTATAAGAGTTGATGCATGTTCTTTCCAAGTCAGTTTAGAGTCAATTGTCAAGCCTAGAAATTTTATATACTCTACTTCTTCAATTTTGTGATCGTCAAAAGATATATTTATGTCAGGGGTGGTCACTCTTTGTCTAAACTGCATAATTTTAGTTTTATTTAGATTTAATTTTAAATTATTATGTTCAAGCCAGTCAATTGATTGTTGCAATGCATCTTTGATGTCATATTCATAGGTTCTATGTTCATTATGTTTCACAATTACCGTGCTATCATCAGCAAAAAGAACCATAGGAAAAGCGACATGTTTTGGAAAGTCATTTATATAAGCTAAAAACAACGGTGGACCAAGTACGCTGCTCTGTGGTACGCCAAAAGTAATTTTACGTTTCCCTGAAATATACTTAAGTTCTTGTTTATGCTTTTTAGAAATCCGTCTTATTTCCGTACACTGCGTTCTATTGTCTAAATAGGATTTGACGAGAAAAAGTGCATTGCCCCTTATTCCGTACGCACTAAGTTTCTGCAATAGTATATTATGATCAACTAGATCGAAAGCTTTCGTCATGTCCATAAATATAGCGCTAATGGGAATTCTTTCATCGATATTTGTCATTATAATATTAAGGAAATCATAGATAGCCATATTTATGGATTTGTTTTTTCTGAAACCCTTCTGTTCCTGAACCAAGATGTTGTGTTTCGTGAAAAATGACCACATAAAAGGCACGTGTGGTGACTAAGTTATAGTATCGATTTGAAAGTTCAGTGACATACAGAGGGATAGACAGATAAAAGATTAAATTAAAAATTTTAAAAACCCCGCTTTATTTTGTCTTTTTTTAAGCGGTCTACTTAGCGGTCCCCCGACGCTATGACGCTTAGATTAATCTATTTTTGGTTTTTCAGAGGTTTTTTCTGTCGGGGGTTTTTTAAATTTTTAATTTAATTTTTATGTCATGCTTTTTTAAACTTATTAATTTTGTATATTACATATGTACATTATTTACAAACTACAAATAAATAAAAATAAAATATGTACAAGTATCAAAATTACAGGGCGTCAAAAAATTCTTCGACATCGCTGTCGACAGGAAAAGTGCCCAGAAGGCTGGCCGCATTGCCACGTTGGATGGCAATGCTGATTCTTTGACCAAAAAATAGGCCAGCCCTCTGGTCCCGTGAAGCGGCGACCAACCGCTTGGCGATATCTCGAAACACAAGATGGGCACTCGGGCCCCATGGCCCTAGTGTTTCAACCCCAAACGGCTCAAATACATAATTACCAATTAAATTATTGTATTTGCGCCGTTTAAGGTTTTCAGCGCCTGCAGCAGCCGCCCCAGCGCAGCTCACCGTGCTAGGAAGATGGGATGGTGCAAGGGTGTCGACGCAAGTCGCATCCCACACCAAAGGCCTACCCAACTTCCATGGCATTATGGTCATACCATCTGGTCTCTTCCCATCGACACGTGCCAAGTCATTGGGTTCTAAGACAGCTGGCACCCCGGCGGTGGCAAGAGCACGACGAATTAGATCATTAATGCTAGCGTGCCGTGCTATCCGACCTGCGCTCTTACTGCAGGAAAGGCCATGGTGTCCGAGGCCGTCGACTGCTTCACCACATGGACAGCGATGTGGAGCCCCGCTCTTTTTTAAACTTATATTACTTTTTCTTAGCCTTGATTAGGGAGGAGGGGTGTACAGCCCCCCCCCTTTCGGCAATGCCTATGGTGACAAGTGACAAGATTTCAAATATCAAATCGACTGGACCTGTCAAAGTTGTTTAAATATCGCTTCTTCAACTAGAAGAGAGGTGATGATCTTCAAACGGCCGAGCAGATTTTCTCGAAACATAGCTAAGAACACTCTCGATTATTATTATTAAAATACCTTTCAAACGAAACCAATTTTATCAAAATCGGTTCATCCGTTTAGGAGCTACGATGCCACAGACAGACACACAGATACACAGACACACAGATACACACGTCAAACTTATAACACCCCTCGTTTTTGGTCGGGGGTTAAAAAGACAGATCGAATCCATAAGGGTTCGGTTTTTGCCATTTGACAACGGAACCCTAAAAAAGTATGAGAATATTTAGTGATAATAATGATTCAGTAGCGTTAAGATTTACCAAAAAAAGAACCCAGTGATACCGGACGACCTTTTCTGATAATGAAGTTCAATACCAATGAGAACAGACATTCTACAATTATTGTTAACTAGCTGTTCCCGCGGCTTCACTCACATGATTGTGTATTCTTTTTGGATGTCTCTCTATATTGCCACTGCTGGCCGTGCCTGCCGCTAAAACCAACCTGCTGTCAAAAACACTCCTCACCCGCACAATATGTGTACTAGACGAAGTCCATGAGAGAATTCACATATTTTTGTGCAATCTGAGTCAATTCGCAACTTTTTTGTTGAATTATGTTATTCATAATTTAATTTGGTTAATCATAAATATAATTTCATTTGATATTTCAAAATTATTCATCATCATTTCAGCCGAAAGACGTCCACTGCTGAACATAGGCCTCCCCCAAGTGTAGCCACATTGACATAACATGGGGGTTTTGCCATAATCGCCACGCTTGGCAGGCGGGTTGGCGATCGCAGTACGGTTGTTACAAAAGCACAGAGAACGCTGCTGCCCATTATCTGGCAAGTCCCTTAGTCGTCTCCTCCGACAATCACGGGAAGATATGGGATGGTGCTATTCTTTACGTCCGACACCATATAGAAGGTCAACATTATTATTAAAACTAAATTAATTACTATTCATAAAACAATTAAAAGAAGATAATTAAAACTAAAATAACAACAAATTATAAAAGGGCGTCAAAAAACTCCTCCTCAACGCTGTCAGCTGGTAACGTGCCCAAGAGACTGGCAGCGTTGCCACGTTGTACGGCAATATTTACCCTCTGGCTAAGGTAAAACCCACCCAGACATGGGTCACGTAAGCGTCAACTAGGCGTTTGGAAATTTCCTTAAAAAGGCTGTGAGCATTCGGACCCCTCGGCCCCACAGTTTCAACGCCAAACGGCTCGACAATATAGTTATATTTAAATGTTAATATTCTGCGTTATGTCTGATTTTACATTTGGATAGATTTTTAAGTTTTAGCCGTAAGTTTATTTTTCAATTTATTTGGTGTGTGTTTGCAAACCACTATTGTATTGGGGTCATCCTGTATAGATTAGTGCGTCTAAGTTAATAATAAAATAATAATAAATAATAATATTTTAGCCTTGCGTTAGTGAAAGAATTTTCGGAATCGGATCAGTAGTTTAGAAGATTACCCCGTACATGCGTACAAACTTACAAACAAATTATACTAAATATAGAATACGTATCCATGACTATTTTAGGCTCGATATGCACAGTTCAAGACATTGCAAATTCGGCAGTGAATCGAAATAGTAGCTACACGAAAATGTTGAAGATGTATTGTGTTTGGTTACCGTTCTTATTACTTGTAACGGGAAAGTACAATTTTTCATGTTATACTTACTATAAAAAAAAATCTGAAGACATGGTGCCCCCCAAATAACAAGGGGTTACGCTTGTGCGTTCTGAATCCATATCTGTTATTATTTGTACATGTACATTTATTTTATAGAATTAGAATCACTGTCTTTATAAAGTTAATAAAATCTTTTATTCAAGTCAGTTTTATGTCTGCTCGCTTTCCAAACTTATTTACAACGACTATGATAACTAAGCCACTTCATAAGAAAGGTGATAAAGCAAACATTTAAAATTATCGCCAAATTACAGATATTTATATTAATACTGGAATTATCGAAAATGTTATGAATTACTCAACTCAATATTTGAAAAAAATACGAAAAAAAAACAATATATAACAAAATATAACAATATATACAATAAATAATAGTAATGGTTTTAGAAAAAATATTAATTTTGTTTATTAATTAGGGATAAAAAACGGTAGCACAATTAAATGTTTTACATTATATTGTACTACCGTTGTATTGTATTCACCGGGGAGTGTCCTGGGGCCCTTGGTTTTTCACATATGAAAAACGATTTGCCAAAATGCACCCATTATCAAACCGTTCTTTTTGCCGATGATGGTTCACCGCCCATACTACGTCATTTTATAAAAGCTGAAACCTTTTCTGTGGAAGTACCTTAATAAAGGTATAAGAACAATGAGAAATTATGAAAAGTCGGTCGCAGCATCGCGACCGGTGATTGAGTATCGTATTGCTCTAATAGAAAATGACAAAAGCTATACAGGCGTCTATAAAACTTTGCCCACCATTAAAAGATCATTTAGTTTACGGGTACACGTATGTCCATTTAGATTTGTGCATCTACTCAGGAGCTGGTATTTGACCAATATCAAGTTTTCGACTTAATGTTACACACCTTAACACAGTCTTTACATCATCATTTCAGCCCGAAAGACGTCCACTGCTGGACATATGCCTCCCCCAAAAAGGAGGGGTTTTGCCATAATCGCCAAGCTTGGCAGGCGGGTTGGCGATCGCAGTTCGGTTGTTACAAAAGCACAGAGAGCGCTGCTGCCCATTCTCTGGTAAAGTCCCTTAGTCGCCTCTTACGACACCCACGGGAAGATATGGGATGGTGCTATTCTTTGCGTCCAACACCTCACAGACTCTTTACATGTCTGTCCTAAAATATTTTTTGTATAATTCATTTTTTCGAATTGCCTGTCAATTGTTTCCGTTTGATATAGCTTATGTCCCATGTATAAATATATATTAGTAATACCAATTTTCACTTAATTGTGTTAAGCATCGGAATTGATCAGAAATAAAAAAGCTCATGTGTATTTCACTTGTTTGTTACTGACAAATCTGTTCTATCCAGACGTCGTGCGCTGTACGCAGGATTACTCGTTCAACTCTGAAGCGCGGGGCTGGCTCAAACTGCACAAGACACCCGCAACTTGGGAGGACGCCTTCCTGAGATGTCACGATGAAGGTGAGATGCACACTGCGGTGTCTGCTGTATGTCATCATCATCATCATTTCAGCCGAAAGACCTGCTGGACATAGGCCTCCCCCAAGTTTCGCCACATTGACATAACATGGAGGGTTTTGCCATAATCGCCACGCTTGGCAGGCGGGTTGGCGATCGTAGTACTGCTGTTACAAAAGCACAGAGAACGCTGCTGACCATTCTCTGGCAAGTCCCTTAGTCGCCTCTTACGACACCCACGTGAAGATATGGGATGGTGCTATTCTTTACGTCCGACACCATACAGAGCCACTACTGTATGTACTCGTGTGGTAACATGGAAGTAGTTTAAGCTGTATGGAGCGAATAATACAGATCTCAATGTGTCGTGTTACAGGCGCGGTGTTGGCGTCCCCGCTAGACAAAATGCTATTTAATGTTCTTCGCAGGGTGATAGCACAGTCTGGTCTGAGTAGCCACTTTTTCTTGGGAACCCACGCCTTGTTCTCTGCAGAAGATTTCTTATCGGTAGAAGGTAAGTCTATATTTCGAGAAACATTTTAAAATGATTACATCTGATAAGATTAATTACTTCTTGTTCTTAGCGTGTCGATGGCAATCTAACATAAGAATACTAGCCACAAAGTGCAGTGATAAGATTTATTGTAATATTGTTATCATCATCTTCCTGCCTTTAACCCAAGTTACGAGTGAGCCTGAGCGCAACGTGTTTTTTTTCCATTGTCATGCCAATAGCCAAGCTATCATTTACTTCTTTTTTAGGGTAATACCCAAAGGGTAAACGGGACCCTATTACTGAGATTTCGCTGTCCGTCCGTCCGGCCGTCCGTCCGTCCGTCTGTCACCAGGCTGTATCTCATGAACCGTGATAGTTAGCCAGTTGAAATTTCTAGAGATTATGTATTTCTGTTGAAGCTATAACAACAAATACTAAAAACAGAACAAAATTAATACAAGGTGTTGGTTTGCATTCTCGTCAAATTCGAAGAGGTAATTATGCTAATGACTCTCGACCCAAATCAACAATAAAATGGGTAGGTGTTTTTTTATTTTTTTTCTTATTTACGGAAATCCGTAAGTGTGAACCAGCCGTATTAAAACGCGGCCCGTCTGTTACCGCGCTTAAACGCACACAAAGAAACGCTAACAATACATACACAACGCAAACGCAACGAAAATACGATAATTTCATAGGTACCTATTCCCTACCACGCACGGCGCGGGTGTGCGGGTATGCCGGCGGGGTGCGCGGGCGCACTCTTTCGCTCGCGCGCCTATCCACCCCCCGCCGTCCCGGAACCAAATAGTGTGTTTAATGTCGCCGACGTGTGCATGCGCGTATTACATCGTTGAGACGTAGGTGCAAAGTGCAAGATGACGGACAATTACTCAAACGTCGAGTTGGTAGAGATGGTCCGCATGTATGCCATCAGTGGAGACAGCCTACGTGGAGCAGTGCGGTGTTTCCCCTCAATATGGTCGGCATGTACGCGAGTACTTAACCGAAAGGTTTGGTGACCATTGGATGGGTCGCGGAGGACCTGTGGCCTGGCCCGTTCTCCGGACCTGACGTCTCTAGACTTTTATTTGTGGGGAGACGTTAAAAGGTTAGTTTACTCGGAGAAAGTGGCAAGTGTTACAGAATTACGTGAAAAGATAATTAGTGGTTTCGACACTTTAAAAAGGAATGTGATAGTGCTACGTAAGCTGAAGGAAAACCAGCTACGTCGTTGTCGACTGTGCCAAGAATGTGGTGGTGGCAACTTTGAACATACCTCCGGGTAACTTAAGTAGGTAATTTTTTTATTTGTACATAGACTATCATTTTGTAAATACGTTGTTAGCTTAATCAATTTTATTAGTGTAAATAAGTTGATTTCAAATTTTTAACTACGCCAATAATACCTAACAGTCGAAAGTATTTCTACATACCTACTTAGCTAGCACATCTTTCCAATTCCAACAAACGTAAAAAACATTTTTAGATTTAGTAAATCGATACACCAACTAAGGTACTAAGCACCAATAAATTCAATCCACAAATTCAAACAAAATCATTACGAAAACATTAGGCTGAATTACTTACGTACAATGTTCAGAGTGTTAGTGTAGATAGCAATAAAACAAAACTAATTAATCATCTGATAACTACCGAACTTAGGTAAGTACAGGTCAGTGAACTTTTCTTTGGCACACTAGTATTGTTGTCGTTAGTAAGATTTCCGTATTCCAATGATGCTTAAAAATTTGTTTAGTATCAAGCGAAATTTATGACAATAATGTAGGTGATTTTCGAAATAAAATTAGGCAAAATTGCTAGGTACCGGTCGCCGTAGGTCATCGCACGGTCGCAACACTGTTGCATTTTGTAGGTAAGACGTCGACTGTCGACTCTCACGCACACAGAGCAGCTGCATTGTCGCTGTGTGCGTAGTTGGGTGATTCTGTTTTAAGTGTTTTGAATCAAGGGTTTTATTCTATAATAAAAAAAGCAACGCTTATTAATTATAGACCGGTACCGAACTTTAAATTGATTATTTATGAGTTTTATGACAACCTCCTGAAATTTGACGAGGATGCAAAACAACACATTGTATTTAAGGGGGTTCCCATTCAAAAAAGCGAAATTATCGCTCGTTTTTTTTTAAACAACTTGCGACCCGCCCCGGCTTCGCACGGGTGCAATGCTGATACTAAATAACTACAGAGTGGGTTTATATACAGCGTTCCCAGTTTTTTTGTCATCGCCGCAAACGCTGTCCCTGCATTTCAAATCTGTAATATCTTCGAAAATATTCATCTTTATTAAATGCACAATGGAAACAAGAAAGGGCCATATTGATCTTTATTAAATGCACAATGTATTTAAGGTGTTTAAGTGCATAAGGATTAATGCTGTATTGCTTAAAATAGCTTCGTAAATAAGCCATTATTTTTCGTAAAAAGTAAAAGATAAAAAATGATTATTTTAGGTTATCCCTAAGAGATAGACATATACAAATTAAATATATACATATATTAATGAGGTCATTAAACTCCTTGACTACTGGTATGGCCACAAAATCGACCAGGCAGCAACCAGATGATCGGGTGCTCTGTCGGGGGCGGGGGGTTGGAGTGCGGGGTGAGACAGGGAGGTTTGACTTCCCCGGCGCTTTTCGGCCTATAGGTCAATAATTTGGTTGAGGAACTCAGCAGCACTGGTATCGGATGCTCTATTGATGGTAAGGTGATTAATAGTATAAGTTACGCAGATGATATGGTGCTGCAGAGTCCCTCGATTGATGGACTCAGACGGATGCTTGCCATTTGTGAGGAGTGCGCCACGTCTCATGGCTTATTGTACAATGTACGTAAGAGCGAGCTTATGGTGTTCAGGGTAGGTACTAAGAAGCCTAAGACCTTCCTCCGGTATGCCTATATGGTGTACCACTAAATAGAGTGTCGCATTTTAGGTACCTTGGCCATATAGTAAATGAGGACTTGAATGATGACAGTGACATAGAGAGGGAGCGAAAAGCGTTGTCGATCCGATGTAATATGCTGGCCCGCAGGTTTGCACGATGTACTAAAGAAGTGAAACTCACTCTGTTCAAGGCGTTTTGCCAGTCATTTAACACTGCAGCCTGTGGGTTAGATATACGCAGAGGGCCTACAACGTTCTTTGCGTTCAGTATAATAACGCTTTTAGGGTGCTGTTGGTGCTCCCGCAGTTCTGTAGCGTTTCGGGCATGTTTGCTGAAGCAGAGACACATAGCTTTCAAGCAATCATGCGAAAGAGAACAGCTTTCCTGATGAAAAGGATTCGGGTGAGCATCAACAGCATTTTAAAGGTGATAGTGGACAATCCTGATTGTCCCATCCTGGGGTACTGGACCCGTATGTATAGCTGACGGTCTGGTGCAGTAGGAAGCGGACTTAGTTATAGGTATCGGTTTTAAATTAGTATAATATTGATTTCATTTATTTTGATTTGATGCAATTAACTGTATCTTAATGGAATTTATTTTGATGTTATTTATTTTAATTTCATTTATATTGATTTGTTTTGAGTTGATTTATTTTAATTTAACTCTATTAATGTTACTAACATAGTTTATAAGTGTTACTAACAACAATTTGAATAATTTGTGTTCCAATTAAATAAATTATTATCATTTATTCATTTTAAAACATATAATTTACATTTTTAAATATTTTTACAAAATTATATAAAAAACATTTAAAAATATAAAAAATAGGAGCCCACCGGCATTGGGAACAGGGTCCGAGCTACCGGTAGTCAGGGCTCTTAAGAGAGGAACCTCCTAACAATACGCGCCGTGTCCAGAAGTACTGCTTTCTGAATCAAGCCCTTGATCCAGCTGCCAAGCGAAAGCCTACTAAGATGTTGGTCGAGGCTTTTGGCAATTAAGCCATTGGCCGACACGACTATCGGCACAATGACTGCTGTATTCACATCCCACATGTCGACAACTTTGCGAGCCAGATCTAGATATTTGAATTGCTTATCTTTCTCTGCTTTCACGAGGTTCTCGTCATGTGGGATCGTTATATCAACAATCATTGCGCGACGCTCCAATCGATCCATCACCACAATGTCAGGCTTATTGGCAACAATAGTCCTGTCAGTGACGATAGGTCGATCCCAATACAACGTGATATTACCATTATCGAGAACTGGGTCGGGCGCATACTTATAGTATGGCACTTCTGATTCCACAAGGTTGTATTTCAAAGCAAGTTGCTGGTGGATAATCCTGGCAACGAGGTTGTGTCTATGCAAGTACTCTCCGTTAGCCAAACGAGAACACCCAGAAATAATGTGTCGGATCGATTCTCCCGGACGGTGGCATGCCCGACACACGTCAACAGTCCCGTCCTTCATAATATGTTTCCGGTAGTTGTTCGTCAACATAACTTCGTCCATAATCGCACAGACAAAACCTTCAGTTTCCCCAAAGAGGTTGCTGAATCGTAGCCAGGACACGGACGCTAGAAAATCTACATCGGGCCCATGAAGAGCCTGGTAGAAGCGCCCGTGAAGCATCTGCGATCATTAGTGTCTAATACTACAGGCTTGCGCCAGTTCTCGTTAGCCAAGAAGAGTGGGGTAAGGCCCTTGTCTACTGAGACCACATCTCGGTGCATCCCCACGTCGGCTTCTAGGAAGTATTCCCTGAGACTGCATACTTCACGGTTGTGCAGGGTCTTAGCATTTAAGAAGCCACGACCCCCACACTTCCGCGGAATATACAGTCTCATCACCGACGACCGTGGGTGATGCATCCGATTTGCGGTCAGCAGTACGCGGACCCTCCTATCCAGGGCATCAAGTTCCGTCTGCGTCCATTTGAGTATGCCGAAAGAATACATCAAAACCGGCATGACCCAACCGTTGAAGGCGCGCACCTTGTTTCCACCTGACAAAAGACTGCTTAGCACCTTATTCAGGCGGCCAAAGAAACGTTCCTTCAACGATTGTTTCAAGTCAGCAGTATTGATGCCTAATGCTTCCGACATACCCAAATACTTGTAGGTTTCTGTTGAAGAGAGGCATCTAAGGTGTACGGAATCCGAGAGTTGAGTTCCCACATATTCCGTAATCTCCCCTCGCTTCACATGCATGACTGCACATTTGTCCACACCAAATTCCATCCTGATGGCGCTACTGAAAGTTTCAGTTACCTTCAGTAGCTTCATCAGTTGCAAATTGTTGGGGGCAAAGATTTTCAGATCATCAATGTAAAGAAGGTGACATATGACCTGACCACCTCTCCTCAACCGATAGCCTAGTCTTGAACCTTCCAGTAGAGTGCTAAGAGGGTTCAAGGCTAGAAAAAACCACAATGGACTCAGACTATCACCCTGAAATATACCACGCTCAATCCTTATTGGTTCGCTGTTCCCCTGCATCTGTCGACATCCTGGATAGCGAAGGACCGTCCTCCATTGCCCCATACACGACTCAAGGAAGGCGCGTAGAGTTGCATCAATCTTGTACAACTCCAGCACCCTCATGAGCCATGTATGCGGAACCGAGTCGTAGGCCTTCTTATAATCTATCCAACATGTAGACAGATGCCTTCGGGACCTGCGAACCTGTTGGCTAATGGCCATATCAATGAGGAGCAGCTCCTTAGTACCACGGGACCCGTTCCTCCATCCATTCTGAGAGGGAGACATGATGGAATTACTCTCGATATGTTGGTTGATTTTAGCTCTCAAAATGGATGTAAGAACTTTATAGACCGTTGGTAAGCAAGTGATAGGTCTATAATTTTTGGGCTCCGCAGTACTACCTGATTTATGGAGCAGGTGGGTAATGCCTGTCGTCAGGAACTGGGGCAGCGACCCTGACTCTAAGGCTGATTGAAACTGGGACGCCAAGCGAGCGTGCGATCTTTGGAACCATTTGATCCAGAAGTTGTGCAGTCCATCCGACCCTGGAGATTTCCAGTTTGGTAACGGACGGACTGCACGAGCTACGTCTTGGGGGCTGATGATAATTGCCCCCATTTCTGGTATTGGATCACACGCTTGTTCAACCTCCCGGGTCCAACCGCCCTCAGTTTGACTGACAGGCACCGACCAGAGTGTACAATACTGTAGTACATTATTTTAATCTGTCTCGTAGGGTTCAGCCAGCGTTTGCAATGTAAGCGCAAAAAAAAGTGTTTATTTACGACAACACATTAGAATCCTCAAAATTTTTGATACATCCTTTTCACAGCCCAGATTTCTAATTCTAATCCATACAGAACGACAGGTCTTATCACGGACTTGTATACTTCCACCTTTTATTTGAAGGGCATCCGTGAGTCGCAAGTTGTTCCAGTGACCTGTCGCCATTTCATCCATCCTGAGTTGGTCCGGTGCGTTACGTCTCGTTTTACTTTACTACCGCCTTCGACAAGCGACCGAGTTTCCGGAACCCGGAATACCGGAAAACGGAACAGATCGGTATGGGCATTCCCGAAAGAGATGGGCATAGGACTGGACAGACCACCGCAATAAAATATGTTTTTGCTTACTTTGTAATATGAAATAAATACGCAACAAATTATTGACAGTTTTTACTATAAATGTTTTTAACGTGTATGTTCCAGGAGTGCCTTTATCTGACATGGAAGTAACATTGACTTCTCGTGACGTCAGTACTGGAAACTGCCTCAGTATGTCGGCTGATGGACGTGCGTATTACTCGCCATGCAACGACACACTACCCTTCATATGTTACAAGAGACCTGTCAATCAAACTATGAACGAATGTGGTACCTTTGATAATGGTATGTAATAATAGTAATACCCAATATCTATCTATAATTATAGAAGAGTATATCGAGGGGTCGAGAGGGGGGGTTAATACAAAAGCTAGCACAACAGAAGATTCAACAACAGAATTAGGATTCAAGAGCGTGCGAAAAATCATGATTTAATAGATTTCTTTGTGTGTTAACGCAGACATAATATGGCTTCTTTAGTGTGACAAAGGCAACTCGAAAATTATAGCACTTTGTTGCCTTGAGGGGAGAGGAGTACAATATTTTGATCTATCTCGTAGGGTTCAGCCAGCGTTTGCAATCTAAACGCAAAAAAATGTGTTTATTAACGACCAGGGCTGGATTTAGAGGTGTGCAGGCCTCTAATTGTTTTCAAATAAGTTTAATAGTATTTTTATGCAAGTGTTTCAATAATTTATTTATATAAAATATTGATATAATCGTATGACACAAAAAGATAGAACAGGCAATCACAAATCATAAACATAAAGCCTTTCATGCAAATAGCACCTTCCGAGCTTTTTTCAACGAAAAATCATTGATGATTTCGCTAAAATTCAGCCCCCGCAGTAAATCACTTTCAATGTTAAGTAGGGATAACTTTGATAGGTGGTTTTGTCCCATTCGTAGTTCCTAGGCATTTTTTATAATTTTCAAGTTTGAAAACGAGCGCTCATTTAAAAAGCAAAAACTGTTTTTTAAATAATTTGGTCTTACAAATAAAAAAAAAAACAAATAGTTTATTTATTCGTTCAAAATTTATTTATTAGACCAATTTATTTGAAAAAACAGTTTTTGCTCTCCATATAATCTCATCATAAAACAAAGAAAATGGCTAAACTTGACACCATCAAAATCAAGTACATTGGCAGTGTGATTTCGATGATTGGGAATGTAGCTCTGAAATTTTGATTTTCAAGCTCTGGAAGCACTGAATTTTTAATTTCGATTTTAAAAATAGAACAGCTCCTTAGATAATTATTTAATTTGTTTTATTATGTAAAAAATATAATATTACTGAAGTTGAATTGTTATTCAAATTTAACTCTACAGATCGAAAAATATACTTAGAAATCATACGTATCTCGAAGTTCTTGTTAAGTCAAAAACTTGTTTTTTTTTTCATTTCCCGTGTTATTCGAGTTATAGAGATTCCATTATATTAGATACCCTATATTGGTGTAATTTTTTTTTTTAATAAATACAATTTATGTGGGCCTCTATTGTGGAGGCCCCCGGCAGTTGCCCCGATTGCCCTCCCTTAAATACGGCCCTGTTTACGACAGCACATTAGAAACCTCTAAAATTATCAGTGTTTCTCTACTATATTATGCATGTATTATACATATAAACCTTCCTCTTGAATTACTCTATCTAATAAAAAACCGCCGTTGCGTAGTTTTATAGATCTAAGCATACATAGGGACAGACAGACAGCGGGCGGCTTTGTTTTATACTATGTAGTGATAGTGATGATAGTGATAGTGAAGAGATGATAGTGATAATGAAGTGATGATAGTGATAGTGATCACATTTCTACTAAATTTAGTTCTAGGACATACCAGTTTCAACTAAAAATCATCTGTCTTTTTGTGAAGAAATCGGTGAACATACAAAAAATATATATACAGTCGAACATGGAACCTCCTCCCTTTGGAAGTCGGTTAAAAATAGAATTTATGTTGATGCTTTGTAGTTATGTTGAATCTAGAGAAAGCTGGTACGAGCGAAGTGAGCTCGTAACTTATTGCACCCTTCGGATGTATTAGGTTATTTTTGTTTATTCGTTCAGAAATGTTAATAGGGGTTATTCTATTGACTTGTACAGAATCGAGAAAGCATTAGCATTTCGTATCGAATAAATTAAGTTCTTTTTGTTCTTTAATCCTTTTACAGAACGTAAATGCAGAGCATGATGTTAATACATACTATGCCTTTTCTAAGCACCTTTTCTGAGCTCAGCGAGTTGCGTGCGCACGTCGCGAATCGTGAATTGAGGAAGTTCCCCCTGCCTATGGCTTCGTTCACAAATCGGACTAGTTCCGTTGTTTCAATAATGGCCACGACTCTAACTTCTACACGAATAAAAAAGAAGAAAAAGTGTTCCTTTAAACGTGTACAGAACGTTTCCTCATTTTATTCGATTTTTTTCAGAATATCAGTTCAATCAACGCACAGGCAGCTGTTACAAGGTGCATAGCAAGTTGCAGTCCTGGGACAAAGCGTTCAGTACATGTGCATCTGAGGGGGGTCACCTGGTCATCATAAATGACGCAGAAGAGGCCAGCATCATCAAGGACATGTTCCCTGATCATTCCGGGGAGATTCACAAGTGGGAACAATTCCACATAGGTCTTGTAGCTTGGGGCAAAAATCGCACCTGGATGACTATTCACGGTATTAAACCATTTTCATTTTTTAATTGGAATGGCAGCAAAAACCTAACTTGCAATGCTTCTAGAGATCGAGAATATAAAAAGATTATAAAAATGACGGTTAATTTACAAATTTCCGTTTCTTGATAGTGCGGGTGATGATCCGCCATTTTTAACGTGTTTTTTCAGTTATACATTTTTGAGCTACGTCAGTTCGTTAATTTTCTTGCTTCAACCTAATACGATTTCTTGTCTCTTTCAGGAGAGAGAATTGAAGATGTATTCAACGTTTGGGATAGCAACAAGCCTGACAATTTTAAGGGGTACCAGAAATATGCGACTTTCCGCAGACTTGCAGGCAAGATGGACGACGTCGCAATTTACACGCCAGCTATGTTTGTCTGCGAGTTACCTATAGTAGGCACTCACGAATCGAAGTTGTGTTGAAACAAAACACGTTCAAACTGCTCATTGATATGTCAAATTATTATCATCGCTTCATATTATAAATTATAGTTCACGCCGCGCTGCGGTTCTGTTTGTTCAGGCGAATTAGAAATAAACGTTCCAAGTTTCATTCAGGAGTTGGGTGTGATTTCAACTACCCACCTACCTATCTACGAACAATGAATTAATGATGTCACACGGTTAGAGACTGGAAGTCAATATGACGTTGAAATTTGGAGATGGTGTTCCTCCTGCTGGTATTCCTGACTTGACATTTATAAAACTAGCTGATACCCGCGACTTCGTACGCATTAGGTTCGCGATTTGCTTAAAAATATAAGTTATTTAGTCAGGAGGTTCTTGATTCCATTTTTTCGTTTCGAGTTCTTTAGCTGATGTCTCCTGTATTCACAATCACCTGTCTTGTCTTTTTCCAACTATGTTGGCATTCAGTCTAACCGGATGCAGATGGATACCAGGATTTTATATGGAGCGACTGCCTATCTGACCTCCACAACCCCGTTAGTACTGGGTTATACGACACCCTTTGGTAAAGAAGAATAAATAAAGCTCTTCAACACTCTAGTCAGTCCAATTTGAGAGTATGGTTCAGTGGTATGGAATCCGCATTACGATTTCTATGCCAAGCGATCAGAGAGTGTTCAAAAGCGGTTCCTTTACCATCTGTGCTACGGAGACCACTTGGCTAAACAACTGACTAGCTACTCTGATAGGTTGAAACATTACCATTTGGAAACACTAGCCAGTCGAAGAAAGAAACTGGACTTTATTATCCTTCACAAAATATTTAGTGGAACAATAGATTGCAGTGAATTTTAAGCTCATTAGAGATTATGTTATAATTGCGGGGGGGAAAGGACATCGAATGACACAACCGGTACGTACGAGCTCGTTTATTTGACTGGCGCAGCAGTCCATTACCCACATATTTGTAATATCAATGTGATACCATAACATTCGTCCACCTTTATTTAAAAAAACTTCCTATAATCTACAGGGGTTCTTTGGCGTTTAGACCTATCAGTCGCCTCATTCTGAAGTGTCCTAGGCTTACCGCTATCAGTGATCACGGGAGGTGTCTGCTTGACTGTCCGCGCCTCAGTTGTCACGGAGTCAGTGTCTTCGGAAGCGTTTGCTGGCCTCACAGCTTCAACCTCTCTCGGTGACTGGTAGCCAGCTGAAGACTGCTCGAGACTCATGCCAGTTGCGGCGTCTGATGCCGGCACTATGAATGCTGGAACGATATCTTCCTCTCCCTTATATTTCAGAAACTGATTGGCGTGCCTTTTCACCGTTTGATCACTGTTGCATAATTGTATTATATAAATTGAGTTGCCTATTTTCTTGACTACTGAACCCCTAGACCAATAATGTCTTTGTTGTTTGTACTGTTTCACTAAAACGTTATCACCGATACTGAACGACACTTTCCGATTCCCGCGGTAATGGTTACTCTGCAAACACTGTTTAATTTTAACAACTTTATCGAGTGCCGGGTCGGATGGTGTTGTAATGGTTGGTTTCAATAAATCCAATCTACACCTTAATTTGCGGCCAAATAGAACCTCAGCAGGTGATCTGTTCGTAGTGGAATGAATTGAATTCCTATACCATAATAGAAATTCTAATAATCTAATATTGATGTCACGACTATTTACACCTGTTAGTAAAATTGATTTTATTGCTTTCTTAATTATTTTCACATAGCTCTCTGCTTGGCCATTACTGGCCGGATTATACGTTGGAGATGTTAGATGGGTTATGTTATTACGCAAACAAAATTGTTTGAATTCGTGAGACACAAATGCCATTATCTGACCATTATCTGAGCAAATTGTATGAAACAATCCAAATCTAGCCATTACTTCACATAGTTTTTCTATAACAATACGTGAACTGGAACCTGTTGACACATCAAAACATTCAACCCACTTAGAATACGCGTCGACCACAACTAAATATGTTTGACCATAAATTGGCCCCAGAAAATCTACATGCACGCGATACCAAGGCTGTGACGGATAGGGCCACGGGGTAAGTGGGGCGCGCGGAGGTGAGGCACGGAGCGATGCACACATAGCGCACGCGCCGACGTAATGCTCGATCGCGACAGACATACCCGGCCACCAAAATCTGTTGCGAGCCTCTTCTTTCATTTTGGTTTCCCATAAATGACCTTTGTGCAATTCATCTAAAACTATTTTTTGTAAACTTCTGGGTATAATTAGTTTATGGCCTCTTAAAAGGCAACCGTTTTCAACCGATAATTCCATTCGGTGGCTAAAATAAACTTGAACTGAAGGCTCGCATATTTTACGTGGCCATCCATTTTAAACATACTCGACTACTGATGATATTACGTCATCACGCGTAACAGCCTCTTTTACGGTCTCTAAGGAAAGAAACTGTTCTCATTCGTAAACAAAATGTACATAACTCGACATATCCATTGATAAATCATTACTTACTCGAGCCGACCGTGCAGCGGGCGGCTCGCCATATGCCTCACTCACTGATCGACTTAGATAATCCGCGCTATTATGTACACTACTAACGTATTCGATTTTATAATTGTATGCTGACAGAAAGATCGCATATCTCTGCAACCGGTTCGCCGATATTTCAGGAATGCCTTTGTCTGGATTAAATATTGATATTAATGGCTTATAACGGTACAGTTCGTCCATATAAATATCAGTGAAATTTTTTAATACCAAAGATTATAGCTGTAGCTTCCTTCTGGATCTGGCTATATCGTTTCTCAGCTGCGTTAAGTGAACGCGACATAAACGCGATAGGCTTCTCTACGTTGTTTTCAATTTGAGACAAAATTGCACCAAGACCGGTCGGTGACGCATCTACCGTTAAAATCAGCTGTGCCTCTGGGTTGAAATGCGCTAACGTCGTGTCTGAGGCCAGCTCACGCTTGATAACCGACACGGCTTTAACGTGTTCTTTGGTCCAAATCCACGGCTCATTTTTTTGCAACAGGTTATGAAGTGGCTGTAATATTGATGATGCGTTACGAATAAAATTCCGGTAATAGTTTACCATTCCTAGAAATGATTTTAACTCAGATACATTCGTGGATACTCGGGATTGTAAAATCGCTTCTACTTTTTCTGGAGATTTATGAATACCATTGCGGTCTATTACAAATCCTAAATAAGAAACAGATTCTTGAAAGAACGAACATTTATCCGTTTTTAGGACTAGCCCCGCGTTTTGTAATCTGTGAAATACCTCCTGTAACCTTTTAAATAATTGATTTTTGTCTACCCCACAAACTAAAATATCATCCAGAAATAGGAGTGTTCCATCTAACCCTGCTAGAAGAGATTCCATAGTCCTTTGAAAAATTGCCGGGGCGCTAGCCAGACCAAACACTAACCATGTAAACTTGTATAAGCCCTTATGTGTGTTGATACACGTGAGCATTTGTGATGACTCATTAAGGCACAACTGATTATAAGCCTAAAAAAGATCCAATTTGCTAAAATATTTACCGCCATGAAGTTTAGAAAATAACTTCTCATATCTTGGTAAGGGATATGTATCAACAAGCAACTGTTTGTTGATAGTTACCGAATAATCAGCACAAAGACGAATAGAACCGTCACGCTTTAAAACTGGTACAATTGGACTTGCGTAGTCCGAATACTTAACTGGCTCAAGAATACCTAAATTTACTAACCGGTTTAGCTCATTCTCCACACGATCACGAAGCGCAAACGGTAGCGGTCTCGCTATCCAGGATGTCGACATAACCAGAGGAATAGCGAACCGATACGGATAGAGCGAGGTATTTTTCAGGGCGATAGTTTGAGTCCGCTTTGGTTCTGCTAAGCCTTGAATCCTCTAAGTACGCTGCTGGAGGATTCAGGTCTAGGCTTTCGGTTGAGGAGACGTCGTCAGGTTATATCTCACCTTCTTTACATGGATGACCTGAAACTCTTTGCCCCCAACAATTAGCAACTGATGGAGCTACTGAAGGTAACAGAAACTTTCAGTAGCGCCATCAGGATGGAATTTGGTGTAGACAAATGTGCGGTCATGCATGTAAAGCGAGGTGGGTTTGTGGAGTCTGTGGGAACCCAGCTCTCAGATTCCATAAATCTTAGATCCCTCTCAGCAACTGAAACCTACAAGTATTTGGGTATGTCGGAAGCGCTGGGCATCAATGCTGTTGACATGAAGCAATCGTTGCAGGAGCGTTTCTTTGGCCGCCTGAGAAAAGTATTTAATAGTCTTTTATCAGGCGGAAATAAGGTGCGTTCCTTCAATAGTTGGGTGATGCCAGTCTTGATGTACTCTTTCGGTGTACTCAAATGGACTCAAACAGAACTAGACGCCCTGGATAGGAAGGTCCGTACATTGTTGGCGGCATATCGAATGCATCACCCATGTTCTTCGGTTATGAGACTGTATATCCCGCGAAGTTGTGGAGGTCGAGGCTTTTTAAATGCCAAGACACTCCACAATCGCGAGATATCAGTCCCAGGGAATATTTCCTAGAAGCCGACGTGGGGATGCATCGAGATGTGGTCGCGATGGACAAGGCCCTCACCCCGCTCTCCTTGGCTAAAGAGAACTGGCGCAAACCTGCAGTGCTTCACACTAATGACCGCAGGGAAGTATGGCAGAGTAAGGAGCTTCACGGACGCTTCTTCAGTGCCCTGCATGGACCTGATGTAGACCATGCAGCGTCCGTAGCCTGGCTACGTTTCGGGGAACTCTTTGGAGAAACCGAAGGTTTCGTTTGTGCAATTATGGATGAAAATATGATGACGAATAACTACCGGAAATTTATTGTGAAGGATGGCATGGTTGACATATGTCGGGCATGCCACCTTCCGGGCGAATCAATCCGTCACATTATCTCCGGGTGTTCTCGTCTAGCTAACGGAGAATACTTGCAAAGACACAACCTTGTGGCCAGGATTAGCCATCAGCAACTTGCTCTGAAAAAGTAGTAGCTTTAAGATTTACCAAAAGAAAAACCCAGTGATAACGGACGACCTTTTCTGATAATGAAGTTCAATACCAATGAGATCAGACATTCTACTATTGTTAACTAGCTGTTCCCGCGGCTTCACACATATGATTGTGTATTCTTTTTGGATGTCTCTCTATATTGCCACTGCTGGCCGTGCCTGCCGCTAAAACCAACCTGCTGTCAAAAACACTCCTCACCAGCACAATATGTGTACTAGACGAAGTCCATGAGAGAATTTACATATTTTTGTGCAATCTTAGTCAATTCGCAACTTTTTTGTTGAATTATGTTCATCATCATTTTTTTCATTTCAGCCCAAAAGACGTCCACTGCTGGACATAGGCCTCCCACAAGTGTCGCATTGACATTTTGGCCCATTCTCTGGCAAGTCCCTTAGTCGCCTCTTACGACACCCACGGGAAGATATGGGATGGTGCTATTCTTTACGTCCGACACCATACAGAGCCGTCCGACACCATACAGAGCATTATTATTAAAACGAAGTTAATTACTATTCATAAAACAATTAAAAGATGATAATTAAAACTAAAATATCAACAAATTATATAAGGGCGTCAAAAAACTCCTCCTCAACGCTGTCAGCTGGTAACGTGCCCAAGAGACTGGCGCCGTTGCCACGTTGTACGGTAATACTTAGCCCCTGGTTAATGTGTTGGACAGCGTGCTTAATGCACAATTAAATAAACATGTCGTATTGCACGATAATCAGTTTGGATTTCGGCCTGGTTTGTCGACGGAGAGTGCGATATTGGGGTTTAAACACGCTGTGCAGTACTACACAGACCGCAGCACACCTGTTTACGCTTGTTTCCTCGACCTGTCGAGTGCTTTTGACCTGGTTTCCTATGACATTCTATGGAAGAAACTAAATGATGCTCATCTTCCACCAGAAGTTATCAATATTATGAAGTATTGGTATGGGAACCAGGTGGACAGCGTTCGATGGGACGAGGCGTTTTCATGTCCTTACGGGTTGGAGTGTGGGGTGAGACAGGGTCTGAGTTCTCCAACACTCTTTTATCTGTATATATGGAGTTGAGCAGTACCAGAGTCAGATGCTTTATTGATGGCACGTGTGTTAACAACATAAGCTATGCAGATGATATGGTGCTGCTCAGTACCTCAGTATGTGGTTTGAGGAAGCTAGTGGGCATGTGTGAAACTTATGCTCGGGCCCACGGGCTTGTGTATAATGTAAAACAATGTGTCGTTATGGTCTTCGGGGCTGGTCGTAAATACCCAGAAACTGTGCCTCCGATCAAGCTTAGAGGTGTACCCTTAACAAGGGTTCAGCAGTTCAAGTACCTTGGGCACGTATTGGCTAATAGTCTCGAGGATGATGACGATATTGAACGAGAGCGGAGGGCGCTGTCGGTGAGGGCGAATATGATTGCCCGCAGGTTCGCGCGTGCTTCTAAGACCGTGAAAGCGACGCTATTTCGAGCTCACTGTACTTCTTTTTATACCAGTAGCCTGTGGGTACATTTTACGCAAAAATCGTACAGCACCCTTCGCGTTCAGTACAATAATGCTTTTAGGGTGCTGATGGGGCTGCCTCGCTTCTGTAGCGCATCAGGGATGTTCGCAGAAATGCGAGTAGATTGCTTCCATGCTATAATGCGGAAAAAATGTGCATCCTTGGTGCGCAGGGTGCGGGCCAGCTCCAATAGCGTCCTGAGCATGATTGTAAATAGGTTAGACTGTTGCATTGTGAATCGTTGCTCCAGAATTTCGGGTGGAGTTCTGCAGTAGTGATTCATAATGTATTTTCTTTTTTAATTGATGTAAATAAAATATTAACATAGTCTTAAGTAAATATTGTTACTAACCGTTTTATATGAGTCATAGTTACTCGAAATAAATAATTTATTATCTCTTTATTCATTTTCTTTACACATCCTTTACATTTTTAAATATTTTTACAAAAAACATATCAAAAAACATTTAAAAATATAAAAAAAAGTAGCCCACCAGCATCGGGAACAGGGTCCGGGCTACCGGTGGTCAGGGCTCTTGAGAGAGGAACCTCCTGACAATACGTGCCGTGTCCAGAAGTACTGCTTTCTGAATCAAGCCCTTGATCCAGCTGCCAAGCGAAAGCCTACTAAGATGTTGGTCGAGGCTTTTGGCAATTAAGCCATTGGCCGACACGACTATCGGCACAATGACTGCTGTATTCACATCCCACATGTCGACAACCTCGCGAGCCAGATCTAGATATTTGAATTGCTTATCTTTCTCTGCTTTCACGAGGTTCTCGTCATGTGGGATCGTTATATCAACAATCATTGCGCGACGCTCCAATCGATCTATCACCACAATGTCAGGCTTATTGGCAACAATAGTCCTGTCAGTGACGATAGGTCGATCCCAATACAACGTGATATTACCATTATCGAGAACTGGGTCGGGCGCATACTTATAGTACGGCACTTCTGATTCCACAAGGTTGTATTTCAAGGCAAGTTGCTGGTGGATAATCCTAGCAACGAGGTTGTGTCTATGCAAGTACTCTCCGTTAGCCAGACGAGAACAACCAGAAATTATGTGTCGGATCGATTCTCCCGGACGGTGGCATGCCCGACACACGTCAACCGTCCCGTCCTTCATAATATGTTTCCGGTAGTTGTTCGTCAGCATAACTTCGTCCATAATCGCACAGACAAAACCTTCAGTTTCCCCAAAGAGGTTGCTGAATCGTAGCCAGGACACGGACGCTAGAAAATCTACATCGGGGCCATGAAGAGCCCGGTAGAAGCGCCCGTGAAGCTCCTTGCCCTGCCATACCTCCCTGCGATCATTAGTGTCTAATACTACAGGCTTGCGCCAGTTCTCGTTAGCCAAGAAGAGCGGGGTAAGGCCTTTGTCCACTGAGACCACATCTCGGTGTATCCCCACGTCGGCTTCTAGGAAGTATTCCCTGAGACTGCATACCTCACGATTGTGCAGGGTCTTAGCATTTAAGAAGCCACGACCCCCACACTTCCGCGGGATATACAGTCTCATCACCGACGACCGTGGGTGATGCATCCGATTTGCGGTCAGCAGTACGCGGACCCTCCTATCCAGGGCATCAAGTTCCGTCTGAGTCCATTTGAGTATGCCGAAAGAATACATCAAAACCGGCATGACCCAACCGTTGAAGGCGCGTACCTTGTTTCCGCCTGACAAAAGACTGCTTAGCACCTTATTCAGGCGGCCAAAGAAACGTTCCCTCAACGATTGTTTCATGACAGCGGTATTGATACCTAATGCTTCCGACATACCCAAATACTTGTAGGTTTCTGTTGAGGAGAGGGATCTTCATCATCATCATCATTTCAGCCGAAAGACGTCCACTGCTGGACATAGGCCTCCCTCAAGTGTCGCCACATTGATCGGTCCCGTGCGACTCGCATCCAGCGGATCCCCGAAACCTTCACCAGGTCATCGGTCCACCTAGTGGGAGGCCTTCCAACGCATCGTCTCCCGGTTCGCGGTCGCCATTCCAGAACTTTTCGGCCCCATCGGCCATCTGTTCTGCGAGCAATGTGCCCTGCCCACTGCCACTTAAGTCTGGCAATTCTTCGGGCTACGTCGGTAACCTTGGTTCTCTTGCGGATGTCCTCATTTCTGATTTGATCACGCAAGGAAACTCCGAGCACAGCTCTCTCCATTGCCCTCTGGGTGACTTTGAGCCTTCTGATGAGGCCCATTTTGAGCGGCCACGTTTCGGTCCCGTATGTAATCACTGGCAACACACACTGGTCATAAACCTTTGTCTTGAGACACTGCGGTAAGTTGGACGAGAAGATACCACGCAGCTTCCCGAACGCTGCCCAGCCGAGTCGGATTCGACGATTGACCTCTTTCTCGAAGTTAGACCTACCCAACTGGACCGTTTGTCCCAGGTAGACATAATCGTCTACAACTTCGATAGTAGAGTCTCCGATCTTGATAGGAGTGGGTGTTACATGGGCATTCAACATGACCTTGGTTTTGTCCATGTTCATTTTAAGACCCACTCTTTCGGAAGCTCTACTGAGGTCATCGAGCATTGTACTGAGGTCCTCCATGGTCTCAGCCATGACCACTATATCGTCGGCAAATCGAAGGTGAGAGATGTACTCGCCATTGATGTTGATGCCTAGCCCTCTCCAGTCCAGAACCTTGAAGATATCTTCCAGTGCAGCGGTGAACAGTTTCGGAGATATGACGTCTCCCTGTCTCACACCTCGCTGCAGAAGGATAGGTTCCGAGGTCTGGTCCTGAAGTCGGACTGACATGGTGGCGTTTTTGTACAAACACTTCAGCACCTCGATGTACCGATAATCAATTTGGCACCGTTGGAGAGACTGCAGTACAGCCCAAGTCTCGATCGAATCGAAGGCTTTCTCATAGTCCACAAACGCTAAACAGAGAGGCAGGTTGTACTCTTCGGTCTTCTGTATAACCTGTCGCAGCGTATGTATGTGGTCTATGGTGCTAAAGCCTTTACGGAATCCGGCTTGTTCGGGAGGCTGAAAATCGTCAAACCTGCGCGCGAGACGATTCGTGATGACTCTTGAAAACAACTTGTAGACATGACTTAGAAGTGAGATGGGCCTATAGTTCTTCAACCGGGCATTGTCGCCCTTTTTGAAGAAGAGTACCACCACACCCCTGCACCATGCCTGAGGCGTTTTGCCCTCGAGTATGACGGAACCAAACAGCTTCTGAAGGGCCTTAAGTACCGGTTTTCCACCCGCCTTCAGAAGTTCGGCCGTAATTCCATCATCACCCGGTGCCTTGTTGTTTTTAAGCTGTTTCAGAGCCATCCTAATCTCGTACAGGCTGATGTCCGGGATGTCTTCGGTGTAGTGTCGGGTCAGTCTAGCTCTTGGGTCATTCGCTAGATTTACAACGGGTTTCCTGGTTGACGTGTACAACTGCCCATAAAAACTCTCGATCTCCCTCAGTAGCTCCGGTTTGGCGGATACGATTCTGCCATCGTCGGTCTTCAGTTTCGTGAGCTGGCTCTGCCCAATAGCCAGATCTCTTGCAAATACCTTTGAGCCTTTATTCCGCTCAATGGCGTCTTTACTACGCTCGGTATTAAAGCGGCGGAGGTCGCTCTTCAAGGATTTAGAGATCTGTCTATTGAGCTGCCGGTATTTCCACGCGTCTTCTGAAGGCTGCAGGATCATCTCACGTCGTTCCTTCATGAGCTTGAGAGTATGATCAGAGAGTTTTTTGTTGTTCTGTGTACGACGCGTCTTGAAGAACTTAGACCCTGTCGTATGGACAGTTTCCACGAATCCATCGTTGCATTCGTCCACTGAGCTTCCTAGGCACTCGAAACGATTCTGGAGTTCAAGCTGAAAGCTCTCGGGGTTTTGGATCTGGATCTGTGCTGGTCGGAGCGTAGACTTCATCAGTCGAGACCTTTCTAGCTTAATATTGATGTTCAATGTGCCTCTTACCATACGGTGATCGCTCCCAGTTTTTACCGAATTGATCACAGAGACATCATTGAACATTTGCTTCTTGGTTGACATGATGAAGTCAATCTCATTTTTAGTTGCACCATCGGGGCTCTGCCAGGTCCACTTCCTGTGCTCACGCTTTCTGAAGAAGGAGTTCATCATATAGAGGCCCTCCTTCTCCATAAAACTAGCCAGTTGGTGTCCCCGGTGGTTTCGACATCCAAACCCAAATTGCCCCACCTGCAGCTCATCTCCGTCTCGCTTGCCCAGTTTCGCGTTGAAGTCCCCCATGACAACGGTAAAGTGAGTTTTGGAACCATGCATGGCTTTGGAGATATCCTCATACATGGTTTCCACTTCGTCGTCGGGGTGTGCCGAGGTCGGGGCGTAGACCTGTATGACCTTCAGCGAGTATCTTGAGGATATTCTGAGTATCAGGTACGCCACCCTGGTCGAGACACTCTCGATCTTCACCACGTTATTCACAAGGGACTTGTGGACGATAAACCCAACACCACCCTGGGACTGCCGGTCACCGTCTCGGAAATAGAGTAGGTTGCCGGATTTCAGGATCATCGTGTCCTCCCCCTCTCTTCGGACTTCAGAAAATCCTACAATACTCCATCGCAACCTGCTCAATTCCTCCTCGAGTTCCGTTATCTTCTCGTCGGTCCGGAGTGTCCGCGTGTTATATGTTGCCAGGTCAAGTCGTCGGTATAGGCAGCCGGATCCCTTCCGGAGATTCTTCGCACCCCTTGCCACGCCGTAACCTCGACCGCTACCATAGTCGAGGGTAGACGGGCTGCCGGGTACTAGGGGCCATTTCTGTTTTGCGCTCATAAGGGGGGTTTTGCCATAATCGCCACGCTTGGCAGACGGGTTGGCGATCGCAGTATGGTTGTTGCAAAAAGCACAGAAAACGCTGCTGCCCATTCTCTGGCAAGTCCCTTAGTCGCCTCTTACGACACCCACGGGAAGATATGGGATGGTGCTATTCTTAACGTCCGACACCATACAGAACAGAGAGAACAGAGAGGGATCTTAGGTGTACGGAATCCGAGAGTTGAGTTCCCACGGATTCCGTAATCTCCCCTCGCTTCACATGCATGACTGCACATTTGTCCACACCAAATTCCATCCTAATGGCGTTACTGAAAGTTTCAGTTACCTTCAGTAGCTTCATCAGTTGCAAATTGTTGGGGGCAAATATTTTCAGATCATCCATGTAAAGAAGGTGAGATATGACCTGACCACCTCTCCTCAACCGATAGCCTAGACCTGAACCTTCCAGCAGTGTGCTGAGAGGATTCAAGGCTAGACAAAACCACAATGGGCTCAGACTATCACCCTGGAATATACCACGCTCGATCCTTATGGTTTCGCTGTTCCCCTGCATCTGTCGACATCCTGGATAGTGAAGGACCGTCCTCCATTGCCCCATACACGACTCAAGGAAGGCGCGTAGAGTTGCATCTATCTTGTACAACTCCAGTACCCTCATGAGCCATGTATGCGGCACCGAGTCGTAGGCCTTCTTATAATCTATCCAACATGTAGACAGATGCCTTCGGGAGCGGCGAACCTGTTGGCTAATGGCCATATCAATGAGGAGCAGCTCCTTAGTACCACGGGACCCGTTCCTACATCCATTCTGAGAGGGAGACATGATGGAATTACTCTCAATATGTTGGTTTATTTTAGCTCTCAAAATAGATGTTAGAACTTTATAGACCGTTGGTAAACAAGTGATTGGTCTATAATTTTTGGGCTCCGCAGTACTACCTGATTTATGGAGCAGGTGGGTAATGCCTGTCGTCAAGAACTGGGGCAGCGACCCTGACTCTAAGGCTGATTGAAACTGGGACGCCAAGCGAGCGTGCGATCTCTGAAACCATTTGATCCAGAAGTTGTGCAGTCCGTCCGGCCCTGGAGACTTCCAGTTAGGTAACGGACGAACTGCACGAGCTACGTCTTGGGGGCTGATGATAATTGCCCCCATTTCTGGTATTGGATCACACGCTTGTTCAACTTCCCGGGTCCAACCGCCCTCAGTGTGACTGACAGGCACCGACCAGATGCTGCGCCAGAACGAATACATGGCGTCATTATCTGGTAGACGCGTGTCAGTCACCCTTTGGTCTGGTCGCTCCCAAGCCCTATATACCCACCTTTCATCGCTTTGGAATGTGCGATTCTGAGTGTATCGCTCCACGCGCCGCTTGTACCTACGAATACGGCTTGCCCATGCACAGATCTTCTGCTTCAGGAAGTCAATACGCTCTGTGACGCAGGCCAAGTAATCACGAAAACTAATGTCAGTTCCCGAGAACGCCCGCCTCACAAAGCGCATCACTCTAGGGCGAGTATTGCCCTCCCTGAAGCAGATTAACTTGCCGATGAGTACTCTAGCCTCACCGATACGCCGCTCAATCCTGCACTGCCAAGCTGGAACAGCTAGTTTTGGTCGTGTAGCTCGGTCGCTGTTAGGAAACTTGATGTGAGCCACACGACATGCCGCTACAGCCGCGCAGTACAATATTGAGTGGGTATCAGCAAGGTCTTTGCTGTTGTCAAAGCAGTTTGACAGCAGCGAATCTAGAGTACACACCAGCGCCTTGTTTTTCTTGTGCATAGGCAAACGAGGTAACCGCGGTCTAAGTTCAGGCGGTGTGGAGCGATACTCCCGGAACGCACCCTCCAAAGCGCTCCTCAATTGTGCGTTGCACTGGGTACTCACGGTTATAACTTCGTCAACATCCTCTTCACCACCGCGATCGGATCGCGGCGAAGCGCTGGAAACATTTATTATTATTATTGAAATAACGAATTACAATTTTTTTTACAAAAATGGGGCATTAAAAACTAAATGTATATAATATTAGGATTCTACCTGAACTAGGAATAAACCTGTATCTCAGGTAGCACACTCAAGTCCATACACAAATATTACCTAAGATTTCTTAAACAAATACATAAACAACATATTTATTAAATGTAAGAAAAAAACAGTTTACGTTCACAACTTCACTGCAGCGTTCTATTATTTTTGCAATGAAGCATTTGTAATGCATAATATAAAAACCCAGGTCAAGTTTGCCTACAAAGAAAAGATTCCGTTTAATACAAGTAATATGAATATTAAAAACTAAAATTATATTAACTGCGTCGATATTAAAGGTTATCGTACTTATGAGTAAACATATAACGTAAATGATTAAAAATAACTTATAGATTAATGTCAGCGCTCTCACGCAACGTCATTGTAATTTATGGAATTTACGTATCTTGCCTCAGCTAGTTTCTTGGCGGGGCATTCTTGATCGCCAGTTTTGTGATTACTTGGTTTTTTAAAACGCAAGCATGTTGCACACTGTGATTGATCAGCATTTTTAGTGCACTCTTTAGAATGATGACCTTGTTCTCCACATAGTCTACACGTGTAGGTATCCTCCCGACAAGTCTTTGCAGCATGTCCATACTGTTGACATTTGAAGCACCTGGTCACGAGTGTGAAGTGGGATCACGGGGCAGGATGTCCAATTAATGTACACTCGGTTTTGGTTTATGAGGGCCTTTTTTATGCTTGAAGTATAGGTCCTTCCTTTTTACCCGACTTGTGACTCAATTTTAAAGAGGCCATAAATGAGTCGCGGGGTAATTAGGCAGCTTGTTAACTAAATTCTGCTCATAAATGCAATTGAACACTTCTGGGTCAGACAAAATTGTCGGAACTCCTATCACTGCAATTCTTGGTCTTCTCTTATGGGGCTCATCCACTTTCAGGCTGGAACTACTAAGCTCAGCTGATTTTTTGAGTTTTTCTATGTCGTCTTTGGTCTTCGTGCTAATAATACCGCCTCCGTTTTTTGTTTTGCGCAATCCTCTAACGTGCAATTTCATTTGTTCAGGGCATATCATTTTTCTGTATCGGAAATTTTGTGTCATTTTGTGTCGACACTGTATTTTAATTTAACTTATTGCGCATGCAATTATTCTTATTGGTTTAAACCATGTCAGCGAACGATGCAAATAATGAAATTTAAAATACACAATGTCTCAATATCCCCCCCTAGGCTATGGCTGCATGCTCCGGAGTGAGCTCTGCGAGTAACTCAGTTATTTTAGCCCCAAAAGGAAACACCGCCAACGTCATTTACAAAGAGGTGCTAGGATGATTCATTATTAATATACTTTTCCAGGAGTTAAATAGTTTTAAATAGTTTTGTTTAATCTGAGTATTTTGGAATTAAACAATTGTAAGTTAGTTCATTAATGACACCATTAACGATATCGAAAGGAGTGGATAATTGACCGGGGCATTTGAGCTACGGCATCTTAACTCGGAAGACATTGTATAAAATGCGTGACCTAAATGGGTTGAACCATAGTTCCATTACAGTGTTTTTTTGTTCCAACCCATAGTCACTAACAATCTAAAATAAAATAAAAACGCGTACTATTTTCTGACCTGAAGAATAAATTCCCTGACTTCTTTACTTTGAAAATCACAGACTTTCACACAACTATTTATCCCATCCTTACACTTACGCGCGAGCGAAGCCGCGAACAACAACTATTCCATCTACTATCTACTAACTCTTCTATCTATAACATTTAAATTACTATTTTCGAAATTTTGTTGCGGGGGTAACACACACGTGGGCAATTGTCGAACGTTTTGGAGTTATTGGTGTTCTCAACCCTCAGTTACATATAAGGAAAGCCAGAACTATTTTTTTCACTATTTTACATCATCGGTTAATAAAAGGCACGTACTCTTAAAATTTCAACTGTGTGGTGACTAAATAATAGTATCGGAGTGAAAGTTCAGTGACATACATCTATCCTCTATCCCTCGATAGACAGATAAAAGATTAAATAAAGAAATTTAAAAACCCTTCTTTATTTTGTCTTTTGTTAAGCGGTCTACTTAGCGGTCCCCCGACGCTACGACACTTGGATTAATTGATTTTTGTTTGTTCAGAGGTTTTTTCTGTCGGGGGTTTTTTAAATTTTTAATTTAATTTTTATTTCATGCTTTTTAAACTTATATTACTTTTTCCTAGCCTTGATTAGGGAGGAGGGGTGTACAGCCCCCCCCCTTCGGCAATGCCTATTGTGACAAGTGACAAGATTTCAAATATCAAATCGACTAGACCTGTCAAAGTTGTTTGAATATCCCTTCTTCAACTAGAAGAAAGGTGATGATCTTCAAACGGCCTAGCAGATTTTCTCGAAACATAGCTAAGAACACTCTCGATTAAAATACCTTTCAAACGAAATAAATTTTATCAAAATCGGTTCATCCGTTTAGGAGCTACGATGTCACAGACAGACACACAGCAAGCAATAACACCCCAAGTTTTTGGTCGGGGGTTAAAAAGACAGATCGAATCCATAAGGGTTCGGTTTTTGCCATTTGGCAACGGTACCTTAAAAAAGTATGAGAATATTTAGGGATAATAATGATTCAGTAGCTTTAAGATTTCCCAAAAAAAAAACCCAGTGATAACGGACGACCTTTTCTGATTATAAAGTTCAATACCAATGAGATCAGACATTCTACAATTATTGTTAACTAGCTGTTCCCGCGGCTTCACTCACATGATTGTGTATTCTTTTTGGATGTCTCTCTATATTGCCAAAACCAACCTGCTGTCAAAAACACTCCTCACCCGCACAATATGTGTACTAGACGAAGTCCATGAGAGAATTCACATATTTTTGTGCAATCTGAGTCAATTCGCAACTTTTTTGTTGAATAAAAAAAAGTTCTTCATAATTTAATTTGGTTAATCATAAATATAATTTCATTTAATATTTCAACATTATTCATCATTATCATCATTCATCATTTCAGCCCAAAAGACGTCCATTGCTGGACATAGGCCTCCCACAAGTGTCGCATTGACATTTTGGGGGGTTTTGCCATAATCGCCACGCTTGGCAGGCGGGTTGGCGATCTTAGTACGGTTGTTAAAAAAGCACAGAGAACGCTGCTGCCCATTCTCTGGCAAGTCCCTTAGTCGCCTCTTACGACACCCACGGGAAGATATGGGATGGTGCTATTCTTTACGTCCGACACCATACAGAGCCGTCCGACACCATACAGAGCATTATTATTAAAACGAAATTAACTACTATTCATAAAACAAATAAAAGAAGATAATTAAAACTAAAATAACAACAAATTATATAAGGGCGTCAAAAAACTCCTCCTCAAATGTCAGCTGGTAACGTGCCCAAGAGACTGGCGGCGTTGTCACGTTGTACGGCAATACTTAGCCTCTGGCTAAGGTAAAACCCAGTCCTTGGGTCACGGGAAGCGTCAACTAGGCGTTTGAAAATTTCCTTAAAAAGGCTGTGAGCATTCGGACCCCTCGGCCCCAGAATTTCAACCCCAAACGGCTCGAAAATATAGTTATATTTAAATGTTAATATTCTGCGTTAGGTCTGATTTTACATTTGGACAGATTTTTAAGTTTTAGCCGTAAGTTTATTTTTCAATATATTTGGTGTGTGTTTGCAAACCACTATTGTATTGGGATCATCCTGTAAAGATAGTGCGTCTAAGTTAATAATAAATAATAATATTTTAGCCTATAGCACTCGGGGATACTGTAGCTTCCCGTTAGTGAAAGAATTTTCGGAATCGGATCAGTAGTTCAGAAGATTATCCCGTACATACGTACAAGCTTACAAACAAATTATACTACATATAGAATACGTATCCATGACTATTTAAGGCTCGATATGCACAGTTCAAGACATTGCAACTTCGGAAGTGAATCGAAACAGTAGCTACACGAAAATGTTGAAGATGTATTGTGTTTGGTTACCGTTCTTATTACTTGTAACGGGTAAGTGCTATTTTTCATTTATTTATTTATAGGGTTTTTTTTGGAGTGTTTTTTTTTTCATGTTATCCTATAAAAAATATTTCTGAAGACATGGTGCCCCCCAAATAACAAGGTGTTACGCTTGTGCGTTCTGAATCCATTTCCGTTATTATTTGTAAATGTACATTTATTTTATAGAATTAGAATCACTGTCTATATAAAGTTAATAAAATCTTTTATTCAAGTGAGTTTTATGTCTGCTCGCTTTCCAAACTTATTTACAACGACTATGATAACTAAGCCACTTCATAAGAAAGGTGATAAAGCAAACATTTAAAATTATCGCCAAATAACAGATATTTATATTAATACTGGAATTATCGAAAATGTTATAAATTACTCAACTCAATATTTGAAAAAAATACTTATTTGCTAAAGAACAGTAATGGTTTTGGAATAAAATATTAATTTTGTTTATTAATTAGGGATAAATAACGGTAGCACAATTAAATGTTTTACATTATATTGTACTACCGTTGTCTTGTATTCACCGGGGAGTGTCCTGGGGCCCTTGGTTTTTCACATATGAAAAACGATTAGCCGAAATGTACACATTATCAAACCGTTCCGTTTGGCGATGATGGTTCACCGCCCATCCTACGTCATTTTATAAAAGCTGAAACTTTTTCTGTGGAAGTACCTTAATAAAGGTATAAGAACAATGAGAAATTACGAAAAGTCGGTCGCAGCATCGCGACCGGTGATTGAGTATCGTATTGCTCTAATAGAAAGTGACAAAAGCTATACAGGCGTCTATAAAAGTTTGCCCACCATTAAAAGATCGTTTAGTTTACGGGTACGTATGTCCATTTAGATTTGTGTATCTACTCAGGAGCTGGAATTTGACCGATACCAAGTTTTCGACTTAATGTTACACACCTTAACACAGTCTTTACATGTCTGTCCTAAAAAAACTTTATATTACGTCTTTACCTATGAAATTGCCGTTTTGTTTGAAAAAAGTTAAAGTATTTTTTTTTTCGAACTTATTTATTTCTTTTATTCAAAGTAATCACCCCTGCAATCAATGCATCTTTGCCAACGCTGTGGCAGTTTGTGGAAGGATGCCCTTCTTGAAAAAATCAGCTGGACGGGAGACAACAAACTCTTCAAAGGCGTTTTGTACTGCCTCTCGGGAATTGAATTTTTTTCCCGCTAAAAAGTAAAAAAAAAAAAAAACCAAACTGTAACCATCACCTTTCTAGGGATCATTTTTCGTTTTGCACATTGCTTTGGTACCGAACCAGGATCTAACCAACTTGCTGAGCGCTTTCGATTGTCAAAAAGAATCCATTTTTCGTCGCACGTAACAATTCGGTTCAAAATTCCTTCATTTCTGTGCCTGTTAAGCAGCGCAAGGCAAGTCTCGACGCGTACGTTGCGCTGGCGATCGTTAAGTTCGTGGGGCACCCATCTATCAAGCTTTTTTATCTTGCCAATCTGTCGCAAATGGACCAATATTGTTTTAATGCTAACATCAAAAGCTGCTGCCAGCTCAGCTGTAGGTTGAGTTTCATCAGCTTCAACAATCACCTTTAATTCATCATTGTTGACCAAAGTTTCCGGACGACCACGAGGTTCATTTTTCAAGTCAAAATTCCCAGAACGGAACCGAGCAAACCAATAACGGGTTGTACGTTCGTTTGTACAGTTCTCTCCGTAAACGTCGTTGATTTTACGGGTCGTTTGTGCCGCGTTGGTGCCACGACGGAACTCATATTCCATAATTACACGAAATTTCAAAGTATCCATTATGAGGAAAAATGTTGAAATGTAATGAAAATACAACGCTAATCAATAAACACAAGACTGATTTTGTAAATCGAATGTCATATTTTTAAAACAAAATTAATTTTAATTTAGAACTCATAGCCAATCAAAACTTTTTTTTGTTTGAAAAAGTCTGTACTGCAATACGGCAATTTCATAGGTAAAGACCTATTATAATTCAATATTTTTTTCAATTTTTAAAATGTCTGTCAATTGTTTCCGTTTGATATTGCTATTGCCATGTATAAACCTAAATTAGTAATACCAATTTTCACTTTATTGTATTAAGTATCTGAACTGATCAGAAATAAAAACGCTCATGTGTATTTCACTGACCAACACTGACCAACCTGTTCTATTCAGACGTCGTGCGCTGTACGCAGGATTACTCGTTTAACTCTGAAGCGCGGGGCTGGCTCAAACTGCACAAGACACCCGCAACTTGGGAGGACGCGTTCCTGAGATGTCACGATGAAGGTGAGATGCACACTGCGGTGTCTGCTGTATGTCATCATCATCATTATCATCATTTCAGCCGAAAGACCTGCTGGACATAGGCCTCCCCCAAGTGTGGCCACATTGACGAAATATGGGGGGTTTTGCCATAATCGCCACGCTTGGCAGGCGGGTTGGCGATCGCAGTACGGTTGTTGCAAAAGCACAAAGAACGCTGCTGCCCATTCTCTGGAAAGTCTCTTAGTCACCTCTTACGACACCCACGGGAAGATATGGAATGGTGGTATTCTTTACGTCCGACACCGTACAGAGCCACTGTTGTATGTACTCGTGTGGTAACATGGACGTAGTTTAAGCTGTATGGAGCGAGTAGTACAGATCTCAATGTGTCGTGTTACAGGCGCGGTGTTGGCGTCCCCGCTAGACAAAATGCTATTTAATGTTCTTCGCAGGGTGATAGCACAGTCTGGTCTGAGTAGCCACTTTTTCTTGGGAACCCACGCCTTGTTCTCTGCAGAAGATTTCTTATCAGTAGAAGGTAAGTCTATATTTTGAGAAACATTTTAAAATTATTACATCTGTTAAGATTAATTACTTCTTGTTCTTAGCGTGTCGATGGCAATCCAACCTAAGAATACTAGCCACAAAGTGCTGTCATAAGATTTATTGTAATATTGTAATCATCATCTTCCTGCCTTTAACCCAAGTTACGAGTGAGCCTGAGTGCAACGTGTTTTTTTCTTCCATTGTCATGCCAATAGCCAAGCTATCATTTAGTTCTTTTTAGGGTAATACCCAAAGGGTAAACGGGACCCTATTACTGAGATTTAGCTGTCCGTCCGTCCGTCAGTTTGTCACCAGGCTGTATCTCATGAACCGTGATAGCTAGCCAGTTGAAATTTCTACAGATTATGTATTTCTGTTGACGCTATGACAACAAATACTAAAAACAGTACAAAATAAATATTTAAGGGGGTTCCCATGCAAAAAAGTGATTTTATTGCTCGTTTTCTTTTTAAACAACTAGCGACCCGCCCCGGCTTCGCACGGGTGCAATGCTGATACTAAATAAATTCAGAATGGGTTTATATACAGCGTTCACAGATTTTTTGTCATCGCCGCAACCACTATGTCCCTGCATTTTAAATCTGTAATATCTTCGAAAATATTCATTTAAATGACATACTATGAAGGGCTATATGTATTTAAGGTATTTAAGTGCATAAGGATTAATGCTGTATTGCATAAAATAGCTTTGTAAATAAGTCATTATTTCTCGTAAAAAGTAAAAGATAAAAAATAATTATTCTGGGTTATCCCTAAGAGATAGACATATACAAATTAAATACATACATATTAAATGTATACATATTAAATGTATACATATATTAATGAGCTCATTAAACTCCTTGACTACTGGTATGGCCACCAAATCAACCAGGTCAGATGGTCGGGTGCTCTGTCGGGGGCGTATGGGTTGGAGTGCGGGGTGAGACAGGAAGGTTTGATTTTCCCGGCGCTTTTCAGCCTATACGTCAATAATTTGGTTGAGGAACTCAGCAGCACTGGTATCGGATGCTCTATTGATGGTAAGGTGATTAATAGTATAAGTTACGCAGATGCTATTGTGCTGCAGAGTCCCTTGATTGATGGACTACGCCAAGTCTCATGGCTTATTGTACAATGTACGAAAGAGCGAGCTTATGGTGTTCAGGGTAGGTACTAAGAAGCGTAAGACAGTTCCTCCGGTATGCCTATATGGTGTACCACTAAATATAGTGACGCATTTTAGGTACCTTGGCCATATAGTAAATGAGGACTTGAATGATGACAGTGACATAGAGAGAGAGCGAAGAGCGTTGTCGATCCGATGTAATATGCTGGTCCGCAGGTTTGCACGATGTACTAAAGAAGTGAAACTCACTCTGTTCAAGGCGTTTTGCCAGTAATTTTACACTGCAGCCTGTGGGTTAGACATACGCAGAGGACCTACAACGTTCTTTGCGTTCAGTATAAAAACGCTTTTAGGGTGCTGTTGGGGCTCTCGCGGTTCTGTAGCGTTTCGGGCATGTTTGCTGAAGCAGAGACAGATAGCTTTCAAGCAATCATGCGAAAGAGAACAGCTTCCCTGATGAAAAGGATTCGGGGGAGCACCAACAGCATTTTAAAGGTGATAGTGGACAAGCTTGATTGCCCGTTCCCGGGGCACTGGACCGGTATGCATAGCTGCAGGTCTGGTGCAGCAGGAAGCGGACTTAGTTATAGGTATCGGTTTTTAAATTAGTATAATATTGATTTAATTTATTTTGGTTTGATGTAATTTACTATATCTTAATGGAATTTATTTTGATGTAATTTATTTTAATTTATATTGATTTGATTTGTTTTGAGTTGATTTATTTTAATTTAACTCTATTTGTTTTTATTTTAATGAAAAATGTTACTAACATAGTTTATAAGAGTTACTAACAACAATATGAATCATTTGTGTTCGAATTAAATAAATTATTATTCCGTTTATTCATTAACTTAACATACATTTACATCTTTAAATATTTTTACAAAAAGATATAAAAAAAACATTTAAAAATATAAAAATAGTAGTCCATCGGTATCGGGAACAGGGTCCAAGCTACCGGTGGTCAGGGTTACAGAGACAGGAACCTCCTCACAATGCGGGCCGTGTCAAGGAGTACTGCCTTCTGAATCTGGCTCTTGATCCAACTGCCAAATGAGAGCTTCGACAGATGTTCATCGAAGCTTTTAGCCATCAGGCCATTGGCCGTAACGACAATCGGCACAATGATAGCCGAATTCACATTCCTCATGCTGACAACCTTGTGTGCCAAGTCGAGATATTTTATTTGTTTCTCTTTCTCAGCCTTCACGAGGTTCTCATCATGCGGGATGGTAACATTGACTATCATTACGCGGCGCGCTAATCGGTCTATCACCACTATGTCAGGCTTATTGGCGACAATAGTCTTGTCAGTAATGATAGCCCGATCCCAGTACAGCGTGACATGGTCTTTCTCGAGAACTGGGTCGGGCACATACTTGTAGTACGGTACCTCAGAATCCACAAGTTCATATTTCAAGGCAAGTTGCTGGTGAATAATCCTGGCTACTTGGTTATGCCTGTGTAAGTACTCGCCGTTAGCCAGACGAGAACAACCAGAAATAATATGTCTGATGGACTCACCCGGACACTGACATGCCCGACACACGTCCACCGTCCCGTCCTTCATAATATGTTTCCAGTAGTTGTTTGTCAGCATAACTTCGTCCATAATCGCACAGACAAAACCTTCAGTTTCCCCAAAGAGGTCTCCGAATCGTTGCCAGGACACGGACGCTATAAAATCTACATCTGGCCCATGAAGAGCCTGGTAGAAGCGCCCGTGAAGCACCTTGCCTTGCCATACTTCCTTGCGGTCATCAGTAGTAAGTACTACAGGTTTGCGCCAGTTCTCTTTAGCCATGGACAGCGGGGTGAGTCCCTTATCCACTGCGACCACATCTCGGTGCATACCCACCTCGGCTTTCAAAAAATATTCTCTGAGGCTGCACACCTTGCGGTTGTGAGGGTCTTCGCGTTTAAAAAGCCTCGACCCCCGCACTTCCGCGGGGTGTACAGTCTCATCACCGATGATCGTGGGTGATGCATCCGGTTTGCGGTCAGCAATGTACGGACTCTCCTACCTAGGGCGTCCAGTTCGGTCTTAGTCCATTTGAGTATGCCGAAAGAGTACAGTACAACCGGCATGACCCAACCGTTGAAGGCGCGTACCTTGTTTCCGCCTGAAAGCACGATGTTTAATACCTTCTTCAGGCGACCGAAGAAGCGCTCCCTCAACGACCGCTTCATGTCAGCTACGTTAATGCCTAACGCTTCCGACATACCCAAATACTTATAGCTTTCGGATGAGGAGAGAGATCTGAGGTGTATGGAATCCGAGAGTTGGATTCCCTCGGATTCCATAATCTCTCCTCGCTTTACATACATGACTGCACATTTGTCCACACCAAATTCCATCCTGATGGCGCTACTGAAAGTTTCAGTTACTTTCAGTAGCTTCATCAGTTGCAATTTGTTAGGAGCAAAGTGTTTCAGATCATCCATGTAAAGAAGGTGAGATATGACCTGACCACCTCTCCTCAACCGGTAGCCTAGGCCTGAATCCTCCAGCAATGTGCTTAGAGGATTCAGGGCTAGACAGAACCAAAGTGGACTCAGACTGTCGCCCTGAAATATTCCCCGTTTAATCCATACAGGCTCATCGTTCCCCTGAATCTATCGACATCCTGGATATCGAAGGACCGTCTTCCATTGCCCCATACACGACTCAAGAAAGGCGCGTAGAGTTGCATCAATCTTGTACAACTCCAGCACCCTCATGAGCCATGTATGTGACACAGAGTCGTAGGCCTTCTTGTAATATATCCAACATGTCAACAGATCCTTGCGGGATCGACGAACCTGTTGGCTAATGGCCATGTCGATGAGGAGTAGCTCCTTAGTACCACAGGACTCGTTCCTACATCCATTCTGAGAGGCCGACATAATATAATTACTATCAATGTGTTTGTTAATTTTCTCTCTCAAAATGGATGTAAGAAGTTTATAGACCGTCGACAAACACGTGATCGGTCTATAATTCTTGGGTTCCGCAGGACTACCTGACTTATGGAGCAGGTGGGTAACACCCGTTGTAAGAAACTCTGGTAGCGACCCAGACTCTAAGCATGACTGGAATTCAGATGCCAGGCGAGTGTGTGAACTACTTAGCCATTTGAGCCAGAAGTTGTGCAGTCCGTCCGGTCCCGGAGATTTCCAGTTCGGTAACGGACGAACTGCTCCGGCAACATCTAATGGTGTGATTGAAATTTCTTCCATTTCTGAGATGGATTATTATTATTTTAATCCATTTTAAGGTGTACAATACTGTAGTACATAATTTTGATCTATCTCGTAGGGTTCAGCCAGCGTTTGTAACGTAAGCGCAAAACAATTGTTTATTTACGACAACACATAAGAATCCTCTAAATTTTTGATACATCTTTTTCACAGCCCAGATTTCTAATTCCAATCCATACAGTACGACAGGTCTTATCACGGACTTGTATACTTCCACCTTTTATTTGAAGGGCATCCGTGAGTCGCAAGTTGTTCCAGTGACCTGTGGCCATTTCATCCATCCTGAGTTGGTCCGGTGCGTTACGTCTCGTTTTACTTTACCACCGCCTTCGACAAGCGACCGAGTTTCCGGAACCTGGGGTACCGGAAAACGGAACAGATCGGTATGGGCATTCCGGAAAGAGATGAGCATAGGACTGGACAGACCACCGCAATAAAATATGTTTTTGCTTACTTTGTAATAATGTGAAATAAATACGCAACAAATTATTGACAGTTTTTACTATAAATGTTTTTGACCAATCAATCAATCAATATTCTTTATTTGTTTACGTGTATGTTCCAGGGGTGCCTTTATCCAACATGGAGGTAACATTGGCTTCTCGTGACGTCAGTACTGGAAACTGCCTCAGTATGTCGGCTGATGGACGTGCGTATTACTCGCCATGCAACAACACACTACCCTTCATATGTTACAAGAGACCTGTCAATCAAACTATGAACGAATGTGGTACCTTTGATAATGGTTAGTAATAATAGTAATACCCAATATCTATCTATAATTATAGAAGAGTATATCGAGGGGTCGAGGAGGTTAATCCAAAAGCTAGCACAACAGAAGATTCAACAACAGAATTAGGATTCAAGAGCGTGCGAAAAAATCATGATTTAATAGGTTTCTTTGTGTGTTAACGCAGACATAATACGGCTTCTTTAGTGTTAAAAAGACACACGCAAGTAGAATGTCAGAGCGACAGGAGTCAACTCGAAAATGATAGCACTTTATTGCCTTGAGGGGAGGTCAGTATAGGAATATAGAAACGGCTAAAGCAAGAAATCAAATGGACTAAATATAATCGCATAAAAATGTTTCGAAGATTGAGTAATGTTATAAAAACCTAACATTAGTTTTGTTCTGATCATTCGTTCAACAAAAAAACTTTCTTGCAAAAAAATTAAACCGACGTCAAAACCACAACAAAGTGACTAGTTTTAAAAGTCGGTGGCAAAAAAACTGAACCAACGAAACAAAAGTCACCGAATTCTAATGCTAAAGTTATTTTTCACTTTGGTGTGTTTTTTAAGAATTTTTGTTTTTTGGAAAAAAGATATTTTTATATTTTTACAGTTTGAATTGTCATCCTATACAAATATTTCCTTTGCATTTATTTCTCCTTGTTAATAATACCTGTCATGGTAATAGGTTTATCTCCAATAAAATGGAACCCTACTTACCTAGCTACCGAAACGTGGGTGTACTGTACACATCTGCGTACCGCACAGCATAGTCGTGATGTTATGTTATGATATTGTGTAAACAATTAACATCTAAGCGATTGCATCAATCACGACAGATTTTCCGTCTATTATTAAAGAGTTCCATTGTATAACTGCAAAGATCAGCGTCAGATCTTCACAATATTTACGGCACCACCGCGGAACATACAGGAAACATTCACACTAATTGATAACCTTCCTCCTTTCGGAACTAAGTAAAAAAAAACATTGAAAGTTGGGAAAGGAGATTTCTTGCCCAATTACAATGGTTATCTAAACTTAATATTATAAAGAGGAAAGATTTGAATGGTTGTTTGTTTGCATTGAATAGGCTCCGAAACTACTCGTCCGATTTGAAAAATTATTTTAGTGTTAGATAGCCCATTTATCTAGGAAGGCTATAGGATATATATCATCACGCTACGACTAATAGAAGTGGAGCAGCAATGAAAAATGTGAAAAATGCGAAAATGAGACGCAAACGAAGTTGCGCCGGACACTAACTGTCCGGCGCAACTTCGTTTGCGTCATTATTAGCTAAACCTTGTCTAACGGAAATATTGAAAATTTAACTTAAAATAGTGCACAATTCAATAACAAAAATAGTATAAAACAAAGTCACTCATTCGTGTCAAAGAGTAAATGTCAAATAAAGTTATCTGTCACTCACTAAAATGGTGGATTACATCGATCCGTGCCATGATGATTTTTTAAAACCATATACGCGATTTTAGCGAGAACCTTTAAAAATAGCATTATAAAAGTTTGTAGCTTATTACTTTTTCTTTTTATATATATACTAGCGACTCGCCCGGCTTCGCACGGCGCAATGCTGATACTAAATATTCTACAGAATGTCTTTATTTACAACGTTCACAGCTTTTTTTTCACCGCCGCAACGGCTATGTATTATAAGTCTGTAATATGTTCGAAAATATTCATTTAAATTGCATGCCGTAAAGAGCCATATTGATCTATATTAAATACACAATGTATTTCATCATCATTCTCTTGTCCTTATCCCAATTCATTTGGGGTAGGCGCAGTACGTCTTCTTCTTCCATACCTGTCTATTACTTGTCATCTCATGAGATACCTCCTTTCTTGCCATATCATTTTTCACACAATTCATCCATCGTTTCTTTGGTCTTCCTCTACCCTTATACCCATCCACATTCATACTCAAAACTTTCCTCACGACATTTTCCTCATTCCTCCGCATCACATGCCCATACCACGACAACCTATTTCCACGCATCTTTTCAGTCACCGGCGCCACTTTCAGACTTCCTCTAAAGTACTCATTCCTTATTCTATCCATTCGCGTAACACCACACATCCCCCTTAGCATTCTCATCTCAGCCACATGCAAGTGCCTTATTAAGGTACTTAAGGTACTTAATTGCATAAGGATTAATGCTTTATTGCTTAAGCCCTTATTTCTCGTAAAAAGTAAAAGAAAAAAATGGTTATTGTGGGTTATCCCTAAGAGATAGACATATACCATCGCGGACTTTTTTGTAGACTTTTTTAAGGTATACAATACTGTTTTGATCTATCTCGTAGGGTTCAGCCAGCGTTTGCAATGTAAGCGCAAAAAATGTGTTTATTAACGATTACGACAGCACTTTAGAAAAACCTCTAAAATTATCAGTGTTTCTCTACTATATTATGCATGTATTATACATATAAACCTTCCTCTTGAATTACTCTACCAAAACAAAAACGCCTTAAAATCCGTTGCGTAGTTTTATAGATCTAAGCATACATAGATAGATAGACAGACAGTGGGCGACTTTGTTTTATACTATGTAGTGATAGTGAAGAGATGATAGTGATAATGAAGTGATGATAGTGATAGCGATCACATTTCTACTAAATTTTAGTTCTAGGACATACCAGTTTCCTCACGATGTTTCCTTCACCGTTTTTTAGGACAGCGGTGATGAAATAAATTACACAAATTAATACGCCTGCCTGGGTTTGCACCCACGGCTTACTGCTACTAAGTTGGGGCTGCATCCACTGGGCCACCGCTGCTCTCATACTCATACTGATAATTGTTAATAGATTAATTTTATTTTATGACATAATCCCGCATTTCTTGTCAAATGACATTGAAAGAAAACAACAGGAATAAATTGACTGCCTAAAAAATACCTAAAATATCATGCAGTTAATAGGATTTCAAAATTCCGTTTAGATTTCTATGTAATCTTTCGTTTGTAATTGGTAACGTTTTTTTGGTGTACCTAATATGAATATAATACGTAACATACACTCGGGCCTAAAAACATTTGTTTTTTTGCGGAAAAATCGGTGAACATACAAAAAAATATATATATACAGTCGAACATGGAACCTCCTCCTTTTGGAAGTCGGTTTAAAATAGAATTTATGTTGGTGCTTTGTAGACTATTTTGTAGAAGGTACTTTAGAATCTAGAGAATGCTGGTACGAGCGAAGTGAGCTCGTAACTTATTGCACCCTTCGGATGTATTAGGTTATTTTTGTTTTAAATTCATTCAGAAATGTTAATAGGGGTAGTTCTATTGACTTGTAGAGAATCGAGAAAGCATTAGCATTTCGTATCGAATAAATTAAGTTCTTTTTGTTCCTCAATTTAGAAATGAGAATAGATGTAACTCTGTTATCTTTTACAGAACGTAAAGGCAGAGCATGATGTAAATACATACTATGCCTTTTCTAAGCACCTTTTTTGAGCGCAGCGAGTTGCGTGCGCACGTCGCGAATCGTGAATTGAGGAAGTTCCCCCTGCCTATGGCCCCGTTCACAAATCGGACTAGTTCCGTTATTTCAATAGTGGTCACGATTCTAACTTCTACACGAAAAAGTGTTCCTTTAAACGTGTACAGAACGTTTCCTCATTTTATTCTATTTTTTTCAGAATATCAGTTCAATCAACGCACAGGCAGCTGTTACAAGGTGCATAGCAAGTTGCAGTCCTGGGACAAAGCGTTCAGTACATGTGCATCTGAGGGGGGTCACCTGGTCATCATAAATGACGCAGAAGAGGCCAGCATCATCAAGGACATGTTCCCTGATCATTCCGGAGACATTTCTATATTTGAACAATTCCACATAGGTCTTGTAGCTTGGGGCAAAAATCGCACCTGGATGACTATTCACGGTATTAAATCATTTTAATTTTTAAATTGGAATGGCAGCAAAAACCTAACTTGCAATGCTTCCAGAAATCGAGAATATAAAAAGATTATAAAAATGGCGGTTAATTTTCAAATTTCCGTTTCTTGATAGTGCGGGTGATGATCCGCCATTTTAACGTGTTTTTTCAGTTATACATTTTTGAGCTACGTCAGTTCGTTAATTTTCTTGCTTCAACCTAATACGATTTCTTGCCTCTTTCAGGAGAGAGACTAGAAGATGTATTCAACGTTTGGGATAGCACCCAACCTGACAATTTTAAGGGGTACCAGAAATATGCGACTTTCCGCAGACTTGCAGGCAAGATGGACGACGTCGCAGTTTACGCTCCAGCTATGTTCGTCTGCGAGTTACCTATAGTAGGCACTCACGAATCGAAGTTGTGTTGAAACAAAACACGTTCAAACTGCTCATTAATATGTCAAATTATTACCATCGCTTCATATTATAAATTATAGTCCACGCCGCGCTGCGGTTCTGTATGTTCAGGCGAATTAGAAATAAACGTTCCAAGTTTCAGTCAGGAGTTGTGTGTGATTTCAACTACCCACCTACCTATCTACCAACAATGAAATTATGTCACACGGTTAGAGACTGGATGTCAATATGACGCTGAAATTTGGAGATGGTGTTCCTCCTGCTGGTATTCCTGACTTGACATTTATAAAACTAGCTGATACCCGTGACTTCGTACGCATTAGGTTCGCAATTTGCTTAAAAATATAAGTTATTTAGTCAGGAGGTTCTTGATTCAATTTTTTCGTTTCGAGTTCTTTATCTGATGTCTCCAGTATTCACCATCACCTGTCTTGTCTTTTTCCAACTATGTTGGCATTCAGTCTAATCAGATGCAGATGGATACCTGGATTTTATTTGGAGCGACTGCCTATTTGACCTCCACAACCCCGTTAGTATTGGGTTGTACGACAACCTTTGGTAAAGAAGAAAAAAAAATGAAAAGTAAAATAAATAAATAAAGCTCTTCAACACTCTAGTACGTCTAATTTTAGAGTATGGTTCAGTGGTATGGAAAGTGGTGTAAAACACAAATATCTATATATATATTTATTTAAAGGCTCTTACCCACAACATCGGAATTACTTGTGATATGTGGCACCAGATTTAATTAGATTAAGAAAACAGACGTCGGCGATCCGTCAACGTCTTGTTACGCGCCACCTTCCTTGACAACTACCCAAGTCAATATGGCTACCCGCAACGACTTGACGTTCCGCCAGAGAGTAGTGTAGACCGCTTCTCTCTCGTCTGTGGTAACAGTTTAGTTTGCAACGTGAATCATATGAAGCCTTTTTGCAAAGGCGCCGTCACGGCCAGACTGACATACGACCGTCCTCGGGCGTTATTGTATTCCTGGAACAAACAATGTCTAATCACCAAGACATCCGCTCTTCCATCCTGACAAACTATGACAAACATTACTCTCATCGTAACTGTAACTGTTTCAGAACAAAAGAAAGCGTGTATTCTTTCGATCACTCACGGACTAGACGGCATTTTACTCCTACCAAGAAAGCGTGTGTCCTTTCGACCACTCATGGACCGGACGACACCTTTCTCCTACACCGAAAGCGTGTGCCCTTTCGACCACTCATGGACCGGACGACACCTTTCTCCTACACCGAAAGCGTGTGTCCTTTCGACCACTCATGGACCGGACGACACCTTTCTCCTACAACGAATGCGTGTGTCCTTTCGACCACTCATGGACCGGAAGACACCATTCTCCTACACCGAAAGCGTGTGTCCTTTCGACCACTCATGGACCGGACGACACCTTTCTCCTACACCGAAAGCGTGTGTCCTTTCGACCACTCATGGACCGGACGACACCTTTCTCCTACAACGAATGCGTGTGTCCTTTCGACCACTCATGGACCGGACGACACCTTTCTCCTACAACGAAAGCGTGTGTCCTTTCGACCACTCATGGACCGGATGACACCTTTCTCCTACAACGAAAGCGTGTGTCCTTTCGACCACTCATGGACCGGACGACACCTCTCCCCTACAACGAAAGCGTGTGTCCTTTCGACCACTCATGGACCGGACGACACCTTTCTCCTACAATGAAAGCGTGTGTCCTTTCGACCACTCATGGACCGGACGACACCTCTCCCCTACAACGAAAGCGTGTGTCCTTTCGACCACTCATAGACCGGACGACACCTTTCTCCTACAACGAAAGCGTGTGTCCTTTCAAACACTCATGGACCGGACGGCACCTTTCCCCCAGCAAGAAAGTGTGTGTCCTTTTGTCCACTCATGGCCCGGACGGCACCTTTCCCTAAACAGTTAACACCTGGACCGGACGAGTGCGGGGTGCACTCGTCCGGTTCAACCAATCCGTAATGGATCTGGCCCGGACGACACTCTCCTTTCGGCCATACAAACGTTTGAACCGGACAACTGCGTCCTTACGACCATACCAGTGTACGGACTGGACAACAGCGTCCCCTCGAACAACGTCATCACAAAAACATCATAAACCAGGCACCTGCGTCCCTTCGATCATCGTAAAGCATGAACCGGACAACAGTGACATTTCGACTAAACACACTTTATTTTCGATTGAAACATGTTGACCAGGGAAGCGCGTAGCTCCAGATGTCAAAGAACTTTTACAAATTACGCCAGCATCTAATAATTCCTGAACTTATTGGCTGACAACCTATTTTATCAAAATTTTAATGGTACGATCTCCATCGTGCATTTTAAATCATAACCTCCGATGCCAGTAAGGTTTACTGATTATGATGTCACCCATAAACCAATTAAACTAGCCATGTTTAAGCAATGAGCCAGATGACCTACTTATCGAAAAGAAAAGAAACGGTCTCACCCGATGTTGTTGCGAGGGTACCCTCTTGATGATTTGTGCTCCCAGGTTTGAACGCTTTCTTTGTTGCTTGAAAAAATCATTGGTTATGTCCCTCACTCGGCTTTACTTTCGTGGAGGGCGCGATTCTTTATCCCACTTATGATAAAGGCTCTTACCCACAACATCGGAATTACTTGTGATGTGTGGCACCAGATTTAATTAGATTAAGAAAACAGACGTCGGCGATCCGTCAACGTCTTGTTACGCGCCACCTTCCTTGACAACTACCCAAGTCAATATGGCTACCCGCAACGACTTGACGTTCCGCCAGAGAGTAGTGTAGACCGCTTCTCTCTCGTCTGTGGTAACAGTTTAGTTTGCAACGTGAATCATATGAAGCCTTTTTGCAAAGGCGCCGTCATATTTATGTATTATATTTATATTATACATGTATATGTACATATATGAAGTCATAACTTAACTTTTGTTATTTAACATTTTTGTGTAATAAGTACACCAGTGACTACCCCCTTTTTTATTTATATTCCATAATGTCCATCCAAAGGTTGTCTGGAAGATATCGCTATCAGCGATACGACCGCCGTTGTAACCATAAGATTAGCAGTTTTGTAAGCCCGTTATTTTTAATTTTTGGTGTACAATAAAGTTTATTCTATTCTATTCTATTCTATTCCATGGAATCCGCATTACCATGTCTATGCCAAGCGATTAGAGAGTGTTTAAAAGTGGTTCCTTTACCATCTGTGCTACGGAGACCACTTGGCTAAACAACTGACTAGCTACTCTGATAGGTTGAAACATTACCATTTGGAAACACTAGCCAGTCGCAGAAAGAAACTGGACTTTATTATCCTTCACAAAATATTTAGTGGAACATTATATTGCAGTGAACTTTTAAGCTCATTAGAGATTAGAAATCCAACTCGGACTCCCAGGCATAACACATATTACTTATTATACGTTCCTGGCTCAAAAACCAACCTAGGTCATTACGCCGCTGTGCCGAGACTTTGTAAGCAATATAGCGCCATGTCTAAAACATCCAATTTTGACATCTGTGAATCTCTTCTAAAGTATAAGAAATGTCTTAAAGATTTATTTAATTGTTAATTTCTCATTTATCTTATTATTTTTCATTTATTTAATATTATCTAATGTGTTAATTTTAATTCTTTTAAACATTATCAATATATTTTAATAATATTGTTAATTTATTTCGCATGTTTTGTGTACATTCTTTGTTGGAGATCTTAAATAAATAAATAAATAAATAAAAGACTGGTTGTCAGACTTTCGGGCCATTGACTATCTGTAACGACTGTCAAAGATCTACAAATGGCAGTCGGCACCAACGGCTTAGCGTGGTTTCCGAGGCACAATGGAAACTCGGTACGTAATAGGTGGTCAGCTATCTATGGACCAGCCTAGGCAAACGCAACGTAACCTTAAGATCGACCCTAGCGACCTAAATTGATTTTAAATGATTATTTTTCATTTGAAAGAACTTACTTCAAGTGTCATCTCCTATTCATTTGTGAGGAAAACTTCGAAGACCGAGTATAACTCCTCAATGTATAGGAACACACTACCACATCAACTTTCAGTATTAAATCACCCTAAGGGTACAGTTTCCGAAAACGGTAACACATGAAACATAAATAATCCATACTAATATTATAAATGCGAAAGTCACTCTGTTTGTTTGTTTGTTACCTTTTCACGACTTAACGGTTGATCGGATCGTAATGGATTTTGGCAAGAAGATAGATTTAAACCTTGGGAAGGACATAGGCTATATATTATCACGCTATTAACATTGGGAGGTGAGCAATATTGCAATTTAAAAAAAAAAAAAATATATAATCAATTTATTTTCAGGTTACAACGACCCATAGATAAATACCTTAACCTAAATATACATACTATAACAATTGTGTTAGTACATAAAACTTATAATTAAGTTAGTAACACTTCACTTGCACGATGTTGTGTGCGTTCATGTGGAATTTGTCCGCGGAAGCGACGGAACACCACATCCTGCGGCCAAAAACTTTCTTCCAACACCAAACGCAGATAACATGTTGGTATGCGCACCACAAACGCCTTGAAATTGACGTTGCGGCGCGACTCCAGCAGCTGCACTCTTGGCGTGTAATTCAATCTCTGGCGCACGTACTCCTCGATGTTCTCTGCCTCAGTGGTGTAGTGTAGACGAGAGATGTACACCGGGGTATTCGGCTTCGCGGCACGCAGTTTAACGTTGGGCTCCACAGGAGCCTTACCGCAGCGGTTCTGACAGTTTCGCTGACGACGTTTCCTCCTTTGCACCGTCACAAAACCGTCATCATCAGCCCGGTCTGTTGCCTTCGTAGGCACGGGCTGCGCAGGGTGAGAAGCAGGGGTTCTGGAAATGACCACTGGCTCAGTTGGTCGCGTCGGACGGGCAGCGCTGCGGGGAGGAGCTGCGGGGACGGGAGCGGGGCTGCGAGGCGCGCCTACAGCGCGCAACGCAGACTCAGCAATCGGCACGGGCGACAAAACTGCTGACGCGAAACTCGTAGCCGATGTATCGAGGCAGCCGGCTCCTCGGCGCGTGTTTACGTTAATTACACGTGCCGGTGACCTAGTTAATGCCACCGAGTTGCGCAACTCTTCTAGCTGTGAGCGCAAGTCTTCCACGGTACTCTGGGATGTAGCCAGATTTCTCTGCACATCAGCCAAACTAGCCTTTAGGAAGACAATGTCCTTCAGCAGGCTTGTCACGTCGACGTGGTCGAAAGTGACTGGAGATAATTTGTTCAAATCCCTCGCCACAAACGTCGGCACGTCGTCAGGGTCGGTCGCTTTCAGCAGCGTGATGATATCCTGCACGCTTTTCTTTGTCCCGTCACGCCTACGAGACACCATCTGGTCGCTTTTGTTGAGCGACCGAAACAGCAGCAGCTTCGCAGCAGCAATGTCGTCCTCGCTGAAATTCGATACACAGATCTGAACGGCGGACACCTCGTCCATCACGTCCAGTTTCTGTTGCAGGAACGCCAGCAGCTCGTTTGCCACAAGTGTCTCACACATGACAACAAAAGTTTCGAGCGTCGGCTTACGCCGCGCTTTACTATAATAATAATATTATAACGCGTATCAACTACGTCCGCCGTCGAGCGCGGTTCACACACGACAATAATTAATAATAATTATATATAAATATATAATAAAAATAAATATTATATTAAATATTATATTAAATATTATTTTTATAATAATATTATATTATTATATTAATTTGTTCATATTCCTCAACTGATTGACAACTGACAACTGTCATAACTAACATTAGAATAGATCGGCTATTTTAGAACAATTGTCTCCGAAGTAAATAGCCTGACGGTTTAGCGGTTGACCTATGAATTGTTATGGTTGCAGGATCAAACCTCAGCCAATATGCACTTATTGTTTTATTTATTTTTTTAATTTTTGATGCTGTATTATTTACAAAAGTAACCATGGTTCGATCCCCACCCGGTTTTCACTTTTTGTAAGTAGGTATTTTGTTTTTTTTATGCTTTAAGACTTCCTAATCATTACCAAATAGTGTTATACATCCTTTTAGTTATCATTAACCATTCAAACTATAGTTAAACAATCATTTAGCCTCTGGCCGAAGTAAAAGCCAGCTCTTGGATCACGGAAAGCGTAAGTTATGCGTTTAGAAATTTCTTAAAAAAGACTGTAAGCATTGAGTACTCTGATCTTACGGTCCCACGGTCCAAAGCTTCAATTCCCAACGACTAATTCCTAACGAAAATATAAGTAGTTACCGATAAGATTACTTTATTAAAGCTGCTTGAGCTTCCTCGTGGCAACAGCGACAGTACCAGTGTCCAGCCCTTTTAGTTTATATAGTTTTGTTTATGTAAATTTTTAATTATTTAGTAAGAAAGTAATATCATTATCATTCATCATTTCAGCCGAAAGACGTCCGCTGCTGGACATAGGCCTCCCCTAAGTGTCGCCACATCGACAGGTCCCGTGTGACTTGCATCCGGAGGATCCCCGCAACCATCACCAGGCCATCGGTCCACCTCGTGGGAGGCCTTCCAACGCAACGTCTTCCGATTCGTGGTCGCCACTCCAGAACTTTTCGGCTCCATCGGCCATCCGTTCTTCGAACAATGTGCCCTGCCCACTGCCACTTTAATTTGGCAATTCTTCGGGCTACCGGGACTTTGGGGTAACCTTGGTTCTCTTGCGAATGTCTTTATTTCTGATTTGATCACGCAAGGAAACTTCGAGCATAACCTTCTCCATTGACCTTTTAGTGATTTTAAGCCTTCTGATGAGGCCCAATGTGGGCGACCCAATCGGTCCGGTATGTAATCACTGGCAACACACACGGGTCATGGACTTTCGTCTTGAGACACTGCACGAGAACATTTCATGCAACTTCCCGAACACTGCCCAGCCGAGTCGGATTTGACGGTTGACCTCTTTCTCGAAGTCAGACCTACCCAACTGGACCGTTTGTCCCATGTAGACATAATCGTCTACAACTTCGAGTGTAGAGTCTCCGATCTTGATAGGAGTGGGTGTTACATGGGCATTCAATATGACTTTGGTTTTTTCCATGTTCATTTTAAGACCCACTCTTTCGAACGATCCACTGAGATCATCGAGCATTGTACTGAGGTCCTCTATGGTCTCAGCCATGACCACTATATCGTCAGCAAATTGAATGTGAGAGATGTACTCGCCATTGACGTCGATGCCTAGCCCTCTCCAGTCCAGAACCTTAAATACATCTTCCAGTGCAGCGGGGAACAGTTTCGGAGATATGACGACTGTTTCACTTCCCTGTCACTATCACTGTCCATGTCTCTCAGGAAAGCTAAATAGTGAATCTCATCAAAATGACTGCTGGGCTAAGGGCTCCCCCATGGTCTTACAATCTTCTCTCCGTGCGATTTTGTGGTCAGAAATTAATGGTCGAAAACCAAAACAAGAGAGTACCCGACCCCGGATTTGAAATCAGGACCTCATACTCAGTAGTTGCGACCACCAGACCAACGATACAGTATATTAACAGCATCTATCAGTCTGTTTTAACTTTTTCAGGCCTTAACTGGTGAACGGATTTGGACCAAAGCCAGGTCATAATCTGGATAAGGACATAATAATACTTTCATTTATACATGAAAGCGCTATACTATTCACTCACCGATAAACCACTCAAGAACTACTAAACTAACTACCACTTTTGACCTATTTAACTTGAAATCTTGCAAGTAAGTTCTTAGTAAGGCAGAAAGGGATTTTTGGAAATTCCACCCCCTAGGTGGAATTAATGTCGGGTTAAAGGTTAAGTTTAGGAGAATATTTGTAATTTTTAAAAAGAGGCATGAATGCACAAAATCACGATTTACGTTTTTGGATATTCTATCCCTAAGGGGGTTTCTGAAAGTTGATCGACATCAACTTTCAACATAACCTTTTTTACAGTAGTCGGTAGCGTGTTCGTATACATTGAGGAGTTATACTCGGTTTTCGAACTTTTACTCACAAATGAATAGGAGATCACACTTGAAGCAAGTTCTTTCAAACGAAAATAATCATATAGAATCAATTTAGGTCGCTAGGGTCGATCTTCAGTTTAAGTTGTGTTTGCCTAGGTTGGTCTATGGATGGGTGATCACCCATTACGTACCGACTTTATTGTGCTTTGGAAAGCACGTTAAGCCGTTGGTCACGGCTGTCATTTGTAGATCTTTGACAATCGTTACAGGTAGTCAGTGGCCCGAAAGTCTGACAACCAGTCTTACCAAGAGGTGTTGCATAACCCAGTACTAACTGGGTTGTGGAGGTCTGATAGCCAGTCGCTCCATGTAAAATCTTGGTACTCAGCTGCATCCGGTTAGACTGAATGTTCCCAACTTAGTTGGGAAAAGGCTGGGCAGATTGTATTAATACTGGAGACATCTGGTACTACCACTACAACTTCAAACAAAACATTGGAATCAAGAACCTCCTGACTAAAATACTTATTTTAAGCAAATCACGAACCTAACGCGTACAAAGTCGCGGGTAACAGCTAGTAATTTCATGAATTCATGCCTCTCTTTGAAAATTACAAATATCCTACTAAAATTAACCTTTAAAACCCCACATTAAACCCACTCAGGAATGGAATTAAAAATCCCTCAAAATCAAAATATTTAATTTTACATAGCCTACATGGGCACTTATAAAACGTCGACAGAAGAGGCACGGTTCGGGTTGGTCGTTTCCTATGGAGAAGAACCGGTAAGAAACTCCATGGTTACTCTTTTAAAATTATTTGGTTCTACAATATTTGGATGTTACAGCGTTAGTACCTAAGTATGAGAGGACAGCGTAGGCCCGACAATAAGTCATCGCTTACTACAAAAGGTAGAAAAAGATGATACTGAAAAAAAAATAAAAAAAAATATTTCTCGCCGCCGTACTAAGCACTTACTTGCGAGATTTCAATTTAAATCGTTCAAAAGTAGTTAGTAGGTACCCCGCAGTGTGACGTAAACAATACAATTTCTTTGTTTTCCGGGATCCACCTTATTTCCGTATCATCATGAAAGAGTATGATACAATCGTGTTCTGTTTACTCCTGTCGATCACAAGATTTATGTTGGCAAGCTCTCAACTGTCACTCAATACAAACTATGTATTTTGGCCAACAGGTAGACACATCTCATTCTGGCGATTAATTTAGAATTAATCAGAGCTAATTAAACACTTAGGTATCAAATGCATAATTAGTATTTGAGCGAATGAACGTAATCATCATTTCTTCCCCGTTATTGTTAATTAATCGTCCATTTAAATATCTTTCTATTGGCGCTCATATAAAAGTTTTAATGAGTCATACCTTGGACGAACCGTCCATGACTATGACAGAAATGTGTGCTCATAATTATCAGTATATTTTTTTTCACATAACTTTATTTTTATAGAGGACCTCATGCCTAAATAATAACAGCCACAGGGGTCGATGTTTAAGGTTAAGCCGTGCTTTTCGAGGTTGGTCCGTCGACGGATGACCGTAATTACATACCGAGTTTCCTATGTGCCTCGGAAAGCACGTTAAGCCGTTGGTCCCGGCTGTCATTTGTAGATCTTTGACAGTCGTTACAAGTAGTTAGAAGCCAAAAGTCTGACATCCAGTTTTACCAAGGGGAATCGTATTACCCAGTCACTGGGTGGTCAGATGGGCAGTCGCTTCATGTAAAATACTGGTACTCAGCTGCATCCGGTTAGACTAGAAGTCGACCCAAAGATAGTTTGTGAAAAGGCTAGGCAGATGATGATACTTTATTTTAAAGTTTTACGATAATTAGATCATGACTCTACTGCTAGCCCATACATTTGGGTCGAGTTGGTATTGAAACCCGACTAGGTTTTTTGCGATAACGATGGTGGTCCCAGGAAGGAAAATACAGGAAGATTTTCTGTCTGATGGTTTGTACCCTCAAATATGACCTTACTTATACAAACCATAGACGCCGATTTTAGACAATGCTCATGATTTCTCGTAACATTACTTAATCGTAAATTCAGTGGTGTCTTAGAGTAACGGCTTACGTAATCAGAGTTAAATGAATTAATCAAAATATTCAGTCCTTCTCGCTAAAGATTAAATCAAGAGGCGAAATCACAATACAGTAAATCAAATTACACAGCAAACAGAAATTACGGATTGAATAAATGAAATTCATTAAGAACGATGATGAAATTGTATTTTATTGGGACACAAGTGAATCAAGCGGTAGGTAGGCAGGTAGAGGTATACACTTGTGGTTCTGTTATTCTTTGCAAATGTTTCGGTATTGCGGGCACTTAATAAATCAATTAAATAAAGGTAGGATTTTGAAATTGACGTTTGTTTTGTGATTTGATTTATGAAAGGGTTGCAAGGGTTATTAGACCCGTCTATGATAAATTAAAGACAGTTCAGGTGCGTAGTACCTACTCGCAACCAGCGAGCAGTCACGAGCACTTGAATTTAAGAGGGAACCATCAGAGTAACCCGCGAAATACAAACTTTTTTTTTTCTTTTAGTTTTTTTAATTTGCCGGTCAGTGTCAGGTTGTCTCATGAAGAAATATATGATTCACGACCGTAACACGGTTGGATTTACAGAATTATAATAATTAAATTTATCACTACGACCTTCAAAGTTCATATAATCCCATTTAAGTACTATTCCATGAAAAAGTCATTTTGTTTAACATTTAAAACCTGACCTGCATATTGCAAAAACGTAAGAAAAAATGTATTTCGCGGACTACTCTGGCGCCCCCACTTTAAGATGGAAGCGACACGGTGGCCCGCTAAATTTTCCGGCCAATGTCAAGATTTGTGTTGAATAAAATATGATACGCGAGCGTAAAACGTACGTATTTACATAATTGTAGTCATTAAAATCATCAATAAAACCCCTTTAAGTTCATTTCTTCTTCTTCAACCCTTGTGTTGATGAAATAGCGGACGCGTGGTTCTAAAACTGAATATCTCCATTAATCGGGTAGTACTGCGGAGCCCAAAAACTATAGACCGATAACCTGTCTCCCGACTGTGTAAGTTCTTACATCCATTTTGAGAGGTAAAATTAGCAAACACATTGATGACAATTCGATCATGTCCGCTTCTCAAAATGGATGTAGGAACGGGTCCCGCGGTACTAAGGAGCTACTCCTCATTGATATGGCCATTAACCAACAGGCTCGGCGTTCCCGAAGGGATATGTCGACATGTTGGATAGACTATAAGAAGGCCTACGACTCGGTGCCACATACATGGCTCATGAGGGTGCTAGAATTGTATAAAGTTGATGCAACTCTGCGCACCTTCCTGATGTCTTGTATGGGGCAATGGAGGACAGTCCTTCGCTATCCAGGATGTCGACATAACCAGAGGAATAGCGAACCGATACGGATAGAGCGAGGTATTTTTCAGGGTGATAGTTTGAGTCCGCTTTGGTTCTGCTTAGCCTTGAATCCTCTAAGTACGCTGCTGGAGGATTCAGGTCTGGGCTTTCGGTTGAGGAGCGGTGGTCAGGTTATATCTCACCTTCTTTATATGGATGACCTGAAACTCTTTGCCCCCAACAATTTGCAACTGATGGAGCTACTGAAGGTAACAGAAACTTTCAGTAGCGCCATCAGGATGGAATTTGGTGTAGACAAATGTGCGGTCATGCATGTAAAGCGAGGTGGGTTTGTGGAGTCTGTGGGAACCCAGCTCTCAGATTCCATAAATCTTAGATCCCTCTCAGCAACCGAAACCTACAAGTATTTGGGTATGTCGGAAGCGCTGGGCATCAATGCTGTTGACATGAAGTAATCGTTGAAGGAGCGTTTCTTTGACCGCCTGAGAAAAGTATTTAATAGTCTTTTATCAGGCGGAAATAAGGTGCGTGCCTTCAATGGTTGGGTCATGCCAGTCTTGATGTACTCTTTCGGTGTACTCAAATGGACTCAAACAGAACTATACGCCCTGGATAGGAAGGTCCGTACATTGTTGACGGCATATCGAATGCATCACCCATGTTCTTCGGTTCTGAGACTGTATATCCCGCGAAGTTGTGGAGGTCGAGGCTTTTTAAATGCCAAGACACTCCACAATCGCGAGATATGCAGTTTCAGGGAATATTTCCTAGAAGCCGACGTGGGGATGCATCGAGATGTGGTCGCGATGGACAAGGCCCTCACCCCGCTCTCCTAGGCTAAAGAGAACTGGCGTAAACCCGCAGTGCTTGACACTAATGACCGTAGGGAAGTATGGCAGAGTAAGGCGCTTCACGGACGCTTCTTCAGTGCCCTGCATGGACCTGATGTAGACCATGCAGCGTCCGTAGCCTGGCTACGTTCCGGGGAACTCTTTGGAGAAACCGAAGGTTTCGTTTGTGCAATTAGGGATGAAGTTATGATGACGAATAACTACCGGAAATTTATTGTGAAGGATGGCACGGTTGACATATGTCGGGCATGCCACCGTCCGGGCGAATCAATCCGTCACATTATCTCCGGGTGTTCTCGTCTAGCTAACGGAGAATACTTGCATAGACACAACCTTGTGGCCAGGATAATCCATCAGCAACTTGCTCTGAAAAAATAGTAGCTTTAAGATTTACCAAAAGAAAAACCCAGTGATAACGGACGACCTTTTCTGATAATAAAGTTCAATACCAATGAGATCAGACATTCTACAATTATTGTTAACTAGCTGTTCCCGCGGCTTCACTCACATGATTGTGTATTCTTTTTGGATGTCTCTCTATATTGCCAAAACCAACCTGCTGTCAAAAACACTCCTCACCCGCACAATATGTGTACTAGACGAAGTCCATGAGAGAATTTACATATTTTTGTGCAATCTGAGTCAATTCGCAACTTTTTTGTTGAATTATGTTTTTCATAATTTAATTTGGTTAATCATAAATATAATTTCATTTAATATTTCAACATTATTTATCATCATCATCATTCATCATTTCAGCCCAAAATACATCCACTGCTGGACATAGGCCTCCCACAAGTGTCGCATTGTCATTTTGGGGGGTTTTGCCATAATCGCCACGCTTGGCAGGCGGGTTGGCGATCGCAGTACGGTTGTTAAAAAAGCACAGAGAACGCTGCTGCCCATTCTCTGGCAAGTCCCTTAGTCGCCTCTTACGACACCCACGGGAAGATATGGGATGGTGCTATTCTTTACGTCCGACACCATACAGAGCCGTCCGACACCATACAGAGCATTATTATTAAAACGAAATTAATTACTATTCATAAAACAATTAAAAGAAGATAATTAAAACTAAAATATCAACAAATTATATAAGGGCGTCAAAAATCTCCTCCTCAACGCTGTCTGCTGGTAACGTGCCCTAGAGACTGGCGGCGTTGCCACGTTGTACGGCAATACTTAGCCTCTGGCTAATGTGTTGGACAGCGTGCTTAATGCACAATTAAATAAACATGTCGTATTGCACGATAATCAGTTTGGATTTCGGCCTGGTTTGTCGACGGAGAGTGCGATATTGGGGTTTAAACACGCTGTGCATTACTACACAGACCGCAGCACACCTGTTTACGCTTGTTTCCTCGACCTGTCGAGTGCTTTTGACCTGGTTTCCTATGACATTCTATGGAAGAAACTAAATGATGCTCATCTACCACCAGAAGTTTTCAATATTATGAAGTATTGGTATGGGAACCAGGTGGACAGCGTTCGATGGGACGGGGCGTTTTCATGTCCTTACGGGTTGGAGTGTGGGGTGAAGGGGGGTCTGAGTTCTCCAACACTCTTTAATCCGTATATGGATCAATTGATTGTGGAGTTGAGCAGTACCAGAGTCGGATGCTTTATTGATGGCACGTGTGTTAACAACATAAGCTATGCAGATGATATGGTGCTGCGCAGTGTAAAAAAATGTGTCGTTATGGTCTTCGGGGCTGGTCGTAAATACCCAGAAACTGTGCCTCCGATCAAGCTTAGTGGTGTACCCTTAACAAGGGTTCAGCAGTTCAAGTACCTTGGGCACGTATTGGCTAATAGTCTCGAGGATGATGACGATATTGAACGAGAGAAGAGGGCGCTGTCGGTGAGGGCGAATATGATTGCCCGCAGGTTCGCGCGTGCTTCTAAGACCGTGAAAGCGACGCTATTCCGAGCTCACTGTACTTCTTTTTATACCAGTAGCCTGTGGGTACATTTTACGCAAAAATCGTACAGCGCCCTTCGCGTTCAGTACAATAATGCTTTTAGGGTGCTGATGGGGCTGCCTCGCTTCTGTAGCGCATCAGGGATGTTCGCAGAAATGCGAGTAGATTGCTTCCATGCTATAATGCGGAAAAAATGTGCATCCTAGGTGCGCAGGGTGCGGGCCAGCTCCAATAGCGTCCTGAGCATGATTGCGGATAGGTTAAACTGTTGCATTGTGAATCGTTGCTCCAGAATTTCGGAAGGAGTTCTGCAGTAGTGATTCATAATGTATTTTCTTTTTTAATTGATGTAAATAAAATATTAACATAGTCCTAAGTAAATATTGTTACTAACCGTTTTATATGAGTCATAGTTACTCGAAATAAATAATTTATTATTATTATTGAAATAACGAATTACAATTTTTTTTACAAAAATGGGTCATTAAAAACTAAATGTATATAATATTAGGATTCTACCTACACTAGGAGGAACTAGAAATAAACCTGTATCTCAGGGAGCACACTCAAGTCCATACACAAATATTTCCTAAGATTTCTTAAACAAATACCTAGTAAACAACATATTTATTAAATGTAAGAAAAAAACAGTTTACGTTCACAACTTCACTGCAGCGTCCTATTATTTTGCAATGAAGCATTTGTAATGCATAATATAAAAACCCAGGTCAAGTTTGCCTACAAAGAAAAGATTGCATTTAATACAAGTAATGTGAATATTAAAAACAAAAATTATATTAAGTGCGTCGATATTAAAGGTTATCGTACTTATGAGTAAACATATAACGTAAATGATTAAAAATAACTTATTGATTAATGTCAGCGCTCTCACGCAACGTCATTGTAATTTATGGAATTTACGTATCTTGCCTCAGCTAGTTTCTTGGCGGGGCAGTTTTGTGATTGCTTGGTTTTTTAAAACGCAAGCATGTTGCACACTGTGATTGATCAGCATTTTTAGTGCACTCTTTAGAATGATGACCTTGTTCTCCACATAGTCCACACGTGTAGGTATCCTCCCGACAAGTCTTTGCAGCATGTCCATACTGTTGACATTTGAAGCACCTGGTCACGAGCGTGAAGTGGGATCACGGGGCAGGATGTCCAATTAATTTACACTCGGTTTTGGTTTATGAGGGCCTTTTTTATGCTTGAAGTATAGGTCCTTCCTTTTTATCCGACTTGTGACTCAATTTTATACAGGCCATAAATGAGTCGCGGGGTAATTAGGCAGCTTGTCAACTAAATTCTGCTCATAAATGCAATTGAACACTTCTGGGTCAGACAAAATTGTCGGAACTCCTATCACTGCAATTCTTGGTCTTCTCTTATGGGGCTCTTCCACTTTCAGGCTGGAACTACTAAGCTCAGCTGATTTTTTGAGTTTTTCTATGTCGTCTTTGGTCTCCGTGCTAATAATACCGCCTCCGTTTTTTGTTTTGCGCAATCCCTCTAGGCTACGTGCAATTTCATTTCTTCAGGGCATATCATTTTTCTGTACCAGCAATTTTGTGTCATTTTGTGTCGACACTGTATTTTAATTTAACTTATTGCGCATGCAATTATTCTTATTGGTTTAAACCATGTCAGCGAACGATGCAAATAATGAAATTTAAAATACACAATGTCTCAATATCCCCACCTAGGCTATGGCTGCATGCTCCGGAGTGAGCTCTGCGAGTAACTCAGTTATTTTAGCCCCAAAAGGAAACACCGCCAACGTCATTTACAAAGAGGTGCTAGAATGATTCATTATTAATATACTTTTCCAGGAGTTAAATAGTTTTAAATTGTTTTGTTTAATCTGTGTATTTTGGAATTAAACAATTGCAAGTTAGTTCATTAATGACACCATTAACGATATCGAAAGGAGTGGATGAATGACCGGGGCATTTGAGCTACGGCATCTTAACTCGGAAGACATTGTATAAAATGCGTGACCTAAATGGGTTGAACCATAGTTCCAGTATAGTGTTTGTTTGTTCCATCCCATAGTCACTAACAATCTAAAATAAAAGAAAAACGCGTACTATTTTCTGACCTGAAGACTAAATTCCCTGACTTCTTTACTTTGAAAATCACAGACTTTCACACAACTATTTATCCCATCCTTACACTTACGCGCGAGCGAAGCCGCGAACAACAACTATTCCATCTACTATCTACTAACTCTTCTATCTATAACATTTAAATTACTATTTTCGAAATTTTGTTGCGGGGGTAACACACACGTGGGCAATTGTCGAACGTTTTGGTGTTATTGGTGGTTATTGGTGTTTTCAACCCTCAGTTACATATAAGGAAGGCCAGAACTATTTTTTTCACTATTTTACATCATCGGTCAATAAAAGGCACGTACTCTTAAAATTTCAACTGTGTGGTGACTAAATAATAGTATCGGAGTGAAAGTTCAGTGACATACATCTATCCTCTATCCCTCGATAGACAGATAAAAGATTAAATAAAAAAATTTAAAAACCCCGCTTTATTTTGTCTTTTGTTAAGCGGTCTACTTAGCGGTCCCCCGCCGCTACGACACTTGGATTAATTTATTTTTGGTTGTTCAGAGGTTTTTTTCTGTCGGGGGTTTTTTAAATTTTTAATTTAATTTTTATTTCATGCTTTTTAAACTTATATTACTTTTTCCTAGCCTTGATTAGGGAGGAGGGGTGTACAGCCCCCCCCCCTTCGGCAATGCCTATGGTGACAAGTGACAAGATTTCAAATATCAAATCGACTACACCTGCAAAGTTGTTTAAATATCTCTTCTTCAACTAGAAGAGAGGTGATGATCTTCAAACGGCCTAGCAGATTTTCTCGAAACATAGCTAAGAACACTCTCGATTAAAATACCTTTCAAACGAAATAAATTTTATCAAAATCGGTTCATCCGTTTAGGAGCTACGATGTCACAGACAGACACACAGATACACAGACACACAGATACACACGTCAAACTTACAACACCCGAAGTTTTTGGTCGGGGGTTAAAAAGACAGATCGAATCCATAAGGGTTCGGTTTTTGCCATTTGGCAACGGAACCTTAAAAAAGTATGAGAATATTTAGGGATAATAATGATTCACTAACTTTAAGATTTACCAAAAGAAAAACCCAGTGATAACGGACGACCTTTTCTGATAATAAAGTTCAATACCAATGAGAACAGACATTCTACTATTGTTAACTAGCTGTTCCCGCGGCTTCACTCACATGATGTCTCTCTATATTGCCAAAACCAACCTGCTGTCAAAAACACTCCTCACCCGCACAATATGTGTACTAGACTAAGTCCATGAGAGAATTTACATATTTTTGTGCAATCTGAGTCAATTCGCAACTTTTTTGTTGAATTATGTTCTTTATAATTTAATTTGGTTAATCATAAATACAATTTCATTTGATATTTCAACATTATTCATCATCATCATCATTCATCATTTCGGCCCAAAAGACGTCCACTGCTGGACATAGGCCTCCCACAAGTGCCGCATTGATATTTATGGGGGTATTGCCATAATCGCCACGTTTGGCAGGCGGGTTGGCGATCGCAGTACGGTTGTTAAAAAAACACAGAGAACGCTGCTGCCCATTCTCTGGCAAGTCCCTTAGTCGCCTCTTACGACACCCACGGGAAGATTTGGGATGGTGCTATTCTTTACGTCCGACACCATACAGAGCATTATTATTGAAACGAAATTAATAACTATTCATAAAACAAATAAAAGAAGATAATTAAAACTAAAATAACAACAAATTATATAAGGGCGTCAAAAAACTCCTCCTCAACGCTGTCAGCTGGTAACGTGCCCAAGAGACTGGCGGCGTTGCCACGTTGTATGGCAATACTTAGCCTCTGGCTAAGGTAAAACCCAGTCCTTGGGTCACGGTAAGCGTCAACTAGGCGTTTGGAAATTTCCTTAAAAAGGCTGTGAGCATTCGGACCCCTCGGCCCCAGAGTTTCAATGCCAAACGGCTCGAAAATATAGTTATATTTAAATGTTAATATTCTGCGTTATGTCTGATTTTACATTTGGATAGATTTTTAAGTTTTAGCCGTAAGTTATTTTTCAATATATTTGGTGTGTGTTTGCAAACCACTATTGTATTGGGATCATCCTGTAAAGATAGTGCGTCTAAGTTAATAATAAATAATAATATTTTAGCCTATAGCACTCGGAGATACTGTAGCTTCCCGTTAGTGAAAGAAGTTTCGGAATCGGATCAGTAGTTCAGAAGATTACCCCGTACGTACAAACTTACAATCAAATTATACTACATATAGAATACGTATCCATGACTATTTAAGGCTCGATATGCACAGTTCAAAACATTGCAACTTCGGCAGTGAATCGAAATAGTAGCTACACGAAAATGTTGAAGATGTATTGTGTTTGGTTACCGTTCTTATTACTTGTAACGGGTAAGTACTATTTTTCATGTTATACTTACTATAACAAAATCTTTCTGAAGACATGGTGCCCCCCAAATAACAAGGTGGTACGCTTGTGCGTTCAGAATCCATTTCCGTTATTATTTGTACATGTACATTTATTTTATAGAATTAGAATCACTGTCTATAGAAAGTTAATATTTTTTTTTATTCAAGTGAGTTTTATGTCTGCTTACTTTCCAAACTTATTTACAACGACTATGATAACTAAGCCACTTCATAAGAAAGGTGTGTTACGCAAGCGTAGTATATCCAAAGCGCTGACTAAGGACGGCCTCAATTAATTATAACAAACAAGTAAAATGCGCAATTAGCGACACGAGGCAAATGCGCTGAATGCACAAAATACCGCGGCACCATCGCGCCACCGCTACATGAGGTCGGCCACTTCTATTCCGGCTTCGAAGGAAGGCATAACTTTAGATTTAGCTAGATATAGTTTTCATTTATTGTAAGTTCTTTTGCTTTTATTAAATCAGTTTTAGAATCTAAATTGGTTTTTTTTAAGTATCCCGGCCGCAGCCTTCGTAATTGGCGCAGTCGGTAGGATACTCGAGGTTAGCTAGGTCTATCTTATATCGATATTATCGCTACCGCGCGTGAGCGATCGCGGCTAACCTGCTGTCAAGCTTCATCGAGTATCCGAACTCAAGGATTGCTGCCGGGAGAGAACGGGATCCAGACATCGACCCCAGAGACCGATATGAAGGTTATGTGAGTACACTTGAATTATTCCCTGTGTTGCTTCCTGTGTATCCAAGTCACTTAATCCTTCAAAATTTTCCACCCACGTAATTTAGGACCTCGCGAGTCTACATCAGGTAGACCGAATAGTAGGCAATTAGTGCTAGATTCGAGTAGAGACATAGATTTAGGTTTTAATAGCCTATTAGAGGACCGCGAAATGTCGTGTGATCCGGACACAATTTTTAAGGCTCTGCGCCCAGTTCCCGAGTTCGATGGGAACCCTAACGTACTCACGCGATTTATTAAATTATGCGACCAGATAGTTAGTACCTATTTAAGTAATGTACCGGGTAGTGAGTTAGGTAACCTATGCCTTTTGAACGGGATATTAAATAAAATAACAGGCGTTGCGGCAACTAGAATTAATTCGAATGGCATCCCAGATAGTTGGGCAGGAATACGAAATACCCTAATTAATAGCTTTGCCGACCAGAGGGACGAAACAGCCCTCTATAATGACCTCCTAGTATCAGCTCAGGGTAATAGTACTCCACAAGAGTACTACGACCAATGTCAATCGTTATTCAGTACCATTATGACTTATATATCGTTGCATGAAACAGTGACTACCACCATAGAAGCGAAACGTACACTATACAAGAAATTAACAATGCAAGCGTTTGTACGTGGCCTTAAGGAACCTCTAGGTTCCCGAATACGTTGTATGCGTCCTGAAAGCATAGAGAGGGCGCTGGAGTTCGTCCAAGAGGAACTAAATGTGATGTACTTGCAAAATCGTAATGATAGTGCGAGTGTAAAAAGGCCACTTCCAACCGCTCCCATGCCCAAATTACTAACACAGCCCACAGGTTTTCTACCCATGTCGATGCCGAAACCCTTTGGTCACCAACCGTTTTCAAACTGGCAACGGCCACCGGCTCCGCAAAGCAGTTGGAGACAACCTATGTTCCAACCACATGGCGCGCCACGTGCGCCCAACGCACCTAATAACCAAACACGTACGCAGCAAATGTTCCGCGCGGCACCGCCTAACTATAACGCTCAGAGCAACGTATTTAGAGTTCAGCCACGTGCCCTAGCCCCGGGACCTCAGCCAATGAGCGGGGTCAGCCATTTTGTTGCTAAGCCTATGCCAAGTAGACCTCATGACTGGGGCAAGTTTGGCAATCCGGCTCCGACAAATTATTTTAAAACCCGCGAGATGAATTTCAACGATTGCAGCGAAAATAACTACGATTATTACCTCGTGGAGGAACCCTACTCTTATGACTACGACCATGCTGACTATAACGTTTACTATGACGACGGTAACCACTATTACGTACAGGACTTCGGACCAGCTATGGTGCCCGAGCAAAAACCGATTCAACCCTCTACAGCATGTGAGGACCCCCAACCCTCGACTAGTAACGCAAACCAGGATTTTCAGATAAAATCCCCATTAAAACCCTCAAAATAGAAGTTAACTTGCAAACGCAACGACAGTTGCCCTACATAAAAATATCTGACCCCCCACTAAACCTACTCATTGATACCGGAGCAAACCAGTCATTTATTAGTCCTACAGCTGTACAACGGTATTACTCGGAATACCCTCTTAACTATGATCCCTTCGAGGTAACTAACGTCCACGCTACAACTAGAAACGATTATTCAATAACTATACCAGCCTTCCGTGAACTCAATGACCCTAACGAGATTAAATTATTCATATATGACTTTCACAAATTTTTTGATGGACTTATCGGACTAGATTTACTGACCAGATGGAATACGAAGATTGACTTAAAGGACAACCTACTGATTACGGCTACCGCTAGGAACCCTATCGTAATGTTTAATTCCCGAAATGTAAACCTTTATGAGGCTGTTATACCAGCCAACACAACTAAGCTTATCAGATTACCTATAAACGCTAAAGACGGTGACGTACATATCCCACAACAATACCTGTGCAATTGCATTGTAAGCGAATGCATTACAACCGTTTGTAATAACCGCGGCATTATAGAAATTTTAAACCCATCAAACAACGATACTATTCTATCCCTAGACCACCCGGTAGAAGCTGTAACTATAAGTAACATCGAATGCATGAACCTGGAACAAATACCTGACACATCTCGCATTAATAAAGTAATATCTAAATTGCGAACAGATCATCTTAATGAGGAGGAGAAAATTAACTTAGTTAATATTTGCTCGAAGTATGCAGATGTATTTTACATAGAAGGCGAACCCTTATCTTTCACCAATAAGGTGAAACACCGTATACGGACTGTAGACGACGCACCTATCTATACCAAGACTTACAGATATCCTTTCGTTCATCGCCAAGAAGTTAGGGAGCAAATTTCAAAAATGCTGGAACAAAATATCATTAGACCCTCTGACTCAGCCTGGAGCTCTCCCATTTGGGTAGTCCCTAAAAAAGCAGACGCTTCCGGGAAACAAAAATGGAGGCTCGTAGTAGACTTCCGAAAACTAAATGAAAAAACCATAGACGATAAATACCCCACACCGAACATAACAGACGTCCTAGACAAGTTAGGGAAGTGCCAGTATTTTAGTACCCTTGACCTTGCCAGTGGTTTTTACCAAGTTGAGACAGACCCTGACGACATCCACAAGACAGCATTCAATGTAGAACATGGGCATTTTGAGTTCCTAAGAATGCCCATGGGTTTGAAGAACTCCCCGTCAACATTCCAACGGGTAATGGACAATGTGCTGAGAGGCCTACAAAACGTGATCTGCCTCGTCTACATGGATGACATCATAGTCTATAGTACCTCGCTTCAGGAGCATCTAAATAACCTAGAGAAAGTATTCCAACGACTCCGAGAATCTAACTTTAAGATTCAGATGGACAAGTCCGAATTCTTGAAGTTAGAAACCGCTTTCCTAGGTCATATAATAAGCAATGAAGGAATCAAACCAAACCCGGACAAAATTACAGCTATACAAAAATACCCCATACCCAAAACCTCAAAACAGATAAAACAGTTTCTCGGACTTATAGGATACTACAGAAAATTCATACCCGATTTCGCTAGAATCACGAAACCATTTACTCAGTGCTTAAAGAAAGGTAGGATCGTCACACTTAATAAAGACTACGTTGACTGCTACGAACGATGTAAAAACCTCTTAACAAACGACCCGATCTTACAGTACCCCGACTTCAATAAGGAATTCATATTGACAACAGACGCCTCTAACTTTGCGATAGGAGCCATATTATCACAAGGGCCAATAGGATCAGACAGACCGATTTCATACGCATCACGAACACTAAACGAAAGCGAGATAAACTACAGTACCATTGAGAAAGAGCTTCTCGCCATCGTGTGGGCCACTAAGTACTTTCGACCCTACCTCTTTGGACGTAAGTTTAAGATAGTTACGGATCATAAGCCACTACAATGGATTATGAGCCTGAAAGAACCTAACTCGCGTTTAACTAGATGGAGATTGAAACTCAGTGAGTACGACTTCACTGTAGTGTATAAAAAGGGCAAAAACAACACCAACGCTGACGCCCTCTCGCGAGTTGAAATACATAATGACGAGATAAGCTCGATTACAGTGAATCCTTCCGAAAAACCCCCGTCAATAGCAGACTCCAGTACTGAAACAGCCCACACAAGTAACGAGAACCCCATACTCGAAGTACCAATCACCGACGAACCTATAAATAAATTTCACCGACAAATAATCATGACAGTAGTAGGAGACATAAAAAAAAGACCGACCGCGACCAAACCGTTTGACACACATACTCGCACCTCTATACAAGTTTCACAAACTAACCTAATAGATGACGTCATAGCCGCTATAAAAGAGTACGTAAACCCGAAGGTGAAGACGGGTATTATTATTAACCCCCCTTTGAGCATGTATGACATCATTCCTATAATACAAGATAACTTTAAAAGCTCTGCAATGAACCTCGTGTTATGTAAATCCGAACTCGAAAATGTAAAAGAGTACCTTAGGCAGCAAGACATAATTAGGCATTATCATGACGGAAAAACTAATCATCGCGGCATAAACGAATGTCACCTAGCCCTCTCGCATAAGTATTACTGGCCGAAAATGAGAGACCACATTACAAAGTATATTAATGAATGCACTACTTGCGGTCAGGCCAAATATGACCGAAGTCCCATCAAACAAAAGTTTAACATAGTGCCACCAGCCACTAAACCGTTTGAAATAATTCATATGGACCTCTTCACGGTCGAAAATGAGAAATACCTAACATTCATTGATGTATTTTCAAAATACGGACAAGCATACCTTATGAGAGATGGTACCGCAATTAGTATCTTACAGGGCCTATTACAGTTTTGCACTCACCATGGTTTTCCTGTAACTATAATAACGGACAACGGTACCGAGTATGCTAATCAGCTGTTCGCTGAATTCACTAGACTCCACAAAATTAATCACCATAAAACACTAGCTCACAGTCCTAACGATAACGGCAACATAGAAAGGTTCCACTCCACGTTACTTGAACACATAAGAATCCTACGTATTCAACATAAAAAAGAACCCGCAAACAATCTAATACCATATGCCTTACTCGGATATAACAGCTCAATCCATAGTTTCACTAAATGCAGACCATTTGACATAATAACCGGGCACTTTGATAGCCGAGACCCGTGGGACATTGATCTAAGTAGCCACCTATTGCAACAATACATATTAAACCATAGAGATCAAATGAAAACAGTATACCAAATCATAAATGAAACCTCTCTTAGTAATCGCACCTCTTTAATCGAAAACCGAAATAAGACCCGCGAGCAGGAGGAGGAGTATCAACCTAAACAACAGGTCTTCATAAAAAACCCATCAGCCCCGCGGCAAAAATTAGCCCCCAGATACACACAGGATGTAGTCTTAGCAGATTTACCTATCCACATTTATACGTCAAAGAAACGCGGCCCCGTAGCAAAATCACGACTTAAACGCGTACCTAAGACTGCTAAATTGTTGCAGGATGACGCTGCTACTGACGATATATGCAATACGGAGCCAGGAGATAAAACTTGAAAGTTTAGACTCTGGAATTGGATTACTACCCTTTAAACTTGGACCGCTCAGACTAATAACCCATTATCATACTTTCCTCCAATATGTCAACCTGGACGACATTGAAAATACTCTTTCCACCCTTCAAACTCAATTCCGTTACATTAAATTACACATGATGAATAACACATATTCTCTCTACGAGTATCAAATAGACTACCTTTCGGATAAATTAAGTAAAGTCACTGATCAGCTACGTACCCTAGAGCCTAGACGTTCAAAAAGAGGCGGCCTAGGATCTGTCATAAAAAGCGTTACAGGTAACCTCGATTACTCGGATGCTGTTCGATATAATAATGCCATAAAGACGTTGAGAAATAACCAAAAGAAGACTATAGATGAATTTAACGAGCATATCAGCATCAGTAAAGAGTGGATGCTAACTCACACTAATATCATAAATAAAATTGTCGAAAACCAGAGTAAAATCAACACCACACTAAGTCTATTAATAAAACAGGCAGAAAGTAGCATAAATATGATCCAAGTCGCTAAGTTCAATCAGCTGTTGACTATCGTCAGCGAAAACATAGAGGACGTGTTATCGGAATTATATAGGATAGAGAATATTTTATCGTTCACCCGCGCGATGACTATTCATCATAGCATGTTAGGAATAGACATCTTGGGTAACGTAGTAGACAGGCTTAAGGAAATTTATGGTAATCACCACGTAATAGAGTTAGAATTACGTCAGTACTATGACATCATTAAAGCTGGGTATTATTACGACGACAAGAAAATAGTAATAGCATTTAGGTTTCCCATAGTCTCAGAAGATACCTATACACTTTATAAACTCTCCATAGTCCCGAACAAGAACAACCAAGTCCTCATACCTCCTTATCCTTTCATAGCAACCAATGGGAATACGTTCATGTACATGGAGGCAGAATGCCCGAAGCTAAATAATAATCGGTACCTCTGCGAACAAAAAACAAACCACTATATCCAAACTCAAGCTGACTGCGTGCAAACCTTCATTTCAAGCAAGACATTACAAAAATCCTGTAAACTAACGACCGTACATCTATCAAAACCGGCTGTAGAAGAATTAGATAGTAGACATTACGTTATATCATTCCCTCAATCTACCAGAGTTCAGATGAAATGTGGAAGCGACGATTACGACACACTGAGGGGAAGCTACCTTGCCACTATTCCATTGCACTGCTCGATACACACAAACGAAATAACCTTAATAAACACTAAGGACGAGATAAAAGGCCAACCTGTAAAAGTATTGAACATTCCCTACACTACTGAAATACAGGAGATAAGCTTACTACATGCAAATTTAACATCTATTAACTTGGATAGACTACACACTATTCAGGACAGAATAACTCTTCAGTCGCCGATTTCATCGTTTGAAACAACTGAAACGCTATATCATACTACTATACCGTTTTATGTTATACTGTGTATCGCAGCCATACTTACAATTGCGATGTTAACCAGAAGATATTTTCCTGGAAGAAACCTTTCCAGAAAACCGAACCAAAACGACGCTGTACCCACAGGACCAGGAAATCATGAAAACGCAGTTCCTGTAACATCTGAAACGCATACGCAACGAGAAAACCTACCAGCAACATTTTCACTGAGCGTTTTAAAATAGTTGCTGAACTACAGGCGGAGGTGTTACGCAAGCGTAGTATATCCAAAGCGCTGACTAAGGACGGCCTCAATTAATTATAACAAACAAGTAAAATGCGCAATTAGCGACACGAGGCAAATGCGCTGAATGCACAAAATACCGCGGCACCATCGCGCCACCGCTACATGAGGTCGGCCACTTCTATTCCGGCTTCGAAGGAAGGCATAACTTTAGATTTAGCTAGATATAGTTTTCATTTATTGTAAGTTCTTTTGCTTTTATTAAATCAGTTTTAGAATCTAAATTGGTTTTTTTTAAGTATCCCGGCCGCAGCCTTCGTAATTGGTGATAAAGCAAACATTTAAAATTATCGCCAAATTCAGATATTTATATTAATACTGGAATTATCGAAAATGTTATAAATTACTCAACTCAATATTTGAAAAACAATACTTACTTGCTAAAGAACAGTAATGGTTTTAGAAAAAAATATTAATTTTGTTTATTAATTAGGGATAAGAAACGGTAGCACAATTAAATGTTTTACATTATATTGTACTACCGTTGTATTGTATTCACCGGGGAGTGTCCTGGGGCCCTTGGTTTTTCACATATGAAAAACGATTTGCCAAAATGTACCCATTATCAAACCGTTCTGTTTGCCGATGATAGTTCACCGCCCATCCTACGTCATTTTATAAAAGCTGAAACTTTTTCTGTGGAAGTACCTTAATAAAGGTAAGAACATTGAGAAATTATGAAAAGTCGATCGCAGCATCGCGGCCGTTGATTGAGTATCGTATTGCTCTAATAGAAAATGACAAAATCTATACAGGCGTCTATAAAAGTTTGCCCACAAGATCATTTAGTTTACGGGTACGTATGTCCATTTAGATTTGTGCATCTACGCAGGAGCTGGTATTTGACCAATATCAAGTTTTCGACTTACACACCTTAACACAGTCTTTACATGTCTGTCCTAAAAAAACTTTTATATAATTCAATTTTTTTTTTCAATTTTCAAAATGTCTGTCTATTGTTTCCGTTTGATATTGCTATTGCCATGTATAAACCTAAATTAGTAATACCAATTTTCACTTTATTGTATTAAGTATCTGAACTGATCAGAAATAAAAACGCTCATGTGTATTTCACTGACCAACTCTGACCAACCTGTTCTATTCAGACGTCGTGCGCTGTACGCAGGATTACTCTTTTAACTCTGAAGCGCGGGGCTGGCTCAAACTGCACAAGACACCCGCAACTTGGGAGGACGCGTTCCTGAGATGTCACGATGAAGGTGAGATGCACACTGCGGTGTCTGCTGTATGTTATCATCATTATTATCATCATTTCAGCCGAAAGACCTGCTGGACATAGGCCTCCCCCAAGTGTGGCCACATTGACGAAATATGGGGGGTTTTGCCATAATCGCCACGCTTGGCAGGCGGGTTGGCGATCGTAGTACGGTTGTTGCAAAAGCACAAAGAACGCTGCTGCCCATTCTCTGGAAAGTCCCTTAGTCACCTCTTACGACACCCACGGGAAGATATGGAATGGTGGTATTCTTTACGTCCGACACCGTACAGAGCCACTGTTGTATGTACTCGTGTGGTAACATGGACGTAGTTTAAGCTGTATGGAGCGAGTAGTACAGATCTCAATGTGTCGTGTTACAGGCGCGGTGTTGGCGTCCCCGCTAGACAAAATGCTATTTAATGTTCTTCGCAGGGTGATAGCACAGTCTGGTCTGAGTAGCCACTTTTTCTTGGGAACCCACGCCTTGTTCTCTGCAGAAGATTTCTTATCAGTAGAAGGTAAGTCTATATTTTGAGAAACATTTTAAAATTATTACATCTGATAAGATTAATTACTTCTTGTTCTTAGCGTGTCGATGGCAATCTAACATAAGAATACTAGCCACAAAGTGCTGTGATAAGATTTATTGTAATATTGTTATCATCATCTTCCTGCCTTTAACCCAAGTTACGAGTGAGCCTGAGCGCAACGTGTTTTTTTCTTCCATTGTCATGCCAATAGCCAAGCTATCATTTAGTTCTTTTTAGGGTAATACCCAAAGGGTAAACGGGACCCTATTACTGAGATTTAGCTGTCCGTCCATCCGTCAGTTTGTCACCAGGCTGTATCTCATGAACCGTGATAGCTAGCCAGTTGAAATTTCTACAGATTATGTATTTCTGTTGACGCTATAACAACAAATACTAAAAACAGTACAAAATAAATATTTAAGGGGGTTCCCATGCAAAAAAGTGATTTTATTGCTCGTTTTCTTTTTAAACAACTAGCGACCCGCCCCGGCTTCGCACGGGTGCAATGCTGATACTAAATAACTTCAGAATGGGTTTATATACAGCGTTCACAGATTTTTTGTCATCGCCGCAACCGCTATGTCCCTGCATTTTAAATCTGTAATATCTTCGAAAACATTCATTTAAATGACATACTGTGAAGGGCTATATGTATTTAAGGTATTTAAGTGCATAAGGATTAATGCTATATTGCATAAAATAGCTTCGTAAATAAGTCATTATCTCCCGTAAAAAGTAAAAGATAAAAAATAATTATTGTGGGTTATCCCTAAGAGATAGACATATACAAATTAAATACATACATATTAAATGTACACATATATTAATGAGCTCATTAAACTCCTTGACTACTGGTATGGCCACCAAATCAACCAGGTCAGATGGTCGGGTGCTTTGTCGGGGGCGTATGGGTCGGAGTGCGGTGTGAGACAGGGAGTTTTGACTTCCCCGGCGCTTTTCAGCCTATACGTCAATAATGTGGTTGAGGAACTCAGCAGCACTGGTATCGGATGCTCTATTGATGGTAAGGTGATTAATAGTATAAGTTACGCAGATGATATGGTGCTGCAGAGTCCCTCGATTGATGGACTACGCCACGTCTCATGGCTTATTGTACAATGTACGAAAGAGCGAGCTTATGGTGTTCAGGGTAGGTACTAAGAAGCCTAAGACAGTTCCTCCGGTATGCCTATATGGTGTACCACTAACTAGAGTGTCGCATTTTAGGTACCTTGGCCATATAGTAAATGAGGACTTGAATGATGACAGTGACATAGAGAGGGAGCGAAGAGCGTTGTCGATCCGATGTAATATGCTGGCCCGCAGGTTTGCACGATGTACTAAACAAGTGGCATACGCAGAGGGCCTACAACGTTCTTTGCGTTCAGTATAATAACGCTTTTAGGGTGCTGTTGGGGCTCCCGCGGTTCTGTAGCGTTTCGGGCATGTTTGCTGAAGCAGAGACAGATAGCTTTCAAGCAATCATACGAAAGAGAATAGCTTCCCTGATGAAAAGGATTCGGGGGAGCACCAACAGCGTTTTAAAGGTGATAGTGGACAAGCCCTGTAGTGAAAAGGAAAGTGATTACCCTTCCTGGGGCACTGGACCCGTATGCATAGCTGCAGGTCTGGTGCAGCAGGAAGCGGACTTAGTTATAGGTATCGGTTTATACATTAGTATAATATTGATTTAATTTATTTTGATTTTATTTTGATGTAATTTATTTTAATTTATATTGTTTTGATTTGTTTTGAGTTGATTTATTTTAATTTAACTCTATTCGTTTTTATTTTAATGAAAAATAACGTAACGTAGTTATACTACTAACGTAGTTTATAAATGTTACTAACAACAATATTTATTTATTTATTTATTTATTTATTTGGTTAGCCAACAATTGTTTACACAGTACATTAATGATTTCATTTTACTTGCATTTATAAGTGTAACAATTAATTATAGGCTAACACCAATATGAATCATTTGTGTTCGAATTTAATAAATTATTATTATTTTAGACCATTTTAAGGTGTACAATACTGTAGTACATTAGTTTGATCTATCTCGTAGGGTTCATCCAGCGTTTGCAACGTAAGCGCAAAAAAAGTGTTTATTTACGACAACACATTAGAATCCTCGAAATTTTTGATACATCCTTTTCACAGCCCAGATTTCTAATTCCAATCCATACAGAACGACAGGTCTTATCACGAACTTGTATACTTCCACCTTTTATTTGAAGGGCATCCGTGAGTCGCAAGTTGTTCCAGTGACCTGTGGCCATTTCATCCATCCTGAGTTGGTCCGGTGCGTTACGTCTCGTTTTACTTTACCACCGCCTTCGACGAGCGACCGAGTTTCCGGAACCTGGGGTACCGGAAAACGGAACAGATCAGTATGGGCATTCCGGAAAGAGATGGGCATAGGACTGGACAGACCACCGCAAGGAAATATGTTTTTGCTTACTTTGTAATAAAGTGAAATAAATACGCAACAAATTATTGTCAGTTTTTACTATAAAGGTTTTTAACGTGTATGTTCCAGGAGTGCCTTTATCCGACATGGAAGTAACATTGGCTTCTCGTGACGTCAGTACTGGAAACTGCCTCAGTATGTCGGCTGATGGACGTGCGTATTACTCGCCATGCAACGACACACTACCTTTCATATGTTACAAGAGACCTGTCAATCAAACTATGAACGAATGTGGTACCTTTGATAATGGTAAGTAATAATAGTAATACCCAATATCTATCTATAATTATAGAAGAGTATATCGAGGGGTTGAGAGGGGGGGGGGGTTAATCCAAAAGCTAGCACAACAGAAGATTCAACAACAGAATTAGGATTCAAGAGCGTGCGAAAAATCATGATTTAATAGGTTTCTTTGTGTGTTAACGCAGACATAATACGGATTCTTTAGTGTTACAAAGACACACGCAAGTAGAATGTCAGAGCGACAGGAGTCAACTCGAAAATGATAGCACTTTATTGCCTTGAGGGGAGGTCAGTATAGGAATATAGAAACGGCTAAAGCAAGAAATCAAATGGACTAAATATAATCGAATAAAAATGTTTCGAAGATTGAGTAATGTTATAAAAACCTAACATTAGTTTAGTTCTGATCATTCGTTCATTAAAAAAACTTTCTTGCAAAAAAATTAAACCGACGTCAAAACCACAACAAAGTGACTAGTTTTAAAAGTCCGTGGCAAAAAAACTGAACCAACGAAACAAAAGTCACCGAATTCTAATGCTAAAGTTATTTTTCACTTTGGTGTGTTTTTTAAGAATTTTTGTTTTTTGGAAAAAAGATATTTTTATTTTTACAGTTTTAATTGTCGTCCTATACAAATATTTCCTTTGCATTTATTTCTCCTTGTTACACCAATGTCCAATACCTGTCATGGTAATAGGTTTTCTCCAATAAAATGGAACCCAACTTACCTAGCTACCGAAACGTGGGTGTACTGTACACATCTGCGTACCCTCTCAGAGCATACAGTCGTGATGTTATGTTATGATATTGTGTAAACAATTAACATCTAAGCGATTGCATCAATCACGACAGATTTTCCGTCTATTATTAAAGAGTTCCAGTGTATAACTGCAAAGATCAGCGTCAGATCTTCACTATACAAGGTGTTGTTTTGCAACCTCGTCAAATTCTAGGAGGTAACTATGCTAATGATTCTCGACCCGAATCAATAATAAAATGAGTAGGTAATTTTCTTTTTTTTATTTATTTACTGAAATCGGTAACTGTGAACCACCCGTGTTTTAAACACGGGACGTCTGATCCCCGCCTTATAACGTCGCTTACACACAAACAAAAAACCTCAAACGTTTTTTCGATAATTTCATAATCCCTAAACCATGTTAAGGGGGTTATTCTGAAATATTGACAAATTTAAACAACAAAAAAACGCAGTGTTTTTTAATAATTTACTAGGTACCGTAATTTATATTGATTATTTATTTCTTTTGTGATAACATCCTGAATTTTGACGAGGATGCAAAACAACACCTTGTATTGACGGCACCACCGCGGAACATACAGGACACATTCACACTAATTGATAACCTTCCTCCTTTCGGAACTAAGTAAAAAAAAACATTGAAAGTTGGGAAAGGAGATTTCTTGCCCAATTACAATGGTTATCTAAACTTAATATTATAAAGAGGAAAGATTTGATTGTTTGTTTGTTTGCATTGAATAGGCTCCGAAACTACTGGTCCGATTTGAAATTATTTTAGTGTTAGATAGCCCATTTATCTAGGAAGGCTATAGGATATATATCATCACGCTACGACCAATAGAAGTGGAGCAGCAATGAAAAATGTGAAAAATGCGAAAATGGGGAAAATGTGACGCAAACGAAGTTGCGCCGGACAGCTAGTATCAGCTAAACCTTGTCTAACGTAAATATTGAGAATTTAACTTAAAATAGTGCACAATTCAATAACAAAAATAGTATAAAACAAAGTCACTCATTCGTGTCAAAGAGTAAATGTCAAATAAAGTTATCTGTCACTCACTAAAATGGTGGATTACATCGATCCGTGCCATGATGATTTTTTAAAACCATATATGCGATTTTAGCGAAAACCTTTAAAAATAGCATTATAAAAGTTTGTAGCTCAATACTTTTTCTTTTTATATATATACTAGCGACTCGCCCGGCTTCGCTCGGTGCAATGGTGATACTAAATATTCTACAGAATGTCTTTATTTACAACGTTCACAGCTTTTTTGTCACCGCCGCAACGGCTATGTCCCTGCATTTTAAGTCTGTAATATCTTCGAAAATTTCATTTAAATTACATGCCGCAAAGGGCCATATTGATCTATATTAAATGCACAATGTTTTCAAGGTACTTAATTGCATAAGGATTAATGCTGTATTGCTTAAGCCTTGTAAAAAGTAAAAGAATAAAAAATGGTTATTGTGAGATATCCCTAAGAGATAGACGTATACCATCGCAGACATTTTTGTAAAGTGTCCAATACTGTAGTACAATATTTTGATCTATCTCGTAGGGTTCAGCCAGCGTTTACAATGTAAGCGCAAAAAAATGTGTTTATTAACGTACAGGGCTGGATTTAGAGGTGTGGAGGCCCTGGTGCAACAAGGGAGTGGAGGCCTCTAATTGTTTTAAAATAAGTTTAATAGTATTTTTCTTGCAAGTGTTTCAATAATTTATTTATATAAAATATTTATATAATCGTATGACACAAAAAGATAGAACAGGCAATCACAAATCAAGTCACACAATAAGTGAATAATCTTTAAATTAAAGCCTTTCATGCAAATAGCACCTTCCGAGCTTTTTTCAACGAAAAATCATTGATGATTTCGCTAAAATTCAGCCCCCGCAGTAAATCACTTTCAATGTTAAGTAGGGATAACTTTGACAGGTGGTTTTGTCCCATTCGTAGTTCCTAGGCATTTTTTATAATTTTAGCAAAAACTGTTTTTTAAATAATTTGGCCTTATAAATAAAAATAAAAAAAAAACAAATAGTTTATTCATTCGTTCAAAATTTATTTATATGACCAATTTATTTGAAAAAACTGTTTTTGCTCTTCACATGATCTCATCTTAAAACAAAGAAAATGGCTAAACTTGACACCATCAAAATCAAGTACATTGGCAGCGTGATTTCGATGATTGGGAATGTAGCTCTGAAATTTTGATTTTCAAGCTCTGGAAGCACTGAATTTTTAATTTCGATTTTAAAAATAGAACAGCTCCTTAGATAATTATCTAATTTGTTTTATTATGTAAAAATATAATATTTCTGAAGTTGAATTGTTATTCAAATTTAACTCTACAAATCGAAAAATATACTTAGAAATCATATGTATCTCGAAGTTCTTGTTAAGTCGAAAACTTGTTTTTTTTTTCATTTCCCTTGACATTCGAGTTATAGAGATTCCATTATATTAGATACCCTATATTTGTGTAAGTTTTCTTTTAATAAATACAATTTATGTGGGCCTCTATTGTGGAGCCCCCGGCAGTTGCCCCGATTGCCCTCCCTTAAATCCGGCCCTGTTTACGACAGCACATTAGAAACCTCTAAAATTATCAGTGTTTCTCTACTATATTATGCATGTAGTATACATATAAACCTTCCTCTTGAATTACTCTATCTAATGAAAAAACCGCATTAAAATCCGTTGCGTAGTTTTATAAATCTAAGCATACATAGGGACAGACAGACAGCGGGCGGCTTTGTTTTATTCTATGTAGTAATAGTGATGATAGTGATAGTGAAGAGATGATAGTGATAATGAAGTGATGATAGTGATAGTGATCACATTTCTACTAAATTTTAGTTCTAGGACATACCAGTTTTCTCTCGATGTTTCCTTCACCGTTTTTGAGGACAGCGGTGATGAAATAAATTACACAAAGTAATACGCCTGCCTGGGTTCGCACCCACGGCTTACTGCTATTAAGTTGGGGCTGCCACCACTGGGCCACCGCTGCTCTCATACTCATACTGATAATAGATTAATTTTATTTTATGACCTATTCACGCATTTCTTGTCAAATGACATTGACAGAAAACAACAGGAATAAATTGACTGCCTAAAAAATACCTAAAATATCATGCAGTTAATAGGATTTCATAATTCCGTTTAGATTTTTATGTAATCTTTCGTTTGTTTACTTAATTGGTAACGTTTTTTTGGTGTACCTAATATGAATATAAACGTAACATACACTCGGGCCTAAAAACATTTGTTTTTTTGCGGAAAAATCGGTGAACATACAAAAAAAATATATATATACAGTCGAACATGGAACCTCCTCCTTTTGGAAGTCGGTTAAAAATAGAATTTATGTTGGTGCTTTGTAGACTATTTTGTAGAAGGTACTTTAGAATCTAGAGAATGCTGGTACGAGCGAAGTCAGCTCGTAACTTATTGCACCCTTCGGATGTATTAGGTTATTTTTGTTTATTCATTCAGAAATGTTAATAGGGGTAGTTCTATTGACTTGTAGAGAATCGAGAAAGCACTAGCATTTCGTATCGAATAAATTAAGTTCTTTTTGTTCCTCAATTTAGAAATGAGAATAGATGTAACTGTTATCTTTTACAGAAAGTAAAGGCAGAGCATGATGTAAATACATACTATGCATTTTCTAAGCACCTTTTTTGAGCGCAGCGAGTTGCGTGCGCACGTCGCGAATCGTGAATTGAGGAAGTTCCCCCTGCCTATGGCCCCGTTCACAAATCGGACTAGTTCCGTTGTTTCAATAGTGGTCACGATTCTAACTTCTACACGAAAAAGTGTTCCTTTAAACGTGTACAGAACGTTTCCTCATTTTATTCTATTTTTTTCAGAATATCAGTTCAATCAACGCACAGGCAGCTGTTACAAGGTGCATAGCAAGTTGCAGTCCTGGGACAAAGCGTTCAGTACATGTGCATCTGAGGGGGGTCACCTGGTCATCATAAATGACGCAGAAGAGGCCAGCATCATCAAGGACATGTTCCCTGATCATTCCGGAGACATTTCTATATTTGAACAATTCCACATAGGTCTTGTAGCTTGGGGCAAAAATCGCACCTGGATGACTATTCACGGTATTGAATCATTTTCATTTTTAAATTGGAATGGCAGCAAAAACCTAACTTGCAATGCTTCTAGAGATCGAGAATATAAAAAGATTATAAAAATGGCGGTTAATTTTCAAATTTCCGTTTCTTGATAGTGCGGGTGATGAACCGCCATTTTAACGTGTTTTTTCAGTTATACAGTTTTGAGCTAAGTCAGTTCGTTAATTTTCTTGCTTCAACCTAATACGATTTCTTGCCTCTTTCAGGAGAGAGAATTGAAGATGTATTCAACGTTTGGGATAGCACCCAGCCTGACAATTTTAAGGGGTACCAGAAATATGCGACTTTCCGCAGACTTGCAGGCAAGATGGACGACATCGCAATTTACGCGCCGGCTATGTTCGTCTGCGAGTTACCTATAGTAGGCACTCACGAATCGAAGTTGTGTTGAAACAAAACACATTCAAACTGCTCATTGATATGTCAAATTATTAACATCGCTTCATATTATAAATTATAGTCCACGCCGCGCTGCGGTTCTGTTTGTTCAGGCGAATTAGAAATAAACGTTCCAAGTTTCAGTCAGGAGTTGTGTGTGATTTCAACTACCCACCTACCTATCTACCAACAATGAAATGATGTCACACGGTTAGAGACTGGATGTCAATAGGACGTTGAAATTTGGAGATTGTGTTCCTCCTGCTGGTATTCCTGACTTGACATTTATAAAACTAGCTGATACCCGTGACTTCGTACGCATTAGGTTCGCAATTTGCTTAAAAATATAATTTATTTAGTCAGAAGGTTCTTGATTAAACTTTTTCGTTTCGAGTTCTTTAGCTGATGTGTCCAGTATTCACCATCACCTGTCTTGTCTTTTTCCAACTATGTTGGGCTTCAGTCTAACCGGATGCAGATGGATATCAGGATTTTATATGGAGCGACTGCCTATCTGACCTCCACAACCCCGTTAGTACTGGGTTATACGACACCCTTTGGTAAAGAAGAATAAATAAAGCTCTTCAACACTCTAGTCCGTCCAATTTTAGAGTATGGTTCAGTGGTATGGAATCCGCATTACGATGTCTATGCCGAGCGATCAGAGTGTTCAAAAGCGGTTCCTTTACCATCTGTGCTACGGAGACCACTTGGCTAAACAACTGACTAGCTACTCTGATAGGTTGAAACATTACCATTTGGAAACACTAGCCAGTCGCAGAAAGAAACTGGACTTTATTATCCTTCACAAAATATTTAGTGGAACAATAGATTGCCGTGAACTTTTAAGCTCATTAGAGATTAGAAATCCAACTCGGACTCCCAGGCATAACACATATGACTTATTCTACGTTCCTGGCTCAAAAACCAACCTAGGTCATTACGCCGCTGTGCCGAGACTTTGTAAGAGAAGAGATGGCGCTGCCGTCACGTAAACATTGGCTCCGTGTATAAAAATATTTAAAAATAGTATTACCGAGTATTTAACGTTGAAAGTGGTGTTAAAGTGACAATATCGCTTGGAATTACCTGTCCTATCGTTATCTGGACTCCAACTTTACCTAGAAATAAGAGAAAGTGACCTAAAAGTGACGTGTAATTAGTGCTTTAAAAGAAGACCAAAGGTGACACAAACCCCTATAAAATCCAGTTCAAAACATTTAAAACAATATCTCAACGAAAGTGGATCGTGAACTATCTAAAATTAATCAAATCATTGTGTGCACGACAGTAACCAGCCTGCTTAAAATGCTTATACTTAGTTAATTTAGATACTATAGTTATATTTGTTTAAAGTTAGTTCTAAGATCTTTTAAATTGTATAAAGTCTCAAAAATATCTTTCTCTTTAAAATAAATCGCGGATGTCATTCTATGCAGGAAAATCTTAACACCGCGATTCAGAAATGTGACGTCATGGCACAACGCCACCTGTTACTGAGTAGCGAAATTAATTTAACAAAAGAATAATAATGAGGTTTCTTATGCCTACCAAAATGTTTACAACCAATCGTGAGCTTGGACGCGAGTTTGCCCTTTATATGTGTGCGTAATTAGGGTCCGCTGGCCAGCAAAAATGTAATCTTAATAAAGGATTTGAAGGAGTGTGAGTCAAAATACCCGATATTGAGCCTGCACTTTTTTAAGTGTGTGTGAGCGCACGGTCCGCAACGGTCGGCCACCGAATGTTCTAGAAACAATAAGTTATAAAAGAGGACGCGCCAATCACTAAGTAACCAGTAATAATTGTAAAGTCTAGAAGATCACTATGTCCGTTTGGCTCCGTAAAAATTAGGGTATTTTAATTCAGTCTCAATCGCTTACAGTAATTAAAGACTTGTTTTATTAAAGTACTTATTCCTAAAAAGAACCCCTCTCTTGGGAGTTCCCAGTGACCTGCTAGCTGCTACGTATGTATACAGTCCACTCGCTGCACACATTGTGTCTAAAACGTGCAACAAATCCAGTTTGACAGTGTGAACATTTTTGCAGCATGAGTCACATAACGACTGTTTGATGATTTAAAATTAAAATAAATAAGAACAGGCACACTATTTGGTTGTCAAAATCAGTGTCGAGTTGGTCAAGGATTCGCAGTGCCGACATCAGAGATCGAGTAAACGAAGTGCCGCGGGTTCGATTCCACCACCGGGCTTCTCTTTTTGGACAGCATTTAATTTGCAAAAATATTTGACTACGCACAAGTTCGATTCTGACATATATATATTTTGATTTTCATATTATTTTAATATTGCATTCTTATTTTTACTATCAATAATGGCGAGTGGAGACACTAATATAACAATGACGAAAATCAGAAAATCGAACTCTCATAATAATATAATATCGATTATGAACACTTCTGACTCGTCACTCTTTGATACCACGATGCAAAGTCTACCTGACCAATGTGGAACTTTAGAAATACGTGATATAAAAGAAAAATTATTATCTGTACAGGAGGAATTATTGATTGCAAATAATGAAATCGATAATCTAAACACAGAAAATACAAAACAAAAGTGGGAATTGGAAAAGAGTAATAAAATAATTGAACTATATAAAAAGGTCGGATATGGGGAGTCTTTTTCCACCCCACCAAATTCAATGCGGAAAAATAAAAAGAAGGACCAAAATGGGACTAACACCCCGTCTAAGGAAAATCATGATCACCAAATTATTATCTCTGAAAAGCCCATACATGTGGAACAACCGAAGAAAGATAAATGTTCTGAAAGAGATTCTACAAATATCCAGGATTTCTGTGAAAAAGATCCCAACCCAAGTGTGTGCAAGGAAAGCCAGCCGCCAGCCGCCAGCTTTGCCCACAAAAATAAACTATTCTTATTGATCAGAAGCGCATTTAACGTTTTTAAAAGAATAATCAAAACAACTTAGCACTATTTATTTTAAATAACGAACCGCAAAATCAACACAATTACAAAACACCGTTATACACCGAAATAATTTTAAATTCTACGAATACGTCCGTCGCATCCGAACTTCCGAGCCAAAGTGAACGGCGAACGCGCTCCGTGAGCGCAACGCTTATCCGTTGCCCCCACCACACGCTGCGTCACCACGATCGTGCGATATCCCTGCCCTTTCGGCTGACGAATCCTATAAGACGGCCGTTCCTGACAGCTGAACGACCTCGTCAGCTTGGCTGTCTGGCATCTCTTGCTGCATTGGTCCCTCTTCTACAGATAAGTTCTGCGCCTGGTCTTCACCGGGTTGGTCCTCATTGGTAGCCTCGTCATCTAAAACATAGAGCCAAGACTTGAATGAGGTATTCTGAAAGTTTGAACTTTTAATTGCCTATTGTAGCAAAATTACTAGCAATTGTACCAAAATAGGCAGTAGTTGGTAAATTGTATCACCAATGAAAGAGTTCCGGACCTCAATCATTACTGAAACAACTACAACATCGCCTGGCAACCACTATCGGGGTTCCAGATGGCCAAATGTCGAGGCCATTGCCACAATGTCGGGGCAAACGGTAGCCAAATGTCGAGGCTATAAAAAGAAAATTGCCACAATGTCGGGGCAAATAGGTAGCCAAATGTCGAGGCCATTGCCACAATGTCGGGGCAAACGGTAGCCAAATGTCGAGGCTATAAAAACAAAATTGCCACAATGTCGGGGCAAGTAAGTAGCCAAATGTCGAGGCTATTAAAAGAAAATTGCCACAATGTCGGGGCACATAGGTAGCCAAATGTCGAGGCTATGAAACGAAATTGCCACAATGTCGGGGCAAACAGTCACAATGTCGGGACTATGAGTAATAACGTTGCCACGCTTCACACGCCTCCGGAGTCCACTCACCACGCCACTGAACCATGTGTTCTGCGGCAGCCCGAGTCTTCTTTCCGTGTGAGCCAGCCATTAGCTCAAGCTCGTGTCGGTGATGCGGTAGCGCTTGCATGACCTTATAGGGGCCGCGCATTCCGGAGTCCAGCTTCCCAGTGCTTTGAGATCCCTTGCTAACAAACACAAAGCAGCGGCTCACAGAAAATTTTCAGAAAGCTACTCAAATGCCCTCTGTCTCCTCAATGTAAGGAGCGCTTCTCGGTTAGGATGAGAGCCGTTCAGCGCGACGTTTCGCACCAAAGATCTCAGGACTGGAGTGGTGCCTTCAACACCAGTCAGCAACTGTAGAGGCGAGGTGCGGGTCGTAGCTTGCTTTGTTATGTTCAGGGTTAGTTGTACCTTCCATAACACGTTGGACCACTGAGCACCCTTATTGTTCACCTCAATACGCAACATATTGTGGACCGTCCGGCAGTAACTTTCGACTTGCCCGTTCTCGCGGTGTATTTCCGGCGTACGTCACAGCCTAATTCCGCAACCCAGTCTTTAAAGGAAGCGCTGTCAAACATCCTGTCACGGTCACAAACGATTGTTGACGGCGTACCAAAGATTGAAATGGTATTTGAAAATACGCGTTTCAATTCGGCAGTATCTTGCCTGTATAGAGCATACAAGAGGCAGTATTTGGAGAAAGAATCGATTACGAGGAGTATATACCGGGACCCGTTTGACTCCAATAAGGGGCCAAGCACATCGGTGTGGACCACTGAGAACGGTATTTCAGGCTTCGTCCACGATTCTATCAGTTGGCTAGGGTTTCGAGGCACTTTCTTGTGGGTCAAGCAAACAATGCAATGACCGACATATTTCTTAATGAAAGGTCTTAGACCAGGGAACCAAAAATGACGCAATTTAAGCTCCGTAGTTTTGTACATTCCAATATGATCGTGGTCATCGTGAAAAGCTCTTAACAAACTAAGTCTATGACCTTTAGGAATATAATAAAACAAAGAAGGCGAGAATCCTAACCAGTAGCCTCATACTTATATTACAACAAATATTTTTTAATTAAAAACCTGCTCGGCCGTACCTGACCATGTCCAATAAGTCGACCAAGGTATTCGAGCTCTGTGTCCAAAAACGTACACTTTTTTAGGTTTACTGAAAATCCCGCGCCAGTTAGTGTTTTTAACACCTTGCGCAAAATTTTCGGCCTTCACTGACAGAATTGGACATGAAAAGCACATCATCTATGAAAACCAACACTTTTCCAGTAGCCATTAGTTGCTTCAGAGTTTTGGAGATGACTCTCTGATAAACGATAAGAGCATTAGCGAGCCCATAAGGCATCATTAAGTATTCGTAATGCCCTTCAGGCGTTACGAATGCTGTTTTACTAATGGAGTCATCCCCAAGTAACACAGAAGTGCTGTATAATAGCTGAATCACTGTCCACATTAGATTCCTAAGCTGTACAAGCCTGCTGAATAAAAGCATTAGAGGCGCTGTCTCAGCTGATATAACTCTGATTTGGGCACAAATTAAACAGCTGTTAGCTGAATAACTGTAACTAATTGCATTATATCAGCATTATTTAAGCATTGTTAAAGGTAACAGCCACCCCAAGAGCTGAACATTGACTGATTATTAGAGTATGTGTTACTTTTTATACAGCACAATGGCCGATTAATAGAGTCTTTGTTACCTATTTTTCAGCACAAATAAGCACCAGGATATTTATAACGCTTTTATGGAGTTGAAAATTCACAAGTGGCGAAATTGTGAACAATTTTCGCCATACCCTTTTAATATTTTGATAAGTTTTTAAGTGACCATTTTGTGACGTGTTTGGTCATATAGGCAAAATATATTGTTTACGGTAAGTAAAACCTTGCTTTATCCTCCATGTGCGTAAAATTCGATTGGGAAAGAGAGTTTATTGCCAAATACTATATGAATATAGATGAAAATTTTCACGCGCTCTCAAAATATCACTGTTTACTTGAAAATTATAGTATTAAATAGGTTGATGATGTTTTATAAAAAAATAAATCTTTTATTTTTTATTTGTAATATGACAATAAGCTGTTTACGTGTAAAATCATTAATTTTTTATTCATATCCAGTTGTTATTTTCGTTGACCAAACAAAGATAAATTGTTAATTTATTATATCGAATAGGTTTAGACCCTAAAAAATGGCAGACATGCAATGTGCACTGTTTTAATCACAATTAAATGGTATGGGCTGTTTAAGCATCCACTCTTGGTACATAAATCAGTAACGAGCTGATACGAGTAGGTCTTGTGTGAAACAATTCAGCCACAGATTCATATAAAGCTTGATAGTGGGTAAAATGTACGCAAATACTATAGGTAATCATCAGTGAACAATTAAACTCTCTGCAGGAATTTAGGGATCCGTGGATGTATTTTACAAAATTATACGTCTGGTGTGTCTATCCTTTTATTTTAAGAAATAATTATAAACTTTGTAAATGCATTAGGTACATTATACTTACTCAATTATCATTTCTTTTCAGAGTAATGGCTTTTAAAATAGTCCAAACTATTGAGAACGATGTACCAAAACTGACCGTCGCGTAAACGCATCAGCGGTCCTTCCACGCCAAGCCACAAACAAATTCAGCGCAAATACCTACTAAAATTAGGGATTCCAACATCTTATCGATACCAATGTTATATTATCCATATTTTTTAAATAAAATATTACTTGTTGCATTATTCTTTTATTTATTTTGACCCTATTTAGTGTCATACTACCATACCACTATCTTTTAAAATTCGCTGTATTTTTGCAGAGCTTTGTCCATCTAAACTTGCATGTACACCAACATTTCTGAATACGGAACCCTCGCGATCTAAAATTCATTCGCTCTTGGACCACTATTCACAAGACGTTGTGTTATCTATATCACTGTTTAGAATTCTCAAGTTTTCTGCATTTATTTTTCGGCGTATTCCGCCAGTACTTCGTTTATATTTCCACATAGCACAATGTCGTACTTAATGCTGGTGGCGATTTACTGATAAATACCTACGGGGCGCTGAAAAAATAAGTCTTCAAGATCTTATTTAACTGCATTAGCAGATTAATTGCCGACGCTAGTACAAGTATTCAGCTCTAACCGGGATCATGGGTTACATGTAAGCTAATTTATAACAGTTTGCTGTATTTTAGCAACTTATAAGTTCACCCACAGTCATCATGTGGGCTATATAACTGCTATTATAAGATTTCGTGTAACAAGCTGATTAACACTAGTAAAGTTCAACTATGTGCAGCAATGCGCATTATATCTTAGTTAATTGAAGTCACAGAATGACTGATTGCATTATATTAGCTCACATGATCTTTCTTAAAATGCAAGCGGTCTAAGGGTACACTTGTGGCCTTCAATTCAGAATATAGCTTAGATTAAGTCCACAAAAATGCTTAATTGCAGCTTACAGTACTATTGATTGCTAAAAGCTATATAATACTGAACTGTTTACCTACATTAACGCTTACAACATTACAGTGTTGTCTCCGTGACGCATAATAGCGTTATTATACAGACGAAAGCGTAATTTTCAGCTATTGCAGTTCAAGTGTACTGTAATAAGTCTTCATAAATGCTAAAGTTACCGATGTTACATTTTGTTACATCCTATAGTGCAATTTTGTGCTTATTGGGTCATCCTTCATTGGCAGCTGATGGAAACCTGTGGCCATGTCAAGACTTGTGAAATATTTATAACTACCCAGCCTGTCAATGTGGTCGTCAATCAGTGGTAACGGAAATCGCTCTTTAATTGTGAAAGCGTCCTTTTTCTTCACAAGAATGATATGACTCGCGTAATCGGACTGCGACTCGCGGATCACGCCTTTATTTAACCGATCATTTATTATCTCGCGAACGCGGCGTTATTCATCTGCTGAGAGTTTATAAGGCTGATAGTTAATACGAATATCACTGGTGTCAACTGTAGATGTCGCTGTCGCAGTGGTAAAAGTATCGGGAAATTCATTTAGCAGAGCCAACAAACACTCTTTTTCATCACCAGCCAAAGGCGTTTTTATCTTAGCGAACTCTACAGTTGACACATATATATCACGACCGTAATCAAGCGTTGAGAGTTGTTTGTTCGAATTCGTATTCATCACGTCATACAGCACAGTGGCCATATCTACTTCACGCGGACACTGACCAAGTAAGCCTTAAAATTGGTCCACGTTTGGTCATAGGTCACCCAGTCGTTGAGCCACGTTTTAGCATCACCACGTAAACAACCACCAATGCGTCCCAGGCATTCACAATCGCCCCAGTGGCTTAATTCGCGACCCTTATCTACCTCCGCACACCACACGTCAAAGTCATGTACACTGGGATCGAAATTCGAAATATAGTAATGGTTCGATCTTACTTGAATCAGGGATGAAAGTGCACCCACAATCCTGTCCGCAGCGTCAGCGTCAGCGTCGCGCGATACCTCGAGGGCGGTGGTCCCCGTAGCACATGTTTCCATAATGGCAACAGGTTCCTCGGTTGCCGCCGATCCCGGCGCCGGCGTGTAGCTTCTCGTGCGAGGATGCGACGTGATTGGAGTAGACGTCTGTATCGCCTTTGGAGCCAACCATTGCTTTAAGGCGTTCAACCGATCAAGCACTTCATTTAAAGGGTTGCGGCGAGGGCTGTCCCGACGCCCATAAGAACGATCACGGCGCCTACGTGGACTTTCGAAACTAGCTGATCTATCGCGACAACGCCTAGAGGATCTGCTACGCGTTTCACGATGACGGTCTCGATGCTCCGAATGAACATCGCGACGGCTACGCGACTCATTACGACGGTGGTCGCGAGAATTACGCTTAGACGAATTTTCACGCGGAGTGCACTCGCGATTCAACATGATTAAATAGCAGTTAGCACAATGCGTAAACCACAAATAAACACACGTGATTGGAATTACTTTAAAACGAAACAGCAACATTATTTTTAAAACACACACTGTTTAAAAATACAAAATAGATGGCGAACGATCAAAGTCGCGTGTATTTTTTTTCAAACGTATCCCACTTCTGATCTTATTGATCAGAAGCTCATTTAATGTTTTTAAAAGAATAATCAAAACAACTTAGCACTATTTATTTTAAATAACGAACCGCAAAATCAACACAATTACAAAACACCGTTATACACCGAAATAATTTTAAATTCTACGAAAACGTCCGTCGCATCCGAACTTCCGAGCCAAAGTGAACGGCGAACGCGCTCCGTGAGCGCAACGCTTATCCGTTGCCCCCACCACACGCTGCGTCACCACGATCGTGCGATATCCCTGCCCTTTCGGCTGACGAATCCTATAAGACTATGTATATTGAGCACGAATCATACGAATAAAATACTATCCATAGCGCAAAATACTTTCGCAAACAAATTTGATTGTTGTCACTATTTAATACGTAACGGGACAACTGAATAGCTCTTGAAAGGTTTAAAAGAAAAACTTGTAAAATTCACTATGACTGACTTCTGTGTAATTCTTTTAGGTGACGAAGAGTTAAAAAATACTAACAATTATTTTGAAATTATATTCCGTATAAGAGAAGTTATTCAAAACATAAATAATACGAATGTGATCATCTGTTTACCGACGTACAAAAATGGATACTATGCTAATTTATTTAACAGTAGAATAGAAACTTTCAACAACCTTTTGTATCTAGATGTACTGACATATGAACATTTATATCTCTTAGACAGTAATTTAAATTTATCCTTTGACTACAAAATTTATAATAAACGAACTGGCTTAGTAAGTACCCATGGAATGTATATAATATTTAAGGACATAGATAATTTAATAATTGACATACAATATAATAATAGTTTATGTGATACAATTGACAAAACCATTGATAATAATTTGACAAATAAGGACACTTTTTTGCTTGACTAAATATTTATGTGTATTACATCAGAACATTGCCGGTCTCGTTAATAAATCTGACTCTCTCTCAGTCTGTTTATGTGAACTTTCAGAACGAGATGTTGATGTAGATGTCATATGCATTTCAGAGCATTTTATGATGGCTGGCTGTGAGAATCAGTTACATCTACCTAATTATATTTTAGATGCTTGTTATAGTAGACAGGCAAGTAAGCGAGGCGGTGCATGTGTACTTGTTAAGCATGGTATTCAATGGAAAGAATTGACCAATGTAGCAAACATGTCCTCGCAAAATATATTCGAGTGTTGTGCAGTTAAATTGACTGACTATAACATTATAATTGTATGTATTTATAGAGTACCTAACTCAAATAATATCAACGAGTTTTTTGATAAACTGGAAACTCTTTTAAAATATTTATCCAAACAACGATGTAAGAATATAGTGTTAGCTGGCGATTACAACATTGACATTTTGAAGAGAAGTAAACTGTCGGCCGAATTCGAGTGTATTCTTTTAAATTTTAATTTACAACTTGCTTTGAGACAACCTACTCGGGCTGCGAGCCAAACATGCATAGATAATTTTGCTCACAATTTTAACAAGCGTCGTTGCTTTTCAGAAGTATTGCAATTCGCGCTATCCGATCACACAGCGCAACTGTTAAATTGCCCCGTTAAAAAAAGGATGTTCTTAAGTATTACCGCAAAAGTACACGAGACTACAGCCAGGAAAATATAGAAAAATTTAAGACTTGTTTAAGTAGTCTATCCTTCTCAGAGGTGTACCAGATGGATGATCCTAATGCAGCCTACAACTGTTTTATTGAAACGTTCCAATTATTGTACGATTTATGTTTCCCCAGAAAAATGATTACCATTAACACTACTAAAAAACCAACCTGGGTATCACATGGGATAAAATTGTGTAGTAAAAAAAACGGAAGCTTTTATGGCAATATAGGTTAAAACCAACTCAATCTAATAGAGATAAATTCAAAAGCTATTCAAAATTACTCAAAAGAATTATGAATCAAACGCAAAAAGCACAAAATAATTACAATATTAAAACTTCCAATAACAAGTCTAAGACTACGTGGCAAATAATTAACAAAAGTAAATACAATGCCCCGAGAAACTCAATTTCTTGCATAAAATTTGAAAATAAAGACATCACACACCCGAAAGACATTGCCACTACATTTAATAATTATTTTATTGATAAAATACAACCAACAATTAACGCGGGAACAAACTCAACATCGTTAATTCCTGCCAGAGCACAATCTATGTTTATGGCTCCGTCTACACCATATGACATACTAAATATTATTATGAAGCTAAAAAACACGAACAGCGTTGGCTACGATGGTATTGCCACAAAAATATTGAAAGCAGTTGCATTTGAAATATGTACTCATTTGTGTTTCATTATTAATCTTTGCATAAGTGGTGGTGTATTTCCTGATGCATTAAAGAAGTCTATAGTGAAACCGCTACATAAGAAAGATAATCACGAATTAATGACTAATTACAGACCAATCGCGCTTATACCAGTTATGTCTAAGGTGTTTGAAAAATACATATATGGTGAAATAAATACCTACTTAGAAAAATATGATATATTAAGTGACGAACAAAAGGGATTTCGAAAAAATAAAAGTATAAATTTGGCTATTTATGAGTTTTTACATAATGTCATGCTAAAGGTAGATAAGAGAACACCAGTCTGTGCCATTTTCTGCGACATGACACAGGCCTTTGACTGCGTCCATTATAATTCCCTGGCAGAGAAACTTGAAGCCTATGGTGTTAGAGGCAACGTTTTAGAATTAATTAAATCGTATCTCCATAACCGTAAACAAGTTACAGAAATCAGTAAAATAAATAAAAAATGTAAACGTGAAGAAACTTCAAGATCAGAGGAACGCGAAGTTATATACGGAGTACCTCAAGGGAGTGTGTTAGGGCCACCGTTGTTCACTTTGTATATAAATGTGTTGCCTAAAATAACTGAACATCCGATGACACTTTTTGCTGACGATTGCACTTTGACAATAGCTTGTAATGACATAAACACATATGAATATGACATTAATAATTCACTAATATCTATTATAAACTGGCTAAATGATAATAATTTAATAATAAATTTAAAGAAGACTAACATAATGCACTTTAGACAACGTACACCGACTATAAAAAATCTTAATATACAATTTAATAATATAAACATCAATGAAGCTGACACAACTAAATTTCTGGGACTAGTAATAGACTCTAAATTGAATTGGAAACCTCAAATAGAAGCGCTTATTAAAAAATTGAGTAGTGCAGCCTAAGCTCTGAAAAAGCTTGCGGTGGTTCTCAATACAGATGCGCTAATCACTGCTTACTATGGTTTAGTCGAATCAATTCTTAGATACGGAATCATCTTTTTAGTCCGGGGAATTTACGCCGAATATTAGGCTAACTTTGCATTAATTAAAAACAGCGATTTTTTTCATTGAATGTGTAGGGTATGGACAGGAGAGTATATTAAGCTGTATCCCGCGAAAAGTTCACCTCCGCGTATATGTTTTTTTTAAGAAAACGTCTAATATGTATTTAACTTGGTGGAAAAAAATATAAACAGGTATGTTTATTTGGAGTATTTGTAGAACAGATTGAGTACTACAAGTAGGTCAGAAAATTAAACATTTTCGTCCACGGAACATTCGTTTTTTTAAAAAAATCTTATAATTTGACTTCGTACTTAAGGCAAAAATATTAACAGGACAAAAATAGTGCAAAAATGATTTATATCACCATGTCTAACTATTATCCTGCCAGGTTTACCAGCCAGGTTTCAGGCTAGCTAAAGTAGACTCATCTTTCATGGGGTACTGTTTAAAATGTTACAATAAAATACCTCCCCCCATTCTACAACTGAATGAAACGAAATTTAAATCTTGCATAAAGCGCACACTATGTAGGCAAGCATATTATAAGTTGGGGGATTACATTGATGATAAAAATGCTTGGCTCAATGCTGGTCCTGCTCCACAACCATAGGGGCTATCAAATTACCATGTGAAGTTACTGTGGAAGCTGCAGAAGATTGTATAAATATCTTTGCTTTGTATAGATTCAATCTCTTAGTATTATATAATTGCATATCACATGTGTGAAAACTATGTACTGTAAAGCCACCATTTACTGAGTACCTACATCTTACACTGACGCGAATTTACCCTGGCGGTTGAGTAAATGTCATGCTCACTTAAATGTCACGCTGATGGCGGTGGGTGTGTCGGGTCATTTAGTTCCCTTCAATATGGTTGAGTTGAATGATGGCTGATACATGCGTCATGTTCGTGAACGGGCGCTGTCAGTTGTGCCTGGTCATCTCTTAGCTGCCACGGTTTATTTTAATTATTTTATTTTTAACTTTTTTTCGAATTATTGATTTCGTCTTTTACTCTGGACGCTCTTAACTTGCCCGTATTTCTACATCGTTCTCACATACTAGTAATTCTCAACACGATTGATGTAACCAAGATTTTGTAACATATTTTGATTTAAAAGAGTGTCCATGGAGTTTCTTGCCCATTCTTCTCCATAGAGATCTACGCTTTGGAATGGGCAACTACAGTACTTTCACAAGTTATTTTGTCTTGTGACTGGGACTGTAGCTTCGCTTTCTTCTTTTTTGTTCTTTGACTTTCAAAAGTGCCTGTAATGGTCTAATTGAAATAAATGCTTTGAGTTTGAGTTTGAGTTTGAGTTTATTATGAAAATTAAACAAATTCTGCTCCGGACTTCACAGAAAATCAAGAAAACCAAAAAATCTTAAATACTACTTACGGCAAAAATGTAACAGGATTTAAATTCATTTAATAATGAGAAATATATAAATCCAAACCTTAATCCCCCAAAATTAAACAAATTAGAGCGATAATTAATATTGTCAAATTAAAAATTAAATTACGATGCACAGTGTCAGCGCTAAGCAACGTGCGGCGTACGGCATGTGCTAGTGTGCGTAAACAAGATAAGCGTTGCGTTCATAGTGTGCAAATGACTGTGTTGTTGTTTGAATCGGTGTTTTATTGAGTTACGCGATTGTATACCTTATTTCTATCTCGGAAAGATCAAATTCCTATGAAAGTGCTGCGCCAAATACAAGAATAAAGCTTGCAGACGTATTTTACGTAAACATTAATTGATTTTTTTTTCACGATTTGCTTTAAAGTGTTTAATTTTCGTGTAAATAGGTTAGAAATAGCATTTAGATGAAAGTTAAACTAAATTAAACCCTGTTACATTTTTGCCTCAACCGCTATTGTAAAAAAACTGGTAATAATAACTTCCGGTATTACAATTTGTTTAATTTTGTTTATAGGCGGTGTAATATATTAATTTAAGTTATTTTATGTAAAAAAACCGCTGTTTATATTTTTGCCTTAAGTACAATTCAAAAATTTCGTAAATGTTTTTTTACCGTATTACTATTATTATTACTACTATTATTCGTCTTTTTCAGCTTGATCCGGTCTCGGAAAATGTTTAATTTTTTTTTATTATTTGAAGAGTTATGGTCAAGTACACGATTCAAGAAAAAAATAGCTGTTTATATTTAATGCAGGGTTCAAATCTAAAAGCCCCGGACTATTTGGGGGAATAGCACGGACAATCAAATAGCGTTTCGGGCACAGAAAAGGTGCATTCGATCGATGTTTAGACTGCAAACAACAGACAGCTGTAAACCTTATTTTATAGAACATAAGATATTGACATTGCCCTCATTATATATCCTGGAAACAGTAATGGTCATTAAATCAAATTCGCATTTATTTCAGCGTTTGTCTGATGCTGTCCCTAGGAATAAACGTGATAATTCCAAACTCTGTGTTCACGGCGCTAAAACAACTCTTATGAGTAAAAGCATATTTTGCATGGCTCCCACCATTTTTAATAAATTGCCAAAATCATGGAAAATATTAAATATATTTGCTCTAAAAAGTAAATTGAAGAGTTTACTAACTGAAAGATCATATTACAGTATAGCAGAGTTTATGAAAGAGGACAGTTTTCTTCGTTTTTGATATAACAATGTTGTATTTCTTGACATGTTATTGTAATCTTTAGTATTTTTTGACATTTTATTGTAATCTATTGTATTTTTGGAATAATTTTAATTTTAAATTGACATTTTTAATGACAGTTATTCATAATTATTTTCATTGACCAATTTATTTACTGACTGTGTTATTTAATGATTAATTTGACATTGTACCAAAAAATAAGCTTATTGAATTGTAATTGTACCTAATCTTTCATGAATAATGATGAAATGTAACTTATATGAATAATATCGCGCTTAATGCACCATCTCTTCTTACCAATTTGTACGCCACGATATGCGGCTGAACATGTTAGAACTTTTCTGTATCCCATTATTATCTTGCATGCAATGTTTCATGTACACCATGTTTCAACAAATAAAATTTACTTACTTACTTACTAAGCAATATAACGCCATGTCTAAAACAACCAATTTTGACATCTTTTTTTTTTTTTTTTTTTTTTTCGGATGGGAAATCATCAAATGACTTCTTCCGCTCTGGGCGGAGCGGAAGGGAGTGTCAGACTTGACTGACTAAAACCCATCCATGTTCCTTCTTAGCCCTTTGCGTTCCAGGGGCACGGTATCTCTTTCGAACAACCCGCAGCCCTGGCAGGCATCGGCCCTCTCGGACCCCTTCCGATTTGCTGACATCTCCTTGAGGCGCGCGTGGAACACGAACGCGCCGTCGGCACGGTCTGTCGTCATATGACGGACGGACGGTGAGCTAGCCCATTACTCACCGTCCACAGGCCCGCGCCTACGGTGGCCGGGGGCCACTGGTTGCCCCCCGACGCCCGGGGCGTCTCCCGCGGCGGCTGGGACGTGAGGTTCTCTCCCTCTCACGTTCCGCCACCTCCTTCGCTAGCATGACTGCTTCGCAGAAGGAGGCGACGGCTTCCCATTCCCTCTCGCTCCGGACCATGGATTGAACCAGGGCCGGACGCGAGAGGTCGCCGCCGCCAATCGCCGCTACGAGGACACGGCGGTGCTCAGCCCAAGCGGGGCATAGCTCCACAGTGTGCTCCACCGTGTCCTCCGGTCGATCCTCGCAGTGGTGACACCCGGGCGTTTCCTCCCGCCCGATTCGGTGCAGGAACCTCCCGAAACAACCGTGTCCGGTGAGGACCTGCGTCAGGCGGAAGGTGAGGGCGCCGTGGCGCCTCTCCAGCCACTCCTCAAAGACTTATCGCCACTATTGTGGCGTGCCCTGCACGGGGTTGCGACAGTCGCTCCCTCCATGTCGCCATGAGATCGCGCCGGAGGTCTGTCCGCTGAGCGACAATTTGCCGCGGCAGCGGAGTTTCCCCCCGGCGTAGTGCCTCCGCGCGCCATTCGTGCAGGCACGCGAGGACTATCGCCTCCAGATCCCATGGCGGCAATCCGGCCAAGAGGCTCGCCGCCTCGCCGGAGATCGTGCGGTACCCCCGGATCAGCCTTACGGCTACCACCTTCTGGGGCGCGTTCAGGTAATGGGCGGCTCGCCGCCTCAGAGAACGCGCCCACACCGGGGCCCCGTAAAGGGCCATGGACCGCACGACCCCCGCGTAGAGCCTGCGGCAGGAGGCGTTTGGACCCCCCAGGTTGGGCAAGAGCCGCTTGAACGCAGCCCCTGCCCGTTCCAGTTTGGGGGCCAAACGTCGGAAATGCTCCACGAAGTTCCACCGGCTGTCGAGGACAAGCCCTAGGTACTTCAGCGTCGACTCGACGCCGATGGGAACCCCTCCTACCGTCAGTATGGATCCCGACGGTGGCGCATTCCGAGGCCCATGAAAGCACATGGCCTCGGACTTGTGCAGTGCCACCTCGAGACACAGTTGCCGGATTCTCTCCACGACTATCGCAACCCCGCGTGTCATAAGTTCGGCCGCCGCCTCGTGCGACCTCCCTTGTGCCAGCACCAGCGTGTCGTCAGCGTAGCAGACTACACTGACACCGCTAGGGAGGTCGGCGCGCAGCACCCAGTCGTAGCCGATGTTCCACAAGGGCGGCCCCAGAACCGATCCCTGTGGGACACCGCACGACACCTCTCGCCGGTTCCATTCTCCGGTGCGACCGGGGTAGATGACGGCCCTGTCCGTCAGGTAGTCCCCGACCACACGACGAAGGTAGGTCGGCACCCGGTGATACCGGAGTGCCTCCCCAATGCAGCTCCAGGGCATGGTGTTGAAGGCGTTGGCGATGTCAAGAGACACCGCCAAGACAACCCCACCCCTGGACACCGCATCCCCCGTCGTGAGAGCCCTCACGCGCATGATGGCGTCCACCGTCGAGCGCCCTCTGCGGAAACCAAACTGGTGTTCCGCCAGATCCGGCCCCATCCCCACAAGGTGCCCGGCGAGGCGGTTGGCAATGACTCTTTCAAAGAGCTTGCCCACCTCATCGAGCAACACAATGGGCCGGTATGCGGACGGAGAGTCCGCAGGGCGCCCCGGCTTCCGAATGAGGACCAGCTTCCCCGTCTTCCAACGAAGCGGGAACTGGCCTCTCTCCAAGCATGCGCTTAAGAGCCCTTCCAGTCGGGGCCCGAGAGCCTCCGAGGCCAGGACCCAGGCTTTGCCAGGCAAAATTTTGACATCTGTGAATCTCTTCTAAAGGATAAGAAATGTCTTAAAGATTTATTTAATTGTTAATTTCTCATTTATCTAATTATTTTTCATTTATTTAATATTATCTGATGTGTTAATATTAATTATTTTAAACATCATCAATATATTTTAATAATATTGTAAATTTTGTTAGTCTAGTTAAAAATTCTATTATGCACGCTGTGGTCTCCTGTAAGTGTAGGAGTACACCTACGCGATACTTTTGTCATCCATAATTTATTTCGCATGTTCTGTGTACATTCTTTGTTGGAGATCCTAAATAAAGAAACAAATAAATAAAATACTGGTTGTCAGACTTTCGGGCCATTGACTATCTGTAACGACTGTCAAAGATCTACAAATGGCAGTCGGGACCAGCGGCTTAGCGTGGTTTCCGAGGCACAATGGAAACTCGGTACGTAATAGGTGGTCAGCCATCTATGGACCAGCCTAGGCAAACGCAACGTAATCCTAAGATCGACCCTAGCGACCTAAATTGTTTTTAAATGATTATTTTTCATTTGAAAGAACTTACTTCAAGTGTCGTCTCCTATTCATTTGTGAGCAAAACTTCGAAGTCCGAGTATAACTCCTCAATGTATAAGAACACACTACCACATCAACTTTTATTATAAAATCACCCTAAGAATAGAGTTTCCGAAAACGGTAACACATATGAGACATAAATAATAATTTCATGAATTCATGCCTCTCTTTGAAAATTACAAATATCCCACTAAAATTAACCTTTAAAACCCCATATTAAACCCACTCAGGAATGGAATTAAAAAATCCCTCTCGGCGGCGCTACTAAGTAGGTACCCCGCAATGTAACGTAAACAATACAATTTCTTTGTTTTCCGGGATCCACCTTATTTCCGTATCATCATGACAGAGTATGATACAATCGTGTTCTGTTTACTCCTGTCGATCACAAGATTTATGTTGGCAAGCTCTCAACTGTCACTCAATACAAACTATGTATTTTGGCCAACAGGTAGACACATCTCATTCTGACGATTAATTTAGAATTAATCAGAGCTAATTAAACACTTAGGTATCAAAAGCATAATTAGTATTTTAGCGAATGAACGTAATCATCATTTATTCCCCGTTATAGTTAATTAATCGTCCATTTAAATATCTTTCTATTGGCGCTCTTAGAAAAGTTATAATGAGTCATACCTTGGTCGGACCATCCATGACTATGACAGAAATGTGTGCTCATAATTATTAGTATATTTTTTACACATAGCTTTAATTTTAAAGAGGACCTCATGCCTAAATAATAACAGCCACAGGGGTCGATGTTTAAGGTTAAGCCTTGCTTGTCCAGGTTGGTCCGTCGATGGATGACCATAATTACATACCGAGTTTCCTATGAGCCACGGAAAGCACGTTAAGCCGTTGGTCCCGGCTGTCATTTGTAGATCTTTGACAGTCGTTACAAGTAGTTAGAAGCCAAAAGTCTGACATCCAGTTATACCAAGGGGAATCGTATTACCCAGTCACTGGGTGGTCAGATGGGCAGTCGCTTCATGTAAAATACTGGTACTCAGCTGCATCCGGTTAGACTGGAAGTCGACCCAAATATAGTTTGTGAACAGGCTAGGCAGATGATGATATTTTATTTTAAAGTCATTTTACGAAACTTAGATTATGATTCCCTGGAGGCACAAGGTACTTTTTCCTGTAAAAATAATCTACTGTTAGCGCATACATTTGGGTCGAGTTGGTATAAACCCGATTAGTTTTTCGGGATTACGATGGTGGTCCCATTTAGGAAGTTGTTCAATCTGATGGTTTGTACCCTCAAATATGACCTTACTTATACAAACCATAGGCGCCGATTTCAGACAATGCTCATGATTTCTCGTAACATTACTTAATCGTAAACTCAGTGGTGTCTTAGATTAACGGCTTACGTAATCAGAGTTAAATGAATTAATCAAAATATTCAGCCCTTCTCAATAAAGATTAAATCAAGAGGCGAAATCACAATACAGTAAATCAAATTACACAGCAAACAGAAATTACGGATTGAATAAATGAAATTCATTAAGAACGATGATGAAATTGTATTTTATTGGGGCACAAGTGAATCAAGCGGTAGAAAGGCAGGTAGGCAGGTTGAGGTATACACTTGTTGTAGTTCTGTTATTCTATACCAATGTTTCGGTATTGCGGGCACTTAATAAATCAATTAAATAAAGGTAGGATTTTGAAATTGACGTTTGTTTTGTGATTTGATTTATGAAAGGGTTGCAAGGGTTATTAGACTTGTCTATGATAAATTAAAGACACTTCAGGTGCGTAGTACATACTCGCAACCAGCGAGCAGTCACGAGCACTTGAATTTAAGAGGGAATCATCAGAGTAACCCGCGAAATACAAACTTTTTTTTTTCATTTAGTTTTTTTAATTTGCCGTACAGTGTCAGGTTGTATGATGAAAAAAGATATGATTCACGTCCCTGGCAACCTCACTTTAAGATGGAAGCGACACTGTGGCCTTCGAAATTTGCCGGTCAATGTCAGGTTTTATGTTGAACAAAATATGATATGCGAGCGTAAAACGTACGTATTTACATAATTGTAGTCATTTAAATCATCAACTAAACCCCTTTAAGTTAATTTCTTCTTCTTCTTCTTCAACCTTTGGCCACCCAATGCTGAGTGTAGGTCTCTTCCAAATCTCTCCACTTTTGGCGGTTATGTGTCATGATGGCTATCCAGTATCTTCCGGCCACTTTAATGAGATCGTCTGTCCACCTAGTCGGTTGTCTTCCCACATTCCTCCGACCCGTCCATGGTCTCTACTCCAGCATTTTCATTCCCCATTTTCCATCCAGTCTACGGCACATGACTATTTCACGAATCAGTCATTCAATGGGGTTAAACTCAGTAAAGCCATATTAGTTACGGCCGCGTATCGAATTTCCCGGCTAACTCTGGCGATTTCTTTTAAGCTACGGCTAAAGATAGTTGTGAAGATTTACTTAATAAAAAGAGATACAATCGATATTACGAGTTTTATGTCCTTACCCTTTTTGCCTACCTATTTCTAGTTTGTCTTGGTTTATAATATACATATGTGTCTGTTTTAGTTGTCAATAATAAACGGTTTTTCTTTATTCTTCTTTGTTGACCAAACACCGAAATCCGATTTAATCCAAAATTGGTAAAGTAGCGTATTTCCTTACTTTTAAAATTATTATGGATGTTCAATTCCATATCCACAGTGTTAAGAAGTTCTGTATGGTGTCGGACCTAAAGAATAGCACCATCTCATATTATCTTCCCATGGGTGTCGTAAGAGGCGACTAAGGGACTTTCCAGAGAATGGGCAGCAGCGTTCTTTGTGCTTTGGTAACAACCGTACTGCGATCGCCAACCCGCCTGCCAAGCGTGGCGATTATGCAGCACAAAACGCCCCATATTACGTCAATGTGGCGACTTGGGGGAGGCGTATGTCCAGCAGTGGATGTCATTCGGCTGAAATGATGAGTGTTAAGAAGTTACAAACCAGCCAAGCTTCTCCTCCCATTATTGTAGGAAGCGTGAATATACCTACTTATTACTTATTCTCATTTATTTCTGTGACATCTAACAATGACATGGGTATGCGGATATCGTGCCATACCTGTCAGACAGCATCCAATCTGACGTGTGTCTTATAGTACTGAGATTGATTAATACGAAACAATTTGGTTTACAGCATTTCTATTTGGATTTTATTGTTATTTAATTAGATTAATTTATAATTTACCACTTAGTTGCTTGGTGAAGAATCGAAATGAAGGGTACTCTTCGTTTTGTTTTGTGGTTTTCTTTTTGAAAATAATAATTGTTTCTAAATAACAATATTATTCTTTGTAGAATAATTATTTTAATATTATTTTGACGGCGAGGTTGGCGATGGCTGTTACTGAATGATTGGCTGCTGTGCTTCGTATCGCGGGTTCGATCCTGTTAACTCGTTTATGAATTTGTTGACTAGCCTATATGGCCTACAGATAGTTGTTCCGAGTCTGCCTGTTTGTGAATGTGAGTTTAAATGTTTGTTAACGCAACCACGATACACGAGAGGTTTCTAGGGACACCTTTTTAAACGTTGCCCACTTTAAAAAAGTGTGAGGTAGGTTAGGTTTGTTATGATACTTTTCATAATGGGGATGGAAACTGCGGAACTAATGGCGCTAGCATAGCTGGTTCCATGCATCGTCATTGGTTGAAAATCCGGTAATGTCATTTTATATTTCAAATTAGCTCGACCTCATTGGTCAGATTGAGAACCAGCTATAGTCGTGCCATCTACAATTAGCTTTTAACGGTCTTCCCCATTGGCTTATAACGTGTCCACTGCTGGGGTACAGGCCTCATCTTTGAGGGAGTGGGCTGTAATCCACCATGCCGGCTGAGTGCGGGTTGGTAGATGTCACACATGTCTTCGAAGTTTTCTCACGATGAGCGCAGTGGTGATGAAATAATTGGCGCAAAGTAAAGCCACAGGACCACCACACCTCTCTTAACTCCACTAGTAGCTCTGTTGACTGTCAAATGTTTTTACGATGTTTATTTAACTATTCTGCTGTCACTCATGCTGACTTGTGCTGTGTTTCAGTACAGCTGTGTGGCGTCGAAATAACAGGAACTTTGTTTATTGACGTTTAAAAAGTCGTTCAGTAAAGATTATTATACTGATTCCCACACTTTATTTTACTAATTTACCCGACTGCAGTAAAAAAAAGGGTAATGTTTTTGGCATATCAATGAAAACCGTCAATCAAACTGTTCGTAGAGTAGGTACCTAGTTGTTTGACATACTATACTGATGTTCCACGTCATGTTGAGCATGAATGAAAGATACATCAAATGGCAGGCATACCTGCGGGTGATTGACAATCTCCTGCGGCTATACATTGGTGCCTAGGTACATTGTATATACGTAGATAAACTTTTTAAACGTGTGCACAAAGCATTTATATAATAACTACGTTGTTACTAAAGAGTAATGGTTTTTTTTATTACCGGGCAAGCCGTTTGCTCCAAGGAATATCCCATTAACAACAACGCCCAACTTTATTTAGTTATTTATTTATGTTCACACAAAACACATACACAAGAAATAACATACAGGAAAAAGAACATAAAGGGACAGCTTATTTTGTTTAGGAAAATCTCTTTCAGCAGACCTGCGACAGGATTGATAAAACGTAGACATAGTGTGTAAAAAGAATAAATTAAGCCTTAACTGTTCTCATATAGCATTAACTAAAACAAACATAATTAAAACTTTCATCCTATACCTAGTTTGAGAGGCAGGGTTTTTCCATATTGTGCACAGATTTTGAGTTCTTAGATTTCATTGCATTGTGTTCCTACCAAAGCTCATTTAAATTGTCTATATATAAAACTTGTTAAATCTGTTTTCTTGTGAAATAAAGTTTTATTATTAAATAAAAAAAAAATCCTATGAAGTTATTTTTTTTCTTTAGGAAGTTAATTTTTCAAATCTTCTTTCCTTAGTGCTCACCTTCGCTATAAGAAGAACTCTTGAGTCCTTGATCCAGTATTTTGAGCTTCGCGTTGTCTGCCCGGTTATGATTTTTTATAAAGTTTATTATATTCTCCGAACGAGGTGTGGTTTTTTTTTCTATGCAGTAGGACAATAATAAGCTTTATCTCCTATGAGATTATGCTCCATTTCTCAAAGAATACTTTACCTTATATTCTACTGTCTGAGCCCAAAAGATACAGTCAAAGTTACCTCCGTGCTGCCACGGACATCTCTGTGGAAGTTGCAAAGTTTTGCGTTCCCAACAATATTACAGAATACTGGCTTGTCAGAAACACAAAGAAGAAAACCTGTTTATAAGTTTAAGTTTATTTATTTACTCACTAGCTGTTGCCCAAAAATTAAGAAATTCTTATAAAATTATTGTTTCCCTAAGTTTGTAAAAAAAATCATGTTTTTTTGCAATTTTGTTTTCAAAAATAAAAGCAGTATAGGTTACTTTTAATAACATCAGCTTACGCCAGTAAAGGTCCCCTCAGTCCAGCCGTTTCAGAGATTAGCCGAAACAAACAGACACACAAAAACTTTAAAAAAAGATTTTGGTTTTATGTAGGGTATTATACTGTCATATCATCATCATCATCAGCCTATAATGTTCCTACTGCTGGGACAAAGGCCTCCTCTCTATGAGAGGGAGTGAGCTGTAATCCACCATGCGGGCCCAGTGCGGGTTGGTAGATGTCACATGACTTCGAATTTTTAGTTCTAGGACGCGTGCCCGTTTCCTCACGATGTTTTCCTTCACCGTTTTTGAGAGCAGCGCTGATGAAATAAATTACACAAAGTAATTCGCCTGCCTGGGTTCGAACCCACGGCTTACTGCTCGTAAGTTGGGGCTGCCACAACTGGGCCACCACTGCTCTCAAATTACAAACAGGCACTTCAATTTTATTAATTTGTATTGATTAAAAAAAAACCTACCATACGAATCACTGCAAAACAGTGTGTACTGAAAGAGTTTGAGCTGATAATAGACAAAGAAATATTTTCTAATTGATTTTAAATCACCATTTTAGTCATACCTCCCACAGAAAGACAGTTTTTGTTTCGACTCGTCATAACTTTCAAAAGAATGAGATAATGACACATAGGGAAATACATTTCAATATGTCAACGTGACAGTAGGGTAAAAGTAGATATTATTGGCTCACGAAAAAGTTGCGACATCACATGGACGGCAACGAGAGGGTGTTCGTACCAATTGTGCGCAAGACAGATTAATTTCTCTGTACAATTTAATAATACGTACTGTTTTTGGCACCATTGTTTCTGTGTTTTGCGAGATCTTTTGTCTAGTTAATATAATTATTTTGGTGTATCTCTGTTGTAGGCGAAGGTTTAATTAAGATTAGTTTCCTGATTAATGCGTTGGGACTGTCAGCTTCCAAGTTATGTAATGAATTTTGCAAACTTTGACTGGCAGGTGCTTCTATCTTATACTGCAAATACCTCATTATAGGCCACGGCCAAGGGTCTGATTCTAAAGTGATAGCAATCAAAACTCAATGTTAAAAATATAACTTGAAATATCATTTTGCGAATGCCACAGCCAATGCAGCCGACACCGACAGTTTATTTTTGCAGACATCAAAATTCAAACGTTCTTCTTACTTATTAATAACACAAGAAACGGGATATTTACCATGTTTACTATTTATTTTGTCTTTTACTTCATACTTTCATTGCATTAATCTCAATTTCAATTGTTTACCAGTTTATTTCATTCTGACAGGGTTCTGGTCGAAGCTACTTTGACTTAAATAATTATTGAAATAGACAGAACAAAAAAAAAGACAGTGTATGTGCCATCAATCAGAGCACGTACCCTGCGATATGCAATGATATGATATATATTATATGATTGAGTGTCGCTACAAGATTTATTTATGTACTACCTTGATCATGCTTTCGTAGTCCTCTCCATTCATAATATGCCGTGATAAGGCCAGATTACACCACCATTAGTTAAGACTAAGATCGAAGTTAAACTGTAGTTAACCAATCGGGGTTAAATGACGATGGGACGGAGTTGTGTGACGCAACTTAAGAGACGCATTTGTGTAGATAAGTTGTGCCTGTAATAGTTTACCGAAATACCTTAATTGCCATATAAAGTAGCCTAAATTATATCCCAAATTTGAGCAAAAGCCTTTTTCATTTGAATGATTGCTCAAACAAGCAACAAAATTGCTCGTGGCTGAATAATAACAGCCGCTCGGGATGATCTTCAGGTTAAGCCACGTTTGCCTTGGTTTGTCCGTGGATGGGTGACCACCCGGTGTAGATATTTGACAGTCGTTACAGGTCAGTCAGTGGCCTGAAATGCTGACAACTGGTTTTACCAAGGGGTGTCGTAGTGTCCAGTACTACATCTGGTTAGTGGAGGTCAGATAGACAGTTGCTCCATGTAAAACGCTGATACACAGCAGCATCCAGTTAGACTGGAAGCCGACGCCACCATAGTTGGGGCAAAGGCTTTACAGATGATGCTGATGACAGCAAAAATCGGCGATAAAATTATAGTGAACAGACTGTGACCACTCGGATAATTAATTGTCTGTTTAAAATTATCCGCCGAAAGTGCAATCGGCCTGATTCACCGGTGAGTATTGGTTGTCGAACACCGCCCACTGGCTCCTAAATCAATATTAATTGGCTCAGTGCGTTAGCGTTCTTTGTATCGAGTGATTCAGCGAGCATCGAGCCGAAGTGAGGTGAGCTCACTGTGTTCGTGATTGTTAATTAGTGATAGTGCGAGTCGTGATTGTGTTCAACCATCGACAAGTTTCTTGTTCTTCTTGCGGAGTTTTCGGAAATACTTCTTTAAGTGGTTGATTGCAGTCGGGTAAAGGATTCTGCTTATTTCAATAAGCAGTTTTATTTTTATTGGAATCCTACTAATTTTGACCTGTCAATTTTGATTGCCTACAATCCGTACTCTTCTGGTAAGAACTCCACAGTTTAGTTTTACGATTAAGTTTATTGTCTGTTTTAGTATTTTTTTCACATGTAGGGTTAATGATGAACATTTATACTTAGTTTGTACCAAAATACAGGTAGCAAGTAACAGCGACACGCATTAGCTTACCACGTATCAAGTAGGTACATCATTCCGAACCATAAACCTCCACATAGAAATTAATCATCGGTAAGTTTTTTTAAAGAGGAGCTCGTGGCTAAGTATTAACAGCCGCACGGGTAGATCTTTAAGGTTAAGCCGTGCTTGCCGAGGTTGGTCCGTGGATGGGTGACCATAATTACATACCGAGTTTCCTCCGTGCCTCGGAAAGCACGTTAAGCCGTTGGTCCCGGCTGTCATTTGAAGATCTTTGACAGTCAAGTCTGACATCCAGTCTTACCAGTATCGTATTACCCAGTTACGGGGTTGTGGATAGGCAGGCGCTTTATGTAAAATACTGGTACTCAGCGGCACCCGTTTAGAATGGAAGCCGACCCCAAGATAGTTTGGTAAAAGGCTAGGCAGATGATGATTTTTTTTAAAAAGAACAGCCGTTACAGCCCTTGCCGCTTCCTTACATTGTGACCGTGAAGGTATTCTTTTCTTTCTTTCTTTTTTTCTTTTCTTTTTTTTTAAAAACGAAACAGCAGATTATTTTTTAATTCAGAATGATTGTACTGATTACGTGGTAATCATTGGTGCGTCGGTGTCGCTTCACCTACTCTGTCGATAATACATCATCATCTGCCTAGCCTTTTCCCAAATTATCTTGGGGTCGGCTGTCCGTCCAACCGGATGCAGCTGAGTACCAGTATTTTACATAAAGAGATTGCTTATCTGACCTTCACAGTCCAGTAACTGGGTAATAGGATACCACTTGGTAAGACTGGGTGTCAGGCTTTTGGTTTCTGTCATTCTTCCACGGACCAACCTCGGCAAGCACGGCTAAACCTTAAAGATCTACCGGTGCGGCTGTTATTATTTAGCCACGAGCTCCTCTGTAGATAATTAATCAATAGACATAAATGTACAGACGCCAGCACATACAGGTACAACAAACTATCAATATTCTTTAATAGATTTTCAACTTTATCGTTAAAGAATTAGGTTCATGGTTGATTGTGAAAATTTCACTGTGTATGTCTGTACGGCAGTCATAGATCATTTTAAACAAAAACTACGAGTATGTTCAGGATTTAAGATTCACGGCTTTATAAACCAGGCTAGACAACAAATTCCAGCATTTTCTTTAAAGCACGGACCCTAAAAAGAACAAATTGTAAAAAGTAGTAGTATAGAAATTGTTTTAAGACATTTTCGTGCTGCGAAAAAGAAAATAAGAGAAAAAAAAATGTTATTAAATATTGTTTTAAAATATTTGTACTAACAAATAAATACTACCAGATTTGTACTTAAGCTTGACCTCCCCGACCCTCGCTCGAGCCAGCCCGCGATGCTGTGCCAGTAGTTTTAAATCAGCCCCTAAATAATGATATCATTCAGATCCAGCCTGTCCCCATGCAGTCCTCCCCCAGTGACGCCCTAAGCCGAGGCTCGTACCCCACAGGGGGTGCCCTTAGCGTGTAGTCGCTTAGTTTGTAAGTTTTTATGCCCTGGCTGGAGGCCTTACTCTTAAAGCACCCACAGGATAGTCCGGTTAAGCAGACGACAACCTCCTAGGTTGAATTGCGAGACGCCATTCCCAAAAAAAAAAGCTTAAGCTTGAGTTTTGTTTTAAAGCAGGTCCGAATTTGAAATTTTAGTGTTGTAATTGGCCGAAAATAGGAATCACATGAAGACAATGGCACGCTTACTGGACACAACTTTTCATAATTTATTTCATAGTAATGAAAAAAATTGTTTTGAGTATGGATGCGGAAAGCATTATAGTATATGGAGGAAGACGATGGAAGAAGTTTGTAAAAGATATAACTAATAATATTATGACTAACTAGAAGACATACTAATAAATTAGGATAAGGTAACAGAAATACGATTAATAGAAACAGCACAATATTACAAAAACATTTGATTTATTTGTTCGATAACACACTGATAATAGCTTCTGTCTCTTCAATGATCTGGCTCAAGTCAGAAATACTATAATTTGTCATCATTCAGTCATTTTCTTCCTTTTGATGTTGGGCAGATGTCCAAACAATGTCGAACGGTACATTGGCGCTAATCAGATTCATTTATAACCACCTTGTAATACTGTTTATAAATATCACTGTCAATCGTTGTGAATAAGCTAGAAGAGTGATATAAAATATACCTATATGAATCGTGTGTCTATTTTTGGTAGTCAAATATAGCCGAGCCATTTTCAACCTAATGGTCTTAGTAACAAGGTTGAAACGTGGTCAACAGCCTTTATTTACGTTAGCGCTACCATCTTACTGGGTCGTATCAGCTCTCGTAGTACTGCTGGAGCTACGCCGTAGCACAGCGCGTAGCGTTGGTCTTGTTTGCTACGGCAGTTGGAACTGTTATTTCCAGAGGGTTTAGACATAACCTCAGCGCTAACGACGATGGAAAGTAAAAAATTTACTGAATTGACATATAACTAAGGTACCGAAAAGCTTGTGTCAATTCTGTAGAGATACGAAACACTTTGAATGAGATTGCTAATAGGTTGCAGGCCAGGATACGGTTACAGTTAGGTATTACAGTTTTCTGCTACACACGTTTATGCATGCCTGCACAGTCTGACTGCACAGGCAAAACTGCACATTCATAACTTATCCTCCATGACCGACTTTACTGAATCAAATTCGACGAAAGTCACGAAAAAGGCAGACGAACCAAAAGTAGACCTCTTGAAAGGGAATGGCAAAACTTTTTATTTTTTTACAAAAGGGCTGTTTAACAGATTCTACAGTTTTCAATGAACTTATGAAAGTCGCATATTTCACTAAAACGCTGTATTTCGCTAAAACCAGCCATAGGCCGGGTGTGCATGTGCTGTTTTGCCTCCATGTTCAAACTGTACAGGCTTGAAGGATAATAGGAACGGTTCAACATAATTATGTACATAATAATATGATATTTACACAATAGGGTAATAGGAACAAACTTTAAAGGAACAAACTAAGCAGTTGCTATCCGTTGCAACTCGTTTTTGACTTACACTTACTTTCTTTTTCAAAATCATTTTTAATTTTGTAAGTTAGTTTAAAAAGTGTTTTTTTTATTTCGTTTAAGGATTTTTTTCAATTTATTTATTTTGAGAAAAACCATCGAAAATAAAGTCAAAGTCAAAGTATTTTATTTGTCGTAGTTGTATTCGTCGTAGTTGTATAATCTGCAGACATAATATTGGTTTAGTAATTTCAGGACTATGAAGGTTAGTGACTTAGATAAACTCTTGAAGAAAGAACCTCACAGTCAGTCCGCGCATTCGTCAGTTGTCATGTAGCTCAACTCATAAGTCAAGTAACTTATCGACAACTCTTCTCCAGGGTAATGCCACCAGACATGGCGATTTCGATGAGGCACACGAAGCTGAAGGCCGAGGAAGCGGCTCTCCTGGCGGGTGAGATCAACAAGCCCTCGTGGGAGTCCAGGAACGAGGGCATCCACGAAAGGGTCAGCTTTGAAGACTCCATCTGGGGCTTCGACCTGGCCGGTGGCATATTTTATAAGACCCCGTTGAGAGTTACTTTTGTAAGTATAAGGAATGTTGGAAGTATTTTTAAAGGTCTTTATTTCTCCTTCCGATGTCTCAAGGCTACTTACGCTCGTCACGCATGCTCACTCTCGCACTCGTTCACGAAAGCACGATGCCGAGCTGATGTGGTACTAACATTAGTTGTCCCAAGTGCATCAACATTTATCTAGTTACGTCAGCAGAAATAACAATGCGAACGAAAAAAACTGCATCATCGCTTCACAATAGGCGAGTGTCAAACGCAATCCTTTTTAGGATACAAAAATTTGGATGTCATCGATTGGACTGGTTCTTGGAAAACGTGTTTGACTCAACTTCCTGGGATCATTCACACAACACACACAAATCTGAATGACGTCTTTAAGAAATTGTCTTATTTTCTTATGTATTTGCTAGTTTGTTGTTTTCAGCAGTTGGGTCACGTATCACCAAAAACAAAAACAAAAAAGTTTTGTTCGATTGTTATACCAAGATATTTAGTGGATATAACTTGCTGTGCTTTGACAATGACCAATATTGCTAATATTTGCATAACAAACTTGTGCCCGCGTAAATTATACATTATAATTTTATAAATAAGTTATGCTGATGTATACACTATATACATATTAGTATTGTTGTGCACTTCCATTAAAATTCATTCAGTGGTTTTAATAGGAAAGAGTAAGAGAATCCCCCTTCACAAACTTTGACATATTTGGATTACTGTTTATGTATGCATGAATGCTGTTCACGCAGGTTAAACCGGATGGCCGAGCAGAGAAGGCGGGCATCAGACCCGGAGACAGGCTGTTGCGGATCAATGACCTGGACACGTCGACCCTCACCATCCAGCAGGCTCACGACATCATCATCGACTCGGGCATTCATCTCAAGCTTTCTGTTACTTCGTAAGTACTAAGCACTCTTCTCTTCGTTAGAAAGAAAAAGTACTCATTAGTCTTGAACAAGATGAAAAAAAAAATGGTTAAAATTAAGAAAAATAACAAAATTATATAAAAATTTAAAAAATAATAAAATAAGACAAATTAAACTGGTCTGTACGAGGCCAAAAGGTCCCTCAGGTATCAGTGGCAAAGCATACCACTGATAGGCATCAGTGGCATGCTTTGCCACTGATAAAGCATGCCACTGATGCCTATCAGTGATTCATGATTGGTCTTCAAACGTGCAAGTAAACAGGCATTTACGACACTCCAGCAAGTGCATCTTAAGCACCGGACTCACACTGACTGTTGGATGAGTTTGTCGAAGTCGGGAAGTAGTGGTGGTTGCTAAGCACTAAGCATACAAGGTGGAAGGCACCGATGCCAAAATGGTTTCGATGTATTGACTAAACCATTCTGAACCCCCAACAACTGCTTTCTACAAGACTGCAATACCTACACGGTAAAAATGTATGAAACAGCAATTTTGTGTAACCGATGAAAAATTTATATGTGGGGGGGGGGGGGATTCAGAATGATGTACTGATGAATACGTAGTGACCATTTTAGCGTCGGTGTACCTTCCACCTTGTGGACTTTTTGCTAAGGTGGGGCTAGCCGAGACGAACATTGAATCAGGAGAAGAGCAAGAACATTATTTTCTTGACAATCTGATAATATTCTTAATAGTATGAATTCTCGGAATGATCAACAAAAGAATGCACTATCCCACTTTATTGAAAAAGTATTTGGCAGACTGTAGATTCGCTCATATTTTAGTCTAAACCAACCTATTCAATCAAATACATATAAACTAATTTAATCAAATTAAAGATGACAGATGAAAATGATTTGATGGCAACACGTTTTGTGGTTTTTTTACCAAAAATCCATACTAATATATTAACTCTGTCAGTTTGTTACCTTTTTACGACTAAACGAGTAATCGGATCTTAATGAAATTTGGCAAGGAGATAGATTATATCTTAGGCAGGGACATAGGCTATCTTGTTTATCTTTCTCCCGCCACCAAATACCACGCGGACGAAGTCGCGGGCAACAGCTACTTTTAAAATATGAGCAAGCTATTACTAAAATACATTTACGAATTAACCAAGAACAAGCTGTTGACTATATATACATTACTGACCATATTATCACTCAAAATTATAGAAAGAGCATAAAACGGGTTTGGGTAACTTTGTATGAACCAAAGGCATGATTTCTTTGTGTGTTTTTCGCTATTCCTCGTAGTTTCGGATTTGGCCTTCCACCCACTAAAATTTACCCACCCTGTATATCTCGGCTCCGATGCATTTTGGAAATAACGGTTTATAGAAGAAAATGAATGTCTTGTTGTGTTCTTACTCATGATGTTTTTGCATTACTGGCCGCAGACTTAATAAAATCATGCCAGTTTTACCCAAACCCCTTTAAATCATTCATGTTTCGTTTTCAGTCCTGAAGATGTGGAAGACTCTTACTACTGATAGCAGTAGATCCCCTTGTAAGTATATAAGTCAAATAAATTAATAGCATTTAACATATTTTTTTTTTTAAAACAAGCTTTTACATAAATACTCTAAATAGAAGAATAATAGGCCATTTATGGTTTGTTGTTAGTATATTTATTTTATTGTAATAATGTATATGACGGAGAAAATGTCTCCGTTCCGTTTTTAAAAAGCGTGACTTCAGCATAGCTGACGTCACTGACTATGTTCAGGGTGATCACTCATCTTCGATCTTCCAAGTAAAACACCACAAGTACACTGTATGACTCGTTTATTCAACCGACAGCGTAACGACTTATTTACATAGATCCGTACAGTTCGGCGGCTCAAGCAAGACTGACCCGATCGCTTTTTTTTTTTTTTTATGAATGGCATCTCGCAGTTCAACCTAAGAGGTTGTCGTCTGCTTAACCGGACTATCCTGTGGGTGCCTTAAGAGTAAGGCCTCCAGCCAGGGCATAAAAACTTACAAACTAAGCGACTATACGCTGAGGGCACCCCCTGTGGGGTATGAGCCTCGGCTCAGGGCGTCGCTGGGGGAGGACTGCATGGGGACAGGCTGGATCTGAATGATATCATTATTTAGGGGCTGATTTAAAACTACTGGCACAGCATCGCGGGCTGGCTCGAGCAAGGGTCGGGGAGGGCATGGACCGGGACGTCGCGACGGACCTCGACGGCGAGGTCGGAAAGACGGCGGTTTGTGTCTGTACTTATTAAGAGTGCTAGTCTCTTTACTACTCTCCTGGAGGAGGGTGATAGCATCATCGGGAGTGACGAGGGTATGCCGAGGACGGCGTACTGTACTAATGCGCGAGGGTTCGTAACGGGCGGCCGCTGCGATCAGGGGATTACGGTGTTTAGTGGCGTTATCGAAGAAACGCTTCGAAAGACGTTTCATAAACTGAAGGACGGTGGGCATTCTAAGGTCTACGTGTAGACGGTCGTTACGGACATAAAAAGGGGCTCCCGTGACTCTACGTAAGAACCGGTTCTGCAAGGTTTGCATCCTATGGATGTATTTAGGCTTGGTGTGAGCGTACACGACGCAAGCGTACGTCATAATGGGGCGGATCACCGCGGTATAAAGGCGCAACTTGCACTTGAGTGACAATTTGCTTTTTGCCGAGATCATGAAATGAAGCCTACCCATAGCAAAGGCAGCTCGGTCGCGAGCTGCTTTGATGTGCGCCGCGAAAGACAGGTGGTTGTCAAGTAAGACTCCTAAGTACTTGGCTTGCTTCTCCCAAGGGATAGGCTTACCGTACATAGTGATCGGGCTGAGCGCGGGTGGCTTATTCTTACGCGGTTTAGAGAAAAGAACTGCCTGGCTCTTGTCGGGGTTCACCTCGATTCTCCATTTCCGGAACCAAGCGCCTAAGACGTTGGCTGAGGTTTGGAGGGTGCTGTAAATAGCGTCGTGACTACGGCCAGTGTAATAGATGGCCGTGTCGTCCGCGAACAGGGCTAACTGTGCCTTCTTGCTCTTGGGGATGTCACTGGTGAACAGAGTAAAGATAAGGGGAGAGAGCGGGGAGCCCTGAGGGACTCCGGCTCTAATGGGGTGGGGGGAAGACAGTGCCTTCCCGATGCGATAGCGGAAGGTGCGATCCGACAAAAAGTCTCGTAAGATGAGCACGAGACGGTCCGGCACTCCCAGTTTGTACAGCTTATATAATAAGCCGTTGTGCCAGACTTTGTCGAATGCCTTTGCTATGTCGAAAAACAACACACCCGTCATCGCTCCACGCTGAAAGCCAGCGCTCAAGTGTTCTACGATGCGGTGGGCCTGTTGAATGCAAGAGTGTCCGGTCCTGAAGCCGAACTGTTCGTTGGGGATGAGACTCTTAGCCTCGGCGAAGTCTTTGAGTCGCTTATACATAAGTCTCTCGTAGATTTTACCGAGTGCATTCAGGAGACTGATAGGTCTGTAGCTCGAAGGCTCAGACTTGGGTTTGCCTGGCTTGGCGAAACCGATGACAGTGGCCTCTTTCCATATTTGGGGAAACGCGTTGTTGCTCAGGGCGCCATTGAAGATGGCCGCCATTAACACGACGAGCTGAGCGGGGAGGAGTTTGAACACCCTATTGGTGATTCCGTCGGAGCCGGGTGCTTTCCGCGGTTGAAGTTTGTTAATGATGTCTTGCACTTCGTCAGCTGTGACCGGAGGCAGAGGATCATCAGGGTCTTCTTCGGGGGGCAGGGCGGCTCTACGTTCGACGAATGCGTTCACCTCATCGAGATGTCGCTTGTCTACTGGTTGCGAGCTGGGGGAGCACTGGGACTCCAGGCTGTCGGCTAGGCATTCGGCCTTCTCAGAGTCGTCGAATGCGACGCTCTTATCGGGTCGGGTGAGGGGAGGCATCGAAGCCTCTTCGGTGGAGCGCATCTTGCGTTGCAGCTGCCAGAAGGCTAGGTGGGTAGGCTCGAGTTCGCTTAGCGTTTTGTCCCATTGATTATTACGAAGCTCACTGGTGCGATCCTTTACAGCACGCTGTAAATTACGCATGTGGGCTTTGTTTGCCTCGCAGGGAAAGCTGCTGTAGGCACGGATGGCCGCGTTCTTTTCGTTTATCAGTTCACGTACGTCAGCGGGAAGTATCCAGCGTTGATCGCTCATTGCTGGGACTTCCCGTGAGCAGTCCTTCAGTACGGATTGCACGTGTTCTGTAAACGAGTTGATGGCGGCCGTCGTGTCTGCGACTGAGACTATGTGGTCGGGGATGGCCTCCAGGTGAGGCGACGTGGTGGATTTCAGCTTTTCGCTGACTTTCCTCCAGTCGGTTATCACTTGGGTCGGCGGGGGCTGGCTGGGGTCAGAGGGACCCGAGCGAGGAACTAAGTGCATGAGCACTGGTCGATGATCTGAGTTAAGCTCATGTAAAGTCTCGATGGAATGCAACTTAAGGTTGACATTCTTGAGTAGCGCTATGTCGAGAACGTCCGAACGTTGGTCGGGGTCGTGGGGATAGTGGGTGTGCTCCATAGGAGCGATGGGATCGAAGTTGAGGGACTCACCCAGGTTATACAAGTGACGTCCTCTGGCAGAGGTCGTCGTGCTGTTCCAGGCGGGGTGTTTGGCGTTGAGGTCGCCCGCTATGATAACGGAGTTGCTCAAGCCGAAGAGGACGGCAAGGTCTTTGGTGAACAGAGTGTGCTCCTCGTACGTGCCGCCGGGAGGGATGTACGCAGAGGCGATAGTGATCGGTTGATGGCCGGTCATGCCTAGTCGACACACTGAGGTCTCGAGTAGAGACTCCATGGGAGGGGGATCTAAGGGGATGCAATGCAGTTCTTTTCTGTAATAGATTAGAGTCCCGCCCTTGTGGCAACGTGACCGATCGTTGCGAACTATGCGATAGTTGGCAATTCTCGGATCGCGGTGACTGGGCTTGAGGAAGGTCTCCTGTACGAGGAGGATATCAATTTGATGGTCGCGGAGGAAGGTGGCGATCTCATCACGCTGGCCTCTAATGCCATTGGCATTAAAGTACCCTAGTTTTAGGGATCGGGGTTTGGTGCACGTTAATCTCGTATTATCCATTGGAGTTAGTCGAGGTTAAGGTTGCGGAGGAGGTCGCCTAACTTGAGTAGGGACTTGAGGATAATTTTTAGTTTATCGCCACCAGTGTTAGCCGCCCTGAGATCAGCCGCCATGCGGTCTGCTTCGGGGGTGACTAACTCTGCTAGTGATTCTAAAATTACGTTGTGAGAGGGGTCCACGGCCGCGGGACCGGGTGGCGTGGGACGAGCGGGCGCCGGTGCGCTCGCTTGGGCCGCGGGAGTGGGGACAGGGGCATCTAATAGCCCGGGGATGGGGCTGGACTTTGCTTTACTGAGAGCCGGGAAGGCTTTCTGGTGGTTCAGCGTGGTCCAGGGAGAGGGCCTCTGAGGGCTGAGTCTCTCCGGCATCTGGGCAGAGGGTAGCCTCACCGATGGGCTTTCTCTTTGTTGGCGGGCGCTTGCACGCTTCACCAGGTTAGAGGAGGAGCCTTTGGGGGCTTTTGAGCAGCCGCGGTAGTTGGCCGTGTGGCCCGACTGGCCGCAAAGCACACAGCTCGGTGGCTCCGTGCAAAGCGACTTGTCTTTGGGACGGGGGCAGTCTGCCGTGCCATGGTCGCCTAGACACTTTACGCATCTGTGCGGCGCATGGCAGTTGGCTTGGCTGTGACCGTACATCTGGCAGCGGTGACACTGTCCGACTACGCTTGAGCGGTAGGGCTTCTCTATTGAGATACCTGACAGGGAGCAAACCGACTTCACTTTGAAGATCGGGTGGTGACCTTCTACTGGGTCACAGATGACCAGTACCATATCGTAAAGGTCTCCGCCTCTCGCCTTATGAAGGCGGTGGACGGCTGCGACCGGGATGTCCTGGCCTAGGAGGTCATTGAGGATGTCCTCCGTGGGGATTTCCTTCGGGATCCGCCTGATCACCACGCGGGTGGGCTTCTCCTCTGGGAGGGAGTAGGTGTGGAAGGCTATGCGCCTTCCGATTAATTGGCGGGTTAGTTCCCTGAAGTCGGTTGTCGTAGGGACCACCACTTTTATGCCCTGCTGTGTGCTTTTTGCGCTTGTGTATTGAATACGGCGCTCATTACACATTTTGGACACGTCTGTCCATTTCCCTTTGTCCTGAATGAACAACGGGGGAGGGGGCTTCAGCTTCTTTGAAGAAGCGGCTGAAGGTTTAGCCTTAGGGCTGACTGGCCTACTGGTATGAGCAGCGGCGGACGTAGGTAAGGGGACCGGGGAGGTGGGACGGGAGGCCGCGTGAGAGGGGGCATAAGGGAGCGCGACGATCTTTTTGGTCATGGCGGCCTGGGAATTTTTGCCCTTCTTCCTCTTGCCCTTTCCGACGACTTGATAGTCGTCTTCAGAGGATGAGGAGGCAGAGCACGCGTCTAAAATTGACTCTGAGTCGGAGATTGGCTCAGTTGTGTCCATGTTCTCGGAAACGGGAACAATGGACGCAGGTTCGGACAGATCCTTTGTTTGCGAAACAAAAGGTTTCGAAACAATGGGTCTCGGTTTAGCCGGAATCGCGGCGGCGTCGGCTGACGGTACGCCTTTGTCCATGTTCTCGGAAACGGGAACAATGGACGCAGGTGCGGGCTGGACCTTTGTTTGCGAAACAAAGGGTTTCACAAGAATGGGTCTTGGGGTGGCCTTAATCGCGGCGGCGACGGCTGGCGGTAAGCCTCTGTCGGCAGGCGGCGGCGACAAAGGGCTCTCGAGCGCGTCACTGAAGTCAGTGAATGCAATACTGGGTTGCTGCAAGGCAGCGACATCGGACCCATATTTCTTTAAAAAATCTGGATCTTTCAGGACAACGTTTTTGAAAAACGCAAAAAGGCGTTCCTCATCCGCATCAAGGGCCATATTATCTGCTAAGAGTTAGCAGACATTTGAGTGAAGCTCAGCGCGCCTAACAACCTAATTCCTTGCACAATTATGTAGGGAATTTACTGTGTCCAGCGACTCACCCGCTTCAACCTTTCCGCAGCCACAGTCCGAGGGTCCGGGCTTGGTAGCAACTCCAACTCCAGTCCAGGGAACTTTGCTTTCAGGAACTTGTTGAAACGGGAAACACTAGCACAGTAAATCGGCGGCGCACACGTTCGCGACGGAACCCAATTTTTTTACCTAGGCCCTGAAGGGGTTAGGCGGGCGGATTGGGTCACCACCCTTTCTTGGTTTCGTTGGCACCGTTAGGTTTCCCACCAAGAACCTCGAAACTGAGGACTTTTCCCTGATGGGGCAAAGGAAGTTAAATCGGAATAATATCCGAAGCAAAATGAGCAAGTGCTGTCTTAATAAAAAGACAACAATTGTTCGGGGGTGTAGTCAAGGGACTACTGATGACGTCACGACACTGGGAAGCGACGAACCGATGACACACACTGATAGCGAGCGGGAATGCGAGCAGGTAGCGGCACGTCCGTACGCGGCGGCGGTCAGGCGGAGAGTGTGTGACCCGATCGCCTACAGTGCGGTCGTATTTATAGGGCTCGACGTACGTGCACGTTTAATTTTAGGTTAAGTATTGAAATTACAATGATGACATTCATTTTACATCGTAATAAATTCAAAGTAATCAACTTATGGTTTTTAAACTAATTTTTAGGACAATTAAATGATTAAACTTAGTTATTCTAGGTTTTTCTAGACGAATTGTTGTAGTTGCGCCGATATATATTATAGTTAATGAAATTAAGAAAAGGTAATACAAAATATATAAAAGCTTGTCGCAAGATTTACCCGTGTAAACTCCCGATGATGCTATCACCCTCCTCCAGGAGATTAGCAAAGAGACTAGCACTCTTAAAAAGTTCAGACACAAACCGCCGTCTTTCCGACCTCGCCGTCGCGGTCCGTCGCGACGTCCCGGTCCATGCCCTCCCCGACCCTCGCTCGAGCCAGCCCGCGATGCTGTGCCAGTAGTTTTAAATCAGCCCCTAAATAATGATATCATTCAGATCCAGCCTGTCCCCATGCAGTCCTCCCCCAGCGACACCCTGAGCCGAGGCTCGTACCCCACAGGGAGTGCCCTTAGCGTGTAGTCGCTTAGTTTGTAAGTTTTTATGCCCTGGCTGGAGGCCTTACTCTTAAGGCACCCACAGGATAGTCCGGTTAAGCAGACGACAACCTCCTAGGTTGAACTGCGAGATGCCATTCCCTAAAAAAAAATTACCCGTGTAAATGTATTTTAAGATTATTTTCTTAGAATTAGTTGTGTCAAGATCAAGTTTCATTTGTAATTGTATTTTTTATTACATAAATTTGTTGTTTTTGTCATCCAAACTAAACGTGTATGCAAAATTTTAGTTCATTCGGTTCGTATAACTGTTTAAAGAATTCAATTCGATTCGATACAATTATTACAAGTTAAATAAAAACTTGTAAAAAAGGGACAGAGCTATGTAGTACATCGTTCTTCCTCTTTCTGTTTTCTAAAAGGGACTTTGCCAGGGTTTCTTGCCAAGATATTTCGAACAACATTGTCGCAACGTAATTAAGTTTTCATTGAAATAACCATTTCCTTTATATTTGGTAGGCGATACGTGGAACTTTACGAACTTCAGAAACAGTCATTACTTGTGTAATCAGTAGATATTGTAAGAATAAGATTGTTTGCGAGATATAAATAATTAATCAAAATAATCTTAGGAATTCTTGAACATGAGACTTATTTTTGAATATTTAAACGCTTTTAAGTTACTTTTTTCATTGTATAATAATTAAGTAATTATAGTGATTTAGTGTATCCTATAAAGTTTTCGCCTCTAAAATTAGTAAAGGATTTTTGAGCAGTTTACCGTTGTAAAAACTACCAGTGATACACACAAACCGACACACATAAGCCCTGGATCGAAAAAACATGAAGGCCATTGGTCCATGTGACCGTTGCCCAGCGGTGGGATGACGTAGGCTAACAGTAACTGGTAGACAAAATTTGCTAACACCTACCAGAAGGATATCTGAAAATATATTTGCGAAAGTAAACAAAAATATTTTTTTCCATGCAGATCGATGGATACGACAGTGAGGAGGAAAGACGACTAGAAGAAGAAAAGGTCAAGAAAAGGAGGGTTTGTGCAAGAGTGGTGAGTATGCTTACCATCAGGTGTTAAAATAGGGTTTGCGCACAGCGACCAATCGAGCTATACAAAACACCTGTTAACGCGGATCCCTCAGTGTACGGGAAATCCGTGGAAAGCGAGGTCATGTTATACTGAAAATGTATAGCTTATACTAGGGATGACGCCGTGTGTACATCACTCCTGTAATCTCCAAAGGGTTACGTTGAGGTGTAACAATATTACCAGGAATGTAGGCGTACTTATTACTAGGCCATTAACCGGGCACCAATCCAGTTTTCAGGCTGCTGCTGACAAATTCCTAAAGGAAAATACCAATAACAACTCCCCGGTCTGGGAACCGATACTGTTTTCCGTAATTTAGAAATATCTTTTAACGTTGTCTGTCCTTAGGACAGCACCCATTTGATTTGAAGATTTTGATTATGTTTCATTTTCAGTCAGTCGTATCTTTGGCCGTGGGACAGTATATATTTTATGTATTTATTGCTATGACAATAAAACATCACAGTTCAACGTAATTGATTTGTTTCTTCAATATCATGAATAAAAGTGCTATGAGTAATTCCACCCGGGACTGAAATACTGATCCCACTCGATAGCCGTAGGCATAATTACTAATATATACGCAGAATTATATTTATTCAAATATTTGTAACAATATTCTCGACTAGGATTACTTCGTCCGTTCTATTTTTGCTAATCCAATATTTATTTTAGAGAGAACATTTTTATTTGCCATTCATAAAAAAAGTTTTCGGCAAATATTGCCAAACAATGATAATCTACAACAAATGGAATCATTAGGTACTCAGCTTGCGTCGCTTTTTGGAACCAAATTCTAAGTATAAAAAAGAAATGTGAATATTGTATATTCATATGTAGTTGGACAGGGCCCAAGCTATTATTATAAAATTTTAGTTCAAATTACCCCGTCACTCCATGTAAAATACTTTAAATTCAGCTCCATCTCTGGTTTGAGTGTACCCGACCCCAAAATAGTTGAATAGTTGGGAAAAGGCTTAGCAGAAGATGATGATGAGTAGATAGAATGTCACACCACTAGTGTTTTGAATGGCTCTTAATTACTTTCCAGAACCACTTCTGGAGTCTACAATGGCCATGGGTTAGTAAGAGACGATTTATCTACCGAGAATCAAACTGTTTTATGGTGCCAAGCAAATACGAAGATGCACGCAGGTGAGATAAACTATATAAATAAAGAAAAACAGATAGCTAAAGAACCTAGAGAGCATTTTACGCTAATTGAATGTTAATTCAGGAATGTATATCAAACAGAAGAGACAAAGAGTTTGTTTAAAAGAAAAACGGATATTTTTGATGAAGAAATAACGAAACGTGATAAACTTTCAAAAAAAGGCCGTGTTCATACTAATTGTATTGTCAGTCACCGATTATGAGCAGGCTACTACAGAAAAGCGTAACATAATTGAGTAAAGCACGCTCAAAGTCGGCAGCTGACGATACAAATGCGAACACTCCACAAGGCACGGAGGTTATTCTTGAATCACATTAAACACCTTTTTTTAATTTATTCTGATCAGCGTGTATTTAGTTTCTATTCATTATATATCTAGTTATTATATACACAACTGTTTTGTTTTTAGCTGGGACTCCGACACTGACTCAGATGAACTAGGAATTTAGGATCATCATCAATCCATCAACAACTTGTCATCTAGCTCTTGTAAAGGTGCCAGCAGCACAATCATTTGCTCCAAAACCTTGTGATCTCTCTGACACTTTTTAATTCAAGCTTTATGTTTTGCACCTATTAATAACCCTATAAACTTTTCTATTTAAACTAGGTTTACTGGAACCCAAATAAAAAAAGAAATAGATGCATCTTTATAGCCAGTGATAAATGTTTCGCACGAAACCCTCCTCTCTCCCCTATCATTCCTTATATTATTATTTTGTAAATTAACCGTTTCGTATTTTTTTCAGGGACAAATATCCTCCTCTTCCTTCTTTACGATACACCGATGACATTGTTCACTATAGCAAAGATGGAAAACAAGAAAATGAAAATGAAGACAACACAAAACGTATACCTTCGTTGTGGGAAGTCAAACAACAAGCCAGAAAGGATAGAAAGGAACGATTAGCACGATTAGCACAGGCTGAAGCCTTAACTAGTGGAACCGATGAACCGGCTAGTGATATGACTGATGACGAAGAACTGGTTAAAGAATTTAAACAAAAATCAAATAAGTCACGACGATCGATTCTAAAAGTAGAACGACAGGAAACTATAGATGAGTCGAAAGAAGAAAATGAGTTTCCCAGAAACGAAAAAGAGGAGACTGAGGTAATTAATGAAGGAGTGAATGAAGAAGAAAATGAAGAAATTGATGTAGAACAAACTGAAGAAGAAGTAAATGAAGAAATAAACGATCTAGTAAACGGTGTAGCCAATGATGATGAAGTATTAAATGAAGTGCTTGGAAAAACTGGCGACAATGCATCTAGGAGTGAAGAGGACAATAATATTCTAGATAGTATTCTAAGTGACGACGGACAGAATCTGGAAAGTTCTGAATCTAATAACGAGAGATAAGGGATTAATCAATCCATTATCTTTTCACGTTTTTGCTATACCCAAGTCCTTGAATAGATAGGCATTGAGTGAATATCACGGAAGACTGCAATAGTGTAGATAACATTCTACTTGTGATACTGATTACTGCTCAATTTTTATCGTCACTAATTTAGCATTTATCATGATACGAATATTAATTCATTTTAGTTAATCATTCCTTATTAACCGTGCTAGAGAAAACGATGTCGAAACTTTCAATCTTGTGATTGGTGTCAAGACAATTGGTCCAATGACTAATTGGAATTCCGGTCAACATATTGTGAATTTGAACCTGTGCCAACCCCTTTGTTGTAAACACACCTGTGTACTTAGTAATAAATTGACAACAGTTAAAAATAGTACAAATGCTATCGATCGTAATTCAATTATAGATTTAAAGCTACATTGGACCATTTTAAAACTAGTCGTGGATTTTTTAAATGGTATTGTGAAATAGAAGCGCAGTTAACTTTGAATCTCAAATTATAATCTTACAGAAAATCTTTGATTGTTTTATTTCAACTATAAAAAAAAACGAAAAGTTTTAGGTAAAACAATATCTGCGACAAAAGTTGTTTGTTCACATTACATTAATGTTCTGTATGGTGTCGGACGTAAAGAATAGCACCGTCCCATTTCTTCCCTTGGGTGTCTTAGGAGGCGACTAAGGGACTTTCCAGAGAATGGGCAGCACGGTTCTATGTGCTTTTGTTACAACCGTACTGCAATCGCCAACCCGCCTCCCAAGCTTGGCGATTATGGTAAAACCCCCCTTATGTACACTTGGGGGAGGCCTATGTCCAGCAGTCGTCTATCGGCTGAAATGATGATGATGATGATGATTACATACACAACGATTGTCACGCCTGTTGTTCCCGAAGGGTTAGGCAGGGGGTCTACGTTGTTAGGCAGAGTGTACACAAGAAGCTTAGCATTCTCCAATATGTAGTACTTTTTAATAATTGACGAAAATAAAAAAAAGGGAAATGCATTGCACAGCCGTACTGCTTCGCCTGAAAGATTTGTCGTTATCTTAAGTTTTCTGATGAACTCAGATGTGTGTCATAATTTCATGAAGGAAATTGAAACGTTCTTTATATTATTAGTTTAGACTATACGTGTGGGTCCCAAATGTTAAAATAATAGCTTGATCCAACATTTGAATACATCTCCCCATATTCGTTATCTCAGAGCCTTTTTACGAGTAGGTATGTAATTTGCCTAAATTGAATAAACATTTATATTTTAATGTTCTTTTATACTAACGTTGGTAATGATGTTTTCATATCAAATGGTACAAATGATTACTTAATGGTTTGTATAATATGAGCTGGTATTTATGAAACTGTGAAGTTTTTCATCTTTTGCATTAAATATTACATTTACTTACTTTGTCTTTAGGGTACAGTAACCAAAATGAAAGTTATTGTATATAAAGATTCTGCCTTCCAATCACTGGGTTTTTTTTTTCGGTAGGGAAATTATCAAATGACTTCTCCCGCTCTGAGCGGAGTGGAAGGGAGTGTCAGACTTGACTGACCAAAACCCATCCATGTTCCTTCTTAGCCCTTTGTGTTCCAGGGCCACGGTATTTCTTTCGAACAAGCCGCATCGCCAATCACCGAGCTGAAGTAATAATATTCAGATAAGATTCTCCAGAACCATAAAAGGAATTAGAAATACTCGGCGATCCTTACATACTCCTTTTGTCCACGTTCATACAAGCACGCCAATTGCGAGAACCACTCATCTTACCTGTCTGAAGAACAGGCGTGAAGTTTTATTTTGTCTATAGTACCAGTGATAAATCTTGCTGCATTTGATTTCGAAGCTTTTTTTTATTAAGACTCAATTTTAGTGAATCAACTAAGAGCTGATCTGAATACCTCGCTGAACTAATAGACTGTTTTATAGATGATGTCATAAGTCTTACCATGTAAATAATTGCAATTCTAGGCTATTAATATTTCAGTTTTCAGAATCCAGTTCTCATTTATTTATACTTCAGAGATATTATTTTGTCAGATTACCGATCTCAGATAGCGATGGAATGATTAATTCATCGTAATGTAAAATTGATGTCGCTTTGAAAGGTTTCAATCTCTTGGTTATTCAGGGGGCTACCATGACGTCTTAAAACATTATTGTTTTACTTCTTTTCCAGTGTGAAAAAGAGATGGCGCTAGTCATCCTGTACAGCTCCGTATATTTCCCAAACTGGAATAAGAATAAAACAATACGTCATGTTCTGGAATCGCGACCGCAAACCGGGAGACGATACGTTGGAAGGCCTCCCACTAGGTGGACCGATGACCTGGTGAAGGTTGCGGGGATCCGCTGGATGCGAGTCGCACGGGACCGGTCAATGTGGCGACACTTGGGGGAGGCCTATGTCCAGCAGTGGACGTCTTTCGGCTGAAATGATGATGATGAATACGTCATGGTAGGCTAGCAGTTCAAGATTGGCTAAAAGTAAATAATTGTAAGCAAATAGTTACATGGCTATATGACAGAGAATGAATTATTGATATTTACTCATGTATCTATAGTAGAAAGGAGGTGATAGCTGAGATGACGAGGAATAGAGAAGTATGGAAGAAGAACACATGCTGCGCCGACCCCAAATATATTGGGGTATGGGCAAGAGAATGATGATGACACTAGTCAAGTTAACGTAATTACTTGAGTTAACGTTATATAATTAAATATGTTGTTATGTTATTAAATATGATTTTTTTTATGCTATAGACAACAATTTGAACGAATTAAGATCCGTTAAATAAAGCAAAGCTTTCTGGAAAAAAATACAACGTTGCCGCACACTAGGTTTTTTTTGTAAAAGTGGAGCGCTTATTGAAACCACCATAGCTGAGTACTAACTGATATTTATTTTTCTTGTAGGTACATGCATATATATTATTTCGTTGCTACCCTCACATCTCCCTTCTTAACAATTTAAAAATATAATTATTTCACAAATTATAAGTTCATCCAAAATCTTACTTTTATAAATTACATGCAATGTACATACGTATTTATAAGAGTACATTAATATTGATAACTTACATCTAATTAAATTGAGTGACAATATAATATCATTTCTTCCTTTCTTCACAAAGAAAGTTAGAAGATAAAAATGTAATTATGAATTTCAATAATAGTTAAGAGATTACAAAAATATGGATTAGCACATTGGTAAGTATGCTATGTACAATCACTTTTTAATTTATGTGTGAATTTTTATTTCAATATTATTTTTATTTATTATTATATTATTATTCCGAATTGGAAACTAGAACTAAATTTGTCTTAGTTAATATACTAAAATATTATATTATAAAATAAGATAATTCATGCATAAATTATACTTAAGTAAACAGGTGAGAGGCAGCAGGGCAGGTAGGTATTTATGCAGACTCAACTGCACTGCGGAATTCCCCATCTAATCGGCGGCCTCACTATCCTGCCAGAACGAGTTACATAATTATTATTATTGTTTAAATTTTCGTTTATATTTACATTATTTTGAGTGCATTCTGTAGGTAACTGTATGTCGTCATAATAAAAATTGTATGTAGGCGTGTCATGTCGGCTTTGTGAATCTTTAATTATGTGCCGCCGACGGTTTCTTATAAGTTTTCGACCTGATAATAATTGTATTTCATATGACCGGCTAGTTACTACTCGCGTTATTGTTCCAGGTTTCCAGCGCCTTTTATTTAATAATGTCTTGTCTAGTATTTTAACCTTTTGCCCGACTTTCAATGTTTGAAGATTTCTTGCATTTTTGTCATAATAATATTTTTGTTTATTTTGTCTGTTTACCAATTTACTACGAACGTTTTCTTGTAATTTTGGCTTTAATCTTTCACTGTAAATCGGAACCGCACTACGTAACTTCCTACTTTGTAGCAGTTCAGCAGGAGACGGCAAGTCATTCTCTAAGGGCGTATTTAACCACTCCAATATGGCTAGGCGATAATCCGAACTATCTTCGCTACTCTTTGAAATTATATTTTTTACAGTTTGTACTGTTCGCTCAATCATCCCATTCGATTGTGGGTAGTGCGGTGATGACGTAACATGGATAAAATTCCATTCGTCGGCAAAGTCCCTGAAGCCAGCCGATATAAACTGTGGACCACAATCACTATTGACTGTATTCGGTATTCCTTGTCTACTAAATATGTTTTTCAGACAATTTATTACATATTGTGAATCAGTTTGTTTTAGTTCACATACTTCAACAAATTTACTGAAGTAGTCCACCAACAGCAAGTAATTTGACCCTTTTAGCTGAAATAAGTCAACACCTACTTTCGACCAAGGTCGCTCCGGAACTTCATGTGGTTGCAGTTTTTCTTTTTGATTATTTTTTCTGTACGTTAAACAAATATCACAGTTTGTGATTAAATTTTTTAATTCATTATTTATTGTGGGCCAAAAAACCGTTTCCCTTGCCCTTAACTTGCATTTTTCTAATCCTACATGCCCTATATGTATTTTTTTTAATAAGTCTGATCTTAATTTTTTAGGTATAACCACTCTTTCGCCCTTCCAAATCAAACCATATGCCACAGACAACTCCTCCTTATAATTCCAATAGGGTAAAGCCACCTCTGGTATTTTATTTTTATCACTAGGCCATCCCTTCAATATGTATTGTTTTAATTTAATGAGCTCTTCGTCATTTTCCGTATGTTTTTGTATTTTTATAAAGTATCTGTCATTTATGTACTGATACTGAGAAGCGAGCTGTAATGTGTAGTTTTCGTTCTCGCGCGTAATCGCACACACCTCCCCGTCGTTCAATGCCGCAGTCTCGTGCAGCGCGCTGGCCGGCTCATAAGCACGTGACAACGCGTCAGCAATGAACAGATGTTTACCTGGCTTGTATACCAATTTAAAGTAATATTTTTGCAGTCTCATTAACATTCGTTGTAACCGAGCAGGCGAATCTACTATTGGTTTTTTAATTATACTAATCAGTGGCTTGTGGTCGGTTTCTATTGTAACATCGGACCTTCCGTAAATATAGGCATGAAACCTCTCGCAGGCAAACACACACGCATACAATTCTTTTTCTATCTGCGCGTAGCGCTGTTCAGTATGAGTTAGTGATTTAGACGCGTAGCAAACAGGTAACCCATTCTGCATGAGACAAGCACCTAACCCACTTTTACTTGCGTCTACTGACATGATTATGGGATCGGTCATGTTGTAGTACTGCAGCACAGGTGCGGCAATTAAACATTTCTTTATTTCCTGAAAACAATTATCGTGTCTTTCATTCCAATGCCATTCTTCTTTAGTAACTCTCTAAGCGGTAATGTTTTATCAGATAGATTTGGTATGAACGTTCCCACATAAGTAATTAACCCTAATAATCGTTCTATGTCTTTTTTATTCTGTGGTTTTGGCATGTTTATTATTGCTGATAAATGACTTTCATCGGGGTACAGACCGTTTTTAGTAATTCTATGACCTAAGTACTTTATTTCTTGCAGACCAAACTTACATTTGCTTTTGTTTAGTTTTATTTTTATTTTCCTACACCTATCTAGTACTTTCTTCAATCTGCTGTCATGTTGTTCTTTTGTATCTCCGTATATTAATAAATCATCTATGTACATGCAAACACCCTCAATATCATCAAAATTTTCGTATATTTTCTTGTGAAATACCTCAGATGCTGAGCATATACCATAGGGCATTCTCAGAAATTTGTATCTGCCAAAAGGCGTATTAAACGTACAGTAATCAGATGAGCTATCTAACTTAATATTCCAAAAACCTGATGAAGCATCTAAAGTGCTAAAATATTTAGCCCCAGACAGCTTTGACACTATTTCATCAAGTGTTGGTAACCTGAAATGTTCCCTTTTGATAGCTTGATTAAGCTCCTTTGGGTCCAAGCATATACGCAAGTCACCATTTGATTTTTTAACCACTGTTATACTGCTCACCCAGTCTGACGGCCCTTCTACTTTTGAAATAATACCCTGCGATTCCATGTCATCTAATTTTTTCTTTACGTCATCTTTTATAGCAAAAGGCAATTATCGTGGGGCGTGAACAACTGGAACAACATTATCTTTTAGCTGAATTTTGTACTCTCCTGGCAAACAACCGACTCCTTCAAATACGTCGTTATATCGATTAATTAATGTTGGATATTCTTTCTGATCACTATTTTCTTGCACCGACATGACACGTCTCACTACGTCCAGCTCCATACAAGCGTAACGACCCAAGATTGGTACTGACTGTACATCTGCTACTTTAAATTCTAGTAAATACATTTTGTTTTTATAGTATGCTTGTAAATTAATTTTTCCTAAAACTTTTATCGTTGCCCCTGAATAGCCATTTAATTTGGTGTTTGTTTTCAATAAATCACTGGTGTCTATTCCTAATTTTGACAAATAACAAGCTGGCAAAACATTTACATCTGCTCCTGTGTCTAATTTAAAGCTCACTGTATTTTCATTTATTTCTAACTCATTCATTTCTACAATTTATTGAATGTATTACCTGGTCCTCTGATTCTTCAACGTAGAATACACCACAAACGCGTGCAAAATGGTTCTTTTTCGAGCATCGCATACACACTTTTCCGTAAGCCGGACATTCAAATTTTTTATGCATATTTCCGCATCGACCGCACTGTACACCACCTACACTATGCCGTTGCGTTGACCCGCGCGCTCCATAGGTACGCGCGCCGGTTGTTGACGCTGACCTCACGCCAGGAGGCGCTGGTGGTGGCGGCGGCGGCGGCGCGCGCGCTCCTTTCCAGTTCGTTCCACCACGGCCTCTGCCTCGTATTTCACCACGACCTCGCCATGACGTCACACCACGTCGTAGAGAAAACACCTCACTATTTTCTTCTTCACGCCCCTCAATTTCATACAAGTGCTCATTTTCTCGTTTTATGTTTTCTGAATACACTCTTGATACAACAGCAACTCGACATATCTCCAGCGCTTTTTTAAGATTCAAATCCTCTTCACGTAATAATCTTTCGCGTATCGCCAAACTTTTTACGCCACACACCAATCTGTCTTTTATTAATTGTTCGTTCAATGTTTGAAACTCACAGGTTGAAGATAATCGCCGCAATTCAAAAACATATTGCTCAATAGTTTCATTTTCTTTTTGATCCCTTGTGAAAAATCTATGCCGCTCCACAGTTACATTCTTTTCCGTCTTAAAATGGTCGTCTAATCCTTCCAATATATCTTTTGTCGTCTTGAATTTAGCGTTTAATTGCTCCAAAATCTCTCGACATTGGTCTCCAATGACATGTAAGAGAATATTTATCTGTATTTCCTCCGATTTCTTGTCTATTTCACAAGCTTTGATGTATATTTCGTAACCTTTCCTCCATTTTGACCATCTTTGACTCAGCGCCCCAGACGCTAAGTCCAGTGAATTACCGTCGAATTGAAACGGTGACGGCGGCGACAAGACGCTATCCATATTTGTTTAATGGTTCATTAACCAACACTTCGCGACAAAAATACTTTTTAAAACGAATGTATCCTACCGACTGCGCCATGTAAAAGTGGAGCGCTTATTGAAACCACCATAGCTGAGTACTAACTGATATTTATTTTTCTTGTAGGTACATGCATATATATTATTTCGTTGCTACCCTCACACTATACGGAACGTTACGGTGCGTTTACAAACATTTAAACTGATGACGTCCAAAAAACAGCCCGACCCGAAACAACTATCTGTAGGCCAAACTAATATTTTAATGTGTAGGGATCGAAGCCGCGACCCGCAGCAAGACAAATTTATGCATGCTATTCCAGTAGTAAAAGATATCTTGCAGTCCAAAGATTAGTGTCAGCCATGTTGGTCTAGTGATCTCAACCGCCACTATATTATATATACTATATACACACTATATTACAGAATTAAGGACTACGTTGAAGACAGAGAAGTTTGGCCTTAGCCCCTTCGCACATGCGGCTTTCCTGGTTGCTCATAAACGGCACAAATGTGTGGATGTCTCTAACTATTCTCAATCTTATTTTTTTTCCTTTCGTCTTAATCAGATGTTTTACAATATAGTTTTTAAATCATTACACCTTTTGTTTAGAATTACCTTTTGTTTGAGTTACAGCACGGATGACAACATTTGTGTCACTTATTTGATCTAGTCTTTTTGTGATATTTTCTATTTGTTTTTTGTTGTTGTATAGACTCTTTTTCTTATTTACCGATTGTTTGTAAATGTGTGGACATTGTAGGCCTTACAGATTCCTAGATCCTCGGTAACTTTTTATTTCGTTCTACGTTTTGTAGTAAGCAACGACTTATTGTCAGGCCTACGATGTCCTCCCATACTTTAGTACTAACGCTGTAACAGAAAATATTCTAAAACCAAATGATTTTAAAACAGTAACCATTGAGTTTCTTGCCGGTTCTTCTCCATAGGAAACGACCAACCCGAACCGAGCACCTTTTTGTCGACATTTTATAAGTGCCCCTGTAGGCTTATGTAAAATAAAAATATTTTGATTTGATTTTCCACTGCTAAGCACCAGGTCTTCGATTCGATTCCCAGGTAAAGAAAGGATAAGATATGATAAGTTATTATTTATTTATTTTATTGAGACACATGATATAAATAAATAAATAAATATAAATATGAAAAATTATAAACTTAGCCCCACGAAACCATAGTAATGGTTTGACTGTGGGGTCGGTGAGTTTCTATACACTAATTCTAAATATCTATTCTATCTATTTTTCATTCATTGTGGCAATCTTTGAGGGCTTTCTCAGTAGTAGCCGGCTGCTTGATTTGTCCCGACAATGGCAATGGGTTTGCCCCCTTTTAAAGGGATCAGAAACATAACTGGCGAATTGTGGGTGAGGTACCTACACTACGAGTGTAATATTCATGTTATAATATTTTGTGGTTTAAATATAAAAATATAAGATTATAGTTTGAGAAACAGCGAAAAAAATCTAAAGCGTTCTTATACATTTCTTTGATTGTATTGAGGTAGATATCATCTCTCCTAGCAGCACTTTAAATGCACGCTAAAAAATATTCTTATTTTAAACCCAACTGTACTCGTAATATCTCAGAGAGGCAAATGGTAATAAACGCAGAGTTATAATTTATTCCTATTGAAATTGCGTCTTTTCCAGAAATTAATATTGGCAAGTTTTAATATTGAACATATTGTATTGTTGTACAGGGTGTGGTAGAACTCGCCTCCTATTTGATATTGCGACTTTTACAATTATGTTCCGTAGGCGTCCTTGCGAGTTTTGTGGAAAATATTTATGAGGTAGAATGTAAGTACTACACGGAGAAAATGTAGGAATATTAGGTACGTAGGGTGATATGGATATTTTTTACTCTGTTACAAAACGTGTCACGGTATAAGGAACGGTAGTTTGGATGAATTTATCTATTTTTGGAGTTTTTAAATATTTTTGAGATTTATGATTTGTGAATCTAGATCATTACCCTGATATGCCACTACTAATAAAAAATGATTTATTTTTTGATTTTAGTATATTTCCCGAATGGCAGAGACAGAGGTGTACCAAATTATTATATTTTTCATTATTTTGTAACCGAATGGTTACCTCATAACAATTACAATCTAGCCTTGAGGCTAATAAGTAATTTGAATTTAATTTAATTTCCTAGTTAATTTATACTAAAGAATGTGTCCATTGGCACTTTTCTTATTGTCTCTATTATGACGGGAAGACACTTAGTTCTTGTGTTCTTAAAAGGTAGCACACACTGCACTCCGTAACAATCACTAAACTAATTGAAAAGGCTTAGTCCTTTTCAGTCTCCTTACTATGTCCGTGATGTCAAGGAGCTGAATAGCATCGACATTCACATGTTAATGAAGTCTTTGTTCATGAGCTTCGGCGTATTTTTTTATAACTTTAGCGAGGTGAGGTTTGCCTAATTGTATACTTATTTTGCCGGTTATGTTTGAGTCCTATATTATTGGGATATTTAGAATGACTAGTATATGTCATCAATCAGGCTTTATTGGCTAATATGTATTCGTCATCGAAAACCACAAACAGACAAACTGAAATAATTAGGTAATTGTTTCTTAACTATTTCTAGACTTCGACAAATACCTCCCAAACAGAATCAATAGTAATTAGATACTTTGTCGCCTGTCTCGGACGTGAGACAATCTTCTTATCTTTGGCAATCCAGACAAATGATTACAGGCAGACGTGACTTAGCGAGACCCAAGACTTAGGTATCAGCTACAGGTACCTAATCTTTAGAAGTTTAACGCTAAGACCACGTGTCTCCACATAGACTGGTCCAGACATCTTATCTTATACAAGGTGTTGTTTTGCTTCCTCGTCAAAATTCAGGAGGTTGTCACAAAAGACATAAATAATCAATTAGTATTACGCTAACTAGTTGATTATTAATAAACGCAGATTTTTTTGGTTGTTTATATTTGTCAGTATTTCAGAATAAACCCCATAACGTGGTTTAGGTAATAAGAAATTATCGAAGAAACATTTGAGATTGTTTATATGTGCGGAAGCGCGGTTATAGGGCGAGAATCAGACGGCCCGCGTTTAAAACAGGGGTGGTTCGCACTTACAAATTTCACACTCTCCGCCTGACCGCCGCCGCGTACGGACGTGCCGCTACCTGCTCGCATTCTCGCTCGCTATCAGTGTGTGTCATCGGTTCGTCGCTTCCCAGTGTCGTGACGTCATCAGTAGTCCCTTGACTACACCCCCGAACAATTGTTGTCTTTTTATTAAGACAGCACTTGCACATTTTGCTTCGGATATTATTCCGATTTAACTTCCTTTGCCCCATCAGGGAAAAGTCCTCAGTTTCGAGGTTCTTGGTGGGAAACCTAACGGTGCCAACGAAACCAAGAGAGGGTGGTGACCCGATCCGCCCGCCTAATCCCTTCAGGATCTAGGTGAAAAAATTGGGCTCCGTCGCGAACGTGTGTGTCGCCGATTTACTGTGCTAGTGTTTCCCGTTTCAACAAGTTCCTGAAAGCAAAGTTCCCTGGACTGGAGTTGGAGTTGCTACCAAGCCCGGATCCTCTGACTGTGGCTGCGGGAAGGTTGAAGCGGGTGAGTCGCTGGACCCAGTAAATTCCCTTCATAATTGTGCAAGGAATTAGGTTGTTAGGCTGTTTAGGCGCGGAGCTTCACTCAATGTCCGTTAACTTTTAACCGACAAAATGTCGTCCTTAGACGAGAAGGAAAAAGCGCTTTTGCGTTTTTTCTTCCGCGTCTTCACGACCGACCCAAATTTTGAAAAGTATGGGTCAGAAATTGCTGCCATTCAGCAAACCAGCGATAACGTCACTGACTTCAGTGACGCGCTCGACAGCCCTTTGTCACCGCCGCCTGCCGACAGAGGCTTACCGCCAGCCGTTGCCGCCGCGATTAAGGCTACTCCAAGACCCAAAGTTGTGAAACACATTGTTTCACAAACAAAGGTCCAGCCCGCACCTGCGTCCATTGTTCCCGTTTCTGGGAACATGGGCAAAAGCTCACCGCCAGCCGTCGCCGCCGCGATTCCGGCTAATCCCGAACCCATTGTTTCGCAAACAATGGATCAGTCCGCACCTGCGTCTATTGTTCCCATTTCGGAGAACATGGACACAACCGTACCAATCTCCGACTCGGAATCGGTTATAGATTCCTGCTCTGCTTCCTCGTCCTCAGAAGACGACTACCAAGTCGTCGGTATGGGCAAGAGGAAGAAGGGCAAAAACTCGCAGGCCGCCATGGCCAAAAAGTTAGTCGCGCTTCCTCTAATCCCCTCTCCCGAGGCGTCCCGTCCCACCTCCCCGGTCCCCGCACCAAAGTCCGCCGCTGCTCATACCAGCAGGCCAACCAGCCCTAAGGCTAACTCTTCAGCCGCTTCTTCAAAGAAGCTGAAGCCCCCTCCCCCGTTGTTCATTCAGGACAAAGGGAAATGGACAGACGTGTCCAAAATGTGTAATGAGCGCCGCATTCAATATACAAGCGCAAAAAGCACACAGCAGGGCATCAAAGTGGTGGTCCCTACGACAACCGACTTCAGGGAACTAACCCGCCAATTAATCGGAAGGCGCATAGCCTTCCACACCTACTCTCTTCCAGAGGAGAAGCCCACCCGCGTGGTGATCAGGCGGATCCCGAAGGAAATCCCCACGGAGGACATCCTCAATGACCTCCTAGGCCAGGACATCCCGGTCGCAGCCGTCCACCGCCTTCATAAGGCGAGAGGCGGAGACCTTTACGATATGGTACTGGTCATCTGTGACCCAGTAGAAGGTCACCATCCGATCTTCAAAGTGAAGTCGGTTTGCTCCCTGTCAGGCATCTCAATAGAGAAGCCCTACCGCTCAAGCGTAGTCGGACAGTGTCATCGCTGCCAGATGTACGGTCACAGCCAAGCCAACTGCCATGCGCCACACAGATGCGTAAAGTGTCTAGGCGACCATGGCACGGCACTGCCCCCGTCCCAAAGACAAGTCGCTTTGCACGGAGCCACCGAGCTGTGTGCTTTGCGGCCAGTCGGGCCACACGGCCAACTACCGCGGCTGCTCAAAAGCCCCCAAAGGCTCCTCCTCTAACCTGGTGAAGCGTACAAGCGCCCGCCAACAAAGAGAAAGCCCATCGGTGAGGCTACCCTCTGCCCAGATGCCGGAGAGACTCAGCCCTCAGAGGCCCTCTCCCTGGACCACGCTGAACCACCAGAAAGCCTTCCCGGCTCTCAGTAAAGCAAAGTCCAGCCCCATCCCCGGGCTATTAGATGCCCCTGTCCCCACTCCCGCGGCCCAGGCAAGCGCACCGGCGCCCGCTCGTCCCACGCCACCTGGCCCCGCGGCTGTGGACCCCTCTCACAACGTAATTTTAGAATCGCTAGCAGAGTTAGTCACCCCCGAAGCAGACCGCATGGCGGCTGATCTCAGGGCGGCTAACACTGGTGGCGATAAACTTAAAATTATCCTCAAGTCCCTACTTAAGTTAGGCGACCTCCTCCGCAACCTTAACCTCGACTAACTCCAATGGATAATACGAGATTAACGTGCACCAAACCCCGATCCCTAAAATTAGGGTACTTTAATGCCAATGGCATTAGAGGCCAGCGTGATGAGATCGCCACCTTCCTCCGCGACCATCAAATTGATATCCTCCTCGTACAGGAGACCTTCCTCAAGCCCAGTCACCGCGATCCGAGAATTGCCAACTATCGCATAGTTCGCAACGATCGGTCACGTTGCCACAAGGGCGGGACTCTAATCTATTATAGAAAAGAACTGCATTGCATCCCCTTAGATCCCCCTCCCATGGAGTCTCTACCCGAGACCTCAGTGTGTCGACTAGGCATGACCGGCCATCAACCGATCACTATCGCCTCTGCGTACATCCCTCCCGGCGGCACGTCCGAGGAGCACACTCTGTTCACCAAAGACCTTGCCGTCCTCTTCGGCTTGAGCGACTCCGTTATCATAGCGGGCGACCTCAACGCCAAACACCCCGCCTGGAACAGCACGACGACCTCTGCCAGAGGTCGTCACTTGTATAACCTGGGCGAGTCCCTCAACTTCGATCCCATCGCTCCTATGGAGCACACCCACTATCCCCACGACCCCGACCAACGTTCGGACGTTCTCGACATAGCGCTTCTCAAGAATGTCAACCTTAAGTTGCATTCCATCGAGACTTTACATGAGCTTAACTCAGATCATCGACCAGTGCTCATGCACTTAGTTCCTCGCTCGGGTCCTTCTGACCCCAGCCAGCCCCCGCCGACCCAAGTGATAACCGACTGGAGGAAAGTCAGCGAAAAGCTGAAATCCACCACGTCGCCTCACCTGGAGGCCATCCCCGACCACATAGTCTCAGTCGCAGACACGACGGCCGCCATCAACTCGTTTACAGAACACGTGCAATCCGTACTGAAGGACTGCTCACGGGAAGTCCCAGCAAAGAGCGATCAACGCTGGATACTACCCGCTGACATACGTGAACTGATAAACGAAAAGAACGCGGCCATCCGTGCCTACAGCAGCTTTCCCTGCGAGGCAAACAAAGCCCACATGCGTAATTTACAGCGTGCTGTAAAGGATCGCACCAGTGCGTTTCGTAATAATCAATGGGAAAAAACGCTAAGCGAACTCGAGCCTACCCACCTAGCCTTCTGGCAGCTGCACCGCAAGATGCGCTCCACCGAAGAGGCTTCGATGCCTCCCCTCACCCGACCCGATAAGAGCGTCGCATTCGACGACTCTGAGAAGGCCGAATGCCTAGCCGACAGCCTGGAGTCCCAGTGCTCCCCCAGCTCGCAACCAGTAGACAAGCGACATCTCGATGAGGTGAACGCATTCGTCGAACGTAGAGCCGCCCTGCCCCCCGAAGAAGACCCTGATGATCCTCTGCCTCCGGTCACAGCTGACGAAGTGCAAGATATCATTAACAAACTTCAACCGCGGAAAGCACCCGGCTCCGACGGAATCACCAATAGGGTGTTCAAACTCCTCCCCGCTCAGCTCGTCGTGTTAATGGCGACCATCTTCAATGGCGCCCTGAGCAACAACGCGTTTCCCCAAATATGGAAAGACGCCACTGTCATCGGTTTCGCCAAGCCAGGCAAACCCAAGTCTGAGCCTTCAAGCTACAGACCTATCAGTCTCCTGAATGCACTCGGTAAAATCTACGAGAGACTTATTTATAAGCGACTCAAAGACTTCGCCGAGGCTAAGAGCCTCATCCCCAACGAACAGTTCGGCTTCAGGACCGGACACTCTTGCATTCAACAGGCCCACCGCATCGTAGAACACCTGAGCGCTGGCTTCCAGCGTGGAGCGATGACGGGTGTGTTGTTTTTCGACATAGCAAAGGCATTCGACAAAGTCTGGCACAACGGCTTATTATATAAGCTGTACAAACTGGGAGTGCCAGACCGTCTCGGGCTCATCTTACGAGACTTTTTGTCGGATCGCACCTTCCGCTATCGCATCGGGAAGGCACTGTCTTTCCCCCACCCCATTAGAGCCGGAGTCCCTCAGGGCTCCCCGCTCTCTCCCCTTATCTTTACTCTGTTCACCATTGACATCCCCAAGAGCAAGAAGGCTCAGTTAGCCCTGTTCGCGGACGACACGGCCATCTATTACACTGGCCGCAGTCACGACGCTATTTACAGCACCCTCCAAACCTCAGCCAACGTTTTAGGCGCTTGGTTCCGGAAATGGAGAATCGAGGTGAACCCCGACAAGAGCCAGGCAGTTCTTTTCTCTAAACCGCGTAAAAATAAGCCACCCGCGCTCAGCCCGATCACAATGTACGGTAAGCCTATCCCTTGGGAGAAGCAAGCCAAGTACTTAGGAGTCTTACTTGACAACCACCTGTCTTTCGCGGCGCACATCAAAGCAGCTCGCGACCGAGCTGCCTTTGCTATGGGTAGGCTTCATTTCATGATCTCGGCAAAAAGCAAATTGTCACTCAAGTGCAAGTTGCGCCTTTATACCGCGGTGATCCGCCCCATTATGACGTACGCTTGCGTCGTGTACGCTCACACCAAGCCTAAATACATCCATAGGATGCAAACCTTGCAGAACCGGTTCTTACGTAGAGTCACGGGAGCCCCTTTTTATGTCCGTAACGACCGTCTACACGTAGACCTTAGAATGCCCACCGTCCTTCAGTTTATGAAACGTCTTTCGAAGCGTTTCTTCGATAACGCCAGTAAACACCGTAATCCCCTGATCGCAGCGGCTGCCCGTTACGAACCCTCGCGCATTAGTACAGTACGCCGTCCTCGGCATACCCTCGTCACTCCCGATGATGCTATCACCCTCCTCCAGGAGAGTAGCAAAGAGACTAGCACTCTTAAAAAATTCAGACACAAACCGCCGTCTTTCCGACCTCGCCGTCGAGGTCCGTCGCGACGTCCCGGTCCATGTCCTCCCCGACCCTCGCTCGAGCCAGCCCGCGATGCTGTGCCAGTAGTTTTAAATCAGCCCCTAAATAATGACATCATTCAGATCCAGCCTGTCCCCATGCAGTCCTCCCCCAGCGACGCCCTGAGCCGAGGCTCGTACCCCACAGGGGGTGCCCTCAGCGTATAGTCGCTTAGTTTGTAAGTTTTTATGCCCTGGCTGGAGGCCTTACTCTTAAGGCACCCACAGGATAGTCCGGTTAAGCAGACGACAACCTCCTAGGTTGAACTGCGAGATGCCATTCATAAAAAAAAAAAAACTTACAAATTTTCGTCAATAAGAAAAAAAAAAATACCTTCCCAAAATGGGTAGGTTTTTTTTTTATTTAGGACGAGAGTCATTAGCATAGTTACCTCCTATAATCATTATTATACATATAACATATCCATGGCTACCGCCGACTTTTCACTGGGTAGGTACATTATTTACAAACTGCTAATAGATAGTAAATAAAAATAAAATATGTATAAGCTTGTCTCAAAATTACAGGGAGTCAAAAAATTCTTCGACATCGCTGCCAACAGGAAAAGTGCCCAGAAGGTTGGCCGCATTGCCACGTTGGATGGCAATGCTAATTCTTTGACCAAAAAAGAGGCCAGCCTTCTGGTCTCATGAAGCGTCGACCAACCGCTTTGCGATATCCCGAAACAAAAGTTGGGCACTCGGGCCCCATAGCCCTAGTGTTTCAACCCCAAACGGCTCAAATACATAATTACCAATTAAATTATTGTATTTGCGCCGTTGCCGCCGTCTGTATGGTGTCGGACGTAAAGAATAGCACCATCCCATATCTTCCCGTGGGTGTCGTAAGAAGTGGCGACTAAGGGACTTGCCAGAGAATGGGCAGCAGCGTTCTCTGTGCTTTTGTAACAACCGTACTGCGATCGCTAACCCGCCTGCCAAGCGTGGCGATTATGGCAAAACACCCCCTTCTTTGGGGAGGCCTATGTCCAGCAGTTGACGTCATTTAGCTGAAATGATGATGATGATGATTTGCGCCGTTTAAGGTGTTACCTCCTTGAATTTGACGAGGATGCAAAACAACACCTTGTATTTTTACTATTATAAATGCATAAGTTTGTGAGCATGCATGGATGTGTGCATGGCCGTCCGAGGCATACTCTTGTCACTCCCGATGATGCTATCACCCTCCTCCAGGAGAGTAGCAAAGAGACTAGCACTCTTAAAAAGTTTCGACTCAAACTGCCGTCTTTCCGACCTCGCCGTCAAGGTCCGTCGTGACGTCTCGGTCCATGCCCTCCCCGACCCTCGCTCGAGCCAGCCCGCGATGCTGTGCCAGTAGATTTAAATCAGCCCCTAAATAATGATATCATTCAGATCCAGCCTGTCCCTATGCAGTCCTCCCCCAGCGACGCACTAAGCCGAGGCTCGTACCCCACAGGGGGTGCCCTTAGCGTGTAGTCGCATAGTTTGTAAGTTTTTAGGCTGGAGGCCTTACTCTTAAGGCACCCACAGGATAGTCCGGTTATGCAGATGACAACCTCTTAGGTTGAACTGCGAGATGACATTCCTAAAAAAAAAATGGATGTGTGCATGGACGGATGTTGATTACTTTTTCATGCAAAAACTACGGAATAGATTCGGATAATATTTGGCACACAGATAGTTTATAACCTAAATTAACAGATGGGATACTTTTTATCCCGGTAGTACAACCACGTGGGACAGTTACCGATCTCCACGCGGGTGAAGCCGCATGCATAATCTAGTTTCATAATAATACGTCTATTGTTAGGTACTCTAAATTCACCTTACAAAATCTAAAATCCAAACCAAGCAAAGTTCTGTTTAAATAACTTTATTCCCATTAAGACAATCGTCACTTACATGAGAACATTAAATCTTATTAATAAACAATTATAAAATCAGTGCGGGTAGAACAAAAACAAAAAGCAAAATACACTATGATCATTGTCAACAAGTGCGAGTTCAGCGAGTTCGCTGCATTCTTAAGATTAGGCGGAGGCACAAGTGAAAAGATTTTGCTGTTTTAAACAAAACTAAACACACTCAATATAGTGTTTCGTCGTTGTATATTTACAACAAAAAAAAAACAAAACAAAACAATACAAAAATAAATTATTCACTTTTATTAAAGTGAATAACTTATCTTTAAATATGTTGAGTGTTATTAAAGTGAATAACTTATCTTTAAATATGTTGAGTGTTATTAAAGTGAATAACTTATCTTTAAATATGTTGAGTGTAGTCGCTTCTTTTTCATCCTTTAGAAGTTTATTATAGAGCTGGGCTCCATAGGTTGGGCTATTTTAAAGGTTTTTGGTTAAGTTAACACTGAAAACAGCTGACTTACCACACAAGTACCTATGTCTGTTCGTCTACAAAGTTGCTTTTAATCAGCGTGCCCTAAACAAACGGAATAACGAGTTAATCATCCCGTGACGTCATCGCAGCTCCGTCGAACAAATATTAGTCCAACGTGTCTGGCTGAACAAATTGATCTTTTTGTTTATTTCTCTTTTTTTTTTATGAAACTCGATATATGTTGGTGATTGGGATTATGTCTCACGTTGTTTGATGAGTGTGTCTGGATCATTTTGTAAATACACAATGTATGGTTGGGTATATTACATATTATTATTTGATAAGATAATAAATTATATCTTGTCTTTTTGTGTCTCGCTTTCTCTTTTGTCGATATCTACAAACTTTACTTAGCACGTATTTTGACACAGATTAGTGTGTTAACATATGATTATTTTTAAAGAAGGATTGTTGCGTCTCTTTCTTGCTTTGGTAGTTACAAAGTTGTGTACTTGTGAGATTGTGACAGGATATATTCCTTGGCCAAAGTACGTGCTAGGTATCATCTTAAAGTAGACTAATTCTTTAGCTGTTTTAAAAATCAATTAATTTTATTCTCTTGTAAGCTAATTAACTGAAACTACATTCCCGCACCTTTGATTATTATCTTAAAACGTATATAAAACCACAGAAATGTCACCATAGTACCAGAAACCACCTAAAACCAATCTTCTCCGAATAATATATGTTCATATAGGCTATAATCATGGTCTACCTTTATGATTCGTTCAAAGAGAATCCGTGAAATAGGTGGGCGTCAATGAAAGTCTTTGATCACAGCTCTGTTTCTAAGAAAAACATGTGAAGGTGCCAACACGTTTCCAAAATTGATTGGAATCAACGACCTATTTGTATTAATTTTTGGAGTGGGTTTTTTTTGTTTAAGAAGTACTATTTTCGGGCAAATAATTTCAATTTTATCGAAAATAAATGTGTATTTCTATTAGTGCTGGCTCCTCTGGATAAATAAAAAATTACGTCAATTTTTTATCAGTCCTTTTTAAATATCATTTGGATTTTAAATCCCACAAAACTTACAAAAATCTGCCATATAATGTGAGGAACAAAATCGGAATTGTATTCAAGACTTCGTAGCATGTTGCTACGACGTAGCTGTTGTAGCAAGTAACTGCTACGCTTAAGACTAGAAGGAGTAGTAGCTCGACAAACTTACAATGGCGAAGCCATTCATTTCTACAGTTCAACCAATTCATTGGATTATTTACTTTACTGAACCAATGCAAATAAATAAATCACAAAGCAATAAATAACTTAAGAATTTTCTTAAAAATCTTACGGAATATGGTGAAAGGCGTGTAACACAATAGGGGATAATACTGGGTAAAGAAAACGAAATTCTATTTTGTCTGTGAGACAAGTAATACATAAATATTAGACACGTATTTTTTGTTTTATCAAAATATCAAAAAATTACTTAGTTAAAACTCAATAAAGTTGGAGAGTGGGGGCTCACTACGTCACAAGTAGGTATAAAATTACCTACAAGTGACGTCATGCGCCATTTCAACTCAATATATCTCCGTAATTTTATGACCAAAAACGTTTTAAGTATAGCTTATGACAATCGGGGATAATGTCCTATTAGTGAAAGAAATTTCGTTATCGGATCAATCTCTAGTTCCGCAGATTACCGCCTCAAGCCAAATATCCTTTTATATATTTATATTTTCTTAGTTAGTTATTGGCCCACTCCTTACCTTATTTGTTCTGTATTACGTAATATAAAATCAATTACTACGTCAGTCACCGAACATACTTGTAATATGCTTAATTACCTGTTTATATTGATCGAGGACACGAATAAGATTATTGACAAAATTAACACAGTCTTATTAAATATATTTCGTTTCTTTACAACTGAACAATAGGCACGTCTGTATGGTGTCGGACGTAAAGAATAACACCATTCCATATCTTCGTGTGGGTGTCGTAAGAGGCGACTACGGGACTTGCCAGAGAATGGGCATCAGCGTTCTCTGTGCTTTTGTAACAACCGTACTGCGATCGCCAACCCGCCTGCCAAGCGTGGCGATTATGGCAAGACCCCCCCTTCTTGGGGAGGCCTATGTCCAGCAGTCGACGTCTTTTGGCTGAAATGATGATGATGATGATGAACAATAGGCTGTAGTGGCTTATATGCAATTACACCCTATATTTTAAGCCTTTGAAAGGTTCGGTAACACCGCCATCCATGTCCCATTACATTCAAATCGTAGCACGCAATTACGGATTTTGACGGCACGGTTGGCGCAGATTGACTGCTGCGCTGCGTGTCGCGGGTTCGATTCCCGAACGAAACAAATATTTCTATGGCCTACAGGTAGTTGTTTCGGGTCTGGCTGTGTGTAAGTTTAAATGTTTGTAAACGCACCCACAATTCAGGAGAAATTGCTAGTGTAGCGCAACGTTATTTAAATAAAAATACAAAAAAATATTGCAGTGACATAAGCAATGCAAAGCATTTGTAGAAATACATACGGGACGCTTCCTCTCCATGTCGTATAGATGACAATCAAGACTGATTTGGTCCAGAACTTATCTAACGAGTTTGGTACTATCACTAGCGTCTATCAATTACTGTTGTTTGCAGGCACCCGAGCATGTGGGACACGAAAAGCTTTAAAAGCGACTGTCATTGGTTTAGGTAGGTACTATGGTTTCTTCAATTAGGCCTTCACCCAACGCAAAGATATTTCAAAGAGTAATAGCGCGCCCATTGGGAATATTGACTTAATTTTTTTGTTATTTCGAACATCTGACTAGCGGGTGTATGACACCAGACAGACCAATTGGTTACTAAGTAGTAACAAGTAGTAGATTACGACTTTTTTCGTCTTGTACCATTTATCGCACAAACCAGTTTTCTGACCTCTCATTGTACAGGAAGCTCATTCAGAGCGAGGTCAGGTTATACTCGATATGCATGGCTTGCTGACTCGCCGTGTGTACCTTTGCAGACGTAACCACGATTCTGTATCGCTTCTTCTATCGCGATTATTTCTGTTTTGAGAGAAAGCATCACAGCTACTGTGTTCCACAAACGTTGGTACACTTGATAACCATGTCTTGCCTGTGCAGCTGTTTGCACATCTCAGGATCAGGAGCAGATGGAAGCTACAGAAAGTGAAAGGGATCACTCAATTAAGATTGCCATCAAAGAAGATGACGCGATGCTTTTACTGTGAACGAACTCAAACTCAAAGCCTTGATTTCAATTAGACCATTAGAGGCACTTTTGAAAGTCAAAAAACAAAAAAAAAAAACGCGAAGCTACAGTCCCAGTCACAAGACATAATAACTGTGAAAGTACTGTAGTTGCCCATTCCAAAGCGTAGATCTCTATGGTGAAAAATGGGCAAGAAACTCCATGGACCTTTAAGACCCTTAGTATCTTAACGATATTCACACGCTGATAGGTCCTAAACTTTAATTGGTATTCGGAGATTGTACAATCATTGATTCCGATCTGTTGTTTAAACTTGGGAAATTATTGGCAGAGGATATTGTTATCCGCTCTAAGATATCTCAATAGGTAAATTTGAATTGCTTTCAGAACTCAAACAAGAAACTTTAGTAATGATTGCTTTCGAAAACTTGTGCTTTTTAAATGTTATTGTAGAATCAGTAATTAGAAAGACGTTTAAATTAAAAAAGACATGTGTTCAATTCACACGTGCTAAAAGTGAAACTTTTATAATTTTGGTGAACCTTAAAACAAAAAATTTAATAAATATATAAATATACAATTTAAAAAAATGACCTGCAGAATTTTTATACTATATACGTGGGACACTCAGAAAGTTTTGCGAAACTAAAAAAAATTGTTCTATACGTACATATATTTTTATTAAATCTTTTCAAAGTACTTTCCACCAGCCTCTATACAAAGATTCATGCGCCTAAACCAGTTTTCAAAACACTTTTTCCAGTCCGCCGCAGACACCTCGTTTACAGCCTGCTCGAACCCAGCCAGCGCATCTTCCGGCGACGAAAATTGTATCCCTTTGAGCTGATTTTTTATTTTTGGGAATAAAAAGAAGTCACACGGTGCTAGATCAGGGCTGTAAGGAGGGTGACCCAGGAGTTTGACTGGCGTGCTGTCCAGGAAGTCCCTCGTTTTGAGTGCGGTGTGCGCAGGTGCATTGTCGTGGTGGAGCAGTAGCCCGCGGAGCCCTGTGTTTGGTCGCTTGTTGCTTATAACAGAGAAAACTTCTGGCAAACATTTGGAAGTATACCATTCGGCATTAATGCTTCTTTGATCCCGTAAGGGAATTGATACCAAGTGGCCAGTCAAATTAAAAAAGCTAGCGATCAAAATCTTACCCCCGCTTCTAGATCGCTTCACTTTGGTAGGCGTTGGCTCATTTTGAAACACCCAAACAGTCGACTGGCGCTTGGTTTCTGGGTCGTATTGATAAATCCAGGACTCATCACCTGTAACGATGTCGTAAACACGCCGAGACGAGCCTGCTTCAAATTTGTTAAGCATATCACGGCACCATTCCACCCGGGCCTGCTTCTGAGCATCGGTGAGGTTGTGCGGCACCCAGCGTGATACTATCCTCCTCACGCGAAGATGGCTGTGTAGAATCTCGTGAACGCTTCCCGATCCAATCTTCAATATGTGTTGAATCTCCTGATATGTAATTCGCCTATTGTCTTGGATTAAATTTTTCACTGCTAGCACGTTTTCTTCGGTAACAGCCGTCAAAGGGCGACCGCTTCTTTCGTCATCCCCCAAAGTTGGTCGACCGCGCTTGAATTCGTTATACCAACGATACACGGTTGCCTTGGAAGGGCCTTCATCCATGAATGCCATTTGAAGTCTATCGTACGATTCATCCGGTTTCAGGCGACACTTGAAATCGTATAAAATCATAGCTCTAAAATGTTCCCGGCGCAGATCCATATTTCAGTGAGACACAATACTTTGAATTAACTCGCAAAAAATGTGGAGGGAAATTTTGAAATTGGAACTTACTTATTTTTACTTATAAATAATCATATTTTCGAAAAACATAATAACTGGCCAGTCTCCCATATATAAAAACTTTTTTTCGCAATACTTTCTGAGGGGCCTGGTATATATACTGCTATAAAGAGATTAATAATATATTAATAAGAAAGAAATACATAATTAAATCGAAGATCACTGTTTTATTGTATAATAATGTGAATTCTTTTTTTCGATTTTCTACATAACTGCACGCGAATATGTAATTCACATATCCTAACCCTTATAAATATAATTTATGCTATAGCACAAAGAGAACCACGAACATAAGAAACATTGTATAATGCTTCCTATCTCATTTTCTCCCACGTTAAAATGAGTCTCTCTCTTTTTACTGTAGCTTTTTCGTTTCATCGACTTTCAAATCACAACGATGCTAAAGAAGCTTTCACTTCAAAAATCATCTGCATCTACTTAGCCTTTTCCCGACTACGTTGGGACAACCAGTCTAACCGGATAGTACGATACCCCTTTGTAAGACTGGTTGACAGACGGGGGCCACTGTTTACCAGTGATGACGATTAACGACCATACCGGCCGGCATCACCGGCTTAACGGACGACGACCAATTCGTGCGGCAGATCTTATTTAGCCAAGAGTTGTCTAGTAACAGTGGCTAATAATTGCTATAACACAAAGTATAAACAAATTGCTCTTTGCTATTGACCAAATATTTAATATAAACAAGCGGCTGAGATAAATTACTTTCAGAAGTATATTGAAACTTGTTGCTAAGAGAGTACATGAATTTAATTGATAGTATTATACAAAGTGAATAAAAAGCCAGTGGTTTCAAAGTAAAAAATATTAAAAAGCTTGTAAAAAACTTGCCAAGTGCGAATCGAACACGAAGGGTTCCGTAAAAAAACGCCAAACACTATCGTACTACGATTATCGTACCATCAGATGACGATACGATAATCGTGTCGTTTTTGTCGTTTTTTTTTGGCTAGGCAGATGCCTTGCCTTTTCCCAAACTTCTTGTTGGTCGGCTTCCATTCTAACCGGATGCATCTGAGTACCAGTATTTTACATGAAGCGACTGCCTATCTGACGTCCACAACCCAGTAACTGGGTATTACGATACCCCTTGGTAAGACTGAATGCCAGACTTTTGGCTTCTGACTACTCGTAACGACTGTCAAATATCTACAAATGACAGCTGGGACCAACGGCTTAACGTGCTTTCCAAGGCAAGGAGGAAACTCGGTATGTAATTATGGTGACCCATCCATGGACTAACCTCAGCAAGCACGGATTAACCTTAAAGATTGGCCCGTGCGGCTGTTATTACTTAGCCTCGAGCTCCTCCGACACGATTATTGTATGCAGACCTTTTATTTTTAGTATTAGTTGGTTAGTGGTCCGAGAGTCTGACATCCAGTCTAACCAAAGGGGGTGTTACCCAGTACTAACTGATAGGCAATCGCTCCATGTCATCATTATTATCTACAGCCCGACTTAACACAGTTGGGTATAGGCCTCTCTTTACTTCTGACAAGCTTCACGTTATTGTGCCAGCGGCATCGTCCAGGATATTATCGTCAATGTACAAAATGCAACTTCAGCTGCATCCGGTTAGACTAAAAGCTGACATCAACAAAATTGGAAAAAGACTAGGCAGCTGAGGTTGCAGTCATAAAATTTGTGTTCCAACACCAGAAAAATAAACTACAACTACTAGTTCTCACTATAAACTACAGAAAAAGAGATATGAACCTCAGAGAGGCTATAAGAAGAATAGGGGATGATCACAATTTTTTTTCTTTGTCTGTCTGGGTAGATTATTGAAAAGTATTGGGCTCGTATTTTTTTTTTCACGTTGTCATAAAATTACGGAGATATATTGAGTTGAAATGGCGCATGACGTCACTTGTAGGTTATTTTTATACCCACTTGTGACGTAGTGAGCTCCCACTCTCATACTTTAATGAGTTTTAACTAAGTAATTTTTTGATAAAACAAAAAAAACGTGTCTAATAATTTTGTATTACCTGTCTGACGGACAAAATAGAATTTCGTTTTCTTTACCGAGTCTTCATCCTTATTTGGGAAAATAAAAGTACCATATCTCCGTGACTTATTTAAGCAAAAAGACATAAATTGATCAGTTGGTCACGTTTTACTTGTAGCGACCAGTTGGTTCTTGAGAGTAGATTACGATTGAGTTCAAGCTGTCTGGTCTATCATTGGTATTTTTTTGTTTCTCTTGGCCATCATCATCTGCTTTTCCTTTTCTTAACTATGTTGAAGTCTAACCGGTTTTTTACATGGGTCCACTGTCTATCTGACCTCCACAACCGTGTTACTGGGTCGGGGTAATTTTACCCCGACCCAGTAACACGGTTAAGGTAAGTCACGGGTAAGTCTGTCAACCAGTTACCAAGGGTATTTACCCTTGGTAACTGGTTGACAGACTTTCGGACCACTGACTACATACAGCAATGTTATATTCTTTTGACAAAATCAACACCAGATTCATTGGTTTTTAGTGCGAATTAATTAAAATAATTGTTACTAATGATGTAGCACATAATCACTGAATCATATTTTGCGTATTTAATTTTATTCATTGAAACAGCCCCAACCGCTTGGTGGTGGAAAATTAATTAGGAAATGTTAAATTAACGATATTGTGTGATGCTGTCTGAATAATTAAAATTATTATTGTTTTGTTCAGTTGTATTAATTGTAAGCTTAACGTTGTATTTCCATTTAAATAGTGTTAATTGATTTTATCTACATAGTCTTATTCCAAATGTATTGGTGTCAGCTTCCAATCTGTACTGTGTGGCGCCGATACCTAAACTATCGAACGTGAGCCCTATACCGCGTTGTCGAGTAGTAGTAAGCTAGCCTGTTAAGTTTATACGTTGTGTGCCTGATTACATACATTATTACCATCCCGTCGCTTCATTTCTCTGCCCGCCAAAGCTACCGCCGTTATAAATTACGGATGCAGGTGGACCAGTATTTTACATGAAGTGACTAGCTATTCGAGCATTATTATGAGCAGTAAGCCGTGGGTTCGAACCCAGACAGGCGCATTAGTTTGTGTAATTTATTTCTAAATATCCATGTTCTAAAACTAAAAATTCGAAAACATGGAACATCTATCAACCTGCACTGGCCCGCGTGGTTTGATTACAGCCTACTCCCTCTCTTAGAGAGCAGGCTTGTGTCCCAGCAGTGGGCAGTATAGGGTGATGATGATGATGATGATGACTCGCTATTCTACCTTCAAACTGAATCTCAAAGTATTTATTTCGGAATTACCGTTAAAGACACTTTTGCACAGTCAAAAAGCATGTGGAAGTTACGTAGTGGCCCATTCCAAGGCGTAGATCTCTATGGAGAGTGTGGGCAAGAAACTTCGTGGACACTCTTTTAGAACAAAGTATTGTTTCAAAAACTTGGTTGCATTGTTGAAATTATATTGGCGAAGTAGAAAATCGTACACGTTACGTCCAGCGTAAAAATATTAAATAAATAATTCAAAAATATAAACCGTGGCATCTAAGAGATGACCACTGACGGCAACAAATGACAGCCGGGAGGAATAATATGTTAAGGATGGTCACGCATCCACGGACCGACCTCTGCATGCGTAGTTTTACCGCCGATCGTCCTATCGGTTTCCGGTTAGCCACGAGCACGTTTTCTTCAATATTAAATTCGAACGATAAAAAGCAAAAAGAAAAAATAAAACGTGCAGGCCAATGGAAAAACGGTTATTTATTAGACTACTTAACCTAGCCTTGCCTCGTCAAATATCGGCACTGAAAATTGGCTTTTTCACATCTCGTTTTATCGTTGATATCGCATTTAGAGCTATAGAAAGGGTTCCCCTAGGAGCTATTTTAAGACCAGGTTATTTTAGAAGACGGTAACACGCGTAATATCCAGTTCACGGAAAATAGGATCTAGGTAAGAATTGATCTAGATTAAGGCTACCTACCGCACAGCATCTTTTTTGTTCGATTTCCTCGTGATTACTGGTCCGATTTTCGTGATTCGTTTTTCATTTGGTAGAGGAAGCTTGCGCGGTGGTCCCATATAAACTGTATTTACTTGGGTAGTTTATGAGTATTTTTTATAATACGCGCTAATCTCAGAAACTACTGGTTCGATTGGATAAATGTGTAAGTGTTGGATAGCCCATTTATCGTGGTTGAAAATAAGCTATACAACATCATGCTACGTTCAATAGGAGCAGAGCATCAATGAAAAGTGTTGCAAAAACGGGAAAATTTAACTCCGACGAAGTTGCGCAGGTTAGCTAGTTTGAAATAAACCGAGCGTTTTTTTTTCTAGAATATAATGTCAACATACTTCTCAATTTTTCGCCAGGCTGTGCTGAATTTGTGGGAGCAACACTAATTAAACCCCTTTTATAAAAAACACCAAAAATAAAAATAAAATATTCCAATCTCAAACAATACTTAAACCACCTTCCTAGAATGACACAAATTAAACGAAGTTGATACAGGGTGGTCTCCGGCCGACGGACCGGAAATGAAGGGTCCAGGAGAGGCTGCATCCGGCGGCCATGTTGGATTGTCTGGCTTCCAAGTCGGACTAAAGGAAAGGCCTCGTTATGCAACCTCATCGAAATATGAAGCTATACAGAGTGTAGGTAAACTTGGACTAGATTGATCATGGAATTTATTGATGCTGTTTCTGAAAGAATTGTGACTTGGTTTGAAATAGAAACGAATGGTCTCGACTATAAAGATGTCCAATTTTTTTTTAATCAAAACCTTGTTTCTTCGGGCAAGTTAGTAGTACAATTTAAATTATACTTGGTTTTTATTTCAAGATTTAAATTTTCACTTAAAAAAAGAACTCTGGTGTTATAAGTAAAATGCTACTTAGGCATTAAGCATTTAATTAAACTAAAGCCTGGTTTTCGTAATATTAATCCTTCTCATTATAAGTTCGAAATAAGACTAATTAACTGAGTTTATTTCATTCAGTTTGCCCTACTTTTTTACACTTGGAGTAAACTTTTTTTAAACATTGTTCAGAATATCGAATTCAAAATAACTTTTTTGGTGTAAGTAACAGCCTGTATATAAATAATTACAAGGACTTTTTGCATTACGTATGCTACATTTAAACCCTTTTGCATAAATATAAAGAAATGATTAAGGGGTCATGGGAAAAGGTAAAGGAAAAGTAACTCACATCACGCTGTTTTGTAACGTAAATTTTATTCACCTTGTTAGTTATCCATTCATTCTTGGGGCTCGCCCTCTATTAAATAGAATTTAAAACATACCTTGCCAGCGAAGTGTGAATGTTCTACTGTAGGCACACCTCTGCCTTACCCTCCCTGAGTGGTAAACGGAGAGGACCTTTACCCCTTAGTATGGAAAAAGTAGGCGCTAAGTTGGCACGAGTGAAGACGTCATGTGCAGCGGCGGTGGTTAATGCCATTGAAGAGAGAAGAAGGAAGCACTGAGATTCAAAACGTGATGACCTTAAAGCTAGACTACCTACACTTGTCACATAGTGACACATAGAATGTTTTCAATAGCGTTCTGACATGATGTCTGCTTCTGAGTTTTTCGGCTAAAGTTGGACATGCTGGTCACTTAAAAGCACATGGCAGAGAATCTCACCAAAGGTTTCGTCAACCGTCCTAGAAAGGTGAACGTGAAAGATGACGTTGAAGATAGTTTGGCCTTATTCCCTTCGCACATGCGGGTTCCCTGGTAGCTAATAAACGGCATAAATGGCTCTGACTATTCTCAATCTTATAATCTTATTTTTTTTTCTTTTCTTTTTAGTCAGATGTTTTACATTAGTTTTTCAATTATTACACCTTTTGTTAAGAATAGCTACAGCACGGATGACAACATTTGTGTCACTTGTTTAATCTAGCCTTATTGTAATATTTTCAATTTTTTTTGTTATTGTATTGACTCTTTTTCTTATTTACCGATTGATTGTAAATGTGTGGACATTGTAGGCCTTATTTATAGATTCCTAGATCCTTGGTAACTTTTTATCTCGTTCTACGTTTTGTAGTAAGCAACGACTTATTGTCCTCGGTTGTAAGAAATTGGAAAACCAAATGACTTTAAAAGAGTAACCATGGAGTTTCTTGCCGGTTTTTCTCCATAGGAAACCACGAACCCGAAACGAGTACGTTTTTGTCGACGTTTTATAAGTGCCCGTGTAGGCCTATGTAAAATAATCATATTTTAATTTTGAAAGAAAAAAATGGCCATGTACTAAACAAAGTAAAACACTGTTGTTACAGTTTGGAGTTCGACCCAAAATTGGACATTTATGTATTTTTACTTCCGAACTAATACATCATAATGAATGCATGGCTCCCAAAAATGTTGTTCAAATTAGCGAGTACTTATAAAAATAAGCCATAGAACAAAATTGTTCAGTTTCATGGTCTGAGATACCTGTATATTATGTTCAGGAAAAAAACCAAAGAAAGTCAAACTGATTAGACAGTTAATTAAAATTGAATAAGAATATTCAGTTATGCGTTCCTTCTCCTGCTCCTTGTTACTCGACATATTACTTAACATTAATATTAAAATGAACGTTTCCTAATTTCCATGAACTTTACACAAATCCCCAGAGGCTTATTGTTAACGTCTAATCAACGCGGAAATTATAATAACGAAAGAAAGATCATTTAATTTTGTAAACAATTTGTGAAACAACTCGTAATGTTATCATCTCCTTTAACTCATTCGAGTTATAAAAGTTAATAAGTTGAAGCATATTAACTTGGAGCTAAAAAGAAGGAGAAATCTGAAATAGGATATATGTTTTATGAAATAATTAATTGATTTACTAATAAGTAAAACACTTATAAAGATTGTGAGCACTTCGTCGGCGTCGGGCACTAACTGCTCGGCAGTTTGCTGAACTTGGCCTATTTGGCGCAGCCGTGAGACACATAATATTTTTTGTTTAGATTTAAGTTTTTTACTTTATTTTTTATTGTGTGCACTTGTGGCATGTGTCAAATAAAAAATGTTTTCTTTCTTTCTTTTACTTAACGGTTTTTGAAAAATCATCTTCTATAGAGAATAAATAGAAGATGGAAGTCGGATGTTGCTGATGGACAATTCCATCGGGGTTGGTTTTATAATATTTTTTGTTTGCACGATTTGTCAAGAAATGCACCAGTACGTGCAGACTGGCGTCTGTCAACATACAGGCGTATGTCAAGCAGCAACAAGCTGTCAAATTTATTATATAATAAATTTTCAAATTGTAGTGTATTGTTCAAGAAATAGGTCCAAGGTTGATTAGGAAAATTTGACAGTTTCGGGTAGCTTGTGGTGTGCTGGCGTTTCTACAAATCGCAGCACTCATAAACTGTAAAATAATCACAAAACCCGGTCGCTTGTTTCTATGTTCTCATATTTTCCTTGTTTTGCCAGACATTATTTAATTAATTCTTTAACAAAACATTACGTTGGAATTCACGAAGAAAGCTTGAAAGTGAATTACTTTCCAGAATTTGTTTCGAAAGCCATTTAGGCCAACGACGGTTCAGACAATTGCTTTTTATGATAAAAGACAACTCAATGAAAATTGTGAGTACTTATACCGGCCATGGGCTCGTTGGTCTAATTGTCACAAGCGCTACTGTTGAACATGAAGTCTTGGAATAGATTCCCTGGTCGAGCAAAGTGACATTGGGTTTTTCACTTAGGAATTTCCCAATAGCAGCCCAAAGTCTGGTTTTGTATCTATGTATGATGGCAATAGGCTCGAGGCAGAGGTGTACCCAATGGTAAATCCACATTTCACCAGTTATGTTTAATTCCCATGTAATAGGGGCGAACCTATTGCCATCAAGACAGACACAAATTCTCCGTGGCTGCTACCGAGAAATTAAAAATAAATCATGTAAAACAGAATATCAAAATTATTAGCATAGGCCAAAACAATTACCTGTTAGAGATAGCAATTAAACTTTGAATGTACACAGTGTAAATGTAAACAACAAATAGATCAGAAGGATGATGGTAATGGTCCGGAGAATGTATTCTTATCTAAGTTCACTGAGTTTTGGGTAAGTTTGTCCGAACTTAGATTGTACTAATATTTTAAGCAACAGACTCCAAAAATCTGTTGTTGAGACACTACTGTTAGATTATATAATATTATTAATAGGATCGTGTAAAATCATTAGAATATAAAATATCATTGTTTGTCCGCGTTGAGGTCGAAAATGATCCCGCGGGAACGTAGTGTCGGGATAAAACGTATCCTATGTGTTAAAACCGGTTACAAACAATCGATGTGCTAAATTTAATTCAAAACCCTCCAGTCCATTTTGAGTGAAAGAGTTACAAACATCTATTCATCGATCCTGCTGCTACTATACTTTGCGTTTATTATAGTAGTAAGGTAAAAAATAATAAGAAATTAAAAAACTCGCTGTCACTCCCCGAAGGTCTGGTCTGGTAGAAACAGCCTCAAAATGCACGTAACAAATCAAATTTTTAGATCATGCATGGCGTAGCTACGTCGCGATTTTGTGCCACGGCGTAGCAATATAATCCTTGCACTCGTCCACGTTTATACATCTATTGATACACGCACGCTGATTGGAAAGTACTACACACTTGCCCTTGCTGAAGGTCTATATGTAAAAATAATTTATATTAAAGGTCACATCAGCTGAGTCTGGAAGCTAATTTGTAAAACAAATAATTTGATCAAAACATTGGAAAGGTTTATCCAGGACTCACATAGTTACAACAACTTTCCTTTATAGTCGTCGTGTACCCTTCACAAGCATAAAGTGTCACATTTGCTAATTAATCACGCAAAGCAAGCGTCTAATTTGTTTAAAATTACATTAAATTTGATTACAAGGGTCGTCCGTCCGTCGGGCCATTACGCCTGTTTGGACAAAACCTTGTCTACTTACAATGTAATGATAGACAGTTCGGACACAAAATCCGTGTTTTAGGTCTTCAAATACGGATTTTGTGTCCGAACGCACATTTTGTGTTTTGTGTTAAGAGTGCTTCGTTAGTTTTTTCGAGCACGACTGCTGTACATGAGTCCCTGGCTTCGATTCCCGGGTCAGGCTGTATTTATTTATTTATTTTACTATTTATTTACAAACAGTAGAAAACACAGGAAAAAAACATAAAATTGTAGAGTACAAAGGTACGGCTTATTTCATACGAAATTTCTGCCAGCAGACCTGGAAAGGAAAAATGAAAAATAAATGTAGATGATAGTGTGTGAGAGAATGAAGAGAAAAATGTGTTCATGCCTTACCTAACTTAACCTAAACTATTTCTTAAATATATACACATTATGCGTAATGTGTTATTGCGTTTGTCTATCTGGAATTTCTCAGTAGCAGCCATGGAGTTTGTATTTGTACCCAGTTGTTGGCAATAGGCTCATCCCCTATGGGAATTAAACATAACTGGCGAAATGTGGGTGTACTATTTTAGGTACACTTCTGCTCCTCCGGATGATTCGGGGTTTACAGGCATGTATGTATTGAGCTCAGGGCCTGGACAAATGACGTTCTATCAGCAAAAACGATGGTGGTCAAACTGTATAGAATTGATACAAGTTACTGAAATATAATATTATTATATCAATCCTGTCTATAGCATTTGTTGAAATACATTTACTGTCGCTTTGTAAACAAAATAACTTAGACAAGGGTCTAGTTTCATTGTTTTAGTTCAACTAATAGAGCTCTGATTCCCACTTGTATAACAAATCACTAAATACATTTAGCCCTCAACGAGTTAATCTCATTAAAATGGCAGGAAGAAACTGGATAGCCATGACACATAACCGCCAAAAGTAGACAGATTTGGAAGAGACCTACACTCAGCATTGGGTGACCAAGGGTTGAAGAAGAAGAAGAAGAGTTAAGAACGTAGTTCAGTTTCTGTCAATTATTTGAATATGTTATTGAATAAATACATAAACTCACGCCTTTTTGCCAAGGGGGTAGCCAGAGACCACAGAACGCCACCTGCTATGATCCTTACTTAGTCCTTTTGCCTCGTAGACGTTCATACATCAGCTGGCCTACCATGACCTCTTAAATCAGTATTGTTTTTCTCATATTCCAGTGTGGGAAAGAGACAGAGCTATACATGACGTCTAGCGCCATCTCTTTTCCACACTGGAAAAGGAGTAAAACAATAATGTTTTAAGACGTCATGGTAGGCAACCTGGTCATACATGCGCACATTTTTTTGAATTTTTCTTTTCATCGTCATCATCATCATTTCAGCCCAAAAGACGTCCACTGCTGGACATAGGCCTCCCCCAAGTGTCACATTGACGTAATATGGGGCGTTTTGCCATAATCGCCACGCTTGGCAGGCGGGTTGGCGATCGCAGTACGGTTGTTACAAAAGCACAGAGAACGCTGCTGCCCATTCTCTGAAAAGTCCCTTAGTCGCCTCTTACAACACCCACGGGAAGATATGGGATGGTGCTATTCTTTACGTCCGACACCATAAAGAGCAATTTTTCTTTTACTTTATCAAAATTTTAAAAGACAGACGAAACCGCTTTACAAAATAATATATATCTCTATACACAATAAAAAATAACAGTCGCAACGGCTGCTATATTGCCTATCTAAAACCCGAAATGAATTTTATGTACCTAGCCTACTCGTACCTTCAAAGCGTCGCCGATATTGCCAACTTGACCTCTAACGGTAAACTCTTTATGTCATCTGAGAGCTCTCATCTCGCTGGCTTTATACAATTTATTCTTTATATAGGTACGTCGTTTGAATATTGGTAGGTTTCGGCGAAAGAAATATTAGAAACGTTTTTATTATTATTTGTGCTTTTAATGGTGTAACGTTAACAATTTAGAGGTACGAAGAACAGAGCGTAGAGTATTTCGTCCTCCAAAGAAAAGAAAGGATACTCCGGTCAGACGGGTGTTGTGTCTGGTGGGCGACTGCCCGACAGTTGTTGTCGGGCTTTTTTATTTAATATTAGGTGCTGCGCAAACGTGTGGCTCCCGGCAACCGTAGGTAGGCGCGGGCCTGTGGACGGTGAGTAATGGGCTAGCTCACCGTCCGTTTGTCTTAGGACGACAGGCCGGGCCGACGGCGCGTTTGTGTTCCACGTGGGCCTCAAGGAGATGTCAGCAAATCGGGAGAGGTCCGAGTGGGCCGATGCCTGCCAGGGCTGCGGGACTGTTCGAAAGAGAAACCGTGGCCCTGGAACACAAAGGGCTAAGAAGGAAAATGGATGGGTTTTATTAGTCAGTACAAGTCTGACACTACCTTCCACTCCGCCCAGAGCGGGGGGGTTATTTGATGATTTCCCATCCGGAAAAAAAGCGGTTGCGCAAACCTACACACTTTTTGTTACCGACACGGGACACACAGGAAACCGAACTTGCTGTGTACTGTAGCGGCCACAGTTTCACATCTCCACATTCACAGCAAAAAGGTTTACGACGTCATAGTAGGCCACTTGCCCCTCTCATAGGGGAATATAATAGTGATTTTATACATACATACAAAACATCACGCCTGCAACCCCGAACGGTTAGTCAGAAGTGTACCTAATAACACCTACATTTCGCCATTTATGTTAAAGTTTCAGGTTAGAGGTCGAGCCTATTGCCATCAACTGGGCACAAATCCAGACTCCGTAGCTGCTTATGAGAAATTCGTGGAGGTGACCCCAATAACAATTTGCCACGGCCTCATGATTGATTGACACCACACATGATTGCGACCACTAGACTAACGGGGCACTGATTTTACTTATTAGAAGAATCCTCTGTATTGTTGATTATCGTATCTTTTTAAAACCAAAAAAAACTCGTATTATAAAGTAAACTCAGTAAGAACACGAGATAAGGGCATGAATAGTTTATTTATCTTGATTACAGTGGCGATCTCGTTAGATCAACAGTTTGCTAAGTTCATTTCAGTTTAGCGATAACTTTGGAAGTAAAGTTGCCATGCAGCTGAGCAAGACAAGCTTTTTATATTATGAAACAACGATGATGTTTTATTTTAATCACTGCACTTAACGGTGATGGAAAACATCGTGAGGAAACCGGCATGTCTTAGAAATAAAAATTCGAAGACATGTCACTTCTATCAACCCGCGCTGGGCCCGCGTGGTGGATTACAGCCCATTCCCTTTTATAGAGAGAAGGCCTGTGTCCCAGCATGGGGAACAATAGGCTGATGATGATGATGATACTTCACACTATTATAAAGCCAAAGTTTGTCAGTGTGTGTATGTTTGTCACTCCTTCACGCCTCAATGGCTGAACGGATTGGATGAAATTTGGTATGTAGATAGCTTACACCCTGGATTAACACATTTAGTTTTTATCCCGGTCTGCGCGGGTGGAACCGCGGAGAGCAACTAGTTACTATTAAATGCGAAAGTTCGGATGGTTTGATGTATGTTACTCCAACGCAAAAACTACCGAACGGATTTGGACGAAATTTGGCACCGGCCTTACCAAGGGGTATCGTATTATCCATTACTAACAGGGTTGTGGAGATCTGATAGGCAGTCGCTCAATGTAAAATACCGGTGTTTAGCTGCTTTCGGTTAAACTGAAAGCTGACTCCAATATATGGTGGGAAAGGACGATAGATAATTCTTGAACGAACTAAAGCGTTCAATGAATATTTGGGTCAGAGCCCATTCGTCCCCTAAGATTCGCACCCTGTGCCCACTCGTCCCCTGGAATTTTCGAGGGGCCCACTCGTCCCCTGAAGAATATTTATTTTTATTCACTCTTCTAATATAAGTACATGCATATGTGTATACTGCAGCTTGGTAGTCCTGGTACGGTCGCGCAGAAAAGGCTAAAATAAAAAATATAGTAATTCGGTAGATATCATGTTCATTTCAAATAAGATTAACACATACAAAATCACAATGTCCTAGAAACTAACAAAATACAGCCCTTTTACAAAAATCAGCCTTGATTGACCATCATTTTAATCAACATTAAGTATAAAATATGCAAGAAAAATAGAACACATATCAACAGTAAATAATCACTTCTTATTTTTTTGTATATTTACCAACTACATACATGCAAAATCATAATAACATAAATCTAAAAAATTATAACAGTACAAAAAAAATACTAAAATCACAGTAATAATTGAAGACTAGATAAATCAACATATATATTTTTTTGTATATATTATTATCATGACGGATTATCATTCATCATAGCTCTTTTTTCAATGATCTGTTATGATTTATTAAATTAATTCCGATAATAAACTGTTCACAAGTGTACTATGTTAACCGTTTCTTATTTTAAATATGGCTAATTTTATCTCAGGGGACCAATAGGCACCTGAATAGGTGCCGAATCTTTAACTTATATTGTATATATATTAGAGTGGACGAATGGGTACCTTAAAAATAATATTTTTTATTAAAATATTAATTGGTCCCCTACCAGGAGACCAATGGGCACCTATATAGGGGCCGAATCTACAACTTTTATGCTGGGGGACGAATTTTAGGGGACGAATGGGCTCTGACCCGAATATGGGTCATTTCAGGAAATTTCGTGCACATGTCCCCCAAAAAAATTAAAGTAAAAAGTCTTAATTTAAACACGTTTCAAGTATTAAAAAAAAACCAATCGATGCGTTCAGGAAGCACACTGTAAAGTGGTTATTTTCAGCAAGCTCCACTTATTAACCGACTACCAATTCGGAGATTTGTATTTTTTTTTTGTACGTTCACCGATATCTCCAACAATTCGGTACCGATTTTCAAAGTGCTTTTTTATTCGAAAGCCTAGTCAGGATCTGATGATGAATTTTATAGATACTTCATGTTTTTCATATACTTACGAATGCAATTCAGATATTTGATCCAAAACCAATATCATTCTCCAGTCCTAATTTATTTGGGGTCGGCAAAGCCTGTCTTCTTCTATACTTTTATATTATTCGCCATCTCAACAGTCACTACAACTAAAACACTAGCTATAACTTAAAACTGTAAACCAAAGTGGTTACATAGGCTTACTTAGGGTGACTGAACTCCCAACTTAAAATTAATCTATGTAAATTAACTTCAGATCCTTGTTTAGTCTCTAATTAGTGTTAGCAAAACAAGTAAACAAAAGATTAAACAACAATTAATAATAACGTGTGGGAACCGGAGTTTCGGGATTTACGATTAACGCGAGAAACACACAAACCGTAATTTATTAACTTTAATACGTTTCGGAGAATTACAACTAAGACCATCTGTCGCGACAGAGCGGTGTGTAAATATTATAATTTGGAAGATAAACGCTGCTAACATGGAGATTATTATGAGTTACGGTAGATAATTATTAAGGCTGTGCATTATGAAAGTTGGCAACGTCGCACAAAGTTGTCAAATACTTTTCTGTGCTGATTTGACGAATGAAACTGTATTACAAAATGAAATTGTATGCTAAATCTCTGTGTTGCTCTAAAATATTCTTCATGAACTTTTTTTTAGCGAGCCGGTATTGTCTCACTCTGGGCAGAGGCCTCCCGCCATGCCTTCCTCTTCTCTCGATGGTGCGCTTCTTTTCGCCAAATCACGAGGAAGTAATTCAAGGCCACACTGGATTAGTGTTGTTAAAGTTTTAGGTGTAAAAACAGCATTTTGGAAGTTTCCCAGAAGCTTTTTTTCATCTTCAAATATTCGATGTTGGAATTATCTGAATCTACTATCGTGATATTAGTCATTGTTTATATTTATTACAGTTAACAATTTCTTAACAAAACCTAAAAGATTAATTTCATGGTCTGAAAACATGTCTGTATAATCGTTTAACGATCACTTCTGAACTTACAGGGCTGTTCCCTGCGATAAATCTTCAAAGGGATGTTGATGTAATGTCACGCATGAACCCCAGTACACAATGCTTATAAATGGGTAGTATCGTCAACCTGTCAAATTGTTACTGATGTGTAAAAACAATTTGACATTGACAACGCATTTATTTCGCAGCAGTAAGCAACAACTTTTTCTGTCGCGGTGCAGTCATTCGCACCGCGAAAAAGGTAAGTAGAAAAGTTATCTTACTCCGCAGTGGGCAAAATGTAACCAAAAGAAAAAGAACCGGACATGTGCTCGTCGGACTCGCCCACCGAGGGTTCCGTAGAAATTTGTATTTGATATTTGATACGTGATAAAAATGTGGTTGAAGTTTGATTGGTGTTTGTTAGTTTGGGTCTAACAGTGTTGTTTACGCAATCAAGCAAAAATGTGAACTGATTCAAGCTTCTACAATCATTGACTTTTTCAATGATTGGACTGCAATGACTAGGAATGTTCCAAATAAAATAATGGGTGTAAAGGAACCTTTTGTACGGCTGAGATTCTCGTTCTTTTTGCATTCGACGCGGACTTTAATACAGATAACATAGAGGGCAAAGTTATAGAGACTGCTATAGAGGTAACATTTGTAAGTGCGTTTTTTCGGAACTAATTCACTGGGCTACCATGGTAGCTGGGACATTTAACTATGTTTTGGGCAACCATGTTAGCGTGGACATAACGGCGGTTCTTAAAGCCGAAAGTAACTACTAACAAGTAGTTACTACCCGTCACTGCGATTTTGTTTTCTATACCAAACCTGGGCACTTTCTACTTACGGAGATATTGGAGGAGAAAGTTTCAACTTTTTCACGAGGTGTTTGCTTCCATCAGAACAATGTTTTGAGTGCTTTACTGAGATTCTTACAGTAAATCGTGATTTCCCGATTACCATAATTAGCAATAATTTTTGCGTGGAGTTACTCGTACTTAGTTTGGTGTACAAATTTTTGGCGGTTCTGTGCATACAAGTACCTTGTATTGTTGCAGCCTAACTTAGTTAAAGGTGTACCTATCAGCAATTAATAACGATGATGACAAACTAAAAAACGGGCCAAGTGCGAGTTGGACTCGCGCACCGAATTACTTATTTTATGTGTGGATGTGCAGAATTTTGCTAAATTTCATGATTCTAGGTCAGCAGGAAGTACCCAGGTTTTGCTTGCCTTGTGAAATCTTTTACGCGTTCCTGAGAAAAAGGTACTTGACAGACAGACAGACAACAGAGTGATCCTATAAAGCTTCCTATTCCTTTTTCCTTTTGAGGTACGGAACCGTCAAATGACTTTTTGTTCCAGAAACCGAGCGTCAGTGACTATGCGATAAGCATTAAGTCTGTACGCAAGAGAAAGAAAGCTTCTTGTTACAAAAAAACATTTCGAACACATTTGCGAAACATTCTCGTTCATTATTAACGTAGAACATCGTTATAAGTTTGAAATTAATAAAATAAAAGCTGCCGGAGCATGTCACGTTACTCGTGGCTAGGGATAAGCAGAGTTCTCAGAACAAATGCAATTAGTACAACGAAGTTATGACTTGGATGTTGTTGTTATAGTGATAAAAATGTGGTTGAAATTTGATGGTTTAAGTTAGTTAGCGTTGTTTAAGCAAATAAAAACAAGTACCAAAAGAGCTCGTGGCTAAATAATAACAGCCGCACGGGTCGATGTTTTAGGTGGCTGTTGGTCTCTGGATGGCTGTCACCCAGCTATATACCGAGTTTTCTCAATGCCGCAGAAAACACGTTAAACCGTAGGTCCTGGCTGTCATTTGTAAATCTTTGACAGTTGTGACAGTAGCAACCAGTTTTACCAATGGGTACTGTATTACTCAGTACTAACTGGATTGTGGAGGTCAGATAGGCAGTCGGCAGCCGCTCTATGTAAAAAACTGGTATTTAACTGCATCCAGTTAGACTGGAAGCCGACCCCAATCAAGTTGGGAAAAGGCTAGGCAGATGAGTTCTATAAAGAAAAGTAGGCAGAACTACAAATATTCATCTTCTATATAAAATTATCGTGTCACAATGTTAATTACCATACTCCTCCGAAACGGCTGGACCGATTTGTATGAAATTTTAGTGTGCATATCGGGTAGGTCTGAGAATCGGCCAAGATCTATTTTTTATATCAAAAAAAAAGCCCGTGAACGAAGTCGCGGGCAGCAGCCAGTTTCATTATAACATTACTAGCTGTCCGGCGCAACTTCGTTTGCGTCACAATTTCCCCGTTTTCGCAACATTTTTCATTGCTGTTCCACTCCCATTGGTCGTAGCGTGATGGTATATAGCCTTTAGCCTTCCTCGATAAATGGGCTATCTAACACTGAAAGAATTTTTCAAATTGGACCAGTAATTTCGGAGCCTATTCAATGCAAACAAACAAACAAACAATCAAATCTTTCCTCTTTATAATATTAGTTTAGATTAATGTGATAATCATAAGAATACACGGATGAAGTATCTTTCAGATTTTTATGGAAATTAAATATTGAGGCAAAGCCTGAAGGCATAGATAAAGTAAGCATCTGTGAGCGGTACCTAATATAAGTCAGCAAAACTGTAGGTCAATCCTGTTGAAAGTCTACGTAGAATTATGAAGCGCTTAAAAACCAGTAGACACTGTTCAAAGCCATCTTGATTGACGTCAAATAATCAAATTATATTCATTATTTTTTTTTGTAATTAGTGCTTTATTGTTATAATTTCAAACAGAATAAGAGACAAAAATAAATTCACCATACTCTCTCGCATGTAAAAAAAATATTAAAATATGAGTCCTAGACTAATTTGACTAGCGGAAGCACAGAAAAATACTAAAATGTACCTAAAATTTCTCTCAAAAATCTGCGTTCCATTATATGCAAATTAGTGCCACATTTCCATAGTGTAAAACCTTAGAAGAATAATTCAGACCAGACTGGCTGGTAATATATTTGCATGGCCTTTTCGAAATTATGTTTTGTTCGACTTTTAGTCTAATACCAGTATTTTACACTAGCTGTCCGGCGCAACTTCGTTTGCGTCACATTTTCCTCGTCTTCGCAAATTTTTCATTGCTGCTCCACTCCTATTGGTCGTATGTACCGTGCTGATATATAGCCTATAGCCGTCCTCGATAAATGGGCTATCTAACACTGAAAGAATTTTTCAAATTGCCTCAGTAGTTTCGGAGCCTATTCAATGCAAACAAACAAACAATCAAATCTTTCCTCTTTATAGTATTAGTGTAAATAGAATGACTCCTTATCTGACCTGTTATTGCGAGGAGCTCATGGCTTAATATTATAATAACAGCCGCTCGATCTTCATGTTAAGCCGCGATTCCCAAGGTTGGTTTGAGGATGGGACACATTACATAGGTTAAGCCGTTAGTCCAAGCTGTCATTCCTAGATCGTTGATAGTCGTTACAATTCGTCAGTGGCCCGAAAGTCTGACAAACAGTCTTACTTAGGAGTATTGTGGGTCAGATAGGCATGGATTTTGCAAGGAGCGCCATGCCAAAAACCGGTTTTCAGCTGAATCCGGATAGACTGGTAGCCGACACCAACATATTTGGGAAAAAAGTAGGCTAGATGATGATACGATAGTCCTAGGCAAGTCTGGTAGCCACAATTTTGTAACTTATTTCAAAGCTCTTCAAATTACAGCCGTGATCACATGCTTAACGTACTTTGAGGTACCAAGGAGTCTCGGTATGTAAAAGGTCGTCATACACCAACGAACTGAGCTCGGAACACATTGCGTAACATTATAGATCGACCCGTGTGGCTGTCACTATTTAGCGACGAGCCCTTTCATGGAAGCAAGAATAACACTTACATTTTAAATTGTAAATAAAACTTCAAAGAAATCTAAATTGAATGAGATTTGTGTTGAAACGTGTCGATTATCGCCTAGCCACGTAATAATTAGATTTGAGAGAGAGCCATTCAATCTTTCAGTGCCTACTTTGTCACACTGGTTGGGATGAAAATACTAAGCTTTGCTTCAGAACTAAATAAATCTAGGTTCTATGAAGGAATGTTGTTTATTTGTGAATAGTGAAACTATTATGGACTGATTTGAGTTTTACGAAAAGATCCATTGATATAAATTGGGAACAGATTAACGTCAACATTATGCAGTTTTAAATTTTAACCTATTTTTTTTGTTTTAATGAGTAACTAAAATTGTGTTGTTTTTGAACGCTGTACAAAGTAACAATGAGTAGGATACCAATGACGGTGGGTTATGACAGTGTGCAAATCAGACTTAAACCAGTTTTATGTTAAAATAGGATAAATGATTTAATAGAGCGATAGTCTATGTAGTGTAAATATACATATAGTATAGACATATACGTAGTATAAATCTATACTATATGTATATTAGTACTAGTGTGTCTCAAAAGAGTCTTGAATCAGGGGGTCAAGAGTGCTACCTTCTAAGTATGACTTTACCTGTTACTTTTTATAATCATTGCTAGGTCTACTCTCCGATTAATCTAAAAACAAGTCAACGCTGGTCTTGTGTCGTATTACACGAAAGATTGGAGCTACTTTAGACCTCATAACTGATTTTTGAGCGTTACTATTTAACATCTCTCAAATCGCTGTTACCACTCTAAGGAGCGTCGCCCTTAAACCTTTTATGAAAGCGATAAACCATTACCGCTCTCAAAGTCGTTTCATTTTATATTAGTTACTCTTTATGCTTACTTTAACTCTTCAATGTAAAATTATACTGATTATTTCACGGTTTAATAGCCTGGTTAGACGCTGTTTAGGTTTAATGGGTCTTCGTCACTCTTTGGGGGTGTAAAGTGGTATTGAAATGTGGTTGTGGAGATCATTAAGAGCAAACGGCAATATGGCGACAGTTAAAGAATAGGAATGAATAACCAGCACCAAAAAAAAAACTACAAAAACATATAACAAAAAAATTAAACAGCACCATCTATGACACAATTAAAGAACTAACATCAAAACTATCCGCGACTTAAAAATAGGTAGGAAAACAAGTGTCAGGTTGTACTTTCAGTATCAAATTCATATATCGTTATCAAGAGTCAGACCGCTCCTTAAGTATTCATGCCCGAAATATCTCTCTAAAACCCTTAGAGTCTCCTCGCCACTACCCCTGTTAGCCCGCTCTATCCCACTGCTGGCCAAATATCTTATTGGCAAGAAAATTGGCACAAGATTGCAGTTTACGCCGTGATCTTCAGACAATTCCGAAGAGAACTCCAGAGGGAGCCACTGTAGAATGAAAATTACATACTGCGACGTCTCAAGGGTCATAGTCTAATATAAATTGGAATTGAAGTCAGGATTTATGTCTAAATATTGTAAAATGGATAGCATAATGCATAATGTTGGTTGCTATGTTTTAGAACATGTTAATAAATGATGTCTTGCAAGATGCGATTAGTAGGTATACAGCAAAACCCCGATTTATTTGATGTTAATATTTTTCACACAAAGACTCATTATTCTTATATTAATATCTTTAGGTTGGTGCTATTGAACTATTTTCGAGCCCAGGTTGGCCGCTGTAGGACTAATCTGGCCAAATGGGGTATCCTCGACCCGTCCCAAATACAATGCCAGTGTGGAGCCCCTATGTCCCAAGTTTCTTGGCCATCCTGCAAAACCACATGCACCTTCGTGGATTTAAACCAAGCCAACGAAAGGGCTGTGCAGGTAGCTGTACACTGGTTTGGTATTATTTGATTTAATCAACACGCAAAGAGGAAGGTGTAAAAAAAGCTTTTGTTAAAATCGAGCAATTATTCAAGCTTACAGATAATTACAACAACCTAGGATCTATCGGTTGCTCCTACTCATAGTCAAACATTTGGAAGATTATGAAGATGTCGTAGTTAGATGATTTTATTTCCGTTGGACCCGGTCATCATGTGGGCAGAACATGGGTTTCGTGCTATGAAAACACACACTACACACGATACACTGCTTTTATCGAATTAACAAATTACTTAAATTACAATCCAACTCAATAACACTAGGCACAATTAATCGGGTTACAGTTTCGGGACGTCTTGACTCCGCCGCGATCAGACACTCACTTTCGTTCTCGCAGCGAGCTCGAAACATCACGACTCTGAAGTAAGCTCGCTTAGGTGTGGGTAGACTGGTAAGTAGGTCGCTTGATGCCACCTTTGGCGCGCTTTCGATTCAATTTGTATCCATAATAATTACCGGCTCCGACAAAAATAAAATGTTTTTCGAATAATATAGCAAAAAAAAATACGTAAGTAAACGAGTGATGTAATACACAGTCATCATCATTATCTGACCCTGAGATGCTCTCATACAGTGTCCTTCACTAGGTCATCGGTCCAACGTATGGGTGGTCTGATAACGCTGCAACCACTGCGCCACGATGCGCGGTCAACACACTTAAACTCTTCGGTCGTTTGTTCTGCGAGCACTGCCCCGACATTAAAGGTTATCAATTTTTTGGGAAGTCTCAGTAAATCTGGATTCGATCTAGCAGTTCGATACGTAGTATTCATCAAGAATTGTATGGAAAATTCATTTAAATAAAAGCTGCATCCCAATTGCAATTAATCCAACTTTAATTACTTGAATGTACTGGTCCCAAATGGAAATAAAATGAGAATGAGCGATACTGCTACTTCGTAACGGAATTCCAATGTTAAATAAAACTCCATGTTACTGTATTACATTTTATTTGGCACTGAATCAGTCGTTGTATAATGAACCTTATATTTCACAAAAAAAGACTTAATATGGCACTTCGTTGTTTGTTACATTAAAATGCATTGTTTATGGGCATAATTGCACGTATCACATTTCGGTAAATAGTTTTTATGTAAATACATTTTATTTGGACGTTAATGTTGGAAAACATGTGTATTTACAAATTAAGGACGAATACAAATTAAAATAGTTAACCAATTAAGTTTACCGTCAAATAAATATATTTAATTGAACGTCGATGTTAAAACGATGCAGTAAAAAAAATACTAATATCACATACTATGGACGTAGAAATTCCAATTTCTAAACTTATATTCATTAAAATAAAAATCTGGTTTAGAAACCCTTGCCCCTTAAATCTCAACACCTAAGGCCCCGTTCATGCCCTCGGGCGATGCGCCAGTCACCAGTCCCCGTCGAGTGAGTACCATGGTTCCACTAGTCGTGTCGCGGTGAGTAGACAAATTCTTTCATTTGTAGGTAACTGTACACTATAAACCGAGAGCTCGCTCTATGTCTCTGTCGAGACGTCTCGCATAAAACCGACATAGGACGGAGAGCAAGCGAGGAATGCCGAGGCTAAATGTGTGCTATTATGTATGCCTAGTCTCGCATTCACCCTGGCTCGGAGCGTCTCGGAGGCCCACCATAAGGCTTTTGGTTTATCACAGAATCACAGCATATTATCCAACTATGAAAATAAAATACCTAGTATCTTTACTGGCCGGAATATTTCCAAGTCTTTTCATAAAATATTATCTGGCATCAGTATGGCAGGAATACACCTTCAAATTGAGCTTTCAATAAAAATACACCTTAATCAGTAGGCACAAGGTTAGAATTCACTAAGGCACGGTCTCCTCATTGGGGTGTCTTCCCGAGCATCGGTGGTGGAATGAAGATCCAGGTTGTATCTCCGGTTGTACCAGAGCAGCACCAGGATGCAGACCAGGCACAGAATGATGAAGAACACCAGCATGAAGAGGAGGTATAGCTGGAAAGAGAAGATGATGAGGTTAATGTAAGAAGAAGCTGGCTGGCTTGCTAGGTTTTGGGCTGAAAAATTGTTAGAGAGACTTTGAGAATTATTCCAGAAGAAATGTATTTTTTTTATTTTGTTAGATTTTCAGGTTTAATGGGACTGATAAATAGAAAATAATTTTGAATGTCCTTGATGAATTGAGCAGTATAACTGCCAACGGAACGTCTATGGCAAACATTACTTATGAAATAGCAGCAAAGTTTTATGCAGTCCAAGTCAACGTGTGGTTTCAATTATACATTCATTTATTTTTGGAGTTAAAATGACACGAAAGAAAAGAAAGAAAAAGTATTCATGAGTCTCGGATAGGACAACAAAAACAAAATGGTGAAAAACAAAATTAAAAAAGTAAACGTAAGAAAAAAAATTCGACGAGGCATGGTGCTGTAACATTTTTTTAAAAAGTCACAACGCTCGTATTCTGATAAGAACCAAAGAATATGTAATGTGTAATAAATAAAAATTAAAGAAGAAGAAAGTAATTTATCAACAACCAACGTAAATATAATGTTTGGCTATCTGACAATCACAGAAACGCGGTCGCAGACATATCTGTTTATGGATCAATGTGTTAGCAAAGCAAAGCTAAAACATCTTTTATATCGCAACTGCTTGAACTGTAGGACAATAGGTGCTGTCGTAGTACAAATAGTTTCCAAAATGTAAAAATAGTATAGATTTAACCACCGAGTACAATTACTCGGTGGTTAAGTCCATCAGTCTATAAATACGTCACCAAAACAAAAAATCTATCAACTCATCAGACTCGTTTACCTATAATAAAGTCCACATTCACTCCATAAAATACCGTCGTTAAATGAATCAAGCATCCATTATCGCACGTTAAAAGGAAACCCCGACCGTTGAAGAGGGGGGGGGGTGAACCTCTACGAAAAAAAACATTGTTCAATATTGACGCATTACGTTTCAGCGAACAACGTTAACTATGATAACAAACATGGGGACTATACTGTTTTCTTTTAATTACTCGGGATCTATCAACAGTCCATTAATCAATTATAAGAGGTGAGTGTAAAAACATTATCGATATTGAAAATGTTTTATAAACAAAATGGAAGACCTTTGCGAAATCATACCCAAGGTACACAGGATTTGTTTTTTAAAAGAGAATGAATTACGTTTTTTCAAATCAACCTCGAATCTGTACCGCTCAAACGTACAATACTCTAAATCAGAATTATTCGCGCGATTTACTGTGCTTAGATTTTCCTATGTCGGATATGTTGTACATGTTTTGTCAAATAATAGTGGTGAACTGAATGACAAGGAAAAGTTCTAAATCTAGTTCTTTTAGTGAAATGGCTTTAAGAACATTTTTCGCATTTGTCCTTTTGCACCTGCACACGTAGCATGACTAAATTAAACAATTAATTCTGTAAATAGGATATCAGAAGTGCTTGCCTGCTAGGTTTTTTTTAAAGCTGATTTAATTTGAAATTTCCCATTAATGGCAAAACAAACAGAAAAAGAATAAACCTAATTTAGACAATCATGTTGGCGCAGACTTTGTGACAAAAAATCCTGATTGAAATTTCTTTCAACACTTTGCCCGATCGACGAAAAGATTCAAGAATAAAGACTCAGGTAACCAGTACTTCCCTTTTAAGGCGAAAAGGTCGGCAAAAACATAAGTTTTGATAAACCAATGTCCCTAAAGCAACAATAGATTATAAAAGGCCTAATAAAAGTAATAAAATCCAACACAATGTTTTCATTTCATTCCCAAATCTGCATATTTTGGTAAGTTAAGCCCTTCTCTACCCACTTGGGTTAACAGAGTAAGTAAGAAAAACATTCAACTTTGGGGAAACATAAATATGTTTGAGCCCATGTGAAGCTTAGAACAACAAAAGGTTACATAAATATATTTTCTCTGCAAATTAAGACGTGGTTTATGTTTTGTTTTTTGATGTGGTTTCTGAGGGTTACAGCTTGTTTTTAAGTATCTTAAGGGTTGGTTGAAAACCTGGTATATTCTGATCCGATGGCTTCAACTGTTATTGTTTTGTCTTACCTTCTTGCTTTTCTCTCCTGAGGATCTAGTGGTAATCGCTATCATAGCGTTTTGTATTTCTACAACGACATTCGACAGGATCCGGTTAGACAGGAAGCTGACCCTAACATGGTTGGGAAAAGGCAGGCAAATGATGATGATTCGACAGGATTTGCAAGAACTTTTCGAACAACAATCTAATTTTATTTTGACGTTTCCATTTCCGTTATAGCTTATCGATTGTCATATTGTTTAAACTCTCTACTAAGAAGGCCAGCAGGTCAGCAGTGACTTTGGAAACCAACAAATTCTTAAAATAATGTAGGTATTCTTATTTACTATCGCATGTCTGAATAAATTAAACAGCTGCATTGCAATAACAAAATCATTGAATTGTACTAATAAAAGTCAGATTGCAGAAGAACACACACGTAACAACAATAACGATAATTTAGCATTTTGATATAAAACAAACCCAATCGAAATCAAAGACTCAGCAGCTGTTTAAATATTTTGGTAAGTACCTCACTGCTAGTAAGGAACCCCTATTCAAAATCACCCAAAAATACCGAAATCCCTACACCTCTCATCAACGCATTAAGCCAAATCCAACCTACCTTCCAATTCACCCCTATTTCAACAACACACCACTCAACTCATCATCACATTAATAAAACACGTCCAAATATACAGTATGTTAGGTTAAACGAGGGACATATTCAAACCCATAATAGTACATGCTAACATGATAATAATAAAAATATAAACAAAAAAAAAACACTGATAAATAACAAACAGAACCATACCAAAAATTTCGCAAAAGTCTCGCAACGTGTAAACACCCTTGCGCTAGCGACTTATTACTATCGCAGAACATGTGATCGGGTCAATGACTCTTAGGTATACCTATCCATTTTCCCTTCATACTTTAAACCTTTAAACATTTTTAAATCTTCATTGCAAATGTTGATTGTGTTTCGCACTAATTTAAGATAAAGTTAATTATTATGCACTTAGTATTTTTGGCGTATTTAAATAATGGAATCACACCTATTTACAACGATTAACTTGATTGACTATTTACAACGAATTTAGTGACTATTTACACATTTTTAGACTAATCTTAAAAATTTTTGAAAATGAGCACCTCCTCGTGTTATGCAAAGTTCGGCACGTTTTCGCATATTGTCTTATCGGTTAAAAACAAACGAATCACTTCTTACACTATTAAAAGCGTTCGTGATACGTACCTTAATACCTTTAACTCTTCCCTGTTTACACCCAGCATGAGATTGTACGACGGAATCTGGCGGTTGGGAAACATCACTCGGTACAAATTAATGGCGCCTCGCACACTATCATTTTCTAACATGTAGGCACGTACCATATCCCAATATTCTTCATTGGAATATTGATAAGACGTCATTTTTATTGATTATTATTCAAGATCACGTTAACAGGACACTCTTATCGCGATGTAAGCGGGGTTGTTTATGGAATACGCGGAATTATTGATTATTATTTAAGATTACGTTAACAGGACACACTTATCGCGAATTAAGCGGGGTTGTTTAAGGAATACGCGGAAGCGCAATATTGGACATGCGGAAATAGCGGCGCACACGCATGGACTGCGGTCAGCGCGGGGGTGTGTCCCGTCGGTGCATCGGCGAAAATTCAAAGGAAAGGGGCGGGGTTTGCGTACGCGCTTCCTTTTCGGCAAGATAGGCACATGTTTTGCCGCGTGACTATTTTACTGTTTACAAGTTCACTTCTTGCGCGCTCAGTGTTTATGAATAATGTATTTCATAGGACAATTACGTCACAAATTAAGGTTATAGGTTTTTTACATATTTGGGACGAGAATCGAATACTGAATACCCTCCCTCAATATGTCCCTCGTTTAACCTAACATACTGTAAAACGACCAATCGGCACCACATGTCAAATAACCAATGACCTATTTCACTTCGCCGGGTAAACACTGACGTCAACTGGTACAAAAACAACTGGGACGCATGCGTAAACAAAAACAAAAAAAAATATTAGAAAAAAATTGACGATAGAATTTAATTTAGATTTTTTGTGCAGGGATGGGAAATGATTGGTTTAAGGTGATTTTTTAATGATTTTTTTAAGGTTGGTTTAAAAGTTTAGCCTTACCCCGAAATAGGCGAATATGGGATACAAATGTGACATGGTGTCTATATAGCCACCGATGGGGTACTGAGCTATGGGGGCATGGCAGACGGCAATCTGCCAAGTGTTTACGCAACTCCCCCTAAGAATTAACATCGATTGTATTTTTCTAAACAAACTTCTATATTTGCGCATCTCTATCAAACTAGGGGGAAAAGTTACGTGATTGTGATTGAGGTTAAGCGACGGGGAATTAGGTCAAGAACTGGATGGGTGGTTTGCGACATTGTTTTTACTATGTCGATGTCTAGAGATGAGTCTATTATGGTGGATTCCTTTTCATCTTACGGAGAGAATATTAGGAATCTTTTATTTGTCTAATGGGCTCATGTTATTAAGATTATGCTGTATTTAGGAATGAGGTAATTCCTTTGGTTTACGTACTTTCATGTTCCAGTGACCCAGATAATAACTTATTAACAAATACTTTGTAACGGCTCTAAGGTAATACGATGCGGGTTCATATTTTACCTTTCTAAAGGTAGCGTAGTGGAAGAAATTGAGACTTGCGGGTTTGAATCCAGGTAGGCAATGATAAAGGAAATCGTGGTTAGAAGACCAGCATATCCAAGAGCCAAAAACTCGAAGGTAAGATTGCGCTTTAGTACTTTCTTAATGATATTTTGGTTTTAGTAAGCACTGTCACAAAGATTGGAGATCGTGGTGAGTGTTGGTCCACCACCCCCGACTTAGAATTACAAGTTGTCACTGACAATATTAGGGTAGAACCAAAGACAGTAGACAGGTAAGAGAAAAATGAGTAAAAGCACTCTGAGAGAATTATGAACAGAACTGATGCAGTTTCAGTGGTCTTAGAAAAACATAAAATGACGCTTCATAATCCGTGCAGGGTTAGGCAGAGGGTGTAGATAACAAGCACACCCATATTCCGCCAGCTGTTTAAGTCCCATATAACAGGGGGCGAGCCTATTGCCATCAACCGGGCACAACTCCAGACTCCGTTGCTGGTACTGAAAAAGTCCTGATGGATAAACCCAATAACATTTTGCCCTACCCGATAATCGAACACAAAACCTGCTCAGCAGTCACTCTTGCAACCACTACACCAACGAGCATTTATTCTAACATATTGAGTTGTTTGCTCTGCTGGCTCTTATATTATAATAAAAGAGTATTTTCACACAGACGGATATTGGTTGGTTCTTGCAAACGGTAAAGGATCAATACAGGCTGTTGTTTTGCATCTGTACGGTCAGCAACCGCACATTGTACCTTAGCCTAGTTAAAATACTGCAAATTTAGTTAATTTATAAAAACGTAGTATCGTCACGTACGCGAGTACGTCAGTCTTCGGTTTAATATCGAGCTCGCGCAACATCCAACATTTTGTAACATTTTCTAACATTTTTTATTACTTTATTTTAGTGCATTTTCGTATTAAATACCTTTTAACATTAACATTTATTTTATTAACATTCAACATTAAGTGTAAAGCTCATGCCCTTACATTTTGGTCCTTCGAGCCGGATATTCGACGCGCTACTAATAAAAAATAATTTTCCAAATCGGTTCGTAAAAGACTGAGTTATGCGCGAACAAAAAACGCAATGCAGAGTAAACTAAAAGTTAGAAATATTTAATTTTTGTTGATTTTTTCAGAAACGGCTTATCTGATGTCGATAAAATTTTCATGGGACCATTTGGAAAGTATACGCTTTCAAACAAAAAAAGAATTTTTCAAATCGGTTGGCAAACGACGGAGTTATGCGCGAACAAACATAAAAAAAAAAAAAATACAAACATCCGAATTGAGAACCTCCTCCTTTTTTAGAAGTCGGTTAAAAAACACGTACAAAACGAACATTACGGACAAGAAATCCAAGATTTAAAAACAAAAGGAAGGGTAAGCAACAATAGAGGACTTCAGAAACTTTGCCCTTACCTAGATGAAAATAACATATTGCGCGTCGGAGGGAGATTACAGAATTCAAACTTACCTATAGAAACCAAGCACCCGGCTATCATCTGCCATCACGTCAAATTCAAGGATGTCCCTAAGCTAATGATTCTCCACCCAAATCTATACCAATATTATAAAGCTGAAGAGTTTGTTTGTTTATTTGCTTGAACGCGCTAATCTCAGAAAATAATGGTCCGATTTAAAAAATCTTTCAGTGTTAGATAGCCCAGTTATCGTGGAAGGCTATAAGCTATATATCATCACGCTACAACCAATAGGAGCGGAGCAGCAATAAAAAATGTTGCGAAAACGGGGAAAATGTGACGTAGACGAAATTGCGCGGGACAGCTAGTTGATAATAAAATGGGTTGGTAATTTTTTATTTTTTTTCTTATTTACGGAAATCGGTACCTAAGTGTGAATGACCCGAGTATTAAAAGTGGCCCGTCTGGTCCTCGCCTTATAACCTCGCTTTCACACATACAAACAATCACAAACGCTTATTCGATCATTTCTTATTCCCTAAACCATGGCACGTTAAGGGGGTTATTCTGAAATACCGACAAATATAAACAACAAAAAAGCAGCGGTTATTAATTATTAACTTATACGTATCGTAATTTCAATAGATAATTTATATGTTTTGTGATAACTCCAGAAATTTGACGAGGATGCAAAACACGACCTTGTATAATACGGGGTGGAAGAGTTACCGACATAAGTGTCCCTATATAATTATAAAAGTTTCATAGAAAAAAAAAAAATAAAAAAAACATCTGTTCCATACATTTTGATTTATTTTTAATAACCGAGGAATCTACGTGGAATGATATTCTAATGATATCCTGAGTACGTGGTGACCTGATGCGTTTCGGTGTCCCGTGTTCTGTCCTTTGTACGTAGTGGTCAACACTCGTAAATTCACTGTATAATTAGAAACTGTAGCTTTCAGAGGAACAATTACTGGTTACTGATAATAACTATTGTTAAAGCTTCTTAGATTATTACTCATATTAAGTTTAACACGAAACAGCAAGTGTCGCAAAATTAACTGCTTGTTAATCGAAGCTGGTTTTTATTATGCAAATTTAACAAGCATTTTCATGTTGCGAGTAGTACGAAGACATATGGGAAATACGTAATTGTCATGATAATTTTAACTTTTTTACATAAAGATAGACAACGGAAAGCATTTCTGATAATATGCATTTCCTTGCTCGTTGACAATACTATTGAAGGCTCTGTCAAGCTTAAGGACCAAATATTAACAAATTAACAATCAAACTTAGTGGAGATTTGCTATCGGCGCTGGAAATATTAAAGTGCAGACATGTGTGCGCTGACATAGATGCACTCTTTGTTCCTCTACCCTCATTGTCCCATTGTCCGGTGGGACGACAATCTGTCACGACCGGAGAGAGATTAGGCGCAGGACCAACGGCTTAACGAGTTTTCCGAGGCTCGGGGGTACCATACCGCCAACTTCCGAACTCCGTGCTGTTGCTTAGAAATTTCTATAGGTAAAACCCAATAGCACTTTTTGCCCGACCCGGGAATTGAACCCAATGCTCAACAGTCGCGCTTGTGATTGTGATACCAACGTCGCCACATAACATCTAGGCAAAAGTGTAACTATTATTACATCCACATTTTGCCATTTACTTATTTAAGTTAAAACGGTTGTGAGATATTGCTATTAACCAGACACGAAATAAATGCCTTATAGAAATCCCAATAACCCTTACTCTACCTGTGAATCGAACACCAGAATTCATGATCAGCAGTAGCGATTTTGACTAATAGAGCAAAGAGGTGGTTCTTGTAATTTTATACGCGACTATCACCCATATTTTAGAAGCCTTCCCAAATCTGTTTTTGAACTAAGTCGACCTTTGTTGCCATAACAACAATTGAAAACATCCACCAAATCCTATTCCTAGTATTTCTTGGCCGCAATTGGCGGATCTTCGAATAAGGTACCTCCTCTACGCTAGCTATCTTTGTCTTAACCACAGTTGCTTACTGCTTCAATCAATGCCGAAGAATTCATAAATGTCACTTTAATCAATGTTAAAGATGTATATAAAACATAGTTTTCCGGTACTTCAAATTTGACAAATGAAAAGTAGGCGTTTATATGTCAATTTATAAACGAATTTGGTGGAATGTAGGCGTTGTTGGTCTGACTTAAGTTACTTACACTTACTTTAAAAATGGATTTGGGAAGGCTTTTAGAATATAAGTGATAAACTTTTCTAGTAAAATTCTAGATCGAAGTATACTGAAAATTCCCCGAATTTCCCGTCGTCGATACCAAGGGTATTAAATTAATGTACTTTGGTTATAAACCTGAAATTCTCTTTGAACAGCTGCTCGTAGGAACTTAATTATACTTGTAAAATCTCAGTGTTTCCGTACACTAGGTTTATGATTAAGTACATGGCTAATTTGAATATTTTAACTACTTGGCATGGCCTTTGCTTCAGTTACTTTAAAGAAGTTATAATATCTTACCTTTATAAAAGTGTGTTCGTTTGTTTCGTTTTTCAGCATGTTTTTGAGGCTTTGCGAGACAGCGTACAATTTACACCATCCATGTTTTTGTCATCTACCAGAGAGGTTTTATTATTCAAGTCTGATAGTTAGTTCTTTTGATAAATGTGAGTACACTAAAATAGGACTCTAAGTTGCTGTTATAAACATTAAAAGGAAACCACCTGGACTTAATCAAATCAACGTCTTGCGGGTACTTCATTTATTCTCAGGCAACTTACCATACAGAATGGTATCATAAGTACAAAAAGCTGGTTAAGAATTACGATCATATTAAATATGCACACCTGAATTTGATACTACTTATATATTTCTCAGTAGCAGCCATGGAGTCTCGATTTTTGCCCGGTTGATGGCAATAGGCTCGCCCCCAATTACATGTAACTTAGACATAACTGACGAACTGTCAGTGTACAATTAGGCACATCTCTTCCTAACTCTTCGGGAATAACAGGCGTGATCTTATGTTATGTATTATACATATACTAGCAGCCCACCCCGGCTCCGCACGGGTATTCAACAAAAATGTCAAAATTAAAAATAACCATAACCAATAGTGACCATGTCAGTTAAAAAACTTATAAAAATTACAAATATACACATAAAAACCCTTCTATTTGCGACAGGTTACTAAAAAAATATATAAAGAAAGTTTGAATATTCCCCTCCCGTACGGCCCGTAGCCTAGTGACGCCTACATCGCATGAAGTGCTGCTGCATTGAAGCAGTGTTGTCTTCTTAATATGAAGTAATTTATTTTGATAAGGATTAATACCAAGAAACAAATACAGAGCCTTTTCTAGCGGCGGCATTAAAATTATCAAAAAAAAAATAATTGCTTATTGTGGCATTACCATCCATACTAATATTATAAATGCGAAAGTCACTCTGTTTGTTTGTTTGTTTGTTTGTTTGTTTGTTTGTTTGTTTGTTTGTTACCTTTTCACGACTAAACGGCTGATCGGATCTTAATGGATTTTGGCAAGAAGATAGATTTAAACCTTGGGAAGGACATAGGCTATATATTATCACGCTATTAACATTGGGAGGTGAGCAATATTGCAATTTGTTCATATTCCTCAACTGATTGACAACTGACAACTGTCATAACAAACATAAGAATACATCGGCTATTTTAGAACGATTGTCACCGAAGTAAATAGCCTGACGGTTTAGCGGTTGACCTGTGAATCATAGGTTGCAGCATCAAACCTCAGCCAATATGCACTTATTGTTTTATTTATTTTTTGAATTTTTGATGCTGTATTATTTACCAAAGTAACCATGGTTCGATCCCCACGCGGTTTTCACTTTTTGTAAGTAGGTATTTTGTTTTTTTTTATGCTTTAAGAAAAACCTTCTACTAACTTCCTAATCATTACGAAATAGTGTTATGCATCCTTTTAGTTATCATTAACCATTCAAACTATAGTTAAACAATCATTTAGCCTCTGGCCGAAGTAAAAGCCAGCTCTTGGATCACGGAAAGCGTAAGTTATGCGTTTAGAAATTTCTTTAAAAAGACTGTGAGCATTGAGTACTCTGATCTTACGGTCCCACGGTCCAAAGCTTCAATTCCCAACGACTCGAAAATATAAGTAGGTAATATAGTTACCGATAAGATTACTTTATTAAAGCTGCTTGAGCTTCCCCGTGGCAACAGCGACAGTACCAGTGTCCAGCCCTTTTAGTTTATATAGTTTTGTTTTCGTAAATTTTAATTATTTAGTAAGAAATCATCATCATTCATCATTTCAGCCGAAAGACGTCCGCTGCTGGACATAGGCCTCCCCCAAGTGTCGCTACATCGACAGGTCCCGTGTGACTTGCATCCGGAGGATCCCCGCAACCATCACCAGGCCATCGGTCCACCTCGTGGGAGGCCTTCCAACGCAACGTCTTCCGATTCGTGGTCGCCACTCCAGAACTTTTCGGCTACATCGGTCATCCGTTCTTCGAACAATGTGCCCTGCCCACTGCCACTAAAATTTGGCAATTCTTCGGGCTACCGGGACTTTGGAGTAACCTTGGTTCTCTTGCGAATGTCCTTATTTCTGATTTGATCACGCAAGGAAACTTGGAGCATAACCTTCTCCATTGACCTTTAAGTGATTTTAAGCCTTATGATGAGGCCCGATGTGGGCGACCCAATCAGTATCAGTAATCACTGGCAACACACACGGGTCATGGACTTTCGTCTTGAGACACTGCACGAGAACATATCATGCAACTTACCGAACACTGCCCAGCCGAGTCGGATTCGACGGTTGACCTCTTTCTCGAAGTCAGACCTACCCAACTGGACCGTTTGTCCCATGTAGACATAATCGTCTACAACTTCGAGTGTAGAGTCTCCGATCTTGATAGGAGTGGGTGTTACATGGGCATTCAATATGACTTTGGTTTTTTCCATGTTCATTTTAAGACCCACTCTTTCGGACGATCCACTGAGGTCATCGAGCATTGTACTGAGGTCCTCTGTGGTCTCAGCCATGATCACTATATCGTCGGCAAATTGAATGTGAGAGATGTACTCGCCATTGACGTCGATGCCTAGCCCTCTCCAGTCCAGAACCTTAAATACATTTTCCAGTGCAGCGGTGAACAGTTTCGGAGATATGACGACTGTTTCACTTCCCTGTCACTGTCACTGTCCATGTCTCTCAGGAAAGCTAAATAGTGAATCTCATCAAAATGACTGCTGGGCTAAGGGCTCCCCCATAGTCTTACAATCTTCTCTCCGTGCGATTTTGTGGTCAAAAATTAATGGTTGAAAACCAAAATAAAAGATTAATACCCGACCCGGGATTCGAAACCAGGACCTCATACTCAGTAGTTGCGACCACTAGACCAACGATACAGTATATTAACAGCATGTATCAGTCTGTTTCAACTTTTTCACGCTTTAACTGGTGAACGGATTTGGATCAAAGCCAGGTCATGATCTGGATAGGGACATAATAATACTTTCATTTATACATGAAAGCGCTATACTATTCACTCACCGATAAACCACTCAATAACTACTAACTACCACTTTTGACCTATTTAACTTGAAATCTTGCAAGTAAGTTCTTAGTAAGGCAGAAAGGGATTTTTGGAAATTCCACCCCCAAGTGGAATTAATGTCGGGTTAAAGGTTAAGTTTAGGAGAATATTTGTAATTTTTAAAAAGAGGCATGAATGCACAAAGTCACGATTTACGTTTTTGGAAATTCTATCCCTAAGGGGGTTTCATAATGAAAGTTGATCGACATCAACTTTCAAAATAACCTTTTTTTACAGTAGTCGGTAGCGTGTTCGTATACATTGAGGAGTTTTACTCGGTTTTCGAAGTTTTACTCACAAATGAATAGGAGATCACACTTGAAGCAAGTTCTTTCAAACGAAAATAATCATATAAAATCAATTTAGGTCGCTAGAGTCGATCCTCAGTTTAAGTTGTGTTTGCCTAGGTTGGTCTACGGATGGGTGACCACCTATTACGTACCGACTTTATTGTGATTTGGAAAGCACGTTAAGCCGTTGGTCACGGCTGTCATTTGTAGATCTTTGACAGTCGTTACAGGTAGTTTAGTGGACCGAAAGTCTGACAACCAGCCTTACCAAGAGGTGTTGTATAACCCAGTACTAACTGGGTTGTGGAGGTCAGATAGCCATTCGCTCCATGTAAAATCTTGGTATTCAGCTGCATCCGGTTAGACTGAATGTTCCCAACTTAGTTGGGAAAAGGCTGGGCAGATTGTATTAATACTGGAGACATCTGGTAACGAACTTCAAACAAAACATTGGAATCAAGAACCTCCTGACTAAAAGATTTATTTTAAGCAAATCACGAACCTAACGCGTACGAAGTCGCGGGTAACAGCTAGTAATAGTTATAAATAATGCTCTCGCGACACTTTTTGTAAATAACGATGAGTTCTGTACTACACGTACTCTACGTTTCTGTAGTACATTATTTTATTTTATCATCAATTGTTTTCGCAGCGCACGCGATGTTAAGAATATTTTAGGTAATTTTCTTTTTTTTATTTAATTTTTAATTAATTTTTGAATACCTTGGGTTACAATATTGGAGTTTTAGTAAGGATCCCTAATTTTTTTGAAAATATAATATAGCCTATGTCACCTGCGGTAGTGTAGTTTCCCAACAGTGAAAGAATTTTTCAAATCAGTTCAGTAGTTTCGGAGCCTATTAATTGCAAACAAAAAAACAAACAATCAAATCTTTCCTCTTTAAAATATTATAATTAAGATGTATGTATGAAGTTCAATAACGTCAATCGCCTTAGATGGTTTCTCTGTACTTATGATATGAGACCTTTGCTATGCAATGGGAAACTAATAGGCTGGTTTTCTTTTTGGTCTCAACAGAGGGTGGTCGGTGCAAAAGAAAAATGATATAGGCAATGTTGACGCCGCGCCACAAAGATCTTAATCCAAAGTATTTTTTTTTTCTTATTTTAAATAAAGAACAATGCCAACATATAAATAGATAAAACCAGTTCACCTTAGCTTTTGTGTTTTATGATGAAAAGTCGAGCCCAAAATGGCGGCCATCGTAAATCACGCGGTAAACCAATATTTACGACTTTACGAGGCACGCACTGTTTCTCTCATTTTATATTCTTTTATTCATAAGTGCATGGGCACATACAAATAGTGCCACCTTTGGGCTAAGATACACAGATTTTATGATCTAGGTTGGAAAAAGTTGTAAGTAGGTAGAAAGAAACTCTCTTAGTAAAGGAACTCATACAAACATATAATTATTAACATTATGCCGAGGTGTACCTAAGAGAACACCCAGATTTCGTCAGTTGTGTTCAAGTCCCATGTAATAGGGGGCAAGCCTATTCCATCAATCGGGCACAAATCCAGACTCAGTGGCTGCTGCTGAGAAATTCCTGATAGAAAAAAACCCTCAAAACACTTTCCCCGACCTGGGAATCAAACCCGGGACACCATGCTCAGCAGTCGCGCAGGCGGCGACTCGACAACTAGGTAGTCTCAAAGAGTCAGTGAAGGAACTAGGGGAAAAATGTGTTAAAAATGTGTGGTAGGCACTGAGGACGGGTTCCCAAAGCATCATCATCAGGTAAGCAGTAATACCAAAATCCTTTCGATCAGGAATGCTTTTGGGTGCCTGATGGTTGGATTTTCGAATTACAGAAATATTTTCTTCTTTTCGTTCGTGGTTAGCGGCATTGCCGCCTGTTGCCGTTTGATAATATCACTTAGAAATCAGTCTGTGGCTGCGGTCTGCTGTAGCTATTGCGAGATTTTGGAATTGCACCTTTAAACATTCATGCTTTAATATTTATAACGGTGATCAATTCACCAATTCGTCTGGACCGGAACATCGCTCAATCCCCCTGTTTAGAACCACTCGTATCAGATTTATCCAGCTTTTCAAAACCAAAAATTCTCCATCATTATCTCCCAAGACCTAGATATTTGTCACAGACACATAGCAGTGACAGCCAGCCACTACATCGACTGAAGGGGTCATAAATTCCAATTTGAGACGTAGGTACGGATATTTACGAGCGTTCTGGTATATTTCGAAATTGTCTTATTTTTTTTTTCCACTGCACCTGACCTTGTTATTTAGGGTGGCATTTGTTAACAGTTTGTAAGTAAGTAGGTATTTTATTTTGCAAATATGGGTACAGTACATCGTGATAAAATTGATAACAGGTATGTTCAGCTATATATTACCAACAGGCATGCAAAATGTGCTCTGTATGGTGTCGGAGCTCTGTATGGTGTCGGACGTAAAGAAGCACCATCCAATATCTTCCCGTGGGTGTCGTAGGAAGCGACTAACGGATTTGCCAGAGAATGGGCAGCAGCGTTCTCTGTGCTTTTGTAACAACCGTACTGCGATCGCCCACCTGCCTGCCAAGCGTGGCGATTATGGCAAAACCCCCCTAAGTGTCTATGTGGCGACACTTGGGGGAGGCCTATGTCCAGCAGTGGACGTCTTTTGGGCTGAAATGATGAATGATGATGATGCAAAATTTATAGTTTGAAGCTAAAACAATAAATGCACCAGAAAATACATCAAGAGTTTTAAATCGTAGTGAATCTTGATGTGTTTCTCTTTGTGGATGCTTTTATAACGGTTGGTGCAGGGATATTGTACAGCCCTATTTCACCAGTTATATTTCAGTCCCTTGTGATAGGGGTTGAAATTACAAGTAAACTAACCTAACATAAAATCACACGTAATCCCAGAGGTCAGGCAGAGATGTACGAATAGTACTCACATCCACATTTCACGAGTTATGTTTAAGTCCCATAATAATAAGACACGAACCTTTACACGACGAACAAATGTAGACTTCAAGGCTGCTACTGAGAAATTCGTTACACTTTGGCCGACCTAACGGAACGATCGAACTCAGAACCTCATCATTCTCTTGCCCTTATCCCAATTCATTTGGGATCGGCGCAGTACGTCTTCTACTTCCATACTTCTCCATTACTTGTCATCTCATGGGATACCTCCTTTCTTGCCCTATTATCCTTCACACAGTCCATCCATCGTTTCTTTGGTCTTCCTCTACCCTTATACCCATCCACATTCATACTCAAAACTTTCCTCACGACATTTTCCTCATTCCTCCGCATCACATGCCCATACCACGACAACCGATTTCCACACATCTTTTCAGTCACCGGCGCCACTTTCAGACTTCCTATGTACTCATACCTTATTCTATCCGTTCCCAAAACACCACACATCCCCCTTAGCATTCTCATCTCAGCCACATGCAAATGCCTTTCATTCATCCCTTTTGTGGCCCAACATTCTGATCTATACAAGACAGCAGGTCTAACCATTGTTTTATAAATCTTCCCCTTAAGTTTAAGTTAAGGAATGCGGGAGACGCAGATAGTTACCGTGACCTGCCGACATTTCATCCAACCAATGTTTATTCTGTAAACGCGCCATCTAGCTCTATGACTCCAGGACTGGAGAGACCACCGAAATCGCAGAACATGTATCGATCGAATTCAGAACCAAATGCTCAACAATCGCGCTTGTGAATGACAAGACCAGCGACTGTCAACAAGTATAGGTACTAGTTTAAGCATACACAATTAAAACGGTTGCATTCCTATTAGTGGCAGACGACTGATTGTAACGTCAATCTATGTTTTAATCATGTTTAGCGGTAAATCCGTAATGTTGGTTTTGATGGATCAATCATGAAAGTTATGTTAAATAATGGTGTTTGTGTTCCTAGTTTAATGAAATTTATTCAGGTATCTATCTATGAGTGATGATGATGATGAGAAATGGAGAGGGAGAGGAAGACCAAGGAAACGATGTAAGGATTGTGTGAGGAATGATAAAATGAAAGAAAAAGGAGTAAATGATAGCGTTCGTTTGACAGAGGAGAATGGACGGAAAAAACATGTTTCCCGACCATGTACATGAGATAAGAGCTGGATGATTAAGGTGAAGGAAAAGATGTTATAAATTGAACTTCTTTAAGTCTATATTATCTTGTGTAGTTTGATTCTCGCAAACCGCTTGGAATGTTGGTGTAAACAAAAATCAAGTCTACGAAGGTTACCAAGTTAAAATGAAATTGAATAAAACACGTACATTATACGCCAGAGGGTATCTCATCTCGAGTGCTAACAACGTAATAAGGAATTTTGACTCACTTTGAGCGAGAACTCTTTAACGCCTTGACATAAATTGAAATGAGACTACAAAGGTTGCATGAAATGTGTTATATTGAAGGGAGTCGAATAAAATTGTTGAGGCAAAAATATATGATAGAAAAGGGAATTGAGTTTTCTGATTTTAAGACAGATTTTGAAGTAAGTCTAGTAGTTCATGGATCGTCTGTGTGATGTAATGATTTGTAGGTTGAATGTAATAAAAGGCGTTTAGACTTTGAATTTAGATAATTATTGAAAAGAAGTCAGTAAATTGTCATACTTTGACGGACGCCTAATTTCTCATTCTAATTTGAACCTTATTGTTTATTTCCTTTTACTTTACAACGTGTCAGAGTTAATTCCTAAAGTACTACAAAGGTTAAGGTTTCTACGGTACACACATAACGCCTTTTCCCCATGGGGTTAGCCAGAAACTACTACTAGAACGTCAAGTGCTAGGATCCTTTAATAATTTATTTATCAACTAACAACATTAAAAATTAATATATTTAAGTGCACTTGACTTAATGCTAGTTAACAAAAACAGGAAGGTGTTGCAACCAGCACCCTTACTAAGTTTTGAAATAACTTGTATTAAGGGCAGTGGTACAAGCCCAAACATTCTTTAGTATTACAAACTATTTGCAGGCAGAACAAGACAAGTGTTTTAAAACGAAAGTTAACAATCGATAATTTTAGAATTCAAAAGAAATAACGTTCATCATCATCATCATCAGCAGCCTATACTGTTCCCACTGCTGGCACACAGGCCTCCTCTCTATGAGAGGCAGTGGGCTATAATCCACCACGCGGGCCCAGTGCGAGTTGGTAGATGTCACATGTCTTCGAATTTCTCGTTCTAGGACATGCCGGTTTCCTCACGATGTTTTCCTTCACCGTTTTTGAGAGCAGCGATGATGAAATAAATTACACAAAATAATGCGGCTGCCTGGGTTCGAACCCACGGCTTACTGCTCGTAAGTCGGGGCTGCCACCACTGGGCCACCGCTGCTCTCCACTGGGCCACCGCTGCTCTCAAAGGAAATAACGTTATTTATTTCATATTTTTGATTATTCGTGTATGTGTGTGTGTGAGTGTTCGTGTAATGGTGATAGTGTGTTGCGTCAATGCATAATGTGTGTTAGGTTCTCGATGGAAGGGTTTAGGTTGGGTTATTATCAGAGAGAAGCAGGCGTTCCGTATCCAGGTCGTTATTCGCAAGTAGAAAGTTTTTCACCGATTTCTTCACGGATGAATTCGAAAGAGAGTATAAAGCCTTAATGTCCTATTGACTTTATTATATAATTGTGGCCCTTGACAGCAAAGAAACCTTTTGGTGAATGAGTATTTACATCTGTAGTGCTGACAAACAATATTTACGTCTTTTAGTGACTGTCACATAAGGTGTATTCTTGTGTTGTCTGGCAGAAAGTACTTTGCAATGTTTATATAAATCTTCTTATATTTATATAATCGTGTTTTTTGGTGTCTTTGTGAAACAATATAGGGTGACTGGTAATTAGTAACCTATACTTAAACACGTGATTATACTCATGATAACAAACAACTTTCCCAAAGAAACATTTTTTTATACTGATTCACTTGTATCACAAGCTGAAAGGCCACAGGCGCGCGCGTAAACTTCATACGGCTGTTGAATTGTTGTGATAAAAGTGAATGAGCATAAAAAAACCGGCCAAGTGCGAGTCTTACTCGCACACAGGGTTCCTTAGCTCCAAACAATATAATAACAATATTTTGAACTGTCATTCATTAGTTAGTAGTATTAGTTAGTAAACTTCCACACAACCGCAAAACTAAATTTGTTTTTCATAGTATGTTTATGAAAAACAAACTTACTGCTGCAGTTTGATGAAAAAGTCCCATATCTCAAAAACTAAACATCATATCTTATTGAAACCAATTTTCGTTGATAGTTTTTTTTACGTTCTACAATCCTAAATATTTTTAGAATTTTCCTCCTCTTACTTTAGAAATTAGAGGGGGGGGCACATTTTACCACTTTGGAAGTGGCTCTAGCGCAAACTATTCAGTTTAGAAAAAAATTATATGAGAAACATCAATATCATTTTTGAAGACCTATCCATAGATACCCCACCCGTATGGGTTTGATGAATTTTTTTTTTTTGGTTTTCAGTTCTAAGTATGGGGGCCCCCCTTAATTTATTGTTTTGTTCTATTTTTGTGTGAAAATCCTAATGCGGTTTACAGAATACATCTACTTACCAAGTTTCAACAGTATAGTTCTTATAGTTTCGGAAATAAGTGGCTGTGACATACAGACGGACAGACAGACAGACAGACAGACAGACAGACAGACAGACAGACATGACGAATCTATAAGGGTTCCGTTTTTTGCCATTCGGCTACGGAACCCTAAAAAAGTTTCTTTGGTAAAGTGGTTTGTTATCATGAGTATAATCACGTGTTTAAGTTTAGGTCACTAATTACCAGTCACCTTATATATTTCGCCGTTTGCGTTATACATTTCAGAAACTTAATGATGCTTCGTTGATTTAGAGGCCGCAAGCGCGACTGCCGAGCACGAGGGCCTAGGTTCATGCCCTAGGTCTAGCTAAATGTTATTGGGCTTGTCTACCAGGAATTCAGTAGCACAGAATCTAAATTTTTGCAGGTGGATATTAGGCCCCTTATTACATGGAACTGGAAAATTATAGATGTTGTTTAAGTACACCTCTACTTAACCCTTCTGGAATCACACCTGTGATATTATAATTATACTTACGGAACGATACGCTAATCCAATCGCATTCACTATCATGGCCCCTGGTTCCGCTTGACGACACGCCCGCATGAAGCACTTGAGCCACGTATGTGGGACAGACAAACAGACGCAATGTGTGCTTTATATTATCCAGAATGGGTGCGCAAAGGTCTTCGCGCAAACAGGCTGCACTATAAATAACGGACTGTAATGATTCTTTTTTGTGGGTATTTGTGTATAGGAGGACTATGAATTTACACCTTTTGTTTAGAATAGTTACAGCACGGATGACAACATTTGTGTCACTTATTTGATCTAGTCATTTTGTGATATTTTCTATTTATTTTTTGTTGTTGTATAGACTCTTTTTCTTATTTATCGATTGTTTGTAAATGTGTGGACATTGTAGGCCTTATAGATTCCTAGATCCTTGGTAACTTTTTATTTCGTTCTACGTTTCGTAGTAAGCAACGACTTATTGTCAGGCCTACGATGTCCTCCCATACTTTAGTATTAATGCTGTAACAGAAATATTGTAAAACCAAATGATTTTAAAAGAGTAACCATGGAGTTTCTTGCCGGTTCTTCTCCATAGGAAACGACCAACCCGAACCGACCGAGCACCTTTTTGCCGACGTTTTATAAGTGCCCCTGTAGGCCTATGTAAAATCAAAATATTTTGATTTTGATTTTTGATTTGAGTGATGGAGGTGAAGTGGATGTCTGTTTTGTTTAATTGGTAGGTATTAGAAGTAAGGCTTTGCTTTCTTTAATTGTAAATCTAAACTAATATTAAAAAAAAGAGGAAATATTTGATTGTTTGTTTGTTACGATTTAACTCAGAAACTACTAAACCGATTTTAAAAATTCTTTCACCATTAAGAAGGTACACTTTTACCGAGTAACATATGCTATGTGAGATCACAATTTTTGCGGACGAAGTCGCGGACGAAGTGCTAGTGTACTATAAGGCGACTAAACTATCTTGTTTGAAAGAAAGTCAATAATACTTGCCTTTATTTATTAGTCTCAAAACTGCATAGATACCCAATAACTGCAGTTACAGTTTACCCATGAATAAAAACCAGGACCTCATAATTGGTAACAGTTTTAAAATCTTGGGTCGGTCTAAGTCACGGTTTAATCATTTGGATGTTCTCATTAGCATCGCGGATGCGGAGTTTGGATTAATATCCGGTTGATGGCAAAACACATCGTCATTATTATCATCAGCCTAATAATGTTCCCACTGCTGGGACACAGGCCTCCTCTCTATATGAGGCAGTGGGCTGTAATCTACTACACGGGCCCAGTGCACGTTGGTAGATGTCACATGTCTTCGAATTTTTAGTTCTAGGACATGCCGGTTTCCTCACGATGTTTTCCTTCACCGTTTTTGAGGGCAGCGGAAAAGAAATCAATTACACAAAGTAATGCGCCTGCCTGCCGAACCCACGGCTTACTGCTCGTAAGTCGGGGCTGCCACCACTGGGCCACCGCTGCTCACATGTAAAATAACACTAATTTACTAACCAAGTAATAACAGTATCGGGCGTGTCCCGAAAAATCTATTATCAGTCATCACGACGACGTTTGAGCAATCATTAAAAATGAATGAATTTCGAATCAGCAGCCATATTCAAACATATATTGAATACTACCAATTTCTTAACACCCACGTCTTTCTATTGATAAAAATCTAGTTAACTTAATACATAAAACCCGGACATAACATTCTGCCACACCAAAAAAGAAATTGATTGCTGTACGCTTTCACGGTTAAAATTAAATCCCCACATTAAGCAATGTCAGGCTATAAATCAAAGAGCTATGAATTATTGCCCCGAGTGAATTCTACAATGAATGTGACATGTGTGTGTGTGTTTGTCACACCCCGTTCACAATCTCATGCGACGCGAATTATGTGAAGTGACTCACGTGTGCGTCTTGTTTGTTTCACTAAGAATTAATGCCACGAGTCAGTTTTACAATGACTATGTCGTATGTTTTCTTTTTGTATGTGTTTACACCAAGGTATAACATACCTCAAAACGGGGTGAATAGAGACGCACGGGTAAATCGAGACAAGGCTTTGAAAGAGAGTTTAAAGTTGAATTAATCTGATTTGTTGGTAAGAAGTCATCTATATAATGAAGTAAATAAAATAGATTACTTGTAGAATCTATTTCAAAGTTTCGTCTCGATTCTCCCTTGCATTTATTCGTATCGTTTTACTCGGTATGTAACTATTTTATACACAGCTCGTCTTAGTCGTAAAAGACTTGTCGAAAACAAGTATCACGACTTGTTTACAAGGGAGTAAACGCGGGGTTTGGAAGAACGTGTGTGTGTGTGTGAGTGTGTATGTATGTATGAGTGAGTGTCTGTGCAAATTATGATTAACGACTTTCTAAGGCGTCTACAGATGTCCCACTTTTACAGTTTAAAGGCGTTAAACGTTCCATTTTATGTTAATCGTGCCGTCTGCTGATAAATAAGGGTAAATTTATGGAGCCTATTATCAAAGGAGAATCGCGGAAAGGGGAAACATATTTCAGTCAAGGGACATTGTATAACTTTTAGGAGTAACGAGAAACTGGAATATGTTTTCAAAAGAATTTCGGGAAGAGTTATTGGACTTCTGTTCAGCTTTTAAACAGTAACAATTCGAAACCAGTATGGTCTAATTATGGTCAGGGTTCCGGACATAAACGCCTCCGTATAAGTACTTACTGACAGTTTCTCGGGTTGGCAGCAAACTAGAAATTTGTCTGTACCTATTTCACTAAGTCTTTACCCGTGTATCAAACTTATTCCTTAAACGGTCTTGGTCAAAATGGCTGACAATGACTGTTGTTATCAAATCTTCGACAATATACAGTAAACATTTTAAATTAGCCGTAGCTCTGTTCTTCGGTGGTTTCGGTAATTGTCGTAATAGTATGAATTGAAAAAAGTATGAGGTATAATTTTAAAAATATATTTCAACTAGCTTCTGCCCGCGGCTTCGCCCGCGTGGAGTTCGGAAATTGCCTAAATATGTGTTACCCCGCAAAATAATGTCGAAAATAGGGGTCCATATTGGCTCACCTAAAGTTCTTTACCCGAAATTGTTCTTCCTAATGATTTGTAATCCGAATGATCACTCTTCCTAAAATTTTTCATCCTACAGTTTTCAGTCATACTATTTGTAGTGCTATCGGCGATGTTCATAATACTCATGTTTCCAAAAAATTTAATTAATAATATCATTAATGTAAATATATTTAAACTCCTACTGTTTTTTAATCATAACGCATATCCCTAAACATAATTACCATAATATTTTCACTTATACTAAACAAATGTTCACATTTTTACATTTAGCCATTTTATTTTTCGTTATTGTTGTGACATACGTATTACTATAACTATACCTGAGATAGTCATATCTAAAAACCAAGTGTTTAGAATGATTAAAGGTCGTTTCACTGATTTTTGTCTTAAATGAATGAAATTCAGGTCAGAGTGTCGTCTTGAGGGCACTATGAAAAAAATACTTAGAATTTTTTTGCCGAGGTATCGCTCGCTTCACTCGCTCGGCTCGCGCGTAGTTGGTCACAGTTCTAACCTAACCTAACCTATGGATATCTTTGCAGGTACACACCGCTATAAATAAAATTAAAGAAGACGCTTTAATTAATAAAAACAAAAAACCAATTCATATAATTGACTGAATGAAAACATGTATTTAACTACTTGTACCATGGTACTATTATTCTTAAATTTTATACATGTTATGTGAAAATGAAGTTATGCAAAATTAATGTATATAATACTGATTATTAGGAATAAAAAGAAATGTAAACAAAAAAAATATGACTTTGAATAATAGTGTAAAAGATGGTTATGTTGAGAAAATATAGGAAAACAAATAAAAGTATAATATAGAAAGTAGGATATATCCCCAATCAGTCGAAAATCTAAGAAGATTTATACAAACTTTCATCCCCTATTTTATCCCCTTAGGGGCGGAAATTATCAAAATCTTTTCTTAGGAGATGCCTACGTCATAGTAGCTTTATGCATGCAAAGTCTCAGCCCGATCGGTTTAAAATTGACAAAGTTTCATACAAACTTTCATCCCCTATTTTATCCCCTTAGGGGTAGACTTTATCAAAATTCTTTCTTAGCGGATGCCTACGTCATAGTAGCTTTATGCATGCAAAGTCTCAGCCCGATCGGTTTAAAATTGACAAAGTTTCATACAAACTTTCATCCCCTATTTTATCCCCTTGGGGGTAGAATTGATCAAATTCCTTTCTTAGCGGATGCCTACGTCATAGTAGCTTTATGCATGCAAAGTCTGAGCCCGATCGGTTTAAAATTGACAAAGTTTCATACAAACTTTCATCTCCTATTTTATCCCCTTGGGGGTAGAATTGATCAAATTCCTTTCTTAGCGGATGCCTACGTCATAGTAGCTTTATGCATGCAAAGTCTGAGCCCGATCGGTTTAAAATTGACAAAGTTTCATATAAACTTTCATCTCCTATTTTATCCCCTTGGGGGTAGAATTGATCAAAATCCTTTCTTAACGGATGCTTACGTCATAACGTCTACCTGCATGCCAAATTTCAGCCCGATCCATCCAGTGGTTTGGGCTGTGCGTTGATAGATCACTATGTCAGTCAGTCAGTCAGTCACCTTTGAGTTTTATATATTTAGATACTGTAAGTCTTACGCCCAGATTTCTTAGAAAACTGCCAATGATCCTTTGTGCTGCCTATCGGTGATTAAGTTCCTTTCCACTTAATTAATCCTTAAAATAGTCCTTTAGGGTATAAAACAACACAATTATTTAATTAAACTACTGCATTTTGCGAAACAGATCTAATACTAAATTATTTTTTGGTTTCTCGGTACTACGAGTATGCTACGTAATTGCTACGGCGTAGCTGATACTGCTACGCAAGCTACGCTCGGCTGTCACTTGCTACGCTTCGAGCTAACTTGAACTTTGTCGTGCTAATTAACTTCTGCATTTAATATGGTTGATTTTTAACCGACTTCTAAAAAAGGAGGAGGCCGACGCCGTTTTCTCATACGAGAAGCATCTTTAGGCCTACCCATATTTTATTATTAGATTAAAAATATGTCACTAAAAATTAACAAATAAAAACTTTTTTTGCAAAAAAAAAACCGACTTCAAAAGACCCTAAACGCACTAAAAAGTTAAAAATAATACTATAACCTACTTAGATTAATAAACCTAACCTAACCGACGATTAACCTATAATAAAATTTAATAATTCTTTGGAGTCGGTGCCAAGCAATATACGATACCTGAATGACTATATACAGACTAAGGCCAGAAAAACAAAACATCTTACAGCTTTTAGATATTAATTAATTCAAATTATATTGCTTGGCACCGACTCCAAAGAATTATTAAATTTTATTATAGGTTAATCGTCGGTTAGGTTAGGTTTATTAATCTAAGTAGGTTATAGTATTATTTTTAACTTTTTAGTGCGTTTAGGGTCTTTTGAAGTCGGTTTTTTTTTTTGCAAAAAAAGTTTTTTACTTAACAACATGTTATAAAAGAAAACTTTTGTTCGTCCGACATAAATAAAAGCATAATCAGTTGACATAACATCACGACTGTTTTCATCAAAGGGTTGAGCAGTGGTGTACCTAGTTCCTACCTATAGGACTATAGGCTGTTACTGGGATATTCCTGATAGAACAGTTTAATCATACTTGACGGCACGGTTGACGCAGTGGTTGAGCGATTGACAGCTGCGCTTCGATCTCCGCACGGAACAAATATTTGTATGGCCTACAGATAGTTGTTCCGGATCTGGCTGTTTATGTATGTTAGTTTAAATGTTTGTTAACGCACCCACGATACAGGAAAAATGCATAGAGAGGGGCAACCCCCTCTCCAAAACCAAATGGATATCCAAGGCTACAACACAGGTATATGACAATTTGATCCATTAACATTGGATGTAACCGGATTAAACCGGTTGTGCTCACGAGAAACTATGTGGATACATTAAGGCTATCACACACTGGCCAGACACTGGCTTTAGAACTGTCTGGATGGCACTTTACCTTAATTCGTCGTTTTTTTCTGAGTGCATGTTGGATGTCATAGCCAAAGTTAAATGTCAAAAGATATTTATTGGCTTTTGCACTCGTGCACTGTGGATACTGATAACCTTGATTTCTTATGAATTTACTTATTAAATAAACTATTTATAATCCCCTCCGGCCGTTTTCGCAACTGGGATTCGTAACCAGTCGTGAATAAAGAATACAAATTCTTTATTCGCAACTGGTTGCGAATCAGGATGTTTATTTCCTTAACCGCAACTTGGTTGCGAAAAAAGAATAAGAACTTTGCAAAGGAACAACAGTTGTGTTTGTTGCAGAATCAACTATAAATTTAAAAAAAAAACATCTCAAACAAAACACAGTTCTATATCCTTTAACCAAAAAAAAAATATACATCTTTTTTTGTTTTTTCTTTCTTTATATCATTCTTTTTTATATATTCATTAGTTATGTGTTTTAGCAGTGATTTCATAAAACTGTCATTCCTGTTTTGCCGAATTACCCTAAATGGCCTTGATTTACTTTGGGCATTTGAATATCTGCTTTGAATGAAATCGAAGACCCAGGCAAGCGGTTACGATATAGAATACTTTGATACCGACAGTATATTCCTGTGAGGAGCTCGTGGCTAAATAATAACAGCCGCATGGGTCGATCTTTAACGACAAGGTTGGTCCGTGGATGGGTTACCTTAATTAAATACCGAGTTTCCTCCGTGCCTCGGAAAGCACTTTAAGCCGTTGGTCCCAGCTGTCATTTCAGAAGTCAAAAGTCTGACATCCAGTCTTACCAACTGGTATCATATTACCCAGTTACTGGGATGTGGAGGTCAGATAGGCACTCGCTTCATGTAAAATACTGGTACTCAGTTGCGTCCTGTTAGACTGGAAGCCGACCCCAAGATAGTTTGGGAAAAGGCTAAGCAGATGATGAGTACGTTTGCGTGGGTTCATTTCGAACGTCCATGCAGGCGAAACAGAAGGTAAAGCTTAGTATTTCATAAAATACTAGCAGCCCGCCCCGGCTTTGCACGGGTATTTAACAATAAACTAAAAATTATATTACACAAATCATTTCTTTTTTGCCTGTTCTTTGTAGTGTCGGACGTAAAGAATAGCACCATCCCATATCTTCCCGTGGGTGTCGTAAGAGGCGACTAAGGGACTTGCCAAAGAATGGGCAGCAGAGTTCTCTGTGCTTTTGTAACAACCATACTGCGATCGCCAACCCGCCAGCCAAGCGTGGCGATTATGGCAAAACCCCCTTATGTCAATGTGGCGTTGGGGGAGGCCTACGTTCAGCAGTGGACGTCTTTCGGCTGAAATGATGATGATGATGAATCATTTCTTGACATTGATTCCCCTCCCGTACGGCCCGTACCCCAGTGACGACTACATCGCATAAGGTGCTGCCTAGCTAGCTAGCTGAGCAGGGTGAGCGGCGACCACGCAACTTTTTTCTAATACTTACATTTTTAAACTCGTGATATCTTTTGATTGGAATGTCTGAATTGAATAGTTCAAAAAGTTATATATAGGTATTGAAGCAGTCTTGAATGTGAAGTAATTTTGATAAGGATTATTACCAAGATACAAATAAAGATCCTTTTCTGGTGGCGTCATTTCAGTTATTTTTTTAAAATAAAAGAACACTTATTGTGGCATAACTATAATAGTAAGACATATGCTGTTGTGACACTTTTTGTAAATACTGATGTGTTCTGCAAAGTCGTAGTACATTATTTTATTCTATAATCAATAGTTTTCGCAGCTCACGCGATGTAAAGAATATTTTAGGTAATTTTTTAAAACGTTGGATTACATTTTTGCAGTTTTAGTAAGGATCCCTAATTTTGTTGACAATATAATGTAGCCTATGTCACCCGCGGATAGTGTAGCTTCCTAACAGTGAAAGATTTTTTTAAATCGGTTCAGTATCTCGGAACCTATTCAATGCAAACAAACAGTCAATTAAATCTTTCCTCTTTATAATATTAGTTTAGATAACTGTAGAGGATATTACTGCCTATCCTCTTGAAACAGCTTACTTGAAGAGCATCTGGAGTAGAGTAGAAAATATAGTTTATGGTTTTGTAGAAACCGAGCAAAATAATAACGGGAATTCGTAAGCAAACAGCATAAAACATATATTATCTTTAATAAAACCCAATTCGCTTTTGCCCTTTAGCCTCACGCTAAAGCGAAACACCGCGTGTATGAATATACATAATCTTCATATTAAATGTACAGTCAACGTGAAAATCAAATAACTATATAATATTTGGGCTGTTTTTCTTGCACGAACAATCACAACAAACCAGTTCAAATGCTTAAAATTATACTATACCTAATATTTTTTATATCTACCTATATATTTTACTGCAGCCTACGTTCCCTGGGACTAAGTACAGCCTACAATAGGGACATAATACCTTCTCTCTCATCTTTGTGAGTTAGTAGGCATGTGCGTGCGTGGGACATGTTACCTCGCGATGTTTCCCTTCACAATTTTGAAAGAAAGAAACAAAATAAGTTTATTTGGAGCATGACACAAGTGCAAACAAGATGAACGAAAATGTAAACAAGAAAATTTAGATTTATCAAGAAGTGAGTCTTACTCAACCAAAAGTCTAACCGGACAACTAGTGTCCGACGGTAGTTTTTAACTGGACCTGGAATAGTGACTGTGCCAGTGTCCGAACCCACGACCTATCTCTCTTTACCCAGGGCTATCACTGCTCTCCTCTGTAAATAATTTGCTGATACTAGAATATTCACCGCCTTATTATGCTGACTGTACATAGACAGAGACTCAGAAATGTTTGCGATTACATTTACATAAAACTGTGTCTTTTATTACATTCGATCTGATGTAAGGGTTGCCTGCCGTTCAGTTTTTGCAGACAGTTCGACGGGGGTCGGAAAAAAATAAAACTGAAAAAGGCCCAACTAAACCGTAAAACTTAAAAAAAGAAATAGTATTTTTATTTCGTCCTATATCTAGGAAGAGAGAGAGGAGCTTTTGGCTGAATAATAACCGCACGGGTCGACCTTTAAGGTTGAGCCGTGCTTGCCGAGGTTGGTCCGTGGATGGATGATAAATATATAAGTAATTATTATATGTAATTAGTATTATAGTAAATATATAAGTATTATATGTATATAGTTAAATACTGCCCCTATTTAATAGCTTTATTTCGGAACTTAAACATCATTTCGTGATATTATAGGGAAATACTCGATATTTCTCCGTTTCCCGATATTTGCTTATTAAGCAAGTCAAAGTCAAAGTCAAAGTAATTTATTTGTCGAACATAGGTAATATGGTACATGGTATAAAATTTGTAAAAGGTAAGCTTGTTGAGGCCACTGACCTCAACAGTGACGCGCACTGGCGATCAAAGGTCTTCAGTTGTAAATAACCTATTAAAATGCTAGGTGCAACAACATTAATCGAAGTTAGATGTCACAGGAAATAAATTTAAAACTCTTGAAATAAAAGAACATCGGGATTCGTTCAGAATCGAAGGAACAAGTCGGGTCACGCCTTGTCTTTACAATATTGCGTTACGCTTCATTGGGCAGATACTGTCTTTGAATATTGCTGGCTGGTATGCGAATAGACATGACTTCTGTCAAAATTAGTTGGAAGGATAGTTGGATACCAGAAATTTTGGTGTTGTGAAAGTCTGAAGTTAGGTTACTAATTTAAGACAGTTGAAAGCTGCGTTATAACTGTAGGTTTAAGTTATCTGTTCTTTATAAAAATACCAAAATTTAATAAAAGGATTAGATATTGTAGTTTTGGTTATTAAGGTACGATTTCGAAGAGGCCGAAAATCACAGCGGCAAATATTTCTATTTTACTCTTTGAAAACGCTTCCGCAAATGACGACAATGCAGCCGCTTGCCATTTCTTTTAAACAGCTGCTGCCCATCCTCTTTAGACTACCTCCAAATTATTTTTCTGCTGAAAACAAACTAAAAAACATAGCTTTTTACACGAAAACCTTCAACTGAAAAGCTAATAAAAGTCTTAACACAAAATAAACCACAAACATGCTTTAGCTTTTTCGAGTAAAGCCAGTATCATGCATTTAAAGTAAGTATCTCCCGCTACCGGCAGCGTCAACATAATTCCACATTTTGGGCATTATCGCTACATGCGCTGTTGGCTGAGGTAGGCTTGTATGGTCAGCAAGAAAAGCCGTTGTACAACACAGTTCAGTATTTTTTTTTAATTTCGTAATCCGGTAACTTCACTACTTCCACATTGGCGTCGTTGGTGGCACGCAGAGAGCTTTTTAAATAATTGACTGCTTTGCATAAACCAACTGATCTAACTGAAGACGATTTTGAGGTTAAGGTCCATCTACCAGAGCATTTGGTGAACTGTAAGGTGATAAGTCTCTATAGCGAATAGTTTGTCATAACTTCAATACAGTAAATAAACGTAGTTATCAATTAACATTCTGTGTCTATCTTACAAGAAATTTGGTTTAACAATTTTGGTTTACAATAGTGTTCCTGGAGTTTCTTGCTTCTCCAAAGAGATCCACGCTTCGGAATGATTGAATACCTTCAATTTTTTATTTTTATACATAATGATTAGTAACAGAAGTTAACAGTCCAAAGAGAAACAATAACAGGGCTATGGTATCAGAATATTTGTAGTTGTATTTGTCATAACAAATTCTCGATAACATGATTTTTGCAGACCGTACGTTCGCAACCGTCTGTTTTATCGTTTGCTCACCTTAATTTAATACTTGCACAAATTTCAAAAATGTTTATAACCACTATAGAATACTAAAGAGGTAAATTAAGATTCGACAAATATTCACCTACCTAAGTCCATCCTATGAGTAGGTCAATTTTAATCTCAATAATTTACCAAAATTAACAAAAATCATAAATCTACTGGCCAGGCCTTAAAAATATGAAGACGAAATCTCTCTGAACTTTATCTAACTTTTTGTAATATCTAGAACCAATGTTTCAATAAAAAACTTTTACCCATAATTTGGTTAATAAATCTTAATAAATTAGAACGAATCTGAAATTCCAAGTGAAGTAAAATATTTAATTTAGGCATTTTTATGATGGTAGTAATTTCAGTCAGCAGTTTTCAAAGAGATAAAGTGTGTTTTATGTATTTAAATTGGAAGAGTTAAGATTTTTTCATTGCTATATTTTAATATAAAACGAGATTGGTCTATGGATTGCTGTACATCCATTACTTATCGAGCTCCTCCGTGCGTCAGAAGTCAGTAGAAACCAACGGCTTAACCCGTTGGCTCCGGTTGCCATTTGTAGATCTTTGACAGTCATTAGCAGTAGTTAGAACCCGTAATTCAGAAAACCAATCTTATCCTGCAAATAATACGTGTACGCCTACGACTTTCATAATGCGCAATTGCGCACAGCAAAAGAGTGGAACCCTCTGCCTGCATCTGTGTTTCCAAACGCTTACAACCCTAATTTCTTAAAAGTTAAAGTGAACAGGCTTCTTCTGGGTAAGCTCGTACTTCGTCGACTTTGTCTTTGTCATCTCTGACCTAGACTAGCGTCAAGAGCAAACCATCATCATCATCATCATCATGATCATCATGAATAGCAAATAAAAAAAGAAAACAAAAAAAGCGGTTCCACACTGGCATTCTGATTGGGATGGAATGAGGATACGGAAGGGCTACCAAGAGTTAGTGTGATCATGTAAGAGTTAAAGTATGGGATAGGCATCGCCTTTGAAAGTTTTCTTTAGCTAGAATAACGATAATATTCGTAAACGTCTTGTAACATAATCATCAGTCGTGACGCGCACTCGTTGTCGCACGGACGCGCGAGACCAACCATGGCCTCTAAATTGTTAAAATGTTCGAGTTGCAATATAGTCATCAACGAGGTTCTAGCCTTTGTTGGTAATAAAATAGATGTGATGAACGAGGAGAGCATCAGTCACATTTGTGTGAGTGCATTTTCTGACGACGACATTCACAGTGCTAAAAATCTTCTGTGCGAATCTTTACCTGCAGAGAAGCGTAAGAAGGCAAGGAAGAGAGACGGGAAGAAGCTTCGTGAAATAGATGACATCATCTGCATGCTGAAAGAGACCGACCCTGAGGTCTTACCGGTGTTTGTTGCCCGTGATCTACACAAGCTGCCACCGGTACTTTTCGATCATGTGGACGTCACTCGGATTTTAAAGGATTTGGTGCGTATGCAGCAGGAGATGAATCAGATCAAAGAGGCGTATGTCACTAAGGAAAACCTAGATGATGTTAAGTCTGATCTTGAAAACTTAAAAAAGGCATCTATAGTGAACAACTTTGGAAGTACCGCCAGTAACGTAAATATCAAACGGGGTGGATTTTTGCTAGATAGTCACGACGACTACTGCAGCGGTCCTAGGGGACTTGCATACATGGACGCAGATCAAGAAACTCCATGCAAAAAACCTAGTGAAGTACGCGCAGATAACAGTTATCGGGATATCGCTCAATCATTTTCCAAAAATGAAGGTAGGCGAAAAATTGTGAGCGGCGGTGAGATTAACGTATTTAACGAGAATGGTATGCGCCTTACGGCGGCCGGTGACGAGCCCGAGTCGGTGACTCACGCGCAATCAGCTGCGTTCGACGTACCCAGTGAGACAATACACACGGCGGCTCCGAACGTAAGCAGTGACGTTTTCGGCAAAAAGAAATCGTTGGCTGATATTGTACGCGTTGGCGAGTGGAAAGTACCCAAAGAAGACACAGAATGGACTGTAGTACAGAGGAGGCGTCTAAGGAATCGCTTTGTTGCTAACAGAGGGAAAGCAGTTTTGGGGCCGAATGCGAACTTCAAAGCTGCGGACATAAAGATTCCTATTTACATTTATAACGTTGCGAAGGACGTACCCGTGTGTGACATTCTAAGTTATATTGCGGGTAAAACTGATATTGCGGTAAACATAGAAAAGATGACTATGAAGTTACCAAAATAGTACGATGCGTATAAAGTACTGGTACCAAAGCAAAATTTGGAAATGTTTCTCAACGATGAGTTTTGGCCAGAAGGCGTCGCGTACCGTCGCTTTGTGAACTTCAAGACAAAACCTAATGGAACGAGCGGATAGTACGCCAATGAAACTTGTAAGTTTCAATTGTAAGAATGTTATTAGATCGGCGGATTGCATACGGGGGTTGTGTAGGACAACCGACATAATCGCTCTTCAAGAAACGTGGTTATTGCCGCATGACGTACCTTTTCTTGGTACTATCGACGATGGGTTTGCATTTGCCGGCACCTCAGCCGTGGATACTTCAGCTGGGGTATTAAGGGGCAGGCCGTACGGTGGTGTGGCCCTGCTCTGGAGGAAGTCTGCGTTCCCGTGCGTTACAGTGATACCGTGTGATAATGTGCGTATTGCGGCCATTAAAGTAGTGCTCAGCGACAGGTCCATTATGGTCGTATCAGTGTACATGCCTACCGCGAGTGTCGATAATTTAGTTGAATTCACTAATTGCCTCAGTGAAGTTAATGCATTGATTGAAAATAGTGCCGTGGAATCTGTTTTTGTACTTGGGGACTTTAATGCACACCCAGGTGAGTTATTTTCAAGTGAACTATTAAACTTTTGTACCGAACAATCATGGTCGTGCGTAGATATGGACTTGCTACCTATAGACACTTATACATTTGTGAGTGAGGCACATGGCTGTCTGCGCTGGCTCGATCACTGTGTGACGACCAGTGCGGCGAGACGCTCAGTACGTAAAGTGTCCGTTCTACACGATACTTACTGGTCCGATCATTATCCTTTGTTGGTTGAGTGTAACTTAAAATTGATCAGGCCGAAAATTATTGCGACGGATAACAAATACACACATCAAAAGTGTCTAGGAATCAACATATATTTTTGCAATAACTTTTCTCCTGATTGATATTAATTAAAATTTTCTTTAAGGATTCATCAAATAAAGTGTTTTCGTTTGTCACAGTAACGATAAACCAAGTCACCTTTGCATTAATAAAGAAATTTGCCATTTTCTAATAAAGGGATTTTTGACATTTGAACCACTAACATTAAAGTTCGAAAAAAAGACTGAAATAACAGTTTTCTTTAAAATTTTATTGGGTAACTTAAACAATTAATAATCCGTGTTTCTACCGCGAACACTAACAACACAAGAACATCGGTTTGGCATACTCAAAATGAGTTCATCCAAATCACGCTGTGGAATGGCCGCCCATGTTCGTTGCAACAACAAAAAAAGGTCTTCTTGCGACTGGATACCCTCCATATTCGGCAGAGCTCTTCTCTGTAGCATATCCCATGCATGCTCAATCGGGTTCAAGTCTGGCGACTGAGCAGGCCAGGGCAGGACATTGATGTTAGCTGCGGCGAGAGTCTGTCTTACAACTCTTGCGGTGTGCGGTCGTGCATTATCATGCATTAACTGAAATAAGGGACCGATTTGCACTTGTAGAGGAACGATGACGTCTGATACAATCGTCTCAGCATAAATTTGAGGGTTGAGGTTGCCTCTGATCCAAATCAACTCAGTTCTTCCGCCGATCCAAATACCCGCCCATACCATGATGGTTCCACCACTATAAGGATGGACTTCCTGGCAGGATTTTAATCGCTGTTGGCGTCCAGGGGTTCTCCAGTGTCGTATACGTCTTGTATCCGGTCTCATACCAAAACGAGACTCATCAGAAAAGCACACGAAACGCCATTGTTCTTCTGCCCAATTTCTGTGTTCAAGAGCCCATTGATATCGAATCCTACGATTGTGCATTGCTATAGGTGGTACCCGTAGCGGTCTTCGGGAATGAAGGTTCACTTCATGCAAGCGGTTTCTGACTGTTTGGTCGCTAATTAAGTTCCCTGAAGAGTGATGAAGCCTCACGGCTAACATCATGGCGGTTATTGTTGGAGCTCTTCGAGTTAAGATTTGAATGTATCGGTCTTGTCTCCGTGTGGTGCAGCGATACCGTCCTCCATGGCGCTCAGCCACGGTACCAGTGCTTCGGTAACGTGTCCAAAGTCGACTGATAACACTCTGACTTGTATTCAGAGCTAAAGCCACAGTACGTTGCCGGGAACCAGCTTCTATCATTCCCACGGCTCTGAGCATTTCTTCCCTGCTTAAATGACGTCGCCGCTCCATAATAACGTTGGTTTTAATCAGTAGTAGGGAAACAGTAGCACTAATAATGTCTTCAATGCGTTGTATGTTTTTATAGGGAAAATATTGACAGCTGATTTTCATCTTTTACTCGAATTTGATTCACAGTTCCTGATTCAAATTATGAAATGCACCAAAAAGGATCCATATAAATTTATAAAATCATAAATTTATTACAAAGCCACATCTCAATCTCAAGAAATCCGCATAAAAATGCTTGATCCCTAGACACTTTTGATGTGTGTATAATAAAGTAATTTGGGGAGAAAGAAACAGTGAACAGACCGGAAAGTTTCGATATAATTAAAGATATAATTTCACAGCAACATTCGAATAAACAATTTGGTAAATTCTGGAAAAAGACTAATAATTTGAACCCAAAATCGAGTTTACCTGTGAGCGTTGCGGGCGTGCATGTGCCTCGTGATATAGCCAACCTGTTTCAGCGTCATTTTAGGGTGGAATCTGCTCCTGTAGGCTCGACTGACCTAACGCTCGGTGCTGAGAGCATGACCGGGGACGTAGCTGTCCGATTTTGTGCCAAGGAAGTTGCCGCCGTAATTCATAAAATGGTGCGAGGTAAGTCCCCTGGTCATGATGGTCTCAGCATTGAGCACTTGAAATATGCTGGTTTTCATGTGTCTCGAGTACTTGCTATGTTCTTCAGTTTATGTATGAGTCATTGTTACCTACCAGATGAACTTTTATATACCGTGGTTGTCCCGGTTATAAAAAACAAGACCGGGGATGTCTCAGACTTGGCAAACTACAGACCCATCTCGCTGGCTACTGTGATAGCAAAAGTACTGGACAGTCTGCTTGACAAACACCTGGATAAGCACATAAAGCTTCATGATGCTCAATTTGGATTTAGACCTGGCCTTTCGACCGAGAGTGCCATCCTGTGCCTCAAGCAGACTGTGCAGTATTATACAGCCAGGAATACCCCGGTTTATGCCTGTTACCTGGACTTGTCCAGGGCATTCGATTTGGTATCATATGATGTATTGTGGAAAAAGATGAAGGATGAACCAGGTGTGCCACGTGATGTTGTTGCGATGTTGAGATATTGGTACTCGAGTCAAAGGAATGTTGTACGGTGGGCAGGCTCACTCTCGGATGTGTATGGGTTGGAGTGCGGGGTGAGGCAGGGGGGGCTAACCTCTCCTCGTCTCTTTAACTTATACATGAACGAGCTGATCGGCGAGCTCAGCAGAACAAGCACAGGCTGCCATATAGATGGTCAGTGCGTCAATAATATCAGCTACGCGGACGACATGGTGCTGCTGAGCCCGTCGATCAGTGCCATGCGCAGACTGCTTGATATCTGTGAAAAGTATGTGCGAGCCCATGGACTAAGATATAATGTGAAGAAGAGTGAAGTGATGGTGTTTAGGGCTGGTAAAAAATCCTTGGCTAATGTGCCGCCCTTGTATCTTTGCGGTGCCAGCTTAAACAGGGTATCTAATTTTAAATATCTGGGTCACTGGGTCTCAGAGGATATGTGTGACAACATGGATTTGGAGAGGGAGCGCAGGGCGCTGTCTGTGCGCTGTAACATGCTGGCCCGCAGGTTTGCACGGTGTACCGAGCAAGTTAAAGTGACATTATTTAAGGCCTTCTGTCAATCTTTTTACACCTGCAGCCTGTGGACTAAGTACACGCAGTGCTCTGCGTGTACAATACAATAACGCGTTCAGAGTACTGTTTGGGCTGCCGCGCCACTGCAGCGTTTCAGCAATGTTTGCACTGAAAAGTGTGGATGGTTTTCATGCCATCATGCGGAAGCGCTGTGCGTCTCTTATGAAGCGCATGCGGGGCAGCTCGAACAGCCTTCTGAGTTTGTTCGTGGGCCGCTGGGACTCGCCGATGTGGCGGCACTGGATGCGACTTCACACTGCGGGTGGTCGCGTCCAGGGCTTGGCATAAACTGGCACTCCTGTGCGGTGCCACTAATTGATTTTGATTTTGTTTGTACTTACTAACAATAGCTTTATAAGGTTTTTTGTATTACTAACATTATATGGACTACGTCTGAAATAAATGTCTTATTATTATTATTATAATACAGTATAATATTTTGTCTCTAATCCCCAAACGGTTAAACAGAGATACGTAAACAACGGTACCTAAAATAATACACCCAAACTTCGCGACTTATGTTTTAAGTACCATGTGAGCGAGCCAATTATCATCAACCTAGGACTGAGTCTTGGTTGCTACTGCTAATGAATGGATGTGTGGTGTGACAAGAATGGAGAAGATAAGGAACGAGTTTAAAAGAGGAAGTTAGAAAGTTGCGCCAGTTACAGAAAAGTTGAAAAGGAATCGCCTGCCTTGGTATAGACATGTCATGAGAAGGGACGAATTGCATGCGACTAAAAGAGTGAAGAATATAAATGTTGAGGGATGGAGAGGGAGAAGAAGACCAAGGAAACGATACATGGATTGTGTGAGGAATGATATGAAAGAAAAAGGAGTAAATGATAGCGTGACGGTGAATAGAAGAGAATGGAAGAAAAAAGTGTTGCGTCGATCCAAGTAACATGGGGCAATGACAGGAAGATGATGACGGTTGCTTCGGAGAAGGATGGATAAATCCAATATCTGTTTGTCCGATCTGGATATAAAACCATGGAGCACACATGCTTATGAGTAATGCTTGCAACCGACGAGGGTGCATTCAAGATTTCGTTGTTAATTAACGCACGTGTTGAGACAAAGTAACGAAAGAACTTTCTTGACAGAAAGTTTGAAAACGACGGATGTCGTCACGGGCAATGAAGTGTATACTCGTACACTTGGCAAAACTCAATAGCGATTTGTGATACAGTGGTACAGTGATACAGTGGTTGAAAATCATTTTTAAAAGTTGCAAGCTCGTAGCTAAATAATAATAGACGCTCGGGTCAATCTTAAGGTTAAGCCGCGTTTGCCTAGGTTGGTCCGTGGATGGGGAACCACCCGTTACATACCGAGTTTCGTACGTGCCATGGAAAATACGCTAAGCCGTTGGTCCCGGTTGTTAATTGTAGATCTTTGACAGGCGTTACAACTAGACAATCGCCCGAAAGTCTGAAACCCAGTATTACCAAGGAGTATCGTATTACCTAGTAGTAACTGGGTTTTGGTGGTCAGATAGGCAGTCACTCCATATAAAACACAAGTATTCAGATACATCCGGTAAGACTGGAAGCCAACCTAATCATAGTTGGGAAAATGCTAAGCAGATGATGACTACCGTTGAATATTTATCCATCTAAGGTTTTCCCAAGAGAGAGCAGCTGTTCTTTTATACATTTACTTAGTCAGGGATAAGAACTAGCATCCTTTTCGGAAAAAAGGTTCACTAACGTTCACACGCGACCTAAACCTACATCTGACGGTGACGTCACATGGGAATTAACTGTCATTGACATTCTGAGAAACTAGCTGTGCTATCGTAGTGAACGTCTGTGCGACCTTGCGTGAAAGTGGTTTTCTAAGGGTAAATTTTTCAGTAGGAAGATAACTTTTATTTGAAGATTGTGTTTGTGGTTTGACAGCTGTCAGACTGGCATATTTATTTGGCTGATAAAAGTTAAATCAAAATCAGCCCTTAACTTAATAATAAGAGTTATGAACTCTACCCTTTTTCCATAGTTATCTACAGTTTAGAACGCGACATGTGACCCCCTTATATTTTATTTATTACTTATTTTAACTTCATGATTGTACAATAAAGGTACAGAAGCGGCCCATAAGGCATTCCCTACCACTCAACTTTGGATTCAATTTTCCTTATTGCTAGTTATGTATTTTTTTAAACAATGGTGTTTGAATCAATTCTAATTCTTCTCAACATAAGAAAACCGATAAACGTAAGTTAGGACACCCTCAGGTTCGGTGGAGCAACGAACTTCACAGAGTAACTTTTTCTTCGTGTCGCTGGCACGACATTCTTCAGATCACCATAACGTCGCGACTGTTATTCCCGAAGGGTAAGACAGAAGTCTTACACCTCTGTATTTCCTCATAGTACAATCACATTTCGCCAGTTATGTTTATACAGGGTGAACATGTTTCTCCATCGGACAAACATCGTAATAGCGAAAAAATTATATGTTGCCCCATACAAAAAGACCGAATATTTGGGGCAGCATATAATTTTTTCTTTTTATTTCAGTTTGATGGTCTGTAGCACACCATTAAGTATGTATATACCCTTTCCGTTACACCGTGTGTATTAGTATTGCCATCAACACAAATCCATTCTGCTAATGAAAAATTCATGATGGAAAAACCCTATAACACTTTGTCCTATCTGGGAATCGAACTCAGGGTCTCATGTTCAGCAATCGCGCTTACGATCAATAGACCAACGAGGCCGAAGAGATGCTTCAGATTAAGTTGGCCCAAAACTACACGACTTCCACGTGCATGCTGCCAAAGATGCCGATCTTTGGCAGTACGGGAGTCACTTAGAGTGCATGTTTTAGAACAGTAGCTAAAAATTGAATTAAATGGCTTGCGATTGGAGAGGTCATATCCAGCAGTAGACTGCTGGAGACTGATGATGTTGAACCTGTTACTATTAGCCTGTGTCAGCGCACTGCTGGGCAAAGGCCTCTCCCCATGACTTCCAAATCCTTTGATGCAAGGGCAATGCGGACCACACGTAGTTGGTTCTTTCCAACTCGTTCCGCCATCTCCTGCGAGGTTCACCGCTTCCCTTCTGGCTGTGTCAGAGATCCACATCGGAGTTATTTTGGTCGACAGCTCTTCAGGCAGACGGCAGACATGGCCAACCCAGTCCCACTCAGCTTAACGGCTTTTTGAGCAACATCAGTAGTTTGTGTTTTGGAGCGCAGTGATGTCGAACCTACAGTAGGAAAAATACGGGCTAGTTTCAAATTCCTTTTTATTCCATTTGCCAGCATTCTTTCTCCTTGTAAGTGACAGACATAATGTTAACATTAATGACACTCTTACACTAACTTGTTTTTTTCTTAATTTAAATATTTTTAATTTTTTTGCATTACCAACGAGTTTGTGTTACAATTTCTTATATAAAATTAAATATAGAACAGGAAGTATGGTCATGTAACGCAGACTCAATTATAGGTAACCACATCTTACCCATTATCGAGTAGGTACACATGCTATTGAATCAAATTAAAATTAGTATAAATAAATCACACATCCTGAAGTCGGACTGACATGGTGGCGTTTTTGTACAAACACTTCAATACCTCGATGTACCGATAATCAATTTGGCACCGTTGGAGAGACTGCAGTACACCCCAAGTCTCGATCGAATCGAAGGCTTTCTCGTAGTCCACAAACGCTAAACAGAGAGGCAGGTTGTACTCTTCGGTCTTCTGTATAACCTGTCGCAGCGTATGTATGTGGTCTACGGTGCTAAAACTTTTTCGGAATCCAGCTTGTTCGGGAGGCTGAAAATCATCAAACCTGCGCGCGAGACGATTCGTGACGACTCTTGAAAACAACTTGTAGATATGGCTTAGAAGTGAGATGGGCCTATAGTTCTTCAACCGGGCGTTGTCGCCCTTTCTGAAGAAGAGTACCACCACTCCGCTCTAATACGCTCGGTATTAAAGCGGCGGAGGTCGCTCTTCAAGGATTTAGAGATCTGTCTATTGAGCTGCCGGTATTTCCACGCGTCTTCTGATCGGCGAGCTCAGCAGAACAAGCACAGGCTGCCATATAGATGGTCAGTGCGTCAATAATATCAGCTACGCGGACGACATGGTGCTGCTGAGCCCGTCGATCAGTGCCATGCGCAGACTGCTTGATATCTGTGAAAAGTATGTGCGAGCCCATGGACTAAGATATAATGTGAAGAAGAGTGAAGTGATGGTGTTTAGGGCTGGTAAAAAATCCTTGGCTAATGTGCCGCCCTTGTATCTTTGCGGTGCCAGCTTAAACAGGGTATCTAATTTTAAATATCTGGGTCACTGGGTCTCAGAGGATATGTGTGACAACATGGATTTGGAGAGGGAGCGCAGGGCGCTGTCTGTGCGCTGTAACATGCTGGCCCGCAGGTTTGCACGGTGTACCGAGCAAGTTAAAGTGACATTATTTAAGGCCTTCTGTCAATCTTTTTACACCTGCAGCCTGTGGACTAAGTACACGCAGTGCTCTGCGTGTACAATACAATAACGCGTTCAGAGTACTGTTTGGGCTGCCGCGCCACTGCAGCGTTTCAGCAATGTTTGCACTGAAAAGTGTGGATGGTTTTCATGCCATCATGCGGAAGCGCTGTGCGTCTCTTATGAAGCGCATGCGGGGCAGCTCGAACAGCCTTCTGAGTTTGTTCGTGGGCCGCTGGGACTCGCCGATGTGGCGGCACTGGATGCGACTTCACACTGCGGGTGGTCGCGTCCAGGGCTTGGCATAAACTGGCACTCCTGTGCGGTGCCACTAATTGATTTTGATTTTGTTTGTACTTACTAACAATAGCTTTATAAGGTTTTTTGTATTACTAACATTATATGGACTACGTCTGAAATAAATGTCTTATTATTATTATTATAATACAGTATAATATTTTGTCTCTAATCCCCAAACGGTTAAACAGAGATACGTAAACAACGGTACCTAAAATAATACACCCAAACTTCGCGACTTATGTTTTAAGTACCATGTGAGCGAGCCAATTATCATCAACCTAGGACTGAGTCTTGGTTGCTACTGCTAATGAATGGATGTGTGGTGTGACAAGAATGGAGAAGATAAGGAACGAGTTTAAAAGAGGAAGTTAGAAAGTTGCGCCAGTTACAGAAAAGTTGAAAAGGAATCGCCTGCCTTGGTATAGACATGTCATGAGAAGGGACGAATTGCATGCGACTAAAAGAGTGAAGAATATAAATGTTGAGGGATGGAGAGGGAGAAGAAGACCAAGGAAACGATACATGGATTGTGTGAGGAATGATATGAAAGAAAAAGGAGTAAATGATAGCGTGACGGTGAATAGAAGAGAATGGAAGAAAAAAGTGTTGCGTCGATCCAAGTAACATGGGGCAATGACAGGAAGATGATGACGGTTGCTTCGGAGAAGGATGGATAAATCCAATATCTGTTTGTCCGATCTGGATATAAAACCATGGAGCACACATGCTTATGAGTAATGCTTGCAACCGACGAGGGTGCATTCAAGATTTCGTTGTTAATTAACGCACGTGTTGAGACAAAGTAACGAAAGAACTTTCTTGACAGAAAGTTTGAAAACGACGGATGTCGTCACGGGCAATGAAGTGTATACTCGTACACTTGGCAAAACTCAATAGCGATTTGTGATACAGTGGTACAGTGATACAGTGGTTGAAAATCATTTTTAAAAGTTGCAAGCTCGTAGCTAAATAATAATAGACGCTCGGGTCAATCTTAAGGTTAAGCCGCGTTTGCCTAGGTTGGTCCGTGGATGGGGAACCACCCGTTACATACCGAGTTTCGTACGTGCCATGGAAAATACGCTAAGCCGTTGGTCCCGGTTGTTAATTGTAGATCTTTGACAGGCGTTACAACTAGACAATCGCCCGAAAGTCTGAAACCCAGTATTACCAAGGAGTATCGTATTACCTAGTAGTAACTGGGTTTTGGTGGTCAGATAGGCAGTCACTCCATATAAAATACAAGTATTCAGTTGCATCCGGTAAGACTGGAAGCCGACGTCAACATAGTTGGGAAAATGCTAAGCAGATGGTGACTACTGTCGAATATTTATCCATCTAAGGTTTTCCCAAGAGAGAGCAGCTGTTCTTTTAAACATTTACTTAGTCAGGGATAAGAACTGGCATCCTTTTCAGAAAAAAAAGGTTCACTAACTTTCACACGCGACCTAAACCTACATCTGACGGTGACGTCACATGGGAATTAACTGTCATTGACATTCTGAGAGACTAGCAGTGCTATCGTAGTGAACGTCTGTGCGACCTTCCGTGAAAATGGTTTTCTAAGGGTAGATTATTCAGTAGGAAGATAACTTTTATTTGAGGAATGTATTCCTGGTTCGACAGCTGTCAGACTGGCATTTTTATTTGGCTGATAAAAGTTAAATCAATATCAGCCCTTAACTAAATAATATGAGTAATGAACTCTACCCTTTTTTCATAGTTATCTACAGTTTAGAACGCGACATGTGACCTCCTTATATTTTATTTACAAATTTTAACTTTATGATTGTACAATAAAGGTACAGAAGCCGACTTAATACCGTAAGGCATTCTCTACTACTTTGGATTAAATGCGAGAATTTTTTTCTTAATTGCTAGTTTTGTATTTTTTTAAATAATGGTGTTTGAATCAATTCTAATTCTTCTCAAGATAAGAAAACCGATAAAAGTGTAGCGACCAACAAAAAGCAACTTACTACAAAAAGTACTACAGCGCCATCTATGGCACGACGGAAGAACTAACATCAATTTCCTACATCGCACATGCAAAGTTTACATCGACTTAAGAGTATATAGAAAAACCCGACTACAACTGTCGGGCAGTTGCCCGCCAGACATAACACCTGTCTGGCCGGAGGATCCTCCCTTTTCTAAGGAGTATCGAGGAACTTTACACCCTGTTCCTCATACCCCTAAACTGGTGACCCCGAAATGGACGTCAGCGCAGCCTTCGAGCATCGTGACGTCATCATCATCAACATCTCTTCCTCAAGCCTTCGAGCAGCGAGTCTCACAGCCAGCCAGCTTCAAATGGGTATTCCTGACCACCAGCATGCAGCCGAAGCGCATTCCTGGCCAGCACCCTTAACCTCTCTTCAAGCGACCATGGCATAGCACACTGCACTTTCGGCCGGTCGAGAGCTTCTACCTCCCGGTCGACACCTCTCTAGTTGTCTGCCACATCGCGGCGCTGCACCACGTCCGACGCACTGGAGCAAACGCAGCGCTGGCCCCGACTCACTGGGGTCCGCATCACCACCGCAGACTGTTCCGACTCACCGTGAACAATGCGGCAACGAGCTTAAATCTGGCATGGCAAAATACTTCAAGACTCATTCGACTATCGACCTCCGGTCTCCGGGGGGGAGTGATGTAGCGACCAACAAAAAGCAACTTACTACAAAAAGTACTACAGCGCCATCTATGGCACGACGGAAGAACTAACATCAATTTCCTACATCGCACATGCAAAGTTTACATCGACTTAAGAGTATATAGAAAAACCCGACTACAACTGTCGGGCAGTTGCCCGCCAGACATAACACCTGTCTGGCCGGAGGATCCTCCCTTTTCTATGGGGGATGAAGAACTTTACACCCTGTTCCTCATACCCCTAAAAAAGTAAGTTAGGACACCCTTAGGTTCGGTGGAGCAACGAAATTGAGACGCCTTCAAGTTCAGTGGAGCAACGATCTTCACAGAGTAGCTTTTTCTTCGTGTCGCTGATATGACATTCTTCAAATTACCATAACATCACGCCTGTAATTCTCGAAGGGTAAGACTGAGGTCTTACACCTCTATCTTAGCTAATAGTCACTCACATTTCACCACTTATGCTTATATATTACTATTGTCATCAACCGGGCACAAAATCCAGGCCGCTCATGATAAATTCTTGATGGAAAAACCCTATAACACTTTGTCCTATCCGGGAATCGAACCCAGGGCCTCATATTCAGCAGTCGTGCTTACGACCACTACACCAACAAGGCAGATGAGATGCTTCAGATTAAGTAGACCCAAAACTACACGACTTCCACGGCGGCATCCTTGGCAGAACTGGAGTCACTTAGAGTGCATGACTTGCACAGTTGTTAAAAATGAAATTAAATGGCATGCGATTGGAGAGGTCATATCCAGCAGTAGACTGCTGGAGGCTGATGCTGTTGAACTTGTTACTATTAGCCTGTGTCATCCCACTGCTGGACAAAAGCTTCTCCACATAACACCCAAACCCTTTGATCCGGGGTCAATGCGCACCACAGGTCATTGGTTCGCTCCAACTCGTTCCGCCATCTCCTACGAGGTCTACAGCTTCGCTTTCTGGCTGTGTCAGAGCTCCACATCATAGTTATTTTGGCCGCCAGCTCTTCAGGCAGACGGCAGACATGGCCATCCCAGTCCCACTTCATCTTAGGGGCTTTTTGAGCAACATCAGTAGTTTGTGTTATGGAACGCAGTGATGTCGAACCTACAGTAGGAAAAATACGGGATAGTTTAAAACTCCTTTTTATTTTTTATTAATTTTTCAATTCAATTCAATTCATTTTATTTCAGATAAATTACGTATAACAATCCTTACACATGTTATAAAATAATATTAATACCAACAAACAGAAACAAAATAAAACAAAAAACACTACAATGATAACAAATATGTCGTAGTTGTCATGATTTATTTTGTTAGACTCGGTCATCATGTGGGCAGAACATGGATTTCGTGCTATGAAAACACACTACACGCGGTACACTGCTTTTGTCGAACTCACAAATTACATTAAATTGCAATCCAACACAATTACACTAGGCACCATGAATCGGGGAACAGTTTCGGGACGTCTTGACTCCGCCGCAATCAGACACTGACTGTCCTCCTAGCAGCGAGCTCGAAACATCACGACTCTGTAGAAGCGCGTTTAGGTGTGGGTAGACTGGTAAGTAGGTCGCGTGATGCTACCTTTGGCGCGCTTACCGATTCATTTTCTGTCCGTACTAATGACCGGATCCGATACTTAACAAAGGAAACATTGGATTAGGACCGCACTACTCGTACATGCAGTTTTGTCCAATGCTCCATGACGGACCACTCCATGTCTATTCTCCCAGCAATGAGCTGCAGAAAGCTGTTGGGGCTGCCCCGTTTGCGGCGCATCAGAGACGCTATTGTTTTGCGATGTATCGCTTGAAAGCCATCCACTTGAGCATCTGCAAACATACCTGATGCGCTACAAAAACGTGGTAACCCTATCAACATGCCACGACCAGATACGCATAGAAACGCAGTATCGTCTCTCGTCATCTCGTATAGACACGCAGGGCACTGTAAGCCTTCTGTGTATGCTTCACCCATAGGCTGCACCTATATAAAGACTGGCAGTACGCTTTGAACAAGGTTATTACAGCGCAGTTTTTCATTACCTGTGCAGTACAGCGTGCAAATCTACGGGCCAGCACTTTAGCTCTGACTGATAATGCCCTGCGTTTCTTTTTAATGTCTACATCATCGGAGAGTGTCTCGGTGATCCAGTGGCCCAGGTACTTAAATTGTGCCACTCGTTTGAGAGCACTGCCGTCCAATGTGACCTGTGGTACGTTGTCATAGATCTTTGTAACGGACTTGAACACCATCATTTCGCTCTTGGTCGTGTTATACCTGAGCCCATGGGCCTCCGCATAGCACTCGCCTTTATTAAGCGCCTGAGGGCACTGATCGATGGGCTCAGCAGCACCATATCGTCGGCATAACTTAAATTGTTAACAAAAACTCCGTCAATCGAGCAACCTACCCGGGTGCTGCTGAGCTCACGGAGCAGCTGATCCATATACAAGTTAAAGAGCTTGGGAGAAGTCAGACCACCCTGTCTTACGCCGCACTCCAACCTATACTCATCCGAAAGTGATCCCGCCCACCTGACATTGTTACGCTGATTGTCATACTAATATTTAAGGAGCAGTGTGAACTCATCAGGCAGTTCAGTTTCACTCGATAACTTCTGTCATAGCTTGTCATACACAACCAGGTCGAATGCCTTTGACAGGTCTAGAAAATAGGCGTGGACCGGTGTATTCCTGCTGGTGTAATACTGGATAGTGTGCTTGAGACTCAATAAAGCTGTTTCAGTATCCAGCTGTTCCAGTTCGAAATCCGAACTGAGCGTCATGTAACTCTTCAGATGTTTATCTAAATATTTCTCATTTTGCCAGCATTCTTTCTCCTTGTAATTGTGATAGTAATGTTAACATTAATGACACACTTACGCAAACTTATTTTTTTTAATTTAAATAAATCACACATGCGACATTCTTCGTGTTCTTTTCGTATTCCGCCATTAAAAAAGATGGCGGCTGCGATTAGTGACACGGCCCCTACCGTGTCGTGTTTATAAAAAGGGAATACGTTATGTCCTCATTAGCTGGAGTTTCTTTATGGCAACGAGAGCGTTTTGTTTAACGGGAAGCGAGTGTATGAGATGTGTGTTTATTTTTCGGTTTCTGCTTATATACTTTCATATTCATTAGAAAAGAGCTATTATTTTGAAACAACAAACTGACACTTTAATTTTATTAAACAAAAAATGTATAAAATTGATGTAATATTTTTCTGATTTTCGAAATAAACACTCAATCAAAATATTTAACTCTACGAACCTAAATAGGCAACTATGTAACGTCAGGTCAGGACAACCTTCAAAGCAAGAGTGAACAGGCATATTCTGGGCATCCTTGTTTCATCGCAGACCTCACCCATAGCTTTCCATCAGGCGCGATAGAGGTCAAGATCTCTAGAACCACTTGGCAATAAAAAATCTCTGGCCAATCACAAACCTTACATTAATGGCGACCCGTAATCAGGGCGACAGGCCAAGATCCATAAAGATTACTTTGCACGTAGTTTTGGCTAAGCGTTATTCCTGTCACTGCCGCACTACTATCTACGAGTAATTACTAATGCAAAGTGAACATGTCTAACTCAAAGCATGAGATAGGCAACATTTTGTAAATCTTGATATAACCGGGATAAGGTTAAACAAATTTGGTCACCCTTTACCTAAAACTCGTGATGCTTCGCCTAACGCTCGACCAAGACCTCTGTTCTACTTGCGATGTGCGTGTGGTTCATGCATGTGGTATTTTTACTGCGCGCGAGAACAGTCATTCAGTTCTCTCTTCAATGCTGCGAGGTAACATTCCTCGCAGCATTGAAGCGGCTATGCGCTCAACGAGGAACGCCGAAACATATCTACAGGGACAACGGAACGAACTTTGTCGGAGCTGTAAGAGCACTAGCCTGTCTGAAGCAGCCTTAGCTCAAACTGACAACCGTTGGCGTAGTGACTGAGCGATTGGCAGGTGCGCTGCGTGTCGCGAGTTTGATTACCGCATGTAACATTTTTATGGTAGTGTTTTCAGGTTTGGCTGACTGTGTTGTGTGTCTTTTAATGTTTTTAATGCACTCACGATACATGAGTAATTTTCTAGTGTGAGGCAACGTTTAACAAATATAAATAAAGTAAAAACAAGTTGCTGAGCCCGACCAGATCATGATTCAGTGAGAGTACCTACATCTATATACTGAACGCAGTTTGCTCAGCAGGACGAAAGCTGAACGAAATCCGAAAGTAGGTGTAAGTATGGGAGGACAGCGTAGGCCCGACAATACGTCGTTGCTTACTACAAAAAGTACAACAAGACAAAGCAAAAAAAAAACATAAACCCTTCCTGGGTAGGTCGTTAGCACTCGTAAAGGTGAAAATTATAAAAAAGAGTTGCATGGCTGCTTATGAACTTTGCTCTGTATTTCTAAGTAAACAAGTTTATCAAAGTTTGACTTTAAGGTCTTTATAAATTAAGACGTACAGGTAGAGGTACAGTCATGTACACCTCTGGCTAATCCTTTGAAGATAACAGGCGTGATGTTACGTTAACACTTTTTATCCCAAGTTCCCGTGGTATAACTTTTGTTCGACACCCACAGACACGAATCCGCGAGAAAAAGCTAGTTATATAATACCATAAATAATAAATGTCGGGTAGATTACTCCGGTTGTCACAGCTTGCTTGACAGATGTCAACCGTTGTCCGCCGTCCGGGAAGTTTCCGACACTTAGTTAACCATTATTACACTAATAAATTATATTATTAACATTCTCAAAGTAATTATAATATCAGTCAGTTAATAACATAAGGCCGTGATATAGCAATGGGAAAGTCCGTTCGACCGAAGACCAAGCTCATTGTAGATGGCGTGACCATCGCTAGGTCACATTCTAACCAATGAAGTCAAACTATTTGGAAATATAAAATGACATTAGCAAATCTTCAACCAATTGCGTTGTTGGAACCAGCTATACTATCGCCATTAGTTTCACAGTTGCTATCGAGGTTTTCCACATTTGGTACTTCTTTAAATGGCACCTGAGTGAATGGGCACCTGAGATATTCCATATACGGCACCTATCAATATTTTTCGCAAGTGGAATAATAACTTTCCCCAATGAAAACCACGTGGCGTTTTTATCACATTGTAACTGATCATAACATATGCGTGATCCCACTTCAGCCTACTTCTAAGATAGGGAACTGTAATCTACCAAAATACACAAAGTATACTCCCGTCTAGGTTTGAACCTATAACCCGTAAGACCGGACTATTACCACAGAACAAGAAGGTTTTGTTCGACTACTTTAGAGGATTTGAAAATTAACAGGAAACTTTTTTTGAGACAAATAATAACCTTGATATTTTCATAAACTTTCTTACAAAGTGTCAAAATATTATAGCTATTGTTTTGAAACGTATCTAACGAAAACAATTTAATATTCATGAAACAAAAAATCTTTTCCGACCTCTTTTAACAGTCATCTTTAGAGACAACTTTACAACAAAAAAAAAACAAAGACAATAAAAATAAATGAATTTCCCGGCGGTTCACATAAGTAAGTGAGTAAGTAAATTTTATTTGTTGAAACATGGTGTACTAAACTTACATGAAACATGGCATGCTAGATAATAATGGGATACAGAAAAGTTCTAACATGTTCAGCCGCTTCGTGGCGTACAAATTGGTAAGAAGACATGGTGCGTTAACCGTGATATTATTCATAAAAGTTACATTTCATCAATATTAATTAAAGATTAGGTACAATTACAATTCAATAAGTAAATTTTCTTTAATACAATTCATTGTCAAATTAGTCATTAAAAAAATTGGTCAATGAAAATAATTATGGATAACTGTCATTAAAAATGTCAATTTCAAATTACAATTATTTTAAAAAATACAATAGATTACAATAAAATGTCAAAAAATACAATAGATTACACTAACATGTCAAAAAATACAACATTGTCACATCAAAAACGAAGAACATTGTCCTCTTTCATGAACTCTGCTATACTGTAATAATCTCTTTCAGTTAGTAAACTCTTCGATTTACTTTTTAGAGCAAATATATTTAATGTTCTCCATGATTTGAGCAATTTATTAAAAATGGTTGGAGCCATGCAAAAGATGTTTTTACTCATAAGAGTTGATTTAGCGCCGTGAACACAGAGTTTGAAATAATCACGTCTAAAATAGACGACGAATATAATATCGCCGAATATAATACCTCATATTTACGAGGATGGAACATCACTCACGCTGTCTCAAAAGAAACAAAAGTAAAAGGATACTTTTTTCAGGTATCATTTCCCAGATTTCCTGTCGTCCCAACAATATTTCATTAGATACGGTTTTTCGGTAAATATTCGCGCCATCATTCGTCCGGCTGATTTTTCTTCCTCTCTTGAAAATCTCTCTTTGGCAGTCGTTGATTGGAGGGCGAAGCGAGCGGTCGTGCGTCGCGTGCCCACTTCCCAAGTATTTCGATACGTTCGAGAAATTCGAGATTCAAATCTTGGATTTCGTTTTCTGGCGTGTGTATTTAAATCCCTGGATTTAGTTTTAAAGTGTTCTTTTAAAAGTGGAGTGTGTGTTTGTTTTATTTTTCGGACTAAAGTGGAAGTTGTCGTGTCGTTTGGGGGGAGTTCCATAGGATGTAATGTAAGTAATTAACCAACTTTTATTGCTGGCCAAAAGTGGTCGCTTTTATTTAATCTCTATTTAGCTTTTCGGAATACGCGTGGAGTTCTATTTTTAAAAAGTTTGAGCACTTTTTATGGCTGAAATTTAGTTTTTATTTCCAGTCTAGGGCTCACCGATTTGAATTTTAAATTCAATTCAGTGTTTTTGATGTTTTAAGTTTATTTGAATTTTAAATCACGCTGTATGACTAAATACAGCGAGTTACATCCAATAAAATAAAATAAAAAATATTAATCGGTTCGTTTATGGATTATTTAAAAATTTATACACGTTCGTGGAACCATTGCGTGGATATTAAAACGGTTTAAATATTACTGCAGTTTCATAAAAACGTTTTTGATTTAGATACGTTATGTAAATTAGTGATTTTGCAATTAAATTGGGCAAAATAAAAAAAATACTCAAACATTTTCAGACAAGAATGTTTTGTAATTTAAACATTTGAGTTCAAACAATTCTTTTTATAACTGGGGTAAACTTTTTATAACATTGAACTTTAAAATTCTGTGTTTTTATAATTAAGGTTTTAATTGGAAATCGCAAAGAAGAGTTTCTATGCAAAGTAGACTTTCAGGAGAAATACTCGAATGGATTTAATCGAAAAAAAAATGACAATCGCAATGTATTTTAGAAATACTTTCAGTTAACTACAATGTAAATACGTTGCGATTGCATTGCATTGAAAGCTTTAATGACTTCAATGGAGGGTTTTGATTAAATTTACGTTGGTGAAGGAATGTCGTTATTTTTTTTTACTCTACCCTATTTTCTAATGTCTGTTAAATGAAAAAAAAACCGAATCAACTACATTACAGCACAGTTTAATTTTCGCAAGGCGTTACGGAACCCTGAAAAGTTTTGTCTACTTCTGTGTTTTTCCTGAACGCAATCAATTCTAATAAAACAATCATTAGAGTTGTATTAATTGACTGCGTGATCGCAATATATTTCGCGAGTGGGAGTAAATTACAAAGAAAATAAACGCTACCAAAAACTGGGAACTGGGATCGTAGTGTTCATTTTAGGAAGAGGAACGTACTTATTTTAATTCTCGTGAACGTACAGCACTATTAATGACGCTGGTTTATTCACTTTTGAACGCTTTTTTTTTTAAGATTTTTGATCTTGTCACTTTTATGACTTTGGCAATATCGATTTGATTTGTCAGCAGTTTGCAAACTGGTACTATTTATAATGTGACTGTCTGTCACGTGCTCCTAAGTATTTAGCAAATATCTTAGACTTGATTCCTATTTCAAAATCATCACACGACATCGGCCACTTACAAACACATTAGACCTTTAGTTTATGGTTTGACAGCCTGACAAGTCACCGTAATTAATAACGAAACGTCCTTTCTTATTTTAATTGTAAAAACTATATTGCACCACTTAAGGAACTTGAAATTAACTTTCTTTTAAGAGTGGCGATTTAGTTACCTAAATCTTTTAAGAAGGTGAGCCTATCCATCATATTATACAACTTCCCAAAGAAAATCATATCCGAATCGTGAAAAAATATTAGCTTTACATACGTAGGTACTCTTATATCGAAATAATTATTCCGTCTCCTGATGTATGGGGACTTGTTTTTTTATCGATAATCGGATAATAGTTTATCGCTACCCTGCATATCTAAAATGACTGTGTAAATGTGGTTTAGAAGATATTTTGCTGGCATGCATAGAAAATTTTATTGCTTTGTCACCAATTTTCCTCCTAACTAATAAATCAATTTTGGTAAAATTCAGTGGGAGCAGGACATTATAGTACCTTTAAGAAATATTGTTTGGTTACCAAAATATTTGTAAACAAATTAACGTAGATCTTCTAACTTTACTCTAGCCTTTTTGAAATTATTTGTCTACGTATATCATCATAATCAGCCTATAATGTTCCCACTGTTGGGAGACAGGCCTCCTCTCTATGAGAGGGATTAGGCTGTAATCCACTACGCGGGCCCAGTACGGGTTGGCTCCGTATATTGTATTGGCCTATGTACACTATTCAGCAGTGAATTATTAAAATCTGAAGGCAAAACACAAGATCATATCGCTTTGAAAGCGTTTCGTGTTTCTACAATGACATTCAACCGCATTATATAAGTTTTTCAATAATTTTCGTCAATCATTACTTTAATCATTAATTTATTAACTAACTAATTTATGACATTTATTTAGAGATCAATTAATTATTTGAGTTAGGAAATTTTAATGATTTTGTTAGATTAAATTATGAAAAATTTTATAATAATGATAAATAGTGTACTATATATCCGTGTGTTTGTAGTCTAAGACGTCTTGCTGTATGTTCAATTATATGATCCTTAGTGATTGAAATAAATGATTCTATTCTATTCTATTACTTTTGATTTTACGTCATCGGAGATTCGTGAGCGTTACTCACAGAATGTCACTTTTCTTAGGATTTTTTAACACATGACCATGGCCTTTCTCAATCGCAAGAAGACGTCCTCAAAATCTATTGTGCTATTGTACTTTGCTTACAAAGTCATTATGTATATTGATGATCAGCCTCAATTGACACCAATAGCCGACCAAAGCCGACCATTGTCGAATGATTCACAATAGCCTCCACAAAACGCAATTTAAATGATTTACATTGATCCTATTTGCGAGTCCATGTATCGCGGACGCCATTAGGACCATACAAACAGACTCACCGATCTGTGGGACATACAAATATTTGTAGTGATGCGGCAATTGGAACCGAGGACAATCTGGTGTCGATTATGTTGGATTTTAGAACTGGCTGTCAAAGAACAAATCGTTAGATTCAATAATCCTCTTCAGAAATTGATCGGATTTTTGTTCTGCTGACAACTCACTCGTTCTGAAAATCACATAGATGATCTATAGAAAATTGTTACTACTGTTCCATGTAGGATGTGCGAGCTCACATGTAAATACTTTTTCGCGTGACCTTTGTACAATGACGGCACATCGCTTCCTATCTTTGATTGTAACGTAGAACATACTTCAACATAGCCGTAAATACGTACTATATCTTTAACTTGTACAAAAGTATGCAAGAAGCTTTCTTGGTCTTAATATCTTCTTTGATTTTTATCTCCGGATTTTATTGAGTGATACGGTTGAAGCAAGGAAAACCTGCTCAGATTATGTATCTACCTGCGATTCTAGCCTATAGTGCAAATGTGGTGGTGTTTAACCAACGATGGGACACCTTATAGCCCGTAGACTACAGAAATTGATGGCCAAGTCAAGCCAAGTTCTTGGCCAGATTACTTTCGCCAGGCTAAGAAAAAAGAAACGCAAAATAAACCAATCATATTCAGTCGCTTTATGTAAAATACAGGTACGGTTACGTTTAGACTGGAAGCCGACCCCAAGATAGTTTGAGAAAAGGCTAGGCAGATAAATGAATATTCTGATTGATGAATAGAACAGGCATGTATATTACAAGCTTTTAAGCTGTAGCAATATTTAATTTATAAAAAAGGGGAAACCTTTGTCCCAAACGGATGGTTTGATCATCCTGTTTGGGTCAAAGTGTTTTTACTCCCTCAAAAATTCAAGGACAGTAGGTAATTTAATAATATAACTAACGTGACACACATTCGAGAGTGACAAAATTTTATTAATGTTTCCAAACAATTTTGGCGGACCCGAATAATACGAGAGTGTGGAATAATTTTGAGGCAGGAAAGTTTCGATATAAAACTTTATTTTATTACAGATGTAACGTAACAGAGTCCTGGGCACCTAGATAAGTGGTAATTGGTTTTAAAGCGTTTAATATTTCTACAACGACTTTCAAAAGTATCAAACAGAGTGGTCGAATAGTGACGTCATAAAGAAAAAAAAACATCATGTACAGTAGTATCCGAAAATACGCCATGTATGTACCGCTATTGTTGATAGTTTCCGAGTTATAGTTTCTATGAAATTCTATGGCAATCGCTTAAAAAAAACTATCTTTATTTTTAACACAGCTTTTTCACATTTTTTTACGTTAACTAGAGGCATTTTCTAATTACAAAAATAAGTAAAATCACATGATTTCGAATAATAAATGACGATATATAAAGTGCCTCTTTAGAAGGCATTAGTTTTCTGACGTCACTATTTGGACCAACCTGTATATTATAACGTACGTGTTATTCTCATATATTTTTAACCATTTTTTGATCCTTTTTACTGATACTTTGACTTTTCCATGTTCTTGTTTTGGGTGGGCCACTAGTTTATTATATTTTCATGATTTTCTCCTTTCTGCATAACCTGGTTGTTTTTTTTGCTAGCATAAAACTTCTTTAGACTAACTTCTATCTATCTTTCTCTATCCTATTCACCTAATTGCACTATATTTTTGGGTACAAAGAATTTCTAAATTAATAATGTTTTTGTATTTTTTTGACAAAAACAGCACGCCTATAATGCCTGAAGGGGTTAGATAGGGGCGTACTAATAGTACTTCCACATTACGCCAGTTTTGTTTAAATTCCATTTAATAGTAGATTAGAGTTTTCACAAAAAATACATTCAGAATTAATAAAAAAAAAAGCAAACAGACAATTAGCCTCCAGCTGTCATCTAAAGCGAGACGAGACGAAACAAAAAAATCTACATAAATGAAAAATTGTGATTAAATTGAAACAAATGGTACGGAATATTAATATTTTTGCTGAAAGAAAAAGCTTTTATACTGAAAATAATATGAATACGACTGTTTGCGATCATAATTTTGTTTAATTTGCGATTTCCAATAAAGATATGTTCTCGATACGGTGATAAAAGAAAGACAGCCATTATTTAATATCAATGGCAGCTGATACTGTAACAATTAAATATTCGGAACAGTTGTGTTAAAAAATATCGAGAAATCAATCAGTAATTTAGGTATTACTAAGAACAAGGAAAAATGGTGAAAATGTAATAAGTAGAGAACTGAGAAGTGTATTTTTGTACTTTCTTGGCAAGATGCAGCCATACAGTAAGTTTATATTCTTACCAAGAGTACGCGTCTTACCAAGTAACTGGTTTGTCGAGGTCAGAAACGCAGTTGCTCTATATAAAATACTGGTATTCCAATGCATCCGGCAAGATTGGTAGCCGGCTCCCCAATTACTGAAGGTTGGTCAACTCCGAATATTTTTTCTAGTCCTTTGCGTGGTCTAAGAGTTCGCAGCACTCGTAAAATCCTCAACTATAACATTGGCTAACACCGCGATTCCCCGCTACTTTGCCTTTAATTATCTTTCTTACATGTTTATATAATCAGTCGTTACGAGTAGTCAGAAGCTAAAAGTCTGACATCCAGTCTTACCAAGGGGTATCGTATTACCCAGTTACTGGGTTGTGGAGGTCAGATAGGTAGTCGCTTCATGTAAAATACTGGTACTCAGCTGCATCTGGTTAGACTGGAAGCCGACCCCAAGATAGTTTGGGAAAAGGCTAGGCAGATGACATGTTTATAAAATCACAGAGAATGAGGAAAGCTGTTCCACCATAATACAATCTATACTAGTACGGGGTACAGAGTGAATCAGTTCAGCCATGCTACTTACCGATATTTGACAATCAAAACTAACAATTTTAAGTATCTCTACTGCTTATTTGTGACTTAATGAACTGAGCAAGGTTGTTATTTTGATGCGGAATAAAACATTTTTAGGTTTAAAAAACCTACAGTGTGTCTCCTAGGTGATCTTATCGTTGACCTGTGATTTAGGTTATCATGTTTCCGAACAAACAAACAAAGAAGGAACGAGCATTTAACACCTTTTTTTTACGGATGGGAAATCATCAAATGAACCCTGGAACTCTGGGCGGAGCGGAAGGGAGTGTCAGACTTGTACTGACAAAACCCATCCATGTTCCTTCTTAGGTCTTTGTGATCCAGGACCACGGTATCTCTTTAGAACAGTCCCGCAGCTTTGGCAAGCATCAGCCCTCTCGGACCCCTTCCGATTTGCTGACATCTCCTTGAGGCGCGCGTGGAACACGAACGCGCCGTCAGCACGGCCTGTCGTCATAAGACGGACGGACGGTGAGCTAGCCCATTACTCACCGTCCAAGCATTTAACACCTCATTGCAAGATTGTAATTTCAGATCATTTCAGAGAGACCTCAAGATTGCTATCAGTCAGTGACGGTCCAGAGTAACTTAGAACTCAGATAAGCTTACTACTATTAAGAAAGTTTCTGATGATAGATGGATGTATGGAAGTTCGTAACTCTTTCAGGCTCTCTTTTTGTGGATGTCTGTAACTATTCCCAATTTTATTTTTTGCATCGTGTAGTCATTGTGCAGAATAGTTACAGCACTCGACTGATGACAAAATTTGTGTCAATTGTCTGATTTAGTGTTCTTATAATGTTTTTTTTGGCTCTGTATGGTGTCGGACGTAAAGAATAGCACCATCCCATATCTTCCCGTAGGTGTCGTAAGAGGCGACAAAGGGACTTGCCAGAAAATGGGCAGCAGCGTTCTCTGTGCTTTTATAACAGCCATACTGCGATCGCCAACCCGCCTGCCAAGCGTGGCGATTATGGCAAGACCCCCCCAAAATGTAAATGTGGCGTTACGTGGGGGAGGCCTATGTCCAGCAGTGGACGTCTTTTGGGCTGAAATGATGATGAATGATGATGATAATGTTTTTTTTTTTATCTTTGTATAGATTCTTTTTCAATTACCTATATTTTGTGAATGTGTGGACATTGTAGGCTTTGCTTATTTTAATTTTTTTGTTATAACTTTGGTAGTAAGCCACGACTTATTGACGGGCCTACGCTGTCCTCCCATACTTAAGTACTAACGCTGTAATATTCAAATATTGTAAAACCAAATGATTTCAAAAGAGTAACCATAGAGTTTCTTGCCGGTTCTTCTCCATAGGAAACGACCAACCCAAACCGAGCACCTTTTTGTCGACGTTTTATAAGTGCCCCTGTAGGCCTAAGTTAAATAAAAATATTTTGATTTGATTGATTTTATGCAAAACCTTCTGAACGGATTTGGATGGAATTTGGCAGACAGTTTATAACCTGGATTAACACAGAATATATAATCCCGTGGGACTATTACAAGAGACCTACCCCCAATTACATGGGACTCCAACATAACTGACGAAATGTGGGTGCACTATCAGTACACCTCTGCCTAACCGTTCACGAATCGCATGCGTAACGTTATATTACGTTACGAACTCACCATTTTCAGGGTCTTTAACCTCCGAACCATTACAATATCCATAGAGGCGATGACATTACAATGCTATAATCCGATACACAACCGAACCCACATAATCCATTAGTCTTTTATACCTTCCATCCGCGATAGTACTGAACAAATACTTAAACACAGCTTACCCAGTGAAAGGGTACCTCCCGTTGACTGATAAAGGAGGGTGACATGCTACTGGCTTAGGATTACCAGTGTGAAATTTATGTTGGTAAGCTTTGATAACGATACCTAGGTGAGCAGTTATTGTGATAAAATGAAATAATCGGCAACATTAATATCTACACCGTTTACTTTTGCCTTTCAATTCGGATGAAGCAACTAGATTATTCTTCTACCTTAATAAACTTTTTCTATAAAATTATTTAATAAACTAAAACCATTCATCATCATCATTCATCATTTCAGCCCAAAATACCTCCACTGCTGGACATAGGCCTCCCCCAAGTGTCGCCACATTGACATTTTGGGGAGTTTTGCCATAATCGCCACGCTTGGCAGGCGGGTTGGCGATCGCAGTACGGTTGTTACAAAAGCACAGAGAAAGCTGCTGCCCATTCTCTGCCAAATCCTTTAGTCGCCTTACGTCTAACGACACCCACGGGAAGAATTATGATGGTGCTATTCTTTACGTCCGACACCATACAGAGCCAACTAAACTAAATCCATCAGAAAAATTAAAAACAATTAAATAAACTGAATTGTACTAACGACAAAGCAAAGCAGAGCATAAAAAAACCGGCCAGGTGCGAGTCGGACTCGCGCACGAAGGGTTCCGTACCATTATTAATAAAAACGAGTTTTTTTTTGTATGGGAGCCCCCCTTAAATATTTTTTTTTCTATTTTTAGTATTTGTTGTTATAGCTTCAACAGAAATACATAATCTGTAGAAATTTCAACTGGCTAACTATCACGGTTCATGAGATAAAGTCTGGTGACAGACGGACGGACGGACGGACGGACAGACGGACGGACGGACGGACAGCGAAGTCTCAGTAATAGGGTCCCGTTTGACCCTTTGGGAACGGAACCCTAAAAACTCTTCCTCAACGCTGTCAGCTGGTAATGTGACCAAGAAGTCTCTTGGTCACATTACCAGCTGACAGCTGACTTAGGCCTCTGGCCAAGGTAAAATCTACGGCACGGGAAGCATCAACGAGGTGTTTAGAAATTTCCTTGAAAAGGCTGTGAGCACTTGGAGCCAACAGCTTTATAGTTTCAACCCCAAACGGCTTGAAAATATAGTTTCCACCAAGGTTACCATATTTACGTCGTTACTATAATTATGTAATTTGAATTATGGTAACATAATTATAGCAGTGGTCATTGTGGTAAGTGGCCCGTGGCCCTAACTGACTAGTTAATTGAAGTAGCTTCGAACCCAAAATAATAGGTTTGTTTTTTGTTTTTGTTTATCCTATACTGTCCAGTGCTGGACAAAGGCCTCCCTCAATTCCTTCGACGGACTTTTTTATCACGCCACCTCGAACATCTCTTGTGAGTGGGACTGTAGCTTCATTTTTATTGTTGTTTGGGGCGTACACTGTCATGTCAGTGTTTTATGGAATTACCGATAACTTGCCTCTGCATTTGCTTCATTGATATAACCAATCCCGGCAGTTGATATAACCAGATTTGTTTACATTACAGAATATAATGCTGCTATAATCACGCTAGTAATACCCAAAGAGGTGGCGGTGGTGAGGTGTTACCCGCAGTTCATCCTCATTTTTACAGTAATGTTAAAGTCCTCTTATTTATTAAGTGGCATAGAACTAGACGGCGGAATGCTATTGAGAATTTCGAAATGAACATCCATTGCGACTTATTCGACGATATTTAGACTAAAATTGTCTATAAACTAGATTAAAATCCAGACACAGGAATGCTGGGAATTAAATCTAACGGAAATATCCCAGGATCCCAATAGACTCAACAAGGCAGTCCTTATACTATTTACGGCCCAAATTAATAATCTTGGCCCACAACTTCAGCCCAAATTGTAAGCTTGAGCTCTATTAACTAAAACTCACAAACTGGCACGCGTGGGTACGCAAAACCATTCTTAATCTAGTCTCTACATAATCTAATAGCGTTTTACGCAAGATACCTCATAACCGAGGTCGACTATTGATGGAATATTAATGGGGAGCAGAGGGTACGTCGTCCGCCATCTTGGATCGTGTGTTTAATAAGTTTAATTTAAACTGACTGGGTGGTTAAAGGCTCTGTGTAGTTGTGACGCACTTCCCGTTGTGATGGTTAGTTTATTTCTGACCTTCTTCTAAGAGAAAACGTTGCGGGTAGTTTTAGAGAGGTAAAAATCCCATATTCCCCGATCCCTCGGTCTTATCGCCTTTTCGAGGCTTACCCCTAAAAATGAAAAATTAGATGATTTCTGACCTGTAATTTAACTAAAACCTGTTTTCATACAGCAAGGGAACGATTTATAAACGTGTTTCCAAATTGCGTGTTTGGAATTTTGGAATATTAAGTCCAGTTTTTTTTGTGGATTTTCTTTCGAGTCTGCCAGTGGTGTCTAGTATATTAATTTGACCGTGACAAGATTTTCGAGGAACGGTGCCCACGCAAACGAAACAAGTGACGCACCCCAGCGTGTCGTTTGGCGCAAGTTGCATTCTTCGAGGTCGACTCAGAAAATGTTTCTAGTGTAGGAAACTGTTATCACTTTCGCTGTAAAATAATTCATTTTTAGGGTTCCGTACCCAAAGGGTCAAACGGGACCCTATTACTGAGACTTGCTGTCCGTCCGTCCGTCCGTCCGTCCGTCTGTCACCAGGCTATATCTCATGAACCGTGATAGTTAGCCAGTTGAAATTTCTACAGATTATGTATTTCTGTTGACGCTATAACAACAAATAATAAAACAGAAAAAAAAAATATTTAAGGGGGGCTCCCATACAAAAAAGTTTTTTTTTTTTCGTTTATATAAATAATGGTACGGAACCCTTCGTGCGCGAGTCCGACTCGCACTTGGCCGGTTCTTTCTTTTTTACTTGTATGCTAAAGCATAAGCATAAGTATCGACTCGGGAGGCGGGTTGTCGGGACACGAACGACTCGTAAAATACTGGCTTGCTGGGTGCTTGGCACCGAAAGTGTTAAACAGCTGATATGCCTGACTGTAGATCTTGTTTTTCCCCTCGTAGACAATTATACACTTAGAGTGCTATCATCACACTACCCTTCGTTGACTGATAGGGAATGCATGAGCATGAGAGGCTTTAAGTCCGCCGCTGTACCTTTTTATTGCTTATGATAATACTTTTTTGTTCCAAATTCATGTCGCTTTTATAGTACAGACCACAAAGTTATTAAGTTCATATTGGAGACAGTTACACCTGCTTTTAAAACCATTTCAAGGGCAGTCTATAGAAGTTATTGAGGTTATTTAAGCTGTTGTTCGCCTTCCATTGCAAGTTCTAAAGCCTTACAAAAGAGTAATGGCCCATTGTACCGCTCAATGTCTCGAACATAGCAATTTGTTGCCACTTACGTGCAATAACTTTGTTCCTGACTGTACGTTCGTTACGTATGTTTGCTCTTTAAAATTTACATTTCTGATTGGTGGTGGTGAAAAACTACCTAACTATTAATAATAAACCGGCCAAGTGCGAGTCGGACTCGCGCACGAAGGGTGCCGTACCATTATTTATAAAAACGAGCAAAAAATTACTATTTTGTATGGGTGTAAATATTTGTTTTATTCTGTTTTTAGTATTTCACGGTTCATGAGATACAGCCTGGTGGCAGACGGACGGACGGACGGACAGCGAAGTTTCAGTAAAGGGTCCCGTTTGTTTTGTTGGGTGCAGAACCCTAAAAAAGAAGTTGACATAACATGATCACCCCTATATACTGTATGTTATTGGAGGCGAAAAAAAGGTAGACTTATTTTTTTACTGACTAGAGCCTGCTTTGTATGTACAAACAACAATATATTTCCACTAACTGCACGGGTCGATCTACAATCTACATGGTTAATCGACGCTTGCCGGGGTCGTCCGTGGATGAGTTAATACTCCTGACACTGCTTTCGGAGGCATGGGGGGTGCATGCCTCGGAAAGCAAGTTGAACTGTTGGTACCGACTGTGATTTCTATAGCTTTACGCCTGCACTCCGCATGGTAAAACTCATAGCGAGTGAGCCGGACTTATTATGTAGTTCTCCGAGTGAATACACAAGAAATGCATTGCTTGTAATTAGTTAAAGATGTATGGGTTCATCATTACAGCTCAAAAGACGTCCACTGCTGGACATAGGCCTCCCCCAAGTGTCGCCATATTGACATTTTGGGGGGGTTTTGCCATAATCGCCACGCTTGGCAGGCGGGTTGGCGATCGCAGGACGGTTGTTACAAAAGCACAAAGAACGCTGCTGCCCATTCTCTGGAAAGTCCCTTAGTCGCCTCTTACGAAACCCACGGGAAGATATGTATGGGTTAAGTAAGAATTAATTAAGATAAGCACATTTATCCTGTAATAGAAGACGTAAGTAGAAAAATAAATTAATGTTTAACAGTAGGTAATTACGGATACTCAGAAACTTGCAAGACGGACAACCGAGACGTCTTACCGAGAGGTATCATGTTGTCCCGTACTTGAGTTGTGTAGGTCAGATAGGCAGTCTCTCCATGTAAATGCTGGTATTTAGATGTATCGGTTAAGACTGGAAGCCAACCCCAACATAGTTAGGAAAAGATGATGAGACTTTCTGACAGTTATTATCTGCGAAGCCTTATTTGCGAACATGAAAAAGGTTCCAACACATTTATTCAGTCACGTATCGTTTTCCTCCATTTTAAAGCCAGTACACATACAGTTTAGTATACATTACATTCTAATCAAACATGGATTCCGTTTCGAAGCGTGAATTTCTTCGAAGTTATATGCGGCGGGTATTGGTGCACGCCTTTCGAATCTTTGGGATTAAGATTGGAGTATTTCGAATTTGGAATCGCAGAAACGTTTTGTATTGGTTACATGTTTGGCGTCTTGGATTTCGAATTGCGAATATCTGTGTTCGTTAAGCCGTTGTGTAAACAATTCATTGGAAATTGAGTTGTATGATAAACGTGTATATTGGGATTTGTACATTGTGATTTCATACATATAGAGACAAAATTATTTTTGTGTTTTCATGGGGTGTATGTAATTATAAACATAAACAACAAAAATATAACGTATTGCCTTAAATCAGCGGAAAGACTACAATAACATAACGGCTTTTCTCTTCGATGAGTCAGACAAATTCAGAATCCAGCTTGCTTACGAGAATTTTTAGTGGAAAAACGTGGTAACGCATTACTCGAGCTGGAAATCTAACCCAGGACTTCATGCTTAGCAGTAGCGGTAGTGAAAACTAGACCAACGAGGTAAACAGCAAAAAGAGACACATAAAAGGTTTTCATGGTAACCGTTAGTTCGAGAAAGAAACCCCACAGTACACAAAACAGACAATGGATAAACTGAAATTTCACGGAAACGGAAACCCAAAGAAATCTTGTTATACCCTATTTCTTTTCGAGTAAAGGAAAATAAATAAAACTACAATCAAACTGTTTCCCTGACTACGCTTTTCTTGAATACCAAAATCAATATGTTACGGAAGTAACTCATTCTTTTATCGTAGCTAAAGCAGTTATCAGACGTTTCATTTGAGTGAACGTGATTCATGCATTTCATGATTGTATGACATCGATACAGAGCTGAATGGATCCTTTGGACATTGCATGACTGGTAACCATTTGTGAAATTATTTAAAGTTAGCGTTAGTTTCAATTACGGCCATGTCAAAATATTTAAGCGAAACTATGAAATTGTATGGGAATTAACGTTCATCTGCTTTATTTATGTAGCTTTTAGACCACTGAGTTGGCTGGTGAAAGATGCCGAGGGCCGAAAATCAATATTGTTGGATCTGTTTACTAATGAATGATAAAATGAACGAAGAGTGAACTTCGTGATATTGGTTCAATGACGAATTCAGACACTTAACTTTCTGTTCATATTTATCTTTCACTCAACATCATTCAAGCCGACCCCAACATACGTAGAAAAAGGCTAGGCAGATGATGTCTCAACATCATTCACTCGGGAGCAAAACGTCAAAACACAAATTGAATCAAAAATCGACATGGAATGAAAGAAGAATGAACATTAATTCCAGTGAACCATTCAGTCTAGTGAAGCGTCTGTTATCAGTTTAACCGCGATGTTACTGCTCGCACAATATTCCTCCGCAGAGATATCTTATGGGCGGATTATGTACTTTGCTCGCGTTTCACTTCAATCCTCTTTAATACATGCGCTGAGGAAACTGGAGCGACACTCCCGGCGTTGCTTATTTTTATATTGTGCCTTTTTAAGGTGTTGGTGAATGGAGTTTGTTTGAAATTGAAGGTCAAATCATTACTTCCGTAATTTCATAAAGGAGGAAGAGGGAGAAAAGGGACACCTTGATTTATTCCTCCAGGAAACTACACACACACACACACACACACACACACATACACTACACCTACTTTTACTACATCTACTTTTTGCTAGTTATGTTTTTAAGTCACTCTTATTACTCGGAAACGACCCTAATGCTACTCCAGATTTTAGATCCTAATCTAAACTCCGTTTCAGCTTTCAGTTTACCAAAAGCAGCTTGGAATCGGGAATTCGGTGGACCCAATTCACGAGTACAAGCTGCTTTTGAGAAAAACCCGGAGAAAAGAACTCTTACACTTGTCTCACCACCTGGGATTCAAACCAAGGACCCCAAACTCAATAGTCACGGGTACGACTAATAGACCAAAAAACAAAAAAAAACACAGTAACACAGTTTGTTTATGTGAAAGAATATTTTCACATAATGGACCATAATCTGCTTAGCCTTCTCCTAGCTCTGTTGGGGTCGCCTTTCCGTCTTACCGGATGCAGCTGAAAACCAGTATTTTACATGGAGCGGCTATCTGACCTGTTGGTAAGACTGGTTGTTATGAGTTTCAGGGTACAGCTGACTACCTGTAACGACTGCCAAAGATCTACAATTGACAGCCGGGACCAACGGCTTAACGTGCTTTCCGAGGCACGGAGGAAACTCGGTATGTAAAGGAGGTCACCCATCCACATACAAACCTAGGCATGCACGGTTTAACTTCAAAATTGATCCAAACGGCTGTTATTATTTAGCCACGAGCTCCAAAAGGACCAATCCGTGAAATAGGGATAAAGTAGTAAAAACCTATATAGCGATTTTTCCGATATTTTTTAATAGAGCTGTTTTGACAGTTGTGGCTGTCCGTATGCAAATTAATGTCACAATTCAAAATTTGAATGAAAAGGACGGGAAAATGCATTTCCGAAAACCGATAAATACCGCAACGAAGAGCGTTAAAACGAAGTTTGCCGGTATTTCAATTTTTATTTTGCGAAGTATTTCGCACCATGGGGAATTACGGACGTAAAGTTTCCGATATTATCGAATTATGTAGCTAAACGGATTTTGATGTTTGAAGTACATGACAGATTCATTTCGTCGCTTTTAAAATACAGTGGGATCCTTGTTTAATAAGTGCCTAGTTAAAATATTAGTGTTTTGCTGTCAGTCCGACAGATATCTCATCATCATCATTCTCTTCCCTTATCCCAATTTATTTGCGGTCGGCGCAGTACGTCTTCTTCTTCCATACTTATACTATTACTTGTCATCTCGTCAGACACCTCCTTTTTGCCATATCTTCACACAGTCCATCCATCGTTTCTTCAGATATCTAATTAGTCAAATAAAATAAAAACCAAAAATGTACAATAAACAAAGTCTTAACTGAAATAAAAAGTATTCTCCTTTAAAAAGTAACAAATAAAAATGTTTATCTTTTGATTAAAGCCAGTACCTACTTCTCGGTGCAGATAATCCGAATTAATCCGAAGACACCGCTTTGTGTCCGTAATGCCGTTGTCTTTGCCACAGTTGGTAATATTTCCATTTTGTCAAATTATGCTACGTTTCATGTGTGTCTTTTGAAGATAAAGGGTATTTACTTAGAGTTGTTGTGATGACAGCATTTTGTTTGGACCAGTCTTCAGATGTAGCTGATTTTATCAGAACGTGGTGTGTCACTTTACAATCATGTAACATATACACACATATACATTTACGGCACGGTTGGTTGGCGCAGTGGTTAAGCGATCGACTTCTGCGCTGCGTGTCGCGTGTTCGATCCCCGCACGGATGGCCTGCCTGAGAATTCTGAATACATATTTTTACCCGGAACAACTATTTGTTCCGGTCTGGCAGTTGTGTATGTGAGTTTAAATATTTGTAACCGCACCCACGATACAGGAGAAATTCCTTGTGCGGGAATAAGTAAAAGAAAAAAAATCGAGGGATACGCAGAAACTACAAAATGTCTCCTGCTGCGATCCTTACATACTCATTTAGCCTCTTCCGAAAAAAATCACGCTTGATCCCCAAAGGGTGAGGCAGAGGTAAGAGAGGTAACTATACTACACCCACATTTAAACAAGAAATGTTCAAGTGCAATAATAATAATAAACGTTTATTTAAGACAACTAGGATCCAATTTGTTAGTAGTACAATAACTTTTAACTAGTGTTAGTAATAAAAATACTTTGTAAAAATATACCTTCACAACAACTGCCTAGCCCAGTACTGTTGGGGTCGGTTTCCAGTCCAATTGGATTCAGCTGTATTTGTATGTAGAGCGAGTATCTGCTACCTACCGTACAGCAAAAATATACGCAATGTGATGCAGTTCAACAAATCCATTCACATAAATAAAAACTCATTTAGTTATTTGTATAGACTGTTTATCTATTAAAGCTATCAATATGAATCAGCATTTTACGAATAGAAAAATATCAATAGGAAAGACAAACAATACCACCAAATAATTCATAGAAAAAAAAAAAAATAACAAGAGCTAGTTTCACAAATACGCTATTATATTAGTTTCCATTGGATGATTGACTAAACCCAGCCGGGGTTTAACCTAACAATATCAAGGCACTTATTTTTTAAGAAAAATGAGTCCTATTTGTATAAATTACTCCTGTATTGGAAAAGAGCTAAAAGGGGTAGCTTAACGTCCAATGTATCAAAGAAAAAACGAAACAAATCATCATAATATTTGAGACCCTTGAGAAAAAAAAATTAAAGATGAGATACGTTAAAAGGGGATCAGTTGATAGAATTACGTATAAAACAATTTTTTCCGTCCTTTTTTAGAAATAAACTGCTTATTATATTGCCCAGTTAGTCAGAGGTAAACCCGTTAAGTAACACGGAAAAAGAAAAGCTTAGGTACCTTTTTTCAAACCATTTGTGCTTGTTGTTAAACCTATGAAATGATCGGGCTTTCTCGTCACTTTAATCGTATTCATTCCGCTCTTGCTTCATGATAAATGGGGTTTGACGCAACACGTATTTACTGGGATTGTCCTTTATCAAACGTCACGCTACTGTTTAAAAGAAAGAAATAAAAAAGTATTTATTTGTCGCAGGGACATGACGTGCATTCAAAATGAAAAAAGAAAAAACATTAGATATACAACGCTATTTGTTATGCGTTTTATGTCTAAAGTTTATTCTTTTTTTCGATATACGTCCAGTGCTGGACATAGGCTTCCCACAAGTGTCACCACATTGACCGGGCCATCCGTTCTGCGAGCAATGTACGCTGCTCACATAGTTTAATCTTAATTTTCTTAAAATTGCAATAATACACGACCATTCTTCTTCGAGAGCAGCAGCAGAGCAGTGGTGGCAGCCCCGAATTAGGAGCAGTAAGCCGTGGGTTCGAACCCAGGCAGGCGCATTACTTTGTGTCATTTATTTCATCACCGCTGACCTCAAAAACGGTGAAGGAAAACGTCGTGAGGAAACGGGCATGTCCCAGAACTAAACAAAGTCAAAGTCAAAGAAAAAAAAAAGTTTAAAACATGTGACATCTACCAACACGCACTAGGTCAAGCGTGGTTGATTACAGCCCACTTCCTCTCATAGAAAGGAGGCCTGTGTTCCAGCAGTGGGAACATTATAGACTGATGATGATGATGATTTTTTCTTAAGGAACTCAATAGGATCCACAGTGGACAATCAGCCGCTGGTAATCTTGCTGGCAAACGTGTGGCTAAAATCTGTGATCATTTAAATCTCTGCTAAATGCGAAACTGAAACGGTTCACCAAGTCGATGCGGCAATTACGGTTACAAACTGACACTGATATTTAAGGCTCTCCAGACTGCATAAATCTAGATTCACTTAAGGGGTAATACATCAGGCGGGAGGCGCGGCGTAAATCATAAACATCTGACATAATGCTCTGCCACCTTATAAATTGTACTTTACTCGTCTTTTATGTCTTGTGTGGTAGGATGTTAGTATGTCCAAGCATTCCCTACTGAATCTAGTTTTATGTAGTTTTTAGAATGAATATAAATTGTTATTGCAGGTATCTGCGTACCCTTTCGAGATTTATTTATTTATTTAATTACAACGGTTATGTTTGCGACCAATTATACCAACTAAAATTAAAACGACAACTATTGTACACATATTAAAATATACAAAATAACAGAGTTAAGTAAATTTTTAAGAGAAAACATTATAAAAACAAGATATAACTAAAAGAAGGTTAACAACACTGTCATAAATTCCTCTCACAGTACTTCTGACATACTAATAAAATCTTCGTCCTCCAAAATCTGTTTGCGGGATGGATGCAAACAGGGCCTCAAGTCTGCTATTTTTATAAATATAATTGGGATTGTGTCATTCCAACACAATCCCATTGTCATTTTGCTAAAAGTTCGTAATCTGCTAAATTCATAATGGTCAATCATTGGTCTGTCAATAGTCTCGTAATAGAATTGTGTTATAATGACATTTGTGTATTCCCATTATTATAAAACCCGATAGTAGAAATTATTTTCGAAAAACTACTACTAAATTTGATCATTTATTCATGCCAGATTTCATTTATATATATTTTTACATATCATTTATTACTGTTTTATGCAATCTGAAGTAGTAAGAAGTTTGTAAATAGCAGAAAACATAAATGTGAAATTAGAAAACTCAATATTTTATCTGTTTAGCTGTCAAAGTCAAATTGTCTGTCAAGTCTGTCATTCATTTGTCATTATGTACGAGATTACCATTCTAAGGCATTTATTTCAATGGAATGTCAGTGGTTGACCATTGGGAAGTCATAATGACGCCATTATATTAGTAGATTACCAAACTTGTCAAAATCAACAATTATGAAATCAATAAAAGGCCATTCTGACACTATTGTAATAGCAGACTTGAGGCCCAGGGCCTCAAGTCTGCTATTTTTATAAACATCTTCATTCCAACACGACCCCATTGTCATTTTGGTAAAAATTCGGAATCTGCTAAATTCATAATGGTCTGTCAAATTCTATGCCATTTCTTTCAATGAAGTATCAGTGGTTGACTATTGTGAAGTCATAATGACGCCATTATATTAGTAGATTACCAAACTTGTTAAAATCAACAATTATGAAATCAATGATAAGCCATTCTGACACTATTGTAATAGCAGACTTGAGGCCCTGATCGCTTGTTGAATTAAAATCCAAGATATCAAATAAGGGCCCAGTCTAGTAAACTTGATAGCCCATCCAAATATCCTTGGAATCTATGTACTGTCCCGGCACGTTTGCCATGCAAAATAGTCTGTTGAGAGATAATCTGACTGTCTTGTACTGAAGACTGAATGTTTCTAGAGTACCGCACTCATTCAGTTCTCGTTATAACCATATTGGTAGTCTGAGCCTCAACAAAACCATCTTCGCGTACTGTGCGTTGAATTTTGTTTGGCTATATAGGTAAGCCGTCTAAGTATGTCAGTCTATCTGCAGTCTCTCCAACGGTGCCAAATTGATTATCGGTACATCGAGGTGCTGAAGTGTTTGTACAAAAACGCCACCATGTCAGTCCGACTTCAGGACCAGACCTCGGAACCTATCCTTCTGCAGCGAGGTGTGAGACAGGGAGACGTCATATCTCCGAAACTGTTCACCGCTGCACTGGAGGATATCTTCAAGGTTCTGGACTGGAGAGGGCTAGGCATCAACATCAATGGCGAGTACATCTCTCACCTTCGATTTGCCGACGATATAGTGGTCATGGCTGAGACCATGGAGGACCTCAGTACAATGCTCGATGACCTCAGTAGAGCTTCCGAAAGAGTGGGTCTTAAAATGAACATGGACAAAACCAAGGTCATGTTGAATGCCCATGTAACACCCACTCCTATCAAGATTGGAGACTCTACTATCGAAGTTGTAGACGATTATGTCTACCTGGGACAAACGGTCCAGTTGGGTAGGTCTAACTTCGAGAAAGAGGTCAATCGTCGAATCCGACTCGGCTGGGCAGCGTTCGGGAAGCTGCGTGGTATCTTCTCGTCCAACTTACCGCAGTGTCTCAAGACAAAGGTTTATGACCAGTGTGTGTTGCCAGTGATTACATACGGGACCGAAACGTGGCCGCTCACAATGGGCCTCATCAGAAGGCTCAAAGTCACCCAGAGGGCAATGGAGAGAGCTATGCTCGGAGTTTCCTTGCGTGATCAAATCAGAAATGAGGACATCCGCAAGAGAACCAAGGTTACCGACGTAGCCCGAAGAATTGCCAGACTTAAGTGGCAGTGGGCAGGGCACATTGCTCGCAGAACAGATGGCCGATGGGGCCGAAAAGTTCTGGAATGGCGACCGCGAACCGGGAGACGATGCGTTGGAAGGCCTCCCACTAGGTGGACCGATGACCTGGTGAAGGTTTCGGGGATCCGCTGGATGCGAGTCGCACGGGACCGATCAATGTGGCGACACTTGGGGGAGGCCTATGTCCAGCAGTGGACGTCTTTCGGCTGAAATGATGATGAATGATGATATAGGTAAGCACAATACGTATAGAGGGTGTAACGGAAAGTTACAAAAGTATATACACACTTATGGGTATGCTACAGACCATCAAACTGTACATGTTTCTCCATCGGACAAACATCGTAATAGCAAAAAAACCGGCCAAGTGCGAGTCGGACTCGCGCACGAAGGGTTCCGTACCATTATTTATAAAAACGAAAAAAAAAAAACTTTTTGTATGGGAGCCCATACAAAAAAGTTTACATAATCTGTAGAAATTTCAACTGGCTAACTATCACGGTTCATGAGATACAGCCTGGTGACAGACGGACGGACAGCGAAGTGTCAGTAATAGGGTCCCGTTTGACCCTTTGGGTACGGAACCCTAAAAATTATCTGCTCCTCATACAAAATTTCATTACCTATTCGACCCAAATGTATGGGGCTGCAGATATTTTTTTCACTATTACGATGTTTGTTAACCGGGGATGAAGTCTAAGACCGAGAGTTTAACACTTTCGGTGCTGAGCACCCAGCAACAATAGTTCGTTCGTGTGCGCAAAACCTACGTTCCAAGTTGTCCTTATACGTAGCTAGAGATGACTTGCGAATTTTGAGCACACAAGTAAAAATGAATTATTTCAACTTAGCAGGGTAAATGTTAAGAAGATGATCATTGAATCTCAAAGTAATTGTAACTCCAGTTACATCTGCTCAAACCATAATATTGTAGTTTTATTTCTCTTGTCAAGACGTTATCAAAAAATAGTTTGGCTACAACAGTATCAAGTTTTACCCAACCCAAATATACGAAAATAGTCTCAAAAGAACTAACCAACAAACAAAACTTCCTACACACAAAAAAAGCCAACTATAATAAAAGTTTCACTGACCCATATCCCAAATAAAGTCCACCTTTGCATCATTAAGTACCTAACTCCCCGAAAAATATCATTTGAATCTGCCATTCAGAATTCATCCCTCCTTAATACCGTTTTTGCTCCCAAAGAGGAGCTGAGGAACCCTTTTTCGCTCATTCGACAATAACGAGAGTACTTATAAGGACCGGAGGGTCTGTTGACCTCTAAGAGCCCGCGAGAGGGGCCCCTATTATTGGTTACACAAGCAGGCATACTGCGGTCTCGCTTATATGGCTGATGGGTAACCCAATTGTTAAGTAATGATTTTTGATGATTTGAGGAAACGGTCAAGGTTTTGGAGTGCGAATCATTTTTAATGTGGGTAAGTTTTGAGTCCTATGTATTGATTTGAATCCTCTGGTTTGCTGTCATCGATTCTTCTTAGCGTGTCGACGACAATTTAAATTGAGTCAGCCCAAAATTTGGCGAGGAATTTGGCACTTTCAGTAGCGTACATCAGCTCCTGTGACGTGCAAGCAACAGGACACGCAACAAAAGAAGACATCATCATCATTTTCATCATGTCATCAATTAAAAGTTTTTTTTTTTTTCTCGCAAATCTATTCCAGATCTATCTCGATGCAATTAGATAACACAATTTAATAATAGGGTTCACAGTTGCTGAAGATATCACGGAAAACCTCCGGGTTTTTTTTGAAGACGGTGAAAATTAACTTTTATACTTAACATACTATACTTTTATGTCAGTGAACAATAGCTGCATTTAACAGCAAGACTTTATAGTAGTCCAGCTGTTGTTTAACAAAATGAAAAATGTTTACGGTCGGTTTTACTGTCACGTGCAGTGGGGATTGCCAACTTTAAGGTGAGGCTTATGAAGCTGAAGTTTCATTTGTACTAAACAGCTTTTGAACAGAGACTTGTTTCTCTAAAATAAACTCGAAATGTGTGTGCATTTTACTGAATTAACACCTTTCATATTTTGCTATCGCTGGTAAATCCTGAATACCGATTGCACAGGAATTTGGAGATTGGCACAAGAGGGTAAAGTCGGGCTGTGAATGTTAGTGGTGGGCTATCATCTGCACCACACACCTGCTTCATCATTTCAGCCCAAAAAACGTTCACTGCTGGACATAGGCCTCCCCCAAGTGTCGCCACATTAACATTTTGGGGGGTTTTGCCATAATCGCCACGCATGGCAGGCGGGTTGGCGATCGCAGTACGGTTGTTACAAAAGCAAAGAGAACGCTGCTGCCCATTCTCTGGCAAGTCCCTTAGTCGCCTCTTACGACACCCACGGGAAGATATGGGATGGTGCTATTCTTTAAGTCCGACACCATACAGAGCCATCAGTCATCTGCCTGCCTTTTCCTAACTATGTTGGGGTTGGCTTTCAGTCTCTCTAGATGCAGGTGAGTGCCAATATTTTACATGCAGCTACTGCCTATCTGATCTCCAGAACTCACTTGCAAGTGAGTTCTCACAAGTTGAACGCTAAACATTTGCTGATCAACGGTGCAGCATTGATCAAAAAATGTTTAGCGTTAAACTTGTGGTGACCTACAAAAAGCAACTTCGTCGCCATCTATGACACGACGGAAGAACTAACATCAATTTCCTACAACTCGCAAGCAAAGTTTACCCCGACTTAACAAAAACCCGACAACAACTGTATGGCAGTTGCCCACCAGACACAACACCTGTCTGGTTGGAGGATCCTCCCTTTTCAATGGAGTATCAAGGAACTTTACACCCTATTCTATACTCCTAAAACTTATTGAAACTATTATCCAGTCTGTGTTATCTTCAAACATGCTTAAAACAGCTACCACATATTTGATACACTTGGTGCTCTTTTGGGCAACTAATAACTGAAAGGCATAATATTTCTTATCACGGAACCAGACTGATAGAAAATCGATCAGCGTCAGCAAGTGTGACATTTATTATTTAGCCATTAGTATAATAGTCCTGTCGTTTCTTCCTAACACCATTCCTCGTACCCGGCAGAATAAAGTAAAAGTATATGGAACTCTTATTATTTTCCCGTCACTTAGAAAATGTCGAAAGACTGATGGCAAAATAAAAACCATGAAATCTCTTTATTGGTTCCGTACCCGAGTGGCAAAAAAGGACACACGGACGGGGGTTATTTACATCTGTCCAGATGTTTCACACATCCATTTTGCTTCGATACTATTACTGCAACAGATAATTATGTCGACGAAAATTTAAATTTACATGAGGAAAATGGTGTGAAGGAAAGTTTTGAGTGTGAATGTTGATGATTTTAAGAGTAGAAAAAGACCAAAGAAACGATAGATGGACTGTATGAAGGATGATATGCCAAGAAAGGATGTATCTGATGAGATGACAAGTAATAGAGAAGTATAATAGAAGACCTAAGATAAATTGGAATAAGAATGATGATGTCGACGAAAATTTAAAAGAAGGCTTATTAAGTGCAACGCTAAACTATGTCGTAGTAAAATAACGAATTTTTACGAGAAATATCTCAAAATTCAAACACCTTTTTGCGTCCAGTAAAATTAATTTCGTGCATGTGCTAAAAAAACATTCCGTCTACGGAACCCTTTAAAGTACTATCCGTAGTTCAATCACTTCGTCACGTTTTGCTCTCATTCCTCCCTTTTCCACTGTCGAATTTTATGCGAAATCCTTTTTAAAATACGGTATAAGAGCATCAATTCTCGAGGCGTTTTGTATCGGGATGCTGTCGCGATAACAGGAGAATTAGGAGCGGTTAGCGGCCGGATATGTGCCATTACGAACTGTCGATTACTATCTCTGTGATCGTCCGATAGCGATAACTATTATCGTTAAGATTTAACTAGGAAGTTTGATGAATAGAACGCCTTGTTAGGCGATTAGGCACATGATTACTGTTCTACTAGGAACATGAATGAAAAGAGAGATATGTCGACCATGGATTATAACAGATTTGAAAGAGACCTACACTTCGCATTGACTCGTCAAAAGTAGAAAGAAGAGAAGAAGAAGGAAAGAGTAAATTCTATAACATCACGCCTATAATTCCCGTTTTTTTTTGTTAAAATCGCTGTGAATATCTTCTGCTTCATTCGCATCTCATACGTAACACAAAATCACGCTCGTATTTCTCCGTAAGTGTATCCAGAATAGTTCTCGTACAAGCACTACAAGCACATTAGTTCTAGTACAAGCACTACAAGCACATTAATTCGCCTACAAGTACCGACAAAAATAATTGTAATATAATACTCTAGGATATATTATTTCTAGTCTAGACTTAACCTGTGCATGTGCCAAAATTTCTAATTCGTTCTGCTGTAAATACATAGAAAGTTTGAATGTTTGTTATTCATCGCACAAGTCGTGACTTTCACAACATGTATTTCGTGAAGTAAACAGAGTATTTTGTAAATAGATTGAATTATTTTATTAGGTTAGTGATAAAAACAAAGAAGACTAAAATAAAAGTTACTAGTTTTCCAGCAATTTGTTTAGTACAATGTTACAAAGTTAGATGAACAGAATATAGGATAGAGAATTATAGGATGTCATTAGTCTTATTCCACCCTGATTTTTTTAATAAAGTTTTTTAAACAGACTATCTATTGAATACATAACATTACGCCTGTAATACTGAAGACATCGGCAGAGGTGTACCTAATAGGACGGACACATTTCACTAGTTATATATAATATCGCATACAACAGGGCTTTGTATGGTGTCGGACGTAAAGAATAGCACCATCCCATATCTTCCCGTGGGTGTCGTAAGAGGCGACTAAGGGACTTTTCAGAGAATTGGCAGCAGCGTTCTCTGTGTTTTTGTAACAAACGTACTGCGATCGCCAACCCGCCTGCCAAGCGTGGCGATTATGGCAAAACCCGCCTTATACCAATTTGGCGACATTTTCGGGAGGCCTATGTCCAGCAGTGGACGTCTTTCAGCTGAAATGATGATGATGATACAACAGGGGGCGAGCCTATTGCCATCAAATCGTTCACAAATTCGGACTCCGTGGCTGCTACTGAGACATTTCTGATGGGAAAACCCAATAACACTTTGCTCGACCAGGGAATTTAACCCTCATGCTTAACAGTTACAGAACTGTCCGATGGAAAGTTTAAAAATTATGTTAAACGTGTCCTAATTAAAAAAGCATATTACAAAATTAAGGACTACGTTGAAGATAGAGAAGTTTGCCCTAGCCCCTTTGCACATGCGGCTTCCCTGGTAGCTCATAAACGGCACAAATGTGTGGATGTCTCTAACTATTCTCAATCTTATTTTTTTTCCTTTCTTTTTAATCCGATGTTTTACAATAGATTTTTAATCATGACACCTTTTGTTTAGAATAGTTACAGCACGGATGACAACATTTGTGTCACTTATTTGATCTAGTCTTTTTGTGATATTTTCTATTTATTTTTTGTTGTTGTATAGACTCTTTTTCTTATTTACCGATTGTTTGTAAATGTGTGGACATTGTAGGCCTTATAGATTCCTACATCCTTGGTAACTTTTATTTCGTTCTACGTTTTGTAGTAAGCAACGACTTATTGTCAGGCCTACGATGTCCTCCTATACTTTAGTACCAATGCTGTAACAGAAATATTGTAAAACCAAATGATTTAAAAGAGTAACCATGGAGTTTCTTGCCGGTTCTTCTCCATAGGAAACGACCAACCCGAACCGTGCATCTTTTTGTCGACGTTTTATAAGTGCCCCTGTAGGCCTATGTAAAATAAAAATATTTTGATTTTGATTTTGAACAATCGCGCTTGTGACCACTCGGCCGACAAGGCAGTCCACTGAATAAAAATCTTAAATCCAGTCTTTAAGCATTACCTGCTATCTGAGGGATCCCTTTATACGAAGGTGAGCACTACACATGAAGTTTTGTATGGATATCATTGGCGAAGACAATTCTAGCTTTTATTCTTTTAAACTTATACACAGCAATCTAGAAACAACAATATAAATCTTCATGAGCACACTCCATAAAACATACCAGCAGAATCAGATATCTACGCTTGTTACAAACAGCAAGTCGAAGCTATGCCTGGTACAAGATATCTACGGATCGTGAGCGCATCGAATATCAATAGCTTTTCCAGCTGCGAGGCACACCTTTCAATAAATCTACAAACCTACATACTAGAAGGGAGGCGCTCGTGGCTCGTGGTTAAATAATAACAGCCCCATCGGTATTACAGGGTCATTATTAAAGGTCAAGCGGCGCTTACCGAGGTTGGTCCGTTGATGGGTGACCATCCATTACATACTGAGTTTCCTCCGTGCCTGGTAAAGCCCAGAAAAGAGATCTACAAATGACAGCGGGTATGCCAAGGGATATTGTATGACACATCAACTGATCAGTTGTAGTCAGCTGGTAGTCGCTCCGTTTAGATTACTACTATTCAGCTGCATCATCTGCTAAAATACTGGTTTTCAACTGTATCCCGTAAGACTAAATTACTGGTATTCAACTGTATCCGATAAGACTAAAATACTGTATTCAGCTGGATGCGGTAAGACTAAAATACTGGTTTTCAATTGTATCCCGTAAGACTAAAATACTGGTATTTAGCTGCATCCGGTATGACTAAAATACTGGTTTTCAACTGTATCCGGTAAGACTGTGAAGTCGACTGTAACATAGTTTATGTATTTATTTAACGACAACCAACAAAGCATACACCAAAAATACCACGTTAAAGTACTCATATTATTTTATTGTATAGCCTTAATTAAAGACTGCCATTACTTGCATTTAACATAGCAGTGGGAAACGCAGACTTTACAAAACCAATTCTACTTTTTTAGACAAAGACAGAATCCCACCTGCTAAAAAAAATAACTTCACATACTTAGGCCTACATGGGCACTTATAAAACGTTGACAAAAAGGTGCTATGATCCTTACTTACATGACACATTCTTTTTGCTTCGTCAATGCTGAGGTGTGACCAGCTGTATGATACAGCTGGTCACACCCCACGCCCGCCGGTTGCCAGTATTACATACCTGACCTTTTAAAAGATTATCACCAATAAGGTCAGTGTAACTCTTTACCCTATATCCGTCACATAAGGTGTGTAAGGTCCAGTGGTTTTATTGTTATTGGTCTAAGGTTTAATTACCAAGCAGGGTAAGGGTTTATGACTGAACTTGTTATTTTTTATTGAAGGTGGTATTAAAATAGTTATATAAAACTATACGGGTTCGACCTTACTGTTTTAGTACATGAACTTTGTAGTATATTGAGCAGGCCGAAATTATACCAATTTTATATACAATTTAGCGTTTTTCAAGGGTTGCACATGAAGAACTGAGTACTTTTAAACAAGTTAGCATGCGCATTCACGGCACAAGAAAATTTAAACCAAGTTATTCCGCTTCGAAGCCTTACCTAGAGATGTCTGATGTGATGTGTCAATAAATAAATTGCGATAAATAAATGAGCTTGCTTTTACAAGACAGTAAATCAATTATCCTGTCTTCGTCTTTCGAGATTTAAATGTTCAACTGTAGTAGCTCCGCTACGCCTCGACTCACTCGCACATAGTTTAGCGCCATAAGAAAGAAAGAGATAGCACTATCTCCATCGGCGCACGGTCACCTCACTACAACGTTCCTCATTCGTTTCCGTGCGCGCGCGGCTACCGCACATAGTGAAGAAAGTTTTTTCATATTTCGGATTTTATTAGTATATCGGTGTTATTATAGTTCTAAAAACTTAAGAAATGCCAAAAAGGAAACATGAAGAAACTAAAGAAGATAAATGGCGAAGGAAATTAAAGAAATATGAACAAAAATTAACCAGGAAAAGACGTCGTTATAGACGTGTTTCAAATGAAGGTATGTACCTACTACCTGCATAATTTTAGTGGTCATTATTATAGTGCAAAATAATCCTTTTTACAATGGTACCTTAGATCTAACACGAGATGTTAGACGGTATATCAAATGAGTCAATACGAGATATTGACCTTTTGTATTTTATTAGAGTCAATACGAGATATTGACCTTTAGTATTTTATTAGAGTTAATACGAGATATTAACCAAAAAATATCGTTCCAGAATATCTGGAATCGGACAGCGGTGCGTCTAGGCCTTCGTCTCCTGACCGCTCACCTACGCCGGCGGCTGCGGCGACGGATGGCTTACCCGCTGACTTAGCGAGGCCAGTAAATGAGCCAGGCCCCTCTGCGCGCTCTGCGTCACTCGTGCCACCCGATTTCGCTACAATGGCAGGAAGTGTGTCACAGCCAGCTGGCCCCCAAGGTGAAAAGACCCCCGCCGATGGCGTTAATATAAATGGGGATAATAGTCCTCCCATCGCAGATCCCGAGCTCTTAAGGGCTCTTGGGGATTATGAGGCCGAAACCGCCGACTGGGGTCAAGATATAGTGGCTGATCTACCTATGCGATGGGAACCCATCCTAAAAGCTGGCCTTAAAAGAGAAACACGAGAAGAACTTATAAAAAAATACTTACTTCCAAAAAACTGTTCCTTAATTAAGGCTCCAGTCCTTAATCCTGAAATAGCTGCAATGCTAAACGAGTCTGCAAAAGGTCGTGACGTAAGGATTCAGAAGAAGCAATCGCAAATAGGATGCATCTTGACCATCTTAGGAAGGACGATGTCAGGTATATTGACCAAATCAAGTGACACAGCCGACAGCCTTCGTCTTCTTACGGACGCGACAAAGCTGTTGTCAGATTCGCATTACTTGGAGACAGAGACTAGGAGATCCCTTGTCACTCCTATGGTTGACAAGACCTTTTTAGAGCTTTTTAAGGATAGAAAGAGGGACAGTCATCTTTTTGGTGAGAAATTAGGAGAATTTATTAAATCTTCACGTGGAATACAGAAAACAGGCAAGCTGATCCAGCCTGCAGCTCAATCGGGTACTTTAAACTACAAAGGCCCGCCGTCACGCCAGCCTTATCACCGCTACGTTCGTGGGCAGCAGAGACGCGGCGGCGGGACCAGACCAGGATCGAACTACCGCCGCCGCGGGACAATGCAGACGCAGGCGATGACACGTGCTTCGCGAGCGTCTCCTCACCAGCACCCTGCATCACGCCACAAGCCAGCGGGAGCGGCCCCCACAACGAGCGCGAAGCAGTAAATTCTCAGATATACTCTCATGCCGGTCGCTTAAAGTATTATATTGAAGCTTGGAAAAGGGTGACTGATGACAAGACGATCCTTGAGACCATTTCTGGTTATAGAATCCCCTTTCTTAAGCATCCTGTACAACATCCGGGTATAATTCCAAAATCATCTTTCTCGAAAGACGATAGGTTTTATATTAAACAAGAATTGAACCGTTTATTACAAGCAAATGTCATACGTAAATGTAATCCTACCCAAGATCATTTTGTATCTAATATTTTTATTATTCCTAAAAGTAATGGTGAAAAACGATTAATTCTAAATTTAAAGAAATTAAATAAATTTGTTGATGTTAGCCATTTTAAGATGGAAGATGTTAGGACAGCTGTCAAATTAATGACTCATAATTGCTTTATGGTTAACTTGGACCTGAAAGAAGCATACTTTTTAATACCTATCCACAATGACCATGTAAAGTTTTTGAGATTTTATTTTGATAATATTCTATATGAATTTTTGGTTTTACCCTTTGGATTGAGCTCAGCTCCTCACGCTTTCACAAAACTTATGAAACCAGTATCTACTGTTCTGCGATCTCGAGGTTTTAAATCAGTATTCTACCTAGATGACAGCTGTTATTTCGGGGACAGTTATGAAGAATGCTTAAATAACATTAATGAAAGCATTAAGTGCCTAGTGAACTTAGGATTTGTAATAAACTATGAGAAGAGTTCACTAGTTCCAAACCAATGTTGTCAGTTTTTAGGTTTTATTTTAAACTCTAAAAACATGAGCCTAGAGCTCCCTATAAAGAAAAGACACGACATCTTGTCACGTACCGAAAATATGCTAGTTACGACAAGAATCACTATTCGTTCTTTTGCTCGCTACCTAGGTACCCTGACAGCTGCTTGCCCGGCCGTTGCGTACGGGTGGCTGTATACAAAATCTTTAGAGCGGGCCAAATATTTGGCTTTATTGGAAAATGATGATTATGATAAGATGATGACTGTTCCAAATAATTTACGTGTTGATTTAACATGGTGGAAGTCTTCAATTTTAAACACAAGTAACCCCATCAGACCAATGACGTTTACATTAGAGATCTGTAGTGACGCATCTAGTATCGGCTGGGGTGCAGCCTCTGGGGGAGAAAGTATTGGTGGTTCGTGGACGGAAGACGAGCGTTCTCGTCATATTAACTATTTGGAACTCCTTGCAGCCTATTTTGGACTTAAATCTTTTGCGAACAAGGTCACTAATTGTCACATACTCCTACGCATTGACAATACTACGGCGATCGCCTACATAAATAGAATGGGTGGAGTGCAATACCCACATCTCAATGAAATTGCCCGTAGAATATGGACTTGGTGTGAAAAACGGCAGATATTCCTTTTTGCTTCTTACATAGCGTCATCCCAGAATATTGAAGCAGACACAGAATCAAGAAATAATGATATAGAATGGGAATTGCACTCTACAACATTTGATACTATTGTTTCAAAATTTGGTGAACCCGAGATGGACATTTTTGCATCGAGAATGAATGCTAAATGTGAGAAATATATATCATGGAAGCCCGATCCTTATGCATACAACGTGGACGCTTTTACTATTAAATGGGATATGTTCTTCTACGCGTTTCCACCATTTTCACTCATTTTAAAGGTTCTGTAAAAGATTGTTGCTGATGAAGCAACCGGTATAATTGTAGTGCCTCACTGGCCATCTCAAGCATGGTTCCCAGTATTCAGATCTCTTGCTGCAAGTGAAATATTAATATTTCCTCCGAATAAATTTCTTTTATCGTCTAATTTCAGGGAAACTCATCCTCTGCATCGTCACCTTTCCCTGGCGGCGACTATATTATCCGGGAAGCCTTTGCGCGATTGCAAGTTCCTCAATCAGCGCTGACGGTAATGACGTCATCTATTTCGGGGAGCACTAAATCGCAATATACTTCTAGCTTTAAACAGTGGTGGTTATACTGTCACGATAAGGGGTTAGATCCGTTTCAGATCGGAGTACATGATTTGTTAGACTTTTTGTCTCAATGTTTCACAAATGGTTCCACGTATGGAACATTAAACAATCACCGTTCAGCTTTATCATTTATTTCCGGAAATAATGTGGGACAAGACGAACGCGTAAAAAGATTCTTTAGGGGAGTATTTAAGTTGAAGCCTTCCTTCCCTAAGTATAGTTGTACATGGAACCCGAATATCGTCCTTAATTATTTTAGTGATTTATATCCCAACGATAATTTAAGTTTGGAACAGTTGAGCAAAAAATTAGTTGTATTATTGGCTTTGTCAACAGGCCAAAGATGTCAGACGCTCTCTTTAATAAGGTTGCCCAATATTATGATCAATCAAGACAAAATTTTAATTACTATTACCGATTTGATTAAGACATCCGGTATAGGTAAATCCCAACCAATTCTTTACCTTCCCTTTTTCCGACAGCGTCCTGCAATCTGTCCTGCAGAGACTTTAATGGCTTACATGAATGTTACGTCTACCAAAAGAAGTACTGTAGATAACAAATTGATTCTAACTTTAAAAAACCTCATCATGCCGCCTCTTCGCAAACTATAGGGCGATGGATAAAGCAGGGTTTGGCTGCTAGTGGCATCGACACTGAAATATTCAGTGCCCATAACACTCGACATGCATCGTCTTCTGCTGCACATCAAGCGGGAATCAATGTCGATGTCATTAGGAGAACCGCAGGGTGGTCAGATCAATCTGCCACATTTGCTAATTTTTATAATCGGCCAATCGCTCAACCAAATTGTGAATTTGCAAACGCTGTCCTCAATAATCAGTAAAGAAGTTTTATTTATATCTTTGGTTATAATCATAATTGTTTATTATTTAAATTATGAATACATGAATTATTTACCTGAGGATTTCATTTTTCAATTCAGCTCTACCTATAACATTGCAAATGTCTATCTCTAAACATCTACAGTTGAACATTTAAATCTCGAAAGACGAAGACAGGATAATTTAATAATCAAACGAACTTACCTGAAGTGAAGTTCGATTTTAATTATCCTGTCTTCGTCGAAGAGATTTATGGTCCCTCCCGACCCTGACATTCAGGTAAACCTTTCATTTCCCTTAACAATGTTATAGTTCTTTCAGTAGACCTGTACTCTGAACTGAATGAGGAACGTTGTAGTGAGGTGACCGTGCGCCGATGGAGATAGTGCTATCTCTTTCTTTCTTATGGCGCTAAACTATGTGCGAGTGAGTCGAGGCTTAGCGGAGCTACTACAGTTGAACATTTAAATCTCTTCGACGAAGACAGGATAATTAAAATCGAACTTCACTTCAGGTAAGTTCGTTTGATTATTAAATAATTTGACAGTACTGTAGTTATAGATGATTTTGTATCGAAAGTTTGTGATACAATTTATCTCTATGTTCAAACAAACTTTTCATCCTGAAGACCAAAGAGATAACAATCACTTTCAAAATGTCAAAAAAAAAACTACTAGAAACATCCAACAAGATTTATATCATCCTTTTGGCAGCTACATAATTATATCAAAGAATAGCAGAGTGAATATACGTACACATTTCAACCAAATTGAAGACAAGTTTTTTGAAAAAACAGTACAAGAGATACCTAATATTTGACATGATGGTAGAATATAATTTATTTCGACTACCCTTTTTCTGCCTACCCTTTTTTAGTGTATTTTTCTTTTTAAGATTTTAGTAGCGTTTTGAGCATCTTATTGTGTGCAGAAAAAAATACGATTTTTCTATTGACTGAAAATAAATACTCTTTCCCACTACGTTTGTTTCCTCACATGATTTGTGTGTGTAATGGCAGCTCGGCAGAATGAAACTATGAAGTGTTAGTGGCTATGACCATAAATGTTTATTTATACGCCTAATTGGTACTTTACGGCTACGCTAATTCAGGAACAAAGCTGCGCACAGATTGGCTCTGCGTGATTAATTCATTTTGAGTTCAGATTAGTGTTTTTGGAAGACTTGATTACCTTTTAATCAGAATGTTATGCATTGTATAAGTGATTATAGTTACACAACTAAGATACATGATTATGTCATGTGACAATTCTTGTATAGACATACTTAAAAAAAAAAGTTGTTAAGGAATCGACTGTCAAGAAATGGGTGGCATCTGATGAGGAGGGACGAAATGCATGTGATAACAAGAGTGATGAATGTAAAATGTTGAGGGATGGAGAGAGAGAGGAAGACCTAGGAAACGATGGATGGATTGTGTGAGAAATTATATGAAAGAAAAAGGAGTAAATGATAGAAAGAAAAAAGAGTAAATGCCTGACGGTTGACAGAGGAGAATGGAAAAAAAACGTGTTGCGCCAACCCCAAGTAACATTGGACGAAGGCAGAAAGATGATGCCTTATAAAATAAATACAAACATTATAAGTCGCAGTTTGTAAGGATCGCAGCAGGTAGCATTTTATAGTTTGTTTGTCTCCTCGAAAAAACACAGCTAAACTTTTTAACCAAAAAATAATTAACATTTAAAATATTTTGCCTTTTCGGTTGTGAATAAATCCTCAAAATTCTCGTTTTTTATCTGCAAACCGGTGTTGACTCTTTTCAATATATTAACAGTGCTTTAGATAGATACTTATACTACCTGGAAAATAAACAATTGAAAATAGATAAGAACAAAATCAATTCTTAAATTTTGACTGAAACTATAAAAATAGAACGTAATTACGGAAGAAAATGATCGTACAAAACAGGCAGTTTCCTTTATCTCTTTGTCTATATTAATACCTACGTTTCCAATTAAATCAGTCAAAATCTACTTAATCAATCAAATCAAAACTCACCCTTACAAATCCAAAATATCAACTGCTTAACATTCCATTCGGTTCATAAACTGTCAACTGTACGCCATACGCCGCGTATTGTTATATCTGGCGTAGTGCCAATCATATGTCATTTAGTGGCATAGTGCATTGTGGGCAAAACTAACACTGTTTCAGTGTGGCTGAAATACCTTCTGTTTGCTCAGATTTCTGTAAACTTTTTGAGGTTGGTAACTATTTAGTGCTTAGTTCTTCAACTAGTGTTTTCATCTGTGTGGATGTCAGAAATTATCCCGCGGAAGTGTATCACTAGGATAAAAAGTATTCGCATGCATGGCCTGTTAGGTGATTAGATGAAGAGCTGTTACCATAGCATTTATTATCATCGAATTAATAATGGCGACTCTGGACTCTGGTGACCCGTAGCACAGGTATCGTATGCCTATTACGGGCACCAGTCTCTCACAAATGTTTACCTGTGTCTTAGATTAAATAACTCCTGTTCACTATAATGTTTGTGATGAGAAAAATAAATTTATTACACTCTCATCCGTTCCGTAGAATGTGCTCGGGAGGTTTGCCGCGTTAGCTGCGCTGTTCATCTGTTTTTCTGTCACCCAACTCTGCGTAGCGTGGTCATGGATGTCATTATGTGTCTCAGAGACAATCTAATGCAGTTTTCATAGAAAGAGAAGCTAAGTACCTATACGTTATGGCTTAGAGATGGGGGCTGCGAAGTGAGGAGCGGTGCTTTTATTAAAACACGTCAACGGACTTTGTGATATTTTCGATATAATAGTCATTATCATCAACAGCTTATAATGTTCCCACTGCTGGGACATTGGCCTCCTGTCTATGAGAAGGAACCCAGGCAGGCGCATTGCTTTGTGTACTTAATTTATTTCATCACCGCTGATCTCAAAAACAGTGAAGGAAAACATCGTGGGGAGACCAAATGTCCTAAAATAAAAAAAAAAACAAAGAAACTGTGTGTGGTCAGTGGTGGCTTACAGGCCCCTCCCTCTCATAGAGAGGAGGCTTGATATATTTAAAATTTCCAAAAAATAAATAAACAACCATCATAAACCTAAAAGCCGTCCTGTGTTGGATATTTGTCTCTCAAACTGCAACCCAATGAGTTAGTAGTTACTATATCATCAGACTAAACCCAGTCAGTTTACGAAGATCGTTAAATTGGTTTACCTATCCCGAGCCAGTTGAATCAGCTTGCAAATTGGACATAAATTCTCGCCTCACACGTCGTTGTGTCCAATGTTCAGTCACTCTGACCTATTTGTTACCTACTGTCGTCAAGCTAGTCTTAGTTACAAAGAATGATAATACATGCACTGCAAGTTACATTCACTTTTTTTTTTAAATTAAGAATTTGCTTGGCAACGAATATAAATAAAATACTAAGAATTAACAAAAAACTTAAATTTATATAGCGAGCTACAAAAAGCAACTTACAACAAAAAGTACTACAGCGCCATCTATGAGAAACACAGAAGAACTAACATGGTCTGAATCTCGCAAGCAAAGTTTACATCGACGTAGTTGAACAAGCTCACCAGACAAGCTCACCAGACATAGCACCCGTCTGGTCGGAGGTTCCTCCCTTTTCTATAGGGGATGAGGAACTTTACACCTTGTTCCTCATACCCCTAAATTTACTATTCATACAGCTTCTTCTTGACATGTGATCTTGTGATACTGAAAGACGTGAAAAAGTTATCAATTTAATAGCCCTTATGAGTTGAGGGCAATCGAATGTTTGTCCTCGTTCTCCGGCAACGTTGGTCTAATAGTTGCAACCACGACTGGTGAGCACGAGGTTCTGAGTTCGATTCAAAGTGTTATTTGGTTTTTATAATAGGAATTTCTCGTAGCAGCCACGGAGCCTGGATTCGTACCCGTTCGTGCCTTTAATGCCCATAGGCTTGCCCCTTATTACATGGGACTTACAAAACATTACTGGCGTAAAGTTGGTAAACTACTAGGTACCCTCCTGCCTTTCCCTGCGGAGATTACAGGCATGATGTTATTGTTATGTATTTTTGATCCGATCATAATATGTACTTACTTGTTTGTTCTGTATGGTGTCGGACGTAAAGAATAGCTCCATCCCAGAGCTTCCCGTAGGTGTCGTAAGAGGCGACTAAGGGATTAGCCAGAGAATGGGCAGCAGCGTTCTCTGTGCTTTTGTAACAACCGTACTGCGATCGCCAACCCGCCTGCCAAGCGTAGCGATTATGGCAAAACCCCCCAAAATGTCAATGTGGTGATACTTGGGGGAGGCCTGTGTCCAGCAGTGGACGTCTTTTGGGCTGAAATGATGATGAATGATGACTTATTTGCTCCTATCAGATTCACATAAGAGTAATATCGTGAAAAAATACGAATATGTCCAACAACTTAGGAAACCGTTCAATATGTAATGCCAAATCGTCATAAAGAATGCATGTGCCAACAGACCGTAATCAAGTAGCATATATCCCGCGATATAGTGATCGGTTTTAACCTGCAACTATTTATTTAATTAACTCTGAATCAACGAACGTATCTTCGAACCTCACACCGTTCATTCAACACCTATTTATAATCAAGTTTCACTCCAGTATTAACCCATCTATTTTTAACTGGCAAGCTTGACATAAATTATGTGACGATCCAGTCGTTACCTCGCAACACTGCCAAAATCAACTGTGATGTCTATTTCCGATAAATTAAGGTTGCAACTTGATTGTAGCCATTGACAAATGAGTATCATTGTCAAAATTAAATCTCTTCTCTCACTGTCAAAATTAGATCTTTAGTTTTGAGACTATAAGGTTGCCTTTGCGTTGAAGATTCTGTCAAAATTATAGTGATCTTTATGTTCATTGTAATAAGGTTGTTATTGAGTGGCTTCAATAACAATGAAAGGACTTTAATTGTCGCACGGTAGATTACAGTTACGATGTGAAGTCGTTTGTTGTTTGTGCCAGGAGTGATCTGTCACGCTCGTTGACGGCTTTCTCGAGAAATGTTGACACTTCTAAACTGTGTTTTATTTGGTTATGGTTTAATGGTGGAGATTTCGAGTGTAGGAATACGGAAGTTTCGGTTTTTATTGAGTTTAGGATATCATTCAATCAGTCCAACTGTCCCGTTGTCCATGTCTGGACATAGACCTCTCCCGATACCCGCTTCTCTGCCTTCTGAGATGTAAATGTTTAAGTAAGTAGATCCGTTAAGAACCAAGGTTACCGACGTAGCCCAAGAATTGCCAAACTTAAGTGGCAGTGGGCAGGGCACATTGCTCGCAGAACAGATGGCCGATGGGGCCGAAAAGTTCTGGAATGGCGACCGCGAACCGGGACACGATGCGTTGGAAGGCCTCCCACTAGGTGGACCGATGACCTGGTGAAGGTTTCGGGGATCCGCTGGATGCGAGTCGCGCGCTGATTCCGAGCAAGGCGGCAGTGTCGTTAGTTTATTATATATTATCATATATTTTCTTTTAATAAATTATTACGATAATTAGTATGACTGCTACTCGTATCGTAAAGGGCTCTCGAAGGGCTTTCCTCTTCTGAATCAGAGAAATTCATCCTTTTGTTGTCAATTTACTTGTCAACATTCACGTAGGTACTCTTGCTGCGGCGGCAATCGTCACTACTGGTCTGTTGCGGCCGTAGGGTGACACTGACGCGCAGCAGTGCTGCCGCTACATTGCTGCCGCGACATTGCTGCCTAGCTCGGAATGTAATCTCATTTAAGCTTATAGAGATTGTATGGGGACCAGTAGTGCTGCGAAAGCACTGTTGCGGCAGCACTGCTGCGTGCAGCAGCGTGATTCGGAACCATACCTTTACAGTCGAATCCTTTCCAACTTTTCTGTATCTGGCGCAAGTTTCAAACTATTGAAAAATAGCTTTGGTCTATCCGTGTGCCCAATTCCATCCAAATATGTTATGTTGTGACGAGGTTACAGACATACAGACCGAGCTACTTTCGCATTCATAATATTAGTACAGTTTATGCCTGTATGCCTTTATCCTCATTTGGGGGTATGAGGAACAGGGTGTAAAGTTTCTCGATACTCTTTAGAAAAGGGAGGATCTTCCGACCAGACAGGTGTTAGATCTGGTGGGCAACTGCCCGGCTGTTAATTGTTATCGGGTTTGTATATATAGTCTTAAGTCGATGTAAACTCTGCTTGCGCGATTCAGACCATATTAGTTCTTCTTTATACTCGTAGATGGTGCTGTAGTACTTTTTGTTCTAAGTTGCTTTTTTGTAGATCGCCACACTCATAACAGTCATAACAGTTTATTTCCAGAATATACATGCGTAGATGATCATTGAGAATTGGAAAAATATATTATCTTTCTCAGACGACCAAAATACTTTTTAAGGTCAAGATTATTTTCTTACATCCTAACCCTCATATTGCCAAACTTATAAGTACCCCTTCAATTCAATCCCTTGTCATTTTAACTAACGACCCCGTTATTCATTACTTTCAATAGTCAATGAATAATATATATACTGCTGTTGATAGCTTTTATCTAATTAGTCAATCAAAGCCACGTCATCTGATAGCATTTTAATTATTTATTGCCAATAAGAGCAACCCACGCGACAACCCGATAAGACTAAAAGGTCAAATGCCAGTCAAGTCTTCATTACGACTGTTAGGTAATTAGATTTAAATGATCTGTTAACTTTACTTCAAAAGGGTCTTCTGAATCAACAATTAAAATTAAAATTGTTAACTAGACTAGAAGAAACATTCAAACAAATGAAATGATAACTTATTAAAATAAAACAAATGGATGATTTCATTCGATATTACTGAATCTTGCTGGTCTTGTGGTTCAAGCGCTATTGAAGAGCCTGAAGTTCTGAGTTCCAATTCCTAGGCCGGCTGTGAAATGGCTAAGAGACTTGATTTGAGCAACGGCAATGATAATGGCGTGATTGATGAATGCTCACCCCCTATAATGTTGGATGTACGGGAGTAACTACGGGTACACCTCTGTCTAACCCGTTAAAAAAAAACCAGCCAAGTGCGACTCGACTAAAAATGAGGGGTTTTATAAGTTTGACGTGTGTATCTGTGTGTCTGTCTGTGGCATCGTAGCTCCTAAACGGATGAACCGATTTTGATAAATTTGATTTTGTTTGAAAGGTATTTTAATCGAGAGTGTACTTAGCTAAATTTTGAGAAAATCTGCTCAGCACCTCTTTTCTAGTTGATGACGGGATATAAACAACTTCCACAAGTCTATTCGATTTGAAATTTAAAAGCTTGTCACTTCTCACCATGACATTGCCGAAAGAGGGGGGGCTGCACCCCCCTGCCCCTTAAATGATGAATGTATTTTTTTCTAATTTATAACTTTGCTTGTTTTCGTTAATTAGCGAGATAAGGCGCAACAACGTGAAAATTGGAAGAAATGGGGGAAAGCCTATGCCCAGGAGTGGAGCAGTCAAGGCTTAGAAAAAATTAAGTTCAAAAGCATGAAAAAAAAATATATGTTTTGTATTTGTTGTTATAGCGGCAACAGAAATACATAATCTGTAGAAATTTCAACTGGCTAACTATCACGGTTCATGAGATACAGCCTGGTAACAGACGGACGGACAGCGAAGTCACAGTAATAGGGTCCCGTTTGACCCACAAAGGAAAAGGTTTGTTTTTAGGGTAAGGAACTCTAAAAACAAGCGTTATTGTTAGGTTAATTTATGCCAAGTCAGAGCATAATATTTGAATTGTAACCTCATCATAATTTCTCCTCCTGCTAATTATCCTAATTTATTAAGTGTCGACACAGCATGTCTTAAAAAGTCCCTCCTTAGTCCATACATCCTTCATGTCAGAGTTCCTTTTCCCCTCCTTTCAAATCCTATCATCCGTCACACTGTCTGTTCCGACTAGCATGAATAAAGTCATTGCTATGCTCAGCATTATGCATGCAGGCCACGTTCGTGCCCTGAATCGGACGGCACGGTCAGCATAAATCATCCATGAAAATCCCTAATTTATTTTTGTTACCAAAGGATTTAAAATAGAGCACAGTGCTCGGGTGACCTTATCATTTTTAGTTGTGTTACTGTGCTATATTTTTAGTTGTGTTACTGTGCTATGTATCAGGAATTATTTTGGACCTGGAATTTTAATAAGCACTTCCGTCAGATAAAAAAATCACAATCACTGTTAGACTGGTATACTTCTCAATCCCGAGAACCCTGACGACGGAAAATTCTTTAAAAAATCTAAAATGGGATGTTTTAAGGGGCTTAGTCGTTAAATACCCAATGCATAAAATGCCCAACAGCTTGAAAAAGGGCTAATTCGCTAAATATCTAGTTCTGAAACTACCTATTTCTGGAAATGCCATAATTCTTAAAAATCCCAATTCTCAAAAAGTTGAAATTCTTAAAAATCTTGGCTAGTGGATTGACATGCCTCCAAAATGCTTATGTCAATCTTGTTGTTAGTGTAGGAATAAGAGAAGTTTAAAATGCGATGGCCATTTATCGAGGTCCTCCAAGCAACAGTCCGTTTCTAAATCGGCTAGCTTCAATTGATTAAGTCACACATCAATCCGTCGGTGTTCCACACATTGGCACGAAGTGCTTTGCTACACCTTTTATTAAGCGCACAGCCAAGGAGTGGAATTCCCTGCCTGTGTCGGGGTTCTCGAGTTCATATGACCCCAATCTATTTGAGTCGCGAGTTAATAGGCTTCTCTTAGGTTAGTTCATTCCATCGTCGACTTTATCTCTGTTCTCAGGACAATATTGAGGTCAAGAGGGCCCATTTAATAAAAAAATATCTGCTCATCAAGCAATTCTTTTCTTATTTTGTGATCAGCTTCTAGTCCAACCGGATGCAATAACGGATAACACAGTGAAATCTGATGTTTAATAGCTAGTTCAATATATCGCTTCAGAAACCATGGATGAATTCTATCAACAACCCCTATTTCAAAATATATTATTTATTTAATCCGTTGTTATTTCTACAAAATGAAAAAGAATCCACTGAGTGTCTATAAAGTTAATTCTAGACGCATAGGTACCTACAGCGTCAGTATGTGGTAACCCGTAAAGTTTAAAATTCTTGCACTGCTACAACATTGAATTCGTTTCGAATAATAATCTAAAATATACCTCAATAAGTCTTCAATGTATCGACTTGGATTCGAACCATCGCTCCACCGAACTTCGTTATACTTGTGCTGGCGGTTTAACTACTTAGCCAGCAAGCCCACGTAAGTTGCGTTGATATAATCTGCTATGATGCGAGTCACTTTATTTTTAGGTCTCTGTCTGATCAATATATGTTAAAATTTGAGGGTGTGGTTCATTAATTTTACTTAGGTACTTACTTACCTACGTTATCTTTATAAAATTAATAAATACCCTCACGTTATTATATAACGTGAGCTTATGTCGATCTAAAATATTTCTAGCACTTCCTACTTTATCGTTTGCGTATAGGATGTCACTCGTCTAGGGACCCGTTTGTGTCAATATGCAAAATTTAAGTATACAGGCAGTTGTTTTGCATCCTCGTCAAATTCAAGATGTTAACTATGCTAATGATTCTCGACCCGAATAAATAATAAAATGGGTAGGTAATTTTGCTTATTTACGGAAATCGGTAAGTGTGAAACTTCCCGTGTTTTAAACGCTGCCCATCTGATCCTCTCCTTATAACCGCACTTTCATACACACAATCCATTTCAAACATTTATTCGATAATTTCTTATTCCCTAAACCACGTTAAGGGGGTTATTCTAAAATACTGACAAATGAAAACAACAAAAAAGCAGGGTTTATTAATAATTTACTAGCTACCGTAATTTAAATTGATTATTTATGTCGTTTGCGACAACCTCCTGAATTTTGACGAGGTTGCAAAACAACACCTTGTATTATGATAAATGTAAATTATGAAATCAAATGGTAAAATATAAATCTTTGTTGTAAAATAAGATCAAAGTTTTATTAAATAATAGCAATTTATAAATATTATTAAATGAGTATTAAAGTATCTTATTTTTCTTACATATTACTAAAACAGAATAGGAAAATACTGTATATTTAAAAGAAAAAGTTACATGACGAAAGGCACATGTCGGCATTAAGATTCAAATGTCCCATCTAATGCACGTCAAGCGGTCTTGAAACCTCCGTTCAATTTAAACGTTAAGTAACTTCTTGTAAATGTTAAGCCTGTTATTGCTTGTCATTATACCCAATAATAAAAGATTTAACGTAGTATTGAAAAAAAAAACAGTGTTTTAAACAGACTTTTAAAAATAAACTTAAACTTATTTATTCACTAAAACAGTAAATTAATTATAATAAAATATTTTTGCAAAATCTAAAACCAACACTAGGCCTAACACATATTTGAACGCACATGTCTTTTGGGGGGGTAAGCACTTAATGGATTTACCGAGCGTACCGACAAATGAAAAATCATCAATACAAATGTAAGAGTGTTAACGTTTTCCAAAAACACAGCATTCTGTAACATGTTTGGAATCATAAGTGCAAACTCAGAAAACAAAAGATAATAATTCACGTACCGTTTTAGATTTTATTAAAATATTGTCTTTATGTTGAACCCATGTGCTTAACTGCTTCATGTTGTCAACCTGAAGAAGGTTTTAAACCCTGTCTCGACAATAAGCTTATATAAGTGACACCTAAAGGCTTTTGTTGAAAATCTAAATATATAAAAATGAATCGCCGAAATGTATGTACGTGCATAACTTTCGAACGACTGTAGCAAATTGGATAATTTTTTTTTGTGTTCTTTCTTGTCGGGACAAGGTTTTTATTTAAGAAAATTTTGGGTATGTTAGGTAGAGTAGGGTAGGGTAGATATGTAGGGTAGGTATGTAGGGTATGGGAGATAGGTAGCTAACCTAACCTACCTACCTAGTTAGGGTAGGGTAGATAGATATGCATGGGCGACGACCTGACCTGACCGGACCGGACCGGACCTGACGGCCCGCACTATCGCAGTCTTGCGCAAACCGCAGAGAGCGATGGCCGTCAGGGTCATACGAGGATATCGCACGATCTCCTACGAGGCGGCTTGTTTACTGGCCGGATCCCCGCCGTGGGACCTGGAGGCGAAAGCCCTCGCGACACTACACCAGTGGCGAGAGGACGCCAAGGATCGGAGCGAAAGGCTGGTGCAGCGACAGATCACGCTGCACCCCGGTCTCAGCTACGACAGGTCATGATGGCGGAATGGCTTAGGAGGCTTGACTATCCCTTGACTGTTCTGAATTCTATTAGAAGGACACCACCGCGTCCCAGGACTTTGTGCCGCCGACTATAGCGCGAACAACGGTCGGTCGCGACAGGTCTCCTCCTACCTACGCACGGCACGGAGGGCACGGCGGACAAGCTGCGGAAAGGGAGAGGGAGATTACGAGCTCCTTCCCATCCCGCAGCAGTCGCCCCTAAACATGTCTAGGGGCGACAGATTCGGGGACATCCGTCCCCCCCATCTCACTGGACCCGGGACGGCGGTGCGTTGTGTTCTACGCGCGCCTCTCATAGACGTAACAGAGTACACTTCACTCCGCGAGACGAGGCCCGCACTGGTCAAACGGGCCGGCACTAGTCCAGGGCAGAGGAAGACTCATTCGTTCCCGCTGCCCCCCGTGGCAAGTGTGCAACACCGGGGTGGTTATAGTCAGTCGAGTTGGACAGACTCCTCCGCTCTTCCCGGAGCGGGGGTCATCCATCGAGGATTTCCACATCGATAAAAAAAAGAAAGGTAGATAGGCAGGTTTGGGTAGGGTAGGGAGGTAGGGTTGGGTAGGGTAGTAGGTAGGGTAGGTAGGTAGGGTTGGGTAGAGTAGTAGGTAGGGTAGGTAGGTAGGGTTGGGTAGGGTAGGTAGGGGAGGGTAAGGTAGGTAGGGGAGGGTAACGTAGGTAGGGTACGTAGGTAAGGTGGGAGGTAGGTAGGAAAATTGCATTGCAACGCATGCCGGGTACAGATAGGTACTTACTTTTAAAATGATTTTCATGTTGTTTGTTGAAACGCAGACTGAATAGCTTATTTCGGGGTTCTGCATTTACATTTTTATTATTATTTACTATACAGGGTAAAATTGAATTAGATGCTAAAACTCGAAAAACGTGACGAGCGTTGAATCTACTCAAGAGTAAGCATCAAAGATGGTATGTTATTTTAGTTTACTCGGAATGTTATTTTAAAGATCATTATTGTTTGTGTAAATGACATTGTTCAGCAGCCATGCACCGTTTGCTTGAAAAGCAGCAGTCGTGTGAGATTAGTTCTCATATTCTTAACAACGACTACATTCAAGTACAATCAAATTAAACTAACGGACACTTTTGACAATTGATTAAAATCCAAGATACTTTCGGACTTTGAGGTTGTAATACTTAAGGCATAGCGTAACCAGTACCTAAACGTTCCCAGGAACTATTCAATTCAATTCAAGCATTTATTACATTTCACATGTGTTTTACAAGATCTAAAATAATAATTTAGTTCACATGTCGAGCACAACAATTTCATAATGTATTTATTAGTAGCATTCAAAAATCTTAAAAAAATGGTTTAAAATAAATTCATTCATAATAATTAGATAATATTCAATTCGTTTAAATAAGTAAGTAAGTAAGTAATAAATCAATGTCATAAATAATAAAATAAAAAAATCGAGTCGAATACAATAACATACAATAACATGATGTCAATAAAATTGGAATCAAATACGTTATTTCATATAAATTAGAACTAAATACATTATGTCACCAACCCGCACTGGGCCCGCGTGGTGGATTACAGCTCACTCCCTCTCATAGAGAGGAGGCCTGTGTCCCAGCAGTGTGAACATTATAGGCTGATGATGACATTATGTCAAAAAATAATAATCGGATACATTTTGTCAATAAAATAATAGTCAAATACATTATGTCAATAAACTAATAATCAAATACATGATGTCAATAAAAAAATAATCAAATACACATTAAGTCAATAAAAACAAAAAAGATCAATATACAAATAATCATAATAAAAAAGGAGAAAGTCACCCCACTTAGATGTCATCATTTAAAAAATCGTTTAACGTAACGATAACATTTATCTATTACTTAATAATTTTCTGATTCGTTTTAAAAATATTTTATCATTTTCTAACTATCCATATCAAGCGCTGAAACTGCTGATTTTTTTGTAAACAAACTTGGCGCTGCGGGATAAGATTGAGAATGGAGTCGTGATACCACTCTTTAAATTTGTGTTTAATTTTTTTTATGAAAATAGACTTTTTTTAGCGGTTATAATTTTGTAATTTTGGAAATAAATCTGTATCCACTTATGTAAACCTTGAGAGTTGACAATTTCTGTACCACCTGTTTCTGTTCCTGTAAGGAAGGAAATAATATTCATTAAAAAATAGAACTATCATTGTGGGCTGATAAACAACAGCTGACCGAAGATGATGAATATTGGACATTCTGCAAAATGGTAATTTTGCGAATTGGACATTCTGCGCCTAAACGGATTGTTTTCGAGATGCAGAAGTGTGTAAAGTTAGTTTTTAAAGTTGCTACACAGGAGCTCGTTGCTAAATAATGATGGCTGATGGTCCTGGCTGTCACATACCTGTTATAAAATCCTTTGGCAGTTGTTACAGGTAGTCAGTGGCCCGAAAGTCTGACAATAAGTCTTACCACATGGTATCTTATTACCCAGTACAACATGTGGAAGTTAGATAGCCAATCACTACATATAAAAGTCGGGGCCAAAGAAAGCAGGGCCAAAAGCGGGTTGGGATGACGATATCGTCAACATCGCGGGAAACAGATGGATGAGAGACGCATAGATTAGAGAAGTATAGCAGAAGACAGAGGATGCCTATCCCCCATAGAATGTCGAGGTTTTTGAGCTAATTAATTTTGACTTTGTAGAAGGTTATTTTATCTACCCACCAATGTCTTCTACCCTCAAAGTTTTAGGAGACAGGGCAGTCACCGGCTAGCTTTCAATTTATTTATAATCTCAAAAGACAAATTATTCATAGAACTTTTGGTTTCAAGTACCTTGTTGAATATTTTTTTGTTAATAGACTTTACAAAAAAAAAAGTTTCAAGTTGACCCGTTGTTGAAAACATGCCATAATTTATATTATGGTATATCGTATTATTGGGTTATTAGCCGTAGGCTTGTTAGCCTGCGTCCTCCCACTGCTGGGCATAGGCCTCTCCATATGACTTCCAGTCGTTGGGTTCGTAATGATCAAGATTTTCTTTGAAAATTATCATGATTTCTACCTACCTTTGTAACTACGCGTACTAGAAAAGTCAAATAAGTTTAAAATTTTACAATTTCATTTATTAATATAGGGTATAACTATAAGGTATACACTAGTATTCAAAAGATATCTAAATGTCAAATTATTTTATCCATTAATTAAAATGTCGCCAGCCATTTTCCTAGTACTTGTATTATTTACAACTAGGCTTAAAATTTAATCCAATTTAGATCACAATACAGGTTCCTAATATTTTGAAATTTAGTAAGCTTCTAGGGTCTCTTAAAGTTTCTAAATTCAGTTGAAAGTTGTCAAAGCATTTTAGTACCAAATAGGTACTCGTGCCTTAGTACTTGAGAGCTCTCGTCTTGTCTTCAAAAGGAGTATAGAAACGTTGTTTAATCAGTTTTGTAGGGTGAGTTTAGGCACAGTTGTTTTTGGTTGAGTTGACAGTGACGAGAGCAGCGGACTTGTTAAACGCTCAAGCGGTACGCGTGTACCAACGGCGTCTGCGGTGAAAAAATCAAATGAATGAAGTTGTTCAGACCATGCTTAGACCATCACCGTAAATTAGTTGGAACACGATGATACTCACGGGAAGGTAACAAGTAGTGTCCAACAAAAGGTCGACTTTTTTCCGAAGCCGAAGCCGATTGATTGGCCATTGCCACAACTTTCGCCCGGCGCCGTAATCAAAAGTAATGGCAATGAAAACCAAAGAATATCAGTTCAATATTGGCTAACAGCGTTTGTTTTTTTTTTACATTTTAAAATTAAGTGTTAATGTTGGCTGTACATAAAAATAACTTCCATAATTAAAAACAACGTCGTAATATGAGACACTTTCCTCCGCGCGTCACCTCAAATCCAAAACTTCGGCCCATTTCGGCAGAAGCCGAAGGTTTTACTGAAGATGCTTTTTTGCCGAAGGCGCCCGAAGCCGAACACGCACGACAGTTCGATTTCAAGTATATCGCTCAGCTCCTTCGCTGTCACTGTTTACAAACGAAAACGGAACGCACCGGCTCTAGGCCAATGGAAATGGGTTTCAGTATTGCCGCTCCGCTTGTTGCTCCGCCACCACCGCCGCCGCCGCTCCGCCCCGGTTATGTAGAAACCGCAGCCTTAACTTAGGCTACCAACGCGACAACGTGGTCACTGCGGTCTAACCCTAACATACTTAACGCTACAAGTCTGATGAAGAGTAAACTTTCGGACCCTATTGTCTTACATGCTATTGACATTATCTCATTAGCAGTGAATTCTTGCGCTATAATGGTTGAAGTTAGACGACAAATACGCCCACGTCTCAGCAAAATTTCGATGAGACCTACTGATAAGTTTTTTTATCGGTGTAATTTCAATTACGCTTGAATTTCAATGGTATAAGTACCTGTAGGTACTTTAACCATTGAAATTCGTGGTATGTGTTTACTAGGTTGTAAACTTAACTGATATACAAAGAATTTTTTCAGTTTTATCGACACGCACCATTTGAGGTTTGTATCTAAATAATGACACCTCTGTTCTGTTTGGTGTCGGACGTAAAGAATAGCACCATCCCATATCTTCCCGTGGGTGTCGTAAGAGGCGACTAAGAGACTTGCCAGAGAATGGGCAGCAGCGTTATCTGTGCTTTTGGAGCAGCCGTACTGCGATCGCCAACCCGCGTGCCAAGCGTGGCGATTATGGCAAACCCCCCCCCCCAATTGTCAATGTGGCTTTGGGGGAGGCCTATGTCCAGCAAAGGACGTCTTTCGGCTGAAATGATGATGATGAATAACACCTCACGGGTCGATATTAGGTCATCAGCAGCGCTTGCCAAGGTCAGTTCGTGGATGGGTTATCATCTATTACATACTGACTTTAGTCCGTGCTTCAGAAAAAAGGTTAAACCGTTATCCCTGCTGTCATTTATAGATGTTTGACAGTCGTTACTGGAAGTCAGCAGCCCTAAAGTCTGACAATTAGTCTTACCAAGGGGTACCATATTACACAGTTTAACTGGGGTTATGAAAGGCAGATAGACAGTAGTTTCATGTAAAATACTGGTATTCAGCTGCATCCGGTTAGACTGGAAGCCGACCCCAACATAGTTGGGAAAAGGCAAGATGATGAAATACACGAATCAGCTAGTTCTTGCATTTTTGATGTTTTGAGCTCGTGTTACCGTCGGCGTTTCAGCTGTCTTAGAGCCCTATGGCTTGGCACGCGACGATGGCAAAAGACCGGAGGGCATATCTTTGTTTCCTTGGAAGATGGCTATGCCTTTAGTCTGGGTCGCAAGCGGCGTAAATATAGTAACCTTTGTGGTAACCATAATTTTCGAGCTGTTTGCGGTTGAAACTCTGAGGCCGTGGGGTCCGAGTGCTCATAACCTTTTTAAGGAAATTTCTAAACGCTTAGTTGACGCTTCCCGTGACCCAAGGGCTGGCTTTTAATTTGGTCAGAGGCTATGTATTGCCATACAACGTGGCAATGCTGCCAGTCTCTTGGGCATATTACCAGCTGACAGCGTTGAGGGGGAATTTTTTGACGCCCTTTTATAGTTTATTGTTAGTTTAGTTATTTAATTTATTTGTTTGTTAATCGTTGTAATGTAAATAGTTAGGTTCCTTTTATGAAATAAATGAAGACATTTTTGATGTTGTTCGCTTTGTATATACAACATGTAACGTAATAAACGCACACCCTCAAAAGTCCCAATTACAGTATTATATTATAATCATAATACATACTCTGAAATTTTAATTAAACATGTATAGACATTGATTAGTAAAGACTTTAACTTCCTTAAAATAAGTTTGATTTTTCTTTATTTTATATTAAAAGACGGAATTTGTATTAATACAAATGAAACTGAACTTTTAAAGTCTTATTGCCTTGAGTTACGGTCCATTTTAGTTGGTTTGACTGTACAGGGGTAGTGTGACAGTAATTTACGTAGTTTTAATTATTTTTGGGATAAAAAATAACCTATATTAAAAATGATAGAAATCGATTCAGTAAACGATTCTGAACAAACAACTTTCAGGATGTGCGTTAATTATGTTACATGTTGTATATATATTGTTATTATGTTTAAAAATCCTGAGCGGTATATAAATCTGAGAGTAACATCCGCAGTGTATAACACTCCGACACGGTACAAATAACCAATGGGATGTGGATAATGAAACATGGCAGATGACGTCATTACGTGGGCGCAGTGTCAGTGAGTTTACAACTTGTGGATTTGCGCTTTTAATTTAAAAATAAATAAGGGTTTCATTTTGATTGGTATTTTGATAGGTATCAGCAAACACACACTGGAATTAGAATTAGTTTTTTTTTATTTGTAATATTAAAGTAAGAGTATAGTAGTATTTCTAGTATTTTGATATATATTTATAGTATTTTATATATCCTTTGTAGTTTGTTTTAGTATTAATGGAATAATATTTTATAGATATACCTACCTCTGTTTGTCTCTGCATCGCCCAAAGGTTGACTGGTAGAAAATGCCTATGGCATTAAATCCACCTCTGTACTATGTGCTTAAATAAATATAGTTTTACATCGTATGCTGTTTATTTTGTTGAGTTCAACAAAAGTTCAAGTTCAAGTTAGTCAGTTCAAGTTTTGTTTGTCAGTGTTTTGTACTAGGTCAAACTATTAGTTTTCCTCTGCACTCTCAACATATTTTTTTCCTGTGTGAAAAAGGAATTGATTAGCGATAATTTAGCATACCTACCTACACAATAATCGACACACCATTATTTGTGGGTTGTGTCACTGTCATTTTCCTTCAAAAATGGTTTTGTATAAAACCTCTAACGGTTAAGTTCTTGACGCTCGAATGATTTGAGAAATTATGTTTTGAAATTATATTGAAATATCAACATAGTAAGCATAACAAGTACAATATAAATATTTCTTTGAAACAGTAACAGGTTTTTCGCATGTTTTCAAGGATTTTATTGCAAACAAGATTAAAAGATATTTGCATTTGATAGTTCGTTCATTGCGACGGCAGTCAATGTTATTAACATATAAAATTAAATGGTACAAAAAAAACAAGATTATATTAAAAACATCATATTTTTAGTTTGACTTAAAAAATAAAGTAACCCGAGCATTATTCATATTACGAGCAAAGCACAAGTACTTTCTTTATGTAAAAGCTCCTTTATACGAGACAATACCTACTCCAGAGTACTCATAAACCTCAAGACACAAAGCAATAGGTACTTAGACAACCAGCACACGAAGTCGAATCTTATTTGACAGTAAAATTTTCATAACCTCTTAACAAAAGTTATTCGAGTAAGATTCCAAATCTATTTTTGAAAAGTTGACCGTTGTTGTTTTGACAAAAGTTGAAAACACCCACCAAATCGTATTCCTAGAATTTCTCGGCCGTAATTGGCGGATCTTCAAATAAGGTACCTCCTCTAGCAAGCTATCTTTGTCAAACCCATATTTGCATTCTGCTTCAATCAATGTTAAAGATGTCATATACGTCACTTTAATCAATGTTAAAGATGAATATAATTAAGAGTTTTCCGGTACTTCAAATTTGACAGATGAAAAGTAGGCGTTTATATGTCAATTCATAAACAAAGAGGGCGGCATGATGGCGTAGTTAGTCCGACTTAAGTTCAGTACTTGACTAAGAATACCAGTGTTAATGTTACTACTAAACTGAGCGAAGCAAATATCAACAGCAAGCTTTTACTTGGGTAGGTACCAATCCATTTATATTTTAGTGAAAATAGGAATAAATCTAGCTACTTTAATTAAAACTCTAAGGCCCTAAGCACACGGCGTATTTTAAACGCGCAGACGACGCGCGTTTCAGGAAAACGCGTTTTCTGCGCCGGAGATTCTTTCGTTTTTATAGAATCAAACGCGCGTCGTCTGCGCGTTTAAAATACGCCGTGTGCTTAGGGCCTAACTGTCTCGTTTTAGAACCTTTAATGGGTAGTAAGAAACAACAATAACAAGCAACTTTGTCAAAATTAATGTTCCTGAAAGAGGTTTCAAAGCATTTGTTATTCAGGAATGTTTTTAAGTAACTTGAATGTGACCGCTTGCTATCTGAGCCGTTGGTCAGTTGTTATATCTGGCAGATATACATATTATATATATATAAACTCACTCTTTTTTAGGGTTCCGTACCCAAAGGGTCAAACGGGACCCTATTACTGAGACTTCGCTGTCCATCCGTCCGTCCGTCTGTCACCAGGCTGTATCTCATGAACCGTGATAGTTAGCCAGTTGAAATATCTACATATTATGTATTTCTTTTGACGCTATAACAACAAATAATAAAAACTGAAAAAAAATATTTAAAAAAAAACCGGCCAAGTGCGAGTCGGACTCGCGCACGAAGGGTTCCGTACCACATAAAACGTTTTTTTTATTTTTTTATGGGAGTGAGTTGTTTTTTTTTTCCAATGGGTTAGATAGCCAGAACAGTATTTCCATGCTCCTTTTGTTTCGTGTACTTTCATACTACTGGTCGTCATGACGTCATGGTAGGCTAGGACGTCTTAAAAAAATATTGTTTGATTCCTTTTCAGTGTGGGAAAGAGATGGCGCTAGACATCCCACACTGGAATAAAAGTAAAATAATACTGCTTTAAGACGTCATGTTAGGTCAGCTGGTCATACTTGCACGTCGGTTGGGTCTACTATGCAACTGATCTTTCTGCAGAACCTCACCAGTAAGGTCAGCGTAAATATCCTTCTAGGGAGTCATAGACATTATTGGAGAAAAAACAGTTTTGACACGAAACTAATTCCCATTCGGAAAGAGGTAGGTACGTCAAAAGAAATATCTGTGGCCTTCTGTAAACTAGGAATAGGAACACGCATAACAACAGCAAACACATGATAATATGTAAAAGTTTATGATGAACATAAAAATAGGTATTTTACGACGAAAACACAAAGAAGTAATGACTAGGTTACAAAAAGTGGGACATCAAAATATTTGTGACAATTGGGCCTAAATCCTCGTACACACAGATGATTTTACACGCCGCGTATTTTATCGTGCACTTGATTTTGAACGCACCTCTTAGCGTACAGAGCTGAATATGTAGCAGTGCCAATTTTGACTTGGTGGGCTGTGTTGTATTCTCCTAATATGCAGAGTTGTAAATCAAGCACACGATAATTCACTGTTGCGTGGAATTCGTGAAAATCGCCCGTGTCTACTAGGCCTAAGAGCGAAAGTAGAACTTAACAGGTAGATTATATTCATGTTTTTTTTTTATGAACTAAATGGCTTTTCCGGTTGTTATTGTAAGAAAAAACAAGGAATTTGTTATAAGCCATTACAGTAAAATTATGTTGTTTTTCTGGCATGAAAAGACGAATAATTATTATTGCCGTCATTCCTATGGTAATTTTATGGGGTGATTGCGAAAGTAAAAAAAAACATATATGTATAGTGGAATAGTAGGCGGCAATCTTGCCATCAACAATAGAATTACATACAAACCAATCGGGCCGCTGCGGTTTGTTACAGAAATTGGACGGATTGGCTGCTGTGGTCTGCGATTACATTCAGAATTGAATCTTAAGGCAACAAACACAATGACAGGTGAGTTGCTGAGCGCATTAAGTCTATCGAGTTTCCTAACGAGTAGCGATAGTGAAACGAACGTTCTAGAATTTTCGGAACGTTTTAGTATTCGGCGGCACTGCGCGTGTGACTAGGCTCTAGGCGCTAAACTAGGCACCTATCAATGCTTATGTAGCGTTGAAACGTGTAAATGCTAGGTAAGCATCAATTTGAATTAAAATGCATAGACAAAAACGGTTAAGGCTCCCGGAGACAGCTGTAGAACAATTTCTATTAAAACGCAAGCTACTGACGTAATACGTGACGAGAAGACCCGACGAACCTTCCCAAATGGTGCCCAGCCGAGCAGAATTCTTTTGTTAGCCTCTCTCTCAAAGTTGTCCTTACCCAACTGCAGAGTTTGCCCGAGGTAAACATATTCTCGAACAACCTTGAGAGGACCCATTGACAACAATCGGTCCTGGGGTGACGTGTTTGTTGAACATAACCTGTAAACTTCTACTCTATGTAAGTAATTATAATAATTATATCCAATCTTGTTTTAAACAGATGGATCAAGGTCTTGTTTAAGAAAACGGTTCTCCTGGACACTATCGTAATCTATCAAATTTCGCTATCGCTTTTCGATACGATAGGATCGAGTACTTGATTCGATGCCACGCTGCTCCGCGCCACGCTTTTGTGCGAGGCTTCGCGACGCGGCAACACCGCTACGCCGCGTCGCGCCTGTCTGCGGAAACCTTTAAAAGAAATAAAACATTAATTTATTTCCTGTAAAAACAAAATCAAGAAATTATCACGGCCAGTGATCACAAACCTAGAAATTAAACCATTCAGTCAATTATAAAATTGAGGAAAAATTCCTGATTGGTTTCCTGAAGAATCACATCAAAGCTTTTCCTGATTTTTTCGTCTCTGTGACTGAACAAAACGTGTCAGATCTTATTATTTATTCAAAAAACATTTCCCTGTGATTCTAACATCAAGTCGTCATGGAGCTATTCATGCCTACTCGTAGGGCTGGCCAAATGTAAATGAACGAACATTATTTTTATTAAGATACTTATTTATTTTTAAAAATATGTGCATATTACCATGTCTACAAAAAAAAAAAAGAAAAACAAGAAGACAAAGTATGTATTAGTCCCGCAAAAGAGAGAGAAAAAAAATTGGTTAAAGTTAACGAAAAAAAAAAACAAAAGTATATAAAAATGTTAAACAAAAGAAAAAAAAAAACATATTAAACTAGTCCTGAACGGGACAAAAAGGTCCTCTATTTCAGTATGGTGTTGCATATAAAAATTTCACAGCTCAAGTATTCTGATAGAGCCTAAAGTGATGTGAAAACCTGCAGGATGTTCAAACACATAAAAAGATGTATCATGTTTGGCCTTATGGAATACAAAATGCATTGCTAATGAATAAATAACAGATTGTTTAAATACTAACAACTTTTTGAAACTAGTATCAATATTTCATCAGAATTATATTACCTAGTCTTGATCTAAGAATATTTTCTTAAATAATGATATGTCGTGTTCTGAAAAAAATTTAATATAATTGCGAAACAAACTTCACTTGTCAACCTTTTAGTTTTTATTGAAAACCTCCAACAAGAGATTCACCCTTTTTCCCACGAAATTGTTCCATTTCCAATCACACCAACACCTCTATTTTACTACCAGTCACATTGACATTATACGAAATCGAGTTTGGCATAATATCACCGTGAATTTGGGACAGCCCTAGTAGATTCGGAACCGAGGCGTATATCAATAAGCCGCTTCGTCGATACCTCTACTGCTGTGTATTTACATTGTTCAGGGAATTTTATGGTACAAATACCACCAGATTTGGTATTCTGATGGAAAATATAAAATTATGTTGACGAAAAGAATACCGTACTTATGTATAGGTACAGTATTTTATTTACATTGTTTTCAATCCCTGTGTCACTGAGACAAGACTTTTGGGAATTGTTGTTTGTTTGGTGAAGTTTTCAAATGTTATTTGGTTATTTGTTGTTGGGTATTAACCTCTGTTTCGTTAGAATATTTATATATTTTTAACCGACTTCTATATAAGAAGGAGGTTATGTATTCCACCACCATCTTTTTTTATTTGACGAGAGTTATTTAAGACGTTGCCAACAATTAGAATGCACCGCCTTAAAGTGTGTATCTATACGTTTTATTGAGCATACTTTAAGTTTTTAGTCCTACTTTTATGATCAAACCTTGTCTTCTGCAGTTCCGTTTACACAAAAATAATTTTAACAATTCAATAAGAGAGGTCGGAATAAAACGAGGTTCGTGCCCACACATATGATATCCGGAGAGCAAACACAAATAATCATGTAACAAGATAAAATTTCACATTTAATATCTGCGAACACCCTCGTTGATAACGTTGTTCCAACAAAAGATAAAAATAACGCTTTATTTGCCTTTCTCCGAATTCTACGTATTAGTTTTCGTGTTCGGATTAATATGTGTGATTATAGTGAATGATAGGGGCCTGTGGAAATAGTATCTGGGATGAATTCATGGAGTGTTTTTAGGCACGTTTTGGTTCAAAAAAACCTCGAACCTCGAATTGCCGAAACCTACCTACGAAGCACGCACGCAAGACCCAAAGTAAATCTGGATTCAATCGAAAAAAAACAACTACAGAAATAAAATTTAAATTCGTGCATTCATGCTATACCTTCCAGTTTCCTACTTAAAATCTTGTTGCAGTTCAAGTCACATACGTTCTTAAGATTATTTGATTGCATAAAAACAAAAAGACAGTCATATTTAATGCTATGAAACAGAGACCATTGCTTGCAGAAGGATAATTATAAGCTAATATTGTATTAACGAAGTAAAACTAAACTTACTGAAACTAACTAACACTAACTTAACTAAAACTTACTTTCATATGCAACGTACACACTGGAAATATTGTGATTTCAATATCCATTTCGAGCACGTAGTACCTATGTGCTTAAACCGAAAAGTACTGAATATCGCTCCCCTTATATTTACTCGATTACCGCCGTGTTTGGTTTTGTTCGCATACATAAATGCAGTACAACGGATTATTTATTTATTAAAAACAACAGATTCCGACTGTTCAAACATTATTTTCCGATTTTGTTGCTGTGCAGACTAAAGTTGGCAACTCATACTTCCGTAGCTTCCGTACTAATATTCTCTATGCGAAAATAACTCTGGCTGACTGACGGTCTGTCTGTTGCCTTTTTAAGCCTTAACGGCTGAACTTTAGCAGACTAGACAGACAGGTAGCCTGGCTTAGAACATAAGCTACTATTTATGTCGAAAACACGTTCCTGCGGAATAATTTCCGACTACCCCACGGGCGATGCCGCGGGCAGTTGTAGCAGAAGTGAAAAAGTGTATTATTAAGCTGAAAATTTTAAACTATGCAGCGTAGTAATATTAATGGGGTAACTCATATGTAGAGTCGACACTGGAAATATTCTCATTTAAAAATTTGGAACCGAACATTTTCGTTTTGATTCAGGTATACTTAATAGTAGGTACAACCACAATTCGTCAGTTATATTGAAATCTCATGTAAAGGGGGGCGAGAATATTGCCATCAACACATCCAAACTCCATGGCTGCTACTGAGAAATTCCTGGTGACACTATGCCTGACATATCCGGGAATCGAACTCAGGACCTTAGCAGTCGCGGTTGCGGCCACTAGACCAACGAATTATTCTGTTATAAATTTGTATAAACAGTTAAAACAATCTAGGCCTTGTAATGGCCATTATAATTGCAAATTATAAACACAATAATCTTGTTTTAGTACCTACTCATATAAATAATAGTAGATTATAATTACACCTTTATGACTATTTAAACTAGATATTTATTTGAATGTCCTTAAAAATATAATTAAGCTAAACGTTATTATTTGGCCTAAATGTTTACAGACTGGACTAAGTAGTTACAGTATTTTTTTATTATTTTTAAACTAGTGACGTACCCCTTCGTCGCACACTTTTATGACAAGACCAAACATCGATGTTATTAGTTATATTTAAGTTTACTATCAATGTATCAACACATAACCATTCTGAAATAAGGTCTCTTAACGATGATGAAAAGTGTATGAAAATTTGTTGTCAAGTAATTTAGGAGAACAACATATTATATGATCATCATCATCTGCCTAGCCTTTTCCCAAACTATCTTGGGGTCGGCTTCCAGTCTAACCGGATGCAGCTGAGTACCAGTATATTACATGAAGCGACTGCCTATCTGACCTCCACAACCCAGTAACTGGGTAATACGATACCCCTTGGTAAGACTGGATGTCAGACTTTTAGCATCTGACTACTCGTAACGACTGTCAAAGATCTAAAAATGACAGCCGGGACCAACGACTTAACGTGCTTTCCGAGGCACGGAGGAAACTCGATATGTAATTATGGTCACCCATCCACAGACCTACTAGCAAGGCTTAACCTTAAAGATCGACCTGGGTGGCTGTTATTATTTAGCCACGAGCTCCTCAACATATTATATGATATGAATATAAATGGTGATCGATGGAGAGGGAGAGGAAGGCCAAAGAAAAGATTCATAGATTGTGTGAGAAATATTAAGAAGGAAAAAATTTAATTAATTATTTTAAAAATCCCCGACAGAAAAAAACCGGGGTCCGCTTTGTTTTGTGCTTGAGCTAAGCGGTCTATTTAACGGTCTTCCGACACTACGACGCTTGGATAATTTATTTTTGGTTTTAGAGGTATTTTTCTGTCGGGGTTTTTTAAATTTATAATTAAAATTTTATTTCATGCTTTTTAAAATTAAATTATTTTTTATTAGACTGTCCCACTCCTGGGCATAGGTCTCCTCCCATTCCTTCCACTTTTCTCCTCGGTGTTGCGCCTCTTCTCGTTAATTAACGAAAACAAGAAAAGTTATAAATAAAAAAATACCCGAGCTTTTGGGGGTTGCAGCCCCAGTTGCGTACACCCCAAATTAATAACATGAGGCACGGGCAGGAAGATGATGATGGGTTTGGGAGAACAACGCAGCCCAAATGATGACACGCAAACCGACTGCAATTCATAATGTAGACATATAAATATATAAAGATAAGGCTCCATAATAACACTATCTCAGCAAAAAATAGACCTTATTTGCTCTCATTCCGACTGCACAAACACTGTAATAGCATACACAGCATGTCCATTTTAAAATGGAGCTGAGCAGAATTCTCATGTAGTTCTAGTAATTTAATTTGTGAGCGAGTAACTCAATGAAGACAGCGGACTTATTGCTAATAATGCTATTACAACACATTATTGCTCTGCTGTGCACTGTAATTACGTAGGGGGCACTTTAATTGTATTAGAGTAGGTTTATTTTTCAATTTGTTTGAGATAATTCTGCTGTAAAGTGGTTCTATTGTGTTTTGGTTTGAAAAACGTGGGTTTCGGGGCCGATTTAGGCAGTTGTGTCTTTAAAAGAAAGTTAGGTATTGCATCGGCAAACGCTTAGTGTCTACAGCCTAATCTTACTACTATTATAGAAAGATAGATATTTGTTGCTTAATCAAGCCAGAACTACAGAACGGTTTTGGATAGAATTCAGCACCGAGATAGATTATAGTCTAGAATAGCACATAGGTTTTTTATCCTGGAAATACGATCCCGTCGGCAATTCCCGAACTCCATGCGGGCGAATTCGGGACATAAGCTAGTCGGTCTTTAATGTCCCAGATGCTGAGATACAGGATACCCTTCTCTGTAGGGAGGCGGGGGCTGTAATACACAACGCGAGACCAGAGCAGGTTAGACTTGTCACATGTCTTCGATTTTTTGGCTCGATGGATGCATATCCAAAGACAAAGGCATTCAAATATTTATAAGTCTTTTTAAACTCTTTGATATACAGGTTTCATAATGATGTTTTCTATCACCGATACAATTTGTGTGAGTACCTAATGCTGACAGGGTTCGAACCCGCTGCCTACAATTCAGCAAGTCGGACTTGTTACCACGAGGCCGTTACTTCTCACGGTGTCTATAAACAATGGACATTATTTTTCCTCCGCTATTTGTATCAACCTATCTCATTAAAAATAAAATAAATAACTACCTACCAAAAACATTCAAATCTTTCCACTCCAGACAATCAAGGCAAAAGCCCTCTTAACTTTTACTCAAAACAAGACAAATTGGACTTTAATAATCAGTCAATTATTTTCAATTTCTTTGACGAAAACAAAACAGTACGTCCTTTGACTTCTAATAAAGTTATTTGTGAAGTCGTTTAAAAAAATACAAAAGGAATTTTGTCAAAAAGTGGAAACTTTTTCATGCGAATTTACATAATAATGTGTACCTACGTTATTATTTAGTTTTGTTGTGACTGTTTTCAACTTTTCCTAAGGTGTGTACACATTTACAAACATGTGAAATGGTTTTACATTAAGTATGGTTAAAGCTCTGTATGGTGTCAGACGTAAAGAATAGCACCATCCCTTATCTTCCCGTGGGTGTCGTAAGAGGCGACTAAGGAACTTGCCAGAGAATGGGCAGCAGCGTTCTCTATTGTAACAACCGTACTGCGATCGCCAACCCGCCTGCCAAGCGTGCGATTATGGCAAAACCCCCCAAAATGTCAATGCTGCGACCTTGGGGGAGGCCTATGTCCAGCAGTGGACGTCTTTTGGGCTAAAATGATGACGATGATGGTTAAAATACAGTATAACCATACTAAATATATGCTTCTGACGCGACACGACACAGTAGTGTGTTTCTACCTTAAGTCTGTTCGAGTATGCATGTGTGTGATAGGGTTAGTTCGTTGTTCATGGCTACTTAAGAGATTGTAGGTTAAAATTACGAACCAGAAGCACCTCATCATTTCAGCCCGGAATCACCCATTCTTCTGCCATATTGTTTTCTTTTTTGTGCGTCCCTTATCCAACTGTGTCTAAAAAAAATACCAATCATCATCATCTGCCTAGCCTTTTCCCAAACTATCTTGGGGTAGGCTTCCATTCTAACCGGATGCAGCTGAGTACCAGTATTTTACATGAAGCTACTGGCTATCTGACCTCCACAACCCAGTAACTGGGTAATACGATACCCCGTGGTAAGACTGGATATCAAACTTTCGGCTTCTGATTACTCGTAACGACTGTCAAAGATCTAAAAATGACAGCCGGGACCAACGGCTTAACGTGTTTTCCGAGGCACGGAGAACTCGGTATGTAATTATAGTCACCCATCCATGAACCAACCTCGGCAAGCACGACTTAACCTTAAAGATCGACCCGTGCGCCTGTTATTATTTTATTTTGAACGAATATAAGTGCATTTGTCTCTTTGATGCTGACTCTTTGGCCGAGTGGTTGCAAGCGCGATTGCTGAGCATTCAGGGTTCAATTTACAAGTCGAGCAAAGACATTAGGTTTTCCCATCAGGAATTTCTTAGTAGCAGCCACCGATTTATGCCCAGTTGATGGCAATAGGCTCGCCTCCAAAACAGAACTGCCGAAATGTGGGTATACCATTAGGTACACCTCTGCGTAACGCTTCGAGTATAACATATATGATGTTATGAATGTCATGTTTCGTACTAAGAGTGCTTACTTTACTTATCCAAAGCTAGAAATTAGTCCTGTGTAAACTAAATGTACGACAATGAGTACAATTGTCTCTTTGATGCAGACATAGATAACTTTATAAAACATAGTCTAAACTAATATTATAAAGAGGAAAGATTTGATTGTTTGTTTGTTTATTTGTTTGCATTGAATAGGCTCCGAAACTACTGATCCGATTTAAAAAACTCTTCCAGTGTTGTTTAGCCCATTTATCGAGGAAGGCTATAGGCTATTTATCATCACGCTACGACCAATAGGAGTGGAGCAGCAATGAACAATGTTGCGAAAACGGGGAAAATGTGACGCAAACGAAGTTGCGCGGGACAGCTAGCAAGTACTAAAAAGATAAAACATTGCACTACTAGACAACGTTACACATGTAGTGGTTCATGTACTATTTGTGTAGCGATACAAAGCAAAACATTTCTAGTTCCTTTCTCAATAAAGTTCACTCTCGCATGAAGGGTGTGTTGTGAAAAGCTGAGATAGTAACTCATCTATAGGGTGACAAGACTTTTTGGCTTTTTTATGTATGAGTTTTTTTTGTTTTGTTTGTGGTCGAATAACTGTCCATTTCACGTACAATTTGCTTGCAAAATTGTAGTTACAACAAGTTGTTATGACAATATTTTTTTCTTTCAGACTAGAGTGTTAGACTAGTTTTTGCTCGCGATTTCGTCTGCACGGTCATGTCATTTATCGGGATAACTAGAATGCTAGGTCTTAATCCAGTTTATAAAGTATATGTGTGCCAAATCTTATCTCAATCCGCTCTATCGTTTTTGTGTGAGTGAGTAACAAACATCGAAACATACAAAACTTCACACTTATAATATTCTAAGTAGTAACAAACAATAGATATGTACTCGTAAACACAATTTTTCAATTTGTGGTCGTACAGCGTACCAAGTCGAATAAATTAAGGTTGAGTCAAGTTCGAAACTACTCGACATTTCATACAAACTTTCAAGTCCTTATTTTCCGAAATTCTTGAACTGATTTTAATGAAACTTCATACGCATAAGCAGGTTACACAGGTCTAAAAAGTTACCAAAAAAACATTTTCACAACCCAGTTAGTACTGGGTAATACGATATCCCTTAGGGACACTGGTATACAAATGACTGCCGAAACAAACGGCTTAACGCGCTTTCCGAGGCACGCAAGAAACTCAGTATATAATGGATGGTCGCCGTGGTCGCCCATCCAAAGAACAGCCTTAGCAATCGCTGCTTTACCTTGAAGATTAAGTTCATAACGCTGTGTACAAGTTTATTACAAAAAGTTGCTTCCATTCTTTTCCGCGCCAATGTAAATCTAGCTTAATCATGTGGATTACGGTATTAGACGAAAATGTATCATGAGAAATTGATTAATATTCATCTAAGCTAAGATTATATAATCAAGAACCACAAACTGTGAAGATATTGTAATGTAATCAGACTTTAAACAATGATTGTAATTAATCTGCGAAGCCTTGTTATTCGTTGTAAGTTTAGTTAACGCTTGTAATGTGAGGAACATATAACTTTAATGTGTACAGCCTTGATTGGAGGCGGTATGAATTGTATTACCATCAGTAGCATTAAATTATATTTATTTCTGTAAGTAGGTTTTTACTAACCTGTAACTACTAGTCACCTAGGAGCTCGTGGCTAAATAATAACAGCCGCCCAGGTCGATCTTTAAGGTTAAACTGTGCTTGCCGAGGTTGGTCTGTGGATGGGTGACCATAATTACATACCGAGTTTCCTCCGTACCTCGGAAAGCACGTTAAGCCGTTGGTCCCGGCTGTCATTTGTAGATCTTTGACAGTCGTTACGAGTAGTCATAAGCTAGAAGTCTGACATCCAGTCTTACCAAGGGGTATCGTATTACCCAGTTACTGGGTTGTGGATGTCAGATAGACAGCCTTTCCATATAAAATACTGGTATTCAGCTGCATCCGGTGAGACTGGAAGCCGACACCAAAATAATTGGCAGGCAGGCAGATGATGATGATTGCGAAGTTAAGATCTAAGCAGTTAAAAGGACTGAACTTGAAAAGAGACAGCTAATTGACCTCTGACTTTGTTTTGGTGTTTCTTCAGAGAGTTCTACACCGGCCTCGTCTTGTTTTAAATCATAATTTACATACTAATTTCCAGAAATAGTCACCATGTACCGCTTTTTTTTGTCGCTTTATGCAAAATACTGGTAGGTACTCAGCTGCATCCGGTTAGACTGGAAGCGGACCCCAAGATAGTTTGGGAAAAGGCTAGACAAAATGATGAATCATAATTTTATCATTTTATAGTCACAAAAGGCGGCTTTGTTTTTCAAATCACAGTTCACTACTTCGGAAAATCCTGCATTGAATATGTCCCGTTCCTTTCCCGGTATCAGAGCTACCCTACACTTGAAACGGTTAGCGCTGTCATTGTCAGTCATTACACTCTCCGGCTCGTTCCGACGGACTTTTGAAGTCCCGACTCCTATATACATCATGCTGTACCAATGAAAATGTCATCATTTTACTTCGTATTTTGTTTTTTATCGTATTTTCTCCGTTCGTGTTCTTTGAAATGGGTCAATTTTAAATTCTTTGAACCATGTTAATATTCTGGATACGTCTTCATCGCATACAACTTCTGTGTATTATAATATTCATGTTGTATTCAAAATATTGTAAAACATTTAAAAAGAGTAACGATGGAGGGAGTTGTCCATTCTTACCCATACATAACTACCTCGGTGAATGACCAACCAGAATTAATTCTATCCTATTATTGTAAATTAGCCAAGCGCCCCGGCTTCACACGGTGAAATTTTTTAATGATATATCATAATTTTCTATTATACAAACCTTGCGCTGATAACACATTAAAAAAAAAACTCCCGAATCTGTTGAGCCATCTTCAAGTGATGCTCCGTTATACGGTGCGTGGCAATTTTTTTTTTGTTATTAATATTTATATAAGTCTAAAGAAAATATAAATAATATTTTTATGGAAGTTTGATGTTTAGTAATCAATCACGAAAAAATGAATTAACCTATTTGGACGAAAATTGGCACACAGATATTCTATAACCTAGATTAACACTAAGATACTTTTTATCCCTATAAATGGCATGACTTAAGGAGTTGTCACGCAGACGAAGTCGCGCGCAGAAGCTGGTTAAATAAAAACCGGCCAAGTGCGAGTCGGACTCGCGCACGAAGGGTTCCGTACCATTATTTATAAAAACGAGAAGTAAAATCACTTTTTTGTATGGGAGCCCCCCTTAAATATTTGTTTTATTCGGATTTTAGTATTTGTTGTTATAGCAGCAACAGAAATACATAAACTGTAGAAATTTCAACTTTCTATCACGGTTCATGAGATACAGCCTGGTGACAGACGGACGGACGGACGGACGGACAGCGAAGTCTCAGTAATAGGGTCCCGTTTGACCCTTTGGGTACGGAACCCTAAAACATGGTTTCTCTGACAGTTATGATAACATCATCATCATTATCAACAGCCTATAATGTTCCCACTGCTGAGACACAGGCCTCCTTTCTATGAGGTGCGATCCGACCCGCGTGGTGCATTAAAGCGCACTCCCTGTGCGCTGTAATCCACCACGCGGGCCTAGTGGGGGTTGGTAGATCTCACATGTCTTCGAATTTTTAGTTTAGGACATGCCGGTTTCCTCACGATGTTTTTCTTCACCGTTTTTTAGTGCACCCAGTTATTAATGCACCTGCCTAGGTTCGAACCCACGGCTTAATGCTCGTTAGTCGGGGCTGCCACCATTGGGCCACCTCTGCTCAACGACCGCTGCTGTACTGACAACATTGAGCTCAAAATAGTAATACAGTCTTCGACGAATTGACTTTATTGCCAAATGATCATTTCGTAAAAGCTAAATTCCGTATGGTATTTAGAGCTCTGTCAAAGGAAGTTCATGTACAGGAACTGTTTGTATTAATATATTTGATGTTATCAAAAAAACGTTAAGGAAATAAACGTTCCCGAAAAGATAAATAATCCTGTCAGTATTTGTTGACGTCGTTCTTTCGTGTCGACACGAAATTAACAAGCGAGCCAGTTTGGTAGCAAGAGTGAGAAGTTAATCTGAGTATCGTATTGTTTTAAACTTTTTTGTTCTAGCATCTCACTCTGTAAAAAGAACCTCGAATTTGACGGCAAGATTTTGACATTGGGTGTCATCAAAGATATGATGATATAAGATACGTACTCAATAGAGGATATCAGAAGATTTCAAATGATCCCAGGGGTCAGTGACTACTTAAATCAATATGGCATTTTTTTAGCTTAAAAAATATGCACTTACTAGAATTTTTTCCTGTATCGTGGGTGCATTGAAAAACTATTAAACTCACATTACACAAACAGTCAGACCCGGAACAACTACCTGTAAGCCATAGAAATATTTGTTGCGCGCGGGAATCGAACCCGTGACACGCAGCGCAGCTTGCAATCGTTTAGCCACTGTGCCAACCAAGCCGTCAAGTTATCAAGTTTTACACTTTACCTTTGTACTGAGAGTAACCACTTGGTTCTTGACAGTAGATTACGAGTTTGTTCGCGTTGCTCCATTTTGTGGTAGATCCAATGCTTTCGGTGGTCGCCAAGATCAGATATCGACTTGAATTTAATCGATTTAAAGTAAGAAAATGAACCTTCTGCTAAAGTATAACACTCCCACAAACAAAACAGTCGCAAACCGTTCTTAAACACAGCACACCCTCTCTAAACAGTCATATAATCCATCTTAAAATACTGGCGGTGTCAACATTGTCGAGCAAACATGTGTGACGTCATACACTTAGGAAATTCGCAAACAGGATCAACGTCGTGATACTTAGAATTGTTATTAAATTAACACTAATTAGCTGTTTATTTTGAGGCTTGAAAGCGATTTTGGGTATTTTTTAAAATATGGCGAATAAAACAACTTTATTTTTCGCTAACGTGTCCTACGGCTGACCAAATGCCCTTTCTCCTTGTAAACCTCTCTGTGCTGTATGATCATGCAAGAATACGGTTCAGACGGAAGACTTGTCCTATGTATGTACAAGTTCACCTCTCCTTAAACCTTCTTGGAAAACAAGTGTATATTAATGACCAGAAAACAATAAAACCTTTGTAGAAAGAGAGGAGCTGACATGAAAAAACAAATGACGATCAATAGATGGGTCGGAGTGGGTCAATTATTTCTTGTACCTAACTAATGTTCTTAACAAACACTGTGAGACTAGTTAGACAAATAGTAGGACATAGAATCTGGCCTATAAATCATTCTGTCGCTAGATAAATAATGAGAAACCTGATAGACCAATACACCAAAATGTTTGCGAGAAAATGCTACCTTAATAAATTACCTCCCTACCTTACCTTACCTTACTCGATCTTTTATTTATTTTCATTCAAATCCATTATATTTTTAAATATTCCTTATAAAATAAAATAAAGAAACATTTATAAATACAAGCTGTTGTTTTGCATTCTCGTCAAATTCAAGGAGGTAACAATGCTAATGATTCTCGACCCGAATCTAAACTAATATTATAAAGAGAAAAGATTTGATTGTTTGTTTGCATTGAATAGGCTCCGAAAATACTGGTCCGATTTGAAAAATTCTTTCAGTGTTAGATAGCCCATTTATCGTGGAAGGCTATAGGCTATATATCATCACGCTACGACCAATGGGAGTGGAACAGCAATGAAAAATGTTGCGAAAACGGGGAAAATATGACGCAAACGAAGTTGCGCCGGTCAGCTAGTCAATAATAAAATGAGTAGGTGGGTAGTAGGTATTTCTTTTTCTTATTAACGGAAATCGGTAAGTGTGAACCACCCGTGTTTTAAACGCGGCCCGTGTGAACCTCGCCCTATAACCGTGCTTTCACACATACAAACAATCTCAAACGTTTATTCGATAATTTCTTATTCCCTAAACCACGTTACGGGGGTTATTCTATACATGCGCCGCCCCTTATTACATGGGACTTAAACATAACTGCCGAAATATGGGTGTACCAATGGGTACACCTCTGCCCAACCCCTCGGGGATTACAGGCGTGATGTTATTTATGTTAATTAAATTACCAATTTTAGTAACAGGATTAGTGTGAACTATCTATACTAATCTATACTTAATGTTATAAAGCTGAAGAGTTTGTTTGTTTGCTTGAACGCGCTAATCTCAGCAACTTCCGGTCCGATTTAAAATTCTTTCAGTGTTAGATAGCCCATTTATCGAGGAAGGCTATAGGTTATATATCATCACGCCACGACCAATAGGAGCGGAGCAGCAATGAAAAATGTAGCGAAAAAGGGGAAAATGTGACGTAGACGAAGTGAAGTTGCGCGGGACAGCTAGTTATAGATAACTTAGAAGACCTTGATAAAGGTCTCTTTCCATTCTTTCCATCAAGACATTCAAGTTATCCTTCCGTCTCCTTTGGTCTCTTCTTAACATGTCGATCAGCATCATCATTCTCTTGCCTCTATCCCAATTTATTTGGGGTCGACGCAGCATGTCTACTTTTTCATACTTATTTATTTGTTGTCATCTCATGAGACATCTACTTTCTTGCCATATCATCATTCACATGTAAATGACGACTTAAATTGAGTCAGCCCAAAATTTGGCGACGAGTTTGGCACTTTCAGTAGCGTCCATCAGCTCCTGCGATGAGCAAGCAACAGGACAAGCAGGTCACGATATCACGTGTCCCATCGCTTGTGGGGCCACACCACATTTACACTCCAGGGCCGAGTCTCCTTTACTGTGAGCATCATATTTAATCCACCCACGCAAGAAAACCTATTGACAATACCCTAATTGGTTTTAAACTCTCACAGCAACCTATTTATTCTCACATTTTCTCCAACCTTCGGCTCCTATATTTCCCAACGGCATAAACAATTTCTCAAGACATGTTCCTTTAAAGTTACTCTAATTTATATTCATATAAAACTTTTTTGATCGCTTCCTGTACTGCATTCAACTTCAATAGTTAAGTTCAGGCAAGCGCGTTTTAAGTTGCAGTTTAAGTTAAAACTTCTTGTATAGGAAAATTTACAGAGTACTAGCTTTCCCGCGCAACCTCACATTTTCCCCGTTTTCGCAATATTTTTTTTCATTGCTGCTCCGCTCCTATACAGTGCCATCTATTGAATACTTACTCAATCCAGTCAACTGTTAGAATCGTTTGGAGATAACAGATAATTGTGACTTAATTTGCAATAAAATAGTATTGTGAATTTAAATTGAGATGTAAGCTATCCTATCTTTCAAGTTGGATCAAACTGCACACGGTGTGCAAATTAGATTAAAATCGGTCAAGTAGTTTAGGAGTCCATCCCCGACAAACAACGTGACACGTAATTTATACAGGGTGTAACGGAAAGGGTATATACATACTTAAAGGTGTGCTACAGACCATCAAACTGAACATGTTTCTCCACAAACAACATCGCAATAACGAAAAAATTATCTGCTGCCCCATACAAAATGTCAATACCTATTCGACCCAAATGTATGGGGCAGCTGATATTTTTTTCGCTATGACGATGTTTCTTTGTGGAGAAACATGTTCAATTTGATGGTCTGTAGCACACCGTTATGTATTTATACACCCTTTCCGTTACACCCTGTAGATTGCTTCAGGGGTCTTTGGAATACTTTGCGGTTGATTTACTACGAACGCATAATGTTATTAGACTGGAAGTCGACCTAGATAAAACTGGAAGAGAATACTGATGAATTTGAGAAGTGAAGGAGATAAGTTTCGACATTATGGATTCGAAATCTATGCTGATAATACGCGTTAGCAGAAGTTTAGATTTTCATGGTATAACATTTTGGTGTAACTGTTTTGTTTTGATTAGGTATATCTTCCTATATGTTAATCATATTTCCTTCGAAATAAGAATATTATGTTCGTGTTTTTTAAATAGTATTTAATCTCAGCCCACAGATAGAATCGGTTATATGTCCAGTCACGGACTTTAATTGATGAGCCACTTACCACAGTTCGTATTTTAGCCGTGTAATGAAAATCGGGTTTAGTCGGTTATATTCGTACATAGTACGGAGTGACTACCCCAAGTCAACCAATTACAAGTGTAGCAACCGTTACCTAGCGACAATTATTTCAGCGTAGCCATAGTAACGTTAGCATATGAAGAAATTATAATTGGTAATTTCGACATTGGAAAAAATTCGAACCCACGATTTTATCTGAAAGCGTAGATCCAAGACAATTATGATAACTGTTGCACATAAACATTAATTTATATCACCTAACTGTCACCATCTTTGAAGAATTGATAATGAATTTTATTTACTATATATGGTTTGTTTTATTTGTGCTAAGCTTAAAAAAATAGTCAACCTTTCAAAAATAGTTTTATTTCGTTTATAAATCTATAAATATTGATGAACTTACTTAATATCTAGTATATGCTCCTTGGCTGTATATTACAGCTTGTAGTCGTGATTGCATGGAGTTAACCAATCTGGTGCAAACAGTATCGCATGTTTTCCGATACTTCTTGGCAATGTTGGGCCAGATCTTTTTTCTTCGTTCATTACGGTGATCCCATTGCTGCACCATTAAACCCCACTGATTTTCTATGGGATCCAGGTCAGGGGATTTAGCTGACTTTGGAATCACCGTTACGTCTGGATGTGCATTAAACCAGGTGGCAATCCTTGCTCGATTTATGGCACAATTATCATGAACGAAATTAATATTTTCAACAGTATTTCTGTAAAAAAAAACACAAGATTATGGGTTTATCATATTTACCTTTTTTAATATTTGAAATAAAAACATAATGAGAGAATGGGCTCACCGTTAAGAGCAATGTCTCGAAATTGCACGAATGCTCAGAACCCGCTGATGCATTGTAACAATTCTATGGCGAATTACTTCGGAAATTGCAGATGGCATTACCGCGTAAATAAATACGGCTACAATTCCAATGAGTAGAATACTTAAGTTTACCTAACGGAAACGCTTCACCAATATTTGGAATTGTCGTCTCTGACATCGACATTTCTACCGTCATTGTCTTCGCATAGGTTTTCAGAAATAACGAGTATTTAATTAGCTCTAATTCAAAGAAGGTCGGTATCTAATTGTTTGAAAACACGTATGGAATTATCTTTGACAACTTATTAGTCATTCTTCCTCCTTCAACCTCCGTGTATAAGACTATTTCCATTAAGTAATTTGTAATCTTGTTTATGAGCATGCGTTTTAATCGGTTCGAGTTCGTGTTTAATCGTGGAATCTCGTTAATGTATAAAACTCGAGACTCATCAATTAAAGTCCGTGACTGTACATAAAAAAACCAAAGTTTATACTAGGTGACGGAACATAATATGCATTAATCTTCTATCTCTTTATAAATTAAAGTCGTCTTTTTGTGTCTGTCTGTGTGACCGCGCTGTTCTTCTAAACCTGGCAACGGTTTTTCCTGGCAAATTCCCAAGGCCGCCTTTGTACACTTTTTACTAGTGTATAAAATCTTAATAAATAAATAAATTTCGGTGAGCTTTTCACCATCGTTAGGTGAATTGATTCTGGAGGGTTTACTTTTAATAAATAATATTACTTTTCATGTTAAATTAAAACATAACTATGACAGTAGTCATGCGATGCTATATAAATTAATGTATTGATATTTTCTCAACTCGGTGGTTATAAGCCCATTGGGCTATAATACGTATCATTTAATGTTAATAAACCTCTACATATGTAAGGAAGATCTTCAGTAAACAAGCATACTAAGGCAAAACATCCAACCCCTCGCATGTCTAATTTCACTTAACGCAGTTGAAACTCCTTAATTATCTTCCAGAGCACTTCCTTGTTTTCAAACAAGGCTCCATATTGGTACAAGTTTCTTACCAAGTGCCTATCAACGTCTCCGCAGTACCGATAGCAAATCTCTATAGTATATGTACCTACTGTACAATTATATACTATAAATAATGTTATAAAGCTGAAGAGTTTGTTTTTTTGGTTGAACGCACTTATCTCAGGAACGGAATTGAACAATGATTTTTGGGTAGCTGATTTATTGAGGAAGGCTATAGGCTTTATATAACATCATGCTACGACCAATAGTAACGGAGCATCAATTAAAAATGGGGAACTTGTGACACAGACAAAGTTGCGTGGGTCAGTTAGGTTAAAATATAGGTAATAAAACTGAAGAGTTTGTTCCTTTGTTTGAACGCGCTCATCTCTGGAATTACGGGTTGGAATCAAAAATGATAGCCCAAACCTTGACGAATGTTGTAAGCTATTTAACATCACGCTATGATTCTTAAAAAAGGACAAAAACTGAGCAAAACGAAAGAAAAGACAGAAAGATCGCGAAATGCGAAGCATAAACGAAGTAATAGCGTGGGCGGGCGATGTTACCGACGCAGTGGGTTGTGAGTGAAGCCCGAGAGCGGGTGACCCCGTGGGGCATAGCTAGTATGTGTATATGTATACTCATCAATCTATCACTTACAAAGTTAGATAGTTCTAACATCATCAATCGATGCTGTTTGGAAAGTTTTTCGGGAACTTTTACTATTAATATTGTAGTTTTGGACGTATTGAGGTTGTACATATCGTAAAAATAAGGTAAAAACATAGTTTTCTCGTTAGTTTATTCGGTTTTCGCTAGCCTTGTCCTTGGGAAATAAATAAAGAAAGGAAGGTTGTCAACCTCAGATTTTTAGGTTGAGAACAGGACTTTGGTAAAAGTTTTATCTCATGTGTACGGCATCAATCTTGAATTATATAAAATAAAACCTTTATTTACCTACAAAAAAAAGGGTCAGGTCTGGGGAAATCTAAACGAATAGCAGATTCTGTCTTTGGTAAAAGTTAGGCTTCTAACGTTAACTCATTTTCGTAAAGAAAATACTTTTTTGCAAAAAAATAACAGACTTCGGAAAAAACGCACTAAAAAGTGAGTGTTGGTCTCTTTGACTTTTTTGCTACCGACTTCCGAAAGTAAAGTTATTTCTCTGTTATACTGGTTATTTGGTCGGTCACACAAAGTCTTATCGAGTATCAATTTTACATTTTTAATTTCACTCTGCTACTGCCAGTGGCACTTGGGGTTAATGCAGCTTCCCAATAGACATAAGAGTTTTTATAATCGGCTCAGTAGATCCAAAGATCCAAAACTTACAAGGTTTACCTCTTCATCCTATTAGGATATACTATACTTGACTTGCTCTGTATGGTGTTGGACGTAAAGAATAGCACCATCCCATATCTTCCCGTGGGTGTCGTAAGAAGCGACTAAGGGAAGTCCCTTAGTCGCTTCTTACGACACCCAGGGAGTCAGAGAATGGGCAGCAACGTTCTCTGTGCTTTTGTAACAACCGTACTGCGATCGCCAACCCGCCTGCCAAGCGTGGCGATTATGGCAAAACCCCCCAAAATGTCAATGTGGCGACACTTGGGGGAGGCCTATGTCCAGCAGTGGACGTCTTTTGGGCTGAAATGATGATGATACTTGAGGGCCAGGGCATGTAGCAATCTTTTTCCATCATCGATCTGCTGATAGAATGTCATTTTGTCTAGCCTTTCCCCAAGGACTAGTAACAAAACGTCATAATATCTTGTGCCTTTAGCCTTTTTCTAATTGTGTTGGGGTTGGCTTCCAGTTTTATTGGATTCAGGTGATACCCGTATTTTACATGGAGCGACTGGCTATCTGACCTCCACAACCAAGTTAGAACTGGGTAATACGATACCCCTTGGTTAAAGTGTTGGCAGACTTTCGGGCCACTGATTACCCGTAACGACTGTCAAAGATTTGTAAATGATAACCGGGACCATCTGCTTAACGTGCTTACCAAGCCACGGAGGAAACTCGGTATGTAATGGCTGGTCACCCACACAAGGGCCAACCTAGGCAAACGCGGTTGATCCTGAAGATCGAGACCCGAGCGGCTGTTATTATTTAGCCACATCATATCAATTATCATTAAATGAATAGTAAACAGTAATAGCACTTTATTTTTAACTGACAGAAACATGAAATTTCTTGGGACTAAAATGGGACAGGTACGTACGTAGTTAGGTTCCGTGTATAAAATGTTGAAACAGGAATATTTCCAAAACTCAAACATGTCGGACTGTCAGCTGAGATTGGAAACTGTGCGAACTATGTCCAAATTGCTTGGGTAGTCGTCATGTTGGTAGCCTTATGTAGGGCACCCGTGTTAGCACCAAATTGTACGAATGCCTCAGTGAAGGATACCTACAAAGTTGTTTGTGTTAACTTACTGGTGAACCACACTGTTGGTATTTAAAAAGATTTTTATTTACACATTTTAAGATTATTTGCTCGTTTGTCGAATAAAAAGAGAATAAGAGAGTGTCCATGGAGTTTCTTGCCCATTCTTCTCCATAGAGATCTACGCCTTGGAATGGGCAACTACAGTACTTTCACAGTTATTATGTCTTGTGACTGGGACTGTAGCTTAATTTTTATTGTTGTTCGACCATTCAAAAGTGCCTGTAACTGGCTTATTTGAAATAAATGATTTGATTTGATTTGATTTGATTTGAATATTGTAATAATCATTGAGAGATTGGTTCGATGAAAGAAAACGTCGTGAAGCTTTCTTCACGACGTTTTCTTCCATCGAACCAATCTCTTTTTTTATTTTTTAATATTTGAGAAATATTAAAAAAAAAACCCACACCCGGAATTTCTCCTGTATCGTGGTTTACAAACATTTAAACTCACATACACAAGCAGCCAGACCCGGAACAACTATCCGAAGGCCATATTAATATTTGTTCCGTGCGGGGATCGAACCCGCGACACGCATCGCAGCAGTCGATTTCTCAACCCCTGCGCCAACCATGCCGTCAGATTTCATGTTGTGCTAAGTCAGAGGATGGGCCTCTGACTTAGCTTAGACATAGGGCGGCATAATAACTCTGATACCAGAATAGAAGAAGAAGATACAGGGCAGTGTAGCAGGTAGTGTAGCGAAAATAAAAATAAAAGTCGTCACTGCTACATGTTAAAACGTATAATTTTGCTGTTATAAAAAAAACTAATACAATTTTTTATAAAAAAATTTAAAAGGATCAAAAAAAGGAATTAAATAATGGACGACATGTAATATAATTTTATGTAAAGCAGCGAAATGGGTTGTTCAGAATTGTATAAAATCTGTAATTTTGAAAATTAAAACAAGGTGAGAAAGGGGTTGCAACGCCTACTCAGCCCTAGGCGCGATCAAAATGTATACGAGTTTAAATATTACACCGGAAAAAATACATTGCGCGACCTTTTGACACGAATAGGGTTTAAATAAATTAAATGATTGTACAACAAAAAAAAAGAGAAACTATACTATTGCTAAAGATTTAAAAAAAGGATTAAAACAAAATTTGTTCCCTGAAGGTCCGGATCCTCGCTCGAAATCGGATCTTCGCTGTTGCTCCGGGTCTCAGGCGGCAAGCCTCGGAGCCAACCGCCAGTACGCGTCTCCCGACCCCTGGTCGGCCTTGAGTCGCGGCGCCGAAAGTATACGGGTCACTAGATCTTAGCTAGGATAAAAGTCCTAGAACCGATTCTGAGCGAATCTATGGTGAGAAAAATACAGAAAAATTAACACCATGCTCCGAGAGAATCTTTTAAGCAGAAAAAATTTAAAATGTTTCAAATACATACCGGTTCTTGGTGAAATCACTGATAACCGACTATACAGTACAGCACTACAAAATTTATCTTTCTTAGGTCCTTTTTTACTTTATCAATTAAATTACGAAACGGAATAATATGTCTGTTATTTCCAAAGATTTGTCGTCCATCTGAGAAAAATTTTCCTCTGTCACATCCATGGAATCGTCATATTTTTAAATTTGAACCGAAGTAAGAAAAAGTAAATTGATTAGAAATGAGGTCGACTTACACGAACAGAATAGTTTTTATTCAGCCGAAAACAGCGTGATAATGCTGCAATACCCTCTTTCTAAGAAAAAAAGGACGTAAGTACGAGTGAGAAAGAAGAAAAAAAAACTGGATCAGGCAAAAACAAAAAAAAACAGGCATCATATCTGAATCAAACGATATCGAAGTGCAACAAATACTGAATAAACACGGAGGCCACCATATCTAAACGTTATCCACGCGAACTCGCGATATCTCAATTACATCTATGGAGAATATGAAAGAAAATAACGAACTCCTAAATCTAAATATATATTGTTCAGTTAGAGCCAAACTCTAACCTGCCACATCCTTACAATTAGTAAACTTTAGATCTAAGTAAAATTAACCTAACTTAACATAAGACTTAACTATTACCTATCAACTATAAGAAAAAACTTGGGAATCCCCAAAAATAAATAACGTGAACACGTAAAGTCCAACCTCTAGTTATAGAAACTAAGACAAGTTGAACAAAAAAAACTAAGTTTAAGAAAGAAAACCTAAATTAATTAAGTCAAAGAAGAACTCAAGACAGAACTTAAATCAGAGAACTCAAGTCATAAAACTCAAGTTTAAATTCAAATTTAAAATTAAATGTTGAATGTCACGCCATCTGTGTTAAACTAAAAGAAACAAAATAACCTTAGAACACAAGTTGACATAACACAGAAATAAACAGATGTCACTATTAACAGATAATCTATGAAGTTTTTAATCTAATCGAAAAACTATGCAAAGAAATATTCCAAAGAGGAAAAAGGATTAGAAAGCAAATGTCAATGTCAAAATGGAACAAAGAGAATTTAATCCAATTTATTTTAAGATATCTTTGATATGATATTGTCCGGAGTGGACTGAATCACAATCCTGTAGCAAATAGGTGGTCCTTGAAATGACTCTTATTACACGGCACTTAATAAAACGTGGAGCAAGCTTCCCAGAGAAAAAATCACCTCCAGAAGACTTGGAAAAATTCCTTCTCCATACAGTATCACCAACATTCAGAGTGACAGCTGATCGATTAGAATTATATGCACGAGAGTTACGGAGAAAAGCTAAAGAAAGATTATCAGCAACCTTTGCATAAACTTCGCTGAGAGAGGATAGGTTTGAAGCATGACGAGCCCGACTGTCTGCCAAATTAGAGCTTCGAGTCTGACTATTTACATGACTGCTATCCATAAGGACCTCTCTACCAAGCATAAGAAAGTTAGGCGTAAAACCAGTAGCTAGATTAACACAAGAATTGAGGTAAAGCTTCACTTTAGGTAACATTTTAGCCCAACTTCTTTGGTTTTCACCAACCAAAATACCTAAACATGTTATAACGCTTTGGTTGTATCGCTCAACCGTATTTGCTTGGGGTGTATAATATGGCGTAAAAGTAGGTGATTGAATATGGAAAGATCTGAGAAAATTAAGGAATTGATTACTACGAAAAACTGTAGCGTTGTCACAAAGAATAGTACGCGGAACCCCAAAATTAAAGAAAATTTCAGACTCTAACGCTTTTATAACAGAAAGAGTGTCAATCCTTTTCAGAGGAACTAACCAAACATATTTGGAAAAAACATCTACCATAGAAAGGATATATTTATAACCATAATAAGCGCAGGGCAACGGACCAATTATATCGATAGAAATCATCTGTAAGGGCAAGGAAACCTCTTTAGGGTAACACATCTGACCGCGAGGTTGTGTGTTCGAAATTTTATAGGCTTTACAAACCTCACATTGACTTAACGTCGAAGTAACGTCACGGAACATATTTGGCCAGTAGAACAAATCCCTAAGCTTTAGATAAGTTTTAGAAACACCGGGATGTATCGAAGGAAAACTATTGTGAATTTCCCAAATAGCGTCTGGAACTTTTTCAGCTGGTAACACCACACGCCATGGTTCAGAAGATAAAGGAGTAGAAACAGGCATGCGTCTCATAAGGATACCGTTATTTATAGCGTATGCTGGGAACATTTGTGGCGTATCTCGAGCACCTATATATATCTTCTTATACCAACGGTCATTAGTATGTTCAGGACCCTGGTCAAATGACACAGGATTAGCATGGATCCTGGAAAGAACATCGGGGACTATATGTTGCGAACCTTTACGATGCACAATATCAAAAGTATATTGGGAGATAATAGTAGCCCAACGAGCTAAACGACCAGATGGGTTGTTAAGAGAGAGGAGCCACTTAAGAGCCATATGGTCTGTTATGACAGAAAACTTCATACCATCTAAATAACATCGAAAATGTTTAATTGAATCCAAAACTGACAAGAGTTCACGCTCTGTAGTACTATAATTGCGTTCAGTTTGAGAGAATAAACGCTGTTTTCTCACAACTTTCTCTATCAGCGAGTGGAATTTGCCAGAAAGCACTTCTAAAATCCAATGAGCTAATATATCTAGCACCACGAAGGTTGTCGAGGATATCGTGAATACGGGGAAGAGGATATGAATCTCTAACTGTCACACTATTCAGTTTTCTACTGTCGACACAAAACCGAACAGAACCATCTTTTTTTGTCACCATTACCACTGGACTAGCCCATGAAGAACGAGATGGACGAATAACACCCATATCTAACATTTTGTCAATCTCTTCATTGAGAATCTTCAACTTGACAGGGGATAAGGGATAATATCTTTGACGGATAGGGTAACCCGTAGTATTAATTTTATGGGACAACCAAGATGTTTTACCAAGACCAACTTTTTCCGAAGAGATAACTTCGTACTCTTTAATAACTTGTTGAAGACAAGCCTCTTGATCCGGCGATAGGATGTTACGAGGATGAATATAACGGACCTCGCTGACAGAGGAAACTTGAGGGGAAGAGTGCAGAACAGAAGGGATAAACATATTACCATCAATATTTTTATTAAAAGCCTGACTAAAAATAGACGTCAAACCGAATTTATTCCAAAATTCGATACCTAAAATAACAGAAGATGACATCGAACTTGCAACTAAAAACTCATGAATAAAAGTTGTACCATTAAATTTAACTGGAAGGTACACAGAACCAAGAATATCAATCGGCGAATTATTAGCCGATATAACACGGGGACATGCGTCTTTTGATGTCAAAGAAACACCAAGTTGCTGAATAAAATTATCGCTAACAAGCGACATCTGAGCACCAGAGTCGAGCAATGCTTTAACAACTCTACCACATAATAATACTTCTATAAACGGTCGGTTATCAAATGAATCTGAAGTAAACACTGGGGATACTGTACGGAAAGAAGCGTATCGCCAGTGGTTTATGCATTTTTTGGATTACATTTCGGACATTCCCTAGTAATAAATCCAGGAGTGCGACACTTAAAACAAATCATGCCTGTGATCTCTGGGCAAGAACGGTAAGAATGACCAACTTTGTTACATTTTAAACAAAGCTGAGACTGACTACAACCAGGACAAATCTGAGAGTTACTAGATGTTGGCTGATGGGAAGTTTTGTTCGGCCTAGGTTTTGGTGGGTTAAATACTTGAGAAGTCGACTGGTCGGCAACACAGTCGAGACTGGCTACCGCCTTTGAAGGTTTTAAAAAGGACTCGAAATGAGTAACGGCCTCGATTAAATTATTGACATCATGGAATTTTTGAATAGACAAGCAAGGAGTATACTTTGGCAACATGTTGTGAGTGATGATCTGCAACAACTCCGATTCTTCAATAGGCTTGCTCAGTTTAGCGTTTAAGTAAGAAACTTCGATAATAAATTCTCTTATTAACTGTTCCGGTTTCTGCTTGAGGTTACGGACCTCCTGGCTTATCTTAAATTCAAAATCGGTCGTACCGAATGTCTGAAAAAAAGCATCTTTGATCTCATAGAAGGAAAGTCCAGGGCGACGGATCGACCTAAAATATTGAAGTGCGACACCTGACAAGACTTCATGAAATCGCTTAACTAAATAACCATCGGACAAATTGTCGGCCTCCCTGCACTCCTCTAAACTCGTGAAAAATTCCCGTACGCAGGTCTTACCATCGAAAACAATCTTCCACTTAGTAAGAGAGAACTGCCTGGTAAATTGTAGGCATTCCTCAGATCTTATTGGGGAAGGAATGATACTCTGTGAAGAAGCGTGAGAAGGTCTTGGCGGAATAGGAGGAGGTGGTGGTCGCGAAATAATGGGACTAGCACGACGTGGAGTCTCAACAATAGGGAACCCCTCTTCTGACATGATGTAACTAGAATAGACCTAATAACGTATGAAAGAACAGACAAAAGGCGATTGAATCCTAGCGAAAAAATAGGCACGGCATGAACAGACGGATAAAAATAATCCAGCAACCAGCAGTCAGTAAACGCCAAGCTATTAAACAAAGATACAGGCTACATAACCGTTCATACTAAGCTTACCTTGAAAACCGACGCCTATAAATTCATACGTCACCATATATACTCTACGGGTTCTAACTACCGCTAGCTAAGGATATGGAATAAAAATCAGGAGACCTATCGTTATATTTGCTGCGATAAGTGGGTAAAATAAAAGACAGTTATGTGTTATATAGTTCACAAAATTATTTTTCCTTTAAAATAAATTACATTTAATGAAAAAATATATATATATGTCAAGGAAAAATGACAGCTTCACAGATCTGAACTGGTGGTAAAAATCCCAGAATACCTTTCTAGAATGAAAGAATATCCGTGTCCTGAAACAAATAAGCTTAAGAATCATTAGCTCCCGGAGGGAGTGACCATCCTCAATAAGGCAAAAAAAATTTTATGTAGAATCATTCAAATTTCAAAGTTATTAGGTAAAAAACACTTACTTTAGTTGTTCGGGCGCCATTTTTGTAGCGAAAATAAAAATAAAAGTCGTCACTGCTACATGTTAAAACGTATAATTTTGCTGTTATAAAAAAAACTAATACAATTTTTTATAAAAAAATTTAAAAGGATCAAAAAAAGGAATTAAATAATGGACGACATGTAATATAATTTTATGTAAAGCAGCGAAATGGGTTGTTCAGAATTGTATAAAATCTGTAATTTTGAAAATTAAAACAAGGTGAGAAAGGGGTTGCAACGCCTACTCAGCCCTAGGCGCGATCAAAATGTATACGAGTTTAAATATTACACCGGAAAAAATACATTGCGCGACCTTTTGACACGAATAGGGTTTAAATAAATTAAATGATTGTACAACAAAAAAAAGAGAAACTATACTATTGCTAAAGATTTAAAAAAAGGATTAAAACAAAATTTGTTCCCTGAAGGTCCGGATCCTCGCTCGAAATCGGATCTTCGCTGTTGCTCCGGGTCTCAGGCGGCAAGCCTCGGAGCCAACCGCCAGTACGCGTCTCCCGACCCCTGGTCGGCCTTGAGTCGCGGCGCCGAAAGTATACGGGTCACTAGATCTTAGCTAGGATAAAAGTCCTAGAACCGATTCTGAGCGAATCTATGGTGAGAAAAATACAGAAAAATTAACACCATGCTCCGAGAGAATCTTTTAAGCAGAAAAAATTTAAAATGTTTCAAATACATACCGGTTCTTGGTGAAATCACTGATAACCGACTATACAGTACAGCACTACAAAATTTATCTTTCTTAGGTCCTTTTTTACTTTATCAATTAAATTACGAAACGGAATAATATGTCTGTTATTTCCAAAGATTTGTCGTCCATCTGAGAAAAATTTTCCTCTGTCACATCCATGGAATCGTCATATTTTTAAATTTGAACCGAAGTAAGAAAAAGTAAATTGATTAGAAATGAGGTCGACTTACACGAACAGAATAGTTTTTATTCAGCCGAAAACAGCGTGATAATGCTGCAGTAGGTAGGTAAGAAGGTAGGTGTAGCTGGCCTACAGCTACACCTACCTTCTTACCTACCTACCTGCTGTAGGGGTAGTGTGGCAGGATAGTGGGCAGTTTGCTGAACTGGGCCTATTTGGCGCAGCCGTGAGACTCAATATCTTTTTCTGTTTAGTTTAGGTTTGGATTTTTTGTTGTGTGCATTTACGGCATGTGCCAAATAAATGTATTTTCTTTCTTTTTAAGATAGAGATGAAAAAGAATGTAAACATATTAATACGACGGACGATTTTTGACGTAAGTGATACAGAGTTTTTTATCTCCACGGTAGTTAATGGCAAATATATAATAGAGATAAACAGTATTTGATTTTCAGAATAGGGTAGGTAGGAGAGTCAGCTTAGACGGCGGAAAGGCAGGAAGGAAGGAAAGTCTAGATGTAAAGAAATAGACGTGATGCATGGAATATTATTTCCTAATAATATCAAAAAACGTTTCATTACTAGCTTGGAGCACGAATGGTCCTTACAGTACCCACTTACTAAAACATACATTTCTCTGAAAATTATTCAAGAGCTGTTTCATATATTTACACGCCTTATAAATTCTTTCCATTACAAATACATCGAAAATGGTTTGTTTCCTAAAACAGGCCAACATTACAAACAAACACCAGAGGTGCGTATCTAATGGGAAAAACGTAAATATTTTATTCCCATTTGGTATGAACGTTTTTAGTCCACTTAAATACTTAGGTACTTACAAAAAAAAGAGTTGATGTAAAAACAGTGAGCGTTATTTACGAATGAATGATTTACGTGAAAAGTGTAGTTTAATTTATTGGTTTTATAAAAATAAATCTATTAAAGATTTCAGAAATTTACTACCGTTGGTAGAATAACATTTAACATCTACCTTGATTTATTTGTGGATTTTTATTGTCGTTTTAATTTCATTGAACTGACAATGAGGCGCGTTTTGTGGGATTAAAATGTTCGTGTGGAGATTTTCTGTTGCTAGGTTTAAATCTAAACTAATATTATAAAGAGGAAAGATTTGATTGTTTGTTTGTTTGTATGTTTGTTTGTTTGCATTGAATAGGCTCAGAAACTACTGGTCCGATTTGAAAAATTCTTTCAGTGGCATATAGCCCATTTATCGAGGAAGGCTATAGGCTATATATCATTACGCTACAACCAATAGGAGTGGAGCAGCAATGAAAAATGTTGCGAAAACGGGGAAAATGTGACGCAAACGAAGTTGCGCCGGACAGCTAGTATTTAATAACTAGTACCTATATCAATTATAATTTATACTAATACAATTATTTTCACGTGAGACTAAAATATCAGTTTTCACAACACTCATTTCGGCCCAAAAGAGGCCCCACTACTGGACATATGCCTCCCACAAGTATCGCCATAGCGACATTTTGGGGGGTTTTGCCATAATCGCCACGCTTGGCAGGCGGGTTGGCGATCGCAGTACGGTTGTTACAAAAGCACAGAGAACGCTGCTGCCCATTCTCTGGCAACTCCCTTAGTCGCCTCTTACAACACCCACGGGAAGATATGGGATAGTGCTATTCTTTACGTCCGACACCATACAGAGCAACAACAACACAAACATTTCTTATTTGTGTAACAAATGAAAATTCCAGGATGCGACGTAAGGTAACTTTTAGTTCAGAGGGCGTAGCAATCACAACCAGTATGAATCACTAACAAGCGTTTCGAATTTCTACAACGACTTTCAACTGCATTGGCATAACCTTTTAAAAGTATATCAGTACAATACATTTTTACTTTTCCGTCATCGTAACTGCATGTAGAATGTGACCCTCCGATCGAACGACGAAAACAAGTATGCGACGTCGATCGTGTGGGTGTCATAGTAGTTACTAATAATAGCCATCCCATATAACAAAAATAAAGTTACTTCTAATAATCCGCTAATACTCCGTCATATTAGTACGCACTCAATGGGAATTAAGTCATTATTTACCCTCTCATTGGGAATTATTCCCATTCGAAACGAAAATATATCTTCTTTTTCATGACGGAATATTAATGTAATAGTGTTAGACTGAGTACAAAGCATTTATATCCAAATCAAAGAGTAATGTGTGAAACAACTTTTCGGCTACACAAGCTAGCAATAAAATGACGTAATTACCTAGTCTATTTTTATTTCTGGATATAACGGTTTTGTGACACTCAAAGATACGGACAAAAAAAAATGAGTGTTGGCAGAATTATTGTGGGGTATCGGTTCAATTTTGTAACAGTAATCAACTTTCAAAAGTTCTAACAACTTGACCCGTGACAACCATAGACGCTTAGGGCGGATTAAGGCCCGCTTGAACAAGAGGTCTGTATCCCAGCAATGGGAATATTTTATAATTATTCTAAATTCGTCATGATTAATGTATGGACAAGAATGTTATTTCAATAACGACAGCTTATATATGTTAGACTGCGGGCTCGTTGGTGTGGCGGGAACTGTGTGGTTGAAGCTCCGTCGCTGCTCTAGAAAAATTCCTGATGGAAAAACCCAATAACACTTTGCCCGACCCGGGAATCGCTCCCAAGACCTCATGCTCAACAGGGGAGCTTGCGACTGCTAACCATGAGGTCCTAAGTTTCCATCAGGATTTTTGTAGAAGCAGCCACGTAGTGTGAATTTGTGCCCGGTTGATCACAATAGGCTCAGCCCCTATTACATGGGATCTAAAACATAAATATCGAAGTGTAGGTATACTATAAGGTACACCACTACCTAACCTTTAGTGGATTACACGCGTAATGTTATGTATGTACCTGTACAAAACAAAAATTTGACTACAAGGTTGAAACTACAACCGAGATATGGAAATCTAAACTAATATTATAAAGAGGAAAGATTTTATTGTTTGTTTGTTTTCATTGAATTGGGTCCGAAACTAGTGGTCCGATTTGAAAAATTCTTTCAGTGGAATATAGCCTTTATCGAGGAAGGCTATAGGTTATATATCATCACGCTACGACCAAAAGGAGTGGAGCAGCAATGAAAAATGTTGCAAAAACGGGGAAAATGTGACGCAAACGAAGTTGCGCCGGACAGCTAGTCGGAAAATATATTGTGATGCCGGTCCGCCCACTGTGAACCCTGAAACCTTTCTGATCATTTTTAAACTCATGAGCTATAAATTCTCGTCTACTTGGTAAATATACAAGAGAAAAAGTTATTAAAAACGACAAAAAGAAGCCCCACTACGCATCCCGAGTTGTTAACAATTTTCAATTAGAAACTTTACACTTGATAATAATTTTCAATACGAAACTTTTCCAATATATCTCAAGACTCAAAATAACTAGAGTCCGAATATATCCTCACTTAAATAAAACAACAAGAATATTAGGAAACTTACTTTTAATATTTGTTTCTTCGTGTTAACTACTTGAATTTAATATTAGTTCACTAAAAACTAACAATAAGACAGTTTACTGGTTTTCATTTTACTGTCATGTTTATTTTGCTGAAGGATGCTTGGTTTTCTTTATCCTGGCTACGACCTACACGACTACGGAGAAATCGAATTAAGTAAGTTCCGAGCTTAACTCGTCTCACCGCGAACCGCGACTCACTTACTGGTGGAACAACGTTACTCATTTGAAGGAAACTCACGAAGTGCGCCTTTCGCGTAACGCAAGTTGTATCGCCCGAGGCCATGAACAAGGCTTAAGTAACAATTGAAAATCAGTCGTTCGGAAACGCGTCAATCCTAACACGTCGTTAGCTCTTGGATACTTTATTAAACAAAGAGTGAAGAGAAGTGGAAGAGATAGAATACAATAGAATAAAACTTTATTGTACACCAAAAATTAAACATAACAGGCTTACAAAACTAATAATTTTATAGAAATCTTTTAGTAGTTTTTTAGAGTTTGGAGAAATATTTAAGAGCTGAGCAGGAGGCTAGCAAGTCAAAGGGGTGCTATCAAAACATTCATGTATGTATTTTTGACAACTTAAGTGATGAGTTTCTTGGTTACAGTTTTTTCTAGTTACTGGAAATATAATAAAACTATTCAATATAAATCAATGCATATAATTTCTACTTACGCAAACTGCTGAATGCTTGGTTTGTACCTTACACCTTGTCTAAACTAATTTAAAAAGAGGATTTTTTTTATTGTTTGTTACGATGTAACTCAAAAACTACTAGGCCTATTTTTAAAATTCTTTCACCATCATTAAGCTACATCTTAACCGAGTAATATACGTTATATTATATCACAATTTTCGCAGACGAAGTCGCGGGCGAAGTACTAGTATAAGTTTTATAAATTTCCCTTACTTGATCAGAATATACCTGACATAATTTTCCCACAACATCTCGAACCCACGCAGCTGAATAAATTTCTCACGTAGCACACGAGCTACATGATATAGAAACTATACTAGACTCGCTGGTCTGAATTTATTTTTTAGCTCCCCACGGGAAGTATGTTTTTCCGAGATAAAATGAATCTCAAATTATTCCTCTCCACGGAAGTGTAAGCAACATGAAATGATTTTTGAAACGTGGAGTAAAAAAAATGCTTTAGTTTCTGAACTTTTTTAGTATCTACAAGGTTATTGTATTTTTTTTAAACCAGTTTTTAAGGATGTAGAGACAAAGAACCTAATCATGTTTTCACAGTATGATGGGTTTCATCATCATCATTTCATCATTTCAGCCCAAAAGACGTCCACTGCTGGACATAGGCCTTCCCCAAGTGTCGAACAAATTGACATTTTGGAGGGTTTTGCCATAATCGCCACGCTTGGCAGGCGGGTTGGCGATCACAGTACGGTTGTTACAAAAGCACAGAGAACGCTGCTGCCCATTCTCTGGCAAATTCTTGTTTGGCTTGTGGCAAATTGGTTTAACGAAAAAATACTATTTATATGCATCTATTTAACTTAAAATTACTAACAGTAAGTGAGTAGATGTTAGCAACCTCGTAAAATTGGGACTACCTACAAAGGGTAGCATCAGGATGTGGAATATGTTGGCACGGAACTGTGCAACAAATTATGTTTCATCTCCTATCTCACCATCTGTACCCTAAATTATGCAGTTAAAGCGACTTCTGCGCTACCACCGCTGACGCTCGGAAAGTGGCTAAGCTTTTGGGCTAACCAAATTGACACTAAAGGTGTATTTTAGTCTACTGCAACTGGAAACACCGTAGACATAATTTTTAACCCACGACCAAAAAAGAGGGGTGTTATAAGTTTGACGTGTGTATCTGTTTATCTGTTTGTAGCATCATAGCTCCTAAACGGATGAACCGATTTTAATAAAATTAGTTTCGTTTTGCTCTGTATGATGTCGGACGTAAAGAATAGCACCATCCCATATCTTCCCGTGGGTGTCGTAAGAGGCGACTAAGGGACTTGCCAGAGAATGGGCAGCAGCGTTCTCTGTGCTTTTGTGACAATCATACTGCGATCGCCAACCCGCCTGCCAAGCGTGGCGATTATGGCAAAACCCCCCATGTTATGTCAATAGCGAAACTTGGGGGAGGCCTTTGTCCAGCAGTGGACGTCTTTCGGCTGAAATAATGATGATGGTTTCGTTTAAAAGGTCTTTTAATCGAGATCGTTTTTACCTATGTTTCGAGAAAATCTTCTCAGCCGTTAGAAGATCATCACCTCTTTTGTAGTTGATGAAGGGATATAAATAACTTCCACAGGACTGGTCGATTCGAAATTCGAGACAGACACACAGAAACACACGTCAAACTTGTAATACCGCTCTTTTTTGTTCAAAAAGAAAAAACAATAAAATGTCACCATAACAAGAAATTCTGTTTGCATTTGAAACACACAGACTTAATACAAAATATGGAAAGATATATTCCTAAACATTTAAGACAGTAAACAACGGTCATAAACAAAGCGTAAACTTTGCTCGTTCGTGATCCTTAGAATTATCTGCATTGAAGTTGTCACGTTTGTTATAAACCACCAAACTTAAAACAAAGGTGAAACCCTGAAATTATAACCATCCATAACCAGCATCATGCCTGTAAACCCCGACGGGTTAGGCAGCCGTGCCATGGCGCTTGTAATAGGTGGCGAGTTATTGCCATTAATATGGCACACCTCCAGAGTCAATGGCCCAATGAAGAGGCTAAGTGCGGAAACAGCCCGGCTAACCTAAACAATTTTTTTTTTTTTTACGTGTTGGTCGTACATAGATGGTCTGTCATACTCTACTGACTAAAAACCACCCCGGTGTTCCATCTTTCACCTACACCGGGGGTCGTGGGAACGTACGACTCTTCCGCAACCCCCAGCTGGTGCGGGCCCGCTATGGCGGGCCTCATCTCGGGTTGAGGGGGGAGTGAGGTGTTTGACTACCCCCGCGACATCTCAGAGGGGCACGCGTGGAACACTACGCGCCACCACCTCAGGTCCGATGTATAGGGGGTGACGGACGTCCCCACGTCCGTTGCCCCTGGACCCATTTAGGGGGGCTGGAAGAGGGCGTTGTCCGCCCTCCGCCAACGCCCCGTACAGGGCCATTGATCGCACGATCCCCACGTAGAGCCGCCTACAGACGGCGCTCGGTCCCCCCAGATTGGGAAGCAGCGTTGACAGCGACCCAGCCGCGCCCAACAACTTGGGTGCCAGCCGCCGGAAGTGGGGTCCAAAGTCCCATCGGCTGTCGAGCACCAATCCTAGATACTTCATGGTAGGCTCGACAGTGATCCGGACCCCCCCGACCACTATGTGTGATCCGGGCGGTGGCGCCCGCCGGGGACCATGGAACACCATGGCCTCCGACTTGTTGTGGGCCATCTCCAGGCCAAGACGCCGTATACGGCCCACCAACTATGAGACCGCAGCCGTCGCCAGCAAAACGAAAACCTAACCTAACCTAACCTAACCTCCAGAGTCCGGGCTACTACTGAGAAATTTCTAATGGGAAAACCGAATAACACTTTGCCCAACCGGGGAATCAAACCCAGGCCCTCATACGCTTCTTGCCACTAGATAACTAGACGGTGAAATTCCTTCATTTTTTAATTAGCTAACTAACCTAACCTAACCAAAGACGTCCACTTGATGTGGGCGATAGATTCGTAAGGTTAAGTGGATGGTCACCCTTTTAAGATGGAACCGGACGTATGGGCCAGGATATACACACAGTGGGTACGTGGGTACCTGAAAACGGGCGTCATCGCCGAGGCAGGCCCAAGAAGTCCTAGATTTGGACTCGTTCCTAACTAATTGGCCAGACTCGACAAAACATAAAGAGAATCACAACCTTGATGAACGTCAATTTATTTTAATAGGGCTATCTAGAATGTTTTCTCGGATTCTTTTCAAAAAGCGTCGACAAAATGTTACCACCAACTGAAATTCAGATTTAAGCCGTCTGCAATGTGGACAGAAATAAATTAATAGAATCTCTTTGAACCTTTTGAATACAAAGTCTTTGGATATTGTTCGAAATCAACCGCTAATTTAACGGTTACAGTTAAACAGTTCAGAATTGAAACCTTAATATTATTTTATTACTAAGAAAACGTAACATATTTTAGCCTTCTTTATTACATAAAAACATGAAGGTTGTAATGTATTAATATCATTGTATGTACAAAGTAATACATTTCCCAACATGTCGTTGTCAATGGGAATATTATATGATATTCCCATTCGTGGCGTTTCATCGTTGAATTCTATGGTAATAAAGTAAAAGGAAATGTACGTTAAGTAATATTATATTTCGGAGTAGGTAATAACTTACGTGTTTGTACAGTCACGAGCATTCATATGTGCTTACCAAAATTCAAGAGGGATTTCACGATTGCAACTTTGCGATTAGACCAATTTCATAATAGTATGGGTTTCAAAATACTAAATTCGTGGCAACATGAACATTAAAGTAGAAGTTTACTTTTAGGTAAATGTTGCTCCGTGTTTTTACGTTGTCATTGGTGTTTGCGACTGTACTCATAAATATATAATTCATGAAAAATATCAAAAAGGTAATTTAAGCCTTTATCGCCTGTTAGAAGAGAAATACCACTCAAACGGTTATACAAGACAATAAAAATGCGACAATCTTGATCATACGAATACGGAAGGCATTTACATTACATTATAGTTACATTTTATTTAAAGCAAAGAGGATGCACAGGGTTGCATTTAGAAGTTTGAAAAATCCTGACACAAAAGACGGGGAAAAAGTTCCGACATTTTACATTTTAAACGTTCTTCTTTTTCCTTGTTTTTTTTTTCTAATCTCTTTATTTAAAAAGTCCGGACAAATGATAAAGCTGGTTAAAATGGTGGACATTTCCGCTGGCTAGCCTTTTGCTACGTTGGGGTCGACTTCCAGTCTAAACGGTTGCGGCTGCAAAACCAGCATTTTATCTAGAGCGATTGCCGGATTTTCTGTATGGTGTCGGACGTAAAGAATAGCACCATCCCATATCTTCCCGTGGGTGTCGTAAGAGGCGACTAAGGGACTTGCCAGAGAATGGGCAGCAGCGTTCTCTGTGCTTTTGTAACAACCGTACTGCGATCGCCAACCCGCCTGCCAAGCGTGGCGATTATGGCAAAACCCCCATGTTATGTCAATGTGGCAAAACTTGGTCGAGGCCTATGTCCAGCAGTGGACGTTAAAAGGGCTGAAATGATGAATGATGATTGCCGGTCTGACTTCACTTGGACTCATCCACGTGAGAACCGTGAGCAGATGTGAATATATCGATATATATTCCCAGCGATGGGAAACAATTTATCGTCGTTGGTGGTGCGCGTTGACCGATAGCGGGCAATAAAGCTGTATGGACGTCGGTTACTTGTCCGACACAAGACGTATTGTTTCTATTAGATTTACGATGAAGTTTATCATTCTCTTTGTATTTAGACAAGGGAAAAGGATATTGTCAATTTGATAAAAACGGTAGGTACACCTTTTGGGCCTGTGTGGACCATACTTACTTTTGTTGATTTGTGTGCGCTGTTTTGTGCTGGTATAGATGCGTTTTGAAAATGGTGGTCGCATGCTCACGCGCGGTCCTGGGTTGCCAGGTCAGGCAAAGTTTTACTGGGTTTTTCCATCAGGGATTTCAGAGCATCAGGCTGGAGTCTAGATAAGTGCCCCATTAGTGGCTAAGTTCGATCGTACATAGGATTTAAGGGTATCTGGTGAAATGTGGGCAGCATAAAATTAAACCCTTATAATCCCCGAACGGTTAATAGGGGGATAAGTAGGGGGGGGGAAGGGGCAAGGCTATTGTTTAACTTTAACTCTACATAACTTTTTTGGAAAAACAGGCATGACATTTGAAAGAAAAGGTATACATTTTTAAAGAAACTGTTATTTTATTATTTTCATCATCGTTCAAGCATATAAGTCATAAGTAAATATATAATAATAATAACAAGATGAAAGCAATATACAGTGTAGTTGGTGTTCCACTTCACGGAATATTGCTTTCATATTGCTACCTTGTCACACGGGCATATGATAGTACAGAGTACTGTACTTCCACCTATATGAGGTAATATTACCTAACAGTGTACACCCTATATATTGATATTAGCTCACCGGAAAATACAGACGGTTTGAGATGGATTCTCAATTTTGATTTGAGTTATAGAAGCCAATCTACGCAATACCAATACCTATCAATATTAGAAAGGACTTCTAAAATACTACTGTACGTACTCTTTGTATAGTACTCATATGACAAACTCTAGCTAGTTTACCAGCGGTTTCACTTACCTTATGAGAATAAGAATAACTAAATATGATTACATGAATGGAATTTCTTTGTCATTTTTCTGCCCTCGCCCTAATTTATTAGGGGCAGCAACTTGTCTTTTTTTCCATAAATGGTGGCTATTAGCCACCATCTCCTGTTTCAGTTGCCCATTGCTTAACTTAAAATTTAGAACTACGAAAACCGCTCTTTTTACTTGATACAAAGGTTGTCAATGTGAAATTGTTAAACATAGGTGTTGTATGTTATAGTACTATAGTCTTTTGCAAAACGTGATCTCACTATCCTTCAGCAAATAGTTCGTTCCCTTTTATCGTTTGTGTACACCCACCAGAATGTAAATGGAAGCACCAAGGATTACTTTCCATTACTTACATCCTACATCTATGTACCTGTGAAGTACAATTTGCAGTAGAAAACAGAGTGAAATAAGTTTGTTTGCAATAAAGTAAAACATTTGAAAGACTAGTGCCTGAAACACACCATTGAACATTGAAAACCTACTGCATGTCATTCTTCGGTATTTCCAAAGAGTATTTATTTTGACGAAATAAAACAGAAAAATGTTTTCTATAAGTATCCATTCATTTGACTGATAATTCATCATTTGCCTAGCCTTTTCCCAAACTTTGTTGGATTCCAGTCTAACCAGATGCAGCTGAGTATCAGTATTTTACATAAAGCGACTGCCTATCTGACCTCCACAACCCAGTAACTGGGTAATACGATACCCCTTGGTAAGACCGGATGTCAGACTACGGCTTATGACTACTCGTAACGCCTGCTAAAGATATACAAATGACTGCCGGGACCAGCAGGTTTCATTTGCTTCATTTGACTGATAATTATGTGCCATTAATGATTATGGCCACCGCAGCTTGCGCGTAGATATTATGGCGTAATCTGCAGGTCCACTTTGCACACACTCGTCGCAGTAAATCAGGCTGTATTTCGGCCATTATGTGTAGATTATTTTCATAGTGCTCTACGTTAAACGATTCCAGTTAGATATGCAATTAGAATAGAAGAATGATACAACCAAATTTCTTGTTCATTACTAAAATGTTCGTGATTGGAGAATACATTTAATCCAGCAAAGAATGGACTAAGACCGCTTTTCCTGGTAATGTTCCTTCCTTACCAACCTTCAGCAAAGACAGATGAATAAAATCAGTCTGGGTACGCACGCTTTTGATGGAAATTGCTAGACTTTCATGCATAGATTTTTATTTCTGTGTTAATTCTAATACTACTGAATTATTTTTATACGTCATAAACTGACGAAAACATTCAAAAAAAAAAACTCTAAGCCATGCTGCTGGATTTTCAGTTCTGACAATTATTCATCATCATCATCATTATCTGCCTAGCGTTTTCCCAACTATGTCGGAGACAGCATTAAGTCTAGAATAATGCAGCTGTAGACCAGGATTTTAAATGGAATACTGCCTATTTGACCTCCACAACCCAGTTAGCATTGACTTCTCACTTATTCTTAATACGAAAATAGTGTTGCCAGTATCTTCGTGAATTGTTATCTTCGTAAATAACAATATATTTTATGATACTACACCCTACTTTATTTGTTACTCTATTTATCTATGTCAATCTGTAACCTTTTCACAACGAGTAAATAAACACTGCAACACAAAGTGATAGTAAACACATGACAGACTACACTGAAGTCAACGACCTCCAAGATATCCCATCCACTCAATATGGCTTTTTTTATGGTGTCATAAAGTTAATTGCAACTGAATTTCAGTGAGCTTCACTTGTCAATCGAGCGCGATAAGGTCTAGAATCTATTAACATGTGTCTGTTTATTTTTCATGTTATAATTATTGTTGGTAAAATGTGGTTTTTGTAATTGAAGTTATTGCCCTTGTTGTCATCATCATCATCATTTCAGCCGAAAGACGTCCACTGCTGGACATAGCCCCGTTGACCGGTCCCGTGCGACTCGCATCCAGCGGATTTCCGCAACCTTCACCAGGTCATCGGTCCACCTAGTGGGAGGCCTTCCAACGCATCGTCTTTCGGTTCGCGGTCGCCATTCCAGAACTTTTCGACCCACTGGCCATCCGTTCTGCGAGCAATGTACCCTGCCCACTGTCACTTAAATTGGCAATGATTTGGGCTACGTCGGCAACCTGCAACTGGTTCTCTTGCGGCATTTCTGATTTGATCACGCAAGGAAACTCCGAGCATAGCCCTCTGCATTGCCCTTTGTTTGACTTTAAGCCTTCTGATAAGGCCCATTGTGGGCGACCATGTTTGCCCTTATTGTGCTGCGTTGTTATTTTGACATTTGAATGACATTGACAGGTTGGTGCCAGATGGTAAACATGTGTGAAATTGTTTGTGGAAATTATCTTAGAAAAACCATGTAGCACAATAGTGTGGAAACAAGTTATTTGTTGATTGATTGATGAGAAAACCAACTTCAATACTTATTTATTTTTAGGGTTCCGTACCCAAAGGGTCAAACAAGGGTCAACGGTCCCTATTACTGAGACTTCGCTGTCCGTCCGTCCGTCCGTCTGTCACCAGGCTGTATCTCATGAACCGTGATAGTTAGCGAGTTGAAATTTCTACAGATTATGTATTTCTGTTGATGCTATAACAACAAATACTAAAAACAGAATAAAATAAATATTTAAGGGGGGCTCCCATACAAAAAAGTGTTTTTTTTTTCTCGTTTTTATAAAAAATGGTACGGAACCCTTCGTGCGCAAGTCCGACTCACACTTGTTTCCAAATATATTGTCATATCATTGAACTGCACTTTCGTTATGAAAATATTAATTAAAATGATGATAGTATTATTATCTGAAATTATCTTTGACAAATAGTATGTATCAATCATCGTCAATGGTACTTATCTAAAAATGATAATTTATTATTGGTAACGTTTTGGATAGTAGCCCACTCATTGATGTTAACAGTGTGACCATCATCTGGCATAGCGTAGTATGGAGTTCCATACATTTATGAGGCCAACTTATACTAGTTGCGTTGTCACTCAGATGCGACATACTGTATTAAATATACAATGAGTTTTGTAACTAATGAACTTGATAATAGAGGTTAGGTATTTTTTTAAATGACCTAAACCTAACATCACGCCTGTAATCCAAGAAGGCTTAAGCACAGGTGTACCTAATACTATACCCATATTCGCCAGTTATGTTTAAGTCCGAGGATGCAAGCCTATTGCCATCAACCGGGCACAAGACTCCGTGACCACTACTGAGAAATTTCTAATGGAAAAAACCCAATAACACTTTGCTCGACCCGGGAATCAAACCTAAGCCCTCATGCTCAGCAGTCGTAGCACCACTTTTTTTTTTTTTTTTGTTTTTTTTAGGATGGGAAATCATCAAATGACTTCTTTCGATCTGGGCGGAGCGGAAGGAAGTGTCAGACTTGACTGACTAAAACCCATCCATGTTCCTTCTTAGCCCTTTGCGTTCCAGGGCAACGGTATCTTTTTCGAATAACCCGCAGCCCTGGTAGGCATCGGCCCTCTCGGACCCTTTCCGATTTGCTGACATCTCCTTGAGGCGCGCGTGGAACACAAACGCGCCGTCGGCACGGCCTGTCGTCATTAGACGGACGGACGGTGAGCTAGCCCATTACTCACCGTCCACAGGCCCGCGCCTACGGTGGCCGGGGCCACTGGTTGCCCACCGACGCCCGGGGCGTCTCCCGCGGCGGCTGGGACGTGAGGTTCTCTCCCTCTCACGTTCCGCCACCTCCTTCGCTTGCATGATTGCTTCGCGGAAGGAGGCGACGGGTTCCCATTCCCTCTCGCTCCGGACCATGGATTAAACCAGGGACGGACGCGAGAGGTCGCCGTCGCCAATCGCCGCTACGAGGACACGGCGGTGCTCAGCCCAAGCGGGGCCGAGCTCCACAGTGTGCTCCACCATGTCCTCCGGCCGATCCTCGCAGTGGTAACACCCAGGCGTTTCATCCCGCCCGATTCGGTGCAGGAACCTCCCGAAACAGCCGTGTCCGGTGAGGACCTACGCGCTTGCGACCACTAGACCAACGAGGCAGTCAGGAATTACTTAAGTACAATGTTCGATTTATGCTGCAGTTTTGTGCTTTTTTGTCACTAACCATAAAATCCTTCTGTATCTGCTTCGGATAAAGATGATGACAATAATTAGTATCGACTATTCAGATCATTGTTTCGAAAAACCCAGCTGTATTTATCACCTGAAAAAGCACGAATAACATTAATTTTTATTTAAGTTCTTTATTACCGGTCTATTTAGTGGATCACCGGCTTATTTGACACCCAATATCACATAAAAAGATGACCTTGACCTTCTAAACTAAGATCGTAAAAATAAAACCCATAACCCAACAGACATACCCAGGGGATAAATTAGTTTAGCAATAAAACGTCTTTAAAAGATATATGGAAATGTGTTCAGTTTCCTGAAGTAATCCCCTTCAAGGATATTTGGCAGTACATTTTCGTTATTCAGAACAGTTTTAGTAGCCATTTTGAAAAGGGTCCACTTATTTATAGGGATCATTTTGGTTTAAGAAGCTGTAAAAGCATGTTTCGTGTGGTTACTAAAGGTACTAGGCAGTAAAAGTTCGTGTAGGGTTTTTTTTCGTAGGAAAGTGTAGAGATACTTAGGTAGGCACTCTAAGGTTACGTACACACTGACAGGTGGCTTGCTTAGAGCTTAGAGCATTTTAGAATGTTCGCATCCGTCCTCACTGCGAGATTGGCACCTCCTAGTCCCCTAGCGTGAACATTTCGATAGTGTATAGGCGCGTGTATACACACCAGCACGCGTAGCATGACCGCCGTAGAAACGGTCTATCTCGATGGAAGAATCGACAAACTGACACATTGTCATTGTCTATCTGTCATTATGTCGATTCTTCCGTAGACAAAACTCGTTTCTACAGTGGTCATGCTACGCGTGCTGTCAGTATGTTCGAAGCGTAGGGGAATGTGTGGTGTTACGCAAATGGATAGAATAAAGAATGAGTACATTAGAGGAAGTCTGAAAGTGGCGCCAGTGACTGAAAATATGTGTGGTAATCGGTTGTCGTGGTATGGGCTTGTGATGCGGAGGAATGAGGAAAATGTCGTGAGGACAGTTTTGAGTATGAATGGGTATAAGAGTAGAGGAAGACCAAAGAAACGATGGATGGACTGTGTGAAGAATGTTATGCAAAGAAAGGAGATATCTCATGCGATGACAAGTAGGTAATAGAGAAGTATGGAAGAAGAAGATATACTGCGCCGACCCCAAATAAATTGGGATAAAGGCAGGAGAATGATGAGTGCACTCGTGGCCATGATCTATTTGTGCTACCTGCTGTCATTCTTTTGTTTTATTTTGCAAGCTATTTATTCCCGTTTCGTTCTAATTTAAGTTTACCTTTGGTGTATTTTTACTCCAGAGAGTCTACGTGTCACATTCAACTCTCCTGTCGCAGGACTGCTGGTTTTTATAATGAAATATGTAGTACGGTTTGTACTGTGTATTTGTTGTTTTTTTTTCATCTATAAGTACAAATAACTAACGTCATAATACGTATGACGTCTGCTAGTTGGTCGATCGTGGTTTAATAGCTATCTACTTCAAAGTTCCATTGTTAACTAAAAAACTATAAGAACCTACCTACCTACTTTAATACTAACGCTGTAACAGAAATATTGTAAAACCAAATGATTTTAAAAGAGTAACCATGGAGTTTCCTGCCGGTACTTCTCCATAGGAAACGACCAACCCGAACCGAGCACCTTTTGTCGACGTTTTATAGGTGCCCCTGTAGGCCTATGTAAAATAAAATATTTTGATTTGATTTTGATCCTATGTTTCACCCGTGACTAACAATTTAATAAATAAATTTTAATTTGAAATTTAATTGTTTATCTGCGTAGACCAGCATCAGGTCTTCATCAAATTTAAACGCAACCACTGATTTATCTTATTTTTCATCATCAGCTCAGATACATGAGATGATTACCAGGCAGGAGAGTTCCCTCGGTTTTTCTAGGATTCTATCATCAGATCCTGACCTGATGACCATGGGAATTACGATGGGTGCAACCGGAGGATCCAAAAAAATGCAAATTTATTTTAATAAACTAATTTATTACTGTATTACAAAGTATTGAAATTACGACTAATTATATTAAAGTGTCAATTGGTCGATGTCAGATCCAAAAGTGCCGCTCCACGTTTTTATGTTTCTATGGAAAGGTTCGATTGACGTCAATTGGTCACGTTATGCTGAGCTTGCGTTTCGTGCCCGTAGGTGCCGTGTGCAATGTATATGCAGGTATGCCGATGCAGCGATCTATTAAGGTTGACCATGCGTAACACCTCCCCCCGTAGAACAGCGAGTATCGATGGACTTGTTCAAGATGGTCGCTGGTAGACATCCAGGGTCAATCCTTATTTGGCTTGGGTTGATAGTGCGTGGTGGTGGGATTGCGTAGACGACTTCAGGGTTGCTGTTGAAGTTTTCTGTGATTTCTCTGGATGCTTTTCTTATGCGTAGCCGACGATAGATTAGAGTGGCGATGAGTGCGCATGTACCGGATAGTGCGAGGTACATGGGTATAGTAGTGTGGTAAATGACGGGATCGGTGACGTCATCTAAATGTACAGGCAGTTGCGTCGCTATCTCGTTGCTAAGCGTGTGAAGTTTTTGTAGATTTGGCGAATTTAGGATGAGCTTCGGATAATTTTCGACTCGTTGTTTAGGGGCATCTCAGTGATCTTCACGACATGTCCTTTGATGTGGTCGTCAGTGTTGGAGATGGTGAAGGCGGGTGTTCTCAGGTTACAGTTGTGGGGGATGATTGCCAGATAGCTGCCTCGTAGGGTCCGGTACTGTTCTTGACCGCAAGACATCTTCACTTTTGTTGGTACAGGAAAACTTAAGGTATAATGCTTGTCGTCCAGGGTTTCCAGGGCTTCGGTGGTGAGAGCTACGGGTGTCAGCTTGCAGCTGGGTTGAAGTTCTTGATGGACTATGAGATGCTGGATACAATCTGGTTTGCTCTGGATTTGTAGGTTGGCTGTTGACTCACAGAGATATATGGAGTTTACCTTCGGACATTCTGTCTCTATGTACCTAGAGTCTGAGCTAGAGAGTGCTACGAAAGGTGAGGGTGGTATAAGAGTTTCGTGGTTTCTGTTAGGAACAAGGGAAAGTTTGTACAAATTATATGTGGAGGAAACAACTATCGGGACTTTTATAACTACTACTATCTGCTTATTAGAATAAAAGTAACCCAGTTTAATTATTTCATAAAAATGCCTAATTTCTACGTCAAGGATTTCGTCATTAGCGTATAAAATCCTTAATTTACCTAACATATACTTAATTTCATCTAAATTAAATAAAGAGTACGGGGTACTCGACGCACGAATAAATGTTAGGGTGTTCTCTAAACTTCGTAATTCTTCATAAAGATCTTCTACATTATCTCCTAAGATTAACAGATGTTGGGCCAGATGGGCGTATTTAATTAAATCTGTATCCCTATTAGCGTTACTTTCCAAAATTAAGTTTAGTGCTTTACTCATCTTATCTTGATTTGAAATTATACTATCTATTATTTGAGAGCTACGTGAAATAAATTTACTATTTAAACTAACATGGTTATTAATTTCTAATTCTAATTTATGCTCATTATTACGTAAGGTGTTTATGGCGTTTTCGTATTTAAGTGCATCGGTGTAGTCTAAATTACCAGAAATTGATTTTATTACAGAACCCAAACCGTCGATAAGGCCTCTTTTACTACGAGTTGATTCAAACATACTAATTTTACTAGTAATTAAATTGATTTTACTATTGAGATGTTTCAGATGAGGGTCGAATAGGAATAAGGTTTTATTGTTAACTATGGGACTTAATTCAGCCATCTGTGTTTTTACCACTTCAATTTGAAGATGGATATTCTCTAAATCTATATGACTTAGGAAAGAATGGAAATGGGAAACGATCTTTGCCGCTCCTAATTTGAAGGGAAGTAGTCCTGGTCCATTGTCAAGTGATTCAACTGTTATCTCTTGTCCTTGGGCCGGATGTAGGGTCATCAGCCATAGTATTATCCTGTAACAAAGTGGGATCTTTAGGACTTCGCTTAAGGCGAGATTTTGCTACTGGACCGCGTTTCTTCTTCGTATAGATGTGGATTGGAAGATCTGCGAGTACAGTATCTTGCGTATAACGCGGGGCTAACTTCTGTCGAGACGCCATGGGATTGCGTACAAAGATTTGCTGGTCAGGGGTATAGTCCTTCTCGGGTTCTCTGTCCCTGTTACGGGTTTCAGTCAGTTGTGTCCTGTCATGTAAGGATGTCTGGTTAATAAGGTCGTATACTTGACCCATTCGTTTCCTATGGTCTTGTGAGTACTGTTGCAGTAAGTGTTCAGATAGGTCAATATCTATTGGGTCTCGAGGGTCAAAGTGTCCAGTTATCAAGTCCAAGGGTCTACATTTTGTGAAGCTATGGATCGAACTATTGTACGCTAAGATGGCATAAGGCATAAGATTAACGATTGGTTCATTTCGTCTCTCTAATTTCAATAACCTAAGATGTTCTAAAATGGTAGAATGGAATCTTTCTACTATGCCATTGTCGTTAGGGGAATGCGCTAATATTTTATGGTGAATAATTTTATGAACTCGGTTGAATTCTAAGAAAATCTGATTTGTGAATTCAGGGCCTCCGTCCGTGACAATAGTCAATGGGACCCCATGGTGGGTGCAAAATACAAGTAGAGCTTGTACTACACTTAAGGCGGTGCTATCTCTAAGGTGATAAGCTTGTGCATACTTAGAGAAAGCGTCTACAATGGTAAGGAATTTCTCTGTTTGAGCTGTGAACAGATCTAGATGGATAATTTCAAAAGGCTTACTAGGGGGTGGTACAATGTTAAATCTTTGCTTGATGGGGTGACGGTCGTACTTAGCCTGACCACAGATAGTACATTCATTTATGTACTTGGAGATGTGTTCTTTCATCTTAGGCCAGTAGAATTTAGAAGATAGGGCTAAGTAACATTCAGTGATACCGCGATGATTTGTTTTACCTTCGTGGTATTTCTTTATGATGTCTTGTTGACGCAGGTAGTCTTTAACATTCTCTAATTCAACTTTAGTTAGAACCATGTTCATTGAAGAGCTTTTGAAGTTGTCTTGAATTATGGGGATTATTTTATACATAGCAAGAGGAGGATGGATGATTAAACCGGTTTTGACTTTAGGGTTCACATATTCTTTAACTGCATTAATAACGTCGTTAGTCAGGTTAGACTCAGATAGTTGAATGGTAGTTCGGGTATGCGTTTCAAATGGCTTACTCACTGTCGGTCGTTTTTTAATATCGCCTACAAGTACAAAACAGATTTGTCTACTGAATTTATTTAAGGGTTCGTCTGATATTGGCACTTCTAGAATAGGGGCTTCGTTACTAGTGTGAACAGTTGCTGTGTCAGAGTTGTCGAGTATGTCAGGGTTGTTTGTAGGGGCTGTCAGTGTTTCAGAACCTGCTGTTGAGTGAGGCTTTTTAGATACATTTACCGCTATGGACATAGCGTCCTCGTTGTTGATTTCAATGCGGGACAATGCGTCAGCGTTAGTGTTCTTTTTGCCTTGCTTGTATACTGTAGTAAAATTGTATTCACTCAACTTAAGTCTCCAACGTGTGAGTCTGGAGCCTGGTTCTTTAAGGCTCATAACCCATTGTAAGGGTTTATGGTCTGTAACTATCTTAAACTTTCTCCCAAACAAGTATGGACGAAAGTATTTAAAAAACAACAAACAAACTATGGCTAATAACTCCTTCTCGATTACACTATAGTTAATCTCACTGGAGTTTAATGTCCTGGACGCGTATGCTAAGGGCTTATCTTGTCCTATAGGTCCTTGAGAAAGGACAGCTCCTATGGCAAAGTTAGATGCGTCAGTCGTAAGCACAAATTCCTTAGAAAAGTCAGGGTACTGCAGTATAGGGTCGTTAGTCAGTAGTAATTTGCACTTTTCAAAACAGTCGATGTAGTTAGGGTCATTGAAGGTGATCCTAGAACCTTTCTTGAGACATTGCGTCATGGGTTTCGTAATGCGCGCAAAGTCAGGAATAAATTTCCTATAGTATCCTAACAGGCCTAAAAAGCGTTTGATCTCGGTAGCTGTCTTAGGAATAGGGAATTTCTGGATGGCGATGATCTTATCGGGGTTAGGCTTAATACCGTCCTTACTTATTACGTGACCTAAGTATGAAGTTTCAAGCTTTAAAAATTCCGACTTATCCATCTGGATCTTAAAGTTTGATTCCCTTAATCTCTTGAATACTTTTTCTAAGTTTACCATGTGTTCCTGTAAGGAAACACTAAAAACGACTATGTCATCGAGATATACGAGACATATGACATTTTGGAGGTCCCTGAGGACATTATCCATCACGCGTTGAAACGTGGATGGAGAATTTTTGAGACCCATGGGCATGCGTAAAAATTCAAAGTGCCCATGTTCTACATTGAAGGCCGTTTTGTGAATATCGGCTGGGTCCATTTCTACCTGGTAAAATCCACTTGCAAGGTCTAGAGTTGTGAAGTAATGACAGTTACCAAGTTTATCTAAGATGTCATTAATATTGGGGATTGGGTACTTGTCATCGAGGGTTTTCTCGTTGACCTTACGAAAATCAATGACTATGCGCCATTTAGTCTTTCCGGACGCATCAGATTTTTTTGGAACTACCCAGATGGGTGAGCTCCAGGCTGACTGCGAGGGACGGATTATCCCTTGGTCTAACATTTTGCTAATCTGATCCTGAACTTCCTGTCTGTGAACAAAGGGATATCTATAGGTCTTAGTATAGACAGGTAATTCGTCGGTGGTATGAATACTATGCTTTATCTTATTGGTGAAAGTTAGAGGTTCACCATCGATATAGAAAACGTCAGCATATTGTGCACAAAGAGATTCTAGGTTGGCTCGTTCTTCAGGATTCAGATGGTCAGTGCGTAGTTTTGATAATACCTCGGATACGCGATCGCTAGGCTGATAGATGGTCGCGCTTTGCTCGTTAAAAAGTTCCGCGGTAACTGGCCTGTCCATTGAGAAAACTACATCATGTTTAGTTGGATTAGTTATTTCTATGATGCCACGGTTATTTTTAACAGAAGTAACACAGTCGCGAATAGTGCAATTGGAAATAGTCTGCTCTGATATTATTACGTCACCATCATGTAGATTAATGGGGACTCTAGCTAATTTGGATGAATTAGCGGGTACTATGTCCTCGTAAAGATTACAATTACGTGAATCATACATTCGCAAGGGATTAGATGAGTTACGTGTAACAAGAACCTTATTCTTTAGATCTATATTAGACTCTAACTTTTCTAGTAAGTCTAAGCCTATTAAGCCGTCAAAATAATTGTGGAACTTGTAAATGTATAGGGTAATGTCACAGGTTTCTCCGAATTCCGGGAAGCACGGTACAGTAATGGAATAATTATTACGAGTTGTCGCGTGGATGTTAGTGACTTCGAAAGGCTCATAATTACACTGGATATGATGATAAAATCTTTCTACAACGTTCGGGCTGATAAAAGATAGGTTCGCCCCGGTATCTACTAATAGTTTAATGGGTGGATTAGCAATCTGAATGAATGGAAGTTGTCTCTGGGTTTGTAAGTTAATCTCTATTTTGGTTTGTCTGATTTCGGGGCTGTATGAAAATCCTGGCCTTCAGCAGACGTTCCTTGGGCAGATGTTCCTTCAGGCACATTCTGATGTTCCTCTACGTGCACAGGAACATAATCACTATGAGCTAGTGGCTCATACACAGGTTCGTAATTGTGAGGTACAGGGTAGAACTGGTCGTAATAGTCATTATAGGCATAGTCGGGGTATTCATAATAGTCGTAAAAGTCTACTTCGTTAACATTCATCTCACGAGTCTTAAAGTAGTTACTGGGAGGTGGATTTCCTTGCTGAGTCCAGTCATGTCCTGTCGAAGGTCTCGGCATAGGTTTAGGAACAAAGTGGCTTACACCACTCATGGGCTTAGGGCCATTATTAATGGGCGTGTAACTAGGCCTTTGTTGAGGCAATCGGAACACGTTGCTCTGGGGCCTATGGTTAGGCGGGGGTGCGCTTAACATTTGTTGGGTTCGCGTGGGACCGCGATTGAAAGGCACTTGGGGTCCCCAAGCTTGCATTGGCCTTGGCGGTTGTGGCTGATAAAAACTTTTGGAGGGACCGGGCTGATTAAACGGCGCTGAAAAAGTGACTGGCTGTGGAGTATGCAAATTAAATGGCTTAATCTGATACGTACTGGGATTAAATGAAGACGTAGACTGCACAGGTCTCCGCTCCGGCAAATGGTCATTACGCTGCTGTAAGTACATGGTGTTAATTTCCTCGTGCACAAACTCGAGGGCCTTTTCGATGGTGTCGGGTCGCATGCACCTAATACGCGAGCCTAAAGGTTCTTTTAGGCCACGAACGAATGCCTGTAGGGTTAATTTTTTATATAGTGCCCGTTTGGCCTCGATGGTAGTAGATATGGGCTCATGCAAGGTCACATACGTCATAATTGTACTAAATAAAGTTTGGCACTTTTCGTAAAATTCCGGTGGTGATAAATTCTTTTGCGTTAACAGGGCCAAATCATTGTATAAGGCGGTCTCGTCCCGCTGGTCCGAGAAGTTATTAATCAGGGCGTTTCTAATACCCTGCCAGGTTTCGGGAATGCCGTTTGAATTTATTGTGCGGGCGGCATTTCCGGTAACTTTATTAAGTATGCCGTTCAACAAGGATAAATTACTTAGTTCGTAATCTGGCTCTGCCCTAACAAATTGCGCGACAAGTTGGTCACATAAACGTACAAACCGCGTGAGCACGTTCGGGTTCCCGTCGAATTCGGGAACGAGGCGTAAGGCCTTGTAAACTTGATCTACCAAATCGGTACTCATTTTGTTAGTTAAATTATTCTCTATGATTAAGCAAGATTCTACACTTTCACTATCTTCTAATATAGTATCTAAATTCCTATTCGCATCGATTTGCGAGTTCCTATTAGAAATACTCGACTTAGGAGTCCGTGATATACGTGGGTGAAAAATTTTGAAAGTTTAATAGAAACACTTGAGGAAATTAACACAAAGGAAACACAGGGGAAAAAAAGGAAATTACACAAAGGATACTAAAATATAGGAAGGCGAGCAACTCTAGTAGATCTAGGTACTTACCAAATCTGCATCTCTCTGTGGTATCGATATTCGGATACTCCTCCGTAGCCGCACACCCGTAGGTTCGAATAGCCCGTTGTCGGTGATCGATTCACTGAATTTACTGGACTATCCTACCGACTGCGCCAATTACGATGGGTGCAACCGGAGGATCCAAAAAAATGCAAATTTATTTTAATAAACTAATTTATTACTGTATTACAAAGTATTGAAATTACGACTAATTATATTAAAGTGTCAATTGGTCGATGTCAGATCCAAAAGTGCCGCTCCACGTTTTTATGTTTCTATGGAAAGGTTCGATTGACGTCAATTGGTCACGTTATGCTGAGCTTGCGTTTCGTGCCCGTAGGTGCCGTGTGCAATGTATATGCAGGTATGCCGATGCAGCGATCTATTAAGGTTGACCATGCGTAACATGGGACCACATGGGTAGTATACTGTTTCTAAAAACCCGTCTACAACAGTCTGGCAGTATTCCAGTATTTACTGGGAAGATCCTCCGACCAGACGGATGTTGTATTTACAACACCCTTCTGGTCGGAGGATCCTCCCTTTTCAACGACGTACGAAGAGAAGGACACTCTGTTCCATATAAATATAAAGTACGATCTCCGTTTGCTGGGAAAAAGTTGACAGTTATTGTACCTAATAATTACGCCACACATACAAGACGTCTAATTTTAACAGCATTATTTCGCGAAAATATTCCCAGTGACTATTACAAAAATAAGAACAAAATATGTTGACATCTCGCAAGAAAAACCACTCAAAGAATTGGCACTTTTCGACTTTCCTTTAATTCTATTAGAATAACATTATCTTGGGTTAAAGGAAACATTTCGAGATATTACTGATATTAGGGTACGGTAATGTGCTCCATACATCTTAATGTTCTGTTTATTGATATTGAGGGGCTCTTGGCTAAATAGGTGAGGAGCCATTTAACTGAATAGGTTACATTAAAAGCCTTGATGGTAAAACTCCAAATAGTGAATTTGTGCTTGAAACGATAATGATTTATCTGTGACGTTCTTCAGAAAGGTGCGTAGTGCTTGCAACTGGCGTACATTTTCTTATATGACCAGCTTGCCTACGATTACGTCTTAAAACATTATTGTTTTACTCCTTTTCCAGTGTGGGAAAGAGATGGCGCTAGACATCCTGTATAGCTCCGTCTCTTTCCCACACTGGAATAAGAGTAAAACAATACTGCTTTAAAAGGTCATGGTAGGCCAACAGCTGCATGAACGTGGACGAGTATGTCAGGATTGTTAGTAAGTGGCGTTTCTGCTGACCCCTATGTGAAAAGGCATGTTTGTAATGTAATTTCAAAATAATTTTGTTTTTCAGACACCAACAAACATAAGATCAGGGGTGTTTGTAAAAATCTGAGAGAGATAAAGTTAATAATGGGAAAGCTCTTCGGTTCCGCAATCAAAACTTTTCGATAACGAATCGAATCCAATAAAATATAATGATTGTCATGCTAAAAAAAACTTTTTCCTCATTATTCAGAATGGGAGTGCAAATGGAATGACGTCAATATCCAATCACCCAATAAATTACACAACACATGAACTTCATTTGAATCTCAGCCCGATCACTATGTATGGTAAGCTTATCCCTTGGGAGAAGCAAGCCAAGTACTTAGGAGTCTTACTTGACAACCACCTGTCTTTCGCGGCGCACATCAAAGCAGCTCGCGACCGAGCTGCCTTTGCTATGGGTAATGGGTTCATTTCATGATCTCGGCAAAAAGCAAATTGTCACTCAAGTGCAAGTTGCGCCTTTATACCGCGGTGATCCGCCCCATTATGACGTACGCTTGCGTCGTGTACGCTCACACCAAGCCTCTATGCATCCATAGGATGCAAACCTTGCAGAACCGGTTCTTACGTAGAGTCACGGGAGCCCCTTTTTATGTCCGTAACGACCGTCTACACGTAGACCTTAGAATGCCCACCGTCCTTCAGTTTATGAAACGTCTTTCGAAGCGTTTCTTCGATAACGCCAGTATACACCGTAATCCCCTGATGGCAGCGGCCGCCCGTTACGAACCCTCGCGCATTAGTACAGTACGCCGTCCTCGGCATACTCTCGTCACTCCCGATGATGCTATCACCCTCCTCCAGGAGAGTAGCAAAGAGACTAGCACTCTTAAAAAGTTCAGACACAAACCGCCGTCTTTCCGACCTCGCCGTCGAGGTCCGTCGCGACGTCCCGGTCCATGCCCTCCCCGACCCTCGCTCGAGCCAGCCCGCGATGCTGTGCCAGTAGTTTTAAATCAGCCCCTAAATAATGATATCACTCAGATCCAGCCTGTCCCCATGCAGTCCTCCCCCAGCGACGCCCTGAGCCGAGGCTCGTACCCCACAGGGGGTGCCCGCAGCGTATAGTCGCTTAGTTTGTAAGTTTTTATGCCCTGGCTGGAGGCCTTACTCTTAAGGCACCCACAGGATAGTCCGGTTAAGCAGACGACAACCTCCCAGGTTGAACTGCGAGATGCCATTCATAAATAAAAACTTCATTCGAATAAAGTGACAATTGAGAGGAAGTTTATAAGTTGCGTTAGTTACAGAAAAGTTAAAAGGGAATCGTCTGTCATGGTATGGGTATGTGATGTGGAGAGACGAATCGCATGTGACAACAAAAGTAATGCGAGGGTCCATGCATATCGATATCAAAGTACTAATAGGTGCCTTACCTTCAGGGACTCCAGTCATTCAGTTGAAGCTAGTATGTATGCTAATATTGACTAAGTTTCTGAGGTGAAACATTGATGACGTCACGTAATGCATGCGAGTTATGGGTGTCGCTTTAATGAGTCGTGAAGATGTCATGTCACATTGATCTAATTTGTTGTATTTTTAAGATGAGTTTGTGTGTTGAGCATGATTTGTAAGACTAAGAATTTTGATACTTTGAGTTATTTAGGTCCTTAGAATCTATGTTTTTTATTTAAATCCTATTTACACACTCCCAATTTTTGTTTTTCTGTAGTTTGTTAATGCAACAAAATGACTGGCTTCGCTTAACAATGTGTTGGTTATATAGTAATAAAATAATATAAATAAAAACCGGTCAAGTGCGTGTCGGGCCACGCGCAGTGTAGGTTTCCGTAGTTTGTATAACAGCCAAGTGCGGGTCGTATTCGCTGACTGATAGTTTCGTACCATGCTCTAACTAAAAGCCAAACATGACTACCTATCTAATTTGACTTCCTATACAAACAACAATAACAGTCTCTTTTATAAAACTTATTTAGGAATGAAACAGCGCGATACAACTGACGCTTAACGCCATTTATCGACATTTCTATGGAGTTGTTCGAAATTTTCGAGTCAAATACAATTGGTCGACTATTACTCGTAAACTTGTAAAGCCCACTTAAGTGTGATAGTTTTTCTTTAAACTTCGTTATATATAGGTACTACTGCCGTGACATTTGTATTTCTAACTACAACCGTTTATTCTGTAGAGGGGGGGGAGACACTTGACCCTAACGAAAATTGGTAATTTAAAGCTTGATAAGTCACGAACGGTTTACTTAATCAAAAAACGGTCTTCCCAAATCCCTAATATTTTTGAAATACCTATCCAACGTCATTTCATCCTTCCCCTAGTGTGGGGTATCCCACACTAGGGGAAGGATGAAAAAAAAAATTATCATCCCCACTTTACATGTAGGGGAGTTACCCTAAATAATTGTTTTTTTCAAAATTTTATTTTACCACTTTTTCGGCGTCATTAACGTGTATAGGTACTCATGCCAAATTCCAATTTTCTAGTACTAATAGTTTTTGAGCTAAACCGCGGACAGACAGACAGACAGACGGACGTGGCGAAACTATAAGGGTTCCTTGTTGACTACGGAACCCTAAAAAGCATTTGATTATAAGCATTAACAAAGTAGGTTAACTAATCCTAAACAAATACAAAATAAGTTTTTAATTTGCAAGATCATCCGCAAGTGAAGGCCTCCTCCAAAGAATTCCAGGAGAGTGTTGATTTTGCAACTTTAATTATTGCTTTATCTTACAGGATGGCTACGTAATAGTATTTCACAATTACATTTCATTCGACACAACGAACTTCACTAAAAATACTCTATGTTCACAAACTACTAATTCTGGGGTTATTCTTTTTTCTCTTATCTATCAATTTACATAATATTAATACTAACAAGTGGTTACGAAAAGAAAAGTTACAGCAAAAACACGACGTTAAAATCTGGAAATGTACCTAAATCATACTGAATGAGTAGCATTGAAAACATAAATACATACTTGCTTTTAATAAAATCAAAAGCACGTCCAATAATTGACAGTAGCTGGATTAAATTGAAATGGAAGAAGCAAGTAAGACTATTGTCTTTAAAAAAAATCTTCCAACCTAATCATATTTAAGCTCAACCAACGCGGAAGAGAATAACAAAAGATACGCCAAAATATACAACGCAGATCCTCTTAAAAATATATTGAAATAACAAGTAAGAAAATCGTCGAAAAATGTCGCTCAAGGAAAGGTCCCTGACAGAAAACAAACATTACGAAATCACTTCTCTATTGTAATAAGTTGGGATAAACTGTCAATGCGTCGAATAAAGCAATGTTATTATATTTTGACGAAACGCGTGTAGCGGTAAGGGCTCGGACAGATTGACGCGATTATCGCGCGCCTGGCGAGCTTATCACGGCTCGTGTCGGAATTCGAGTGCTGAGGAAATTAATGGAATGATTGAAAGTGTGGTGTGGGTTTGGACGAAGGTCGCTTTTTAATTTCCCGGATTTAATGTGTAGGTTTTTACGGTGAATTAACAAGGTCATGAAAAAATACGTTTTGTGAATCCTGAGTATTATTATCAAGGCGTCCCGATTTCTTTATTTTTGCAGCTAAACTGCAGATATTACAAAAGAAATCACTGAAAAAATGTAATGGAGAATGACTTTCCGGGCTTGTGATTTCTCATCATCTGTTTCATTACGTTAAAGTCTGTTAAAGAAAATTGCCGAAAAATCGGGAAGCAATTAATTTTGTAACCGCCAAAAAGTCAACGTCACCACTTAATTAGTATCGTGCCCGCGACAATCCGACGTCGTCGTCCTAACAACATTTTCTTGCTGTCAAAAATAGGAGCGACCCCACTCCGACTTCAGCCCTCTTCAGTCCTCAGTAAATAAAGACATTCAGCTTTTCTGGCCTTCGACGGACTTGAAAAGACTCTGAACAGTAAAATAATTAAGTATTTTTACTTATTTTTTGCTTGTTTTTATACACCATTGTTAAAAAGTGTGTTTGAGCTCTCAAACATACTTCGCGCTTTTGTCCCTTTTCACTTCGGCGCGTCAAAAGAGAGGGCCTGCGTTTGTCCGAAAAGTACTCGAAAGATTCTGAAGATTTTCCTCGAAAAACACGTTGAGAATTATTTAGTATTTCGGTAAAATACGAGGAGTAGTTTAGAGGGAAATTCGTGGAATAATAAATGTTTTTAACCCCGAAATGTTCAAGAAGGAAGTGGGGATGTAATCTCTTTAATCAAGAAACGGTTTTGTGTGAATTGAGGGTTATGTAGGTCGTGGAGTGAGTAATTAGGTGTTTTAGGGAGGAGTATACAACACCTAAATGAAAAAAGGTACTTTGCAAGAATCTTGTTTATGATTCCACGAATCGTCTTGGAAGCTAGGGAATAACAACCCTGTAATTCTTTAGCTCCTAGGGTGTCATGTGTACGTGCAGACAGAAAAAATTTTCCTTACTCGCGTTAGTTCCATAATTATGATTTTAGGAGGAAATATGTTCGTAAGCCTCACTGAGCGATGGGATCAGGCGGTCACATTATCTTTCTTTTCCTGCTTCGGTATAAGCACCACCTTAATATCTTCACATCGTTCTAATTATGATCTCTCTTAGTAGGTTATATGTCACCGTATCTGCAACATTTATCAACCCTGTGGGCATTTCGTGTAACCTTAACGACTTCAACGGGATTAACAAAGGCTAGCTTATGTCATTACAATACGTTTTTGAGTTTTCCGTCATTCTTGTCTTTGATATAATGTCATTATCTGTTTTGTGATATATGCGTGCGATTTGATATATTGACAGTTAGTATGGATACCAATAGCTATAGTTTTGGTTACGGTTCAAGATCCCTGGAACGCCAGAAATCTTATTTTCTGGTTTAAAAAAATGTGCGGCATCAGCGTATGTACGCCAACCTGGTAACTTGTGCCGACGCGACGGCCAATTTTTGGATATAAGGTGCTAAAATTGCGTAAAAATATTTTTTTCTTATGTCTACACAAGTAAGTAGGTATGCATACGTTCACAGTACATACGAACACTACTCGATGCCACACATTTTAGAGTTCAGAGTTAAGAGGGGACTCTAGAGGGCCTTTCTCCATACAAACTATACCGCTGTTTTTCGTGGATAATGCGTCTAGAGCAATGATTTTTTTACCAAAATATCTAGGTATTATTAATACATACTCCTAGCATTTCTTTTTTTTAACATTATCACTAAAAGAATTATGACAATCCAAAAACCCGTTTTTACCGCCATGTTCAGACGACTATCAGACAAAATAGATAAGTTTTTAACAAAAAAGAAAATAATAGAAGCATAGATATACTTTTCCTCTAAATTTTGATATACGAATTATTTGGATCAGGGCGTCTACTCTCTAACTCCGTCAACGAAGACACGGGCCCGTACTAAAGACGTCCGTCACTAAGAAATAAACCCTACTCCCTAGTGACAACGGATTCACGAGCTACGAACGGGACCGTAGACAATATTAGTGAACGAATGAAAAATGGCGATAGAGTTGGGCTATTTTATCGGTCCATTACCGGTTTACTTACTTTATGATTTTGATGATTTTAAACAAAAAAAATGACATTGTTATTGTTAGAAAATGACCAATTTAAAAGAAAATACCTTTTACTATGTCTTTATATGAAGAATTGAACTATTTTTGCCATTTTCGTCCGGATTGAGGCTTTATACTGTTAATACCTTTGCCTTTTTTCTTTTGTTGACAGCAATGTTGTTTTAATGAAGTGTCAATTTTTTGTTTACAAATTTTGAAATATACATAATTCGCTTTATTAATACGACACGGGAACTTTCCGTAATAAATTGAACGATTACACATCAACACCGGGACGTGCTTAATGGGCCGCCGTTATTGCAATATCAGCGGCAACCAAAACACACCAGGGGTGCCAGGGTCCTCGGAGCGCGTTGCCACCAGTATCAAGCCGAGGACAGCCTGATAAAGAAGACTGCATGCGTGTGTAAACGAGGAAGAAGAAGCCTACTCGCATCAGTGCGGTACCGTATTGACAGGTCCGATTAGTTGTTGCGTCCGGCTATTCCATCGACGCAGCTGTACATGTCCCATCTACATCATACCACGACGCCAGAGAAGGTCGTGGAGTATATAAGGAGCAACACCAAGTTCACTTTAAGAGTGGAGAGCTTATAATCGTGCCTCAAGATTAACTTCAAGTCTTGTGTGGTGCGTGTCACAAGTTCACAATACTCCACCTCAAGGCTTTTATGCAGGAGGAATTTTGGCTGCAGGGGATCGTGTATCGGTATTTTGGCGCAAGGCTATACAATTTCTCAACTCAGCGCAATATGTGGCCGACCAAGCTACAATAGTTTTTTGTAAATGTGTTCAACATGTATTAGTTTAGTAATCATAAAAGATTATTTTGTAGATTGTATTTATGGCCCTTTGATGCCTGAGAATAAAAGTGATTGATTGATTGAAACTAAGTTTGTTGCAATAATTTAAGACTTCAATATTCAAGTTATCGGTGGTTATAAAACAGCACTACTTAGAAAAAGTGTTTTTTGCATGGGTCCAATAATATTAAATAAACTAACAAACAGCATAAAAAATTGAAAATAAACTCAATGCTTTTTTGATACAAAAAATATTATTTGTAATGTGTTTTCTGAATATCTATGTCATTTCATCAGTAAAATTTTGTAATGTCATTATTTGATATCTACTATTGTGTATAACCTACCTTGTTAAAATAATTTGATAGTATTGTAATCTTATAATTTCATAATCTTATTGATACTAACATTTGTTAAATATTGCATGCCAAAAGTCAGGCAGAATGTACCCGGCTCACTGTATTTCAGAAAACTTTTTTGTGCAATATCTACATTCTATGCAAATAAATGATTTGATCCATTAATTTATAATAATACAGTTGAGTGAGTTACTGAGAGAAAGAGGGCTATCCTCTCTCCTAATGTTGCTGTGCCAGACAGGGTCCAAACTCTCTTATTTAATAACATCTTTGTACACATATGGAATGCAATAAATAATTGAGTATTGAAATATGTTTTGCTTGTAATAGTGTATAATCTATCTTGTTAAAATAATTTGATAGTATGGTAATCATTTTATTTCATAATTTTACCCATAATCTTATTGATACTGACATTTGTTAAATATTGTAAGCCAATACTCAGGCAGAATGTACCGGGCTCCCAGTATGTCAGAAAAACTTTATTGTTTCTATTCTTTTCTACAATACATACATTCTATGCAACTAAATGATTTGATAAAGGAAATATGTTTTGCTTGTAATAGTGTATTGTTGATTGTATTTTTTTTTTCAATTTTATTGGTGTCTAATAAAAAAAAGTCTCCATTTATGAAAAACCAATGCTTTTATTGTGTAAATCTTTATTTTTACTTTTATCAGAATCTTCCTCCAGTCCCAACACCCATTATGTCCTGTAAGCAAAATAAACAGTTTGTAAAATATTTATTATATGTAAGTACCTATCAAAATCAAAATGTTTTTATTTTACATAGGACTACACGGGCACTTATAAAACACCGACAAAAATATGCTTGGTTCGGGTTGGTTGTTTCCTATGGAGAAGAACCGGCAAGAAACTCCATGGTTACTCTTTTAGAATCAATCAATAATTTAAATACAAAGTTATTGACATTTTATTATTAGAAGTGTGGTTTTCTTAGAAGACTGCATAAGTACTTACCTATTTCCATAGTATACATAGTCTTTCACCTATTTCCATAGTCCCTTGTTCAGCAATTGCACGAATATGTCTGTCACTCTTAGCCCTTGCTAAGGAGTTTGATGAAAATTGAGAGCAGCAAAGACCTAAAAGTAAACAAAAACAACAGTAAATAGGTGGGACTGATTGGTAATACAACTCAATAATTTGCAGAGCTTAGTCCTTGATACTTGGATCAAACCACTACCTACCTTCATTCTTGGAGGTGATAGATCCTCCCCTAGATGTTTCAATATTTTCCGTATGAGCCATTATTTCCCGTGAATTCAACATCGGGAATACTCGCCAAATGAAAGTTTTAGTGCAAGATAATCGACGGCATCGCCTTCGATCTTCCTGTAGAGCTTCTTCGAGCATTAAAAAGCACCCACAGTATCGATTTTCTCAAAAAACTTAACTTTCGTCGACAAAACGATAACTATTTTCATGTCGTATCAAATGACATAACAATCCGTCGTAACAACTGTCAAATTCAATATTACGAACGGACAAAAACACTTAGCGAGTAGGCACAACTGTCAAATCGAGTTGTCATTCATTCTTAGTACGGGCCCCGAACTAATGTTATGTCCGTTGGTGCTGCGGAGTAGGAAACGCCCGAAAGTTCGGCCGTGACAACGGGTTTCGTGCATAGAGAGTAGACGCCCAGTTTAGTTTTAAAGAAGAAAACAGCGGAATACAAAACGTCTTTTGGTCAAGATTTTTGTAGGTAAAATCAGCCCGAGCTGTAGTTGTCCCTTTCGCACTTTACGGGGGTTTGGTCGGGCGCAGCGCGACGGCAATAGTTTCTTCAAATACCTATTCTTCAAATTCCTCGGGCGTGGAGTCCCCTCTTAATCAGAAAATAAGTAATGTCTGGCGACCCAGGGATCTTGCTCCATACAAGTTCACATTCAATTGTTTTTGACACTTTAAAACAATTCTAATATCGTTCGCATGGGCAACTCCAGCACTTTCACTAGTTATTATGCCTTGTGACTGGGACTGTAGCTTGTCCTTTTTTTATGCTTTTTTTGGCTTTCAAAAGTGCCTGTAATGGTCTAATTTAAATAAATGCTTTGAGTTTGATTTTGTTCCTCTTCTATTTACAAACGTGTATCTAGCAATACTATTAAAAAGCCCACACAAAATAAAATATTCAATAAAAAGTATATTGCTTCGCCAGCGCAAGCTAAGTGGCTTAAGAAAACCAGTCCGGTTTTTTTTTTTTGGTCTAATCCTTTCGCTTAAGTGGCTAGACTGAGACTTCAGCCAATAACTGACTTAGCAGGGTTCGTTTAAACGGGAACACGGTTTAATACGGTTTCTTAACAAACAAATATTTAATTTTGTGTGTGAACTCTTTGCATTTTTTACTTAATATCTTTCTTTCTTGAATGATGAGACAAAGAGATGCCAAAGTAGACCCTCAGTTCGCCAGTTGTATTTTAGTACAAAGTTATGGCGGACGAGGATTGCTACCAACCGGGTAACAACCCGAACTTCAAGCTTTCTTTTTTTACGTTGGTATTCTAGGTATTTCTCCTGTAATGTCCGCGTTTACAAACATTTAAACTCACCTTTTCAAACATCCAGATATGGAACAACTCCTTGTCATACAAAATTATTTTTTTGTTACGTGCGGGGATCGATCCTGCGAGACGCAGACCAGCAGTCTACCGCTCAGCCACTACGCCAACAGTGCCGTCTAGCTAGTACTGAGTATAGTAGTAACTCCTGATGGATAACCCCTGATGGATAACCCCTTATTACTTTGCACGACCTGAGACTCGAACCCAGGACTTCATGCGTAGCAGTAGTTCTTGCGACGACAAGACCAAGGACGTTGTAGTTGGATCTCTATAGGTTCTTTGCATTATAATAGAATGGAAATGTAAGTTGGAGATACTTGAAAACAAGAAGTTCCTTTGTTGGAGTTGCATTTCATGTTTGAGCTCAGAATCTCTATTGCTTCTTAAGTTCTACAAAAGATTCTTGAATAATTTCATTCTTTAATAATGCAGTGTATTTGCGTTTCAAAGCGTTTCATATTTTAACAGTGACTCCCAATAGGTAATTAGGGCTTTTAAGTAGTTCATGTATTGTTCAATTACTATATGAGAAACCATTATCATAATACTTTATTCTTTATTGCAGACTAATTTAAAAATATACACACAAATTGCAATATATAGCTTATTGCTTATTTACAACATTGGGTTTTCTTACAGCGTACTTTTTTTTCGATTGCGAGATTTGCAACTGAGGATAAACTTACGAGTAGGTGTGTGCATAAACAGTAGGTACATTCAAAACTTAAATTAACTTATTTTATAAATTCAACTAATACATACTATATAATATACGTAAAACATACAAAACATATATGGATAAACATACATATAAAATATTATAATATACTACTTACATGTTGACAGGAAATGTTCCCTCATTCCTTTCTTAAACACGTCTAACGAAGGGCTATCCCATAAGGAGTGTGGAAGTGAATTCCAAAGGCGCACAGCACGAACAGTAAACGACCTATCATACCGACTCGAGGAGTGGGGAGGAAAACGAAGGAGAAGAGATGATGATGAGCGACAGGCTTACCTTATAAAGATAGAGAATAGTTACAGTGAACGCCACAAAACATTCACTAATCTTTTATTACTTTAGATTCTATAATGAAGGTCTTGTTGTTAATACATTCTTGTGTACAGTAACCAAATGTTCATTTTGAAAATACTTTTCGCCACGTTACAACGTGATAAAACTTAAGCACGGTCCTTACTCAGTTATGTTTGCACCAGCAGACCCTCTCAAATTGTTTGCAAAGGAAACTATCTACCTTTAGCCAAATCTCCTTTAAACGTTCGTTACGTACTAAACATAGAAATTCTCGTAATCCGCTATATTTACCCGTTGTTTGCAAACATTATGGTAACTATTTCCTTTGAACCAAGGTTCACACTAGTAACTGATAAACAAGTCTCTTATTACATTTTGCCCGTACAACAGGATGCCCGCGAATCTCCTTGCTATTATTTTAAATACAGATTTTGTTACTGGTTTTTCGAATCAATCGTAATTCTGACAGTCTTTTTGTAATATGTTGAGTTCGGAATACGTGCAGTCTAACCGGACACCGGATTACTAAATCTAAATATAAAATGGTGGTATTCAGCTATACTGGATACTGTAGCGTAAATAAAAAAAAAAATCGTCACTGCTACATGTTAATACGTATAATTTTTCCGATAAAAAAAAACCTAATACAAATGTTTTATATAAAATTTAAAAAGAATCAAAGGGAAAAAAATTATTGGCGATATAAAATGTGAATTTAAGAAAAGTTGCGAAATGGATTGTTTAGAATTGTATAAGATCTGTGATTTTGAAAATTAAAACCAGAAGGAGAGAAGGGGTTGCAACACCTATTCAGCCCTAGGCGCGATCAAATTGTATCCGTGCTTAATTACGACACCGGAAAAATTACATTGCGCGACCTTTTGACAAGAATGGCTTAAAAATAAAAGATGATGGTAGAAAAAACTACACTATTGCTATAAATTATAAAAAAATGGATTAGAACAAAATTTGTATTGAAATTTGACACCGTGATATTTTTCCCTGTAGGTCTGCATCTTCGCTCGTAACCTAACTGTTGTTCCGGGTCTTCAGTGGCAAGCCTCGGAGTCAACCGCTAGCACGCGTCTCCCGAACCCTGGTCGGTATTGAGACGCGGCGCCGAAAGTATTCGGGTCACCAGTTCACAGCTAGATTTTTAACTCCCAGAACCGATTCTGAGCGAATCTATGGTGAGAAAAATAGGGACAAATTATCACCATGCTCAAAAAAGAATCTTTCAAGCGGTAAAAATTTAAAATGTTTCAAATACATACCGGTTCTTTGTAAAAAACACTTATAGCTACCGACTATTCAGTACGGCGCTTATAATAGGTACAAAATTCAAATAGTCTTCCCAGAGTAATCGGTTTAAATTACAATAATTTTGGTATTTTATTTAGAAACGGAATATCATGTATACTTCCAAAGATTCGTCGCCAATTGACGAGAAATTTTTTTTACTTGACATCCAAAAGAATCATCATACTTTTTAAATTTGAACCGAAGTAAGAAAAAGAAAAATGATTAGAAATGAGGTCGACTTACACGAACGGAATAGTTTTTATTCAGCCGAATCAATAAACAGCGTGATAATACTGCAATACCTATTTTATGGGAACCAATCACTTTTCCGCTCTGAGGCAATAAAGTACCCATGTTGTTTCTTAAAAAAACTTACTTCCTATTTCAAAATGAACCCTTTCCAAAACAACAAGACGTTGCATTAAAAAAACAATCTGACGTCAAAACATAAATCGAGAGCGACCACTGATTCTTTTTTTTGCATTCTTCTTCTTAGCGTGTCGATGGCAATCTAAATTGTGTCAGCCCAAAACTGAGCCACTAGTTTGGCGCTCTCAGTAGCGTCCATCAGTTCCCGTAACATTTTTGCATTGAAAAGCATTTAGGTAGATAAGTAGAGCCTTTTCATTTTATTTAGTGTATTTAAACCGTTTTGTCCGAAAAATACGAAAATTCCTCACATTTAGGGTAGCTCCAACCCTTTTTGTACAGAGGAGACATATTTACCACACTGCGGCGCGAATGTGGCCGGACCGTGTATAACTTGTCAGTTTACAGACCGTTAGTACCCGAGAGCCGAGATAGTACGGGTTATAAAGGATATGTGAAATAATACGGCTTTTATATAGCGTAAAATGGCCACTGGTTCGCTGGATACTAGAATTACTCTTATTTCAATCAACTGTCCTTAGCAGGCCGATATTCTAGAAGACTGTAAAGACCCGTTTTTCGTCAAACGTAGCCGGCGCACAGCTAGTTACAAATAGCTTACTCTACAAGCTTCGTCGGAAATTCGTCTTTCACGGATAATTTCCTTAACGGATAATATGTCATTATGATAAAAGTGAGTATAAAAAAATGTTTCTTTGGGAAAGTGGTTTGTTATCATGAGTACAATCATGTGTTTTAGTATCGGTCACTAATTACCACTCACCCTATATAAAGGACCAATGCACAAATATTTTCATGTCCTATTTCCTTACCCCAGTCTAGTAAGAGCTCGCGAGCCGCATTGAAGGCCCTCAATGACGAAAGCCGACTTTTAAACCAAAATATCGCTTGTCATACCAAGTCTATAATTTATGGCCGTATCAACATCATTTAAGAAACATTTCTTCATTGTTATTGAGCAGTAAATCAAAGTTATTTCAGTAAACTATCAATGATTTATTGCCACTAATCCACTTCTATAAACAATCTATAGGTATGTAGTAAGTTTGTATAAAGTATCTCTAACTTTATTAAGTGGTCATTCATTATTATCTGTTTGGACTTTATTGTTGTTGTTGTTCTTTTTATGATATTGTCTATTGTGATCCTTAGTTTTTTTTAGGGTTCCGTAGCCAATTGGCAAAAAACGGAACCCTTATAGATTCGTCATGTCTGTCTGTCTGTCTGTCCGTCCGTATGTCACCGCCACTTTTTTCCGAAACTATAAGAACTATACTGTTGAAACTTGGTAAGTAGATGTATTCTGTGAACCGCATTAAGATTTTTACACAAAAATAGAAAAAAAAACATAAATTTTGGGGTTCCCCATACATAGAACTGAAAACCAAAAAAAAATTTTTAATCATACCCCTACGTGTGGGGTATCTATAGATAGGTCTTCAAAAATAATATTGAGGTTTCTAATATAATTTTTTTCTAAACTGAATAGTTTGCGCTAGAGCTACTTCCAAAGTGGTAAAATGTGTGTCCCCCCCCCTCTAATTTCTAAAGTAAAAGGAGGAAAATTCTGAAAATATTTACGATTGTAGAACTTAAAAAAAAAACTATCAACGAAAATTGGTTTCAATAAGATATGATGTTTAGTTTTTGAGATATGGGACTTTTTCATCAAACTGCAGCAGTAACTTTGTTTTTCATTAACATACTACGAAAAACCAATTTAGTTTTGCGGTTGAGTGGAAGTTTACTAACTAATACTACTAAATAATGAATGACAGTTCAAAATATTGTTTGGGGCTATGGAACCCTGTGTGCGAGTAAGACTCGCACTTGGCCGGTTTTTTTGTTCTTTTGCTTTCGGCCTAAATATGTTTCAAAAATCGTAAACTGATTTGATTGCTATCAGTATTGTTTACGGTGTGTAACAAACATAAATGATGTAACCAAGATTTTGTAACAATATTTTGATTTAAAAGAGTGTCCATAGAGTTTCTTGCCCATTCTTCTCCATAGAGATCTACGCTTTGGAATGGGCAACAATAGTACTTTCACAAGTTATTATGTCTGGCACTGTAGCTCTGTGATTTGTTCTGTTTTTTGACTTTCAAAAGTGCCAACAATGGTCTAATTGAAATAAATGCTTTGAGTTTTGAACAGTCTACTGTTCGCGATGATTTACCAACCTGAAAATAAAAATAGTTCTCTAATAAAAAGTGTGTTTATAGAAACTTGACAGATTTGCAATAGGTATCGTACTGGAAAAATCATTAAAAATACTTTTGCAATTCTTAAAAATTCACAGATGACACTGCCCTGGAGTGTAAATGTAGTGTTGCCCCACAAACGATGGGACACTTTATATCATATTCTGCCTGTTCTATTGCTTGGACATCAAACAAGCTGGACAGTACTGGAAATGCCAAACACGTCGCTAAATTCTGGGCTGACTCAATTTGAATTGTCATCGACATGCTACGCAAAAAAAAATGAAACTGTCATTTAGATTAATACTATGAATAATAGATCAACCAGGGAAGACACAAGAAATCAAACATTTAATTCTGTACCACCCCTCGCCCTCCCCCTCTTCGCATGCCCTATAGTCCTGCAACAAGCGACACCGTGGGATGACAGACAGCTGCACTTTATTTCCACTTGTCTTGTTTGCGTTTAAGTGCATCGCTGTCTTCTAATGATAATTGCATTGTATCTTCTGTCTGTTTATTTACTGTGGGTATGTTGTTTGCAGTTGTTGTAAATTAAGTTAGGTTAGGTAGTTAGGTTTAAAACGAGTCATGTAGGTAAACATAGTGCTAGAAGACGGAATATTGAAAACTGCTTGATAGCTCTATTTAAAAAGATTTTCTGCTTTTAAATGATTTTAACAGCAGTCAATCTTTTGAAATATCAATTTGGATTTCTAATTCCTTTATAGTAGGTCAATGGAAAACGTACCGTAGTCTTAAAAATCTTTTTATAAGCTTCTATTTAACTTGCAATGTTTGTCAAGTATGTATGTTTGTTTAGGTCAAATCTTGTACCTGAATTCTAAAACTGTTATCATCAACCGATTGAACTAATATTTTCCATACACGTCTAGTTTGGATGATAATGCATGGTTAGCTAGGTGACGTCATTCTAAATCCAATATGGCGACTCCCGAAGATGGCGAACTAGTTATTTTAATGTACTGTGGGTGCATAAAAATAACCAGTCCATAACTGTGTAAATGTATTCATAGTAAAGATGCCTATGCCTGCGCAGTAGCCCCCAAAAGATAACTTCGCATGATCAAAGCCGCAGGTAAAACCTTGGCCTTCATAATACTTACAACAAATATCTCTAATACATAATTCCAGGACTTAAAATCACATCATTATCAATTCATACCTCAAGCCGGCATTAATCCCGCTGTTTCGAAACGTAGGTAATCAAGATTAATAACTGTAATTCTGGCGAACACGCACAGAATTAGTAAGCTTAAACTAGAATCCATTATAATTACTCTCCTACAATATAAATTTGAGAACACTTAGCTAAAGTTAAGTAACTAAACTATGTTTGTGCCACTAGATATGTGTATGTAAAAAGGTCCGGTCTAAAGTACTTTGTAGATTTTCTTTGTATAAAGTTGTGACAGGCACCTACATCAAAAAATGATTCATCATCATTATCACTTCAGCCAAAAGACGTCCAAGAAGGGCTGGTTTGCCATAATCGCCACGCTTGGCAGGCGGGCTGGCGATCGCAGTACGGTTGTTACAAAAGCACAGAGAACGCTGCTGCCCATTCTCTGGCAAGTCCCTTAGTCGCCTCTTACGACACCCACGGGAAGATATGGGATGGTGCTATTCTATACGCCCGAAACCATACAGAACAATACCATACAAAAAAGTGTTGGCTGTTGGTAACTAGAAACTAAAAGTTGTGTTGTGTGAAACTGACGGAAAACAAGCAACGAATTGTATCATTGACCAGAAGTAGCGACCGGCGACCGTATCCGTTCGCCACCACCGGACACACTAACTACGGTTATCAGTGACCAGGAGTAGCAACCGGTGACTGTGTCCGATCGCCGCTCCGATCGCCGCTATAGGGCACAGCAACTACGGTTTCCTGTGATGGTGTGCCGTGTCGGTAACAAAAAGTGTCTACGTTTCTTTTGTCTTGTTTTAAATTTCCTACCTTCGTTAAAAGTAAAACTTCTAGATATTTTGGTTCAATGGTAAAAACCAGTGTGATGTTTCACATAGTAGACGTACCCTTCGTAATGAACACGAAAATGTACCGACATCGTGATTTAACTTAGCAAAAGCTGACATTTTCTGCTTATACTCATTGGTTGTCTAAATCTAAGTTTAAGAATTTAGTGTTTTTTTTTCAACGGTTTTACTTATAAGTATACATGTGGAGATACCTTACCTACTAATACCACTGTATAATACATAACATCAAGCCTGTTATCCCCGCAGGGTAAGCCAGAGATGAACTTAAATTATTTTACTCAGATTAGGTATTTAGGTACATCAACTTTTGACTGCCTCGTAGTCTAGTAGTTGCGAGCGCTGCAGCTGAACATGAGGCTGTATTTTTTTTACTTGTCATACTGGTACTGGACTAAAACCCACGCATGTTCCTTCTCAGCCGTTTATGTTCCTAGGCCGCCGTATCTCTTTCAAACAGTCCCGCAGCCTTGGCGGGCATCGGATCTCGGACCCCTTCCGATTTGCTTATATATTGCTATTTTCTTAGTTTTTAACTTGTGGAGCCTGTTGTGCTATTTAGCTAATATTACTTATCTTTCTTTTCCAGATCTACGCAAGCAATTCCGGTAAGTTCAAACAACAGACGCTGACATTGTTGCAACAAAATAAACTCCGTTTTGTTATTGAAATCACGTAAACCGCGACCATGACAGTTCTTAACATTTTTTTGTTTTTAAAGTATGTTTGAATGTTATCGAATGACTCTGACAGACTTTTAACTTCAACATCTCAGGATGTTTAGGTTAAAAAGCGACGAAGCACGTGTCAGGCTGGTAGTCAAAAGATTCCGTACGGACTTACTATCAAAATTCCGACTTATTAAAAGTTGTCATAACAGAGGTACAAATACGGCGGTAAGTACATAATTATATTCTTAAAGTTTCAACTGACTGTTTTGACAGTTAAAGTAATACAGCACTTTGAGACACATAAAATAATGCTTAGCAAACAACAGGCGGAAAAAGGCTTGGTAAATTATAACGTCCCATTTTTTTCCTACATTCTCTAAATAAATATCATCTAAATATCATCATTCTCTTGCACTGATCCAAATTTTTTTGGAGTCGGCGCAGCATGTCTTCTTCTTCCATACTTCTCTATTACTCGTCACCTCATCAGACACCTCCTTTCTTGCAATATCATCCGTCTCACAGTCCATCCATTGTTTCTTTGGTCTTCCCCTGGTCCTTCCCACCTATACACATTCATACTCAACACTTTCCTCACGACATTTTCCTCGTTCTTCCGCATCGAATCCAAAACAAACCCACTGATTAACACACAACTTTTCACCCCTAAATAAATAAATGAAAAACCTTTGATTACAGAACCCTATTATTAAGGTCTTTCAAACAGTTCCTATTCGCGTCCAAACAAACTCAATCTAAAGTCGATGTCATCAAACATCCTTTGCTGGTCTTTGTCGGGACCAACTTCGAGAACCCGGAGCCAACCATCAATGGAACTCGATGTATGAATAATTAATGATTTCGTTCAGCTCTGGTTTTTTTAGGGGAGAAGATGCACGCCAGACTATTGTAGGGCCCAAGATATTTAGCCTGTACCGAGCGGTTCACACTGCAGGAGACCGCTGCTTGGTGACGTATAATTTGTAGTCGCGATCCTTACCAGTGAGGGAACGACAAAGAAGAAGCAATATTTAATAATTTTATTCTCTAGTGCACACAAAATAAAAATATATACACACAAATTCTTTGCAATCTACACACATCAAAAGTGTCTAGGGATCAACATATATTTTTGCAATAACTTTTCTCCTGATTGATATTAATTAAAATTTTCTTTAAGGATTCATCAAATAAAGTGTTTTCGTTTGTCACAGTAACGATAAACCAAGTCACCTTTGCATTAATAAAGAAATTTGCCACTTTCTAATAAAGGGATTTTTGACATTTGAACCACTAACATTAAAGTTCGAAAAAAAGACTGAAATAACAGTTTTCTTTAAAATTTTATTGGGTAACTTAAACAATTAATAATCCGTGTTTCTACCGCGAACACTAACAACACAAGAACATCGGTTTGGCATACTCAAAATGAGTTCATCCAAATCACGCTGTGGAATGGCCGCCCATGTTCGTTGCAACAACAAAAAAAGGTCTTCTTGCGACTGGATACCCTCCATATTCGGCAGAGCTCTGTAGCATATCCCATGCATGCTCAATCGGGTTCAAGTCTGGCGACTGAGCAGGCCAGGGCAGGACATTGATGTTAGCTGCGGCGAGAGTCTGTCTTACAACTCTTGCGGTGTGCGGTCGTGCATTATCATGCATTAACTGAAATAAGGGACCGATTTGCACTTGTAGAGGAACGATGACGTCTGATACAATCGTCTCAGCATAAATTTGAGCGTTGAGGTTGCCTCTGATCCAAATCAACTCAGTTCTTCCGCCGATCCAAATACCCGCCCATACCATGATGGTTCCACCACTATAAGGATGGACTTCCTGGCAGGATTTTAATCGCTGTTGGCGTCCAGGGGTTCTCCAGTGTCGTATACGTCTTGTATCCGGTCTCATACCAAAACGAGACTCATCAGAAAAGCACACGAAACGCCATTGTTCTTCTGCCCAATTTCTGTGTTCAAGAGCCCATTGATATCGAATCCTACGATTGTGCATTGCTATAGGTGGTACCCGTAGCGGTCTTCGGGAATGAAGGTTCACTTCATGCAAGCGGTTTCTGACTGTTTGGTCGCTAATTAAGTTCCCTGAAGAGTGATGAAGCCTCACGGCTAACATCATGGCGGTTATTGTTGGAGCTCTTCGAGTTAAGATTTGAATGTATCGGTCTTGTCTCCGTGTGGTGCAGCGATACCGTCCTCCATGGCGCTCAGCCACGGTACCAGTGCTTCGGTAACGTGTCCAAAGTCGACTGATAACACTCTGACTTGTATTCAGAGCTAAAGCCACAGTACGTTGCCGGGAACCAGCTTCTATCATTCCCACGGCTCTGAGCATTTCTTCCCTGCTTAAATGACGTCGCCGCTCCATAATAACGTTGGTTTTAATCAGTAGTAGGGAAACAGTAGCACTAATAATGTCTTCAATGCGTTGTATGTTTTTATAGGGAAAATATTGACAGCTGATTTTCATCTTTTACTCGAATTTGATTCACAGTTCCTGATTCAAATTATGAAATGCACCAAAAAGGATCCATATAAATTTATAAAATCATAAATTTATTACAAAGCCACATCTCAATCTCAAGAAATCCGCATAAAAATGCTTGATCCCTAGACACTTTTGATGTGTGTATATATGCTTACTATGCTTAGTCACTCGCGATCACCCACTAAGCAAGCACGCATTTCGGTTGTCCGCTATTACGCACTTCGCGCGATCGCTACGCAAGTACTTACGCGCCTCGAACGACCGGTCCGGTTGATCAGTGGTTCTAAACATTTTACTCATCAATTCATAATTCCTAATCGATTGCATTCACAAACCTCACCAGCAACTATGATGAAGTGTGCCAGCTGCAATTCTGACTTTAATGATGGTGTTCAGTGTGCCTCATGCAAGCGGCACTTAGACTTTGGCTGCGCTAGCATCACGGAGGCCGGGTGGAGAAAATTAGGAGCTGACCGAAGGGCGGCGTGGAAATGCCCTAAGTGTCGAATTGCTTCACCGTCAGTGACCCCTTCCCCGTCTCCACAACCAACACCTGAACCTGCGTCTCTAGAAACGATCCTGAATGAGATTCGTGAGCTGAAAGTTCAACTGGCTGGCCTGCCGACGCTTTCTGATGATGTCAAAGGCATAAAAGAGGAACTCAAAGAACTTAGGGCCACTTGCGAGTTCGATGGTAGTCGGTTGGATGATTTTTCTGTCAAACTGGCAGGCATTGAGACTAGGGTGGCTGTTCTTGAGCATCTGCAGGAATCTGTGTGCACTCTTCAATCGGATATTGACTTGATTAAGTCGGAGTTGTCCGCTAGCGACCAAAGATCGAGGCTGAACAATGTGGAAATTAAAGGCATTCCCCTTAAAAAGGATGAAAACCTGTTCGCTATCCTGGATAAGATCAGTCAAAAAGTTAATTTTACATTTCCTAAAACCCAGATCAACTACATATCTAGGATTCCATTGTTCAACACAAAAGAAAAGTCAATTGTGGTCAGCTTCCTGAATAGATATATCAAGGAGGACTTTGTTGCGGCTGCACGCTCTTTCAAGACCTTATCCGCCCATGACCTTGGATTCGTAGGCCATACGAATCGAGTCTACGTGAATGACCACCTCAACTCCGACTCCAAAAAGTTGCTGAACAAAACTCGAACTATAGCAAAGGAGAAAGACTACAAGCACGTATGGGTCAAACACGGAAAGATTCATGTCCGCAGGCAGGAAGGATCGGCTGTCATTGTAATATCCAAAGAAAAAGATTTAAACAAGCTAAATTAGAGTGGCGCATTCTTCAGTTATCATTATTTTATCAAAATGTTCTAAAACATATTATGTCTAGAAGTAAAAACATTTTTAATGATGTATCAACGTTCGCAACAAAAAGGTTTAGCATCGCTGACGTGCTTGACGCTTCGTCACCTCGCTTTTGTATTCGCATATGGGCCTTTTGTTTCTCTTATCGCGCTGTTCTATTCATTAGAACATCGCAATCTATGCTTATCTCGCTCGCACTCATTATTGAATCCTATTATTGCCTTCTTCTTCGCACAGTTACCTGGGATATCGTCGCTTTTTTTGTGCCTTTTGGCAATCGTGTTTGCATTATTACATTAAATACCCTTATTACAAGTTCAATAAATGCTTTTAGTTTGCTATGTTACAGTAACAATGACTATTTTTTATCCGTAATCATTTTCATACTCAAAGCAATAATTATTCTTTTAGTGTTTTCTTATTACTTGAGTGGTTATTATCGTGCAAATAATTTTATTGCTATAACTTATATAAATCAATGGCTTTAAACGACGACGGTAAAAGATTGCGTGTATACTATCAAAATGTTCGTGGGCTCCGTACAAAGACTGAATCCTTCTTTCGCCAACTATGCTTATGCTCATACGATGTTATTGTACTAACGGAAACTTGGTTGGTAGATGGCATTTCAAATTCGGAATTATTTGGTGATCAGTTTATTGTGTGGCGTCGCGACCGGGATTACTGTCTTACAGGTCAGTCTCGTGGTGGTGGTGTCTTGGTGGCCGTCCGTAAGTGTATTTCTGCGGTTCCCCAGCCGCAATTTCACTCTTCGGCTGAAGACTTGTGGGTAACTTTGAGTGTACGTCAGCCGAACACGAGAAATTACTTTAAATTGAATATTTGTGTCATCTATCTGTGTAAGCAAAACCGTGGCTATTCTTTTTCTGACCAATTATCAAATTTTCTCCATAGCTTAGGTAATATAGTGATTAACAATCCAACAGATAACTATTTAGTTGTTGGTGATTTTAACCTGAGTGGAATTTTGTGGCAATTAAATAATAACACATTATTACCTCTAAATATCTGTAGTCCTGATGAGTATGTGCTAACGGATGAGTTGCGTCTTTTAGGGTTAAAGCAGTGTAATGGAATTTTAAATAAACATGGTAAGATTCTAGATTTAGTTTTATGTAATGAAACTGTGTCAGTGTGCGAATGTTTGGTACCATTATCACCTGTTGACAAATATCACCCGGCCCTCTGTATCGACGTTAACTTTGCTGAGTACATTTATCTAACTCCAGCTCCTTTTACTAGTTACATTTACGGTAAAGCAGACTTTGTGGCTATAAACAGGGAAATAGGAGCTATAGATTGGATAAATGTATTCTCTGACATGTCGCTTGATGATGCCGTAAACTACTTTTATGCTACCATAGGAGATATTCAAAATAAGTTTGTTCCTACCAAGACAGTCCTTCACAGCTCATACCCTATTTGGTACTCTCCGGCACTCAAACGCCTGATTAAAGAGAAGGCTAAATATATTCGCAAATTTAAGACGTATGGCAGACTTTCTGACGAGGCGACCTTCAAAAATCTACGTGAGCGGGTTAACAAACTTGAAGCAGATTGTTACACCAACTACTTAGCTGATACAGAGGCCTCCATTGAAAAGAATCCCAAACGCTTTTGGAGCTTTGTGAAGCAGCGATCTAAGTCCAATGCAATGCCCAGTTTCCTTAAGTATGGTGATGTCACGGTTTCTTCTCCCGAGTCTATTTGTAACGCATTTTCTTCCCACTTTTATTCTACTTTTCTCGATCATAACAAAGATGTCCCTACTATTCACTGTCCTCCCCAAACTGTTATAAATCCCAACATAGCTTCAGATATTCACTCAATTGAGATTGATCTTAATGTTATAGTCAAGCTTATTAGTGAAATTGATCCATTTAAATCTGCTGGTCCGGACTACTTGTCACCTAGATTTCTGATTGGGTGTGCTAAAACCATAGCCGTGCCAGTATCTCTATTGTTTAAAAAATCGCTCTCTTCATGTTCTGTTCCCCAAATCTGGAAGTCGGCATTTATAACTCCTGTGCATAAAAAAGGGCACAAAAACGAAATAGTTAATTACAGACCTATTTCCAAATTGTGCATATTAGCTAAAGTTTTCGAGAGGGTAGTCTACAACCAAGTTTACACAGCGCTGAGTCAGTCTTTTAGCCCTTCTCAGCACGGATTTCTCAAGGGCCGCTCAACAGTATCTAATCTGGCTTTGCTCAATGACTTTCTAACGGACAGTATGGACAATGGGGCACAGGTCGATGTCGTTTACACTGATTACAGTAAAGCTTTTGATAGAATTGACCACAATATTCTTAAATTAAAACTTTTAAACAACGGTATTAGAGGGGATCTTCTTCGTTGGTTTACCTCATATCTTGAAAACAGATCTCAGGCAGTTGTTATCAGTAACTACATGTCGAGCTGGGTTTCAGTTCCCAGTGGTGTTCCCCAAGGTTCATTGATGGCTCCATTACTCTTTATCATTTATGTGAGCGACATCGACTCGTGTTTCCACAACTCAAAATTACTCTGTTTTGCTGATGATATGAAAATATTTTCTTCAATATCATCAGTTGACGATATGAATGCTCTCCAATCTGACCTGGCGCGACTGGATGATTATTGCTTGATTAACAAACTCGATTTGAATCCTGTCAAATGCTCAGTTATCTCCTTTAGCAGAAAACGTGTACCACTCCCTACAACTTATAAACTTAAAGGGCAGCTATTGCAGAGATGCGATGGTGTACGCGACCTAGGTGTATTTCATGATTCCAAACTTTTATTCAACGTGCACATTGAGCAAATAGTAGCCAAAGCTTCGAGGTCACTGGGTTTTGTTATGAGACTCGCAGGGTGCTTCAAGAGGGCTAAGACCCTTAAGATTCTTTATTGCTCTTTTGTGAGAAGTCACCTCGAATATGCATCACAAATTTGGAACCCTTGTTATGGCAAATACATTGATCGTATCGAAAATATACAAAAAAGATTTATTCGCTTTTTATGTTTTCGGCTACATATACCATACCATTCTGATGATTACTTAAATCTTTGCAAGAAATTTCATTTGCAACCACTAATAAATCGTCGTCGATTAGCAGATTGCACCTTTCTTTTGAAAATTATTTCTAACGAGATTGATTGTCCTGATCTCCTGCATAAACTGCGCTTCAATGTCCCTAGGAGATCGGTTAGATTTAATCCGCCTATCTCCATTCCTTTTTCTTATTCCAACTACAGGCAAAATTCATACATGGTGCGAGCGAGTAAGGACTTTAATATTCTTTGTAAAAAGTTCTCATTTGACCCATTTACAACTAAAACCTATTCGGCACGCTCTCGGCTGAATGCTGACTTTTTTAAAAGTGTTTAGTTCTTTATTAGTGTTTATTCTGATTGTTCTTTATTTATTCATATAAATCGTGCTTGTTAGTGATCCTAAGTTTTCTACTACTTTCTCTATTTCTATTCGTGAGAACCTGTAATTGGCTCTATGTATCATATACAATTGTTATCCATCTGTTACAGCTGTTGGTTCTCCTATGATTAAATAAATAAAATAAATAAACAAGGGCAAGCTTAACCCAGAATTGGGTTTTCTTACAGCAAACCTTCAATTACCTAACTTTGATAAGGTTATTGTCTGTTTTTTTAGTAAGCGTAGTCGATTTTATAATTAACGAGCTTCTGCCCGCGGCTTCGCCCGCGTGTTATTCGGCAATTGCACACGTGTGCGTAAACCCCGCAAAATAATGTCGAAAATAGTCATTTAAAAGTTATACTTAGATAAAAGTTGTTGTCCGCGGCTTCGCTCGCGCGTAATTATTGGATAAATAGTTTTGTAAAAGTCTGTGATTTTCAGAGTAGAGGCCTTTCGATATAGTTAATGGTGTGAACGAGCTAACTTGCATTTTTTTAAATTCAAAAACACTTATATTATTCAAAACTATTTAACTCCTGGAAAACTATATTAATAAGTGATGTGATGAGGAGGGATGGAACACATGTGACTAAATGAGTGATGAATATAAATCGTCGGCGCAATCTTGGATTTTCATTTCCGCGTCGGGCAGAGTGTTATTGGTTTTTTTCCATCAAAAATTACTCAATAGCAGCCATAGAGTCTGGAGTTGTGCCCGGTTGATGGCAATCTCACCACTATTACATGGGACTCAAATATGACTGGCAAAATGTGGGAGCACTACATTCTCCGCCTGACCGCCGCCGCGTACGGACGTGCCGCTACCTGCTCGCATTCCCGCTCGCTATCAGTGTGTGTCATCGGTTCGTCGCTTCCCAGTGTCGTGACGTCATCAGTAGTCCCTTGACTACACCCCCGAACAATTGTTGTCTTTTTATTAAGACAGCACTTGCTCATTTTGCTTCGGATATTATTCCGATTTAACTTCCTTTGCCCCATTAGGGAAAAGTCCTCAGTTTCGAGGTTCTTGGTGGGAAACCTAACGGTGCCAACGAAACCAAGAGAGGGTGGTGACCCAATCCGCCCGCCTAACCCCTTCAGGGCCTAGGTAAAAAAAAATTGGGCTCCGTCGCGAACGTGTGCGCCGCCGATTTACTGTGCTAGTGTTTCCCGTTTCAACAAGTTCCTGAAAGCAAAGTTCCCTGGACTGGAGTTGGAGTTGCTACCAAGCCCGGACCCTCGGACTGTGGCTGCGGAAAGGTTGAAGCGGGTGAGTCGCTGGACCCAGTAAATTCCCTACATAATTGTGCAAGGAATTAGGTTGTTAGGCGCGCTGAGCTTCACTCAAATGTCTGCTAACTCTTAGCAGATAATATGGCCCTTGATGCGGATGAGGAACGCCTTTTTGCGTTTTTCAAAAACGTTGTCCTGAAAGATCCAGATTTTTTAAAGAAATATGGGTCCGATGTCGCTGCCTTGCAGCAACCCAGTATTGCCTTCACTGACTTCAGTGACGCGCTCGAGAGCCCTTTGTCGCCGCCACCTGCCGACAGAGGCTTACCGCCAGCCGTCGCCGCCGCGATTAAGGCCACCCCAAGACCCATTCTTGTGAAACCCTTTGTTTCGCAAACAAAGGTCCAGCCCGCACCTGCGTCCATTGTTCCCGTTTCCGAGAACATGGACAAAGGCTTACCGTCAGCCGACGCCGCCGCGATTCCGGCTAAACCGAGACCCATTGTTTCGAAACCTTTTGTTTCGCAAACAAAGGATCAGTCCGAACCTGCGTCCATTGTTCCCGTTTCCGAGAACATGGACACAACTGAGCCAATCTCCGACTCAGAGTCAATTTTAGACGCGTGCTCTGCCTCCTCATCCTCTGAAGACGACTATCAAGTCGTCGGAAAGGGCAAGAGGAAGAAGGGCAAAAATTCCCAGGCCGCCATGACCAAAAAGATCGTCGCGCTCCCTTATGCCCCCTCTCACGCGGCCTCCCGTCCCACCTCCCCGGTCCCCTTACCTACGTCCGCCGCTGCTCATACCAGTAGGCCAGTCAGCCCTAAGGCTAAACCTTCAGCCGCTTCTTCAAAGAAGCTGAAGCCCCCTCCCCCGTTGTTCATTCAGGACAAAGGGAAATGGACAGACGTGTCCAAAATGTGTAATGAGCGCCGTATTCAATACACAAGCGCAAAAAGCACACAGCAGGGCATAAAAGTGGTGGTCCCTACGACAACCGACTTCAGGGAACTAACCCGCCAATTAATCGGAAGGCGCATAGCCTTCCACACCTACTCCCTCCCAGAGGAGAAGCCCACCCGCGTGGTGATCAGGCGGATCCCGAAGGAAATCCCCACGGAGGACATCCTCAATGACCTCCTAGGCCAGGACATCCCGGTCGCAGCCGTCCACCGCCTTCATAAGGCGAGAGGCGGAGACCATTACGATATGGTACTGGTCATCTGTGACCCAGTAGAAGGTCACCACCCGATCTTCAAAGTGAAGTCGGTTTGCTCCCTGACAGGCATCTCAATAGAGAAGCCCTACCGCTCAAGCGTAGTCGGACAGTGTCACCGCTGCCAGATGTACGGTCACAGCCAAGCCAACTGCCATGCACCGCACAGATGCGTAAAGTGTCTAGGCGACCATGGCACGGCAGACTGCCCCCGTCCCAAAGACAAGTCGCTTTGCACGGAGCCACCGAGCTGTGTACTTTGCGGCCAGTCGGGCCACACGGCCAACTACCGCGGCTGCTCAAAAGCCCCCAAAGGCTCCTCCTCTAACCTGGTGAAGCGTGCAAGCGCCCGCCAACAAAGAGAAAGCCCATCGGTGAGGCTACCCTCTGCCCAGATGCCGGAGAGACTCAGCCCTCAGAGGCCCTCTCCCTGGACCACGCTGAACCACCAGAAAGCCTTCCCGGCTCTCAGTAAAGCAAAGTCCAACCCCATCCCCGGGCTATTAGATGCCCCTGTCCCCACTCCCGCGGCCCAAGCGAGCGCACCGTCGCCCGCTCGTCCCACGCCACCCGGCCCCGCGGCCGTGGACCCCTCTCACAACGTAATTTTAGAGTCGCTAGCAGAGTTAGTCACCCCCGAAGCAGACCGCATGGCGGCTGATCTCAGGGCGGCTAACACTGGTGGCGATAAACTTAAAATTATCCTCAAGTCCCTACTCAAGTTAGGCGACCTCCTCCGCAACCTTAACCTCGACTAACTCCAATGGATAATACGAGATTAACGTGCACCAAACCCCGATCCCTAAAATTAGGGTACTTTAATGCCAATGGCATTAGAGGCCAGCGTGATGAGATCGCCACCTTCCTCCGCGACCATCAAATTGATATCCTCCTCGTACAGGAGACCTTCCTCAAGCCCAGTCACCGCGATCCGAGAATTGCCAACTATCGCATAGTTCGCAACGATCGGTCACGTTGCCACAAGGGCGGGACTCTAATCTATTATAGGAAAGAACTGCATTGCATCCCCTTAGATCCCCCTCCCATGGAGTCTCTACTCGAGACCTCAGTGTGTCGACTAGGCATGACCGGCCATCAACCGATCACTATCGCCTCTGCGTACATCCCTCCCGGCGGCACGTCCGAGGAGCACACTTTGTTCACCAAAGACCTTGCCGTTCTCTTCGGCTTGAGCGACTCCGTTATCATAGCGGGCGACCTCAACGCCAAACACCCCGCCTGGAACAGCACGACGACCTCTGCCAGAGGACGTCACTTGTATAACCTGGGCGAGTCCCTCAACTTCGATCCCATCGCTCCTATGGAGCACACCCACTATCCCCACGACCCCGACCAACGTTCGGACGTTCTCGACATAGCGCTACTCAAGAACGTCAACCTTAAGTTGCATTCCATCGAGACTTTACATGAGCTTAACTCAGATCATCGACCAGTGCTCATGCACTTAGTTCCTCGCTCGGGTCCTTCTGACCCCAGCCAGCCCCCGCCGACCCAAGTGATAACCGACTGGAGGAAAGTCAGCGAAAAGCTGAAATCCACCACGTCGCCTCACCTAGAGGCCATCCCCGACCACATAGTCTCAGTCGCAGACACGACGGCCGCCATCAACTCGTTTACAGAACACGTGCAATCCGTACTGAAGGACTGCTCACGGGAAGTCCCAGCAATGAGCGATCAACGCTGGATACTACCCGCTGACGTACGTGAACTGATAAACGAAAAGAACGCGGCCATCCGTGCCTACAGCAGCTTTCCCTGCGAGGCAAACAAAGCCCACATGCGTAATTTACAGCGTACTGTAAAGGATCGCACCGTAATAATCAATGGGAAAAAACGCTAAGCGAACTCGAGCCTACCCACCTAGCCTTCTGGCAGCTGCAACGCAAGATGCGCTCCACCGAAGAGGCTTCGATGCCTCCCCTCACCCGACCCGATAAGAGCGTCGCATTCGACGACTCTGAGAAGGCCGAATGCCTAGCCGACAGCCTGGAGTCCCAGTGCTCCCCCAGCTCGCAACCAGTAGACAAGCGACATCTCGATGAGGTGAACGCATTCGTCGAACGTAGAGCCGCCCTGCCCCCCGAAGAAGACCCTGATGATCCTCTGCCTCCGGTCACAGCTGACGAAGTGCAAGACATCATTAGCAAACTTCAACCGCGGAAAGCACCCGGCTCCGACGGAATCACCAATAGGGTGTTCAAACTCCTCCCCGCTCAGCTCGTCGTGTTAATGGCGGCCATCTTCAATGGCGCCCTGAGCAACAACGCGTTTCCCCAAATATGGAAAGAGGCCACTGTCATCGGTTTCGCCAAGCCAGGCAAACCCAAGTCTGAGCCTTCGAGCTACAGACCTATCAGTCTCCTGAATGCACTCGGTAAAATCTACGAGAGACTTATGTATAAGCGACTCAAAGACTTCGCCGAGGCTAAGAGTCTCATCCCCAACGAACAGTTCGGCTTCAGGACCGGACACTCTTGCATTCAACAGGCCCACCGCATCGTAGAACACTTGAGCGCTGGCTTCCAGCGTGGAGCGATGACGGGTGTGTTGTTTTTCGACATAGCAAAGGCATTCGACAAAGTCTGGCACAACGGCTTATTATATAAGCTGTACAAACTGGGAGTGCCAGACCGTCTCGTGCTCATCTTACGAGACTTTTTGTCGGATCGCACCTTCCGCTATCGCATCGGGAAGGCACTGTCTTCCCCCCACCCCATTAGAGCCGGAGTCCCTCAGGGCTCCCCGCTCTCTCCCCTTATCTTTACTCTGTTCACCAGTGACATCCCCAAGAGCAAGAAGGCACAGTTAGCCCTGTTCGCGGACGACACGGCCATCTATTACACTGGCCGTAGTCACGACGCTATTTACAGCACCCTCCAAACCTCAGCCAACGTCTTAGGCGCTTGGTTCCGGAAATGGAGAATCGAGGTGAACCCCGACAAGAGCCAGGCAGTTCTTTTCTCTAAACCGCGTAAGAATAAGCCACCCGCGCTCAGCCCGATCACTATGTACGGTAAGCCTATCCCTTGGGAGAAGCAAGCCAAGTACTTAGGAGTCTTACTTGACAACCACCTGTCTTTCGCGGCGCACATCAAAGCAGCTCGCGACCGAGCTGCCTTTGCTATGGGTAGGCTTCATTTCATGATCTCGGCAAAAAGCAAATTGTCACTCAAGTGCAAGTTGCGCCTTTATACCGCGGTGATCCGCCCCATTATGACGTACGCTTGCGTCGTGTACGCTCACACCAAGCCTAAATACATCCATAGGATGCAAACCTTGCAGAACCGGTTCTTACGTAGAGTCACGGGAGCCCCTTTTTATGTCCGTAACGACCGTCTACACGTAGACCTTAGAATGCCCACCGTCCTTCAGTTTATGAAACGTCTTTCGAAGCGTTTCTTCGATAACGCCATTAAACACCGTAATCCCCTGATCGCAGCGGCCGCCCGTTACGAACCCTCGCGCATTAGTACAGTACGCCGTCCTCGGCATACCCTCGTCACTCCCGATGATGCTATCACCCTCCTCCAGGAGAGTAGTAAAGAGACTAGCACTCTTAATAAGTACAGACACAAACCGCCGTCTTTCCGACCTCGCCGTCGAGGTCCGTCGCGACGTCCCGGTCCATGCCCTCCCCGACCCTCGCTCGAGCCAGCCCGCGATGCTGTGCCAGTAGTTTTAAATTAGCCCCTAAATAATGATATCATTCAGATCCAGCCTGTCCCCATGCAGTCCTAGCCCAGCGACGCCCTGAGCCGAGGCTCGTACCCCACAGGGGGTGCCCTCAGCGTATAGTCGCTTAGTTTGTAAGTTTTTATGCCCTGGCTGGAGGCCTTACTCTTAAGGCACCCACAGGATAGTCCGGTTAAGCAGACGACAACCTCTTAGGTTGAACTGCGAGACGCCATTCATAAAAAAAAAAAAAAAAAAAGTGGGAGCACTATTAGGTACGCCCCTTTGTCTAACCCTTCGGGGATTGCAGGCTTGTTGTTAGGTTATATTATATAACTAAAAGCAAGCCTAGCCTAGCCTTTTTCCAAACTATCTTCGAGTCGGCTTCCAGTCTAACCAGATGCAGCTGAGTACCAGTATTTTACATGAAGCGATTGCCTATCTGACCTCCACAACCCATTAACTGGGTAATACGATACCCCTTGGTAAGACTGGATATCAGACTTATGGCTTCTGCCTACTCGTAACGACTGTCAAAGATCTACAAATGACAGCCGGGATCAACGGCTTAACGTGCTTTCCGAGGCACGGAGGAAACTCGGCATGTAATTATGGTCACCCTTCCACGGACCAATCTCGGCAAGCACGGCTTAACCTTAAAGATCGACCCGTGCGGCTGTTATTATTTAGCCACGAGCTCCTTTCCTACGTGCACTGACTTAATAGGTCGTTTATCACAAGAAGAAAAATCGTCCACATTTTCTAGCTTCCCTCTGCTCACGCCCTTTATAACATAACGTTCCGTTATGCAAATTTATTCAATGGCTCGCAACAATTTTTCCCTTGATTCCCGTTTCTTTACGATGGCATTATCAATTTGTTATGATCTTACAACAACGTCGATGTTTAATACTACACGTTCTTGTGTGTAAGCTTTCGTATAAAAATGGTTATGGTACGTTTTCACCGTTTTCTGGGGACGCAATCCTTGCTTGTCATTCTTCGGCTATCTTCGTTCATCTTTGGGTTATAATTTATAAATAAATAAATAAAATTCTTTTATTTCAGACCACAAGACCATTTGGTTAGTACAACTTAGAAACTAGTGTTAGTACTTACATCTACCAGAAAAGCAAAACAACTATATTTGTTATACGCCACAGTGGCATGTAGTCGTACCCAATGCCCCATAAGGGCACTGTCCCACCTGTCCGCTATAGTACCCAGGATGCTGTTGGGGCTGACGCGTACCCTGCGCATGATGGAGGCGCATCGCTTGCGCAAGATGGCGTGAAAGCCATCTATGCCCGCTTCTGCGAACATGCCGGAAGTACTGCAGTAGCGCGGCAACCCCATCAACACCCTGAATGCGTTGTTATACTGGACGCGCAGAGTGCTGTATGCCCTCTGCGTGTAGTTGACCCACAGACTGCATGTGTAGAACGACTGACAGTACGCCGTGAACAGCGTAGCCTTTACGTCAGTCAATATAAACACACGCAGTAAACACGAAATTGTAATACCCAAATTTAGATTAACAAAAACTAGCAAGTCTTTTCTTATAAACAGTATACGCTTTTATAATAAGTTGCCAAAGTCAGTTACGGAACTGACTGATGGAAAGTTAAAAATTGCATCAAACGTCAATAATAGTAAATCATTAATTAAAAAAGCATATTACAAAATTAAGGACTACGTTGAAGATAAAGAAGTTTGGCTCTAGTTCCTTCTGCTCATGCGGCTTCCCTGGTAGCTCATAAACGACACAAATGTGTGGTCGTCTCTAACTATTCCCAATTTTATCTTTTCCATTCTTTTTATTATTCAGATGTTTTACAGTAGTTTTCAAATAATTGCATCGTTCATTAATTGTTCAGAATAGTTACAGCACTGATGACAACATCTGTGTCAATTGTTTAATTTAGTGTTCTTATAATGTTTTATTTTTACTTTTGTATAGATTCTTTTTCATTTACCTATTTTTTGTTAATGTGTGGACATTGTAGGCCTTGTAAATTAGTCTTTTTTTTATATTTTTTTTTATTGTCTTGTTCTACCTTTTGTAGTAAGCAACGACTTATTGTCGGGCCTACGCTGTCCTCCCACAGTTATGTACTAACGCTGTAACACTCAAATATTGTAAAACCAAATGATTTTAAAAGAGTAACCATGGAGTTTCTTGCCGGTTCTTCTCCATAGGAAACGACCAACCCGAACCGTGCATCTTTTGTCGACGTTTTATAAGTGCCCATATAGGCCTATGTAAAATAAAATATTTTGATTTTGATTTTGAGTCGAGCATTTTGCAAATCTGCGAGCCAACATATTGCAGCGGACAGACAACGCTCTGCGCTCACGCTCAATATCCAGGCTGTCTTTTAGGTCTTCGGAAACCCAGTGGCCCAGACTTGAAAGAGATTTGATGACTGACCTGATTTAAGGGACTTCCACAAAGTTTCAGCTGTGGTGCAATCGGGTAGGTTTTAGTGCCTGCCTTGAAAACCAGTACTTCACTCTTCTTAACATTGTATCTGAGCCCATGGGCTGTGCATGAGCATGAGCTGTCTTCGAACTCAAACTCAAGACTTATTTTAATTAGACCATCACAGGCACTTTTCAAAGGCAAAAACAAAAAAAACGCGAAGCTACAGTCCCAGTCACATGGCATTATAACTTGTGAAAGTACTGTAGTTGCCCATTCCAAAGCGTAGATCTCTATGGAGAAGAATGGGCAAAAAACTCCATGGACACTCTTTTAAAACAAAATATGTTACAAAATCTTGGTTATATCATTCATGTTGAGAGTTACAAATATGTAATAACGATGTAGAAATACGTGCAAGTTAAGAGCTTTCAGAGTAAAATTTTATTGTAAGTACAAGCACTTTCAGCCGCGCTGGTAGTAATCTAATATTTTAAAAGTAAGAGCCTATCTGTTACCTTTCACATTTAAATTACCGAAACTAAACCGTTGGTTATGAAATTTCGGTGGCTATCCTGAAGTCAGAAAAAGCTCGTCATCTTCTTTTATCCATAGTACGTTCGCGTGGTATACTTTCCAACTTCTAGTTGGGCGGAGCTAGTTGTATTCATGTTACAGCCAAAACTGTTAAATCGGACAAAACCACTTTTAACCGCTGTCAGTCAAAACCTATGGCGTTTTCACTAATAAAAATATTTTTGAGAACGCCTCACTAATTATTAGTTAGAATTACTACAACACGATGGTTTTCAAAGGGTCACAAAAAATAACCTAACAAACCTAATTGAGTTTCTGAGTAAATGTTAGTTATTGTTAAAATAGTTATAAACGGCCAAAAGTAGTTTTGAGTGTGACAAAACACATGTTTTAGGAAGTTGGTTTAAATAGACTGTATATGTATTCACCGTGAAGCTTTTCTTACCCTTCGCTGTCGGTCTCAGCTATCATAAAAATATCAATGAGAGTATCACAGCTCTTCACATATATTAAAGTTTCATAGCAATCTTACATCACTCGTTTTCTGCTGAGTGTAAGGTGCTGGGTTTGATTCGTGGGCCATGCAAGTTAATTAGGTTATTCTGGAATTCGTCTGTAACAGCCCGGAGTTCGGATTTGTGCCCGGTAATTTTGGCAATAGGCTCGCCCTATTAAATGTGACTTAAACATAGCTGGCAAAATGTGGGTGTCCTAAAGGATGCACTTCTGTCTAACCCATCAGGGATTTTAGTCGTGAGTTTATGTTAAAAATTGTGCTTTTCTGCTTAACCAAATAGATCCATTACTCAAGTTATCGTATTTACGTATTTATTTGCCGCTTTTTAGGGTTCCGTAGCCGAATGGCAAAAAACGGAACCCTTATAGATTCGTCATGTCTGTCTGTCTGTCTGTCTGTCTGTCTGTCTGTCTGTCCGTCTGTATGTCACAGCCACTTATTTCCGAAACTATAAGGACTATACTGGTGAAACTTGGTAAGTAGATGTATTATGTAAACCGCATTAGGATTTTCACATAAAAATAGAAAAAAAAAACAATAAATTAAGGGGGTCCCCATACTTAGAACTGAAAACCAAAAAAAAATTTTCATCAAACCCATACGTGTGGGGTATCTATGGATAGGTCTTCAAAAATGATATTGATGTTTCTAGTATCATTTTTTTCTAAACTGAATAGTTTGCGCTAGAGCCACTTCCAAAGTGGTAAAATGTGTGTGTCCCCCCCTCTAATTTCTAAAGTAAGAGGAGGAAAATTCTGAAAATATTTAGGATTGTAGAACGATATGATGTTTAGTTTTTGAGATATGGGACTTTTTCATTAAACTGCAGCAGTAACTTTGTTTTTCATAAACATACTATGAAAAACAAATTTAGTTTTGCGGTTGTGTGGAAGTTTACTAACTAATACTACTAACTAATGAATGACAGTTCAAAATATTGTTATTATATTGTTTGGAGCTATGGAACCCTGTGTGCGAGTAAGACTCGCACTTGGCCGGTTTTTTACTGAGTACCAAATATTATCCTAAGGGTAGTATTTAAAGGATCAACTATAGATTTAAAATCAGGCTGACAAAGATACTGATTATGGCGTACTTAATTATAGAGTGAGCGAAAAACTGAGAGCGAATCAGATTTCAGAAGAATAATATGCTAGAATAGTATTACAATATTTAAAGATATTATTACCGCAGCTCACAAACACATCTCAAAACGGTATTTCTTCAAGTACTTCATGCCTTAACTCAAATCGGTTTATAGTCTACTCACTTAGTAGGTATTATTTTCGCTCACTCAGTATTTTTGTCGCTCGATTTCGTATTTAATTTGGCCACTTGGGATTTTACTGGCTAGTTTGGATAAACTGTTTCCCACTACTCATTTTAAGACTTTTAATCATTGATAACTTATCGTTAATTTTTCGCAAACATAATTTAACGCCACTCATATATTATTCACTCGGTTGATTATTTCCCATATACTAAAGCAGTATATTTATGACTTATTGAAAAAATAAATAGAAGGAAAAATATGCGCCATCAGTTGCCATGTCAACTTAGATAAGTAGTAAGAGAATTGGCATGGAAGACAGAATATTGAAAATAACGAATCCAATACAAAAAAAAAAACTGTTTTTTTCACCTTCGCCGAGCGACACTTAGGTATGAAAAATATCTACTTTTTTTTTTTATTTACATCTAACATAAGTTTTCTATTTACATTTAGAAATCAAATCATCAGTGTTCGGGGATTTTTGGCTGATGTGTGAAACCACTGAAATAAGTTTTTTGGTGAAACAATTTTTGGTATAATACAAAGATATTCAAATGTTTTGAATTCTCTATGGTTGAATTTGACTCAATGTTTTTTATCTCATTTTTACGATTGACTTTCTTAGTCGCAAATTAAAAGTCGTTTGATATTTCTAGCCAGACGATAATATTCTAAACTTTTTCACAAACATTAATTATTGGGAGCTCCTGATATTTCGACACTATATGTTGTGCTGGATATTGTGTCACTGTTATCCCACGATCAAGGCGGTTGCAACGGCATCGAAATATCGGGAGCTGTTAATCTACACTATATATATAATTATAATTATAATTTATAATATATAATTATAATTATAATTATAATAATATTATAAAGAGGAAAGATTTGTATTTTTGTATGTAATGAATAAACTCAAAAACTACTGGACCGATTTTGAAAATTCTTTCACCATTAGACAGCTACATCTTTACCGAGTAACATAGGCTATATATTATCGTGCTAATAACTTAGGGGGGTGAGCAATATTGCATTAAGTCCAAATTTCTCAACTGTTTGACAACTGACAACTGTCATGACAAGCATTAGAATAAACCGGCTATTTCAAACCATTTGTCATCAAAGTAAGTAGCCTGGCGGTTCTATGACCGCCCTGCCAAGCAAAAGGTTTCAAGTTCGTATCCGCAGTCAGTATGCACTTTTTGTGGTAATTTTTTAATGCTGTTAGTTTTCCAAAACAACGCGAGTTCGATCCCCAACCGGTGTTCACTTTTTGTAAAGTTAGGTAATTTGTTTTATTTTAATGATTTATGATTTTCAAATAATTACAAAATAGTTTTCGTTTTTTTTCCATTAAAAATAAATAGTGATTAAAGAACGAGTGGGTCATAAACAAAACGAAATTCAAGACATGATCGTCGGCGATTTTAAAGTATACACATCCGTAGAGACTGTGATGGCTAATGACGGTAGTCCTGCACACCCCTATTAATTTTTCAACTCCCTGGAGCTAACAGGCGTGAAGTTCCCATAAGAAGGAGCTTAAAGTTAGCGTTTTAGTTCTGCTGATGCGAAACATTGATGTACCCAGACTGTGCAACGGCACCAGGCTTCGTATCACAAAGCTTGGCAGTAATATTATAAAAGCCACCATTATTACAGGAGTTGCTAAAGGAGAGAGCGTTTTAATTCGACGCATGCCCATTATTGCAAATAACTTGCCATTCCAATTTTAAGTTACAGGTAGTCATCATCATCATCATTTCAGCCCAAAAGACGTCCACTGCTGGACATAGACCTCCCCCAAGTGTCGCCACATTGACATTTTGGGGGGTTTTGCCATAATCGCCACGCTTGGCGGGCGGGTTGGCGATCGCAGTACGGTTGTTACAAAAGCACAGAGAACGCTGCTGCCCTTAGTCGCCTCTTACGACACCCATGGGAAGATATGGGATGGTGCTATTCTTTACGTCCGACACCATATAGAGCAAGAGGCAGTAATTCCCTTAAAAGAAGTTTTTGCAATGACGATCAACAAATGTCAGGGCCGTACCTAAAAAGTGGCAGGCATTCGTTTTAGTCCTTTTGCGACTTAGTTGCCATTTTGAGAATTAGCCCTTTTGCGCCTAAACCGTTTGGGTACTCCATGCTTCTCAGACGGTCAATTATTTGTTGATTATTCACGTGTTTCATGAAGCGAAAACTTGCACGTGGTGACGGTCATTGTTATGACATTTTTTATTGTATACAAAACTGTATTGGAAAAATTAATAAGTGCCAAACAATGCGCCGTACTGTTCACTTTGAAAAAAATATGTTCCGGCTATATAGTGTCGCTTCAACGCCTGTTAATTTTGTTTCGGACCTCTGCCGCCCAGAATTACACCAACCTAAAGCACGCTATTTGTAGTCATCACCCACATAATCACATTACGATCAGACCGTCAGTTCTCACACATAACAACAAAACATCACGCCTGTTATTCCCGAAGGTGTACTTAATCGTACATCCACATTTCGCCAGTTATGTCGAAGCTCTATGTAAAAGGGGGCGAGCCCCTTAAACCGGGCCCGACATTAAATCCAGACTTCGTGGCTGCTATTGAGAAATTCCTGATGGAATAACCCAATAACACTTTGCCCGATCCGAGAATCGAACCCGGGACCGCAAGCTCAGCAGTCGTGCTTGCGACCACTCTACCAACGAGGCAGTCTCACACATACACCTTTTTTTTCCTATGTGTAATCATCAAATGACTTCTCCCGCTCTGGGCGGAGCGGAAGGGAGTGTCAGACTTAACTGACTAAAACCCTGCCATGTTCCTTCTTAGCCCTTTGTATCGGCATCTCTATCGAACAACCCGCAGCCCTGGCATGCATCGGCCCTCTCGGACCCCTTCCCATTTGCTGCCATCTCCTTGACGCACGCGTGGAACACGAACGCGCCGTCGGCACGGCCTGTCGTCATAAGACGGACGGACGGTGAGCTAGCCCATTACTCACCGTCCACAGGCCCGCGCCTACGGTGGCCGGGGGCCACTGGTTGCCCCCCGACGCCTGGGGCGTCTCCTGCGGCGGCTGGGATATGAAGTTCTCTCCCTCTCATGTTCCGTCACCTCCTTTGCTAGCATGACTGCTTCGCAGAAGGAGGCGACGGCTTCCCATTTCCTCTCGCTCCGGACCATGGATTGAACCGGGGCTGGACGCGAGAGGTCGGCGCCGCCAATCGCCGCTACGAGGACACAGCGGTGCTCAGCCCAAGCGGGGCAGAGCTCCACGGTGTGCTCCACCGTGTCCTCTGGCCGATCCTCGCAGTGATTCGGTGCAGGAACCTCCCGAAACAACCGTGTCCGGTGAGGACCTGCGTCAGACAGAATGCGAGGACACCGTGGCGCCTCTCCAGCCACTCCTCAAAGAGGGGACTTATCGCCACTATTGTGGCGTGCCCTGCACGGGGTTGCGACAGTCGCTCTCTCCATGTCGCCATGAGATCGCACCGGAGGTCTGTCCACTGAGCGACAATTTGCCGCGGCAGCGGGGTTTCCCCCCCGGCGTAGTGCTTCCGCGCGCCATTCGTGCAGGCACGCGAGGACTATCGCCTCCAGATCTCATGGCGGCAATCCAGCCAAGAGGCTCGCCGCCTCGCCGGAGATCGTGCAGTACCCCCTTATCAGCCTTACGGCTACCACCTTCTGGGGCGCGTTCAGGTAATGGGCGGCACGCTGCCTCAAAGAACGAGCCCACACCAGGGCCCCGTAAAGGGCCATGGACCGCACGACCCCCGCGTAGAGCCTCCGGCAGGAGGCGTTTGGACCCCCCAGGTTGGGCAAGAGCCGCTTGAACGCAGCTCCTGTCCGTTCCAGTTTGGGGGCCTTACGTCGGAAGTGCTCCACGAAGTTCCACCGGCTGTCAAGGACAAGCCCTAGGTACTTTAGCGTCGACTCGACGCCGATGGAAACCCCTCCTACCGTCAGTATGGATCCCGACGGTGGCGCATTCCAAGGCCCATGAAAGCACATGGCCTCGGACTTGTGCTGTGCCACCTCGAGACCCAGTTGCCGGATTCTCTCCACGACTATCGTAACCCCGCGTGTCATAAGTTCGGCCGCCGCCTCGTGTGACCTCCCCGCGCCAGCACCAGCGTGTCACCGCTAGGGAGGTCGGCGCGCAGCACCCAGTCGTAGCCGATGTTCCATAAGGGCGGCTCCAGAACCGATCCCTGTGGAACACCGCACGACACCTCTCGCCGGTTCCATTCTCCGGTGCGACCCAATAACACTTTGCCCGATCCGAGAATCGAACCCGGGACCTCAAGCTCAGCAGTCGTGCTTTCGACCACTCTACCAACTAGGTAGTCTCACACATACACCTTAAATTTTCCGCGCGAACGAAGTCGCGGCTATCAGCTAGTAATTAATATTTCCGTTGGTGACAGTGTATGTTTCTTACGAATATACTATGACTTTACTGTCGGTCCATGTAAAATATTGGTTTTCAGCTGCATCCGGTTAGACTGGAAGCCGACACCAATAAAGTTGGGAAAAGACTATGTTAGGGTCGGCTTCAAGGCTAACCGGATACAGATAAATACCAGTATTTTACATTGAGTGACTGCCTATCTGACCTCCACAACCCAGTCAGAACTGGGTAATACGATACCCCTTGGTAAGACTGGTTGACAGACGTTCGGGCCACTTACTACCTGTAACGACTGTCAAAGATCTACAAATGACAGCCGACTGGACCAACGGCTTAACGTGCTTTCCAAGGCACGGAGGAAACTCAGTATATAATGATAGTCACAGGTCCACAGACCGACCTTGGCAAGCACGGCTTAATCTAGAAGATCGACCCGTGTGGCTGTTATTATTTGGCCACGAGTCCCTCTGAAGCCCTAACATATTTTGGAAAAGTCTAGGCAGAAGATGATAGTATTGACTTTACCTTCCCATTAACTTCTATGGCCAAAAGAATATATTTCGGAGGCATAACCAGTCAACCAAAGAAATTAAAACCTTTTCTACACAAAAACAAGACACAAATCCGTCTATTTAATATTCGCCTGTCAAAAAGATAAAAGTAATCTATCATAGTTGTCGGTTAGGATGCCTATATTATGCACACACCTAATAATAATTTATAAGAAACCCAACCGCTAGTAAACCTCCGTTCAGGATATAAATAGGCAGATGATAAAAACTTCCAGTTCACTATGGCGCAAATGTGGGACGAAGACAAACAGACTGCGACGCTGATATTGAGTCAGTGCGCTCCTATTTAGATAGCTGCGTTTACTTACCTTCATGGCACTTATTTATCTGAAATGAGGACTTTTCCAAGTTTCAGCATTTGATCGAAGTTTTCTTATGCTTTGTAAGGAAAACAGCAGGAGCATAAAGAAAGAAAGAAAGAAAAAAAAAATATTTGTTGCAAAGTTATGAAGTGTTAACATTTCCAAATTCATAGCGTTATTTACGTTGTCCTTTTTAGTTCTTTAGAAAAGGTTGAGATTAAGTGTCCATGGAGTTTCTTGCCCATTCTTCTCCATAGAGATCTACGCTTTGGAATGGGCAACTACAGTACTATTACAAGTTATTATGTCTTGTGACTGGGACTGTAGCTACACGTTTTTTTTTTTTGTTTGGTGACTTTCAAAATTGCCTGTAATGGTCTAATTGAAATAAGTGCTTTGAGTTTGACAGCGATGTCGACGAATTTTTGACGCCCTGTAATTTTGATACTTGTACCATATTTTATGGTGAAGAATGAAGGAGATATGTTTATTTTTTATCTATTCTAGTGTCTTTATGATCATCATCTCCTACCCTTTTCCTATGTTACTCGAGGAGGTGCAACATTTGTTTTTCTTACATGTTTTTTTTTTCTCTTCTTTCTTTCTTCTGTCAGCCGACACGCTACCATTTACAAGTACTTATTGTATATCCAACAGAAAGAAAGTTTAACATAGTTTACAGTGTAATCAATCACTTTTTAGTTATAATTTTGTTAGTAACAGTGCAAAGCGAATACAGTAAAACTACAACAGTTTTACAAGTTGCTGTTATATCTCATACACGTTAATTTAGTTTTGAGTTGTTATGCAATCTCTGAGCATAGAATTGGTTAAGTTTGTGATTGTAGAAATCTTTGAACCTGTTGAAGCAAAGCTCTTTTTACCCGGCTTTACAACGCCAAAAAGGTAGTAGAAGCTAATTGAATCTGTCGATCTGTCAAGTTTAGTTTCCGGTCTAATTAACCAACTGCGCTATTGTTCGTCACAGTACTAACTGGGTTGTGGAGGTTAGAGAGGTAGTCGCTCCATGTAAAATGCTGGTATTCAGCTGCATCCGGTTAGATTAAAAGCCGACCCCAATAAAGTTGGGGAAAAGCTAGGCAGATGATGCTATTGTGCGTCATACTACAATGGCCTTTAATTTTGTGAGTTTAACGTGCCGATGATTTTTTCTAACCATCATCATCATCTGCCTAGCCTTTTCCCAAACTATCTTGGGGTCGGCTTCCAGTCTAACCAGATGCAGCTTAGTACCAGTATTTTAAATGAAGCGACTGCCTATCTGACCTCCACAACCCAGTAACTGGGTAATACGATACCCCTTAGTAAGACTGGATGCCAGATTTTTGGCTTCTGACTACGCGTAACGACTGTCAAAGATCTACAAATGACAGCCGGGACCAACGGCTTAATGTGCTTTCCGAGGCACGAGGATTTTTTGTAACCTATAGAAATAAATTAAATAAACTTTTTTAACATTTCTTCAAACTATGATTAAAAGTGTGTTACACAAAAAGAGATACTGATATTATTCGTTCTTAAAAAACAACAGTGTTATCTTTATTATGTGTGTTATTGTGTTATATTATCTTTCAATGAGTTAGTAGAACCCGAAAAATTTTTAAATCAAAATTTTCTTTGTAATCAATCATCCCAGGTTCTCGAGAAATAGACAGATAATAGTTACTTTATTAAAAAACTGCCTTGAAAGCAATCATTGTTAAATGTTTAAATAAAATAGTATTTACTTTAATCTACTTGCAAAGCTCTTTGTAATTGATTAGCCTAAATAAAAATAACCAATCCAGAGCTAAGCTTAAGATTTAACAAAAACTAAGTTTCAAAATACAAGATATAAGATATTTATTTTGCAAAAGCATGAGTATCATAAATTCAAGATGATAAATGTATAAAAAGTTCAATTGAGTCACTGTCATGTTTTGCCTTAATTAAATTGACTTACAAGATCAGAGTGTGAAACTTCCAAACGTATATATGGAGTACAATCTTGACCTGATTTGCATAAATGGCAGATGACTCGATAGTTCATAGTATTCAGACCAAGCTATTCCTTAAATGCTCTCATAAAATTACACATCTGCCAAGGGTGTCCGCCACTAAGTTGGCTTAAGTCTAACCGGATTTTCATACAAAATACTGTTTTTCAGCCGCTGAAAAACAGTATTTTGTTTGAAACGACTGCCTATGTGAAAACCATTACCAAGTTACTGGATAATACGATACCAATTGAGGACCTTGCAGCGAAAGGGGGCAGATCCAAATTTTACCCGTTACTCGTTTTTTCACCTACAATTTGAACAAAAATTGGAGTTATCGTTTGATGCATGAACGAGGCAGATCTGACGAAAATCAAGCACACTACAATTACATTTGGATCTGCCGCCCTAATACTACCCTACTACTACTGATACGTATTTTTGTTAAACTTTCGTTCGTTTTTCTTTTTCTTTTGATTGTTTATTATGTTTCGTGCAGATTAATAGTTCTTGAAATAAAAAAAAACCTATATCGATGTGTTTTATTGTCTAAAGTACAAAATAAAGTAGTAGTTTTCTTAGTGTAGTTTTTTTCTTTAATTTTGGTGCGAAACGGAGGCAGATACAAACTTCAAAAAAACGTAGTAATTCTAAAACTTATTTATATACCAATTTTTAAAAACTTTTGTAAAATATGTGAATATGTTTATATCATACTATAACATACAACTTCAAGACATAAGTGTAAGAAATTAAGTTTTAAACACTTTTTTTTAAATACCCAAAAGTTTTGAGACTTAGACTTGCCTCCCTTTTGCTGCAAGGTCCTCAATTGGTAAGACTAGGCATCTGGCTACCCTTAACTTGACAGTAGTTAGCTGAGTGCAAGACAAATGACAATACACGCTTTTATTAAGTTCACCTGAAGCTAACTGTGTAATATTGCACATGTTTTTACCCCACACTATCGTAGAAAGAGGGTTCTTTTACTGAATTATTCTTTACGAGAAAGTAGTTTCACCGTCACTCTAGCCCACTAGAAAATTTCATTACTTAGAAAAATGTTCTACCTAGCTTGTACCTAGATATTGTGGCATTGTGTTCCTAAGACAATAACGCCGGTTTATTTATTTTAAGAACTAGGAAATAGCTGTGTCAGACTTGAGTAATTGCACTAGGAGGGGGAGATTTTCTTGTATACATGTGAAACTTGTAGAAAAATTGCTGCAAAATGTGCGTATTCTTTTTATAGTTGTATTTAGTTTTAAAAGATTGTTTTTTTTTTTTATTTAACTTTACGTACAAACATACCAAGAGAGGAGCTAAATACAGCTGCACGTGTCGAGCTTCACGGTTAAGCTGCATTTGCGTTTGGTCTGTGAATGGATTACCGACTTCTCTCCGTGCCTCGGAAAGCACGCTGAGCCGTTGGTCCCATTCGTCATTTGTAGATCTTTGACTGTCGTTACAGGTAGTCAGTGACCCGAAAGTCTGACAACTAGTTTTACCAAAGGGTATCATATTACCTATTACTAACTGGGTTGTGGACGTCGGAAAGGCAGACGCTCCTTGTAAAATACTGGTACCGGTTAGCCTGGAAGCCGAACCCAACATAGTCGAAAAAACCGACCAAGTGCGAGTCGTACTCACACGCCCACAGGGTTCCGTAGCACCAAACAATATAATTAAAACATTTTGAAGGCTCATTCCTATGTTGTATTGTTTTCCATTCAACAGCAAAACTAAATTTGTTTCTTAGTTAGTAGTGTTAGTATGTTAATGAAAAACAAAGTTACTGCTGCAGTTTGCTGAAAAACTCCCATATCTCAAAAACTAAACATCAAATCTTATTCAAACTAATTTTTGTTGAAAGCGGTTTTTAGGTTCAACAATCCTACATATTTTCAGAATTTTCCTCCTCTTCAGAAATAAGGGTGTCACATTTAAACACTTTGGAAGTGTATCTTTTAAACGATTGAAAAAACCTTCAGAAAAAATGATTTTTGCAACCTCAATGTCATTTTTAAAGACCTATAGGCAGTTGATGATGAGACTACGTTTTTTTACCAGCGTATGGAGTGTCAGTGTGTTCACTGTAGATTTTGAAAAGGTTTAAATTAACAATTCCTTTTAGTCTTCAAATTATTTCAACCTTAACTTATAAAAGCGAGCTCCTTTTTTGTGTCTAGGTATTTATAAATTAGCGCCATCAATATTAAAACGCTTTCTGTCAGACAAAAACAACGCAGTCCCTTGGAAATACGTTGTAGCTGAAGTAAAGAAATGAAATAATATCGAATCTCACAAAGCAATCAATCAAGTTGTTAGTAATTTTACTAATTCTGGCCGAAGAGATTAATTACATTTTACCAGCAGATGGTGATGATTACAATTTGAAAACTCTTTAAGAGACATTTTTATGTTAATGATAATAATAAATCATTTATATCAGATTCATCCAAAGATTACATTCATATTTGTATACAATAGCGAGCTTACAAAGTAATGTTAGTAACAATTAATTGAAAACATAAAATAATTATAATAATTCAATAAAATAAATAATAATCACAATCACAATTTATTAAAAATCAAAAAAAGTTGCTAGCTTTTAAAATTTATGGACGATTTTGTTTTTGGCATTTTGATTGTTTTATTGTTTATTTTAATTAGCCGTTGCTAAGTGCGAGTAACGTGAAATTGGTTTCTTTATACAACTACCCTAAGACAATTGGGACAAGCCCACCACACTATTCACAAACCTCTGTAACTCGTGTAAGCCAGAATCAACTGTAGCGACCATCAGAAAAGCCCCGAAACAAAGAATCTCGACGAAGTCATATAGAAACCATTTTACGGTCTTGGATCCCGCAACGAAATTAATCAGAAAACAATAGCGGAGGAGTAGGAAAAACATAATTTCACATCCCTCCATATCAGTAGGAGACAGAACGAAACAAGGCCAAAACTCTAAGACTAAATTACTCCAATTTACGCAGACATGCAGTCATTTGCCAGAACATTCTGTTATGCTATTCAAAGGAATATGAGGTTTGCCATCAAAACTACATTAGTTACGTTACTGTGGAACATTTTGTAATAAAAGAAACATAATTTAGGTTTCTTTTAGGTCATGTTACAAAGGTTTTACTGTGTAATATGTTTTTAATGTGAGTTAAGGGCTATCAAGGGGAAGGTTCCTACCTTGGCCTTAATATCAAAGTAATCTTTTTGAAGTTAACGCTACGATCTATCAACTATTTATCTAGCTTTAGGTTATCCTATTTCTGCCAGGTAACGTTAACTAAATTAAACAATTAGCTGAACTCAACTATGCAAAGCTCAAAGCTTAGCGTAGCAAACTAGCGAAACATATCTTCTTTCTTCTTCTTTATGGGGTTTAGGTTCCGCACTTAGTCCTTTGAGTGGACCATTGTGCGTGAGCCATAGTGGCCGTCACTCCAAACAGCCCACCTCCTTCCAGAAGCAGATCACACTTTCCGGTTTTCTCAGGGTATCCGCAAGGGATCTTGGTGTTCCCAGGGTTTGCGAGGAGACCTCGCGAATCTTGGTGACACCGGTGCACTCAAGCAGCACATGCGCCACCGTTTCCTCCTCATCCATGCTTGCTCTGCACAGGGGACTATCAGTGATTCCTAGAGTGCGGAAGTGTTTATTCAGTGAACAGTGTCCAGTGATGGTCCCCGCCACCAGACGCAGGCCATCCCTGTCTAGACGCAGAAGGCGCCTGGTCAGCTTTGTGTCAAGGGACGGAATAGCTTCCTTGGACTGCCTACACCCTGGTGTCGAGGTCCACCATTTTTTCGCTTGTGTTTGAATGTGATCCTTTAACCAGTTTCTTACCTGCTTGAAAGGAATGGGCACAATGGGTTCGGGTCCGTAGGGTTTTGTGCTGGATCCTCTTCTGGCAAGTTCATCCAACGCATCGTTCCCCAGGGATCCACTGTGTCCTTAGCGAAACATATTCCGCGCCAAATTTTCTGTAGCGTACTCTTTGGCAAATGGACGTTTTTTCGGATATGGGCACTGACCGACACTTCAGTATTTGTGTGAGGGTGTCTAAGTCCACAGCCGGTTCGTAATTAGTTAGCATTAGTTCGACTGATTCTTTAGTCGTACTTCGAATACCATCACACTGTCATGGTACACTCATACGTCAAGTAAACATCAGCCCTACGTACCAGAATACGAACCTAACTGTTCTAGACGGGTGGGCTCGTATTTGGGAATTTAAACTATAACGGATCCAAAATGGACCACTAGCCGTCCAGTAAGCTGTGCTATTTGATCCGGGTACAACGTTACTTTTATGGTCGCTAACACTAACTTCGGAATATGAAGTTTTCTATCGACACCGATAGGAACATAATCCAACGCCATAAAGAAGATGAGCGTGAATTTAACGAAATCGCAATAACACTCGTTTATTCGCCATTGTTTTTACGACGTCTATAAAAGTCGCGTCGGACAGAACGATAATTTTATTCATCATTAATATCCGTCCGACGTAAAAATGAGACGCAAAAAATTGATGGTGTGTCATCCGATACGGGTTTGTTAACGCAAAATGGTGTCAGATTATTATGATATTGTTGTAAAAAATGGAGACAATTCCGAATTTTATACCTATTTCATTTTATTTTTCTCCCAGTCTTCGGATTGCCAAAACTTGATTGGAACCGCCGAAGAAACTTCATCCAACTTTAAATACTATTTTTGCGTCTGGGCCTCAGATTTTCCTCCACTATTTTGTTGTTTAGTTTCGAAGTTTTTGACAGCAGGACAAATGGGTAGACAGTTTTCGACGACAATGTAGATGGGTAGACAGAAGAAAGTCTTGGTTGGGGAATCATTACTTACTGGTTTTAAAACAAAAAGAAAATACTTTGTAGGAATTCTATTAGGTACGAAAACTACTGATTCAGAAACAAACAAGTTACCAAGCATAAATAGGTTTTAGAATTATGTAAAAAAGATGCCTGTCACGTCACATAAGTTACATCTTTATGTATTTCAATTAAATTAGACCTTGACAAAATCAGCACCCCAACTCGAAACAGACTTTCAATTACAAACTGAAAAGAAATTGCTAATACATTGCAAAATTCACCTGCTGAACATAACGCAAACAATATTTTTGAACTATTTGTTGTTTATGTTTTGCTAAAAATATTACCTGGGCTAGCGGCGATAAGAGTGGTTTTCATTTGTATTAAATATACTTACTATGCTTGCTGAAAATTAAGCAATAATAGAGTTTTAATCAACTAAGCCTATTTCCTTTTGTGGTTATTATCCATTATCTGTGTAGCCTTTTTTCAACTATGTTGACAGGATGCAGAAGTCATTTATGTCATTTTACATGTAGCGACTGTCTACCTGACCTCCACAAAGCAGTTACTGAGTAATGCGATAGCTCTTGGCAGTTTTAAGTGTCCTAGATGTTTGTGCTGTCAACGAATGACAGCTGGGGTCAACGGCTGAAAATGTTATCCGTGGCACGAAGGAAACTCGCTACCTATTTAATGATGGTCACCCATGCACAGACTGACCTTGGCAAGCACGGCTTTTCCTTAAAGATCGACCCGGGAGCCTGTGATTATTAAACCTCTTTGAGCTCTTCAATTACGATAATTTCCAACTAGAAAATAAACAAAACTATTGTTTTGAAGAGCTTTTTCCTTTAACAGCTTCAGAGTCAGATTAAACATTAGAATTGTGTGAAGTTATACTTACATTTAACTTTGCTCTGAGAGAACGCATAGCAACTTAGATAAAACGTTTTGGAGATGCAGACGAAGTTGGAGCGAATTCGCTTTGCAGTTACTAACACAATCACAACAATTCATTATGCTGTATACATAAAACTTGCATTATGTTTAGTGCACTCTACTCTTAAAACATCTCACCTGTAACCCTGAAGGGTTAGGCAGAGGTGAGATAAGTCCCATGTAATAAGGAGCAAGCCTATTGCCATCAACTGGGCGCAAATCCAGTCTCTGTGGCTGCTACTGAGACATTTTTGATGGACCAACCGTTGGATCTTAATTATTTTTTTTTGGAAAAGTTTCCCGGATAAAAATCATATTTCGATTTGAATAGGTCATGTCAGCTAACACAAATATAACTCGATCAAATTGATTAAAAACCTATCGCAAATCGACCCTATTTGAAAGGGTGATCTATTTTAACCCAACTTCCATTTCTATTCCGGTCGGTAAAAATTTAAAATGTATGAGTTGTTGTGGCGCGACACTCCCTCTGGCTGCCAGCTGACGTTTCTGGAATCGTTCCGACGAATAGACATGTTATTACGTCGAATCGACAGGTTCTTCTATACAAGATAGCTAAAAAAATAGTCGTCTTTTGTACAGGATTGATATCACTATCGGTAGGGGCGAAATAGATAAAGTTGATACAAAAAAAAAGATTACATTCCTGGCGACAAATGTGTGAGTCTGTTGTGACAACAAAGTGAATTAACCTCAATTTTGGACGTAACAATGAGAACATTTCAATTGCGTTACACACTTAAAACCACAATCCAAAAGGTTTTTTTTTTTTAGTTCCTGTGACTTCATTCACTGTGTTTCTTGTATTTAGTTTGAGTTCCATTTAGCTATAGGCATTATGTATAGGACAGTATGTGAATGGCTGCTGCAATTAACGTGAACCGCAGGTTTGGTATACATTGCGGCTTGTCGAACGGGTTCCTAACAGGCTGTCCTACACAACTAGATGTGTATTAGATCAAAAGATACGTTGTTAAATTACTGTTATTCAGCCATTACTCTATTTGACTGTGGAACACACTCCTTCCACAAACATTTTTTTGATAGCCCACTACCGTCTAGATAGAAGACCTATCCCCCAGCAGTAGGAACATTACTAGCAGAACCGCGCAACTTCGTCTGCTGCTCCGCTCCTATTGATCCCAGCCTTCCTCGATAAATGCTATCCAACACTAATATAATTTTTCAATTCGAACCAGTAGTTGCTGAGATTAGCGCTTCCAACCAAACGAACAAAGTTTTATTCCAGCTTAATAACTAAAAGAAAAAAAAAGTGTAGATGCTACACTTATAGTAGGTAAGTCAAATGTGTCAGGACCCTTGTCTGAAGCCCAATAACATGTAAAACATCTACACTTTGCACTTTATATCCTTGGAAAGTACCTAACTTAACCGTTGCTATACCCAGAGACAATTACAGCCTGACATTGTCAAAGGTGCAGAACAATCCCTAGTGACCATAGACAACCTAGTTCCACGAAGGAAAATAAACACTGGCCAGTTGTATGTAGTACGTGCCTCATCGCTTGGGGTAGGCCGGCCTTCCGAAATGCCTTGAAACAGGCAAACAGTACCAGCGATCGACCCTACGCTTTTAATACTTAGGGCTTAGGCAAGAAGATAGAAATTAATATTTTTCTTTTTTTATTGCTGTGCGTGAAATGAATTGGTCGAGGTTCTTCTGTTATGATTATTGAATCAATAAAAGTATCAGTCTGTATTATTTTGTCCGAGAGCGCAAAATATTCTTCATAGAAAAGGAATACTATGTACATTGGTCAACAGGTTTGGGTACTGGTTACCCAGCACAAACAATACACAATCACAAACAACACAACAACGTAACAACCGTTTTTAAATCTTTTCGTATTTTACTACTACTTTGTACTGGGTTGACATAGGATTACAGTAGCTTATACGGCCTTAAATTCTGATCAATTCATAAGAATGGATCGGAATTGCAAGAGGCAGGTACTTCTTGGGAAGTCTTTGGAGGAGGCTTTTGTCGATTAACAAGCTGTCAGTAACAAATTAACGTTTTAGTCTCTAATAATTGAAAGCAGCAATAAAAGTGTATTCTAAATTTATTTATTTTAAATCAAAACATTTATTGCATGCATAATGTACACTTAACAGGTGGTCAAATAAAAAAGAATAGATACAATTATGGACCCTGTTGGGCATAGCGAATTTTAAATAAGTAGAAAGAGGAACAGCGCTTCTCTAATTTTCCTTGGAATAACAAGAAAAAGAAGAAAATAATTCGTTCCTCTGGTTATCTTACGGTGTTTTCTTTCAACATAAGTCGAAATTTTGAAATTTAAAAAAAAATGTCGTCCTTTATTGTTCACAACGCTGCGACATGACTCTCCCCACACAGAGAAGAGACCTGTGCTCTTCTCTGTGTGTAGAGGAGAGGAGTAATTAATGGCGTGCCCAGTGCGGGTTGCTGGTCTTACATAATTGATTCTACGTCATGTCGGTTTTCTTTCCAAGTTTTCTTTGTAACTTGCCAGGCTTTAAACTCAAACTTGCTTGCTTACAAAGTCTCGATAAAAATATATTGGAATGATTTTCCATTTTCTCACAATCTATGTTAATACTATTATCGATTCTATCCATTTTCATTTACATTTCCAATCAATGCAAGTCTGCATGTCTTTGGAATATAATTCGCTGCGAATCTAGATAGCCTAAATTTGTCTAGACATAATCTAGACTTAACAAGTTCTGGCGATAAACCTTTCATCGTTTTCAGATATTTATGAACCTTCTTCATTACTAGTGTTAATATTTTAACGGTTATGTTTGAGATATTAACATTTAACGGATTATCGTTCCGTTATAGGTAGAGAAAATGTATGTAATGTTTAATGGTAAAAGCTTGTAATCAGTATGTTCAATGCCTAATGTTATCATTTCAAGAAAATGATTAAATGAACTCAAATAAAAAGACAACAAGAAATAACAACAAGAGAGAGAGTTAGTAACAAGAATTTTCTCGGTATTTAATAAAAGACTAGTGACTGCCACTTGCTTCGCACTGGTTTAAGACTTAGCAAAACATTAGGATTTCTTCGTTGCATGAAAGTTAAATAAATAAGGCTTGCTACACAAACTCACAAACACATTCAAATCAGAAATATATAAAAAAAAAAACAGTATTCAAATTTCATTGAAATAAGAGAGTTTTGGAGAACAACACGGTCACACAGACTGACAGGAAATTTTAACTCTAATCTAAAAACCTACGTTTATATTAGCTAAAATCTAAATGGTGCACCGCGGCCAGAGTTCGCCACAAACATATTTTTACTGTATAGGGCCATTTCGTGGTTTTAGACGTCACATGTCTTGGACTTTTCGATTTAGGTTCTAGAATTATAAGGTTTTACCGTCTGTAAATAGAGCTATAATTGAGTTTACTCAAAAATGCATGTAATGTGGTCATTATTTTGACAACCTTGTTTGAGCAAAGTCAACCTTGCCGTTCTGTTTCAAGGAGCGGCCGGCAAAGTTTTGCTGGCCGCTCTAACAGGCCGGCAATGTTTTGCCGGCCGCTATTTTGACGTTTCAACGTTTTAAAAAATCATATCCCAAAAAGTTTTTATTTAGAACACAGGTGTTTGCATCTATAGAGATAGGTACAAAAAGATTTTATTCCATATTAGGCTGTAACGTTCCAACTACCATTGCTAAAAAAAAAACAAAGAAGTAATAAAAGCGCGGTTCAGCGAAAATTTTAATTAATATATTTTTTATTTAAATTATTTGCTGGTTTTATTTAGATTAGGTACTTGCATTTTTGAGCAAAGCGCTATACAAACCTTGGCCCACAATGACTGCTTCGCTGGTCACGCTATGATTGCCTCGAGTTAGCCTAGCTATGCTCTAGGACTTTCAGCTTGGCCATCATTGCAGCCCTTGCTGTCCTCGCTGTAAAGGCTATTATCTCAGCTCGTCCATCATGTGCTGCACGCTGACCGCGCTGTGTCGGCCTGGAGCTGCGCTACGCTGCGCTGTCGGCCATAATCAGCGCGACCAGCAAAGTAATCATTATAGACCGCGGCAGTAATGTACTAAAAATTTCACAATAGAATACCGATACCACTGACACCATTATGAACAACTTCTTCAGTTTTTCCTTCCTCCTTATACGAACAGTTAAGGGCCACAGAGAAGGGTCACGTCATATCTGTCGTTTAGAGAAAAGGTGCACTTTTCCCTAAGGGTCGAAACCCGCGTAGATTGAGTGTGTGTCTACATGCCAAACATCATAGTGATGGGGCCGACCCAGATATTAAATCGACTATAGTTTGTAGTCGATTTATGGAATAGGGACTAGGGATGGAAACGTTTATTGTGGAAAGTTTTGTGTAGAAGTGTCGTGTAACGATGTTTTATTATTTTGTGGTGGTGATTTAGTTCGGTATGTTGGAACGTATTGTAAATCTAGAGGTATGTTCACACAGTCAGCATTTTTGTTAGAGAACATTGCAAAATCATTGTTCACGGGCGTCGTTGTGAAAATTTCGTTACGACTTTACCAGTGGAAAATTCGAATGTGAACTAATGGATAGAGATTTGAAATGGCCTTGGTAGTGCGTTGAATGTATTTACCTTTGTGCCTACTTGTGTTTTTATTATCATGATGAATTTAAATTGTGATCCTGGTCGAATTTTTAAGGTCTATGTGAAAGCGTGAGGGGTTAGATAAAGCGAGCATTTATCCAAATGTGAAAGTTTTTGAGGATATATGGATCTTTGTTACTGTTTCACACAAAAACTACAGAATGGATGTAATTTGGCACAGGGATAGTTACTGGTCTTGAATAGCACATAGGATACTTTTATCTTGGTAGTACGATCTTGTGGGACAACTACAACCGAACAAAACGCGAGCGAAGCCGCGGGAATAAGATAGTAAGCTAGAGCTAGAGGCTGCAACAGTTAAAATATAAGAGACTGCCGTAAAACTGAGGCAAAAACATAGTGCTTCAAGTATTAAATACATAAATAAGACGTTGTTAAAACATGAAAGGCTTTGACTCTGATCTCTACTACGATCATGAATTTGTCATCAGTCTTCACCTTAATCGTGACATATCTCTTTTTCAAATCGACAAAAATATTGAAAAGGACCAAACAATATTTAAAAGTATTCCAAAGATCGAAAACTCTGAATATAAATGATTCAATGTAAATTATAGCTACCTACCTAGTCAGCAATTCTGGCAAGATTTCATTTGTGGGAAGCCTTCGCTACTTTTCAGGCTTCACTTCAATTATAGAGGAACGCTTCCTAGCGCTGGCGGCCTGTACGATATTTTTTTTGTCATTTTATTTAGAAATAAAAAATCATCATCATTATTTTGCCCCTATCCCAATTTATTTGGGGTCTGCGCAGCATGTTTTCTTCTTCCATTCTTCTCTATTACTTGTCATCTCATGAGATACCTTGCTCTCTTGCTCTAGAAATAAAATATGTAAAATGGTTTTTACACTGCTCTAATGCTATGTTGAAGACAAGGTGATGTATTGCAACCTAGGAGGCACTCTTGCCCCGCAGTTGACTACCATAGTCTGTGTTGATAGAATGATTGATGACTTAATACGGTTTAAGACATTTATTTCTCAAAAAGAATACAATTCACTTAATATGAGAAATACAAGATAATCTTAAAACTAAATTTAAGAATTACATAGCAAGAAGGTACTCGTAGATAAATAAGCTAATTCAATTTTTACAATGTTGTGGGTAAAAGGAAAAAGTTAGTGTTCTATTACATATCGATTCTTGAAGGCAAGTCATTAGCAATTACACATTGAAATGTATATGTACTGAAATATTTTGAAGATACAGATTAGGTATCCTTGTTATCCTTATAATAAAAAATAAAATAATAATAATAAGAAATGCAGTAAAAATAAAGAGAAATAGAAATGTAAAAATTAAATGGAGCGGTGTAATAAATTTAAAACCTGGAGAAATCTTTCAAGATGTGGTGTTTCACGGTTTTTTTGTATGAAGTAAAGGACTGTATTTCTTTTATGTCATTAGGTAATTTATTATACAGCTCAGCACCTTCGTATAGTATATTTTTTCTTCCGTAGTTAGAATGGGAATAGGTCATGCTTTGCATGCGGGACCTATTGATAAGTCCTACAAGGCTTTTGTGTAGGAGTTTTTGTAGCGGAGATCTATTTATACATGGTGTAGTTTTGCTTCCTCGTCAAAAATCAGCAAGCTGTCCCAAAAGACATAAATAATCAATAAATCGTGAGGAAACCGGCATGTCCTAGAACAAAAAATTCAAGACATGTGACATCTACCAACCCGCACTGGGCCCGCGTGGTGGATTACAACATACTCCCTCTCATAGAGGCCTGTGTCCCAGCAGTGGAAACATTATAGGCTGATGATGATGATGATCAATTTAAATTACGGTACATAGATCATTATTAATAAGCGCTGCTTTTTTTGTTTGTTTAAATTTGTCAGTATTTCTAGGGAATAAGAAATTATCGAATAAACGTTTGCGATTATTTGTATGTGTGAAAACGTGGTTATAGCGGCGGGCGGATCCGCGTTTAAAACACGGGTGCTTCTCAGTTACCGAAATCAGTAAATAAATAAAATAAAAACCTACAAATTTTATTATTGATACGGGCCGTGAATCATTAGCATAGTTACCTCCTTGATTAGGATGCAAAACAACAACTTGTATAAGTTACTTAGCGGGTGCTTTTAGCCATACAAATGTTCACATCGCTATCTTGTACTGGACGTTTGACAGTTGTGTCAGCACAGTGTGCGCACTTGGCCAAAGTTCGTGCTAAGTAACGTTTTTAGCTTTACCTTAGTTACAGTCTGGAGTCTAGAATTGTGACCGGTTTAAGAGCGTTTACACCTTACAGCATTTCATACAAACTTACAAGTCCTTATTTTCCGAAATGACTGATCCGATTTTAATGAAACTTCATACGCATAAGCAGGATACATAGGTCTAAAAAGTTACTAAGATATTTTTGAAATATCTTTAAGAAAAAAAGATACTTGGAAATTTCTGTTTCTATAGTTAATTTATATATAATCGGTCTAATTTAGCAACAATACTAATACTAATGTAACGCTATTTTTCGAAAATTCATACCCTAGACTCTTAGAGTTACGGAGTATAAAAAAAAACTCGTTGTATACGGTAATTAAAACCACGCACATAACTGAAGTCAGCTCGATCACTGTACAAATTGAACCAATAAAATTAACACACTCCACCAAGCGTGAACAGCCATTTTAATCAAACTCAAATAGTACAAAAAGCCAAAAAAATGTCTACCAACTTCTACATTACTTGATTAAAACCACAAAACGGTTCTACCAACTTCAGCAATTAAATAAAAAACAAGTTAACAAAAAGTTTTCCTTTTTTTTTCGAAGTGTGGATACACGGAACGTTAACGTAGAAATATAAAGTATTGCCAGGAATGTCTTGACCCTCAGGGATGTAGCCAGTTGTGAAAAGAAATAAAACATCTAGGTTTTATTGAGCAAGACTGTCCCAACTTGGAATGGTTTGTGACTTTTTTAAAAACCTTTTCAGTTATTGAAATGAAAGAAAAGTTTTTGTTGGATATCTCTGATTGATATTTATAAAAGTTATTGTGTGTTTTTTTAACGAGGAAAATGTCGTGAGGAAAGTTTTGAGTATGAATGTGGATGGGTATAAGGGTAGAGGAAGACCAAAGAAACGATGGATGGACTGTGTGAAAAATGATATGGCAAGAAAGGAGGTATCTCATGAGATGACAAGTAATAGAGAGTTATGGAAGAAGAAGACGTACTGCGCCGACCCCAAATGAATTGGGATAGTGGCAAGAGAATGATAACGATGATGTGTGTTTTCTTATGCCCAAAGGCAAAGGCACTGTGACATTTTTTTATTTGTCAGAAGACTCATTCGCTCTTATTGTGAGAGGAAAGGAAGTAAAATATTAGTCACAACAAAAACAAAAAAAAAAAACTCAAATCAAAATCAATAAATCTCTCAACCACGAGTCATATACTTCTTTACGATTAAACTCTCAGTAACTATTGCGTTATTTACTTATTCCACTACGCACAATTGCACACTTCACGACAAATTGCGCCAACTAAAGATATTTTACAACCCAAATTAATCCTGACAGTTGTAATATTTATGGCGTGAAAACCAATTTGTTAACGTAGTTCATGTCTGACCACCCAGCACGAGTAGCGTGACCGCCATAGAAACGGGCTATGTCGACGGAAGAATCGGCAAACTGACACATTGTCATTGTCTATCTGTCATTATATCGATTCATTCGTAGACAAAACTCGTTTCTGCAGTGGTCATGCTCGCGTGCAGATCTTGGTTAGATGATTGCCGCAATTAGGCCTAATGGTACTTCTCATTTCGTAACGAGAAAATGTCTTTACCTAGTACTATGTTAGACCCTAAAAGAAGAGAAACCTTTTCAACGTTTATAAATAGTAAAAACACGTAGGCATATTGTTCACGAGCTTATCCAGGTTTATACCCAAACTAAACAAGTCTCCAGATTTTATTATTCCTGGATTAGATCTCGGAGACCTATAAACCTGGGTCACCTAGATGGCCTAGCTTTTGTACCGTAATCCGCTGTGTTGTCGAAAACCTTTATTGAAATTGGTCCTTCGAGCCGGATTCTGTTATCTTTATAGAATCAGTCTCAAAATAAAATGAAGATAGAAGCCGATTACCTACTAATTAAGGAATTAAGGTTAATTCACCGACAACATAATATTACTTTGGCAATAAGCTGGTTGAAAAAAATCCAGTGGTATTCTAAATGACTAAATTCCGCCCGCGGTGGATTACATAGTATCATTATAAATCGCCTAGTTGGTCTGGTGGTCGCAAATGCTACTTCGATTCCCAGATCAGGCAAAAGTGTTATTGGGTTTTTTCTAGAGTTTCTGAGCAAAGGCCCTGAGAGTCTAGATTTGTACGCAGTTCCTTGACAGGCTCGCCAGCTATTACACGGGAATCCCGAAATTGTTCAGGTACATTTCTGCCTAAGCATTCGGTTATTACAGTCTTGATATTATAGTTGTGTTAATAAACATCTAAATCTAAACTAATATTTTAAAGAGGAAAGATTTGATTGTTTCTATGTTTGTTTGTTTGTTTGCATTGAATAGGCTCGGAAACTACTGGTCCGATTTGAATAATTCTTTCAGTGGTGATCCATTTATCAAGTAAGGCTATAGGGTATATATCATCACGCTACGACCATTAGAAGTGGAGCAGCAATGAAAAATGTTGCGAAAACGGGGAAAATGTGACGCAAACGAAGTTGCGCCGGACAGCTAGTTTTTAAATACAACACTTTGTGGTTTCCCAGTTTCAATCACGAACGCAAGGGCCATCTTCATCAAATGGGCAATATTAATTAATAGCTGTGATATTGAGATACATTGGTCAATTAGCACAAACGAGCTGGCTTAATTGTAATTCGGTATGCAATATAGCTGCAATCGAACTTCTAGGTATGTGTGCTCTGTGAGTTGGTTCCATTGATTATTTGCGGGTTTTCCTTGACTTTATTAAATGTTAGGTTATTATTTATTTTGTTTAGATTTCGGTTTAAAGAACTTTATTCCCATTAAGACAATCGTCACTTACATGAGAACATTAAATCTTATTAATAAAAAAATATAAAATCAGTGCGGTTAGAAGAAAAACAAAAAGCAAAATACACTATGATCATTGTCAACAAAATTAGAAGCGAGTTCGCTGCATTCCTAAGATAGTTAGGATACAATAAATAGTTAGAGTTGCATGAGATGCAAGTTTGGAGCACTGTCATGATGAAAATGCTAGGTACTAGATAACAAAAGTAGGTCGATTAAAAAATTTTTGTGGGTGTAAGTCACGAGTACAAATATTAAAATTTTAGGAAAACTAAAATAATCATAATGTTTACAGCATTACTATAGTTGACCGTAAGTCAATATAAGTCGGCAGATTAATTTTCTAAAACTCCGTAATACCCTAATCTAGTTCTTGGTGGAATCTGATGTCAAAGAGTGTTTTCAATCCAAGAGTGTTGTAATCTGTGTACTACTAAAACGGATAAATAACTGATTTTTACTCTAAAATTTAAACAACAAATAAATTGGTTGAATTAATCAGAGAAACCAACTGAAAGTTGTATTAGGCTGGTTTTACACTAGAGATTTGCGAGGATTGCTCCCTCGCACATTTCTCGCTCATCTCTCTCTCTCGCTGTTTCTTGTTCTCGCGCGATGCGAGCACAAGAAAGAGCGTGGAGCTGCATGGTGTGAGGATATTCATTTTCCTGACCTTTTTCCAATTCATTAGTGGTCGACGCAGCATCTGTTCTTCTTCCATCTTCTCCATTAGTCGTCATGTCATCAAACACCTCTTTTCTTGCCATATCATTCTTCACATAGGGTACCACTACAGGTGGTGCGAGGATGCTTAGTGGTATTTTTTTTAGTGCCGTTTTGCACACATTCAATTATAAAATGATATTTACTTTGGAAAGAGGTTGTTAACATTTTTATGAGTGATTTTTTACGGTCCAAATGAGGTCGGTGTTTTCTATCTGACTACTCTGAGTAGAAAAAGCCGATTCATTTAATAATTATGTACTCATTCCTCGCTCGCTTCTTCATTTTTTGTATTAGCGGAGCTAGGTATTTGCGTTGTTTAAATAAATTTCTAGCTCTGCTAGCCCTATTTTACCAGGACTGCAAATACGCGAAGCTCAGAAAATTAAGTAATTATATTGGTGGAGTTTCATCGCACCGCTTAGCTGCCACGCACATCTTTGCTGGAAATGCACCCTTACAATGTAAATAAATATCTAGTTTGTCTATTTAAATTCTCAACCACACTGAAACTAAACAATGTACTCTTCAACAAACGCAGAGAGTCCACTTTGAATATGTAAATCATTATTTTGATTTGACAATAATATACGAACGCAAACAGTGGAAATTCTGCACAACACAGGGTGTCAAGCACCCGACACATTATTTCTCGTTGTGTCGCAAATTAGCATATAAATTAACAAATTTTGGTCCCAAAATGTACCAATGCAGATGCCGCAATGTACAGTGTAGCAATTGCTATGTTTTACGTTAAACAAAAACAACTTGGCAAGGGTTTGCGTTGAAGATAAGTTAGTGGTAGAAGGCATGTAATTGGGTCTACCTTGGTTTTGGTTTCTGATTGTTCTGGTAGTAGTAGTTACTGTTTTATTGTTCTTTATTATTCGGCCTTTGAAAAATAACTTTAAACACTTAACATTACGCCTGGACCTCAAGTTTGCTATTACAATAGTGTCAGAATGGCCTATCATTGATTTCATAATTGTTGATTTTGACAAGTTTGGTAATCTACTAATTATAATGGCGTCATTATGACTTCACAATGGTCAATCACTGACACTCCATTGAAAGAAATGGCATAGAATTTGACAGATCATTATGAATTTAGCAGATTACGAACTTTTAGTAAAATGACAATGGGATCGTGTAGGAATGACGATGTTTATAAAAATAGCAGATTTGAGGCCCTGTAATATCAGAACGGTCAGGCAGAATTGTACCCTCATAATATCGCCACTTATGTATAAGTCCCGTGTAATAGGGGACGAGCCTATTGCCATCAACGGGCACAAATCCAGACTCAGTGGCTGCCGGTGAGAAATCCCTAATGGTAAACCCAATAACAGTTTGCCTGAACCCAGGATCAGACAGCTCAGAGGTCGTGCCTGCGACCTCTGTACCAACCTGGTGGTCTACCATGACGTCTTAGAACATTACTGTTTTACTCCTTTTCCAGTGTGGGAAAGAGATGGCGTTAGACCTCCTGTATAGCTCCGTCTCTTTCCCACACGGAATAAGAGTAAAACAATACTGTTTTGTTCTGTATGGTGTCGGACATAAAGAATAGCACCATCCCATATCTTCCCGTAGGTGTCGTAAGAGGCGACTAAGGGACTTGCCAGAGAATGGGCAGCAGCGTTCTCTGTGCTTTTGTTACAACCGTACTGCGATCGCCAACCCGCCTGCCAAGCGTGGCAAAACCCCCCAAAATGTCAATGTGGCGACACTTGGGGGATGGCCTATGTTCAGCAGTGGACGTCTTTTGGGCTGAAATGATGATGATGATGATGAATACTGCTTTAAGACGTCATGGTAGACCACCAGATCATAACTAACAAAAAAGTATAAACTTTTACTATTGTAATCGTAACTAAGTTTTTCTCCCTAATTTTAAAACTTAGCCCTTTCTATTTCTTTATAAAACAGTATTTTATGAATGCAATACTTCTTTTCTTGCGGGAAATTTTCATTCTTTGTTAGTTGGCAACACTTCAAATTGGCAGAAATTCAACGTGCACGGAGAAAATGCACTTGAATTTCAATATCAAAGTGTCTATTAATATTCCTTGACAATTTACTTATTGGAACATGAAGTTTCTTTTGAAAAGCGTTCTGTAAAATGCATAGTAAATAGCTGTCATTTTCCACGACGTGTTAGCACGACGCCCTTTTTTTCTCCTGTTATTTTCGCGCGCTCCGCACTTGAACGGCGTGCGAAGGCGTTCACTCATTCAGCCTCCGATAAAAGAAGTATAAGGCTCTATTCTCACAATGGTGCTTGTATTGAATACTGATAAGTTCGTTTTGTTGAGTTTTTTTTTGTAGCCACAAACATTTTATTTCTATAAAAGAGTCAATGTAAGGTGAATGAAAAGTATTAGCGACTGTTTCGTTACTCAGGCAAAATATTCTTAAGTAATTCCTTTATGAAATTGTTCTTTTCAAAAGCATCATGTTTTAAATTCTATACCTACTTCAGGAGCAGGGGTGGCTCGGGGTTAACGGCCCCGTCTTCAACGTCATTGATTCTGTGTAATTAATTCTATCGTCAACGTGATGATAGGCACTGCTAGCTATCAAAACGGTAAAGGAAATCATTGTGATACATCTACCGATACGGGGTGTATTTATAGCCCACATAATACCTCGCCTGTAATCCACAGAGGGTCAGGCAGAGGCGTACCAAATACAGTTATGTCTAAGTCCCATGTAATAGGGGGCGAGCCTATTGCCATCCACCGACACCGAAACTCAATAACACTTTGGCCGACCAGGAATCGAATCCAGGACATTTATGACCAATGACCACCGAGGCAGTATCTCCTCAAATAGGTATGTGTTCTATTAGGAGTTGCTTATGCTATGCATTTATACACCATCGCTGGCCACGAAAACGGTGAAGAAAATCATCGTGAGGAAACCGACATGTCTTACAACGGAAAATTCGAAGACATGTGACATCTACCAACCCGCACTGGGTTCGTGTGGCGAATGATGACAGCAGAGAGTAGGCTTGTGTCCCAGCAGTGGGGCCGTGATAGGCTGATTATGGTATACTTCATATTTATCTTGGCAAAGCTTATTATACAATTAAACGGTTCACATTCTGAGAACAAGGGCTGTTCCCGGCGCAAAGGTACAGGTTTCATGAAATTCTTGAAGATTTTTATTAAGGTAACCCTACCCTCTCTCTGTGAATTCATTTTAACATCCTTTAGTTTGGTATTATAGTCGTGTTTCTGCTTAGTTTGGGATTTTAACTGAAATACTTAGATATTCTACTTAGTTAAAATCGCTATTATAATGATGTCCAATTAAATAATAACATGAATGTAATCCCTGAAGGGTTCAGCCGAGGTATTTTTGCTAAATAGTCCATATTTCGCTAATTATGTTTAAGCTCCGTTAAATAGGGTCGAACCTATTGATATCCACCAACTGGGCACGAATCCAGACTTCGCGCCTGCTACTGAGTGCCTCATGGAAAATCCTAATTCAATATTTTGCTCGCTCTGGGGACCAAACCCAAAACTCGTGCGTAGCAGTCACAGTGGTTCAAATATTTCTGTTTCATTGAAAATCAATGTCTTTATACGAGGTGATTTTTTGTATCCTCGTTAAATTCAAGGAGGTAATTAAGCTAATGATTCTCGACCCGAATCAAAAATAAAATGGGTAGGTATTTTTCCTATTTAAGGAAATCGTTAAGTGTGAATCACACGCGGCCCGTCTGATTCTTGCCCTATAACCGCGCTTCCACACATTCAAACATTTATTAGATAGGTAATTTGTTATTCCCTAAACCATGTTATGGGGGTTATTCTGAAATTCTGACAAACTTAAACAACCAAAAAAATCAGCGTTTATTATTAATTAACTAGGTACCGTAATTTTAATAGATTATTTGTGTTTTTTGTGACAACCTCCTCAATTTTGAAAAGGATGCAAAACAACTTATATATCTTATACTTATATATCGTATATTCTTTTCATTTTTTACTACGGCAATTTGCTTTAGATATTACGTCTTACGGCATTTCATACAAACTTTCAAGTCCTTATTTTCCGAAATGACTGAACTGATTTTAATGAAACTTAATACGCATAAGCAGGATATATAGGTCTAAAAAGTTACTTACTAAATAATATTACTGAAACGTCTTTTAAAAATTGTTTCAATCGATAATTTATAATTGGTCTAATTTAGCTGTAACACTATTTTTAGAAATTATTTTTTTAAATTTTATTTTCCACGCTAAAGAACAATTTAAACTCAAAACTCGTTCCGAATTCAAATTATCCTGCTAAGCAACCTCCACGCCTCTTCAAAAGTCAGCACTCTCAGTCAACTAACTGCCTTGAATACGTCCTCGAGACTCCGGACGAGTCGGTCGCAGCAGAGGTATAGAGGCGTATCTGTATCGAGGCGGGTGGTTCTGTGCTTACTCGATATCCGTGAAGCACCTCTTTGCATTGCCAGCGCTGTGGAGCTGTTGCATAGTAAGGAGTAGGGGGGAAGGAGTCGAAGAAGGGGGGTTCTGTGAGGGGGAGTTAAAGCGAGTTTGTATGATTTTCAAAAGAAGAATGTTTCTGGTTGATTACAGTTAGATTCTTGTACACTAGACTTTATGGACACGTGGGAATCATTGTCAAAGTGGTTTGTTTTTCTGTGACTTTTAGGAAACAGCTGGATATGGGTCGCACAGAACCGGAAAGTGTGGTGTGCCGGGTGATACCGGGCTGAAATGATGATGATGATGATGGTGATGACTTGCAGTAGGATTGAAATGATGTTTTTTTTCTTGGCTTCAAATCCTTTTTGCATTTAGCTAGTGTCATGTAACATGACATAAGTTTAACAGTAGCTTAATGCATCAATGTTGTATTGTATAGATGGCTGGTTTCCGCAACTCCACGTCTAAAGCGCGTATTTTGCGTACGGATGCATCATTGTTATTGCTAATTGAATGTCGCCTTGCGAACCCCTTGTGAATTTACAAAATCAATGTGATTTGTTTTGGAATGTTTTGTCTAATGGGGCATTCCTTACCCTAATGCCTGGGCACAACCGCAAGATACGGACTAATAATCTAAATCACTTTGCCCATCCAGGAAATCGAATTCTGCCTTCTTTCTCAACAGTATCGCTTGTAACCACTAGTCCAACGAGACTAACCACCTTTTATATTTAATTACCACATTTAAAAAAATAGTCTCGTTCCCTAGTGCTACGTATTTACGTCAATAAACTTTATAAAACCAGCTTAAGGAGAATATTTCTAGAACTACAAAATTCAAAAACAAAATGTTTTTAATAGACCCAGACCTTTATCAACTCTTGGATGTATTATTATTTAGTACTTATATAGCTCTGTATGGTGTCGGACGTAAAGAATAGCACCATCCCATATCTTCCCGTGGGTGTCGTAAGAGGCGACTAAGGGATTTGCCAGAGAATGGGCAGCAGCTTTCTCTGTGTTTTTTTTTTAACGACCGTACTCAACTGCGATCGCCAACCCGCCTGCCAAGCGTGGCGATTATGGCAAACCCCCCCAAAATGTCAACGTGACACTTTGGGGAGGCCTATGTCCAGCAGTGGACGTCTTTAAGGCTGAAATGATGATGATGATGATGACTTATATAGACGAAAATAACCAACATGGTCATTATAACTTGGATCTCATCGGCTCACTTATTTTCATGTGGGCGTAAAGAAAAGGTCAGCATACAAACACATTCTAAATGAAATCCCTTTTGGACAGAAAATAGAAGAAATTGACATATGCTGGAAATAATGTCATATATTTTAGACTCGTGATGGGTTGGTCCTGTATGTTCTCTAGCGTAGAAAAAGGTCAGATCTAAAAATAAAATCGGGGGAAAATTACTGTTCTCATGGTTGGATTACGACCAAACAGGATAATACGGTCACACTTCTTATTAATGGAAATAGCTTTGTTTTTGACGTAACTAAAAAAACATTTATTTCCTTTTTATTTCCTTGAGTTTTTTTGATAATAAAAAAAAAAAAAAAGTTGGATCTTGTAAACACGAATTTTAAAGAAGCAGTCGTTGTTGAATACCAAGATGAAAGCGATATATTGTGGCATAATTGACTTCTTTGATTGATTTATTTCTTTGATTAAGATGCAACCGACAAGCGACGACGCGGCGACGGTACTGACATATTTTGTGGCTTAAAATGTATGACGTGACATATTTTGAGGTCCACGTCGATTGACCGTAGACCGTGAACGTTTTCAATCGGTGAAGCACCTGTGGGTGCAATTCATAAACGACACAAATATGTGGATGTCTCTAACTATTCCGAATTTTATTTATTCTATTCTTTTTATTTATTTTTTTCAGATGTTTTACAATAGTTTTCAAATCATTGCACCGTTTATTCATTGTGCAGAATAGTTACAGTACTGATGACTACATCTGTGTCAATTGTTTATTTAATTGTTCTTAATTTTATTTTTACTTTTGTATAGATTCTTTTTCGTTCATATTTTTTTGTGAATGTAGGACATTGTAGGCTTTGTAAATTTTTTTTTAGCTTTTTTTTCAGTATCATCTTTGTCTACCTTTTGTAGTAAGCGATGACTTATTGTCGGGTCTACACTGTCCTCTCATACTTAAGTACTAACGCTGTTACATCCAAATATTGTAGAACCAAATGATTTTAAACGCGAGAGTAACCATGGAGTTTCTTGCCGGTTCTTCTCCATAGAAAACGACCAACCCGAACCGTGCCTCTTCTATCGACGTTTTATAAGTGCCCATGTAGGCCTATGTAAAATAAAATGTTTTAATTTTGATTTTGAATTAGTGCACCCATAGGGGCTTCACCGATCGGAAACTTTTTATAAACGCGCGACAGCATCGCTACAATCGTGCGTTAGTCACACGGCAGCACCGCGATAGAAGCACGACAGCATCGTAGGCCACCATCAGGATCGCTACTGTATCGCGGTCATTTTGCGTTTGCATCAATCCAATAAGTCGCGGCCGACGACGTTTACAGGCATCAATTATTGTGTGGTTTCTTTTCCGAAAATAAAAAAGAAAACTATCGCGAGTTTGCACGACTATCTCTTTGGTTAGGACGCAGAAATATTGAAGTTTTAAAATTAACACATTTGTTAGTAATTGGGTTGGTGGTTGGTTAGTATTTAAAATATAAAATTTTCAGCATATCTACTAACCTCTGTTTTACATGTTAGCAAATAAATAAATATAAGTTTTTAAACTGACATGGTCACTAACACTGTCAATATCACGGGAAACGGGATATTTACTATTTTTTTTGAGTTCCCGATATTTCGACACTGTTGCGCCATGGTCAATTGGTCACGGAAAAATAAATAAAGTTAGTTATAATATAGTTACACTTGTACTAAATCGGTGATAAATGTCCCCTAGGGACGTTAAGGCGTCACAGCACGTCGGTATACCGGTCACGTACACTCGTGCACCACAAGGGTGTCAGAGAAAACAACTTTGTTTGTGCGACGTGCACGAGTCCAGTGCACGTCCCGCTGGGGATCTCGGCTCGTTACAAGTGTTAAGGAGAAACTCTGATTGATTGTAGCTGGAAAAGTTGGGATTATTAAGTCATACCTGATAATAAAAAATATCAACAGCCCATACTATGACAGGTATATTAGAAGTCTGTTAATCACCACCAACCAAGTTACCAAGTACCAAGTTTTGTGCTGATCAGTGTGATCTGATGTAATATTGTTTTGCGAATTTGTGTAGCCATTAGGCTAGTAAAATAGTTACCAATTTATTATTGGTATGTCTTTTATATATATATAGATATATGGCTCGTTCTAAAAGTAAGACGTCTTATAATTTCGGATAGGTATAGCAACTTTCGTTGCTGACCGTAAAATCGTAAAAATAGCCATCTTATTTTTCACTACGATTTCTCGAAGCAATTTTGCAAATGTTTAATGTTATAACCAGAGGTCGGAATTAGGTAGAGTTATTTAAGTACTTGCATCGAAATGTAGATATTAATATGGGTCTTCTCTTGCGTGTGCGGATTTGAATTTTTCAACTCCGGACATCCAATGTCGCATGGTTTAAATTGTGTAAAACTAAAAACCTTTTTATTTAATACTAGCTGTCCGGCGCAACTTCGTTTGCGTCACATATTCCCCGTTTTCGCAACATTTTTCATTGTTCCTCCACTCCTATTGGTCGTAACGTGAAATATATAACCTATAGCCTTCCTCGATAAATGGGCTATTTAAAACTGAAAGAATTTTTCAAATCGGACCAGTAGTTTTGGAGCCTATTCAATGCAAACAAACAATCATATCTTTCCTCTTTATAATATTAGTTTAGAAATCACGGGATTTTCCTGTTCTTTATAACTAATCTCGGGATTTAAGGCATATCCACTTTATTCTTTCGGTGTATGAAATCAGTCCTCTGGTTATAACATAGGAAACTTTTTCTTTTGGTATATTTATGGTTCATGACATACACACACATCACATCGATCACATGTCACGTGACATGGGACTTAAACATAATTGGCGAAATGTGGGTGTACTATTAGGTACAGCTCTGCCTAACTCTTCGGGGATTGCAGGCTTGATGTTATATGATGTTATATTCATAATGGTAATTTTATTTTCCAATCATCTTGCGGGTGAAACCGCGGACAAAACCTAGTACAGTTCCCTTCACCATTACCTGACCCATCTCACAAAGCAATAAAGAGGCAAATGGGTCAGGTAATGCTGCTCACTGACTACCTACACCCTGCATAAATACTAGTTTGAATATTCGCCAGAAGTCCCGGCACTCGGCAGCCGCCGGATGTGTGCCCGGGTAGGCACTATATTGCTTCCATTTTTTGGAGAACCGGATTTCCGGCACACCACTAATCTAATATCCTGAATAACTGGCGTATTGTGCGAAGAATTTTATAAAACTGTTTTCGTTATGAAAGGTAAGATTGGTAGGTACCTTGCGAAAGCATCATCAGTCTTACCCTTTTATAATAATATAATAGATGTGTAAAATAAGTAATATAATAAATATGTAACGTAATAAGTGTGTGTCGTAAGAGGCGACTAAGGGACTTTCCAGTGAATGGGCAGCAGCGTTCTATGTGCTTTTGTAACAAACGGACTGCGATTGCCAACCCGCCTGCCAAGCGTGGCGATTATGGCAAAACCCCCCTTATGTACACTTGGGGGAGGCCTATGTCCAGCAGTGGACGTTTTTCAGCTGAAATGATGATGATGATGTATCTTGAAGTCGGCTTCCGGTCTAACAGGAAGTAGCTACTAGTATTTGTCACGGAACGACTGCCTGTCTGACCTCCACAACTCAGTTAGGTGAGTAACATGTTACCATTTGGTTGTCAGACTTTCTGACTTCAAGTACCTAACGACTGTCAAAGCTCTACGAATGACAATAACAAGCACAGAATGTTTTTTAGAGTAACTGATGGGCTCACCCACAATTCGACCTTAGCAAACAATGCGACACCCTGGCTGTTCACTAGCCACGAGCTCTAAAAATGTAAAGAAAAATAACAAAATGGCTCTGAACGTAAAAAAATGACATCATATCAAATTCACAAAAAAAATGTCATGCAGTCTGTTTACAAATTGAAAAGGTTTAAACTGTTCAATACCTCGAAAAGATAATCTGGACATTTGACATCCAGAAACCAGCACTGAGGGCTTGTGGTGGACTATGGCCTACCCTCACCCCCAAAGGACCTACACACTGGGTGTGGGAGGCCTGTGTCTTTTGGAAATTTGAAAAACGAGTCTGCCAAATATACTATGTAAATTTGAATGTGAAATAGGTTTTATAGGCACTTAGTTGATAAATGTTAAAATAATGATTAATGACCTTTTCAGGCGATTTCTGTTGAAAATGTATTTAATCCTCGTGAGAAAAAAAACCGGACAAGACGAGTCGAAAGGGTTCCGTACAACTATAAATTTGTAGGTACACATTATAAATAGTTCAGGAATCAAGCTTTTCTTTTAATGATTTAATTACAAATTTATAGTTTTCAGACTTTTCCCTGTATTTGTAGTATAAGGCGATAATACTTGCCAAATTTCATAGTTCTAGATCAACTGGAAGTATCATAGCAATTTTGATTCCTTAAGAGTGTCGAAATATACGTTTTTGATTGCGGCTTAAACGGCCGTATCTTTTTTTACGTTAACTTAGAAGTTTGATTTTTTTACAGCTTCAGGGGATTGAAGATTTGAGTTTATAGTTTAGTCAAAGTAATTTTTTTATTGCGAACTAAGTGTCCAATGTTGATGTTATTTAAAGTTTCATTTTAACTCGATACCTCCACGCGTTCCCGATATAAAGGCTAGACGGATAGACAGACAGACGAACAACAAAATTATCCTATAAAAGAGACACTTAATTTTATGGTTACGTAACTCAAAAGGAAAAAACGGAACCCTAAAAATAAGTGTCTTCCGCGGGGTCGGAATATTTTTCATGTCTGAAAAAAGAGATTTAAAACAGACATATATAGCAGGGTAATTGCGTACATACAATACATACATTCCTTTCGTTATTTATCTTGATGTTACTGGTACTGTTTGCCTATGTCATCCCACTGCTGGTCAAAGGCCTCTCCCCATGACTTCCAAATCCTTTGATCCAGGGCCAATGTGGACCACTGTTCGTTGCTTCTGTCCAGCTCGTCTTGCCATCTTCTGCGAGGTCTACCGCGTCGCCTTGTGGCTTATCTTGATGAGCAGATGAAATTTTAAAACCGATCGGCCCTGACTGCGGACTATCTGCCGAAACCGGTCTCTGTCACATATTTCAGTGCGTTATCTATCCGGTCCTGACTTAGGATATTGGGTGCAGGTCGATTTCAGTTTAACTGTTCGGGTCGGATTTTTCCATCGGCTTGTTTCTTTCAGATATTTTTAACGCAAATATTTTCTGCTAATTATTTCAAATTAACAAATAATCAGACATGAGTCTCAGTATACCTATGTTAATGTAATATTTATGCTACTTAAGAAAACATTTTAATCATAATTCGCACACATCCCTTTTGCAAATGAAACAATAATAGGACCAACTTCCCAAATAATTAAATAAAGTGTTCAAAAGTTTTGGGGTTAGATGAAATTAAATTTCCTGAAAAGCTAGGGAATGTTACGGAGGAATTTTCCACTGAATTTCAACTCAGTATTATTAGTAGGAGTTGGAAGAGGAAAATGCCCCGAAGTATTTTTTTCAATTTCCTTTGAATAGATCTTGCATTGCTTTTGTTTCTCAAAGCTTAAAAGCACACCGTTCTTACAGTCTTATGATCTTGATATACATTAAATCGCCACGTCTTTTCCCGAAGTAATAGAAAACGATAATAAACGTGAAAAACAATAGTCCCGACTATCTCGCCAAGGGGTACCGTGTTACGCAGTTCTAACTGGGTTGTGGAGGGCAGACTAATAGGCAGTCGGTCCATGTAAAATTTTGTTATCCGCTTAAACTCCCCCACAAATGTGTCACGTGACACATGCTCCCGCCCCCGCTCCCGCTCACATTTTTGCTAAGCCGCAGTGATAACAAAATTTTACATGGACCGACTGCCTATTAGTCTGCCCTCCACAACCCAGTTAGAACTGCGTAACACGGTACCCCTTGGCGAGATAGTCGGGACTATTGTTTTTCACGTTTATTATCGTTTTCTATTACTTCGGGAAAAGACGTGGCGATTTAATGTATATCAAGATCATAAGACTGTAAGAACGGTGTGCTTTTAAGCTTTGAGAAACAAAAGCAATGCAAGATCTATTCAAAGGAAATTGAAAAAAATACTTCGGGGCATTTTCCTCTTCCAACTCCTACTAATAATACTGAGTTGAAATTCAGTGGAAAATTCCTCCGTAACATTCCCTAGCTTTTCAGGAAATTTAATTTCATCTAACCCCAAAACTTTTGAACACTTTATTTAATTGTTTGGGAAGTTGGTTTTATTATTGTTTCATTTGCAAAAGGGATGTGTGCAAATTATGATTTAAATGTTTTCTTAAGTAGCATAAATATTACATTAACATAGGTATACTCAGACTCATGTCTGATTATTTGTTAATTTGAAATAATTAGCAGAAAATATTTGCGTTAAAAATATCTGAAAGAAACAAACGAACAGTTAAACTGAAATCGACCTGCACCCAATACCCTAAGTCATTACCGGATAGATAACGTACTGAAATATGTGACAAAGACCGGTTTCGGCAGGTAGTCCGCAGTCAGGGCCGATCGGTTTTAAAATTTCATCTGGTCATCAAGATAAGCCACAAGGCGACGCGGTAGACCTCGCAGAAGATGGCAAGACGAGCTGGACAGAAGCAACGAACAGTGGTCCACATTGGCCCTGGATCAAAGGATTTGGAAGTCATGGGGAGAGGCCTTTGACCAGCAGTGGGATGACATAGGCAAACAGTACCAGTAACATCAAGATAAATAACGAAAGGAATGTATGTATTGTATGTACGCAATTACCCTGCTATATATGTCTGTTTTAAATCTCTTTTTTCAGACATGAAAAATATTCCGACCCCGCGGAAGACACTTATTTTTAGGGTTCCGTTTTTTCCTTTTGAGTTACGTAACCATAAAATTAAGTGTCTCTTTTATAGGATCACTTTTTTGTTCGTCTGTCCGTCTATCTGTCAAGCCTTTATATCGGGAACGCGTGGAGGTATCGAGTCAAAATGAAACTTTAAATAACATCAACATTGGGCACTTAGTTCGCAATAAAAAATTACTTTGACTTAACTATAAACACAAATCTTCAGTAGCTGTTAGTAGTGAAGCTGTAAAAAATCAAACTTCTAAGTTAACGTAAAAAAAGATACGGCCGTCGCCGCAATCAAAAACGTATATGTCGGCATTCTTAAGGAAATCAAAATTGTTAGGATACTTCCAGTTGATCTAGAACTATAAAAGTATTATCGCCTTATACTTCAAATACAGGGAAAAGTCTGAAAACTATAATTTGTAATTAAATCATAAAAAACTCGATTCCTTAACTATTTATAATGTGTACCTACAAATTTGTTATATAGAATCCTTCCGAACCCTTCCGACTCGCTCTTGTCTGGTTTTTTTTCTCAAGAGGATTAAATACATTTCAAAAGAAGAAAGACCGCCTGAAAAGGTCATTAATCATTCTTTTAACATTTATCAACAAGATCATGTGCCTATAAAACCTATTTCACATTCAAATTTACATACATCGTATTTTTGGCAGGCTCGTTTTTCAAATTGAATATAATATAGACATATTCACACTCAGTGTGTAGGGCGTTTGGGGGTGTGGGTAGGCCATAGTCCACCACAAGCCCTCAGTGCCGGTTTCTGGATGTCAAATGTCCAGATTATCTTTCCGAGGTATTGAACAGTTTAAACCAATAAATTTGTAAACTGACTGCATGACATTTTTTTTGTGAATTTGATATGATGGCTTTTTTTACGTTCAGAGCCATTTTCTCGTGGCTAGTGAACAGCCACGGTGTCGCATTGTTTGCTAAGGTCGATTCGTGGGTGAGCCCATCAGTTACTCTAAAAAAAAAACTCTGTGCGTGTTGCTGTCATTCGAATTGGAGAGTCGTTAGATACGTGTAGTCAGACATGCTGTCATTTGTAGAGCTTTGATAACATCAAGCCTGTAATCCCCGATGAGTCTAAAGAGTATCGTTCCTTGAGTCACCAATAGATGTCGCTGTGCTCAAGTAGTTAACTATTTGACGTACGGCAACACTGTGTAGGATTTGGCAACCCAGTGTGATCAGTAATACGATTTCGAATTTTGCCTGTCATCTACAAATGCAATGTAAACAAATCGTTTGCGTCACTTTTTTAATAACTTAAGTTGGTTTAGTTATTTAACTTACAGTTTTGGGGATTGTCACAAACACGTTCTATAATGTCACTGCACCAGAGTTGTTGTTGTTATTGATGAAGTGATTAGTTATTGCACTTTTGTATTGTTTCGTTCACTGTGTGTATTCTTGTGTTATATCTCACAATTGGCTTATTATGGGCTGTTACAAATATTTGACCACATAATTGGCATGACGTACTACACTTTAAGTAACTTGTTTAAACTAATTTGTTGCTGTATAGATATTTAATTATTTAAAAACGCGCAGCTATTTTTTTTGCGACTAGATCGCTATCTGTCAACTTTGACAGTCGACGTTATGGTTACAACGGCGGTCTTATCGCTGAGAGCGATATCTTCCAGACAACCTTTGGATTGACATTATGGAATTAAAATAAAAAAGGGGGTAGTCAGTGGTGTACTACACAAAATTTTTAAATAACAAAAGTAACGTTATCTACTTATACATGTGAAATATAAATATAATATAAAACATAAACAAAAATATATTAGATATTTGTGTTTTTAATATTAAATACTGGACTGGTACTGTACTGGTATTGGGTAAATACTTAGTAGCTAGTTCCTGTTAGACCGGAAGCCGACTTCAAGATACATACTTTAAACAAAAAATATCTGATAAAAGGGTAAGACTGATGATGCTTTCGCGAGGTACCTACCAATCTTACCGTTCATAACGAAAACAGTTTCATAAAATTCCTCGCACAATACTCCAGTTATTCAGGATATTAGATTAGTGGTGTGCCGGAAATCCGGTTCTCCAAAAAATGGAAGCAATATAGTGCCTACCCGGGCACACATCCGGCGGCTGCCGAGTGCCGGGACTTCTGGCGAATATTCAAAATAGTATTTATGCAGGGTGTAGGTAGTCAGTGAGCAGCATTACCTGACCCATTTGCCTCTTTTTTGCTTTGTGAGATGGGTCAGGTAATGGTGAAGGGAACTGTACTAGGTTTTGTCCGCGGTTTCACCCGCAAGATGATTGGAAAATAAAATTACCATTATGAATTTAAAAAATTGAAACCCAATGTATGCTAATCACAGGAAACAGTTCACGATCGAGTGGAGTATGCTGAACTACAGTATAATTATATAATGTATGATAGAATTTCAACCTCGGTGGACTGTGTGGTTTGCGGCCATATTGATTTAATTTGATGATTGTTTAATTGATTGAATGGGAACCTGACAGAGTGGACAGTAATTAGTGAACCATCATCATCAGCCTACCGCAGTCCACTGCTGGACATAGGCCTCTTCAATCGCTCGCCAGTTACCTCGATTCTCGGGAGTCTTATCCAGTTGCTACCAGCTACCCTGCGAAGATCATCGCTCCACCGAGCCTTAGGGCGTCTCACCTTACGCTTGCCGATTCGCGGCCTCCACTCAAAAACACGTCTGCCCCAACGGTCATCGGTTCTACGGCTAATATGGCCGGCGCATTGCCACTTCAGCTTACTTATTCTGTGGGCTATGTCGACTACTCTGGTTCTCTGTCGGATCACCTCGTTCCGGATGCGATCCCTCAATGAGACTCCAAGCATGGCCAGCTCCATAGCTGGCTGAGTGACCTTGAGTTTATGGACCAACCGTACCGTGAGTGTCCACGTTTCGGCCCCGTAAGTCATTACAGGCAAGACGCACTGATTGAAGACCTTAGTCTTTAGGCTCTGTGGAATACGCGACGAGAAGACCCGACGAAGCTTCCCAAACGCTGCCCAGCCCAGCTGAATTCTTCTGTTAGCCTCTCTCTCAAAGTTGGTCTTACCAAACTGCAGAATTTGCCCGAGGTAAACATATTCTTGAACAACCTTGAGAGGAGCGCCATTGACAACAATAGGTCCTGGGGTGACGTGTTCGTTGAACATAACCTGCGTTTTGTCCAAGTTCACCCCGAGACCAATGCGTAGTGAAGAATCAACTAGGCCATCTAGCATCTGCTGCAAGTCGTGCAGCGATTCAGTCAGTATGACTATGTCATCTGCAAATCTCAAGTGTGAGATGTACTCGCAGTTGATGTTAATGCCACGTCCTTCCCAGTTCAGCGTCTTAAACGCATCCTCCAGTGCGTTGGCGAAATAATTCCGGGGAGATTACGTCCCCTTGCCTCACTCCCCGACGCAATGGGATACCCCCTGTTAGCTGGTTCTGAGTTTGGACGGTCATTGTGGCGTTTTTGTACAGACTTCTCAGCACTTGGATATATCGCCAGTCTACTTTAAAACATCTGTATAGACAGTACATGGACAGCAAAGTTTGAATATAAACGCCGAACGGACACGGTGTGCCAATAAAGTTGTCAATCGAATCAGCGCGCTGCGACAGACGTATGCAGGCGGATTGTATCTGTGTAACGTTATCAATGCAGCTACCGGACTGTGGTCTGAGGGGAAATGGGTCATGCGTTTTGAACACGTGGCTTTGCGCTTTAAAAAGTTTGATGTAAAAAATATATGAACGATAAAGTAGCACATTATATGGTCATTCGGTTCGTTCAGTTGTGATGGCGTCTTGCCAAATTTACGTGAGTGTCGAATCAAGAAGAAATCTGGTGTCTGGTAAAACCACGAATGCGTCGTAAGACTTTAAACCCATGAGACGAAATCAATGTAGGCTTCTCTACTAAGACTAAGACTACACCGCATTCTGCCACATAATCGTGCCTATGTAGTCTTTTTCCAAATATGTTGGGGTCGGTCTCAATCTAACTGAATACAACTCCCTAACTACTATCTGACCTTCACAAACCAGTTGCTGAGTAGTAAGATTCTACAAAGTAAAACTGGATAGCAGTTTAAAAATTCTTTGAAAATTATTGTTAATATTGGAGTACTATTATAATCCGTCGTATATATATGTATAGTTATGAAACATCAAGGGCCAGGCCTCTTAAAACATTTTTGTTTTATTCATTTTCCAGTGTGGGAACGGTTACGGTAGCTTGCCGAATAGCGGAACACATGAGGGCGGTGAAAAATAATGACACCCAAAAATCGGCCATAGCTCAACATCTCCTTGAATCAGGATTGAACCACTGGATTGAGTTACATAACCGCAGATCATCTCGACAAAAAGCCACTATATACCCAGACTAGTAAGAGAAGCGATTTAAATGACTACATATAAGAACTTTAACCAAGAGGATGGGTTTCAACTGTCACAAAATCCAGTGGTTCAATTGTGTAAAAACCGAAAAAGGGCCGTATAAAGTTCGCGAATGGACACAGTCAGTTTCGTGTGTCGCGAACAGAATCGGGTTGTGAGTGACAGTGGTAATGGTACGGAGCACAAAAACGAACAAGGAAGAGGGTAGACCAATTTGTCTGCACATAAACACCCACCCGCAATAACTTCAGTTTATCCGTGATCATGGCGATTGCAACAGCGCCGAAATATCGGGAACTCGAAACAAATAATAAACATGGTAAATATCCCGTAGCAAGTGTTATTAATAGTGTTTGCATCTTGGTCTCAATCTATCAAAAATAGTTCATATATCAGTTCTGTCGATGTCAATATTTTTACGTGATCTAGTGGTGCTGAGCATGAGCTCTTGGCAGGGCAGGCCTCATTTACGTGACAATACCTACAGCGATAAATGCATACAGTTTCGCGTGGCTCCGTGGCCATCGCCATCCAGACGGGTCGCGCGCAGAGCTCGCGCGTGTCTAATAATTTGAAAATAAGTAATAAGTTTCGAATAGTGAACAACAAGAATTACTGGTTTAAAGCATTAGTCATTTGACGGATCATCATTTCAGCCTAAAGACGTCCACAGCTGGAATAGGCCTCCCCCAAGTTTCGCCACATTGACATAACATGGGGGGTTTTGCCATAATCGCCACGCTTGGCAGGCGGGTTGGCGATCGCAGTATGGTTGTCACAAAAGCACAGAGAACGCTGCTGCCCATTCTCTGGCATGCAATTTGACGGATGTGTGTCGAAAAAATGAGACGAGACAGTGTCATTTTTTCATTACCTGTAGATGAGGAAAGGCAAGTTTTAATTAATTTCAAACCTATGAATCTAAAAATGTTTTTATATCAAAGTCATGAAAGTTCTAAAACCATTTTATCCGTTTGAATCATGTAAATCGGTCTACGCGTTTAGGAGATAATTAAGAATTAGTACAGTGAAAATCAGAGTATCTTATGCTTTTGTTCTCCGAACTATTTAATTAAAGCAAAATGTAAAATATGATTATTGTAAATTAATGAGGAATGTTAAACAAAGAGGTATCTAGGTAGCCTAAAGATTAAAGGTGTGTTTTTATTTCTTAATTACTAATGACGGCCATTAATATTCATTGTCTATGTAGGTACCTATTTGACCGTATCATCATATGCATCAAACATAAGATAGATTTGGTGGTCAAGTAGGTAACCCTAGCATGACAGCTCGTGCGTCACGCCGCGCCGCACAGCGACAGAGTTACGCCGTTGAAGAATGCCGCAACGTTTAGGTTGATATCGCGTTAGGCACTGAGCGCTATACAAGCTGAATTATTATTGCACTTTGTAGCACTTTGTTGTTTGTTGTGGTTCAGTATGGTGCCGGACGTAAAGAATAGCACCATCCCATATCTTCCTGTAGGTGTCGTAAGAGGCGCCTAAGGGACTTGACAGAGAATGGGCAGCAGCGTTCTCTGTGCTTTGTAACAACCGTACTGCGATCGCCAACCCGCCTGCCAAGCGTGGCGATTATGGCAAACCCTTATGCCAAGGTGGCGACACTAGGGGGAGGCCTATGTCCAGCAGTGGACGTCTTTCGGCTGAAATGATGATGATGATGATGACTAGTAGCAAGAGTCGCTATTTCTATTAATTGTTTCGCGAAGTTTCTCTTCTGGGTTTGTTTCCCGGGTCAGGCAAACTGTTATTGAATTTTTCCATCAGGAATTTCTCAGTAGCAGCCACGGAGTCTGGATTTGTGCCCAGTTGATGGCTATAGGCTCGCTCTTTATTACATTAGATTTAAAACATAACTGTGGAAATGTGCGTTTACTATTATGTAAAATTACTCTACCTATTACTTCGGAGATTACAAGCGTGATATTATTTTATCCAAACAAACAATAAAATCAATCTACACGTGGCCAAAGTGATAACAAACGAACACACTGTCTGAATCATTCACTCATTCGTTCCATTGTATGACAAGCGTGTGCCGTACAACGTTTTGATTGGCTGAAAACAAATGAATAACTACATGTATAGAGTCCAACTGCAAGCAAAACTAGGTTTGAACGTTGTGAGAAAGTTCTGAATTTCTTGATATTTATTAGTCTGTGTATATTCTAGTGATGTTATAGAACATGGGATGGAATGCGAAATGGTATTTGCAATTTAGTAGTTACAGTTTATGCTTTTCCATTTCCGAGAAAACAGAACACAGATGATGTCTAGAGGTGTTTTTATTTTGTTTTAAAAATTGACTGTAGCTCAAGAAATGTAATCGATAGAACGATTGCAACATATTTTTCCTCCCAGTGAATTCTGCCGATAATTTATGCTTGAAATAAAAAAAAAAAAAACTTTACAATTAGGTTTCTAGGAATAAAAATTGTTTACACAAGAATGAAGCATTTATTGATATTAATAAGGCAACTGCTCGGTTGGGTGGAGAGCAGCGGTGGCCAAGTGGTGGCAGCCCTGAGTAACGAGCAGTAAGCCGTGGGTTCGAACCCAGTCAGGCGCATTACTTTGTGTAATTTATTTCATCACCGCTGCCCTCAAAAACGGTGAAGGAAAACATCGTGAGGAAACCGGCATGTCCTAGAACTAAAAATTTTAAGGCATGTGACATCTACCAACCCGCACTGGGCCCGCGTGGTGGATTACAGCCCACTTCCTCTCATAGTGACGAGGCCTGTGTCCCAGCAATGGGAACATTATAGGCTGATGATGAAGTGCTGGGTTTATATTATAACCCACAAGTTTTACTCAGCCCAAGATAATCAATAACACTTGTAACGGGATATTTACCATGATTATTATTTGTTTCGAGTTCCCGACATTTCGATGCTGTTGCAAACGTCATGATCACGGATAAACTGAAGTTATTGCGGGTGTTTATGAGCAGACAAATCGGTCTTACCTCTTCATGTATACCAAGTTTGTTTTTCTAGTTTTTTGTAAAATATCGAAGATATGATCAACTTTTGTCCAAATTAAAAAGTCTTTACTAATGTTTTTACTAACATGATATTTTCTTTTTTTGCAGTTTGAAAACGTTTAACCACCAGCAACAAGTACTGGAGTCCCTCAAACTCACATGTGGGATTTAACTTCCCTGGTCATTCCGTTTGAAACTTGAAGTGATAATAACTAAACAAGTAGGTAAGTTTTAATCAACCGCTTTCATAACTAATAATTATGGAAAGTTAGCCTTATTGATATTCAGATCTAATTATTTTCTATCAGATGACACGATTCCTTAATATTTCCAAAGTATGGCCACAGCAATTTCTTTTCTGACATTTTTAATAGTTCCTTTCTTGTAGATATTTTTAATTTTCTTCTATTCTCAATTAAACACCACTTCATTCATTTTTAGGGTTCCGTACCCAAAGGGTCAAACGGGACCCTATTAATGAGACTTCGCTGTCCGTCCGTCCCTCCGTCCGTCCGTCCGTCCGTCCGTCTGTCACCAGGCTGTATCTCATGAACCGTGATAGTTAGCCAGTTGAAATTTCTACAGATTATGTATTTCTGTTGACGCTATAACAACAAATAATAAAAACAGAAAAAAAAAATATTAAAGGGGGGCCCCCATACAAAAAAGTTTTTTTTTTTCGTTTTTATAAATAATGGTACGGAACCCTTCGTGCGCGAGTCCGACTCGCACTTGGCCGGTTTTTTGGCTTTAATTTTAAGAGCTGCTATAAAAAATATAATTCATAATAACTAAGATCCAAGTTTCCCAACTTTTCCTTAATTTGATTTATGGCACACCAACAGAGAATGGATAAGTAGATAACAAATTAAGTCATACTTGACTTTCGAAGTGAAATTAAAAGCGTGGGCGGAGGGTAGGTGACTTTTTATACTTTGAATTTTAATTCACCTTCAGGGAACTTTTAATTGCGTTCTGGGAAATGTTGTCAAGTTTTGTGGGTAAATTAGTGCGTAATTAATCAATAAACGCATTATTTTAGACGTATTTGTAGTTTGTAAATGATGATAAGTAATTTTTATTTTGCAAAGAGGTTTTTACAAACACGTTTACACGTATTTTTAGGGTTCCGTACCCAAAGGGTCAAACGGGATCCAATTACTGAGACTTCACTGTCCGTCCGTCTGTCACCAGGCTATATCTCATGAACCATGAACCGTGATAATTAGCCAGTTGAAATTTCTGCAGATTATGTATTTCTGTTGACGCTATAACAACAAATACTAAAAACAGAATAAAATAATTATTTTTAGGGGGGCTCCCATACAAAAAAGTGATTTTTTTGCTCGTTTTTATAAATAATGGTACGGAACTTTTCGTGCGCGAGTCCAACTCGCACTTGGCCGGTTTTTGATTAATCCGGTGTTTTTACCTGACTACTCTGAGGAGAAACAACCAAAACAGACTCAGAGGTCACTGTCTCTTTTAAGGTCCAGACATAATCTTGGTCCACTCACATGAGGACTATGCAGATAACTGTCTGAGATGATCTTATGAAGAAAGATCCATACAGATTTGAGTGGACCTGTCCAGCCAGTGCAAGCATTGATCAGTGAACCTGTAGCTCAAATCATAACTCAAGGAGCTCAATGACACGACGAACAATGGTTAACGGTGTATTACGAATGGTGTAGGTAGTTCAAATAATAGATATATTAGCAACTTACAAAAAAAAAAAACAATTAGTAACGTCTACTGTGTCCGTATCATGACGCCTAAAACATTATTTTTCCATTCCTATTCCAGAGTGAAAAGGAGACGGAGCTAGACGACCTGTATAGTCATGGTACGGACGCTGACCGTTAATGCTACTGCTGAGAATAAGGCCCTGGGTTAGATTTAGGTCGGGCAAAGTAGTATTGGGCTTTCCCATTTGTAATTATGAATTCTCAGTAACAGCATTAAATCTTTTGCCCGGTTTGTAACAACAGGCCTGCTCCCTCCCTAAAACATGGCGCTCAAACATAAAGTGTGTGTACTAAGGCCTTGGTGTACGTTCAACTCTGGCTAACCCTTCGGTTAAGGCAAGCGTGATGTTTTGCTACGCAACTGAATGAAAATCGTGTAGGTATATTGTTCTCCACTCACTGGAAAAAGGTCATCACCGTTATCATGAATAGGCCGTTGATGTTTTTGAAGGAATGTTTCCCTACATAATAATGTCTACAACAAAAATATATAAATTCTGGGTATCAACACTAAAATATCTTAAATGTCAAAAAGTTACCTTTGAACTTTAAAGCTTTTTAAAAGTTAGTTGAAGTGTGAAAATGTCAGGGCCTGGAGATTAATGAAGCTTGTTCGTGTACATACTGCAGCATTATCACGCTGTTTTCGGCTGAATAAAAACTATTCTGTTCGTGTAAGTCGACCTCATTTCTAATCAATTTACTTTTTCTTACTTCGGTTCAAATTTAAAAATATGACGATTCCATGGATGTGACAGAGGAAAATTTTTCTCAGATGGACGACAAATCTTTGGAAATAACAGACATATTATTCCGTTTCGTAATTTAATTGATAAAGTAAAAAAGGACCTAAGAAAGATAAATTTTGTAGTGCTGTACTGTATAGTCGGTTATCAGTGATTTCACCAAGAACCGGTATGTATTTGGAACATTTTAATTTTTTTCTGCTTAAAAGATTCTCTCGGAGCATGGTGTTAATTTTTCTGTATTTTTCTCACCATAGATTCGCTCAGAATCGGTTCTAGGACTTTTATCCTAGCTAAGATCTAGTGACCCATATACTTTCGGCGCCGCGACTCAAGGTCGACCAGGGGTCGGGAGACGCGTACTGGCGGTTGGCTCCGAGGCTTGTCGCCTGAGACCCGGAGCAACAGCGAAGATCCGATTTCGAGCGAGGATCCGGACCTTCAGGGAACAAATTTTGTTTTAATCTTTTTTTTAAATCTTTAGCAATAGTATAGTTTCTCTTTTTTTTTGTTGTACAATCATTTAATTTATTTAAACCCTATTCGTGTCAAAAGGTCGCGCAATGTATTTTTTCCGGTGTAATATTTAAACTCGTATACATTTTGATCGCGCCTAGGGCTGAGTAGGCGTTGCAACCCCTTTCTCACCTTGTTTTAATTTTCAAAATTACAGATTTTATACAATTCTGAACAACCCATTTCGCTGCTTTACATAAAATTATATTACATGTCGTCCATTATTTAATTCCTTTTTTTGATCCTTTTAAATTTTTTTTATAAAAAATTGTATTAGTTTTTTTTATAACAGCAAAATTATACGTTTTAACATGTAGCAGTGACGACTTTTATTTTTATTTTCGCTACAAAAATGGCGCCCGAACAACTAAAGTAAGTGTTTTTTACCTAATAACTTTGAAATTTGAATGATTCTACATAAAATTTTTTTTTGCCTTATTGAGGATGGTCACTCCCTCCGGGAGCTAATGATTCTTAAGCTTATTTGTTTCAGGACACGGATATTCTTTCATTCTAGAAAGGTATTCTGGGATTTTTACCACCAGTTCAGATCTGTGAAGCTGTCATTTTTCCTTGACATATATATATATTTTTTCATTAAATGTAATTTATTTTAAAGGAAAAATAATTTTGTGAACTATATAACACATAACTGTCTTTTATTTTACCCACTTATCGCAGCAAATATAACGATAGGTCTCCTGATTTTTATTCCATATCCTTAGCTAGCGGTAGTTAGAACCCGTAGAGTATATATGGTGACGTATGAATTTATAGGCGTCGGTTTTCAAGGTAAGCTTAGTATGAACGGTTATGTAGCCTGTATTTTTGTTTAATAGCTTGGCGTTTACTGACTGCTGGTTGCTGGATTATTTTTATCCGTCTGTTCATGCCGTGCCTATTTTTTCGCTAGGATTCAATCGCCTTTTGTCTGTTCTTTCATACGTTATTAGGTCTATTCTAGTTACATCATGTCAGAAGAGGGGTTCCCTATTGTTGAGACTCCACGTCGTGCTAGTCCCATTATTTCGCGACCACCACCTCCTCCTATTCCGCCAAGACCTTCTCACGCTTCTTCACAGAGTATCATTCCTTCCCCAATAAGATCTGAGGAATGCCTACAATTTACCAGGCAGTTCTCTCTTACTAAGTGGAAGATTGTTTTCGATGGTAAGACCTGCGTACGGGAATTTTTCACGAGTTTAGAGGAGTGCAGGGAGGCCGACAATTTGTCCGATGGTTATTTAGTTAAGCGATTTCATGAAGTTTTGTCAGGTGTCGCACTTCAATATTTTAGGTCGATCCGTCGACCGGGTCTTTCTTTTTCTGTGATCAAAGATGCCTTTCTTCAGACATTCGGTACGACCGATTTTGAATTTAAGACAAGCCAGGAGGTCCGTAACCTCAAGCAGAAACCGGAACAGTTAATAAGAGAATTTATTATCGAAGTTTCTTACTTAAACGCTAAACTGAGCAAGCCTATTGAAGAATCGGAGTTGTTGCAGATCATCACTCACAACATGTTGCCAAAGTATACTCCTTGCTTGTCTATTCAAAAATTCCATGATGTCAATAATTTAATCGAGGCCGTTACTCATTTCGAGTCCTTTTTAAAACCTTCAAAGGCGGTAGCCAGTCTCGACTGTGTTGCCGACCAGTCGACTTCTCAAGTATTTAACCCACCAAAACCTAGGCCGAACAAAACTTCCCATCAGCCAACATCTAGTAACTCTCAGATTTGTCCTGGTTGTAGTCAGTCTCAGCTTTGTTTAAAATGTAACAAAGTTGGTCATTCTTACCGTTCTTGCCCAGAGATCACAGGCATGATTTGTTTTAAGTGTCGCACTCCTGGATTTATTACTAGGGAATGTCCGAAATGTAATCCAAAAAATGCATAAACCACTGGCGATACGCTTCTTTCCGTACAGTATCCCCAGTGTTTACTTCAGATTCATTTGATAACCGACCGTTTATAGAAGTATTATTATGTGGTAGAGTTGTTAAAGCATTGCTCGACTCTGGTGCTCAGATGTCGCTTGTTAGCGATAATTTTATTCAGCAACTTGGTGTTTCTTTGACATCAAAAGACGCTTGTCCCCGTGTTATATCGGCTAATAATTCGCCGATTGATATTCTTGGTTCTGTGTACCTTACAGTTAAATTTAATGGTACAACTTTTATTCATGAGTTTTTAGTTGCAAGTTCGATGTCATCTTCTGTTATTTTAGGTATCGAATTTTGGAATAAATTCGGTTTGACGTCTATTTTTAGTCAGGCTTTTAATAAAAATATTGATGGTAATATGTTTATCCCTTCTGTTCAGCACTCTTCCCCTCAAGTTTCCTCTGTCGGCGAGGTCCGTTATATTCATCCTCGTAACATCCTATCGCCGGATCAAGAGTCTTGTCTTCAACAAGTTATTAAAGAGTACGAAGTTATCTCTTCGGAAAAAGTTGGTCTTGGTAAAACATCTTGGTTGTCCCATAAAATTAATACTACGGGTTACCCTATCCGTCAAAGATATTATCCCTTATCCCCTGTCAAGTTGAAGATTCTCAATGAAGAGATTGACAAAATGTTAGGTATGGGTGTTATTCGTCCATCTCGTTCTTCATGGGCTAGTCCAGTGGTAATGGTGACAAAAAAAGATGGTTCTGTTCGGTTTTGTGTCGACAGTAGAAAACTGAATAGTGTGACAGTTAGAGATTCATATCCTCTTCCCCGTATTCACGATATCCTCGACAACCTTCGTGGTGCTAGATATATTAGCTCATTGGATTTTAGAAGTGCTTTCTGGCAAATTCCACTCGCTGATAGAGAAAGTTGTGAGAAAACAGCGTTTATTGTTCCACAACGTGGTCTCTTTGAGTTTGTTAGGATGCCTTTTGGTCTAACGAACGCTGCTTCGGAGATGCAACGCCTTACTGATATGATCGTGAATTTCGAGTTTACTTCTACCAGCGACGACTGTATTTTTGGGTACGTCGACGACTTGATAATCGTGTCTAAAGATTTCTCTAGTCATATGGCGCTGCTCAGGAAGGTGCTTGCTCGACTTAAAGAAGCAGGCTTAACTATAAATTTAAAAAAATGCGAGTTTTGTAAAAGCGAACTAAAATATTTGGGTTATATTGTTAATGAAAAGGGTCTTCAAACCGATCCCGGCAAACTTGATGCTATTAAAGATTATCCTACTCCTACTTCAGCTAAGTCATTACGCGGTTTCATTGGTATGTGTTCCTATTATAGGCGTTTCGTTAAAGGGTTTTCTTCTATAATTGCTCCGCTTACTGCCCTTATCGGTAAGAGAAAGGGTAATGATCCAATAAGTTGGAACGATGCGGCCGATCAAGCTTTCACTCAGTTGAAACAAGCGCTAATTGATACGCCTGTTATGGCATGTCCTGATTTCTCGAAGCCATTCATCCTGCAGTGTGATGCGTCAGCTGTTGGTCTTGGTTCGGTACTGACACAGAAGATAGACGATGTGGAACATCCAATCGCCTATTATTCGCGTTTATTCTCTCAAACTGAACGCAATTATAGTACTACAGAGCGTGAACTCTTGTCAGTTTTGGATTCAATTAAACATTTTCGATGTTATTTAGATGGTATGAAGTTTTCTGTCATAACAGACCATATGGCTCTTAAGTGGCTCCTCTCTCTTAACAACCCATCTGGTCGTTTAGCTCGTTGGGCTACTATTATCTCCCAATATACTTTTGATATTGTGCATCGTAAAGGTTCGCAACATATAGTCCCCGATGTTCTTTCCAGGATCCATGCTAATCCTGTGTCATTTGACCAGGGTCCTGAACATACTAATGACCGTTGGTATAAGAAGATATATATAGGTGCTCGAGATACGCCACAAATGTTCCCAGCATACGCTATAAATAACGGTATCCTTATGAGACGCATGCCTGTTTCTAGTCCTTTATCTTCTGAACCATGGCGTGTGGTGTTACCAGCTGAAAAGGTTCCAGACGCTATTTGGGAAATTCACAATAGATTTCCTTCGATACATCCCGGTGTTACTAAAACGTATCTAAAGCTTAGGGAGTTGTTCTACTGGCCAAATATGTTCCGTGACGTTACTTCGACGTTAAGTCAATGTGAGGTTTGTAAAGCCTATAAAATTTCGAACACACAACCTCGCGGTCAGATGTGTTACCCTAAAGAGGTTTCCTTGCCCTTACAGATGATTTCTATCGATATAATTGGTCCGTTGCCCTGCGCTTATTATGGTTATAAATATATCCTTTCTATGGTAGATGTTTTTTCCAAATATGTTTGGTTAGTTCCTCTGAAAAGGATTGACGCTCTTTCTGTTATAAAAGCGTTAGAGTCTGAAATTTTCTTTAATTTTGGGGTTCCGCGTACTATTCTTTGTGACAACGCTACAGTTTTTCGTAGTAATCAATTCCTTAATTTTCTCAGATCTTTCCATATTCAATCACCTACTTTTACGCCATATTATACACCCCAAGCAAATACGGTTGAGCGATACAACCAAAGCGTTATAACATGTTTAGGTATTTTGGTTGGTGAAAACCAAAGAAGTTGGGCTAAAATGTTACCTAAAGTGAAGCTTTACCTCAATTCTTGTGTTAATCTAGCTACTGGTTTTACGCCTAACTTTCTTATGCTTGGTAGAGAGGTCCTTATGGATAGCAGTCATGTAAATAGTCAGACTCGAAGCTCTAATTTGGCAGACAGTCGGGCTCGTCATGCTTCAAACCTATCCTCTCTCAGCGAAGTTTATGCAAAGGTTGCTGATAATCTTTCTTTAGCTTTTCTCCGTAACTCTCGTGCATATAATTCTAATCGATCAGCTGTCACTCTAAATGTTGGTGATACTGTATGGAGAAGGAATTTTTCCAAGTCTTCTGGAGGTGATTTTTTCTCTGGGAAGCTTGCTCCACGTTTTATTAAGTGCCGTGTAATAAGAGTCATTTCAAGGACCACCTATTTGCTACAGGATTGTGATTCAGTCCACTCCGGACAATATCATATCAAAGATATCTTAAAATAAATTGGATTAAATTCTCTTTGTTCCATTTTGACATTGACATTTGCTTTCTAATCCTTTTTCCTCTTTGGAATATTTCTTTGCATAGTTTTTCGATTAGATTAAAAACTTCATAGATTATCTGTTAATAGTGACATCTGTTTATTTCTGTGTTATGTCAACTTGTGTTCTAAGGTTATTTTGTTTCTTTTAGTTTAACACAGATGGCGTGACATTCAACATTTAATTTTAAATTTGAATTTAAACTTGAGTTTTATGACTTGAGTTCTCTGATTTAAGTTCTGTCTTGAGTTCTTCTTTGACTTAATTAATTTAGGTTTTCTTTCTTAAACTTAGTTTTTTTTTGTTCAACTTGTCTTAGTTTCTATAACTAGAGGTTGGACTTTACGTGTTCACGTTATTTATTTTTGGGGATTCCCAAGTTTTTTCTTATAGTTGATAGGTAATAGTTAAGTCTTATGTTAAGTTAGGTTAATTTTACTTAGATCTAAAGTTTACTAATTGTAAGGATGTGGCAGGTTAGAGTTTGGCTCTAACTGAACAATATATATTTAGATTTAGGAGTTCGTTATTTTCTTTCATATTCTCCATAGATGTAATTGAGATATCGCGAGTTCGCGCGGATAACGTTTAGATATGGTGGCCTCCGTGTTTATTCAGTATTTGTTGCACTTCGATATCGTTTGATTCAGATATGATGCCTGTTTTTTTTTGTTTTTGCCTGATCCAGTTTTTTTCTTCTTTCTCACTCGTACTTACGTCCTTTTTTTCTTAGAAAGAGGGTATTGCAGCATTATCACGCTGTTTTCGGCTGAATAAAAACTATTCTGTTCGTGTAAGTCGACCTCATTTCTAATCAATTTACTTTTTCTTACTTCGGTTCAAATTTAAAAATATGACGATTCCATGGATGTGACAGAGGAAAATTTTTCTCAGATGGACGACAAATCTTTGGAAATAACAGACATATTATTCCGTTTCGTAATTTAATTGATAAAGTAAAAAAGGACCTAAGAAAGATAAATTTTGTAGTGCTGTACTGTATAGTCGGTTATCAGTGATTTCACCAAGAACCGGTATGTATTTGGAACATTTTAATTTTTTTCTGCTTAAAAGATTCTCTCGGAGCATGGTGTTAATTTTTCTGTATTTTTCTCACCATAGATTCGCTCAGAATCGGTTCTAGGACTTTTATCCTAGCTAAGATCTAGTGACCCATATACTTTCGGCGCCGCGACTCAAGGTCGACCAGGGGTCGGGAGACGCGTACTGGCGGTTGGCTCCGAGGCTTGTCGCCTGAGACCCGGAGCAACAGCGAAGATCCGATTTCGAGCGAGGATCCGGACCTTCAGGGAACAAATTTTGTTTTAATCTTTTTTTTAAATCTTTAGCAATAGTATAGTTTCTCTTTTTTTTTGTTGTACAATCATTTAATTTATTTAAACCCTATTCGTGTCAAAAGGTCGCGCAATGTATTTTTTCCGGTGTAATATTTAAACTCGTATACATTTTGATCGCGCCTAGGGCTGAGTAGGCGTTGCAACCCCTTTCTCACCTTGTTTTAATTTTCAAAATTACAGATTTTATACAATTCTGAACAACCCATTTCGCTGCTTTACATAAAATTATATTACATGTCGTCCATTATTTAATTCCTTTTTTTGATCCTTTTAAATTTTTTTTATAAAAAATTGTATTAGTTTTTTTTATAACAGCAAAATTATACGTTTTAACATGTAGCAGTGACGACTTTTATTTTTATTTTCGCTACAATACACACATATAAGTTTGCCCAAATTGATAATACATAAGGTACTCGTAATATTGGCCTGATAAACTGTCTCAATTTTAGTCTGTTTATGTTACTTTCGGTAAGTGCACGAAGTAACCACGGGTAATATACTAGAACAGATTTGGTTGTCAATCGCCCATTTTAACGTTGCAGTTTCGCTTTTTATCTGATTATTTTGAGGCAAATTTTTATTAATTTCTCGAACAATACGAATTACCTTTTAATAAAAGTGCTAGCGTTACAAGCGAGGACCCACTCCCTACCCGATTTAACCATTTTTACTTCCCAACTCCTGCCAAAAGATTCTAGATCCAACCCTTTCAATACCTATTCGACCCAAATGTATAGGCTGATATTTTATTCGCTATTACGATGTTTGTCCGTTGGAGTAACATGTTCAGTTTAATGGTCTGTAGCACACCCTTAATGTATGTATATACCCTTTCCGTTACACCCTGTATATTATAAAGTATTATTATTATTATATAAGTATAGAATGCTCCTGCACTACGCTGTTGGCAAACTACGGATAGGTTTTACTGTAGAGTGCTGTTTTATAACTTTTGCACGGATCGTATTCACAGGAACAACGTGATTGAGTACTCTTAAAAGCAGTTGTCAGGAAAGATGTACTGCTTTTTATCTTTATATCTTTCGTCATTAATCTACTGTATATTTATTTTAAAATGAATGTCGTTTTTCGTATGTATCTGTGTTCTCCATTAGCATTTAGAGATTAATTCGTAAGGTTTATGTCAAAATACTTATTACTATTAAACTTAGATTAACATAATCTGTCAGGCTTTTACCAATTATGTTGAAGTCGGCTTCCAGTACGAACAGCTGAAGTGAATATGCGACCTCCACAGCCGATTTAGTACTATTTGACTTAGATATAATACCGAATGTTTTATATACTTTACTTACATAGGTCGCTAGACAAAATTAAACTTCTTTTTATCACAAAATAATGTGATAAATAAGTATTCAACTGAGCGCGTTTCTCTAAACACTGATTGTTGAGATATTTCTGGCTGGTAAAAAACCCTGTTCCATTTTCCACTTTAAGAGAATTGAACAGAAACCTCAAGCACGCTTGAACCCACAAAATCAAAACAGCAACTAAACCATTAATTAATTTAATTTTAGAAACTGTTATAGACACACAGTATTATTAGATAACTGAAGCTGTACGTAGTAAGGTTTCGAGTGAAACTAATTTAAATTTAATACAAAAATAATGTTAGAACAATGTTATAGTTTCGCTGAAAAAATATGGATGCTTGGTAGAAGCGTATTCATTACAATATTTTGCAGGATCTAGGGCATATAAAGAATATGTTTTTTATTCTTATGTGAATTCTTAGTTTGTTTTAGTAAGTTCCACGAAATCGGTTATTTTTATAGAAGTACTTATGTTTAATGAATTAGTACTATACTCACGGCTTCACCTTCGTAAACATGAGATATTTACCCACGAGAACGTACCACTGGAATAAAAGTAGGTACCTTCTGTCGTTACTCAGGCCACAGTTTACCAGAGTGTCCTAATTTCTCGATATTTGTTCACCCGATAAGGCGTGTAAAGGTTACAACGGATAGTCAGTTGTCACAAAACAGTTCTACAATATTGACAGCCGGGACCAATGGCTTAACGTGCTTGCCGAGTTACGGAGGAAACTCGGTATTTAATTGGTAGACCCACCCACAGACCAACCTAGTCAAACGTGGTTTGACCTGAAGATTGAATTTTAAAAAGCATAATCTTGAAATACTCGTTACCCAAACATTCATCATCATCATCATTTCAGCCGAAAGACGTCCACTGCTGGACATAGGCGTCCTCCAAGTTTCGCCACATTGGCATAACATGGGGGGTTTTGCCATAATTGCCACAATTGGCAAGCGGGTTGGCGATCGCAGTACAGGTTGTCACAAAAGCACAGAGAACGCTGCTGCTCATTCTCTGGCAAGTCCCTTAGTCGCCTCTTACGACACCCACGGAAAGATATGGGATGGTGCTATTCCTTACGTCCGACACCCTACAGAACATACACACCCATACATTAGTTACAACAAAAACAATTAATTTTGTATATTACATATGTACATTATTTACAAACTACAAATAAATAAAAATAAAATGTGTACAAGTATCAAAATTACAGGGCGTCAAAAAATTCGTCGACATCGCTGTCGACAGGAAAAGTGCCCAGAAGGCTGGCCGCATTGCCACGTTGGATGGCAATGCTGATTCTTTGACCAAAAAAGAGGCCAGCCCTCTGGTCCCGTGAAGCGTCGACCAACCGCTTGGCGATATCTCGAAACACAAGATGGGCACTCGGGCCCCATGGCCCTAGTGTTTCAACCCCAAACGGCTCAAATACATAGTTACCAATTAAATGATTGTATTTGCGCCGTTTAAGGTTTTCAGCGCCTGCAGCAGCCGCCCCAGCGCAGCTCACCGTGCTGGGAAGATGGGATGGCGCAAGGGTGTCGACGCAAGTCGCATCCCACACCAAAGGCCTACCCAACTTCCATGGCATTATGGTCATACCATCTGGTCTCTTCCCATCGACACGTGCCAAGCCATTGGGTTCTAAGACAGCTGGCACCCCGGCGGTGGCAAGAGCACGACGAATTAGATCATTAATGCTAGCGTGCCGTGCTATCCGACCTGCGCTCTTACTGCAGGAAAGGCCATGGTGTCCGAGGCCGTCGACTGCTTCACCACATCGACAGCGATGTGGAGACCCGCAAGGAGCGCCCAATCGCAGACATGTAGCGAGCCGGAATGTTGTGTCACCTAGCAAAGTGCCTATGTTAGGTGACGGTAGTGCCTGAAGCCAGAGACCCGACTCCCACTCACCCACAGCCAACAGGCGGGCACGCTCAGCAGTATTGGTAGACGTATTAATAAGGTTATTCCGTACCAACCTGCAGAGCGGCTCATCCCACTGTCTCTGGGAGAATGGGTTCTCGGGCCGATCCGTGTCCGGGCAAGCCACTTTCCAGGCGTCCTCTGCGTCCGTCAAGCACGGCACTTCCGAATCAACCAGGGAGAGAGTTAAAATCTTCCTGGTTAGCTTCTCAGTGCAGTGGACAGAAGAAAGGAACGCCGGTAAGCTTATACTAGAAATTTTGCGGACGCCGAGGCCTCCAAAACGAATTAACAAAAACAATTACCTGAAACTCTCCACTCAATCGGTCGAGAGAGTATATATATCTACCTTTGTGTCCGATCAAGTAGATCCCTACACGAGTTCGATAAAACCAGTTGATAAAATCTCGATTACACGATACTGTGCGCTTATTGAAATTGCAATCAAGTACTTGCATGATAACGTTATGTTTTCTTGCTTGCTTTAGTTCTTTCTTTAGTCAGGGTTCTTGACAGCCAATTTACATGAAATAATTAATAATAATCATTTATTTTAGGTCCGTGACACATAAAAAATAAATAAAAAACCAAACACATACATTTTATTGGTCGGCTACATTATCCTAGATTTCAAAGTTACATTAGATAATATATTGTTGAATTCAATTAAAAATTTAGAAGTAAAATTAAAATAGATAATAAAATATTAATAATTTCATTTCATTTTTATTTTATTTTTAATTTAAATTTATATAATATAATTAATAATTTCTGCAGGTACAGTATTTAGTAAATCAGGTAGAAATTAGTTATACAAAAAAAACATTGTCGAATTCACTTGAGAATTGTCAAAAATGCAACGGTACTCTTTTATTTAGCCGTTCTTTTAGATGCCGTCTATGGTTTGTGAAAACGGGCATAACGATAACCTATTTTCAGCCGCCTTAGCAGTTGGCTTATCATATAATACACATTTAATAAATGGCTCGTAATAAATTTTCACACGATAATATCTGGCTGTAAGAAACAAGACATTTTGGAGCCCGGAAATAGCCAAAGTGGCTATGAATATACTTAAAATTATGTGAACACTATTCTGAAAAAGCTGGAACTTATTAATGAAAAAGCATGGTTCATAAAATAGTTTGACTTAAATTACTTTGGCCTTGAAAACAACATTTTCATATTTTATACGAAAACAAATCATACAGCAACGTTCCTTTTCAAATATTTTTAGATCATGGAAAAAACTCCATATTAATAACACAAACCTTATCGAAATTCAGACTAAAGGTCCACATGAATTTGTTTTCGAGAAAGGGCTGAATTTTAATAGTCATAAAACTTATCCCTAAAGAATAAATGCGACAGTTTGACATAATATTTTACATTCAGCTGCTAACTTGCAATTTATATTGCTCTGATTAGAATAAACACATTCAGAAAAAAAGAAGACAGTAGTCAGAACTACTGTCTTCTTTTTCTGAATGTGTCGATAGCAATCTAATTAGAATCGGCCCAGCATTTGTCGAATTTGGCACTTAAAAAAAAAAAAACATTTATTTCATGCAAGCATAACCCATATACAGAAAAAAACATAGGCATTAAATTAAATTACAATTAAATACAATAAATTAATTATAACAGTTAAATGTAAATAAAACATGTAAAATAAATAACAAAATTCTAATTACAATAATCAATCTAATCTTTAAGTAGCGCTCATCAGTCCCCATAACGTGCAAGCAACAGAACAGGCATAATACGATTTTAAATGTCGCATCGCTGCTCCACATTCGTATTCCAGAACATAGTCATCTATGAATCTTCAGCTGGTACAGATTTCCTTGCTTTGGGTAACCTGTGCCTTAAGTCTGTTTAAAGATATCCAGGGCAGCTTTATGGAGTCCATAAATTGTTTCAAGATAAATATTTTTAACCTTAACCAGAAATATAGGTACATTATAGATATTACGAAGATAATCACAATTTACAAAGACATAAAACAATCAACTATCTTTTTTCCCATATATCTAAAAAATGCGCAAATTATATCATATTCCTTTCACGTACTTATTATGAATGAATTTTAGACACGATATTAACATTTGTAGAGTTGATTTTTACTGCAGATTAAGCTTTTATCTGAATAACAAATGAGACAGTTTCGCATATTTTCTAGAGTAATGTGGGTTTACTAGAAGGTATATAAGAATATATCATTTTATGATACAAAATGTTATATTATACCAGCGCAACTTCGCCTGCGTCACATTTTCCCCATGTTTGCAGCCTTTTACATTGATGCTCAGCTCATATTGATTATAGCGTGCACACATCGACATATTATAGCCTATAGCCTTAATCGATAAATGGGCTATATAACAATAAAAAAAAAGATTCGAACCAGTAGATTTGGTAAAGTGTTTCAACCAAACGACAACAAACGACTACAGGCGACAAACTCTCAACTTTATAATATACTAGCTGTCCGGCGCAACTTCGTTTGCGTCACATTTTCCCCGTTTTCGCAACATTTTTCATTGCTACTCCACTCCTATTGGTCGTAGCGTGATGATATATAGCCTATAACCTTCCTCGATAAATGAGTTATCTAACACTGAAAGATTTTTTCAAATCGAACCAGTAGTTTCTGAGCCTATTCAATACAAACAAAACAATAAAATCCTTTTTATAATATTAGTTTAGATTTTTTTGTCCCACTTCTAGGGCAAACATCTCCCCCCATTTATTCCTCGAGCTTTTTTCCTGTGCCTCCTCGAACCATGCCTCGTGGTAGGCGTCCAGATCATCTCGCCACCACTTTCCGGCCGGCGCCGCGGATTTAAAAAAAAACCTATTTATAATATTCGTATAGATTTCTTTCTCACATAAGACTAGACAATCTGAATACAAAAAAACAGTTCTCAACGAATTATATTGTCAGCATAACAAGTTTTCATATAAACAAATCTGTGGCGAGACGAGAGTAACCTGTGAAAACGGGTCAAAGATGCCTTTACTCTTTGGTGTTGTGAAATAATAATCTATTTATGCTTGGCATACTTTTATTTTATTTTCAGGACCCGGGTCTAGGCATGTTTAGGTGCCCTACACCTTATAAACGCTATCTTTATGGCCGCAGTCAGTTTTTGTTCATGTAAACCAGAACATAACTCACATATTCATAGCCTTTTTGTTTTAGTGCCTAAGGCTTGTTGACATGGATATTCTTTCGGCAAAGACGACCTAAATGTGAAAAGAGTTTTCTTACAGCATATATCAGTTTCGTAAATCTCAGTGACGTCAGATAAATTTGTTTGTGTACCAGGAATTCGAAGATATTTTACCAATCAATCTGCACTGGTCCTGCGTTGTGGATTACCCATTTCCTCTTAAAGAGAAGATTAGTATCCCAGCAGTGGGAATGTAAATCCTGTCTAGGCTTTGGGATTACAATACATGAAAAGCTACGAAACACACACTATAATCTTACGTCAACTAGTTGGCTTAGTAGCAGCGTCGTCGTCAATGACAACAACAAGATTATAATTCAGGGAATTAGCACTCACTTCCACCTGTACCGTCTTAGACATATCTCGTGCTAAAATCTAGCTGTCTCCAGGCTAATGCCCAGCTTAGCATAACCAAAGAGTAATAGTTCAACAGAGCTTAGCACTCAAGACGTCTGGTTCACCGGAGTTCGGCTTGAGCTGCGGTCAGACGCGTATTACACAGATTTAGTTATTAACTTGTGCCAGGATTGTGAGAACAGTGAGCTTCTACAAATGAGTCTGATATATGACTTGCCGTTCTCAGCAGATGAAGGGTATTCATAAAGATTTACCAACAAAGAAATGGTATCCAGCATTTAACAGAGCTAAAAGTGTGATCATTTTTAACCTTCCTGTACTCGCGCGTTGGTCTGTGAGACCGATAAAACACTCTTTCTTGATTTTTTCTTTTAAAATCAATGATAACATTTTTTTCTTCCTGTTAGCTTTATTATTAGTTGCTACAATCATTTCAGGACTAAAAGAGTCTTTGTACGAGTAGCACATATAGCCGTATTAGGCATACATCGGCCGGTGAGACCGACGCGAGTAAAGGTGTAAAAAAAATTGTCTTTAGTGATTTTCTACTGAAATTTATATTATGAAACTTTTGTCTAAAATTATTTGTGTTTATTATAGCTCATAATACCTTATGAGCTATTATAAACACAGAGATACCTCTCTTAGAAACTGTAAGTATAAGAAGAAAAAAATGTATCTTTCCTAAAATTTTATAACCTTTTACAAAAATGTAACTAGTTTTCAGAGACTACAGTAAAAGGCTATTACTCAGTAAATGATCGATATATATTCGGTAAATTATAGTTTTTACGATACTTACTCGTAGTAGTATATCCCTAGAAAACATAATATCACAGTATTATTCATTTAAAAAAAAAAAACATCCCAAAACGGACGTCTGTAATTTCGGTCTGTGAGACCGCACGCGAGTTTATGTGTTATAAAAATTGGCGCGGGTATACGAAGGTTATGGTCATCAAAATGCACAACTTTCTCCATGGGAACAACGTCAACGTAAAATGTCAGTGGTCCCATACGATCTGACAACACATCTACTCATAGTCAATGTACTGATTGCATGGTAAAGAGGATATAAAACTTGTCCCGTATAAAACCTTCATGCTTACTAGACCCAAAAGTATGCGAAAGCTGATTATTATTTGTTTAGTTTGAAAAACAGTACCACTCCCTTAAAATATAACAACACGTTTTAGCTATTCGCTGTAGTGACAGTTGTGGTTCTATACTAATTTAAAAGATAACAGCATTTCTCATTTCTGCGAAAAGCTCGGTCAATTACGTCATATTTATAAAGTCCCAAGTAATTCGGGGTAAATCTATTATCAAATTAACCGGGCAACAATTCTGAGAATTCATTAGATATCATAATGGAAAAGCTTCAAAGCACTTTATACACTATAATGATTGTGACAACTCCAACTAATGATGGGCAGACGAAATAGTTGTCACCGCAGGTAAATACTGGAAGAGGTTAGTACAAGACCGTTGAGCTAGTGCACAAGAGAGGCTTTATACCTAGAATAGGGTGAAGTAGGGCTGTAGATCAGATGATGATTATTTTGAAATTTAAGTGTGTCATGTTCGTGAACGGGCGCTGTCAGTTGTGACTGGCCATCACTTAGCTGCCACGGTATATTTTATTTACTTTATTTTTGAATAATTCATTTAATCTTTTACTCTCGACGCTCTTAACTTGCCCGTATTTCTACATCGTTCTCACATATTTGTAATTCTCAACATGAACGATGTAACCAAGATTTTTTTACAATATTTTGATATAAAAGTGTGTCCATGGAGTTTCTTGCCCATTCTTCTCCATAGAGATCTACACTTTGGAATGGACAACTACAGTAATTTCACAAGTTATTATGCCTTGTGACTGGGACTGTAGCTTCGTGTTTTTTTTTTTGTTTTTTGGCTTGCAAAAGTGCCTGTAATCGTCTAATTGAAATAGATGCTTTGAGTATTGTAAAACAAAAATTTTATAATAAAAACGATTCAGTCCGTCTGTTTGTTCCAGAGGAAAATATGGCCCTATTTACCGGAAACTATAACAATGATTGTAAATTTCCTGTTACGTGGCTTATTACCACAACAAATCGAACATTTACTCATTTATCAAACGATATTAATTGCACTTATTAAATGCGGTATCACACATACAGGTTGTGGTTTAATTACCAAACATTCACATATCAATCATTGAGATATTTACCGTCAGATACCGTTCCGATATTAAAACAATTGAATATTCCTTCATGAAAATAACGCTATTAGAGCATAATAAGCAACAAAATATTGAAATTGTCTGATTGTGGTATCAGAGTTATTTTTTTTAAGATTTCTAGGAATAACTAACTTACTACCTAACTTTACGCCTTACGGCATTTCATAACAACTTTCAAGCCCTTATTATCCGAAATGGCTGAATGGCTGATGGCTGGAAATGAAAATTTCTGATTCTATGAAAAATTATAATCGGTCAAATTTACCAGTAACACTATTTTTCGTAGTACTAACTACTAGTAGTAACTTTTTAGGCCTATGTATCTTGGTTATGCGTATGAAGTTTCATTAAAATCGGTCAAGTCATTTCGGTAAATAAGGACTTGAAAGTTTGCATGAAATGCCGAAGGCGTAAACGCTCTTAAATCTATCTCGGTGATTGCAAACGCTACTGTTGAACCTGAGCTACCGAGTTCGATTTCCAGACCTGGTAAAGTTTTATTGGGTATTCCATCTTTGTAGCAGCGATTAATAGCTATAGAATCCAACCCCGTGTGCTACTATACTATAAGTACACTTCTGTCAAACCTTTCTGGTAAAACAAGCATGATGATATTTTATCATTAAAAATATGTTGGCGTACTAGCTGACCTTTGACATTTTGGTTTGTGTTTCGATTCCTAGACTTGTTTTCCAAGTTTTTATCAATTATTAAGTTCGCGGAAAACCAAGAACAAATTTTCCATTAAATTTTGTAAGCTACCGCTTGACGAAACTTCGTACACGACGTAATTGTAAAAAACACTGGAACTTAGGAAAAAAGGACGGAGGGCACGACAAAAATGGAAGAATGAAAGAAATCCAAAAGGTGATGCGCCAACGCAAATGACATTAAGACAAGAGCAAGAATGTGATAAGTGTAAGTAAAAGCATAAGCACAAGTTTCGTTGGCTGATAATGTTGCCACTGCTGGGACTCGGGCATCCTCTCTATGAGAAGAAAAAAAAAGTCGCAGGGATTTTACTTGAACACACATTAGCACAAAAATTAAAAAAAAAAAGTGAGAACTGGTAAGGGGTAATGGTGTGTACGTAAGTGAACACAGTCATGCAATCGGAAAGTCACAAAATTACAAACGAGTCAGCAGCTGTCAACCAAAACTTTACAACTTTGGTTAGCAACAGATTTACCTAATCGATCCGTTTTCCATCTAGCTTCCAAACTTAATACATAAGAGCTATATGTATGTGCCTATATCTACATATATGTACAGTGTATTGGCAAAGTGGCAACATCTGCTCCGCATTTAGTATTCGTCTGGAGTCGACACATCGTGAATAGGTACAGTCAGGGACAGAAATGTTTATATCGTACTTTCACTGGCAATGCTCACAACGATTTTTACAGAAAACAGTTATAATAGCTGATACTATAATTTATAAATTATATTGTAGTTCTGTTGTACTCTGGTAGGTTTGGTTACGATTTATAGTAAATTACAACATGTCACTAAAGAAAAGCGCTTTTCGATTTGTTTTAGCTTCTCCTTTTTATTGCATGTACCTAGCAACTATGCTGGGGTCGGTTCGCAGTCTATAGCGACGTACTAGAATACTAGTACTTGACATAATGAGATTTGCAGATTTCCACTATCCATGAGATACACATTACATAAAGCACCGTCCTGACGATGGGTGACCATAATTACATACCGAGTTTTCTCCGTGCCTCGGTAAGCACGTTGAACCGTTGGTCCCAGATGTCATTTGTAGATCTTAAACAGTTGTTACAAGCAGTCAGAAGCCAAAAGTCTGACATCCAGTCTTACTAAGAGGTATCGTATTACCGAGTTACTGGGTTGTGGTTGTGGAGGTTAGATAGGCAGTCGATTCATGTAAAATACTGGTACTCAGCTGCACCCGGCTAGACTGGAAGCCGACCCCAAGATAGTTTGGGAAAAAGCTAAGCAGATGATGATGACCGTGGTTAAGATATCAGCGAAAATAAAAACGAAGAACGCCCATTGCCAGAAATAGGTCTTCCCCCAAGCATCACCGTACTACCCAGTTCTGTACTTTTCGCATCCGACGGATTCCGGCGGTCTAAGGCTAACATAGTTTTGCCCCTGACTGTACACTGTCTTTATGTATATGCATAACTGAGGCAACGTACCCTTAAGATCTTGAGCCAAGTTACGTACTTACTAACTTATACTAAAAGTAAGAGAAAGTTGTCACTCTAGATGAGCTAACTTTCAAAACTGTAAAGTATAGAGCTCAATTTTTAAGAGGTCTAGAAGTTGAAAGTCCTAGGAAAATGAAACAGGATTTTTGAACTTAAAGTCGATTTTTAAGGAATCTCTTGGATTAGTTCTGGATCTTTCATGTACTTACTCTTATTACGGAGAGTGAAACATTATAATATAATGTTAAATTGTAAACGTTATTACACATTATGTTGTTGTAGCAATGTTTGAATTTCAGAGAGATGTCTTCTTATTAAGATAATGATGACAATGTATCTTCATCAAGTAGTTCATTGAATTAATTCAGATATTTTGAAGAAGAAGAAGAAGTTTGATTGATTATAAGCATATGCATGTGTTTGTTAAATATGCTCATGATAACTACATTCAATGATAATTCACGGATAAAATATTTATTTATTTATTTAAACTTCATGTACAATAGTTGTACATAGGCGGACTTAATGCCTCAAGACATTCTCTACCAGTCAACCTTTGGGTTAAATACGACAACATTGTGATAGGGTACAAACAAATATTCACAAAAAACCACTAGTTCTCAAAAATTCATATACTAACAAAAATACTAATACACATTTTACAAATATCTCTTCACTCTCTCGACATATTAACAATAATACGTAGGTATTAATATTCTTTATTGAAGTTGTTTTATTCAAAATGTATGTACTTGTGGTACGTGCCATTTAAAACTCTGTATTCATTTAAATTTCCAAGTTTCCATATACTACTAATAAAATCAGAGCGCTCTGTAATTAATATTTTTGTGTCTTCAAACAAAAAGACACAAAAAGATTAATTTTATATTGTTCCCATTCCAATCTGTTTCACTATTGATACGTTTTCATCTCATCAAGCGATGTAAAGGCATACAAATGAAACCAGGGCAACAGGCTAAAAAACAACATGGCGTCCAATCACGTCATAATCGCGTTCAATAAATCATCCTTCATCATTTAGTGGCAATACTACAAAAATAATTGCGTTAATTAGTTGGAATTGAAATGGATTTTCATTCGATTCTGCTTATTTTGGGTGATATTGTTATGATTGTCATAGTATGGACAATGTTGGGCAGGAATGAGGAAAGTATCGTGAGGAAAGTGTCGTGAGGAAAGTTTTGAGTGTGATTTGTGTGTTGTAAGTGTTGTGTGTAGTTGTGTGTGTGTTTTGTGTTGTTGTTGTTTGTTGGATGGTTCAGCGGTTGAGCAAAGACCAATCGATTACACGTGAGTAACCATAGGTGACAATCCATTACATACCGAGTTTCTTTCATGCCTAAGAAAGCACCTTAAGCTGTTGGACTTTTCGACAATCGTTATACCTGTAACGAGTACTTATATACTGACTACCTTTTTTTACCACTGGGTGGCCACCGACGCCCGGGGCGTCTCCCGCGGCGGCTGGGACGTGACGCTCTCTCCCTCTCAGATTACGCCACCTCCTTCGCTAGCATGACTGCTTTGCAGAAGGAGGCTACGGCTTCTCATTCTCTCTCACTCCGGACCATGGATTAAAGCAGGGCCGGACGCGAGAGGTCGCCGCCGCCAATCGCCGCTACGAGGACACGGCGGTGCTCAGACCAAGCGGAGCAGAGCTCCACGGTGTGCTCCAGACGATCCTTGCAGTGGTGACACCCGGGCGTTTCCTCCCACCCGATTCAGTGCAGGAACCTCCCGAAACAACCGTGTCCGGTGAGGACCTGCGTCAGGCGGAAGGTGAGGGCACCGTGGTGCCTCTCCAGCTACTCCTCAAAGAGGGGACATAGCGCGACTATTGTGGCGTGCTCTGCCTGGGGTTGCGACAGTCGCTCTCTCCATGTGGCCATGAGAACGCACCGGAGGTCTGTCCGCTGAGCGGCGATTTGTCGCAGCAGCGGAGTTTCCCCCCTTATGGATATCGTATTACCCAGTAACTGGGTTGTTGCGGTCAAATTGGCAGTGGCTTCATAAATAAAACTGGTATACAGCATCCGGTAACACTGGAAGCCTACCCCAATATATTTGTAAAAAGCTATGCAGATGATAACTGTGTGGATATGATACTCATTAGCAAACGGGTTATCAGATTCCACTTTACTGACATGCAGATTAATGTAAACAAAAAAGATTATTCGACGCAAACTAAAACTGATTTGCAATTCAACAACAATTATTATAAAATTCTGTCTAATAACCATACTGATATTCCAAATAATGTGTTACATGAAGCTGACGAAGCCACTGCAATTGACAATAGCGTACATTGAAACACGCGCTTGCATCCTCCCACACACGCCCTTTTTAACCGACTTCTAAAAAAAAGGAGGAGGTTCTCAATTCGGATGTTTGTATTTTTTTTTTATGTTTGTTCGCGCATAACTCCGTTGCTTGCCAACCGATTTGAAAAATTCTTTTTTTGTTTGAAAGCGTATACTTCCCAAATGGTCCCATGAAAATTTTATTGAAATCAGACAAGCCGTTTTTGAAAAAATCAACAAAAATTAAATATTTCTAACTTTTCTTTTACTCTGCATTGCTTTTTTTGTTCGCGCATAACTCAGTCATTTACGAACCGATTTGGAAAATTATTTTTTTATTCCAAAGCCTATGCTTTCTATTTGGTCCCATAGTCACCAAGTCGGGATCGGATGATTGAATCTTGGCGAAATCGAGGGAACTCTTCAAGTTTTTTAGGAAAACGTAAAGCGATTTTGGTATTTTCTACAAAAAGTGAAGCATTTGCGTTCAATAGGAACCATTCTACCATCAGATCTGATGATGAAGCCAAGAAACAGGCACAGGAACTCCATAATATGACAATGTAGCTTTGCTGTGTTTGGGCTTGTTGCAATTGTAACGGTATGCACTTTCCAGGTGTACCACAGACTAACTTCTTGAGTTTCCTTATTCAACCTACGTAACATGTAGGTCCTCTGCTTTGACAGCCTGTTTTCGCGATGATCAGGGTTCTTAGTCAAAATGCGTTGATCATTTCTTTCCCTAATTTCTTTTAATCGTTTTCCTTTTTCTCAGTTTCAGTTCGACGCCTTTTCTCACACGAGAAGCATCTTTACTAGGCCTACCCATATTTTATTATTAGATTAAAAATATGTCACAAAAAATTTACAAATAAATTTTTTTTTTACAAAAAAAGAAACCGATTTCAGAAAACACTTAACGCACTAAAAAGTTAAAAATAATACTATAACCTACCTATATTAATAAACCTAACCTAACCTACGATTAACCTTTAATAAAATTTAATAATTCTTTGGAGTCGGTGCCAAGCAATATACAATACCTAAATGACTATATACAGACTAAGGTCAGAAAAAGCAAAACATAAATCTTACAGCTCCTAAATATTAATTCATTCATTAATTCTAATTATATTGCTTGGCACCGACTCCAAAGAATTATTAAATTTTATTATAGGTTAATCGTAGGTTAGGTTAGTTTTATTAATATAGGTAGGTTATAGTATTATTTTTAACTTTTTAGTGCGTTAAGTGTTTTCTGAAGTCGGTTTCTTTTTTTTATATTCAATGTACAAATACATAATATAATATACTAATGTATATAGTTTTACAGCCACCGTTCACCCGAACTCACATTTACCAGAATGTGGTTGCTATTATTTCAACAAGGTGTTGTTTTGCATCCTCGACAAAATTCAGGAGGATGTCACAAAAGACATAATCAATTTAAATTACGGTACCTAGTTAATTAATAAACACTGTTTTTTTTTGGTTGTTTAAGTTTGTCAGTATATCGGAATAACCCTCTTAACATGGTTTAGGGAATAAGAAAGTATCGAATAAACGTTTGAGATTGATTGTATGGGTGGAAATGCGGTTAAAGGGCAAGAATCAGACGGGCTAGAGGAAGGAGATGTCAGCAAATAGGAAGGGGTCCGGGAGGGGCCGATGCCTGTCAGGGTTGCGGGACTGTTCGAAAGAGATACCGCGGCTCTGGAATACAAAGGGCTAAGAAGGAACATGGATGGGTTTTAGTCAGTACAAATCTGACGCTCCCTTCCGCTCCGCCCAGAGCAGGAAGGGTCATTTGATGATTGCCCATCCGTAAAAAAAAATGGGTAAGACATACTTGTTGAAATTTTCTTCGAGTTCTTCAAACTGCACTGTTGTGTTAACTCATTCTAGCAGAAATAAAATGATAGAAATGTTACGATTTCAGGATTTGGTCGTAGCAGTCTCAACCCGAATAAGTTTTAACAACCTTAAAATGTTAACTGTCACAGCTGCATTCCAATGACCAAATTATAGATGGCGAAATAGTTCTTAGACATGAATAACCCTTAAGGGGACCAACGAAGTTTGTCAATTACTACGGCCCAGTAGCTGCCAAGTTTGATGGCGTTTCTAAGATTAATGGCACTGGTAAAGCATCCGTTGTATAAGTCGTGTTATTACTTCCTATTACTCAGAAGTGGGATGTTAATGGATAGCGTGATGTTGGTGATATAATTGTATAGTTGTTAGTTAGCATTTCCACCAAGAAGATGGCGGGCGATATGGATTTTGGAATAGTCAAGAAGTACTGGGACCAAGAACCATTAAGAATGGAGAGGCATTTTTTCAGAAGTGGGATAGCATACTGCCTTCGTAAAACAAACGTCACAATTCATGTTTATTTTAATATTGTCACGTTAAAGATCCTCATGGTTTTTTGGGCTGAAATGATGATGGTTTTTTGAGAGGCAAAAGTTCAAAATTTTCTTTCTTCATAGTGCCGAACGTGGTATTAGAGTTGTTCCCATCAGCCTATGACTTGACTTTACATGCCGTCGATAAATATCTCTTAAGCATGCTGGTTTCTTCACGATTGTTTTCTTCGCAAAAAGAAGTGATAATTACTAACTTACTTCATGATTGAAACCTAAAACGTCTAAATATCCTGACGTACTTTCAGTAAAACGAAGAAGTGCTTTTAGAGAATGCTTTCAAAACAATTACAAGAATTAAATGAGGCAGATTGAGTTAACGTTTTTCGTTTTTCAATAACGTCCCTTTAATAAAAAATATATTTGATACAACCAAGAATTTTATTAAATGGAAAAGAGAAAACACAATGAAAAATTTAATAACGAAAACGCACTTTCAAGTGGAAGGTGGAAGAAAAAATACAATTTCTAACAAACAGCTCTGACCGAAGAATGATGGATCTGTGCAATTTCGCCAGAACTGGGTCATGCAAATTTTATAGCACCTCATATTCCGCTGTCAGCATTAGCAGTAACTCAAACCCTACTAAAAGAAAATATTACATTTGAAAAGTCAGGAGAAAAACATTGTAAGTCTGAATAGCCTGTCTAACATCTGCCATGTTCCTTGGAGCTAAAATACAAGCTGTATGTATATTTTATTTCCAGACGAAAAACATTCTTAATAATAAAACAGCTTCGAGAAACTCATTTCTTTCAGTTTCTCTTAGTACACCCCCATTTTGTCGTCTTCTTAAAATTATATCTCGACAAGAATCAATGAAGCCAAAATATCTCCGGGGAAATATCTACTATTCGGTCTAAAACCGAAGGAAAATTAATCAGAACAGTTAAAAGCCTTAGGAAATACAATTTGTCTCTAAATTGCCTTTTAGAATACCGAACAAGAAGCTAGCAGATACTTTATAGTCGAAGATCTTCATTAAAACGATCTGAATAATCAAGCAAGTCTATTGATTTGCGTTGGGACTGGTACGGCTCGTACAATCTATAGATATATCTCGGCTGATGAATAATGCAATATTCTATTATTCGAACCCAATAAATACCAAATCAAAACCATAAGTAGGTGATTTCGAAGCCGTTTCTCCTTAGGAATCATCGAATGACGCTGAAGGCAAATATCGTGACGAAACGGGTTTCCTCTTAGAAGATTTCAGATCGAAGACTCTCTAGGCTCCTTGGCCTAGGGAGTCTTCGATCTGAAATCACATTCGCTCAGCAAGCGTGGTGATCAAGCTCATTCATTTCCTGTATGAGAACTTGATACTTAAGATTTATACCCGGGACATAGGCAAACAACCCAAAGTCCCTTCCCATTTGGGAAAGAAAAATCTAGAGGTATAAGTAGAAAGTAAAAGACAGCGTTTCCCATCTCCAAAACTCAAATCCAATGTTCGCATAAGGGATTTTCGTTGTATTTTTGTAAGCCATCACGTGGAACTTCTAGTCAAAACTAGTAACCGATTCACAAATAATCCAGCTCCACATTCCCATCAATCGTACACTATCGACTTATCCAGAGCACGCGATCTTCGCGTCCTTCAGACATAAGCCAGGTTTGCATAATATTTTTGTGCCCCCCCGCACCGGCAGCGCTAAGCCGCTTCAACTGTAATAACAAAAAGATAAATCATGATGGCTATACGTCGCTGTAAGCGCTGCTTTGCCAATCTAATCCAGTGCGATCATCGATCAAACAATGAAGGATTATAGAAACTTTATTGCGATTTGCCTCGAGTTGCTAGTGATGGCGGGTAGGGAGATATCTATACCAATGAACTAACTACAAATTTTGAAAAATAATGTTAATTTTTGTTTGTTACATGCACGCAATAATTAAAGAAAAAAAAACTTTTTTCATTTCTTAGCACAATTTGGGAGAAGTTTGTGGACTCATGAATATAATGCTGCAATCCTTGAAAGCTTAGCTTTACGGCGCTATTTTTGGAACTAATGATCAGATTCAAAAAAATCTTTAATTCATGGGAAGCTACAAATTGACTGTTATAGGCTCTACAGAGGACTTTCCAGTTGGATAATTTCCGACCACACCGCGAGCAAAGTCGCTAATAAAAGCTAGTATAGAATGAAATACATTCTGATGGTAATTCATGGATTTTTATTCCTTATAGCCTTCGATTCTGAAGTTTATAGCCGATAGCCTAAAGATTATGGAAATTGTTCAGTGTTTTTTTAACGGTGCTTTGCATTATGCTGCTAAACCTTTATATTGACCGTCAGCCATTTGGTATCTCGTAAAGATTAACCATTCTTTTCCTTTAAATAGTATAGTTTTTTGAATGATAATTCATATTCATAACATAGCGTAAATCATCATCTCTGCTTAGCCTTTTCCCAATTATGTAGAGCTCGTTTACCAGTCCCACTGGATGCAGCTGAAAATCTGTATTTTTACATGGAACTAGGTAATACGATACCCCTTTGGTAACACTGGTTATCCGACTTTCGGGCCATCTACAAATGACAGCCAGGACCAGCGACTTAACGTGCTTTCCGGGGCATGGTGCAAATTCGGTATGGTATGATTGGGTTTCGCGTTCACGACGACGTTGGTCGACAATGAAAAAAGTTGTTCAGTTAGATTGTCTGTACTACGCCTTTTTCTTCTTTGTTCTGTATGGTGTCGGACGTAAAGAATAGCACCATCTCATATCTTCCCGTGGGTGTCGTAAGAGGCGACTAAGGGATTTGCCAGAGAATGGGCAGCAGCGTTCTCTGTGCTTTTGTGACATCCGTACTGGGATCGCCAACCCGCCTGCCAAGCGTGGCGATTATGGCAAAACCCCCCTTCTTGGGAGAGGCCTGTCCCGCAATGGACGTCTTTCGGCTGAAATGATGATGATGATGATGACTACACCTTTTTGAAACACGCTCTATATAACGAATTGTGACCCATCCATGGACTGACCGCGGCCTCCGATCGTCCCGTGCGACTAATATTACTTAGCCTAAAGAAAATCTATCTTTACCTATTTCAAAACAATAAAGCAATAGGTCGACTTGTTCGCTATTTTTTTTTTGTTCTATGCTATCAAGAACGGAACTAGGTAGTACGTCCAACAGGTGAATCGCTCATTCGCCAAAGTTCCCCGGTTAGACCACGTGCACACTGATGGAAATAGGATTACTTCCAACGCAGTACAATTAACTACATCTAACATGGTTCTGTGTAAACCACGCCATATTAAAAACTCTTTGATGTCGGCATTTTGAAAGTTTTGATTCATTGCCTTTTAAAACTCGTTCGGTTATTTGTAAAAGGTGTTTTTTTCAAATTTATGACTAAATCTCGCGTGGTTATGAATAAAATATAGTGAAGAAAACATTATTTTTTTTGTGTAATGTTCTTTCGGTTCAGTTTTAATGAAAGATTAACAGAAAATAATTGATTTAGTTTAGTTTAGTTTATTTATTAATAATTATCAAAATTACATGTAAGTTTAGCAAAAAAAAAGCAGAAGTTACTAAACGAGCATAAAATAAATTTGTCATTAAGACAAAAAATACACATTATAATAGATTAAGAATTACTCGAGAAATACAATAACAATACAGACTAATCGTTTGTCAACAAAAAGTAAAAATAGTTAAATCAATTACCTAAAATAATTATTTTAGGTCATACAATGCGTGTTCGGTTCCGACTTTAGGACCAGACCTCGGAACATTCCGTTTGAAAACATTATCAGACGGCGCACTTAAAATATCATCTGGTAGACGGTTGTATACCGCTGGACCCATTATTTGTATTAACTGGTGGTAGAGTTGTAATTGTGACTTTTAACAATTAACAACGTGACTCTTTTCGATTCAAATGTCACCCATCAACGGACCAACCTAGGCAAGAACAGCTTAACCCGAAGATCAACCAGGGTGGCTGTTGCTAACCTGCTTTAACCACGACCTCCAATTGTAACCGTCTATTTCTGTATAGTCAAAATAATCTTATCTTTGTTAATATTTTACGTACACAACAAGAACATCTCTGACCTTTTCCGAGCCCACGGCTTACACGAGCTGTTTAAAAAACCCGCCTTGTCAGGGAGATATGTTTCGGTTCGTACTCACCTTTGACCCTTGTCTCGATATTGTGTTTCTCCCCAATCCTTGCCTTCGGCTTTCAATTCCTTGACTCACTACTTAGGGGTAGTGATGCGAAATCCCATCCGGTATAGTATCGATAAAACATGATGCGATACTCCGATAATTTTTATTGTATCGATAAAAAATATAAACGAAAAAGACGCATACAATACAATGCTTGGATCGCAAAGGTATGAGTTTTGGAATAAATGGATAGTACTGTACCATTGTCATAAATTGCTTGATCAGTCAGTTTAAATTGTACTTGTTTTATTTAGTAAAAATACTTAGTTCATGTTTCTAATCTTTGATGGCGAAGATATTTGACACATACAGCAACTTAAATCTTGATTATATGAGTGTAGGTACGTATTTGATAAAATACTTAGATATCTAGAATGCTTATGTTTTGATAGATGGGGCAACTTAAAACTTGAGTTATGTAAGGTATAAACGGGCCCTTCAAGAAGCCATAAAAAAAGCGTTCTGTTCATCAAATTATAATCGCATGGTCGGGACTACAGTTGCCTGTTGGTTTCGTAAAGGGTCTTTTACGCCCATTTTTTTACGATTTTACACAGGTGCTATTACGATAAGATTTTGGAGAATCGAAACAAAGTGATTTGATACGATCCTAGAATTGTATCCTAGGTTACGATCCAAACTATCGATAAGATATCCCAGTATGGTGCGTCCTTATAGAGCCCTTTACGACAACATGGGAATCATCTACATATAATATTAATATCTGAGACATGTTTTTATTTTCTTTTCTTAACATCTTCTATCTTTATATATATCTCTAGATGACTAATTTATGTTCTTTATTTGGAGTTGCCAACTTTAAACAACAATTTTCTCAATCAGAATGCCTTCGGGCTATGTTCTCTTTTTAGTTTTTTTTTTTGTTAAAAAACTTGTATTCAAATTATGCTCTCTAAAGATTCTTAGCTGTTTTTTTTTATTTAAACGCTGTTGGAATGCTAATAACTATAAGAAAATGAAATTAAAGTTGGATTGTGTGAAATTGCTATCTTACAATTTTACGTCACAGTATACTAATAATTATTGCGTATTTCAAGATCATGAATGAAATGCATGTTACTAAAATAAAATGAATTTTATTGATGAAACGGGACGGAGAGGGAGAGGAAGATCAATGAAAACATGGAAGGATTGTGTGAGGAATTACGGAGAAAAAAAGGGGGTAATTAAATCATTCATCACATATCAGCGAGTTGGTTGACAAAGGAGGTTGAAAGAAGGAAACGTTAAGTGCCGATCACAAGTACCATGAGACCGTGGTAGGAAAATTATGATATTGTGTGTAGGTGTATTGTATTTGTATAATGAATAACAAACACGGTAGGATCGTGTCCTTGCTTCCTAAAATTAACATGAAGGATATGAAGGACAGTTGCGCCCGCGCACACCCCCTGTGCGGACGTACTATTTATCTTTAACGGAACGACGCGCATCGCGTATCGTAAATCGAAATGACGAACGTAGTAAAGTGTGCATCTTGTAACATCGTGATTGATGAAATGTTAGCGTATATACAGAACAAAGTGTCAGTGATAGATGAGGTCACGTTAGTTCGAATTTGTACATCTTCATTCTCGAAAGAAGAAATTGAAAAATCTAAATTATTGTTGTTCGAGTCCGTGCCTGGGATTAAAATAAAACGTAAAAATAGGGGCAAGGAAGAACGGGACCTAGCTGATATAGTGCAGGTCTTCAAATCGAAGGAACCGGATCTGTTTCCGATCTATGTCGCCAGGGAATTAGAGCGTCTCCCTCCAGTGCTGTTTGATCACTTGGACTGCACGAAACTGCTTAAGGATTTACTCCTAGTTCAAGAACAAGTGAAGAATATCAAGTCTACATATGTTTCGCAAGTTCAGTTCGATCAATTAAAGTCTAAATTATCACAAATGAAATATGACTCCTTGCTACCGAATTCAGAAAACGTAAACAAACGACGAGGCGCCTGGATGCTAGATAGTGGTCCTATAGGGCTTTCACACATCGACCATTTATCCATGGAGAAAAGTAATAGCAACTTGTGCAAGCAACAGGAATTCGATACTACTCCAACACAATTTATATTTTGGGGGTAGCTGAGAATAATTATCGCAACGTATCAGCTGTTTCTCAACGGCCGGCTATTGTAAAACCGGTTGCCGAGAGCGGTACTAATGTCACAAAACGGTCTACGTCTGCATCGAACGAAAAGACAGCTGTTACCACGACGTCACCACCGCACTCTAACGCAATACAGAATAATAACAAGAATGAAGCCGCGTCGAGTGCTACTGTACTTAGTGTGAACTCGAAGCGAAATGACCATGATGATAATAATCATAACGACTGGCAGGTAGTGAATTATCATAAGAAATCTATGAGATATCGCTATACAGGCTCGGCGGGAATATGTCGCGATAATGACGGTAAATTTAAAGCGGCGGATAGAAAGATACCGATTTTCATTACCAGAATACATAATGATACCACAGAAAAAGATATAATAGATCACGTATTCAGTAAAACTAAGGAAATGATTTTGTTAGAGAAAATATCTTTTAAGTACGAAAGGGAATACAAGGCCTATAAATTCTTTATATTGGAAAGCAAATCGGCATTATTCCTCGATAGCGGTTTATGGCCTCAAGGAATTATATTCAGGCGATTTGTGAATTTCAAGCGCAAAATAACGAACGTCGAGGCGCTGCCGCATCGTGGCTGGTCTGAGAATATAGTAGATGGATAAAGACAACCTGTACACGTTGGTTAGCTTTAATTGTAAAAGTGTCAAGCGATCGGTAGACTATGTCCGGCAATTATGTCGTACCTCTGATATAATAGCTTTGCAGGAAACATGGCTTTTACCGAATGATATAGATTTTCTAAGCGACATTGATCCAGACTATGGGTATGTGGGGACGTCAGCTGTGGATACTACGGCGGGCATGCTCGTAGGCCGACCGTATGGAGGAGTGGCGATATTGTGGAAGAAGAGTGTCTTGCAGAATGTGTCTATAGTGCAGTGTGACAACGCTCGCGTCTGTGCCATTAAAGTGGAGTTAGGGCAAAGGTCGTTTTTAGTGTTTAGCATTTATATGCCTACCGATTGTGTTGTGAACCTACCGGAATTTACGGATTGTCTTAGCTTGGTAAGTGCTATTATTAATAATGAACATACGGAGACGGTTTATGTACTCGGGGACTTTAACGCTCATCCGGGCCAGTTATTTTTTAACGAGTTGAAAGACTTTTCTACGGAGGCTGAGTGGATATGTGCCGATGTTGAATTACTCGGACTCTCATCTGATACGTATAGCTTTATAAGTGACGCGAACGGGTCTAGACGCTGGTTAGACCACTGTTTAGTTACGGAGTCAGCTATGCGAACAGTCGGTAATGTAGAAATTAAGTATGATGTCATGTGGTCGGATCACTTTCCTTTGTTTATAAGGTATAATTTAAATAGTATTAAACCTAAAATAGCATGCAGTAATTTCGAACCATGTAATAAAATACGTTGGGGCGACAGAACATCTGAACAAATTGCAGTATATAATAAGTTATGTAATGAACGATTAAAATTAATAGATTTTCCAAGTGATTTAAGTAACTGTTGTGATTTCTCTTGCGATGATGTGGAACATAAGCTTATTATTGACAAAATGTATGACGAAATTGTAGACATCTTAGGCCGAGCAGCTAATGACAGTTACACTAGTAATAATAGGATACGTAAGAAGAAACCTGTAGTAGGTTGAAACAGACATGTCAGTAGTGCTCACCGGGAGGCCAGGTCTAGGTTCCAGTTATGGATGTTGTATGGTAGACCGAAGTCGGGTCGTATTTGGAGTGAAATGCAAGAAAGCCGTAAAATCTTTAAAAGCCGGCTAAAGTGGTGTCAAAATAACAGCGAGCAACTTAAAATGGACATTCTAGCAACGCATCACGCCAAACATAATTTTCAAAGTTTCTGGAAGTCTACTAACAGAGTAAACAGAAGACCGGGCTTGCCTGTGAGCGTTGGTGGCATTACTGATCCAAAAATCATATCTGAAATGTTCAAAAGCCATTTCATGGTATCTTCGCCATTGGGACCATCACGATCGGGACTTGAAGGTGTGACTCGGGGGCAAGAGCTCAGTGTAAGGTTTACGGCCAAGGATGTTAGGAAGGTCGAAGGCCGCCCATTACCTGAACGCGCCCCAGAAGGTGGTAGCCGTAAGGCTGATCCGGGGGTACCGCACGATCTCCGGCGAGGCAGCGAGCCTCTTGGCCGGATTGCCGCCATGGGATCTGGAGGCGATAGTCCTCGCGTGCCTGCACGAATGGCGCGCGGAGGCACTACGCCGGGGGGAAACTCCGCTGCCGCGGCAAATTGTCGCTCAGCGGACAGACCTCCGGCGCGATCTCATGGCGACATGGAGAGAGCGACTGTCGCAACCCCGTGCAGGGCCCGCCACAATAGTGGCGATAAGTCCCCTCTTTGAGGAGTGGCTAGAGAGGCGCCACGGCGCCCTCACCTTCCGCCTGACGCAGGTCCTCACCGGACACGGTTGTTTCGGGAGGTTCCTGCACCGAATCGGGCGGGAGGAAACGCCCGGGTGTCACCACTGCGAGGATCGGCCGGAGGACACGGTGGAGCACACTGTGGAGCTATGCCCCGCTTGGGCTGAGCACCGCCGTGTCCTCGTAGCGGCGATTGGCGGCGGCGACCTCTCGCGTCCGGCCCTGGTTCAATCCATGGTCCGGAGCGAGAGGGAATGGGAAGCCGTCGCCTCCTTCTGCGAAGCAGTCATGCTAGCGAAGGAGGTGGCAGAACGTGAGAGGGAGAGAACCTCACGTCCCAGCCGCCGCGGGAGACGCCCCGGGCGTCGGGGGGCAACCAGTGGCCCCCGGCCACCGTAGGCGCGGGCCTGTGGACGGTGAGTAATGGGCTAGCTCACCGTCCGTCCGTCTTATGACGACAGACCGTGTCGACGGCGCGTTCGTGTTCCACGCGCGCCTCAAGGAGATGTCAGCAAATCGGAAGGGGTCCGAGAGGGCCGATGCCTGCCAGGGCTGCGGGTTGTTCGAAAGAGATACCGTGCCCCTGGAACGCAAAGGGCTAAGAAGGAACATGGATGGGTTTTATTCAGTCAAGTCTGACGCTCCCTTCCGCTCCGCCCAGAGCAGGCGGGGTCATTTGGATTGGGGTCATTCCCATCCTAAAAAAAAAAAAAAAAAAAAAAAAAAAAGCATGTTAGGAAGGTTGTCACGACCATGACCCGAGGCAAGTCTCCTGGCCACGATGACTTGAGTATCGAGCATCTTAAATATGCTGGCGTCCATCTGCCAAGGGTTTTGGCTATGTTTTATTCATTTTGTCTGGGACATTCATATCTACCTCAAGCTATGATGCAGACCGTGGTGGTACCGATCGTGAAAAGTAAGACTGGTGATTTAAGCGACGCCAACAACTATAGACCTATCTCTCTGGCTACAACTCTGTCTAAGGTACTTGACAGTCTTCTTAACACACTGATGAGTGGCTGTCTCGAGCTACATGACAATCAATTCGGATTCAAATCGGAACTCTCCACCGAGACAGCTATTCTGTGTTTGAAGCAGACTGTCAAGTACTATACTGATCGCAAAACACCAGTCTATGCTTGCTTCCTCGACCTCACGAAAGCGTTTGACCTGGTGTCCTATGATATTCTCTGGGATAAACTTAACGACACTTCCCTGCCCAGCGAATGCATTCGTATTCTCAAATATTGGTACGGGAACCAGGTCAACGTAGTTCGGTAGTCGGGGTCGCTGTCTGAACCATACTGGTTGGAGTGCGGGGTGAGGCAAGGGGTGTTGACCTCACTAACGCTCTTCAACCTTTATGTAAATGCACTCATCGAGAGGCTGAGCAGCACGCATGTCGGATGTCATGTTGGTGGAGTTTGTGTAAACAATATTAGCTATGCGGACGACATGGTGCTGCTGAGCGCCTCGGTCTGTGGCCTGTCTAAGCTGTTCGGCATTTGTGAGGAATATGCTCTCAGTCATGGCCTGCTCTATAACACCAAGAAGAGTGAGTGTATGGTTTTCCGGGCCAAGGGTAAATGTCCAGATAGTATCCCTAGCATACAGTTAAATAAGGTACCGCTAAAGAGAGTTGACACCTTCAAATACCTTGGGCATGTGGTGACCTCTGACCTGAAAGACGATTCAGACATAGAGCGGGAACGTAGGGCGTTGTCTGTTAGAGCGAACATGATAGCTCGCAGGTTTGCACGATGCTCGAAGGAAGTAAAAAACACTCTTTTCAGAGCGTATTGCACCTGTTTATATTCGAGCGCCCTGTGGGCTAACTATACTCAAAAACAGTACAGCGCCCTACGAGTCCAATTCAACAATGCCTACAGGGTGTTGTTGGGGCTGCCTCGGCACTGCAGTGCGTCGGGGATGTTCGCTGAGTCGCGCATTGACTGCTTCTATGCGACGATGCGGAAACAGTGCACATCCTTAGTGCGCAGGGTCCGCGCCAGCTCCAACACCATCTTGAAGATGATGTCTGAGAGGTTTGACTGTCACTACATTAACCATTGTTGTATGCTTAATGTAGTGACGATAGCAATGAAATAATAACAGCATTACTGTTCATTATCTGTCCCTATTTTCAACGACATTAAATTTTAAATAAATGGTAATTATTGTTTTTTTTTTTTATATGACATGATTATTTGTTGACTTTGCCAATCAATTGTAATTAATAATGAAAGTGTGTTTGTTTTTTATTTATTTTTCTAATAATTTGTATTTAATGTGCCTATTATATGATCCAAATTTGTTGATTGAAATAAAGGAATAGAATTGAATTGAATATCAAAACAAGCTATATTTGCGGAAACTTGTAACAACAACATCAAGGAAACTATCACCTAGTACAGCTTCTACGAAATCTTACAAGTACGTTATGGCTACGCAAGTTTTGGTAGAAATCATTTGTGTGTACGCACGTGTATTCTTATCTCATCTCACTTGACACTAAAAGCCTCTTCTTCAATTTTCTCGTTTACTAGTGATCGCAAGCAATACTGCTGAGCATTCAATGCCGAGGGTTTGATTCTTGGGTCACGTAAATTCTGTTTTTTTCCATCAGGAATTTCTTCTCAGCAACCCGGTGTCCTATATCTTCCCGTGGCTGTCGTAAGAGGCGACTAAGGGACTTGCCAGAGAATAGGCAGCAGCGTTCTCTGTGCTTTTGTAACAACCGTACTGCGATCGCCAACCCGCCTGCCAAGCGTGGCGATTATGGCAAAACCCCCCAAAATGTCAATTTGGCGACACTTGGGGGAGGCCTATATCCAGCAGTGGACGTCTTTTGGGCTGAAATGATGATGACATGAACCCGGTGTATCTTTTTATTTATTTTTCTAAAAACTTTGCCCCTGACTAAGAATTTGTCCTGTATCGTGGGTGTGTTTACAAACATTTAAACCCACATACACAAACGACCAGACCCGGAACACGCAGCGCAAACCGCGATACTCAGCACAGCAGTCGGACGCTCAGCCACTGCGCCAACCGTGCCGTCGAATCTATTTGTAAGCTCGTCCTCTAACCTCATGGGATTTAAATAAAACAAGTACAGTCTCCAAAGAAGATAAGTAACCAGTTTCTCATACTAGTAGTATAAGAATCTGGTTACTCATCTCCTTTGGAGACTGTACACCTTTGCCTAAACCTGTTGGGAATTATAGGCGTATTGTTCAAATAATATTTTTGCCAAATTAACGTCATTCAGAAAATATTTCCGTTGGGATTTTGTGTCAATGAAATTATTATATTACATTGATAAAATAATTTCATTGTTAACATTGTCATCCCCTGTGTATAGTCTTGTTGGCTTTCCGTATACATTGTTAGACGTGTTCAAGTGTTTATTTAATCTACCCTTTTTTTTTTTGAATGGGAAATCATCAAATGACTTCTCCCGCTCTGGGCGGAGCGGAAGGGAGTGTCAGACTTGACTGACTAAAACCCATCCATGTTCCTTCCTAGCCCTTTGCGTTCCAGGGCCACGGTATCTCTTTCGAACAACCCGCAGCCCTGGCAGATTTAATCTACCCTTAGGATTATATCTTTACTTGTAAGTACATGCATACTTAACATTGCAGTCGCCTTTTTAGGGTTCTGTACCTCGAAAGGAAAAAATCGTCTGTCCCTCTGTGTGTCTGTCAAGACCCTTTATCTCAGGCACGCTTGAAGGTATCAAGCAGGAATTTATATCAAGTACTCAGGTCTACTGTCCCTTAGAGCTGTGAAAAAATCAAACTTCTAAGCCAACACAATCAAAAAATACAGCCGTTTATGCCGTAACTCACACTTGTTGTTTTTATCTCTCTGTTGATTGCATTGATCTTGTGAACTACACAACACATATTTAATGCGATTTTCACAAGAGAATTTGGTCCTTAAGGTTTATGTGTGCAATACATTAATATTAAACCTAAAAGTAATTAAGAACTCCATGTTTTTTCAAGTCTTAAAGTTCGTGTAGTCATTTTATAATTTAATACAGTTTTATCACGTCGCCACCATTTTTATATTTCTCTTCAGAAATTTAATATGCTTAGTAATTTGTCTTCATTTACTGAAATTCTTGTCTGGACTTAATTGCTTTCATTAATTTGTTGCCTAATTGCGCATTAGTCATTGCATTTGTTTGGGCATTGTCCAGGCTTCTTTAGGACAAAAAAAAATACTGAAAATTGCATCAATGTTTCATACAGCCTTTGATTTCAGATTTTCAATTATTTTAATCGTATATGTTTAGTAATGTAATGTGATGCAGAGGAATGAGGAAAACGTTTTGAGTATGAATTTTGATGGCTATAACAGTAGAGGAAACCAAAGAAACGATGGATGGACTGTGTCGAGGTTTATATGACGAGGAAGGAAAGACGAAAGGAGGTGTCTGATGAGATAACGACATACCCCAAATAAATATGCAGGAGAATGATGATACTGAGTAATAATTATTTATTAAACAAGCCGTAGGTGCATTGAATTTAAAGGTGTCTTTCCGTAGGCAGCTGGTATCTATGTAACTCTGTAGAAAATTTTCCTAAGATTGGAACTTTGCCATCGGTTCTGAACGTTACCGATAGTTTATCTTCGCCATTTATAAAGCACCTTTATAAAAAGTTCGACTTTTCAAACCGTTGTTTCTGTCACTCATATGTATAAAATCATAATTGCGTCTGTCAGTCAGATGGGTAGTTGATTTCATAAGTTTGATGAGCTATGTACCTAGAATTTAGGTCCTAGACAATGCATGCAAAAGCTTATATTTGATTTTAGCATAGAAACACAAAAGACAAGAGAAACAAAAACAGGTCTGAAAGCGACGTATACAATCCTAATCCTTTTCGTTCCTCGACTGCCAAAACAGCACCCAATGCTACTATGCGACAAACGAACCTTTGGCGTAACAACAGTTTTTTAAACAACCGCAATTTTCGCTTCAGGAAACTACAAACAGTCTACAATCAGCTTTTCACCACCGCAACATATGAGAATTTGCAGAATTTCATTCCAATTTCAGTTTTTGTCTGAAACAAAATCGGGTTAGCAACTTTAGTGAGATTTTTTGAGGTGTAAAAGTTCATACGAGCATATGAGTTTTGGTTCTAAAATATCTCATTTGCTTTTAGATTAAACCAAAATTTTTTCGGCACCAATGCTTTGACACACTATTTTAGCTTGATCCACAAATGCTCTGTTGCTGGGAGTTAGTTCCAATAGGTTTCCTTCCCATCTAAAACTCCAGGGACTCGTGAAAGGCAGCCGAACCAAGAGTTCCCTACTCTTGGTTCGGCTTGAGCGGTCGGAGGGTACATCTCAACTTTCCAACATCAATTTGAAACAAGGCAGTCAGAGTACTGATCTTCTGAGCTTCCCTACGTTTGAGGAAAAGGATTGTCGCCAGGTGTACGTCCGATCCTCATATGAACGAACATTGTTGTTACCACTGTTTTGCTAGCGTAGGCTACGCCTCACACCCTCCGCACGACGGTCGTTGACTTCCTTAAACTATGGTATTGAAACGTTAAAAGTTCGAAAAATGCTGTATTTCAGCCTGTAAGACACGCCTGTATTTCCCGAAAGGCTGGCGCGACACGGGTGGCGGGGCAACAAAACAAAAATAAAATACACATTTTGTTTTTTAAGATCTGGCTCGCTTACCACCCCGCCACCCGTGTCAAAATTTAGGTACACTCGACCGTACACCTCTGCCCAGCCTTTCGGGAAATACAGGCGTGTCTTGCAGGCTGGAATACAGCAGAAACTGTAGTTCAATCGCAAAATAACGAATTTTAAATAAACAAAAAAGTCCAACTTACATTTGTTTTCTGTAATTGTAAAATCAACCTTCTTACATCAGTAATAGCTTCCAAACATCTTCGTACCTCCTAGTATCTTCGATGACCCCTCACATTATGCATGATGAGGCAACGTACACACCGCGATTGAACCCGACTCCTCACATGTAAAGAAATACATGATCAACAAACTTCCCTGCATGTTATGTTTGGTCGAAACCTGATAGCCGTAGACAAATAAATACAAATACATGGGGAATAGCTGGTTGTGAATAAACAACTTTATTGGGAATGGCAGTGTTATTGTTTGTCGGTTGTTTTTATTATTTTTATTATGTTATCGTTACTTCCTCGTAACGTCAGCAGACACTTTTCTGCATTAACTAAACCTGAACCTTTTTTACGGGTAGGAAATCATCAAATGACCCTCCTGCTCTAGGCAGAGTGGAAGGGAGTGTCAGACTTGTACTGACTAAAACCCATCCATGTTCCTTCTTAGCCCTTTGTGTTCCAGGACCGCGGTATCTCTTTCGAACAGTCCCGCAGCCCTAGCAGGCACTAAACCTGGCCGTTGCTTCGTTTTTCGGAAAGTGTTATTGGATTTTTCTATTAGAAATTTCTCAGTAGTAGCCCTGTGTCCAGTGTTCAGCTGATGGTAATAGGCTCGCCCCCAAGGACAAAAAAATACAACTATCGTAATTTGCGTGCGTGTGGTGCATATGAGGGCTATCTCTGCAAAAACTTTCTCCTCAGAAGGAAATAGGCCTAGAAAGAAATTAAACGTTTTACATTTACGTGGTTTTATATTGGAATATCAGACTTCTTCGTAGAAGAATCTATTATTAATATAAATTTATTATTCTGTTCTTTAAGCCAAAAATACACTAGGGGACAAATGTGCCACGACATGTATCGGCGACTTGTCAAGCGAAGCCGGCCGATTTCGCCTGACAAATATGGCGACAACGCGCGACTAATGTCCGCAGCGACGTCAGACGAAGTCATGCAACTTCGCAAAACTTCGCCTGACATATCTGGCGACATCACGAAGTTTTGTTTCACAAGGCAGTCAATATCATGAGGTAGTGTTGTTGGCTGCGGCGTACATAATTATAATTAAAAGTCAAAGAAAAAAGACGAGAAGATGGTGGGCTACGTTGCCAGACATGTCAAGCGAAGTCCGGCAACTTTGCGCTACCTCATCTGACGTCGCTGGCGACCCGTGTCGCGCGATGTTGCCAGACATGTCGACCGAAGTCCGGCAACGTAGTACAACTTCACCCGACATTGCTGGCGACACGTGTCGCACGACATTTGTCCCCTAGTGTATCCTTGGCTTTATGTAGTAGAACAAAAGATCTTGATCCTGGCAAAAAGGTAGGGAAGGTTAAATATTGACTTTAAATTAATAATAGTATAAAAACAGTCTGACAACCAGTCTTACCAAGGCGTATCGTATTACCCGGTAGTAATTGGGTTGTGGAGGTCAGATAGGCAGTCGTTCTATGTAAAATACTGGTACTCAGCTCCATCCAGTTAGACTGGAAGCCGACCCCAACATAGTTAGGAAAAGGCTAGGCAGACGATAATGCCAATAAAACTGGCCAATCAGAACAGAATCAGGATTATGAACACTCCTCACAATTTGCTCAAAATCTATTTTTCTAACAGAATTTCAAGCTGAACACTGCAGCAATTTTTTTAAATATAAAACCAACAATTTATGCAAAAAAAATTGATAGAGTTTCAGTAATTAAATATCTATCAGCATATAATATCATGCAATAGCAATCAGCTGAAAGATAAATAAAACTTAAATAAAAACGAGGTTGGGTTGTGGAGGTCAGATAGGCAGTCACTCCATGTAAAATACTGGTATTCAGCTGCAGCCGGAAGCGGACCCCGATATTATTGGGTAAAGAATAGGCAGATGATGATGACATCAGCTAAAAGATTTCGGAGCAAAAAAGCTTAGGTACACCAAAATAAAGTTATTGTTAAAAAAAAAATAAGTAAAAAGCGGAAAATAGCAACCTAGGTTTAATAACCGAGTCTTTATAACCTTTAATTATGTAATACTGTTACTACCTTACTCGCTTTTATCTTCATCTAGTACTTACATTTGATCCGTCTGAAAAACAATCAAGAACCCTTACTTACAAAAACAAACAGGGTCGAACCCAATTAGCAACATTCCTACCTTCGCAAACATTACTCAATTAAAAATTAAAATTAAAACAAATATTATTAACATTTTCAATCTTATCTACAGGCAATACAGTTCAAATTTGCATTCATGTGTCGATTCTAAGTTTGAGAGATTCACATTAATTTGAAACTCAGCAGATTCAGCAGTGACAAATGTATAATTTGAACCTTATTAGTTTCCGAAATTAGGTTGATTTTGTCAACAGTATTTTTTTGTCATTTAGACTTTCTGTTACTGAAAACAGAATTATTTGAATCAAGTTTTTATGCATGAGCTTAGAATTCGTTTTTAGGTCAATATGAGTAATTAGGACTGCGTCGTTGGTCTAGTGGCCGCAAGGGCGACTACTGAGCAAGAGGTCCCGGGTTCGATTCCCGGATCGGGAAAAGTGTTACTTATAGGGTTTTTCCACCAGGAAGTTCTTAGTAGCAGCCACGGAGTCCAAATACAGATCCGGACTCCGTGGATCATCATCAGCCTATAATGTTCCCGCTGCTGGGGCACAGGCCTCCTCTCTATGAGAGGGAGTGGGCTGTAATCCAACACGCGGGCCCAGTGCGGGTTTGTAAATGTCACAGGTCTTCGAATTTTTAGTTCTAGGACATGCCAGTTTCTTTACGATGTTTTCCTTCACCGTTTTTGAGGGTAGCGGTGATGAAATTACACAAAGTAATGCACCTGCCTGGGTTTTAACACACGGCTTACTGCACGTGAATCAGGCCTGCCACCACTGGGCCACCGCTGCTTTGCTCTAAAGTAACTAAACAAACTAAACTTTAAGCCCAATTGATTTCAACAGGACTTTAACATAACAGGCGAAATGTGGGTGTATGTGTGTGTATTACGTACACATCTGCCTAACCCTTCTGGGATTACAGTCGTGATATGTTAAGTAATTAAATTAGTTCAGAAAAAAAAGTAAAAATAAGCTTAAAAATAAGTACATCACAAAGTCCATTTCAAGGAGTATACGGCAAACTACTTCAAGTCTCTTCTTTTTGGCATAAATGTTATGAGCGGTCTGCGGAACACGTTTTCCGTTCTTCTACTCGCCCCTGTCAACCGTCACGCTATCATGTACTTTTTCTTTCATATCATTCTAATATAGTTCTTGAAGTAAACGCTTCAAGTAGGAACTCACCATATAGAATCTCTTACGATTTATAAGCATTTTTAATCATAACAGCCTTTTTAGCACCTTCTCAATGAGAGGGAACAGACTATAATTCACCACGCGGGCCCAGTTTGGATTGGCCAACTTGTAATTATTGCTCCTATTTAATTTTATCAAGTGGAACATCCGCAAGAGAAAATATAATAAAGATACCTAGGTAATAATTTTCATGGGTACTTTGAGGAAATAGAAAAAATATGTAATGTTTGTTCCCTGAAATAAAATCTCATCATTTCCCCTGGGTGTCGTAGGGGACGACTAAGTGATTGCATCAGGTGTTTCGGTTCCAACATCCATAGAGTAACACGATTATCTTCGCGATCCATGGTAATGGAAAATAAAATAATCAAGAGATGAGGTTGAAAAACGTGTCGAGTTTAATCATTTTTCAGTTAATGTTGATGCCCCAGGTCCCAGTACATCTTTAAGAAGGTCAGTGTATGTCCTTCTATGCCCTTAGAGGACATATACTTTTATTTTTGATGATGTTCATCTGAAGGACCATATCGTAGTATGTACTAACAGCCAGCGCGTGAGCAGATGTATGAACATGGTCGAGGCAAAAAGGGAAAAAACCGGTCAAGTGCGTGTCGGGCCACGCGCAGTGTAGGGTTCCGTAGTTTTTATAACAACAAAGTACTGGTAGTATTTGCTGACTGATAGTTTCGTACCATGCTCTAACTAAAAGCCAAACATGACTACCTACCTAATTTGACTTCCTATACAAATCTTCACCTGATCCGACAATTTTGCACGGAAAGTTTTAATATATTTTTTGAGATTTGGATAAGACTTTTCACAGCCGGTGTTTTGAATTTAAATACGGAACACACATCTACACTACTCACTCGTCACAAAAAAATTATGTAATGAAACAATAGTGCGATACACCTGAGGCTTAGCGCCATCAATCGAAATTTCTATGGAGTTGTTCGAAATTTTTGAGTCACATACAATTGGTCGACTATTTCTCGTAAACTTGTAAAGCCCACTTAAATGTGATAGTTTTTTTTAAACTTCGTTATATGTATACAGGGTGTAACAGAAAGCGTATATACATACTTAAGGGTGTGCTACAGACCAACAAACTGAACATATTTCTCCATTGGACAAACATCGTAATAGCGAAAAAATTATCTGTTCCCCATACAAAATTTCAGTACCTATTCGACCCAAATGTATGGGGAACAGATATTTTTTTGCTATTACGATGTCTGTCCAATGGAGAAACATGTTCAGTTTGATGGTCTGAAGCACACCCTTAAGTATGTATTTACCCTTTCTGTTACACCCTGTATAGATACTACTGCCGTGACATTTGAATTTCTAACTACAACCGTTTAGTTGGTAGAGGGGGGAGACTCTAACGAAAATACTTGCTTTACTTGGTACTTTAAAGCTTGATAAGTTACGAACGGTTTACTTAATCAAAAAACGGTCTTTCCATACCCCTAATATTGAAAGACCTATCCAACGATATCCCACACTATGGAATACCAAAAAAACAATTATCATCCCCACTTTACATGTAGGGGAGGTACCCTAAATAATTGTTTTTTTCAAAATTTTGCCACTTTTTCGGCGTCATTAACGTATACTCATGCCAAATTACAACTTTCTAGTACCAATAGTTTTTGAGCTAAACCGCGGACAGACAGACAGACAGACATGGCCAAACTATAAAGGTTCCTTATTGACTACGGAACTCTAAAAAGATATGTAGGTGTTCTATTAGGAACATTTCTGCCACGCGTCTTTCTGCCTAGCTGTTAAGAGAAAAACTGGCTTTATAATTTGTGTGTACTTTCACAGTTTTTACATAATCAGTAAAAAATATTTTTTGCCCGTAATAAGGGCCTTGTAAACAGGAAGCCGACATTTTGTTTAATCACGGCTCATTTGCCAAAGAAGATTTACAACGTAATTAGCCTGATCTTTGATAATTTAACGAACTGGATCCAGCCTGTGATAGACAGGACCATGACAGATAGAAATTAGGATCCTGTAAAGCTTGTTTTCGTTCCGTTATTTTTTTCCCTTGACAATTTTAAGGTCAAATAATATATTTTTATTTTACATTTTGTTGAAAATAAATTAAAGTGCTTCTTCATCTTACCCGATTTCGTCAAAAGGGGTTTGTATTTCCTGTAAAAAAAAGTATTTGAGGATCCATATTGATTTACATCAAATTGTCGAAACTTGAAATTCGAACGGTTGAGTATTTCATTATTAATTGCTTTAGGTCCGATTTTTCAAACTGTTTATTTTTTTTAAAGTTTAGCCGGATTTTTTGTTAGAAATTATGTCGTACTGTCATAATTACGATGTGACTATTTAAAATCAGACATTAATAGAAGTAATGACTATATTGTAAGAGTCCTGGGAATCGAAACCGTATCTAATGAACTTCATTCATGTAGAAACAGACTACAATTAGGTACCTACACAAAAATAAAACACATTTTTTCGGTAAAAAGAGCCGACCCAAAAAGAATTTAAAATAACAAATTACGCAAAAAATTCGGTACCTGCGTAGGCAGATAAACAAATACTCTCTGTTTTTCTTTAATTCCAAGATATAAGTAGAAATAATGAAACTACAATAAGGTAAATCGTATTAAATCTATCTGTTACGTTTAAATTATGTTTTACAAACCGTCGGGTATTTGGAAATATATGTTACATCCGCCTACGCATGCAATATAGTACACTGAAATTATTTCTCAAGAAAACACGGAGCAGGGAAATTAGAATTGGTATTACGGCAAATATTTACGTAAGAAGTCCCCAGATATTCTCTGTTTCCTTCGAATTCCTTTGAGAAAAACAGATTTATAATTATTGTCGACTTTCGATGCTCTGACTTCCGTGTTACGGGTTAAATTAATTCTAAAGTTAGAGATGCGTTCGCAATATTACAACATGCCGTTGAATTTGAAGGCAAGTATGCACGGGACTTTAAAATGCAGATATTTTCTCGGCAGCGGACCTTATTTGTTATAAACCTGTTTCCTTCCAAAATGGTTAAAATGTTTAGACATTTATTTGTCAGATTGAACTCCTGAGAACTCCGTGCTTACGAAAAAGTATCGGTTATAAAATATTTATAATGTTATGCAAGCCAGTTTTAAAAAATCATTTCAACAAATCTTTGAAGACGTAGGTATACTAAAGAATATCTTAAGTTCTTATTAATAAGTACTATATTTTCATCTTAAATTCAAAGGGTCTTCAAAAATTGGTAGGATATTGTGTCCACCCCCAAAAGATTACACTCTAGGGCCAATCCAACTTTGTTCTCGATTCTCACATTTTTTGCGCGCATATTTATGAGAAAACTTTGTCGTATACCCCCGGGGCGTCTGCAAAAACATTCTTTTATAGTTACTTGTGACACGCTCCATGATTTTGTCATAAATCAGTCTGAAAAACAAAAAAAACTGAAACACTTCCCTAAGTGCTTCGTCTTGTCTGGGAATTGGAGATATAAATCTACTCCCTAGGCTAACTTCGGACTTATTATTACTGGCCTTTGGAAAAAACCTACTTCGTTTTTATTGTGATCAGCTTGCCCACTGCCTATCACCTTTTTTAGGGTTTTGTTGCCAAATGGCAAAAGAGAAACCTTATAGATTCGTCCTGCCCGTCAGTGTGTCTGTCCGTCCTAATGTTTTTTTTTACTCCGAGACTTTTGGCACCACGCCGTTGAAATTTGGAAAGTAGGTGCCTTCTATGGACCGATACACAAATATATAAACTAAAAATAGAGGTGGCTCGCCTTACATGTAAATGAGAGGTAAAAAAAAATACGCTACGCAACCTTGTATGCACGACTGGCACTTGTCCGGTTTTTATTTTCTATCTGTCATTCCTTTAAATGCTTTCTTTTTTTTATTACTTCTTTATATTTGGTATTGAATATGTCGTAGTTAGTTGATTTTATCCCGTTAGACACGGTCATCATGTGGGCAGAACATGGGTTTCGTGCAATGAAAACACACACTACACACGGTACACTGCTTTTATCGAACTAACAAATTACTTGAAATTACAATCCAACACCATAACACTAGGCACCATGAATCGGGTTACAGTTTCGGGACGACTTGACTCCGCCGCGCTCAGACACAGACTGTCCTACTCGCAGCGAGCTCGAAACATCACGACTTTGTAGTAAGCGCGCTTAGGTGTGGGAGACTGGTAAGTAGGTCGCTTGACCTTTGGCGCGCTTTCGATTCATAGTCCGTCTCCGACAAATATTTATGTAAAGCTATAGAATAAAACTTTACTTCTAAATTCGTTCGGGTAAGTTATTATGATTAACTCCCGCTATGTCGATTCGTAAATACGTTATGATAACTAGTCCACTCAGTCGTTGCTATAGAAAATCTGATTTATCCATCAAACACATAGCTAAAGTACATAAACAGGAAAATTAAAAGCACGTCTCAGAAAATACTCTCGACTTGCCATCTATTTTAACCAATAATAACAAACAACATTTTTACTAAGAAAACTACTTGTTTCATCACCGAAATATTTCAGTTCCTGACACTTTGATAAGTTGTATCGTAAATAAATCTTTTTCATGAAATAAATATGTAAGTTAAAGATATACTAACTAAAAGTTAACGTGTTTATTTGGGTCGGATTCTTTATGTAGTGACTCATTCGATGTTTAAAATATGCTAGGGACTTTCAGTAAGTGGATGGCGTAAGAGCTGTTATAATATCGCTCGTTTGCGACAAGGATTGCATCACTCTTAAATTTTGATTGTACCCGTTTGATGGCAATAGGCTCTCGCCCCCTATTAAAAACAAAACTGACAAAGTGTCGGTCGTCGGTGTACTATTGAGTAAACCTCTTCGTAACATCGTAAATCAAACATAGCTTATAAGGGAAAAACAAAAAAATGTTTTACATAATTTTCAAAACGTGACAGTTACCTCATTTACATGTTTTTGTAACTTCCTGTCAATAAATAACAATCTAAAAACATATTATATCGATGTTGGTATCTCCACCTCTATTTGTAAAAACCCCCATGCCAACTCATAATGCATGTTAGCACTTCATTAGTTCAGCCGATGAGGAAATAACCTGCTGTTCAGACATTATGACATTAATCTTGGAAATGTCTTCCTTGGTGGTTGCGAGGAGTTATTAGGTTGCTGCGTTTGTCTTGTTTATGATGCTACTAATATATCTCATTGATTTGTAGAGGATTTGGATATTCATTTTATAAATAACATACATTTCTGAAGAAAGGTTTAGGTTGGTTTAATTAATTAGTACGTTAGCGGTTACTTAAATTAGTATGTGCGTAATTTATAAAAAATATCATAAAAATATTTATGTCTAATAGATTGGTATTTCATGATAGAGGAATGAGGAAAAGATCGTGAGGAAACTTTTGAGTATGATTGTGGATAACTATAAGAGTAGAGGAAGTGCAAAAAAAAGAGATGACTACTGAAATTACGGATGAGTTATACAAGGTGTTGTTTTGAATCTTCGTCAAAATTCAGGAGGTTGTCAGAAAAGACATAAATAATCAATTCAAATTGCGGTACCTAATTAATTATTAAAAACCGGCCAAGTGCGACAAGTGAGTCGGACTCGAGCACGAAGGGGCCGCGTTTAAACACGAGTGGTTCACACTTACCGATTTCCGTAAATAAAAAAGAAAAATTACCTACTCATTTTATTGTTGATTTGGGTCGAGAATCATTAGCATAGATACCTCCTTGAATTTGACGAGAATGCAAAACAACACCTTGTAGAGAAGTATGGAAGAAGTAAAATAAACTGCGCCGACCGCGAATAAATTGGGATAAGGGCAGGGGAATGATGAGATTGGTATTTCATCTAAGTATATTTAGAATAGAATAAAATAGAATAATATTTGTTTCTGAGTGAATGGTACATTAAGATCTTAATATTAAACAGTTTCACATACACTACCGTTGCCGTTGTAGAAATACTAAAATTAGCATAAAAAGCAGAAGTGGCCAAATTCTAGGCAGCAACAGTATAATTAAAATAGTTAATTAGTCATCAAAAAGGCTAAATAAAGATATATTCCCATTAATCAATTATAATATGATTTTAATACAATGTCAAGTTGAAAAGTAGAGTGAAAACTCAAAGTTTACTAATTATAATTATAATGTAAACCGATTAAAAAACTAAAACACATGTCAATAGGAATACATACACACACATAAAGTATTGATAAAAATATAATGTCAAAAATGGGAACACCCAAATACTCCGAAATTATGACAATCGGCATTTTGAAATTGTGACCATCGGAATAAAGTTTTTCGTATTTATGTAGTGTACCCGTCAAAAATAATATATATTTAAAAATGAATATTTGATTTGCACGGACGTGTAGCTCACGTTTATCTTATAATTTATACAGAATAGCAATATAAACTTGATTTAGTAGTACTAAGTAAAGAACAGAGTAAGAAAATACTTGCAAGATTATCATATCTTGCAGGTATTTTCATAAATATTATATATATTTCCATACCTAAATGTATTCCAGATGGACTAGTAACATTTGACTGTCACATTAAATCCCAAGCATATGAAGTGTGTTTCCTTGTTAACTACCTGGGTGTAGATCTCCGTGTCACGAATGTCAGTTGAGACACCTTTGGCGGGGTTGCAATAGTCGTGGATAGAATCCGGCAACTGGGTCTCGAGGTGGCATTGCACAAGTCCGAGGCCATGTGCTTTCACGGGCCTCGGAATGCGCCACCGTCGGGATCCATACTGACGGTAGGAGGGGTTCCCATCGGCGTCGAGTCGACGCTGAGGTACCTAGGGCTTGTCCTCGACAGCCGGTGGAACTTCGTGGAGCATTTCCGACGTTTGGCCCCCAAACTGGAACGGGCAGGGGCTGCGTTCAAGCGGCTCTTGCCCAACCTGGGGGGTCCAAACGCCTCCTGCCGCAGGCTCTACGCGGGGGTCGTGCGGTCCATGGCCCTTTACGGGGCCCCGGTGTGGGCGCGTTCTCTGAGGCGGCGAGCCGCCCATTACCTGAACGCGCCCCAGAAGGTGGTAGCCGTAAGGCTGATCCGGGGGTACCGCACGATCTCCGGCGAGGCGGCGAGCCTTTTGGCCGGATTGCCGCCATGGGATCTGGAGGCGATAGTCCTCGCGTGCCTGCACGAATGGCGCGCGGAGGCACTACGCCGGGGGGAAACTCCGCTGCCGCGGCAAATTGTCGCTCAGCGGACAGACCTCCGGCGCGATCTCATGGCAACATGGAGAGAGCGACTGTCGCAACCCCGTGCAGGGCACGCCACAATAGTGGCGATAAGTCCCCTCTTTGAGGAGTGGCTAGAGAGGCGCCACGGCGCCCTCACCTTCCGCCTGACGCAGGTCCTCACCGGACACGGTTGTTTCGGGAGGTTCCTGCACCGAATCGGGCGGGAGGAAACGCCCGGGTGTCACCACTGCGAGGATCGGCCGGAGGACACGGTGGAGCACACTGTGGAGCTATGCCCCGCTTGGGCTGAGCACCGCCGTGTCCTCGTAGCGGCAATTGGCGGCGGCGACCTCTCGCGTCCGGCCCTGGTTCAATCCATGGTCCGGAGCGAGAGGGAATGGGAAGCCGTCGCCTCCTTCTGCGAAGCAGTCATGCTAGCGAAGGAGGTGGCGGAACGTGAGAGGGAGAGAACCTCACGTCCCAGCCGCCGCGGGAAACGCCCCGGGCGTCGGGGGGCAACCAGTGGCCCCCGGCCACCGTAGGCGCGGGCCTGTGGACGGTGAGTAATGGGCTAGCTCACCGTCCGTCCGTCTTATGACGACAGACCGTGCCGACGGCGCGTTCGTGTTCCACGCGCGCCTCAAGGAGATGTCAGCAAATCGGAAGGGGTCCGAGAGGGCCGATGCCTGCCAGGGCTGCGGGTTGTTCGAAAGAGATACCGTGCCCCTGGAACGCAAAGGGCTAAGAAGGAACATGGATGGGTTTTAGTCAGTCAAGTCTGACACTCCCTTCCGCTCCGCCCAGAGCGGAAGAAGTCATTTGATGATTTCCCATCCGAAAAAAAAAAAAAAAAAAAAAAAAAAAGACACCTTTGGCGACACGTGAAAGGAATTGTTTATAGGAGGAAACATACGGATGTCATTATCTTAGTAAAGATATAAAATTTTCCCACGTGGAATCGGTGTCACGGAGATTTTTAAATATAGCATTTGACACTCGGGGATAAAGAAGCTTCATATTAGTGAAAGATTTTACGGAATAGGATTAGTTGTTCCGAGGATTACTGCCTACATTATCATATAGGACAGATACAGGGAGTTTACTTTGGAATTACACAAACTTATTCGTCCATCTCTATTCTATTCTATCATCGGACGAATAGAGATACGACGAAGCGTCACTGTCATATGGTGGAAGTTTTACGGATCAGCGCTTCATACGTCTATACAGGGTGTAACAGAAAGGGTATATGCATACTTAAGGGTGTGCTACAGACCATCAAACTGAACATGTTTCTCCATCGGACCAACATCGTAATAGTGAAAAAAATATCAGCTGCCCTTACATTTGGGTCGAATAGGTATTGAAATTTTGTATGGGGAGCAGATAATTTTTTCGCTATTACGATGTATGTCCGATGGAGAAACATGTTCAGTTTGATGGTCTGTAACACACCCTTTAGTATGTATATATTCTTTCCGTTACACCGTGAATATTTATAATAAATAGATGTGATATTTAGAATTAAAAAAATAAATTAAAAGTTAAATAAAAAAATAAAACTGCGTCGGGGGTCCGCTTTGTTTCGTGCTATGGAGTCTACTTAGCGGTCCTCCGATGCTACGACGCTTAGATTAATTTATTTTTGTTTTTCTAGAGGTTTTTTCTGTCGGGAGTTTTTTAAATAATTTTTTCATGCTTTCTAACGTTAAATATTTTTTTCTTAGCCTTGACTGTCCCACTCCTGGGCATAGGTATCCTCCCATTCCTTTTAATTTTCTCGAGAAGAGGTGCAAACCTCTTCTCGCTAATTAACGAAAACATGGAAAGATATAAGTTTTGAAAAAATCCCGTGCTTTTAGGAGGATGGGTGTCTGTAGCCCCCGCTCCCTCCTAGCGATGCCCATGGTGACAAGTGCCAAGATTTTAAATTTCGAATCGACTAGACAGACCCGTAAAAGTTGTTTATATCCCTTCATCCACTAGAAAAGAGGTGATGACCTTTATACGGCTGAGCAGATTTTCTCGAAACAAAACTGAGAACATTCGATTAAAACACCTTTCAAATTTTATCAAAATCGGTTCATCCGTTCAAGAGTTACGATGCCAGAGATGGACACACAGATACCCCTCTTTTTTAGTCGGGGGTTAAAAAATATATACTTTACCCCTTTAAAATTATTGTTAGTATTGATGAACTTCTGGCTTGCCAAAGGTTTCACCCAGTTTGGGTCGAAAATTATCCCCACGGAAACGTACTATAAGGATAAAAAAAAAGTACACAAAGCCAAATTTCATCGAAATGCGTGTAGGTATGAAACGGTAACAGACAGACAGTTAAAGATACAATACTACTATTGGTAAAACAATGATCTTGGATTTTCTCATCAGCTATATTTTTATCGGATCATTACAGAACAAACGAATGTTATTGAGGGTATTGAACTAAGAATGAATAAACGTTTATAAGTGCTCATTAATGAACGAGTTGAAAGACCTGGACATGCTTACATTATACATTTTAAAGCTCACAATAATAGATGGTTGAAAATAGAACACATGAAAAAACTGATTGCTATAATATGTTTTGTATTAATTTGTCCTTAGTTAAGTTATTAACAATAGTGTTTAAGTGCTGCTTACAATTTATGGATCTCATATTTGTCCGAAATAAAATGATTTTATTTATTTATCTAAACTATCTAAACTAATATTATAAAGAGGAAAGATTTGATTGTTTGTTTGCATTGAATAGGTTCCGAAATTCTTGGTCCGATTTGAAAAATTCTTTCAGTGTTAGATAGCCCATTTATCGAGGAATGCTATAGGCGATATATCATCACGCTACGACCAATAGGAGTGGAGCAGCAATGAAAAATGTTGCGAAAACGCGGAAAATGTGACGCAAACGAAGTTGCGTCGGACAGCTAGTTTATTATAAAATCCTAGGTTTAATTGCCAGGTCAAGTGAAGTTTTATTAGGCTTTTCGATCAAGAATTTCTCAGAAGCACGGACGTTGCTGAGTCTGATTTTGAACCTGGTTGATGGCAATAGGCTCGCCCCCTATCATAAGGTACTTAAATATGGCTAAATGTGGGTGTACTATTTAGTACATCACTGTCTACTCATTCGGGGTCTTGGTGTAGATAAAAAAGCATTGGCGCTGTAAAAAAAGTCATCCAAATTAAAAAAAGCTTGAAACTTTTAGTACCGAAAAGCGAGATCAGTCACTTTTAATAGAATTAGCACCTTTTTGATCGGCGCTCACAAAAAAACGATCATATTTTGATCAGATGGCGCAACGACGGCGCTTTGCGTCGATGGCTATATGCGAAAAAATGCAATTCCCGTAAAGTGCAAGCTACGTCAGCACTTTGGAATTTCATACGATTGAATCTATTGCGGTCTCGGAAATGGGATGAACGTGTTCTTTGTTCCTTTTAATATTTTCTCGTCCTCTCGTGGTCTTCAAGTGAATTGGCAGGTGTTGCAGATTTCCGGTACTTACTGCTTATACCAGCTCGGCTTGATTGCATTACGTATCGATGATAATAATAATTAATGAAGTTAATAATTCTGATTTTTTTAAGCCTCTCGTCATCAAACGTAAAAGTTTGGTGAGTTTAGTCTTATGTAACACCTCTGTATTGTAATTTCATAAAATAAAGAACTTTTAAAAACATAGGAAATATCTTTAGATTGTTATCTTATTTTTAGTTTAATAATCAAAGTACATTATGGCACCTCCCTCTTGGCAGCTTCCGGTGTGCCGAATATTATTATATTATAGGTAATTAGTTAAGATTTGAATGAGTATTGAACAACAATTTTGTTTCAACTAACTAGTTAATCAATATAACACAGTTTATTGAGTGATCCAATGTAATGTTTAGATTTTTGAAGAAATGCTTCAAAGTTGATGTGCCGGGTATTGGAACGCAGTCGTTTTGTAACCGTCAAGTGAATAAGTTGTAGTGGGAACTGTGGCCGAAATAAATCCAACATAGTGCAACTACATTTTTATTTTGATCGTAATTTACCACCGTTTTAGACAGGTTTTAAATGGTAGTTTGTGGTGAGAGTGCGCTCGTTATTTACTAGCCAGCTAATCCCACAACCTTAAGATTAACATAACATCATGATTATTTTTCTGAAAGGGTCAGGCAGAAATGTCCACATTTCACCAGTTACTAGTAAGTCCCATTTAGGTAATAGGGCCTTTTGTCATCAACTTGGCATAAATCTTGATTCAGGGCTCTTACCTAAAACTTCAGAATACATGTTCAGCAGCAGCATTTAATATCACTAGTCAACGAGGCAGAAAAATCCACATTCCTCAATGGTTATTAAACCACCAACATATTATTAGAATTCGCTATTTCGATTACAGTTTCTAGCACTTAATCTATCAATAAACAATAAATCTTTCAAAGCATTTCCGCCAAATAAACAAACGAACAATGAATTCACATTCACAAATTTCTATTTCCAGAACAAAAAGTACAATGAACCAGATATCAAAATAGTCCAATACAAAAACAATTATAAATTAAATCTCCATTAAGAGAAGCGATCAACAGAACCGTTAATTATTCGAAATAAATAAGGACAAACCATTCTCTAAATAGCTCAATGAATGAGTAGGTACGATAAACACATGCAGTTTGCCAATAGATTTCCAACAATTTTAAATAGCCCTTTTGTAAACACAAACAGTTAAATCCTCTTAGACGGAAAATATGATGTTTTAGAATTTGTGGAGCATGATGTGGGCATGTGATTTTATACAGATATACGGATCTTTGACAATCGTTACAGGTAGTCAGCGGCCCGTAAGTCGAACAACCAGTCTTACCAAGGGGTATTGTATTACCCAGTACTAACTGGGTTCAGGAGGTCAGATAGGCATTCGCTCTATGTAAAATACTGGCATTCAGCTTCATCCTGTTAGACTGGAAGCCAGGCAGATGATGATGTGATTTAAACAGACCGTAATATAAGTTGCATTTGTACAAAAATAAATCTAATCTAGGTGTAGAAGAAGGTATAGGTTATGATGACAAAGATCTAGCAGCTGGACACCGAATATATAATAGCTAGCAGGATAAGGATTTCTAAAAGGTTTCTGTGTAGGTATTTAACCAAAACAAGAAACTTAACATGAAACCAAGTTAATAATATGAGATATCACAACAGATTTTGCTGAATAGGTTTTCCAAAATAGTAATACGATTATGATTGGAATTGTAATGAGGAACAAGGTAAATAAGAAGTATATAGTACTAGTTGTCCCACGCAACTTCATCTGCGTCACATTTTTCCCGTTTTCGCAAGATTTTTCATTGCTGCTCCGCTCCTATTTATCCTAGCGTCATGATATATAGCCTATAGCCTTCCTCGATAAATGGGCTACCTAATACTGAAAGATTTTTAAATCGGACTAGTAGTTCCTGAGATTACCGCGTTCAAGCAAACAAATAAACAAACTCTTCAGCTTTATAATATTAGTACAGATTATTATAAATCTGCTTCGTTGGTCTAGCAAGCGCGACTGCTAAGCAAGAGGTCCTGGGGGTGGATTCCCAGGTTGGACAAAGTGATGCTGATTTTTTCCATCTAGGATTTTTCAGCAGCAGCCACGGAGTTTGGATTTAAGCCCGGCTGATGGGAATAAGCTCGCCCCCTATTACATAAGACTTAAAAATAACTGGCGAAATGTTGGTGTACACCTCTGCCATTCCCTTTGGGGATATTGGAATGTTTATCTTGTGTATTAGTTTAATTGAACTCCGTTAACATTAAACGATTAACAATAATAAACGCAATCTCAAAATAATCGTTTTACATAATCAAAGATCACATGTATAATTTTGAAACAATAAACTTGAGTATTAAAACAGAAACTTAGAATACACATACGTTCAATGTTTTGAATATAAACGCAGCTTGATTATGCGCATATGTTTTACTTGGGCTTATAACTTTGTTAAGTACACAAAACTCGGCATTTCCGAACTCTGTTATCTTTTAGTACCGAGAGTCACTATTATGGTAGCAAACTTTTTACAGAAGCTACTTTAACTACATAATATAGTACTTTTATATTTTTCCTGTGGCATTTCCTTGATTTCTCACAATAAAACCACTCCATATTCCAAAAATAAAGAGATAACTGCCCCATTGGTTGCAAGCACGACTGCTGAGCTGCTGGTCATGGGTTCGATTCCCGGGTCGGGCAGTGTTATTGGGTTTTTCCATCAGAAACTCAGTAGCAGCCATGGTGTCTGGATTTGTGTCCGGTTGATGGTAATAGGCTCACCTCCTACTACATGGGACTTAAAACATAACTGGCGAAATGTAGGTGTACTATTAGGTCCAAGTCTGTCCAACCCAGACGATTTATTATCAAATATGCCATGAAATTTGTAACCCAAACTTGTCAAGACATTGTTACAGTCACATTAAGGATTTCACAAAGTTAGCAAAACATCAACTATTAAAAACACTCATGATTTCCTTAAATTCCATTTTTTTTACCACATACACATTTGATGAGCTAGGCTATGATTCATAAATACAAATAATGAGCCTGTCAAAATAACAGCCCCATAAATAAGTTTTACGGCAACCCACGTCACGGTAAATGACTCAAGTGAATTTACAACTAAAGTATTTTGGATATAAAATGCAAGTAGGTACGGAGATAAATATTTATATGAAGAAATAAAAACGAAGTGTCTGATTCAGATGAAATGCTTTTTCGCTATCAACGTAAATAAATATTGCTAGATTTTTTATCAGTAGTTATTCCTAGTATCATTAGCTCTTAATGATGGAAGAGTCAATGTAAGGTTTGTTATTTGAGATTAAATAGATAGAAGATGTCAAGATAATTAGGTTGATTCGTTTATAGATAAAATAAGATACTAGGCTGTAATACTTGGAGAGCCATTATGTTAGTTTAAACGAATGCTTTAAACGATATCGATACAAATTAGGATAAAGATTAAAACCTGAAACAGTTAATCCCATAGAGTCACAAGACAACACAAACAGAAACTAACTCAAAGACACAAACAAGACCCAGTTACGACACTAATTGAAAAAGTCTAAATTGTCCAACGAGTGATCAAAGACTCCAGACTGTATTTCTTATACAGTTTAATGGAATAAATCTGATAAATACTTCAATAAAATAACACAGAAAATACAGTCAATTTTTACCGACGATACTCGTAATCTGATTGCTTTAATCGATTTGGGAGGAGATCTGAAGTATTAGGATTGCCTTCGGTTGCAAGATTGCAAAGATAGTAGTTATCTGGTAAGTTTGGAGGCTGTTATGGGGTTGGAATGTCGCTTAATGATATAAGTTTGAAAATTCGTGAAGATTACAACTCTGATGCAAATTCTTTGAGGCTTTTTGTTAATTTATTAGGTAATAGAAACAGATGGCCCATATTCAACGATAATAAAGCTGTTGATGATCTTGAAGATTATGATAATGTTCATGCAAGTAATAGAATAAAAGATTTCCATCTTACTCAAGTTGTAAAAGCTGAGCAAGAAAAGGGTTATGATGCCATTTATGAGGGAACTCCATAAACCGCTATAAAACCCTAAGTAGTGGAAATATAAGGGATTTTATGTCATACTGGTTCAGAATGATGATAAGTGGTTGTAGGAGTTTCTCATGCTTACATAACCCTGATAATATTTTTTTTGGGGTGTAAATCACCTCATCACGAAGCCGTCAACCAAGCATTCTGTACATGAAACTAAGTAACTTTACGGAAATTTATTGCTGGCAAACGACTTTTTTTTGGGGGTGTAAAATCATGTTTTGTGGTAGAACTCAATGTTACGCACTCAAAATATTGTGCTGATGGACGGATTGAAGAGTACGGAGGTCGTGGAGGTATTTAAAGTAAAGGTAGGCTCCCAGGTATGGTGTAGAAGAAAAAAATTATCGCAATGACGGGGAGAACAAGTGCCTTTCAGCTTTGTTAAGAGGCGTTTTACACCTTATGTAAGAGTCGATGATGTACCAAACTGTGCCTGTATTCCCAAAGATTTGGGACACAAAACATGTAAAAAATACTATATAGGGCTAAAGTACTCGACTATGTATTTGGTAAATTTCAATCATATTTCATCAAAACTTTACAGAACAGAATACATTTTACAAACCTGTTTCAATTTTAAAACCGCACCCATGTTCCAATGAATAGGGCAATCAATTACAAAGTTTTAAATAAAAATTCGATACCCAATTCAGTTACCAGCTCGAAAAAAATAAAATAAACCGCACACAGGCTGTGCACTGATTTTTAACGGGTTCCGTTTTCAAACCGTTCAATGATTGAATAATTGAATCATTCGCTTGTCTAGTTCCGTTTAAAATACGAGAAATTTCGGAAAATTTAAACTCTTCAATATAGCTTCAAAATAGAATTCTCGTCCATTAAATCTAACCGTGCTGAATGCAAGTAAACCAGTTAGAGCAGTGAAGTCATTTGCAAATGATCTGGGACATTAAACATGCCATAAACACAATGCGAACACTCAATATAAATTCCTTCACTCCACATTTCTGTGGTGCATGGAAATCTTTATGAATATCAGTCATAACGATAGCTATTACTTCGTGTCTGCATATCCATTTAAAGCTTCAAGAATTTTCTTTAAGTTTTATTACTCGTAAATGCAACATTTTCACTTTATGGAGTTTGCCTTCATTGATGAATGGTGAGAAGAGGATCGATAAATCTGTTTGTAAAAGCGACTTTTATAAAATTTTCATTTTCATCTGCTCTTTCTAAGGGCTATGATTGGACCCAAAATATGTAGGTATTGGATTTAATATGGAAAAAACCTTTCGATTTCATTTTGGTGCTGTATGAACTTACTAACTGCAAGATAGTGTTAAATCGTTTATGGTCACCTCTCAGTGTCACTTCTTCTTAAACTGGGACTTATTAAATTATTAGCAACAGAGAGAATTCATTATTTATAAACGGTTGCATTTTTATTACGGGAACTGGATCGATATTCGTCACTGCAATGCAACATTATTTGTTGAGCTTGAAATGCTGTCCAAACTTAATTTGTTCATGCATACAGAAATGGATCCGTTATGAGCTGTCAAGTGCTGACTTTTGACAATTTAGCCAGACATCACACCATAAAAGAATCAGTAAATAAACCTTTATTAATTACATTATTATAGTCATTAATAATTGCGAGCCTCCTTGTGGTACCCCTGTCATACACACTAAAGTTTTAAACAAGCTTCTAACTAATGAAACACATCGTAATTTGTTTATTATACCAAACAGCTTTGATCTTCCCCGCCGGCTCATTAATCTTACACAGTATTCCGAGATACTCTTTCAACACATCAAGATCATCTGCGATTATTGTCTAGAAAATTTTATTAAGTAATTTTCCTTTATAATATCTGGAGAATTATGTTCTTAAAGTTGGAATACCCAGCTGTTGGTAATTGTTCTAGGTTTTCTAGTGTCTGGTCATAAAGGTTTCATATTTATTTTCTTGTTATGACGGTTCTTGGCTTGAGTTTGTACTTGACATTCAGTGAATATCATCAAATAATTGTGTTCATGTTCCAGTTATTCATGAGTTTTCTTCGTCTTCCTCGTGTCATTGATTCTTATAATTTCTAGTATTTGCTTTCAACCTGATCTGGCACAACGACTGCGGCAGGCAAGTTTACAAAGTGCAGGCGGAGTTGCACAGGTCGTTGTGGTGATAAGTCGTGAATCTATTAACTAAAATTATTTGTGAGCAAGTCATAATCAGACCTGCCGAATGTCGACCCGTGCTTGGGATTGGACTCGTTGTTACAATAATTACATATCTATGTAGAACTAAATATTTGCATAACCTGACTAAATATAAACTAACTTAAACTAACTTATATGGATTACTGTTTAAAAGCAACAGGACGCTTAGGTGACAAAATACTCCTCCACATCGCTGTCATCTGGAAACGTGCCCAGAAGACCAACAGCATTGCCATTCTATGTAGTACTTTTTTAACCTTGCAGCGTTGGAATATTACGTCGGTTATTAAAAATACAATATCTGTTAAATATAAAAGTGCTATTTAACCGGTAAACCGGTGATTTCAACAGCAATTTTCTCTTTTAAAGCAAATAAGCATTGCAAAGCGCATTGTCTGTCATTTATACCTAAGACTAGCTGTACCGCGCAACTTCACCTGCGTCACATTTTCCCCGTTTTCGCAACATTTTTCATTGCTGCTCAACTCCTATAGGTCGTAGTGTGTATAGCTTGTAGCGATATATAGCCTATAGCCTTCCTCGAAAAATGTGCTATCTAACACTGAAATAATTTATCAAATTGGACCAGTAGTTCCTGAGATTAGCGCATTCAAGCAAACAAACAAGCAAACTCTTAGCTTTATAATACCTACTACTATTGGTATAGATTTAAATTGAAATACCAAGTGACATGTACAGAAATACAAAGCTATTTATTGACTTACATAAACCCTCACCCCCCACAGTATTCAAATCATTCACGTCTCCTACACACGTAACATTGTATGAAACCATCCAGATTTCGACTGGAATACGACAGATTGCTCGAACAACAAATATAGCCATTCCTATTGGTGTAGCGTACGAGCATAACATACCTATGTCATATTCCTTGTTATTACCGTCGCCATCTTGTGCCGACACAAACCCTGTGCGCTACTTAAGATTCCGGGAATTTCGTTGAAATAAAACAAATGATTCTGCAAACGTTTTTGCTTGGGAGATGTGATGAATGGTTTCGATGGAAAAAGGTTTGCTTGATCCTTGCGTTTTCATTTTTGTTAAGGGAAAAATATGGTTGAGGATTTTAGGATAAGTTTAATGATTTTGTTTTTTTATTTTTTATTTAGAAGTTGGAAGAAATTGTGAGTTTAATGTTTTTTAGGGTTCCGTACCCAAAGGGTCAAACGGGACCCTATTACTGAGACTTCGCTGTCCGTCCATCCGTCCGTCCGTCCGTCTGTTACCAGGCTGTATCTCATGAACCGTGATAGTTAGCTAGTTCAAATTTCTACAGATTATGTATTTCTGTTGATGCTATAACAACAAATACTAAAAACAGAATAAAATAAATATTTAAGGGGGGCTACCATACAAAACATTGTTTTTTTTGTTCATTTTTATAAATAATGGTACGAAACCCTTCTTGCGCGATTCCGACTTGCACTTGGCCGGTATTTTTTTATTTTACTTTTCAAGCGGGTTTCAAGATAAGATAAAGATAATTTATATTTTAAAAACATGCGTTTACATGAGTGAGTAGGTATAATCACTATTACGCGACATTTAAAAACGATTTACTCAGTCTTTTCAAAACCAGACACCAGACAAATAATTATGAAATAACAGTTTTGTTATTTCATAATTATTTGTCTTTTGTAAATCAATATTTCAGCGATTTTTGTAATAGCGATTGCTAGTACACGCCAAAATCGCTTTTGAATTTTGTACAATGTATTTTATCCACCTTTAAATCCGTAAATATTTTCAACAAGGAAATAAAGAAACAAAACAAAACAGTACCTAACCCATATCTATCATTTTCTTTGTAACCAGTAAAGGTTACAAAGAAAATGAGATGTTAGGTTCTTTCTTTACTTTCGATATAATAGTCAAACTCTGGCTGAGTTGTTTTGGCCGAGACCCAAAACATCTTACAAAGATTTAAGATTTTTACCTGCTCCACAAAAATTATTCCTAATATCTTAAGTTTCGGCTAAAATAGTTTTGGCTAAACTAAAGAAATAACAAACAGAACGAAGTAGGTAATAACGCTTAACAGTTAGAATAAGTCTTGTAAACTTTCTCAATATTCATCTAAAGGCGCTGAGACAACAAATACCTAAGTTTATATATAGAGTATTATGTACCTACATTTGACAAGTTTAGTCTGGCGAAAGATAGTCAGACTAAACTATTGTTTGACCTTTCCAGCCTTTTCCAGACTAATTTTGAATCAAATCGAAACTTTTGTTTTCTTCCTTGTACTCAGGGAGACAACAGCCATTTTGCCAGATAATAACATGATTATTATAATTATAAAATTTATTGGAAAAGAATAAAATTATTGCTTAAAAACCTGGTATAAAAAATGGTAAAGTACAAAAAATAACAAGAGCATGTTTTTGTTTTAACAGTGATAAGGGTACTTTTCACAAGCATATTTAACATTTATAATCAAAGAAGTCTTTGAAACTATAAAAACTATGAATATTAAAACCATTCATGTAATTTATTTTTGAATAATCTCATAATAAAGGATTTGAGATGACTTGGGATTTTATTCAGATAACACACACTCATAGATATTACAACTTTTATTACATGTACATTTATTAAACCAATATATTTGTTTTGGGTCAAAACGGGTCATGGGGCCCTAGTGCGCATTCCCTTTTTAAGGAATAGGTATATCTCGTCGACTAGTTGACACTTCGCGGAACCAGAGGGCTAGCTATTTCTCTGGGCAAATAGGTAATTAGCGTTGCCATCCAACGAGGCAATGCTGCCAGTCTTCTGAGCACGTTTCCGGATGACAGCGACGTGGAGGAGCATTTTGTCGCTTAAGCGTCCTGTTGTTTTTAATTTAGATTATATTTAGTTAGATGTAAATAGTTAGTTTTAAAAGTAATGAAAGTTTCTAAAGTAAATTTTTATTTTCCATATCTTTATTAGACAAACCGTTCTCTGTTTTATTTTACCATACCATACAAAAACAGATGTCGATGAAAGGCACATAAATAAGTAGACGAGGGCCTAGCTCAGGGCATATTACTATCCCGGCAGCACATGGAATAATTTCCTACCCTTGGTGGAGGAATATGCGGGCGAAAGCAAGTTTACAAACAGCAATAATTTATCAACATTTTTCTATTAACTCACTAAACACGCTCCAACAAAATTGTTTGGTAGAATAGGGATAATGACTGGGTAAAGAAAACGAAATTGTTTTTGTCAGTTAGTCAGGTAATACAACACAGCCACAGCCGCACGGTTCGATCTTTAAGGTTAAGCCGTGCTTGTCGAGGTGACCATAATTATATACCGAGTTTCCACCGTGCCTCGGAAAGCACGTTAAGCCGTTGGTCCCAGATATCATTTGTAGATCTTTGACAGTCGTTACGAGTAGTCGGAAGCCAAAAGTCTGACATCCAATCTTACCAAGGGGTATCGTATTACCCAGTTACTGGATTGTGGTGGTCAGATAAGCAGTCGCTCCATGTAAAATACTGGTACTCAGCTGCATTCGGTTAGACTGGGTTAGGCACATGATGAAGAGTCAGGTAATACAAAAATATTAGACACGTAGTATTATATATTTTGCACATCAAATTTTCAAAAAAAACACTTAGCTAAAACGTATTAAAGTTGGAGAGTGGGGGCTCACTACGTCATAACTAGATTTAAGTTTACTGAACAGTGACGTCATGCGCCATTTCAACTCAATATATCTCCGTAATTTTATAATTACGTGAAAAAAGAAAAATACGTGTCCAATGTTTTTTTGATAATCTACCCGATCAAGAAAGAAAAAGTAAATTTTCATCAGCCCTGTTATCTAACATCCGCAACAAAATGTCATATAAAAGGATTCGTCTGGCCACTCATAACGGGTTTTATGAATATAAAAGGCATCCGTCGAGAATAAGAACAAAAATTACGATCACATACGAAGAGATATCATAAGCAGAGGTCCGATTACATGGAAAAACAGAATAACAATCAAAAGAAACGATTTCTAAATTGTAAATTATATAGAAAGTAAAGAAGCAAAGAGAATGAATTTTATTAGGTTGGTGGCACAATGTGCGGAGAAAAAACATTTGAGTAACCGAAAATTTTTGGAAAAAGTGATAATATTTCATGTTTTTACGCAGTGCCTTATGAATATGAAAAGTTAGATCATTAATAAGACTTAATTATGCCAACTCATAATGTTGGACAACATTACACAGGGTTTTTTTTATAAGAACCATCATCAGCCTAGCTTTTTCTAAAACTATGTTGGGTTCGGCTTCCAGTCTAACTGGATGCATTTGAGTACCAGTATTTTACATTAAGCGACTATTTGACCTCTATAACCCAGTAACTGGGTAATACGATACCCCTTGGTAAGACTAGATGTCAGACTTTCGGCTTCTGACTACTCGTAATGACTGTCAAAGATCTACAAATGGCAGCTGGGACCAAAGGCTTAACGTGCTTTCCGAGGCACGAAGGAAACTCGGTATATAATTATGTTCACCCATCCACGGACCAACTTCGGCAAGCACGGCTTAACCTTAAACATCGACCCGTGCGGCTGTTATTATTTAGCCACGAGCTCCGCTGTGGGTGTTTTATAAGAACCGTCACAATTTTCATGGGATTGGAGGTGTCATTTGCTAGCTTAAATTATAAATATACATCGACTCAAGTTTATGTTTTTGTAGGCACAATCCACAAAAACTATCACGTTCTCACAAGACTGAGATTCTGTACAAGGAAATTAGATTATGACCCGAAGAAATTTGTGTCTGTCGTCCAAATACGTTTTTTTACCAAATCATTCTGCTAGATGGGTACAATAGATTGTTGTTTTCGATAAAACTTACTTTTTGTACACAAAATGACACTTTTATGTAACCCTTTACGCGATATATTTAATTCAATATGTTCTCTCACACGTAAAGGCACTAGACAAAAAGATATCATTTGGATCGTTCCAACCTAATACTCTTGACGTAAAAGTTGGAAAGACATATTCGAGACAATAGCTCTCTTTACTAAAATGGTATATTGGCAAAAGATTATGCCAGTATGAGTGGATCTCAAGGTATAGTATAACAGATAATCAAAGCTAAATACAATTTTAATAATTCCACCGACTCCTTCGTTGATCTAGTAGTCACAATCACGAATGTTGAACATGAGGTTCGATTCCCGGGTCGGGCAAATATTATTTTTGGGTCTTCCCATAAAGAATTTCTCAATAGCAGCCATGACATATGGATTTGTGCCCGGTTGGTGGCATTAGGTTCGCCTCTATTACGAGTACATGGGAATTAAACATAACTGTTGAAATGTGAGTGTACTATTAGGTATACCTCTGCCTTACCTTTCGGGAATTATAGGTGTAATATTATGTTTAGTAATTCCACTGAATAACAGTTTTGTTTCTTATTGTTCCAGAAAACTATCAAGATATGAAGAACTAAACCAATAATCTTCCAAGATGGGGACAGATGCAACAGAAGACGATTTCATGAGCATATGTCTCAATCTTACAAACGAGGAGGCCTTACTGGGAGGATGCAACTACAGCTCCGAATACGAAAATGGAGAACTACTGGAGAAGGTCGTCTCGAGGGTTGTCCCCATCTTCTTTGGCTTCATCGGAATTGTTGGCCTAGTTGGCAATGCTTTGGTCGTTCTTGTCGTCGCCGCCAATCCTGGCATGAGATCCACCACAAACCTCCTCATCATCAACTTGGCCGTCGCTGATCTGCTCTTCGTCATCTTCTGCGTACCATTTACTGCCACTGATTACGTCATGCCACGATGGCCCTTCGGGGACTGGTGGTGTAAAGTCGTCCAGTACTTCATTGTGGTCACTGCTCATGCTTCTGTCTATACCCTCGTCCTCATGTCTCTAGACAGATTCATGGCTGTAGTTCACCCCATAGCTTCCATGTCTATAAGGACAGAAAAGAATGCTTTACTCGCCATTGCCTGCATATGGGTGGTGATTTTAACCACTGCTATCCCAGTGGGTATCTGCCACGGGGAGAGGGAGTATTCCTACTTCCATAGGAACCATTCATCCTGCGTATTCCTTGAGGAGCAAGGTTACAGCAAGCTGGGTTTCCAGATGTCTTTCTTTCTGTCTTCGTATGTGATTCCGTTAGCTTTGATTAGTGTGTTGTATATGTGTATGCTGACGAGGTTGTGGAAGAGTGCGCCGGGGGGGAGGGTGTCTGCGGAGAGCAGGAGGGGGAGGAAGAAGGTCACGAGGATGGTCGTGGTCGTCGTTGTCGTGTTTGCTGTCTGCTGGTGCCCAATACAGGTGAGATATAAGAGTTTCCTATATTTTTACCCTGCTATTTCGTAATATTAAATGTAATGGTCTTGTATGTATGTTTGATGTTCGATATAATGAAGGTAATAGCCGAAAATAAAGACACATTATTTTGTTTTATGGATAATATTCTAGCAAAAATAATTGATATGTAATGTCAGAACGTAGATAATTAGTATCCGATACTTTTTCATTCCGTTCTCATCTACTGCTGAATCTATTTTTGTTCATCAATTAACGCAGATAAACGAGCTATTTGTATCTTCAGTTTATTAATTCGTTTTCCTTTATCAAGAAAAATTGTTTTATGTACTGAAGCTTCATTATCTCCGTTCAATAATTTAACTAAATTGCCAATTAAACGGGTTCTTCAAAATGACAATTATCTTGAATGGAACAAATCGTTTTCTGGAAGCTTCTTACTGAGATAGGTTTCTACTTAATCAGCTTTTTGAAAATACTCTTTTATGATTGGCTATGCATATTATGATTATTAGCTGGAATATGATTCAAGTTATCGACTAAAGTTCTGTATGGTGTCGGACGTAAAGAATACCACCATCCCATATCTTCCCGTGGGTGTCGTAAGAGGCGACTAAAGGACTATCCGGAGAATGGGCAGCAGCGTTCTCTGTGCTTTTGTAACAACTGTACTGCGATCGCCAACCCGCCAAGCGTGGCGATTATGGCAAAACCCCCCAAAATGTCAATGCGACACTTGTGGGAGGCCTATGTCCAGCAGTGGACGTCTTTTGGGCTGAAATGATGAATGATGATGATGATGAATAATGTTGAAATATTAAATTAAATTATATTTATGATTAACCAAATAAAATTATGAAGAACATAATTCAACAAAAAAGTTGCGAATTGACTCAGATTGCACAAAAATATGTAAATTCTCTTATGGACTTCGTCTAGTACACATATTGTGCGGGTGAGGAGTGTTTTTGACAGCACGTTGGTTTTGGCAATATAGAGAGACACCCAAAAAGAATACACAATCATGTGAGTGAAGCCGCGGGAACAACTAGTTAACAATAGTAGAATGTCTGTTCTCATTGGTATTGAACTTTATTATCAGAAAAGGTCGTCCGTTATCATGTACTGCGATCGCCAACCCGCCAAGCGTGGCGATTATGGCAAAACCCCCCAAAATGTCAATGCGACACTTGTGGGAGGCCTATGTCCAGCAGTGGACGTCTTTCGGCTGAAATGATGATGAAAATAAAGCTAATTCATTTGAAAGAGTAGTAATTCTGGTTGGTTTTCAATTAAAATAACTCAAATTACAGATAATCGTAAACTGAGAAGCTCGTGGCTAAATAATTAAAATTCAGGCCGATTTTTAGGTTAAGCCGCGCTTGCCTAGGTAGGTCCGTGGATGGGTAACACCCCATTGCATACCAAGTTTTCTCCGTGCCTCGAAAAGCATGTTGAGCCTGGCTGACATTCACAGATCTTTGACAGTCGTTACACGTAGTCAGTGGCCCGAAAGCCTGACAACTAGTCTTACCATTTATTTGAGAAAGCCATGTGTGATCGTGTTTATGCTTTTTGTGAAAAATTTAATATTTTCAATGACAGTCAGAATGGCTTTCGCAAAAACCGATCTACCGTTCTGGCTGTTTATAAGTATATACAAGAAGCCCTCAATATAATTAATAAGAAAAAATACGCTGTAGGATTGTTATTAGACATGACAAAAGCTTATGATAAGGTGCAATTTGATATATTATTAAATAAACTATATAACATCGGTATCCGCGGAAAAAGTCACGAATGGTTCACATCTTATTTAAAAAACAGAGAACAAGTTGTACAAATAGAACATTACAATCATAAGTCAAAAGAAATAGAATTAATTAGATCCCAAAACATGCCCGTAAACGCTTCTATACCACAAGGAACTGTGATAGGGTGCCTGCTATTCCTTGTTTACATAAACGACCTCCCTAACCACATCAATGAGCAATGCGTTTTGTTCGCTGATGATATCTCTATTTTAACATCATTTGATAATAATATAAATTTAAACCAAAGATTAAGTTCTATACTTGACACTGTAACACACTGGATGAACGAACACAACCTTGAAACTAACTACAATAAGACAAAAATAATAACGTTCCACCCCCGACAAAAAATACCTTTAACTATAAATTTCAAATACAACGGATCAAAATTAGAAGCTGTAAATAAATTCACCCTTTTAGGCCTGGACATAGATTCACACATAGATTGGAAATCACATATTCAAAAAGTAAGAACAAAATTATCCAAGTTTTCATACGCCCTCCGAGAAATCAAGAAAACAACAGATCTCAAAACAGCACTAGTAACATATTACGCGTACGCATTTGCATGGCTCAATTATGGAGTTATATTATGGGGAAATAGTACAGACGCGCCTACATTATTCACTCTGCAGAAAAAAATGATTCGAATTTTAATTAATATCAAAGAGACAGACTCCTGTAAACCTTATTTTAAAAACCTAAAAATATTAACCCTGCCCTGCCTATACATACTTGAAATTTGTAAATTTGTAAGAAAATATCCGCAATTATACACCAAAAGAGGAGATATACAAACAAAAATTACACTTAGACATGAAAGTAGAATAAACATACCCACTTCACGATTAAAAATGCACTCTTCCAGTACATTTGTTATGTCCATTAAAATCTACAATAAGTTACCGGAATACATCAAAAATATGAATAAAAATAATATCTTCATCAATAAATTAAAAGAATTTCTAATAACCAAAAGCTACTACACCATTGACGAATATTTTAACGATAAATTTCAACAGCAATAAAAACTATTTTTACATAATTCTATTATCATTGTTAATAATTTCGTGCAATATATAATATAAAAATACATAAATATAACTTTAAACCAAATGTATAAATATGTACCTACCATAAAAAGCAAAAAGTATGTATAACAATTTTAGTGATATGATTTTATTATTATGTTTTGTGCATTATATGTAATTATTTAGTTTCTCATGAATAATTTAATTTTAATTTTAAGCTTTTTAAGACTGACATTTTAACTTTAAGTATATTGACATTTCTCTTTTCTAATATTTTTAATGATTTTGTTTTAGTTTTCATGTGATTTTGTATTTTTGCCATGTTTGATTTAGGTATACTTTATTATTTTGTTTTAAACTTTTGGGAATATGTTACCCTAAATTTTGCTGTGCCCTGACAGGGTCTACAACGGCTCTTAGCTCTAAGCCATTTGTTAACACCATGTTTTTACCTTGTAGAATGCAAATAAATGAATATGAATATGAATACCAAGGGGTATCGTATTACCCACTACTAACTGGGTTGCGGAGGTCGGATAGGCAGTCGCTCCATGTAAAATACTGGTATTGAGCTGCATTTGGTTAGAATAGAAGCCGACCTCAGCATATTTGGGAAAAGGCAGGCAGATGATGATAGTGTATTAAGTAGTATTAGTATATTATAGTTAACTAGCTTCTGCCCGCGGCTTCGCCCGCGTGGAGTTCGGAAATTGCCTACATATATGTTACCCCCGCAAAATAATGTCGAAAATAGTAATTTAAATGTTATAGATAATAGTTGTTGGCTGCAGTTTCGCTCGCACGTAAGTTTATGTATAGGATAAATAGTTGTGTTAAAGTCTGTGATTTTCAAAGTAAGAAGCCAGATAATTAATTCTGGTTAGAAAAAGTATATCGCTGCGTTTTTTTATTATTTTATACTGATAGTGACTTAAATAGCTTGAACCAGAATTTACTTTTAACTTTATACTTGTCTTCCGAGCTACGATGCCGGAGCTCAAATGCCCCGGTTATCCATCCACGCTTTTCGATACAGTTAATAGTGTAAATGAGCTAGCTTACAATTTTGTTTAATTAAAAAATATTCAGAGTAAAACAAAACTATTTTAATAATGAATTTGCCTAGCATCTCTTTGTAAATGTCGTTTGCGGTATTTCCTTTCGGAGAAAGTTACATAAAACTGCCAATGTGAGAAACAGTTCTCACTTGAATCAATGCCAGCCATAGCCTAGGGGATGATATTGAGACATTGTGTATTTTAAATTTCCTTATTTGCACCTAGAAAGAGAGGTCAAGCTGAAAATACAATATGGCGCCGAAAAAAATTCTCATTTTGTTTTCGGCAACCCGGAAAACCACGAAAACGACACCCATGAAGAAAAAACAGAAAGTTTTCGTCGGCGCCATCCTTAATTTTCATTTGGACCTTATTTTTATTGCCAGCGACCCAGAAAATCATGAAATCGACACCCATGGAGAAACAACCGAAAGTTTTCCTCGGCACCATCTTGTATTTTTATTTGACCTAAAACTAAACTAAAAAGTTTCCTCGGCGCCAGCATCTTAGATTTTCGTTTTCATTGCCAGCGACTCGCATAACCACGAACACGACGCCCATGAAGGAAAAACCAAAAGTTTTCGTCGGCGCCATCTTGAGTTTTCATTTGGACCTTATTCTCATTGCCAGCGACCCAGAAAACCACGAAAACGACACCCATGGAGAAAAATCCGAAAGTTTTACTTGGCACCATCTTGTATTTTTATTTGACCTCATTCTCGTTATCAGCGATCCTGACAGCCACGAAAAAGACACCCGTGAAGAAAAACCGAAAGTTTTCCTCGGTGCCATCTTGGGTTTTCTTTTTGGCCTCATTTTTGTTATGAGCGACCCCGAAAACCACGAAAACGACACCCGTGAAGGATAGATAGTAAATTTTCTTCGGTGCCGTCTTGTCTTTGCATTTTGACCTCATTTTCGTTATGAGCGACCCCGAACGCCACGAAAATGACACCCGTGAAAGAAAAACTGAAAGTTTTCTTCGGCGCCATCTTGGATTTTAATTTTGATCTGATTTTTATAGTAAGCGACCTCGAAACCCACCAAAACGACACCCATGAAACCATTGAGTCGCGCCAGTATCCAGTCGCGGGAGTGTCTGTCGCGCAAGTGGGTTCCCGCAAGTGTCCTTCGCGCAAATGTCTTTCGCACAAATGTCCCAGATCCCCTAGAAGTATGTGTATGAAGTTTTAATAGCGTATTTGTACGTACAAACGTACTAACACAACAATACAACAAAAAAACCATCGTCTGAGAGGTGAAATTTCCAAAAACTTTGAATTAAATGTTTATCAATTCAATCAAGAAACACATTGTGAATTTCAAGCAGATCAGACCATTTTTATTATACTAATGTTTTCACCCCTTTTCGCCCATTTGGGGTTGAATTTCCAAAAAATTACGAAATACATATTAAATTTTTTATAACTTTTCAACTTTAATATTTAATTTCATACTTCTTACTTCAAAAATGACGGAATCCACATATAAACTTTCAACCCCTATCTAACCCTCTTAGGGGGTAGATTCTCAAAAACGCTCAAATACGTATTTATTTATTTCTAACCAGAACCTTGTATGTGAATTTTTATGCTTTTAACTTAAAAAAATTACCGGTTTCCATACAAACTTTCATCCCCTAATTAACTCCCTTAGGGGTTGAATTTCGAAAAAGCCGTCCTTATTCCTTGTTTACATTATAAACGGAACCTCTGTGCAAAATTTCAGCTTTATAGGTTCAAGGGTTTGGGCTGGGCGTTGATGAGTCAGTCAGTCAGGACTTCTCTTTTTATTTATATAGATTAAAGACAACCGTTCCCAAACCAAAGTTCAGATTTCTACCAACCAAGCTAACTACATATAATTAAGTAGTTCTAAACCAGTTTACACCAACATGTTGACCTTGTAAATCCTGGAAAATCTTCGTAATATATACCAGATTCAAGTAGCCAAGCATATTACCCGAAGTAATGAAATCCTGTCTTCCCCGAAGAAGGAATGTCTAAAATTAAATTAGGAACTAGAGTAGTGGGAATAATCCAGGCCGGATTTCAGGCTGGATTTCAGGCTGGCGTTTATTGTAAGTAATGGTCTTGTAGTTGTCTTATTATCCCTTTTAATCTTCTACATAATATTACGAGGATGAAAATTGTCTCCTTGAATGTTGTGTGTTAAGACGAGTTCCAATAATATTGTTTTCTTCAATGGCAGATTAACTTGATAAATTATGTTTATTTTACACTTTGTAATTTTTGAAAACTTGATGACGCCGTGGTTTCGTACCAGACTACTCTGAGGTCTGTATGGTGTCGGACGTTAAGAATAGCACCATCCCATATCTTCCCGCGGGTGTCGTAAGAGGCGACTAAGGGACTTGCCAGAGAATGAGCAGCAGCGTTCTCTGTGCATTTTGCAACCACCGTACTACGATCGCCAACCCGCCTGCCAAGCGTGGCGATTATGGCAAAAACCTCCTTTGGGGGAGGCCTATGTCCAGCAGTGGACGTCTTTCGGCTGAAATGATGATGATGATGACTCTGAGAAGAAACAGCCGAAACAAACTCAGAGGTAGTAGTCTCTTTGGTCCAGACATAACTTGGTCTTCTCTTGTCTTGGTCAACTCACATGAGGAGTGTGCAGATAAGTGTCTAAGATGGTATTTTGAAGAAAGAACCACACAGATTGTAGTGGACCAATAATAATAACAATAATACACGATAATTGACCAATGCAAGCATTTGTCAACTATCGGGTAGCTCGACTTAGCTTTAGCCTTGCCTAGTATCAGCTTTTTACCACCACTGCTGGGACACAGTCCTCCTATCTGTCTGTGAGACAGAGTGGGTATATCCACCGCGTAACTGTAGGCTCATAAAGGTTGGTGGGTGTCACAAATGTCCTGAAGTTTTCGGTTCTAGGACGAGTCGGTTTTATCACGATATTTTCTTTCACGGCTTGGAGAACAGTGTTAATGTAATAAATTACACAAAATAACGTGAATTTTCGGGTTCAAAACGAAGAATATTACTGCTCTGAATGTTATGCAAATAAAAGATTTCCCATTTTTATTGAATTTATGAACCAAAAATAGAGAGCTCAGATATTTCTTGAACTTTAACCAAAAACGAATCCTAATTGATTTTTATTAGCACTAAGTTGTAGCATCCTCCTAGGTTGTACTGTAATTTAGCTCCCTGAAACCTAAGTTCCATTCAAAATCAGCCTGTAAACAATAAGTTGTATATATATATTTTATTAGAACAAAATGAATAAGAAATACCTACAATAGGTTTAATCAAACGTAGTTATAATTTTGTGGTGTAATTATCTTCATTCAATCAACAATTTCTAACGTTACGTTACCTTTTACAATGAATTGAAATTATTGGCTATAATTTAATTATACCGGATGGTAAATACTCAATTAAAACATATCGTAGGGTATTAATTGAGTCTGTGATGGCCTCTTAAAATTAATAAAGAAGAAGTTAATGATACCCGTAACTTAACTTTTTGACAAGAATTTATTGATAAAGATGTTTTAAGTTTTCATTAATGTTATTGGTATCTCTACCTTAATTGCTGCTTGTAATTAAAGCTATTTCTATTCATTTGGTTATCTTGTGAGATATAAGGGGATATACAGGGTGTAACGGAAAGGGTATATACAAGGGCCTAAAAATATCAGCTGCCCCATACATTTGGGTCTAATAGGTATTGAAATTTTGTATGGGACGTCAGATAATATTTTCGCTATTACGATGTATGTATGATGGAGAAACATGTTCAGTATTATGGTCTTTATCACACCCTAACGTATGTATACACCTTTTCCGTTACACCCTGTATAAGATGATATTTAATAAGTAAATCTTTATCCGTTTATACATACATCGTTATTCCGAGACCTTAGCAGGAACGTGCGACGTATCACAAAGTAAAATAGAACTTTTTTATCAAAAATACATTACCCGTAGTTCATAATTATCACCCATAGATATGAGTAAAGTAAGAGTCCAATCTAAATAAATCTTCTTTGTTTTCATTTAGCAATCTTTGATTTTTAGTATTGTATACTTACTCCCTGCGTACGCGCTATAAAAAAAAAATACCTTTAATTTCACATAGGCCTACATGGGCACTTATAAAACGTCGACAAAAAGGTGCTCGGATCGGGTTGGTCGTTTCCTATGATACTCGTATATGATCATTCTTATTTAGTCAGACTGTACATGTTACTGTATTTAATACCACTTCTTTCCCAAAATACAGAAGGGTCATATTTCTTCTGGAACGTTTAACACGAATAAGATCTAAAGCTCGACCACTTTGTAAAACAACCTCTAAAGATAATCAAGCAATTAAAAAGGGTAAATGTAGGATTTAGGGTAATCCTACATTTACCCATTAAGGGTAAATGTCGCTTAACGATGGCGGCCTATAATGTTAGAACTAAGTTAATTAAAGGAACAATAGGGTCAAAGCCTTTACACAACAGATGTTTAGGTTAGGATGGGCCTATTGTTACCAATTTGTCCCAATTTGTATCTCTTTGAAGTTGAATTAGGGCTTAGTTTTAAGTTTTTGGGGGTCAAATTAGAAGAACAGTTCTAAGAAATGATAGGAATTAGTGGTAACTTTGAAAATGAGCGAGAAAGATTAAGAATAAAGGACCAGGCAATTAAATCTGTTTAATTGCCTGGACCTTTATTTATATACAGTTAAGTGTAGTGAACCAAGAGACCTACACTCAGCATTGGGTGGCAAAGGGTTGAAGAAGAAGAAGAAGTGTAGTGGTAACCAGTGGCTCGAAAGTCCGACAACCAGTCTTAACAAGAGGGTTTCGTTATTACCCAGTACTAACTGAGTTGTGGATAGGCAGTCGCTGCATGTAAAATATTGTTATTCAGCTGCATCCGGTAAGACTGCAAGCCGGCGCCAAATTATTTGGGAAATGGCTGGGCAGATGATTATGACAGTTACAAAATACAAGGTAATATTGGTTATTCAAAGACTGCAAAGTATTATTTGTAAACCCCAAAGAAACTATTATGCTTCTTTGTCACAAACTTATGAAAAGCTCGTCCTTTTTATAAAGAAAGTAATAAGTCTGCTAAATTACTTCTTCGATTACCAAAATCAATTTGTGTAATTAAATCGATAATCAGAAACATAATTAGAACAGGATTGAATGAGAAACGAGAGAATATAATGTCAATATAATATTTCGAGAGAAGTCTTAAGATATTAGAAGATATTAGTACTTCTACTAAGCCTCTTAATGTTATTGAAATACATATAACTAGTCAATAACGATTGCTTAGTGAATAAGTAATAAGTACTAGCTTATGCCAGTCGTTTCGCTTGCGTGGGCTTCGGTTATTTACCCAATGGATTTTATTATTGAGATAAAAAGTATCCTATGTGTCAAATTTCATCAAAATCCGCTCAGTAGTTTTTTGTGTGAAAGAGTAACAAACATCGATAACAATAAAAAAAACGTAGTAAGACCTAAGACCCAGTGAACTGACAATATAAAAGTACAATGATTAAAGATTAGAGTGGCATGTTATGATTTACTTTCATACAAATACGACTAATTTTGGTTTTTTCATAGAAATTGAAAGGTATTCCTCACTTATCTATGAAATATAGCCATAAGAAGAAAACATCAATTAAAACTCCTCATTTAAAGTCTTAACTGATCACAGATGGACATAAACCTAGGACTTTATGGCACTTTATCTACCAATCACTATTACAACAACATACTTCAGTGAATTTCAAACGAACCGGTTTATTCTGTTCAACGTCAGCAGCACACAGAGAGAAGATAGAGTTACATAGACAACTACCATAACACAGACAATAGGAGATAGTACTGGGTAAAGAAAACGAAATTCTATTTTGTCCGTCAGACAGGCAATACAAAAATTTTAGACACGTATTTTTTGTTTTATAAAAAATCAAAAAATTACTTAGTTAAAACTCATTAAAGTTCGAGAGTGGGGGCTCACTACGTCACATGTAGGTATCGCGTGGTCCGATTGATCGGACTGAGCAGTCGGACCAAGTGTTCACAGGGTAAAAAATGACCTACAAGTGACGTCATGCGCCATTTCAACTCAATATATCTCCGTAATTTTATGACTACGTGAAAAAAGAAAAAATACGTGTCCAATACTTTTCAATAATCTACCCGACAGACAAAGAAAAAAAATAGTGATCATCCCCTATTATTCGAAGTTAACAGTTATAAATAATACATATTGCTAACAATTACATTATACAACATTTGTGTATGTACACGTAATCCGACCAGCCACTGCAATATGTTGTGCTGTTCGGTGCCAAAGCATTTAATTTGCGCATTCTCAACGCTTTCAATTGAAACGTTCTGTGTTTTAGGCGCTTTTACCAACACGCTAACGTGCTAAACACAATTGCAAGTGGAATTAGATGTATATAGTATGTGTTTTTCTGATTTGTTTTATTGTGAGAGCCGAGCAATAAGCCGATGAGCTGTGAGAGCTCATAATATGGAAATGATTTGGTCATATCTAAAGGTGTACAGACCATCAAATGAACAACCTTCTCCATGGCACCAACATCAATAATCGCAAAAAAAAAATATCAGCAGCCGCATACATTTTAGCCTATGCCCCAGTACTGGGCTGAAGTTCTAACAACCCGTATGTCAAAATTAACAACTTTGCAGTAGGGTGAAAAACTCGCGGACCTGTGGACGGTGAGACGGGCTAGCTAACCGTCCGCCCGTCTTATGACGACTGGCTGTGTCGACGGCGCGTTCGTGTTCCACGCGCGCCTCAAGCAGATCGGAAGGGGTCCGAGAGGGCCGATGCCGCCAGGTCTGCGGGACTGTTCGAAAGAGATACCGTGGCCCTGGCACACAACAACACAACACAAAGGGCTAAGAAGGAAAATGGATGGGTTTTAGTCGGTACAAGTCTGACACTCCCTTCCGCTACGCCCAGAGCAGGCGGGGCATTTGATGATTTCCCATTAAAAAAGGGGGAAATACTGGATAATAATACCTAGATAATGGTACAATACCATTTTATAATTTGTGTTCTCTTAAAATTAGATAGTTTCTTGTTTCTGATTGGCTTAAACAACGCGTCTTCTGATTCTCTAGCAAACGGCATCAAAAACCAAAAATATAAAAAATATTAAAAATACTTACGCGGTGTTCGAACTTCAACTACGATAGGTTAATTATGCTCAGCTTGATCTTTAAGGATTTACTTAATGAGCTTAGCGAGATATGTTCGAGTTTACAAGGCTTACAGGTTATCGAAATAATTATAAACCACGGTAACCTCCGGCACGTGGCGTGGAAATAAATACCTACTCGAATCTCATGTAAAAAGAAAGCTTCAATTATATTAATCTTAAGATAAGGTTAAGAGGGTGAAAAACTCATCAGCAGTTTCCAATATTATAGTTAATAGGGATATTAACGGCTAGCTGATGCCCACGGCTTGGTCCGCGTTTTGTTTGGTAGTTGTCCCACGGGATTGTATTGCCGGGATCAAAAGTACCCTATGTGCTATTCCAGAGTATTAACTATCCATGTGGCAATTTTCATCTAGATCCATTCAGCAGTTTTTGCGTGAAAGAGTAACAAACATCCATACATCCTCACAAACTCTCGCATTAATAATACTAGCTGCGCCCCGCGGTATCACCTGCGCAAACCGGGACAAAAAGTAGCCTATATGTTAACCCAGGGTATAAGCTATCTACATACCAAATTTCATTCAGATCCATTCAGCAGTTTTTGCGTGAAAGAGTAACAAACATACATTCTTACAAACTTTCGCGTTTATAATATTAGTGGGTATAATAGGATAAAGTAGGAAGGATAGTACGAAGATACATCGAGTTTGTTTTTAATCTTTTAAAATCTATTTAACAACAATTGTCACTTGAGTCTGGAAGGTGGATCGGTGATGGCGGCGTCAGTAGTCCTCTACGTCTATAACTATTCAGGAGTTGGGACACTGAACATTCCAACAAGAAAGCCAGTGTCGGAAAGGCCTATTCTTATAATACCCATTTGACCAGCGGGCCTAAAATGGCCGCTGTAGCATAGTCATAATAGGATTATAATATGAATTATCTTTGCAATTCGTAAAATAGTCACAAACTGACAATTCATAATATTAATTGCGTGTGTGGCAATAACGTGATTCATAATTATTTGTATCGTAGTAGGATTCTGCTAAAGCAGCCATTTTAGGCCCCCAGAGTGTATTTATGAAGCGGCCTACTTGAATCTGCAATATTTTTTTACCGACTTCATAAAGAAGGAGGTTCTAAATTCGATTGGCATTTTTTTTTATGTACGTACGCCGATTTCGCTGAGATTTATGATCCGATTTACGTGACTCTTCTTTAGTTTGATGCGGAATAGTTGCCATTTGGTCCCATAAAAATTTAACATAGTTTGGCACAGTAGTTTACATTTTATGAACATATCAGAAAAATATCAGCTACCCCATACATTTGGGTCGAATAGGTATTGAAATTTTGTACAGGGAGCAGATAATTTTTTCGCTATTACGATGTTTGTCCGATGGAGAAACATGTTCAGTTTGATGGTCTGTAGCACGCCCTTAAGTATGTATATACCCTTTCCGTTACACCCTGTATGTTGGAGCTTCTCAAACTATTATGTTAGTAACTCGCTGAGAACTCTTTTTTTGTCGACTTGGCTAACGTCCACCAGCACCGATATTTTTCCATCTGCCATAACCTTATCACCTTCTGTTTCAGATAATCCTGCTAGTGAAGGCGCTAGACGCGTACAACATCACTTACTTCACGGTGACCGCGCAGATTGTCTCGCATGTGCTGGCGTACATGAACAGCTGCGTCAACCCCGTGCTGTACGCCTTCCTCTCTGAGAACTTCAGAATCGCATTTAGGAAGGTGAGTTTGAAAATTTTACATAAAAAAACGTATTCTACAGTATAATAGCCGTCCCGCGAAACTTCGTCTGCGTCACATTTTCCCCGTTTTCGCAATATTTTTCATTGTTGCTCCGCTCGTATACAGCGCCATCTATTGAATACTTACTCAATCCAATCAATAGATACCGCCATCAGTTAGAATCGTTTGAAGCTAACAGATGATTGTGCCTTAATTTGCAATAAAATAATATTACGACTATAAATTGAGATGTAAGCCAACCTATATTTTAAGTTGGATCAAATTGCACACGGTGTGTGTAGTCCATCTCCGATAAACAACGTGACACGTAATTTATATATTTAAAGATGGGTAATCGCTTTGACCGAGATGTGGACAAGGTTAAGCCAAAGAAAGTAGGGCCCTACTAAAGTTCGTTGGGTCGACGATATCGTCGATGTAGCGGAAAACATCTGGATGAGGGAGGGAGGCTCAGAACCGTAACAATGGGCGATTCCGGACCATATGATGATGTTGATGATGAATACTTTAGGAGAGTGTAGTAGTCACATAAATGAGCAACTTTTACTGTAAGACTAACTATAGAATATGAAAAAAGAATCAGCTGTTTTCTACATTATCTCCAGTTATACGACAGTAATATTATGTAGTATGAATTTGCTGTTCTTTTTTCAGGATTTAATGGTCGTTCCCATTGTAAAAGTTGCTCATTTTCATGAGTTACTAAGCTCCAATAATAATTTTTACTTGTATGCTCATAATTCACAAGTCTAAAGCTACGTATAACGACAACTTGGTAGGCGGGTTGTGCGCACACGAACAAATTATTGTTCGAACCCGTGAGCCGGGTGCTTACCGAAAATGTTAAAGTATTGCCCACATTTTACAAATCAGATCCAATCACCCAATAAAGCTTCCCATAAACACGCTGTACGCAGACAACTCCATCTTTCGTAATCCGATGATTCTAATAGACTTAGGTAGGCCCGTCCTAAGTAGTGGCCCGACACACTGTACTTCGCGTTCCGTATCTCGTCTGATAGTCACTGCTATGAAGTTTAATGTGATGATTGACAATTGTACATGTAGCTATCATTCAAACTGTTATTTGTGATGCCGACAATTTCTTTAACAATATTTCAGGATCCTGAGAGTATCAGTCAATCGTGAGTGATCTTTGACGTAGCCATTTACGGATACACGGCGACACATCAAGCTATACATTACCAGTATAACATGGCCTTGCTTTGTATAGATTTCCCGTAAAATGAGAGATCCGGATAAACTGGTTTTGTATAGCTTGATTGGTCGCCGTGCGTCCGTGTTACTATGTTCATATATAATATAATTGAAAGGGAATGTCCCGTAAGTAAGAACCCACCTGTCGCCATCTTTATATATACAGGGTGTAACGGAAAGGGTATATACATACTTAAGGGTGTGCTACAGACCATCAAACTGAACATATTTCTCCATCGGACAAACATCGTAATGGCGAAGAAAATATCAGCTGCCCCATACATTTGGGTCGAATAGGTATTGAAATTTTGTATGGTGCAGCAGATATTTTTTTCGCTATTACGATGTTTGTCCAATGGAGTTTGGAGATGGAGTGATTCAGTTTAATCGGCTGTAGCACACCCTTAAGTATATATATACCCTTTCCGTTACACTCTGTATAACGAGAAAACAAATCATGCATTTCCTTAATTAAAAATGCCCTAACAAGAACTCATGCGAAAAACAGGAAAACTCTTGAATATTATTAAGAGAATAACTTATCTATAGCTATAAACATAATTTCCGTTCTGATCGAGTGATCAAGTTCGCAAGCCATTAAGCACAATCACTTTTTGAATATTAATGTGGTGCGTGTACTGAATACAGTGAATTATTAAATTAAAATATTTTAATTATATGTCGTTTAATTTCCATATTCGTTATAGGTCAGAATGAGTTCAAGTAGGTAGGTACCTATTTAAGCGGAAAGGATTTTGAACGAAGTGATTGTGCAATGTGATTCTATAAGTCATCATCTGCCTAGCCTTTTCCCAAACTATGTTGGGGTCGGCTTCCAGTCTAACCGGATGCAGCTGAGTAACAGTATTTTACATGAAGCGACTGCCTATCTGACCTCCACAACCCATTAACTGGGTAATATGATAGCCCTTGGTAAGTCTGGAGTTCAGACTTTCGGCTTCTGACTACTTGTAACGACTGACAAAGATCTACAAATGACAGCCGGGACCAAAGCCTTAACGTGATTTTCGAGGCACGTAGGAAACTCGGTATGTAATTATGCTCACCCATCAACGGACCAACCTCGGCAAGCACAAATCAACATTAATCTTGAAGATCAACCCGTGCGGCTGTTATTATTTAGCCACGTGTTCCTCCGCTCCTCTCGCCACTCAATTTGATTCTTTATGTGCGCTTATGTAAAACCCAAAATTATCTTTGATCTATTCGTTGCATGCTCTACTACTAAGTATGAGGATTCGATTTCCAGAAAATTTCTGAGCGTCGGCAATCTAAAATTGGATCGTCCTAAAATTTGACGAAGAAGTCGGTACCTTCTGAAGCATCCATCGATATTCCTGTAATGTGCAAACAGACTGGCAGACGACGATACTAAGCAGCTCATTGTTTATGAAACACCATCACTTTTACACTCCAGGACAAAGTAATTCTCTATGAATTACAATTCTCTTACGTATGCAACCAATGCAAACCTGCATTGGTTGCATACGTAAGAGAATTGTCACAACCGTAGATACGATTCACTTGTAGTTTTCATGTAAACTTTTCTTACCCAGACTCAATATATCTATACACACTTCCAGACAAAAAAAGATAGAATTGTAGATACATAACAAAATAAATAATGTAACATGAACAACAGGAGCAAAGTTCAGCGTCGAAGCGAATCAAGGTCAGCGCCTGACGCGAGTTTGTTACTGCTGTATAAATATTTATGTTTAAGGAAATAAGCAGTTGTTTATAAAACGCGTTACGATTTATAATGTGACGCGACAGTTTGTAAAAAGGCTGAAGGAATCATCGTGAAACCCAACGGTGATAAATAATTATAGATATTTCAATTTTTTTTAAACTTTGCCCCACACTAAGGATTTCTCATGTGTCGTGGGTGCGTTTACAAACATTTAAACTCACATACACAAACAGCCAGACACGGAACAACTATCTGTAGGCCATACAAATATTTGTTCCGTGCGGGGATCAAACTAGCGATACGCAGCGCAGCAGTCAGATCACTCAACCGCTGCGCAAATCGTGCCGTCAAAAAATTTATCCTCTTTTCTGATTATTTTCGTTACCGCATTCAAGACAGCTGTATCGTTTCTTTGGGACTTCCGAACTTCATTCTGGTGATCGCATCGGTTTATTCTGGCTTACTAGAAGTGCAGTGGTTACCAAGGGGTATCATATTACCCAGTACTAACTGGGTTTCGGAAGTTAGATTGGCAGTCGCTCCATGTAAAATACTGGTATTCAGCTGCATCCGGTTAGAATGGAAGCCGACCCCAACATAGTTGGAAAAAGGCAAAGCTGATGATAAGTAGGTGTAGTTGTTGAGATAAGTGAAGCAGGCTGGTCCCAAGAAAAAAAATGCTGGTACCTAGAAGACTTAGGCACTCGGGAGGTGCGTCTACATAAACACAGTGGACAGAAATTAGCTGTTGTGTAAGTTTTGTTCCTGATGTTGCACTTTTTGAACGAAGCAGCTAGAAATTATAATGATGGAGTATGGAAGCTTTTGTCGTGTTCTTAACCCCGTGCACGATTGTGACACCATGTGTATACCAACAGCTAGATATAAAATGTGATGACATTAAAGCCACCTACAGCTATACACTACAATGTCGTCAATGGTGTTCGAAGCTGTCTGCTTTGTACTCGAAGTTTTTCGACCAAAGTTGAATAAACTTGCCACATAAGAGCAGATGAAAGACCAGCATTGTGAAGTTTTGGTTGAAGGAGATTATAGAATAACAGGGATAAGTGTTACTCGTAAAACTTTCGTATCTAAAGTTCTCAAGACATTTAGGCAGTTCCCTTAGTATCACATGTAAGCCCCGGCCTAGCTAGTAAATCCGGACTATTAAATGTCTCATTAATATTAATACATATCTTTCGACTAATCTGGAATTTAAGACCCCTAGGGCTTAGACATTTGCCACAAATTCGCCAAAGAGCCGAAGAAACCTGGACGAAATTAATTCCTGGATTTAATTAAAAAATCTTGCTGGCTAAGCTTTTATCTTCAGGCGCCAGGGACCGAAACTTCCAGGTGAGATAAAATTTTACTATAAGTCTCTTAAAATTTTGTCTGGCAAGACTTTTATATCTGAGGTGGAATGACGAACAGCTGACACCTGAATTTTTATTGGTACCGCAAAAAAAATTCTGTCTTTTATGAATTCTAAGTATTTATGAACGTCTGGTTTGTAGTAGACTATAATTATCTAAAGTGTACAAGTCAAGGAGTTTAAAAAAAAACGATTTGCTGCCAGTGTCTGATTTGAGTATTTTTATACCGTTGTATAATTTCAAAAGATAGTCTTGCGGATACACGACGTTCATTTGTTTAACGAACTTCAATGCGCTATCGTTTCGACAGAGGGTGCTTTCTGGTTTTTCCGAATAAATGATCGCATTTGCTTTCTATTAGGACACCAGCAACAACAAAATGTTTTTTGAATGACGCAACATTGTTTTAGTTTCAAAGACTCGCACAATACGATCGTAAAAACATACCTATTTACTCCAAATGGTATCCGATCAATAGGTATCACAATCGATCAGATCCGGGTATCACTCACAACAAAAACATGGCAGCCCCAACGGTACCGTTACCCATTACGAATCCTTTACTTTTATTACCACATTCCCAGATCATTTCCTCGCAGAATGAGAAGAAATATCCGATAACATAAATAGCCCTTTCATCCTTTATTCGATACAGTCACAATTAAAGTACGATGCAGAAGTTCCATCTCATCTTAACAATAAAGAAAACCATATTATTCATTATCTTTATTTTCCTTGCTGTATTCTCAAAAAACACAGCTCCGTGTGACTACGAGACAAAATAGCTGTACTTTTTCCCTTTTTCTGCTATATTAGTTTTTGCATCATAATAATTTCATCATCTTTCTGTCCTTGTCCCATTCTAATTGGGGTCGGAGCAATAAATCAAATCGAATCAAAATCATTTATGTCAAGTAAGCCATTTACAGGCACTTTAGAATAGTCTAACAATAAAAATGAAGCTACAGTCCCAGTCACAGGACATAATAACTGTGACGGTACTGTAGTTGCCCATTCCAAAACGTAGATCTCTATTATAGCGGGCAAGAAATTCCATGGACACTCTTTTAAATCAGAATCTTGTAACGAAAACCTTGATTACATCATTCATGTTGAGATGGTACATTATGTGAAAACGATGTAGCAAGACGTGCACGTTAAAAGTGTCTATAGTAAAAACAAAAAAGACAGTTCAAAAATAAAATAATTAATTGGAAATAAGCCGTGGCAACTAAGAGATGACCAGCCACAACTGATAGCGGTCGTTCACAAACATGACGCATGGGTCAGCCATCATTCAACACGTTATCTTCCTCCATTCTCCCCTATCAGACATTATTTACTCCTCTCTCCTTTAGATCCTCACACAATCCATCTATCTTTTATTTGGTCTTCCTTTTGGAGGGACGGATATAAATTATGATGGATGGAGCCCATTCCAGATTCCGTCCAGATTCCCCAGTCTACAGTTTTAGACGAATACGTTTCATCATAGTAATATATTGCCCAATTAATTATGAATTCTAAAAACCTACAAACAAGGCATGTTTTAAGGTTGTCTTTATACCTTTTCATTATATTGAAGCCCTAACAGTATTAAAACCACTTGTATAAGACTTGTTTCGAATTGACCTGCTGAAGTTGACCCAGAGGTTGTTGCATTTGATCCAACAGATTACGAGTCAAATCTTTTTCATTCATCGTTTGAAGTTGGCCTTCTTACCTTCCTACTCTTTTCCTAAATTTAATTTGATTGGTCGTTAGCTATAAAACCCTCTGAGTTGCCCATATTCCCAACACGTCTTCAATTGTACCAGTTTTCTGCCGCGCTTCGACAATGTTCTTATTTCCTTATTATTTTAACAGAGGGACATTCAAAAGAAATTATAGCCTTTTGGGGCTTAATGCTACGGTTTTTATATTGGTGTTTACGGTGTTTTTGTCACCTCTTTTTAAAGCCATTTTATCTTTTTTTGGTGGTGGTGGTTTTTAATGGGATTAAAGAATGTATCTGTTTGGTGTAATCTTTGGTGTAACGACAGCATTGTGTCGGCTTAACGGTTTAGGCTCCATTTCTTAGGTCGTTGAATTATTTTTTTCTATTCAAAAATAGCACAAAGATAAATTGCGTTAAAAAGAGCCTAGCCAGACAATATTAATGGCTGCACGTTAACGAAATTTTTACTTGAACCCTGACAGTTTTCTCTTATAATTCTTAAAAGTGACATAACTATCCTTGCTCCTCTTTTTAATACTCAAGCTCCAGTTACTTTCAAAGTTTCAGTGATTTATTCTTCTGACAACAGATTCATAAATAATTTTATTTCCAGTAAATAAAGCCGATTGTAGAACAACAAAATAAATGTTTATTTTGGAATTCTTAAGTACCCGAAAATTATGCTGAAATATGTTTCTTCTAAAACTTAGTCTCAAGGAAAAGGTATTTGTTAATGTTCAATGAACATTCAGAGTCCTTTGAGTAAATTGTACTTACTTTGTTTTTTGTTGTTTGAAGTTGAAGATTAACACTACCTACACTTTTATTTAGTCTTACATTCTGAAGGGAATAAATCAAAGACGTTCAAATATTAGAAATGAAATTGATTACTAATTTACTTAGTTTTTCACGACCTCATCCTTCCGGCCCGCTTCTACTATCGGATATCTAGACGTACTACAAGTTACCATCCCTACCTTGTTGATATTCTACCAATTCGCACTAAGAATTTTCAAACGTCTTTAATAATACGCACAGCAAAGAAGTGGAACTGTCTGCCTGCGTCTGTGTTTTCGAACGCTTACAACCCCAATCTCTTCAAAGTTAGAGTGAACAGGCTTCTTCTACTCGTACCGTCGTCGACTTTGTCTCTGTCATCTCTGACCTAGACTAGCGTCAAGAGCAAACCCATCTCAAAAAAAAAATACATACGTAAACTCACGCCATTTTCACACTGGGGTACGTAGAAACCACAGAGACTTACATGGACCATTCGCCTCGGCCACGTTCATACGTCGGTTACGAGTGCTCTTTTAGAAATAAAAAAACGTTTATTTGCCAATAATGTAGGTATAGAGAATATGATGGTCATTTTTATGAGCGTCCCGATACATTATGCCTTACGACATGCAACATTAACAAATGTCATAAAATTAAATTGAAAAATGGCAGAAAAATCAAATAGGTACAAAATGTCAATAAATTAAATTAGAGAATGGCAGAAAAATCAAGTGCTTGCAAAGTTTAATGACCTAAAAAAAACGCCAGAAAAATCTAATACAAATGTCAATAAATTAAAGAATGGCAGAAAAATCAAACACAAATGTCAATAACAGAAAAATCGACTACAAATGTTAATAAATTAAATATTAAAAAAAAACTCAACAAATTAAACTACAAAATGTCAACAAGTTAAGTTTTAAATTCAAGTAATAAATTCAATTACAAATGTCAATAAAATGGCAAAAAATGAAATAACAAAATTGCAATACAATCTTTCTGAAGAACATCGTCAATAATGTGCCAGGTTCTATATAGAGGATATTACATCAGCACAGCACTAAGAAAACAACCTAGCAGTAACTCCGACCTTAGGAAACGCCAAAAGTTTTCGCATTGCGACGTCGCACCGCTTTTATAGTCTGGACACTAAACTCCAGACAAGGCATAAGATAAATTGGGTCACAGTATGCAACTTTACTACGTGCTAATGCAGGACGGGTGGAGAAGGGTTTTGAAGGCAAGCTGGTGAATTCTTCACGCTCATATTCATTACTTTATCTATAGTGGGAGGTTTGGGAACGTTTTAAATGGAGAAAATGATAGCGTGGTGGTTGACAACGGAGAATGGTTACATGGGACAAGAGCAGAAAGATGATGAAGTAGACTTTTTATTACAGTTTTTATTACGGTTCTTTAGCCAAATCAAAGACAAAGTCCGTCCGTAAGTCATAGCTATTTTACTCCGAGACTGTTGGCCGTTGAAATTATTAATAAGGTGTCAGAATAGGTGCACAAAATGTCTATCGACAGTTTTTAAAATGTCTATGGTTTATGAAATATTTGCTTCTAGAGCCGTAAAAATATATGTCTCCCTTCTAATTTCTAAAGTAAGTCGAGGAAAATCCTGAAAATATTTAGTTTGTTTATTTCACCTCATTTCGCTTTAATATTAATGATGTGAAAGAGACTTGGCTAGGCTAACTGAAAATGTTAATATTCATTATTTACAGATAAATCAAGGAAGTGAAGGAAGAAAATTAGAGCTGTCGAAATATTTTGAACTAAAACTTCCCCTAAGGTATCGGACAACACCAAAAAATTACCACTTCTCAACCCCTGGTTTTTTAAAGTTTGGTCTTCTTTCCATATGCTGTTAAATCTTATGTAAACCGTTCTGATTGGCTGATCGAAACATGTCGAAATAACAGCACCCAATCATGATTGAACAAAGGATTTGAATTGAATCGGCGTTCTAAAATCAGGGGTTAGTAACATTTTGAAGTTTAACATTTTCGTAAAGTAGATTTACAACCTCTAATTTTCCGTCTCTTTCTATTAACCTAACCTACTGTCTGTTAGAAAAAGAAAGCTATTTAAGGAGTAAAGGTCATCGACGCACATCTTGTAACCGGTTCTAGATCCATCAAAGTGGATTTTTCCGTCGGTTATTGAAAAAATGTAGCTGCTTCATCATACAGAAGTGGAATCAACACATGACAAACACAGTCAACATGTATAGAACAACGGTTTTTATTAAATAACCGGTATAATATTTTTACTGGTCGATGTCCTTACACCCTATATTTTTTGTGTAGTTTCGGTAAGCAACAAAAATTGTGTCAACATGGTAGAACGTGTTACGCAACTAATCACGGTTTTTCTTGTACGTCCGTTTTCCTCATTAGAAGCAATTACTTGTGTTTATTACAGCTGAACGGCGAAAGGCAATACGGTTAGGAAACTCACGTTTCAACCCTAAATCAACTTACACCTTCTATACATGTATTTTCGAAGGCGTTAATGATGCTTTTAGCCTGGCAACAAAACAAAATTAGGTCATCTATTATAATTGAGCTGCGATAAAGGCTCCGCAACGTGCTTATGAGTTGTTGGATATAGGCTCGAACCCAGATAGGTGTTACTTTGTGGACCTCCTGCTCAGCAGTCCTGCTTGGAACCACTCAACCAACGAGACACTCTAGTATGTCGTGATAATAATATTGGGAACTAGGACCTGCTGGCTTACCATGACGTCATAAGAGCGTTTACGCCTAACGACATTTCATACAAACTTTCAAGTCCTTATTTTCCGAAATTACTGACTCGATTTTAATGAAACTTCATACGCATAAGCAAGATTATAGGTCTAAAAAGTTACTAGAAAACATTTTCGAAAACTAGTGTTACATCTTAATTTGACCGTTTATAAATTATCTATGGAAACAGAAATTTCCAATTTTTTTAACGACATTTCTGCAATGTTTTTAAGTAACTTTTAAGACCTATGTATCCTGTTTATACGTAATAAGTTTCATTAAAATCAGTTCAGTCATTTTGGAAAGTAAGGACTTGAAAATTTGTATGAAATGCCGTAAGGTGTAAACGTTCTTAAAGCAGTATTGTTTTACTCTTATCCCAGTGTGGGAAAGAGAAGGAGTTGTACAGGATATCTAGCGCCATCTTTTTCCCACACTGAAAAAGAAGTAAAACAATAATGTTTTAAGACGTCATAGTAGGCCACCTCATAGGAGCTCGTGGCTAAATAATAACAGCCGCCCAGGTCGATCTTTAAGGTTAAGCCGTGCTTGCCGAGGTCGGTCCGTGGATGGGTGACCATAATTACATATCGAGTCTCCTCCGTGCCTCGGAAAGCACGTTAAGCCGATGGTCCCGGCTGTCATTTGTAGATCTTTGACAGTCGTTACTAGTAGTCAGAAGCTAAAAGTCTGACATCCAGTCTTACCAAGGGGTATTGTATTACCCAGTTACTGGGTTGTGGAGGTCAGATAGGCAGTCGCTTCATGTAAAATTCTGGTGCTCAGCTGCATCCGGTTAGACTGGAAGCCGACCCCAAGATAGTTTGGGAAAAGGCTAGGCAGATGATGATGAGTAGGCCACCTGGTCTATTGAGAATACGGTAAACCCTTTCCATCAATTTATATCTATCAACAACTTAAAAAAGTAACATTTTATTAATTACCTTCGAGTAAAACACGTCAATGCTTTTTAATAAATTGTACACAAAAAGCACTTTTTAATAAACTGAACAATACACTTGCTTTGAAATCGTTTGATCAATAAAGGTTAAGTAAAGGTTATCGCGGCCAGCCGACAGATGGGTGACCGATCGCATTTGATACCTAACACTTTGATGGAGTGCTATTTGAGCTGACAAGCATAAGGGCTAGCATTTTGTTTATTCAAATTGTTAGTGAATTCGAAGATACATTGACCTTGGTAGGAGTTCGTTGAACGTTGACGAAACAACGAACGTAGTCGTTCGGAACCAAAATATCAAGTTACTTAAGAGAAGGATATTCTATTTTTGATTGCCATAATTACAACGTGTAACAAAAAGGGTATGTACGTACTTAGGGGTGTGCTACAGACCATCAAACTGAACATGTTTCTCCATCGGACAAACATCGTAATAGCAATCAGTTGTCCCATACATTTGCGATGAATAGTCATGTGTATAAGTATTTCGCAACTGATACATGATTCGAAAACTCCAATAGCCGAATGTGAAACTCCCGATCCGACCCTACCGATTTCAGTTCTTAAGTACTTTTGTTTGCACACAGGAAATTAAGTTTTCAAAAGGAAAATTGTGAGAAATTCTTGATTGGCCTTATTTTTAAAAACAAACTTTGACGCTATATTTTTTTTCTGAAATGTTACAAACATATAAACTCACATAATCAAACAGCCAGACCCGGAAAATCTATCTGTACCTAAATTATTATCACTCAAAACCCTATTTGAATGTTTAAACTTACATACGTAGGGTAGGTACCGCCTGGAGGGCACTCCTCGTTTTGCTCCATTGATAAATCTGTTCAACTGCTATGTATCGTCGTAAATGTGTAGCTTTTTGGACGATGATTCTACGAAGATACCCATAGTAAAAATCCTACTTCTATCACTTATAATTTATAAACTATTCCACCACGCCGGCTGATATTACAAACAAACAAATAACCCCACATCCAGTTTTAAACAAACAATTTATTTTACTTATCACAAACAATTACAAGCACATTCATCAGATGCTGATGATCACTCATCTCCGTAAGATTAAAGGCAGTAACTGAGTTTAATTCGATCTGGCATCCTGGCAGATTGCCAAGAGCCAGTGTTAGTTCATAACGCGAGTTAAATTACCACCGTTTATGTTAAGTGCCAATTGCGGGTAGCTCTGAATTTTATTGAGAAGTTTTGATTGATTAAATACTTATTGAGTGATACAGTATTTTCTTGGAAATTGATATTTCCTCGTCAATGATATTACGTCGACTCCTTTTTAGAGAGTAGCCAGACAAAACAGTCCATGAAATAAAAGAGTATCATGATGAGGAAAAAAACAAGTGAGTCTCGGCCTTGATAAGCGGCCTTTATCAGCCAAATCGGTCCAGCCTCTCAAGGGATGCTCCGTCATTCATGTAGCAATTGATTTTTATTTATATAACACTAGCGACCCGCCCCGGCTTCGCACGGGTGATACTCGTACTAAATAAACTACAGAGTGACAGCTTTTTTGTCACCGCCGCAACTGCTAAATCCCTGCATTTTAAATCTGTAATATCTTCGAAAGAATTCATTTAAATTACATGCTGTACAGGGCCATACTGATCTATATTAAATGCACAATATATTTAAGGTAACTTAATTGGATAATGATTAATGCTGTATTGCTTAAAATCGCTTCGCATTGTCATTATTTCTCGTAAAAAGTAAAGAATAAAATGGTTATTGTGGGTTATCCCTAAAAGATAGACATATTATTATAGCATTGGGCACTTTTTTGTAGACCTTTTTAAGGTGTACAATATTGTAGTACATTATTTTGATCTATCTCGTAGGGTTCAGCCAGCGTTTGCAATGTAGGCGCAAAAAATGTGTTTATTTACGATAACACATTAGAAACCTCGAAAATTTTCAGTGTTTCACTACTATATTATGCATGTTTTATACATATACACCTTCTTCTTGAATCACTCTATCTATAAAAAAAACTGCATTAAAAATCCGTTGCCAACTTTTAAAGATCTAAGCATCCATAGGGACAGACAGACAGCGGACGACTTTGTTTGATATTAGGTAGTGATAATTCACTCACTGCATTTTACTAAGGAGTTCTTATTATTTCTTTCGTTCAAACCTTATCAAGACAATAGCACACACAACAAAAAAGTTATCATATAAAGCGTTCGAGCCATCCTCAACTCTAGTGATGCTCCGCCGTACATGTCGCAATTTATTTTTATGAATACAGATAATATGTACTATCTGTTAACCGCGACTACGTACGCAATAGGTTCGCATTTTGCTTAAATAAAAATAAGTTCGTTCTCTATAATAGAGTCTAACCTAAAAAAATATTCAGTCTAGAAAATTAATCAAGGAAAATAATTACAAAGCGCTAATAAATATTTGAGAATTGAGAATATTCATCAACTTCTTCTGTAGAATGTACTAAGTACATAACCTTTCTTAATATAGAAACACCCTGTATTCTTAGTTTATTAAAAGGCCTTGTTTGAACGTTCTTCCAAATATTATAACAGAGTAAGAAAACTCGGATAAATTTTACTCAAAAGAAATATTTACTCGCTCAATCAAACGAAATGAGAAAGTGGTGAGACTGCCATTTTGGCCCTAATAAACCTAAGTATATAATCATTATATACCGACATTATGTCATGTATGTTTTTCTTCTCTGAATATTTACATAGAAAGTAAATATCTAAAGGTTTTTGAGGAAATGAAAGGATTCATTTTGCTTTTGATCTGTCAAGCAACATATTATTGATGTTCGGTTTAAAAGCCAGAAATAGGCATTCCAGTAACTTACACAAAAGTATCAAATTGCTTTTATGCCATTGTGCCAGTCACTAATAATTTAGTACAAGTTATACCATATTTTATATTTTGAGGCGGTCACATGCGTTGGAAAAATTGGAACTTTGACCTTCAATATCTCCGTAACTAGAAGTTTCCCAGGTATAGATCCAAAACAAAAAAATATTGCAATGATGGGCAGAACAAGTGCCTCTCAGCTTCTTTAGGGGAGGTTTTTACACCCTATATGTCATCTTACGTACGCAGATACGTACTCGCATACTGTTCACTTCCCCTAATGAGTTTCTCTAAGAGCTCTACTACTACCAAAGGGTTTCAGGCGTAATGCAATAACGTGTCACACACGATTTTAGTGACAAGTTTAAGAGGTTCTCATTTAACATGAAGTCTTGCGTCATATTAATCAGTGCGGTCTTTATTTCGAAATATATATTATAACTACGGTTTTTCGTTGTATTTGGCAAGTGTATACAAAAAGACAAACTAGACAAGTATTATAACTAGTACTAGCCTATTGTTTTCGACTACTGCGCAAAGGCATCTTCTCATATAGAGAAGGCTTCAGCATGGATCACTGCGATTGTTCAAAGCAGATTGGTGATTTCAGACTTATGAGTCCTGGTTTTTTCCACCGATGTCAGTGAGGTCCAAGCTAAGTTTTGAAGGTCCTTATGCTTCCAGATTTGGCCTTAACCCAGTAGTTAAGGCCTCGTATAAATGTCGTTATGACTCAGTAGTCATAACAACATTTATAGTCATCATCATCATCATCAGGCTATAATGTTCCCACTGCTGGGACACAGGCCTCCTCTCTACGAGATGGAGTGGGCTGTAATCCACCACGCGGGCCCAGTGCGGGTTTGTTAGATGTCAAATATCTTCAATTTTTTAGTTCTAGGACAAGCCGGTTTCCTCACGATGATTTCCTTCACCGTTTTTAAGAGCAGCGGTGATGAAATAAATTACACAAAGTAATTTGCCTGCCTGGGTTCGAACCCACGGCATACTGCTCGTAAGTCGGGACTGCCACCACTGGGCCACCACCGCTCTCTACATTTCTAGTATTACATTCCAAATGTAAGTAAATCCATCACAAAAAGATTTCACGTAAAATAGTAGTTTCATAAACAAACTGTTCTTCAAATAAGTGTAATAACCTTTCGCCAGTGGAATCCATCTTTCATTAAAAGTTCGACGTGTCTTGTGTCTAGAATATTTATTATTTCAGTCTACTGACGGATTGATTTGTTTACACCTGATTCTTGCAGATTATTGACCGAAGGAACTAATGGACTCTTATTTTCGGGTTTAAAACATGGATTTCATGACATGGCATAAGTAGTGATAGCTTAGTGGTGAAGCCGTTTGACTGCCAAGTCATTGGTCTTGAGTTCGGACCTAATACAAGCACCTCTGATTTTTCTGATTCATTTGCGTATTGTATAATTATCACTTGCTTTGGTGAAGGCAAACATCGTGCACTTGCGATGTGACGGTTAAACAAGCGACGTACGTAACTGTCGCTTGTCGCAAGTTATGTCCCAAGTCGCATCACCCAGGGTCATCAGCTTTTAGATAGGGAAACTAGCCATTATCGATATGCATCCATAGTTCGTAAAAGCACGATTGTATTTGGAAACTGTAAAACAAAACTTTAAAACTTTAAGCCATATTACCGTGTGGGTGGTGAATTGGTTCATCGAAATTATCGTTTTATTTGCAATACTGTTCACACAAACTTATATTGCTTTGTATTACTTTTGTTTGTATTTTCAGTTATTTTGTGTAGGTTTCAGGCTTATTATACGACAGCGTGGGCCTGGAATAATATTATACGCTATTAAAGTTATTATTTATTTGTGGAAACTTGGTTATCAGTTTTTGTAAACAAAATAAAAAAGAAATTTAATTTTTGTCTTACGATAGAAGCGATAACATAGTTGTCTGCTTACAATAGCCAGCTGGTTGGTGTCATTAAAACGGTGCTATATGGCCAGCACGAGTAGCATGACACTGTGGATACGAGTTTTGTTGACGGAACAATCGATAAAATGACAGATGACAATCTGTCATTATGTCTATTCTTCCGTCGATATAACCTGTTTCCTCAGTAGTCATGCTACACGTGCTGCTTGAGAGTGTCGCACTTCAGTAGTGTCGAGCAAATGTCGCACAAGCGTTTGTCGCACTACCGTGATGTCGATCTTCAGATCGTCGCACTACGGGGATGTCGAGCTACAGTTGTCGCACAAGCGTGCATTTGACCTACAGTGAGTCGCATTACAGTTTTGTCGCACAAGCGTTAATTACGCTTCCGTGTGTCGACCTCACGTTATACACTCTTAAAGAAATGATGAATGCCTACCGTCTTTTCATTGTAATTTTACCTGAAATTTTCCATCACACTGACCTTTATTCTCGTTGTCATATGGTTTACATCAGTTTAGTTGTGGTGTCTCACACATATCTTTGACAAGTATCAATTTTACAGTATCACTAGCAAAACTACCCAAATCGCTTCATGTGTGTCCATAAAAAGAGCTTCCTCAATTTCTCCAAGATCCCATCATCAGATCCTGACCTAATGACCATGGGACTACCTTAGAAGTATACCTTTTCAACCAAAAAAAGTTTTTTTTTCAAATCGGTCCAGGCGTCTTCGTGTAATCAGGGCACATAGATAAAAAAATAACGATTTCGACGAATTGTGAACCTCCTCTTGTTTTGTAGCCGGTTTAAAATAACTTGGAAGGTTCTACAATTCTCAACAACACTTTCCTATAAATAGTAACAAGAAAATTGCTTATTTCCAGAAACAAAAGACGGTACCAAATCTAGAATTTATTTTTGCACAGACGAAGCCTGACCAATGACTGTTCAGTAAAAAATAGGCCAAGTGTGAGTCGGACTCGAACATGAAGGGCTATAATAACAAACACATTTTTTTTGCTCTCTTTTAAAAAACGTTTTATTGTATGAGGGTTGTTAATGTTTTTTTTATTAGTGGCCAAAATGTGGAAGGCAATATGGGAGAGGCCTTTGCCCAGCAATGGGAAAATATAGGATAATAAAAAAATAAAAGACACACTGAAAATGTACAGAAGACAGATGGACGAATAGACAGCAGAGCATTGGTTATAAAATCCCGTTGGTACCCTTTGAGTACAGAACCCTAAAAAATGAACAAACGTCACAAATTGTAGATCCCAGTTCATCGGACTTGAAGCGACGGTTGTTGAAATCAGCCAGTTGAATAGAACTGATATTTCATAAAGTATAGCTATCTCATCTCTTGTATCATTTGGAGAGACAGATTTGTTTTTAGAATGGGAATTCGAAAGATGGATTTGTATTGGAGGTTGTCTTTTCATTCAGATATAAAACAGTAGATTTATTTCATTGTTTTAAATCGTAAACCAGATAATAAGCCTAGCGTTCTATGCAATTATTTCATCAAAATATTCAGGGTTTCTCTTCAAAGCAACTAGAGATTGAATTATTTTTAGAAAAAACAAAGTTTGAAATTGTTTGTTTCACTGAACATTGGTTAAAAGACTATGAAATGCTAATTAATTACGCAAATTACAGTGTGGGCAGTTGCTTTAACAGAAAATCTAAGATGCGTGGGGGTTCGTTAATCTTAGTTAAAAATTGTATTAAATTTAAGTTGCGGAACGATATTGTGGATCTATCGGTTGAGCATAATATTGAACTGTCTTGTGTTGAGCTGGATAAGCATATAATAGTGTGCGTTTACAGACCCCCAAATTATCAAAACTACTCCATATTTGAGTCAGTAATGGAAGATGCTTTAGCAAAACTTGCAACTGGTAATAAGTCACTGGTTATCTGCGGTGACTTTAATGTTAATATTTTAGACAAAAATTCAAGTAGTAGTAGATTTTTAAACCTTTTTAAATCTTTTAATTTGCTAAACGTGTTTTTGGAACCAACCCGAATTACTACAAATACTGCTACATGTATTGATAATGTTTTTTGTAACTGCAACTACTTAGATAAATCCATTGTTAATTACCTCCCTTCTGATCACAGCGGTCAAACCGTTGTTTTCGAGTCCTACACACCATTACAGAAAATCCAGATAAACTCTAGACAAATAACACCCAGCAATTTGAATAAATTTAATAATAACTTAATTAGTAATTTAGGCATTCCGGGCCATATTATTGAAAATGCAAATCAATTTTATGAGGAATTCTTTTCGGTAGTTCATGTAGAGTTCAATAATACATTAAAAATGAAAACTAAATGTATTTACCCTAAGTTTATGTTCTGTGACTGGGCAACTAAGGGTATTAGGATAAGTAGGGAGCGATTATTTGAGTTGTACGGCCTTAAGCCTTACATCAACTCGGAAACTTTTTAAATATGTTGCAACTTATTCAAAAATCTTTAAAAAAACTTGCAAGGTAGCTAAAGCCTTATTCATTAGCAACAAGATTAAGTCCGCCGATAACAAAATAAAGACGGTTTGGAAAATTATCAATAGTGAATCTAATAGAAATAAGAAAATTAATAATGATATCAGACTAGAGACTTCACGTGGTCTTTTAAGCTCTAAAAACGAAGTAGCTCAAGAATTTGTAGATTTCTTTACCAATATCCCACTTAAAACTACTGAAACCTTAAATTCCTCACCCTTGCTTTCTATTGATTTATTAAAAGCGAACGTTTCAGCCTGTCCGGTTGAGTTTCAATTTAAGCATATAAACCCCATAGCAGTCATTAAAGCTTTTAAGGAAATCAAAATCAAATTAACCGAAGATCTATGGGGAATGTCTATTAAAGTGTGTCAAGCTATTATTGACACTATAGCACCGTACTTAGCCTTAATTTTTAATTTGTGTGTGGACCAAGGGGTCTTCCCGGACCTTATGAAATACAGCAAGGTAATACCACTTTTCAAGTCTGGGGACAGTAAAGATACCAATAACTATAGACCCGTATCCGTGTTGCCGGTTTTCAGCAAGGTGTTTGAAAAGGTAATGCTTAATCAAATGCTCACCCACTTTAACACCAATAAAATCTTACACGACAAACAGTATGGTTTCACCAAAGGACGTTGTACGACTGACGCCGGTGTCACACTATTAAAACACATATATACTGCGTGGGAAGAGGCACAAGATGCCATAGGAATCTTCTGTGACCTCTCGAAGGCATTTGATTGCGTAAATCACCAAACCTTGCTCTTGAAACTGAAGCATTATGGTTTAGGTAAACTTGCGCTCAGTTTAGTAACATCGTATTTGAATGATAGACAGCAGCAAGTACAAGTAAATGGTGTAAATTCAATGGGTTTAAAAGTAAAAATGGGTGTACCACAAGGTTCGATATTGGGTCCTTTCCTCTTTTTAGTATATATAAATGACCTACCCCATTTATTTAAAAATCATCCACAAATGGTGTTGTTTGCTGACGATACTTTTTTAATATTTAGGATAAACAGACATGCTACAAACCTTGACGACGTAAATAACGCTCTAATGCAGGTCCATAACTGGTTTACCGCTAACAATTTAGTATTAAATGGGAAAAAAACTAAGTGCATAAGATTTTCTCTACCAAATGTCAAATTTTGTGATACTGACATAGTATTGAATCAAGAGAAACTTGAATTTGTCGATGAAACTGTTTTCTTGGGGATCACGCTCGACTCAAGGCTACAATGGGGTCCTCATTTAACATCTCTTGCAGGACGGCTGAGTTCAGCGGCATATGCTGTCAGAAAAATCCGTCAATTTACTGATGTAGATACCGCGAGGCTAGTGTATTTTAGTTATTTTCATAGTATTATGTCATACGGTATTTTACTATGGGGACGGGCTGCAGACATCGAGTCTATATTTATTCTGCAGAAAAGAGCCATCAGAGCCATATATAACCTGCGTAGGCGCGATTCTCTAAGAGAACTGTTTAAGGAAATTAACATCATGACTGTACCTTGTCAATACATCTATGCAAACATCATGTACGTTAGGAAAAATCTGCATTTATTTAGTAAAAGAGGTGACCGGCACCACTATAATACTAGAAACAGGGACCAACTAGTTCAGCCAGGTTTTAGGTTGGCTAAAGTAGACTCATCTTTCATGGGGTACTGTTTAAAATGTTACAATAAAATACCTCCCCCCATTCAACAACTGAATGAAACGAAATTTAAATCTTGCATAAAACGCACACTATGTAGGCAAGCATATTATAAGTTGAGGGATTACATTGATGATAAAAATGCTTGGCGCAATGCTGGTCCTGCTCCACAACCATAGGGGCAACCTGAATCATGTGAATTACCATTTGAAGTTATTGTGGAAGCAGCAGAAGATTGTAAAAATATATTTGCATTGTATAGATTCAATCTAGTATTATATAATTGCATAGCACATGTGTGAGTACTATGTACTGCAAAGCCACCATTTACTGAGTACCTACATCTTTCATTGACGCGAATATACTCTGGTAGTTGAGTGAATGTCATGCTCACTTAAATGTCACGCTGATGGTGGCGGGTGTGTCGGGTCATTTAGTTCCCTTCAATATGGTTGAGTTGAATGATGGCTGATACATGCGTGATGTTCGTGAACGGGCGCTGTTAGTTGTGACTGGTCATCTCTTAGCTACCACGGTTTATTTTTAATTACTTTGTTTTTGTATTAGTGATTTAATCTTTTACTGGACGCTCTTAACTTGCCCGTATTTCTACATCGTTCTCACATATTTGTAATTTTTAACATGAATGATGTAACCAAGATTTTGTAACATATTTTGATTTAAAAGAGTGTCCATGGAGTTTCTTGCCCATTCTTCTCCATAGAGATCTACGCTTTGGAATGGGCAACTACAGTACTTTCACAAGTTTTTATGCCTTGTGACTGGGACTGTAGCTTTAGCTTAGCGTTTTTTTTTATTGTTTTTGACTTTCAAAAGTGCCTGTAATTTTCTAATTGAAATAAACGCTTTGAGTTTTGAGTTTTAGCGCCAACCTTCTTCATCATCATTATTGGCTGCCTGAGTATTTAATGTTACGAGTAATGCTCGAAGAAGAAGTATTTAAAAAGCTTGAGTAATACTAAGTTTACCCGGGTTTGAAGAAGTAAACCTAGGTTAGGTTTACTTCTTCAAACCCGGGTAAACTTAGTATCACTCAAGCTTTTTAAATAAAAATTTGAAAAGTAACTATGTTACAGCTGAATGCCGAAGTACAGTTACACCAACTTTTAGCCGGCTAAACCTAGGTGTTGCCAGTAACAGATAAACTCAGGTGTATCTTTTGCTAAGACCAAATGGGGTAGGCTAGAACTGTGAAAAAACACGCGCGTTGTGCCCCGGCAGGCAGCGGCCGGTGAGCACTACATCCAAATTGGTTGCGTCAAATCGTCAGAAAAGAATCGAAAGAAAAGCTTGGCTAATTCTAACTTTACCCGGGAAAACTGAGGTTTACTTTTTCTTCTAGCACTACCCGTAATATAAATTCCCCCTCACTTTTAAGCCATACTTCCCATGATCTTCTGAAAGTCATCCACACACCTGAATGTTGGACTGCTCTCAATCTCTGGCTTCCATTCAGCTCTGCTCCATCTGCTATCACCACGGCTAGCCCCTAATCTGGCATATTGGCTTATATCCTTTTTAGCTCCGGATATAATCAAGAGGCTTTTTTAATATTGTGTTTCATCCACACATTGGATTTTAAAGTTTTGATTTGGGAGACAGAAAATTAATAATTGCCTAAGCAAACAATTATTTACCTTAGGCGTATTATTTATATGCACGTAAATTAATATCGCTACTATTATTTCAAGCAAACACAACTTGAAATAATAGTCAAACGAGTAATTTTGTATTATATAAGGACCTTTTTGACTATCACAGCAGAATATAAAACTGCTCAGTATAGATTAATGTGGTGTGGTGTGGTCTCAATTATAAACCACATTGATTTATAATTGAGACCACATGTTGTTTTTTTTTCTATTAGGGATTCTCAGTAGGTCTGGTAAGCCGGAGATTGATGTTATACCCAGCTGTCTGTAAAGAGTATACCTTTAATAAATAGAACTTTAACATAACATACTATAAAAAGCAAGCGTAGCGTTATTATTATTAATTCGCCCTTTTAGCGTATTGTACCTACCACCCCATTATTCTTTGTCTAAATTTCCATTTACACGAAGCAATTAATGTGCTGTCATTGGAACAATGCAGCCACGCTAAGATTGTATACATTAATGATTGCTCCAATTTATTGCAATCAACGGGCAATTAAATTGCTTAGCCTAGTGAGTCTTGAAAGCATTTTCGTCAAATGAAACGAGAAAATAATTGAGTGTACAGTTTATCACCAAATGATGACAAATACAGTTTCTCAAAGAAAATCCCTGACTTTGTTAACTTGCCAACAAAATGAAAAACGACAACGATATTTTACTTCACCCCCAGTAAACTTTTGACGTTTTTAAATAAATCCTTATTTGTTCGCAGGTAATGTACTGCCCGCCCCCCTACAATGACGGGATGTCGGGACGCCCCCAGCCCACCAAAACGACCCGGACTGGCAACGGGAACTCTTGCCACGATATCGTCTGAGACTCAATGAGGAACAGGTCACGTTACCACACCCAGGACCAAGCGACGGTAGTGTGAATATACCCAGAAATGAACTGTCTATAGAATATATCCGATGTAAATATCTTTGTTAGACTTAATAGACGTATACCTAAATTGTTATGTAGAAAAATGTATTACATAATGCTGTATAGAATTGTAATAACATATTTTTTTAATAGTAATTTTTCTTTTTTCATTTTTTTGATGTCTCTGACACACTTCTATATTCCGAGCCCCAATATGGAAGTGAGTATGATTAATCGAAAAATAATGTAAATATTATATATTTATGTATTTTTATGATGTCTTAAGTTTACGGTATAAAATTTTAGTCAAACTAAAATGTACGAATTAGATATTAAAAATTAATAGATAATACATCGAATTATACGATAGATATAATTGTAAATAAAATTTTAAAACTTTTTGTATTTAATGTCCTTATTTACATTGAAGTTGTAATATTTTAATGTAAATTACATCAAATTATAAAACATTAAACTTTGTAACAAATAAATTGATTAGTAAAAAAAATAGTTTGAAATTATAAAATGTTATAAATGTATATAAATATACGTCAAAATTACATATTAAATATTACGTTGTATTAATTTTAAGTGGATTTATGTAAAACGCTTTAAAGTAAGTTAATTAAATAAATGTTTTGATAAAATTGGAGTTCATTTTATTCCCTGATTAATTTTGAGTTTCTTAGAATTTATAATGTCACAAACAGATTAATAACGTCTAGGGTATAGTATAAAATGAACATCAAAGAAAGGAAATTAGTTACTTTAAAGTTTCATGATAATAAATGTTTTGAAAGTTAATTTAAGATTCATGAATGTGATATTGGATAACTTTCTCTGCTTTCAAACTATTTAAAGTATTCACAATCTTCTACTATAGAGAAAATATTTAGGTTTTGTGAAAGGCGATAACGGAATAGTCCTGAATGTTTTTCTATATTAACTTGATATCCAATCCCATCTACTAAAACTTGAAACTTGGTATTTAATCAAAATAATAGTATCAGTAGTAGTTATGCCTCTGAAAGTACATTAAGCCTAAGCGTTGAAAATCGGTAGTGAGTGGCTCGAAAGTCTGATAACCAGTCTTACCAAGAGGAACCGTATTACCCAATACTAAGTAAGTTGTGGAAGTCACATAGATATTTATCTCCATCCGGTTAGTCTGGAAGCTGACCTTAATTGTAAAACTGTACAGAGACATTAATTCGTTATATATACAGGGTGGCTAAAAAGTCGTGGATCAAACGCAACTAGGGGTTGGATGGGGTCATCAGCTGCAAAAAAATGTTCTACGGGAGGTCCATAAGGTCAACCCCTGCAGAATTATAATTTATTTTGTGTTTTATGACAAATTTGACTGTTTTTTACTCATCATTCATCATCATCATCATTACAGCCCGAAAGACGTCCACTGCTGGACATAGGCCTCCCCCAAGAAGGGGGGGTTTTGCCATAATCGCCACGCTTGGCAGGCGGGTTGGCGATTGCAGTACGGTTGTTACAAAAGCACAGAGAACGCTGCTGCCCATTCTCTGGCAAGTCCCTTAGTCGCCTCTTATGACACCCACGGGAAGATATGGGATGGTGCTATTCTTTACGTCCGACACCACACAGAACTACTCATTCTTTTTACTCATTCTTATTAAAATTCGAAAAAATCTATATCCTGTATGTTTTTTTATATTTTTCACTAGATTGGTACGAATGAGTCCTTGCGTTAGAAATGCTATTTATGGTTGTTTATTGGGTGTGTTAAAGATAATATTAGGCTTTACGAAAAAAAAAACAAATTATAACTTTTTATTTACTTCGGACCCCACTGTGAAAAAAAAACCGGCCAAGTGCGAGTCTTACTCGCACACAGGGTTCCATAGCTCCAAACAATATAATAACAATATTTTGAACTGTCATTCATTAGTTAGTAGTATTAATTAGTAAACTTCCACACAACCGCAAAACTAAATTTGTTTTTCATAGTATGTTTATGAAAAACAAAGTAACTGCTGCAGTTTGATGAAAAAGTCCCATATCTCAAAAACTAAACGTCATATCTTATTGAAACCAATTTTCGTTGATAGTTTTTTTTACGTTCTACAATCCTAAATATTTTCAGAATTTTCCTCCTCTTACTTTAGAAATTAGAGGGGGGGGAAACACATTTTCCCACTTTGGAAGTGGCTCTAGCGCAAACTATTCAGTTTAGAAAAAAATGATATTAGAAACATCAATATCATTTTTAAAGACCTATCCATAGATACCCCACACGTATGGGTTAGATGAAAATTTTTTTTTTGGTTTTCAGTTGTAAGTATGGGGACCCCCTTAATTTATTGTTTTTTTTTCTATTTTTGTGTGAAAATCCTAATGCGGTTTACAGAATACATCTACTTACCAAGTTTCAACAGTATAGTTCTTATAGTTTCGGAAATAAGTGGCTGTGACATACAGACGGACGGACAGACAGACAGCCAGCCAGACAGACAGACAGACAGACAGACAGACAGACATGACGAATCTATAAGGGTTCCGTTTTTTGCCATTCGGCTACGGAACCCTAAAAATACTCTACCGAAAAGTGACCCTGTATTACCTAGTCCTCTAGTCTCGCGAAGTGTCAAGCAGTCGATGAGATACTTCCTTAAAAAGATAATGAGCACTTGGGCCACATGACCCGAGCGTTTCGACCCCAAACGACTCAAAATTATAACTGCCATTTAGGTTACAGTATTTGTGCCGTTTGAGGCTCTCAGCAGCCGCAGCAGCAGCTCCAGCATAACCCGCCATGCTTGCAACATGAGATGGAACAAGGGTATCGACGCAAGTAGCGTACAACACTAAAGGCCTACCCACCTTCCAAGGCATCAGCGTCATGCCTTCTGGTCTCTTCCCATCGTCACGTACCAAGCCGTTAGGTTTTAAAACCGCTGGTACACTGGTGGCAAGAGCTCGACGAATAATGTCGTTGATGCTGGCGTGCCGTGCTGCACTCCTGCAGCAGGAGAGGCCATGGTGTCCGAGATTGTCGACGTCTTCACCGCAGTGACAACAATGTAGAGCAAAACGAGCATTGTAAAAGGATAGGCAAATAAAGATATGTTGCAGTGGTCACTATGAGTTGATCTTAAAAATAAATATAGTTATAAATTTAGTTCAAACAGCTGGGTACATAGGTTTACAAGTACATGGTTTTACAAGCTAATGATACGAGGAAACTGGAAACACAATGGGCCATCACGAAAACGTGGAGTAAATGGAACGTAAATTTATCCAATTTTGGGATTGAAAAGCTCGTTTCGTATACAATGCTTACTTTATTCGTATCTCTGGGTAAAGTTGTTGAGTTTGTCGCAAAAAAAAATACAAACAGTAAAGGGTATTTGTATTTTCGATTCAAAACTCTTTCCAAATAATTTTACGTTTAGTCCGCACATTCTTATTGGGGCCTCACCAAACAAAAACCACCATCTTTCTTCTATAACGTGTGGGTAGTGCCATGGGCCTCTGACTTGGTTTTATATGCCGTCGAGGAATATCTCTCAGGCATGCTGGTTTCCTCACAATTGTTTTTCTTCACCGAAGCAAGTTTTGTTTCTGTAATCTGTAAACTCACCAATTTACTCAGTTCATCATCATCATCATCATCATCATCATTTCAGCCGAAAGACGTCCACCGCTGCACATAGGCCTCCCCCAAAGGGGGTGTTTGCCATAATCGCCACGCTTGGCAGGCGGTTTGGCGATCGCAGTAAGGTTGTTGCAAAATGCACAGAAAACGCTGCTGCCCATACTCTGGCAAGTCCCTTAGTCGCTTCTTACAACACCCACTGGAAGATTTGGGATGGTACTATTCTTAACCTCCGACACCATACAGAGCAACACGACTCAGTTCAACACGACTTAAAAAAAAGAGCGTAATTGGAATTCCATGTCCACAAGACACCAGCGTCATCTTTACGCTGACCAATCAGGGAAGAGCCTGCCCAAAACATACAAATGTATCACGCACTACAGTGAAAGCTTTGTCCAATAAAGATTTATAGTAGTAATAAATTAGAGTCCGGTAAAATACGACCTTATTTTACTACCGGTTAATTTATTACCTTTAATGACTCAGTCGGAAGTATGTACTTAGTTAGTTTCACGGGTTTTTGTAAGTTACTACTTAACTGGGCGTGGATTCACTATTTTATTACTTACTTTGCGTTGATAAGACATGGTTTTGGCAAGGTTACCTACAGGTATTTTCCAAAGCTGACAAGAAGAGCTGAGAAGAAGTAAGTATTTTTAGTAATTGATAACAAATTGAAAAAAGAGAGCAGCGGTGGCCTAGTGGTGGCAGCCCCGACTTACGAGCGGTAAGCCGTGGGTTCGAACCAAGACAGGCATTACTTTGTGTAGTTTATTTCATCACCGCTGCCCTCAAAAATGGTGATGGAAAACATCGTGAGGAGGCCGGCATGTGCTAGAACTAAAAATTCGAAAACCTGGGTTATCTACCAACCCGCACTGGGCCCGCGTGGTGGATTACAGCCCGCTCCCTCTCATTGAGAAGAGGTCTGTGTCCCAGCAGTGCGAACATTATAGGATAATGATGACGATAATGATGAAAACAGTCCTACGGAATTGGGGAATAGATAAATCGAGACACCCCAGAGGCAGAGATCTAGTAAGGACTGACAAATATTTGGTTTTTGTAATCAAATTAGACTGCATCGTTGGTCTAGCGTTGGTCGTTCTTGCAAGCGCTACTGCTGAGCTTGAAGTATTGGGTTCGATTCCTAGGTCGGGCAAAGTGTTTTTGGGTTTTTTCATCAGGAATTTCTCAATCGGAGCTCAGAATCTGGATTTTTGCCCGATTGATGGCAAAATACTGACACAATCGGAAGTACTTATTTAGTTTGACGACTTTTTGTAGACTGGTACTAAAATGAAGAACTCGATTCCATACCGATTCGAGTTTTTATTACTTACTTTGCCTTGATAAGGATGTTTTTGTTAGGTATTTTTTTCAAAGTTGCTTGAAAAGTAAGTACATAATATTTACTTACTTTTCAAGCAACTTTAATTGGAGTTCATTTTATTCCCTGATTAATTTTGAGTTTCTTAGAATTTATAATGTCACAAACAGATTAATAACGTCTAGGGTATAGTATAAAATGAACATCAAAGAAAGGAAATTAGTTACTTTAAAGTTTCATGATAATAAATGTTTTGAAAGTTAATTTAAGATTCATGAATGTGATATTGGATAACTTTCTCTGCTTTCAAACTATTTAAAGTATTCACAATCTTCTACTATAGAGAAAATATTTAGGTTTTGTGAAAGGCGATAACGGAATAGTCCTGAATGTTTTTCTATATTAACTTGATATCCAATCCCATCTACTAAAACTTGAAACTTGGTATTTAATCAAAATAATAGTATCAGTAGTAGTTATGCCTCTGAAAGTACATTAAGCCTAAGCGTTGAAAATCGGTAGTGAGTGGCTCGAAAGTCTGATAACCAGTCTTACCAAGAGGAACCGTATTACCCAATACTAAGTAAGTTGTGGAAGTCACATAGATATTTATCTCCATCCGGTTAGTCTGGAAGCTGACCTTAATTGTAAAACTGTACAGAGACATTAATTCGTTATATATACAGGGTGGCTAAAAAGTCGTGGATCAAACGCAACTAGGGGTTGGATGGGGTCATCAGCTGCAAAAAAATGTTCTACGGGAGGTCCATAAGGTCAACCCCTGCAGAATTATAATTTATTTTGTGTTTTATGACAAATTTGACTGTTTTTTACTCATCATTCATCATCATCATCATTACAGCCCGAAAGACGTCCACTGCTGGACATAGGCCTCCCCCAAGAAGGGGGGGTTTTGCCATAATCGCCACGCTTGGCAGGCGGGTTGGCGATTGCAGTACGGTTGTTACAAAAGCACAGAGAACGCTGCTGCCCATTCTCTGGCAAGTCCCTTAGTCGCCTCTTATGACACCCACGGGAAGATATGGGATGGTGCTATTCTTTACGTCCGACACCACACAGAACTACTCATTCTTTTTACTCATTCTTATTAAAATTCGAAAAAATCTATATCCTGTATGTTTTTTTATATTTTTCACTAGATTGGTACGAATGAGTCCTTGCGTTAGAAATGCTATTTATGGTTGTTTATTGGGTGTGTTAAAGATAATATTAGGCTTTACGAAAAAAAAAACAAATTATAACTTTTTATTTACTTCGGACCCCACTGTGAAAAAAAAACCGGCCAAGTGCGAGTCTTACTCGCACACAGGGTTCCATAGCTCCAAACAATATAATAACAATATTTTGAACTGTCATTCATTAGTTAGTAGTATTAATTAGTAAACTTCCACACAACCGCAAAACTAAATTTGTTTTTCATAGTATGTTTATGAAAAACAAAGTAACTGCTGCAGTTTGATGAAAAAGTCCCATATCTCAAAAACTAAACGTCATATCTTATTGAAACCAATTTTCGTTGATAGTTTTTTTTACGTTCTACAATCCTAAATATTTTCAGAATTTTCCTCCTCTTACTTTAGAAATTAGAGGGGGGGGAAACACATTTTCCCACTTTGGAAGTGGCTCTAGCGCAAACTATTCAGTTTAGAAAAAAATGATATTAGAAACATCAATATCATTTTTAAAGACCTATCCATAGATACCCCACACGTATGGGTTAGATGAAAATTTTTTTTTTGGTTTTCAGTTGTAAGTATGGGGACCCCCTTAATTTATTGTTTTTTTTTCTATTTTTGTGTGAAAATCCTAATGCGGTTTACAGAATACATCTACTTACCAAGTTTCAACAGTATAGTTCTTATAGTTTCGGAAATAAGTGGCTGTGACATACAGACGGACGGACAGACAGACAGCCAGCCAGACAGACAGACAGACAGACAGACAGACAGACATGACGAATCTATAAGGGTTCCGTTTTTTGCCATTCGGCTACGGAACCCTAAAAATACTCTACCGAAAAGTGACCCTGTATTACCTAGTCCTCTAGTCTCGCGAAGTGTCAAGCAGTCGATGAGATACTTCCTTAAAAAGATAATGAGCACTTGGGCCACATGACCCGAGCGTTTCGACCCCAAACGACTCAAAATTATAACTGCCATTTAGGTTACAGTATTTGTGCCGTTTGAGGCTCTCAGCAGCCGCAGCAGCAGCTCCAGCATAACCCGCCATGCTTGCAACATGAGATGGAACAAGGGTATCGACGCAAGTAGCGTACAACACTAAAGGCCTACCCACCTTCCAAGGCATCAGCGTCATGCCTTCTGGTCTCTTCCCATCGTCACGTACCAAGCCGTTAGGTTTTAAAACCGCTGGTACACTGGTGGCAAGAGCTCGACGAATAATGTCGTTGATGCTGGCGTGCCGTGCTGCACTCCTGCAGCAGGAGAGGCCATGGTGTCCGAGATTGTCGACGTCTTCACCGCAGTGACAACAATGTAGAGCAAAACGAGCATTGTAAAAGGATAGGCAAATAAAGATATGTTGCAGTGGTCACTATGAGTTGATCTTAAAAATAAATATAGTTATAAATTTAGTTCAAACAGCTGGGTACATAGGTTTACAAGTACATGGTTTTACAAGCTAATGATACGAGGAAACTGGAAACACAATGGGCCATCACGAAAACGTGGAGTAAATGGAACGTAAATTTATCCAATTTTGGGATTGAAAAGCTCGTTTCGTATACAATGCTTACTTTATTCGTATCTCTGGGTAAAGTTGTTGAGTTTGTCGCAAAAAAAAAATACAAACAGTAAAGGGTATTTGTATTTTCGATTCAAAACTCTTTCCAAATAATTTTACGTTTAGTCCGCACATTCTTATTGGGGCCTCACCAAACAAAAACCACCATCTTTCTTCTATAACGTGTGGGTAGTGCCATGGGCCTCTGACTTGGTTTTATATGCCGTCGAGGAATATCTCTCAGGCATGCTGGTTTCCTCACAATTGTTTTTCTTCACCGAAGCAAGTTTTGTTTCTGTAATCTGTAAACTCACCAATTTACTCAGTTCATCATCATCATCATCATCATCATCATTTCAGCCGAAAGACGTCCACCGCTGCACATAGGCCTCCCCCAAAGGGGGTGTTTGCCATAATCGCCACGCTTGGCAGGCGGTTTGGCGATCGCAGTAAGGTTGTTGCAAAATGCACAGAAAACGCTGCTGCCCATACTCTGGCAAGTCCCTTAGTCGCTTCTTACAACACCCACTGGAAGATTTGGGATGGTACTATTCTTAACCTCCGACACCATACAGAGCAACACGACTCAGTTCAACACGACTTAAAAAAAAGAGCGTAATTGGAATTCCATGTCCACAAGACACCAGCGTCATCTTTACGCTGACCAATCAGGGAAGAGCCTGCCCAAAACATACAAATGTATCACGCACTACAGTGAAAGCTTTGTCCAATAAAGATTTATAGTAGTAATAAATTAGAGTCCGGTAAAATACGACCTTATTTTACTACCGGTTAATTTATTACCTTTAATGACTCAGTCGGAAGTATGTACTTAGTTAGTTTCACGGGTTTTTGTAAGTTACTACTTAACTGGGCGTGGATTCACTATTTTATTACTTACTTTGCGTTGATAAGACATGGTTTTGGCAAGGTTACCTACAGGTATTTTCCAAAGCTGACAAGAAGAGCTGAGAAGAAGTAAGTATTTTTAGTAATTGATAACAAATTGAAAAAAGAGAGCAGCGGTGGCCTAGTGGTGGCAGCCCCGACTTACGAGCGGTAAGCCGTGGGTTCGAACCAAGACAGGCATTACTTTGTGTAGTTTATTTCATCACCGCTGCCCTCAAAAATGGTGATGGAAAACATCGTGAGGAGGCCGGCATGTGCTAGAACTAAAAATTCGAAAACCTGGGTTATCTACCAACCCGCACTGGGCCCGCGTGGTGGATTACAGCCCGCTCCCTCTCATTGAGAAGAGGTCTGTGTCCCAGCAGTGCGAACATTATAGGATAATGATGACGATAATGATGAAAACAGTCCTACGGAATTGGGGAATAGATAAATCGAGACACCCCAGAGGCAGAGATCTAGTAAGGACTGACAAATATTTGGTTTTTGTAATCAAATTAGACTGCATCGTTGGTCTAGCGTTGGTCGTTCTTGCAAGCGCTACTGCTGAGCTTGAAGTATTGGGTTCGATTCCTAGGTCGGGCAAAGTGTTTTTGGGTTTTTTCATCAGGAATTTCTCAATCGGAGCTCAGAATCTGGATTTTTGCCCGATTGATGGCAAAATACTGACACAATCGGAAGTACTTATTTAGTTTGACGACTTTTTGTAGACTGGTACTAAAATGAAGAACTCGATTCCATACCGATTCGAGTTTTTATTACTTACTTTGCCTTGATAAGGATGTTTTTGTTAGGTATTTTTTTCAAAGTTGCTTGAAAAGTAAGTACATAATACGCCCTCACCGTGAGGAAATCGAAATGTATAAGATGAAATATTCAGGGACATTGTGACATCTACCAACCCGCACTGGGCCCGGCCGCGTGGTGCATACTAACATCCGAATCCTTCTCTTAGAGAGGAGGTCTGGGTCACTGCAGTACAGGGAACAATTAGGCTAATTAAGATAAGAAATGTTTTAGCAAGGATACAGGAATTATCTTCAAAGCTAACAAGGAAGAAGTGAGTATGTCTAGTGATAGGTAAGTTCTCCTAGCTGAAAAAAAATCGGCCAAGTGCGAGTCGGACTCGCGCACCGAGGGTTCCGTACAAAAAATATTTTTGATAAAGGAAGTAACTAAAAATTGACGGTTTTCGCAATTTTTCCTTTATATCTGTGCTATAAGACGTTGCTTCGTACCAAATTTCAAGATTCTGAGCTCACGGGAAGTACCTTGTAGGTTTTGATTCCCTTATATATAAAATTTGCGGAAACTTGCGGCATAAACGGCTGTATCTTTTGATTGCGTTTGCTTAGAAGGTTGATTTTTTAACAGCTCCAAGGGACAGTAGACCTGAGTATTTGATATAAAATCCAGCTTGCGTTCCTGAGAAAAAGGGTCTTGACAGACAGAAAGACGGGCAGACGGACGAACGGACGGACAACAAAGTGATCCTAAAAGGGTTCCGTTTTTTCTTTCGAGGTATGGAACCCTAATTAAGTCAGACTGGCTTACTTTTAGTATCAGTAGTTATCTTATATAGTAGGTGGCAAAATAGTAGCAAAGTTCATATAAACGGAAATACTCCATAAAAAAATCCAAACCTAGGCACATGTTGGTACCACAATTAATAACACCCATCTCTTTGGTCGGGGGTTAAAAACAGGGCGAAAGTTCGTACGAAAAAAATAATGAGGGGTATTAGTCATTTCGTTGGGTTGAAATGATTTGGTAGTTCGTAAAATAATACAAGTAAAGTAGTATAACCGGACGACATAGTATTATGTTCAAAAACCGGCCAAGTGCGAGTCTAACTCGCACACAGGGTTCCATAGCCCCAAACAATATAATAACAAGATTTTGAACTGTCATTCATAGTAGTAGTATTAGTTAGTAAACTTCCACTCAACCGCAAAACTAAATTTGTTTTTCATAGTATGATAATGAAAAACAAAGTTACTGCTGCAGTTTGATGAAAAAGTCCCATATCTCAAAAACTAAACATCATATCTTATTGAAACCAATTTTCGTTGATAGTTTTTTTTACGTTCTACAAACTTAAATATTTTCAGAATTTTCTTCCTCTTACTTTAGAAATTAGAGGGGGGGGGCACACATTTTACCAATTCGGAAGTGGCTCTAGCGCAAACTATTCAGTTTAGAAAAAAATGAGATTAAAAACCTCAATATCATTTTTGAAGCCCTATCCATAGATACCGCAAACGAATGTGTTTGATGAAAAAAAAAATTGGGTTTCTGTTCAAAGTATGGGGAATCCCCAAAATTAATTGTTTTTTTTCTATTTTTGTATTCTACACACATCAAAAGTGTCTAGGGATCAACATATATTTTTGCAATAACTTTTCTCCTGATTGATATTAATTAAAATTTTCTTTAAGGATTCATCAAATAAAGTGTTTTCGTTTGTCACAGTAACGATAAACCAAGTCACCTTTGCATTAATAAAGAAATTTGCCATTTTCTAATAAAGGGATTTTTGACATTTGAACCACTAACATTAAAGTTCGAAAAAAAGACTGAAATAACAGTTTTCTTTAAAATTTTATTGAGTAACTTAAACAATTAATAATCCGTGTTTCTACCGCGAACACTAACATTACAAGAACATCGGTTTGGCATACTCAAAATGAGTTCATCCAAATCACGCTGTGGAATGGCCGCCCATGTTCGTTGCAACAACAAAAAAAGGTCTTCTTGCGACTGGATACCCTCCATATTCGGCAGAGCTCTTCTCTGTAGCATATCCCATGCATGCTCAATCGGGTTCAAGTCTGGCGACTGAGCAGGCCAGGGCAGGACATTGATGTTAGCTGCGGCGAGAGTCTGTCTTACAACTCTTGCGGTGTGCGGTCGTGCATTATCATGCATTAACTGAAATAAGGGACCGATTTGCACTTGTAGAGGAACGATGACGTCTGATACAATCGTCTCAGCATAAATTTGAGCGTTGAGGTTGCCTCTGATCCAAATCAACTCAGTTCTTCCGCCGATCCAAATACCCGCCCATACCATGATGGTTCCACCACTATAAGGATGGACTTCCTGGCAGGATTTTAATCGCTGTTGGCGTCCAGGGGTTCTCCAGTGTCGTATACGTCTTGTATCCGGTCTCATACCAAAACGAGACTCATCAGAAAAGCACACGAAACGCCATTGTTCTTCTGCCCAATTTCTGTGTTCAAGAGCCCATTGATATCGAATCCTACGATTGTGCATTGCTATAGGTGGTACCCGTAGCGGTCTTCGGGAATGAAGGTTCACTTCATGCAAGCGGTTTCTGACTGTTTGGTCGCTAATTAAGTTCCCTGAAGAGTGATGAAGCCTCACGGCTAACATCATGGCGGTTATTTTTGGAGCTCTTCGAGTTAAGATTTGAATGTATCGGTCTTGTCTCCGTGTGGTGCAGCGATACCGTCCTCCATGGCGCTCAGCCACGGTACCAGTGCTTCGGTAACGTGTCCAAAGTCGACTGATAACACTCTGACTTGTATTCAGAGCTAAAGCCACAGTACGTTGCCGGGAACCAGCTTCTATCATTCCCACGGCTTTGAGCATTTCTTCCCTGCTTAAATGACGTCGCCGCTCCATAATAACGTTGGTTTTAATCAGTAGTAGGGAAACAGTAGCACTAATAATGTCTTCAATGCGTTGTATGTTTTTGTAGGGAAAATATTGACAGCTGATTTTCATCTTTTACTCGAATTTGATTCACAGTTCCTGATTCAAATTATGAAATGCACCAAAAAGGATCCATATAAATTTATAAAATCATAAATTTATTACAAAGCCACATCTCAATCTCAAGAAATCCGCATAAAAATGCTTGATCCCTAGACACTTTTGATGTGTGTATTTATGTATCTAATTACCAAGTTTCACAGTAAACAGTATAGTTCTTATAGTTTTGGAAAAAAGTGGCTGTGACATACGGACGGCCAGACAGACAGACAGACATGACGAATCTATAAGGGTTCCGTTTTTTGCCATTTGGCTACGGAACCCTAATAAAAAACGAATAATCGAATGTGACCGTACCCGGCTAAAAAATGTTATTTGAACTTTGAACGAGTCATCAATACTAAGAAAAAAAAACTAGCAAAGCTAAGAAAAATTAAACTTTTTGAACTTAAGTCATTCGTAATCGTACATCTTCAACACATCACGCTAATTTCAACAGCACATTAGTAATACAGGAAACAGTCAATATGAATTTATCAGCAAGTACATCTTACACACTTGAAATACCACAAAGGCTTACTTCGTATTTAAGGGGGAAGCGACAGGGTGTCCCGTGAAATTCATATTTCTTACGTTTTTTGCAATTTTCCGGTCAGTGTCAGGTTTTATCTAAACTAATATTATAAAGAGGAAAGATTTGATTGTTTGTTTGTTTGTTTGCATTGAATAGGCTCCGAAGCTACTGGTCCGATTTGAAAAATTCTTTCAGTATTAGATAGCGCATTTATCGAGGAAGGCTATAGGCTATATATCATCACGCTACGACCAATAGGAGTGGAGCAGCAATGAAAAATGTTGCGAAAACGGGGAAAATGTGACGCAAACGAAGTTGCGCCGGACAGCTAGTGTTGGATAAAATATGATACGAATGATACTGTCGCTTCCACCTTAATAGCAAAGAGCCAGAGAGTCAAAGATGGCATTGCACCTTTGGATAGCACCCCTTTCTCGGAACTTGAAGAGATAACTGTCTGCGAACCTTTGGTACTATTAAAGTGGCGGACAATGTGACACCCACATGACATTTTGCAATTGCATGTGGAGTATATGCATCGTAGCTGGTGGCGTCTCTTGCAAAATGTTTGCTCCTAGACGGACGTTTTGCATTTGCATGTGGCTGAGATGAGAATCCTAAAGGAGATGTGTGGTGTAACGCGAATGGATAAAATAAGAAACTTATTTGGAGGGTGAGTGAAAAGCGACTAAGAAAAGGCACAAGGTAGATGCGAGTCGCGGGCCTGTGTACGGTGAGTAATGGGCTAGCTCACCGTCCATCCGTCTTATGACGACAGACCGTGTCGACGACGGTGCGTTCGTGTTCTATGCGCGCCTCTATGCGGAGCTGTCAGCAAATCGGAAGGGGTCCGATAGGGCCGATGCCTGCCAGGGCTGCGACACTGTTCGAAAGAGATACCGAGGCCCTGAAACACAAAGGGCTAAGAAGGAACATGGATGGGTTTTACTCAGTACAATTCTGACACTACCTTCCGCTCTGCCCAGAGTGGGAGGAGTCATTTCATGATTTTCCATCCTTAAAAAAAGGTAGATGCGAGGGAACTAATAGTGCGTGTATGACCAGATGTGTGAACGCGGATGAGGTGAAAGGAGAATGCAATGATCGTAGCACGTGGCGTTCAGTGGGTTCTGTCTACTTAAATTACAGAGAATAGTCACTTAAAAAGATTACAAATTATAGAAAATCTGTCAATTAAAAATTATTATGATGTTAATAATAGAAAACCGTCTTCACTATTTAATATTAATATCAGGGTGTCATTTGTAGATCTTTGACAGTCGTTACGAGTAGTCAGAAGCTAAAAATCTGACATCCAGTCTTACCAAGGGGTATCTTATTACCCAGTTACTGGGTTGTGGAGGTCAGATAGGCAGTCGCTTTATGTAAAATACTGGTACTCAGATGCATCCGGTTAGATTGGAAGCCGACCTCAAGATAGTTTGGGAAAAGGCTAGGCAGATGATGATGATCAGGGACAAGAATTATTCAATCGCAATATTAATGTTATGTTCAGTTTTTCAAGCCATACTCGACCTACATACTAACAACAATCTGGCAATATAAGACGCCTATTATGGCTTATCTAGCTTGGTGCCAAATTTGTTCCCCTCCATTGTATAGAAAAGTTTTCATTTTTGAGTGGGACTTCCTCGTTGGTATCGTGGCGCAAGCGTGACTACTGAGCATAAGGGGTTCGATTCCCTGATCGGGCAAAGTGATATTAGGTTTTTATTAGGATTTAGGAATTTCTCAGTAGCAGCCACGGAGCCTGGATATGTGTACGTTTGATGGCAATTGGCTCGTCCTATTGTCATTTACCCGGATCCTTATTACATGGGACTTAAGCATAACTGGCGAAATTTCGGTATACTGTTAGGTACACTTACACCTCTGCTTAACGTTTCGAGGATTACAAGGCGTAATGTTTATTATGTTCATATTCATTTTGGGGGTCCTATCTAGTTCATACTGTTTCGAAAAAAGTGTGTTAATTTTAATACGGTTGTGTTTTATTTTCTGTGGTCCCTACGCTGCTTTTCGTGCCAGTATATTTGTTTTTCCAAGAGTGATTTATTTCGTGGCAATTTGCACCTCCTCAAATTTATTAGGCTTTTTTTATTCGTTTAGTTATACTTTTTATGAAATAGGCACCTTATCGGCAGTTCGCCACTCTGAATATTTTAATGCAAATGGGAAAGCAGGTTTTTCTATAACACGTGAAAGATGAAATATGTACTTTCGCTACATTCTGGTGATTTAGCTAAGGAACAAAATAGCCAACAACACTTATGTCTGTTATTATACAACAAAAAAAATTGTTCTTTCTTTCTCCGATTGCAGTTTTACAAACACATTTAAATCAAACTTAAAACTTTAACCTAGTTCTGAACCCATGACCCAGTGATACAAACTACGGAACTGTCGAACTGAACTCGATAAAATTTAACGCTCAGAATAAATTTAATTAAAGTGCTGTAAAAATGGCGTTTCCCGCACGAGCATGACTTTTGGAAATCCGCCAAGCTGTACGATAAAAAATAATGGCATGTATCGTGTATTGTTCGAATTCAATGAACTGATTGTGTTGGAGAAAGTTCTTTTTCAATATCCATTGACCCGATTTCTGGTGTCATAGAAATAGGTTGTCACCTTGGGTCTCGTAACAAAACCTACGAATTACTTCTACTCTTTATTGCTCATCGGTTTTCACGTACACAAGACAACCAATCCAGGTATACATTTCCATTATAACATGACCTCGCTTTTTTATAGATTTCCCGTACACACACACACACACGTACACATCCAACGTACAGATCCAACTTACGTGCAGTAAGCAGTGGGTTCGAGCCCAGGCAGGCGCATTACTTTATGTAATTTATCATCACCGCTGTTCTCAAAAAACGGTGAAGGAAAACATCGTGAGGAAACCGGCATGTCCTAGAACTAAAAATTCGAAGACATGTGACATCTACCAACCCGCACTAGGGCCCACGGCTTCCTCTAGTTTTTAACTTTAATAACTATGTTCAATTTTCTTGTTTGTATAATTTGTAACTTGTGTGTGTCAATAAATTGATTTATTTATTTATTTACTAGGCCCGCGTGGTGGATTACAGCCCTCTCCCTCTCATAGCGAGGAGGCCTGTGTCCCAGCAGTGGGAACATTATAGGCTGGTAATGGTGATGATTATGATAATAATGACAGATCCGCATAAACTGGTTTAGTATAGCTTTTTTGGTCGCTGTGTGTACGAACGGCGACCAGCTATACAAAACCCAGTTACCAGGTAACCAAAGCGAGGTCATTTTATACTAGGAATGTATAACTTGATGTGTTTCTCTGTGGTTTGTGTATACTCGTTAGGTAGGTTTTAAGACAGGTGGAAGAAGATTGGAAGGTTAAACTTTACTCTCAGTTAGTCTTTACAATGATAGTCTACTTTTATCAAATCATTCTATCGTCAATTCATAATACTACCTGAACACCCCCTCTTCCCTGGCTACTGTGTGTTTTGTTGGCGATTTTCAGGTGTGACTCCAGGAAAATGCTAAAAAAATCCCAAATTTTTATCAGTGGCAGTATCAATAATACAGTAACTGTAGAGCTAGGCTGCTAAATGCATTTTATCTGTGACAGGATAAACTAGTACATTGTTCTCCAATACGTTATGAAGTGTCATCAAAGAAGGTTGCTTCATAATTATATTCCGAAGCCTGCGTTTTCTGAAAGTGGTTACGAAAGCATTGTCACATTTACGTTAATCATGACATAAATGTGATAATGACTAACGTTACGTAATAAAGACAAAAATAAACATTGCCTTCATCCTGAAGGCCGAAAGTATGTAATTACAACTTAAATCTTTGTAGGTAAGTATGGACTAAAAAGGAAACTAGAAACAATTCGTAAACAAACCGGAGTTACAGGTGTGACGTATTTTCTATTAAAAACTAAAATGGAGATGGACACGTCACGTGATGAGGACCAAAAAAGATAAATGGGCTAAGGATGTAACCGAGTGGTACTCAAGACAGTTCAAAAGGACAAAAGGGAGACAATGTCGTAGGTGGGAGGATGACGTTAAAAGAACAGCAGGCAGTATCTGGAGAAGGAAAACACATAATCGCACTCTGTGGCAAGCTTTAGCGGACGCCTATGCTGGATAGCAAGACAGTCTTCGCGAAACTGGTGACTAAAAGTAAAGTTTAAAATTCATAAAATATGTAAAATGTAATATTGTTGAATAAGGGCAATTGTATTGTATTTTATCGCATTACTAATGGATTCAGGTACATTAGTTGTCACGAAAGCCCTCACAACAATAATTAAAATAAAGTAGACTTAATCGTGAAGTATTATGTTAAATGATCGTTATCAACACCTAAATTATGTATAACAACGCTTTTGTTTTGTTTTATCGTCACCGTGAAATCACAGAAAAAGTATAGAGTATTCACACGCGATATTATTTATGTTAAGCCGAAATGTCAAAGAGTCAACTTCATTCGCAAGAGATGTTGTTCGTCGTTGGAAACATATTTAATCTTTTTATTCCCTGCTAACTGGATTACTTTGTGCTCATTATTATTTTAAACATTTCCCATAACGTGACAATTACCCTTTTAGGGGGTATGAGCAACAGGGTGTAAAGTTCCTAATCCCCCGTAGAAAAGGGAAGGATCATCCGACCAGACAGGTGTTGTCTGGTGGGCAACTGCCGGACAGTTGTTGTCGGGTTTCTCTATCTATAGTCTGAAGTCGATATAAACTTTGCTTGCGAGATGTAGGAAATTTATTTTAGTTCTTCTGTCGTGTCATAGATGGCGCTGTAGTACTTTTTGTAGTAAGTTGCTTTTTGTAGGTCCCTACACCCTGAAAACAAAGACTGAAAAACACAATGGTTCTAGTCAGTTTGTACCTTTGTCAAATACCTTTGTAACAACTGAAAAACTTGAAGCTGAAAATCATCAAAATGTCATTTACCAACAAAAATTACGTCTAATAAGCTCCACGTCTCAGCGACGCGTGACGTCGTTGAAGTTATTTGAGAAAACATAGGGCACCGAGTAAAATGAACGGAACGGTCGCTTGTTCGAGCGTCGACCAGTTTGACTCAGGACCTAACAGGCACGTGTCACGTCCAAAAAATCAGAAATTTTATTTTTTGAATTTATTTCAACTAAAATTACCGATGGTTTTACATCAATCGAATTATTCTAACCTAGCCTTAAAACCACGAAATATTTTAATGTTTTGTGGCTATATGGCTTGGATTTAAAACCGTAATTTGTACTTTCAGACTAATTATTCCAGATTAGGGCATTTATAACACAGGTTTAGTGCACAAAAATAGTAAAGTTCTAGGCAATCGCGTGTCTGATATGCCCTGATAACTTAGGCTATGAAGTAACGTTCTACGGTAATAAGTTCTTGATTTTACATGCTATTACGTAATTTATTCTGACGTTGCTTTTTCGTCGTTTGCAATTTATGTTGTGGTCGACACGTTTTTCATGAAATGGTTTTGTAATTACTAGTTGAGTACACTTTTTTATAAGGGTTCCGTAGCCGAATGGCAAAAAACGGAACCCTTATAGATTCGTCATGTCTGTCTGTCTGTCTGTCTGTCCGTCCGTATGTCACAGCCACTTTTTTCCTAAACTATACTGTTGAAACTTGGTAAGTAGGTGTATTCTGTGAACCGTATTAAGATTTTTACACAAAAATAGAAAAAAAAAACAATAAATTTTGGGGTTCCCCATACTTAGAACTGAAAACCAAAAATTTTTTTTTCATACCCGTACATGTGGTGTATCTATGGATAGGTCTTCAAAAATGATATTGAGGTTTCTAGTATCATTTTTTTCTAAACTGAATAGTTTGCGCTAGATCCACTTCCAAAGTGGTAAAATGTGTGTCCCCCCCCCCCTCTAATTTCTAAAGTAAGAGGAGGTAAATTCTGAAAATATTTAAGATTGTAGAACGTAAAAAAAACTATCAACGAAAATTGGTTTCAATAAGATATGATTTTTAGTTTTTGAGATATAGGAGTTTTTCATCAAACTGCAGCAGTAACTTTGTTTTTCATAAACATACTATGAAAAACAAATTTAGTTTTGCGGTTGAGTGGAAGTTTACTAACTAATACTACTAACTAATGAATGACAGTTCAAAATATTGTTATTATATTGTTTGGGGCTATGGAACCCTGTGTGCGAGTAAGACTCGCACTTGGCCGGTTTTTTTGTATTTTAAAATGTTTCGATCACACCATAAAATAATTAGGAAAGTACATAAAAGGTTGTAATTAAATTTAACAAAGTCCATTTTTGATTCGTCAACGGTAGCCGGCTTTTTCCCAACTATATTGGGGTCAGATTCCAGTGTTAAGGGATGCAGCTTACTACCAGTATTTTACATGGAACATCTGCCTATCAGACGTACACAAACCAGATGCTGGGTATGGGTCCTTACATAAAGATACAGGAGCACTTGGAAAAGATTGCTACCGATCGGTACGGGCAAAATAGTTCTATACTTTTTCGGTTTTGGCACGCATATAAAGAAACAGACGTAGAATAGGATAAAAAGATGAATAAATATATGAAAAAACTGTATTTTATGCAAGCTTCCTAAAAGGATACCCTTTTTAAAGGCTGATTGTAAAATTTTGCGGGCTCCTATCAAATATATACGTAATACCCAAGGGAAACATGCCTGTAATATATGATAAAGAGTCTTAAAAATGTGTGGGCATGCTTCACGAAAAGCTAGCCCCTATGTCATTGCTCAGTGATGAAAAACCTGTCAAAGGCAATCGCTGAACAGGTGTTGAATAGGCCTAGACACTTCGTGATATATCGTTGGCTTTCAATATTTTGAGTATAGTAAATCGCTGTACTGAAACAGGTAAGGTACCTATAATAAAACTTACGAAACCAGACCATGTAATCTCCTTACTTCGTATAGCTGGCAATATTATGACTCAAGTAAATATTTTTTTCTGTAATAGGTACCAGGCTGGTAACTTTCGGTTCATCATCATTTGCTTGCCATTACCCCAATTAATTTGGGGTCGGCGCAGTGTGTCTTCTTTTTCTTCTAATTGGCACAAATCATGAGTGAAGTTGACATAGATTTAAGAAAACTTTTACGTAACGTTATACCTTATGTTTTTTGAATATTATAAATTATTATATTTATCTCATCAGACACGTCTTTTCTTGCCATATCATCCTCCAAACAGGCCATCCATCGCTGGTAATCTTTAGTTACTTATTTGAATAATTATAATGTCTAGACAAAAACGATCTATCTATCAACACATAGCAGAGGAAGTTATAAAAGGTTTAATTCTCGGCTACGTAGGACGAGCACGGAAATTTTTGGCTCGTTAATTGCTAAGTTCATTTGTTTACCAGCCACGTACCTGGGTGTAGCGTTTTTTAAAAATTGGCCAATTGCGAGTCGGACTCGCGCACTAAGGGTTCCGTACCATTATTTATAAAAACGAGCAAAAAACAATTTTTTGTATGGCCCCTTTAAATATTTATTTTATTCTGTTTTTAGTATTTGCTGTACTAGCGGCAACAGAACTACATAATCTGTAGTAATTTCAACTGGCTAACTATCACGATTCACGAGATTCAGCCTGGTGACAGACGGACGGACGGATGGATAGCGAAGTCTCAGTAATGGGGTCCCGTTCGACCCTTTGGGTACGGAACCCTAAAAAGGACGTTAGGAGCACTGAGGAAGGATTTTTTGACAATTGATGGATGGAAGGGATTTTTGTAAGTTGATAGATAAAAAACGAAGCGAGGCGTTTGCCCTGCAGTGGGACAGACCAGGCTCATACAAATTAATAAAAAAGAATGTATTTTGAATACTTCGGGGTCAAATTTTGTTTGGAAGCTTGTAATTTTTACCAACGGTTACAGGCCTTGTCTAATTAATAAATTCATTCCTTCATTTACTGATAGCACAGCCTAAACCTCCAAGTCTCGTCTCGAACCATCATTTTCCAGCAAAAAAGTTATTAACAAATATCGATAATTAACATTAAGAAAAGATATTTGTACGAAATGTCAGCTTTAATGCTCAAATTGGGGATAAAAGTTTGTATGATAAAAGTATTTTTGCTAAAGGGCACACCGCTTGCTATATTACGATAAAAGTTTTGCATTCTATTCTTATCTTCTTTCCATTGTTTTTTACTCAACGCCAGACGATTAATCGACGTGGAAAGACTTGAAAATTCAATTAAATCGAAAGGTGAGAAGATGCCTGAGCATCGAACGAGCAACACGTCAGTATGATTAATTGAACTTTGTAACACGAGTCTAAAAATCAATTAGTTCCCCTCCGGTCGTCTTGAAAAATACATTTCTTATATCAGGTAGGTAAAATAGCTTTGTCAGGAAATTAACTTTTTAATTTTTATGCTTATTCAAGTGGTGTATATTTTTTACTTGTACTTGGCACTGGAGTAGGACAGTTTTAAAATAAGTAATATTTGTTTTGTTTTCTTTTTAATAAAAAAAAAAATCAGCGGTAGCCTAGTTTAGGTAGGCAGGTTTAAAAAGAATAGCCTGTATTTATTTTGTATTTACTGAAAGGGGTTCTGTATGGTGTCGGACGTAAAGAATAGCACCATCCCATATCTTCCTGTGGGTGTCGTAAGAGGCGACTAAGGGACTTGCCAGAGAATGGGCAGCAGCGTTCTCTGTGCTTTTGTAACAACTGTACTGCGATCGCCAACCCGCCTGCCAAGCGTGGCGATTATGGCAAAACCCCCCCTTATGTCAATGTGGCGTTGGGGGAGGCCTATGTCCAGCAGTGGACGTCTTTCGGCTGAAATGATGACTGAAAGGTAAAATTGCTAAAGTTATTCGACTAGTCAGATTGTTCTTTTTAATTTATCGCTTTCCTTATAAAAGACCCATAGATATTATTTTCATCTATTAGACTTGGCACTAATATTTTTTTCCATAAATCAAAGTAAGAGCATTCATTCAAATGTTAACGCAGAAATGTATTGACAACTGGAGACAAATTCTTTAACGTAGTTCTTGAAGCTACTCTATAACTCTGTCTGATAAGGTATTATTTATTAGTAGCAGTTTTTCTTATTTATTTACTTTGAAGCCGATTCACGACGACGATGTGTTGACGTTACAAACTCAAAATATCAATAGTATACAATGTACCCACTGCTGGGATGTAGTTCTATTCACCAGCCACTTATTCATATCGCAGTCCTAGTGCTTGCAGTAATTGTTAATAGTGACATATCATCGAGTTTGTGATTCTATTCATGTCTGTTTACTCATGATTTTTTCTTCAGAAGTTTTGAGAGAAAACATAACATCACGCCTGTAATCCCAGAAGGATTTGACAGAGGTGTACCCAATAGTACATCCACATTTCGCCAGTTATGTTTGCCATAACGAAACCGAGTTTATTGCCATCATCTGGACACAATTATGACCCTTGACGCAAAGCTACGCTGGAAAGCCCACGTCAAGAAGAAAAAAGATGAACTCAACCTACGGTTCAAAAGAATGTATTGGCTGCTTGAAAAGAAACTCCGTGCTGTCCGTGCAAAACAAATTGTTGCTATACAGACAAGTCCTGATGCCAGTTTGGACTTATGGTATTCAGCTGTGGGGCTGCACCAAACAGACCAATTTATTTATAATCCAACGATTCTAGAACAAAGTACTACGGGAAATTGTAAATGCACCCTGGTACATACGAAATGATGACCTCCATCGGGACCTAAAAGTCGAGTTCATCGTAAAGGTGATACAAAAATTCGCAGAAGCTCACGAACAGCGACTTCATCAGCATGTGAACTTCATGTGAGCTTCTCGACCACACGGACATAGTGAGAAGACTAAAAAGAACAAAACCGTTCGAGTTAGAGTTTAGTGTTCGTGAAAGTGAATAGTGTAATGTAGCATAAGTGTTACCAAATAAATACGTTTTGACGCATAATGACCAACACGCGTACTGACTAATTTTAAATACGCATTTTGACAAATACGCAAAATGTGCAATACGCATAATGCCATATTAGTATGATGACCAACACGCGTATTGACTAATTTTAATACAAGAACGAAGTGTATTCGCCTTAATAGAGACAATAAGAAAAGTCCTTTAGACACATTCTTAGTAAAGACAATATAGCAGTTTAGGTTTTACTTTTAATTAAATTACTTATTAGTCTATTTACAAGGCTAGATTGTAATAATGATTAGGGTTCATCTCGCTGATGAATACTAGCACATGTGAAAAAAAAATATCTGGACACCAATCCAGACTCCGTGGTGGCTACTAAGAAATTCCTGATGGAAAAACCCAATATCAACTTGTCCAACCCGGGTAAGGGAACCAGGGCTTCATGCTCAGCAGTTTGTAAATCCTGGATGATACTACTGGCTCACCACAACCCAATGGTCTCTTGAGATTCTAACTGTTTTCTGTTTGCGCATCGTCGCGGATGAAGGGTCTTATTGATTTTCAACAAAAAAATCTAAATAAAATCACGAATTCTCAAACCAGTGTACTTACTTAGTGAGTGTGCATAAGTTTTTTTCTAAATAAAACTACGAATCTTTACAAACGAAAGTTTTCCCACCATTTCGTTACTGACACTTGAGTGAGTACCTAAAGAACTTTAATAGTTGGTAAAATACTTTTCAGTAGATTTTCAGCAAAATTGACAATGACTCTCATCAGTGAAATGATTAATCACACCTTTGTTCAGTTCTAGAGATAAATCAATATTGTTAGCCAAGTGTTACTGACAGTTTGAATTTCATTATCTTTTTCAGCAGCAACTTATTATTGGTAATCTGTGAACAGCGCTGTGGGCTACATTATTATTTTAGTTTAATACTAGCTTCTGCCCGCGGCTTCGCCCGCGTGGAGTTCGGAAATTGCCTACATATATGTTACCCCCGCAAAATAATGTCGAAAATAGTAATTTAAATGTTATAGATAATAGTTGTTGGCTGCAGTTTCGCTCGCACGTAAGTTTATGTATAGGATAAATAGTTGTGTTAAAGTCTGTGATTTTCAAAGTAAGAAGCCAGATAATTAATTCTGGTTAGAAAAAGTATATCGCTGCGTTTTTTTATTATTTTATACTGATAGTGACTTAAATAGCTTGAACCAGAATTTACTTTTAACTTTATACTTGTCTTCCGAGCTACGATGCCGGAGCTCAAATGCCCCGGTTATCCATCCACGCTTTTCGATACAGTTAATAGTGTAAATGAGCTAGCTTACAATTTTGTTTAATTAAAAAATATTCAGAGTAAAACAAAACTATTTTAATAATGAATTTGCCTAGCATCTCTTTGTAAATGTCGTTTGCGGTATTTCCTTTCGGAGAAAGTTACATAAAACTGCCAATGTGAGAAACAGTTCTCACTTGAATCAATGCCAGCCATAGCCTAGGGGATGATATTGAGACATTGTGTATTTTAAATTTCCTTATTTGCACCTAGAAAGAGAGGTCAAGCTGAAAATACAATATGGCGCCGAAAAAAATTCTCATTTTGTTTTCGGCAACCCGGAAAACCACGAAAACGACACCCATGAAGAAAAAACAGAAAGTTTTCGTCGGCGCCATCCTTAATTTTCATTTGGACCTTATTTTTATTGCCAGCGACCCAGAAAATCATGAAATCGACACCCATGGAGAAACAACCGAAAGTTTTCCTCGGCACCATCTTGTATTTTTATTTGACCTAAAACTAAACTAAAAAGTTTCCTCGGCGCCAGCATCTTAGATTTTCGTTTTCATTGCCAGCGACTCGCATAACCACGAACACGACGCCCATGAAGGAAAAACCAAAAGTTTTCGTCGGCGCCATCTTGAGTTTTCATTTGGACCTTATTCTCATTGCCAGCGACCCAGAAAACCACGAAAACGACACCCATGGAGAAAAATCCGAAAGTTTTACTTGGCACCATCTTGTATTTTTATTTGACCTCATTCTCGTTATCAGCGATCCTGACAGCCACGAAAAAGACACCCGTGAAGAAAAACCGAAAGTTTTCCTCGGTGCCATCTTGGGTTTTCTTTTTGGCCTCATTTTTGTTATGAGCGACCCCGAAAACCACGAAAACGACACCCGTGAAGGATAGATAGTAAATTTTCTTCGGTGCCGTCTTGTCTTTGCATTTTGACCTCATTTTCGTTATGAGCGACCCCGAACGCCACGAAAATGACACCCGTGAAAGAAAAACTGAAAGTTTTCTTCGGCGCCATCTTGGATTTTAATTTTGATCTGATTTTTATAGTAAGCGACCTCGAAACCCACCAAAACGACACCCATGAAACCATTGAGTCGCGCCAGTATCCAGTCGCGGGAGTGTCTGTCGCGCAAGTGGGTTCCCGCAAGTGTCCTTCGCGCAAATGTCTTTCGCACAAATGTCCCAGATCCCCTAGAAGTATGTGTATGAAGTTTTAATAGCGTATTTGTACGTACAAACGTACTAACACAACAATACAACAAAAAAACCATCGTCTGAGAGGTGAAATTTCCAAAAACTTTGAATTAAATGTTTATCAATTCAATCAAGAAACACATTGTGAATTTCAAGCAGATCAGACCATTTTTATTATACTAATGTTTTCACCCCTTTTCGCCCATTTGGGGTTGAATTTCCAAAAAATTACGAAATACATATTAAATTTTTTATAACTTTTCAACTTTAATATTTAATTTCATACTTCTTACTTCAAAAATGACGGAATCCACATATAAACTTTCAACCCCTATCTAACCCTCTTAGGGGGTAGATTCTCAAAAACGCTCAAATACGTATTTATTTATTTCTAACCAGAACCTTGTATGTGAATTTTTATGCTTTTAACTTAAAAAAATTACCGGTTTCCATACAAACTTTCATCCCCTAATTAACTCCCTTAGGGGTTGAATTTCGAAAAAGCCGTCCTTATTCCTTGTTTACATTATAAACGGAACCTCTGTGCAAAATTTCAGCTTTATAGGTTCAAGGGTTTGGGCTGGGCGTTGATGAGTCAGTCAGTCAGGACTTCTCTTTTTATTTATATAGATAATATCATGATTGTAATACCGCATAATGTAGCTGTTTGTTGTTCCTATTTGATAAAATAAAATAAAAATAAATAAAAAACTTTATTTTGAAAAGGTTTTGACAAACCTGTGTGAACAGATTGCGATCCAGACTCTGGATACCAGGCTTTGTCAGATAATGTAATAAAATATCTGTAGTGTGTTTATCTAAGAGGAGCTAACCGAGTTTCTGGGTTGTGGAGGTCAGTTAGGCAGTCGCTTCATGTAAAATACTGGTACTCAGCTGCATCCGGTTAGACTGGAAGCCAACCCCAAGATAGTTTGGGAAAAGGCTAGGCAGATGATGATATACGTGCGACAAAATTTAAAGCGTTTAAACGAAGCATATAGGCGTAAGTTCACCTAGTATTAGTATCGCTTTCCTATCATGTAATCACATTCATGCTATTCCTATTTTTCCATGATGATCAATGTATTACGGTTTGGAATTTTTGACTGTCTGCCAATTGTGAAAATATTTTTAGTTCATACCGAATTCCGGAACTAGTATACTATGCATTTGATTGACGTAAATTACCCGAAAATACGCGGAGGTAATCTAACGTATCATCATCATCATCATTTCAGCCGCAAGACATCCACTGCTGGACATAGGTCTCCCCCAAGAAGGGAGGTTTTTGCCATAATCGCCACGCTTGGCAGGCGGGTTGGCGATTGCAGTACGGTTGTTAGAAAAGCACAGAGAACGCTGCTGCTCATTCTCTGGTAAGTCCCTTAGTCGCCTCTTACGACACCCACGGGAAGACATGGGATGGTGCTATTCTTTACGTCCGACACCATACTGCAGATGATCTAACGTATGGTTATTTTATATTGGAGACTGTTTCGTTGGTATAGTTGCCGCAAACACGACTGCTGAGTATGAGGTCCTGGGTTCGATTCCCGGGTCAGGTCAAGTGTTATTGGGGATTTCTCAGTCGCCGCGACTAAGTCTAGATTTGTGCCCGGTTAATGGCAATAGTCTCGCTCACTATTACTCGGGACTTAAACATCACTGGCGAAATTGGGGTATGCTATTAGGTACACTTCTGCCTAATTCTTCGAGGATTATGGGCGTGATGCTATATTATCCTACATTGTGGTGCATTGCTGTACCTCTTTTGTCCGATTAGGGCATTCTGATTTAATAAAGCGTGCTCGGGAGTCACATTACAAACGATGTCACACTTTCTGTCTTGCTCCGCGCAACTGCACCTGAACCTTAATGGACCTGTGCGATGTCACTGCTAATTCTGTCGAGGTGGCAGTTTTGATCGAAGCTCATTCAATAACTCATACAAAATTCCAATACCAAAAACCAAATGTTAGTGATTTCAATTTGATCCCATGGACAAAGTTTTTTGGTTTGATGGTCTATAATTCTATATCCTCAAACATGAACATACCTTTCTAATGCATGTTGTAGATGACTCTTTATTCAGAGTATGGGTTCTCCGTTTCAACTTTCCTATACAACAACGAATACCACTTCCATTGACGAATAAAAGGTCACAAGTCACAAAATCGACCCTCTATAAAGTCAAACTTTTTCTAAAACTCCTTGTATCACACCAACAGTAGGATATGTGCAGCTGTACGAATACATATCTACAAAGAAACATAGGTACACAACCTACAATCGCGTGCACTAAAACGAAACAATAAATCCAAGTATAAGCCCCTCACTTCTTTCTCCGAAGCCACAGGTGAAACACAACAGCGCAATCCAGTTTCCACATAAAACAATAAAAATAATCCAATAAGTCTATGAGTGTAGTTCCAAAGCAAACTTTTTTAATATCATAGTTCCACAAAGCTTGAGTAGAGAACTTACGCAGGATATGCTATTACCTTTATAAGAAAACTCCAACCAATAAAATAGTTGTTTCCATTGATTGAGTAAAGAGGTGGAACGGATCTAGGATGTGTATTGGTTTTCTTGATTGAGTTCAGGTTAATTTGGCAACCAGTCATACGTGCTCGTCGTTCGGATTGTCTAGTTGGTCTTGGGGTTGCAATCGTCACTTTTGAGCATTAGGCCTTGTAATCGATTCCCGAGTCGAGCCAAATGTTATTGAGTATTTCCATCAAGAATTTCTCAGTAGCAGCCACGGAGACTGAATGTGTGCCCGGTTGATGGCAATAGGCTCGCCCTCTATTACATAGGACTAAAACATAACTGGCGAAATTTGGGTGTACTGTTACGTACAGCTCTGCCTAACCCTTAGGGGATTGAGGCGTTATGTTATGTAATGTAAAACTGATATTAAGCTCCAGATGCAGCTAAATATACACACATACCCACACACACACACACAAATGCATACAGTTCGTAAAAACTAGGCAGACGAGCATTTTTTTAATCCAGTTTGGTGTCTCTGCATCAATCACGCTTCAAAAACAGAGCATCACTTAAGTCACTGTCAATCAGAACACTGACAACCACCCTCGGGCAGTAATCCTTCAGACACAAGACGCTTCTGGTAGGTCCTCCTCTTTCTATGAAGGATAAGAAACTTTTTACCAGCATCATCATGATCGTCATCTGCCTAGCCTTTTCCTATGCTGGGGTCGGTTTCCAGTCTCACCGAATGCAGCTGAATGCCAGTATTTTACATGGAGCGCCTGCCTATCTGACCTCCACAGCCGAGTTCGTTCTTGGTGTACTGGGTAATGCGATACCCGCTGATAAGACTGTTTGTCAGACTTTCGGGCCACCTGTTAGTCACCTGTGACTGACTGGGATCTCAAATGACAGCTGGTACTAACGACATAACGTGCTTTCCAAGGCTTGGAGGAAACTTGGTGGTATGTAATGGGTGGTTACCGATCCACGGACCAACCTAGGCAAGAGTGGCTTAATCTGATCGACGCGATCGCGATCAACCCAAGCGGTTATTAACCACGAGCTCCCCAAACCTCTCTATTTATATTCCTTACCGGAAATATTTTATGACACAAAATTCCTCGGTAGAAGAAAATTAATCAGGAAAATTTGAAGTTAGCTTACCGTGATTGGATGGTGCAAACAACAATAATAATCAATCATAGCAGTAGACTTAAGATTTAACGACAGATTAATTAAATTGCTTACAATTAAAACCAACTCGCAGTTTGTGGGTCTGCAAATTCTAATTACTGATTTAATGACCTACCACTAAACACCAAAAACGCTTATTCATCATCATCATCATCATCCGCAGCATAAATTCACCCACTGCTGGGTATAGGCCTCTTTTCTTGTGCCAGTCTCCACGGTCCTGTTTTTTATTTATTTATGTATGGCATCTCGCAGTTCAACCTATGATGTTGTCGTTCACTTAACCGGACTATCCTGTGGGTGCCTTAAGAGTAAGGCCTCCAGCCAGGTCATCAAACTAACTAACTAAGCGACTACACGCTAAGGGCACCCCCTGTGGGGTACGAGCTTCGGCTTAGGGCATCGCTGGGGGAGGACTGCATGGGGACAGGCTGAACCTGAATGGTATCATTATTTAGGGGTTGATTTAAAACTACTGGCACAGCATCGCGGGCTGGCTCGAGCGAGGGTCGAGGAGGGCATGGACCTGGACGTTGCGACCGATCTCGACGGCGAGGTCGAAAAGACGGCGTTTTGTGTCTGAACTTTTTAAAAGTGCTAGTCTCTTTACTACTCTCTCCACGGTCCTGTGCGAGCTCATCCAGGGTTTTCCCACGATAGCAACTATGTCGTCTCGCCACCGGTCGACCCATATTTCTTTTCTCAGTTCTTGGACGCCATTCAGTGATAGCCTTAATCCACCTGTCATCACTGAATTACTTTAGAAGCTGTGAGTTAAGTCCCTGGACGTCTGTGACGAACTATATTCACGAGCTCAGAGTTATCTGCGCGACTGTCATATACTAGCCCACGGGTTTGCTCGCCTTATAGTCGGTAATTATTCCACGGGCGCATCGTAAATATAGCCTATGACGCTCGGGGATAATGAAGCTTCTTATTGGTGAAAGAGTTGTTGGAATTTTATCAGTGGATCCGAAGATTTATCCCTTGTATCCTAAACAAATTTTACCTTTTATCATAGAAGTAGATGTAGAAACCCGACATTGAACAAAGACCAGTAAGTAGCCCTTATTAAACATCACACGTCTGTTCGGAATATATAATTGACGACCCTTTTCGATGTAGAAGAAAGGACCCTGTTTGATAAGTGTTAACGACCGCATATTTACGCTATCAGCCGTTACCAACAAACAACGCAAATAATTTTTTACCCCACCAAAGGGTTTAACTACGATTGAACGGTCCGTTGGATCAACACCCTTGTCAAGAATTGGCCAAGTCATGCTCACAAACACAATTAGCTTACTTTAATCTTTCATGTTGGTCAGTTTAGGCATTTGTCCCACCACCGCCGAAGAGCTAGCCGAGACTAGCTATCAACTATTTTCTAGATGAATTCTCTGAAGAACGCACAGTAAACTTAAGTTCCGTGTCGGCAAAAGTGCCAGGGCAGGGCAGTGCGGAAGGGACAGTGTGTGTGGACAATGCACCCTGCCAGTTTATAGAGGGCTGTAACACCCTGTATTAATATGTAGTTGGTTGATAACTGTTAACACTGCCAGCGGGAACTATATCCACTGGTCTGCCGCAGCGCAAAGAATTACTATCAAAGAAAAACCTCGCTCAGTAACGCTCGCTCGTCGACCTAGCGTGTATTGACGTAGCGCTGGCGTGGCGCTGGCGTAGCGTGGCTGCGAAGATCCTAGAACATTCGTTTTTTTCGCTACTCTCGACGACTCGCTAGCCTCCACGCGCTAAGCAAGCCACCTGTCAGTGTGCACGTAACCTTAGAGTCTCACTAGGTAATACCGCTGTCACTGTCGGCTGACCACTATTAAATCTTATGGACATAATGGTGAAAAATGGTTGACCGTCAGAGAGCGCGGTAGTACATTTGCATACCTACAAAACACTCACTCTTATAGCCCAGAAACAAAACTATCCGAACCACACTCGCTGCTTGTAGCTCGCCAACTCGTTGCTATCTAGTTCTGTTTGCTTCTCGCTTTTCGTCAGCAGTGGGACAGGTTCCTAAGCAAGGAAAATTAACGCCAGTCAAATCGAACGCGTCAAAACGAGACGCCACAGTGTTAATTACAATTTCAAGGGTTGTAAGTACCCAAGGGCATTGAGAAAGGTTTCTCGTTAATCATCACAGCTGGCACGAATGTCAAGAGGTAATTTTGGTAAATTTGACCTTTTGGTAAGGGTTCAAACTGATGTCAGATGTCACCAACAAATCCCTTGCGTGGAGGGCGTTTGATGTAATTTTATAGAACGTTGCGTTTCTGACTTATGATGGAGGCAAAAGCCGTTCGAATACCGATGAGGTTTGATAATAAAATGTTAGTTTACTTCCCTATATTAAATACACCATATATTATTTTACACCATTATGCGAAAGCGCGCAGCATCGATGGTAGCTCGAGTCATGGCCAGCCCCAACAGAGTTCTAAAAATGATTGCTGACAGGGTGGACTGTCCATATGTCGTTCGCTGCTGTCAGCTACATGTGTCACCGTATCGTGTTGTTTACTAACACTTAGTTTTAAGCATATATGTTAATAACCCTATATGAGCCTCTGCTCGTCTAATAAAGATATTTAAATTTGAATTATACGGTCTACCTATTTACCGGTAAATTAAGTTTCTTTGCCGTAGCATAAAACAAAAAGGAAAATAAAGCTCGGCTACAATAGTACGGATAATGTTTAACTTAGGCCACTGGGTCACCGAAGATCTTAAGGGTGCACCGAGGAAATTTCGAAATAATTCCGTTCGTTTGATCCCTTGCTGCATCGTTATTACTTAACCTTTAGTTATGAAGTTAATTTTTAAGAAATTCAAGGATTCACTCTATAAATCATACACTTTAGAAACACGATTACTTGTAGTTTTCTCGATAGAAAATAATGCCAAAGTAATCTCTAAAAAATAAAATAAATCCTCAGTACGGCGTAATTCCTTCACGGAAGGTCATCAGCTTTTAAATAATAACAAAACTACATATTTTCTATAACGTATACATTTTAGATTTTCAAAATGTGTATTGGTTTTAATAATATAAAGGTAATACCTAAATTAGCGCGCGTTCCGACCATTATAACTAGAGCCGCCACTCTTCCCGGAGCGTCGCGCGCGCCTGTCTTACGCATATACATACACGGAGCGCATAGATACCTACACGGTGCGCCCTTAAAGATAATTGTGACGTTAAATTGCTACGTTTAATTTTCGTTCGTTGCCGAAGTTACGTTTCGGAGAAAGAGAGTAGACCTCCTGGCCCGCAGGTTCGCGTGATGTACGAAACTAGTAAAACTAATGCGTTTCAAAGCTTACTGACAGTCCTTCTACACGTACAGCCTGTGGGTCAGTTTCACTCAGCGGGCATACAGCGACCTACACGTCCAGTATAATAATGCACTGAGAGTATTGTTGAGGCTGCCGTGGCGTTGCAGCACATCAGGGATATTTGCGAATACAAATATCCGGTTTGGTGGTTTGGTTGGTTTGGTTTTGCCGCTTATTAGACAAATATGTGCCTGTCTGATGATGCTTGTTCGCGGCAGTACCAACACTATTCTCAGTGTTGTTTGCAGATCGGTGGGATTCTCCGATGATGCAGAGGTGGATGAAGCTCCACGCTGAAGTCTAGCTGTATGTTTTAATTTTATATGTCTGTACTGACTAAGAGCAGAGAGCAGCTGCGGTGGCCCAGTGTTGACAGCCCCGACTTACGAGCAGTAAGCCGTGGGTTCGAACCCTGGCAAGCGCTTACTTTGTGTGATTTATTTCATCACCTCTACTCTCAAAAACGGTGAAGGAAAACTTCGCGAGGAAACCGGCATGTCCTAGAACTAAAATTGAAAGACATGGACCAAAGCGCACTGGGCCCGCGTGGTGGATTCCCTCTCATAGAGAAGAGGCCTGTGTCCCTGCAGTGGGAACATTATAGGCTGATGATGTACCTACTAACACTAGATTTTAAAATAAATTGTTATTAACCCTATGGACTTTATAATATCTGAAATAAAAGTATTTGAATTGAATAATGGCAAAGTCACACTTTTTTCGGCGATTTTATGGACGTTAGTTTAACCCCATATCGCACACTAACTTTTTTAGAATTCCCAATATTTAGAAGATTAAATATTCAAAAAATCTAAGAGATAACAACCTTGACTCCTATAAAGTGTACTAGGTAAGAATAGGTACCTTATCTGCCAAGCCTTTTCAAAAATATTGGGATTAAATTAGATTATTCACAAAGCTCTTGTGGCGAAAACAACGAAAGTCAAAGATCGGTTTTTCATAGCAAAGTAACCAGTTAGCCAATAGTCAGCATATACAAACTAGTCAATTTTCAGACCTTTGTATAAATAACATTAAAAATCTTGTCTAAACTAATATTATAAAGAGGAAAATTTTGATTGTTTGTTTGTTTGTTTGCATTGAATAGGCTCCGAAACTACTGGTCCGATTTGAAAAATTCTTTCAGTGTTATATAGCCCATTTATCGAGGAAGGCTATAGGCTATATATCATTACGCTACGTCTAATAGGAGCGGAGCAGCGATGAAAAATGTTGCGAAAACGGGGAAAATGTGACGCTAACGAAGTTGCTGTGACAGCTAGTAAAGAATAAATGCAGCGAGCAAAGCTCCTGGACTACTTATTAGGTCCCCTTCTAAACAATAGTCGCTGCTTCTCATTCATCCTTTGTTAATTAATGACTAGACTTCCATCTCTTTCCCTCCTCGTAATAATCATCCAATAATAAATAGTTGCATCTCTTTCTAGATATGAAAACGAGTGATAGAGTGTTCAAACAGAGTTTTAATTGCGTCCATTCAGAGATCGTCATCAAGATGGCGACCTGTCACAGCTTCCACGATTAATTATGATGTTTTAATGAACGTTCGAGTACTTACTTAGAGATTCATCCGCTCTCGATTGAAGCTGGGAAAAACGTTGAAGTGTTATTGAAGAGTCATCAACTCTTTAAGGTAATTTATACCAATATTATAAAGCTGAAAACTTTGTTTGTTTGTTTGCTTGAACGCGCTAATCTCAGGAAGTACTGGTCCGATTTGAAAAATTATTTCAGTGTTAGATAACCCATTTATCGAGGTAGGCTATAATATCATCACGCTACAACCAATAAAAGCGGAGCAGCATTGAAAAATATTTTCAAAACGGGGAAATGTAACGCAGACGCAGTTGCGCCGGACAGCTAGTATTTCATATTACTTGAGGAACAAGCTAATGTAGTTGTTGAGATCTATGGTTTGTGTGAGGAAAGGTATGAGGGAAAGGAGTGATAGCGTTACGCTTGACAGGGGAAAATGGAAGAAGAAAAAGTATACCCTATCCTAGAATGTCCGAGTCTATTAAGACAACGACTTTCCAGAATAATCAAATTACCTCTTTGACAAGGGGTTTTATTATTCTTATCCGAAAATTACCTAGGCATTCCTTTGAAAAAACTTGGGAATTTTTCATTCACAACATTATGTCAGTACTTATATATGCTGCTATAAGATTCCTAAAAAATAACTCTATTTTTGCCAGTACCTAAATGTTTCGGTCACGTGTCTGAGGACCTAAACAAAATAATGGCAGTCGCTTTTAAAACATTTCGTATTTCGAAAATGACATTCAATACGAAACGGCTGGCGTAGTGGCTAAGCGATTGGCTTGCTTCGATTCCTGCTCGAAACAAATATTTGTATGGCCTACAGACAGTTTTTTTGGGTCTGGCTGTTTGTGTTTTTGTAAACACACTCACGATACAAAAGAAATTCCTAGTGTGGAACAACTTAGAAAATCTTCTCCAAGCTTCAGATTCTTCAGAGAATGCAGCTCAAAACAGCATCAGGTGACAGTATCTTGAGGAACCATCTGACACATGATAAATTAAGGTCTTTTTGGCAATATGAACATTATTTTAATTCTGTTTATAAAGTTTTTGTTCTGATGACAATTAATGTATTTTTCTATCTTTCTTTTAATACTTAACCAAAACTGAAAGCCAGCCGATTGAAACGGTCGCCATTCGGCCATTACCACGAGAATTTTCGGCATTTTCAAATTAGACCCGGTAGATTGCTTCTAACAAATGGTCCACCGGCATTTGGGCCGTAGTTCTGAATAGTAGTGTTGACTACAGGTACAGAATGCGAAGTCGAACACTCTATTATGAGTCGTTTTCTCGTAAAGACTTAATTAAACACATTGCTAGCGATCCAAGACACTGAGGGCAGGGCAAGGCTTTTGTGGAAAGATAATCGAGGGTTATTGTTTCCCAAGGTCTTTGTTATTTGGCCTATTATTTAGTGGTGAAGATGTATTGCAGAATGTTAAAAGAGAGAACAATAGTTATATTGGGCAAAATTAAACAAAAAGATTCGCATATTATGTTGCTCGTTGTTATAAAAAAGCCTAAGTTGCTTTTTTAAATTCTCATGGGCTTTCCACTGTGTTGGACGCTACCGTAGCTGCGGTATGATTGATGATGAGCTTTTTGTTTTTAATTGAATACACTTTTCTTAAAAAAAAAGCTTACCCTACCTTATGGCGCGTTAACAAACATTTAAACTCACATCCACAGTCAGCCAGACTCTGGACAACTACTTATAGTCCTACAAACATTTGTTTCGCGCGGGAATCGACCACGCAACACGCAGCGCAGCAGCCAATCGCTCAGCCACTGCGCCAACCGTGCAATCTAACAATACAGACAGTAAACGTCATAATCAATGCAAGATTCTGCTCTTTTTCAGCACTTGTTCCTTTTATTTGGTAAATGACAAGTTTCTACTGAGTTACGTTGAGTGACCGATGTAGAAAATAAATTTCGGCGTGGAAACCGAACAATCCGATCGGCAAGCGTAACGTGGGACAGCCTATAGCTAGTTGGACAAACCACCTTAAAATAATGGCTGGAATTTTTCCCAGCCATCATTTTAAGGTTGTTTATACACACATAGATCTGGATTGCGGAAGATAGAGAGAGAGCGAAAGAGTGGGAGATGTCTATGCTCATCAGTAAGATAACCGATTGATATTAAAGTTGAAACCATTCAGTGGTGTGCAGAATCTTTCGCCACTAAAAGATTTGTGACGCCAAGTTCCTAGGAGGTAAAAATGATGAAAACACGCTGTGTTATATTGACAACAACGTAGGAAAGACCTGGTTTTTGACCTGAGACCGTGTAAAACAGAATTATTGTTGTTATTACAGAATAATGAAAACCCTGAAAATATAATAAAAAGTATAAAATAAAGCCCCTGTCACCTATTATCACACGCAAAAGAAACACATAAACACACTACACACACAGAAGCACACCGCACACTAAACATACACACACGCACACTCACGCACGCATGCATGCACATAGTGATTTACCATTGATCAAATTAAAATTGGAATACCTACCTTGCACCGCACCATAATTTGTAAAATGGCTGCTCGAACACGGTGGTGACACATACATGTGCAACGGGGCTTAAACTAGGAAGATTCCTGAATCTTCCTAGTTTATGCCCCGTTGCACATGTTTGTATCTTGCCTCTTACTTAATCCAATTCAAGATTAAAACTTTTTTGTAAAATAGGTTTAAGTCTGAACGAATAAATACTGTATTGTATATGAAAGTTGAAACCATTCAGTGGTGTGCAGAAGCTTTCGCCACTAAACTATTTGTAACGCCACGTTCCTAGGAAGCAAAAATTATGAAAATACTCTGTGTTGTATTGACAACAAAATCACAACTTAATCCTCATTCAAACATAGCTTTATCTGCTACAAAGGTTTTAAAACTTCAACAACAGCGCAAAACTTAGTAACAAGAGACACAAAGCCGTACCAACAGTTAGGAGCAATCTGTCAAAATCACAAAGATGTTGTTAAGTAATAATCTTCGTCATAAGCCTACTTCTGATCACTCAAGATTTCCTTCGCTGAATGTCGAAACTCCCCGACAAAGTTATCAATAACAAAGTTGCTAAAGGGGGTTTCACGTTAATAATTTCGTTAGGATTATATCAAAGGTAATTAGGGAATAAATTCCTCATGTTTCATTAAAACAATGTCGTTGTCTTTTGAGAGTCGAATAATTGATTTAAATTGTCTTTGATCTTTGTTTGCCTTGATCATTTTCTAGAACACTGAAAGTGGAAAATTTTAGACTGAAACATCGCCTTATTTGCTTTTAACGTTAAAACGAGCTATCTGATAAATAATATTCATTTCTGAACAGTTGTGTGGTAACCTAATTGGTTGTCATGGTTTGGGCATGTGATGCAAAGGAAAGAGGAAAATGTCATGAGGAAAGTTTTGAGTATACTATTTTGAGAGAATGTGACTGGCGGAGAATGTGTTAGGGAATCAATTAATAAAGTTTCTTTATCGTTAAACGATAGATGTACATAACATAACATCACGCCTGTAATTCCCGAGGGGATAGGCAGAGCTGTACTTAACAGTCACCCAAATTTCACGAGTTCTGTTTAAGTCTCATGTAATAGATAGATGTAAAAAATATGGTAATGTTTATTATCATGCATGATACAAAATGTTTATTGTCATGATACATAATGTTTATAATCATGATAAGTCTACATCGGGCCCATGAAGAGCCTGGTAGAAGCGACCGTGAAGCACCTTGCCTTGCCATACTTTCTTGCGGTCATCGGTAGTAAGTACGACAGGTTTGCGCCAGTTCTCTTTAGCCATGGACAGCGGGGTGATTTGCGGTGTGCCTTGTCCACTGCGACCACATCTCGGTGCATACCCACCTCTGTTTTTAAAAAATATTCTCTGAGGCTGCACACCTCGCGGTTGTGGAGGGTCTCCGTGTTTAAAAAGCCTCGACCCCCGCACTTCCGCGGGATGTACAGTCTCATCACCGATGATCGTGGGTGATGCATCCGGTTTGCGGTCAGCAGTGTACGAACTCTCCTATCCAGGGCGTCCAGTTCGGTCTGAGTCCATTTGAGTATGCCGAAAGAGTACATTAAAACCGGCATGACCCAACCGTTGAAGGCGCGCACCTTGTTCCCGCCTGAAAGAAGGCTATTTAGTACCTTCTTCAGGCGACCAAAGAAGCGCTCCCTCAACGATTGCTTCATGTCAGCTACGTTAATACCTAACGCTTCCGACATACCCAAATACTTATAGTTTTCGGATGAGGAAAGGGATCTTAGGTGTATGGAATCAGAGAGCTGAAGTCCCTCGGATTCCATAATCTCCCCTCGCTTTACATACATGACTGCACATTTGTCCACACCAAATTCCATCCTGATGGCACTACTAAAATTTTCAGTTACTTTCAGTAGCTCCATCAGTTGCAATTTGCTGGGGGCAAAGAGTTTCTTATTATTATTATTAAGACGTCATTCACACTGACATTCAGACGTCAGTACAAGTTGACATTAAGACGTCAATCATACTGACATTCAGACATCAGTACAAGTTGACATTAAGACTTCAATTGCGCAAAGAAGAAACACTCTTTTTAAGTCCAAACATGTTCTTGGTCAGATTAATCTAAAATTTTTGGTAACAAAAATACATGGAGATTAAGGCCCGGATACCACCAAAGCGGAGACGAGCAGAGCGGAGAGAAGATGTGCAAAATTCCAGAAATCACAGGAGAGACGAAATATGAGATGTATGTTTCCGCACCACTCCTATCTTCGTCTCGTGTCTCCGCTTTGCTTGACCCCAGGTCTAATTGTACTATGCCAAAATATATAACGTTCTTAAATTAAATCCCTATAATTGGCAAACTGCGAAGGCATGACCTTCGCAGTTTGCCAATTTAATTGTAGATTCTACGTTTAAAACAACTGAAACGAAAGCTTGAGCATTAACAAAGACAAGTGCCTAACAAAGACCAAACTCCTAAAGAACAAAATCAAGTTCGTCATTTTTCGTCAAAGGAACGTATTGTGTAACTTTTGGCCTTGTCCCTTTATTGACATTGACCCTTAGTGGCCAGCCGACCATAAGCATCCGGCCATTACAAATAAATGGTTAACTAGGGCCCGCTCAGGAAATTGAAGGACAGAACTAACTAAAGAAAGTAGTTGCGTTGAACTAGATAAGTTGTGTGGTTAATATAAGTATGGTTGTATTACTATACATGTGTTACTTTGGTTTATACCTTTACTACTACATTTAAGTACATACTTGTGGTAATCTAGTAACGGCCTAGTTGTAGGTATTTCTTGCCCAAACCAAGAACGTACCCTTGAGAAAATCTACTCGGGCAAAGTCGCGGGTAAAACATTAGACTATCATAATAGAAGACATTGAAATATATTACTTCACTATGTATTTGCGTCCATCATCATCATCAGCCTATAATGTTCCCACTGCTGGGACACAGGCCTCCTCTCTATGAGAGGGAGAGGGCTGTAATCCACCAAGTGGGTGGATCCCAACCAACCCAGTGCGTGTTGGTAGATGTCACCTGTCTTCGATTTTTTAGTTCTAGGACATGTCGGTTTACTAACGAGGTTTTCCTTCACCGTTTTTACCATTATGGCAACACCCCCCAAAATGTCAATGTGGCGACACTCGGGGGGGGGGGGGGCTATGTTCAGCAGTGGACGTCTTTTGGGCTGAAATGATGATGATGATGATGATGATGAATGCGCCTGCCTGGGTTCGAAACCACGGCTTACTGCATGTAAGTCGGGGCGTCCGTTATACCTATATATTAAGAATGTGTGCATTTGTATATAATATATCGTTTACCTCGCGTATGAGAATAGTTTCTAAAACATTTTCCCCCGGCTAACCAAAAGCATATATTATAGTACAGAAATAACCAAAATTTCTAACGAAATGACTATGCTTGAAAGCGTACGGTACCTTATTCAAAGCTACCGTCAAAACTTTATTTGAGCACATTCATATTTACCCTCACATGATAGAAAATTTCAAAGCTTAGTGCTAATATTCAGTATACAGGGTGGATAAATAAAGAGGGGAATGACAAATACTGATTAAAATAGAAAAAATTACTTACAAAAAAAAACCTTTTATCCTTATCATTGACCATGTTGAATTTTTCTAAAAACCATGTTTTCAGTAATTTTAATTTTTCAAAAAAAAAAAAATATAATATGTTGCTTTCTTTCTTTTTAAATGTTATCATCATTAAACACACCATCCCCTCCTTCATATTATTTCCACACTGTACAGTGTGCTATGGAAGACGAGTTGAAAAAAAATTGAGCGTCCCTACATTTTCATTGCGTAGGTATTGTACTGTGACATAGTTGTTTTTGTTAGTCATAATTCAGGTTTAAATCACATTGTAATAGTTGATAATAGTTATACTACTGGCACATCCTTAAGGTGGAAGCGACAGTGTGGCCTGCGAAATTCAAATTTTCTTACATTTTTTGCAATTTGCCGGTAAGTGTCAGTTTTTATTTTGAATAAAATATGATACGCGGCCGTAACTTATATGGCTTTACTGGGTTTTAATAATTAAAATCATCAATACAAACCCTTTAAGTTCATTTAACCCCATAGAATGGTTTTTTCATGAAATAGATATTCATTGGGATTGAATGAATTTAAAGAGGTTGTATTTATGTTTTTAATGACTACAATTACAATGTAAATACGTACGTTTTACAGCCGCGTATCCTGATACTGACCGGAATTGCAAAAAAACGTAAGAAAAATTTAATTTCGCTGGCCACCCTGTCGCTTCCACTTTAAAGCCTCTCCCGCAATTAATCTAACACCCTGTATAACGCCAGCTTGTCTGCCTCACACATACGCACACACACATACACATACATACTTCGGATGCAGTTCCAGATCATTGGAGCAATTAAAGTTCAGAACTAATCTTGCTACAGAGTGGTATCCGGCACTGAAAGATAACTACGTAGTTTAGATAGAACCGAACCGTTTTGGTCCATTTTCTGGGAATTTGTGAAGCTATTTGGTTTAGCGGTTTAAAGAGCAAAATTGTTTTAGTTAATTTGCTCTTTTCATTTTGATCTGTTAAGTGGTCAAAACTCGCTTAGGTGAAGGACAAAAGTAGGTTAGGTTGAAAGACGGAGTTGCGTGCAAGAAATGGAAATAAAAGTTTTGGTCTTCCGGCAGTGATGTGGGCAGACAATATTGTTGCCATTTCGAAAAAAACTGGTTGAGGCTGATAGAGCGAGGAGGCTGGTAAGAACAAGGAAAGTCTATAAGCAGCAGGGTGAAGACGGGCTTTTGTTGATGATGATGAGGTCTAAAAATGACTAAATTGTGGTCAAGACAACGAGACAAAATACTAGACAGCAACATGCTGTCTAGTATTTTGCTCATTTGAACTGTGACATCTGTAAAAACTGGACAAGTGCGAGTCGGAGTCGCCCACCGAGGTTTCCGTATAAATCTGTATTTTGTGAAGACTTATATTTTTTATGATTTACTTACAAATGTATAGTTTTCAGACTTTTCCCTGTACTTGTAGTACAAGACAATATTAACAAATTTCATAGTTCCACCCTATAAATCTTGATTCCCTTGAGAGTGTGAAACGATATTTATGTTTTTTTTTTTTAATTTCAGCTCGTTTCCTCTACGCTTTCCCGAGATAAAGGGTCTTGTCAGACAGCCAGATAGACAGACGGACAACAAAGTGATCCTGGAAGGGTTCCGTTTTTTCTTTTTGAGGTACGGAACCCCAAAAATCGCGTAAATCTGACTTGATTTTTGTGCATCAGTTTTTTTGTGCGTCAGTTTTCATACTTTAAAGTATTTTCAATCATGGAACTAGAAATATAATATGTCACAACTATACTTAAAAAAATATTTTAAACACAAACATAGTTACAGTGTTGATGACAATCTGTGTACCCAAGCTAGCTTAACTCAATGTTTCAACAATAACTGTACCTAAACTAAAGTACTAGAAATGTCCAGAAACTATACAAACTGTTATAGCTTCAAAACTTTATAAGCACATACGATCTAAACACTAGCATCCCTCTATTTGAACCAATTGGAGTTGAGAAGTAATAGTAGTTCGCCAGTGCTTCGTAATGGCGTCGCGTCGTTGAATTTCTAGCAATTCAGGGAGTGACCAGGCGTTTCGTCGAGGAATTGGTGTGTTGTCTCACATCAATTCCGCGACGAAAAGTCTGGTCACCATCATCATCTTCTGCTTAGCTTTTTCCCAACTATATTGGGATCTGCTTCCAGTGTAACCGGATGCAGCTGAATAATAGAAAATTACACGGAGCATTTGCCTATCTGATCTCCTTAACCCAGTTAGGTTTGGGTAATACGAGACGCCTGGGTTGGACTGATTGTCAGACTGTCAGGGCACTGACTTCTTGTTATGACTTTCCATGATCTACAAATAACAGCAGAAGCAGTCGCTTAAAATGCTTTGCGAGGCACGGAGGAAATTCGGTACCACATTTTTGTTGTATTTTGTTCGTCGTGGTATTGGGTCGCATTGAGTTGCATTGAAACGTGAAGAATGATTCTTTTGTCAACCACAAAAAAAAACTGCTGGTTTTCTGTTGAAAACCAGCGTCGGGCACTAGCTGCTCGGCAGTTTGCTGAACTGGGCCTATTTGGCGCAGCCGTGAGACACACAATACTATCTATTATCTTTTTCTGTTTAGTTTTAGCTTTTATTTTTTGTTGTGTGCATTTGTGGCATGTGCCAAATAAATGTGTTTTCTTTCTTTTCTTCTTTCTTTCTTTGTCTACATTGCAAGTACTGAAATGGTAAAACTAAGTAGTTTGATTAGCGGATAAATGCTCCTCTATTATATTTAAGCATACCATGGGACGCCTCATAATTGAAAGTTAGTGCATACTGAGCAAGCACAGCACGTGTCAGCATCACCCTCAACTAAAGCTATTCAGTATTTACGTAACATCTTGCCTGTAATCCCCGAAGGGTTTACGCAGAGTTGGACCGTAGTACAGCCACATGTCGAGTGTTTTTTTTTAAGTACTCTCCTAAGGGCACGAGCGAATTGTTATCAATCTACCACAAATCCAGACTCCGTGACAGCTACTGAAAAATTGGTGATCGAAAACTACAAATGAAAAAATGCCTCACCATGGAATCGGCCATCGAGGAAAATCAGAGCTGTTAGTGAAAGACTACAGCTGTGGCGAGGTAGTGTTTCCTTGCCTAACCCATTCGTTCCACCTCCTGAAAATCCTGAAAACCGGGACATGACTTGCCATGACTGTCTGGAAGTCTTTAAATAGACTCCGGACCCAGGTTGGTTGCAGCAAGGAAAGTGGAGATTCATTGATGACTCTGCCCTGAAGTGTAATGGGGGAATTAATATTGTGTACTGCGTGTCCTGTTGTTTGTTCATTACAGGAACTGATGGATGCTACTAAAGGCTCCAAACTAGTGGCTCAGTTTTGAGCCGACACAATTTGGATTGACATCGATATGCTAAGAAGAAGAAGAAGTATTCTTTCCATGGAATTATGACACCTATAGGCATCGTCTAGTAACGGAACGTTTACCATCAGATCATCATCATTACAGCCGAAAAGACGTCCACTGCTGGACATAGGCCTCCCCCAATGCCATATTGACATAAGGGGGGTTTTGCCGTAATCGCCACGCTTGGCAGACGGGTTGGCGATCGCAGTACGGTTGTTACAAAAGCACAGAGAACGCTGCTGCCCATTCTCTGGCAAGTCTCTTAGTCGCCTCTTACGACACCCACGGGAAGATATGGGATGGTGCTATTCTTTACGTCCGACACCATACAGAACCAACAAAAACAATTTCTTTATTTCAACCATCAGATCGTCACAATCCAATTACTTTGGAACAACGATGTCCAAAGTTTCGTCTCGCTGTTTGACTTTTTGGCATCCGGCTATGATTGTAAAACATGGGTTTGACAACCGAAACTAAAACTTTAACTGGATTATTGGCATTGACTTATCTTGATGAGAAGGGAATTTGCTGTTCTACAAGTTGATCGTGACCGCCGTTGGTGTTTGCTGTCATTTATATAGATCATTGAATGTTGTTACTGGTGGATAACAGCCCGAAAGTTTGACAACCAGTTTGAATCACCAAAAGGTGACGTGTAACTGGATTGTGGAGGCAAAGTACCCAGCTGCATGTGGTTAGACTGGAAGCTGACCCAACATAGCTGGGAAGACTAGACAGTTGATTATAAATTAGTGATATATACCTTAGCAAAACTCAAAACTCAAACTCAAAGCATTTATTTCAATTAGACCTTTACAGGCACTTTTGAAAGTAAAAAATAAACGCGAAGCTACTGCAGTCCCAGTCACAAGGCATAATAACTTGTGAAAGTATTGTAGTTGCCCATTCCAAAGCGTAGATCTCTATGGAGAAGAATGGGCAAAAAACTCCATGGACACTCTTTTAAATTCAAATATGTCACAAAATCTTGGTTACATCTTTCATGTTAAGAATTACAAATATGTGAGAACGATGTAGACGGGCAAATTAATAGTATCCAGAGTAAAAGATTTAATCAGTAATTCAAAAATAAAGTATTTAAAATAAACCGTGGCAGCTAAGAGATGACCAGTCAGAAAATTAAAAGAAAATTAGCTTCAAGCTGTTTTCACACAACACCGTGGTGGGGCGGAAAACGGATCTCATGTTCCATTGGCTTGTGTGAAAACCGTTGATGCATAAAATACGGACACTGCCCGACCTCGGACGAGCGGATTCGTGTGGGAATCGCCTGCCCTCAAAGATCAGCTGTTTATCTGAAATGGCATAAAGAGTTATCCCTCCTAAAGGAGGTATTTTAATCCTCTTTAAAGGTTAAAATTGCAAGAAGCAACAGAAATTGTTTTTGTATAAAGATGAGGCAGAACCCAGACATAATAAATTAAATTTTCATAAGAAAGGCATACCAGACATCATTGACGCGCAGGTAAGGCTCGGGATGTTTTGATATATGTACATATTTATCGCTCCCTCGTTACGGGCCTTTGTAGATTTTTTTTAAGAGCACTTTACAGTCTACGATAGAACACTTATGGAAAGAAAATTAGTCCCATCAAAGATGGACGTGACAGCGCCGAATTAAATAGTGATGTACAGACCAGCATATCAACATACAACAATCTGTCATTTTTTTAACAGATTTTCAACTTTATCATTAAATAATTAGGTTTAAGATTGACTGCGAAAATTTTACAATTTCGGGTAGTTGTTATGCTGGCGTCTGAACTTGTAAGTCACTGAGACAACGGATCATATTTTATGACATAACCAGCTGAACCGCACAACTTCGTCTGTGTTACATTAGAGAGAGAGAGAGGGATACATTTTCCCCCGTTTTTGCAACATGTTTCATTGATGCTCCGCTCTTATTGGTTGTAGCATGATATTAAATAGCCAATAGCCCTCCAAAACTATGGGCTATTCAACACTAAAATATTTTTCATTAAACTACGTAGTAATTAATCACTGCAAAACCGATCACAAAGGATGTATTATTTGCTTAGAACCAAAACAATGCAGAAATGTTATATGAAATCTCATTATTGCACAGTATTTCATTACTGCCTTGGTTTTTATTTTGATATGAATTTACCACAGGTTTAATATCTCCCATTAAGTTTAATATAAAATGTATGCATTAGATCAAAAAGATACTGGCTGAAAATAAAATTCGGCTTGGTGAATAAAAAAAACAAAAGGCGCGGATTTTGTACCATTGTCTGACTTTGATACTTCTTATTTAGCACAAAAAAGTTTAAAAAATGGAAATAGACAGCGATTGCGATATGAATTCAACTCCAGAAAGTATAAAACAGCTTCAAATGATGTTGTTAACTATACAACAACCATATTATTACTGCACATTTAATAATTGTAAGTTTTAAATGTTTGAAAGGAAGATGAATTAAACTTTGTTTTATTAACTTGAGTTTTTAGTTTGAGTGGGTATATTTTGTCACGGTAGTTGAAAGAAAAAGTAGATTACGCACCTTGCTAAAGTGAGTAATTAACTAACTCAACTGAGATTAACGCGTTCAAACAAACAAGATTTTCAGCTTTATAATACACTTCTGGACACATCTATTGGGCACCTTAGAGTTTAGGTTTCGATGGTCCCTACCGAAATATGATTGCTAGATTGAACAAAAACTGTTGATGCAGTTTTAAACCTGATACATTTTACCATCTTTTTCGATCGTATTGTTTTAAATTTGAATTCAGAATACCATACGACATGGAGCTACGCCTAACAAGTCGGATATGCGCCTTGTTAAAGGCAATTGATTTTTGAATAAAAAACATGTTTTATCAAATAAAGGTTTAATTTAATAACGCATGTTGCCTCCATGGGCATCTACCACAGCTCTCATACGATTAGGCATAGAGTTTATCAACCGCTCTATGAAATTTTAAGGGATCATCTCCCATTCCTCTTCTATGGCAGTTTTCAACTCCTGCATCGTCTGGGCAACTGGCTGACGAGCTCTAACACGTATTTTTAGCTCGTCCCACATGTGCTCAATGGGGTTCATGTCTGGGCTTCTGGCTGGCCTTTCCATAACTGTGATGTTCACATCCCGAAGATATTCCCTGACGATGCCGGCCGCATGGGCTCTTGCATTATCATGCATAAAAAGGAAATTTGGGCCCACATAGTCCGCGTATGGTATCACGTGAGGTTTTAAGCACTCACGAATGTATCTTTCGGCATTTAATGTTGGCAGCCGTGGTCCTGTAACAACCTCAAGTTGAGTTTTGCCGCTCGCGGATATACCGCCCAGAAAGTCCATGAGCCACCGCCATAAGCAACCCTCTCTTCAAAGCAGCATTGTGCGAAACGCTCTCCCTTACGTCGGTAGACCTTCTTCCTTCCATCATTGCCATGTAACACAATTTTAGACTCATCAGAAAAGAGTACACGGCTTCAATCTTGCTGTGTCCAATTTCAATGACTGCGTGCGAAATGAAGGCGCGCTGTTCGGTGGGCTCGCGTTAGTTTGGGCCCATTAGCTGTCTTGTGTGGTACCATATCGCGTTCTTTTAACCTTCTCCGAACAGTTCGAGCGCTCAGAGATACTCCGTGGAAGTCGCGAAGTTGGTTTTGTATCTCAATGGAGGTAAGGTGACGATTTCTCAAGCTGGTCGTCACGATGAATCGATCCTGCCTTTCAGTTGTGACCCCAGATCGTGGCCTTCCTTGGCGACGAACAAAGCCGCCAGTCTCTAGGTACCTCCGATAAACATTCCGGACCGCAGATCGACAATTAAGTTGAGCACTCACGTTTCTTTGGCTGTGTCCGGCCTGAATAAGTGCCACAGCTTGGGCGGCGACTTCAGGTAAAGTATTCATAGATTATTGATAGAACCTCACCTTAATGTTAAGAATAAGTAATATTTGTTGCAAAACCAAAGATATCAATCACTTTTTCAAGAATTAAATCCAAGTAAACTAATAAAACCAAGTTTTCTTAGTATTCGATTGTTTGATATCAACAAACAGGCTCCAAATTGTCTTTTGTTTCTTTAAATTCTGTGTTCGAAATTCAAAAAAAGACTATTGAATGAAATTGTGAATGTGCCAGGTTCAAAACTGCATAAAAACTTTTTGCTCGACCTAATATAAAATTTTAGCTAGGACCAAACGAAACTGAAAATACAAGGTGGGCCAATAGATGTGTCCAGTAGTGTATTAAGTATCTCTTTAGTAGCAAATGGCATCCATTTTTATTGCATTATGGTAAAGTCTAAGCACGGGTAAGTACCTACTTGTACTATTATATATTCTATGGTACGGGTATGGATATATCCAGTAGTTTACTGTCATTGAGTGAACGATTTGAATGTTATTATTTTTTAATCAGCCAACACGAGCTTTTTTTACTAAAAACGAAAATATATTGTGACTTTTTTATGGCCTCATAAGCCTCATTCGAACAAAGGTATACCGTTCAACGAATATCCTAGATGAATGTGATTGAATGGAAAAGCGTCAGTTCAAATAAAACAAAATATTAGTTTCTAGAGGCTTTAACCGTTTCTTCTGGGGTGATGATTTTTATCCGAGATAGCAGAGGGCTAAAGATTTCTGCCAGGTAATCCGTGGATTTGCTTGCTCCCTAGTATTTTTTGTAACAAAGATACGATTCTAAAATATGGAAGATATTGTATTACCTACGAGTAATTTTCCTTTTCATGTATTTGGGTAGAGGTTAGATAGGTATAGAAGTTATCCTAAATCTAACTTATATGAAAGTGAGTTTGATTGTGTTTTTAATTGTCACGCCTTCACTCGTTAACGGCTGAACGGATTTCGATGTTTGACATATGATGGACAATCAGCCTAGTTAGGACATAGGATCTTATACCCGGTAGGATGTTCAGTAATTCCGAGATTCTCGTGGGTGAAGCTACAGATAAAACTACACATAGCAAAAGTAAAGTGTACCAAAGATAGACAAAGTGTTGAGTTTTCCACTCTGTGGAATAAATATAACATTAAATAAACATAACATCACGCCTGTAATTCCTGAAAGGTTAGGCACAGGTGTTCATGTTTAAGTTCCATGTAATAGGGAGCCAGCCTATTGCCATCAACCGGGCACAAACTCAGTCTCCATGGCTGCTACTGAGAAATTCCTGATGGAAAAACCCAATTTGCAATTGCTCGACCCGGAAATCGAATCCAGGGCATCAGCAGTCGGCCACTAGCCTAACGAGGCCAACAATAAATATTACAATTGGTAGTATTAGGCATATAAATAGCTAACCTTCGATTTATTCATCCCACAGATTCATCCAAAGATAGTGAAACGGAATTCCAGGTATAAGATCAAAGGGCATTGGTGTTCGGCGATTGGCGGCGGCGACCTCTTGCGTCCGGCCCTGGTTCAATCCATTGTCCGGAGTGAGAGGGAAAGGGAAGCCGTCGCCTCCTTCTGCGAAGCAGTCATGCTAGCGAAGGAGGTGGCGGAACGTGAGAGGGAGAGAACCTCACGTCCCAGCCGCCGCAGGAGACGCCCCGGGCGTCGGGGGGCAACCAGTGGCCCCCGGCCACCGTAGGCGCGGGCCTGTGGACGGTGAGTAATGGGCTAGCTCACCGTCCGTCCGTCTTATGACGACAGACCGTGCCGACGGCGCGTTCGTGTTCCACGCGCGCCTCAAGGAGATGTCAGCAAATCGGAAGGGGTCCGAGAGGGCCGATGCCTGCCAAGGCTGCGGGTTGTTCGAAAGAGATACCGTGCCCCTGGAACACAAAGGGCTAAGAAGGAACATGGATGGGTTTTAGTCAGTCAAGTCTGACACTCCCTTCCACTCCGCCCAGAGCGGGAGAAGTCATTTGATGATTTCCCATCCTAAAAAAATAAAATAAAAGGGCATTGGTGATTCCCAGTTACATTAAATTTGCATTGTCTTTGTTGTTTCAATTTATTTAACATGAAATTGGTATCCATTTGAGTGTTTTGTTTTGTTGTTTATGAATTTCGGAAGTGTCAAAGTTGAAAGGGTTTTCCGTTGGAGCGTTGTTATTAGTAATGGGGATTGTCAATCGTGTTCAGGGGCTATTTCTGTAATTTCAAGACCAAAAGCTTTTTAATGTCAGTGTCACTCTGTTGGGAATTGTTTGGCACTTTTGACATTGATTGTCGCTGAGATGTGTTCTTGGTAACGTAATTTTGCCCTGTATATGTAAAGTATTATTAGGATTTTCGTGTACAGACAACGTGTACGTGTAAGACCAACACATCTAGCCACAACAATCTCTCAAATTTCTTTAATAGATTTTCAGCCTTATCGTTACTGCATACAGTTCAAGGTTGATTGGGACAATTTGACAGTTTCGGGTAACTTGAATTATCGTTAGTTTTATTGCTGGCAAAAAAACTAGGTACAGACCTAGTTTTCTTTTTGCAGCAGGTAGTGGAAAACATCTCGCTCAATTTACTTGTAGACTTTTTGCATAGATGGCGATATTGTATGTTGTGTAGGAGATATACAGAAGTGCATTTTATATTTTCGTAGGTTCCCAGTTTTGAATCCTAGTTTAATATTTTTGGTGTTGGATCCCACAAAACATTATGTATTTCCGTTGGATCCCAAATTTTAATAAAAAACTTTTGCAAAAACAAAGTCTTCCAAAAAAATATTAAAATAACTTTACTTTCGTTGATTTTATTGCCACCGACTTCTGAAAATTAAGATTTTTTTTTTGGGCGATTTTTATTGTTTGCAAAAGTTTTTTTTATTTTACCCTTTTTAGTATGTGCCATACAACTTTTCATGGATAAATTTTTCATGGTAGCTATATAGAGTCGTAAATACGCAATTTAGTTTACTTGGATGTCATATTTTTGCCACTTGTAATGGTCCTGGGTGGTTTTGAACAGACGACTTACAATTCGTAGGCCAAGGTAGATAGGTAGGTCACCACTGAGCCACTTACTCTCTCCATGTGACAGTCGTGACGTATCCGTCCCGTTTCCCTTAAAACCTCTCAGCGTTAAATAGCTCGCTTGTTTGCGAACAATGTTACCTTAATTTTGGCTCTACTCACAAATTGTTAGACATTTAATTGAATAAGTCAAATATTTTTTGCTCAAATTAATCATGTTTTTCGTCGAGTTTCGTGTTACTCTCATAACATCATTTGCGTTACGCATTGTTGTATGACGTTACAACTTTATATTTAACTAGCTGTCCGGCGCAACTTCGTTTGTGTCACATTTTTTGTTACTGCTCGGGTCTTATTGGCCATAGCGTGATGATATATAGCCTATAGCCTTTCTCGATAAATGGGCTATCTAACATTGTTTTTTTCAGATTGGACCAGTAGTTCCTGAGATTAGCGCGTTCAAGCAAACAAACAAACTCTTCAGCTTTATTATTAGTATAATAATATATTTTGTGTTGATACTTTTAAACTGCTCTGTTAGCAAACGCATGAGCGTAAGGTCTTGAGTTTACCAGGTCAGACCAAGAATTATTGAGTTTTTGCACTAATAAATCGATGAACGCCGGCTGCACGCACAAAAAGGATGACTAATTGTAACGTTACGATCGAAGCGAGAGAGCGCTGCACGAGCGAGCGAAAGGCACAATCGGCTTGAGCGTTTGGCTTGCTATTCATAAAAGTACGTACTCGCAATCATTTCATCAATGTTTTGTTATGACGTTGTCACGTTGAACTATCGTCCGTAAACCGACTTTACAGACAACGGCTTTGGGAGTTGGAAATTAACTCTATCCTAACCATCGGACTATTAAATTGACGGAAGCTTGTCTAGCAACTCGAGAGTGGCACGAAATAGCAATTACATTCAAAATGTATTGAATTTCTATGATGACTTTCAGCGGGATCGACGTAATTAAGTTTTTGATAGTTTATAACAATCCAATCAGCATGGAATGTTACTTTTTTTTATTTGAGATGCGTTTGCTCTTGACTTTTAGGTCAGAGATGACATAGACAAAGTCGACGATGGTGCAAACTTACCCAGAAGAAGCCTGTTCACTCTAACTTTGAAGAAATTAGGGTTGTAAGCGTTCGGAAACACAAACGCAGGCAGAGAGTTCCACTCGTTTTCTGTGCGCATTATGAAAGATATTTGAAAACGCTTAGTGCGAATTGGTGGAATAGCAATAAGATAGGGATGGTAACTTGCATTGCCTCTAGATGCCCGATGGTAGAAGAGGGCCGGACACTTGTTCGAGGTTCCAAAATCCTACCAACTATTAATCAAAGAAAAGTATACGATCTCCATAATTTATTTCCAAGCATTATCTTGATAAAGTAGCTATTAAACACTGTGTAAGAAACGCCTGCCCTTCAGTAACAGTGACATGTTTGCCCCAGTTAAATGGGTAGCCTGTGTTTGTCATCTAATATTATTATAATAGGGGCGGCTTTTATTTCTAATAGTAAACTAAGGTAAGGTAATTAATTCGATACCTTGACCTGTTTGGCAGAAATGTTTAGTAAGGTAATAACTGTTTACCGAATATTTAATAATTTTATACTGAGTAAACGAGGTAACTTATAATGTTTGTGAAGTGTTTTTTTTTTGTATTTGAAATGGCTGTAAGTGGGTGTATGATAAGTAGACTGGTTTATATTTTATACTAAAGAGGTTTGCTTGTTTTGAGCTAAAAATATTAACACATTTAGAAGTTTTTTTATTTTATTTATTTATTAAAGGTCTACCAACAATTGTTCACACTGGATATAGCGACATAATTCATTCTAAAATTAAATTACAGTGCAACAATTACTTATACGTAAACACCAAATGCACAAAAACAATAAATTCGGAAGATAAGCTAACTTAGTAAGTACTAAGCTAACTTATAATAATGGTTTGTTCTTGAGTTTGTGTGTGAGAAACTTTCATCATTCTTGTATGGATTGTCATCATAAGAAGGAACGTAGGTCCTTCGTGATATTTTACCTAATACTGTTTACAGAATAAGAATGGACGCTAAGGCATTTGAACAGGAGCGATAACTGTATCCTCAATGAAACGCGGTCGCAACACAAGGTGCTGTGGCGCAGCTAGAGGAGACTTTCGCCCACTTGGCAGATGATTGTGAAAGGCTATCACGTAGAAAAACAAATGAGGAGCTAAGGTCAATGGCACTAATAAACTGTTTTTAGGGTTCCGTACCCTAGGGTCAAACGGGACCCTATTACTGAGACTTCGCTGTCCATCCGTCCGTCAATCACCAGGCTGTATCTCATGAACCGTGATAGTTAGCCAGTTGAAATTTCTACAGATTATGTATTTCTGTTGCCGCTGTGACAACAAATACTAAAAATAACAATAAAATAAATATTTAAGTACCATTATTTATAAAAATGAGCAAAAAAACACTTTTTTGTATGGGGGCTCCCATACAAAAAAGTAAAAACGAGCAAAAAAACACTTTTTTGTATGGGGGCTCCCATACAAAAAAGTGTTTTTTTGCTCGTTTTTATAAATAATGGTACGGAAACAATCGTGCGTGAGTCCGACTCGCACATGGCCGGTTTTTATCTCATTAAATACCGTTTGTTGAAATTCTAAACTCACTCTCAAAGTGGAACAAATCTGATAAGAAACCGGAACAAAAACGAAGCAAACAGAGGAAACGCAAATTATACTAAGCTCCCAAAAACTTAAAGTATTAATCAGTTTTATCTTCCGAATTCTCATTTTCAGCTTCAAATAGAAAATTCAGAACTTGGAAAATATCACAAATACAGGGAGGATTTTTGAAATGGGGCAGTTGGCAATTACCGTAAAAGTTAAAGACAACCACCTAAAAACATTTTCCTGTAGACACCACTGTAATTAAAGGACCTTCAGAGGCATATTCATCATTCATCATCATTTCAGCCCAAAAGACGTCCACTGCTGGACTTAGGCCTCCCCCAAGTGTCGCCACATTGACATTTTGAGGGGTTTTGCCATAAATGCCATGCTTGGCAGGCAGGTTGGCGATCGCAGTACGGTTGTTACAAAAGCACAGAGAACGCTGCTGCCCATTCTTTGGCAAATCCCTCGCCTCTTACGACACCCACGGGAAGATATGGGATGGTGCTATTCTTTACGTCCGACACCATACAGAGCAAGAGGCATATTTAGACCTCACAGTTACGCAAGACTCAACAGTGGTTTTCTCCTAACGTATTGATTGATAGTGTTATGGTGTTTAAATCATAGTTTTTTCGAAAGTATTGCTTTGAAATGGGTCTCAAAATTTGCAATCATATAAATCAATATTTTACGAAAAAATCATTTGTAAATTTTGCGTAAGTGAATGTGAGAATGTTTTTGCATTTACTCAATCTTAAAAAATCAGTCTAAATGGCCTCGATTTGTTTGACAAAAGATCGTCGACTGCCTTACAAAAGATTGCTACCTGGTTTGCTATGAATATTATAGTCATATAATATAATAGTTTGGTTGATTATTGGCCATAAAATATTGAATATAGTATGGTGTGAAATGAGACCATATTTTTGGAGTAACAGCCGATAAAGACCTTTTGCTTTTTATGTCAGCTTTATGTGAAAGTGACGATGATATAATTATTTTATATCCCTGTGGCCAGTGGTAATCTAGCTAATGTGGGTCAGTAACAAATTTTGTCTTGATAAATCTATTTTTAACAAGATATAATACCGAACCCGTGTCTAAAATTTAGTGACTTCCATAAAGTTGTTTTGGTAAATAAATAAATTTTAGATTTTTTGTAACTAGTTAGTTATTATAGGAAGGATGTAGATTTATATCTGTATTTTTCTATTTTTTTGATATTTGTTCGTATAATTGAGTAGTTGAAAATATGTTTTACTTTTGCATGCCGTAAGGTAGTGTGTGTTGGAACTGCTTTTACAATGTCTACATCTTATTTTGTACCCAAATTCATGGCAAATAAATGAATTATTTCTTTCTTTCTTTCTTTGATTAAATATGCAGTATCCTAAAAGAAGATCTAATGATAGATCTATTTGAAATGACATTGTTTCACGATCGAAATTGCGTTACGCCCCAAAAATGTTAGCACATTAGGCAATTTGACTGATAGCAGTTAAATTACCTAATTTGGTAACATTTTGTATTTAGACGTACTCAGAAAAATGAGAATTCAATTTTGTGAATTGCTAATGTGGTTGTCGAGTATTGAGAATTTAAGGTAGCTCGCAGACGCGTCTTGGCCTCGTGCTGGGTGACTGAGGCGGCAGCGGGCGCGTTGGCGGGAGCGATTAGATGGCTACAGTACATCGCGAATTGCTATTCCGAACGCAAAACACGCGCTTAGGACGAGGAGTTGCGGACACCAGCCCGTTATACAATACATTCGCAAATTGCTAAAGCAGGTAGTAGACGGTAGAAAGGATTCCACGGGGTAAAAACTTATTTGCAAAAAAATTAAAACAACTTCAAAAACACAAATAGTGGTAAATAGTCGGTGACTTCTGTTTCATTGATTGAGTTTTCTAGCCACCGACTTCTGAAGCTAAAAGTAGTTTTCCACTATTTGTGCTTTTGAAGTTGATTTTATTTTTATGCCAAAATGTTTTTAATTTTTCCGTTTTAGTTGTAATATAATAACAACATTTTTGGTATCACATGTCATGGTAATAGGCTTATCTATACTGTATAATATAATATAATAATTATTAATCTATACTAATCTATATTAATATTATAAAGCTGAAGAGTTTGTTTGTTTGCTTCAACGCTCAGGAACTACTGATCCGATTTGAAAAATTATTTCAGTGTTAGATAGCACATTTACCGAAAAAGGCTATAGGCTATATATCATCACGCTACGACAAAAAGGAGCGGAGCAACAATGAAAAATGTTGCGAAAACGGGTACAATGTGACGCAGACGAAGTTGCGCGGGACAGCTAGTCCCCAATAAAATAGAACTTATCATACGTAATTATCGAAGTGTTGATGTACCGTACACAATGTTGTGTTATGTTATGGTATTGTAAATTATAAACATCCAAGCGATTGCAGCAATCACGACAGATTTGCCGTCTATTATTAAAGACTTACATTGCATATCTGCGAAAATCAGCATCAGATCTTCGCGAAATTTAAAGGGGATCACCGCGGAATAATATTCTTCCAAACAATAAAAAGAATCTTGAAACTGGTTCACAATTGGCAAGGATATCGCTGAACATACACAAAACATTCAGATAAATTGATAACCAACACTTGTTCTTGATTTTCTTGGGAATCAAGAACAAGTTTTGGTTATGATCCCATCATCAGATCCCAACTTATACCTTTCATCATCAGCTTAGTAACATTAAACAATGATTACCAAGAATAAAGCCTACGTATCCCTATTTGGTGAGTTCCCTTGATTTTTCCAGGATCCCATCATTAGATCCTGACCTGATGATATACTGTTTCAAACGATGCCCATAAATTTTGAGTGTTGCCCATTTTCCTGGGTTCCCATTATCAGATCCTGACTTATACCTTCCATCTTCAGCTCAGCAACATGAGATGATAATTACCAGGCCCCAAAATTTGAATTACTTTAGAAAGTATATGAAAAACATTGAATAAATATATATATATATATATATATCACCCTCAATCTCTCGATTCTTTTCGATTTTCCTGGGATCCCATGATCAGATTCGGACACGGTGTCAATGGGACCACCTCAAGAGTATAGGCTATCGAATAAAAGAAGATTTTTGAAAATCGGTCTACAAATGGCAGAGAAATCGGAGAACATACCGAAAAAAAAAAACATTCGATTTGAGAACCTTTTCCTTTTTGGAATTCGGTCAAAAATAATAAAAGATCGGTCGCTAGATAGAGGACAGCAGAAAGATAAAATGTATTGGATTGACATAAACTACCAAAAAGTTTCTACAACAATGCTGTCAAAAGACGTTCTGCAAAAATAAACGTTTTGAAAGAGATTGCCATTTGTTTAGACCCTTTAAGTCGGTCTCTCTCATCGCGAGAAGAACAACTACAGACCTCACTATGGACGCAAATGGAGATTTCATAAGCAATTTGTTTCCCCGGAAGCTTATCACCCTGGCCGATGCCTAGGTTTAGTGTTATCTTTAATATACCTACTTAATATTCTCGTTGGTTTAATTAGGGCTTAAACCTAGGTTTAAGCCCTAATTAAACTAATATTATAAAGAGGAAAGATTTGATTGTTTGTTTGTTTGCATTGAATAGGCTCCGAAACTACTGGTCCGATTTGAAAAATTCTTTCAGTGTTAGATAGCCCATTTATCGAGGAAGGCTATAGGCTATATATCACAACGCTACGACCGATAGGAGTGGAGCAGAAATTTAAAATGTTGCGAACGGGGAAAATGTGACGCAAACGAAGTTGCGCCGGACAGCTAGTTTCTTTATAAGTACCTACAATATTGGATAGGTGATGGATGGGTTACCTATTTGGTCTACTTTTATATAAATTGCTTTCAAGTGAAATATTTTCTAAACTTAAAGGTCACTCGTGTACCCAAATATATTGTGACAGGAGGTCAAAGAAAAACACTTGGAATTTATTGAAATGTGTTTTGTGACATTCAAACAAGTCTTTCTACTTATTTGGATAGCTTTTGCGAAAGCCGATTATGTTTTTTTTATCAATATTTAATAATAAAGTTATAACTATTTCTATACATACCTACATAAACTCACGACTTTTATCGTTAAGAGCGTTTACACCTTACGGCATTTCATTCAAACTTTCAAGTCCTTATTTTCCAAAATAACTGAACCGAGTTTAATGAAACTTAATACGCATAAGCAGGATACATAGGTCAAAAAAGTAACAAAAAACAATTTCGAAATGTCTTTAAAAAAAAAGATAATTGGAAATTTCTGTTTCTATAGATAATTTATAATCGGTCTAACTTAGCTGTAACACTATTTTCGAAAATATTATTTAGAAACTTTGTATTATGTTTGTATTATGTCGTAAGGCTTACGCTCTTAAGAGTCGCCAGTAAGTAATAGGCCACCTGCTACGATCCTAACATACTCCTTTTGGCTCAACCTCTTCATACATTTGGTCATACACGCACACAGGGCCTCAAGTCTGCTATTACAATAGTATCAGAATGGCTTATCATTGATTTCATAATTGTTGATTTTGAAGTTTGGTAATCTACTAATATAATGGCGTCATTATGACTTCCCAATGGTCAACCACTGACACTCCATTGAAAGAAGTGGCTTAGAATGGTAATCTCGTACATAATGACAAATGAATGACTGACTTGACAGACAATTTTACTTTGACAGCTAAACAGATAAAATATTGAGTTTTCTAATTTCACATTTATGTTTTCTGCTATTTACAAACTTCTTACTACTTCAGATTGCTTATAACACTAATAAATAATATGTGAAAATATAAATAAATGAAATCTGGCATGAATAAATGTTCAAATTTAGTAGTAGTTTTTTCGAAAATAATTTCTACTAACGGGTTTCATAATAATGATTTATTATAACACAATTATATTACGAGACCATTGACAGACTAATGATCGACCATTATGAATTTAGGAAATTTACGAATTTTTAGCAAAATGACAATGGGATCGTGTTGGAATGACGATATTTATAAAAATAGCCGACTTTAGGCCCTGGTTGCGTGTACTACGAAAAGGCTCATTTCCATCAAGAATTAGAACCAAGTTTAATGCAGCATTCAGTTCAGGCCCACCCGCCCTATCATCACCTGCCTTAGCCTTTTCCCAATTACGTTGGGTTCAGCTTTCAGTCTAACCGGATTGCAGCTGAATACCAGTATTTTACGTGGAGTGACTGCCGATCTGTCCACCACAACTCAGTTAGTACTGGGTAATACGATACCCCTTGGTAAGACTGGTTCTCAGACTTTCCGCCTACAACTGACGTACCTGTAACGACTGACAAAGATCTACAAATGACAGCTGGGGCCAACAGCTTAACGTGCTTTCTGAAGCACGGAGGAAACACGGTATGTAATTGTAGTCACCCATCCACGGAACAACCTAGGTAAGCACAGCTTAACCTAAAGATACAAGCTTCTTGTCCGCTAAAATACGCACATGCAGAAGGTATATTTATACCTAACCTAATGTAACATCTAACCGAAATCTATATTTGACACGTGTTCATTCATCGTCCTCAAGAGATGTTGACTCAACTTCCACTCGGACGTGTAACATTTCCTGGGAATGCCCCGGGGTGGGACGAAACACGTGCCGAGTATATGTTTGAGTTCTAACCGATATTTACAGAGCACCATCCAATGTTGCATTTAAAATGTTAAAATTAAAACTAACAAGCTTTAATTTTAACATTTAACAGCAAATCACATAGCTTTTACTGTCATGGGTTCCCGATAAGTAACGCCTGATTCTACATTATTACGCTAGCTACTAATACGCAGTAAAAATGTGTGGGTTGGTGCAATCACACTTTTTGTTCCCTTAAAGTTTAGGTACTAAGCCATAGGTATGGCACGTGTAAGTGCTCGGCTATCTATCACGCACTTAGTGTAGAGTTGCAGGACAAAACGGAACTTTGAAATGATCTTTAACTTCTTTTAAATAAATTCCATAATTGAAATTCCCGAATTAATTTCGTGACAGTTCAAAATAAAAAGAATGTAAAATGATTGAGAGAAATGTGGTATACAAGGCTTGTGTGACAGGACACGGCGAGAAGGAGAAGGTACGCCCTAGAAGAATATACACTGACTTAATTGGTGAAGTTCTGCTGAACGCTCGTAGTACTCGAACAGTATGAACGCAGAAGGATTATGTAAGTATTTAGGTTATCCTCACATCATCCTTTTGCCTGCAGTAGTTTCTGCCCACAATTAATAAGTTGGGATACATAAAGGCAGGAGAATGGAGATGGAAGAAGCAGCCTACCCCTAGAAACAGAAAAGGGGTGAGTGTGTGTATATGTTTTTGTAGTAATTTAAAGTTAAAAAAGTGTGGGTTGGTGCACTCGCACTTTTCCCACTCAATTTTTTCACGTTTTTCCCAAATAGTTTTCGAGGGTATGTATCTTCATCAAGCACCCACTTAATTTTATAATTATGTATCTAGAAACAGGAAAGGGGTAAGTGTGTGTGTCTGTATGTTTTAATTATTAAAAGTCCCACAATAACACTTTATCTACAAGGCATAAACGTAAGTATTTACGAGTATGTTCAATAGATTTAATTTTGCAGCTAAAGTTTAACAGCGCCCGCGTTGGGATGGACTTTAGTTTAAGTAAGTAAGTAGTCTGTAAAGTTTTAACGATAGAACAAGGAAACATGTGCTGGCTAGCATCCATAAAACACAGTTTCTTAGAAGACAGTATTACTTAAAGTTGGAGAGATAATATAACAATGCACGTGTATTCTCGAGGAGCTCGTCGCTGAATAATAACAGCCACAGGGGTCGATCTTCAAGGTTAAGCCGTGCTTGCCTGGGTTGGTCCGTGGATGGGTGACCACCCATTACAAACCGAGTTTCCTCTGTGCCTCGGAAAGCATGTTAAGCCTTTGGTACCGACTGTCATTTGTAGATCTTTGACAGTCGTTACGAGTAGTCAGAAGCCAAAAGTCTGCCATGCAGTCATACCAAGGGGTATCGGAATATCCAGTTACTGGGTTGTGGAGGTCAAATAGGTTGTTGTTCCATGTTAAATACTGGTACTCAGCTGCATCCGGTTAGACTGGAAGCCGACACCAACATGGTTTGGGAAAAGGCGAGGCAGATGTTGACACGTGAGCTCTAACTGGTTATGAAGTCTCTGGATTTATTTAAATAAAGGACTATTTGTTACTGAATGAGTTTTATTCCAATTAAACCCAAGGAGACCCTTCCGACCGGACTAGTGCGCAGTAACTAACTCGCCGTCCATACGTCGCGTTCACATATACATTTTTGCTTTCCTTGCGTTCTGTCTGACGTGCACGCTTACATGTGTCCCTACAGGAACAACCCGTGGTCACTTATGCGACTGCACAGCATGGGGTCGTGGTCTTGATTCCTAGGTCGGACAAATTATTATTGGACGGTTTAGCAGCCCGGAGTTTTGATGTTGGCGGTGACCTTATCCGTTTTTCCCGCGCCTGATATCTCTCCGGTCGTGTCGTATTGCCATCCCATCGGAACTTTATACTGAGGGAAGGTGGAGTGTGAGACAGAGTACAATCGAGTTTATTTATCCCCAAAATAAAGCGCTCTCATTCCTCCTCGTTTCTCATAGTGTTGACTACAATACATAATGCTAACCTATGACTCTTTTTAAGGCCCAGAACAACAAATAAATAAAAACAAACACACATTTATAACTTCATAAAATGAAGTCACAAACACTATTTTATTCTCGCCTCATATTCCTCTGGTCTACGTTAACGGCGATGTTGAAATACCACACAAGAAAAATCTAAAGAAGGTTGGTTTTTTAAAACTCATTCAAATATTTATGAGCAATAGACGGGACAAGATGTAAAATACTGGTACTCAGCTGCATCCGGTTAGACTGGAAGCCGACCCCAAGATAGTTTGGGGAAAGGCTAGGCAGATGATGAGATGAGACGGGCCAAGACGAAGTAAATCGTAATCTAATACCTGTTACTACGTAGTAACAAATCGTTCTGTCTAGTGTCCAAATCACACTTATCAGGTAGAATTTGTTTATCAAATTGAAAATGTTCCACATCAAAATCTTTGTAAGAAAATATTCTCAAACTAGCTGTCCGGCGCAACTTCGTTTGCGTCACATTTTACCCGTTTTCGCAACATTTTTCATTGCTGCTCCACTCCTATTTGTCGTAGCGTGATGATATATAGCCTATAGCCTTCCTCGATAAATGGGCTATCTAACACTGAAATAATTTTACAATCGCACCAGTAGTTTCGGAGCCTATTCAATGCAAACAAACAAACAAACAATCAAATCTTTCCTATTTATAATATTAGTTTAGATGTCCGTCCGCTCTGCTAGTCTTTTAAAACTCTTCACAGGTTTTTTTTTCTAATAATATGAATAAAATGGGCTCCAATTCTAGTGATACTTTCCTTTTATGTTCAGTGCATTCTGGGTCAGTCTTGGTGTAGATATAAGCCTAAAACAAATTGTGCCTCATCTGCTTTCAAAACCCAATTCATCCCGGCCACTTTTTTAACATCGTCAGTTCATCTATCTCGGGCTAATTCTACGCTTGCCCAATACGTCTTCAGGACTCGAACTTTCTACTCATACTTTCACCATATCATGGTCATTCTCTATCATAGTTCTGGTAGATGTAAAGATGATGAATCCGTTTTGTATACAGAAAAGGACGAGCTTTGATCGTGAGGAAGAAATCTTCCTCACGATCAAAATCTAAAAAGCTCGTCCTTTTCTCTTCAAGTGGGTTTTCGGAAAATATGTAATGGTGTTACTTGTTTATTCTCTAAGCACTCCTCTCTGCCAAGAACGTTTAGTATCACAAACATGGACATAACCTTGCTGTTCTTAAATAAACAACCATTCTGTACGCAAAAGTGGGTAATTTTTGAGAATCATGTTATTACTATTTTGATTAGAAAATAAAATTACCTTAGTGATAAGACCTTGAAGAATTGTCTACATATAATTGGAAAAAATAGATAAAGAAGCTGAACGGACGGATTCTTTGAATAAATGACAGCGTGATTAGATATAAATAATTAATTGAATGCATTAAACAAACCGTTTTCTGAATTGTTTAAAAAATTCTTCGTGAATTTCTTTTTAAAGGAGTAAGGAAGAATCACAGAGATTTAAAATACCATAAAAAAGCCATCAAAATAATATCCATAGAAATAATTATAGTATAAAAACAAAAAAACAGGCTCATATTCTTCTTAAGGGTTAGCAAACCCTTTCATTTGATACCCATATCATAAAAATAACTAGTCAGCCATCTTTGGGAGTCCGCCACATTGGATTTAGAATGATGTCACTTAGGGTGTTACCACACCAATAGTCGATTGATCGTCGCTTTACCTAGTAGAAAAGAAAAAAAATCTGAAAAATCTGTCATTTACTCTTAAGATTTTTTATACAGTTAGCCTCACAGGTGAAAATAATAAAAGCGTGTCAAAAAATATCATCATCATCATCATCATTTCAGCCGAAAGACGTCCACTGCTGGACATAGGCCGCCCCCAAGTTTCGCCACTTTGACATAACATGGAGGGTTTTGCCATAATCGCCACGCTTGGCATGCGGGTTGGCGATCGCAGTATCGTTGTCACAAAAGCCGGAGAACGCTGCTGTCTATTCTCTGGCAAGTCCCTTAGTCGGCTCTTACGACACCCACGGGAAGGTATGGGATGGTGCTGTTCTTTACGTCCGACACCATACAGGGCAAAAAATATATGGTTACAATATGTCTCAATGGCATTATAACGCAAAAAGACACATTAGCCAAGTGTGACACATTACACTTGTGGGCACACGACCCAATTGGTCTACTTGCAAGAGCAAGTAGATTACGATGGCCTGTGTGTCTCACTGCTCGGCCTCCCTCCATTCCTTCCATCGTTCACGACTCTGGGCTTTGTCTTTCCATTTCCCAAAGAAGACACTTCTGCTCCACCATCACCTTAGTCTGCTCTGCTGCGGCCAGGACACCAATCTTGTGTGTTGCATGCACATAACTCGTTCGGAATGCGGCCGAAATATCCTGTATCCTACCCAGTCCCATTTGATGAAATTCCAGCTTTAAACCCGTTTGACAGTAAATATATTAAAGTGTCTTCGGAGAGAACTCTAACTTGGAAAGGAACTCGGGGCTAAGTAATAACAGCATCTCGGGACGATCTTCTGGTTAAGCCGTTGGTCCCGGCTGCCATTTGTAGATCTTTGACAGTCGTTACAGGTATTCAGTGCCCCGAAAGTCTGACAACCACTTAGCAAGGGGTATCGTATTACCCAGTACTAACTGGGTTGGCAGGATAGGCAGTCGCTCCATGTTAAATACTCAGCTGCATGATATTAAGCTACATCCGGACAGACTGGAAGCCGACACCAACATGGTTGGGAAAAGGCTCGGCAGATGAGAGCAGCCTTTGGAGAGAACTAAAAACATTTTGCGATTATTCCTTGGCAAAAGATAGTTTGTCGGTAGGCTGTAATAATTTTTGTTTAAAAATTCTTATTAAGCTTATTTGTTTTTTTCGCTTGAATTAAGTTACGGCATATCTTTCGATTGACGTCGGTCCTCACCCATTACGTTGTTCTAATTAATACTTATCTATATTCAATTAGTCTGTACCATATCACTTTAACCCGAAATTTGATATAAATAAGCCAAATTGGACTAAGAGTTTAGTAGACGTTCAGTGTGATAGTAAATTAGACAACAGTGGGTAAGTAGCAAACAGGTACTCAATATTTATTTATTCTTCATCTAAAAGAAAAAGTCAGCATAAGGAGTCTACCCAACGGTTCCAGGGCTGCGGGACTGTTCGAAAGAGATACCGTGGCTCTGGAACACAAATGGCTAAGAAGGAACATCGATAGGTGTTAGTCAGTACAAGCCTGACACTCCCTTCCGCTCCGCTCAGAGTCATTTGATGATTTCCAATCCGTAAAAAAAGTATTCTACCCAACTTCTACAGACTCGTAGCCGCTTAACCGCCCCCACAAATGTGTCACGTGACACATGCTCCCTCCCCCGCTCCCGCTCACATTTTTGCCGCGCGAGCGCCCCGTGCCACTTTCCATTTAAAGCTTTTTTTCTCGTAAACTACTGCAGCTATACTAAAACAAAAAATACGTGTGTATAGCTGAAACTATACAGAATCTTTATATGTTAAAACGAATTACAACAACTAAATATAAGTACTTAGAAAAAAATGAGAACTTGAGAATATGTGTTGTATGTCAGTTTCTCCAATAAGAATATTAAGTTTTTCCAACAAGAATTGTAGTTTGTGTCAATAAAACCTATTTATAATTAAACTAGACTATATAAGCTTTGTTTTAATACCCATATGTCCCTAGTTAGGCACTTTGTTAGTAGCACAATCACCCATCTAATCAACACTCCTATCATTCGATTCTATACCTACTGATTTTGTCGTGTTTACGTAAAAAATTCGATAAGATTTCGTTTTATTTTACTGTTTTATATTGCGGAGACACTAATAATTACTTAATTGAAATAATTTTCATATTACGAGCACTATTTTAACTATTTTTGAAATAATTTTTATAAAAACATTATCAAAATACGACGATCGCAATGGCGCCATTTTTACATTTCGATATTATCGTTTCAACAGACTTTGAACCTATCGTAGGTTTTTAGATATTCTTAAAGCTTGATTAATGAGGTTTATTTTGATATATAACACTATATACATTGAGTTAACATAAAATAATACTCACGTTTTAAATCCAGGGAACTTCACATCACAACATACACAGTCTTACACAGAATGAAACTTGACACCTGACGTTTAAAACTTTTTTGACATTTAATTTTGTACGGCTGAGATTCTCGTTGTTTTTGCCATAGACGCGGAATTTAATACAGAAAATATAGAGGGTAAAACCATAGATACAGCACGACGTGGAACATTTGTAAGTGAGTTTTTTCGGAACTAATTCTACGAGGCAACAAATTGTGCCCGAGCAGTAACTCGAAAAAAATTTAAGCCCTTTTAGATGCATTAGTGCCGGAGCGGTAGATTTGGTTATCGGAACTCCAAAATCTTCAAATTCGAATTTAGTGAAGTCATTGTTTCAAATTAAAATATGGAAGCATTCATTAAGTTGCCAGTGGCGAGGATGGAGAGCGCAACGTAAGAAAGTTACTCAAAGAAGAATAACGTCCTCGCAAAAAACTCCAAATACGAGTAGTAGACGTTTTACGGCTACCTGAATGGTGATAATGAGCTACAAATCGTGTAGCACCATCTATAATCCTATAAAAATAACTTGAAAATACGATATACCCTGAGCCAATAATGGTTATATGACATATACTTAATCAAGTTTTTATTTACAGCATTAAACAATGTTAGCACGGACACAAATATCTAGGATCAGACACCTGCAAAGAGCTTTCAGCGTCATGGCTCTTCTTAACGTAACAAACCAGTTTTACCCCAAAGACGCATCAGTTTTTGGTAAGTGTTTTTTAGGGTTCCATACCCAAAGGGTCAAACGGGACCCCATTACTGAGACTTCGCTGTCCGTCCGTCCGTCTGTCACCAGGCTGTATCTCATGAACCGTGATAGTTAGCCAGTTAAAATTTTCACAGATTATATATTTCTATTGATACTATAACAACAAATAATAAAAACAGAATAAAATAAATATTAAAGGGGGGCTCTTATAAAAAAAAGTGATTTTTTTGCTCGTTTTTTATAAATAATGGTCCGGAACCCTTCGTGCGCGAGTCCAACACGCACTTGGCTTGGCTGGTTTTTTATTCATTTTTTTTATATTTCTGCAATAAAAGATTAAGTAGATATCCATATAACTTTAATTATGTACTCCAAATTTTCGTATTTCCGTTTTTTTTTTTTTTTGAGATGCCTATTTAGTCTAGTCTTAGGTGTTCAGCAGAGGCTAAAGAACACTTGTGCTTCCAGTCTTATGAAGACGAAGTTAAAAGAAACATTTTTGTGTGCTCTAAGCAAGCATGGAGATTGTCTTTTAAAGAAGGTTCTACTAACCCCCTATTTCGGGTATTTAGTCTGAACGGCCCAAAGCTAATTTATTATTTTATATATTTTATATATGTTTGTATATTATATATGTACCAGGCTGTCATGAATTCAATTTGATGAGATTTTTTTTAGAAACTTTTATTTCCACTTTTTAATTTTTGCTCTCGAAAGTACTTGTTGTGCTTATGTCTATATCACCGGGCCTTTCGAACGTTGAATGGCACGCGGTCCATTTGCTTTAGGCTGTTTAGACTAAATACCCTTATTTCTTAAACTCAAAGCAATCAAATTATTAAAAAAAGAAAATTACTAGACAAGCCACAAGGTATAATATTTGTGAAAGAACTAGTTCCCCATTCCAAAGCACTATGGAGAAGAAAGGGCAAGAAACTCCATGGATAATCTTTTAAATCAAATATTGATACAAATTTTCGGATTCGGGTTGTTGCAATCCGATTTCTGTGGGAAGAACCGCTTAGGGTTTGTCTACGCAAAACATCATCTATTGTATTTCAATTTGTTTTTCCTCTCGTTACTGACTTGATGGATTAGCACAAATGCGCGGGCTAAACGATAAAAAGGACGTGTTTTTTAACTTCAGATACCTATGACTACGTGGTTTGCGGAGGTGGAACTGCAGGTGTCGTGGTAGCTGCAAGACTGGTGGAAGCCAACCATAGCGTATTAATAATAGAAGCAGGTGACATTCCTGGATTTGAAAGTCTTGTAAGTTAATATTTTTTATTTTGCTGTAGAAGAAGAAACAACAAGATTTAAATTTTTGATCTTCCATTTCAAATGCTGCAAGCATATTCCATGACATTCGTAACTTGTAAACAAGAAGCCTAAAAAACTTTATTACTATCGCACAACTGTACCTCATTTAAAAGTAACATAATACCTTTGGAATTTTATTAAAATACTTTAATTTTTCAGTATCCCGTTTTTGTACCGTACATAAAGAACTCCCGCATCGATTGGAACTACACATCAGAGACAAACTGCCGAACAGACGGTTGCCTCAAGGCTGATGGTGGATCCTTCTACGGCAGAGGCCTTGGAGGAACAGGTGCCCTCAATTACATGATATATGGAAGAGGAAATCGTCGAGACTATGAAAAGATCTCTGAAGCTACCGGAGACTTATCTTGGAAATGGGAGAATATGCTCAAATACTTAAAGAAAAGCCAAAAACTAAGCAACGACGAAATTCTCAATTCAGTGTTTCAAGAATTTCATGGCACTGAAGGTAATATTGGCGTGACAAAAGAAGATCGTACAATCATTGAAGATTACTTGAAAGCTTATGAAGCGGCTGGAGAACGAGTAGTTGTAGACAATGTTGGTTCCGGAATAGGATTAGGATATTCCAGAGCCCTATACACCATTCTAAAAGGAAGACGTAATGACGCTGCCAATACTTATTTGCCTTCTCTTAAACAAAACCCTAAGTTGCATGTAAGTAGAAATAGTTTGGCAACGAAAATCATTTTTGATGACAGTAAAAATGCTGTTGGGGTAGAAGTTGTTAAGAAAGGCAAAACAATCACTGTCAAAGCAAGAAATGAAGTCATTGTTGCTGCTGGACCGGTAAAGTCACCCCAAATTCTTATGCTATCAGGCATTGGCCCTAAAGATGATCTAGAATCAAAGAAAATAAATGTTTTGTCAAATATACCAGTAGGCAAGAATCTACAATGTACTATAGGATCATTTTTAGACTTTAAAACCAACAGAGAAGCAAAACTTCCTAAATTTGATGAACATAGACTTCCCGCACCAATAATATTAGGGTACTCAGCTCTTAACAAAAGCAATCTTTACCCAGATTATGAAACACAAAACTTCATCATCGATGACTACAATTATTTTCTGTCTTTATGTGCATTTACTTTAAAACTCAAAAACTCCATTTGCGACAGACTCCTTCGAGCTGCAGACGGCAAACAGATGAAGGTGACAGTATTACTGAACATCAATCCAAAATCTCGAGGAAGTGTCTCATTACACAGTACCAATCCTAACGACCAGCCTAAGATAGTATATGAACATTATAGTGATGAAGCCGATTTAAATGCAACAATAGAATATATTCAAGACTATATGAAGTTGAAAGATACACCTTCTTTCCAAAACTTAGGTTTGGAAATTCTGGAACCAACAGCAGATTGCGCTAAATTAGACTTTGGGTCTAAAGAATATTGGAGATGTTACGCCTTATGCATGGTTGCTTTCACTGGTCGAACTATTGGTACTTGTGCCATAGGTTCTGTAGTGGATAGTCAGCTACGTGTACTAGGAGTACAAAGGCTTCGAGTAGTTGGTGCCAGTGTTTTGCCTAACAGCGTGGGTGGTGCGATCTTTGCACCAGAAGTAGCGCTTGCTGAGAAAGCAGCTGAAATGATTGCTGCGGATGGAATGGAGTCAGATGAGTGTATAATTAGTTAGTAAGAAGGTATGGAATAGCATCTATTTTGAAAGGAGAATAATTAACAATAAAATGATAACGAGTTTAATTGTTTTTCTTGTATGTTTGATACTACTGTAATTTATGAAAGTGTCGTTAACCTGCATTTATTAATGTCATGTAATTTTTTATTTTTTATTAATGTTTGTACTTAACTTTGTCATATTGTATATTTGAATATGTGTAATAATTGTCGTTATAATTTTAGTTACTGTTATTGGTTGTAAACAAAATCGTTGTCATTAATTAAATAAACAAAATGTCTTCTTCTTCCATGCTTGTCTTTTACTTGTCATCACAATGTAGTGAAATTATTGGTAAACAAAATAATATAAGACCAAGGAACCTTGCCTTCTTACCTTAGAAGTTTTTGGGACGATGTTAAAGAAAACCTATGTGGATGCTTGCAGCTTCTACATTATAACACCTCTGCAATTATTTTAAAAGGAGCTAATATATCTAAAGATAATAAAAAACACGTTTTACGTTGGTAAAAACATTCCACATTTTCATAATACTTTTTACAACGGATAATTAGGCAATTTATTTGCTCTTTTATTTTTTTTTATCACAAAATAACACACTTTTTTTAATCCAGTATTCTTTGGGCAACAAAAACCACCTTTGTGTAGAACACACAGCAATTCATTTACTATGACAGATAGTTTCATAACATATTTTTTTTCTAATATTACGTCAAGATTATGTAACTGAATGTTTTGTTCTACTAGGAGCAACTCAATTAGTAGTTTAGTATCTATTCGATAATTTATTTAATATCGCCATAAGTTTCAAGGAATAATATCTTTGTCATCGGTCATCGGAGAATTTGAGACTTTTGATGGCCTGATACATTCCACCAAATATGACCAGTCTTTCTCTGTCCAGGCTGTCCGTTTATGGAGCGAATTGCCGGTTTCGGTTGGACAAGCTCAGTCACTCGTTACTTTTAGAAGCTTAGTTTCAAGCTTGGTTTACACTGTAGTTTTATTTTTACCATTGATTAATGTTATTAAACACACAAATATCTAGATTTGTATTTAATAGGTCTTTACCTATGAAATTGCCGTATTGCAGTACAGACTTTTTCAAACAAAAAAAAGTTTTGATTGGCTATGAGTTCTAAATTCAAATTAATTTTGTTTTAAAAATATGACATTCTATTTACAAAATCAGTCTTTTGTTTATTGATTAGCGTTGTATTTTCATTACATTTCAACACTTTTCCTCATAATGGATACTTTGAAATTCCGTCGTGGCACCAACGCGGCACAAACGACCCGTAACATCAACGACGTTTACGGAGAGAACTGTACAAACGAACGCACAACCCGTTATTGGTTTGCTCGGTTCCGTTCTGGGAATTTTGACTTGAAAAATGAACCTCGTGGTCGTCCGGAAACTTTGGTCAACAATGATGAATTAAAGGTGATTGTCGAAGCTGATGAAACTCAATCTACAGCTGAGCTGGCAGCAGCTTTTGATGTTAGCATTAAAACAATATTGGTCCATTTGCGACAGATTGGCAAGATAAAAAAGCTTGATAGATGGGTGCCCCACGAACTTAACGATCGCCAGCGCAACGTACGCGTCGAGACTTGCCTTGCGCTGCTTAACAGGCACAGAAATGAAGGAATTTTGAACCGAATTGTTACGTGCGACGAAAAATGGATTCTTTTTGACAATCGAAAGCGCTCAGCAAGTTGGTTAGATCCTGGTTCGGTACCAAAGCAATGTGCAAAACGAAAAATGACCCCTAGAAAGGTGATGGTCACAATTTGGTGGTCTAGTGCTGGTGTGATTCATCATAGCTTTTTACAAAACGGCGAGAGAATTACTGCAGATGTGTACATTGAAGAACTGACCACAATGATGGCGAAACTCGCACGTCTGCAACCAGCTTTGGTCAATCGGTCGTCTCCACTGCTACTTCACGACAACGCGCGGCCCCATACTGCACAACAGACCGTCTCTAAGCTGCATGAGTTGGGTTTGGAAGCTCTCCCTCATCCGCCATACTCACCAGATCTTGCGCCTTCCGACTATTACTTTTTCCAAAATTTGGACAACTTTTTAGCGGGAAAAAAATTCAATTCCCGAGAGGCAGTACAAAACGCCTTTGAAGAGTTTGTTGTCTCCCGTCCAGCTGATTTTTTCAAGAAGGGCATCCATAAACTGCCACAGCGTTGGCAAAGATGCATTGATTGCAGGGGTGATTACTTTGAATAAAAGAAATAAATAAGTTCGAAAAAAAAAAATACTTTAACTTTTTTCAAACAAAACGGCAATTTCATAGGTAAAGATCTAATATTTATGCATTGTGTATAAATACTTACATATAATTATGTATTGAATAGCTTTATTTATCCTATTATTTAATAATTTTGTGTAGTACACAACTGACTACCCCTTTTTATTTTAAATCTGTAATTACCATCCAAAGGTTGTCTGGAAGATATCGCTATCAGCATTATGACCGCCGTTGTAATCATAATATTAATAGTATTGTAAAACCGTTGTTTTATTTTTGGTGTACAATAACGTTTCATTCTATTCAATTCTATCTTTGAAAATTACAGAGACACAAATTAAAAAAGCAATTTAAGCCTTAACAGTCTTGAACCGGTTCTTTTTATATTGTCAGCTATATTCCTGATTAGGGGTATTATAGCAAACTAAAAGTAAGTAGTCTTTATCTATTTTAGTAACAGTGTAAGCGAAGTTTACTCAAATAAAAGTAAAACCTAACGATCGTACGTAAGCAAGAAATAATTCTTTATTGTGCACTAATTCTTATCAGCTGAGGGACTTGTGGCTTGGCTTGTGTGTGTTGACTTGTGGCAATAGTTTTTAAAGTATTTCGTTATTCTTTAGCGAGTGGCAACAGGATTGACAATTTGACACAAAGTTTAGGTAGCAGGTGAGTCCCAAACATTTTTGACTTATTCATCATTTTTATCGATCTTGGAATTTTACTTTATCTAGGCATTCTGGTTAAGAACTTGTCGTGAGTGGAATTACACAAACTCTGTCTAAGAAAAACATGATAATAAATACTATATACTATTACAGGACAATAAATAATTATTTTTGATTAGTACTCAATTCCTATTTATTAGTATCTAGTGCTCTGCATGGTGTCGGACGTAAAGAATAGCACCATCCCATATCTTCCCGTGGGTGTCGTATGAGGCGACTAAGGGATTTTTCAGAGAATGGGCAGCAGCGTTCTCTGTGCTTTTGTAACAACCGTACTGCGATCGCCAACCCGCCTGCCAAGAGTGGCGATTATGGCAATACCCCCCAAAATGTCAATGTGGCGACACTTGGGGGAGGCCTATGTCCAGCAGTGGACGTCTTTTGGGCTGAAATGATGATGATGAGTATCTAGTGATCGCCGTATAATTTTGCAGCTTCTAACCATGTATACGGCCGCCGAAATAGCTCGGATTAAGAAGCTTCAAGGCGTTTTTACCTTCTTGGCTATGCTTAACATGAGTGGTCACATGTTTTCTAAAGAAGCATATGTGTGTGGTAAGCATTGTTACAGTATTTTTATATTATTGTACATTCAGGAAAGTTACATACTTATATCCATTAATTTCGGAGGAGAGAAAGTCATAATTTTATGGTTTTACCCGAAATCCACAGTTCAATATAAAAGCTAATCTTCTGTTGTGGCTAATTTTCTTTTTCTATTTTTCGGACCCCACTATGTGTGTTAAACCAATAATGCAAAATAAAAACCTTGTAGGTTTCAAATAAATTGCCTCCCGAGTTTGATAAAGTCTGATTTATAAGACTTAATTTGTAACCGCACTAACTCTCTTTCAGATAAAGACACGTATGATTACATAGTGGTCGGGGGTGGCAGTGCCGGAGTAATCGTAGCTGCTAGGCTAGTTGAAGCCAATTTCAGTACCTTGCTGGTAGAAGCAGGTGATAATTGTGGTATGGAGTGTCAAGTAAGAATCTAAATTATTTTACTACTATTACCAATGTGAAAGTTGGTGAGGATGCTTGTACTTTAAACATCTGCCTAGACTTTTCCCAACTTTGTTGGGGTCGGTTGGCAGTCTAACTAGATGCAGCTGAATACCACCAGTATTTTAGATAGAGCAACTCCGTATCTGACTTCCAAAAACAAAAGCCAAGCAAAAAGGAAAAAAAGAAGCTAGCAAAAGCTAGCAGTATCGTCACAGCGTTAATATTTTCCCCATTGTTTGTTAAAAAATAAAATAAATAGTAGTTAGTATCTATATTTTGATATATATTTATAGTATTTTGATATATATTTATGGTATTTTGATATATATTTATAGTGTTTTATATATCTTTTGTAGTTTGTTTTAGTATTAAATTAATAACATTTTTTTGACATACACCTACCACTACCACTGTTTGTCTCTGCATCACCCAAAGGTTGACTGGTAGAAAATGCCTACCACATTAAGTCTGCCTCTGTACTATGTGCTTGAAGTGTAAAATAAACAAAGCAGTTAGTATTGGGTAAAACGATATTTCTTGGTAAGACTGATTGTCAGACTTTCGGGCCACTGTAACGACTGTCAACCATCTACAAATGATAGCCGGAATAAACGGCTTAATGCGCTTTCTGAGGCATGGAGGGAATTTGGAACACAGATAGCTAATAACCTGGATTGACACATAAGTAATCCAATGGGACAATTACCGAACTCCACGCGAGCGAAGCCGCGGGCATAAGCTTCTTCCAATGTAAAATGAATGTATAAACAATTAAACACTCCTCAAAGAAAATAATGTCATAATTAATTCTTTCCAGTTTCCCGGTTTGGTCACTTACGTAAAAAACACTCGTTTGGATTGGAACTATACATCAGAGGGCGATGGTTTCACCGGAAAATGTAACAAGGCGGGCGGATCATTAATCGGCAGAGTGCTAGGAGGATCAGGAGCCACCAACTTCATGATCTACGCAAGAGGAAACTCTCGAGACTATGAAAAATTCCATAAAGCCACGAACGATTCTTCTTGGTCATGGAAAAGCATGCTCAAATGGTTCAAAAAATCTGAAAATTTACAAGATCTTAATGTCCTTAAATCGGCATTCGGAAAATATCACAGTGATAAAGGTACAATTGGAGTAATGAAAGAAAATCGTCCAGTCTGTGATGATTATTTGAAAGGGTTTGATGAGGCTGGAGAGTCCGTTGTTGTTGACAATACTGGTACTGGAAAGGGATATTCTTCCGCCCTATACAATATTCTTGAAGGAATTCGTACTGAGGGTGCAAGTTCTTATTTGCCACCTCTAAAAGATAACCCCAAATTACAAATAACTAGAAACACTTTAGCGACAAAAATAATTTTCGATGAGAACAAAAATGCTGTTGGAGTAGAAATTGTTAAGAATGGCAAGACCGTTACGGCAAAGGCAACAAAAGAAGTAATTGTTTGTGGAGGACCTATCAAGTCTTCTCAACTTTTACTGCTATCAGGTATCGGTCCAAAAGAGGACTTAGAAGATATGAATATAGATGTCGTTTCAGATCTCCCTGTAGGAAAGAATCTCCAAAATGTTGTAGGAGCAATGTTAGGTTTTAGAACCAACAGACCTGCTAACCCCGAACCGTTCAATGCACATAATTTCCAAGCCCCATTAATCTTAGGCTACTCAGCTTGCAACAAATCCAGTTACCACCCAGATTATGAGACTCTAAATTTCATAATAGATGATTCTTCATACTTTCTAGCCTTCTGTGGATTTACTTTAGGATTCAAAAACTCAATTTGTGATAGACTATATGAACTAGCTGAGAATACTCAGATGTTGGTTACAGTAGTAAGTAACATTAACCCAAAATCCCGTGGGGAGGTCAAATTAAACAGTACAGACCCCTTTGACCAGCCAAGTATAATCAATGGCTATTATTCCAATGACGATGATTTAGACGCTCTAGTAGACTTTATCATAGACTATATGAAAATAGAAGGGACACCCCATTTCCAATCTCTAGGATTAGAATTTTTGAAGGCAGCGAAAAGATGTAAGAAGTTTACGTTTGGTTCGAGGGCTTATTGGAGATGCTATGCTTTGTGCATGATAGCGACAACAGGAAGACGTGTTGGTACATGTTCTATGGGTGCAGTAGTGGATACAAAATTGAAGGTGATGGGAGTGAATCGTCTTCGAGTGGTGGATGCCAGTGTTATGCCCAACACTATTGGAAGTCCGATTTATGCTGCGGTTGTAGCACTTGCAGAGAAGGGTGCTGAAACTATTATTAAAGAGAGCAGTTAACTGTAGTTGTAACTTTTGTTTTTTTTTTTCTTGAATTAATTACGGCAATTATTCAAAAATATAACTTCGGTACGCATTTGGTGGTTGTGTTTTATTTATGTTTCTTAATATTTCTGCCTCGACGTTGGCGCAGCAAAAGAGTATTTACCTGGAAGGATTTAGAAGACCTTTGCCAAGCAGTGGGACATTCTAAGGCTGATTAAAAAGTATAATTTCAATGTCTTGAACTTCAAACAAAAAAAAAGTTGTGAAAAAGTTGTAACTTTTCGTCTTCGTTAAGGGATTTTTTGCATCTATTATATCTAAACTTCTTGTGGTACTTACTTCTATATTTATGAACTGCATAATGAAGATCAATGAAATATCAAGCGCCTAATATAAAATGTATCGCCGCCGAGGAGATTGATTACCCGGCTCTCTAACCGTGACTGATCCAGGGGAAGGCAATGAATTAGTAATTTGGTGATTTCTTTACGTTCATTCGCGAATCCATCACGGTGGACACATTGTCTGGTATATTGTCCAACATTGGTTCAGACGATATTCAAGGTTAGGTTGCACTTGCCAAGGCCGGTCCGGAGATAGTTTTCGTTCGTGCCTTGGAAACCATAATATCAAGTCATTCGTCTTGGCTGTCATTTGTTGATCTTTGACAGTCCTGTTTATTATTGTCAATGTCACGTCATTGTCAAACTAAATATGAGTTTGACAGAAGGTTGTCTCGGCCTTCTAACTACACAATGAACAGAGTGCACACGTCTCTTGAGATTTTTTATAAATATTAAATAGTTTTAAAGTGAATAACAGTGGTTTCCTTCAAGATCCTAAACATTTTGGTCCTTCGAAAGCCGTGAATACAAGGATCGCCATCTTTTTTCTTCGCGTCGTGTGGTGTGGAGGTGGAGAAAACGAAACAAACATCGCTCGTACGCATCACGCAAACACGGGAGTTTGGGCGGCGAACCAGCAGCGGGCAGCGACAACAGTCGAAAATCAATAATAAATTCAAGTAATCAATCAACCAAGACACTGCTTTACCGACAATCAAACATTTTTACCAACATAACAAGACATACCGCACATCGACATCTACAGTCGCACACAGGCAACAGCCAATACTTGTACATCGGCATCTCTAATCGGCCAATCAGCGAACACGCAAAACCGTCATCTACAGGACGTCCGTCAACAGAAACTTTTCGCGAGCGGGCATTGGGCAAGTGAGTAGAACAATTTGGAACATCCGACTTCCGCTACGCCATTTTTTCTTCCCTTCCCTTTGACTCTCGGCAACGCACGCGCTCAGCAAGCGTTATCATACAACAATATCTAAAATGTCTCAAAATGAAGAAGAAAATCTCGAAATCAATCTACAAACCCTCAAACAGAAGAGAAGCGCAGTCAAAGGCAAGCTTACTAGGATAGAAAGATACATAGAGAACTTCGATGCAGATCGACACTCCATGAACGAAATCAAAGTCCGACAAGGCGATTTAGAACAATTGATTCAGCGGTTCGAGGAACTACAACTACAAATCGAATCAATCGACGACGCCGCGGACAGACAAGACATTCACGAAGAGGAGCGGGGCGCCTTCGAGGACAGATTCTATGGACTGAAGGCAGCCATTTTAAACGCCTTAACGGCAAGATCGCCAATACCCGCGGCGGCGGCTTCGCCTTCACGCCACGCTGATCAATCTAGCTGTACATATTACGACCACACCAAGCCACGTGTCAAGCTGCCTCAACTGGAACTCCCTAAGTTCGATGGGGACATCCGGCAATGGCCAGCGTTCAAGAACATCTTCTACGCGTCCGTGGACAGCACTGATCTACCCTTGGTGAACAAGCTGCAGTACCTGAAGACGGCGCTAACGGGGGAGGCTGCAGGCCTCATAGCCTCACTGCTCATCATTGAAGAGAACTATCCCAAAGCGCTCAAGATCCTAGCTAAGAGGTATGAAAATCAAACAATAATTGTGAATTTTCACTTAATAACAAAAAAAGAAACCGACTTCAAAAAACACTTAACGCACTAAAAAGTTAAAAATAATACTACAACCTACCTATATTAATAAACCTAACCTAACCTACGATTAACCTATAATAAAATTTAATAATTCTTTGGAGTCGGTGCCAAGCAATATAATTAGAATTAATGAATGAATTAATATTTAGAAGCTGTAAGATTTATGTTTTGCTTTTTTCTGGTCTTAGTCTGTATATAGTCATTTAGGTATCGTATATTGCTTGGCACCGACTCCAAAGAATTATTAAATTTTATTATAGGTTAATCGTAGGTTAGGTTAGGTTTATTAATATAGGTAGGTTGTAGTATTATTTTTAACTTTTTAGTGCGTTAAGTGTTTTTTGAAGTCGGTTTCTTTTTTTGTTAAAAATATTTTTATTTGTTAATTTTTAGTGACATATTTTTAATCTAATAATAAAATATGATTCTCGTGTGAGAAAAGGCGTCGAACTGAAACTGAGAAAAAGGAAAACGATTAAAAGAAATAAGGGAATGAAATGATCAACGCATTTTGAATAAGAACCCTGATCATCGCGAAAACAGACTATCAAAGCAGAGGACCCACATGTTACTTAGGTTGAATAAGGAAAGTCAAAAAGTTAGTCTGTGGTACACGTGGAAAGTGCATACCGTTACAATTCCAACAAGCCCAAACACAGCTAAGATACATTGTCTTATTATGGAGTTCCAGTGCCAGTTTCTTGGCTTCATCATCAGATCTGATGGTAGAATGGTTCTTATTGAACGCAAATGCTTCTCTTGTTGTAGAAAATACCAAAATCGCTGTACGTTTCCTATAAAACTTGATGAGTTCCGTCGATTTCGCCAAGATTCCATCATCAGATCCCGATTTGGTGACTATGGGACCAAATGGAAAGCATAGGCTTTGGAATAAAACAATAATTTTCCAAATCGGTTCGTAAATGACTGAGTTATGCGCGAACAAAAAACGCAATGCAGAGTAAACTAAAAGTTAGAAATATTTAATTTTTGTTGATTTTTTCAGAAACAGCTTATCTGATTTCGATAAAATTTTCATGGGACCATTTGGAAAGTATACGCTTTCAAACAAAAAAAGATTTTTTCAAATCGGTTGGCAAACGACGGAGTTATGCGCGAACAAACATAAAAAAAAAAAAAATACAAACATCCGAATTGAGAACCTCCTCCTTTTTTAGAAGTCGGTTAAAAAGTATCACTAGTTTTAGTACTATCACTCGAAATAACCTCAAAGAGTACTTGGTTCTGCTACAACAAAGTTTAGATTCCCTACGAGCCATCCAGCTCCCTGTTGAGCACTGGGATGCATTGTTGGTTTTTCTAATAACACAAAAATTAGACAATTCACTGAGAGCCGCTTGGGAAATCAACCGCAAGGAAAATTCTATTGCTTCCCTGAGCGAGCTGCTTGATTTCTTAAACCAACGCAGAACAGCCTTCGAGTTAATGTATGATGCTAAACCTAATAATGATAAAATTCAAAATGTCAAAGTCTCTCATGTAGCATCTACAACCATCAGGGAAACATGTATTCTATGCAATAGTGGTCATGCTTTGCATAAATGCCCTACATATCTTGAGCTTACAACTCAGAAACGTATAGAACTGATCAAATCTAAATCACTGTGTTATAACTGTTTACAGCCCTACAAATTCAGGCATAAGTGTTCCAAATATCACTGCCTGAAATGCAAAGGTAAACATCACACATCCATACACGAGGACAGGCCTCAACCACAGGTCAATCACTTTACAGCTATTCACAGCCAACAGGCAAACATCCCAACTCACAGTCAACAGACATGCAATACATATAATTCCTTACAAACCCAACAGGCGGTAGATTCTACACTTGCAACAGCAAACACTCTGACAACAGCTACTACACAAGCACACATACAACCAGGTTCTTTACAGCCTGCTCACACTCGATCTTCAAACACATCAATCACTGTACCTTCTACAGTATTAGTAACAAACACTAACAGATATCAAATGTTGCTTTCTACAGCTCTGGTACGAATTCAACATGCCTCGGGCCGGTGGATCACTGCCCGAGCACTTCTGGACACAGGAAGTGAAGTCAACGTTGCTACCCACAGACTTGCAACTCAACTGGAACTACAGGTCAATCAGCAATCATGTCTTATAGTTGGTGTAGGCAATAGCCAAGAGCATACTCAAGTAAGTGTAAACACAAATGTTGCATCTCGTTACAACTCCTATCTAAGCAATCAAACTTTCTTGGTCATGGACAGTATTTCAGTACCACTACCTCACACGCATGTACATACTCAAACATGGCATATACCAGACAAACAAGCTCAATTCCTTGCTGACCCCACATTCTTCATTCCGGGTTCTATAGACTTACTGCTTAATGCTGAAGTGTTCTATGCTACACTTCAAACTGGGCGCATAGCGCTTGGTTCACGCCTACCTTTCCTAATTGAAACACAATTTGGATGGGTCGTTTCTGGATCCTACCTACCTGATACTCACCTATATACTCCAAAATGCACCTTGCACGTTAGCATGTTTTCTACTCCTACATCAACAGATGACATACTACAATCCTTCTGGGAGCAAGAGGAGCTGCTTCCTAAAAAGCTACTCTCACCTGAAGACAAACACTGTGAAGAGTTATATAGGTCTACAACCACACAGGACAGCTCAGGCAGATACACAGTGGACCTACCACTACAGGTTAATAGAATAGAGGATCTAGGTAATTCTTTCAATACAGCTTATAGATGCTTTCTAAAACTTGAATCTAAAATGCAAAGAGATACAAATCTCTACACACAGTATAAAGCTTTCATACATGAGTTCATACAGTTAGGACATGCTCACTACATAGAGGAATACTCACCCACAGATACACATGCTTACTACATGCCACATCTAGCAGTCATAAAGCCTGACAGTATCACAACTAAATTACGGACAGTCTTCAATGCTAGTGCCAAGACTTCTACTGGTATATCGCTCAATGATATAATGTATGAAGGTCCAAACATATACAATGATCTTTTAGAAATTATCCTCAGATTTAGGCTCTACAAGTATGCTTTCTCTTGTGACATAGTCAAAATGTTTAGAGCCATAAAAATAAATTCACAACAGACATCTTTACAAAGGGTGTTATGGAGAGACTCCAGATCTGAACCGCTCAAGTGTTTGGAGATCAACAGGGTCTGCTATGGCACAAAGTGTGCCCCATACTTAGCCTGTCGCACAATGATACATTTAGCTGACTCACACTCAGATACTCACCCCCAGGCAGCTGACTGTATTAAAAGCTCTGGGTACATGGATGACTATCTGTATGGATCTCAAACCCTAGAACACTGTAAACAAATATGCTCTGAGCTTACAGACTTATTGAGCAAAGCAGGATTTCAACTGCACAAGTGGTCATCCAACCACACTGACATACTGTCACATGTAGGCACAAGTTCTATAGAAAACACAAAAAATATACAATCATTACATAACAATGTAGAATCAGATACACAAGAAACATACAATTTTGCATCATCTTCTGTCAAAACGCTTGGCTTACAATGGCTACCTACACAAGACACTCTTCAGGTCAGCATACCTGCCTACAGTGATGCTCCTTGCAGTAAAAGGAACATACTTTCACAAATAGCTCAAATATTTGATCCTATAGGTATCCTAGCACCTACAACTATTCTAGCTAAGATATTGATGCAAGACATATGGAAACAAAGTATTGACTGGGATTCCTTGATCTCAAAGGACTCTATAGTCATCTGGCAGAACTATGTTCAGCAACTACACTGTTTAAAAACTATACACATGCCTAGATGTTATTTTACAGATATACCTACACAAATAATATTACTAGGGTTCTGTGATGCTTCACACAAAGCTTATGGTGCTTGCCTGTACCTAAGAGCAACCTACCTTAACAAACCTACAAGCTGCACACTAATTACAGCTAAATCTAAAGTTGCACCTATCAAAAAACAACAATCTATACCGCGCTTAGAGCTGTGTGGATCACTTTTGCTAGCTCAATTAGCAAAAAGGTTCATAAACACTATAAATAACAAAATTAACATTGAGAAAACTTATTTATTTACAGATTCATCTATTGTACTACACTGGATCAAAGCTCCATACAAGCACAAACACGACACATATGTCACTCACCGCCTCATGCAGGTCATTGACACCACCAGCGGTGATAACTGGTACTACATAAACACAAAACAAAATCCAGCTGATCTGATCACCCGGGGAGTCATGCCTAAAGATCTTCAATCTTGTACACTATGGTGGCAAGGCCCTTCATGGTTGACTCAAGATCAATCACAATGGCCATCTTCAATGACACAGACACCTAATCTACACATAAATACTACACACAATCAAACCTCGCAAGTCAAAGTACACAATTTCTGCACAGATTCACTCATCAATCATTCATTCTTCTTTGATAAATTTACAGAACATTCCAGTTTCTCTAAGCTTGTCAGAATTGTTGCATACACACTTAGATTTGTACATAACATAAAAAACAAACATGACAAACGTACATCCCATTTGACAGTTACTGAACTAAAACTGGCTCACAACTTTATAGTTCACACAACACAAAGTCATTATTTCTCAAAGGAAATGTATGAACTACAATCTTTAAAAAACATTACTAACTTGCAGACTTCACAAACACAAAAGTCTTACACATTCACATCCAGCCCACTAAGGAAACTGAATCCATTCTTAGATGGAGACAACATACTAAGAGTTGGTGGTCGCATAAAACACTCAGACGTTCCATTCAATCAAGCACATCCTATCATACTTCCTGCCAAAAACCACATCACACAAATTTTGATACAGCATTATCACCTCAAGCTACTGCACTCAGGTGTTCAGAACACACTCTGTAACATAAGACTGAGATACTGGCCTATCAATGGTAGAGTGGAAGTAAAGAAATGCATATATTCCTATGTTAGATGCACTAGATATAGAGGCAAGGTCTGTGGGCAGCAGATGTCAGATCTTCCTGCTCCCAGAGTCACATTGACTCGTGCATTTACTCATGTAGGGATTGACTTTAGTGGTGCTATAGCCATTAGAAGTTCAATGACCCGAAACAGTAAATACTCTAAAGGTTATATATGCCTATTTGTTTGCCTAGCTACTAGAGCTATTCATTTGGAATTAGTTACTGACCTATCTGCACAAGCCTTTATTTGTGCTCTTAAAAGATTTATTTCTAGGAGAGGAATACCTACCTGCTTATATACTGACAATGCAACAAATTTTAAAGGTTCCAAAACTGAGTTACATGCACTCTATAAAATGTTTAAAAATGATACCAGCTACAGTGAAATTATTGATTTATGTACAGCAAATTGCATAGAATACAAGTTTACCTGTCCTCTTGCAAGCCACATGGGAGGTATATATGAAGCAGGGATTAAATCTGTGAAATCTCTCCTCAAGAGACACCTATTTAACACCAAATTAACATATGAGTTATTGTATACTGTTCTGGTTCAAATTGAGGGAATACTTAATTCCAGACCGTTGTGTCCTGTTACTGATTTACCTAATGATTTAACTTGCCTGACACCTGCTCATTTTATTATAGGTGCTCCAATAACTGACCTACCTGAACCTAATGTACTAGATGTTAGTGAATCTAGACTGAATGTATACCAAAAAATAATACAATATAAACAAAGATTTTGGAAACAATTCTATTTTAGCTATTTATCTGAATTACAAACTAGAAATAAGTGGCTACAAGTGCAAAATAACTTAAGTATAGGCGACTTAGTTTTAATCAAAGACGAAGCTTGTCCACCCACTTCATGGGCTTTAGGTCGAATTACCTCTGTAAACATTAACAAGACAGATGGCCTATGTAGATCTGTAAAGATTCGAACTAGTAAAGGAGAATTTACTAGACCTGTTAATAAAATAATATTGCTACCAAGCAAAGATTTAAACTAGCAAGTGTCTTAATATTTTGTATTTTTTAATTGTTTTAACATATACCTAAGTATAACTTTCTATATTATAAACATAAGTGTGTGTATATAATGGTTCCTAAGACTTAGACTTAACCTAGATTAAGATTTACCTAGCCATGTTGTTAATTTAACTTCTATGTTCTCAAGAATGCTAAATTTATTAGATTAACTTTTTTACTTACCTAAACTAATACTTTTACTAAACTAATCTAGTAGGTACCTAATTAATTATGTTTACCTATGTAACTTATCTGATAAATAAATACTTATGTGTTAAATGTAAGAAATAAAACTACTTCTTATGTGATGATGTAATATAATATAATCATTGCTTTATCTATACTTACTTTATATTATTATATAACTATTCTTACTCTTCTGCTCATGGTAAGGCTCTAAATACCTAACGTACCTAAATGTTATATTAAAATTTAATGATTTGATTTATTATTGTGCAAACTTAGATATGTACCTACCGAGGGCTTACCTTTCTTTGGAGGCCCGAGAATGTTTAGTAATGTCAATGTCACGTCATTGTCAAACTAAATATGAGTTTGACAGAAGGTTGTCTCGGCCTTCTAACTACACAATGAACAGAGTGCACACGTCTCTTGAGATTTTTTATAAATATTAAATAGTTTTAAAGTGAATAACAGTGGTTTCCTTCAAGATCCTAAACAAGTCCGTTTATGTAGTCAGTGTCAAAGTCTGACAACCAGTCTCATCACGGGGTATAGTCTGGCCAATAATTGGGTTTTACAGGTCAGATATTTAGTTTTTGCTTATTTTCTTGGTTTATTAATTTTTTACCCACTGAGATATTCGATGGTATACGAGTGTACATTTCAATGACCAATTTTGTAATAAATTTCTTTATTCAAATATTCATCACCATAGCAAATCTATAAATCAGATGCTCTCAATGATTCATAAAATACGATAACTTAAAATTGGTGGACATTTTCCTTAAGCCGTGTGTCACCATAAAATCATTCACCTCATTTAACTTTAACTTCCAACCAACTGTTCCTTTTCGAACTTTGATTTTGGAACAGTTGCGTAACACTGAATGTCATACTACCTTAAGGTGCGACCAGACTGCTGCTGATAGATGACGTCGGCAAAGTAGGGCCAGAGCCAATATTACTTTAATGTCACTTCTAGTGTTCAATTGAGTGCAGACAAGAGATGGAGATCCTGAACAGCTCCATCCACGATTCGATACATCAGCGACTTTTTGTTCTTGACTACATTTTGTGGCCTTTAAAAGTATACCTTGGTTGTTCTTTTGTTTGTCGAGTCAGTTTCTAGCCTTTTGATGTTGAACTTAGCCATCAAAGCGTATCTATCTCTACTATTACGAACACATTCCACGAGCAAGTGATGCACATCCTCTACTCTTCACAATTTGAGATTACTCAAATTTTTCTTATAAAGCCAAACTAGTTTAAAATTCGAAACAAAATCTCGAATATCTTTTGTCGATGTCGACGAAACACAAGTCTGGTAGTGCCTTAAGATTGTTCAGCAATTTCGTATGCTAATTAAATGATAGTTCGCCTGGTTCGCCGAAGATGCCATGTTTGTTAGAGGCTGAAATATGCACAGGCGGAAACTGTAATTAGATTACTCCGACTCACGATAGAGTTGCGAGCGTCTTCGTAAGTGGAACTTAGTTTATATTGTGTGTTTGTTCCTTAAGTTTTTGGTTCATTAGGAGGTTGGTGGTATCGACAGTTTCTGTTGGTAGTTTTATTAGATGATGCACGTTTAAATTGATTGGAAATATTGAAACAGAAAAAATCATCATCTGCCTAGCCTTTTTCCAATTTTGTTGGAGTTTTACCGGATGCAGCTGAATACTAGTATTTTACATGGAAGGACTGCCTATCTGAATTTCACAACCCAGTTACTGAAATTTTGGTACTGGGTAATACGACACCCCTTGCTAAGACTTGTCGTCAAACTTTCGGGCCACTGACTACCTGAAACGACTGTCAAAGATCTATAAATGAGAGCTCGAATCAATGGCTTAACGTGTGTTCCGAGGCACGGAGGAAACTTGGTATGTAACAGGTCATCCATCCAAGGACCAACCTAGGCAAGCACCGAAAGATTGGCCGGAGCGACTGTTACAAATTAGCCATGACCTCCATTTTTTTGAAGCACGTAAGTAAAGTATAGAGAGAAAACCATTGCTCATTCTCGAGAAAAATATCACTGTTGTAATTTGAGATTCTGTGCTCACATATTTACCTACCTAACGTTTTAGAGTATTTACTTTTTCCCATGCAACTTGACAATTTTATAAGTGAGAAAACACAAAAGCCTGTATTAATAACCAGCGGAGTGCGGACCCTTAACACGCTGCAAATGATACCTCATTTATTCGTCACATTATGCTAAGTAGTTCAAAAGTCATGAACACATGAGCATACATACACCATCATCATCTGCCTAGCCATTTCCCAAACTATCTTGGGGTCGGCTTCCTGTCTAGCCGGATGCAGCTGACTACCAGTATTTTACATGAAGCGACTGCCTATCTAACCTCCACAACCCAGTAACTGGGTAATATGATACGCCTTGGTAAGACTGGATGACAGACTTAGCTTCTGACTACTCGTAACGACTGTCAAAGATCTACAAATGACAGCATACATACATACCAGTCAAAATTCCAAACCTGGTTTTTGCTTCGCCTTTATCGAGTAAAAATAGCATAAAGACTATGTTTGTATGAAAGAGTATGGATCGTAGCAGGTGGGGTTTCTGGTTTCTGCCCACACACATGAACTTTTTGTGTATGTAATAATAAAAATAACATTTTATTCTGGGTGTTATTCTTAGCTTTCTCGATGACGTCAATCGATATCCGCCATCTTGTATTCCGCAAAACTTTTTCTTATCATATCACGAGGCCCCCGCGTCAATGAAACATTATTATTTTTTCTTTTTTCTTTCATAACACTCATAAAATGAGGTCGATCGGTAATTACTTGCTGGCCTTCCAAGAATTCTAATTATTTACTTATCAGGAAAATAAGGAGGATGTACGAAGCTGGTAAATATTTGTATTGTTGAACTGTTAGTTATGCAGTGTGATTGGAATATTAAGATAATAAGAGAGACTCGTAGCTTAATAACAAAAGCCTCACGTGCAGATCTTCTAGGTTAAGCAACGCTTGCCGAAGTCGATCTGTGGATGGGTGACCGTTTAATAAATACCAGCTCCCTTCAATGATTTAGAAGCACGTTGAGGAGTTCATCTCAGCGGTCATTCGTATCTTTGACACTCGTTACGACTAGTGGAAGACGAAAGTCTGACTCCGGTTTTGCCAAGGGGTATCGTTTCACCCAGTTGCTGCGCGGTCGTGGTCAGATAGCCTAGCGTCATCGAAATGAAGCTAGGCTAGGCAGATGGTGAGACGTAAACCATACAACTCGGAGTATCTAACAAAATATATCAACACAGAGAAAGTCTATGTTTTTTTTTCAATTCATATCAGTTCGGTGCTAGTCTATTTAAACGAGCAAGTTCTACACACGTCAAACATATTGATTATTCTATGATAGCTACTCAATCATCCGTAAATATTCAGGTTTTTTTAAACATTACAGGCCTGAAAAGAAATGTAGGATGGATTATTTTTTCGTATACTTTGTACACAGGATGTTTTTGTGACACATACCAAAGAATAAGATGGATATAATTCATGAAAGTGTAATGTTTTTGTTCATCGTACTCTCTCCTTTCCCAGAGTATTTTAATAATTCTTTACAAAAACCCTACATATTTGGGAAAAGGCTAGGCAGATGATGAGTATGTTTTATCGTCGTCAAAAAGATTATGCTAGGGTGAACTATACTATTGACGTAGTATAGTTCACCCTAGCATAATCTTTTTGATGTTACGAGCGAGATAGTACGATCTAGGCTTTGGGGCAAAATTTGAATTTTAACTGTCATTCAGTGCGCCCTTAATGATTCAGCGGGATTCTTGACCAGAAATGATACAATCAAAATAGTTTTTGACTAAGGTGAGTGTTATAAAACTTTTCAATAAGGAAAAAAAGAACTCTTTAACTATCTCGCCTTAACAACAGTCGTGAAAAAAAATAATAATTCGAAATTGGGGCCCTATGTCCCAAGTTCCGGAGTCACCTTGTTTCGCAGACAGAAATTTCACAGACTTTCGTTTCCCAGAAAATGTTTCACATAATATTTAGTCCATGTATTTTGTTTGGAATATTTTTGTTTCAACTACTATTTATTTGAATGAAACATATTTTACAGAATCACGATTCAATGAATTTTATAATTACATTTTTTTATTTAACATACTAATCAAACAGTAATATTATTTTTTAACGAATATTGTTTGTTCGATGTATGTTTCCATAGTATTTTATTTCAACGAAATTTTTAACCTTAAATTAAAATATTGTCTTTAAAAGTCAATATCTTGTGCTACAAAAGTTAGTGACAGAAACGAATGGCTGCAAAACCGACTCCACGTAGTCTTGTCTGGCCTATCCCTAGAGTGTTATTTAAAATTGCGTAGGCACGGAGGGGCAAAGCGGCCTGCGAGCTGAGGAGCAGGTGGTTTTAAAACTCGCCGTCGCGGCAGAGGCTAGCCGAAGCCGCGGTGCCCCGCAGCGCCGGAGCCGTGACAGAAACCATGCCTGCTGGATGTTGCATGCTTGCTTGCACGCGGCATGTTGCATAATTGCTTGTATGCTGCCGGCTTGCTTGCATGATGCATGCAACACGCAACAGGCATGGACACTATTAGTGAGAATAACAAGATTATGTTCCTGCTTCACAAGAATTTACCCGTATTATTTTTGTGAACTTAGTGTTGTAATTTCATAGGAGGGTAAACATTTTATCAATTTATTTTATCAATTGAAACGTTTACAAACTGTCATTCGATTAAATGTTATTCTTGGTATTAAGTTTTATGTGAAACAAACAATATGTGGATAAAGAATATTTGATTTGTTATTCTATGATATTTATATTCTAACAATAAACTTTATTTGAAACAAAAATCGATGATTTAAATTTCTTCAAAGTAAGTATTCTGCGTATTGATTATTCTATGAAATCATAATATGAGAAACAATTTATGTGAAACGAAATTCGATTAAACAATTAGCGATGAAACAACGCACAACCCCCAAGTGCCAAAGTCCCCAAAATGATTACTCAAATTGAGCTGTGTTTGCATATTTTGAAAAACACCCTGTATTATAAATATAAAAACCTTGAAATTAAAACTAACTAACTAGTGTATCATTATTATGTATGTATATTATAAATGTTTGTTTTTCAGCCAGTCACGTATGGAAAATTCTTTGATAAAAGTTACTACAGTAGAAAAGTCTTTTAATTCAAAAGATTTCGAAACAGCAAAGAGAAAAGTCTTCGGTTTTGGTGGTCGGTACATCCACAACCTGGAACAAATCGTTTCCACAAAAAAGCTTTGAATAAAAAGGGGTAACAAGTAAGTGGCACGTTTATCATGGTAATCACAATAGGGGATGATCACTATTTTTTTTCTTAGTCTTTCGGGTAGATTATTCAAAAGTATTGGACACGTATTTTTCTTTTTCTCGTGGTCATAAAATTACGGAGATATATTGAGTTGAAATGGCGCATGACGTCACTTGTAGGTAATTTTTATACCTACTTGTGACGTAGTGAGCCCCCACTCTCCAACTTTAATGAGTTGTAGGTAACTAAGTAATTTTTTGATATTTTGATAAAACAAAAAATACGTGTCTAATATTTTTGTATTACCTGTCTGACGAACAAAATAGAATTTCGTTTTCTTTACCCAGTATTATACCCTATTGTTAAACTTGACTGCTACGTTGGTCCATTGGTCGCAAATGCATGAGGTTCGTGGTTCGATTCCCTGGCCACAACACCAGCTGGCCTACCATGACGTCTTATAGCAGTATTTTTTTACTCTTATTCCAGTGTGGGAAAGAGACGGAGTTATACAGGATGTCTAGCGCCATTTCTTTTCCACACTGGAAAAGGAGTAAAACTATAATGTTTAAAGACGTCATGGTAGGCCAGCTGGTCCACTTAACCACACGATCAAGAAAGAGCGTTGAAATTCCTATAGTGAGTGCTAGTGCAACTGTGACCGTCTCTCCACTTAATAGTTTACATCGTTGCCTTCATCATTCATTCATTATCATTTCAGCCCAAAAGATGTCCACTGCTGGACATAGGCCTCCCCCAAGTGTCGCCTCTTTGACGTTTTGAGGGGCTTTGCCATAATCGCCACGCTTGGCAGGCGGGTTGGCGATCGCAGTACGGTTGTTACAAAAGCACAGAGAACGCTGCTGCCCATTCTCTGGCAAATCCCTTAGTCGCCTCTTACGACACCTACGGGAAGATATGGGATGGTACTATTCTTTACGTCCGACACCATACAGAACTCCGACACCATACAGAACTTAATCGACGAATCGTTGACTTAGTCGACGTATATTGTGTTTATACAGGTTGTGGATTCTTCATGAAACCGACCAACCAAGCATTTAGTAGCTACATTAAATTATGTGGAGAGCAGCGGTGGCCCTGTGGTGGCAGCCCCGACTTACGAGCAGTAAGCTGCGGATTCGAACCCAGACAGGCGCATTACTTTTTGTAATTTATTCATCACCGCTGCCCTCAAAACGGTGAAGGAAAACATCGTGAGGAAACTGGCATGTCCTAGAAATAAAAATTCGAAGACATGTGACATCTACCAACCCGCACTGGGCTCGCGTGGATTACAGCCCACTCATAGAGAGGATGCCTGTGTCCCAGCAGTGGGAACAATGTAGGCTGGTGATGATGATTAAATTATGTAATACCTGCGCAAAAAAATTTGTTGGGTAACGACTTTTTTTTTAGTGAAAAATAGTAAAGGGATTATGGAGGTATTTAAAGTAAAGAAGTATAAAACATTTTGTTTAAAAATGGATAATACCTTCTCATTTATTTGTGACAAAGATACATTATACTCAAAGATACGAGTATCTCATACAAGTTCCAAGTCTCCAGTATATACCTACATTAATCTATTACTTTTTATTATTGCATTTTAGTACCCCGTTCAACTTTGATATTGACAGTTCATGTGATTGATGTGCCCATCTTCTTTGTTATTTAGTCCCAAAGATTTCTTATGAATATTGGTAGGTAAGTACAACACGGCGACATATCAAGTTATTCATTTCCAGTTTAGCATGGCCACGTTTTGTACAGACTTTCCGTACATTGAAAGATCCGCATAAACTGTTTTTTATTTCTTGATACGTCGTCGTAGTTACTAACGAAATGAAGAGCGGTTTTCAATGATACATAAGTCTTATTCAAGGCTTATTTGTTCACGCTTACGTCAAAGTACGAGTTTATCTTACTGTTCACAATGTAGATAATACGTATAATTATTTAAGTTTCATTGAGACAGAACATAGATGGATTTTGTGAGAAATGATATAATATTAGGTATAAATAAGTCTTGATTTATAAATATTATAGAAAAATTTGTAACCCATAAAAGGCAGGATATGCTGGAACCCATATTGTAACACCTATTGTACCATATTTATTGTTCTTCAAATCAAATCAAAAATGTTTATTTGCAAGAATATTGTAACACCTGTTGTACCATATTCTTGCAAATAAATATTTTTGATTTGATTTGATTTGAAGCATTACAGCGTAAATGATAGCGTGACGAATGACCCCTGTCATTCATTCAATGGAAGAAAAAGACGTGTTGTGTCGACCCCAATTCCAGTACACACAATTACAAGAGCAGGAATATGTTGAATATTTAAGTTTCATGACCTTCGAGCAGGACGCTGCCACAACAACAACGTTGGGGGTGGTTTCGGTCAGGTCCCTCAAAATGCAGATGCAGTTACACAAGAAGCAAGTCTGGATCATAGTTTGTGATGAGGCTTCGTAGTCATACTTCGTTTCATCGGAATACCCTTATCAGACTAAGTTCAGTACGAGTTTAAACTTAATGACTTTGTCTTTCTGCAGAAACTTCAACCATGAACTCTGCAGCAGTGATAGCGAAGCTGAAGAAGAACCAAGCAGCACTTTATATCCTCATACTGCTGGAGCTTACTGGCTACAAGTATCCACCACCAGCCTTGCTGAAGCGTGAGTACCTATTACCTTTAAAAATAAAAAAGTTAAAAACAGAATTTTCTTTGTCATTATTTCTGCAGATCCTTTGAAATGTCTGATCAAGTTAACAAACGTTCAAGTGCGTCTTATAAATCACAGCCCAGCAGCACAGTATGGTATGGGCCATGGTATGTAGGCAGCTAACCCAGTCACAGCCCGCTTGGCATGGGCCTCTTCCAAAATGCACCACAGCACCCTGTATTCCGTCTTCTGGACCCAGTCTGAACCAGCCTCCTTTAAAAAGTTATCTAGCTTACCGACTTCTGATCATGAGGTCCTGGTTTCGATACCCGGGTCGAGCAAAGTGTTATTGGGTTTATTCGGGTGTACTAAGTATGCATCTGCCTTCTCTAACCCTTTTGGCATAACAGGCGTGATGCTATGTTAATTTCAAAGTCAACAAAAGGGTTACCAATACTTGAGGTTATTTGTATGTGAGTCTAAGCGGCATAGCCGTAAATATCCTCTAAAGCTACTCCTTCACTACCTTCTTCTCCCCCCTTCTTTCCCTTCACTATTTTGGCCATAACCACCAAATTCTTCAACAATACACCAAAACCGAAATATAAAACAAACGTTTATTGGACATAGTTCTCTCTTTGTATGTAATCCGTGCCTGATATTTTTTCTTTCCAGCTTTTGACAGCTTCGACTACGTTATAATAGGGGGTGGAACCGCCGGCAGCGTGATAGCCACCCGGTTGGCTCAGCAAAAGTACAATGTACTCCTCATCGAAGCTGGTCAGGATGCTCCCTTTGAAAGTGTCGTGAGTGTGCTTTGAATATTTTTTTTCTGTCCTACAATTTATTGGTAAGTTAAAAAGAAAAAGTTTTCACTCCTCTTTTTTTCCTCTTTCTCCTGTCTCGTAATCTGGGGTCAGGCATACCTGCACTCCAATGTTTAGCACAGTTTTTAAGGATTTGGAAGGAGTTATATAATATATACAAGAGATAGTCAGCTCGAAAGCGTAAATATGTACCGAAATGAATATTTCTTGAATTTCCAAAATTAATAGAGTGAGGATTCAAAATGTGTTCCCTAGTAATCTTACTGATGCATACGAAAGGCACTAAAAGGCTTACTTTTTTACAGTACCCTTCATTGGTGCCTTATCTCAAGCATTCAAAAGTAGACTGGAACTATACATCAGAGGACGACAAATACAGTTACCAATGTCAAGTCAACAAGAAGATGGAACTCAGCCAAGGTCTGATGCTTGGAGGAACAGGTGCGTTAAACTACATGATCTACTCCAGAGGAAATTCGAAGAACTATGAAGAGTGGTACTGGATCACCAAAGACCCTAACTGGAAATGGAAGAATGTTCTTCCTTATTTCATTAAATCTGAAGCTATTTACGACAGTGCAATCATGAATTCTTCTCACAAGTATTTGTTTGGAAGCAAAGGGTATATAGGAGTCACCAGAGATAAGAAACCATTTACTGCCGAATACTTAAAAGGCTTTGAACAAATAGGTAAAGATATGATTGCTGATATAGATGGCAATAGAATCGGATATTCACGAGGTCTAGTTACGGTTTTTGATGAAATGAGGAGAGATGCCGCATCTCAGTATCTACAACGTGTTACAGATAGTCCGTATTTAGCTGTAGCGAAAAACACTTTAGCAACTAAAATTATATTCGATAAACACAGAAATGCTGTAGGAGTAGAAGTCATAACAGATAAAGGCGAAAAGATAGTAATAAATGCAAGACAGGAGATTATCATATCCGCTGGTGCAATTAAATCACCACAACTTCTAATGCTCTCAGGTCTTGGTCCAAGGAAAGATCTAGAAAAAATGAACATTTCGTGTGTCTGTGACATGCCAGTCGGAAAGAATCTTCAAGACCATATAGCTGCGTTCATTCCCCATAAGACAAACAAGAGAATTAGGAGAAGAGACAGATCCGACCCAGGTGAATATCCCACAGGGTTATATGTTGGGTATGGAGCACTGAATGAATCTCATGCAACACATCACACAAAGTACCCAGACTACCAAGCTTCAGGCCATATTATAACCGATAATAAATTCTTATTGCAATTATGTGCGTCCACTTTCAACTTTCCAAACACAACCTGTAATAAACTATTAGAAGAAGCTAATGGCAACCAAGTCTTGATAACATTACTGAGCAATTTGTATGCACACTCCCGTGGTCAAGTTCAACTCCGGAGTACTGACCCCAAAGATCCCCCGAAGGTTTTCATGGACAGTTTCTCATATGACCGCGATTTGGATGACATCATCAAGTACATATGCCATTATTTAAAAGTTGAAGATTCAGAAGCGTTCAAGAGCTTAAACGCAACTATGATAGATCTGACAGTACCAAAATGTAATGCTTTTGAAAAGAGAAGCAGGGAGTATTGGCGATGCTATACCCTTTGCATGATGGTCAGTCTAGGGCACTACAGTGGTACCTGTTCTATGGGATCTGTTGTAGATAGCAGACTACGAGTTCATGGTGTGAATAGACTCAGAGTAGCAGATGCAAGTATCATGCCGACTCATGTTACAGGCACTATTTTCAATGCAGTAGTCATGATTGGTGAAAAAGCAGCTGATATGATAATAGAAGATGCTGGATCATACAATGATGTTGAACATGAGAAAATAGGGTTGGATCAGCTTAAAAACATGCCGTGATTGATTTGAAATAAAGCTAGAATATTATTGAAGTCATTTGATTTAATTAAAATAAATAGAAACGATGTTATTCTTATTTCAATCAAAATTTCTGAACAATAGTAAAAGTCTGGTTTTGCTTTTTAACTAGTTTATAACTGTTTTGATTTGACAAAAGTTGGAGATCTATTGAGAGTTTTTATACTTAAAATTCCTTAAAGAGTCATAGAGATGCGTGAATAAGTTCCACGTGCTAACAAAATCAGCATATATTATATTATTATATTATCAGTATTTCCAACTACTGGATCACAAACCTCCTCCCTGTAAAAAATAGAAGCCATAATCCAGCGAGTGGCCCCAGTGTGGTTTGTTATGGCATGTGCTAACAAACCATTAATCTGCAAAAAATATTTCATGCATTCCCGCATGGAACGGGAACGAGCGAAATAGTAAAAGTAGTAAAAAGACCCGGGAAACCCAACAAAAGTTTAGTTGGGCTCTATGTTGGTCAATTGAAAAGTTTGTCAGGAGTTCAGGAAAAAATGTTATTTTAAAACATTTTCTCCGTCAGATTGTCCCAAGGATTGTCCCACATTAGACCAAATAGTTGACTGACGTTTCATTTTGGTTATTTTCCAAATTATAGCCTTTATTTCTGGTTCTTGAAAATATTGACTTTTTGTTTGTTTTAAAACGTGTCAGCTTATGTCTTTTGACAAATTGGGAACAGTGTGCCTTTTGTGGCAATGTCAATATTTTCCTAAAGTTACTAAAGAAAAAAACCTTGTAGGTCAATTCACAATTGGGGCTAAACGTGATCCTGATCAATACATATAAACCGCGTTCAAGAACATTCAGTCATTTTACGTAATTTCGAAATTGAGAAACGCAGGCAGTTTAGACGCGCTAATCGCGTTCAGTTTCAATGATGAAAAAGGACTCTGATAGAGTAAGTTCCAATCAAGATTATGATGGCCGACAGATTACAATGATATATAAAGCTATTCAATCGCAATCAGGGTCGAGGATAATTCGTCAAGATTCCATCAGTCGGCCATAAACACTACAGAAATGGTTCGGATAACGGATGTTTCTCGGATATTTCTATTTTTTCTATTCTTTGCTCTACAAACATAAATAAAATCTAAATTAACTTTTATTTCAAAAACTCAAACTTTAAAGCAGAATAATGTTGAAATATAGCTCATATAAGCAGCAAGATGAGCTAAGAAGAGAATACATCACGCGAAGGCTTTGCAGGGATCCAGTGCCTTGGATAAGGCGAAGTTTGTTCTAGTTTTTTGTGGGGTGACACTTACAGCGGGCAGTGCGACTTTATATACGCTAACATTACATGGTATTTCTACAGTGATTTTACCTGTGATTTTTAATCGTTGTCAAAATCATAGTGATCTTTATTTATGTCAAGATAAGTTTGTTGATGGGTTTTATTATTGTCTTTGCTATCAGCTTCTGACACCATAACTTAGAGGAACAGTACGTCAACGTAAGTCGTGCAATAATAATAAAATTAACAACTTTTCAATATGCCAGACATTGTTATGATAGATTTATGGGAGCGTCGCACAATGATTGTTGAAATAGCATGAAGAGATTATGAAAGCAGAGAGTGATAAGCAAATCTATTATATGTATTTTTATATTTTCGATTTTATTTGTTTATTCATAAATATAATCAAAATATGGTCGGTAAATGCATTAAGAAAATGACAACTTAATCAAACCATCATCATCATCATCATTTTAGCCGAAAGAAGTCCACTGCTGGTGACGCAACATTGACCGGTCCCGTGCGCCTCGCATCCAGCGGATCCCCGCAACCTTCACCAGGTCATCGTCTCCATCTAGTGGGAAGCCTTCCAACACATCGTCTTCCGGTTTGCGGTCGCTATTCCAGATCTTTTCGGCCCCATCGGCCATCCGTTCATCCGTAATAAAACCAGAAAATCTTTTATTATCTTTGCGAAATTAATGGTAAAAAGTAGAAACAGTATTTTATTAGCGATTCGGTATTCGTAATTGACGTGAAAATTTACACAAATTAATTAACTAAGGAACAGGTCTTGACAGCTGACGTTCAACAAGTTTACGTGTTAACAGGCAATTATTCAAACTTTCTCGGTTTTCTTCTTGTAAAGTTTGTACTTGAAATCGGTTTTTAGTAACCTTATCAGTTACCTAAACTTTTGTTTCCATTTTCTGACTAGAGCGCCAATTTTATGTTAATAAAAACTGAGGCATGTCTTTTGCATGTTTATTCTGTCATCATGTCTCCTCCACTATGTGTTTTAAATTCAGGTCTAGTGTTCGCAAATACTGGTACTCAGCTGCATCCGGTTACACTGGTAGCCGACCCCAAGATAGTTTGGGAAAAGGCTAGGCAGATGATGGTGAGGTCTAGTGGTCGCAAGCGTAACTGCTGAGTATGAGATTCTGGGTTCGATTCCCGGGTCGGGCAAAGTGTTATTGGGTTTTTCCATCAGAAGCTTTTTTCATAACGTGTCGATGGCAAACTATTAAATATGTTTAGCCCAAAATTTTTCAGTAGCAGCCATGGAGTCTGGATTTGTATCCGGCTGATGGTAGTAGGGTCGTCCCCTATTACATAGTACTAAAACATGACTGTCGAAATGTGGGTGTACTTTTAGGTAAGTACCTAGGTAAATCTCTTCCTTACCCTTCCGGATGTGTGTTTTGTTCCAACTTGTCAGCGTCAGCCCCGCTTCCACTGCCTCCACACCCCACTTGGGACGTGGTTGAACTTTAGCGAAGACGGATATTGTAACAAATTACTTTTGTCATTTTATCATAACATCGGGGTCGTATGCTTCGAAGCTTCTGTCTTCCGCGTACAGAGGGAGCTAGGAGTAATGAGGAATCATGTATAAGAGGATTTTTCCTCCCGTGGTAGTATCATGCCAAAAAAGTTACTGTGCACTGTTTGTGCACTGGTTATGTATGGCTTGCTATCAATATCTCCATTTCTCATGTTATTTTGGAATGAGGGAAATATTTCAGACTGCCTTTGTAACACTTGGATGGAAAATATTCGCATTTCGATAAATCTTCTATATATATAAATTACGCGTCACGTTGTTTGTCGGGGATGGACTCCTAAACTACTTAACCGATTTTGATAAAATTTGCACACCGTGTGCAGTTTGATCCAACTTGAAGAGCTTTCATCTATAGTCGCAATATTATTTTATTCCAAACTAGCTGCCCGGACAGACTTCGTTCTGTCAAAAGTTAAAGCAATGCACTTTTCCTACCTACCTACCCTACCCTACCCAACCCTACCTACCCTACCCTACCCAACCCTACCTACCCTACCCTACCCAACCCTACCTACCCTACCCTACCCAACCCTACCTACCTACTACCTACCTACCCTACCCTACCCTACCCAACCCAACCCTACCCTACCCAACCCTACCCTACCTACCCTACCCTACCTACCTACTACCTACTACCTACCTACCTACCCTACCGTACCATACCCTACCTACCCTACTTTACCCTACCTACCTACCCTACTCTACCCTACTCTACCCTACTCTACCCTACTCTACCCTACTCTACCCTACCCTACCCTACTCTACCCTACTCTACCCTACCCTACCCTACCCAACCCAACCCTACCCTACCCAACCCTACCCTATCCTACCCAACCCTACCTACCCGGAGTCAGCGGACATGTGCAGCCACTGCGGCGGCCCCCATCTGAGAACTGAATGTTCGGACTGGATGGCAGGAATACCAGCTGCTTGCAGAAACTGCAAAAAAGCAAACAGCACCCAGACGGAACACAACGCCTTTAGCGCCGGTTGCCCGCAGCGTCAGAAGTGGGACGACTTGGCGCGAGCGACAGTAGCGTACTGCTAAGGGCACCCCAGGGGACAACCACGCTTACAAATTCGCACAGGCCAACCTCCAACGAAAGAAGCTTGCGACCAATGAGCTATTCATAGAAGCAGAGAAACGCGGAATAGCGGCTGCGCTTATTCAGGAGCCATACGTCGGCAATCTCAAGACAGTGAAGAGTCAGGGAGGAGTGAGGATCTTCCAAAGCACTGATATAGGAGAAGGGACTGTCAAGGCAGCAATTGCCGTCTTTGATATCAACATAAACGTGATACAGTACCCAAAACTTACTACCAAGAACATCTCTGTGATAGGAATCCAAACCAGTGCTTGGGAGATCACACTGGTCTCGCTCTACTTTGAGCCGGATAAGCCGATAGAGGAATATTTGGAGCACCTGAAAAAGATTGAAGCCGTCAATGGTTGCAAGCCGCTGATCGTTGGAGGAGACGTCAACGCGAAGAGCACGTGGTGGGGAAGCCCAGTCATAGACAACAGAGGTGAAGACGTGTGCGGAACTCTCGGAGAGCTGGGGCTCCATGTACTCAACACAGGGGAAATCCCGACTTTCGACACTATCAGAGGAGGACAGAGGTACAGCAGCTATGTCGACATTACAGCCTGCTCAACGAATATTCTAGGGTTGGTTGATGACTGGAGAGTAGATGAAGGTCTAACGAGTTCCGACCATAACGGCATAATTTTTAACATTAGATTACGGAAATCCATAGGCATTAGAGTGGAAAGAACGACACGAATTTATAACACTAAAAAAGCCAATTGGGATGACTTTCATGAGAAATTCACCCAATTGGTAACAGAATATAAAATCACAACATCGGAAATGGATAGGGTTCAAAACACCGAACAAATAGATAAAATAACGGAAAACCTAACCAAAATAATTAAAGAAGCATGCAACTCGGCAATGCCTATAAAAATCAAAAAAGAAACTTTTACCTTGCCGTGGTGGTCGGAAAACCTCACAAAGTTAAAAAACAAAGTTGCTACCATGAAGCGGAGAATCCAGTGCGCAGCGCCTGTACGAAGGTCGAAGGTCGTGGCAGAGTACCTGAAACAGAAACAAGAGTACGAATTAGAGGAGGAAAAAGCTGCAACCGAGAGCTGGAAAAGTTTTTGCACCAAGCAGGATAGAGAAGGGGTCTGGGAGGGGATCTACAGAGTAATTCGAAGGACTACGCGTAGAGAGGAGGATCTGCCAATGGTGAAGGATGGAGACAGCTTAGATGTAAAGGGCTCCGTGAAACTTATTACGGAAACTTTTTACCCGGATGACTCGGTCAGTAATGATAACGATTATCATAGCTATATTCGACTGAAAGCGGACCGAGTCAACAAAGAGGAGAATAAAGACAACCACGATCCACCCTTCACCATGGCAGAATTAAAAACAGCCAGTGATTCCTTCAACCCCAAAAAGGCTCCGGGAATAGATGGCCTCACAGCCGACATCTGTAGCCGCGCTATTGGTAGTGCGCCGGAGATGTTCCTGGCCCTTTTTAACAAATGCCTGGAACTAGGATACTTCCCGCAGCCTTGGAAGGAGGCTACGGTTGTGGTGTTAAAGAAACCAGGAAAGGCAGATTACACCACTCTGAAAGCATATAGACCAATTGGCTTGTTACCTGTTCTGGGAAAGATCCTCGAGAAGATGCTGATGGCCCGCCTCAGGTTTCACGTTCTACCTAGGATGAGTACTCGCCAGTTCGGATTCATGCCACAAAGGAGCACCGAAGACTCTCTCTATGCCCTTATGCAGCACATCCGCAACATGTTAGATGATAAGAAAATAGTAGTACTTGTTTCGCTAGACATAGAGGGAGCCTTCGACAGCGCCTGGTGGCCGGCAATCAGAGTCCGACTGGCTGAGGAAGAGTGTCCGGTCAACTTGAGGAGGGTCGTCGACAGTTACTTGAGTGATAGAAGGGTCAGAGTCCGATATGGTGGGGAAGAGTACACAAAGGGCACAAGTAAAGGATGTGTACAGGGCTCCATCGGAGGCCCCTTTTTCTGGAACCTGCTCCTGGACCCACTTTTGAAAACACTGCAGAGTAGAGGGGACTACTCCCAGGCCTTCGCAGACGACGTCGTTCTTGTCTTCGATGGTGACACAGCACTAGAAATCGAGCATAAAGCCAACGCCGCCCTCGACCATGTTCGGGAGTGGGGTATCAGAAACAAACTTAGATTTGCACCACAGAAAACGAATGCGATGGTCATTACAAGGAAGTTAAAGTATGATACCCCACGCCTGAGCATGGGCGGGATCGACATAGCAAACTCAAAAGAAATTAAGATTCTGGGTGTCACCATCGACGACAAGCTAACGTTTAACACGCATGTGTCAAATGTATGCCGTAAGGCCATAGGTGTCTACAAGCAATTGTGTCGGGCTGCAAGGGTGAGTTGGGGATTAAATCCGGAAGTTATTAAAATAATATATACAGCAACTATAGAGCCGATCGTCTTATACGCCGCCAGTGTATGGGCCCCGGCGGCAAACAAGCTGGGAATAAAAAAGCAGCTGGGTGTAGTGCAACGTGGGATTGTACAGAAAATGTGCAAAGCTTACCGCACTGTCTCCCTGAACTCGGCACTGCTTCTCACTGGGGTGCTCCCTCTAGATCTCCGAGTCCGCGAAGCGGCCTTACTTTATGAGACCAAGAGAGGCGTACCTCAGGCAGTGCTAGCGGGTGGGGAGGTAGAGCGGGTGGCATCTGCGATGGATTCCCCGCATCCAGCTAGGCGTATTGACTTGGAGTTCGTAAGCCTGGCGGACCGTGAGCAAGTCGACGCCAGTGCCGACTTGGAAGTTAAAATCTTCACAGATGGAAGCAAAATAGGCGGGCGCGTCGGGGCCGCCCTTTCTATATGGAGAGGCGACGCCGAGGCGCGTGCCATCAAGTTGGCGCTGCCGGACTACTGCACGGTCTACCAGGTGGAGCTCCTGGCGATATGCCGGGCAACAAGGGAAATCCAGAAGCACTCGGCATCCAGCTTCGGAGTGTATAGTGACTCCATGGCGGCCCTCCAGACAGTGAAAAACCACAGCTGTCTTCATCCCCTGGCAGTGGAAGCTAGGGATAACTTAACAACTATATCCCACCAAAACAAGGTGGTTAACTTGTTCTGGATTAAGGCTCACGCGGGGTTTGAGGGCAACGAAAGAGCGGATCAGCTGGCAAAGGAGGCCGCCCTGAATGGCAAGAGGAAGCCTGACTACGACCTGTTCCCGGTTTCTTTCGTCAAGCGTCACATTCGTATGGCGACGCTTGACGAATGGAATCAAAGGTATACGGCGGGTCAGACGGCCTCTATTACCAAAATGTTTTTCCCGGACGCGGTGGCGGCGTACAGGACGGTTAAAAAGATTCAAATAAACCCGCAGCTAACTCAAGTCATGACGGGGCACGGTGGGTTCTCCGAATACTTGCATCGCTTCAAGTGTAAGGGGAGCCCATCGTGCATCTGTGACCCAGGAATAGATGAGACCGTCCCGCATTTGCTTTTGGACTGCCCGGTGTACGCGATCGAAAGGTATAAACTGGAGCATAAAATAGGCGCAAAACTCGAGTTAAGTAACATTGAGAAAATAATGTCAGGGAAACAGAGACAAGAATTTTTAAACTACAGCATCAAAATCTGCAATAAGGTAATAGAGAGAAACAAGAGCGTATAAGAAGGTTAAACTATGTTTCAAATATATTGCTATATATATTTTATGTAAACATAGAAATTAAGAATAAAAATAGACTGTATAATGAATAAGCAGAAATGAGAATAAAAATAGTACATAAGGTGTTTTGTATAAATATGTAAAATAAAAAATATGTTGTAAGAGGCTAAGAAAGAAATGTATTGATCTGATTCCCTAGTTTGTAGTAGTTTTATGCAAAATTTATAGTTGTATGTGAAGTAGTAAATAAGATGTCTAATAGCATAAGTATGTTAATTTAAGGAACAAATTGTAAAAAAGGCAAAGAAAAAATGTTGTAAGACCGTTGTAATAATTATTTTCCCTGGTATTAATAAACAGTAGAAAAGAAAAGGCATTAGAATGGGAATCCCACCCATTACGGAATGAATGTGGATGAATGAAAGAAAGAACAAGTATGCAGCATAAAAGTGCGAGAGGCAAAACAGTGAGAAATTGTATGAAAGAGAAAACAGTTAGATAAGGTCTCCGAGAAATCTTGTTGGAGGAACTAGTAATAAAAAAAAAAAAAAAAAAAAAAAAAAAAAAAAAAAAAAAAAACCCTACCTACCCTACCCTACCTACCTACTACCTACCTACCCTACCCTACCCTACCCTGCCCAACCCAACCCTACCCTACCCAACCCTACCCTACCTACCCTACCCTACCCTACCTACCTACTACCTACCTACTACCTACCTACTACCTACCTAAAAAAAAAAAAAAAAAAAAAAAAAAAAAAAAAAAAAAAAAAAAGTATCCTATGTCCTTCTCCTGGCTCTAAACTACCTCCCTGCCAATTTTCAGCTAAATCGGTTCAGCCGTTCTTGAGTTATAAGTGAAGTAACTAACACGACTTTCTTTTATATATATAGACTAGCTGCCCGGACAGACTTCGTTCTGTCAAAAGTTAAAGCAATGCACTTTTCCTACCTACCCTACCCAACCCTACCTACCCTACCCTACCCAATCCTACCTACCCTACCCTACCCAACCCTACCTACCTACTACCTACCTACCCTACCCTACCCTACCCAACCCAACCCTACCCTACCCAACCCTACCCTACCTACCCTACCCTACCTACCTACTACCTACCTACCTACCCTACCGTACCATACCCTACCTACCCTACTTTACCCTACCTACCTACCCTACTCTACCCTACTCTACCCTACTCTACCCTACTCCACCCTACTCTACCCTACTCTACCCTACCCTACCCTACTCTACCCTACTCTACCCTACCCTACCCTACCCAACCCAACCCTACCCTACCCAACCCTACCCTATCCTACCCAACCCTACCTACCCTTGATCCCCTTGTAGTGTAGTGGAGACAAGCACCCCTACCAACCCCCCTACACCCCCCTCACCAATTGACTCCACACGAAACCTCCCCCCTCCTCCCCTTACCCCTTCACCCCCCTCACCTCCCCACGAAACCTTTCCCCCCCCCCCCTCACCCCCTCAGGGCTACCTCACCCCCCCGCAATCTAACTTCGTCCCCGTTGGAGCTAGAAAGCCGAGTTTGGGCTCGTTTGAAAGGGCTTGAAGAGCTCTACAACTTGGCCCCGACAGAATCCTGAAATTCGGCACCACACACAACCAGCAATCCAGCGGCATAGCGGAATTCCACTGTGAACCAACACCAGTGCGCACTCAGGACTTAGAACATCGAGTTCTGACTACATCGGGCTCCTCATCGGACACCAGTCGCAGAACACCAGCGCATCATCCGTGAGTTCACCATAAAAAAAAAAAAAAAAAAAAAAAAATTGGGTTACTTTTATTTGTACGCAGGCAGTAGTTATAAGTAATTTTAAGCTAACCGTTATTTGAACAACGCTTATAATTGTTAAAGTTAATTTCTGTTATTAATTTTAAATAGTCCCCTATCCTCCAAACACATAAAAAATGTCTTCAAGGCAGTCCACCACCTCCCGTAAACCAACCACGGAGGCCGCAAAAGCCCCTAAAACCCTTAGGGAAAAGGTTTTAAAACATACGGCCAAGTCAGTTGTCTCGGAGACGTCGGCACGCCCATCGCAGACGCCACAAGTGTCAAAGGCAGCGTCGGACTCAGACGTTTATATGACACCGCCAACAGTGCCCGAGACACCCGCAGAAGATAGAGTGCCCGAAATCGTGATCAACTGGGAACATTGCGGCATCTCCCCTCCTCGCCAGATTATCTCGGACGAGGAAAGCTCGGTTGCCTCCTCAGCGGGCCAGGCCCCTAAGAGTGGTCGGCCGAGCCTTCTTTACAGAACGCCGAGAAGGGGCACAGGGGTGGAGATGGACCTGGCTACACGAGAGGCGAACGACCTTCTTCAAAAAGGGAAGGACGCCCTGGAGGCAGCCGGCAATATGAAGAGGGAGTGCAAGGCCACAGCCCATGAGTGCCTTCAGGGCCTCTACGAGACAGCATTGTCACTAGCAGACTCGAGGGCACGCCATAAGTATAACCTCGAGAAGGAGCGCTCTCGACACGCACAAGAGCTTGTGCGGGTCGAGAGAGCTCACACTCGGGAACTAATGACGCTGAAGGTCGAGCTCTCCCTCATGAGGACGGACGTCTCAGAAACGAAGAAAGAGGCGAAAGGGATCCGGGAATGGCTGGGTCATGAGACCCTTGAAGCCCTAAATGGCATCAAGGAGGTCAAAAACGAAATTTCAAATGCGAGCATCAGGAACCAAAAGGAGCACGAAAAAACCAGGCAGGAGAGTGTAAGAGCCCCAGGGGATCCCAAGCGGGAAACAATGGGGCCAAGTCTCTCACGCCTTGAAACTAACATAACCAGCATATCAAACCAGCTGGACGTGCTCCGAAAGGTTTTGGAAAGGCTCAAGGAAGACCTCACTCAGCCTAAACCAATGCAGGCGGAACCCAGTAGCCGGGAGATAGAGGCGTCCCTTCTCACATCGTCACATTTCAAGGAGGAGATCGAAAAACTAACGATTCTCATTCAGGCCATTGCCAACAGGCCTGTAGTCTCCCCCCCACCACCACCACCACCAACAATAAATATGACACAACATCTCAAACCTATAACGGAAAGGCTGGAGATGGTCTCAGCCGACCTCCGCGAGTTGCGCGACAAGGAGCCCATGGTACAGGCGCCACCGGCCCTGAATCTGGAAGCGGAGCTCGCGGTCGGGGAGGTAAAGAAGACCCTACAAAACATCCAAAAAGGGGTGGCGGAATTGGGCAAAGCGGATAAACCACAGCAACAACAGTCCAGCCCTAAAACCTTTGCCCAGGTCGCCAGCACACCCAAGAAACAGACGCAACCAAACCACACCCTGATCGTCTCATCGACGGACCCCCAGCACACTGGAGACAACGTCATCGAGAGGATCAGGACTGCCCTGGACCTCAAAACGAGCGGAGCTCGGGTCGACACCGTCAGGAAGGCGCGGAACCAGAAAGTGGTCCTGCGGTGCGCCAGCAAGTCTGACTTGAATGTGATCAGGGATCAATTCAAGTCGAACGCAGGGCTCAAGGTCCAGGAGCCAAAACCCCAAAACCCTCTCGTCTGCATCAGAGGGGTGCTGTCCAGCTACAGCGACGAGGAGATCGTAGACCTTCTAAAAGCGCAGAACAAACATCTACTGCAGAACGTCGCTGTGGATGGACACACCATAAAGATGCGCTATAGAAAACGCGCGAGAAACCCCCATGAGTGCCATCCTGTTCTGGAGCTCTCTCCGGAGCTCTGGAAATGCTACACGCAGGCGCAAAAAGTACACGTGGGCATCAAGCGATGCTCGATTGAGGACCAGTCCCCGCTGGTGCAGTGCTCCAAATGCCTTGGGTATGGCCACAACAAGTCCATATGCAAGGCTGGCAAAGAAGCCTGCAGTTACTGCAGTGGAGCGCACAGCAGTAGGGACTGCCTCACTCGGGCTGACGGCAAACAGCCCACCTGCATCAACTGCAAGGTGGCCCACAGGCCGGCCAGCGACCTGGCACACACAGCATTCAGTGAAGACTGCCAGGAACGCCAAAAATGGGATGGTATAGCAAGATCGCGCGTTTCCTATTGCTAAGGGCGACGAAGAACACACGACAACCAGCCAACAAGTCACCTCTCAAAACACAACCAGACCGACAGCAAGATTAAAATTCATCCAAATTAATCTTCAACGCTCCAAACTGGCCACAGAAGAGCTCCACATGGTGGCTCAGGCAAAGGGAGTTTCAGTAGCACTCGTTCAAGAGCCCTATGTAGGAAGAACAGGTGTGATGAAACAAAGCCCTGGCACCCAAGTCATCCAGTGCAGCTTGAACCGCCAAAAACCAGTCAAGGCGGCGATCGTTGTGTTCGGAAGCAGCCTGGAGGTCGTTCACGACCCCCAGCTTGTGACCGAGAACATCGCCACCGTCCTGCTGAAAGCGGGCCAGCTCAGCCTTGGGGTGCTGTCGGTCTATTTTGAGGGTGACCAAGACATCGAACCCTATTTAACAGAAACACACACTACAACACAAAAACTAAACACAAACAACATCATAGTGGGAGGAGACGTAAACGCCTGGAGCCAGTGGTGGGGAAGTGTCTCCGAAAACCATCGCGGGGCAGCGTATAACTCATTCCTCAATGACCGGGACTTCCAGATCCTAAACATGGGCCAAACACCGACGTTCGAGATCTACAGAGGAGACAGGTGGTGCACAAGTAACGTCGACGTGACGGTATGCAGCCTGTCGCTGCTAGGCAAGGTCGAAGACTGGCGGGTTGAAAGGAGTTTAATAACTTCTGACCACAATGCAATAACCTTCTCAATGCGTTTAGAAAAGGCCTTGGAACCCTTAAGGCCAGTCTCGACGCGGATTTATAACACCAAGAAGGCAAAGTGGTCCGAATTCAGCACGCACTTCAAGACCAGCCTGGCAGGCAACGACATAACACCAGTCAGAGTCTCGAGCGTCTCGAACCCAGGAGACCTGGAGTCCCTTATCACAGCATACACACTGTACATCCACCGTTCATGCGAGGTAGCAATCCCAAAACTGGGGTCGCTTACACACAACGCCAAGCCCCCATGGTGGACCCCTTCTCTAGACCGTCTCCAAAAAGACGCAAACAGAAAGAAGCGAAGGATTCAGAACGCGGCCGCAAGCCGGAGACACTTCACCATCCAAGAATACGTACTGGCTAAAAACACGTACATCACAGCAGCCATGGAAGCAGCCACAACCAACTGGAAGGAGTTCTGCTCGAAGCAGGACCGAGAGAGCATGTGGGACGGCATCTACAGGGTACTAAGGATGACAGCCAGAAGACAGGACGATGCGCTCCTGAGAAACACCGCAGGAGAGACGCTCAGCCCAGAGCAGTCCGCGGATCTTCTGGCAAAAACCTTCTACCCCGACGACTCAACGGATGCCGAACAGCCATACCACGCTGCACTGAGAAGGCTAGCGGAGGAAAAGAACCCCCAAGGACTGTCTGCTGACGATCCACCCTTTACAGCCGCGGAGCTGGAAATGGTTCTCCAAAACCAAAATCCGAAAAAAGCCCCCGGTCCCGATGGATTAACAGCAGACATCTGCACTGCGGCAATAAACTGCGATAGGGAGGTGTTCTTAGCGATAGCCAACAGGTGCCTCTCGCTGTCACACTTCCCGAAGCAGTGGAAGGTCGCCCACGTGTGCATCCTCCGCAAGCCGGGAAAGGACGACTACACCAGCCCAAAGTCCTACAGGCCAATAGGTCTGCTCTCCGTCCTAGGAAAAATCGTCGAGAAGCTCCTAGTAGGCAGACTCCAGTGGCACTTCCTCCCTACACTCAACAAAAACCAGTACGGCTTCATGCCGCAGCGCGGTACCGAGGACGCCCTTTATGCCCTAATGCAACACGTTCATGCCGAAATCAAAGCCAAAAAGATCGTGCTTTTGGTATCATTGGACATAGAGGGGGCCTTTGATAACGCATGGTGGCCAGCACTCAAAAGACAGATGGTAGTCAAGAACTGTCCCAAAAACATCTACGCTCTCGTCGCCTCATACCTGGAAGACCGGAACATCAGGGTCAACTACGCCAGAGCGACTAGTGAAAAGGGTACCACAAAAGGATGCGTTCAGGGCTCAATTGCCGGACCGACGTTTTGGAACTTTATCCTAGACTCACTCCTACACAAAATGGCTAGTATGGGCGTCTATTGCCAAGCCTTTGCAGACGACGTTGTCCTAGTTTTCTCAGACTTTTCGACCGGTCCCCTGCAGCAAACAGCCAACGACACGTTAGACGTTGTATCGGAATGGGGCGTCAAAAACAAGCTTCGTTTCGCCGCGCACAAGACCAATGCGATGGTGTTAACGCGAAAGCTTAAATACGACGTTCCGGTACTTCAGATGTCGGGCACCCAGCTGACCCTGGTCAAAGAGGTCAAGCTGCTAGGTCTCACTATAGACTCCAAACTCACCTTCAACGCGCACGTGTCTGCGACCTGTAAAAAGGCTGCAGACATTTACAAGCAACTGGCATGCGCGGCAAAGGTGACTTGGGGCCTCAACGGAGAGATAATTAGGACAATATACGTGTCGGTGATAGAGCCCATCGTGATGTATGCAGCGAGTGCGTGGGCCCCCGCAGCTGAGAAACTGATGACAAGGAATCAGTTTGACTCACTGCAGAGAGGCTTCGCGCAAAAGATCTGCAAAGCATACCGCACGGTGTCTCTGACATCGGCACTTGTTCTGTCAGGCCAACTGCCCTTAGATCTCCGGGTAATCGAGGCCGCAACCCTGTTTAAGATCAAAAAGGGATACTCCCAAGAGTTCTTACCGCCACGAGCTAGAGTGCAACTTGCACCACTCCCAAAAACCTCACCCAGCGCTACTTACAACAACAGAGTACGCACGCCTAGAGGACTTGACTCCAGAAACCCTGGAAACCCATCAAGTAATCGGCCCCCAAATATACACCGACGGCAGCAAGATAGAGGGGAAAGTCGGAGCTGCCCTAACCTGGTGGGAAAACGGTAAGGAGTCCAAGTCCAGCACTTTTGGCCTGGAGCCCCACAACACGGTCTTCCAATCGGAACTGTACGCTCTCTTCAGAGCTGTCAGGATGGCAAGAGAATCCAGGTCGGCCTCCGTAAGCATCTTAAGTGACTCAAGATCGTCACTAGACCTGCTGAGGAGTCCGTCTGTCACTCATCACCTGGCACTACAAATCAAGAGATGCGTACGCGAGATCAGAGAAGAGGGCCGAGAAGTGAGGCTCTTTTGGCTCAGGGCCCACGTGGGAACTGAGGGAAATGAGAGAGCGGACGAGCTAGCCAAGGAGGCAGCCCTAACAAAGGAGACAGCAGACTACAGCAAGGTCCCCGTATCGTTCGTGAGAAGGAAGATACGGGAGGGGACTGTAAAGAAGTGGCAAGCGCGATACGAGTCCTCGAGTACAGGAGCGGTCACCAAAGTATTCTTCCCAGACGTCCTAGCGGCGAAAAGAATACTCAGAGACGCAGTTCTTACACCGGTCCATGTACAAGTCCTAACAGGACACGGAGGATTCTCAGCGTATCTCCACCGATTTCACCTCAAAGACAGTCCCTCGTGCGTCTGTGACCCCAGCTGCGATGAAACAGTCTGGCACCTGCTCTTTGAATGCCCAAGATTCAGCCAAGACAGAATGGAGCTGGAAGTAAAGATCGAAACCCAGCTGAGCCAGTCCATACTCCACACCATCATGGGGAGACCGGCTACAAGAAAACCATTCTTGGCATTCGCGAGCAAAGTCGCTAAAGTCGCTGCAGAGGGCAACAAAACGGACGCAACCTTGCGAAGTCGAAACCGACTACCATCTAGGCACACAGCATCAACAACCACAGTAGGTACAACACAAACAACATCAACCACAACCACAGCAAGTACAACACAAACAACATCCACAATAACGACGATAACAACAACAGCAACACAAAACACAACACACACACCACTCACCATAACACAAGACATACACGCAAACACTGACCACCAACCAGCACCAGCGGAAACAGCAGCAGCAGCAGGAGCCAATCTACAACCATCCCTTAGCGCCATGCCCATCACGCAACTCCTGGCACTCGGAGGAGACGGAGTCCCAGGCGTCAGACTGCGTCCTGTTGCTCTGTTCATGAATAGGGAAACTGAAAAGTTAGGCGTGGGCTTCTGCATAGGGTCAAGCCGACCTGCGGCCCGCATACCTATTTCGCCAGGCCTTGCCGCCTTGATCAACGGAAGCACCAACAAAACGAGCATAAGAAGCAGTAAGTACGCCGCACTGCCTCAGGTGGAAGTAGCCAATCACCGATGCCGTCTAATGCGATTCAAAGGAAAGACAATCGCATTACTCGAGTGGAGAGCGGAAACTCCATTTGCTCAGGCAAGCTCGTTGCTTCAAAAGATCAGGGAGGTAGGAGAACACACGGCAGTCACAGCCCGCCTCATTAGTATTGACGCGATGGAGGTCGGAGGAGAGAGAGGAGACGTCGCTGACCGCTTCGGCTGTTTGAAAGCCTCAGAAAAGCATGAGGTAGTCGTCTATGAGGACAGAGGGGAAACTCTAAGTTTTCTCAAAGCCCCCAGAGACCCAACAGCCAGCGCGACGAATCCCACCACAAACCCGACCATACAAAGCGGATCCGAGAGGGCTCAGCAGAAGGCAGCCGCCGAAAAAGCTGCAAAGAAGCAGAGCGGTGCCATCAGCCCGGAGGACGAGGCTCGATCGAGGAGTCGCCTGAAAACCTTCGGCACTTTCCTCAGTGCACTACTCCCAAGCACCAGCCGCGAATCACCAGTTGAGAAGCAGGGAGCAGCATTGGCAAGGTTCTTTAAGAAAACTCCAACTGAACCAGCCCAGCGGAAGCCTACGCCAACAAGAGCAGACAAAGGGCAAGTCAGCCCACCTGCCCTCGCAGTAAACTCGGGCACCACGGACCATGTGAAGAGCGCCTTCTTCGAGTACGTTGCAATCGTGAGAGCGACCAGAGAGGTCAATCTCTTGACATGCAAGAAGATCCTGCAGACCTTCCAGAGGAATACAGAAGGACTGCTAAGGGTACTACTCGAGGAGGCAGAGGCAGCCGTGTACGACAATGCCAGATCCCAAGTCATCAAAGGAGAAATGACAGGGTCGTACATGGCAGCCTACAGCGCGAAGAATGGTTTTGTGGCCCTGGACGAGGAGAAAACAGAGCGCGCCGGGAAGCTACATTTCAAAACACCAAACGACGACCCGATAGTGGTTACCGCCAAATGTACCAAGATCATGCTGGACGAAAAGATTCTCGAAATGGCACAGTCCATTTCGGGAACTTCAGATAACCCGGCATCACAGGAAAATTGGGCGGTACCCAATATCAGGTGGGTCAACGGAGTTCCGGGTTGCGGCAAGACAACCTGGGTGGTTAAGCACTTCGATGAGGTCAAAGACGTAGTAGCCACCACGACGACCGAAGCTGCCAAAGACCTAAGAGAGAAGCTTGCGCACCGCTTAGGGGAGCGAGTAAAGACAAAGGTGCGCACTATGGCCTCAATCTTAGCCAACGGGTTCAAGAAAGAAGAGAAATGCTACCGCCTCACGGTAGACGAGGCTCTTATGAACCATTTTGGGGCCATAGTCATGGCAGTAAAGTTGTCAGGAGCCAGCGAGGTTGTCCTCATCGGAGACATAAATCAGCTACCATTTTTGGACAGAGAGAACCTCTTCGAGTTAAGGTATACCCGTCCAAACCTGGTTGCTGGCATCACCCAGGAGCTACTCTGCACACACCGGAATCCAATGGATGTAGCCCTAGCACTGAGCGAGATATACTCCGGTATATACTCCTCCAAGTCATCGCTGTCGCGGGTCCATTCACTGAGCGTCAAAGGTTACACAGGAGCGCAAATACCTAGTACTGCCCAAAATACCCTATTCCTGGTTCATACGCAAGAGGAGAAAACTTCTCTCATCAGCCAGGGATACGGATCCGGCGAAGGGTCACGCACGCTAACCATCCACGAGGCTCAGGGTCTGACCTACGACAGCGTAATCATCATCAACACCAAGTCCAGGAGACTCCAAATCCACGACAGCGTCTCCCACGCGGTAGTGGCGGTGTCAAGACATACAGTCAGTTGCGTCTATTACACCGACGACGCCGACGACGCCACGGGCCGCTTTGCGAAGAGAGCGATGGATGCGCCAACAAAAACAGTCGTCGAGTACAACTTGAAGACGGCAATGCAGCATCGAGATGAAGCCGTAGTGGAAGCTTTGCTAAGGCTGGCGAAGTCCCTGGTTGGTAGACGCACGTAACCACCATCCAACAAGTCCCAACCCAAATCAAAAATCGTAATATAAAAAAAAAAAAAAAAAAAGTATTCCCTGTTGTTAAGTAGAATTAGACAGATATTGTAGAGCTGCATGGCAGAGTGAGTCTGTCATACTCACATAAAAGCTCTGCCGATGGTGGCGCTGTACAGCCGGTCGTTAGGTTCCCTATAATATGGTTGAGCTAAGCGGCGCGGGTGTGCAGGTCATGTCCGTGAACGGGCGCCGTCGATCGGAGCCGGTCAGCTCAATTTGCCATGTAGTTCTCAGTAATCTAAATTAAATAAAATAGAAACTAAGTAAATTAATGTAACAAAAAAAAAAAAAAAAAAGTTTTGGTTTAGCTCATTAAGTTCCACACTGTAACTGCCTGCGTCTTATTAAAAAAAAAAAAAAAAAAAATTATATATAAAAAAATAAAACAACAAATGTGCATGTATCTAAAAAAAAATATATATAAAAAAAAAAAAAAAAATAAAAAAAAAAAATACAAAAAAAAAATAAAAAAAAAATAAAAAAAATTAAATGGTGAACTCACGTAGATATAAGTAGTTTAAGTAACCTTAAGGATGATAAATTTTGTGTCCAAAAATGGAGCACGATTAGAATAAGATAAGAAAACTCAACCAAACAAATTAATTTACTCAAACAAGGGCGCGGACCACCATGTCTGCGGTAGTATTTACTCATATATAAAAAAAAAAAAAAACCCTACCTACCCTACCCTACCTACCTACTACCTACCTACCCTACCCTACCCTACCCTGCCCAACCCAACCCTACCCTACCCAACCCTACCCTACCTACCCTACCCTACCTACCTACTACCTACCTACTACCTACTACCTACCTAAAAAAAAAAAAAAAAAAAAAAAAAAAAAAAAAAAAAAAAAAAAAGTATCCTATGTCCTTCTCCTGGCTCTAAACTACCTCCCTGCCAATTTTCAGCTAAATCGGTTCAGCCGTTCTTGAGTTATAAGTGAAGTAACTAACACGACTTTCTTTTATATATATATATATAGATTAAGTCACAATTATCTATTAGCTCCAAACGATTCTAACAGATGGTGATATCTGTTGACTGGATTGAGTAAGTTTTCAATAGATGGCGCTGTATAGGAGCGGAGCAAAATGAAAAATATTGCGAAAACGGGGAAAATGTGACGCAGACGAAGTTGCGCGGGACCGCTAATTGTTTTATAGTATCGAGTTATTCTCATTTTACACAAAGACCAAACGCTCTTTTGTAGATTTTGTCTGATAAAAACTGTCATTTGTAGATCTTTGACATTCGTTACAGTTAGTCAGTGGCCCGAAACTCTGACAACCAGTTTTCGCAAAGGGTAGCGTATCAATCCATGGTCCGGAGCGAGAGGGAATGGGACGCCGTCGCCTCCTTCTGCGAAGCAGTCATGCTAGCGAAGGAGGTGGCGGAACGTGAGAGGGAGAGAACCTCACGTCCCAGCCGCCGCGGGAGACGCCCCGGGCGTCGGGGGGCAACCAGTGGCCCCGGCCACCGTAGGCGCGGGCCTGTGGACGGTGAGTAATGTGCTAGCTCACCGTCCGTCCGTCTTATGACGACAGGCCGTGCCGACGCACGGCGCGTTCGTGTTCCACGCGCGCCTCAAGGAGATGTCAGCAAATCGGAAGGGGTCCGAGAGGGCCGATGCCTGCCAGGGCTGCGGGTTGTTTGAAAGAGATACCGTGGCCCTGGAACACAAAGGGCTAAGAAGGAACATGGATGGGCAGTCAAGTCTGACACTCCCTTCCGCTCCACCCAGAGCGGGTGAAGTCATTTGATGATTTCCCAACCTAAAAAAAAAAAAGTGGTTGCGTACTCCAAAAAGTGACACATTACACTTCAACCAACTTATCGGTGTAGCCGGGAAAACACAAAACGAAAATAAATGAACCCACCAGGCCTACACGGCCGGAGTGTTGAGGGGTTACAACATACAGACGCTGTCTATACCAAGTTTGACATTTCGTTGCAAATTTTCTTGACAAACTACGCCAACTTGAACTGCATAGCCATGATGCGTGTCACCGAGTGTCAGTGTCGTATAGGCAATAGTAAGGCCATCGCTAAAAGCATGTCATGAGTGAGCAGCGTCGAATAATGAGAAATGTCATGATAGATGGCTAAATAAAATTATTTGTTATAATGTTATTTCATTTTACATCTTATTTACTATATTTTTAAATATTTCTTAAAAAACAAAAAAAAAAATTTAAAAATTCATTTATTTATATAAAAAACAGGTTTCCGCCGGTATCGGGAGCAGGGTCCAAGCTACCGGTGGTTAGGGCTGCAGAGACAGGAAATGTTATTATTATTATAGCTAGCCTGTATTGTCCCACTGCTGGGCAAAGGCCTCCCTCCATTCCGTCCAACGGTCACGATTCTGTGCTGCTACTTTCTAATTCTCAAGGAAAATATTCAGTTCGTGCCGCCATCTCATTCGTGGACTGCCGCAACCCCGTGTCACGTGTTATAAATGAGGAACAAAATAGTCGTACCATAGACCCCGAAATAGTACCACATTAACTCCTAACATCGAACAATTTACTTCACAAACTCAAGTAGAAAATCTCGCAACTAATGAAAAGTTCAACCTCAAAAACGGAGAACAAACATTAGCATTTCAAAGGGCTCGAATAGTTGTACTTTGTACCACCAAGACGAGGGCCAATTTTGTTGAAAGACAGGAATTTATTCAAAGTAGCCGACAGCGTTGAGGAGGATACGATCTCAGATGATAGAAACAGGGTACAGGCAGATAGGTAGGTTATTTAAGAAGGCTTTTCATTAGTAGGAACGGAGCTAAGCTGTGAAACAATTAAGATTATTAGATTATGCAGGATGGCTAAAAATTGGGTTTGTAAAGAAACTTAGGTCCAGTTTCCACTATGTTCACCAGACAAGCTGTCTGGCATAGTGGAAAGTAACCTTATGATTATTGCTAGGAGTTAATATTGCATATACAGGGTGCTTGGCGCATCATTTGCGAAATTGAACAGGCTGAAAGGACGGGTCGTTTGCTGTATCTGCAGTCCAAATAACTCATTCTAAGCACCACGGTTTTTTTTTAGTATATTGTTTTTTAAACGACACGATTTCCGCATGTTCAATTTGGCAAACAATGTACTTGTACCTGTATAATATATGCACTGTGTATGCAGATAAAAAAAATATTTAAAAGTCACATTTGGTCAAAAGAAAATGTCTTGTGCCACATCATCCTTGCTTCCAAAATCTTCGCCACAACAGTAATACCATCTCATTTATTAAAAAGTGAGCTAGATTGATTTTTGGTTCAATTCAGATATTTTGTAATAAAATATTAAACTGTTACTTTCGGAAGTTTTAAAAGTAGATAAACATTTTAGTTGAGGTCTTAAAGGGGGAGTTTGTGAATAAAGTATTTACAGTCACTTTGAAAAGGTAAGGTATATGGACAAAATGATTAAATATTTATAAGCGGTTTGGTGCAGCACGATTCTCGCTGCATGGAATATGTTTCATAATTAAGTAAATTAAAACGGAACGTGAAGAGAATAAGCCTTTCATGAATATTTCGACCATTTTGGTCGAAGGAGTGGTTTTTGCGCCAAAATTTATCATTTTCATTTAGAAGTTGGCAAGATAAATGGCGTAATAATTAAAACACGGTCCAGTCCAAAAAGGTTTCAGCCTAAAATGGTTTCTAAATGTTACGAAAAACCCACAAAAGTGGGAATGTCAAGTATACCTATATCTGAAACATAAATTAAATACAGGACTGATTTAAAAATACACGGCAGTTAACACCATTATACATTCATAAAAACCTTCACATTGTAACCCTCCACGCTCTTATCGCCATAACTTACTCCAGGCTTCAATTCAAATAAAACCTTAATGCTCCAACTGTTAGCTCGAACTTAGCTTGCCTTTGGCGAAGAGATAAGGTGTAAGCAATGATGTTGAGTTTAGCAAGTAGGGACAACAAAACAATTAACGTTTCAGGAAGACCCGTGTTTACATGAATCACGATACCGACATACAAACCTTGGGGTCGTAGGGACCGACGTGCAAAGGTCTTTATTTTATAATAGATTTATATATATACGAAAATATGAAACAGGACATGTTTTGTGTGAGTGTCAAATTAATTTCGATATAATTAAATATAAATGAATTGTTTTGAGCATGATGAAAAGCAGATGCCGCACGGGTCAATCATGAAAATTAAGAAATACTGGCCAAGGTCGGTCGTTTGATGGGTAACCAGTTATTATCGAAGCACGTAAAGATAAGCACGTGCTTCAAAAGCGTGGTAAGGTGTGTGCTTTGGAAGCATGTTAAGCCATTGGTCCCAGTGGTCAATCGAAGATCTCCAATAAATGTTAAATAAAGGTATTCAGAAGTGTGAAACACTGACAACAAGATACCCCCCGGTAGGACTGCCTACCGGGGGGTATCTTATTATTATTTATCTGCATCCGGAAAAAGTGGATGATGTTTTGCATAATACTACGACGATACCAAAGGCAAAAGAGAAAAATAATACTGGAAAGATATATTTATGGAAAAGGCAAATGCTGAGCCAATATAAATTCAATTTAGATAATAGAATGAATATTTGCCAAGCAACACTTGGCATCGAGGAGTCAATAATTGAGTTGCGATCGAATAACTTTCGTCTTGGCAAGCTTGCAGCGTCTTCAACCACATTATCGCTTTACATTAAATAGGTGATACAAAAGCCTTTTAACCCGACTCCTGGTAAGTTCAAAAGAAAAATTAGTCCGTGGATGTTGGACCACCAATTATTTTCCGAGTTTCCTCCGTGCCTTGAAAAAAACGATAGGCCGTTGGTCTCGGCTGTCAATTGTAGGTCTTTGACAGTCGTTACAGGTAGTCAGTGGTCCGAAAGTCTGACAACCAGTCTTACCATAGGGTATATTACCCAGTACAAACAGGATAGTGGAGATCAGTCAGGCAGTCGCTATACAACGTGTAACGTTAAATGCGCAAAACCTCAGACACCTCAAATGATTTCCAATTGACCTAATTATGAGAGAGAAAAAAAAACATTAAAAAGAACGTAAAGGTTTTGTGCTGTTTTAGTTTTACTGGTAATTCTGATCGTTTCTTTCTTTCTTTTTTTCCCGCGTATGAGAAAATTTAAATTGGACGACAAACATTTGTGTTTGTTTACCTATTATGGCGGGTTTGCGCACGTTTTGGCTTGACATAAGAACAAGACAGGGCAACATTTTTAAAGAAGATTTTTTTGAAAAAATGTGACCTATATTAAAAAGTGGTTCAATTGATTCTGCTTGTTATTCTCATCAAACTATTTTCAGGTTTTGCGCATTTAACGTTACACGTTGTATATACTGATATTCAGCTGTATCCGGTGCGACTGGAAACCGACATAGAAAACGCAACCATTGACAGCAATTTCAGCGATGATTTAAAAACATGATTTTGATCTTTATCTCTGTCAAAAAGTGTTTTATATTCAAACACGACCCAAAACAAAATCTCAAGAAGATTTAACTTCCTGGAGTTAAGCTGTTTTACTTGTTTTCAAACTGCTGTTCATATTATTATCTACGCAAGATTTACCATTATATAACACCTATTAAGTAGTCCGATCACGCGCGGGCAGGTACGGTTAAAGACGAGGCTTTGAGAGGAAACTCCAAGTCCTAAAGATCTTTCAGTTGATTTTGTGGGGTGATTAGTTGCTGATACTCCATTATTTTATCTTCATGCCCTTTTTATTTTCGAGGCGTGAGATGAATTGTAAGTGGTGTTTACTTTGGCTGATGTATTAGATAAATGTCAGCAGTATTTTTTGAGAGAAAAGGTTAGCTATTTTAGGTTAGTTTGCGCATTTAAAGAGGGTGTTTTTAAACGTTTTATAAATTGTGAAAAGTAATTAATTAATTAACTAATTCATGTCTTCAATAAGGTAGAAGAACGAACAGACACTTCAATTTATAGTTTTAACCAAGTAAGACAAGTACCTAAGTTTTCATAACTTTCTACGGAAAAGTTAAGATATTTCTCGAACAGATTATTATTATTGTATAATTAGATTGTCTTGATGCCTCAGAGGTTTAGGCCTCGCTTTTCTTCAAAAAATTAAACTTGTGTAATCTTAATCGCCACATTGGAACACAATATTTTACAAGGGGTGACAAATGCGTTGTAATCAAACAAACCCAAATCCCAAAAAAAACTTCCGAAAACGCGTTGAGCATCCGAATACACTAATGTTGTCAAACCAGAAAATCAAAATATTTTTATTTCACATAGGCCTACATGGGCACTTATAAAACGTCGTAAAAAAGGTGCTTGGTTCGGATTCACAAATCACAATAATTGACACTGGTGCAAAGTTATAGAATTACCTACTGAACTCATCCTGAAGTGTAAGGCCAAGTCTAGGGTGACTTCTTAGCCACAAGTTAAACGCTCAAGCCACATACGCCTTGCAACCGCGAATGCGAGAAAGATAAATGAAATAAATTGAGAGAGCATACGTTGTTGTTACGGGGATCAGAGGCTAGACGTGTATATTTACAGGTGCCTACCCCATCACCTACTCACAGATAGGAGGGTAGATAGGTAGGGTTAGGTTTAAGACCCGGGCCGCTATGTTGTCGACTGCATGCTGTCAAGATCATTTCAAGAACGTAATTAAGCGGTCAGTTTTATAATATAACATAACATAACATAACATCACGAAGGTTAAGCAGAGTTGTACCCACATTTCGCCAGTTATGTTAAAGTGCCGTATCTTAAGGGGCGAACTTATTGCTACTATCTGGCCAAAAATCTAGACTCCTTGGCTGCTACTGAAATTCCTGATGGGAAAACCCAATAACACTTCGCCTGACCTAGAAATGAAACGAAACAAAACAAAAACGAACTCAACTTTATGTTCAGCAGTCGCGTTTGCGACCACCAGACCAAGGAGGCAGCGGCGGAGGTCGGTTTCATTTGGTTGATAATTCGCGCCCACGTTATCACCTGCACTAGCCCCTCACTGTGGATGAGGCTTAAGTACAAGAGTTTGAAACCGCCAAGTCTAGCTAACTTGATAATGTCGCCAATGTGGCTGTATGTCGGGAAACACAACTGATTGAGCCAATTGAAGTGGAGAGGTGAATTTCAAAGTAGCTTGAGACAAGCTTGTGGTAAGTTGCTGATCTTGTTTTTAAAACTACAGAATTAGTTTAAATTTTGTCCGTATGAAATATAGTTGTATCTAAGCATATTTGACTTTGAGAGCAGCGGTGGCCCTGTGGTGGCAGCCCCGACTTACGAGCAGTAAGCCGTGGGTTCAGACCCAGGCAGGCGCATTATTTTGTGTAATTTATTGCATCACCGCTAAATTTCTGGAAGTAAGTTAATGACGGTGACTGCTGGCCTACCATCACGTCTTAAAGCAGTATTGTTTTACTTCTTTTCCAGTGTGGGAAAGAGATGGCGCTAGTCATCCTGTATAGCTCTGTCTCTTTCCCACACTGGAATAAGAGTAAAACAATACTGCTTTAAGACGTGATGGTAGGCCAGCAGTCACCGTCATTAAATTACTTCCAGAAATTTAAGATTATCTTCGAACCACCACCACCTTTCTGGTCGTATTGAGTTAACTTCCCTGTCACGAGACGCAACCCCTTATTCCTTACCCTTATAAATAGGGTACCTTTAACACAACACTATAGACAAACACCCAGCATTGAAAAGGCTTTACTACTCATACATAATCTAGCTGACTTGAGCCTCCATTGATTGATGACGTATTCATAGTACTTCTGAGCCTTATGGGGTAAAGGTCACGGGATCATTTATAAGGGGCCCATGGTAATCTGAACTTACCGAAATGTTCAAAAGGAACCTGTTAAATTCAGATACAATACTTCTTTGGGAGAGCAGCGGTGGCCCAGTGGTGGCAGCCCCGACTTACGAGCCGTAAGCCCTGGTTTCGAACCCAGGCAGGCGAAATACTTTGAGTAATTAATTTCATCACCGCTGGTCTTAAAAACGGTGAAGGAAAACATCGTGAGGAAACCAGCATGTCCTAGAACAAAAAAATCGAACACATGTGACATCTACCAACCCGCACTGGGCCCGCGATTTGGATTACACCCCACTCCCTCTCATATTCATATTCATATTTTATTTATCAAACTGCTCAAAGCACAATCCACTTCATTAGAGTTCCCATATAGAGGCAAGCATGACATTCGTCCGCCGGAACGCGAGACGAATGCCTTATTAATTAAATTTAAAATAAAAGTATGATTTATTAACTTATTTTTTATAGAGAAGGCCTGTGGCCAAGCAGTGGGAACATTATAGGCTGATGATGATGATGACTTCTTTGATTTGTTTTTAAGTAGCCTATATTGCCCCTATTGTGTAAAGGTTTCCCCCGATTCCCTCCACTTCTCACGATGGTGTGCCGATAGTCGTTTCAGCCAATAGCTTAATTGCAAAGGTCCTAAATTCGATTCCCAGGTGGGGCAAAGTGTTATTGTATATTTTCATCAAGAATTTCCCACTACCTTGGAGTCCGGAATTGTGCCCGATTGATTGCAATTGGCGCGCCCCCTATTACATGAAACGTAAACGTAACTGGTGAAATGTGAGTATACTAAAACGCACGCCTCTGCCTAAACCTTTGGAGATTACACGCGGGATGTTATGTTCCATTTTTAACCGCCAACCAAAAAGAAAAGAGTGGTGATATAAGTTTGACGTGTGTACCTGTATGTTTGTCTCTGTCTGTGGCATCGTAGCTCCTAAACGAATGAACCGATTTTTATAAAATTGGTTTTGTTTGAAAGGTGTTTTAGAAGAGAGTGTTCTTAGCTATGTTTAAAGAAAATCTGCTTATCCGTTCGAAGGTCTCTTTTCTAGTTGAAGGGAAATAAACAACTTCCACAGGTCTGATCGATTTGAAATTTGAACTCTTGTTACTTGTCACCATGGGCATGAGGGGGACTGCACCCTGGTAAAAACTCGTTTTTTTATTTATTTATTACTATTCTTGTTTCCATTAATTAACGAGAAGAGGCGCAACACCGAGAAAAGTCGAAGGAATGGGGGAAGCCTATGCCCAGGAGTGGGACAGTCAAGGCTAAGATAAAATACCTAATATAAGTTTAAAAAAACCGGCCAAGTGCGAGTCGGACTCGCGCACGAAGGGTTCCGTACCACTATTAATAAAAATGAAAAAAAAAACTTTTTTGTATGGGAAATTAAATATTTTTTTTTCTGTTTTTATTATTTTTTTCATAGCGTCAACAGAAATACATAATCTGTAGAAATTTCAACTGGCTAACTATCACGGTTCATGAGATACAGCCTGGTGATAGACGGACGGACGGACGGACAGCGAAGTCTCAGTAATAGGGTCCCGTTTGACCCTTTGGGTACGGAACCCTAAAAAGCATGAAACAAAAATAAAATTAAAATTTTAAAAAACCCGCGACACACGAAACCTCAAAAAAACCTAAAATAAATTAATCCAAGCGTCGTAGCGTCGGGACCGCCAAGTAGACCGCTTGGCACAAGCAGAAAACAAAGCGGACCCCCGACGCAACAACGCTTGGATTAATTTATTTTAGGTTTTCAGAGGTTTTTTGTGTCGGAAGATTTTTAATGATAATGTAATTGTAGTTTTCAAGCTTAAATGACATAATTAATGGATGAAGAAATTAGAGCTTCAAGCGATTTGTTATAAAGACCTTTTGTGGCCGCAGACGAGATTAATGTTTCAAGATTCTAATTTAAAGCTAAGTAGAGTAGACACTACATACTACTTCAAAGTACTCAAGATAAGAACAACGAAATTCTATACGTAGAATAAATAAATTCGTATCTAATTTACATACAAAATGAAGTGAACAATATATTCAATTTAAGTTACATAGTCTAAGGTAATCACTGAAGGTATCTTTTTTCGAGCCTATGTAGAACACGATTAAGAACTGTATCACGTTGTGATAAAGTACAGTTTATTTTAATCCTTAAGAAAGAACTTTTAATATGTAGTGAAAAACTTAATGTCCCACAAAATTGTTTAGTGTCACATAAAAGAAGCTATTTGATTTACCACTTTCTTATTTTACTGGTAAGATCCTGTTTTGCCAGTGTGAAATAATCTTTCTGTATAAGATTTCAAGGATCACAATTTATTTGGCAAACCTACTATGCATTTTCATCGTTTGTGTTAGAAAAGCGATAAAACAGGTTGTTTAAATTCTATTTAAACTTGGAGAAAGTACTGCAGTCCTGAAGATTAATGGGTCTGCTAACGTTATTTAGATCGTACTTGTTTTATCTTTACGACGACAACGACACAACTTGTCGAATTGAAATGCATTTAGCGATAATATAAAATAAATTGAAAGACTAGCTCGATAGTCCAGTAGTCGCAAGCACGGCTGGTCCTGGGTTCGACTCCCGGGTCGGCAAAATGTTATTGGGTTTTTACATCAGTAATTTGTCAGTAACAGCTATGCAACTGGATTTGTGCCCGGTTGATGGCAATGGGATCCCCCCCTTTTACATGGGACTAACTGGCGAAAAATGGGCGTACTATTAAGTACACCTCTGCCTAACCCTTCGGGGATTAGAGGCGTGATGTTATGATGTCTAAACTAATATTATAAAGAGGAAAGATTTCGACGGTTCCTACGTACATAAGGTCAAGTCAAAAACCGAGGTTTACAGGAGAGCGTAATTTGTGTTCAACACGCCCTAGAAATAATTCTATAACCAATAATAAATATTTTCTTTCTACAATATTTTAACAGTTTTAAGAGCTTTATAATGCTATTTACATTTTTCTTGAAAAAACTGATAGATGACCGTTTCTACGCCGATATTAAAATAGAAGTATGTCAGTCATGTCTATGATACCTTTTTATACGCAGGAAACAAAAAAACAGTGTCGCATAAAACATTATTTCTGGAGTTTGCAATATCCACCAATAACTTTGATCTGCTGTTATTCGTTATGTATGTCGGAGTCGGAGTCATTATTACGGATACAAGACTGACTATGAATCGAAAGCGCGCCAAAAGTCAAGCGACCTACTTACCAGTCTACCCACACCTAAGCGCGCTTACTACAGAGTCGTGATGTTTCGAGCTCCCAGCGAGGCGGACACACAGTCAGTGTCTGACCACCGCGGAGTCAAGACGTCCCGAAACTGTAACCCGATTCATGGTGCCTAGTGTTATTGTGTTGGATTGTAATTTCAAGTAATTTGTTAGTTCGATAAAAGCAGTGTACAGTGTGTGTGTGTTTTCATTGCACGAAACCCATGTTCAGCCCACATGATGACCGTGTCTAACGGCAATAAAATCATCTAACTGCGACATCAGAAGTGGGATCGAATCGTGCTAATGCAATCGAGAACAGTGACAATAACAATCAGTGACGGTTACTTTTTGAAATGCAAAACGAATAATTGCACCCGCGGTACGAACTAAAACTCAGCCAGTGAATAGCAAGCTAGTGTTGGCGGTTAGTGTTTTTGTTTAGTGTGTTAGCGGATTTTGATCCCGACAAAACATAACATATCATCACGCTTGTAATCTCCGAAGGGTTAGGCAGAGTGTACCTAATATAATACCCACATTTAACCGAGTGCGATGCGCGCTAGTAATGCGTCATCCATCGCTGACTTGTTTTGTGCAGAATCTGGTTCTTCAAACCTAACAGACAGAATAAGTGTTGCTGGGGAGTTTGTTCCGCCACTTCTTCTTCCCAGCTAAAACACTTAGGAAGTGGCGAAGGGCGGGCGTTTTGGGGGACTGTCTGTTGTAATTTTGACGTTCAAAAAGTGCTGATTATCAGCCTAGTTTGAATGAAGTGACTTTTGATTTTTTCGTGTTGAGTGCAGTGGAAGGAAGCTTATTTGGACGTTAAGCAACCCGCTGAAGGGCTCCGCATCTACATAGTGTAACATAGTGTAACACAGTGTAACATAGTATAACAGTGCTGTAACATAATGTGCCGCGGCACACTGGTGTACTGTGGTCATTAGTTGATGTGCCTCGGAAAACGAAGGTGATTTTCAATCTACGGTGTACCTCCAAAATGTACTTCCGAATTTCTAGATGTACCTTGAACACAAATGTTTGCGAAACACTGAGAACCTATCCAGGTTTGACGTGGTACCAGTTTAAATAATTGTTCAAGGCCAGACTCGTGTGCGCCGTAACTTTTACGACTACCCTCATTAACCTGAGTAGTGACAAACCAAAGGAGAACCCCTAAAGGTAATGCGCACTGACCATGACGGGGGTAAGAAAAACGTCACAAGTGTTCATCGCTACCGCAAATCAAGTGCCATGCTTGCGGACCAGGGAGAAACCAGGACTAAACGAAGCGGATTGTCGCACGAAGAAGCCGCTGCCTGTGCCGGCTGCTACGGGCATCGGGCAAGCGACAAAGGGCCGCGAAGCCCTTGCTGTGCGTGAAGTGTCATGCCGGTTCACGTAGCCGTCCGGCGTACGTGCGTCGGTGACAGCATGCAGTGGCAATGTACAGCGGGCCTGCCGACGGCGGCGGGGCGCCAAACAAGCGGCGCGTCGATGTCTGCGTCGTACAAGCAGCATCGCGGGCACGTAACAACAAAGGGGTGAGTTGTTACGGTTTACTTATTATTCTGATTCTAAATACTCTTTGGTGAAAGAAAGTTTTATATCGAAATTTAATGGCAAACTTATTAGTAACGTTGTTGCTAAGACCGGTATAGTACAGACACGAGTATTCAGTACAGAACAGATTTTATGATGTGTAGTGATTAACGATTACCCTATCGAAACTTTTTTGCAATGTTTGCCTGATAATTATTTACAAAGTGACGTCATGTTAGGTGGCGAGATTTTAAATCGGGGTTTTGTTGCCAACATAACGGCTAGGGAGTTTTCGTTAACGAAAATCTTTTGTGTACGTTCGGTGAGGCATAATAGTGGTAATAAGTTTCAATCGGTTTTTTAACTGTTATGGCAACGAATGTAACTGGCAATGAGTAGCCAAGACTTAAGTGCTAAGTTCAGGCGTCTTTCATTGTCGTATACAACGCAATGGTAGGTCTAAATGCGTACCCAATTTAGCTCGTGTTCTCCGATGGTCAGTAAACAGTAATTTCCGCGACCCTTATCGTTCACCTTGGTGCTAAAAAGACGACTGAAAAGCTTTTCGATTATAATTAGTTCCCGGGAAAGTCTCAGTACGTTTGAAAATTCGTAAATAGCTGCGTTACGTGCTAAGTAGCGAAGTCTCACTCCGGTAAAGTACAAGCCGAATTGCATCCGGTACCTAAGGTGACGAGCCGGTGGTACACGTTTTGTATAGACGTGACGGGTTAGCTTAGCTTAAAATGACAAGTGTGCCGAGTTGACGAAACGATGGCGAAATTTAAAATTTTGCGATGTGTGATTTTGGGTTGTTAAAGGTTAAAGGTCTATTTAGAGTTATTGAGGTTTTAGACGGTTATCCTTAACACGGAAAGCTTTAAATTCTATGCGTACCTACAGATACGCACGCGGTACGCTAAGGAAGATGCCAGGGGTCACGTACCAGTCGAAGTGCTAGAGGGGGATCGCTACACATTGAGATCATTAAGTTCTAAGCGTACTTACAAGTATGCACATGATGGGTTAAGGAGAATGCCCGAGGGTCAAGTACCGTTTGAAGTAAAATGATTTAGAGTTGAGAGATAGTTTGGAATCTTGGTTCGGATGGTCAGACCGTACCAGTAGCCATTTCGTAGCCGTAGTCCGTTAGAAGTCGGTGTCTGCTTATAGTAGTCCGTGGATGCGCGGTGCGCGGGTGGCTCTGGCGGAGGTCGGGTCTCGTAGAGACCATAGAGTGAGTCATGCATGTGGGACTCGGCGTTCTTGAGGAACGTAGTAAAACAAACAGAGGTTTGTTGGAGGGCCTGAGTGTTGCCCATAGGCCACGGATAAGATTCCTGCTTTATGTGATGATTAGATGGATAAAGAGGTACTTGGTTGCTCTAGCATTTTAATTGACCTAATTGTTTATTTGATCTTATTTTAGTTTTGATCCATGCGCTGGATGTGTGAGAGAAATGCGATTGCTGGTCGGCTAGAGAGCCGTGGCCTTAGTGGCTTTACTCGAGGGTTTCTATAAGCTTGGTAGTTTTTTTTTTTTGCAGTAGAGTTTTAAAGGTTGATTTGAACGACTATGGTACATGGCCCAGGGTTATCATTATTGTACTTTCGATTATTTCCAATCGGTTCGGTTAAAACGAAACGGCTAGTTCTACAATGTTCTTATTCCCACCACCCCGTTGAATTTATAGTTTGGTCAGGAGTGACCGAGTGGAACAAATTTCTGTCGTGGAGTATTTGTTTGCAGGGTACCCATCACACGAGGACGTGTGTAAGCAGGATGGCCGTGTCGGAGTCGGAGTCATTATTACGGATACAAGACTGACTATGAATCGAAAGCGCGCCAAAAGTCAAGCGACCTACTTACCAGTCTACCCACACCTAAGCGCGCTTACTACAGAGTCGTGATGTTTCGAGCTCCCAGCGAGGCGGACACACAGTCAGTGTCTGACCACCGCGGAGTCAAGACGTCCCGAAACTGTAACCCGATTCATGGTGCCTAGTGTTATTGTGTTGGATTGTAATTTCAAGTAATTTGTTAGTTCGATAAAAGCAGTGTACAGTGTGTGTGTGTTTTCATTGCACGAAACCCATGTTCAGCCCACATGATGACCGTGTCTAACGGCAATAAAATCATCTAACTGCGACATGTATATGTTATGTATGTTATCGTTGAACAGAAATGAACCAGTATTTCGGTTGGTAATGCGCTTTAATGCTTATAATGATAAGTCTTTCATGGGGTCAAAGAAAATTATATTAACAATTCGATCGTAGCAGCAATTGTATCGCGGCGGAGATTGATACATCTGGACAAGTCGAGTGTCTATCCGTAACCAACACGAGCAGCTGTTCTCAAATGATCAACTATGATGTAAACACCGCTTCGCTAACGATTATTTGTTTAAATATTAGAAGTATAAACTGTAATCTCGATCACTTCTTAGCCTTTATTTCTGTTTTAAATTTTTGTATTGATATTGTTATATTGACGGAGTGTTGGACTAATGAAAGCAATCTGCCCCCTGATTTACAGGACTATCATAAATGTTGGACAAAAATTAGTATAAATCAAAACGACGGCGTGGTCGTATACGTTCGCAAAACACTTGAGGTCAGCGTTAATGAGCCCGAGTTTTCAGAAGGGAATTGTCTCACAGTTACTATTGAACCGGATTTTACAATAGTCTGCACTTACCGCCCACCGTGTTTTAGAAATGCAAGTACCTACATGGAGTCGATCAACAAAATTTTGTCCAACATACGTACAAAAAATATAATCATTACCGGAGACATTAATATTGATTGTATGCCTGAAAACTTATCTAGGTCCGCACAGGAATATTTAAATTTAATGTCCCTCTATGGACTTATGCAAGGCATTACTAAACCTACTCGAATTAATACATGTATTGATCACTTCATGGTAAGATGCAACTCAGATTGGAAAACCGTTGTATTTGAACAACAAATAACGGATCATTCACCTATTTTGCTTCACGTTAATAAACCTAAAATTATGAAAAAGAATATGGAATTTAACAAAATTAAAATCGATTATAATAATATAACGGCAGAGATTAATAACACATCATGGACTGACATTTACAATAACACTGATGCTAATATTATCGCGGAGATTATAATGACTAAATTAAGTAACATTATAATCCTCAACACTAAGATAATAAAAATTCCAAACCGGCACAGGCCAATCAAACCCTGGATTACGAAAGGGGTGGTTAAGTGTATTAGGAAAAGAGATAACCTTCACAAAGGAGCTGCTAAGTCACCAAATGATTCGCAAAAACAACAAAAATATTTAAGATATAGGAACTGTTGTAATTCTATTGTAAAATCTCTAAAAAATAAATATTATCGGGAGAAACTACAAAAAAGTGACGGTAATGCCAAAGAAACTTGGAAAATACTAAAGGAAGTTTGTGAGATGAAACGCAATAATGAACCATCGGAAGAACTACTACATATCGATGACACTCCAATAAAATCTCTCAACAAGGTGAATAGTTACTTTACTTCAGTTGGTGGTACCTTGGCTAACGAATTGTTAAACAAAACGAACGCTTGCGAGTATGAGTTAGCACGGCGTGCTAAAACTGAGAAAGCGCCTCTAAATTCTATATCTTTAATACCAACGGACCCGTGCGAAATTAGAGGCATTGTTTTAGGACTGAAATCGCACAGTGCACCAGGCTGGGATAAAATTACTGCAGAGATACTGAAACAAAATGTCACTTCACTTGCCTTACCCATAACTTTCTTATGTAACCTCAGTCTGGAAACAGGTATATTCCCGAACATATTCAAGCGGGCGGTGGTGTGCCCGATATTTAAATCTGGAGATAAAACTGAACCATCAAACTACCGTCCAATTTCTCTTTTATCAACGTTATCCAAAATACTAGAAAAAATCGTAAATAAGAGAGTTATGAACTACCTAGAAAAAAATAACTTACTAAATAACAACCAATTTGGATTTCGATCCAAAAAGTCGACTGAAGATGCAGTCCTAACTCTCACCTCAAAACTGACATCGTACCTAGACATGGGTGATAGGTGCTTAGGCATCTTTTTGGATCTCCAAAAAGCTTTTGACACAGTGTCTGTCCCTATACTTCTAACTCGGTTGGAGAACGTATGGTTAAGAACGTAAGAACGTAAGAGGTTTGGCTCTGGAATGGTTCAAGGGCTATTTGTCGGGCAGATCACAGTCTGTAAGAGTGGCTGGGACTGAGAGTAACAAGTCTGGTTGTAATTATGGCGTCCCGCAAGGCAGTACGTTAGGCCCCACCTTATTTCTCATATATGTCAACGAACTTGGTGATATGGCTGCTCTCTCCAACCATGACCTACTAATGTTCGCTGATGATACGGTCTTGGTCTTTCATGGAAATACTTGGAAAACAACTTTTGAGAAAGCTGAAGAGGGCCTTGCAAGGGTTACCACTTGGCTGGAGGATAGCCTTCTATCTTTGAACACAACTAAAACCAAATACATCTGTTTCAGTAAGACGGCAGTAAATAAATCTGCATCTGAGCTAAGTTTTAGGATACATACATACCCCTGCAACCGAACTTTGTGTCGGCATAGTTGTAATTGTTCAGCACTTTGCAGAGTGGGTTCTATTAAATATTTAGGTGTCATAATTGATGAAAGACTTACTTGGAAAGCTCACGTGGTGGCCACGGCAGCTCGAATCAGAAAAATGATTTATATATTCAAAAAACTACGCACTCTTGCCGAAAAGAAGCTCCTACTTCGCACGTATCAAGCATTGTGTGAATGCCTAATTAGGTATTGCATATGCGCTTGGGGTGGTTCCAACAAAACGATTCTTATAGAAGCTGAAAGGGCACAGCGTGCAGTGTTAAAAGTGCTATTGCGTTTAACATTATATAATAATAATAATAATAAGCTGGCAACCCCAAGTGTCAATACGTCAAATCATTTTCTCTCTACAAAAAAATACTTAAAAAATCAAATAAACAGAAGGCGTCATGAAACAATAGTTATATATAGAATTTCTGGACTGTGAATTTTGAGAAAATAAAACAAAATTAATTTGGAAAAATGGATAACACTAAAAAGAAATATGAAAATTTGAGACAGGCAGAAACTGTCATCTGTCACAATCTAAAACAAGTAAGACAATGAGGAAAAATGTACACGTATTATGATCACAAGATCAGCTGCTGCACGCCGCGCACGCCCACCACCCCCGGACTCATCGCTGAGCTCCGCCTCGCCGCCGCCGGACCCCGGATCACCTGTGTCACCGGCAGCGGCAGTCGCGTCGAGCTCCAGTGACGAGTATTTCTCCTCGCCGACGTCGCCAACACCTGAACGTCGGCCGGGGCGAGGCCGGCCACCGAGAAGCTTGGGACTTAGGGGCCAACCGGCCCCGAGCCGGGTTCCCGCTGCCGGTGGTTGTGTGCCGCGCATGAGATGGACTTATTCCATTAATGAAAACGTCATGCGCGCATACTATGGGTCTACAGAGGGGGGAACTAACCTTACTGCGTACCGTGTTAGGATGCTGTCTATGTTTCAGGAACTTGAACCGACTGTCAACGTTTCGGCCCAACGGTTATCGGATCAGGTGCGGGTCATCCAACGCAATCACATGTTGGACGACGCCGCACTTGATAGGCTGCGCTCAGAGGTACTGAGCAACCGTATCATCTTGACTTCTTCACAAACCACGACACAAACAAGTTTTACTAATGATGCCATACCACCGCGGCCCAATTTTACTAGTGTAGAGGAAGATGATAGGGTTGCCACGGTAAGTAGCCAGTGCAACGACCAATTGAGGAGTGCTCTGGAAGATGCGCTTCGCGAGTATCGATCCACTCCTACCGAACTTAGACCACGATTACCACGGTTACCCATGCATAAGAAAAATAGGGCGCTGGTGTGTGCCTTGGACTCGCAACTCAAAAATATATTTGAGCATAGCGAGAACCTCGTTGATACGCACTCGATCTTGTATTGTGGGGCTGTAGCGGCTTGTCGTTTAGCTAACGTCAAATTCCCAAATTGTGACGTAGCTACTCGACCAAAACCAGCCGTACCAGCTTGGCAACGCAGGATCGAGTGCCGTATCGACGGGGCCAGGGTACTCATCGGCAAACTATACTGCTTTAGGGAGGGCAACACACGACCACGTGTGATGCGCTTTGTGAGGCGGGCATTCTTGGGGACTGGAATCAGTCCTCAAGAATACATGTCCCGAGTCACAGAGCGCATCGACTTCCTGAAGCAGAAAGTTTATGCATGGGCGAACCGTATTCGGCGGTATAAGCGCAGGGTTGATCGGTACTCTCAGAATCGCATGTTCCGGAGCGATGAGAGGTGGGTATACAGAGATTGGGAGCGACCCGAACAAAATGTGACAGACGTATGCCGTCCAGATGATGCTGCCACTAGTTCATTCTGGCGCAACATCTGGTCGGTGCCCGTCTGTCATACTGAGGCTGACTGGATGCGAGATGTCGAGCGAATGTGTGAATCTATCCCAGAAATGGATGAAATTCTAATAACGCCGTTAGATGTAGCCAGAGCAGTTCGTCCGTTACCGAACTGGAAGTCTCCGGGACCGGACGGACTGCACAACTTCTGGCTTAAATGGCTGAGTAGTTCACACATTCGCCTGGCATCTCAATTCCAGTCATGCTTAGAGTCTGGGTCGCTACCAGAGTTTCTTACAACGGGTGTTACCCACCTGCTTCATAAGTCAGGTAGTCCTGCGGAACCCAAGAATTATAGACCGATCACGTGTTTGGCGACGGTTTATAAACTTCTTACATCCATTTTGAGAGTGAAAATTACCAGACACATCGATAGTAATTCCATTATGTCGGCCTCTCAAAATGGATGTAGGAACGGGTCCCGTGGTACTAAGGAGCTACTCCTCATCGACATGGCCATTAGCCAACAGGTTCGTCGATCTCGCAAGGATCTGTCGACATGTTGGATAGATTACAAGAAGGCCTACGACTCTGTGCCACATACATGGCTCATGAGGGTGCTGGAGTTGTACAAGATTGATGCAACTCTACGCGCCTTCCTTGAGTCGTGTATGAGGCAGTGGAGGACAGTCCTTCGATATCTAGGATGTCGACAGATCCAGGGGAACGATGAGCCTGTATGGATTAAACGGGGAATATTTCAGGGCGACAGTTTGAGTCCTCTGTGGTTCTGTCTAGCCCTGAATCCTCTAAGCACATTGCTGGAGGATTCAGGTCTAGGCTACCGGTTGAGGAGAGGTGGTCAGGTCATATCTCACCTTCTTTACATGGATGATCTGAAACTCTTTGCCCCCAGCAAATTGCAACTGATGGAGCTACTGAAAGTAACTGAAAATTTTAGTAGCGCCATCAGGATGGAATTTGGTGTGGACAAATGTGCAGTCATGTATGTAAAGCGAGGGGAGATTATGGAATCCGAGGGACTTCAGCTCTCTGACTCCATACACCTAAGATCCCTTTCCTCATTCGAAAACTATAAGTATTTGGGTATGTCGGAAGCGTTAGGCATTAACGTAGCTGACATGAAGCAATCGTTGAGGGAGCGCTTCTTTGGTCGCCTGAAGAAGGTACTAAATAGCCTTCTTTCGGGCGGGAACAAGGTGCGCGCCATCAACGGTTGGGTCATGCCGGTTTTAATGTACTCTTTCGGCATACTCAAATGGACTCAAACCGAACTGGACGCCCTGGATAGGAGAGTTCGTACACTGCTGACCGCAAACCGGATGCATCACCCACGATCATCGGTGATGAGACTGTACATCCCGCGGAAGTGCGGGGGTCGAGGCTTTTTAAACGCGAAGACCCTCCACAACCGCGAGGTGTGCAGCCTCAGAGAATATTTTTTAAAAACAGAGGTGGGTATGCACCGAGATGTGGTCGCAGTGGACAAGGCACTCACCCCGCTGTCCATGGCTAAAGAGAACTGGCGCAAACCTGTAATACTGACTACCGATGACCGCAAGGAAATATGGCAAGGCAAGGTTCTTCACGGACGATTTTACCAGGCTCTTCATGGGCCCGATGTAGATTTTCTAGCGTCCGTGTCCTGGTTACGTTTCGGCGACCTCTTTGGGGAAACTGAGGGTTTTGTCTGTGCGATTATGGACGAAGTTATGTTGACGAACAACTACCGGAAACATATTATGAGGGACGGGACGGTGGACGTGTGTCGGGCATGCCACCGTCCGGGTGAGTCCATCAGACATATTATTTCTGGTTGTTCTCGTCTGGCTAACGGCGAGTACTTGCACAGGCACAACCAAGTGGCCAGGATTATTCACCAGCAACTTGCCTTGAAATATAAACTTGTGGAATCTGAGGTACCGTACTACAAGTATGTGCCCGACCCAGTTCTCGAGAAAGACCATGTCACGCTGTACTGGGATCGGCCTATCATTACTGACAGGACTATTGTTGCCAATAAGCCTGACATAGTGGTGATAGACCGATCAGCGCGCCGCGCAATGATAGTCGATGTTACCATCCCACATGACGAAAACCTCGTGAAAGCTGAGAAAGAGAAACAGATAAAATATCTCGACTTGGCTCACGAGGTTGTCGATATGTGGAATGTGGACTCGGCTATCATTGTGCCGATTGTCGTAACGGCCAATGGCCTTATGGCCAAGAGCCTCGACGAACATCTGTCGAAGCTCTCACTTGGCAGTTGGATCAAGAGCCAGATTCAGAAGGCGGTACTCCTCGATACGGCCCGCATTGTGAGGAGGTTCCTGTCTCTGCAGCCCTAACCACCGGTAGCTTGGACCCTGCTCCCGACACCGGCGGAAAAACCTATTTTTTATATTTTTAAATGTTTTTTTATTCTTTTTGTTTTTTAAGAAATATTTAAAAATGTAATTAATAAGATGAAAAAATGAATAAAGGTATAATAATAATAATAAATATAATAAAATTTTAGTAGCGCCATCAGGATGGAATTTGGTGTGGACAAATGTGCAGTCATGTATGTAAAGCGAGGGGAGATTATGGAATCCGAGGGACTTCAGCTCTCTGACTCCATACACCTAAGATCCCTTTCCTCATTCGAAAACTATAAGTATTTGGGTATGTCGGAAGCGTTAGGCATTAACGTAGCTGACATGAAGCAATCGTTGAGGGAGCGCTTCTTTGGTCGCCTGAAGAAGGTACTAAATAGCCTTCTTTCGGGCGGGAACAAGGTGCGCGCCATCAACGGTTGGGTCATGCCGGTTTTAATGTACTCTTTCGGCATACTCAAATGGACTCAAACCGAACTGGACGCCCTGGATAGGAGAGTTCGTACACTGCTGACCGCAAACCGGATGCATCACCCACGATCATCGGTGATGAGACTGTACATCCCGCGGATGTGCGGGGGTCGAGGCTTTTTAAACGCGAAGACCCTCCACAACCGCGAGGTGTGCAGCCTCAGAGAATATTTTTTCAAAACAGAGGTGGGTATGCACCGAGATGTGGTCGCAGTGGACAAGGCACTCACCCCGCTGTCCATGGCTAAAGAGAACTGGCGCAAACCTGTAATACTGACTACCGATGACCGCAAGGAAATATGGCAAGGCAAGGTTCTTCACGGACGATTTTACCAGGCTCTTCATGGGCCCGATGTAGATTTTCTAGCGTCCGTGTCCTGGTTACGTTTCGGCGACCTCTTTGGGGAAACTGAAGGTTTTGTCTGTGCGATTATGGACGAAGTTATGCTGACGAACAACTACCGGAAACATATTATGAGGGACGGGACGGTGGACGTGTGTCGGGCATGCCACCGTCCGGGTGAGTCCATCAGACATATTATTTCTGGTTGTTCTCGTCTGGCTAACGGCGAGTACTTGCACAGGCACAACCAAGTGGCCAGGATTATTCACCAGCAACTTGCCTTGAAATATAAACTTGTGGAATCTGAGGTACCGTACTACAAGTATGTGCCCGACCCAGTTCTCGAGAAAGACCATGTCACGCTGTACTGGGATCGGCCTATCATTACTGACAGGACTATTGTTGCCAATAAGCCTGACATAGTGGTGATAGACCGATCAGCGCGCCGCGCAATGATAGTCGATGTTACCATCCCACATGACGAAAACCTCGTGAAAGCTGAGAAAGAGAAACAGATAAAATATCTCGACTTGGCTCACGAGGTTGTCGATATGTGGAATGTGGACTCGGCTATCATTGTGCCGATTGTCGTAACGGCCAATGGCCTTATGGCCAAGAGCCTCGACGAACATCTGTCGAAGCTCTCACTTGGCAGTTGGATCAAGAGCCAGATTCAGAAGGCGGTACTCCTCGATACGGCCCGCATTGTGAGGAGGTTCCTGTCTCTGCAGCCCTAACCACCGGTAGCTTGGACCCTGCTCCCGACACCGGCGGAAAAACCTATTTTTTATATTTTTAAATGTTTTTTTATTCTTTTTGTTTTTTAAGAAATATTTAAAAATGTAATTAATAAGATGAAAAAATGAATAAAGGTATAATAATAATAACACAATAATAGAACAAAATACAATAGTAATAATGTGTGTAGTAGTAGTAGTATAATAGTACAGAATAATTTACCCTCACAAACAAATAACTAGAATTTCGCCTTGGTTCACACCCGTGAAATTCTAAAAATACCAGGTAATTAACCTGAGAAAACGAAAGTTTAAAACCACAATAATAATAAGGCTGGCAATACTAAAGTCAACACGTCTATCAATTTCTTTCCATAATTTTCAACAATTTAAATTTTTAAACAGTTTATTTTTTAAGTTTGATACCAGATTTTAATACTAAAATAAATTATATATCCATATATCTCCGATCACACCACAAAATTCAAGAAATATCCATAGAAATGCTGAAAAGAAAAAACTGGTCCCAAAAATGACATGTGTGAATTTGACATGCATGTCATCTATGAAAACCCCTTATAAAATCATGAATTGAAGACGATGTTTACAAGATCAGCTGCTCGAAAAGCACTCCTACCACCTCCGGACTCGTCGCCCCGCTCCGCCTCGCCGCCGCCGGAACCCAGCCTCACCGTGAGTGCTGTGACGCCGGCCGTGGCAGTTGCGTCGAGCGACAGCGACGAGTACTTCTCTCCGCCCACGACGCCACCACCTGCTCGTCGACGGGGAGGACGCCGGCCGCCGGACGGTTTAGGACCTCGAGGCCCACCGGCCTCTGATAGGGTCCCAGCTCCCGGCGGAAGTGTGCAGCGCATGCGATGGACTCAAGCCATCAACGAGAACGTCATGCGCTCGTACTATGGGGCTACAGAGGGAGGAAACAACCTGACCGCGTACCGTGTTCGGATGCTCTCTCTGTTTCAGGTGCTTGAGCCAGCTGTCAACGTGTCGGCGCAACGATTATCGGATCAGGTGCGGGTCATCCAACGTAATCATATGTTGGACGACACCGTACTTGATCGCTTGCGAACTGAAATGCAGAGTAGTCACGTCATTGTCCCTCCGTCGCAGGCTGTGGATCCACCACAGTCTAGTCAGTTATTTAATCGCACTGACGAAGTGAGTAATGACGTGGCTACTAATGTAAGTACCCAATGCAGTGAGGAAATGAGGAGTGCTTTGGAAGGTGCGATTCGAGAATATCGGTACATGTCGCCTGAACTTAGACCACGCTTACCTCGTTTGCCCATGCATAACAGAAATAGGGCGCTGGTGGCTGTTCTGGATTCGCAGTTATCAAACTATTTTGATAGCTGCGAAGACCTCACTGATGCTCACTCAATCCTGTATTGTGCGGCTGTAACGGCATGTCGTGTAGCTCATGTCAAATTTTCTGATGACAGAGCTACACGACCTAAACCTGCCGTACCGGCTTGGCAATGCAGAATTGAGCGACGTATTAGTGGGGCCAGAACACTCATCGGCAAACTGATCTGCTTCAGGGAGGGCAACAATCGCCCTCGAGTGATGCGTTTTGTGAAGCGGGCATTTGCAGGGACTGATATTAGTCCTCGAGACTATATGTCCCGTATCACAGAGCGCATCGACTTCCTGAAGCAGAAAGTGTATGCATGGGCAAACCGTATCCGTAGGTATAAGCGGCGGGTGGAACTGCGATGCGAGGAGATGGAGGGGTCAAAGTAAACTACATGTTAGTTACTACTCCAAGAGTCGATTACTCTTCCACCTTTAATTAGCAACATTATATACATAGTTACGACGTGATGTTATGTCGATAATCTACAATCACGTATTCACATACTATCTACCTTAGCATATTATACTACGTGCTGTACGTGACGTGCTGATGTACGTGACATCACACCACATCACCCCCTTAAATTTAAAAAAAAAAAAATTTTTACAAGGTTTTTTTTTTCCATTACAAACTATTACTCTAACTCTTACAATACAATTTTGTTCTATTCTTATGTACATACTATATCTATCTTATTTTTATACTTAATCACAACATTTGGTGACTCGTCTTTTATAACTTCAAAAGGTCCATTATAAATACATTCCAATTTATTGCCAGTTTCATTCTTAATCAAAACTAAATCACCTTCCTTATAGGTTACAGAATTAAGATTCTTATCATAACAATGTTTCCTAGCTAATTTACTCGCTATCAAATTCTCCCTTGCATCATTTTGTGCCCTTTGCAATCTGTACTTAAATTCTAAAGGATAATCATCAAAATTATACAATGGTTCAACACTTTCTCCTTGAAGACTACTTGGTAACCTGCATTTTCTTCCAAACACTAGCTCATAAGGTGTATATTTGGTAACAGTATTAACTGTCGTATTATAAGAAAAACACCAAAATGGAATCCAAGAACTCCATGATGATGGGTTATTATCCGTCTGTATCCTCAAATATGCACCTAATGTTTTATGTACATTCTCCAAAGAACCTATACTCTCATGATGATATGACGTCGACATGACTTTATTGATGTTCAAGATATCACATAGCTCTATCATTACTTTCGAAACGAATTCACTACCCCTATCCGTAGCTATTGTTTTCGGTATTCCATATCTCAAAACAAAATTCTCTGCCAAAGCTTTTGCTACCTCATTTGCGGATTTATTCTTTAACGGATAAGCCTCTACAAACTTCGTAAGTTCACATTGAAGAGTTAATATGTAAACATTGCCTCTTTCGTCTCTATCAAGGGGTCCTACTATGTCTAAATAAATCTTCTCAAACGATGTTGATGCAGTAGTCGTAATCGTCATGGGTTCCCTAGTATTCCTAGAATACTTTTGCTTACAACACTTATCACATTTACCAACGTACTCCACTACGTCTTTCTCTATAGAAGGCCAATAATAATACTTCTTTATATTATTCACCATCCTACGTATTCCTGCATGACCACTCGTGGGTAAAATATGGAAATCATTCAAAATAACCTTCTTCTCATCTTTCCCTTCTATTCTCCGTAAATCCTTCACTACACACAGTTTAAAATCCCCACAAATCGAACTTCTATTTTCCTTTAAATATTTTGCCATTCTTGTAATAAAATCAACGTTATAACGATTCTTCATAATAATTACTTCTTTAATGCCTTCTTCAATACAAAAACTGACTATGTCTTTCGATAACTCGTCTCGCGAAATTCCCGATAAAGATTCATAGTTTACATAAATACTCGAGTTTTCTGGCATATACACTAAATTGCGCGACTTTGAAAATATCTGCCTACAACCATTATTATTATTGTTGTTATTATTATTGTTACGTAACATTTTCTCCCAATCATCTAAACAAATCTCAATGTCATTTCCTTGCTTCTTAAGTACTTCCACGATCCTAGGGTGATCAGTCCCAGATACCACGGAGTCCCTATCACAAACATTATCTTTCCATTCCGTCATAGTTGCATAAGTATTTATTTTATTGTATTTATAGTATTGTTATATTTTTGTCTTTGTATGTATACGTAAGTTAGTATGTTCTTATATTGTATATTTTATTTTAAATCGTTATTTGCTTTATGTGTTATGTATTCCATTTTCTCTTCTTCTTTTACACACTATGTCTACATCTCTTTTTTAGTATCTCCTTTCGCAGGTATGCTGGAAGAGATTTCTTTAGAAATAAGCATCACCTTTGTACCTATTTTCTTTTCCTTTCTTCTTTTCTGTATTTAGTGTGTACATAAATTGTTAAATAAATAAATAAAATAAACATTTGGCTTTCCCAACTGCTTGTACTGCGCCCTCGTCATTACGGATATCGTCTTTTCCCGTATCAATTTCAAATCCTCACTCGTTATCACTATTCTAGAAAGTGCATCCGCTAGTACATTCTCTTTGCCCTTAATATATTCAACCTCAAAATCATACTCCTCTAAACACAAACGAAACTTAGTCAACCTACTAGATGGATCTGTCATGTTAAACAAATACAGTAATGGCCGGTGATCCGTCTTTACAACGAACCTCCGTCCGTACAAATACGGTCTAAAATATTTAACTGACCAAACTATTGCCAACAACTCCTTCTCTATTATCGGATAATTTAACTCACTCTTCCCTAACGACCTACTAGCATATGCGATGGGTTTTCCGTTCCCATTACACAACACACTCCCTATTGCATATCCAGAACTATCGGTTTGCAATATAAAAGTATTGCTATCAGAAAAATCAGGATAATCCAACACCGGTGGACTCATTAACGCTTCCTTAAGCAACAAAAACGACTTCTCGCACTCATCGGACCAACTAAATACAACACCTCTCTTACACAGCTTATTCATAGGTACCACTATATCAGCAAACTGTGGTATGAATTTCCTATAATAATTCGCAAACGCTACAAATCGCTTTACCTCATCAACCGTCGATGGACGCGGATAACCTCTAATAACTTCTACCTTCTCTGGATCTGGTGAAATACCTTCGGCCGATATTACATGCCCCAAATAAAGCACTTGCTTCTTCAAAAATTCACATTTAGACGGATTCAACTTTAGATTTACTTCCCTCAAGCGTGAAAATACTGATATTAGGTTCCGATTGTGTTCATCTAAATTCCGTCCAAAAATAATGAGATCATCCAAATAAATCAGACACCTATCGTAATTCAATCCAGACATGGCCACAGTCATTAATCTACTAAACGAACTCGGACTTATCTTCAAACCCATTGGTAACCTACACATTTGATACTGCCCCTTGTCTGTTGTGAAAGCAGTATACTTCCTACTACTCTCCTCCAAAGCACACTGATAATAAGATTGTGATAAATCACAGTGACTAAAGTAAACTGCGCCTGACATCGAATCCAAAATCTCAGTTATATTCGGCAATGGAAACTTATCATCCTGTATCTTTTCATTCAACTGCCTATAATCTATAACCACTCGCCATTTCTTCTCCCCACTACGATCCGTCTTTTTGGGTACCACCAAAACAGGACTAGACCACTCACTAACCGCCTCTTCAATGATATTACTCTCCAGCATCTCCTGCACTTGCCTATCAACCTCCTTCTTCTGTGCATAAGGTATCCTATACTGCCTCTTGTACACCGGAGTAGCACTCTCTTTCAAGCGTATAGACTGCTCATATACGTTAGTGACAGCTAATTTATCACCCGGGAGATGAAAAACATCCGAAAACTTTGCACACACTTGCTCAACCGACAACCGCTCCTCGGCGTTCAAATAGTCGAGTTTAAGTAAAGAAAGTACCTCTTCTACACGCTCAACGTCCGTCCCTGGCTTCACGAAATTACAACAATCAAAATCACTCAACGGACAAACTTCCACACCGGACATACTACACACAACTTCCTCGGAGTTCGTATTTAAAATCCTAACGGGTACCATCCCGCCTTTAGGCCTTACTAATACACTAGCCAAGAAAACGCCTTTCCGCAATTCTTGCCTAACTACCACACAATCTTCCGCTCTGTTAACGGGGTAATACCTAACCACCTCACAACGCGGTGGAATAGTCAACAAGTAATCATAGGACTTAAGTGGCATCGAAACCACCCGTCGTCCACGATCCCTAAGAGAAAACCTATTCGCCGAAAAATCTATAATACCACCATACTTCTGCAAGAAATCCTGACCTAATATACCAACCGACTTACATGGCAAATCATCAAATATATAAAACTTATGCGTGAAAGAACACCGTCCACACTCCAACATTAAAGATACATAACCTATAGCCCTCAAACTACCTCCTACACCATTAATCACTAATTCTTCCTTAACTACCTCACAGCACAAAGCATTGTTCAACAAGAAACCACTTTTTACAGCCGATATCGACGCGCCCGTATCTACTAACCATTCCGCATTTATATTATTCACTAGAAAATTAACCCAATTAATACTATCGCAAGCTAAAATACGCTTAGTCTCGAAAAAACTGCAACTGGTGGTCAGTCGCTTCATTACGTCGTGACATTGACGTCCCGCCTGAGTCAGCATCACTACGCGCATGCTCGAAATACGCTACACGCTTCCGACCTTGTTGAGTCGAATGACCACGATGAGCATTATTGCTACGACCGCGCATTCCACGATTATGCCATGCGGTGGCATTTTTGCGCGTACGCTCAACAGCTGTCTTATGTTGCGCGTATCCATTTCCTACTGTAGACCGCCTATAACCATTTCCGCGACCTCTATTATCAAAACCACCCCTCGCGGGCCAACGCTGATACGCCATGACCTGTGCCGACGATGCACAACCTTCGTCTTCTGCTACCCTGATCGCATCCTTCAAACAAGTCAAATTCCGCGCCGTAATGATCGTACCTAAACGCTGATTGCGAAGCCCGTCAGCAAACTTCCTGATCGCGTACTTTTCGTTCAACGGCCGCAAAATCTCATATGCTTCCGAACTTTCCCCGGCTTGAGAAATAGTCAAATTAACCATTAACTTCTCTATCTCAGCCCCAAAATCCGCGACCGACCTATCATTCTGCCTAGCGCGAGCAAGCTTCGCTTGCACAGCTACGTCTGACTCTACTGTTAACAAATGCTTCTTCATATCAGCTAACAGACAATCTACCGTTGCGTAAGTAGAGGACAACCGAATCCTAGCACCCTGGGTAAGTCGTGTTGTCAAAACAAATTTAATTAAAAGAGCATTTTCTGCTTCCACTAACATAGAACTATATAATCCTATGGCATCAATCAAGTCTTGCGTAACTTGTTCATCGCCACTCATCTTCGGGAGTAGGCCAACTGCCGTTCTCAAAGAAAACTTTTCCGCCGCCATGTTTTGTTCCGTTTCGGCTCCGCTCTCAAACTTAACAGTGTCTACGTATAACGCTTCTATCTTACATACCAACTGAGCCAGTTCTTCCGAGAACTTACTAGATTCTGAAACTATACACTTAAATTTACGATAGAGCGCTTTCACCTCACTGATCTTACTATCAAAATTTCTGCCTTTTCGCCTACTAGGGCCTAACTTGACAATAGATTCCCTTAATAACTTAAGTTGTATAAATAACGACGTTAACTCCACTTCCATTTAAATCAATGTCTCCAAATTTAACGATGACCGCAAGCACCGACACACACTTATTCACATTCACATAAGAAACACTCACTTCGTTCCTCCGACGGCTCCTGGTCAAACCATCTGTACAGCCTTCTGGACTTCCCGCTGTCTCATCTTTTCTTCAATCCAGTTGTGGTGACATCTCCGATACATGCGAACCGCCAAACCTATGATGACAACTGCCATACACACAGCCACAAACAGCAACACGGTCTTGATAACCGCCAGCTGCTCCTGCGTAGCCGTTGCGGTATTTGCACCACTCGTAGACGCCTGGGCAATAATCACCTCTTCCTTGGACGTCGTGCTCCCCATGGCCTGTGGCGCGACGCGACTGACGTGATACTCAACGAAGACAATCAAACCGCGAACCACGAACCGTGACTAGCTCCTGGTCGGACAACTATAACGCCGTCCAGCCGACTGGCAGGGTCGCCATGCGATGCGAGGAGATGGAGGGGTCAAAGTAAACTACATGTTAGTTACTACTCCAAGAGTCGATTACTCTTCCACCTTTAATTAGCAACATTATATACATAGTTACGACGTGATGTTATGTCGATAATCTACAATCACGTATTCACATACTATCTACCTTAGCATATTATACTACGTGCTGTACGTGACGTGCTGATGTACGTGACATCACACCACAGAACGATACACTCTGAATCGCACATTCCAAAGAGATGAAAGGTGGGTTTATAGGACTTGGGAGCGACCGGACCAAGGTGTGTCTGACACGCGCTTACCGGATGATGACGCCATGTGCTCGTTCTGGCGCAGCATCTGGTCGGTGCCTGTCAGCCACACCGAGGGTGAATGGACTCGGGTGGTCGAGCGAGTGTGCGATCCAGTTCCAGAAATGGGGGCTATCACTATCAGCCCCCAAGACGTAGCTCGTGCAGTCCGTCCGTTACCTAACTGGAAATCTCCAGGGCCGGACGGGCTGCACAACTTTTGGATTAAGTGGATCCAAAGGTCGCACGCTCGCTTGGCGGCCCTATTCCAGTCAGCCTTAGAGTCAGGGTCGCTGCCCGAATTCCTGACTACTGGAATAACTCATCTGCTCCATAAATCGGGTAGTACTGCGGAGCCCAAAAACTATAGACCGATAACCTGTCTCCCGACAGTGTATAAAGTTCTTACATCCATTTTGAGAGCTAAAATTAGCAAACACATTGATGACAATTCGATCATGTCCGCTTCTCAAAATGGATGTAGGAACGGGTCCCGCGGTACTAAGGAGCTGCTCCTCATTGATATGGCCATTAACCAACAGGTTCGGCGTTCCCGAAGGGATCTGTCGACATGTTGGATAGACTATAAGAAGGCCTATGACTCGGTGCCACATACATGGCTCATGAGGGTGCTAGAATTGTATAAAGTTGATGCAACTCTGCGTACCTTCCTGATGTCGTGTATGGGGCAATGGAGGACAGTCCTTCGCTATCCAGGATGTCGGCATATCCAAGGGAACAGCGAACCGATAAGGATAGAGCGAGGTATTTTTCAGGGCGATAGTTTGAGTCCGCTTTGGTTCTGCTTAGCCTTGAATCCTCTAAGCACGCTGCTGGAGGATTCAGGTCTGGGCTTTCGGTTGAGGAGAGGTGGTCAGGTTATATCTCACCTTCTTTACATGGATGACCTGAAACTCTTTGCCCCCAACAATTTGCAACTGATGGAGCTACTGAAGGTAACAGAAACTTTCAGTAGCGCCATCAGGATGGAATTTGGTGTGGACAAATGTGCGGTCATGCATGTAAAGCGAGGGGGGATTGTGGAATCTGCGGGAACCCAGCTCTCAGATTCCATAAATCTTAGATCCCTCTCAGCAACCGAAACCTACAAGTATTTGGGTATGTCGGAAGCGCTGGGCATCAATGCTGTTGACGTGAAGCAATCGTTGAAGTCGTCAATCGAAGAATCGTTTCTTCACCGCTGCTCTCAAAACGGTGAAGGAAAACATCGTGAGGAAACCGGCATGTACTAGAACTAAAAATTCGAAGACATGTGACATCTACCAACCCGCATTGGGCCCGCGTGGTGGATTAAAGCCCACTCCCTCTCGTTGAGAGGAGGCCTGTGTCCCAGCAGTGGGAACATTATAGGCTGATGACGATGACGAATCGTTGAAGGAGCGCTTCTTTGGCCGCCTGAGAAAAGTACTTAATAGTCTTTTATCAGGCGGAAATAAGGTGCGTGCCTTCAATGGTTGGGTCTTGCCGGTTTTGATGTACTCTTTCGGCGTACTCAAATGGACTCAAACAGAACTAGACGCCCTGGATAGGAAGGTCCGTACATTGTTGACGGCATATCGAATGCATCACCCACGTTCTTCGGTTATGAGACTGTATATCCCGCGGAGTTGTGGAGGTCGAGGCTTCTTAAACGCCAAGACTCTCCACAATCGCGAGATATGCAGTCTCAGGGAATATTTCCTAGAAGCCGACGTGGGGATGCATCGAGATGTGGTCACGATGGACAAGGCCGTCACCCCGCTCTCCTTGGCTAAAGAGAACTGGCGCAAACCTGCAGTGCTTGACACTAATGACCGCAGGGAAGTATGGCAGAGTAAGGAGCTTCACGGACGCTACTTCAGTGCCCTGCATGGGCCTGATGTAGACCATGCAGCGTCCGTAGCCTGGCTACGTTCCGGGGAACTCTTTGGAGAAACCGAAGGTTTTGTTTGTGCAATTATGGATGAAGTTATGATGACGAATAACTACCGGAAATTTATTGTGAAGGATGGCACGGTTGACATATGTCGGGCATGCCACCGTCCGGGCGAATCGATCCGTCACATTATCTCCGGGTGTTCTCGTCTAGCTAACGGAGAATACTTGCATAGACACAACCTTGTAGCCAGGATTATCCATCAGCAACTTGCTCTGAAATACAGCCTTGTTGAATCGGAAGTGCCGTACTATAGGTATGTGCCCGACCCAGTTCTCGAAAATGGCAATATCACACTGTATTGGGATCAATCCATCATCACTGACAGGACTATTGTAGCCAATAAGCCTGATATAGTGGTGATGGATCGATCAGAGCGGCGCGCAATGATTGTTGACATAACGGTTCCACATGACGAGAACCTCGTGAAGGCCGAGAAAGATAAACAAATCAAGTATATTGACTTGGCTCGCGAGGTTGTCGACATGTGGCCTGTTGACTCAGCGATCATTGTGCCGATAGTCGTATCAGCCAATGGCCTAATTGCCAAGAGCCTCGACCAATATCTGAAGAGGCTCTCGTTAGGCAGCTGGATCAAGGGCTTGATTCAGAAAGCGGTACTCCTGGACACGGCTCGTATTGTTAGGAGGTTCCTCTCTCTGGAGCCCTGACCGCCGGTAGCTTGGACCCTGTTCCCGATACCGGTGGGCTACTATTTTTATATTTTTAAATGTTTTTATATTTTTTATTGATTTTATGTAAGAATATTTAAAAATGTAAAAAATATGTTATAGAAATGAATAAACGGAATAATAATAATATCATTTATTTTCTCTGCACAAGTTACTTAATCCTAGGGTTACAGTGGAGCACGAACATAGAATTAACTTAGTGAGAGACTGGTGCTTGAGTTAGGTGTCTAAAAGAACCTGTATTACAAGTCACCAGGGCCCTCCCGCAGCTATATGCTTGCTATGTGCTACTTAACAAAGTAACAAATTTTGGATAATAAGAGTGCAGGACACTCAGACAGGTTGCATTATAATTTAAAAGACAAGTAAATAATTAAAAGAAAAGTAAAGTAAGAAATAAAATAAAAACAAAAATTAAAATACAATATGTTTATGGTAGTTTAAGAACGCGTGTAAGTAGCTGAAGAGTGTGTGAGAGTGACTGTGGTGTGAGTAACTGTGGTGTGAGCATGATTCATGGAAAATTGCAGTTCGAGTAGAATTGTTTGTACAAACAGTAGGAGCAGACAAGACGATTAGCTACAGAGATTGTCTATCTGAGTGGGATCAAGAGTTTTTCTGTTTCCTTATAATCTAGTGTTTTCAAGTAAGTAGTGACTGAGATTTTGCATTTGTATTTTGTTAGCGGATAAATATTAAGTATTTTGTTTAGCCTATTATACAGGTATGGTCCGAGAAACATGAAGAAATTCTGGGAGTGAGCACAGTTGAAAGCTTTAGTCTGACATACCCTGCCCTTTCGGCGCTTATTCTTTTGAAGATTCGGGTTGTATTGCAATAATGAGTGTTCTTTAAGCACTGTACGCAATACGAAGGATTGTCTTACAGTAAGCACATCCCACTCTCTAAAGAGGTCTACAGTAGGGAATAAATAAGGAAGCCCGGCGCCGACTTTGAGAATAGCACGCTGAGCCCTTTCTACCTCAATTAGGTGAGTCTTGGCGGCACCTCCCCAGGATGTTATACAATAGTTGATAAGGGATTGACATAAGGCATCGTAGACCATCTTGGTAACCCGTCGGTCTGCTGCGTGTCTGAGAGATTTAAATATGTATATTAATTTACGCAAACGGGCTACCAGGGCATTTATATGCGGTTTGAAGGTCAGGAATTGGTCTATTACGATACCAAGATATTTGGTCTCATTGACTCTTTGGAGAGTGGGACAAGGGCACGAGGAGGTGTCATGAATACAGTTATGACAGGCTATACCAAGATATGGTGGAGGCAGTAGATTTGACCTGTGGGCAAACGTAACATATTTGGTTTTGCTAATATTTAAGGTCAAAATGTTGAATCGCAGCCATTCGCATACCTGGTTAAAACCCTTTTGAGCCGTATGAAATACTTCCTCCCAGCTCTGCCCACTAAAAAAGAGGGCGGTGTCATCAGCGAAAGTAACAATTTTTCCACCTTGTAGCTGTAGTTGGCAGAGGTCATTGATATACACCAAAAACAACGTGGGGCCGAGTATGCTGCCCTGGGGCACACCGTAATCGACACGAGCCTCATTGCTCAGGCTACTGTCAATCCGAACTCTTTGCTTTCTCTCTGCAAGGTAGTCTTTTATCAATTTTAAGGGAATACCTCTAACACCAAGCATTTCTAACTTTTTGAGTAAGCGTGGGATAGAGACTGTGTCGAAAGCTTTTGCAAGATCCAGGAACAGTGTCATGCATTTATGCCTTTGGTCTAGGTTGTTAATGATGCTATGCATAAGTTCGTGTACCGCGTCATTGGTTGATTTATTACTACGAAAACCAAATTGGGCAGGCGAAAGAAGATTGTTGGTTTCTAGGTACTTTGTTAGTCGTCGGTTTATGATCCGTTCCAAGATCTTGGACAGAGTGGGTAAGATGGATATTGGCCGGTAGTTATCAACACAGTCTCTCTCCCCTCCCTTGTGTATAGGTTTGATGACCGCCAATTTAAAAGCTCTAGGGAAGACACCTGTCGATATGGCAAGTTTGCAGATGTGGGCAATAGGAGAGGTAACAAAGTGTATGTACCTCTTTAGGATCTTGCCAGATATATGGTCGACTCCTGCGGCACAATTTTCCTTTAATCCATTGATGAGGAAAAATACTTCTTCTTCATCAGGAGGGAGCATGACAAATGAGTTTACGGGAGTACTAGAGAGAACTTCATGTGGCAACTGACTGCTCTGCATAGCACTGGTAGTTTGCTCTGCCAGCCTTCTGCCCACGTTAGAAAAGAAACTATTAACATTATTTATATCCTTATCTTTCTTTTGGGATGAAATAAGACAGGAAGAGAAGTCTACTTTCTTGCTTGAGCCACTTATCTTTTTAATTGCATCCCAGAGCTGCTTTTTATTACCTTTTGCATTTTCAATCTCATTTTTGTCGTAGTTTCGTTTGGTTTTTTTAATCATATAGTTACAGTAATTTCTGTAGCGTTTGTAGGTTAACTTTAAAATCTCGTTTTCAGGATCTCGTTTAAGTTTTTTATATAGATTGTCCCTGTTCCTCATACAACGAAGTAGCCCTTTACTTATCCATGGTTTACTAACCCGCTGTCTTTTGGGGATTTTTATCAAATTAGTGTGATTTAATATTGCAGTCGAAAGGTACGTCACAAGCAAGTCAGTTGCAATGTTGGCATCATTACACTCGAGTGTAGGCTGAAAAGAAGTATTTTGAATAGTTGCATCGAGAGATTCATAGTCAATTTTGGTGGCCGTTTTATTGCAGTAGTTCGGACGGGAATTTAAGTTTAAACTCATGGCAACAGTTTCGTGGTCAGTGATTGATGACTCGAAAATGAAACAATTAGCGTCTAGTTTTGTCTTGAGCATAATATGATCTAGGCACGTGCGTCCATGCGTAGGTGCCGTATGGCCTGGCAGCAAACAGTGACTTGCTAGTACGTTTAGGTATTCGTTAGAGCGATTGTCTGGACTGTTAGGGGCTATATTGATGTTTATATCGCCGCAGAGAACAATATTTTGAAAATTTTTCAATTTTGAGAGTAGTGAGTCTATTGAGCTAATAAAGTTGTTAGTGTTGGCTTGACTCGGAGGGCGGTAGATTCCGATAACGCACGTTTTAGAGTCTAATTTTAGCAATAGGCAGTTGGCATCATTTATCAGGGGTTCTTCAACCGTTACTTTGAGGTTTTTGTTGAAGTAGATAACCACTCCTTCATTTTGCGTTCTGTGCGTAGTAGTTGATGCAAAATTATAATTTTTGAGATTAGGTATGTTCCGAGCTGAAGGAAGCCAACATTCTGAGAGGACTATAATGTCCCAAGCTATTTCGGATCTTTGTAAAAGCGTGGTGAGGTTAGGCATGTTACAGTTAACGCTACGAATATTTTGTGACAAGAGATTGAGGGTGCAATTATTTGAAGAAATATATTTTTTAACATCGTATATTCCGCATGTGATTGATTTTGCTATTTGAAGTGAGTCAAGATCTGAGTGTAAGGTCTCAATACTTTGCATTTTTTACAAAAAAACTGAAACAATGTCACGCAACGTGCGTGACCTATAGTTAAGTAAGTTGTTTAAGTATAAACCCAGATCTGGTTCGTATATAGCTAAGATGTTGGGCATAGGACACGATGCAATATATGATGGGGTTAGTTTACCGATACCACAGATAAACCGGAATAATGCTCGCTTATGTAATGAGTTTTGAGTGAGTTGCAAAAATTGAGTGTTGAGTGTTTGTGTATGTAGTATCGCGTTACTGCGTGAGGAACTGTGGATCCACCGGTTACAACTAAAAATGATAAAATATAAACTTACATGCATAATCACATTAATCGCACATAGTACATACAATTTCATTAGCACGATTAGACGTATATACAAAAAGTTACAAAATAGGAAAATAATAAGGATTTTAATGCTTGCTACATAGTTCGCTGCAGGATCAAAGAAAGTGCATAACAGTAGTGAAAACAAAATTAGTCACAGCGACTTGAGTTTGGTCAGATCTTCTTCTCGTGATATCAGATTTGACGGGTCACCTTCTTTCTGGCGAATATAGACCTTTCCGTACGAGGTCCAGCAGCTAGCCTGTTTATTCATTTTGACAAATTCGCGAGCCATGTAATATAATCGCCTTGCGCAAGTTGTGAGAGACTCCGATATGTAAATTGGTTTAGGTTCACCCTTTAGACTCAGTAATGTCGTGTTAAGTTTTTCTTTATTATTTCTATTGAAGGTTTTGGATGATTTTATTATGTTTTCTTTGAGTGAGATTGAAGAAAATTCTACTACTACAGGGGTGGATTTGTTCTGAGATTTTTTGAGCCTGTATACATTTCGTATGTCAGTATCTAACACCTCCACTTTCAACACATCACCAATATTTTTTACCACGCTGATTAGTGTCGATTTGTTTTCAGTCTCCGTTACTGGCACGTTTCTCAGCTCCATGCTTGATGCTTTAGAGTTCCGTTCGAGTAATTCAACCTTTTGTTCCAGTGAACTAATTAGGTTTTTGAAAGCAGTGTTCTCCGATTTAGTTTGCTGAAGTTGACACAGAATGTCGTCATATATATCCGACATCTGTTGAATAGACAGTTGAATTTCATTATTTTGCTGTCTTATATTTTTCATTTCATCATCAAATTTTAAAGTTAGGGTTTTTTGTTGGAGGTGTAACTCGGCTAGCATATCCTTTATTTCAGTTAGCACAGAATCATCATATTTACGTTTGAAACGACGCGTTATGTTTAAGTGTCCACCACAATCCGGGTCTGAGCCTACACAGTCAGAAGCCGTGTCAGACTCCTGTGCTAAAATGCTTGGTTTTAACAATGTTTGGGTGGATTTTTCGGGCGGAGTGCGCTGAGAAGACATTATGTTAAAAGTGTTTGCAAGTTATTCAATAAGGTGACTTCTCCAGGTATTTAAGAAGGGATTACCTAATTTTTGGTAGTATCTTATTTAATGATGCGTACGTTGTATTTGAAGCGGTAGAAAAATAAACCGTAGCGCACGGAGATAAGATCCAAAAGGATCGCAATCACGCGGGCCTACGACACTCGGCTAGACTTACCGCTGCAATGAAGTTAGAGCGGGACGGCAATTATGGCGGGTGTCTCTTTTCCTCAAGAGGGCGGGGCCAATCTGGTTACTCGTGCGCTGATAGCCGCTCCGCGCCGGGTCGGTGTTTATTCACGATGCGCAGTCGTGGGCGAAGTTGACGTTGATAACTCTTCGTGAGTGTTCGGTGGTTTCTGAACTCCCGAGCGAGCGCCGAGTGTAGCCGATTGAGTCCTTGGAACACCGAAGTTAGACGAAATTGACGAGCGAAGGCCGGTCGTTGACCTCAGTACGTCCTTCAACAAGTTCGGTGACACGGTGACTCAGGCGCCTCATCAATGCAGATTGTAATTAATAAATACTGTGTTTTCTTTGTAATCACTGAGTGGATCTTAAAACCGATTTACGCACTACTTAGCTTGTACACTTAGCTATAACACGGTATAGGTATAAGGCTAAGATTTTACTTTTAGCACACGTTAAGGATTTAAAAGCCGGAGCACAGAAAAAGAACGTGTAGCCGCGCGGACGGTGCGAGCGGGGAGACATTCCGGCGCCCGACGAGTGATGTTTACGAAAAGGCCGGTGTGCTTACTATAAGAAAACTTTTTTTCTATGAAATCCTACGGAGATACCATAAAAAGCATGTACCAAACTTACCCGTGTCAACCAAGCGAGTTGAACGTTGCCCGGTTCCTCCGCAAAGAACTGCATTTGGCCAAAGGCACTTTAACTTTATTGCCCCATACGTTTACAACAAATGCAACAAAACTAATTCTGTACGCAAGTTGAGCAACAATTGGTTTAAGGAAGTTATCTTCAGCTGGTTGAAGTCGCTAGACTACGAAGCGGTTGAGAACCTCCAAACAGTGGTGACTTAACGTACCTTATTTCTTCTTTTTTTTTTTTCTCACTAAAGTAAAGTATATCTACCTATCTATCGAGGTTCGGAGGGTCTAATATTATATATCGCTGTCATGGGTGAGTCACTCTTCCTTACAAATCATCCAAGCCTGAGCACACACACACTCACACCCACTGTACTCACATTCATACTAGCTCTCATACATACATCATACACACACACACACACATATACTCACGCACACATACACTAACGCACACATTCACATAAACAAACACTAGCGTTCCTCAAATGTTTTTCTTTTTTTTTTTTTTCTTGCAAATGTTTCTGTTTTTATTCTATTTTATTTTTTGTATTTTGTTTGTGTATTATTATAAAAAAATATTATTATTCATGTTTTATAGTATTGTTGGAGGTAATATGAGTACTTATAACTAAATAACACACGAACAAGCATCGTTCGGGGAACTCCCGTAAATGGCGAGAAGTCTGACAAGACCGCGTTCGCACCGAGTGGCACACATTTTAAAACACCGTACAAAAAGATATGTCATAGATGTCCGCATCTACGACACTTATTCGTTGTATATATAATACTTGTTCTTTTATAAGATTTGTAAAACAAGGTAAATAAATAAAATTTAAAAAAAAATCGTATGTCAGTATGTGCGCATAGCTAATCTAAAGCCAATAATACAATAAAAAAATATGCTATTTTCGTTATGTCTTTATATACGTAGGGACCGTCGATTTGATTGTTTGTTTGTTTGTTTGCATTGAATAGGCTCCGAAACTACTGGTCAGATTTGAAAAATGCTTTCAGTGTTAGATAGCCCATTTATCGAGGAAGGCTAAAGGCTATATATCATCACACTACGACCAATAGGAGTGGAGCAACAATGAAGAATGTTGCAAAAACGGGGCAAAAGTGGCGCAAACGAAGTTGCGCCGGACAGCTAGTTATGTATAAAACCAATACAACGACTACAACTGACTTGTGTACAATGACTACATTTTAGCTGATCTAGGATTGCAGAGGTCTGTATGTGGATGGGAATGATCCTTTACAATATTGAGGCCCTTGCGTGTTTCGTGAAGCAAGTTTTAAGCTGTTGGTCTCAGCTTTGTTACGAAGATCATCATCATCATTTCGGCCCAAAAAAGTCCACTGCTGGACATAGGCCTCCCCCAAGTGTCGCCACAGCAATATTTTGGGGGGTTTTGCTATAATCGCCACGTTTAGCAGGCGGATTGGCGATCGCAGCACGGTTGTTACAAAAGCACAGAGAACGCTGCTGCCCATTCTCTGGCAAGTCCCTTAGTCGCCTCTTACGACACCCACGGGAAGATATGGGATGGTGCTATTCTTTACGTCCGACACCATGCAGAGGAACGTTTTGTTACGAAGATATTCGACCGATATTAGTCCGGTTGTGGAGGTCATACAGGCAGTTTTTCCATGTGAGGTACTGATAATCAATTGCACCAGGTTAGAATGCAAGCTAAAGAAGGCTTAGCAGATCGTGATTTCCCAGCCTACAAAAATCTATTGGGATATCCAGTGTAATGCCACGAAATATGCCAGAATCTGAACTTTAACCCGCATTTGAGTAACAGCCATAGATTTTTCGCGCTTATGAGCTTAGGTATGTACGTAAGTAAGCACCGGATCGCATCGGACCGGTGGCTGTGGAATTCGCCAACATTTGCTTCAGTTTATTGGCATTCGATAACCCGGCTAAACCTAAGATGCCTAGCCAGCTGGGAAACAATTATTGACAACTATCGAATTGTCGTCAATTTTTTGCTTCGTCAAGCGAAATCTTACTGAATGAACGATAGAAAATATTAGGGATGATTTGTGGTAGTCTATTATTTATACATATATATATTTGTAGGGGACAACTGCTCTATATACAATGTTCATAATGTTTTGTTACTCATCCACGTCTCTTACGTGGCACGCCCGCTCTCAGCATGGTTAGATCAGGATACAACTGCTTTTGGATCTCCATCAGGCCCCGGGGTCTGATTCAGAAGGTGATACGATACGGCTCACAATGTGAGGAGGTTCCTGTCTTTGGAGCCCTGATCACCGGTAGCTTGAATCCTGCTTCCGACACCAGCGGACCACTACATTTTTATAGCTTTAAATGTTTTTTTTTTGCAATCATAATATATGTATTATATACGCATACGCGTACAAACGCGTGCATACGCGTACAAACGCGTATATCATAATATATGTATTTATCATATGTATTGTGGAGGCTTGTTAATGGCTTGTCGTTGTTACATCACTATAACTTCTGTATTGTTAGCTATATGCCACCCAGATACAATAAAATAAAATAATGTGGAAAGGATAAATAAAGAAACAATGATAAGCTATCTAGAGTCTAGACCAAAAAATAAAACTTTTACTTTGTTCAATCAACTGTTACAATAGTTCTACGCCCTACTAAGTAACTAAATCCTCAATTTATTTCGCTTCAGCTATTATTTCCGCTGGCCTTCCATAACTTGTTTTGACAAACAACAGTCTAGTTCCCACAATAGATTGTCCTGGAGCCCCAGGACTTAATAGTTATAAATCCTAGGGATTACCAGCCTAGACTGTGATACTATTTATTAGCACTGGAGTAACTTGTGACCACCAGACATGGCCTGAATTGTGTCCTGGCTTGAATTGGGACGAGAATATATTTGACGCTGCAGACGTGTGTCCCACTGCTGGGCAAATTCCTCCTCTTTCTCTTTCCAAACATCTCGGTCCTGTGCAATATCTGGCCATATTCGCCCCGCAAACCAGATCAGGTCGTCTCACCACCTTCGCCGCGGTCTACCTCTACCTACTACTGAATTTTTAGGAATCTGATTGATTTTTGCTAGATTCTGAGCTATTTTGTGACTAGTTTTTAGTTTAAGCACTACATAATTCTGATGTTCATTTTCATAAATGCTGTTATGTGTTTATCGATGAGTAAAGTTTCCTGTTCCCTGTTCGTCAACATAAATCATGTTCAGTTGTCAAATTGAATTGCATGGTGATTTTGAGTGTTACACAATTACTCTGTGGGTATGGCCAGTTGTACATTTAACAAACATCTGTGTGTATAGAAGGCGAAAAGCCCTTTGTCGAACGTGACAGTAGATATTCCCTGAAAAAAACGTTTGTGAACAAGAGGCCTAATGCTTTCCAACCTCAGGCCTCTTGTTCACGCACGTTTTTAGGGTTCCGTACGCAAATGGTCAACGGGACCCTATTACTGAGACTTCGCTGTCCGTCCATCCGTCCGTCCGTCTGTCACTAGGCTGTATCTCATGAACCGTGATAGTTAGCCAGTTGAAATTTCTACAGTTTATGTATTTCTGTTGCCGCTATAACAACAATTACTAAAAACAGAATAAAAAATAAATTTAAGCGGGCTTCCATACAAAAAAGTGTTTTTTAAATAATTATAAATAATGGTACTGAACCCTTCGTGCGCGAGTCCGACTCGCACTTGGGCGGATTTTTTTTTAATACAAAAGAACAGAAACTTAAATATTTGTTGCACCAGTAAGCACAACGATCAATCAAGGTAAACAAATCCAGTTTATTCTGCTCTCGCATTGTACGGGTAATCTATACAAAGCGAGGCCATTTTATACTAGAAATGGATATCTTGATGTCGATGTCGCCGCGTGTACCTACTGTTGCGTGGGTTTTTATAATAACGACTCCATTACAGTCAACGCCCACGAATCCATATCCACATGAACGATCGATTGATCAAAGAACTTCTTTTTCCGAAGGCATTTTACCCAACTTCTCGATAAAGGCCAACAAGTAATAAACAGAAATTAATGAGTTTTGAAGTCGACCGGCGTAACAAATTAGATGAAACTTTTGAGCAGCCCACATGATTGGCTGCCCAGCGTTTTGAGTTACACTTTAATGTATGTTTTTTGCAGGGACGGACTAAGGGTTTACTAGTAGGTTTTGAAATATTTGGGTTCTAATTAAGATTCGAAGAAAACTCATCAAATAAATGACGCGATTAATCAAATAAAATGTTTATTTCTAAGCCATAACTTTTCCTCCTGAAAAGAATGTTGGCCTGAAAATGAGCAGAACTAAAACCGAATACATGTTCTGCGATTTCGGCGGTCTCTCCAGTCCTGATGTCATAGCAATGGCGCATTTCTTCCTGTCTGCTCCGACTTTCGGTATCTCGGTTCACTCGTGCAAAGCGATGGCGAAATAGGCACAGAATAAAAATTGGATGGAAAATGGTGGCCCCCTTAAACTTAAGGGATGAATGAAAGGCATTTGCATGTGGCTGAGATGAGAATGCTAAGGAGGATGTGTGCTGTTACGCGAATGGATAAAAGAAATGAGTACATAAAAAATAATAATATTTAAGGAAGTCTGAAAGTGGCGCCGGTGACTGAAAAGATGTGTGGTAATCGGTTGTGGTGGTATGGGCATGTAATGCGGAGGAATGAAGAAAATGTCGTGAGGAAACTTTTTAGTATGAATGTGGATGGTTATAAGAGTAGAGGAAGACCAAAGAAACGATGGATGGATTGTGTGAAGGATGATATAGCAAGAAAGGAGGTGCCTCATTAAATGACAAGTAAAAGAGAAGTATGGAAGAAGAAGACTTGCTGCACCGGCCCCAAATAAATTGGGATAAGGGCAAGAGAATGATAATGAACATTTCCCCCAGTTTCCATTTTAAGCGGTTTTCACTTAAATTACATAAAATGTCATAATATAAAATTCCACGACTCAGGGTATCCTAGTGTGGAGTCCAGGTAATATGTAAAAATCTAGCGCTTAAGGATCATTGTTTTTTGTTATTAGCTACTACTACTAGTTTTAATTTTATACCTTGTTATGCGAACTGAATAAATTATTATTTTGTACTTTTTTTGGTTCAGATACAAAATAAAATCTGCGCTATGTATGCTTTATACTTAAAGATTATTAAAATTAACCCATCTTTATATATATTTTTCATAACTATTCTCTTATCTTAAATAAAAAATACATAAAAGGCCTGTATAAAATATTTTTAATAATGCTTTCAATACCTCCCTGGTGAATTGAAAGCCATTATCCAAGGAAATCCTTTATACCCGAAAATTTCGACGGGTTTAATTTATTTCTAAATATTTTACGAGAATATTTAAGATGATTAAAAGCTTTCCATCTTGGTTTGACAGCTACAGCATAGATTCATCTATACATATAATGCTATCTATCACGACCGCAATTTATTACAGAACAACAAAAAAACATGAAACTACTTGAAAACCACAATTTTCAAACATATTATTCAAGCAAAATGCGGTTATTTGATCATTATAATAGCCAATTTCAATACTAAAGCTTTTGATCAGAGGTCAAACATTATGACAAGCTGTCATCAACCGTTGTTTACTGTCAAATATGACAGATGTCAAAATAACAACAGCAGTAAATAGTTTATATAATGTCTTTCCTTCGTCAAATTTGATCAAAACCTGTGAGTGATTTTGACGTGAAAACTAGCTAAATGGACACAGATAGTCAATAATATTTTAGAGATATTTAAAAGATTTAATCTTACTGCTCAGGCAGAAAATTATCGATTTCGGAATTCTCTAGGTTACATGTACAGTTCAAGATAACTGTACAGTTTACAGGCAAAACTGCAAATGCATAACGTATCGTCTATGACCGGCTTTACGCAAAGGAAAAAGAAAATGAAACGAGCGCGTGTCGTATGACGCAAAATATATTAGCGCTTCAGGCGTGAAGTGATCCAACCAGTTTTTTTGCAGAAGATTTTGGCAGACCATGTTTAGAAAACCTTATATTCTTAAAAAAAATAATTCCAACACAAATAATAATAACAAAGATTACTATTTATTTACCATATGGCGATTTTAGCCTGAAGGCAACCATTTTTTGCCCTCAATGCCTTAGTAACAAGATAAATGTTATAAATAATATATACGTGAAATTTTAATATAATCTTAATAAAATACACCTGGGGCCTACATGCCGGCAATTTTCTTACAGGAAAATACATCGCCCTAGAACGACATACACTGACCTCATTGGTGAGATTTTGCTGTGGTCTGGTCTTCTCGATCTATAGCGTTGCTCTGAAGCTTTTATAAACAGTTCAAAATTTTTCTAGTAGTACTGACGTGTGTATGTATTCTACAGTAATATGTATGTCAATCTTATTGAAAGTATTTGATAAATTCGAAACTCTTTGAAAGCAATTGACCCAGGCCCCTGGATGTTATACAACAATACATTTAAAAAAAAAACATAAGAAAGGTACATTTCTGGACTAGAAAAAAGACGCAACCTTCCCCATCTAAAATTCTCTACAGAGCTCATGTTTCCCATCTTTCTTCCACAGTCCACTGGATTACATCATAACATTGTACAGACTAGGGCGGATTTTAAAAATACACACAATAAATTAGGCTAACATGAAGCTGCAGCAAGATTACGTAGTCCCAGAAAAATGGAGACAAAAGCGGACGGATTAGATGTCTCGGCGGCTGTGTTGGGATTCCGTAAGTGTTTAGTAGAAGCGTTGCTTGAAACAGTGCGCAGAGTTCAGTGTACTAACGAAACATTATTAACCAAAATGTTATAACATAATATCACGACTGCAATCCTTGAAGGGTTAGGCAGAGATGTACCTAATAGGGTACATTTCGCCAGTTATGTTTAAGTCTCATGAAATAGAGTTTGTTCCCGTTGAGTTACACCATTTTTAACCCCCGACCAAAAAAGAGGGGTGTTATATGTTTGACGTTTGTATTTGTGTGTCTGTGTATCTGTGTGTCTGTCCGTGGCATCGTAGCTCCTAAAGGGATGAACCGATTTTGATAAAAGTGGTGTCGTTTGAAAGGTATTTTAATCGAGAGTGTTCTTAGCTATGTTTCGAGAAAATCTGCTCAGCCGTTTGAAGATCATCACCTCTTTTCTAGTTGATGAAGGGATATAAACAACTTTCACAGGTAGTCGATTTGAAATTTGAAATGTTGTCGCTTGTCACCATGGGCATTGCTGAGGGGAGGGGATGCAAGCCCCTCAAATTGGAAGGCAAGGGGGGAGGCCTGTGCCCAGGAGTAGGACAGACAAGGCTAATAAAAAATAGTACAAGTTTAAAAAGCATGAAAGAAATTAAATTAAACCTCCACGCGGGTCTTCGAATTTTTAGTTCTAGGACATGCCGGTTACCTCACGATGTTTTCCTTCACCGTTTTTGAGGGCAGCAGTGATGAAATAAATTACACAAAGTAATGCGCCTGCTTAGGATCGAACCCACGGCTTACTCCTCATAAGTCGGGGCTGCCACCACCGGACCACCGCTGCTCTCTCATACTATCGCAATTAAATGGGCTTCAATTTCCACGTGCAGAAGAATTTCGAACATAACCAAACTTTTCAGAAAACTACGGCAGTACCTATATTTAGTTCTCAAACTTAAATGTCCCTAAAATATTCTAGTCAGTGCTGTAATGCAGTCATAACCGCACTACACGAGGGTGTCCTGAAAATGAGTAGAAACTTCATTAAGTCCGTGGTTTCACTAACGAGTGGTTTTAATCAAGTGAGCGCAGCTCAGCATAATATTTAGTTTAGACGAAATATTTCCAGCTACAGTTAGAAATTATCTTGTTCCCTGAAGGTGTTTTGATGTATTTTGGATATAGGAGCCCGTTTAGCATGTTAACTTGATATTCTTCATGTTAAACAATAAACCTTTATTGCATTGTTATTTGATAAGAAGTCTTCATAACTTTTAGTTTCATAGTGGATCCTCTAAATCGGAAATAACCGCATTATCTTTTTCATCATTATCATCTGCTTGCCTTCTAAACCCCCAACCAAAAAAGAGGGGTGTTATAAGTTTGACGTATATCTGTGTGTCAGTCTGTGGCATCGTAGCTCCTAAACGGATGAACCGATTTTGATAAAATTAGTTTTTTTGAAAGGTGTTTTAATCAAGAGTGTTCTTAGCTATGTCTTGTGAAAATCTGAACAGCCGTTTGAAGATCATCACCTTTTATAGTTGATGAAGGGGGAAAATAAACAACTTCCACAGGTCTGGTCGATTCGAAATTTGAAATCTTAACACTTGTCACCATGGGCATCGCCGCAAGGGGGGCGGGGACTGCAGCCCCTCCCACCTAAGAGCAGCTCGGGTTTTTTTTAAATTTATAACTTTCCGTTAATTAGCGGGAAAAGGCGCAACACCGAGAAAAGTGGAAGGAATGGAGGGAGGCATATGCCCAGGAGTGGGACAGTCAAGCTTAAGAAAAAACAATATAAGTTTAAAATACATGAAATAAAAATTAAATTAAACATTTTAACAACCGACATTAAAAACCTCTAAAAAACCTAATATAAATTAATCTAAGCATCGTAGCGTCGGGGGATCGCTAAGTAGACCGCTTAACACAAGCACAAAACAAAGCGGTCCCCCGACGCAACGACGCGGACGCTTGTATTAATTTATGTTAGATCTTAGAGCTTTTATATTAAAAATTTAAATTTTTCCCAGCTGTATACCAGTATGCAGCTGAATACCAGTATCTCAAAAGTAACAATGCTATGGTTTTACAACTCTGAACTTTTATAAAACTGATACCAAAATAGCTTAGAAACCTGAAAGAATAACCCATTCTGCAAACGCCCCCGTTTGTAACATTCCAGGTCATGTCGGGAAGGGGGTAGAAAAACTTCACGACGCAATATCATTCATATTAAATTCTTAGGGAGAACCAGGAATGCCTTAAGTACGTACTTAATCACGGCAGTTGACACATTAACGAGCAGTTTTATTCAAGTGAAGCTGGTTAAACACGTCACATTAATGTCCCAACATTATCATGTGTCTCATCGTAAAGACTGCGTAATCAGTCTACAACGTTCTCACTGCTGGACCACAGTCTTATCTGTATGATAGTGAGGCATTGTCCACGAGGCGGACCCAGTGCGTGTTTGTAGATGTTTTCGAAGTTTTTGGTCCTAAGACGAGCCGGTTTCCTCTTTGCTTTTTTTCACCATTTTGAGAATAGTGTCAATGTAATAAAGAACAAAATAAAAGTACTTGTCTGGGTTTACACAAGCGATCTGTGACACAAAAGTTGGGGTCTAAAGACAGGTTATGGTTTAATTTAATCTTGCAGAACTGGGTTTAAAAAGGTTAGACTAAAACCCGACCCCAACAGTTGGTAAAAGGTGACCGCTCACAACCTGGTCTGAACTACTGCATTTACCTTCATCAGTAGAAGTCTTGTTCCTCCTCTACTTAGTTTAGGCCATGGCTCTTTTACGCAATGCATTCCTGGTCTGTAGTCTATCTGTCTTTATAATTTCAGCCGAAAGACGTCTACTGCTGAACACTTTGCCATAATCGCCACGCTTGGCAGGCGGATTGGCGATCGCAGTACGGTTGTCACAAAAGCACAGAGAACGCTGCTGCCCATTCTCTGGCAAGTCCCTTACTCGCCTCTTATGACACCCACGGGAAGATATGGGATGGTGCTATTCTTTACGTCCGACACCATGCAGAGTATCTGTCTTCATTAACATAGAAATAACACAAATGCTTCAACAAATAAATTCCATAATCAATGTTTACTTAAAGGGAACAGAAAACTTAATCACAGTCTGTTCAAGAAAGTGTGAAACCGAAATAAAATAGCAAAGCCTTCTGAAAATGGGTTCTCAGAAATATTCGTTTATTTGAGTGCCGAACGAGGTTGTAATAAAACCAACTTCGTACTCGAGAAGGTATGTACTGTGCATAAAATATTGGGATGTAAAAATAATGCGAAGTTCTATGTGTGGATACTGTGAAATAATTATCTTGATGGCGGAGAAAACATTTTCTCATAGTGTCAACAGATTTTGAAAATCATCAATCTGCCTTGCCTTATCCGGGGGTAATGTGAATCTTTTTCTAACAAATTGGGGTCGGCTTCCAGTCTACAGTGTGCGAGAAATATCAAGATTTTAGCGGTTGACGCTGTGCTTTGGCTTTCAGCGAATAATTGAGTTTAGCAATGTGGTAAAGTAGACTAATATAAAAACTGGAACTAAAAATAACAAAAATCATTTCCTGAGTTAATAAAGGGCTTTCTTCGTTTCATGACAGATATCTAGTTTCAGACCAATGGGCAGGCAAACAAATGATGGCCTGGGTTTGGAATCAAATATTTAAAAGAATATGAAATGTGATTTTTATTGACAGTAAGTTTTATTAGGGTCTTGCTTATGTGTGAATTTCCGTAAAAGGTTAGTCGGAACCAAGAATATTTTACAAAAATATCCAAAAACACAGATTTCATTGGTCACTTTGGAAAAATATTCTTAGTGAAAGCCGAAAGCCTAGACTGGTGCTCGGGTGATTGACCACCTGACTCTAGCCTTTCAAAGAGCAAAGACGTGAATAGTGGCCAAAAAAGTACGGGATTATTTATTAAGTTCAATAAACTGATCGGGTCTTCAGTTTCGAGACAGTTTGACAACTGAACGGAGGGTTGATTGTAAAACCGAACAAATGAACCCGAAAACTGGACGTGTGTCACAAAAGTTATTTTATTGAAATAAATTTTGCAATGAATTAATATTTTTTGAGAATTTAAAATTTCATTTTAAAGAAAGAGGGCAGATTGACAGCCTTCATAAAGACGCAAAGTTGCAGCAGTATAAATAGCTTGTTGTGGCAAAAATAAAGGTTTTTAAAGGAGGGTATACTTATTTTAACGTTGTTTGAGTTTCCCAATACATTTTTGTATCGAGTTGTTTATATAAAGAGTATTTTATTTCCAATTTCGGTCTGTCTGTACTGTCTCAGGACCTACAGTCGTAGTGTATCGTAACCAGCGTTTTTCCTTCAATCAACTTTTCTGTATAATAGCTTTTAGGGTTCCTAGCTCCGCGGGTCTGTGGACGGTGAGTGATGGGCTAGCTCACCGTTCGTCCGTCTAATGACGACAGGCCGTGTCGACGGCGCGTTAATGTTCCACGCGCGCCGTGGAAGGAGATATGTCAGCAAATCGGAAGGGGTCCGGGAGGGCCGATGCCTGCCAGGGCTGCGGAACTGTTCGAAAGAGATACCGTGGCCCTGGAACACAAAAAGGCTTGGAACATGAATGGGTTTTAGTCAGTACAAGTCTGACACTCCCTTCCACTCGAGGGTCATTTGATGATTTCCCATCCGTAAAATAAAACAAGCGTTCCTAGCTCAATACCTACGGGACCTGCATAAAAACGAAATAGATTAAACGGTGTTTATTTATAACATCAAGCATGTTTATTTAAAGGGTTCGCTAGAGGTATATTTTAAAGTACACCGTTTGCCAGTCGTGTTTACGTTCCAGATATAAGGGGGGTAGCCTATTGCCATCGCCTGCTACCAATCCATACTCCCGGCTGCTTCTAAAAACTTCAATAAAACTTTGCTCGACCTAGAAATAGTACACAGGACCACATGCTCACGAGTAACACTTACGACCACTAAATCAAACAGACAATCAAGGCAATGTATATTTATTTTCGACAGCAAAACACTTCTGAACAAAATCTCACCAGTAAACAGAGTGAAAACTATTCAAATACGAAAGGTATCGATTAATTATTCGAATCACCTGCTCCCGCATACCATTACCTGTGCGAATCGGATTCCTTCGTGTAGAATCGATTGCCGACTCGATTTGCGAGGAGTGCTCGCATTGTTAAGGGTGGGGTTCCATGGCGCGTGGTTTTACGGGCGACGACGGGACGTGAGAATTGAGTGAAAGGTGTCAGTTCGATGGTAGCTCTTGCTACTGAGCAACTACTACTTGCTGGAACTAACTCGAAGGAAAATAAATACTTATTATAAATGCGAAACACACTTGCCATCCCGGGAGTTAGCCTCGCGGGATACTTTCTGACTGTTTGTGTATACTGTGAGTTTCAATGTTTGTAAACGCACACATGATACTGGAGGAATTTGTAGTGTAAGGCAAGGTTTTTTTTTTAAGAGTGAGACAGGCGAAAAACAATTTCATTTATGCTGGTAAGGATCTTGTTTTGCTAGAATTAGTCCGGTCAAGATAGACATTTCAATCAACAAAAACTCGGATCAAGATGAATTTTGGTAGAGATACACCAGTAGAAATAAAGTTTAAAAAGTCCCCATCGATCCCATGTGTGCTAAAAAAGTAATTCGAGATCAAAAGTAACACTTTCGGTTTTTTAGAGTTTTTTCGAAAACAGTAGATTATTCTCATAAATATGGCACAAACCAAATTGTAGGTAATGTATCATCATCGAGGTGTATGTTTAGTACGTGTACAAAAATCAATGAATGGTACATTGCAGCACCGCATCTAATTGAAATTGCTATCGTTCTAAACACAAAGGCTATTAACCCTATAAAAGTATTAGGTGTAGGTACCTCTATCGCAAAATAAACGCGAATCCTATGTAAATTGTAGGTAATTAAGCATTGTAATTACATTTAAACCAGCCAGCTTGCATTCGCAGTTGTTGGAATAGAAAGCCTGAATTAGCTCTTTATTCATTGAAACTTGATTACATGAGTATGCACTAAATTCAATTAGACAGCTTTGCTTAGACGTGATACCGTCTGTTTAGGCAGGTGTATAATTGAGACAATATTGTCGAAATACAATCGCATGATGAATTACATTGAGGACTTAATTTATTTAGTAAACTGTTGTGGATTTGGAGGTTTGTGCCTGGTTTTGGTAATAGGTTTGCTTGCATTTGCATGGGAATTTTTAAATTATCATTCTACTCTTTTCACTCACAATTCGCCAAAATCTGGAATTAGTGCCTCACCCTTCCGGTACTAGGCGTGATGATTGCGTGCGCATTTTGTACCATTGTAAAACTTTGATACTTCTTATTTAGCAAAAAAAAAAGATAAAAAAACACGGAAATTGATTGGAAATTGACAGCGATAGCGATATGAATTCAACTCCAGAAAGTATAAACCAGCTGCAAATGAAGTTGTAAATAACCTTTAATAACTGCACTTTTAATAATTGTATGTTTGAAGGGAATATGAATTAAACTTTGTTTCATTAACTTGAGTTTTTATTTTAAGTATGTATATTTTCTCACGGTAGTTGAAAGAAAAGTAGATTACGCACCTAGCTAAAGTGAGTAATTAATGCACTCGTGTTAATTTAGTGCCCTCGCAAGCGCTCGGGCACCAACATAACACTCATGCATTAATAACTCACTTTGCGCTCGATACAACCATCTACTATTAAATTTTAAATAAAGTTTACAAGTGAATCTTTACAAAGTTTTGTAATTTATAATTTTCACAATAATTTAGTGCCTTTATATACTTACTGTATGATGATGATGACTTACTGTATGAATCGATTGCGGGCAGTGGAGAATACAATAGAATAACAGAATAATTTTAATTTGTGATAAAACATGGTACATTTAGGGTTTTATTTATAGGGTTGTGAACTTACATGTTTTGCCATAGAATGGCATACAAATATTTGAACATGTTAAACGTGAATTTTAATACGAAACATAAATTTGTTAAAATATTAATACTATAGCATGTCTAGGTAATAACGCTTACAATTTAAGGATTCGTATCAACTTAAAACCTTTAAACAATAAATACAAGCTTAAAGATAAAAAACACAGCAACATGAAATATTTTATGTAGCTCAGTAACCATATCTATCAGTTACTTTTTTTTTAGAATCTCTATTACTAGGTAATGCATGACATTAAACTCACCGAAACAAAAACTAAATAAAAGCCCCCCTTAAATATTTAATATTTATTTTATTCTGTTTTTAGTATTTGTTGTTGTAGCAGCAACAGTAATACATAATCTGTAGAAATTTCAACTGGCTAACTATCACGGTTCATGAGATACAGCCTGGTGACAGACGGACGGACGGACGGACGGACGGACGGACGGACGGACGGACGGACAGCGAAGTCTCAGTAATAGTGTCCCGTTTGACCCTTTGGGTACGGAACCCTAAAAAGGTCTGATAGGATGATCTTCAAACGGCTGAGCAGATTTTCTCGAAACATAGCTAGGAACACTCTCGATTATAATACCTTTCAAACGAAACCAATTTTATCAAAATCGGCTCATCCGTTTAGGAGCTACGATGCCATAGACAGACACCAAGATATACACGTCAAACTTTTAACACCCCTCTTTTTTGATCGGGGGTTAAAATATCACGCTACTTAGACACAATAAAAACCTTCCTACACACTACCCTCCTAGTACAAAAATAGCCCTTTGTTTTCCCCTTTGACTTGAAAGGTTGTTCTTGGAAAGTGCATTGCGACTGGTGAATGCACTTGTACTGAATAGGTACTTTAAGTTCAGAATAGAAGGCCCCAATGTGCTCTGAGTACTGCTAAGAAAACGTCGGGATTTCCATTAAAATATACTGTGAGGTGCATTTTTATTATCAGTCTTATTGTTGGGGTAAGGAAAGAATGGCATCGATTTATGTAGTTTAATAAAACTGTGATACAGATGGCCATGACGTCTTAAAACATTATTGTTTTACTCCTATTCCGGTGTTGGAAAGATATGGCGCTAGACATCCTGTATAGCTCCGTCTCTTTCCAACATTGGAATAAGAGTAAAACGATACTGCTTTAAGATGTCATGGTAGACCAACAGGGCACTTGTTACTAGATAATAGTAGTTATATAAATGCACTCTAATATGAGGCGTATTATGTATTGACGCCAGCAGGCCAAGCTACCCGAAACTGTATTTTTTTGTGTTTGTTAATTTACAATGGAATAGTTGTGTGTTTGTTAATTTACAATGGAATAATGTCATTTTTGGATATTTTTGTTTTTTTGTTTTTTGTATAACAGTCTAAAATTAAATTTTATTTATATTTTATTTAAATATTATTATTAAACTTCAATAAATTAATTTGTTCTTATTTTAAGAGAATGTTTTAATTAACAATATAATTTTCATCCCACCATCTCGGAAAGAGCATTTTTAATCTTCAATATCTGAGTGGAAAAGCCGTTTTTATTCTCTAGAGGATAAAGTAAATTGAATTTAGAACATCGTGTGCACTAAGTTTGTGAATTAAAAATAATTTATATTTTGTATCTTTCCTTGGTTTCGTTAACCAGGAATAGGAAAGTCAAGGCTAGGCAAAAATAAAATAAGTTTAAAAAGCATGAAAAAAATTAAATTAAAAATTTAAAAAACCCCCGACACAAAAAACCTCTAAAAAGCCAAAAATAAATTAATCCAAGCGTCGTAGCGTCGGGGGTCCGCTTTGTTCTGTGCTTGTACTAAGCGGTCTTCTTAGCGGTCCCCCGACGCTACGACGCTTGGATTAATTTATTTTTTATTTAGAGGTTTTTTGTGTCGGGGGTTTTTTAAATTTTTAATTTAATTTCACGTCATTGTTAATTATACCGTAATATTATTTTGTTATAATTTAAAGATTATTCTGTAATACTTACCTGTCATAATGTAGTAATTAATACCTAAACTGAAATAAAAGTGTACCTATCTTGTGATTGTAAACGTTTTTTTTTTGCATTTAGTCATTTCCTCGCTGAGGTGGAATGAAAAGTTACGTGTTGCACTCGAGTGCAAAGATTTTTCACCTCGTGCTCTTTTGATTCCCTCGCTAACGCTCAGGATTCTAATTTTGAATCACTCGCTGCGCTCGTGATTCAATTTTAGAAACCTTCGCTTGCTCGGTCATCAAAATTGAACACGAGGTTAAAAAGCAACTTTGCACTCTTGTATAACAAATAACTAATCTTCATGACATATTTGCAAGTCACATCATGTGGCAAACATGCCTGTACCTAGTAAGTTTTGTCTTAACGTAGTGAGTAGTTTTCTTGTGACACATGTTTATGCAAATAAATACCAGGCCCCTCAGAAAGTATTGCGAAAAAAAGTTTTTATATATGGGAGACTGGCCAGTTATTATGTTTTTCGAAAATATGATTATTTATAAGTAAAAATAAGTAAGTTCCAATTTCAAAATTTCCCTCCACATTTTTTGCGAGTTAATTCAAAGTATTGTGTCTCACTGAAATATGGATCTGCGCCGGGAACATTTTAGAGCTATGATTTTATACGATTTCAAGTGTCGCCTGAAACCGGATGAATCGTACGATAGACTTCAAATGGCATTCATGGATGAAGGCCCTTCCAAGGCAACCGTGTATCGTTGGTATAACGAATTCAAGCGCGGTCGACCAACTTTGGGGGATGACGAAAGAAGCGGTCGCCCTTTGACGGCTGTTACCGAAGAAAACGTGCTAGCAGTGAAAAATTTAATCCAAGACAATAGGCGAATTACATATCAGGAGATTCAACACATATTGAAGATTGGATCGGGAAGCGTTCACGAGATTCTACACAGCCATCTTCGCGTGAGGAGGATAGTATCACGCTGGGTGCCGCACAACCTCACCGATGCTCAGAAGCAGGCCCGGGTGGAATGGTGCCGTGATATGCTTAACAAATTTGAAGCAGGCTCGTCTCGGCGTGTTTACGACATCGTTACAGGTGATGAGTCCTGGATTTATCAATACGACCCAGAAACCAAGCGCCAGTCGACTGTTTGGGTGTTTCAAAATGAGCCAACGCCTACCAAAGTGAAGCGATCTAGAAGCGGGGGTAAGATTTTGATCGCTAGCTTTTTTAATTTGACTGGCCACTTGGTATCAATTCCCTTACGGGATCAAAGAAGCATTAATGCCGAATGGTATACTTCCAAATGTTTGCCAGAAGTTTTCTCTGTTATAAGCAACAAGCGACCAAACACAGGGCTCCGCGGGCTACTGCTCCACCACGACAATGCACCTGCGCACACCGCACTCAAAACGAGGGACTTCCTGGACAGCACGCCAGTCAAACTCCTGGGTCACCCTCCTTACAGCCCTGATCTAGCACCGTGTGACTTCTTTTTATTCCCAAAAATAAAAAATCAGCTCAAAGGGATACAATTTTCGTCGCCGGAAGATGCGCTGGCTGGGTTCGAGCAGGCTGTAAACGAGGTGTCTGCGGCGGACTGGAAAAAGTGTTTTGAAAACTGGTTTAGGCGCATGAATCTTTGTATAGAGGCTGGTGGAAAGTACTTTGAAAAGATTTAATAAAAATATATGTACGTATAGAACAATTTTTTTTAGTTTCGCAAAACTTTCTGAGTGTCCCACGTACAATTACAAATCTTATCAGTCAAATTTTCCCAATCAACCTTGAACCTAATTCTTTACCGATAAAGTTGAAAACCTATTAAATAACTACTCTTTTCTGTTCTTCATAACCCTAAAGCTCCTTTGTATCTTCGGGAACGCTTCAAATATCTTGTTCCTAGAGGTAAACCCTATTGCTCATCATCATCTCTTCTTCGTTTTCCTACTCACTCCTCAAGTCGGTATGATGGATCATTTACTGTTCGTGACTTGCGCCTTTAGAATTCACATTCACACTTTTTGCGGGATAACCCTCCGTTAGACGTGTTCAAGAAAGGAATACGAGAACATTTCCTGTCAACATGATAATAGTATGTATATTGTATTTTATATGTATGTTTATCTAGACATGCATTGTATGTATTAGTTTAGTTTTTAAAATAAGTTGATTTAAGTTTTTTTAAAGTACTGTTATTTCATAATCTGTGTGTATGACTATTACGTAATGAAAAATCACAAAATGTAGCCTACAGAAAAATACCCATGTTTAAAATGTGTTTTTCCAAGTACAAAATGGCGTGTGATGCAAAATTAATGTTGGGTTTTCAAAGTGAGTGATTTATGGTTTACTCATATTAATTTCGAATGTTTTGTACAGTTAAGGGTTTAAATAGGAACATAACTTTACATTGGATATATTTTCTGTCATCCTTAATATCTGGAGAATACACACCATGATGATTTACGGAAAAAAATAGATTTTAAAGACATTTTAAGTCTTTTGATGTTCCACTTTAATCATATCAGATGCTTTCTCAGCAATTATAATAGTTGCCATGTAGTTACCACCAGTTACAACGACTGGCATGACACTAGCATCTACAACCCTCAACCGATGGACCCCATAGACCTTCAACTTGGAATCGACCACAGAACCCATGGAACAAGTACCACCATAGTTCCACATGCTAGAAGACATGCAGTAGACACAACACTTTCAGTTATCATCAGTACCACTATCAAAATCACTGCATTTGTCACCAATAGGGTGAGTCCATCATGGTGCCGTTGACTTCCTTGAAATAGGTCGTATTGACAATGGGAAGGAAATCTTTCACATATTTGACTAATCATTCATATCTTGTTCCTCGGAGAAGTATCCAGTATCAATCAATAGGGGATCATGAATATTGGAAGTGTTTTGACGAACTTTGCCTCTCGATTTTGGGTACAGCTTTACAATCTGTGTATAAGCGTTTTGTCAGCCCATAACTTATTGAAAAGATCTATCACTAACTTCATATTGAAAATCAAAAGTAAGGGCGCATAATTGGAGAAGATAGTGTTGTCTTTCCTCAATGAAAATAAATGTGGCCTTGTCGGGAATACCAGCACAGGGTTCTAAAGGTTTGTAATCTACAGCAGAAAAAGCTGGGTACGTTTGAAAGTTAAACGGTCCAGGGTCTGTTAGTTTTTTCGGCCTATGCATCACAGGGCATCGCCCGGACATCTTGACCAGAATTGATCAACAAAAATGGAGATGGACTGGCCACGTGATGAGAGCAAATACAGAGAAATGGAGTAAAATAATAACCGACTGGTATCCAAGGGATAGTAAACGCAGTAAGGGGAAACAGAAAAGAAGATGGGAAGATGAGCTTAAACAACGGCGGGTCCCAATTGAAGGAGAGTGGCTCGTGACAACAGAAACAATTCAGAATAAATGGCAATTTATTATTCTTATTATGTATCAGTAACTACTTGTTGAACTTGGAAATTCTCACCAACAGGCAAATCAACAATAGTTGTATTCTTTTCTTTGAAATGTTTTCTTGGGCCTATACCTAATAACATAAGTATTTGCGGGGACTTCACGACGCCAGCGGATACGATTACTACTTTTTTAGCTTTTACAAATATTTATTTTCGTCCATCATCACTCGCTTTTACACAATAGTTTCTATCGTGTTCTTGGAAACAAAAAGATTTGGATATTTCTTGGCTGGTACTAAATAACCGTATGCAGTACTCTGTCTGTATCCTTCAGCTATTGCAAACAACGCTCGAGTGTATCCTACAGAATGTCTACCACTTAAATCATGGACTGTCTCATTTCCCATTTCTTTAAATGTAATAATCTTTTATATTTTTGTTATCATCTTGAGAAATTCCTATGGTTCCTGCTCCTTCTTTTCCACCAAAATTAGGTGGAGTACCTCCAACTCTTCGACAACTGCCTGTGCGACAATTGGCAATATTCAGAGCTTGAAATCTTTCACTTCGCTTGAAGTACGGAAGAAGGTTTCTGTATTCCCAGGAAGAGTCATTGACTACAGTAGCCCATTGTTGGTAGTCGTAAATTATTCCTCTAAAACTCAACCTGAAGCCGATAGAACTGGTTCCTGCAAGAGCTTTTCCCACTGGCACGCACATGGTAGGTTTTCGATGGCATCGTCTGGTCAATTTATCTGGAATGGCCGTAAAGTTCCAGTCCAGTCCGGATTTAAGTAAATATATGAGCGTTCCTGGCAACTGAAATGTTTTACAGTGACATAAGTCCATCACCTGGATCAGCGTACAGTAAAAAACCTTACACAATAGTATTGATAGTCACAGAACTTACAAAGGATTTAAAAGGTGGATAATCTCCAGCATCCAACATCAGTATGATTCGCAGCAGCCAGTCTGTTTGCCGGCACACATCCAGCGGTTCCCCTCCAGCTATTAGGAAGTCAAATTTTGCTAAGAAGTGTCACTTGGTAGATTTGTAGTTCTTTGAAATAGTCGAGTGCAATTAGACAAACTTAAGTGGCAGTGGGCAGGGCATATTGCTCGCAGAACAGATGGCCGATGGGGCCGAAAAGTTCTGGAATAGCGACCGCGAACCGGGAGACGATGCGTTGGAAGGCCTCCCACTAGGCCTTCCAACGCATCGTCTCCCGGTTCGCGGTCCTGGTGAAGGTTTCGGGGATCCGCTGGATGCAGTCGCACGGGACCGGTCAATGTGGCGACACTTGGGGGAGGCCTATGTCCAGCAGTAGACGTCTTTCGGCTGAAATGATGATGATGAATTAGACAAAAAATACTCATAAGGTAAAACTAAAAAAAAAATTCGCCGCTCGGGTTTTTTTTTTATTCCTTATGGTAATGTTTTTTTTTGTTTATGAATTACTTTAAATTCGACGAATTTATATGGTAGCGTAATATTGTAACCTGTTTGTATCCATTGAACGCCAATTTTCTCAGATCCGGTGAAATGTCCGCGGTAGCCATGGCTACCCCGCGCGCACGCCGCGCGCGCATGGAAAGTTTTTGCCGCGCAAGCCCCCCGCGCCACTTCCCATTTAAAGCTTATTTTCTCATAAACTATTGCAGCTACACCAAAACAAAAAATACGTGTGTATAGCTGAAACTATACAGAATCTAACTACGTAAAAACTAATTACGACAACTAGATATAAGTATTTCGAAAAAAATGTGAACTTGAGAATATATTTTGATTGTCAGTTTCTCCAATAAGAATAAAAGTTTTACCAATTAGAATTGTAATTGGTATCAATAAAACCTATTTATAAGTAAACTAGACTATATAAGCTTCGTTTTAATACCCATATATCCTTACTTTGGCACTTTCTTAGTAGCACAATCACCCAAAACAATCAACCCTCCTCGCATTATATTCGATACCTACTGATTTTGTCGTGTTTACGTAAAAAATTCGATAAGATTTCGTTTTATTTTACTGTTTTATATTGCGGAGACACTAATAATTCAAGACGCGTTCTTCAAGACGCGTCGTACACAGAAGAACAAAAAACTCTCTGATCAGACTCTCAAGCTCATGAAGGAACGGCGTGAGATGATCCTGCAGTCTTCAGAAGACGCGTGGAAATACCGGCAGCTCAATAGACAGATCTCTAAATCCTTGAAGAGCGACCTCCGCCGCTTTAATACCGAGCGTATTAAAGACGCCATTGAGCGGAATAAAGGCTCAAAGGTATTTGCAAGAGATCTGGCTATTGGGCAGAGCCAGCTCACGAAACTGAAGACCGACGATGGCAGAATCGTATCCGCCAAACCGGAGCTACTGAGGGAGATCGAGAGTTTTTATGGGCAGTTGTACACGTCAACCAGGAAACCCGTTGTAAATCTAGCGAATGACCCAAGAGCTAGACTGACCCGACACTACACCGAAGACATCCCAGACGTCAGCCTGTACGAGATTAGGATGGCTCTGAAACAGCTTAAAAACAACAAGGCACCGGGTGATGATGGAATTACGGCCGAACTTCTGAAGGCGGGTGGAAAACCGGTACTTAAGGCCCTTCAGAAGCTGTTTGGTTCCGTCATACTCGAGGGCAAAACGCCTCAGGCATGGTGCAGGGGTGTGGTGGTACTCTTCTTCAAAAAGGGCGACAATGCCCGGTTGAAGAACTATAGGCCCATCTCACTTCTAAGCCATGTCTACAAGTTGTTTTCAAGAGTCATCACGAATCGTCTCGCGCGCAGGTTTGACGATTTTCAGCCTCCCGAACAAGCCGGATTCCGTAAAGGCTTTAGCACCATAGACCACATACATACGCTGCGACAGGTTATACAGAAGACCGAAGAGTACAACCTGCCTCTCTGTTTAGCGTTTGTGGACTATGAGAAAGCCTTCGATTCGATCGAGACTTGGGCTGTACTGCAGTCTCTCCAACGGTGCCAAATTGATTATCGGTACATCGAGGTGCTGAAGTGTTTGTACAAAAACGCCACCATGTCAGTCCGACTTCAGGACCAGACCTCGGAACCTATCCTTCTGCAGCGAGGTGTGAGACAGGGAGACGTCATATCTCCGAAACTGTTCACCGCTGCACTGGAAGATATCTTCAAGGTTCTGGACTGGAGAGGGCTAGGCATCAACATCAATGGCGAGTACATCTCTCACCTTCGATTTGCCGACGATATAGTGGTCATGGCTGAGACCATGGAGGACCTCAGTACAATGCTCGATGACCTCAGTAGAGCTTCCGAAAGAGTGGGTCTTAAAATGAACATGGACAAAACCAAGGTCATGTTGAATGCCCATGTAACACCCACTCCTATCAAGATCGGAGACTCTACTATCGAAGTTGTAGACGATTATGTCTACCTGGGACAAACGGTCCAGTTGGGTAGGTCTAACTTCGAGAAAGAGGTCAATCGTCGAATCCGACTCGGCTGGGCAGCGTTCGGGAAGCTGCGTGGAATCTTCTCGTCCAAGTTACCGCAGTGTCTCAAGACAAAGGTTTATGACCAGTGTGTGTTGCCAGTGATTACATACGGGACCGAAACGTGGCCGCTCACAATGGGCCTCATCAGAAGGCTCAAAGTCACCCAGAGGGCAATGGAGAGAGCTATGCTCGGAGTTTCCTTGCGTGATCAAATCAGAAATGAGGACATTCGCAAGAGAACCAAGGTTACCGACGTAGCCCGAAGAATTGCCAGACTTAAGTGGCAGTGGGCAGGGCACATTGCTCGCAGAACAGATGGCCGATGGGGCCGAAAAGTTCTGGAATGGCGACCGCGAACCGGGAGACGATGCGTTGGAAGGCCTCCCACTAGGTGGACCGATGACCTGGTGAAGGTTTCGGGGATCCGCTGGATGCGAGTCGCACGGGACCGATCAATGTGGCGACACTTGGGGGAGGCCTATGTCCAGCAGTGGACGTCTTTCGGCTGAAATGATGATGATGATGATGACTAATAATTACTTAATTGAAGTAATTTTCATAATACGAGCACTATTTTAACTATTTTTGCAATAATTTCTAAAAAAACATTAACAAAATACCACGTTCGACATGGCGCCAATTTTACATTTCGATATTATCGTTTCAACAGACTTTGAACCTACGATGTTTATAGATATTCGTAAAGCTTGATTAACGAGGTTTATTTTGATATATAACACTATATACATTGGGTTAAAATAAAAGAATACTCACGTTTTAAAACCAGACAACATAAATCACAACACGGCATTACGGTAAAATTAGACAACTGACTTTTAAAACTTTTTTGATATTTATTTTTGACGGCTGATATTGTCGTTCTTTGTGCCACAGACGCAGAATTTAATACTGTATCCATAAAAGGGGACCATAGACGGTACATTTAGAGATGTTACCAGTTTTAGTAAGTTTTTTCGAAGTTTTTTCGATACAAATTTAGATGCAACAAACGGGGCCTAAGCGTTGGACCGGAATATTTTTTTGGTCCTTTGTAGGGCGTAATCGTTTCACCGGGGTCCTCGAAATGAATTTTTCAGGATTTATTTGAAAATTACCAATTTTTTTCATTTATGTCTATATTGTGGCCGTGAAAATGTGAAAGAAAATTACATTGACTAGTGAAGTAAATAAAAATTCATTCGGAAATATTAAGAAATCGTCTATGTAGAAGTCTAAGAAGGCGATTTTTCTCAAATGTTTCTATGGCGGTCAACGTAAATATTCGAATGAAATGTCCTAGATCTATCATTATTTATGCCTTGCTAGTAGTTAGACTCAAATACGCTATCCCATAAAACATCATCGGCTTTCAGCCATTTGACATAAAATAATATTGTTGATCAGAACGCGTGTGCCTCCATGTTTAGAAGCACGTCGGTGTAATAAAAATTTGTTCACATAAATCAAACGGTTTTGCGTTACACGTTGACATTACGAGTTATGACATAGTCTACTGTAACCGGTTTGGATACTAATATTTTGATATGAGCTGAATTTCTAGGCATGAGCCTAACGTTTATGTTACACGTATTATTTGATATTAATTTAATGGTATGGTATCTTGGTATAATAATCCAATTTTTTTCAAGCTTGTCACTATACGAAGGAGCTTTTCGAACTTTTACTATTTTGCCTCTGCTACTACAAAATATCAACTGCCTACTAACCTTTCAATTTAGCTTGTTTTTGGAAACAAATAGTTGATAAGCATCCGCAACGTCAGCAGATCGAACGCATCCTGGGTTTTTGCAATGTCAACCACCGCAGACACTGCGTCTGTAGGATTTGTATTCTGTGTTTTTATAATACAAAATATCAATTTTGTTTAAAATATTAATCATCTGAGATCGGAATCGCATCGGACTGGTTTTACTTTTTTTAGGGTTCCGTACCTCAAAAGGAAAAAACGGAACCCTTATAGGATCACTTTGTTGTCCGTCTGTCTGTCTGTCTGTCAAGACGCTTTTTCTCAGGAACACGTAAAGGTATCAAGCTGGAATTTATATCGAATACTCAGGTCTACTGTCCCTTGGAGCTGTGAAAAAATTACACTTCTAAGCCAACGCAAAAGATACGGCTGTTTATGCCGCAAATTTTCGACACTCGTAAGGGAATCAAAACCTACAGGGTACTTCACGTAAACTCATAATCTTGAAATTTGGTACGAAGCAACGTTTTATAACACAGATAAAGGAAAAATTGCGAAAACCGTAAAATTTTTGTTAAATCATATAATAATAATATTTTTCATAATTTAAATCTTACTACCCCTTTTCTCATGAACGCGTAAAGGTATTAAATTGAAATTCATACCAAATACTCAAGTCTATAGTACCTGTAAGCTGTAACAAAACCGAACTTCTATGTCAACGCAATCAAACGAAACAGCAATTTAAGCCGCATATTTTCGAACTCGCAACTACTCGCAAGGGAATCAAAACCTAAAGGGTACTTCCAGTTGACCCAGAATCTTGAAATTTGGCATAAAGCAACGTCTTATAGCCCAGATAAAGGAATAATTGCGAAAACCGTAAAATTTTAGTTAAATCATATAATAAAAACTATTTTAATAATTTTAAACTTACCACCCCTTTCCTCATGAACGCATAGAGGTATTAAATTAAAATTCATACCAACTACTCAGGTCTATAATACCTTTAAGATGTAACAAAATCGAACTTCTATGTCAACGCAATCAAAAGAAACAGCAATCTAAACCGCATATTTTGAAACTCGCAATCACTCGCAAGGGAATCAAAACCTAAATGGTACTGCCAGTCGACCTAAAATCTTGATATTTGGCATGAAGCAATGTTTTATAACACATATAAAGGAAAAATTCCGAAAACCTTAAATTTTTTGTTACATCACATATATTTTTTTTAATAATTCCCGCGACTTCGTCCGCGTGGAGTAGTTACTTTGGGCTAACGCTAACATAAACCCCGATTTTGTTTACCGAGAAGGTGAAAATCTATATATACAAGGTGTTGTTTTGCATCCTCGTCAAATTCTAGGAGGTAACTATGCTAATGATTCTCGACCCGAATCAATAATAAAATGAGTAGGTAATTTTCTTTTTTTTTTTATTTACTGATATCGGTAACTGTGAACCACCCGTGTTTTAAACACGGGCCGTCTGATCCCTGCCTTATAACGTCGCTTACACACAAACAAAAAACCTCAAACGTTTTTTCGATAATTTTATAATCCCTAAACCACGCTATGGGGGTTATTCTGAAATATTGACAAATTTAAACAACAAAAAAATGCAGTGTTTTTTAATAATTTACTAGGTACCGTAATTTATATTGAATATTTATGTCTTTTGTGACAACATCCTGAATTTTGACGAGGATGCAAAACAACACCTTGTATATATATAAATTACGTGTCACGTTGTTTGTCGGGGATGGACTCCTAAACTACTTCACGCAGACGAAGTTTTGCGGTACAGCTAGTATATTTAAATAATACGTACGTTAAAGAGTTATTTTAGGTACCTACATAAAAAAATTAGGCTCCGCGAATAAAAAGTCCGCCGCGGATTTACCGCAACTCAACGCACACGGTGTGCGATCAACACTTTTTTTTGAAGTATCATTTATAGAAGTTAAAAAAAAAGTCCGCGGACAAAAATCCATCGTCTGCGCAGGCTAAAAGAGTGGAACTTTAAAACGTTAGGTAAAAGTACTGGGTCTTATAACCTTATAGGCCTGCGCAGACGACGGACTTTTCTCCGTGGCGGAGAAAAAAGTACGCTCCGCGAATAAAAAACCCACCGCGGATTCACCGCGATCTCAACGCACACGGTGTACGATCATTTGTTGCCCGGAAATGTAGAGAAGTGCACGCTATGGAAGCAGATATTCAGAGGTTACGTTGTGATGCAATTTACATGAAGTTTAAGAAAAAGAGAAGACATTTTAAAAGAAAATACTGAGTCCATCCCCTTGGATCCATCGGATCTCGTCACTCTCGAGCGCACAACGCGGATTAAAGTCCGCCATGTGCGTTGTTTCGCCTAGCCACACGAGTTCTATTTTTTGGGTGACTCCACCGTACTTTTGTTCGGTCCGCTCTCTGCATGTCCTTGGTTATTTGGGGGACTTTTTGTACGCGGTACTTTTAATCCCTCGTTTGCGTTACTCAATACAGTTCTAAGCGATTTATTTTAGCGGACAAAAAAATCCGCGGACAAAAATCCGTCATCTGCGCAGGCTATATATCATGTACATTATTGGTTATCCTCAAAAAACCTGAAAACTAATTTTATTTTAAAGTACTTCTGCGTAGACTTTTTTTTTTTCTTTCGGCAGAAGTAGATATTGATTTTCACCAGAACCAGATCTCGGTAGGGCAAACTCAAACTCAAACTCAAAGCATTTATTTCAATTAGACCATTACAGGCACTTTTGAAAGTCAAAGAACAAAAAAAAAAAAGAACGCTAAGCTACAGTCCCAGTCACAAGACATAATAACTTGTGAAAGTACTGTAGTTGCCCATTCCAAAGCGTAGATCTCTATGGAAAAGAATGGGCAAGAAACTCCATGGACACTCTTTTAAATTAAAATATGTTACAGAATCTTGGTTACATCATTTGTGTTGAGAAGTACTAGTATGTGAGAACGATGTAGAAATACGGGCAAGTTAAGAGCGTCCAGAGTAAAAGACGAAATCAATAATTCGAAAATAAAGTTAAAAATAAAATAATTAAAAATGAACCATGGCAGCTAAGAGATGACCAGGCACAACTGACAGCGCCCGTTCACGAACATGACGCATGTATCAGCCATCATTCAACTCAACCATATTGAAGGGAACTAAATGACCCGACACACCCGCCGCCATCAGCGTGACATTTAAGTGAGCATGACATTCACTCAACCGCCAGGGTAAATTCGCGTCAGTGTAAGTAAGATGTAGGTACTCAGTAAATGGTGGCTTTACAGTTCATAGTTTTCACACATGTGCTATGCAATTATATAATACTAAGAGATTGAATCTATACAAAGCAAAGATATTTATACAATCTTCTGCAGCTTCCACAGTAACTTCACATGGTAATTTGATAGCCTCTATGGTTGTGGAGCAGGACCAGCATTGAGCCAAGCATTTTTATCATCAATGTAATCCCCCAACTTATAATATGCTTGCCTACATAGTGTGCGCTTTATGCAAGATTTAAATTTCGTTTCATTCAGTTGTAGAATGGGGGCAGGAATTTTATTGTAACATTTTAAACAGTACCCCATGAAAGATGAGTCTACTTTAGCTAACCTGAAACCTGGCTGAACCAGTTGGTCCCTGTTTCTAGTATTATAGTGGTGCCGGTCACTTCTTTTACTAAATAAATGCAGATTTTTCCTAACGTACATGATATTTTCATAGATATATTGACAAGGTACAGTCATGATGTTAATTTCCTTAAACAGTTCTCTTAGAGAATCGCGCCTACGTAGATTATATATGGCTCTGATAGCTCTTTTCTGCAGAATAAATATAGACTCGATGTCTGCAGCCCGACCCCATAGTAAAATACCGTATGACATAATGCTATGAAAATAACTAAAATACACTAGCCTCGCGGTATCTACATCAGTAAATTGACGGATTTTCCTGACAGCATATGCTGCTGAACTCAGCCGTCCTGCAAGAGATGTTAAATGAGAACCCCATTGTAGCCTTGAGTCGAGCGTGATCCCCAAGAAAACAGTTTCATCGACAAATTCAAGTTTCTCTTGATTTAATACTATGTCACAATCACTACATTTGACATTTGGTAGAGTAAATCTTATACACTTAGTTTTTTTCCCATTTGATACTAAATTATTAGCGGTAAACCAGTTATGGACCTGCATTAGAGCGTTATTTACGTCGTTGAGGTTTGTGGCACGTCTGTTTATTCTAAATATTAAAGAAGTGTCGTCAGCAAACAACACCATTTGCGGTTGGTTTTTAAACAAATGGGGTAAGTCATTAATATATACTAAAAAGAGGAAAGGACCCAATATTGAACCTTGTGGTACACCCATTTTTACTTTTAAACCCATTGAATTTACACCATTTACTTGTACTTGCTGCTGTCTATCATTCAAATACGATTTTACTAAACTGAGCGCAAGTTTACCTAAACCGTAATGTTCAAGTTTCAAGAGCAGGGTTTCGTGATTTACGCAATCAAATGCCTTCGAGAGGTCACAGAAGATTCCTATGGCATCTTGTGCCTCTTCCCACGCAGTATATATATGTTTTAATAAAGTGACACCGGCGTCAGTCGTACAACGTCCTTTGGTGAAACCATACTGTTTGTCATGTAAGATTTTATTGGTGCTAAAGTGGGTGAGCATTTGATTAAGCATTACCTTTTCAAACACCTTGCTGAAAACCGGCAACACGGAAACGGGTCTATAGTTATTGGTCTCTTTACTGTCCCCAGATTTGAAAAGTGGTATTACCTTGCTGTATTTCATAAGGTCTGGGAAGACTCCCTGGTCCACACACAAATTGAAAATTAAGGCTAAATACGGTGCTATAGTATCGATAATGGCTTGACAAACTTTAACAGACATTCCCCATAGATCTTCGGTTAATTTGATTTTGATTTCCTTAAAAGCTTTAATGACTGTTATGGGGTTTATATGCTTAAATTGAAACTCAATCGGACAGGCTGAAACGTTCGCCTTTAATAAGTCAATGGAAAGCAAGGGTGAGGAATTTAAGGTTTCGGTAGTTTTAAGCAGGATATTGGTAAAAAAATCTACAAATTCTTGAGCTACTTCGTTTTTAGAACTTAGAAGACCATGTGAAGTCTCTAGTCTGATATCATTATTATGTTTTTTATTTCTATTTGTTTCACTATTGATAATTTTCCAAACCGTCTTTATTTTGTTATCGGCAGACTTAATCTTGTTGCTAATAAATAAGGCTTTAGCTACCTTGCAAGTGTTTTTAAAGATTTTTGAATAAGTTGCAACATATTTATTGAAAGTTTCCGAGTTGATGTAAGGCTTAAGGCCGTACAACTCAAACAATCGCTCCCTACTTATCCTAATACCCTTAGTTGCCCAGTCACTGAACATAAATTTAGGGTAAATAGATTTAGTTTTCATTTTTAATGTATTATTGAACTCTACGTTAACCACTGAAAAGAATTCCGCATAAAATTGATTTACATTTTCAATAACATGGCCCGGAATGCCTAAATTACTAATTAAGTTATTATTAAATTTATTTAAATTGCTCGGTGTTATTTGTCTAGAGTTTATCTGGATTTTTTGTAATGGTGTGTAGGACTCGAAAACAACGGTTTGCCCACTGTGATCAGAAGGGAGGTAATTAACAATGGATTTATCTAAGTAGTCGCAGCAACAAAAAACATTATCAATACATGTAGCAGTATTTGTAGTAATTCGGGTTGGTTCTGAAAACACGTTTAACAGATTAAATGATTTAAAAAGATGTAATAATCTACTGCTATTAGAATTTTTGTCTAAAATATTAATATTAAAGTCACCACAGATAACCAGTGATTTTTTACCGGTTGCAAGTTTTGCCAAAGCATCTTCCATTACTGACTCAAATATGGAGTAGTTTTGATAATTTGGGGGTCTGTAAACGCACACTATTATATGCTTATCCAGCTCAACACAAGACAGTTCAATATTATGCTCAACCGATAGATCAACAATATCGTTCCGCAACTTAAATTTAATACAATTTTTAACTAAGATTAATGAACCCCCACGCATCTTAGATTTTCGGTTAAAGCAACTGCCCACACTGTAATTGGCGTAATTAATTAGCATTTCATGGTCTTTTAACCAATGTTCAGTGAAACAAACAATCTCAAACTTTGTTTTTTCTAAAAATAATTCAATCTCTAATTGCTTTGAAGAGAAACCTTGAATGTTTTGATGGAATAATTGCAAGGAATTCTGCTGAGCCCCTTTTTTACATTTAGCTATTTGATAGCGAGAAGGTATAATGTTACTGGTATCTTCTGTTGTCTTACTAACTAGTTTAAATGAGCATCCGGAGTGAGCCCCAGTGAGTGGCTCCTGTGCCATCACCAGACAACAAGCTCCTATCACTAATACTACTAATACTACTACTACTATTACTAATACACCCTAATTGAGAATTTTCCATGCTCACACATGGAACCTCCTCAGTAAAATAATTGTAAATAGAAAAATCTATATTAGTATGATTACTAATTGTCGCAGTGTTTATAATACAACTAAACTTAGACATACTACTTATGTCTGTGTGAATATTATAAGCTAATAGCCTAGCTATTTTGTGTCTACATCCAATAGGTAGATACACATTACCCCGTGTCGACCTGTTTATCTACAAAAGAGTTGGTATCAAAAACCAACATGGGCAACATATAGTTGCCCGGACGAAATACACTATTGGCGTAAATCTCATGACTGGCCGGCCTTGCATATCATAAACGTGCACGCATTTCTTGATCATTATTTTGCTGCGATGTTATTTTAAAACTGCGATATCTCCTAAGTTTTTCATTGAAATCGAATGATGCAAAGGGCAATTTAGTTATAAATTAAATATTTGTGATGCATAACGTATTTATTTGGATAAGGATTAATATCATGTTTATAAAACACCTTCGAAAATATGCTGTCACAAACTTTTTTTTTAAATTTAAATGAGGAACAATTCAGTCATACATGATTTTTGCGAAACTTTAACCGTTTACGCAGCGCATGCAGCGGAAGCTCTCAAAAGGAAATAAAAAACCCGATTTTGATACATTTTTCATTGGTGCTCCGCTCCTTTTTGTTGTAGTGTGATGATATATAGCCTATAGCCTTCCTCAATAAATGGGATATCTAACACTGAGAGAATTTTTCAAATCGGATCAGTAGTTCCTGAGATTAGCGCGTTCAAGCAAACAAACAAACTTCTCTCTTCAGCTTTATAATATTATATTACTATTACTATAGATTAGTATAGATAGACAACCCTTTTCCAAGTTGACTCATATCAAAAATTTAGGTCTAATTGCCTGTAAGGAACCCTCAGTGCGCGAGTCCGACTCGCACTTGGCCGGTTTTTTTTACTCGAAATAGTCTTGCGTTTTGCCGAAACTCACCTGATGTAAAGCGATGATGTGGCCTACGGTAGAGCACGCGTGCCTAGAAGATACCAATTTAATCGAACTTTGAAGAGATTTAATGATCAGAGAAGCCGGCAGCGAATACCGTAGACAGCGGCTCGCAGTGAGAATGTAGAAGGAAAGCGCTTTGTTCGGGTCGGACGCTTCGCCGTATCTTCTTAACACAGGTTTACATAACCTAGCTAAAAGAGTGCTTAGTCACACAACGTTTTAGTTAAAGAGGTAAATAGGGCTCAGCATGTTAATTATTTCAGCATGTTCCCACTCCTCAAGATTGGAGACTCTACTATCGAAGTTGTAGACGATTATGTCTACCTGGGACAAACGGTCCAGTTGGGTAGGTCTAACTTCGAGAAAGAGGTCAATCGCCGAATCCGACTCGGATGGGCGGCGTTCGGGAAGCTGCTGCGAAAGTTTATGACCAGTGTGTGTTGCCAGTGATTACATACGGGACCGAAACGTGGTCGCTCACAATGGGCCTAATCAGAAAGCTCAAAGTCACCCAAAGGGCAATGGAGAGAGCTATGCTCGGAGATTCCTTGCGTGATCGAAACAGAAATGAAGACATCCGCAAGAGAACCAAGGTTACCGACGTAGCCCGAAGAATTGCCAAACTTAAGTGGCAGTGGACAGGGCACATTGCCCGCATAACAGATGGCCGATGGGGCCGAAAAGTTCTAGAATGGCGACCGCGAACCGTGAGACGATGCGTTGGATGGCCTCCCACTAGGTGACCGATGACCTGGTGAAGGTTCCGGGGATCCGCTGGATGCGAGTCGCACGGGACCGGTCAATGTGGCGACACTTGGGGGAGGCCTATGTCCAGCAGTGGACGTCTTTCGGCTGAAATGATGATGATGATGTTAATAATTTGACTGAATTGTCAGTCAAATGATTGACATGCTGCAGATCCACCATTGTCAATGAATGAATCGTGGTTAAACACAAGTTAAATGATTTACCTAGTTGGTTATGGATTCTAAATCAAGTAAAAATCGTTACCTGACAGTTTACTAGATAAATAAATACTTGTGTAACCATAGTTTACACTTACCGTGACATGTCATTTTACTTTGCTTCAAAGAATATTTTCACTCAATACAAATTACAAAAAAACTGCTTTTACGGCCTATGTTTATACAGGTTGATCTGGTTTTCTAATTTGGCTAAATTAGACTCATCTTTTATGGGGTACTGTTTAAAATGTTACAAAAAAATACCTCCCCCTTTCTACAACTGAATGAAACGAAATTTTAATCTTGCATAAAGCGCACACTATGTAGGCAAACATATTATGAGTTGGGGGATTAGATTGATGATAAAAATGCTTAGCTCAATGCTGGTCCTGCTCCTCAACCATAGGGGCAATCTGAATCATCTGAATTACCATGTGAAGTTATTGTGAAAGCTGCAGAAGATTGTAAAAATATATTTGCATTATATAGATTCAATCTCTTAGTATTATATAATTGCATAGCACATGTGTGAGTACTATGTACTGTAAAGCCACCATTTACTGAGTACCTACATCTTTCATTGACTCGAATTTACCCTGGTGGTTGAGTGAATGTCACGCTCACTTAAATGTCACGCTGATGGTGGCGGGTGTGTCGGGTCATTTAGTTCCCTTCAATATGGTTGAGTTGAATGATGACTGATACATGCGTCATGTTCGTGAACGGGCGCTGTCAGTTGTTACTGGTCATCTCTTAGCTGCCACGGTTTATTTTAATTACTTTATTTTCGAATTACTGATTTAAGTTTTAACTCTGGACGCTCTTAACTTGCCCGTATTTCTACGTCATTCTCGCATGCTAGTAATTCTCAACACGAAAGATGTAACCAAGATTTTGTAACATATTTTGATTTAAAAGAGTGTCCATGGAGTTTCTTGCCCATTCTTCTCCATACAGATCTCCGCTTTGGAATGGCCAACTACAGTACTTTCACAAGTTATTATGTCTTGTGACTGGGACTGTAGCTTAGCGTTTTTTTGTTTTACTTTCAAAAGTGCCTGTAATGGTCTTATTGAAATAAATGCTTTGAGTTTGAATTTAGCAAATCCTTGAGCTGTCTCGTTGATCTTCAAACAGTAGTCGCAAGCACGACTGCTGGAGCTCCTAGATTCAATTCTCAGGTTGGGTAAAGCGTTTTGGTGGCAATTCGCTCACCCCCTATGACATGGGATTTAAAATCACATCTGGCAAAATGTTGGTGTACTATTTAAGTACACTTCGGACTAATCCCTTTACAGGCGCGATATTAAGTACAATCCTTTCTCATTCGCTAATTTATGAAAATGGGTTGGTGTCGTTTACGTGGTTTTCGGGATTGCTTACAATAAAAATTCTTATTCTTATTCTTTATTGCACACAAAAAAAAAATGAAAAATATACACACAAATTGCAATATAAAAACTTATGTACAACGGCGAGCTTAACCCAGATACGATTATGTGCAAAAACAGTACATTCAAAACTTAAATTAACTACTACATACATAATACTACATACGCATACAATACATATATATGTCGCAGTCTAATGATTTTATTCCGCTAGACTCGGAATCACGTGGGCAGAACACGGGTTTCGTGCAATGAAAACACACACACACACGGTACACTGCTTTTATCGAACTAACAAATTACTTGAAATTACAATCCAACACAATAACACTAGGCACCATGAATCGGGTTACAGTTTCGGGACGTCTTGACCCCGCAGCGGTCTGACACAGACTGTCCGCCTCGCTGGGAGCTCGAAACATCACGACTCTGTAGTAAGCGCGCTTAGGTGTGCGTAGACTGGTAAGTAGGTCGCTTGACCTTTGGCGCGCTTTCGATTCATAGTCAGTCTTGTATCCGTAATAATGACTCCGACTCCGACACGGCCATCCTGCTTGCACACGTCCTCGTGTGATGGGTATCCTGCAAACAAATACTCCACGACAGAAATTTGTTCCACACGGTCAGTCCTGACCAAACTTTGGATTCAACGGGGTGATGGAAATAAGAACATTTTAGAACTAGCCGTTTCGTTTTAACCGAACCGATTGGAAATAATCGAAAATACATTAATGATGACCCTGGGCCATGTACCATAGTCGTTCAAATCAACCTTTAAAACTCTACTGCAACAAAAAAAAACTACCAAGCTTATAGAAACCGTCGTGTAAATCCACCAACGCCACGGCTCTCTAGCCGACCAGCAATCGCATTGCTCTCACACATCTAGCGCATGGATCAAAACTAAAATTAGATCAAATAAAAAAATTAGGTCAATTAAAATGCAAGAGCAACCAAGTACCTCTTCATCCATCTAATCACCACATTAAGCAGGAATCTCATCCGTGGCCTATGGGCAACACTCAGGCCCTCCAACAAACCTCTGTTTGTTTTACTACGTTCCTCAAGAACGCCGAGTCCCACATGCATGACTCTATGGTCTCTACAAGACCCGACCTCCGCCAGAGCCACCCGCGCACCGCGCATCCACGGACTACTATAAGCAGACACCGACTTCTAACGGACTACGGCTACGAAATGGCTACTGGTACGGTCTGACCATCCGAACCAAGATTCCAAACTATCTCTCAACTCTAAATCATTTTACTTCAAACGGTACTTGACCCTCGGGCATTCTCCTTAACCCATCATGTGCATACTTGTAAGTACGCTTAGAACTTAATGATCTCAATGTGTAGCGATCACCCTCTAGCACTTCGACTGGTACGTGACCCCTGGCATCTTTCTCAGCCTACCGCGTGCGTATGTGTAGGCACGCTTAGAATTTAAAGCTTTCCGTATTAAAGATAACCGTCCAAAACCTCAATCACTCTAAACTGACCTTTAATCTTTAACAACCTAAAATCACCAATCGCAAAACGTTTAATTTTGCCATCGTTTCGTCAACTCGGCACACTTGTTATGTTAAGCTAAGCTAACCCGTCGCGTCTATACGAACCGTGTACCACCGGCTCGTCACCTTAGGTACCGGGTGCTTGAACTTTACCGGAGTGAGACTTCGCTACTTAGCACGTAACGCAGCTATTTACGAATTTTCAAACGTACTGAGAATTTCCCTAATAAGAACTTAGGAACTAATTATAATCGAAAAGCTTTTCAGTAGTCTTTTCAGCACCAAGGTGCACGATGAGAGTCGCGGAAATTACTGATTACCTACCATCGGAGAACACGAGCTAAATAGGGTACGCATTTAGACATACCATCGCGTTGAATATGACGGTGAAGGACGCCTGAACTTAGCACTTAAGTTTTGGCAACTCATTGCCAATTAGGTACATTCGCTGCGAAATCAGTTAAAAACCGATTGAAACTTGTTACCATTATTATGCTTCACCGAATGTACACAAAGGATTTTCGTTAACGAAACCTCCCTTGCCATCATGTTTGCAACAAAACCCTGATTTAAAATCTCGCCACCTAACATGACGTTACTTTGTAAATAATTATCAGGCAAACATTGCAACAAAGTTTCGATAGGGTAATCGTACGTTAATCACTACACAGCACAAAATCTGTTCTATACTGAATACTCGCGTTTGAACTATACCAGTTTTAGCAACAACGTGACTAATATGTTTGCCATTAAATTTCGATGGAAAACTTTCTTTCACCAACAAGTATTCAGAATCAGAATAATTAGTAAACCGTAACAACTCACCCCTGTGTTGCAACGTGCCCGCGATGTTGCTTGTACGACGCAGACATCGACGCGGCTCGGCACCCCGCCGTCAACAGGCCCGCTGTACACTGCCACTGCATGCCGTCACCGACGCACGTACGCCGAACGGCTACGTGAACCGACATGACACTTGACGCACAGCAAGGGCTTCGCGGCCCTTTGTCGCTTGCCCATGCCTGTAGCAGCCGGCACAGGCAGCGGCTTCTTCGTGCGACAATCCGCTTCGTTGAGTCCTGGTTTCTCCCTGGTCCGCAAGCATGGCACTTGATTTGCGGTAGCGATGAACATTTGTGACGTTTTTCTTGCCCACGTCATGGTCAGTGCGCATTATCTTTAGGGGTTCTCCTTTGGTTTGTCACTACTCAGGTTAATGAGGGTAGTCGTAAAAGTTACGGCGCACACGAATCTGGCCTTGAACAATTATTTAAACTGGTCCCACGTCAAACCTGGATAGGTTCTCAGTGTTTCGCAAACATTTGTGTTCAAGGTACATCTAGAAATTCGGTAGTACATTTTGGAGGTACACCGTAGATGGAAAATCACCTTCGTTTTCCGAGGCACATCAACTAATGACCACGGTACACCAGTGAGCAGCGGAACACTATGTTACACTATGTTACACTATGTTACACTATGTTACACTATGTTACACTATGTTACACTATGTTACACTATGTAGATGCGGAGCCCTTCAACGTCTTGCTTAACGTCCAAATAAGCTGGATAGTTTAAACTGCACTCAGCACGAAAAAAATAAAAAGTCACTTCATTAAAATTAGGCTGATAATCAGCACTTTTTGAACGTCAAAATTACAAAAGACAGTCCCCCAAAACGCCCGCCCTTCGCCACTTCCTAAGTGTTTTAGCTGGGAAGAAGAAGTGGCGGAACAAACTTCCCAGCAACACATCTGTCTGTTAGGTTAGAAGAACCAGATTTTACACAAAACAAGTGTAAGAAGACTCCTTGGGTAGATAACAATAATATTTAATTATTCCTTTTTCAGCAATCTACTACCCGTTGAGCGGTCCGGGCGTACTTATACGCCTAAAAATTTTTCCCGTCAAACGTCCAGCACTCAAAGTACGCCCAAAAATTTTTCCCGTCAAACGTCCGGGCGTACTTATACGCCTCGAAGAGTTGTACCAAAAAACTTACTAAAACTTTTAAAATCTCTATGAATTTACCATCTATGGTCCCTCTTATGGATACAGTATTAAATTCCGCGTCTATGGCATAAAGAACGACACTATCAGCCGTCAAAATTAAATGTCAAAAAAGTTTTAAAAGTCAGTTGTCTAATTTTACCGTAATGCCGTGTTGTGATTTATGTTCTCTGGTTTTAAAACGTGAATACTATTTAATTTAAAACCCAATGTTTATAGTGTTATATATCAAAATAAACTTCATCAATCAAGCCTTACGAATATCTAAGAATATCACGTTCGGACCTCCAAATACGCCTACAAATTTATCTGGTAAGTCAAATGTCCTGGGCGTAATTATGGGCCTCGATCATTATTTTTAGAAATTATTGAAAAAATAGTTAAAAAAGTGCTCGTATTATGAAAATTAGTTCAATTAAGTAATTATTAGTGTCTCCGCAATATAAAACAGTAAAAAAAAACGAAATCTTAGCGAATTTTTTACGAAAACACGACAAAAACAGTAGGTATCGAATCGATCAGAGCAGGGGTTGATTTGTTTGGTTAATTTAGCTACTAAGAAAGTGCCAAAGTAAGGACATATGGGTATTAAAACAAAGCTTATATAGTCTAGTTTAATTATAAATAGGTTTTATTGATACCAATTACAATTCTAATTGGTAAAACTTTTATTCTTATTGGAGAAACTGACTTTCAACATATATGCTCAAGTTCACATTTTTTTCCAAATACTTCTATCTAATTGTTGTAATTAGTTTTAACATAGTTAGATTCTGCATTGTTTCAGCTATACACACGTATTTTTTGTTTTTGTGTAGCTGCAGTAGTTTACGAGATAATAAGCTTTAAGTGCGCCGTGTTTCGCGCCAAAAATTCGTGCATGCGCATTTTTGAGAATGAACGTTGAAATTTGATATGTGTTGTGACCTTGACTCAAATTACTAGGCGTATTTTGAGGCCCGGACGTTTGAGCGGCTACAATAATGCACTATAATAAATAATATAACAGCTACAATAATTATTCGCAAGTATCCGCCGGGTAACTTCCGTAGTCCGAGCCCTAGCTCGTTCCAAAACCAAGTGAACGAATCGATTGCCGGAACCAGCCTCCTTTTCCCACCAACCGTCACCGCTTGGTGTTGCACATAAAAATAATTATTCCAAATAATCGATATGTCAGTTTAGTCGATTTTTAAACTACAGATAAATTAACCTAACACTCGTCCATCCTGACCTTGTGTATGTCCTCATACACATAAGTCAGGACGAACCTAACACTCGGGCAATCGATCCGTTTTACACAAGTAAAAAGAGAAAACAACAAAAAGGGAAAAAAAATAACTATTTTATACATATTTCAATATCATTATTCCATCTTATGTGATGCAACTAGTAATTGAGGTAATACAATTTTACATTATTTAATTCAATAGCTTAACATTTATGTTTTTTCAAATTAATCTCATTATTTCAGCACACTCTCTCGCTACTAATTAATATTTTACATAATTTTGGCGAGTCTATCACTTGGTCGCAAACTGGCAGACCAATCACATGGTCCCTAAACTGGCAAACCAATCACATGGTCGCTAAACTGGCAAACCAATCAGATGGTCGCTAAACTGGCAAACCAATCACATGGTTGCTAAACTGGCAAACCAATCACATGGTTGCTAAACTGGCAAACCAATCACATGGTTGCTAAACTGGCAAACCAATCACATGGTTGCTAAACTGGCAAACCAATCACATGGTTGCTAAACTGGCAAACCAATCACATGGTTGCTAAACTGGCTAAACAATCACATGTTTCATATCTTATTTACCATACACAAAAATTTAAATATACATAAATTGATCTAGACTTAAAATTACAACTAATGCTTAATTTACTACGTATTAATATTATATTTCATACAACTAAATAATTAATAATCCAAAAATATAAACTAAATATAACTTCTTAACACTGATATATTTATCCAAGTGTAACTTGGAAATAAAATAAAAAATCTAATTACTGTCAACATCATGATTTTCACTCTCTGAATCATTGTCATTCAAATTCAGTGCAGCCACGTGTACCCAGGGCTGCATGCGGTCGGCAGCGACGGTCGTTTTACGTTTATGTCTACTACTACTCAATCCTGGTATTGCTACAATTCTGTATCTATCTTTTCCTAGTACCGATATGACGCGATACGGTCCTGTATATTGAGGCAGAAGCTTCTTACTTTTACCATCATTTTTAAAATTTGTATTCGTTATTTTAACTAATTCCCCTTCAGAATAGATACGGGCGGGGCGTCTGCCTTTATCATATCGTTCCTTTTGTTTTTCTTGCTCTTCATCTATTTTATCTTTAACTTCCTCTCTAATACTTATTAAGTTATTATCTTCTCGTGTTTCTTGCCGAACTACGTTTAGTCTCGGGTCTAACTCGCTACTCATGCAATTACCAAACATGACTTCAGCAGCCATCCTTCCCGTTGTTTTATTAATTGTGTTATTAATGCCCCACTGGATTTTTCCGACCTTATCATCCCAATCTTTTTCACTATCGTTGAGATTGATAGCGGTCAAAGAAGCTAGAATTGTGCGGTTGTATCGCTCAACTTGTCCATTCGAGCGTGGACTAGCAACCGCATTCAATACATGCTTCGTTCCCCTATCCAAACAATACCTCCTGAATGCATGGGAAGTGAAACAAGAGCCACGATCGCTAATTATTCTGTCGGGAACTCTAAAGGTACTGAAAATTTCATCTAGAACTCTTATTGCAACCAGTGACTTTGTATTTCTAACGGGCCTTATGAAAACGAATTTGGTAAATGCATCTACCATCACTAAAATGTACGAATTCCCTCTTTTTGAACGCACGAAGGGTCCGAGATGGTCAACGTGTACGGTGTGAAAAGGAACCTCGACCTTAGGAATTGGATGCAAGTGACCCTCATTACATGAAGTCTTTTTCGAGTATGCGCATTCAATACATGCTTCAACATATTTTTTTACAAATTTTGACATTTTAGGAAACCAGTATGCATTCCTTATTCGTTCGAGAGTCTTTTCCACTCCGAAATGGCCAATGTCGTCGTGATTCATACGACACAATTGCCATCTTGCGCCCTTTGGCACGACCCAACGTAAGTTTGTTTTGCTACCATCAATGCATCTATAAAGCTTGTTGTCCTTTATTACGTAATCATCCCTAATTTGCTTAAGCCCTTCTACATCTAAATTTGAAGTTAAAATATCTCTGATACGGCCCAGTTCGCTATCACCTAACTGTAATGTATGGAGCCAATCATCACCGGTAATAACCATTACTCTTGGATACTGATCAGTAACATCTAAAATAGCGTCCAGATTGTTTCCATCATTTATGATCGGGTTACGTGACAAAGCATCTACATGAGCCATTCTATTCCCCGGCCTGTATTCTATTGTGCACTGAAATTCTTGTATTAAAAGATACCAACGCGCTATCCGCGGAATAATATCGCGTTTAATAAATGTGGACCGTAGTGCGCTGCAATCAGTGACGATTTTAAAATTCTGTCCTAACAAATATACTCTAAATTTCCGTAGAGAACATACTACGGCCAACGTCTCCAGTTCATAAGCATGGAAGTTTTTTTCTTCTGGAGAAGTTTGTCGGCTGTAAAATGCTACGGGCCTAAAACTATCACTACTTCCCCTCAAACGTTGAAGCAGAATTCCACCGACGCCATATTTACTGGCGTCTGTGTGCAATTCTGTTTCCCTACTTGGGTCATAAATTGCCAAAACTGGACGTTGGATTAACTTTTCCTTGAGCATTTTAAACGCGTTTTCTTGTTCATCTGACCAAATCCAAGAAGCATCCTTTTTTAACAACTTATTTAAGGACTGTGCAATGTGTGCAAAATTCATAATAAATTTGCGGAAATAACCTACAAGCCCAAGAAATTGACGAACAGTGTGAACATTTATAGGGCGAGGAAAGTCTAAAACACTCTGGATTTTTTTGTCACCTGGCCTAACACCTAAAGCACTAATTTCATAACCTAAATAATCAATTTTATCTTTCAAAAATTCGCACTTGGATAGGTTTAGAGTTAGATTTGCCTGTCTTAGTAGTTTCAAGACATTTTCTAGCCTCTCCAAACATTGTTCTACGCTTTTCCCATATATTAAAACATCATCTATATAAGCTGTGGCTTGGCTATACCTAGCTGACCCCAAGACTCTATTCATCATACGTTGGAACACTGCCGGCGCATTTGCCAACCCAAACGGCATTCGATTAAACTCGAACTGTCCATCTGGGGTGACAAAAGACGTCAGTGGCTTTGACTGTTCTGATATTGGCACCTGATAGTACCCAGAAAATAAGTCTAGTGTGATGAAAAACGCCTGACCGGAGAGCCTAGCAATCTCGTCTTCTATCACCGGCATCGGATAATGTTCCTTAGTGGTCACGGAGTTTAACATCCTATAGTCTATGCACATTCTCATTCGCCCATCTTTCTTACGCACGAGGATCACGGGGCTAGCATACTCAGAGGTAGATTCTCTTACAATCCCAGCTTCTAACATCTCGCCTACCATTTCACGCACTTGATCGCGTTCTTTATGTGATAATCGGTAAGGCCTATATACAATTGGACGTTTGCTATTTATTTCAATGTTCATTTCAGTGACATTAGTACTTCCTAGTTCTTTTAAATTCGATGCAAAACAATCCTTAAATTCATTAAGTAATTCTAACAATTTAGATCTATGTTCATCGCCAACATTATCGCCAATATGAACCTTACTAATGTTAATACGATCTGTCATCAGTTTAACATCTACATTAAAAACGCTATTAACTACCTGAACATTGCTGGCACGACTTATAATCGAGCCCTTGTATAAATGACATTGGTTCGATACGGGCATAACATATACATATACGAAACCGTCCTTAAGTGCATAGACACCTCCGCAAACAATGTATTGAAACGTTGGTTTCCCTATAACCTTGCTATCAATTATAATATGACCGTTCAACCGTGGTTCAGTATAAGCTTTGACTACAGTAGGACCATAGATTTCTAGATTAGCTGCAGAAACAACTTTTATTAAACGTTCCTCATCTATTTCAGTTTTATTGAATGGTATTTCTTGATTGATATTAACCCTTAGGGTCGCACGAACTTTCATCGAAATTAAACATCAAAATAATACCTGATAATGATTGTTAGACCTTCAATAAGGGTAGGAAAAATAAGGGAAAAAATCTAATTAGTTGCTAATCAGAGATAATTAGTGTATATTGTACTATACATTGCTCCCGACGTTAATAAATCTCTCATGTTAGGGATGTATAGCATAATATACAAAATGCACTTTGACATGGTTGATAAAAATAATACAACGATAAAATATGCTTCAAATTATAATAAAAAAAAAATCTTCAGTGCTTATGGTAAGCAACAAAACAATAATTTCTCTTTGCCACGTAACACAGATGAACATTGCACTTGGTGCAACGAGTGCTTGCTTTGGCTTTCTTGCAATATTTGCACCTCTGAAACTCGGTGTGTTGCGGCCAGTGATCAACAGCATCGTATCTGAGGGCATCTATTGGCCTTTCAGATGCTGGTTTTTTATTTTTTTCTGGTCTGCCACCGAATCTTGGGCTGAAGTTGTCGCTATTTGTCGGTTGTCCATCGCGCTGTCCAGGCTAAAACAAAGTTGCTAAAAGCTAGCATGAAAGCAAGGCTCACACCATACAAAAATAAAATAATAAAAAAGATTGCCGAAAAGTAAAAAATATAAACATAATAATGATCAAAATGAAATTATAGTACTGGCATAACCATCACCGGTTAGTTGGCAGTGTATAGAATAATATACATCACAAACAAAATGATTTTTTAGCAGATAGTCGCAATGTATAGTATGCTATACATCCAAGATAATACTCGTAAAAAGCGATGAAAATTAGTGTATAACGTAGGTAATTTAGCATTAGCTTGAGCTCAATCTATTTGTGACTTGAATCCACAACATATATAATAGAATTTTTAATGAATAAAAAATTATAATAATTTTTACCTTGACGTGAATAAGATTCCTCCGCATGGTTTCGCATTTACGTCACAAACTGTCAAATTGACCATAGATAATACGTTGGTTTATTTATTATTTGAAAGAGATGCGGTCTGAAGTAAGTTTTTGGAAAGAATATTTCATTTAAAAGTATTTGTTTTTTGGTAATATTTTCTTTTATGTTACTGTATAGTATACTATACAAATCAACCTTAAGGGTTAATAAACTGTAACGTGTCTGCCGTTTTCAATACAAAAACGTGTGTCTGTTCGGTGTAAGTTTGTCCTACTAGCAATGGTACATCTAAAAGTCTATCTTCAACTACCTGACAAATGGTGCTAGCGATAACACCATCAATATCAATCTGTACCTTCACTTTACCTAAAGAATAGACAATGTCATTCCCAAATCCTTTTATTGGGGTACGCACGCCATCACACTCGAGCATCAAGTTTACAGACTCTGATTTAGCTAGTAGACAAACCTCACTTCCAAAATCTATAAAGGCCTTAATGGAAACCCCATTTACTAAGACATCCTTATAAAACTTCGAATTAGGATTAGCTAATGAAATGCACATTGCCTTTTGTGTGGTTGCTATCTTACCGTCGTTGTCTTCCAGTTTTGTGGGACATTTATCGACTTTGTGGCCTACCCTGTGACATTGATTACATCGAATCAGCGGTTTGGGACATTTTCGGTATATATGACCTCGTTCCTTACAGTTAAAACAAAATGCTACGTTATCATTTGATACGTTTCCCTTATTATTAAATTTATCCGTTGTAACAGCGCCGGATCCTACCCTACCTTTTATTAGAGAATGGGATACGGTTGCAGAAAGAAAATACTTATTTGTAGTGCAACAGAAAAATATAATTTTTCGACCTTTTATTACTACGGTTGCTAGGACACGATAAGCAGTAGACAAGATCTAGTTTATATTAAACTTATAGGTTTGCAACCTCTAACACCGCCCCTTAAACTTATCTTGTTAACATACATCAGTAGCCAAACCTAACTCGTTTACAAAATACTTGTGTTTCTCTACCGACAAAGGTTTAGTCAAGACATCCGCCGTCATTTTGGACGTTGGCAAGTAATTTATTTTTACTGCACCATTGCTGACCGCCTCCCGGACGAAATGATGACGTATGTCTATATGTTTTGACCTACCATGAAACATACTACTTTCAGTCAATTTCAAGGCCGACTGATTATCATTGAAAATAGTTATTTCAATGTTACTACCTATACATTCGTGCAAGAAAGTTTTTATAAACAGTGCTTCTTTACAAGCATCGGAGAGTGACATGTACTCCGCCTCAGTACTCGATAACGCAACGGTACGCTGTTTTCTACTTTCCCAACATGTAATAGAATTCCCAATTTTGAAAACATATCCCGTATAAGAACGTCTATCGATTTCATTAGAAGCCCAGTCTGCATCAGCAAAACCCGTCACAGATAAGCCAGTTTTCTTATAGGTAATGCAGTAATCTACTGTACCTTTAAGATAACGCAACACGCGTTTAGCTGCTTTCCAGTGGACATCGGAAAAACAGTTATTGAATTGGCTTAATACGCTTACAGCGTGACATATATCAGGACGCGAACAGACCGCTACATACATAAGACAACCGATCAATTCTCGATACTCCAAACTGTCATCCTTTTTATCAGCTTTGTTCAATTTTTGGCACTGCATTGGAGTTTCAACAGATTTGCAGTCTTGCATGTTGTATTTCTCTAATATCTTTTTAATATAGGCACTTTGATCTAGAGTGATTTTGCCATGATCTTTCCTGATTCTTAATCCTAGAACTCTTTCTACAGGACCAAGATCTTTCATCACAAATTCTTTCATCAGCAATGATTTAGTTTTTGTTTTTTCCGCATTACAATTGCTGAAAATTACTAAATCATCAACATACAACGCGATAATGACAAACTTGTCGCCATTTTGCTTTATGTATACACATGGTTCAGAGACCAACCTCTTGAACTTGAGTTTGTTGACAAGAATATGATTGATCTTTTCATTCCATGATTTAGGCGCTTGTTTTAGACCATACACAGCTTTGTGTAGTCGATACACCTTGTTATTGCCTCTACCTTTTTCAAAACCTTCTGGTATTTCCATGAAAATGGTTTGTTTTAAATCACCGTTTAGAAAAGCTGTTTTTACATCCATGTGGTCAATCTCCATATCCTACTCCACAGCCAAAGCTAATAACATTCTTATAGTTTCGTATCTCACTACAGGTGAAAAAGTTTCAAAATAATCCACTCCATACTTTTGTGTAAATCCTTTTGCCACTAGACGTGCTTTGTATTGTAATAGTTCACCGTTAAGCCCTCTTTTCTTCTTAAATATCCATTTGGTCTTTATTGGCTTTGCACCTTTCGGCAAATCGGTTATAGTAAAGCACTTATTGTCCAAAAAGGACTGATATTCGTCTTTCATAGCAGCTCGCCACTGCCTGGCTTCAGAACTATTCAACGCTTCTTCAACTGTTCTTGGATCATCACTGCCACACGCTTCCCCCGTCAAAAAACCACACAGGAAGGAGTTCTCATCAGCTTCCACGTATTCTGCTCTCGAGTCATCTGTCTCAAATGAAACATCTGGAACATAAGTAGCATCTGAGTGATGATCTGTGACCAAGCTACTGGTCGAAGTCTCGCTATCGTTAGCATCATCAGTAGTCATAGAAGTTTGTTCCGACTCTGTTCTATTCTCGGATACATAAGGAGTCTTAAGTTCTATAATCACATCTGATTCCACTTTATTGAAATTCAGATGCTTGAGGAATTGATTCTCAATGAACTTTACATTTTTCGCTATTGTTAGCTTATAGCTCTCAAGATCCAAGAGCCGGTATCCCTTTGTGTTCTCACAATATCCCGCAAATATGTAAGGTTTAGATTTGCGATCCAGTTTTTTACGATTATATTGCACAGCATATGCTAAACAACCAAATACACGTAAGTTATCTAAGTTTACCTTATGTCCAGTGTAAATCTCTTCTGGAGTTGCACCTCTAACTGCCTTTGTAGGTGAACGATTTTTTATGTACACCGCAGTGTTCGCAGCCTCAGCCCAGAATCGTTGATCCAAACCTGCTTCCAAAAGCATACAGCGCACCGCCTCAATAATCGTTCGGTTCGCTCGTTCGGCAACTGCATTTTGCTGTGGACAGTGAGGAACAGTAGTATGATGCCGGATGCCACACTTACTCAAATACTGCTTAAATCTCGTATTGATGTACTCGCCACCATTATCGCTTCTCAGTATTTTAATTTTTTTATTAGTTTCGTTCTCTACAAGAGCTTTAAAAATCAAAAAACACTCAAAAACTTTGTCTTTCGATTCTATTAAATAACAAAACGTCTTCCTAGAAAAATCGTCAATAAATGTTAGCAAATATCTCGCACCGCCTATAGATTTCACTGGCATAGGGCCGCACACGTCCGTGTGAACTAGTCCTAACACCTCACTTGCACGTGAAAAGGATTTTTTAGGAAAAGGTAAATTAGTAACCTTACCTTCAATACAGGCGATACATTGCTCGTATGTGGATACATCATAGTCGATACCAGCCGCCATACCACTCTTGAGTAGGTTCATGCTGCGACTATTCAGATGTCCAAGCCGACGATGCCATAAACCCTGAGATGGAAGATCTACCTGGGTACTCAAGGAGACGCTTACTGGCATACTGTGTACGCGCGAAACGGAATTTATATACGCATCCCCGGTTTCTAATTTATAAAGACCGCATGCATCCCGTTTTGCTACAGCTACTACATTTCCGTTTTTGTAAATTTTACAAAAAATCGATGTAAATTTTACATCAAAACATTTTTGTGTCAAAGTACTGACAGATAACAGATTACATGACAAGTTCGGTATAAAAACTACATTACTGACAGTTACGCATTGTTTTTGTAAAAAGAGTTCCACATTACCACGACCCGATGTAAAAAGTTTTTCACCGTTCGCAACGCTTATTTCCTTTGGCGTATCACACACAAAATCATGTAAAATGTCTCTACTATTCGTCATGTGGCAAGTTGCACCACTGTCAACGTACCACACATCTCGATCCAGCTTCACCGTCAGAGCCGACAACATAGTCGTCTTACCAGGAGTTTTCTGAACCTTCTCCTCCTCTTGACAACTGAAACTAGATGGCTTATCCTTATGCGGTGCTTTCTGTCTGCAATCTCTAGCGTAATGACCTAATTTTTTGCAACGAAAGCACTTGGGACGCTTCGAGATCAAAGTCGAAGTCGTTAGGGCATTCTGTTCCGTACCTTCTGCATCATCTCGTCTCTGTGCCTCCTGGAGTAGTTTACTTTTCACCAGTTCACTTGAGAGAGAAAAGCTACTATGCTCTAACGTCATAATGAGTGGGTCAAACTGCTTGGGAAGCCCACTGAGCATTATTATGGCAACGAACTCGTCTTCCAGAGAAGCATTTATGTCATGCAGTTGTTGGGCAGTATCTAGAATTTTTGTAACATACGCCTCCATACTCTCAAACTGCTCTAATTTTAAGCTAAATAGCATTCTGAGGAGACCTAATCGTCTACACAGACCTTTATCCTCGAACGATTTCTGTATATTCTTCCAGGCATCAAACGCAGTATTGCAATTCCTGACAACGGAGTAAACAGATGGCTGAACACTGAGGCAGATCCGTGCTAGCGCTTTTTCCTGTTTCTTCTTGTCTTCGCATTCCGGTTTATTTTTCTTATCGACCTCGTTGACACATTCAAACAAGTCTTCATGAATAAGCAACATCTTCATTTGAAATTTCCAGGTGGTGTAATTATTTACCCCGGAGAGTTTTTCAATTGCGACGGACTGGTTACTCATTTTCGCGATTTCGTAATTTTTACTTGATAATCTAATTATTTATATCATACGCGTTCTGCTTCCTCACGCTCTGCTACCATATTAGAGAATGGGATACGGTTGCAGAAAGAAAATACTTATTTGTAGTGCAACAGAAAAATATAATTTTTCGACCTTTTATTACTACGGTTGCTAGGACACGATAAGCAGTAGACAAGATCTAGTTTATATTAAACTTATAGGTTTGCAACCTCTAACACCTTTAATATTGGTATTGGAACGATCGAAGGAATTTGTCAATTCCTTATTGTTCATCAAGAATTGTAACAATTGTTCAGGTTGAGAACATCGTAACGTTAAAGCACTTGATTTCATTGTTCTGTCACTTAGACCATGAATAATACAATCGACCGCACGCTTGCCAACTATATCGCACTGGTTCAGTAAAGCCAACTTTTCGTAATAGTATACTTCTATAGGTTCATTATATTTACTTTTGCGCCTAAGCATATCTTCCAAGGACTGCCCATAATTTTGCTCAAAAGGAAAAGCTTGAGACAATTTCTCCTGCCACTGAGCCCAAGAAAATAGAATTGAATCTAGGCTTTCATACCATATCTTGGCCAGTCCTTGCAATTTTTGCATTGAGAAATGAATGGTTGTCTTATCATCCCAACCATAAACGGAGGCACACTCGTTCACTTTTCTTAACCACACATCTACACGTTGACTTTTCGAAGACGGGTCAAAATCAGGCAAAATATTTTTATGATTTTTAACGTTACTAGAGTGATCGAGTTTGCCAGCCGCTGACGGTTGGTTTCTAATTGAATTTAAAATATTCATGACATCTTTTGAGGAAAACGTAGGACTTTGGTTTCTAACCTTTGTTCCATCTCGTGTCGGTGTAGCATCGCGTCGTCTGCTCCGTTCCTGTCGCAACTGATTTTCTAGGGACCGCAGGCGCTCCTGTGCCACCTCGCGTTCTCGTTCGAGTTGTTCAGCCCGGTTGCTTGTATCATTTTGAAGACTGCGTTGCGATCTTCGACTGCGCTGCGGACTTCGACTGCGCCGCGGACTTCGACTGCGCTGCGGACTTCGACTGCGCTGCGGACTTCGACTGCGCTGCCGACTTCGAACATCTCTGGCACTGATGCGCCGTCGACTACGGCTGCGGCAGCACCCAGAAGCTTCGTCAAGACGCAGTGATCTTCCACGTGAAGGCGTCCTTAAACGCCGTCGCCCTTGAGTCTCGTGCTCCATAACTGAAACTCGAAATTAAAACAACTATGTACATGCTCAATGTTTTAAAACTAAAATCCTAAATATCTCGAAAACGGGAAGTCCAATCGCAAAAAGAACCAAAATTTAGGCTCCCCTTGAACCCCCACAACATGCCTGGATACTATAATAAACGTTTTTTTTTTTTTTTATAAGTTATTTTTTTTTTTTAACGGTTTTTTTTTTTGTGATAACTGTTTTTTTTTTGTTTGTTTGCACTGGTTTTATTAATTGCACAAATCTTCTGCCAGGGCAGTTTATCGGCAGTGTTCTCGTGGATACAGCTCTTAGTATAACATTATTTCTTTACTTATCACAAAATTAAGGGAACACATAGTTTTACTATGATGGCATTATCGAAACACATCAATTCATTATCAAACACATCGCCTTATATCACCATAGTTTATTTAAATTCGCCCGAAATAAATTATGTCACGTACCCACTGTCACTTTATTTATAACGTTCTGAATAAACTTTAACAGCAATCATTATATTCCGAAAGCCAAAATGAAATATATTTCAAAACAACCGAAAAGTAACCGCCTGATTCAAATTTCAACTGTTACGTTAATAAAAATAAATGTAACTGTTTCCAACGAAATATCAAAGCTATAATTAAGATTCATAGTGATCAGCCTAGGCTATTCTGTACCGTTATAATTTAGGGTAACACAAAGAGAAACATTACACGATAAAATTGCAAACTTTAAGTAATGTGAGCATAAGTGTACTTACCACTTCTGAAGTGTAAGAAGACTCCTTGGGTAGATAACAATAATATTTAATTATTCCTTTTTCAGCAATCTACTACAATAATGCACTATAATAAATAATATAACAGCTACAATAATTATTCGCAAGTATCCGCCGGGTAACTTCCGTAGTCCGAGCCCTAGCTCGTTCCAAAACCAAGTGAACGAATCGATTGCCGGAACCAGCCTCCTTTTCCCACCAACCGTCACCGCTTGGTGTTGCACATAAAAATAATTATTCCAAATAATCGATATGTCAGTTTAGTCGATTTTTAAACTACAGATAAATTAACCTAACACAAGTCAGCGATGGATGACGCATTACTAGCGCGCATCGCACTCTGTGAAATGTGGGTATTCTATTAGGTACACTCTGCCTAACCCTTCAGAGATTACAAGCGTGATGATATGTTATGTTTTGTCAGGATCAAAATCCGCTAACACACTTAACAAAAACACTAACCGCCAACACTAGCTTGCTATTCACTGGCTGAGTTTAAGTTCGTATCGCGAGTGCAATTATTCGTTTTGCATTTCAAAAAGTAACCGTCACTGATTGTTATTGTCACTGTTCTCGCGTGTGATTGCATTAGCACGATTTGATCGCACTTCTGATGTCGCAGTCTAATGATTTTATTCCGCTAGACTCGGAATCACGTGGGCAGAACACGGGTTTCGTGCAATGAAAACACACACACACGGTACACTGCTTTTATCTAACTAACAAATTACTTGAAATTACAATCCAACACAATAACACTAGGCACCGTGAATCGGGTTACAGTTTCGGAACGTCTTGACCCCGCAGCGGTCTGACACAGACTGTCCGCCTCGCTGGGAGCTCGAAACATCACGACTCTGTAGTATGCGCGCTTAGGTGTGGGTAGACTGGTAAGTAGGTCGCTTGACCTTTCTTGACCGACTCCGACATATAAATAAATAAAAAATACAATATACATACTAATAACATGTTGATAGGAAACGTTCTCTTATTCCTTTCTTGAACACGTCTAACGAAAGGCTATCCCGCAAGGAGTGTGGAAGTGAATTCCAAAGGCGCACAGCACGAACAGTAAAAGATCCATCATACCGACTTGAAGAGTGGGGAGGGAAACGAAGGAGAAGAGATGATGATGAGCGACAGGGTTAACCTCTAGGTACCAGATATTCGAAGCGTTCCTGAAGATACGAAGGAGCTTTAGGGTTGTGAAGAACAGAAAAGAGAAAAGAAAGAGTGTGAGAATCTCGACGCTGCCGAATAGGTAGCCACTTCAACTGCTTCCGAAATTCCGACACATGGTCGTACTTTAGAAGGCCGAAAATGAAGCGGATGCACAAATTCTGAAGACGTTCGAGCTTATCAAGAAGTTCTTCAGTCGCATCAAGTAAACAGACATCAGCATAATCTAGAAGAGGAAGAAGAAGATATTGAGCAAGAGTAATTTTGGTTTGAAACGGCTGGAACTTCTGGAGATGCTTCAGTGACCGATACGAACAAAACACCCTCCTGCTTACTTCAGCAATGTGAACATGCCAAGATAGGTTGCAGTCCAAGAATACACCTAAGTCTCTAACTTTCTTGGAGTAGGCTATAGCGACACCATCGTACAAAACAGGCGGGAGGGACTGATGACTCAATAAATTGACAAAGTATCTGCCGCCAATAATAATAGCTTGAGATTTAGAAGGGGTTAACTAACAGTCCAAAGTTTTTAGCCCACAGGCTGATGTTTTGTAGATCATTATTGATGGCATCGATGGCTCCAGGAAGCTCTTCGAGTTTAAAATGGCGATAAAGCTGCAAGTCGTCTGCATAGAGATGGTAATGACAAATTAAAATCTTAGTGATAGCGTTAAAACGGAGAAAAGAAGAGGAGAAAGGACGCCACCCTGAGGAACACACGCAGAAAGATCACACCAATCAGAGCAAACCTCATTCAAGTGTACCGACTGCGAGCGACCCCGAAGATAAGAATCAAACCAAGCAGTTACAGGAGGAGATATGTTTAGGGAGGAAAGGATACCTAAGAGGATATCAAAATCAACTGAATTAAAAGTGCTGCTGCAGTCCAATAAAACCAACACCATAAGGAGCCGGTTTTCTATCGCCAATCGGATGTCATCAGTTATTTTAACTAGGGCAGATACAGTGCTATGGCCAGGACGAAAACCAGATTGGAAAGGACTAAGCAGGCTATTAGAGAAAAGGTAATGAGATAGTTGATTATTAACAACACTTTCAAGGACTTTTGACAGAATTGGAAGTATGGAGATTGGACGAAACTGGGATGAAACTTTGGGAAGAGGCAAAACATAGGCCTTCTTCCAAATCAAATCAAATCAAATCAAATCAAATCCATTTATTTGCCAGAAAGCAAAGCAAGCAGAAGGAAAGGAGCCAGTAAAGAGGGAATAGTATACAATGTGTAAAATTATAGGAATAAGGAAATCAAGGATAGGAAGAAGCATCTGAAGTTGGAGCCCATCATCACCTACTGCTTTTGTGGAGATAGATGCAATGGCCCTCTTAATATGTCCTTCTGTAACTGGGTGAAAAGAGAATGAAGTACAAATTGGCCGAGGAAGATTAGATAGATCGTTAAGTGTTTCTGATTTAAGGTTGTCGTCCAAAGTCACTGGTGATTTCGAAAAATGTAAATTAATATCGTTTACGTCAATATCAGGCGTGCTGTCATTCGCAACTTTGCCGATTCCAAGGGACTTAAGAAATTGCCATACTTGTGCTGTGTTGGAGTTTTGGATTGAGTTGTGTATGTGACGCCTTTTAGCATCCCTACACATACGACCGCAGCGATTACGAAGTTTCTTATAAAGACTCCAGTTCTCATCAGTAGGGTCCCTCTTGTAAAGCCTTTTCGCCTTATCCCTCTTCGACATCGCGCTTTTAATTGCATCAGACAACCAGGGAGCTGGAAGATGCTTCACCTGCTTGATGTGCATGCCCCACTTAAAAAGGTTAGTTTTTAAGTGGGGCATGCACATCAAAAAGCCTCAACACTATCTTGGTAAATTCGGCCACCTTAGTGTCCAAGTCATTGCTGTCATAAACAGGAGCCCAGTCAAAATACTGCCCGAATCCTCTCCCAAACGCTCCAGATCAATGTTCTTGAAACTGCGAAGCAAGAGGTATTTAGATTTACGTTTAGGAGGGCGAATTTTATACGAAATAAATAAAAGGTCGTGGTAAGAGAAGGAGGCAGAAAGTTGCCCATAGGTGGCTATTTTGCTTGGGTCAGATACTAGAATAAGGTCTAGAAGTGAGGGGTTGCAATGAGGAGCGTGATGAGTAGCATTAAGCTGAAGGATGTGCATGTTGACAGAAGAGACAAGGGACTTGAGTTTACGGCTGCGCACATCATCCTTGATCAGACAGGTGTTGAAGTCTCCGAGTATTATAGTGTGGTCATATAAGGAAGAAAAATATTCAAGGTTTGTTTCGAAAGAATTAACATAATCAATATGACAGGAGGGACAACACCTAAAAGAAAACACCTAAAAGTAATTTTGTGTGATTAAAAGTAATTTCAATAAAAAGGTGTTCAGCTTATTTAGAATAATTACTCGGAGACTGGTCGACAATTTTGATATATGGCGACTCCCCCACCGCCCTTGCCTGTCCTGTCATTACGCACAAGCTTGTAGCCGGGTAACGAATACTGTGTTGAGGGAACAGCAGGTTTGAGAAAAGTTTCTGAAATCAGCACAGCATGAATAAGATCTGAATCGAATGAGGATAATAAATCGGTATGATGGGCTGGAATGCTTTGTGCATTGATATGCACTGCATTGAACAATTTGGTGTAGCTTGAAAAAGTAGAAGAAAGCTGGTCGCGTGTGTACGGAGTCATCACTGAACGCACTAGCATAGCTTTCGTCAGACGAGCAAGAAGAAGAACAAGAAATAAAACTGTCATAAATATTGTCTAACATGACAGTTAAATAAATATATAACAAAATAAATAATTAAAGCCGAATAATTCTAAACTATTTCTAAATAAATACTAAATTAAATTTACAATTAATTAGATATTATATCGGAGATCCTCGGTGCACCTTGCCATTAAAAACAACGATTAAAGTGCTTAAACCAAATTACAAAAAAAAAAGAAAACCTTACACTAATAATAGTATAAAATGTTTCCGAACGAGCACGCCACAGTCATCACTGTCTATCTCTCTTATATACTATCTTGAGTGACCGACACAGAAATAAAATAAAAGTAAATGATTTATATAAGTTGCGGGTGCGATCATTTTGCCTGCCTCCGCGATCTCTTGTCCAAAGCGGGGTTGCGAATAGGTGACGATGCAACATTCGCAGCCGAATCAGTAGATGTAGCCACCGGGAACCGCGCAACAACTTGTTGAAGCTCCGTAGCAGATTCAATCTTTCGACGCGACTTGTCTGGGAGCATGATGATAATTTTCCCCTCTGAAGTCCAACACTGCTTCACACTGAAGTGTTTGCGAGCGGCCAGAAACACGTCGTGCCTAGGCTTAGTTAGAAATTCTGAAAGGACTAAACTAGAACCCTTCAGCTTTGTCTTGTTGCGCCATACCTCACTGCGCAAATTGTAGCTATGGAACCTAATAAGAAGTGGACGTGGCTTGCCTGAATCTACTCCCAAGCGATGGCAGGATGTGATGTCCGAAGAAGAGACATTTGCAATTTTCATCTTATCCGTCATAGTTAGGATAGCCGGGGAAGTGTGATCTTCATCCTTCTGCTCAGGAAGACCATGAAGGAGAAGAACTTGCCTGCGAGATGCCATTTCATGCCGGTCCAAGCCCACCGTCAGCAACTCCATCCAAGTCTTCAGCGCGCTCATTGTTTTCCAAATGAAGCACTTGAAATCCATGACGTCTCGAGAGAGGCTGGCTATTGTCTTGTGTGACGCCTCATTACTGCTGACATTCTTCAAGTCCTCCTCATAAGTGTCCATTCGTTGGGTAAAAGTGGCTGACAGCTCCTCTATACAATTTGACAGCTTGGCATACAGATCCATTTTGTGATTCTTTGTTATTCCTACAGTTAGGTCAAAGGGAATTGTGAGATTATAAGTGCAGTGAGTGCATCCGAGGATAAACTAAACTTTTAGTGTATAAGTAACATATGAAATTATAATTAACTATTTTAAATAATTAAACGAACTGGGAGCTCTTAAAAAAGTTGTGATCACTTAAGTTACCCTCACAAAAAAAAGCCAAATAATGGTGTCAGAATGAAAATCCAAGATGGCACCGAGGAAAATCTTCTGATTTTTCTTCATGGGTGTCGTATTCGTGGTCTTCCAGGTTCCCGATAAAAAAATTGAGAATTTTCTTCGGCGTCATGATGGATTTTCATTTTGACCTCATTTTAGAAGTGCAAATAATTAAATTTAAAATACACCATGTCTCCATCCTCCCCTAGCCTATGGCTGACATTAATTTAAGTGGGAACTGTTTCTCACATGGGCAGTTTTGTGTTGCATGCCCCGGACTGAGCTCTGTGAGTAACTTCTTAATTTTAGCCCCAAAAGGAAACACCGCAAATGTCATTTACAAAGAGGTGATAGGATAATTCATTATTAATAATATAGTTTTCCGGGAGTTAAATAGTTTTGCTTACTCTGAGTATTTTTGAATTTTAAAAAAATAAGCTATCTCATTTACACCTTTAATATCGAAAGCGTGGATGGATGACCTGGGCATTTGAGCTACGGCATCGTAGCTCGGAAGATATGTATAAAATAAATTCCGGTTCAACCCATTTAGGTCACTAACAATCATCATCATCTGCCTAGCCTTTTCCCAAATCTATCTTGGCTTGGTCGGCTTCCAGTCTAACCGGATGCACCTGAGTACCAGTATTTTACATGAAGCGACTGCCTATCTGACCTCCACAACCCAGTTACTGGGTAATACGATACCCCTTGGTAAGACTGGATGTCAGACTTTTAGCTTCTGACTACTTGTAACGACTGTTAAAGATCTACAAATGATAGCCGGGACCAACGGCTTAACGTGATTTCCGAAGCACGGAGGAAACTCGATATGTAATTATGGTCACCCATCCACAGACCAACCTCGGCAAGCACGGCTTAACCTTAAAGATCGACCTGGGCGGCTGTTATTATTTAGCCACGAGCTCACTAACAATCTAAAATAAAAATAAAAAGTTGTAATATACTTTTTCCTTACCAGAATGAATTCTCTGACATTTTTCTTTGAAAATCACAGAATTTTACACAACTATTTATCCTATACTTACACTAACGTGCGAGCAAAGCCGCGGCTAACAACAACATAACACTAACTTTAACATTCAAATGACTATTTTCGACATTATTTTGCGGGGGTACACACGTGGGCAATTGCCGAACTCCACGCAGGCAAAGCTGCGGGCAGAAGTTAGTATTGTTATATTATTAGACCATGATGTCCCACTGTTGGGCAAAAGGTTCCCTCCACTCTTTCCGTTTCTCGACGCTGTCCGCTGCTTTAGTCTATTTCATGTAGTGGTCTAATTCGCCACATTTGCTTGAACCAAAATACATGCACATTTTCTTGGATGATTAATAAGTAGTTACTTAGCTATTGTAATTTTAGCATCGATAAAAATAAATTGATGACATACGATGAACATATGTATGTACAGGATGTGTAATACAGAGAATACGCTAGTCCATGTTGTGAATAATAAAACTGGTGGGCTACTGGAGAATATTACTTAATACAGTATTCATTTCATAATATGTAAATTTTCATATTAAAAAAAAATACAGATACGAAAAGAGGGACAGGAAAAAGACATACAAAGGTGATGCTTATCTTTAAATAACTGTCCTCTGACATGCTGCATACCTGCAAAGGGAATAACCTACCTCAAAGTGACAAACAGAAGGTAGACTGCGTCATCCCACTGCTGGATAAAGGCTTCTTCCCATTAGTTCAGATTTTTTTATCAAAAGCACAAATTAATGACATTGCCCAAACAGCCGCTACGCTGAAGTAGGACTGGGCTGGCCACGTCTGTCGCATGCATAACAAACCGAGACTCAAAATAACAACATTGTGGAGCCCTAAACCTACAGCCAGAAAGCATTGTGATGGAAGATGGAGGGTCAGGCACACTGGTCGATGGTTTTGTCTTTATTAGCTCTGTATTGTCTTGTTAATTTTAACTAATTTAAAATAATATGGACAGTCGTCCGTATAATTTTCAACAAGCAAAACAGACACAACCTGTATAAACATAGACTGTGCTTAGATGCAGTTTTACTATCAGTAGTTTCTTTTATATCCAATTAAAGCTAACCAAATCAAATTGACTGCCCAGACGCTGATTATTCAAAAAGTTGTGTTCTAGACTATCAATTTATTCCGTTAATTTAACAAGTGCAAATAGGTTTCGTTCAAAATGTACTATTGAGTGAAAATAAGAAAAAGTTAAAATGACATGCTTAACTATAATTACTATTAATTATAATATTTTTTTGTGAATGATTGCTCTTATCTATATTATTATCGGAATAATGTACTTCCCATCTCAGCTGCATCTGGTGATATGATCATGATGATGATCTCCAATGTACAGCCAACGTAATAGTTAGGTATACAGGCCTGTATACTTAACTATTTTGTTGACTGTACTTCTCATAAATATAAAGAAGAGTCATATAATATTGTGACAAACGTAGGTAAGGACTAGATTAAAAAATAAAAAAATAATTGCTGTATGTGGCGTTCCAGTGCGGGGCTTAACGAATAAATAAAGAATGCAACTGAAACTGTAATTAAAACAATTTGGTAATTCATTTCCTTTATTTATTTCTATACAAATACTCTAAATTCTCAAAAAAAAAAAACACAAATTTCCTACCAATGTCGGGAACAAGAAAAAAAACCTCAAGTTAACAATACGTGCCGTGTCCAGGAGTACTACTATAAATGATGAATGAATTTCTGATATACTGTGCAGTCAAGGGTTGAAAATACAAACAATAAAATACAAACAAAGGTTTATCTTTCCTCTGTCCCTTCATTTTGCAAACCGTGATGATTTTCAAAACTACTTACAATAAAAGCAGTAACAAAGATATTTTAATAGTTACTCTGATGTTCTTCCTTAATCATATCAGACGCTTTCTCAGCAATCACAACAGTTGCCACGTAGTTACCACCAGTTACAACAATTGGCATGACACTAGCATCTACAACCCTCAACCGATGGACCCCGTAGACCTTCAACTTGGAATCGACCACAGAACCCATGGAACAAGTACCACCATAGTTCCACATGCTAGAAGACATGCAGTAGACATAACACTTCCAGTAATTATCAGTCCCATATTCAAAATCACTGCATTTGTCATCAATAGGGTCCAATATGCTCCCATTCACAGCCTTGAAATAGGTTGTATTCACAATGGGAAGGAAATCTTTCAAATATTCGACCAGATCGTGCATATCTTCTTCTTTGGAGAAATAGCCAGTATCAACCAATGGAGTATCATGAGGATTTGACGAATTTAAAGTAACTTTGCCTCTTGATTTTGGGTACAATTTAATGATCTGCGTATAAGCGATTTGTCTTCCCATAAGTTGTAGGTAAGACCTGTCACAGATTTCGTATTGAAAGCCAAAATTCAGAGCGCAGAATTGAAGTAGATAATACAATATTTCCCCAATGAAAGTGACTGTGGCGTAGTCAGGGATACCAGCACAAGGTTCCAAAGATTTGTAACCTATAACAGTTGATGATGGGTATTTCTGATAGTTGACTGGTCCAGGATGTGTAACTGTTTTCGCTCTATGTATAACAGTTACTGCTTGCTGATCTTGGAAATTTTCACCTACAGGTAAGTTAGCAATAACTGTTATATTCTTCTCCTTCAAGTGTTTTCTAGGACCTATACCTGATAACATAAGTAATTGCGGAGACTTTACGACGCCAGCTGATACTATGACTTCCTTTTTTGCTCCTAGAAATATTTCTTTTTCTCCATTAATACTTGCTTTAACACCGATGGCATTCTTGGATTTATCAAAAACAATTTTCGTCACAATTGTGTTCTTGGATACAAAGAGATTTGGATACTTTTTTGCTGGAACCAAATAACCGTATGCAGTGCTTTGTCTGTATCCTTCAGCTATTGTATACAACGCTCGAGTGTATCCTACAGAATGACGACCACTTAAGTCATGGACTATCTCATTTCCCATGTCTTTGAATGCTTTTAGGTGGTCTTCGATATTTGTGGCATTATCTTGAGCGATTCCTATGTTTCCAGATCCTCCTTCCTCACCAAAACCAGTAGGAGTATCTCCAACTCCTCGACAACTGCCTGTGGGACAGTTAGCAATCTTCGGAGCTTGGAGTCTTTCACTTCGTTTGAAGTATGGAAGAAGGTTTCTGTATTCCCAGGAAGAGTCATTGGCTGCAGTGGCCCATTGATGGTAGTCGTTAATGATTCCTCTGGAAGCGAGCATAAAACTGATGGAGCTGGTCCCTCCAAGAACTTTTCCGACTGGCACGACTATGGCAGGGTTTTGATGGCATTTTCCAGTAAACTTATCAGGAATGGCGGTAAAGTTCCAGTCTAGTCCAGAGTTTGATAAGTAAATAACGGTTCCTGCTAACTGAAATATTTTACAATCAATTATGTTTATCATCTAAATCAACAGCAAGAAAACTTAACATACAAATTGGTAGTAATGGAACTTACAAAGGATTCCAAAGGTGGATCATCTCCAGCTTCTAACATCAGTACAGTGTGGTTCGCAGCAGCGAGTCTGTTTGCCAGCACACATCCAGCTGTTCCACCTCCAGCTATTACGAAGTCGAATTGGTCACCATCTGAATATAAACAAAAACCAATGCTTAGTGTCTCTTAGTAGGTAGCTCTTTGAATGAAGTGAGTGATGACGTGGCAATTGCTTTCAATCTATTTCGTAACTCTATAACATCTTTCACTAGTATTTGACGTCAAGTTCCATATATTTTTGAGTTTTTATCATAGTTATCGCTCGAATGTCATAGCTAGGCTGGCTGGTTAGGCTTTTGTATGACTTTTCTCCTTACGAAAATTCAGTCTTTTCTGGACACTAAGTGCTTGCACCTGCACCTACACCAGTAAACCATGTTATAGCTAGTATAATACGCACCACGTTACAATGACATTGTCTGCTGTAACCTTCTTGTGGTATCTTGTATAACAAATGAAATAGATGCTCGTCACGGACTCAAAGTTGGGTCTTTAGATAGATAGATAAATTTATTTAGTGCACACAAAATACATAGCACAACACACAGAAGCACAATGAAATGACATAGATTACATTATAAATACCTATACCTTTAAAAAAACTAGGTTCCAATATACAAATAGAAAGAAAAAATAAGAATTAGCAGATTTACAAAACAGTAATAGTACACCATGACATACTTCAAATAAAATAACGAGTATACAAGGTGCGGTGTGCGTCTCAAGGTTGCACCAAATGGGAGCCCAGCTCAGCATGTGTCAGGCATGCACCTGACGCTGATATTCTGCTGGATCCTTTTAATGACATACGGACGTCGAGCAGACGAGATAAAATTGGTGTTGTGTGTGAAATTGTTATCTACGAACTGACTTCTGGCACATTTGATGGTAATTGGATCATATGCTCCAAAATATCAACAAACTACTAACCTTTCAATTTAGCTTGTTTTGAAAACAAATAGCTGGTAAGCATCAGTAATGACAACTGATGGAAGGCACCCTGGATTTTTGCGATGTCGGCTAGCGCAGACGCTGAGTCCGTTGGGTATGGATTTTGAGGTACTGAAATACGAAATTTTGGAAATGATGATATTAATTTTTCACCAGTCCACAGATATTGTTATGGATAAGAGTTAACAAATTTTGAGAATTTGTAACAAGCATAGTATTCATAAATTTTTACTGTTCTTACTCGGACCTCTTATTGTGTTTTATAAGTGGGTTTAGTTGCGGTTAGTTACAGCTTCTGACATAACTGTTTCAAATAAAATATTAATATTATAATGATAATTACTATGAAATGAAACTACTGAAGGTAACAGAAACTTTCAGTAGCGCCATCAGTATGGAATTTGGTGTGGACAAATTTGCGGTCATGCATGTAAAGCGAGGGGGGATTGTAGAATCTGCGGGAACCCAGCTCTCAGATTCCATAAATCTTAGATCCCTCTCAGCGACCGAAACCTACAAGTATTTGGGTATGTCGGAAGCGCTGGGCATCAATTCTGTTGACATGAAGCAATCGTTGAAGGAGCGCTTCTTTGGCCGCCTGAGAAAAGTATTTAATAGTCTTTTATCAGGCGGAAATAAGGTGCGTGACTTCAATGGTTGGGTCATGCCGGTTTTGATGTACTCTTTCGGCGTACTCAAATGGACTCAAACAGAACTAGATGCACTGGATAGGAAGGCCCGTACATTGTTGACGGCATATCGAATGCATCACCCACGTTCTTCGGTTATGAGACTGTATATCCCGCGGAGTTGTGGAGGTCAAGGCCTTTTAAATGCCAAGACACTCCACAATCGCGAGATATGCAGTCTTAGGGAATATTTCCTAGAAGCCGACGTGGGAATGCATCGAGATGTGGTCGCGATGGACAAGGCCCTCACCCCGCTCTCCTTGGCTAAAGAGAACTGGCGCAAACCTGCAGTGCTTGACACTAATGACCGCAGGGAAGTATGGCAGAGTAAGGAGCTTCACGGACGCTACTTCAGTGCCCTGCATGGACCTGATGTAGACCATGCAGCGTCCGTAGCCTGGCTACGTTACGGGAACTCTTTGTAGAAACCGAAGGTTTTGTTTGTGCAATTATGGATGAAGTTATGATAACGAATAACTACCGGAAATTTATTGTGAAGGATGGCACGGTTGACATATGTCGGGCATGCCACCGTCCGGGCGAATCGATCCGTCACATTATTTCGGGGTGTTCTCGTCTAGCTAACGGAGAATACTTGCATAGACACAACCTTGTAGCCAGGATTATCCATCAGCAACTTGCTCTGAAATACAGCCTTGTGGAATCGGAAGTGCCGTACTATAGGTATGTGCCCGACCCAGTTCTCGAAAAAGGCAATATCACACTGTATTGGGATCAATCCATCATCACTGACAGGAATATTGTAGCCAATAAGCCTGATATAGTGGTGATGGATCGATCAGAGCGGCGCGCAATGATTGTTGACATAACGGTTCCACATGACGAGAACCTCGTGAAGGCCGAGAAAGATAAACAAATCAAGTATATTAACTTGGCTCGCGAGGTTGTCGACATGTGGCCTGTTGACTCAGCGATCATTGTGCCGATAGTCGTATCGGCCAATGGCCTAATTGCCAAGAGCCTCGACCAATATCTGATGAGGCTCTCGTTAGGCAGCTGGATCAAGGGCTTGATTCAGAAAGCGGTACTCCTGGACACGGCTCGTATTGTTAGGAGGTTCCTCTCTCTGGAGCCCTAACCGCCGGTAGCTTGGACCCTGTTCACGATACCGGTGGGCTACTATTTTTATATTTTTAAATGTTTTTGTTTATAATTTTGTAAAAATATTTAAAAATGTAAAATGTATGTTTATAAAGTGAATAAAGGGAATTACCATGATATGTCATTTCAACTTTTGTTAGTTATCGCAATTTTGACAACGCAGTACCTGGCACAAAAACCACAATTAGTAAAAATTTCGAAAATTTTCGAGCTCAAAGCACTACTTATTGATAAGGTTCGTCTAAATTTATTTGGATGTCATAAAATCTACTGATAATAAAACTGCTTCTACTATAATACAGGCTGATCCTGTTTAACTTCTTTCAAATTGGAAAGGAATACGGCGTGTGTGTATCACCATGCATGAAGATTGTACAAGAGCGAAGCAGGAATGTGTTAAGAAGCAACAGGTAGCGTTGTTTAGTTTTTGCCTAAGTGCCTACCCCATGGGAATAAAGGTGTGAGTTTATATATGTACATTTTTTGGAAATAAATATCAAACATTTGGTTCTCTACAACGACTGGTAAAGAGAATAAATACTTGTTGGGTAGTGGTTTTTGGCAAAGCGCTGTTTTATCACTCTCCATGTGTGTCTTTGACTTCAGTTGTAGCGTTCTTGGCAAAACTTACTAGACATTTTTACAAAACAATGAATAGCACTATTACGTCTTTTAGAACACGCTGTTTTTTTATATCAATATGTTTTTATCGAAGACAAAATTAGCATACAAACTTAGTAGTAAGTAAGATAACCAAGAAAATAATATATATTTTTTGGTTAATTTAATCTATGTATATAAAATTCAAAGTCCTGACTGACTGAATGACTGACTGAGATATTAACGCACAACCTAGGATTTAATGCTTTTAATTTTAAGAATGACCGATTTCCATACAATCGTTCATTTTTAAAATTAGAAGCATGAAATTTATATACAAGCTTCTGGTTAGAAACAAATAAATACGTATTTTAGCGTTTTGAGAATCAACCCTTAAGAGGGTTTGAAAGGTTATATCCGGAATCCGTCATTTTTGAAGTAAGAAGAATACAATTAAATATTGAAGTTTCTCAGCAAAAATAATTGAATATGTATTTTGTCGTTTTTGGATTTTCAACCCCAAACGGGAGAAAAGGGGTGGAAACACAAGTACAACAAAAATGGTCTGATCAGCTTGAAATTTACTATTTGTTTTAAAATGTTACACTGCTACAACATCGAATTCGTTTCAAATAATCTAAAGGATACCTAAAAAAAACCGATTAAAAAACAAAAAACACGCCTGCCATGTTAAAAAGTGAAATAAATATGAAAAACAAGTTGAATTATTTGAATTAAACCGCTATTGTGTCTAAAAAAGAAAACCAATATTTTCATTGTCCGCAAATTACTTTTGACCCGATCCCAACTTTTATAATTGCTCCTCGTACTTTTATGATGCTAATAAGAGTTCCATTTCCGGTTATTCAGGTTAATAGAAATAACTTTTGAAAAACTTAAGTAACAACCAAACTTTTGTATAAATACTACTCAATGAGACTTACGTAGCGGTAGAACGCGCATGAACAACCGTCCCTGGATGGACCTCATTAACACCATCACGGGCTCTGGTGTGTGTTCTACTTTCAGCTCCACAGCAAATTTTTGCAGCGTTACGGAATTTCGGGAAAGTTTTAGGGAAAGTGTCGGATTAAGTCCATTCTTACTTGGAACTAATATGACATAAATGTCATTGTCATTGTTAGTCAGTGAAGGCGACGATAGCAATTCATTACTTGTAGGTACACACTGTTGGATCTTTTGTATGATGTATGTGGTTTTAGTGAAATACACAAAGATTATGGTCTCGACAGTACCTAATGATGATTATAAATCCTTTCCATACTAAGATTAACTCACGCCTTTTACCCTATGCAGAAATGGCAAACTAAGTTTGATACTACTACTAATACACCCACATTTCGCCAGTTACGTTTAGAAGACACTTGCAGTAGGAGCCTAGGAGCCTATTGCCATCACCCAGGATCAAGACTCAGTGGCTGAAATTCCTGATGGCAAAACCAAAATGCACCCGACCCGGGAATCGAATCCGGGACCTCATGCTCAGCAGTCAGGCTTGCGACCACTCGACCAACGAGGCGGTGAAATTAACTAAAATAATGTAGGTAAAGTAAGAACACCCTGTACAAATGTAGACAGTACAGTACTTAAATGCAGTTTAACTATGAATCGTTTATTTGATATCGGAAAAATAGACTAAACCAAACATAAGTTAATTCCTTAGACGAATGTAATCAACTATTTGTTGTTCAACTGTTTTCTAGACTAATAAATATCCGACAAATTAATTCGTGCAGTAAGGTAACTTTTAATACGTAGACGCAAGTGAAAATAAACTTCAATATCACGGAAACAAGATATAAGTTGAAATGACATGTCACGGTAAAAATTACTTTTACATTTTATTCGTTTTATTTGCATTGGACGGAATACCTATCGTACCTTCACAACTCAGTTAGTACTGGGTAATACGATACCCCTTGGTACTGATACTGATATTAGTAGCCAGACTTTAGGGCCACTGACTACCTGTAACGACTATCAAAGATCTACAATTATCAGCCGAAACCAACGGTTTAACGTGCTTTCCGAGACACGGAGGAAACCCCGTATATAATGGGTGGTACCCCAACCACAGACCAACCTTGACAAGAACATAGATTCCGGGGTCATCGCACGATCTCCGGCGATGCGGTGAGCCTCCTGGTGAGCCTTCTGCCGCCATGGGATCTGGAGGCGATAGTCCTCGCACGCCTGCACGAATGGCGCGCGGAGTCACTACGGCGGGGGGAAACACTGCTACCGCGGATAATCGCCTCTCAGCGGACAGACCTATGGCACGTACTTATGGCGACATGGAGAGAGCGACTGTTACAACCCCGTGCAGGGCACGCCACAATAGTGGCGATAAATCCCCTCTTTGAGGAGTGGCTGGAGATGCGCAGATCCTCACCAGACACGGTTGTTTCGGGAGGTACTGCACCGAACCGGGTGGGAGGAAACGCCTGGGTGTCACCATTGCGAGGATCATCCGGAGGACACGGTAAAGCACACCATGGAGGTCTGCTCCGCTTGGTCTGGGCAACGCCGTGTCCTCGTAGCGGCGATTGGCACCGGTGACCTCTCGCGTCCGGCCCTGGTTCAATCCATGCTCCGGAGCGAGAGGGAATGGGAAGCCGTCACCTCCTTCTGCGAAGCAGTCATGCTAGCGAAGGAGGTGGCGGAACGTGAGAGGGAGAGAACCTCACGTCCCAGCCGCCGCGGGAGACGCCCCGGGCGTCGGGGGGCAACCAGTGGCCCCCGGCCACCGTAGGCGCGGGCCTGTGGACGGTGAGTAATGGGCTAGCTCACCGTCCGTCCGTCTTATGACGACAGGCCGTGCCGACGGCGCGTTCGTGCTCCACGCGTGCCTCAAGGAGATGGCAGCATATCGGAAGGGGTCCGAGAGGGCCGATGCATGCCAGGGCTGCGGGTTGTTCGATAGAGATACCGATACAAAGTTCTAAGAAGGAACATGGAAGGGTTTTAGTCAGTTAAGTCTGACACTCACTTCCGCTCCGCCCAGAGCGGGAGAAGTCATTTGATGATTACACATAGGAAAAAAAAAAAAAAAAAAAAAAGGAGGTGGCGGAACGTGAGAGGGAGAGAGCCTCACGTCCAAGCCACCGCGGGAGACGCCCTGGACAACCGTAGTCGCGGGCCTGTGGACGGTGAGTAATAGGCTAGCTCACCGTCGGTCCGTCTTATGACGACAGGTCGTATAGACGGCGCGTTCGTGATCCACGCGCGCCTCAAGAAGATATCAGCAAATCGGAAGGGGTCTGAGAAGGCCGATGCCTGCCAGGGCTGCGGAAACACAAAGGGCAAGAAGGAACATGGATGGGTTTTAGTCAGTACAAGTCTGACACTCGGGTCATTTTATGATTTCATATCGGTAAAAAAAAATGGCAAGAAAATAGATCCGAGCAACTGTTATTATTTAGCCTAAAGTATTAATATCGACATCGTAATTTTTTTCAGAACCACAGAACTCCGTCTCTTTGGACTCAGTATCGGTTCAAGAAGATATCGCTAAGACTCAGGAAGCATTCCAGATGTTGTCGATGTTAATGCTAATAAACTACTTGTTTCCCAATCAAGCAAAATTAAAAAGTAAGTGATAATGGGTTTAAGTAGTAAGCTAGAACTGAATTTGTGCCGGATACCTACATGGGACTTAAACATAATTAGAAAAATGTTGGTGTTCTGCAGTTACGTAAATTGGTCGTGTTATATGTGTTAAACAGGGTGTAAGTACACCCTTTAACATAGTTTGGATGGCACTTGTTTTTTTTTTATTCTGGACCATGCATGGGTACCTTCTAGTTACGGTGATATTGGTCAAAGTTCGACCTTTTGCACCCTCTTTTATTAAGGACAAGTTGTAAACGTTAAACTTTACTTTAAATACTTATACAATCCCTGTGCGTTTGTTCAATTCATGGTACCTGCACAATCTTTAGAGCGCGGTACATTGAGCACTGCCGTAATCTGTGATTTTTCATCCAAAAAAGAAATGTCGTTTTGAAGCAACGATTTTTGAGCAGTGTTACTAGTACTTTGGTTTATGTGCAGAATGCTTTAGTTGATCGCTTTATGAAGGGACCGTTTTCACCTTGTTTGTGTAATTGAAAGGCATCAGTAACGAGCATTACATGACTCGCTCATACAAAAGAAAATTTCCCTGTATACTTGTATAGGAATACAACAATACTGTAGGATAGTAGAAAATAATAAATAATTAATTTAAGACTCGCCGCGCGCCGGTTACTAGAAACTACAAATTTACTAAGTAACACTTTACATTAATTGTTTTGGTTTTTTTTTAAGATTGCGCCAGATTCGACTTCCTAATTATTGGAGGTGGAACTGCTGGATGTGTGCAGGCAAACAGACTGGCTGCTGCGAATCACACTGTACTGATGTTGGAAGCAGGAGATGATCAACCTTTTGAAGCCTTTGTAAGTTCTTTAGCGATCAATATTATTGCTTAAAGATTAATATTTTGTAAGTTGCTGAAGCCAATACCGTTAACTGACTGTTAAATATTTCAGTTACCAGGAACCCTAATATACGTACAGAAATCTAGACTAAACTGGAACTTTACCGCCAATCCTGATAAATTCACTGAAAGATGCCATCGAAACCGTGCTATGTACATGTTTGCCGGAAAAGGTCTTGGAGGTAGCAGCTCCATCAACTTTATGCTTGCTTCTAGAGGAATCATTCACGACTACCATCAATGGGCAACCGCAGTTAATGACTCTTCCTGGGAATACAGAAACCTTCTTCCATACTTCAAGCGCAGTGAAAGACTTCAGGCTCCTAAGATTGCCAACTGTCCTACAGGCAGCTGTCGAGGAGTTGGAGGTACTCCACCTGATTATGGTGAGGAAGGAGGAGCAGGAAACATAGGAATCGCTCACGATAATGCCACAAATATCGAGGACTACCTAGAAGCATTCAAAGACATGGGAAATGAGATAGTTCATGACTTAAGTGGTCGACATTCTGTAGGATACACTCGAGCATTGCATACAATAGCTGAAGGATACAGACAAAGCACTGCATACGGTTATCTGGTTCCAGCAAAAAAGTATCCAAATCTATTTGTGTCCAAAAACACAACGGTAACGAAAATTATTTTCGACAAACACAGGAACGCTGTCGGTGTAAAAGCAAGTATTAATGGACCAAAAGAAATATTTCTAGGAGCTAACAAAGAAGTCATAGTATCCGCTGGTGTCTTCAAATCCCCACAATTACTTATGTTATCAGGTGTAGGTCCAAATAAACACTTGAAAGAAAAGAATATAACAGTTATTGCTAACTTACCAGTAGGTAAGAATTTTCAAGATCAACAAGTAGTAACGGTCATGCATAGGGCGAAAAAAATACCAGAACCCGGACCGTTCAACTTTCAAACATACCCAGCGTCAACTGTTATAGGTTACAAATCTTTGGAACCTTGTGCTGGTATCCCTGACTACGCCACAATCACTTTCATTGAGGAAATATTAGAGGATTTACTTCAGTTTTGTGTTCTTCCTTTTGACTATCAATATGAAATCTGTGATAGATCTTACCAACAACTAATGGGAAGACAACTCACATTTACACAGGTCGTGAAATTGTACCCAAAATCTAGAGGTAGAGTTTATCTAAATACTTCAAATCCTTATGATGCTCCATTGATAAATAATGGCTATTTCTCCAAAGAAGAAGACACGGATGACCTAGTTAAATGTGTTAAAGATTTCAACGGTATTGTAAATACGACCTATTTCAAGGAGGTCAACGGTAGCATTTTGGACCCTATCGGTGATAAATGCAGTGATTTTGACTATGGTACTGATGATTACTGGAAGTGTTATGTCTACTGCATGTCTTCTAGCATGTGGAACTATGGCGGTACATGTTCCATGGGTTCTGTGGTCGATTCTAAGTTGAAGGTCTATGGGGTCCATCGGTTGAGGGTTGTAGATGCTAGTGTCATGCCAGTTGTTGTAACTGGTGGTAACTATCTGGCAACTGTCGTGATTGCTGAGAAAGCATCTGACATGATAAATGAAGAGCACAAGACCTCTTATAATTGAATGATTCATCATTGGTTGATAATATGTAAGGATGACAGTAGTTATAACCTATGTTAAGTATTGTTATTATTTACACAAAAATCCTACAATTGAATAGTATGTCTAGAATCGATATGTATAGGCACAACTCATTTTGCTTTGAGTATCCGAAATATTTGGTTGACTACGCGTACACATTTGTATTTTTTTAGGTTTTGCAGAATATAATTATCATGAATTATCAAATTGTTTTATTTAAAGCTCCTACTACATGTTTCTTGGAATGACCACAAATGCGAACAAAATTCTACAGACGTAAAAAAAATTACATTTATTGATGTCATTTTTTACTAGTGACCAAATCAGTACATCTGTACAATTTTTCCAGCTAATTTATTTATTTATTTAACACTTCAAGTACAATGTACAGTGGCGGACTTAATGCCATAGGCATTTTCTACCAGTCAACCTTTGGGCGATGCAGAGACAAACAGTGGTAGGTGTCTATCGGTAAAAAAAAAATAATTTAATTTAATTTAATTATTTTAATTTAATTTAATTTGATCTTTTATAAATAAAACAACTAGGGAAAAAAGCGGCTAAAGGCGAGTGGCGTGATGTTATGTTATGATGTAGGTAGATTATATATGACGGCGCCTTTGCAAAAAGGCTTCATATGATTCACGTTGCAAACTAAACTGTTACCACAGACGAGAGAGAAGCGGTCTCATCTGTTTTTCATAACGATTCTGCCAATTTTTAAGTCCTTCAAACATAATAACTCCTGTGTACAAGGGTGGAGACAGAGATGACATTTACAACTGTGGACCTATCTCTGTCTTGCCTGCAATATCTAAAATAATTATTTTAGAAAAGCTAATTAACTAAAGACTAACAAGCTACACTAATAAATATAACATTATTTCACAAACCCAATATGGTTTTAGGCAAAAAATATCTACGGAAGACGCAGTGACGGCATTAACCACACATATCGTTAAACTAGTAGATTCAGAAATAAATGTATAACTGTCTTTGAAATAAATGTATATCTTGATTTTAAAAAAAAGCTTTTGATTCTGTTTCTGTTCTCATTCTTGTGCGTAGTCTAGAAGTTATAGGTATAAGAGGAAGTCCGTTAGCATGACTCATAGATTATCTACGGGATCGCAAGCAAAAGTTTAAGGTAGGAGAGTATATTAGTAAGGAGTCTTACGTGACCTACGGCGTTACGCAGGGCAGCGTGCTGGGCCCGACTCTATTTTTAATATACAAGGTGTTGTTTTGCAACCTCGTCAAATTCTAGGAGGTAACTATGCTAATGATTCTCGACCCGAATCAATAATAAAATGAGTAGGTAATTTTCTTTTTTTTCTTTATTTACTGAAATCGGTAACTGTGAACCACCCGTGTTTTAAACACGGGCCGTCTGATCCCTGCCTTATAACGTCGCTTACACACAAACAAAAAACCTCAAACGTTTTTTCGATAATTTTATAATCCCTAAACCACGCTATGGGGGTTATTCTGAAATATTGACAAATTTAAACAACAAAAAAATGCAGTGTTTTTTAATAATTTACTAGGTACCGTAATTTATATTGAATATTTATGTCTTTTGTGACAACATCCTAAATTTTGACGAGGATGCAAAACAATACCTTGTATATAAACCATCTCTGCAAAATGATGCCACATAATGGTCGCGTTCTTTCATATGCAGATGACACAGCTATTGTTTTTTTCTGGCGACACATGGGAATCCGTATATCAATCTGCCAAAAAGGGTCTTTTCGAAATTACCAGCTGGCAAAAACTTACATCTTCTAACACTAAATATTTCTAAAACAAAATATATTGCATTTATAAACTACAACAACACTCAAACCGTTCATAACGAAACTCTCAAAATCTACACTTGTCATAATACTTCTAGCACAAATTGTTCTTGTAAAAATATAGAAAAAGTAACTCATATAAAATACCTTGGTATAATCGTTGATCAGCGGTTATCTTGGCATACTCATACAGATATGGTCATGACCCGTACGAGAAAACTTACTTGGATATTTAAGAACCTAAGGCATGTGACATCTAAAAAAATGTGAACAGAAATGTATGCCACTCTGGCTCAATTAATTCTTATTTACTGCATACCTGTGTGGGGCGGTGCGACTTAAAGGAAGTTTCTTGAGCAAGAGAGAGCACAGAGATCTCTTATCAAGGTCATGTTCACCAAACCGTTCAGATTCCCGACCAAGGAGTTATACTCCCTAAGCGATATTCTCACAGTCAGAAAATTATACATACTCCACGCTATCTTAAAATTACACAAAGTCCTGCCATATGATCCTTACTCTCAAGAAAGAAGAGAAAAATATCGTGTTGCACTAGTAGAATTCGTCAAAACTAGTTTTGCAAAAAGAAAATTCAATACAAATCTGCTACCCTCTATAATAAAATAATAAACATCTATCCCATGACTACTAAAGACTGCAAAAAAAGGCATTAGTTCAATGGCTAAAACTGAAGACCTATGATGACATTGAAATTTTGCTGCAAGCATCGTCAATATGTGTTATATAAGAGGCACACGCACTCACACGCAAACACACACGCATGCACATACACACATACACATGCACACATATTCACATGCATACACAGACACATACAATCACATAAACACATGCACACACTCACGAATTTTTTAGGAGATATCTCAAAGTTCTAATTTTTCGTTTTAATTTTAGATATTACTTATATTTTTTTGTTTAAATTTATTTTTCTCATTGTACACCACTTATACCATTCTTGTACTTGTAATTGAAAAGCGGGACCTCCTAGCACAGATATATACATATTTTACTTATAAGGAGGTCCCTATGTAAGATTTATTTATTTATTTATTTGACAATTTATGTACACACTAAATACAGAAAAGAAGAAAGGAAAAGAAAATAGGTACAGAGGTGATGCTTATTTCTAAAGAAATCTCTTCCAGCATACCTGCGAAAGGAGAAACTAAAAAAGAGATGTAGACATAGTGTGTAAAAGAAGAAGAGAAAATGGAATACATAAAGCAAATAACGATTTAAAATAAAATATACAATATAAGAACATACTAACTTACGTATACATACAAAGACAAAAATAAAACAATACTATAAATACAATAAAATAAATACTTATGCAACTATGACGGAATGGAAAGATAATGTTCTTTCACTCTTCTCTTGAAAACTGCAATAGTTTGGCAGTCCCTTATGTCAGGCGGCAGTGAATTCCACAACCGCACAGCGTGTACAGTGAAGGAGTAGGAGTAGAAATCGGTTGAATGGAGAGGGGATTTAAGGAGTTTCCTAAGATGCGACCTGCAAGGTGCATCTGAAAGACGGAAGTAGGAAAAGCGTTCCCGCAAATAGGATGGCGCTTTTGGGTTATGTAGGATGTTAAATAGCAGACACAATATCCGAGAGTTCCTGTCCTGTTCCTGTTATTTACTGTAAAAGTTGTATAAGTTTCTGCAATAAACCTTTTTTTTTTCATAAATACGATTTGAAAAACTCGCCTGATTACGCCCTGGAGGATTGGAGGTGATTTTTTTTTCGAAAAAAAAAAACCTTTGTTTCGATTGCTACTTGGTCTCTGAATCCAGGTTTCATCAAAAGTGACAACACGACGCAACAACTCTTGTGAATTTCGCGTAAAGAGGTCCAAACACTGTTTTGACAATGTTTGTCGTTTCCGTTTGTTGTCTGCCCCCGTGAGCAATCGCAGCACCACACTTAACTTATCATGTAAAATACTAGCGCCCCGAACCGGCTTCGCACGGGTACAATTCACTTGTGGTAATATTGGTGTTTAAAAAACCCGGCCAAATGCGAGGCGTACTCACACGCACACAAGTTTCCGTAGCACGTACACAACTATTTATCCTATAATTACACCAACAACTATTATCTTTAACATTCAAATGATTATTTTCGACATTATTTTGCGGGGGTTACACACGCGTGTGCGAAGCCGCGGGCAGAAGCTAGTACTGCAAAATTTTCAGACCAAGATGAACGATGATGATAATGTACCACATTTAGGCAAAAGGTTTCCTCCTATCTTTCCGTTTCTCAAGGTTGTCGGTTGCTTTGGTCCTTTAATTCATGTAGTGGTCTAATTCGAAATATTTACATGAACCTAAATGCATGCACATTTTCTTGGATGACTAATAAGTAATAATAATTGGTGACTTAAGATAAAGATGGTGTACAGGGTGTGTAATACAGAGAACACGCTAGTCCATGTTGTGAATAAAAAAGCTGGTTGGCTACTGGAGACCATTACTTAATACAGTATTCATTTCATAATATATAAATTTGCATGTTTTAAATAAATACAGAATACGAAAAGAGGGACAGGAAAAAGACATACAAAGGTGATGCTTTTTTTTTAAAGAACTGTCTTCCAACATGCAGCATGCCTGCAAAAGGAATACTCAAAGAGACAAACAGAAGGTAGACTGCGTCATCCCACTGCTGGATAAAGACTTCTCCCCATTAGTTCAGGTTTTTCGATCAAAAGCACAAATTACTGACATTGCCCAAAAAGCCGCATCGCTGAAGTAGGACTGGGATGGCCACGTCTGTCGCATGGCCAATGAGCTGAGAGTCAAAATAACAACAATGTGGAGCCCTAAGACTACAGCCAGAAAGAATTGTGGTGGAAGATGGCGGGACTAGCTGGACAAAACAATCAGCACACTGGTCGATGGTTTTGTCTTTATTAGCGCTGTCTTGCCTTGTTAATTTTAATTACTTTAATATAATATGGACAGTGGTACTATATGTACTACTGTCCATATTCTCACACAGGCAAAACGGACACAACCTGTATTAACTTAGACAGTACTTAGATGCAGATTTACTATCAATAGTTTCTTTTATATCCAAATAAAGCTAACCAAAACAAATTGACTGCCCAGACGCTGATTATTCAAAAAGTTGTGTTCTAGACTATCAAATTATATAATTACAAAATTCACCAATATCTTCGAACAAAAAAACACATACAACAACATTTAAACATAAAACTAGTGTGTCCTAGTCTTATATTTAAATGTTACTAAAGACGAAATATAAGTAAATAATGTAATAGTGGTAGAAGGATTGTTTTGCTTGTAAACCTAACTATTTTGTTGACTGTACTTCTCATAAACATGATGAAGAGTCACATAATCGTAATCGTCTACATTTCTTTTTCATTTTTCCTTTCGCAGGTCTGCTGGCAGAAATTTCGTATGAAATAATCAGGACCTTTGCACTCAAATATTTTATATTTTTTTCCTGTGGTTTCTATTGTGTGTACACTAATAGAAAATAAATAAATATTGTGAATTTGTGACAAACGCAGGTAGATAAAAGATTAAAAAATAAAAATTTATTGCTGTGTGTGGCGTACCAGTGCAAGGATTAACGAATAAATAAACAATGCTGCAAAAACTGTAATTAAAACGATTTGGTATATTTTTTTCTAAATAAAAAATAAAATAGCCCACCGGTATCGGGAACAAGATAAAGGAACCTCTAGTTAACAATACGTTCCGTGTCCAGGAGTACTACTACAAAGTACTGAGTTCATGATTATACATTTTACAGTAATTACAAATAACGTACACGTGTACTTAACCAAAGAAATAGGATTTCTCCAAGTGGGTTATGCATAAATTTCTGATAAAATGTGTAGTCAAGGGTCGAAAATGCAAACATAGGTTTATCTTGCCCCTGTCCCTTCAGTTTGATGTGATGATTTTGCAAACTACTTACAATAAAAGCAGTAACAAAGATATTTTAATAATTAGTCTGATGTTCTTCCTTAATCATATCAGACGCTTTCTCAGCAATCACAACAGTTGCCACGTAGTTACCACCAGTTACAACAACTGGCATGACACTAGCATCTACAACCCTCAACCGATGGACCCCATAGACCTTCAACTTGGAATCGACCACAGAACCCATGGAACAAGTACCACCATAGTTCCACATGCTAGTAGACATGCAGTAGACATAACACTTCCAGTAATTATCAGACCCATATTCAAAATCACTGCATTTGTCATCAATAGGGTCCAATATGCTTCCATTCACAGCCTTGAAATAGGTTGTATTTACTATGGGAAGGAAATCTTTCAAATATTCCACCAGATCGTGCATATCTTCTTCTTTGGAGAAATAGCCAGTATCAACCAATGGAGTATCATGAGGATTTAACGAATTTAAAGTAACTTTGCCTCTTGATTTTGGGTACAATTTAATGATCTGCGTATAAGCGATTTGTCTTCCCATAAGTTGTTGGTAAGATCTGTCACAGATTTCGTATTGAAAGCCAAAAGGTAGGGCGCAGAATTGAAGTAAATAATGCAATATTTCCTCAATAAAACTGTTTGTCACGTAGTCAGGAATACCAGCACAAGGTTCCAAAGATTTGTAACCTATAACATTCGATGATGGGTATTTTTGATAGTTGATTGGTCCATGATGTGTAACTTTTTTTGCTTTATGTATAACAGTTACTGCTTGCTGATCTTGGAAATTCTCACCTACAGGTAAGTTAGCAATAACTGTTATATTCTTCTCTTTCAAATGTTTTCTAGGACCTATACCTGATAGCATAAGTAATTGCGGAGACTTTACAACGCCAGCTGATACTATGACTTCCTGTTTTGCTCCTAGAAATATTTCTTTTGCTCCATTAATACTTGCTTTAACACCGATTGCGTTCTTCCGTTTATCAAAAACAATTTTAGTCACTATTGTTTTCTTGGATACAAAGAGATAGGGATTATTTTTTGCTGAAACTAGATAACCGTACGCAGTACTTTGTCTGTATCCTTCAGCTATTGTATACAATGCTCGAGTATACCCTACAGAATGACGGCCACTTAAATCATGGACTATCTCATTTCCCATTTCTTTGAATGATTCTAGATAATCTTTGACATTTGTGGCATTATCTTGAGCGATTCCTATGTTTCCTGATCCTCCTTTCTTACCAAAATTAGGAGGAGTACCTCCAACTCCTCGACAACTGCCTGTGGGACAGTTGGCAATCTTCGGAGCTTGGAGTCTTTCACTTCGTTTGAAGTATGGAAGAAGGTTTCTGTATTCCCAGGAAGAGTCATTGGCTGCAGTGGCCCATTGATGGTAGTCGTTAATGATTCCTCTAGAAGCGAGCATAAAACCGATGGAGCTGGTCCCTCCAAGAACTTTTCCAACTGGCACGACCATGGCAGGGTTTCGATGGCATTTTCCAGTAAACTTATCAGGAATAGCGGTAAAGTTCCAGTCTAGTCCAGCGTTTGGTAAGTATATAAGGGTTCCTGGTAACTGAAATATTTTACAATCAATTATGTTTATCATCTAAATCAACAGCAAGAAAACTTAAGTAACTTAACATACAAATTGGTAGTCATGGAACTTACAAAGGATTCCAAAGGTGGATCATCACCAGCTTCCAACATCAGTACAGTGTGGTTCACTGCAGCCAGTCTGTTTGCCAGCACACATCCAGCTGTTCCACCTCCAGCTATTACGAAGTCGAATTGGTCACCATCTGAATATAAACAAAAACAAATGCTAAGTGTCTCTTAGTAGGTAGCTCTTTGAAAGAAGCAAGCGATGTCGTGGCAATCGCTTTCAATCTATTTCGTAACTCTAGAACCTCTTTTACTAGTATTTGACACCAAGTGCCATTTATTTTTGAGATTTTCATCATCTTTATCACACGAATGTCATGATAGTCTAGTCTGTTTTATGACTTCCTCTTTTCTCTTTACGTAAACTCAGTTCTTTCTAGGCACTGCTACCAGTAAACTATGTAATATGCCAGTATAATACGCCACACGTCACATAACGAGTTATGAAATTGTCTGCTATTACCATTTTCCATATAATATTTTGACATTCACATAAATTTGCAGCCCAACGTATGCTTCACATGGGAATGATAATGGTATCTTGTCTAACAAATCAAATCGAAACTTGTCACGGACGAAAACTCGGGTCTTTACGACCTGACTTCTGGCACATTTGAGGGTAGTTAAATCATAAAACTAATTTTTTATTGTTTATGGCATCTTTCAGGTCAACCTAAGAGGTTGTCAATTACTTAACGGAGTGATCCCGCAAGGCACGTGCCTTGAGAGTAAGGCTTCTTTGTCTTCGTCTGATGAATGTAATGTCAAATTGTTGTTATCCTTCTGCTTCTCCAAAATATCAAAAAACTACTAACCTTTTAATTTAGCTTGTTTTGGAAACAAATAGCTGGTAAGCATCAGTAATGACAACTGATCGAAGGCACCCTGGGTTTTTGCGATGTCGGCTAGCGCGGACGCTGAGTCCGTTGGGTATGGATTTTGAGGAACTGAAATACAAAATTTTGGAAATGATGATATTATTTTTTTACCAGTCTCGGATATTCTTATGGAGAAGACTCACCAAGAGTTGAGAATTTGTAACAAGCATAGTATTCATAAACTTTTAATGTTCTAACTTGGATCTCTTGTTGTGTTTTATAAGTGGGTTTAGTTGCGGCTAGTTACAGCTTTTAACATAACTGTTTCAAATAAAATATCAATATTATAATGATAATTACCATGATATGTCATTTCAACTTTTGTTTGCTATCGTAATTTTGAAATTTATTGTTACTCGAAACCACGCAGTGCCTGGCACAAAAACCACAATTAGTAAAATTTTCGAAAATTGAGCTTAAAATACTACTTGTTGATAACGTTCGTCTAAATTTATTAGAATGTCATAAAACTACTGATATTTAACTGCCTCTACATTAATACAGGCTGATCCTGTTTAACTTCTACAAAATTGGAAAGGAATACGTCGTGTGTATGCATGAAGATTGAACATAAACGAAGCATGAATGTGTTAAGATGCAGCAGGAAGCGTTGTTTGGTTGCTGCCTAAGTGCATAACCCCATGGAAAAAAGGCGTGAGTTTATGTACATTGTTTAGAAATAAATATCAAACAGTTGGTTCTTTACAACGACTGGTAAAGAAAAAAAAACTTGTTGGGTTGTGGTTTTTGGCAAAGTGCTCTTTTATTACTCCCCATGTGTGTCTTTGAATACAATTTTAGCGTTCTTGGCAAAACTTCTAGATATTTTTACAAAACAATGATAAGCACTATTACTCCTTTTAGAACACGCTGTATTTTTTGTGCGTCAATATGTTTGTATCGATGACAAAATTAGCATACGAACTAAATTGTAAGTAGTTATCAAAGAATTTTTTTTTCTCTTAATTGTATAAAGTTACAAAAAACAGGTCTACAGAATTAAATTCAAAGATTGTATAGAAATGTAGTTTTCGTAGGCTTTTGAATAATGATAGTAATAGTAGTAGAAATTGGGCAAGACATAATTGGAAGAGAGCTGGTTAGAAAATAGCAACATAATCTGCCTAGCCTTTTTCCAACTATCTTGGGATCGGCTCCCAGTCTTACCTGATAAATACCAGTATTTTACATGGAGCGACTACCTATCTGACCTCCACAAAACAGTTAGTACCATCTGGGCTATACGATACCCCTTGGTAAGACTGGTTGTCAGACTTTCACCTCTGACTACCAGTAACGACTGTCAAAGATCTGAATATGACAGCCGGGACCAAATGTGCTTTCCAAGACACGGAGGAAACTTTGTATATAATGGTAGGTCACTCATTTACGGACCAACCTATGCAAGTGAAGATCGACACGACCGGCTGTTACTATTAAATCACGAGCGACTTGTTGGCTCACAATGGATCTTATGAACTTACTCTTACATTAGCCCAATTTTCCAGCCGCTCTGCAGGTTGGTACGGAATAAACTTATTAATATGTCAACCAATACTGCTGAGCGTGCCCGCCTGCTGGCTGTGGGTGAGTGGGAGTCGGGTCTCTGGCTTTAGGCACTACCGTCACCTAACATAGGCACTATGCTAGGTGACACAACATTCCGGCTCGCTACATGTCTGCGATTGGGCGCTCCTAGCGGGGCTCAACATCGCTGTCGATGTGGTGAAGCTGTGGCAAGTGGGTTTCGTGGCAGGTTATAGAAAGGAAACCAAAAGTCACTTTACACGTTTATTCAACATGAGACACAGAAATATCAGGGAGTGAGTTCCTAAGGTCTCTAAGCACTTTGCACTGGTCACTTGGAAGATAGAAAGAAGGAAGTTACTGCCCTGGGCTTAGGCAAATCGCAGCACGTGGGCCGGCGTGAGGTTGCAGGGCAGGCAGCGGAGCGGAGAGGCGACCCCAGAGGTCACCATTGCAGTGCGTGGGCAGCACCACGCAGGGGAGAGAACGAGCGCGCGTCAGCCGCGCTCGCTGGCAGGTAGGCAGGCAAGGTCTTCGGCTTGGCACGGGGTCCGCAGAGGCAAGTCGCCTCAGCACGTGGCAGCGTGGGCTCTCGGTACCCACGAACCACGTGGATGCAGAACACAGGCGGCGGTAGCGGCCGTGTGGATAGTCTGCGGTACAGTCGCGCTCGCAGGTAGGCAGGCAGGCAGTGCCTTCAGCTTGGCACCGGGCCAGAAGAGGCAAGTAGCCTCAGCACGTGTAGCGTGGGCTCTCGGTACCCACGAACACGTGGCTGCAGGCACAGGCGGCGGTAGCGGCCGCGTAGGCAATGCGCGTGTCGTCGACAGGAGCTGTAGCCCTAACCTTGAGGTGTAACCCAAGACTGGAACCCTGGAATCAGCGCGTGGCGGGTGCATCCGTAAGCGTTGTGCCAGAACATAGCAAGCCTCCGTCGATGCGTGCGTCTCCCAGCCGTAAGCCCATAGCAAGGTGGATGGAGGAAGACTCACCCATCGTGGCGGCTTACAATAAGAGGTTATGCGCGCACATGCCCCCCAAGCCTTTCGAAGGTTCCTTGCCGCGCGGTCAAGCGATTTAAGCGAGCAGCTAGGTGCTGCGCGGCAAGGCAAGCATGATGCAGGATGGAGAAGCATGCGAGCGCATTCACAGTGAGGTGCAAGGTGGCAGTTATTGAACATAGTTTATCTCGACAGTCATAGCGAGGCTGCCGAGAAGTATTAATGGCTGCCGGACTGCGCCGACAGACATACATAGTTAAAGAAAGCAATACATAGAAAACAAATAAGAGTTACAATCACACTGAGCACTTACCCGTTTATCTCGGGGTTTAGTATTTAGACGCCTGGGCTGGAGTTGGAGAAAGAGGTCGTGGAATGACTTGCATGAGCTTATATAGTACATTACGACGGACGCCACTCCTACTCAAGCAATGACGTGTTCGTATTTGAAAGATTTAGGAATGTCACTCGTTTCTAGTGATGTGCGTTTTAATCGGTTTTTTAGAAAATCGACTACAACGCTACAAAGCAGTCGACGGTCTCGGACACCATGGCCTTTCCTGCAGTATGAGTGCAGGTCGGATAGCGCGGCACGCTAGCATTAATGATCTCATTCATCGTGCTCTTGCCACCGCCGGGTTGCCAGCTGCCTTAGAACCTAATGGCTTGGCACGTGTCGATGGGAAGAGACCAGATGGTATAACCATAATGTCATGGAAGTTGGGTAGGCCTTTGGTGTGGGATGCGACTTGCGTCGACACCCTTGCGCCATCCCATCTTCCTAGCACGATGAGCTGCGCTGGGGCGGCTGCTGCAGGTGCTGAAAACCTTAAACAGCGCAAATACAATAATTAAATTGGTAATTATGTATTTGAGCCGTTTGGGGTTAAACGCTACGAAAATCCTAACATCTTAGTTTTCAAAACTCACTACAAAATAATAGGCTTTTCGCTAAGAATACATTCTTTCCTGCGACTTACACGTTACTCTGAAAGCTCGCTTCTCAAGGACATATTTTCATAATTCATTCACCGAGACCTTCTCTTGTACAAATCTATACGGAGACACCAAACTATCAACTTACTGCAAAGGGTTTACACCCTTTCCGTCGATTTATGAATAACAGCTTCACGCCCCTAGTAGTTACACCACAACAGGCAGACCGACACGATCACGATCAGTCACGCAAAAAAAGTGAACGTTGCGTTATGTTTTTCCGGTTATCCCGAGTTCATCCGTCGCTATCGCCTAGATAAAAGAATATCAACATATACATAATTTGTGTTTTGTTGACCTTTCGCAATTTTGTTTTCGAGCCACTGGGAACATTGTTTTTTTAATTAGCTAATAAAAATGTGGAAGTCTTGGGAATGGAAAAAAAAATTCGAAAAACAATAGTTTTGGAGCGCATGGGAATAAGCAATCTGTGGGGCACCTTTGACTGGATACACACAGCATTGTTTTACCTCCTCTTACAGGTAAAACAACGTGACCTAAACCACCAGTGCCGTTTGCAGTGCGGTTTTATTGGAGAACCTAAAGCCGGATTTACATTATGAAACAAGTGTCATGCATGCTAAAACTAGTTTCGTGAAACTAATTTTAGCACATGTGAAACTTCTTTCGTCTTAATTATAGTGTCGTGAAATTATCAGTATTGCGGAGATAATGGCCCTGTCAAAATCAAAGCTGTATTTTATGATTGTACCTAGGTATTTGACTGCAATCCAACAAAAAACCACACGTCCACTCTGCGCAGGTGCTGTCGCGACCCTAGTTTCGCGTCGCATTTACATGATGAAATTAATTGCATGACATTAGTTTTACAAAAAATATGCGCATAGCACGAAACTACTCCAGTGTCACAAAAGTAATGCATGCATTATAAAACTGAACGTTTACACTTGAAATTACTGGTCAAATTAGTGTTATAAAACTAATTTCAAGCCACTAATTTCGTAATGTAAATCCGGCTTAATGGCTTTTCCAATAAAACTGCGGTTGATCGCTTTTTACACTAAGTCATGTTAGATAGTAGTGTATTTTTGGCAAGACATATCAATGCCTTTTTAAAGTTTATTTATTACCTACTAGCTTCTGCCCGCGGCTTTGCTAGCGTTAATTTTGAATTTGATCATAACCGGCTCGGACACGTGGCGCCATCTATTGTCATAAGTAAGTTATTGATCTTTTCTTCGGGAACACTACTTTTTTTCGGGATGTAAATGGCCGTTTCTGTACACCTGACAAAGTATATGTAAAATTTCAGGATGATCAGTTCAGTGGTTTAGGCGTGAAGAGGTAACAAATAAACAAACTAACTTTCACATTTATAATATTACATAAGATGCAAATTTCAGCATCGATAAAATACATTGATGACGTACGATGAACCGAATAAAAAAATACAGGTTGTGTTAAATGTAGTGTCCATGAAAAAGTTGACCGATAATGAACTGGTAACAGTACTTATGACAGTAGGTACAGACAGCGTCAGTATGTGCTAACCTCACAAGTTTTAAAAAGGTTACACTGCTACAACTTCGACTTCGTTTCGAATAATCTAAAGAATACTTACAGATAAAAACAAATCATTAAAAAAAATTTAAAACATGCCTGCCATGTTAAAAAGTAAACTGTTTATTGAATTATTTCAACTTTTTTTTTATCGTACGTTTAGCGATGCAACAGTATTTTTACCATACAACCAATATGCCACGAAATTTTGTTTTATTTTTCGGGTAAACAATGTCGCGCGTAAGATAATGCGAAACTAAATCGCCTTTTCATATAGAAAAGTACTTAGATTTCTGAACCGATTTAGTTCTAAATAAACAAAACGATAAACTCAGGCAAAGAAATCTAAATTTAATTCAATATTTAAAGAATTGTGATAGTGAATTACAATTATGTAGGACATTGTATGATACCGACACTCAGCACCTTCACCACCTTCACCTTCAGGATGAGCTGTTTGTTAGGGAATATGCTCTAAAGGATATCTTTAATAAATATGAGGCTTCTCAACAAGACCTGAGTAAGCGTATGCAGGAGAACAATGAGCTGGTAGACCTGGTCACGTACAATGCAGAGAGATATGAGTCTCTGACAAATAACCTCTCTTGTAGTTGTGCCTGCTCACGGTCACCACAGCCTCAGCTTGATTTACCCAAACCCACAGTGGCTCAGCCGGAAGGTAGCTGTTTTATTAATGATAGAAATAATTGTAATAATTTAATAAAATCTACATATTTCTTTTCTGACAAATTTGGTCAAGGTTTTGGTACCTTATTTAATCAATGTTCACAAGACTATGTTATAAATAATTGTTTGCCCGGTGCCAGTGTTAGCCAATTAATTAGTAATATCAAATTGACTAAAATAAATCCCAATACTGCTGTTATTTTACTATATGGGAATAGTTTAAATGTAAGAAAAAAGGACATAGTTGAATGTGTCCATTTGATGTTACATCTCAACGAGACAAGTATAACAAATTTTCTAGAGTATGTTAAAAATTATTCAAAATTATTTAAAAGGATTTGTGGTATAGCAAAATCAAATTTTTTAGCCGAAACTTTAAAAAAATGTAATAATAAAGTTAAAGCAACTTGGAAAATTATAAACAATGAAACGGGTAAATCTGTTAAACAAGACAACCAACTTGAAATCATGGTTGATAACAAATTAGTTAATAATCCAGCCGACGTAGCTAAGGCATTTTTTTTTGGCAAGCATACCTATAACTACAACTCGCTCTTTAAGTTCGTCGCCGTCTAAAGCCGAAAACCTTTTGCATAGTAGCGTGCCCAAATGTGGTCTCGTATTTAGTTTTGAACATGTAACTCGTGATATAGTTAATGTTTTTAATTCACTTAAGTCTAAAAACACTGGTTTGATGATTTTTGGATTACTGGGGTATTTCCATTAAACTTTTGAGTAATATAATAGAAATCTTAGCCCCCTATCTTGCTGTTACTTTTAATAAATGCGTTGATTCAGGTACTTTCCCTGACCTTATGAAAAGCAGTAAAGTCATCCCTCTATTTAAATCAGGCAGTAAAAATTATATTGGTAACTTCAGACCAATTTCTATATTACCTGCATTTAGCAAAATTTTTGAAAAGTTAATACTTAAACAGTTGCTAAGACATTTTAATCTAAACAACCTTCTTCACAACGATCAATATGGCTTTACCAAAGGTCGTTCGACTACAGATGCGGGGGTTGCTTTGTTGAAACACATATTTAACGCGTGGGAAAACGCGCAAAATGCAATCGGTGTTTTCTGCGATCTCTCAAAAGCTTTTGATTGCGTACACCAGCTTTTACAGTAGCTTTTACGGAAACTACGTTATTACGGTGTTCAAAATGAGGCCCTAAATGTAATAGATTCGTATTTAAAAAATAGATTCCAATGTGTAGATGTCAATGGCGCGAAATCTTCCGGGCTACTTGTTCAGCTGGGTGTACCTCAAGGCTCAATACTGGGACCATTTTTATTCTTGGTTTATATCAATGACTTACCATATTATTTGAAGGGTATTTGTGATGTAGTACTATTTGCTGACGATACCTCTCTTATCTTTAAAGTAGATAGGAATAGACACGATTTTGGAGACATAAACAGCGCTCTATCAATGGTCACAGATTGGTTCACAACAAATAACCTTGTTCTTAATGCCAACAAAACTAAAAGTATTAAATTCTCCTTACCTAATGTTAAAAATCTAGGTCCCAACATTGTTATCGGCAATAAGGAGCTTAAAACTGTTGACTCAGCTGTGTTTCTGGGTATAACAGTAGATTCAAAATTACAATGGGGTCCACACATATCAAGCCTAGCGGGTAGGCTTAGTTCGGCCGCATATGCCGTCAGAAAAGTTAGACAATACACTGACGTTGATACAGCACGGTTAGTCTATTTTAGTTATTTTCACAGTATTATGTCCTATGGTATTCTGCTGTTAGGCAAAGCCGCTGATATCCATAATATATTCGTTCTTCAAAAACGAGCGGTTCGTGCAATTTACCAGCTGGGTCCACGAATATCTTTGAGAGATTTTTTTAAAGAGATTGGTATTCTCACGGTGGCTTCACAATTCATCTTTGCAAACATTTTATATATTAAACAAAATATCCATTTGTACAGTAAAAACAGTGATATTCACAATATAAACACTCGAAATAAGCATTAACTACGTGCTCCCCCCTTTCACCGGCTTCATAAAGTTCATAATTCATTCGTAGGGCTTGGCATTACCTTTTACAACAAGCTACCATCTTCCTTTCTAGACTTGCCATTTAATGCGTTTAAAGCCAAAGTAAAATCTAACCTTTGTTCAAAGGCCTACTATTCCATTAACGACTATTTAAACGATAAGAATAGTTGGTCGCTGGGTTGAACTCAAGACAATGTTTGTGTTCTTTCTCCAAATTAGCTTTCTGAAATGTGATATAACTTTATGCATAGATTTTTTTTTTTACTTTACATACATTTTTTTTTTCGTCTGTACGCACGTGTAAGCGGGCACGCCCTTTAGTCTGGAGGCTTTATTTTTCTTTATTTTTTAATATTTATTATTGGTGTGTGCTAGCTGACATGTGACATTAATTAGATTCTTTGTTTATATGAACTTAAACACCATTGTGTAGAATCTGGTTCTTCTAACCTAACAGACAGATGTGTTGCTGGGGAGTTTGTTCCGCCACTTCTTCTTCCCAGCTAAAACACTAGGAAGTGGCGAAGGGCGGGCGTTTTGGGGGACTGTCTCTTGTAATTTTGACGTTCAAAAACTGCTGATTATCAGTCTAATTTGAATAAATGACTTTTGATTTTGATTTTTGTTCTTGGACATACTGGTTATCATGTGGCTGGTGGATAAGCTATAGTGGATCGAAAACGGCAATTCTTCTGCCCAGAGTTATCCCTTGCATATCTTGTGCACTGTCCCGGGCCAACAAAATATGAATGGCAGAATGCGCCACTTGACTTTACCGTGATTGCATAATGCGTCAAATTTAACATTTGCAGGCTGTGTAGTTCGTATTAACATACGAACTACAAGGAGGCTTTGCGTAGACCATACGACTTTTTGGACAACCAAGCCGTGTCTAACTTTAAGATTTGTCGGCAACATTACTTTTGACCCGATAGCAACTTTTATAAATACTACTTTATGATAACACGTCACAAATACTCAGGGTTCCCATAAATAGAACAAGCCGCTTAAAATTCTGAAAATTTGAAAAAAAAAAGACTACTCCACAGAGAACCTCAAGAAATTCCGAGAATGCATTCGAAGTTACCCTTTACGGATGTTTATGAAAGTAACGATGCCAATATAGCTTACAAAAGATTTCATGAAACGTTCTCCTTATTCTACAAACTTTGCTTCCCTGATATAATAATAACTATTCACACTATTAAAAACTTAAAATGCGCGCAGCATAAAAAGCTTTAGTAAAAAACAAAGAAAATTACTGTGGACATACAGACTAAATCTTGTATTAAAAATAAAATTAACTTTAAAAAATACTCTTCGCAATATAAGAAAATTATAAGACTTACACAAAAAGCTCAAAATGTTTGCTTAGTAAAAACCTCGAAGAATAAGTCGAAAGCTACATGACAAATTGTGAATTGACTCAAAAATAACTCTCCTTAAGAACAAATAATAACCATTAATAAATGTTACCTGACCTTTTCAAAACCGATTGACATTGCAAATGCATTTAATAATTATTTTATAGTTGAAATTGAGAATAATATTAAAACTGACATGGGATTCGGCAATAAATTAGATAATATGACAAGCCAATCAATGTTTATGCAGCCTGTTCTAACAAACGACATGGTTTCGGCTATAAGATCACTTAAAATACTAGTACTATAGGATTTAAGAGTATGTTAACAAAGGCAATTACATTTTTAAATGAACTTATAGCACCCGTATTAAAACATATAATGAACCTTGGCATTATTGACGCAGTTTATCCTGAAGACCTAAAGAAAGTTATTATTAAACCACTTTATAAAAAAGATAATAAAACTGATATAAAGAACTATAGCCCAATAGCAAAAATTATAATTTCCTGTGTTGCTATCTCCATAAATTTAACTTATTATGCAAGTAACAATAGGGCTTTAGAAAGAATACCACGATCAACATTACACTATTTTTATTTTTTTTGTAGCACCATGTTGGCAGTAGATCAAAAAACTCCTATTTGTGCCATCTACACAGATATGACCAAAGCCTTTAATTACGTAAAGCATGACGTCTTGTTGGACAAACTGCGTAGCTGCTCTACAGTTTCAGAGGTAACATTTTAAAACTACTCGAATCCTATCTTTCCAACAGAATGCAGTGTGCATAGATTGCAAGAATATAATGGAATAATTAATTTGAAAAGAGTTTATTTTTTATCTCATTCTAGATTTGTAAAGTTTGGTGTCCCACAGGGTAGCGTCCTTGGACCACATCTTTTCTTGATCTGTGTAAATGATCTGCCAAAAGTGACTCAAAATCAAATGGTGATGTTTGCAGACGGGTTCCCTATCCATTTGCATAAAATTTTAAGACCTAATATAACTTAGCATAATTTTGTTTGGCATAAAAATATTTTCGCATAACATAATTACGCATAACAGCTTACGCATATTTTTTTAAGCATAATTTCTCTAACCATAATAATGATTAAGCATAATATTCTAAAGCATAAATTTATTAAGCATAAAGTTCTAAAGCATAACTTTTTTAAGCATAATATCCTAAATCATAAATTTATTTACGCTTGCTTTTATGCTTGCTTGCATGCTGCATGCAAGCAAGCATGCAGAATACAAAAAGCAAGCAGCATGCAAACAAGCATGCAGCATGCAGCATTCAAGCGAGCATGCAACATGCAGCAGGCAGGGTTTCCGTCACGGCTCCGGCGCTGCGGGCCTCCGGCAGCCCCACACGTGCTAATCGTCGCAGACGGCTTTCGCTCACCACCGCAGCTTCGGCTTGTTGGCCGGCTTTGCCGGCCAGCCTCAGCCGCGGCGGCTCGCTCGCAGCCGCCTGCTCCTCAGCCCGCGGGCCGCCTCGCCCCTCCGCGCCTACGCGATTTTAAATTACACTCTAGGGGTAGGACAAACAAGACTACGTGGAGTCGGTTTTGCAGCAATGCGGTTCTGTCACTAACTCTTGTTGCACAGCATATTAAATTTTCAACCAACAATATTATTTAATTGTTACAGAAACTATAGCAAAATTGGTTTGATTAGAATTATGTATGGGGGGCACTACAAGTTCACGACCACCATTTCCACCCAAAGTCTCACAACATCTAATATATTCTTCAGATAAAAGTTATCTCGCTATTGAAAAATCGTTTAAGTTACCGTTATCGTTTAGTATAATAAATCATTTGCATGAAAATTGATTTTGTTATTTATATTAATTTTATGCCTTAATATTATTATGCTAATAGTCATTAGGCCTACTAACGTTATGCGAATCAAATTTATGCTAAAACAAATTAGTCTTTAAGATGATTATGCCAACATAAAATGTATGCCTAAAAAAATTATGCCGAAGTATTATTATGCCAAAACAAATTGTGCCAAAATCGTTATTTACTTTTGGTACTTTATTTCTTTGGTGAAAGTGCAATATTTTGGTTTTCTTTTAGTTAATAACTAAATTATTTTTACTAAGCCAATTAATTATTGCTGATAGTGCATTAATTATGTTAATTGGTAAATATTGCGATCTATACATTTAATTATGGCAGTACACTGTCGTCTGCAAGGGATCCCTTCTTTTCGCATAATATGCTTTGTCCTAATATACTTCGGCATAACGATTTTGGCGCAATTTGTTTTGGCATAATAATACTTCGGCATTATTTTTATAGGCATACATTTTATGTTGGCATAATCATCTTAAAGACTAATTTGTTTTAACATAAATTTGATTCGCATAACGTTAGTAGGCCTAATGACTATTAGCATAATAATATTTAGGCATAAAATTAATATAAATAACAAAATAAATTTTCATGGAAATGATTTATTATACATAACATTATGTAACTTAAACGATTTTTCAATCGTGAGACAACTTTTATCTGAAGAATATATTAGATGTTGTGAGACTTTGTGTGGAAATGGTGGTCGTGAACTTGTAGTGCCCCATACATAATTCTAATCAAACCAATTTGCTACAGTTTCTGTAACAATTAAATTATATTGATGGTTAAAAATTAAATATGCTGTGCAACAAAAGTTAGTGACAGAACCGAATCGCTGCAAAACCGACTCCACGTAGTCTTGTTTGTCCTACCCCTAGAGTGTAATTTAAAATCGCGTAGGCGCGGAGGGGCGAGGCGGCCCGTGGGCTGAGGAGCAGGCGGCTGCGAGCGAGCCGCCGCGGCTGAGGCTGGCCGGCGAAGCCGGCCAGCAAGCCGAAGCTGCGGTGGTGAGCGAAAGCCGTCTGCGACGATTAGCACGTGTGGGGCCGCCGGAGGCCCGCAGCGCCGGAGCCGTGGCAGAAACCCTGCCTGCTGCATGTTGCATGCTCGCTTGAATGCTGCATGCTGCATGCTTGCTTGCATGCTGCATGCTTGTTTGCATGCTGCATGCTTTTTGTATTCTGCATGCTTGCTTGCATGCAGCATGCAAGCAAGCATAAAAACAAGCGTAAATAAATTTATGATTTAGGATATTATGCTTAAAAAAATTATACTTTAGAACTTTATGCTTAATAAATTTATGCTTTAGAATATTATGCTTAATCATTATTATGGTTAGAGAAATTATGCTTAAAAAAATTATGCGTAAGCTGTTATGCGTAATTATATTATGCGAAAATATAATTATGCCAAACAAAATTATGCTAAGTTATATTAGGTCTTAAAATTTTATGCAAATGGATAGGGAACCCTTCGAGCCGTTTGGGGTTGAAACTCTAGGGCCGTGGGGTCCGAGTGCTCACAGCCTTTTTTAAGGAAATTTCGAAACGCCTAGCTGACGCTTCCCGTGACCCAAGGGCTGGGTTTCACTTTGGCCAGAGGCTAAGTATTGCCATTCAACGTGGCAACGCCGCCAGTCTCTTGGGCACGTTACCAGCTGACAGCGTTGAGGAGGAGTTTTTTGACGCCCTTTTATAATTTGTTGTTATTTTAGTTTTAATTATCTAGTTTTATGTTTAGTAATTAATTTAGATTTAGAAATTAGTACTTTAATATATTTGACTAAATTATTAAAGAAATATGGATGCGCTAGTAGATATGGTATTTTTTTTTGGGGCAATTTTACTTGATGATAGCTGTGTACCATTCATTAAACCACTGAAAATACTTACCTTACCGTCTTTATATATTTTTGAAATTAGTATTTTCGTCTAAACAAACGGTTGTTCGAAAAAGTATTAACTTCGAGATGTTGCGATTTGTAGCCAGAGTTGTAAGACTATCTTAGTGAGAAAGAGCGTTTTAGGCATGGCACCGCGGATTTACAATAAATTACCAGATATCATGAAAAATTTGAATGACACAACATAAAAAAAAAACTGCTATTAATTGAAACATGTTATTATCCGATCGATGAATTTGTGAATTATAAATTAATGTAGACTTATTTATTTATTCGACTGGAGAATACACACAAATTCTAATAGATATTGAGTCTAATGGACATTTACTGTAGAAATTACTTCATTTTGTGACATTTTATAATTTTTGTTTCTATTAACATCATTCATCATTTTGTATTTTTTTTTTTGTTATTATTTATTTTGACAAATAATTTGTGTTTACGTCTCCCATGGTTAATTATTTATTTTTTATTTCGCATTCAACCATATATTTTTACGCCTCTTGGCATAACATAGCGACCTATGATCTTTGATTTAAGAACTGTATTCACTACCTATGTAGCACAAATAAAATTGATTTTGATTTTGATGATGCTAAGCTAACTAATTACTACACTTTTCCTCTGAAAGATTTACTGTTTTGTTCAGACATTCATAAATAAGAATAGAAATAGATAAGTCTGACAAGTGAAACAGAACAGAGAAGGAACTGGATGGATGCGCGAGCGAAGCGAGCGCGACATTGGGGGGGTTTGGGTGAACATCAAATTAATCGGATCACGCATTTAGATTTCAAATTTTGACATCCTACATAGCTGCTGTCCAGCACGAATTTAGGGGTTGTAACCTAGCTTGGATTATTCCTTATATACCGAAACATCTATTGATATGTAGTTTGTTCGTATAGGTTATTAAGATTTTGGTACATGAAATTGGTCTATTATCTCTTTATCTAGCCTTCCTGTAAGGGGTTATTTTCGAAAAACCCTAGGACACATAATTTTTAGTTTTTTTATCAATTATATTATTGCCGAGTTTTGAGTGGATTTGATCACGCAGTAAGATTTTCCATACTAACTTTAACCGTGAACTTCTTTTTGCACCCTTTATGGGGTAGTTTTGAAAAACCTATGATGGCAAATATTTATATATCCCTAAATTAGTATTCTTGCTAAGTTTCTTTAATATGTTGGCGCCTTTGCAAAAAAGGCTTCATATGATTCACGTTGCAAACTAAATAAACTGTTACCACAGACGAGAGAGAAGCGGTCTACAATACTCTCTGGCGGAACGTCAAGTCGTTGCGGGTAGCCATATTGACTTGGGTAGTTGTCAAGGAAGGTGGCGCGTAACAAGACGTTGACGGATCGCCGACGTCTGTTTTCTTAATCTAATAAAATCTGGTGCCACATATCATAAGTAATTCCGATGCAGCGGGTAAGAGCCTTTAAATATATAATTTTTTCTTAAATATCACTTAAACAAGTTAGAAAAATACTTTATATTAAAAAAAGTGTAATAATGACAAAAAGCAAATGTCATGCCTAGGTTTTGAACCTCCAATCTCAAGGACGTCAAGCGGTCTTTTTATACAATGAAAATTTGTCTATAAATGTTAAGCCTACTATTGCTAAACGTTTTACCCAATATTAGAAGTGTTAAAGTTTTATTGAAAAAAAAAAAAACTAAAAAACTTGAACTTATTTATTCACTCAATAATAAATTAATTATAACAAAATGTTTTTGCAAAATACAAAAAAGCAACTAGGCCCAAAACGGTTTCGAACGCACATATCTTTGGGGGGGGGGGGGGGGTAAATCAATTAATGGAGCTGTGTTTACTAAAAAAGCCATACGGCAAGTGTAAATAGCACTTAGCCCAACCTGTGAATTGAATCCGGGACCTCACGCTCAGCAGTCAGGCTTGCGACTACTCGACCAACGAGGCAGTAATATTACCAAAACTAATGTAAAGTAAGAACAGCCTGTACATACGTAGACAGTACAGTACTTAAATGCAGTTTAACTATCAGTAGTTTATTTTTTATCGAAAAAATAGACCAAACCAAACTACTAAACCATAAGTTAATTCCTTAGAGTTAGACGAATATAGTCAACTAGTTGTTTTCTAAAAAATATCCGACAATTTAATTCGTGCAGTAAGGTAACTTTGAATACGTGGACGCGAGTGAAAATAAACTTCAAAATCACGGAAACAAGATAAAAGTTGAAATGACATGTCACGGTAAATATTACTTGTAGATTTTATTCGTTATAGTTATATTGGACGGACTACCTATCTTACCTCCACAACCCAGTTAGTACTGGGTAATACGATACCCACTGTTAAGACTGGTTGCCAGACTTAAGGGCCACTGACTACCTGTACCGACTGTCAAAGATCTACAATTATCAGCCGAGACCAACGGTTTAACGTGCTTTCCGAGACACGGAGGAAACTCCGTATGTAATGGGTGGTATCCCATCCACAGACCATCCTAGGCAAGAAGATCGATGTATCGGGGTACCGCACGATCTCCGGCGAGTCGGCGAGCCTCCTGGCCGGATTTGTGCCATGAGATCTGGAGGCGATAGACGTCGCGTGCCTGCACAAATGGCGCGTGGAGGTACTACGCCAGGGGGAAACACGCTGCTCAGCGGACAGACCTCCGGCGCGTTCTCATGGCGATATGGTGAGAGCGACTGTCGCTACCTTTGAGGAGTGGCTGGAGAGGCGCCACGGCACTCTCACCTTCCACCTGACGCAGGACCTCACCAGACACAGTTGTTTCGGGGGGTTACTACACTGAATTGGGTGGGAGGCAACGAACCAGTGTCAGCACTGCGAGGATCGCCCGTAGGACACGGTGGAGCACACCATGGAGTTCTGCTCCGCTTGATCTTAGAACCACCGTGTCCTCGTAGTGGCGATTGGCAGCGGCGCCCTTCCTTACAATTAGTGTTACTGGGGGACTTTAATGCCCACTATTAGCAGTGGCTTTTCTTATACCAGAGCACCGATCATGCTGGGCGGGAGATGCGTAAGCTTTCGCTAGCGCTAAACCTCACCCAGCTGGTCCAGGTAGCAACAAGTGTACCGGATGTAGATTCGCACACGGCTAATTGCTTGGATCTTCTACTGACAACAGATCCAGACCGATACTCCGTGTCGATAACTTCGCCTTTGGGTAGTTCCGACCACTGTCTGGTAAAGTCTGCGTCCGTCTACTCTCCGCCCGATCCCAGCCCGAGAGGCACCCGGCGGGTTTGGCAATACAGGTCAGCAGATTGGGATGGGATGCGTTCTTTCTTCGCATCGTATCCTTGGCGGCCTACTTGCTTTTCTTTGGCTGACCCTTCGTCATGCGCGGATGTCGTGATAGAGGTGTTACGTCAGGTAATGGAGTACTATATTCCGTTCTCTGACATAACAATGTCTAGCAAAGACCAGCCATGGTTTGGTGCCGATTGTGATCGCACCGACGCGCTTAAACATGAGGCCTACCTGGCATGGGTCGGCGCTCGATCGCATATAGCGTGTGACGTGGGTCAGAAGAAGAAGGCCTTCAACAGGGCTGCCAAGTCCTGCAAGAAGGTGTTGCGAGGGGCTCGGTTCGACGATATTGGCCGAATAGGGGCCAAGCTTGCTTCTTACCCAACAGGTAGTAAAGCGTTTTGGTCCCTGGCTAAGTCGGTGGAGTCGAACTTCTGCCGTCCCTCACTACCACCACTGCCGAAATCCAAACGACGGATCGGCTAAATACCAGCTTGATGCACTTGAGGCGATTAAAAAGCAGGCCAAGAGGCTCATTGGCAATGATGCATTGGTCAAGTCAAAGCTCCAGAGCCTTGAACATCGTCGCCGAGTTGCCAGCTTATCGGTTTTTTATCGGTTATATTTCGGGGATTGTGCGCTGGAATTGCATGATCTAATTCCGGCTAGCCCGTTTCACCATCGAACTACCAGACGTACGGCGATGCGCCATCTGTACATGGTGGACATCCCACACATATGCACTAAGCGTTTTGGGAATACTTTTATAATACGTTCCGCCAAAGGGTGGAATTCCATGCCGGAGTCTGTGTTTCCCGATAGCTACAATCTAGGGGTCTTTAACTCCTCTTGAGTTATGTTGAATAGGTTTCTTCTAGGCAAACGTGCTTCACCGTCGACCACATCATTGCTTACCATTAAGTGAGACAGTGGTCAAGCGAGAGCCTATAAACAGTAAAAATAAAAAAGAACTCTCTTCACGAGAGGTCTTTTTTCAGAGCACGAGAGGTCTTTTTTTTCCAGAGCACCGATCATGCTGGGCGGGAGATGCGTAAGCTTTCGCTAGCGCTAAACCTCACCCAGCTGGTCCAGGTAGCAACAAGGGTACCGGATGTAGATTCGCACACGGCTAATTGCTTGGATCTTCTACTGACAACAGATCCAGACCGATACTCCGTGTCGATAACTTCGCCTTTGGGTAGTTCCGACCACTGTCTGGTGAAGTCTGCGTCCGTCTACTCTCCGCCCGATCCCAGCCCGAGAGGCACCCGGCGGGTTTGGCAGTAAAGGTCAGCAGATTGGGATGGGATGCGTTCTTTCTTCGCATCGTATCCTTGGCGGCCTACTTGCTTTTCTTTGGCTGACCCTTCGTCATGCGCGGATGTCGTGATAGAGGTGTTACGTCAGGTAATGGAGTACTATATTCCGTTCTCTGACATAACAATGTCTAGCAAAGACCAGCCATGGTTTGATGCCGATTGTGATCGCACCGACGCGCTTAAACATGTAGGCCTACCTGGCATGGGTCGGCGCTCGATCGCATATAGCGTGTGACGTGGGTCAGAAGAAGAAGGCCTTCAACAGGGCTGCCAAGTCCTGCAAGAAGGTGTTGCGAGGGGCTCGGTTCGACGATATTGGCCGAATAGGGGCCAAGCTTGCTTCTTACCCAACAGGTAGTAAAGCGTTTTGGTCCCTGGCTAAGTCGGTGGAGTCGAACTTCTGCCGTCCCTCACTACCACCACTGCCGAAATCCAAACGACGGATCGGCTAAATACCAGCTTGATGCACTTGAGGCGATTAAAAAGCAGGCCAAGAGGCTCATTGGCAATGATGCATTGGTCAAGTCAAAGCTCCAGAGCCTTGAATATCGTCGCCGAGTTGCCAGCTTATCGGTTATATTTCGGGGATTGTGCGCTGGAATTGCATGATCTAATTCCGGCTAGCCCGTTTCACCATCGAACTACCAGACGTACGGCGATGCGCCATCTGTACATGGTGGACATCCCACACATATGCACTAAGCGTTTTGGGAATACTTTTATAATACGTTCCGCCAAGGGGTGGAATTCCATGCCGGAGTCTGTGTTTCCCGATAGCTACAATCTAGGGGTCTTTAACTCCTCTTGAGTTATGTTGAATAGGTTTCTTCTAGGCAAACGTGCTTCACCGTCGACCACATCATTGCTTACCATCAAGTGAGATAGTGGTCAAGCGAGAGCCTATAAACAGTAAAAATAAAAAAGACCTCTCGTGAAGAAGAACCAGGGCTGCAGCCCTGGTTCTTCTTTAAGAGAGGTCTTTTTTCAGAGCACGAGAGGTCTTTTTTTCCAGAGCACTGATCATGCTGGGCGGGAGATGCGTAAGCTTTCGCTAGCGCTAAACCTCACCCAGCTGGTCCAGGTAGCAACAAGGGTACCGGATGTAGATTCGCACACGGCTAATTGCTTGGATCTTCTACTGACAACAGATCCAGACCGATACTCCGTGTCGATAACTTCGCCTTTGGGTAGTTCCGACCACTGTCTGGTGAAGTCTGCGTCCGTCTACTCTCCGCCCGATCCCAGCCCGAGAGGCACCCGGCGGGTTTGGCAGTAAAGGTCAGCAGATTGGGATGGGATGCGTTCTTTCTTCGCATCGTATCCTTGGCGGCCTACTTGCTTTTCTTTGGCTGACCCTTCGTCATGCGCGGATGTCGTGATAGAGGTGTTACGTCAGGTAATGGAGTACTATATTCCGTTCTCTGACATAACAATGTCTAGCAAAGACCAGCCATGATTTGGTGCCGATTGTGATCGCACCGACGCGCTTAAACATGTAGCCTACCTGGCATGGGTCGGCGCTCGATCGCATATAGCGTGTGACGTGGGTCAGAAGAAGAAGGCCTTCAACAGGGCTGCCAAGTCCTGCAAGAAGGTGTTGCGAGGGGCTCGGTTCGACGACATTGGCCGAATAGGGGCCAAGCTTGCTTCTTACCCAACAGGTAGTAAAGCGTTTTGGTCCCTGGCTAAGTCGGTCGAGTCAAACTTCTGCCGTCCCTCACTACCACCACTGCCGAAATCCAAACGACGGATCGGCTAAATACCAGCTTGATGCACTTGAGGCGATTAAAAAGCAGGCCAAGAGGCTCATTGGCAATGATGCATTGGTCAAGTCAAAGCTCCAGAGCCTTGAACATCGTCGCCGAGTTGCCAGCTTATCGGTTTTTTATCGGTTATACAAGGTGTTGTTTTGCAACCTCGTCAAATTCTAGGAGGTAACTATGCTAATGATTCTCGACCCGAATCAACAATAAAATGAGTAGGTAATTTTCATTTATTTATTTATTTACTGAAATCGGTAACTGTGAACCACCTGTGTTTTGAACACTGGCCGTCTGATTCCCGCCTTATAACGTCGCTTACACACAAACATAAAACCTCAAACGTTTTTTCGATATTTTTATAATCCCTAAACCACGTTAAGGGGGTTATTCTGAAATATTGACAAACTTAAACAACAAAAAAACGCAGTGTTTTTTAATAATTTACTAGGTACCGTAATTTATATTGATTATTTATGTCTTTTGTGACAACATCCTGAATTTTGACGAGGATGCAAAACAACACCTTGTATTTCGGGGAGTGTGCGCTGGAATTGCATGATCTAATTCTGGCTAGCCGTTTCACCATCGAACTACCAGACGTACGGCGATGCGCCATCTGTACATGGTGGACATCCCACACATATGCACTAAGCGTTTTGGTAATACTTTTATAATACGTTCCGCCAAGGGGTGGAATTACATGCCGGAGTCTGTGTTTCCCGATAGCTACAATCTAGGGGTCGATAACTCAAGAGTGAATAGGTTTCTTCTAGGCAAGCGTGCTTCACCGTCGACCACATCATTGCTTACCATCAAGTGAGATAATGGTCAAGCAAGAGCCTATAAACAGTAAAAATAAAAAAGACCTCTCGTGAAGAAGAACCACGGCTGCAGCCCTGGTTCAATCCATGCACCGGAGCGAAAAGGAATGGGAAGCCGTCGCCTCCATCTGCGAAGCCTTAAAATGATGTTAGCGAAGGAGGTGGCGGAACGTGAAAGGGAGAGAGCCTCACGTCCCAGCCACTGCGGCAGCCGCCCCGGGCGTTGAGGGTCACCTAGTGGCCCCCGGCCAACGTCCGTAAGTGCGGACCTGTGGATGGTGAGTAATCGGCTAGCTCACTGTCCGTCCGTCTTATGATGACTGGCCGTGTTGACGGCGCGTTCGTGTTCCTCGCGTACCACAAAGAGATGTCACCAAATCGGAAGGGGTCCGAGAGGGCCTATGCCTGCCAGGGCTGCGGGACTGTTCGAAAGAGATACCGTGGCCCTGGAACACAAAGGGCTAGAAAGAAAACATATTTATTTGGCACATGCCACAAATACACACAACATAAAATTAAAACATAAAACTAAAACTGAAAAAGATAATATTGTGTGTCTCACGACTGCGCCAAATAGGCCCAGTTCAGCAAACTGCCGAGCAGCTAGTGCCCGACGCTGGTTTTCTGTCTGGCTAAGAAGGAACATGGATGGGTTTTAGTCAGTATTAGTCTGACAATCCCTTCCGCTCCACTAAGAGCAGGAGGAGTCATTTTATGATTTCCCATCGGTAAAAACAAGGCACGATGATAGATCCGAGCAGCTGTTATTATTTAGCCTAAAAGATAAATATCGCCCTAATATTTTTTTCAGAACCACAGAATCCTGTCCCTTCGGACTCAGTGTCGATTCAAGAAGATATCGCTAAGACTCAGGAAGCGTTCCAGATGTTGTCGATGTTGATGCTAACAAAGTACTTGTTTCCCAAACAAGCTAAATTAAAAAGTAAGTTTTAATGGGTTTAAGTAGTAAGCTGGAACTGAATTTGTGCCGGATACTTATAAGGGACTTAAAAATAGCTAGATAATGATAGTGATGGTGTTCTGTAGGTACATCTCTTATGTTATGTCAAATAGAGGCCAAATAGTGAGATGGTAAGCTGAAGGTAAAATACGTAAATTAGTCATGTTATAAGTGTTAAACAAGGTGTAAGTACATCCTTTAACATAGTTGGAACGTACTTGTTTTTTCAGTAGTTTTTTTTTATTCTGGACTATACCTGAGTACCTTCTAGTTACGGTGATATTGGTCAAAACTCGACCTTCTGCACCCTCATTTATTAAGTATAAGTTGTAAATGTTAAACTCTAAAAACCTACACGATCCCTGGTCCTCAAGTCTGCTATTACAATAGTGTCAGAATAGCCTATCATTGATTTCATAATTGTTGATTTCGACAAGTTGGGTAATCTACTAATTATAATGGCATCATTATGACTTCACAATGGTCAACCACTGACACTCCATTGAAAGAAATGGCATAAGATTTGACAGAATTTAGCATATTACGAACTTTTAGCAAAATGACAATGGGATCGTTTTGGAATGACGATGTTTACAAAAATAGCAGATTTTAAGGCCCTCTGCGTTTGTTCAATTCGTGCATCTGCATAATGTTTAGAGCGAGGTACATTGAGCGTGATTTCGCACACAAAAAAGAAATGTCGTTTCTCTCAAAAAGCAAAAATTTTGGAACATAGTATCTAGGTCACATGCAAATATGCAAATTCAAACCTTTGTGAGAGCTGGAGTCTAACTTGGTTCGAGACCTGTATGACATCTCAAGGCTCACAGCCTTTTTTTTTTTTTTTTTTTTATTTTTTTTTTATTTTTTTTTTATGATGGGAAATCATCAAATGACTTCTTCCGCTCTGGGCGGAGCGGAAGGGAGTGTCAGACTTGACTGACTAAAACCCATCCATGTTCCTTCTTAGCCCTTTGCGTTCCAGGGGCACGGTATCTCTTTCGAACAACCCGCAGCCCTGGCAGGCATCGGCCCTCTCGGACCCCTTCCGATTTGCTGACATCTCCTTGAGGCGCGCGTGGAACACGAACGCGCCGTCGGCACGGTCTGTCGTCATAAGACGGACGGACGGTGAGCTAGCCCATTACTCACGGCTAGCCCATTACTCACAAGGCTCACAGCCTTAAAATTACAATATTAAATTGAACTTACGTACAACATTGTAAAAGCTCCAGGTAATGAGAGGAAGAGAATAAAATACAAAACAAAAAGTGATGTGCTAAGAGTGTCTTTGGAAAGTGTTGTGTGTCCGTAAGTGCAACATAAGTCCTCACGCCCAAGCCTGCATGGGGCACTGGGCATGATGGCTTCGTGAAGGGACCTTTTCACCATGTTTGTTTTGATTGAAAGGCATCAGTAACGAGCATCACATGACTCGCTCATACAAACAAACCGGCCAAGTGCGAGTCGGACTCGCGCACGAAGAGTTCCGTACCATTATTTATAAAAACCGGCCAAGTGCGAGTCGGACTCGCGCACGAAGGGTTCCGTACCATTATTTATAAAAAGGAAAAAAAAACCTTTTTTTGTATGGGAGCCCCCTTATATATTTTTTTTCTGTTTTTATTATTTGTTGTTATAGCGTCAACAGAAATACATAATCTGTAGAAATTTTAACTGGCTACCTATCACGGTTCATGAGATACAGCCTGGTGACAGACGGACGGACGGACAGCGAAGTCTCAGTAAGTAATAGGGTACCGTTTGACCTTTTGGGTACGGAACCCTAAAAACGAACAAAAAGAACACTTTTTTGTATAGGATCCCCCCTTAAATATTGATTTTATTCTGTTTTTAGTATTAGCTGTTATAGCATCAACAGAAATACATAAATCTGTAGAAATTTCAACTGGCTAACTATCACGGTTCATGAGATACAGGCTGGTGACAGACGGACGGACGGACAGACGGACGGACGGACAGCGAAGTCTCAGTAATATTGTCCCGTTTGACCCTTTGGGTACGGAACCCTAAAAATCACCCTGTATACTTGTATAGATATACAAAAATACTGTAGGGTAGTCGAAAATCATCATCATCATCATCTCGCCGGTTACTAGAAACTATAAACTACACTAAGTAACACTTTTAATTGTTTTTGTTTCTTTTAAGATTTCGCCAGATTCGACTTCCTAATTATTGGAGGTGGTACAGCTGGTTGTGTGCTGGCGAACAGACTGGCTGCTGCAAACCACACAGTACTAATGTTAGAAGCAGGAGATGATCAACCTTATGAAGCTTTTGTAAGTTCTTTAGCGATTAACATTATTGCTTAGCCATTAATTCTGTAGGTTGCTGAAGCCAATACCGTTAACTGACTGTTTAATGTTTCAGTTACCAGGAACCCTAATATACGTACAGAAATCTAGACTAAACTGGAACTTTATCGCCAATCCTGATAAATTCACTGAAAGATGCCATCAAAACCGTGTCATGTACATGTTTGCTGGAAAAGGTCTTGGAGGAAGCAGCTCCATCAGCTTAATGCTTGCTTCCAGAGGAATCATTTACGACTACCATCAATGGGCCACCGCAGCCAATGACTCTTCCTGGGAATACAGAAAACTTCTTCCATACTTCAAGCGAAGTGAAAGACTTCAGGCTCCTAGGATTGCCAACTGTCCCACAGGCAGCTGTCGAGGAGTTGGAGGTACTCCACCTGATTATGGTGAGGAAGGTGGTGCAGGAAACATAGGAATCGCTCAAGATAATGCCACAAATATCGAGGACTACCTAGCAGCATTCAAAGACATGGGAAATGAGATAGTCCAAGACTTAAGTGGTCGACATTCTGTAGGATACACTCGAGCATTGTATACAATAGCTGAAGGATACAGACAAAGCACTGCATACGGTTATCTGGTTCCAGCGAAAAAATATCCAAATCTATTTGTGTCCAAAAACACAACGGTGACGAAAATTATTTTTGACAAACACAGGAACGCTGTCGGTGTAAAAGCAAGTATTAATGGACAAAAAGAAATATTTCTAGGAGCTAACAAAGAAGTCATAGTATCCGCTGGTGTCTTCAAATCCCCACAATTACTTATGTTATCTGGTGTAGGTCCAAGTAAACACTTGAAAGAAAAGAATATAACAGTTATTGCTGACTTACCAGTAGGTGAGAATTTTCAAGATCAACAAGTAGTAACGGTCATGCATAGAGCGAAAAAAATACCAGAACCCGGACCGTTCAACTTTCAAACATTCCCAGCGTCAACTGTTATAGGTTACAAATCTTTGGAACCTTGTGCTGGTATCCCAGATTACGCCACAATCACTTTCATTGAGGAAATATTAGAGTATTTGGTTCAGTTTTGTGCTCTTCCTTATGACTATAAATATGAAATCTGTGATAGATCTTACCAACAAGGTATGGGGAGACAACTCGCATTTACACAGATCGTGAAATTGTACCCGAAATCTAGAGGCAGAGTTTATCTAAATACTTCAAATCCTTATGATGCTCCATTGATTGATAATGGCTATTTCTCCAAAAAAGAAGACATGGATGACCTAGTTAAGTATGTTAAAGATTTCAACGGCATTGTAAATACGACCTATTTCAAGGATGTCAATGGCAGCTTTTTGGACACGGTTGGTGACAAATGCAGTGATTTTCACTATGGTACTGATGATTACTGGAAGTGTTATGTCTACTGCATGTTTACTAGCGTGTGGAACTATGGTGGTACTTGTTCCATGGGTTCTGTGGTCGATTCCAAGTTGAAGGTCTATGGGGTCCATCGGTTGAGGGTTGTAGATGCTAGTGTCATGCCAGTCGTTGTAACTGGTGGTAACTACGTGGCAACTGTTGTGATTGCTGAGAAAGCGTCTGACATGATAAATGAAGAGCATAATAACTCTTATCATTGAATGATTCATCATGGGTTGATTATATGTAAGGATGACAGTAGTTATAACCTATTTTATTATTTTCTTATTTTATACTATTCGGGAAACTTACAGCTAATAAAAACAATGTTCTCAAACGATACGAATTAAGATATGTAATTATGTATACATAAAGAACCTTAAATTAAATAGTGTGTGTAAAATCAATATGGCGTGTAGGCACAACTCATTTTGCTTTGATTATGCGAAATGTTTTCGAAGTGAAAACTTCTTTAGCGGCGTTGTGCACTTTTGTGTTGGTTAAAAAATGTTAAAGCCGCGACAGGTGTCACGTGATGCTGATCCTGGTCCTGATCGAACGGATGACATTACATGACGTTACATTAGGTTACGAACAAATTTGAACTTTATGACAACTGTCATTGTGTTTTGGTTTCCAAAACTGGAAAATTCGCAGGTGTCACGTGTCGTGATCGAACGGATTGACATTAGGTTACGAAGGAAATTGAACTTTATGACATCTGTTATTGAGTTTGGATTTACAAAACTGGAAAATTCGTAAGATTGATTCAAATTAGGTTACGAAGGAATTTGAACTTTATAATGTACTTTATGACATCTGTCATTGAGTTTGGGTACCTTCAAAACCTTCAGATTCTCCAAAGAGGTAAAATTCGTAAGACGGATTGTAATAGAATTTTTAATGTAATGTAAATAGTTATGTTTGTGTACGATAGCGCAATAAATGAATATTGTATTTTACCACATAAATGATAGTACTTTTATACTGATAAATAGAGCAATTCGTGCAGAATTATTCCCTAACCATTCCAAACTATGAAAAATGCACAAGTCAATATTTTTTTGTCTACGCGTACACATTTGTAATTTTTCAGGTATTGCAGAATATATCATGAATTGTCAATTTGTTTTATTTGAAGTTTATACTACATATTTCTTTGAATGACCACAAACGCGAACAATAAATAAATAATAATCGTCAAACGTGCGAAAAAAAAGTTACATTAAACATAACATAACATAACATTTATTCATTTCATTTATTCTCAGGCTACTTTGGCCCATAGATAAATACCTTACAGACTAACATATATATCGTAAAAATACAACTCGTGTTAGTAAATAGAAACTTAAAAACTATGTTAGTAGCACTTCACTGCACTATGACACTGGGCGTTTGTGTGGCACTTGCCCGTGGAAGCGCCGGAACACCACTCCCTGCGGCCAAAAGTCCTCTTCTAAGGCAAGGTGCAGATAGTATGTTGGTATTCGCACCACAAACGCATTAAAGTTGACGTTGCGACGCGAATCTAGCAGCTGCACTCTCGCCACGTACTTGAGCTTCTGGCGCACGAACTCTACGATGTCTTCCGCCTTAGTACACCGAGAGATGATGATTAGAGAGATGTACACCGGAGTGTTCGGCTTCGCGGCTGTAATAGTCACACTGGGACCCGATGGAGCCGTGCCGCAGCGGTTCTTGCTGGTACGTTGACGGCACTTCCTCCTCAGCACCGTTACGAAACCATCGTCAGCCCGAATTGGTGCTTTATCAGGCAAGGGCTTCCCTGCGCGAACAGTTTTGCCCGCGACTACGGTAGCAAAATCCCCACGATCAAGTTGAGATTCCGCAGACGCTGTATTGATTTCATTTTTGGACTAGTTACCACAGACACAACACACACACACACCACACACACAAACACACACACACACCACCACCACCACACACCACCACACACCACACATCCACCACCAGCCCACCCACCACCAGACCACACACCTAGTCCACCATCACATTTATACAATCAAATTTTGCTGGCTAATTTAATTTGACCTTTTATACATAAAATAACCGGGTAAAAAAGCGGCTAAAAGTGAGTAACGTGATGTTAAAATCAAAAGACATTTATTCAAATTTGCCTGATAATCAGCACTTTTTGAACGTCAAAATTCCAAGAGACAGTCCCACTAAACGCCCGCCCTTCGCCACTTCCTAGTGTTTTAGCTGGGAAGAAGAAGTGGCGGAACAAACTCCCCAGCAACACAACTGTCTGTTAGGTTAGAAGAACCTTATGTTATGTTATGATGTAAGGAGATAATATACGTGGAGGGATCAATGTGTTAGGAATGAAGACTTTCACAATATATTTTACATCCAATCTCCTTTTCATAACGATTCTACCAATTTTTTAAGCCTTTCAAAAATATGATTTGTGAAACTCGCCCGATAACGCCCTCGTTAGAACCGATTTTTTTTTTTCGTAAAAATGCCTTTGTTTCGATTGCCGCTTGGTCCCATCAAAAGTCGACGACTCGACGCACCCACTCTTGTGAGTTTCGCGCAAAGAGGTCCAAACACTGCTTTGACAACGTTACTCGTTTGTTGTCTGCTGCCGTGAGCAATCGCGGCACCCATCGTGCCGAAAGATTTCTTACACTTAACTTATTAGGTATATAAAATCCTAGCAACCCGCCCCGGCTACGCACGGGTGCAATTCACATGTTGTCTCATTGGTGTTTAAAAATAAACCGGACCAAGTGCGATTCGTACTCACATGCACACAGGGTTCCGTAGCAAAAAGCAATATACTAAAAATATTTTGAAGGCTCATTCATAATGTTGTATTATTAAATTCGATTGTAGAACGTAAAAAAAACTATCAACGAAAATTGGTTTCAATAAGATATGATGTTTAGTTTTTGAGATATGGGACTTTTTCATCAAACTGCAGCAGTAACTTTGTTTTTCATAAACATACTATGAAAAACAAAATTTAGTTTTGTGGTTGTGTGGAAGTTTACTAACTAATACTACTAACTAATGAATGACAGTTCAAAATATTGTTATTATATTGTTTGGAGCTATGGAACCCTGTCAAGTCTTACTCGCACGAGTAAGACTCGCACTTGGCCGGTTTTTTTTATTTTAGTTCCATAATGTCCATCCAAAGGTTGTCTGGAAGATATCGCTATCAGCGATAAGACCGCCGTTGTAACCATAAAATTGTTAGTTTCGTAAGCCCGTTATGTTTAATTTTTGGTGTACAATAAAGTTTTATACTATTTTATTCTATTCTAAAGTAATATACTTATCGTCTTACTCGCGCACGCTTACCGGCACGACGCGTGAATATGGCAGTTATTTTAAAATGTAGTAATTGTAATATAATTATCGACGAATGTTATGTTCAATATAAGATATCGATCATTGATGAAGAAAGCCTGGTCAGAATTTGTGTGTCGGCCTTTCGTGGTGATGAGATTGAAAAGTCAAAATCACTACTATTTAAATCGTTACCGGCTGATAAACGAAAACCCGTTCGTAAAGGACAAGGAAAAGAAAATCGTGCTTTCAGTGTCATTATCAGTGCGTTCAAAGCCTCGGATCCTGACCTGAGGCCTGTGTTCGCGGCTCGTAACCTGGAGAAGCTCCCGCCGATTACATTCGATCACTTGGATGTGTCTGACCTTCTTAAAAAGATTTTTCTGCTGCGAGAGGAAGTTAACCAGATTAACACATCAAATGTATCAATTGAACAGTTAGAAGTACTAAGGAAGGAGGCCCAGATTACGAAGAACATTAATGTTAACACAAGAAGAGGTACTAATAGACGGGATAGAAGTGTGGATATGACGCTGTTAGTAGATTCAGATAGGTCCATTTCTTCCGGCATGGACTGCTGTTCTTCACCTAAGGCTGATGAAGAAGAAAATTTGTAAAGTCATGACAAAAACTTGCTATGTGGTGTTACTTTGTACCAGTCTCAACCAGCGAGTGCAATCGGAGCTGCGGCTACGCCACATTCAAATAGTACCGTTGTAACGTGTACTCAAGCGCTGACGTCATTACTAGCGGAGAAGGGGAATGTCTCAACGAGTGCGGCGAGCGCACAGCTGATCTATGCGACGGATGAATGTAAACAAACGGCTGGGCGCTGCGTCAGTGTTGAAGAATGGTTTAGCCAAACGGCGGGCTGAACATGAACAGTGGACAATAGTTACTTATCGCAAATCAAGTACAAAAAATCGTATGAGAGGTAAAGTAGGTTTAGCAAATGATTCTGCAGGTAATTTCAAAGCAGCAGAGAGTAAAGTATCTATTTTTATATCACACGTTTACATCATAAGAGTGTGAAAGACATAGCAGATTATATTGTTTCTAAAACACAGATGTCTGTAAAGTTAGATAGAATAATTTCGAAAAAACAGAATTTGTATAAATCTTACAAGTTTTTGTGCCTGAGTCTAAAATGCAAGGATTTTTGGATGATAACTTGTAGCCGAAGGGCATAATATTAAGACGTTTCTTTTATTAGAAGAATGCGTATGCGACTGGAAATAATATAAGTTCAAGTGTCGGCCCTACACCTAATATAAATGGATAAACGCAAATATAAGCTGGTGACTTATAACTGTAAAAGTGTTAACTGTCCATTGATGGCGTAAGGGAGCTGTGTTTCACTAACGACATCATCGCACTTTAAGAAACATGGTTGTTACCAGAGGAACTTGCTTACCTACATTGTATCAGCGATGAGTTCGGCTGCAGTGGTTTGTCGGCAGTGGATACGACGGCAGGAATTCTTCGGGGGCGACCGTACGGTGGCCTAGCCCTCCTTTTTAGAAAAAGTGCGTTCAACAATGTGTCGATAGTCGAGTGCAATAACCCGCGAGTCTGCGCTTAGTGTTAAACGAAAGGTCAATATTAGTTTTTAATGTGTACATGCCCACCGACGTGGCTAGCTTAGTGGAATTCACGTTTTTTACAGAACTGGTAGGCTTCTGTCAGGAATTTGAGTGGAACTGTGTTGATACGGAGATATTAGGTTTAGACTCAGATATCTATACTTTTGTGAGTGACGCACACGGCTCACGGAGGTGGCTTGGTCACTGTGTGGTTACTAAAGCGGCCCGTGAGTCTGTAGTTAATGCAAGTGTTGTATACGATACATTATGGTTGGACCACTACCCGCTTGTTTTAGAATGTCTATTCGATATTGTTTGTGTAAAGCAATGGAATTCTAATTATGTGAAAAATGTTGTTGTTTGGGGAGACAGAACCTTGAACTGTCTTGAACTGCCTTGACCTGTCTCAGTCTTATACAAAGGCACGTCATGAAAGACTTACATATCGATTTCCCTGAAGACTTCAGAATCTGTAGTGACAAAAGTTGCAAACAAGTATGTCATCGCGCTGTTATAGACAATATGTATAAAGATATAGTTAGTGCTTTATCTGAGTCAGCTGCGGTGGGTCGGGGGTGCAAGAAACGCAGAAAAAATAAGGTAGTGGTAGGGTGGAATATGCATTCCACCCTACCACTACTTTATTTTTTAGTAGGTGAGGCATACAGGGACGCCAGGCAGAAGTTTCGACTTTGAGAAGACCTTGGGAAGCCTTCTGCTGGTCCCACTTTTTTGTGATATGCGGGAAGCTAAGAGAATGTTTAAGTCTCGCTTGAAATGGTGCCAAAATAATGAAGACCAAATAAAAATGGATATTTTGGCCTCAGATTATTCAAGGAAGGAGTTTCGCACGTTTTGGAAACACACAAATACGAGTAAGCTGAGTAGTAGGCCTGGCTTCCCTATGTCTGTCAATGGTGAGAGCGATCCCGAAGGCATTGCTGGCCTCTTTAAGGAACATGTCAGAATAAACTCACCACTGGGGTCCCTGCGTTTCTGAGCCTTGTGTTGTTGACCATGGTGACCTTGGAACGAGATTCAATGCCAAGGACATTAAAGGTGTTATTAACAGTATATCAAGAGGCAAGTCTCCGGGTCACGATGGTCTCAGCATCGACCACCTCAAGTTCGCGGGCCCTCATTTACCAAGAGTGTTAGCAATGTTTTACAACTTTAGTGTGAGTCACCTTGCCATATGACTTAAACTATTGTAGTGCCCATTATTAAAAATAAAACGGGCGATATCGCTGATCTAAAGAACTACAGGCCCATTTCTCTGGCAACAGTGATTGCGAAAGTGCTTGACACCCTGCTTAACAGACAACTTGATAACTTTGTTCAGCTACGACAATCAGTTTCGATTTCGATCCGGACTATCTACTGAGAGTGCCATCTTGTGTCTGAAGTGGGCTGTGAGGTACTACTCTGTTTTTTTTGCTGTTTCTTTTTTGCTAACTCGTATAATTCAAAAAGATTTCTGCTTGGCGGTTTTCTGATGTTTTACCGATAAAAATCTGCCTAGCCTTTTCCCAAACTATCTTGGGGTCGGCTTCCAGTCTAACCGGATGCAGCTGAGTACTATACAGGCTATGAATTGATAAAGTTTTAAAATTTTTTGGAATCCATTTTATTCTATACATTCCCAGCGTCTAGAGAGCATACAGCGGGCTTTCACCAAACACCTTGCGTTTATGGCCCCCGGCATATCTCATAGGTGCCCATACCAACAACGTCTGACATTCTTCAATATAACTTCACTATATCAACGAAGAGTTATGCATAGCCTTATGTTCCTATACAAGTTGGTCAACGGCCATATTGATTGTAGTGAACTACTATCGCTCATTTATTTGAGTGTTCCGTTCAACATTCCACGGTATCCCCTTACCAGATTGCTCCATCGCCCTTCTACCCGTACCAACATAGGTCGCAACTCCCCACTAGCGAAGATGTGTGACAACCTGAATTCACTTATTAAGTCCATTCCTGAGACAGATTTATTTAGTGACTCTAAAGCGAAATTTAAATCGAGAATCCTGGCATCCCTACGTGCTATCAAGTCTCCTGATCAAGTCAGTGGTCCAAAGAGTTAACTTCGTTTTGATCTGTTTACCCTGGTCTGCTACTGTTTTGTTTTCCGTTTTATTGTATGTATTGGATGTATTGTATGTTGTTTTTATATCGTGTCTCTTTGTAGTAGTTCATAAATAATCTGGCGTGTTCTTGTCAATGTTGTGTTTGCCCTGTAATTGGCATATATATTAGAATATTACCATAAGACTCATATGTATCTATGTCCATATATGTGCTGTGGGTGAACCTAAATAAATAAATAAAAATAAAGTGCTGGAATAGTTTAACAAAGTGTTTTATTTGACTCGTTTCTGGATTAGAAAAAAAATATGGAACAAAGCATTAAAGCATGGCCTATGTCCAGCAGTGGACGTCTTTCGGTTGAAAAGATGATTATGATGATTATAGCATAATAAATCTGTTATGTTACACAAGCCTTGTCTCAGTGGGAACACGTGGGCCATAACCCACCACGTGGGCCCAATGCGCGTTGGTTGATGAAAACTAAAATATAAGAAAAAAAAAATGTTTTGTACGGTAAATTAAAAAGAGAATTGCGAAATAAATAGCTGTAGAAATACTCAATGATGAGTTTCTCGAAAACATTGAAAATAAACGCTATGATTGTATTTTCCGTTTTACAATTAAAACGAACCTCAATATCTAAATAGAGTTGGTTCATTACTACAGTAAATTGAAAATACATAGGTTGCAAAATATATGGCTGCATAAATTCTCTATTCCAAACCCAACTATTTATTTTCCGTTTTACAATTAAAACGTAAATCATTATCTAAATGGAACTAGTTCATTAATAACAATTTGTACGCGGAAAGTTAGTTCACTTATTGACTTAAATGATTATTGGTACATTTGTATGTACACGCATTAATTAATGGAAAATGGGTCTAATCGCGTGTATTTTAGTATTAGGGGAATTTGTAAATAATTTAGATAACCTAATCGAAACATGAGTTTATTCACCTCATCTACGTTTTTAGGTACAATAGCTACTTTTGGGGAGTTATATTTAGAATTATTTAAATCTAATGCTACCGATGATGAAGAGTTGTATTCCGTGCAAAGACAAGACGAAGAAAGAAAAAGAAACAAAGTACTCAGTGGGAGATGCTTACAAAATATTAAGAAATATTAAGAGCTAAATGTTACAGCAGTGAGGCGTGTTTGTGCATTTTTGCTCAATAAAGAGAAGAAGCTTTATTTAGTAAAAACATTAGTATACTAAACATCCCCCCGGGCGTTGCGAGATCGTCTCTCAACCAGATTCCTCTATGTGAGATAAAGCTAACAGGCATATCTTCCTTGTAACTTGACGAACCACTTCACATCGTCATCGGCTTAAAATATTCCCACTGCTGGGACACAGGCGTCTTCTATATGAGAGGGAGTGGGCTGTAATCCACCATGCGGGCCCAATGCAGGTTGGTAGATGACACATGTCTTCGAATTTTTAGTTCTGAGACATGCCGGTTTCCTGACGATATTTTCCTTCATGTGGAGTGGTCCACATGTCGTTTCGATATTAGCGATTCGAGTAATGTCGTCCTTTCCAGGGACAAATGCCGTGACTCGGCCCAACCTCCATTTCAATGAGGGTAGTTTTTCATCCTTCAGGAGCACGAGGGTCATCATCTGCCTAGCTTTTTTTTCCAATTATGTTGCGGTTGGCTTGCAGTCTAACCAAGATGCAGCTGAAGCTAGCAAGATGCAGTTAGTACTGGGTAATACGATACCCCTTGGTCAGACTGGTTGTCAGACTTTCGGGACATCGACTACCTGTAAAGACTGTCAAAGATCTACAAACAACAGCCGTGACTAACCATTTATGGCGCTTTCCAAGGCACTGGGGAAACTCAGTATGTAATGGGTGGTCACCCATCCACGGACCAACCTAGGCAATTTGAGTGTCCTTTTCTAATGGCAAAGTGCAGGATCGCCATTTTTGCTGAAACTCTGAGACGGCCATCACGCAGGCCCAGTGACAGTAGATGTATTTCACATTGTTCAAATTTATGGTACTTAGAGATGATGATTTTATTCACCAATTTGCTTTTCTTGTAGATAGGTTGTGCTAAAGAATTGGCTTAAAACCATGACCTACAGCTCGTAAGTCTCGGTTATTAGCGTTACAAACAACCAACTTGCCAACTTCCTTTCACTCAGAGTATGTTTTGTGCAATGGACCTGTATGATGTATCGAATCATTTCGTTTTATATTTTTTGTGGTAAATTGCCCTCTCTCTCTCACTGAGAGGGCTGTTACCCAGCATTTGGAATATTATAGGCTGATAACGCTTATTGCTTCTTTTCATTTAGAATATTCCACCACTGAACTGGCCACGTCTGCCGCATGCCCAATGATCTGTGTGCCAAAATAACCACTTTCTGGAGCCCTGACACAGCCAGAAGGCGTTGAGGTAGACCTTGTAGAAGATGGCGGGACGAGCTAGACAAGACCAGCGACCAGTGGTCCACATTGGCACTGGATCGACCCAATTGGATGTCATGGGGACAGGCCTTTGCCCAGCAGTGGGATGACGCAGGCTAACAGTATCTAGTATATTCCACCAACTTCAAATAAAAAAACCCTCAGTATATTTTAGCAACATTTTATTTCCACATACTCATCAATAAACTATCGATGCAAATCCTGCAAAATCATATCAGATATTTTTTCGGCGATCATCATAGTCGGGGCATAAGTTCCTCCTGAAGTTATTACTGGAATGACACTAGCATCCACGACCCGAAGTCGCTTCACCCCGATGACGTTCAACTCACCATCGACAACAGAACCCATGGCACAGGTACCTACACCATGGTAACTCGGATTCATCATACAAAGGGCATAACATTTCCAATATTCTCTACTTCCAAATTCATTCTCCCCACATTTCTTGTCCACCGGATCAATAAACTTTGCTCCTATATCTTTGAAAACATTAGTGTCTGTCAGTTTGAAATAATCTTGTAAGTAATCAACATGGTCTTCTAAATCAGCCTCATTTGTGTAAAATCCAGTATCAATAATCGGCTGGTCTTTACAGTCTGAGCTTCGCAAAGTAACACATCCTCTAGATTTGGGAATTGTGTTTTTGACATACGAGTATAGCAGCTTAAATCCTTCAGCTTTTTGGTAGACTCTGTTTAGAATGCAGTTACTATAGCGATTATAAAAGGCGTTATTTATAAGAGCCTGTTCATCATCATAATCGCTTAGAAAATAGTACCCAGTTACTACATAGTCCGGGTATTGACTAGACTCATTTAAGGCTACATACCCAGTTATTGATGGAATTAAAAATAAACGACGATCTGTTTCAGGTTCAATTCCAGTAGATTTGCCTAATGTATGAATCATAACTATACTTACATGATCTTGGTAGTTTTCGCCAACAGGTAAATCAGCTATAACTTTAATACCCTTGCTTTCTAGATGTTTTCTGGGACCAATTCCTGATAACATAAGCAACTTTGGTGAGTTTATAACTCCAGCTGATACAATAACTTCTTTTCTAGCTTTAAAAGTAACTCTTTTATTATTTTTGATAGCTTCCACACCAATAGCATTGTTGTTCGAATCAAAGAGAATTTTAGTAACTTCTGTATGTTTGAGAATATCTATATAAGCTGATTTGTCAGAATGCTTTAGAAATGCTGTTGCACTGCTCTGCCTCCGACCTCTTATTGTGTATTGTGTTTTTGTAACTCCAAGGGTTTCGTTGCTGTTAAGATCAATGACACTTGGTATACCTAGTTCTTCGAAAGCTACTACATATTTGTCTATTTCCGTTCTATTCTCCTTTGTCACACTCAACGGCCCATCCACACCATGGTACTCTCGATAAGGTGAATTTAATATTTCTGTATCTTCCAGTTTTTCCGTTCTTTTGAAGTATTTGAGTGTGTCGTTTAAAACCCAGTTCGGATTTTTTGATACTGTGGCCCAAGTTTCATAATCTCGTTTGTTTCCTCTTTCGTATAACATTAGATTCAAACTGCTCGATCCTCCCAGTACTTTGCCAGCATGCAATATAAAGTCCCCATCTTGACGACATTGTTTGGTGAGGCGTTTGGTTGTAGTAGTGAAGTTGTAGTCAATTAGTGATGACGATGTGAACAAAAATAGGCCAGCATACTGTAATCGGAAATGAAACATTTAAAGACCTGGAAAAGTACCAAAAAAAGCACTGTGTTCATGAACTGTTAGTACGAGTATCATCAGCGATATGGAAAATGCACACTGATCGCTCATTGTGTTGAAATTCATCTTAGGTGTATAAATAAGGGATAAGGGAAATATCGTAGTCAATACAGGTCATGGTTTGGCTGGGTGCTAAATTTATTTCTACTCTTACTTTCTTATTTATACTGTTACAAGTAGTACAGTGGTTTACTTACAACAGATGCTACATTTGGATTTCCGCCAGCTTCGATAAGAAGTACTTTAGCAGTTCTGTTCTGTGCCATTCTACCAGCCACTACAGCTCCTGCTGTACCTGCTCCAACCACTATGTAGTCGTATTCAGCTTCATCTGGATTAACAAAAAGTTATTCACCTTATATTTCAGAGTTTCTATTATTTGATCAAGTAGTTCGCACGCTTGCTGCTGAGTGCAGGGTGTTGGAGTCAGTTCTCACATCGGGTTAGTTTTTTACAACTTCCCAAATAGTTCCAGTATCACCAATCTCACTAACGATCACTCTTGAGAGGTAGAGAGAGAAGCGAAAAGTAAATTTATAAAACAAGACATGCGTGGGTGTGAAAAGACTCATGACATGGCCGTCAACTAAGCATTATGTACACCCAACTTACATAGTTGAATACAAATATATAGAACGCGTATTCGTGAAAATCGACAAAAAAATTGGAAATTACTTTCAATATCACCGTAACCAGAAGGTCGAGGGCCATTACCAAAAATTTGCAATTACAGAAAAAACAAGTGCATTTCGGCTTCTTGAAGTGCCTTAGGGCACCGCGTATTAGGAAACCGGGCTGTAGCGGCCACTTCGATGTATGATGCTATAATGGAGCCCACGCACCAAACGGCCAGGCAGCTCTAGCTGCTTCAGCCACAGCACGGCAGCCCAATGGCTGCTCGCAACCAGAGCAGACAAAGCAAATGTATGTGGCTGCTTTCAGTCCTTCGTCTCAGCACACTTACACATAATATTTTGTGTTCCGAAACTGGTGATTGTATCAAAATGATGGTGTCACATATCTGAAAGATTCGACTGGCTGCTTAATAATTTGGTTGCAGCAGGTTGGCTGCTGCAGCCAACTTACTGCGCGTTGCCCTTTTACTTACCTGGAACATGACTTTCAGGCATCCACATGTAACTTAGGATTTGTAAGGTCGAGACCACATTCATAGCATTCTGAACACCCGTTACGTAGGACACAGCTGATGCTGCGTTGGTTATTGACTCCATCACTCTGTAATTAAGAATATTCTGCAATTCAATGAAGTTTACAGAAAAATTACAAAACATTGAAATAGATTTTTTTTTATTTTTTATTGTAGACATTTTTTAAACCGCGTCCTAATCAATGGGATCTTTGCACAAAGACCTGACTGCCGCAGCGATTTTGTTAAAAGAAAATGGGCGCGTTGTTGTAGCTCGAATGAAAGGGGGTTATGTCTGAATGGCTATTGCCCGACAGGTCCTGTCGGGTTTCTTCATATGCCCTTTTATAGTTTGTTTGCTTGTTTATTTATTAGTTTTCAATTGTAATAATCTTCGTTCAAACATAATCTTCTGCTTTTTCCAAACTATCTTGGGGTCGGTTTCCAGTCTAACCGGGTGCTGCTGAGTACCAGTATTTTACAAGAAGCGACATATTGTATAGATAGTTTACTAATTATTTAATATCGTTATGAATTTGCGTCATGATGTCGCTAGTGCTATTTGTGTCAACATGATTATGTTTGCAGATGTGCAAAGAATTAGGCAATTTTTTAATTACCATGAATTGTAGCGCTCCATTACGAAAAAGGCAAAATTCCGTAGACCAAATCAGACCAAACCAAATAAACTCGATCTGGTCCGTTTCGACGGTTCTTATAATAATAATAATAATTAAGCCTTTATTCCATGCAAAAAGTAGAGTACATAAAAATAATGTTATTAACGTTACGCGTATTTTACTTATTTTAGAAAAAAATAAAATAATGATTATATCTAAATAATAGCATAGAAGTTTGTTTGCATGAACCCCTCCTCAAGTGAAGGTGGAGGCCTCCTCTAAAGAATACCATATTATGTCTCTATCTTGAGCTATTTGCGGCCAGCAGGTACCAGCAATTTTTATCAACTCGTCTGCCCATCTCGTGTGTGGTCTGCCTCTGAGACGTTTGCCGATTGGACCCTTCCACGTTGTAAACCTGTTGGTCCATCTCTCCTCCTTTAGCCTCGCTACGTGCCCAGCCCACTTCCATTTTAATTTCTTAGCGTAGGTTAGGGCATCCGTCACTTTGGTGGTTTCTCTAATTTTTGTGTGACGAATTTTTTGCATCTTTTTAATATTGAGCATACTTCGTTCCATTCCGCGTTGGCAGGTAGTGATTTTGCTTTTTAATTTGGATGTAAATTTCCAAGTTTGACATGCGTAGGTTAGACAAGGCAAGAGGCATGACATCATGACTTTTGTTTTGATATTTGTTGGCATGTTACTTTTGAATATCTCTTTTAAGGACCAGTACTTGTTCCAAGTATTTTGTACTCTTCGTTCTACTTCTAGTACATTTTGTTTTCTGTTGAAGCCAATTTGTTTTCCAAGGTATATGTATTTATCTGTATATTTCAGAGTTTCATTGTCCACTGATATTTTTCTCTGTATACTATTTGTCATGACCATTGTTTTCGAAAGATTCATTTCTAGTCCTACTTGCTTACTAGCTGTGTTTAGTGAATTCACTTCGACGGTTCTTACTTCGTTCAAATTCCCGTCTATTGCATAAAAATTGTTGCAAAAGTAATTTTCTTTCACTTGACTATATGTACATAAAAGTGTAAGAAAATATTTTTAAGAAATGTTTTGGAATAAGAATACCCACATGGTTTATAAATTATAAATTCTTACCTGTCCACGTCCTCTCCAACCGCACAAATAACTGAAAAAACAAAAGAGATCGTTTGAATTATATACGCAAGTATGTGGCAAATTTTCATGCGTAAAAGCTGATTAGACCAAAAAATTTGAATGGAAATGATAGTTTAAAGCAATGAATAATAAAATTAAAATAAATTAATAAAATTTAAAGTTTTTTAACGAAATTAGCAAATGAAACCCCAAATAAATGTACTTATTCAATAAAACTGGATAGGTTACAAAAATAAAAGTAGGTGTTTATCAGTCAAAAGCCAAAAGTTTAAATTTAATTTATATTTTTAAACTATGTGTACTTACTTACTATATTTTTTCGTTTATTGTTATCTATGTCAGAGACAGAAAAAGGACCGTGAAATACATTCTCATCCTAATACAGATGTACCTCTTACCAATGCTTTGTATCATTGAAGATGATGTCAGGCAGGCTTTCCATCATTGGAGGCCTGCTACGAAACTCGTAGCAAAAATACGTGGGACACTCAGAAAGTTTTGCGAAACTAAAAAAAATTGTTCTATACGTACATATATTTTTATTAAATCTTTTCAAAGTACTTTCCACCAGCCTCTATACAAAGATTCATGCGCCTAAACCAGTTTTCAAAACACTTTTTCCAGTCCGCCGCAGACACCTCGTTTACAGCCTGCTCGAACCCAGCCAGCGCATCTTCCGGCGACGAAAATTGTATCCCTTTGAGCTGATTTTTTATTTTTGGGAATAAAAAGAAGTCACACGGTGCTAGATCAGGGCTGTAAGGAGGGTGACCCAGGAGTTTGACTGGCGTGCTGTCCAGGAAGTCCCTCGTTTTGAGTGCGGTGTGCGCAGGTGCATTGTCGTGGTGGAGCAGTAGCCCGCGGAGCCCTGTGTTTGGTCGCTTGTTGCTTATAACAGAGAAAACTTCTGGCAAACATTTGGAAGTATACCATTCGGCATTAATGCTTCTTTGATCCCGTAAGGGAATTGATACCAAGTGGCCAGTCAAATTAAAAAAGCTAGCGATCAAAATCTTACCCCCGCTTCTAGATCGCTTCACTTTGGTAGGCGTTGGCTCATTTTGAAACACCCAAACAGTCGACTGGCGCTTGGTTTCTGGGTCGTATTGATAAATCCAGGACTCATCACCTGTAACGATGTCGTAAACACGCCGAGACGAGCCTGCTTCAAATTTGTTAAGCATATCACGGCACCATTCCACCCGGGCCTGCTTCTGAGCATCGGTGAGGTTGTGCGGCACCCAGCGTGATACTATCCTCCTCACGCGAAGATGGCTGTGTAGAATCTCGTGAACGCTTCCCGATCCAATCTTCAATATGTGTTGAATCTCCTGATATGTAATTCGCCTATTGTCTTGGATTAAATTTTTCACTGCTAGCACGTTTTCTTCGGTAACAGCCGTCAAAGGGCGACCGCTTCTTTCGTCATCCCCCAAAGTTGGTCGACCGCGCTTGAATTCGTTATACCAACGATACACGGTTGCCTTGGAAGGGCCTTCATCCATGAATGCCATTTGAAGTCTATCGTACGATTCATCCGGTTTCAGGCGACACTTGAAATCGTATAAAATCATAGCTCTAAAATGTTCCCGGCGCAGATCCATATTTCAGTGAGACACAATACTTTGAATTAACTCGCAAAAAATGTGGAGGGAAATTTTGAAATTGGAACTTACTTATTTTTACTTATAAATAATCATATTTTCGAAAAACATAATAACTGGCCAGTCTCCCATATATAAAAACTTTTTTTCGCAATACTTTCTGAGGGGCCTGGTAAGTTACCGAAGTCAGTTACAGAACTGACCGATGGAAAGTTTAAAAATTATATCAAACGTGTCCTAATTAAAAAAGCATATTACAAAATTAAAGACTACGTTGAAGACAGAGAAGTTTGGCCTTAGCCCCTTCGCACATGCGGCTTCCCTGGTATCTCAAAAACGCCACAAATGTGTGGATGTCTCTAACTATTCTCAGTCTTATTTTTTTTCCTTTCTTTTTAATCAGATGTTTTACAATAGTTAACATTACACCTTTTGTTTAGAATAGTTACAGCACGGATAACAATTACATTTGTGTCACTTATTTGATCTAGTGTTTTTGTAATATTTTATATTTATTTTTTGTTGTTGTATAGACTCTTTTTCTTATTTATGCATGACTGTGTTAATTAAATTACGTGTTTAAATAGTGTAATTGGCTTCGGCCGTTCTATTTAAATAACCAAATAAATTTACCGATTGTTTGTAAATGTGTGGAAATTGTAGGCCTTATAGATTCCTAGATCCTTGGTAACTTTTTATCTCGTTCTACGTTTTGTAGTAAGCACCGATTTATTGTCGGGCCTACGATGTCGTCCCATACTTTAGTACTAATGTTGTAATAGAAATATTGTAAAACCAAATGATTTTAAAAGACTAACCATGGAGTTTCTTGCTGGTTCTTCTCCATAGGAAACGACCAACCCGAACCAAAAACCTTTTTGTCCACGTTTTATAAGTGCCCCTGTAGGCCTATGTAAAATAAAAATATATTGATTTGATTTTGAATGAGCTACGAGTTTCGTACGCCGCGTAGCAAGGCATACGCATTATGGCCTTCGGTTACCTCGTATGTTTTAAATACATATTCTATGCATTGATACACCAGTAAATTAATATATTATAGAAAATGTATGCAATAAAGGCAAGAAGGCATGGACAGACATTCTATAATTTTATGCTGATTTTAAAGTAAAAATGTGTCTATATTTTTATGTATGTAAGTTTAATGCACATTAACTTAACAGTCTAGCCAAGATGTAAAATAACTGAGTAGTGGAGATCAGACTGGCAGGTGCTTCATTATACTAGCATTAAGCTGCATCCAGGAAGACGGGACAGCAACATAGTTGGGAAAGACTGGACAGATAATAATACTAATGTACCTACCAGCTGTGCCCAAGCCTCTGATCGTATTAAAAGTTTTTAATTGCGTTACTCTTCGGACAGCAAACTCTTTCACCATTAAAATCGGCTCAATAGTTTACTCATAAAAACGTACCAGGGGAATTATTAAGACTGGCTTTACCCGCGGCATCGCTCGTGTGAAGGCCGGAAACTATCCCACGGGAACGTACTGCCAGGATAAAAAGCATCGTATACCTTATTGAATCAAATTTTATTTTAATTATAGGCTGTATGCAGTTGCTGGGTTAGCCTGTTTACTTTTCTATGTGCTAGATGGCGCTTCTTTTGTTTGCATTGTGATTTAACTAAATAAATGTTTTATTTAATTTAAAATATACAAATTATATTTGCCTAAACTCAATATACATTTGAAAAAAATATTCGAATCCATCTTTTTTTTAAATATTATTATGGATTTATCAGTAAAAAAGCTCCAAGGTATTCTTTATGCCTTAATCCTGAATAAATAATAAGTATCTCGCGTTTTCAATTAAAGAAGCTTCGAAATGAGAAATAAATTGAATAAAAGAAATAAAAAGAACATTTTAATCAAGAAAATTTGTGCTAACATGAAAGAAAGTAATTAGAAATGTCAGGAGGTATTTACGTGAGGGGTAAGCAGGGGTGTTTAGTACTGGTACATCTAAATTTCATCAGTTGTTTTTCTCAGTAATAGCAAAAGTGGTCTTGAAAAGATAAACCCTGCCTACCCTGCCTACCCTGCCTACTCAGCCTACCCTGCCTACCCTGTCACCCTGTCTACCCTGCTTACCCTGCCTACCCTGCCTACTCAGCCTACCCTGCCTACCCTGCCTACCCTGTCTCCCTGCCTACCCTGCCTACCCTGCCTACCCTGCCTACCCTGCCTACCCTGCCTACCCTACCTACTATAAACCTACTACTGTACTATCTGTAAAAGACCGACAAACACGTAACTTTGCGGCTGGGGGCCAGGCTATGAAGCTTGGCACACACCAGCTTATCGTCTCCAACGAGCCTCTTGGCTTTACTTACTTATGTGGCTGAGCCATCCAGAAGGTAACAGCAACACTACTTGCCGGAGCGGACTTCAGCACGAGTGCAAGTGTTTAACTAAAAATGAACCTAAACATAATGCTCACATGACATAACCTCGTAAAATATCCTTGGGTGAGTCCCGCATTGTTTTAGGCAACAATTTGAAATTGAAATTTTACAAATAAACGCAGACATTCAATAAAACTGGTTAGGTTACAAACATAAAAGAAGGTGTTTATCCGTCAAAAGTAGAAAGTTTGTATTGAATTTGTATTTTTAAACTGTGTGAACTTGAGACAGGAAAAGGACCGTGAAATACATTTTCATCTTAATAAAGATGTAGCTCTTACCAATGCTTGGTATCATTGAAGATCATGTCAGGTAGGCTTTCCACCTTTGGAGGCCTGCTACGAAACTCGTAGCTCATTGCTACGCCGCGTAGCAAGGCATACGCATTATCACCTTCGGTTACCTCGTATGTTTTAAATACATATTCTATGCTTTGATACACCAGTAAATTAAGATAATCAAGAAAATGTATGCAGTAAACGCAAGAAGGCATGGACAGAGTGGCATTCTATAATTTTATGATGATTATAAAGTCGAAATGTGTCTACATTTATATGTATGTAAGTTTAATGTAAATTAACATAACAGTCTAGCCAAGAGGTAAAGTAACTGAGTTGTGGAGATCAGACTGGCAGGTGTTCCATTATACTAGCATTAAGCTGCATCCAGTAAGACGGGTAAGCAACATAGTGGGGAAAATACTAGACAGACGGAGCGAGACGCAAGCTGTGACGCAGCGAGTACATGTGTCTATCGAAAAATGAACCTAAACATAACGTCCACAAGACAAAACCTCGTAAAATATCCTTGGGTGAGTCCCGCATTGTTTTAGGCAACATGTTGGCAAATTTAAAACCGCAGTTCGTGCCGAGACTACATATTGTAATAGTCTCTAAATCTAGGTTAGACCTGAAGATGGATGAAATAGGAAATAGTTGCCAAATGGGGAACGTCGAATCTTTAAGGATTGGAATCTTGGCAGGCAGTCAAAAGTTTGCGGCTGCAAGGGTTTAGAGTATTTGTTTAGAAATGGCTGAAAGGATATCTTTGAGGCTTAAATTATTGGCCCTAATAATATTGAAGTGCTTTAATACAACGTGTAACAGAATAAACGCAAGACCTGAAAGTAGTTTGCCCAGAATCGGCTTCTGAATCGATTTCCATAATTATTTATATGTGTCACTAGTCCGCTTAAACTCCCCCACAAATGTGTCACGTGACACATGCTCCCGCCCCCGCTCCCGCTCACATTTTTGCCGCGCGAGCGCCCCGTGCCACTTTCCATTTAAAGCTTTTTTTCTCGTAAACTACTGCAGCTACACCAAAACAAAAAATACGTGTGTATAGCTGAAAGTATACAGAATCTTTATATGTTAAAACGAATTACAACAACTAAATATAAGTACTTAGAAAAAAATGAGAACTTGAGAATATGTGTTGTATGTCAGTTTCTCCAATAAGAATGTTAAGTTTTTCCAACAAGAATTGTAGTTTGTGTCAATAAAACCTATTTATAATTAAACTAGACTATATAAGCTTTGTTTTAATACCCATATGTCCCTAGTTAGGCACTTTGTTAGTAGCACAATCACCCAAAATAATCAACACTCCTATCATTCGATTCGATACCTACTGATTTTGTCGTGTTTACGTAAAAAATTCGATAAGATTTCGTTTTATTTTACTGTTTTATATTGCGGAGACACTAATAATTACTTAATTGAAGTAATTTTCATATTACGAGCACTATTTTAACTATTTTTGCAATAATTTTTATAAAAACATTATCAAAATACGACGATCGCAATGGCGCCATTTTTACATTTCGATATTATCGTTTCAACAGACTTTGAACCTACGATGTTTTTAGATATTCTTAAAGCTTGATTAATGAGGTTTATTTTGATATATAACACTATATACATTGGGTTAAAATAAAATAATACTCACGTTTTAAATCCAGGGAACTTCACATCACAACATACACAGTGTTACACAGAATGAAACTTGACACCTGACTGACGTTTAAAACTTTTTTGACATTTAATTTTGTACGGCTGATATTCTCGTTGTTTTTGCCATAGACGCGGAATTTAATACAGAAAATATAGAGGGTAAAACCATAGATACAGCACGACGTGGAACATTTGTAAGTGAGTTTTTTCGGAACTAATTCTACGAGGCAACAAATTGTGCCCGAGCAGTAACTCGCAAAAAATTTTGAGCCCTTTTAGATGCATTAGAGCCGGAGCGGCTAGGATCACTGCGTGAGAAATTTAAGCCTTATCTTAAAGCAATAAAAACCCATATAAATGTATGGCTGAATTTGTAGATCGCTCAATAGCTATCCATACACACACGTAAATAATATCAATACATTTTAGATTTAAGTTAGTGTACAAAAATAAAATATTTAATTTAAGGAAGATTAATCCTTAGTACGAAGCAATACGTCTTACTTAACTGCACAACCGAATTTGTACTTTGTAGTTCGGTCACTCATAATAATAATCATATATATCCTTTCTCACACACACACACCCCTATTGTACATTATATAAGGAAATTACAACCTTATTTCAAAGCAGTAAAGCTGTTTTAAATGCATGACTTAATTTGTAATTCCGCATTTCACAATCTGTTGGATTTCGTATACGTTCATACCTTTCATTGTAGGGTAGAAGTAAAATTATTTGCAAACTGCGTCACTATCCTATCGTATCCCATCCTTTTCCCACATGCACACCTGGACTATCGCTGTCCTTGTCACCGACGACGGTGACTGTATGAAGACCCCTCAGAACTTGAACGAGAGTAGCGTTGCTGAGAACATGCTCCCGTGGTAATTTATTACTAATTTACGGTTGTGAACTGCCGCGATTACATTTTCGAACTATTGTCTAAAACACTACGGAAAGTGCGTGTCTATGTGGTGAAAGGCGTCTGTGCGCCCCCTCGTGCGCTGCCCTGAATCCAGCTAGGACTCGAACCCTCTTCGACCGACGCGGAGGATTGAAGACGGCGAATCTAAAGGTCAGTGGTGTTGCATGTTTCCTGCCAAATTCCTTTGACCATATTATTCACAAGTTCTTCGTCCTAATTCGTGTCGCATTTGCAAGGTTAGACCTACGTACGTACTTTTCTACCCCCGCAATAATACAGTCCACTATAGAAGCAAACCAGCTCCCTGCGTCTGGGATACACGCAAACATTTTTATATTTTCGCCCAAGTATTGGTGTAAGGCGCCACCACAATCTTTTGTTGAGAAGTGACAAAATATTAGAAAATCTAAGGAATGTTTTTGGCAAACGCAAAATCAATATGAAAGAGCGAGGCGCAATAATTTACCGACTTAGCTCTTTGACGTTTGATATGCCGACGGCGCCCGCGCCACGACCGACATCAAACGAAATACGAGTAGTAGTCATCCGTCGGCAGCGACAAGTGAATTTCGTAATTTTGTTGTTGTTGCTGTTACTTGTTTACGCACGCGATGGCTTTCCGGTATAGCAATATTCTGTACATTGGTGGACACTGGCTCGTTGCGACGATAATGTGGAGTAAGCGTGTCGAGTGTTCAATGACCGACATGGTACCAGAGTGAGCGCCAGGACAATGCTAGGTGCAACTCGACTCCGGAACATTTCATCCTAACACGGCAATGGATAGAGGGACGAATGTGCGCTCTAGTCGTTTGCAGGAAAACATTCTCGATTATTTCGATGAAAATCCAGGGATCAGTACGAGAGAAGCAGCGCCGTTGTTTAACTGTAGCCACATGTACGTGTGGAAAACATTACGTGCTGATGGCGAACACCCCTTCCACCTACGACGTTATCAGGAGCTGATGCCGACCGACTATTTGCCACGACTACAATTTTGTAGATGGTTGTTGGAAAACTGGCAACAAAACATCATCTGGACGGACGAGAGCATAATCAAAATCAAAATATTTTTATTTTAGATAGGCCTACAGGGGCACTTATAAAACTTCGACAAAAAGGTGCTCGGTTCGGGTTGGTCGTTTTTTATGGAGAAGAACCAGCAAGAAACTCCATGGTTACTCTTTTAAAATCATTTGGTTTTACAATATTTCTGTTACAGCGTTAGTACTAAAGTATGGGAGGGCATCGTAGGCCAGACAATAAGTCGTTGCTTACTACAAAACGTAAAACGAAATAAAAAGTTACCAAGGATCTAAGAATCTATAAGGCCTTCAATGTCCACACATTTACAAACAATCGGTAAATAAGAAAAAGAGTCTATACAACAACAAAAATAAATATAAAATATCACAAAATGACTAGATCAAATAAGTGACACAAATGTTGTCATCCGTGCTGTAACTATTCTAAACAAAAGGTGTAATGATTTAAAAACTATTGTAAAACATCTGATTAAAAAGAAAGGAAAAAAATAAGATTGAGAATAGTTAGAGACATCCACACATTTGTGCCGTTTATGAGCAACCAGGGAAGCCGCATGTGCGAAGGGGCTAAGGCCAAACTTCTCTATCTTCAACGTAGTCCTTAATCCTGTAATATGCTTTTTTAATAAGGACACGTTTGATATATTTTTTGAACTTTCCATCGGTCAGTTCTGTAACTGACTTCGGCAACTTATTATAAAAGCGTATACTGTTTATAAGAAAAGACTTGCTAGTTTTGGTTAATCTGAATTTGGGTATTACAATTTCGTGTTTACTGCGTGTATTTATATTATAGAAGTCGCTTCTAATTTTGAAAAGTCCTCGGTTTTTGCGGACTTATAAAATACATTCTAAAATATAAAGTAAAGGCAGAGTCAGTATATCGATATCTTTAAATTTTTCTCTGATGGATTCACGAGGACCCATTTAATAGATAGCGCGGGCTGCCCTCTTTTGCAGTATGAAAATTGAATCAAAGTCTGCTGCCGATCCCCACAGCAGAATGCCATAGGGCATAATACTATGGAAAAAAGCGTAGTATACTAACCTAGCTGTGGCTATATCACTTAACTACCTTTTTTTTCTAACTGCATAGGCAGCTGAGCTTAACCTTCCCGAAAGAGTTCTAATGTGCGCGCCCCACTGCAGTTTTGAATCGATAGTAATCCCCAGGAATACAGTTTTCGCTATAACATCAAGCTTCTTGCCGTCAAGATTTAAATTTAGGTCACGTTGTGGTACATTTGGTAAAGAAAACTTAAGGCATTTTGTTTTATTCGTATTCAATAAAATATTGTTGGCTACGAACCATTTCGAGAGAATAGTTAGGCTTTTGTTAACATGGAAGACGTCCGTATCTATTCTATCAATTTTAAAATTTAGCGAAGTGTCATCAGCAAACAGAATTATATCCGAAAATTTGGCCATCATATAAGGGAGATCATTAATATAAACAAGAAACAGGAAAGGGGCGAGAATTGAACCTTGGGGCACGCCCATCTTGACTATAGACCCGCAGGACGTCGCTTCATTTACATTTACTTTTTGCAGTCTGTTTGATAAATAAGAGAGAACAAGATCAGCAGCTTGTCCACGAATTCCGTAATTGTGTAATTTCCGGATCATTGTGGTGTGGTCGACGCAGTCGAACGCTTTTGAGAGATCACAGAAGATGCCAATAGCATCCTGGGACTTCTCCCAGGACTCCAAAATGTGACTGATGAGTTTTACTCCCGCGTCCGTTGTCGACCTACCCTTCGTGAAAGCAAACTGCTGACTATGCAGTATCATATTAGAGTTGAAGTGAGACAACATCTGGTCCAGCTTGAAATTTTTCATTGATTTTACTAAATGCTGCAAGCACAGATATAGGCCTATTATTAGAGGGATCACTCTTACAACCCGGTTTGAAAATTAGTACTACTTTGCTATGTTTCATCAAGTCGGGAAAATTACCGCTGTCCAAACATTGGTTGAATATGCCTGTTAAGACAGGAGCAATCGAATCAATAATATCTCCAAGAACCTTGACGGATATCCCCCATAAGTCTTCAGTATTTTTATAATGAGACTTTTGAATGCGTTTTTAATTGTAGTAATACATACTGGTTTAAATTTAAAGTTTGGTATGTTCTTTGTAAAGTTCTCTTTAAGAAGAGCTTCAGCTTATTTAGCTGAAGAGGGGAGAGATTTCGTAACCTCTAACGGAATGTTGGTAAAGAAGGTGCCTAGAGTCTCAGCGACTTCTAGCTTATCACAAATTGTTTTATTATCTATTTTCAAAGACAATTCATTCTTATCTTCTTGTTGCGTCTTTCCTGTTTCTCTGTACCACCTTCGCACGAATTGGTATTTACAACCAGCAAAACATGCATTTGTGGAGGCACTAAAACCCACATGCATGCCGTATGGACTCATTCCAGCACATATTTTCCGTGAACGTGTGGGTGGGCGTTCTAGGTACAGGCGTACTCGGCCCTGTATTTTTACCGAGGTTGACTGGAGATACCTACCTACAGTTCTTGCAAGAAGTATTGCCATTGTAATGATGTTGGGGGTGGCTTCCAGTCTAACCAGATGCAGCTGAATACCATTATTTTACAAAGAACGACAGCCTATCTGACCTCCACAAGCTAGTTAGTACTGGGTCATACGATACCCCTTGGTCAGACTGGTTGTCAGACTTTCGGGACACTGACTACCTGTAAAGACTGTCAAAGATCTACAAACAACAGCCTGCCTAACCCTTTATGGTGCTTTCCAAGGCACTGGGAAACTCAGTATGTAATGGGTGGTCACCCATCCACGGACCAACCTAGGCAAGCGCGGATTAACCTGAAGATCGACCCGAGCGGCTGTTATTCTTTAGTTACGTTACGAGCTGTTAAAATTTAGGAGCATGAGAGTGTCCCTTTCTTACATGGCTTAGTGCAGTATCGACATTTTTGCTGAAACTCTGAGACGGCCATCACGCAGGCCCAATGCAAGTAGATGTATTTCACATTATTCAAATTTATGGTACTAAGAGATGGTGATTTCTTTCACCAATTTGCCCTCATCGTGTTGATAGGTTGTGATGAAGAATTGGGTTCAAAACCATAAGTCATAAGCTCATAAGTCTTGGTCATTAACGTTGGACTACCAGCTCACTATACAGCAAACAAACAATAAAATTGTTCCCTTCTTATTTGCGCGTCAATGAACTCAAATTTTGTTCAAAACGGGCTTGCAATTGCACTTTACAGGTACATTAACTTCTAACATCCTGCATTGGACTCGCGGGGTAGTTTGAAATGGTGTACTTCACTTCACAATCAATGACATCATAAAATATATAACTATTTTAAAAACAATGTGCCATAATATTGTGGGAGACTAGTGTCTGCAACAGGAAAATCTTTATTATTGCCAACTTCCTTTCACACAGAGTATGTTTTGTGCAAAGGAGCTACATGATGTATCGAATCATTTCGTATTATATTATTTTTGTGGTAAATTGCCCTCTCTCTCTCTCTCACTGAGAGCTCTGTTACCCAGCATTTGGAATATTATAGGCTGATTACGCTTATTGCTTATTTTCATTTAGAATATTCCACCAACTTCAAATAAAAACCCTCAGTATATTTTAGCAACATTTTATTTCTGCATACTCATCAATAAACTATCGATGCAAATCCTGCAAAATTATATCAGATACTTTTTCGGCGATCATCATAGTCGCGGCATAAGTTCCTCCTGAAGTTATTACTGGGATGACACTAGCATCCACAACACGAAGTCGCTTCACGCCGATGACGTTCAACTCACTATCGACAACAGAACCCATGGCACAGGTACCTACAGCATGGTAACTCGGAGTCATCATACAAAGGACATAACATTTCCAATATTCTCTACTTCCGAATTCATTCTTCCCACATTTCTTATCCACCGGATCAATAAACTTTGCTCCTATATCTTTGAAAACGTTAGTGTCTGTCAGTTTGAAATAATCTTGTAAGTAATCAACATGGTCTTCTAAATCAGCCTCATTTGTGTAAAATCCAGTATCAATAATCGGTTGGTCTTTACAGTCTGAGCTCCGCAAAGTAACACATCCTCTAGATTTCGGAATTGTGTTTTTGACAAAAGAGTAAAGCAGCTTATATCCTTTAGTTTTGTGGTAGACTCTGTTTAGAATGCAATCACTATAACGGTAAAAAAAAGCGGTATCTATAAGAGCCAGTTCAGCAGCATTATCGCTTAGAACATAGTACCCAGACACTACATAATCTGGGTATTGACTAGACTCATTTAAGGCTACATAGCCTGTTATTGACGGGAATGGATATAAACGACGATCTGTATCAGGTTCAATTCCAGTAGTTTTGCCTAATGTATGAATCATAAAGACACCTACATGATCGTGGTAGTTTTCGCCTACAGGTAAATCAGCTATAACTTTGATACCCTTGCTCTCTAGATGTTTTCTGGGACCGATTCCTGATAACATAAGCAACTTTGGTGTGTTTATAACTCCAGCTGATACTATAACTTCTTTCCTAGCTTTAAAAGTTACTCGTTTATTATTTTTGATAGCTTCTACACCAATAGCATTGTTGTTAGAATCAAAGAGAATTTTATTAACTTCTGTATGTTTAAGAATATGTATATAAGCTGATTTGTCAGAACGCTTTAGAAATGCTGTTGCAGTGCTCTGCCTCCGATCTCTTACTGTGTATTGTGTTTTTGTAACTCCAAGGGTTTCGTTGCTGTTAAGATCAATGACACTTGGTATGCCTAGTTCTTCGAGAGCTACTACATATTTGTCTATTTCCGTTCTATTCTCTTTTGTCACACTCAACGGCCCATCCACACCATGGTAGTCTCGATAAGGTGAATTTAAAATTTCTGTATCTTCAAGATTTTCCGTTCTTTTAAAGTATTTTAGTGTGTTGTTTAAAACCCAGTTCGGATTTTTTGATATTGTGGCCCAAGATTCATAGTCTCGTTTGTTTCCTCTTTCGTATACCATTAGATTGAAGCTGCTGGATCCTCCTAGTACTTTGCCAGCATGCAATATAAAGTCCCCATCTTGACGACATTGTTTGTTGAGGCGTTTGGTTATCGTAGTGAAGTTGTAGTCAATCAGTGATGACGATGTGAACAAAAGTAAGCCAGCAAACTGTAATCATAAACGAACAATTTAAAGACCTGAATAAGTACGAAAAAAGCACTGTGTTCATGAACTGTTAGTACGAGTATCATCAGCGATATGCAATATGCACATTGATCGTTCTTGTGGTGAAATTCATCTAGGTGTATTAATAGCAGGGGACAGCATCATTATACCAACTTATAAATAGACTAGGTTTTGTTCGCGGCTTCGTCTATGTGGTGTGGAGATACCAAGTTATATCACAAAAGTGTACAACTGGGAAAAATATCGTAGTCCTAACACAGGTCATGGTTTGGCTGGGTGCCAAATTTATTTCTACTCTTAGTGGTTTACTTACATAACTCTCTAAATTCGGATCTCCACCAGCTTCGATAAGAAGTACTTTAGCAGTTCTGTTCTGTGCTATTCTACCAGCCACTACAGCTCCTGCTGTACCTGCTCCAATTACTATGTAGTCGTACTTAGTTTTATCTGGATTAACAAAAATATTTTAATTTACTTATATTTCAGAGTTTCTATTGGTTGGGCAAGTAGTTCGCACGCTTGCTGCTGAGTGCAGGGTGTTGGAGTGAATCTCACATCGGGTTAGGTTTTTACAACTTCCCAAAAAGTTTCAGTATCACCAATCTCACTAACGATCACTCCTAAGAGGTAAAGAGAGAAGCGAAAAGTAAATTTATAAAACAAGACATGTGTAAAGGGTGCAAAAAAACTTATGCCATGGCCGTCAACTAAGCATTATGTACACCCAACTATGCTTAGTTGGGTGGTACTTAGTCGCGTACTAAATATTTTTATTGAATTGTGATACTTCATAATTCAATAAAAATATTTAGAGCGCGTACCTATTCGAGAAAATCGTCAAAAAAAATTGGAACTGACTTTCAATATGACCGTAACCAGAAGGTCGTGGGCATTACCAAAAATTTGCAATTACAGACAAACAAGTGCATTTCGGCTTTTTTAAGTGCCTTAAAGGCACCGCGCAGTAGGTAACCGGGTGGCGGCAACCACTTCGATGTATGCTGCTATAATAGAGCTCGCGCACCAAGCGGCCAGGCAGCTCTGGCTGCGTCAGCCACAGCACCCACAGCACGGCAGCCCAATGGCTGCTCGCAGCCAGAGTAGACAAAGCAAATGTATGTGGCTGCTTTCAGTCCTTCGTCTCAGCATGCCCGCATGAAATATTTTGTGTTCCGAAACATGTGATTGTATCAAAATGAGGGTGTCACATATCTGACGAAAGATTCGACTGGCTGCTTAATAATTTGGTTTCAGCAGGTTGGCTGCTGCAGCCAACTTACTGCGCGTTGCCCTTTTACTTACCTGGAACATGACTTTCAGGCATCCACATGTAACTTAGGATTTGTAAGGTCGAGACCACATTCATAGCATTCTGAACACCCGTTACGTAGGACACAGCTGATGCTGCGTTGGTTATTGACTCCATCACTCTGTAATTAAGAATATTCTGCCATTCGTCCTAATCAAAAGGATCTTTGCACAAAGAACCGACTGCCGCAGTGATTTTGGTAGACTAAAATGGGCGCGTTGTCGTCGCCCGAATAAACGGAGATTATGTCTGATAAGCTACTGCCCGACAGTTGCTGTCGGGTTTTTGCATATAAGCTTAAGAGTGTAAACACCTTACGGCATTTCATACAAACTTTCAAGTCCTTATTTTCCGAAAAACTGAACCGATTTTAATGAAATTACATACGCATAAGCAGGATGCATAGATCTAAAAAGTTACTAAAAACATTTTCGAAATGTCTTAAAAAAAAGTTAATTAGAAAATTCAAGACACGTAAAGAATTAGATAAATTGTTAATTACCATGGATTATAGCACTCCATTACGAAAAAGGAAAAAATCGTAGACCAAAAATATACAAAAGTAGTAGGTTAACCAAATCAGGGAATCAACTCGATCCTGTCCGTTTCCTTTTTCTAATTACTGTCAAAACATCACTCGAACGGAACGAAGGTAATTCAATTATCATTTACTTGATTAACTTTTCCCCAAAAAAATATTTCCCGTTGGATCGATACGTGACTCCGAACTTCCCTAATTTGTGGTAAATACTTCAGTTGAGTGATGGAGCGAAAAAAAATCGGTTCTCTTCTTTTCGAAGTATCTATCTTTTACTTTTATTGATTTCGATAATCATGCAGCCAGTCAGACAGACTCTGACATGGTCATATTTTCATGAAGTTTTTAATCTTCTAGTTGGTGTCACCTTGTTTCGGAGACTAAAGTTTCGCAGAAAATGTTTCACATACTACTTGGTCCTCGTATTTTTTATTCGAATATTTTTGTTTCAACTACTATTTACTTGAATGAAACATATTTTACAGAAACACAATACAATGAATTTTATAATCACATTTTTTTATTTAGCAAACTTATCAAACTTTTAACCTTAAATTAAAATATTTTCTTTAAAACTCAATATGTTGTGCTACAGAAGTTAGTGACACAAACGAATGTCTGCAGAACCGCCTCCACGTAGTCTTATCTGCCGTACCCGAAGAGTGTTATTTAAATAACACTCTTGGGGTACGGCAGATAAGGGCATGGGCAGGCGTGGAGGGCGAGACGGCCCGCGAGCTGAGTAGGTTAGGAGTAGGTGGTGGGCGTTAATACCATCTGCGACGATAAGCTCGCGTGGGGCCGCTGGAGCTCTGGGTGCCGTGACAGAAAACATGCCTGTTGCAAGTTGCATGCTTGCTTGCATGATGCATGCAACATGTAACAGGCATGGACACTATTAGTGAAAATAACAAGATTATTTTCCTGCTTCACTAGAATTTACCCGCATTATTTTTGTGAACCCGGTGTTGTAATTTTATAGGAGGGTATTAATTTTATCAAAGGTTTGAATTGAAACGGTTACAAACTGTCATTCGATTAAATGTTATTTTTGGTTTAAGTTTAATGTGAAACAAACAATATGTGGATAAAGAACATGTCTGCGCCATACTTGCGCCTGATGAATTAGTGATACCACCAAGTTGCACGTTCGAGTGATGCTATAAATCGTTTATCGTTTTAGCAAGTTTTTTACGCACACCCGCATGGTTTGACTTTTCACTTTTATAATTCCATATCTGTACACGGGTGCGTCGCCACGCAAAAGTCCATTAAATTGTTTAAATTAAATATTTACTAAGATTAAAGCTGCATTTGAAGAAGCTGAGGTTTTTTAATGTTTTAAAACTTCCAAATGTCCACTATCAGACATTAATTGGCGACCGTGACAGGACATTTTTGCAAAATTCGGATCGAGTACCTACGAAGACAAAGAATTCTCAAAAAAGGGAAATCTACCAAAGATTCATCGTGGAGGACTACAGACGCAAGAACACTAGTAAAGAAGAAAACTAAGCCAGCCAGGTCGGTCAGCACTACGCACCGCGCCCAGCCTTAGCTTCTAACGACGCCACGTCGAGGTTCACCGTCAGCCTGCCACGCCAGTTCGAGGATTCCGTCAACATCTGCGAGCGACTCGTGTACCTATTAGTGCCACAGCCACCAGCGAGGACCAGTGTAACCACAAGCAACGGTTTCGCCTATCAGTTAAGTACCTTTCCTATAGTTTATCCTAATACCCAAACCTATTTTCCTATCAGAAGGGTCGCTGTTTGGTACATTCCATTTGTGTATTTCAATCGTTAACCGATATATCTAGGTATTTTAAAGATTATTTCAAGTAAATAACCAGTACATATCCTAAAATAGTAAAATTAAAATCCATTATTCAGTGTCAAGTACCCACGTAGTCATTTGTAAAATTGTAGGGTAATTGAATCCAATAATTAGTAATTATATTCCCGTTATTTTCTTTCTACTAGGTAATCTGAGGACCCAAACTTAGTCGTCCTCCCAAAAGTACATGTAATTTTTTCTAGTTCACAATATTTCAAATATTTTCGGCCGACTATTTCAGCACGCTGTCTGCCGCTGCCGGTTAGCGCTAGCCGCGTTCGGGTGACGTCAGCTCCTCGTAAGCGCCGAGCCGCCGCCGCCGCGCCGCTGCGCTGCCGCGTGGCTGCGTTCGGTACCCAAGTGCCGCCGAAGGAGTATCAGATAAGAATTCAACTTTATTCCTTCATTTGGTATTAGTGTGTTACTGTTTAGATTACCCAATCAAGTATAACTATTTTTCTAAAGTGCTCAGTGGCAGTTTATCGTTTGTGGTTGCTACTATTAATTATTAATAAACAAGATGTCTTTAAGCGAAGATAAAGACAGTAATGCAAAACTATTGAAGGAACTATTTGCTAAACGTAGCTCGGTTAAAGGTCGTTTAACGAAGTTTAAAAAATATTTAGATGTAGTTTGTTCTTCACAATTATCAAAAACTCAAGCGAAAGAGTTAGAAATTAATGTTGGTAAAATAAGAGCTATGTCTAGCAAATTCGATGAACTACAGGTTCAGATTGAGGTCATCAATTGTGATAACATGGATTCCGAGATCGACGAACGTGATGAAATTGAACAGATCTTTACTTCACAACTTGCAATTGCTGAAGAGCAACTGGATAAGTTCAATACTTCTCATGAATCTGACTTGCACAATTCATCACAATGTCATCACGATCAGTCATCTCAATGTCATCATATTGATTTCAAATTACCACAAATACAAATTGCAAGGTTCGATGGCGCCTATTTCCGCTGGCTTGAGTTTCGAGACACCTATTTGTCGCTCATTCATAATAATGAGCGTATCAAGCCTATTCATAAGTTCCATTATTTAGTATCGTATCTCGAGAATGAAGCCGCGCGAATTATCTCTAACTTAGAGATTTGTGAAACTAACTATAAAACTGCATGGCAGCTTTTGTGCGATCGTTACGATAACAAGCGCCAACTTATAAATCAACACCTCAATTCATTGTTATACTTCGAATCATCCCAGCAACAGCACAAACGTGAATCAGACAAATCACTGAGGTTTCTAGTTGACCACGTAACAAAAAACTTGCGAGCATTGTCAAGCTTAGCTAAACAAGATGAATTGCTTGACATGATAATCATTAAAATTCTTATACCAAAATTAGATAGTCGTACTGCCATGAAGTGGGAAGAACATCGGAATAGTTTGTCCGATCTCCCTGCTCTAAGAGATTTCAATAAATTCCTAAATGATCGCGCTGATGTGTTACAAACTATGTATCAAAACAACTCTGATATACCCAAGGCAACACAATCACGCCAAAATAATAATAATTCTCGTAGTACTAAATCTTTTTCATCTACAGTTCAGAACACCGGCTCTGTCACTAAGCAGTGCGTCGTCTGTAAAGGTGACCACTGGATATACGACTGCCCTACCTTTCTAGCGAAGGGTGTTCAGGAACGTCGAGATGAAGTATTTAAGTTGCACTTATGCTCCAATTGTTTACGTGCTGGGCATCGTGCACGTGATTGCAAGATGGGTCCCTGTCGTGAGTGCAAGCGTAGGCACAACTCACTCTTGCACTTACCTAATTCTAACGATACTAGTACAAGCAATGCTAGTACAGTCAGTAGTAATAATACTAATACAGATCGCAGTCCGACTGAAATATCAGTAAATAATTCAGTTAGCAATAATTACATAGAAAATCATGTTCTTTTGTCAACAGCTATGGTTAATATTATTAATCCTCAAACAAACAAACAATTTCGAGTGCGTGCTTTGTTAGACTGTGGAAGTCAGTCCTCATTCATTAGCCAGTCACTCATGAACAAGTTGTCATTACAGGTATGTGCTATAAATACTATAAATGTAATTGGTATAGGCAACAACTTAGCAGAACATGTAAACAAAAGTTGCATTGCCCGATTAAATTCTTTTAACAATGACTATAGTGTCGTACAATCATTTTATGTATTAAACCAATTAACAGGTGCTATTCCTAAACAATACATAGATATTAGTAAATTAAACATTCCAAGGAATATACAGTTAGCTGATCCTAATTTTAATCAGCCTTCGGCTATAGACGTCTTGATAGGTGCGGACCTATTTTGGGACCTATTAGGATGTGATCAGCTAGCATTAGGTCATAACATGCCCAAGTTACGTAGCTCAAAGCTAGGTTGGCTCGTTGCCGGCCCTATTTCTCCAAGTTTAAGGAATCGTTCGTCACCTAAAAGTATTCCGTGTCATGTTTCAGTTAATGATAGTGACGAATGCAATAATTCCAATATTAATTCTCAATTGACAAAGTTTTGGGAACTGGAGCAGGTTCCAGATAAGCAATATTTTAGCAAAATTGAGCAGGCATGTGAAAATCATTTTCATCGCAATACTTACCGTTTAGAATCGGGTAGATTTTGTGTTAGGCTGCCCCTAATTGATACTCCAGATTGTTTAGGAGATTCTTACGCAATGGCTAAGAAACGTTTGTTGTATTTAGAAAAACGTTTCCGTAAGAATCCAGAATTAAAGTTACAATATTCGAATTTTATTCGTGAATATTTAGAGCTAGGGCATTTAGAGGAATGTCCGACTATTAATCCCGTTCCATCCTATTATCTTTGCCATCATGCAGTGTTTAAACAAAATAGTGAAACGACAAAGACTCGTGTTGTCTTTGATGGATCGGCACGAACTTCCTCAGGTTTCTCTCTGAACGACCTACAGATGGTCGGCCCCAACGTTCAAGACTCAATCTTTTCTATTTTGATTCGAGCTCGCCAGTATAAATATATTTTGACAGCTGATATTGAAAAATTCTTTAGAATGGTAAATCTAGACGAAAAGGATCGGAACTTACAATTAATACTTTGGAGAAGTGACGAGTCCAATCCTGTCAAAACCTTTCGTCTTAAAACTGTAACTTATGGTCTCGCAAGTGCTACATATTTGAGCACCAAGTGTTTGTCAGTATTGGCAGAGGATTGCGATGACGAGCTTATAGGTAATATTATTAAACACGACCATTATGTCGATGATTTAGTCACTGGATCCAACAGTGAGTCTGAGTTACTATTCATTCAACGCAAGGTGTCGGACACTCTAAGATCTGGTGGGTTTAAACTACGTAAGTTCAGATCGAATTTACCAAGCATTTTATCATCATCAGTTATTGATCCAAATGATAAGGTTAGTTTAAGTGAATCGACTAATACTTTAGGATTAAATTGGGACCCCAAAACCGATACTCTTCAAATATCAATCAAGATTCCCAATAAAAATGATGTAGCTACCAAGCGATCGATACTGTCTGCATCATTCAAGATTTTTGATCCTCTTGGAATTCTCAGTCCATGTGTGATTATACCTAAAATGTTACTTCAGTCCTTATGGCTCAATAAAAGGGACTGGGATGAGCCAGTTAGTTCCGATATTCTGGAATCCTGGTACAAGTTCATCAACAATTTAAATTCTTTAACAGAGTTACAGATCCCGCGTTTAACACTATGCGAAGCTCCTAGCTATATAGAAATACATACTTTCAGTGATGCTTCTCAAGTCGCTTACGGTGCATGTGTGTACCTGCGGTCACACAACTTAGCTGGTCATGTTAAGGTAAACTTACTGTGTGCTAAGTCTAAGGTGGCACCGTTGAAGCCGACGACAATACCGCGTCTGGAACTTTGCGCTGCTCTATTAGCTGCAAAATTGTGCAAGACAGTTATCAGTTCTCTGAGATGTATGGTCAATCGCATCGTTTACTGGTGCGATTCTAGCGTTGTCCTCAGTTGGTTGAATGGTAATTCCGCAAGATTAAAAACGTTTGTAGCTAATAGGGTAGTCGAAATTAATGAACTTACCGATAGTTCATCGTGGCGCTATGTGCCGACTGATCAGAATCCAGCTGACCTGATCTCAAGAGGCGTAAGTCCAGATCAAATCATCAATCTTAATTTGTGGTGGTCAGGTCCAAACTTTCTAATAAAGCCGGAATCTGATTGGCCCTATTTGAACAAATTAATAGAGGAAACAGACTTACCTGAGATAAAATCCACTTCGACTGTTGTTCAGGAACCTGAAACCGGAATTCTAAAAATAGAAAGGTTTTCATCATTTTTGAAATTGAGACGCATTTTTGCGTACGTCAATAGATTTATACATAACATAAGACATAAATGTCGTAAAGACAAATTATTTGGTAAACTTACAGTTAGTGAATTAGACTCATCTTTTATTAGTTTATGTAAAATTGCTCAGCAAACTTCATTTGCTTTGGAGTACAATATTCTGTTTAAAAATAAATCGTTAAGCAGCAAGTCAACACTCTTGTCACTTTCACCCTTTTTGGACGATGACAAGGTAATGAGAGTCGGTGGTAGAATAGAATTGTCTAATCACAACTACACTCAAAAACATCCCATACTTTTACACGCCTCTCATCCACTCACCAAAATATATTTTACATATGAACACTTACACAACATGCATGCTGGGCCACAACTGCTGCTAGCCTGTACAAGAGAGACTGTGTGGACAATAAACGGTAGGCACTTGGCCCGCCGCACAGTTCATGCCTGTGTCAGATGTAGACGTATACAAGGTAAAACATTAACTCCCATGATGGGAAACTTACCTGCACAGCGCATCACACCTGACTTTCCATTTCGTACTGTTGGCGTTGACTTCGCTGGTCCATTCCTCACGCTAAATAAAAGAGGTCGAGGTGCACGATTAACCAAAACCTATTTATGTTTGTTCGTTTGTTTCCGGTATAAATGTGCGCACCTGGAAGCCGTCAGTGATTTGTCTAAAGTCGCGTTCATTATGACGTTACGCAGGTTTATATCGCGACGGGGCAAGCCAGCGGAGATATTTTGCGATAACGGCCGCAACTTTGTTGCAGCAGCTAAAGAGATTGGCAATTTTCTTAAAACTAATCATGAACCTGTAGTTGACTTTGCTACCAATGAAGGGATAAGGTTTGTGTTCTCTCCCACGTATGCTCCACATTTTGGCGGCATCTGGGAGGCGGGCGTTAAATCCGCGAAATACCACATAAAGCGCGTTATGGGGAACAACCATTTAACGTTTGAGGAGATATGTACTCTTTTCACACAAGTGGAAGCTGTGCTTAATAGTCGACCTTTATGCCCACTTTCTCCTTCCCCTAACGATTACCATTTCCTAACTCCCGGTCACTTTCTGATAGGGCGTGCCCTTAATGCATTGCCTGGTCCATCGCTCGAACACGAGAACCAGAGCAACCTTCAGCGTTACAAGAAGCTTGAACAAATTAATCAACATTTTTGGCAGCGCTGGCAAAAGGAATATGTAGCAGAACTACAGCAGCGCTCCAAATGGCGTACTAAGTCAGCATCCCTGCAAGTTGGAGATTTAGTTCTTCTCCAGGAGGATAACGTCCCTCCACTCGGTTGGCGAATGGGACGAATCAGCCGCCTGTTCCCTGGGACCGATGGCGTCACACGAGTCGCAGACGTGAAAACTACCAGAGGCTGCTTCAGGAGGCCTCTCACTCGGATCTGCCCCTTGCCTAACTCTTCATTGGATGAAGACTGAAGAAGTTGAAAGGAGTCTTTCAACGGGGGCCAAGATGTCTGCGCCATACTTGCGCCTGATGAATTAGTGATACCACCAAGTTGCACGTTCGAGTGATGCTATAAATCGTTTATCGTTTTAGCAAGTTTTTTACGCACACCCGCATGGTTTGACTTTTCACTTTTATAATTCCATATCTGTACACGGGTGCGTCGCCACGCAAAAGTCCATTAAATTGTTTAAATTAAATATTTACTAAGATTAAAGCTGCATTTGAAGAAGCTGAGGTTTTTTAATGTTTTAAAACTTCCAAATGTCCACTATCAGACAGAACATTTGTTTTGTTATTCTATGATATGAATATTCTAACATTAAACTTTATTTGAAACAAAAATCGATAATTAAAATTTCTTCAAAGTAAGTATTCTGCGTATTGATTATTCTGTGAAATGATAATAAGGGTATTTGTCACGTAGTACTATTTGCTGACGATACCTCTCTTATCTTTAAAGTAGATAGGAATAGGCACGGTTTTGGAGACATAAACAGCGTTCTATCAATGGTCACAGATTGGTTCACAACAAATAACCTTGTTCTTAATGCCAATAAAACTAAAAGTATTAAATTCGCCTTACATAATGTTAAAAATTTAGGTCCCAACATTGTTCTCGGCAATGAGGAGCTTAAAAGTGTTGACTCAGCTATGTTTCTAGTTATAACAGTAGATTCAAAATTACAATGGGGTCCACACATATCAAGCCTAGCAGGTAGGCTTAGTTCGGCCGCATACGCCGTCAGAAAAGTTAGACAATACACTGACGTTGATACAGCACGGTTAGTCTATTTTAGTTATTTTCACAGTATTATGTCCTATGGTATTCTGCTGTGGGGCAAAGCCGCTGATATCCAAAATATATTCGTTCTTCAAAAACGAGCGGTTCGTGCAATTTACCAGCTGGGTGCACGAATATCTTTGAGAGATGATTTTTTAAAACAGATTGGTATTCTCACGGTGGCTTCACAAATCTTTGCAAACATTTTATATGTTAAACTAAAATCTATTTGTACAGTAAAAACAGTGATATTCACAATATAAACACTCGAAATAAGCATAAACTACGTACTACCTTTTACAACAAGCTACCATCTTCCTTCCTAGACTTGCCATTTAATGCGTTTAAAGCCAAAGTAAAATCTAACCTTTGATCAAAGGCCTACTATTCCATTAACGACTATTTAAACGTTAAGAATAGTTGGTCGCTGGGTTGAACTCAAGACAATGTTTGTGTTCTTTCTCCAAATTAGCTAAAATGTGATATAACTTCATGCATAGATTTTGTTTTACTTTATATACATTTTTTTTTTTACTTTATTTTTTTTTTATTTTTTTCGTATGTATGCACGTGTAAGAGGGCACGCCCTTTATGTCTGGAGGCTTTATTTTTCTTTATTTCTTAATATTGGTGTGTGCTAGCTGACATGTGACATTCATTTGATGTAATGGATTCTTTGTTAATATAAACTTGAACACTATTGTATAGAATCTGGTTCTTCTAACCTAACAGACAGATGTGTTGCTGGGAGTTTGTTCTGCCACTTCTTCTTCCCAGCTAAAACACTAGGAAGTGGCGAAGGGCGGGCGTTTTGGGGGTCTGTCTCTTGTAATTTTGACGTTCAAAAACTGCTGATTATCAGCCTAATTTGAATTAATGACTTTTGATTTGATAAGAGTTTTCACAAACACTAGCTTAGCTTACCGTTCTGAATCCAACAGCGCTTTTATTTAGGCATTCATCAAGGTCTTGCCTAGTATGTTTTACTGACGACTGGCAACAAAATCACAAAGCCAAGGCAAACCAAAGGGAATTATGTACAAAGAAAGGAAGAAACACTGTTTGTGAAAAATCACCGACCATTGTTTTTTTAATAAATTTTACTCTTAACTCTGTATAGATTTGTAGCGACCTACAAAACGCAACTAACAACAGAAAAGTATTACATCGCCATCTATGACCCGACGGAGAACTAACATCAATTTCCTACAAGTCACAAGCAAAGTGTACATAGACATAAGACTAAATCGGAAAACCCGACAACAACTGTCGGACAGTAGCCCACCAGACATAACACCCGTCTGGTTGGAGGATCCTCCCTTTTCTATAGGGGATAATGAAATTCACCCTGTTCCTTATACCTCTAAAGAGTAAAATTAATTATTTAAGATACAATTTTTATTCTGTAGTCATTGCTTGAAGATAAAACTGTCAAAAGTAAGAATTAGTAGCTTTACTTTGCTTTTTTCAACCTGTCTCCTCCCACTGCTGGGCAAAGGTTTCACCCAATTCCTTCCACGTGCTCTTTTACCGTGCCACCTTGAACCAGCCCTCGCGGTACGCCTACAGATCGTCTCGTCACCTCTTTCTCGGCCGGCCTCGGTGGGCTGTCCGTCTTCCAATGGTTCTAATTTCGTTCAAATTCCCGTCTATTGCATAAAAATAGTTGAAAAAGTAATTTTATTTATCTTGACTAATGTAAGATACAAGTGTAAGAAAATATTTTTATATTTTTGAAAAATCTTTTCCTATAAAAATACCCAAACGGCTTATATATTATAAATTCTTACCTGCCCAATAACCAAGTCCTCTCCAATCCCACGAATAAATGAAAAAACACAAAAGAAATCGTTTAAATTATATGCACAAGTTGCATGTGAAAGCTGATTAGAGCCAAAAATTTGAATCGAAATGACTGTTTAAAGCAACGTTTATTTATTTTTGATGTTGCTAATGTTATTAGCAAATGATACCTCAAATAAATGCACATATTTAATAATACTGGTTTGGCTACAAAAATAAAAGTAGGGGTTTATCCGTCAAAAGTAGAAAGTTTGAATTTAATTTATATTTTTAAACTATGTGCACTTACTTACTATATTTTCGTTTATTGTTATCTATATCAGAAACAGGAAAAGGACCGTGAAATTCATTTTTATCTTAATACAGATGTAGCTCTTACCAATGCTTTGTAACATTGAAGATGATGTCAGGTAGGCTTTCCACCATTGGAGACTTGCTACGAAACTCGTAGCTCATTGCTACGCCGCGTAGCAAGGCATTTGCATTATGACCTTCGGTTACCTCGTATATTTTAAATACATAATTTCTATGCATAGATACACCAGTAAATTAAGATATTAGAGAAAATGTATGCAATAAAGGCAAGAAGGCATGGACAGAGTTGGCATTCTATAATTTTATGATGATTATAAAGTCGAAATGTGTCTATATTTATATGTATGTGAGTTGAATGTCCATTAACTTAACAGTCTAGCCAAGAGGTAAAGTCGCCGGACGGTCAATTTAAAGCAGCAGATATCAAAGTGCCTTTGTTTATCTGAAATGTAAGTACTGAAATGAGTGAGCAAGACATAATAAGTTACATAAAAGAAAAAACTAGTGAAAGTGTTACCTTAAAAATGATAAATATGAATTTCGCCTTAAATGGTGCCAAAAAAACAAAGAGCAGGTCAAAATGGACATAATAGGAAAGCAAAGAGCAACGAAAATTTTTAACACATTTTGGAAATCGACACGTAAGTTGGATACTGGGCCTGGTCTACCGGTGAGCGTGGGAGGGGCCAAAGACCCAGTGGAAATTGCAAATATGTTTATGAAATATTTTAAAGTGCAATCTCCACTGGCCCCGTCGGTTGAAGTGGCCGATGCTGAGTCTGACAGTAGGGGGCTGAACCACTCACTTTTCTTTCGGCTAAACAAGTCAGATCTGTCATTCAAGGCATTAGCAGAGGTAAATCGCCCGGCCACGACGGACTCAGCAGCGAGCATTTCAAATATGCGGGAGTTCACCTGCCGAGGGTCCTGTCCTTGTTTTACAAAATGTGCAACAGTCACTCTTATTTACCTGCTGAGCTGATGCAAACTATTGTAGTACCTGTAGTAAAAAACAGGACAGGGGATATCTCGGACAAGAGAAACTACCGTCCAATCTCCCTTGCAACCACAGCGGCTAGAATATTGGACAGTATACTTGATTCGTGCCTGAAAAAGTATCTGTGTTTGCACGATGCGCAGTTTGGTTTTCAACCAAAACTTTCAACCGTGAGTGCTGTGCTGAGTCTGAAGAATACTGTCCAATATTACACAGACCGAAAAACGCCGGTGTATGCCTGCTTCCTCGATCTCTCCAGGGCCTTCGACCTGGTGTCATATGATGTGCTCTGGAGAAAACTGGGTGGCAGGAATGTACCGACCGGCACCAGTGCTTAACCTCATGCAGTATTGGTATGCTAACCAAACCAATTATGTTAAGTGGGCTGGAACGTTTTCTGAGTCATATGGGTTGGAGTGCGGTGTGAGGCAGGAGGGGCTGACGTCTCCACGGCTCTTCAACCTTTATGTTAATGATCTCATGGTCGAGCTCAGTAGTATGCGTGTCGGCTGCCGGGTTGGTGGTGTTAGTATAAACAGCATCAGCTATACGGACGACATGGTGCTGCTGGGCCCGACTTAGGGATCTATCAGAGAGATGCTGAAGGTCTGCGAGAAATATGCTGCCTTGCATGGCCTTGTGTTCAATTTCCGTAAATGTGAATACATGGTTTTTAAGGCCGCCGGTAAGGCCGCCCTAATCATGAAACTAGCTTTTCTCTTAATGGTGCAAGCATAAATAGAGTCTACCAATTTAAGTACTTGGGGCACATACTTACCGCGACCTTAAGGATGATGTAGACATTGAAAGGGAACGTAGGGCACTGGCGGTTCGAGGTAACATGTTGGCCCGTAGATTCTCGCGTTGTACGGACCAAGTCAAAATCACCTTGTTCAAGGCGTTTTGTCAAGGTCTGTACGCGGGGGGTCTGTGGGTCAGCTACACCAAAAGTTCGTTAGATGTCTTGCGCGTCCGGTACAATAATGTTTTTAGGATGTTGTTGAAACTGCCCCGTTTCTGTAGCGCATCGGAGATGTTTGCTCAGAACCGAACTGACGGATTCCAGGTGGTAATTCGTAAGAAAGTCGCATCACTGATGCGTAGAATACGGGGCAGTGACAGTAGCATCCTGAAAACAGTAGAAGGGAGCCCTGACTCCCCCTTTCTGAGGCACTATGTGGGGAGAATGGTCAGGTAGCTTATTCCTCGCTTTATCGTTCTCTGCACATCCTGCCTCAGACACCTACTCTGTTGTTTGTTTTTATTATTTTTGATCCTTGTTTGTGTTATACTAACACTAGTTATAAGGTATTTTACTAACAAAATGGACTCAATTGTTGTCTGAATAAATTGAATTAAATTAAAAAGTAACTGAGCTGTGGAGGTCAGACAGGCAGGTGCTCCATTATACTAGCACTAAGCTGCATCCAGTAAGACGGGTAAGCAACATAGTGGGGAAAAGACTAGACAGATTATATCAGTACCTACCAGCTGTGCCCAAGGCTCTATTGCATTAAAAGTTTTTAATTGCGTTACTCTAGGGACAACAAAACTCTTTTCCTATTAAAATCGGTTCAATAGTGTACTCATAAAAAGATGTGATATTCTAATAAACGTAGCGTGAGCTTTAAGATTCCGGTTTTTTTTTTTGGAATTGCTTCTCTCAGTTCATCCTAGGAGGTTGTCGTCTGCTTAACCGGACTATCCTGTGGGTGCCTTAAGAGTAAGGCCTCCAGCCAGGGCATAAAAACTTACAAACTAAGCGACTACACGCTAAGGGCACCTCCTGTGGGGTACGAGCCTCGGCTTAGGGCGTCGCTGGGGGAGGACTGCATGGGGGCAGGCTGGATCTGAATGATATCATTATTTAGGGGCTGATTTAAAACTACTGGCACAGCATCGCGGGCTGGCTCGAGCGAGGGTCGGGGAGGTTTAAGATTCCGTGTTAACCAATCCCCACTTATCCCGGGCAGCAAGTGCACGTAACCTTAAAGTCATTCATTTACTTCCTGATCATTTGGTGATTTTATTCTAAACCCTAACAAGTGTTTCAAGTGAACACCACATTGTTAAAAACAAACCAGGTGGCCTACCATGACGTCTTAATCATTATTGTTTTACTCCTTTTCCAGTGTGGGAAAGAGATGGCGCTAGACACCCTGTATAGCTCCGTCTCTTTCCCACACTTGAATAAGAGTAAACAATACTGCTTTAAGACGTTATGGTAGGCCAGTAAGGGCTGAATATTATATTAAAACTGGGTTTTACCCGCGGCTACGCTCGTGTGGAGGTCGGAAATTATCCCACGGGAACGTACTGCCAGGATAAAATCGTAAACCTGTATTTTTTATTACTCCAAGGTATTCTTTATGCCTTAATCCTGAAAAAATAATTAGTATCTCGCTTTTTCAATTAAAGAAGAAGGTAGTTCGATTTAAATGCTCTTGGTAGCTTCGACAGTGAGAAATAAGTTGCTTTCCAAGAAAGTACAGTAAATTAAAAGTTTTACTGTTAGGAAAGAAATAAATAGAACCTTTTAATCAAGAAAACTTGTGCTAACATGAAAGAAAGTAATAAGAAATGTCCGGACGTATTCACGTGAGGGGTAAGCAGGGGTGTTTAGTACTGGTACTTCTAAATTTTATCAGTTCTCTCTTTGTCTTACCAAAAGTTGTCTTGAAAAGCTAAACAAATGGGCTCAAAGCGAGCTCATTTCTTTATACAGATGCTTTCTGCACTTATAGTTTGCACCAAAATCGTGCAGCAAGCAAACAAAATAACATTAACTAAAGCTCTAATATAATACTACTATAATACCAATAACTAGCTTTCCATCATCTGCCTAGCCTTTTCCAAAACTATCTTGTGGTTGGCTTCCAGTCTAACCGGATGCAACTGGGTACCAGTATTTTACATGAAGCGACTGCCTATCTGACCCCCACAACCCAGTAACTGGATAATTCGATACCCCTTGGTAAGACTGGATGTCAGACTTTTGGCTTCTGACTAACGACTGTCTAAGATCTACAAATGACAGCCGGGACCGTAACGTGGTTTCCGAGGCACGGAGGAAACTCGGTATGTAATTATAGTCACCCATCCATGGACCAACCTCGTTAAGCACGGCTTAACCTTAAAGATCGACCCGTGGCAATTATTATTTAGCCATGAGCGAAACTTTAAAACACCAGCATCTCAAAATAGGTTCTTTACTCCTGATGTTGGAAGACACTAAAAGAATCTCCGAACCAATGAATAAAAGATGCGCGCGCACATTAGCTCCCAGCGTAATTGAAAGCTGATTTATGGAATCCTTCCTTAAGGAAACTGCGAATATACATAACATAAGCATAAGGTTACATAAGCGTATGTAAATGAATTGGGTTAGCCAATTTTTGTTATATTTACTTGACTTTTCCAGTGTTTTGTACGGGAATGATGAAAAAAACTGTTTAAGGAATCTTAAATTCACCAACAGACTGCACAATCGCTGGGCAGGAAAATAACTAATAGAAAGATGTTTGAACATTCACTTCACAGACGGGTTAAATATAAAGGAAAATTCCCTCGGGCACATGGCGTATCCTAGATTAAATCTCATAGCTGGTTACAGACCCATCCATCCAACTGTCTGTTTGCCAACATAACTGTCTTTCCGTCCATCTATGTCTCGATTAACCAGTTCATCTGTTTGTTTTGCCTTTGTATCCGTTTGTCTATTTATTTTTCCATTTGTTAAACGAAACATGTTTATTAGCTGTCATTCAACTGCTATCTCCAAATTTCTTAACTTTAAAATTTGGACTATGCACTGAAGTTTATCACAAAATTATATTTATAGCATAGCATTCCAACTGCGGGGTTAAAGACCTCCTTTCTTTGATAGAGAGTGTGCTGTATACCATCACGTGAGCCCAGTGCGGGTTGGATGTCACAAATGTCGGGTTGAACTTCAAGTTAAGCCGCACTTGTCTCGGTAAGTCCGTGGATGGGTGACCACCCATTACATTCTGAGTTTCCTCCGTGCCTCTTAAAACACGTTAAGCCGTTGGTTCCGGCAGTCATTAGTGGATCTTTAACACGGTCCCTGCGCCATCACTTTCAAAGAACTTTCAGCTGGTGCTTTGGAGACCTAAAAGATCTCGAAACTAACCTACCTTTTGGTGCGTTTGAGACCTAATCAGTCTCCTAAAGATACAGTTTTGAAAATAATTTATATCTTCCAAAAAAACAATCAAATATAATTTGAAGTTTTTGTGGGTGAAAGATAGCCTATTGCTTTATATTTTGCTAGGTTCGCACGCAGTTATGATATTTGATTAAACTACAAATACCAAAAAAAAAATGATATCGATTGTATCTCGTACCGCAACCGAAGATAGTTCAATATGTGTAGTAAGTAGTGATGGGAATAAAATGTGGATTGAAAAAGTTTTATTAATTATGCAAAGTGTTTTTCATTAAAACATGGTAAGCACATTGATTGCTTGCATTGCGCGAAATGCAAATGGTAACAATTCGTTTAGTTTTTTTAGAAGCGTCAGTGCTGTTTAATGTGCGTCGTAATTTTTCGTAACAACCCACACAACGTCTTTTTTTGTCGCCACGTTGGAAAACATGATCAGTACATCTTCCTTCGGGTAATTCTGTAATAAAATGCATTGTATAAATAAACAGCATGCAACTATGTCAGTGAAGTAAATACGATGGAATCTAATTTTATTAGTTTCGTTATTCGAGTGTCTTATGTATATTTTTGTTCTTAGGCTGTTGTTGCTTTAAAAAATATACGGAGGTATTAAATAAAAGCTGGATGTCACAGGTCTCTTGTAAGTTTACTATAACAACGTTTTTGTTTTAATAACCGAAATTTAGGCTACCAGAAACTTACCAGAGAGTGATGTGAACCCCCCCCCCCCCTGTGTAGTATAATGCTTACATAATTAAAACACTCTAGCATTAGAGATAAGTAGCAAAGCCCACCAGAAATGCTACTAAGCTAAGACAATCTCAAAACAACCAAAAATTTTCAGGCAATCAACAGAAGAAGTAGGTACATAACGCGTTTCAAACACAAAAACATAAAAACCACGTAATGTCGAAAAAAAGGCAGGCAGATGTTAGTTGGAAATAAAGTCTCCCCTCTTTAATTTACGTTATTTGAATTGTATCCAAGAAGATTTTTGTTCAGTAAACTCGAATGATTAAAGTGCATAATATGCTCAGTTTCATGCAAAGCGTGCTGCAGTTAGTTGACGATGCTAAGCTTACGCGTTGTCTGGAACCATTACCTAAGTTTCTGGAGAGATTTAAGCTACCTTTATGAGTAAGAACAGTTTGTTTTCGAAGAACTGTTAGGTATGTTGACCACGGCAATCTTCTGAAACCACCACGCTCGCCATCGGATTTATCCGCATACCCTTGAACCTAAACGGTTACGTTTAGAACAAATTAAGATGTGTTTCCTCAAAAAAATGGACTACAACATGAAACTCTGCAAAAATAGTGAGAAAAACGCAGTAGGTAAGTACACAAGTATGTGTCTAGTATTTTGAGCGCTCTTAGGCTAGAGGGATGGCCTAGTGTATCTGCTTTACATTAGATGTCATGTCACAAGAAACCTGCAGGTTTTATATACACGCTTGTTGTCACACGAGTTGTATTAAAAGTAGTAATTTGTGCAATAATAAGTTAATCATACCTGTTCCGGAAATTTTTCGGCCTCCGAATGTTTCGATTATTGATTCTGTGAATTCTTTTTTTGACATTTTCTTGTCTGTATTTGCATTGTATATCATCCATGCGTTTATGAGTGCAGTACCAAATAAAAATTCCATCATCACTTTCCGATACCACTTTAGACCTCGTCGTAAAGTAGTATAGTATGCCGACATTTGATCAGAGTAGTCTATCCCTTTTTTATTATCATTATAAGTTAAAATGCACAGTGGCTTTCTGATCATTTCATTAGTTCTCTTATGTATCTTACCTGTATCTACTAGAGACGCTTTATGTGCTTTACAGGAAGTTATCATTGAAACTTGGCTCTTATCGTGCCATTTAATAACTTTCACACCACTAGGCAGCATTATCCCTTCAACTTCGCCTTTTTTCAATTTTTTAGACATAAATTGCTTGGGAAGTCCTCTTCGGTTTGATCTTAGCGTGCCACACTAAAATGTTTTCTTTTCTAAGAGTTCCTCTACTAAATCAAGGGAAGAATAAAAGTTATCGGCTACTAAAACTCGTCCTTCATTTTCTAGACCCTCTATGAGCTTCATAACTACATTTTTTTCCATGATTCACTTCTCTGCTATTTCCTTCTTTACCTGTATATACTATGGTTTTAAAAGTGTACCCCTCAGGAGTACATAGTTTATATAATTTAACTCCATATTTATGAGATTTATTTTTGATGTATTGGCGAAAAATAACTCTCCCGCGCCAGGGAATCATTGATCTATCACGATAAATTTTTCTGGAGTTAAAATATCTCTAAAACGATTATTTAACATATTAAGTATTTGTCGAATTTTGTAGAGTCTATCTCCAGTATCATTTCTTTTATCGCTGAAATGCCAAAACTTTAGAAGCAAGTTAAATCTATCTCTTCCCATGAGAGAGCATATATATTATATTCATTTCTGTAAATGGATTTCTTTGACCAATAATCGTGAAAATGTGGAACCTTATTTAAGCCCACCGTAAGTATGACACTGAAAAACTGACGCATTTCAAATTCAAATTCAAATTCAAATTCATTTATTTGTCCGAACATGGTACAATACAAGGTCTCAAATAACATAAAGGTCTCATCACATTCTGCCACATGGGGCGTGCAAATTTCAGGTACACAAAATAAATTATTACAATGCAAAATAGAAATATCAGGCTAGAGTTGATACAATTACATGAAAATATTAATGTTACAATAAAAGGCATGTCAGAGTCAGTAAATATTATTATGTCAAAAATAAATAATAATTAAAAAAATGTCAATTTCAAAATGGAATGTCAAGCTATCTGTTATAAAAAAGAGATTACAATTAGATTATAATGTCAAAGTATCATTTAAAAAGTCGTTTAAATTGTAATAACACTTTTTACATAGTAACTCTTTAAGCTCCTTTTTAAACCCATTTAAATTTAACTGTTTAATTTGCTTTGGGATTTTGTTAAAAACTTGCGGAGCTAAACAAAACATGCTTTTCCACATTAACGCTGTTTTTGCTCTACGTCCGCGCAGCATATCATTTCGCCTGTTACGTTTTACTGTATCTGATAGGTTGGGAAAAAGGTGTGAATTCAGCTTGACAAATAAGGCAGTTTCATAAATATACATAGACGGCAGTGTCAAAATTTTGTATTTCTTAAAAAACGGTTCACAACTGTCCGTTACTTGTAGCCTGAACATGGCTCTTATGGATCGCTTTTGCGCTTTAAAAGCGGTTTCCCTATTTGTGGAGTTACCCCAAAATATAAGACCATATCTTAGCACAGACGCTACAATACCATGGTACGCTGTAAGTAGTGTATCAATGTTAACTGTGGGGGCAAGTTTATATAATGCATAAGATGAGCTACTAATTTTCTTACAAAGCGCTTCAATATGATCCTTCCAATTGAGGTGCCTGTCAATTACCAAACCTAGAAATTTTGCACTATTGACATCTTGAATTTTGATATTCTGGTATTGAACCTCCATCTTTGAACTAGGTTTTTTTTGAGCAAAGTGCATTATTTGTGTTTTTTCAAGGTTTATTTTTAGGTTATTATTATCCAGCCAAGAGATGATTGAAGTTACCGCATTGTTAACATCAGCTTCATACGAATCAGGTTTATCACATGCTATTGTAATCGTGCTATCGTCAGCAAAGAGTGTCATTGGGAAGTCTATAGCTTTGGGCAGGTCGTTAATATAAATTAGAAATAATGGCGGTCCCAAAACACTACCCTGTGGCACACCAAAGTATACAGTGCGTTCTTTAGACAGGTATGTCACTTCTTCTTTAGTCTTTAAGTTTAAGTTTGTTATAGCGGTATACTGTTTTCTTTTTGATAGGTACGTGCTTAATAAGCTAAGAACGTTACCTCTTATACCATAGGAGTCAAGTTTGTTTAATAGAATTGAATGGTCAACATAATCAAAAGCTTGCGTCATATCACAGTACACAGAACAGACCGGTGTTTTATTATCAATATTAGTCATAATTTTATTTAAAAAGTCATAAATTGCCATGTTTATAGTCATGTTCTTTCGGAAACCTTTTTGTTCGTTACAGAGGATCTTTTGTTTTTCTAAGTAACTATAAAGCTCATTATAAATATATTTCTCGAATATTTTGGAAAAAATTGGCAGAAGCGCAATAGGTCTATAATTCTGCATTAGTTGCTTATTACCTTTTTTATATATAGGTTTCACAATGGATACCTTAAGGCGGTCTGGAAAAACACCGTGGCTTATACAAAGGTTAAGAATATGACACAAATGTTGTGCGATTAAGTCGGCAACCTGTTTTATAATTTTTGTAGAAATTTCGTCATACCCTACACTATTGGTACTTTTAATACATCTTATAATGTTGAAAATTTGTATCGGCTGACATGGAGGCATGAACATTGATTTTTGTTTATTTGTGATGTACGCGTTCGATCTTTTACCTGCTCCAGGAATTGGCACAATTTTTTCTATGAAATAATCGTTGAACTTTTCAGCAATTAATTGTGGTTTGTCAATCGTTTTATTGTCAATTTTTATAGCATTTATTGAGTCATTAGGTAGATTTAATTTAGAGTTCTTTATAATTTTCCATGTCATTTTGCTTTTATTGTCAGAAGTTTTAATATTGTGATTATTTTGAGATCGTTTAGTCAGGTTAATAATTTTTTTAAATATCTTTGTATACTTTGAATATTTTGCTTTATTTATTTGAGTAGGTTTATGTCTAGACGTCCACAATAATTGCCTTTTTTTTAGGCTACATAGTTTAAGTCCTCGCGATATCCATTTTGGTTTTTGGGTTGTTGGTATTTTAATACGTCTACGGGGGAAGCACAGGTCATAAAATAATTTAAATTGTTCAAAAAATAAGTTGAATGCATTATTTGGATCATCATTATTATAGATTTCAGAGAAAGTTAGTTTTTCCAGGCAGGTTCTAAATCTAATAATATTTTCTGGGCAATAATCCCGTTGTGATGTATACCAATATTTCAGAACACAGTTCAAACGTACGGGACATTTCAGAAGTTGCGCAGTGTGATCCGAAAGGCCAAATTCTATCACCTCCGTCCTGCATTTTTTCTCAAAATTGTGAGCAAAATTATCAATGCAGGTCTGGCTTTGCATCCTAGTTGGTTTTTCTATTGCTAATGTCATATTAAAACTTGTTAAGAGATATTTTAGTTCGGAAGTCATATTATTATTTTTTAAAACGTCAATATTTATATCGCCTGCTATGACAATATTCCTACAATTTCTTCTTGTCAGTCGCCTTAAAAGTTGCTCTAATTTACTAAAAAAGACATTTAAATGCCCTGTTTTTGGTACTCTATAAATACATACTATAACTACCCTATAACTTGTCAATTCAATTGCACAGCATTCTACAACATTCGATATTGAAAGTTCTGAAACCTCTAGCAACTCCTTCCACAAATGACCAGATCGGACCAGAATACAAGCTCCACCTCTTTTGCTATTTTGTCTACTGAAACATGCAGCCAATGTATAATTCGGTACCACAAGGCGGTCTTCATGACCAGACATCATAAAGTGCTCTGTTATGCATAGTACAGCAACAGACTGATCTTTTTCTGACAGTTCGTTTATACATATAGATAGGGTGTCTGCTTTGTTAAGTAGACCCGCTATATTTTGGTGCAGAACGTATAAATGTTTATTCACGAAAAAAATCACTACAAACAGTATTATTTTCGAGCTGGTGATTATTAACACTAGATGACATCATATCACATATTTGGACATTTTGGGTATCTAATTTATTTTGATAATTGTATGTTATTTCAGTTTGTACAGCTTTATCTACATATATTCTTTTACTTTTTAAAATTAATAAGTTTTGATATTCTTTCGATTTGAGTCTATAGTCCAATTGCAAGAGTTCCCTAAGTAAAGACCTTGATAAATTAATCATGAAAGTTGTTTTACGAGGCCGATATCTAGAGTAGTCCATATCCATAAAAGTTACATTGTCATACTTTCCACAAATAAACCTTAGCATGTAATTGAGTTTTGATTCATTAAGATATCTATTGAACGGGACTTCGCTTATAATTATATTTGTGTTCTTAACAGATGACAGCCATGTATGTAAGTACATCTCCGTATCATATGGGTTGCGTTCATAGCGGCCTCCAACAACAATAACATAGTCATACATATCTAATTTAGCTATTTCGTTCTTCGAGGAATTGATGAGGTGTCTCAATGTAGCGCCAGATTTTATAAACGAGAATACTGAATATTTTGATCCCAGTAGCTCGGTGAGTGACTGACGTAGACCAATCCCCTGTTCATTACATAGTATTATTACACGATTTTTGGTTTTGTTTACTTTGCAATCGTGTGAATAAGTGTGTCTATTGCATGGAGCGACGTCAGTTAGTTGTTCAATAGGTGTGTGCAATATGTTAACACTTTCATCATTTTCACAACTGTGTCCAATGGAAGCATCTAGGAAGCTTTTATTTAAAATACTATCCTGCAGGTTTTCAGCTATACGTGTTGTTGTTTGACGCACATCAGCCCCCTGAAACATATTTTTGTCAGCCACTGGATTGATCAATACACCTGCTTTAGGGCTAATCAAGTTTAATGCCTGTATTGAGTATTCTCTTGAAGAAGTCCTAGGTAAACCAGTTTTCATGAATAGAGTTCGTACTCTCCGTTGATATTGGGGTGAGTAGAACTGCCGGGGTTGGTTTTTATTGTTTGAGCAGTCTTGGATTCCTATTGATTTTAAAACTTTTATCTTTTTATCACAGTTCAATAAATCATTTTTGAGTGTGTGATTTTCATAGTTTAAGTTGTCAATTTCTGCGTTGGCAGTTTGCAACTGCAATTTTAGTTGTTCGATCTCCTCCTTCATTATTGCAAGATCATTACTATTTCCGTGGTTAGGTAGACTTTGGTACGACACATCCATATCAAATTCACTGTCGCTAGATGTTATGTTTTTATTCTGCGCATTTTGCCTTCTTTGGGTAATGTTCTTGTAGTCATCCATTATAAATGATGAAAACAAATTTAGATTCCTCACAAAAAGTGAAATATTTTCTGTGGCGGAATCGAACTCGCAGCTACCGTATCGTCAGTCACGTACACTCCGACTTCGGCTATTCGGTTCTCACATGACACGAGTGTAATACTTGAGCTCTTGTCTAGAACAGTACTGTTTTATCGACCGATGTTCTGGGTGATGTTAGTGTATAGTATTTTAACTAGATGTCGCCACAGAGGCATTGATTACATAGCAGAGTTTTAAAATTTTGATGAGTAACCGTTCACAATATGGTAAAATCGTTTTCAAAGCACTTTTACGAAGGGTTTCAAAGTAATGTTGTTATCCGATCACTTGTTCTGTTCATATTTCAGCTTTGTTAAACGATTAAAATTGTTTCCTTTTCTAAAGCTCAGTTTATTGTCAAAGTTGGAGCACTGGGTTCACATCACAATTTCGTCACTATTTGCCAAATGTTCTTGAAGATAACATTATCACTGGGTCTTAAGCACTTAACTGTTCGATTAGTGGTGATTTTAGGTTTAAACGAGCGTAATTACTATTTTTACGAAATAAATATACTCAGAGGTGACATGTATCGTGGCAGTGGCGCCATCCCCCCTTCGACATCAAAATTCATTTGCATCTGTAGGTTTCCAAGCTTTAAAGCGTGATTTTGCTGTTATTTCTTTTTCTAATAAATATTTATCTGCGTATTTATTAGTTTCTTCTACTATTTTATCAATAATATCGTCAGTTAGAAACAAACTATAAATATCGACGGGCAATTTATTACGAATAGGTACATTTGTCACGCTATCAAGTATGCTCTCATCGAAGCTCAATACGTCATTGTCGGGAATGTTAATCCAATCTTTATCACCCTCAAGCTCTCCACCCTCACTTTCTGATATATTTTCAGACATATTATCTTCATCTTCACATATTATATCGGATGAGAGATTTTCACCTGTATCATCATCACTTCCATTTGAAACGATTTCTTCTATTTCAGTATTGGTTGCTTCATCAGTCTGCGTCTCCGGAGCGTCTTCTTGTATTTTTTCGTTTTCTACGTCCTGTTCTAGTTCTTCCACTTTTTCATTCTGTATTTCTAGACTTCTATTTTGCTTATTCTGGTCTTTTTCTTGTCCTATTCTATTATTTTCTTGTTGCTTTTCAATGTTTCTCTCTTCTCAATGTTTTTGTGAATTATTGTTCAAGTTGCATTTAGACGTTTTTCTTTCTGCTTTTTCGTGATAAATGAGCGCATCATCCTCGAAAGTATACTCAAAAAAAAAATGGACTATTGTTTGTATTACCTGTGGTTTTTCTTTCTTTTATAGTTGTTTTAATCAATTTTTGCATACTGCTTTCATTAAAATCTAAAGGTAATAAGTTCGAACATGAAATATTATTCAAAGACGAGCACCTGCTTGATATACATAAAGCATTCAATGAGGCAGGAGAAGCTTTAGCATTTGTGTTGGATGTTTCTGTTAGCATTTGAGTGCACGAGTTAGGAGTAGATAAACCACTATGGTTACGAGAAACAGTACCACAAAATCTACGAGTAGGTGTCATAGGATCAGTAGGTATAGTCGGTGTAGTATTCGTCATCAATAATGTGGTATTATTGTTACTACTTTTTGGACTGGATATCGTATTCTGAAGCACACTAACTCGTTTTCCAGTACATGGGCTGATATATATATTATTTTCATTACTTAGCTGCGTGTGCTCCAACGTAGAAAGGTTCATCATTTTCTTTTTAGGTGCGTCAAATATTTCATAATCAGAATCACTGTCATTATTAGCCAATTGGGGGCAAATTTGAACATTTTCCAAAATTTTTATTTTACTGGACGATGCAGCAGTATAATCCGGCGTTGATTTTTTGTTAGAAATCTCACCAAAATAAATAGATTTTTTACACTTTTTTCTTTTAAAAGCACTCATTGTATAACAAAAATGATAATCAACACGTAGGTATATACGCGAGTGTTATTTCGCAAAGGTGCGCGCGACCTCCCACGTCGATGCTAGGACAACACTAAAACGAGTCACGCAGCGCCCGCACCACCCACCTTCCCTCTCTTGCGTCTACGAGGCGTACGATTCCACGAGTACCGACATATCTCCTAACGCAAGGAATGAAAATAATTACAGTACTGTGCGTTAGGTTAGGTCCCTAACGCACAGTACTGTAATTATTTCCATCTCTAATTTCTTTTTTAATGTCCTTGAATTCAGCTTTATGTAGGAAGCAAATATGTATATTTGTCCTACTCATACCTAAAGAACTTTACACGTGAGATCCTCCCGCAAGGAGTGAAACAACACGATTATGTTCAACGCACAATACAAAAGTCCTGCAAGAGATCTGATAGATCTCATAATGCAACGAACGCGCAGTCGTTACAGGTAGTCAGTGGCCCGAAAGTCTGACAATCAGTCATCCAAGGGTCAGCCAGGTCCTTACCTGAGTTGTGGAGGTCAGATAGGCAGTCGCTTCATGTAAAATACTGGTATTCAGATGCATCCGGTTAGACTGGGAGTCGATCGTATAGTTCTCACATAGTTGGGAGAAGGCTAGGCAGATGATGATGTTTTGAAAGCAATGTTGATGAAATGAATTACACAAAGTAACGCGGCTGCCTAAATTCGAACCTAAATTCGAACAATCGAGACTGTTACCACTGGACCACTATTGCTCTTGCTAGTTGTAGCTGTTAAGCATCAAGTCTAGGAACATAGGAATTATAAACGCTTTGCAAGTTCCATTGAAGTTAAGCTTAGTTATAACTAAAGAAAGAATAAACAAGGAATAAAAAGATGTAAATAAGTAAGCCGCTTTTATTCACATTTATTATGCAATAGCTCTTAGCTTGTAGTGCGCGTTAAGTTATTAAAGTAGTCTCCTTAGCTTCTTTGAAATTTATTGCTTTACTTTGTATTTATTATGTTGAGCTTCAGATAATCTGCAATTTACCGTTATGGGGTTACTGGAAAATTACGTTTATGAATTGAGTTTGGTCCTATGATCATATGGTTACATATTGTATGGTTTGTTTTTCATTATATATTTGGTTAAACCATTGTGAATTAAGTACGGCATTGCTAGGGATAGTGTTGCGCCACTTCTTATTCATAGCTAAAAAACTAGGAAGTAGTGATGGACGGGCGTTTTGGAAGATCTGAGTTACTTACTTAATTTTGACGTTTATAGGCTCTGATTCTTGCCCTGATTTTATGTTTTTATTTAAACGAGATAGACAATGAACCAATAACATATAAACACTCAGGCCTTTTGTTCTTCTTCTTAGCGTGTCGATGGTAATCTACATTGTGTCGCCCCATAATTGAGCCACTAGGCCTTTTGTTCAAATACTTATTAATTAATTATTAATTATTTTTGCGTGGAAAAAAACCGATGTTGGTTTGTGGTGTTACCTGTACCTAATATTCATTTCCGCCACTACGGCTAATGAAACGCGAGGACAGTAATTGCCAGAAGCAAATAAGATTAATAAATAACAAGAACATACTAAACATCAAGAAATAATGTGCCTGATACCTCATGAATAAGATTCATCCCATCATTTCTACCTAAATCGTTTCTCTCTCTCAACAAACCCCCAAAATTACAAGAATATCCTTTAAACCCCCGTGGGAACCACATTAATTATTCAATATAAGCAGCCAAACTACTGGAAACGCGAACAGTAGTAATAAATCGTTTGCAAAACAGTGGCTGAATTCATAATGAATTGAAGATACGCAACACCTCAGCTGTGTTTAGATTGTCGAGTGAAAACTGTGGTTTGAGGCTGGGGTACAGTGAGAGAAGTCACGATGTGAAAACAAAACGATAACTATCAAAACTATTAAGAAAATCTGGTGACTCGAAATGTTGGGCCATTTCAAATGAGGTCATGCACTCTGATTTCGTAAGACACTCAATTTTCTCATTATATTTTTTTCGTGAATATGGTACAGAGTAACTTAATAATAGACACAGGTTAGAAATGGTAGTTTGAAAAGAAGGTATGGTTAACCTATCCCGTCGTACTAGTATAAAACTGTATCACGAGCAGATAATGATGAATTTTTGCTCATTTGACCCCGCACAAATAATCTGAAAGTAACACACACACTCGGTTATCAAGTGAAAAAAATATCTTTTTCGATATTCTCTAGGTTGCATGTACACACGGCACCATATCAAGCTATACATGTCCAGTATAACATGACCTCGCTTTGTATAGATTTCACCATGCGTACAGGCCAGGTTAACTGTACAGTTTTCTGCTACATTATGTTCATGCATGCCTGCACAGTTAGACTGTACAGGTGAAACTGCATAATTATGCAAAACCTATTCTCTATGGCCGACTTTACAAATTTTACAATGCTCGCTCTCAGTGTGCCCACTTCCTTCTTACTGCAGCGCCTCTGGTGGCTCGTGACAATACTCCTCAGACTGTTAGCAGCCCGTATAAACGTGGTCTCAACCGAGATCATTTTCGTCTAATGAAAACACACTGAAAACCCAGTGTTTGGACTGTTAAGTCGTTTAGTTGAGATAAAAGTAGATCATTGTTTTATAAGATTGTAAATTGTAACTAGGTTTAAAAAACTTTGTGTTGTCATCTGAATTGCCTTTTCCCGAATATGTCAGAGTTGGCTACCAGTAAGTAAGTAAAGGAGATGTTCCAGAAATGTATGGCGTCTGGGCTAGCACTATGTACACTATATGTAAATATTGCAAAATAATACAGTAACCGTTTTTTATTATAAATTTTCTTTAATTTCACTTGGTTTTATTGTACATTCAAATTAACTTGGTCAAAGAGAGCAACACAACATAAAAATTACACATGGTGGATCAGATCAGCACGTGATCAGCAGGCGAAAAATGTCACTGCTTTAGTAAACAAAACAAATGGAATTTCGAAAAACTCGGGTTTTGGTTTGTTTTGTTTGGTTTGGTTGAACAACACAACAAGTTCAATCCAAACTCAATGCAAAGAAAGACTCAAAGACGGCACTTCTTAAAACTGTCAAAGTCGTCAAACGTCAAACAACTGTCATAGCTGCCCTCAAAATAGGTTTATCGTATTTGTTTTATGATAATTATTGTACGTCTATCCCTTTCTTCAAATTATTTTTTTTAGTATTTCATGATATTCCTCTATTTTTTCCTATTTATCTATGTAGTGTACATAGTGGTAGCCCAAAATCAAACATCTCCTTTATTTGTTGAAACATGGTGTACATGAAACATTGCATGCAAGATAATAATGGGATACAGAAAAGTTCTAACATGTTCAGCCGCATATCGTGGTGCACTTCTTCTTCTTCTTCTTTATGGGGTTTTGGTTTCCGCACTTAGTCCCTTAAGTGGACCATTGTATCGTGGTGCACAAATTGGTAAGAAGTCTGTCCTGAAGTGGTGCGAAGTCTTACCGGATGAATCAGAATACCAGAATTTCACATGGCGCGACTGCCAATCTGACCTTCAAAATGCAATAACCGGGCAAGATGACTCCCCTTGGCCAGACTGATTCTCATATTTTATGGCTTTGACTGTTTGTAACCACTGCCAAAGAACTAAAATTATATGATTGCACAGGCAGACTTATGCCCCTGTGGTGTAACTGGAATTGAAGATTATTTAATGAGAGCAAGAAGTGCCTAGTGGAGAGACTTCGTCGTAACTGTGGACCTGTGGACCTGTGGACCTACATGACAAATAAATATACTGTAGTCGAAATTGTGAGCGAGCAATGTTTAGTACAAGACTGGAAACTGGGGCACAATGGAGGCTTTACCGGGTATTTAAAAGCTATTTGCACTAATACCAATTCCTATCAGCTAATTTCTGTACAATTTACTGATTGATAACGCACAGTGTAAACCACTGGGTTCAAGTTAAGTTAAGTTCTGTTTGTTGTCGGACGTAAAGAATAGCACCATCCCATATCTTCCCGTGGGTGTCGTAATAGGCGACAAAGGGACTTGCCAGAGAATGGGCAGCAGCGTTCTCTGTGCTTTTGTAACAACCGTACTGCGATCGCCAACCCACATGCCAAGCGTGGCGATTATGGCAAAACCCCCCCTTCTTGGGGGAGGCCTATGTCCAGCAGTGGACATCTTTCGGCTGAAATGATGATGATGATGAAACCACTGGGTTTGCGTATATAGTTGTACAGTTTTTTTCTTATTCAAAATCAGATTGTATATTTGTGGGATTTGATTGAGACGTTTTGTCTGACAAGAGCTGATTCCTAGGTTAGATTTTCATGTCGTGCAATTTATTATTATTGGGTTTTCCTGTATGTGGATTACTCTGTAACTACCCAAAGTCTAGATTTTGTTCCTATTATTCGGGACATCGTCATAACTGGGTAATTCTAGCTTCACTCTTTTGAGGTTAAATTACACTACCATGTGGGTGTATTTCCCTAGTCTGTACTCCTTGCCCTTCCAGAGAACACTTATTCTTATTTTCTGACTGTTATAGTCTGTAATTGGTGGCTGACTGGAATGAAAGATTAAAGGTGATAACAGGACGTAACTAATGGACAGCGATTTTGTCTGAACTGTGAGTGAAAACCTGACATGCTTGATGCAAAAGAGCAAAATGTGCTCAAATGGAGGCTTCGCCAGATTTGAAATGCTATTTCCGCCAATAACCACAGCTTCTGGGCAATTCAGAGACACAGAGTGTATAGTTTAATACGGCAATTAGAAGCATTGCGCATAAGTTCCCTATACACGTCTTGTAATGAAGAATTTTTAAATATTAATCCCTGTTTGGCGATGGAAAATCCCATTGGGTGAGCGGCTTGTATAAAATGTTACTCCAGAAAACATTTAAATATTATCTTCTTGTGTAAGGTATGGATGGGATCTTTTGTAATTCTTTCTCGGTAACCGTCGTATTCCAATTCCATTATTGATTACTTTTCAAAGCATAGCTTCACAATGGATAAAGAAAGGGGGGTAAAAGAAAACTTGTGGAGTGCGTGCCTCACAATACGTTTCCGCCCTTCTTATTCGGGACTCAACGTTGAATAGATTAAGGACAATGTGTCAAGATTTTAATCACGATTTGAGGAATATTTTTTGAAAAGGTTTGGGTAAACATATTTCTGAATTTTATTTTTTTGTATAGGAACGTGGAGATTGGCACCGAAAATACACCATACTTTTAAGAATTAATATGCCCGTCATCCAATGACCTTCTAGACGTATCCAGCGTGGCTACAGTGAATTATTTTAATAATGATTCTCGCTGGTCACCCGCCGGGGAAAGTGGGAATTATTTTTAAAAGCTGTGGCAGTGTCCACCCGGGGGTGGACAAGCCGACGTTGGACAGCGGTAGTAATCGGAAAAGACGGCCCTATCAGCAGCAGATTAATCAGCAGCGATGCAGCAGCAGCAGCAGAAGCAGTGATGAGCGGATGATGCGGATGATGATGATGATGATGTGAATTTTGGTACTAAAGATGGTCAGACGGCCTGGACGAAGTGTCTCTCTATCAGTGATAATGATGATAGATAAGTCAAAAACTCACTAGTGAATGAACTTATACGTACCTAAAAAGGAGATTTGTAAGGAACGTCGTCATCATCTGCCTAGCGATTTCCCAGCTATTATGGGGTCAGCTTCCAGTTTTACCAGATGTAGCTGAACACCAGTATTTTACATGGAACAACTGCCTATCTGACCTCCACAACCAAGTTAGTACTTGGTAACACGAAATCTCTCGGTAAGACTGGTTGGCAGAATTTCGGGCCACTTGACTGACTACCTATAAAGACTGTCAAAGTTCTACAAATGACAGCCGGGTCAAATAGCTTACTTTCCGAGGCACGGACGAAACTCGGTATACAAGGTGTTGTTTTGCATCCTCGTCAAAATTCAGGATGTTGTCACAAAAGACATAAATAATCAATATAAATTACGGTACCTAGTAAATTATTAAAAAACACTGCATTTTTTTGTGGTTTAAGTTTGTCAATATTTCAGAATAACCCCCTTAACGTGGTTTAGGGATTATAAATTTATCGAAAAAACGTTTGAGGTTTTTTGTTTGTGTGTAAGCGACGTTATAAGGCGGGAATCAGACGGCCCGTGTTCAAAACACAGGTGATTCACAGTTACCGATTTCAGTAAATAAATAAAGAAAAGAAAATTACCTACTCATTTTATTATTGATTCGGGTCGAGAATCATTAGCATAGTTACCTCCTAGAATTTGACGAGGTTGCAAAGCAACACCTTGTATAATGATGTTCAGCCATCCACAGAACGACATTGGCAATCGCGGCTTAACCTTGAAGGCCGACCCGTGTGGCTTTTACTATTTAGCCACGAGCTCCTCCTCGATGTGTAAGGAGCGTAGGTAAAGAAAAAGGAACAAAAAATAAGATACCTATTGTCATCATTCGTCATCATTTCAGCCCAAAAGTCGTCCTGCTGGACATACGCCTCCCCCAAGTGTCGCCACATTGACATTTTGGGGGGTTTTGCCATTATCGCTACGCTTGGCAGGTGGGTTGGCGATCGCAGTACGGTTGTTACAAAAGCACAGAGAACGCTGCTGCCCATTCTCTGCCAAATCCCTTAGTCGCCTCTTAGAACACCCACTGGAAGATATGGGATGGTGGTATTATTTACGTCCGACACCATACAGAGCCTAATAATGTACTTTTGAAATACCTATTGTACTTTTTTTGCTAACCCTCAAATAAAAAACCTTTTCTAAGTACGTAAGTATGGTGGTTGTCTGTATGGTGTCGGACGTAAAGAATAGCACCATGCCATTTCTTCCCGTGGGTTAGTAATAAAAGTTTTATTTATTTTTTTATATATATATATATAAAATAAATAAAACTTTATCTATTTATATATATATATATATATATATATAGAGGAAAGATTTGATTGTTTGTTTGCATTGAATAGGTTCCAAAACTACTAGTCCAATTTGAAAAATTCGTTCAGTGTTATATAGCCCATTTATCGAGGAAGGCTATAGGCTATATATGTTGCGAAAACGGGGAAAAAGTGACGCAAACGAAGTTGCGCCGGACAGAGTATACTATACAGACGTAAATTATGAACTGCCTGGTTGGTCCAGTGGTCGCAAGCGCAGCTGCCGAACTGAAAGTCTTGTGTTCGATTCCCGGATCAGGCAAACTGCTTTCGGGTGTTTCCATCGATTTTTCACAGGTTCTCGGTTGATGGCAATAGGCTCTCCCCCTATTATATAGGGCTTAAACAAAACTGGCAAAATCTGGGTGTATTATTTGGTACTACCTAACCCTACGGGGTTACAAGCATGTTGATATTATGTAATGTTGAATATACATACACACAATTTAAGTAGGTTGTCAATTCGTTTAACGTTGTATTGCCCTGACTTATCATTACTTATAATTAGATTTTGTAGCCAGACATAAAGATTAAATCAAGTTTCTAAACTGCCACTTACCTGTCTAATAACCGCACTTCATCTCATTAAATAATTTATACTGAGTTGACAAGCATTTTTAATAAGCATAATTAACTACCTATTAACAAGAACACGCAGCGTGTTGCAAGCACGCTGCGTGTTCTTGTTAATAAGTAGGCGAGTTCAATATAACAACGCATTCAGATGCATACTGAGGCTGCCATGGCAAAATCAAAATCAAAATATTTTATTTTACATGGGCCTACATGGGCACTTATAAAACGTCAACAGAAGAGGCACGGTTCGGGTTGGTCGTTTCCTATGGAGAAGAACCGTAACCGGCAAGAAACTCCATGGTTACTCTTTTAAAAACATTTGGTTCTACAATATTTGGATGTTACAGCGCTAGTACTTAAGTATGAGAGGACAGCGCAGGCCCGACAATAAGTCATCGCTTACTACAAGAGGCAGAAAAAGATGAAACTGAAAAAAAAAAAAAATTACAAAGCCTACAATGTCCACACATTCACAAAAAAAATATGAATGAACAAGAATCTATACAAAAGTAAAAATAAAACTAAGAACAATTATTTAAACAATTGACACAAATGTAGTCATCAGTACTGTAACTATTCTGCAATTCTGGCGATGTAGTGCGTCCGGCATGTTTGCCGAGAACAGGGTAGATGACTTTTACGCAGTCATGAGAAAGGCACAGGCTGCCTCCTTTATGAGCCGAATACATCAGTCTGACAATGGAATATTGAAGGCCATTTACGAGGTAAACTACTTCTTCGTGTATGGCAATTAATATTCCAGCCATAATATACTAATGTATCTGATAATGTCATTCTGAATGTAATTGTAATTATAGTCGTAATTTTGTAATGTTGTTAGTTGCTAATTGCCATTTACTGTAATAATAATTGTTGTGTATGGGTACTTATGCCTGAAGTAAAATAATATTCTATTAACTATAAATTCGCATTATCCTATCTTAATTTTACAGTGGACGTTAAAAACCTTTCTCACCAGGAACAATTTAATTATTCAGACTTTTTAAGCCGGCACTTAAAAGTTGTAAAACGCTAACGTGGCGCGGAATACCTCGTTGGAGCAATTTTCCAATTCCATTGAGGTTAAATAAAAAAACTCGGCTTGCGATTTCTCACTTTTGAAAGTTTTGTCGATACTTTGCAGGAATTTATGGTTGTTAAAAGGCTAAGTTAGTTTGATGGATGCGATTTTTAAATATTTGAGACAAAACGTTATTTTAATTACGTAATGAATTTGTTTGCATGTTTACTTTTACTTTAAACAAGGGTTCGAAATGGTCAAGATAAATACTTTTTTCACTTTAATATTTGTAATAATTATCTCTTTTTATCTTTATAATTTTAGTTACTGTATTTGGTTGTAAAACAACCGTTTTAATTAAATAAATAAATAAATTTCTTGATAATTATCCAGGCTGATTCTTGGCGATTCAGTCACGTTAGAGATTGTTTGATTAATTATTATTATCAAGATAATTATCATGATAACGTCACTTCAAACCCTGCATTAAACCCAACCGCATTTGATGTAATAAATTGTTACATTTCGGTTCGTAATGGAAAACAATATTCCTGTTTGGAAGATAAGCCACCATAAACGATTATTGTTGTCATTAACATGGGCTAAATTATCTGAATCTTGATTTACCGCTTCCCCAGATTTTATCACTGTTAACAGGGATTTAAACATCCCTTCCCATTTTTTTTTTGCATCCAGTTTTACTAAGGGGTATCCTATTATTTACGGAGCTGTGGAGGTCAGATAGGCAGTCGCTTAATGTAAAATACTGGTACTCAGCTGCATCTGGATAGACTGGAAGCCAACCCCAAGATAGTTTGGGAAACGGCTAGGCAGATGATGAACAGTGACTTAAACGAATGTTTGTGATTATAGGTATTACAAAAAAAATAAATTAAACCTTACTACGATATTTTTTTGATTTATGAAATCAGCTACATCAAGAAGCTTAAATATAAACAGCTAGAACAAGAAGTATTTTGTAAATAGTAGTAAAATTATGATCATAGAAAACACGTTACGACTGTATAAATATTATTTTTTTGTGGCATTAGAGCTATACTTATTGTATTTTTCCATAAATTAAAAGTAGATGCAACAAAAATCCTTTCTTGGAAATGAAATTATGCGCGTAGGTAGGCATTACAAAAAATAATGCAGTTTTATCCTTAAGTCAATGGTTTGTACTGCTATGATTTACTCCTTATCGCTTGCGTCAAAGATATCTCAAAAATGGCCTAAAAACTTTGTTATCTTCCTTGATCATGTCCGACACCTTCTCACCAATCATGACTGCAGATCCTAACGTCCCTCCAGCCGTCGGGAAAGGCATAACACTGGCATCAGCAACCCTCAGCTTCCTCACCCCATAGACCCTCAGCCGGGCATCCACCACAGCACCCATGGCACACGTACTGCTATAGTGATGCTCTGAAGTTGTCATACATTTGATGTAACACTTCCAGTATTCCCTGGTACCCTGTTCCAAGCCTGTACAACTAGATAACTGCGGATCTTGGAACACTCCACCAATTTCCTTAAACTGTTCTGTGTCTAGCACTTTAACAAAGTCTTCTAGAATTCTGGCAGTATCTTCTAAATCTTCTTTTTCGGCATAATAGTTTGTGTAAATTAAAGGATCATCCATGAAGTTATTACTCTTTAGCAGAATCTTTCCTCTGGACTTGAACAATTGCTTGTTGATAATTGAAAACATCATCTCTGAATTAACATCTGTCGCTATCATTTTATTACATATCGAGTCAGTCAAAGCGTAAGTAAATGTGCAGTAGCTCATAAGATATTTTGGGAAGGTAACAAAACTAACCGTATGATAATCAGGGTAAAGATTAGATTCGTTCAAAGACACGAAGCCCATTAAAACCGCAGCTGGATACTTATAAGGATTCCAAGGTCGGTATGGATAGACCAGTTTGGTCATGTTGAAGACCATGATGGTTGATAAATGATCTTGAAGATTCTTGCCAACTGGTAGGTCTGAGATGGTGGATATCTTATGGCTGTACAAATGGTTCCTTGGCCCGACACCTGACAGCATCAGAAGTTTAGGCGAATTTACTACACCAGCTGAAACGATGACTTCCTTCCTAGATTTGATGATGATGTACCTTTTATCGTAAGTGTACGCTTCCACACCAACTGCGTTCTTAAACGCATCAAAGATTATCCTCTTGACAAAAGTGTTTTGCAGAACATGGAGATTTGGGTTGTCCTTGACGGGAACCAAATAAGAGTAGGCAGTGCTCTGGCGAACACCATCACCTATGGTATATAAAGCATCAGTGTAACCTAAAGAATTGTTCCCGTTGACGCTTTCAACGACCTCGTTTCCCAATTCTTTGAAAGCTCTGAAGTATTTCTGTCTCATCTCAAATCTGGAGGCAGTTAATCCAATTTTGCCATTTGTACCGAAGAATTTGCCGTGGGAGGAGTTACTGATGGGGGAATCGTCTAGCTTTTGAGACTTTTTGAGGTATGGGAGGACATTTTCCCAGCTCCATGTAGTATCGTTGACAATTTCTGCCCATTTGTCGTAATCGTACCGGTTACCTGAAGTGTAGAGGAGGTAGCTGTTTGAACTGGAGCCACCAAGCAGTCTTCCTATTGACATTTCGTCTTCTAAAGGTCTTCGACATTGTGACGATATTCCATCTGGTTGTGTTGTGTAGTTCCAGGCTGCTTCACTTTGTTTTAGATATAACATCAAGGCCGGTAACTGAAAATAATAATATCCATATTAATGGAGCTCACTTCAAAAGATTTATTTTAGTTGATGGGTTCTCCCTAGACTTCTTACTGTGGTAAGTTATAGTGTTAAAATTAAATGACAACATACATAACCTTATTGTTAGGAATGTTTTAAGGTAACTACGTCTTTTTTAGGGTTCCATAGCCGAATGGCCAAAAACGGAACCCTTATAGATGTCATGTCTGTCTGTCTGTCTGTCCGGCGGAAAAAAAGGAAGAAAAATTAGTATCGATAATATAAAAAAACTTGCACCAAAAATTTATTTGAATAAGATTTGATGATCTGTTTTTGAGATAGGGGACTTTTTCATCAAACTGCAGCAGTAACTTTGTTTTTCATTAAGATACTATGAAGAACCAATTTAGTTTTGTTGTTGAATGTAATACAATACAACATAGGCATGAGCCTTCGAAATATTTTTATTAAATTGTTCGGTGCTACGGAAATCTGTGTCCGTGTGAGTAAGACTCGCAGTTGGCCGGTTTTTTGGACTTGTAACATTCTCGTACATGGGTCCACTTAGTTCTATATATTTGTTATAATATAGAATCAGATGTGTGGCATGCTACTTATTATTGCTTTTCCTGAATGTACATATTTTGCGGGTGGGGTCCGGGTGCTGGATCCTGCATCATGGCTTAGATTATTTTTCGCGGTATTAAAACTAAATATTTTCCATAACATTCAATTACATAGTTCAACCAATTATTTACTTACGCCAGCTTCAAGATTAGGCTGTCCACCAGCTTCGATGAGTAGAACAGTTGTCTTGTTATCTTCCACCAGTCGGTTCGCGATCACACATCCCGTTGTGCCGGCACCAACTATTATGTAATCGTATGTCGCTCCATCTAGCCGGAGAAGTATTTCTTTTGTTAAGCACTTGTTTGGTGTAGAATGATTAAATGATATGATGATAATATTTTCTTTTGTATAGTATTTTCAATCATCATCATCATCTCCAGCCTACAGCAATCCACTGCTGGAAATATGCCTCTTCAATTAAACGCCACTTAGGTCTGTAGTTTCTCCAAGTAGAACACTAAACTGTAATACCAACCTGTCTGTACTGTAATATTTTAATGATGATTCGCTAAATGCTCGTACAGACAGCGTCAGTATCCGCGAACCCCTCAACACTCAAGCCGTGGAGGTCGTGGGGGTAAGTACTTAATGATGCTGTGTGTACATCTGCAGTACGCGAGCTTTAGAACTAGACAAAGTGATTTTCTACTGGCGAGAACGATGTCGCAAAAGTTGATTGCCACTTATTCAGTTACTCTGTGTGTGACTTACTTTAAAAATATACAGTTCAGCTCTAAATATATCGAATCTAAAATCACCGGGTTGGTAAGCAAAAATTATACAGAGTGGAAGGGACACTGACGCTAAAACAGAAACCAACTGTTTGTCTTATATAACTGCAATATCTACACGGCCAAAGTATGGAACAGCTGATTTATTTTTATAGTACCGACGAAAAATTTCAAAGTGGGTTATTCGTGGTAACAGTTTTAGCGTCGGTGTCCCTTCTTGTATTATATACATATCATCATCATCATCATCATTTCAGTCGAAAGACTGCTGGACATAGGCCTCTCTCAAGTGTCGCCACATTGACCGTCCCGTGCGACTCGCATCCAGCGGATCTCCGCAACCTTCACCAGGTCATCGGTCCAACTAGTGGGTGGTCTTCCAACGCATCGTCTTCCGGTTCGCGGTCTCCATTCCAAAACTTTTCGGACCCATCGCCCATCCGTTTTGCGAGCAATGTGCCCTGGCCACTGCCACTTAAGTTTGGCAATTCTTCGGGCTACGTCGGTAACCTTGGTTCTCTTGCGGATGTCCTCATTTCTGATTTGATCGCGCAAGGAAACTCCGAGCGTAGCCCTCTCCATTGCCTTTTGCGTGACTTTAAGCCTTCTGATGAGGCCCATTGCGAGCGGCCACGTTTTTTATATACACATGATTATGAAATTCAACATTTCTAGTAAACTTTAGGTGCTTATCTTTACATACCCTTTAGCTAATACACGAATGACGTCACACACACGACACTTAAGATCAATTGTCACTTACCAAAGACGCACGTCTCCTCCGGATACTGATACGTTGTCAGCTGCAATGCCGTCAGAACTTTGAGAGCACCCTGTATAGTTGTCACTGCCGACACCGCTGATGTGGCGTTTATGATCATGGCTACAGGGTTTTAGACTGTGGAGATGGAATGTTTTTTTTTTATTTTCGTTTTACTATTGTCAGTTATTTAAATTTTCTTCATTTGGGTTTTACTGTGCTTCTTTTTTATTTTGTTTTGGAAACCAACCTTATTAATTAGATTAAAAAATGAAAAATTTAACATCCTAGCTTCATTTAGGAACAGTGGAGCATGTGGTTCTGATCACTTTTTTCTTTGTTAATTTCGTAATTACGGGACAAAATACATGGAAAACATCCTGATATCGATTGACCATGACTATCACGTGTTCATTAGATAACTCACGTCATGTTTAAAATAAAATACCTTTGTAGCGATTAAATATAATATTATGTTTTCTTACTTTTATGTCTCTTTCTATGTTGCTTGTTGATAAACCTCTTGTCTACAAATAAAGTAGAATTAGAGAGTAGAATATTAGAGTACTGAGTACCACTGAGTACCACTCAATTCTAACGTTTTTGAGATATTTACGCTCCACTGACTGGATAGTCATTGTCATAATTATCATCCAAAAGAAACTTTGAATTAAAATAAACTAGTTTCTGTTTTATAAACAGACTATTTAACTGATTAAACTTGAGTGTGTGAGTATCATGGATTCTTAACCTTGGTGTAGAAAACACGATTAAAATTGTAAAACTCTTATAATTTTCTGAAAATAATAGCAATGTTAAAATTAAAACACACCTATAAATAAACTTTTATTTATTTAATAATGTTTTTTAAGTGTTATTATATTTTTTAATAAATTTATTAAGTACACAACTCTGGATCTACAAGACCTTGACCACCGCCTTTCCGAAATTTTCCTCATCCAACATACCCTTGAAGGCATCCACAATTTTATCAAACCCTTCAGCAACATGCTCCTTAGCCTTCACATCACCATTCTTGATCCATTTTGTCAGATCAGCGAACGCCTTGGGCCATTCATCCAACCATCGGAAGGCACGAAACCCTTCAACTTCGAGTTGCTTTATCATTATAAGCGGCTGTAATACATCAGGTCTAGACATTTTGTTCGAATCGTCATGACCGCTAGTATTCCCACAAATAGCTATTCTTCCGTGTTCGTTCATTTGTTTCATAATAGCATAACTCAACTCTCCACCGACATTGTCAAAGAAACAGTCGATTCCCTGAGGAGCTGCTTGTTTTAAAACAGTATGAATGTTTTCCGTTTTATTGTTAATTGCCTCATCGAAGCCGAGTTCTTCCTTTAGCCAGTTTACCTGTTCATCGCTTCCGGTGAATCCTATAACCTTGCAACCTTGAATCTTTGCTATCTGCCCAACTATGGAGCCTACACCACCAGCAGCTGCCGTGACTGCCACTGTTTCACCTTCGACAGGCTTGCAGATTTCGAGGAGGCCAAAGTAGGCTGTAAAACCCGGCATGCTGAGGGCACCAATACCCAGAGAAATCGGTAGGCCTTGTAAATTCGGCAGTTTATAAACCCCGTAGTTTGCAGTATCAAAATTGATGCTTTGGTCTTGTTTGTCGGGGTCCAATATGCAGTAGTCACACCAGCCGTGATGCGATACTACCCGAGTACCGACCGGGTAGCTTTTATTTCTTGACTCCTGAACTACTCCGATCTGGTAGCCAAATTGGTCGTAAGGTAGAGTGTACTTGGAGCTGTATGCATGGAGATAGGGGTCCAAACTAATCCACTCCACCTTAACGAGAATTTGGCTATCACCTAGCCAAGGCAGGTCATACTGCATCATGACAAAGTCGGTTCTTTTAGGGGTTCCTCGCAAGTGTTTCACCACGATATACTTGCGTGCTCTTACCATGCTTGTTGTTTTTTCTGCTGGTTGGTCTGCAAACAAGCATACATTTAATTTTTGAATTTTATAATTGGTTGAGTTTACATCATGTTATTTTAACTGCCTGATAACATCTAGGTACTTGGGATTAACATTTAAAATGGATGATCTACAACAATTTTCAATTTTTTCATGGTAGCCTAAAACTCGAGGCTCTCATATCGTCACCGTAAAGAAGAAGACCAGCAAATATAACATTTTCTGTTAACCTGCCCGTAACTTTTTATCACATTATTCAATGAAAACTTAGTTTAATTTCTACTCACTTTCATGCTATTGGCGTGTGCACGTTTAAGATAGGCACGCACTTTCTTCGTTCGTTGGTACCGTTTGTGACTTTTGTCTGATAACATTCACAGATAAGGTCTGTTCATTAATATTAAGAACAGTACGTCATACTACTAGTTCCCGCGGTAACACTCGCGTTACTGTTTTTAATTCAAATAAGCATGTAATTGAACTCGAAGCAAAATTGCAGACCAAGGAGACCTGGCCAGCTCTTTGATTTGCCTCATTCAAATCCTGGAGGCTGCACCTAGTTATGCACAACGGGTAGAAAAGAAGGTGGGGCATTCCTGTGTCGGGGCTCCACAGTCACATTGTGTTCGACATGGATCGATTATACCTAATCTAGCCAGATTGAGTGTGGAGCTGGTGGAGCCCTGTCAGGCAAAATGTGAGGCAAAGATACTAGAAGAAATAGAAGTCTAAACCAACGGTGGGAAAAACATGAATGAATGACAATACGACGATACGAGGAAACACGGTTGGCAAGACGGTCACAGACCGACCTTGGTATGAGCGGCTTCACCTTGAAGATTATACCATTTTTATTCTGTGGTTATACGGTCATTATTACGGTTATTAATGCTAAGGGGGATGTGAAAAGAAACGAGTACATAAGAGGAAGTCTGAAAGTGGCGCCGGTAACGGAAATAATGTGTGGTAATCGGTTGTCATGGTAAGGGCATTGATGCGGAGGAATGAGGCAAATGTCGTGAGGAAAGTTTTAAGTATGAATGTGGATGGTTATAAGAGTAGAGGAAGATCAAAGAAACGATGGATGAACTGTGTGAAGGTTGATATGGCAAGAAATGAGGTGTCTCATGAGTCATCATCATCATCATTTCAGCCGCAAGACGTCCACTGCTGGACATAGGCCTCTCCAAAGAAGGGGGGTTTTGCCATAATCGCCACGCTTGGCAGGCGGGTTGGCGATCGCAGTACGGTTGTTACAAAAGCACAGAGAACGCTGCTGCCCATTCTCTGCTAAGTCCCTTAGTCGCCTCTTACGACACCCACGGGATGATATGGGATAGTGCTATTCTTTACGTCCGACACCATACAGAGTCTCATGAGTAGTAGTAAGTAATACAGAAGTATGAAAGAAGAAGGCATGCTGTACCGACCCAAATAAATTGGGATAAGGGCAAGAGAATGATGATGACGGTTATTATTTTGCCATAAAATCCTCATCTTTGAAGATGATGAAATTTATAGTTTACATTATTCTTTATTTAAAAACGTACAGTAAAATGTAAACAATTTCTCATGAATATTTGTTGCTATTAACTATGTGCGATCATAATTGTCAAATAATTGACCATTATGTATTCTAAGTAGTTTGATAAAAGATTATTCATTTGATGATAAGAAGTTATACTGCATATTACTTTTTATCATCAAACATAACTAACTTCAAAATATATCAAACTTCTGATAAGAAATGTAGTTACTCTACGACCAGCAGAAAACTGAGATAGACTTCACGAAATGAATTTACTGTTTATATAATATTATAATCTATTAGTATTACATTAAGACGTCTATTACATGGGACTTGGGATAGATGTGTACCTAATATTAAAATCACGACCAAACACGTGCGAATATGTATAGACTTTCCTAAATTTAACAGCGATTTTCGCGAGAAATAACGATTGTAACTTCGAGATATCTATTTCAAAATAATATGAGTTCCAAAATACTATGTTTGCAACAACATAAAATTTAAATGAGAACAGTAGGAGATAATCTTTTTTCAAAGTTGCTAAGTATTTACATTTTGGTGATCATTACTGTACTATTAGGAACACATCTATTTAACCCTTTGTATATTACTGCCGTGATGTTATGCTTTGTTATAAGTATCACATAAAGTCACAATCTTCGCCATTAATACAACTTTCATAGCTTATATTCGGAAATAATTATGAGGCTATATAAGATTTTGCCTCATACAATACTTGCTTGAATTGATGCTAGCTTTTGATTAATGCAGTTAATACGCCTGGCTGCTATTTTGAAAATGAATGAAGCTAGGGATACCAGGCTTCATATACAAATATTCCAACCCCGTTCTCGAAGGGCCCTGTGAACACTTGGTCCGACTGCTCAGTCCGATCAATCGGGCCACGCGAACTATTTTTTCCTTTTCGTCCGATTAATCGGACCAAGTGGAATCACAAATTCTGATAGTCCGATCGATCGGACAAAGAGGAATTATGATTCCTTCTAGTCCGATCAAATTTAAAACCGTTTTACCAGTAAAAAATAATAAGAAAAGCTAGCCTTCTTAGAAAACCAATATTTCAAGTAAGTCTGACTGATGTCAATGCAAAATTTGTACGTCAAGTGAAAATATTGATTTAAGTACACACAAAACACTTAACAGGACAATACATTAAGATACAAGAGCAGATAGGTACTGCTTATTTCAAAAGAAATTCGTTCCAGCAGACCTACGAATGAAAAGTTCAATTAGAAATGTAGACACAGTGTGTAGAACAGATAAAACAGGAAAAAAAAATATGTCGGAAGAAGAAATAATATTCCTCCGTCGCAAGCGCATGTCAATTAAAATACATTAACATCACGTAATGGTCAAGTAGCGTCCTCTAGAGTTTGTTTCACGGAATATTCTATTCTGTTTACAAAACTCGAAAGCATCCGGGTATCCGGGGTTTTCAATTAAAACTCTTTAAGGATTACCTAACCGACAGAACACAATGTGTTAAAATCGGTAACATAACTAGTGAAGAGGTCCCAGTGACTTTTGGAGTTCCACAGGGCAGTATTCTTGAACCGACCCTGTTCCTGGTCTATATAAATGATGTATGTCACATAGTGTTTCCAGATTCGAAAATTGTTGCGTTTGCTGATGATACGGCTTTACTTTTCAGTGTTACCTCCTGGCATGAAGTCTTTGTCAAAGCTCAGATAGGCATGAATACTGTGACCAGTAGGTTAAATAAGAATTTACCTACATTAAATGTAGAAAAAACAATGAAATTTACTTACATTAAATGAACAAAAACTTTATCACGTTTTCCATACAAACTAATGACAAAAGGATCCCTCTTTGAGTATTGGCTCCCATTCATGCCCAAATGCAAATGACACAATTTAACCGTTAATGCGTTCCCTCTTGAGGAGACGTGCGTGGCTGCAGGATGAAGTAATGTCTGGCATAAAATTGTAATGTCACCAACAAATACTACCATACAAACGAACACGGCAAGTTAAATAAAAGCTAATAAGAAGTTCGTCTTTTGATCGCTCGAACAATAATAATAATATGTTCTAATCCGCGATATATACCACATAATCCGACTCCTTAATCGAACCAAAAGGAAAAAAATTTCGCGTTGTCCGATCAATCGGACCAAGTGTTCTAAAATAACGATAGACCGCGTGGTCCGACTCCTTAATCGGACCAAGAGGAAAAAAACGTTCGCGTGGTCCGATTGATCGGACATAGCAGTCGGACCAAGTGTTCACCGGGTCGAAGGGGTGGGTACACAAAGCATCATATACATAGTACAGACAGCGTCAGTATGTGCTAACCCCTCAAGCTTTAAAACGTTACACTGCAACAATATTGAATTCGTTTCGTAAAATCTAAAGACTACTTTCAAAAATAACTCAATGTGCGACCCAGATTTGAACCCTCACTTCACCGAGCTGCGTCTTACTAATACCGGGTTTAACAAATTAGCCAGCGATTTATTTATTCACTACAACAATAAATTAATTATAATAAAATGTTTTTGCAAACCACAAAAACCAAATAAGCCGAAACACGGATTTGAGCGCATATGTCTTTTGGGGGGGTAAAAACTTAATGGAGCTGTATTGACCGACTCAAAAACATAATTTATATTAATTAGTATAAGACCACAATTTATGACGTATCTGTGTAATAGGGAACGAGCCTATCGCTATCAACCAATCACATATCCAGGCAACAGACTTCTTCAGAAATTTACCTGATGGAACAACCCGAAAACACTGTTCATGAACTGGAGATCGAACCAAACTGCTCAGCGATTGCGCGTATACTAGACTAGATCTTAACTTAAATAATATACATACGTACAGGCACAATTTAAATCCTCCAAAAACCAAGGCTTAAACTTAAGTAAACCTCTAATAAAATAAATCCCAATGCCCCCTAATCTTATGTTCCCACAAACTGTTTACATTTTACGAGTCACCCCAAAACCAGAAGCTTTAGCAAAAACGTTTTTAAGGTTCCGTACCCAAAGGGTCAAACGGGACTCCCTTACTGAGACTTCGCTATCCGCCCATCCGTCTGTCACCAGGCTGTATCTCATGAACCGTGATAGTTGAAATTTCTACAGATTATGTATTTCTGTTGCCGTTATAACAAAAAATACTAAAAAGAGAATAAAAAAAAATAATTAAGGGGGACTCCCATACAAAAAAGTGTTGTTTTTGCTCGTTTTTTATAAATAATGGTACGGAACCCTTCGTGCGCGAGTCCGACTTGCACTTGGCCGGTTTTTTAGGGTTACGTAGCCTAAAGACAAAAACGAGAGACTTGTTTTTTCGTCATGTCTATCAGTGTATCTAAAGCGTCTGTCCATCTGTCCGGTTATCACTCAGCCATTTTAGTCAGAGACCATTTGCACTGTTACATCGACGAAAATTTGAAAGAAGGTGAAAAACACACTGAAGAACTTGACTGTCTCTATGGTCTAGTAAGTGGTTTCAAGCGCTACTGCTGATCATGAGCTCCAGGATTCGATTCCCAGGTCGGGCAAAGATTTATTGAGTTTTTCCATTAGGAATTTCTCAGTAGCAGCCACAAAGTTTGGTTTTGTGCCCGGTTTTGGCAATAGGCTCGTCCCCTTTTTATCATCATCATCATCAGCCTATAATGTTCCCACTGCTGGGACAAAGGTCTCCTCTCTATGAGAGGAAGTGGGCAGTAATCCACCACGCGGGCCTAGTGCGGGTTGGTAGATGTCACATGTCTTGGAATTTTTAGTTCAAGGACATGCCGGTTTCCTCACGATGTCTTCCTTCACCGTTTTTGAGAGCAGGGTTGATGAAATAAATTACACAAAGTAATGCGCCTGTCTGGAAACCACGGCTTACTGCTCGTAAGTCGGGGCTGCCACCACTGGGCCACCGCTGCTCTCGCCCCCTTTTACATGGGACTTAAACATGGCAACAACTGGCGAATTGTGGGTGCTCTATTAGGTACAATTCTGCTTAACTCTTCTGAGATTACGTCGGGTATAATGTTATGTCGCGTGTCGTTGCCGTTTGTAGTTACTAACATATATAGTTTTAAGGTTTTATTTACTAACACAAATTGTATTTTATCATATGTATGCTAGACTGTAAGGTATGTCGGCGCCTTTGCAAAACGGCTTCATATGATTCACGTTGCAAACTAAACTGTGACCACAGACGAGAGAGAAGTGGTCTACAATTCTCTCTGGCGGAACGTCAAGTCGTTGCGGGTAGCCATATTGACTTGGGTTGTTGTCAAGGAAGGTGGCGCGTAACGAGACTTTGACGGATCGCCGACGTCTGTTTTCTTAATCTAATCAAATCTGGTGCCACATACCATAAGTAATTCCGATGTTGCGGGTAAGAGCCTTTCGGTATATATCTATGGGCCAAGGTTGCCTGAAAATAAATGTATGTTGTTGTTGTTGCTGTTATGTTACTAACTTATTTTTACAGCCAATCAAATCATTATTCTACATGAGTAAATATTCGACTACGGAACGCGAGGTTGTCTGATACGCTCTTAACCAGTTTTAATCAGTCTAGACAGCAAAAAAGTTCTTTATTCAAAAGCTAGTTCTAAAACATTGTTTTGGCTGAAAATTTTGTAATTGAAGAGATAACTTTGTTCTGAGGAAAAGTTTTCAGGACTTGGTATCTTTGATCCCGTTCTCTGAAGCGTGAGAATAAGATTAAATACTGACAGAATAGGGATAAGGGGATTATTTCGGAAGGATGAACGGTTTCAATTTGTTAATTGGTGTAGTGCTTGATGGTGCTGTAAAGTGTCGTATGAGGTTCAATTCTTAGCTTAATATGCAGCTGAGTACCAGTATTTTACATGAAGAGACTGCCTCCACAACCCAGTAACTGGGTAATACGATACCACTTAGTAAGACGCGATGTCAGACTTTTGTCTTCTGATTACTCGTAACGACTGTCAAAGATATACAAATAACAGCCGGACCAACGGCTTCACGTACTTTCCGAGGCACGGAGGAAACTCGGTATGTAATTTTGGTCACGAATCCACGGACCAACCTCGGCAAGCACATTTAACCTTAAAGACCTACCCTTGCGGCTGTTATTTTTTAGCCACGAGCTCCTCCTAAAACTGAAGCATACAAGTTAAAATTAATTATTTGAACATAGCAGCGAAAGTGTTAAATGTTTGCCTTCGTTTGATCAATAGTCTTGTGGCGGTATCTACTATGCAACGTATATATTTCATCACGGATTTTGCCGCAAGATTAGGATATACACGCGTGCCAGACAGCACCCGTATGATCATAGAATCTGCTCTTCTCCATCCTACATCTAAACCTTTATCAAACTTTACTTCACCTGTATTGTCAATTGTTTTCATTGCAGCTATGGGGCAATTGTAGGATTGTATTTTATTATTGGGTACAAATACAACCTCTAGGGTCGATCTTCAGGTTAAGCCGTACTTGACTAGGTTGGTTCGTAGATGGGTGACTACCCATTACATACTGAGCTTCCTCCTGGTCTCAAAAAGCACGTTAAGCTGTTGATCCCAGCTGTCAAATGTTGATCTTTGGCAGCCGTTACAAGTAGTCAGTGGCCCGAAAGTCTGGAAATTAGTTTTACCAAGGGGTATCGTATTACACAGTACTAACTGGGTTATGCAGGTGAAGTCAGGTAGGCAGTCGCTTCATGTAAAATACTGGTATTCAGCTACATTCGGTTAGACTGAAAGCTGAGTTTAATATAATTGGGAAACGGCTAGGCAGATGATGGGTAAATATACAGCATCCAAGCTTCTAGAATTTTCTAGTGAATATCCTAAACTCAATCCTCTCTCCCTGACCTTCAGATAGTCCTGAGAAACCTAACATGGTACTCTTAGACCAAAAAACCGGTTTCTGATTAAAAAAACCTCATTCTGTTCTCTTTCATACAACAATTTCACTCTCTTGTCCAACATATTTATATCCCAAATTCTTTATCCGAAAATATATAAACAACAAAATGAATTCCTGTTTTATTTAATGTTCCCCTAACAATTACTTAGACCGTCTTACAGACATTGTTGGCAAGACTTTACGAGGTATAAAATATATTGGGTCTTGTTTACGAGTACTTAATTGTATTTATTTGATATAGCTATTGTGTATGTGAGGGTAGTTACTGCCTGTTTTTACATTTGTTCATCAATATCAGAATTAAATATTATTAATTTTAGTGAGAGATTAGCGGTGGGCCAGTGGTGGCAGCCTCGACTTACGAGCAGTAAGCCGTGGGTTCGAACACAGGCAGGCGCATTACTTTGTGTAATTTATTTCATCACCGCTGCCCTCAAAAACGGTTAAGGAAAACAATCGTGAGGAAGCCAGCATGTCATAGAACTAAAAATTTGAAGACATGTGACATCTACCAAACCGTACTGGGCCCGCGTGGTGGATTACAGCCTACTCACTCTCTTAGGCGCAAATTATACAGAAATGGCGTAAAGTAAAGGCGCGGCGCAGGCATCTTGCCGCTTCAAAACGTTTCAATACAAAATGTAGGTAGGTGACACGTTGTGAAACATACTCAAGCGGCGCGGCGCAGGCACGTCGTTTCGTCGCCTGTTCCGCGTCGCTAGCAGCCACGACTAGAGTGGCGCGCAAGCAGCACGACGTTTTGTTATACAGTAGGAGCAAAAAAATCGTGACGATAGTGCATTTAATGTAGAGTTCTGCGAGATAATTGAACAATATCCAGCTCTTTACAATTTTTATTCGTTTGACTCCGGCTTAGTATGGTCATAGTAAGCTGGAGTCAAACGAATAAAAGTATATAAAATGCCAAAGATGTTATAATAACCTTAATGATATCAATAGTCTTTCTTCAGGATAGACTGGCACTGTAGGAAAACGATCAGGATATTTGCATATTTTTTCCATTATTTTAAAATATCTATGCTCTTGTGACATTTTCCACACGCCTACCCAATATCTTCGGTGTCTCTGCACATTAATGAGTTGCAGCGAAACAAACGCATCTTCGTCGTCTGAAGAGGAAGCTGATGGTATCACGATAAAGTCAGCCTGTATAATGACTAGTTGCGGCGTCTCTTCGCCTCTTTGATAAAATTTAAATCGCGTCCGCGCCTTTTCTGTTCCACGCCTCTTCTGCGCCTGCGCCGCGTCTTCACCGTACACCGTGTCTGTATAATTCGCGCCTTAGAGAGAAGGCCTGTGTCCCTGTAGTGGGAACATTATAGGCTGATGATGATGACAGCAATTTTTCCTTTGATAGCTGTAAACTGAAATTAAATGTTGAGTTAGATGTATGGTGTGACAAGAATGGATAAAGTAAAGAATGAGTAGGTATATTAAAGGAAGTTTGAAAGTTGTATCATTACAGAAAAGTTGAAAAGGAATCGAATGTCATGGTATGGGCATTTGATGAGGAGGTTCAAATCACATGTGACTACTTTTAATCGTTTTATTAGTAGTAACATTTATATTCATCACTCATTAGTGATGAATATAAATGTTGAGGGATGGAGAGAGAGAAGAAGACTAAGGAAAGGATACATGGATTATGTGAGAAATGATATGAAAGAAAAAGGAGTATTAAATGATAGCGTGACGGTAGACAGACGCGAATGAAAGAAATTAACAGGGTAGGAAGATTATGAGCTGTTATCTGAAAGCAACTATTGTCACGAGCATAAAGCTCAATATAATTTGGCCAGACTTGTCAGTGAACAACCCAACATCAACTTTATTGTAAACAAAATTAAAGATCAATGTGATTTTAACAATTACCCAAGGTAAGAGGTGAAATCATGCTGAAAGGACTGTATAGTTTAATAACAACGGGTTTATTTGCCGGAAACTACGCTAAAGAGTGTTTAGTTGTGAATGTGAACTTGAATGAAAAACGACCAATCAGCGACAGGACAAATTGCTAAGCGCCATCTTGCGGCAAATTTTTAGTAAGGAACTCCAGAGCAGCTGAACGGAAGTAACAAAACTTAGCGTCGTCGTCTACGCGGAACTACTTTGACATATTAAAATCCACATTTGGCGCGAATTATACAGAAACGGCGTACGGTGAAGACGCGGCGCAGGCGCAGAGCAGGCGTGGAGCAGATAACGCACGGACGCGATTTAAATTTTATCAAAGAAGCGAAGAGACGCCGCAACTAGTCATTATACATGCTGACTTTATCGTGATAGGGTAGAATGTTTCCACAATCTATTGTCGAAAGTAAAACATGGTCTTCAGAAGAAGCATAGAAATTAGAGAGAACCGGTCTGACCTGAAAAAAGACTATTTTGATATAATTAAGGTTATAAATGATAAATGATGTTTATTTTGCAAGTAGGTTTTTACAAACACTTTTACACGTCAATTTTTTTTTAAACTAGATGGGGCCGGTGTTTCGTACCTGACTACTCTGAGAAGAAACAGCCGAAACAAACTCAGAGGTCACAGTCTCTTTTAAGGTCCAGACAAAATCTTGGCAAACTCACGTTAGTAAAACATCTTTGGTATTTGTATAAAAAACAAAAGAAAAAAAAAGAAAGCGAAGCGAAAAGAGCTGGATATTATTCAATTATCTCGCAGAACTCTACAAATTCACTATCGTCACGATTTTTCTGCTCCTACTGTATAACAAAACGTCGTGCTGGTTGCGCGCCACTCCAATCGTGACTTCTAGCGACGCGGAACAGGCGACGTAACGACGTGCCTGAGCCACCCCGCTTGAGTATAATTCACAACGTTTCGCCTACCTACATTTTGTATTGAAACGTTTTGAAGCGGCAGGATGCCTGCGCAGCGCCTTCACCTTACGCCGTTTCTGTATAATTTGCGCCTTAGGTTGCACAAATCGACGGTTCGAACTCGTTGGCAGGCGTGGCTAATATGCATGCTATTTAGTAAAGTTTTTAATTTATTTAGTATTAATTTATCTAGTTTTTATTAACTTATTTCTATATTTATTTATTTATTTAGTGAAATATACGATCATTTATAACGAAAATTAGCGCGTAAAATTTCATAAATTGAGTTTTGGCCGTATAGATGTTATGGGAAAACTACTGGATGTATCTACTCAAAATAAATTATTTGAACTTTTGAATAAATTATCTATCCCTGTATGGTTTCACTTTTTCCATTTTCATACCACATAAGTTATTTATTTACGCCCAAAGATGAGTTAAAATTAGTGTTGAAATATGAAAGTTTCGACGCTCATAACTTTCAAACCAATATTTTTTTTAAAATTCTGCTTCGATACAGGGCTAGATAATGACAGGACCAGTTTAGTTTTGAATTCACACCGTCAAACAGACGAGTTATCACCATACCAAGATTGTATGGAAGAATGACCGACTTGTGTCTTACTTTTGCAAGGGAGGGTCCCGTAAGCAAAATAAAGTAAGACATACCTAATAGTAACAAACCCTTTTTTTGGGACAAGCCCGCTGCACTAGCTCCAACAACTGCAACTCCTGAATGCAAGAATCAACAGTGACAACCAGCATGCAGCTTAACGATTATCGTAAAAACACTTCCCTATCAAGACGATCGATCGGTGTTAAATATGGCACTAGCAAAGCGGAAAGCGCCCTCTCACGGCGCAACCATGCGAACGACCATAGCTGTTAATTTGGCCTTATAGAAAGTGGAAACGAAGTCCGCAGGATTTGATCACCACGCTTGCTCAACGCGCGTAAACAATTTTAGACTTGCAATGTGTAGGTTTGACCATATTCTTTCTTTATTTTAATTTTTTCAAAAAGTATATAAAATACGTTTTCCCTATGACCAAAAAGAACACATCAAGCTTCGTTTCATAATGACTATCTGCGTCTACTGAGTGCAGCTGCACCGAAAGTCCTACAAAAACAGATATAAAATACTGTCCCAGCTTTTAAAAACCTTCATTTTTCACCATCACTATGAAATCGCTACTAAAAGCCTGTGGCTAAAAGTGGATGTGACGAGGCACCTGACTGAAAAAGTACATTTCGATACTAGTGTGAAAAGTTCGTCATTGCACTGTGAACCTTAATACGATGCAGTAAGAGTCGCTTTTCTAGCAAGTGAGATGAAAATAAAGTTTTCACTGCACCTTTTTCTGGGACATTCTGTGAAAGACTTTTGTTATAGTAATAACATAATTATTATTTTGGTAGGTTTTAATACTTTACAATACGTTTCTTGTTGCAGTCAAGTAGTTTAAGTTGATCCATGTAAAAAACTGATATTTATTAAAGAAATTCAAAAGACTCATAGAGCGGACATTGGAGTTATTTTCTTGTAAAACTTTTACATCGTACATTTAAAAAATGAAATAAAAACACGAATAATATAATTTTTAGGGGTATGAGGAACAGGGTATTAAGTTCCTCATCCCCAGTAGTAAAGGGAGCTGTGATGTCTAGTGGGAAAATGCCCGACTGTTGCTGTCAGGTTTCTCTAGAATTATACTCTTAAGTCGATGTAAACTTTGCTTGCGAGATTCAGACCATATTAGTTCTTCAGTTTTACCACAGATGGCGCTGTTGTACTTTTTGTTATAAGTGGCTTTTTGTAAGTCGCTACATATATTTAACTAGCTGTCCGGCGCAACTTCGTTTGCGTCACATTTTCCCCGTTTTCGCAACATTTTTCATTGCTGCTCCACTCCTATTAGTCGTAGCGTGATGATATATAGCCTATAGCCTTCCTCGATAAATGGGCTATCTAACACTGAAAGAATTTTTCAAATCGGACCAGTAGTTTCGGAACCTATTCAATGCAAACAAACAAACAATCAAATCTTTCCTCTTTATAATATTAGTTTAGATTTAAAAAGAGGAAATACAAACACTTATCACAATATTGTCACAAATAAACGTACAGTAAGTAGGTAAACAGATCAAAATGAACTCTAACGTCTACATACAGGCCTGTGAATGCTACCTGACAAGCGGGCGTACTCGTATGACACTAGACGGAACGATTTGTTACTAAGTAGTAAGAAGTATGGGATTAAGATTCGATTCGCTTGTAAATATTTGAATGTCTTTGGCCTGCTTGGCCTGGTTAGTCCGGAAGCGAACCTCAACATAATTGGGAAAATGCTAGGCCGTTGATGGCATTGTGTGTAGATTAGATTTGTCTCGTAAATTTAAGTCCAATCAAATTACGATTTTTCAAATTACAAAATTGTCATTGGCACTATTGTTTTGCATTGCTACGTATAAACAATTTTAACAATAGTTTTAAGGCAACTGCAAATATTATTTCAAAAAAGTATTAAAGAAAAATACCATATAAATAATACAGGAATTATGGACAAGTAAACATTATTAAGAGCGTTTATACCCTACGGCATTTCATACAAACTTTCAAGTCGTTATTTTCCGAAATGACTGAACAGATTTTAAGGAAACTAAAAAAGTCGTATAGGGATTTGCCACCATCATCGGTTAGTCCACCCGGACCACTGCCCGTTTTTATTTAAGTTTGTTTACGATTATTTTATTTATTTTATTTTATTGAATTATTATAATTATTTTATGTTTTCAATTCATTGTTACTAACACTAGTTTGTAAGCTCGCTATTGTACTAACAAATATGGATGTAATCTTCTAACGTGGATGAATCTGAAATAAATGATTTATTATTATTTGTTTTTATACTTTAACTATCTTGGCTTTGTTGTCGGATTTAAAGAATAGTACGGGCCGAAGCCAAGTACTACCCTGGGAAAGTGGTAATATGATGAGATGGTGATGTGATTATATTTTGCGATGATGAGTATCCGGGTCTATTAAACTGTGTGTGTGTGGTGACTCGAGGTTGTGTATCTGTGTGTGCGATGACTCGAGGTTGTGTGTGTGTAGTGGTGACTACAGATTCATTTTCATTTTGCAAAAATTTTCTGACATTCCTGCATGTATTCAGGATTGCAGCTTTCTGAAGACTTTGGTATGTGTATGGTGGTAAGTCAAGTGTTTTTAAAGACTGGTGAAGTTTTTTAGGTATAACTCCAGTTGTTGATAGCACAATAGGGACTATTGCTACATTACTAAGACACCACATTCGGCTGATTTCTATTTTAAGATCTATATATTTTGAAAGTTTTTCTGCTATTGTATTTTGTAGATTGTGTGTGTTTGGTACAGCAATGTCTATGATTTGTGCGGTTTTGTTACGTTTGTCTAACAACGTGATGTCTGGTCTATTGTAGTGTATTGTTTTATCTGTGAAGATTCCTCGGTTGAGGTACAATTTGTGAGTGGCGTTTTCAAGAACAATTTCGGGCTGGTATTTATAATAAGGAATATATATATATAGGTTGAGATTAAGTTGTATTTTATTGCTAATTTTTGATGTATTATGTTTGCTATTTGATCATGCCTGTGTTTATAATCAGTCTGGACAACTGCTTTACACGCGCCAGTGATGTGCTGAATGGTCTCAGAAGAACTATTGCATCGCCTACATATATCTGTTGTTTGAGGAACTCTCATAATGTGTTTCTGTTTAATAATTACGGGTAATAATTGCATAATTGCGGGTTTCTATGACCTGGTCCTGAATCGCTATCATAAACCCTTCGGTCTCAGGGAACAGTTCTCCACGCCTCAGCCATTCGTTCAACGCTAACTTGTCGACGTAAGGTAGGTTAAGATCGTGTCGGTGTCTCCCATGCAGTGACTTTTGGGTCCATTCCGCGATTTTAGTCTGTCGGTCAGTCTGTTGTTCATTATTCTGTGTTGTCCTGTCATACATATTCAAAGGGGTTAGTTTTTTGTCACTATACGCTATTGCTTTGTGTAGGGTTGAAGTGCAACTTTTATTTTCAAAATATGATCTTAATGTTGTTATTTGCTTGTTATGTAGGTTAGTGATATCTATTATTCCTCTGCCACCTTCGTTCCTGGGCAGTGTAAGTCTCTGTACACATGACCTAGGATGATGTTTCCTGTGTTTAGTCAGGGTGGTATTCACGATCCTTTGTAAGTTTTTGAGGTCGGACTTGTTCCATTTGATGATGCCAAAGGAGTATGTAAGAATATGGATGGCATAAGTGTTAATTGCTTTGATTGTTTTTTTAGCGTTAATCTGAGTATTAAATGTTGTTTTTAACCTGTGTTTAAATTGCTTAGTAAGTGTTGTTTTGATTTCCTTATGCATAATCTGTTTAGCTTGTAAATACCCTAGATATTTGTACGTTTCGGTTTCGTCCAATGAATCTATTGTCACGCCTGTCTGCATTTGGTATGAATGTGTGTATGTTTTTCCTGCTTTTACTGAATTAATTTTACATTTGTCAATCCCAAACTCCATAGCTATGTCGTTTAAGAACTTTTCAGTTACATCAGCTAGTTCGTATAAATCATCAGGGAAAGTTGCATACAACTTGATATCATCCATATAAAGGAGATGGTTTATTTTACAAACTTGTTGGTCAGTCAGTGTGTCTGTCATTGTGTCATTGAATCGGAGTTGGTAACCGGGTTTTAGAGCATTAAGTTTGTTAGAGAGAGGGTTTAATGCTAGACAGAACCATAGTGGGCTGAGTGAGTCTCCTTGGAATATTTCTCGCTGGATCTTAATGAGTCCTGTTTCCACTATTTCTGTTGATGTGTTCAGTTGTAAACGTGTCTTCCATTTTTCTATAATATTACCTGGAAAAAAGATGAGTTGTGGGTGTATTTTATATATTTTTAAGACTTCCAGTAACCATGTGTGAGGTACTGAATCGTATGCTTTCCTATAATCTATATACATAGTGTGTAAATCTTTTTTGGTACGTTGTACCTGTTGATGTATAACTGCGTCTATTGTTAACTGTTCCTTACACCCTTGGCTCAACTTCTTACACCCTTTCTGTTCTTCTGTTAATATGTTTTGTGTTTCAAGATGTTTATAAACCATATTTGTAATGCATGACGTAATTATTTTATATATAGTTTGCAAACAAGTAATGGGCCTGTATTTTGCTGGGTTTGATGAATCGCTAGGGTCTTTTGGTAGCATAAAAGTCTTTCCCTCGGTTATGTATGCGGGAAGCTTTGTAGGGTCTTTTATAAAATCGTTCACATGATTTTATTATTATAAGCAGTATACATAGGTCTAAAAAGTTACTAAAAAACATTTTCGAAAAATAATGTTACAGCTAAATTAGACCGATTTTTAATTATCTATAGAAACAGAAATTTCCAATTATCTTAATTTATAAAAGACATTTCGAAAATGTTTTTTAGTATCTTTTTAGACATATGTATACTGCTTATGTGTAGGAAGTTTCATTAAAATCTGTTCAGTCATTTAGGAAAATAACGACTTGAAAGTTTGTATGAAATGCCCTAACCCATAAAACGCTCTTAATACTACAGATGACATTTTTTCAAGGCTTAATTAGAAAATATTCGGAGTGTATTTTTCATTAGGATATTTTCAGTAGCATTTAGTTTCTGCATTCAGTGTTTGCATTTGCATTATATGAAAATAATAATCCTACCAAAATTAAATGGTAGCTTCGAAACAAACCCGGCCGTAAATAGATGCACTATCGAACTTTGAAGTACTGCTTTGTAGAGTGCTATCTCACTCAATCATTTTTGTCTGGTCCTCTCCTTCTATCGATGTATCATAATTACGCTTTCTTTCTATGACATCAACCTTATTGCTATGGTTATAAAGATCATTCCGATTAAATCAAAGGTAAATTAACAGTGAATGGAATGAACTGTCTGACCCCAGAACAAATAGATCCAGAAGGCCAGCTTCATACGGAGAGAAAAACACACTCAAACATTGTCAATTCTACAAACGTATGATCTCATACAAATTGATGGTCTAAATTTCAAATGCCAAGAAACATCGTTCTGTTACATGTTCAACTATCGTCGCTCTACCTTTGATATAAATACGTATTATTTGACCACCACAACTTGAGACATCACGGTGGCGATGCTTGCTAAGAAAAACATAATTTCAAACGGGGTTTCAAATTTCACGACATCTCAAAGTATGTTGGCCAAGTGGTACGTACGGAGATCTCAAACAATTACCAATTGGGATTCGCAGTACGTTGCTACGTACGTATCTGTGTCCCTGTGTTTTCCGTTCGTACATAGAGGTAGCCTTCTGGAACCTTCCCATCTTGTGACTATATCTACCTATCCATAGCTTGTTTGTGGAGGGGATCCCGAGGTAGGGTCGTCCGTCCGGCGGCCGTGCGGCATTCGGGCGTTGATTTTCGAAGCTAAGCGGACAACGTCCATAGCTTAGAAAATCCATGTCCATCCATGCATTTAATATGAAAATCCTGTCATCATCAGAAGTGGGATAAAGTCTGTAGATCTCTTTTATACACAATATTTGACTTGAAAATCGACGATCGTCAGCGTTGAGCACTTAGGAAGCTTGTTGACACACGATGCAAACTGCATAAATGGTTTCTCAATTACTCGCAAATTGCTCTTAAGATGGAAGCTTCTCGTACGGACTTCGCGGGTCGGTATTTACCAACTAAATTTTAATATTTTCTCCTGGTCCGTTAGTTTATTTCGTGGACAATAGTGTGGATCATGAGTTCTTATTTTATTGGACTTCATAATGGTCAGTTCGTTTAAAAATAAACTTTCGTTTCACCTTAATTGTGTTAAGTACCTTTTGTTTAATAGAACATTCTTTGGGGATTCATAAAGTATAATATGTGTTTTAACTCCTCAGCTGTTCTTTTAAGATTAACTCTCGTCGAGTTGCATTGCCTCGCCGCTTTTCTGGTTGGCGCCACTGTTCGCTTTTACGAGTTGCAGTGATTGGGAATAGTACGGCGCAGGCTATATTTACATCTACCTATCTACAAACAGCCTGTTTGTGGAGGGGTTACCGAGGTAGGGTAGTACGGCCGGATGCTGGATGCCATTTGGGCTGCGATTTTCGTAGCTCTTCGGACTAGCTCCAAAGCTAAGAAAATCCATGCCCTACAAAAGGAAGCAATGCTCGTTATTTGTTCCGTACATATTTGATATTTTCCTACTTATTTAATTGAAAAAAATTATGTATTAATCACAATAGAGTGTGAATCCTCACGGTTTTAAATTTTAATGTAATTTTCTATCTTTTAATGTAATCTTCTTACACCATCTGCCTAGCCTTTTATATATTTTGGGGTCGGCTTCCAATGTAACAGTCAGATACAGCTGAATACAAGGTCTGATTTTCACAGCCCATTTCTGGTTACAATGAAAATACTTCCTGGCAAGACTTGCCTGGAGGTGTTGTTGTAACAATCGTGACTCACGTATTTCATACATCATAATTTGCCTAGCCTTTTCCCAACTTTATTGGGGTCAGCTTCCAGTCTTACCGGATGCAGCTGAATACGAGTACATAATTGTTTCAATTCTATCAACATCCTAATATCACGTATGTTTGCACTGAAGACAAGTATATTATTTTTGTCAATATCTTACGACGAATATAATCTTACTACTACATATTATAAATGTGAAAGCTTGTGAGTATGGACCCTTTCACACAAAAACTACAGAACACATTTGGATTAATTTTGGCACACTCTGATAGTTTATAACCTAAAATACCACGTAGGATTTTTTTTTACCCCGGTCGGACGATCTCGTGGGAGAATTACCGAGCTCTACGCGGGCCAAGCCGCGTGCACAAGCTATTGTAACATAATTTGTTTCCAAATCAGTAGTTTATAAATGCTATTGAACAAAATTTTTAAAAAAGCCACGTATTTTTATTCAAAACGGTATCCGAAAGATACCGTTTTGAATAAAAGCTGTATAGCAGTCCTTCACATTCCCTTTCGAAGAATGATGATAATACATTGAAGAATTCCGACAAAACATTTCAATTGAATACATGCTGTTATTGAAAATCACTGACATGAGAATTTATTTTCTTATTCGGCGGGGATTCAGTCTCTTAACGTAAAACTGTTCAGTGAATTTTAACGTCATATTTATTATTATTTACTGGCCTACATTTTTTTTTTTTGCTTTTACTAGAATGTTTATGTCTCACTGCAGGGAAAAGGTATTTAGATAAACACACTAACTCAATAACTCAAACTTAAAAATGGCTTTGGTCAATCAATTGACTAAAGAGTCTCTCAGCGTTATTATTTGATAATATCCTTTTAAAAGCATTTGTTTTATACATCTAAAGACTATAATTAAGCTCAACCTCATTTCAAGTTACATCAAAACACAAATCTCTATATTTTGTATAAAGCTTAACTTTTAAATATTTTCTGCGGCTTCTTTGCTTTCCTGTTTTTTTTTTAATATTAAAAAGTGGCATTTAGGGAAAGATATTTAATTTGGAGAAAAATGGTTGTGGTTACAATATAAAATGAAAAATGATCACATGATAAGTGTTTTATCAGATTATGAAATTGACCAAGCAGAAAAATAACGTACGTATATAAATGTAACTATGTGAAATGGTATCACGTGGCATTCCTTAGTGCTTGCTGTCCCCCATAGGCGAAAGAGTTGTAAGTATCAAGTAATACTGGTTGTTTGGTGCATCGTTTGCCAAATTGAGTGATCCGAAAGGAGGGGGGGTAATTTACTGTTTTTTCAGCCGCAATGACTCATTACTCTTATTAACTTTTCTTTTGGTCAATATTTGCACAGCTCTCCTCCGCTCCTCTATGGCGAAAAACATTCACAAATAAAAGCAATACAGTTATTTTTCTGCTGCAATTTTATTTTTTGTTATATTTTAACTTATTTTTACCTTACGACTAAAAAAGAGGGGTATTATAAGTTTTACGAGTGTATCTGTGTGTCTGTCTGTGGCATCGTAGCTCCTGAATGGACGAACCGATTTTGATAAAGTTGGATTCATTTGAAACGTGTCTTATTTAACGTGTGTTCTTAGCTATATTTTAAGAAAAATTTGCTCATCCGTTTGAAGAGATTTGCCTATAGCATTAAGTCCGGCTCTGTACATTGTATTAGAAGTGTTCAATAAATAAATACATAAGTTCATCACCTCTTTTCTAGTTGATGAAGGTATATAATCAACTTCAAAAAAAGCTCAGATTTTGTAAAAGTTATAACTTTGTGTCTGTGTTTCCCGATAGCTATAATCTAGGGGTCTTGAAGTCAAGAGTGAATAGGTTTCTTCTAGGCAAGCGTGCTTCACCGTCGACCACATCATCGCTTACCATCAGGTGAGATAGTGGTCAAGCGCGGGCCTATAGATAATAAAAAAAAAAAACTTCCTTGTTTTCGATAATTAGCGAGAAGAGGCGCAACACCAAGAAAAATGGAAGGAATTGGGAGGCCTATGCCTAGGAGTGGGACAGTCAAGGCTGGGAAAAAAAAAACAAGTTTTTTTTTGTGATTGCTGTTTGACCAGTAATATGATGACTAGGGACTATGTAAGTCCAGGACAGTAAAAACCTTTTTTAAGATAATGCTGTACATAGAAGCTGTTAGTCAAACCTAAATTAATAAATAAAGTAGCACAAACTATCAATACTAAACGTTCAATAATTGTTTCATGATCCAATACAATTTTACGATATTGTAGTTGAAACGTATTCTAGATCTCCTAAGTTTATGATACCGATATTAAATGGAAACGATCGGCAATAGCACTGATCCGATAGGCCGTTAACTTTACTTGATATTTACTTTGTAATATCAGTTAAGAACTTGTTAAGATTGTTGTGGTATATTGAAGTATTTGAATTAAATATTTCTGTTTCAATGAGTGGTAGAACTCATGCTCGAAGTCAGTTGAAGGTTCGGTTTAATAAACTTTATTCCCATTAAGCATGAGAGCAGCGGTGGCCCAGTGGTGGCAGCCCTGACTTACGAGCAGTTAGCCGTGGGTTCGAAACCAGGCAGGCGCATTACTTTCTGTAATTTATTTATTCACCGCTGCCCATAAAAACGGTGAAGAAAAACATCGTGAGGAAACCGGCATGTCTTAGAACTAAAAATTCCAAGACATGTGACATCTACCAACACGCACTGGGCCCACGTAGTGGATTACAGCCCACTCCATCTCATAGAGAGAAAGCCTGAGTCCCAGCAGTGGACACATTATAGGCTGATGATGATGATGATTCCCATTAAGACAATCGTCACCTACATGAGAACATTAAATGTTATCTCTAAATATTATAAAATCAGTGCGGGTAGAACAAAAACAAAAAGGAAAATACACCATGATCGTTTTCAACAAAATTAGAAGCGAGTTCGTTGCATTACTAAGATAAGGCGCAGGCACAAGTTACAAGATGTTGCTGTTTTAGACAAAACTAAACACAATACACTCAATATAGTATTTCGTCGTTGTAAATAAAAGCGAATAATTTATTTTTAAAGGTTGACGGTAGCTCATACTTAAAAACAGTCGCGCTGTTCGATCTTTGAGGTAAAGCAACGCTTGCCAAATTCGTTCTATGGATGGGTAACCTTTCATTATTCAACGTGACTCCTCCGTTGCTCAGAAAGCATGCTAACCAGTTGTGGTCCCACCTGTGCGGGATCAATTGACTAAAGAGCCACTCAGCGTTATTATTTGATCATATCCTTTTAAAAGCATTTGTTTTATATACATCTAAAGGTTTTGGTTAAGCTCAAGCTCATTTCAAGTTACATCAAAACACAAATCTGTATATTTTTTATAGCTTATCTTTTTACACTTATCTTTTCACTTAAGTGTAGTAACGTGTTAAAATTAGCATCCAATACATTAAATGTTTGCATGCCATCTTTCTGGCAAAATGTGTCATTGCCCTACTATTATTTTTTACATATTTTGTACCACATTTAATGCAAATAAATAATTTTGACTTTTGACTTTGACTTTGGTGCCGGCTGTTACGGGTAGACAAAAGCTTGATATTCCGATAGCCAAATTTATTAACCCTAGACTGGTTAATAAAATTGTCTATCTGACTATCGAGCTTACACAGTAATTGGATAGTGGTCCGATAGACCACAGACATTTTGATTATTATTTGATTGGCAAACCAAAGGGCGCCATCTGACGACGCAGAAAACTATTTATCTAGATTAGGTAGGTACGCACGGTGACCACTCAAGCTATAAAAACGAGTTTATGAAGATCTCTCTCATTGTGCGTGAAATCAAAGTGAGGCCATGTTGTGTGTGTTTGTAACCAGCCTACATGATTGGAGGTTGCTTAGAAGATAGATAACCTCCAGTTCCTTATTGTCAACATCGTCAAAAGAGCTTTGATGATCTAAAATGTCACAAGTCTAATATCCTGGCAATAATTCCCAGATAGTGCGTAGTATTGCAGTGTAATTAGCAACAAATTAATCACGGTGCCGCATTGTATGAAGACAATATTGTAACCGGTAATTAAAATTGGGAGTAGACGAGCAACTTCTTTCAATGTTATTATTATTTAGTTAAATAATAGGTAATGGTAACAATTCTCCCTTAACTTCTTATTTAAAAGTTAGTTTTGACTGGTAGATTTGAATTTTATTTGGATTTAATTCTTCAAGGTCTGCCTGATTTTTTTGTCCATCTATTATGTATTTACGTAAAAGATCAAGACTAATTATTCCTAAAATCAAATCAAATAATTTATTGCAATCCATAATGTACACTTTACAGCTGGTCATATTAAAAATAATAGGCACAAATATGGATCCTGTCCGCAAACACACACAGCAAATTTTTAAAAAAGTAGAGAGAGGAATAGATGGAAGAGGAGAGGTATTCTTTGCAGCAGTGGGTGATATCTATGGATATGAGTAGGGGTGGCCTGTAATTCACCACGTGGGCCAAGTGCGGGTTAATGGATGTGGTTTGGCCTAACTTTATTGGTTATATCACATGCATTTCTTTTGTTAATTTTTCACATGTTATTCTCTCTGAGAGTAAAGTGGCTGTCTGGGTTCGAACTCATGACTTACAACTTGTAAATTGCAGCTGGTTCCACTAGGCCACTATTACTCAAATTCATCTATCAATAATTTCAATCGCAACTTTCTGTAGTTAAAAAGTTGCCAGTCTGTGTCGTCCAAAGTTATGCAATAGGACCTCAAAGATTGACGTGGTTAATTATTAAGTGAACCAACTACCTCAGTGCCATGTAAATATATTCTCAGGAAAACTATTAAGCAAAAACTGGTATTTCGAACCACTTTGTTTGTTACAAAACTATTCTGGAGAACTCTCGAACCATACCAACTTGGTCACTTCTCGTTGTAATGAAATACCTATCAATTTAATTTATTTAGGTTAGTACCCCTCCGCGGGCCTGTAAATGGCGAGTAATGGGCTAGCTCACCGTTCGTTCTTCTTATGACGACAAGCCGTGTCGACGGTGTGGCGCGTTAGTGTTCCAAACGCGCCTCAAGGAAATGTCAGCAAATCGGAAGGGGTCCGAGAGGGCCGATGCCTGCCCGGGCTGTGGGACTGCTCGAAAGAAATACCGTGGCCCTGGAACACAAAGGGCTAAGAAGGAACATGGATGGGTTTTAGTCAGTATAAGTCTGACTCCCTACCGCTCCGCCCAGAGAGGGAGATATTTGATGATATCCATAAAAATAAAAAAAAGGTAAAAAGTACCCCTCAATACGTCCCGCATTGTGAGAAGGTTCCTGTCTCTGGAACTCTTATCATCGCTAGCTTGGACCCTGCTCTTGACACCGGCGGATCACTATTTTTAAATGTTTTTATTTATGTTATTTAAAAAAAATATAAAGGTAACAAATGAAATACCAATTTCTCAGAAATTATTTCACCCTCACAGAGAGTTTTCTTCCAAAACCAATATTAATAACTATATTTATTTCAATACTGGTACAAAAATCAGGTCAATGTTGTTCGATGGTCGGGGGCTTACTCGACCCCATACAGGTTGGAGTGTGGTGTGAGGCAGGGGGGGCTAACCTCCCCGAAGCTCTTTAATCTGTATGTTAATGCGTTGATAGGGAAGCTCAGCAGCACGCATGTCGGTTGCCATATTGGAGGTGTGTGCCTAAACAATATCAGTTACGCTGACGACATGGTGCTGCTGAGTGCCTCTGTCTGTGGTGTGTCTAGGCTGATTGGCATCTGTGAGAAGTATGCTGAAGAACATGGTTTGTTATACATATAACACGAACAAGAGCGAGTGCATGGTCTTTCGGGCCAAGAGTAAGTGTCCTAATGACTTACCGGCAATTAAGCTCAACGGGTGCCCACTAAAGCGAGTCGATACATTTAAATATCTTGGCCATTTATTAAACTCTGACCTGGAAGACGATGCAGATATTGAAAGGGAACGTAGGGCGCTGTCTGTTCGTGCGAATATGATAGCCCGCAGATTTGCTCGGTGTTCGAGGGGCGTCAAAATAGCATTATTTAGAGCATTTTGTACGTCCTTTTATACGGGCAGTCTGTGGGTGGATTACTCGCAGAAACAGTACAGCGCTCTACGCGTCCAGTACAACAACGCGTTCAGGGTGCTCTTGGGGCTGCCTCGCTTCTGCAGCGCGTCGGGGATGTTTGCCGAGGCGCGTGTGGATTGTTTCCACACATCATGCGCAAGCGGTGCACATCCCTGGGCCTCAAGTCTGCTATTACAATCGTGTCAGAATGGCCTATCACTGATTTCATAATTGTTGATTTTGACAAGTTTGGTAATCTACTAATATAATGGCGTCATTATGACTTTCCAATGGACAACCACTGACAATCCATTGAAAGACATGGCATAGAATGGTAATCTCGTACTTAATGACAAATGAATGACTGACTTTAGCGGTAATCTGCTAAAATTTTGACAGTTCCTTTGACCACTGAACTATCATTAGAACGCCATTGTGCAGTCATTGCTTCCCTCACATTTATCTCAGACTGTTCGGAGTGTCAATTTGAATTGTTTACTAACAAGTGGCTTCTAAATACTTTGGTTATAGTTATTATCGTTACGAGTATCGTGTTTCAAGTGTTTGTGGAATATTGAATGGAGACTACCTATGTATTCATTACGAGCAAATATTTTCGATTCTCGAGCTAGCCAACGCAGTGGATGTTAGAGAAAGAAGATTGGTTGGCACAATGCAGAACTGCAGAAGACGTCGTCAAGCCCGTCGCATGACGAGAACGAGAATGAATACCTTTATAATGGATATTCCCGAGGCGGAATTTGTAAAAACGTTTTGCCTTGGAAAGGACTCAGTAAGGGGGTTAATTGAAGAACAGTAAGTATATAAAAGTTAAGACGTTTAGTTAAATGGGGCTGTATAAAAGTAAATTGTTTTTTTGCAGGTGTTTGCTTGCAGCACGTGCTTTACATTATAGTCCAACAACTGCAGGCAAGATTGTAAATGAATGTTGCATATTGCAAACATGGCAAGAGCACCATTGCCACCTGACGAAGTTTATGCAGAATAAGAGCACCATTGCCACCTGACGAAGTTTATGCAGAATAACTTGGCTTGCAACAGATATGTGATTTATATTCCACTATTTTGGAATTTATTGGAGTTGGAATTTTAAATAATACTAGTATGTTAAAAAAACAACAGTTAAATTAGGTACTCTTTATTTCTCATAACTAAATATTTATTTAACAATGTTAAACTTGACTTAAAATCTGAAATGTAAATATAGTACGTAAAACTAAAAGACATTTTGTCATATATCTAGTAAAACAATTCCAAGTTACAATATCTAATGTAATATTAATAACAAATCAAAATCAGTCTTCATACAAAATAAAAAGAACTTCAATATTTTAATAAATTATCATTTGAATAACAAATCAAATTTTACCTTACATTTAACTAATCAGTATTTTAATTTAGGAGGAAATTAATTATGCAGCACCTAATTATCAAGACCATCGAAGGGTGAATCGGTATCTTTTTGAAGGTTGGGCACTGCAGCAGGCTCTTGTTGACAAACTGTGGAGAAATGCATAAATTAAGTTAGTAGGTATGTAATTTAAACCCACCTCAATATTCTAGTGGAGTGCGAAAATGCTTTAATTATTATTAAAATGATTTAACTCTGTTACAGATCCACAGTATTGCACAAAATATGATTTAAAATAAATGAATACTCTTTTTAAAAAACATTGTTTCATTTAATTATTTATCATTACAGCCATTTGGAATCCACTGCTGGACATAGACTCCTCCTAATATAGATTTCATTTATCTTTAAATAATCTGACAAAATTACCTCTTGCATACTTCAGAAAACTTTAGTCAGACATAAAGATGTCAAATTCTGGCTGATGTACTACTACTGATGTGAGCCTACACCTAACACAAGCTTTTAAGCTTAACTGGAGGGGTTATAATAAAATTATTATAATTTATATTGTATTGCTTTCAATGCTCTTTAATACTTATTGTGGGTATGTTTGTTGAACACACAATGAGTAGAAGTTCCGCTTTTGGGTAAAACCATTTCGTATCAGTGAATAATCTGTAAATCCACAGTAATTACCTTTTTTGGCACACAGTGTCCCATAAGGTGCGCCATTTTTTCTGTGGTGGAGCTCAGTCGATCAATGGCTTCAGCCAGTGTTGATGGCCTGAGCTTGTTTTAAAGTTGCCTCGGCATTCCTGGCTTCAATAGTGTCCAGCCTTGATTGACCAGCTTCAAGAGCTGCATGGTCTCTACCTATAAAAAAAAGTATATTTTACTTTAATATTCATTGTAGAACTAAAAAAGTGCAAAAATCACAATAATGATACATTTATCATTTTATAATGCGTAGAATATTATACTGATTTATGTACTTACTGTGCTGCTGGCATTTTATTGGGGCACTGGGAAGTCCACCGATACGAGTATAAAATTTGGGCGCACTCCATCCAATATCGTTTTAATAAACTTCGCCCTTCATTGGTGCGGCTGCAGTAGCCAAGCAGGTCTTGGTGGTTTTCTAAAAAGTCAATTAGAGCCGAAATTTTCTCAATTAGCACCATTTTGTATTGCAATAAATCTTTTAGAGATCATTTAGAACACTTGAAACTAAACCAAAACACCGGCCGCTAGAAATAATAAAAACAAATAAACGTCAGTACAGTAAACAGTAATGTCATATTTGACTTTGACAGCTAAACAGATAAAATATTGAGTTTTCCAATTTCACATTTAATGTTTTCTGCTATTAACAAACTTCTTACTACTTCAGATTGCTCATAACACCAATAAATAATATGTAAAAATATATATAATTGAAATCTGGCATGAATAAATGTTCAAATTTAGTAGTAGTTTTTCGAAAATCATTTCTACTAACGGGTTTTATAATAATGGCAATACAACAATGTCATTATAACACCATTCTATTACGAGACCACTGACCAACCACTGACCGACCAATGATCGATCATTATGAATTAGCAGATTACGAACTTTTAGCAAAATGACAATGGGATCGTGTTGGAATGACGATATTTATAAAAATAGCAGACTTGAGGCCCTGGTGTGTAGGGTGCGGGCCAGCCGCAACAGTATCCTGAACGCTTTTGCTGAACGTTTCGACTGTCAGTATGTGAACCACTGCTGCATGGTTCACGTACAGACTAATTTTAAGATATTATTTTAATTTTGTTCGTGTAGTATAATATAATGTATAATTGATAAAATGAATAACTAAAATTATGTAGGTATAGATGATATAATGTATGTCAATTTAAATGTAACATCTTAAATTTGTTTAATTTTTTTTTTTTTAATATGTATGGGTCAGCTGATACTTTTTTCGCTATTACAATGTTTGTCCTTAAGTATGTATATAAATTAACTAATTACTTGACATTTATTCTTATTTGACATTTATTATGAATTTACTTTTAACTTTTAATTGAATTAAATAATGTTTTTACTGAACTTTGCAATCTGGGACAATCAAGCCGACCAATAATTTATGTGTGGATTTTTATTTATTTTTGTTTTATATGAGTCACGGACCTAAAATAAATGATTATTATTATTCTCTTTATTCATTTTCTTTACATATCTATTACATTTTTAAATATTTTTACAAAATAACATATAAAAAAACATTTAAAAATATAAAAAATAGTAGCCCACCAGCATCGGGAACAAGGTCCGGGCTACCGGTGGTCAGGGCTCTTGAGAGAGGAACCTCCTGACAATACGTGCCGTGTCTAGAAGTACTGCTTTCTGAATCAAGCCCTTGATCCAGCTGTCAAGCGAAAGACTCCGCAGATGTTGGTCGAAGCTTTTGGCTATTAAGCCATTGGCCGACACGACTATCGGCACAATGACTGCTGTTGTCACGTCCCACATGTCGACAACCTCGCGAGCCAGATCTAGATACTTGAATTGCTTATCTTTCTCTGCTTTCACGAGGTTCTCGTCATGCGGGACCGTTATATCAACAATCATTGCGCGACGCTCCAATCGATCTATCACCACAATGTCAGGCTTATTGGCAACAATAGTCCTGTCAGTGACGATAGGTCGATCCCAATACAACGTGATATTACCATTATCGAGAACTGGGTCGGGCGCATACTTATAGTATGACACTTCTGATTCCACAAGGTTGTATTTCAAAGCAAGTTGCTGGTGGATTATCCTGGCAACAAGGTTGTGTCTATGCAAGTATTATCCGTTAGCCAGACGAGAACAACCAGAAATAATATGTCTGATGGACTCACCCGGACGGTGGCATGCCCGACACACGTCCACCGTCCCGTCCTTCATAATATGTTTCCGGTAGTTATTCGTCAGCATAACTTCGTCCATTATTGCACAGACAAAATCTTCAGTTTCCCCGAAGAGGTCACCGAAACGCAGCCAGGATACAGACGCTAAGAAGTCTACATCGGGCCCGTGTAAGGCCCGGTAAAAGCGTCCGTGAAGCACCTTGCTCTGCCATACATCCTTGCGGTCATTAGTGTCTAATACTACAGGCTTGCGCCAGTTCTCGTTAGCCAAGAAGAGCGGGGTAAGGCCCTTGTCGACTGAGACCACATCTCGGTGCATCCCCACGTCGGCTGCTAAGAAGTATTCCCTGAGACTGCATACCTCACGGTTGTGCAGGGTCTTAACATTTAAGAAGCCACGACCCCCACACTTCCGCGGGATATACAGTCTCATCACCGATGACCGTGGGTGATGCATCCGATTTGTGGTCAGCAGTACGCGGACCTTCCTATCTAGGGCATCAAGTTCTGTCTGAGTCCATTTGAGTATGCCGAAAGAATACATCAAAACCGGCATGACCCAACCGTTGAAGGCACGTACCTTGTTTCCGCCTGACAGAAGACTGCTTAGCACCTTATGCAGGCGGCCAAAGAAACGCTCCCTCAACGATTGTTTCATGACAGCAGTATTGATACCTAATGCTTCCGACATACCCAAATACTTGTAGGTTTCTGTTGAGGAGAGGGATCTAAGGTGTACGGAATCCGAGAGTTGAGTTCCCACGGATTCCGTAATCTCCCCTCGCTTCACATGCATGACTGCACATTTGTCCACACCAAATTCCATCCTGATGGCGCTACTGAAAGTTTCAGTTACCTTCAGTAGCTTCATCAGTTGCAAATTGTTGGGGGCAAAGATTTTCAGATCATCCATGTAAAGAAGGTGAGATATGACCTGACCGCCTCTCCTCAACCGATAGCCTAGACCTGAACCTTCCAGCAGTGTGCTAAGAGGATTCAAGGCCAGACAAAACCACAATGGACTCAGACTATCACCTTGAAATATACCACGCTCAATCCTTATTGGTTCGCTGTTCCCCTGCATTTGTCGACATCCTGGATAGCGAAGGACCGTCCTCCATTGCCCCATACACGACTCAAGAAAGGCGCGTAGAGTTGCATCTATCTTGTACAACTCCAGCACCCTCATGAGCCATGCATGCGGAACTGAGTCGTAGGCCTTCTTATAATCTATCCAACATGTAGACAGATGCCTTCGGGAGCGGCGAACCTGTTGGCTAATGGCCATATCAATGAGGAGCAGCTCCTTAGTACCACGGGACCCGTTCCTACATCCATTCTGAGAGGGAGACATGATGGAATTACTCTCAATATGTTGGTTAATTTTAGCTCTCAAAATGGATATAAGAACTTTATAGACCGTTGGCAAGCAAGTGATAGGTCTATAATTTTTGGGCTCCGCAGTACTACCTGATTTATGGAGCAGGTGGGTAATGCCTGTCGTCAGGAACTGGGGCAGCGACCCTGACTCTAAGGCTGATTGAAACTGGGACGCCAAGCGAGCGTGCGATCTTTGGAACCATTTGATCCAGAAGTTGTGCAGTCCATCCGGCCCTGGAGATTTCCAGTTTGGTAACGGACGGACTGCACGAGCTACGTCTTGGGGGCTGATTATTATTATAACATATTTTAATCCAAATGGAGAGATGTCTGTAAAAATCTGTTGTATAAACTGGGGCCCATCTGTGAACCCGAGCGCTATCACTCAATGTCCCAAAGTTTGTATAAGTAGTTAAACAAGCCAGTCGCAAATAAAACAAGCTTTTACATCATGTGAATAAGTTTCTAGCTAAGTATTAATACTGGTTTTGTTTGGATTTTTGTAATAAATAATAATTGATTGTTTTCTGATGTAAATGGGAAGGAAGTTACTGCTACTACAGCCTTAAGCAGAGATCTATGAACGTTATTTTGCCCGTGCTTTGTTAGACAATGCCCCATCTGTATTTTGCACTTGTAGTTATGGGACAGTGATCCACTTAGTCGAGCTCACCTTTCTACATGTCGACTTAACCTTTGGTATACCGGAACGCGGATCCATGACAAAACAACATCAGTCGTTTTTTTTTCAGATCACTTTATTTTATTTCGCTGATCCACAATCTCGATGCACTGTCGATCTAAGAGCCGAAACGTATTTTTGTTACGGAAGATACTTTCTTTCGCGAGTCTAACTAGCAGTAGCCGGGTTTTGCATGAATAAGAAGTATCTAAGTTGTTAAGCCTTTTCTCATTTACCTAAACTATGCTCAACCTCCTTTCGTGTCAGCTGAGCCCCAAAAAAATATACATATACAGCTAAAGCGACCCCTGCGCTTCCACTGACAAAGCCGTGGAAGTAGCGAAATTTTGGGCCCATTTCGTTCTGGCAACGCGAAGAACTTCATCGGCATTTCATCATTCTTTTGCCCTGATCCCAATTCTTTTGAGGTCGGAGCTGCATGTCTTCTTACTCAATTCCTTTCATCGGCATTTGTTTTTAAATAAAGAACCCAATATAATGAATTAAGTACCTATTTTTACAATTAAACCAAACAGCATTGCTCTTTTACTTTCGCAACAGACTCTTTAACAAGCAGTAAGACAGAAGAACTGGTAACAAGTAAACTATCCAATAATCTTCACTTTATTAACTCAGACTCGGGCCAGAAAAACCCTAGAGCAAAAATAAAAGAGATTTTTCTCTGCGAAATAATATCTCTGTATTTTTCTTAACCAGCTGAAGAAAACTCAGTCTCAGAGACAAATAAAACTACAGTCCAGTCTTTATATACTACATGGAAATCATCATCTGCCTAGCCTAGCAAACTATCTTGGGGTCGGCTTCCAGTCTAACCGGATGCAGCTCAGTACCAGTATTTAACATGAAGCGACTGCCTATTTGACCTCCACAACCCAGTCACTGGGTAATACGATACCCCTTGGTAAGACTGGATGTCAGACTTTTGGCGTCTGACTAAGCAACGACGGTCAAAGATCTACAAATGACAGCCGGTACCAACGGCTTAACGTGCTTTCCGAGGCACGGTGTGCAAATAATGGTCACCCATCCACGGACCAACCTCGATAAGCACGGCTTAAACTTAAAGATCGACCCGTGCAGCTGTTATTATTTAGCCACGAGCTCCTCTATTATTTCTATATAGTACATGCAAATAATAGACTGAAAATGAAGTAATACTACATCTCCCAATTTTTTTCTTATCGATATTGAGGCTGCCTTCTAGTCTAACTGGATGCAGCTGAATACCAGTATTTTGATGGAGCGATTGCCTATCTGACTTCCACAACCCAGTTACTGGGTAACATGAAGTACCTTGGTAAGTCTGAAAATTTAGTAATACCTACTATTGATACTAAAATATTCTTAGTGAATAAAAATAGACCCAATTTAGATTTGATTGATGTATAAAGAAAAACACATTTTTTTCTAGACGATTTTATTTTTTTTCTGAACGAAATTTATTATTGCCCAGACAAGCAAAAGTAAATAATGTGTTTTTTTGAAGCGACCTACAAAAAGCTACTTAAAATAAAAACTACTACAGAGCCATCTATGATACCACGGAAAAACCAACATCAACTCCTACAAAACGCAAGCAAAGTTTACATCGACATAAGACTATATCGGAAAACCCGACAACAACTGTCGGGCAGTTGCCCACCAGACATAGCACCCGTCTGTTCGGAGGATCCTCCTTTTCTATAGTGGATGGAAATCTTTACACCCTGTTCCTCATACGCCTAAAACCCTAAAAGCCCCCACCCACCCCTGAAACCCTTCCTTTCAATTCAATTCAATTCAATTCAATTCATTTATTTCAGATAAATTACGACAATCCATACACATTTAAAAAACAAAAATGATAAAAACAAAAGCAACAAAAAACACTACAATAATAACAAATTAAAAATAGAAATGGAAACATTGAATTAGGACCGGACAACACGTACATGCAGTTTTGTCCAATGCTCCATGAAGGAGCACTCCATGTCCATCCTCCCAGCAATGAGCTGCAGAAAGCTGTTGCCTCCTTTGTCAAAGATAAAGTTAGGCAAACAAGGATAATTAAGGCTCCGAAGGTCAATCAATATGTTTTGATCAAATGCCCGTAATGACAGACGGATTTATTTATTAGTAGACTACAGTAAGACGATGTTAAGAGAGTATCTCTAAATAAGATGTATGTACTTTCGTCTGGGTACTGGGGCCTCGAAACAAAGGGTTTTATTAAATACTAGCTATCCGGCGCAACTTCGTTTGCGTCACATTTTCCCCGTTTTGGCAACATTTTTTATTGCTGCTCCACTCCTATTGGTCGTAGCATGATGATATATAGCCTATAGCCTTTCTCGATAAATGGGCTATATACCACTTACCACAAAAATTTTTCAAATCGGACCAGTAGTTTCGGAGCCTATTCAATGCAAACAAACAATCAAATCTTTCCTCTTTATAATATTAGTTTAGAAATAAATACGAAAACTCCCGTGATCCAAGCGCTGGCTTTTACCTTAGACAGCGTTGCTATACAATGCGGCGATGCCACTAGTCTCTTGAGGTCATTACCAGTTGACATCGTTGATGATCGTCGATCTTCGTTTTTCTTTTCTTTTTCTACCTTACCTGTAGTAAGCAACGACTTATTGTCGGGCCTACGCTGTCCTCACATACTTAAGGGCGCGTTTGCAATTTTGCTGATTTTCACACAGTCAACTCTAAATCTAAGAAAAAAAAATACCTAAGTGTCACAAACTCGTCGAGTAGTTCCAGTAGCAGGCACAGAAGTACACCTTCAGGTCGCTCCATCAATTCCTGAGGTAAGGTCTCATCATAACTAACAAAACGACCCCAAACTCGGCCCAAGTTTTTTTTTTTTTTTGTCGCTGGGAAAAAATGCATTACGCATACCCGCCCATCGGGGGATGGACGGGCTATGTGGGACTCCCCGGTCTGACCCGGTATACCCACTAAAACAACCCAGCGGCATTCCCGCTTCGTCCAAGTGGCGGGGGACTGGGAAACCGGCACAGCCTTAACGACCAGTCCTCCGCCGACGATTGCCCTTCATGTGGACCCCTCACGCCCCCCCCCTATGGGGAGGGGGAAGGGCCCGGGAATGACCAACGAAAGGCAATGACGGGTGCAATGCGGGCGAAGGCACCCCCACACCTGTCGCCCGCCCGTCGTCACCATGAGGAGTTAAAGGACCCCAACCAGGGCCCTAGCTCCCCACGCGGCGGCCACGTATCCCGGTCCCCTCTCCAAGAGCGAGAGGGGAGGGGAGTCCGTGGAAAACCACGAAATCAACGCCACCAAGCCGTCCCCGTTGCCCAGCCAACGGCAAGGGATCGAGTAAGGCTCGGCGACCAACAAGTCCACCAACCACTCAGCCATGGTCTGCATCAGCAGATCCTAGTAGGCTGACCTGTAGTGGTTGGGGTTCGCCTGAGGGATGCGATGTTCGACCCTATCCTTCAGTCGGACATCGCACTCCCCTCCGCAGCCGTCGCTGGAGCGGCGGTGCTAGCGACAGCATCAAACCCGGACGGCATCTGCGCTTTAGCCCAACTCGTCGAGAAGTTCCAGTAGCAGTCGCCGAAGTACACCTTCAGGTCACTCCATGAAGTCCGGAGGTAAGTACGTATTACATAGAAGTAAGAGAAATAAAAAACTTTAAAAGTTTCAAAATTAGTTCACTTGACACGTGTCAATGTAGTAGTTCGATTCGACGCCTGTCAATTTTGCAAACGCGTCCTTAAGTACCTAACGCTGTAACATTCAAATATTGCAAAACCAAATGATTATAAAAGAGTAACCATGGAGTTTCCTGCCGGTTTTTCTCCATAGGAAACGACCAATGCCCCTGTGTAATAAAATATTTTGATTTTGATAAGTTTTTTGACTCCATTTTTAGGGTTCCGTAGCCGAATGGCAAAAAACGGAACCCTTATAGATTCGTCATGTCTGTCTGTCTGTCTGTCTGTCTGTCTGTCCGTCCGTCCGTATGTCACAGCCACTTTTTTCCGAAACTATAAGAACTATACTGTTGAAACTTGGTAAGTGGATGTATTCTGTGAACCGCATTAAGATTTTCACACAAAAATATAAAGTTTTTTGCCATTCGGCTACGGAACCCTAAAAACATAAATTTTGGGGTTCCCCATACATAGAACTGAAAACCAATTTTTTTTTTCCATCATACCCATACGTGTGGGGTATCTATGGATAGGTCTTCAAAAATGATATTGAGGTTTCTAAAATATTTTTTTTCTAAACTGAATAGTTTGCGCTAGAGCCACTTCCAAAGTGGTAAAATGTGTGTCCCCCCCCCCCTCTAATTTCTAAAATAAGAGGAGGAAAATATTTAGGATTGTAGAAGGTAAAAAAAACTATCAACGAAAATTGGTTTCAATAAGATATGATGTTTAGTTTTTTAGATATTGGACTTTTTCATCAAACTGCAGCAGTAACTTTGTTGTTCATTAAAATACTATGAAAAACCAATTTAGTTTTGCGGTTGAGTGGAAGTTTACTAAGTTCAAAATATTGTTTGGGGCTATGGAACCCTGTGTGCGAGTAAGACTCGCACTTGGCCGGTTATGTTAGTAAGTTTAGGTTACTTTAATGTAACCTAAAAAATTAATATAAAAATATGTTTTATAAAATTTAAAAATCGGTTCCATCAACAGCAGTGCTTTACTGGACTTAGTGGTCATAGACTTCTTCACAAGCTGTGCCATAACACCTTGACGTCTGAATTTTGCAAGGGAAAAAGCGTGATGTGTTAAGTCATGTTATAAATAAGAATTTATAAATCTTTTATGGGATCTGTATGGTGTCGGACGTAAAGAATAGCACCATCCCATATCTTCCCGTGGGTGTCGTAAGAGGCGACTAAGGGACTTGCCAGAGAATGGGCAGCAGCGTTTTTCTGTGTTTTTGTAACAACCGTACTGCGATCGCCAACCCGCCTGCCAAGCGTGGCGATTATGGCAATGCCCCCCAAAATGTCAATGTGACTTGGGGGAGGCCTATGTCCAGCAGTGGACGTCTTTTGGAAATCTTTTATTACTACGCTGTTATAGTGGCCACACACTAATACCTAAATAAACTACCCGAAAGGACCTTGTTGGACGATGCGTCATTTTTTTACTTGTAGATAAGAGCCTAAAGAGAGAAAATAATGTATCTTCCAAGCAAATATTTACTTATTACCTAATTTATATGTTTAGTAACGGAAACTAAGTCCTACAAGTTATTATTGATGCTGATTGATCTTGCTATTTTCGTAACCCTTAAAGTTACTTTGTATAGTATAGTTATACGTACTTATGAAAAATGAATGTGTGAACGAAAAAAATGATTAATATTTTTTTTTCGCAACAAAACGAGTTTTAGTTTTTGTACGTTCTTTACAATTTACAACTTTTTTGGCGGTATCGTAATATGATTACAGCTGTACCAAATATCAAACAGGTGGAAATGTCCATTGTCCATTTTTTTTTGTTGCTCCACAGTTGTTATTTCTCCTGTATCGTGGGTGCGTTTACAGACATTTAAACTCACATACAAAAACAGCCAGACCTGGAATAACTATCTGTAGGCCATACAAATATTTGTTCCGTGCGGGGATCGAACCCGCGACACGCAGCGCAGCAGTCGATCGCTCAACCACAGCGCCAACCGTGCCGTAATATGTGGCAACATTATATGCTGATTATTCTATGATATAGGAACATGACTGCCTGGTTGGTCTAGTGATCAAAAGCGTAACTGCTCGCGCAAAGTGTTTTTGGGTTTTTCCATCAGGAATTTCTCAGTAGCAAACCCGGAGTCTGAATTTGTGCCCGGGTGATGGCAATAGGCTCGCCCCCTATTACATGGGGAAACTGACGAAATGAGGGTGTACTATTAGGTACCAACATGTCTGCCTAACCCTTAGGAGTTCGTGGCTACATTATAACAGCCACACGGGTCGATCTTTAATTTTTATCTTGTCCCTGGATGGGTGATAATTACATACCGAGTTTCCTACGTGCCTCGGAAAGCGCGTTAAGCCGTTGGTCTCGGCTGTCATTTGTAGATCTTTGACAGTCGATACGACTAGCCAGAAGCCAAAAGTCTGACATCCAGTCTTACCAAGGGGTATCGTATTACCCAGTTACTGGGTTGTAGAGGTCAGATAGGCAGTCGCTCCACATAAAATACTGGTATTCAGCTGCATCCGGTTAGACTGGAAGCCGACCCCAAGATAGTTTGGGAAAAGGCTAGGCAGATGATGATGAGTTATACAGCATATAAAAGAAAGGTGTGATCATATTTCTGGGTGTGATTCAGACCATCAAACTGAACAACTTTTTCCATGGGACCACCATCGATCAAACAAAACAAAACAAAACAAGTACAAAACTTCAGCATGTTCTGACGGTGACGTGGTGTTTACCAAGAGGTATCGTATTACCCCGTTACTGGGTTGTGGAGGTCAGATAGGCAGTCGCTTCATGTAAAATACTGGTACTCAGCTGAATCCGGTTAGACTGAAAGCCGACCCCAAGATAGTTTGGGAAAAGGCTAGGCAGTTGATGGATCTCTGCTGCTGGTGGCTGGCAGGCAGGTTATGTTATCTTATGTTATATCTATCTGTTTAATAGGTACTCTGATTCAGAAAAATACAAACGCGCAACTAACGTATGCCAACTATACCTCTAATATTTAGCAGACGGATACAAAATGGCAAAAATGGCGAGAATGACGTTTTCTTACCCAAATTGCTGACGTCAGCTGTCAACAAAATTTCCTACTTTTTTTGTAAGGAAAGGGCGAAAATGCCAATAAATCATAACTATCGGCCTATCGACAAATAGGTTCGCGCTGATCCGCCATAAAGAGGGTGAGCAGCTGTCACGGTGATAAACGGTGGCGATTTAATATAATAACTTTTTTTTTTCGATGTTATTTTCTTTTCAAGGCAGTGTTGGTGGTCACTTTCCAACCGTGTTTACTTAGGTATCTTGTGCTTTATTGTGAGGGGCTTTAATTAATTTAATAAATGACAATTATTGTAATTAATTCGTCCTTATTGTACAGCTGAAAGTGTACGGGTAACTCAGCACATGGAAGCCTCAGAGTTCCACTTTCAGCTAGATAAAACTTAAATCCCGCATCTTAAATCTTTATATCCAGTGTTACCACATTATACTGAACCTACCTGCTCAGCTATCAATTTTCACTTGGCTACACCTAGAATCAACAAAGTAGGTACATTAAACCAGACTACATTATTGGAAAGTTTATAAAGCTACTTATCGAGTAAAAACATAAATTATACGCAAAAGCCAGTCTAAACACGATGTGTTTCCAAAATACATGCTTACCGTTAAATCACTCCCACACGTATTTTAGCTGAGTTCGAAGGAATAACTGTAATACCTTCTAATAACTTACGTTGCTATTTTATAATCCACTTGCTTCTGCACGCGGTTTTGCCCGCGTGGAGTTCGGCAATTGCCCACGTGTGCTTTACCCCAGCAAAATAATGCCGATTATAGTAATTTAAATGTTATAGATAATAGTTGTTATCTCGCGCGTAAGTGTTAGTATACGATAAATAGTTGAGTAAAAGTCTGTGATTTTCAAAGTAAGAAGCCAGACAATTCATTCTGGTTACTGTTACTGCTAGCCTATATCATCCCACTGCTGGGCAAAGGCCCCTCCCCATGACTTCCAAATCCTTCGATCCAGGGCCAATGTAGACCACTGGTTTTTGGTTTGAAAAAGTCTGGTTAGAAAAAAGTATACTAGGGCGTTTTTTTATTTTTATTTTAGATTGTTGGTGGCCTAAATGGGTTAAACCAGAATTTATTTTATACATGTCTTTCGAGCTTTGATGCCGTTGCTCAAATGTCCCGTCGTCCATCCGCGCCTTTCGATATAGCTAATAGGGTAGCTTTTTTTTTGTTAAAAAATACTCAGATTACGTCCCGAACAAATAAATTAATAATCAATCAATCAATCATTTTATTATCAGGCAACTAAGGCCCATACATAAAATACACAAAATAATCTTATACAATAAAAATAAACTAATACATATTAAAAAAACCTTAAACTATAACTAAACACGTAATGTTGACGGCGTCGTGTTCCGCTGCGTGGTGTCGCGTAACCGTCCTCGGAAACGTCGAAATACGACACCTTTCGGCCAAAAGTCCTCTCTCACGCAGGTCTGTAGATGGTGGGTTGGAACTCGTACCACGAACGACTTAAAGTTAATGTTGTGGCGCGATTCCAACCTTTCTACCCGCAGAGTCCAGTTGGTCTTCACTTTCACGTACTGCACGACATCCTCAACCGTCGTGGAGTGATGCAGACGCGAAATGTACAGCTGCGTCGTAGGCACAGCAGGAAGCAGCAGCATGTTGGGTCCACTCGGTGCGGTACCGCACTGGTTTCGCGAACAGGGCTTCTTCTTCTTCCTTTCCACTTTCGTGAAACCCTCTAAAAAATAAATAATGAATGATGAATAATGAATTATCCTAGCATCTCTTTGTGAATGACGTTTGCGAAACAGTTCTCACTTAAATCATTGCCAGCCATAGCCTAGGGGGAGGATATTGAGATTTTGTGTATTTTAAATTTCATTTTTTATATCTAGTAAATGAGGTCAAAATGAAAATTCAATATGGTCTGAGGAAAATTTGCTGATTTTCCTTCATGGGGTTCGTTCTCCTCGGTGCCATCTAGGGTTTTCATTTCGACCTCATTTTGTTATCAGCGGCCCCGATAACCACCACAAATGTCCATGCGCGTAAATGTCTGTCGTGCAAAAGTCCATTCACGGAACTGTCCCTAGAAGTATGTATATGAAGTTTTTTTAGCGTATTTGTCCATACAAAAGTGCTAGAATGTCAAAAAAAAAAATGCCACACCTTTTGTCGCCTGAGGGATGGAATTTCTGAAAACGTTGAAATGACTATTTATCAATTCAATCAAGCAACACAAATAGTAAACAAGCTGATCGGTCATTTTTGTTATACTTATGTTCCCACCCCTCTTTTCTTTCATTAAAATACGTGTATTTATTTATTTTTAACCAGAAACTTGTGTTTAAATTTTCCGGATCTAGGATCCGACTGACATCGGCCAAAAGTGGTTTTGTCCGATTAGCTGTTTTGACTGGAACAGATCTAATCAAACTCTATTATAAGTAAAAGGGTAGCAGTAACATTTGATATTTTCGATACACTTTGATAAGATTATTATATTGAGGTAAGAAATATATCGAATGTCAAAAGAAATTACATTTTATAAAAAATAATTTTGGTTTTATAACAAGACGGTCGTTGCCTCCTTTGAAGAACGTTTGTACTTATGACATTATCAATATTTTAAGAACAGACATCGTGAAGAATCAACTTCTTAATAAGGTACAACTCTGCTCAACCCTTCGGGGATTACAGGAGCGATGTTGTGTAAGACATGTTTAGTTTTCCATATTGATAGAAAATTTATATTCTTGATACATAATATTAAATCTTGCGTATCCGATATTACCTCGAGGCAGTGCCTTCCAGGAAGATTTACCACAATATTGTATATTTTAACTGAACCAATATTTTAAATTTTGGTTTAAATCCTCGTTACTCAAAAACCATACACATTACTCGTACACACTAACGCACAACATTAAACGCAATAAATTGATTTATTTTTCCACTTCAGAATCTAATCCTTCGTAACCAACAAATGAATGGGTAACCAACTCAGTCCAACCACAGAATGAGATTAACATAGAAAATTCAGCAACACTCGTTTACGTAAATCTTTTTAATATTTAGTACTGCCACAGACCAAACAAATCCAGAGCTCTTATAGCATTCGTTCGTATATACTCTTATCTTTACAAGTCTATAGTGCGAGTTTTAAAACATATTTTAACTCATTAACATATGTTTCAATTTTTACTGAAACTTAACTAGCGTCATCTAATGATCAAAATAGAAAACACAAATATTATATCTTTACAATTAATTGAAATTTACATTAACAGGATCATGAAGATTTTTTCAGTGACTCGTACTGGGCCAACTGCGTTCACAGACTAAATCATTGTTTCACTATTCAAGTAAAAAACGTGCCCTTGAATTGCTGCCCCTGACAGCCCTGAAAAGAAGGAGAAATGTCATAATAATTTCACTTAACTAGAGAAAATAATTTGAACTTGAAGTTGTAGCGACCTACAAAAAACAACTTACTACAAAAAGTACTGCAGCGCCATGACACGACGGAAGAACTAACATCAATTACCTACATCGCGCAAGCAAAGTTTACATCGACTTAAGACTATATAGAGAAACACAACAACAACTGTCGGGCAGTTGCCCACCAGACACGACACCTGTCTGGTCGGAGGATCCTCCCTTCTCAATGGAGTATTGAGGAACTTTACACCCTGTTCCTCATACACCTAAACTGGTGACCCCGAAATGGACGTCAGCGCAGCCTTCGAGCAACGTGACGTCATCATCATCAACATAATACCTAGAATCATCATCAACATTATAACTAGAAGAACCCAAATTTTGAAATGAAAACTTCTTTAGCGGCGTTGTGCACTTTTATGATGGGTAAAAAATGTTAAACCCGCGTCACGTGACCACCGTCAGGTCACGTGTCCTAAACGAAAATTCGTAAGACGGATTGACATTAGGTTACGAAGGAATTTGAACTTTATGATATCTGTCATCGAGTTTGGGTTTCAAAAACTGGATAATTATCGTATGCACAAGACGGATTGTAATAGTTTTGAATGTGTTAAATTTTTAATGTAATGTAAATTGTAATGTTTATGTAAGATAGCGCAATAAATGAATATTGTATTGTACCACCTAGATGATAGTACTTTTATACTGATAATTAAAGCAATTCGTGCAAAATTATTCCCTATCCATTCCAAAATATCAAAACTGCACAACGTTAATATTCAAGTTTTTACTTCTGTCGGCACTCCCGGAGTGCAAACCGTTTTTTTTGTTTTGTCTGTGAACCTATCTTAGACGTATGTAATGCGGAGGACTGAGAAAAATGTTGTAAGGAAAATTTTGAGTATGAATGTGGAGGGGTATAATACTAGAAGAATACCAAAGAAACGATGGTAAGACCCTCCTTCACACGGTCTTACCATGATAAGGTATAAATGAGGAAACTGCTGAGATGATAAGTAATAGGGAAGTACGGAAGAAGAAGACATGCTGCGCCGACCACGAATAAATTTCGATAAGAGCTGGAGAATGATGGCTGTGACCCTAAATGACCTGTTGTATACCGATGTGAGCAGGAATGGGTAGGAATTTTGGAAATTGTATCAAATAGGTATACTGGATATCAATCTGTTCTGTGCTCAGTGAATTTCCGTCTAAAACAACCCAAGACCGGGTCCTAAACTTAAGAAACTTATGTTTATTGCGAATCATACCTTCGATTTATTTTATTCTCAACTTGGGTGCCGAGTAGATGTTTTTTCAGTTTCAGACACCTGTGAAATTAGGTTTTAGGTGGGACATTAAAAGACTGCCGGTGTTTCACATCATCATCATCATTTCAGCCCAAAAGACGTCCACTGCTGGACATAGGCCTCCCCCAAGTGTCGCCACATTGACACTTTCGAGGGTTTTGCAATAATCGCCACGCTTGGCAGGCGGGTTGGCGATCGCAGTACGGTTGTTACAAAAAGCACAGAGAACGCTGCTGCCCATTCTCTGGCAAATCCCTTAGTCGCCTCTTACGACACCCACGGGAAGATATGGGATGGTGCTATTCTTTACGTCCGACACCATACAGAGCCGGTGTTTGAACTAGAATGTATTACTGTGATGAAGAACTTTTGAAAGTTTTGTTTCGTATTTCGGTTTAGCATGTTATTGGGAAAAGAAAACCAGATGAAGCTCAGGTGTAGCTCTTGGCTAAATAATAACAGCCGCACAGGATCTTCAAGGTTAAGCCGTTCTTGCCAAGGTTGGTCCTAGACAATAAATAAATAACATCAAATTAGATTAGTTAGCAAATATATCGAAACCCATCACATCTGCGGATTTTCGCTAGCTAATATTCGAATTCTATTTTCAGTTTAAGTAGAACTCATTTTGTCAACAGCTGTACCTAAAAAGAATCCATTTGCCATCAAAACTTCCACGAACTATTTCAATGTTTTTTTTTTCATGAACGGTTACCTTTATACACTATAGAAGCCTGTATTGAATCAAGGAATAGCCATGTTGACTCAGCTGTACTGGGTCCTGGGGTTCCGAACACAAATACGTACTTAGTTGGTCGAGTAGTTTGAGACACGGAGTAGAAATGAAACGGAGGCCAAGCTTGGTACAATATGACTAGGCAACCAAGCCACTAAGATGGGATTGAATGACGACACGTCGGACGTACATAAATTATTATGCAGTTTTGTAAGTTAATATTTTGTACTTGTGCAATTAAGCCTTAGGTAGTGTTTTTACCATACCTGTGTCCTAGAGGGTAAGCTAATACCAACGATTTGTAATTATGTTCTACGTTGTGATCATCATCTTCTTTTTTTGTGTCGATACCACTTGTTTAAATTTCTGGGCCCAGTTTGTGGCTACGTTAATCGTGACATCTATTGCGTTTTTAGTACTCTACAGGTGTTGGAACATTTCGGACGCTCCAGTAAGTAGAACATCGTCTGGTTGGAAGTACCACATTCACACTGTGTATCGAACGGATCTTTAATACTCTATTGGTCATATGCACGTCAATTTTAATAGTTGAACTACCGAAATTGCCCTTCATCTACCACGCAAAGAACTTTTCTCCAAGAACTGTAGGGTTAGGCTTAAAGTCTAACTGGATGCAGCTGAATAATATTATATTACATCGAACGTCTGCCTATCTTACCTCCATAACCCAGTTAGTACCGGGAAATACGATCTATCTTGGTAAAACTGGTTGTCAGACACTATCCTTTGTTTTGCTGCTGCAAAATAAAGTTTCTCTAAGTCAGCGCCTATCTGCACGTTGTAATAGGCCTAAATCTAACAGAGAAGCTGCTATTATAAAAAATCACACTGGAAAAATTCTACATATTACACATGGATTGGTCTCTGTTGACTATCTACTCTCATGTTACCGTAATGTTCTAGAAGTGTGAGAAATAGACACCTGGGTCTCAGTGAGGTACTATGTACGAATTGAAATACTCATTGTAATGAGGGTACATTTGAAAACAATAGGCCTTATTGTTTTCAAAGGTACCCCTCATTCACTAATTACTACCCTATCAAAGAGGACACTCGCTTATTCATTAAAATTCTACATATTACACATGGATAGGTCTCTGTTGACTATCTAATCTTGTGTTCCCATAATGTTCTAGAAGTGTGAGAAATAGAAACCTGGGTCTCCGTCAGGTACTATGTACGAATTGAAACACATGATTTTGTGAAAAGTTTCGTGAATTCCTGATGAACTAAACTTTTCAGCTTTCAGAAACTTTATATTAAATAGGTTAAATGTAGGTACGGGAACGACTAATTTTTTTTTTTTTGTTATTAGGGGAATTTTATAACGGCCCCCTTGATAAGCAAATGCTTAAGTCGTGGCATTTCTTTTTTTTGTTAATAATACGAAACAATTGGCCGATTATTTTACTGTTCAATGTTAACAGATCGTTTAAATAATTTTTAAAACTACTTCTAGAATGTTTTTATTGGCCATCTAGTTAAAAATAATATTTTTAATTATTATTTTCTTGGTTAAAAGTCACGACCGCTTATTAAAGCAACTTTTGGTAATTAATTTTAGACTAAGAAGGCACTTGGACTAAAAATCTCTCCTTTTTAATATCTAGCCTAAATTATGGTAATCATTCTTAAAATGCTACAACTTTTTTCATTATTTCGAATAACTTAGGTAGACACAAATCATTTTGAGAAACATTTGCTGCAAATGTTGCAAGAGTTGTGGCTTTACCTTATTCCTTTGGGCGTTTACGAAAGTAGGGAAAAGAAGAGTTTTATCTACGTCTTCATTTAACTTTATTAAAGCTTCACTTATTTAAAATGTCATGACGTGCTAACCTATTCGGATATATCTATTTGGATTGGTTATCCATTAGAAACACAAGGAAAGAAATAATATTTACTGTAAGTCTACACTACACCGTAGTGGTGTACGTAGTGTGGACTAACTTTATTTTTATTTTTATATAATAGTGGTATTCCCCTGTGTTGATTTAAGTATGAGTTTATGAAAGACTAAGAGTACAAGAACACCAAATCTACACAAAGAAATAAAATTAAAGTGTCTGTTTGTAACTTCAAAATAATATATTTTTATTTATTTATTTAGGTTAACCAACAATTGTTTACACGATGTACATTTCAGACTTAATGACTAAAGTAACATTTACAAGTGCAACAATTAAATAAAGGTTAACACCACAGGCACGAAAACGGTTTTTACTGCATGTAACTTTTATTTACGGTACTTATAAGAAAAATTAAATAAAGTAATTTTTTATACATTTTTGTCTGTCTGCCTGTTTGTTTGTTCCGGCTAATCTCCGAAACGGTTGGCCCGATTTTGACGGGACGGGAATTTTACTGGCAAATAGCTGATGTTATAAGGAACTAACTTAGGCTAACTTACTAAGTTACTTTTATTTATGAAAAAGAATTACATAAATTCAGTGCAAATTAATTTAAAAAATATTAAAAAAAGGTATTTTTTTTATAAATAATTCACGAGATATAGCTCTGTATGGTGTCGGACGTAAATAATAGCACCATCCCATATCTTCCCGTGGGTGTCGTAAGAGGCGACTAATGGATTTACCAGAGAATGGGCAGCAGCGTTCTCTGTGTTTTTGTAACAACCGTACTGCGATCGCCAACCCGCCTGCCAAGTGTGGCGATTATGGCAAAACCCTCCAAAATGTCAATGTGGCGACACTTGGGGGAGGCCTATGTCCAGCAGTGGACGTCTTTTGGGCTGAAATGATGATGATGATGAATAATTCACGAGATGAAGGTCGCACGCAGCAGATAGTAAAATATACATTTATATAAAAGTGGTTGACTACTGTGATAACAAATAACAGAAAAAAAACCGGCCAAGTGCGAGTCGGACTCGCGCACCAAGGGTTACGTACAAAAATTATTATAAATATTTGTATTAAACGATGTAACAAATAAATTACGGTTTTCGCAATTTTTCCTTTATTTGTGCTATAAGACGTTGCTTCGTACCGAAATTCAAGATTCTGAGTTCACGGGAAGTACCCTGTAGGTTTTGATTCCCTTGCGAGTGTCAAAAATTTCCGGAAATTTGCGGCATGAACTGCTGTATCTTTTGGTTGTAGTTTGATTTTTTCACAGCTCTAAGGGACAATAAACTTGAGTATTTGATATAAATTCCAGCTTAATACCTCCACGCGTTCCAGAGAAAAAGGGTCTTGACAGACAGACAGACGGACGGACAACAAAGTAATCCTATAAGAGTTCCGCTTTTTCCTTTCGAGGTACGGAACCCTAAAAATGTGTAAAAGAAAACTTACTGCGCCAACCACAAATAAGTTAAAATAAGGCCAACAAAAAAAGAGTCATCATCATTTCAGCCGAAAGACGTCCACTGCTGGACATAGGCCTCCCCCAAGTGACGCCACATTGACCGGTGCGCCTCGCATCCAGCGGATCCCCGCAACCATCACCAGGTCATCGGTCCACCTGGTGGGAGGTCTTCCAACGCATCGTCTTCCGGTTCGCAGTCGCCATTCCAGAACTTTTCGGCCCCATCGGCCATCCGTTCTACCATCAATTCGATGCATTATCAAAAAATTCTGAAGAGAAAATAAGAGAAGCTATTTCCCTAAGCTTGGTAGTTTCTAAGTACAAGAAAAGCTTTGAACCCGGTCGGTTTTAAACTCTTTCTGTTACTTAAAGTACAAAGAATCAAGTGATGCGAATAAACTCGCAGTAAAATATATGGGTAAAGTTTTTAACTTGATCGCATTAAGCGTTTAGTATTCAGTCCCAGACTCTGATACCATAAAATATGAAGCTGCTCTGGATCGTAAATTTTAGCCTTCAGCTGAAATACTTGTATTTCTAGAGTTATGTGTATTTTTGATGTTACAGTCAAACGGGGTGCATAGGGACATGGGGGTGAATCAAGACGGAACTTTGAACAGGATATTATGTTGCATGAAAAACCTTAACATCACCATCATAATCAGCCTATGATGTTCCCACTGCTGAGCCACAGGCCTCATCTCTATGAGAGGGAATGGGCTGTAATCCACCACGCGGGACCAGTGCGGGTTGGTAGATGTCTGTCTTCGAATTTTAGTTCTAGGACATGCCGGTTTTCTCACGATGCTTCTTCACCGTTTTGAGAGCAGCGGTGATGAAATAAATTACACATAGTAATGCGTGCTTGGGTTCGAACCCACGGCTTACTGCTAGTAAGTTGGGGCTGCCACCACTGGGCCAAAAACCTTGTAACTAAAATGTATTGGGATTGTATACGCTTGATTAATTACACTATTACGACCACGAAACTAAAAGACGCAGCATGAATAATAGGTAATTACATGTTTTGTATTTTGGTGTAAAGGCAGGTCCTCCATTATAATCAGTTAGGTCAAAAATTACAATTTCCCCGATGCTAAAACTTCTCCCAAATAGGTTCGCCCTGATCCAATTAGCAACATTATTTCTCTACAACAATCAACGCAAACTCCTTGATTTAATACCAAAAAAGCCTTGTAACTTTGTACTAATAACCCTACGGTTCTGCCTATCCTTTTTCGGGTTAAAGCGTGATTTATTTGAGTGGGTAGTTTCAGCTAAATTAAATTTTAATTTGTCGTTAGCCGTGATTCGCGGCTCGCCCGCGTACGCGGCATAAATTATGGGCCACAGAGTGTGTTGTTTCGTGGTCAGATTTGTACTGAGGTATGGCCCTAATTTTTATTTACAGGTTTATGTAATTAGTTATTAGAAGTGGTTTACTAGGTTGTAGAGGTCAGATAGGCAGTCGCTTTAAGTAAAATACTGGTGTTCAGCTGCATCCCGTTAGACTGGAAGCCGACCCCAACATACTCGGGAAAAGGCTAGGCAGATGATGACATAGTTAAAAAATAATTGATTTAGTACTTATTTTGACTTTCTTTTAATAATTTGATTCATCATCATCATCATTTCAGCCGCAAGACGTCCACTGCTGGACAAAAGCCTCCCCCAAGTGCCGCCACATTGACATAAGGGGGGGATTGCCATAATCGCCACGCTTGGCAGGCGGGTTGGCGATCGCAGTACGGTTGTTACAAAAGCACAGAGAACGCTGCTGCCCATTCTCTGGCCAGTCCCTTAGTCGCCTCTTACGACACCCACGGGAGGATATGGGATGGTGCTATCCTTTACGTCCGACACCATACAGAGCATAATTTGATTAATTTATATTATTCTATTTTTATTTTTTTAACATTTCTGTTTTATCTTCAATTTTTACTGTGGCCATTTTGAAAATATTTTATTAATTTGGAATTTGTTCTGAAATTGTAGTTTTAACTTGAAACAGTAGAATATTATATTGATTTATCCAACAAGAGCTCTTTCTATGATATTATTTGATATTGTAAAATGAATTATTTAATCAATGATACTAACCTTTGTACGCCTAATGGCAAAACATAGAGAACTAACAAAAATATAACATCTCACACACCTGTGCATCTGTAACCTATGTTTACAAATAAACATTCTGTTCTTCTTCTGTTCTGTCTTTAGTTTTGTAAGCCCGTTATGTTTAATTTTTGGTGTACAATAAAGTTTTATTCTATTCTATTCTATTCTGATGCTGAGGTGGCGTGACGTGTGATTATTGTTTTAAACGATGCGGGGGTCATTCGACCCACAAGGACAGGAAGATGAAGATATCGCAGGCGAAACCATTTACAAAAGCTAGTCCAAAATATTACAACCGCAGTTTTATGTACACTATCATACAAGTAATTTATCAATACGATCCATGTGCGGTTTCTTTTTGATTTATGTACAGCTCGCGCGGAATGCTGATGAGCTCCATCATTTGATATATCGGATGGAGTTCGATTTATGTGTTCGAATTTGATAGTGTTTGTAGTGATGTTGGGTTATTGGGCAAAAGTCTAGAAATATTAGTACCTAACTTGGGTATGGGCCAGTCTGAACGGCCCAAAGCGAATGGACAGTGGGCCATTCGACCGTAACCAAAAATCGTCTACGTTCCAAAGATTTCTGATAGAGAAGAACCGACTACATTTTCCTCAAACGCCAAGACAGACCACTCCGTCAACCGTGTCCCGTTTTCGAACACAAAGATTTAGCCTAAAACTTCCGAAAGTTTCCGAAGTAAAAATATCACGTCTAGCCGAAAAAGGTATGTTAACAATAGAAAAGGGTTGGAAACTTGAGCATTCAAACTAATATTATACAAGAAATAATGGGTATTTGTGGGGCAATGTCGATCATGGGGGGGACACTTGGGGGCAAAATCGAATATATTGTTACTGAAAACGCCACTTAGCTTATCTTCAACTGCGAGATGACCAGAACATGTTTCAATGAGGCATGATGACGATCGAAGTTTGCCGACCGGCAGAAGCCGAATGAAAGCCGAATATAGGCGGTTATTGGCAGCCGCTTAGTGCATAAGTTCCTTTAGTGTAAAGAATTTTCGCAAAATAACTGTCTCGTTACTCTAGTGACTCTTAGTTGCCAAGGCTTATAGAATAGAAATATTTTATTTCAGACCCGAGTCCATAGGGTTAGTAACAATTATACTTAAAATCTAGTGTTAGTAGGTTACAGATAAATGAATTACAATTAAAATTCAGCGTAGAGCCGCATCCACCTCCGCATCATCGGGGAATCCCACCGATCTGCGAATACACTGAGAATACTGTTGGTGCCGCCGCGAACACGAGACATCAGGGATGCACACCTATTCCTAATGATTGCGGCAAAACCATTAATATTATTATCTGCAAACATCCCCGACGCACTACTCCACAACGGTAGCCGCAGCAGCACTCTCAGACTCTCAGCTCTCCGTCTCTCTCTCTCTTATTTCGAACTAATTATTTTATTTTTGTTTTGTCTTTTTTGTTTTCACTATTAACGCTTTTAACGTGCACGTTTTACTACATCGTTTTCACATAATGTACCATCTCAACAAGAATGATGTAATCAAGGTTTTTGCAACAAGATTCTGATTTAAAAGAGCGTCCATGGAGTTTCATGCCCATTCTTTTCCATAGAGATCTACGCTTTGGAATGGGCAGTACAGTACTTTCACAGTAAGTCTTGTGACTGGGACTGTGGCTTCATTTTTATTGTTGTTCGACTATTGAAAATTGCCAGTAACGGGCCTTCTTGAAATAAATGATTCTGATGGCAAGTGAAGTGCTGAACGTGAGGTCCTACGTTCGAGTCCCGGGTCGGGCCAATTGGTACTCGGTTTTTCCATCAGGAATTTAAATCAAATCAAATCAAAATCATTTATTTCAAATAAGCCAGTTACAGGCACTTATGAATGGTCGAACAACAATAAAAATGAAGCTACAGTCCCAGTCACAAAACATAATAACTTATCTGTAACAGCCACGGAGTCCTGATTTGTGCCCGGTTGATGGTAATAGGCTACCTAACCCTCTAGTCGTCATATTATGTTCCGCAAAATAATGCCTGATTGCCAAACTTATCTAAAATCTGTGACGTGTTAACCTAAATAAAGGCATCGCACCCAAAAATCATTACCAAAATCCCGGATTATTCCGTTACTAACAGATCATTTAACATAAAAGACCCATACGTAACAAGACATGATTTGATTTATCGCCGCCCATTCACGGAATACACGAATGACTGCCTCCAAACAGTCGCGGACTGAATACCAACCTTTATTTAATAAACAAGCTTTTGCCGCGGTTTCACTCGCGATATCGTGGAAATTATCCCACGAGAACGATTTAACCTATGACACTCAGGAGTAATCTAGCTTAGAAAGAATTTCTGGAATAGGATCAGTAGTTCTGAAGATTACGCCCACATACAAACCCCACATACAAACCCCACATACAAACTTACAAACATACAAACTTTACCTCTTTATGTAATGTATTGTGAATGGAATGAATGTAGGTAGTCCAAAATAAACCTTTTCATGATTGAAATGAAAGTGTATTAGATGAAGAGACTTATTTCTTACTTCTTCTTATTGAAGGTAACTACTTAAGCTAAAATGTTCTTATGATTTAAGGCTTAAGCGATGGCATAAGCGGAGCGACAAGCAATAGTTTGAACATAATTTCCACAGATCTTTAACCCGTCATAATTTTCGTATGGATTAGGGATAAGTATAGTTGATGAATGTCTGAATAAAAGTCTGAGAGCAGCGATGGCCCAGTGGTGGCAGCCCCGACTTACGAGTAGTAAGCCGTGGGTTCGAACTCAGGCAGGCGCATTACTTTATGTAATTTATTTCATCATCACTGTTCTCAAAAAGGGTGAAAGAAAACATCGTCGAAACCAGAGGAAACCAGCATTGATGATGATGATAAATATCCAGCATCATCATCATCATTTCAGCCCAAAAGACATCCACTGCTGGACATAGGCCTCCCCCAAAATTGACATTTCGTCGCCAAATTGACATTTTGGGCGGTTTTGCCATAATCGCCACGCTTGGCAGGCGGGTTGGCGATCGCAGTACGGTTGTTACAAAAGCACAGAGAACGCTGCTGCACATTCTCTGACAAATCTCATAGTCGACACACACGGGAAGATATGGGTGCTGTTATTCTTCACCTCTGGCACCATCAGAGCCTGGCAATATGCTCACCCCCTATTACATGGGACTTAACCATAGCGTAACGTAAAGAATAGCACCATCCCATATCTTTCCGTGGGTGTCGTAAGAGGCGACTAAGGGACTTTCCAGAAAATGGGCAGCAGCGTTCTCTGTGCTTTTGCAACAACCGTACTGCGATCGCCAACCCACCTGCCAAGCGTGGCAATTATGGCAAAACCCGCCTTATAAACACTTGGGGGAGGCCTATGTCCAGCAGTGGACATCTTTCGGCTGAAATGATGATGATGATGATGGACGTAGCACACACTTTGTAGGATTTTGTTTCGGTAAAATTTGAAGAATTTCTTTCTCAACATTTAGCCTGATCACTGACGGCCCTACCATACAGTGCTTTTTAAAACAGTTTCGAACATGTGAACCAACAGCGACGTCGTGGAAATGTAATTTTAGCGACAAAAGGACCACGATGCACTGTGATAATAGACTTACAGACAATTGATCCCATACAAGCCAGTCACTTGCCCGTTACAATGTCATGAGTGCTCGTGAGAATCTAATATTAGCATTATTAGATACGCGAACACCGGGCGTTTCTGTATAGAATAGGCATATTTCATCATCATCATCATTTCAGCCCAAAAGACGTCCACTGCTGGACATAGGCCTCCCCCAAGTGTCACCAAATTGACATTTTGGGGGGGTTTTGCCGTAATCGCCACGCTTGGCAGGCGGGTTGGCGATCGCAGTACGGTTGTTACAAAAACACAGATAACGCTGCTGCCCATTCTCTGGCAAGTCACTTAGTCGCCTCTTACGACACCCACGGGAAGATATGGGATGGTGCTATTCTTTACGTCCGACACCATATAGGCATATTTAAATAAAACATAATACTGACGTTAATCAAGAAGCCGCAAAGTCGAAGTTAAACTGGACTGGCCACGTCTGCCGAATACCCAATGTGATATGGACCAAAACAGATACTATGTGGAGCCCTGACACAACTAGACGTCGCGTCGTGGCAAACCTCGTAGAAGATGGCGGAATAATCTGGAAAAAAGCAACGACAAGTGAACCACGTTACACACCACACTAACAAACTTATTGATAACTTAACTGCATCCAAAATCTTGTTATTGGGATCGCTGCGTTCATATTATTCGTACATTCCTGTTTTTCAAACAAATCAGACTTGTGCCTGTGTGACTACGAGAAATGTACACGAGACCATTTTCATAACCATGTGTCCCAAGACACTAAGTCATGAAAACATCTTTTTAATGTCGTTTCACCTTTGAAACAATTCGTCGAAACAGGATTCTCTCAAGTATTGGCACCGTAACATAATTAGTTGCAGTTCCAAATAGGAGATACTTAGTTTCTCAGATCTACTTAGAGGATGTTATTACATCCAAGTAGCTTATTTACATTTTGACCGATTGTGTGTGTGAATTTTTAGGTATTGTCTATGAAACATATCAGTCTAATAATGGTTCAGACATTACTATGTGAGCGGTGGGACGAACTGCACCAACATGTCGGAAATTTTGATAAGCGTTAGTTTTACGATCCTGGTTATTGTGGCTGGTAAGTCTTTTACGTAAGTTTGATCTGTATGATGTCGGACGTGAAGAATAGCACCATCCCATATCTTCCCGTGGGTGTCGTAAGAGGTGACTAAGGGATTTGCCAGAGAATGGGTAGCAGCGTTCTCTGTGCTTTTGTAACAACCATACTGCGATCGACAACTCGCCTGCCAAGCGTGGCGTTTATGGCAAACGCCGCACAAAGTGTCAATGTGGCGACACTTGGGGGAGGCCGATCCAGCAGTGGACGTCTTTTGGGCTGAAATGATGATGATGCAGTTTTTTACAAACTTCAATGTTATTTTAACACACGACATCACGCCTTTTTGTCATGGGCGGAAAGCAGAACCTACAGAACGGTTCTTGCTACGATCCTTGCATTCTCCCTTCGCCACATCCAGATTCATGCTCTGGTATACGTATGTACATACTTTTCCGATCCTTGCATACTCCTTTCGCCTCATCCAGATTCATACTTTGCATACGAAAGTACATACTTTTCATATACATATTTTTATCATATTTTTCATCGTAAAAAGTTAACGAAAAATACTCTTGTCTTGGTTTGATAGCTCCATAATGTACTTCTACAAAATCTTTCCAATTTTTTGATTTGCAGATATGGTGGTAGGTATCCCACAGGATTACTTTCACAATGAGGCCGTGGTTGGTTGGATCAAGCTGCACAAATCTGCCGCTACTTTTAAGGAAGCCTTCCTGACGTGTTACTATGAGGGTAAGTAGATGTCTCTGTGGTTTTCGGAATTTATACAAACAAAGAAATAAAATTGAAGTGTCTGCTTGTAGTTTCAAGATTACAGCTTTTTTACTAAATGCATATCAAAGTATTATACGGTTCTTATAACAAAAAAAAACCTGTTTTGTATTTTTGTCTGTTTGTTTGTTCCGGACCGGATAATCTCCAAAACGGCTAAGCCGATTTTCGAGGGATTTTTATTGTTAGATAGCTGACGTTAAAAGGAGGAACTAGGTACCTACTTTTATTTTAGAGAGTTCCGTGCAATTTGTTTACTTTGACTAAATCCCAGGAATAGTCTATGGATTTTACTCTTACAGTATGTGCTGCCATTGATTTTCTTGTCTAAATCCTAAACTGGTTTTTATTTCCCTATTATAGGAGCAGTTTTAGCTTCTCCAATCAACGAAGCTTTAGCAGATATCCTTGACGACAGGAGAACGTTGGCGAAGGGAATATTATGGATAGGAACGCATTCTTTGTTCTCGGAAGGAGACTATTTATCTGTAGAAGGTAAGTATATTTTATTCTTATCATAACATAATGCCTGTAATCCCCGAAGGGTTTGGCAGAGGTGTACCATAATAGAGCACCTAAATTTCACTGGTTATTACTATGATCAAGAATAAACTGAAGTTATTGCGGGTGAGTTTTTCTTATCAGACAAATCGGTCTAACCTCTTTCTTGTTCGTTTTTTGCGCTCCGTACCACCAACACTGTCAATCACAACTCGTTTCCGTTCCCGAAACACAAAACTCACTATGTCAAATTGAAATTGAAATTCATGTATAATTCTAGTGTTTCAAAAAAAAAATCTAAATCAAAAGTAATTAGGTTGATAAATCAGCAGTTTTCGAACGTCAAAATTACAAGAGTCCACTCGCGAACCGTTTTCGGCACTTTTTAGGTCTTGACACAGTTGAACCACTGAATTCCAGGCATTTGACATTTGAAAACCATCCTCCCGCTTGAAGTTCTTATATTTATTACTAGCTGCTGCCCGCGACTTCGTTCGCGGGGTTTTTTATGGATATGAAAAATAGATGTTGGCCGATTCTCAGACCTAGCCGATATGCACACAAAATTTCATCAAAATCGGTCAAGCCGTTTCGGAGGAGTATGGCAACGAAAACTGTGACACGAGAATTTTATATATTAGATTTTCAATAGCTTCCCTTACCAGACTGGGTATATAGTGGTGTTCTGTCGAGATGACCTGAAGGTTATGAAACTCAACAAATACAAACCAACTGAACAAATAGTAAATATGGTAAATATCCCGTTACTAGTGTCCTGAACTCCCTAAACCTAGCATTATTTTGTGTTTTTCAGGTGTCCCTCTAAAAGACATGCCAGTTTCTGTCTCGTATGGGTCCGAAGGAAATGAAAACTGCGTCATTTTAACAGCTAGGAGAAGAGTAGAAACCACAAACTGTACCAGGGAGGTCCCCTACATGTGTTATAGGAGTCGCAGAGAACAACCAGTTAACTTTCAATGTGGCACCTTCGATAAAAGTAAGCATGATTCTCGACACTTGCTGACTCGCGCAACTTCATTTATCTAAACTAATATTATAAAGAGGAAAGATTTGATTGTTTGTTTGTTTGCATTGAATAGGCTCCGAAACTACTGGGCCGATTTGAAAAATTCTTTCAGTGTTAGATAGCCCATTTATCGAGGAATGCTATAGGCTATATATTATCACGCTACGACCAATAGGAGTGGAGCAGCAATGCAAAATGTTGCGAAAACGGGGATAATGTGACGCAAACGAAGTTGCGCCGGACATCTAGTGTCATATATTCCAGCTTTTATTACAACACTGTTCATTGATACTCCGCTCCTTTTGGTCGTAGCGTGATGTTATATGACCTATAGCCTTCCTCGATAAATGGGCTATCCAAAACTAAAAGAATTTTCCGATTCGAGTAGTTCCTGAGATTACCGCATTCAACGAAACAAACAAACTATTCTGCTTTATAATATTTTCTGGCATTCATTTTATTTATTTATTGCTAGTATTTCGGCTTGGACGTCTTAAATATAACCTATGACGTTAAGGGTAATGTAGCTTCCCATTAGTAAAAAACTTTCAGGAAGAATCAGTAGTTCCGAGGATTTACATCCAAAATTAAAAACTTTACCTCTTTGTAACACTGCTAGAAGTATTCCTATATTTAAATATATAGTATTCCTGTACGTATACATTTTTTTTCAAGTAGAATATATTTTTAAAATATTTGGTGGAAATTTGGAACAAACAAGGCCACTCATATGTTAAGTGCCAATAGATATCTGCTGGTAATTGTGAGTGTCACGACTTCAAGAGATATGGTCATAGACACCTATCTGGAGGGCCGATCCGCAGTCTCTTCTCTATGAGTCTGCTGCTCAGACAGAATGCCAGTTTTTGATATATTTTCAGATTACAATTTCGAGCCCCGCACGGGCAGTTGTTACAAGCTGCACGAAGAACGTCAAGAATGGACCCGTGCGCATTCCATATGCGCCTCCGAAGGGGGGTATCTGGTCGTCATCAACAACGAAGAAGAAGCCAACATCATAAAGAGCATGTCTTCGAAGAGAAGCCTAAGGATATCCAAGTTTAACGACTGGGAACCACTGTTCATAGGTCTACGTGATTGGGATAAGAAAGGCGTTTGGAGTACTGTTCAAGGTATTTATTCATGTAGCACTGTTTTAGTGTAATCAGCCTGTAACTCCCACTGCTAGCTAGGATACAGGTCTCGTCTCTGTGGCTAGAACGACACAGATGGTGCAGTAGCTGAGTGACTAGCTGCTGCGCTGTGTATCGCGGGTTCGATTCCCGCACGAAACAAATATTTGTACATATAGCCTACATGTACATGTATGTTCTGGGTCTGGCTATTTATTTATGTATGTTTTAAAGTTAAACGCACCCATATTAAAAGAAAAACCCCGAGATTGCGGGGCAATGTATCTTTAAAAAAAAGGAGAATGCAATAAGGCTTAGGCTAGGGCGGTTTTTTCATTCCTACGACATGAAAGTTACCTTACGACATGAGGAGCAGTGATAGCTCAGTGTTAACAATTCCGACTAAAACTCATCTTACGTGGATTCGCCCTATACCAGGCGGATATTATTACACTGCTCTCGAAACGTTAAATAAAAATTATTTCTACAACCCAGTTACTGGGTAACATGCTATCCCTCAGTAAGCCTTACTTGAATTTATCAGTTGAAAACTCCAACCCATCAGTCCTGATGCATTCTTCAGACATGGCCCGACCAAACCCACTTGAACCCAGCAGTATTTTTGCCTACATCATCGATTCCAGTTTTTAAGCGTATTGTAGTATTGCGGATTCTGTCGCTGAGCTGTATACCCAATACGCTACGCTCCATCGCCCTTTATTTATCAGTACATAATTTTAAATGATTTATTTTCAGGTGACACTATACAAAACGTCTACCATGTTTGGGCATGGGGCCAGCCGGATAACCTGGAGCACCAGCAGTACTGCGGTTCCTTGCTAAAGACGGGCAAGCTGGATGATACATGGTGTTACGTCAAAGCAATGTATATTTGTGAAAAGGACCCAGCAAAAGGCAGATTTCAAGATCCTAACAATAGGAGTTTAGTAGACCCCGATCCGCTAATCCACTACTGAAAGAAAATGAAAACTGCTGATAAAGTGCAATGTTAAAAGAAAAGTGCGTGAATCGGCTTCAACTTGTCTCTTATAACTTTCATATAAAACTTTTAGAATTAATTTTCCAAGACTATAAGGCTACGTATGTATTGAAAGTATCTTGCTTAGAGCCAAGAGCCTAGTGCGAAACGAACGTCCACCCCGTAAAACGAAAATACAACCACCCTTACCCCCTTCCGGAATTTTCACTCACTCGGATCGATTTTTCCTTCATTACTTACACCGTAAGCTACATTTTTAACCACTGATATGTTATATAACTTCATGCATAGATTTTCTCCTTTTTTTATTTTACTTTTTTATTTATTTATCATTTTTCGTCTGTAAGCACGTGTCAGCGGGCACGCCCTTTATGTCTGGCGGCTTTAATAATTATTGAGTTTTTTTTTTATATTTTATTATTGGTGTGTGCTAGCTGACATGTGACAAATTAGATTCTTTGTTTATATGAACTTGAACACTATTGTATAGGTAGGTAATCTGGTTCTTCTAACCTAACAGACGGATGTGTTGCTGGGGAGTTTGTTCCGCCACTTCTTCTTCCCAGCTAAAACACTAGGAAGTGGCGTTTAGGGGGACTGTCTCTTATAATTTTGACGTTCAAAAAGTGCTGATTATCAGCGGGTCAGAGCCCATTCGTCCCCTAAGATTCGCACCCTGTGCCCACTCGTCCCCTGGAACTTTTGAGGGGCCCATTCGTCCCCTGAAGAATATTTATTTTTATTCACTCTTCTAATATAAGTACATGTATATGTGTATACTGCAGCTTGGTAGTCCTGGTACGGTCGCGCAGAAAAGGCTAAAATAAAAAATATAGTAATTCGGTAGATATCATGTTCATTTCAAATAAGTTTAACACATACAAAATCACAATGTCCTAGAAACTAACAAAATACAGCTCTTTTACAAAAATCAGCCTTGATTGACCATCATTTAAATCAACATTAAATATAAAATATGCAAAAAAATAGAACTCATATCAACAAATAATCACTTCTTATTTTTTTGTATATTTACCAACTACATACATGCAAAATCATAATAACTTAAATCTTATAAATTATAACAGTACAAAAAAATACTAAAATCACACACTAGAAGACTAGATAAATCAACATATATTTTTTTTGTATATATTATTATCATGACGGATTATCATTCATCATAGCTCTTTTTTCAATGATCTGTTATGATTTATTAAATTAATTCCGATAATAAACTGTTCACAAGTGTACTATGTTAACCGTTTCTTATGTAAAATATGGCTAATTTTATCTCAGGGGACCAATAGGCACCTGAATAGGTGCCGAATCTTTAACTTATATTGTATATATATTAGAGGGGACGAATGGGTACCTTAAAAATAATATTTTTTATTAAAATATTAATTGGTCCCCTACCAGGAGACCAATGGGCACCTATATAGGGGCCGAATCTACAACTTTTATGCTGGGGGACGAATTTTAGGGGACGAATGGGCTCTGACCCTTATCAGCCTAATTTGATTAAGTGACTTTTGTTTTTTTTTTATTTTTATTTGGCTCGCATACTGCAAAGATTTATTTTTGGTTTAAACATTATTGGCCCTGGTTTATAGTGACTAAAATGTGATTACTTGGTAGCGATGGCGCTAAGCGCGCAGTGCGGCCGGGTGCAAAGTTTTAGAATAGAATATTTTGTTGCTGTTGCAGGTGGGTAACAAATAAGTGGCCACTGAAAACGTTCGTTTCACTTCGCTTCTCACTAGTAGACTCGCTAAGGTCTAGTTGCTAGCAACGCACCTGTCAGTACGTACGTAGCTTTAGTGATTGTGAAAAGCACATAAAATCTGTCGCATAATTTAGAAAAGCAATGTGCTTATACAGATATACACAAAAATGTATTATATTCATAAATTGTATTTGTATTTGTGTTATAAGCATATTCGTTTTGGTAAACCAAACAACCTAATTTATTTGCACCAAATGATTGATATTATTGTTTGGTTACCGAACCGGACGATATTGTAGCACGGAAGGTACTAAAATATTGTTATGTAGCATACATTTTAAACCACACGGTATAAAATGAAACCGCTTTGAAAATTAATGGTTGTTTTATTTAATAATTATGCTCTGGAGTATAATTAATGGACCAACATAATCCTCATTAGGTAAACATGCATCGTGGGTGCAGTAACAACAAAATTGTGCAACCTTGTGAATAAAACAACGGTTTTTCTTTGCATAAGGTGATTCATCAAAGGGTTAGGCTGTTTAAGTCCCATGTAATAGGGGGTGAGCATAATGCCATCAACAGGGCACAAATCTAGACTCCGTGGAAACTACTGAGAAGTTCTTGATGGAATAACCTAATAACACTTTGCCCGGCCTGGCAATCGAATCTAAGACCATATGCTCAGCACTCGCGCCTACATCCACAAGACTAACGAGGCACACTGTCAGGCAAATGTACACTGTGGTTAAACTAAAACGATTACCTGCCATATATATATATATGGCATATATATATATATATATATATATAAACACGCAGCAAATATATATAAACTAAAAGGATTACCTGCCATATATATTTAGATATATATGGCATAAATATGTGTATAAATAGCTGTCCCGCAACTTCGTCTGCGTCATATTTTCTCCGTTTTCGCAACATTTTTCATTGCTGCTCCGCTCCTTTTGTTCGTAGCGTGATGATATATAGCCTATAGCCTCGTAGCGTGGTGATATACAACCTGTTTTTTAGGGTTCCGTAGCCGAATGTCAAAAAACGGAACCCTTATAGATTCGTCATATCTGTCTGTCTGTCCGTCCGTCCGTATGTCACAGCCACTTTTTTCTGAAACTATAAGAACTATACTGGTGAAACTTGGTAAGTAGATGTATTCTGTGAACCGCATTAAGATTTTTACACAAAAATAGAAAAAAAACCATAAATTTTGGGGTTCCCCAAACATAGAACTGAAAACCAAATTTTTTTTTATCATCGTACCCATACGTGTGGGGTATCTATTTAAAGGTCTTCAAAAATGATATATAGGTTTCTAGTATCATTTTTTTCTAAACTGAATAGTTTGCGCTAGAGCCACTTCCAAAGTGGTAAAATGTGTGTCCCCCCCCCCTCTAATTTCTAAAGTAAGAGGAGGAAAATTCTGAAAATATTCAAGATTGTAGAACGTAAAAAAAACTATCAACGAAAATTGGTTTCAATAAGATATGATGTTTAGTTTTTGAGATATGAGACTTTTTCATCAAACTGCAGCAGTAACTTTGTTTTTGATTAACATACTATGAAAAACCAATTTAGTTTCTTAATTCTTCGAATCTTTACTTTTGCGAGGTTGCCAAACTTCGCAGTGATGTAGTAAAATAGTAGTAGTTTCATTGATAAATATGAGTAATTATTTTTATTCAAGCCAATAATTCATATTTAAAGCTTAAGAAAATGCGAAAAAAAACAAAAAAAAAGAGTACGATTGAAACATAATTCATATATCAGTTGATTCTTTGATATGGGTCTCAATCATATCCTAGAGTTATGAGATATAAAAAAAACAGGTTGTATCGCCTTCCTCGATAAATGGGCTGATAATTTGATATATTCCCGTTACCGTCACTGTTCTAATGTTACTGTTAATCATCCTTAAACTTCTAACAAGCTTGCTAAACTCGAACCAGTTCTTGCTAACGAGATATATGCCTGCCTCTTTGTTAGCTTGCCTAGTTAACTGGTTTCCTTCTAGGAATGGTGCCTCATTAGCTAGTAGAGCGAAGTTTCATTTGCTTTACATTAGAACACTACGTGCCCGTTTATGCGGAGTAAGGTTTCATCCAGTACAGCTTCGATGCCATACCTGGTTTAGGGTTGGGATACATTTTTAATATGAGGGGTTACGGTGTAAGACAAGTCTACATATTTGTATTACCCGGGTAAAAAAAGCACATTAGATCGATTGAGAGCAAGGGTGGCCAAGTGGTGGCAGCCCCGACTTACGAGCAGTAAGCCGTGGATTTGAACCCAGGCAGGCGCATTACTTTGTGTAATTTATTTCATCACCGCTGCTTTCAAAACGGTGAAGGAAAACATCGTGAGGAAACCGGCATGTCCTAGAACTAAAAAAAAAAACAAAAACATGTTACATCTACCAACCCGCACTTGGCCCGCGTACTGGACTACAGCCCACTCTCTCTCATAGAGAGGAGGCCTGTGTCCCAGCAGTGGGAACATTATAGGCTGTTGGCTGGCACACCATAGTTCACGACAACCACCTCAGAAAGCCATCGGATGCAGTCGAAATTGGCTAGATGCCATCATCAACGTCATCACGTTTGTTTGACAATCTCTCATGACATCATCTGCCTAGCCTTTTCCCAAACCATGTTGGGGTGGGCTTCCAGTCCAACCAGATGCCGCTGAATACCAGTATTTTACATGGAGCGACTGCCTTTCTGACCTCCACAACCCAGTTTGTACTGGGTAATACGACGCCCCTTGGTAAGACTGGTTGTCAGACTTTCGGGCCACTAACTACCTGTAACGGCTGTCAATGATCTACAAATGACAGCCGGGATCAACGGCTTAACGTGTTTGTCGTGGCACGGAAGAAACTCAGTATGTAATGGGCGGTCACCCATCCACGTACCAACCTAGGCAATCACGGCTTAACCTGAAGATCTTCCCGAGTGGCTGTTATTTTTGTTCCTTTGTCCTTCCGTCGTCTTAGTCTTGTGCAGTTTCTTTCCATGCTTACAACGCCAAAGCACACGTAGGTAACACATTATATTTCTACCACATTATTTTTATTCCATGGGTTTATGCCAATTTGTAAAACTGATAAGGGTAAGAATACGGGTAGATTCGTTATCACGGACGCTGTCGATGCCTTCAATTATTTGCTTCGGGAAATTCGTTTCTAAAACTGATCTAGAGTTTGACGATAGGCTATTATTTTATGGGGAAACAGTTATTTACCTTCCCAAATCTGTCCAAATACAACGTTAACTGCCTTAGATCCGTCCACAGGATTTATTTTTGCCCACACGTGCTTAAAATGCGGCTATTTTCTCCCAATACGTGATCGAAACCTTTAAACAGATCGGGGCAAAAAGATCCACTTTCTAGGATTGCATACAGTGTGTTTTTTCTTGCTTAACACTTTTTTTAAACAAAGAGCCAAAAATAATCGCCATCGAAGTAAGGTTTGCTGAAAAAAACCCAACTCTAGGCTTAGCTCGCCGTTGTACATAAGCTATAATGTTGCTATTTGTGCGTATATATTATAATTTTGTGTGCTATAATGAATAACAATGAATAAACACAGGTTTTCGTTACAATCACAAATTTTACTTCAGGTATTTATTAATCAAATCATTTAACACTTTAGGAAGCACATTTCAGTATGAATCACACAATTCACATGAATCATTTCAACACGTTTATTTTCTCGCCTAGTTAACGTTTGTTTACCAAAATAGGACAAATCAACAAAACATACTTTACGGGCAACTCTCAGTAACTTAGCGGATTTACACTTTCAAGTGGGTCACTAGTTTTATCCGGATTTATTTCCAAGATGTATGGACTGCATTAGGTAATTGGTTAGAGCCCTTTGCTAAGGTATCGAGATGTTTTTAATTTATTAATGCATTCGGAATACAGAATGCGGCATTATAGATGCGTGTGTATTCCCGATCATAGTTTGTTTCCTTAGCGTGGAGGAAGGATTAGAAAAAAAAATGTTCCTTAGTTGTGGTTTTTTGACCTCTCGTGCTGTTGAAGTAAAACATAATGTACTGTATTTAAAACTGCATTTTTGTGCTTCTTGGTAGACGTTTCTTCTTCGTAATTGTTAAAGTCAGATTTCGTAAGTATTAAAAAAAATATTAACGCTTCGAATTGAGAGCCTCCCCATTTACTTCGCGTTGATTAAAATACGTCGGTCGTTGACGGTTTAATATTGATCGCTGAGTACTTTTAAGTTGTTATGAAACGTAAAAAGTTATGAACGATCATAAAAAAATACATTCAAACCACGAACACCCGACCCCTTATTTTCATAATTAAAAAAAATCACAATAAGTTTTTACATAAAGGGTCGTGTTGTAATCTTATTTAATCTGTATAATTATATATATCCCACCCCTTAAATTACGACAAAATTATAATTACAAAACAGAGCCATTTTAATTCTTGTATGACTCAAAAACACATTTTTGGGGCATCGATTTAAAAAGCCATTTTGCTATAACCCCCACGTCAGTCAACAGTTCCTATGGTAGTGTTGTGCCACTCAATATCGATAAAAATATAATAATATTCTTCTTCACTAGACTGAGAACTGAAAAGATTTTTTGTTTTTCGGGTCTCAACCGAGGTCTGTAGACATTACTAAGACTGCGAAATACTAGTATTCAGATGCATGAAGTAAGACTGGAAACCGACACTAACATAGTTGGGAAAAGGCTAGACAGATCATCATTTTCCTAGGCTAAAAAAAATATCTTAGCAGCTTTAGATCATCACCTAAGGCTGCGAAAAAGTTTTTTTTTCATAATGTAATATCAGATTACCCGGCCTAACTAAGAAAACACAAAAAAACTGAGCTTTTTTTAATTTATTTTTCAACACCCGCCATTTCTACGTCAGACCGGGTACTTTTGGGACTGCCGAAGTATCTAGGCCCTATCTATAACTGGCATCGAACAGCGAATACAGGAAAACGAGTTTTCTAAATATAAAGTTCAGTCGTCAACGCATAGTCGATTACCCTTTTTTTTTTTTTTTTTTAGGATGGGAAATCATCAAATGACTTCTTCCGCTCTGGGCGGAGCGGAAGGGAGTGTCAGACCTGACTGACTAAAACCCATCCATGTTCCTTCTTAGCCCTTTGCGTTCCAGGGGCACGGTATCTCTTTCGAACAACCCGCAGCCCCAGTGTCGAAGCGCGAACGGTGTTGCTTAGACGTGTTTTTGCGGTAATTAGCTAATTACATCGTTAACTATTGTGCACCTACCTACCTTGATCGGCCGCTAGGCCGAATCATCGGTTATCGCTCGCGCGAATCTACACTTTATGCGTAATGAGTACGGACGAGAATCGTAATGAAAACTTAATGAACACGGTTATAATGGAAGACGAAGAAAATACACATTCAGAAGACTTAACACAATTATTTGAGATGGAGAATAACGACACGTCAAAAGACAGGTCGCAATCTGCGAAAAGAGGGAGAGAAGATGATGACTGGAGTGAAGTTAGGAGTAGAAAATACAGGACGAGAGAAGTAAGAGGGATTACGGAATTAACTGTTACTTGTAAAGATAAAGTTCCTAAACAATTTGCCCTAGCTAAATTATTTAAGGAACAAGGAATATTAAATATCACCAAAGTGAAACATATAAATCCGTACAAAATTATTATTGAACTTAATAACGCGGACAGCGCTGAGAAATTAGTCAACTCCGACCATTTTAGTGGTTTAGGATGGCGATTTCAACGGCCTTTTGAAGTTGGATTATCTTATGGAGTGATTAAAAATATCGACTTAGACATTTCGGAGGACGAATTGTTTACATGTCTATCAAGTACATGTAAGGTCGTGAATGTAAAACGTCTACAACGAAGGGACAGAGAAGCAGCCACATGGACCGATAGCGAGACCTGGAGAATAGGATTTGAAGGATCTTCGTTGCCCCCTTATGTACTTATATACGAAATGAGAGTTTTGGTAGATTCTTACGTTTTTCCTGTTACTCAATGTTCTAGATGCTGGAGGTATGGTCACACAGTTAAAATGTGTCCGACAATTAAAGTTACATGTCCGAAATGCGCAGGTAAACACGGTATTGATAACTGTGAGACAAGTACTTTGAAATGTGTTAACTGCCTAAATAATCACATGGCATTGGACAGAAATTGCCCTGTATACATAAAGGAAAAAAAAATACGCAGTATAATGAGTGAGTTTAATGTTTCTTATAGAAAAGCCATAGAAATGTATGTACCTCCTCCCGCACCCCCCTATGAGGCAGCTATCAACTCGCAGACACTACCACCGCCCCACGAGGGAGACGCAGTTACGCAAGCACCTACTATGACCACAACTACACCTATGTCACCAGTGTTACAGCCGAAAACTACTTACGCTCAAAAAGCAGCTCGTCTACCAAGTAAAGAACCTATATTCACGCAAAGTGACAATTTACCACAGACGCGGAAAGAAGAAGGAACAATTAAAAAGAAAAAAAATAAGAAAAAACAGCAGGAAGAATCACCTCAATCCGAAACATCGCATGCCCGGGAATGCGATATGGACATTCAAGATGATACGTGTAGGGGAGAAGCTACTGAAGACGACAAAAATGAGGATTCGGAAGACAATCATTCATTCGGATGGCTGGTAGATAAAATTAAATACATTTTATTTGTGAGGAATGACACTTTTAAAGACAAAATTATATCTGTTGTTCAAATTAGCGTGGAGTGGGCAATATCTTATTTCCTAAAGAAAATAATACCTGAGAGTTGTTTTTCCTTTAATAATTATTTCCGTAATGAACACTGTTAAAATAAACATTTTGCAATGGAACTCACACAGTATATTACCCAAAAAGATAGATTTAGAACAAATTTTGTTTTTAGAAAAAGTTCACATTGCCGCCCTATGCGAAACGTGGCTGGATTCCGACTGTAACTTTAATATTAAAGATTATAACGTGTTTCGTTGCGACAGACCAGACTCATACGGAGGAGTTGCAATTCTGACTCATAAATCCATTAAGGCGCAACAATGTCGCAGTACTATTACAAATCCGGGTATTGAGATAGTTCATGTTAAAGTTTTTAACTGTAGTTCCATTGAAAATGTTGTTTCAATTTATTGCCCACCTAACGTTCGCACTACACAAAATGATTGGGAATCATTGTTTTCTGTAGCCGTCTCTAAAACCCTAATTTTAGGAGATTACAATGGTCATCACTCAAGTTGGTCCACGAAAACCGATCAAAGAGGTACTCAAATTTTTGACTCCTTAATTGATAATAATTTTGTAATTTTGAATGACGGTAAGCCGACTCGAGTCACGCTAGTTAATGGAATTTTACAAAAATCAGCACCTGATTTATCTATTGTTTCTTCAGACGTATGTTTAATGTTTGAGTGGAGCGTAACTAATGAATCCCTAGGCAGTGACCACATGATAATCAAATTGAAAACGTCAGATAATTATATTCCAAGTAACGTAAAGAAAAGAAATTTCAAAAAAGCCGACTGGAAAGCATACCGTAACTTCATTGAAGACGCACTACTTGCGTATATATTGCCAGTTAATCCCCAAGAAGCATATAATTCCTTTTTAAATATCATCAACAGTGCAGCAGATGTAAGCATTCCTTACTTTAAATTTAGCCAAAACCCTTGCAATAAATTTAAACCAAAGAGTTATTGGTCTCCGATGTTGTCTAAAGCGGTGGCGGAAAGGCGGTTAGCTTTGACATGTTTTAGGAAAAACCCAACTCCAGATAATTTAGAAATGTTAAGGGACAAAACTCGCGAAGCTCAAAGACTAACTAGATGTGCTAGTAAGAAGGGATTCCGTAATTTCTGTTCTTCAGTGGATGAGGTCACTTCGGCTAGTGACATGTGGCGACGCATGCGCTGGTTGAAGGGATATCGTTCAGCTGGACTCCATGTAGACAAGACGTTGGCTGAACAAGTTCTCTTTAATTTAGCTCCTGATTTTACATGCCCCCCACTACCTACCTTTTGCTCGTTAAATCATAAATTGGAAATAGGTATAACACGACAGGAGTTTGACAAATGTGTGAAATCTAAGGATACGGCACCGGGCTGCGATGATATTTCCTTTTCAATGATTAAAAATCTTCCTGACCTTGCTAAAGATATTTTACTACAGCTTTACAATCTTTTTTTTTCGTTAAATTTTGTTCCTGAACAATGGCGCCAAGTCCGCATAGTACCAATCCCCAAACCAGGTCGAGATTTGACTTCTGCTTCCGCAATAAGACCCATTTCATTAATGTCCTGTCTATGTAAAATCTTTCATTCCGTTATTAATAAGAGAATTGAGTGGTACCTAGAAAGTGGAGGATTTTTTGCTGAAGAAACGGTAGGTTTCAGGAAAGCTCGCTCATGTCTAGATAATCTTAATCTACTAACCTCGAAAATACAAATAGGTTTTTCAAAAAAACTTGTGACAGTCGGATGTTTCCTTGATATCGATAATGCTTACAATAACGTTGACGTCACCGCTCTTCTTTTAACTTTGGACCAACTTGGTGTGGGATCACAATACTGTAGATACCTATGGGAATTCCTTAAAGAAAGATATTTATCCATCAGTGGCACAGATAATACTGTCACTAGAATCGCCAGAAGGGGCTTGGCACAGGGTGATCCCCTATCGCCATTACTTTTCAATATTGCGACTATCCATATCTGTAAAGCAATACCTAGCTCCATATCTATCTCTCAGTATGCTGATGATTACGTACTTTATATAACTTGTCATAATATTGAACAAGCAGCCGCTGAGTTACAGGAAGCGTTAAATATCTTATGTGATCAATTCGATTCCCTGAATCTCAACATATCATCAAATAAGAGTAAAATTTGTATTTTTGACAGAGGCTATAGGCGACGGTCCGTTAACTTATCAATTAGAGGTAATAGTTTGGAGGTTGTTGACACGGTACGATATCTCGGTGTGTGGCTGGACCGTTCACTTAGGTGGGGAAAGCATATCAATGTGATTTGCCAAAAAGTTCTCAAATTTATTAAGATCTTTAAAGTGTTGGCAGGTTCGAATTGGGGTGTGCACCCAAAATACTTAAGAAGACTTTATTTAACTTGAATTAGAAGCCGTATTGACTATGGAAGCTTTTTCTATGACAATTGTGCAAAAACTCACTTAGAAAAATTAGATAGATTACAGAACCAAGCCATGAGAGTGGTGGGTAGTTTTATTAAAACCACACCAATTCATGTGATGGAGAGTGAATTATGCCTGCAGCCATTATACCTACGTCGACGCTTCTTGGCTAGCAAATTCTGGCTGAAGACTAAAGCTTTGCAGGCAAATACCGGAGGTATCAATTTATTATCCGAACTATCTATATTATGTAAAAATTCGTCATATTGGCAAAACAAAAGAATTCCCCTTTTAATCTTAGTTAATGACTCACTACACTCCTTAAAAATTCACAGCAGTCAAAAATTAGATATGTTTTCCCTGGATATTTGGGTTAGCAGTATTAATAGTGATACAATAATAAAACAGGATGTAAACTTCATGTCTGGGCCAAAAAGGCAATACAATCCTGTTAGGTTAAAAAACTTATTTATTGATTACCTTTCTTCCGAATACTCGACTTATGTAAAAATATTTACAGACGGATCTAAGGAGGGTGACAATATAGGTGCTGCGTTTTACGAGTCAGAAGAAAATTCAATGACGTTTCGAATAAATGCCAGTGTGTGTATAATGGAAGCTGAACTGATCGCGATCGCAGAAGCTCTGTCTTATGTAGAATCAATTCACCAAAGACACATCGTAATTCTTACAGATTCCAGAAGCTCGCTCCAACACTTGGCTCGGTGTACCTCGACCTTTCGAGGAACACCGATAGCCTACACAATACTGAAAATTATTTTGAAGTTACAATCTGACGGAAAGCACGTAGTCCTTCAATGGATTCCATCACATATTGGAATAAGAGGCAATGAAATCGTCGATCGACTAGCCAAGCAAGCCATATGCGATGGAATTCCTGTTAACTTTTCTCCTTACTTTTCTAACTTTATACCTAAAATTAAACAGGATTGTTATTTACTTTGGAAGGAATACTTTAATATAAGATCACGAGATAAAGGAATTTGGTACAAAACGATCCAGCCGCATCCCTTGAACTCGCCGTGGATAGATAACCAGTTGTTGAACAGATGTGATACTGTTGTTGCACTAAGGCTTCGTTCCGGACACATTCCATGTAATAAGTTCTTATTCCTTATGGCAAAATCAACGTCAGATAAATGTGATTTTTGCAATAATTCCGTTGATGATGTTTATCACGTATTGACTGAGTGTGTCCGCAACGAAGAATTTAGATTTAGATTAGGTTGTAGGCTTAGGGAAATAGGTTACTGCAACAGTGTTCTGGCTGCGCCACTTTCTGACGCAGCTAGAACACTTTACAGACTAGCTATGCTAAGATTTAGTTAGACATTATATTTTTATTCTTAAAATGTGTTAAACTAACCAGGGCGGCATAATCGCATGTGCGACAAAGCCCTTTTTCTTGATTAAAAAAAAAAAAAAAAAAAAAACCCGCAGCCCTGGCAGGCATCGGCCCTCTCGGACCCCTTCCGATTTGCTGACATCTCCTTGAGGCGCGCGTGGAACACGAACGCGCCGTCGGCACGGTCTGTCGTCATAAGACGGACGGACGGTGAGCTAGCCCATTACTCACCGTCCACAGGACCGCGCCTACGGTGGCCGGGGGCCACTGGTTGCCCCCCGACGCCCGGGGCGTCTCCCACGGCGGCTGGGACGTGAGGTTCTCTCCCTCTCACGTTCCGCCACCTCCTTCGCTAGCGTGACTGCTTCGCAGAAGAAGGCGACGGCTTCCCATTCCCTCTCGATCCGGACCATGGATTGAACCAGGGCCGGACGCGAGAGGTCGCCGCCGCCAATCGCCGCTACGAGGACACGGCGGTGCTCAGCCCAAGCGGGACATAGCTCCACAGTGTGCTCCACCGTGTCCTCCGTCCGATCCTCGCAGTGGTGACACCCGGGCGTTTCCTCCCGCCCGATTCGGTGCAGGAACCTCCCGAAACAACCGTGTCCGGTGAGGACCTGCGTCAGGCGGAAGGTGAGGGCGCCGTGGCGCCTCTCTAGCCACTCCTCAAAGAGGGGACTTATCGCCACTATTGTGGCGTGCCCTGCACGGGGTTGCGACAGTCGCTCTCTCCATGTCGCCATGAGATCGCGCCGGAGGTCTGTCCGCTGAGCGACAATTTGCCGCGGCAGCGGAGTTTCCCCCCGGCGTAGTGCCTCCGCGCGCCATTCGTGCAGGCACGCGAGGACTATCGCCTCCAGATCCCATGGCGGCAATCCGGCCAAGAGGCTCGCCGCCTCGCCGGAGATCGTGCGGTACCCCCGGATCAGCCTTACGGCTACCACCTTCTGGGGCGCGTTCAGGTAATGGGCGGCTCGCCGCCTCAAAAAACGCGCCCACACCGGGGCCCCGTAAAGGGCCATGGACCGCACGACCCCCGCGTAGAGCCTGCGGCAGGAGGCGTTTGGATCCCTCAGGTTGGGCAAGAGCCGCTTGAACGCAGCCCCTGCCCGTTCCAGTTTGGGGGCCAAACGTCGGAAATGCTCCACGAAGTTCCACCGGCTGTCGAGGACAAGCCCTAGGTACCTCAGCGTCGACTCGACTAGTCGATTACCCTTGGTCAGACGGTCATCAATAGGTCATCATTTCAGCCCAAAAGACGTCCACTGCTGGACATAGGCCTCCCCAAGTGTCGCCACATTGACATTTTGGGGGGTTTTGCCATAATCGCCACGCTTGGCTGGTGGTTGTTACAAAAGCACAGAGAACGCTGCTGTTCTCTGGCAAGTCCCTTAGTCGCCTCTTACGATACCCACGGGAAGATATGAGATGGTGCTATTCTTTACGTCCGACACCATACAGAGCGTGGGCATCAATGGGTTTTTACACCAATTTATAACCTAAAATATAAAATCACAATCGGAAACCTGAATACCAACGAGGTAACAAGAGTTCATATCCCGGAACCACGTCCATTTAAATCCGAATCAATTCAAAACACGTCTTTCCTTGATTCCACATGCTGCAGGAATTTCAAAAAGTGTTTTTAAAACTTTAGTCGTGCACGAATAGTGGGAAGTTGCTGGCTTGCTGGCAGATTGCCAGTTACGTTCAAGTGGCAACTGGCAAGGCAAGCAGTTTATATCAGTTGATTGTAAACTTGTTTAGAATGTTATGCAACTGTTACTGAATAGGTCTTTGTAACTTTGATTCGGTTTAAGTTTTGAAATAAAATTCAATGAGCTTGAACCGATATGTATCTGTTATTGCTTTCGCTTGGGTTGTTGTGTATGTAACTGAAGATTATTAAAAACAGTAGTTACATACATAAACTTTTAAACACAATTAAGGCAATACTAATGATCTGTGTCAAGATCATTATCGATCTTAGCGCAGAACCGAGCCTTGATTTGTGCAGAATAAACAGTGTATCCTTCTTTTATTTCCTAAGCCAGAGCCTAAATCGAATATTACTACATGGTTTTTAAAGAAATAATTATACATATAATCTGTTATTACATATCAATTTGGAGAGCAGCGGCGGCCCAGCGGTGGGTGGTAGCCCCGACTTACGAGCAGTAAGCCGTGGGTTCGAACCCAGGCAGGCGCATTACTTTGTGTAATTTATTTCATCACCGCTACTCTCAAAAACGGTGAAGGAAAACATCGTGAGGAAACCGGCATGTCCTAGAACTAAAAATTCGAAAACATGTGACATCTACCAACCCGCACTGGGCCCGCGTGGATCCACCACGCGGGCCCAGTGCGGGTTGGTACAACCCTGTCATACAGAGTAGGCCTGTGACGCAGCAGTGGGAACTTTATAGACTGATGATGATGATGACATATCAATTAAATAATTAAATAAATAACTCATCATTCCCTTAAGCTGGACAAAATAAAAAAGTTGTCCTTTTCTAAATATGTTACTGTCAACTTTCAGTCTAAACGTATACATCTGAATACGAGTACCACTATTGCACATGGAGCGACTATGAAACAAATTAAAACTAAGTAATAATCATTGTCTCAACGATCATTGTGCCGATAGTCGTATCAACCAAAGGCTTAATTACTATGAGCGTCGCCCAATACCTGATGAGGCTCTCGTAAGGCAGCTGGATCAAGGGCTTGATTCAGAAAGCGATAGGTACTCTTGGACACGGCTCGTATTGTTAGAAGGTTCCTTTCTCTGGAGCCCTGACCGCAGGTAGCTTGGACCCTGTTCCCGATACTGGTGGGCTACTATTTTTATATTTTTAAATGTTTTTTTTTATTGATCTTATATAGGAATATTAAAAATGTAAAAATAAGATTTGAAAATGAATAAACGAGATAATCACAAAATAATAGTATCGATACAAAGCCAGCTCATCACTACTACGGACTCCGCCGGATGAAAAGTTCTCGCACGCGGCGAGATGGAACCCTAATTATGTCTTCAATCAACGTCACTGTGATCTCGTGGCCGTACCCGGACTATCCGGACTACCCGGAATTATTCAATTATATTCCTATTATGATATTAGAATTGCTTGTTTTGTTTTTGTTCACCTTCCTGGAACTTGTAACATTTAAGAATGTTTCTTGCTCACGGAAAATTTGATATGATGGCTCTGTCGAGTATTTTGGGAAACGATTGTGGGTAGCATTCAGGAATATACTTTATATAGCATTGCATTGATATTGGCAGGTATGGTCGGTATACAGGATGGGGCATGCATCCCACAAGGAGGCCTTTACAATGGTTTATAATTTAATGTTTGTAAAAGTCGACAAAATACACGTAAGTGTGATCTCATGGCCGCTCCTCGAAAATGTCAATCATATTCCCAGTATAAAAATAGAACGAGAAAAAAAAGCCACTTTTATTTTAAATTATCGATTTAAAATTCTATGTAGGGTTCAGAACGAGGAACTGAATACGTGTTAATCGCTTGTGCATCGATGTCTCTTCCATATAGATATAGTTAAGTATACAATGAGCTATGTTGCATGGGGTGTCCTCGGGCATGTGTATATAAGGTACTTACATACACACATACATTTCAGTTACAGCTTGTCCTTTTTAATTTTAAATGTCATGCGCCACTTCATTAAAATAGCTAAATACATACACACGTACAACTTTAGTATTTGACCAGCAAAGGAGAATAATCCCATCAACTAAGACTTTCCCCATTACTGCCCGTTAACCTAAACTCACCAAAACAAAATCCATTTATCCCACCCGGTTAAATCATAAACAACTCCCGGATATTCCAGCCCGGATAATCACAGTTATCCGGATGAAAGTACATTTTGCCGGTAAATACATTACCCATTGGCTCTCGTCACGCTATGTTTGGATTAGCTTGATAAGCGCTTTGAGGTCAACGAGATTGGTATTGAGCTCGTTACAGCTCGGACACAACTTCAGGCGATACAACTTGCATCAAGCGCCTCACTTGTACACTTTTTTCACGTTTTTCTGGGGATATTCGATAACAACTGAAATGTATGCCATCGATGTTGGCAAAGACTTGAAAATTCTATTCTTGAAGCAGATGATTCAAGAATAGAATTTTCAAGTCTTTCTATTCCAAAAGTACACACGGCAACACATCAATAAATATAACATGGCCTGGCTTTGTATACATTTCTCGTACAATGCCTGTAATTTATAATAAGATCCCAAACAGCATCAAGGAGCAAACTTTGAGAATTTTAAAAAAACAGCTGTCATCTTTATTAATGCAAAAATGTTATTATTCTGTACCAGATTTCCTAACAGATAAAATATTATGCTGTATTAGTATGATACCTTATTTTGTTTTTTTTTTTTTAGTTTTTCAAATCAAATCAAAATTTCAAAAAAACACTTTTTTGTTACAAGATTATTTATTGAGTGTTTGTGAAAGTTTATAAATAGAATTGTATAATATATATATAACTAGCTGGCCCGCGCAACTTCGTCTGCGTCACATTTTCCTCGTTTTCGCAACATTTTTCATTGCTGCTCCGATCCTATTGGTCGTAGTGATAATATAAAGCCTATGTCCATCCCCAGGTTGAAATCTATCTTCTTGCCAAATTTCATTAAGATCCGATCAGCCGTTTAGTTGTGAAAAGGTAACAAACAAACAAACACAAAACAGAGTGACTTTCGCATTTATAATATTAGTATGGATTGTTTATAAGTTTTAATTTTTGCATGCCAGATGGTAGAATGTACCAGAAATAAATAATTACATTCAATGCAAATAAATTATTCTATTCTATTTCTATTCAGTGAGAGATACGCATAAACTGGTTTTGTATAGCTTGATTGGTCGCCGTGCGTACAAGGAGCTTACGATCCTGTTGTGCAAAATGTTCATGAACTTCATGTTCCCGAGTACACGAGAACTCTAATACTTCTGGACATTGTATGTATTAACAACTACCATAACAACACCAGACGAATACTAGAGACTATAAAAGTTCATATCTCTTGTGAATACAAACTGTATTGTATTCCCAAAGATATTCAAATATTTACGAGCGATAGACAAAACAAGACGAAGAAATTTGTAATCCAATACGTTATATGCCCGCTTATCAGGCAGCATTCGTGTGTCAAAATCGAAAATGTTCGATTTTGGCACAACATTTTTGTTTGAAAATATTCCCAATATCCGCTCTATCAGTCTTTTAAATCTCTTTGTATATTTCCGTTGCTGCCGGAATATGTAGACAGCGCCTCGAAGGAAATAATTGGGATGAGCTGCCCAATTTTTGCACTGGGGCTATTTTTTTTTGCTTTACCCCTTTTGACTTATATGCTTGTTATATACTACGAGCAGCTATCAAACGTGAATCTGGGTTCGATTTTAGAGTGCGAGGTGTCATGACTAACGGAAAAATGCATTATTGAATTGTACTTATATTTCATTATAAATGCCATTTTAGAACAAAGTCCCTCACTGAGTGAGAGATGTAGGTATCTCAGAACTGCGTTAGGCAAATTACTGACGGAACTTCCTACAGAAGATTCCACATGTACCTAACTTTGATGTAAATACACGTTGCGGAGGCTGTAAGCATTTCTTTCAATTTGTCGTCTACACAGTCGCTTTCGTAAATGTGCGTATCATTTAAACGTGTGCACGTAGTCAAGAAGTTAAGCAAATGAAAAAACTGGCTTTGAACATATGACTCACCCACGCGACAAAAACAAGTGACGCGCGGCTAGTCTGCTGACGCTAGTCGCATTGCCCGAGGCCATCATCGTGGCTTTACACAGGTTCAGTGTTATGCGATGAGCGATCGTTTCACCCGGAATTTGCATCAGTTTTGTGTGTGATTGCATGACTGTGTGATGTTAGCTTTATGAGAATGTGTGCCTGGTTTAGTGGTTCTGTTGATTTGAAATTGTCTATTTTTGGGGTTCAAAACATGACTGACGAATTGGCAATTAAAAGATAATCAGCGATGATTAATGAATGATAGAAGATAAAGGTTTTAGTGGCAGATGAGTATGGTTTATTATTTTTTGGAGCTCTTACCGGAGATATAATAACCAATCGGCCTAATGTATGACAAAACTCTAACTAATGTTAACGATCAGCCTATTACCACTGCCACTGCCACTTCTTGCCACTGCTCGGGCCTGAAACACAGGCCTCTTCTCTGTGACAGGGTGTGCGCCGTATTCCAAGCAGGCCCAGTACTGAATTAATGAAAATAGTATCTTCTAGCTGCAGGGAAACGGTCCTACTAAACGGTCTTCCTGGACTCCGCTACTCTGCAGCTAGAAATCTTGAGTTACCTACCCTTACCGACCCATCCCAAATTTCACCCTGTATACCTCTACCTGTTGTATACATCGACAGACTCCTAAAATAAGACTTAACAAAAAAAAGCCTTCAAAAGAGCTAAAATGACATATCTCGAAATAGTTTATTCCAACAATATAACATTTTTCATGGCTGCCAGCAAAAATACCTGTATCGAGGTATTTGAAAAGCCTCGTGTCGGTGCAACTGACGTTTATATGACAATACGAACTCGTGTGTCGAATTTCGTTATAAGATTTTCTTTTCAGAATATTTCGATACAATTTTTGAGGTAAAAGAGGGATTTTTTGAAGGAATATGAAGAATTTATCAGTAAAAGCATGTCATTCTTAAAATTTATTTGACGTGCAGGCTATTTGTGTAATGAGGCAACTGAATTGTGAGGAAGCTTAGACATCTTTCAGCATTCTACTTTCTTTTCGTTCTATGTAGAAGATTCTCAAGTCGAAGAGTATTTTTTTATGTTTCTACGCATAACTTTTTGCAGAGAGGTCCGAATACCACTATGTTAAGCACAATGAGCGACTGGCTATCTGACCACCACGACTAAGTTAGTACTAGGTAATACCCCTCAGTAGGACCGGCCGTCAGACTTTCGGACAACTGTCTACCTGTTACGACTGTCAAAGATTTACAAATTAGAGCCGGGACCTACGGCTTAACGTGTTTACCGAGGCACGAGCGAACTCGGTTTGCAAGGGATGGACACATCCACCGACCGACCTCGGCAAGCGCTGCTTAACCTCGCCTCTTGCGGCTGTTACTTGATAAGGGTTAAAGTCCAAGCGACAATAGAACACTGACTCCTAAGACACAGGGTATCCTAGTTTATGAGGCAGGGTTTAATAAATTTGTACGCCTTTCACTAATTGTATATATATACCATTCAATTCTCAAATGATCCGAGTGCCCATGTAGGTTTCCGGGGTATCGCCAGATGGTTGGTAGACTCTTCACGTGACCAGAAGGCTGGTAATTTTTTGGCCAAAGAATTATTAGCATTGCCATATAACCTGGCAATACTGTAAACCTTCTGGGAAATGTCCCCGTGGCGCATGCGGATAAATTTTTGACTTCCTGTAGTTGTTACTATATGTATTTGTGTGTCTTTTTGATACTTGTACAAATACATGAGTCTATTTCATCATCATCATAAGCGTAACCTTATGCCGAGTTTCTTGGGGTCGGCTTCAACTCTAACCGAAAGCAGCAGAATGCCAGTACTGTATATGGAGCGATGACCTATCTGGCTCCCGCAACCCACAATAAGTCTATTTATAGCCTGTAAATAAAATAAGCAAATTAAACTCTGCTTATACAAAACTTGTCAAACATGATATTCACTTGAGAGTCTTAGAAAAGAAGACTGTTTCTTACAAATGTTGTCTCAAAAGATCCCAAAGTTTTGAAAGTCACTTAACAAAGCTTAGAATGTCTAAATATTTTATGAGATACACAGATGGTGACGAAAGGTTTAAGTAACAAGACTACAGACTTTACAACGAACCAAAAACTTTTCAAATCAAATCAAAAAATCAAATCAAATCATTTATTTCTTTGCAAATATGGGTAATTTGTACATACAGATGTGTTATTATTTATTATAGTCCTCCATATTCTACCGTCACTTGGGCATGCAAATAATATAAAATTCAAAAATTAAATAGTAAATATATAAAATTGTGATACCAGATAAATTTAAATTTCAAATCATTAGAATTACAAAATAATTAAAATAAAATGTCAATAATGGTAGTAAAATTTTAACAGTGATGTGAACAGGAATAATAAAGAATTTCAATCAGGAAAAAAAGTGTCAGAAAAGGAACATTTATATCAATCACATTCATAGTTGGTCAATTAGTACAGAGATTTATCATTAAGGAAGTCGTCAATTGTGTAATAGCATTTGTCAATTAATATTTGGTTTAGTGCCCTTTTAAATTTCATTACAGTAATGTATTTTATTACATCAGGTACTTTATTATAAATGCGTGGGGCAATACCAAAAAATCTTTTCTGCATAAGTGCGGTTTTACATTTGACTTGACATAGTTTGTTAATATATTGAGTCCGTATCGGATTTTTTCTGACTGCTGACAGTTTTTCAAATAATTGTGGATTATTTTTTACAAACAGAGCTGTTTCCATAATGAATAAAGAAGGTAAAGTTAAAATTTTTAAGGACTTAAAATAGGGAAGACAGCTATCTGTTGTTTTAAGACTGCACATTGACCTTATGCATCGCTTTTGCATTCTAAATACCAGTTCCTTAAAGTTCCAGTTTTTTCACGTAAATAAATGCTGAAACATGCAAAACAACAACCGAGAGGCTACCACGAGTGTGCGGTGTAAAAGCAACGTAAAACATCGATTTAAGAATCGAAAATACAATTATACTATAGCATTTTAATTAAATTGGTTGCAACAAGCACAATCAGTATCACCCATAGATATTCAGGGAAGAATCTTATAATTGTATTTTTGCTCGCTCGTGCTACGGCTAGGGCGTCTGATAGCAGAAGTCTCGTCCTCGCATTAAGTCATTACTACGAGTACAAATTATAACTTTTCAATTTCGGCACAATTATAAATAACTCTGCAAAGTTGCAAAAAGTGCATTGGACATGCCTAAAAATTCACAACTTGTACTACAATCATATTGTCATACGAATGTGCCTTTATACGGATGAAGCTTTCTTATACCTTGGACCAAACTCGAAAATTGAGAGAAGGTACGTAAAATCTTATTACTTACCCGTGGCAGGTGTTACGGGTATCTGAGGTAATGTTCTTAATATTAGGTTTAGAAGAGCATCGTGAATAATATTCGAGTTTAAGGTGAGAAAAGGTTTTTTTCTAAGAAAGTTCGCTTTTCGGGCAGAATGTATTAAATGCCCGTTAGTGTAAATATTTACAGAATGGTTCGTTATGTTCGGAGATGTCTATAGACAGATGAATAAAACTTTATTCCCATAGGTTGAGTGGTAATCGTTTTCAAAGCGTTTCGTATTGTCAACGGGGTAAGCCGTTCGATAACATGCTGCGATACATTTTTTTTTTTTAGCTTTAGTTTAGGATACGACCTTTAAGAAAATTTAAATATAAATTAATAATCATTTAATTGAAGGTACAACAGTCACAAAATTATTTCATCGCAATAATAAAATCCTAGTAACACTTGAGCTGGCTCTAAACATTTAATTTTCAATCATTTCAGAGCCAAGTAATTACTTAACACATTTAATTCTCCGTGCCACAGTAAATTACTATTTAATTTTATCAAAAGCTCTCTTCACAAAGAAATGTCACCTATTTATAGACAATACTTTGTCTCTCAAACAAATCCGAGTCTAAACGACACGTACTTGTCTAAATTTTCATTATATTAACCTATTTCGCCCACTTAACCCTTAGGATACACTTACACGGGCAACTAAAACTGCTCAATTCATAATTGGGTAGCTGATACCATAAATTTGGCCTTTGGCTTGGTATACTTGGCTTGACTTTGGCTTTGGCTTCGTGAAGGTGGAGAGGAAGAAGAGGAAGAAGCCTTCTAGTCAGAACCTGTGCGGGACCGCGCTGGCAGGACCCAATATGAAGCTGCGTCCGGCAATACCCACGACGCAGCTCTATGTGTCCCGGCTACATCACACCACGAAGGTTGAGGAAGTCATGGAGTACGTTCGAGTGAAGACCAGCTGGACCTTGAGAGTCGAGAAGTTGGAGTCGCGCCACAACACGAATTTCAAATCGTTCGTGGTGCGAGTTCCGACTCATCATATCAAGACCATCCTCAAGCCAATTCTCAACCCGATTCTTTTTCAAATAACTGTAAAATTAGATTATTTGTTGATGTGAAGTTAATTAATAGTTGAGTTGGCAAATAAGTGTCGTTATGGGCTGCCATACCAAAACGGGAATCGCGTTTTGGCAGATCAAAAGTATGTCAATTGATTGGAGGTGTCAACTTTGTTATTGTGATCAAAAGGTTGGATTTTGAAAGTAAGCAACGTAACGCAAGTATTAAAATGTTCCTGCAACAATGAACCATAATTTATTGCAATGTCAATCAAGAAGCAGTTTTATTTTTGCTAGAGATACCACCAGACCGCTGGCAACAATTTTAAGCAATTGTTGCCGGCAACAATTGCTTAAAATTGCCCGTGTACGTACCGTAATAGAGAACGTTTCCACCACGTGACGGGTACGATACTTCTCGCGCCAATTACCCCTCCATCCCTTTCAAGATCTAAGACTGAAGAGTCTGCAAATTAATTATATTACTTGCTAATTAGGGTAGGATGAGATCGGGAAATTCTGCCTACGTGATTTCCCGAAAGATTTGGTGGAAGTTTGCGTTCCAGGAGGTTTCAGTAATACAAAAGGTTAAAATGTGAGTTTAAAAATTAGCTGTTCCTTACTTAACGACGGTTTACATGAACTGAAATTTTTGGCAAAACATTTTTTTTTCTTAATACTATTTGGGTGGAGCTCGTGGCTAAATAATAACCGCCGCACAGGTCGATCCTTAAGGTTAAGCCGTGCTAGCCGAGTTTGGTCCGTAGATGGGTGACCATCTTTACTTACCGAGTTTCCTCCATGCCTCGGAAAGCAATTTAAACCGTTGGCCCCGGCTGTCATTTGTAGATGACTTGGCAGTCGTTACGAGTAGTCCGAAGCTGAAAATCTGTCATCGTCTTACCAAGGGGTATCGTATTACCCATTTACTGGGTTGTGGAGGTCAGATAGGCAGTCGCTTCATGTAAAATACTGATACTTAGCTGCATCCGGTTAGACTGGAAGCCGACTCCAACTAAATTTAGGAAAGGTTAGGCAGATGATAATTCATTTAATATTAGTGTAACAGGCATAAGTCCTATTTAATAGACAAACAACTTACATTGGTATATTTAGTGTGACACAAACATCAGTTACATTAACAGGATTGGATCAAGATCATTTATATTCTGAAGCCGTGGTGAGAGGATTATTTGAATTGTATTGAGAGCAGATCGCAAGTGAGCAGAGATACCTAGCAATCACACGATTTCCCTAAGGATAGCAAAGATCAGATGACAACCACAATGCGTAAAACCGACTGCTTGTTTATTTAAGTTCACAAAATATAGTATCGTGCAAGCTCGAGTAACCAAAAGGTAAAATAGTTAAAGATTTCTGTTAAAAAAACTTATATTCAAGCAATCCCATAATTTTTGTATCAGGTTTCAGGCCATTAACTTCGAATTCAGCTTCGAAGAAGATTTTTTATTACTTTTGTAAGATAAGATTAGATTTTTATTCGTAAGCTCTCCAAGTATCCAAATAAGTTTTTTTGTCCTTACAGAACTGTTATATCTTTCATTTTAGGATAAAATTATAATGTAATGTTGTGATACATTATAATTAAACATTTTTAATTTTAAGATTTATGTCAGTGCGCAAAAGTGAGTTATACTATCACTCTATGAAAATAATGCGCATAATGAAAACTTTTTAATGTAATAAATTTTTAAATTGATATCTCTATAGCAAACAAAACTGCCTTAAGGCCTAATGCTGCCTAGGCTCTTGTGGTACACATACACTCCAAATAACGTCGTCGATCTTACCCGTAGTCTTACCTCACTAGATCGTGCAATACTGATTTACTAGCTATATACACAGACTGTCGGCTATAACTCACATAGGCTATGCATCTGGAGACCATTCACCAAATAGCCGGTGAGTGGTAGAAATTTACGGGAGTATGTTTTGGGCGTTAATTTTGCAGAACAGTTACATTCATTCCGTGTCATTGTCCCTCTTACCAGAAAATTGGAAGAAAGATTTGGTTTTTGATTATGATTGAAACTTACGCCATAAGTGGAGTTGGGCGGGATGTTGGTCAAGGTTGGGGCTAAGAAATCAGGACCGTTCAAAAAAGCTTAGATTGACGATGTCACCAATGTCGCGGAGAAATCATCTGGATTAGGGACGCACAGAACCGAAAAGTACGATAGAAGAAAGTTTAGGCCTAAACCAAGCAGTGTTTTATTACAAGCTGCAGTACGCCCGCGACGCAAAATAAGCCTTGACACAGCTAGACGGCGTCGCGGCAGACCTCGTAGAAGACGGCGGGACGAGCTGGACAAGAACAGCGACCAGTGGTCCACGTTGGGCCTGGATCGAAGAAATTGGAAGTTATGGAAAGAGGCCTTTGCCCAGCAGTAGGATGACTCAGGCTAACGGTATCCCTGCTGCCCCCCGACGCAAGTGTGCGATAACACCGGTGTGGTTTTAGTCAGTTGGAATCTGACAGACCCCTCCACCCTCCCCAGGCGGAGGACATCCGTACGGATTTCAACTTCGTCAAAAAAAAACCGGCCAAGTGCGAGTCCGACTCCCGCACGAAGGGTTCCGTACCATTATTTATAAAAAACTATACTTTTTGTATGGGAGCCTCCCTTAAATATATATTTTATTCTGTTTTTAGTATTTGTTGTTATAGCATCAACAGAAATACATAATCTGTAGAAATTTCAACTGGCTAACTATCACGGTTCATGAGATACAGCCTGGTGACAGACGGACGGACGGTCGGACGGACGGACGTGCGGACAGCGAAGTCTCAGTAATAGGGTTCCGTTTGACCCTTTGGGTACGGAACCCTAAAAAGGCTAACGATATCAGTACTATTGTAATACTAATAAATACGAGTACGATACGAGAGAATAAATAAATATTCATTCTTTCAGTTCCAGCTGAACTTACTCGCATACAGTATTATTTGAAAACATAGTGAAAAGAAAAGAGTTTCCTTTCGTTTTACCTGTATTCAACAAGTGTCCAATATGAATCTACCGCGTATCCCTCGAGGCATAAAAACATCAGCAAAAAGGCTTTATTCATGAAGCGGCAGGGGGCTGAATTTTTATCTGAGCAGATAAAAAAAAATGCCCGAAAGAGAATTGTTTCCGTTTGCGGGATGGGAAGCAATTTGGTTACAAAAGATGTACCTACGTACTTCTACGTACTAGGAATAGTTTTACTAAGATTTTTGAGAGCAATAATAGCCCTGACGACCGATTTGAGGTCGTGAGTTTGAACCCAGGCAGGGACATTAACTTGTATGAATTATTTCACTTTGTATAAAGGAAAACATTGTGAAGAAACAAGCGGCACGTCCAAGAACTGAGATTTGACCCATCTACCAACCCAAGTAAGGGGAACGTTATACAGGATAGAAGGTACACCGACCCCGACCCACCCCTTCCACCCGGTATGTATAACGTTCTCATTGCTGGGACACGGATATCCTCTCTGTCAGAGGGAATGAGCCACAATCCACCACGTGGACCCAGTGCGGGTTGGTGGATGTCGAACGAAGACATCCCGATTCCTTCACCGTTTTCAGCCCAGTGGTAATTGCTGCATACTTATTTATACTGCCTCGTCGGTAAAGTGTTCGCAAGCGCGACTGCTGAGGATCGAGGTTCTGGCTTCGATTCTCGGCTCGATTAAAGTGTTATTGGGTTTTTCTATTACGAATTTCTCAGTAGCAGTCATGGAATTTGAATTGTGTCCGGTTGCTGGCAATAGGCTTGCCCCCTATCACATACTTAAACATAACTGGCGAAATGTGAGTATACTGTTAGGTACACCTCTGCCTAACCCCTCGGAGAATACAGGCGTGATGTTATGTGTCATATGTTTAAAAAAAACCAGTTTCGCTCCGGGAGTCCCGGCAGAAGTGAAAACTAGAATATTAACATGCATTTTTGATATTTTGGAATGGTTAGGGAATAATTTTGCTTGCAGTGTTAAAACAGTTATAAACTTTCTATTCCTTGGGGGACCAAGGAATAGAAAGTTTTTAACTGTTGTTTTTTTGTTTTATTCCTATTGGTCGAAAACGGTGGTCAAACAACTGGGATCATTAACAGAGCCTGAGATTTTTTTTAAACAAAATATGTTTTAAAAAAGGGTCGCGTTTTTTTCGGTTATCGTTTTTTTTAAGTACTATTGGTCCGCAAACTATTTGTGCGGACCAATAGAAGTAAGGGTGTTAAACCGATATGCTCATCTTGTACACGGGATTTTGTTTGAAAAATGAGCTTATTCCAACTTTCTGATAGTACATCATAAAGTTCAAATTCCTTCGTAACCAAATATCAATCAGTTCGATGAGGACACGTGACACCTGACGCTCGTTTAACATTTCTTACCCATCACAAAAGTGCACAACGCGGCTAAAGAAGTTTTCACTTCAAAAATATCTAATGTGCACGCACCCATTACACGCCCGTATGTTTTCCCGATGTTGTGTTAAAATACTCGTACGAGCCCATAGTTATTGAGCAGGTGACAATCTGATTTATAAGCTGCATATATCTCTCGCCTTGATCACAAATGAATGGGTTTAGGAAATGGTACACTCGGAAACTGTGCTCATTGCAGTGATAAATAGCTGTTTTGGGATGTATCAATATATATTAGTATAATATTGGTCCGTAAATTTTCTGGTGGATAGCTGTGGCCTTCCGATTCATGTTATAGTAAATGGCGGAGGAAATGGCTTTCATCGCCATTATTGGCCAGCTGATTGGTGATTGTAATTTGTTGTTGTCATTAATTTTCATATCACCATTGAGCTAAAAACCCACCGAGCTAGATTTGTGAAAATCACAATAACACTTGGTGCAACCTGTGAATCAAAAGGCTTTAGTGTTTCAAATGTTTTATGTTCCAATTTAATTTGCTTTAATTTGTCATTTTGTATATTTTAAAATGTGTAATAATTATCATTTTAATTTTAGTTGCAGTAATTGGTGGTAAACCGTTGTAATTAAATAAATAAATAAATACCTTACTACCGTAGACCTATGCATATCGTCAGTTACTAGACCCGTGTAATAGACAATGCTAATACGTACTTACTTACTGGTACCCCGTAGTTAACAGACCCGGGAAATCCCTGTACCAAAATTACCGGGAATCCCCGAAAATTAGCGTCGAATTAGAAACCGAAGATTTAAAAAAAAGAACCTGTTTTTTTCTTTGTACTTTCGGTAAAACGTACTTCGCGTTTGTAATGTTTCTAATTTTATTATCTAACTATGTTAAAACTAATTACAACAATTAGATAGAAGTATTTGGAAAAAAATGTGAACTTGAGAATATGTGTTGAATGTCAGTTTCTCCAATAAGAATGAAAGTTTTACCAATTGGAATTGTAATTCGTATCAATAAAACTATTTATAATTAAACTAGACTATATAAGCTTTGTTTTAATACCCATATGTCCTTACTTTGGCACTTTCTTAGTAGCCAAATTAACCAAACAAATCAACCCCTGCTCTGATCGATTCGATACCTTCTGATTTTGTCGTGTTTTCGTAAAAAAATCGCTAAGATTTCGTTTTTTTTTACTGTTTTATATTGCGGAGACACTAATAATTACTTAATTGAACTAATTTTCGTAATACGAGCACTATTTTAACTATTTTTTCAATAATTTCTAAAAAAACATTATCAAAATACCACGCTCGACATGGCACCACTTTTACATTTCGATATTATCGTTTCAACAGACTTTTAACCTACGATGTTTTTAGATATTCGTAAAGCTTGATTAACGAGGTTTATTTTGATATATAACACTATATATATTGGGTTAGATAATAAAATTAGAAACATTACAAACGCGAAGTACGTTTTACTTTCGGTAAAACGTACTTCGCGTTTGTAATGTTTCTAATTTTATTATCTAACTATGTTAAAACTAATTACAACAATTAGATAGAAGTATTTGGAAAAAAATGTGAACTTGAGAATATGTGTTGAATGTCAGTTTCTCCAATAAGAATGAAAGTTTTACCAATTGGAATTGTAATTCGTATCAATAAAACTATTTATAATTAAACTAGACTATATAAGCTTTGTTTTAATACCCATATGTCCTTACTTTGGCACTTTCTTAGTAGCCAAATTAACCAAACAAATCAACCCCTGCTCTGATCGATTCGATACCTACTGATTTTGTCGTGTTTTCGTAATAAATTCGCTAAGATTTCGTTTTTTTTTTTACTGTTTTATATTGCGGAGACACTAATAATTACTTAATTGAACTAATTTTCGTAATACGAGCACTATTTTAACTATTTTTTCAATAATTTCTAAAAAAACATTATCAAAATACCACGCTCGACATGGCACCACTTTTACATTTCGATATTATCGTTTCAACAGACTTTTAACCTACGATGTTTTTAGATATTCGTAAAGCTTGATTAACGAGGTTTATTTTGATATATAAAACTATATATATTGGGTTAAAATAAAAGAATACTCACGTTTTAAAGCCAGAGAACATAAATCACAACACGGCATTACGGTAAAATTAGACAACTGACTTTTAAAACTTTTTCGACATTTAATTTTGACGGCTGATATTCTCGTTTTTTATGCCATAGACGCGGAATTTTATACTGTATCCGTAAGAGGGACCATAGATGGTAAATTCATAGAGATTTTAAAAGTTTTAGTAAGTTTTTTGGTACAACTCTTCGAGGCGTATAAGTACGCCCGGACGTTTGACGGGAAACATTTTTGGGCGTACTTTGAGTGCTTGACGTTTGACGCTAAATATTTTTAGGCATATAAGTACGCCCGGACCTTACAACGGTTAAAGCCACTGATACTTTCGAGCAACTTAGTAGCATTCAACTTGTATATGTATACCAAAAGAGTATAATTAAGTATTTTACAGGCACAGAGAGCAATATGAGCACGCTACTAATGAGCATGCTACCTAGTAGCATACAGCATACATATTAGCAGCATGTGCATTCCACGCTTAACAGAGAACATGAAAATAATAAAGAAAATAGCGCAAAATTAACTGATTACTATTTATGGTATCACAAACACTGTAACAAAACAAGAACACAAAAGAAAACAACAGCTGATCGGCGAAATCCAGAAACTAGTAACAGAAACCTATAAATGTTCTATATCTTTTGACGAGTGGACGCCCATTAGCTAAAGGCTCTTTCTTTAGCCAAAGAATCAGCATTGCCATTCAACGTAGCAGTACTGCCAGTTTTCTGGGCACGTTCTCGGATGATAACGATGCGGAGGAGTTTCAACAGTTTCAACTCACTTAAAGTATCAAAAAGGCTTACTTAAAGTATCACACGAAAGTACCGGGTATCCCGTTTTAGAACCAGAGGGTTTGAAAATCCCGGTTCTTTAAGATAGAATCGGTTCTGCATTCCCTAGTACACCGATTCATAATGACACTATAGTTTAATTCTGTCATTCGACTAACGGTTGTAGAACCTTTAGTCGAATTCCCTACGTTTTGGGAAGTTTTGTTTTGCTACATCTCGTCTAGGGAACCTTTCCTTAGTCGACAACAAAAGACGCGCAAAACAAGTGCAAAAATTGCCTTTTCGTAATTATTTTAATCTCCACACCAAAGTCCTGTTTCGCCAAATATATACATTTTTGTAGTTTACAATCAGCTCCTAAAGTTACAAGTAAATTTTACCATTCAGTAACGATTAAAAAGTTTCGAGACACTAAAATGGTTTTGAGAACTTAAACTGCCCGCAGAAGTGTAAACAAAACACATTACCCCATTATTTACAAGAACAGCCCGCTATTTGTTTACAAATCGCCGGAATGTGGGTCGCGAAGTTTTTTCACCATTACATAAGACATTAACTGTGTCAGGTTTCCTGTTGGGCGGGATTCAGTGGCACCCGAATAACTCGAACGGATGAATTTAGTTTTATTGTGTTCTACCGAGCTGAAAATACGGGTTTTATTTCATAAAAGGATTTTTTTGACGTGAGGAAGGAATTGAAAAGACACAATATTAATCCATATAATGTATTGTATGCAGTTTTTATGAATAATTCCTTTTTAACAGTAACAGAGTGTCTAGACAAACCTGCCAGGGCTGCGGGACTGTTCAAAAGAGACACCGTGGCCCTGGGACACAAAGGGCTAAGAAGGAACATGGATGGGTTTTAGTCAGTACAAGTCTCTACACTCCCTTCCGCTCCACCCAGAGCGGGAGAAAAAAAAAGGGTCTAGACAAAGTGATAACAATGGTGATTGACTAATGTCTACCGAAAAATGACATGATCCTCTTGCAAGCCGTTGCATTGTAGCGGCACAGTACACAAAATACTACAGCGCTATCTATGACACAAATGAAGAACGCCAAAATTTCATTTAAAAAAACCCGACACCAACAGCAACTGTCAAGTAGTAGCCCACCAGATACAACACCCGTCTGGTCGGAATATCCTCCCTTTTCTAAGTAGAATTGAGGAACTTTACACTCTGTTCTTCATACGCCTAAAGTAGAAAATTAAATACGAAACGCTGTGAAAACAATATTCACTCTTCGAGGCCCTCTGGTCATTCGTTGTAAATCATCAAAAGTCCATATTTCATAAATGATTAGAATTCCCTTTAGTGCTATTCTGGAAGCCTTCTGATAATTAATGTGTCCCATGCTGTTGTAGTTTTGAAAGATACGTTCGATTTTGACGTAAAATATGATAATGTCATTGTGAACTTATATAAGGTCTTAGGTACCAGTACTTGGGGAATACCTAGAGGTCTCACAGGTCAACACTAAGAATTCGAGTATTTAGTATGGTTCAAAATATTTATTACCCAGTACCTTTTTGAAAATTTAACGTGTACCATCATTTCTTCATTCAAATTAAATGAAATAAAAGTTCCTTCTAGATGAAAATAAAAGGCTATTTATAAACAAATTTATTCATCGCCTGTCATATTTTTTCGAAGGAAATTCTTTTATTTTTGCAATCTGCTCCTAAATGATTGGTTTCAGCAAAATAAGTTAAAGCCACCCTTATTGTGAAATCGATAAATATTGTTGATTTTGTGGATGAGTAAACTTGGGTTTCGAAGTGTTTGTTTTATTAAAGAAATGTTATTCCTGATAATAAATAACAGAGCACCACAAAAACGTTTTATGACTAGAAAAAATGAAGTAAATTAATTAATTATAGCATAATACAATTTTAGCCATTCAAACATGGCATGTCCAAAATACACCACCATCGTAGATGTTTTTCGTAGCACCTTGACTCGCTACGAAAGCGTAGCGGAGGCGTGACGGCTACGACGTAGCAAAATACACCATCGTCAACCGTCTTTATAACTTTTTTGTTACTTCAGCAACAATTTTTTCCCTAGTGGCATGAGTAGGCACTAGTTTCACAATAGCCGTGACTTCATCATGGTCTAGATTGACACAAGTCATGTCTAAAACGAATCTAGTTCCAAAACAGTCCCGCTCTGGGTGGAGCGGACGGGAGTGTCAGACTTGTACTGACTAAACCCATCCATGTTCCTTCTTAACTCTTTGTGTTTCAGGGCCACGGTATCTCTTTCGAACAGTCCCGCAGCCCTGACAGGTATCGGCCCTTTCGGACCCCTTCCGATTTGCTGACATCTCCTTGAGGCGCACGTGGAACACCAACGCGCCGACGGCACGGCCTGTCGTCATAAGACGGACGGACGGTGAGCTAGCCCATTACTCACCGTCCACAGGCCCGCGCCTATGGTGGCCGGGGGCCACTGGTTGCCTCCCGATGCCCGGGGCGTCTCCCGCGGCGGCTGGGACGTGAGGCTCTCTTCCTCTCACGTTCCGCCACCTCACAATAGTCCTGAATTACCGATACTAGACCGGCACTTGTCTAGCACTCGTATGACATTGGCCGTTACTACACCGACACCTCATTGATACCAGCCTTGACTAGACCCAAAGTAGTCAGGCATTAAATTTGACAATACTACGCTGTCTGTACCAAGCTGTCAATGTCAAACTATACTGGCAGCTGATGTCACGTTTCCATGGCAACCGTTTCCCGCAAGTTTTGCCGTCAGGACGTTACCCTTTCCATTTCTTTGGCACCGGGTTATCTCAAAGAGCTGCCACTCAGTGTTAGAAAAGCATCGCTGCATCGAGTCAGTGACCCTGAGACGTCAGTTGCCTGTACCTTTTGTAAAATGGTGTCAAGAAACTTGGAAAAATATTATAAAAAGAATTCATACATAAATTCAGGCACGTGCTAAATAATAACAGCCGCTCGGGTCGACCTTTAGGTTAAGCCTTGCCTATGTTAGTCCATCCATTACATAAGGAGTTTCGTCCTTGCCTCAGAAAAGCACGTTATCCGGTGGTCCCGGCTGTAATTTGTCATGTCATGCGGAAATCTGAAAAAGGAATTATGTTCCTACAACATCAGGCCAATTTAGACACCAATTAAACCATTTATTTAATCAGGCTTTTGAGCGAGGAACTAAAAAAAAGAATTTCATGGAATGGAAACTTTGACACAAAGAGAATGTCAAAAAAATGCTAAAACTCTTTTGGCAAACTACTAGTTCAAAGAGATTGTTCTTAGTCAGCCGTCTGCTACATACGTACCCGGCCCCGTAACCTGTACCAAACCCTCATAAATCTTCAAAAAGTGTTCAAATAATTGAGCTTTGTACGATATGGCACGGAGATATAAAGGAAAAAAAAAGTTTTAAATGTGATAACTTCAAATATTTAAGAGCAATAAGCCAAGACAACGAAAATCGTAATACAATACTTTTTATCATCATCATTTCATCATCATTTCAGCCCAAAAGACGTCCACTGCTGGACATAGGCCTCCCACAAGTGTCGCATTGACATTTTGGGGGGTTTTGCCATAATCGCCACGCTTGGCAGGCGGGTTGGCGATCGCAGTACGGTTCACGGCTCTGGCAAGTCCCTTAGTCGCCTCTTACGACACCCATGGGAAGATATGGGATGGTGATGGTGGTCCGACACCATACAGAGCTCTCTTTTTATCACTTTGTAACAAATCTGTCTATCTGTCTAGTGTCATAAGCCCACTTGTCTAGTAGCATTCCTAAGTCAATATCGCAAATACAACGATTATTTTTGTATGACAAAGCGCCCAATGGCCGCTATAATTATAACTCTTATTAAACCTCTTTGGAACCTACATATTTTATCTGTGCCTAAACTTATTTAAAAACAAGAACCATCTTATAACTCGAAAAAAAAGTAAAATTAATTTGAAGTAAATGTTAATTAAACGTAGATTTAATTAGAATAATAAAAGGCATGCTTATTAGAAACTTTATGACTTTTGCAGGTGAAATTAAATTACCTACTTAAGAAGGCTCTTATATTTCGTTCGGTTTTAATTTGGATACTAAATTGGCCTGAATTTTAAACTTATAACTTTACTTAATACTAGTGCTTTACATTTAGCGACCGCCAAGCCAACCTCCCCAACACAGTTAGTACTAAATAATACGATACCCCTTGGTAAGACTGCTTGTCAGACTTTCGGGTCACTGACTACCTGTAACGACTGTCAAAGATCTACAAATGACGGCCGGGACCAAAGGCTTAACGTGCTTTCCGAGGCATGGAGTTAAGACAAGCATGATAGATGATGTTGAGGTTGGCTTCCAGTCTAACCGGATGGAGCTGAAAACCAGTTTTTTACATGGAGCGACCGCCTATCTGACCTCTACAACAAAATACAATATAAAGTAATATGAACAATCAGTAAGTAAAAACAGCTCATTAAACACACACAACAGCTCATAAAACAGCTCACAACCACGTCCTACAATCAAAAAGTCAATCTTCTCTCCTTATTACATCGTTAATTTCACTAATTATTCTCTTAATTAATTCTAAATTATCTGTCGACCTTTTCTTCCAAAGGTTTTCTTTTATACTTTTGCTTAAAACAAATTAACCTCCGGACCAGACCTTGGGAGGGTCCTTAAAAATGAATGAAGGAAAGGAATTATTAAAACAATAGAACGTTTTATAGGCGTCTTATTTTCCCGGGGAAAATAGGTCTTATTTACACAAAGACTTAGTAAAATCTTTGCATCTCTAATAAATAGTTTCAACATCGTGAGGAAAGTTAGTTAGGAATACCAAAAAACGACTGATAAGATCACGAGTATACTAAAAAAGTATGGATGAAGAAGACATGTTTCGCCGACCCCAAATAAATTGGGATAACAGTGGAAGAGTGATGTTGATGGTGAAGTAGTTTCAAATTTCATGACCCTTATTCTTCGGTTTTATGAACATCAGTGAATACCGTGAAGGTATATCACAGTAACCTGTTATTTTGATAAACCAGGAACAATTGATAACTCAGCTTCAAGTTTACATACCCAACAAAGTTTATAAACTTTTTTTAATCCGTGAACGGTATCTTTAAAAATGGCAAAAATCAATCAATTCCTCTAACTGAAATTTAAGTAAAATCTATTTTCAGAAAAGGCTGAACTCTGAACACATTTAGGCTGGAATCACTAGTCGACGGCATTATTCGTAAAACAATAATTCTTATAACAATTGTCGTCAAAGAGGACGAAATTGAATTGTTTAAAGAACATTTAAATTGGTTTAATGATAAATAATTGATCGACTATTTCTTTAACTCACATTTTGGGTCTGTTTTACTATAGAGGCCGTAAATTAACCTGAAGCCATTATTTTAAGGCTGGTAGGAAAACCATAAAAAATACATCGTTAAAAACAAGTCTGCTCTTCTATACATTTTGAGTTCAGAGTTCATTTATTTGTCAGAAACATGAGTAGGTATGCACACAAAAGCATGCAAGATGTTTAGTACATCAATACAGACAGGATCACAGTCATGTTTTGCCTTTACGGCGTGGCATTGACGTGTAGGTATTGCAGTTTTGTAGGAATAAGCAGTTTTTTTTTGTTAATTAGCAATGAAAAGTTTCTGTTTGATGTGATATCAGAATGAAGTACTGAGTACGAGGTAATCGTTTGCGCGTTGGTGTCCCCACCCTCTATAAACTTTATACGTGTACTAGCTATCCCGTGCAACTTCGTCTGCGTCACATTTTCCTCGTTTTCGCCACATTTTTCATTGCTGCTCCGCTCTTATTGGTCGTAGCGTAATGATATATAGCCTATAACCTTCCTCGATAAATGTGGATCGGATCGTAGTTCCTGAGATTAGCGCGTTCTAGCAAACAAACAAACAAACTCTTCTGCTTTATTATTAGTAGTAGATTAAATTATATGACACACAGACAAACACCCTTTGGTTGCTTATTCAGCCTAGCATGTTCCAATCGCTGGGAAAAACCTTTTTATGTAAAGCACCATTCACTTACGGACTCCTAAAACACAATCACAAAAACAAAATGAACTCTAACATTGTTTCACTTAAAAACAATAAACACAAGTAACGTTATTACTTTGTGCAAGTTGTGTTATAATAAACGGGTTTGTTCTAGCCATCTTGTATTTAATTTGCATTGTCGTCACGTATTGTTACATTCAAATAAGGGGAGTGCTAGGGTTGTGCCAAATGTGATTTCGGATACGCAGATATTTCATGTCGTTTGATACGCAACTGCCTGTATTCAGCCCATAGCTTACTAATACCACTGTAGCGGTACTACATAAAAGTACTAATGTAACAATCATTTGAACTGTTTTTTTAAATATTTTTTTAAGTTTTAAACCAACATCTACTCTCATACCAAGAAAAACGTGGACGTGCCTCAAAAATAACAGTGAAACTAAGTAATTTTTATTTTACAGTAGATATTATCTCATCCGGAAATTATATTCCAGATTCTGGAAGTGAAATTTAAAGGATTATGAGTAATTTTGGACCAATTACTCAACAATGATAAAACCTATCCCATATGTAAGCTTTTAGGGTTCCTATTATTTATTTCTTATCTTTCTTTTCTTATTACTTGCAGCTACATCGAATTCGAGAACGAACATGGTGTTTTGGAACGTTTTCCATACTGAGAAAGCATCAAAATTCATGGTATCGAAACACTAAACAAAATATTTTTACTATAAATAACATTTGTAACGGGATATTTACCATGTTTACTGTTTATTATATCACAGTTGAAACACAAAAAAAAAAATTAATCAATACACGAATATAAACATGTTGTTTAATTTTCGTTTATAATATCTACAGTTCCTAGCTAGAAGCTAGGAATGAATATATTTTTTGATGTTCGAAATCACCTTGTCGATTGTTCGATTTCATATTCATATTCAAATTCAATTTCATATTCGGCTTAGCTCCCATAGTAACAATCAAATAATACCCCAAAATCTTTCTTTTGGGTAGGTTTCATTAATGTTGAGGATTTGGTCCAGTCTACATACAAATTTGCCCATGGTCCTTTTAGATATCGGATATTGATTCGATCTCGAGAAGAGCGCATCACTAGAATGCGTTCCCGCTGGTTCTTGTTTTGATAGAGCCGTTGGTATTATGTCATGTATAAACGTTATGAAAAGAGAGGGCGCTGGTGTGCTCATGTTTACATCGGCTCCGCTATTTTTACCAAATTAAAATTAGAAACATACACTGTTTCTCCGAAAAAGTGCATCGATCGTGTGAAATTAGTTGTGAAACGCCCGGATTATCGTTATAAACCAGAAAAGTGCCACTATAAAACGGAAAACATCAACCAAAAGGATTGCAACGGATTTCTCCAACATTTCGAGTTTCATCAAAATTTACTGAAGAGGAAAGATACATGACGCTAAACAAAAGGTCAGTTAAACAAAGGAGTGTAAAGTAAAACTAGAAAGTGTTAACTGATGATAATCTTCACAATATAACCTCAATGTAAACAAAAATTGAAAGTCATCACTGGATCATTGGTTAAAACAACGCCATCTACCGCCGAGTAGCGGTAGCGGTACGTTCCGCAGCTTCACAGTGAAACAACACGAATTCCACTTAACACAAACACTACTTAGTTCCAACGATCACCAACAGAGGTCAGCTCTTGTACCAAAATAAATCGACAACTATGGACGAAGTAATGTCCGCACTTAGAAATATTCAAAATGAGTTAGATGAACAGAAGAAAATGATTCTTAAAAACGGAGACGATGTGACGACAAATGTAACAAAGAATATAAACATAATTTTAGAAGAAAAATTCAAAACATGGGAAGAAAAACATGACTATCTCAAAGAAAAAGTTGAAAACCAGGAGAAAAGACTTTATTTTCTGGAAAAGCAAGCAAGACAGAGAAACATAGTATTTTTTGGTATAGAAGAAAAAGAATCGTCCTATTCAGAGTTGGAAAATATTATTATTCACTTCATAGAAAAGCACTTCTGCACTAAGCTTGACAAAAGAGACCTCCAAGCGATTACGAGGATAGGCAAAAAAGGTGAAAGGCCTCGGCCAATAACAATAACTTTCTCAACACTTGGTCAGAAAATCGAAATATTCAAGCAAAAAGGAGTGCTAAAGAATACTGAATATTATATAAAAGAAGACTATCCAAAATACGTCTTAGAAAAAAGGAAAGAACTACAGGAAAGGGTAAAAATTGAAAAAGAAAAAGGTAATAAAGCTATTATCAAATATGATAAACTCGTTATCCTCGAAAATAAATCAGAAATATCCGGCAGCAAAAAGAGAACGCTTTCCGTTTCCCCCGAGGCTAACCAATATAACCCCCACAAATTAACAGATAGAAGACCACAAGAAAAAAGAAAAAACAAACCTAAATCTACCCAATCACCACTGCAAAGGTCATCTAGCATAACCGAAGGAGTTCTTAAGCCTAGTATGCTAAACTTTTTAGTAAACAAGAATGCAAACAACCCGTCAAACCAGCAAGATAATCATGATCAAAATGTATAGCAATCAACGCCCCCTCCTCCAGCAATTAGAACAAGTAATAAAAAAACAAATAGAACAAACCAACTATGTCCCCAAGAACGGCTGGTCACCGAGGGGATTTACGACTCTAACCCTCCAGAGAACAATGAATATAAAAGAAAAATACATATATGCACTTACAACGTCAGATCACTACGTACCCATGAAAAATTAATAGAATTGAAAGAAGCGCTCAAAAACATGAATTACGATATAATAGGCTTGGCAGAAGTGAGGAGACAAGGCACAACAATCTCAGAAGATAACGACCATATCATGTGCTCCACAGGACAAACCATTGGTCAGTATGGCGTCGGTTTCTTAATAAAAAAGGAGTTGAAATACAACATTGAAAGTTACATCGGATTATCAGAGAGAGTATGCCTTTTGGAATTGAAATTCGAATGTTACAACCTGTCCCTCATACAAGTGTATGCCCCAACAGAGAGTGCTACGGACGAAGAGGTTGAAATTTTTTATCAAGACGTGCAGCAGGCTCACGAATTAGCAGGAAAAAACGTAATATGTATGGGCGATTTTAACTCGAAAATTGGAATGCCTAAAAAAGAAGAATCAATGATCACCGGAAAATATGGTTTCGGTTCCAGAAATAAGCGAGGCGAAAGACTTCTCCAATATGCTTTCGAACATAAGATGATGATAGTAAATACACTATTTAAGAAGAGAAAAAACAAGAAGTGGACTTGGCTTTCACCAGACAGAAAAACAAAAAATGAAATAGATTTTATTTTGACAAATTTACCACAAATATTTACAAACTACGACACCGTTTATACTGCTTTCCCAACGGATCATAAAATGTTAAGGAGCACTATTGAAGTAAAATCGATTAAAAAAAGTAGAAGAAACTTTACAAAAATTAAAAACCAACTGAAAACACCTGAGGAACGTTCTCAATATATATCTATGATAAAAAGTTGTGAGTCTGACCTGTATGTTGATAGTTGCTCGAATGTGGCCACACACTACGAGCAACTAGAAAAAACAATCAAATCGTGTCTACAAAGCAACATGGAAAATAAACAATACCGGAAACATACAATACTATCAGATAAAACACGAAACCTCATGAAACAAAGAAGCCAACTACTACACAAACCTGGATTAAGCCAATGCGAAAAGGCAGAACTAGCGAAATTATTTAAAATAACGAACAAAGAAATAAGGAAAGACTACAAAGAACATAAAGAAACAACATTTACAAAACATTTGAAATCTTCGGGCAGCTTGAAAAAAGCCATAAAAGAACTTAGCACCGAAAAGCAATGGATTCCTTCATTAAACTCTAAATCTTCAAAACATCAGACCCGCTCAGACGTCATTAACGCAGCCACAGATTTTTACAAACATCTTTACAGCGCCTCAGATGCCCCTTATAAAGAGGACATCATAGCGATAAATGACCAACATCAAGACATCGAAATTCCACAATTCCTGGAGATCGAGGTTCTAAACAACCTGGAAAAACTAAAGAACGACAAAAGCCCAGGCACAGACGGAATTTCAAATGAAGCTATTAAATTGGCCAAATCGGTAATACTCACACCAATAACTCAGTTGTTCAACAAAATTCTAGAAGAAGAAAAGGTACCCCAGAGCTGGACCGAGTCAGAAATAATACTTCTATATAAAAAAGGTGACCCAACTGATGTGGGTAATTACCGCCCCATAAGTTTAATGCCATGCATGTATAAACTTTTTGCTACGTGCTTACTGTTAAGAATTAATAATAACCTAGAAGACCATCAACCAATGGAACAGGCTGGTTTTAGAAAAGCGTTTAGTACGACTGATCACATACAGGTACTTGAACAAGTCATCGAAAAATACTATGAATTTAAAAGACCTCTATATCTAGCTTTTGTTGATTACAAAAAAGCTTTCGACTCAATATCCCACAAAAGTATTTGGAGCGCGCTACAAAACCAAAATGTTAACAATAAATATATAAATATAATCAAAGACATCTACAAAAACAGCACAAGCAAAATCAAACTCGAAAGCTCTGGCGAGAGAATAAACATCAATAGAGGAGTCAGACAAGGAGACCCTTTATCACCTAAGCTATTCATATCAGTACTTCAAGACATCATGAAAGACCTCCCATGGAATAACAAAGGCCTAAAAATTGGTACTAAACGACTTCATCATCTCAGGTTCGCGGACGACATCGTGCTTTTTGCAGAGGGCCCCGTGGAGCTCCAGACGATGATTGAAGAGCTAAATATAGTGAGCACCAATATCGGCTTGGAAATGAACACTGCAAAAACTAAAGTAATGACTAATCACACTAAACAGCCAATTTACATACAGGGTTCAAACGTGGAATATGTTGATGAATATATTTACTTAGGGAAACAAGTGTCCTTCCGGAAGGAAAACAATAAAGAAGAGATAGCCAGACGCATTTCAACGACTTGGAAGAAATTCTGGGCCTACAAAGAGGTTATGAAATCTAACATGCCCATTACACTAAAAAAGAAAGTAATGGACTCTTGCCTTCTACCATGCCTAACATATGGTTGCCAAACGTGGATATTTGACTCGACATCCAATAGAAAACTCAATACATGTCAAAGAGCAATGGAGCGCAGTTCACTAAATATCAAACTCAAAGACAGGGTAAGAAACAATTTAATAAGGAAGCGAACTAAGGTTATAGATGCTGTATCTTTCGCCAGAAGTTTGAAATGGAGATGGGCAGGACATGTGGCTCGTTACAATGATGACAGGTGGACTAAAACTGTAACAGTTTGGCGAGGCCCTCACGGATACAGAGGCAGAGGCAGACCTAAGGCAAGGTGGAAGGACGAAGTAGAAGGTATCGCAGGCAAAAAATGGACAGATGTTGCTCAAAAGCGTGAAATCTGGCATTCCCTGGAGGAGGCCTTTACCCGAAAGGGGGCCATGTAGCTTATTGTATTATTTTATCATTGTCATACATTTTATTTTATTTTTAATTTTTGTAGTAATTATAGATTACATGTAATCATGCGGATACATTTATTAAGAATTATGGGGATTTAATTATTATTTTATGACTTCTCACCTTAATTATTATATTTAAAATTATGAACAGTATATTGTAATAAAGTAAATTATATTTGTAATGACGACGTTATGTGGAATTTTGCTGATTATTATTAAAAAAATATTTATTTTTGGTTCCGTTAAATATAAGGTTAAGAGATTATTTTGCATGTTCACAAAATCAATCAAATAGTTATAATGATTGTATAATATATTACCAATTCTTTCACTAATTCAATTTACTTATTTTATTTTTCTCAATATTTTTATTTTCATTTTATTTTACTTCTTGCATGTAATCATTTCAATTGTATTCTTAATGTAATCATTAGCTCTTAAGTTACTGGCATTAAAAGGCTTTTTTATTTTTATTTATTTTATTATAAACGTTTATGTGGTTTTCATCTCTGTCTGATAGTTTAAGCATCTCGCGAACTGAGTAGTAGTAGTAGTTACCTCGGTCGTATCAACATTAAATTAGAGACAAATTCTTTAGAAGAGAGAATCGTGAAAAAATATCGTTATGCGTTTAATGTTGTTTGAGAAGCTCTTGGCTAGAAAATAGCAGCCATACATACCAATGGTCTAGGTAAAGCAATGCTTGACAAGGACAGTCCGTGGATGGGTAACCGTCTATTACTGACCAAGACCCTTCCGTGCCTCGCAAAGCATGTTAAGCTTTGACAGTTGTTTTGGGTTATCAGCAGCCCAAAATTCTGATAACCAGTCTTGCTAAGGTGTGGCGTGTTACCCAGTTACTGGGTTGTGCAGGTCAGATAGGCAGTCGCTTCATACAAAATACTGGTATTTACCTGCATCCGGTTAAAATGGATACGTTATAACATTAATATTGCTCAGCTCGTGAGGCCTTTTGTTCCCCCCAAGCCCAAATACCAACTGAGACCGCGTGGACTCAGATTGCACATGATTCAACGCTGCCTTAGTGCGTGCTCTGGCAATGCTGAATGCTCTACTGACATCGACACCAAAGTGTGGTTTATTTGCCTTGAGATGGGCACACGGAAGTCTGGATGTTTGAGTTTCTGTGAGAGGATCAACGAAAGATGACTTTTTTGTTTTATAAGTATTTAATTCAACATTTTTAATAATATTCCTTATTGTAACTGAAAAGTTGTGTGGATATCGGTTATCGTGGTATGGGCATGTGATGTGGAAAGTTTCGTGAGGAACGTTTTGAGTATGAATGTATGTAAATAGATGGGTATAAGGGTGGAGGAAGACCAAAGAAAAGATGGATGGACTGTGTGAAGGATGATATGGCAAGAAAGGAAGTATCTCAAGAGATGACAAGTACTAGAGAAGTATGGAAGAAGAAGAAATGCTGCGACGACCCCAAATAAATTGGAATGGATGATGATCATGTTTGTAAATATTATTCTTTTAACTACGCAATAGCTTATATTTGCTTGTTATGTTGTACATGTTCCCTCAAATAAATATTTGGGAAAAGGATAAACTGTGTTGACTATTTTCTCAATATCCAAACAGTAGGAACAAACATTTTTATTATTTGTGAATTTAATCAGTTCCTCAAACTTGGAGGGGCTGTACAATCTATGAAGCTGAGCAATCAAAAATGAATATTTCGTTCATTTTGTAGGCTTCCATCGTATCTACCAATTTGTATTGTTGTTCTATTAATTTTCATGTTATGAGACTTTTTTGAGACTTGTCCATTTTCAGGCTTCTTTGTTCAAGAAGTTGGTCGATTTAAATTAAAAGCATGATTGTTAATTGAAGACTGTTCACCCGACTTTGTGAAAATAAACAAAAGGTTTTTGTTTTTCGCGCGTAAATTTTATAGGTTACAAAAAGGTTAACCCTATAACCTTTTTGTAACCTATAAAATTTACACGTTTTTAGGGTTCCGTAGCCGAATGGCAAAAAACGGAACCCTTATAGATTCGTCATGTCTGTCTGTCTGTCTGTCTGTCTGTCCGTCCGTCTGTATGTCACAGCCACTTTTTTCCGAAACTATAAGAACTATACTGTTGAAACTTGGTAAGTAGATGTATTCTGTGAACCGCATTAAGATTTTCACACAAAAACAGAAAAAAAAACATAAATTTTGGGGTTCCCCATACATAGAACTGAAAACCAAACTTTTTTTTTTCATCATACCCGGTGGGGTATCTATGGATAGGTCTTCAAAAATGATATTTACGTTTCTAATATCATTTTTTTCTAAACTTAATAGTTTGCGCAAGAGCCACTTCCAAAGTGGTAAAATGTGTGTCCCCCCCCCCTCTAATTTCTAAAGTAAGAGGAGGAAAATTCTGAAAATATTCAGAATTGTAGAACGTAAAAAAAACTATCAAAGAAAATAGGTTTCAATAAGATATAATGTTTAGTTTTTGAGATATGTGACTTTTTCATCAAACTGCAGCAGTAACTTTGTTTTTGATTAACATACTATGAAAAACCAATTTAGTTTTGCGGTTGACTTGAAGTTTAACTAATACTACTAACTAATGAATGACAGTTCAAAATATTGTTTGGGGCTATGGAACCCTGTGTGTGAGTAAGACTCGCACTTGGCCGGTTTTTTTTTATTTATTATTAGGTAGGGTTACATATTGTATCCATTCATATTCGATTTTTTTCCATAGGGATAGGCAGAAAGCTTAAGAAAGGTCGTTTTTGAATAATCCAATTTGCGTGATTTTAGACGCCAATAAGTAAGTAATAAATGTCTTGAATAGAAGGAACCATGACCATATGAAATTTCAAAATAATTTCAAAAACATTTAGTTATAAACACGCGACAGCATCGGGATAGTATGACAAAACAAAATCGTGTTACGTGTCCAAAAGATACACAGCTAGTAGGGGTGGTACTTCCATACAAGCCTAAAAGCATGGCTTGGCTTTATAACCTCATCTTCATGATGTTAGGGTTTTTGAAAAATCTGCTTGTCTTATGGGCTTACCGTCTTGTTGGACCCTAGGCACGCCACAGACCGCTAGCGACCGCATTGCGACTGCACTGCGACTATATCGCGTTTTCCGTTAGCATCGCTTCAAAACGTCGGGGTTGGCGTGGCGAGGGCCCTTAGTAAATTCACTTTAGGAAATCATAAATGTACCTATAAATCAGCAACATGCAAATTCATGCTTAAAAAGCGACTCACTACTTCCAGAACTGCCTAAATAACTAATAAATCTCATGTAATATCTTGTAAAGACAAAATATTCATTTCACGTCAGATTACGGAAACATTTCTTGTACCTAAAAACTACAATATCCTTTAAAGCGTGGCTTCAGCTTAACTGAACACATTCACGCAAAAATCCGCTTATTCAGATTTGCTTTTGGGCAAATTTTCAGGTAGAATGATTTTTTTGGGAGTACTATGCTGACTAGTGTAAGGTATAGGTCAAGGTCTCCTGCTTGTGAAGGTCTGAAATTGATAGAAATATTAAATTAACGTGTCCACCATCTGCCTAGCCTTTTCCCAAACTATCTTGGGGTCGGCTTCCTGTCTAAGCGAATGCAGCTGTGTACTAGTATTTTACATGAAGCCACTGGCTATCTGACCTCCACAACTCAATTACTGGGTAATACGATACCTCTTAGTAAGACTGGATGTCAGACTTTTGGCTTCTGACTACTAGTAACAACTGTCAAAGATCTACAAATGACAGCAGGGACCAACGGCTTAAACGGCACGGAGAAAACTCGGTAGGTATGTAATTATAGTCACCCATCCACGGACCAACCTCGGCAAGCACGGCTTAACTTAATACTAACGTGTCCATACAGGCTCTTAATAGACCGTCAGTAAACCGTCACCCAAGCATTCTGTACATCATATTAAGTAACACTGGGTTAATACTAAAAAACTATTTTTTTTATGTGAAAAATCACGGGCTCTAGTAGCGCTCAATGTAACGCACTCAAGACATTGTGTCGTGAGTATTTTGTAGTAAACTTGTCATCGGGTCATGGAGGTATTTAAAGTAAAGTAATACGATTGTTTTTTACCTGTGAAAATGTTGGAGCTTTGGCGTTTAATTAAATATGTCCGCAACTTTCTCGTTACGGACACATTCCCAGGTATTTTTCAGCCAAAGAGATTTAAAACTCGTTCGCAATTTTTTTAATGCCTTTGGTTCCAGCATAAAAATATTGCAATAACGGAGAAACAAGTACCTAATTGCTTCGTTAAGGGTGTTTTTACAGCCCTTTTTTGTATTTATTTTTGGGATGGGAAATCATCAAATGACTTCTCCCGCCCTGGGCGGAGCGGAAGGGAGTGTCAGACTTGGCTGACTAAAACCCACCCATGTTCCTTCTTAGCCCTTTGTGTTCCAGGGCCATGGTATCTCTTTCGAACAACCCGCAGCCAAATGTTTACACCCCTTACGTGAAGTACTAGACTCATCATTTCAATGACATTTAAATTTCTTTTATTTTGTAATTTGGATTTTGAGAATAAATTGTTTACTTATTGTAGTGTCCCTAAGAAGTGCCCTTACGCTTTTACCAAGGGAGTAAGAAGACGTCCAGGCCGCGTAAAGCCAATCCCTGTATATGAGCCAACACTGGATGGTGCTGAATAGTATACAGAAATTGTCCTGCATTATTTTGAAAACCACCATACGAATCTGTTTCGACCCAGCACCTTAGTTGATTGGTTTTTACCGCACAGAGTTGGCCCTCATATGTTTCAACAGATAAAAGAACAATCATGTTCGCTCTCAACACTTTTCTATAGCCACGCGCGATACCGCAACATGATTGTCTCTTAAAGAAAGTATGGCGTCTAGGAATAAACCTGTGCCGAATATGGATCGAGTTAGAGCGAGACAAGTGTTATAGTTTACATTCGTTTGTTATTATTTCGGTCAGTTGAACTATGACATTGACCTCGGCACTTGTTATTTAATTATGCCATGTCATTAAATCGAAATATTCTGTATATTCCTTTTTTTCGGACAAAATATTTCAAAGTTAAACCAAAAATACCGACTTGCATACAAATTATGCACACTAAATAAATCAAATTAAAAAAAATACTGTTTATTCGTATTTGCAGAACTATTTTACTGAACTGAATCTACACTGCGATCAGGAACCAATCCAACCTTTTTTTATTTGATACTGGAAATTTTATTTTTAACCCCCGACCAAAAAAGAGGGGTGTTATAAGTTTGACGTGTGTATCTGTGTGTCTGTGTATCTGTGTGTCTGTGTGTCTGTCTGTGACATCGTAGCTCCTAAAAGGTTGAACCGATTTTGGTAAAAGTAGTGTCGTTTGAAAGGTATTTTAATCGAGAGTGTTCTTAGCTATGTTTCGAGAAAATCTGCTCAGCCGTTTGAAGATCATCACCTCTTTTCTAGTTAATGAAGGGATATAAACAACTTACACAGGTAGTCTATTTGAAATTTGAAATGTTGTCGCTTGTCACCATGGGCATTGCTGAGGGGGGGCACCCCCTCCCCCCATTCTTTATATTTTTTAATTTAAGTATATCTTTCCTTGGTTTCGTTAATTAGCGAAAATAGACGCAACACCGAGAAAATTGGAAGGAAAGGGAGAGGCCTATGCCCAGGAGTAGGACAGTCAAGGCTAAGAAAAAATAATATAAGTTTAAAAAGCATGAAAAAAAAATTAAATTAAAAATTTAAAAACCCTCCGACTTACAAAACCTCTAAAAAGACAAAAATAAATTAATCCAAGCGTCGTAGCGTCGGGGGACCGCTAAGAAGACGGCTTAGTACAAGCACAGAACAAAGCGGACCCCCGACGCTACGACGCGGACGCTTGGATTAATTTATTTTTGTCTTTTTAGAGGTTTTTTATGTCGGGGGTTTTTTAAATTTTTTATTTAATTTTTTTAAAGCATAGTCAACGTTGCCCCGCTATGCGGGGCTCCTATTTCTGTCTGCAGGGTATACATTAACCTTACACGAAGGGGATGTCGGGGTTTTAGCTCGCTCGCTCCGCTCGCTCACTAGACCCCACCATCCCCTTCAAACTTAACCTGTCCGAGTCGGGGTGCCCCAAATCCAGAGCTCGCTTCGCTCGCTCTTGCATCCAAATTCTCTGGGGCCAGTTAACCCCTATCGAAAAATAAAGGAGTAGAATTGGTCCTTGGTCCCAGTTTCAAGTGGGACGAGTTGCTCCCTAGCCCCATTAATGATATGGCCAAACGTGGATGGCCATATCATCAAACGTTGACGTTTAAACAAATGGCCAGTTTTAGCTGGCATTTAGAGTGCAAGTTAGTATTTTTGATAAACAATTCGTATTTTTGTTTTATAGATCACATATCCAATGTACGAACCACATTTTTGGTGTGAATCCGATAAAAAAGGTCATCTCGTTTCGTGTGATTTTTTAGTTTTTTTATGTAGGATATGTTTAGTTAACCAATTGGTTTTTTTTTTGCACAGCATTTATTTTTCTGGTATGCATTCAGTTAATTAGTGGAGTTACCTAGTGTGCTGAAAAATTATACAGATGTTCATTTAAAAATATCCCTTTAATTATCAGCAAGTGTTATATTAAATAGACCCAATGCAAAAAAGCACTAAGCTAAGCTAGCTAAAGTTCTACTTTATTTCCTTGGTACTTTGTACGTTTTAATAACTCTGCGCACCTTCCTGATGTCGTGTATGAGGCAATGGAGGACAGTCCTTCGCTATCCAGGATGTCGGCATATCGAAGGGAGCAGCGAACCGATAAGGATAGAGCGTGGTATTTTTCAGGGCGATAGTTTGAGCCCATTTTGGTTTTGCTTAGCCTTGAATCCTCTAAGCACGCTGCTGGAGGATTCAGGTCTGGGCTTTCGGTTGAGGAGAGGTGGTCAGGTTATATCTCACCTTCTTTACATGGATGACCTGAAACTCTTTGCCCCCAACAATTTGCAACTGATGGAACTACTGAAGGTAACAGAAACTTTCAGTAGCGCCATCAGGATGGAATTTGGTGTGGACAAATGTGCGGTCATGCATGTAAAGCGAGGTAGGATTGTGGAATCTGTGGGAACCCAGCTCTCACATTCCATAAATCTTAAATCCCTCTCAGCAACCCAAAACTACAAGTATTTGGGTATCTTGGAAGCGCTGGACATCAATTCTGTTGACATGAAGCAATCGTTGAAGGAGCGCTTCTTTGGCCGCCTGAGAAAAGTATTTAATAGCCTTTTATCAGGCGGAAATAAGGTGCGTGCCTTCAATGGTTGGGTCATGCCGGTTTTGATGTACTCTTTCGGTGTACTCAAATGGACTCAAACAGAACTAGACGCCCTGGATAGGAAGGTCCGTACATTGTTGACGGCATATCGAATGCATCACCCACGTTCTTCGGTTATGAGACTGTATATCCCGCGGAGTTGTGGAGGTCGAGGCTTTTTAAACGCCAAGACTCTCCACAATCGCGAGATATGCAGTCTCAGGGAATATTTCCTAGAAGCCGACGTGGGGATGCATCGAGATGTGGTCGCGATGGACAAGGCCCTCACCCCACTCTCCTTGGCTAAAGAGAACTGGCGCAAACCTGCAGTGCTTGACACTAATGACCGCAGGGAAGTATGGCAGAGTAAGGAGCTTCACGGACGCTATTTTAGTGCCCTGCATGGACCTGATGTAGACCATGCAGCGTCCGTAGCCTGGCTACGTTCCGGGGAACTCTTTGGAGAAACCGAAGGTTTTGTTTGTGCAATTATGGATGAAGTTATGATGACGAATAACTACCGGAATTTTTTTGTGAAGGATGGCACGGTTGACATATGTCGGGCATGCCACCGTCCGGGCGAATCGATCCATCACATTATCTCCGGGTGTTCTCGTCTAGCTAACGGAGAATACTTGCATAGACACAACCTTGTAGCCAGGATTATCCATCAGCAACTTGCTCTGAAATACAGCCTTGTGGAATCGGAAGTGCCGTACTATAGGTATGTGCCCGACCCAGTTCTCGAAAATGGCAATATCACACTGTATTGGGATCAATCCATCATCACTGACAGGACTATTGTAGCCAATAAGCCTGATATAGTGGTGATGGATCGATCAGAGCGGCGCGCAATGATTGTTGACATAACGGTTCCACATGACGAGAACCTCGTGAAGGCCGAGAAAGATAAACAAATCAAGTATATTGACTTGGCTCGCGAGGTTGTCGACATGTGGCCTGTTGACTCAGCGATTATTGTGCCGATAGTCGTATCAGCCAATGGCCTAATTGCCAAGAGCCTCGACCAACATCTGATGAGGCTCTCGTAAGGCAGCTGGATCAAGGGCTTGATTCAGAAAGCGGTACTTCTGGACACGGCTCGTATTGTTAGGAGGTTCCTTTCTCTGGAGCCCTGACCGCCGGTAGCTTGGACCCTATTCCCGATACCGGTGGGCTTACTATTTTTATATTTTTAAATGTTTTTTTTTTTTCTATTGATTTTATATAAGAATATTTAAAAATGTAGAAAATAAGATATAAAAATGAATAAACGAAATAATAATATAATCATGTTTCTAGTTTCTTTCTGTGTCTGTTTAAAATATATGTCAGAAAGGAAATTTAACTAACACGCGCTGAAACTCTTTAAATTTTATCATTTACCCATGACTTAATTTGTAACAGCTTTGTCCAGTAGAAAATTCACAATATCTTCAAAAACGGGGACACATAATATTGCGAGTCAACGCCTAGAGTGCTGGTTCGTACACAGATATTGGCTTCACGCGTCCAGGCCGTACATAAACCTACACAATCATCATCTGCCTGGCCTTTTCCCAAACTATCTTGGGGTCGGCTTCCAGTCTAACTGGTTGCAGCTGAGTACCAGTATTTTACATGAAGCAACTGCCTATCTGACCCCCACAACCCAGTAACTGGTTAATACGATACCCCTTGGTAAGACTGGATATCAGACTTTTGCCTTCTGACTACTCGTAAAACTCGACTGTCAAAGATCTACAAATGACAGCCGGTACCAACAGCTTAACGTGCTTTCCGAGGCGTGCACGGAGGAAACTCGGTATGTAATTACGGTCACCCATCCACGGACCAACCTCGGTAAGCACGGCGTACTTACACCAACACAATTAAAATAAATTAAGTCACTTATAAGTAATAGCCGACTGCAAAATACTACCAACATTCGTAAAGATAGAAATGTAAAACCAAAACAATTCCTACCCCGTCTCTATAATTAAAATACAAAATAAACCCTTTTGAGTAACCTGAACCTTCCGATGTCAGGATATTGGATTTTTAGAAAGAAATCTTATAATGTACAAGGATTGCGAAGACTCACTTTCAGATTTCATGACGGACAGGTTTTAGGACTTATAATACCTAAATCTTCGCTCTCACCTCGCTAGAAGATAAAGATTTTTCTAAAATGTCAAACCGTAGAATTTTAATTTTGAATTAAAATTTTTGAGAGCAAAAAATTTAATCTTTCGATCAGGTTTTATGATGAGATCTCTCACGAAAATTTTACATCAAAAGGGATCATTTTCAGGCGTCTATACAACCTTTACTACTACTATGCAAACTTTTTTTTTGTTTTTAGATACTGGCATGATTCGATAGACTGGATTTTTTCTATTTATTTATTCGGTACTATATTCAGTAAAGGCAATTCTGTGTAATGACAGTGTAAGAGAGCAGCGGTGGTCCAGTGGTGGCAGCCCCGACTTACGAGCAGTAAGCCGGGGTTCGGCAGGCAGGCGCATTATTTTGTGTAATTTATTTTATCACTGCTGCTCTCAAAAACCGTGAAGGAAAACATCGTGAGGAAACCGGCATGTCCTAGAACTAAACATTCGAAGATATGTGACATTTACCAACCCGCACTGGGCTCGCGAGATGGAGTACTGGGCCACATATTAGAGAGGAGGCCTGTGTCCTAGCAGTGAGAACATTATAGGCTGATGATGGTGCTTACTATTATTTTAAAAAGGAATGGGTACTATCATTTTTGAATGGAAAGGACTTATTAACTTTTATTTTTCTCTTTTCGTCTCAATGGTTGAAGAAAATTATTTGTGCAGCAACATCTTTTTACTAATTATGACAATAGTAATAATAATAATAATAATAAAGCCATTTATTTCCCAAAACATATTACATTTTTTTTTTTTTCCATAAACTTTTGCAACATTCCTTCACTAACTGTTATGTAGTATTAAAATCACATGCAACAAGAAAACTATACAAAACAAATAGAATTTTGAGTTACTCAATTTAAACTATCTAGGAATTCAATAATTTATACCATTGTGCATTTCTTGATACATTATTTATATGAGCAAATATCACTTTATTCCATTAAAATCATTATTCATTTAAAATACGATAACTAAATATTAAGATTTAATTGATATTTATAACAATTGATTCCGTTATACATTCCTAATTTGATTATTATAACTAACTAATTAATAACAATTAATCAAACAAATATAGATACGATAAATAACAGTATAATTTATTTCGGATAATAATAAAGTGTGTAAAGAAATCAAATGTTTGCTACATTTGATTGATTTGACTGTATTTAGAATATGCTAAATACTAAAATTAAATTTATAACAAATTGATTCCGTAAAAGTCTCATTATGCATTCAAAGAACGATAACTAAATAATAAAAATGTAATTAATAACAATTGTTTCAATAAATATAGGTGCGATAAATAACAGTATAATTTAATTCGAATAAAAATAAAACAATAAATATTGATATCGAATTTAGTTTTGGGGTACCCAATATTGGGCAAAGGCCTCCTCCATGCATTTCCATACTTTCCTATCTTTGGCGATCCTGGTCCAAGTGGATCCCGCGACACGCGCGACGTCGTCGCTCCAGCGGCGGCGCGGGCGACCGCGGCGGCGCGCCTCGCCGCGCGGCCACCAGTGCAGTACACGCTCGCTCCAACGACCGTCGTCTGCGCGCGCTGCGTGACCTGCCCATCTCCATTTTAGCCTACAGGCTAAGTCTGCTACATCGATCAGTTTGGTGTTTATTCTGATTTGTGAGTTTCGAATTCTGTCTCGCAGTGTCAATCCCAACATACTTCGTTCGACAGCCCGCTGGAAGACCTGGAGTTTGGTGATAATCTCTTTTGTTAGTGCCCAGGTCTGGCATCCGTAGAGTAGTGTGGGAGAAACGACAGTTTCGAATGCTTTTTTCTTCAGTTTCATTGGTATTTTGGATTTGAAAATGTGCTTCAGTGACCAATATCTTTTCCAAGCTAGTTTTATTCTTCGCTCTACTTCGCCTGCAGTTTGCTCCTTGAACGTGATTCTATGTCCTAAATATATGTAATCTTCCACGTACTCTATTTCCTTTGATAATATTTTAACTGGTATATTTTCTCGGTTGGTCATTATGCGAGTCTTGTCGAGATTCATAGTTAGCCCGCATTTTCTGCTCTCTGCATCTAAAGTTTGTAGCATGTATTCTAGGTGTGTGTGGTTGTCGCAGATTAATACGATGTCATCTGCGAAACGTAAGTGGTTCAGTGTTACTCCATTAATATTGATTCCAACAGAGTCCCATTCTAGGTTGCAGAAAATGGTCTCAAGGAGAGCAGTAAAAAGGTTCGGTGATATCGGGTCACCTTGTCGGACACCACGTTGTACTTCAAAAGGTCTTCCTTGCCTCTCTAATTTAACTTTGGCTTTACCTCTTTTATAAATTTCCTTTAATATATTTATGTACTTTTGTGGCACTCCCTGTTGATCTAAGGCGTTCCACAGAGCTAAGTGTCCTATTGAATCAAATGCTTTCGAATAATCAATGAAAGCAATGTAGAGCCTTTTCCCGTATTCTTCGTACTTCTCGATGATTTGTGTCACAGTGAATATATGATCGACTGTAGAGAACCTTGGGCGGAAACCAGCTTGTTCTTTGGGTTGATTGAATTCTAGAATCGGCATAATTCTTTTGAGCAATACTTGCGTGAATAGTTTGTATGTGGTCTGTAATAAGCTGATAGGCCTATAATTTCCTATGTCCTCAGGATTTCCTTTCTTATACAGTAATGTTATAACTGATGTCTCCCATTCTGCTGGTATGTTTTCATATGTTAAGATATTATTGAATAATTTCGTAATAATAGGGGATAGTGGTTCAATTAGAGTTTTAAGTACATCATTAGTAACCCCATCTTCACCCGGACTCTTTAAGGATTTAAGAGAGGAAATGGCATTATTTATTTCACTTTCTATAAATATTGGCACTTCTATGTTTATGTCATCGGGTTTCCTTGTTGTATAGGTATCATTGTCGCCTCTACGTTGGTATAGATCTTCGTAGAACTCTGTGGCCGTCTCCACTAGCTCTTGTCTATTAGAAGTGATTCGCCCGTCCTTGGATTTTAGAGATGGAATCCATTTTCGCGCATCATTTAGACGTTGTTGTCCCCTCTTAACTGAACTATTCAACATAAGCTCTTCTTCAATTATTTTTAGTCTATCGGAGTGCTTCTTTCTCTTTATCTTCCTCTTAATTGTTTTGTACAGCTTGGTGAGTTCCTGCTTTTCGGTTTTTGTTTTATTTTTCTTTTCTTTTAAGAATGTTCTACGTTCTATAAGTTCAGCAATATCATGTGAAATTTCTTTGGGAGTTGGTTTCGTAGACTTCTTGTTTGATGATGAGGTCACACTTTTAATAGTTTTTATGATTGAAGAGTATGATTCCTGTACGTCAACAGTAACAGTCAAAGATGCAGCCGCCTCAATAAATTGGTTTTTGAGTGTTTCTTTTTCTAATGTTGTCAGGGTGCAGACTTTACCTTTGAAAGATTTTCTTGATTTAACTTGTACACCAATCGAATATTTTGCTCGTACTAGTCTATGGTCGGAAGGATATGTTGTGTTAATAATACTAATATCACTAACTCTGTTTTTATTATTGGTTATGAAATAGTCGATTTCGTTGAAGGTTTTACCATCAGGGGAACACCAAGTCCATTTTTGTTTCTGTTTCTTTTTAAAATAAGTATTCATAATATGGAGGCGATGTTCTATGCAGAACCCTGTAAGCAATTTTCCTCTTTTGCTTCTTTTACTATTGTAGCCACAAGGACCCATACAGTCTCTGTCCTCAGGTTTGGCGGCACCGATTTTGGCATTAAAATCTCCCATTATTATTGTGTTTGGGCCTGTATTGTACAGAGCTAGAACTAATTCCTCGTAGAATAGTTGTATGTCTTCATCTTTGGATTTTTCTGTTGGGGAGTAGACTTGAATAATATTAATTTCAGTGTTATTAATGTTCAAGTCGAGTCGGGCTATTCTATCTGAGATGGGTTTTAGATCCATTACGTGTACTTTCATATAGTCTTTCAACAAAAAGCCAACGCCGCTGTAGCCACTCTTGGTTCCTGAGTACATAAAAATGAAATTGTTTTTTTCTAAGATTTCTGAATTGTTTTGTCTAGTTTCTGAAAGACCTAAGATATCCCAATTGGTATTCTTCAGGGCATATAGCAGTTCCGTTTGTCTCGTATCGGTCGCTAGGGACCGAACGTTAAGTGTGCATATATTTAGATATGATGTGGTGTTATTTTCACTTTCATTGAATTGCAAGGAGGGTTTCAGTCGATCACTCCCACGGGGACCAGCCGTACTGGGAGATCTAGTTAGTATTTTTTTCTTTTTATTCTGTGCTTTTAGGTTGGAGGGGGCCTGTAAATTTCACGCGTTATTAGTGTAGTTTTTATCTTGATCTGTTGTTTTATTGTATTGTTTTATGTAGCTAGTAATTTGGTTATTTGCTTTAAGTTTCTTTTTGTTGTTGGACCTGCTAAAGGATATACTATCCCTACCGTAGGCAGTTTCTGGAGGAGAACCTGATGGTGCCCTTTTATTTTTAGGCTTCTCATTGGTTTGCTTGACTATCAGTTTATCATAGTGTATGAAGGCTTCATTTCCCTTTTCTTTTTCAAGTTTCAGTTGTTGTTTCAACTGTTCTCTGATTTTTAGTACCTTGGTTGGAAATTCATGTTTAATATACATATTGGACCCTTCAAGTTCCTTTTTATTTTTTAAGACTTTTATCTTCATTCCCAGGGTTGTGAAGGCGACAACCACTGGTCTAGTGTTATCGCTTCTTTTTCCAAGTCTCTTTACAGATTCTACCTCAAATTCCTGAATACTAATGTTTAATTTTTCCTGTATTATGTTTAGGATTCTTTCTGCCAACTGAAAGTAAGACGTTTCTCCTTCTTCTACTCCAAAAAATACAACATTTCTTTGTCTTATATTCTTCTCTATTTCATCAAGTCTTTTCTCTTGCTCTTCTATTCGTGAATTTAAATTATTCAAGTTGCTATCTAGTTTATTGAACTTTTCATTAACATTATTATTTATATTTGTAGTAATTTTTTCTTCCAGATTTGTAAGTGAATTTTCCACAATGATTAATTTTTGTTGCAGCTCAGATTTCATATCCAAAATAAGTTTCTTTAGATCTTCCATATTGTTGTTAACTGTAGACTGTTATCGTACTAGTGACGCCCTCTATCGGTAATTAGTGAAACTACAACACCGTTTTATTGATTTGGAGTGTTCTCATCAATGACCGGTATCTAATTACGCCGTTGTTGCAAACTAAGTAGTTTAGATTTGTCGCACTAGATGGTGTTAAATAGTTCGGGTTGTATACAGCTAGATGTCGCAGTCAGCGCTAATAAATCGTGATTTGCAAAAATTTATGGTCTATAATCTTAGGTTATTTTCCTTAAGATTCTATTTCTCACTCTTAACTTAAGATCTTCTTTCACTTGCGCATTGTCCTTTCTACCTTTAACTGTCCACTTTTATGTTTCACTCGAAAGTGTTTTTCAAAACAAAGTTAAGTTCAAATTGTTCGTTATTGCACAAAGTTGTTATCACAAGATTATATCGTCTGTAGTATATTAGCACTAAAGTCCACTTTTCCTATAGCCAATCACTTATAGTTCTTGCTTATTAATACACTTGAATACATAAAAACACTGTTAAAACTTTTATTCTAATTAATTATTGCAGAGCTGATGTTAACACGAGCACAGTGCTGCCCCCGCCCAATGACAATAGTAGGAGCTTATAATACTAATATAATAGTAGGAGCTCGTGGGTAAATAACAAATGCCTCTCGGCTCGATCTTTAGGCTAAGCCGTGCTGATCTAGGTTGGCCCGTGGATGGGTAACCACCCATTACTCCGTGCCTCGGAAAGCGCTCCCGGCTGTCATTTGTAGATCTTTGAAAGTCATTACAGGTAGTCAGTGAGTAACTGTTAACGAGTCTTACCAAGGCGTATCGTATTACCCTGTAAGTACGAGTACTAACTGGGTTGTGGAAGTCAGATAGGCAGTCGGTCCATGTAAAATTCTGGTATTCAGCTGCATCCGGTTAGACTGGAAGCCGACCCCAACATAATTGGGAAAAGGCTAGGCAGATAATGGTGATAAAATATCTTCTTTCAGTTTATAATATCAAATCAATCGTTCTTTCTAAAATGTTGATCACCTTGTCCCCGAGATTACAAAACGCTACTCTTGCTTTTACGTGAAAGTTCATGTTTAGCTTTACAGGGTGGCTCGCTGTAGAAGACTACAGCGAGCCACCCCTGCTTCGCACGGTGCCACCTCGCCGGCCCTATCTTTCAAGCTGGACGGGTCAGAAAGAAATTAGATTACCGTGTACGAACATAGTGAGTGACTAGTGAATACTCGTTAAAAAAAAATCAGTTTTAAACCGTTTTTCGCAAACTAATGCCATTTAACATCAATACACGACTTATCAAGCCTCAGCTCTATGCCAAGTATGCAATCGCAATGTAAGAAAATACAATAATATGTGGACGTTTAACTTCCTCGTTGGTGTAGTGGTCACAAGCGCGACTGCCGAGCATGGGTCGATTCCCGGGTCGCGAAAATTGCTATTGGTTTTTTTCCGTTAGGAATTTCTCAGTAGCAGCCACGGAGTCTGGATTTGTGGCCTGTTGGTGGCAATAAGCTCGCCCCCTATCATTGTTACAATCATATGTATTTTGAATTTTACACGTTTATACTTTTTTTGTTTTTTTTTTTCAATTATATAAGTTCCTTAATTTTACCAACGTTTAATAATTTAATTTTATCAATTTTATACATTCCATATTTTTTACGTTTTATCAGTGTATGTCATCAATTTAAATTTTATTATTGTTATCAATTTTATAGTTTTTCGATTTTGTAATTTTGTTTTTTATAATTGTCTTTTTTTCATTTGCACGTTGTTTTATAAATTTTACACGTTAATCAATTTTACCAATATCAAAAAAATTATCATTTTTACTCTTTATTGTTTCTTTATGTATTTAAGTAACAATATAATTCGATTGGAATTTGTGCAAAAAAAAAAAGACTAAATATGTGTTTGTTTATGTTTTCGAGCGGCTGCAGGTGAAAATCAGCGTCAGGTGGTACACCTTGTGTTGCCATCTGGCATTATGCTGAGCTGAGGCCGTTTTGGCATCATTAGTCTTGTTTGTTCATTTATTTTGTAAAATTTTCAAGGTGTTATTAATGCCAAATAAAAACTATTTTCTCTCTTTCTTTTTTTCTTTCTATTACATGGGACTTGAACATAACTGGCTTAATATGGGTGTACTATATTAGGTAGAACACCTCTACATAACTCTTCGGGGAACATAAGCAAGATGTTACGTAATTTAGTACATTTTTAAACCACCTATCTGATATGGAACCTGGCTAATGGTAATTACTCTTCCAAATACAAGTACCGTCGTCACAAAAGCTTTCAAAGTTAAAATAATCCATATCTGACAAGACAAAACACTCCCATGGTATCATATCTTCCTGGCATTAGGACCGTAATGGCTGTCGTTATAACTTCCAACACACTTCGCGGAGGTATTTAAATGTTTAATCATCGAAGTGAATAACTAATCCAGTAGGGATTTGAAAGGAAGGCAATATTTTTCCAGTTGGTTTTAGGTAAATATCCCAAGCACAAGAGTTTTGTGCCTCTAGAGATGTAAAGAACAATTTGTGAGAAACTGGCTCGGAATTATAATCGGCTAATTGGGCAATTAAAACAGGTGACCAAGAGGCTGGCTTTTCTTTGCCCAAAGAATCAGCATTGCCATCCAACGTGGCAATGCGGCCAGCCTTCTGGGCACTTTTCCTGTTGACAGCGATTTCGACGAATTTTTTGACGCCTTGTAATTTTGATACTTGTACATATTTTATTTTATATCTATTTGTAGTTTGTAAATAATGTAAATATGTAATATAATAAAATTTAGACAGCCAAAAATAAAATTGAAACAATGTATGGGACCATAGACTATAGACGTACATACTGTTGCCGCTGCTGGACAACTGCCTCCTTCGATCTATTGTTATCGTTACGACTCTGCGCTTTGCTTTCCGATTCTCAAAGCAGACATCCAGGTCGTCCCGCCATCTCCTTCGAGGTCTGCCGCGGCCCGTTATCGCTGTTTGAGAGCATCAATCCTCAAGCAGGCCAGTAGTTTGCGTAGCTAAAGTAAAGAAACAGCCAAGTGCGAGTCGGACTCGCGCACGAAGGGTTCCGTACCATTATTTATAAAAACGAGGAAAAATATCACTTCGTTGTATGGGAGCCCCTCTTAAATATTTATTTTATTCTGTTTTTAGTATTTGTTGTTATAGCAGCAACAGTAATACATAATCTGTAGAAATTTCAACTGGCTAGCTATCACGGTTTATGAGATACAGCCTGGTGACAGACGGACGGACGGACGGACGGACGGACGGACGGACGGACAGCGAAGTCTCAGTAATAGGGGGGTCCCTTTGACCCTTTGGGTACGGAACCCTAAAAAGAGGGTAGATGGATTTATCTACTTTTAATTTGTTGAAACTTCTTATGCGACTTCCAACAAGGTTGCGTTAAACGTTTAACGCTACCATGGCGGGGGAATAGAAAGAGACAGAGCTAGAGTGAAAGCGTGGCACTCGCACGCATGTGCGTAGTATACCTGTTACAGGCCAGCGCGAGCGTGGTTCTCTTTGTGCGATAGTCGAATTCGAACGATTCACACACAAATCGTCCAGTCTGCTCGCAACACAATGCAGTTTAATATTGGGGTATATGTATCATGAATTATGATATTATATGTCTAAGGCGTGAGTATATGTATGTGCGAGTATGTATATAAACTCATGCCTGTTCTCTAGGGTGGGTATGTATGTGTTTGGAGCAAATAATAGTAGCAGGTTCTGCAGATTCTGCATATCCTCATGGGAAAACGTGAGAATTTATGAATATAGGTATCTATGTAATAATTCTCTATCGGTTTGTTCTACACATGACGAGTTGCAACGAGATGTTTTGCATGTTTATACGCCGCGAGCTCGTACTCGTTAATCTTGTTCGAACATTTGTCACGTTGCTTTCAAATAAATGTAGATTTATCAGTGGTTAACTAGGAGCATTTTTTGTAACATTGAAGAGGCGGTCAAACCGGACTGAATTGCGAACTGTGGACTATGGCAGATAGTGAATCAAAACCATAATAAAGTCTATGTTTTTAGAATTTCGAATGAGAAGAGAAGATGTCACTCAATACGTGTTACTAAGGACAGACATAATCAGTTTCAAATGTATCTTTGTTGTAAAGATAATCTCATCTTTTACTGCCGTGGATGATGTAAGATATGACTTAAGAATTATATCAAAATGATAAATAAGCTTCCACATGCTTATGATAACAGTGTTATGATCGGAACAGATAATTTAGAGCCAACCACGGATAAAATTAAGCAAGATATAAGAATAAGATAATTAATCATAGGAATCAATCGCGTAAATCGCCACAATGTCAGTAGGTCATTCTTACTCTAACACAAATAACGCATTCATTATGACAACGAGTATAACAAGGGCGAAAACTATCTTGAAAAATTAAAAAACAATATATTTCTTTAAAGACTACTGGCGGTAGTTTCGTTAGTTTAATATATTTTTGGCTTTCCATCATCGCTATCGCTGATAAAATATCTCTTTGCCTGGGGCCTCAGGACGCATCTAAACTGTGATAACATACTGATTGTTAGCACATCTCTTCTATATCTCAGTACCTCTTCAGCTGTTTCTTATTATTCGGATTTGCAAATCACGGTGACTTTTCATCATTTTGTCACGAAGTCATCCTGAACTGTGAATTTATTGTTACTTTATACTCTGTATCTCCATATCAAACACAAAACACTTGAAACATCTTATCAGCTCACAAACCTGGTATATAAACAGATTACCACACGAGATGAGAAATCAATCAGTCATGGCCCTTATAAAGTTATTCGTGGTGTTCCTCACTTTGGTCGCTACTGTTCACCTAAAGACGATTAAACAAAGCGATGCTATAGCAGAATTAGAAGCTTACATTGAAGAGAAGAAGGCGGAAATCAACCCCAGGTACAGACTACACTACCACGTAGCGCCCCCCGTTGGCTGGATGAACGACCCCAATGGATTTTCCTACTACAAAGGAGAATACCATCTGTTCTACCAATTCTACCCCTACGACAGCCAATGGGGACCTATGCACTGGGGTCATGTCACAAGCCCAAATCTCGTGGATTGGAAGCAACTTCCAACAGCTTTGGTGCCTGAAGAGGAGATGTGTTTCTCAGGAAGTGCTGTCGTAAAAGATGACACCTTATTCCTTTTATACACGGGCCACATATTAAGCGACGATGAAACTTCATACAATGAAACTCAGTATTTGGCATTCAGTGATGATGGGGTGGTATTCCACAAGTACGAAGGTAACCCAGTCATGCCATTTGCACCAAATGGATCACCAGATTTCCGAGATCCTAAAGTGTGGAAACAGGGAGACTACTTTTATGTTGTGCTTGGAAGCAAGACTGAAGATCCTGAAGACGAGAGAGGCATAGTATTGCTTTATAGATCCTTAGACATGATCAGCTGGGATTTTTTAAGTGTCCTCGAAGATCCTACCAGTGACTTGGGTTATATGTGGGAGTGCCCTGATTTCTTCGAACTCAATGGAAAACACATTCTTCTGATATCCCCTATGGGTATGGCTCAGGAAGGTGACAGATACATCAACGCTCACCAAACAGGCTACATTATTGGAAGTTTCAATTACGAAACTTTTGAATTCGTGCCTGAAGTAGGTTTTCAAGAACTTGACTTTGGCCATGAGTTCTATGCTGCTACAACAATTGAACAAGATGGAAAGAGGTTATTGATTGCGTGGTTCGAAGGACGTGATGAGGATGTTGACGGCTGGTCAGGAGCCATGACTATCTTCAGAGAACTTGATTTAGTTGGCGACCGTATCCTGATGAAACCTGTCGAGACGATGACCAGCCTGAGAGAGGAAACAGTATGGGATGGAGAGGTTGCAGAAAATGTTGCTGTACAATTAGAGAAGACTGGAGAACTTCTGGTGAGCGGTGACTTGAGCCAAAACATTGAGTTGGAAATCACAGGCAGCAATGGCGGCGGGAAAGTTTCACTGCGATGGGACCCTCAAGTCCGTAAAGTTGTAGTGGATAAGGAGGGAGATGTGAGACAAGTGGAGTGGCTTCCTCTGGATTCTGAAGTATGGAGGATCTATTTGGATGCGTCTTCTCTGGAGCTGTTTTGTGGGGAAGGTGAGGTGGTGTTCAGCACGAGAGTGTATCCTGACGGAGACTGGCAAGTGAGGAATCTGAGCCCTCAGGCTCTAAATGTTGTAGCTTATAATTTAAGGCGAAGCGTTCCTGAATAATTTGTTAAGAATTATTAGGGTCAATTATTCTGTTTTTTAGTTAATTATTTTAAAATACAGATTATTTTAAGAAATGATTTCGTGAATGTATGTTTTATTCATTAAGATTATTTATTGCAAGGAACGTTTCATAATAAGATGACCTACCCCAAATAAATAAATTGAAATAAGTGCAGGAAAATGATGTTTATAAGTTTCATAAGAAACGTACTTAAAAAAACAACGATGTTTTATCCAATCATAAAATCCGTTTGACCGAGGACCGTTGGGGCTGGTGGCTAGTTTAATATTTATGTATTCGTTTATTATTCCCTGATTCCGTAATAAAGTATTGCCCCACCAGGCTCCCAAAACTAGGCAGGTATATCAGTTCTAAATCTCCACAGTCGGTTAATCAGTGCCAAGTGTTTGAAGGAAATTTGTATTCTGTGTTTGCGCTCCACTTGGGCTCATTAGCTCGCCGGGAACTGAACCTGATGCTTCAGTTGAAATCCGTGTTAAATGCATTCTAATGGCAGCATTAACTTAAAACATGTTACCAATACTTCATTACTTTCTTTAGTTTTACAGGGTGGATTTTTGAGATGCAGCATATAAGGCAGTTACATTATGAACAGTACATTATGGCAGGTGCACCCTTGTGGCCATGGGAAAACAGCCTTAAGAGACTAAGTATCACTTTTCAAGAAATTTTCATCTGCGTTCACTGATTTTGGGAAAACTGTACAGTCAGTAAGAAAATGTTTGTAACACCCAGTACCTCTCTTCTCAAGAGAAATAGTTTACCAGGGATAACAAAAGGATTCACAGACAAAAGATGTGCATTGCATCAATTGGTGCACACAACTTACCCTAAGTGATGTTCGACCATAGTTATACGAGACGTGACATTTGAAAGATTTATAACCACCCGAACCCAAACGTAAGTTATGTTGGAATCGGCTTTTAGTTTAGCCGGTTGCAGCTGAATACTAGTATTTTTTTTTCCTTTATTGGCCAACCAACAATATTTTACACTTTAACAATTTAAAATAACTATCTACCATAATCTAAGGTTAGTGTAACAATTTTTTACAGGTTAGCACCGCATGCCCCATAAACATAATTTAGGTGTGCCACAAGCACTGCAGCACTACTATAGAATTAAACTTTAAATCGAATTAACTAAAACTAACAATTTTAAATTGGCATTATGTGTACATTACATAAACGAACATTATGTAAGCATTTAAGATTATAAAAGTGAATTAAAGTAATTTAAACGTTAAAAGTTTGCATTTTGACTAGTAACGGAAAGTAATTGAGTTCAATTAAACTTAATAAATTGCCTTAATATTATATTACGATGAAATATTTACAAATTAAATCTAGTTCAATATTAAACCATAAAAATGTTATGTTTTGCAAGTATTTTCGAGTAACCGTTTTACGTCCACCCATTGGCTAAAAATGGCGCGCATTCCCCCTCTTTGGTAACATAGACACAGAGCTGTCGAGTAAATCGAAAAAGGATTGCTGAGGCAGTCTTCTTGTAACCGCCGAGCTGTACAGTCTCTTGAGTGTTCTATATTCTGTTTGTACTAAATAAACTCTGTGCATCAAAGTCTGTGTGTTTTCCTTTCAGTTCAGAAGTGGGGTTATTTCACGTAAGTGTTATTTGCCTTATATTCTATTACTATATTCTATTGCTAATAATGTAAGGGCGACTGTGTTAAAATAACAAGTTACGTACTTTTTGTGTCGCACATATGTGAAGGTTGGATTAATTTGAGTTGGGAATCTCAGTTTTAAAATACGTCTATTGATGTTGCATCATGAATACATGATGTATTCTTGTTGGGATAGCTATGAGTACACATTTAAGCTGCTTGCCAACCTAGGAATTAGAATAATACCAGATAGTTTAATTAAATTACGCAATTATTACCTTTTTTGGTGTCAACCGTCGTTGTAATTTTAAATATAGTTACACCATATCGCCATTATTTGGTTTATGAAGAATATAACCACCTAGTTTTGAAAGTTGGTTAAAAACAATGCCTTCGTGATCATGCGTTGATGTAACCTTTCCTTTTAAACTGTGTATGTGTAAATTGCATTTAAGAATTGCTGTGTCCGTATATTTTTTTTATTGATCAGGTCTACAACATGGATAGCAATGGTGATAGAAGTTTGGGTCAACCATCCCGATCTCCATCACCAGTGTTGGGCAGGCCGAGCCGCGAGCGGAGCCGGAAGCTGGGCCGCACCCAGTGCAGCAGGCAGCGCAGTAGGCACAGGCGCAGGCAGAGCTGCAGGCGTAGCCGCCTGCGCAGCCGCCAGCGCAGCCGCCAGCGCAGCCGCCTGCGCAGCCGCAGTCGTGTGCAGAGTCATCGAACGCGTCGGCTCGAGACGCCACCGCCGCCGCTGGGGCGGAACGCTACACATCGGCGCAGCCCAACCAGGGATCAACAGCTCAGCGAAAATCGCAGGTCACGGTCAAGACGCAGCAGAAGTAGCACCCGAAATCACCAGCGAAGCGGGGATCCACGTCACCGTAGCACCCGTTCGCCGAGCAAAAGTACCAGCGCACGTGAGTCATTTCCCGAGATGTTTTCCAAACTTACCGATGTTCTTGATAAAATTTCGACTAGGGGTACTGAGAGAATAAGTAACTTTAATGTCGTTCCCGAGTTCGATCCATCTTCTAAAAATCAGAATATAAATAATTGGATACACAAAGTGAATGAAATAGGAAACATATACAGTTGGACAGGCCGACAAATAATACATAATACGATACCTAAACTTACTGGCAATGCAAAGCGGTGGTACGAAGGTCTTTCAACTGTTAATTATAGTTGGGTTGAGTGGCAAGAGAAGCTCAAAGCAGCTTTTCCGTCTGATGAAAATTATGGGCAAATGCTTTCGGATATGTTGGAGAAAAGGGCGAAGTTTGGGGAATCTTTAGAGGATTACTATTACGATAAAATTGCACTACTCAATAGGTGCGAAATTAAGGGCAAAAGGGCAGTAGAATGCGTTATCTTTGGCATAGATGATAGGGCCATTAGGATAGGAGCGGAGGCGGCTCAATTTGATAATCCCGATAAACTTTTGGCATACCTACGAAATGCAAAAAGCATAGGAAATAGAAGGAACGATAATGTGCAAAGAACTTCAAATAAGAAATTTCCAACCAAGGAAAAACAACCTGTTAATAATAAGCCATTACGGTGCTATAATTGCAAGGAAGAGGGTCATGTTGTTAATAAATGTACTAAACCAATTAAAAAATGTACAATCTGTTCGATAGTTGGTCACGAGTCTAATAACTGTTTTCGAAGGAAGGAAGAGGCAAAATCTGTCCTAGAAATTTCAATTACCAAGCTTAAACCTAACGATAAATATGTACAAACCGTTTTGATCGACGGCCATGAAAAAGTTGGTTATTTAGATTCAGGTAGCGAATGTACGCTTATTAGAAATGCAGATGCAGTTGAAGTATTTGGAACATGGGATAAAACTTATTCAGTGGCAATGACGGGATTTGGTGGCGCAGTAGTTCATGCTTTAGGTCGAAGTTCAGTAGTTTTGGAAATTCAAGGCGTTAGTGTCCAACTAGATGTTATAGTAGTACCTGATAATTTTTTGAAATATCCATTATTAGTTGGCCAATCATTTACCGATGCATTGGGGGTAAAAATATTAAAAACTCATAGTGAATTGATAATCTCCCGTGAATTTCCAGAGACTATTAGCATAGTTAAACTGTTTTTAAAAGAGTGTTGTACCATTCTCCCCGGATGTTCTTATGTAGAAGTTTATTCTTCACAAATCATAACAGGCTCCATATTAGTATACGGTAGTTATAGACCCATCCCTAATTTAGAACATAATATAGAAGAGGGGGTCTACTCGATTGAAAATGGCAAGGGTGTATTATTAGTGGATAATATTTCCTCAAACACGGTAACTTTTAATAAAGATCAGCTGATTGCCAGAGGGCAATATTTGCAGATAAAAATAATAAATTGTCCCTCTATAAATAAGATTGATGTTGTCAGTCCTTTAGAACCTTTTACTTTAAACAACTTGTCTTTAGACAACAGTTTAAACCACATTCAGAAAATGCAACTGTTGGATGTTATTAATCGTTACCGAACTTGTTTTGCTACTAAATTAACCGAGTTAGGATGTACCAATGTAGAGAAAATGAATATTGATTTAATGGATCCCCAACCTGTAGTTTACAGGCCTTATAGATTGTCTCACAAAGAAAAACAAGAGGTTAGGGGTATGACCGACGAATTATTACAATGTGGTATTATAAGAGAATCTTGCTCTCCGTTTGCTAGTCCAATAATCTTGGTAAAGAAAAAGAACGGCGAAAAACGCCTTTGCATAGATTACAGGGCCTTAAATCGGAAGACTGTAAAACAACACTACCCTTTGCCTAGGATTGAAGATCAGATGGATAGGTTAGCAGGGTATAATCTATATACAACTTTAGACCTTGCGTCAGGATATTACCAAATTGAATTGGCTGAACGCGATAAAGAAAAGACTGCTTTCGTAACCCCAGAGGGGCAATTTGAATTTAATAGGATGCCCTTCGGTCTGACAAATGCACCGGCGGTGTTTCAAAGAACTATCAATAAAGTTCTTGATAACTTAAGATTTGACGCGGTTGTCGTTTACATGGATGACGTCCTTGTCCCCACGGTCTCTTTCGATGACGGTCTTAAAAAACTAGAATCGATACTTGAAAAAATTAAAAATGCAGGGCTTACGTTAAAACTCTCGAAATGCAACTTCTTTCATTCAAAAATCGAATTTCTTGGTTTCGAAGTCTCTGGAAATGGTATAAAACCGGGGAAGTGCAAAATAGATGCAGTTGATAAGTTTCCTCAGCCTAAAGATGTCCACAACGTAAGACAGTTCTTAGGCTTAGCCAGTTTTTTTAGGCGCTTTATTAAAAACTTTGCTTTAATAGCTCGACCACTGACACAGTTGCTAAAAAAGAATGTCAGTTGGACTTGGGGGAAAGAAGAAGAGACTGCATTTGCTCAGTTAAAAGCAAAATTAGTATCCCGACCAATTCTAACATTATTTAATCCAAATTCTGTTACCGAGTTGCATACGGATGCCAGTAAACACTGTGTAGGTGGTATGCTTTTACAGAAACAAGATGACCAAGCTATGAAACCAGTTGCTTACTTTAGTAGACGTACTTCACCAGAAGAGCAACACTTTTCATCGTACGAGTTAGAAACCCTGGCGGTTGTAAATAGTTTACATAAATTTAGGTGTTATTTAATTGGGTTAAAATTTACTATTGTCACCGATTGTAACTCTTTGCGGGCCACTTTTACTAAAAGGGATATGATTCCACGTGTTGCTCGCTGGTGGAGCATGATCCAAGAGTTTGACTTTAACATAATTTATAAACCGGGGACTTCTATGACACACGTAGACGCGTTAAGTAGAAATCCTTTGGAAGGGAATACTACTAGTACAGACCCCGTTGATTTCAAGTTTTTCATATCACTGTTGATTGGTTGGCCACGGTTCAAATGAATGATGATGAGATGCAAAGGATTAAACGGATTTTAGATGACAAAGATTCAAAAACAATTAATTATATTAAACAAAATTTTACTTTAAAACGTGGGGTAATTTATAAAATAACAGACGAAGGACTTAGATGGTACGTGCCAAAAGGTGTTAGATGGCAAATTTTACGTGCTTGTCATGATGACATAGGTCATTTTTCTTATGAAAAGACCTTAGACAAAATAAGAACAGTTTACTGGTTCCCAAAATTAAACAAATTTGTCAAAAAGTATTGCCAGGCGTGCGTTCAATGCGCTCACGGAAAAATACCGGCTGGAAAGAGGTCCGGATACTTGCATCCAATACCAAAGGTATCTGAACCCTTCCATACCTTACATGCGGACCATCTCGGACCTTTCAATGAGAGCAAAAGAAAGAATAAATATATATTAGCTGTTATTGACGCGTTTACGAAATTTATTATCCTTAAACCTGTTAAAAACACAAAAACTCGCACAACTATTTTAGTTTTTAAAGAATACTTCAGTTTGTTTGGTGTACCTTCTCGAGTAATAACAGACAGAGGCACCTCTTTTACTAGCTCAAAATTTAAAGAGTTCTTATCAGAAAAAAGTGTAAAGCATATTCTAAATGCTGTCGCTACTCCTCGCGCGAACGGTCAGGTAGAGCGTTATAATAGGACGGTATTAGATTCGTTAAGGGCCATGACCTTCGGAAAAGATGAGAGACTATGGGATGACTACTTATTACAAGTGCAATGGGGCATAAATAATACAATTAATAAAGCAGTAGGTAAAACTCCAGCTCAATTGTTATTTGGGTTACGATTAATTGGGTTGACTGAGAGTGAACTGGCGTTACCGGTTCAGGAACATGATGATGCTAATTTAAGTAACATTAGAGATATAAGAAACGAAGCACTAGACAAAATAGTACGTACTCAAGAAAAACAAAAGCAAAATTTTGATAAGGCCAGAGTTCCCCCTCGTCAGTTTGAAATTGGACAGCTAGTTAGGGTGGAAAGAGAAGTATGTCAGAAAGGGAAGAGTAAGAAATTAGTTCCTAAATGTCTAGGTCCTTACCGTGTTACCAAAGTCCTACAGAATGACAGGTATGAAGTAGAGGATACGCCTATCACTAAAAAGAAGGGTAAACAAAAGTATGTGGGAATATTTTCGGTCGATAAAATTTACCCTTGGCTTGTGTATCAGTCAATGGACGAGAGTAATGATGACGATAATAATTATTCTGAAATGGATACAGATCTATAAATGTGGATGTATTGAATTGACGTATTTTAACGCAGTTATGTTGTATAAGACCCTAAGTGGTTTAATTTAGAGATTCTTGTAGAATATTTCTTGTTCTTTTAGTTCTGAAAAGTGTAGCTTAGCTTCGTTAATATGGTTAGTATGGTTAGTATGGATAGTATGGTTAGTATGGTTAGTATGGATAGTATGGTTAGTAAGGTGAGGCACCACAAATTGGTGATATTCATTGATTCAAGTGGAATCAGAAAAGTGAAAACCCGTATTGTGATTGATATGATTCGAGAGGAATCAGAAAAGTGAATTTGTGATGTGAAATGGATATAATATATAGTATGGTTAGTAAGGTGAGGCACCACAAATTGGTGAGATTCATTGATTCAAGTGGAATCAGAAAAGTGAATCTGTATTGTAATAGATAAAATATGATTAAAGTGGAATCAGAAAAGTGAAAATCCGTATTGTGATTGATATGATTCGAGAGGAATCAGAAAAGTGAAAATCGTGAATTTGTGTTGAGAAATGGATATAATATATTATGTAATATGATAAAAGTAGAATCGGAAAAGTGAAAATTTGGTAATTTGTATTGTGATGTAGCTTTAAGCAGAAAATACTTGGTTCAGCGAATTTATATTGTAACAGGGTTGTTAATGTACTTAATGACAGATTGTTGTTTTAGTTATGTAAATTTTAATGAACTATTAATCTATGGAAAATGTATAAAATTTTATCATATTTTAAGAAGAAAATATTATGTTATGGATTTCATCCACTTTGTTATATTTTAACCTTACTTTTTTTTTTTCCTTTTATGTGCATCATTTTGTTATTTTACATATATTTCGCGAGGGCGCGACTTGTTAGTCAGGATGGACGAATGTAAGCATTTAAGATTATAAAAGTGAATTAAAGTAATTTAAACGTTAAAAGTTTGCATTTTGACTAGTAACGGAAAGTAATTGAGTTCAATTAAACTTAATAAATTGCCTTAATATTATATTACGATGAAATATTTACAAATTAAATCTAGTTCAATATTAAACCATAAAAATGTTATGTTTTGCAAGTATTTTCGAGTAACCGTTTTACGTCCACCCATTGGCTAAAAATGGCGCGCATTCCCCCTCTTTGGTAACATAGACACAGAGCTGTCGAGTAAATCGAAAAAGGATTGCTGAGGCAGTCTTCTTGTAACCGCCGAGCTGTACAGTCTCTTGAGTGTTCTATATTCTGTTTGTACTAAATAAACTCTGTGCATCAAAGTCTGTGTGTTTTCCTTTCAATTAATAGCAAAAGTAAGATTTAATAGCTCAAAGCAAACAGAGACACGACACAATAGAAAAAAAAGGTTTAGATAGAGCGACTGCCTTTCTGGATTCGACAACCCAGTTGTTGCATTTTTTTAAATATACATCCTGCTTCTTAGAATTCTGTATCTTGGAAAATAATCTCGTATGTTGTCAGATTTTCATCGGTAGACATGTATCTTCAGCTGAGAGTGCACCAATTGATGCCATTCTCATCTTCTGTCTGCGAATCTTGTTGTCAAACCTACTAAGTAACTGTATTATCGTATTCAGAACAAGTTGAATACTGAACAGGCCACACTGGAAATAAATCCAAATAAACTTTTCTGTTTCACCTCAATATTTTTTTAGGAAATAGTAGTCAATATTAATGACCTACATTTATGATAATTGTGTGAAAAGCCAAACTCAATCATGTTCGTTATTAATATTAATTTTATAATTTTATTTAAATAATACTTTCAGTTTAATACTTAAACTCACCAAAAATAACAATTTACTAATTATGAGAAATTTACAAATACTATCACAAAATGATTTAGGAACAACTTGAAATCCACAAACCCTTCCACAAAATTAAAATCAAGTTTAAAATGCATAAACTATTCAGGAACGCTTCTGCGTAACTTATAAGCTACAACGTTCAGAGCCTGAGGGCTTAGATTTGTCACTTGCCAGTCTCCGTCAGGATACACTCTCGTACTGAACACCACCTCGCCTTCCCCGCAGAACAGCTCCAAAGAAGAAGCATCCAAGAAGATCCTCCAGACTTCAGAACCCAGAGGAAGCCACTCTACTTGTCTCACATCTCCTTCTCTATCCACCACAACTTTCCTGACTTGAGGGTCCCATCGTAGTGAAACTTGACCGCCGCCATTGCTGCCTATGATTTCCAACTCAATATTTTGACTCAAGTCTCCACTCACCAATAATTCTCCAGTCTTACCAAATTGTATAGCAACATTTTCTGCAACCTCTCCATCCCATACCGTTTCCTCTCTCAGACTTGTGATCGCCTCAACAGGCTTCATTAGGATACGGTTGCCAACTAAATCGAGTTCTCTGAAGATTGTCGTCGCTCCTGCCCAGCCGTCAACATCTTCATCATGTGGAACATCCCACATGCTGAACCACGCGATCAGTATCCTCTTTCCATCTTCTTCAGTAGTTTGAGTGGCGTAGAAATGATGACCAAAGTCGAGTTCTTGGAAGCCAACTTCAGGCACGAATTCAAACGTTTCATAGTTGAAACTTCCGATGATATAGCCAGTTTGGTGGGTATTCTTGTATCTGTCTCCTAGCGGACTCATGCCCTGAGGAGAGAACAGGAGGATGTGTTTACCTCTGAGTTCGAAAAAGTCGGGGCATTCCCACATATAGCTGCCCATTTCAACCGAAGATTCTCCAAGGATACTTAAGAATTCCCAGCTGATCATATCTGGGGATCTGTAAAGCAATATCGTGCCTCTTTCGTCATCAGTCTTGCTCCCAATCACAACATAGTAGTGGTCCCCATGCTTCCATACTTTAGGATCTCGGAAATCAGGAGATCCGTTTGGTGCACCTGGTAGAACTGGGTTACCTTCGTACTTGTGGAATACCACACCATCATCACTAAACGCCAAATACTGAGTTTCATTAAAGAAAGGTTCTTCGTCCGTTGTTAAGCGGCCGGTGTACATAAGAACCAGCTCGTCATCTTTAACGACAGCACTTCCTGAGAAACACATCTCCTCTTCAGGTACCAAAGCTGTTGGAAGTTGCTTCCAATCCACGAGATTAGGGCTTGCAACATGACCCCAGTGCATAGGACCCCACTGGCTGTCGTAGGGGTAGAATTGGTAGAACAGATGGTATTCTCCTTTGTAGTATGCAAATCCATTGGGGTCGTTCATCCAGCCCACAGGGGGCATCACGTGGTAGTGTAGTCTGTACCTGGGGTTGATTTCCGTCTTCTTCTCTTCAATGTAAGCTTCAATTTCTGCTATGGCATCGCTTTGTTTAATCGTTTTTAGGTGAACAGTGGCGACCAAAGAGAGGAACACCACGAATAACTTTATAAGAGCCATGACTGATTGATTTGTCGTCTCTTGTGGTAATCTGTATATATACTAGTTTTTAGGGGGGTGATAAGATATTTCAAGTGTTTTGTTTTTGATATGATGATATAACGCACGCCAATGTGCTCGATTTTATCTCGTTTCGGTGAAGTTATCGATGTCTGTGTTGGTCTGAGATTAATCTTTTGCAACCTTGTGCGGAGATGTTGGCTATGAATGGCGTAACATAATATGGCGTAGTTATTTATGTTATTATCTATTCATTTATCTCGCATTTATGTATTTATGTAATAAACAATTAGACTTAATACAGTGTAATGTGTGAGTGAAGCCTATGTACATATGTTAACATTGCGGAAATCAGAATGTAAATATTTTTGATAGCTGTCCGGCGCAACTTCGTTTGCGTCACATTTTCCCCGTTTTTGAAACATTTTTCATTGCTGCTCAACTCCTATTATTTTTAGCGTGATGGTATTTAGCTTATAGCCTTCCTCGATAAATGGGCTATATAACACTGTAAGAATTTTTCAAATCGGACCAGTAGTTTCGGACCCTATTCAATGCAAACAAACAAACATACAAACAAACAATCAAATCTTTCCTCTTTATAATATTAGTTTAGATTGTGCATTTGAGCGGATATGGCCAACCATTTGTTGGACTAAAATATCGTTACAGCACTGTTTCAGCAGAAGCAGGGTGGCATTTTGTGCATCCCCATGGGAAGAAGTTGTGAGATTTTTCCATGACAATCATATTGGACATAATACTATGGAAATAAGCGTTTACTAACCTAGCTGTGGCTATATCAGTTAACTGCCTGATTTTTCTAACTGCATACGCAGCTGAGCTTAACCTTCCTAAAAGAGTTCTAATGTGCGCGCCCCACTGCAGTTTAGAATCGATTGTTATCCCCAAGAATACAGTTTCCGCTATAACATCAAGCTTCTTGCCGTCAATATTTAAATTTAGGTCACGTTGTGGTACATTTGGTAAAGAAAACTTAAGACATTTTGTTTTATTCGTATTCAATAAAAGATTGTTGGCTGCGAACTATTTCGAGATAATAGTTAGCCTTTCGTTGACATTTAAGACGTCCGAATCTTTTCTATAAATTTAAAAAATTTGCGAATTGTCATCAGCAAATAGAATTATATCCGAAAATTTAATATAAACAAGAAACAGGAAATACAGGGCCAAGAACTGAACCTTGGGGCACACCCATCTTGACTTTAGGCCCACAGAACTTCGCCCCATTTACATTTACTTTTTGCAGCATGTTCGATAAATAAGGAAGAACAAGAACAAGATCATCAGTCTTGTCCACGAATTCCGTAGTGGTGTAATTTACAGATCAGTGTGTTTTGGTCGACGCAGTCGAATGCTTTTGAGAGATCACAAAAGATGCCAATTGCATACTTCTCCCAGGATTCCAAAATGTGACTGATGAGTTTTACATCACGCCAGTAATCCCTTAAGGGTTAGGCAGACGTTTTACTAATAGTAGGTACACCCACATTTCCCCAGTTATGTTTAAGTCTCATGTAATAGGGAGCGAGTCTATTGCCATCAATGGGGCCACAAATCCAGACCGTGGCCGCTACTGAGAAATTTGTGATGGGAAAACCCAATAACTTCTTACGTTGCTAAGCTGATGATGGAAGGTAAAAGTCAGGATGTGAGGAAAATTAAGGGCAAACATCAAATTTTATGGGCATTGTTAGAAACAGTATACTACCCATGTGGTCCCAGGTAAGGATCTCATGCTGGGATCCTGGAGAAATCGAGGGAACTCTCCAAATGTTATAGGCACATATAGGCATTATGCCTGGTAAGTTAGGATAAGATTAGATTTCTTTATTTGTTTAAACATTGTATACATACAAGAGCATGCAAGATATTACATCGTTTGAGTCCAATCATGTTTAGCCGTAAGTATCGGCGTACAAATATTTCAAACTAGTTGTCCCACGCAACTTCGTCTGCGTCACATTTTCCCAGTTTCAGCAATATGTTTCATTGCTGTTGCTCTTTTTTGTTATAGCGTGATAATATATAGCCTATAGCCTTCCTCGATAAATGAACTATCAACCACTGAAAGAATTTTTCAAAACGAATCAGTAGTTCCTGAGATTAGCGCGTTCAAGCAAACAAACAAACAAACAAACTCTTCAGCTTGACGGCGCCTTTGCAGAAAGGCTTCATATGATTCACGTTGCAAACTAAACTGTGACCACAGACGAGAGAGAAGCGGTCTACAATTCTCTCTGGCGAAACGTCAAATCGGTGCGGGTAGCCATAATGCCATATTGACTTAGGTAGTTGTCAAGGAAGGTGGCGCGTAACAGGACGTTGACGGATCGCCGACGTCTGTTTGCTTAATCTAATTAAATCTGGTGCCACATATCATAAGTAATTCCGATGCAGCGGGTAAGAGCCTTCATCAGAAGTGGGATAAAGAATCGCGCCCTCCACGAAAGTAAAGCCAAGTGAGGAACATAGCGAATGAACTTTTCAAGCAACAAGGAAAGCGTCCAAACCTGCGAGCACAAATCATCAAGAGGGTACCCTCACAATATCATCGGGTGAGACCGTTTCCTTTTCTTTTCGATAAGTAGGTCATCTGGCTCATTGCTTAAACATGGCTAGTTTAATTGGTTTATGGGTGACATCATAATCAGTAAACCTTACTGGCATCGGAGGTTATGATTTAAAATGCACGATGGAGATCGTACCAATAAAATAGACGATATTTTGATAAAATAGGTTGTCGGCCAATAAGTTCAGGAATTATTAGATGCTGGCGTAATTTGTAAAAGTTCTTTGACATCTGGAGTTACGCGCTTGTCTGGTCCACATGTTTCAGTCGAAAAGAAAGTGTGTTTAGTCGAAATGTCACTGTTGTCCGGTTCATGCTTTACGTTGATCGAAGGGACGCAGGTGCCCGGTTTATGATGTTTTTGTGATGACGTTGGTCGAGGGGACGCTGTTGTCCGGCCCGTACACTGGTATGGTCGTAGGGACGCAGTTGTCCGGTTCAAACGTTGGTATGGCCGAAAGGAGAGTGTCGTCCGGGTCAGATCCATTACGGATTGGTTGAAGGGATGCACTCGTCCGGTCCAGGTGTTAACTGTTTAGGGAAAGGTGCCGTCCGGGCCATGAGTGTTTGAAAGGACACACGCTTTCTTGCTGGGGGAAAGGTGCCGTCCGGTCCATGAGTGGTCGAAAGGACACACGCTTTCTTGCTGGGGGAAAGGTGCCGTCCAGTGCATAAGTGGTCGATAGGAGACACGCTTTCTTGCTGGGGGAAAGGTGCCGTCCGTTCCATGAGTGGTCGGAAGGACACGCGCTTTCTTGTTAGGAGAAAAATGCCGTCTGGTCCGTGAGTGATCGAAAGAACGCACGCTTTCTTTTGTTCTGAAACAGTTACAGTTACGATGAGAGTAATGTTTGTCATAGTTTGTCAGGATGGAAGAGCGGATGTCTTGGTGATTAGACATTGTTTGTTCCAGGGACGCCCGAGGACGGTCGTATGTCAGTCTGGCCGTGACGGCGCCTTTGCAGAAAGGCTTCATATGATTCACGTTGCAAACTAAACTGTGACCACAGACGAGAGAGAAGCGGTCTACAATTCTCTCTGGCGAAACGTCAAGTCGGTGCGGGTAGCCATAATGCCATATTGACTTAGGTAGTTGTCAAGGAAGGTGGCGCGTAACAGGACGTTGACGGATCGCCGACGTCTGTTTGCATATACTTTCCATACTAATATAATAATATTATAAAGCTTGAAGGCTCTTACCCGCTGCATCGGAATTACTTATGATATGTGGCACCAGATTTAATTAGATTAAGAAAATAGACGTCGGCGATTCGTCAACGTCTTGTTACGCGTCACCTTCCTTGACAACTCTCCAAGTCAATATGGCTACCCGCAACGACTTGACGTTCCGCCAGAGAGAATTGTAGACCGCTTCTCTGTCGTCTGTGGTCCCAGTTTAGTTTGCAACGTGAATCAAATGAAGCCTTTTTGCAAAGGCGCCGACATATAGATAACCCAATCAAATAAAAATAAATAATCATCAAATAATAAAAATAAATAAATGGTAATGGTAATCATCTGTCATCAATCATCATGTTGCTTAGCTGACGATTAAAGGTATAATTAACTCAGTGGTCGCGATTAAATTTGGTGAAGATCTGATGCTAATATACGCAGATATACAATCGAACTCTTTATCTCTTATCGCTTACCAGTTAATTGTTTACACAATACCATTAATCATCACGCCTGTATGGTCTGAGGGGGTACGCAGATGTGTACAGTACACCCACATTTCGATAGTTGGGTATGTTAAGTTCCATTTTTTGAGGATAATCCTATTACCAAGAAATGTATCGTTAGCAATGTAAAATAAATGCATAGCAAATCTTTTAATAGGATATTACAACTGAAAATGGGAAAATTAACTTCTGAAGCGAAAGTTAACTTTTACATTTTTGTGTTTTTGAAGTCGGTTTTATTTTTTTTCGTATTCAGAACAAGTTGAAAACTGAATACAGGGCCAGGGTGTTTTAACCATGACGTCTTAAGAGCGTTTACACCTTACGGCATTTCATACAAACTTTCAAGTCCTTATATTCCGAAATGACTGAACTGATTTTAATAACACTTCATACGCATAAGCAGGATACATATAAAGTTTGTGTGAAATGCCGTAAGGCGTAAACGCTCATAAAGCAGTATTGTTTTTAGTGTGGGAATGAGACGGAGCTATTATATAGAGGACGTCTAGTCCCATCACTATTCCACTAAGAAAATACTGTTTGCAGACGTCACACTAGGCCACACAGGCTATAAGTCAAAGTAAACGTTTCTGTTTTACCCCCTCAAGAATTGATTAAACCAAACTCAGTCATGATCATTATTAATTTTTATTTGAATTTAAAAAATCTTTTAAGAATTCACATTAACATTCCCAAAAAATAATAACATACAAATACTATCACAAAATGTTTTCGGAGTAATTTTGAATCTAAAAACCTAAAACCTGATGATGGTGATGAATCATCATCATCATCGTCATCATCGATAAGCGTTCCTACGCTTCTCCTTAACTTATAAGCTACAACATTTAGAGCCTGAGGGCTCCGATTTGTCACTTGCCAGTCTCCGTCAGGATACACTCTCGTACTGAACACCACCTCGCCTTCCCCACAGAACAGCTCCAAAGAAGATGCATCCAAGAAGATCCTCCAGACTTCAGAACCCAGAGGAAGCCAATCCACTTGCCTCACATCTCCTTCTCTGTCCACCACAACTTTTCTGACTTGAGGGTCCCATCGTAGCGAAACTTGACCGCCGCCATTGCTGCCTGTGATTTCCAACTCAATATTTTGGCTCAAGTCACCACTCACCAGTAATTCTCCCGTCTTACCAAATTGTATGGCAATATTTTGCGCAACATTCCCATCCCATACTGTTTCCTCTCTCAGACTGGTCATCGCCTCAACAGGCTTCATTAGGATACGGTCGCCAACTAAATCGAGTTCTCGGACGATAGTCATGGCTCCTACCCAGCCGTCGACATCCTCATCATATGGAACATCCCACATGCTGAACCACGCAATCAATACCCTCTTTCCATCTTCTTCAGTAGTTTGAGCAGCGTAGAAATGATGGCCATAGTCGAGTTCTTGGAAATCAACTTCAGGCACGAATTCAAACGTTTCGTAGTTGAGACTTCCGATGATATAACCAGTTTGGTGGGTATTCTTGTATCTGTCTCCTTGCGGGCTCATGCCCTGGGGAGAGATCAGGAGGATGTGTTTACCTCTGAGTTCGAAGAAGTCAGGACATTCCCACATATAGCTGCCCATTTCATCCGAAGATTCTCCAAGGGAACTTAAGAATTCCCAGCTGATCATATCTGGGGATCTGTAAAGCAATACTGTGCCTCTTTCGTCGTCAGTCTTGCTCCCAATCACAGCATAGTAGTGGTCCCCATGCTTCCATACTTTAGGATCTCGAAAATCAGGAGCTCCGTTTGGTGCACTTGGTATAACTGGGTTACCTTCGTACTTGTGGAATACCACACCATCATCACTAAACGCCAAATACTGAGTTTCATTAAAGAAAGGATGTTCGTCCGTTGTTAAGCGGCCGGTGTACATGAGGACCAGCTCGTCATCTTTAACGATAGCACTTCCGGAGAAACACATCTCCTCTTCAGGCACCAAAGCTGTTGGAAGTCGCTTCCAATCCACGAGATTAGGGCTTGTAAAATGACCCCAGTGCATAGGACCCCACCGGCTGTCGAAGGGGTAAAATTGGTAGAACAGATGGTATTCTCCTTTGTAGTATGCAAATCCATTGGGGTCGTTCATCCAGCCCACAGGGGGCAGCGCGTGGTAGTGTAGTCTGTACCTGGGGTTGATTTCTGCCTTCTTCTCTTCAATGTAAGCTTCAATTTCTGCTATGGCATTGCTTTGTTTAATAGTCTTTAGGTGAACAGTGGCGACCAAAGTGAGGAACACCACGAATAACTTTATAAGAGTCATGGCTGATTGATTTATCGTCTCTTGTGGTAATCTGTATATATACTAGTTTTAGGGGCCGATAAGATATTTTCAGTGTTTCGTTTTTGATATGATGATAATACAAGCCAATAAGTTCGATTTTATCGCGCTTTGGTGACGTCTGTTCGGTCGAATCTGTTGCAACCTTGTGCGTAGTTGATTGCTATACAGGGTGTAACGAAAAGGGTATATACATACTTAAGGGTGTGCTACAGATCATCAAACTGAACATGTTTCTCCATCGGACCAACATCATCATAGCGAAAAAAATATTAGCTGCCCCATACATTTGGTCGAATAGGTATTGAAATTTTCTATGGGGCAGCAGATAATTTATTCGTTATTACGATGTTTGTTTGTGGATAAACATGTTCAGTTTGATGGTCTGTAGCACACCCTTAAGTATGTATATACCCTTTCCGTTACACCCTGTATATGGCGTAGTTATATATGTTATTTTTTTCTGCTTTATTTGTTTTATTTAAATAACTACTATATACATTACAAGGATTAACAAACTAAAAAAATAAATAACAATAAACTATAACAGGGCGTCAATGAACTCCTCCTCAACGCTGGCAGCATTGCCACATCGTATGGCAATACTTAGCCAAGGTCAAAGTAAAAACCAGCCCTTGGGACACGGGAAGCGTCAACTACGCGTTTGAAAATTTCCTTAAAAAGGCTGTGAGCACTCGGACCCCACGGCCCTAGAGTTTTAACCCCAAACGGCTCGAAAATATAGTTACTACAAAGGTTACTATATTTACGCTGCTTGAGGTTCTCCTGCTGCAGTAGTGGCAGCGCCAGCACAGCATGATGAGCTTGGAAGGTGTGATGGCGCAAGAGTATCGACGCAAGTTGCATCCGACACTTAAGGCCTACCCATCTTCCAAGGAAACAAAGACATCTCCCGTCTGTTGCCATCGTCGGGTGCCAAACCGTTGGGCTCTAAGACAGCTGGCACGCTAACTTTAACTAGAGCTCGTCGGATGATGTCGTTTATGTTGGCGAGCCGCACAAAACGGCCCGCACTTCGGATGCATGACAGGCCGTGGTGTCCGAGGTTGTTGACAGCTTCAGCACAGTGTCAGCGATGAGGAGTGCAGCAGGCGGCACCAAGACCTAAGGAAGCAGCGTGGCGGAAGGTCGTGTCGTCGAACAAAGCGCCTATACTATACTAAACTAATGGATGTTAAGTTAGGAAAAAGATTGTTGGGAATCCCACCCAACAAACACGCAATCGGCACGCTGGCGACATGCGCGGGCGATGTGACCGACCTATTCGTCATCGGCGAGCGAGCTGCGGGCAGGGAGCCGGCTGGCCTGCGGTTACTCGCTTCCTCGGACACCACCGCGACGGACGACCCTCTCAAACGCCTTACTCAATTATTATATGTTTTTCCGGGACAGTTCCATATTGTAAAATTAATCGGCAACACACCAAGCTTATCTACAGTCCACTTTCATTTCTCTCAACGAGCAAATTAAACATTGGTTCTTCGACCGGGATCAATCTTGTACCTTGCATATGTTGCGAGAAAAGCCACAGTACTCTACTTCATTCGCATGAGGCAGAAAGAACTTCTACTCCTGAGACAGTTATTAATTTGCCCGTCAATACATTTGTAGGTTCAGCTAATGGTCAGCAGTTTACTACTCCTGCGAATGTTTTGCTTTCCACAGCGATCGTGAGAGTGGTTGACAACAAAGGTGACGATTACACTGCCCGAGCACTCCTGGACAACGGTAGTACGGGCAACTTCGTAGATGAGTCACTATGCCGTAAGCTGGGTCTGTCGCGACGTAGTGCGAGAGCCAACGTGACAAGCATAAATAGAAATACTTGTTATTGTGCACAATCTTGCAGCCTTACTATAATGTCCCACTATGATGACGATTGTAAAATTACTGTAGACTGTCATATCCCGCCTTAGATCAGTACAGTTTTGCCGTCTTCATGTATGAACTATTCCTGATACTATTCCTCTTCTATTGGGAATAAAACTAGCTGACCCAACTTTTAAAACACCATCAGCTTTAGACATCCAGTTGGGGCTGAAGTATTTTGCTCCGTCGTATGCAAAAATTCTATACACTTATACTATAGGTGATGTATACAATAGGTAAAATCAGTTATATGAGACGAAACTGGGTTGGTTGGTGTCAGGGAACGTTGCCCGGATGTGGTGGCGTATTTGAGACTTAGGACCGACTGGACTCTGAGGGTTGAAGCGTTGGAGTCGCGCCACAACATCAACTTTAAATCGTTCGTGGTACGAGTTCCGACCCAACATCTGCAGACCTTTTTAAAAGAGGACTTCTGGCCGACAGGTGTCGTATATCGACGTTTCCTCGGAAGGTTACGCGACACCACGCAGAGAAACACGACGCCGTCAATGTTACGTGAATGTTACGTGTTTAGTTTTAGTTTATAATGTTTTGATATGTATTAGTTTATTTTTGTGTAGCATTATTTTGTGTATTTTAGCTATGGGCCACAGTTGCCTGATAATAAAATGATTATTATTATAAGTCACACTGTTCTTTTCCCGTTTGTCATTTTTTAAATGAGAAAGCCGAACCAGTCTTAACTCGTTTTTGGGAATAAGATACCATTGAAGCCAAGCACTCCTTATCTCCTGAGGAGCGTGCCTGTGAGCAAAGCTTAAAAAACATACCACTCGTAAAGACGACGGACGCTTCGTCGTTACTATGCCACTGAAGAAAGATCCTTCAGTCTTAGGCGATTCCTTTTCAAAGATAAAGTGTCGGTTCATGTCACTTGAGCGTAAGTTTCTTGGAGACCCTGCCTTCAAAATCAGGTACGTTGAGTTCATGCAGGAGTATGGAGTCATCGCTAGGCTGTCTTCAGCAAAGTAGTTATTTTTTACCCCACCACGGCGTCATCCGTGAGTCAAGTACATTTAGGAAGCTTCGTACAGTTTTGGATGCATCAGCCACTACTAGTACTGGTGTGTCACTGAATGACATCGGAATGGTTGGTCCGACTGTACAAGAAGACATCATTTCAATACTGCTACGCTTTCGCCAGCACAAATATGTGACAGGTGACGTAGAAAAAATGTACAAACCGATTCAACTTAATCCTTCTCAAAATAGAATAGAATAGAATAGAATGCAAAACGCTCACTGCAAAAATTAATCTTCTGCTCTGATTCAAAAGAGCCTTTAAAAGCATATACACTTAACATAGTGACTTATGGCACGGCAAGTGCACCTTACTTAGCCACCAAATGTTTGGTTAGTTTAGCTTCCAACGCTCCTGATGATGACGTCAAACAATCGATTCAAAGTGATTTTTATGTTGACGATTATCTAGGTGGCTCTGATTCAATGGATAAAACAATCAATATTGCATATTGCACCCAACAAACATGCAGTCGGCACGTGCAGGCGACACGCGCGGGCGACGTGACCGACTTATATCGTCATCGGTGAGCGAGGAGAGTTGCGGACAGGGAGCCGGCCCGCCTGCGTATACTCGCTTTCTCGGACACCACCGCGATTGACGACCCTCTCAAACGCCTTACTCAATTAATTTGTTTCTCCGGGACAGTTCCATATTGTAAATTTAATCGGCAATGCACCAAGCCTATCTTTATACAGTCAACTTTTATTTCTCCCAACGTGGCTGCAAGCTACCCTATCCATTCGTTTTGGTGGCCTCGGCGTCCGCAAAATTTCTAGTGTAAGCTTACTGTCCTCTGTCCACAGCACTGAAAAGCTAACCAGGAAAATTTTAACTCTCTCCCTGGTTGATTCGGATTTGTCGTGTTTGGCGGACGCAGAGGACACCTATTAATTGGCTTGCCCGGATACGGATCGGCCCGAGAACCCATTTTCCCAGAGACAGTGGGATGAGCCGCTCTGCAGGTTGGTACATCATTTCAGCCGAAAGACGTCCACTGCTGGACATTGGCCTCCCCCAAGTGTCGCCACATTGATCGGTCCCGTGCGACTCGCATCCAGCGGATCCCCGAAACCTTCACCAGGTCATCGGTCCACCTAGTTGGAGGCCTTCCAACGCATCGTCTCCCGGTTCGCGGTCGCCATTCCAGAACTTTTCGGCCCCATCGGCCATCTGTTCTGCGAGCAAAGTGCCCTGCCCACTGCCACTTAAGTTTGGCAATTCTTCGGGCTACGTCGGTAACCTCGGTTCTCTTGCGGATGTCCTCATTTCTGATTTGATCACGCAAGGAAACTCCGAGCATAGCTCTCTCCATTGCCCTTTGGGTGACTTTGAGCCTTCTGATGAGGCCCATTGTGAGCGGCCACGTTTCGGTCCCGTATGTAATCACTGGTAACACACACTGGTCATAGACTTTCGTCTTGAGACACTGCGGTAAGTTGGACGAGAAGATACCACAGGTTGGTACGAAATAACCTTATTAATACGTCTACCAATACTGCTGAGCGTGCCCGCTTTCTGGCTGTGGACGAGTGGGAGTCTTGTCTCTGGCTTCAGACACTACCGTCACAACATTCCGGATCGCTACATGTCTGCAATTGCGCTCCTTGCGGGTCTCCACATCGTTGTCGATATGGTGAAGCAGTCGACGGCCTCGGACACCATGGCCTTTCCTGCAGTAAAAGTGCAGGTCGGATGGCGCGGCACGCTAGCATTAATGATCTCAACCGTCATCTCAACTGTCTTAGAACCCAATGGCTTGGCACGCGTCGATGGGAAGAGACCAGATGGTACGACCATAATGCCATGGAAGTTGGGCAGGCCTTTGGTGTGGGATGTGACCTGCGTCGACACCCTTGCGCCATCCCACCTTCCCAGCACGGTGAGCTGCACTGGGGCGGCTGCTGCAGGTGCTGAAAACCTCAAGCGGCGAAAGAACAATAACTTAATTGGTAATTATGTGTTTGAGCCGTTTGGGGTTGAAACACTCGGGCCCCATGGTCCTAGTGATTATTGGTGGGGCCCACCTTGTGTGTCGAGAGATCGCCAAACCGTTGGTCGACTCTTCACGTGACCAGAGGGTGGGCCTTTTTTTTGCCCAAAGAATCAGCATTGCCATTCAATGTTCCAATGCGGCCAGCGTTTCGGGCACTTTTCCTGTTGACAACGATGTGGACGAATTTTTTACGCCCTGTAATTTTAATACTTTTACATATTGTATTATTATTTTAGATGTATTTGTAGTTTGTAAATAATGCATATATGTAATCTATACAAATAAATAAAATTGAAGTGTGTTTGTAATATTCAGATAACCGCTTTTTACTACATGCATATACGGTACATATACCAAAATAACTATTTATGATGATATTTACAATCTCAATATCAAAGAAGATTCGTGGTTGTGGGAACGCATTTTGGATAACAATAATAATATTTATTTAATTCGAACAGAAATGATTCATATTGCTGTTAGTAACACTTATAATCTACGTAAGTAAGCGTATGGATATGTATATGGTGATAAGCTATCGGTTGAATCACAAACATACCTTTCCATCAATACAGTTTGCAATGCTGTATGAAGTGGTTAATTACCCTACAGAATTTTTATAAACAGTATAATTGTGCTTGGTCTACCCCCTCACAAACTTGAACTTAAGGATATGACATGCTATAGGATGTGACATGCGCTGCCTCTCATGTAAACATTACCTCCATGCCTAAAATTGTGTCTAAACTAATATTATAAAGAGGAAAGATTTGATTGTTTGTTTGTTTGCATTGAATAGGCTCCGAAACTACTGGTCCGATTTGAAAAGTTCTTTCAGTGTCATCACGCTACGACTAATAGGAGTGGAGCAGCAATGAAAAATGTTGCAAACACGGGGAAAATGTGACGCAAACGACACGGCCGGACAGCTAGTCTTCTATACAAATAAATAAAATTGAAGTGTCTGTTATTAGTTATTTTATAATCTTTGCTTTCCTGTTATAAATAAGAATAAAAAATACACCAACCAAAAGACCATGTAGGTCTTTTGGTTGGTGTATTTTTTATTCTTCTCTCAAATAGCATAGATCTCAAAGGGCATAGCCAAATGTTGCCGACGGAAGAGAGAATTGTTATGGACTTATCGGAAAACGTCTAATAAAATGGATCATAATAAATTCGAAAAATATTCTTCAAGGCTGAAGCGAATAATTAACTTGACTCAAAAATCGAATTTGACTAAAGATGATAAAACAATGCAATAATAAAACAAAAACAACTTGGAAGATAAATCAACTTCACTAAACATAATATTCCTAAAGAAGAAATTGTACGAATAAATAAAAATGGCAAATCTATAACGGATCCGCAACAAATTGCTGAAGCTTTTAATACCTACTTTGTTAATCTTGTTAAACCTATAAACCCTTCAACATTGAATTATTTGACATCACATCATAACAAAACGCTGACATTGATTGATAATACATAATTATAATTCCTTATTTATAAGTCCTACAATTCCAAATGACATATTTAAAATCATAAAATCTTTAAAAAATACACACATTGCTGGATACGATAAAATATCTACGTCAATTATGCAGTACGTCGCACTATCCATTAGTCCGGTGCTAAGCTATTTGATCAACCTATGTGTTCAAAACAGAAAATTTCCCAGTAAGCTAAAAGTCTCAATCATCAAGCCTTTATTCAAAAACCGGCCAAGTGCGAGTCTTACTCGCACACAGGGTTCCATAGCCCCAAACAATATTTTGAACTGTCATTTGAACGTTAGTAGTATTAGTTGGTAAACTTCCACTCAACCGCAAAACTAAATTGGTTTTTGATAGTATGTTAATACAAAAAACAAAGTTACTGCTGCAGTTTGACGAAAAAGTCCCATATCTCAAAAACTCAACATCATATCTTATTGAAACCAATTTTCGTTGATAGTTTTTTTTACGTTCTACAATCCTAAATATTTTCAGAATTTTCCTCCTCTTACTTTAGAAATTAGAGGGGGGGGGACACACATTTTACCACTTTGGAAGTCGCTCTACCGCAAACTTTTCAGTTTAGAAAAAAATGATATTAGAAACCTCAATATCATTTTTGAAGACCTATCCATAGATACCCCACACGTAGGGGAATGATTAAAAAAAAATTTTTGGTTTTCAGTTCTATGTATGGGGAACCCCAAAATTTATGTTTTTTTTCTATTTTTGTGTGAAAATCTGAATTCGGTTCAGAGAATACATCTACTTACCAAGTTTCAACAATATAGTTCTTATAGTTTCGGAAAAAAGTGGCTGTGACATACGGACGGACAGACAGACAGACAGACAGACAGACAGACATGACGAATCTATAAGGGTTCCGTTTTTTGCCATTTGGCTACGGAACCCTAAAAAGGGTAAAAAGGAGGATATCTCTAGCTTTAATCCCTATTTTTTTCAAAATCATTGAGAAAGTAATGTACAATAGCATATAACTATTTCGATAAATATAATCTTTTTGCCAGTGAAAAAAATGGATTTCGTAAAAGCAAGACTATCAATATGGCCATCTACGATCTTCATAGTAGGATTTACAAAAATATGAACAATAGGACACCAGTAACGGCTATGTAGTACATGGACATGACCAAAGCCGAAAAATATAATCTTTTTGCCAGTGAACAAACTGGATTTCGTAAAAGCAAGACTATCAATATGGCCATCTATAATCTTCTTGTATGTACATGGACATGATCAAAGCATTCGACCATGTGGATCACAAATTACTGCTCGAAAAACTGTATAAATATATAATATAATAATATATGTATACGGGGTATTGCTCTTGACTTGATAAAATCGTATTTAAGCCAGAAATTACAAGTAACTCAAATAAATAAGGGTTCTTTTGCGATGAGAACTGAAGAGAAGTATTTATCAAACCCGAGAGATGTCACATATGGCGTGCCACAAGGAAGTGTTTGGGTCCCTTGCTTTTCCTTATTTATGTAAACGATTTACCAAGAGCCGTGAAAATTCCATTAGTCCTTTTTGCTGATGAAAGCACTGCTGTATTTTCTCCGACTGACATCAACACATTCGAAAATGACATAAATGATACTGTAAATGACATTATAAATTGTTAACATGTAATAATCTCATAATTAATTTAGATAAAACAAAAATAGTAATTTATTCCCAAAGAAAAACCCCTTTGACCATAAATGTAAATTACGAAATTAAAAAAATAGAGGAAACAGATACCACCAAATTCTTAGGGCTGTGGATTGACAAAAATATGTCTTGGAAAACGTAAATTGATACAGTGTGTAAAAAACTAAATAAATTTTCCTGCGCTTTATACAGGCTATCTAAAATTGTAAATCAAGCAGCAGTACTAACCGCCTATCATGCCTATGTAACGTCTACGCTTAGATATGGACTAATTTATTGGAGGAATGCTACGGACAGGGAACTCGCTTTTAGGGCGCAAAAGAAATGTCTTAGAGCTATTTGTGGCATACGTGTCCCAGATAGCTGTATGCCATATATTATTTTAAACAGCTTAGGATTTTGACCCTTGCCCTCTATATCTATGAGGTTGCTGTTTTCGTAAAAATCAATAGGGAAAAGTTTGGTAACCTGCACTCCTGTCGACATGCCGACAAAATAGTAAATAATATGCCCTCAAAAACAGCCCTACTGTCTAAAAGTTTCTTCAGAATGTCTTCACGAATTTATAATAAGCTTCCTAAGCAATTAAGAGAAATTGAAAACATTAATTCTTTTAAGAAAAAATTTAATTACTTCTTGGTAAATAGACCATATTACACAATACATGAATTTTTGTCCGACAAATTCGTGATGAGTTGAGTGCCAAACTGTTTTTAAGTTTTGATGCAAAACATTATTTTTTAGTAATTCAATGAAAATGTCTATTTGAACTAATATATAATTTAAACAAATTGTTCAAACTATTGTATGCCTAACATGGCGGAGCAGTGCAACCGCACATCAAAATTAACACAATAACAATTTGAAACCACTGTCTCACAATAAAGATCTTTGACTTTGACTTTATTTGTAATATTAAAATAACCGCTTTTTACTACATGCATATGAATGTATATACGGTACATATACCAAAATAACATTTTTTACAATTTTTGTTTGTCTGTCTGTCTGTTTGTTCCGGCTAATCTCTGAAACGGCTGGACCGATTTTGACAGGACTTTCACTGGCAGATAGCTGATGTAATAAGGAGTAACTTAGGCTACTTCTATTTTATAAAAAATCTAAAATTATTATTAAAAAAAAAACTAAATGACTTTTTTGTAAAATTCGCGCGAACGAAGTCGCGGGCACAGCTAGTTTAAAATATCTTAATTAGAGAAAGGACAAAATTATACACATGTTATGCAGACACAATAATACACATGTTATGACATCGTTATGCAGTGATAATTACGACAATTTATGAATATTGAATCAAAACAAAATGTGTACATAAAAAACTGGAATAAGGTTTAAAAACTCTTTTGTGTGCGTGTGACAACTTATAAACTATATCAGTATTATTATCTCAATGTCTTAAGAACAAGTAAAAGTATTGGTCAAATTGTATTATATAAACAAAGAAACAACGGTGAATTATTGTGTTTCCAACCGTCAATTGTATCGAGGGTTTAACAAAAAAAACGACCTTTGGACTTTATACGCAACAAATCAACCAACACCCAGATACGGTCAACAATTTCGAGTTAAAAAAGTATGTTCGCTTAGCCTAGAGGTTTGTCCACCTTATAAGAATGTGGTCGAAGTTCGATCCCTACTAGCTGACTATCTATTTCCATTATATTTTCTGATTCTGATAATTTAATTTGTACCTATAATGAATTTTTTCGAGAAAATCACGTTACGAAGAATACGAACGCAGTCATTAGCGGAGACAACATTCAAAGAATCTAGTATAAATAACTAGACGCTAGATGGCGGCACAAATAGTCTACCAAACATGTCCGACGATGAAAGTGACGAAACACATAATTTAAAATGCCAAGTTGAAAATTTTTAATTGGATTTATTATCAGCACATGAAGAGATTAATGCATTGTCGATTGAGAATAGCAGTTTAAAATCACCACTGACTGAAATCACTAACAAGTGTGAGCTGTTGAAAAAAACAGCTAAGATGATAACAACCGATATAGGCTCTCCAAATTCAAAGATAAAGAATTTATTAACTCCGTTAAAGCATAATAAAGTATAAGCACGACACACGAATGCTGAAGGTGGAACCTCCCTGAGAAAATCTATGGCTGATTCGGGAAGACCTACATTAGCCAAAAAAGGAACCAAGAATACTACACGCGAATATGCGCAGGAATCTCAAGATACACATATTCAAAATAGTGTCACTCCGGAAGTACAAACATTACCGACGACTACTGACAGTCACCACAAAAAAACCTTTAGTAAAAGATTTAACTCTTAGAGTCAATCAGATGGAACAGCATGCGCGGTCTAGTAACATAGAAATTCTATCCATGCCTGAGTACAAGTCTGAGAACTTAAATATTACAGTGAAGCAATTATGCAAAGTCAAGTCAAAAAGAATCAATCTATAAAGTGACTCACGTAGTGTTTGTGAACTGTGTATATTGTGATAACTCTTATAGAACTTTCGTCGGAGTCACCAATATTGATCACGTCGGGGTCACCAATATAGAACTTTCGTCGGGGTCACCAATATTGATCACGTCGGGGTCACCAATATAGAACTTTTGTTAGGGTGTGTTAAAGGTTCTATATAATATGAAATGAAATGATCATTTAGAGTATAACACACTGAATTTAATGATACGGTTACTATAACTAAACACGGTTTATAAACAAGACTATGACTACATTAATATAAGTTGACGCGAGTGACGCGGTTAGCGCGGTTATGACCGGCTGTGTGTGGTAGCGTGTTTGAACTGCCCCGAACTCATAGACTGCATCGTGTTGGTGCGCCTGATGACATTGCCATAGCATCAATTTACTTTGTCACAAAAGCTATTAATTAGCGCACAGGATGTTTGTCTTATATTATGTACCTACTTGTTATGTATCGCCATCTTTTTTCTACTTCACTTGCTGTACTTAACTCATGTAGTTAACATCGCTATTTAAAATTATATTTCTTGTACCGAGTATTTCTGCAGTTATTCTTCCAGCAAACCCATAATTCCGTACATGGTCCGTAACGAGCCGGATGACCCAATCTATAGAAGATCAGCGGTTATAACTGAAGATCAAGGAATCAAGGATTTAATTTTCCAACGTGGCTTGGAGGTTATTTGCCGGTGAATTGGACTGAGCTCAAACAAGTTATTAGCGGTGTATAGCATTATATCTAATATCGTTACCCAACACTCAGGTAGTATATCTTAGTAAATAAAACTATAAAAGGTCAGTATTATGTTTATTGTACTACTTATTGTATTGTGTTAGATTGATCATTAGGTACTTTGTTGCATTGTGATTAGTGTTCATTTATCAGCAAAGATTAAGTTTAAAATCATACTCATTGCAGTTTAGTTAGCTTATATAATTGCTACATTATTTATTAAACTTAATTTATATAAAGCTGTAACTAATTCACATAATTATCTATCTACTTAACAGTGGTTGTTAATTGTTAGCAGGTATCTTAACATAATACAAATAATTGAGTTTGATATTAGTGCAAGTCATTGTTAAAACTCTGAAAGATTATTAATATTAGTAATTAGAATCATTTGTGTGTTCAATAAGGATTAGTATCGTGTTTATTTATTAGCTAGTTAGCGTAAAAAGTCTACATACATTAAAACATTTTCGTATTTAACAAGTTGAAATTGTTTAGTCTGAATTTATGTATTTAGCTTTACGTACTTGTTAATCATATGTATAGGTTCTGTGTTGTTTTGCAATAGCATTCAGGCAGTGTATAAAACACAGTTAGGTGTGTAAATCACATTGTTTGTTAGTTCTAATTGTATTCCTGTATCAATTTCAGGTTGACGACACTCATCTCCCAGTATGTCCGAGGAAAGGGATTTAGTTAAAAAACGAGGTAGTTTCAAAGGTCGTGTGAGACTTCACCCTCGCAGGAGGGTTGTCAGCAGATAGGTAGGTAGGGGTTTTGTAAATAATAAGATGTGGATGACAAAGAACACTTATTATTTATTTGCCTGAATACTTCCGTGGCCGCCTCACGTCCTGATTACAGAGGGTAGGTAGTAAAGGGTAGGAACACTGGCCTGAACCGTCTCCAAGGCGATGTTAGTCCGTCAGCTTTTGCCTGCCACCAACGGCTCCAGCTCCAGGTTCTGTTTCTTGCAGGTAGGTTCAACACAGGTAGGTATGCGAACGTCCGCAGCAGAGGATCCTCCCAAGCGTTCACGACGCCGGAACCCCGAAGTGATGAAAGATTGAGGGTAGACTAGAATCCTGGAAGTCCAGACAGAAATGGAAGCGTAAGCAAGCTGTCGGAACCACGTTTCGTAGGTCCAAAGGTCACAGTGTCCCAGATAGGAAGATAGGAAGAAATACAACAGAGAAATAGTTTTAAAGAAGTTCTAGGAACACCTTACAGTTGTCATGCTAATATAATATAATTATGGAAACTTACCCTAGAGGGATTTCGCGAAGTAATTAAAAATATTAGGTAGAATTGGAACGAGTGACACAGCTGTCGCCTCAGTGCTCTTAAAACGACTGGTCATCGACTTTACCGAGCCTAACCGAATCGCCACTCCTCGGCAGCTCGGAGACGCTCGGCAATCATCGTTTCAGCGTTGCGCGGGCGCATAGAAACGAGGACCTTTTTAGATAATAAACGCTCGTAGGTTCCGTACAGTTTTATTTAATTTTAATGTTTTAATTAGTGTTAGGTTTATATAAAGGATTATAATAGGATATATTTTTAAATTTTATGTAATAATGATACTGTCAAGTGTACCTTGCAAGTTGCAACGTTACAGTACCCCGCCAAAAAGCGAAGGATTTTGCGTACTAGTTGCAATATCCGGCTAGCACTACTAAACTAACTAAACTGACTAATACACACACACAGACTAAACTTCCATACCTCACGCAAGTATTCACCTTTCATAAAATCATCTAGTCTAATAATACAGACTTGAGACCATAGTAAACAGAGTTATAACTAATTATTAAATAATTATACTCAATTAGTAAGTTTAAATGTATTAAAATAGCAATAATTATTTAACACATTAGAGTTTAAGTAGTAGGTTGTAGTATAAAGTAAGGCTAGGCTAGGTACTATGAGTTAAGTTAAGTAATAAGTTATGAGTTTAAACTTTATAATTGATAAGTTTGATATCTTTAATATGCCAAGAACCTAGTGGTTTTCCGGACATATCAGCAAGTTCGTAAACAAGTGGGGACTTTTTACCAATAACTTTACATTTTATGAATTTAGCAGCTAATTTCTTATTAAAATACTTGTCCTTATCACTTTGATAAAAAGTCCTTCTCCAAACAACGTCACCAATATTAAATTCAGCAGGTCTTCTGCGTAAATTATAATGTTGACAATTCCTACTATGAGCCTGCAGTAATAGTGCTTGAACCTTATTAAATATATTAGATAACACACCCAAGTTCTCAGCGTAAGAATCGCGAGGTTGAAAAATGAGATCTTCATCGTATTCCGTATCAACGTAGTGTGATCCGCAAGCAATTAGTTCACGCCCGTACACTAGAAACGAAGGAGTAAAACCGGTTACCTCGTTAACAGAACTATTCACGGCGAATTGTATTTTAGGTACCAGCTGATCCCAAACTCGTTGATCGGTAGTGATAAACGTTGAGATAGCCGTCATTATTGTTTTGTTATAGCGCTCGACTGTATTAACATGTGGTGAATATTTTGGAGTGAAATGTAATTTAGGTACCTTATATTTTTCAAACATTTGTCTTAACGTAGCACTCACGAATTGTTTACCATTATCAAGTATCACTGTAGAAGGTATGCCATGTATTAGAAATACTTGTTCCTCTAGGATTTTAGTAACAATTTCGGCTGTCGCGCGTTTAATTGGAAATAATAAGCAATACTTACTAAAACAACAAGTCACGACTAGGATGTATGAGTTTTGTTTTCTAGTAGTCGGTAGTGGACCTACTAGATCTACGCTAATAATTTGGAAAGGTCTAGAACATTGCTTAGGTCTACCCATTTCACCTAAGGGAGAATGAGTTTGATGCTTGTGTGCTATACAGATATCACATGAAGTAACCGCCTTTACAACATCGGCATGCATTCCAGGCCAGTAGTATCTGAGACTTACCCGTTTGTAGGTTTTAAATATACCAAAATGACCAGCGGTTGGTTCAGAGTGGTTTTTTAAAATGATTTGTGTTCTAGACTCAGCAGGAATCACCTCCTTCCACTCAAACTCTTTATTAAGGGGATGTTTAGTTTGCATGTATCGAAATAAGCGATTATTTTTTACTAAATAATTAGGAAATGATGTAGGAGAATTTTGACAACCGTTATATATATTTAAGTACCATTGGTCACTAGAACCTGTAGGGTTTAGATTAGTGTCTATAGCAGAAACTTGGCATGCGCGAGACAGTGCATCAGGAATGACATTATCCACGCCACGCCGGTGTTTGATTTCAAAATTGAATGCTGAGAGACGAACTCCCCAACGAGCTAGACGTCCAGTAGGGTTGTTTAGGTTAAGGAACCACTTGAGAGCTGAATGGTCTGTATATACGATAAACTTTTTGCCATTATCAAGGTAGCATCTCCAGTGTTCTAAGGCTACAAGTACAGCGAGAGCTTCCCTTTCGGTGATGCTGTAATTCCTCTCTGACCCAGTCAAGGTTCTACTCGTGTAGGCTATAGGATGCTCGACTCCGTCTATAGTCTGAGTTAATAAACCTCCAACACCATAATCACTGGCGTCAGTGTGGACTTCAAACGGTAGATCAAAGTTAGGGCATGAAAGAATCGGAGCAGAGACAAGGAGTTCTTTTAATTGTGTGAAAGATTTCTCAGCTTCTGTAGACCAAAGGAAGGGGTTAGATTTTTTACTAGCGGAAGTAAGTTTATTTAATGGACCAGCAATGGAACTAAATTTAGGTACAAATTTACGATACCAGGACGCGATTCCCAGAAATCTCTTGACGTCTTTTTTGTTTGTAGGTGTAGGGTAATTTAAAATAGTATCGATTTTATCTGAATCGACATGAAGACCTTTAGAGTCGATGACGTAACCTAAATATTTGAGTTGGTTGCGAAAGAAAACAGATTTTTCGAAATTTATGGTTAGATTAGCCAATGTTAATTTCTTGTGGACTTTTAGAAGAAGAGAAATATGATTTTCGAAATTAGAGCTTATTATAATAATATCATCGATGTAGACGAAGACAGAGTTTTCAAACTCAGGGCCATAGAATAATGTGTCAACGAGCCTCTGTTGAGTAGCAGGTGAATTTGTCAACCCGAAGGGCATAGTAACAAACCTGTAAGTACCGCGATGTGGAATATAGAATGCAGTCTTATTTCTATCGTTTACAGAAATAGGAATTTGCCAGAAGGCTTTGGACAAATCGATACTACTTAAATATTTTGCATTATTTAAATTATCCAAAATCTCTGATATATAAGGCAACTTGTAGGCGTCTTTTTTAGTAACCGAATTCAATTTACGACTGTCTAGGCAAAATCTAAGTTTCCCGTCCTTTTTAGGCGTCAAGAGAACAGGTGAAGACCATGGACTCTCACACTCTTCAACAACACCCAAAGATAACATTTCGTCTAGTTGCTCAGATAAAATACGTTGTTTCTCAGGAGAAACCCTGTAGTATCTTTGCCTAATAGGTAAGGAATCACCAGTATCAATGTGGTGTGTTACTAAAGTAGTTCTACCCAAGCCACGTTTTTCTGATGAAATATTATTAAACTGTTCTATAATGTTATCAGCAGTTACACGCTGAGCATCAGTTAATTCACTATAAGATTGTACTACACTAGTAGGTTCAGACACTGTAGTTACCTCACTTATATTGTTAGTGGCATCATGAATAGAAATTGAATTGTAAAATTTAGGAAATAGATTAAATTTAGTCCAAAAGTCAATGCCTAGTATTAAAGTTGATTTTATAGATGGTACGACATATGCTTTCAATATATGGAATTGCTTTTCGAAAGTTGTGGGTAGATTAATAAATCCAATTGATGCTAAATTCTGTCCACCGGCAGCTGTAAAAGTTTTAGAAGTGTCCCTGTGAAGTTCAAGACCTAATGAAATAAAATGTAGATGAGAGTTATTTCCTAAGATAGTTACGGTAGAACCGGAATCAAGTAAACCACAGAAACTTCCGTCACGTACTTGGATAGTCGCGTACGGTCGTAGATCATCTTTAGGTTTTTTATCGAAGATTGTTGTAATGAAATAGCTAGAAAAGAAAGTTTTTACTGTCAAAAGCCAGTCCTTCCAATCTTTTTCATCAAAATTATTATTTTTATTAGAATTTATAGTATTAATATTAGGCTTTACAGCCCTTTCACTACAGCAATCTTCACTAGCTAGTTTTTTGCTTTAGACTTTGGATGACATTTAGGGCAATTAGGGAATTTGACATCCTTTGTTCCACACTTAAAGCAAATTAGAAACCTATCCGCTTTACACTGGTTCAAGGAATGTTCGGAATTACGACAGCGAGGACAATAAACCGGTTTAGTATTAGAATCGGAAGTTGTAATGGCAGCTACGTCTGGCTTATCTTTGTGCTTATAAGAAGTATTTGATTGATGTTTAGTGTAATTGTTATATCTATGTTGATTGTTATAATTCGATTTACCAGTGTTTAGTTCCGAAGATTTAGAAAATGCTAGGTCAGGAGCCAAAGTATCAGTCGACACTCTTGGTGGTTCTCTAAATTGAGAAGTCAGAGACTGTATTTTCTCGAAGTTTCTACATAGTGTTCTCAAGTTTCCCATAGTATTTATAGATGCCGTATTTGAAGCCAATACACTAGAATAACAAGGTCTAATGTTATGCATTAAGATGTTTAGTTTCTCCTGTTCAGATATATTCTTAGTTAATCTAGAAAACAATTCTGTCATTTTAGCAAAATAAATGGTTATGTTCTCCGTATCACCCTGTGTTCTGTTACGTATCTCAGTCAATAAGCGGTAGTCGTAATCGAACTGACTAAAATCCTCTATTAGCAAAACAATCAACTCATCCCAAGTAGTAACAGAATCTTTAATACTACGATACCAATGTAACGCATCGCCTGTGAATATTTCGGTAGCATAAATTAACAATTTATTAGAGGGTATATTACGCGCAGTACTATACTCATTTACTCTCTGCACGAAAGCGTGTACACAAGATTTACCGTTATATTTTAGTTTTTGTAGTTCACCAATGTGTGAGCGGTCACAATACATCGATACGTTAGGTACGACATCCATAGTAGTTTGAACACTCACAACGGGCTCACAGCTAGGGTTAGCAGATTTGTTAAGTGCGTTTATTTTATTCATTAAAGACGTTAAATGTTTCGACAGAGATTTAACTTTTTCCGAGTGTTTGGAATCAGTGCAATCAATTCTTTTAATGCGGTGGTACAAATGATTACATAACGCTTTAGTACGTTCGAAAAGATTAATATCAAACTTATCCTCCAAGGATTTTACTCGAGATGTAAGTTCGGTCATAGAAACACCAACGCCAGAAATATCGACATCAGGTTCGATTCCAGACTCACAAATATCAGCGGTAGGTATAATTGGTGTTAGTTTATTTATTTGTTTACGAAGTCCTAGTACGGTTGATGCAGGTTCCTCGCCTCTAATGAGCACTTCATACGTTAATTCGTTTTTGTTGAGAACAAAAAATTTAATAGGGTATGTTTCCATGATTACCGGAAGATTGAATGAAATGAATGAATACAATAAAAGGATAGATTAACAAAGGATGTATATATATGGTATTCTTACAAATATGCAAGTATACTAGCTACTTTTACGATAGGTGACAAGAGGTAATGAGAGAAATGAAAGAAATTAATGAATTGAAAGAAATGAAAAGAAATAAAGAAATGAACACTAGCTGTGCGAACTGTTACGTGTAACAAAATTGCTGTTTAGCTTCTAATTTTTACACAATTTTTCCAAATTAGTGTAGGTACTTGGTGAAATTAAATTAACAACCTGTCCACAATTAATAGGACCAATACGTAACTGTTAACAATAACCAGACACTAATAGGTTTAGAAATGGAAAAGAGTAAGCAGAAAACAGTTATAATAAGGAAAGTACGTACCAGGTCGCTTTGCTGTAGATTGTCACCTTCACGTTCACACCAACAATGTAGGTAGGTCCACTTAACAGCTGTATTTCGGAAAAAGGGAATCAAGACATGATTAGGCCACTGGAAACCACGTTGAGAGCGCCACTGTGAGACTTCACCCTCGCAGGAGGGTTGTCAGCAGATAGGTAGGTAGGGGTTTTGTAAATAATAAGATGTGGATGACAAAGAACACTTATTATTTATTTGCCTGAATACTTCCGTGGCCGCCTCACGTCCTGATTACAGAGGGTAGGTAGTAAAGGGTAGGAACACTGGCCTGAACCGTCTCCAAGGCGATGTTAGTCCGTCAGCTTTTGCCTGCCACCAACGGCTCCAGCTCCAGGTTCTGTTTCTTGCAGGTAGGTTCAACACAGGTAGGTATGCGAACGTCCGCAGCAGAGGATCCTCCCAAGCGTTCACGACGCCGGAACCCCGAAGTGATGAAAGATTGAGGGTAGACTAGAATCCTGGAAGTCCAGACAGAAATGGAAGCGTAAGCAAGCTGTCGGAACCACGTTTCGTAGGTCCAAAGGTCACAGTGTCCCAGATAGGAAGATAGGAAGAAATACAGCAGAGAAATAGTTTTAAAGAAGTTCTAGGAACACCTTACAGTTGTCATGCTAATATAATATAATTATGGAAACTTACCCTAGAGGGATTTCGCGAAGTAATTAAAAATATTAGGTAGAATTGGAACGAGTGACACAGCTGTCGCCTCAGTGCTCTTAAAACGACTGGTCATCGACTTTACCGAGCCTAACCGAATCGCCACTCCTCGGCAGCTCGGAGACGCTCGGCAATCATCGTTTCAGCGTTGCGCGGGCGCATAGAAACGAGGACCTTTTTAGATAATAAACGCTCGTAGGTTCCGTACAGTTTTATTTAATTTTAATGTTTTAATTAGTGTTAGGTTTATATAAAGGATTATAATAGGATATATTTTTAAATTTTATGTAATAATGATACTGTTAAGTGTACCTTGCAAGTTGCAACGTTACAGTCGTTTGACTGCTTTCGTCACCTTTCTAGACTCACTCAAGGACAAAGTATTAAGTACTTATGAGGTGTCAGAGTTGCAGTTGCGCATGGGTAAGATGGAGTCGTTGTACGAACAGTATGATGAGGTACAGTTACGTCTGGAGTGCATTACAGAAGACATCAAATTACAATATTCCGAGCGTTCTGATTTTGAGTCTCTTTATTATAAATCGTTGTCTAGAGCGCAAACTATTCTCAGTGAGAGTAATAAGGATAATAAGTCGATGGAAAGCTGTAAAAGTACAATTGCTAGCATACACAAGCCGGTGAAATTGCCAACAATACAATTGCCAAAGTTTAGGGGTTCATATTGCAATTGGCTAGAATTTCGTGACACCTTTACTAGCCTAATTCACTGTAACGATGAAATTGACGAAGTCAATAAGTTTCACTACTTAAGAGCCTCTCTTGAAGGCACTGCTGCCCTAGTAATCAAATCAATTGAGTTTTCTTCGAGCAATTACGCTGTGGCATGGAAGTTGTTACTTGATCGATTTGACAATAAAAGGTTACTGGTGCACAATCATGTATCCGCGTTATATAACGTTGAGACGATTTCCAAAGAATCGTCTGGTGCACTAAAAAGTTTAATCGATCAATTAAATAAGGACTTGCGAGCATTAGAGTCGTTAGGTGAGCCTGTTACGCAATGGGACACACTTTTGATACACCATATTACTCAAAAGATTGATCAAAGGACCTATCGTGAGTGGGAAGAGTGCAAAGGTAGGATAGACAAGGAAAGCTCCATTACGTTTGACGTGTTTATGCAATTCCTACGTAATCGAGCCGATCTGATCGAGACCTTAGAACGACCACGAAACAATAATTCCCAAACGGGAGGTAAATCAGGCCCTAAGATTAAATCTATGGTAGCTAATCAGCCTATGAACAGTTCCAGCACAGAATCAGCTCCTAAAATATGTCCTAAATGTAGCAATAATGACCACACTTTAAATAATTGTCCAAAGTTTCTTGCATTAAGCAATGATGCTCGTCTCAAATTACTACCCAGCTATAAGATTTGTTTTAACTGCTTTCGTTCAGGTCATTACGCTAACAAATGTAAAAGAACCGGTTGTCATATATGTAAACGTAGACATAACACACTAATTCACACAGATTCTAAAGTTACTGCTGCGAATACACTATGTGGTAATTCGTCTACCAATCTGTCTACATCGCCCGTACTTTCTAATACTACAGAAACAAATAACGTCACGCTATCAGCGCATATTGCATCTTCCCGAAGTCATAAGCAGCGTGATGTGTTGTTATCGACCGCCTTGATCAAACTGCGGGATCACACTGGTTGTGTGCATCTCGTTCGCGCGGTTCTTGATAGCGGTAGTACTACGTCATTCATAACGGACCGGTTATGTAGACAACTAAATTTAATAACGAGCCAGGTAAATAGATCGATCCTTGGCATAAACAATGTTACTTCGCACGTAGGCAAGACATGCCGTGTCAAGATGACGTCATTAGATGATAGTTATTCATTCGATCTTCAATGTTTTGTTTTGCCATTTATTACGAGTGACGTGCCGTGTCGTGAAATAAATATTTCTGATTTCGACATACCGTCGAATATTATTTTAGCTGATCCTACTTTTTACAAGCCCGCTGATGTCGATATATTAATCGGTGCTGATCTTTTTTGGGAATTGTTAGGATCGCAAAGACTAATGCTAGGTAGCGGAAAACCAATGTTACATGAAACCCGTTTAGGATGGATAGTTTCCGGTCCAATTACTCAAAATTATATTTCGTTACTCTCGAGTGATTTAAAATGTAATCTTTCTAAAACTGTTTCCGATGCTGATACCTGGGAAAAACTTGGAACCAATCTGACAAGGTTTTGGCTATTAGAGGAAGTCAACGTGAAATCTTCTGATTCATACATGCCAGAAGAAAAATCATGTGAGGAACATTTTGTTAAAAATACGACACGCTTGTCTGATGGTCGGTTTTGTGTTCGCATACCTCTTAAGAAAGATCCTTCGGTTCTAGGAGATTCTTATAAAAAAGCGACACACTGTTTACACTCATTAGAGCGTAGATTGAAGGTTAAGGCTGAATTTGGTAACATGTATCATGAGTTTATGTTAGAATATGAGTCGCTTGGTCATATGACTAAAATTAATAAACCTAATTTGTTATCAGATTACTTCATTCCGCATCACGGAATATTACGCGAGTCGAGCAGCACGACCAAGCTTCGTGTTGTTTTTAACGCAAGTTGTCCTACTGCGACGGGAGTGTCCTTTAATGACCTACAGATGGTCGGGCCAACTGTACAGGACGATCTATTGTCTATACTTCTTCGTTTCAGATTCCACAAGTATGTCTTATCTGCAGATGTGGAAAAGATGTATAGGCAAATAGTTGTTCACCCGTCTGACAGATATTTGCAACAGGTTGTTTGGCGTCACAATATCAGTGAGCCTATCAATGTTTATCAATTAAACACCGTCACATACGGTACGGCTAGTGCGCCGTTCCTTGCGACGCGATGCATTAAACAAATAGGACTCGACTGTAGGAATTCTAAAATATCGGAAATTATTAGACATGATTTTTATGTTGACGATTTACTAACCGGGGGTAATGACTTAGACGAAGTGAAATTCATCCGCACTGAAGTCACCAAGGCACTTGCATCTGCATGCATGCCATTGCGAAAATGGAGGTCAAATGATCCTCAATTAGTGCTGGATGCTGGTCCTGTCTCAGGCACCTTGCCTTCCTCAGGTAGCTTGCCTGCCTCGTTTGACTTAGATATTGCATCTAATGAGCCCGACAAGTTACTTGGTCTGGGTTGGTATGTCAGTTCTGATGAGTTAGGGTTTCCTATTAGTCTGACTAAATCTTCAGCTGGGCACACTAAACGTGATTTATTATCCGTGATTGCGCGAATTTTCGATCCCTTAGGGTTGTTGTGTCCTATTGTTGTAACAATGAAGATATTGTTACAAAAGATGTGGTTAGATAAATTGTCATGGGACCAACCACTGCCCGCAGCAGTTAAAAACCACTGGGATACCATAGTCGAATCATTGCCACTTTTACCTCATTTTCGTATTCCGCGAATTGTCATTTGTAATTCATATCGGGAGTTAGAACTCCATATTTTCTCAGATGCGTCTGAGTCCGCATACGGCGCTTGCGTCTACGTTCGCAGTGTTAACACTGAGGGTAAGTGTTCAGTTTGTTTATTAATGGCCAAGAGTCGAGTGGCTCCCATAAAGTCCACAACAATTCCGCGGCTGGAGTTATGCGGTGCGGTAGTTGCCTCTCGTCTGTATGAGAAGGTGATGAGTTCACTTCGAGTAGAGGTCAGTCGGGTCTATTGTTGGACAGATTCAACTATCGTCCTGGGTTGGTTACAGATGATGCCTACCAAACTTCAGCCCTTTGTGCGCAACCGCGTTGCTGAAGTCTTGGATAAGGCAGGTAACTGTACCTGGAGGCATGTTCCAACGGACAAAAACCCAGCAGACCTAATATCTCGTGGTGTGGATATTAGTGTTCTGAAGGGTTTGGGTCTGTGGTGGTCTGGACCAGAGTTTTTAAAACTTGACCCGTCTGAGTGGCCTTCTAAAGTTGAATGTTTGGGACCAGAGACGTTACCGGAGACTCAACCTAACGTAGTATTGAATGTTGTTATTAACGATTCTAAAAATGAGGCCTTCATAGATTTTAGTCGTTATTCTAATTACTCACGGCTTGTACGTTCCGTAGCGTATATGTTAAGATTTATTAAATCATGTAGGAAACATTATCCAAAAACTAAGCATTTGTCACAAGATGAGTTGCAAGATGCACTCAATGTAATTATTACTAAAATTCAGTCTGAATCCTTTCCCGAGTACAAATTACTTTTCAATAAAAAGAGCTTACCTAAGAAGAGCGCTATTCTAAAGTTCAATGTTTATTTGGACGATAAAAACATAATGCGGGTAGGAGGACGACTTGATAATTCTAATTTTGATTTTAGCAAAAAGCACCCTATTTTATTACAGTCCACACATCATTTCACAAAATTATTATTTGATTTCGAGCATAAAAGATTGATGCACGCTGGCCCACAATTACTACTAGCTTCTATTAGGGAATCTTATTGGCCACTAGGAGGTCGCAACTTGGCGAAAGCTTGTTATCACAAGTGTGTTTTGTGTCACCGTATGAAGGGAAAGGTCGTAGCTCCTATAATGGGCAACTTACCAAAAGAACGGCTTCGTTCAGGTTATCCCTTTGAGAGCACAGGCGTTGATTACGCCGGGCCTATTATGTGTGCTAGTCGTCAAGGTCGCGGATGCAGGCTAGTAAAGGTGTATATCGCAATTTTCATATGTTTTACAACCAAGGCCATCCATTTGGAGCTCGTTGGCGATTTAACTAGCAATAGTTACTTACTGGCTTTGTATCGATTTATTGCTCGGAGAGGTAAACCCGTTGGTATTCCGACAACGGTACCTCATTTGTCGGTGCGTACAACGACCTTTCAAATTTTTAAAGGCAAATAGTTTGTCCTTGGGTGAAATTGCAGCTCACGATGGAGTACGGTTCCATTTTATACCTGCGTATTCGCCCCATTGGCATCTGGGAGTCGGGTGTGAAGTCAACAAAGTAACATCTTCGAAGAGTGTTGGGAAATTGTAATTTGACTTTTGAGGAGCTGTACACCGCTTTGACTAAGATTGAAGCCATATTGAACTCTCGTCCACTGACGCCGTTGTCTTCAGATCCTGCAGATTATACTCCACTTACGCCGGGTCATTTTCTTGTTGGGCGGCCCCTTACTTCCTTGCCGCAACCTGATTATCAAGATCGCTCTGTCAACCATCTGTCTCGATATCAACGGATAGAACAACTCCGCCAACATTTTTGGAGCAGATGGAGCAAGGAGTACGTGGCAGAATTACAACTACGGACAAAATGGCGTTCTTCCAAAGATGGGTTGGAGCTGAACTCCTTAGTCCTGATTAAGGAGGACAATCTTCCTCCGTTGAAGTGGAGACTTGGACGAATAGTGGCCGTTCACCCAGGAACAGATGGTATCGCTCGTGTAGCTGACATTAAGACGTCTACTGGAGTCATCCGGAGGGCATTCAACAGAATCTGCCCATTGCCTGTGTCTTCGAAATCGGGTTGAAATCATTGCTTTCAACGCCCGGGGGCATGTTGGTGCGCCTGATGACATTGCCATAGCATCAATTTACTTTGTCACAAAAGCTATTAATTAGCGCACAGGATGTTTGTCTTATATTATGTACTTGTTATGTATCGCCATCTTTTTTCTACTTCACTTGCTGTACTTAACTCATGTAGTTAACATCGCTATTTAAAATTATATTTCTTGTACCGAGTATTTCTGCAGTTATTCTTCCAGCAAACCCATAATTCCGTACACATCGTCTTAAGTAGTTGAGTTCGCAGGGTGTGTGCATGTGTGGGTTCCATACCACTACACTCTTAACAATCGATATTTCGCTAATCTACCGGCTGTCAAAGTTTGGACTGTGGATTTGAATTCTACGAACCCTGAGAGTATTCTGTTTTAATTTAATTGCTATTTTTGCCTTATTTCCATACTATACATCACACAAACACTGCTCAGGGCTCTGAGCAACGTCCAGTACACACCGGCTACGTTTATGTCTCATTTTGCTTGACAATTTGTGGAAGCAAAATCGAGGACGCAAACACTTGCCCCAGACAAATCATTCACTGCAAACCACACTTCACACAAAATATGTGTCCCTAATATACTGTAAATACTATGTAAACCACTTAGACCATAAGTAAAGTAAACAAAGACTTTGTTCTCACATAAACTCATGTTCTTACCATTCCCTGTAGAAAATAACCAGTTTAACAATTAAAATAAATGTAAAAGTAGTCTTTATTTAAAGTTTTACCTATAATAAGTTTGAGAATATTTTATCAAATAGCTTTTCTTTTTAGTTTTTTTTTTATTTGTTTTTCTTATACCTTCATTTTTTCATAATCTTTTAGAAAACTTCATTTATTGTTTTTCTCTAAATATTTCTTGTTCTGTCAACTTTAATACTTTCCCAAGTTTTCAACTTACATAATATTCTCTTAACATAGGTACTCAGTTATTTCTTGTCACATTTCAGGTGTTGCTTAAAGTAATCAGTCGATATGATGACCCGCGGAGCCACTGTTCGTGACATGACTGACAAACTGAAAGTAGCGCTGAGAGAGCTGGATTCTTCTAGAAATGACTGCAGCAAGCTGCTGCGGGAACGTGAAGAAAGTGAAATTGAAATTGAGCTAATAGTGACCAAAAACACTCTACTCAAGAGCCAGCTAGCTAAACTACACACCCGGCACACTGATATACTGGACCAGCATCACCATCTCCGTCAACTAGTGTCAGATTTTCAAAAATGCCATGTCACTCATGACCAGGCACTGAAACATATTACTCAACTAGAAGCAGAATTTGTGCGAGGCACAAAACACCATTGCCTCCATCAACTCTCAGAAAGCCAGCAAAGAGGTTACTAACACCATTAACCTGTACAATGAGCTGATGGATAGTGTATCCGGACTGGAGTGTGAGCAGCCCACCATAACCATAGACCTAACTTGGGACGACACCTTAACTAAATGTCCAAATCTAAATAGTCATAATAAAATTAAGAAATATATTAAATTCAGTAAAAGTATAAGGAAGTATAAGAAACTTTTAAAAACTCAAAGTGTGTATAAATATAATGTCAACCTAAGAAGCGAATGTAGAAGCTTAAAAAACCAGTTAAATTCATGTAACAGTAGCTTAGAAAGTAGCAAACATATGTATGATGTTGACATTCAGAGCCTTCAAAGGGAATTATTGAGTAGGGAAAATACACTAAAGAAATTTTTTTGTAAGTATGAGTGTAGTCAACAGATGTTGAGTGAGCGAATGCTGGAGGCCTGTGAGTTGGTGGACCTGGTGAAGTACAATGCAGAGAGGTATGAGTCGCTGACTAACAATCTCACCTGTAGTTGTGCTGCCCCTCCGCCACCTCTCATGTCACAGCATGTTGCTCCTTCTGTTTTACCCATCTTAACTCATACTCTAGCAAGTCTGAACCCCATCCAAAGTAATATCTTAGTGTATTCTGATAGATTAGGAACAGGATTTGGATCTTTGTTAAATAACCGGTCTAAACACACAGTAGTGAACCATTGTCACCATAACCTACATTTTAATGAGCTTATCAATAAAATTCAACATACACAATTAAATGAGCAGGCCACAGTAGTACTTTTAATTGGAAATAGCCTGAATATAATATATAAAAGGGACATAGTTAACGGTGTCGACACCCTACTTAAGTTAAGATTAGGCAAATTATTTTTATGTGCATTGCCATATTCGGACAATCTTCTTGAAAAGAAAATGTTTATATTTCTAGTTTAAATAATCTGATGCATATTTTATCATGTCGCCATAGTGACCGTCTATTGTTTTTTGATACTAACAATTTTGTTAGAGATTTTGTTTTGATTCGGGATCATATTATGTTTCTTCCCAAGAAAAGTCAACATTTTCTGGCTTCACTTTTATCATATTATATAAACGCGGTTATTAATGATTTAACTGAGACTAGGTTAAGTGATGATTGCGATGAAACAGTATTATCTTGTGTCTCCAATAATACTGTTACAGATTCTTTAAACTATTAGAGCCGACAAAAGAGAAGCCTGGTAATAATATTTTACTTTATCACCAGAATATAAATCGCTTCTCCGGCAAAATTTTAGACGTGGAACTGTTAGTTGATAAATACCACATGGATATTTTATGTTTCTGTAAAACTTGGTTAAAACCAGATAGGATGTTGTTTAATGTGAATAAGTTTTCAGTTGCCAGTGCGTACAATAGATCCTCAGTGGGCGGTGGTACCCTGATACTTTGTAATAGCTGTCTCAGGTATAATGAGAGGAAGGATATCACTGCTTACTCTGTTGATCGCTTATGTGAGGTAGCATGTGCAGAGGTTGAAGGTCATACTGTCTTATGTGTTTATAGACCACCAGCATCAAACTTGTCATTATTCTTAATCACAATGGAAGAAATATTAAGTAAACTTTTCTTAGATAATAAATTAGTTTTTGTTTGTGGTGACTTAAATATTGATCTGTTAGTCAATTCACCAGAAAAATATAGGCTGGTCTCATTGTTTAAATCATTTAATTTAATGTATTTATTTAATGAAGCCACTAAAATAACAGAAACCTCGGCTTCATGTATAGACAATGCATTTACTAATTGCATAGTAAAAGATTCGTTAATAATTAGTGGCGTCAGGTCAGACCATACTGGTTAACTTGTATCGTTTGAGTTAGACAAAAAGTTACACTTAGATAAAACAATTCAATTAAGACCTCTTTCCAAAAATAAATTTAATTCTTTCAATAATAATGTTCTTAGCAACCTTAATAATGCTAGTTTTGATTCAACAGACCCCAATATAAACTACGGTACATTATTTTCCACAGTTTGCCATGAATTCAATAAAACGTGTCCTATAAAAAAAGTTAAACTCAATTCAAAATCTAAATTTAGCGAATGGGCCACTACGGGAATAAGAAAAAGCAGAGATATTTTATATAATTTATATCACAAAAAATCTCTGACTTCAGATCAAGTCTTTCACACTTCTGTTAGAAACTATTCGAAAATATTCAAAAGTATCTGCGCTCAAGCAAAATCTCAAATAATAAGTAATAAAATTGGTAATTCTAATAATAAAATAAAAACGTTGTGGCAGGTAATTAACAGAGAAACCGGTAAGACTCAACAACAAGATAAGAGTGAATTGTCTTTAAACATAGATAACAAAACAATTTCTGACAATTTAGAAGTCGCTGAGACACTAGATAATTTCTTTACTAACATTACGTTAGAGGTTACGTAATCTCTCCCCTCTTCGGTTGAATTAGCTGAGGGCCTTCTTAAAGAGAACTTCACAAAAGACATACCAAACTTCAAATTTAAACCAGTATGTATTGCCACAGTCAAAAACGCATTCAAAAGTCTCAATATCAAAAATACTGAAGACTTATGGGGGATTTCGGTCAAGGTTCTTGAAATCATTATTGACTCAATTGCGTCTGTCCTAACAGGCATATTCAATCAATGTTTGGACAGCGGCAAGTTTCCTGACTTGATGAAACATAGTAAAGTGGTACCAATTTTCAAATCGGGTTGTAAGAGTGATCCTTCTAATTATAGACCGATATCTGTGCTTCCAGCACTGAGTAAAATCTATGAAAAAATCATGCTGGACCAGATGCTGTCTCACTTCAACTGTAATGGGATACTGCATAGTCAGCAGTTTGGTTTCACGAAGAGTAGGTCGACAACGGACGCGGGAGTAAAACTCATCAGTCACATTCTGGAATCCTGGGAGAAGTCCCAGGACGCTATTGGCATTTTTTGTGAGTTTTCAAAAGCGTTCGACTGCGTCGACCACAACACGCTAATCTTTAAATTACATCACAACGGAATTTGTGGAAAAGCTGCTGATCTTGTTCTTTCCTATTTATCAAACAGGCAGCAAAAAGTAAATGTAAATGGGGCGACATCCTCTGGGTGTATAGTCAGGATGGGTGTGCCCCAAGGTTCAATTCTTGGTCCTTTCCTATTTCTTGTTTATATTAATGATCTCCCATATATGATGGCCAAATTAACGGATATAATTCTGTTTGCTGATGACAATTCGCTAATTTTTCAAAATCATAGGAAAGATACGGATGTCATACATGTCAACGAAAGTCTAACTGTTCTCTCGAAATGGTTCGCAGCTAACAATCTTTTACTGAATACGAACAAAACAAAATGTCTAAAGTTCTCTTTACCAAATGTAACTCAATGTGACCTTAATTTAAATCTTGACGGCAAAAAACTTGACGCTACCGCGGAAACTGTATTCTTAGGAATTACTATCGATTCAAAACTACAGTGGGGCGCGCACATTGGAACTCTTTCGGGGAGGTTAAGCTCAGCAGCCTATGCAGTTAGGAAAATAAGGCAGTTGACTGATGTATCCACAGCTAGGTTAGTATACTACGCGTATTTCCACAGTATTATGTCTTATGGAATTCTGCTGTGGGGATCGGCAGCAGACTTTGATTCAATTTTTATATTGCAAAAGAGGGCAGTCCGCGCGATCTATAAAATGGGTCCTCGCGAGTCCCTCAGAGAAAAATTTTAAGAAATCGATATACTGACTCTGCCTTCACTTTATATCTTAGAATGTATTTTATATGTCCGCAAAAACCGAGGGCTTTTCATAATTAGAAGCGACTTCCATAATATAAACACACGCAGTAAACACGAAATTGTAATACCCAAATTTAGATTAACAAAAACTAGCAAGTCATTTCTTATAAACAGTATACGCTTTTATAATAAGTTGCCAAAGTCAGTTATAGAATTGACCGATGGAAAGTTTAAAAATTGCACCAAACGTGTCCTTATTAAAAAAGCATATTACAAAATTAAGGACTATGTTGAAGATAAAGAAGTTTGGCTGTAGTTCCTTCTGCTCATGCGGCTTCCCTGGTAGCTCATAAACGACACAAATATGTGGATGTCTTTAACTATTCCGAATTTGATTTATTCTATTCTTTTTATTTTTAAGATGTTTTACAATAGAATGCAAATCATTGCACCATTTATTCATTGTGCAGAATAGTTACAGTACTGATGACTACATTTTGTGTCAATTGTTTATTTAATTGTTCTTAGTTTTATTTTTACTTTTGTATAGATTTTTTTTCATTCAAATTTTTTTTTCGTATATCCACACATTCGAAAAAAATTATGAATGAAAAAAAATCTATACAAAAGTTTGCATTTTTTTTTACTATCATCTTTTTCTACCTTTTGTAGTAAGCGATGACTTATTGTCGGGCCTACGCTGTCCTCTCATACTTAGGTACTAACGCTGTAACATCCAAATATTGTAGAACCAAATGATTTTAAAAGAGTAACCATGGAGTTTCTTGCCGGTTCTTCTCCATAGGAAACGACCAACCCTAACCGTGCCTCTTCTGTCGACGTTTTATAAGTGCCCATGTAGGCCTATGTAAAATAAAATATTTTGATTTTGAAAGTAGTATCATACCCTTTAAAAGATAATGATATCGTTGTAACTACTAAGATTGCCAAACAAAACTCTGCGCGTCCTAGATCTAAAGTTGTTAAACTTTCTTCTCTTGCTGTACGCGACGAAATTCTAGCTGCCGTGATCAAGTCTAGTAAAGCCAATCAGACGGACAAGCTCAACACTGCCCACAAAAAAGCCTGTCTATGTAGCTGAGCAGTTTGCCCCACATAATAGAACTTTACACCATGCTACGCGGATGGCGGCCAAGGAGAAGAACTACAAATTTGTATGGGTGCGAAATGGTCGTATATTTGCAAAAAAAAAAACGAGACTTCTGAACTTCTTCTTATAAATGATATGGACTCTCTGGTAAAATTAACTTAACACGTTTAACTTATCTTCTTTGAATGTTTAATGTGCAAATATTATAAAATTCGCAGATTTCCAAATTTATTACCAAAATACCAGAGGTTTAAAGACAGACCGTTACGATGTATATAGGAGAGACCGTAAACTTAATGAACTCTGTAGGAAGAGAACTGGCGGTGGGGTAGTGATCGCCATTTTAAGAAAGCACAATTCTATTGATTTGTCATTTTATAACAGCTTGTGTGTGAAGCGTGAAGATCTTTGGGTTAAAGTTCCAGTTAAAACCAAACATAGAACAATCAGCCTTTGTTTTTGTGCGGTCCCATCACCAGTAAATATTAATGTTCTGGAGTACTTCCTTGAGAAAGCAGGCAAAGTTATTAGTACAGAGGGTAATACCTTCATTGCGGGAGACTTTAATCTGACTAACATCAATTGGCTCAATAGCGACAACAGTAGCTTCCTAGTCCCTGAAACAACTAATCGTTGTTTAAACCACCTTTTTACTGAGTTCGTTGCGTTGAATGGTTTAGAGCAGTTTAATTATGTCAGGAATGATAAATCAAAGGTCTTAGACCTGGTTCTATCTAATATAGCGAACGTTAAGGTGAACGAATGCAATGATCCTCTATCTAAGTTAGACGCACATCATCCTTCTCTACTGATCAATTTAGATTTACACACAGAGAGATCTCTGAACTGCAACATGTTACCTACCCGTAACTACCATAAGGCTGATTACCAAGCCATAACACAAAATCTCGACTCCATTAACTGGACTACCGCATTAGAAAGCTGTGTGACCATAGACGATATGGTTGATATATTTTACAATAAGGTCATGAGTGCCATAAACAACCATATTCCTTTCTCATATAGGAAAAAGGGGGTTGGGGGTTTTTGAGTGCATTGCGATGCGCGGTCGAATACGGACGTGTTTCCACTGTGCACGGAACGAATTTTATTCGCGTGTTGCGCGGCCCTAGCCGCTGCCCGTACTATCACTATGAGTTCCAAACCACTCATATTCAATGAATTGCTGGCATTCCTAGTCCATGCCATCGACTACATGGACGAGGTGAGCATCCTGCAGATTTGCCGCTCCAATTTCAAGGAGGACGAGATCAGCAGTGGTAAACTGTTACTGTTCCAGTCACTTGGAAAGCTGGACCAGATGCCGTCTCGCCGCAGAGATGGAACGGAGAAGACTCTTCAAGATATTCTTGATATGTTGAAGAAGACTGACCCGGACGACGTGCCAGATTTCGTGGCGAAGGAGCTGGGTAAGCTGCCTCCCGTCACGTTCGATCTCGTCGACGTTACACGGCTGCTAAAGGACATCACTACCTTGAAAGTGGAGGTGACCAAGATGCAGTCTCGAATGGAGGTTTCGGAAAAAACCAATACTGAACTACGTGCGGAAATAGCATTATTGCGCAAAGTGGGTTCAGTAATTGGGTCGCCTGAGGCCTCTAAGGTGAATACACGTCGAGGGGCGCAAAATGCATCAATCGGCAGTTTTGAGTCGGCGAACACAAGTGCGTCACCAGCTGCCGATATTGCTGACCGAGCGCCGCCCGCCGCCCCCGTCGCCCGCACCTCAACACCGGCTGCGGAAACGTCACACGTAGGTACGTCGACCCCACAACGTGCCTACGCTGCTATTGTCACCGGCAAATCAGTTGCGTCGCAGCCTAAGCGACAAAACAAAACAGGGGAAAAACAGAAAAAGGCTTCTCAACCTGCCCTGTCCGTCATGATCCAGACCTCCTTGCCAAGAATGGGCCAAGTTGATGAAAAGGGTTTCACGAAAGTGGAAAGGAAGAAGAAGAAGCCCTGTTCGCGAAACCAGTGCGGTACCGCACCGAGTGGACCCAACATGCTGCTGCGTCCTGCTGTGCCTACGACGCAGCTGTACATTTCGCGTCTGCATCACTCCACGACGGTTGAGGATGTCGTGCAGTACGTGAAAGTGAAGACCAACTGGACTCTGCGGGTAGAAAGATTGGAATCGCGCCACAACATTAACTTTAAGTCAAAGTCAAAGTATTTATTAGTGTGATTTTTGGTGATACATTAGGTCTTATAGTTAGGTTGTGGTAACTCAAAAAACTACCCATTCGGGCATACACTATTCTACAATATAAGAATTAAAAATCCATGCTACATACAAATTAACAGTAAAACAATATTTATAGGCAATTAAATTCAATCAATTATATAAACACTCAGAATACAAATATGTCAAGTTTTAGAATTTGCAAGCATAGATACATAATTATAGACAATTAAATTCAATTTATAAACAGTCAATTCTTACAGTAAACATTTAGAATACAATTAATTATTATAAAAATATTCAGAATACAATTAAGTTTTTGAATTTGTAAGCATAAATACATAAATGTGAACTTTTTACAATTTGTCAAGGAAAAATTCGTCAATGGTATAGTAGCATTTTTCAATTAAGAATATATTTAGTTTCCGTTTAAATTGAATCAGGTTTAAACCTTTAATTTCATTTGGTATTTTATTAAATATTTTCGGAGCCATGCAGAGAATGCTTTTGTGCATAAGGGCGGTCTTCGAAGCTCTTAGTCGTTCGTGGTACGAGTTCCAACCCAACATCTACAGACCTGCCTGAGAGAGGACTTTTGGCCGAAAGGTGTCGTATTTCGACGTTTCCGAGGACGGTTACGCGACACCACGCAGCGGAACACGACGCCGTCAACATTACGTGTTTAGTTAAAATTTAAGGTTTTTAATATGGATTAGTTTATTTATTATTTTATAATAATATTTTGTGTATTTTGTGTATGGGCCTTAGTTGCCTGATATTAAAATTATTGATATGAAGTAAATAATAACAAACGTCCTCCGTGGTTTACGAAAGATCTTATCAAACTACTCAAGCAAACATACAATTTAAGAATACGAGTTAAAAAATATAACAACGCTATGGATAAGATTAGTTTATAGTTGTTGAAGGAGATGTGCCGTTCATTAAACAAATCATCTTACATGAACTATATTAAAACAATAGAGGCTAGAATAAAAACGAACTCCAAATACTTTTAGACATATATAAAACATAAGCGTAAAAATAAAAGTACTATCCCGGAAAAAATGATCTTAAACAATGAAGTAGCTGACAATAGTACAGATATACGTGGGACACTCAGAAAGTTTTGCGAAACTAAAAAAAATTGTTCTATACGTACATATATTTTTATTAAATCTTTTCAAAGTACTTTCCACCAGCCTCTATACAAAGATTCATGCGCCTAAACCAGTTTTCAAAACACTTTTTCCAGTCCGCCGCAGACACCTCGTTTACAGCCTGCTCGAACCCAGCCAGCGCATCTTCCGGCGACGAAAATTGTATCCCTTTGAGCTGATTTTTTATTTTTGGGAATAAAAAGAAGTCACACGGTGCTAGATCAGGGCTGTAAGGAGGGTGACCCAGGAGTTTGACTGGCGTGCTGTCCAGGAAGTCCCTCGTTTTGAGTGCGGTGTGCGCAGGTGCATTGTCGTGGTGGAGCAGTAGCCCGCGGAGCCCTGTGTTTGGTCGCTTGTTGCTTATAACAGAGAAAACTTCTGGCAAACATTTGGAAGTATACCATTCGGCATTAATGCTTCTTTGATCCCGTAAGGGAATTGATACCAAGTGGCCAGTCAAATTAAAAAAGCTAGCGATCAAAATCTTACCCCCGCTTCTAGATCGCTTCACTTTGGTAGGCGTTGGCTCATTTTGAAACACCCAAACAGTCGACTGGCGCTTGGTTTCTGGGTCGTATTGATAAATCCAGGACTCATCACCTGTAACGATGTCGTAAACACGCCGAGACGAGCCTGCTTCAAATTTGTTAAGCATATCACGGCACCATTCCACCCGGGCCTGCTTCTGAGCATCGGTGAGGTTGTGCGGCACCCAGCGTGATACTATCCTCCTCACGCGAAGATGGCTGTGTAGAATCTCGTGAACGCTTCCCGATCCAATCTTCAATATGTGTTGAATCTCCTGATATGTAATTCGCCTATTGTCTTGGATTAAATTTTTCACTGCTAGCACGTTTTCTTCGGTAACAGCCGTCAAAGGGCGACCGCTTCTTTCGTCATCCCCCAAAGTTGGTCGACCGCGCTTGAATTCGTTATACCAACGATACACGGTTGCCTTGGAAGGGCCTTCATCCATGAATGCCATTTGAAGTCTATCGTACGATTCATCCGGTTTCAGGCGACACTTGAAATCGTATAAAATCATAGCTCTAAAATGTTCCCGGCGCAGATCCATATTTCAGTGAGACACAATACTTTGAATTAACTCGCAAAAAATGTGGAGGGAAATTTTGAAATTGGAACTTACTTATTTTTACTTATAAATAATCATATTTTCGAAAAACATAATAACTGGCCAGTCTCCCATATATAAAAACTTTTTTTCGCAATACTTTCTGAGGGGCCTGGTATGTGAACTATACGCAAAGAATTTCTCGTCGATGTACAATCAGAATCACCCCAAATAGCAAACTGATACTTCGAATAGTTCTTTGCCATAATATGATAGCCTGAATGTTTTAAGTCACATTTCACTTACAGAGGACATGGTTGCTAGCAGGCTGAAAAGTCTGGACGTACGCAAAGGAGCAGGTCCTGATGAGCTTCCCCCAATTCTTCTTGCAAAGTGTGCGAAGTCATTTGCTACTCCCTTAACATATTATCTATTTAACCGCTCACTTCAATCAGGTCGTTTTCCGACCACGTGGAAAAGGGTTAAAATAATCCCTGTTTTTAAAAATGGTTGCAAAAATGATATTAAAAACTATAGACCGATCTTGATAATTTCCATTATCCCCAAATTTTTGAGCTATTAATTTATCCCTATCTATACAGCCACATGAAAAATCATATTGTAGGCAATCAGCATGGCTTCTTTCAAGGAAGATCTCATTCAAATCTAGTAGCTTTTACAGAAAATGTGATAGATAGACATGTGGACCAACGGATTCAGGTTGACGCAGTGTAGACAGAGTAGACCATCAACTATTAATACAGAAACTTGAGAAACTCGGAATCCACGGCCCTCTATTGCTATGGTTTCAGTCATAGCGATCGTGTTTCATACGTTGTTTTGAATAGGATCCGATCTGAGGATTTTTATGTGACGTCTGGGGTACCCCAAGGCTCCCACCTAGGGCCATTGCTTTTCAATATTTTTATAAACACCATAATTCACTGTTTCCATCACGCAGCATCTTATCTATTTGCAGACGATCTCAAATTGACTCTTCCTATAAAATCTATGCAAGATTATTATTTACTACAGGCTTACTTAAACAGATTACTTGAGTGGTGCCAAAAACATAGGATGAGTTTAAACTTTGAAAAATGTTTTCATATAAGATTTTGTCGCGATAAAAACGTTTATAACACGGAATACTCAATTTTGGGCAACACTCTCAAAGAAGTGAATAGTATCCGGGACCTGGGAATCTTGATGGACAGCAAATTGTCGTACAAAAACCATATTGACAAAATAATATCCAACGCAAACAAAGTGCTAGGTTTTGTATTAAGGACCTCAAAACCGTTCAACAACCCTAAGACTAAAATTATTCTATTCGAGACGTTGGCAATGGTCTGGAATACTGTTCTCAGGTGTGGTCACCTTATTATTACGTCCATAAGTAACGTATTAAGCGAGTCCAAAGGAGGTTCTTGTATCATTTATCATCACAAAGAAAAACACACACACAAAAGAACAACTCAATTCTTACAAGGACCGCCTTCATCGTTTTAAACTACCCAGTCTAACCAATCGCAAAAAGTAGATCTATGTTTCCTTCACAAACTAATAAATTCTAAAATAAATACTGACCTTCTGTCAAAAATTATCAAAGTTATTGATGAATGATAAATAATTAATATTTCTTGGCGTATATTAAACAATGAGCAATCATGTTCTTACAACTTATAGTAACTATACTAGACATATCGTCGTAACATTGCCATTTCGACTCTCGTCGGCAATGCGATTTGTAATGAATATTAATTATTTATCATTCATCAATAACATCATGTACACACGGCTGTACGTTTCCAGTATAAGCTGATCTCGCATTGTATAAGATTTCCTTATAATAACAGGTCAGCATAAACTGGAAGTTTATAGCTTAATATTGCATATAGCCTACGATTCTAGTTATTAAAATTATTTTATATATTAAACTATGATTTTCTAATCCACTATGCAAATACCTATATCCTAATGTGGCAAACTAAATATCAATTATCAAAAAAAAAAAAACATTCTTAAAATTTTTTGGACCGCCAAAAATATTTGAAAAAAATATATGTTGAGGGACTAAAAAGGAAGTAAATAATTACAAAGAGAAAAGGTCTAGACATCCTGATGTCAGAATTTCTGACCACTTAGTCAATTTTGGTATTTTCTAAACATCAAATATCTCTATTGGTCCAGGGCTCCTGACGCTTACGCTTCAAGTGCTAACTCCATTGAATAAAAACTTCAGCAACAGTAAATAACCGGATGGTACAACCAACACCCTCTATACTAATTCACTGCAACGAATGTTGTTCTCTATCGATCGCTTGAAAATCGGTCGACTTATCACTGTGTATTTCTTAGTAAGCGTAGTTGCCTCCGTGGTTCCCCAGTAATCGAATAGATGGCGCTGAGTTTAATGACAGTAGGTCTACCGACTTGTCAATGATTTTGCAGTTTTAAGTGTGTCGTTGGATTTGTAAACACGAATAATCACTTCACTGAAATACTGCTAAGACACTGGATATGCTTGGTAATGATGCACTTAGTCCAACACTAGCCATTTACCGTCCAAATTGTGCGTGTTTTCTAAATGGTAGGCTGCACACAGTTTTTCACTTCATACAGTCAAGTTCTCTTCTAAGGTGAACTATTACACGGCTAACAAAATATTACACCCAGCAACGTCTAAGCTTTGAGTAAAAGCCTTGAAATTTTACTATTTTGCACTTAAACTATTTTATTTAAATATTCAAAACAGATGCAAAAAGTAAACAAGCTGTAGCGCCCTATATACAGGGTGTAACGGAAAGGATATATACATACTTAAGGGTGTGCTACAGACCATCAAAGTGAACATGTTTCTCCACAAACAAACATCGTTATAACGAAAAAATTAACTGCTGCCCCATACAAAATATCAATACCTATTCGACCCAAATGTATGGGGCAACTGATATTTTTTTCGCTATGACGATGTTGGTCCCATGGAGAAACATGTTCAGTTTGATGGTCTGTAGCACATCCTTAAGATAAGATAAGATAAGATATATTTTATTTGCCCAAACATGTGTTTACATACAATAATAAAAGTGCATGCAAGGTAACATAAAATAATAGAAAATAGTTCAGACATGTTTGCCACATACTATGGCGTGCAAATGTTTTGAATAATAATTGTGCTTTTAGTTAATCATTTCAATCCAATTTAAAAATAATTAATATCAAAATTATACATGTCAAAATTATAATTTAATCAATTCTGTGGATTTTGCAAATAATAATAAATGTCAAAATAATAAATGTCAACGTCTACACATGTCAAAAGTAATAATTAATAAAATCATGAATAAACCTATGTTACATTAAATCGTTCCGTCAGAAATTCATTAATATTATAGTATGCTTTGTCGTTTAGGAATGATTTTAGTTGTTTCTTCAATTGTACGTTATTAAGCTCTCTCCAACTTTTGGGTAACTTATTATAAATAATGGGAGCCATGCAGAAAACACTTTTGCGCATAAGTGCAGTCCTACTCCTATGCAGACACAGCTGGTTTTGATCACGCCTGGGTCTGGGAAATTTATCTGCCATTCGCAAAAATAAGATTTTATTATTCCTAATAAACATTACTGTTTCTAGAATATAAAGGGAGGTCAGTGACAATATTTTATAACGTATGAAATAAGGTTTACAGCTATCGGTGGTTTTCATCTTGAACATAGCTCTGAGACATCTCTTTTGTGCTTAAGTATGTATTAGGTCTTTACCTATGAAATTTCCGTTTTGTTTGAAAAAAGTTAAAGTATTTTTTTTTCGAACTTATTTATTTCTTTTATTCAAAGTAATCACCCCTGCAATCAATGCATCTTTGCCAACGCTGTGGCAGTTTATGGATGCCCTTCTTGAAAAAATCAGCTGGACGGGAGACAACAAACTCTTCAAAGGCGTTTTGTACTGCCTCTCGGGAATTGAATTTTTTTCCCGCTAAAAAGTTGTCCAAATTTTGGAAAAAGTAATAGTCGGAAGGCGCAAGATCTGGTGAGTATGGCGGATGAGGGAGAGCTTCCAAACCCAACTCATGCAGCTTAGAGACGGTCTGTTGTGCAGTATGGGGCCGCGCGTTGTCGTGAAGTAGCAGTGGAGACGACCGATTGACCAAAGCTGGTTGCAGACGTGCGAGTTTCGCCATCATTGTGGTCAGTTCTTCAATGTACACATCTGCAGTAATGCTCTCGCCGTTTTGTAAAAAGCTATGATGAATCACACCAGCACTAGACCACCAAACTGTGACCATCACCTTTCTAGGGGTCATTTTTCGTTTTGCACATTGCTTTGGAACCGAACCAGGATCTAACCAACTTGCTGAGCGCTTTCGATTGTCAAAAAGAATCCATTTTTCGTCGCACGTAACAATTCGGTTCAAAATTCCTTCATTTCTGTGCCTGTTAAGCAGCGCAAGGCAAGTCTCGACGCGTACGTTGCGCTGGCGATTGTTAAGTTCGTGGGGCACCCATCTATCAAGCTTTTTTATCTTGCCAATCTGTCGCAAATGGACCAATATTGTTTTAATGCTAACATCAAAAGCTGCTGCCAGCTCAGCTGTAGATTGAGTTTCATCAGCTTCAACAATCACCTTTAATTCATCATTGTTGACCAAAGTTTCAGGACGACCACGAGGTTCATTTTTCAAGTCAAAATTCCCAGAACGGAACCGAGCAAACCAATAACGGGTTGTGCGTTCGTTTGTACAGTTCTCTCCGTAAACGTCGTTGATGTTACGGGTCGTTTGTGCCGCGTTGGTGCCACGACGGAACTCATATTCCATAATTACACGAAATTTCAAAGTATCCATTATGAGGAAAAATGTTGAAATGTAATGAAAATACAACGCTAATCAATAAACAAAAGACTGATTTTGTAAATAGAATGTCATATTTTTAAAACAAAATTAATTTGAATTTAGAACTCATAGCCAATCAAAACTTTTTTTGAAAAAGTCTGTACTGCAATACGGCAATTTCATAGGTAAAGACCTATTATATACCCTTCGATCAATAATTATTGATCGAAGTATATACCCTTTCCGTTACACCCTGTATATTATACGAAAAAAAAAAGTTTTTCACTGGTTTTCAAGTTTCTTATTTTCAACCTTTGGTTTTAACATTAGGACGTGAAAAGAAAAGAACACGGGCCAAAGCAAATTAAAAAAAAAAGTACACCAAGAGGGTTCCGAGTCAGAGTTTTTAACAAATTAAAAAAAGGTTGTATGATAAATTCGGTACCATGGAGGTAGAAGTAAATAGATTTAATGTTGTTTTGAATTCACAAAGTGCAAACGATGTTCTAAATTCAATTTTTGTGGTCATGTGGTCCCATGGTCATCAGGTCAGGATCTGATTCTGGGATCCTGGAGAAATCAAGGGAAATCTCCAAATGTTATAGGCACACATAAGTATTGTGCTTGGTAATCATCTCATTTGCTTATTTTGTCAGTGGTCGCGTTTAAATTTGGTGAAGATCTGATGCTAATCTACGCAGATCATAAACAATGGAACCATTTAGGTATCTCTTATCACTAACATGTTTATTGTTCACACGATACCATAATATATCATCACGCCTGTATGGTCTGAGGGGGTACGCAGATGTGTACAGTACACCAACATTTCGATAGCTAAGTAAGTTAAGTTCCATTTTTTTGGGGATAAGCCTATACCATGAAATTTATCATTTGCAATGTAAAATAAATGCATAGCGAATATTTTAATAGGATATTACAACTGAAAATAGGAAAATTAAAATTTTTCAGTGTTTTTGTCACCGACTTCTGCAGCTAAAGTTAATTTTTACATTTCTGTGAAGTCCGTTTTATTTTTTTTCGTATTCAGAACAAGTTTAAAATTGAATACAGGGCCAGGGGGTTTTAACCATGACGTCTTAAGAGCGTTTACACCTTACGGCATTTCATACGAACTTTCAAGTCCTTATATTCCGAAATGACTGAACTGATTTTAATGCCACTTCATACGTATGTTAAGGATACGTACAAACTTTGTGTGAAATGCCGTAAGGCGTAATCCCTCTTAAAGCAGTATTGTTTTTTTTTAGTGTGGAAAGAGACGGAGCTATTATATAGAGGACGTCTAGTACCATCACTGGTAGGCCACATAGGGTATAAGTCAAAGTAAACGTTTCTGTTTTACCTGCTCATGAATTGATTAAATCAAACTCAGTCATAATCATCATTAATTTTTATTTGAATTTAAATAATACTTTCAGAATTCACATTAACATTACCAAAAAATAATAATATACAAATACTATCACAAAATGTTTTTGGAGTAATTTTGAATCTAAAAACCTAAAACCTGATGAGGGTGATGATGAATCATCATCATCAGGTTTTGATGGTGATTCTCCTGAATCATCATCATCATCAGGTTTTGATGGTGATTCTCCTGAATCATCATCATCATCATCGAGAAGCGTTCCTACGCTTCTCCTTAGCTTATAAGCTACAACGTCTAGAGCCTGAGGGCTCAGATTTGTCACTTGCCAGTCTCCGTCAGGATACACTCGCGTACTGAACACCACCTCGCCTTCCCCACAGAACAGCTCCAAAGAAGAAGAATCCAAGAAGATCCTCCAGACCTCAGAACCCAGAGGAAGCCAATCCACTTGTCTCACATCCCCTTCTCTGTCTACCACAACTTTCCTGACATGAGGGTCCCATCGCAGCGAAACTTGACCGCCGCCATTGCTGCCCGTGATTTCCAACTCAATATTTTGTCTCAAGTCACCAGTCACCAGTAATTCTCCCGTCTTACCAAATTGTATGGCAATATTTTGCGCGACCTTCCCATTCCATACTGTTTTCTCTCTCAGACTGGTCATAGCCTCAACAGGCTTCATTAGGATACGGTCGCCAACTAAATCGAGTTCTCGGAAGATAGTCATGGCTCCTGCCCAGCCGTCGACATCTTCATCATATGGAACATTCCACATGCTGAACCACGCTACCAATATCCTCTTTCCATCTTCTTCAGTAGTTTGAGCGGCGTAGAAATGATGACCGAAGTCGAGTTCCTGGTGTAGCAGCAAATACTTACGAGTCTTACATTATAGACATACAAACAGAGGAGCGCAGACGGCCGTTCGCCACCGCGCGCCCGCGCATACTAACCGAGCTAGAAAGGAATGCGGCTGCCGCCGGCTGTATCATCACGCTCGCATAACTATGGGAGCGCGACAGATTCTACCTTCATTTCCAAATTGTGTTAGTCTTAAGTTTATTAATGTACCTTATTTATTTTGATTTCTCTTAACTAGTTTTGTATATAAGCCACTGCTTCCTAATAAATGACACAGATCAATATTCGCCTTCTTATTAGTAACACGCAACCCCTAAAGTGGTGACCCCGCGTTCGAAATGGCTACGCCCGTAACGAAGGAAGACCAGATCAAGATCTTGTCACCAGCCAACTCCGGCCGATACGAACCTGCAGACCAGAAACTCTACAGCATGATAGAAGCCCTGACCAAGGAAGTAGCAGCGCTGAAAACGAATCGATCCCGCAAATTTCAACGCCGATCCCACAATTTCAGAAGCCGTTCCAGTTCGAAATCACGTGACAGAAGAAACGCCGTGTGCTATTTCCATAAGAAATTCGGCAAGGCAGCGTACCGATGTAGAAGTCCGTGTAGTTTTAAAGGAATATCAAGTGAGAAACCGGAAAACTAAAGAAGACTCAAGCCGTGGCGGTGGCCGAAGTCGACGATTTATCCACATACCGCCTATTTTTACACGACAAATCAACCGGGAAAAAATTCCTTATCGACACGGGTGCAAATGTTTCTGTTTTACCCGCCACTGCACGCGACAAACAGCGAACTCCAACCAACTACTTGTATGCAGCAAATGGTACACAAATACCCACATATGGCGAGAGAACCATCGTTCTCAATATTGGAATGCGACGTGCCTACAGTTGGCGATTTATGGTTGCAACAGTCAGTAGGCCGATATTAGGCGCTGATTTTTTGCACCACCACGCACTTATGGTGGATCTCCATGGACGACGATTGGTGGATAAAAGAACCAATTTATCGACACAAGGTTTCCTGTCACCCGCAGCAGAAGGAAGCATCCGAACCATCGATGACAAGCTTCCTTACCACGACCTGTTGGCCAAGTACCCAGACATCACGAGACCAAACTTACAGAAACTGGGAAATAGTGAAGTCGAACATTATATTGAAACTACCGGCCCACCGATATTTACAAACTCGAGACCACTACCGCCACATAAATACAACGCTGCAAAACAAGAATTCCAACTTATGATGAGCCAAGGAATTTGTCGACCGTCCAATAGCCCATGGGCTAGTCCATTGCACATGGTTTTGAAAAAGGATGGTACCTACAGATCTTGTGGCGATTACCGTAGACTCAATGCGGTAACCACACCCGATCGATACCCGATACCACGACTACATGACTTCACACATAACCTCCAAGGCAAGAAGATTTTTTCAAAAATTGATCTACAGAAAGCCTACTACCAGATCAAAAACAGAGAAGAAGACGTGAAGAAGACAGCCGTGATTACTCCGTTTGGCTTGTACGAGTTCACTAGGATGTGTTTTGGTTTAATGAACGCAGGCCAGACATTCCAACGGCACATTGACAACGTGCTTCGCGGCCTACCTGTTTTCCCATTCGTCGACGACATACTCGTAGCTTCTGAGAACCAAGAACAACACAGAACAGAGCTACAAGAAGTGTTCAAGCGACTCAACGACAATGGTTTAAAAATAAACGTCGCCAAGTGTATCTTCGGCCAGTCAAAACTCGATTTCCTGGGATACACAATAAGCCCCGAAGGCATTTCACCGACAGAAGAAAAGGTGCAAGCAATCCAGTCCTATCCATTGCCAAAAACGATCCAAGATCTACGTCGTTTCGTCGGAATGCTGAACTTTTATCGTTCGAGTATACCTCATGCCGCTGAACATCAAAAATAATTGAGCAAATACTTTCACAACGCAAAGAAAAACGATAAAACCAACATACAATCCGCTCCGGCTCTAATGCATCTAAAAGGGCTCAAAATTTTTTGCGAGTTACTGCTCGGGCACAATTTGTTGCCTCCTAGAATTAGTTCCGAAAAAACTCACTTACAAATGTTCCACGTCGTGCTGTATCTATGGTTTTACCCTCTATATTTTCTGTATTAAATTCCGCGTCTATGGCAAAAACAACGAGAATATCAGCCGTACAAAATTAAATGTCAAAAAAGTTTTAAACGTCAGTCAGGTGTCAAGTTTCATTCTGTGTAACACTGTGTATGTTGTGATGTGAAGTTCCCTGGATTTAAAACGTGAGTATTATTTTATTTTAACCCAATGTATATAGTGTTATATATCAAAATAAACCTCATTAATCAAGCTTTAAGAATATCTAAAAACATCGTAGGTTCAAAGTCTGTTGAAACGATAATATCGAAATGTAAAAATGGCGCCATTGCGATCGTCGTATTTTGATAATGTTTTTATAAAAATTATTGCAAAAATAGTTAAAATATTGCTCGTAATATGAAAATTACTTCAATTAAGTAATTATTAGTGTCTCCGCAATATAAAACAGTAAAATAAAACGAAATCTTATCGAATTTTTTACGTAAACACGACAAAATCAGTAGGTATCGAATCGAATGATAGGAGTGTTGATTATTTTGGGTGATTGTGCTGCTAACAAAGTGCCTAACTAGGGACATATGGGTATTAAAACAAAGCTTATATAGTCTAGTTTAATTATAAATAGGTTTTATTGACACAAACTACAATTCTTGTTGGAAAAACTTAACATTCTTATTGGAGAAACTGACATACAACACATATTCTCAAGTTCTCATTTTTTTCTAAGTACTTATATTTAGTTGTTGTAATTCGTTTTAACATATAAAGATTCTGTATACTTTCAGCTATACACACGTATTTTTTGTTTTGGTGTAGCTGCAGTAGTTTACGAGAAAAAAAGCTTTAAATGGAAAGTGGCACGGGGCGCTCGCGCGGCAAAAATGTGAGCGGGAGCGGGGGCGGGAGCATGTGTCACGTGACACATTTGTGGGGGAGTTTAAGCGGCAATGGACCGAAGAGGCAAAAGAAGCATTCAACCAAAGTAAACAAGACATCAAGAACTGCGCATTATTGTCCTATCCATCACTGAGCGAACCTTTCGCATTGATGACAGACGCCTCAAACACATGCGCTGGTGCCGTTATTCAACAAAAGATCAACGGCAGATGGAGACCACTGGGATTTTTCTCCAAGAAGTTCAGTGACGCACAACAAAAATACAGCACGTACGACCGTGAGTTGCTATCTATATACATGGCAGTACGTCACTTCCGCCGTGTATTTGAAGGACGAGAGTTAATTGTTTACACGGACCACAAACCGCTGTGTAATGCATTAACTTCAAACAGCAAGTCTGAGACACCCCGCCGAACGAGATACCTTGAATATATCGGCCAGTTCACGTCAAATATTCAACACGTAACCGGCCAGGACAACAAAGTCGCAGACGCACTATCGCGAGTCGAAACAATAACATGCCCGACACCACTGGATTACACCGACTTAGCAAGAAAACAAGCACAAGATGAAGAATTAAAAATGCTTACCGACAAAGGAAAATATCCATTCAAGAAGATCGCCATTCCCAACTCATCAGCCAATCCTGTTACCTGCGAGATGTCATCAAGTACCGCACGTCCATACCTGCCACCAGATTTCCGAAAAGCAGCATTCCAAGCGATTCACGACCTTAGTCACCCCGGCATAAGGGCGACAAGGAAGCTAGTCACTGCTCGCTACTGGTGGCCCTCCATGAATAGCGACGTAAATGAATGGACTCGAACGTGCGACGCGTGCCAGCGTGCAAAGGTGCAACGACACACGAAGACACCTATAGCGAGTTTCCAACAAGCAAACAGACTGGAGCATGTGCATATGGATATCGTTGGCCCGTTACCCATTTCTGACGGTTATCGATATCTATTGACCATGATAGATAGGGCTACCAAATGGCCGGAAGCCTGCCCATTGGAAGACATAACCGCAGAAAAGGTTGCTAATGTATTCTATGACGGTTGGATCGCGAGATTCGGTTGCCCATTAACAATAACAACCGACCAAGGGAGGCAATTCGAGTCTGACCTATTTAATAAATTGACGCAACGCATGGGAATTCATCGCACCCGCACCACTGCCTACCACCCGCAGTGTAACGGCGTGATAGAACGATGGCACCGCTCACTGAAGACGTCACTCACCGCAAGACTCAATTCTACAACATGGTCACACGAGCTACCTACAGTACTGCTAGGACTGCGCGCTTCGATAAAAGAAGATGTTGGTGCAAGTACTGCCGAACTACTATATGGCCAAACGCTGCGATTACCCGGAGAATTCTATGAAGAAACAACCAAACATCGCTATACGATTTCAAACTTCATGAATAAGTTGAATGGAGCGTTAAAAAAGGCCCAGGCGCAACGAAAATCAAACCAATCCCAAGCGACATTTATACACGATGACCTATATAAATGTTCGCACGTTTACCTACGCAATGACGCACCAAGCAAGCCACTGACGCCAACCTACACAGGCCCGTACGAAGTGATCAGTCGTAAGGACAAGTACTTCACTATCCAATTACGCAATAGATGCACCAACATCACTGTTGACAGACTAAAGCCAGCTTTCCGGATCAACACTGAGTCAGAAGCACCAGTCACAGATACGTACGCTTACGTCACAAGGGCAGGAAGGACATCGAAGCCCTGCGTACGTTTCACTAGCGGGGGAATGATGTAGCAGCAAATACTTACGAGTCTTACATTATAGACATACAAACAGAGGAGCGCAGACGGCCGTTCGCCACCGCGCGCCCGCGCATACTAACCGAGCTAGAAAGGAATGCGGCTGCCGCCGGCTGTATCATCACGCTCGCATAACTATGGGAGCGCGACAGATTCTACCTTCATTTCCAAATTGTGTTAGTCTTAAGTTTATTAATGTACCTTATTTATTTTGATTTCTCTTAACTAGTTTTGTATATAAGCCACTGCTTCCTAATAAATGACACAGATCAATATTCGCCTTCTTATTAGTAACACGCAACCCCTAAACTGGAAACTGACTTCAGGCACGAATTCAAACGTGTCGTAGTTGAAACTTCCGATGATATAACCAGTTTGGTGGCTATTCTTGTATCTATCCCCTTGCGGGGTCATGCCTTGGGGAGAGATCAGGAGGATATGTTTACCTCTGAGTTCGAAGAAGTCAGGACATTCCCACATATAGCCCATTTCAGCCGAAGATTCTCCAAGGAAACTTAAGAATTCCCAGCTGATCATATCTGGGGATCTGTAAAGCAATACCGTGCCTCTTTCGTCATTAGTCTTGCTCCCAATCACAACATAGTAGTGGTCCCCATGCTTCCATACTTTAGGATCTCGAAAATCAGGAGATCCGTTTGGTGCACTTGGTAGAACTGGGTTACCTTCGTACTTGTGGAATACCACACCATCATCACTAAACGCCAAATACTGAGTTTCATTATACATAGTAAGGTTCTTCGTCCGTTCTTAAGTGGCCGGTGTACATGAGGACAAGCTCGTCATCTTTAACGATAGCACTTCCTGAGTAACACATCTCCTCTTCAGGTACCAAAGCTGTTGGAAGTCGCTTCCAATCCACGAGATTAGGGCTTGTAACATGACCCCAGTGCATAGGACCCCACCGGCTGTCGAAGGGGTAAAATTGGTAGAACAGATGGTATTCTCCTTTGTAGTATGAAAGTCCATTGGGGTCGTTCATCCAGCCCACAGGGGGCATCACGTGGTAGCGTAGTCTGTACCTGGGGTTGATTTCCGCCTTCTTCTCTTCAATGTAAGCTTCTATTTCTGCTATGGCATCAAAACCTGATGATGGTGATGATGGTTTTGATGGTGATTCTCCTGAATCATCATCATCATCGAGAAGCGTTCCTACGCTTCTCCTTAACTTATAAGCTACAACATTTAGAGCCTGAGGGCTCAGATTTGTCACTTGCCAGTCTCCGTCAGGATACACTCTCGTACTGAACACCACCTCGCCTTCCCCACAGAACAGCTCCAAAGAAGAAGAATCCAAGAAGATCCTCCAGACCTCAGAACCCAGAGGAAGCCAATCCACTTGTCTAACATCCCCTTCTCTGTCCACCACAACTTTTCTGACTTGAGGGTCCCATCGTAGCGAAACTTGACCGCCGCCATTGCTTCCTGTGATTTCCAACTCAATATTTTGGCTCAAGTCACCAGCCACCAGTAATTCTCCCGTCTTACCAAATTTTATGGCAATGTTTTGCGCAACCTTCCCATCCCATACTGTTTCCTCTCTCAGCCTGGTCACAGCCTCAACAGGCTTCATTAGGATACGGTCGCCAACTAAATCGAGTTCTCGGAAGATAGTCATGGCTCCTGCCCAGCCGTCGACGTCTTCATCATATGGAACATTCCACATGCTGAACCACGCTACCAATATCCTCTTTCCATCTTCTTCAGTAGTTTGAGCGGCGTAGAAATGATGACCAAAGTCGAGTTCTTGGAAACTGACTTCAGGCACGAATTCAAACGTGTCGTAGTTGAAACTTCCGATGATATAACCAGTTTGGTGGCTATTCTTGTATCTGTCCCCTTGCTGGGTCATGCCTTGGGGAGAGATCAGGAGGATGTGTTTACCTCTGAGTTCGAAGAAGTCAGGACATTCCCACATATAGCCCATATCAGCCGAAGATTCTCCAAGGAAACTTAAGAATTCCCAGCTGATCATATCTGGGGATCTGTAAAGCAATACCGTGCCTCTTTCGTCATTAGTCTTGCTCCCAATCACAACATAGTAGTGGTCCCCATGCTTCCATACTTTAGGATCTCGAAAATCAGGAGATCCGTTTGGTGCACTTGGTAGAACTGGGTTACCTTCGTACTTGTGGAATACCACACCATCATCACTAAACGCCAAATACTGAGTTTCATTATAGTAAGGTTCTTCGTCCGTTCTTAAGTGGCCGGTGTACATGAGGACAAGCTCGTCATCTTTAACGATAGCACTTCCTGAGTAATCATCATCATCATCTCCTCTTCAGGTACCAAAGCCGTTGGAAGTCGCTTCCAATCCACGAGATTAGGGCTTGTAACATGACCCCAGTGCATAGGACCCCACCGGCTGTCGAAGGGGTAAAATTGGTAGAACAGATGGTATTCTCCTTTGTAGTATGAAAGTCCATTGGGGTCGTTCATCCAGCCCACAGGGGGCATTACGTGGTAGCGAAGTCTGTACCTGGGGTTGATTTCCGCCTTCTTCTCTTCAATGTAAGCTTCTATTTCTGCTATGGCATCAACACCTGATGATGGTGATGATGGTTTTGATGGTGATTCTCCTGAATCATCATCATTATCATCGAGAAGCGTTCCTACGCTTCTCCTTAACTTATAAGCTACAACGTCTAGAGCCTGAGGGCTCAGATTTGTCACTTGCCAGTCTCCGTCAGGATACACTCTCGTACTGAACACAACCTCGCCTTCCCCACAGAACAGCTCCAAAGAAGAAGCATCCAAGAAGATCCTCCAGACTTGAGAACTCAGAGGAAGCCACTCCACTTGCCTCACATCTCCTTCTCTGTCCACCACAACTTTCCTGACTTGAGGGTCCCATCGTAACGAAACTTGACCGCCGCCATTGCTGCCTGTGATTTTCAACTCAATATTCTGGCTCAAGTCACCACTCACCAGTAATTCTCCCGTCTTACCAAATTGTATGGCAATATTTTGCGCAACCTTCCCATCCCATACTGTTTCCTCTCTCAGACTGGTCATCGCCTCAACAGGCTTCATTAGGATACGGTCGCCAACTAAATCGAGTTCTCGGACGATAGTCATGGCTCCTACCCAGCCGTCGACATCTTCATCATATGGAACATCCCACATGCTAAACCACGCGATCAGTATCCTCTTTCCATCTTCTTCAGTAGTTTGAGCGGCGTAGAAATGATGACCGAAGTCAAGTTCTTGGAAATCAACTTCAGGCACGAATTCAAACGTTTCGTAGTTGAGACTTCCGATGATATAACCAGTTTGGTGGGTATTCTTGTATCTGTCTCCTTGCGGGCTCATGCCCTGGGGAGAGATCAGGAGGATGTGTTTACCTCTGAGTTCGAAGAAGTCAGGACATTCCCACATATAGCCCATATCAGCCGAAGATTCTCCAAGGGTACTTAAGAATTCCCAGCTGATCATATCTGGGGATCTGTAAAGCAATACCGTGCCTCTTTCGTCTTCAGTCTTGCTCCCAATCACAACATAGTAGTGGTCCCCATGCTTCCATACTTTAGGATCTCGAAAATCAGGAGCTCCGTTTGGTGCACTTGGTATAACTGGATTACCTTGGTACTTGTGGAATACCACACCATCATCACTAAACGCCAAATACTGAGTTTCATTAAAGAAAGGTTCTTCGTCCGTTGTTAAGCGGCCGGTGTACATGAGGACCAGCTCGTCATCTTTAACGATAGCACTTCCGGAGAAACACATCTCCTCTTCAGGCACCAAAGCTGTTGGAAGATCCTTCCAATCCACGAGATTAGGACTTGTAACATGACCCCAGTGCATAGGACCCCACCGGCTGTTGAAGGGGTAAAATTGGTAGAACAGATGGTATTCTCCTTTGTAGTATGAAAATCCATTGGGGTCGTTCATCCAGCCCACAGGGGGTATCACATGGTAGTGTAGTCTGTACCTGGGGTTGATGTCCGCCTTCTTCTCTTCAATGTAAGCTTCTATTTCTGCTATGGCATCGCTTTGTTTAATCGCCTTTAAGTGAACAGTGGCGACCAAAGTGAGGAACACCACGAATAACTTTATAAGAGTCATGACTGATTGATTTGTCGTCTCCTGTGGTAATCTGTATATATACTAGTTTTTAGGGGGAGATAAGATATTTCAAGTGTTGCGTTTTTGATATAATGATATAATGCAAGCCAATAACTTCGATTTTATCGCGCTTTGGTGAAGTGACGGTCGAATCTGTTGCAACCTTTTGCGTAGTTGATGGCTATGAATGGCGTAACATAATTTAGCGTAGTTATTTATGTTATGTTCTCTTCCGCATTTATGTATAATAAACAATTAGACTCAATACATTACAATGTGTGAGTGGAGCCTATGTACATATGTTTACATTGCATAAATCAGAATGTCCTAAATATTTTTGACTTGTGCATTCGTGTGGATATGACCAACCATTTGTTGGACATAACCACTTAGCTGTCAGTGTGTTTTTGTTGAGTATCAAAGTGGATGTTGGGTTAGGAAAAAGATTGTTGGGAATCGCACCCAACAAACACGCAGTTGGCACGCGCAGGCGACACGCGTGGTTGACGTGACCGACCATCACGACGTCATCGTCATCGGCGAGCGAGGGGAGCTGCGGGCAGAAAGCCTGCTGGCCTGCGGATACTCGCTTTCTCGGACACCACAGCGACGGGCGCCCATCTCAAATGCTTTACTCAATTATTTTATGTTTGTCCGGGACAGGTCAATATTGTAAATTTTACCGGTAATGTTTAGAAGTTTACTACTCCTCCGAATATTTTCCTTTCCACAGCGATCGTGAGAGCGTTTGAAAGCAAGGGTGACGTGCATACTGCCCGAGCACGGGCAACTTCATAGATGAGTCACTATGCGGTAAGCTGGGTCTGTCGCGACGTAGTGCGAGCGCCACCGGAACTGGCATAAATAATAATACTTCTTATCGTGCAGAATCTTGCAGCCTTACTATTATGTCCCACTATGATGACGACTGTAAAATTACTGTAGACTGTCATATTCTGCCTCAGATCAGTAGAGCTTTGCCGTCTGCATATATGAACATTGATACTTTTCTTTTTCTATTGGGAATAAAACTAGCTGACCGAACTTTTAATATACCGTCAGCTATCATCCAGTTGGGGCCGAAGTATTTTGCTCCTTCGTATGCAAAAATTCTTTAGACTTATACTTTTTTTGGAATAAGGTACCATTGCAGCCAAGCACTCCTTATCTCCTGAGGAGCGTGCCTGTAAGCAAAGCTTTAAAAAACATACCACTCGTAAAGACGACGGACGCTTTGTCGTAACCATGCCACTGAAGAAAGATCCTTCAGTCTTAGGCGATTCCTTTTCAAAGGCTAAGTGTCGGTTCATGTCACTTGAGCTTAAGTTTCTTGGAGACCCTGCCTTCAAAATCAGGTACGTTGAGTTCATGCAAGAGTATGAAGTCCTGGGTCAAATGACTGAAGAAAAGGAGTCTTCGCCAGGCTGTCTTCAGCAAAATAGTTATTTTTTACCCCACCACGGCGTCATCCGTGAGTCAAGTACAACTACGCAGCTTCGCACAGTTTTGGATACATCAGCCAGTACTAAAAAGTCATCAAAGACAAAGTCAAATCATTTATCTTCATAAGGCTATTAGACGGCACTTTTTAATATAGATAATAATTAATTGTATTGGTACTTGTTGTCCGTCCGCAAATGTCAACACACAAATGCGTTATTATCTGATACTGGGTATTTAATTTTAAGTCAAGTTTATAATTTTAAGTTATTTATGATCAACGAGCGCTTCTCGCCATCAAACTGTAAATTTTGGCGAGTATACTGTAAAAAAATAACTTGTATTTCATGTAAGGAGATTAAATAAAAAAAAAAACTAGTACTGCAGTGTCACTTAATGACATCGAAATGATCCGACTGTACAAGAAGACATCATTTCAATACTGCTACGCTTTCGCCAGCACAAATATGTGACAGGTGACGTAGAAAAAATGTACAGAGCTATTCAACTTAATCCTTCTCAACGCTCACTGCAAAAAATAATCTTCCGCTCTGATTCAAAAGAGCCTTATAAAACATATACACTTAATAACACAGTGACTTATAGCACGGCAAGTGCGCCTTACTTAGCCACCAAATGTTTGGTTAGTTTAGCTTCCAACGCTCCTGATGATGACGTCAAACAATCGATTCAAAGTGACTTTTATGTTGACGATTATCTAGGTGGCTCTGATTCAATGTATAAAACAATCAATATTGCATATTGCATCCAACAAACACGCAGTCGGCACGCGCAGGTGACACGCGCGGGCTACGTGACCGACCTACGCGTCATCAGCGAGCGAGGAAAGCTTCGGGCGGGGAGCTGTCCGGCCTGTGGATACTCGCTTCCTCGGACACCACCGCGATGGACGACCCTCTTAAACGCCTTACTCAATTATTTTATGTTTGTCCGGGACTGTTCCTTGTAAATTTAATCGAAAATACACCAAGCCTATCTTTATACAGTTAACTTTTATTTCGTTAACATGGCTGCAAGCTACCCTACAAATTCGTTTTGGAGGCCTCGGCGTCCGCAAAATTTTTTGTGTAAGCTTACGTTAGTTTAGCGTTCCTGTCCTCTGTCCACAGCACTGAAAAGCTAACCAGGAAGATTGTAACTCTCTCCTTGGTTGATTCGGAAGTGTCGTGCTAAACGGCCGCAGAGGACGGCTGGAAAATGGCTTGCCCAGATACGGATCGGCCCGAGAACCCATTTTCCCAGAGACAGTGGGATGAGCCGCTCTGCAGGTTGGTACGAAATAACCTTATTAATACGTCTACCAATGCTGCTGAGCGTGCCCGCTTTCTGGCTGTGGATGAGTGGGAGTCGTGTCTCTGGCTTCAGGCACTACCGTCACCTAACATATTCACTATGCTAGGTGACACAACATTCCGGCTCGCTACATGTCTGCGATTGATCGCTGTCGATATGGTGAAGCAGTGGATGGACACCATGGCCTTTCCTGCAGTAATAGCACGGCAAGCTAGCATTAAAGATCTCATCCATCGTGCTCTTGCCACCGCCGGTGTGCCACCTGTCTTAGAACCCAATGGCTTGGCACGCGTCGATGGGAAGAGACCAGATGGTACGACCATAATGCCATGAAAGTTGGGTAGGCCATTGGTGTGGGATGCGACCTGCGTCAACACCCTTGCGCCATCCCACCTTCCCAGCACGGTGAGCTGCGCTGGGGCGGCTGCTGCAGGTGCTGAAAACCTCAAGCGACGCAAGTACAATAACTTAATTGGTAATTATGTGTTTGAGCCGTTTGGGGTTGAAACACTAGGGCCATGCGGCCCGAGTGCCCACCTTGTGTATCGAGAGATCGCCAAACCGTTGGTCGACTCTTCACGTGACCAGAGGGCTGGCGTTTTTTTTTTGCCCAAAGAATCAGCATTGCCATCCAACGTTGCAATGCGGCCAGCGTTTTGGGCACTTGTCCTGTTGACAGCGATGTGGACGAATTTGTTACGCCCTGTAATTTTGATACTTGTACATATTGTATTATTAATTTAGACGTATTTGTAGTTTGTAAATTAATTGCTAAACATAAAAATAGATAATTAAAACTAAAATAACAACAAATTATAAAAGGGCGTATAAAACTCCTCCTCAACGCTGTCAGCTGGTAACGTGCCCAAGAGACTGGCGGCGTTGCCACGTTGAATGGCAATACTTAGACTCTGGCCAAGGTAAAACCCAGCCCCTGGGTCACGGGAAGCGTCAACTAGGTGTTTCGAAATTTCCTTAAAAAGTCTGTGAGCACTCGGACCCCACGGCCCAGAGTTTCAACCCCAAACGGCTCGAAGATATAGTTACCACAAAGGTTACTATATTTACGCCGCTTGAGGTTCTCCGCAGCCGCAGCGGCAGCGCCGACGCGATGAATGATGTCATTTATGTTCGCGTGCCGCGCAAAACGGCCCGCACTTCGGTTGCATGACAGGCCGTGGTGTCCGAGGCTGTTGACAGCTATACCGCAGTGACAGCGATGAGGAGTGCAGCAGGAGGCACCAAGACGTAAAGAAGCAGCGAGGCGGAAGGTCTTGTCGTCGAACAAAGTGCCTATGCTCGATGAAGGCAGTGCGTGAAGCCAAAGACCCGACTCCCACTCACCCACAGCCAGCAGTCGCGCACGCTCAGCAGTAGTAGCAGACGTGTTGAGTAAATTGTCCTGAACTATTCTGCAGAGCGGCTCGTCCCACCGTCTCTGGGAAAGTGGATTGTCGGGTTTTTCAGTATTCCGGCAAGCGAGTTTCCAAGCATCGATAGCCTCGGAGAAACACGGCACATCAAAATCAATCAGTGTGGAAGCCAGGATATTTCTAGTTAATTTTTCAGTGCCATGTACCGAGGATATGAAAGCAGGTAAACTAATACTAGAAATTTTGCGGATGCCGAGTCCTCCCATGCGAATAGGAAGACTTGCTTGTGCCCAAGCTCGGTCGTCCAAAGCCACATTTAAAATGGATGACAATGTATGTCTGATAATTTGATCCATTTTGTCCAAGAGATGTGTGATGTGTGTGCTTCCATAAAGGGGAAGCACGAAGGAAATATGTTAATTTAGGACCGAAACAGCAGTACCGAATTATTATGATGATGAATGCATGTTAATTTGGAGCAATCTTTACGAAACATCATAAAATTTTTAATCTTTTCCTCTATGAAATCGGGAAAAGAATTTTCATGGATTGGAGCTCCGAGGAGACGAAGAGAGCTTTTCTCAATAATTTTGATGTCAGGGGCTATTGCGTTAAATTTGGTAATAGTCTGTTGTCTGTCCTTTACATATAATTCGCATTTCGAAATTTGTAGTTTGTAAATAATATATATAATATATGTCCTTTATTAATTCTTGTTCTCATTTTTTATATTTTTACATATTTCTTAAAAAAATAAATTAAAAAAAACATTTAAAAATATAAAAAACTGGTTTCCACCGGTATCGGGAGCAGGGTCCAAGCTACCGGTGGTTAGGGCTGCAGAGACAGGAACCTCCTCACAATGCGGGCCGTATCGAGGAGTACTGCCTTCTGAATCTGGCTCTTGATCCAACTGCCAAGTGAGAGCTTCGACAGATGTTCGTCGAGGCTCTTGGCCATAAGGCCATTGGCCGTTACGACAATCGGCACAATGATAGCCGAGTCTACATTCCACATATCGACAACCTCGTGAGCCAAGTCGAGATATTTTATCTGTTTCTCTTTCTCAGCTTTCACGAGGTTTTCGTCATGTGGGATGGTAACATCGACTATCATTGCGCGGCGCGCTGATCGGTCTATCACCACTATGTCAGGCTTATTAGCAACAATAGTCCTGTCAGTAATGATAGGCCGATCCCAGTACAGCGTGACATGGTCTTTCTCGAGAACTGGGTCGGGCACATACTTGTAGTACGGTACCTCAGATTCCACAAGTTTATATTTCAGGGCAAGTTGCTGGTGAATAATCCTGGCCACTTGGTTGTGCCTGTGCAAGTACTCGCCGTTAGCCAGACTAGAACAACCAGAAATAATATGTCTGATGGACTCACCCGGACGGTGACATGCCCGACACACGTCCACCGTCCCGTCCTTCATAATATGTTTCCGGTAGTTGTTCGTCAGCATAACTTCGTCCATAATCGCACAGACAAAACCTTCAGTTTCCCCAAAGAGGTCGCCGAAACGTAACCAGGACACGGACGCTAGAAAATCTACATCGGACCCATGAAGAGCCTGGTAAAAGCGCCCGTGAAGAACCTTGCCTTGCCATATTTCCTTGCGGTCATCGGTAGTCAGTATTACAGGTTTGCGCCAGTTCTCTTTAGCCATGGACAGCGGGGTGAGTGCCTTGTCCACTGCGACCACATCTCGGTGCATACCCACCTCTGTTTTTAAAAAATATTCTCTGAGGCTGCACACCTCGCGGTTGTGGAGTGTCTTCGCGTTTAAAAAGCCTCGACCCCCGCACTTCCGCGGGATGTACAGTCTCATCACCGATGATCGTGGGTGATGCATCCGGTTTGCGGTCAGCAGTGTACGAACTCTCCTATCCAGGGCGTCCAGTTCGGTCTGAGTCCATTTGAGTATGCCGAAAGAGTACATTAAAACCGGCATGACCCAACCGTTGAAGGCGCGCACCTTGTTCCCACCTGAAAGAAGGCTATTTAGTACCTTCTTCAGGCGACCAAAGAAGCGCTCCCTCAACGATTGCTTCATGTCAGCTACGTTAATGCCTAACGCTTCCGACATACCCAAATACTTATAGTTTTCGGATGAGGAAAGGGATCTTAGGTGTATGGAATCAGAGAGCTGAAGTCCCTCGGATTCCATAATCTCCCCTAGCTTTACATACATGACTGCACATTTTTCCACACCAAATTCCATCCTGATGGCACTACTAAAATTTTCAGTTACTTTCAGTAGCTCCATCAGTTGCAGTTTGCTGGGGGCAAAGAGTTTCAGATCATCCATGTAAAGAAGGTGAGATATAACCTGACCACCTCTCCTCAACCGGTAGCCTAGACCTGAATCCTCCAGCAGTGTGCTTAGAGGATTCAGGGCTAGACAGAACCAAAGAGGACTCAGACTGTCGCCCTGAAATATTCCCCGTTTAATCCATACAGGCTCATCGTTCCCCTGGATCTGTCGACATCCTGGATATCGAAGGACCGTCCTCCATTGCCTCATACACGACTCAAGGAAGGCGCGTAGAGTTGCATCAATCTTGTACAACTCCAGCACCCTCATGAGCCATGTATGTGGCACAGAGTCGTAGGCCTTCTTGTAATCTATCCAACATGTTGACAGATCCTTGCGGGATCGACGAACCTGTTGGCTAATGGCCATGTCGATGAGGAGTAGCTCCTTAGTACCACATTATATAATATATGTAATCTATACAAATATAATAAATAAAATTGAAGTGTCAGTTTGTAATATTCAAATAACCGCTTTTTACTACATGATGAATGTATATACGTATATCAAAGAAGATTCGAGGTTGTGGGAGTGCATTTTAGATAATAATAATTATTATTGTTTAAATCGAACACAAATGATTCATATTGTTGTTAGTAACACTTATAATCTATGTTAATAAGCATGGTAAGTATGGTGATAAGCTATCGGGTGAATCACAAACATACCTTTCCTTCAATACAGTTTGCAAACTGGGTGAATTCTGTAAGGTCATTGGTTAATTACCTTACAGAATTTTGGAGAAGGTAATTGGTTAATTACCTGAAGGTAATTGGTTAAAATGTTTTTAGTTACTTTTTAGACCTATGTATACTGCTTATGCGTAGGAAGTTTCATTAAAATCTGTTCAGTCATTTCGGAAAATATCGACTTGAAAGTTTGTATGAAATGCCGTAGGGTATAAACGCTCTGAAGTCTTGTTTTTAGAGCAGTGTTGGCCAGAATTGACGAGTTCTAGGTCGAGGGCACGATCCCAGGCCTATTACACACATAACATCACGACTGTAATCCCTTAAGGGTTAGGCAGACGTTAACCTAGTAGTAGGTACACCCACATCTTGCCAGTTATGTTTAAGTCCCATGTAATAGGGGGCGAGTCTATTGCCATCAATCGGGCCACCAATCCAGACCGTGGCTGCTACTGAGAAATTTGTGATGGAAAAACCCAATAACACTTTTATCCAACCTGGGAATCGAACCCAGGACCTCAGAAGTCGCACTTGCAACCGCTAGACCTACGAGGCAGTCAAAGCCAAAGTAAAGTATTTTAGTTTAAATTATTCTAGCAAAACGGTGCAGGAAAACAATCATTAATAAGAAATTAGCTTGTCCTAGAACCAAATAGTCGAAGACATGTGACAAGATCTACGAACCCGCACTAGGTCCATGTGCCCCAGCAGTGGGAACATTATAGACTGAATGCAATACAATACAATCCTTTATTTCAGGCAACTAGGCCCATAGAACACAATACATATATAAGCATAAAAAGACTAACTATAAACTAATACATTATAAAACTAAAACTTTAAACTATTGTACACGAAGTGACTGCGTCGTATCGCGCTGCGTGGTGTCGCGTAGCCTTCCGCGGAATCGCCGATACATGACACCCTTCGGCCAAAACTCCTCTTTGAGAAAGGTCTCGATATAATGAGTCGGAAATCGCACCACGAATTTGAAATTCATGCTGTGCCGCGACTCCAACTTCTCGACCCTCAAGGTCCAGCTGGTCTTCACTCGAACATACTCCATGACATCCTCAACTTTCGTGGTGTGATGTAGCCGGGACACATAGAGCTGCATCGTGGGTATTGCCGGACACAGCATCATATTGGCATAAATTGTATTTATTTTTAGACGACAATTTATGGCCGGAAGGAATTGCTTTTCGTAGATACATTGATTTTAAGAAACGAGCCGAAGAATCACACAAAAATATGAACAATGGATTGCGACAACAATAATATTAATTCAAAAGCAAGTATTTTTGTGAGTTTTAATTGTAAATCTATTACTAGATCGGTGGATTATGTCAGATTATTATGTCAAACATCTGATATAATCGCATTGCAGGAAACCTGGTTGCTGCCTCACGACATTCCTTTCTTGAGCGGCATAGACCCTCAGTTCGATTTCGTGGGAAAATCGGCAGTAGATACTTCGACGGGCATCCTACGAGGGCGACCTTACGGTGGAGTAGCTATACTGTGGCGAAAAAGTGCATACGAAAATGTGTCTTCCGTGCAGTGCAAAAATGTGCATCTTGTGGCTATCAAAATAACAGTAGGCGGTAAATCCCTGATAGTGTTCTCGGTTTATATGCCGACAGAATCGATGGATAATCTTGGTGAATTTGTCGAGTGTCTAGGTGAGATCCACGCAATTATCGAAAGTAGTGGTGTGGATGCGGTCTATATTCTGGTAGATTTTAATGCTCAACCGAATGGTCTATTTGGAAAAGAATTATTGAGTTTTTCGTCTGAAGTGCAGTGGCGGTGCGCTTGGCTTGCATGGACGTGTGCTTGTTCGGCGGTGAGTCGGACACGTATACTTACGTAAGTGAAGCACATGGTTCTACAAGTTGGTTAGACCACTGCGTAGTGACGGACGCGGCGTGGAACACTATTACAGACGCTGGTGTGCTGTATGACGTGTCTTGGTCGGACCATTTACCTCTAATCATAAAGTGTGATCTCCACTTATTAAAGCCTAAAATTACACCTGGACTACCTAAATGTAATAAAGTAACATGGGGTGACAGAGATCTACGGCAGACTAAATTATATAGCAATTATTGTAATGATCTCTTGAAAAATCTAGACTTTCCCATTGAATTTACAGAATGCAGTAAAAATAGATGTAGAATTAAGGAACATGAAACCATTTTAGATAATATGTATTCGGAAGTTGTGCGTATTCTCTGTGAAGGTGCAATCACGAGTTGTAATAAGGCAACACAGCGCAAAAAACGATACATAACGGGTTGGAATAAGCATGTGAAGGACGCACACAGACAGGCTCGACATGATTTTCAAACCTGGACGCTATTTGGTAGAACTAAAAATGGTACTTTTTACGAAAAAATGGCGAAAAGCAGGAGTGTTTTTAAGAACAAATTAAAATGGTGCCAAAACAATAAGGACCAAATTAAAATGAACATCATTGCGAGTCATCATGATGCAAAGAATTTTGGCAGTTTTTGGAAAGCCACGAACAGTTTGAATCCCAGGTCGAGTCTGCCTGTGAGTGTTGAGGGTCTTAGTGATCCTAATGAGATCGCCAACCTGTTCAGTAGAGCCTTTAAGATCGAGTCTCCCCTAGGTCCGTCGTCGGATGGGTCGGAGGTAATGGGGGGGTCCGAAGACATGCCTATCAGGTTTTCGGCCAGCGAAGTAGCTACTGTCATGCGTAACTTGAAAAGAGGCAAGTCGCCTGGTCACGACAGTCTATGTATAGAGCATCTTCGATATGCAGGTAAGCACTTACCACGAGTGCTTGCAATGTTTTTTAGTTTGTGCCTGAGTCACTCGTATCTTCCAGCCAACTTACTTAAAACTATTGTTGTGCCGATAATCAAGAACAAAACTGGAGATGCCAGTGACAAGAACAACTACAGGCCTATATCGCTGGCTACTATAATTGCAAAGGTGTTGGACGGTCTGTTTGATCGGCAGCTGGATAAGCACTTAACACTCCACGACGCCCAATTTGGGTTTAAGCCGCTTTTATCCACGGAGACTGCTATCCTCTGTCTCAAACAGACTGTTCAATACTATGCAAGTAGGAAAACTCCTGTATATGCGTGTTTTCTGGACCTCTCCAAGGCTTTCGATCTCGTGTCCTACGACTGCCTATGGAGGAAACTATTAAATATTAAGGACCTTCCAAGCGATCTCATTAGGATGCTAAAGTTTTGGTATGAAAACCAAAACAATTATGTTAAGTGGGCTGGTGTCCTATCGGATGCATACAGGTTGGAATGCGGAGTGAGGCAAGGGGGAATCAGCTCACCCAAGCTTTTCAAACTGTACGTAAACGAGCTGATCTGTGAGCTCAGCAATACCAATATCGGGTGTTCCATTGACGGGCACTGCGTCAATAACATCAGCTACGCGGATGATATGGTATTGCTGAGCCCATCGATCAGTGCACTTAGGAGGCTTCTCGGTATCTGTGAGGACTATGCGATGGCTCACGGCCTCAGGTACAATGCGACAAAGAGTGAACTTTTAGTTTTCAAAGCGGGTAACAAATGTTACGACACTGTCCTGACAGTTATCTTGGGGGGCGCTCAGCTTTCCAGGGTAACAAGGTTCAAGTACCTGGGGCATTGGGTCACCGATAATCTGTCCGATGATGTGGACGTTGAGAGGGAACGCAGAGCATTGGCAGTTCGATGTAACATGCTGGCTCGTAGGTTTGCACGTTGTACTAGAGAGGTAAAAATTACACTTTTTAGAGCGTATTGCCAATCTATGTACACGTGCGCCCTATGGGTCGGCTATACAAAATGTTCGTACAATGCTCTGCGGGTCCAATATAATAACGCCTTCAGGTTTATGTTGGGACTACCGCGCTTTTGCAGTGCATCGGGGATGTTTGCGGAGAATGGCGTGTCTGATTTTTACGGTATTATGCGGACACGAATAGCATCCCTGATGCGGCGAGTGCGCGGTAGCTCTAACAGACTGGTGGCTACCGTGGGCGACAGGTTGGACAGTTCAATAATGTGGCATTGTATGACCACTCATCGTGCGTCTTTCATATATTTAAAATAAGTTCTTGAAATGTGCCTAGTTTTCTAAAATTATTATGTTTTTAAATATGGACTTACTTGGTCTGAAATAAATTTTTATTATTATTATTATATTGGGTCCTGCCAGCGCGGTCCCGCACAGGTTCCGACTAGAAGGCTTCTTCCCCTTCTTCCTCTCTACCTTAATGAAGCCATCCTTGTCACTCGTTCCTGAAGCTAGGTCAAGCTGCTTCGAAGCCTTGTTGGCAGGTTCACAGCAGCTTTTCTTATCCTCCCGGACTGCGACACAGGTTTGTGCGTGGCGACAATAGCAGCGTAGGCACGTTTAGCGGTCGACGTACCTACACGAGTCACTACCTCGGCCGGCCTTGACTCCACGGCAGCGCAAGTTGCAACGGGTGCAATATCAGCAGCGGGTGACGTAGTGGAGCTCGCCGACCCAAAACTGCCGACGCTAGCGTTTCTCGCTCCGCAACGTGTGCTCACGTTGGTGACCTATTTACCTTAAAAGAGCTGTGCAACAACCCCACTTCGGCACGTAGTTCACCAATGGTGTTATTCGACACCCCCAATGTGGACTACACCTCAGCCAGGCTTGCCTTGAGAGTTGTAATGTCCTTCAGCAACCTGGTGACGTCGACGTGGTCAAACGTGACTGGGGGCAACTTATGAAGCTCCTGCGCCACAAAAGCGGGCACGTCGTCACGTCGTCTGGGTCGGTGCTCTTCAACAACGTGATGATGTCTTGAACACACTCTGGCCACCATCCCTCCGGCGGGAGTGCATCTGCTCAACTTTGCCGAACGACTGGAACAGCAGCAGCTTGGCACTGCTGATTTCCTGCTCCTTGAAACTGGACTTGCAGATCTGCAAGATGCTGACTTCGTCCATGTAGTCGATGGCATGGTTGGCATGGATAAATGCCAAGACCTGGTTGGCTATGAGCGGTTGTGAACTCATAGCGACGTTAACCGGGCAGCGGGTTTAATGATAATATTTATCCGTGGAGCTAGGCAACTGGGCTTAAACCAGTTGTAAAAGTCCTGTTGTACCTATTGGCCTTGTTTTGTTCTGTCTTCTGCTGATATGGAAGGAAGTGGAAATAATGTTTGTCCTACACCTCTGCTGATAAGACGAAGCTACAACCTGCTTTCTGTCATTCTCCTTTTGCTATTCAAACATCAACGAAACACTCACACACTTCACTACTCCTGAAAGGTCCCATTTGTCATCAAGCCCGGATCTGATGATGGGATTCCAGGGAAATCGAGAGCAACCCTCAAGTTTTATAGGCACAAGCCATGTTTTCATATACTTTCTCTCGCAATTCAGATATTTGTGACTGGTAATCATCTTCTTATGTTGCTAAGCTGATGATGGAAAGTAAAAGTCAGGATCTGAGGAAAATTAAGGGCAATCATCAAATTTCATGGGCATTGTTAGAAACAGTATACTACCCATGTGGCCGCAGGTCAGGATCTGATGCTGGGATCCTGGAGAAATCAAGGGAACTCTCCAAATGTTATAGGCACACATAGGCATTATGCCTGGTAATCATCTCATGTTGCTCAGCTGATGATTAAAGGTATTAGTCAGTGGTCGCTTTTAAATTTGGTGAAGATCTGGTGCTAATCTACGCAGATATACAATCGAACTCTTTATCTTTTATCGCTTACATGTTTATTGTTTACAAAATACCATAATACGGGATGTAAATCGCCTCATCAAGTCAACCAAGCATTCTGTACATGAAACTATGTAACTTTACGCAAAAATTATTGCAGGGAAACGACTTTTTTTTGGGAGGTGTAAAATCATGTTTTGTGGTAGAACTCAATGTAACGCACTCAAAACATTGTGCTGATGGACGGATTGAATAGTACGGGGGTCGTGGAGGTGTTTAAAGTAAAAAATCTTCCATTAAAAAAATTTATTTAAAAAAGAACTTGTCAAAAAGTTGGAACTTTGACCCCTAATATCTCCGTAACTAGAAGGTTCCCAGGTATGGTGTAGAACAAAACAATGATCGCAATAACAGGGAGAATTAGTGCCTTTCGGCTTCGTTAAGAGGTGTTTTACACCCTTTATATCATCACACCTGTATGCTCTGAGGGGGTACGTAGATGTGTACAGTACATCCACATTTAGATAGTTGGGTATGTTAAGTTCCATTTTTTTTGGGGATAAGCCATGAAATGTATCGTTAGCAATGTAAAATAAATGCATAGCGAAAATTTTAATAGGATATTACAACTGGACAAATCGAAACTTTTCAGTTTTTTATGCCACCGACTGTGACTTCTGAAGCTAAAGTTATTTTTTTTCGTTTTTGTGTTTTTGGAGTCGGTTTTTTTTTTCGTATTCAGAACAAGTTGAAAACTGAATACAGGGCCAGGGGGTTTACCATGACGTCTTAAGAGCGTTTACGTCTTACGGCACTTCATACAAACTTTCAAGTCCTTATATTCCGAAATGACTGAACTGATTTTAACGACACTTCATACTCATAAATAAGAATACATACAAAGTTTGTGTGAAATGCCGTAAGGCGTAAACGCTCTTAAAGCAGTATTGTTGTAACGTCACTCTAGTGTGGGAAAGAGACGGAGCTATTATTTAGAGGACGTCTAGTACCATCACTTTTCCACTAAGAAAATACTGTTTGCAGACGTCATGGTAGGCTACACAGGGTAGTCAAAGTAAACGTTTCTGTTTTACCCGCTTAAGAATTTATTGAACCAAACTCAGTTATGATCATTATTATTATTTATTAGAATTTAAATAACCTTAACATGTCCAAAAAATTATAATTAACAAATACAATTACAAAATGTTTTTGAAGTAATTTTGAATCAAAAAACTATTCCACAAAATTAAAATCATGTTTAAAATACACAAACTATTCAGGAACGCTTCTCCTTAACTTATAAGCTACAACGTCTAGAGCCTGAGGGCTCAGATTTGTCACTTGCCAGTCTCCGTCAGGATACACTCTCGTACTGAACACCACCTCACCTTCCCCACAGAACAGCTCCAAAGAAGAAGCGTCCAAGAAGATCCTCCAGACTTCAGAACCCAGAGGAAGCCACTCCACTTGCCTCACATCTCCTTCTCTGTCCACCACAACTTTCCTGACTTGAGGGTCCCACCGTAGCGAAACTTGACCGCCGCCATTGCTGCCTGTGATTTCCAACTCAATATTTTGGTTCAAGTCACCGCTCACCAGTAATTCTCCAGTTTTACCAAATTGTATAGCAATATTTTCTGCAACCTCCCCGTCCCATACTGTTTCCTCCCTCAGACTGGTCATCGCCTCAACAGGCTTCATTAGGATACGGTCGCCAACTAAATCGAGTTCTCGGAAGATTGTCGTAGCTCCTGTCCAGCCGTCGACCTCTTCATCATGTGGGACATCCCACATGCTGAACCACGCGATCAGTATCCTCTTTCCATCTTCTTCAGTAGTTTGTGAGGCGTAAAAATGATGACCAAAATCGAGTTCTTGGAAACCAACTTCAGGCACGAATTCAAACGTTTCATAGCTGAAACTTCCGATGATATAACCAGTTTGGTGGGTATTCTTGTATCTGTCTCCTTGCGGGCTCATGCCCTGGGGAGAGAACAGGAAGATGTGTTTACCTCTGAGTTCGAAGAGGTCAGGACATTCCCACATATAACTGCCCATTTCAACCGAAGATTCTCCAAGGGTACTTAAGAATTCCCAGCTGATCATATCTGGGGATCTGTAAAGCAATACCGTGCCTCTTTCGTCATCAGTCTTGCTCCCAATCACAACATAGTAGTGGTCCCCATGCTTCCATACTTTAGGATCTCGGAAATCAGGAGATCCGTTTGGTGCACCTGGTAGAACTGGGTTACCTTCATACTTATGGAATACCACACCATCATCACTAAACGCCAAATACTGAGTTTCATTAAAGAAAGGTTCTTCGTCCGTTGTTAAGCGGCCGGTGTACAAGAGGACCAGCTCGTCATCTTTAACGACAGCACTTCCTGAGAAACACATCTCCTCTTCAGGTGCCAAAGCTGTTGGAAGTTGCTTCCAATCCACGAGATTTGGGCTTGCAACATGACCCCAGTGCATAGGACCCCACTGGCTGTCGTAGGGGTAAAATTGGTAGAACAGATGGTATTCTCCTTTGTAGTATGAAAATCCATTGGGGTCGTTCATCCAGCCCACAGGGGGCATCACATGGTAGTGTAGTCTGTACCTGGGGTTGATATCCGCCTTCTTCTCTTCAATGTAAGCTTCTATTTCTGCTATGGCATCGCTTTGTTTAATCGTCTTTAGGTGAACAGTGGCGACCAAAGTGAGGAACACCACGAATAACTTTATAAGAGTCATGACTGATTGATTTGTCGTCTCTTGTGGTAATCTGTATATATACTAGTTTTAAGGGGGGTGATAAGATATTTCAAGTGTTTTGTGTTTGATATGATGATATTTTTAAGATGATATTCGTTTTTATCTCGTTTCGGTGACGTTATCGATGTCTGTGTTAATCTGAGATGAATCAGTTGCAACCTTGTGCGGAGTTGATGGCTATGAATGGCGTAACATAGAATTTCCTAAAAATATTTTTGACTTTTGCATTCGTGCAGATATGGCCAACCATTTGTTGGACACATTCGCTCAGCTGTCAGTAGCTGTCGGTGTGCTTTTGATTGAGTATCAAAGTGGATGTTGGTTTAGGAAGAAGATACATACAAATTCATTACTTTTACTTACTTAGAATGAAAACCGCGAAAATGAATTCTTCAAAAACCTTATAAAAATGGTCAGATGTATAGTGTTCTATGACTCAAGTGTTTGAAAGTGGACGAACAAAAGGAGTAAAAAGTACACACAGCGAATAATCAAGCTTTGCAAAACCAGTTTATGTGGATCTGTCATTGTACGGGAAATTTATATAAAACGAGGCCGTGTTTTACTGGAAATGTAAAGCTTCATATGTCGCCGTGTATACACGGATAATTTTGGCGCGTGGACTAATTCAGTAGGTTTAGATCGCTAGGCTATTATGTCGCGAAATTATCTTGTACCCATCCATGTTCCTTTTTAGCCCTTTGTGTTCCAGAGCCACGGTATCTCTTTCGAACAGAACCGCAGCCCTGGCAGGCAACGGCCCTCTTCAAATTTTCTGACCTATCCTTGAGGCGCGCGTGGAACACGAACGTGCCGTCGACACGGCCTGTCGTCATAAGACGGACGGACGATGAGCTAGCCCATTAATCACCATCTAAAAGCCCTCACCTACTGTGGCCGGGGGCCACTGGGTGGCTCCCGACGCCCGAAGCGTCTCCCGCGGCGGCTGGGACGTGAGGCTCTACCATTGACAACCCCTGCCAATGTCGTTCAAGTGGTAAAATATCCTTATAGCACTGTATTTCAGAATTGTAGCAGGGTGGCATTTGTATTATCCCCATGGGAAGAAATCAGTCCTATTTTCATTTAAATTATTTCATATACAAGGTGGAGCGGGACGTACGACATTCCTTTAAATCATGTAGAGAGTGTCATGTTCTTTACCCGTATACAAAAAAACAATCAAATCCAATGAATACTTTAGCTTCTTTGTGAGCGAAGGTTGCAATGAAGTTTTTCCATTTCTGGGATATCACAGGTGTACAATAGGTACAAGATTGGGCCAAGAACACTTCCTTGTGGTACACCAGCTTTTATTTGCTAGAGATCGGAATAAGCATCTTCATGTCTGACTCTAAACGTCCTCTCTGTTAGGTAGGATTCTAAAATCTATTCAAATTGTTTTGGCAGCATTTTTCTTACCTTATAAATAAGACCCTTATGCCAAACCTTATCAAATGCCTGTGCTACATCTATAAATACTGCAGAACAGACTTTTTTTTCTTCAATAGTTTTTTCTATAATGTTGGTAATTCTATGTACTTGGTCTATCGTGGAGTGTTTTTCTCTGAAGCCGAATTGGTAATTTGGAATCAGTTTTCTGTCTTCTATTATAGGTTTTAAGCGTCTTACGAGTAGTTTTTCAAATAATTTTGAAATGATTGGTAAAAGTGATATAGGTCTGTATGATGTTACTTCCTGGGGTGGTTTTCCAGGTTTGGGGATCATTATGACTTCAGCAACTTTCCAGATATCAGGCACGTGTTTCAATCTGAATGTTGCATTTATAAGGGTTGTAAGTTTTACTATGGCTTTGCATGGCAGATTTTGAAGGAGTTCACAAGTGATAAGGTCGTATCCAGGCGATTTCTTTTTGGCTAAGCTATTTATCATATTTTTTACTTCTTTCGGCGTGACTAGTTTTATATTGAGGTCGTCATGGTGAGAGACATCCAGTGTTATGTTTTCAGAGCTTTCCTCACCGCTGGTTTGAAAAGTTTGTTCTAAATGTTCTGCAAATATATTTGCTTTCTGTTCATTACTCAAGGCCCATGTGCCATCTACTTTTATAATGGGTGAAGCATGGACGATGGGCTTATTCAAACGTTTAGATGTTTTCCATAGTGAGTGTTCTGTTTTTCCACTACTTGTTAATTGGCTAAGGTAATCTTTTGTTACATAATCATGATAGTTCTGTATTGCTTTGCTTTATCTTTTTGTAAGTCTATTCAGCATTGTTTTGTCAGGTGGATATCTTGATTGTTGCCACTTTTGTCTCTGAGCTCTCTTTATGGCTATGAGGTTTCTTATTTCTAACGGGTATCTATGACTAGCGACTTTTCTTTTCAAGAGAGGTGTATTTCCCCAAGCGCAGCTTTGAATGCATTTCACAAATTTTGTCATTTCTTCATCCAACTGCTGGATGTTTTTGAGTGGTACTTTAAGGTCAATGATGTTGTCTAAATCGCATTTGAAGCTATCCCAATCCGTATTCTTATTTACTAAAATTGGATTGCATTCTTTCTGAATTATGGTCTCCCTTAAGGTTAAGATAATGAGGGAATGATCAGAGTTCATATCAAATCCCTCCTGTATGTGAAGATATGAGCTGAAAGATTCTTATAAATGAAACAGATCTGGAATTCTTTGAGCATCAGTAGGCCAGTATGTAGGTTTTCCTGTTGATATTGCATTGCACTTGATTTCTCGCATAGCACTAAACCATTCCTTTCCTTTAGTGTTGGTTAGCCTAGATCCCCAACGTATGTTTTTTGCATTGAAGTCACCTCCCAATATAAACGTGTTGCCAAGAAGTTTTAGTAGGTTTCTGTACTGCTATAATTTCAGAGCATGCTTTGGTGGACAGTATATAGCTGCTACGGTAATGTAATGAAGTTTAGTTTTGACCCTAACGGCTACAGTTTGTATGAATTCTTCTTCATATTTGAATTCTAGGTAATGGTAGATGTTCTCTCTTATTATAAGGGTACTTCCCCTTCTTGCAGTATTCACAGGGTGCAGCGCATGATAGATTTTATACCCGTTAAGTTGAATATACGATTCTCTTGTGAAATGAGACTCCGATATGTTTGATTTAGGGTGCCTTTCATTACTGCGAAACATGTAACTGTTATTATAATGTAATGGATAGGCTCAAGATCATCAGCCTACAGCAGTCCATTGCTGGACATAGGCCTCTCCTATTGCTCGTCATTTAGCTGGATTGTCAGCAACTCTCAACCAGTTGCTAATACCCCGCAGGGTGGTCTTAACCTTATATACAGGGTGAAAGGAAAATCAAATGGTTACGAAGTATTCAGAATACATTAAAAGCTGCCCCCATATAAAAAAGCTGTTCCATACATATTGACCGTGGTATTGGGTAATAAAAACTCGTGCCATGTGAAAAAACAATCGACGTGTACGGTCGTTTCTTTCACCTCTCCAAACTTACAACCTTACACCCTTACTATAGGTAGGAGCTAGTAGATAAATAATAACAGCCGCACGGGTCGATCTTTAAGGTTAAGCCGTGCTTGCCGAGGTTGGTCCGTGGATGGGTGACCATAATTACATACCGAGTTTCTCCGTGCAGCGAAAAGCACGTTAAGCGGTTGGTCCCGGCTGTCATTTGTAGATCTTTGACTGTCGTTACGAGTAGTCAGAAGCCAAAAGTCTGAAATCCAGTCTTACTAAGGGGTATCATTTTACCCAGTTACTGGGTTGTGGAGGTCAGATATTCATTCGCTTTATGTAAAATACTGGCACACAGCTGCATCCGGTTAGACTGGAAGCCGACCCTAAGATAGTTTGGGAAAAGGCTAGACAGATGATGACCCTCCCTCCTATCTTGAGCTGACAAGTATATCCACTCCAACATCTTGGACTTCACTTGACTGGACCTGCCCGCGTAATAATAGAAGTACCCGACACATCCTGCTCATCATCTGCCTAACCTTTTCCCAACTATATTGAGGTCAATGTTACTGGATGCTGACCTGATGAAGCAGCTTTCTATCTGACCTTCACAACTTAGTTAGCTGGGTAGACAATCTGCGAAATTCCGCACGGAAAATCCGAATACTACTTTGCCTTGTAATCGAAACTACACCAGCAGTGACAACTTCATCATCATCATCATTTCAGCCGAAAGACGTCCACTGCTGGCCATAAGCCTCCCCCAACACCACATTGACATAAGGGGGGTTTTGCCATAATCGCCTCTCTTTGGCAGGCAGGTTGGCGATCGCAGTACATTTGTTACAAAAACACAATGAACGCTGCTGCCCATTCTCTGGCAAGTCCCTTAGTCGCCTCTTACGACACCCACGGGAAGATATGGGATGGTGCTATCTTTACGTCTGACACCTTATAGAACAACAACTTCACCTTCTTTACATTGTTGGCGTTGGAGCGTTGCACCAAAGCTCATGTACTTTCATCCTGGAGAAAGTAATGCTAAAGGGCTCTGTTGTATCTACTTACCCGTATTGAAAATGTCGTAAGATTAAGTATGTGCATACCTATGTATAAGTTGAGCTTTTTCCTCAACTTTAATCAAACAAGAAATGTTCCTACAGAGAATTTAACCTCTTGGCCACAAACTACAAGCTCAAACAACATGCGTCTACGACAACGACTCAGAAAAAAAACAAAATAAAGATGCGAACAACAAACAAATGACTTGCGGAGGACGGACTCACGCGAAGTGATGCGCGTGTGTCGATTGACGCTTGTGGTATTGCTCTAGGTCGTGAACCCAAAGGCTGATGAATGGGGAGTTACAGCAACGCTGATGCTAAGATCTGACTGTAATCAATCATCTTATCTTGCTTACTACAGATTAGTCTAAAAAGGTAAAAGTAAGGTGATGAACAAATAAGAAATAATACATTTATTGGAAACGAAAAGAAATGCAAAAAATATTTACCATCAATTAGAAAAGCCTTTTAAACATGCCAAATGAAAATCTTTAAGAAAAATACAATTAAATATTATAAAATATTGAAATGCTAACAAAAAGAGAAATAGAGAAAAATACACAGAGAGAATGACCAATTTTACAGGTAGAATTTCTTTCAAATTACAAAACATTAATTAGTTCAATAATCTAAAATACAGTTGTGCAAGGATCTTTTGGCACGTTGCCAAAATCGGAACTAACGCCATCATCTGGTTTTTTTTAATGCAATTTATAGAAATAATTCAGAGGTAACCTGTCAAAGTCATTCAAACGACAAAAGATCCCTGTAGCAATGTTGGGACAAATTAATCAATAAGAAAGAAACATAATAATTTTCTCAAATAAAACAGTAATCATTAGCGTTTAGAAGAACAATAAGACAGAAACAACAATTTATGCAGGGACACTTCTGGTCAACTCGTACGCCACAACTTTTGCACTTGTGGTGCCTGAATTGATTACACGCCAAGCACCATTAGGATACACTCTAGAACTGAACACCACTTCACCTTCACCACAGAACACTTCAATCGAGCTAGCATCTAAAAAGATTCTCAGCGATTGCGAAGCGACCGGAATCCATTCTCCTTGACGAACATCTGGAGTAGTTGCATCACCCCTATCCAACGAAATTTTCTTAGTAGAAGCAGTCCACTTCAAAGTGACCAACTGAGTATCACTTTCACCTCTGATGCTCAAAGTAAGATCTAGGGTTAAATTAAAAGTAACAAGTAGTTCGGCTGCTTTGTTAAGTGTTGAAATCGTTCCACTTGCTGCTAAGGTATCGTTATACACAGGTGCAGCTCCTCTAAGACTGGTGATTGCGTCAACAGGTTTCATCAAGATGCGGTTTCCACTTAACGTCAACTCTCTAATGATGGTCATGGCTCCTGCCCAGCCGTCAGCACGTTCCGTAAACGCACCATCCCACGATCCCATCCATGCAATTAAATACCTCTTGCCATCCTTTTCCATTGTCTGTGTAGCGTAAAAATCGTGGCCATAGTCAATTTCTTGGAAAGGTACAGTTTCAACAAATCTGCCTGTTGTGTAATTGAAGCTTCCCATGATGTATCCCGACTGGAACTGGTTTTGGTACCTGTCACCTGTCTTGTTTGCTGCAGGTATACCTTGCGGAGACATAAGCAGGACGAAGGTCCCGTTCAACTCGAAGAAGTCCGGGCACTCCCACATGTAGCCCAGATCACCAGTAGATTTAGCCACTTCACTCAGATACTCCCAGTACGCCATGTCCGCGGACCTGTACAGCAGCACTCTGCCCAAATTCTCTGTAGTCTGACTACCCATGACGATATAATAGTAGTTTTCATGTTTCCACACTTTAGGGTCCCGGAAATCTGGTGAGGTATCAGGCGAAAACGATATAACTGGATTTTGTTTTTTGTATTTGTTGAACACTACACCATCGTTGCTGAACGCTAAGTACTGCGTCTCGTTGGCAAACGTTGTATTGATTTGTATGTGTGCAGTGTACATCAGGACTAATGTGCCATCTCGTTCAATCGCGCTGCCTGAGAAACACAGTTCCGTCTCCGGTAGTAACGCAACTGGCAGTTGTTCCCACGCCACTAGATCGTTGCTTACCACATGCCCCCAGTGAATAGGACCCGTCTTCGTGTCATTAGGATGAAACTGATAGAACAGATGATATTTATTCTTGAAGAAAGAAAATCCATTGGGGTCGTTCATCCATCCGACTGGGGGAGCTACATGATAGAGTAATCTGTACCTGCTGTTGATGGACGCTTTGGTGGTGTTGATGTATGACTCCACGTTGGCCTTGGCAGCAATTTCTGCATCCGTTTGTTTCAGGTCACACGCCAAAACAGTCACGAACACGCTTAGTAGCACCACGTATAACTTTAGCACTTCCATGGTGGCTATAGACGCCCTTGTGTGCTGAACTAGACTTATATACCCGTAATTAATAATAAGTACTGATTACATGTCGAGTGCGATACATAGAGTGTTTTGTTTTTGTATTGCATACGTTTATGACATAATTTTTCAGATATGCGAAAGAAAAAATATTCAACAGACTCGCACAGGACAAAACAATACAACAAAATTATTAAATAAAAAGAGAACAACGAAAAAATAATTTATAAATACACTAGCTGTCCAAACTTCGTTTGCATCACATTTTCCCCGTTTTCGCAACATTTTTCATTGCTGCTCCATTCCTATTGGTTGCGTGATGCTAAATAGTTTATAGCCTTCCTCGATAAATGGGCTATCTAATACTGAAAGAATTTTTCAAATCGGACCAGTAGTTTCGGAGCCTTTTCACTGCAAACAAACAAACAAACAATCAAACTTTTCCTCTTTATAATATTAGTTTAGATTAAACTAATAAGTGATGTACGAGCATGGTGCTGTAACATCAAAAAAAAGAGAATAGTAGATTATACAACAAGTGGAAAAAAAACTGAATTTAATTCGAGCTAATGCTCAAATATATTAAAAATTATTACAATGGATTGATCTACATATATATCTTAAATTGAAGTAAGCCATGATTTGTGTAGGTACAATAATAGTTCAAGCTCGCTCATCGGTCCGTCTGTCCCTAAAGTTATTTGCTAGAACCAGTTTAGTATGCATTGTTTTATGCTCAAATGTTTATATTAAAAATATCCTCTGGACCGTATAAGCAGGAGATAAAACACAGACAGCGTTGGGGCCCACTAAGTAGACCGCTTAACAAAAACACAAAACAAAGCGGGCCCCCGACGCTACGACGCTTGGGTTAATTTATTTTTGGTTTTTTAGAGCTTCTCTTCTGAAGGGGGTTTTTAAATTTTTTAATATTTTTTTAAAATCTCTTTATTCATTTTAATCACATATAATTTACATTTTTAAATATTTTTACAAAATTGTATAAAAAAACATTTAAAAATATAAAAAATAGTAGCCCACCAGCATCGGGAACAGGGTCCGGGTTACCGGTGGTCAGGGCTCTTGAGAAAGGAACCTCCTGACAATACGTGCCGTGTCCAGAAGTACTGCTTTCTGAATCAAGCCCTTGATCCAGCTGCCAAGCGAAAGCCTACTAAGATGTTGATCGAGGCTTTTGGCAATTAAGCCATTGGCCGACACGACTATCGGCACAATGACTGCTGTATTCACATCCCACATGTCAACAACCTCGCGAGCCAGATCTAGATATTTGAATTGCTTATCTTTCTCTGCTTTCACGAGGTTCTCATCATGTGGAACCGTTATATCAACAATCATTGCGCGACGCTCCAATCGATCTATCACCACAATGTCAGGCTTATTGGCAACAATAGTCCTGTCAGTGACGATAGGTCGATATCATTACAACGTGATATTACCATTATCGAGAACTGGGTCGGGCGCATACTTATAGTATGGCACTTCTGATTCCACAAGGTTGTATTTCAAAGCAAGTTGCTGGTGGATAATCCTGGCAACAAGGTTGTGTCTATGCAAGTACTCTCCGTTAGCCAGACGAGAACAACCAGAAATAATATGTCTGATGGACTCACCCGGACGGTGGCATGCCCGACACACGTCCACCGTCCCGTCCTTCATAATATGTTTCCGGTAGTTATTCGTCAGCATAACTTCGTCCATTATTGCACAGACAAAACCTTCAGTTTCCCCGAAGAGGTCACCGAAACGCAGCCAGGATACAGACGCTAAGAAGTCTACATCGGGCCCGTGTAAGGCCTGGTAAAAGCGTCCGTGAAGCACCTTGCTCTGCCATACATCCTTGCGGTCATTAGTGTCTAATACTACACTCTTGCGCCAGTTCTCGTTAGCCAAGAAGAGCGGGGTAAGGCCCTTGTCGACTGAGACCACATCTCGGTGCATCCCCACGTCGACTGCTAAGAAGTATTCCCTGAGACTGCATACCTCACGGTTGTGCAGGGTCTTAGCATTTAAGAAGCCACGACCACCACACTTCCGCGGGATATACAGTCTCATCACCGACGACCTTGGGTGATGCATCCGATTTGCGGTCAGCAGTACGCGGACCCTCCTATCCAGGGCATCAAGTTCCGTCTGAGTCCATTTGAGTATGCCGAAAGAATACATCAAAACCGGCATGACCCAACCGTTGAAGGCGCGCACCTTGTTTCCGCCTGACAAAAGACTGCTTAGCACCTTATTCAGGCGGCCAAAGAAACGTTCCCTCAACGATTGTTTCATGTCAGCAGTATTGATGCCTAATGCTTCCGACATACCCAAATACTTGTAGGTTTCTGTTGAGGAGAGGGATCTAAGGTGTACGGAATCCGAGAGTTGAGTTCCCACGGATTCCGTAATCTCCCCTCGCTTCACATGCATGACTGCACATTTGTCCACACCAAATTCCATCCTGATGGCGCTACTGAAAGTTTCAGTTACCTTCAGTAGCTTCATCAGTTGCAAATTGTTGGGGGCAAAGATTTTCAGATCATCCATGTAAAGAAGGTGAGATATGACCTGACCACCTCTCCTCAACCGATAGCCTAGACCTGAACCTTCCAGCAGTGTGCTAAGAGGGTTCAAGGCTAGACAAAACCACAATGGACTCAGACTATCACCCTGAAATATACCACGCTCAATCCTTATTGGTTCGCTGTTCCTCTGCATTTGTCGACATCCTGGATAGCGAAGGACTGTCCTCCATTGCCCCATACACGACTCAAGAAAGGCGCGTAGAGTTGCATCTATCTTGTACAACTCCAGCACCCTCATGAGCCATGTATGCGGAACTGAGTCGTAGGCCTTCTTATAATCTATCCAACATGTAGACAGATGCCTTCGGGAGCGGCGAACCTGTTGGCTAATGGCCATATCAATGAGGAGCAGCTCCTTAGTACCACGGGACCCGTTCCTACATCCATTCTGAGAGGGAGAGATGATGGAATTACTCTCAATATGTTGGTTAATTTTAGCTCTCAAAATGGATGTAAGAACTTTATAGACCGTTGGTAAGCAAGTAATAGGTCTATAATTTTTGGGCTCCGCAGTACTACCTGATTTATGGAGCAGGTGGGTAATGCCTGTCGTCAGGAACTGTGGCAGCGACCCTGACTCTAAGGCTGATTGAAACTGGGACGCCAAGCGAGCGTGCGATCTTTGGAACCATTTGATCCAGAAGTTATGCAGTCCATCCGGCCCTGGAGATTTCCAGTTTGGTAACGGACGGACTGCACGAGCTACGTCTTGGGGGCTGATGATAATTGCCCCCATTTCTGGTATTGGATCACACGCTTGTTCAACCTCCCGGGTCCAATCGCCCTCAGTGTGACTGACAGGCACCGACCAGATGCTGCGCCAGAACGAACACATGGCGTCATTATCCGGCAGGCGCGTGTCAGTCACCCCTTGGTCTGGTCGTTCCCAAGCCCTATATACCCACCTTTCATCGCTTTTGAATGTGCGATTCTGAGTGTATCGCTCCACTCGCCGCTTGTACCTACGAATACGGCTTGCCCATGCACAGATCTTCTGCTTCAGGAAGTCGATACGCTCTGTGACGCAGGCCAAATAATCACGAGAACTAATGTCAGTTCCCGAGAACGCCCGCCTCACAAAGCGCATCACTCTAGGGCGAGTATTGCCCTCCCTGAAGCAGATTAACTTGCCGATGAGTACTCTAGCCTCACCGATACGCCGCTCAATCCTGCACTGCCAAGCTGCACAGCTAATTTTGGTCGTGTAGCTTGGTTACTGTCAGGAAATTTGACGTGAGATACACGACATGCCACTACGGCTGCACAGTACAATATTGAGTGGGTATCAGCAAGGTCTTCGCTGCTGTCAAAGCAGTTTGACAGCAGCGAATCTAGAGTACACACCAGCGCCTTGTTTTTCTTGTGCATAGGCAAACGAGGTAAACGTGGTCTAAGTTCAGGCGGTGTGGAGCGATACTCTCGGAACGCACCCTCCAAAGCGCTCCTCAGTTGTGCGTTGCACTGGGTACTCACGGTTATAACTTCGTCAACATCCTCTTCACCACCGCGATCGGATCGCGGCGAAGCACTGGATTCATTCTGCATCTGCGTCGCGATCATTGGCGAAGCAGGCGTAACTGGGTTACTCCGTGAGTCGAGGCGTAGTCGATCAAGTACAGTGTCATCCAACATATGGTTACGTTGGATGACCCGCACCTGATCCGATAGTCGCTGCGCCGACACGCTGACAGCTGGTTCAAGCACCTGAAACAGAGTTATTATTATTATTTTAAAATTATTATTAGTAACATATTTTTATTAATTTCATAGTTTGCTATGTAGACTCAAGTTTTTATTTGTTTTATGGTTTATTCTAAACCAAAAAAATATATGTTATTTTGTACGCCATAAATGGCAAAACATGCAGATCTACCTGTTTATTTAAAGACTTTGCACATATTATTTGATGTATAGAATAGAATAGAATAAAATAGAATAAAACTTTATTGTACACCAAAAATTAAACATAACGGGCTTACAAAACTAACAATTTTATGGTTACAACGGCGGTCTTATCGCTGATAGCGATATCTTCCAGACAACCTTTGGATTGACATTATGGAATTAAAATAAAAAAGGGGTAGTCAGTGGTGTACTACACAAAATTTTTAAATAACAAAAGTAAAGTTATCTACTTATACATGTATAATATAAATATAATACATAAACAAAAATATATTAGATGTTTGTGTTTTTAATATTAAATGGCAAAAATAAAACTAGAATGGTGACAAATTTTGACTGAATGAAATTACAGAGAATGAAAATGATTTATAACTAAGCTTTTAAAAGCAACGAGTGACTGTGCTTGTCTTACCGACACCGGCAATTCGTTCCATAAACGGACAGCCTGGACCGTAAAGGACTGGTCATAAAATTTGGTGGAATGTGCAGGCATCAAAAGTCTCAAATTCTCCGATGATCTCAAGTGCCTACTGTGAGTATCATGTATACTCATGTTTTACAATAAAAATTCAATACAATACACAACACAAAAACATAGTAATAGGGAAAAAATTATCTGCTGCCCCATACAAAATTTCAATACCTATCCGACCCAAATGTATAGGGCAGCTGATAGAAGAGAAACATGTTCAGTTTGATGGTCTGTAGCACACCCTTAAGTCTATATATATATCTACCAAAATTGAATGCGTATATAAATCGTGTCCGTTAACCAGATTGTGGCTGAAAATCAGGATTTGGTGGCCTACAATGACGTCTTAAAGCATTATTCTTTTAATCTTATTCCAGAGTGAGAAAGAGATATCGCTAGACGATCTCTATAGCTCGGTCTCTTTCCCACATTGCAATAAGAATACTACATTGCAATACTGCTTTAAAACGTCATAGTATCAAGTGGTTTAATATTCAGTTGGGAGATTTATTTGATGATGACCTATACATACTAACTAATGAGGCAAGAGTCAAGGAATCAAACGCAAGGTCTAAAATTTAAGACAATACTACATTTAAATAGTAGTTACAATATAACGTGAAATAAATTAACCGATTAGTTCGAAAACACATCTGTTCCCAAACGATTTGGAATCCTTTGTCCCAAAACGATATATTTCCATTCGGAATCCGGCATTTTCGGATTATCGACAGCCCTTTCGAGATAATGGAAACTTTCGATTTCAATTAACTTTTCTTATTCTTAATGGCCAGCTTCTTCGAACTTTTATTTTTGAGTTTTTTTCAGAGGAAGAAAAGTTTTTCTGAACAAATGAATTTAGAATCTGAGTATTATAAGAATAGTATATATAGTAAATTGATATAAAAATCTAGTAAAATGACAATATCTTGATGTTATTCACAATAATTTTAACACTAACAGCAGAATACCACCAGCAACTTATGAAGTTCATTGGGACTTTCGCAGTGATGTACAAACAATATGTATGACCTACAAGAGTTGATGTTAGAAACTAGGTAAGGTAGGAAAAACTTATGATAATGTAACCGAATGTGTAATGTGAAGTACGGTGTACCTCAGGGGAGCGTATTGGGTCCCCCACTATTTCTGGTGTACATAAATGATCCTCCAAAAAGTGTCAAGCACCCAACTGTATAATTTGCTGATGATTGTACAATAACGATAAAAAAAGATGAATCCTACAACTATGAACAAGAAATCAATGACACACTAAAGCAAACAATATTTTTTATTGATGACATTTCAAAACCAACTAAAAATACAATAAACTACGCTAATATTCTAACCTACAACAAACCAAACTATTGTTTCTTAACACCAGTTACACCTTACGATGTTGTCAAAATAATCATGGCTTTAAAAAACACCGACAGTACGGGTTGGGATGGAATTTCCACAAAAATAATAAAGCGTGTAGTGTACGAAATTGCTCCAATCATCACCTACATAATAAATAAATGTATTGAAGAAGGTATTTTCCCGACGTATTTGAAAATTACTATAGTGACTCCAATATTCAAAAAAGACAACACGGAAGATGTACGATGCTACAGACCTATCGCTCTCATTCCAATAATGGCAAAAATATTTGAAAGAGTACTATATAATAATCTAATTGATTATTTAGAAAAAAATAAAATTATTATAGATAATCAAGTTGGGTTCAGAAAAGGGAAATCGGTTAATACAGCAATGCATCAGTTTTTACAAAAAATTATAACGGAACTAGATAAAAAAAATCAAGTCACAGCCTTATACATGGACATGACAAAGGCTTTCGATTATGTCGACCATGGAATACTGCTACATAAACTAGAAATATACGGAGTTCGAGGTAAAGCCTTAGAAATATTTAGATCCTATCTCAGTTACAGAAGACAGTTCACTGAAATAACCCAATTATGTCCTTTCACAAACACAGAAATCAAATATACATCGAGCCCAAGGTGTATAAAATATGGTGTACCTCAAGGGTCGATACTAGGACCACCACTATTTCTCATTTATATAAATGATTTACCTAACGCTATTCAACACCCTATGGTTTTATTTGCAGACGACAGTACGGCGATTTTCACAAATAACAAAAATAAAAATATTGAACTAGAAATAAATGATTCCCTATCTAAATTAATACATTGGCTAACGTTAAATAATCTAAAAATAAATCTTACAAAAACCTGTTACATGAATTTTAAGAATAAAAACGCTAAATCAATTCCATTATCTATTGAATACAATAATGCAACTGTATCCGAGGTTAAAAGTACAAAATTTCTAGGTATATATATAGATTCTAATATGTCATGGAAAACACATGTAAATAGTGTATGTAGCAAATTACATCAATTCTCTTATGCCCTCTACATGCTCAAAAAAGTATCTAACCAAGCCACACTACTTAGTGCTTATCATGCCTATGTGGGATCCACTATATCTTATGGGATACTATATTGGGGATACTCCACTCATAAAGAAGTTGCATTCAAGGCACAAAAAAAGTGTATTAGAGCAATATGTGGGATACACCAAACGGATTCATGTAAACCTCATTTCATAAACCTCAGGATACTAACCCTCCCTTCTCTATATATCTACGAGGCCTCAATATTAGTTAAATTAGACATCAGTAGCTATGACACATTAAAAACCAGTAGACTTAAAGATACATTAAGAAGTAAAACATCCCACACTGCAGTACATAGTAATAGTATTTTTTGTATGGGCATAAAAATTTATAATAATTTACCCAAAGAAATTAAAAGCATTAATTTAATTGGTATTTTTAAAAGGAAGCTAAAAGACTTCCTGATAAGAAAGGCATATTACTCAGTTATGGAATTTCTTGAAGAAAAATAATTATGTGATATTGGATTCATTGTGATACTTAATAAAATGACATATAAATTATAAGAATATGAAATGTATGAAATAATGTATAATGTATGAATACTAATAATTTTATATAAGATAATGTAAACTGGAACAACTGTAATATTGAGTGTGTGTATATCTTAATTTTATTTTTTATATTTAAATACCATTTAAATTGCAATGCCCTAACAGGCAACTAAGTTATAAGAACCTACCTATTGTCAACATCTTCAAGACTACACTTAGTTCGCAATAAAGAATTTGAATTTGAATTTGAATTTGAATAGATTGGTTAGAGACAAACAATTTAAAAATTAACTTAGAAAAGATGTGTATAATGCATTTTAGTCAGCGACAGCGACAGCTATCGGTTAATATTAGTTACAATGGAAATTCAGTCACAAAAACGGATACTACAAAGTTTTTATCGTTAATGATAGACAGCCAACTAACTTGGAAAGGGCAGGTTGTAGAAATTTGTAAAAAACTTAACAGTTTTGCTTTTGCTCTTCATAAGCTGTCCAAATTTGTAAACCGTGATGCCGTGCTTATTGCCTATCATAGCTACGTAGAATCAGTTCTACGATACGGAGTAATTTTCTGGGGTAATTCGACAGACAAGAATTTCGTTTTTACTGCACAAAAATGCGTACGCGCTATATGTAATTTACAGTCAAGGGATAGTTGTAAGCCATATTTTAAATCTTTGAAGCTTCTTACATTGCCGTCATTATCCATCTTTGAGGTGGCAGTGTTCGTTAAGACAAACCCACAGCTTTTCGAAGTTAAAACAGCACTCCTAAGTAAAAGCTTTTATAGAATGGCTCCAATTATTTTCAATAAAATTCCACGACATTTAAAGAACCTTAATAGTAATATGTTTAAAAAGAAATTAAAACAATTTTTTTTTTTTTCAAATTCAAATTCATTTATTTTGTGAACATAGGTGAAAATTAGGTGGTAAAATACATAACATGTAGAAACTATCTATGTTCCGCCGTTAAGCATACAAAATGTTTCTATAATTTAGGTAAGCACTACAATAATCTCAATGTACAACAATACAATTTGTACAAATAAATAATTAAAATCATCAAATAACATTGCATTACATAAAATGTCAGCTATAATGTCAAGATTAAAATTAAATTACATGCATAAAATGTCAGAGTTATGTCAATATAAGTAAAATTTTAATTAATAAAAGCTACTACTCCACAGCTGAGTTTATGGAGGACAAGACATTTTGATTATGTTTTTTTTTTTTTTTTACTTTAATAATTGTGTGTGTTAGTACGTAAGGAATTGTGTGTTAATAATATGTAATTGTCTTATTTAATTTAAAATTCTGTGTCTATTGTTTTGACATACCTAACTCTATTATGATTTGTATGCTCTCGGGTAAAATGTAGAGAACTAACCATTTCTGTATTACTTCTTATTGTAATGAAACCTACATTTACGAATAAATTTGATTTGATTTGATTTGATATGACCGATTGCCCACTCAAGACCTAATAATTCATAATTTTTGGACTTCTGTCGTGCCTATTTAAGAGCAATAGCAATAACAATATGTAATGTTACTATGACTGGTTCCGTCTAACATAACCGTGTAGCCGAATAGCGAAAACTGTCAAGTGTCACAGATGTTGCAGGAATGCTCCGAATTCAGAACTTATGGTACCCTAGTAACTTGAAGGAATATAATTATCACAACTAGCTCTCCCGCGCAACTTCGTCTCCGTCACATTTTCCCCGATTTTGAATAATTATTAATTGCTGCTCCTCTCCTATTTGTCGTATTGTAATGATATATAGCCTTCCTCGATAAATGGGCTATCTAACACTGAAAGAATTTTTCAAATCGGATCAGTAGTTCCTGAGATTAGCGCGTTCAACCAAACAAACAAACTCTTCAGCTTTATAATATTAGTATAGATACACGAGTTATGAATTCATAAGAAATACTATTAGCTATCAAGCCCGAAGGCACTTAATAAGCCGAATCCTGCCGGCTTCCTTTGGAAACAAGGCACTATACGTAGTGTCTACTGTAGTCAAATAGTAAATTATGTACACATCTGTAGATATCACTTCACAGTACAGACATTGAAAACATCATAGGATTGAAACCATTACAAAAATGCCAAAAATGTTAACGTCAACAAAGAATACAACATGTGCCGCCAGTAAGCCGAGTCTCGGGTGTCAGAATTCAGAACTAAATTCGCATGAACGCGGACACGTGACTTTGCGGATATCAGCAGCGTTTTGTAGGAACAAGGTAAGCCGAAGTTTATCGAGTTACGACAAAGTTTGTATGTATAGAAAGCTAAATAAAAACCACTTCCCGATCTCCGATCCAGCTGAAATTTTGCACACACCTTTAGTTCTAAGAACAATACATTCTTATGACAGACATAACTCAATCCTGCAGCCAGGATTGTCTCCCCACGAGGGAACTCCTCAACGGTTAATAGCACAGATACGAAACTTTGCATACGAGTTCATATTTGATGGATAATTACGATTTGTGTCATGAATTCATCCTACCACCAAGATCGTCTCCTCACGAGGGAACTCCTCAACGTCTAATGGCACAGATACGAAACTTTGCATACGAGTTCATATTTGATGGATAATCACGATTTGTATAATGAACTCATCCTACCGCCAAGATCGTCTCCTCACGAGGGAACTCCTCAACGTCTTATAGCACAGATACGAAACTTTGCATACGAGTTCAAATTTGATGGATAATCACGATTTGTATCATAAACTCATGCTACCGCCAGGATCGTCACGAGGGATAAATCCTACAGTTACCAGAAGCTTGTCGCGTGAATGGTAAATGCTATAAAAACTAAGCGCAACAAGCTTTTGTGAAAATTATCCTATATCGTTTTCATTTACTCAAAGATTTATTTTCTTCTTTTAAGTGCATCTTTATATAAGCTTGTTTCAAAAAGGATTTATTACTTATATTTTTATTTGTTAATAGTTCCTGTGCATTTAATCGTTACCATAAGTTATGAAAACAGGGATCAAGTTGGGTCCTTCGAATTTTCGTTATGGGTGTCATTTTGGTCGGTCGGTTTTCAGGTTAGCTGATGATCAAAACAAAAAAAAAATACAATTTCACATCATTTCAGCCCAAAAGACGTCCACTGCTGGACATAGGCCTCCCACAAGTGTCGTATTGACATTTTGGGGGGGGTTTTGCCATAATCGCCACGCTTGGCAGGCGGGTTGGCGATCGCAGTACGGTTGTTACAAAAGCACCGAGAACGCTGCTGCCCATTCTCTGGCAAGTCCCTTAGTCGCCTCTTACGACACCCACGGGAAGATATGGGATGGTGCTATTCTTTACGTCCGACACCATACAGAGCAATTCTCATTTTTTCTTCGGTTTCCCCTTACAAAGTTTTGATCCTTCACCACTGTTAGCTATTCGGTATATTTTACAATAAAAGGTGCCAAAGTGAGTTCCTAATTTGGTTTCCCAGGTCGGGATTTTTTATTTAATCAAAATCAAAATATTTTTATTTTACATAGGCCTACAGGGGCACTTATAAAACGTCGGCAAAAAGGTGCTCGGTTCGGGTTGGTCGTTTCCTATGGAGAAGAACCGGCAAGAAATATTATATTACGGCGGTATTATTATATTTATTTTTTGTCTTTGTTTGTATTCGTAAGTTAGTATGTTCTTATATTGTATATTTTATTTTAAATCGTTATTTGCTTCATGTTTTATGTATTCCATTTTCTCTTCTTCTTTTACACACTATGTCTACATCTCTTTTTTAGTATCTCCTTTCGCAGGTATGCTGGAAGAGATTTCTTTAGAAATAAGCATCACCTTTGTACCTATTTTCTTTTCCTTTCTTCTCTTCTGTATTTAGTGTGTACATAAATTGTTAAATAAATAAATAAATAAGAAACTCCATGGTTACTCTTTTAGAATCATTTGGTTTTACAATATTTCTGTAACAGCATTAGTACTAAAGTATGGGAGGACATCGTAGGCCTGACAATAAGTCGTTGCTTACTACAAAACGTAGAACGAAATAAAAAGTTACCAAGGATCTAGGAATCTATAAGGCCTACAATGTCCACACATTTACAAACAATCGGTAAATAAGAAAAAGAGTCTATACAACAACAAAAAATAAATAGAAAATATCACAAAAAGACTAGATCAAATAAGTGACACAAATGTTGTCATCCGTGCTGTAACTATTCTAAACAAAAGGTGTAATGATTTAAAAACTATTGTAAAACATCTGATTAAAAAGAAAGGAAAAAAAATAAGATTGAGAATAGTTAGAGACATCCACACATTTGTGCCGTTTATGAGCTACCAGGGAAGCCGCATGTGCGAAGGGGCTAAGGCCAAACTTCTCTATCTTCAACGTAGTCCTTAATTTTGTAATATGCTTTTTTAATTAGGACACGTTTAATATATTTTTTAAACTTTCCATCGGTCAGTTCTGTAACTGACTTCGGCAACTTATTATAAAAGCGTATACTGTTTATAAGAAAAGACTTGCTAGTTTTGATTAATCTGAATTTGGGTATTACAATTTCGTGTTTACTGCGTGTATTCATATTATGGAAGTCGCTTCTAATTTTGAAAAGTCCTCGGTTTTTGCGGACATATAAAATACATTCTAAAATATAAAGTGAAGGCAGAGTCAGTATATCGATTTCTTGAAATTTTTCTCTGAGGGATTCACGAGGACCCATTTTGTAGATAGCGCGGACTGCCCTCTTTTGCAGTATGAAAATTGAATCAACGTTTGCTGCCGATCCCCACAGCAGAATGCCATAGGACATAATACTATGGAAATAAGCGTAGTATACTAACCTAGCTGTGGCTATATCAGTTAACTGCCTTATTTTTCTGATTGCATAGGCAGCTGAGCTTAACCTTCCTGAAAGAGTTCTAATGTGCCCGCCCCACTGCAGTTTTGAATCGATAGTAATCCCCAAGAATACAGTTTCCGCTATAACATCAAGCTTCTTGCCGTCAAGATTTAAATTTAGGTCACGTTGTGGTACATTTGGTAAAGAAAACTTAAGGCATTTTGTTTTATTCGTATTCAATAAAAGATTGTTGGCTGCGAACCATTTCGAGAGAATAGTTAGGCTTTCCTTAACATGTAAGACGTCCGTATCTTTTCTATCAATTTTAAAGATTAGCGAAGTGTCATCAGCAAATAGAATTATATCCGAAAATTTGGCCATCATATAAGGGAGATCATTAATATAAACAAGAAACAGGAAAGGGCCGAGAATTGAACCTTGGTGCACGCCCATCTTGACTATAGACCCGCAGGACGTCGCCCCATTTACATTTACTTTTTGCAGCCTGTTTGATAAATAAGAGAGAACAAGATCAGCAGCTTGTCCACGAATTCCGTAGTGGTGTAATTTACAGATCAGTATTTTGTGGTCGACGCAGTCGAACGCTTTTGAGAGATCACAGAAGATGCCAATAGCATCCTGGGACTTCTCCCAGGACTCCAAAATGTGACTGATGAGTTTTACTCCCGCGTCCGTTGTCGACCTACCCTTCGTGAAGCCAAACTGCTGACTATGCAGTATCCTATTAGAGTTGAAGTGAGACAACATCTGGTCCAGCATAATTTTTTCATAGATTTTACTCAGTGCTGGAAGCACAGATATAGGCCTATAATTAGAGGGATCACTCTTACAACCTGATTTGAAAATTGGTACTACTTTACTATGTTTCATCAAGTCGGGAAACTTGCCGCTGTCCAAACATTGGTTGAATATGCCTGTTAAGACAGGAGCAATCGTATCAATTAGCTGAAGCTCTTCTTAAAGAGAACTTTACAAAGAACATACCAAACTTTAAATTTAAACCAGTATCGTAGTGTAGGTTCTTGGAGATATCTCCAAGAACCTTGACGGATATTCCTCATAAGTCTTCAGTATTTTTTATATTGAGACTTTTGAATGCGTTTTTAATTGATACGATACATACTGGTTTAAATTTAAAGTTTGGTATGTTCTTTGTAAAGTTCTCTTTAAGAAGAGCTTCAGCTAATTTAGCTCAAGAGGGGAGAGATTTCGTAACCTCTAACGTAATGTTGGTAAAGAAGTTGTCTAGAGTCTCAGCGATTTCTAGCTTATCACAAATTGTTTTATTATCTATTTTCAAAGACAATTCAGTCTTATCTCGTTGTTGCGTCTTTCCTGTTTCTCTGTTAATTACCTGCCATACAGTTTTTATTTTATTCTTAGAAACACCGATTTTATTACTTATTATTTTAGATTTTGCTTGAACGCAGACACTTTTGAATATTTTTGAATAGTTTCTAACATAAGTGTGAAGGACTTTATCTGAAGTCAGAGATTTTTCGTGATATAAATTTTATAAAATATCTCTACTTTTTCTTATTCCCGCAGTGGCCCATTCGCTAAATTTGGATTTTGAGTTGACTTTAACATTTTTTACAGGACACGTTTTATTAAATTCCTGGCAAACTGTGGAAAATAATATACTGTAGTTTATATTGGGGTCTTCTAAATCAAAACTAGCATTAGAAAGTTTGCTAAGAACATTATTATTAAAAGATTTTAATTTATTTTTGGAAAGAGGTCTTAATTTAATTGATTTAACGAAGTGTAACTTTTTGTCTAACTCAAAAGATACAAGTTGTCCAGTATGGTCTGACCTAACGCCACTTATTAATAAAGACTCTTTTACTATGCAATTAGTAAATACATTATCTATGCATGTAGCTGAGGTTGCTGTTATTCTAGTTGCTACACTAAATAAATATTTTAAGTTGAATGATTTAAACATTGAGACCAGCTTACATTTTTCGGGTGAATTGAATAACAGGTCAATATTGAAGTCACCACAAACAAAAACTAATTTATTATCTGTGAAACGTTTACTTAATATTTCTTCCATTGTGATTAAAAATAATGACAAATTTGATGCTGGTGGTCTATACACACATAAGACAGTATGACCCTCAACCTCTGCACATGCTACCTCACATAAGCGATCAACAGAGTAAGCAGTGATATCCTTCCTCTCCTTATACCTGAGACAGCTATTACAAAGTATCAAGGTACCACCACCCACTGAGGATCTGTTGTACGCACTGGCAACTGAAAAATTATTTACATTAAACAGCATCCTATCTGGTTTTAACCAAGTTTCACTAAAACAAAAAATATCCATGTGGTATTTATCTACTAACATTTCCACGTCTAGAATTTTGCCGGAGAAGCGATTAATATTCTCGTGATAAAGTAAGATATTGCTACCAGGCTTCTCTTCTGTCGGCTCTAATAGTTTAAATAATCTACAACAGTATTATTGGAGACACAAGATAATAAATACCATTTCGTCACTTAACCTAGTCTCAGTTAAATCATCAATAACTGCGTGTATAAAAAATGCTAAAAGTGAAGCCAAAAAATGTCGACTTTTTTTGGCAAGAAACATATGTTCCCGAATCAAAACAAAATCTCTAACAAAATTGTTAGTATCAAAAAACAATAGACGGTCACTATGACGACATGATAAAATATGCATCAAGTTATTTAAATTAGAAATATAATCATTTTCCTGACCAAGTAAGCTATCCGAGTATGGCAATGCACATAAAATTAATTTGCCTAATCTTAACTTAAGTAGGGTGTCGATACCATTAACTATGTCCCTTTTAATTTTTCCCTTTTAATTGGAAATAGCCTGAGTATCTCATACTCAGGCTATTTCCAATTAAAAGTACTACTATGGTCTGCTCATTCAATTGTGTGTGTTGAATTTTATTAATGAGCTCATTAAAATGTAGATTATGGTGACAATGGTTTACTACTGTGTGTTTAGACCGGTTATTTAACAATGATCCAAAACCTGTTCCTATTCTATCTGAATACATTATGATATTACTTTGGGTAGGTTTCAAAGTTGCTAAAGTACGGTTCAACATGGGTACAGCAATAGGAGCCACATGCTGAGACATGAGAGGTGGCAGAGGGGCAGCACAACTACAGGTGAGATTGTTAGTTAGTGACTCATACCTCTCCGCGTTATACTTCACCAGGTCCACCAACTCACATGCCTCCTGCATACGCTCACTCAACATCTGTTGACTAGACTCATACTTACATAAAATTTCCTTAAGTGTGTTTTCCCTACTCAGTAATTCCCTTTGAAGGTTCTGTATGTCAGCATCATACATTTGTTTGCTAGTTTCTAAGCTACTGTTACACATATTTAATTGCTTTTTTAAGTTTCTAGATTCTCTTCGGAGGTTAACATTATATTTATAAACACTTTGATTTTTTAATTTTCTAATAGGCTATGGGATTTCTACTTAGTTGACAAAATTTGGGGAGCATTAAACCTCTACCAATCGCTTCAGAGACCTATAGGCCGTGTTGTTTATAATATTTTTTTTTATGTTTTCGTAGATATCATGTAGGTCTCATTTCTGATAAACAACACAAAATGAAACGCGAATCCGCTAGTGTTTTAGTCAAAATCTCGACTTATGAATTTTTTAGTCATGGGTTTGAAACCAGACCCACTGGAACTTGAAACTGTGCCAATTATTACGGAATTCCGCGAAGATGCCATCCAAAGCGTCCCGCGATCTTCTCCTCGGCCTGCCGCGACCCCGTTTAGCTGTCAGGGCTCCAGTCTTACGATACTCGGTCCCAGAACTGAACCGTCCGATCCGGCAGATATGACCTGCCCAGTCCTATTTTATTCTTGCAGCTTTATAAGCTACGTCGGCAATTTGCGTTCTAAAACGCAGTGTGATGCTTCTTATCCTTATAGTTTTTTGTATTTTCCAGTTCCGCAGCTGATGAAGAGAAGATTACAGTGTCATCAGCGAAGCGTAGATTTGTCAACCTGGCCTCACCGAGACGTATGAAAAAGCTACCATACTTTACTTCTCTCTTCCCAAGCGGTCGCCAACGTTCTAAAGACTGCTTCTAGGCTACTGCTAAATAGCTTTGGAGATAGCGGGTCCCCCTGATTGACTCCCTTTAGGATTCTGATTTGTGGACCTATCCGTTCCAATTTTACTGCTTTATTTTGTCAAACACGTAATTTATATAGGTAGATTTTTCTACATTTTGTTTGCGAAGAGCTTTAAAGGGGCGCTAGAAAGTGCGCTACTCTATCGAAAGCTTTCGAGTGTTCCACAATTCAAGGTAAAGTTGTATATTAATTCTAAAGATTTTTCTATTATCTGATTGATGATAAGCAAGTGGGGTGGCAACATTATAGACTGGTAATAAAACGACGGCGTTATTTTCAAACGCGCTTTACATACAAAGCACTGATGAATCAGGACCGTGTCGGGTAGACCAGTCATCGGCCACTCCAGATGTTTCCATCGGTCGAACACCGAGTATGATTCAACGATACTTACTGAAGTACTTAGTACGAAGGGAAATTACGCACGCTATCTGTTAAGAAATTATATTTATAAATATAACTTTACAGTCAACCTATTAATCGCTTTGTCACTTATGATAAGTCATCATCTACCTTTTCCCAACTATATTGGGGTGGCTTCCAGTTTAACCACCTGCAGCGGAATACCTGTATTTTACATGGAGCTACTGCCTATCTGACCTCCACAAGCCAGTTAGTACTGAGTGATACCCTGTGGTGAGACTGGTTGTCAGACTTTCAGGTCACTGACTACCTGTAACGACTGTCAAAGATCTACAACTAACAGCCAAGACCAACGGCTTAACGTGCTTTCCGAGGCATGGACGAAACTCGACATGTAATGGGCAGTCACCCATCCACGGACCAACCTAGGCAAGCGCGGCTTAACCTGAAGACCGACCCGAACCCCTTTTATCACTGTGACAAATATCTATACATATAAAATTCAAAGTCCTGACTGACTGACAAATATTGACGCACAGCCTAAGCCACTGGTTCTAGAGACCTGAAATTTAGAGGTTGTGTTCTTTGTGAAGAGACCGCTAAGAAAGGGTTTTTCGAAATTCCATCCTTAGAGGGGTAAAACAAGGGATGAACTATTGTATGGAAATCGGTAGTTTTTAAAGTTAGAATCATGAAATTTCATATACAAGCTTCTGGTTAGAATAAATAAATACGTATTTTAGCATTTTGAAAATCTACCTTCTAAGAGCGTTTGATAGGGGTTGAAAGTTTATACGCGGAATCCGTCATTTTTGAAGTAAGAAGAATAAAATAAATTATTGTCGTTAAAGTTTCTGAGTAAAAATAAATTAATACATATTTCGTTGTTTTTGGAAATGGTATAAAAGTGGTGGAAGCGTTTAAATGGCTAATTATTTTTGTGGGGTAACGCAAACTTGGGCAATCACCAAACTCCACGTGGGTGAAGCCGCGGGCAGAAGCTAGTTCCTAATACATTAAAACTTATATAAAGGTGCTATCATATAAACAAATACCGAATGACATACAACTTAAACAAGTAAAGGGTGTGCTGCCCCTCTGCCACCTCTCATGTCACAGCATGTGGGTCCTATTGCTGTACCCATGTTGAACCGTACTATAGCAACTTTGAAACCCACCCAAAGTAATATCTTAGTGTATTCAGATAGAATAGGAACAGGTTTTGGATCTTTGTTAAATAACCGGTCTAAACACACAGTAGTGAACCATTGTCACCATAATCTACATTTAAACGAGCTCATTAATAAAATTCAACACACACAATTGAATGAGCAGACCATACTAGTACTTTTAATTGGAAATAGCCTGAGTGTCTCAAAAAGGGACATAGTTAATGGTATCGACACCCTACTTATGTTTAGATTAGGCAAATTAATTTTATGTGCATTGCCATACTCGGATAGCTTACTTGATCAGGAAAATTATTATATTTCTAGTTTAAATAACTTGATGCATATTTTATCATGTCGTCATAGTGACCGTCTATTGTTTTTTGATACTAACAATTTTGTTAGAGATTTTGTTTTGATTCGGGAACATATGTTTCTTGCCAAAAAAAGTCGACATTTTTTGGCTTCACACGCAGTTATTGATGATTTAACTGAGACTAGGTTAAGTGACGAAATGGTATTATCTTGTGTCTCCAATAATACTGTTGTAGATTCTATAGATTCTTTAAACTATTAGAGCCGACAGAAGAGAAGCCTGGTAACAATATCTTACTTTATTACCAGAATATTAATCGCTTCTCCGGCAAAATCCAAGACGTGGAAATGTTAGTAGATAAATACCACATGGATATTTTATGTTTTAGTGAAACTTGGTTAAAACCAGATAGGATGCTGTTTAATGTAAATAATTTTTCAGTTGCCAGTGCGTACAACAGATCCTCAGTGGGTGGTGGTACCCTAATACTTTTTAATAGCTGTCTCAGGTATAAGGAGAGGAAGGATATCACTGCTTACTCTGTTGATCGCTTATGTGAGGTAGCATGTGCAGAGGTTGAGGGTCATACTGTCTTATGTGTGTATAGACCACCAGCATCAAATTTGTCATTATTTTTAATCACAATGGAAGAAATATTAAGTAAACTTTTCACAGATAATAAATTAGTTTTTGTTTGTGGTGACTTCAATATTGACCTGTTAGTCAATTCACCCGAAAAATGTAAGCTGGTCTCATAGTTTAAATCATTCAACTTAAAATACTTATTTAGTGTAGCAACTAGAATAACAGCAACCTCAGCTACATGCATAGATAATGTATTTACTAATTGCATGGTAAAAGAGTCTTTATTAATAAGTGGCGTTAGGTCAGACCATAGGTACTGGACAACTTGTATCTTTTGAGTTAGACAAAAAGTTACACTTCGTTAAATCAATTAAATTAAGGCCTCTTTCCAAAAATAAATTAAAATCTTTTAATAATAATGTTCTTAGCAAACTTTCTAATGCTAGTTTTGATTTAGAAGACCCCAATATAAACTACAGTATATTATTTTCCACAGTTTGCCAGGAATTTAATAAAACGTGTCCTGTAAAAATTTTTAAAGTCAACTCAAAATCCGTATTTAGCGAATGGGCCACTGCGGGAATAAGAAAAAGTAGAGATATTTTATACAATTTATATCACGAAAAATCTCTGACTTCAGATCAAGTCTTTCACACTTATGTTAGAAACTATTCAAAAATATTCAAAAGTGTCTGCGTTCAAGCAAAATCTAAAATAATAAGTAATAAAATCGGTGTTTCTAAGAATAAAATAAAAACTGTATGGCAGGTAATTAACAGAGAAACAAGAAAGACGCAACAACGAGATAAGACTGAATTGTCTTTGAAAATAGATAATAAAACAATTTTTGATAAGCTAGAAGTCGCTGATACTCTAGACAACTTCTTTACCAACATTCCGTTAGAGGTTACGAAATCTCTCCCCTCTTCAGCTAAATTAGCTGAAGCTCTTCTTAAAGAGAACTTTACAAAGAACATACCAAACTTTAAATTTAAACCAGTATGTATTGCTACAATTAAAAACGCATTCAAAAGTCTCAATATAAAAAATACTGAAGACTTATGGGGGATATCCGTCAAGGTTCTTGGAGATATTATTGATACGATTGCTCCTGTCTTAACAGGCATATTCAACCAATGTTTGGACAGCGGCAAGTTTCCCGACTTGATGAAACATAGTAAAGTAGTACCAATTTTCAAATCAGGTTGTAAGAGTGATCCCTCTAATTATAGGCCTATATCTGTGCTTCCAGCACTGAGTAAAATCTATGAAAAAATCATGCTGGACCAGATGTTGTCTCACTTCAACTCTAATAGGATACTGCATAGTCAGCAGTTTGGCTTCACGAAGGGTAGGTCGACAACGGACGCGGGAGTAAAACTCATCAGTCACATTTTGGAGTCCTGGGAGAAGTCCCAGGATGCTATTGGCATCTTCTGTGATCTCTCAAAAGCGTTCGACTGCGTCGACCACAAAATACTGATCTGTAAATTACACCACTACGGAATTCGTGGACAAGCTGCTGATCTTGTTCTCTCTTATTTATCAAACAGGCTGCAAAAAGTAAATGTAAATGGGGCGACGTCCTGCGGGTCTATAGTCAAGATGGGCGTGCACCAAGGTTCAATTCTCGGCCCTTTCCTGTTTCTTGTTTATATTAATGATCTCCCTTATATGATGGCCAAATTTTCGGATATAATTCTATTTGCTGATGACACTTCGCTAATCTTTAAAATTGATAGAAAAGATACGGACGTCTTACATGTTAAGGAAAGCCTAACTATTCTCTCGAAATGGTTCGCAGCCAACAATCTTTTATTGAATACGAATAAAACAAAATGCCTTAAGTTTTCTTTACCAAATGAACCACAACGTGACCTAAATTTAAATCTTGACGGCAAGAAGCTTGATGTTATAGCGGAAACTGTATTCTTGGGGATTACTATCGATTCAAAACTGCAGTGGGGCGCGCACATTAAAACTCTTTCAGGAAGGTTAAGCTCAGCTGCCTATGCAATCAGAAAAATAAGGCAGTTAACTGATATAGCCACAGCTAGGTTAGTATACAACGCTTATTTCCATAGTATTATGTCCTATGGCATTCTGCTGTGGGGATCGGCAACAGACGTTGATTCAATTTTCATACTGCAAAAGAGGGCAGTCCGCGCTATCTACAAAATGGGTCCTCGTGAATACCTCAGAGAAAAATTTAAAGAAATCGATATACTGACTCTGCCTTCACTTTATATTTTAGAATGTATTCTATATGTCCGCAAAAACCGAGGACTTTTCAAAATTAGAAGCGACTTCCATAATATAAATACACGCAGTAAACACGAAATTGTAATACCCAAATTCAGATTAACCAAAACTAGCAAGTCTTTTCTTATAAACAGTATACGCTTTTATAATAAGTTGCCGAAGTCAGTTACAGAACTGACCGATGGAAAGTTTAAAAATTATATTAAACGTGTCCTAATTAAAAAAGCATATTACAAAATTAAGGACTACGTTGAAGATAGAGAAGTTTGGCCTTAGCCCCTTCGCACATGCGGCTTCCCTGGTAGCTCATAAACGGCACAAATGTGTGGATGTCTCTAACTATTCTCAATCTTATTTTTTTTTGTTTCTTTTTAATCAGATGTTTTACAATACTTTTTAAATCATTACACCTTTTGTTTAGAATAGTTACAGCACGGATGACAACATTTGTGTCACTTATTTGACCTAGTCATTTTGTGATATTTTCTATTTTATTTTTTGTTGTTGTTACACTGCATAGACTCTTTTTCTTATTTACCGATTGTTTGTAAATGTGTGGACATTGTAGGCCTTATAGATTCCTAGATCCTTGGTAACTTTTTATTTCGTTCTACGTTTCGTAGTAAGCAACGACTTATTGTCAGGCCTACGATGTCCTCCCATACTTTAGTACTAATGCTGTAACAGAAATATTGTAAAACCAAATGATTTTAAAAGAAACGACCAACCCGAACCGAGCACCTTTTTGCCGACGTTTTTATAAGTGCCCCTGTAGGCCTATGTAAAATAAAAATATTTTGATTTTGGTTTTGATTTTGAAAGTGCTAAAGCTTAAACAAAAACGTAGTTCGGTTAGCACTTTCTAAATACTTGTAATTTCAGACAGTTTCTTCAAGATTTAGTAAACGCGTATTAGTCTGTATTGTCCCAGAACAATAAAAAGGCACACCTCCCTTGCAAGAAGATAATAATTTAAAATTAAACACATCAACATTTGCAATTTCATCTTTTAAATTCCAAGAAATAGCTCAGCACAACAATCGGCTTCAATTTGTCATTATTTCGTAACAAACAAAAGACGACACAGTCCTGCAGTGGTAGATTAGTTACTGCTCCACGTGTCTGTGCTAGTCTCTCAAGACAGTGAAGCCAAGAATACACTAGGGGACAAATGTGCCACGACATGTATCGGCGACATGTCAGGCGAAGCCAGCCGATTTCGCCTGACAAATATGGTGACAACGCGCGACTTATGTCCGCAGCGACGTCAGACGAAGTCGTGCGACTTCGCGAAACTTCGCCTGACATATCTGGCGACATCACGAAGGCAGTCGATATCATGACACCCACCGAAGTAGTGTGTTGGCTGCGGCGTACATAATTATAATTAAAAGTCAAAGAAAAAAGACGAGAAGAAGTTGGGTTAGAAAGTACTATGTAAAGTACGATGTCGCGCAATGTTGCCAGACATGTCGAGCGAAGACCGACTACGTCGCGCTACCTCATCTAACGTCGCTGGCGACCCGTGTCGCGCGATGTTGCCAGACATGTCGACCGAAGTCCGGCAATGTTGTGCTACTTCACCCAACGTCGCTGGCGACACGTGTCGCACGACATTTGTCCCCTAGTGTATCCATGGCTTGAAGGAATACGATATATCCTTGAATTTAATTTTTTTTGAAATATACCGAGGAGCTCGTGGCTAAATAATAACAGCCGCACGGGTCGACCTTTAAGGTTAAGCCGTACTTGCCGAGGTTGGTCCGTGGATGGGTGACCATAATTACATACCGAGTTTCCTCCGTCCCTCGGAAAGCACGTTAAGCCGTTGGTGTTGGCTGTCATTTGTAGATCTTTGACAGTCATTACGAGTAGTCAGAAGCCAAAAGTCTGACATCCAGCCTTACCAAGGGGTATCGTATTACCTAGCTACTGGGTTGTGGAGGTCAGATAGGCAGTCGCTTCATGTAAAATACTGGTACTCATCTGCATCCGGTTAGACTGGAAGCCCCAAGATAGTTTGGGAAAAGGCTAGGCAGATGATGATGATTCCAAAACCCGCACCAGCACTGGGCACCCTTGGAATATAAGTAAAAAAGTCGGCAAATCAGTTGCGTCGCAGCCTAAGCGACAAAAGAAAAAAAAGGGGAAAAACAGAAGAAGGGTGCCCAACCTGCCTTGACTGGGGTCCGGAGCTCCTTGCCAATAATGGGCCAAGTTGATGAAGAGGTTTTCACGAAAGTGGAAAGGAAGAAGAAGAAGCCCAGTTCGTGAAACCAGTGCGGTACCGCACCGAGTGGACCCAACATGCTGCTGCATCCTGCTGTGCCTACGACGCAGCTGTACATTTCGCGTTAGCATCACTCCACGACGGTTGAGGATGTCGTGCAGTACGTGAAAGTGAATACCAACTGGACTCTGAGGGTTGAAAGGTTGGAATCGCGCCATAACATTAACTCTAAGTCGTTCGTTGTACGAGTTCCAACCTACCATCTACAGACCTGCGTGAGAGAGGACTTTTGGCCGAAAGGTGTCGTATTTCGACGTTTCCGAGGACGGTTACGCGACACCACGCAGAGAAACACGACGCCGTCAATGTTACGTGTTTAGTTATAGTTTAATAAGGTTTATTAATATGTATTAGTTTATTTTTTATTATATAAGATCATTTTGTGTATTTTATGCATGGGCCTTAGTTTCCTGATAATGAAATGATTGATTGATAAGTGACAGGCCTGTGCCCCAGCAGTTGAAACATGTAAGCTTAAATGTGGCTTAAGTTGTCAGAGGTTCTATTTCCTCATGAAATCAGCATTTTCTAGACCTACGAAGACTTTTTCAGAGCTGGCTGTCTATGAGCCCTGTAAACACTCATTCCAATAAGGATCACTGTATTAGTATGAGAAAAAGGAAAGAATCTTGAATTTCAAAGTCAACCTTTTCAGCATGGAAACAGTTTGTATCTTATCTACTTCATGTGTGATAGTGTAGCATTCACATTTTTATGGATACCTCGTGTATTTCAAGCACATAGATACTGCAAGTCGCTAGATTAGTTCAATATTATGTAAGAAATATCTATTTTTTGTTTTATTTTTAGACACATCGACAAGCAAAAAATCTAATCTAATCTAATCTAAAAAAACAGGTGTTCCTTACATTTTCACCATGCACATATGTAGGTATTGCACTTTTGCTTGAATTCAAGACGAGTTTTTCGAGAATAATCATGAGATTACAAAATAATTTATTTCACTCACAGCCTTTGTCGGTATGGTTAAATAAATTAATGATGAAAAACGGCGTCAGCTACGCTTTAAAATTAACACTGAACATAATTTATTACAAGAAATTTAACGTAGTGAATATAATTGCGAGACCCTATAATTTCAGCTCATCCCGACTCCGCCCGAAATTCAGAATGATTTCCTTATATCCTTTAGGGAAATCTGGACGGGAAAATTGCAAGGAATTTTGTAATAACTCAAGGTATAAAAAGGCAAATACATCATCATTGTCTTCCTCCGCTTACCAATTGAAAGCTATCCCTTAGGCAACTGCAGATCACGACCTGGAGGCAAATTTTCCTGGCGTGTGACGCAATTGAAGTGGTGTATACTTAAGGTGAGGGTGCTACCTTGGCGCGTGGTTCCACCTTAAATTCCCAAAATTTGTTTTTCTCATCCTACCATCTAGCAACGACTTGGGGGTCTACTGGGGTTTGACAGTACTAACTATATGTTGCTTTGCTTGTAGTCAGTATAAATGGACATGAATAAATAATTAATAATATATTGTTATTACTCTTATACACCCGGATATAACTACGCATGAAATGTACTAACAATGTAGTTACTTTTTTTTTTAATTGATATAATAAAAATTATCTGCAAACATTTTTCTCACAAACAAATGATAACATTGACGTAAGTAGGTAATTATTGACGATATTTACGGAAAAAAAACTTGCGACCTTTGAACCGAAATTGACTGTTTTCACAATATACACATATTGTGTTACGCGTACTTTAAAGTAGTAGTACCTAGTATATTGCCAGTGCCTTATACAGGGTGTAATGGAAAGACTATATACATTTAGGAAATGAAATGAAATAACTATCAGGACAACAAATGTAATCTAATTATCAAAACACAAAAGTTATAATGAATCGAATGAATTGGTGACGCAGCTAACAATACATACTTAAGGATGTGCTGCAGACCATCGTTTCACGAAGAAATTATCTGCTGCCCCATACAAAATTTCAAATCCTATTCGACCCAAATGTATGGGGTAGATGATAATTTTTTCCCTATTACGATGTTTGTTTGATGGAGAAACGTGTTCAGTTTGATGGTCTGTAGCACATCCTTAAGTATGTATCTACCCTTTCCGTAACACCCTGTATAGCTAAAAAGTAAAAAGACATCTTATTCAAGCGTTGATTTTTAGGGTTCCGTACTGAAAGTGTGGCTCGTCCATCCTTCGGGCTGTCATAGAGCTGAATGTTTTGAGAGACTTGAAATCTACCGCGCTTAAGTTCCTAAGTGGAACTTACGCGCAGTAGATTTCAAGTCTCTACCGCTATCATTAACTGCCTATGCTTTTTCCAAATATATTCGAGCTTACTATGCCTGTATAAAAAATAAGGGGGATGCCCTAGAAATATATGTATATTTGTGGCGTTTTCACGGAACCCTTCGTGGGCGAGTCCGACTTGCACTTGGCCTATTTTGCAAATCTTGTCCCACATCTTACACCTACTAACATATGCATCCAAGTCTGGATATGACCGACTTTGACCATACTTGACACTACTGACTTTAAGATGACTAGAGATTTTTTCCTAAATAGAAAAAGGTAATGTAATGAGCATTTAAAAAGAAAGATTCAAAGGTATCGTGAGTAACAGGATTCTTGTCCGGACTCTTTTGCAAATGTTAAAGCCTGAGTAGGAACTTTAGTTTTAGATTAATTCTTGAAATTTCTACCTCTTAAATCTGTTAATAATCCCTCAAGAGTATTAACAGATTCAGACCTTTTTAATATATTCCAGTCATCATATTTTTAAAGCACTTACTGATTGAATTGAATTTTCTCGTTGACACTTAAAGTCCATTAAAAAGCTCTGTTCAATTATACATATACGTATGTATATTTATACTTTTTTGTATATTATATATTTAGGAGCTCGTGGCTAAATAAAAACAGTCTCTTGGGTTCTTGGCTTTGTTTCCGCTTGTAATCTTCAGGTTAAACCGAATTACCGAACTTGCCTAGATTGGTCCATGGATGGGTGTTTAGGGGTATGAGGAACAGGGTGTAAAGTGCCTCATCCTCTGAAGTAAAGGGAGGATCCTCCGACCAGACAGGTGTTGTGTCTGGCGGGCAACTGCCCAACAGTTGTAGTCGGGTTTTTCTATATACTCATAAGTCGATGTAAATTTTGCATGTGAGATGTAGGAAATTGATATTAGTTCTTCCGTGGTGTCATAGATGGCGCTGTAGTACCTACTTTTTGTAGTAAGTTGCTTTTTTTGTTAGTCGCTACTGGTGACCACCCTTTACATACCAAGTTTCCTCTGTGCTGCGGAAACCACGTTAAGCCGTTGCTCCCGCCTGTCATTTATAAATATTTGACAGTCGTTACAGATAATCAGTGTCCCAAAGTCAAACCAGTCTTACCAAGGGGTATCGTATTCCTCAGTACTAACTGGATTGTGGAGGTCAGATATGCAGCCGCTCCATGCAAACTACTTGTATTCAGCTGCATCAGGTGGAACGAAGGCTAAGCAGATGATGATGTATAATATGATATATTTATCTGAATATATAAATAATATGCTCTGTATGGTGTCGGACGTAAGGAATAGCACAATCCCATATCTTCCCGTGGGTGTCGTAAGAGGCGACTAAGGGACTTGTCAGAGAATGGGCAGCAGCGTTCTCTGTGCTTTTGTAACAACCGTACTGCGATCGCCAACCCGCTTGCAAAGCGTGGCGATTATGGCAAAACCCCCCCTTATGCCAATTTGGCGACACTTTCGGTAGGCATATGTCCAACAGTGGACGTCTTGCGGCTGAAATAATGATGATGATAAATAATAAGATCAGATTGAATAGACTGGTACTTAGGGCAACTGTTTGAACAGAGTAAACAATATCCATAAGTCAAAACATCAGGCCGTGTAAAGAGTTTTTAATGAGTTAGCTGTAGAGTTAGATTTTCAACTCTCTAAAAACGTCAGGTATTCGCAACAAGCTTGCGTGAATGACCAGAACCAGCTGTATCAGCGTGGACGAGGCTCTATGAGTATGAAAGAATCGTAGTAAGTGGCGTTTTGTGGTTTCTCCCTGCCCCCATGGGAAAAAGACGTTAGTTTATGTATGTATTATTAAGGTGTTGCCTCGTTTTAGTTTAGAGTGTGTGTGGGTGTGTGAGTATGTGTCTGAGTGTGTGTGGGTGTGTGAACAAAAAAGAACCCCGTTTATAGCACCTGCTAACATTCTTCATTCATTAAAAAGATTCCTAAAACAGCTTTTACTCATTAGACATCGAGTCCCATATTCATAATATTACAACATTTCTTTTAAAGGGTGAATTAGAAAACACGTGTATAACAATATTAATTAATTTATTACTTAAACATAATAATTACACAACGTCTTATACATAACTGTCTTACAATCAGAACTTATCAATAAACTCTAAGATTGACCTCTATTCCAATAGAATCAGGTCACGGCGACGAACGAGTAGACGATTGTAAACAATTGCCAATTAATCTAAATATATCACAGGCTTATCAAATACTTAGTATTAAATGCACAACCGGAAGTGAAGCAGCGTTCGAGTCTTCCTGTTTTTACCCTTGAATGGTGTAGACGCATGACCTCGATTAAAGGTCTTTTGGAATTGATCTTCACCTCACCCCCACGACTTCCGACGCAATTTGCAACATGCGACAGCCGCGCGCATCACCTCTTTCCGTCTGCGCTAAACTGTCGCTACACAAGTTGTGTCGGCGTGACAGCAGGCATACTCTACTAATCCATACCACCTTCATGGATTTTGGCCACAGAACCTGTCTCAAGACAAGCATCTCTGGAACGAGTACCTCGTGGCTGAGGGGTATTCAGCGTATTGAGTTGGTAACAGGCGGCCTATCTGACTTAAATAGGTAACTGACAGCTAGATACATCGTTAACTGTGGCCTGCAGGTGCGTTGCCAGCTTTTGGGTTGCAACGATCAAGTCGAATGTGTCTCTGATTTCACTGGCACTTGAACACTTCAAACAGAAATTGTGGGATATAATAAGTTTGTAGTACTTTCCTTCCATAGGCTTCTTCACATCTTCTTCATAAGTTTGGTACTTAGATACCTTTGGGCAGGATCCTTCTTAAGTATCAATCACTGATAGGTACTCGTTTTTAGTTTGCAAGCATCTTTATTTTACACTTTCGTTAACGAACAAAATCAGTAGTTATTTTAAGTGTGATTTAACTGGTTTTTACCAGTTTCTCCTTCAAAATCTTATAGTAAGCGTATAATCGGGCATAAATGTGTTTAGAGAGTTTAGAATCTCATCATTTAGTAGTCGAGGTGCGTCAATAGCCCAGAGGTAGTCCAAATGATTAAACTTCTCATCAGGAACCAGGAACATTTTAGGTTTTAAAGGCAAGTTATTAAAAAGTTCCATAACATTCTTCTCACTGGACAACAAGTCATTTTTAGACCAGAATAACTTGATAGGAACGGTTACCTTACTCAGGTCATACTCAGGAGGCGAGCCAGTTCCGTAGATCCTCCAATTGTTCAAGTATCCATAGTCAAACTTCTGGAATTTTCCAGAAAGGATTTCTTGCGAGAAGTGAACTGCTGTCTTCCAAGACGTTCCAGTACCCAAATGTGCCAGAAAAACTGGCAACAGGGTCTTGTTGAACTGCCCTTCGTTAAAACCACACAAGTAGAACACTATGTTCTTGCAAATCAAGGAATCCATGTTTTCTCCGTTACACGTGCTTGAGATCTTACCCAGGGCTGAATTTTTCGGTATAAACTCATAAGTTCCTTGTAACTCGTCTAAATACGCTAAGTTGCTTGCAATTGGTGCCATAGACTTCAACGGCGACTTCATATCGGATAGATAGACGACAGGAGCTAATGCAAAGCCAGCTGTCAATATGTCGTTATATTCAGGCCTCAGCGTCAGCATTGCAAAGAGAATAGTTGTCCCCATAGAATGTCCAATATAGGTTATTTTAGTATCTGTACCTTTAGTCTCCAAAATGTAGTCTATCACTGCAGGAACATCATATAAAGCTACTTCGTGCCAAGAGAAGTCCCAATACGCATGTGAGTCTGTTTTGTACCAAACATGATCTTTGGAATACCTGTTTCCCCTTATGTTCGACATCCAAACGTCGTACCCAGCATCAGCCAGCACATACGCAAGTCCTTTTCCGGGACCATTCATGATCCAGTCAGCAGAGCTTGCAAATAAGCCGTGCTGAAGGAAAACTGTCTTCGATGGCACTGTCTGCCCATGTTTAGAGCGAGGAATCCTGTGTAGATTGAGAACGTAGCCTTGAGATATGACGGTGTGGGTCTCACAAATGTATCCATTTCTTGTGATTATTCCAGGCACTGATAGAACGACATCAGGATTTTCCAGCAGCGAAAACGTGTTGACACCAACATTGTAAGATGATGCATCGACAAGGTTTCTTCCATTCTCCTGAATATCGTCGACGTAGGTGTTGAAGTTGTCTTTGATCATCTGCTGCTGTTCTTCGACGTAGTTCTCGACGGAATCCTTCATGTTGATGGCATCGTTGTACATGGTCTTCACTTTATCACTTTGCTCTTTGAAGAAGGAATTGAACGAGGGAACAAGAGACCACGATTCTGGCGCAACCGCCGTTACACTTAGGATCAGAAATATTAAGGCGCGCATTGTGAAGAGGTTTGGTTGTGACTGTGCGCGAGACGGATAGGCATCAGTAATATACTAGGAGTTTGCGAATGACCCCGGAGATGAGGTTAAAACGTCACACGATAACAACAATTGTCTGTTATTTAAAAATTACCCGTGTCATTTTTATCTACAATTGGATATTCCACACGGACTGTTATTGCAAAAAGAGTACAATTACAAAATGTTTTAAAGGCCTCTTCAGATATGAACGGTTCGTCACCACTTCGGTTAGAGATAAGTACGGTATTTGTTTGCTACTTCGAGGAATTTTATGTTGCATAACAATATTCTGGTGAACAGGGCCCTTATCCTAGGTATATATTGTAATGATTTATTCATGCTGTCCAGTATGACATCATGGGTTCACAAATAAACGTTGGTTTATTAAGAAAATTTATCATCTCATCGTTTTCGAAAACTAAATTATTTAAACGGAAAAAGCATAATCGTGTATCTTTCCAGGCTAGACCCATATGGTTTTCAAAGTTGTCATGTTTTTACTTTGTTATCGTCAATGCAATTTGGTGGACAATTCCGGAAATATTTGCGGTGAATCTCTGCGCTTTAGACGTGTAATTGCGGATAATTGTTTGATTGCAAAAATAGATAAAAAAATACCAAAACGGACTGACAGATTTACCAAGACGGATCCGGCTGGCTTTCGACTTAACGGAACTCAAATTTTAAAAGATATGGTTTTCAGAGAGTTGAAAATGTAACTCTACGGCTAACACATTAAAATACACAGGCATGCAGTTTTGACTTGTGGATATTGTTTACTTTGATCAAAAAGTTGGCCAAATTGCCAGTCAATCTGATCTTATTATTTATTTATTCAGATAAATACAAATTATACATCATCGTCTGCTTAGCCTTCGTCTCACCTGATGCAGCTGAATACTAGTATTTTGCATGAAGCGACTGCCTATCTGACCTCCACAATCCAGTTAGTACTCGGTAATACGATACTTCTTGGTAAGACTGGTTGTCAGACTTTGGGCCACTGATTATCTGTTACAACTGTCAATGATTTATAAATGACAGCCGGGATCAACGGGTTAACGTGCCTTCCGAGGCATGGAGGAAATTTGGTATGTAAAGGGTGGTCACCCATCCACGGACCAACCTAGGCAAGCGCGGCTTAACCTGAAGATTCCAAGCGGAACCAAAGCCAAGAACCCAAGGGACTGTTTTTATTTAGCCACGAGCTCCTAAATATACAAGGTGTTGTTTTGCAACCTCGTCAAATTCTAGGAGGTAACTATGCTAATGATTCTCGACCCGAATCAATAATAAAATGAGTAGGTAATTTTCTTTTTTTTATTTATTTACTGAAATCGGTAACTGTGAACCACCCGTGTTTTAAACACGGGCCGTCTGATCCCCGCCTTATAACGTCGCTTACACACAAACAAAAAACCTCATACGTTTTTTCGATAATTTTATAAGCCCTAAACCACGTTAAGGGGGTTATTCTGAAATATTGACAAATTTAAACAACAACAAAACGCAGTGTTTTTTTAATAATTTACTAGGTACCGTAATTTATATTGATTATTTATGTCTTTTGTGACAACATCCTGAATTTTGACGAGGATGCAAAACAACACCTTGTATAATATACAAATAAGTACAAATATACATACTTAGATTATAATAGAGCAGAGTACAACAGAAAGAGCAATGGACTTTAAGTGTCAACGAAAAAATTCAATTATTCCAAAAGTTTTTCGGTAAAAATATAATGACTGGAATATAGTAAAGGGTCTGAATCTGTTAATACTCTTGAGAGAGTATTCATTAGATCAGATTTAAGAGGTAGAAATGTTAGGAATTAATCTACAACTAAAGTTCCTACTCGGGCTTTTCTAAGAAGTCAAATAAATTAGCAGATAAAATTAAGACAGCACGAATTTTCTCAAGTAATGGTAGATGTAGGGTCACCATTTTGAAAATGAAGAGGCCTGACAAAAAGCCGGACATTCGCAAAAGAGTCCGGACAAGATTGCTATTACTATTACTCACGATACCTTTTAATCTTTCTATAAAAATGCTCAATACATTGCCTTTTTCTATTTTGGAAAATATCTCTAGTCAAGACGAATGTCAAGTGTGGCCAAAGTCCCCCGTCCGGACTTCCGGACTGGTACAAAGTCGGTCATATCCAGACTTAGATGCATGTTAACAGAATCCCTTCGTAGCAATTAATTAAAATAAACCAAAGTTTTATACGAACTTTATCAAGATTTATTAGAGGAAATACTGATCCGTTCGCAAGTATACATAAATATATCTAAATGTATGTTTAGTATTCTCAACCATGATGCAAAAAACAACCTTACTGGCATAGCAAGCTGAATTAAAATAAGTTTACCTCAAAATACATCACATTACGGAACGGCGCGGCGAATGGCGACATAGCGAGCTCATAATTATACAATACACCACTGCATACGCCTATGGGTATACAACAACAACATACATTTATTTTCAAGCAACTTTGGCCCATTATACCTTACAGTCTAACATACATTTGATAAAATACAATTTGTGTTAGTAAATAAAACCTTGAAACTAAATATGTTAGTAACACTTCACTTGCACACTACGTCACTGTACGTTCATGTGGCACTTGTCCGCGGCGGAAGCGTCGAAACACCACTCCCTGCGGCCAGGAGTCCTCTTCCAAGACGAGGTGCAGGTAACAGTTGGTATTCGCACCACGAACGCCTTAAAGTTGACGTTGCGGCGCGACTCAAGCAGCTGCACTCTCGCCACGTACTTGTTCTTCTGACGCACGTACTCCACGATGTCCTCCGCCGTAGTGGTGTAGTGTAGGCGGGAGATGTACACCGGAGTGTTGGGCTTCGCGGCTCGAATAGGCACGTTGGGCTCCGAAGGAGCCTTGCCGCAGCGGTTCTTGTTAGTTCGTTGACGACGCTTCCTCCTCAACACCGTCACGAAACCATCATCAGCCCGAATCGGTGCCTTGTGCCTTTAGTAAGTATAAAATGTAGTACTCAAAATATCGTAACGAATATTTTAAATTAATTTAAAACCTGGCAAGTTTGTTGAAAATAACAAGGAAAAAAATACAACAACTATTTGAATTCGTATTTTTGTGCTGAAATGTCGAATGCTAAAACAAAATGGCAATATGTCTGGGCATAATTCATTTGGAGCTAAACGAAAGAGTAACTTTTATTTTTTAAATAAACTCCTTTTCCCATAGGTACTGACGCACGCTCCATACTAGTCAACACTCAAACTTTAGGTAAATATGCATCCGAATATCCGATCTCTAATTATAAGGAATGAGAACTGAGGTAAATAGGTTATGCTTGTTCTCACTAACACTCGTGCTTGGATCTAGAAATTACTTGTCAACCTAAAGTAATAAAACTCGAAATATCTGTCTAAATTTAGAGTTTTATCAAAGTTCTTATCGATTTTTAAGTGAAAACTTCTTTAGCCGAATTGTGCAATGTTTTTTTTATGGTATAGGTGGTAGGTATCTATGCAAAGCATGACATGCATGCATTGTGCACTGAGTATCACGCTTAGGAACCATGACTGAGTTGCCCTTGAGTACTGTTGTATCCTGCGTTACCCGTTGTTTGTTTATAACTGGAACTGATGGACGCTACTGAAGCACCCAAACTCGTGGTTTAGTTCTGGGCCGACACCAGTCGCTAAGATTTTAGATTCCATCGACACACAAGAAAGCGATTGCACTTTTGGCAAGTAATTTTTCGCGTATTTGCGTAAAAGGGTACATCCAGCATTTGCCAAAATAAAAAAGGGCTGCTTTAAATTAAAAAAAAAAACTAAATAAGTTTATACTTTACACCACGCTTTCAGTACCTCGTCTTTATGTCATGGGTGTAAGAAATGAAAAAAAAATCCCACGTTATATTTTTTTGGTACTAACAGGCTTGACTGCTTAGAGATGCCAGATCCCACTCAAAGGCCGGGCAAACTGTTATTGGGTTTTTCAGTTTATTTTGTCGTATTTTTTTTTTCCTATATTTAGTTTTTAAGTAATCTTGTTATTTTGTCAAATTTATTTTATTTTTTTGTCTTGTGCCTAATTAATACTTTTCTATCTTTTCATCTGAAATTTGTCAGTAGCAGTCACGGGACTCTGGATTGTGCTCGGTTGTTGGCAATGGGCTCGCCACCTCGGGACTTAAACAAAATTGGTGAAATGTGTGTTTACTATTAGCTATACCTCTGACTCATCCTTTGATAATTACATGCGTCATGTTATGTTATGGTTTTCTCGTGGGAATCGAACACGCAAATAGCGCAGTAGCCAGTCGCTCAGCCACTGTGCCTAGTGCTGTGACGCATTATTGTATCTTATCATAATCACAAAACAAGTAGTAAACCTGGTAAATCTCCCGTATATCAGTATTATCGATAGTATCATAATAACAATAAACCACATCATATTATGGTATGATCTTTGTTGTAGTATAATGTTATTTACTACGAGCTGCGCCCCGCTGCTGTTTCACACGCCGTTTCACTTTTTGCTCGGCTCCTTTGGGTTTTTTAAATAGCCCATAACCTTCGTCAAGAATTCGGATACCAAGTGTAATTTTGAATTAGCTGTTCTATTTAGTGTGTTCAAACAAAAACAAATAATCTCTTCAGCATTGTTATATTAGTAAAGATACATGAATAGTTTTTTTTGTTGTTGTAGCCAACAATGTAGAATGCTCTGCTTACACCCTTACAACACGTCATAATAATAAGTCAAGACGAGACGCGCAAGAAAACAAATTACGAACATGTGTGTGTGTTCGTTATTAGCAATTAACAGAACATCCACACCGAGTCTGTTTTAATTAGTTTTATTCTTATTAATAAGTACCAGAAATAATTAGCGTCTACTCTGACTTGTCAACCTAATCATAACTAACTTTGTTTGCCCACTTGATGTCAGGGTCGTAAACGCGAGTGCTGGCGTGGTGGTCCGGAAACCCTACCACCAGTTTTGACGCCGATACAATACGCCGATTTTAAAATGAAATAAATACTCGCTTCATTTAGAATATTTTCATGATTTTAAGAATTTATTAATATCTTTGGACGATACCTACTGATTGTGCTTGTTGCAAACAATATGATGTAGGATAATTGTATTTTTGATTCACAAATCTACGTATTTACGTTACGAAAAACAACAAAACTCGTGCTAGCCCTGGTTGCTCTGACTCTCGAATTGGAGAAAGTGTTATTTAGTTTTCCCATAAGAAATTAAAAATAGAAGGTTTAAAAAATGGTGGTATGGCAGAACCCCAATGAAAGAATGTAAAGCCGATGGTCCTGCGTTTGATCTCTCCCCGGTCGTGTTATGGAATAGTGAGCCGTGCCATCAAACTGACAAATTCTACTGAAACTGTTTTAACTTTTTTTAATAAGCCTTTTTCTAACAACTAGGCGAAGGCCTCCATACTATTCTGATTTTCTCTGAGTTCTGCCTTCTCCGGCCAAATAGTCAGGAACGAGGCCAAATTGTCATACCAGTTTCTTGGACCTCTACCCCAACGCCCAGATCTTGAGTGAGAAACTCATAGAATAGTAATACGTAGTACATTATTTTTTCTACATTAGTTATGTAGAAAAATTATGTACTGCGCAATAAATAGGTTATATACACAACCCAAGAGCAAAAATATCCAAGTAAGACTGGCAGCTTTAATTGATTAATAACGAGCAGTTAACCTAAAGACAAGAATAAGAACTACGCATCATGAGATCTGTATTATAGTGGCAAATTCATGGTAAAGTACATCACAGACATACTTCCGTGGGTTTGACTAATTGAAAGGGAACAACGCCAGTCATTAAAATGCTATTAGTTCAGGAAATACTTACCTACGCTTACGATAAATTACGCGATCGCGAATGCGTGAATTTGCTATAAATCCACCCAATATGTGACGATTTACCTGCGCGTTTCATTATGAATGTAGGTAGTTTAGGTGTCAAAGGAAAGTTCAGGGTACCTGTACCTGCTAATGAAATTGACTAACAATCTACATATATATTAAATTGTGTATTTCAATTGTTGTATGAGATAACCGTTTCCCGGGAAATTGACGTGCATGACCACTTTGAGGTATTTTTCTATCGAGGCATATGTTATGGCATCACGTTTCCACCAAATGCATACAAAACTCAGCTGTCCTCAACTTTGCTATATATTAATCACAAAGTGAATGCTGAAGTAAAGATTTATTTATTTCTCACCACACTACATAATTACATTATTAGATTTCGTGAACAATACATGACTTTTTTAATACTGTGGGAGACTGGTGCCTAAGCTAGCCGAAACGCCTGTATTTCAGGACACCAGAACCCAGAACCCAGTAGGTACTATATTACAACGAGAGTCCTTTAAGTTTGATAAAAAAATAATAAGTTAAAGGCCGGATAAACCCAAATTGTTTTCCCTGACGCTAAATTAATTTCTTACAAGAGAATAAATAAGGATAGGAAGTTTTTTAATGTTTTATTTAATTATTTTAATTCTTGTATTTATCGCTACTTTAACAAAGCGATAACTCGCCTGACCTCCGTAATTTGAGTACGCATATCTATTGTGACTATACCTTCTTCTTCTTTTCGTATCGATGATACGTCCCTCGAACCCTTCCGATTTGCTGACATCTCCTTGAGGCGCGCGTGGAACACGAACGCGCCGTCGGTGACACGGCTTTCGTCATAAGACGGACGGACGGTGAGCTAGCTCTCCGTCCACAGGCCCGCGTTCGGCGCCGCTTGCTTTTTTTTCATAACTACTTCTCTGTTAATCATTTCATTAGGCACCCCCCTCCTTCCACTTTCTAACCCACACCAGTCCATTACCTATTCGTTTCTTTGGTTTTCCCCTACTGGTGCGCTAGTACAAACTTTCTACAATCTACCTATTACTCAATACACTACGATCTTACTACTAGCTGTTGCCCAAGACTATCGTCCGCGTGAAATTATTATAAAAATATAACTTCCCTATTTGAATTGCATTTTGTTTACAATTTCAAGCGTGTTAACTTAATTGCACGGAACCCTAATCGGCGAATGCGCCAAAAACCAACTGGACCGCCAACATTTTCAGGAATATAAGCACACGAGTACGTAGTGTGTGTTTCTCGATGATTATCTCTTAGCGCAGGACAGAACATCATCATTGTTCTCCGAACTCTCGGCCAGTTGGATTGGCAAGTAAACTGGGGGAAATTGAGTCTTATCCCTCAGAAGATAACAGAGTATTTGGGTTTAATGTGGGATGCGTAATAATTTATATCAGAAAACAAAATTCAAAGCATGCAAATAGTTTGATCGAAGTTGCTCAGCCGCCGAAAGGAGTCGAAATACAGAGTACACAAAGTACATTCTGAATTGTACTCGTCTGATAGTTCCAATGGGTCGTGTGAATTTTGCCTACTGGCTTTTTACAACACGGTATGAGATTCATGTTATCCCTCATCACAGACCAGGCAGGTACAACAACGTCGCAGACGGTCTATCTCTTCATTGGACGTTACAGGAATGGCATCTGCTTCTCGAATTCTCCAGCATTGTTATTGTAAAGTGGGGTGTTCCCCAGACAGATCATTTTGCCTCAGCATAGCTCACGTAGTGCCTTGCTATGTCACTCTAGCTAGATCAACGAGGCCAGCGAGCATGGAGATAACGCGTTCGCATTCAAAATAATGGGATTTTCCTCTGGCTTGGGTCTTTCCTGCTCAGAATTTGTTACCCTGGGTCCTGCTGCATCTCAATCAGGCTGGAGGTGTATTCAGAAAAGACTTGAAGAACAGAGCAACCGCGCCTCCGTTCACGATTCACAGTTTATCGAGGGTGCTAGTGGACACGAGGACCGGGCAGCCACCACCTCGAGTGAAGCAGCTGGTCTTAGAAGTATGGAGATGAGGGGGTGGTCTGCGACTGGTCTGAAGAACAAAAGTGTCTGCTCAAACAAGGTTGGTGGTCGTCGACTTTGAATACCTACAGGCCAGCAGCGCAGAGATGGTTAAAATTGTTGTTCCAAGTTTGATGTAATTTTTTCAGACCCCGAGTGAATTGTCTCGATATTTAGTCGACACCCAAAAGAAAAATTATCGTGTCGTACAATTTTACTTCATAAATCGGTTGTGTCTACTTTATGCAATACAAAGATCGGTGCCCGTTTATGTTCAAATATTTTAGTGAAGCAAATGATTAAAGCTCAGCGTTGCAGCAACGTAAGAAGTGCCCACCCTGTGTCTGGGATCTTAAGTCTCTGGTAGGTTGGTTGGGCAGTAGACCTTTTTCAAAAACAAAGCGTATTGGACATTTCAAGAATTAATGCAGTTATTTTGTTGTTATATTCAGGGCGTAGGATACACGACTTAACATTGCTAAGTGTCTCCAGACGACTGGCCGCATTTTGGGTTGAAAACTGATTCGGAAGATTGCGTACCTACAGTCAGGTTGGAAATTATTAAGTAATGTTGAAATTGCGGCGCTTGAGCTTTTTAAGTCAAACCTTTGGAGGTTTGGCTTAGAAAGCTCATAAAAACAGGCGTCGAATGCTTTGTCCTAGTAAACGATTATTTATTACAGTGTAGTACAAGGGGAAGCCTAAGGAACTTCCCCTTGCTAGAACCACTTCCTTCCTGTAATGCTTTTTCTTTCATCTTTTTCAGACAATGAATTAATTATCTCGGATTCAATGGAATTAGTTATTTGTTATACAAGAGTGCAAAGTTGCTTTTTAACCGCGTGTTCAATTATGATGACCGAGCAAGCGAAGGATTCTAAAATTAGAATCCTGAGCGTTAGCGAGGGAATCAAAAGAGCACGAGGTGAAAAATCTTTGCACTCGAGTGCAACACGTAACTTTTCATTCTACCTCAGCGAGGAAATGACTAAATGCAAAAAAAAAACGTTTATAATCACAAGATAGGTACACTTTTATTTCAGTTTAGGTATTAATTACTACATTATGACAGGTAAGTATTACAGAATAATCTTTAAATTATAACAAAATAATATTACGGTATAATTAAGAAAATTTTAAAGTAACGTTGCTACAGTTATTTAAATTGAGTGTAATATTTTTGTTTGGTACTGTAATATTGGTGTTAGTCACTTGTGTACTGTTTTTCGGTAAACTATCTGTCATACTTAATAGTTGTACCGATTCATCGGATTCCCTTGGCGTGAATGTTGGAGAGAGAGGGAGATGGTTAGGTGTTTCATAACGGCTTATTTTTGATGTAGAAGGGCCAGTCCAAGGATCCGATTGAGGCTCTTTCAGTGTAATGTCTCCTACGATGCCTTCACATATTTTAGACTTATTTTGGATGGAATCCTCTATGTATCCCTCTACAACTGCATTGGACTTCCAGCCTCCGTGGCGCTTAAGGGACAAAGATCAGCTCCGGAATCAGCCAAAAGTGTGGCTGAAGTTCGTCGGAAACAATGACCCTTGTACAACAGGGGTTCTGGAAGTTCAAGAAATGTTGCTATTTCTCGTGGGATACTGCCAATTTTATTAGTACCCATAGGCTGTCTAACACACTTTCCATTGCGATACTGTAGAAAAAATCGATTGATTGGAGTGTTAGACGGGCGTAAGGCTTGATATTTCTCAACAATCGTTACGTATTCCTTGCGAATGACGAAGTTGCGGTCTCTTTTTGTCTTTGTATTAGGTAAATTAATTAATAGTAAGTCATCTGAATGTTTCTCAATGTTTTTGACATTAAGTTTTGTTAGTTCATTAGTTCGACATGCTCCGTTTATTCCAATAATAAGAACAACCTGTAACGTAAAGAGTATTGTAGTAGATAAATGAATAAAATTGATATGAACGCATAATTAAGCCTATCAACATCTACTAAGTATAGGGTAAACTTGCCTAATTCGTACCCCTTAAGAGAAAACCATCATATTTAAGAAATTAGGAAAGATAAATTAGTTTTAATTAAAAGTAATTTTTGTTTGCTAAATGCTTTATTGTTTCTATACTCAAATTTAACATAAAACTTATAAACTTCTAAAAAATAAATAATTTAAAAAATTCTTAAAAAAGTACGATTTAAGATCATTCATCCCAAATCGTACTGCTATATATCCTTAAATCGTACTTTGAGATCTATTCATTGGTATACAGTATTGAGAGCATCATCATAATCAACAATGTGTTATTAAAGTAAGTAGTAATTCTTAACAAATTCGACGGATGGTCTTCGCCAATTCTCGGCAATCACCGCAGTTATAACTAAATCGTACCAGTACGTTTTAAGAACTTAAGTCGAAGTACGAAATAGGAGCAAGAGCCAAATAGATTTTAGGTTTACCCCCAAAAAAAATTACAACAGTTACGAGTATGATAACACGTCAGATTAAATCGCAAAGATACACAATAATACGTGTCAAATCGTAAAATAGGTTAACACGACCTAATTTGAATAAAACTCTTACGAAGTGTGTAAAAATATTACAGCAATAGTTGAAAAAAACTTACTTTTTCAATATTTTTGTCGAGAACAGCTTCACAGGTGCCATCTGTCTGGTGGTAAAATGGCCGAGTGTTACATCTATTTTTTGACACTAGAGGCGCTGATAGCTGTTACCGAAGCCGAGTTTTAAGTGGAGTACGAATTTGGCGTAAGTACGAATTAGGCAAGTTTACCCTACTATTTAATTGAGATTAATATACTTAAGTAGATACTGAATGTGCAACTGACTTACTTTTGCCGCCAAATATACGGAATCGGGTGCTTCGTTAAGAAACTTTTCAATATCAGATACTGTGAAAACCTTCGATTATTTTGGTTGATGACCAGATGAGGCTCTTTTTAAAAATGCCACTAATTTAGGATAGGTATCGATATGTATGTCTTTTTCATCTTTATTGTTGCTTTTAGCGTCGAATACGTACTCCATAGAGTGCTTGCTTTCTTGTTCTCGGATAATTATATAAAATATGCCAGAAAAACGTTTTCTGAGAAAGTTTTGGCTCCTTTTGCTAGTCGCCACGTGTTGAACATATCGTACTGTTTTAAATACTTCTCGCGTGATTGTTGAGGGAGAAAGCTCATTTGCGCATTATTAACAGTTTCAGTCAATTCTGTTGGCGTCAAACAAACTTCCTCGTCGCTAGAATCACTCATTTTAGTTTTTTCACTTGTTTTCAAGTTTCTTGTTTTTAATATAAGGTTTAACAATGACGTGAAAAAATGCCGCGTAAAGAACCGCATACAAAGCAAATTGAAAAAAGAACACCAAGAAGGTTCCGAGTCTGAGTTTTTAACAAATTAAAAAAAAGTTGTATGATATATTCGGCACCGTAGAGGTAGCAGTAAATAGGTTTAATGTTTTTTTTAATTCACAAACTTAGTGCACACGATGTTCTAAATTCAATTTACTTTATCCTCTAGAGAATAAAAAAACCGGCCAAGTGCGAGTCTTACTCGCACACAGGGTTCCATAGCTCCAAACAATATAATAACAATATTTTGAACTGTCATAGTATTAGTTAGTAAACTTCCACACAACCGCAAAACTAAATTTGTTTTTCATAGTATGTTTATGAAAAACAAAGTTACTGCTGCAGTTTGATGAAAAAGTCCCATATCTCAAAAACTAAACATCATATCTTATTGAAACCAATTTTCGTTGATAGTTTTTTTTACGTTCTACAATCCTAAATATTTTCAGAATTTTCCTCCTCTTACTTTAGAAATTAGAGGGGGGGGGACACACATTTTACCACTTTGGAAGTGGCTCTAGCGCAAAATATTCAGTTTAGAAAAAAATGATGTTAGAAACATCAATATCATTTTTGAAGACCTATTCATAGACACCCCACACGTATGGGTTTGATGAAAAATTTTTTTTTGGTTTTCAGTTCTGAGTATGGGGACCCCCTTAATTTATTGTTTTTTTTCTATTTTTGTGTGAAAATCCTAATGCGGTTTACAGAATACATCTACTTACGAAGTTTCAACAGTATAGTTCTTATAGTTTCGGAAATAAGTGGCTGTGACATACAGACGGACAGACAGACAGACAGACAGACAGACAGACAGACAGACAGACAGACATGACGAATCTATAAGGGTTCCGTTTTTTGCCATTCGGCTACGGAACCCTAAAAACGACTTTTGCACTCAGATATCGAAGAGTAAAAATACTCTTTCCGAGATGATGGGATGAAAAAGTTATTTTTATTTATACAAGGTGTTGTTTTGCATCCTCGTCAAAATTCAGGATGTTGTCACAAAAGACATAAATATTCAATATAAATTACGGTACCTAGTAAATTATTAAAAAACACTGCATTTTTTTGTTGTTTTAAATTTGTCAATATTTCAGAATAACCCCCATAGCGTGGTTTAGGGATTATAAAATTATCGAAAAAACGTTTGAGGTTTTTTGTTTGTGTGTAAGCGACGTTATAAGGCAGGGATCAGACGGCCTGTGTACACGGGTGGTTCACAGTTACCGATTTCAGTTAATAAATAAAAAAAAGAAAATTACCTACTCATTTTATTATTGATTCGGGTCGAGAATCATTAGCATAGTTACCTCCTAGAATTTGACGAGGTTGCAAAACAACACCTTGTATAAAATTAGGTATTGATGAATAATAAATGTTACCTACTTGATTATAGGAAGTTTACCAAGAGATGATTTATGGTACGTATAAATTTTCAGATTATTGTGTTAAGTGTTTAATGATTATAGTCATTTGTACCTTAATGACCTAAATTTCTCGAAATTCTTTTATAACACATTGGCGTCCCGTGCACCAGGCGATAACAAACAAAGCCTCAAATAATCTTTATATGACCCCGAATGAGGCCGAAGGACACTATAGTAGCGTTTTACCTTCAAATAAAACGCTTGTTGTGTCCGGAGATTCATTCGGGGTCATAATTTTAAAGTCTGCCTGGTTTAAGTGGTTTCTCAAGTTTGTGGGGTTTTCGAGGCCATAATGAATGAACATTTTCCCGCGCTGCAGCCAATTGGTGAACGAAGGTGGAAATACGTCATCATCGTGTTGTCAAGAAAACGATAGTTGCATATACCTATACAGATGTGACACGGAAAGGGAAGATGCTTGACTCAAATAATGTACGTGAATAAAAAACGTAAATAATGTATGTGTGTGTGTGTATGTAATGTGTGTGTGTGTGTATGTATGTATGTGTGTGGAGACTCATTCGGGGTCATATAAATGACCCCGACCGAGTCTCCGGACACAACAAGCGTTTTATTTGAAGGTAAAACGCTACAATTCCATACCGGTGTATTTCAGTAGAAGTACTACATAACGTTTACAAATGTTTCGGTAGCAGTACCTAAACCATAATAAATAGGGATTTTTTTGACGTCCATCTGTCGTTCACCTTCTGATTGTTGCACATAATTAGAACTCAGTATTGGTTTCTCATGTTTTTCGGTACCGAAATTGTGTAAAAGTTAAATAACGGTTTAGCCCAACCATAATTTATAAAGGTATCGGTATAGATCAACCTTTATATTAAACCGGTACCGGTATATTTTTAAGGTATCTTTACCTTTAACCGTAACCGCTTTCAGTCCCTGGAAAATTGTTTGTTTTAGCTTAGATTAACAGTTTAATTTATTTGTATAAATAGATAAACACACCAACACAGTCTGTTTACAAACACAGCGTCTAATTGCTACACGATGCCGTGTGGAGAGGCCAATCATTACTACAGGTCATTCATATCTTCACACTTAAATGACACGCGGGGTCAGCAGAGGTCTGGTCAAAGTCTGCTTTCGTAGAAAGTAGGTATTTACAATATACAGGACACCTGTATGATATCTATTACGAGATTAAATAAGTATCAAAATGATATATTCTGAGTTAATACTGCCCATAAAAGTAGATAGAAATAATATTGCACTTTGTTGAGTATGTAGGTAGATCTCAAAATTGTTTTTGTTATGATACTACCTATGTCGTTGCGAATTTTAATTGAAGGAAGGTAAAGGCTAGAAATGAGTAGACTGCTGAGATGACGACTAATAGAAAGAGAGAAAAAGTATTTATTAGTCTAAAGGAGGACAAAAAATATGGTTTTAATTAACAAAAACTTAATTATATAAAAAAAATCCTAGAAAAAGAATTTAAAAAGAAAAAAGACAAATTAAACAAGTCCAAAAAACAAATTGTATAAAAAGTAAACACGAAAAAGAATTATAAAAAAAATAAGACAAATTAAACTAGTCCTGTAGGAGTCCAAAAGAGCATGGTGCTATAACAATAAAATACGTCACAGCGCTGGCATAGAACACGTACAGAAGACATGCTGCGCCGACCCAAAATAAATTGGGTTATGAGGAGGACAATGATGATGAAGCCGTCGCGAATGTACAAAATTCCCTAATAAGAATAGTGATAAAAAATAGACAGGTTGATAACTTCGGAACACATTTAGGACTTATTTATTTTATTCCTTTTTCTTACCACCCCTAATTTACTTACCTAATTATAATAAATAATATGTCTGTAGGTACCTATGTTGATAATCATTATACCTACTGACATATTATTTTCATTATCAGATAATGATATGAATATAAGGTATTATGCGATGCATTAAACAATCAATATCAGGGCCTCAAGTCTGCTATTTTTATAAACATCGTTATTCCAAGACGATCCCATTGTCATTTAGCTAAAAGTTCGTAATCTGCTAAATTCTGTCAAATTCTAAGCCATTTTTAGGGTTCCGTACCTCAAAAGGAAAAAACGGAACCCTTATAGGATCACTTTGTTGTCCGTCTGTCTGTCTGTCTGTCAAGACCCTTTTTCTCAGGAACGCGTAAAGGTATCAAGCTGGAATTTATATCGGATACTCAAATCTACTGTCCCATATAACTGTGAAAAATTCAAACTTCTAAGCCAACGGAATCAAAATATACAGCCGTTTATGTCGCAAATTTTCGACACTCACAAGGGAATCAAAACCTACAGGGTACTTCCCGTTAACTCATAATCTTGAAATTTGGTATGAAGCAACTTCTTATAACACAGATAAAGGAAAAATGGCGAAAACCGCAAAATTTTAGTTAAATCATAAAATAAAAATATTTTTAATAATTTTAATCTTACTACCCGTTTTCTCATAAACGCGTAAAGATATTAAATTGAAATTCATACCAAATACTCACGTCTATAATACCTTTAAGCTGTAATAAAATCAAACTTCTATGTCAACGCAATCAAAAGAAACAGCAATTTAAGCCGCAGATTTTCAAACTCGCAACTACTCGCAAGGGAATCAAAACCTAAAGGGTACTTCCAGTCGACCTAGAATCTTGAAATTTGCCATGAAGCAACGTCTTATAGCACAAATAAAGGAATAATTGCGAAAATCGTAAAATTCTAGTTACACCATATAATAAAAATATTTTTAATAATTTTAAACTTATCACCCCTTATCTCATGAACGCGTAAAGGTATTAAATTGAAATTCATATCAAATACTAAGATCTATAATACCTTTAAACTGTAAAAAAATCTAACTTCTATGTCAACGCAATCAAAAGAAACAGTAATTTAAGCCGCATATTTTCAAACTCGCAACTACTCGCAAGGGAATCAAAACCTAAAGGGTACTTCCAGTCGACCTAGAATCTTGAAATTTGGCATGAAGCACTATTTTATAACACATATAAAGAAAAAAATCCGAAAACCTTTAATTTTTTATTACATCACATTTTTTTTTAATAATAATTCCCGCGACTTCGTCCGCATGGAATAGTTACTTTGGGCTAACGCTAACTTTTACCCGCGACTTTGTTTACCGAGAAGGTGAAAATCAATATAGATATAAATTACGTGTCACGTTGTTTGTCGGGGATGGGCTCCTAAACTACTTAACCGATTTTAATCAAATTTGCACACCGTGTGCAGTTTGATCCAACTTGAAAGATAGGACAGCTTGCATCTCAATTTATAGTCGCAATATTATTTTATTGCAAATTAAGTCACAATTATCTGTTAGCTCCAAACGATTCTAACAGATGGCGGTATCTGTTGACTGGATTGAGTAAGTATCCAATAGATGGCGCTGTATAGGAGCGCAGCAGCAATGAAAAATATCGCGAAAACGGGGAAAATGTGACGCAGACGAAGTTTCGCGGGACAGCCAGTATATTTAAATAATACGCACGTTAAAGAGTTATTTAAGGTCCCTACATCACGCTTTTATCAGTAAGGGCCTGCGCAGACGATGGACTTTTCTCCGCGTCGAAGAAAAAAATTAGGCTCCGCGAATAAAAAGTCCGCCGCGGATTTACCGCAAACTCAACGCACACGGTGTGCGATCATTTGTTGCCCGGAAATGTAGAGAAGTGCACGCTATGGAAGCAAATATTCAGAGGTTACGTTGTGATGCAATTTAAATGAAGTTTAAGAAGAAGAAAAGACATTTTAAAAGAAAATACTGGGTCCATCCCCTTATATCGGATCTCGTCACTCTCGAGCGCACAACGCGGAATAAAGTCCGTCAAGTGCGTTGCTTCGCTTAGCCACAAGAGTTCTATTTTTTTCGGGGACTCCCCGTACTTTTTGTACGCGGTACTTTTAATCCCTCGTTTGCGTTACTCGATACAGTTGTAAGCGATCTATTTTAGCGGACAAAAAAATCCGCGGACAAAAATCCGTCGTCTGCGCAGGCTATATATCATGTAGATTGTTGATTATCCTCAAAAAACCTCAAAACGAATGTAACTTATTTTAAAGTACTTTTGTGTACTCTATATTTTTAGTTTTGTTTCCTTTCGGCAGAAGTAGATATTGATTTTCACCAGAACCAGATCTCGGTAGGGCAACATATAGTTGCCCGTGCGAAAAACACTCTTGGCGTAAATCTCATGACTGGCCGGCGTTGCACATCATAAACGTGCGCGCAGTTCTTGATCATTATTTTGCTGCGATGTAATTTTAAAACTGCGATATCTCCTAAGTTGTTCATTGGAATCGAATGATGCAAAGGGCAATTTTGTTATAAATTAAATATTTGTGATGGATAACGTATTTATTTGGATAAGGATTAATATCATGTTTATAAAAACACCTTCGAAAATAATGCATTATTTTTGAACAAATTTGGTTAGCCTAAAAAAGGTTTTAGTGATTTAACCTTTAAAAATACCTAAGATACCTTATATATGCTGTCGTAAGCTTTTTTTTAGAACTTTTAAAGGGTAACAATTCAGTCATACATGATTTTTGCGAAACTTTTCAAGCAAACAAACTCTTCAGCTTTAATATTATATATATATTAGTATTAGTATAGATAGATTACCCTTTTCCAAGTTGAAACTCATATCAAAAACTTAGATCTAATTGCCTTTACGGAACCCTCGGTGCGCGAGTCCGACTCGCACTTGGCCGGTTTTTTTCAATGGAGTGTCAGTGGTTGACCATTGTGAAGTCATAATGACGCCATTATAATTAGTAGATTACTAAACTTGTCAAAATCAACAATTATGAAATCAATGATAGGCCATTCTGACACTATTGTAATAGCAGACTTGAGGCCCAGATGGACTACCATAACGTCTTAAAACATTATTGTTTTACTCCTTTTCCAGTGTGGGAAAGACATCTCTTTCCCACACTGGACGTCTAGCGCCATCGCGCTAGTCGTCCTGTATAGCTCCGTCTCTTTCCCACACTAAAATAGGAGTAAAACATTACTGCTTAAAAACGTCATGGTAGGCCAGCAGACCTCGGGATGTCGTCGGGTGTAGTAATTAAAAACAAAAGCATATCAGTTACGTCCCTGATGCATTTAGTAAAATGTTGATGGACGGAGAACGAGAGGAAAGCCAAAGAAAAGATGACTTGTTTGAGAAAGAAAATATAGTGTGACTGTTCACTCAACAAAGTATGGAAAAAACGCCGTGTTGCTCCAACACCAAGTAACATAGTGATAAGGACAGAAGATTATATCAATTACGTCCATAATTTAGGAATGTAGGTGCTCATGTAGCAATATAACTATTAGTCATCGACACGTTTGAAGGTAAAGATAATTATTTGCACTTGAAATAAGTTCGATCGATAAGATGCTCCTTCGTTACACTTGATCAAACAGAATTTCCGACTTTCGATAATTTTGGCTGTAATTAGGAACATGAGGCATGGCACCTCAGAGCTTAGGCAAGCGGCAATCGCTTTCAAAGTGTTTTGTATTTCAGTAACGACATAAAACAGGACAAGCTGTTCGGTATAGTGCTGTATGTTTTTTTGGCGCGTTCTTAATGACAATAACAAGGTAGGCTTGGTGGCAAATGCCCTGAATGATAAATAATTGTGTGCTTTGTGATCTAACCCACACGTGCAACTGATCCTGAAGAACTTCTCGTAAAATGTCTAACCGCATGCAGCTGAATACCATTATTTTACATGGAGCTACTGCCTATCTGACCTCCACAAGCCAGTTAGTACTGAGTAATAAGATACCCTTTGGTGAGACCGGTTGTAAGACTTTCAGGCCACTGACTACCTGTAACGACTGTCAAAGATCTACAAATGACAGCCATGACCAACGAATATATAAAATTCAAAGTCCTGACTGACTGAGATATCATCGCGCAGCATAAACCGGTGGTTTTAGAGACCTGAATTTGGAGGGTGTGTTTTTTGTGAAGAATAGGTATCCACTAAGAAAGGGGTCGAAATTCCACTTATAAAGGGGTAAAACAAGGTTTGAACGACTGTATGGAGATTGGTCAATTTTAAAGTTAGAAGCATAAAATTTCAAATAACAATAATAGAAAAAAAAACTATCATCATCTTCCTGCCCTTGTCCCATTTTACTTGCGGTCGGCGCAACACGTCCCTTTCTTCCATTTTCCTCTGTCATTCGTCATGCTATCATTTACTCCTTTTTCCTTCATATAATTTTTCACACAATCCATCCATCTTTTCTTTGGTCTTCCTCTCCCTCTCCACCCATCCACATTCATATTCATCACTCTTTTAGTCACATGTGTTCCATCCCTCCTCATCACATGTCCATACCAAGACAGACGAGTTCCTTTCATCTTTTCTGTAACAGGCGCCACTTTAAAACTTCCTCTTATATACTCATTTCTAACTTTATCCATTTTAGTCACCCCACACATCCATCTCAACATTCTCATCTCTGCTGCATGCAATCTTTTTTCATCCGTCTTCTTCACTGCCCAGCATTCCGATCCATACAGTACGACAGGTCGTATCACGGACTTGTATATTTTCCCCATTAACTTGAGGGGCATCCGTGGGTCGCAAGTTGTTCCAGTGACCTGTCGCCATTTCATCCATCCTGAGTTGATCCGGTGCGTTACGTCCCGGTCTACATCGCCATCTCCTTGGACAAGCGACCCGAGGTACCGAAAATCGGAGCAGATCGGTATGGGCGTTCCGACAAGGGCTATAGGACTGGAGAGACCGCCGAAATCACAAAACAAGTATTCTGTTTTTGTCCTACTTAATTTCAGGCCAACATTCTCCAGTCTTTGCCACCACACCTCCAATCTGCTCTGGACCTCTAGGCCACTCTCGGCAACAAGCACAATGTCGTCGGCAAACAGCATACACCAGGGGGCCTCTTCCTGAATGTCCGACGTAAGAGCGTCCATTATTACCAGGAAGAGGTAAGGGCTTAGACCCGACCCTTGGTGCAAGCCAACTGCCACCTCGAAGCTGCCGGTAGTGCCCGCTGTAGACCGTACTTGGGTTCTACATCGACTGTACATCGCTCGGATCAACTGCACATACTTCCCAGGCACACCTCTCTCCTTAAGAAACAAAAAACTATAATATTTCATATAATTCCATATTTCGTAAAAATACGTTCAAATACGTATTTTTGCGTTTTTGGGAATCTACCCCCTAAGAGCATTTGATAGGGTTTGAAAGTTTATATGCGGAATCCGTAATTTTTAAATATTTTTAAGACCTACAAAGACTTGTTCTGGGCCTGGCTGTCTATGAGCCCTGTAAACACTCATTTCAATAAGGATCACTGTATTAGTATGAGAAAAAAGAAAGAAACTTGAATTTCAAAGTCAGCCTCTTCAGCATTGAAAAAGTTTGTATCTTATCTACGTCATGTGTGATAGTGAAGCATTAACGTTTTTATAGATACCTCGTTTATTTCAAGCACATAGATACTGCAAGTCACTAGATTAGTTCAATATTATGTAAGAAATATCTATTTTTTATTTTATTTTTAGAGACATTGACGAGCAAAAAATCTAATCTAATCTAAAAAAACAGGTGTTCCTTACATTTTCACCATGTACGTAGGTAGTGCAATTTTGCATAAAAACAAGACGGATATCAGTCTTGTTTGTCTTGTCTTTGTCTTGTCTTGTCTTGTAGGCTTCTTCTTCTTTATCTTCTTTATGGGGTTTTGGTTTCCGCACTTAGTCCCTTAAGTGGACCATTGTGCGTGAGCCATAGTGGCCGTTACTCCAACCAGCCCACCTCCCTCCAGAAGCAGATCACACTTCCCGGTCTACTCAGGGCATCCGCAAGGGAACCTGGTGTTCCCAGGGTCGCCTCGCGAATCTTGGTGACACCGGTGCACTCAAGCAGCACATGCGCCACCGTTTCCTCCGCATCCATGCATGCTCTGCACAGGGGACTGTCAGTGATTCCTAGAGTATGAAAGTGTTTATTCAGTGAACAGTGTCCAGTGATGGTCCCCGCCACCAGACGCAGGCCATCCCTGTCCAGACGCAGAAGGCGCTTGGTCAGCTTTGCGTCAAGAGACGGCATAACCTCCTTGGACTGCCTACACCCTGGTGTCGAGGTCCACCACTTTTCCGCCTGTGTTCGAGTGTGATCCTTTAACCAGTTATGTAGCTGCTTGAAAGGAATGGGCACAATGGGTTCGGGTCCGTAAGGTTTTGTGCTGGATCCTCTTCTGGCAAGTTCATCCGCCGCATCGTTCCCCAGGGATCCACTGTGTCCTTTGATCCATTGTAGTGTTACCGTGTTGTGGTTTAGAACCGTGATTCTTTCTAGGGCATTATGGCATTCTAGTATTAGTCTCGACGTGATCTGATTACTGTTTAGGGATTGGAGAACTGAGGCACTGTCGGAAAGTATTCGAATATTGGTATTCGTAACTTCTCTGGCCTCTATAGCGTGTGCCGCTTGGATTATACCTACACACTCAGCTTGGTAAACAGAGTTGAGCATTCCAAGGGGTTTGGATATTTTTATGTTTAGGTCATCGGAGAACACCCCGAAACCTGTCCCGTCATCGGTTTTTGATCCATCAGTGTAGATTCTTAGTTCCTTTGTACCTGAGTAGTCACACAACTCCGCTGTCAGTACGATGTTGTAGTGTTTTTGGAAACAGTGGGACTTCAGGGTTCTGTCGATGGGAGATGCCATCATAGGTTGTTCTTTGATTGCATCTAATCTGATGCGTGTGTGTTTGATTCTGGAATCATTACTTAAGGTGCAGGATGCTTCGAGTCTGAAAGTCGCTTTTGCCGCCTCCTCTCTTACGACGAGGTGTAGAGGTGGGAGCCCCAGCATCACCTGTAAGGCGGCAGTGGGAGAAGTTCTCATGCTACCGGTGATTGCTACGCAGGCAAATCTTTGTAGTTTCTCGAGATCCTTTTGTGTCGTACTTAGATTGGTCCTGGGCCACCAAACTAAGGAGCCGTATGTGATGATTGGTCGGATAACTGTGGTGTATAGCCAGTGGGTGATTTTGGGGCTTATGCCCCAATTTCTTCCGAGTAGTCTTTTACATTGCCATAGGGCTATACTGGCTTTTGTGGTGATGTAATCAGTGTGTTTCGCCCAGTTTAGTTGTTAATCCAAGAAGATACCCAGGTATTTGGTTTCACTCGATAGGCTTAGTGTGGTTCCAAAGAAGCTTGGTAGCTGTAATGTTGCCAGCTTCCTTTTCTTTGTGAAGAGGACGAGTTCAGTTTTGGTAGGGTTCACTGTTAGTTTGTATTCCTTGCACCAGTCTTCTACTATCCTCAAGGCTTGGCGCATAAGATTGCATAGTGTGTTTTCGTGTGTTCCATTTATTATTATGGTCAGGTCGTCAGCGTAGCCCACCGTGTAGTAGCCTCTGCTATTGAGACGTTTGATGAGGCTGTCCACTACAAGGTTCCATAGTAGCGGTGAGAGGACACCGCCTTGGGGGCAGCCCTTCGCTACCACGGCTCTAGTGGTGTCGTTTACCGTAACTTGTACGGCCCTCAGTCGGAGCATGTTTGTGATCCATCCACGCAGGGTCGGGTCCACACCGTGTTCCTCGAGGGCTGCGTTGATACTATGGAAGATAGTTTTGTCAAAAGCGCCTTCTATATCAATGAAGACAGCTAGTGAGGAACATTTGTGATCCACTGCACATTCGATCTTGGAGATTACACTGTGCAGTGCAGATTCTGTTGATTTTCCTGTGGAATACGCGTGTTGTTGTTTATGAAGTGGCCGCTCCCGAAGAGGTCCGTCCCGGATATGTCGATCACAGAGTCTCTCGAGAGTTTTCAGTAGGAAGGATGTCAGGCTTATTGGTCTGTACGCCTTGGGTTGTGTGTAATCGGGTTTGCCTGGTTTGGGGATGAAAATGACTTTCACCTCCCGCCATGCAAGTGGTATGTAAGTCATAAGTCTTTTATTAAATAAAAACAGTACAATTAAAACATCACAATCGAAAACATTCAATAAAAATACTTAGTGACGATTAATAATTCGCATATGTATATGTAAAATTACAAATTCTAAACGATATAATCCACATTCAATTTAAAATAACTAATATACAATAGAACAAAAGATCAGAAAAAAAAGGAAAAACGAAACAAAAATTAAATTATTGTTATACGATATGTCATCTTCTTTAAATATTGCAAAAAAAAAAAAAAACTTAGAATGTCAATAATAATAATAGAATGTCAAGTTTAAATCAAACAAAAGAATGAAAAACCAATGGATATAAAATGTCAGTAATAATATGTCATATAAATTGTAGAAAATCTAATAGTAATAAATAGAATGTCAAAGATAAAATTTATAATAGTTATTACTAGAGATAAAACAATAATATTATGTATAGAAGAAAAAAAAACGCAAAAACAAACAAAGATAATGATGCCAGTTAAAGTTAGTTCCAATCAATAACAATTACGGTTGTCGCTTATCATCCAGGTACTCATCGACACTGTAATAGCCCTTCCTCAATAAAAACGTCTTCAATTTGTTTTTAAATAAGTTTTCGCTATTTATACTTTTTAACTCTAAAGGAAGCTTGTTGTATAGAAATACTGACTGGTACCTAGGACTGTGATGAACCACGTTTAGTTTCGGTTGGATTTTGTTAGGCAAGTCTTTCCTACGTGTATTAACTCTAACTTGTCGTTGGTCATCAGATTCAATTTTGTGTAAGTTCTTAACAAAACTGGTTAGCAGCACCAGTATGTAAAGGCAGGGCACTGTCAAAATATTAAGTTGAATAAAATGTTCTCTGCACGAATCCGTCTGTTTTAAGCGGAGCATTGTCCGTAAGGCTCTTTTTTGAGTTACAAATGCCGAGTGGATATTATACTTATAGCTGTTGCCCCAAAACTCAATACTATACCTTAGCTTAGACTCAACCAAGGCAAAGTATACCATCCTAAGTTGGGCCAACGTCAGTTCTTCCCTCAGGCTTCTTATTGCATAGCATGCTGAGCTAACAGACTTCGTTACAGACGATGTCTCAACCTTCCAGTTTAACAATGCATCAATGTGAACTCCTAGGAATCTTACATAGTCAACCACTTCGACTTTGTTGCCACATGACAAAACCTCGAGACTAGCTTTGTTCCGAACGGTTGACTTGAATAGAACACATTTTGTTTTATTTACATTGACCTTAAGATTGTTGGTACCAAACCAGTGTTCAAAAAGTTTTAATAAGTTATTAATTTTTAATTCCAAATTATTTAAATTATTAGCAGACACTATCGCATTAGTGTCATCCGCAAAAATAACGAGCCTAGTGTCTGTAATACGTTTTTTTATATACTCAATTAAATCATTAACACTAGAAAGACCGAAGTCGTCAAATTGACGATTTTGTGAAGTAAAATGATAATATTTTTAAAGATACGGCTTGTTGCACCATGACACTCTGTGACTTTTAATATTTTGTGGTTTTAAACACCCTATTGATATATAACGTTGTTATCTTAATTAGTTCTGGAATTACAATGAGTAATACCTATTAAGACCACTATCGTCAAAATGACCCAATACAAAATGCTCGGTTAACTTTGATACTTGAGGGTACTTAGAAATATTTTGTTTACATTATTATAGCTCAATACATTTTCGTGATATCTTATTGTTCAACCAGTGTTGAATATCTTAGTGGTGTCCGTGTGTAAAGACGATTGCACAAGTGAGTCATTACCAGAACACGTGATCTTGAAACTTCTACAATCATTCATGAAAAAAGGCCGCAATATCACCACAGACATTTTTTTTACCTCTAAAATACTAGCAGATAAACTGTCAGTCGAAAAAATAAGCATAGTTGGTACAATGAGACGTGCAAGAAGGGAAATACCAACGGTGAACAAAACCATTCGTACCCCACGTTATGATTCCTTTATTTTGAAGACAGATACCGAAACTACCCTTGATAAACTACTATTTATCAGGGAAAACCTAATAAAAATGTTTTGATTCTCAGCACTCTATACCCGACTGTTCAAATGGGTGCACGGGAAAAAAAAAACCCGAAACTGTGGAATTTTATAATGCAACAAAATTTAGTGTCGATATTTTGAACCAAATAGCACGAAAATATTCCGTGAGAGCTGGTACTCGTAGATGGCCCATGCACATGTTTTATAATATTTTAGATATAGCTGTTATCAACTCATTTACAGAAAAATTCTTAAAATAATATTTCTCGCCACAGTTTCATACTCCAGCTCGTTTCTGAGTTACGAGCCGAACATATAAAAAATCGCCCAGGCCCAGCTCGTCTAATGACTGATCCTGAAAATGTAAGCATGGAAGTAGAAGATACAACGATGAAGATATAAAGATGAACTTGTCAAATAAATATAAAATGTAAAAGAAATAAAACGTCTTACTTTAGTGACACATGCAAGAAGTTTGTGGAAAATTACTTAAACATATTAAAAAAAAACATAATTTGCACAAAATGTGTCTCTGATTAAAATAATTAAAAACGTATAAATAATAACTGTGTTTTCTATAATACACCTAACAATAATTTTACATCAACGTCGATGGATATCCTAACGTCAATATGACGATCTTGGTCTTTCTAGGTAGGACACGAATGACGGTCTTTCTAGTGTTAAGGAATAGGATGAAGAAAATTGGGCCCAGAACAGAGCCTTGAGGGACACCTCGAAATACTGACATTAAATTGGAGTTAAATATTTTTTGTTCATCATGCACTACTGTCTTTATCTCTACAAATAGACGTCTATTTTGCAAATAAGATCGAAATAGCTTCAAAACGTTCTCCCTAATACCATAATGTTCCAACTTGGCCAGCAAAATTTCATGGTCCACCGTGTCGAAGGCAGAACTAAGATCTAAAAATATACCTGCCACTTTACGATTGTCATTAAGATTGCAAATAACCTCATCAACTAATGCCTCAACAGCATCGGCGGTTCCCAATGATTTTTGATAGCCAAATTGTTGTCCATTTAAGATGTTATGCATTCGTAAATGATTCATAAGCCTATCCTTCATAATCTTTTCAAAAATCTTTGACAGTACAGGCAATAGGGAAATCGGCCTGTAGTTGCCAGGATCCGTTTTTGAACCCTTCTTAAAAATTGGAATTACTCGTGCAATTTTAAACTGATCAGGGAATAGGCCTTCGTCAATACAATTATTATAAAGTGATGCTAGTGGAGTTGCCAATATGTCAATATTATCTTTAATTATAGTCAGGGGAATTTCGTCATAGCCTGTCGAAGATTTATTGACCATCTTTTTTACAATGTTGAAAATTTCAATGGGTGTGACTGCCTCAAAACTCATGTTAGAGTTTACTCTGTTGACACTTTCAGTCAGATATGAAATTGCCAATTTATGATCACACGCTTTGAGGCGGACGTTGTTTTCGAACCTTTTTGAAAAAATGTTAGCAACGTCTACAGCATTATTAATAATTTTGTTGTCAATCTTTAAAATAATTTGGTCATTATCTAGCTTTTTTGTTGCATTGCGTTGTCGATTGACTATTTTCCAAATCATCCTACTAGAGTCTGATGCCATTTCTATTTGTTTTCTGACACTGTTTCTTTTCGCACAACTTAACACTTTCCTATACGTTCTAATATACTTGTTTCGATATTCAACAACCGAATTGTCGCATTGCGTCTTATCCAATGTGTTTAGGAAGCGTTTTACTTTGCTAGCCACTCTAATTCCGTTAGTGATCCATTTGGAACATTTAATTCTATTAACATTAACCCTCACATTGTACTTTTTAAAGATAGAAGAGTGTAATTCCCTGAATTTACTGATAAATGTATTAATACCTGTGTTCCAGTTAGCTTCTAATACCTTGTTCCTAAACTCACCTATTTTCTCGTCATTATATTTTATTTTCCAAAAACGAAGGTAATTTGTTCGCTTCCTATATTCAACCTTTTCCAGACTTAGTGTACAGAATAGGCCCGCGTGTCCATCTGACAACCTATTGTGATCCACATTAGTGTAGTCTACGAAATTGTCAGGTAGGTTAGTCAAAATATTATCTATACATGATTCAGAATTATTTCTCATGAAGGTGGGGGAATTAATTAAATAGCGGAAATTATAGCACGTCAATAACGATAAAAAAGAATTGTGTCTCAAGTCATCTTTTAAGACATTAATATTGAAATCACCACAAATCACACATAGATTATTGAGGAAATGCTGTAACAGTTTTTCAAGGCTATCCATGAATTTATCAAAATTACTGTTTGTGGGAGTCCTATAACAGCAAATAACACACAAATTTGTCTCAGTATCTCTAACTCCACACACTTCGAAGCTATTCATTTTATATAATTGCTTACACACTTGCAATTCTTCTACATTTCTATCATTTAGTGTTAAAATCATCGAACCTCCTCTATTCTTTTTGTGTCTAGTATTGTAAGACCCCATTTTATAATTAATGAAATTAAACTGTTTCGCGAGAGTATCGTTCAGAAAATGTTCAGATATGCATAAGAAGGTGAGTTCCTTTGAAAATTCGCTGACATATATTTCCAGGTCATTTTTTTTATTATTAATGCCACATAGATTTTGATGAAAAATGTTAATACGTACATTGTCATTTCTATAATTACATACATTATTATGAACGAAAAAACTGAGAGTTTCGTCCAGTTGTGCTATAGTTTTGTGGATGGTCAACAGGGAATAATTTCATGTCAATTTTAATTCTATCCATAATATTTTTAAACATCCGCAGTGTTCCGGCTTTATTTAATTTACCCGATGTACTGGAAAACATGTCAAATGTTAGACCATAGTGTCAGAATGTATAATTTGTTATTAGGGTAGATAATATACATATATAATAATATATGCAATGTAATTAAATATAAAATATTATTAATTGTAAATAGTAATGTTTGTGCTTGCCGTAAAACGAAACGCGCGTCTACAAGTCGCACGTGTTGAGTGACTCATCTTTCCCACCACTGAGTAGGCGTTTATAAACGGTCGTTGCACAAGCAAACGGGCCAGTCGTCGGCTCCGACGGAATCACCAATAGGGTGTTCAAACTCCTCCCCGCTCAGCTCGTCGTGTTAATGGCGGCCATCTTCAATGGCGCCCTGAGCAACAACGCGTTTCCCCAAATATGGAAAGAGGCCACTGTCATCGGTTTCGCCAAGCCAGGCAAACCCAAGTCTGAGCCTTCGAGCTACAGACCTATCAGTCTCCTGAATGCACTCGGTAAAATCTACGAGAGACTTATGTATAAGCGACTCAAAGACTTCGCCGAGGCTAAGAGTCTCATCCCCAACGAACAGTTCGGTTTCAGGACCGGACACTCTTGCATTCAACAGGCCCACCGCATCGTAGAACACTTGAGCGCTGGCTTCCAGCGTGGAGCGATGACGGGTGTGTTGTTTTTCGACATAGCAAAGGCATTCGACAAAGTCTGGCACAACGGCTTATTATATAAGCTGTACAAACTGGGAGTGCCAGACCGTCTCGTGCTCATCTTACGAGACTTTTTGTCGGATCGCACCTTCCGCTATCGCATCGGGAAGGCACTGTCTTCCCCCCACCCCATTAGAGCCGGAGTCCCTCAGGGCTCCCCGCTCTCTCCCCTTATCTTTACTCTGTTCACCAGTGACATCCCCAAGAGCAAGAAGGCACAGTTAGCCCTGTTCGCGGACGACACGGCCATCTATTACACTGGCCGTAGTCACGACGCTATTTACAGCACCCTCCAAACCTCAGCCAACGTCTTAGGCGCTTGGTTCCGGAAATGGAGAATCGAGGTGAACCCCGACAAGAGCCAGGCAGTTCTTTTCTCTAAACCGCGTAAAAATAAGCCACCCGCGCTCAGCCCGATCACTATGTACGGTAAGCCTATCCCTTGGGAGAAGCAAGCCAAGTACTTAGGAATCTTACTTGACAACCACCTGTCTTTCGCGGCGCACATCAAAGCAGCTCGCGACCGAGCTGCCTTTGCTATGGGTAGGCTTCATTTCATGATCTCGGCAAAAAGCAAATTGTCACTCAAGTGCAAGTTGCGCCTTTATACCGCGGTGATCCGCCCCATTATGACGTACGCTTGCGTCGTGTACGCTCACACCAAGCCTAAATACATCCATAGGATGCAAACCTTGCAGAACCGGTTCTTACGTAGAGTCACGGGAGCCCCTTTTTATGTCCGTAACGACCGTCTACACGTAGACCTTAGAATGCCCACCGTCCTTCAGTTTATGAAACGTCTTTCGAAGCGTTTCTTCGATAACGCCAGTAAACACCGTAATCCCCTGATCGCAGCGGCCGCCCGTTACGAACCCTCGCGAATTAGTACAGTACGCCGTCCTCGGCATACCCTCGTCACTCCCGATGATGCTATCACCCTCCTCCAGGAGAGTAGCAAAGAGACTAGCACTCTTAAAAAGTTCAGACACAAACCGCCGTCTTTCCGACCTCGCCGTCGAGGTCCGTCGCGACGTCCCGGTCCATGCCCTCCCCGACCCTCGCTCGAGCCAGCCCGCGATGCTGTGCCAGTAGTTCTAAATCAGCCCCTAAATAATGATATCATTCAGATCCAGCCTGTCCCCATGCAGTCCTCCCCCAGCGACGCCCTGAGCCGAGGCTCGTACCCCACAGGGGGTGCCCTCAGCGTATAGTCGCTTAGTTTGTAAGTTTTTATGCCCTGGCTGGAGGCCTTACTCTTAAGGCACCCACAGGATAGTCCGGTTAAGCAGACGACAACCTCCTAGGTTGAACTGCGAGATGCCATTCATAAAAAACAAACGGGCCAGTCGAGTTCGAGCGATCGTAGAGTGCGAAGCTCTGAGTCTCAACTTAAAATGTAAGTGCTATTCAGTGATTATTTATTTTATGCTTTTGTTGGTTATTATGATTTTGAATGTACTTATAAATGTAATATAATTTTGTGAAAACCAAGTCCAACATCTTTATTTATTTCACGCCTCCATCCATATCCTTATAATCTTAACGATCCATACTATTTTAATAAAAGTAAAATAGATAAGGTGGGATTGTCCTGCAAGTCTGTACGACGATCCTACAATAGTTGGAGTCGAAAAAATATCCGTATTTATTATATTGCATGTCCATGTAAAGCAGGTTATTAAATATTTCCACCTTGTAATTATAAATGAGTGCCCCCCGTATATACGTGGGCGCGCTCACAATTATATTTGTGTATGTTAAATTTGCTAAACCTTCATTGATTTCCCTCACTAAATCAATGAAGTTATCTTCGTCTCTGATGTCAGTTTCTCCTAATACAATTATACAATAGTCATTTAAGTTAAAGTCTCTCAATTTTGATTCTAAGCCCGCCAAAAGGTGTTTTATATTACAATTAGGTAAAGAGTAACTACAATAATTAAAATCGCTGGCGAAGTTATCTTCCATAGTTTGTAGCCTCCCACTCTGTGAGCTATTACTCAGCACACACAATTTTCTATTCTTGATATTTTTAGGAATTGTCTGCTTGCTGTTTAGAGGAATAATTTCGTTTTGCGGCGTCGAACTGGTGGAAATGTTGTCGTTTATTGAATTTGATTCAGTGATTGAAGTCTGATTACATATTGTTATTACGGGCGTAGTCTTTTCATCTGCATATAGAACTGTCTGCAGTCTCGGTGTCCTGTCAGTCTTTTGTTTCAATTTGCTTTTTTGTCCAGATCGAGGTGTAACCTTATTTTTGTCTGTTAAATTTATCGTTTTGTAAGCATCTATAACCTTGAAATATTTCTGCAGATCTGATTTTAAACTAAAGTTTTCAGAATTAAGGTTTTCAATTTCTTGGTGAGCTATTTGTAAGTCGTCCGATAGTTGCTTAACTTTTTCGTTCAAGTCTATAACAGTTTGACTAATATTCAATGAGGTGTTTGGCAAACTGGTCATGGTCGCATCAAATAGTGTTGAACTGTCTCTGCTGATGTCATTTAAGGAACTGGTTCTTTGGATTTTACGATAAGTGATATTGTTGCAATCCTCCATTTTATATCAAGACAATAATATCAATATTCCAAAATTTTATTAAATCTACGTATAACGAAACGTCGTTTCAAAAGGCTGGTATTCAATTCATTCAAGTCAGGTTTCTAAACGAAGATTATTTTGTCAAGTCTCAGTAAACCTTGTGTGATTGGTCAATTGTTTATCATATCGTTTAAATGCACCGTTAATGAGTCATCTGTTCTTTGTTTACGTTATGAAAACTATCTAAGAACGTTCTTGTTAATGACTGGTGTTATTAAGACCCAGTACTTCGTGCGTAGACTTATAGTTATAAATAGTTTACAGCCAAACCTGTTTCTATGGTGTTGTTGTACAGTTCAGTGCAATATACAATCGCACTGTTTTCACTTTCTTCAACGCGTATTAGCAGCTTCAGTACCTTGATAACACAATCACTAAAGTTACAACTTATCTAAAGTGTATTACTGAACTTTTAGGCCCTTGATATTGGGAAAAATATATAATTTATGAATTAAATCCTTAGTAAATCACAGAGATCGATGTTTAACGTTTGACAGCTCACGTCACGACTGAATTCTGTGCTATGCAGGCTTGGAAGATGACGGTCAGCTATGGCGTTAGGACGTCTACTCCCCATTGTAGCAGGGCTGGGAAGATTTCATCTAAGCCTGCGGATTTATATGGTTTGAAAGTCTTTATTGCCCATTTTATTCTCTCTGCAGTTACTATGGTGTGGGCTCTGGCCCAGTCTTGGTTATTTGGTGTGTGCCTTGGCTCGCTTGCCCAGGTTCTGTCCTCAGAGAGATTACAGTCTGGAAAGTGGGTTTCCAAAAGGACTTTACTTGTTTCGTGGTCCGACTTGGTATAGGTGTTGTCTGAGGTTTTCAGTGAGCCGAGGGTGCGATCCTGATCAGTAGATAGGATCTTCCTTACACGCGCGGCTTCACTGTTTGATTCAATTTCTTCGCAGAACTTCCGCCAGGCTGCCCTACTGGCATTCCTGACTTGTTTCTTGAAGGTGTATTGTGTTTTCTTGTATGAGTCCCAGTCTTCTGGTAGTCTGGAGTTTTTAGCTCTGTTGAATTGTTTGCGCATGGTTTGCCTGAGCTTACTAAGTTCCGCATTCCACCAGGGGCTACCCTTGCTCTTGGTGTTTGGATCTCTTAGCTTGCAGCAGGCGTGGTAGGCTTCGATAATAAGTTCAGAAAGTTTCGTTACAGTGTCTTCTAGTTGTTTGGGGTCCGTTAGTGTTTGTGGCTTTTGGTGCTGTACTAGTAGGGAGGCCAGCAGCCGTTTGTAGCCGGGTACATTGGTACGGCGTGGGTTACGCCTGGGTCCGGGTTTATCTATGTTAGTCTTGTAGGCTTATTGGATACCCAAATCGATCAATTAGTGAGTTTTTCGAGACTAATCATGAGATCACAAAAGAATGTATTTCACTCACAACCTCTGTCCGAATGTTAAAATATTAACGATGAAAAACGGCGTCAGCTACTCGTTAATTACAAGAAATCTAACGTAATGAATATAATTGCGAGACCCTGTAATTTCAGCTCATCCCGACTCCGCCCGAAATTCAGGTTGATTTCCTTATATCCTTCAGGGAAATCTGGATGGGAAAATTGCAAGGAAGTTTGTAATAACTCAAGGTATAAAAAGGCCAATACATCATCATTGTCTCCTCCGCTTTTCAATTGAAAGCTATCTCTTCAGGCAACTGCAGATCACGCTCTGGAGGCGAATGTTCCTGGCGTTTGACGAAATTGAAGTGTATACTTAAGGTGGGGGTGCTACCTTGGCGCGTGGTTCAACCTTAAATTCCCAAAATTTGTTTTTCTTATCTACCTACCATTTTGCAACGACTTGGGGGTCTACTGGGGTTTGACAGTACTAACTAGATGTTGCTTTGCTTGTAGTCAGTATAAATAGACATGAATAAATAATTAATAATATATTGTTATTACTCTTATACACCCGGATATAACTACGCATGAAATGTACCAAAAATATAGGTACTTACTTAACTTTTTTATTAAAATTGATATTATAAAAATTATCTGCAAACATTTTTCTCACAAACAAATGATAACATTGACGTAAGTAGGTAATTATTGACGATATTTACAGAAAAAAAACTTGCGACCTTTGAACCGAAATTGGCTGTTTTCACAATATGTGTTACGCATACCTAATTTAAAGTAGTAGTACCTACCCAACTAGCATGCCTGATACCGCTACAGTTGTACTTTAAAACTGAATGGAGATATAATTTCGCCACTTTCTTTGTAGGTGTACCTTTATTGGGCTTTTATGTACCCACCGATTAGTTTTTAGAAAACGTTCTATGGTCTTTTATACAACTAACTTTTGCTAGTTGGGTAGTATGCTGCCAGTGCCTTATACAGGGTGTAATGGAAAGACTATATACATTTAGGAAATGAAATGAAATAACTATCAGGACACCAAATGTAATCAAATTATCAAAACACAAAAGTTATAAATTTACGCAACAAGATGAATAGAATGAGTTGGTGACGCAGCTAACAATACACACTTATGGGTATGCTACAGACCATCGTTTCACGAATAAATTATCTGCTGCCCTATACAAAATTTCAAATCCTATTCGACCCAAAGGTATGGGTAGCTGATATTTTTTTCCCTATTACGATGTTTGTCTGATGGAGAAACGTGTTCTGTTTGATGGTTTGTAGCACACCCTTAAGTATGTATTAACATTTCCGTTAAATCCTGTAGGTATAACAAAAAAGTAAAAAGACAACTTATTCAAACATTGGTTTTTAGGGTTCCGTACTGAAAGTGTGGCTCGTCCATCCTTCTGGCTGTCACAGAGCTGTATGTTTTGAGCACTTAGGAACTTACGCGCGGTAGATTTCAAGTTTCTACCGTGTGTAAGTATGTCACAAAATGATTATTACTATGACCGCTATCATTAACTGCCTATCCTTTTTCCAAATATATTGGGGCTTACTTACTATGCGTTTATAACAACACATATAAAACACAAGAAAAATAAAGGGGATGCCCTAGAAATATATATTTGTGGCGTTTTCACGGACCCTTTGTGGGCGAGCCCGACTTGCACTTGGCCTATTTTGCAAATCTTGTCCCACATCTTACACCAACTAACATATGCATCCAAGTCTGGATATTACCGACTTTTTTAGCCCCCCCCCCCCCCGTCCGGACTTTTTCCATACTTGACATTTGTCTGGACTATAGATTTTTTCCGAAATAGAAAAAGGTAATGTAATGAGCATTTAAAAATAAAGATTAAAAGGTATCGTGTGTAGTTAGTAACAGGATTCTTGTCCGGACTCTTTTGCAAATGTCTGACTTTTTGTCGGCCTTTTAATTTTCAATATGGTGACCCTACATCTACCCTTACTTAAGAAAATTCGTGTTCCTAAGATGTGTGTAAGCCTGTCTTCATTTTATCTGCTAATTTATTTGACTTTACTTTTTGGCAACTTTAGTTTTAGATTAATGCCTGAAATTTTTTAGCTCTTAAATTTGTGAATACTCTCTCAGGAGTACAAGTATTAACAGATTTAGACCCTTTTAATATATTCCAGTCATTATATTTTTAAAGCAATTATCGAAAAACTTTTGGAATAATTGAATTTTCTCGTTGACACTTACAAGTCCATTAAAAGGCTCTGCTTTAGTATACATATAAGTAAATATATTTATACTTACATGTATATTATAAGTTTGGGAACTCGTGGCTAAATAATAACAGCCGCTTGGGTTCTTGGCTTTGGTTCCGCTTGATATCTTCAGGTTAAACCGAACTTGCCTAGATTGGTCCGTGGATGGGTGACCACCCTTTACATACCAAGTTTCCTCCGTGCCTCGGAGAGCACGTTAAGCCGTTGCTCCCGGCTGTCATTTATAAATCTTTGACAGTCGTTACAGATAATCAGTGTCCCAAAGTCTGACAACCAGTCTTACCAAGGGGTATCGTATTACTCAGTACTAACTGGGTTGTGGAGGTCAGATAGGCAGCCGCTCCATGCAAACTACTGGTATTCAGCTGCATCCGGTGTGACTGAAGGCTAAGCAGATGATGATATATAATATGATATATTGATCTGAATAAATAAATAATATGCTCTGTATGGTGTCGGACGTAAGGAATAGCACCATCCCATATCTTCCCGTGGGTGTCTTAAGAGGCGACTAAGGGACTTGTCAGAGAATGGGCAGCAGCGTTCGCCAACCCGCTTGCCAAGCGTGGCGACTAAGGCAAAATCCCCTTATGCCATTTGGCGACACTTTCGGAAGGCCTATGTCCAGCAGTGGACGTCTTTCGGCTTAAATAATGATGATGATAAATAATAAGATCAGATTACTGTACTGATTCTCTGATTATTGTACTTAGGGCAACTGTTTGAACAGAGTAAACAATATCCATAAGTCAAAACATCATGCCCGTGTAGTTTAGTTTAGAAAAATTCTTTATTAACATAACAAATATACATAGCTGTAGAACTTATAAATAAAGCAACAGTAACACTAATAATTAATAACAAACACTTTTACAGGCTAAGAGCACCTTTATAAGTATATAATAATATTGTTTACAAACTTATCACAACATGAGACATTTATTAATTAAACTTTTATAATTAGCATATGAAATTATTGTGATAATTTCATTTTTATAATGAGGGGGTAGAAGTAAATACTTAGCTACGCGCTCAGCGTAAGTGCGACCGGTGCAAGCGGTAGCTCAGGTGATCGCGCGCGGCCACTAGCGGCGCACGAGCTACCGCACCTCCCGCGCGCTCAACTGTGTACGGTGAGCGCGGGGAAGCGCGGCCGCATCATACGGGTCCAGCTACGACGCGTTATCAGTATTGTGCGCAAACAACACGTAGTGATGGGGAAGCTTGTATGTACCGTATCCATCGATATGTCGCAAGTCTTTCAACTTAATTTGTCCTATGTTAGCAATCAATTTATTTTTATGACATTTATTTTTGTTATAAAATTTACGAGTTAATTTTAAGATGAATTTTGTAATGCTAGGTAACTTTACCTTTCTGTGTAGTGCTTTAAGGTTTGTTTTAAACGGAGTATTAAAGGCAATTTTAACAGCTTTATTTTGAATTATTTGTAATAGGTTATAATTAGATTGACAGGTACAACTCCATACCGGACACGAGTAGGTGATGCAAGGTCTGATTAGAGTGGTGTATAACCGAAGTTTGGTATACGGGCTGAGCTTACTTTTTCGGTTAAGAATAGGACTGAGAGAACCGAGTGCTTGAGCTCCTTTAACTCGTAATTTGTTTACATGCTTTGTCCAGTTCAGCTTTTTATCCAACGTAACTCCTAGATATCGAACTTCTGTGGACCACGGAATCGGTTGCCCAGCGATTTTTAATTTTCTTTTTGGGGTGGTACGTTGGCGTGTGAAAAGGATAGCTTCAGTCTTGGATTCATTCAGCTTCAGCTTCCACTTGTTGAAATAAGATTGAAGTAGTTCAAGCGACAACTGAAGTCTACTTATGATTATGTCGACGTCTTCATCGCTTGTGTACGATGCTGTATCGTCGGCAAAACAGGCCAGATGAGTACGGACCTGGACGGGAATGTCACTTACAAATATAATAAAGAGGTAGGGACCGAGCACCGAGCCTTGAGGAACTCCTGCCAACACCGTCCGTGGCGAAGACCTGTCAGTACCAATATGGACCACAAACTTACGGTTATTAAGGTAAGATTGGATGAGTTTTACTAACGCAATTGGAATTCCGTACGTGATGAGCTTGTATAACAGGCCTTCGTGCCAGACGGTAACGAAGGCTTTTTCGATGTCCAGAAGGAACATACCGGTAGACTGCTTTAGATTAATATGATAAGAAATGTGTTCAGAGACTCGAGCCAGTTGTTGTACTGTGGAGTGAGAGGAACGAAAGCCAAATTGTTCGTTCATAATGAGCTGTTCAGAGCAACGTCGCAAGCGGTTGTATATCATGACCTCAAACAGCTTACCGAGAACAGGAAGAAGGCTTATAGGCCTGTAACTAACTGGTAAGGAGGTGTCTTTTCCAGGTTTTTTAATAGCAATAACCTTTGCAGTTTTCCATGTATTGGGAAAATATCCTAATTTTAGGCAACCATTGAAAATTTTTGTGGTATACACAACAGCTTTTTGCGACAGATTTTTGAGCATAATGTTGTGTATACCGTCATCACCTGTAGCCTTCCTGGTCTTGAGTTTACGTATGACTTTCCAGACTTCAGTTGGCCGCACAAGTTGATGAAGTTCATTTATGACGTGATCATTTAATTGAGTGGTGGCTGACTGAACGTCCTTATCGACACTATCGTTTATCCAGCCATGTGTAAGATTTAAGTTTGCCTCGAAGGCATCTGCTAGCGCATCACATTGTTGAGGGGTGTTAGTTGTAAGAGTTCCCTCAGGTGTTTTAAGTGGAGGTATTGTGTCTGATCTGGATTTTAATGACTTTGCCAGGCGCCAAATATCGTTGCTAGGATTATCAACTTTCGAAAGTTTAGCGTTCCAAATTTTGTCCTGATGTTTCGTAATAGCCAAATTTATCAAATTTTGTAAGTTGTTGATAGCTGATCGTAACAGTCTTTTTTCCGCAAGTAGTACTTTTGGTTCCTTTCGACGAAGTTGATTTTTATACTTGATCATTTTTGCGATGTGATTAGGTAGTTTTGTGCAAGTATTTACGTGTACTTTAATAGGAATAGATTTGTCTCTAGCAGCAGTAAGACACTGATGTAGGTGGTTTACGGCGAAGTCGATTTCAGGTTCAGATTCGAATACCTTTTGAATGATCTTTTGGTCAAGAAAGGAGCGGTATTTGTCCCAATCAGCGTCACAATACCGGTAGTGTTTGGAATTTGGTTTGAGAGAGAATTGACAATTCACTGTGAAATATATAGGAAAGTGGTTTGATGAAAGAGCAGGTATTGCGCGAACCTCATTTATATTATTTACATTTTGCGCCAGAATCAGATCAGGATTTGTAGCGTTAAGATCAGGTCTATAGTTAACCTGAGTAGGTGAGTCAGGGTATAGTATCACGTAATCATGTTCAAGCATATGGCGAAACAGTATATTACCACGGGTGTTGACATAACTACTATTCCAATAACCATGATTGGCGTTGAAGTCTCCCATTATTACAACGTGAGGCCCCAGGGAGAATAAAATATCCACGTCATTGCATTTGAGCTGCAAGTTTGGAGATTGGTAAGCTGAAACAAAGATATAATCTTTCCCACTAGTTTTTAAACTAATAGCAACTGCTTCAATGTGCTTAGTTTTGGGAACAGCGATCGGTACAACCTCTAATCTCTCATTGACCAAAATGGCTACACCTTGTCCCCGCCCACTGTGGTGTTTGTCTTGTCGATAGCAGTTAAATCCTGGTGTCTTTAAGGGAATATTACAATTGAGTTTAGTTTCACAGACAGCTATTATATCAATGGATAGGGTACGTACCGCTAACTCAAGTAATTCATGCATTTTAGAGCGAACTCCATCGGAGTTCCAAGATAAGAGTCTTAATTCATTACTATTATTATACATAGTGTCCAAGATGAGTTAGAACTAGCATCACCTTATCTAACATAGATTCACAGGCAGAAAATTGAGGCTTAAGGTTTTTAACACAGACAAGTATTTCTAACATCTCTTTTGTCACAGGGTCATCTGATGGTAAGTCCAAATACTCATTAGGAGGATAATGGTTGGTGTGGGTTTTGACGGCACCAGCATATGTAGGTTTCTTGAGTGAGGGTAGTGAATTAGTAGGAGGTATAGACGCATGTTGGATCGCCACGGTTTGCAACGGCCTAGACTGGTTCTCACGCCTAGCTTGCGATCGTTTCAGGTAGGCAAGACGGGTCTCGCATTTGTGAAAGTTAGCAGGATGATTCTGATCACAATTACAGCAGCGTGCAGGTTCAATACGGTCTTTTTTAGGGCATTCACTCGTTACATGAGGTTCTGTACATTTAACACACCTAGCAGGCATATTGCAATTTCTCGATGCGTGACCAAAGCTTTGACATCTATAGCATTGAGTCCCAGCAGTCTTTTTAGGCATGAATTTTTGGATCGTAACCACGTAATTAAATAGATATTTAATATTGCGAAACTTTGATATGTCAGTTCCAGCAGGAAGCACTGCTAAGAAAGGTGGGCAAGACAATGTACTCACAGTTTGCGTCTTCATTTGTGAGACTGATGCACCTGGAAATCCGAGTTTTTCGAGCTCGGCAGATAATTCATCTTGGACGTAGGATGACAGACATCTTTACGGGTGTAAGTTAGGAAAGCTGCATTTTCTTTGCGGAGACCTTCTTTCACAAATTGGTGAGCTTCTATTGAGTGGCAACTTACTGCAACTTTATTGTTAGCTCTGTACTGAAGATGAAACTTGTTGGTGTTACGGGAGATGAGGTTTTTAATTGTTTCATGTGTCCAATCTTTCTGTATCTCCAATATTATGGGTGGAATATGTCCTTTTTTCTTCACTCCAGTCGAGGCTTCTTTGTACTGGATATTCGTTGATGATTCACCCTTGTCGTCAACAGTGAGGTCGTTGAACTGATTGCGCAGAGGTAATCTGCGCGCTTCGTCAAACTTTTCAGAGTTTCTCGAGACAGCAGGACGTTTGGCGAACTGCCATGGACCAGAGATATCTTCACCTGGTCTTTTGGAGCTGAGATTGCCGGTGGATTCCGACCTGACTAGGAATCTATCCATTTTTGGTACAATATCGACGAAAGTATCGATATGTAACGAGGCATCCCTAGCGATGGTAAGCAACGAACGTGGTGGGGTTAACGTAGCTACGCGTGCGTGCGAACAGGACGCGAACCGTACGCGGAATTCAGCAGTCCAGCAGTGGACGTCTTTCGGCTTAAATAATGATGATGATAAATAATAAGATCAAATTACTGTACTGATTCTCTGATTATTGTACTTAGGGAAACTGTTTGAACAGAGTAAACAACATCCATAAGTCAAAACATCATGCCCTTGTAAAGAGTTTTTAATGAGTAAGCCGTAGAGTTAGATTTTCAACTCTCTAAAAACCTCAGGTATTCGCAACCAGCTTGCGTGAATGACCAGAACCAGCTGTATCTGCGTGGACGAGGCTCTAAACAATCGTAGCAAGTGGCGTTCTGTGGTTTCTCCCTGCCCCCATGGGAAAAAGACGTTAGTTTATGCATTTATTATTTAGGTGTTGCCTCGTTTTAGTTTAGTGTGTGTGGGTGTGTGAGTATGCGTGTGAGTGTGTGTGGGTGTGTAAAAAAGAACCCCGTTTGTGGCACCTGCTAACATTCTTCATTCATAAAAACATTTCTTAAAGAGTTTTTACTCATTAGACTTCGAGTCATCATCGTCATCATCATTTCAGCCCAAAAGACGTCCACTACTGGACATAGGACTCGCCCAAGTGTCACCATTGAAATTTTGGGGGGTTTTGCCATAATCGCCACGCTTGGCAGGCGGGTTGGCGATCGCAGTACGGTTGTTACAAAAGCACAGAGAACGCTGCTGCCCATTCTCTGGCAAGTACCTTAGTCGCCTCTTACGACACCCACGGGAAGATATGGGATGGTGCTATTCTTTACGTCCGACACCATACAGAGCATCGAGTCCCATAATCTTAATATTAGAACATTTCTTTTAAAGGGTTAATTGGAAAACACGTGTATAACAATATTAATTAATTTATTACTTAAACAATAATTACACAACGTCTTAGACATGACTGTCTTACAATCAGCACTTATCAATAAACTCTAAGATTGACCTCTATTCCAATAGAATCAGGTCACGGCGACGAACGTGTAGACGATTGTAAACAATTGCCAATAATTCTAAATATATCACAGGCTTATCAAATACTTAGTATTAAATGCACAACCGGAAGTGAAGCGGCGTTCGAGTCTTCCTGTTTTTACCCTTGAATGGTGTAGACGCATGACCTCGATTAAAGGTCTTTCGGAATTGATCTTCACCTCACCCCCACGACTTCCGACGCAATTTGCAACATGCGACAGCCGCGCGCATCACCTCTTTCCGTCTGCGCTAAACTGTCGCTACACAAGTTGTGTCGGCGTGACAGCAGGCATACTCTACTAATCCATACCACCTTCATGGATTTTGGCCACAGAACCTGTCTCAAGACAAGCATCTCTGGAACGTGTACCTCGTGGCTGAGGGGTATTCAGCGTATTCAGTTGGTAACAGGCGGCCTATCTGACTTAAATAGGTAACTGACAGCTAGATACATCGTTAACTGGCCTGCAGGTGCGTTGCCAGCTTTTGGGTAGCAACGATCAAGTTGAATGTGTCTCTGATTTCACTGGCACTTGAACACTTCAAACAGAAATTGTGGGATATAATATGTTTGTAGTACTTTCCTTCCATAGGTTTCTTCACATCTTGTTCATAAATTTGGTACTTAGATACCTTTGGGCAGGATCCGTCTTAAGTATCAATCACTGATAGGTTCTCGTTTTTAGTTCGGCAGCATCTTTATTTTACACGTTAACGTTAACGTTAACGAACAAAATCAGTAGTTATTTTCAGTCTGGTTTAACTGGTTTTTACCAGTTTCTCCTTCAAAATCTTATAGTAAGCGTATAATCAGGCATAAATGTGTTTAGAGAGTTTAGAATCTCATCATTTAGTAGTCGAGGTGCGTCAATAGCCCAGAGGTAGTCCAAATGATTAAACTTCTCATCAGGAACCAGGAACATTTTAGGTTTTGAAGGCAACTTATTAAAAAGTTCTATAACATTCTTCTCACTGGACAACAAGTCATTTTTAGACCAGAATAACTTGATAGGAACGGTTACCTTACTCAGGTCATACTCAGGAGGCGAGCCAGTTCCGTAGATCCTCCAATTGTTCAAGTATCCATAGTCAAACTTCTGGAATTTTCCAGAAAGGATTTCTTGCGAGAAGTGAACTGCTGTCTTCCAAGACGTTCCAGTACCCAAATGTGCCAGAAAAACTGGCAACAGGGTCTTGTTGAACTGCCCTTCGTTAAAACCACACAAGTAGAACACTATATTCTTGCAAATCAAGGAATCCATGTTTTCTCCGCTACACGTGCTTGAGATCTTGCCCAGGGCTGAATTTTTCGGTATAAACTCATAAGTTCCTTGTAACTCGTCTAAATACGCTAAGTTGCTTGCAATTGGTGCCATAGACTTCAACGGCGACTTCATATCGGATAGATAGACGACAGGAGCTAATGCAAAGCCAGCTGTCAATATGTCGTTATATTCAGGCCTCAGCGTCAGCATTGCAAAGAGAATAGTTGTCCCCATAGAATGTCCAATATAGGTTATTTTAGTATCTGTACCTTTAGTCTCCAAAATGTAGTCTATCACTGCAGGAACATCATATAAAGCTACTTCGTGCCAAGAGAAGTCCCAATACGCATGTGAGTCTGTTTTGAACCAAACATGATCTTTGGAATACCTGTTTCCCCTTATGTTCGACATCCAAACATCGTACCCAGCATCAGCCAGCACATACGCAAGTCCTTTTCCGGGACCATTCATGATCCAGTCAGCAGAGCTTGCAAATAAGCCGTGCTGAAGGAGAACTGTCTTCGATGGCACTGTCTTCCCATGTTTAGAGCGAGGAATCCTGTGTAGATTGAGAACGTAGCCTTGAGATATGACGGTGTGGGTCTCACAAATGTATCCATTTCTTGTGATTATTCCAGGCACTGATAGAACGACATCAGGATTTTCCAGCAGCGAAAACGTGTTGGCACCAACATTGTAAGATGATGCATCGACAAGGTTTCTTCCATTCTCCTGAATATCGTCGACGTAGGTGTTGAAATTGTCCTTGATCATCTGCTGCTGTTCTTCGACGTAGTTCTCGACGGAATCCTTCATGTTGATGGCATCGTTGTACATGGTCTTCACTTTATCACTTTGTTCTTTGAAGAAGGAATTGAACGAGGGAACAAGAGACCACGATTCTGGCGCAACGGCCGTTACACTTAGGATCAGAAATATTAAGGCGCGCATTGTGAAGAGGTTTGGTTGTGACTGTGCGCGAGACGGATAGGCATCAGTAATATACTAGGAGTTTGCGAATGACCCCGGAGATGAGGTTAAAACGTCACACGATAACAACAATTGTCTGTTATTTAAAAATTACCCGTGTCATTTTTATCTACAATTGGATATTCCACACGGACTGTTATTGCAAGATGAGTACAATTACAAAATGATTTAAAGGCCTCTTCAGATATGGACAGTTCGTCACCACTTCGGTTAGAGATAAGTACGGTATTTGTTTTGCTACTTCGAGGAATTTTATGTTGCATAACAATATTCTGGTGAACAGGGCTCTTATCCTAGGTATATATTGTTTATAATGATTTATTCATGCTGTCCAGTATGACATCATGGGTTCACAAATAAACGTTGGTTTATTAAGAAAATTTATCATCTCATCGTCTTTCGAAAACTAAATTATTTAAACGGAAAAAGCATAATCGTGTATCTTTCCAGGCTAGACCCATATGGTTTTAAAAGTTGTCATGTTTTTACTTTGTTATCGTCAAGGCAATTTGGTGGACAATTCCGGAAATATTTGCGGTGAATCTCTGCGCTTTAGACGTGTAATTGCGGATAATTGTTTGATTGCAAAAATAGATAAAAAAACACCAAAACGGACTGACAGATTTACCAAGACGGATCTGGCTGGCTTTCGACTTAACGGAACTCAAATTTTAAAAGATATGGTTTTCAGAGAGTTGAAAATGTAACTCTACGGCTAACACATTAAAATACACAGGCATGCAGTTTTGACTTGTGGATATTGTTTACTTTGATCAAAAAGTTGGCCAAATTGTCAGTCAATCTGATCTTATTATTTATTTATTCAGATAAATACAAATTATACATCATCATCTGCTTAGCCTTCGTCTCACCTGATGCAGCTGAATACTAGTATTTTGCATGAAGCGACTGCCTATCTGACCTCCACAATCCAGTTAGTACTGGGTAATACGATACTTCTTGGTAAGACTGGTTGTCAGACTTTGGGCCACTGATTATCTGTTACAACTGTCAAAGATTTATAAATGACAGCCGGGAGCAACGGCTTAACGTGCTTTCCGAGGTATGGAGGAAACTTGGTATGTAAAGTGTGGTCACCCATCCACCGACCAATCCAGGCAAGCGCGGCTTAACCTGAAGATTCCAAGCGGAACCAAAGCCAAGAACCCAAGAGACTGTTTTTATTTAGCCACGAGAGGTCCTAAATATATAATATACAAATAAGTATAAATATACGTTATACTTATTATTTGAGCAGAGTACAACAGAGAGAGGTTAATGGACTTTAAGTATCAACGTTCAAAAAGTTTTTCAGTAACTGCTTTAAAAATGTAGTGACTATAGTGAATATAGTAAAAGGGTCTGAATCTGGAGGAACACGAATTTTCTTAAGTAAGGGTAGATGTAGGGTCACCATTTTAAAAATGAAGAGGCCTGACAAAAAGCCGGACATTTGCAAAAGAGACCGGACAAGAATGCTATTACACGAACCACGATACCTTTTAATCTTTCTTTATAAATGCTCAATACATTGCCTTTTTCTATTTTGGAAAATATCTCTAATCAAGACGAATGTCAAGTGTGGCCAAAGTCCCCCGTCCGGACTTCCGGACTGCTACAAAGTCGGTCATATCCAGACTTGGATGCATGTTAACAGAATCCCTTCGTAGCAATTAATTAAAATAAAGCAAGGTTTTATAAGAACTTTACCGTATCAAGATTTATTAGAGGAAATTCTAATCCGTTCGCAAGTATACATTTATATCTAAATGTATGTTTAGTATTCTTGACCATGATGCAAAAAACAACCTTACTGACATAGCAAGCTGAATTAAAATAAGTTTATCTCAAAATACATCACATTACGAAACGAAACAAACGGCGAATGGCGACGTAACGAGCTCATTCACAATACACCACTGCATACGCCTATGGGTATTAAGCGTGATGTTTTATATTATAACTAGTGATCGGATATTCGGATGCATATTTACCTAAAGTACGTTCTTTCCTGGCAAAAGGTACAAAAGTATGGAAGCGGCTATTTAAATGCCAATTTTTGTCGCGGGATTGCCAAATTTCATAATTCTTTAGTAAGTATAAAATGTAATAGGTACTCAAAATATCGTAACGAATTTTTTAAATTTATTTAAAACCTGGCAAGTTTCTTGAAAATAACAAGGAAAAAAATACAACAACTATTTGAATTCGTATTTTTGTGCTGAAATGTCGAATGCTAAAACAAAATGGTAAATATGTCTGGGCATAATTCATTTGGAACTAAACGAAAAAGTGACTAGACTAGTTTTTATTTTTTAAATAAACTCGTTTTCCCATACTGGCACACGCTCCATACTAGTCAACACTGAAACTTTAGATAAATATGCATCCGAATATCCGATCTCTAATTATAACGAATGAGAACTGAGGTAAATAGGTTATGCTGGTTCTCACCAACACTCGTGCTTGGATCTAGAAATTACTTGTCAACCTAAAGTAATAAAACTCGAAATATATGTCTATATTTAGAGTTTTATCAATGTTCTTATCGATTTATAAGTGAAAACTTCTTTAGCCGCCTTGTGCAGTGTTTTTTTATCATATAGCTTTTAGGTATCTAGGTATGCAAAGCATGACATGCATGCATGCACTGAGTATCACGCTTAGGAACCATGACTGAGTTGCCCTTGAGTACTGTTGTATCCTGCGTTACCCGTTGTTTGTTTATTACAGGAACTGATAGACGCTATTGAAGCAGCCAAACTCGTGGTTTAGTTCTGTGCCGACACCAGTCGCTAAGATTTTAGATTCCATCGACACGCTAAGAAAGCGATTGCACTTTTGGCAAGTAATTTCTCGATCCAAGCTCGAGTGTTGGTGTGAACGAACATTGGTAACCTATTTGCGTAAAAGGGTACATCCAGCGTTTTGCCAAAAAAAAGAGCAGCTTTAAAAAAAAAAAAATACTTTGCTCCACGCTTACAATACCTCCTGCCATGTGTTATGGGACATGAAAAAGAAAAACCCAGGTTAGGTATATTTTTTGGTAGTCACAGGCTCGACTGCTTAGAGGTGCCAGATTCCACTCCCGGCTCGGGCAAAATGTTATTGGGTTTCTAAGTTTAATTTGCCTTATTTTAATTATTTTCTTATGTTTAGGTTTTTTAAGTAATCTTTTTTTTTGTCTACTTTAACATTTTTTTTTGTCTTGTCTCATACTAATTAATACTTTTGTTTTCTATCTTTTCATCTGACATTTGTTCATCATCATCATCATCATTTCAGCCGGAAGACGTCCACTACTGGACATAGGCCTCCCCCAAGTTTCGCCACACACAGAGAACGCTGCTGCCCATTCTCTGGCAAGTCCCTTGGCACGGCTCTTACGACACCCACGAGAAGATATGGGATGGTGCTATTCTTTACTTCCGACACCATACAGAGCATGGATTATGCTCGGTTGTTGGCAATAGGCTCGCCACCTCGGGACTTAAACAAAACTGGTGAAATGTGTGTTTACTATTAGCTATACCTCTGACTAATCCTTCGATAATTACATGCGTCATGTTATGTTACGTTTTTCTCGTAGGAATCGAACACGCAACACGCAAATAGCGCAGTAGCCAGTCGCTCAGCCACTGTGCCTAGTGCTGTGACGCATTATTGTATCTTATCATAATAACAAAACAAGTAGTAAACCTGGTAAATCTCATATTAACGATAGTATCATAATAACAATAAACCACATCATATTATCGTATGATCTTTGTTGTAGTATAATGTTATTTACTACGAGCTGCGTCCCCCTGCTGTTTTACAACGACTTTTCACTTTTTGCTCGGTCCATTAGGTTGTTAAATAGCCCATAACCTTCGTCAAGAATTCGGATACCAAGTGTAATTTTGAATCATAGCTGTAGTTCTATTTAGTTTGTTGAAAAAATCCAACAAACTCTTCAGCATTGTTATATTAGTAAAGATACATGAATAGTTTTATTTGTTGTTGTAGCCAACAATGTAGAATGCTCTGCTCACACCCTTACAACACGTCATAATAATAAGTCAAGACGAGACGCGCAAGATAACAAATTAGCAACACATGTTATAACTGTTCATTCCTCATTAGCAATTAACAGAACATCCACACCGAGTCTGTTTTAATTAGTTTTATTCTATATTAATAAGTACCAGAAATAATTAGCGTCTACTCTGACTTGTCAATCTAATCATAACTAGCTTTGTTTGCCCACTTGATGTCAGGGTCGTAAACGCAAGTGCTGGCGTGGTGAGGTCCGGAGACCCTACCACCAGTTTTGACGTTTTTCGTACAATACGCCGATTTTAAAATAAAATAATACTCGCTTCACAAATAATATTTTCATGACTTTAAGATATTTTAAAATTTCTATGGATGTTACTGATTGTACTGCAATTGTGTTGCAAACAATATGACGTAGGATAATTGTATTTTTAATTCACAAATCGACGTATTTACGTTACGAAAAACGTCAAAACTCGTGCTAGCCTTGGTCACTCTGGCTCTCGAGTTGGACAAAGTTTTATTAAGTTCTCACATAAGAAATTAAAAATGGAAGGTTTAAAAAATGGTGGTATGTACCTCATCATCATCATCTGCCTAGCCTTTTCCCAAACTATCTTAGGGTCGGCTTCCAGTCTAACCGGATGTAGCTGAGTACCAGTATTTTACATTAAGCAACTGCCTATCTGACCTCCACAACCCAATAACTGGGTAATACGATACCCCTTGGTAAGACTGTCAAAGATCTATAAATGACAGCTGGGACCAACGGCTTAAAGTGTTTTCCGAGGCACGGAAATGGTATGGTGGTATAGCAGTACCTACCCCAATGAAAGAATGTAAAGCCGATGGTCCTGCGTTTGATCTCTCCCCGGTCGTGTTATGCAATAGTGAGCCGTGCCATCATCATATAGTGACAAATTCTACTAAAATCTGAAACTGTTCTAACTTTTTTAATAAGCTGTTTTCTAACAACTAGGCGAAGGCATTCATACTATTCTAATTTTCCTTGAGTTTTGCCTTCTCCGGCCAAATAGTCAGGAACGAGTCAAAATCGTCTCGCCAGTTTCTTGGACCTCTACCCCAAGGTCCAGATCTTGACTGAGAAACTCATAGAATAGTAATACGTAGTACATTATTTTTTCTACATTAGTTATGTAGAAAAATTATGTACTGCGCAATAAATGGTTATATACACAACCTAAGAGCAAAACAAAAATACCTAAGTAAGACTGGCAGCTTTAATTGATTAATAACGAGCAGTTAACCTAAAGACAAGAATAAGAACTACGCATCATGAGATCTGTATTATAGTGGAAAATTCATGGTAAAGTACATCACAGACATACTTCCATGGGTTTGACTAATTGAAGGGAACTACGCCAGTAATTAAAATGCTATTAGTTCAGGAATTACTTACCTACGCTTACGATAAATTACGCGATCGCGAATACGTGAATTTGCTACCTCCGCCTAAAATGTGATGATTTACCTACGCGTTTCATTATGAATGTAGGTAGGTTAGGTGTCAAAGGAAAATTCAGGGTAATTAACTGCTAATGAAATTGACTAACAATCTACACTTCTGGACACATCTATTGGCCCACCTTGTATTTTCAGTTTCGTTTGGTCCTAAGTAAAATTTTATATTAGGTCGAGCAAAAAGTTTTTATGCAGTTTTGAACCTGGCACATTCACAATTTCATTCAATAGTCTTTTTTTGAATTTCGAACACAGAATTTAAAGAAACAAAAGACAATTTGGAGCCTGTTTGTTGATATCAAACCATCGAATACTAAGAAAACTTGGTTTCATTGGTTTACTTTGATTTAATTCTTGAAAAAGTGATTGATATCTTTGGTTTTGCAACAAACATTACTTATTCTTAACATTAAGGTGAGGTTCTATCAATAATCTATGGATACTTCACCTGAAGTCGCCGCCCAAGCTGTGGCACTTATTCAGGCCGGACACAGCCAAAGAAACGTGAGTGCTCAACTTAATTTAAGTCGATCTGCGGTCCGAAATGTTTATCGGAGGTACCTAGAAACTGGCAGCTTTGTTCGTCGCCAAGGAAGGCCACGATCTCGGGTCACAACTGAAAGGCAGGATCGATTCATCGTGACGACCAGCTTGAGAAATCGTCACCTTACCTCCATTGAGATACAAAACCAACTTCGCGACTTCCACGGAGTATCTGTGAGCGCTCGAACTGTTCGGAGGAGGTTAAAAGAACGCGATATGGTACCACACAAGCCAGCTAATGGGCCCAAACTAACGCGAGCCCACCGAAGAGCGCGCCTTCATTTCGCACGCAGTCATTTAAATTGGACACAGCAAGATTGGAGCCGTGTACTCTTTTCTGATGAGTCTAAAATTGTGTTACATGGCAATGATGGAAGGAAGAAGGTCTACCGATGTAAGGGAGAGCGTTTCGCACAATGCTGCTTTGAAGAGAGGGTTGCTTATGGCGGTGGCTCATGGACTGTCTGGGGCGGTATATCCGCGAGCGGCAAAACTCAACTTGAGGTTGTTACAGGACCACGGCTGCCAACATTAAGTACTGAAAGGTACATTCGTGAGTGCTTAGAACCTCACGTGATACCATACGGGGTATGTGGGCCCAAATTTCCTTTTTATGCATGATAATGCAAGAGCCCATGCGGCCGGCATCGTCAGGGAATATCTTCGGGATGTGAACATCACAATTATGGACTGGCCAGCCAGAATCCCAGACATGAACCCCATTGAGCACATGTGGGACGAGCTAAAAAGACGTGTTAGGGCTCGTCAGCCAGTTGCCCAGACAATGCAGAAGTTGAAAACTGCCATAGAAGAGGAATGGGAGATGATCCCTCAAAATTTCATAGAGCGTTTGATAAACTCTATGCCTAATCGTATGAGAGCTGTAGTAGATGCCCATGGAGGCAACACGCGTTATTAAATTAAACCTTTATTTGATAAAACATGTTTTTTATTCAAAAATCAATTGCCTTTAACAAGGCGCATATCCGACTTGTTAGGCGTAGCTCCATGTCGTATGGTATTCTGAATTCAAATTTAAAACAATACGATCGAAAAAGATGGTAAAACGTATCAGGTTTAAAACTGCATCAACAGTTTTTGTTCAATCTAGCAATCATATTTTGGTAGGGGCCATCGAAACCTAAACTCTAAGGTGGGCCAATAGATGTGTCCAGAAGTGTATATTAAATTGTGTATTTCAACTGTTGTATGAGATAACCGTTTCCCGGGAAATTGACGTGCATGACCACTTTGAGGTATTTTTCTATCGAGGAATATGTTATGGCATCACGTTTCCATCAAAAATATAAAACTCAGGTGTCTTCAAATTTGATATATTAATCACACTTTTATAATACTGTGGGACCGGTGCCTAAGCTAGCCGAAACGCCTGTATTTCAGGACACCAGAACCCAGAACCCAGTAGGTACTAAATCAAAACGAGAGCCGTTTAAGTTTGATAAAAAAAAATGATAAGTTAAAGGCCAGAAAAAACCCAATTTGTTTTCCCTGACGCTAAATTCATTTCTTACAAGAGAATAAATAAGAATAGGTAGTTTTTAATGTTTTATTTAATTATTTAAATTTTTGTATTTATCGCTACTTTAACAAAGCGATAACTCGCCTGACCTCCGTAATTTGAGTACGCACATCAATTGTGACTATACCTTCTTCTTATTTTCGTGTCGATGATACATCCATGTACACCACGCCACGTGGCCACGTTTTTTACGTCAGAGGCGCTATTCAGGTCGTCGAAGGGGCAGGTTAACGGACACTTTGGACACTTCAGCAGGTGGGGCATAATTTGATCCAGAGCGCCGTATTCGTACTCGGTGTTGGAAGAATTAATAATACCCCAGATTGTGTTTGCAGCGGCCCACTTAGGTACGCAATCGATTCACAGCTTAAAATACAGTGTGGAAACGAGACAATAGAACAGGTTGATTACGCAAAATTCTTGGGGATAATAATTGACAAAAACTGTAACTGGAAATCTCATATTGATTATCTCTGTAAGAAGATAGATAGATTTGTATACGTTCTATATAGACTAACACGTGTGGCTAGTGTTAATGCGGCACTGTGTGCATACCATGGTTATGATCATCCATTTTACGTTATGGTATTATAATATGGGGTAATTCGGTTGAACTTGAAAGAGTATTCCGAGCTCAAAAAAAATGCGTGCGCTCAATTTGTGGAGCGCACCCACTGGACAGTTGTGTTCCACTATTTAAAAAACTTAAAATACTGCCACTTCCAGCACTACACATATTTGAAATTTGTACCAAAACACCACCACCAAAACAGACACGAATTTGACTTATTTAATGATGTTGTATCCAGACCCAGTCGAAAAGTGCATATGCTTAATGTTCCAAGGCGTAGAATTAAATTATTTTCTAATAATGTATGCTGCATGTCCATTACTGTCTACAACAAATTACCTGATGGCTTCAAAGCTCTCAGCCTCAGAACATTTAAATGTAAATTATTTAACCTTCTTTTAAACAAATGTTATTACTCGACTGAAGATTTTATGAATGAAAAATTTACCTGAATATTTGACATTTTTGCCTATAAATTATATTTAATCTCCTTGACTTCATCGAATTTTTACTTATATAATTAATCTCTCATACAGATATTGTTCAATTTATTTAAATTATTTGTATTTCTAATGATGATTTGTAATTCTCAATTTTAATGTAATAATGGACCATAATTTAACAAACCATATTTGTACGCCGGAAACGGCAGAATATTATGATCGTAATACATAATTCACAACAGCTTTGTACAATATTCTGGCAAATAAATGCATTCTATTCTATTCTAAAAGATCTCATGCATCGTGCTCTTGCCACCGCCGGTGTGCCAGCTGTCTTAGATCCCAATGGCTTGGCACGCGTCGATGGGAAGAGACCAGATGGTATGACCATACTGCCATGGAAGTTGGGTAGGCCTTTGGTATGGGATGCGACCTGCGTCAACACCCTTGCGTCATCCCACCTTCCCAGCACGGTGAGCTGCGCTGGAGCGGCCGCTGCAGATGCTGAAAACCTCAAGCGACGCAAGTACAGTAACTTAATTGGTAATAATGTGTTTGAGCCGTTTGGGGTTGAAACATTAGGGCCATGCGGCCCGAGTGCCCACCTTGTATATCGAAAGATCGCCAAACCGTTGGTCGACTCTTCCCGTGACCAGAGGGTGGGCCCTTTTTTTGCCCAAAGAATCAGCATTGCCATCCAACGTTACAATGCGGCCAGCGTTTTGGGCACTTTTCCTGTTGACAGCGATGTGGACGAATTTTTTACGCCCTGTAATTTTGATATTTGTACATATTGTATTATTAATTTAGATATATTTGTAGTTTGTAAATAACTGATTTATGCAATCTATACAAATAAATAATCACACTGTCCGGCGCAAGTTCGTTTGCGTCACATTTTCACCGTTTTCGCAACATTTTTCATTGCTGCTCCACTGCTATTGGTCGTAGCGTGATGATATATAGCCTATAGCCTTCCTCGATAAATGGGCTATAAATTTTTTTAATTTATGATAATATTTATCTCAATGTCAAAGAAGATTCGTGGTTGTGGGAGCGTATTTTAGCTAATAATAGTAATATTTATTTAAATCGAACACAAATGATTCATATTGTTGTTAGTAACACTTATAATCTATGTTAATAAGCATGGTAAGTATGGTGATAAGCTATCGGGTGAATCACAAACATACCTTTCCATCAATACAGTTTGCAAACTGGGTGAAGTCAGAAGAAGTAAATTACGCAGTAGCATGATGGGCACGCCAACCTTAAGTTCTAGTTTGTGAGAGGGTAGATCAGGCACATTAATCATCATCATCATCATTTCAGCCGAAAGACGTCAACTGCTGGACATAGGCCTCCCCCAAGTGTCGCCACATTGATCGGTCCCATGCGACTCGCATCCAGCGGATCCCCGAAACCTTCACCAGGTCATTGGTCCACCTAGTGGGAGGCCTTTCAAAGCATCGTCTCCCGGTTCGCGGTCGCCATTCCTGAACTTTTCGGCCCCATCGGCCATCTGTTCTGCGAGCAATGTGCCCTGCCCACTGCCACTTGAGTTTGGCAATTCTTCGGGCTACGTCGGTAACCTTGGTTCTCTTGCGGATGTCCTCATTTCTGATTTGATCACGCAAGGAAACTCCGAGCATAGCTCTCTCCATTGCCCTTTGGGTGACTTTGAGCCTTCTGATGAGGCCCATTGTGAGCGGCCATGTTTCGGTCCAGGCACATTAATACTGTTTAAAAATTCTGCAAGGTAATTAACCAATTACCTTCTCCAAAATTCTGTAAGGTAATTAACCAATTACCTTACAGAATTTTTAAACAGTATTTAGGTGTCTGATCTACCACCTCACAAACTATAACTTAAGGTTGGCTTGCCCATCATGCTCCTGCGTAATTTAAACCTACCGAAACTGCAATAGTAATAAGTTGCGAGTAGTGTCATTGCAAAGAAGCCCTATAGAAGATTGAGATAGTATGTATCCACGGATTCCTATAATACCGTCAAATTTTCCATTTGAATTCAATAGATTGCAATTATCTATCAATGTCAGTTTTGCTATGACAATCAACAAGTCACTAGGGCAAACTTTAAGCAAAGCTGATATTGATTTAACTAAGTAGTGCTGTTGTTTTAGCTCAAAAAGAATCGTAAACCAAACATTTTATAATAAGAAATTTTTCAATAAAGGTAATACGAAAAACTGAAAATAAATAACAATTAAATGAAAAATGCAAAAACGAAAAAAAACAAAACTAAATAAACGAAATAACTGTTTTGTTTACATCCACGCGGACGAAGTGTAGGGCACAGCTAGTCTTTCAAATAAAGTGTCCGAAGAGTCGTTTACGTTGAACTTAAGAGGGTTTATACCCTACAGCATTTCATACAAACTTTCAAGTCGTTATTTTCCGAAATGACTGAACAGGTTTTGATGAAACTTCCTACGCATATGCAGTATATATAGGTCTAAAAAGTTACTAAAAATTTTCATTTTCAAAATGTCTTTTAAAAATGAAGATAATTTGAAATTTCTGTTTCTATAGATAATTAAAAATCGGTCTAATTTAACTGTAATATAATTTTTCGAAAATGTTTTTCTAGTACCTTTTTTACCTATGTATACTGCTTATGCGTAGGAAGTTTCATTAAAATCTGTTCAGTCATTTCGGAAAATAACGACTTGAAAGTTTGTATGAAATGCCGTAGGGTATAAACGCTCTGAAGTCTTGTTTTTAGAGCAGTGTTGGCCAGAATTGACGAGTTCTAGGTCGAGGGCACGAACCCAGGCCGATTACACACATAACATCACGACTGTAATCCCTTAAGGGTTAGGCAGACGTTAACCTAGTAGTAGGTACACCCACATCTTGCCAGTTATGTTTAAGTCCCATGTAATAGGGGGCGAGTCTATTGCCATCAATCGGGCCACCAATCCAGACCGTGGCTGCTACTGAGAAATTTGTGATGGAAAAACCCAATAACACTTTTGTCCAACCTGGGAATCGAACCCAGGACCTCAGAAGTTGCACTTGCAACCGCTAGACCTACGAGGCAGTCAAAGCCAAAGTAAAGTATTTTAGTTTAAATTATTCTAGCAAAACGGTGCAGGAAAACAATCATGGTGCGGAAATTAGCTTGTCCTAGAACCAAATAGTCGAAGACATGTGACAAGATCTACGAACCCGCACTAGGTCCATGTGCCCCAGCAGTGGGAACATTATAGACTGAATGCAATACAATACAATCCTTTATTTCAGGCAACAAGGCCCATAGAACACAATACATATATAAGCATAAAAAGACTAACTATAAACTAATACATTATAAAACTAAAACTTTAAACTATTGTACACGAAGTGACTGCGTCGTATCGCGCTGCGTGGTGTCGCGTAGCCTTCCGCGGAATCGCCGATACATGACACCCTTCGGCCAAAACTCCTCTTTGAGAAAGGTCTCGATATAATGAGTCGGAAATCGCACCACGAATTTGAAATTCATGCTGTGCCGCGACTCCAACTTCTCGACCCTCAAGGTCCAGCTGGTCTTCACTCGAACATACTCCATGACATCCTCAACTTTCGTGGTGTGATGTAGCCGGGACACATAGAGCTGCATCGTGGGTATTGCTGGACACAGCATCATATTGGCATAAATTGTATTTATTTTTAGACGACAATTTATGGCCGGAAGGAATTGCTTTTCGTAGATACATTGATTTTAAGAAACGAGCCGAAGAATCACACAAAAATATGAACAATGGATTGCGACAACAATAATATTAATTCAAAAGCAAGTATTTTTGTGAGTTTTAATTGTAAATCTATTACTAGATCGGTGGATTATGTCAGATTATTATGTCAAACATCTGATATAATCATTGCATTGCATTGCAGGAAACCTGGTTGCTGCCTCACGACATTCCTTTCTTGAGCGGCATAGACCCTCAGTTCGATTTCGTGGGAAAATCGGCAGTAGATACTTCGACGGGCATCCTACGAGGGCGACCTTACGGTGGAGTAGCTATACTGTGGCGAAAAAGTGCATACGAAAATGTGTCTTCCGTGCAGTGCAAAAATGTGCGTCTTGTGGCTATCAAAATAACAGTAGGCGGTAAATCCCTGATAGTGTTCTCGGTTTATATGCCGACAGAATCGATGGATAATCTTGGTGAATTTGTCGAGTGTCTAGGTGAGATCCACGCAATTATCGAAAGTAGTGGTGTGGATGCGGTCTATATTCTGGGAGATTTTAATGCTCAACCGAATGGTCTATTCGGAAAAGAATTATTGAGTTTTTCGTCTGAAGTGCAGTGGCGGTGCACGGACGTGTGCTTGTTCGGCGGTGAGTCGGACACGTATACTTACGTAAGTGAAGCACATGGTTCTACAAGTTGGTTAGACCACTGCGTAGTGACGGACGCGGCGTGGAACACTATTACGGACGCTGGTGTGCTGTATGACGTGTCTTGGTCGGACCATTTACCTCTAATCATAAAGTGTGATCTCCACTTATTAAAGCCTAAAATTACACCTGGACTACCTAAATGTAATAAAGTAACATGGGGTGACAGAGACCTACGGCAGACTAAATTATATAGCAATTATTGTAATGATCTCTTGAAAAATCTAGACTTTCCCATTGAATTTACAGAATGCAGTAAAAATAGATGTAGAATTAAGGAACATGAAACCATTTTAGATAATATGTATTCGGAAGTTGTGCGTATTCTCTGTGAAGGTGCAATCACGAGTTGTAATAAGGCAACACAGCGCAAAAAACGATACATAACGGGTTCGAATAAGCACGTGAAGGACGCACACAGACAGGCTCGACATGATTTTCAAACCTGGACGCTATTTGGTAGACCTAAAAGTGGTACTTTGTACGAAAAAATGGCGAAAAGCAGGAGTGTTTTTAAGAACAAATTAAAATGGTGCCAAAACAATAAGGACCAAATTAAAATGAACATCATTGCGAGTCATCATGATGCAAAGAATTTTGGCAGTTTTTGGAAAGCCACGAACAGTTTGAATCCCAGGTCGAGTCTGCCTGTGAGTGTTGAGGGTCTTAGTGATCCTAATGAGATCGCCAACCTGTTCAGTAGAGCCTTTAAGATCGAGTCTCCCCTAGGTCCGTCGTCGGATGGGTCGGAGGTAATGGGGGGGTCCGAAGACATGCCTATCAGGTTTTCGGCCAGCGAAGTAGCTACTGTCATGCGTAACTTGAAAAGAGGCAAGTCGCCTGGTCACGACAGTCTATGTATAGAGCATCTTCGATATGCAGGTAAGCACTTACCGCGAGTGCTTGCAATGTTTTTTAGTTTGTGCCTGAGTCACTCGTATCTTCCAGCCAACTTACTTAAAACTATTGTTGTGCCGATAATCAAGAACAAAACTGGAGATGCGAGTGACAAGAACAACTACAGGCCTATATCGCTGGCTACTATAATTGCAAAGGTGTTGGACGGTCTGTTTGATCGGCAGCTGGATAAGCACTTAACACTCCACGACGCCCAATTTGGGTTTAAGCCGCTTTTATCCACGGAGACTGCCATCCTCTGTCTCAAACAGACTGTTCAATACTATGCAAGTAGGAAAACTCCTGTATATGCGTGTTTTCTGGACCTCTCCAAGGCTTTCGATCTCGTGTCCTACGACTGCCTATGGAGGAAACTATTAAATATTAAGGACCTTCCAAGCGATCTCATTAGGATGCTAAAGTTTTGGTATGAAAACCAAAACAATTATGTTAAGTGGGCTGGTGTCCTGTCGGATGCATACAGGTTGGAATGCGGAGTGAGGCAAGGGGGAATCAGCTCACCCAAGCTTTTCAACCTGTACGTAAACGAGCTGATCTGTGAGCTCAGCAATACCAATATCGGGTGTTCCATTGACGGGCACTGCGTCAATAACATCAGCTACGCGGATGATATGGTATTGCTGAGCCCATCGATCAGTGCACTTAGGAGGCTTCTCGGTATCTGTGAGGACTATGCGATGGCTCACGGCCTCAGGTACAATGCGACAAAGAGTGAACTTTTAGTTTTCAAAGCGGGTAACAAATGTTACGACACTGTCCCGACAGTTATCTTGGGGGGCGCTCAGCTTTCCAGGGTAACAAGGTTCAAGTACCTGGGGCATTGGGTCACCGATAATCTGTCCGATGATGTGGACGTTGAGAGGGAACGCAGAGCATTGGCAGTTCGATGTAACATGCTGGCTCGTAGGTTTGCACGTTGTACTAGAGAGGTAAAAATTACACTTTTTAGAGCGTATTGCCAATCTATGTACACGTGCGCCCTATGGGTCGGCTATACAAAATGTTCGTACAGTGCTCTGCGGGTCCAATATAATAACGCCTTCAGGTTTATGTTGGGACTACCGCGCTTTTGCAGTGCATCGGGGATGTTTGCGGAGAATGGCGTGTCTGATTTTTACGGTATTATGCGGACACGAATAGCATCCCTGATGCGGCGAGTGCGCGGTAGCTCTAACAGACTGGTGGCTACCGTGGGCGACAGGTTGGACAGTCCAATAATGTGGCATTGGATGACCACTCATCGTGCGTCTTTCATATATTTAAAATAAGTTCTTGAAATGTGCCTAGTTTTCTAAAATTATTATGTTTTTAAATATGGACTTACTTGGTCTGAAATAAATTTTTATTATTATTATTATATTGGGTCCTGCCAGCGCGGTCCCGCACAGGTTCCGACTAGAAGGCTTCTTCCCCTTCTTCCTCTCTACCTTAATGAAGCCATCCTTGTCACTCGTTCCTGAAGCTAGGTCAAACTGCTTCGAAGCCTTGTTGGCAGGTTCACAGCAGCTTTTCTTATCCTCCCGGACTGCGACACAGGTTTGTGCGTGGCGACAATAGCAGCGTAGGCACGTTTAGCGGTCGACGTACCTACACGAGTCACTACCTCGGCCGGCCTTGACTCCACGGCAGCGCAAGTTGCAACGGGTGCAATATCAGCAGCGGGTGACGTAGTGGAGCTCGCCGACTCAAAACTGCCGACGCTAGCGTTTCTCGCTCCGCAACGTCTGCTCACGTTGGTGACCTATTTACCTTAAAAGAGCTGTGCAACAACCCCACTTCGGCACGTAGTTCACCAATGGTGTTATTCGACACCCCCAATGTGGACTACACCTCAGCCAGGCTTGCCTTGAGAGTTGTAATGTCCTTCAGCAACCTGGTGACGTCGACGTGGTCAAACGTGACTGGGGGCAACTTATGAAGCTCCTGCGCCACAAAAGCGGGCACGTCGTCACGTCGTCTGGGTCGGTGCTCTTCAACAACGTGATGATGTCTTGAACACACTCTGGCCACCATCCCTCCGGCGGGAGTGCATCTGCTCAACTTTGCCGAACGACTGGAACAGCAGCAGCTTGGCACTGCTGATTTCCTGCTCCTTGAAACTGGACTTGCAGATCTGCAAGATGCTGACTTCGTCCATGTAGTCGATGGCATGGTTGGCATGGATAAATGCCAAGACCTGGTTGGCTATGAGCGGTTGTGAACTCATAGCGACGTTAACCGGGCGGGGTAAAAGTCCTGTTGTACCTATTGGCCTTGTTTTGTTCTGTCTTCTGCTGATATGGAAGGAAGTGGAAATAATGTTTGTCCTACACCTCTGCTGATAAGACGAAGCTACAACCTGCTTTCTGTCATTCTCCTTTTGCTATTCAAACATCAACGAAACACTCACACACTTCACTACTCCTGAAAGGTCCCATTTGTCATCAAGTCCGGATCTGATGATGGGATTCCAGGGAAATCGAGAGCAACCCTCAAGTTTTATAGGCACAAGCCATGTTTTCATATACTTTCTCTCGCAATTCAGATATTTGTGACTGGTAATCATCTTCTTATGTTGCTAAGCTGATGATGGAAAGTAAAAGTCAGGATCTGAGGAAAATTAAGGGCAATCATCAAATTTCATGGGCATTGTTAGAAACAGTATACTACCCATGTGGCTCCAGGTCAGGATCTGATGCTGGGATCCTGGAGAAATCAAGGGAACTCTCCAAATGTTATAGGCACACATAGGCATTATGCCTGGTAATCATCTCATGTTGCTCAGCTGATGATTAAAGGTATTAGTCAGTGGTCGCGTTTAAATTTGGTGAAGATCTGGTGCTAATCTACGCAGATATACAATCGAACTCTTTATCTTTTATCGCTTACATGTTTATTGTTTACAAAATACCATAATACGGGGTGTAAATCGCCTCATCAAGTCAACCAAGCATTCTGTACATGAAACTATGTAACTTTACGCAAAAATTATTGCAGGGAAACGACTTTTTTTTGGGAGGTGTAAAATCATGTTTTGTGGTAGAACTCAATGTAACGCACTCAAAACATTGTGCTGATGGACGGATTGAATAGTACGGGGGTCGTGGAGGTGTTTAAAGTAAAAAATCTTCCATTAAAAAAATTTATTTAAAAAAGAACTTGTCAAAAAGTTGGAATTTTGACCCCTAATATCTCCGTAACTAGAAGGTTCCCAGGTATGGTGTAGAACAAAACAATGATCGCAATAACAGGGAGAATTAGTGCCTTTCGGCTTCGTTAAGAGGTGTGTTACACCCTTTATATCGTCACACCTGTATGCTCTGAGGGGGTACGTAGATGTGTACAGTACATCCACATTTCGATAGTTGGGTATGTTAAGTTCCATTTTTTTTGGGGATAAGCCATGAAATGTATCGTTAGCAATGTAAAATAATTGCATAGCGAAAATTTTAATAGGATATTACAACTGAAAATGGACAAATCGAAACTTTTCAGTTTTTTATGCCACCGACTGTGACTTCTGAAGCTAAAGTTATTTTTTTTCGTTTTTGTGTTTTTGGAGTCGGTTTTTTTTTTCGTATTCAGAACAAGTTGAAAACTGAATACAGGGCCAGGGGGTTTACCATGACGTCTTAAGAGCGTTTACGTCTTACGGCACTTCATACAAACTTTCAAGTCCTTATATTCCGAAATGACTGAACTGATTTTAACGACACTTCATACTCATAAATAAGAATACATACAAAGTTTGTGTGAAATGCCGTAAGGCGTAAACGCTCTTAAAGCAGTATTGTTGTAACGTCACTCTAGTGTGGGAAAGAGACGGAGCTATTATTTAGAGGACGTCTAGTACCATCACTTTTCCACTAAGAAAATACTGTTTGCAGACGTCATGGTAGGCTACACAGGGTAGTCAAAGTAAACGTTTCTGTTTTACCCGCTTAAGAATTTATTGAACCAAACTCAGTTATGATCATTATTATTATTTATTAGAATTTAAATAACCTTAACATGTCCAAAAAATTATAATTAACAAATACAATTACAAAATGTTTTTGAAGTAATTTTGAATCAAAAAACTATTCCACAAAATTAAAATCATGTTTAAAATACACAAACTATTCAGGAACGCTTCTCCTTAACTTATAAGCTACAACGTCTAGAGCCTGAGGGCTCAGATTTGTCACTTGCCAGTCTCCGTCAGGATACACTCTCGTACTGAACACCACCTCACCTTCCCCACAGAACAGCTCCAAAGAAGAAGCATCCAAGAAGATCCTCCAGACTTCAGAACCCAGAGGAAGCCACTCCACTTGCCTCACATCTCCTTCTCTGTCCACCACAACTTTCCTGACTTGAGGGTCCCACCGTAGCGAAACTTGACCGCCGCCATTGCTGCCTGTGATTTCCAACTCAATATTTTGGTTCAAGTCACCGCTCACCAGTAATTCTCCAGTTTTACCAAATTGTATAGCAATATTTTCTGCAACCTCCCCGTCCCATACTGTTTCCTCCCTCAGACTGGTCATCGCCTCAACAGGCTTCATTAGGATACGGTCGCCAACTAAATCGAGTTCTCGGAAGATTGTCGTAGCTCCTGTCCATCCGTCGACCTCTTCATCATGTGGGACATCCCACATGCTGAACCACGCGATCAGTATCCTCTTTCCATCTTCTTCAGTAGTTTGTGAGGCGTAAAAATGATGACCAAAGTCTAGTTCTTGGAAACCAACTTCAGGCACGAATTCAAACGTTTCATAGCTGAAACTTCCGATGATATAACCAGTTTGGTGGGTATTCTTGTATCTGTCTCCTTGCGGGCTCATGCCCTGGGGAGAGAACAGGAAGATGTGTTTACCTCTGAGTTCGAAGAGGTCAGGACATTCCCACATATAGCTGCCCATTTCAACCGAAGATTCTCCAAGGGTACTTAAGAATTCCCAGCTGATCATATCTGGGGATCTGTAAAGCAATACCGTGCCTCTTTCGTCATCAGTCTTGCTCCCAATCACAACATAGTAGTGGTCCCCATGCTTCCATACTTTAGGATCTCGGAAATCAGGAGATCCGTTTGGTGCACCTGGTAGAACTGGGTTACCTTCGTACTTGTGGAATACCACACCATCATCACTAAACGCCAAATACTGAGTTTCATTAAAGAAAGGTTCTTTGTCCGTTGTTAAGTGGCCGGTGTATATGAGGACCAGCTCGTCATTTTTAACGACAGCACTTCCTGAGAAACACAACTCCTCTTCAGGCACCAATGCTGTTGGAAGTTGCTTCCAATCCACGAGGTTTGGGCTTGCAACATGACCCCAGTGCATAGCACCCCACTGGCTGTCGTAGGGGTAGAATTGGTAGAACAGATGGTATTCTCCTTTGTAGTATACAAATCCATTGGGGTCGTTCATCCAGCCCACAGGGGGCATCACGTGGTAGTGTAGTCTGTACCTAGGGTTGATTTCTGCCTTCTTCTCTTCAATGTAAGCTTCAATTTTTGCTATGGCATCGCTTTGTTTAATAGTCTTTAGGTGAACAGTGGCGACCAAAGAGAGGAACACCACGAATAACTTTATAAGAGCCATGACTGATTGATGTGTCGTCTCCTGTGGTAATCTGTATATATACTAGTTTTTAGGGGGGTGATAAGATATTTCAAGTGTTTTTTGTTTGATATGATGATATTTTTCCGATGATATTCAATTTTATCTCGTTTCGGTGACGTTATCGATGTCTGTGTTGGTCTGAGATGAATCTGTTGCAACCTTGTGCGGAGTTTACGGCTATGAATAGCGTATGATAGCATTTCCTAAAAATATTTGGGAACTATATTTCTTGTTACCAAAATTTATATTTGTCATCAAAGTTGTATCACCTAGTAAATAAATCTATCGCCACGAAATATTTTCGTTCTCAGATAAACAAAAAGTGTTCCCAGGTATGAATTATCAAATAAATGTTGATACATGTGTAAAATAAGAGATGGATTACCAATAAAATTGTAGTGCATTAGATGAATATAAACTTCGTTCTTATAATAATAGTTTTATTACTTAACCTCTTTATCCTTTCGCGCGAACAGTAAAGCCCCGCGTGTAGCCCTTCGGGGGCCCCTTGATTACGCCATCGCGTGAGTCATCCGATATCGTAAAGATAAACACTTATAACTCGAGTTATATTAGCTCTAATCTTAAACGGTAAACAGTGTCGGGTTCGTGATGAACGGGGCCATTTATTAATAATAAACAACTCTTTTAGAACTACTTGAGAATTATACATATCCCATATATATGAGAGAGGTCGCAGTAAATACGTCTGTTTTCGTTGCTTATTTTTGTTTGGTAAAACTACTCATTCAATTTACACGAAAATTTATATCTAACATCACAAATATACAAGTAATCTAATGACAGTGTTTTTTAGGAGTCCTTCATACATTATTCTTATAAGATCCTAACTCAAACTTCTTGTTAGAATCGGCCATTTTAGAATTCCGCTGTTCAAAGCATGAAAATACTTGAAATATCAATAAATATGAATAGATATGCCTCGAATACATGAAATAATGAATTATCACTATTTTTGCTTTGCTACTATTGTTTCCAAGACCATTTTACATGGTTAAAGAGTCAAATTATTTTTGTTAATTTCGACTAACAAACTTCACAACAAAGGATTTTTTGTTGGCTCAAATCATAATTTTTTGTTATTTTTTCAAGCAAATGACTATCTAAAAAGTTGCATTATACACTTATAACATACTATACATTTACTTACCAAAGTTTTACAACGTATATCTCACAAAAACAACACTTTTCCGAACATAATAACACGGGTTGCCATTGTCGTTTGACATTCGACATAGACGAGTTTCTATATTTTTTTTAATAATGTTGTGCCGTTTAGTATTACTAACGATTGGTTTTGTTTGAATCGACTACTAGTTGACCATAGAGGTAAATTTTGACAGAACGAGTTAGAAATTTACTTTTTTTTATATTAGCGTTTAAGGTTGCCGGTGCGCCGTTGATCCTCGGCGTACCGAATTCGGTACGGCGAGGATCGGCGGTAACGCCCGCGCGTACCGAATTCGGTACGCGCGGGACGGAAAGGTTAAATAATAGCTTTGTGCTCGGAATGGTAGATCTGTCACCAAATAAATAGATCAGTTCCTTATTTCTATGAAGAAATGCTTTATACGAGACATTGGGCACACCGACTCGGACAGGTTAGGTTCGAAGAGGATGGCGGGGTCTAGTGAGCGAGCGGAGCGAGCGAACTAAGACCCCGACATCCCCTTCGTGTTAGGTTACTGTAAACCCTGCAGACAGAAATAGGAGCCCCGCGTAGCGGGGCTACGTCGACAACGCCTTAGTTTGGACCTGTGGTTTGGAGTTTTTATGTAAACATTTTTACATTGTTTGATGATTCAATTTTCGTGACACTTTTATTATGTTTAAACGTAATAAAATTACTTGATGATTGATATTATTTCCAAGTAATTCTTAATTAATATTTACGTAAGCGTTTTGATATTATTTGATGATTCAATTTAGGTGACAGATCTACTATTTTGGGAACAAATATTATTTATTAGGTCAATGAAAATGCATTTATTAGGGTATTGATAAAATCATACCCAAAATATTTTGACTTGTGCATTCGTGCGGATATGGCCAACCATTTGTTGGACATTATTAGCTCAGCTGTCAGTAGCTGTCGGTGTGTTTTTGATTGAGTATCAAAGTGGATGTTGGGTAAGGAAGAAAATTGATACAAATTCATTACTTTTACTTACTTAGAATGAAAACCGTGAAAATGCATTCTTCCAAAACCTTTTAAAAGAGGTCAGAGAAATTAGTGTTCAATTTTTCGAGTGTTTGAGAGTGGACGAAAAAAAGGAGTAAAAATATACGCACAGCGACCAATCAAGCTATGCAAAACCAGTTTATGTGGATCTGTCATTGTACGGGAAATTTATACAAAGCGAGGCAGTGTTTTACTGGAAATGTAAAGCTTAATATGTCGCCGTGTAAACACGGATAATTTTGGCGCGTGGACAAATTCAGTAGGTTTAGGTCGCTAGGCTACTATGTCGCGAAATTTTCATGTAATAATTTTGATACTTTTTTACCATTGACACCCCCTTTTTTATTTTCTTTTTTTTTTTGGATTGGATATCATCAAATGACTCCTCTGGTTCTGGGTGGAGCGGAAGGGAGTGTCAGACTTGTACTGACTAAAATCCATCCATGTTCCTTTTTAGCCCTTTGTGTTCCAGGCCCACGGTATCTCTTTCGAACAGTACCGCAGTCCTGGCAGGCATCGGCCCTCTCGGACCCCTTCCAATTTTCTGACATCTCCTTGAGGCGCGCGTGAACACGAACGCGCCGTCGACACGGCCTGTCGTCATAAGACGGACGGACGATGAGCTAGCCCATTACTCACCATCTACAAGCCCTCGCCTAAGGTGGCCGGGAGCTACTGGTTGGCCCCCGAAGTCCGGGGCGTCTCCCGCGGCTGCTGGGACTTAAGGCTCTACCATTGACACCAAAAGTTGTTCAAGTGGTGAAATATCCTTATAGCACTGTATTTCAGAATTGTAGCAGGGTGGCATTTGTATTATCCCCATGTTGGGAGATTTTTCCATGTATTTTTCATGACAATTATAATCAGGCCTATTTTCTTTTAAATTATTTCATATATATTTTAATAATCATGGTGAGGAAATTAGCTGGTCCTAGAACCAAATAATCGAAAACATTTGATATGATCCACGAAACCCCACTAGGTTCACGTGCCCCAGCAGTGGGAATTTATAACATTATAGACTAATCATGTTTGATTTAGGGTGCTTTTCATTACTGCGAAACATGTCAACTGTTATTATAATGTAATGGTTAAGCTCAAGATCATCAGCCTACAGCAGTCCATTGCTGGACATAGGCCTCTCCTATTGCTCGTCATTTAGCTGGATTGTCAGCAACTGTCAACCTGTTGCTACCACCCCGCAGGGTGGTCTTACCCTTATATACAGGGTGAAAGGAAAATCAAATGGTTACGAAGTATTCAGAATACATTAAAAGCTGCCCCTATATAAAAAAGCTGTTCCATACATTTTGATCGTGGTATTGGGTAATAAAAACTCGTGCCATGTGAGAAAACAATCGACGTGTACGGTCGTTTCTTTCACCTCTCCAAACTTATAACCTTACACCCTTGCTATAGGTAGGAGCTAGTGGATAAATAATAACAGCCGCACGGGTCGATCTTTAAGGTTAAGCCGTGCTTGCCGAGGTTGGTCTGTGGATGGGTGACCATAATTACATACCGAGTTTCTCCGTGCAGCGAAAAGCACGTTAAGCGGTTGGTCCCGGCTGTCATTTGTAGATCTTTGACTGTCGTTACGAGTAGTCAGAAGCCAAAAGTCTGAAATCCAGTCTTACTAAGGGGTATCATTTTACCCAGTTACTGGGTTGTGGAGGTCAGATATTCATTCGCTTTATGTAAAATACTGGCACACAGCTGCATCCGGTTAGACTGGAAGCCGACCCTAAGATAGTTTGGGAAAAGGCTAGACAGATGATGACCCTCCCTCCTATCTTGAGCTGACAAGTATATCCACTCCAACATCTTGGACTTCACTTGACTGGACCTGCCCGCATAATAATAGAAGTACCCGACACATCCTGCTCATCATCTGCCTAACCTTTTCCCAACTATATTGAGGTCAATGGCACTGGATGCTGAACTGATGAAGCAGCTTTCTATCTGACCTTCACAACTTAGTTAGCTGGGTAGACCAGCTGCGAAATTCCGCACGGAAAATCCGAATACTACTTTGCCTTGTAATCGAAACTACACCAGCAGTGACAACTTCATCATCATCATCATTTCAGCCGAAAGACGTCCACTGCTGGCCATAAGCCTCCCCCAACACCACATTGACATAAGGGGGGTTTTGCCATAATCGCCTCTCTTTGGCAGGCAGGTTGGCGATCGCAGTACATTTGTTACAAAAACACAATGAACGCTGCTGCCCATTCTCTGGCAAGTCCCTTAGTCGCCTCTTACGACACCCACGGGAAGATATGCGATGGTGCTATCTTTACGTCTGACACCTTATAGAACAACAACTTCACCTTCTTTACATTGTTGGCGTTGGAGCGTTGCACCAAAGCTCATGTACTTTCATTCTGGAGAAAGTAGCCCTAAAGGGCTCTGTTGTATCTACTTACCCGTTTTGAAAATGTCGTAAGATTAAGTATGTGCATACCTATGTATAAGTTGAGCTTTTTCCTCAACTTTAATCAAACAAGAAATGTTCCTACAGAGAATATAACCTCTTGGCCACAAACTACAAGCTCAAACAACATGCGTCTACGAAAACGACTCAGAAAAAAACAAAATAAAGATGCGAACAACAAATAAATGACTTGCGGAGGACGGACTCACGCGAAGTGATGCGCGTGTGTCGATTGACGCTTGTCGTATTGCTCTAGGTCGCGAACCCAAAGGCTGATGAATGGGGAGTTACAGCAACGCTGATGCTAAGATCTGACTCTGTAATTAATCATCTTATCTTGCTTACTACAGATTAGTCTAAAAAGGTAAAAGTAAGGTGATGAACAAATAAGAAATAATACATTTATTGGAAACGAAAAGAAATGCAAAAAAAAATATTTACCATCAATTAGAAAAGCCTTTTAAACATGCCAAATGAAAATCTTTAAGAAAAATACAAATAAATATTATAAAATGTTTAAATGCTAACAAAAAGAGAAATAGAGAAAAATACACAGAGAGAATGACCAATTTTACAGGTAGAATTTCTTTCAAATTACATAACATTAATTAGTTCAATAATCTAAAATACAGTTGTGCAAGGATCTTTTGGCACGTTACCAAAATCGGAACTAACGCCATCATCTGGTTTTTTAATGCAATTTATAGAAATAATTCAGAGGTAACCTGTCAAAGTCATTCAAACGACAAAAGATCCCTGTAGCAATGTTGGGACAAATTAATCAATAAGAAAGAGACATTATAATTTTCTTAAATAAAACAGTAATCATTAGCGTTTAGAAGAACAATAAGACAGAAACAACAATTTATGCAGGGACACTTCTGTTCAACTCGTACGCCACAACTTTTGCACTTGTGGTGCCTGAATTGATTACACGCCAAGCACCATTAGGATACACTCTGGAACTGAACACCACTTCACCTTCACCACAGAACACTTCAATCGAGCTAGCATCTAAAAAGATTCTCAGCGATTGCGAAGCGACCGGAATCCATTCTACTTGACGAACATCTGGAGTAGTTGCATCACCCCTATCCAACGAAATTTTCTTAGTAGAAGCAGTCCACTTCAAAGTGACCAACTGAGTATCACTTTCACCTCTGATGCTCAAAGTAAGATCTAGGGTTAAATTAAAAGTAACAAGTAGTTCGGCCGCTTTGTTAAGTGTTGAAATCGTTCCACTTGCTGCTAAGGTACCGTTATACACAGGTGCAGCTCCTCTAAGACTGGTGATTGCGTCAACAGGTTTCATCAAGATGCGGTTTCCACTTAACGTCAACTCTCTAATGATAGTCATGGCTCCTGCCCAGCCGTCAGCACGTTCCGTAAACGCACCATCCCACGATCCCATCCATGCAATTAAATACCTCTTGCCATCCTTTTCCATTGTCTGTGTAGCGTAAAAATCGTGGCCATAGTCAATTTCTTGGAAAGGTACAGTTTCAACAAATCTGCCTGTTGTGTAATTGAAGCTTCCCATGATGTATCCCGACTGGAACTGGTTTTGGTACCTGTCACCTGTCTTGTTTGCTGCAGGTATACCTTGTGGAGACATAAGCAGGACGAAGGTCCCGTTCAACTCGAAGAAGTCCGGGCACTCCCACATGTAGCCCAGATCACCAGTAGATTTAGCCACTTCACACAGATACTCCCAGTACGCCATGTCCGCGGACCTGTACAGCAGCACTCTGCCCAAATTCTCTGTAGTCTGACTACCCATGACGACATAATAGTAGTTTTCATGTTTCCACACTTTAGGGTCCCGGAAATCTGGTGAGGTATCAGGCGAAAACGATATAACTGGATTTTGTTTTTTGTATTTGTTGAACACTACACCATCGTTGCTGAACGCTAAGTACTGCGTCTCGTTGGCAAACGTTGTATTGATTTGTATGTGTGCAGTGTACATCAGGACTAATGTGCCATCTCGTTCAATCGCGCTGCCTGAGAAACACAGTTCCGTCTCCGGTAGTAACGCAACTGGCAGTTGCTCCCACGCCACTAGATCGTTGCTTACCACATGTCCCCAGTGAATAGGACCCGTCTTCGTGTCATTAGGATGAAACTGATAGAACAGATGATATTTATTCTTGAAGAAAGAAAATCCATTGGGATCGTTCATCCATCCGACTGGGGGAGCTACATGATAGAGTAATCTGTACCTGCTGTTGATGGACGCTTTGGTGGTGTTGATGTATGACTCCACGTTGGCCTTGGCAGCAATTTCTGCATCCGTTTGTTTCAGGTCACACGCCAAAACAGTCACGAACACGCTTAGTAGCACCACGTATAACTTTAGCACTTCCATGGTGGATAGAGACGCCCTTGTGTGCTGAACTAGACTTATATACCCGTAATTAATAATAAGTACTGATTACATGTCGAGTGCGATACATAGAGTGTTTTGTTTTTGTATTGCATACGTTTATGACATAATTTTTCAGATATGCGAAAGAAAAAATATTCAATAGACTCGCAAAGAGAACAACGAAAAATTAATTTATAAATACACTAGCTGTCCAGCGCAACTTCGTTTGCGTCACAATTTCCCCGTTTTCGCAACATTTTTCATTGCTGCTTCATTCCTATTGGTTGTAGCGTGATGATAAATAGTCTATAGCCTTCCTCGATAAATGGGCTATCTAATACTGAAAGAATTTTTCAAATCGGACCAGTAGTTTCGGAGCCTATTCACTGCAAACAAACAAACAAACAAACAATCATACTTTTCCTCTTTATAATATTGGTTTAGATTAAACTAATAAGTGATTTACGAGCATGGTGCTGTAACATCTAAAAAAAGAGAATAGTAGATTATACAACAAGTGGAAAAAAACTGAATTTAATTCGACCATTACAACTAAAAAATATTAGAATGGATTGATATATATTTCTTAACTTGAAGTAAGCCATGATTTGTGTTGGTAAAATAATAGTTATATTGTGTAAGTCCAGGACAGAAAAAACCTTTTTTAAGATAGTGTTGTACATACCTTTATTAATATAAATAAATTGAAAAAAAGAATTCGTAAATGTATGTATGCCAACTCAAAAAGAATGTTCAAATACTTAGTCTTTTATTTTTGTTTTAAATCCAGTCTCACAATTTAAATATTGCCTGCATTTATATGAAAGCGTAATATCATAACAGGCATGAGCAGAATTCCGAGTGGATGGGGTTATTCGATGCGATTCAAGCTCGCTCATCGGTCGGTATGCCCATAAAGTTATTTGCTAGAACTAGTTTAGTATGCATTGATTTATGCTCAAATGTTTATACTAAAAATATCCTCTGGACCGAGTAAGCAGGAGATAAAACACAGATATACTCTCAGAGTTCCTTTACTCCCATTGTCTGATGGGACGGTAATCCCCTTCAAATAGCGACTGGTCTTTGGGGATAAGACCGGAAGAGTGTGGGATTTCTACCTCACTAAAACCACAGAAGGGAAAAAGTAAACAATTTTTATTGTTATTCACTTAATCTCATGTAAACTTGGTGTAACGGAAAGGATATATACATACTTAAGAGTGTGCTACAGACCATCAAACTGAACATGTTTCTCCATCACACCACCATTCTTCAGAATTTGACTCTCAAATCTGTAAAAACCATACTTTGTTTTATTTTTAACCCCCGACTAAAAAAGAGGGGTGTTATAAGTTTGACGTGTGTATCTGTGTATCGGTTTATTTGTGTATCTGTCTGTAGCATCGTAGCTCCTAAACGGCTGAACCGATTTTGATAAAATTGGTTTTATTTGAAAGGTGTTTTAATCGAGAGTGTTCTTAGCTATGTTTCAAGAAAATCTGCTCAGCCGTTTGAAGGTCATCACCTATTTTCTATTTGATGAAGGAATATAAACTTTTACGGATCTGGTCGGTTCGAAATTTGAAATCTTGTCACTTGTCACCATGGGCATCACCAAGTGCGCGCGCCATCCCCCTAAAGCTTGGGATTTAAATAAAATTATAACTTTCATTTTTTTCGTTAATTAGCGAATAGATGCGCAACACTGACAAAAGTGGAAGGAATGGGAGGAGACCTATGCCCAGGACTGGGACAGTCAAGGCTAAGAAAAATAATATAAGTTTAAAAAGCGTGAAAAAAAATTAAATTTAAAATTTAAAAAACCTCCTTCAGAAAAGAACCTCTAAAAAACCAAAAATAAATTAATCCAAGCGTCGTAGCGTCGGGCGACCGCTAAGTAGACCGCTTAATAAAAACACAAAACAAAGCGGGCCCCCGACGCTACGACGCTTGGATTAATTTACTTTTGGTTTTTTAGAGGTTCTTTTCTGAAGGGGGTATTTTAATATTTTTTTTAATTAGCATTAGTAACATATTTTTATTAATTTCGCAGTTCGCTTGTAGACTCAAGTTTTTATTTGTTTTATGGTTTATTATAAACCAAAAAAATTTATGTTATTTTGTACGCCATAAATGGCAAAACATGCAGATCTACCTGTTTATTTAAAGACTTTGCACATATTATTTGATGTATACTCATGTTTTACAATAAACAAAAAAAAAACAATACAATACACAAACATCGTAATAGCGAAAAAAATAACTGCTGCCCCATACAAAATTTCAATACCTATTCGAGCTAAATGCATAGGGCAGCTGATAGAAGAGAAACATGTTCAGTTTGATGGTCTGTAGCACACCCTTAAGTATGTATATACCCTTTCCGTTAAACCCTGTATGTACAGGGTGTAACGGAAAGGGTACATACTTAGGGGTGTGCTACAAACCATCAAACTGAACATGTTTCTCCATCAGACCAACATCGTCATAGCGAAAAAATTATCAGCTGCCCCATACATTTGGTCGAAAAGGTATTGAAATTTTCTATAGGGCCGCAGATTTTTTTTTCGTTATTACGATGTTTGTTTGTGGAGAAACATGTTCAGTTTGATGGTCTGTAGCACATACTTAAGTATGTATCGACGGGTCCTATGTATACTGATGCAACCCGCAAAACAACGAAAACCGTTTTTTCGCATCAAATGCCTTAAAATTACCTTATAATTGTATCCTGTAAATTTTGTATTAAATTATCAAATAGCTTCAAAGTTACAAACTTGTAAACTGGTGTAAGTGACATCATTTTAAGCCTCACGACTACCTACACTGGTGTAAGTCACTTGCACCAGTTTAGGTTGTCGCACACGACGCGGCGCGTGAGTGCAAGTGTACTTTACACCAGTATGCGCGCGGCGACGCTGTAGAGAGTACGACAAACATTGGTGTAACTGCGATGCGTCTTAGTTTACATGGTCAATTCTTAAAAAAATGCTCGTATCTTGTTTGTCTTTAGTAACAGTGGTAAGAAATAATAACAATTAAGCGTTCATGAGGTCATTTAATGATGGATTTATACGAAAATAAGTGTTAACAGTAAATAATAAAAACACCAGAAAATTACGAAGGTAAGTATCAGTTTACTTTTTTAAATACTATAATGATAAACTTTGGGTTCTCTGATCAGTACCTATAACATTTTTTTTTAAATTCATATAAGTGTCGTTTTTTATATTTTAATTGGCACCAGTATTTAAGGTTTATATTGTTTACTCGCGTAGTTTCTATAGTGGTTTAAGTAAATTATAACGATTATTTGTACATATTTTTGAAAAATAAAGAACACTATAATTTTGATTTAAAGGCTCTTACCCGCTGCATCGGAATTACTTAAGATATGTGGCACTACATTTAATTAGATTAAGCAAACAGACGTCGGCGATCCGTCAACGTCCTGTTACGCGCCACTTGCCTTGACAACTACCCAAGTCAATATGGCATTATGGCTACCCGCAACGACTTGACGTTGCGCCAGAGAGAATTGTAGACCGCTTCTCTCTCGTCTGTGGTAACAGTTTAGTTTGCAACGTGAATCATATGAAGCCTTTTTGCAAAGGCGCCAACACGGCCAGACTGACATACGACCGTCCTCGGACGTTATTGTATTCCTGGAACAAACAATGTCTAATCACCAAGACATCCGCTCTTCCATCCTGACAAACTATGACAAACATTACTCTCATCGTAACTGTAACTGTTTCAGAACAAAAGAAAGCGTGCGTTCTCTCGATCACTCACGGACCAGACGGCATTTTTCTCCTAACAAAAAAGCGCGTGTCCTTCCGACCACTCATGGACCGGACGGCACCTTTCCCCCAGCAAGAAAGCGTGTCTCCTATCGACCACTCGTGCACTGGACGGCACCTTTCCCCCAGCAAGAAAGCGTGTGTCCTTTCGACCACTCATGGACCGGACGGCACCGTTCCCCCAGCAAGAAAGCGTGTGTCCTTTCAAACACTCATGCCCCGGACGGCACCTTACCCTAAACAGTTAACACCTGAACCGGACGAGTGCATCCCTTCAACCAATCCGTAATGGATCTGACACGGACGACACTCTCCTTTCGGCCATACCAACGTTTGAACCGGACAACTGCGTCCCTACGACCATACCAGTGTACGGGCCGGACAACAGCGTCCCCTCGACCAACGTCATCACAAAAACATCATAAACCGGGCACCTGCGTCCCTTCGATCATCGTAAAGCATGAACCGGACAACAGTGACATTTCGACTAAACACACTTTCTTTTCGACTGAAACATGTGGACGAGACAAGCGCGTAACTCCAGATGTCAAAGAAATTTTACAAATTACGCCAGCATCTAATAATTCCTGAACTTATTTGTGGCAAGCGGGTTTCGTGGCAGGTTATAGAAAGGAAACCCAAGGTTACTTTACACGTTTATTAGACATGAAACACAGAAATATCAGGGAATGAGTTCTTAAGGTCTCTAAGCACTTTGCACTGGTCACTTGGAAGATAGAAAGAAGGAAGTTACTGCCCTGGGCTTAGGCACGTCGCAGCACGTGGGCCGGCGTGAGGTTGCAGGGCAGGCAGCGGAGCGGAGAGGCGACCCCAGAGGTCACCATCGCAGTGCGTGGGCAGCACCACGCAGGGAAGAGAACGAGCGCGCGTCAGTCGCGCTCGCTGGCAGGTAGGCAGGCAAGGTCTTCGGCTTGGCACGGGGTCCGCAGAGGCAAGTCGCCTCAGCACGTGGCAGCGTGGGCTCTCGGTACCCACGAACCACGTGGATGCAGAACACAGGCGGCGGTAGCGGCCGTGTGGATAGTGTGCGGTACAGTCGCGCTCGCAGGTAGGCAGGCAGGCAGTGCCCTCAGCTTGGCACCGGGCCGGAAGAGGCAAGTAACCTCAGCACGTGTAGCGTGGGCTCTCGGTACCCACGAACACGTGGCTGCAGGCACAGGCGGCGGTAGCGGCCGCGTAGGCAATGCGCGTGTCTTCGACTGGAGCTGTAGCTCTAACCTTGAGGTGTAACCCAAGACTGGAACCCTGGAATCAGCGCGTGGCGGGTGCATCCGTAAGCGTTGTGCCAGAACATAGCAAGCCTCCGTCGATGCGTGCGTCTCCCAGCCGTAAGCCCATAGCAAGGTGGATGAAGGAAGACTCACCCATCGTGGCGGCTTACAATAAGAGGTTATGCGCGCACATGCCCCTCAAGCCCTTCGAAGGTTCCTTGCCGCGCGGTCAAGCGATTTAAGCGAGCAGCTAGGTGCTGCGCGGCGAGGCAAGCATGATGCAGGATGGAGAAGCATGTGAGCGCATTCACAGTGAGGTGCAAGGTGGCAGTTAATGAAGATAGTTTATCTCGACAGTCATAGCGAGGCTGCCGAGAAGTATTAATGGCTGCCGGACTGCGCCGACAGACATACATAGTTAAAGAAAGCAATACATAGAAAACAAATAAGAGTTACAATCACACTGAGCACTTACCCGTTTATCTCGGGGTTTAGTATTTAGACGCCTGGGCTGGAGTTGGAGAAAGAGGTCGTGGAATGACTTGCGTGAGCTTATATAGTACATTACGACGGACGCCACTCCTACTCAAGCAATGACGTGTTCGTATTTGAAAGATTTAGGAATGTCACTCGTTTCTAGTGATGTGCGTTTTAATCGGTTTTTTAGAAAATCGACTACAACGCTACAGTACCCCGGCTGCTATGAAAGGATTTTCCCTAGGGGAAATCCGCTAGAAGGCCTGAACCACTAAACTGACTACTGATACGTTCATACATCCCATTCATGTGCTTCTATTCCATCAATCATTCATCTACTCATACTATGTCCGTCATTGACTTGGAAGTAGTCCTAAGTCAGTGACTTACTGTAGCATTCAAGAGGTAAACTAATAGTTGCTAGTTTAACTCAAGTCAGTCAGTTGGAAAAACAACAAGATATCAGCAAGTGTTCCTCCATAGGGTTAGGTAATCAAGGTTTTAAAACGCAGGGTAATGTATCTTTTTTGCTAGGTAAGAGTTTAAACCGTTGTTGATTGTTGTACGTTAAGACGCATGTAGTAAAGTTGAAGTTCGATTGAAAAACTACAAAATTTAAGTTTTATTCAAAAGAAAAAAAAAACTAAGTTTTAATTTTATCAAAGGAATACATTTTAAAGATATTTATCTTAAAATAATATTTATTTATTTATTTAGCAATTGCTTAAAAGAATTAATTAAATTTTAGTTAAAGTTTTAGGAAAACAAGCTTTATTTTAAAAAAAAATTTGAAGCTAATATTGATCTAAGTCTCGGTCTAAGATCAATGTCTATGGTAAAATTATTCTAAGTATAAGATTCGGTACAAGTCCTATGTTAATGACGAAGTTGTTGTGTGCGAATATCCGAACGTAATTGACGACAACTGTCAAAGTTTAGTTAGTGTCAGTTGACAGTCAGTTCTTAAACGTCATCTGTCAACAACACCGGAATTACTCTAGGTTATCTTAGGACATGCTGACCGACCAATTTATCTAGATATTTAGCTTAATAAGGTTATAGGTATTAGTTAGTTGCAACTAAACTTACGCCCATTGTGTTATTAGTAGTTGAGCGAAGTTATAGAAGTAGTAAGCAACTTTTTTGATAGTTAAGTTTTAAGGTTATGTTTACAGAAAGTTTAGTTTTGGTAGGTTTAAGATACATGCGTTCAACAATCATACAAAGTGAAAGAGTTAGATTAGGTTTCAGGTTGTGTGCTTAAGTGAAAGTACTTTAGTTAATTATAGATTTAGTGTTTGTTTTGTTTAGATAATTATAGTTTTAGACAAAAGTTATTATTAGGAAGTTATACGCAGTAGGCTATTTTTTTGAGTTGCGATCCGCTCATAGTTAGTTTGTATATAGTTACTAGAAGTAGTTTAGGTAAATACCATAGTGATATTCACCAAGGAATGGTTTAGAGCCAAACCCTTTAGAACTTATTACCAGGGTAGACTGGTATAAGATATAACTGGGCAGCTCCAGTTTACTAGTAGTTGTTTAGGTAAATACCAAGTAGTGATATTTACCAAGGAATGGTTTAGAGCCAAATCCTATAAGACTTATTACCAGGGTAGACTGGTTATAAGATTCAACTGTGGTATGTAGTACCTACAGTTGTTTGCATAGTTATTTTAGACTATGCCTTTTTAGAATTTTTTTTTTATAGTTCTGGAATTGAAGTTAGAAGTTCTTGATAGTTTTAGGTTGTCTATTCTAGTTTTAAATCCCATTAGTGAATAAATGCAGTTATTTAATTTGATTATTCCTGCTTTAATCTATTTGTAGTTAACCGTAGGAAGACAACACAATACTAGTCGGTAGTATGCTATACAGAGTTACTTTGACCTCCAGAGTAGCCTTGGGGTCAACAGTATCTCTCTATAGGTACGCCTTTACTGAGAAAAAGTTATAATATAGCCCCTGTAACCCTTGTGGCATAAGCCATTAGAAAAATAAAGTAAAGAGTTACTGGATAGGCTGGATGAGACAGAGTATCTATGTGATGTGAAGTGTGTGTGTAAGTGTGTGTGTGTGTGTGGGTCAGCAGATAGTTCTTGACTAAAGTGGCTTACAACCATGCAGACCATGGCAGTACGCTAAATAATTTAAGTTTTGTCAATTGATAGTAAGTAATAGTAGTTTGTTTTAGATTTAGTTTTAGTTACTTAAGTATTGAAGTTTATATATTCATAATTAGATATGTAGTTTATTCAGCTATGTTATGATTTTCTTTTGTCATGGCTGGGTAAAAGTTTTGTTGAATTAGGTTTTGATAACTATTCATAAGTTTTATTAGTAAAGATTAGTTAAATGGTTTCTAAGTTTGATGTATTTTATTTAAATTACATTTAATTTGATAGTTTTTAGGCTTAATTAGTCTAGTTTATTTTAAAAGTTACTTTAGTCTTTTTTTATTTTAATTATAATCCCACACAGTAGACTGGCAAATGGTGTGCCATTAGTATAACTATAAGGACGTTATAGCTATCTTAGGTAGATGGCGAAAGCGGTAGAGCTTGTACGCCGGGGACTAGGGCTGACCTAATCTCTGGTGCAAGTTGACCTCCTACAACAGATGGAGTAAAGTTGTAGGTGTGTAGTTCCCTTGGCATCGTCTGACCCAATATTGAGCCAGACACTAGGTAGTATTAGCTAGGCCTACGGGATTTATGATGGACAGCTCCACCTTAAATCCTTGGCATGCCTAGTTCCTGGTGGTTTTAGATTTATCGGGTGAGAGCTCATTGTGATTTAATAGTTATTGATTAATTTATCAACTATAACAAAAAATTACAATTCCCGGTCCTAGCGGCAAGTGTTAGTTAACAAACCAGGATGTCTGCACCTCGAGAACTACTGGTACAGACGGAAGATAGGAAGGAACAAGGTAGAAGGAGATAGTTTACTCACTGCCGGTCAAGCAGACTCACAAGACCGTGGTTAGGCTAAAGGTGTCTTGGCCGCAGTAAGGGGATAGCATAGTTTACTGGATTAGTAACAACAAAAGGTACTTACCGCCACTATGGAGAGTATAGGGAAGAGTAACCAGTGCAAGAACTTAGAGAACCTTTACCGAGTGGGCGCCACTGTGGCAAGCGGGTTTCGTGGCAGGTTATAGAAAGGAAACCCAAGGTTACTTTACACGTTTATTAGACATGAAACACAGAAATATCAGGGAATGAGTTCTTAAGGTCTCTAAGCACTTTGCACTGGTCACTTGGAAGATAGAAAGAAGGAAGTTACTGCCCTGGGCTTAGGCACGTCGCAGCACGTGGGCCGGCGTGAGGTTGCAGGGCAGGCAGCGGAGCGGAGAGGCGACCCCAGAGGTCACCATCGCAGTGCGTGGGCAGCACCACGCAGGGAAGAGAACGAGCGCGCGTCAGTCGCGCTCGCTGGCAGGTAGGCAGGCAAGGTCTTCGGCTTGGCACGGGGTCCGCAGAGGCAAGTCGCCTCAGCACGTGGCAGCGTGGGCTCTCGGTACCCACGAACCACGTGGATGCAGAACACAGGCGGCGGTAGCGGCCGTGTGGATAGTGTGCGGTACAGTCGCGCTCGCAGGTAGGCAGGCAGGCAGTGCCCTCAGCTTGGCACCGGGCCGGAAGAGGCAAGTAACCTCAGCACGTGTAGCGTGGGCTCTCGGTACCCACGAACACGTGGCTGCAGGCACAGGCGGCGGTAGCGGCCGCGTAGGCAATGCGCGTGTCTTCGACTGGAGCTGTAGCTCTAACCTTGAGGTGTAACCCAAGACTGGAACCCTGGAATCAGCGCGTGGCGGGTGCATCCGTAAGCGTTGTGCCAGAACATAGCAAGCCTCCGTCGATGCGTGCGTCTCCCAGCCGTAAGCCCATAGCAAGGTGGATGAAGGAAGACTCACCCATCGTGGCGGCTTACAATAAGAGGTTATGCGCGCACATGCCCCTCAAGCCCTTCGAAGGTTCCTTGCCGCGCGGTCAAGCGATTTAAGCGAGCAGCTAGGTGCTGCGCGGCGAGGCAAGCATGATGCAGGATGGAGAAGCATGTGAGCGCATTCACAGTGAGGTGCAAGGTGGCAGTTAATGAAGATAGTTTATCTCGACAGTCATAGCGAGGCTGCCGAGAAGTATTAATGGCTGCCGGACTGCGCCGACAGACATACATAGTTAAAGAAAGCAATACATAGAAAACAAATAAGAGTTACAATCACACTGAGCACTTACCCGTTTATCTCGGGGTTTAGTATTTAGACGCCTGGGCTGGAGTTGGAGAAAGAGGTCGTGGAATGACTTGCGTGAGCTTATATAGTACATTACGACGGACGCCACTCCTACTCAAGCAATGACGTGTTCGTATTTGAAAGATTTAGGAATGTCACTCGTTTCTAGTGATGTGCGTTTTAATCGGTTTTTTAGAAAATCGACTACAACGCTACAATTGGCCGACAACCTATTTTATCAAAATATCGTCTATTTTATTGGTACTGGAGATCTCCATCGTGCATTTTAAATCATAACCTCCGATGCCAGTAAGGTTTACTTATTATGATGTCACCCATAAACCAATTAAACAGCCTAGGCATGTTTAAGCAATGAGTCAGATGACCTATTTATCGAAAAGAAAAGAAACGGTCTCACCCGATGATATTGTGAGGGTCCCCTCTTGATGATTTGTGCTCGTAGGTTTGAACGCTTTCTTTGTCGCTTGAAAAAATCATTGGTTATGTTCCTCACTTGGCTTTACTTTCGTGGAGGGCGCGATTCTTTATCCCACTTATGATAAAGGCTCTTACCCGCTGCATCGGAATTACTTATGATATGTAGCACCATATTTAATTAGATTAAGCAAATAGACGTCGGCGATCCGTCAACGTCTTGTTACGCGCCACCTTCCTTGACAACTACCCAAGTCAATATGGCATTTTGGCTACCCGCAACGACTTGACGTTTCGCCAGAGAGAATTGTAGACCGCTTCTCTCTCGTCTGTGGTAACAGTTTAGTTTGCAACGTGAATCATATGAAGCCTTTTTGCAAAGGCGCCAACAGATTTATTTAAGATCCGCCTTCAGTACCATCACGCGAAATATGTGATGAATTGGACCTGAATGTTAAAATGTGCTACAGGACCACGGAAGCACCAGATTTGTTTGAAAAAAAAATGTACAATAATATTAATTTTTTTACTAATACAATAAATCGAAAAAGATATTTTATAATATGTTTTAGCAGCAATGAACTACATTATTGTTATACAGGCTGTAAGGGACACCGACGCAACAACGGTTACTGTGTATTCATTACACAGTTACATTAGAATTGTTAGCTAAAGAGATTTATTTATTTATAAATATAGGTTTACCAACAGCTTCAAATATTATGTTGTTCCATAAGGAAATTTAATTTAATTATCTTAAAGGCAAACAGACTACTAAAAGGAGCAATTGAAAATAGCCAGCTGTATTTTCAATTTTATTGGTATGAAGAATTAAAGTTTAGAGACCTTGTTCCACACAAGGTCTCTAAACTTTAATTCGGATATTTGTTGAGGCCAGAATCGAAATAGGATTTATATGTATTGCGGTTGGAAATTTAACGTGCATATTACCTATAGATTTCTTGTTTTGGTCGTACTCAAAATAAGGCTGAGAGCACTCACTTAGTAATAGAAAGGAAACCCATTAATTCCCCACTATAGTGGACCCTAGCCTTCAAAATAGCGACACAATTACCAATAACACAATCTTTTGTCTTCGATTTTATGTCTAGTTATGCTTTGCCTTTGTTGATATCTGAAAGAAGAATTGCATTGGGGAACTTGTTATGTAGAGTAAGGTTTGCCAGAGTTTCATTTTATGCTTAACTAGCTTTTGCCCGCAGCTTCGCTCGCGTTACGAATTGATCAAAATCCTTTCTTAGCGGATGCCTACGTCATAACATCTACCTGCATGCCAAATTTCAGCCCGATCCGTCCAGTGGTTTGGGCTGTGCGTTGATAGATCACTATGTCAGTCAGTCAGTCAGTCACCTTTGAGTTATATATATTTAGATAATAAATCTGCGTTTGAAAAAGAGGCTTATGAAACTATGACTGAGAAGTAATAACACGTGGCAGTATACAAAATGTTTCTCTGATGCTTACAGAAGTTTGATACCAACTGACAACAAAAATTTAAGGATCTTCAAGACCACACATTTTACTAATAATTTGAATATAACTCTGAAGATGTCTCTGAATAAGTAAAATTTTGAATAAGCCTAGTTTTCTTTTCTAAAAAGTTGTTTCTCTTTACGATATTATGTCTTTGTAATTTTCTACCATAACCTACTGTGATTGTTGTTACGATGGATAACTACTAGTATGTGACTCGACGACATCTTGATAATGTCGGAAAGACTGATTTGTCATTCTCATTACTCAGTTAATCACCCTTTCCGACTTTATCACAGATAAAGAATTATAATAAGTAGTAAAATTAAGGACTTTTATTTCTTTCCTACTTGATTTAAGAAGAATTTCTTATTATTTTAAGAAGGCAAGGAAATTGATTTAAAATTTTCTTCATGTGTGACATATTAAATTAACATCCAAATAATACCGACGATTTACTAAGACCAGACCTTAATAAATAGGTTACTAATTGAAACAAACTTTTATTTTGACTTTTAAATATATATTTTTTCATTTACTGCTACACACATTCAAATATTTCTGGTTAATTACAAAAGAAACATGTAGAAAACTGTTACAAGTGGTCTTCCAGAACTAAGTAAACTGGTGCAAGTGTGTAAAGTCGATATAAGAAGATGTTTTGTAAATATTATAAGCTTTGTATTAATCAATAGATAAAATAATGTATGTAAAAATGTTAATATCCTTCTATTTTCCTCAATTATACATATAGGTAAGTACACTATAAACTGGTATAAGTGGTCACTTGTACCAGTTTACCGGTTCTATCATATTAAAGAAAACAAGCTACATCAATGCAAATGATGCTATTTTCTAAAGTTTTCAAAAATAAGAAAAACGTATTATGTAGTCTTCTTCATAAGATATTCAAATATAACATTCCAAAATTTCAAATATTTCTGTTGATTTATGTCAAAACTACAAGCTTTAGAACCTTTAAACCGCTCTCCTGTACAATTGTGTTTTTACACTTGCACTAGTATACGTATTACGTAGGACCCGTCGGTATATACCCTTTCCGTAACATCCTGTATATCTACCAAAATTGAATGCGTATATAAATCGTGTCCGTTAACCAGATTGTGACTGAAAATCAGCATCTGGTGGCCCACCATGACGTCTTAAAGCAGTATTCTTTTAATCTTATTCTAGAGTGAGAAAGAGATGTCGCTATACGATCTCTATAGCTCCGTCTCTTTCCCACATTGCAATAAGAATAAAACAATACTGCTTTAAAACGTCATAGTATCAACTGTTTTAATATTCAGTTGCAAGATTTGACCTAAACATACTAACTAACGAGGCAAGAGTCAAGGAATCAAACGCAAGGTCTAAAATTTAAGACAATACTACATTTAAATAGTAGTTACAATATAACGTGAAATAAATTAACCGATTAGTTCGAAAACACATCTGTTCCCAAACGATTGGGAATCCTTTGTCCCAAAACGATATATTTCCATTCGGAATCGCATTTTCGGATTATCGACGGCCCTTTCGAGATAATGAAAACTTTCGATTTCAATTAACTGTTCTTTTTCTTGATGGCCAGCTTCTTCGAACTTTTTTTTGTGTTTTTTTTCCAGAGGAAGAAACATTTTTCTGAACAAATGAATTTGGAATCTGAGTATTGATATAAAAATCTAGTATAATGACAATATCTTGATGTTTTTTCACAATAATTTTAACACTAACAGCAAAAACCCAAAAACTAGGTAAGTTTAGAAAAACAAAAAACTTTGACTTGAGTTTAATAATGCTGGAGGTCAAAAACTGATTCAAAGGGCTTAGAAAAAAGACATTTTAGCACCGACAATCATGACTGGAAAAGTGCGAGTTGGACTCGTGCACTGAGGATTCCGCACAGACTTTATAATGAGGGCCGGTTTTATTGTTATTAAACTATTATTTACGGTTTTTGTTTTACTTTTTAGATGTGTTATACATAAGACATTGATTCTTGGCATTTTTCAAGATTCTAGGTCAATGGAAACCCTTGATTGAATGGTTTTGATTCCCTTGTAAAATCAAAACATGCGACATAAACGGACATATCTTTTGATCGCGATTAGTTGTTTCAAGTTTTTTTTTTCACAGTTGAAAGAGACCGTGGATTTTATATAGTTATAGTTTCATCTTGATACCTTTACGCGTTCCTGAGAAAAAGGGTCTTGACAGTCAGACAGATGGACAAAAATGTGATCCTATAAGGGTTCCTTTTTGCTTCTAAGGTACGGAATACTTAAAATGTATGTGATTTAATAGAGCTACCGAAAAGCTTCATCATCATATGCCTAGACTTTTCCCAATTATATTGTGGACGGTTTCCAGTCTAACCGGATGCAGCAGAATGCCTGTATTTTTCCCGAAAAACTTATGAAAATGTAACCGATTGGCCACTCAGGACCTTATAATTCATAATTTTTGCACGACTGTCATGCCTATCTAAGAGCAATAGGAATAACAATATGTAATGTTAGTATGAATGGTTCCGTCTAACATAACCGTGTAGCCGAATAGCCAAACTGTCAAGTGTCACAGATGTTGCAGGCATGCTCCGAATTCAGAACTTATAGTATCCTAGTAACTTTAAGGAATATATCACAATACACGAGTTGTGAATTCATAAGAAATACTATTAGCTAATAGCTATTCGGTATATTTTACAATAAAAGTGAGTTCTTGATTTTGTTTCCCAGATCGGGATTTTTTATTTAATTTTCTAATAGGCTATGGGATTTCTACTTAGTTAACAAAATTTGGGGTGCATTAAAACTCTACCAACCGCTTCAGAGACCTATATGCCGTGTTGTTCATATTTTTATGTAATCGTATATACCATGTAGGTCTCATTTCTGATAAACAACACAAAATGAAACGCGAATCCGCTAGTGTTTTATTCAAAATCTCGACACACGAGTTTTTTAGGCATGGGGTTGAAACCAGACCCACTGCAACTGTGCCAATTATTACAGCAATTCGCGAAGAAGCCATCCAAAGCGTCCCGAGATCTTCTCTTTGGCCTGCCGCGACCCCGTTTAGCGGTCAGGGCTCCAGTCGGTCCCAGAATTATGATTTACGGCGTAGCACTTTTGTTTAGGGTTCTTATCGACCATCATCATCATCATCAGCCTATAATGTTCCCACTGCTGGAACGCAGGCCTCCTCTCAATGAGAGGGAGTGCGCTGTAATCCTCCAGCCGTTCGATCCGGCAGATATGACCTGCCCAGTCCTATTTTATTCTCGCAGCTTTTTAAGCTACGTCGGCAATTTGCGTTCTGAAACGCAGTGTGATGTTTCTTATCCTTAAATAGTTATTTGTATTTTCCGGTTCCGCAGCTGATGAAGAGAAGATTACAGTGTCATCAGCGAAGCGTAGATTTGTCAACCTCGCCTCACCGATACCTATGAAAAAGCTAACATACTTTACTTCTCTCTGCCCAAGCGGTCGCCAACGTTCTAAAGACTGCTTCTACGGTACTGCTTAATAGCTTTGGAGATACCGGGTCCCCCTGATTGACTCCCTTAAGAATCTGATTTGTGGACCTATCCGTTCCAATATTACTTATACAAGACGTAAATTGTATAGGTAGATTCCACATTTTGTTGGCTAAGAGCTTTAAAGATAACACAGTGCGCTATTCTATCGAAAGCTTTCGAGTGTTCCACAATTCAAGGTAAAGTTGTATATTAAATTCTAAGGATTTTTCTATTATCTGATTGATGGTATGCAAGTGGGGTGGCAACATTATAGACTGGTAATAAAACGACGGCGTTATTTTCAAACGCGCTTTACATACAAAGCACTGATGAATCAGGACCGTGTCGGGTAGACTAGTCATCGGCCACTCCAGATGTTTCCATCGGTCGAACACCGAGTATGATTCAACGATACTTACTGAAGTACTTAGTACGAAGGGAAATTACGCACGCTATCTGTTAAGATATTATATTTATAAATATAACTTTACAGTCAACCTATTAATCGCTTTGTCACTTATGACAAGTCATCATCTACCTTTTCCCAACTATATTGGGGCGGCTGCCAGTTTAACCGCCTGCAGCTGAATACCTGTATTTTACATGGAGCTACTGCCTATCTGACCTCCACAAGCCAGTTAGTACTGAGTAATACGATACCCTTTGGTGAGACTGGTTGTCAGACTTTCAGGCCACTGACTACCTGTAACGACTGTCAAAGATCTACAACTAACAGCAAAAACAGTCAAAGATTTATAAATGACAGCCAAGACCAACGGCTTAACGTGCTTTCCGAGGCATGGACGAAACTCGACATGTAATGGGCGGTCACCCATCCACGGACCAACCTAGGCAAGCGCGGCTTAACCTGAAGACCGACCCGAACCCCGTTTATCACTTTGACAAATATCTATATATATATATATATATGTCGCAGTTTGATGATTTTATTCCGTTAGACTCGGTCATCATGTGGGCGGAACATGGGTTTCGTGCTATGAAAACACACACTACACACGGTACACTGCTTTTATCGAACTAACAAATTACTTGAAATTACAATCCAACACAATAACACTATCACCATGAATAGGGGTACAGTTTCGGGACGTCTTGACTCCGCCGCGATCAGACACTCACTGTCCTCCTCGCTGCGAGCTCGAAACATCACGACTCTGTAGTAAGCGCGCTTAGGTGTGGGTAGACTGGTAAGTAGGTCGCTTGATGCCACATTTGGCGCGCTTTCGATTCATTCTGTATCCGTACTAATGACCGACTCCAATATATATATATATAATATTAGAGTCTTAATTTGGAGCTGGGCTAAGATGGTTGCATTGGTGCGTTTAGCTGTCCAGGGTACTCTCAGCATTCATCACAACAATCGGCTTTAGTTTGGCATTATTTCGTAACAAACAAAAGACGACACAGTCCTGCAGTGGTAGATTAGTTACGGCTCCACGTGCCTGTGCAAGTCTGTCCAGACGGTGAAGGAATACGACATATCCTAGAATTTCAATTTCTTTGTAATATACCGAGGAGCTCGTGGCTAAATAACAGCCGCAAGGGTCGACCATTAAGGTGAAACTAAGCTTGCCGAGGTTGGTCCGTGGATGGGTGACCATAATTACATACCGAGTTTCCTCCGTTCCTTGGAAAGCACGTTAAGCTATTGGTCCTGGCCGTCATTTGTAGATCTTTGACAGTCGTTACGAGTAGTCAGAAGCCAAAAGTCTGACATCCAGCCTTACAAAGGGGTATCGTATTACCTAGATACTGGCTATTAAAGGTCAGATAGGCAGTCGCTTCATGTAAAATACTGGTACGCAGCTGCATACGGTTAGACTGGAATCCGACCACAAGATAGTTTGGGAAAAGGCTAGGCCTGATTATGAGATAATCCGCACCCGCACGTGCACCCTTGAAACATAGATTACAGGCCTGTGCCATAACAGTTAAAACATAGTAAGCTTAAGTTGTCACAGGTTTTTTTCCTCTTGAAACCAAAATTTTCAAGACCTACGAAGACTTTTTACGGGCCTGGCTGTCTATGAGACTTGTAAACACTCATAACAATAAGGATCACTGTATTAGTGTGAGAAAAAGGAAAGAACCTTGAATTTCAAAATCAGCCTCTTCAGCATTGAAACAGTTTGTATCTTATCTACGTCATGTGTGATAGTGTAGCATTCACGTTTTTATGGATACCTCGTGTATTTCAAGCACATAGATACTGCAAGTCGCTAGATTAGTTCAATATTATGTAAGAAATATCTATTTTTTTTTTGTTTTATTTTTAGAGACATCGACAAGCAAAAAATCTAATCTAATCTAATCTAAAAAAACAGGTGTTCTTTACATTTTCACAATGTACGTAGGTATTGCACTTTTGCATAAAAACAAGACACTTATTAGATACCCAAATCGATCAATTAGTGAGTTTTTCGAGACTAATCATGAGATCACAAAAGAATGTATTTCACTCATAACCTCTGTCCGAATGTTAAAATATTAACGATGAAAAACTGCGTCAGCTACTCGTTAACTACAAGAAATTTAACGTAATGAATATAATTGCGAGACCCTGTAATTTCAGCTCATCCCGACTCCGCCCGAAATTCAGGTTGATTTCCTTATATCCTTCAGGGAAATCTGGACGGGAAAATTGCAAGGAAGTTTAATAATAATATTTATTTAATAATATTTATTTATTAGACCAGAAAAATATACATATGTTCACACAATTTGTCAACAGGCTACTTAATATTAATCACAAAAATTTAGCCACTGACATTGTGTCTATTTTTAGCATCTGCTACCGAACTAGGTTTAAAGCCTGTGTTTCAGTACGCAGCGCCTCAAGCCCTCAAACTAAGTGTGCAAGTATGAGCTCACGAACAAAAGTAAACATTACAATTAAAGTATGTACTAACTTAAGGTATAAAAAGGCCAATACATCATCATTGTCTCCTCCGCTTTTCAATTGAAAGCTATCTCTTCAGGCAACTGCAGATCACGCTCTGGAGGCGAATGTTCCTGGCGTTTGACGAAATTGAAGTGTATACTTAAGGTGGGGGTGCTACCTTGGCGCGTGGTTCAACCTTAAATTCCCAAAATTTGTTTTTCTTATCTACCTACCATTTTGCAACGACTTGGGGGTCTACTGGGGTTTGACAGTACTAACTAGATGTTGCTTTGCTTGTAGTCAGTATAAATAGACATGAATAAATAATTAATAATATATTGTTATTACTCTTATAGACCCGGATATAACTACGCATGAAATGTACCAACAATGTAGGTACTTACTTAACTTTTTTATTAAAATAGATATAATAAAAAATTATCTGCAAACATTTTTCTTACAAACAAATGATAACATTGACGTAAGTAGGTAATTATTGACGATATTTACGGAAAAAAAACTTGCGGCCTTTGAACCGAAATTGGCTGTTTTCACAATATGTGTTACGCATACCTAGTTTAAAGTAGTAGTACCTACCCACTAGCATGCCTGATACCGCTACAGTTGTACTTTAAAACTGAATGGAGATATAATTTCGCCACTTTCTTTGTAGGTGCACCTTTATTGGCCTGTTATGTAACCACCGATTAGTTTTTAGAAAACGTTCTATGGTCTTTTATACAACTAAATTTTGCTAGTTGGGTAGTATGTTGCCAGTGCCTTATACAGGGTGTAATGGAAAGATTATATACATTTAGGAAATGAAATGAAATAACTATCAGGACAACAAATGTAATCAAATTATCAAAACACAAAAGTTATAAATTTACGCAACAAAATGAATCGAATGAATTGGTGACGCAGCTAACAATACATACTTAAGGGTATGCTGCAGACCATCGTTTCACGAATAAATTATCTGCTGCCCCATACAAAATTTCAAATCCTATTCGACCCAAAGGTATGGGTAGCTGATATTTTTTTCCCTATTACGATGTTTGTCTGATGGAGAAACGTGTTCAGTATGATGGTCTGTAGCACTCCCTTAAGTATGTATATGTTACGGGATTACAACGTGAGTAACTGGGTATTATTAATAAGGACCGGCCATTATTAATAATACAATACAATACAATACAATACAATCCTTTATTTCAGGCAACTAGGCCCATAGAACACAATACATATATAAGCATAAAATGACTAACTATAAACTAATACATATTTTATAAAACTAAATCTTTAAACTATTGTACACGAAGTGACGGCGTCGTGTCGCGCTGCGTGGTGTCGCGTAGCCTTCCGCGGAATCGCCGATACCTGACACCCTTCGGCCAAAACTCCTCCTTGAGGAAGGTCTCGATATGATGAGTCGGAACTCGCACCACGAACGATTTGAAATTCGTGGTGTGGCGCGACTCCAACTTCTCGACCCTCAAGGTCCAGCTGGTCTTCACTCGTACATACTCCATGACCTCCTCAACCTTCGTGGTGTGATGTAGCCGGGACACGTAGAGCTGCGTCGTGGGTATTGCCGGACGCAGCATCATATTGGGTCCTGCCCAAGAGCGATGGGCAAAGTGATTAATTTATCACTTTGACCAGCCATTATTAATAATGACCGACGGCCCGTGGTCCATATAATAAGTCAGTGTTTGAGATATCTTGAATTTATCACATGGACCGGCAGTATGAATAATTCCCTACTTGTAGCCGCGCAATTGGGTTAGGTTAGGTTATTTTATGTTAACTTTTCATGAACACTTTGTAAGTTTAATTTTATTTAATAAACAAAAACACTAAAGTTTACCTAATTTATTACTTTGCCCAAGATAGGGTGGGCATTATTCATAATGGCCGGGAAAAGTGATTAATCATGCTGTTTTAATCACATTGCCCAATTGAGTCGGGAATTATGAATATAGACCGGCCATTATTAATAGTGCCCGGACTTATCAAATTGCCCGTAACATATATACCATTTCCGTTACACAATGTTTAACGAAAAAGTAAAAAGACAACTTATTCAAGCGTTGGTTTTTAAGGTTCCATACTGAAAGTGTGGCTCGTCCATCCTTCTGGCTGTCATAGAGCTGTATGTTTTGAGAGACTTTAAATGTACAGCGCGTAAGTTCCGCGCGTGTTTGGAACTTACGCGCGGTTGATTTCAAGTCTCTACCGTGTACCGCTATCATTAACTGCCTATCCTTTTTCCAAATATATTGGGGCTTACTTACTATGCCTATAGAACAACACAAAAAAAATAAAGGGGATGCCCTAGAAATATATATTTGTGGCGTTTTCACGGAACCCTTTGTGGGCGAGCCCGACTTGCACTTGGCCTATTTTGCAAATCTGGTCCCACATCTTACACCAACCAACATAATATATGCATCCAAGTCTGGATATTACTGACTTTTTTAGCCCCCCCGTCCGGACTTTTTCCATACTTGACATTTGTCTGGACTATAGATTTTTTCCGAAATAGAAAAATGTAATGTAATGAGCATTTAAAAAGATAGATTAAAAGGTATCGTGTGTAGTAACAGGATTCTTGTCCGGACTCTTTTGCAAATGTCTGACTTTTTGTCGGCCTTTTAATTTTCAATATGGTGACCCTACATCTACCCTTACTTAAGAAAATTCGTGTTCCTAAGATGTGTGTAAGCCTGTCTTAATTTTATCTGCTAATTTTTTTGACTTTACTTTTTGGCAACTTTAGTTTTAGATTAATGCCTGAAATTTTTTAGCTCTTAAATTTGTTAATACTCTCTCAAGAGTACAAGTATTAACAGATTTAGACCCTTTTAATATATTCCAGTCATTATATTTTTAAAGCAATTATTGAAAAACTTTTGGAATAATTGAATTTTCTCGTTTGACACTGAAAGTCCATTAAAAGGCTCTGCTTTATTATACATCTAAGTATGTATATTTATACTTATATGTATATTATAAATTTGGGAGCTCATGGCTAAATAATAACAGCCGCTTGGGTTCTTGGCTTTGGTTCCGCTTGAAATCTTCAGGTTAAACCGAACTTGCCTGGATTGGTCCGTGGATGGGTGACCACCCTTTACATACCAATTTTCCTCCATACCTCGGAGAGCACGTTAAGCCGATGCTCCCGGCTGTCATTTATAAATCTTTGACAGTCGTTACAGATAATGAGTGTCCCAAAGTCTGACAACCAGTCTTACCAAGGGGTATCGTATTACTCAGTACTAACTGGGTTGTGGAGGTCAGATAGACAGCAACCATGCAAACTACTGGTATTCAGCTGCATCCGGTGAGACTGAAGGCTAAGCAGATGATGATATATAATATGATATATTTATCTGAATAAATAAATAACATGCTCTGTATGGTGTCGGACGTAAAGAATAGCACCATCCCATATCTTCCCGTAGGTGTCGTAAGAGGCGACTAAGGGACTTGTCAGAGAATGGGCAGCAGCGTTCGCCAACACGCTTGCCAAGCGTGGCGATTATGGCAAAATCCCCTTATGCCATTTGGCGACACTTGCGGTAGGCCTATGTCCAGCAGTGGACGTCTTTCGGCTTAAATAATGATGATGATAAATAATAAGATCAAATTACTGTACTGATTCTCTGATTATTGTACTTAGGGCAACTGTTTGAACAGAGTAAACAATATCCATAAGTCAAAACATAATGCCCGTGTAAAGAGTTTTTAATGAGTAAGCCGTAGAGTTAGATTTTCAACTCTCTAAAAACCTCAGGTATTCGCAACCAGCTTGCGTGAATGACCAGAACCAGCTGTATCTGCGTGGACGAGGCTCTATGAGTATGAAACAATCGTAGCAAGTGGCGTTCTGTGGTTTCTCCCTGCCCCCATGGTAAAAAGACGTCAGTTTATGCATTTATTATTTAGGTGTTGCCTCGTTTTAGTTTAGTGTGTGTGGGTGTGTGAGTATGCGTGTGAGTGTGTGTGGGTGTGTAAAAAAGAACCCCGTTTGTGGCACCTGCTAACATTCTTCATTCATAAAAAGATTTCTTAAAGAGTTTTTACTCATTAGACTTCGAGTCATCATCGTCATCATCATTTCAGCCCAAAAGACGTCCACTACTGGACATAGGCCTCCCCCAAGTATCGCCATTGAAATTTTGGGGGGTTTTGCCATAATCGCCACGCTTGGCAGGCGGGTTGGCGATCGCAGTACGGTTGTTACAAAAGCACAGAGAACGCTGCTGACCATTCTCTGGCAAGTACCTTAGTCGCCTCTTACGACACCCACGGGAAGATATGGGATGGTGCTATTCTTTACGTCCGACACCATGCAGAGCATCGAGTCTCATAACCTTAATATTAGAACATTTCTTTTAAAGGGTAAATTGGAAAACACGTGTATAACAATATTAATTAATTTATTACTTAAACAATAATTACACAACGTCTTAGACATGACTGTCTTACAATCAGCACTTATCAATAAACTCTAAGTTTGACCTCTATTCCAATAGAATCAGGTCACGGCGACGAACGAGTAGACGATTGTAAACAATTGCCAATTAATCTAAATATATCACAGGCTTATCAAATACTTAGTATTAAATGCACAACCGGAAGTGAAGCGGCGTTCGAGTCTTCCTGTTTTTACCCTTGAATGGCGTAGACGCATGACCTCGATTAAAGGTCTTTCGGAATTGATCTTCACCTCACCCCCACGACTTCCGACGCAATTTGCAACATGCGACAGCCGCGCGCATCACCTCTTTCCGTCTGCGCTAAACTGTCGCTACACAAGTTGTGTCGGCGTGACAGCAGGCATACTCTACTAATCCATACCACCTTCATGGATTTTGGCCACAGAACCTGTCTCAAGACAAGCATCTCTGGAACGAGTACCTCGTGGCTGAGGGGTATTCAGCGTATTGAGTTGGTAACAGGCGGCCTATCTGACTTAAATAGGTAACTGACAGCTAGATACATCGTTAACTGACCTGCAGGTGCGTTGCCAGCTTTTGGGTAGCAACGATCAAGTTGAATGTGTCTCTGATTTCACTGGCACTTGAACACTTCAAACAGAAATTGTGGGATATAATATGTTTGTAGTACTTTCCTTCCATAAGTTTCTTCACATCTTGTTCATAAATTTGGTACTTAGATACCTTTGGGCAGGATCCGTCTTAAGTATCAATCACTGATAGGTACTCGTTTTTAGTTCGGCAGCATCTTTATTTTACACTTTAGTTAACGAACAAAATCAGTAATTATTTTCAGTGTGGTTTAACTGGTTTTTACCAGTTTCTCCTTCAAAATCTTATAGTAAGCGTATAATCAGGCATAAATGTGTTTAGAGAGTTTAGAATCTCATCATTTAGTAGTCGAGGTGCGTCAATAGCCCAGAGGTAGTCCAAATGATTAAACTTCTCATCAGGAACCAGGAACATTTTAGGTTTTGAAGGCAACTTATTAAAAAGTTCCATAACATTCTTCTCACTGGACAACAAGTCATTTTTAGACCAGAATAACTTGATAGGAACGGTTACCTTACTCAGGTCATACTCAGGAGGCGAGCCAGTTCCGTAGATCCTCCAATTGTTCAAGTATCCATAGTCAAACTTCTGGAATTTTCCAGAAAGGATTTCTTGCGAGAAGTGAACTGCTGTCTTCCAAGACGTTCCAGTACCCAAATGTGCCAGAAAAACTGGCAACAGGGTCTTGTTGAACTGCCCTTCGTTAAAACCACACAAGTAGAACACTATATTCTTGCAAATCAAGGAATCCATGTTTTCTCCGTTACACGTGCTTGAGATCTTGCCCAGGGCTGAATTTTTCGGTATAAACTCATAAGTTCCTTGTAACTCGTCTAAATACGCTAAGTTGCTTGCAATTGGTGCCATAGACTTCAACGGCGACTTCATATCGGATAGATAGACGACAGGAGCTAATGCAAAGCCAGCTGTCAATATGTCGTTATATTCAGGCCTCAGCGTCAGCATTGCAAAGAGAATAGTTGTCCCCATAGAATGTCCAATATAGGTTACTTTAGTATCTGTACCTTTAGTCTCCAAAATGTAGTCTATCACTGCAGGAACATCATATAAAGCTACTTCGTGCCAAGAGAAGTCCCAATACGCATGTGAGTCTGTTTTGAACCAAACATGATCTTTGGAATACCTGTTTCCCCTTATGTTCGACATCCAAACATCGTACCCAGCATCAGCCAGCACATACGCAAGTCCTTTTCCGGGACCATTCATGATCCAGTCAGCAGAGCTTGCAAATAAGCCGTGCTGAAGAAGAACTGTCTTCGATGGCACTGTCTGCCCATGTTTAGAGCGAGGAATCCTGTGTAGATTGAGAACGTAGCCTTGAGATATGACGGTGTGGGTCTCACAAATGTATCCATTTCCTGTGATTATTCCAGGCACTGATAGAACGACATCAGGATTTTCCAGCAGCGAAAACGTGTTGACACCAACATTGTAAGATGATGCATCGACAATGTTTCTTCCATTCTCCTGAATATCATCGACGTAGGTGTTGAAATTGTCCTTGATCATCTGCTGCTGTTCTTCGACGTAGTTCTCGACGGAATCCTTCATGTTGATGGCATCGTTGTACATGGTCTTTACTTTATCACTTTGCTCTTTGAAGAAGGAATTGAACGAGGGAACAAGAGACCACGATTCTGGCGCAACGGCCGTTACACTTAGGATCAGAAATATTAAGGCGCGCATTGTGAAGAGGTTTGGTTGTGACTGTGCGCGAGACGGATAGGCATCAGTAATATACTAGGAGTTTGCGAGTGACCCCGGAGATGAGGTTAGAACGTCACACGATAACAACAATTGTCTGTTATTTAAAAATTAGCCGTGTCATTTTTATCTACAATTGGATATTCCACACGGACTGTTATTGCAAGATGAGTACAATTACAAAATGTTTTAAAGGCCTCTTCAGATATGGACAGTTCGTCACCACTTCGGTTAGAGTAAGTACGGTATTTGTTTGCTACTTCGAGGAATTTCATGTTGCATAACATGATATTCTGGTTTCAGGGCCCTTATCCTAGGTATATATGGTTTATAATGATTTATTCATGCTGTCCAGTATGACATCATGGGTTCACAAATAAACGTTGGTTTATTAAGAAAAATTATCATCTCATCGTCTTTCGAAAACTAAATTATTCAAATGGAAAAAACATGATCGTGTATCTTTCAGACTTTGGGCCACTGATTATCCGTTACAACTGTCAAAGATTTATAAATTACAGCTGGGAGCAACGGCTTAACGTGCTTTCCGAGGTATGGAGGAAACTTGGTATGTAAAGGGTAGTCACCCATCCACCGACCTATCTAGGCAAGCGCGGCTTAACCTGAAGATTCCAAGCGGAACCAAAGCCAAGAACCCAAGACACTGTTTTTATTTAGCCACGTTCTCCTAAATATACACATAAGTACAAATATACATACTTAGATTATAATAGAGCAGAGTACAACAGAAAGAGCTTAATGGGCTTTAAGTGTCAACGAAAAAATTCAATTATTCCAAAAGTTTTTCAGTAACTGCTTTAAAAATATAATGACTGGAATATGGTAAAGGGTCTGAATCTGTTAATACTCTTGAGAGAGTATTCATTAGATCAGATTTAAGAGGTAGAAATGTTAGGAATTAATCTACAACTAAAGTTCCTACTCGGGCTTTTCTAAGAAGTCAAATAAATTAGCAGATAAAATTAAGACAGCACGAATTTTCTCAAGTAATGGTAGATGTAGGGTCACCATTTTGAAAATGAAGAGGCCTGACAAAATGCCGGACATTCGCAAAAGAGTCCGGACAAGATTGCTATTACTATTACTCACGATACCTTTTAATCTTTCTATAAAAATGCTCAATACATTGCCTTTTTCTATTTTGGAAAATATCTCTAGTCAAGACGAATGTCAAGTGTGGCCAAAGTCCCCCGTCCGGACTTCCGGACTGGTACAACGTCGGGCATATCCAGACTTGGATGCATGTTAACAGAATCCCTTCGTAGCAATTAATTAAAATAAAGCAAAGGTTTCATAAGAACTTTACCTTATCAAGATTTATTAGAGGAAATACTAATCCGTTCGCAAGTATACATTTATATCTAAATGTATCTTTAGTATTCTCAACCATGATGTAAAAAACAACCTTACTGACATAGCAAGCTGAATTAAAGTTTACCTCAAAATACATCACATTACGAAACGAAACAAACGGTGAATGGCGACATAGCGAGCTCATATACAATACACCACTGCATACGCCTATGGGTATTAAGCGTGATGTTTTATATTATAACTAGTGATCGGATATTCGGATGCATATTTACCTAAAGTACCTACGTTCTTTCCTGGCAAAAGGTACAAAAGTATGGAAGCGGCTATTTAAAAGCCAATTTTTGTCGCGGGATTACCAAATTTCATAATTCTTTAGTAAGTATAAAATGTAGTACTCAAAATATCGTAACGAATTTTTTAAATTTATTTAAATCCTGGCAAGTTTGTTGAAAATAACAAGGAAAAAAATACAACAACTGAATTCGTATTTTTGTGCTGAAATGTCGAATGCTAAAACAAAATGGTAAATTTGTCTGGGCATAATTCATTTGGAACTAAACGAAAAAGTGACTAGACTAGTTTTTATTTTTTAAATAAACTCGTTTTCCCATACTGGCACACGCTCCATACTAGTCAACACTCAAACTTTAGGTAAATATGCATCCGAATATCCGATCGCTAATTATAAGGAATGAGAACTGAGGTAAATAGGTTATTCTCGTTCTCACCAACACTCGTGCTTCGATCGAGAAATTACTTGTCAACCTAAAGTAATAAAACTCGAAATATCTGTCTAAATTTAGAGTTTTATCAAAGTTCTTATCGATTTTTCTTTAGCCGAATTGTGCAATGTTTTTTTATCGTATAGGTAGTAGGTATCTATGCAAAGCATGACATGCATGCATTGTGCACTGAGTATCACGCTTAGGAACCATGACTGAGTTGCCCTTAAGTACTGTTGTATCCTGCGTTTCCCGTTGTTTGTTTCTTACAGGAACTGATGGACGCTACTGAAGCACCCAAACTCGTGGTTTAGTTCTGGGCCGACTCCAGTCAAGATATTAGATTCCATCGACACGCTAAGAAAGCGATTGCACTTTTGGCAAGTAATTTCTCGATCCAAGCACGAGTGTTGGTGAGAACGAGCATAACCTTTTTGCGTAAAAGCGTACATCCAGTGTTTTGACAAAAAAAAAAAGAAAAAACTGCTTTAATTAAAAAATAAAACACAAAGTAAGTATTAAGACTTTATAGTGTTTACTCTTCGATCAATAATATGTATTATACTTTGCACCGCGCTTACAATACCTCCTATGTCATGGGTGTAAGACATGCAAAAAAACTTTACCCGTGTTATATTTTTTTGACTGCCTTGTTTGGTAGTCACAGACTCGACTGCTTTGAGGTGCCAGATTCCACTGGACCATAGAGTTTCTTGCTGGTTCTTCTCCATAGGAAACGACCAACCCGTACCGTGCAAATTTTGTCGACGTTTTATAAGTACCCATGTAAGTAGGCCTATTTAAAATAAAATATTTTGATTTTGATTCCCAGGTCGGGCAAAATGTTATTGGGTATTTCAGTTTTATTTGTCTTTTTTTAATTTTTTCTTTTGTTTAGGTTTTTATGTAATCTTGTTTTTTGTTATTTTTAACATTTTTTTCTGTATTGGGCCTGTCTAATCAATTCTTTTTCTTTCTTTCTTTCCATCTGAAATTTGTCAGTGGCAGTCACGGAAATCTGGATTGTGCTCGGTTGTTGGCAATGGGGTCGCCACCTCGGGACTTAAACAAAACTGGTGAAATGTGTGTTTACTATTAGCTCTATCTCTGACTAATCCTTCGATAATTACATGCGTCATGTTATGTTACGTTTCTCTCGTGGGATTCGAACACGCGACACGCAAATAGCGCAGTAGCCAGGCGCTCAGCTACTGTGCCTATTGCTGTGAGGCATTAGTGTATCTTATCATAATAACAAAACAGGTAGTAAACCTGGTAAATCTCCCGTATATCAGTATTATCGATAGTATCATAATAACAATAAACCACATCATATTATCGTATGATCTTTGTTGTAGTATAATGTTAATTACTACGAGCTGCGCCCCGCTGCTGTCTCACACGCCGTTTCACTTTTTGCTCGGCTCCTTAGGGTCGTACCGTGATGTTAAATAGCCCATAACCTTCGTCAAGAATTCGGATACCAAGTGTAATTTTGAATCATAGCTGTAGTTCTATTTATCGTGTTCAAACAAACAAACTCTTCAGCATTGTTATATTAGTAAAAATACATGAATAGTTTTATTTGTTGTTGTAGCCAACAATGTAGAATGCTCTGCTCACACCCTTACAACACGTCATAGTACTAAGTCAAGACGAGACGCGCAAGATAACAAATTACGAACACATGTTATTATTGTTCATTCCTCATTAGCAATTAACAGAACATCCACACCGACTCTGTTATAATTAGTTTTATTCTTAATAATAAGTACCAGAAATATTTAGCGTCTACTCTGCTAGCTTGTAAACCTAAATAATAACTAACTTTGATTGCCCTTTTGATCTCAGGATCGTAATGCGAATGCTAGCGTGGGGTCCCGAGACCCTAGCACCAGTTATGACATTTTTCGTATAATACGTCAATTTTAAAATTAAATAAATGCTTGCTTCACAAATAATATTTGCGCCATCACATCTTCCAAGCCCATCGTTCTGTGCTGGCGCTACCGCTGCGGCAGCGGAGAACCTCGGCGTAAATATAGTAAGTAACCTTGGTGGTAACTATATTTTCGAGGCGTTTGGGGTTGAAACTCTGGGGCCGTGGGGTCCGAGTGCTCAGCCTTTTTTAAAAAATCTAAACTCTTAGTGGACGCTTCCCGTGACCCAAGGGCTGGCTTTTACTATGGCCAGAGGCTAAGTATTGCTATACAACGTGGCAATGCTGCCAGCCTCTTGGGCACATTACCAGCTGACAGCGTTAAGGAGGAGTTTTTTGACGCCCTTTTATAGTTTATTGTTATTTTAGTTATTTAATTTATTAGTTTGCTGATCCTTGTAATGTATATGTATAGTAGTTATTTCAATCAAATAAATAACCCAAGGCCCAGATACTTTACTAAGAAACACATTGAATAATAATGCGCAGTAGGTACATTATTTTTTCTTCATTAAGTAGTTATGTAGAAAAAATTATGTACTGCGCAATAAATAGGTTATATACACAACCCAAGAGCAAAACAAAAATACCCAAGTAAGACTGGCAGCTTTAATTGATTAATAACGAGCAGTTAACCTAAAGACAAGAATAAGAACTACGCATCATGAGATCTGTATTATAGTGGAAAATTCATGGTAAAGTACATCACAGACATACTTCCATGGGTTTGACTAATTGAAAGGGAACAACGCCAGTCATTACAATGCTCTTAGTTCAGGAAATACTTACCTACGCTTACGATAAATTACACGATCGCGAATACGTGAATTTGCTACCTCCGCCTAAAATGTGATGATTTACCTACGCGTTTCATTATGAATGTAGGTTTGGTGTCAAAGGAAAGTTCAGGGTAATTAAACAAAACAACGCTAATGAAATTAAGTGACAATCTATATTAAATTGTGTATTTCAACTGTTGTATGAGATAACCGTTTCCCGGGAAATAGACGTGCTTGACCACTTTGAGGTATTTTTCTATCAAGGAATATGTTATGGCATCACGTTTCCATCAAATATATAAAACTCAGGTGTCCTCAACTTTGATATATATTAATCACACTTTTATAATACTGTGGGACTGGTGCCTAAGCTAGCCGAAACGCCTGTATTTCAGGACACCAGAACCCAGAACCCAGTAGGTACTATATTAAAACGACAGCCGTTTAAGTTTGATTAAAAAAAATGATAAAATAAAGGCCAGAAAAAACCCTATTTGTTTTCCCTGACGCTAAATTCATTTCTTACAAGAGAATAAATAAGAGTAGGTAGTTTTTTAATGTTTTATTTAATTATTTAAATTTTTGCATTTATCGCTACTTTAACAAAGCGATAACTCGCCTGACCTCCGTAATTTGAGTACGCACATCAATTGTGACTATACCTTCTTCTTATTTTCGTATCGATGATACATCCATATACACCACGCCACGTGGCCACGTTTTTTGCAGCGTCAGAGGCGCTATTCAGGTCGTCGAAAGGGCAGGTTAACGGACACCTTGGACACTTCAGTAGGTGGGGCATAGTTTTATCCGGAGCGCCGCACTCGCACTCGGTGGTTAAGGAATTAGTTACCCCATTTTGCCAAATCGTGTTTGCAGCGTCCCACTTGGGTACGCAATCGATTCAGAGCTTTCCAGATAGGCCACTGCAGGTCACTACCGGGAGCCAGGTGTTCTTGGGGCTTCACGAAGTTGTGCAGTGGTGAGCATCTCTCTTGCCACAACTTGCATCGTTCTTTAGGTGGCCTGTCTTGCATTGCCTGAGTTTGCGTTATTTGACATTTACTTTTTACTTTATTTAGCCGGCGACGGCCTTCAAGCTTTCACGGTTATTAGTAAACTTAGACTTACGAAATATCTTCCGTGGTTTTCAATTATTATGAGCTACCGATATTTCGACGCTGTTGCACGCGCCATGATCATGCGGGATGACGGCTGAAAAGGGCCCCTGAAAATTGCATTACCTAGGGGCCCCGACATGGTTAATTCGGCCCTGACTCCCAGGATGAATTATGGCTATTCAAATTTGCTACGACTATTTTAGTAAGCCAACCATTGAAGTTTGGTGTTATGTGAAACTCTTGTGCGATGTGATCGAGCAAGTCACATACACTGTGAGAATTTCTCATTACTCCGGGTTGCAGATAAGACAGTTACTCCGGGATCAACAGAAATGGCGCTGCCATATTGTGCGTAGGGTATCTCCACTACCAGCGTCATTCTAGGGATGTGTGGCCTTAGATGTTGGGTGCCGTGATGCGTTTCTTGGACACATAGGATGTCACACTTTGTTTTCTCGCATAGTTCAGACAGCAGCGAGTATTTATTTTCTGAAAAGCCTTCGATGTCGACATTGAGGTGATAATTAAAACCGGTTTAGTGATCAGGTGGTGGGTGCCCATAGAGAGATGGTTGTTGCTATTTGGTCCTAATGTGGACCGTTGGACGAGTCGGACTCTCCGGGGAGCCGTTTGGAAGTACTATCGTGGTGAAAGGAATAAGTCATCTAGACCCTGCGTTACCGAGTGCCAGCTGTCCAGGGTGCGCCGAACGTTTAGGATCGCAATACGATTTAGATTGACGTCGCTCGGGGAGGCTTGTCATGCATCCCTATATGCACAACTATACCTTATGTAGGTACCTACCTATTAATAAATTGGCTGTTCTCTGAAACAGATCCTAAGTACTTCTATGTCATTCGTTCATTTGCCAGGAATCATTTTATCAGTTTATTACTATTAAACGACGTAGGTACAAAATGTCTGTCAACAATTAGCGACGGGACTTCCCCAAAAACAATACGGTATGGAGATGGTTCGAGAAGTAGGTAGTAAGAATAACAAGATAACTACTAAACTGGGTAACTATTTCTTGTTTGTAAGATCGGCGCAGCTGTTTTTTTCGGATGGGATATCTTAAAATAACCCCTCCCGCTCTGTGCGGAGCAGAAGGTTGTGTCAGACTTGTAATGACTAGAACCCATCCATGTCCCTTCTTAGCCCTTTGTGTTCCAGGGCCACGGTATCTCTTTCTAACAGTCCCGCAGCCCTGGCAGGCATCGGCCCTCTCGGAATCCTTCCGATTTGCTGACATCTCCATAAGGCGCGTGTGGAACAGGAACGGGCCGTCTCGACACGGCCTGTCGTCATAAGACGAACGGACGGTGAGCTAGCTCACCGTCCACAGGACCGCGTTCGGCGCCGCTTGCCTTTTTTTTCATAACTACTTCTCTGTTAATCATTTCATTAGTCACCTTCCACTTTCTAACCCACACCAGTCCATTACCTATTCGTTTCTTAGGTTTTCCCCCACTCTTGCGCTAGTACAAACTTCCTATAATCTACCTATTACTCTATACACTACGATTTTATTAATTACAGCTGTGGCCCGCGACTTTCGTCCGAGTGAAATTATTATAAAAATATTACTTCCCTATTTGAATTGCATTTTGTTTACAATTTCAAGGGTATTAACTTAATTGCACGGAACCCTAATCGGCGAATGCGCCAATCACCAACTGGACCGCCGACATTTTCAGGAATATAAGCACACGAGTACGTAGTGTGTGTTTCTCGATGATTATCTCTTAGCGCAGGACAGAACATCATCATTGTTCTCCGAACTCTCGGCCAGATGGATTGGCAAGTAAACTGGGGGAAATTGAGTCTTATCCCTCAGAAGATAACAGAGTATTTGGGTTTAATGTGGGATGCGTAATAATTTATATCAGAAAACAAAATTCAAAGCATGCAAATAGTTTGATCGAAGTTGCTCAGCCGCCGAGGGGAGTCGAAATACAGAGTACATTCTGAATTGTACTCGTCTGATAGTTCCAATGGGTCGTTTGAATTTTACCTACTGGCTTTTTACAACACGGTATGAGATTCATGTTATCCCTCATCACAGACCAGGCAGGTACAACAACGTCGCAGACGGTCTATCTCTTCATTGGACGTTACAGGAATGGCATCTGCTTCTCGAATTCTCCAGCATTGTTATTGTAAAGTGGGGTGTTCCCCAAACAGATCATTTTGCCTCCAGCATAGCTCACGTAGTGCTTTGCTATGTCACTCTAGCTAGATCAACGAGGCCAGCGAGCATGGAGATAACGCGTTCGCATTCAAAATAATGGGATTTTCCTCTGGCTTGGGTATTTCCTGCTCAGAATTTGTTACCCTGGGTCCTGATGCATCTCAATCAGGCTGGAGGTGTATTCCCGATTATAGTGGCACCGAGGTGGTTCCGAGCATTCTGGAGAGCAGACTAGAAGAACAGAGCAACCGCGCCTCCGTTCACGATTCACAGTTTATCAAGGGTGCTAGTGGACACGAGGACCGGGCAGCCACCACCTCGAGTGAAGCAGCTGGTCTTAGAAGTATGGAGATGTGGGGGTGGTCTGCGACTGGTCTGAAGAACAAAAGTGTCTACTCAAACAAGGTTGGTGGTCGTCGACTTTGACAGGCCAGCATCGGAGAGATGGTTAAAAATTGGTGTTCCAAGTTTGATGTAATTTTTTCAGACCCAGAGTGAATTGTCTCGATATTTAGTCGACACCCAAAAGAAAAATTATCTTGTCGTACAATTTTACTTCTTAGATCGGTTGTGTCTACTTTATGCAATACAATTAATGGGGCCCGTTTATGTTCAAATATTTTAGTGAAGCAAATGATTAAAGCTTAGCGTTGCAGCAACGTAAGAAGTGCCCACCTTATGTCTGGGATCCTAAGTCTCTGGTAGGTTGGTTTGGCAGTGTAGACCTCTTGCAAAATCAATGCGTATTGGACAATACAAGAATTAATGCAGTTATTGTGTTGTTATGTTCAGGGCGTAGGATACACGAGTTAACATTGCTAAGTGTATCTCCAGACGGATGAGAATAGCATAATGTTCTGGCTGCGTTTTGGGTTGAAAACTGATACGAAAGATTGCGTACAGTCAGGTTGGAATTTATTAAGTAATGTTGAAATTGCGGCGCTTGAGCTTTTTAAGTCAAACCATTGGAGGTTTGGCTTAAAAAGCTCATAAAAACAGGCGTCGATTGCTTTGTCTTAGTAAAATATTATTATTTATTACAATTTAGTACAAGGGGAAGCCTAAGGAGCTTCCCCTTGCTAGAACCACTTCCTTCCTGTAATGCTTTTTCTTTCATCTTTTTCAGACAATTAATTAATTATCTCGGATTCAATAGAATAAGTTATTTTATTTATATAAAATTAGGTATTGATGAATAATAAATGTTACCTACATGATTATAGGAAGTTTACCAAGAGATGATTTATGGTACGTATAAATTTTCAGTTTATTGTGTTAAGTGTTTAATGATTATAGTCATTTGTATCTTAATGACCTAAATATCTCGAAATTCTTTTATAACACATTGGCGTCCCGTGCACCAGGCGATAACAAACAAAGCCTCAAATAATCTTTATATGACCCCCAATGAGGCCGAAGGACAATAGTAGCGTTTTACCTTCAAATAAAACGCTTATGTCCGGAGACTCTTTCGGGGTCATATTAAAGACGGCCTGGTTTAAGTGTTTTCTCAAGTGTTTAGGTTTTTGAGGCCACAATGAACGTTTTGGCGCGCTGCAGCCACCTGGTGAACGAAGGCGGAAATACGTCATCATCGTGTTGTCAAGAAAGCGATTGTTGCATATACCTATACAGATGTGACACGGAAACAGAAGATGTTTGACTCAAATAATGTTTATATGACCTCGACTGAGTCTTCGGACACAACAAGCGTTGTATTTGAAGGTAAAACGCTATAATTCCATACCGGTGTATTTCGGTAGAAGTAATAAATAGGGATTTTCTTTGACGTCCTTCTGTCGTTCACCTTCTGATTGTTGCACATAATTAGAACTCTGTATTGGTAGGTACCAATACTGAGTGCAGACTGCGGTGCGGGTGCGCGGGTACCTACCCGCGCACCGCGCCCTTTCTCATGTTTTTCGGTACCGAAATTGTGTAAAAGTTAAATAACGATTTAGCCCAACCATAATTTATAAAGGTATCGATATAACCTTTATATTAAACCGGTGCCGGTGTATTTTTAAAGTATCTTTACCTTTAACCGTAACCGCTTACAGTCCCTGGAAAATTGTTTGTTTTGTTTTAGTTTAGATTAACAGTTCAATTTATTTGTATAGATAAACACACCAACACAGTTTGTTTACAAACACAGCGTCTAATTGCTACACGATGCCGTGTGGAGGGGCCAATCATTACTACAGGTCATTCATATCTTCACACTTAAATGACACGCGGGGTCAGCAGAGGTCTGGTCAAAGTCTGCTTTCGTAGAAAGTAGGTATAAATTTACAATATACATGATATCTATTACGAGATTAAATAAGTATCAATATGATATATTCTGAGGTAATACTGGCCATAAAAGTAGATAGAAATAATATTGCACTTTGTTGAGTATGTAGGTAGATATCAAAATTGTTTTTGTTATGATAATAACTAGGTCGTTGCGAATATTAATTGAAGGAAGGTAATGACTAGAAATGAGGAGACAGCTGAGATGACGAGCAATAGAAAGAGAGAAAAAGTATTTATTATTCTAAAGTAGGACAAAAAATGGTTAAAATTAACAAAAACTTAATTATAAAAATATATATATATATATATATGTCGGAGTCGGATTATTAGTACGGACTATGAATCGAAAGCGCGCCAAAGGTCAAGCGACCTACTCACCAGTCTACCCACATCTAAGCGCGCTTACTACAGAGTCGTGATGTTTTGAGCTCCCAGCGAGAAGGACAGTCTGTGTCAGACCGCTGCGGAGTCAAGACGTCCCGAAACTGTAACCCGATTCATGGTGCCTAGTGTTATTGTGTTGAATTGTAATTTCAAGTAATTTGTTAGTTCGATAAAAGCAGTGTACCGTGTGTGTGTGTTTTCATTGCACGAAACCCGTGTTCTGCCCACATGATTCCGAGTCTAGTGGAATAAAAATCATCAGACTGCGACATCAGAAGTGCGATCGAATCGTGCTTGTGCAATCACACGCGAGAACAGTGACAATAACAATCAGTGACGGTTACTTTTTGAAATACAAAACGAATAATTGCACTCGCGATACGAACTAAAACTCAGCCAGTGAATAGCAAGCTAGTGTTGGCGGTTAGTGTTTTTGTTAAGTGTGTTAGCGGATTTTGATCCCGACAAAACATAATATATCATCACGCTTGTAATCTCTGAAGGGTTAGGCAGAGTGTACCTAATAGAATACCCACATTTCACAGAGTGCGATGCGCGCTAGTAATGCGTCATCCATCGCTGACTTGTTTTGTGTAAAATCTGGTTCTTCTAACCTAACAGACAGATGTGTTGCTGGGGAGTTTGTTCCGCCACTTCTTCTTCCCAGCTAAAACACTTAGGAAGTGGCGAAGGGCGGGCGTTTTGGGGGACTGTCTTTTGTAATTTTGACGTTCAAAAAGTGCTGATTATCAGCCTAGTTTGAATGAAGTGACTTTTGATTTTTTTCGTGTTGAGTGCAGTGGAAGGAATCCAGCTTATTTGGACGTTAAGCAAGGTGTTGAAGGGCTCCGCATCTACATAGTGTAACATAGTGTAACACAGTGTAACAGTGCTGTAACATCGGCACACTGGTGTACTGTGGTCATTAGTTGATGTGCCTCGGAAAACGAAGGTGATTTTCCATCTACGGTGTACCTCCAAAATGTACTACCGAATTTCTAGATGTACCTTGAACACAAATGTTTGCGAAACACTGAGAACCTATCCAGGTTTGACGTGGTACCAGTTTAAATAATTGTTCAAGGCCAGATTCGTGTGTGCCGTAACTTTTACGACTACCCTCATTAACCTGAGTAGTGACAAACCAAAGGAGAACCCCTAAAGGTAATGCGCACTGACCATGGCGGGGGCAAGAAAAACGTCACAAGTGTTCATCGCTACCGCAAATCAAGTGCCATGCTTACGGACCAGGGAGAAACCAGGACTAAACGAAGCGTATTGTCGCTCGAAGAAGCCGCTGCCTGTGCCGGCTGCTACGGGCATCGGGCAAGCGACAAAGGGCCGCGAAGCCCTTGCTGTGCGTCAAGTGTCGGTTCACGTAGCCGTCCGGCGTACGTGCGTCGGTGACAGCATGCAATGGCAGTATACAGCGGGCCCGCCGACGGCGGCGGGGCGCCAAACAAGCGGCGCGTCGATGTCTGCGTCGTACAAGCAACATCGCGGGCACGTAACAAGACAGGGGTGAGTTGTTACTTATTATTCTGATTCTAAATACTTGTTGGTGAAAGAAAGTTTTCCATCGAAATTTAATGGCAAACTTATTAGTCACGTTGTTGCTAAGACTGGTATAGTTCAGACGCGAGTATTCAGTACAGAACAGATTTTATGTTGTGTAGTGATTAACGATCACCCTATCGAAACTTTGTTGCAATGTTTGCCTGATAATTATTTACAAAGTGACGTCATGTTAGGTGGCGAGATTTTAAATCGGGGTTTTGTTGCAAACATGACGGCAAGGGAGTTTTCGTTAACGAAAATCTTTTGTGTACATTCGGTGAAGCATAATAGTGGTAACAAGTTTCAATCGGTTTTTAACTGTTATGGCAACAAATGTAACTGGCAATGAGTAGCCAAGACTTAAGTGCTAAGTTCAGGCGTCTTTCACCGTCATATTCAACTCAATGATAGGTCTAAATGCCTATCCTGTTTAGCTCGTGTTCGCCGATGGTCGGTAAACAGTAATTTCCGTGACTCTTATCGTTCACCTTGGTGCTGAAATGACTACTGAAAAGCTTTTCGATTATAATTAGTTCCTGGGAAAGTCTTAGTATGTTTGAAAATTCGTAAATAGCTGCCTTACGTGCTAAGTAGCGAAGTCTCACTCCGGTAAAGTTCAAGCCAAATTACATCCGGTACCTAAGGTGTCGAGCCGGTGGTACACGGTTTGTATAGACGTGACGGGTTAGCTTAGCTTAAAATGACAAGTGTGCCGAGTTGACGAAACGATGGCGAAATTTAAAAGTTTTGCGATTGGTGATTTTGGGTTGTTAAAGATTAAAGGTCTATTTAGAGTGATTGAGGTTTTAGACGGTTATCCTTAACACGGAAAGCTTTAAATTCTATGCGTACCTACAGATACGCACGCGGTAGGCTAAGGAAGATGCCAGGGGTCACGTACCAGTCGAAGTGCTAGACGGATCGCTACACATTGAGATCATTAAGTTCTAAGCGTACTTACAAGTATGCACAGGATGGGTTAAGGAGAATGCCCGAGGGTCAAGTACCGTTTGAAGTAAAATGATTTAGAGTTGAGAGATAGTTTGGAATCTTGGTTCGGATGGTCAGACCGTACCAGTAGCCATTTCGTAGCCGTAGTCCGTTAGAAGTCGGTGTCTGCTTATAGTAGTCCGTGGATGCGCGGTGCGCGGGTGGCTCTGGCGGAGGTCGGGTCTTGTAGAGACCATAGAGTGAGTCATGCATGTGGGACTCGGCGTTCTTGAGGAACGTAGTAAAACAAACAGAGGTTTGTTGGAGGGCCTGAGTGTTGCCCATAGGCCACGGATGAGATTCCTGCTTTATGTGGTGATTAGATTGAAGAAGAGGTACTTGGTTGCTCTAGCATTTTAATTTACCTAATTGTTTATTTGAGAGCAATGCGATTGCTGGTCGGCTAGAGAGCCGTGGCGTTAGTAGCTTTACTCGAGGGTTTCTATAAGCTTGGTAGTTTTTTTTATAGCAGTAGAGTTTTAAAGGTTGATTTGAACGATTATGGTACATGGCCCAGGGTTATCATTATTATATTTTCGATTATTTCCAATCGGTTCGGTTAAAACGAAACGGCTAGTTCTACAAAGTTCTTATTCCCACCACCCCGTTGAATCTAAAGTTTGGTCAGGAGTGACCGAGTGGAACAAATTTCTGTCGTGGAGTATTTGTTTGCAGGGTACCCATCACACGAGGACGTGTGCAAGCAGGATGGCCGTGTCGGAATCGGATTATTAGTACGGACTATGAATCGAAAGCGCGCCAAAGGTCAAGCGACCTACTCACCAGTCTACCCACATCTAAGCGCGCTTACTACAGAGTCGTGATGTTTTGAGCTCCCAGCGAGAAGGACAGTCTGTGTCAGACCGCTGCGGAGTCAAGACGTCCCGAAACTGTAACCCGATTCATGGTGCCTAGTGTTATTGTGTTGAATTGTAATTTCAAGTAATTTGTTAGTTCGATAAAAGCAGTGTACCGTGTGTGTGTGTTTTCATTGCACGAAACCCGTGTTCTGCCCACATGATTCCGAGTCTAGTGGAATAAAAATCATCAGACTGCGACATATAAATATAAGACAAATTAAACTAGTCCTGTAGGAGTCCAAAAGAACATGGTGCTATAACAATAAAAAAAAGTCACAGCGCTGGCATAGAACACGTACAGAAGACATGCTGCGCCGACCCAAAATAAATTGGGGTAAGAGGAGGACAATGATGATGAAGTCGTCGCGAATGTACAAAATTCTCTAATAAAAAAATAGACGGGTTGATTGGACCACATTTAGGACTTATTTATTTTATTCCTTTACTCAAAAATGTATGTAATATGGTCATTATTTTGACAACCTTATTTGAGCAAAGTCGACCTTGCCGTTCTGTACCAAGGAGCGGCCGGCAAAGTTTTGCTGGCCGCTCTAACAGGCCGGCAATGTTTTGCCGGCCGCTAATTTGACGTATCAACGTTTTAAAAAATCAAATCCAAAAAGATTTTATTAAGAACACAGCTGTTTGTATCTATAGAGATAGGTAAAAAAAGATTTTATTCCATATTAGGCTGTATAGTTCCAACTACCATTGCTAAAAAAACAAAGAAGTAACAAAAGCGCGGTTCTGCGAAAATTTTAATTAATATATTTTTTATTTAAATTACTTACTGGTTTTATTTAGATTAAGTACTTGCATTTTTGAGTAAAGCACTTTACAAACGTTGGCCCATAATGACTGCTTCGCTGGTCACTCTATGATTGCCTCGAGCTAGCCTAGCTACGCTCTAGGCCTTTCAGCTTGGCCATCATTGCAGCCCTTGCTGTCCTCGCTGTAAAGGCCTCGCCTACGGTCTGGGCCTTTATCTCAGCTCGTCCATCAAGTGCTGCACGCTGACCGCGCTGTGTCGGCCTGGAGCTGCGCTACGCTGCGCTGTCGGCCATAATCAGCGCGACCAGCAAAGTATTCATTATAGACCGCGGCAGTAATGTACTATTTCCTTACCACCCCTAATTTACCTACCTAATTATAATAAATAATATGTAGGTACCTATGGTGATAATCATTAAACCAACTGACATTATCAGATAATGATATGAATAGATAGTATGCGATGCATTAAACACTCAATATATATGTATATATTTTGATATATATTTATAGTATTTTATATATCCTTAGTATGTATAATTAAATTATTATTTTTTACAGATAGACACCTACCACTGTTTATCTCTTCATCACCCAAAGGTTGACTGGTAGAAAATGCCTATGGCATTAAATCCGCCACTGTACATTGTACTTGAAGTCTAAACTAATATTATAAAGAGGAAAGATTTGATTGTTTGTTTGCATTGAATAGGCTCCGAAACAACTGGTCCGATTTGAAAAATTCGTTCAGTAATAGATAGCCCATTTATCGAGGAAGGCTATAGGCTATATATCATCACGCTACGACCAATAGGAGTGGAGCAGCAATAAAAAATGTGACGCAAACGAAGTTGCGCCGGACAGCTAGCTAGTGTTAAATAAATAAATATCAGGGGGCCTAGACAAAATCCAAGCGTTTTTCGTACACGCGTTTTCCGTACACGCGTTTTCCGCTCACGCTAAGTAATTGACGTTAGCGTGTTGGGTGGCCAACATACGGTGGCACGTTAAGTGGCGTACCATAACGTCATAAAACATTATTGTTTTACTCCTTTTCCAGTGTGGGAAAGAGATGGCGCTAGACGTCCTATATAGCTCCGTCTCTTTTCCACACTAAAATAAGAGTAAAGCTGCTTTCAGACTACTTTATACCATAGTGTAGCAAATATAGTATAGCAAAGAAGAAGCTAACCTAGTACTTAAGCCAATAATATGTATAGTACAGTACAGTGTGAACGTGTCTATAACAATGTATGGTGCGCGATATTGTTGTGCTGTGAGCTATATACTATATGCTATTATATTATAGCGTCAGCTTAAAACAATACTGTTTAAAGACGTCATGTTAGGCCATTAGACCTCGGAAATACCCGAAACACGAACACTTATTAACTACGTAAGATGTCGTAATTAAAAACAAAAGCATATCAGTTACGTCCCTGATGCATTTAGTAAAATTTTGAAGGAAGAACGAGAGGAAAGCCAAAGAAAAGATGGCTTGTTTGAGAAAGAAAATATAGTGTGACTGTTGACTAAACAAAGTATGGAAAAAACGCCGTGTTGCTCCAAAACCAAGTAAAATGGTGATAAGGACAGGAAGATTATATCAATTACGTCCATTATTTAGGAATGTGCACATGTAGCAATATAACTATTAGTCATCGACACGTTTGAAGGTAAAGATAATTATTTGCACTTGAAATAAGTTCGATCGATAAGATGCTCCTTCATTGCACTTGATTCAAACAGAATTTTCCGACTTTCGATAACTTTGGCTGTAATTAGAAACATAAGCATGGCACCTCAGAGCCTAGGCAAGGGGCAATCGCTTTCAAAGTGTTTTGTAGTTCAGTAACGACTTAAGACAGGACAAGCTTTTCGGTATAGTGCTGTACCTATGCTTTTTTGGCGCGTTCTTAATGACAATAACAAGGTAGGCTTGGTGGCAAGGGCCCTGAATGATAAATAATTGTGTGCTTTGTGCTCTAACCCACACGAGCAACTGATTCTGAAGAACTTCTCGTAAAATGTCTAACCGCATGCAGCTGAATACCAGTATTTTACTTGGAGCTACTGTCTATCTGACCTCCACAAGCCAGTTAGTACTGAGTAATACGATACCCTTTGGTGAGACCGGTTGTAAGACTTTCAGGCCACTGACTACCTGTAACGACTGCCAAAGATCTACAAATGACAGCCGGGACCAACGAATACATAAAATTCAAAGTCCTGACTGACTGAGATATCATCGCGCAGCATAAACCGCTGGTTTTAGAGACCTGAATTAAGAAAGAACTAAGAAAGGGTTTTTCGAAATTCCAATTATAAAGGGGTAAAACAAGGTATGAACGACTGTATCGAAATCGGTCAATTTTAAAGTTAGAAGCGTGAAATTTCAAATAACTATAATAGAAAAAAAAACTATAATATTTCATATAATTCCATTTTTCGTAAAAAAATTAAATTAAAAATTTAAAAACCCCCGCCACAAAAAACCTCTAAAAAGCCAAAAATAAATAAAGCAAAAATTAATCCAAGCGTCGTCGTAGCGTCGGGGAACCGCTTTGTTCTGTGCTTGTACTAAGCGGTCTTCTTAGCGGTCCCCCGACGCTATGACGCTTGGATTAATTTTTGCTTTATTTATTTTTGGCTTTTTAGAGGTTTTTTTGTGGCGGGGGTTTTTTAAATTTTTAATTTAATTTTTTTTCGTGCTTTTTAAACTTATATTATTTTTTCTTAGCCTTGACTGTCCTTCCAATTTTCTCGGTGTTGCGTCTCTTCTCGCTAATTAACGAAACCAAGGAAAGGAAAAATACAAATTTTAAAAAAAATGAACATCTTGGGGGGAGGGGGGTTGTACCCCCCCCCCTCAGCAATGCCCATGGTGACAAGCGACAACATTTCAAATAGACTACCTGTGAAAGTTGTTTATATCTCTTCATCAACAGAAAAGAGGTGATGATCTTCAAACGGCTGAGCAGATTTTCTCGAAACATAGCTAAGAACACTCTCGATTAAAATACCTTTCAAACGACACCACTTTTATCAAAATCGGTCCATCCGTTTAGGAGCTACGATGCCACAGACAGACACACAGGTACACAGATACACAGTTACACACGTCAAACTTATAACACCCCTCTTTTTTGGTCGGGGGTTAAAAAATACGTTCAAATACGTATTTTTGCGTTTTTGGGAATCTACCCCCTAAGAGCATTTGATAGGGTTTGAAAGTTTATATGCGGAATCCGTAATTTTTAAATATTTTCAAGACCTACAAAGACTTGTTCCGGGCCTGGCTGTCTATGAGCCCTGTAAACACTCATTTCAATAAGGATCACTGTATTAGTATGAGAAAAAGGAAAGAAACTTGAATTTCAAAGTCAGCCTCTTCAGCATTGAAACAGTTTGTATCTTATCTACGTCATGCGTGATAGTGTAGCATTCACGTTTTTATAGATACCTCGTGTATTTCAAGCACATAGATACTGCAAGTCACTAGATTAGTTCAATATTATGTAAGAAATATTTATTTTTTGTTTTATTTTTAGAGGCATTGACAAGCAAAAAATCTAATCTAATCTAAAAAAAACAGGTATTCCTTACATTTTCACCATGTACGTAGGTATTGCACTTTTGCATAAACACAAGACACTTATTGGATACCCAAATCGATCAATTAGTGGGTTTTTCGAGACTAATCATGAGATTAGAGATGTGTCTGATATCATGTCACAGATAAAAATCATCGATATTTTAAAATCATTTCATCATGCAATGACAAACACAAAATCATCAATGCTTTTAAATCATTACTAGAATGAACGCGAACTTCAGTGACTCGGATCGGGTGTGAATTGCGACGTTCCGAGGCTGCGCGATCGGCGATTCTAAAGTCACAGAACTCGCATATTTCAATAAAATCACCGGAACTAGGTGCACGAAACGGCAATAATGCTTTCACTTGCGTTGTTTACGTTTGCGTGCGACATGCGCTGCCTTAAAATACCCTGCCATGAATGTCACATACTAAGATAAATTTAATTGCGAGCGCTAACTGACAAACTTGGCCAATGCATAATGCCTACAAAAAAAACGAATGACACTAATGACAATGACTGATAATTTCACAAAGCTGTTCCGCGATCATTTGAGTATCTACTCACAATTGAAGTGACGAGGTCTAATACTCAAATAAAAATCATTGATGATTTTGTCATTGTTCCTGTCATCGATATTTTTTTGTCATTGTCATGTAGTCATTGATAAAGAAAAATCATCACTCAGCCCATCTGTACATGAGATCACAAAAGAATTTATTTCACTCATAACCTCTGTCCGAATGTTAAAATATTAACGATGAAAAACGGCGTCAGCTACTCGTTAATTACAAGAAATTTAACGTAATGAATATAATTGCGAGACCCTGTAATTTCAGCTCATCCCGACTCCGCCCGAAATTCAAAATGATTTCCTTATATCCTTCAGGTAAATCTGGACGGGAAAATTGCAACGAAGTTTGTAATAACTCAAGGTATAAAAAGGCCAATACATCATCATTGTCTCCTCCGCTTATCAATTGAAAGCTATCTCTTCAGGCAACTGCAGATCACGCTCTGGAGGCAAATGTTCCTGGCGTTTGACGAAATTGAAGTGTATACTTAAGGTGGAGGTGCTACCTTGGCGCGTGGTTCCACCTTAAATTCCCAAAATTTGTTTTTCTTATCTACCTACCACTTTGCAACGACTTGGGGGTCTACTGTGGTTTGCCAGTACTAACGAGATGTTGCTTTGCTTGTAGTCAGTATAAAAGGACATGAATAAATAATTTATAATATTTTTGTTATTACTCTTATACACCCGGATATAACTACGCATGAAATGTACTAACAATGTAGTTACTTTTTTTTTTAAATTGATATAATAAAAATTATCTGCAAACATTTTTCTCACAAACAAATGATAACATTGACGTAAGTAGGTAATTATTGACGATATTTACGGAAAAAAAACTTGCGGCCTTTGAACCGAAATTGACTGTTTTCACAATATGTGTTACGCATACCTAGTTTAAAGTAGTAGTACCTACCCAACTAGCATGCCTGATACCGCTACAGTTGTACTTTAAAACTAAATGGAGATATAATTTCGCCACTTTCTTTGTAGGTGTACCTTTATTGGGCTTTTATGTACCCACCGATTAGTTTTTAGAAAACGTTCTATGGTCTTTTATACAACTAACTTTTGCTAGTTGGGTAGTATGCTGCCAGTGCCTTATACAGGGTGTAATGGAAAGACTATATACATTTAGGAAATGAAATGAAATAACTATCAGGACAACAAATGTAATCAAATTATCAAAACACAAAAGTTATAAATTTACGCAACAAAATGAATCGAATGAATTGGTGACGCAGCTAACAATACATACTTAAGGGTATGCTACAGACCATCGTTTCACGAATAAATTATCTGCTGCCCTATACAAAATTTCAAATCCTATTCGACCCAAATGTATGGGTTAGATGATATTTTTTTCCCTATTACGATGTTTGTCTGATGGAGAAACGTTTTCAGTTTGATGGTCTGTAGCACATCCTTAAGTATGTATCTACCCTTTCCGTAACACCCTGTATAGCTAAAAAGTAAAAAGACATCTTATTCAAGCGTTGATTTTTAGGGTTCCGTACTGAAAGTGTGGCTCGTCCATCCTTCGGGCTGTCATAGAGCTGAATGTTTTGAGAGACTTGAAATCTACCGCGCTTAAGTTCCTAAGTGGAACTTACGCGCAGTAGATTTCAAGTCTCTACCGCTATCATTAACTGCCTGTGCTTTTTCCAAATATATTCGAGCTTACTATGCCTGTATAAAAAATAAGGGGGATGCCCTAGAAATATATATTTGTGGCGTTTTCACGGAACCCTTCGTGGGCGAGTCCGACTTGCACTTGGCCTATTTTGCAAATCTTGTCCCACATCTTACACCTTCTAACATATACATCCAAGTCTGGATATGACCGACTTTGACCATACTTGACACTACTGACTTTAAGATGACTAGAGATTTTTTCCTAAATAGAAAAAGGTAATGTAATGAGCATTTAAAAAGAAAGATTCAAAGGTATCGTGAGTAACAGGATTCTTGTCCGGACTCTTTTGCAAATGTTTGCCTTTAATCAGGCCTTTTAATTTTCAATATGGTGATCCTACATCTACCCTTACTTAAGAAAATTCGTGTTCCTTAGCTGTGTGTAAGCCTGTCTTAATTTTATCTGCTAATTTATTTAACTTTTTAGAAAAGCCTGAGTAGGAACTTTAGTTTTAGATTAATTCTTGAAATTTCTACCTCTTAAATCTGTTAATAATCCCTCAAGAGTATTAACAGATTCAGACCTTTTTAATATATTCCAGTCATCATATTTTTAAAGCACTTACTGATTGAATTGAATTTTCTCGTTGACACTTAAAGTCCATTAAAAAGCTCTGTTCAATTATACATATACGTATGTATATTTATACTTATTTGTATATTATATATTTAGGAGCTCGTGGCTAAATAAAAACATTCTCTTGGGTACTTGGCTTTGGTTCCGCTTGGAATCTTCAGGTTAAACCGAATTACCGAACTTGCCTAGATTGGTCCATGGATGGGTGTTTAGGGGTATGAGGAACAGGGTGTAAAGTGCCTCATCCCCTGAAGTAAAGGGAGGATCCTCCGACCTGACAGGAGTTGTGTCTGGCGGGCAACTGCCCAACAGTTGTAGTCGGGTTTTTCTGTATACTCTTAAGTCGATGTAAATTTTGCATGTGAGATGTAGGAAATTGATGTTAGTTCTTCCGTGGTGTCATAGATGGCGCTGTAGTACTTTTTGTAGTAAGTTGCTTTTTTTGTTAATCGCTACAGGTGACCACCCTTTACATACCAAGTTTCTTCCGTGCCTCGGAAACCACGTTAAGCCGTTGCTCCCGCCTGTCATTTATAATATTTGACAGTCGTTACAGACAATCAGTGTCCCAAAGTCAAACCAGTCTTACCAAGGGGTATCGTATTCCTCAGTACTAACTGGATCGTGGAGGTCAGATATGCAGCCGCTCCATGCAAACTACTTGTATTCAGCTGCATCAGGTGAGACGAAGGCTAAGCAGATGATGATGTATAATATGATATATTTATCTGAATATATAAATAATATGCTCTGTATGGTGTCGGACGTAAGGAATAGCACAATCCCATATCTTCCCGTGGGTGTCGTAAGAGGCGACAAAGGGACTTGTCAGAGAATGGGCAGCAGCGTTCTCTGTGCTTTTGTAACAACCGTACTGCGATCGCCAACCCGCTTGCCAAGCGTGGCGATTATGGCAAAACCCCCCCTTATGCCAATTTGACGACACTTTCGGTAGGCATATGTCCAGCAGTGGACGTCTTGCGGCTGAAATAATGATGATGATAAATAACAAGATCAGATTGAATAGACTGGTACTTAGGGCAACTGTTTGAACAGAGTAACAATATCCATAAGTCAAAACATCAGGCCGTGTAAAGAGTTTTTAATGAGTTGTAGAGTTAGATTTTCAACTCTCTAAAAACGTCAGGTATTCGCAACAAGCATGCGTGAATGACCAGAACCAGCTGTATCAGCGTGGACGAGGCTCTATGAGTATGAAAGAATCGTAGTAAGTGGCGTTTTGTGGTTTCTCCCTGCCCCCATGGGAAAAAGACGTTATTTTATGTATGTATTATTTAGGTGTTGCCTCGTTTTAGTTTAGAGTGTGTGTGGGTGTGTGAGTATGTGTCTGAGTGTGTGTGGGTGTGTGAACAAAAAAGAACCCCGTTTATAGCACCTGCTAACATTCTTCATTCATTAAAAAGATTCCTAAAACAGTTTTTACTCATTAGACATCGAGTCCCATATTCATAATATTACAACATTTCATTTAAAGGGTGAATTAGAAAACACGTGTATAACAATATTAATTAATTTATTACTTAAACATAATAATTACACAACGTCTTAGACATAACTGTCTTACAATCAGAACTTGTCAATAAACTATAGGATTGACCTCTATTCCAATAGAATCAGGTCACGGCGACGAACGAGTAGACGATTGTACACAATTGCCAATTAATCTAAATATATCACAGGCTTATCAAATACTTAGTATTAAATGCACAACCGGAAGTGAAGCGGCGTTCGAGTCTTCCTGTTTTTACCCTTGAATGGTGTAGACGCATGACCTCGATTAAAGGTCTTTCGGAATTGATCTTCACCTCACCCCCACGACTTCCGACGCAATTTGCAACATGCGACAGCCGCGCGCATCACCTCTTTCCGTCTGCGCTAAACTGTCGCTACACAAGTTGTGTCGGCGTGACAGCAGGCATACTCTACTAATCCATACCACCTTCATGGATTTTGGCCACAGAACCTGTCTCAAGACAAGCATCTCTGGAACGTGTACCTCGTGGCTGAGGGGTATTCAGCGTATTCAGTTGGTAACAGGCGGCCTATCTGACTTAAATAGGTAACTGACAGCTAGAAACATCGTTAACTGGCCTGCAGGTGCGTTGCCAGCTTTTGGGTTGCAACGATCAAGTCGAATGTGTCTCTGATTTCACTGGCACTTGAACACTTCAAACAGAAATTGTGGGATATAATAAGTTTGTAGTACTTTCCTTCCATAGGCTTCTTCACATCTTCTTCATAAGTTTGGTACTTAGATACCTTTGGGCAGGATCCTTCTTAAGTATCAATCACTGATAGGTACTCGTTTTTAGTTTGCAAGCAACTTTATTTAACACTTTCGTTAACGAACAAAATCAGTAGTTATTTTCAGTGTGATTTAACTGGTTTTTACCAGTTTCTCCTTCAAAATCTTATAGTAAGCGTATAATCGGGCATAAATGTGTTTAGAGAGTTTAGAATTTCATCATTTAGTAGTCGAGGTGCGTCAATAGCCCAGAGGTAGTCCAAATGATTAAACTTCTCATCAGGAACCAGGAACATTTTAGGTTTTGAAGGCAACTTATTAAAAAGTTCCATAACATTCTTCTCACTGGACAACAAGTCATTTTTAGACCAGAATAACTTGATAGGAACGGTTACCTTACTCAGGTCATACTCAGGAGGTGAGCCAGTTCCGTAGATCCTCCAATTGTTCAAGTATCCATAGTCAAACTTCTGGAATTTTCCAGAAAGGATTTCTTGCGAGAAGTGAATTGCTGTCTTCCAAGACGTTCCAGTACCCAAATGTGCCAGAAAAACTGGCAACAGGGTCTTGTTGAACTGCCCTTCGTTAAAACTACACAAGTAGAACACTATGTTCTTGCAAATCAAGGAATCCATGTTTTCTCCGTTACACGTGCTTGAGATCTTGCCCAGGGCTGAATTTTTCGGTATAAACTCATAAGTTCCTTGTAACTCATCTAAATACGCTAAGTTGCTTGCAATTGGTGCCATAGACTTCAACGGCGACTTCATATCGGATAGATAGACGACAGGAGCTAATGCAAAGCCAGCTGTCAATATGTCGTTATATTCAGGCCTCAGCGTCAGCATTGCAAAGAGAATAGTTGTCCCCATAGAATGTCCAATATAGGTTATTTTAGTATCTGTACCTTTAGTCTCCAAAATGTAGTCTATCACTGCAGGAACATCATATAAAGCTACTTCGTGCCAAGAGAAGTCCCAATACGCATGTGAGTCTGTTTTGAACCAAACATGATTTTTGGAATACCGGTTTCCCCTTATGTTCGACATCCAAACATCGTACCCAGCATCAGCCAGCACATACGCAAGTCCTTTTCCGGGACCATTCATGATCCAGTCAGCAGAGCTTGCAAATAAGCCGTGCTGAAGGAGAACTGTATTCGATGGCACTGTCTTCCCATGTTTAGAGCGAGGAATCCTGTGTAGATTGAGAACGTAGCCTTGAGATATGACGGTGTGGGTCTCACAAATGTATCCATTTCTTGTGATTATTCCAGGCACTGATAGAACGACATCAGGATTTTCCAGCAGCGAAAACGTGTTGGCACCAACATTGTAAGATGATGCATCGACAAGGTTTCTTCCATTCTCCTGAATATCATCGACGTAGGTGTTGAAATTGTCCTTGATCATCTGCTGCTGTTCTTCGACGTAGTTCTCGACGGAATCCTTCATGTTGATGGCATCGTTGTACATGGTCTTCACTTTATAACTTTGCTCTTTGAAGAAGGAATTGAACGAGGGAACTAGAGACCACGATTCTGGCGCAACCGCTGTTACACTTAGGATCAGAAATATTAAGGCGCGCATTGTGAAGAGGTTTGGTTGTGACTGTGCGCGAGACGGATAGGCATCAGTAATATACTAGGAGTTTGCGAATGACCCCGGAGATGAGGTTAAAACGTCACACGATAACAACAATTGTCTGTTATTTAAAAATTACCCGTGTCATTTTTATCTACAATTCCACACGGCCTGTTATTACAAGATGCGTACAATTACAAAATGTTTTAAAGGCCTCCTCAGATATGGACGGTTCGTCACCACTTCGGTTAGAGATACGTACGGTATTTGTTTGCTACTTCGAGGAATTTTATGTTGCATAACATGATATTCTGGTGAACAGGGCCCTTATCCTAGGTATATATTGTTTATAATGATTTATTCATGCTGTCCAGTATGACATCATGGGTTCACAAATAAACGTTGGTTTACTGAGCAAATTAATCATCTCATCGTCTTTCGAAAACTAAATTATTCAAATGGAAAAAACATGATCGTGTATCTTTCCAGGCTAGACTAATATGGTTTTAAAACTTGGATATGTTTTTACTTTGTCATTGTGAAGGCAATTTGGTGGACAACTCCGGAAATATTTGCGGTGAATCTCTGCGCTTTAGACGTGAAATTGCGGATAATTGTTTGATTGCCAAAATGGATAAAAAAAAACCCAACGGACTGACAGATTTACCAAGACGGATCCGGCTGGCTTTCGACTTAACGGAAATCAAATTTTAAAAGATATGGTTTTCAGAGTGTTGAAAATGTAACTCTACGGCTAACTCATTAAAAAACACAGGCATGCTGTTTTGACGTGTGGATATGGTTTACTCTGTTCAAAAAGTTGCCCAAATTGCCAGTCCATCTGATCTTATTATTTATTTATTCAGATAATTATATCATATTATACATCATCATCTGCTTAGCCTTCGTCTCACCTGATGCAGCTGAATACTAGTATTTTGCATAAAGCGGCTGCCTATCTGACCTCCACAATCTAGTTAGTACTGATTAATACGATACCCCTTGGTAAGACTGGTTGTCAGACTTTGGGCCACTGATTATCTGTTACAACTGTCAAAAATTTATAAATGACAGCAACGGCTTAACGTGCTCTCCGAGGCACGGAGGAAACTTGGTATGTACAGGGTGGTCACCCATCCATGGACCAATCTAGGCAAGCGCGGCTTAACCTGAAGATTCCAAGCGGAACCAAAGCCAAGAACCCAAGAGACTGTTTTTATTTAGCCACGAGCTCCTAAATATATATTATACAAATAAGTATAAATATACATACTTATTAATAGAGCAGAGTACAACAGAGAGAGGTTAATGGACTTTAAGTGTCAACGTTCAAAAAATTTTTCTGTAACTTCTTTAAAAATATAGTGACTATAGTGAATATAGTAAAAGGGTCTGAATCTGGAGGAACACGAATTTTCTTAAGTAAGGGTAGATGTAGGGACACCATTTTGAAAATGAAGAGGCCTGACAAAAAGCCGGACATTTGCAAAAGAGTCCAGACAAGAATGCTATTACTATTATATTACTCACGATACCTTTTAATCTTTCTTTATAAATGCTCAATACATTGCCTTTTTCTATTTTGGAAAATATCTCTAGTCAAGACGAATGTCAAGTGTGGCCAAAGTCCTCCGTCCGGACTTCCGGACTGGTACAAAGTCGGTCATATCCAGACTTGGATGCATGTTAACAGAATCCCTTCGTAGCAATTAATAAAAATAAACTAAAGTTGTATACGAACTTTACCTTATCATGATTTATTAGAGGAAATACTGATCCGTTTGCAAGTATACATTTATAACTAAATGTATGTTTAGTATTCTCAACCATGATGCAAAAAACAACCTTACTGACATAGCAAGCTGAATTAAAATAAATTTACCTCAAAATACATCACATTACGAAACGAAACAAACGGCGAATGGCGACGTAACGAGCTCATACACAATACACCACTGCATACGCCTATGGGTGTTAAGGGTGATGTTATAATTATAAGGAACTAGCTGTCCCGCGCAACTTCGTCTGCGTCACATTTTCCCCGTTTTCGCAACATTTTGCATTGCTGCTCCGCTCCTATTGGTCGTAGCGGGATGATATATAGCCTTCCTCGATAAATGGGCTATCTAACACTGAAATAATTTTTCTAATCGGACCAGTAGTTGGACCTGAGATTAGCGTGTTCAAGCAAGCAAACAAACAAACTCTTCAACTTTATAATATTAGTATTGAAGGATAAATGAGTACTAGAGGCAAATAGGTTATGCTTGTTCTCACCAACACTCGTGCTTGGATCTAGAAATTACTTGTCAACCTAAAGTAATAAAACTCGAAATATCTGTCTAAATTTAGAGTTTTATCAAAGTTCTTATCGATTGTTGAGTGAAAACTTCTTTAGCGCCTTGTGCAGTGTTTTTTTTATCATATAGCTAGTAGGTATCTATGCAAAGCATGACATGCATGCATTGTGCACTGAGTATCACGCTTAGGAACCATGACTGAGTTGCCCTTGAGTACTGTTGTATCCTGCGTTTCCCGTTGTTTGTTTATTACAGGAACTGATAGACACTACTCATCATTTCAGCCGAAAGACGTCCCCTGCTGGACATAGGCCTCCCCTATGTTTCGCTACATTGGCAGAACATGGGGGGTTTTGCCATAATCGCCACGCTTGGCAGGCTGGTTGGCGATCGCAGTACGGTTGTTACAAAAGCTCAGAGAACGCTGCTGCCCATTCTCTGGCAAGTCCCTTAGTCGGCTCTTACGGCACCCACGGGAAGATATGGGATTGTGCTATTCTTTACGTCCGACACCATACAGAGCAGATATATAGACACTACTGAAGCAGCCAAACTCGTGGTTTAGTTCTGGGCCGACTCCATTTTTCATTTTATTTTTCATTTATTTTTATTCAGTAACAATCTACATTGCATTCGAATATAATCAGTAATGGAGACACAAACAAAAAAAAATAAAAAAAAATAAAAAAAAAATCTCCAGTCACTAAGATTTTAGATTTTCCACGATACGCTTCGACACGCGATTCGACACGCTAAGAAGGCGATTGCACTTAATTTCCCGATCCAAGCACGAGTGTTGGTGCGAACGAACATAGGTAACCTATTTGCGTAAACGGGTACATCCAGCGTTTTGCCAAAATAAAAAAGGGATGCATTAAATAAAAAATAAAAAAAATAAGTTAATACTTTGCACCACGCTTTCAGTACCTCGTCTTTATGTCATGGGTGTAAGAAATGAAAAAAAAATCCCACGTTATATTTTTTTGGTACTAACAGGCATGACTGCTTAGAGGTGCCAGATCCCACTCAAAAGTCGGGCAAACTGTTATTGGGTTTTTCAGTTTATTTTATAGTATTATTTTTTTCCTATATTTAGGTTTTTAAGTAATCTTGTTATTTTGTCAATTTTATTTTATTTTTTTGTCGTGTGCCTAATTAATACTTTTCTATCTTTTCATCTGAAATTTGTTAGTAGCAGTCACGGGAATCTGGATTGTGCTCGGTTGTTGGCAATGGGCTCGCCACCTCGGGACTTAAACAAAACTGGTGAAATGTTGGTTTACTATTAGCTCTATCTCTGACTAATCCTTCGATAATTACATGCGTCATGTTATGTTACGTTTCTCTTGTGGGATTCGAACACGCGACACGCAAATAGCGCAGTAGCCAGTCGCTCAGCCACTGTGCCTATTGCTGTGAGGCATTATTGTATCTTATCATAATAACAAAACAAGTAGTAAACCTGGTAAATCTCCCGTATATCAGTATTATCGATAGTATCATAATAACAATAAACCACATCATATTATCGTATGATCTTTGTTGTAGTATAATGTTAATTACTACGAGCTGCGCCCCGCTGCTGTCTCACACGCCGTTTCACTTTTTGCTCGGCTCCTTAGGGTCGTACCGTGATGTTAAATAGCCCATAACCTTCGTCAAGAATTCGGATACCAAGTGTAATTTTGAATCATAGCTGTAGTTCTATTTATCGTGTTCAAACAAACAAACTCTTCAGCATTGTTATATTAGTAAAAATACATGAATAGTTTTATTTGTTGTTGTAGCCAACAATGTAGAATGCTCTGCTCACACCCTTACAACACGTCATAGTACTAAGTCAAGACGAGACGCGCAAGATAACAAATTACCAACACATGTTATTACTGTTCATTCCTCATTAGAAATTAACAGAACATCCACACCGACTCTGTTATAATTAGTTTTATTCTTATTAATAAGTACTTACCAGAAATAATTAGCGTCTACTCTGACTTGTCAATCTAATCATAACTAGCTTTGTTTGTCCACTTGATGTCAGGGTCGTAAACGCGAGTGCTGGCGTGGTGGGGTCCGGAGACCCTACCACCAGTTTTGACGTTTTTCGTACAATACGCCGATTTTAAAATGAAATAATACTCGCTTCACAAATATTATTTTCATGTTTTTTTTTTTTAATTTCTATGGATGTTACTGACTGTACTTGTTGCAAACAATATGATGTAGGATAATTGTATTTTTAATTCACAAATCGACGTATTTACGTTACGAAAAACGTCAAAACTCGTGCTAGCCTTGGTCACTCTGGCTCTCGAGTTGGACAAAGTTTTATTAAGTTCTCACATAAGAAATTAAAAATGGAAGGTTTAAAAAATGGTGGTATGTACCTCATCATCATCATCTGCCTAGCCTTTTCCCAAACTATCTTGGGGTCGGCTTCCAGTCTAACCGGATGTAGCTGAGTACCAGTGTTTTACATTAAGCGACTGCCTATCTGACCTCCACAACCCAGTAACTGGGTAATACGATACCCCTTGGTAAGACTGTCAAAGATCTATAAATGACAGCTGGGATCAACGGCTTAACGTGTTTTCCGAGGCACGGAAATGGTATGGTAGTATAGCAGTACCTACCCCAATGAAAGAATGTAAAGCCGATGGTCCTGCGTTTGATCTCTCCCCGGTCGTGTTATGGAATAGTGAGCCGTGCCATCAAACTGACAAATTCTACTTAAGACTGAAACTGTTTTAACTTTTTTTAATAAGCCTTTCTTACAACTAGGCGAAGGCATCCCCGGTCCCCCATACTATTGTAATTTTCCCTGAGTTTGGTCTTCTCCGGCCAAATAGTCAGGAACGAGTCAAAATCGTCTCGCCAGTTTCTTGGACCTCTACCCCAAGGTCCAGATCTTGACTGAGAAACTCATAGAATAGTAATACGTAGTACATTATTTTTTCTACATTAGTTATGTAGAAAAATTATGTACTGCGCAATAAATAGGTTATATACACAACCTAAGAGCAAGACAAAAATACCTAAGTAAGACTGGCAGCTTTAATTGATTAATAACGAGCAGTTAACCTAAAGACAAGAATAAGAACTACGCATCATGAGGTCTGTATTATAGTGGAAAATTCATGGTAAAGTACATCACAGACATACTTCCATGGGTTTGACTAATTGAAAGGGACTACGCCAGTAATTAAAATGCTATTAGTTCAGGAATTACTTACCTACGCTTACGATAAATTACGCGATCGCGAATACGTGAATTTGCTACCTCCGCCTAAAATGTGATGATTTACTTAAGCGTTTCATTATGAATGTAGGTAGGTTAGGTGTCAAAGGAAAATTCAGGGTAATTAACTGCTAATGAAATTGACTAACAATCTACACTTCTGGACACATCTATTGGCCCACCTTGTATTTTCAGTTTCGTTTGGTCCTAGCTAAAATTTTATATTAGGTCGAGCAAAAAGTTTTTATGCAGTTTTGAACCTGGCACATTCACAATTTCATTCAATAGTCTTTTTTTGAATTTCGAACACAGAAATTAAAGAAACAAAAGACAATTTGGAGCCTGTTTGTTGATATCAAACAATCGAATACTAAGAAAACTTGGTTTTATTGGTTTACTTTGATTTAATTCTTGAAAAAGTGATTGATATCTTTGGTTTTGCAACAAACATTACTTATTCTTAACATTAAGGTGAGGTTCTATTAATAATCTATGGATACTTCACCTGAAGTCGCCGCCCAAGCTGTGGCACTTATTCAGGCCGGACACAGCCAAAGAAACGTGAGTGCTCAACTTAATTTAAATCGATCTGCGGTCCGAAATGTTTATCGGAGCTACCTAGAAACTGGCAGCTTTGTTCGTCGCCAAGGAAGGCCACGATCTCGGGTCACAACTGAAAGGCAGGATCGATTCATCGTGACGACCAGCTTGAGAAATTGTCACCTTACCTCCATTGAGATACAAAACCAACTTCGCGACTTCCACGGAGTATCTGTGAGCGCTCGAACTGTTCGGAGAAGGTTAAAAGAACGCGATATGGTACCACACAAGCCAGCTAATGGGCCCAAACTAACGCGAGCCCACCGAACAGCGCGCCTTCATTTCGCACGCAGTTATTTAAATTGGACACAGCAAGATTGGAGCCGTGTACTCTTTTCTGATGAGTCTAAAATTGTGTTACATGGCAATGATGGAAGGAAGAAGGTCTACCGATGTAAGGGAGAGCGTTTCGCACAATGCTGCTTTGAAGAGAGGGTTGCTTATGGCGGTGGCTCATGGACTGTCTGGGGCGGTATATCCGCGAGCGGCAAAACTCAACTTGAGGTTGTTACAGGACCACGGCTGCCATCACGAGGTGGCGCAGGGAGGCTCAATCCCAAACCCTGAGGCTGTGGAAGGTGAGGCTGGAGACGCCGAGCGCAGGACACTGGACCGTGGGGGCTATCCAGCCGATCCTGGAACAGTGGGTACGGAGGCGACACGGGACGTTGACCTTCCGTATAGTGCAGGTGTTGTCAGGGCATGGCTGCTTTGGCAAATACCTGCACAAAGTGGCTAGACGGGAGGCGACTCCCGTGTGTCACCAGTGTGGCTGCAGCGAGGACACGGCCCTTCACACCCTCGAGCATTGTCCTGCTTGGGTGCTGCAGCGCCGTGCTCTCGCAGCAGCAATCGGGGCAGACCTCTCCTTGCCGGCTGTGGCCAAGGCCATGGTCGACAGCGGGGGGGCTTGGGAGGCAGTGGCATCCTTCTGCGAGGACGTCATCTCGCAGAAGGAAGCGGCGGAGCGCGTCAGGGAGGAGGACGCCCTCGCTGACGCGATTCGTCGCAGGAGGACAGGGCGGCGGAGGAGGCGCCATGGCGACTTGATGCCGCCCTAGGAGGTGCCAGCGGGCGATAGATCGGGGAGTCTATCGCTGTCGCATTGCACGGCCCTCGCGAGCGGTGGCGATGTCTCAGGTGAGCCCGGACATCGTCAAAGGAGTTGGTGCCCGGAAGCGGGCTGCGCTGGGTGGGTCGCGACCGTCATGCGTAGCAGTTCTCGTGGCCCATCCACCAAGGCGACAGTAGGCTCACGGTGGTGTTTTTTAGTGGGTGCAAGCCCCACATAGCCAAACCGTCTCCCCGGACGGGGCATTGGGGGATAGGCATTATGCCTGGTAATCATCTCATGTTGCTCAGCTGATGATTAAAGGTATTAGTCAGTGGTCGCGTTTAAATTTGGTGAAGATCTGGTGCTAATCTACGCAGATATACAATCGAACTCTTTATCTTTTATCGCTTACATGTTTATTGTTTACAAAATACCATAATACGGGGTGTAAATCGCCTCATCAAGTCAACCAAGCATTCTGTACATGAAACTATGTAACTTTACGCAAAAATTATTGCAGGGAAACGACTTTTTTTTGGGAGGTGTAAAATCATGTTTTGTGGTAGAACTCAATGTAACGCACTCAAAACATTGTGCTGATGGACGGATTGAATAGTACGGGGGTCGTGGAGGTGTTTAAAGTAAAAAATCTTCCATTAAAAAAATTTATTTAAAAAAGAACTTGTCATAAAGTTGGAACTTTGACCCCTAATATCTCCGTAACTAGAAGGTTCCCAGGTATGGTGTAGAACAAAACAATGATCGCAATAACAGGGAGAATTAGTGCCTTTCGGCTTCGTTAAGAGGTGTTTTACACCCTTTATATCGTCACACCTGTATGCTCTGAGGGGGTACGTAGATGTGTACAGTACATCCACATTTCGATAGTTGGGTATGTTAAGTTCCATTTTTTTTAGGGATAAGCCATGAAATGTATCGTTAGCAATGTAAAATAATTGCATAGCGAAAATTTTAATAGGATATTACAACTGAAAATGGACAAATCGAAACTTTTCAGTTTTTTATGCCACCGACTGTGACTTCTGAAGCTAAAGTTATTTTTTTTCGTTTTTGTGTTTTTGGAGTCGGTTTTTTTTTTCGTATTCAGAACAAGTTGAAAACTGAATACAGGGCCAAGGGGTTTACCATGACGTCTTAAGAGCGTTTACGTCTTACGGCACTTCATACAAACTTTCAAGTCCTTATATTCCGAACTGACTGAACTGATTTTAACGACACTTCATACTCATAAATAAGAATACATACAAAGTTTGTGTGAAATGCCGTAAGGCGTAAACGCTCTTAAAGCAGTATTGTTGTAACGTCACTCTAGTGTGGGAAAGAGACGGAGCTATTATTTAGAGGACGTCTAGTACCATCACTTTTCCACTAAGAAAATACTGTTTGCAGACGTCATGGTAGGCTACACAGGGTAGTCAAAGTAAACGTTTCTGTTTTACCCGCTTAAGAATTTATTGAACCAAACTCAGTTATGATCATTATTATTATTTATTAGAATTTAAATAACCTTAACATGTCCAAAAAATTATAATTAACAAATACAATTACAAAATGTTTTTGAAGTAATTTTGAATCAAAAAACTATTCCACAAAATTAAAATCATGTTTAAAATACACAAACTATTCAGGAACGCTTCTCCTTAACTTATAAGCTACAACGTCTAGAGCCTGAGGGCTCAGATTTGTCACTTGCCAGACTCCGTCAGGATACACTCTCGTACTGAACACCACCTCACCTTCCCCACAGAACAGCTCCAAAGAAGAAGCATCCAAGAAGATCCTCCAGACTTCAGAACCCAGAGGAAGCCACTCCACTTGCCTCACATCTCCTTCTCTGTCCACCACAACTTTCCTGACTTGAGGGTCCCACCGTAGCGAAACTTGACCGCCGCCATTGCTGCCTGTGATTTCCAACTCAATATTTTGGTTCAAGTCACCGCTCACCAGTAATTCTCCAGTTTTACCAAATTGTATAGCAATATTTTCTGCAACCTCCCCGTCCCATACTGTTTCCTCCCTCAGACTGGTCATCGCCTCAACAGGCTTCATTAGGATACGGTCGCCAACTAAATCGAGTTCTCGGAAGATTGTCGTAGCTCCTGTCCATCCGTCGACCTCTTCATCATGTGGGACATCCCACATGCTGAACCACGCAATCAGTATCCTCTTTCCATCTTCTTCAGTAGTTTGTGAGGCGTAAAAATGATGACCAAAGTCTAGTTCTTGGAAACCAACTTCAGGCACGAATTCAAACGTTTCATAGCTGAAACTTCCGATGATATAACCAGTTTGGTGGGTATTCTTGTATCTGTCTCCTTGCGGGCTCATGCCCTGGGGAGAGAACAGGAAGATGTGTTTACCTCTGAGTTCGAAGAGGTCAGGACATTCCCACATATAGCTGCCCATTTCAACCGAAGATTCTCCAAGGGTACTTAAGAATTCCCAGCTGATCATATCTGGGGATCTGTAAAGCAATACCGTGCCTCTTTCGTCATCAGTCTTGCTCCCAATCACAACATAGTAGTGGTCCCCATGCTTCCATACTTTAGGATCTCGGAAATCAGGAGATCCGTTTGGTGCACCTGGTAGAACTGGGTTACCTTCGTACTTGTGGAATACCACACCATCATCACTAAACGCCAAATACTGAGTTTCATTAAAGAAAGGTTCTTTGTCCGTTGTTAAGTGGCCGGTGTATATGAGGACCAGCTCGTCATTTTTAACGACAGCACTTCCTGAGAAACACAACTCCTCTTCAGGCACCAATGCTGTTGGAAGTTGCTTCCAATCCACGAGGTTTGGGCTTGCAACATGACCCCAGTGCATAGCACCCCACTGGCTGTCGTAGGGGTAGAATTGGTAGAACAGATGGTATTCTCCTTTGTAGTATACAAATCCATTGGGGTCGTTCATCCAGCCCACAGGGGGCATCACGTGGTAGTGTAGTCTTTACCTAGGGTTGATTTCTGCCTTCTTCTCTTCAATGTAAGCTTCAAGTTTTGCTATGGCATCGCTTTGTTTAATAGTCTTTAGGTGAACAGTGGCGACCAAAGAGAGGAACACCACGAATAACTTTATAAGAGCCATGACTGATTGATGTGTCGTCTCCTGTGGTAATCTGTATATATACTAGTTTTTAGGGGGGTGATAAGATATTTCAAGTGTTTTTTGTTTGATATGATGATATTTTTCCGATGATATTCAATTATATCTCGTTTCGGTGACGTTATCGATGTCTGTGTTGGTCTGAGATGAATCTGTTGCAACCTTGTGCGGAGTTTACGGCTATGAATAGCGTATGAATAGCGCATTTCCTAAAAATATTTGGGAACTATATTTCTTGTCACCAAAATTTATATTTGTCATCAAAGTTGTATCACCTAGTAAATAAATCTATCGCCACGAAATATTTTCGTTCTCAGATAAACAAAAAGTGTTCCCAGGTATGAATTATCAAATAAATGTTCATACATGTGTAAAATAAGAGATGGATTACCAATAAAATTGTAGTGCATTAGATGAATATAAACTTCGTTCTTATAATAATAGTTTTATTACTTAAATAATAGCTTTGTGCTCGGAATGGTAGATCTGTCACCAAATAAATAGATCAGTTCCTTATTTCTATGAAGAAATGCTTTATACGAGACATTGGGCACACCGAATCGGACAGGTTAGGTTCGAAGAGGATGGCGGGGTCTAGTGAGCGAGCGGAGCGAGCGAACTAAGACCCCGACATCCCCTTCGTGTTAGGTTACTGTAAACCCTGCAGACAGAAATAGGAGCCCCGCGTAGCGGGGCTACGTCGACAACGCCTTAGTTTGGACCTGTGGTTTGGAGTTTTTATGTAAACATTTTTACATTGTTTGATGATTCAATTTTCGTGACACTTTTATTATTTTTAAACGTAATAAAATTACTTGATGATTGATATTATTTCCAAGTAATTCTTAATTAATATTTACGTAAGCGTTTTGATATTATTTGATGATTCAATTTAGGTGACAGATCTACTATTTTGGGAACAAATATTATTTATTAGGTCAATGAAAATGCATTTATTAGGGTATTGATAAAATCATACCCAAAATATTTTGACTTGTGCATTCGTGCGGATATGGCCAACCATTTGTTGGACATTATTCGCTCAGCTGTCAGTAGCTGTCGGTGTGTTTTTGATTAAGTATCAAAGTGGATGTTGGGTAAGGAAGAAAATTGATACAAATTCATTACTTTTACTTACTTAGAATGAAAACCGTGAAAATGCATTCTTCCAAAACCTTTTAAAAGAGGTCAGAGAAATTAGTGTTCTATTTTTCGAGTGTTTGAGAGTGGACGAAAAAAAGGAGTAAAAATATACGCACAGCGACCAATCAAGCTATGCAAAACCAGTTTATGTGGATCTGTCATTGTACGGGAAATTTATACAAAGCGAGGCAGTGTTTTACTGGAAATGTAAAGCTTAATATGTCGCCGTGTAAACACGGATAATTTTGGCGCGTGGACAAATTCAGTAGGTATAGGTCGCTAGGCTACTATGTCGCGAAATTTTCATGTAATAATTTTGATACTTTTTTACCATTGACACCCCCTTTTTTATTTTCTTTTTTTTTTGGATTGGATATCATCAAATGACTCCTCTGGTTCTGGGTGGAGCGGAAGGGAGTGTCAGACTTGTACTGACTAAAATCCATCCATGTTCCTTTTTAGCCCTTTGTGTTCCAGGCCCACGGTATCTCTTTCGAACAGTACCGCAGTCCTGGCAGGCATCGGCCCTCTCGGACCCCTTCCAATTTTCTGACATCTCCTTGAGGCGCGCGTGAACACGAACGCGCCGTCGACACGGACATAAGACGGACGGACGATGAGCTAGCCCATTACTCACCATCTACAAGCCCTCGCCTAAGGTGGCCGGGAGCTACTGGGTGGCCCCCGAAGTCCGGGGCGTCTCCCGCGGCTGCTGGGACTTAAGGCTCTACCATTGACACCAAAAGTTGTTCAAGTGGTGAAATATCCTTATAGCACTGTATTTCAGAATTGTAGCAGGGTGGCATTTGTATTATCCCCATGTTGGGAGATTTTTCCATGTATTTTTCATGACAATTATAATCAGGCCTATTTTCTTTTAAATTATTTCATATATGTGTCGGAGTCGGAGTCATTATTACGGATACAAGACTGACTATGGATCGAAAGCGCGCCAAAAGTCAAGCGACCTACTTACCAGTCTACCCACACCTAAGCGCGCTTACTACAGAGTCGTGATGTTTCGAGCTCCCAGCGAGGCGGACAGTCTGTGTCTGACCACCGCGGAGTCAAGACGTCCCGAAACTGTAACCCGATTCATGGTGCCTAGTGTTATTGTGTTGGATTGTAATTTCAAGTAATTTGTTAGTTCGATAAAAGCAGTGTACCGTTGTGTGTGTTTTCATTGCACGAAACCCGTGTTCTGCCCACATGATGAACAAGTCTAACGGAATAAAATCATCAGACTGCGACATATATTTTAATAATCATGGTGAGGAAATTAGCTGGTCCTAGAACCAAATAATCGAAAACATTTGATATGATCCACGAAACCCCACTAGGTCCACGTGCCCCAGCAGTGGGAATTTATAACATTATAGACTAATCATGTTTGATTTAGGGTGCTTTTCATTACTGCGAAACATGTCAACTGTTATTATAATGTAATGGTTAAGCTCAAGATCATCAGCCTACAGCAGTCCATTGCTGGACATAGGCCTCTCCTATTGCTCGTCATTTAGCTGGATTGTCAGCAACTGTCAACCTGTTGCTACCACCCCGCAGGGTGGTCTTACCCTTATATACAGGGTGAAAGGAAAATCAAATGGTTACGAAGTATTCAGAATACATTAAAAGCTGCCCCTATATAAAAAAGCTGTTCCATACATTTTGATCGTGGTATTGGGTAATAAAAACTCGTGCCATTTGAGAAAACAATCGACGTGTACGGTCGTTTCTTTCACCTCTCCAAACTTATAACCTTACACCCTTGCTATAGGTAGGAGCTAGTAGATAAATAATAACAGCCGCACGGGTCGATCTTTAAGGTTAAGCCGTGCTTGCCGAGGTTGGTCCGTGGATGGGTGACCATAATTACATACCGAGTTTCTCCGTGCAGCGAAAAGCACGTTAAGCGGTTGGTCCCGGCTGTCATTTGTAGATCTTTGACTGTCGTTAGGAGTAGTCAGAAGCCAAAAGTCTGAAATCCAGTCTTACTAAGGGGTATCATTTTACCCAGTTACTGGGTTGTGGAGGTCAGATATTCATTCGCTTTATGTAAAATACTGGCACACAGCTGCATCCGGTTAGACTGGAAGCCGACCCTAAGATAGTTTGGGAAAAGGCTAAACAGATGATGACCCTCCCTCCTATCTTGAGCTGACAAGTATATCCGCTCCAACATCTTGGACTTCACTTGACTGGACCTGCCCGCGTAATAATAGAAGTACCCGACACATCCTGCTCATCATCTGCCTAACCTTTTCCCAACTATATTGAGGTCAATGTTACTGGATGCTTAACTGATGAAGCAGCTTTCTATCTGACCTTCACAACTTAGTTAGCTGGGTAGACAATCTGCGAAGTTCCGCACGGAAAATCCGAATACTACTTTGCCTTGTAATCGAAACTACACCAGCAGTGACAACTTCATCATCATCATCATTTCAGCCGAAAGACGTCCACTGCTGGCCATAAGCCTCCCCCAACACCACATTGACATAAGGGGGGTTTTGCCATAATCGCCTCTCTTTGGCAGGCAGGTTGGCGATCGCAGTACATTTGTTACAAAAACACAATGAACGCTGCTGCCCATTCTCTGGCAAGTCCCTTAGTCGCCTCTTACGACACCCACGGGAAGATATGCGATGGTGCTATCTTTACGTCTGACACCTTATAGAACAACAACTTCACCTTCTTTACATTGTTGGCGTTGGAGCGTTGCACCAAAGCTCATGTACTTTCATCCTGGAGAAAGTAACCCTAAAGGGCTCTGTTGTATCTACTTACCCGTTTTGAAAATGTCGTAAGATTAAGTATGTGCATACCTATGTATAAGTTGAGCTTTTTCCTCAACTTTAATCAAACAAGAAATGTTCCTACAGAGAATATAACCTCTTGGCCACAAACTACAAGCTCAAACAACATGCGTCTACGAAAACGACTCAGAAAAAAACAAAATAAAGATGCGAACAACAAATAAATGACTTGCGGAGGACGGACTCACGCGAAGTGATGCGCGTGTGTCGATTGACGCTTGTCGTATTGCTCTAGGTCGCGAACCCAAAGGCTGATGAATGGGGAGTTACAGCAACGCTGATGCTAAGATCTGACTCTGTAATTAATCATCTTATCTTGCTTACTACAGATTAGTCTAAAAAGGTAAAAGTAAGGTGATGAACAAATAAGAAATAATACATTTATTGGAAACGAAAAGAAATTTAATGCAAAAAATATTTACCATCAATTAAAAAAGCCTTTTAAACATGCCAAATGAAAATCTTTAAGAAAAATAAAAATAAATGGTATAAAATATTTAAATGCTAACAAAAAGAGAAATAGAGAAAAATACACAGATAGAAAGACCAATTTTACAGGTAGAATTTCTTTCAAATTACATAACATTAATTAGTTCAATAATCTAAAATACAGTTGTGCGAAAATCGGAACTAACGCCATCATCTGGTTTTTTTAATGCAATTTATAGAAATAATTCAGAGGTAACCTGTCAAAGTCATTCAAACGACAAAAGATCCCTGTAGCAATGTTGGGACAAATTAATCAATAAGAAAGAGACATAATAATTTTCTCAAATAAAACAGTAGTCATTAGCGTTTAGAAGAACAATAAGACAGAAACAACAATTTATGCAGGGACACTTCTGTTCAACTCATACGCCACAACTTTTGCACTTGTGGTGCCTGAATTGATCACATGCCAAGCACCATTAGGATACACTCTGGAACTGAACACCACTTCACCTTCACCACAGAACACTTCAATCGAGCTAGCATCTAAAAAGATTCTCAGCGATTGCGAAGCGACCGGAATCCATTCTCCTTGACGAACATCTGGAGTAGTTGCATCACCCCTATCCAACGAAATTTTCTTAGTAGAAGCAGTCCACTTCAAAGTGACCAACTGAGTATCACTTTCACCTCTGATGCTCAAAGTAAGATCTAGGGTTAAATTAAAAGTAACAAGTAGTTCGGCTGCTTGGTTAAGTGTTGAAATCGTTCCACTTGCTGCTAAGGTATCGTTATACACAGGTGCAGCTCCTCTAAGACTGGTGATTGCGTCAACGGGTTTCATCAAGATGCGGTTTCCACTTAACTTCAACTCTCTAATGATGGTCATGGCTCCTGCCCAACCGTCAGCACGTTCCGTAAACACACCATCCCACGATCCCATCCATGCAATTAAATACCTCTTTCCATCCTTTTCCATTGTCTGTGTAGCGTAAAAATCGTGGCCATAGTCAATTTCTTGGAAAGGTACAGTTTCAACAAATCTGCCTGTTGCGTAATTGAAGCTTCCCATGATGTATCCCGACTGGAACTGGTTTTGGTACCTGTCACCTGTCTTGTTTGCTGCAGGTATACCTTGCGGAGACATAAGCAGGACGAAGGTCCCGTTCAACTCGAAGAAGTCCGGGCACTCCCACATGTAGCCCAGATCACCAGTAGATTTAGCCACTTCACTCAGATACTCCCAGTACGCCATGTCCGCGGACCTGTACAGCAGCACTCTGCCCAACTTCTCTGTAGTCTGACTACCCATGACGACATAATAGTAGTTTTCATGTTTCCACACTTTAGGGTCACGGAAATCTGGTGAGGTATCAGGCGAAAACGATATAACTGGATTTTGTTTTTTGTATTTGTTGAACACTACGCCGTCGTTGCTGAATGCTAAGTACTGCGTCTCGTTGGCAAACGTTGTATTGATTGGTACGTGGGCAGTGTACATCAGGACTAATGTGCCGTCACGTTCAATCGCGCTGCCTGAGAAACACAGTTCCGTCTCCGGTAGTAACGCAACTGGCAGTTGTTCCCACGCCACTAGATCGTTGCTTACCACATGTCCCCAGTGAATAGGACCTGTCTTCGTGTCATTAGGGTGGAACTGATAGAACAGATGATATTTATTCTTGAAGAAAGAAAATCCATTGGGGTCGTTCATCCATCCGACTGGGGGAGCTACATGATAGAGTAATCTGTACCTGCTGTTGATGGACGCTTTGGTGGTGTTGATGTATGACTCCACGTTGGCCTTGGCAGCAATTTCTGCATCCGTTTGTTTCAGGTCACACGCCAAAACAGTCACGAACACGCTTAGTAGCACCACGTATAACTTTAGCACTTCCATGGTGGATAGAGACGCCCTTGTGTGCTGAACTAGACTTATATACCCGTAATTAATAATAAGTACTGATTACATGTCGAGTGCGATACATAGAGTGTTTTGTTTTTGTATTGCATACGTTTATGACATAATTTTCAGATATGCGTAATTAAAAATATTCAATAGACTCGCACAGGACAAAACAATACAACAAAATTATTAAATAAAAAGAGAACAACGAAAAATAAATTTATAAATACACTAGCTGTCCGGCGCAACTTCGTTTGCGTCACATTTTCCCCGTTTTCGCAACATTTTTCATTGCTGCTCCATTCCTATTGGTTGTAGCGTGATGATAAATAGTCTATAGCCTTCCTCGATAAATGGGCTATCTAACACTGAAAGAATTTTTCAAATCGGACCGGTAGTTTCGGAGCCTATTCACTGCAAACAAACAATCAAATTTTTCCTAAAAATTTCATCAACAACATCTGAAAAAAGAGAATAGTAGATTATACAACAAGTGGAAAAAAAACTGAATTTAATTCGAGCATTACAACAAAAAATTATTAGAATTGATTGATCTATATTTCTTAAATTGAAGTAAGCCATGATTTGTGTTGGTAAAATAATAGTTATATTGTGTAAGTCCAGGACAGAAAAAACCTTTTTTAAGATAGTGTTGTACATACCTTTATTAATATAAATAAATTGAAAAATAGAATTCGTAAATGTATGTATGCCAACTCAAAAATAATGTTCAAATACTTAGTCTTTTATTTTTGTTTTAAATCCAGTCTTACAATTTAAATATTGCCTGCATTTATATGAAAGCGTAATATCATAACAGGCATGAGCAGAATTCCGAGTGGATGGGGTTATTCGATGCGATTCAAGCTCGCTCATCGGTCGGTATGCCCATAAAGTTATTTGCTAGAACCAGTTTAGTATGCATTGATTTATGCTCAAATGTTTATACTAAAAATATCCTCTGGACCGAGTAAGCAGGAGATAAAACACAGATATACTCTCAGAGTTCCTTTACTCCCATTGTCTGATGGGACGGTAATCCCCTTCAAATGGCGACTGGTCTTTGGGGATAAGACCGGAAGAGTGTGGGATTTCTACCTCACTAAAACCACAGAAGGGAAAAAGTAAACAATTTTTATTGTTATTCACTTAATCTCATGTAAACTTGGTGTAACGGAAAGGATATATACATACTTAAGAGTGTGCTACAGACCATCAAACTGAACATGTTTCTCCATCACACCACCATTCTTCAGAATTTGACTCTCAAATCTGTAAAAACCATACTTTGTTTTATTTTTAACCCCCGACTAAAAAAGAGGGGTGTTATAAGTTTGACGTGTGTATCTGTGTATCGGTTTATTTGTGTATCTGTCTGTAGCATCGTAGCTCCTAAACGGCTGAACCGATTTTGATAAAATTGGTTTTATTTGAAAGGTGTTTTAATCGAGAGTGTTCTTAGCTATGTTTCAAGAAAATCTGCTCAGCCGTTTGAAGGTCATCACCTATTTTCTATTTGATGAAGGAATATAAACTTTTACGGATCTGGTCGGTTCGAAATTTGAAATCTTGTCACTTGTCACCATGGGCATCACCAAGTGCGCGCGCCATCCCCCTAAAGCTTGGGATTTAAATAAAATTATAACTTTCATTTTTTTCGTTAATTAGCGAATAGATGCGCAACACTGACAAAAGTGGAAGGAATGGGAGGAGACCTATGCCCAGGACTGGGACAGTCAAGGCTAAGAAAAATAATATAAGTTTAAAAAGCGTGAAAAAAAATTAAACTTGAAATTTAAAAAACCTCCTTCAGAAAAGAACCTCTAAAAAACCAAAAATAAATTAATCCAAGCGTCGTAGCGTCGGGCGACCGCTAAGTAGACCGCTTAATAAAAACACAAAACAAAGCGGGCCCCCGACGCTACGACGCTTGGATTAATTTACTTTTGGTTTTTTAGAGGTTCTTTTCTGAAGGGGGTATTTTAATATTTTTTTTAATTAGCATTAGTAACATATTTTTATTAATTTCGCAGTTCGCTTGTAGACTCAAGTTTTTATTTGTTTTATGGTTTATTATAAACCAAAAAAATATATGTTATTTTGTACGCCATAAATGGCAAAACATGCAGATCTACCTGTTTATTTAAAGACTTTGCACATATTATCTGATGTATACTCATGTTTTACAATAAACAAAAAAAAAACAATACAATACACAAACATCGTAATAGCGAAAAAAATAACTGCTGCCCCATACAAAATTTCAATACCTATTCGAGCTAAATGCATAGGGCAGCTGATAGAAGAGAAACATGTTCAGTTTGATGGTCTGTAGCACACCCTTAAGTATGTATATACCCTTTCCGTTAAACCCTGTATGTACAGGGTGTAACGGAAAGGGTACGTACATACTTAGGGGTGTGCTACAAACCATCAAACTGAACATGTTTCTCCATCAGACCAACATCGTCATAGCGAAAAAATTATCAGCTGCCCCATACATTTGGTCGAAAAGGTATTGAAATTTTCTATAGGGCCGCAGATTTTTTTTTCGTTATTACGATGTTTGTTTGTGGAGAAACATGTTCAGTTTGATGGTCTGTAGCACATACTTAAGTATGTATCGACGGGTCCTATGTATACTGATGCAACCCGCAAAACAACGAAAACCGTTTTTTCGCATCAAATGCCTTAAAATTACCTTATAATTGTATCCTGTAAATTTTGTATTAAATTATCAAATAGCTTCAAAGTTACAAACTTGTAAACTGGTGTAAGTGACATCATTTTAAGCCTCACGACTACCTACACTGGTGTAAGTCACTTGCACCAGTTTAGGTTGTCGCACACGACGCGGCGCGTGAGTGCAAGTGTACTTTACACCAGTATGCGCGTGATAAATTAATTTTGGTATAGGGCTATGTAATTTGATCTTAAATAGCCACTATTATATATATCTTTAAGTTTGGTCGCCATTGCGATTTATTTTAGGTTAGGTCTTACATAAAATGGGTGGGTAAGGTTCATAGAGAATAAGACATTAATAATCAAATATCATACTATTTATTTGTAGTCAGAATACTTGGATATAGTTTTAACACAAGTAAATAACAACAAAAATGAATTAAATTACTTAACTTTTATTCGGTATCCAAACACAATTTCTCACAACACTATCGATAACTTGATCCACCACACTTGAGTATTTTTTCCGAGGTCCGTACAGCTCAAAAGTCGAATAAGAAGTGCCGCCAAACTGGACGATCACTCGTTTTATAACATCGGTTCTCGTAAACAAGGTGGGGTGATCAGGTGACGACATAACTCAACAGCTGATCTAAATAAACGTTAAAACACTTTAATGTTTGAAAGAATGTTATTAAATAATCCCTAAATTACATAATTGAACAATAATTTAATGTATTTAAATAATAATAACTTATATTATAATAAATAGACAACTACAAATAAAAGCAATAGCTATTATTTATAGTTCTTAGAATTCACGACAAATAATGAATCATATTTCTTTATATAATCGGATTTTAAGTGCCTGTTATTACAAAAATAAACAAACAATTGTCATTGTTTCGATTGGATGTTTTGTTAAAATGAAATACGTCAAAATATTCACCAAAAATAGTAAAGAGTTTGAAAATAATCTATCACGGCCATACTGAACTGTGCTTCGTTCTCGAAGTACAAGTCTCAAAAACAAGGATTATGAAATGTCTTAATACAGTAGTAAGTCATGTACGAACCCTCAATCATAAGTCATTTGTATTATAGCCCCCTGACCTTCACATGTTAGGGCTCTCACCTGCTGTACATGAGATCCAGACTAACACCAGCATCAGTGACCGTCCAGCAGTAAGTAATATGTCTCTGACCTTTGCATGTTAGGGCTCCCACCTGCTGTACATGAGATCCAGACTAACACCTAGCGCCAGGACTGTCCAGCAGTAAGTCATGTCTAATGTCAACAGTCATAAATATATAACCCGAAGTTAATAAATATAAGTCATGATTAATCATTAGTATGTAATATGTCTCTGACCTTTGCATGTTAGGGCTCCCACCTGCTGTACATGAGATCCAGACTAACACCTAGCGCCAGGACTGTCCAGCAGTAAGTCATGTCTAATGTCAACAGTCATAAATATATAACCCGAAGTTAATAAATATAAGTCATGATTAATCATTAGTATGTAATATGTCTCTGACCTTTGCATGTTAGGGCTCCCACCTGCTGTACATGAGATCCAGACTAACACCTAGCGCCAGGACTGTCCAGCAGTAAATTATGTCTTAAGTCCGTAGTCATAAATACCATATAGCCATATATGACCCATATAATCATAAGTCATTATTGTTTAGGTATATATTTAAAGTCTCATTTGTTAACTATGTATAAATCCTCATTTGAGTGTTACTACTCAATATTGAGTTTGTATTATTAAATATACTTGGTTCAATTCAACCCATTTGAGCAAAACTCCAAAGAGATAAAAAAATACATCCTCATTTCATTCAATCGCAGACAAATCAACCAACAAACAATTATCTTTTAACAAATAAGGTAAAAGATAATAGTAAACAATCAATTTTATTTTGCGACCAATTGGTCTAACAAACAAAATTGGTTGCTAAATACTTAAACGCTTTAATATACTTCTAAAATAAAACAACAAGTTTCTAAAAATAATCTATCACGGCCAACCACCGTTGTTAATACCTACATAATTATAAACAAATTATGTTAAGACTCTTCAAAAGCAACGTTTTGATCTAACCATTCACCAGGCCAATACCTTATCTTTTCTTTGGCGACAATAACATTTCTTAGATTATCATGGCCCCTTAAAGAGAATCTGTCATTTGGTAGTAATTCAATGATTTCGTACGGGCCCTTGAATTTAGCACCTAACTTGTCATGGCGTCTATGTTCCTGACTAATGTAAACTATGTCTCCAAGATTGTATGATTTGTTGGTTCGTCTGGTAGTATCAAATCGTTCCTTAAATTTATTTGCAACGTCTGTAAGACGTTGCTGAGCTAATTCACGATCGGCTTGCATATTAATTATTGGCTGTGTTGACTCATCTACAACATCAGCCAATCGAGCCTGTATAGAAGGAAGATATCCTTCTCTGCCTATCAACAGTCTAATCGGAGAAAACCCAGTGCTCTTTTGAATAGTGGTGTTAAGGGATTGTTGCACCTTCCAAAGTACGTTTGGCCATTCTGGAAGATCAGTAACAGTTGTAGCCAACATATTTGTTACCGTGGCTACGTATCTCTCTACCTGCCCATTACTACGAGGAGTACCAGTAGATATCATATGATGTTCGATTCTCATTTCTTGGAAAAGTGACTGTACATGATTAGAGGTGAAGTTTGTCCCTCTATCAGTGACTACAAGACTTGGGGTACCAAATAGCGTAATACTTTCTCTTAATACAAATAGTGATTCCTGGCCGTTTAAGGTCTTAAGGGGTCTAAGCATACAAAATTTGGTAAAACCGTCTATTATTAATAATATGTACTTATATCCTTCAACCGATTGTCTGAAGGGTCCGGTGCAATCCAGATGCAATGTGTGAAATGGAACTGACTTTTGAATTGGATGTAACACGCCTTGCTTTGGTCCAGAGTGACTTTTTCGCGTAGTACAAATCAAACAATGTGTAATATATTTCTTTGTAAATGCTGCCATACTAGGAAACCAAAAATTATCTTTAATTTTATTAAGAGTTTTTTCATAACCCACGTGACAGTTATCATCGTGATAAAGACGCAATAAACTAAGTCTATAACCTCTGGGAACATACAATTTTGGCACTGCTTCTGGACAAACTTTATAGTGAAGCAAGTTATTAATTACTATGTATTGATTGGGATCCACCTCACCGATTTGTACTTGATTTATTATAGTTTGAGTTTCGTTGTCACCTCGTTGTGCAACCTCTAACCAGGATGGTGGATTATTTTCATCATTAATAACATTAACTACCAAAGGAGCCACTGTTGTAAGTTTACTAGGATTGCGGCTGAGATAATCCACATGCCCTACATATTTTCCTTTTTTATAAACTATTTCAAATTGAAAATCCTGCATATAGGTCCACCATCTGGCGACACGAGGTGACAAATCTCTCTTATTCATGGTCGGTTTAATGGCATTGCAATCTGTAATAATTGTGAAAGGGATACCCAGCAAATACACTCTAAAATGTTGAAGAGCGTTATATATGGCTAGAGTCTCTAGATCATAAGAGCAATACCGTGACTCAGCAGGGGAAGTGCGTTTGCTAAAATATGCTACGACTTTATTCTGACCGTTTACTTTTTGCATCAGGATAGCACCGTATCCCAAAGAACTTGCATCAGTGTGCAATTCAGTTTTTAAATTCGGGTCGAAAATAGTTAACAAAGGTTTACCTATCAAATGTTTTATAACATAATCTCTAGCTTCCTCCTGTTCTGGTCCCCATTCCCATTTTTGGTTACTCTTAGTGAGCTTCGTTATAGCCGAAGTTCGTGAAGCGAACTCTGGAATAAACCTTCTAAAGTAGCTTGCCAGACCCATGAATTGCCGGACCTCCCTTACGGTAGTAGGAGTGGGGGAATTAGTTAGAGCTGAAACCTTATTACCGCTAGGCCTTACACCTTCTTCAGAAATATGCCTACCAAGATACTCTATTTCTTTAACAAAGAATTTACATTTCTTTAAATTTACGGTGAAACCAGCTGAACTAAGGGCCTGGAGAGTCTGTTCTAAATATTTGAATCCATCTTCTTCAGTTTTAAATGGAATCAATAAATCGTCAATATAAACTAATAGAAATTTTAAATGTTGTACGGCTTTACTGATGGCCCTTTGAAATATGGATGGCCCATTACAAATTCCAAATGGCATTTTCAGAAATTCGTAGTGGCCGTCTGGCGTTACAAACGCAGTATATTTTATCGAATTTTGAGCAACTGGAATTTGGTGGAAGCCATTTTTCATATCGATAGAAATGTAATATTTTGCATTACCCAATTTATCTATTTGGTCCTCGATGAGAGGGAGAGGGTACCTTTCTTTTTCTATAATTTTATTCAGTGCCCTGAAGTCTACGCACATTCTGTCACTTCCGTCTTTCTTTTTGACGAGTAAAAAAGGACTAGCATAAGATGAGTCACTTTCCCTAATAATATTTGTCTTAATTAAATCGAGGATCATTTCCTTTACTTTCTCTCTCTCAACGGGGGCCAACCTATAAGGCCGGTAATATATTATTTCATCTCTTTTTAAACGTAAACTCATTTCACCAGTTTTTACTGTACCAATATTGTCTGGTAATGGTAGAACAGACGAAAACTTGGCAAACAATTGTTTTATTTTTATTTGCAAATTGCAGTCTAAATGATCTATTGCTCCACTTAACTGAGCTATTTCAGTATCTAAACAATTTAAGGCATGTTTCTTAACATTAGTTGGCTCACCAGAAGAACAGATACGGGTCAGCTTACAACCAGAAGAGTCTAATATTACCGCGATATCCGGGTATTGGACCGCATTTCTACCAATTAGACAGTCATAGTAAACGTCTTTATCTCTTGCTACATGAAATTCGATCTCGAGACAGATATCCTCAAATTTTACAGGGGCAGTTACCAGAGCAGTTATATGCAATTTACCATTACCTATTCCTTCAAGGACCGAAGAGTATGGTACAAAATTGCAACCTAAATGTCTAGCAATGGAATCTTTTATGACACTACAGCTTGCACCGGTATCTATAAGTGCCTTAATTATATTGCCTTTAATATCGACTTCGGTCAACTTCAGATTTGTCTGTGTGAGACAATTAACATCGTTATCTTTAGTGGTGGATTTACCTACAGCCCGTTTTTTAAAGAAACAAGCAGACTCAACATGACCGGACTTCTTACAGTACGTACACTGAATAGACTTTGTTGGGGGACTAGTACTAGCGCTAGAAGTTGCATCTGCGGTCGCGGGACCTTGACGGGCTTCATGATTTTTAAATTTGTAGCACTGACTCTTAACATGACCCGGCCTTTTACAGAACAAACAACGTTTTTCCTGTGAGTCGTCAGATTTAAAATGTTTGCTAGGTAGTTCACCCTCTCGTTTGTCAGTGGATTTACCAACTGAATCTATTGGACGCTTTCTTGATATTTTTACATACGTCGTAAAAAGAGAGATCAGTTCGGCAGTAGTTTTCACACAACTATTGTAAGAAGCCATTTTAACATTGACGTCGTGTATGCCTCCACAAACAAGCTCGAGTAATTGATTTTCGGTGAATGAAATCTTAGTATTCTTAAGTAACCTTAATTTTTCTCGGGCATATTCACAATATGAGTCAGATAATTCTGAGGTAAGTAGTACAGCCTTGGTAAGTTTTTCGGTCAAGTTTCGTTTCTCTGGATACAGATCTTTAAGGGTCGTTCGAAAGTTTTCCCAGGATCTTCCTTCCTCGGGTTCCCAAGTCTCGTACCACAATAAAGCAGAGCCCTTTAAGGCCTTACCTGCTTTCGCCACTGTCGTGATGCTGCTCCATTCTAAATCCTTTGCGATTGAATCAATGGTGGCGCACCAGTTTTCGGCACCGTTATCATTCTTGGCAGGATCGAATGGTGGCAGCACAACATCGTCTCCACGTTGTTTCACTGATACTGCATCGCGTATGGCTTTCAGCAAGCCCTCTATTGTTGCTGGATCCATCGTAAGCCACGCTCACTATCCCTGTACAATAAACAAATATTAGTAGGTGGTATGTCAGGTTCGAATCCCACTTCTGATGATAAATTAATTTTGGTATAGGGCTATGTAATTTGATCTTAAATAGCCACTATTATATATATCTTTAAGTTTGGTCGCCATTGCGATTTATTTTAGGTTAGGTCTTACATAAAATGGGTGGGTAAGGTTCATAGAGAATAAGACATTAATAATCAAATATCATACTATTTATTTGTAGTCAGAATACTTGGATATAGTTTTAACACAAGTAAATAACAACAAAAATAAATTAAATTACTTAACTTTTATTCGGTATCCAAACACAATTTCTCCAAACACAATTTCTCACAACACTATCGATAACTTGATCCACCACACTTGAGTATTTTTTCCGAGGTCCGTACAGCTCAAAAGTCGAATAAGAAGTGCCGCCAAACTGGACGATCACTCGTTTTATAACATCGGTTCTCGTAAACAAGGTGGGGTGATCAGGTGACGACATAACTCAACAGCTGATCTAAATAAACGTTAAAACACTTTAATGTTTGAAAGAATGTTATTAAATAATCCCTAAATTACATAATTGAACAATAATTTAATGTATTTAAATAATAATAACTTATATTATAATAAATAGACAACTACAAATAAAAGCAATAGCTATTATTTATAGTTCTTAGAATTCACGACAAATAATGAATCATATTTCTTTATATAATCGGATTTTAAGTGCCTGTTATTACAAAAATAAACAAACAATTGTCATTGTTTCGATTGGATGTTTTGTTAAAATGAAATACGTCAAAATATTCACCAAAAATAGTAAAGAGTTTGAAAATAATCTATCACGCGCGGCGACGCTGTAGAGAGTACGACAAACACTGGTGTAACTGCGATGCGTCTTAGTTTACATGGTCAATTCTTAAAAAAATGCTCGTCTTTAAATATGTTTGTCTTTAGTAACAGTGGTAAGAAATAATAACAATTAAGCGTTCATGAGGTCATTTAATGATAGATTTATACGAAAATAAGTGTTAACAGTAAATAATAAAAACACCAGAAAATTACGAAGGTAAGTATCAGTTTACTTTTTTAAATACTATAATGATAAACTTTGGGTTCTCTGATCAGTACCTATAACATTTTTTTTTAAATTCATATAAGTGTCGTTTTTTATATTTTAATTGGCACCAGTATTTAAGGTTTATATTGTTTACTCGCGTAGTTTCTATAGTGGTTTAAGTAAATTATAACGATTATTTGTACATATTTTTGAAAAATAAAGAACACTATAATTTTGATTTAAAGGCTCTTACCCGCTGCATCGGAATTACTTAAGATATGTGGCACTACATTTAATTAGATTAAGCAAACAGACGTCGGCGATCCGTCAACGTCCTGTTACGCGCCACTTGCCTTGACAACTACCCAAGTCAATATGGCATTATGGCGACCCGCAACGACTTGACGTTTCGCCAGAGAGAATTGTAGACCGCTTCTCTCTCGTCTGTGGTAACAGTTTAGTTTGCAACGTGAATCATATGAAGCCTTTTTGCAAAGGCGCCAACACGGCCAGACTGACATACGACCGTCCTCGGACGTTATTGTATTCCTGGAACAAACAATGTCTAATCACCAAGACATCCGCTCTTCCATCCTGACAAACTATGACAAACATTACTCTCATCGTAACTGTAACTGTTTCAGAACAAAAGAAAGCGTGCGTTCTCTCGATCACTCACGGACCAGACGGCATTTTTCTCCTAACAAAAAAGCGCGTGTCCTTCCGACCACTCATGGACCGGACGGCACCTTTCCCCCAGCAAGAAAGCGTGTCTCCTATCGACCACTCGTGCACTGGACGGCACCTTTCCCCCAGCAAGAAAGCGTGTGTCCTTTCGACCACTCATGGACCGGACGGCACCGTTCCCCCAGCAAGAAAGCGTGTGTCCTTTCAAACACTCATGCCCCGGACGGCACCTTACCCTAAACAGTTAACACCTGGACCGGACGAGTGCATCCCTTCAACCAATCCGTAATGGATCTGACACGGACGACACTATCCTTTCGGCCATACCAACGTTTGAACCGGACAACTGCGTCCCTACGACCATACCAGTGTACGGGCCGGACAACAGCGTCCCCTCGACCAACGTCATCACAAAAACATCATAAACCGGGCACCTGCGTCCCTTCGATCATCGTAAAGCATGAACCGGACAACAGTGACATTTCGACTAAACACACTTTCTTTTCGACTGAAACATGTGGACGAGACAAGCGCGTAACTCCAGATGTCAAAGAAATTTTACAAATTACGCCAGCATCTAATAATTCCTGAACTTATTGGCCGACAACCTATTTTATCAAAATATCGTCTATTTTATTGGTACTGGAGATCTCCATCGTGCATTTTAAATCATAACCTCCGATGCCAGTAAGGTTTACTTATTATGATGTCACCCATAAACCAATTAAACAGCCTAGGCATGTTTAAGCAATGAGTCAGATGACCTACTTATCGAAAAGAAAAGAAACGGTCTCACCCGATGATATTGTGAGGGTACCCTCTTGATGATTTGTGCTCGTAGGTTTGAACGCTTTCTTTGTTGCTTGAAAAAATCATTGGTTATGTTCCTCACTTGGCTTTACTTTCGTGGAGGGCGCGATTCTTTATCCCACTTATGATAAAGGCTCTTACCCGCTGCATCGGAATTACTTATGATATGTAGCACCATATTTAATTAGATTAAGCAAATAGACGTCGGCGATCCGTCAACGTCTTGTTACGCGCCACCTTCCTTGACAACTACCCAAGTCAATATGGCATTATGGCTACCCGCAACGACTTGACGTTTCGCCAGAGAGAATTGTAGACCGCTTCTCTCTCGTCTGTGGTAACAGTTTAGTTTGCAACGTGAATCATATGAAGCCTTTTTGCAAAGGCGCCAACAGATTTATTTAAGATCCGCCTTCAGTACCATCACGCGAAATATGTGATGAATTGGACCTGAATATTAAAATGTGCTACAGGACCACGGAAGCAACAGATTTGTTTGAAAAAAAAATGTACAATAATATTAATTTTTTTACTAATACAATAAATCGAAAAAGATATTTTATAATATGTTTTAGCAGCAATGAACTACATTATTGTTATACAGGCTGTAAGGGACACCGACGCAACAACGGTTACTGTGTATTCATTACACAGTTACATTAGAATTGTTAGCTAAAGAGATTTATTTATTTATAAATATAGGTTTACCAACAGCTTCAAATATTATGTTGTTCCATAAGGAAATTTAATTTAATTATCTTAAAGGCAAACAGACTACTAAAAGGAGCAATTGAAAATAGCCAGCTGTATTTTCAATTTTATTGGTATGAAGAATTAAAGTTTAGAGACCTTGTTCCACACAAGGTCTCTAAACTTTAATTCGGATATTTGTTGAGGCCAGAATCGAAATAGGATTTATATGTATTGCGGTTGGAAATTTAACGTGCATATTACCTATAGATTTCTTGTTTTGGTCGTACTCAAAATAAGGCTGAGAGCACTCACTTAGTAATAGAAAGGAAACCCATTAATTCCCCACTATAGTGGACCCTAGCCTTCAAAATAGCGACACAATTACCAATAACACAATCTTTTGTCTTCGATTTTATGTCTAGTTATGCTTTGCCTTTGTTGATATCTGAAAGAAGAATTGCATTGGGGAACTTGTTATGTAGAGTAAGGTTTGCCAGAGTTTCATTTTATGCTTAACTAGCTTTTGCCCGCAGCTTCGCTCGCGTTACGAATTGATCAAAATCCTTTCTTAGCGGATGCCTACGTCATAACATCTACCTGCATGCCAAATTTCAGCCCGATCCGTCCAGTGGTTTGGGCTGTGCGTTGATAGATCACTATGTCAGTCAGTCAGTCAGTCACCTTTGAGTTATATATATTTAGATAATAAATCTGCGTTTGAAAAAGAGGCTTATGAAACTATGACTGAGAAGTAATAACACGTGGCAGTATACAAAATGTTTCTCTGATGCTTACAGAAGTTTGATACCAACTGACAACAAAAATTTAAGGATCTTCAAGACCACACATTTTACTAATAATTTGAATATAACTCTGAAGATGTCTCTGAATAAGTAAAATTTTGAATAAGCCTAGTTTTCTTTTCTAAGAAGTTGTTTCTCTTTAGGATATTATGTCTTTGTAATTTTCTACCATAACCTACTGTGATTGTTGTTACGATAGATAACTACTAGTATGTGACTCGACGACATCTTGATAATGTCGGAAAGACTAATTTGTCATTCTCATTACTCAGTTAATCACCCTTTCCGACTTTATCACAGATAAAGAATTATAATAAGTAGTAAAATTAAGGACTTTTATTTCTTTCCTACTTGATTTAAGAAGAATTTCTTATTATTTTAAGAAGGCAAGGAAATTGATTTAAAATTTTCTTCATGTGTGACATATTAAATTAACATCCAAATAATACCGACGATTTACTAAGACCAGACCTTAATAAATAGGTTACTAATTGAAACAAACTTTTATTTTGACTTTTAAATATATATTTTTTCATTTACTGCTACACACATTCAAATATTTCTGGTTAATTACAAAAGAAACATGTAGAAAACTGTTACAAGTGGTCTTCCAGAACTAAGTAAACTGGTGCAAGTGTGTAAAGTCGATATAAGAAGATGTTTTGTAAATATTATAAGCTTTGTATTAATCAATAGATAAAATAATGTATGTAAAAATGTTAATATCCTTCTATTTTCCTCAATTATACATATAGGTAAGTACACTATAAACTGGTATAAGTGGTCACTTGTACCAGTTTACCGGTTCTATCATATTAAAGAAAACAAGCTACATCAATGCAAATGATGCTATTTTCTAAAGTTTTCAAAAATAAGAAAAACGTATTATGTAGTCTTCTTCATAAGATATTCAAATATAACATTCCAAAATTTCAAATATTTCTGTTGATTTATGTCAAAACTACAAGCTTTAGAACCTTTAAACCGCTCTCCTGTACAATTGTGTTTTTACACTTGCACTAGTATACGTATTACGTAGGACCCGTCGGTATATACCCTTTCCGTAACATCCTGTATATCTACCAAAATTGAATGCGTATATAAATCGTGTCCGTTAACCAGATTGTGACTGAAAATCAGCATCTGGTGGCCCACCATGACGTCTTAAAGCAGTATTCTTTTAATCTTATTCCAGAGTGAGAAAGAGATGTCGCTATACGATCTCTATAGCTCCGTCTCTTTCCCACATTGCAATAAGAATAAAACAATACTGCTTTAAAACGTCATAGTATCTACTGTTTTAATATTCAGTTGCAAGATTTGACCTAAACATACTAACTAACGAGGCAAGAGTCAAGGAATCAAACGCAAGGTCTAAAATTTAAGACAATACTACATTTAAATAGTAGTTACAATATAACGTGAAATAAATTAACCGATTAGTTCGAAAACACATCTGTTCCCAAACGATTGGGAATCCTTTGTCCCAAAACGATATATTTCCATTCGGAATCGCATTTTCGGATTATCGACGGCCCTTTCGAGATAATGAAAACTTTCGATTTCAATTAACTGTTCTTTTTCTTGATGGCCAGCTTCTTCAAACTTTTTTTTGTGTTTTTTTTCCAGAGGAAGAAACATTTTTCTGAACAAATGAATTTGGAATCTGAGTATTGATATAAAAATCTAGTAAAATGACAATATCTTGATGTTTTTTCACAATAATTTTAACACTAACAGCAAAACCCAAAAACTAGGTAAGTTTAGAAAAACAAAAAACTTTGACTTGAGTTTAATAATGCTGGAGGTCAAAAACTGATTCAAAGGGCTTAGAAAAAAGACATTTTAGCACCGACAATCATGACTGGAAAAGTGCGAGTTGGACTCGTGCACTGAGGATTCCGCACAGACTTTATAATGAGGGCCGGTTTTATTGTTATTAAACTATTATTTACGGTTTTTGTTTTACTTTTTAGATGTGTTATACATAAGACATTGATTCTTGGCATTTTTCAAGATTCTAGGTCAATGGAAACCCTTGATTGAATGGTTTTGATTCCCTTGTAAAATCAAAACATGCGACATAAACGGACATATCTTTTGATCGCGATTAGTTGTTTCAAGTTTGATTTTTTCACAGTTGAAAGAGACCGTGGATTTTGTATAATTATAGTTTCAACTTGATACCGTTACGCGTTCCTGAAAAAAACAGTCTTGACAGTCCGACAGATGGCCAAAAATGTGATCCTATAAGGGTTCCTTTTTGCTTCTGAGGTACGGAACACTTAAAATGTATGTGATTTAATAGAGCTACCGAAAAGCTTCATCATCATATGCCTAGACTTTTCCCAATTATGTTGTGGACGGTTTCCAGTCTAACCGGATGCAGCAGAATGCCTGTATTTTACTTGGAACCGAAAAACTTATGACAATGTAACCGATTGCCCACTCAGGACCTAATAATTTATAATTTGCGGACGTCATGCCTATCTAAGAGCAATAGCAATAACAATATGTAATGTTAGTATGAATGGTTCCGTCTAACATAACTTTGTAGCCGAATAGCGAAAACTGTCAAGTGTCACAGATGTTGCAGGCATGCTCCGAATTCAGAACTTATAGTACCCTAGTAACTTGAAGGAATATATCACATTACACGAGTTGTGAATTCATAAGAAATACTATTAGCTAATAGCTATTCGGTATATTTACAATAAAAGGTGCCAGCCTGAAAGTGAGTTCTTGATTTTGTTTCCCAGATCGGGGTTTTTTATTTAATTTTCTAATAGGCTATGGGATTTGTACTTAATTGACATTTGGGGTGCATTAAAACTCTAACAACCGCTTCAGAGACCTATAGGCCGTGTTGTTTTTAATATATTTTTTTATGTTTTCGTAGATACCTTGTAGGTCTCATTTCTGATAAACAACATAAAATGAAACGCGAATCCGCTAGTAGTCAAAATCTCGACTTACGAGTTTTTTAGTCATGGGGTTGAGACCCACTGGAACTTGAAATTGCGCCAATTATTATGGCAATTCGCGAAGAAGCCATCCAAAGCGTCCCGCGATCTTCTCCTCCGCCTGCCGCGACCCCGTTTAGCTGTCAGGGCTCCAGTCTTACGATACTCGGGCCCAGAACTGAGCCGTCCGATCCGGCAGATATGACCTGCCCAGTCCTATTTTATTCTCGCAGCTTTATAAGCTACGTCGGCAATTTGCGTTCTGAAACGCAGTGTGATGTTTCTTATCCTTATAGTTTTTTGTATTTTCTAGTTCCGCAGCTGATGAAGAGAAGATTACAGTGTCATCTGCGAAGCGTAGATTTGTCAACCACGCCTCACCGAGACCTATGAAAAAGCTACCATACTTTACTTCTCTCTTCCCAAGCGGTCGTCAACGTTCTAAAGACTGCTTCTAGGGTACTGCTTAATAGCTTTGGAGATAGCGGGTCCCCCTGATTGACTACCTTTAGGATTCTGATTTTTGGACCTATCCGTTCCAATTTTACTGCTATTTTTTGTCAAACACGTAATTTGTATAGGTAGATTCTTCTACATTTTGTTTGCTAAGAGCTTTAAAGATAACACAGTGCGCTACTCTATCGAAAGCTTTCGAGTGTTCCACAATTCAAGGTAAAGTGGTATATTAAATTCTAAGAATTTTTCTATTATCTGACTGATGGTATGCAAGTGGGGTGGCAACATTATAGACTGTTATTAAAACGACGGCGTTATTTTCAAACGCGCTTTACATACAAAGCACTGATGAATCAGGACCGTGTCGGGTAGACCAGTCATCGGCCACTCCAGATGTTTCCATCGATCGAACACCGAGTATGATCCAACGATACTTACTGAAGTACTTAGTACGAAGGGAAATTACGCACGCTATCTGTTAAGAAATTATATTTATAAATATAACTTTAGTCAACCTATTAATCGCTTTGTCACTTATGACAAGTCATCATCTACCTTTTCCCAACTATATTGGGGCGGCCGCTAGTCTAACCGCATGCAACTGAATACCAATATTTTACATGGAGCTACTGGTTATCTGACCTTCACAACCTTGTTAGTACTGAGTAATACGATGCCCTTTGGTGAGACCGGTTGTCAGACTTTCAGGGCACTAACTACCTGTAACGACTGTCAAAGATCTACAACTAAAAGCCAAGACCAACAGCTTAACGTGCTTTCCGAGGCATGGACGAAACTCGACATGTAATGGGCGGTCACCCACCCACGGACCAACCTAGGCAAGCGCGGCTTAACCTGAAGACCGACCCGAACCCCGTTTATCACTGTGACAAATATCTATATATATAAAATTCAAAGTCCTGACTGACTGTGTTGTGATTCCTGACCCGACCACGACATGGATCGGAGATTTTACTATGGCAAAAAATGGTTATTTTAATTGTGTTTTATTGTGCCACTTATCCCAGGAATTTGTGCCTTGTACTTTTTGAGTAATAAGAGTACGATTGTGGTCGGGCTGGGGACCACGGTTGTGACCCGACCACAACCAGATCTAATAAAATAATCAATAGTGAGAAGTTACTGATTAAGCCAAAAATATGTGTCAAATTACGCCTATGGCACACGAAATTCTATTACTATTTATAACACAGAATATATCTTGATTCGGATAAAATTGCAAAAAATAATGAAGAATAATCAAGAAATAAAGTGTGTCAATCACACGTTATGCAATTTTACTCCGACTTTGCAAGCAGTTTTATTTTGTAAAATTATGCTATACTATATAAAGCACGTTATTAATTTATTTTACTGGATGTGTTCACGACTTCGTACGCGTATAGGTATATGTATTTATAAAAAAATACAACCACTATGTTTTGTAGCATTATATTAGTGTGCTTGTATAAAAAACCGGTCAAATGCGAGTCGGATTCGTATCGCGAGGGTTCTTTATACAAGAGTGCAAAGTTGCTTTTTAACCGCGTGCTCAATTTTAATGTCCTAACCAGCGAATGATTCAAAAAGTAAAATCCTGAGCGTTAGCGAGGGAATCAAAAGAGTACGAGGTGAAAAATCTTTGCACTTGAGTGCAACACGTAGCTTTTCATCCCACCTCAACGCGGAAATTACTAAATGAAAAAAAAAAGCATTGACAATCACAAGATACTTTTATTTCAATTTAGGTATTAACTACTACAACAACAGTGTACTTACAACACGTCTGCGATTTCAAGAAATGTTGCTATTTCTTGTGGGATACTGTCAATTTTATTAGCACCCTTATGCTGTCTAACTGCACACTTTCCGTTGCGATATTGTAGAAAAAATCGGTTGATTGGAGTGCTATTTTGGAGTTAATTAATAGTAAGTTATCTAAATGTTTCTCAATGTTTTTGACATTAAGTTGTGTTAGTTCATTAGTTTGACATGCTCCATTTATACCCATATAATAAGAACAAACTGTAACGTAAAAAGTATTGTAGTAGATAAATTAATAAAATTGATATGTAAGTATTGCGTATCAACATCTACTAAGTACATATTAGATTATGTTAAGTAGTTGATAAATATACTTAAGTAGATACTGAATGTGCAACTGACTTACTTTTGCCGCCAAAAATACGGATTCAGGTGCTTCGTTAAGAAAATTTTCATTTACAGATGCTGTGAAAACCTTCGACATTTTTGGTTGATGACCAGATGAGGCTCTTTTTCAAAATGCCACTAATGTAGGATAGGTGTGGATATGTATGTCTTTTTTCATCTTTATTGTTGCTTTTAGGATTGAATACGTACTCCATAGAGTGCTTGATTTCTTGGTCTCGCATAATTCAATAAAATATGCCCGCAAAACGTTTTCTGAGAAAGTTTTGGCTCCTTTAGCTAGTCGCCACGTATTTAACATAACGTACTGTTTCAAATTCTTCTCGCGTGATTGTTGAGGCAGAAAGCTCATTTGCGCATTATTAACAGTTTCAGTCAATTCTGTTGGCGTCAAATAAACTTCCTCGTCGCTAGAATCACTCATTTAGGTTTTTCACTTGTTTTCAAGTTTCTTGTTTTTAACATAAGTTTTTAACAATATGACGTGAAAAGAAAATAGCGCGCGCAAGCAAAAGAAAAAAAAAGTAGGTACCTACACCCAGACGGTTCCGAGTCTGACTTTTTAACAAATTAAAAAAAGTTGTATGATAAATTCGGCACCATGGAGGTAGAAGTAAATAGGTTTAATGATGTTTTGAATTCACAAACTTAGTGCACAAGATGTTTTTAATTTAATTTACTGGTGGTGGATGAAGCCTGGACTTTTCTAGGTAAGTCGACTGACATGGCAATTTCAGGACAATTTTGCAAAAAGTCAGTAGGTAAAATTCAAACGACCCATTGGAACTATCAGACGAGTAAGATTCAGAATGTACTCTGTATTTCTCGAAGAACGGAGTCTCTTCGGCGGCGGAGCAATTTTGACAAAACTCATGTCATGTCACATGACAATTCAAAGCATGCAAATATGCTTAGAATTTTGTATTCTGACAATAAACATCCCACATTAAACCCAAATACTCTGTTATCTTCTGAGGGATAAGACTCAATTTCCCCCAGTTTGCTTCAGTGACGGGAAATCCAAGCGTCTGCCCAAGTCCGTCTGTGCCATTTCAAGATGCAGTCGTTGTCTATGCGTAGAGATATAAACGATGCTTTGTTTCTTTACAAACTGTTGCGCAATAAGATCGACTGCCCCGGTTTACTGAAGCTTATTAGATTCCGTGCGCCTTCTAGACATCCTAGGAATAAGATAACACCCCTGTGTCCGCCACTTCGAAAGTCTGTGCTTGGTGCGAATTCTCCGATGCCAAGATTGTGCAAGATCCTTAATGGCCGCAGTGACTTAGTAGATGTACACCACGATAGCATAAATAAATTCCTACGAGCTTTTGTAAATAATCCAATGGCAATTTAATTTAATTTTTATTTTATTTTACACCTGTTATCGATTTCTTGGTTTGTTTTTTTTGTGTTATTTTTTATCTTTTAATTTTAGTTTCTTATCAATTTATGGTCGTTATATTTATTCAAAATCCAATCAATCAATCACAATCGAATCAATAATAATTTTAATAATTAATTTTTACATCCCGTCTTTTTCTTTAATAAGTTGTATACAGCATTGAATGAATGATTTGATAGATTTCTTTATTATTGTTTTAAATTATTCTTTGTATGTATAAGTACTTATTGTGTTGAACCGTTTTTGTCCATGTGGTGTTAACCTGTAATTAATTGTTGCACTTGTAAATGTTACTCTAGTCATTAAGTCTGAAATGTACATCGTGTAAACAATTGTTGGTTAACCTAAATAAAGAAATAAATACTTGCCAATCCAACTGGCCGAGATTTCGGAGAACAATGATGAAGTTCTGTCCTGCGCTAAGAGATAATCATCGAGAAACACACACTACGTACTCGTGTGCTTATATTCCTGAAAATGTCGGCGGTCCAGTTGGTGGTTGGCGCATTCGCCGATTAGGGTTCCGTGCAATTAGGTTAAAACCCTTGAAATTGAAAAACAAAATCCAATTCAAATAGGGAAGTAATATTTTTATAATAATTTCACGCGGACGAAAGTCGCGGGCAACAGCTAGTAGTAAGATCGTAGTGTATTGAGTAATATGTAGATTGTAGGAAGTTTGTACTAGCGCAAAAGTAGGGGAAAACCTAAGAAACGAATAGGTAATCGACTGGTGTGGGTTAGAAAGTGGAAGGAGGGGGGTGACTAATGAAATGATTAACAGAGAAGTAGTTATGAAAAAAAAGGCAAGCGGCGCCGAACGCGGGCCTGTGGACGGAGAGCTCGCTCACCGTCCGTCCGTCTTATGACGAAAGCCGTGTCACCGACGGCGCGTTCGTGTTCCACGCGCGCCTCAAGGAGATGTCAGCAAATCGGAAGGGTTCCGAGAGGGCCGATGCCTGCCAGGGCTGCGGGACTGTTCGAAAGAGATACCGTGGCCCTGGAACACAAAGGGCTAAGAAGGAACATGGATGCGCCGCTCAGAGCGGGAAGGGTTATTATATGATATCCCATCCGAAAAAAAGATGCGCCTATCTTACAAACAAGAAATAGTTACCCTACTTAGTAGTTATCTTGTTATTCTTACTACCTACTTCTCGAACCATCTCCATACCGTATTCTTTTTGGGGAAGTCCCGTTGCTAATTGTTGACAGACATTTTGTACCTACGTCGTTAAATAGTAATTAACTGATAAAATTATTCCTGGCAAATGAACGAACGACATAGAAGTACTTAGGATCTGTTTCAGAGTACAGCCAATTTATTAATAGGTAGGTACCTACATAAGGTATAGTTGCGCATATAGGGATGCATGACAAGCCTCCCCGAGCGACGTCAATCTAAATCGTATTGCGATTCTAAACGTCCGGCGCACCCTGGACAGCTAGCACTCGGTAACGCAGGGTCTAGATGACTTATTCCTTTCACCACGATAGTACTTCCAAACGGCTCCCCGGAGAGTCCGACACGACCAACGGTCCACATTAGGACCAAATAGCAACAACCATCTCTCTATGGGCACCCACCACCTGATCACTAAACCGGTTTTAATTATCACCTCACCTCAATGTCGACATCGAAGGCTTTTCAGAAAATAAATACTCGCTGCTGTCTGAACTATGCGAGAAAACAAAGTGTGACATCCTATGTGTCCAAGAAACGCCATCACGGCACCCAACATCTAAGGCCACACATCCCTGGAATGACGCTGGTAGTGGAGATACCCTACGCACAATATGGCAGCGCCATTTCTGTTGATCCCGGAGTAACTGTCTTATCTGCAACCCGGAGTTCACGTCGCACAAGCCCTCTAACCAGCCTTTTTAGTTTAACAAAACACCAAACTTCGATGGTTGGCTTACTATAATAGTCGTAGGTAATTTTAATAGTCAAGTTCATCTTGGGGGTCAGGGCTGGATTAACCATGTCGGGGCCCCTAGGTAATGCAATTTTCGGGGCCCCTTTTCAGCCGTCATCCCGCGATCATGGCGCTTGCAACAGCGTCGATATATCGGTAGCTCACAATAATTGAAAATCCCGTAAGTCGTCGCCGGCTAAATAAAGTAAAAAGTAAATGTCAAATAACGCAAACTCGAGCAACGAAGCGCAGCATACTTAACGTTAAACTCACCGATCGTATAAGGAACACCACACTGCGCTCCAGAACCCTAATTGCTGACGTTGCTAATAAATAGGAATAATAAATAAGAATATCAAAAAGGAAGGTAGACCGATGTCACGTTAACATCGAGTCCGTATTTTAAAAATTATTTAAAAATAGTTTAAGTCATAGTTTAAAGATAAAACTAAGTGTATTTGTGAAAGGACACATTGATAAACCAGAGACATTGTTATCAAGTGAAAGTATAAACAATCAGCTGTGATACCAAAATAAAAAAATGTGTGCATGAACAGTGTTAAACTTTTTCTTCGAACAATTGAAAACGTATTTTATACTGCATGTTTTGTGAAGATAATAACTACATTAGTGATAAACTGCATATTTTGTAACAAACATAACCAAAAAGTGAAAAAACTGTGACTGTTAACAAAAAGACAATTTATTCAAATTTAAACCGTCTCGTACACTACAACAAAAACAAAGAAATTGGACTTTGAACCCTGTTGACACTTACATCTACGTTATTTAACACAAAAACCACCAACTAGCTAATTGTTCCTTAATTCGTCGAAGTTTCTAAAGCACGTTTGGCTTAGCGGTTGCAGCGTACGCTTTTTGTCTCGTTTACCTGTAGGCACTGCGTTCAAACCCCGCTTCTTACATTGTCTTTTTAAAAGGTTTGCTTTGTTGAAATAATACAACAAAATGAATTTCTTTGAGAATATTACTCAACGACGAACCCGTACAAAATCACTGACAGAGACGACAGTTAACGATATCAGTACTAACGATGTTAGTTGTAACAACACGACACTAGATGGCACCACCAACAGCATGCCAAACATATCGGATGACGAGGAGAATGATAAAGTACAAGAGTTACTGCGGGAAATCGGAGAACTAAAGTCACAACTTTTGGCAGCCCATGACGAGATAAACAATTTGTCAATAGAAAATAGCGAGTTAAAACAGACCATTAATACCATTAATAACAAATATCAACTAGTAAAGAATGCAACAAGAAAGTTAACCAGCGAAACTGGAACTCCTAAAAAGAATGTGCGACTGTCTACTCCCAACAAAGAACAACATTCCACAATTCAATTAGACCTAACACGGAATACCGTACAAGGAGGCTACAAACAAGGATCTACATCTAATAGAGTAAAAACTACATTGACGTTAGATAAAGAAACTATTGGAAATCATCAGAAAAATTATAACATCTTGTCTCAACTCCAAGCTAAGAAAAACAAATTGTGTATAATAAGTAGTAATAAGACTAACAACGTATTATCCATAGCACAGAACGCCTTTCCGAACCATCAGATATGCCACTATATCACAACTAACTGTGGAATAAGTACGCTTGTTAGTAATCTAGACTCTAAACTAACTAATTATACTATGCAAGACTATTGTGTAATTTTTATAGGTAGTGAAGATTTTAATAGAACTAACAACTATTCAGACATAATTTCGAACATTAGGGAAAACCTTTTAATGTTATCCCACACAAACATAATTCTTTGTCTGCCTACATATAAGTGCAATGATTACTCTAGTATGTTCAACTGGAGAATTGAAATGTTCAATAGCTTACTATACCATGACATACAAATTTATGACTATGCTGTAATATTTGACTCTAATTTAAACTTATTATATGATTGTACCATGTTTTCTAACAGCAGTGGTAGATTAAATAATTGTGGTATGACCAATATTTTTGACAATTTAAAATATAATTTAATTAATGACTATGGCAATGCAAATAATATAATTCCCGAAACTGAAACGGATCCTGAAATTCCGAATTCCTCAAGGAAATCAGATTTTTTTCGTATATAAAAGTATAAATATCCTTCATCAGAACATAAATGGACTTGCTAGGAAAATGGATTTATTATCTATATCTCTGTCGTCACTCCAAGACGCAAAAAGTCCAGTAGATGTCGTTTGTCTCACAGAGCATAATATGCTGAATACTGATACGGATTTAATAAATATTCCAAATTTTGTTCAAGGGTCCTTCTTCTCAAGAAATAATCGCCGAGGGGGCTCATGTATCTTAGTACGCAATAATCATGCGTTTAAACCGATCAATACACTTAAACAATATTGCGTCGAAGGCGTTCTGGAATGCTCTGGCATCGAACTTCTGAATCACCAAATCTTAATTTTCTGTATATACCGACCACCAAGGTCAAAAACAGGTGACATAAACACATTTTTTGACACTTTAAACCAACTACTTGGAAGGTACTGCTACAGTAAAAAGAAAATAATAGTTTGTGGCGACTTTAACATAAATGTATTAAACAAAAACAAAATTACTACAATGTTTATGGAAACACTAGCTTGTCACAACCTACAGTTAGGATTGTTTGAACCAACAAGAACTATTAGTGGAGCATGCATTGATAATTTCATGTATAACATTCGTGGATGTAAGTGCAAAACTATGGAGTTTGCCTTATCTGATCACACGGCACAATTACTATCTTGTCCCGTGAAACTTAGCTGCTCCCAAAAACATTGGTATGTAAAAAAACGAGACTACAGTAATGATAATATAAAAAAATTTAATGATTGTATAATTTCAATTTCGTTTAATGAAGTATTTGAAAATAATGACCCACAGGAAGCTTTTGACATTTTTTATGATTTATTTACTTTATTTTATAATTTATGTTTTCCATATATTCGAATTCGAAGATATTCTCAATTACGACCCCGGTGGATGACTAAAGGAATAAAAAAATGCTGCAAGCGTAAACAACAATTGTTATGGAAGTATCGTAAGAATCGAAATATCAAAAACAAAACCAATTTTAAAAACTTTGCGAGTAGATTACAGCGGGTTATAAAACTGACAAAAAAGTCCCAGAATAATTACTTTATCCACACAGCTCAAAACAAATGTAGGGCTACTTGGAACGTTATTAGTAAAACAATGTGTAATGTGCCAAAAAGCGAAATCAATGAAATTAATATAGACGGTAAACATTGTACTGATGATCCCCAGACTATTGCGGACAGTTTTAATAATTTTTTTATAGACCAAATAAAAGGTAACTCAAGTTGTACTAATAAAACAGAGACCTTAGCTAATCACTCGGAAACATTATTCATGTATCCAACTACACCCCAAGAAATACACAAAATAATTTTAAACTTAAAAAACACCAACAGCACTGGATATGACAGTATATCGACTAAAATTCTGAAACAAGTGCCAATTAAAATATCCAACATTTTAAGTCACGTCATTAATCTGTCGATTCTAAATGGATACTTTCCTGATAAACTTAAATTAACAATCATTAAACCTCTATTCAAGAAAGATGATCCCTGCAATATGAATTGTTATAGGCCCATAGCACTAGTACCGGTGCTCTCTAAGGTCTATGAAAGAGTTATTTATGATAGAATAAATGACTATTTTGAAAAATTTAATTTATTTGCTAAAGAGCAGATAGGCTTTAGGAAAAATAAAACCATTAATATGGCTGTCTATGATTTTCTGACTACAGTTATGACTAGCTTAGACAATAAAATTCCGGCGTGCGCATTGTATATGGATCTCAGCAAAGCGTTTGATTACGTGGATCACCAAATTCTGTTAAATAAATTATATAAATATGGAATTCGAGGCACTTCATTGAAGCTGATAGCTTCTTATCTTACCAACAGAAAACAATCCACATTAGTTACTAGAGTATGCACCAAAACAAGTACAGAAATTAACTACACTTCAGAATACAGAGAAATCAAACAAGGTGTCCCGCAAGGAAGTGTTTTGGGCCCTCTGCTATTCATCATTTATATAAATGACCTTCCCAAAGTAACTAATCATCCCACAATACTTTTTGCTGATGATAGTACTGTCGTTTTTACAAGTAAGGACAAATTATCCCTAGAACAAGATATAAACAGCACTCTAAATGATATTATAAAATGGCTTACTAATAACAATTTAAAAATGAACTTTGACAAAACTAAAATTATGATATTTCGAAATCGTAAAGCCCAATTTACTGACATTAAGATAGATTATATAGGAAACAAAATAAATGAAATAGCTACTACTAAATTCTTAGGCTTGTCAATTGATTATAATTTGAATTGGAAGACACATGTCAATACTTTAAATCAAAAACTAAACAAGCAATCATACGCCTTACATATGCTGGCAAAAACGGTAGGCACTTCTGCTGTACTTGCAGCATACCATGGCTATGTGGGATCCTTGATAAAGTATGGTATTATATTCTGGGGTAATTCCACCAATAAGGATATGGCATTCAAGGCGCAAAAGCGGTGTATAAGGGGAATGTTTAATATCAAACAGACTGATAGCTGCAGACCATATTTTATCAAACATAATATATTGACGTTGCCGTGTGTCTACATTTATGAGATTGCTAGCTTCGCAAGAACTAACAAAAATCTTTTTGATAGGTATAGAAGTAAGCGGCATAGTGATAAAATTTGTTGCAAATCTAGCAAGACGGCCTTATATACCAAAAGCATTTTCAGTATGGCGCCGCGTGTATACAATCATTTACCAAAGTCTATACTAGAAACCATTTCCAACGATGAATTTAAAAAGAAATTAAAAAAGTTCTTGCTATTTAAATGTTATTATAGTATTCAGAATTATTTAATAGAGGATGTAAGGACATTTTGTTCTCGGAAATAATTATTGATGTGGATATGACATGTGATTAAAGCACTATACAGGGTGTAACGCAAAGGGTATATACATACATAAGGGTGTGCTACAGACCATCAAACTGAACATGTTTCTCCACAAAAAAACATCGTAATAACGAAAAAATTTTCTGCTGCCCCATACAAAATTTCAATACCTATTCGACCCAATGTATAGGACAGCTGATATTTTTTTCGCTATGACGATGTTGGTCCGATGGAGAAACATGTTCAGTTTGATGGTCTGTAGCACACCCTTAAGTATGTATATACCCTTTCCGTTACACCCTGTATATAATGATTAATTTTATCTATTAGTATTATTTTAACAATTATTTACAAATTTATTTTGACATTTCTCATTAATTAATACATGACATTTTACATTTTAATTATTCTAGTGACATTATTAATTGCTTATATTTCATTATTATTTGCCACGTTGAAATTACCAAAATTATGTTATTAATTATAAATGATTGTTGCAATTAATTGTATTTTAAGCGGCAGCTTTAATTTAATATAAAAAAAATACACGAAAATAACCTAACTTTAATTAGTTTTCAAACATTCATAAATTGGCACACAAAATAACAAAGTAATAATAATAAATAAGCAAATACAACCAGAAGCGATGTGACCTCGGCGAAATCCTCGGGCAAAAATGGACGATTGGTAGGGCGCGCACAGTTTTTATACTATCGTTGACAGTTGATTTTCTAAGGTTGTGGTGGTGGTGGTATTTCTTCACAATACGGCCTCTCCTGACGTGTGGTCGCCCTCGACCTCACCCTGTAGCTCAGCGCCGTCGCGACGCTCGGCAAGTGGACTTGGAATGACTTCAGACTCGGTATTCGGCGGAACCCCATGGCTGACCTCAGTAGATTCTTGGCAGGTACTTCTAGGCGTACTAGTAGAGGCACCAGCTTCCAGACAATCTTCATCTGAAAATGAGATAAAATACAACGAGAGTATCATTCCAATAAGTTTACAAACAGGATGTACACCATTCGTACATCTGAAGACAATCTCAAGTTTGTCTTATTTAATTGCAATGTTATTGCAATATCATTATCCCTTAATGTACATAGGCGATACATTAATAGCACGTCTTAAGCATATAACTCAAGTAACATGCATGGTCAATAATATTACAGACAGAGGCTCCCAGTTTGCTTGTCTTACATGGACAGAGGCGCCCAGTTAGCATGTCCTGGCAGAGACACATCTCAATGCCACACAAAAATCATAACATGAACAGAGGCACCCAGTTAGCATGTTCCGGCAGAGACATCTCAATGCCACACAAAAATCATAACATGAACAGAGGCACCCAGTTAGCATGTTCCGGCAGAGACACATCTCAATGCCACACAAAAATCATAAAATGAACAGAGGCACCCAGTTAGCATGTTCCGGCAGAGACACATCTCAATGCCACACAAAAATCATAACATGAACAGAGGCACCCAGTTAGCATGTTCCGGCAGAGACACATCTCAATGCCACACAAAAATCATAAAATGAACAGAGGCACCCAGTTAGCATGTTCCGGCAGAGACACATCTCAATGCCACACAAGTAGAACAAAACATCGTTTAGCATTAAACAATTACATAAAGTCTACTTACCATTGAAAAACATAGCACAAGACTCAGGGGTCCACTCTCCTCGCCATGCAACCATATGCTCGGCGGCAGCCTGAGTGACCTTACCGTATGAGCCACTTAACAACTGTAGCTCATACCGACCGTGAGGCAAGACTTTTGTCACACGATACGGTCCTCGCATTCCCGAGTCCAACTTGCCTGTAACTTGAGAGGTTTTTATCACAAACACATAATCATCATGTTTAAATACACGTACGACCTTACGATTTTTGTTTACGTAATCGTCTTGCTTACGTCTATTTTGGTCTAGCAATTCGCTAGTACGTTGCCTCTGCAACTCTCTTAAGCTCTCGCGATTAGGGTGGGTATTGTCTAGAGCGACATCGCGAACAAGTGACCTTATGACTGGGGTCACTGCCTCAATGCCAACCAGCAATTGTAGTGGTGACATTTGAGTACTTTTTTGTTTAGTACAGTTAATCACAAGCTGCATTTTCCACAGTGACTCGGACCACTTATTGTCGCGTTTATTGGCCTCTATGCGTAACATGTTGAGTAAAGTACGACAGTAGCGCTCAACCTGACCGTTCTCACTATGCATTTCCGGCGTTACAAAATGAATCTGACTACCCAAATCAGAAACCCAACCTTGGAAACTCACACTCTCGAACATACGTCCTCTATCACATACTATGAGCTTAGGAGTGCCAAATAGAGAGATAGCGTTAGTTACTACTCGTTTCAGTTCCTCGGAATCTTGCCTTTTTATTGCATAAAAAAGACAATATTTAGAGAAGGCATCCACAATAAGCAAAACATATTTATTATCGTTTGAGATAGGGAGTGGACCAAGTACATCCATATGCACAGTACTAAATGGAGTATCAGGTTTTTGCCATGAGGAAATCGGATAGTGAGGAGCCCTAGGGACTCTTTTGGATGAGAGGCATACTAAACAGTGCCCAATATACTTCTTTACAAAGGTAGAAAGACCAGGGAACCAAAAATGGCGTTGAATGAGATCTATGGTTTTATCCGCGCATATATGTTCATGTTGGTCATGAAATATTCGCAGAAGACTCAACCTGTGCCCCTTTGGGATATAGCACAGTAGCTTTGGCTCCGCCCCTGTAGGGGTGTATTTGTAATACAACAGTTGGTTACGAACAACATAGCGAGATGAGTCTAATTCGTTATTATTTACTTTGTCAATCAACCTAAGAGTTTCCTCGTCCGCTGATTGAGCAATCTGAGCCCAGTTTCTCGGTCTGGTGATTTGGCGAACATCGACAGGATTTCTACTAAGATAGTCTGCGTGTTGCATCATTACGCCCTTTCTATATTCTATCGTAAAGTGGAAGTCCTGCATGTAAATCCACCAACGCGCGACACGTGGCAGAAGGTCTTTTTTTCGTTCAGTTAATTTAAGTGCATTGCAGTCGGTCACTATTTTGAACGTGATACCTAATAAATAATGCCTAAAATGTTGTAGGGCTTTAACGACCGCGAGCGTCTCGAGCTCGTAAGAGTGGTATCGTGGTTCCGCGCCTTGGGTGGTTTTACTAAAATAGGCCACAACTCGCCTCAGACCGTTTTCATGTACTTGAATGAGTACTGCGCCATAACCAATTGAGCTCGCGTCGGTATGTAACTCTGTTGGTAAGAGTGGGTCAAAAATGGCAAGTACGGGTTCACTAGTAAGAGCGTCAATAAGGAACTTTCGAGCTTTTTCTTGTTCCGCACCCCAATGAAAGTTAACATTATTTCGCGTTAAGCCAGCTATAGGCGCAGTCTTAGAGGCATAACCAGGTATGTACCGACGAAAATACCCAGCCAGGCCAAGTAACTGTCGAACCTGTCTAACGTTTGTGGGTACAGGAGAGTCAATCAGTACTTGAATTTTCTGTTGACTCGGTCTAACCTGACCTTCAGATATAGTACGACCCAAATATTCGACTTCTGTGGCCACAAATGTACTTTTCTTTAGGTTAATAGAGAACCCTGCTGACGTTAACGTACATAAGACTTCGCGCAAGTTTTGTATAGCTTCCTTTATGGTTGATGCTAGTACCAAAACGTCATCTACGTAAACTAGTGTTTTACCGGATTCAATTAGCGATTTGAGAGTCTTAGTGATGATACGTTGGTAGACTACCGGTGCGTTCGCAAGACCAAAAGGCATTTTAAGGTATTCAAAGTGACCTTCTGGGGTCACAAAAGCGGTCCTGGGAACCGAGTCGCTATCAAGTATCACTTGGTGAAATCCTGAAGCCATATCTATACAGCTGAAATACTTGCTTTTACCAAGACGGTCGATATGGTCTTCTATTAGGGGCAATGGATAACGATCCTTAACAGTAATTGCGTTTAACGCTCGATAGTCCACGCACATACGATCGTTGCCGTCTTTTTTCTTAACAAGGATAATCGGACTAGCATATGGTGACTCAGATTCACGAATGATGCCTTTAATTAATAAATCTTTGACAATCTCACGGACTTTTAATTTTTCCTCAATCGAAAGCCTATATGGTCTATAACAAACAGGCGTATCACTCGTTAACCGAATCTGCATACTACCGGTTGTCACCGTGGTTAAAGCAGTACCGACTATAAAGAATTGCTTAAACTCATTAACGACAGATAATAATGTTTGACGATCAGTACCTACTAACGGCGTGTTAATTAAAAACTGATCATTCGAGTTAATGAGGAATACATTTGTATCGGTATTACTAGGATTACGCAAAATCCGCTGTTGATTGTTAGCACGTATATATGTCACACCATCCCGGTTTAACACGTCGGTCCCTACTAGGACTGGTACATTCATACATCGTTGAGGAACAACTAACAAATCAACTTCCAACGAGATATCACTGAATTCTATAACCAAAGTAACGCGGCTACTAGACTGAATGTTTTGATTACCTATGCCACGTAAAACTTGATATGTGGGTACTTGTGCACATTTAAAATGTTTCAAAACATGTTCGGATATTAGCGATACGCGTGAGCCACTATCTATCAACACGTCTATAGGAATACCCTGTATAACCGCGGTTGTGACGTCACTGTCCGTTGAAGCACCTTTTAGCTCGTGACAATAATTAACATTTTTCTTATTGTGTCCGTCAGATCGTTGTTTTGCGAAACAAGCTGTTACGTCATGACCCGGTTTTTTACAAAACGAACACGGTTCGCTCGACTTTGAGTCGGTTGTTTTCGATTGTTTCGGGCAAGAACGTTGTAGATGACCAGTGGACTGGCACGAATAACACTTAATATCACTTTTATGATTGAGAGGACGCTTTCGCGAGTTTTTGTCGAAGCGTTTAGTATCACTTTGAGGTTTCACGGAACTAACACTCGTTTTTGATTTCGGTTTTGTATAAATCGAAAAGAAATCGACAAGATCTTTAGGAAAAAGCTTGGCATTGGTTGCAGCGGCACGTACCTGTGCGTCCATTATTCCGCGAATTACAATTGCGACTGTCAATTCGTCGCTTAAGCCCTTCACAATGTTAAGACGCAAGACGGAGCGTCTCGCGTACTCTGCGTAGGTAGAATAATTGTCCGAGTTGGTACTCATAACGTCATAAAGAATATTAGCAATATCGATTCTTCGTGAACACAACGGTTTAAATTCAAATTAAAAATTGGTCCACGAACGGTCGTTAGTGACCCATTCGCTGAGCCAAGCGCGCGCATCCCCTTTTAAACAGTGAGCAATCCGAGCTAAACACTCATTATCATCCCAATCATTGATACTACGCGCCCGTTCTACCTCCTCGCACCACGAATCGATATCATGTAAACTAGGGTCGAAGTTTGAAATATAATAATGTTTAGATCTGACCTTAGACAACGCACTCAATGCTCCTATGAGGCGATCGGTAACATCCATCGTTGAATTACTCGCAACAGACTCCCCAGTTGTACTGAGGTGCGATGCGGGTACCGCTGGCGGCGATGACTGCGGTGGTGGCATAGCAACTGTGCTAGGCACCACAATGGAATGCGCATCCGATGGTTCGGTGCTCGTTGACGGTATGCAGCTATTCTCTAACGCATTGAGACGCGCAAGAATAGCTCCCAGTGTTTGTTGGAGCCCGCCATCCTCACTATTTTGATCGCGCCTATTCCTACCCCTACCGCGAGCTGAGGACCTTTCGGCCATTTCTTTAAATTACAAAAACTAATCTGTTCGCTGATGACCAGAGCTAGGATAGACTATGGAGCCAATCCCACTTCTGATTTAAGCGGCAGCTTTAATTTAATATAAAAAAAATACACGAAAATAACCTAACTTTAATTAGTTTTCAAACATTCATAAATTGGCACACAAAATAACAAAGTAATAATAATAAATAAGCAAATACAACCAGAAGCGATGTGACCTCGGCGAAATCCTCGGGCAAAAATGGACGATTGGTAGGGCGCGCACAGTTTTTATACTATCGTTGACAGTTGATTTTCTAAGGTTGTGGTGGTGGTGGTATTTCTTCACAATAGTATAATAATGTTGTCGTACAGGACTCAAAACTTGAGATTTGCATGCCTCAAGGCGTAATATGGTTGAACTATGTTTTATTTTAACAACTTTATGTAATTACCCATATTAGCAAATAAATGAATTTGAATTTGAATTTGAATTTGCTCATAAAGCTGCCAAACTAAAATGGGACTGGGCAGGCCATGTCTGCCGGATGCCGGCAAATTATTTCACAAAACTGGAGCCCTGAGACAGCTAGGCGGGGTCGCGGCAGACCGAGAAGAAGGTGGCGGGACGCCTTGGATGGCTTTCTTGTTAATTGGCGAGAAGAGGCAACAGGAATGGGGGGAGGCCTTTGCCCAGGAGTGGGAAAGATCAGGATAACTAAAAAAAAAACGCAAACTCAGGCAATGCAAGGCAGGCCACCTAAAGAACGATGCAAGTTGTGGCAAGAGAGATGCCCACCACCACACAACTGTGAGCCCCAAGAACACCTGGCTCCCGGTAGTGACCTGCAGTGGCCTATCTGGAAAGTTCTGAATCTATTGCGTACCCAAGTGGGCCGCTGCAAACACAATCTGGCAAAATGGGGTATTATTAATTCCTCCAACATCGAGTGCGAGTGCGGCGCTCCGGATCAAACTATGCTCCACCTACTGAAGTGTCCAAGGTGTCCGTTTACCTGCCCTTTCGACGACCTGAATAGCGCCTCTGACGCTGCAAAAAACGTGGCCACGTGGCGTGGTGTATGTGGATGTATCATCGATACGAAAATAAGAAGAAGGTATAGTCACAATAGATGTGCGTACTCAAATTACCGAGGTCAGGCGAGTTATCGCTTTGTTAAAGTAGCGATAAATACAAAAATTAAAATAATTAAATAAAACATTAAAAAACTACCTATTCTTATTTATTCTCTTGTAAGAAATGAATTTAGCGTCAGGGAAAACAATTTGGGTTTTTTCTGGCCTTTAACTTATCAATTTTTTTATCAAACTTAAACGGCTCTCGTATTAATATAGTACCTACTGGGTTCTGGGTTCTGGTGTCCTGAAATACAGGCGTTTCGGCTAGCTTAGGCACCGGTCACACAGTATTATAAAAGTCATGTATTGTTCACGAAATCTAATAATGTAATTATGTAGTGTGGTGAGAAATAAATAAATGTTAACTGCAGCATTCACTTTGTGATTAATATATAGCAAAGTTGAGGAACTCGAGTTTTATATATTTGGTGGAAACGTGATGCCATAACATATTCCTCGATAGAAAAATACCTCTAAGTGGTCATGCACGTCAATTTCCCGGGAAACGGTTATCTCATACAACAGTTGAAATACACAATTTAATATAGATTGTCACTTAATTTCATTAGCGTTGTTTTGTTTAATTACCCTGAACTTTCCTTTGACACCTAACCTACCTACATTCATAATGAAACGCGTAGGTAAATCATCACATTTTAGGCGGAGGTCGCAAATTCACGTATTCGCGATCGTGTAATTTATCGTAAGCGTAGGTAAGTATTTCCTGAACTAATAGCATTTTAATGACTGGCGTTGTTCCCTTTCAATTAGTCAAACCCATGGAAGTATGTCTGTGATGTACTTTACCATGAATTGTCCACTATAATACAGATCTCATGATGCGTAGTTCTTATTCTTGTCTTTAGGTTAACTGCTCGTTATTAATCAATTAAAGCTGCCAGTCTTACTTAAGTATTTTTATACAACCTATTTATTGCGCAGTACATAATTTTTTCTACATAACTACTTAATGAAGAAAAAATAATGTACTGCGCATTATTATTCTATGGGTTTCTCAGTAAAGTATCTGGGCCTTGGGTTAAATATTTGATTGAAATAACTACTTACATTACAAGGATCAGCAAACTAATAAATTAAATAACTAAAATAACAATAAACTATAAAAGGGCGTCAAAAAACTCCTCCTCAACACTGTCAGCTGGTAATGTGCCCAAGAGGCTGGCAGCATTGCCACGTTGCATGGCAATACTTAGCCTCTGGCCAATGTAAAAGCCAGCCCTTGGGTCACGGGAAGCGTCAACTAAGCGTTTAGAAAGGAGAGATGTTTCATTTTCGGCCATAAGATGTTCATCTAATGAAAAAGAGGAAAAAATACCACGAACTTAGGAAAAATATTCTAATCGTTTTTCAATTATTGCCCCATTCTATTCAACATGGCCTCTTCCAGTTTGCAGTTTGCTTTCGTTCTGAAATCATGTCACATAAAAACATAATATCACATCGACGTTAAATTATCAAAAGTTGGTATGTGTTTTTGTAATTAATTATTATTATTAATCTCTTAGACATCATTTTCAACTAATTATAAGCAAGTGTGGTGATTTCATCGTTAAAAACTATATAATCCAGAAAAGTAGTACCTCTACTTTTCTGGAGTGTACTTCTGAACGAAAAATTCAAAATGACATTTTGTTCTGACAAGTGACAAAACCCATCAGTGTCAGTCAGTCTCGTTCGTCTCGACTTTCGTGGCTTTTGGTGTTACTTTACGTTGTCTCATTTATTTTTTGTTCCATTCCTACGACTTTTGCTTTGTACTACGGTTTTGTGAAATCTGCTCATTCTTTCATTCACAATTTCTAGGTTACGTTAACGTCATCTCTACAACCTGTCATGGCTGTCATAACTCTCGCGACAAATGTCAAACATTTTTAATTTTTATTATGTGCATAAAAACCGTCTATTACTATTTAAAAAATGTTACTTTATTATATTCAAGGTATTGTTTGCCAGCTTTCCTGAATGGTACAAGTCATGGCCGGAGTCCTATACAAAAATGAAACATCTCCTTCCTTTAAAAAGGCTGTGAGCACTCGGACCCCACGGCCCCAGAGTTTCAACCCCAAACGGCTCGAAAATAGTTACCACCAAGGGGACTTACTATATTTACGTCGGTTGAGGTTCTCCGCTGCCCCAGCGGCAGCGCCAGCACAGCACGATGGGCTTGGAAGATGTGATGGCGGAAATATTATTTGTGATGCGAGCATTTATTTAATTTTAAAATCGACGTATTATACGAAAAATGTCAAAACTCGTATTACGATCCTGAGATCAAAAGGGCAATCAAAGTTATTTATTATTTAGGTTAACAAGCTAGCAGAGTAGACACTAATTATTTCTGGTACTAATTAATAAGAATAAAACTAAATATAACAGAGTCGGTGTGGATGTTCTGTTAATTGCTAATGAGGAATGAACAGTAATAACATGCGTTCGTAATTTGTTTTCTTGCGCGTCTCGTCTTGACTTATTATTATGACGTGTTGTAAGGGTGTAAGCAGAGCATTCTACATTGTTGGCTACAACAACAAATAAAACTATTCATGTATCTTTACTAATATAACAATGCTGAAGAGTTTGTTTGTTAGAACACGATAAATAGAACTACAGCTATGTTTTAAATATTATACACTTCTGGACACATCTATTGGCCCACCTTGTATTTTTAGTTTCGTTTGTTCCTAGCTAAAATTTTATATTAGGTCGAGCAAAAAGTTTTTATGCAGTTTTGAACCTGGCACATTCACAATTTCATTCAATAGTCTTTTTTTGAATTTCGAACACAGAATTTAAAGAAACAAAAGACAATTTGGAGCCTGTTTGTTGATATCAAACAATCGAATACTAAGAAAACTTGGTTTTAATGGTTTACTTGGATTTAATTCTTGAAAAAGTGATTGATATCTTTGGTTTTGCAACAAACATTACTTATTCTTAACATTAAGGTGAGGTTCTATCAATAATCTATGGATACTTCACTTGAAGTCGCCGCCCAAGCTGTGGCACTTATTCAGGCCCGACACAGCCAAAGAAACGTGAGTGCTCAACTTAATTTAAGTCGATCTGCGGTCTGAAATGTTTATCGGAGGTACCTAGAGACTGGCGGCTTTTTTCGTCGCCAAGGAAGGCCACGATTTCGGGTCACAACTGAAAGGCAGGATCGATTCATCGTGACGACCAGCTTGAGAAATCGTCACCTTACCTCCATTGAGATACAAAACCAACTTCGCGACTTCCACGGAGTATCTGTGAGCGCTCGAACTGTTCGGAGAAGGTTAAAAGAACGCGATATGGTACCACACAAGCCAGCTAATGGGCCCAAACTAACGCGAGCCCACCGAACAGCGCGCCTTCATTTCGCACGCAGTCATTTAAATTGGACACAGCAAGATTGGAGCCGTGTACTCTTTTCTGATGAGTCTAAAATTGTGTTACATGGCAATGATGGAAGGAAGAAGGTCTACCGACGTAAGGGAGAGCGTTTCGCACAATGCTGCTTTGAAGAGAGGGTTGCTTATGGCGGTGGCTCATGGACTGTCTGGGGCGGTATATCCGCGAGCGGCAAAACTCAACTTGAGGTTGTTACAGGACCACGGCTGCCAACATTAAATGCTGAAAGGTACATTCGTGAGTGCTTAGAACCTCACGTGATACCATACGCGGACTATGTGGGCCCAAATTTCCTTTTTATGCATGATAATGCAAGAGCCCATGCGGCCGGCATCGTCAGGGAATATCTTCGGGATGTGAACATCACAGTTATGGACTGGCCAGCCAGAAGCCCAGACATGAACCCCATTGAGCACATGTGGGACGAGCTAAAAAGACGTGTTAGGGCTCGTCAGCCAGTTGCCCAGACGATACAGGAGTTGAAAACTGCCATAGAAGAGGAATGGGAGATGATCCCTCAAAATTACATAGAGCGGTTGATAAACTCTATGCCTAATCGTATGAGAGCTGTGGTAGATGCCCATGGAGGCAACAACCGTTATTAAATTAAACCTTTATTTGATAAAACATGTTTTTTATTCAAAAATCAATTGCCTTTAACAAGGCGCATATCCGACTTGTTAGGCGTAGCTCCATGTCGTATGGTATTCTGAATTCAAATTTAAAACAATACGATCGAAAAAGATGGTAAAATGTATCAGGTTTAAAACAGCATCAACAGTTTTTGTTCAATCTAGCAATCATATTTCGGTAGGGGCCATCGAAACCTAAACTCTAAGGTGGGCCAATAGAAGTGTCCAGAAGTGTATGATTATTTACACTTGGTATCCGAATTACATCTTTTTTTTAGAATATGGAATGTAAAAAAATAATATGAATTATTGACGAAGGTTATGGGCTGTTTAACATCACGCTACGACCCTAAGGAGCCGAGCAAAAAGTGAAACGGCGTGTGAAACAGCAGCGGGGCGCAGCTCGTAGTAAATAACATTATACTACAACAAAGATCATACGATAATATGATGTGGTTTATTGTTATTATGATACTATCGATAATACTGATATACGGGAGATTTACCAGGTTTACTACTTGTTTTGTTATTATGATAAGATATAATGCGTCACAACACTAGGCACATTGGCTGAGGGACTGCTGGCTACTGCGCTATTTGCGTGTCGCGTGTTCGATTCCTACGAGAAAAACGTAACATAACGTGACGCATGTAATTATCGAAGGATTAGTCAGAGGTATAGCTAATAGTAAACACACATTTCACCAGTTTTGTTTAAGTTCCGAGGTAGCGAGCCCATTGCCAAGAACCGAGCATAATCCATGCTCTGTATGGTGTCGGACGTAAAGAATAGCAAAATGCCATATCTTCCCGTGGGTGTCGTAAGAGCCGACTAAGGGACTTGCCAGAGAATGGGCAGCAGCGTTGTCTGTGTGTGGCGAAACTTGGGGGAAGGCCTATGTCCAGTAGTGGACGTCTTACGGCTGAAATGATAATGATGATGATGAGCATAATCCAAAGTCCTCTGTGACTGCTACTAACAAATGTCAGTTGAAAACAAAAGTATTAATTAGTCTGAGACAAGATAAAAAAAAACAAGATTCCATAAACACCTAAACAAAGGAAAAAATAAATAAGACAAATTAAACTTAAAAAACCCAATAACATTTTGCCCGACCCGGGAGTGGAATCTGGCACCCCTAAGTAGTCGAGCCTGTAACTACCAAAAAAATATACCTAACCTGGGTTTTTCTTTTTCATGTCTTTCTCCCATGACACAGGAGGTATTGTAAGCGTAGAGCAAAGTATAAAATATAAACATTTTTTTAAAGCAGCTCTTTTTTTGGCAAAACGCTGGATGTACTCTTTTACGCAAATAGGTTACCAATGTTCGTTCACACCAACACTCGTGCATGGATCGAAAAATTACTTGCCAAAAGTGCAATCGCTTTCTTAGCGTGTCGATGGAATCTAAAATCTTAGCGACTGGTGTTGGCCCAGAACTAAACCACGAGTTTGGGTGCTTCAGTAGCGTCCATCAGTTCCTGTAATAAACAAACAACGGGTAACGCAGGATACAACAGTACTCAAGGGCAACTCAGTCATGGTTCCTAAGCGTGATACTCAGTGCACAATGCATGCATGTCATGCTTTGCATACCTAAATACCTACAAGCTATATGATAAAAAAAAACACTGCACAAGGCGGCTAAAGAAGATAAGAACTTTGATAAAACTCTAAATTTAGACAGATATTACGAGTTTTATTACTTTAGGTTGACAAGTAATTTCTAGATCCAAGCACGAGTGTTGGTGAGAACGAGCATAACGTATTTGCCTCTAGTACTCATTTATACTTCAATACTAATATTATAAAGTTGAAGAGTTTGTTTGTTTGCTTGCTTGAACGCGCTAATCTCAGGTCCAACTACTGGTCCGATTAGAAAAATTATTTCAGTGTTAGATAGCCCATTTATCGAGGAATGAAAAATGTTGCGAAAACGGGGAAAATATGATGCAGACGAAGTTGCGTGGGACAACTAGTTCCTTATAATTATAACATCACGCTTAATACCCATAAACGTATGCAGTGGTGTATTGTGTATGAGCTCGCTATGTCGCCATTCGCCGTTTGTTTCGTTTCGTAATGTGATGTATTTTGAGATAAACTTTTTTAATTCAGCTTGCTATATCAGTAAGGTTGTTTTTTGCATCATGGTTGAAAATACTAAACATACATTTAGATATAAATGTATACTTGCGAACGGATTAGTATTTCCTCTAATAAATCTTGATAAGGTAAAGTTCGTATATACCTTTGGTTTATTTTAATTAATTGCTATGAAGGGATTCTGTTAACATGCATCCAAGTCTGGATATGACCGACTTTGTACCAGTCCGGAAGTCCGGACGGGGGACTTTGGCCACACTTGACATTCGTCTTGACTAGAGATATTTTCCAAAATAGAAAAAGGCAATGTATTGAGCATTTTTATAGAAAGATTAAAAGGTATCGTGAGTAATAGTAATAGCAATCTTGTCCGGACTCTTTTGCGAATGTCCGGCTTTTTGTCAGGCCTCTTCATTTTCAAAATGGTGACCCTACATCTACCATTACTTGAGAAAATTCGTGCTGTCTTAATTTTATCTGCTAATTTATTTGACTTCTTAGAAAAGCCCGAGTAGGAACTTTAGTTGTAGATTAATTCCTAACATTTCTACCTCTTAAATCTGATATAATAAATACTCTCTCAAGAGTATTAACAGATTCAGACCCTTTACTATATTCCAGTCATTATATCTTTAAAGCAGTTACTGAAAAACTTTTGGAATAATTGATTTTTTACGTTGACACTTAAAGTCCATTAAGCTCTTTCAACAAACAAACGCCAAACAAACAGCCGCCGCCGCCGGTAGCTCGTGCATCGCACTCGGCTGCGTGCGGCGCAGTGTGATGCTACGGACAATCGATGGTGTAGTGGAAACTGCCTGATACCAGTTTTTTGCTAATGTAGTTGTTGTCCCGCCGCGCCGATACCTTATTATATTTTCATAATACACACTACATAATCTTATCATATTGTGCACAATATTTATATAATTACTGTTACATATTGACATCCGTTCACTCATCATTTAGGTTCAGTTGAAAACCAGCGTCGGGCATTAGTGTCCGGCATTTTGCTGAACTGGGCCTATTTGGTGCAGCCGTGAGTCATACAATATTTATTGTCTAGTTTTAAGTCTTTTTTTTTAATATTTCCGTTTTTTATATTGTGTGTACTTATGGCATGTACCAATAAACGTTTTTTCTTTCTTTCTTTCTTTCTCTTTCTGTTGTACTCTGCTCTATTATAATCTAAGTATGTATATTTGTATATTATATATTTAGGAGAACGTGGCTAAATAAAAACAGTGTCTTGGGTTCTTGGCTTTGGTTCCGCTTGGAATCTTCAGGTTAAGCCGCGCTTGCCTAGATAGGTCGGTGGATGGGTGACCACCCTTTACATACCACCTTTCCTCCATACCTCGGAAAGCACGTTAAGCCGTTGCTCCCGGCTGTCATTTACAAAATCTTTGACAGTTGTAACGGATAATCAGTGGCCCAAAGTCTGAAAGATACACGATCATGTTTTTTCCATTTGAATAATTTAGTTTTCGAAAGACGATGAAATGATAATTTTTCTTAATAAACCAACGTTTATTTGTGAACCCATGATGTCATACTGGACAGCATGAATAAATCATTATAAACAATATATACCTAGGATAAGGGCCCTGTTCACCAGAATATCATGTTATGCAACATGAAATTCCTCGAAGTAGCAAACAAATACCGTACTTATCTCTAACCGAAGTGGTGACGAACTGTCCATATCTGAAGAGGCCTTTAAAACATTTTGTAATTGTACTCATCTTGCAATAACAGTCCGTGTGGAATATCCAATTGTAGATAAAAATGACACGGGTAATTTTTAAATAACAGACAATTGTTGTTATCGTGTGACGTTTTAACCTCATCTCCGGGGTCATTCGCAAACTCCTAGTATATTACTGATGCCTATCCGTCTCGCGCACAGTCACAACCAAACCTCTTCACAATGCGCGTCTTAATATTTCTGATCCTAAGTGTAACGGCCGTTGCGCCAGAATCGTGGTCTCTTGTTCCCTCGTTCAATTCCTTCTTCAAAGAGCAAAGTGATAAAGTAAAGACCATGTACAACGATGCCATCAACATGAAGGATTCCGTCGAGAACTACGTCGAAGAACAGCAGCAGATGATCAAGGACAATTTCAACACCTACGTCGACGATATTCAGGAGAATGGAAGAAACCTTGTCGATGCATCATCTTACAATGTTGGTGTCGACACGTTTTCGCTGCTGGAAAATCCTGATGTCGTTCTATCAGTGCCTGGAATAATCACAAGAAATGGATACATTTGTGAGACCCACACCGTCATATCTCAAGGCTACGTTCTCAATCTACACAGGATTCCTCGCTCTAAACATGGGAAAACAGTGCCATCGAAGACAGTTCTCCTTCAGCACGGCTTATTTGCAAGCTCTGCTGACTGGATCATGAATGGTCCCGGTAAAGGACTTGCGTATGTGCTGGCTGATGCTGGGTACGACGTGTGGATGTCGAACATAAGGGGAAACAGGTATTCCAAAGATCATGTTTGGTACAAAACGGACTCACATGCGTATTGGGACTTCTCTTGGCACGAAGTAGCTTTATATGATGTTCCTGCAGTGATAGACTACATTTTGGAGACTAAAGGTACAGATACTAAAGTAACCTATATTGGACATTCTATGGGGACAACTATTCTCTTTGCAATGCTGACGCTGAGGCCTGAATATAACGACATATTGACAGCTGGCTTTGCATTAGCTCCTGTCGTCTATCTATCCGATATGAAGTCGCCGTTGAAGTCTATGGCACCAATTGCAAGCAACTTAGCGTATTTAGACGAGTTACAAGGAACTTATGAGTTTATACCGAAAAATTCAGCCCTGGGTAAGATCTCAAGCACGTGTAACGGAGAAAACATGGATTCCTTGATTTGCAAGAACATAGTGTTCTACTTGTGTGGTTTTAACGAAGGGCAGTTCAACAAGACCCTGTTGCCAGTATTTCTGGCACATTTGGGTACTGGAACGTCTTGGAAGACAGCAGTTCACTTCTCGCAAGAAATCCTTTCTAGAAAATTCCAGAAGTTTGACTATGGATACTTGAACAATTGGAGGATCTACGGAACTGGCTCACCTCCTGAGTATGACCTGAGTAAGGTAACCGTTCCTATCAAGTTATTCTGGTCTAAAAATGACTTGTTGTCCAGTGAGAAGAATGTTATGGAACTTTTTAATAAGTTGCCTTCAAAACCTAAAATGTTCCTGGTTCCTGATGAGAAGTTTAATCATTTGGACTACCTCTGGGCTATTGACGCACCTCGACTACTAAATGATGAGATTCTAAATTCTCTAAACACATTTATGCCCGATTATACACTCACTATAAGATTTTGAAGGAGAAACTGGTAAAAACCAGTTAAACCACACTGAAAATAACTACTGAGTTTGTTCGTTAACAAAAGTGTAAAATAAATATGCTGCCAAACTAAAAACGAGTACCTATCAGTGATTGATACTTAAGAAGGATCCTGCCCAAAGGTATCTAAGTACCAAATTTATGAAGAAGATGTGAAGAAGCCTATGGAAGGAAAGTACTACAAACTTATTATATCCCACAATTTCTGTTTGAAGTGTTCAAGTGCCAGTGAAATCAGAGACACATTCGACTTGATCGTTGCAACCCAAAAGCTGGCAATGCACCTGCAGGCCAGCTAACGATGTATCTAGCTGTCAGTTACCTATTTAAGTCAGATAGGCCGCCTGTTACCAACTAAATACGCTGAATACCCCTCAGCCACGAGGTACACGTTTCAGAGATGCTTGTCTTGAGACAGGTTCTGTGGGCAAAATCCATGAAGGTAGTATGGATGAGTAGAGTATGCCTGCTGTCACGCCAACACGACTTGTGTAGCGACAGTTTAGCGCAGACGGAAACAGGTGATGCGCGCGGCTGTCGCATGTTGCAAATTGCGTCGGAAGTCGTGGGGGTGAGGTGAAGATCAATTCCGAAAGACCTTTAATCGAGGTCATGCGTCTACACCATTCAAGGGTAAAAACAGGAAGACTCGAACGCCGCTTTAGTTCCGGTTGTGCATTTAATACTAAGTATTTGATAAGCCTGTGATATATTTAGATTAATTGGCAATTGTTTACAATCGTTTACTTGTTCGTCGCCGTGACCTGATTCTATTGGAATAGAGGTCAATCTTAGAGTTTATTGATAAGTGCTGATTGTAAGACAGACAGACGTTGTGTAATTATTGTTTAAGTAATAAATTAATTAATATTGTTATACACGTGTTTTCCAATTAACCCTTTAAAAGAAATGTTGTAATATTATGATTATGGGACTCGATGTCTAATGAGTAAAAACTCTTTTAGGAATCTTTTTAACGAATGAAGAATGTTAGCAGGTGCTATAAACGGGGTTTTTTTTTTGATCACACACCAACACACACTACACACACTAAACTAAAATGAGGCAACACTTAAATAATACATGCATAAACTAACGTCTTTTTTCCCATGGGGGCAGGGAGAAACCACAAAACGCCACTTACTACGATTCTTTCATACTCCTAGAGCCTCGTCCACACTGATACAGCTGGTTCTGGTCACAAACGCATGCTGGTTGTGAGTGCGCACCTGAGGTTTTTAGAGAGTTGAAAATCTAACTCTAAGGCTTACTCATTAAAATCTCTTTACGCAGGCATGATGTTTTGACTTATGGATATTGTTTACTCTGTTCAAACAGTTGCCCTAAGTACCAGTCTATTCAATCTGATCTTATTATTTATTTATTTAGATAAATATATCATATTATACATCATCATCTGCTTAGCCTTCAGTCTCATCGGATACAGCTGAATACCAGAAGTTTGCAAAGAACGGCTGCCTATCTGACCTCCACAACCCAGTTAGTACTGAGTAGTACCCCTTGGTAAGACTGGTTGTCAGACTTTGGGCCACTGATTATCTGTAACGACTGTCAAAGATTTATTAATGACAGCCGGGAGCAACGGCTTAACGTGCTCTCCGAGGCACGGAGGAAACTTGGTATGTGAAGGGTGGTCACCCATCCACGGAGCAATCAAGGCAAGTTCGGTTTAACCTGAAGATTCCAAGCGGAACCAAAGCCAAGAACCCAAGCGGCTGTTATTATTTAGCCACGAGCTCCCAAATTTATAATATACATATAAGTATAAATATACATACTTATATGTATAATAAAGCAGAGCCTTTTAATGGACTTTAAGTGTCAAACGAGAAAATTCAATTATAGTAACCGCTTTAAAAATATAATGACTGGAATATATTAAAAGGGTCTAAATCTGTTAATACTTGTACTCTTGAGAGAGTATTAACAAATTTAAGAGCTAAAAAATTTCAGGAACTAATCTAAAACTAAAGTTGCCAAAAGTAAAGTCAAATAAATTAGCAGATAAAATTAAGACAGGACTCGGCTTAGGAATACGAATTTTCTTAAGTAAGGGACCATACATCTAGTATGGTCACCATATTGAAAATTAAAAGGCCTGACAAAAAGACAGACATTTGCAAAAGAGTCCGGACAAGAATCCTATTACTCACTACACACGAAACCTTTTAATCTTTATTTTTAAATGCTCATTACATTACCTTTTTCTATTTTGGAAAAAATCTGTAGTCCAGACAAATGTCAAGTATGGAAAAAGTCCGGACGAGGGTCTAAAAAATCGGTCATATCCAGACTTGGATGCATATGTTAGCTGGTGTAAGATGTGGGACAAGATTTGCAAAATAGGCCAAGTGCAAGTCGGACTTGCCCACAAAGGGTTCCGTGAAAACGCCACAAATATATATTTCTAGGGCATCCCCTTTATTTTTTTTGTGTTTAATATGTCTTGTTATAAAGGCATAGTAAGTAAGCCCCAATGTTCTGTATGGTGTCGGACGTAAAGAATAGCACCATCCTATATCTTCCCGTGGGTGTCGTAAGAGGCGACTTAGGGACTTGCCAGAGAATGGGCAGCAGCGTTCTCTGTGCTTTTGTAACAACCGTACTGCGATCGCCAACCCGCCTGCCAAGCGCGGCGATTATGGCTAAACCCCCAAAATGTCAATGTGGCGTCACTTAGGGAGGCCTATGTCCAGCAGTGGACGTCTTTTGGGCTGAAATTATGAAGTAAGCCCCAATATATTTGGAAAAAGGATAGGCCAGTTAATGATAGCGGTCATAATAATAATCATTTTGTGACATACTGACACACGGTAGAAACTTGAAATCTACCGCGCGTAAGGTCAAAACTTACAGCTCTGTGACAGCCAGAAGGATGGACGAGCCACACTTTCAGTACGGAACCCTAAAAACCAATGCTTGATTATGTTGTCTTTTTACTTTTTTGTTATACAGGGTATAACGGAAATGATATATACATACTTAAGGGTGTACTACAGACCATCAAACTGAACACATTTCTCCATCAGACAAACATCGTAATAGGGAAAAAAATATCAGCTACCCATACATTTGGGTCGAATTGGATTTGAAATTTTGTATGGGGCAGCAGATAATTTATTCGTGAAACGATGGTCTGCAGCATACCCTTAAGTATGTATTGTTAGCTGCGTCACCAATTCATTCGATTCATTTTGTTGCGTAAATTTATAACTTTTGTGTTTTGATAATTTGATTATATTTGTTGTCCTGATAGTTATTTCATTTCATTTCCTAAATGTATATAGTCTTTCCATAACACCCTGTATAAGGCACTGGCAACATACTAGGTACTACTACTTTAAAGTACGCGTAACACATATTGTGAAAACAGTCAATTTCGGTTCAAAGGTCGCAAGTTTTTTTTCCGTAAATATCGTCAATAATTACCTACTTACGTCAATGTTATCATTTGTTTGTGAGAGAAATGTTTGCAGATAATTTTTTATTATATCTATTTTTATAAAAAAGTTAAGTAAGTACATTGTTAGTACATTTCATGCGTAGTTATATCCGGGTGTATTATAACAGTAATAACAAAAATTTTATAAATTATTTATTCATGTCCATTTATACTGACTACAAGCAAAGCAACATCTCGTTAGTACTGGCAAACCACAGTACACCCCCAAGTCGTTGCTAGATAGATGGTCGTGCGTTCGTAGATAGATTAGAAAAACCAATTGTGGGAATTTAAGGTGGAACCAAGCGCCAGGGCAGCCCCCCCACCTTAAGTATACACTTCAATTTCGTCAAACGCCAGGAACATTTGCCTCCAGAACGTGATCTGTAGTTGCCTGAAGAGATAGCTTTCAATTGATAAGCGGAGGAAGACAATGATGATGTATTGGCCTTTTTATACCTTGAATTATTACAAACTTCGTTGCAATTCTTCCGTCCAGATTTCCCTGAAGGATATAAGGAAATCATTCTGAATTTCGGGCGGAGTCGGGATGAGCTGAAATTACAGGGTCTCGCAATTATATTCATTACGTTAAATTTCTTGTAATAAACGAGTAGCTGACGCCGTTTTTCATCGTTAATATTTTAACATTCGGACAGAGGTTATGAGTGAAATACATTCTTTTGTGATCTCATGATTAGTCTCGAAAAACTCACTAATTGATCGATTTCGGTATCCAATAAGTGTCTTGTTTTTATGCAAAAGTGCAATACCTACGTACATGGTGAAAATGTAAGGAACACCTGTTTTTTTAGATTAGATTAGATTCGATTTTTTGCTTGTCGATGTCTCTAAAAATAAAACAAAAAATAGATATTTCTTACATAATATTGAACTAATCTAGCGACTTGCAGTATCTATGTGCTTGAAATACACGAGGTATCCATAAAAACGTGAATGCTACACTATCATACATGACGTAGATAAGATACAAACTGTTTCAATGCTGAAGAGGCTGATTTTGAAATTCAAGGTTCTTTCCTTTTTCTCACAATAATACAGTGATCCTTATTGTTATGAGTGTTTACAAGTCTCATACATAGACAGCCAGGCCCGTAAAAAGTCTTCCTGTGACAACTTAAGCTTACTATGTTTTAACTGTTAAGGCACAGGCCTGTAATCTATGTTTCAAGGGTGCGCGTGCGGGTGCGGATTATCTCATAATCTGCCTAGCCTTTTCCCAAACTATCTCGGGGTCGGATTCCAGGCTAACCGGATGCAGCTGCGTACCAGTATTTTACATGAAGCGACTGCCTATCTGACCTCCACAAGCCAGTATCTAGGTAATACGATACCCTTTCGTAAGGCTGGATGTCAGACTTTTGGCTTCTGACTACTCGTAACGACTGTCAAAGATCCAAAAATGACGGCCACGACCAAAAGCTTAACGTGCTTTTCAACGGACGGAGGAAACTCGGTATGTAATTATGGTCACCCATCCACGGATCAACCGCAAGCACGGCTTAACCCGCCCGGTTAACGTCGCTATGAGTTCACAACCTCTCATAGCCAACGAGGTCTTAGCATTTATCAACCATGCCATCGACTACATGGACGAAGTCAGCATCTTGCAGATCTGCAAGTCTAGTTTTAAGGAGGAGGAGATCAGCAGTGCTAAGCTGCTGCTGTTCCAGTCGCTCGGCAAAGTCGAGCAGATGCAGTCCCGCCGGAGGGATGGTGGCCAGAAGTGTGTTCAAGACATCATCACGTTGTTGAAGAGCACCGACCCAGACGACGTGCCCGCTTTTGTGGCGAAGGAGCTTCATAAGTTGCCCCCAGTCACGTTTGACCACGTCGACGTCACCAGGTTGTTGAAGGACATTACAACTCTCAAGGCAAGCCTGGCTGAGGTGTAGGCGGGTGTCGAATAACACCATTGGTGAACTACGTGCCGAAGTGGGGTTGTTGCGCAACTCTGTTAAGGAAAAAGGTCACCAACGTGAGCACACGTTGCGGAGCGAGAAATGCTAGCATCGGCAGTTTTGAGTCGGCGAGCTCCACTGCGTCACCCGCTGCTGATATTGCACGCGTTGCAACTTGCGCTGCTGCGTGCTCGAGGCCGGCCGAGGTACTGACTAGTGTGGGTACGTCGACCCCTAAACGTGCCTACGCTGCTATTGTCGCCACGCACAAACCTGTGTTGCATACCAGGAAGGGGGATAAGAAGAGCTGTAGTGAACCTGCTAACAGGGCATCGAAACAGCTTGGCCCAGCTTCAGGAATGTGTGACAAGGATGGCTTCGTGAAGGTGGAGAGGAAGCAGAGCAAGAAGCCTTTTAGTCGGAACCTGTGCGGGACCGCGCCAGTAGGACCCAATATGATGCTGCGTCCGGCAATACCCACGACGCAGCTCTACGTGTCCCGGCTACATCACACCATTCGTGGTGTGATGTAGCCGGGACACGTAGAGCTGCGTCGTACTCGTATATACTCCATGACCTCCTCAACCTTCGGGTTGAGGAGGTCATTGAGTATGTACGAGTGAAAGACAGCTGGACCTTGAGGGTCGAGAAGTTGGAGTCGCGCCACACCACGAATTTCAAATCGTTCGTGGTGCGAGTTCCGACTCATCATATCGAGACCTTCCTCAAGGAGGAGTTTTGGCCGAGGGGTGACAGGTATCGGTGATTCCGCGGAAGGCTACGCGACACCACGCAGCGCGACACGACGCCGTCACTTCGTGTACAATAGTTTAAAGATTTAATTTTATAAAGTAAGTATTAGTTTATAGTTAGTCATTTTATGCTTATATATGTATTGTGTTCTATGGGCCTAGTTGCCTGAAATAAAGGATTGTATTGTATTGTATTGTATAAGGGACCGACCCCAGAAAGAGACTTGTGATGAGCCATTTCGGGGAATTTAAAAAAGATTCAATTGCAAACCTTGTTGTCTTTAATGTTAAATTATTATCTTCTTAGAAGGGAGGTGTGCCTTTTTACTGTAGTGGGACAATACAGGCTAATACTCGTTTACTCAACCCTGAAGAAACCGGCTGAAATTCGAAGAATTTTGAAAGTACTAACCGAACTAGGTTTTCACCATGTATAGCCGATTTTGTTTACGTAAACTTAGCACATTAAATGTTTAAGTTGTATGTCATTCGGTATTTGTTTATATGATAGCACCTTTAGATAAGTTTTAATGTATTAGGAACTAGCTTATGCTTCACTCGCGTGGAGTTTGGTGATTGCCCACGTTTGCGTTACCCCACAAAAATAAGTAGCCATTTAAATGCTTCCACCCATTTCTACCATTTCCAAAAACAACGAAATACGTATTCATTTTTTTTTACTCAGAAACTTTAACGACAATAATTAATTTTATTATTTTGACTTCAAAAATGACGGATTCCGCAAATAAACTTTCAACCCCTATCAAACGCTCTTAGGGGGTAGGTTCTCAAAATGCTAAAATACGTATTTATTTATTCTAACCAGAAGCTTGTTTAAGAAATTTCATGATTCTAATGTTCTAATAGTTCATCCCTTGTTTTACCCCTTTAGGGATGGAATTTCGAAAAACCATTTCTTAGTGGATATCTACTCTTCATAAAGAACACACCCTCTAAATTTCAGGTCTCTAGAACCAGCGGCTTAGGCTGTGCGTTGATATATGTCAGTCAGTCGTGCTGTGATTCCTGACCCGACCACGACATTGGTTCGGAGATTTTACTATGGCACAAAATGGTTATTTTAATAGTGTTTTATTGTGTCACCTATCCCAGGAATTTGTGCCTTGTACTTTTTGAGAAATAAGAGTACGATTGTGGTCGGGCTGGGGATCACGGTTCCTGACCCGACCAAAACCAGATCTAATAAAATATCAATAGTGGGAAGTTACTGATTATGCCAAAAATATTTGTCAAATTGTGCCTATGGCATACACTACGCATTAAGTCAAGTAGTCACACTCTGTGTATAATGTTGTCTGCAATTAAAAAAAACATTTTTTTGTTCTTCTAACGACACTGACAACCTTTTTCAGCGCTTCATTTCTACAAAATAACTGATATAGGTACTCAAATAAGGCACTTAAAAAATATAGATACCAACTAGCCACATTTCAGCTTTAAAACTAAAAGCAAAAAGAGTCGTACCTCGTTACGTAAATAACAATAGTTGTACATAATTATGATAAGTGCATTTCCGTTAAATAGTGAATCATAGATAGAAAGTATTATAACTACTAACTAGAAAATATTATAATTGACAATTACGCGTCGACATATAAGTTGAAATTAACAATTAATTATGCACTCCCTTGCGGCAAAAAAAAAACAAATTGCTAAGTCAACGCAATTAAAAGATATGACCATTTATGTCACTTATTCCACATCATAAGGATAAGTTGAAATTTAAACACAAATTAACTCGTTACAGTACCAGTACAAGCTGAACCCTTTCTGCATACTTTTACTATTTTATACAGGAGTCAAGAAGTTAATAGTTAAGAATTAACCTTTTAAAATATAAAAACATAGTTTTCAGACTTTTTCCTTTACTTGTGATGTAAGATCTTGCATCTTGCCAAATTTCATGATTCTAGGTCAACGGGAAGTACGCTACGGTTTTGATTCCCGAGCGATTTCCATACAAATTGACCAAATAAGAAATAACTATTGACCAAGGATGCAGTCAATTCAGGTTGGGGGGCGGAGTTGAACTGTCTTTATTTATCGGGCAAGTGGACAAAAGAAGAAAAGCGGCTTCATTAGAATCACAAAGAGATGCTAACTATTCTAAAATGTTTGTAAGAATTTGGCCCGTCTCTGAGTCATACATCTGTCTTACTGCAGTGCGACAACAGTGGTGGCGTATTTGAAGAAGGAAGGTGGACACAAGTCTTGTATCCTAATGGAGTTAACATATCAGTTATTTCATTTACTTCAGAAGTATGAGATTCATGTTATCCCTCATCACATCCCAGGCAGGTACAACAACGTCGCAGACGGTCTATCTCTTCATTCGACGTTACAGGAATGGTATCTACTTCCCGAATTCTCCAGCATTTTCATTGTAAAGTGGGGTGATCCCAGACAGATCTTTTTGCCTCTAGCACAGCTCACGTCGTGCGTTGCTATGTCACTCTAGATCAACGAGACCAGCGAGCATGGAGACAACGCGTTCGCATTCGAATGGGATTTTCGTCTGGCTTGTGTCTTTACTCCTCAGTATTTGTTTAATCGGGTCCTGATGTATCTCAATCAGGCTGGAGGTGTAGTGGCACCGAGGTGGTCCCGAGCATTCAGGAGAGCAGACTTGAAGAACAGAGCGCCTCCGTTCAGGATTCACAGCTTATCGAGGGTGCTAGTGGACACGAGGACCGGGTAGCCACCACCTCGAGAGAAGGAGCTGGTCTTAGAAGTATGGAGATTGGTGTTCCAAGTTTGATGTTAGTAATTTTTTTAGACCCAGAGGGAATAGTCTCGATATTTAGTCGATTTCCACCTAAAAGAAAAATTATCTTGTCGTACAATTTTACTTCATAAACCGGTTGCGTCTACTTTATGCAATACAAAGATCGGTGCCCGTTTATGATCAAATATTTTAGTGAAGCAAATGATTAAAGCTTAGCCTTGCAGCAACGTAAGAAGTGCCCACCGTGTGTCTGGTATCCTAAGTCTCTGGTAGGTTGTTTGGGCAGTAGACCTCTTTCAAAATCAATGCTTGGTGGAAATTTCAATAATTAATGCAGTTATTTTGCTGTTATGTTCAGGGCGTAGGATACACGACTTAACATTGCTAAGTGTATCTCCAGACGGATGAGAATAGCATTATGTTCTAGCCGCATTTTGGGTTGAAAACTGATTCGAAAGATTGCGTACAGTCAGGTTGGAAATTATTAAGTAATGTTGAAATTGCTGCGCTTGAGCTTTTTAAGTCAAACCATTGGAGGTTTGGCTTAAAAAGCTCATAAAAACAGGCGTCGATTGCTTTGTCCTAGTAAACGATTATTTATTACAGTTTAGTACAAGGGGAAGCCTAAGGAGCTTCCCCTTGCTAGAACCACTTCCTTCCTGTAATGTTTTTTTTTTTGTTTTTTAGACAATTAATTAATTATCTCGGATTCAATAGAATAAGTTATTTTATTTATATAAAATTAGGTATTGATGAATAATAAATGTTACCTACATGATTATAGGAAGTTTACCAAGAGATGATTTATGGTACTTACGTATAAATTTTCAGTTTATTGTGTTAAGTGTTTAATGATTATAGTCATTTGTATCTTAATGACCTAAATATCTCGAAATTCTTTTATAACACATTGGCGTCCCGTGCACCAGGCGATAACAAACAAAGCCTCAATTAATCTTTATATGACCCCCAATGAGGCCGAAGGACAATAGTAGCGTTTTACCTTCAAATAAAACGCTTATGTCCGGAGACTCTTTCGGGGTCATAATTTTAAAGACGGCCTGGTTTAAGAGGTGTCTCAAGTTTTTAGGTTTTTGAGGCCACAATGAACGTTTTGGCGCTCTGCAGCCACCTGGTGAACGAAGGCGGAAATACATCATCATCGTGTTGTCAAGAAAGCGATAGTTGCATATACCTATACAGATGTGACACGGAAACAGAAGATGCTTGACTCAAATAATGTTTATATGACACCGATTGAGTCTCCGGACACAACAAGCGTTTTATTTGAAGGTAAAACTCTACTATTCCATACCGGTGTATTTCGGTAGAAGTACTATATAACCTTTATAAATGTTTCGGTAGCAGTACTTATACCATAATAAATAGGGATTTTCTTTGCCGTCCGTCTGTCATTCACCTTCTGATTGTTGCACAACCTACCCGCGCATCCGCACCGCGCAGTTTATCATGTTTTTCGGTACCGAAATTGTGTAAAAGTTAAATAAAAGTTAAATAACGGTTTAGCCCAACCATCATTTATAAAGTTATCGATATAACCTTACATTAAACCGGTACCGGTGTATTTTTAAGGTATCTTTATCTTTAACAGCTTACAGTCCCTGGAAAATTGTTTGTTTTGTTTTAGTTTAGATTAACAGTTTTTTTTTTTATTTATTTATTTATTCACACACAAGTTTCCTTTGCCATTACAGATAATAAACCTAATGCGACAAAGTAACTTAAAATATACTTAACTTATTAAACCTTACATGCTACGCAGTACGTGGCCCTTGTGAACTCACTCAGTGTACAGGTGAATATGTCTATGGCATCCGCCGCCGTGTTGAGAGTGCGCAGTGCACGAGTCAGCGGTGCGCGCCCCAGCAGGTTAGTGCGCGCACTCGGCACCACCAGCAGCTGCGGCTTGCGCCGCCGCTCCACGTACCTATCCGGTAAATTAAAGCCTATTTCTGACAGTATCTCTGAGTTTTGCATACTCCCTCTTAAAACTTTGAAAATAAACGTTGCCAGTGCCACTTCATGCCTAATTTCTAATTTGTAGTAGCCCACCATACCGAGACAGAATAGGGTAGGGTACAGTAACGGGTATCCCGGGTACCTTCCATACAGCTTTAAATAAATAAATCTGACGAATTTGTTCTGTATCCGTTCGAGCATATTTTTGTATTTTATTTCACTCGGACTCCAGATCGCTGCATTATATTCCAGATGACTCCTCACAAGAGCCTCATACATAGCCCTCAATGCACTGATGTTTGTGAAATCATTTGCCTGACGCAGCACAAATCCCAGATTCCTGTAAGCTTTTTTACAGACGTGTACCATGTGTTTGCGAAACTGCAGATCACTGGTGAAATTAATGCCTGAATCCCTAACCTCCATGACACGCTGCAGCGGTTCCCCGTCCATGCTGTACTGGTGGTGTTGTGGGATTCGTGTGCGTGTAAATGAGAGCACAGAGCACTTTGATACGTTAAAGTATAGCTTATTGCAGTGACTCCATTCAGTGACCCTATCCAAATCGTGCTGCAGCATGTCACGATCCGCAGCGTCTTTTATGACTGCAGACAACTTAAGGTCATCAGCAAATAGCATACACGTTGACCGGACTACCTCTGGTTAATAATTTACTACAATAATAAATAGTAAGGGACCCAAATTAGTACCCTGATTGACGCCCGATCTGGTGTAGTAGGGCTCCGAAAAGTGTCCGCCACAGTCAACATACTGACGTCTATCCCGAAAATAACTGGCGAAAAACTTTACCGTATGAAATGAGCAGCCCATACCCGCCAGCTTTGACAAGAGTATATTGTGGTCGACTGTGTCGAACGCCTTCCTAAAGTCCAGGTAGGCTACGTCAACCTGAAGCCCAGCGTCAACAGCTGGTACCAACTGTGTCATCAGGTGAAGCAAGTTCCCCGTTGTACTGCGCTCAGGACGGAAACCGTGCTGCGTATCAAACAAATGAGGTCCTATCTGTGAATAAAGGCAATTGTGAACAGCCATCTCGAATACCTTGGCTGGTGCGCTCAGTACCGCAATTGGTCTGAAGTCACTGACATCCGTACCATTTCCACCTTTCGGTATAGGTACCACCCGCGTAAGTTTCCAACGACTAGGAAAGTGTGCCACCGACAAACAGACATTAAATATATGCAGCAAAGGTTCAGTTAATATCATGCGGCAATCTCTCAAAATGAAGGGTGGAATACCGTCTGGACCCACTGAGCGCTTAGGTGGCAGAGCAGTCAGTGCGCGCCGGACGGCCGCCCGCTCGAGGCAGGCGAGGTGCGCATACGCGCAGCTCGGCGCTGCCTCACCGCACGCCAACCCCGCGCTCAGCGTGCCCGCTGTTTCGCTCTACACAGAATGAAAGAATCGCGCAAATTCCATAGCGGATTCATTATCAGATAGAACTCGTCCCTCTTTGATCAATTTGTACTGACTTGAAGTGTCTTTTTTCGACCTTACGTAATTCCAGAATGATTTAGGGTCTGTAGCGAGATGGTTCTGTACTCGATCTCTGTACCGGAGGTGAGAACTCGCTGCTTCTGCCTTCACCCTTGCCCGACACTGAGAGAATGCCTCGTAATCAGTTGGAGATTTTGTCGTTTTATACTTTTTGTGCAAATTTAATAAGATCTAAGTTATACCATTCTGGCCATATAATTTATTTGTATAGATAAACACACCAACACAGTCTGTTTACAAACACAGCGTCTAATTGCTACACGATACCGTGTGGAAAGGGCAATCATTACTACAGGTCATTCATATCTTCACACTTAAATGACACGCGGGGTCAGCAGAGGTCTGGTCAAAGTCTGCTTTCGTAGAAAGTAGGTATTTACAATATACATGACACCTGTATGATATCTATTACGAGATTAAATAAGTATCAATATGATATATTCTGAGTTAATACTGCCCATAAAAGTAGATATAAATAATATTGCACTTTGTTGAGTATGTAGGTAGATATCAAAATTGTTTTTGTTATGATACTACCTAATTGTTGCGAATTTTAATTGAAGAAAGGTAATGGCTCTGTAGGTTCTGTATGGTGTCGGACGTAAAGAATATCACCATCCTATATCTTCCCGTGGCACGGTATTTCGCCTAGAACATGCTAGGTGGACAAAATTCATGTTTTCATTTCCAGGAAATCTTAATTGCATAACACAAACAACACCCCTAAACTCCAAATTCCGAGAAAATTTTGTTTTTCAAATGCTTAACTGATGATTCATAGAGTTCAGAAGTCAGGTAATGAGTTTAATGCAAGCGTTCCGGTCAATCAGTTGCAATTTAGCGACACTTTTGTGCACATCTCATAGTGGCCTATAGTGATATTGTGAAAGTTTTCGTGATGGATATTAATACTAAGGGTATGTACTATTATTTAATATATTGTTTTTATCAGAATCTATTAAAATTAATTTTTAGCATTTTTTTAACATAATGCATAAATTTTAGCGTGATTTTTTTCATAAAGAAAACTTTGAACGTTCAGGAAATACATTTATTGGCCTCTATTCAGGCTAGTTTTTAGATATATTGTAGGTATAACTGTGTAGTTTGTAAAAACATATATTGTTCTGCACACTTCAGTACAACATATTTTTTTCTTTTTTTTTCAGAACACGTTTACTCTAATTCAAAGGTAGCCTTTTTCGAAGAGTGGTTGAAACACATGAAGAATGATAAAAAGTCGCGCATTTATGACTATCTTTCTTCAAAATTTCACCTTGGTGACATTACTGAAAGCAGCCAAGAAGAAATAAAGATGAAAATATCCAACTTTTCTGCTAGGATTGGAGCCAAATGGTTGGCTTCGGGAAAATCGAAGGAGCGTTTTTTAACTAAAAATAAATCTTGGCTGGATGAAGGAGACATACAGTTTACTGCGAGTTCTTTAGACCCACAACCTTCGACATCAAGTGAGGCTGTTACATCTGCAGGAAGACCTCGCAAAGATTTCGAGGAATCGTCGTTTAAGACGAAGAAACGTCGAGTCGTGGATCTCGTAGAATCTCGAAGTGCCAGTGAATTAGTGACTGCTGCCGAAATTGCTGAGCGTTCAGCAGGACAAAGAATAGTTGCCAATGGGATTAGAGACATTAGTGAGAGCCCATTTAATAAATTTTGTCTTGAAACTAGAAGACATTACCTTAGTCTCTATTCGTGGTACTATATGCCTGCTACTATACATAAAATATTAGTACACAGTACTGAGGTTATCAAAGCGGCATTGCTTCCAATTGGGCAGCTTTCCTAAGAGGATCAGGAAGCACGTAACAAAGATTGGCGCAGATGTAGGGAGTAAAACACCCGCAAGTGCTAACGTGTTGCCACGTATAGAGACTTGCTGTCCATGTTAATAATAACATCTGACCCTTTGATCAATAGCCTTCGTGAGTTTCCCCAAAAAAATATGTGCAGAGGTATTAAAGTTAATTGTAAGCCCGACCATAGTAGCGTCAAGATCGGAAACGTCATCAGATTGTCGCACATTGCCACAAAATGATGACGATGCATCAGAAGATTTTGATGATGATTATGATGATTAGGTTAAGTTACTATTTAGGTTTAGGTTAGGTAAATTTGTGAAGTAGGTATTTATTTATTTAATCCAATTTTGTTGTTTGTATATTATTTTTAAATATTTTTATCTGTTTTTATATATTTTTTGTTTTTTATTACAAAATCATACCAAAAACTATTAATAATGCCTCAATGTGACTACTTATATATAAAAGTATCTTTATATATCATAAAATAATATTGTCCACCTAGCATGTTCTACACGGTACACTGTGCGTGGGTGTCGTAAGAGGCGACTAAGGGACGAGAATGGGAGAGAATGGGCAGCAGCGTTCTCTGTGCTTTTGTAACAACCGTACTGCGATCGCCAACCCGCCTGCCAAGCGTGGCGATTATGGCAAAACCCCCATGTTCTGTCAATGTGGCGAAACGTTGGGGAGGCCTATGTCCAGGAGTGGACGTCTTTCGGCTAAAATGATGATGATGAATTGCTAGAAATGAGGTGACTGCTGAGATGCCGACTAATAGAAAGAGAGAAAAAGTATTTATTAGTATAAAGTAGGACAAAAAATATGATTATAACTAACAAAAACTTAATTATAATAAATAATCCTAGAAAAAGAATTTAAAAAGAAATAAGACAAATTAAACAAGTCCAAAAACAAATTATATAAAAAGTAAAAACGAAAAAGAATTAAAAAAAGACAAATTAAACTAGTCCTGTACGAGGCCAAAAGAGCATGGTGCTATAACAATAAAATACGTCACAGCGCTGGCATAGAACTCGTACAGAAGAAGACATGCTGCGCCAACCCAAAATAAATTGGGATAAGAGCAGGACAATGATGATGAAGTCGTGGCGAATGTACAAAATTCCCTAATAAGAATAGTGATAACAATATAGACGGGTTGATAACTTTGGACCACATTTAGGACTTATTTATTTTATTCCTTTTCCTTCCCACTCCTAATTTACCTACCTAATTATAATAAATAATATCTCTGTAGGTACCTATGTTGATAATCATTAAACCTACTGACATATTATTTTCATTATCAGATTATGATATGAATAAGTATTATGCGATGCATTAAACACTCAATATCAGGTGGCCTACCATAACGTATTAAAACATTATTGTTTTACTCCTTTTCCTTTTTTTTATTTTAGGAAAGTGATGGCGCTAGACGTCCAGTATAGCTCCGTCTCTTTCCCACACTAAAATAAGAGTAAAGCTGCTTTCAGACTACGCTATACTATAGTGCCAAATAGTATAGCAAAGAAGGACCTAACCTAGTACTTAAGCCAATAATATATAGTACAGTACAGTGTGAACGTGTCCATAACAATGTATGGTGTGAGAAATTGTTGAGCTATGAGCTATACTATATGCTATTATATTATAGCGTAGTCTGAAAGCATTTTAAAACAATACTTCTTAAAGACGTCATGGTAGGCCAGCAGACCTCAGGAATACCCGAAACATGAACACTTATTACCTACGTAAGATGTCGTAATTAAAAACAAAAGCATATCAGTTACGTCTCTGATGCATTTAGTAAAATTTTGAAGGAAGAACGAGAGGAAAACCAAAGAAAAGATGGCTTGTTTTGAGAAAGAAAATATAGTGTGACTGTTGACTAAACAAAGTATGGAAAAAACGCCGTGTTGCTCCAACACCAAGTAAAATGGTGATAAGGACAAGAAGATTATATCAATTACGTCCATAATTTAGGAATGTAGGTGCTCATGTAGCAATATAACTATTAGTCATCGACACGTTTGAAGGTAAAGATAATTATTTGCACTTGAAATAAGTTCGATCGATAAGATGCTCCTTCATTTCACTTGATCAAACAGAATTTCCGACTTTCGATAATTTTGGCTGTAATTAGGAACATAAGGCATGGCACCTCAGAGCCTAGGCAAGCGGCAATCGCTTTCAAAGTGTTTTGTATTTCAGTAACGACTTAAAACAGGACTTGCTGTTCGGTATAGTGCTGTATGCTTTTTTGGCGCGTTCTTAATGACAATAACAAGGTAGGCTTGGTGGAAAAAGCCCTGAATGATAAATAATTGTGTGCTTTAGAATAGAATAGAATAAAACTTTATTGTACACCAAAAATTAAACATAACGGGCTTACAAAACTAATAATTTTATGGTTACAAAGGCGGTCTTATCGCTGATAGCGATATCTTCCAGACAACCTTCGGATGGACATTATGGAATTAAAATTAAAAAGGGGGGTAGTCAGTGGTGTACCTACTACACAAAAATTTTAAATAACAAAAGTAAAGTTATCTACTTATGTATAATATACATATTAAAAAAAAAAAGAAAATAAATATATATGTAGATATTTGTGTCTTTAACATTAAATCGCAAAAATAAAACTAGAATGGTTACAAATTTAACTGAGACTGCATGAAATTACAGAGACTGAAAATGATTTGTAACTAGGCTTTTAAAAGCAACGAGTGACTGTGCTTGTCTTACCGACACCGGCAATTCGTTCCATAAACGGACAGCCTGGACCGTGAAGGACTGGTCATAAAATTTGGTGGAATGAGCAGGCATCAAAAGTCTCAAATTCTCCGATGATCTCAAGTGTCTACTGTGAGTATCATGTAGGAACTGTGCTTTGTGCTCTAACCCACACGTGCAACTGATTCTGAAGAACTTCTCGTAAAATGTCTAACCGCATGCAGCTGAATACCTGTATTTTACATGGAGCGACTGCCTATCTGACCTCCACAAGCCAGTTAGTACTGAGTAATACGATACCCTTTGGTGAGACCGATTGTAAGACTTTCAGGCCACTGACTACCTGTAACGACTGTCAAAGATCTACAAATGACAGCCATGACCAACGAATATATAAAATTCAAAGTCCTGACTGACTGAGATATCATCGCGCAGCATAAACCGGTGGTTTTAGAGACCTGAATTTGGAGGGTGTGTTTTTTGTGAAGAATAGGTATCCACTAAGAAAGGGGTCAAAATTCCACGTATAAAGGGGTAAAACAAGGTTTGAACGACTGTATGGAGATCGGTCAATTTTAAAGTTAGAAGCATAAAATTTCAAATAACAATAATAGAAAAAAAAACTATCATCATCTTCCTGCCCTTGTCCCATTTTACTTGCGGTCGGCGCAACACGTCTCTTTCTTCCATTTTCCTCTGTCATTTGTCATGCTTTCATTTACTCCTTTTTCCTTCATATAATTTTTCACACAATCCATCCATCTTTTCTTTGGTCTTCCTCTCCCTCTCCACCCATCCACATTCATATTCATCACTCTTTTAGTCACATGTGTTCCATCCCTCCTCATCACATGTCCATACCAAGACAGACGAGTTCCTTTCATCTTTTCTGTAACAAGCGCCACTTTCAAACTTCCTCTTATATACTCATTTCTAACTTTATGCATTTTAGTCACACATCCATCTCAACATTCTCATCTCTGCTACATGCAATCTTTTTTCATCCGTGTTCTTCACTGCCCAGCATTCCGATCCATACAGTACGACAGGTCGTATCACGGACTTGTATATTTTCCGCTTTAACTTGAGGGGCATCCGTGGGTCGCAAGTTGTTCCAGTGACCTGTCGCCATTTCATCCATCCTGAGTTGATCCGGTGCGTTACGTCCCGGTCTACATCGCCATCTCCTTGGACAAGCGACCCGAGGTACCGAAAATCGGAGCAGATCGGTATGGGCGTTCCGGCAAGGGCTATAGGCACAGGACTGGAGAGACCACCGAAATCACAAAACAAGTATTCTGTTTTGGTCCTACTTAATTTCAGGCCAACATTCTCCAGTCTTTGCCACCACACCTCCAATCTGCTCTGGACCTCGAGGCCACTCTCGGCAACTAGCACAATGTCGTCGGCAAACAGCATACACCAGGGGGCCTCTTCCTGAATGTCCGACGTAAGAGCGTCCATTATTACCAGGAAGAGGTAAGGGCTTAGACCCGACCCTTGGTGCAAGCCAACTGCCAAATCGAAGCTGCCGGTAGTGCCCGCTGTAGACCGTACTTGGGTTCTACATCGACTGTACGTCGCTCGGATCAACTGCACATACTTCCCAGGCACACCTTTCTCCTTAAGAAACAAAAAACTATAATATTTCATATAATTCCATATTTCGTAAAAATACGTTCAAATACGTATTTTTGCGTTTTTGGGAATCTACCCCCTAAGAGCATTTGATAGGGTTTGAAAGTTTATATGCGGAATCCGTAATTTTTAAATATTTTTAAGACCTACAAAGACTTGTTCCGGGCCTGGCTGTCTATGAGCCCTGTAAACACTCATTTCAATAAGGATCACTGTATTAGTATGAGAAAAAAGAAAGAAACTTGAATTTCAAAGTCAGCCTCTTCAGCATTGAAAAAGTTTGTATCTTATCTACGTCATGTGTGATAGTGAAGCATTAACGTTTTTATAGATACCTCGTTTATTTCAAGCACATAGATACTGCAAGTCACTAGATTAGTTCAATATTATGTAAGAAATATCAATTTTTTATTTTATTTTTAGAGACATTGACGAGCAAAAAATCTAATCTAATCTAAAAAAACAGGTGTTCCTTACATTTTCACCATGTACGTAGGTATTGCACTTTTGCATAAAAACAAGACGCTTATTGGATACCCAAATCGATCAATTAGTGAGTTTTTCGAGACTAATCATGAGATCACAAAAGAATGTATTTCACTCATAACCTCTGTCCGAATGTTAAAATATTAACGATGAAAAACGGCGTCAGCTACTCGTTAATTACAAGAAATCTAACATAATGAATATAATTGCGAGACCCTGTAATTTCAGCTCATCCCGACTCCGCCCGAAATTCAGAATGATTTCCTTATATCCTTCAGGGAAATCTGGACGGGAAAATTGCAACGAAGTTTGTAATAACTCAAGGTATAAAAAGGCCAATACATCATCATTGTCTCCTCCACTTATCAATTGAGAGCTATCTCTTCAGGCAACTGCAGATCACGACTGGAGGAAAATGTTCCTGGCGTTTGACGAAATTGAAGTGGTGTATACTTAAGGTGAGCGTGCTATCTTGGCGCGTGGTTCCACCTTAAATTCCCACAATTTGTTTTTCTCATCTATCTACCATCTAGCAACGACTTGGGGGTCTACTGGGGTTTGACAGTACTAACTAGATGTTGCTTTGCTTGTAGTCAGTATAAATGGACATGAATAAATAATTAATAATATTTTTGTTGTTACTCTTATACACCCGGATATAACTACGCATGAAATGTACTAACAGTGTACTCACTTAACTTTTTTATTAAAATAGATATAATAAAAAATTATCTGCAAACATTTTTCTTACAAACAAATGATAACATTGACGTAAGTAGGTAATTATTGACGATATTTACAGAAAAAAACTTGCGACCTTTGAACCGAAATTGGCTGTTTTCACAATATGTGTTACGCATACCTAGTTTAAAGTAGTAGTACCTACCCAACTAGCATGCCTGATACCGCTACAGTTGTACTTTAAAACTGAATGGAGATATAATTTCGCCACTTTCTTTGTAGGTGCACCTTTATTGGGCTTTTATGTACCCACCGATTAGTTTTTAGAAAACGTTCTATGGTCTTTTATACAACTAACTTTTGCTAGCTGGGTAGTATGTTGCCAGTGCCTTATACAGGGTGTTATGGAAAGACTATATACATTTAGGAAATGAAATGAAATAACTATCAGGACACCAAATGTAATCAAATTATCAAAACAAAAGTTATAAATTTACGCAACAAAATGAATCGAATGAATTGGTGACGCAGCTAACAATACATACTTAAGGGTATGCTACAGACCATCGTTTCACGAATAAATTATCTGCTGCCCCATACAAAATTTCAAATCCTATTCGACCCAAATGTATGGGTAGCTGATATTTTTTTCCCTATTACGATGTTTGTCTGATGGAGAAACGTGTTCAGTATGATAGTCCGTAGCACACCCTTAAGTATGTATATGTTACGGGATTACAACGTGAGTAACTGGGTATTATTAATAAGGACCGGCCATTATTAATAATGCCCAAGAGCGATGGGCAAAGTGATTAATTTATCACTTTGACCAGCCATTATTAATAATGACCGACGGCCCGTGGTCCATATAATAAGTCAGTGTTTGAGATATCTTGAATTTATCACATGGACCGGCAGTATGAATAATTCCCTACTTGTAGCCGCGCAATTGGGTTAGGTTAGGTTATTTTATGTTAACTTTTCATGAACACTTTGTAAGTTTAATTTTATTTAATAAACAAAAACACTAAAGTTTACCTAATTTATTACTTTGCCCAAGATAGGGTGGGCATTATTCATAATGGCCGGGAAAAGTGATTAATCATGCTGTTTTAATCACATTGCCCAATTGAGTCGGGAATTATGAATATAGACCGGCCATTATTAATAGTGCCCGGACTTATCAAATTGCCCGTAACATATATACCATTTCCGTTACACAATGTTTAACGAAAAAGTAAAAAGACAACTTATTCAAGCGTTGGTTTTTAAGGTTCCATACTGAAAGTGTGGCTCGTCCATCCTTCTGGCTGTCATAGAGCTGTATGTTTTGAGAGACTTTAAATGTACAGCGCGTAAGTTCCGCGCGTGTTTGGAACTTACGCGCGGTTGATTTCAAGTCTCTACCGTGTACCGCTATCATTAACTGCCTATCCTTTTTCCAAATATATTGGGGCTTACTTACTATGCCTATAGAACAACACAAAAAAAATAAAGGGGATGCCCTAGAAATATATATTTGTGGCGTTTTCACGGAACCCTTTGTGGGCGAGCCCGACTTGCACTTGGCCTATTTTGCAAATCTGGTCCCACATCTTACACCAACCAACATAATATATGCATCCAAGTCTGGATATTACTGACTTTTTTAGCCCCCCCGTCCGGACTTTTTCCATACTTGACATTTGTCTGGACTATAGATTTTTTCCGAAATAGAAAAATGTAATGTAATGAGCATTTAAAAAGATAGATTAAAAGGTATCGTGTGTAGTAACAGGATTCTTGTCCGGACTCTTTTGCAAATGTCTGACTTTTTGTCGGCCTTTTAATTTTCAATATGGTGACCCTACATCTACCCTTACTTAAGAAAATTCGTGTTCCTAAGATGTGTGTAAGCCTGTCTTAATTTTATCTGCTAATTTTTTTGACTTTACTTTTTGGCAACTTTAGTTTTAGATTAATGCCTGAAATTTTTTAGCTCTTAAATTTGTTAATACTCTCTCAAGAGTACAAGTATTAACAGATTTAGACCCTTTTAATATATTCCAGTCATTATATTTTTAAAGCAATTATTGAAAAACTTTTGGAATAATTGAATTTTCTCGTTTGACACTGAAAGTCCATTAAAAGGCTCTGCTTTATTATACATCTAAGTATGTATATTTATACTTATATGTATATTATAAATTTGGGAGCTCATGGCTAAATAATAACAGCCGCTTGGGTTCTTGGCTTTGGTTCCGCTTGAAATCTTCAGGTTAAACCGAACTTGCCTGGATTGGTCCGTGGATGGGTGACCACCCTTTACATACCAATTTTCCTCCATACCTCGGAGAGCACGTTAAGCCGATGCTCCCGGCTGTCATTTATAAATCTTTGACAGTCGTTACAGATAATGAGTGTCCCAAAGTCTGACAACCAGTCTTACCAAGGGGTATCGTATTACTCAGTACTAACTGGGTTGTGGAGGTCAGATAGACAGCAACCATGCAAACTACTGGTATTCAGCTGCATCCGGTGAGACTGAAGGCTAAGCAGATGATGATATATAATATGATATATTTATCTGAATAAATAAATAACATGCTCTGTATGGTGTCGGACGTAAAGAATAGCACCATCCCATATCTTCCCGTAGGTGTCGTAAGAGGCGACTAAGGGACTTGTCAGAGAATGGGCAGCAGCGTTCGCCAACACGCTTGCCAAGCGTGGCGATTATGGCAAAATCCCCTTATGCCATTTGGCGACACTTGCGGTAGGCCTATGTCCAGCAGTGGACGTCTTTCGGCTTAAATAATGATGATGATAAATAATAAGATCAAATTACTGTACTGATTCTCTGATTATTGTACTTAGGGCAACTGTTTGAACAGAGTAAACAATATCCATAAGTCAAAACATAATGCCCGTGTAAAGAGTTTCTAATGAGTAAGCCGTAGAGTTAGATTTTCAACTCTCTAAAAACCTCAGGTATTCGCAACCAGCTTGCGTGAATGACCAGAACCAGCTGTATCTGCGTGGACGAGGCTCTATGAGTATGAAACAATCGTAGCAAGTGGCGTTCTGTGGTTTCTCCCTGCCCCCATGGTAAAAAGACGTCAGTTTATGCATTTATTATTTAGGTGTTGCCTCGTTTTAGTTTAGTGTGTGTGGGTGTGTGAGTATGCGTGTGAGTGTGTGTGGGTGTGTAAAAAAGAACCCCGTTTGTGGCACCTGCTAACATTCTTCATTCATAAAAAGATTTCTTAAAGAGTTTTTACTCATTAGACTTCGAGTCATCATCGTCATCATCATTTCAGCCCAAAAGACGTCCACTACTGGACATAGGCCTCCCCCAAGTATCGCCATTGAAATTTTGGGGGGTTTTGCCATAATCGCCACGCTTGGCAGGCGGGTTGGCGATCGCAGTACGGTTGTTACAAAAGCACAGAGAACGCTGCTGACCATTCTCTGGCAAGTACCTTAGTCGCCTCTTACGACACCCACGGGAAGATATGGGATGGTGCTATTCTTTACGTCCGACACCATGCAGAGCATCGAGTCTCATAACCTTAATATTAGAACATTTCTTTTAAAGGGTAAATTGGAAAACACGTGTATAACAATATTAATTAATTTATTACTTAAACAATAATTACACAACGTCTTAGACATGACTGTCTTACAATCAGCACTTATCAATAAACTCTAAGTTTGACCTCTATTCCAATAGAATCAGGTCACGGCGACGAACGAGTAGACGATTGTAAACAATTGCCAATTAATCTAAATATATCACAGGCTTATCAAATACTTAGTATTAAATGCACAACCGGAAGTGAAGCGGCGTTCGAGTCTTCCTGTTTTTACCCTTGAATGGCGTAGACGCATGACCTCGATTAAAGGTCTTTCGGAATTGATCTTCACCTCACCCCCACGACTTCCGACGCAATTTGCAACATGCGACAGCCGCGCGCATCACCTCTTTCCGTCTGCGCTAAACTGTCGCTACACAAGTTGTGTCGGCGTGACAGCAGGCATACTCTACTAATCCATACCACCTTCATGGATTTTGGCCACAGAACCTGTCTCAAGACAAGCATCTCTGGAACGAGTACCTCGTGGCTGAGGGGTATTCAGCGTATTGAGTTGGTAACAGGCGGCCTATCTGACTTAAATAGGTAACTGACAGCTAGATACATCGTTAACTGACCTGCAGGTGCGTTGCCAGCTTTTGGGTAGCAACGATCAAGTTGAATGTGTCTCTGATTTCACTGGCACTTGAACACTTCAAACAGAAATTGTGGGATATAATATGTTTGTAGTACTTTCCTTCCATAAGTTTCTTCACATCTTGTTCATAAATTTGGTACTTAGATACCTTTGGGCAGGATCCGTCTTAAGTATCAATCACTGATAGGTACTCGTTTTTAGTTCGGCAGCATCTTTATTTTACACTTTAGTTAACGAACAAAATCAGTAATTATTTTCAGTGTGGTTTAACTGGTTTTTACCAGTTTCTCCTTCAAAATCTTATAGTAAGCGTATAATCAGGCATAAATGTGTTTAGAGAGTTTAGAATCTCATCATTTAGTAGTCGAGGTGCGTCAATAGCCCAGAGGTAGTCCAAATGATTAAACTTCTCATCAGGAACCAGGAACATTTTAGGTTTTGAAGGCAACTTATTAAAAAGTTCCATAACATTCTTCTCACTGGACAACAAGTCATTTTTAGACCAGAATAACTTGATAGGAACGGTTACCTTACTCAGGTCATACTCAGGAGGCGAGCCAGTTCCGTAGATCCTCCAATTGTTCAAGTATCCATAGTCAAACTTCTGGAATTTTCCAGAAAGGATTTCTTGCGAGAAGTGAACTGCTGTCTTCCAAGACGTTCCAGTACCCAAATGTGCCAGAAAAACTGGCAACAGGGTCTTGTTGAACTGCCCTTCGTTAAAACCACACAAGTAGAACACTATATTCTTGCAAATCAAGGAATCCATGTTTTCTCCGTTACACGTGCTTGAGATCTTGCCCAGGGCTGAATTTTTCGGTATAAACTCATAAGTTCCTTGTAACTCGTCTAAATACGCTAAGTTGCTTGCAATTGGTGCCATAGACTTCAACGGCGACTTCATATCGGATAGATAGACGACAGGAGCTAATGCAAAGCCAGCTGTCAATATGTCGTTATATTCAGGCCTCAGCGTCAGCATTGCAAAGAGAATAGTTGTCCCCATAGAATGTCCAATATAGGTTACTTTAGTATCTGTACCTTTAGTCTCCAAAATGTAGTCTATCACTGCAGGAACATCATATAAAGCTACTTCGTGCCAAGAGAAGTCCCAATACGCATGTGAGTCTGTTTTGAACCAAACATGATCTTTGGAATACCTGTTTCCCCTTATGTTCGACATCCAAACATCGTACCCAGCATCAGCCAGCACATACGCAAGTCCTTTTCCGGGACCATTCATGATCCAGTCAGCAGAGCTTGCAAATAAGCCGTGCTGAAGAAGAACTGTCTTCGATGGCACTGTCTGCCCATGTTTAGAGCGAGGAATCCTGTGTAGATTGAGAACGTAGCCTTGAGATATGACGGTGTGGGTCTCACAAATGTATCCATTTCTTGTGATTATTCCAGGCACTGATAGAACGACATCAGGATTTTCCAGCAGCGAAAACGTGTTGACACCAACATTGTAAGATGATGCATCGACAATGTTTCTTCCATTCTCCTGAATATCATCGACGTAGGTGTTGAAATTGTCCTTGATCATCTGCTGCTGTTCTTCGACGTAGTTCTCGACGGAATCCTTCATGTTGATGGCATCGTTGTACATGGTCTTTACTTTATCACTTTGCTCTTTGAAGAAGGAATTGAACGAGGGAACAAGAGACCACGATTCTGGCGCAACGGCCGTTACACTTAGGATCAGAAATATTAAGGCGCGCATTGTGAAGAGGTTTGGTTGTGACTGTGCGCGAGACGGATAGGCATCAGTAATATACTAGGAGTTTGCGAGTGACCCCGGAGATGAGGTTAGAACGTCACACGATAACAACAATTGTCTGTTATTTAAAAATTAGCCGTGTCATTTTTATCTACAATTGGATATTCCACACGGACTGTTATTGCAAGATGAGTACAATTACAAAATGTTTTAAAGGCCTCTTCAGATATGGACAGTTCGTCACCACTTCGGTTAGAGTAAGTACGGTATTTGTTTGCTACTTCGAGGAATTTCATGTTGCATAACATGATATTCTGGTTTCAGGGCCCTTATCCTAGGTATATATGGTTTATAATGATTTATTCATGCTGTCCAGTATGACATCATGGGTTCACAAATAAACGTTGGTTTATTAAGAAAAATTATCATCTCATCGTCTTTCGAAAACTAAATTATTCAAATGGAAAAAACATGATCGTGTATCTTTCAGACTTTGGGCCACTGATTATCCGTTACAACTGTCAAAGATTTATAAATTACAGCTGGGAGCAACGGCTTAACGTGCTTTCCGAGGTATGGAGGAAACTTGGTATGTAAAGGGTAGTCACCCATCCACCGACCTATCTAGGCAAGCGCGGCTTAACCTGAAGATTCCAAGCGGAACCAAAGCCAAGAACCCAAGACACTGTTTTTATTTAGCCACGTTCTCCTAAATATACACATAAGTACAAATATACATACTTAGATTATAATAGAGCAGAGTACAACAGAAAGAGCTTAATGGGCTTTAAGTGTCAACGAAAAAATTCAATTATTCCAAAAGTTTTTCAGTAACTGCTTTAAAAATATAATGACTGGAATATGGTAAAGGGTCTGAATCTGTTAATACTCTTGAGAGAGTATTCATTAGATCAGATTTAAGAGGTAGAAATGTTAGGAATTAATCTACAACTAAAGTTCCTACTCGGGCTTTTCTAAGAAGTCAAATAAATTAGCAGATAAAATTAAGACAGCACGAATTTTCTCAAGTAATGGTAGATGTAGGGTCACCATTTTGAAAATGAAGAGGCCTGACAAAATGCCGGACATTCGCAAAAGAGTCCGGACAAGATTGCTATTACTATTACTCACGATACCTTTTAATCTTTCTATAAAAATGCTCAATACATTGCCTTTTTCTATTTTGGAAAATATCTCTAGTCAAGACGAATGTCAAGTGTGGCCAAAGTCCCCCGTCCGGACTTCCGGACTGGTACAACGTCGGGCATATCCAGACTTGGATGCATGTTAACAGAATCCCTTCGTAGCAATTAATTAAAATAAAGCAAAGGTTTCATAAGAACTTTACCTTATCAAGATTTATTAGAGGAAATACTAATCCGTTCGCAAGTATACATTTATATCTAAATGTATCTTTAGTATTCTCAACCATGATGTAAAAAACAACCTTACTGACATAGCAAGCTGAATTAAAGTTTACCTCAAAATACATCACATTACGAAACGAAACAAACGGTGAATGGCGACATAGCGAGCTCATATACAATACACCACTGCATACGCCTATGGGTATTAAGCGTGATGTTTTATATTATAACTAGTGATCGGATATTCGGATGCATATTTACCTAAAGTACCTACGTTCTTTCCTGGCAAAAGGTACAAAAGTATGGAAGCGGCTATTTAAAAGCCAATTTTTGTCGCGGGATTACCAAATTTCATAATTCTTTAGTAAGTATAAAATGTAGTACTCAAAATATCGTAACGAATTTTTTAAATTTATTTAAATCCTGGCAAGTTTGTTGAAAATAACAAGGAAAAAAATACAACAACTGAATTCGTATTTTTGTGCTGAAATGTCGAATGCTAAAACAAAATGGTAAATTTGTCTGGGCATAATTCATTTGGAACTAAACGAAAAAGTGACTAGACTAGTTTTTATTTTTTAAATAAACTCGTTTTCCCATACTGGCACACGCTCCATACTAGTCAACACTCAAACTTTAGGTAAATATGCATCCGAATATCCGATCGCTAATTATAAGGAATGAGAACTGAGGTAAATAGGTTATTCTCGTTCTCACCAACACTCGTGCTTCGATCGAGAAATTACTTGTCAACCTAAAGTAATAAAACTCGAAATATCTGTCTAAATTTAGAGTTTTATCAAAGTTCTTATCGATTTTTCTTTAGCCGAATTGTGCAATGTTTTTTTATCGTATAGGTAGTAGGTATCTATGCAAAGCATGACATGCATGCATTGTGCACTGAGTATCACGCTTAGGAACCATGACTGAGTTGCCCTTAAGTACTGTTGTATCCTGCGTTTCCCGTTGTTTGTTTCTTACAGGAACTGATGGACGCTACTGAAGCACCCAAACTCGTGGTTTAGTTCTGGGCCGACTCCAGTCAAGATATTAGATTCCATCGACACGCTAAGAAAGCGATTGCACTTTTGGCAAGTAATTTCTCGATCCAAGCACGAGTGTTGGTGAGAACGAGCATAACCTTTTTGCGTAAAAGCGTACATCCAGTGTTTTGACAAAAAAAAAAAGAAAAAACTGCTTTAATTAAAAAATAAAACACAAAGTAAGTATTAAGACTTTATAGTGTTTACTCTTCGATCAATAATATGTATTATACTTTGCACCGCGCTTACAATACCTCCTATGTCATGGGTGTAAGACATGCAAAAAAACTTTACCCGTGTTATATTTTTTTGACTGCCTTGTTTGGTAGTCACAGACTCGACTGCTTTGAGGTGCCAGATTCCACTGGACCATAGAGTTTCTTGCTGGTTCTTCTCCATAGGAAACGACCAACCCGTACCGTGCAAATTTTGTCGACGTTTTATAAGTACCCATGTAAGTAGGCCTATTTAAAATAAAATATTTTGATTTTGATTCCCAGGTCGGGCAAAATGTTATTGGGTATTTCAGTTTTATTTGTCTTTTTTTAATTTTTTCTTTTGTTTAGGTTTTTATGTAATCTTGTTTTTTGTTATTTTTAACATTTTTTTCTGTATTGGGCCTGTCTAATCAATTCTTTTTCTTTCTTTCTTTCCATCTGAAATTTGTCAGTGGCAGTCACGGAAATCTGGATTGTGCTCGGTTGTTGGCAATGGGGTCGCCACCTCGGGACTTAAACAAAACTGGTGAAATGTGTGTTTACTATTAGCTCTATCTCTGACTAATCCTTCGATAATTACATGCGTCATGTTATGTTACGTTTCTCTCGTGGGATTCGAACACGCGACACGCAAATAGCGCAGTAGCCAGGCGCTCAGCTACTGTGCCTATTGCTGTGAGGCATTAGTGTATCTTATCATAATAACAAAACAGGTAGTAAACCTGGTAAATCTCCCGTATATCAGTATTATCGATAGTATCATAATAACAATAAACCACATCATATTATCGTATGATCTTTGTTGTAGTATAATGTTAATTACTACGAGCTGCGCCCCGCTGCTGTCTCACACGCCGTTTCACTTTTTGCTCGGCTCCTTAGGGTCGTACCGTGATGTTAAATAGCCCATAACCTTCGTCAAGAATTCGGATACCAAGTGTAATTTTGAATCATAGCTGTAGTTCTATTTATCGTGTTCAAACAAACAAACTCTTCAGCATTGTTATATTAGTAAAAATACATGAATAGTTTTATTTGTTGTTGTAGCCAACAATGTAGAATGCTCTGCTCACACCCTTACAACACGTCATAGTACTAAGTCAAGACGAGACGCGCAAGATAACAAATTACGAACACATGTTATTATTGTTCATTCCTCATTAGCAATTAACAGAACATCCACACCGACTCTGTTATAATTAGTTTTATTCTTAATAATAAGTACCAGAAATATTTAGCGTCTACTCTGCTAGCTTGTAAACCTAAATAATAACTAACTTTGATTGCCCTTTTGATCTCAGGATCGTAATGCGAATGCTAGCGTGGGGTCCCGAGACCCTAGCACCAGTTATGACATTTTTCGTATAATACGTCAATTTTAAAATTAAATAAATGCTTGCTTCACAAATAATATTTGCGCCATCACATCTTCCAAGCCCATCGTTCTGTGCTGGCGCTACCGCTGCGGCAGCGGAGAACCTCGGCGTAAATATAGTAAGTAACCTTGGTGGTAACTATATTTTCGAGGCGTTTGGGGTTGAAACTCTGGGGCCGTGGGGTCCGAGTGCTCAGCCTTTTTTAAAAAATCTAAACTCTTAGTGGACGCTTCCCGTGACCCAAGGGCTGGCTTTTACTATGGCCAGAGGCTAAGTATTGCTATACAACGTGGCAATGCTGCCAGCCTCTTGGGCACATTACCAGCTGACAGCGTTAAGGAGGAGTTTTTTGACGCCCTTTTATAGTTTATTGTTATTTTAGTTATTTAATTTATTAGTTTGCTGATCCTTGTAATGTATATGTATAGTAGTTATTTCAATCAAATAAATAACCCAAGGCCCAGATACTTTACTAAGAAACACATTGAATAATAATGCGCAGTAGGTACATTATTTTTTCTTCATTAAGTAGTTATGTAGAAAAAATTATGTACTGCGCAATAAATAGGTTATATACACAACCCAAGAGCAAAACAAAAATACCCAAGTAAGACTGGCAGCTTTAATTGATTAATAACGAGCAGTTAACCTAAAGACAAGAATAAGAACTACGCATCATGAGATCTGTATTATAGTGGAAAATTCATGGTAAAGTACATCACAGACATACTTCCATGGGTTTGACTAATTGAAAGGGAACAACGCCAGTCATTACAATGCTCTTAGTTCAGGAAATACTTACCTACGCTTACGATAAATTACACGATCGCGAATACGTGAATTTGCTACCTCCGCCTAAAATGTGATGATTTACCTACGCGTTTCATTATGAATGTAGGTTTGGTGTCAAAGGAAAGTTCAGGGTAATTAAACAAAACAACGCTAATGAAATTAAGTGACAATCTATATTAAATTGTGTATTTCAACTGTTGTATGAGATAACCGTTTCCCGGGAAATAGACGTGCTTGACCACTTTGAGGTATTTTTCTATCAAGGAATATGTTATGGCATCACGTTTCCATCAAATATATAAAACTCAGGTGTCCTCAACTTTGATATATATTAATCACACTTTTATAATACTGTGGGACTGGTGCCTAAGCTAGCCGAAACGCCTGTATTTCAGGACACCAGAACCCAGAACCCAGTAGGTACTATATTAAAACGACAGCCGTTTAAGTTTGATAAAAAAAAATGATAAAATAAAGGCCAGAAAAAACCCTATTTGTTTTCCCTGACGCTAAATTCATTTCTTACAAGAGAATAAATAAGAGTAGGTAGTTTTTTAATGTTTTATTTAATTATTTAAATTTTTGCATTTATCGCTACTTTAACAAAGCGATAACTCGCCTGACCTCCGTAATTTGAGTACGCACATCAATTGTGACTATACCTTCTTCTTATTTTCGTATCGATGATACATCCATATACACCACGCCACGTGGCCACGTTTTTTGCAGCGTCAGAGGCGCTATTCAGGTCGTCGAAAGGGCAGGTTAACGGACACCTTGGACACTTCAGTAGGTGGGGCATAGTTTTATCCGGAGCGCCGCACTCGCACTCGGTGGTTAAGGAATTAGTTACCCCATTTTGCCAAATCGTGTTTGCAGCGTCCCACTTGGGTACGCAATCGATTCAGAGCTTTCCAGATAGGCCACTGCAGGTCACTACCGGGAGCCAGGTGTTCTTGGGGCTTCACGAAGTTGTGCAGTGGTGAGCATCTCTCTTGCCACAACTTGCATCGTTCTTTAGGTGGCCTGTCTTGCATTGCCTGAGTTTGCGTTATTTGACATTTACTTTTTACTTTATTTAGCCGGCGACGGCCTTCAAGCTTTCACGGTTATTAGTAAACTTAGACTTACGAAATATCTTCCGTGGTTTTCAATTATTATGAGCTACCGATATTTCGACGCTGTTGCACGCGCCATGATCATGCGGGATGACGGCTGAAAAGGGCCCCTGAAAATTGCATTACCTAGGGGCCCCGACATGGTTAATTCGGCCCTGACTCCCAGGATGAATTATGGCTATTCAAATTTGCAACGACTATTTTAGTAAGCCAACCATTGAAGTTTGGTGTTATGTGAAACTCTTGTGCGATGTGATCGAGCAAGTCACATACACTGTGAGAATTTCTCATTACTCCGGGTTGCAGATAAGACAGTTACTCCGGGATCAACAGAAATGGCGCTGCCATATTGTGCGTAGGGTATCTCCACTACCAGCGTCATTCTAGGGATGTGTGGCCTTAGATGTTGGGTGCCGTGATGCGTTTCTTGGACACATAGGATGTCACACTTTGTTTTCTCGCATAGTTCAGACAGCAGCGAGTATTTATTTTCTGAAAAGCCTTCGATGTCGACATTGAGGTGATAATTAAAACCGGTTTAGTGATCAGGTGGTGGGTGCCCATAGAGAGATGGTTGTTGCTATTTGGTCCTAATGTGGACCGTTGGACGAGTCGGACTCTCCGGGGAGCCGTTTGGAAGTACTATCGTGGTGAAAGGAATAAGTCATCTAGACCCTGCGTTACCGAGTGCCAGCTGTCCAGGGTGCGCCGAACGTTTAGGATCGCAATACGATTTAGATTGACGTCGCTCGGGGAGGCTTGTCATGCATCCCTATATGCACAACTATACCTTATGTAGGTACCTACCTATTAATAAATTGGCTGTTCTCTGAAACAGATCCTAAGTACTTCTATGTCATTCGTTCATTTGCCAGGAATCATTTTATCAGTTTATTACTATTAAACGACGTAGGTACAAAATGTCTGTCAACAATTAGCGACGGGACTTCCCCAAAAACAATACGGTATGGAGATGGTTCGAGAAGTAGGTAGTAAGAATAACAAGATAACTACTAAACTGGGTAACTATTTCTTGTTTGTAAGATCGGCGCAGCTGTTTTTTTCGGATGGGATATCTTAAAATAACCCCTCCCGCTCTGTGCGGAGCAGAAGGTTGTGTCAGACTTGTAATGACTAGAACCCATCCATGTCCCTTCTTAGCCCTTTGTGTTCCAGGGCCACGGTATCTCTTTCTAACAGTCCCGCAGCCCTGGCAGGCATCGGCCCTCTCGGAATCCTTCCGATTTGCTGACATCTCCATAAGGCGCGTGTGGAACAGGAACGGGCCGTCTCGACACGGCCTGTCGTCATAAGACGAACGGACGGTGAGCTAGCTCACCGTCCACAGGACCGCGTTCGGCGCCGCTTGCCTTTTTTTTCATAACTACTTCTCTGTTAATCATTTCATTAGTCACCTTCCACTTTCTAACCCACACCAGTCCATTACCTATTCGTTTCTTAGGTTTTCCCCCACTCTTGCGCTAGTACAAACTTCCTATAATCTACCTATTACTCTATACACTACGATTTTATTAATTACAGCTGTGGCCCGCGACTTTCGTCCGAGTGAAATTATTATAAAAATATTACTTCCCTATTTGAATTGCATTTTGTTTACAATTTCAAGGGTATTAACTTAATTGCACGGAACCCTAATCGGCGAATGCGCCAATCACCAACTGGACCGCCGACATTTTCAGGAATATAAGCACACGAGTACGTAGTGTGTGTTTCTCGATGATTATCTCTTAGCGCAGGACAGAACATCATCATTGTTCTCCGAACTCTCGGCCAGATGGATTGGCAAGTAAACTGGGGGAAATTGAGTCTTATCCCTCAGAAGATAACAGAGTATTTGGGTTTAATGTGGGATGCGTAATAATTTATATCAGAAAACAAAATTCAAAGCATGCAAATAGTTTGATCGAAGTTGCTCAGCCGCCGAGGGGAGTCGAAATACAGAGTACATTCTGAATTGTACTCGTCTGATAGTTCCAATGGGTCGTTTGAATTTTACCTACTGGCTTTTTACAACACGGTATGAGATTCATGTTATCCCTCATCACAGACCAGGCAGGTACAACAACGTCGCAGACGGTCTATCTCTTCATTGGACGTTACAGGAATGGCATCTGCTTCTCGAATTCTCCAGCATTGTTATTGTAAAGTGGGGTGTTCCCCAAACAGATCATTTTGCCTCCAGCATAGCTCACGTAGTGCTTTGCTATGTCACTCTAGCTAGATCAACGAGGCCAGCGAGCATGGAGATAACGCGTTCGCATTCAAAATAATGGGATTTTCCTCTGGCTTGGGTATTTCCTGCTCAGAATTTGTTACCCTGGGTCCTGATGCATCTCAATCAGGCTGGAGGTGTATTCCCGATTATAGTGGCACCGAGGTGGTTCCGAGCATTCTGGAGAGCAGACTAGAAGAACAGAGCAACCGCGCCTCCGTTCACGATTCACAGTTTATCAAGGGTGCTAGTGGACACGAGGACCGGGCAGCCACCACCTCGAGTGAAGCAGCTGGTCTTAGAAGTATGGAGATGTGGGGGTGGTCTGCGACTGGTCTGAAGAACAAAAGTGTCTACTCAAACAAGGTTGGTGGTCGTCGACTTTGACAGGCCAGCATCGGAGAGATGGTTAAAAATTGGTGTTCCAAGTTTGATGTAATTTTTTCAGACCCAGAGTGAATTGTCTCGATATTTAGTCGACACCCAAAAGAAAAATTATCTTGTCGTACAATTTTACTTCTTAGATCGGTTGTGTCTACTTTATGCAATACAATTAATGGGGCCCGTTTATGTTCAAATATTTTAGTGAAGCAAATGATTAAAGCTTAGCGTTGCAGCAACGTAAGAAGTGCCCACCTTATGTCTGGGATCCTAAGTCTCTGGTAGGTTGGTTTGGCAGTGTAGACCTCTTGCAAAATCAATGCGTATTGGACAATACAAGAATTAATGCAGTTATTGTGTTGTTATGTTCAGGGCGTAGGATACACGAGTTAACATTGCTAAGTGTATCTCCAGACGGATGAGAATAGCATAATGTTCTGGCTGCGTTTTGGGTTGAAAACTGATACGAAAGATTGCGTACAGTCAGGTTGGAATTTATTAAGTAATGTTGAAATTGCGGCGCTTGAGCTTTTTAAGTCAAACCATTGGAGGTTTGGCTTAAAAAGCTCATAAAAACAGGCGTCGATTGCTTTGTCTTAGTAAAATATTATTATTTATTACAATTTAGTACAAGGGGAAGCCTAAGGAGCTTCCCCTTGCTAGAACCACTTCCTTCCTGTAATGCTTTTTCTTTCATCTTTTTCAGACAATTAATTAATTATCTCGGATTCAATAGAATAAGTTATTTTATTTATATAAAATTAGGTATTGATGAATAATAAATGTTACCTACATGATTATAGGAAGTTTACCAAGAGATGATTTATGGTACGTATAAATTTTCAGTTTATTGTGTTAAGTGTTTAATGATTATAGTCATTTGTATCTTAATGACCTAAATATCTCGAAATTCTTTTATAACACATTGGCGTCCCGTGCACCAGGCGATAACAAACAAAGCCTCAAATAATCTTTATATGACCCCCAATGAGGCCGAAGGACAATAGTAGCGTTTTACCTTCAAATAAAACGCTTATGTCCGGAGACTCTTTCGGGGTCATAATTTTAAAGACGGCCTGGTTTAAGTGTTTTCTCAAGTGTTTAGGTTTTTGAGGCCACAATGAACGTTTTGGCGCGCTGCAGCCACCTGGTGAACGAAGGCGGAAATACGTCATCATCGTGTTGTCAAGAAAGCGATTGTTGCATATACCTATACAGATGTGACACGGAAACAGAAGATGTTTGACTCAAATAATGTTTATATGACCTCGACTGAGTCTTCGGACACAACAAGCGTTGTATTTGAAGGTAAAACGCTATAATTCCATACCGGTGTATTTCGGTAGAAGTAATAAATAGGGATTTTCTTTGACGTCCTTCTGTCGTTCACCTTCTGATTGTTGCACATAATTAGAACTCTGTATTGGTAGGTACCAATACTGAGTGCAGACTGCGGTGCGGGTGCGCGGGTACCTACCCGCGCACCGCGCCCTTTCTCATGTTTTTCGGTACCGAAATTGTGTAAAAGTTAAATAACGATTTAGCCCAACCATAATTTATAAAGGTATCGATATAACCTTTATATTAAACCGGTGCCGGTGTATTTTTAAAGTATCTTTACCTTTAACCGTAACCGCTTACAGTCCCTGGAAAATTGTTTGTTTTGTTTTAGTTTAGATTAACAGTTCAATTTATTTGTATAGATAAACACACCAACACAGTTTGTTTACAAACACAGCGTCTAATTGCTACACGATGCCGTGTGGAGGGGCCAATCATTACTACAGGTCATTCATATCTTCACACTTAAATGACACGCGGGGTCAGCAGAGGTCTGGTCAAAGTCTGCTTTCGTAGAAAGTAGGTATAAATTTACAATATACATGATATCTATTACGAGATTAAATAAGTATCAATATGATATATTCTGAGGTAATACTGGCCATAAAAGTAGATAGAAATAATATTGCACTTTGTTGAGTATGTAGGTAGATATCAAAATTGTTTTTGTTATGATAATAACTAGGTCGTTGCGAATATTAATTGAAGGAAGGTAATGACTAGAAATGAGGAGACAGCTGAGATGACGAGCAATAGAAAGAGAGAAAAAGTATTTATTATTCTAAAGTAGGACAAAAAATGGTTAAAATTAACAAAAACTTAATTATAAAAATATATATATATATATATATGTCGGAGTCGGATTATTAGTACGGACTATGAATCGAAAGCGCGCCAAAGGTCAAGCGACCTACTCACCAGTCTACCCACATCTAAGCGCGCTTACTACAGAGTCGTGATGTTTTGAGCTCCCAGCGAGAAGGACAGTCTGTGTCAGACCGCTGCGGAGTCAAGACGTCCCGAAACTGTAACCCGATTCATGGTGCCTAGTGTTATTGTGTTGAATTGTAATTTCAAGTAATTTGTTAGTTCGATAAAAGCAGTGTACCGTGTGTGTGTGTTTTCATTGCACGAAACCCGTGTTCTGCCCACATGATTCCGAGTCTAGTGGAATAAAAATCATCAGACTGCGACATCAGAAGTGCGATCGAATCGTGCTTGTGCAATCACACGCGAGAACAGTGACAATAACAATCAGTGACGGTTACTTTTTGAAATACAAAACGAATAATTGCACTCGCGATACGAACTAAAACTCAGCCAGTGAATAGCAAGCTAGTGTTGGCGGTTAGTGTTTTTGTTAAGTGTGTTAGCGGATTTTGATCCCGACAAAACATAATATATCATCACGCTTGTAATCTCTGAAGGGTTAGGCAGAGTGTACCTAATAGAATACCCACATTTCACAGAGTGCGATGCGCGCTAGTAATGCGTCATCCATCGCTGACTTGTTTTGTGTAAAATCTGGTTCTTCTAACCTAACAGACAGATGTGTTGCTGGGGAGTTTGTTCCGCCACTTCTTCTTCCCAGCTAAAACACTTAGGAAGTGGCGAAGGGCGGGCGTTTTGGGGGACTGTCTTTTGTAATTTTGACGTTCAAAAAGTGCTGATTATCAGCCTAGTTTGAATGAAGTGACTTTTGATTTTTTTCGTGTTGAGTGCAGTGGAAGGAATCCAGCTTATTTGGACGTTAAGCAAGGTGTTGAAGGGCTCCGCATCTACATAGTGTAACATAGTGTAACACAGTGTAACAGTGCTGTAACATCGGCACACTGGTGTACTGTGGTCATTAGTTGATGTGCCTCGGAAAACGAAGGTGATTTTCCATCTACGGTGTACCTCCAAAATGTACTACCGAATTTCTAGATGTACCTTGAACACAAATGTTTGCGAAACACTGAGAACCTATCCAGGTTTGACGTGGTACCAGTTTAAATAATTGTTCAAGGCCAGATTCGTGTGTGCCGTAACTTTTACGACTACCCTCATTAACCTGAGTAGTGACAAACCAAAGGAGAACCCCTAAAGGTAATGCGCACTGACCATGGCGGGGGCAAGAAAAACGTCACAAGTGTTCATCGCTACCGCAAATCAAGTGCCATGCTTACGGACCAGGGAGAAACCAGGACTAAACGAAGCGTATTGTCGCTCGAAGAAGCCGCTGCCTGTGCCGGCTGCTACGGGCATCGGGCAAGCGACAAAGGGCCGCGAAGCCCTTGCTGTGCGTCAAGTGTCGGTTCACGTAGCCGTCCGGCGTACGTGCGTCGGTGACAGCATGCAATGGCAGTATACAGCGGGCCCGCCGACGGCGGCGGGGCGCCAAACAAGCGGCGCGTCGATGTCTGCGTCGTACAAGCAACATCGCGGGCACGTAACAAGACAGGGGTGAGTTGTTACTTATTATTCTGATTCTAAATACTTGTTGGTGAAAGAAAGTTTTCCATCGAAATTTAATGGCAAACTTATTAGTCACGTTGTTGCTAAGACTGGTATAGTTCAGACGCGAGTATTCAGTACAGAACAGATTTTATGTTGTGTAGTGATTAACGATCACCCTATCGAAACTTTGTTGCAATGTTTGCCTGATAATTATTTACAAAGTGACGTCATGTTAGGTGGCGAGATTTTAAATCGGGGTTTTGTTGCAAACATGACGGCAAGGGAGTTTTCGTTAACGAAAATCTTTTGAGTACATTCGGTGAAGCATAATAGTGGTAACAAGTTTCAATCGGTTTTTAACTGTTATGGCAACAAATGTAACTGGCAATGAGTAGCCAAGACTTAAGTGCTAAGTTCAGGCGTCTTTCACCGTCATATTCAACTCAATGATAGGTCTAAATGCCTATCCTGTTTAGCTCGTGTTCGCCGATGGTCGGTAAACAGTAATTTCCGTGACTCTTATCGTTCACCTTGGTGCTGAAATGACTACTGAAAAGCTTTTCGATTATAATTAGTTCCTGGGAAAGTCTTAGTATGTTTGAAAATTCGTAAATAGCTGCCTTACGTGCTAAGTAGCGAAGTCTCACTCCGGTAAAGTTCAAGCCAAATTACATCCGGTACCTAAGGTGTCGAGCCGGTGGTACACGGTTTGTATAGACGTGACGGGTTAGCTTAGCTTAAAATGACAAGTGTGCCGAGTTGACGAAACGATGGCGAAATTTAAAAGTTTTGCGATTGGTGATTTTGGGTTGTTAAAGATTAAAGGTCTATTTAGAGTGATTGAGGTTTTAGACGGTTATCCTTAACACGGAAAGCTTTAAATTCTATGCGTACCTACAGATACGCACGCGGTAGGCTAAGGAAGATGCCAGGGGTCACGTACCAGTCGAAGTGCTAGACGGATCGCTACACATTGAGATCATTAAGTTCTAAGCGTACTTACAAGTATGCACAGGATGGGTTAAGGAGAATGCCCGAGGGTCAAGTACCGTTTGAAGTAAAATGATTTAGAGTTGAGAGATAGTTTGGAATCTTGGTTCGGATGGTCAGACCGTACCAGTAGCCATTTCGTAGCCGTAGTCCGTTAGAAGTCGGTGTCTGCTTATAGTAGTCCGTGGATGCGCGGTGCGCGGGTGGCTCTGGCGGAGGTCGGGTCTTGTAGAGACCATAGAGTGAGTCATGCATGTGGGACTCGGCGTTCTTGAGGAACGTAGTAAAACAAACAGAGGTTTGTTGGAGGGCCTGAGTGTTGCCCATAGGCCACGGATGAGATTCCTGCTTTATGTGGTGATTAGATTGAAGAAGAGGTACTTGGTTGCTCTAGCATTTTAATTTACCTAATTGTTTATTTGAGAGCAATGCGATTGCTGGTCGGCTAGAGAGCCGTGGCGTTAGTAGCTTTACTCGAGGGTTTCTATAAGCTTGGTAGTTTTTTTTATAGCAGTAGAGTTTTAAAGGTTGATTTGAACGATTATGGTACATGGCCCAGGGTTATCATTATTATATTTTCGATTATTTCCAATCGGTTCGGTTAAAACGAAACGGCTAGTTCTACAAAGTTCTTATTCCCACCACCCCGTTGAATCTAAAGTTTGGTCAGGAGTGACCGAGTGGAACAAATTTCTGTCGTGGAGTATTTGTTTGCAGGGTACCCATCACACGAGGACGTGTGCAAGCAGGATGGCCGTGTCGGAATCGGATTATTAGTACGGACTATGAATCGAAAGCGCGCCAAAGGTCAAGCGACCTACTCACCAGTCTACCCACATCTAAGCGCGCTTACTACAGAGTCGTGATGTTTTGAGCTCCCAGCGAGAAGGACAGTCTGTGTCAGACCGCTGCGGAGTCAAGACGTCCCGAAACTGTAACCCGATTCATGGTGCCTAGTGTTATTGTGTTGAATTGTAATTTCAAGTAATTTGTTAGTTCGATAAAAGCAGTGTACCGTGTGTGTGTGTTTTCATTGCACGAAACCCGTGTTCTGCCCACATGATTCCGAGTCTAGTGGAATAAAAATCATCAGACTGCGACATATAAATATAAGACAAATTAAACTAGTCCTGTAGGAGTCCAAAAGAACATGGTGCTATAACAATAAAAAAAAGTCACAGCGCTGGCATAGAACACGTACAGAAGACATGCTGCGCCGACCCAAAATAAATTGGGGTAAGAGGAGGACAATGATGATGAAGTCGTCGCGAATGTACAAAATTCTCTAATAAAAAAATAGACTGGTTGATTGGACCACATTTAGGACTTATTTATTTTATTCCTTTACTCAAAAATGTATGTAATATGGTCATTATTTTGACAACCTTATTTGAGCAAAGTCGACCTTGCCGTTCTGTACCAAGGAGCGGCCGGCAAAGTTTTGCTGGCCGCTCTAACAGGCCGGCAATGTTTTGCCGGCCGCTAATTTGACGTATCAACGTTTTAAAAAATCAAATCCAAAAAGATTTTATTAAGAACACAGCTGTTTGTATCTATAGAGATAGGTAAAAAAAGATTTTATTCCATATTAGGCTGTATAGTTCCAACTACCATTGCTAAAAAAACAAAGAAGTAACAAAAGCGCGGTTCTGCGAAAATTTTAATTAATATATTTTTTATTTAAATTACTTACTGGTTTTATTTAGATTAAGTACTTGCATTTTTGAGTAAAGCACTTTACAAACGTTGGCCCATAATGACTGCTTCGCTGGTCACTCTATGATTGCCTCGAGCTAGCCTAGCTACGCTCTAGGCCTTTCAGCTTGGCCATCATTGCAGCCCTTGCTGTCCTCGCTGTAAAGGCCTCGCCTACGGTCTGGGCCTTTATCTCAGCTCGTCCATCAAGTGCTGCACGCTGACCGCGCTGTGTCGGCCTGGAGCTGCGCTACGCTGCGCTGTCGGCCATAATCAGCGCGACCAGCAAAGTATTCATTATAGACCGCGGCAGTAATGTACTATTTCCTTACCACCCCTAATTTACCTACCTAATTATAATAAATAATATGTAGGTACCTATGGTGATAATCATTAAACCAACTGACATTATCAGATAATGATATGAATAGATAGTATGCGATGCATTAAACACTCAATATATATGTATATATTTTGATATATATTTATAGTATTTTATATATCCTTAGTATGTATAATTAAATTATTATTTTTTACAGATAGACACCTACCACTGTTTATCTCTTCATCACCCAAAGGTTGACTGGTAGAAAATGCCTATGGCATTAAATCCGCCACTGTACATTGTACTTGAAGTCTAAACTAATATTATAAAGAGGAAAGATTTGATTGTTTGTTTGCATTGAATAGGCTCCGAAACAACTGGTCCGATTTGAAAATTTCGTTCAGTAATAGATAGCCCATTTATCGAGGAAGGCTATAGGCTATATATCATCACGCTACGACCAATAGGAGTGGAGCAGCAATAAAAAATGTGACGCAAACGAAGTTGCGCCGGACAGCTAGCTAGTGTTAAATAAATAAATATCAGGGGGCCTAGACAAAATCCAAGCGTTTTTCGTACACGCGTTTTCCGTACACGCGTTTTCCGCTCACGCTAAGTAATTGACGTTAGCGTGTTGGGTGGCCAACATACGGTGGCACGTTAAGTGGCGTACCATAACGTCATAAAACATTATTGTTTTACTCCTTTTCCAGTGTGGGAAAGAGATGGCGCTAGACGTCCTATATAGCTCCGTCTCTTTTCCACACTAAAATAAGAGTAAAGCTGCTTTCAGACTACTTTATACCATAGTGTAGCAAATATAGTATAGCAAAGAAGAAGCTAACCTAGTACTTAAGCCAATAATATGTATAGTACAGTACAGTGTGAACGTGTCCATAACAATGTATGGTGCGCGATATTGTTGTGCTGTGAGCTATATGCTATATACTATATGCTATTATATTATAGCGTCAGCTTAAAACAATACTGTTTAAAGACGTCATGTTAGGCCATTAGACCTCGGAAATACCCGAAACACGAACACTTATTAACTACGTAAGATGTCGTAATTAAAAACAAAAGCATATCAGTTACGTCCCTGATGCATTTAGTAAAATTTTGAAGGAAGAACGAGAGGAAAGCCAAAGAAAAGATGGCTTGTTTGAGAAAGAAAATATAGTGTGACTGTTGACTAAACAAAGTATGGAAAAAACGCCGTGTTGCTCCAACACCAAGTAAAATAGTGATAAGGACAGGAAGATTATATCAATTACGTCCATAATTTAGGAATGTAGGTGCTCATGTAGCAATATAACTATTAGTCATCGACACGTTTAAAGGTAAAGATAATTATTTGCACTTGAAATAAGTTCGATCGATAAGATGCTCCTTCATTGCACTTGATTCAAACAGAATTTTTCCGACTTTCGATAACTTTGGCTGTAATTAGGAACATAAGGCATGGCACCTCAGAGCCTAGGCAAGCGGCAATCGCTTTCAAAGTGTTTTGTATTTCAGTAACGACTTAAAACAGGACTAGCTGTTCGGTATAATGCTGTATGCTTTTTTGGCGCGTTCTTAATGACAATAACAAGGTAGGCTTGGTTGGTGGCAAATGCCCTGAATGATAAATAATTGTGTGCTTTGTGCTCTAACCCACACGAGCAACTGATTCTGAAGAACTTCTCGTAAAATGTCTAACCGCATGCAGCTGAATACCAGTATTTTACTTGGAGCTACTGTCTATCTGACCTCCACAAGCCAGTTAGTACTGAGTAATACGATACCCTTTGGTGAGACCGGTTGTAAGACTTTCAGGCCACTGACTACCTGTAACGACTCTCAAAGATCTACAAATGACAGCCGAGACCAACGAATATATAAAATTCAAAGTCCTGACTGACTGAGATATCATCGCGCAGCATAAACCGCTGGTTTTAGAGACCTGAATTTGGAGGGTGTGTTTTTTGTGAAGAATAGGCATCCACTAAGAAAGGGTTTTTCGAAATTCCAATTATAAAGGGGTAAAACAAGGTATGAACGATTGTATCGAAATCGGTCAATTTTAAAGTTAGAAGCGTGAAATTTCAAATAACAATAATACAAAAAAAAAAACAAATTCCATATTTCGTAAAAATACGTTCAAATACGTATTTTTTCGTTTTTGGGAATCTACCCCTCTTTTTTTTAGGATGGGAAATCATCAAATGACTTCTTCCGCTCTGGGCGGAGCGGAAGGGAGTGTCAGACTTGACTGACTAAAACCCATCCATGTTCCTTCTTAGCCCTTTGCGTTCCAGGGGCACGGTATCTCTTTCGAACAACCCGCAGCCCTGGCAGGCATCGGCCCTCTCGGACCCCTTCCGATTTGCTGACATCTCCTTGAGGCGCGCGTGGAACACGAACGCGCCGTCGGCACGGTCTGTCGTCATAAGACGGACGGACGGTGAGCTAGCCCATTACTCACCGTCCACAGGCCCGCGCCTACGGTGGCCGGGGGCCACTGGTTGCCCCCCGACGCCCGGGTCGTCTCCCGCGGCGGCTGGGACGTGAGGTTCTCTCCCTCTCACGTTCCGCCACCTCCTTCGCTGCGACGGCTTCCCATTCCCTCTCGCTCCGGACCATGGATTGAACCAGGGCCGGACGCGAGAGGTCACCGCCGCCAATCGCCGCTACGAGGACACGGCGGTGGGGAATCTACCCCTTAAGAGCATTTGATAGGGTTTGAAAGTTAGTATGCGGAATCCGTAATTTTTAAATATTTTCAAGACCTACAAAGACTTGTTCCGGGCCTGGCTGTCTATGAGCCCTGTAAACACTCATTTTAATAAAGATCACTGTATTAGTATAAGAAAAAGGAAATAAACTTGAATTTCAAAGTCAGGCTCTTCAGCATTGAAACAGTTTGTATCTTATCTACGTCATGTGTGATAGTGTAGCATTCACGTTTTTATAGATACCTCGTTTATTTCAAGCACATATATACTGCAAGTCACTAGATTAGTTCAATATTATGTAAGAAATATCAATTTTTTGTTTTATTTTTAGAGACATCGACAAGCAAAAAATCTAATCAAATCTAATCTAAAAAAAACAGGTATTCCTTACATTTTCACCATGTACATACGTAGGTATTGCACTTTTGCTAGAATTCAAGACACTGATTGGATACACAAATCGATCAACTATGATGAGTTTTTCGAGAATAATCATGAGATTACAAAATAATTTATTTCACTCACAGGCTCTATCCGTATGATAAAATAAATTAATGATGAAAAACGGCGTCAGCTACGCTTTAAAATGAACACCGAACATAATTTATTACAAGAAATTTAATGTAGTGAATATAATTGCGAGACCCTATAATTTCAGCTCATCCCGACTCCGCCCGAAATTCAGAATGATTTCCTTATATCCTTCAGGGAAATTTGGACGGGAAAATTGCAAGGAAGTTTGTAATAATTCAAGGTATAAAATAGGCCAATACATCATTGTCTTCCCCCGCTTACCAATTGAAAGCTATCTCTTCAGGCAACTGCAGATCACAGCCTGTAGGCAAATGTTCCTGGCGTTTGACGAAATTGAAGTGTATACTTAAGGTGGGGGGGCTGCCCTGGAGCTTGATTCCACCTTAAATTCCCACAATTGGTTTTTGTCATCTATCTACGAACGCACGACCATCTATCTAGCAACGACTTGGGGGTCTACTGTGGTTTGCCAGTACTAACGAGATGTTGCTTTGCTTGTAGTCAGTATAAATGGACATGAATAAATAATTTATAAAAATTTTGTTATTACTGTTATACACCCGGATATAACTACGCATGAAATGTACTAACAATATACTTACTTAACTTTTTTATAAAAATAGATATAATAAAAAATTATCTGCAAACATTTTTCTCTTAAACAAATGATAACATTGACGTAAGTAGGTAATTATTGACGATATTTACGGAAAAAAAAACTTGCGACCTTTGAACCGAAATTGACTGTTTTTACAATATGTGTTACGCGTACTTACTTAAAGTAGTACTTAAAGTAGTAGTACCTATGTTGCCAGTGCCTTATACAGGGTCTAATGGAAAGATTATACAGATTTAGGAAATGAAATGAAATAACTATCAGGAGCAGGACAACAAATGTAATCTAATTATCAAAACACAAAAGTTATAACGCAACAATATGAATCGAATGAATTGGTGACGCAGCTAACAATACATACTTAAGGGTATGCTACAGACCATCGTTTCACGAATAAATTATCTGCGGCCCCATACAAAATTTCAAATTCTATTCGATCCAAATGTATGAGGTAGCTGATATTTTTTTCCCTATCAGGATGTTTGTATGATGGAGAAACATGTTCAGTTTGATGGTCTGTAGCACACTCTTAAGTATTTATATACCATTTCCGTTACACCCTGTATAACGAAAAAGTAAAAAGGCATCTTATTCAAGCGTTGGCTTTTAGGGTTCCGTACTGAAAGTGTGGGTCGTCCATCCTTCTGGCTGTCACAGAGCTGTATGTTTTGAGCATTTAACTTACGCGCGGTAGATTTCAAGTTTCTACCGTGTGTAAGTATGTCACAAAATGATTATTATTATGACCGCTATCATTGACTGCCTATCCTTATTCCAAATATATTGGGGCTTACTTACTATGCCTTTATAAAAATACATATAAAACACAAAAAACATAAAGGGGATGCCCTAGAAATATATGTTTGTGGCGTTTTCACGGAACCCTTCGTGGGCGAGTCTGACTTGCACTTGGCCTATTTTGCAAATCTTGTCCCACATCTTACACCTACTAACATATGCATCCAAGTCTGGATATGACCGACTTTGTAGCCCCCCCGTCCGGACTTTGTCCATACTTGAAACTCTGACTTTGTGATGACTAGATTTTTTTTCCTAAATAGAAAAAGGTAATGTAATGAGCATAATTTTATCTGCTAATTTATTTAACTTTTTAGAAAAGCCTGAGTAGGAACTTTAGTTTTAGATTAATTCTTGAAATTTCTACCTCCTAAATCTGTTAATAATCTCTTAAGAGTATTAACAGATTCAGACCTTTTTAATATATTCCAGTCTTTATATTTTTAAAGCACTTACTGATTGGAAAATTGAATTTTCTCGTTGACACTTAAAGTCCATTAAAAAGCTCTGTTCTATTATACATATACGTATGTATATTTATACTTATTTGTATATTATATATTTAGGAGCTCGTGGCTAAATAAAAACATTCTCTTGGGTACTTGGCTTTGGTTCCGCTTGGAATCTTCAGGTTAAACCGAATTACCGAACTTGCCTAGATTGGTCCATGGATGGGTGTTTAGGGGTATGAGGAACAGGGTGTAAAGTGCCTCATCCCCTGAAGTAAAGGGAGGATCCTCCGACCTGACAGGAGTTGTGTCTGGCGGGCAACTGCCCAACAGTTGTAGTCGGGTTTTTTCTGTATAATCTTAAGTCGATGTAAATTTTGCATGTGAGATGTAGGAAATTGATGTTAGTTCTTCCGTGGTGTCATAGATGGCGCTGTAGTACTTTTTGTAGTAAGTTGCTTTCTTTGCTAGTCGCTACAGGTGACCACCCTTTACATACCAAGTTACTTCCGTGCCTCGGAAACCACGTTAAGCCGTTGCTCCCGCCTGTCATTTATAAATATTTGACAGTCGTTACAGATAATCAGTGTCCCAAAGTCAAACCAGTCTTACCAAGGGGTATCGTATTCCTCAGTACTAACTGGATTGTGGAGGTCAGATATGCAGCCGCTCCATGCAAACAACTTGTATTCAGCTGCATCAGGTGAGACGAAGGCTAAGCAGATGATAATGTATAATATGATATATTTATCTGAATATATAAATAAAATGCTCTGTATGGTGTCGGACGTAAATAATAGCACCATCCCATATCTTCCCGTGGGTGTCGTAAGAGGCGACTAAGGGACTTGCCTGAGAATGGGCAGCAGCGTTTTCTGTGCTTTTGTAACAACCGTACTGCGATCGCCAACCCGCTTGCCAAGCGTGGCGATTATGGCAAAACCCCCTTATGCCATTTGGCGACACTTTCGGTAGGCCTATGTCCATCAGTGGACGTCTTTCGGCTGAAATGATGATGTTGATGATGATAAATAATAAGATCAGATTGAATAAACTGGTACTTAGGGCAACTTTTGGAATAGATTAAACAATATCCATAGGTCAAAACATCATGCCCGTATAAAGAGTTTTTAATGAGTTAGCCGTAGAGTTAGATTTTCAACTCTCTAAAAACCTCAGGTGCGCACTCGCAACCAGCATGCGTGAATGACCAGAACCAGCTGTATCACCGTGGACGAGCCTCTAGGAGTATGAAAGAATCGTAGCAAGTGGCGCTTTGTGGTTTCTCCCTGCCCCCATGGGAAAAAGACGTTAGTATAAGCATGTATTACTTTGGTGTTGCCTCGTTTTAGTTTAGTGTATGTGTGTGTGTGTGATAGAGCCCCGTTTGTAGCACCTGCTAACATTCTTCATTCATAAAAAGATTCCTTAAAGAGTTTTTACTCATTAGACATCGAGTCCCATATTCATAATACTACATTTCTTTTAAAGGGTGAATTAGAAAACACGTGTATAACAATATTAATTAATTTATTACTTAAACAATAATTACACAACGTCTGACTGTCTTACAATCAGCACTTATCAATAAACTCTAAGATTGACCTCAATTCCAATAGAATCAGGTCACGGCGACCAACAAGTAAACAATTGCAAATTTATCTAAATATATCACAGGCTTATCAAATACTTAGTATTAAATGCACAACCGGAAGTGAAGCAGCGTTCGAGTCTTCCTGTTTTTACCCTTGAGTGGTGTAGACGCATAACCTCGCATAACCTCATTAAAGGTCTTTCGGAATTGATCTTCATCTCACCCCCACGAGTTCCGTCGCTACACAAGTCGTGTTGGCGTGACAGCAGGCATACTCTACTCATCCATACTACCTTCATGGATTTTGGCCACAGAACCTGTCTCAAGACAAGCATCTCTGAAACGTGTGCCTCGTGACTGAGGGGTTATTCGTATTCAGTTGGTAACAGGCGGCCTGTCTGACTTAAATAGGTAACTGACTGCTAGATACATCGTTAACTGGTCTGCAGGTGCGTTGCCAGCTTTTGGGTAGCAACGATGAAGTCGAATGTGTCTCTGATTTCACTGGCACTTGAACACTTCAAACAGAAATTGTGGGATATAATATGTTTGTAGTGCTTTCCTTCCATAGGTTTCTTCACATCTTGTTCATAAATTTCGTACTTAGATACCTTTGGGCAGGATCCGTCTTAAGTATCAATCACTGATAGGTACTCGTTTTTAGTTTGGAAGCATCTTTATTTTACACTTTTGTTAACGAACCAAATCAGTAGTTATTTTCAGTGTGGTTTAACTAGTTTTTACCAGTTTCTCCTTCAAAATCTTATAGTGAGTGTATAATCGGGCATAAAAGTGTTTAGAGAATTTAGAATCTCATCATTTAGTAGTCGAGGTGCGTCAATAGCCCAGAGGTAGTCCAAATGATTAAACTTCTCATCAGGAACCAGGAACATTTTAGGTTTTGAAGGCAACTTATTAAAAAGTTCCATAACATTCTTCTCACTGGACAACAAGTCATTTTTAGACCAGAATAACTTGATAGGAACGGTTACCTTACTCAGGTCATACTCAGGAGGCGAGCCAGTTCCGTAGATCCTCCAATTGTTCAAGTATCCATAGTCAAACTTCTGGAATTTTCCAGAAAGGATTTCTTGCGAGAAGTGAACTGCTGTCTTCCAAGACGTTCCAGTACCCAAATGTGCCAGAAAAACTGGCAACAGGGTCTTGTTGAACTGCCCTTCGTTAAAACCACACAAGTAGAACACTATATTCTTGCAAATCGAGGAATCCATGTTTTCTCCGTTACACGTGCTTGAGATCTTACCCAGGGCTGAATTTTTCGGTATGAACTCATAAGTTCCTTGTAACTCGTCTAAATACGCTAAGTTGCTTGCAATTGGTGCCATAGACTTCAACGGCGACTTCATATCGGATAGATAGACGACAGGAGCTAATGCAAAGCCAGCTGTCAATATGTCGTTATATTCAGGCCTTAGCGTCAGCATTGCAAAGAGAATAGTTGTCCCCATAGAATGTCCAATATAGGTTATTTTAGTATCTGTTCCTTTAGTCTCCAAAATGTAGTCTATCACTGCAGGAACATCATATAAAGCTACTTCGTGCCAAGAGAAGTCCCAATACGCATGTGAGTCTGTTTTGTACCAAACATGATCTTTGGAATACCTGTTTCCCCTTATGTTCGACATCCAAACGTCGTACCCTGCATCAGCCAGCACATACGCAAGTCCTTTTCCAGGACCATTCATGATCCAGTCAGCAGAGCTTGCAAATAAGCCGTGCTGAAGGAAAACTGTCTTCGATGGCACTGTTTTCCCATGTTTAGAGCGAGGAATCCTGTGTAGATTGAGTACGTAGCCTTGAGAAATGACGGTGTGGGTCTCACAAATGTATCCATTTCTTGTGATTATTCCAGGCACTGATAGAACGACATCAGGATTTTCCAGAAGCGAAAACGTGTCGACACCAACATTGTAAGATGATGCATCGACAAGGTTTCTTCCATTCTCCTGAATATCGCCGACGTAGGTGTTGATATTGTCCTTGATCATCTGCTGCTGTTCTTCGACGTAGTTCTCGACGGAATCCTTCATGTTGATGGCTTCGTTGTACATGGTCTTTACTTTATCACTTTGCTCTTTGAAGAAGGAATTGAACGAGGGAACAAGAGACCACGATTCTGGCGCAACGGCCGTTACACTTAGGATCAGAAATATTAAGACGCGCATTGTGAAGAGGTTTGGTTGTGACTGTGCGCGAGACGGATAGGCATCAGTAATATACTAGGAGTTTGCGAATGACCCCGGAGATGAGGTTAAAACGTCACACGATAACAACAATTGTCTGTTATTTAAAAATTACCCGTGTCATTTTTATCTACAATTGGATATTCCACACGGACTGTTATTGCAAGATGAGTACAATTACAAAATGTTTTAAAGGCCTCTTCAGATATGGACAGTTCGTCACCACTTCGGTTAGAGATAAGTACGGTATTTGTTTGCTACTTCGAGGAATTTTATGTTGCATAACATGATATTCTGGTGAACAGGGCCCTTATCCTACTGTATATTTTGTTCATAATGATTTATTCATGCTGTCCAGTGTGACATCATGGGTTCACAAATAAACGTAGCAAATTAATCATTTCATCGTCTTTCGAAAACTAAATTATTCAAATGGAAAAAACATGATCGTGTATCTTTCCAGGCTAGACTAATATGGTTTTAAAAGTTGGATATGTTTTTAATTTGTCATTGTCAAGGCAATTTGGTGGACAACTCCGGAAATATTTGCGGTGAATCTCTGCGCTTTAGACGTGGAATTTCGGATAATTGTTTGATTGCCAAAATGGATAAAAAAAAACCCAACGGACTGACAGATTTACCACGACGGATCCGGCTGGCTTTCGACTTAACGGAAATCAAATTGTAAAAGATATATATGGTTTTCAGAGAGTTAAAAATGTAATTCTACGGCTAACTCATTAAAAACACAGGCATGCTGTTTTGACCTGTGGATATTGTTTACTCTGTTCAAAAAGTTGCCCAAAGTGCCTGTCAATCTGATCTTATTATTTATTTATTCAGATAAATATATCATATTATACATCATCATCTGCTTAGCCTTCGTCTCACCTGATGCAGCTGAATACTAGTATTTTGCATAAAGCGGCTGCCTATCTGACCTCCACAATCCCGTTAGTATTACGATACCCCTTGGTAAGACTGGTTGTTAGACTTTGGGCCACTGACTATCTGTTACAACTGTCAAAGATTTATAAATGACAGCCGGGATCAACGGCTTAACGTGCCTTCCGAGGCATGGAGGAAACTTGGTATGTAAAGGGTGGTCACCCATCCACGGACCAACCTAGGCAAGCGCGGCTTAACCTGAAGATTCCAAGCGGAACCAAAGCCAAGAACCCAAGGGACTGTTTTTATTTAGCCACGAGCTCCTAAATATATAATATACAAATAAGTACAAATATACGTACTTAGATTATAATAGAGCAGAGTACAACAGAAAGAGCTTAAGGTGGAAACTTAATCGCGCTTTCCCATACATTGTTTTTTTCCCAAATTCTCGATACTTATATGCTTTTTGTAGAAGTAATGAAACAACATGATGTTATTACGAATTAGTGTTGTCGCAAATCCCTTCAAACATAAAGAAATAACAAGGTTTGTAGGATTTCCAGGGCCGAAAAAAAACGAAAAATCTTTGCATGTGTGCGTGCTTGGAGTCACACCATCTACCGGATATCTAAAGAACAATCAAGCCTCTTGCATAAAAAACCTCGAAATAATTATCTGCTAGGACTAGATGGCGTGACGTTGTCATTGTAAGGTGGTGACAGTAAGTCTTAGTGTGTGCGTGACTTTTGATTTCATTCTTCAAACAAGTAGGTAGGTAGGTAAATAAATCTAATTTGGGTAAATTAGATTTATAATTTCATAAGAATGAAGTTAAATATTCTTAAACTATGTCAAGTTGTTCACCCAAACCAATGTTTGAAAGTACCTATTAGGGATGAAATGTGTAATTCGGAGTTGGTTCTAATTTTATTGCGTGATAGCTAAAACTTATTAGTTATTAACAAGTAGGTATTCAGACATACCAAACATTCGTTATGAAGCCACAGCTTTTTGTACGTGGACTTTTCGCGGTTTATCTAATAAACTAATAATGTACTTACATTATATAACATTACATTCATTCATCACACTATTTACATTCATGAATGTAGGTAAGTACTACCTGCTTACCTACTAAAACATACCGACGCAGTCAAGGTTATGTTGGGAGAAAATTAAGCGCCGTAACTGTTTCTAATAATAATGATCACAGTGAAAAACACAAACCTAACTGTCGTTTTTGCTTTTAATTTCAGTCTTATGTCTACGGAATAGAAGTCAAAGTCGGTTGACCGGACTGTAAAAAAGGCGAAGTGGTAACTGAACTAGAGCTATTCGTGTTATTGTGTGTGTTCCCACGTTAGGGTAATTTCCCCTCTTAATTGAGGGTTTTTTTGAAAGAATTGTAGATTTTGGCAGAATCTTATAAAACCCATGCCAAAAATTAGCTGGGTTAGATATTGACAAATTACCTGTGCTTCACTTAGGTATAACTAGACAAAAATATCTGTCGACCTCGATGGAATGCGCGCTCCACCTCCTCCATGTCGCAATCGCCCCGCGCACATACTAACAGAATAAAAATCATAAAATCGATGGGCGCTATTGTACAGTGCTTCCTGAAATTAGTTTTTCACGACTTTCTGTTCTAAAAGATTTCAACTTAGTGAATCATAAAAAAAGTATTATATCATGTTCTGGACAGTCATCGGTAAGTGATTTTCCTATGTATGCTGCTAACACTTATTTTTTTGTGATTTAAAAACATTAGCAGAGTTTAGCAGAATCTGGCCAAGCAGCTGGCATAATGTTCTAAATCTGGTCACACTGCAGTCTGTGGTCACGATACTGACATGGGCGTTTTTGGTTTTGAACGCAAACTGATATTTATCCGATTTCAAAATCGATTTGAAAATCCGTTTTTAGAAATCCGATGTAGCCTATGATTTAGCCTCGCCAGTTCGCTTGCGTACTTAGATTTCGTTGGAATCAGATACAGATTGCGCGATTTTCCATCATGCTTTAATCTAGGCTTAGGACTAGCAGAAAAGTTTCCAAATATGCATTAGTATTTAATTTGGTTGAAACTACGTAAACTTACAAACATTAGGTATATACATTCTTTCTATTTCCAAGAAACATTGAAGCATAAAACAAAATACATCAACGTTTAATCTCGAAAATGTAGTCTTTAAATGCTTGACAGTAAAGATTATATTGATCGCATTATAATGTCTGTTAGATTTCCGAAAACCGAAATCTAAATCACAAAATACGCGCTATCCTTTTTACTCCGCTATGTTACCCTTAGTTAGAAAGAGAGAAAGCGGATTTCTAACGAAATCCAAGCAAACGCAAACTGCCGAGTTTACGTTTGGATTTCATTTGGTGATGGATGTGATCCAGTGATTTTATTGTCGATTCGGTTGGTGGTAGATCGTTAGCGTTTGGTTCGGATAGGTAGATTATTAGAATCAGATCTTCAAGTTTGAGAAATCTATACGAATCGATTTTCTAAATTAAACTGCATATAAGCGCAGACAAAATTTGCGTTAAATAAATAAAACAAAGATTTTTTTCCAGTCTCTGTGTCAATTTGATTTATATTTGATTAGGTATACAAAATTATACATTATGATTGCAGACGAAAATATTAGGTAAAAAAAAATATCCGTCGACCTCCTATGTTAAAAATTGCTCAGAGTAACAGGCTTTCCAAATGATCTAAAAACAAAAAGTTTGTTTCATTACCTACAGTCAATGACGTATCACTACATAGTATAAAACAAAGTCGCTTCCCGCTGTCTGTTCCTATGTATGCTTAGATCTTTAAAACTACGCAACGGATTTTGATGTGGTTTTTTTTAATAGATAGAGTGATTCAAGAGGAAGGTTTATAAGTATAATATATGCATAATATAGTAGAGAAACACTGATAATGTTAGAGGTTTCCAATGTGATGTCGACAGACATTCTGTAGTATATTTAGTATCTGCATTGCACCCGCGCGAAGCCGGGGCGGGTCGCTAGTTATAAAAAAACGGGTTGCACTCCGGGAGTGCCGGCAGAAGTGAAAACTTGAATAGTAACGTGGTGCATTTTTGGATATGGTTAGGAAATAATTTTGAACGAATTGCTTTAATTATCTAGTTCTATCATTTATGTGGTAAAATACAATATTCATTTATTGCGCTATCATACACAAACATGACAACTTACATTACATAACAAATTTAACACAGATATATTACGATACATTTTACGAATTTTACCTCTTTGGAGAAATCGAAGGTTTTGTTTGTGCATAAGATAATTATCCAGTTTTGGAAAACCAAACTCAATGACAGATGTCATAAAGTTCAAATTCCTTCGCAACCTAATGTCAATTCGTCTTACGAATTTTCGATCAGGACACGTGACCTGACGCGAGTTTAAGATTTTATACCCATTACAGAAAAAGTGCTCAACGCCGCTAAAGAAGTTTTCACTTCAATAAAGCGATGTTGGCGGGCACGGGCCGTACCGCCGTACGGGAGAGGAATCAATGTCAAGAAATGATTATGTAGGTATTAAATTTTTAATTTTGAAATTGTTGTGTTATACCTGTGCGAAGCCGGGGCGGCCTGCTAGTTCGATAATAAAAATAAGTAAAGCCAAGGATACACTAGGGGACAAATGTGCCACGACATGTATCGGCGACATGTCAAGCGAAGCCGGCCGATTTCGCCTGACAAATATGGCGACAACGCGCGACTTATGTCCGCAGCGACGTCAGACGAAATCGTGCGACTTCGCGAAACTTCGCCTGACATATCTAGCGACATCACGAAGTTTCGTTTCACAAGGCAGGCGATATCTACCCACCGAGGTAGTGTTGTTGGCTGCGGCGTACACAATTATTATTAAAAGTCAAAGAAAAAAGACGAAAAGATGGTGGGTTAGAAAGTACTATGTAAAGTATGATGTCGCGCAATGTTACGACTCGGACAAAATAGGTAAGTTTATGTGGAATTATCATGTATGTTCACACGGCGACACATCAAGCTTTACACTTCCAGTATAACGTGGCCTCGCTTTGTCTATATATTCTATACAGTGACAAATTTGCATAAACTGGTTTTTTCATACCTTGATCAGCGGTCGTGCGTACCTACTGTTATAATTACATATGTACCTACAATACAACGAAAATGTCACAAACCGTCGCAGCGTCGTGGACACTAAAAAGTAACATTACTCAAGAATGCATGTATTGTGGTCATTATTTTGACAACCTTGTTCGAGCAAAGTCGACCTTGCCGTCAACTCAAACTAACTAAATCGCAAACTATTAGTAATATCAAACCGGGAAAGACGGTGTTGAATTTTAGTAACTGTACTGTTGTCATTTTAATTAAAATTCTAGTTTATTAATATATTTTTTATTTAAATTACTTGTTGGTTTTATTAAGATTAGGTACTTGCATTTTTGAGTAAAGCACTATACAAACCTTGGCCCACAATGACTGCTTCGCTGGTCACGCTATGATTGCCTCGAGCTAGCCTAGCTACGCTCTAGGCCTTTCAGCTTGGCCATCATTGCAGCCCTTGCTGTCGCTGTGCGCTGTCGGTCATAATCAGCGCGACCAGCAAAGTAGTCATTATAAACCGCGGCAGTAATGTAGGTACTATTAGGTACGTACGTAGTAAGGTAATAAGAAAACAAACTTGTTTTGATAAAAACAGTGATTACATTTTGTGATATTGAGTATTGATAGTACCATTATTACCTCAAAAATTTAAGAAAACAGGTAGGTAAGTAATTTAGAAGAAATAAATATGTTGGTAGAACTAATTAAAATTTTTATATTTGGTATCCACTCGGACATAAGACTAACCCGCACTGGGCCCGCTTGGTGGATTACAGGCCTGTGTCCTAGCAGTGCGAACATTATAGGCTGATTACGCTGCTGCGGAATATAATTAATCGGACATAAACTGCGATGAATTTTCAAGTAAGCATGCGACGGCACGGCGGCGTCAAGTCTTGACTCTCTTGAGCGATCGCTGCATAACCACCCGGGGAAAACTAAACATACTTATTTAATAAAATAAGCAATCCATATTAGGTATCTACAGAGCCCTTCAGCTGACCAGGTCGCGAATTGCCAAACTGTATACTGACCCAGACACCCGTAGTCTGTACTGAACTACATCGTGCTCATTAAAATCACAAATAAATTGGAGCAAAGTGCATACGAGCTCAGAGCAATCTGATAAGGTATGCATTTTGCTTGCAACAAATTGGAGCAAAGTAGATACGAGCTCAGAGCAATCTGAGAATGTATGCATTTTGCTCGCTTGTATGTAACGCAAACTGTGGCACGCGAATATCTGTAACTAACTTTGAAACGTTTTTCATAATTTCCCGTATTTTGTTTGTTAAGTATGCTGTTATGCCTATTCGTGAAGCTGAACAACTTTTCTTAAAAACATACCAATTGTGAATTAATTTAAGTTTTAACTAAAGAAAACCCGTTGTAAGTATGACCAAACAAAAATTTGAACTGTAACAGTGTGTGTGTGTGTGTTAAAAAAAAACTATAAGTGTTTCCAATTCCAGTATTTATAAATTTTTCATAAGAAAGATGTGCTGACACACAGTAAATTGTACCTATTTGTAATTTCGGTTTATGTTCGATTGGAAAATAATTGTTTTATTTGTGAAAGAATAACCTTGACACGTGCGTAATTGCAAATGAAGTCACGGCCACTGGCGAAAAAAAGGAGTCGCAAGCGGCGCAAGTTTAAGAAGACAAGGCAGGCATGATAGCGCGCCGCGCGGGAATAAAAGAGATAAAACATGTCTGCACTCGCATGCATTTTGCTCTAAATTATCGATGCCATATTACATACTACACCAGACACTGGAAAGTATGGACGTCTGGACTCGTATGTATTTTGCTCTAGTATTTTAAAGCAAAATGTATATTGATTCAGACACTCTCTGAATAGGTATACAGTTTGCTCTTCAACTACAAAGGCAAACTGCGATCATACTCAGAGCAACCCCGGTCTGGGTCAGTATACAGTTTGGCAATACGCGACCAGGTCATGACCTCCGACCCATATACCTATCAGCTGGCCAGGTCATAACCCCTGATCTTAGTACGAACCAGCTGATCCATGGTTACCAATATTAATTCTTCGATCGGAATTCGATTGTTTTTATTATTCAACAGATAAATAATAAATTAATTTAGTTTTGATACCTTCCTTTAAATTTTGAATTGAGTAGTAATATATCACTACCAACATTAACAATATTTAATTGAGTCTGGAAATACCGGAATTACTTTCCGGAAAAATGGCTTATCCATGTTATTCTTTCTGTGTGCATTTATGATACAAGTACCAAAAATCATTCTACCTACTCCGATCTATGGTGATAAGCATATTACCATCATTATGTATTGTTAACAATGTACTTACATTCATAGCAAATAATTTATTAGGATATTACAAGTAAATATGGATTTAAAAAAAAATAGAAAAAAAAGCAACTTCAAAAAAGAGAAAAAGTAACTTTAGTTTCAGAGAAGTTGGTGGTAAAAAAACTGAAAACAAACATGTCACCGACTTCTGAAGCTAAAGTTATTTTTCACTCTTTTGCTTTTTGAAGACAGTTTTTTTTTTGCAAATAGTTTTAGTTATTTCTTAGGTGACATGAACGAGCATGGCAGTTGAGAATTTGTCATGGTATGGGTCGCTGATGTTGGCACGTGTGTTGCACTTGCATCATACAGCTTCTTTACAACTGTTTGAGCAGAATGGCCGCCGTTATTCGAGACTGGTCATCTCTTAACTGCTAGGTCACATAGTTAATCTTTGTAGGTATTAAATTGTTATACATTGTTCTCGCATGTAGAAGCAAAAAGAATAATGTAACCAGGATTTTGTAACAACTTGTTTTTAAAAAGAGTGTCCATGGAGTTTCTTGCACCCCTAAGACGACCCATTGACCGTACGTTCTTCTCCATAGAGAGACTGAGTCTTTGTCAATTCAAAACTGCCTGTAAATGGTATTTAAATAAATGCTTTGAGTTTGTATCAATTGTATTTTTTTGCCTTATAAGGGCCTATATGATTTGACTTTGATTGTTTTTATAAACAATTTATTGTATTGCTTATTTGATAGGGGGGCAGTGATAGCCTAGTGGAAATGGCCTTGACTAATGAATTGTAGGTTGTATGTTCGAACCCTGACCGGCTCTTTACTTTGGGTTAATGAATACTAATACTACTTGAATAAAAAGCATTACTTACAATAGTTATATAATTAGTGTAAACACAACATAACCACATTCATATTTTGTTAGAACAGAACTTTATTGCGGCATTGAAAACGGACACAATGCTTTTATCAAATGGCACACTTACACAATGCTGATGCTTGGAGTCTCTTTGAAGGATCGCATCCGGAACGAGGTGATCCGACAGAGAACCAGACTAGTTGACATAGCCCACAGAATAAGTAAGCTGAAGTGGCAATGGGCCGGCCATATTAGCCGTAGAACCTTTGTGGGGTAGACGTGTTCTTGAGTGGAGACCGCGAATCGACAAGCGTAAGGTGGGACGCCCTCAGGCTCGGTGGAGCGACGATCTTCGCAGGGTAGCTGGTAGCAACTGGATGAGAGTTGCCGACAATCGGGTTAAGTGGCGAGCGATTGAAGCGGCCTATGTCCAGCAGTGGACTGCTGATGATGACACTTACACAACACATTTATCACAACTAAGTTTCCCTTGTTGAAAGAACTGTTATGTGCAGAAACAGTCTCCCTGCGATGTTTACATTGCGTCTCTAGAAGTTTAGTCCCTACAACACTGTCAACACTAACTTTCGGTAGATTCGAGTAGAGAAAATAAGAATAGATTTTCGCACTTGAATGTTTGTTACTGACATATAAATATGTAAATCGCGACGACAAGCGACGTTCCGTTTCACGTTAGGTACTTTTGATGGGTAGTTATTGTAAAAAAAAAAAAATAACTAAAATAAAAACGTAACAGTGGCCCTTCTTGTATGTTTTTTTTTAAACATTTTAGTCACAAAATATTGATAAATATGATATCTGCATGTTTCCTAATTAAACGTTTTTGATGACAACGCCATCTAGCGGTTCAGAAATTAACCATTTACGTGTGCATGTGTGTGTGCATGGTGTGTACAGATATGAAGTTGAGACGGCTGGTGGAAATTTCGAAAATCTCCGTTTGAGAAGAGTTAACAAGTAAGCTGTATATGTGGAAAAATCAAGACAAAAGGCTAGTTTACGCAAATAGAATATTGTCCATCAAAGATATTTGCGAGACCAAATATCTTTGATATTTCCCAAATGCGAGACTACAACGCCATCTATTGAAAAAACGGCGGCGGGATCGTCAGCGCAACCACCTTAATGGACTTTAAGTGTCAACGAAAAAATTCAATTATTCCAAAAGTTTTTCGGTAACTGCTGTAAAAATATAATGACTGGAATATAGTAAAGGGTCTGAATCTGTTAATACTCTTGAGAGAGTATTAATTAGATCAGATTTAAGAGGTAGAAATGTTAGGAATTAATCTACAACTAAAGTTCCTACTCAGGCTTTTCTAAGAAGTCAAATAAATTAGCAGATAAAATTAAGACAGCACGAATTTTCTTAAGTAATGGTAGATGTAGGGTCACCATTTTGAAAATGAAGAGGCCTGACAAAAAGCCGGTCATTTGCAAAAGAGTCCGGACAAGAATTCTATTACTATTACTCACGATACCTTTTAATCTTTCTTTATAAATGCTCAATACATTGCCTTTTTCTATTTTGGAAAATATTATCTCTAGTCAAGACGAATGTCAAGTGTGGCCAAAGTCCCCCGTCCGGACTTCCGGACTGCTACATAGGCGGGTATATCCAGACTTGGATGCATGTTAACAGAATCCCTTCGTAGCAATTAATTAAAATAAACCAAAGTTTTATACGAACTTTACTTTATCAAGATTTATTAGAGGAAATATTGATCCGTTCGCAAGTATACATAAATATATCTAAATGTATGTTTAGTATTCTCAACCATGATGCAAAAAACAACCTTACTGGCATAGCAAGCTGAATTAAAATAAGTTTACCTCAAAATACATCACATTACGGAACGGCGCGGCGAATGGCGACATAGCGAGCTCATATACTATACACCACTGCATACGCCTATGGGTATACAACAACAACATACATTTATTTTCAAGCAACTTTGGCCCATTATACCTTACAGTCTAACATACATTTGATAAAATACAATTTGTGTTAGTAAATAAAACCTTAAAACTAAATATGTTAGTAACACTTCACTTGCACACTACGTCACTGTACGTTCATGTGGCACTTGTCCGCGGCGGAAGCGACGAAACACCACTCCCTGCGGCCAGAAGTCCTCTTCCAAGACGAGGTGCAGGTAACAGTTGGTATTCGCACCACGAACGCCTTAAAATTGACGTTGCGGCGCGACTCAAGCAGCTGCACTCTCGCCACGTACTTGTTCTTCTGACGCACGTACTCCACGATGTCCTCCGCCGTAGTGGTGTAGTGTAGGCGGGAGATGTACACCGGAGTGTTGGGCTTCGCGGCACGAATAGGCACGTTGGGCTCCGAAGGAGCCTTGCCGCAGCGGTTCTTGTTGGTTCGTTGACGGCGCTTCCTCCTCAACACCGTCACGAAACCATCATCAGCCCGAATCGGTGCCTTGTGCCTTTAGTAAGTATAAAATGTAGTACTCAAAATATCGTAACGAATATTTTAAATTTATTTAAAACCTGGCAAGTTTGTTGAAAATAACAAGGAAAAAAATACAACAACTATTTGAATTCGTATTTTTGTGCTGAAATGTCGAATGCTAAAACAAAATGGTAAATATGTCTGGGCATAATTCATTTGGAGCTAAACGAAAAAGTAACAAGACTAGGTTTTATTTTTTTAATAAACTCCTTTTCCCATACTGACGCGAGCTCCATACTAGTCCACACTCAAACTTTAGGTAAATATGCATCCGAATATCCGATCTCTAATTATAAGGAATGAGAACTGAGGTAAATAGGTTATGCTTGTTCTCACCAACACTCGTGCTTGGATCTAGAAATTACTTGTCAACCTAAAGTAATAAAACTCGAAATATCTGTCTAAATTTAGAGTTTTATCAAAGTTCTTATCGATTTTTCTTTAGCCGAATTGTGCAATGTTTTTTTTATCGTATAGGTAGTAGGTATCTATGCAAAGCATGACATGCATGCATTGTGCACTGAGTATCACGCTTAGGAACCATGACTGAGTTGCCCCTGAGTACTGTTGTATCCTGCGTTTCCCGTTGTTTGGGTCTTACAGGAACTGATATACACTACTCATCATCTACTCAACATAGGGGAGGCCTACGTCCACTGCTGGACATAGGCCTCCCCTATGTTTCGCTACATTGGCAGGGGACATGGGGGGTTTTGCCATAATCGCCACGCTTGGCAGGCTGGTTGGCGATCGCAGTACGGTTGTTACAAAAGCTCAAAGAACGCTGCTGCCCATTCTCTGGCAAGTCCCTTAGTCGCCTCTTACGACATCCACGGGAAGATATGGGATGGTGCTATTATTTACGTCCGACACCATACAGAGCAGATATATAGACACTACTGAAGCAGCCAAACTCGTGGTTTAGTTCTGGGCCGACACCAGTAGCTAAGATTTTAGATTCCACGATACGCTTCGACACGCGATTCGACACGCTAAGAAGGCCATTGCACTTAATTTCTCGATCCAAGCACGAGTGTTGGTGCGAACGAACATAGGTAACCTATTTGCGTAAAAGGGTACATCCAGCGTTTTGCCAAAATAAAAAAGGGATGCATTAAATAAAAAAAAATAAGTTAATACTTTGCACCACGCTTTCAGTACCTCGTCTTTATGTCATGGGTGTAAGAAATGAAAAAAAAATCCCACGTTATATTTTTTTGGTACTAACAGGCTTGACTGCTTAGAGATGCCAGATCCCACTCAAAGGTCGGGCAAACTGTTATTGGGTTTTTCAGTTTATTTTATCGTATTATTTTTTTTTTCCTATATTTAGGTTTTTAAGTAATCTTGTTATTTTGTCATTTTTTTTTGTCGTGTGCCTAATTAATACTTTTCTATCTTTTCATCTGAAATTTGTCAGTAGCAGTCACGGGACTCTGGATTGTGCTCGGTTGTTGGCAATGGGCTCGCCACCTCGGGACTTAAACAAAATTGGTGAAATGTGTGTTTACTATTAGCTATACCTCTGACTAATCCTTCGATAATTACATGCGTCACGTTATGTTACGTTTTTCTCGTAGGAATCGAACACGCGACACGCAAATAGCGCAGTAGCCAGCAGTCCCTCAGCCAATGTGCCTAGTGTTGTGACGCATTATATCTTGTCATAATAACAAAACAGGTAGTAATCCTGGTAAATCTCCCGTATATCAGTATTATCGATAGTATCATAATAACAATAAACCAAATCATATTATCGTATGATCTTTGTTGTAGTATAATGTTATTTACTACGAGCTGCGCCCCGCTGCTGTTTCACGGAATACCTACTTGAGTGCGATAGCCGTATCATCGAATTTTGTTTCGGCGAAAACCTTTCAACGACATCTTTATACCGCGACGCCTTGTTAAATCGACGTCTTTTTACAGCGATATTTCGTTACATCGAAAAACTGTACTGCGAACGACTTTACTGCGTAAATATCATACTGCGAAACCTTGTTCAATCGATGTCTCGTTACTGCGATGTTACTTAGGAAAACTTACTTCGAACGACCTTACAGCGATAACCAAGCTAATGCTGACATGGAGAGAGCGACTGTCGCAACCCCGTGCAGGGCACGCCACAATAGAGGCGATAAGTCCCCTCTTTAAAGAGTGGCTGGAGAGGCGCCACGGCGCACTCTCCAGCGGAAACAAGCGTGTCCGGTGAGGACCTGCGTCAGGCGGAAGCCTGACGCAGGTCCTCACCGGACACGCTTGTTTCGGGAGGTTCCTGCCCCGAATCGGGCGGGAGAAATCAGCCGGGTGTTACCACTGCGAGGATCGGCTGGAGGACACGGTGGAGCACACCGTGGAGCTCTGCTCCGCTTGGGCTGAGCACCGCCGTGTCCTCGTAGCGGCGATTGGCGGCGGCGATCTCTCGCGTCCGGCCCTGGTTCAATCCATGGTCCAGGGCGAGATGGAATGGGAAGCCGTCGCCTCCTTCTGCGAAGCAGTCATGCTAGCGAAGGAGGTGGCGGAACCCGAGAGGGAGAGAACCTCACGTCCCAGCCGCCGCGGGAGACGCCCCGGGCGTCGGGTGACAACCAGTGGCCCCCGGCCACCGTCCGCCCGGCGCGGGCCTGTGGACGGTGAGTAATGGGCTAGCTCACCGTCCGTCCGTCTTATGACGACAGGTCGTGCCGACGGCGCGTTCGTGATCCACGTGCGCCTCAAGGAGATGTCAGCAAATCGGAAGGGGTCCGAGAGGGCCGATGCCTGCCAGGGCTGCGGGTTGTTCGAAAGAGATACCGTGGCCCTGGAACACAAAGGGCTAAGAAGCAACATGGATGGATGGGTTTTAGTCAGTCAAGTCTGACACTCCCTTCCGCTCCGCCCAGAGCGGGAGAAGTCATTTCATGATTGCCCATCCGAAAAAAAAAGGCGATAACCAAGTAGGTACATAGATTTTTTTTTCAAAACAATACCAACTTTTTTAACATACCTTTAAAAACAGAGAGCGCCATCTGTCAGGAATATCAGTGTATAAGGAAAGATTGTAGATCATTGCAAAGTCCGTCTGTTTTTTTTTATAGCTATAAATGAATAGCTTCCGCCTGCGGCTTCGCCCGCGTGGAGGAAAAACAAGGTATTGTTTTGAAAAAGAAAATCGATGACCTATTTGGTTATCGCCGTAAGGTCGTCCAAAGTAAGTTTTCCTAAGTAACATCGCAGTAACGAGACATCGATTGAACAAGGCTTCGCAGTATGATATTTACGCAGTAAAGTCGTTCGCAGTACAGTTTTTCGATGTAACGAAATATCGCTGTAAAAAGACGTCGATTTAACAAGGCGTCGCGGTATAAAGATGTCGTTGAAAGGTTTTCGAAGAAATAAAAATCGATGATACGGCTATCGCACTCAAGTAGGTATTCCCTGTTTCACACGCCGTTTCACTTTTTGCTCGGCTCCTTTGGGTTTTTTAAATAGCCCATAACCTTCGTCAAGAATTCGGATACCAAGTGTAATTTTGAATTAGCTGTTCTATTTAGCGTGTTCAAACAAAAACAAATAATCTCTTCAGCATTGTTATATTAGTAAAGATACATGAATAGTTTTTTTTGTTGTTGTAGCCAACAATGTAGAATGCTCTGCTTACACCCTTACAACACGTCATAATAATAAGTCAAGACGAGACGCGCAAGAAAACAAATTACGAACATGTGTGTGTGTTCGTTATTAGCAATTAACAGAACATCCACACCCAGTCTGTTTTAATTAGTTTTATTCTTATTAATAAGTATCAGAAATAATTAGCGTCTACTCTGACTTGTCAACCTAATCATAACTAACTTTGTTTGCCCACTTGATGTCAGGGTCGTAAACGCGAGTGCTGGCGTGGTCGGGTCCGGAGACCCTACCACCAGTTTTGACGCCGATACAATACGCCGATTTTAAAATGAAATAAATACTCGCTTCATTTAGAATATTTTCATGATTTTAAGAATTTATTAATATCTTTGGACGATACCTACTGATTGTGCTTGTTGCAAACAATATGATGTAGGATAATTGTATTTTTGATTCACAAATCTACGTATTTACGTTACGAAAAACAACAAAACTCGTGCTAGCCCTGGTTGCTCTGACTCTCGAATTGGAGAAAGTGTTATTTAGTTTTCCCATAAGAAATTAAAAATAGAAGGTTTAAAAAATGGTGGTATGGCAGAACCCCAATGAAAGAATGTAAAGCCGATGGTCCTGCGTTTGATCTCTCCCCGGTCGTGTTATGCAATAGTGAGCCGTGCCATCAAACTGACAAATTCTACTGAAACTGTTTTAACTTTTTTTAATAAGCCTTTTTCTAACAACTAGGCGAAGGCCTCCATACTATTCTGATTTTCTCTGAGTTCTGCCTTCTCCGGCCAAATAGTCAGGAACGAGGCCAAATTGTCATACCAGTTTCTTGGACCTCTACCCCAACGCCCAGATCTTGAGTGAGAAACTCATAGAATAGTAATACGTAGTACATTATTTTTTCTACATTAGTTATGTAGAAAAATTATGTACTGCGCAATAAATAGGTTATATACACAACCCAAGAGCAAAAATATCCAAGTAAGACTGGCAGCTTTAATTGATTAATAACGAGCAGTTAACCTAAAGACAAGAATAAGAACTACGCATCATGAGATCTGTATTATAGTGGCAAATTCATGGTAAAGTACATCACAGACATACTTCCGTGGGTTTGACTAATTGAAAGGGAACAACGCCAGTCATTAAAATGCTATTAGTTCAGGAAATACTTACCTACGCTTACGATAAATTACGCGATCGCGAATGCGTGAATTTGCTATAAATCCACCCAATATGTGACGATTTACCTGCGCGTTTCATTATGAATGTAGGTAGTTTAGGTGTCAAAGGAAAGTTCAGGGTACCTGTACCTGCTAATGAAATTGACTAACAATCTACATATATATTAAATTGTGTATTTCAATTGTTGTATGAGATAACCGTTTCCCGGGAAATTGACGTGCATGACCACTTTGAGGTATTTTTCTATCGAGGCATATGTTATGGCATCACGTTTCCACCAAATGCATACAAAACTCAGCTGTCCTCAACTTTGCTATATATTAATCACAAAGTGAATGCTGAAGTAAAGATTTATTTATTTCTCACCACACTACATAATTACATTATTAGATTTCGTGAACAATACATGACTTTTTTAATACTGTGGGAGACTGGTGCCTAAGCTAGCCGAAACGCCTGTATTTCAGGACACCAGAACCCAGAACCCAGTAGGTACTATATTACAACGAGAGTCCTTTAAGTTTGATAAAAAAATAATAAGTTAAAGGCCGGATAAACCCAAATTGTTTTCCCTGACGCTAAATTAATTTCTTACAAGAGAATAAATAAGGATAGGAAGTTTTTTAATGTTTTATTTAATTATTTTAATTCTTGTATTTATCGCTACTTTAACAAAGCGATAACTCGCCTGACCTCCGTAATTTGAGTACGCATATCTATTGTGACTATACCTTCTTCTTCTTTTCGTATCGATGATACGTCCCTCGAACCCTTCCGATTTGCTGACATCTCCTTGAGGCGCGCGTGGAACACGAACGCGCCGTCGGTGACACGGCTTTCGTCATAAGACGGACGGACGGTGAGCTAGCTCTCCGTCCACAGGCCCGCGTTCGGCGCCGCTTGCTTTTTTTTCATAACTACTTCTCTGTTAATCATTTCATTAGGCACCCCCCTCCTTCCACTTTCTAACCCACACCAGTCCATTACCTATTCGTTTCTTTGGTTTTCCCCTACTGGTGCGCTAGTACAAACTTTCTACAATCTACCTATTACTCAATACACTACGATCTTACTACTAGCTGTTGCCCAAGACTATCGTCCGCGTGAAATTATTATAAAAATATAACTTCCCTATTTGAATTGCATTTTGTTTACAATTTCAAGCGTGTTAACTTAATTGCACGGAACCCTAATCGGCGAATGCGCCAAAAACCAACTGGACCGCCAACATTTTCAGGAATATAAGCACACGAGTACGTAGTGTGTGTTTCTCGATGATTATCTCTTAGCGCAGGACAGAACATCATCATTGTTCTCCGAACTCTCGGCCAGTTGGATTGGCAAGTAAACTGGGGGAAATTGAGTCTTATCCCTCAGAAGATAACAGAGTATTTGGGTTTAATGTGGGATGCGTAATAATTTATATCAGAAAACAAAATTCAAAGCATGCAAATAGTTTGATCGAAGTTGCTCAGCCGCCGAAAGGAGTCGAAATACAGAGTACACAAAGTACATTCTGAATTGTACTCGTCTGATAGTTCCAATGGGTCGTGTGAATTTTGCCTACTGGCTTTTTACAACACGGTATGAGATTCATGTTATCCCTCATCACAGACCAGGCAGGTACAACAACGTCGCAGACGGTCTATCTCTTCATTGGACGTTACAGGAATGGCATCTGCTTCTCGAATTCTCCAGCATTGTTATTGTAAAGTGGGGTGTTCCCCAGACAGATCATTTTGCCTCAGCATAGCTCACGTAGTGCCTTGCTATGTCACTCTAGCTAGATCAACGAGGCCAGCGAGCATGGAGATAACGCGTTCGCATTCAAAATAATGGGATTTTCCTCTGGCTTGGGTCTTTCCTGCTCAGAATTTGTTACCCTGGGTCCTGCTGCATCTCAATCAGGCTGGAGGTGTATTCAGAAAAGACTTGAAGAACAGAGCAACCGCGCCTCCGTTCACGATTCACAGTTTATCGAGGGTGCTAGTGGACACGAGGACCGGGCAGCCACCACCTCGAGTGAAGCAGCTGGTCTTAGAAGTATGGAGATGAGGGGGTGGTCTGCGACTGGTCTGAAGAACAAAAGTGTCTGCTCAAACAAGGTTGGTGGTCGTCGACTTTGAATACCTACAGGCCAGCAGCGCAGAGATGGTTAAAATTGTTGTTCCAAGTTTGATGTAATTTTTTCAGACCCCGAGTGAATTGTCTCGATATTTAGTCGACACCCAAAAGAAAAATTATCGTGTCGTACAATTTTACTTCATAAATCGGTTGTGTCTACTTTATGCAATACAAAGATCGGTGCCCGTTTATGTTCAAATATTTTAGTGAAGCAAATGATTAAAGCTCAGCGTTGCAGCAACGTAAGAAGTGCCCACCCTGTGTCTGGGATCTTAAGTCTCTGGTAGGTTGGTTGGGCAGTAGACCTTTTTCAAAAACAAAGCGTATTGGACATTTCAAGAATTAATGCAGTTATTTTGTTGTTATATTCAGGGCGTAGGATACACGACTTAACATTGCTAAGTGTCTCCAGACGACTGGCCGCATTTTGGGTTGAAAACTGATTCGGAAGATTGCGTACCTACAGTCAGGTTGGAAATTATTAAGTAATGTTGAAATTGCGGCGCTTGAGCTTTTTAAGTCAAACCTTTGGAGGTTTGGCTTAGAAAGCTCATAAAAACAGGCGTCGAATGCTTTGTCCTAGTAAACGATTATTTATTACAGTGTAGTACAAGGGGAAGCCTAAGGAACTTCCCCTTGCTAGAACCACTTCCTTCCTGTAATGCTTTTTCTTTCATCTTTTTCAGACAATGAATTAATTATCTCGGATTCAATGGAATTAGTTATTTGTTATACAAGAGTGCAAAGTTGCTTTTTAACCGCGTGTTCAATTATGATGACCGAGCAAGCGAAGGATTCTAAAATTAGAATCCTGAGCGTTAGCGAGGGAATCAAAAGAGCACGAGGTGAAAAATCTTTGCACTCGAGTGCAACACGTAACTTTTCATTCTACCTCAGCGAGGAAATGACTAAATGCAAAAAAAAAACGTTTATAATCACAAGATAGGTACACTTTTATTTCAGTTTAGGTATTAATTACTACATTATGACAGGTAAGTATTACAGAATAATCTTTAAATTATAACAAAATAATATTACGGTATAATTAAGAAAATTTTAAAGTAACGTTGCTACAGTTATTTAAATTGAGTGTAATATTTTTGTTTGGTACTGTAATATTGGTGTTAGTCACTTGTGTACTGTTTTTCGGTAAACTATCTGTCATACTTAATAGTTGTACCGATTCATCGGATTCCCTTGGCGTGAATGTTGGAGAGAGAGGGAGATGGTTAGGTGTTTCATAACGGCTTATTTTTGATGTAGAAGGGCCAGTCCAAGGATCCGATTGAGGCTCTTTCAGTGTAATGTCTCCTACGATGCCTTCACATATTTTAGACTTATTTTGGATGGAATCCTCTATGTATCCCTCTACAACTGCATTGGACTTCCAGCCTCCGTGGCGCTTAAGGGACAAAGATCAGCTCCGGAATCAGCCAAAAGTGTGGCTGAAGTTCGTCGGAAACAATGACCCTTGTACAACAGGGGTTCTGGAAGTTCAAGAAATGTTGCTATTTCTCGTGGGATACTGCCAATTTTATTAGTACCCATAGGCTGTCTAACACACTTTCCATTGCGATACTGTAGAAAAAATCGATTGATTGGAGTGTTAGACGGGCGTAAGGCTTGATATTTCTCAACAATCGTTACGTATTCCTTGCGAATGACGAAGTTGCGGTCTCTTTTTGTCTTTGTATTAGGTAAATTAATTAATAGTAAGTCATCTGAATGTTTCTCAATGTTTTTGACATTAAGTTTTGTTAGTTCATTAGTTCGACATGCTCCGTTTATTCCAATAATAAGAACAACCTGTAACGTAAAGAGTATTGTAGTAGATAAATGAATAAAATTGATATGAACGCATAATTAAGCCTATCAACATCTACTAAGTATAGGGTAAACTTGCCTAATTCGTACCCCTTAAGAGAAAACCATCATATTTAAGAAATTAGGAAAGATAAATTAGTTTTAATTAAAAGTAATTTTTGTTTGCTAAATGCTTTATTGTTTCTATACTCAAATTTAACATAAAACTTATAAACTTCTAAAAAATAAATAATTTAAAAAATTCTTAAAAAAGTACGATTTAAGATCATTCATCCCAAATCGTACTGCTATATATCCTTAAATCGTACTTTGAGATCTATTCATTGGTATACAGTATTGAGAGCATCATCATAATCAACAATGTGTTATTAAAGTAAGTAGTAATTCTTAACAAATTCGACGGATGGTCTTCGCCAATTCTCGGCAATCACCGCAGTTATAACTAAATCGTACCAGTACGTTTTAAGAACTTAAGTCGAAGTACGAAATAGGAGCAAGAGCCAAATAGATTTTAGGTTTACCCCCAAAAAAAATTACAACAGTTACGAGTATGATAACACGTCAGATTAAATCGCAAAGATACACAATAATACGTGTCAAATCGTAAAATAGGTTAACACGACCTAATTTGAATAAAACTCTTACGAAGTGTGTAAAAATATTACAGCAATAGTTGAAAAAAACTTACTTTTTCAATATTTTTGTCGAGAACAGCTTCACAGGTGCCATCTGTCTGGTGGTAAAATGGCCGAGTGTTACATCTATTTTTTGACACTAGAGGCGCTGATAGCTGTTACCGAAGCCGAGTTTTAAGTGGAGTACGAATTTGGCGTAAGTACGAATTAGGCAAGTTTACCCTACTATTTAATTGAGATTAATATACTTAAGTAGATACTGAATGTGCAACTGACTTACTTTTGCCGCCAAATATACGGAATCGGGTGCTTCGTTAAGAAACTTTTCAATATCAGATACTGTGAAAACCTTCGATTATTTTGGTTGATGACCAGATGAGGCTCTTTTTAAAAATGCCACTAATTTAGGATAGGTATCGATATGTATGTCTTTTTCATCTTTATTGTTGCTTTTAGCGTCGAATACGTACTCCATAGAGTGCTTGCTTTCTTGTTCTCGGATAATTATATAAAATATGCCAGAAAAACGTTTTCTGAGAAAGTTTTGGCTCCTTTTGCTAGTCGCCACGTGTTGAACATATCGTACTGTTTTAAATACTTCTCGCGTGATTGTTGAGGGAGAAAGCTCATTTGCGCATTATTAACAGTTTCAGTCAATTCTGTTGGCGTCAAACAAACTTCCTCGTCGCTAGAATCACTCATTTTAGTTTTTTCACTTGTTTTCAAGTTTCTTGTTTTTAATATAAGGTTTAACAATGACGTGAAAAAATGCCGCGTAAAGAACCGCATACAAAGCAAATTGAAAAAAGAACACCAAGAAGGTTCCGAGTCTGAGTTTTTAACAAATTAAAAAAAAGTTGTATGATATATTCGGCACCGTAGAGGTAGCAGTAAATAGGTTTAATGTTTTTTTTAATTCACAAACTTAGTGCACACGATGTTCTAAATTCAATTTACTTTATCCTCTAGAGAATAAAAAAACCGGCCAAGTGCGAGTCTTACTCGCACACAGGGTTCCATAGCTCCAAACAATATAATAACAATATTTTGAACTGTCATAGTATTAGTTAGTAAACTTCCACACAACCGCAAAACTAAATTTGTTTTTCATAGTATGTTTATGAAAAACAAAGTTACTGCTGCAGTTTGATGAAAAAGTCCCATATCTCAAAAACTAAACATCATATCTTATTGAAACCAATGTTCGTTGATAGTTTTTTTTACGTTCTACAATCCTAAATATTTTCAGAATTTTCCTCCTCTTACTTTAGAAATTAGAGGGGGGGGGACACACATTTTACCACTTTGGAAGTGGCTCTAGCGCAAAATATTCAGTTTAGAAAAAAATGATGTTAGAAACATCAATATCATTTTTGAAGACCTATTCATAGACACCCCACACGTATGGGTTTGATGAAAAATTTTTTTTTGGTTTTCAGTTCTGAGTATGGGGACCCCCTTAATTTATTGTTTTTTTTCTATTTTTGTGTGAAAATCCTAATGCGGTTTACAGAATACATCTACTTACGAAGTTTCAACAGTATAGTTCTTATAGTTTCGGAAATAAGTGGCTGTGACATACAGACGGACAGACAGACAGACAGACAGACAGACAGACAGACAGACAGACAGACATGACGAATCTATAAGGGTTCCGTTTTTTGCCATTCGGCTACGGAACCCTAAAAACGACTTTTGCACTCAGATATCGAAGAGTAAAAATACTCTTTCCGAGATGATGGGATGAAAAAGTTATTTTTATTTATACAAGGTGTTGTTTTGCATCCTCGTCAAAATTCAGGATGTTGTCACAAAAGACATAAATATTCAATATAAATTACGGTACCTAGTAAATTATTAAAAAACACTGCATTTTTTTGTTGTTTTAAATTTGTCAATATTTCAGAATAACCCCCATAGCGTGGTTTAGGGATTATAAAATTATCGAAAAAACGTTTGAGGTTTTTTGTTTGTGTGTAAGCGACGTTATAAGGCAGGGATCAGACGGCCTGTGTACACGGGTGGTTCACAGTTACCGATTTCAGTTAATAAATAAAAAAAAGAAAATTACCTACTCATTTTATTATTGATTCGGGTCGAGAATCATTAGCATAGTTACCTCCTAGAATTTGACGAGGTTGCAAAACAACACCTTGTATAAAATTAGGTATTGATGAATAATAAATGTTACCTACTTGATTATAGGAAGTTTACCAAGAGATGATTTATGGTACGTATAAATTTTCAGATTATTGTGTTAAGTGTTTAATGATTATAGTCATTTGTACCTTAATGACCTAAATTTCTCGAAATTCTTTTATAACACATTGGCGTCCCGTGCACCAGGCGATAACAAACAAAGCCTCAAATAATCTTTATATGACCCCGAATGAGGCCGAAGGACACTATAGTAGCGTTTTACCTTCAAATAAAACGCTTGTTGTGTCCGGAGATTCATTCGGGGTCATAATTTTAAAGTCTGCCTGGTTTAAGTGGTTTCTCAAGTTTGTGGGGTTTTCGAGGCCATAATGAATGAACATTTTCCCGCGCTGCAGCCAATTGGTGAACGAAGGTGGAAATACGTCATCATCGTGTTGTCAAGAAAACGATAGTTGCATATACCTATACAGATGTGACACGGAAAGGGAAGATGCTTGACTCAAATAATGTACGTGAATAAAAAACGTAAATAATGTATGTGTGTGTGTGTATGTAATGTGTGTGTGTATGTATGTATGTGTGTGGAGACTCATTCGGGGTCATATAAATGACCCCGACCGAGTCTCCGGACACAACAAGCGTTTTATTTGAAGGTAAAACGCTACAATTCCATACCGGTGTATTTCAGTAGAAGTACTACATAACGTTTACAAATGTTTCGGTAGCAGTACCTAAACCATAATAAATAGGGATTTTTTTGACGTCCATCTGTCGTTCACCTTCTGATTGTTGCACATAATTAGAACTCAGTATTGGTTTCTCATGTTTTTCGGTACCGAAATTGTGTAAAAGTTAAATAACGGTTTAGCCCAACCATAATTTATAAAGGTATCGGTATAGATCAACCTTTATATTAAACCGGTACCGGTATATTTTTAAGGTATCTTTACCTTTAACCGTAACCGCTTTCAGTCCCTGGAAAATTGTTTGTTTTAGCTTAGATTAACAGTTTAATTTATTTGTATAAATAGATAAACACACCAACACAGTCTGTTTACAAACACAGCGTCTAATTGCTACACGATGCCGTGTGGAGAGGCCAATCATTACTACAGGTCATTCATATCTTCACACTTAAATGACACGCGGGGTCAGCAGAGGTCTGGTCAAAGTCTGCTTTCGTAGAAAGTAGGTATTTACAATATACAGGACACCTGTATGATATCTATTACGAGATTAAATAAGTATCAAAATGATATATTCTGAGTTAATACTGCCCATAAAAGTAGATAGAAATAATATTGCACTTTGTTGAGTATGTAGGTAGATCTCAAAATTGTTTTTGTTATGATACTACCTATGTCGTTGCGAATTTTAATTGAAGGAAGGTAAAGGCTAGAAATGAGTAGACTGCTGAGATGACGACTAATAGAAAGAGAGAAAAAGTATTTATTAGTCTAAAGGAGGACAAAAAATATGGTTTTAATTAACAAAAACTTAATTATATAAAAAAAATCCTAGAAAAAGAATTTAAAAAGAAAAAAGACAAATTAAACAAGTCCAAAAAACAAATTGTATAAAAAGTAAACACGAAAAAGAATTATAAAAAAAATAAGACAAATTAAACTAGTCCTGTAGGAGTCCAAAAGAGCATGGTGCTATAACAATAAAATACGTCACAGCGCTGGCATAGAACACGTACAGAAGACATGCTGCGCCGACCCAAAATAAATTGGGTTATGAGGAGGACAATGATGATGAAGCCGTCGCGAATGTACAAAATTCCCTAATAAGAATAGTGATAAAAAATAGACAGGTTGATAACTTCGGAACACATTTAGGACTTATTTATTTTATTCCTTTTTCTTACCACCCCTAATTTACTTACCTAATTATAATAAATAATATGTCTGTAGGTACCTATGTTGATAATCATTATACCTACTGACATATTATTTTCATTATCAGATAATGATATGAATATAAGGTATTATGCGATGCATTAAACAATCAATATCAGGGCCTCAAGTCTGCTATTTTTATAAACATCGTTATTCCAAGACGATCCCATTGTCATTTAGCTAAAAGTTCGTAATCTGCTAAATTCTGTCAAATTCTAAGCCATTTTTAGGGTTCCGTACCTCAAAAGGAAAAAACGGAACCCTTATAGGATCACTTTGTTGTCCGTCTGTCTGTCTGTCTGTCAAGACCCTTTTTCTCAGGAACGCGTAAAGGTATCAAGCTGGAATTTATATCGGATACTCAAATCTACTGTCCCATATAACTGTGAAAAATTCAAACTTCTAAGCCAACGGAATCAAAATATACAGCCGTTTATGTCGCAAATTTTCGACACTCACAAGGGAATCAAAACCTACAGGGTACTTCCCGTTAACTCATAATCTTGAAATTTGGTATGAAGCAACTTCTTATAACACAGATAAAGGAAAAATGGCGAAAACCGCAAAATTTTAGTTAAATCATAAAATAAAAATATTTTTAATAATTTTAATCTTACTACCCGTTTTCTCATAAACGCGTAAAGATATTAAATTGAAATTCATACCAAATACTCACGTCTATAATACCTTTAAGCTGTAATAAAATCAAACTTCTATGTCAACGCAATCAAAAGAAACAGCAATTTAAGCCGCAGATTTTCAAACTCGCAACTACTCGCAAGGGAATCAAAACCTAAAGGGTACTTCCAGTCGACCTAGAATCTTGAAATTTGCCATGAAGCAACGTCTTATAGCACAAATAAAGGAATAATTGCGAAAATCGTAAAATTCTAGTTACACCATATAATAAAAATATTTTTAATAATTTTAAACTTATCACCCCTTATCTCATGAACGCGTAAAGGTATTAAATTGAAATTCATATCAAATACTAAGATCTATAATACCTTTAAACTGTAAAAAAATCTAACTTCTATGTCAACGCAATCAAAAGAAACAGTAATTTAAGCCGCATATTTTCAAACTCGCAACTACTCGCAAGGGAATCAAAACCTAAAGGGTACTTCCAGTCGACCTAGAATCTTGAAATTTGGCATGAAGCACTATTTTATAACACATATAAAGAAAAAAATCCGAAAACCTTTAATTTTTTATTACATCACATTTTTTTTTAATAATAATTCCCGCGACTTCGTCCGCATGGAATAGTTACTTTGGGCTAACGCTAACTTTTACCCGCGACTTTGTTTACCGAGAAGGTGAAAATCAATATAGATATAAATTACGTGTCACGTTGTTTGTCGGGGATGGGCTCCTAAACTACTTAACCGATTTTAATCAAATTTGCACACCGTGTGCAGTTTGATCCAACTTGAAAGATAGGACAGCTTGCATCTCAATTTATAGTCGCAATATTATTTTATTGCAAATTAAGTCACAATTATCTGTTAGCTCCAAACGATTCTAACAGATGGCGGTATCTGTTGACTGGATTGAGTAAGTATCCAATAGATGGCGCTGTATAGGAGCGCAGCAGCAATGAAAAATATCGCGAAAACGGGGAAAATGTGACGCAGACGAAGTTTCGCGGGACAGCCAGTATATTTAAATAATACGCACGTTAAAGAGTTATTTAAGGTCCCTACATCACGCTTTTATCAGTAAGGGCCTGCGCAGACGATGGACTTTTCTCCGCGTCGAAGAAAAAAATTAGGCTCCGCGAATAAAAAGTCCGCCGCGGATTTACCGCAAACTCAACGCACACGGTGTGCGATCATTTGTTGCCCGGAAATGTAGAGAAGTGCACGCTATGGAAGCAAATATTCAGAGGTTACGTTGTGATGCAATTTAAATGAAGTTTAAGAAGAAGAAAAGACATTTTAAAAGAAAATACTGGGTCCATCCCCTTATATCGGATCTCGTCACTCTCGAGCGCACAACGCGGAATAAAGTCCGTCAAGTGCGTTGCTTCGCTTAGCCACAAGAGTTCTATTTTTTTCGGGGACTCCCCGTACTTTTTGTACGCGGTACTTTTAATCCCTCGTTTGCGTTACTCGATACAGTTGTAAGCGATCTATTTTAGCGGACAAAAAAATCCGCGGACAAAAATCCGTCGTCTGCGCAGGCTATATATCATGTAGATTGTTGATTATCCTCAAAAAACCTCAAAACGAATGTAACTTATTTTAAAGTACTTTTGTGTACTCTATATTTTTAGTTTTGTTTCCTTTCGGCAGAAGTAGATATTGATTTTCACCAGAACCAGATCTCGGTAGGGCAACATATAGTTGCCCGTGCGAAAAACACTCTTGGCGTAAATCTCATGACTGGCCGGCGTTGCACATCATAAACGTGCGCGCAGTTCTTGATCATTATTTTGCTGCGATGTAATTTTAAAACTGCGATATCTCCTAAGTTGTTCATTGGAATCGAATGATGCAAAGGGCAATTTTGTTATAAATTAAATATTTGTGATGGATAACGTATTTATTTGGATAAGGATTAATATCATGTTTATAAAAACACCTTCGAAAATAATGCATTATTTTTGAACAAATTTGGTTAGCCTAAAAAAGGTTTTAGTGATTTAACCTTTAAAAATACCTAAGATACCTTATATATGCTGTCGTAAGCTTTTTTTTAGAACAACAATTCAGTCATACATGATTTTTGCGAAACTTTTCAAGCAAACAAACTCTTCAGCTTTAATATTATATATATATTAGTATTAGTATAGATAGATTACCCTTTTCCAAGTTGAAACTCATATCAAAAACTTAGATCTAATTGCCTTTACGGAACCCTCGGTGCGCGAGTCCGACTCGCACTTGGCCGGTTTTTTTCAATGGAGTGTCAGTGGTTGACCATTGTGAAGTCATAATGACGCCATTATAATTAGTAGATTACTAAACTTGTCAAAATCAACAATTATGAAATCAATGATAGGCCATTCTGACACTATTGTAATAGCAGACTTGAGGCCCAGATGGACTACCATAACGTCTTAAAACATTATTGTTTTACTCCTTTTCCAGTGTGGGAAAGACATCTCTTTCCCACACTGGACGTCTAGCGCCATCGCGCTAGTCGTCCTGTATAGCTCCGTCTCTTTCCCACACTAAAATAGGAGTAAAACATTACTGCTTAAAAACGTCATGGTAGGCCAGCAGACCTCGGGATGTCGTCGGGTGTAGTAATTAAAAACAAAAGCATATCAGTTACGTCCCTGATGCATTTAGTAAAATGTTGATGGACGGAGAACGAGAGGAAAGCCAAAGAAAAGATGACTTGTTTGAGAAAGAAAATATAGTGTGACTGTTCACTCAACAAAGTATGGAAAAAACGCCGTGTTGCTCCAACACCAAGTAACATAGTGATAAGGACAGAAGATTATATCAATTACGTCCATAATTTAGGAATGTAGGTGCTCATGTAGCAATATAACTATTAGTCATCGACACGTTTGAAGGTAAAGATAATTATTTGCACTTGAAATAAGTTCGATCGATAAGATGCTCCTTCGTTACACTTGATCAAACAGAATTTCCGACTTTCGATAATTTTGGCTGTAATTAGGAACATGAGGCATGGCACCTCAGAGCTTAGGCAAGCGGCAATCGCTTTCAAAGTGTTTTGTATTTCAGTAACGACATAAAACAGGACAAGCTGTTCGGTATAGTGCTGTATGTTTTTTTGGCGCGTTCTTAATGACAATAACAAGGTAGGCTTGGTGGCAAATGCCCTGAATGATAAATAATTGTGTGCTTTGTGATCTAACCCACACGTGCAACTGATCCTGAAGAACTTCTCGTAAAATGTCTAACCGCATGCAGCTGAATACCATTATTTTACATGGAGCTACTGCCTATCTGACCTCCACAAGCCAGTTAGTACTGAGTAATAAGATACCCTTTGGTGAGACCGGTTGTAAGACTTTCAGGCCACTGACTACCTGTAACGACTGTCAAAGATCTACAAATGACAGCCATGACCAACGAATATATAAAATTCAAAGTCCTGACTGACTGAGATATCATCGCGCAGCATAAACCGGTGGTTTTAGAGACCTGAATTTGGAGGGTGTGTTTTTTGTGAAGAATAGGTATCCACTAAGAAAGGGGTCGAAATTCCACTTATAAAGGGGTAAAACAAGGTTTGAACGACTGTATGGAGATTGGTCAATTTTAAAGTTAGAAGCATAAAATTTCAAATAACAATAATAGAAAAAAAAACTATCATCATCTTCCTGCCCTTGTCCCATTTTACTTGCGGTCGGCGCAACACGTCCCTTTCTTCCATTTTCCTCTGTCATTCGTCATGCTATCATTTACTCCTTTTTCCTTCATATAATTTTTCACACAATCCATCCATCTTTTCTTTGGTCTTCCTCTCCCTCTCCACCCATCCACATTCATATTCATCACTCTTTTAGTCACATGTGTTCCATCCCTCCTCATCACATGTCCATACCAAGACAGACGAGTTCCTTTCATCTTTTCTGTAACAGGCGCCACTTTAAAACTTCCTCTTATATACTCATTTCTAACTTTATCCATTTTAGTCACCCCACACATCCATCTCAACATTCTCATCTCTGCTGCATGCAATCTTTTTTCATCCGTCTTCTTCACTGCCCAGCATTCCGATCCATACAGTACGACAGGTCGTATCACGGACTTGTATATTTTCCCCATTAACTTGAGGGGCATCCGTGGGTCGCAAGTTGTTCCAGTGACCTGTCGCCATTTCATCCATCCTGAGTTGATCCGGTGCGTTACGTCCCGGTCTACATCGCCATCTCCTTGGACAAGCGACCCGAGGTACCGAAAATCGGAGCAGATCGGTATGGGCGTTCCGACAAGGGCTATAGGACTGGAGAGACCGCCGAAATCACAAAACAAGTATTCTGTTTTTGTCCTACTTAATTTCAGGCCAACATTCTCCAGTCTTTGCCACCACACCTCCAATCTGCTCTGGACCTCTAGGCCACTCTCGGCAACAAGCACAATGTCGTCGGCAAACAGCATACACCAGGGGGCCTCTTCCTGAATGTCCGACGTAAGAGCGTCCATTATTACCAGGAAGAGGTAAGGGCTTAGACCCGACCCTTGGTGCAAGCCAACTGCCACCTCGAAGCTGCCGGTAGTGCCCGCTGTAGACCGTACTTGGGTTCTACATCGACTGTACATCGCTCGGATCAACTGCACATACTTCCCAGGCACACCTCTCTCCTTAAGAAACAAAAAACTATAATATTTCATATAATTCCATATTTCGTAAAAATACGTTCAAATACGTATTTTTGCGTTTTTGGGAATCTACCCCCTAAGAGCATTTGATAGGGTTTGAAAGTTTATATGCGGAATCCGTAATTTTTAAATATTTTTAAGACCTACAAAGACTTGTTCTGGGCCTGGCTGTCTATGAGCCCTGTAAACACTCATTTCAATAAGGATCACTGTATTAGTATGAGAAAAAAGAAAGAAACTTGAATTTCAAAGTCAGCCTCTTCAGCATTGAAAAAGTTTGTATCTTATCTACGTCATGTGTGATAGTGAAGCATTAACGTTTTTATAGATACCTCGTTTATTTCAAGCACATAGATACTGCAAGTCACTAGATTAGTTCAATATTATGTAAGAAATATCTATTTTTTATTTTATTTTTAGAGACATTGACGAGCAAAAAATCTAATCTAATCTAAAAAAACAGGTGTTCCTTACATTTTCACCATGTACGTAGGTAGTGCAATTTTGCATAAAAACAAGACGGATATCAGTCTTGTTTGTCTTGTCTTTGTCTTGTCTTGTCTTGTAGGCTTCTTCTTCTTTATCTTCTTTATGGGGTTTTGGTTTCCGCACTTAGTCCCTTAAGTGGACCATTGTGCGTGAGCCATAGTGGCCGTTACTCCAACCAGCCCACCTCCCTCCAGAAGCAGATCACACTTCCCGGTCTACTCAGGGCATCCGCAAGGGAACCTGGTGTTCCCAGGGTCGCCTCGCGAATCTTGGTGACACCGGTGCACTCAAGCAGCACATGCGCCACCGTTTCCTCCGCATCCATGCATGCTCTGCACAGGGGACTGTCAGTGATTCCTAGAGTATGAAAGTGTTTATTCAGTGAACAGTGTCCAGTGATGGTCCCCGCCACCAGACGCAGGCCATCCCTGTCCAGACGCAGAAGGCGCTTGGTCAGCTTTGCGTCAAGAGACGGCATAACCTCCTTGGACTGCCTACACCCTGGTGTCGAGGTCCACCACTTTTCCGCCTGTGTTCGAGTGTGATCCTTTAACCAGTTATGTAGCTGCTTGAAAGGAATGGGCACAATGGGTTCGGGTCCGTAAGGTTTTGTGCTGGATCCTCTTCTGGCAAGTTCATCCGCCGCATCGTTCCCCAGGGATCCACTGTGTCCTTTGATCCATTGTAGTGTTACCGTGTTGTGGTTTAGTACCGTGATTCTTTCTAGGGCATTATGGCATTCTAGTATTAGTCTCGACGTGATCTGATTACTGTTTAGGGATTGGAGAACTGAGGCACTGTCGGAAAGTATTCGAATATTGGTATTCGTAACTTCTCTGGCCTCTATAGCGTGTGCCGCTTGGATTATACCTACACACTCAGCTTGGTAAACAGAGTTGAGCATTCCAAGGGGTTTGGATATTTTTATGTTTAGGTCATCGGAGAACACCCCGAAACCTGTCCCGTCATCGGTTTTTGATCCATCAGTGTAGATTCTTAGTTCCTTTGTACCTGAGTAGTCACACAACTCCGCTGTCAGTACGATGTTGTAGTGTTTTTGGAAACAGTGGGACTTCAGGGTTCTGTCGATGGGAGATGCCATCATAGGTTGTTCTTTGATTGCATCTAATCTGATGCGTGTGTGTTTGATTCTGGAATCATTACTTAAGGTGCAGGATGCTTCGAGTCTGAAAGTCGCTTTTGCCGCCTCCTCTCTTACGACGAGGTGTAGAGGTGGGAGCCCCAGCATCACCTGTAAGGCGGCAGTGGGAGAAGTTCTCATGCTACCGGTGATTGCTACGCAGGCAAATCTTTGTAGTTTCTCGAGATCCTTTTGTGTCGTACTTAGATTGGTCCTGGGCCACCAAACTAAGGAGCCGTATGTGATGATTGGTCGGATAACTGTGGTGTATAGCCAGTGGGTGATTTTGGGGCTTATGCCCCAATTTCTTCCGAGTAGTCTTTTACATTGCCATAGGGCTATACTGGCTTTTGTGGTGATGTAATCAGTGTGTTTCGCCCAGTTTAGTTGTTAATCCAAGAAGATACCCAGGTATTTGGTTTCACTCGATAGGCTTAGTGTGGTTCCAAAGAAGCTTGGTAGCTGTAATGTTGCCAGCTTCCTTTTCTTTGTGAAGAGGACGAGTTCAGTTTTGGTAGGGTTCACTGTTAGTTTGTATTCCTTGCACCAGTCTTCTACTATCCTCAAGGCTTGGCGCATAAGATTGCATAGTGTGTTTTCGTGTGTTCCATTTATTATTATGGTCAGGTCGTCAGCGTAGCCCACCGTGTAGTAGCCTCTGCTATTGAGACGTTTGATGAGGCTGTCCACTACAAGGTTCCATAGTAGCGGTGAGAGGACACCGCCTTGGGGGCAGCCCTTCGCTACCACGGCTCTAGTGGTGTCGTTTACCGTAACTTGTACGGCCCTCAGTCGGAGCATGTTTGTGATCCATCCACGCAGGGTCGGGTCCACACCGTGTTCCTCGAGGGCTGCGTTGATACTATGGAAGATAGTTTTGTCAAAAGCGCCTTCTATATCAATGAAGACAGCTAGTGAGGAACATTTGTGATCCACTGCAAATTCGATCTTGGAGATTACACTGTGCAGTGCAGATTCTGTTGATTTTCCTGTGGAATACGCGTGTTGTTGTTTATGAAGTGGCCGCTCCCGAAGAGGTCCGTCCCGGATATGTCGATCACAGAGTCTCTCGAGAGTTTTCAGTAGGAAGGATGTCAGGCTTATTGGTCTGTACGCCTTGGGTTGTGTGTAATCGGGTTTGCCTGGTTTGGGGATGAAAATGACTTTCACCTCCCGCCATGCAAGTGGTATGTAAGTCATAAGTCTTTTATTAAATAAAAACAGTACAATTAAAACATCACAATCGAAAACATTCAATAAAAATACTTAGTGACGATTAATAATTCGCATATGTATATGTAAAATTACAAATTCTAAACGATATAATCCACATTCAATTTAAAATAACTAATATACAATAGAACAAAAGATCAGAAAAAAAAGGAAAAACGAAACAAAAATTAAATTATTGTTATACGATATGTCATCTTCTTTAAATATTGCAAAAAAAAAAAAAAACTTAGAATGTCAATAATAATAATAGAATGTCAAGTTTAAATCAAACAAAAGAATGAAAAACCAATGGATATAAAATGTCAGTAATAATATGTCATATAAATTGTAGAAAATCTAATAGTAATAAATAGAATGTCAAAGATAAAATTTATAATAGTTATTACTAGAGATAAAACAATAATATTATGTATAGAAGAAAAAAAAACGCAAAAACAAACAAAGATAATGATGCCAGTTAAAGTTAGTTCCAATCAATAACAATTACGGTTGTCGCTTATCATCCAGGTACTCATCGACACTGTAATAGCCCTTCCTCAATAAAAACGTCTTCAATTTGTTTTTAAATAAGTTTTCGCTATTTATACTTTTTAACTCTAAAGGAAGCTTGTTGTATAGAAATACTGACTGGTACCTAGGACTGTGATGAACCACGTTTAGTTTCGGTTGGATTTTGTTAGGCAAGTCTTTCCTACGTGTATTAACTCTAACTTGTCGTTGGTCATCAGATTCAATTTTGTGTAAGTTCTTAACAAAACTGGTTAGCAGCACCAGTATGTAAAGGCAGGGCACTGTCAAAATATTAAGTTGAATAAAATGTTCTCTGCACGAATCCGTCTGTTTTAAGCGGAGCATTGTCCGTAAGGCTCTTTTTTGAGTTACAAATGCCGAGTGGATATTATACTTATAGCTGTTGCCCCAAAACTCAATACTATACCTTAGCTTAGACTCAACCAAGGCAAAGTATACCATCCTAAGTTGGGCCAACGTCAGTTCTTCCCTCAGGCTTCTTATTGCATAGCATGCTGAGCTAACAGACTTCGTTACAGACGATGTCTCAACCTTCCAGTTTAACAATGCATCAATGTGAACTCCTAGGAATCTTACATAGTCAACCACTTCGACTTTGTTGCCACATGACAAAACCTCGAGACTAGCTTTGTTCCGAACGGTTGACTTGAATAGAACACATTTTGTTTTATTTACATTGACCTTAAGATTGTTGGTACCAAACCAGTGTTCAAAAAGTTTTAATAAGTTATTAATTTTTAATTCCAAATTATTTAAATTATTAGCAGACACTATCGCATTAGTGTCATCCGCAAAAATAACGAGCCTAGTGTCTGTAATACGTTTTTTTATATACTCAATTAAATCATTAACACTAGAAAGACCGAAGTCGTCAAATTGACGATTTTGTGAAGTAAAATGATAATATTTTTAAAGATACGGCTTGTTGCACCATGACACTCTGTGACTTTTAATATTTTGTGGTTTTAAACACCCTATTGATATATAACGTTGTTATCTTAATTAGTTCTGGAATTACAATGAGTAATACCTATTAAGACCACTATCGTCAAAATGACCCAATACAAAATGCTCGGTTAACTTTGATACTTGAGGGTACTTAGAAATATTTTGTTTACATTATTATAGCTCAATACATTTTCGTGATATCTTATTGTTCAACCAGTGTTGAATATCTTAGTGGTGTCCGTGTGTAAAGACGATTGCACAAGTGAGTCATTACCAGAACACGTGATCTTGAAACTTCTACAATCATTCATGAAAAAAGGCCGCAATATCACCACAGACATTTTTTTTACCTCTAAAATACTAGCAGATAAACTGTCAGTCGAAAAAATAAGCATAGTTGGTACAATGAGACGTGCAAGAAGGGAAATACCAACGGTGAACAAAACCATTCGTACCCCACGTTATGATTCCTTTATTTTGAAGACAGATACCGAAACTACCCTTGATAAACTACTATTTATCAGGGAAAACCTAATAAAAATGTTTTGATTCTCAGCACTCTATACCCGACTGTTCAAATGGGTGCACGGGAAAAAAAAAACCCGAAACTGTGGAATTTTATAATGCAACAAAATTTAGTGTCGATATTTTGAACCAAATAGCACGAAAATATTCCGTGAGAGCTGGTACTCGTAGATGGCCCATGCACATGTTTTATAATATTTTAGATATAGCTGTTATCAACTCATTTACAGAAAAATTCTTAAAATAATATTTCTCGCCACAGTTTCATACTCCAGCTCGTTTCTGAGTTACGAGCCGAACATATAAAAAATCGCCCAGGCCCAGCTCGTCTAATGACTGATCCTGAAAATGTAAGCATGGAAGTAGAAGATACAACGATGAAGATATAAAGATGAACTTGTCAAATAAATATAAAATGTAAAAGAAATAAAACGTCTTACTTTAGTGACACATGCAAGAAGTTTGTGGAAAATTACTTAAACATATTAAAAAAAAACATAATTTGCACAAAATGTGTCTCTGATTAAAATAATTAAAAACGTATAAATAATAACTGTGTTTTCTATAATACACCTAACAATAATTTTACATCAACGTCGATGGATATCCTAACGTCAATATGACGATCTTGGTCTTTCTAGGTAGGACACGAATGACGGTCTTTCTAGTGTTAAGGAATAGGATGAAGAAAATTGGGCCCAGAACAGAGCCTTGAGGGACACCTCGAAATACTGACATTAAATTGGAGTTAAATATTTTTTGTTCATCATGCACTACTGTCTTTATCTCTACAAATAGACGTCTATTTTGCAAATAAGATCGAAATAGCTTCAAAACGTTCTCCCTAATACCATAATGTTCCAACTTGGCCAGCAAAATTTCATGGTCCACCGTGTCGAAGGCAGAACTAAGATCTAAAAATATACCTGCCACTTTACGATTGTCATTAAGATTGCAAATAACCTCATCAACTAATGCCTCAACAGCATCGGCGGTTCCCAATGATTTTTGATAGCCAAATTGTTGTCCATTTAAGATGTTATGCATTCGTAAATGATTCATAAGCCTATCCTTCATAATCTTTTCAAAAATCTTTGACAGTACAGGCAATAGGGAAATCGGCCTGTAGTTGCCAGGATCCGTTTTTGAACCCTTCTTAAAAATTGGAATTACTCGTGCAATTTTAAACTGATCAGGGAATAGGCCTTCGTCAATACAATTATTATAAAGTGATGCTAGTGGAGTTGCCAATATGTCAATATTATCTTTAATTATAGTCAGGGGAATTTCGTCATAGCCTGTCGAAGATTTATTGACCATCTTTTTTACAATGTTGAAAATTTCAATGGGTGTGACTGCCTCAAAACTCATGTTAGAGTTTACTCTGTTGACACTTTCAGTCAGATATGAAATTGCCAATTTATGATCACACGCTTTGAGGCGGACGTTGTTTTCGAACCTTTTTGAAAAAATGTTAGCAACGTCTACAGCATTATTAATAATTTTGTTGTCAATCTTTAAAATAATTTGGTCATTATCTAGCTTTTTTGTTGCATTGCGTTGTCGATTGACTATTTTCCAAATCATCCTACTAGAGTCTGATGCCATTTCTATTTGTTTTCTGACACTGTTTCTTTTCGCACAACTTAACACTTTCCTATACGTTCTAATATACTTGTTTCGATATTCAACAACCGAATTGTCGCATTGCGTCTTATCCAATGTGTTTAGGAAGCGTTTTACTTTGCTAGCCACTCTAATTCCGTTAGTGATCCATTTGGAACATTTAATTCTATTAACATTAACCCTCACATTGTACTTTTTAAAGATAGAAGAGTGTAATTCCCTGAATTTACTGATAAATGTATTAATACCTGTGTTCCAGTTAGCTTCTAATACCTTGTTCCTAAACTCACCTATTTTCTCGTCATTATATTTTATTTTCCAAAAACGAAGGTAATTTGTTCGCTTCCTATATTCAACCTTTTCCAGACTTAGTGTACAGAATAGGCCCGCGTGTCCATCTGACAACCTATTGTGATCCACATTAGTGTAGTCTACGAAATTGTCAGGTAGGTTAGTCAAAATATTATCTATACATGATTCAGAATTATTTCTCATGAAGGTGGGGGAATTAATTAAATAGCGGAAATTATAGCACGTCAATAACGATAAAAAAGAATTGTGTCTCAAGTCATCTTTTAAGACATTAATATTGAAATCACCACAAATCACACATAGATTATTGAGGAAATGCTGTAACAGTTTTTCAAGGCTATCCATGAATTTATCAAAATTACTGTTTGTGGGAGTCCTATAACAGCAAATAACACACAAATTTGTCTCAGTATCTCTAACTCCACACACTTCGAAGCTATTCATTTTATATAATTGCTTACACACTTGCAATTCTTCTACATTTCTATCATTTAGTGTTAAAATCATCGAACCTCCTCTATTCTTTTTGTGTCTAGTATTGTAAGACCCCATTTTATAATTAATGAAATTAAACTGTTTCGCGAGAGTATCGTTCAGAAAATGTTCAGATATGCATAAGAAGGTGAGTTCCTTTGAAAATTCGCTGACATATATTTCCAGGTCATTTTTTTTATTATTAATGCCACATAGATTTTGATGAAAAATGTTAATACGTACATTGTCATTTCTATAATTACATACATTATTATGAACGAAAAAACTGAGAGTTTCGTCCAGTTGTGCTATAGTTTTGTGGATGGTCAACAGGGAATAATTTCATGTCAATTTTAATTCTATCCATAATATTTTTAAACATCCGCAGTGTTCCGGCTTTATTTAATTTACCCGATGTACTGGAAAACATGTCAAATGTTAGACCATAGTGTCAGAATGTATAATTTGTTATTAGGGTAGATAATATACATATATAATAATATATGCAATGTAATTAAATATAAAATATTATTAATTGTAAATAGTAATGTTTGTGCTTGCCGTAAAACGAAACGCGCGTCTACAAGTCGCACGTGTTGAGTGACTCATCTTTCCCACCACTGAGTAGGCGTTTATAAACGGTCGTTGCACAAGCAAACGGGCCAGTCGAGTTCGAGCGATCGTAGAGTGCGAAGCTCTGAGTCTCAACTTAAAATGTAAGTGCTATTCAGTGATTATTTATTTTATGCTTTTGTTGGTTATTATGATTTTGAATGTACTTATAAATGTAATATAATTTTGTGAAAACCAAGTCCAACATCTTTATTTATTTCACGCCTCCATCCATATCCTTATAATCTTAACGATCCATACTATTTTAATAAAAGTAAAATAGATAAGGTGGGATTGTCCTGCAAGTCTGTACGACGATCCTACAATAGTTGGAGTCGAAAAAATATCCGTATTTATTATATTGCATGTCCATGTAAAGCAGGTTATTAAATATTTCCACCTTGTAATTATAAATGAGTGCCCCCCGTATATACGTGGGCGCGCTCACAATTATATTTGTGTATGTTAAATTTGCTAAACCTTCATTGATTTCCCTCACTAAATCAATGAAGTTATCTTCGTCTCTGATGTCAGTTTCTCCTAATACAATTATACAATAGTCATTTAAGTTAAAGTCTCTCAATTTTGATTCTAAGCCCGCCAAAAGGTGTTTTATATTACAATTAGGTAAAGAGTAACTACAATAATTAAAATCGCTGGCGAAGTTATCTTCCATAGTTTGTAGCCTCCCACTCTGTGAGCTATTACTCAGCACACACAATTTTCTATTCTTGATATTTTTAGGAATTGTCTGCTTGCTGTTTAGAGGAATAATTTCGTTTTGCGGCGTCGAACTGGTGGAAATGTTGTCGTTTATTGAATTTGATTCAGTGATTGAAGTCTGATTACATATTGTTATTACGGGCGTAGTCTTTTCATCTGCATATAGAACTGTCTGCAGTCTCGGTGTCCTGTCAGTCTTTTGTTTCAATTTGCTTTTTTGTCCAGATCGAGGTGTAACCTTATTTTTGTCTGTTAAATTTATCGTTTTGTAAGCATCTATAACCTTGAAATATTTCTGCAGATCTGATTTTAAACTAAAGTTTTCAGAATTAAGGTTTTCAATTTCTTGGTGAGCTATTTGTAAGTCGTCCGATAGTTGCTTAACTTTTTCGTTCAAGTCTATAACAGTTTGACTAATATTCAATGAGGTGTTTGGCAAACTGGTCATGGTCGCATCAAATAGTGTTGAACTGTCTCTGCTGATGTCATTTAAGGAACTGGTTCTTTGGATTTTACGATAAGTGATATTGTTGCAATCCTCCATTTTATATCAAGACAATAATATCAATATTCCAAAATTTTATTAAATCTACGTATAACGAAACGTCGTTTCAAAAGGCTGGTATTCAATTCATTCAAGTCAGGTTTCTAAACGAAGATTATTTTGTCAAGTCTCAGTAAACCTTGTGTGATTGGTCAATTGTTTATCATATCGTTTAAATGCACCGTTAATGAGTCATCTGTTCTTTGTTTACGTTATGAAAACTATCTAAGAACGTTCTTGTTAATGACTGGTGTTATTAAGACCCAGTACTTCGTGCGTAGACTTATAGTTATAAATAGTTTACAGCCAAACCTGTTTCTATGGTGTTGTTGTACAGTTCAGTGCAATATACAATCGCACTGTTTTCACTTTCTTCAACGCGTATTAGCAGCTTCAGTACCTTGATAACACAATCACTAAAGTTACAACTTATCTAAAGTGTATTACTGAACTTTTAGGCCCTTGATATTGGGAAAAATATATAATTTATGAATTAAATCCTTAGTAAATCACAGAGATCGATGTTTAACGTTTGACAGCTCACGTCACGACTGAATTCTGTGCTATGCAGGCTTGGAAGATGACGGTCAGCTATGGCGTTAGGACGTCTACTCCCCATTGTAGCAGGGCTGGGAAGATTTCATCTAAGCCTGCGGATTTATATGGTTTGAAAGTCTTTATTGCCCATTTTATTCTCTCTGCAGTTACTATGGTGTGGGCTCTGGCCCAGTCTTGGTTATTTGGTGTGTGCCTTGGCTCGCTTGCCCAGGTTCTGTCCTCAGAGAGATTACAGTCTGGAAAGTGGGTTTCCAAAAGGACTTTACTTGTTTCGTGGTCCGACTTGGTATAGGTGTTGTCTGAGGTTTTCAGTGAGCCGAGGGTGCGATCCTGATCAGTAGATAGGATCTTCCTTACACGCGCGGCTTCACTGTTTGATTCAATTTCTTCGCAGAACTTCCGCCAGGCTGCCCTACTGGCATTCCTGACTTGTTTCTTGAAGGTGTATTGTGTTTTCTTGTATGAGTCCCAGTCTTCTGGTAGTCTGGAGTTTTTAGCTCTGTTGAATTGTTTGCGCATGGTTTGCCTGAGCTTACTAAGTTCCGCATTCCACCAGGGGCTACCCTTGCTCTTGGTGTTTGGATCTCTTAGCTTGCAGCAGGCGTGGTAGGCTTCGATAATAAGTTCAGAAAGTTTCGTTACAGTGTCTTCTAGTTGTTTGGGGTCCGTTAGTGTTTGTGGCTTTTGGTGCTGTACTAGTAGGGAGGCCAGCAGCCGTTTGTAGCCGGGTACATTGGTACGGCGTGGGTTACGCCTGGGTCCGGGTTTATCTATGTTAGTCTTGTAGGCTTATTGGATACCCAAATCGATCAATTAGTGAGTTTTTCGAGACTAATCATGAGATCACAAAAGAATGTATTTCACTCACAACCTCTGTCCGAATGTTAAAATATTAACGATGAAAAACGGCGTCAGCTACTCGTTAATTACAAGAAATCTAACGTAATGAATATAATTGCGAGACCCTGTAATTTCAGCTCATCCCGACTCCGCCCGAAATTCAGGTTGATTTCCTTATATCCTTCAGGGAAATCTGGATGGGAAAATTGCAAGGAAGTTTGTAATAACTCAAGGTATAAAAAGGCCAATACATCATCATTGTCTCCTCCGCTTTTCAATTGAAAGCTATCTCTTCAGGCAACTGCAGATCACGCTCTGGAGGCGAATGTTCCTGGCGTTTGACGAAATTGAAGTGTATACTTAAGGTGGGGGTGCTACCTTGGCGCGTGGTTCAACCTTAAATTCCCAAAATTTGTTTTTCTTATCTACCTACCATTTTGCAACGACTTGGGGGTCTACTGGGGTTTGACAGTACTAACTAGATGTTGCTTTGCTTGTAGTCAGTATAAATAGACATGAATAAATAATTAATAATATATTGTTATTACTCTTATACACCCGGATATAACTACGCATGAAATGTACCAAAAATATAGGTACTTACTTAACTTTTTTATTAAAATTGATATTATAAAAATTATCTGCAAACATTTTTCTCACAAACAAATGATAACATTGACGTAAGTAGGTAATTATTGACGATATTTACAGAAAAAAAACTTGCGACCTTTGAACCGAAATTGGCTGTTTTCACAATATGTGTTACGCATACCTAATTTAAAGTAGTAGTACCTACCCAACTAGCATGCCTGATACCGCTACAGTTGTACTTTAAAACTGAATGGAGATATAATTTCGCCACTTTCTTTGTAGGTGTACCTTTATTGGGCTTTTATGTACCCACCGATTAGTTTTTAGAAAACGTTCTATGGTCTTTTATACAACTAACTTTTGCTAGTTGGGTAGTATGCTGCCAGTGCCTTATACAGGGTGTAATGGAAAGACTATATACATTTAGGAAATGAAATGAAATAACTATCAGGACACCAAATGTAATCAAATTATCAAAACACAAAAGTTATAAATTTACGCAACAAGATGAATAGAATGAGTTGGTGACGCAGCTAACAATACATACTTATGGGTATGCTACAGACCATCGTTTCACGAATAAATTATCTGCTGCCCTATACAAAATTTCAAATCCTATTCGACCCAAAGGTATGGGTAGCTGATATTTTTTTCCCTATTACGATGTTTGTCTGATGGAGAAACGTGTTCTGTTTGATGGTTTGTAGCACACCCTTAAGTATGTATTAACATTTCCGTTAAATCCTGTAGGTATAACAAAAAAGTAAAAAGACAACTTATTCAAACATTGGTTTTTAGGGTTCCGTACTGAAAGTGTGGCTCGTCCATCCTTCTGGCTGTCACAGAGCTGTATGTTTTGAGCACTTAGGAACTTACGCGCGGTAGATTTCAAGTTTCTACCGTGTGTAAGTATGTCACAAAATGATTATTACTATGACCGCTATCATTAACTGCCTATCCTTTTTCCAAATATATTGGGGCTTACTTACTATGCGTTTATAACAACACATATAAAACACAAGAAAAATAAAGGGGATGCCCTAGAAATATATATTTGTGGCGTTTTCACGGACCCTTTGTGGGCGAGCCCGACTTGCACTTGGCCTATTTTGCAAATCTTGTCCCACATCTTACACCAACTAACATATGCATCCAAGTCTGGATATTACCGACTTTTTTAGCCCCCCCCCCCCCCGTCCGGACTTTTTCCATACTTGACATTTGTCTGGACTATAGATTTTTTCCGAAATAGAAAAAGGTAATGTAATGAGCATTTAAAAATAAAGATTAAAAGGTATCGTGTGTAGTTAGTAACAGGATTCTTGTCCGGACTCTTTTGCAAATGTCTGACTTTTTGTCGGCCTTTTAATTTTCAATATGGTGACCCTACATCTACCCTTACTTAAGAAAATTCGTGTTCCTAAGATGTGTGTAAGCCTGTCTTCATTTTATCTGCTAATTTATTTGACTTTACTTTTTGGCAACTTTAGTTTTAGATTAATGCCTGAAATTTTTTAGCTCTTAAATTTGTGAATACTCTCTCAGGAGTACAAGTATTAACAGATTTAGACCCTTTTAATATATTCCAGTCATTATATTTTTAAAGCAATTATCGAAAAACTTTTGGAATAATTGAATTTTCTCGTTGACACTTACAAGTCCATTAAAAGGCTCTGCTTTAGTATACATATAAGTAAATATATTTATACTTACATGTATATTATAAGTTTGGGAACTCGTGGCTAAATAATAACAGCCGCTTGGGTTCTTGGCTTTGGTTCCGCTTGATATCTTCAGGTTAAACCGAACTTGCCTAGATTGGTCCGTGGATGGGTGACCACCCTTTACATACCAAGTTTCCTCCGTGCCTCGGAGAGCACGTTAAGCCGTTGCTCCCGGCTGTCATTTATAAATCTTTGACAGTCGTTACAGATAATCAGTGTCCCAAAGTCTGACAACCAGTCTTACCAAGGGGTATCGTATTACTCAGTACTAACTGGGTTGTGGAGGTCAGATAGGCAGCCGCTCCATGCAAACTACTGGTATTCAGCTGCATCCGGTGTGACTGAAGGCTAAGCAGATGATGATATATAATATGATATATTGATCTGAATAAATAAATAATATGCTCTGTATGGTGTCGGACGTAAGGAATAGCACCATCCCATATCTTCCCGTGGGTGTCTTAAGAGGCGACTAAGGGACTTGTCAGAGAATGGGCAGCAGCGTTCGCCAACCCGCTTGCCAAGCGTGGCGACTAAGGCAAAATCCCCTTATGCCATTTGGCGACACTTTCGGAAGGCCTATGTCCAGCAGTGGACGTCTTTCGGCTTAAATAATGATGATGATAAATAATAAGATCAGATTACTGTACTGATTCTCTGATTATTGTACTTAGGGCAACTGTTTGAACAGAGTAAACAATATCCATAAGTCAAAACATCATGCCCGTGTAGTTTAGTTTAGAAAAATTCTTTATTAACATAACAAATATACATAGCTGTAGAACTTATAAATAAAGCAACAGTAACACTAATAATTAATAACAAACACTTTTACAGGCTAAGAGCACCTTTATAAGTATATAATAATATTGTTTACAAACTTATCACAACATGAGACATTTATTAATTAAACTTTTATAATTAGCATATGAAATTATTGTGATAATTTCATTTTTATAATGAGGGGGTAGAAGTAAATACTTAGCTACGCGCTCAGCGTAAGTGCGACCGGTGCAAGCGGTAGCTCAGGTGATCGCGCGCGGCCACTAGCGGCGCACGAGCTACCGCACCTCCCGCGCGCTCAACTGTGTACGGTGAGCGCGGGGAAGCGCGGCCGCATCATACGGGTCCAGCTACGACGCGTTATCAGTATTGTGCGCAAACAACACGTAGTGATGGGGAAGCTTGTATGTACCGTATCCATCGATATGTCGCAAGTCTTTCAACTTAATTTGTCCTATGTTAGCAATCAATTTATTTTTATGACATTTATTTTTGTTATAAAATTTACGAGTTAATTTTAAGATGAATTTTGTAATGCTAGGTAACTTTACCTTTCTGTGTAGTGCTTTAAGGTTTGTTTTAAACGGAGTATTAAAGGCAATTTTAACAGCTTTATTTTGAATTATTTGTAATAGGTTATAATTAGATTGACAGGTACAACTCCATACCGGACACGAGTAGGTGATGCAAGGTCTGATTAGAGTGGTGTATAACCGAAGTTTGGTATACGGGCTGAGCTTACTTTTTCGGTTAAGAATAGGACTGAGAGAACCGAGTGCTTGAGCTCCTTTAACTCGTAATTTGTTTACATGCTTTGTCCAGTTCAGCTTTTTATCCAACGTAACTCCTAGATATCGAACTTCTGTGGACCACGGAATCGGTTGCCCAGCGATTTTTAATTTTCTTTTTGGGGTGGTACGTTGGCGTGTGAAAAGGATAGCTTCAGTCTTGGATTCATTCAGCTTCAGCTTCCACTTGTTGAAATAAGATTGAAGTAGTTCAAGCGACAACTGAAGTCTACTTATGATTATGTCGACGTCTTCATCGCTTGTGTACGATGCTGTATCGTCGGCAAAACAGGCCAGATGAGTACGGACCTGGACGGGAATGTCACTTACAAATATAATAAAGAGGTAGGGACCGAGCACCGAGCCTTGAGGAACTCCTGCCAACACCGTCCGTGGCGAAGACCTGTCAGTACCAATATGGACCACAAACTTACGGTTATTAAGGTAAGATTGGATGAGTTTTACTAACGCAATTGGAATTCCGTACGTGATGAGCTTGTATAACAGGCCTTCGTGCCAGACGGTAACGAAGGCTTTTTCGATGTCCAGAAGGAACATACCGGTAGACTGCTTTAGATTAATATGATAAGAAATGTGTTCAGAGACTCGAGCCAGTTGTTGTACTGTGGAGTGAGAGGAACGAAAGCCAAATTGTTCGTTCATAATGAGCTGTTCAGAGCAACGTCGCAAGCGGTTGTATATCATGACCTCAAACAGCTTACCGAGAACAGGAAGAAGGCTTATAGGCCTGTAACTAACTGGTAAGGAGGTGTCTTTTCCAGGTTTTTTAATAGCAATAACCTTTGCAGTTTTCCATGTATTGGGAAAATATCCTAATTTTAGGCAACCATTGAAAATTTTTGTGGTATACACAACAGCTTTTTGCGACAGATTTTTGAGCATAATGTTGTGTATACCGTCATCACCTGTAGCCTTCCTGGTCTTGAGTTTACGTATGACTTTCCAGACTTCAGTTGGCCGCACAGGTTGATGAAGTTCATTTATGACGTGATCATTTAATTGAGTGGTGGCTGACTGAACGTCCTTATCGACACTATCGTTTATCCAGCCATGTGTAAGATTTAAGTTTGCCTCGAAGGCATCTGCTAGCGCATCACATTGTTGAGGGGTGTTAGTTGTAAGAGTTCCCTCAGGTGTTTTAAGTGGAGGTATTGTGTCTGATCTGGATTTTAATGACTTTGCCAGGCGCCAAATATCGTTGCTAGGATTATCAACTTTCGAAAGTTTAGCGTTCCAAATTTTGTCCTGATGTTTCGTAATAGCCAAATTTATCAAATTTTGTAAGTTGTTGATAGCTGATCGTAACAGTCTTTTTTCCGCAAGTAGTACTTTTGGTTCCTTTCGACGAAGTTGATTTTTATACTTGATCATTTTTGCGATGTGATTAGGTAGTTTTGTGCAAGTATTTACGTGTACTTTAATAGGAATAGATTTGTCTCTAGCAGCAGTAAGACACTGATGTAGGTGGTTTACGGCGAAGTCGATTTCAGGTTCAGATTCGAATACCTTCGAGCTTAGCGAGATCTTTTGGTCAAGAAAGGAGCGGTATTTGTCCCAATCAGCGTCACAATACCGGTAGTGTTTGGAATTTGGTTTGAGAGAGAATTGACAATTCACTGTGAAATATATAGGAAAGTGGTTTGATGAAAGAGCAGGTATTGCGCGAACCTCATTTATATTATTTACATTTTGCGCCAGAATCAGATCAGGATTTGTAGCGTTAAGATCAGGTCTATAGTTAACCTGAGTAGGTGAGTCAGGGTATAGTATCACGTAATCATGTTCAAGCATATGGCGAAACAGTATATTACCACGGGTGTTGACATAACTACTATTCCAATAACCATGATTGGCGTTGAAGTCTCCCATTATTACAACGTGAGGCCCCAGGGAGAATAAAATATCCACGTCATTGCATTTGAGCTGCAAGTTTGGAGATTGGTAAGCTGAAACAAAGATATAATCTTTCCCACTAGTTTTTAAACTAATAGCAACTGCTTCAATGTGCTTAGTTTTGGGAACAGCGATCGGTACAACCTCTAATCTCTCATTGACCAAAATGGCTACACCTTGTCCCCGCCCACTGTGGTGTTTGTCTTGTCGATAGCAGTTAAATCCTGGTGTCTTTAAGGGAATATTACAATTGAGTTTAGTTTCACAGACAGCTATTATATCAATGGATAGGGTACGTACCGCTAACTCAAGTAATTCATGCATTTTAGAGCGAACTCCATCGGAGTTCCAAGATAAGAGTCTTAATTCATTACTATTATTATACATAGTGTCCAAGATGAGTTAGAACTAGCATCACCTTATCTAACATAGATTCACAGGCAGAAAATTGAGGCTTAAGGTTTTTAACACAGACAAGTATTTCTAACATCTCTTTTGTCACAGGGTCATCTGATGGTAAGTCCAAATACTCATTAGGAGGATAATGGTTGGTGTGGGTTTTGACGGCACCAGCATATGTAGGTTTCTTGAGTGAGGGTAGTGAATAAGTAGGAGGTATAGACGCATGTTGGATCGCCACGGTTTGCAACGGCCTAGACTGGTTCTCACGCCTAGCTTGCGATCGTTTCAGGTAGGCAAGACGGGTCTCGCATTTGTGAAAGTTAGCAGGATGATTCTGATCACAATTACAGCAGCGTGCAGGTTCAATACGGTCTTTTTTAGGGCATTCACTCGTTACATGAGGTTCTGTACATTTAACACACCTAGCAGGCATATTGCAATTTCTCGATGCGTGACCAAAGCTTTGACATCTATAGCATTGAGTCCCAGCAGTCTTTTTAGGCATGAATTTTTGGATCGTAACCACGTAATTAAATAGATATTTAATATTGCGAAACTTTGATATGTCAGTTCCAGCAGGAAGCACTGCTAAGAAAGGTGGGCAAGACAATGTACTCACAGTTTGCGTCTTCATTTGTGAGACTGATGCACCTGGAAATCCGAGTTTTTCGAGCTCGGCAGATAATTCATCTTGGACGTAGGATGACAGACATCTTTACGGGTGTAAGTTAGGAAAGCTGCATTTTCTTTGCGGAGACCTTCTTTCACAAATTGGTGAGCTTCTATTGAGTGGCAACTTACTGCAACTTTATTGTTAGCTCTGTACTGAAGATGAAACTTGTTGGTGTTACGGGAGATGAGGTTTTTAATTGTTTCATGTGTCCAATCTTTCTGTATCTCCAATATTATGGGTGGAATATGTCCTTTTTTCTTCACTCCAGTCGAGGCTTCTTTGTACTGGATATTCGTTGATGATTCACCCTTGTCGTCAACAGTGAGGTCGTTGAACTGATTGCGCAGAGGTAATCTGCGCGCTTCGTCAAACTTTTCAGAGTTTCTCGAGACAGCAGGACGTTTGGCGAACTGCCATGGACCAGAGATATCTTCACCTGGTCTTTTGGAGCTGAGATTGCCGGTGGATTCCGACCTGACTAGGAATCTATCCATTTTTGGTACAATATCGACGAAAGTATCGATATGTAACGAGGCATCCCTAGCGATGGTAAGCAACGAACGTGGTGGGGTTAACGTAGCTACGCGTGCGTGCGAACAGGACGCGAACCGTACGCGGAATTCAGCAGTCCAGCAGTGGACGTCTTTCGGCTTAAATAATGATGATGATAAATAATAAGATCAAATTACTGTACTGATTCTCTGATTATTGTACTTAGGGAAACTGTTTGAACAGAGTAAACAACATCCATAAGTCAAAACATCATGCCCGTGTAAAGAGTTTTTAATGAGTAAGCCGTAGAGTTAGATTTTCAACTCTCTAAAAACCTCAGGTATTCGCAACCAGCTTGCGTGAATGACCAGAACCAGCTGTATCTGCGTGGACGAGGCTCTAAACAATCGTAGCAAGTGGCGTTCTGTGGTTTCTCCCTGCCCCCATGGGAAAAAGACGTTAGTTTATGCATTTATTATTTAGGTGTTGCCTCGTTTTAGTTTAGTGTGTGTGGGTGTGTGAGTATGCGTGTGAGTGTGTGTGGGTGTGTAAAAAAGAACCCCGTTTGTGGCACCTGCTAACATTCTTCATTCATAAAAACATTTCTTAAAGAGTTTTTACTCATTAGACTTCGAGTCATCATCGTCATCATCATTTCAGCCCAAAAGACGTCCACTACTGGACATAGGACTCGCCCAAGTGTCACCATTGAAATTTTGGGGGGTTTTGCCATAATCGCCACGCTTGGCAGGCGGGTTGGCGATCGCAGTACGGTTGTTACAAAAGCACAGAGAACGCTGCTGCCCATTCTCTGGCAAGTACCTTAGTCGCCTCTTACGACACCCACGGGAAGATATGGGATGGTGCTATTCTTTACGTCCGACACCATACAGAGCATCGAGTCCCATAATCTTAATATTAGAACATTTCTTTTAAAGGGTTAATTGGAAAACACGTGTATAACAATATTAATTAATTTATTACTTAAACAATAATTACACAACGTCTTAGACATGACTGTCTTACAATCAGCACTTATCAATAAACTCTAAGATTGACCTCTATTCCAATAGAATCAGGTCACGGCGACGAACGTGTAGACGATTGTAAACAATTGCCAATAATTCTAAATATATCACAGGCTTATCAAATACTTAGTATTAAATGCACAACCGGAAGTGAAGCGGCGTTCGAGTCTTCCTGTTTTTACCCTTGAATGGTGTAGACGCATGACCTCGATTAAAGGTCTTTCGGAATTGATCTTCACCTCACCCCCACGACTTCCGACGCAATTTGCAACATGCGACAGCCGCGCGCATCACCTCTTTCCGTCTGCGCTAAACTGTCGCTACACAAGTTGTGTCGGCGTGACAGCAGGCATACTCTACTAATCCATACCACCTTCATGGATTTTGGCCACAGAACCTGTCTCAAGACAAGCATCTCTGGAACGTGTACCTCGTGGCTGAGGGGTATTCAGCGTATTCAGTTGGTAACAGGCGGCCTATCTGACTTAAATAGGTAACTGACAGCTAGATACATCGTTAACTGGCCTGCAGGTGCGTTGCCAGCTTTTGGGTAGCAACGATCAAGTTGAATGTGTCTCTGATTTCACTGGCACTTGAACACTTCAAACAGAAATTGTGGGATATAATATGTTTGTAGTACTTTCCTTCCATAGGTTTCTTCACATCTTGTTCATAAATTTGGTACTTAGATACCTTTGGGCAGGATCCGTCTTAAGTATCAATCACTGATAGGTTCTCGTTTTTAGTTCGGCAGCATCTTTATTTTACACGTTAACGTTAACGTTAACGAACAAAATCAGTAGTTATTTTCAGTCTGGTTTAACTGGTTTTTACCAGTTTCTCCTTCAAAATCTTATAGTAAGCGTATAATCAGGCATAAATGTGTTTAGAGAGTTTAGAATCTCATCATTTAGTAGTCGAGGTGCGTCAATAGCCCAGAGGTAGTCCAAATGATTAAACTTCTCATCAGGAACCAGGAACATTTTAGGTTTTGAAGGCAACTTATTAAAAAGTTCTATAACATTCTTCTCACTGGACAACAAGTCATTTTTAGACCAGAATAACTTGATAGGAACGGTTACCTTACTCAGGTCATACTCAGGAGGCGAGCCAGTTCCGTAGATCCTCCAATTGTTCAAGTATCCATAGTCAAACTTCTGGAATTTTCCAGAAAGGATTTCTTGCGAGAAGTGAACTGCTGTCTTCCAAGACGTTCCAGTACCCAAATGTGCCAGAAAAACTGGCAACAGGGTCTTGTTGAACTGCCCTTCGTTAAAACCACACAAGTAGAACACTATATTCTTGCAAATCAAGGAATCCATGTTTTCTCCGCTACACGTGCTTGAGATCTTGCCCAGGGCTGAATTTTTCGGTATAAACTCATAAGTTCCTTGTAACTCGTCTAAATACGCTAAGTTGCTTGCAATTGGTGCCATAGACTTCAACGGCGACTTCATATCGGATAGATAGACGACAGGAGCTAATGCAAAGCCAGCTGTCAATATGTCGTTATATTCAGGCCTCAGCGTCAGCATTGCAAAGAGAATAGTTGTCCCCATAGAATGTCCAATATAGGTTATTTTAGTATCTGTACCTTTAGTCTCCAAAATGTAGTCTATCACTGCAGGAACATCATATAAAGCTACTTCGTGCCAAGAGAAGTCCCAATACGCATGTGAGTCTGTTTTGAACCAAACATGATCTTTGGAATACCTGTTTCCCCTTATGTTCGACATCCAAACATCGTACCCAGCATCAGCCAGCACATACGCAAGTCCTTTTCCGGGACCATTCATGATCCAGTCAGCAGAGCTTGCAAATAAGCCGTGCTGAAGGAGAACTGTCTTCGATGGCACTGTCTTCCCATGTTTAGAGCGAGGAATCCTGTGTAGATTGAGAACGTAGCCTTGAGATATGACGGTGTGGGTCTCACAAATGTATCCATTTCTTGTGATTATTCCAGGCACTGATAGAACGACATCAGGATTTTCCAGCAGCGAAAACGTGTTGGCACCAACATTGTAAGATGATGCATCGACAAGGTTTCTTCCATTCTCCTGAATATCGTCGACGTAGGTGTTGAAATTGTCCTTGATCATCTGCTGCTGTTCTTCGACGTAGTTCTCGACGGAATCCTTCATGTTGATGGCATCGTTGTACATGGTCTTCACTTTATCACTTTGTTCTTTGAAGAAGGAATTGAACGAGGGAACAAGAGACCACGATTCTGGCGCAACGGCCGTTACACTTAGGATCAGAAATATTAAGGCGCGCATTGTGAAGAGGTTTGGTTGTGACTGTGCGCGAGACGGATAGGCATCAGTAATATACTAGGAGTTTGCGAATGACCCCGGAGATGAGGTTAAAACGTCACACGATAACAACAATTGTCTGTTATTTAAAAATTACCCGTGTCATTTTTATCTACAATTGGATATTCCACACGGACTGTTATTGCAAGATGAGTACAATTACAAAATGATTTAAAGGCCTCTTCAGATATGGACAGTTCGTCACCACTTCGGTTAGAGATAAGTACGGTATTTGTTTTGCTACTTCGAGGAATTTTATGTTGCATAACAATATTCTGGTGAACAGGGCTCTTATCCTAGGTATATATTGTTTATAATGATTTATTCATGCTGTCCAGTATGACATCATGGGTTCACAAATAAACGTTGGTTTATTAAGAAAATTTATCATCTCATCGTCTTTCGAAAACTAAATTATTTAAACGGAAAAAGCATAATCGTGTATCTTTCCAGGCTAGACCCATATGGTTTTAAAAGTTGTCATGTTTTTACTTTGTTATCGTCAAGGCAATTTGGTGGACAATTCCGGAAATATTTGCGGTGAATCTCTGCGCTTTAGACGTGTAATTGCGGATAATTGTTTGATTGCAAAAATAGATAAAAAAACACCAAAACGGACTGACAGATTTACCAAGACGGATCTGGCTGGCTTTCGACTTAACGGAACTCAAATTTTAAAAGATATGGTTTTCAGAGAGTTGAAAATGTAACTCTACGGCTAACACATTAAAATACACAGGCATGCAGTTTTGACTTGTGGATATTGTTTACTTTGATCAAAAAGTTGGCCAAATTGTCAGTCAATCTGATCTTATTATTTATTTATTCAGATAAATACAAATTATACATCATCATCTGCTTAGCCTTCGTCTCACCTGATGCAGCTGAATACTAGTATTTTGCATGAAGCGACTGCCTATCTGACCTCCACAATCCAGTTAGTACTGGGTAATACGATACTTCTTGGTAAGACTGGTTGTCAGACTTTGGGCCACTGATTATCTGTTACAACTGTCAAAGATTTATAAATGACAGCCGGGAGCAACGGCTTAACGTGCTTTCCGAGGTATGGAGGAAACTTGGTATGTAAAGTGTGGTCACCCATCCACCGACCAATCCAGGCAAGCGCGGCTTAACCTGAAGATTCCAAGCGGAACCAAAGCCAAGAACCCAAGAGACTGTTTTTATTTAGCCACGAGAGGTCCTAAATATATAATATACAAATAAGTATAAATATACGTTATACTTATTATTTGAGCAGAGTACAACAGAGAGAGGTTAATGGACTTTAAGTATCAACGTTCAAAAAGTTTTTCAGTAACTGCTTTAAAAATGTAGTGACTATAGTGAATATAGTAAAAGGGTCTGAATCTGGAGGAACACGAATTTTCTTAAGTAAGGGTAGATGTAGGGTCACCATTTTAAAAATGAAGAGGCCTGACAAAAAGCCGGACATTTGCAAAAGAGACCGGACAAGAATGCTATTACACGAACCACGATACCTTTTAATCTTTCTTTATAAATGCTCAATACATTGCCTTTTTCTATTTTGGAAAATATCTCTAATCAAGACGAATGTCAAGTGTGGCCAAAGTCCCCCGTCCGGACTTCCGGACTGCTACAAAGTCGGTCATATCCAGACTTGGATGCATGTTAACAGAATCCCTTCGTAGCAATTAATTAAAATAAAGCAAGGTTTTATAAGAACTTTACCTTATCAAGATTTATTAGAGGAAATTCTAATCCGTTCGCAAGTATACATTTATATCTAAATGTATGTTTAGTATTCTTGACCATGATGCAAAAAACAACCTTACTGACATAGCAAGCTGAATTAAAATAAGTTTATCTCAAAATACATCACATTACGAAACGAAACAAACGGCGAATGGCGACGTAACGAGCTCATTCACAATACACCACTGCATACGCCTATGGGTATTAAGCGTGATGTTTTATATTATAACTAGTGATCGGATATTCGGATGCATATTTACCTAAAGTACGTTCTTTCCTGGCAAAAGGTACAAAAGTATGGAAGCGGCTATTTAAATGCCAATTTTTGTCGCGGGATTGCCAAATTTCATAATTCTTTAGTAAGTATAAAATGTAATAGGTACTCAAAATATCGTAACGAATTTTTTAAATTTATTTAAAACCTGGCAAGTTTCTTGAAAATAACAAGGAAAAAAATACAACAACTATTTGAATTCGTATTTTTGTGCTGAAATGTCGAATGCTAAAACAAAATGGTAAATATGTCTGGGCATAATTCATTTGGAACTAAACGAAAAAGTGACTAGACTAGTTTTTATTTTTTAAATAAACTCGTTTTCCCATACTGGCACACGCTCCATACTAGTCAACACTGAAACTTTAGATAAATATGCATCCGAATATCCGATCTCTAATTATAACGAATGAGAACTGAGGTAAATAGGTTATGCTGGTTCTCACCAACACTCGTGCTTGGATCTAGAAATTACTTGTCAACCTAAAGTAATAAAACTCGAAATATATGTCTATATTTAGAGTTTTATCAATGTTCTTATCGATTTATAAGTGAAAACTTCTTTAGCCGCCTTGTGCAGTGTTTTTTTATCATATAGCTTTTAGGTATCTAGGTATGCAAAGCATGACATGCATGCATGCACTGAGTATCACGCTTAGGAACCATGACTGAGTTGCCCTTGAGTACTGTTGTATCCTGCGTTACCCGTTGTTTGTTTATTACAGGAACTGATAGACGCTATTGAAGCAGCCAAACTCGTGGTTTAGTTCTGTGCCGACACCAGTCGCTAAGATTTTAGATTCCATCGACACGCTAAGAAAGCGATTGCACTTTTGGCAAGTAATTTCTCGATCCAAGCTCGAGTGTTGGTGTGAACGAACATTGGTAACCTATTTGCGTAAAAGGGTACATCCAGCGTTTTGCCAAAAAAAAGAGCAGCTTTAAAAAAAAAAAAATACTTTGCTCCACGCTTACAATACCTCCTGCCATGTGTTATGGGACATGAAAAAGAAAAACCCAGGTTAGGTATATTTTTTGGTAGTCACAGGCTCGACTGCTTAGAGGTGCCAGATTCCACTCCCGGCTCGGGCAAAATGTTATTGGGTTTCTAAGTTTAATTTGCCTTATTTTAATTATTTTCTTATGTTTAGGTTTTTTAAGTAATCTTTTTTTTTGTCTACTTTAACATTTTTTTTTGTCTTGTCTCATACTAATTAATACTTTTGTTTTCTATCTTTTCATCTGACATTTGTTCATCATCATCATCATCATTTCAGCCGGAAGACGTCCACTACTGGACATAGGCCTCCCCCAAGTTTCGCCACACACAGAGAACGCTGCTGCCCATTCTCTGGCAAGTCCCTTGGCACGGCTCTTACGACACCCACGAGAAGATATGGGATGGTGCTATTCTTTACTTCCGACACCATACAGAGCATGGATTATGCTCGGTTGTTGGCAATAGGCTCGCCACCTCGGGACTTAAACAAAACTGGTGAAATGTGTGTTTACTATTAGCTATACCTCTGACTAATCCTTCGATAATTACATGCGTCATGTTATGTTACGTTTTTCTCGTAGGAATCGAACACGCAACACGCAAATAGCGCAGTAGCCAGTCGCTCAGCCACTGTGCCTAGTGCTGTGACGCATTATTGTATCTTATCATAATAACAAAACAAGTAGTAAACCTGGTAAATCTCATATTAACGATAGTATCATAATAACAATAAACCACATCATATTATCGTATGATCTTTGTTGTAGTATAATGTTATTTACTACGAGCTGCGTCCCCCTGCTGTTTTACAACGACTTTTCACTTTTTGCTCGGTCCATTAGGTTGTTAAATAGCCCATAACCTTCGTCAAGAATTCGGATACCAAGTGTAATTTTGAATCATAGCTGTAGTTCTATTTAGTTTGTTGAAAAAATCCAACAAACTCTTCAGCATTGTTATATTAGTAAAGATACATGAATAGTTTTATTTGTTGTTGTAGCCAACAATGTAGAATGCTCTGCTCACACCCTTACAACACGTCATAATAATAAGTCAAGACGAGACGCGCAAGATAACAAATTAGCAACACATGTTATAACTGTTCATTCCTCATTAGCAATTAACAGAACATCCACACCGAGTCTGTTTTAATTAGTTTTATTCTATATTAATAAGTACCAGAAATAATTAGCGTCTACTCTGACTTGTCAATCTAATCATAACTAGCTTTGTTTGCCCACTTGATGTCAGGGTCGTAAACGCAAGTGCTGGCGTGGTGAGGTCCGGAGACCCTACCACCAGTTTTGACGTTTTTCGTACAATACGCCGATTTTAAAATAAAATAATACTCGCTTCACAAATAATATTTTCATGACTTTAAGATATTTTAAAATTTCTATGGATGTTACTGATTGTACTGCAATTGTGTTGCAAACAATATGACGTAGGATAATTGTATTTTTAATTCACAAATCGACGTATTTACGTTACGAAAAACGTCAAAACTCGTGCTAGCCTTGGTCACTCTGGCTCTCGAGTTGGACAAAGTTTTATTAAGTTCTCACATAAGAAATTAAAAATGGAAGGTTTAAAAAATGGTGGTATGTACCTCATCATCATCATCTGCCTAGCCTTTTCCCAAACTATCTTAGGGTCGGCTTCCAGTCTAACCGGATGTAGCTGAGTACCAGTATTTTACATTAAGCAACTGCCTATCTGACCTCCACAACCCAATAACTGGGTAATACGATACCCCTTGGTAAGACTGTCAAAGATCTATAAATGACAGCTGGGACCAACGGCTTAAAGTGTTTTCCGAGGCACGGAAATGGTATGGTGGTATAGCAGTACCTACCCCAATGAAAGAATGTAAAGCCGATGGTCCTGCGTTTGATCTCTCCCCGGTCGTGTTATGCAATAGTGAGCCGTGCCATCATCATATAGTGACAAATTCTACTAAAATCTGAAACTGTTCTAACTTTTTTAATAAGCTGTTTTCTAACAACTAGGCGAAGGCATTCATACTATTCTAATTTTCCTTGAGTTTTGCCTTCTCCGGCCAAATAGTCAGGAACGAGTCAAAATCGTCTCGCCAGTTTCTTGGACCTCTACCCCAAGGTCCAGATCTTGACTGAGAAACTCATAGAATAGTAATACGTAGTACATTATTTTTTCTACATTAGTTATGTAGAAAAATTATGTACTGCGCAATAAATGGTTATATACACAACCTAAGAGCAAAACAAAAATACCTAAGTAAGACTGGCAGCTTTAATTGATTAATAACGAGCAGTTAACCTAAAGACAAGAATAAGAACTACGCATCATGAGATCTGTATTATAGTGGAAAATTCATGGTAAAGTACATCACAGACATACTTCCATGGGTTTGACTAATTGAAGGGAACTACGCCAGTAATTAAAATGCTATTAGTTCAGGAATTACTTACCTACGCTTACGATAAATTACGCGATCGCGAATACGTGAATTTGCTACCTCCGCCTAAAATGTGATGATTTACCTACGCGTTTCATTATGAATGTAGGTAGGTTAGGTGTCAAAGGAAAATTCAGGGTAATTAACTGCTAATGAAATTGACTAACAATCTACACTTCTGGACACATCTATTGGCCCACCTTGTATTTTCAGTTTCGTTTGGTCCTAAGTAAAATTTTATATTAGGTCGAGCAAAAAGTTTTTATGCAGTTTTGAACCTGGCACATTCACAATTTCATTCAATAGTCTTTTTTTGAATTTCGAACACAGAATTTAAAGAAACAAAAGACAATTTGGAGCCTGTTTGTTGATATCAAACCATCGAATACTAAGAAAACTTGGTTTCATTGGTTTACTTTGATTTAATTCTTGAAAAAGTGATTGATATCTTTGGTTTTGCAACAAACATTACTTATTCTTAACATTAAGGTGAGGTTCTATCAATAATCTATGGATACTTCACCTGAAGTCGCCGCCCAAGCTGTGGCACTTATTCAGGCCGGACACAGCCAAAGAAACGTGAGTGCTCAACTTAATTTAAGTCGATCTGCGGTCCGAAATGTTTATCGGAGGTACCTAGAAACTGGCAGCTTTGTTCGTCGCCAAGGAAGGCCACGATCTCGGGTCACAACTGAAAGGCAGGATCGATTCATCGTGACGACCAGCTTGAGAAATCGTCACCTTACCTCCATTGAGATACAAAACCAACTTCGCGACTTCCACGGAGTATCTGTGAGCGCTCGAACTGTTCGGAGGAGGTTAAAAGAACGCGATATGGTACCACACAAGCCAGCTAATGGGCCCAAACTAACGCGAGCCCACCGAAGAGCGCGCCTTCATTTCGCACGCAGTCATTTAAATTGGACACAGCAAGATTGGAGCCGTGTACTCTTTTCTGATGAGTCTAAAATTGTGTTACATGGCAATGATGGAAGGAAGAAGGTCTACCGATGTAAGGGAGAGCGTTTCGCACAATGCTGCTTTGAAGAGAGGGTTGCTTATGGCGGTGGCTCATGGACTGTCTGGGGCGGTATATCCGCGAGCGGCAAAACTCAACTTGAGGTTGTTACAGGACCACGGCTGCCAACATTAAGTACTGAAAGGTACATTCGTGAGTGCTTAGAACCTCACGTGATACCATACGGGGTATGTGGGCCCAAATTTCCTTTTTATGCATGATAATGCAAGAGCCCATGCGGCCGGCATCGTCAGGGAATATCTTCGGGATGTGAACATCACAATTATGGACTGGCCAGCCAGAATCCCAGACATGAACCCCATTGAGCACATGTGGGACGAGCTAAAAAGACGTGTTAGGGCTCGTCAGCCAGTTGCCCAGACAATGCAGAAGTTGAAAACTGCCATAGAAGAGGAATGGGAGATGATCCCTCAAAATTTCATAGAGCGTTTGATAAACTCTATGCCTAATCGTATGAGAGCTGTAGTAGATGCCCATGGAGGCAACACGCGTTATTAAATTAAACCTTTATTTGATAAAACATGTTTTTTATTCAAAAATCAATTGCCTTTAACAAGGCGCATATCCGACTTGTTAGGCGTAGCTCCATGTCGTATGGTATTCTGAATTCAAATTTAAAACAATACGATCGAAAAAGATGGTAAAACGTATCAGGTTTAAAACTGCATCAACAGTTTTTGTTCAATCTAGCAATCATATTTTGGTAGGGGCCATCGAAACCTAAACTCTAAGGTGGGCCAATAGATGTGTCCAGAAGTGTATATTAAATTGTGTATTTCAACTGTTGTATGAGATAACCGTTTCCCGGGAAATTGACGTGCATGACCACTTTGAGGTATTTTTCTATCGAGGAATATGTTATGGCATCACGTTTCCATCAAAAATATAAAACTCAGGTGTCCTCAAATTTGATATATTAATCACACTTTTATAATACTGTGGGACCGGTGCCTAAGCTAGCCGAAACGCCTGTATTTCAGGACACCAGAACCCAGAACCCAGTAGGTACTAAATCAAAACGAGAGCCGTTTAAGTTTGATAAAAAAAAATGATAAGTTAAAGGCCAGAAAAAACCCAATTTGTTTTCCCTGACGCTAAATTCATTTCTTACAAGAGAATAAATAAGAATAGGTAGTTTTTAATGTTTTATTTAATTATTTAAATTTTTGTATTTATCGCTACTTTAACAAAGCGATAACTCGCCTGACCTCCGTAATTTGAGTACGCACATCAATTGTGACTATACCTTCTTCTTATTTTCGTGTCGATGATACATCCATGTACACCACGCCACGTGGCCACGTTTTTTACGTCAGAGGCGCTATTCAGGTCGTCGAAGGGGCAGGTTAACGGACACTTTGGACACTTCAGCAGGTGGGGCATAATTTGATCCAGAGCGCCGTATTCGTACTCGGTGTTGGAAGAATTAATAATACCCCAGATTGTGTTTGCAGCGGCCCACTTAGGTACGCAATCGATTCACAGCTTAAAATACAGTGTGGAAACGAGACAATAGAACAGGTTGATTACGCAAAATTCTTGGGGATAATAATTGACAAAAACTGTAACTGGAAATCTCATATTGATTATCTCTGTAAGAAGATAGATAGATTTGTATACGTTCTATATAGACTAACACGTGTGGCTAGTGTTAATGCGGCACTGTGTGCATACCATGGTTATGATCATCCATTTTACGTTATGGTATTATAATATGGGGTAATTCGGTTGAACTTGAAAGAGTATTCCGAGCTCAAAAAAAATGCGTGCGCTCAATTTGTGGAGCGCACCCACTGGACAGTTGTGTTCCACTATTTAAAAAACTTAAAATACTGCCACTTCCAGCACTACACATATTTGAAATTTGTACCAAAACACCACCACCAAAACAGACACGAATTTGACTTATTTAATGATGTTGTATCCAGACCCAGTCGAAAAGTGCATATGCTTAATGTTCCAAGGCGTAGAATTAAATTATTTTCTAATAATGTATGCTGCATGTCCATTACTGTCTACAACAAATTACCTGATGGCTTCAAAGCTCTCAGCCTCAGAACATTTAAATGTAAATTATTTAACCTTCTTTTAAACAAATGTTATTACTCGACTGAAGATTTTATGAATGAAAAATTTACCTGAATATTTGACATTTTTGCCTATAAATTATATTTAATCTCCTTGACTTCATCGAATTTTTACTTATATAATTAATCTCTCATACAGATATTGTTCAATTTATTTAAATTATTTGTATTTCTAATGATGATTTGTAATTCTCAATTTTAATGTAATAATGGACCATAATTTAACAAACCATATTTGTACGCCGGAAACGGCAGAATATTATGATCGTAATACATAATTCACAACAGCTTTGTACAATATTCTGGCAAATAAATGCATTCTATTCTATTCTAAAAGATCTCATGCATCGTGCTCTTGCCACCGCCGGTGTGCCAGCTGTCTTAGATCCCAATGGCTTGGCACGCGTCGATGGGAAGAGACCAGATGGTATGACCATACTGCCATGGAAGTTGGGTAGGCCTTTGGTATGGGATGCGACCTGCGTCAACACCCTTGCGTCATCCCACCTTCCCAGCACGGTGAGCTGCGCTGGAGCGGCCGCTGCAGATGCTGAAAACCTCAAGCGACGCAAGTACAGTAACTTAATTGGTAATAATGTGTTTGAGCCGTTTGGGGTTGAAACATTAGGGCCATGCGGCCCGAGTGCCCACCTTGTATATCGAAAGATCGCCAAACCGTTGGTCGACTCTTCCCGTGACCAGAGGGTGGGCCCTTTTTTTGCCCAAAGAATCAGCATTGCCATCCAACGTTACAATGCGGCCAGCGTTTTGGGCACTTTTCCTGTTGACAGCGATGTGGACGAATTTTTTACGCCCTGTAATTTTGATATTTGTACATATTGTATTATTAATTTAGATATATTTGTAGTTTGTAAATAACTGATTTATGCAATCTATACAAATAAATAATCACACTGTCCGGCGCAAGTTCGTTTGCGTCACATTTTCACCGTTTTCGCAACATTTTTCATTGCTGCTCCACTGCTATTGGTCGTAGCGTGATGATATATAGCCTATAGCCTTCCTCGATAAATGGGCTATAAATTTTTTTAATTTATGATAATATTTATCTCAATGTCAAAGAAGATTCGTGGTTGTGGGAGCGTATTTTAGCTAATAATAGTAATATTTATTTAAATCGAACACAAATGATTCATATTGTTGTTAGTAACACTTATAATCTATGTTAATAAGCATGGTAAGTATGGTGATAAGCTATCGGGTGAATCACAAACATACCTTTCCATCAATACAGTTTGCAAACTGGGTGAAGTCAGAAGAAGTAAATTACGCAGTAGCATGATGGGCACGCCAACCTTAAGTTCTAGTTTGTGAGAGGGTAGATCAGGCACATTAATCATCATCATCATCATTTCAGCCGAAAGACGTCAACTGCTGGACATAGGCCTCCCCCAAGTGTCGCCACATTGATCGGTCCCATGCGACTCGCATCCAGCGGATCCCCGAAACCTTCACCAGGTCATTGGTCCACCTAGTGGGAGGCCTTTCAAAGCATCGTCTCCCGGTTCGCGGTCGCCATTCCTGAACTTTTCGGCCCCATCGGCCATCTGTTCTGCGAGCAATGTGCCCTGCCCACTGCCACTTGAGTTTGGCAATTCTTCGGGCTACGTCGGTAACCTTGGTTCTCTTGCGGATGTCCTCATTTCTGATTTGATCACGCAAGGAAACTCCGAGCATAGCTCTCTCCATTGCCCTTTGGGTGACTTTGAGCCTTCTGATGAGGCCCATTGTGAGCGGCCATGTTTCGGTCCAGGCACATTAATACTGTTTAAAAATTCTGCAAGGTAATTAACCAATTACCTTCTCCAAAATTCTGTAAGGTAATTAACCAATTACCTTACAGAATTTTTAAACAGTATTTAGGTGTCTGATCTACCACCTCACAAACTATAACTTAAGGTTGGCTTGCCCATCATGCTCCTGCGTAATTTAAACCTACCGAAACTGCAATAGTAATAAGTTGCGAGTAGTGTCATTGCAAAGAAGCCCTATAGAAGATTGAGATAGTATGTATCCACGGATTCCTATAATACCGTCAAATTTTCCATTTGAATTCAATAGATTGCAATTATCTATCAATGTCAGTTTTGCTATGACAATCAACAAGTCACTAGGGCAAACTTTAAGCAAAGCTGATATTGATTTAACTAAGTAGTGCTGTTGTTTTAGCTCAAAAAGAATCGTAAACCAAACATTTTATAATAAGAAATTTTTCAATAAAGGTAATACGAAAAACTGAAAATAAATAACAATTAAATGAAAAATGCAAAAACGAAAAAAAACAAAACTAAATAAACGAAATAACTGTTTTGTTTACATCCACGCGGACGAAGTGTAGGGCACAGCTAGTCTTTCAAATAAAGTGTCCGAAGAGTCGTTTACGTTGAACTTAAGAGGGTTTATACCCTACAGCATTTCATACAAACTTTCAAGTCGTTATTTTCCGAAATGACTGAACAGGTTTTGATGAAACTTCCTACGCATATGCAGTATATATAGGTCTAAAAAGTTACTAAAAATTTTCATTTTCAAAATGTCTTTTAAAAATGAAGATAATTTGAAATTTCTGTTTCTATAGATAATTAAAAATCGGTCTAATTTAACTGTAATATAATTTTTCGAAAATGTTTTTCTAGTACCTTTTTTACCTATGTATACTGCTTATGCGTAGGAAGTTTCATTAAAATCTGTTCAGTCATTTCGGAAAATAACGACTTGAAAGTTTGTATGAAATGCCGTAGGGTATAAACGCTCTGAAGTCTTGTTTTTAGAGCAGTGTTGGCCAGAATTGACGAGTTCTAGGTCGAGGGCACGAACCCAGGCCGATTACACACATAACATCACGACTGTAATCCCTTAAGGGTTAGGCAGACGTTAACCTAGTAGTAGGTACACCCACATCTTGCCAGTTATGTTTAAGTCCCATGTAATAGGGGGCGAGTCTATTGCCATCAATCGGGCCACCAATCCAGACCGTGGCTGCTACTGAGAAATTTGTGATGGAAAAACCCAATAACACTTTTGTCCAACCTGGGAATCGAACCCAGGACCTCAGAAGTTGCACTTGCAACCGCTAGACCTACGAGGCAGTCAAAGCCAAAGTAAAGTATTTTAGTTTAAATTATTCTAGCAAAACGGTGCAGGAAAACAATCATGGTGCGGAAATTAGCTTGTCCTAGAACCAAATAGTCGAAGACATGTGACAAGATCTACGAACCCGCACTAGGTCCATGTGCCCCAGCAGTGGGAACATTATAGACTGAATGCAATACAATACAATCCTTTATTTCAGGCAACAAGGCCCATAGAACACAATACATATATAAGCATAAAAAGACTAACTATAAACTAATACATTATAAAACTAAAACTTTAAACTATTGTACACGAAGTGACTGCGTCGTATCGCGCTGCGTGGTGTCGCGTAGCCTTCCGCGGAATCGCCGATACATGACACCCTTCGGCCAAAACTCCTCTTTGAGAAAGGTCTCGATATAATGAGTCGGAAATCGCACCACGAATTTGAAATTCATGCTGTGCCGCGACTCCAACTTCTCGACCCTCAAGGTCCAGCTGGTCTTCACTCGAACATACTCCATGACATCCTCAACTTTCGTGGTGTGATGTAGCCGGGACACATAGAGCTGCATCGTGGGTATTGCTGGACACAGCATCATATTGGCATAAATTGTATTTATTTTTAGACGACAATTTATGGCCGGAAGGAATTGCTTTTCGTAGATACATTGATTTTAAGAAACGAGCCGAAGAATCACACAAAAATATGAACAATGGATTGCGACAACAATAATATTAATTCAAAAGCAAGTATTTTTGTGAGTTTTAATTGTAAATCTATTACTAGATCGGTGGATTATGTCAGATTATTATGTCAAACATCTGATATAATCATTGCATTGCATTGCAGGAAACCTGGTTGCTGCCTCACGACATTCCTTTCTTGAGCGGCATAGACCCTCAGTTCGATTTCGTGGGAAAATCGGCAGTAGATACTTCGACGGGCATCCTACGAGGGCGACCTTACGGTGGAGTAGCTATACTGTGGCGAAAAAGTGCATACGAAAATGTGTCTTCCGTGCAGTGCAAAAATGTGCGTCTTGTGGCTATCAAAATAACAGTAGGCGGTAAATCCCTGATAGTGTTCTCGGTTTATATGCCGACAGAATCGATGGATAATCTTGGTGAATTTGTCGAGTGTCTAGGTGAGATCCACGCAATTATCGAAAGTAGTGGTGTGGATGCGGTCTATATTCTGGGAGATTTTAATGCTCAACCGAATGGTCTATTCGGAAAAGAATTATTGAGTTTTTCGTCTGAAGTGCAGTGGCGGTGCACGGACGTGTGCTTGTTCGGCGGTGAGTCGGACACGTATACTTACGTAAGTGAAGCACATGGTTCTACAAGTTGGTTAGACCACTGCGTAGTGACGGACGCGGCGTGGAACACTATTACGGACGCTGGTGTGCTGTATGACGTGTCTTGGTCGGACCATTTACCTCTAATCATAAAGTGTGATCTCCACTTATTAAAGCCTAAAATTACACCTGGACTACCTAAATGTAATAAAGTAACATGGGGTGACAGAGACCTACGGCAGACTAAATTATATAGCAATTATTGTAATGATCTCTTGAAAAATCTAGACTTTCCCATTGAATTTACAGAATGCAGTAAAAATAGATGTAGAATTAAGGAACATGAAACCATTTTAGATAATATGTATTCGGAAGTTGTGCGTATTCTCTGTGAAGGTGCAATCACGAGTTGTAATAAGGCAACACAGCGCAAAAAACGATACATAACGGGTTCGAATAAGCACGTGAAGGACGCACACAGACAGGCTCGACATGATTTTCAAACCTGGACGCTATTTGGTAGACCTAAAAGTGGTACTTTGTACGAAAAAATGGCGAAAAGCAGGAGTGTTTTTAAGAACAAATTAAAATGGTGCCAAAACAATAAGGACCAAATTAAAATGAACATCATTGCGAGTCATCATGATGCAAAGAATTTTGGCAGTTTTTGGAAAGCCACGAACAGTTTGAATCCCAGGTCGAGTCTGCCTGTGAGTGTTGAGGGTCTTAGTGATCCTAATGAGATCGCCAACCTGTTCAGTAGAGCCTTTAAGATCGAGTCTCCCCTAGGTCCGTCGTCGGATGGGTCGGAGGTAATGGGGGGGTCCGAAGACATGCCTATCAGGTTTTCGGCCAGCGAAGTAGCTACTGTCATGCGTAACTTGAAAAGAGGCAAGTCGCCTGGTCACGACAGTCTATGTATAGAGCATCTTCGATATGCAGGTAAGCACTTACCGCGAGTGCTTGCAATGTTTTTTAGTTTGTGCCTGAGTCACTCGTATCTTCCAGCCAACTTACTTAAAACTATTGTTGTGCCGATAATCAAGAACAAAACTGGAGATGCGAGTGACAAGAACAACTACAGGCCTATATCGCTGGCTACTATAATTGCAAAGGTGTTGGACGGTCTGTTTGATCGGCAGCTGGATAAGCACTTAACACTCCACGACGCCCAATTTGGGTTTAAGCCGCTTTTATCCACGGAGACTGCCATCCTCTGTCTCAAACAGACTGTTCAATACTATGCAAGTAGGAAAACTCCTGTATATGCGTGTTTTCTGGACCTCTCCAAGGCTTTCGATCTCGTGTCCTACGACTGCCTATGGAGGAAACTATTAAATATTAAGGACCTTCCAAGCGATCTCATTAGGATGCTAAAGTTTTGGTATGAAAACCAAAACAATTATGTTAAGTGGGCTGGTGTCCTGTCGGATGCATACAGGTTGGAATGCGGAGTGAGGCAAGGGGGAATCAGCTCACCCAAGCTTTTCAACCTGTACGTAAACGAGCTGATCTGTGAGCTCAGCAATACCAATATCGGGTGTTCCATTGACGGGCACTGCGTCAATAACATCAGCTACGCGGATGATATGGTATTGCTGAGCCCATCGATCAGTGCACTTAGGAGGCTTCTCGGTATCTGTGAGGACTATGCGATGGCTCACGGCCTCAGGTACAATGCGACAAAGAGTGAACTTTTAGTTTTCAAAGCGGGTAACAAATGTTACGACACTGTCCCGACAGTTATCTTGGGGGGCGCTCAGCTTTCCAGGGTAACAAGGTTCAAGTACCTGGGGCATTGGGTCACCGATAATCTGTCCGATGATGTGGACGTTGAGAGGGAACGCAGAGCATTGGCAGTTCGATGTAACATGCTGGCTCGTAGGTTTGCACGTTGTACTAGAGAGGTAAAAATTACACTTTTTAGAGCGTATTGCCAATCTATGTACACGTGCGCCCTATGGGTCGGCTATACAAAATGTTCGTACAGTGCTCTGCGGGTCCAATATAATAACGCCTTCAGGTTTATGTTGGGACTACCGCGCTTTTGCAGTGCATCGGGGATGTTTGCGGAGAATGGCGTGTCTGATTTTTACGGTATTATGCGGACACGAATAGCATCCCTGATGCGGCGAGTGCGCGGTAGCTCTAACAGACTGGTGGCTACCGTGGGCGACAGGTTGGACAGTCCAATAATGTGGCATTGGATGACCACTCATCGTGCGTCTTTCATATATTTAAAATAAGTTCTTGAAATGTGCCTAGTTTTCTAAAATTATTATGTTTTTAAATATGGACTTACTTGGTCTGAAATAAATTTTTATTATTATTATTATATTGGGTCCTGCCAGCGCGGTCCCGCACAGGTTCCGACTAGAAGGCTTCTTCCCCTTCTTCCTCTCTACCTTAATGAAGCCATCCTTGTCACTCGTTCCTGAAGCTAGGTCAAACTGCTTCGAAGCCTTGTTGGCAGGTTCACAGCAGCTTTTCTTATCCTCCCGGACTGCGACACAGGTTTGTGCGTGGCGACAATAGCAGCGTAGGCACGTTTAGCGGTCGACGTACCTACACGAGTCACTACCTCGGCCGGCCTTGACTCCACGGCAGCGCAAGTTGCAACGGGTGCAATATCAGCAGCGGGTGACGTAGTGGAGCTCGCCGACTCAAAACTGCCGACGCTAGCGTTTCTCGCTCCGCAACGTCTGCTCACGTTGGTGACCTATTTACCTTAAAAGAGCTGTGCAACAACCCCACTTCGGCACGTAGTTCACCAATGGTGTTATTCGACACCCCCAATGTGGACTACACCTCAGCCAGGCTTGCCTTGAGAGTTGTAATGTCCTTCAGCAACCTGGTGACGTCGACGTGGTCAAACGTGACTGGGGGCAACTTATGAAGCTCCTGCGCCACAAAAGCGGGCACGTCGTCACGTCGTCTGGGTCGGTGCTCTTCAACAACGTGATGATGTCTTGAACACACTCTGGCCACCATCCCTCCGGCGGGAGTGCATCTGCTCAACTTTGCCGAACGACTGGAACAGCAGCAGCTTGGCACTGCTGATTTCCTGCTCCTTGAAACTGGACTTGCAGATCTGCAAGATGCTGACTTCGTCCATGTAGTCGATGGCATGGTTGGCATGGATAAATGCCAAGACCTGGTTGGCTATGAGCGGTTGTGAACTCATAGCGACGTTAACCGGGCGGGGTAAAAGTCCTGTTGTACCTATTGGCCTTGTTTTGTTCTGTCTTCTGCTGATATGGAAGGAAGTGGAAATAATGTTTGTCCTACACCTCTGCTGATAAGACGAAGCTACAACCTGCTTTCTGTCATTCTCCTTTTGCTATTCAAACATCAACGAAACACTCACACACTTCACTACTCCTGAAAGGTCCCATTTGTCATCAAGTCCGGATCTGATGATGGGATTCCAGGGAAATCGAGAGCAACCCTCAAGTTTTATAGGCACAAGCCATGTTTTCATATACTTTCTCTCGCAATTCAGATATTTGTGACTGGTAATCATCTTCTTATGTTGCTAAGCTGATGATGGAAAGTAAAAGTCAGGATCTGAGGAAAATTAAGGGCAATCATCAAATTTCATGGGCATTGTTAGAAACAGTATACTACCCATGTGGCTCCAGGTCAGGATCTGATGCTGGGATCCTGGAGAAATCAAGGGAACTCTCCAAATGTTATAGGCACACATAGGCATTATGCCTGGTAATCATCTCATGTTGCTCAGCTGATGATTAAAGGTATTAGTCAGTGGTCGCGTTTAAATTTGGTGAAGATCTGGTGCTAATCTACGCAGATATACAATCGAACTCTTTATCTTTTATCGCTTACATGTTTATTGTTTACAAAATACCATAATACGGGGTGTAAATCGCCTCATCAAGTCAACCAAGCATTCTGTACATGAAACTATGTAACTTTACGCAAAAATTATTGCAGGGAAACGACTTTTTTTTGGGAGGTGTAAAATCATGTTTTGTGGTAGAACTCAATGTAACGCACTCAAAACATTGTGCTGATGGACGGATTGAATAGTACGGGGGTCGTGGAGGTGTTTAAAGTAAAAAATCTTCCATTAAAAAAATTTATTTAAAAAAGAACTTGTCAAAAAGTTGGAATTTTGACCCCTAATATCTCCGTAACTAGAAGGTTCCCAGGTATGGTGTAGAACAAAACAATGATCGCAATAACAGGGAGAATTAGTGCCTTTCGGCTTCGTTAAGAGGTGTGTTACACCCTTTATATCGTCACACCTGTATGCTCTGAGGGGGTACGTAGATGTGTACAGTACATCCACATTTCGATAGTTGGGTATGTTAAGTTCCATTTTTTTTGGGGATAAGCCATGAAATGTATCGTTAGCAATGTAAAATAATTGCATAGCGAAAATTTTAATAGGATATTACAACTGAAAATGGACAAATCGAAACTTTTCAGTTTTTTATGCCACCGACTGTGACTTCTGAAGCTAAAGTTATTTTTTTTCGTTTTTGTGTTTTTGGAGTCGGTTTTTTTTTTCGTATTCAGAACAAGTTGAAAACTGAATACAGGGCCAGGGGGTTTACCATGACGTCTTAAGAGCGTTTACGTCTTACGGCACTTCATACAAACTTTCAAGTCCTTATATTCCGAAATGACTGAACTGATTTTAACGACACTTCATACTCATAAATAAGAATACATACAAAGTTTGTGTGAAATGCCGTAAGGCGTAAACGCTCTTAAAGCAGTATTGTTGTAACGTCACTCTAGTGTGGGAAAGAGACGGAGCTATTATTTAGAGGACGTCTAGTACCATCACTTTTCCACTAAGAAAATACTGTTTGCAGACGTCATGGTAGGCTACACAGGGTAGTCAAAGTAAACGTTTCTGTTTTACCCGCTTAAGAATTTATTGAACCAAACTCAGTTATGATCATTATTATTATTTATTAGAATTTAAATAACCTTAACATGTCCAAAAAATTATAATTAACAAATACAATTACAAAATGTTTTTGAAGTAATTTTGAATCAAAAAACTATTCCACAAAATTAAAATCATGTTTAAAATACACAAACTATTCAGGAACGCTTCTCCTTAACTTATAAGCTACAACGTCTAGAGCCTGAGGGCTCAGATTTGTCACTTGCCAGTCTCCGTCAGGATACACTCTCGTACTGAACACCACCTCACCTTCCCCACAGAACAGCTCCAAAGAAGAAGCATCCAAGAAGATCCTCCAGACTTCAGAACCCAGAGGAAGCCACTCCACTTGCCTCACATCTCCTTCTCTGTCCACCACAACTTTCCTGACTTGAGGGTCCCACCGTAGCGAAACTTGACCGCCGCCATTGCTGCCTGTGATTTCCAACTCAATATTTTGGTTCAAGTCACCGCTCACCAGTAATTCTCCAGTTTTACCAAATTGTATAGCAATATTTTCTGCAACCTCCCCGTCCCATACTGTTTCCTCCCTCAGACTGGTCATCGCCTCAACAGGCTTCATTAGGATACGGTCGCCAACTAAATCGAGTTCTCGGAAGATTGTCGTAGCTCCTGTCCATCCGTCGACCTCTTCATCATGTGGGACATCCCACATGCTGAACCACGCGATCAGTATCCTCTTTCCATCTTCTTCAGTAGTTTGTGAGGCGTAAAAATGATGACCAAAGTCTAGTTCTTGGAAACCAACTTCAGGCACGAATTCAAACGTTTCATAGCTGAAACTTCCGATGATATAACCAGTTTGGTGGGTATTCTTGTATCTGTCTCCTTGCGGGCTCATGCCCTGGGGAGAGAACAGGAAGATGTGTTTACCTCTGAGTTCGAAGAGGTCAGGACATTCCCACATATAGCTGCCCATTTCAACCGAAGATTCTCCAAGGGTACTTAAGAATTCCCAGCTGATCATATCTGGGGATCTGTAAAGCAATACCGTGCCTCTTTCGTCATCAGTCTTGCTCCCAATCACAACATAGTAGTGGTCCCCATGCTTCCATACTTTAGGATCTCGGAAATCAGGAGATCCGTTTGGTGCACCTGGTAGAACTGGGTTACCTTCGTACTTGTGGAATACCACACCATCATCACTAAACGCCAAATACTGAGTTTCATTAAAGAAAGGTTCTTTGTCCGTTGTTAAGTGGCCGGTGTATATGAGGACCAGCTCGTCATTTTTAACGACAGCACTTCCTGAGAAACACAACTCCTCTTCAGGCACCAATGCTGTTGGAAGTTGCTTCCAATCCACGAGGTTTGGGCTTGCAACATGACCCCAGTGCATAGCACCCCACTGGCTGTCGTAGGGGTAGAATTGGTAGAACAGATGGTATTCTCCTTTGTAGTATACAAATCCATTGGGGTCGTTCATCCAGCCCACAGGGGGTATCACGTGGTAGTGTAGTCTGTACCTAGGGTTGATTTCTGCCTTCTTCTCTTCAATGTAAGCTTCAATTTTTGCTATGGCATCGCTTTGTTTAATAGTCTTTAGGTGAACAGTGGCGACCAAAGAGAGGAACACCACGAATAACTTTATAAGAGCCATGACTGATTGATGTGTCGTCTCCTGTGGTAATCTGTATATATACTAGTTTTTAGGGGGGTGATAAGATATTTCAAGTGTTTTTTGTTTGATATGATGATATTTTTCCGATGATATTCAATTTTATCTCGTTTCGGTGACGTTATCGATGTCTGTGTTGGTCTGAGATGAATCTGTTGCAACCTTGTGCGGAGTTTACGGCTATGAATAGCGTATGATAGCATTTCCTAAAAATATTTGGGAACTATATTTCTTGTTACCAAAATTTATATTTGTCATCAAAGTTGTATCACCTAGTAAATAAATCTATCGCCACGAAATATTTTCGTTCTCAGATAAACAAAAAGTGTTCCCAGGTATGAATTATCAAATAAATGTTGATACATGTGTAAAATAAGAGATGGATTACCAATAAAATTGTAGTGCATTAGATGAATATAAACTTCGTTCTTATAATAATAGTTTTATTACTTAAATAATAGCTTTGTGCTCGGAATGGTAGATCTGTCACCAAATAAATAGATCAGTTCCTTATTTCTATGAAGAAATGCTTTATACGAGACATTGGGCACACCGACTCGGACAGGTTAGGTTCGAAGAGGATGGCGGGGTCTAGTGAGCGAGCGGAGCGAGCGAACTAAGACCCCGACATCCCCTTCGTGTTAGGTTACTGTAAACCCTGCAGACAGAAATAGGAGCCCCGCGTAGCGGGGCTACGTCGACAACGCCTTAGTTTGGACCTGTGGTTTGGAGTTTTTATGTAAACATTTTTACATTGTTTGATGATTCAATTTTCGTGACACTTTTATTATGTTTAAACGTAATAAAATTACTTGATGATTGATATTATTTCCAAGTAATTCTTAATTAATATTTACGTAAGCGTTTTGATATTATTTGATGATTCAATTTAGGTGACAGATCTACTATTTTGGGAACAAATATTATTTATTAGGTCAATGAAAATGCATTTATTAGGGTATTGATAAAATCATACCCAAAATATTTTGACTTGTGCATTCGTGCGGATATGGCCAACCATTTGTTGGACATTATTAGCTCAGCTGTCAGTAGCTGTCGGTGTGTTTTTGATTGAGTATCAAAGTGGATGTTGGGTAAGGAAGAAAATTGATACAAATTCATTACTTTTACTTACTTAGAATGAAAACCGTGAAAATGCATTCTTCCAAAACCTTTTAAAAGAGGTCAGAGAAATTAGTGTTCAATTTTTCGAGTGTTTGAGAGTGGACGAAAAAAAGGAGTAAAAATATACGCACAGCGACCAATCAAGCTATGCAAAACCAGTTTATGTGGATCTGTCATTGTACGGGAAATTTATACAAAGCGAGGCAGTGTTTTACTGGAAATGTAAAGCTTAATATGTCGCCGTGTAAACACGGATAATTTTGGCGCGTGGACAAATTCAGTAGGTTTAGGTCGCTAGGCTACTATGTCGCGAAATTTTCATGTAATAATTTTGATACTTTTTTACCATTGACACCCCCTTTTTTATTTTCTTTTTTTTTTGGATTGGATATCATCAAATGACTCCTCTGGTTCTGGGTGGAGCGGAAGGGAGTGTCAGACTTGTACTGACTAAAATCCATCCATGTTCCTTTTTAGCCCTTTGTGTTCCAGGCCCACGGTATCTCTTTCGAACAGTACCGCAGTCCTGGCAGGCATCGGCCCTCTCGGACCCCTTCCAATTTTCTGACATCTCCTTGAGGCGCGCGTGAACACGAACGCGCCGTCGACACGGCCTGTCGTCATAAGACGGACGGACGATGAGCTAGCCCATTACTCACCATCTACAAGCCCTCGCCTAAGGTGGCCGGGAGCTACTGGTTGGCCCCCGAAGTCCGGGGCGTCTCCCGCGGCTGCTGGGACTTAAGGCTCTACCATTGACACCAAAAGTTGTTCAAGTGGTGAAATATCCTTATAGCACTGTATTTCAGAATTGTAGCAGGGTGGCATTTGTATTATCCCCATGTTGGGAGATTTTTCCATGTATTTTTCATGACAATTATAATCAGGCCTATTTTCTTTTAAATTATTTCATATATATTTTAATAATCATGGTGAGGAAATTAGCTGGTCCTAGAACCAAATAATCGAAAACATTTGATATGATCCACGAAACCCCACTAGGTTCACGTGCCCCAGCAGTGGGAATTTATAACATTATAGACTAATCATGTTTGATTTAGGGTGCTTTTCATTACTGCGAAACATGTCAACTGTTATTATAATGTAATGGTTAAGCTCAAGATCATCAGCCTACAGCAGTCCATTGCTGGACATAGGCCTCTCCTATTGCTCGTCATTTAGCTGGATTGTCAGCAACTGTCAACCTGTTGCTACCACCCCGCAGGGTGGTCTTACCCTTATATACAGGGTGAAAGGAAAATCAAATGGTTACGAAGTATTCAGAATACATTAAAAGCTGCCCCTATATAAAAAAGCTGTTCCATACATTTTGATCGTGGTATTGGGTAATAAAAACTCGTGCCATGTGAGAAAACAATCGACGTGTACGGTCGTTTCTTTCACCTCTCCAAACTTATAACCTTACACCCTTGCTATAGGTAGGAGCTAGTGGATAAATAATAACAGCCGCACGGGTCGATCTTTAAGGTTAAGCCGTGCTTGCCGAGGTTGGTCTGTGGATGGGTGACCATAATTACATACCGAGTTTCTCCGTGCAGCGAAAAGCACGTTAAGCGGTTGGTCCCGGCTGTCATTTGTAGATCTTTGACTGTCGTTACGAGTAGTCAGAAGCCAAAAGTCTGAAATCCAGTCTTACTAAGGGGTATCATTTTACCCAGTTACTGGGTTGTGGAGGTCAGATATTCATTCGCTTTATGTAAAATACTGGCACACAGCTGCATCCGGTTAGACTGGAAGCCGACCCTAAGATAGTTTGGGAAAAGGCTAGACAGATGATGACCCTCCCTCCTATCTTGAGCTGACAAGTATATCCACTCCAACATCTTGGACTTCACTTGACTGGACCTGCCCGCATAATAATAGAAGTACCCGACACATCCTGCTCATCATCTGCCTAACCTTTTCCCAACTATATTGAGGTCAATGGCACTGGATGCTGAACTGATGAAGCAGCTTTCTATCTGACCTTCACAACTTAGTTAGCTGGGTAGACCAGCTGCGAAATTCCGCACGGAAAATCCGAATACTACTTTGCCTTGTAATCGAAACTACACCAGCAGTGACAACTTCATCATCATCATCATTTCAGCCGAAAGACGTCCACTGCTGGCCATAAGCCTCCCCCAACACCACATTGACATAAGGGGGGTTTTGCCATAATCGCCTCTCTTTGGCAGGCAGGTTGGCGATCGCAGTACATTTGTTACAAAAACACAATGAACGCTGCTGCCCATTCTCTGGCAAGTCCCTTAGTCGCCTCTTACGACACCCACGGGAAGATATGCGATGGTGCTATCTTTACGTCTGACACCTTATAGAACAACAACTTCACCTTCTTTACATTGTTGGCGTTGGAGCGTTGCACCAAAGCTCATGTACTTTCATTCTGGAGAAAGTAGCCCTAAAGGGCTCTGTTGTATCTACTTACCCGTTTTGAAAATGTCGTAAGATTAAGTATGTGCATACCTATGTATAAGTTGAGCTTTTTCCTCAACTTTAATCAAACAAGAAATGTTCCTACAGAGAATATAACCTCTTGGCCACAAACTACAAGCTCAAACAACATGCGTCTACGAAAACGACTCAGAAAAAAACAAAATAAAGATGCGAACAACAAATAAATGACTTGCGGAGGACGGACTCACGCGAAGTGATGCGCGTGTGTCGATTGACGCTTGTCGTATTGCTCTAGGTCGCGAACCCAAAGGCTGATGAATGGGGAGTTACAGCAACGCTGATGCTAAGATCTGACTCTGTAATTAATCATCTTATCTTGCTAACTACAGATTAGTCTAAAAAGGTAAAAGTAAGGTGATGAACAAATAAGAAATAATACATTTATTGGAAACGAAAAGAAATGCAAAAAAAAATATTTACCATCAATTAGAAAAGCCTTTTAAACATGCCAAATGAAAATCTTTAAGAAAAATACAAATAAATATTATAAAATGTTTAAATGCTAACAAAAAGAGAAATAGAGAAAAATACACAGAGAGAATGACCAATTTTACAGGTAGAATTTCTTTCAAATTACATAACATTAATTAGTTCAATAATCTAAAATACAGTTGTGCAAGGATCTTTTGGCACGTTACCAAAATCGGAACTAACGCCATCATCTGGTTTTTTAATGCAATTTATAGAAATAATTCAGAGGTAACCTGTCAAAGTCATTCAAACGACAAAAGATCCCTGTAGCAATGTTGGGACAAATTAATCAATAAGAAAGAGACATTATAATTTTCTTAAATAAAACAGTAATCATTAGCGTTTAGAAGAACAATAAGACAGAAACAACAATTTATGCAGGGACACTTCTGTTCAACTCGTACGCCACAACTTTTGCACTTGTGGTGCCTGAATTGATTACACGCCAAGCACCATTAGGATACACTCTGGAACTGAACACCACTTCACCTTCACCACAGAACACTTCAATCGAGCTAGCATCTAAAAAGATTCTCAGCGATTGCGAAGCGACCGGAATCCATTCTACTTGACGAACATCTGGAGTAGTTGCATCACCCCTATCCAACGAAATTTTCTTAGTAGAAGCAGTCCACTTCAAAGTGACCAACTGAGTATCACTTTCACCTCTGATGCTCAAAGTAAGATCTAGGGTTAAATTAAAAGTAACAAGTAGTTCGGCCGCTTTGTTAAGTGTTGAAATCGTTCCACTTGCTGCTAAGGTACCGTTATACACAGGTGCAGCTCCTCTAAGACTGGTGATTGCGTCAACAGGTTTCATCAAGATGCGGTTTCCACTTAACGTCAACTCTCTAATGATAGTCATGGCTCCTGCCCAGCCGTCAGCACGTTCCGTAAACGCACCATCCCACGATCCCATCCATGCAATTAAATACCTCTTGCCATCCTTTTCCATTGTCTGTGTAGCGTAAAAATCGTGGCCATAGTCAATTTCTTGGAAAGGTACAGTTTCAACAAATCTGCCTGTTGTGTAATTGAAGCTTCCCATGATGTATCCCGACTGGAACTGGTTTTGGTACCTGTCACCTGTCTTGTTTGCTGCAGGTATACCTTGTGGAGACATAAGCAGGACGAAGGTCCCGTTCAACTCGAAGAAGTCCGGGCACTCCCACATGTAGCCCAGATCACCAGTAGATTTAGCCACTTCACACAGATACTCCCAGTACGCCATGTCCGCGGACCTGTACAGCAGCACTCTGCCCAAATTCTCTGTAGTCTGACTACCCATGACGACATAATAGTAGTTTTCATGTTTCCACACTTTAGGGTCCCGGAAATCTGGTGAGGTATCAGGCGAAAACGATATAACTGGATTTTGTTTTTTGTATTTGTTGAACACTACACCATCGTTGCTGAACGCTAAGTACTGCGTCTCGTTGGCAAACGTTGTATTGATTTGTATGTGTGCAGTGTACATCAGGACTAATGTGCCATCTCGTTCAATCGCGCTGCCTGAGAAACACAGTTCCGTCTCCGGTAGTAACGCAACTGGCAGTTGCTCCCACGCCACTAGATCGTTGCTTACCACATGTCCCCAGTGAATAGGACCCGTCTTCGTGTCATTAGGATGAAACTGATAGAACAGATGATATTTATTCTTGAAGAAAGAAAATCCATTGGGATCGTTCATCCATCCGACTGGGGGAGCTACATGATAGAGTAATCTGTACCTGCTGTTGATGGACGCTTTGGTGGTGTTGATGTATGACTCCACGTTGGCCTTGGCAGCAATTTCTGCATCCGTTTGTTTCAGGTCACACGCCAAAACAGTCACGAACACGCTTAGTAGCACCACGTATAACTTTAGCACTTCCATGGTGGATAGAGACGCCCTTGTGTGCTGAACTAGACTTATATACCCGTAATTAATAATAAGTACTGATTACATGTCGAGTGCGATACATAGAGTGTTTTGTTTTTGTATTGCATACGTTTATGACATAATTTTTCAGATATGCGAAAGAAAAAATATTCAATAGACTCGCAAAGAGAACAACGAAAAATTAATTTATAAATACACTAGCTGTCCAGCGCAACTTCGTTTGCGTCACAATTTCCCCGTTTTCGCAACATTTTTCATTGCTGCTTCATTCCTATTGGTTGTAGCGTGATGATAAATAGTCTATAGCCTTCCTCGATAAATGGGCTATCTAATACTGAAAGAATTTTTCAAATCGGACCAGTAGTTTCGGAGCCTATTCACTGCAAACAAACAAACAAACAAACAATCATACTTTTCCTCTTTATAATATTGGTTTAGATTAAACTAATAAGTGATTTACGAGCATGGTGCTGTAACATCTAAAAAAAGAGAATAGTAGATTATACAACAAGTGGAAAAAAACTGAATTTAATTCGACCATTACAACTAAAAAATATTAGAATGGATTGATATATATTTCTTAACTTGAAGTAAGCCATGATTTGTGTTGGTAAAATAATAGTTATATTGTGTAAGTCCAGGACAGAAAAAACCTTTTTTAAGATAGTGTTGTACATACCTTTATTAATATAAATAAATTGAAAAAAAGAATTCGTAAATGTATGTATGCCAACTCAAAAAGAATGTTCAAATACTTAGTCTTTTATTTTTGTTTTAAATCCAGTCTCACAATTTAAATATTGCCTGCATTTATATGAAAGCGTAATATCATAACAGGCATGAGCAGAATTCCGAGTGGATGGGGTTATTCGATGCGATTCAAGCTCGCTCATCGGTCGGTATGCCCATAAAGTTATTTGCTAGAACTAGTTTAGTATGCATTGATTTATGCTCAAATGTTTATACTAAAAATATCCTCTGGACCGAGTAAGCAGGAGATAAAACACAGATATACTCTCAGAGTTCCTTTACTCCCATTGTCTGATGGGACGGTAATCCCCTTCAAATAGCGACTGGTCTTTGGGGATAAGACCGGAAGAGTGTGGGATTTCTACCTCACTAAAACCACAGAAGGGAAAAAGTAAACAATTTTTATTGTTATTCACTTAATCTCATGTAAACTTGGTGTAACGGAAAGGATATATACATACTTAAGAGTGTGCTACAGACCATCAAACTGAACATGTTTCTCCATCACACCACCATTCTTCAGAATTTGACTCTCAAATCTGTAAAAACCATACTTTGTTTTATTTTTAACCCCCGACTAAAAAAGAGGGGTGTTATAAGTTTGACGTGTGTATCTGTGTATCGGTTTATTTGTGTATCTGTCTGTAGCATCGTAGCTCCTAAACGGCTGAACCGATTTTGATAAAATTGGTTTTATTTGAAAGGTGTTTTAATCGAGAGTGTTCTTAGCTATGTTTCAAGAAAATCTGCTCAGCCGTTTGAAGGTCATCACCTATTTTCTATTTGATGAAGGAATATAAACTTTTACGGATCTGGTCGGTTCGAAATTTGAAATCTTGTCACTTGTCACCATGGGCATCACCAAGTGCGCGCGCCATCCCCCTAAAGCTTGGGATTTAAATAAAATTATAACTTTCATTTTTTTCGTTAATTAGCGAATAGATGCGCAACACTGACAAAAGTGGAAGGAATGGGAGGAGACCTATGCCCAGGACTGGGACAGTCAAGGCTAAGAAAAATAATATAAGTTTAAAAAGCGTGAAAAAAAATTAAATTTAAAATTTAAAAAACCTCCTTCAGAAAAGAACCTCTAAAAAACCAAAAATAAAAAAATTTAAAAAACCCCCGACTCAAAAATCCTCTAAAAATCCAAAAATAAATTAATCCAAGCGTCGTAGCGTCGGGGGTCCGCTTTGTTCTGTACTCTAAGTGGTCTTCTTAGCGGTCCCCCGACGCTACGACGCTTGGATTAATTTATTTTTGGATTTTTAGAGGATTTTTGAGTCGGGGGTTTTTTAAATTTTTAATTTAATTTTTTTTCATGCTTTTTAAACTTATATTATTTTTTCTTAGCCTTGACTGTCCCACTCCTGGGCATAGGCCTCCCCCCTTTCCTTCCAATTTTCTCGGTGTTGCGTCTCTTCTCGCTAATTAACGAAACCAAAGAAAGATATTTTTTTTTAAATGTAATTTTTGGGGGGAGGGGGGGGGGTGCTCCCCCCCCTCTCAGCAATGTCCATGGTGACAAGCGACAATATTTCACATTTCAAATCGACTAACTGTGAAAGTTGTTTACATCCCTTCATCAACTAGAAAAGAGGTGATGATCTTCAAACGGCTGAGCAGATTTTCTCGAAACATAGCTAAGAACACTCTCGATTAAAATACCTTTCAAACGACACCACCTTTATCAAAATCGGTTCATCCGTTTAGGAGCTACGATGCCACAGACAGACACACAGATACACAGATACACAGATACACAGATACACACGTCAAACTTATAACACCCCTCTTTTTTGGTCGGGGGTTAATTAATCCAAGCGTCGTAGCGTCGGGCGACCGCTAAGTAGACCGCTTAATAAAAACACAAAACAAAGCGGGCCCCCGACGCTACGACGCTTGGATTAATTTACTTTTGGTTTTTTAGAGGTTCTTTTCTGAAGGGGGTATTTTAATATTTTTTTTAATTAGCATTAGTAACATATTTTTATTAATTTCGCAGTTCGCTTGTAGACTCAAGTTTTTATTTGTTTTATGGTTTATTATAAACCAAAAAAATTTATGTTATTTTGTACGCCATAAATGGCAAAACATGCAGATCTACCTGTTTATTTAAAGACTTTGCACATATTATTTGATGTATACTCATGTTTTACAATAAACAAAAAAAAAACAATACAATACACAAACATCGTAATAGCGAAAAAAATAACTGCTGCCCCATACAAAATTTCAATACCTATTCGAGCTAAATGCATAGGGCAGCTGATAGAAGAGAAACATGTTCAGTTTGATGGTCTGTAGCACACCCTTAAGTATGTATATACCCTTTCCGTTAAACCCTGTATGTACAGGGTGTAACGGAAAGGGTACATACTTAGGGGTGTGCTACAAACCATCAAACTGAACATGTTTCTCCATCAGACCAACATCGTCATAGCGAAAAAATTATCAGCTGCCCCATACATTTGGTCGAAAAGGTATTGAAATTTTCTATAGGGCCGCAGATTTTTTTTTCGTTATTACGATGTTTGTTTGTGGAGAAACATGTTCAGTTTGATGGTCTGTAGCACATACTTAAGTATGTATCGACGGGTCCTATGTATACTGATGCAACCCGCAAAACAACGAAAACCGTTTTTTCGCATCAAATGCCTTAAAATTACCTTATAATTGTATCCTGTAAATTTTGTGTTAAATTATCAAATAGCTTCAAAGTTACAAACTTGTAAACTGGTGTAAGTGACATCATTTTAAGCCTCACGACTACCTACACTGGTGTAAGTCACTTGCACCAGTTTAGGTTGTCGCACACGACGCGGCGCGTGAGTGCAAGTGTACTTTACACCAGTATGCGCGCGGCGACGCTGTAGAGAGTACGACAAACATTGGTGTAACTGCGATGCGTCTTAGTTTACATGGTCAATTCTTAAAAAAATGCTCGTATCTTGTTTGTCTTTAGTAACAGTGGTAAGAAATAATAACAATTAAGCGTTCATGAGGTCATTTAATGATGGATTTATACGAAAATAAGTGTTAACAGTAAATAATAAAAACACCAGAAAATTACGAAGGTAAGTATCAGTTTACTTTTTTAAATACTATAATGATAAACTTTGGGTTCTCTGATCAGTACCTATAACATTTTTTTTTAAATTCATATAAGTGTCGTTTTTTATATTTTAATTGGCACCAGTATTTAAGGTTTATATTGTTTACTCGCGTAGTTTCTATAGTGGTTTAAGTAAATTATAACGATTATTTGTACATATTTTTGAAAAATAAAGAACACTATAATTTTGATTTAAAGGCTCTTACCCGCTGCATCGGAATTACTTAAGATATGTGGCACTACATTTAATTAGATTAAGCAAACAGACGTCGGCGATCCGTCAACGTCCTGTTACGCGCCACTTGCCTTGACAACTACCCAAGTCAATATGGCATTATGGCTACCCGCAACGACTTGACGTTGCGCCAGAGAGAATTGTAGACCGCTTCTCTCTCGTCTGTGGTAACAGTTCAGTTTGCAACGTGAATCATATGAAGCCTTTTTGCAAAGGCGCCAACACGGCCAGACTGACATACGACCGTCCTCGGACGTTATTGTATTCCTGGAACAAACAATGTCTAATCACCAAGACATCCGCTCTTCCATCCTGACAAACTATGACAAACATTACTCTCATCGTAACTGTAACTGTTTCAGAACAAAAGAAAGCGTGCGTTCTCTCGATCACTCACGGACCAGACGGCATTTTTCTCCTAACAAAAAAGCGCGTGTCCTTCCGACCACTCATGGACCGGACGGCACCTTTCCCCCAGCAAGAAAGCGTGTCTCCTATCGACCACTCGTGCACTGGACGGCACCTTTCCCCCAGCAAGAAAGCGTGTGTCCTTTCGACCACTCATGGACCGGACGGCACCGTTCCCCCAGCAAGAAAGCGTGTGTCCTTTCAAACACTCATGCCCCGGACGGCACCTTACCCTAAACAGTTAACACCTGAACCGGACGAGTGCATCCCTTCAACCAATCCGTAATGGATCTGACACGGACGACACTCTCCTTTCGGCCATACCAACGTTTGAACCGGACAACTGCGTCCCTACGACCATACCAGTGTACGGGCCGGACAACAGCGTCCCCTCGACCAACGTCATCACAAAAACATCATAAACCGGGCACCTGCGTCCCTTCGATCATCGTAAAGCATGAACCGGACAACAGTGACATTTCGACTAAACACACTTTCTTTTCGACTGAAACATGTGGACGAGACAAGCGCGTAACTCCAGATGTCAAAGAAATTTTACAAATTACGCCAGCATCTAATAATTCCTGAACTTATTTGTGGCAAGCGGGTTTCGTGGCAGGTTATAGAAAGGAAACCCAAGGTTACTTTACACGTTTATTAGACATGAAACACAGAAATATCAGGGAATGAGTTCTTAAGGTCTCTAAGCACTTTGCACTGGTCACTTGGAAGATAGAAAGAAGGAAGTTACTGCCCTGGGCTTAGGCACGTCGCAGCACGTGGGCCGGCGTGAGGTTGCAGGGCAGGCAGCGGAGCGGAGAGGCGACCCCAGAGGTCACCATCGCAGTGCGTGGGCAGCACCACGCAGGGAAGAGAACGAGCGCGCGTCAGTCGCGCTCGCTGGCAGGTAGGCAGGCAAGGTCTTCGGCTTGGCACGGGGTCCGCAGAGGCAAGTCGCCTCAGCACGTGGCAGCGTGGGCTCTCGGTACCCACGAACCACGTGGATGCAGAACACAGGCGGCGGTAGCGGCCGTGTGGATAGTGTGCGGTACAGTCGCGCTCGCAGGTAGGCAGGCAGGCAGTGCCCTCAGCTTGGCACCGGGCCGGAAGAGGCAAGTAACCTCAGCACGTGTAGCGTGGGCTCTCGGTACCCACGAACACGTGGCTGCAGGCACAGGCGGCGGTAGCGGCCGCGTAGGCAATGCGCGTGTCTTCGACTGGAGCTGTAGCTCTAACCTTGAGGTGTAACCCAAGACTGGAACCCTGGAATCAGCGCGTGGCGGGTGCATCCGTAAGCGTTGTGCCAGAACATAGCAAGCCTCCGTCGATGCGTGCGTCTCCCAGCCGTAAGCCCATAGCAAGGTGGATGAAGGAAGACTCACCCATCGTGGCGGCTTACAATAAGAGGTTATGCGCGCACATGCCCCTCAAGCCCTTCGAAGGTTCCTTGCCGCGCGGTCAAGCGATTTAAGCGAGCAGCTAGGTGCTGCGCGGCGAGGCAAGCATGATGCAGGATGGAGAAGCATGTGAGCGCATTCACAGTGAGGTGCAAGGTGGCAGTTAATGAAGATAGTTTATCTCGACAGTCATAGCGAGGCTGCCGAGAAGTATTAATGGCTGCCGGACTGCGCCGACAGACATACATAGTTAAAGAAAGCAATACATAGAAAACAAATAAGAGTTACAATCACACTGAGCACTTACCCGTTTATCTCGGGGTTTAGTATTTAGACGCCTGGGCTGGAGTTGGAGAAAGAGGTCGTGGAATGACTTGCGTGAGCTTATATAGTACATTACGACGGACGCCACTCCTACTCAAGCAATGACGTGTTCGTATTTGAAAGATTTAGGAATGTCACTCGTTTCTAGTGATGTGCGTTTTAATCGGTTTTTTAGAAAATCGACTACAACGCTACAGTACCCCGGCTGCTATGAAAGGATTTTCCCTAGGGGAAATCCGCTAGAAGGCCTGAACCACTAAACTGACTACTGATACGTTCATACATCCCATTCATGTGCTTCTATTCCATCAATCATTCATCTACTCATACTATGTCCGTCATTGACTTGGAAGTAGTCCTAAGTCAGTGACTTACTGTAGCATTCAAGAGGTAAACTAATAGTTGCTAGTTTAACTCAAGTCAGTCAGTTGGAAAAACAACAAGATATCAGCAAGTGTTCCTCCATAGGGTTAGGTAATCAAGGTTTTAAAACGCAGGGTAATGTATCTTTTTTGCTAGGTAAGAGTTTAAACCGTTGTTGATTGTTGTACGTTAAGACGCATGTAGTAAAGTTGAAGTTCGATTGAAAAACTACAAAATTTAAGTTTTATTCAAAAGAAAAAAAAAACTAAGTTTTAATTTTATCAAAGGAATACATTTTAAAGATATTTATCTTAAAATAATATTTATTTATTTATTTAGCAATTGCTTAAAAGAATTAATTAAATTTTAGTTAAAGTTTTAGGAAAACAAGCTTTATTTTAAAAAAAAATTTGAAGCTAATATTGATCTAAGTCTCGGTCTAAGATCAATGTCTATGGTAAAATTATTCTAAGTATAAGATTCGGTACAAGTCCTATGTTAATGACGAAGTTGTTGTGTGCGAATATCCGAACGTAATTGACGACAACTGTCAAAGTTTAGTTAGTGTCAGTTGACAGTCAGTTCTTAAACGTCATCTGTCAACAACACCGGAATTACTCTAGGTTATCTTAGGACATGCTGACCGACCAATTTATCTAGATATTTAGCTTAATAAGGTTATAGGTATTAGTTAGTTGCAACTAAACTTACGCCCATTGTGTTATTAGTAGTTGAGCGAAGTTATAGAAGTAGTAAGCAACTTTTTTGATAGTTAAGTTTTAAGGTTATGTTTACAGAAAGTTTAGTTTTGGTAGGTTTAAGATACATGCGTTCAACAATCATACAAAGTGAAAGAGTTAGATTAGGTTTCAGGTTGTGTGCTTAAGTGAAAGTACTTTAGTTAATTATAGATTTAGTGTTTGTTTTGTTTAGATAATTATAGTTTTAGACAAAAGTTAATTATTAGGAAGTTATACGCAGTAGGCTATTTTTTTGAGTTGCGATCCGCTCATAGTTAGTTTGTATATAGTTACTAGAAGTAGTTTAGGTAAATACCATAGTGATATTCACCAAGGAATGGTTTAGAGCCAAACCCTTTAGAACTTATTACCAGGGTAGACTGGTATAAGATATAACTGGGCAGCTCCAGTTTACTAGTAGTTGTTTAGGTAAATACCAAGTAGTGATATTTACCAAGGAATGGTTTAGAGCCAAATCCTATAAGACTTATTACCAGGGTAGACTGGTTATAAGATTCAACTGTGGTATGTAGTACCTACAGTTGTTTGCATAGTTATTTTAGACTATGCCTTTTTAGAATTTTTTTTTTATAGTTCTGGAATTGAAGTTAGAAGTTCTTGATAGTTTTAGGTTGTCTATTCTAGTTTTAAATCCCATTAGTGAATAAATGCAGTTATTTAATTTGATTATTCCTGCTTTAATCTATTTGTAGTTAACCGTAGGAAGACAACACAATACTAGTCGGTAGTATGCTATACAGAGTTACTTTGACCTCCAGAGTAGCCTTGGGGTCAACAGTATCTCTCTATAGGTACGCCTTTACTGAGAAAAAGTTATAATATAGCCCCTGTAACCCTTGTGGCATAAGCCATTAGAAAAATAAAGTAAAGAGTTACTGGATAGGCTGGATGAGACAGAGTATCTATGTGATGTGAAGTGTGTGTGTAAGTGTGTGTGTGTGTGTGGGTCAGCAGATAGTTCTTGACTAAAGTGGCTTACAACCATGCAGACCATGGCAGTACGCTAAATAATTTAAGTTTTGTCAATTGATAGTAAGTAATAGTAGTTTGTTTTAGATTTAGTTTTAGTTACTTAAGTATTGAAGTTTATATATTCATAATTAGATATGTAGTTTATTCAGCTATGTTATGATTTTCTTTTGTCATGGCTGGGTAAAAGTTTTGTTGAATTAGGTTTTGATAACTATTCATAAGTTTTATTAGTAAAGATTAGTTAAATGGTTTCTAAGTTTGATGTATTTTATTTAAATTACATTTAATTTGATAGTTTTTAGGCTTAATTAGTCTAGTTTATTTTAAAAGTTACTTTAGTCTTTTTTTATTTTAATTATAATCCCACACAGTAGACTGGCAAATGGTGTGCCATTAGTATAACTATAAGGACGTTATAGCTATCTTAGGTAGATGGCGAAAGCGGTAGAGCTTGTACGCCGGGGACTAGGGCTGACCTAATCTCTGGTGCAAGTTGACCTCCTACAACAGATGGAGTAAAGTTGTAGGTGTGTAGTTCCCTTGGCATCGTCTGACCCAATATTGAGCCAGACACTAGGTAGTATTAGCTAGGCCTACGGGATTTATGATGGACAGCTCCACCTTAAATCCTTGGCATGCCTAGTTCCTGGTGGTTTTAGATTTATCGGGTGAGAGCTCATTGTGATTTAATAGTTATTGATTAATTTATCAACTATAACAAAAAATTACAATTCCCGGTCCTAGCGGCAAGTGTTAGTTAACAAACCAGGATGTCTGCACCTCGAGAACTACTGGTACAGACGGAAGATAGGAAGGAACAAGGTAGAAGGAGATAGTTTACTCACTGCCGGTCAAGCAGACTCACAAGACCGTGGTTAGGCTAAAGGTGTCTTGGCCGCAGTAAGGGGATAGCATAGTTTACTGGATTAGTAACAACAAAAGGTACTTACCGCCACTATGGAGAGTATAGGGAAGAGTAACCAGTGCAAGAACTTAGAGAACCTTTACCGAGTGGGCGCCACTGTGGCAAGCGGGTTTCGTGGCAGGTTATAGAAAGGAAACCCAAGGTTACTTTACACGTTTATTAGACATGAAACACAGAAATATCAGGGAATGAGTTCTTAAGGTCTCTAAGCACTTTGCACTGGTCACTTGGAAGATAGAAAGAAGGAAGTTACTGCCCTGGGCTTAGGCACGTCGCAGCACGTGGGCCGGCGCACGGTGGGTTGATTTATATACGTAGTGGACTTAGGACATTAAAAAAAAAGTCATCTTATTTTTACTGATTAATGATGCAAATTTGTTCTACTATCTAATACAGTAAATTATTGTTCTATGACTTTTTATTTTACGCATTATTTTTAGTACTACAATTTTTTAAATATTTTTTTGTATAGAAAAAATCATAAAATCTAAAGAATCTCAAAAATCTGAAAACATCTCCAACTGCGATGTATATATTAAAATAGTACTATTTATTAGCTTATTTTTACAACTAGTCAGCTACTGCGCTTTGCTGCGATTTAGGAGAATTTTTTTTTTAATTTTTTTTTCTTATTAAAATCGCATTTAAGTCTACAAAATCTCAAATTTCTTCCAATTGTTGGATAAGTATTTTAATAGTACAATTTATTTGCATCTAATCGTCTACTGTAGTTTACTGTGACTTAGTAGGTAGTTAGACTTTTTTAGATTTTTTTGAACGAAAATATCTTAAAAGTCACCTAAATCTTAGAATACTTAGCAGTGATAATTATTGTATTCTCTATTCCACACCACCCCAGAGGTAGAGAACTAGGCGCGTTTTTTTTATCAGTGGTCTCCCCAATAGGCCTAATCCACGACTACAAATCTGTGTTCTGTATGTGTGAGACTTACAAAGACAAATTCAAAATTCAAATCATTTACCAATATTTTTAGGAGGGGCCTGCACCATGCTCAACACCATGCTCTGACAATAACGGGTCTTCAGTTAAAACCCCTAAATTTTCTTGATCATCATCGTCAACAAATGTATCCTTAACGATCAACAAAGCTGTTGCTTCTTCTGAAAAGGCTTTGTGTTTTCGCACCAGTTTGTGTCGTATCTTTGAAATATGTGGATCAGAGCTGATTAACAAATTGTTCAAAATATCTTCATTAGTAGCTTTTCTACAGAATTTCCTCGAATTATGAGCACGATATCTCCGAAAATCTTTGTTGCGTGCTTCAGCTGCTTCTTCGGATAATTTTCCAATGGGCACTATACCCAAGCTTTCAATAATAGCTGCTCCGTGAGCTAAAACTTTGTGAACACTTGCAGGCATGTAAAACCAATTATATAATTCAATGTATAGTTCCATGGTGGTTTCGGTATAATCTTTAAACTTCAATATATCAATACGGTGACCCGACGAAATTGCTTCTAATATAGTTTTAAATCTTTTTATTAATTCTTCATTTACTCCTGTGATCGAAGCTGCAATATCGGGGTTTTCGAAAAATCTCCTCGCAGTATTCCCATCATTTGTTGTACCATGACCCTGTTTCACAACATCAATTAAAAGTCCTGTTTCGGATTTAAATGCTTCCTGAATATTTCTCTTTTTGCTCTCCATAATAGCTTTACTGTCACCTTTCACCATCCATGTCTTCAAATCTAATCTGTACGCTATATGAAGAATGCATTCCATGAATCGTATCCAGATGTGTAACGACGATAAACCATATTTATATAAATCGACATCAATTTCTTTTGCCAAAACCAAGGACAAATCATTCATTTCCTTTGGAGTAGCTTTACATATGTCACATCTTTGTGTTGATGTATCGCAAAGAACTGCAGTCGCTTTACCATCTATCATGGTTAGTATTAGGTTGTGCGAGATGGTCAAATCATCAACCACTGTCTTAACTAAATTGTTAATCTCTGCCTCAATCGCATTTTTTTCTTGCAAAATGCTGAATTTGTTTTCCTTCATGAATTTAAAAAACAGCGGACGACACCATAATGAGGAATTTGGGGAATCATTTTCCCATATAACTCTGTCACCAGACACTAATTTGATAGGAATCAAACTACCCATAAATACGCTAGAATCGTCAAAGTCCTCATCTTCTTCATTTTCTCTTCCAACTTTCTGCTTATAATTGGCTTGATTCGAAGCTCCGTCAAATCCCCATTTACTAATCAGTGTCAAATCTTTACAAGTTTCACTAATTTCGTTTGACATTATAATTCTCTTCACAGTAATATCCAATAGTGCCTGCAATTCTATCATAGCCGTTTTATCTGTTACTACAATAGCAGTTTTAGGTGGATAACATTTAATTTTTTCATTTTGCAGTGCGTAGTAAGAGGGATATACGTTGGTACCAGTTACTTCTGCGATACTTTTTCGTAGCGTATTATATTGCCATTTTGACAATTTCAAAGACAAAAACAAGCCTAAAGCTTCATCTGGAGAGAATACTGATTTCTTTTTATTTCCAAAAAGACAATCTTTTACTTTTTGCACGTCCTGTGGATGCTTGAGCAGATGCTGTAATATGTCAGCAACATCTTCCTTTCCTTCTGCTTTTAAGTTAAAAACATGGGCATGTGACAACTCCTCTGAAGCAATAGTTTGCGTAGTAAGTTCCGTACGTCTCTTTTTTTGTTTAGGACCTAATTCTGTAAATGGTTTTCTCGGACTTACTTGAGTTGATGTACCAACAGACACCTTTTCATGAGATGTAGTTGATGTGCTAGGAACTGGTTCGTCGTCGTTTTTTGCAAAATCTTTCATAAACTCAGGCCAAACTATCTCCGATGCCAACCAATCACTGTATTTACTTCTAAATGTATGTTCTTTTCGTTTAGCATTTTCCCATTTTTTATAAGTATTATAACAATACTTTGCGCAGAATTCCTTTAGCAAATTATCATTATCTTGATTTAAATCACACAATTTTGACTTGATAGCACTGTATAAAAAGTTATGATCCTTAATACTACCACTTGATTTCAATTTCACAAACATATCAACATTAGTAACTAAATCACTAAACATTTTCACAAAATTCTCGAAAATCAACTTTTAACAAAAATCAAGTAACGAGCGGGTAGTCCGTATGTAAAGGGTGGTTACAACGAACTGATATCATTGTTTTCAACTTGCTACCCCAAATATTTTTTACCTGCAAATTTACTGCCCTCTGATTGGCGCACGTCACTAATGACGACTCGTCTACTGATAAGAAAACCGGTTTTGGTGTTGTGGAAAGAGTGGTGTGGAATGCAGTTGCACAAAATATTTACAACAAACTAATAATAATAATCCTAATAATATGCACCATGCATCGAATTCTTTGTTTTATTCATACAAATTAAATCTCTGAAATTTTAGGGTAATAACCTACTTTAAAAAAAAGTTCCAAAACATAAAAGTATGGTATAAGTATATACAATGCAAATATATATTTAAAAATCCTTAAGTCCCAACTTCGCGATTTCAGCCCACCGTGCGGCGTGAGGTTGCAGGGCAGGCAGCGGAGCGGAGAGGCGACCCCAGAGGTCACCATCGCAGTGCGTGGGCAGCACCACGCAGGGAAGAGAACGAGCGCGCGTCAGTCGCGCTCGCTGGCAGGTAGGCAGGCAAGGTCTTCGGCTTGGCACGGGGTCCGCAGAGGCAAGTCGCCTCAGCACGTGGCAGCGTGGGCTCTCGGTACCCACGAACCACGTGGATGCAGAACACAGGCGGCGGTAGCGGCCGTGTGGATAGTGTGCGGTACAGTCGCGCTCGCAGGTAGGCAGGCAGGCAGTGCCCTCAGCTTGGCACCGGGCCGGAAGAGGCAAGTAACCTCAGCACGTGTAGCGTGGGCTCTCGGTACCCACGAACACGTGGCTGCAGGCACAGGCGGCGGTAGCGGCCGCGTAGGCAATGCGCGTGTCTTCGACTGGAGCTGTAGCTCTAACCTTGAGGTGTAACCCAAGACTGGAACCCTGGAATCAGCGCGTGGCGGGTGCATCCGTAAGCGTTGTGCCAGAACATAGCAAGCCTCCGTCGATGCGTGCGTCTCCCAGCCGTAAGCCCATAGCAAGGTGGATGAAGGAAGACTCACCCATCGTGGCGGCTTACAATAAGAGGTTATGCGCGCACATGCCCCTCAAGCCCTTCGAAGGTTCCTTGCCGCGCGGTCAAGCGATTTAAGCGAGCAGCTAGGTGCTGCGCGGCGAGGCAAGCATGATGCAGGATGGAGAAGCATGTGAGCGCATTCACAGTGAGGTGCAAGGTGGCAGTTAATGAAGATAGTTTATCTCGACAGTCATAGCGAGGCTGCCGAGAAGTATTAATGGCTGCCGGACTGCGCCGACAGACATACATAGTTAAAGAAAGCAATACATAGAAAACAAATAAGAGTTACAATCACACTGAGCACTTACCCGTTTATCTCGGGGTTTAGTATTTAGACGCCTGGGCTGGAGTTGGAGAAAGAGGTCGTGGAATGACTTGCGTGAGCTTATATAGTACATTACGACGGACGCCACTCCTACTCAAGCAATGACGTGTTCGTATTTGAAAGATTTAGGAATGTCACTCGTTTCTAGTGATGTGCGTTTTAATCGGTTTTTTAGAAAATCGACTACAACGCTACAATTGGCCGACAACCTATTTTATCAAAATATCGTCTATTTTATTGGTACTGGAGATCTCCATCGTGCATTTTAAATCATAACCTCCGATGCCAGTAAGGTTTACTTATTATGATGTCACCCATAAACCAATTAAACAGCCTAGGCATGTTTAAGCAATGAGTCAGATGACCTATTTATCGAAAAGAAAAGAAACGGTCTCACCCGATGATATTGTGAGGGTACCCTCTTGATGATTTGTGCTCGTAGGTTTGAACGCTTTCTTTGTCGCTTGAAAAAATCATTGGTTATGTTCCTCACTTGGCTTTACTTTCGTGGAGGGCGCGATTCTTTATCCCACTTATGATAAAGGCTCTTACCCGCTGCATCGGAATTACTTATGATATGTAGCACCATATTTAATTAGATTAAGCAAATAGACGTCGGCGATCCGTCAACGTCTTGTTACGCGCCACCTTCCTTGACAACTACCCAAGTCAATATGGCATTTTGGCTACCCGCAACGACTTGACGTTTCGCCAGAGAGAATTGTAGACCGCTTCTCTCTCGTCTGTGGTAACAGTTTAGTTTGCAACGTGAATCATATGAAGCCTTTTTGCAAAGGCGCCAACAGATTTATTTAAGATCCGCCTTCAGTACCATCACGCGAAATATGTGATGAATTGGACCTGAATGTTAAAATGTGCTACAGGACCACGGAAGCACCAGATTTGTTTGAAAAAAAATGTACAATAATATTAATTTTTTTACTAATACAATAAATCGAAAAAGATATTTTATAATATGTTTTAGCAGCAATGAACTACATTATTGTTATACAGGCTGTAAGGGACACCGACGCAACAACGGTTACTGTGTATTCATTACACAGTTACATTAGAATTGTTAGCTAAAGAGATTTATTTATTTATAAATATAGGTTTACCAACAGCTTCAAATATTATGTTGTTCCATAAGGAAATTTAATTTAATTATCTTAAAGGCAAACAGACTACTAAAAGGAGCAATTGAAAATAGCCAGCTGTATTTTCAATTTTATTGGTATGAAGAATTAAAGTTTAGAGACCTTGTTCCACACAAGGTCTCTAAACTTTAATTCGGATATTTGTTGAGGCCAGAATCGAAATAGGATTTATATGTATTGCGGTTGGAAATTTAACGTGCATATTACCTATAGATTTCTTGTTTTGGTCGTACTCAAAATAAGGCTGAGAGCACTCACTTAGTAATAGAAAGGAAACCCATTAATTCCCCACTATAGTGGACCCTAGCCTTCAAAATAGCGACACAATTACCAATAACACAATCTTTTGTCTTCGATTTTATGTCTAGTTATGCTTTGCCTTTGTTGATATCTGAAAGAAGAATTGCATTGGGGAACTTGTTATGTAGAGTAAGGTTTGCCAGAGTTTCATTTTATGCTTAACTAGCTTTTGCCCGCAGCTTCGCTCGCGTTACGAATTGATCAAAATCCTTTCTTAGCGGATGCCTACGTCATAACATCTACCTGCATGCCAAATTTCAGCCCGATCCGTCCAGTGGTTTGGGCTGTGCGTTGATAGATCACTATGTCAGTCAGTCAGTCAGTCACCTTTGAGTTATATATATTTAGATAATAAATCTGCGTTTGAAAAAGAGGCTTATGAAACTATGACTGAGAAGTAATAACACGTGGCAGTATACAAAATGTTTCTCTGATGCTTACAGAAGTTTGATACCAACTGACAACAAAAATTTAAGGATCTTCAAGACCACACATTTTACTAATAATTTGAATATAACTCTGAAGATGTCTCTGAATAAGTAAAATTTTGAATAAGCCTAGTTTTCTTTTCTAAAAAGTTGTTTCTCTTTACGATATTATGTCTTTGTAATTTTCTACCATAACCTACTGTGATTGTTGTTACGATGGATAACTACTAGTATGTGACTCGACGACATCTTGATAATGTCGGAAAGACTGATTTGTCATTCTCATTACTCAGTTAATCACCCTTTCCGACTTTATCACAGATAAAGAATTATAATAAGTAGTAAAATTAAGGACTTTTATTTCTTTCCTACTTGATTTAAGAAGAATTTCTTATTATTTTAAGAAGGCAAGGAAATTGATTTAAAATTTTCTTCATGTGTGACATATTAAATTAACATCCAAATAATACCGACGATTTACTAAGACCAGACCTTAATAAATAGGTTACTAATTGAAACAAACTTTTATTTTGACTTTTAAATATATATTTTTTCATTTACTGCTACACACATTCAAATATTTCTGGTTAATTACAAAAGAAACATGTAGAAAACTGTTACAAGTGGTCTTCCAGAACTAAGTAAACTGGTGCAAGTGTGTAAAGTCGATATAAGAAGATGTTTTGTAAATATTATAAGCTTTGTATTAATCAATAGATAAAATAATGTATGTAAAAATGTTAATATCCTTCTATTTTCCTCAATTATACATATAGGTAAGTACACTATAAACTGGTATAAGTGGTCACTTGTACCAGTTTACCGGTTCTATCATATTAAAGAAAACAAGCTACATCAATGCAAATGATGCTATTTTCTAAAGTTTTCAAAAATAAGAAAAACGTATTATGTAGTCTTCTTCATAAGATATTCAAATATAACATTCCAAAATTTCAAATATTTCTGTTGATTTATGTCAAAACTACAAGCTTTAGAACCTTTAAACCGCTCTCCTGTACAATTGTGTTTTTACACTTGCACTAGTATACGTATTACGTAGGACCCGTCGGTATATACCCTTTCCGTAACATCCTGTATATCTACCAAAATTGAATGCGTATATAAATCGTGTCCGTTAACCAGATTGTGACTGAAAATCAGCATCTGGTGGCCCACCATGACGTCTTAAAGCAGTATTCTTTTAATCTTATTCTAGAGTGAGAAAGAGATGTCGCTATACGATCTCTATAGCTCCGTCTCTTTCCCACATTGCAATAAGAATAAAACAATACTGCTTTAAAACGTCATAGTATCAACTGTTTTAATATTCAGTTGCAAGATTTGACCTAAACATACTAACTAACGAGGCAAGAGTCAAGGAATCAAACGCAAGGTCTAAAATTTAAGACAATACTACATTTAAATAGTAGTTACAATATAACGTGAAATAAATTAACCGATTAGTTCGAAAACACATCTGTTCCCAAACGATTGGGAATCCTTTGTCCCAAAACGATATATTTCCATTCGGAATCGCATTTTCGGATTATCGACGGCCCTTTCGAGATAATGAAAACTTTCGATTTCAATTAACTGTTCTTTTTCTTGATGGCCAGCTTCTTCGAACTTTTTTTTGTGTTTTTTTTCCAGAGGAAGAAACATTTTTCTGAACAAATGAATTTGGAATCTGAGTATTGATATAAAAATCTAGTATAATGACAATATCTTGATGTTTTTTCACAATAATTTTAACACTAACAGCAAAAACCCAAAAACTAGGTAAGTTTAGAAAAACAAAAAACTTTGACTTGAGTTTAATAATGCTGGAGGTCAAAAACTGATTCAAAGGGCTTAGAAAAAAGACATTTTAGCACCGACAATCATGACTGGAAAAGTGCGAGTTGGACTCGTGCACTGAGGATTCCGCACAGACTTTATAATGAGGGCCGGTTTTATTGTTATTAAACTATTATTTACGGTTTTTGTTTTACTTTTTAGATGTGTTATACATAAGACATTGATTCTTGGCATTTTTCAAGATTCTAGGTCAATGGAAACCCTTGATTGAATGGTTTTGATTCCCTTGTAAAATCAAAACATGCGACATAAACGGACATATCTTTTGATCGCGATTAGTTGTTTCAAGTTTTTTTTTTCACAGTTGAAAGAGACCGTGGATTTTATATAGTTATAGTTTCATCTTGATACCTTTACGCGTTCCTGAGAAAAAGGGTCTTGACAGTCAGACAGATGGACAAAAATGTGATCCTATAAGGGTTCCTTTTTGCTTCTAAGGTACGGAATACTTAAAATGTATGTGATTTAATAGAGCTACCGAAAAGCTTCATCATCATATGCCTAGACTTTTCCCAATTATGTTGTGGACGGTTTCCAGTCTAACCGGATGCAGCAGAATGCCTGTATTTTTCCCGAAAAACTTATGACAATGTAACCGATTGGCCACTCAGGACCTTATAATTCATAATTTTTGCACGACTGTCATGCCTATCTAAGAGCAATAGGAATAACAATATGTAATGTTAGTATGAATGGTTCCGTCTAACATAACCGTGTAGCCGAATAGCCAAACTGTCAAGTGTCACAGATGTTGCAGGCATGCTCCGAATTCAGAACTTATAGTATCCTAGTAACTTTAAGGAATATATTAATACACGAGTTGTGAATTCATAAGAAATACTATTAGCTAATAGCTATTCGGTATATTTTACAATAAAAGTGAGTTCTTGATTTTGTTTCCCAGATCGGGATTTTTATTTAATTTTCTAATAGGCTATGGGATTTCTACTTAGTTAACAAAATTTGGGGTGCATTAAAACTCTACCAACCGCTTCAGAGACCTATATGCCGTGTTGTTCATATTTTTATGTAATCGTATATACCATGTAGGTCTCATTTCTGATAAACAACACAAAATGAAACGTGAATCCGCTAGTGTTTTATTCAAAATCTCGACACACGAGTTTTTTAGGCATGGGGTTGAAACCAGACCCACTGCAACTGTGCCAATTACTACAGTAATTCGCAAAGAAGCCATCCAAAGCGTCCCGAGATCTTCTCTTTGGCCTGCCGCGACCCCGTTTAGCGGTCAGGGCTCCAGTCGGTCCCAGAATTAGGATTTACGGCGTAGCACTTTTGTTTAGGGTTCTTATCGACCATCATCATCATCATCAGCCTATAATGTTCCCACTGCTGGAACGCAGGCCTCCTCTCAATGAGAGGGAGTGCGCTGTAATCCTCCAGCCGTTCGATCCGGCAGATATGACCTGCCCAGTCCTATTTTATTCTTGCAGCTTTTTAAGCTACGTCGGCAATTTGCGTTCTGAAACGCAGTGTGATGTTTCTTATCCTTAAATAGTTATTTGTATTTTCCAGTTCCGCAGCTGATGAAGAGAAGATTATAGTGTCATCAGCGAAGCGTAGATTTGTCAACCTCGCCTCACCGAGACCTATGAATAAGCTACCATACTTTACTTCTCTCTTCCCAAGCTGTCGCCAACGTTCTAAAGACTGCTTCTAGGGTACTGCTTAATAGCTTTGGAGATACCGGGTCCCCCTGATTGACCCCCTTAAGAATCTGATTTGTGGACCTATCCGTTCCAATATTACTGCTGGTGTTGATATTTTATATAAGACGTAAATTGTATAGATAGATCCCACATTTTGTTGGCTAAGAGCTTTAAAGATAACACAGTGCGCTATTCTATCGAAAGCTTTCGAGTGTTCTACAATTCAAGGTAAAGTTGTATATTAAATTCTAAGGATTTTTCTATTATCTGATTGATGGTATGCAAGTGGGGTGGCAACATTATAGACTGGTAATAAAACGACGGCGTTATTTTCAAACGCGCTTTACATACAAAGCACTGATGAATCAGGACCGTGTCGGGTAGACCAGTCATCGGCCACTCCAGATGTTTCCATCGATCGAACACCGAGTATGATTCAACGATACTTACTGAAGTACTTAGTACGAAGGGAAATTACGCACGCTATCTGTAAGGATATTGTTAGGAATTAGAAGTGAAATACGATTAAAAAAGAATAAACAATCTGTAATTTCTTAGAATTAGCACTTTTCCAAAAATTATAAAAATATCAAAAGGAACACTGTAAATATTAATCAAATATAGATTACACAAGCAAAATGGAATAATCAGTACACGAACAAAACACCACCAAAAAATAACTAAGCACATGATAATGATCAAGTAGCACGTCCGTTCCGATCGCCGTCCAAGCAAAAAGTGCCCGTTGCCGCACTGCGCGCCTCGTTTTATAGGTTACCGGCAGATGGCGTGATTTTAAGTTGTCACCCCGCCTTCGATAACCAACACGGCCTCTCCTGATGCTCTGACGTCCTCGTCAGCTCCAGAGGATGGTCCTGCCTGATCTGTAGCAGTGTCTCCCAAGACTCCTGTGGACTCCTGTGGACTCCTGTGGCCTCACTGTCTCCTGTAATCAGACAGTCACATTACGTAAAAAGATAACAGACGTAGAAGCAAAAACATACGAGTTGCTTAAAAGGTAATGCGCATTACACGTAAAATGTCGTGACACATCAAAATCTTAGTTAAGAATACATCAAATACGTATTTGATCGCGTTGTAGACAGAGGCACCTAGTTAGCGTGTCTCACAACGGCTGTCGGCATAGGCACCTAGTTAGCATACCGCCCAGACTTCTACAACACCGTAGGCATAGGCTCAGTTTGCATACCTCCCAGTGGCTGTTGACATAGGCACATTGTTAGCGTATCACCCAGACTTTTACAAACACCGTAGGCATAGGCTCTCAGTTTGCATACCTCCCAGTGGCTGTTGACATAGGCACATTGTTAGCGTATCACCCAGACTTCAAGACAATACTTGCCCTCAAAATTGCGGCGCATGTCTCAGGAGTCCATTCGCCCCTCCATGGTACCATGAACTGTGCAGCAGCATGTGTGGTCTTCCCGTGGCCACCAGCCAGAAGTTGCAGCTCATAGTGGTCATGGTCCAGGACTCCAGTTACGCGATAAGGTCCATGCATACCAGGATCTAGTTTCCCCGTGGACTGGGAATACTTTATAACGAAGACCTGGTCATCTTTGCTGCAGGCACGTGGAGGCTGTCGGTCTTCATTAGCACGCCTGTCTTGGTCGGCTTGATTTTTGCACAACCGTTCGGCCGTCCTTTGTCTCATCTCCCGTGGCGGTTCACGGTTCTCACCAGACAATTCGATGACAACGTCCCGGATTAGTGTGCGAATGACTGGTGTAGCTCCTTCGGTACCGTTAAGCAGTTTTAGCGGGGACTGCTGGGTGGTCTTCTGCTTTGTCGTGTTGAATATCAGCTGTCCTCAACAAGTTAAGAAGGGTGCAAACGTAACGTTCCACCTGACCATTGGCGTGGTGCATCTCGGGGGTGAAGCTGACAACTTAAATCATTCATTAGTGACACAAAACCAGATGATTGAAACATCCTACCTCTATCGCATACAATTGTCTTCGGTGATCCAAACAGAGACATCATTTCGCATAGGACGTTAACTCATTTAAGTCTCGATTACAAATAGTAACTGCATACCAGAAATCATAAATGTGGAATATTTATCTAGAATTCTTGTGAGTTTCTCAAGGTCAAGGTACAAATGCGACATAAGAATCAAAAAAATAATGGCATTACTTATTTCTTTCAATTGTTAATTAATAGGTTTCTTCGAAGAAGATAATGATTGACCACGGATGATGAAACCAACGAGACTTATACTACAGGTAAACCCTGAACTGTTCCAACTATTAAGTCACTGGACTTACTTTTATTAAGTTCAGAGCAGAAATTGACGTTACTTTTATTTAGGCTTATTATCCTTATGCTGCTTAGCGAAACAAGCACTAATATCATGACCAGTCTTTTTACAGTATGCACATACTGTCTTACTTGGGGTAGAATTCGATTCAGATTTAGTTTGTTCAGTTACATTGTTTGATTTGGGCTTAGGACAACCCGCTTGTTTATGCCCTGTCTGACCGCAAGTGTAACATTTGGGACCCTGGCCCTTAAATGAACACCTAAGGCTATTCTTATGAGGGCTCTTGTTATCTTTAGAACGCGAACTGTCACTATTCTGCTTAGAAGTGGACTTTACGAAGGTAGATAGGTAATTAACGAGATTGTCAGGCGTCAGACCTGCATTAGTTGCAGTTGCTTTGATTTGAGGGTCTTTAATCCCTCTAATAACAATCGCCGTTATCAACTCTTCTGATAGGCCTTTTACGATCCGTAATCGTAGTAAACATCTAATTGCATATTCCGCGTAGGTTGGGTAACTGTCTGAACTAGAGTTCATTACTTCATACAGAATACTTGCTACATCAATTTTCTTGACACAAAGTGACCGAAAATCTTTTTTAAAATTGCTCCATAAACGGTCATTTTTTACCCATTCACTAAGCCATGTCTTAGCATCTCCCTTCAAACAGCTCCAAACGCGGGAAAGACTCAGTTTGTGACCACTTATTCAACACTAGAGCACTGTCAACCTCGTCAAACCACTGCTCAACATTATGCACATTTGGGTCAAAATTAGAAATATAAAAATGCTGGGTGCTTACTGACTTTAACGACTGTATTGCCTCCACTATTTTCTCTGAGGCTGCAGTCGAAACGTCAGTAGCTGTACCTGTGGTTTCCGGCGTAGCTTTTACCCGTGAACGTTCTTCTAAAGCCTTCAACCGCGAGACAATAGTCTCAAGCGATCGTTGGTAAGGCGGTGACGCAGGGCTTCGCGTCCTCACGCGGCTCCCACGACGATCTTGTTCGCGCCTGGAACGGCGATCGCAATCCCGAAACTTGCTACGTGCCCTTCTACTCCGCTTATGGCGGCTACGAGACCGCTTAGAACGCGAAGCACTAATTTTTGAACGTGAAAGACTTGATCTATCCATTGGAAACTACTACCCGCTTTTATTTAAAATTAAAAACCTAAGAACTAGATTTTACTTGTGGGCGAAATGAATCTTTATCGCACTTCTGATGTTAGGAATTAGAAGTGAAATACGATTAAAAAAGAATAAACAATCTGTAATTTCTTAGAATTAGCACTTTTCCAAAAATTATAAAAATATCAAAAGGAACACTGTAAATATTAATCAAATATAGATTACACAAGCAAAATGGAATAATCAGTACACGAACAAAACACCACCAAAAAATAACTAAGCACATGATAATGATCAAGTAGCACGTCCGTTCCGATCGCCGTCCAAGCAAAAAGTGCCCGTTGCCGCACTGCGCGCCTCGTTTTATAGGTTACCGGCAGATGGCGTGATTTTAAGTTGTCACCCCGCCTTCGATAACCAACAATATTATATTTATAAATATAACTTTACAGTCAACCTATTAATCGCTTTGTCACTTATGACAAGTCACCATCTACCTTTTCCCAACTATATTGGGGTGGCTACCAGTTTAACCACCTGCAGCTGAATACCTGTATTTTACATGGAGCTACTGCCTATCTGACCTCCACAAGCCAGTTAGTACTGAGTAATACGATACCCTTTGGTGAGACTGGTTGTCAGACTTTCAGGCCACTGACTACCTGTAACGACTGTCAAAGATCTACAACTAACAGCCAAGACCAACGGCTTAACGTGCTTTCCGAGGCATGGACGAAACTCGACATGTAATGGGCGGTCACCCATCCACGGACCAACCTAGGCAAGCGCGGCTTAACCTGAAGACCGACCCGAACCCCTTTTATCACTGTGACAAATATCTATACATATAAAATTCAAAGTCCTGACTGACTGACAAATATTAACGCACAGCCTAAGCCGCTGGTTCTAGAGACCTGAAATTTAGAGGTTGTGTTCTTTGTGAAGAGACCGCTAAGAAAGGGTTTTTCGAAATTCCATCCTTAGAGGGGTAAAACAAGGGATGAACTATTGTATGGAAATCGGTAGTTTTTAAAGTTAGAATCATGAAATTTCATATACAAGCTTCTGGTTAGAATAAATAAATACGTATTTTAGCATTTTGAAAATCTACCTTCTAAGAGCGTTTGATAGGGGTTTAAAGTTTATACGCGGAATCCGTCATTTTTGAAGTAAGAAGAATAAAATAAATTATTGTCGTTAAAGTTTCTGAGTAAAAATAAATTAATACATATTTCGTTGTTTTTGGAAATGGTATAAAAGTGGTGGAAGCGTTTAAATGGCTAATTATTTTTGTGAGGTAACGCAAACTTGGGCAATCACCAAACTCCACGTGGGTGAAGCCGCGGGCAGAAGCTAGTTCCTAATACATTAAAACTTATATAAAGGTGCTATCATATAAACAAATACCGAATGACATACAACTTAAACAAGTAAAGGGTGTGCTGCCCCTCTGCCACCTCTCATGTCACAGCATGTGGGTCCTATTGCTGTACCCATGTTGAACCGTACTATAGCAACTTTGAAACCCACCCAAAGTAATATCTTAGTGTATTCAGATAGAATAGGAACAGGTTTTGGATCATTGTTAAATAACCGGTCTAAACACACAGTAGTAAACCATTGTCACCATAATCTACATTTAAATGAGCTCATTAATAAAATTCAACACACACAATTGAATGAGCAGACCATACTAGTACTTTTAATTGGAAATAGCCTGAGTGTCTCAAAAAGGGACATAGTTAATGGTATCGACACCCTACTTAAGTTTAGATTAGGCAAATTAATTTTATGTGCATTGCCATACTCGGATAGCTTACTTGATCAGGAAAATTATTATATTTCTAGTTTAAATAACTTGATGCATATTTTATCATGTCGTCATAGTGACCGTCTATTGTTTTTTGATACTAACAATTTTGTTAGAGATTTTGTTTTGATTCGGGAACATATGTTTCTTGCCAAAAAAAGTCGACATTTTTTGGCTTCACGCGCAGTTATTGATGATTTAACTGAGACTAGGTTAAGTGACGAAATGGTATTATCTTGTGTCTCCAATAATACTGTTGTAGATTCTATAGATTCTTTAAACTATTAGAGCCGACAGAAGAGAAGCCTGGTAACAATATCTTACTTTATCACCAGAATATTAATCGCTTCTCCGGCAAAATCCAAGACGTGGAAATGTTAGTAGATAAATACCACATGGATATTTTATGTTTTAGTGAAACTTGGTTAAAACCAGATAGGATGCTGTTTAATGTAAATAATTTTTCAGTTGCCAGTGCGTACAACAGATCCTCAGTGGGTGGTGGTACCCTAATACTTTTTAATAGCTGTCTCAGGTATAAGGAGAGGAAGGATATCACTGCTTACTCTGTTGATCGCTTATGTGAGGTAGCATGTGCAGAGGTTGAGGGTCATACTGTCTTATGTGTGTATAGACCACCAGCATCAAATTTGTCATTATTTTTAATCACAATGGAAGAAATATTAAGTAAACTTTTCACAGATAATAAATTAGTTTTTGTTTGTGGTGACTTCAATATTGACCTGTTAGTCAATTCACCCGAAAAATGTAAGCTGGTCTCATAGTTTAAATCATTCAACTTAAAATACTTATTTAGTGTAGCAACTAGAATAACAGCAACCTCAGCTACATGCATAGATAATGTATTTACTAATTGCATGGTAAAAGAGTCTTTATTAATAAGTGGCGTTAGGTCAGACCATAGGTACTGGACAACTTGTATCTTTTGAGTTAGACAAAAAGTTACACTTCGTTAAATCAATTAAATTAAGACCTCTTTCCAAAAATAAATTAAAATCTTTTAATAATAATGTTCTTAGCAAACTTTCTAATGCTAGTTTTGATTTAGAAGACCCCAATATAAACTACAGTATATTATTTTCCACAGTTTGCCAGGAATTTAATAAAACGTGTCCTGTAAAAAATTTTAAAGTCAACTCAAAATCCGTATTTAGCGAATGGGCCACTGCGGGAATAAGAAAAAGTAGAGATATTTTATACAATTTATATCACGAAAAATCTCTGACTTCAGATCAAGTCTTTCACACTTATGTTAGAAACTATTCAAAAATATTCAAAAGTGTCTGCGTTCAAGCAAAATCTAAAATAATAAGTAATAAAATCGGTGTTTCTAAGAATAAAATAAAAACTGTATGGCAGGTAATTAACAGAGAAACAAGAAAGACGCAACAACGAGATAAGATTGAATTGTCTTTGAAAATAGATAATAAAACAATTTTTGATAAGCTAGAAGTCGCTGATACTCTAGACAACTTCTTTACCAACATTCCGTTAGAGGTTACGAAATCTCTCCCCTCTTCAGCTAAATTAGCTGAAGCTCTTCTTAAAGAGAACTTTACAAAGAACATACCAAACTTTAAATTTAAACCAGTATGTATTGCTACAATTAAAAACGCATTCAAAAGTCTCAATATAAAAAATACTGAAGACTTATGGGGGATATCCGTCAAGGTTCTTGGAGATATTATTGATACGATTGCTCCTGTCTTAACAGGCATATTCAACCAATGTTTGGACAGCGGCAAGTTTCCCGACTTGATGAAACATAGTAAAGTAGTACCAATTTTCAAATCAGGTTGTAAGAGTGATCCCTCTAATTATAGGCCTATATCTGTGCTTCCAGCACTGAGTAAAATCTATGAAAAAATCATGCTGGACCAGATGTTGTCTCACTTCAACTCTAACAGGATACTGCATAGTCAGCAGTTTGGCTTCACGAAGGGTAGGTCGACAACGGACGCGGGAGTAAAACTCATCAGTCACATTTTGGAGTCCTGGGAGAAGTCCCAGGATGCTATTGGCATCTTCTGTGATCTCTCAAAAGCGTTCGACTGCGTCGACCACAAAATACTGATCTGTAAATTACACCACTACGGAATTCGTGGACAAGCTGCTGATCTTGTTCTCTCTTATTAATCAAACAGGCTGCAAAAAGTAAATGTAAATGGGGCGACGTCCTGCGGGTCTATAGTCAAGATGGGCGTGCCCCAAGGTTCAATTCTCGGCCCTTTCCTGTTTCTTGTTTATATTAATGATCTCCCTTATATGATGGCCAAATTTTCGGATATAATTCTATTTGCTGATGACACTTCGCTAATCTTTAAAATTGATAGAAAAGATACGGACGTCTTACATGTTAACGAAAGTATTCAATAAAAGATTGTTGGCTGCGAACCATTTCGAGAGAATAGTTATCTCTCGAAATGGTTCGCAGCCAACAATCTTTTATTGAATACGAATAAAACAAAATGCCTTAAGTTTTCTTTACCAAATAAACCACAACGTGACCTAAATTTAAATCTTGACGGCAAGAAGCTTGATGTTATAGCGGAAACTGTATTCTTGGGGATTACTATCGATTCAAAACTGCAGTGGGGCGCGCACATTAAAACTCTTTCAGGAAGGTTAAGCTCAGCTGCCTATGCAATCAGAAAAATAAGGCAGTTAACTGATATAGCCACAGCTAGGTTAGTATACTACGCTTATTTCCATAGTATTATGTCCTATGGCATTCTGCTGTGGGGATCGGCAGCAGACGTTGATTCAATTTTCATACTGCAAAAGAGGGCAGTCCGCGCTATCTACAAAATGGGTCCTCGTGAATACCTCAGAGAAAAATTTAAAGAAATCGATATACTGACTCTGCCTTCACTTTATATTTTAGAATGACATATTTCTATATGTCCGCAAAAACCGAGGACTTTTCAAAATTAGAAGCGACTTCCATAATATAAATACACGCAGTAAACACGAAATTGTAATACCCAAATTCAGATTAACCAAAACTAGCAAGTCTTTTCTTATAAACAGTATACGCTTTTATAATAAGTTGCCGAAGTCAGTTACAGAACTGACCGATGGAAAGTTTAAAAATTATATTAAACGTGTCCTAATTAAAAAAGCATATTACAAAATTAAGGACTACGTTGAAGATAGAGAAGTTTGGCCTTAGCCCCTTCGCACATGCGGCTTCCCTGGTAGCTCATAAACGGCACAAATGTGTGGATGTCTCTAACTTATCTCAATCTTATTTTTTTTTCGTTTCTTTTTAATCAGATGTTTTACAATACTTTTTAAATCATTACACCTTTTGTTTAGAATAGTTACAGCACGGATGACAACATTTGTGTCACTTATTTGACCTAGTCATTTTGTGATATTTTCTATTTTATTTTTTGTTGTTGTTACACTGCATAGACTCTTTTTATTATTTACCGATTGTTTGTAAATGTGTGGACATTGTAGGCCTTATAGATTCCTAAATCCTTGGTAACTTTTTATTTCGTTCTACGTTTCGTAGTAAGCAACGACTTATTGTCAGGCCTACGATGTCCTCCCATACTTTAGTACTAATGCTGTAACAGAAATATTGTAAAACCAAATGATTTTAAAAGAAACGACCAACCCGAACCGAGCACCTTTTTGCCGACGTTTTCATAAGTGCCCCTGTAGGCCTATGTAAAATAAAAATATTTTGATTTTGATTTTGAAAGTGCTAAAGCTTAAACAAAATCGTAGTTCGGTTAGCACTTTCAAAATTCTTTTAATTTCAGACAATTTCTTCAAGATTTAGTAAACGCGTATTAGTCTGTATTGTCCCAGAACAATAAAAAGGCACACCTCCCTTGCAAGAAGATAATAATTTAAAATTAAACACATCAACGTTTGCAATTTCATCTTTTAAATTCCAAGAAATAGCTCAGCACAACAATCGGCTTCAATTTGTCATTATTTCGTAACAAACAAAAGACGACACAGTCCTGCAGTGGTAGATTAGTTACTGCTCCACGTGTCTGTGCTAGTCTCTCAAGACAGTGAAGCCAAGAATACACTAGGGGACAAATGTGCCACGACATGTATCGGCGACATGTCAGGCGAAGCCGGCCGATTTCGCCTGACAAATATGGTGACAACGCGCGACTTATGTCCGCAGCGACGTCAGACGAAGTCGTGCGACTTCGCGAAACTTCGCCTGACATATCTGGCGACATCACGAAGGCAGTCGATATCATGACACCCACCGAAGTAGTGTGTTGGCTGCGGCGTACATAATTATAATTAAAAGTCAAAGAAAAAAGACGAGAAGAAGTTGGGTTAGAAAGTACTATGTAAAGTACGATGTCGCGCAATGTTGCCAGACATGTCGAGCGAAGACCGACTACGTCGCGCTACCTCATCTAATGTCGCTGGCGACCCGTGTCGCGCGATGTTGCCAGACATGTCGACCGAAGTCCGGCAATGTTGTGCTACTTCACCCAACGTCGCTGGCGACACGTGTCGCACGACATTTGTCCCCTAGTGTATCCATGGCTTGAAGGAATACGATATATCCTTGAATTTAAATTTCTTTGAAATATACCGAGGAGCTCGTGGCTAAATAATAACAGCCGCACGGGTCGACCTTTAAGGTTAAGCCGTACTTGCCGAGGTTGGTCCGTGGATGGGTGACCATAATTACATACCGAGTTTCCTCCGTCCCTCGGAAAGCACGTTAAGCCGTTGGTCCTGGCTGTCATTTGTAGATCTTTGACAGTCATTTCGAGTAGTCAGAAGCCAAAAGTCTGACATCCAGCCTTACCAAGGGGTATCGTATTACCTAGCTACTGGGTTGTGGAGGTCAGATAGGCAGTCGCTTCATGTAAAATACTGGTACTCAGCAGCATCCGGTTAGACTGGAAGCCCCAAGATAGTTTGGGAAAAGGCTAGGCAGATGATGATGATTCCAAAACCCGCACCAGCACTGGGCACCCTTGGAATATAAGTAAAAAAGTCGGCAAATCAGTTGCGTCGCAGCCTAAGCGACAAAAGAAAAAAAAGGGGAAAAACAGAAGAAGGGTGCCCAACCTGCCTTGACTGGGGTCCGGAGCTCCTTGCCAATAATGGGCCAAGTTGATGAAGAGGTTTTCACGAAAGTGGAAAGGAAGAAGAAGAAGCCCAGTTCGTGAAACCAGTGCGGTACCGCACCGAGTGGACCCAACATGCTGCTGCATCCTGCTGTGCCTACGACGCAGCTGTACATTTCGCGTTAGCATCACTCCACGACGGTTGAGGATGTCGTGCAGTACGTGAAAGTGAATACCAACTGGACTCTGAGGGTTGAAAGGTTGGAATCGCGCCATAACATTAACTCTAAGTCGTTCGTTGTACGAGTTCCAACCCACCATCTACAGACCTGCGTGAGAGAGGACTTTTGGCCGAAAGGTGTCGTATTTCGACGTTTCCGAGGACGGTCGCGACACCACGCAGAGAAACACGACGCCGTCAATGTTACGTGTTTAGTTATAGTTTAATAAGGTTTATTAATATGTATTAGTTTATTTTTTATTATATAAGATCATTTTGTGTATTTTATGCATGGGCCTTAGTTTCCTGATAATGAAATGATTGATTGATAAGTGACAGGCCTGTGCCCCAGCAGTTGAAACATGGTAAGCTTAAATGTGGCTTAAGTTGTCAGAGGTTCTATTTCCTCATGAAATCAGCATTTTCTAGACCTACGAAGACTTTTTCAGAGCTGGCTGTCTATGAGCCCTGTAAACACTCATTCCAATAAGGATCACTGTATCACTGTATGAGAAAAAGGAAAGAATCTTGAATTTCAACGTCAACCTTTTCAGCATGGAAACAGTTTGTATCTTATCTACGTCATGTGTGATAGTGTAGCATTCACATTTTTATGGATACCTCGTGTATTTCAAGCACATAGATACTGCAAGTTGCTAGATTAGTTCAATATTATGTAAGAAATATCTATTTTTTGTTTTATTTTTAGACACATCGACAAGCAAAAAATCTAATCTAATCTAAAAAAACAGGTGTTCCTTACATTTTCACCATGTACATACGTAGGTATTGCACTTTTGCTTGAATTCAAGACGAGTTTTTCGAGAATAATCATGAGATTACAAAATAATTTATTTCACTCACAGCCTTTGTCGGTATCTAAACTAATATTATAAAGAGAAAAGATTTGATTGTTTGTTTGTTTGTTTGCATTGAATAGGCTCCGAAACTAATGGTCCGATTTGAAAAATTCTTTCAGTGTTAGATAGCCCATTTGTCGAGGAAGGCTATAGGCTATATATCATCACGCTACGACCAGTAGGAGTAGAGCAGCAATGAAAAATGTAGCGAAAACGGGGAAAATGTGACGCAAACGAAGTTGCGCCGGACAGCTAGTGGTAAAATAAATTAATGATGAAAAACGGCGTCAGCTACGCTTTAAAATTAACACTGAACATAATTTATTACAAGAAATTTAACGTAGTGAATATAATTGCGAGACCCTATAATTTCAGCTCATCCCGACTCCGCCCGAAATTCACAATGATTTCCTTATATCCTTTAGGGAAATCTGGACGGGAAAATTGCAAGGAATTTTGTAATAACTCAAGGTATAAAAAGGCCAATACATCATCATTGTCTTCCTCCGCTTACCAATTGAAAGCTATCCCTTAGGCAACTGCAGATCACGACCTGGAGGCAAATTTTCCTGGCGTGTGACGCAATTGAAGTGGTGTATACTTAAGGTGAGGGTGCTACCTTGGCGCGTGGTTCCACCTTAAATTCCCAAAATTTGTTTTTCTCATCTACCTACCATCTAGCAACGACTTGGGGGTCTACTGGGGTTTGACAGTACTAACTATATGTTGCTTTGCTTGTAGTCAGTATAAATGGACATGAATAAATAATTAATAATATATTGTTATTACTCTTATACACCCGGATATAACTACGCATGAAATGTACTAACAATGTAGTTACTTTTTTTTTAAATTGATATAATAAAAATTATCTGCAAACATTTTTCTCACAAACAAATGATAACATTGACGTAAGTAGGTAATTATTGACGATATTTACGGAAAAAAAACTTGCGACCCTTGAACCGAAATTGACTGTTTTCACAATATACACATATTGTGTTACGCGTACTTTAAAGTAGTAGTACCTAGTATGTTGTCAGTGCCTTATACAGGGTGTAATGGAAAGACTATATACATTTAGGAAATGAAATGAAATAACTATCAGGACAACAAATGTAATCTAATTATCAAAACAAAAAAGTTATAATGAATCGAATGAATTGGTGACGCAGCTAACAATACATACTTAAGGATGTGCTGCAGACCATCGTTTCACGAAGAAATTATCTGCTGCCCCATACAAAATTTCAAATCCTATTCGACCCAAATGTATGGGGTAGATGATAATTTTTTCCCTATTACGATGTTTGTCTGATGGAGAAACGTGTTCAGTTTGATGGTCTGTAGCACATCCTTAAGTATGTATCTACCCTTTCCATAACAGCCTGTATAGCTAAAAAGTAAAAAGACATCTTATTCAAGCGTTGATTTTTAGGGTTCCGTACTGAAAGTGTGGCTCGTCCATCCTTCGGGCTGTCATAGAGCTGAATGTTTTGAGAGACTTGAAATCTACCGCGCTTAAGTTCCTAAGTGGAACTTACGCGCAGTAGATTTCAAGTCTCTACCGCTATCATTAACTGCCTATGCTTTTTCCAAATATATTCGAGCTTACTATGCCTGTATAAAAAATAAGGGGGATGCCCTAGAAATATATGTATATTTGTGGCGTTTTCACGGAACCCTTCGTGGGCGAGTCCGACTTGCACTTGGCCTATTTTGCAAATCTTGTCCCACATCTTACACCTACTAACATATGCATCCAAGTCTGGATATGACCGACTTTGACCATACTTGACACTACTGACTTTAAGATGACTAGAGATTTTTTCCTAAATAGAAAAAGGTAATGTAATGAGCATTTAAAAAGAAAGATTCAAAGGTATCGTGAGTAACAGGATTCTTGTCCGGACTCTTTTGCAAATGTTTGCCTTTAATCAGGCCTTTTAATTTTCAATATGGTGACCCTACACCTACCCTTACTTAAGAAAATTCGTGTTCCTTAGCTGTGTGTAAGCCTGTCTTAATTTTATCTGCTAATTTATTTAACTTTTTAGAAAAGCCTGAGTAGGAACTTTAGTTTTAGATTAATTCTTGAAATTTCTACCTCTTAAATCTGTTAATAATCCCTCAAGAGTATTAACAGATTCAGACCTTTTTAATATATTCCAGTCATCATATTTTTAAAGCACTTACTGATTGAATTGAATTTTCTCGTTGACACTTAAAGTCCATTAAAAATCTCTGTTCAATTATACATATACGTATGTATATTTATACTTTTTTGTATATTATATATTTAGGAGCTCGTGGCTAAATAAAAACAGTCTCTTGGGTTCTTGGCTTTGTTTCCGCTTGTAATCTTCAGTTAAACCGAATTACCGAACTTGCCTAGATTGGTCCATGGATGGGTGTTTAGGGGTAAGAGGAACAGGGTGTAAAGTGCCTCATCCCCTGAAGTAAAGGGAGGATCCTCCGACCAGACAGGTGTTGTGTCTGGCGGGCAACTGCCCAACAGTTGTAGTCGGGTTTTTCTATATACTCATAAGTCGATGTAAATTTTGCATGTGAGATATAGGAAATTGATATTAGTTCTTCCGTGGTGTCATAGATGGCGCTGTAGTACCTACTTTTTGTAGTAAGTTGCTTTTTTTGTTAGTCGCTACTGGTGACCACCCTTTACATACCAAGTTTCCTCTGTGCTGCGGAAACCACGTTAAGCCGTTGCTCCCGCCTGTCATTTATAAATATTTGACAGTCGTTACAGATAATCAGTGTCCCAAAGTCAAACCAGTCTTACCAAGGGGTATCGTATTCCTCAGTACTAACTGGATTGTGGAGGTCAGATATGCAGCCGCTCCATGCAAACTACTTGTATTCAGCTGCATCAGGTGGAACGAAGGCTAAGCAGATGATGATGTATAATATGATATATTTATCTGAATATATAAATAATATGCTCTGTATGGTGTCGGACGTAAGGAATAGCACAATCCCATATCTTCCCGTGCGTGTCGTAAGAGGCGACTAAGGGACTTGTCAGAGAATGGGCAGCAGCGTTCTCTGTGCTTTTGTAACAACCGTACTGCGATCGCCAACCCGCTTGCAAAGCGTGGCGATTATGGCAAAACCCCCCCTTATGCCAATTTGGCGACACTTTCGGTAGGCATATGTCCAACAGTGGACGTCTTGCGGCTGAAATAATGATGATGATAAATAATAAGATCAGATTGAATAGACTGGTACTTAGGGCAACTGTTTGAACAGAGTAAACAATATCCATAAGTCAAAACATCAGGCCGTGTAAAGAGTTTTTAATGAGTTAGCTGTAGAGTTAGATTTTCAACTCTCTAAAAACGTCAGGTATTCGCAACAAGCTTGCGTGAATGACCAGAACCAGCTGTATCAGCGTGGACGAGGCTCTATGAGTATGAAAGAATCGTAGTAAGTGGCGTTTTGTGGTTTCTCCCTGCCCCCATGGGAAAAAGACGTTAGTTTATGTATGTATTATTAAGGTGTTGCCTCGTTTTAGTTTAGAGTGTGTGTGGGTGTGTGAGTATGTGTCTGAGTGTGTGTGGGTGTGTGAACAAAAAAGAACCCCGTTTATAGCACCTGCTAACATTCTTCATTCATTAAAAAGATTCCTAAAACAGCTTTTACTCATTAGACATCGAGTCCCATATTCATAATATTACAACATTTCTTTTAAAGGGTGAATTAGAAAACACGTGTATAACAATATTAATTAATTTATTACTTAAACATAATAATTACACAACGTCTTATACATAACTGTCTTACAATCAGAACTTATCAATAAACTCTAAGATTGACCTCTATTCCAATAGAATCAGGTCACGGCGACGAACGAGTAGACGATTGTAAACAATTGCCAATTAATCTAAATATATCACAGGCTTATCAAATACTTAGTATTAAATGCACAACCGGAAGTGAAGCAGCGTTCGAGTCTTCCTGTTTTTACCCTTGAATGGTGTAGACGCATGACCTCGATTAAAGGTCTTTTGGAATTGATCTTCACCTCACCCCCACGACTTCCGACGCAATTTGCAACATGCGACAGCCGCGCGCATCACCTCTTTCCGTCTGCGCTAAACTGTCGCTACACAAGTTGTGTCGGCGTGACAGCAGGCATACTCTACTAATCCATACCACCTTCATGGATTTTGGCCACAGAACCTGTCTCAAGACAAGCATCTCTGGAACGTGTACCTCGTGGCTGAGGGGTATTCAGCGTATTCAGTTGGTAACAGGCGGCCTATCTGACTTAAATAGGTAACTGACAGCTAGATACATCGTTAACTGTGGCCTGCAGGTGCGTTGCCAGCTTTTGGGTTGCAACGATCAAGTCGAATGTGTCTCTGATTTCACTGGCACTTGAACACTTCAAACAGAAATTGTGGGATATAATAAGTTTGTAGTACTTTCCTTCCATAGGCTTCTTCACATCTTCTTCATAAGTTTGGTACTTAGATACCTTTGGGCAGGATCCTTCTTAAGTATCAATCACTGATAGGTACTCGTTTTTAGTTTGCAAGCATCTTTATTTTACACTTTCGTTAACGAACAAAATCAGTAGTTATTTTCAGTGTGATTTAACTGGTTTTTACCAGTTTCTCCTTCAAAATCTTATAGTAAGCGTATAATCGGGCATAAATGTGTTTAGAGAGTTTAGAATCTCATCATTTAGTAGTCGAGGTGCGTCAATAGCCCAGAGGTAGTCCAAATGATTAAACTTCTCATCAGGAACCAGGAACATTTTAGGTTTTAAAGGCAAGTTATTAAAAAGTTCCATAACATTCTTCTCACTGGACAACAAGTCATTTTTAGACCAGAATAACTTGATAGGAACGGTTACCTTACTCAGGTCATACTCAGGAGGCGAGCCAGTTCCGTAGATCCTCCAATTGTTCAAGTATCCATAGTCAAACTTCTGGAATTTTCCAGAAAGGATTTCTTGCGAGAAGTGAACTGCTGTCTTCCAAGACGTTCCAGTACCCAAATGTGCCAGAAAAACTGGCAACAGGGTCTTGTTGAACTGCCCTTCGTTAAAACCACACAAGTAGAACACTATGTTCTTGCAAATCAAGGAATCCATGTTTTCTCCGTTACACGTGCTTGAGATCTTACCCAGGGCTGAATTTTTCGGTATAAACTCATAAGTTCCTTGTAACTCGTCTAAATACGCTAAGTTTCTTGCAATTGGTGCCATAGACTTCAACGGCGACTTCATATCGGATAGATAGACGACAGGAGCTAATGCAAAGCCAGCTGTCAATATGTCGTTATATTCAGGCCTCAGCGTCAGCATTGCAAAGAGAATAGTTGTCCCCATAGAATGTCCAATATAGGTTATTTTAGTATCTGTACCTTTAGTCTCCAAAATGTAGTCTATCACTGCAGGAACATCATATAAAGCTACTTCGTGCCAAGAGAAGTCCCAATACGCATGTGAGTCTGTTTTGTACCAAACATGATCTTTGGAATACCTGTTTCCCCTTATGTTCGACATCCAAACGTCGTACCCAGCATCAGCCAGCACATACGCAAGTCCTTTTCCGGGACCATTCATGATCCAGTCAGCAGAGCTTGCAAATAAGCCGTGCTGAAGGAAAACTGTCTTCGATGGCACTGTCTGCCCATGTTTAGAGCGAGGAATCCTGTGTAGATTGAGAACGTAGCCTTGAGATATGACGGTGTGGGTCTCACAAATGTATCCATTTCTTGTGATTATTCCAGGCACTGATAGAACGACATCAGGATTTTCCAGCAGCGAAAACGTGTTGACACCAACATTGTAAGATGATGCATCGACAAGGTTTCTTCCATTCTCCTGAATATCGTCGACGTAGGTGTTGAAGTTGTCTTTGATCATCTGCTGCTGTTCTTCGACGTAGTTCTCGACGGAATCCTTCATGTTGATGGCATCGTTGTACATGGTCTTCACTTTATCACTTTGCTCTTTGAAGAAGGAATTGAACGAGGGAACAAGAGACCACGATTCTGGCGCAACCGCCGTTACACTTAGGATCAGAAATATTAAGGCGCGCATTGTGAAGAGGTTTGGTTGTGACTGTGCGCGAGACGGATAGGCATCAGTAATATACTAGGAGTTTGCGAATGACCCCGGAGATGAGGTTAAAACGTCACACGATAACAACAATTGTCTGTTATTTAAAAATTACCCGTGTCATTTTTATCTACAATTGGATATTCCACACGGACTGTTATTGCAAGATGAGTACAATTACAAAATGTTTTAAAGGCCTCTTCAGATATGAACGGTTCGTCACCACTTCGGTTAGAGATAAGTACGGTATTTGTTTGCTACTTCGAGGAATTTTATGTTGCATAACAATATTCTGGTGAACAGGGCCCTTATCCTAGGTATATATTGTAATGATTTATTCATGCTGTCCAGTATGACATCATGGGTTCACAAATAAACGTTGGTTTATTAAGAAAATTTATCATCTCATCGTTTTCGAAAACTAAATTATTTAAACGGAAAAAGCATAATCGTGTATCTTTCCAGGCTAGACCCATATGGTTTTCAAAGTTGTCATGTTTTTACTTTGTTATCGTCAATGCAATTTGGTGGACAATTCCGGAAATATTTGCGGTGAATCTCTGCGCTTTAGACGTGTAATTGCGGATAATTGTTTGATTGCAAAAATAGATAAAAAAATACCAAAACGGACTGACAGATTTACCAAGACGGATCCGGCTGGCTTTCGACTTAACGGAACTCAAATTTTAAAAGATATGGTTTTCAGAGAGTTGAAAATGTAACTCTACGGCTAACACATTAAAATACACAGGCATGCAGTTTTGACTTGTGGATATTGTTTACTTTGATCAAAAAGTTGGCCAAATTGCCAGTCAATCTGATCTTATTATTTATTTATTCAGATAAATACAAATTATACATCATCGTCTGCTTAGCCTTCGTCTCACCTGATGCAGCTGAATACTAGTATTTTGCATGAAGCGACTGCCTATCTGACCTCCACAATCCAGTTAGTACTCGGTAATACGATACTTCTTGGTAAGACTGGTTGTCAGACTTTGGGCCACTGATTATCTGTTACAACTGTCAATGATTTATAAATGACAGCCGGGATCAACGGGTTAACGTGCCTTCCGAGGCATGGAGGAAATTTGGTATGTAAAGGGTGGTCACCCATCCACGGACCAACCTAGGCAAGCGCGGCTTAACCTGAAGATTCCAAGCGGAACCAAAGCCAAGAACCCAAGGGACTGTTTTTATTTAGCCACGAGCTCCTAAATATACAAGGTGTTGTTTTGCAACCTCGTCAAATTCTAGGAGGTAACTATGCTAATGATTCTCGACCCGAATCAATAATAAAATGAGTAGGTAATTTTCTTTTTTTTATTTATTTACTGAAATCGGTAACTGTGAACCACCCGTGTTTTAAACACGGGCCGTCTGATCCCCGCCTTATAACGTCGCTTACACACAAACAAAAAACCTCATACGTTTTTTCGATAATTTTATAAGCCCTAAACCACGTTAAGGGGGTTATTCTGAAATATTGACAAATTTAAACAACAACAAAACGCAGTGTTTTTTTAATAATTTACTAGGTACCGTAATTTATATTGATTATTTATGTCTTTTGTGACAACATCCTGAATTTTGACGAGGATGCAAAACAACACCTTGTATAATATACAAATAAGTACAAATATACATACTTAGATTATAATAGAGCAGAGTACAACAGAAAGAGCAATGGACTTTAAGTGTCAACGAAAAAATTCAATTATTCCAAAAGTTTTTCGGTAAAAATATAATGACTGGAATATAGTAAAGGGTCTGAATCTGTTAATACTCTTGAGAGAGTATTCATTAGATCAGATTTAAGAGGTAGAAATGTTAGGAATTAATCTACAACTAAAGTTCCTACTCGGGCTTTTCTAAGAAGTCAAATAAATTAGCAGATAAAATTAAGACAGCACGAATTTTCTCAAGTAATGGTAGATGTAGGGTCACCATTTTGAAAATGAAGAGGCCTGACAAAAAGCCGGACATTCGCAAAAGAGTCCGGACAAGATTGCTATTACTATTACTCACGATACCTTTTAATCTTTCTATAAAAATGCTCAATACATTGCCTTTTTCTATTTTGGAAAATATCTCTAGTCAAGACGAATGTCAAGTGTGGCCAAAGTCCCCCGTCCGGACTTCCGGACTGGTACAAAGTCGGTCATATCCAGACTTAGATGCATGTTAACAGAATCCCTTCGTAGCAATTAATTAAAATAAACCAAAGTTTTATACGAACTTTATCAAGATTTATTAGAGGAAATACTGATCCGTTCGCAAGTATACATAAATATATCTAAATGTATGTTTAGTATTCTCAACCATGATGCAAAAAACAACCTTACTGGCATAGCAAGCTGAATTAAAATAAGTTTACCTCAAAATACATCACATTACGGAACGGCGCGGCGAATGGCGACATAGCGAGCTCATAATTATACAATACACCACTGCATACGCCTATGGGTATACAACAACAACATACATTTATTTTCAAGCAACTTTGGCCCATTATACCTTACAGTCTAACATACATTTGATAAAATACAATTTGTGTTAGTAAATAAAACCTTGAAACTAAATATGTTAGTAACACTTCACTTGCACACTACGTCACTGTACGTTCATGTGGCACTTGTCCGCGGCGGAAGCGTCGAAACACCACTCCCTGCGGCCAGGAGTCCTCTTCCAAGACGAGGTGCAGGTAACAGTTGGTATTCGCACCACGAACGCCTTAAAGTTGACGTTGCGGCGCGACTCAAGCAGCTGCACTCTCGCCACGTACTTGTTCTTCTGACGCACGTACTCCACGATGTCCTCCGCCGTAGTGGTGTAGTGTAGGCGGGAGATGTACACCGGAGTGTTGGGCTTCGCGGCTCGAATAGGCACGTTGGGCTCCGAAGGAGCCTTGCCGCAGCGGTTCTTGTTAGTTCGTTGACGACGCTTCCTCCTCAACACCGTCACGAAACCATCATCAGCCCGAATCGGTGCCTTGTGCCTTTAGTAAGTATAAAATGTAGTACTCAAAATATCGTAACGAATATTTTAAATTAATTTAAAACCTGGCAAGTTTGTTGAAAATAACAAGGAAAAAAATACAACAACTATTTGAATTCGTATTTTTGTGCTGAAATGTCGAATGCTAAAACAAAATGGCAATATGTCTGGGCATAATTCATTTGGAGCTAAACGAAAGAGTAACTTTTATTTTTTAAATAAACTCCTTTTCCCATAGGTACTGACGCACGCTCCATACTAGTCAACACTCAAACTTTAGGTAAATATGCATCCGAATATCCGATCTCTAATTATAAGGAATGAGAACTGAGGTAAATAGGTTATGCTTGTTCTCACTAACACTCGTGCTTGGATCTAGAAATTACTTGTCAACCTAAAGTAATAAAACTCGAAATATCTGTCTAAATTTAGAGTTTTATCAAAGTTCTTATCGATTTTTAAGTGAAAACTTCTTTAGCCGAATTGTGCAATGTTTTTTTTATCGTATAGGTGGTAGGTATCTATGCAAAGCATGACATGCATGCATTGTGCACTGAGTATCACGCTTAGGAACCATGACTGAGTTGCCCTTGAGTACTGTTGTATCCTGCGTTACCCGTTGTTTGTTTATAACTGGAACTGATGGACGCTACTGAAGCACCCAAACTCGTGGTTTAGTTCTGGGCCGACACCAGTCGCTAAGATTTTAGATTCCATCGACACACAAGAAAGCGATTGCACTTTTGGCAAGTAATTTTTCGCGTATTTGCGTAAAAGGGTACATCCAGCATTTGCCAAAATAAAAAAGGGCTGCTTTAAATTAAAAAAAAAAACTAAATAAGTTTATACTTTACACCACGCTTTCAGTACCTCGTCTTTATGTCATGGGTGTAAGAAATGAAAAAAAAATCCCACGTTATATTTTTTTGGTACTAACAGGCTTGACTGCTTAGAGATGCCAGATCCCACTCAAAGGCCGGGCAAACTGTTATTGGGTTTTTCAGTTTATTTTGTCGTATTTTTTTTTTCCTATATTTAGTTTTTAAGTAATCTTGTTATTTTGTCAAATTTATTTTATTTTTTTGTCTTGTGCCTAATTAATACTTTTCTATCTTTTCATCTGAAATTTGTCAGTAGCAGTCACGGGACTCTGGATTGTGCTCGGTTGTTGGCAATGGGCTCGCCACCTCGGGACTTAAACAAAATTGGTGAAATGTGTGTTTACTATTAGCTATACCTCTGACTCATCCTTTGATAATTACATGCGTCATGTTATGTTATGGTTTTCTCGTGGGAATCGAACACGCAAATAGCGCAGTAGCCAGTCGCTCAGCCACTGTGCCTAGTGCTGTGACGCATTATTGTATCTTATCATAATCACAAAACAAGTAGTAAACCTGGTAAATCTCCCGTATATCAGTATTATCGATAGTATCATAATAACAATAAACCACATCATATTATGGTATGATCTTTGTTGTAGTATAATGTTATTTACTACGAGCTGCGCCCCGCTGCTGTTTCACACGCCGTTTCACTTTTTGCTCGGCTCCTTTGGGTTTTTTAAATAGCCCATAACCTTCGTCAAGAATTCGGATACCAAGTGTAATTTTGAATTAGCTGTTCTATTTAGTGTGTTCAAACAAAAACAAATAATCTCTTCAGCATTGTTATATTAGTAAAGATACATGAATAGTTTTTTTTGTTGTTGTAGCCAACAATGTAGAATGCTCTGCTTACACCCTTACAACACGTCATAATAATAAGTCAAGACGAGACGCGCAAGAAAACAAATTACGAACATGTGTGTGTGTTCGTTATTAGCAATTAACAGAACATCCACACCGAGTCTGTTTTAATTAGTTTTATTCTTATTAATAAGTACCAGAAATAATTAGCGTCTACTCTGACTTGTCAACCTAATCATAACTAACTTTGTTTGCCCACTTGATGTCAGGGTCGTAAACGCGAGTGCTGGCGTGGTGGTCCGGAAACCCTACCACCAGTTTTGACGCCGATACAATACGCCGATTTTAAAATGAAATAAATACTCGCTTCATTTAGAATATTTTCATGATTTTAAGAATTTATTAATATCTTTGGACGATACCTACTGATTGTGCTTGTTGCAAACAATATGATGTAGGATAATTGTATTTTTGATTCACAAATCTACGTATTTACGTTACGAAAAACAACAAAACTCGTGCTAGCCCTGGTTGCTCTGACTCTCGAATTGGAGAAAGTGTTATTTAGTTTTCCCATAAGAAATTAAAAATAGAAGGTTTAAAAAATGGTGGTATGGCAGAACCCCAATGAAAGAATGTAAAGCCGATGGTCCTGCGTTTGATCTCTCCCCGGTCGTGTTATGGAATAGTGAGCCGTGCCATCAAACTGACAAATTCTACTGAAACTGTTTTAACTTTTTTTAATAAGCCTTTTTCTAACAACTAGGCGAAGGCCTCCATACTATTCTGATTTTCTCTGAGTTCTGCCTTCTCCGGCCAAATAGTCAGGAACGAGGCCAAATTGTCATACCAGTTTCTTGGACCTCTACCCCAACGCCCAGATCTTGAGTGAGAAACTCATAGAATAGTAATACGTAGTACATTATTTTTTCTACATTAGTTATGTAGAAAAATTATGTACTGCGCAATAAATAGGTTATATACACAACCCAAGAGCAAAAATATCCAAGTAAGACTGGCAGCTTTAATTGATTAATAACGAGCAGTTAACCTAAAGACAAGAATAAGAACTACGCATCATGAGATCTGTATTATAGTGGCAAATTCATGGTAAAGTACATCACAGACATACTTCCGTGGGTTTGACTAATTGAAAGGGAACAACGCCAGTCATTAAAATGCTATTAGTTCAGGAAATACTTACCTACGCTTACGATAAATTACGCGATCGCGAATGCGTGAATTTGCTATAAATCCACCCAATATGTGACGATTTACCTGCGCGTTTCATTATGAATGTAGGTAGTTTAGGTGTCAAAGGAAAGTTCAGGGTACCTGTACCTGCTAATGAAATTGACTAACAATCTACATATATATTAAATTGTGTATTTCAATTGTTGTATGAGATAACCGTTTCCCGGGAAATTGACGTGCATGACCACTTTGAGGTATTTTTCTATCGAGGCATATGTTATGGCATCACGTTTCCACCAAATGCATACAAAACTCAGCTGTCCTCAACTTTGCTATATATTAATCACAAAGTGAATGCTGAAGTAAAGATTTATTTATTTCTCACCACACTACATAATTACATTATTAGATTTCGTGAACAATACATGACTTTTTTAATACTGTGGGAGACTGGTGCCTAAGCTAGCCGAAACGCCTGTATTTCAGGACACCAGAACCCAGAACCCAGTAGGTACTATATTACAACGAGAGTCCTTTAAGTTTGATAAAAAAATAATAAGTTAAAGGCCGGATAAACCCAAATTGTTTTCCCTGACGCTAAATTAATTTCTTACAAGAGAATAAATAAGGATAGGAAGTTTTTTAATGTTTTATTTAATTATTTTAATTCTTGTATTTATCGCTACTTTAACAAAGCGATAACTCGCCTGACCTCCGTAATTTGAGTACGCATATCTATTGTGACTATACCTTCTTCTTCTTTTCGTATCGATGATACGTCCCTCGAACCCTTCCGATTTGCTGACATCTCCTTGAGGCGCGCGTGGAACACGAACGCGCCGTCGGTGACACGGCTTTCGTCATAAGACGGACGGACGGTGAGCTAGCTCTCCGTCCACAGGCCCGCGTTCGGCGCCGCTTGCTTTTTTTTCATAACTACTTCTCTGTTAATCATTTCATTAGGCACCCCCCTCCTTCCACTTTCTAACCCACACCAGTCCATTACCTATTCGTTTCTTTGGTTTTCCCCTACTGGTGCGCTAGTACAAACTTTCTACAATCTACCTATTACTCAATACACTACGATCTTACTACTAGCTGTTGCCCAAGACTATCGTCCGCGTGAAATTATTATAAAAATATAACTTCCCTATTTGAATTGCATTTTGTTTACAATTTCAAGCGTGTTAACTTAATTGCACGGAACCCTAATCGGCGAATGCGCCAAAAACCAACTGGACCGCCAACATTTTCAGGAATATAAGCACACGAGTACGTAGTGTGTGTTTCTCGATGATTATCTCTTAGCGCAGGACAGAACATCATCATTGTTCTCCGAACTCTCGGCCAGTTGGATTGGCAAGTAAACTGGGGGAAATTGAGTCTTATCCCTCAGAAGATAACAGAGTATTTGGGTTTAATGTGGGATGCGTAATAATTTATATCAGAAAACAAAATTCAAAGCATGCAAATAGTTTGATCGAAGTTGCTCAGCCGCCGAAAGGAGTCGAAATACAGAGTACACAAAGTACATTCTGAATTGTACTCGTCTGATAGTTCCAATGGGTCGTGTGAATTTTGCCTACTGGCTTTTTACAACACGGTATGAGATTCATGTTATCCCTCATCACAGACCAGGCAGGTACAACAACGTCGCAGACGGTCTATCTCTTCATTGGACGTTACAGGAATGGCATCTGCTTCTCGAATTCTCCAGCATTGTTATTGTAAAGTGGGGTGTTCCCCAGACAGATCATTTTGCCTCAGCATAGCTCACGTAGTGCCTTGCTATGTCACTCTAGCTAGATCAACGAGGCCAGCGAGCATGGAGATAACGCGTTCGCATTCAAAATAATGGGATTTTCCTCTGGCTTGGGTCTTTCCTGCTCAGAATTTGTTACCCTGGGTCCTGCTGCATCTCAATCAGGCTGGAGGTGTATTCAGAAAAGACTTGAAGAACAGAGCAACCGCGCCTCCGTTCACGATTCACAGTTTATCGAGGGTGCTAGTGGACACGAGGACCGGGCAGCCACCACCTCGAGTGAAGCAGCTGGTCTTAGAAGTATGGAGATGAGGGGGTGGTCTGCGACTGGTCTGAAGAACAAAAGTGTCTGCTCAAACAAGGTTGGTGGTCGTCGACTTTGAATACCTACAGGCCAGCAGCGCAGAGATGGTTAAAATTGTTGTTCCAAGTTTGATGTAATTTTTTCAGACCCCGAGTGAATTGTCTCGATATTTAGTCGACACCCAAAAGAAAAATTATCGTGTCGTACAATTTTACTTCATAAATCGGTTGTGTCTACTTTATGCAATACAAAGATCGGTGCCCGTTTATGTTCAAATATTTTAGTGAAGCAAATGATTAAAGCTCAGCGTTGCAGCAACGTAAGAAGTGCCCACCCTGTGTCTGGGATCTTAAGTCTCTGGTAGGTTGGTTGGGCAGTAGACCTTTTTCAAAAACAAAGCGTATTGGACATTTCAAGAATTAATGCAGTTATTTTGTTGTTATATTCAGGGCGTAGGATACACGACTTAACATTGCTAAGTGTCTCCAGACGACTGGCCGCATTTTGGGTTGAAAACTGATTCGGAAGATTGCGTACCTACAGTCAGGTTGGAAATTATTAAGTAATGTTGAAATTGCGGCGCTTGAGCTTTTTAAGTCAAACCTTTGGAGGTTTGGCTTAGAAAGCTCATAAAAACAGGCGTCGAATGCTTTGTCCTAGTAAACGATTATTTATTACAGTGTAGTACAAGGGGAAGCCTAAGGAACTTCCCCTTGCTAGAACCACTTCCTTCCTGTAATGCTTTTTCTTTCATCTTTTTCAGACAATGAATTAATTATCTCGGATTCAATGGAATTAGTTATTTGTTATACAAGAGTGCAAAGTTGCTTTTTAACCGCGTGTTCAATTATGATGACCGAGCAAGCGAAGGATTCTAAAATTAGAATCCTGAGCGTTAGCGAGGGAATCAAAAGAGCACGAGGTGAAAAATCTTTGCACTCGAGTGCAACACGTAACTTTTCATTCTACCTCAGCGAGGAAATGACTAAATGCAAAAAAAAAACGTTTATAATCACAAGATAGGTACACTTTTATTTCAGTTTAGGTATTAATTACTACATTATGACAGGTAAGTATTACAGAATAATCTTTAAATTATAACAAAATAATATTACGGTATAATTAAGAAAATTTTAAAGTAACGTTGCTACAGTTATTTAAATTGAGTGTAATATTTTTGTTTGGTACTGTAATATTGGTGTTAGTCACTTGTGTACTGTTTTTCGGTAAACTATCTGTCATACTTAATAGTTGTACCGATTCATCGGATTCCCTTGGCGTGAATGTTGGAGAGAGAGGGAGATGGTTAGGTGTTTCATAACGGCTTATTTTTGATGTAGAAGGGCCAGTCCAAGGATCCGATTGAGGCTCTTTCAGTGTAATGTCTCCTACGATGCCTTCACATATTTTAGACTTATTTTGGATGGAATCCTCTATGTATCCCTCTACAACTGCATTGGACTTCCAGCCTCCGTGGCGCTTAAGGGACAAAGATCAGCTCCGGAATCAGCCAAAAGTGTGGCTGAAGTTCGTCGGAAACAATGACCCTTGTACAACAGGGGTTCTGGAAGTTCAAGAAATGTTGCTATTTCTCGTGGGATACTGCCAATTTTATTAGTACCCATAGGCTGTCTAACACACTTTCCATTGCGATACTGTAGAAAAAATCGATTGATTGGAGTGTTAGACGGGCGTAAGGCTTGATATTTCTCAACAATCGTTACGTATTCCTTGCGAATGACGAAGTTGCGGTCTCTTTTTGTCTTTGTATTAGGTAAATTAATTAATAGTAAGTCATCTGAATGTTTCTCAATGTTTTTGACATTAAGTTTTGTTAGTTCATTAGTTCGACATGCTCCGTTTATTCCAATAATAAGAACAACCTGTAACGTAAAGAGTATTGTAGTAGATAAATGAATAAAATTGATATGAACGCATAATTAAGCCTATCAACATCTACTAAGTATAGGGTAAACTTGCCTAATTCGTACCCCTTAAGAGAAAACCATCATATTTAAGAAATTAGGAAAGATAAATTAGTTTTAATTAAAAGTAATTTTTGTTTGCTAAATGCTTTATTGTTTCTATACTCAAATTTAACATAAAACTTATAAACTTCTAAAAAATAAATAATTTAAAAAATTCTTAAAAAAGTACGATTTAAGATCATTCATCCCAAATCGTACTGCTATATATCCTTAAATCGTACTTTGAGATCTATTCATTGGTATACAGTATTGAGAGCATCATCATAATCAACAATGTGTTATTAAAGTAAGTAGTAATTCTTAACAAATTCGACGGATGGTCTTCGCCAATTCTCGGCAATCACCGCAGTTATAACTAAATCGTACCAGTACGTTTTAAGAACTTAAGTCGAAGTACGAAATAGGAGCAAGAGCCAAATAGATTTTAGGTTTACCCCCAAAAAAAATTACAACAGTTACGAGTATGATAACACGTCAGATTAAATCGCAAAGATACACAATAATACGTGTCAAATCGTAAAATAGGTTAACACGACCTAATTTGAATAAAACTCTTACGAAGTGTGTAAAAATATTACAGCAATAGTTGAAAAAAACTTACTTTTTCAATATTTTTGTCGAGAACAGCTTCACAGGTGCCATCTGTCTGGTGGTAAAATGGCCGAGTGTTACATCTATTTTTTGACACTAGAGGCGCTGATAGCTGTTACCGAAGCCGAGTTTTAAGTGGAGTACGAATTTGGCGTAAGTACGAATTAGGCAAGTTTACCCTACTATTTAATTGAGATTAATATACTTAAGTAGATACTGAATGTGCAACTGACTTACTTTTGCCGCCAAATATACGGAATCGGGTGCTTCGTTAAGAAACTTTTCAATATCAGATACTGTGAAAACCTTCGATTATTTTGGTTGATGACCAGGTGAGGCTCTTTTTAAAAATGCCACTAATTTAGGATAGGTATCGATATGTATGTCTTTTTCATCTTTATTGTTGCTTTTAGCGTCGAATACGTACTCCATAGAGTGCTTGCTTTCTTGTTCTCGGATAATTATATAAAATATGCCAGAAAAACGTTTTCTGAGAAAGTTTTGGCTCCTTTTGCTAGTCGCCACGTGTTGAACATATCGTACTGTTTTAAATACTTCTCGCGTGATTGTTGAGGGAGAAAGCTCATTTGCGCATTATTAACAGTTTCAGTCAATTCTGTTGGCGTCAAACAAACTTCCTCGTCGCTAGAATCACTCATTTTAGTTTTTTCACTTGTTTTCAAGTTTCTTGTTTTTAATATAAGGTTTAACAATGACGTGAAAAAATGCCGCGTAAAGAACCGCATACAAAGCAAATTGAAAAAAGAACACCAAGAAGGTTCCGAGTCTGAGTTTTTAACAAATTAAAAAAAAGTTGTATGATATATTCGGCACCGTAGAGGTAGCAGTAAATAGGTTTAATGTTTTTTTTAATTCACAAACTTAGTGCACACGATGTTCTAAATTCAATTTACTTTATCCTCTAGAGAATAAAAAAACCGGCCAAGTGCGAGTCTTACTCGCACACAGGGTTCCATAGCTCCAAACAATATAATAACAATATTTTGAACTGTCATAGTATTAGTTAGTAAACTTCCACACAACCGCAAAACTAAATTTGTTTTTCATAGTATGTTTATGAAAAACAAAGTTACTGCTGCAGTTTGATGAAAAAGTCCCATATCTCAAAAACTAAACATCATATCTTATTGAAACCAATTTTCGTTGATAGTTTTTTTTACGTTCTACAATCCTAAATATTTTCAGAATTTTCCTCCTCTTACTTTAGAAATTAGAGGGGGGGGGACACACATTTTACCACTTTGGAAGTGGCTCTAGCGCAAAATATTCAGTTTAGAAAAAAATGATGTTAGAAACATCAATATCATTTTTGAAGACCTATTCATAGACACCCCACACGTATGGGTTTGATGAAAAATTTTTTTTTGGTTTTCAGTTCTGAGTATGGGGACCCCCTTAATTTATTGTTTTTTTTCTATTTTTGTGTGAAAATCCTAATGCGGTTTACAGAATACATCTACTTACGAAGTTTCAACAGTATAGTTCTTATAGTTTCGGAAATAAGTGGCTGTGACATACAGACGGACAGACAGACAGACAGACAGACAGACAGACAGACAGACAGACAGACATGACGAATCTATAAGGGTTCCGTTTTTTGCCATTCGGCTACGGAACCCTAAAAACGACTTTTGCACTCAGATATCGAAGAGTAAAAATACTCTTTCCGAGATGATGGGATGAAAAAGTTATTTTTATTTATACAAGGTGTTGTTTTGCATCCTCGTCAAAATTCAGGATGTTGTCACAAAAGACATAAATATTCAATATAAATTACGGTACCTAGTAAATTATTAAAAAACACTGCATTTTTTTGTTGTTTTAAATTTGTCAATATTTCAGAATAACCCCCATAGCGTGGTTTAGGGATTATAAAATTATCGAAAAAACGTTTGAGGTTTTTTGTTTGTGTGTAAGCGACGTTATAAGGCAGGGATCAGACGGCCTGTGTACACGGGTGGTTCACAGTTACCGATTTCAGTTAATAAATAAAAAAAAGAAAATTACCTACTCATTTTATTATTGATTCGGGTCGAGAATCATTAGCATAGTTACCTCCTAGAATTTGACGAGGTTGCAAAACAACACCTTGTATAAAATTAGGTATTGATGAATAATAAATGTTACCTACTTGATTATAGGAAGTTTACCAAGAGATGATTTATGGTACGTATAAATTTTCAGATTATTGTGTTAAGTGTTTAATGATTATAGTCATTTGTACCTTAATGACCTAAATTTCTCGAAATTCTTTTATAACACATTGGCGTCCCGTGCACCAGGCGATAACAAACAAAGCCTCAAATAATCTTTATATGACCCCGAATGAGGCCGAAGGACACTATAGTAGCGTTTTACCTTCAAATAAAACGCTTGTTGTGTCCGGAGATTCATTCGGGGTCATAATTTTAAAGTCTGCCTGGTTTAAGTGGTTTCTCAAGTTTGTGGGGTTTTCGAGGCCATAATGAATGAACATTTTCCCGCGCTGCAGCCAATTGGTGAACGAAGGTGGAAATACGTCATCATCGTGTTGTCAAGAAAACGATAGTTGCATATACCTATACAGATGTGACACGGAAAGGGAAGATGCTTGACTCAAATAATGTACGTGAATAAAAAACGTAAATAATGTATGTGTGTGTGTGTATGTAATGTGTGTGTGTGTGTATGTATGTATGTGTGTGGAGACTCATTCGGGGTCATATAAATGACCCCGACCGAGTCTCCGGACACAACAAGCGTTTTATTTGAAGGTAAAACGCTACAATTCCATACCGGTGTATTTCAGTAGAAGTACTACATAACGTTTACAAATGTTTCGGTAGCAGTACCTAAACCATAATAAATAGGGATTTTTTTGACGTCCATCTGTCGTTCACCTTCTGATTGTTGCACATAATTAGAACTCAGTATTGGTTTCTCATGTTTTTCGGTACCGAAATTGTGTAAAAGTTAAATAACGGTTTAGCCCAACCATAATTTATAAAGGTATCGGTATAGATCAACCTTTATATTAAACCGGTACCGGTATATTTTTAAGGTATCTTTACCTTTAACCGTAACCGCTTTCAGTCCCTGGAAAATTGTTTGTTTTAGCTTAGATTAACAGTTTAATTTATTTGTATAAATAGATAAACACACCAACACAGTCTGTTTACAAACACAGCGTCTAATTGCTACACGATGCCGTGTGGAGAGGCCAATCATTACTACAGGTCATTCATATCTTCACACTTAAATGACACGCGGGGTCAGCAGAGGTCTGGTCAAAGTCTGCTTTCGTAGAAAGTAGGTATTTACAATATACAGGACACCTGTATGATATCTATTACGAGATTAAATAAGTATCAAAATGATATATTCTGAGTTAATACTGCCCATAAAAGTAGATAGAAATAATATTGCACTTTGTTGAGTATGTAGGTAGATCTCAAAATTGTTTTTGTTATGATACTACCTATGTCGTTGCGAATTTTAATTGAAGGAAGGTAAAGGCTAGAAATGAGTAGACTGCTGAGATGACGACTAATAGAAAGAGAGAAAAAGTATTTATTAGTCTAAAGGAGGACAAAAAATATGGTTTTAATTAACAAAAACTTAATTATATAAAAAAAATCCTAGAAAAAGAATTTAAAAAGAAAAAAGACAAATTAAACAAGTCCAAAAAACAAATTGTATAAAAAGTAAACACGAAAAAGAATTATAAAAAAAATAAGACAAATTAAACTAGTCCTGTAGGAGTCCAAAAGAGCATGGTGCTATAACAATAAAATACGTCACAGCGCTGGCATAGAACACGTACAGAAGACATGCTGCGCCGACCCAAAATAAATTGGGTTATGAGGAGGACAATGATGATGAAGCCGTCGCGAATGTACAAAATTCCCTAATAAGAATAGTGATAAAAAATAGACAGGTTGATAACTTCGGAACACATTTAGGACTTATTTATTTTATTCCTTTTTCTTACCACCCCTAATTTACTTACCTAATTATAATAAATAATATGTCTGTAGGTACCTATGTTGATAATCATTATACCTACTGACATATTATTTTCATTATCAGATAATGATATGAATATAAGGTATTATGCGATGCATTAAACAATCAATATCAGGGCCTCAAGTCTGCTATTTTTATAAACATCGTTATTCCAAGACGATCCCATTGTCATTTAGCTAAAAGTTCGTAATCTGCTAAATTCTGTCAAATTCTAAGCCATTTTTAGGGTTCCGTACCTCAAAAGGAAAAAACGGAACCCTTATAGGATCACTTTGTTGTCCGTCTGTCTGTCTGTCTGTCAAGACCCTTTTTCTCAGGAACGCGTAAAGGTATCAAGCTGGAATTTATATCGGATACTCAAATCTACTGTCCCATATAACTGTGAAAAATTCAAACTTCTAAGCCAACGGAATCAAAATATACAGCCGTTTATGTCGCAAATTTTCGACACTCACAAGGGAATCAAAACCTACAGGGTACTTCCCGTTAACTCATAATCTTGAAATTTGGTATGAAGCAACTTCTTATAACACAGATAAAGGAAAAATGGCGAAAACCGCAAAATTTTAGTTAAATCATAAAATAAAAATATTTTTAATAATTTTAATCTTACTACCCGTTTTCTCATAAACGCGTAAAGATATTAAATTGAAATTCATACCAAATACTCACGTCTATAATACCTTTAAGCTGTAATAAAATCAAACTTCTATGTCAACGCAATCAAAAGAAACAGCAATTTAAGCCGCAGATTTTCAAACTCGCAACTACTCGCAAGGGAATCAAAACCTAAAGGGTACTTCCAGTCGACCTAGAATCTTGAAATTTGCCATGAAGCAACGTCTTATAGCACAAATAAAGGAATAATTGCGAAAATCGTAAAATTCTAGTTACACCATATAATAAAAATATTTTTAATAATTTTAAACTTATCACCCCTTATCTCATGAACGCGTAAAGGTATTAAATTGAAATTCATATCAAATACTAAGATCTATAATACCTTTAAACTGTAAAAAAATCTAACTTCTATGTCAACGCAATCAAAAGAAACAGTAATTTAAGCCGCATATTTTCAAACTCGCAACTACTCGCAAGGGAATCAAAACCTAAAGGGTACTTCCAGTCGACCTAGAATCTTGAAATTTGGCATGAAGCACTATTTTATAACACATATAAAGAAAAAAATCCGAAAACCTTTAATTTTTTATTACATCACATTTTTTTTTAATAATAATTCCCGCGACTTCGTCCGCATGGAATAGTTACTTTGGGCTAACGCTAACTTTTACCCGCGACTTTGTTTACCGAGAAGGTGAAAATCAATATAGATATAAATTACGTGTCACGTTGTTTGTCGGGGATGGGCTCCTAAACTACTTAACCGATTTTAATCAAATTTGCACACCGTGTGCAGTTTGATCCAACTTGAAAGATAGGACAGCTTGCATCTCAATTTATAGTCGCAATATTATTTTATTGCAAATTAAGTCACAATTATCTGTTAGCTCCAAACGATTCTAACAGATGGCGGTATCTGTTGACTGGATTGAGTAAGTATCCAATAGATGGCGCTGTATAGGAGCGCAGCAGCAATGAAAAATATCGCGAAAACGGGGAAAATGTGACGCAGACGAAGTTTCGCGGGACAGCCAGTATATTTAAATAATACGCACGTTAAAGAGTTATTTAAGGTCCCTACATCACGCTTTTATCAGTAAGGGCCTGCGCAGACGATGGACTTTTCTCCGCGTCGAAGAAAAAAATTAGGCTCCGCGAATAAAAAGTCCGCCGCGGATTTACCGCAAACTCAACGCACACGGTGTGCGATCATTTGTTGCCCGGAAATGTAGAGAAGTGCACGCTATGGAAGCAAATATTCAGAGGTTACGTTGTGATGCAATTTAAATGAAGTTTAAGAAGAAGAAAAGACATTTTAAAAGAAAATACTGGGTCCATCCCCTTATATCGGATCTCGTCACTCTCGAGCGCACAACGCGGAATAAAGTCCGTCAAGTGCGTTGCTTCGCTTAGCCACAAGAGTTCTATTTTTTTCGGGGACTCCCCGTACTTTTTGTACGCGGTACTTTTAATCCCTCGTTTGCGTTACTCGATACAGTTGTAAGCGATCTATTTTAGCGGACAAAAAAATCCGCGGACAAAAATCCGTCGTCTGCGCAGGCTATATATCATGTAGATTGTTGATTATCCTCAAAAAACCTCAAAACGAATGTAACTTATTTTAAAGTACTTTTGTGTACTCTATATTTTTAGTTTTGTTTCCTTTCGGCAGAAGTAGATATTGATTTTCACCAGAACCAGATCTCGGTAGGGCAACATATAGTTGCCCGTGCGAAAAACACTCTTGGCGTAAATCTCATGACTGGCCGGCGTTGCACATCATAAACGTGCGCGCAGTTCTTGATCATTATTTTGCTGCGATGTAATTTTAAAACTGCGATATCTCCTAAGTTGTTCATTGGAATCGAATGATGCAAAGGGCAATTTTGTTATAAATTAAATATTTGTGATGGATAACGTATTTATTTGGATAAGGATTAATATCATGTTTATAAAAACACCTTCGAAAATAATGCATTATTTTTGAACAAATTTGGTTAGCCTAAAAAAGGTTTTAGTGATTTAACCTTTAAAAATACCTAAGATACCTTATATATGCTGTCGTAAGCTTTTTTTTAGAACTTTTAAAGGGTAACAATTCAGTCATACATGATTTTTGCGAAACTTTTCAAGCAAACAAACTCTTCAGCTTTAATATTATATATATATTAGTATTAGTATAGATAGATTACCCTTTTCCAAGTTGAAACTCATATCAAAAACTTAGATCTAATTGCCTTTACGGAACCCTCGGTGCGCGAGTCCGACTCGCACTTGGCCGGTTTTTTTCAATGGAGTGTCAGTGGTTGACCATTGTGAAGTCATAATGACGCCATTATAATTAGTAGATTACTAAACTTGTCAAAATCAACAATTATGAAATCAATGATAGGCCATTCTGACACTATTGTAATAGCAGACTTGAGGCCCAGATGGACTACCATAACGTCTTAAAACATTATTGTTTTACTCCTTTTCCAGTGTGGGAAAGACATCTCTTTCCCACACTGGACGTCTAGCGCCATCGCGCTAGTCGTCCTGTATAGCTCCGTCTCTTTCCCACACTAAAATAGGAGTAAAACATTACTGCTTAAAAACGTCATGGTAGGCCAGCAGACCTCGGGATGTCGTCGGGTGTAGTAATTAAAAACAAAAGCATATCAGTTACGTCCCTGATGCATTTAGTAAAATGTTGATGGACGGAGAACGAGAGGAAAGCCAAAGAAAAGATGACTTGTTTGAGAAAGAAAATATAGTGTGACTGTTCACTCAACAAAGTATGGAAAAAACGCCGTGTTGCTCCAACACCAAGTAACATAGTGATAAGGACAGAAGATTATATCAATTACGTCCATAATTTAGGAATGTAGGTGCTCATGTAGCAATATAACTATTAGTCATCGACACGTTTGAAGGTAAAGATAATTATTTGCACTTGAAATAAGTTCGATCGATAAGATGCTCCTTCGTTACACTTGATCAAACAGAATTTCCGACTTTCGATAATTTTGGCTGTAATTAGGAACATGAGGCATGGCACCTCAGAGCTTAGGCAAGCGGCAATCGCTTTCAAAGTGTTTTGTATTTCAGTAACGACATAAAACAGGACAAGCTGTTCGGTATAGTGCTGTATGTTTTTTTGGCGCGTTCTTAATGACAATAACAAGGTAGGCTTGGTGGCAAATGCCCTGAATGATAAATAATTGTGTGCTTTGTGATCTAACCCACACGTGCAACTGATCCTGAAGAACTTCTCGTAAAATGTCTAACCGCATGCAGCTGAATACCATTATTTTACATGGAGCTACTGCCTATCTGACCTCCACAAGCCAGTTAGTACTGAGTAATAAGATACCCTTTGGTGAGACCGGTTGTAAGACTTTCAGGCCACTGACTACCTGTAACGACTGTCAAAGATCTACAAATGACAGCCATGACCAACGAATATATAAAATTCAAAGTCCTGACTGACTGAGATATCATCGCGCAGCATAAACCGGTGGTTTTAGAGACCTGAATTTGGAGGGTGTGTTTTTTGTGAAGAATAGGTATCCACTAAGAAAGGGGTCGAAATTCCACTTATAAAGGGGTAAAACAAGGTTTGAACGACTGTATGGAGATTGGTCAATTTTAAAGTTAGAAGCATAAAATTTCAAATAACAATAATAGAAAAAAAAACTATCATCATCTTCCTGCCCTTGTCCCATTTTACTTGCGGTCGGCGCAACACGTCCCTTTCTTCCATTTTCCTCTGTCATTCGTCATGCTATCATTTACTCCTTTTTCCTTCATATAATTTTTCACACAATCCATCCATCTTTTCTTTGGTCTTCCTCTCCCTCTCCACCCATCCACATTCATATTCATCACTCTTTTAGTCACATGTGTTCCACCCCTCCTCATCACATGTCCATACCAAGACAGACGAGTTCCTTTCATCTTTTCTGTAACAGGCGCCACTTTAAAACTTCCTCTTATATACTCATTTCTAACTTTATCCATTTTAGTCACCCCACACATCCATCTCAACATTCTCATCTCTGCTGCATGCAATCTTTTTTCATCCGTCTTCTTCACTGCCCAGCATTCCGATCCATACAGTACGACAGGTCGTATCACGGACTTGTATATTTTCCCCATTAACTTGAGGGGCATCCGTGGGTCGCAAGTTGTTCCAGTGACCTGTCGCCATTTCATCCATCCTGAGTTGATCCGGTGCGTTACGTCCCGGTCTACATCGCCATCTCCTTGGACAAGCGACCCGAGGTACCGAAAATCGGAGCAGATCGGTATGGGCGTTCCGACAAGGGCTATAGGACTGGAGAGACCGCCGAAATCACAAAACAAGTATTCTGTTTTTGTCCTACTTAATTTCAGGCCAACATTCTCCAGTCTTTGCCACCACACCTCCAATCTGCTCTGGACCTCTAGGCCACTCTCGGCAACAAGCACAATGTCGTCGGCAAACAGCATACACCAGGGGGCCTCTTCCTGAATGTCCGACGTAAGAGCGTCCATTATTACCAGGAAGAGGTAAGGGCTTAGACCCGACCCTTGGTGCAAGCCAACTGCCACCTCGAAGCTGCCGGTAGTGCCCGCTGTAGACCGTACTTGGGTTCTACATCGACTGTACATCGCTCGGATCAACTGCACATACTTCCCAGGCACACCTCTCTCCTTAAGAAACAAAAAACTATAATATTTCATATAATTCCATATTTCGTAAAAATACGTTCAAATACGTATTTTTGCGTTTTTGGGAATCTACCCCCTAAGAGCATTTGATAGGGTTTGAAAGTTTATATGCGGAATCCGTAATTTTTAAATATTTTTAAGACCTACAAAGACTTGTTCTGGGCCTGGCTGTCTATGAGCCCTGTAAACACTCATTTCAATAAGGATCACTGTATTAGTATGAGAAAAAAGAAAGAAACTTGAATTTCAAAGTCAGCCTCTTCAGCATTGAAAAAGTTTGTATCTTATCTACGTCATGTGTGATAGTGAAGCATTAACGTTTTTATAGATACCTCGTTTATTTCAAGCACATAGATACTGCAAGTCACTAGATTAGTTCAATATTATGTAAGAAATATCTATTTTTTATTTTATTTTTAGAGACATTGACGAGCAAAAAATCTAATCTAATCTAAAAAAACAGGTGTTCCTTACATTTTCACCATGTACGTAGGTAGTGCAATTTTGCATAAAAACAAGACGGATATCAGTCTTGTTTGTCTTGTCTTTGTCTTGTCTTGTCTTGTAGGCTTCTTCTTCTTTATCTTCTTTATGGGGTTTTGGTTTCCGCACTTAGTCCCTTAAGTGGACCATTGTGCGTGAGCCATAGTGGCCGTTACTCCAACCAGCCCACCTCCCTCCAGAAGCAGATCACACTTCCCGGTCTACTCAGGGCATCCGCAAGGGAACCTGGTGTTCCCAGGGTCGCCTCGCGAATCTTGGTGACACCGGTGCACTCAAGCAGCACATGCGCCACCGTTTCCTCCGCATCCATGCATGCTCTGCACAGGGGACTGTCAGTGATTCCTAGAGTATGAAAGTGTTTATTCAGTGAACAGTGTCCAGTGATGGTCCCCGCCACCAGACGCAGGCCATCCCTGTCCAGACGCAGAAGGCGCTTGGTCAGCTTTGCGTCAAGAGACGGCATAACCTCCTTGGACTGCCTACACCCTGGTGTCGAGGTCCACCACTTTTCCGCCTGTGTTCGAGTGTGATCCTTTAACCAGTTATGTAGCTGCTTGAAAGGAATGGGCACAATGGGTTCGGGTCCGTAAGGTTTTGTGCTGGATCCTCTTCTGGCAAGTTCATCCGCCGCATCGTTCCCCAGGGATCCACTGTGTCCTTTGATCCATTGTAGTGTTACCGTGTTGTGGTTTAGTACCGTGATTCTTTCTAGGGCATTATGGCATTCTAGTATTAGTCTCGACGTGATCTGATTACTGTTTAGGGATTGGAGAACTGAGGCACTGTCGGAAAGTATTCGAATATTGGTATTCGTAACTTCTCTGGCCTCTATAGCGTGTGCCGCTTGGATTATACCTACACACTCAGCTTGGTAAACAGAGTTGAGCATTCCAAGGGGTTTGGATATTTTTATGTTTAGGTCATCGGAGAACACCCCGAAACCTGTCCCGTCATCGGTTTTTGATCCATCAGTGTAGATTCTTAGTTCCTTTGTACCTGAGTAGTCACACAACTCCGCTGTCAGTACGATGTTGTAGTGTTTTTGGAAACAGTGGGACTTCAGGGTTCTGTCGATGGGAGATGCCATCATAGGTTGTTCTTTGATTGCATCTAATCTGATGCGTGTGTGTTTGATTCTGGAATCATTACTTAAGGTGCAGGATGCTTCGAGTCTGAAAGTCGCTTTTGCCGCCTCCTCTCTTACGACGAGGTGTAGAGGTGGGAGCCCCAGCATCACCTGTAAGGCGGCAGTGGGAGAAGTTCTCATGCTACCGGTGATTGCTACGCAGGCAAATCTTTGTAGTTTCTCGAGATCCTTTTGTGTCGTACTTAGATTGGTCCTGGGCCACCAAACTAAGGAGCCGTATGTGATGATTGGTCGGATAACTGTGGTGTATAGCCAGTGGGTGATTTTGGGGCTTATGCCCCAATTTCTTCCGAGTAGTCTTTTACATTGCCATAGGGCTATACTGGCTTTTGTGGTGATGTAATCAGTGTGTTTCGCCCAGTTTAGTTGTTAATCCAAGAAGATACCCAGGTATTTGGTTTCACTCGATAGGCTTAGTGTGGTTCCAAAGAAGCTTGGTAGCTGTAATGTTGCCAGCTTCCTTTTCTTTGTGAAGAGGACGAGTTCAGTTTTGGTAGGGTTCACTGTTAGTTTGTATTCCTTGCACCAGTCTTCTACTATCCTCAAGGCTTGGCGCATAAGATTGCATAGTGTGTTTTCGTGTGTTCCATTTATTATTATGGTCAGGTCGTCAGCGTAGCCCACCGTGTAGTAGCCTCTGCTATTGAGACGTTTGATGAGGCTGTCCACTACAAGGTTCCATAGTAGCGGTGAGAGGACACCGCCTTGGGGGCAGCCCTTCGCTACCACGGCTCTAGTGGTGTCGTTTACCGTAACTTGTACGGCCCTCAGTCGGAGCATGTTTGTGATCCATCCACGCAGGGTCGGGTCCACACCGTGTTCCTCGAGGGCTGCGTTGATACTATGGAAGATAGTTTTGTCAAAAGCGCCTTCTATATCAATGAAGACAGCTAGTGAGGAACATTTGTGATCCACTGCACATTCGATCTTGGAGATTACACTGTGCAGTGCAGATTCTGTTGATTTTCCTGTGGAATACGCGTGTTGTTGTTTATGAAGTGGCCGCTCCCGAAGAGGTCCGTCCCGGATATGTCGATCACAGAGTCTCTCTCGAGAGTTTTCAGTAGGAAGGATGTCAGGCTTATTGGTCTGTACGCCTTGGGTTGTGTGTAATCGGGTTTGCCTGGTTTGGGGATGAAAATGACTTTCACCTCCCGCCATGCAAGTGGTATGTAAGTCATAAGTCTTTTATTAAATAAAAACAGTACAATTAAAACATCACAATCGAAAACATTCAATAAAAATACTTAGTGACGATTAATAATTCGCATATGTATATGTAAAATTACAAATTCTAAACGATATAATCCACATTCAATTTAAAATAACTAATATACAATAGAACAAAAGATCAGAAAAAAAAGGAAAAACGAAACAAAAATTAAATTATTGTTATACGATATGTCATCTTCTTTAAATATTGCAAAAAAAAAAAAAAACTTAGAATGTCAATAATAATAATAGAATGTCAAGTTTAAATCAAACAAAAGAATGAAAAACCAATGGATATAAAATGTCAGTAATAATATGTCATATAAATTGTAGAAAATCTAATAGTAATAAATAGAATGTCAAAGATAAAATTTATAATAGTTATTACTAGAGATAAAACAATAATATTATGTATAGAAGAAAAAAAAACGCAAAAACAAACAAAGATAATGATGCCAGTTAAAGTTAGTTCCAATCAATAACAATTACGGTTGTCGCTTATCATCCAGGTACTCATCGACACTGTAATAGCCCTTCCTCAATAAAAACGTCTTCAATTTGTTTTTAAATAAGTTTTCGCTATTTATACTTTTTAACTCTAAAGGAAGCTTGTTGTATAGAAATACTGACTGGTACCTAGGACTGTGATGAACCACGTTTAGTTTCGGTTGGATTTTGTTAGGCAAGTCTTTCCTACGTGTATTAACTCTAACTTGTCGTTGGTCATCAGATTCAATTTTGTGTAAGTTCTTAACAAAACTGGTTAGCAGCACCAGTATGTAAAGGCAGGGCACTGTCAAAATATTAAGTTGAATAAAATGTTCTCTGCACGAATCCGTCTGTTTTAAGCGGAGCATTGTCCGTAAGGCTCTTTTTTGAGTTACAAATGCCGAGTGGATATTATACTTATAGCTGTTGCCCCAAAACTCAATACTATACCTTAGCTTAGACTCAACCAAGGCAAAGTATACCATCCTAAGTTGGGCCAACGTCAGTTCTTCCCTCAGGCTTCTTATTGCATAGCATGCTGAGCTAACAGACTTCGTTACAGACGATGTCTCAACCTTCCAGTTTAACAATGCATCAATGTGAACTCCTAGGAATCTTACATAGTCAACCACTTCGACTTTGTTGCCACATGACAAAACCTCGAGACTAGCTTTGTTCCGAACGGTTGACTTGAATAGAACACATTTTGTTTTATTTACATTGACCTTAAGATTGTTGGTACCAAACCAGTGTTCAAAAAGTTTTAATAAGTTATTAATTTTTAATTCCAAATTATTTAAATTATTAGCAGACACTATCGCATTAGTGTCATCCGCAAAAATAACGAGCCTAGTGTCTGTAATACGTTTTTTTATATACTCAATTAAATCATTAACACTAGAAAGACCGAAGTCGTCAAATTGACGATTTTGTGAAGTAAAATGATAATATTTTTAAAGATACGGCTTGTTGCACCATGACACTCTGTGACTTTTAATATTTTGTGGTTTTAAACACCCTATTGATATATAACGTTGTTATCTTAATTAGTTCTGGAATTACAATGAGTAATACCTATTAAGACCACTATCGTCAAAATGACCCAATACAAAATGCTCGGTTAACTTTGATACTTGAGGGTACTTAGAAATATTTTGTTTACATTATTATAGCTCAATACATTTTCGTGATATCTTATTGTTCAACCAGTGTTGAATATCTTAGTGGTGTCCGTGTGTAAAGACGATTGCACAAGTGAGTCATTACCAGAACACGTGATCTTGAAACTTCTACAATCATTCATGAAAAAAGGCCGCAATATCACCACAGACATTTTTTTTACCTCTAAAATACTAGCAGATAAACTGTCAGTCGAAAAAATAAGCATAGTTGGTACAATGAGACGTGCAAGAAGGGAAATACCAACGGTGAACAAAACCATTCGTACCCCACGTTATGATTCCTTTATTTTGAAGACAGATACCGAAACTACCCTTGATAAACTACTATTTATCAGGGAAAACCTAATAAAAATGTTTTGATTCTCAGCACTCTATACCCGACTGTTCAAATGGGTGCACGGGAAAAAAAAAACCCGAAACTGTGGAATTTTATAATGCAACAAAATTTAGTGTCGATATTTTGAACCAAATAGCACGAAAATATTCCGTGAGAGCTGGTACTCGTAGATGGCCCATGCACATGTTTTATAATATTTTAGATATAGCTGTTATCAACTCATTTACAGAAAAATTCTTAAAATAATATTTCTCGCCACAGTTTCATACTCCAGCTCGTTTCTGAGTTACGAGCCGAACATATAAAAAATCGCCCAGGCCCAGCTCGTCTAATGACTGATCCTGAAAATGTAAGCATGGAAGTAGAAGATACAACGATGAAGATATAAAGATGAACTTGTCAAATAAATATAAAATGTAAAAGAAATAAAACGTCTTACTTTAGTGACACATGCAAGAAGTTTGTGGAAAATTACTTAAACATATTAAAAAAAAACATAATTTGCACAAAATGTGTCTCTGATTAAAATAATTAAAAACGTATAAATAATAACTGTGTTTTCTATAATACACCTAACAATAATTTTACATCAACGTCGATGGATATCCTAACGTCAATATGACGATCTTGGTCTTTCTAGGTAGGACACGAATGACGGTCTTTCTAGTGTTAAGGAATAGGATGAAGAAAATTGGGCCCAGAACAGAGCCTTGAGGGACACCTCGAAATACTGACATTAAATTGGAGTTAAATATTTTTTGTTCATCATGCACTACTGTCTTTATCTCTACAAATAGACGTCTATTTTGCAAATAAGATCGAAATAGCTTCAAAACGTTCTCCCTAATACCATAATGTTCCAACTTGGCCAGCAAAATTTCATGGTCCACCGTGTCGAAGGCAGAACTAAGATCTAAAAATATACCTGCCACTTTACGATTGTCATTAAGATTGCAAATAACCTCATCAACTAATGCCTCAACAGCATCGGCGGTTCCCAATGATTTTTGATAGCCAAATTGTTGTCCATTTAAGATGTTATGCATTCGTAAATGATTCATAAGCCTATCCTTCATAATCTTTTCAAAAATCTTTGACAGTACAGGCAATAGGGAAATCGGCCTGTAGTTGCCAGGATCCGTTTTTGAACCCTTCTTAAAAATTGGAATTACTCGTGCAATTTTAAACTGATCAGGGAATAGGCCTTCGTCAATACAATTATTATAAAGTGATGCTAGTGGAGTTGCCAATATGTCAATATTATCTTTAATTATAGTCAGGGGAATTTCGTCATAGCCTGTCGAAGATTTATTGACCATCTTTTTTACAATGTTGAAAATTTCAATGGGTGTGACTGCCTCAAAACTCATGTTAGAGTTTACTCTGTTGACACTTTCAGTCAGATATGAAATTGCCAATTTATGATCACACGCTTTGAGGCGGACGTTGTTTTCGAACCTTTTTGAAAAAATGTTAGCAACGTCTACAGCATTATTAATAATTTTGTTGTCAATCTTTAAAATAATTTGGTCATTATCTAGCTTTTTTGTTGCATTGCGTTGTCGATTGACTATTTTCCAAATCATCCTACTAGAGTCTGATGCCATTTCTATTTGTTTTCTGACACTGTTTCTTTTCGCACAACTTAACACTTTCCTATACGTTCTAATATACTTGTTTCGATATTCAACAACCGAATTGTCGCATTGCGTCTTATCCAATGTGTTTAGGAAGCGTTTTACTTTGCTAGCCACTCTAATTCCGTTAGTGATCCATTTGGAACATTTAATTCTATTAACATTAACCCTCACATTGTACTTTTTAAAGATAGAAGAGTGTAATTCCCTGAATTTACTGATAAATGTATTAATACCTGTGTTCCAGTTAGCTTCTAATACCTTGTTCCTAAACTCACCTATTTTCTCGTCATTATATTTTATTTTCCAAAAACGAAGGTAATTTGTTCGCTTCCTATATTCAACCTTTTCCAGACTTAGTGTACAGAATAGGCCCGCGTGTCCATCTGACAACCTATTGTGATCCACATTAGTGTAGTCTACGAAATTGTCAGGTAGGTTAGTCAAAATATTATCTATACATGATTCAGAATTATTTCTCATGAAGGTGGGGGAATTAATTAAATAGCGGAAATTATAGCACGTCAATAACGATAAAAAAGAATTGTGTCTCAAGTCATCTTTTAAGACATTAATATTGAAATCACCACAAATCACACATAGATTATTGAGGAAATGCTGTAACAGTTTTTCAAGGCTATCCATGAATTTATCAAAATTACTGTTTGTGGGAGTCCTATAACAGCAAATAACACACAAATTTGTCTCAGTATCTCTAACTCCACACACTTCGAAGCTATTCATTTTATATAATTGCTTACACACTTGCAATTCTTCTACATTTCTATCATTTAGTGTTAAAATCATCGAACCTCCTCTATTCTTTTTGTGTCTAGTATTGTAAGACCCCATTTTATAATTAATGAAATTAAACTGTTTCGCGAGAGTATCGTTCAGAAAATGTTCAGATATGCATAAGAAGGTGAGTTCCTTTGAAAATTCGCTGACATATATTTCCAGGTCATTTTTTTTTTTTTTATTATTAATGCCACATAGATTTTGATGAAAAATGTTAATACGTACATTGTCATTTCTATAATTACATACATTATTATGAACGAAAAAACTGAGAGTTTCGTCCAGTTGTGCTATAGTTTTGTGGATGGTCAACAGGGAATAATTTCATGTCAATTTTAATTCTATCCATAATATTTTTAAACATCCGCAGTGTTCCGGCTTTATTTAATTTACCCGATGTACTGGAAAACATGTCAAATGTTAGACCATAGTGTCAGAATGTATAATTTGTTATTAGGGTAGATAATATACATATATAATAATATATGCAATGTAATTAAATATAAAATATTATTAATTGTAAATAGTAATGTTTGTGCTTGCCGTAAAACGAAACGCGCGTCTACAAGTCGCACGTGTTGAGTGACTCATCTTTCCCACCACTGAGTAGGCGTTTATAAACGGTCGTTGCACAAGCAAACGGGCCACACTCTCCGCCTGACCGCCGCCGCGTACGGACGTGCCGCTACCTGCTCGCATTCCCGCTCGCTATCAGTGTGTGTCATCGGTTCGTCGCTTCCCAGTGTCGTGACGTCATCAGTAGTCCCTTGACTACACCCCCGAACAATTGTTGTCTTTTTATTAAGACAGCACTTGCTCATTTTGCTTCGGATATTATTCCGATTTAACTTCCTTTGCCCCATCAGGGAAAAGTCCTCAGTTTCGAGGTTCTTGGTGGGAAACCTAACGGTGCCAACGAAACCAAGAGAGGGTGGTGACCCAATCCGCCCGCCTAATCCCTTCAGGATCTAGGTGAATAAAAATTGGGCTCCGTCGCGAACGTGTGCGCCGCCGATTTACTGTGCTAGTGTTTCCCGTTTCAACAAGTTCCTGAAAGCAAAGTTCCTGGACTGGAGTTGGAGTTGCTACCAAGCCCGGATCCTCGGACTGTGGCTGCGGGAAGGTTGAAGCGGGTGAGTCGCTGGACCCAGTAAATTTCCTTCATAATTGTGCAAGGAATTAGGTTGTTAGGCTGTTTAGGCGCGGAGCTTCACTCAATGTCCGTTAACTTTTAACCGACAAAATGTCGTCCTTAGACGAGAAGGAAAAAGCGCTTTTGCGTTTTTTCTTCCGCGTCTTCACGACCGACCCAAATTTTGAAAAGTATGGGTCAGAAATTGCTGCCATTCAGCAAACCAGCGATAACGTCACTGACTTCAGTGACGCGCTCGACAGTCCTTTGTCGCCGCCGCCTGCCGACAGAGGCTTACCGCCAGCCGTTGCCGCCGCGATTAAGGCTACTCCAAGACACAAAGTTGTGAAACCCATTGTTTCACAAACAAAGGTCCAGCCCGCACCTGCGTCCATTGTTCCCGTTTCTGGGAACATGGGCAAAAGCTCACCGCCAGCCGTCGCCGCCGCGATTCCGGCTAATCCCGAACCCATTGTATCGCAAACAATGGATCAGTCCGCACCTGCGTCTATTGTTCCCATTTCGGAGAACATGGACACAACCGTACCAATCTCCGACTCGGAATCGGTTATAGATTCCTGCTCTGCTTCCTCGTCCTCAGAAGACGACTACCAAGTCGTCGGAAAGGGCAAGAGGAAGAAGGGCAAAAACTCGCAGGCCGCCATGGCCAAAAAGTTAGTCGCGCTCCCTCTAATCCCCTCTCCCGAGGCGTCCCGTCCCACCTCCCCGGTCCCCGCACCAAAGTCCGCCGCTGCTCATAACAGCAGGCCAAGCAGCCCTAAGGCTAACTCTTCAGCCGCTTCTTCAAAGAAGCTGAAGCCCCCTCCCCCGTTGTTCATTCAGGACAAAGGGAAATGGACAGACGTGTCCAAAATGTGTAATGAGCGCCGCATTCAATATACAAGCGCAAAGAGCACACAGCAGGGCATCAAAGTGGTGGTCCCTACGACAACCGACTTCAGGGAACTAACCCGCCAATTAATCGGAAGGCGCATAGCCTTCCACACCTACTCGCTTCCCGAGGAGAAGCCCACCCGCGTGGTGATCAGGCGGATCCCGAAGGAAATCCCCACGGAGGACATCCTCAATGACCTCCTAGGCCAGGACATCCCGGTCGCAGCCGTCCACCGCCTTCATAAGGCGAGAGGCGGAGACCATTACGATATGGTACTGGTCATCTGTGACCCAGTAGAAGGTCACCACCCGATCTTCAAAGTGAAGTCGGTTTGCTCCCTGACAGGCATCTCAATAGAGAAGCCCTACCGCTCAAGCGTAGTCGGAAAGTGTCACCGCTGCCAGATGTACGGTCACAGCCAAGCCAACTGCCATGCGCCGCACAGATGCGTAAAGTGTCTAGGCGACCATGGCACGGCAGACTGCCCCCGTCCCAAAGACAAGTCGCTTTGCACGGAGCCACCGAGCTGTGTGCTTTGCGGCCAGTCGGGCCACACGGCCAACTACCGCGGCTGCTCAAAAGCCCCCAAAGGCTCCTCCTCTAACCTGGTGAAGCGTGCAAGCGCCCGCCAACAAAGAGAAAGCCCGTCGGTGAGGCTACCCTCTGCCCAGATGCCGGAGAGACTCAGCCCTCAGAGGCCCTCTCCCTGGACCACGCTGAACCACCAGAAAGCCTTCCCGGCTCTCAGTAAAGCAAAGTCCAGCCCCATCACCGGGTTATTAGATGCCCCTGTCCCCACTCCCGCGGCCCAAGCGAGCGCACCGGCACCCGCTCGTCCCACGCCACCCGGCCCCGCGGCCGTGGACCCCTCTAACAACGTAATTTTAGAATCGCTAGCAGAGTTAGTCACCCCCGAAGCAGACCGCATGGCGGCTGATCTCAGGGCGGCTAACACTGGTGGCGATAAACTTAAAATTATCCTCAAGTCCCTACTCAAGTTAGGCGACCTCCTCCGCAACCTTAACCTCGACTAAATCCAATGGATAATACGAGATTAACGTGCACCAAACCCCGATCCCTAAAATTAGGGTACTTTAATGCCAATGGCATTAGAGGCCAGCGTGATGAGATCGCCACCTTCCTCCGCGACCATCAAATTGATATCCTCCTCGTACAGGAGACCTTCTTGAAGCCCAGTCACCGCGATCCGAGAATTGCCAACTATCGCATAGTTCGCAACGATCGGTCACGTTGCCACAAGGGCGGTACTCTAATCTATTATAGGAAAGAACTGCATTGCATCCCCTTAGATCCCCCTCCCATGGAGTCTCTACTCGAGACCTCAGTGTGTCGACTAGGCATGACCGGCCATCAACCGATCACTATCGCCTCTGCGTACATCCCTCCCGGCGGCACGTCCGAGGAGCACACTTTGTTCACCAAAGACCTTGCCGTCCTCTTCGGCTTGAGCGACTCCGTTATCATAGCGGGCGACCTCAACGCCAAACACCCCGCCTGGAACAGCACGACGACCTCTGCCAGAGGACGTCACTTGTATAACCTGGGCGAGTCCCTCAACTTCGATCCCATCGCTCCTATGGAGCACACCCACTATCCCCACGACCCCGACCAACGTCCGGACGTTCTCGACATAGCGCTACTCAAGAATGTCAACCTTAAGTTGCATTCCATCGAGACTTTACATGAGCTTAACTCAGACCATCGACCAGTGCTCATGCACTTAGTTCCCCGCTCGGGCCCTTCTGACCCCAGCCAGCCCCCGCCGACCCAAGTGATAACCGACTGGAGGAAAGTCAGTGAAAAGCTGAAATCCACCACGTCGCCTCACCTGGAGGCCATCCCCGACCACATAGTCTCAGTCGCAGACACGACGGCCGCCATCAACTCGTTTACAGAACACGTGCAATCCGTACTGAAGGACTGCTCACGGGAAGTCCCAGCAATGAGCGATCAACGCTGGATACTACCCGCCGACGTACGTGAACTGATAAACGAAAAGAACGCGGCCATCCGTGCCTACAGCAGCTTTCCCTGCGAGGCAAACAAAGCCCACATGCGTAATTTACAGCGTGCTGTAAAGTATCGCACCAGTGAGTTTCGTAATAATCAATGGGAAAAAACGCTAAGCGAACTCGAGCCTACCCACCTAGCCTTCTGGCAGCTGCAACGCAAGATGCGCTCCACCGAAGAGGCTTCGATGCCTCCCCTCACCCGACCCGATAAGAGCGTCGCATTCGACGACTCTGAGAAGGCCGAATGCCTAGCCGACAGCCTGGAGTCCCAGTGCTCCCCCAGCTCGCAACCAGTAGACAAGCGACATCTCGATGAGGTGAACGCATTCGTCGAACGAAGAGCCGCCCTGCCCCCCGAAGAAGACCCTGATGATCCTCTGCCTCCGGTCACAGCTGACGAAGTGCAAGAAATCATTAGCAAACTTCAACCGCGGAAAGCACCCGGCTCCGACGGAATCACCAATAGGGTGTTCAAACTCCTCCCCGCTCAGCTCGTCGTGTTAATGGCGGCCATCTTCAATGGCGCCCTGAGAAACAACGCGTTTCCCCAAATATGGAAAGAGGCCACTGTCATCGGTTTCGCCAAGCCAGGCAAACCAAAGTCTGAGCCTTCGAGCTACAGACCTATCAGTCTCCTGAATGCACTCGGTAAAATCTACGAGAGACTTATGTATAAGCGACTCAAAGACTTCGCCGAGGCTAAGAGTCTCATCCCCAACGAACAGTTCGGCTTCAGGACCGGACACTCTTGCATTCAACAGGCCCACCGCATCGTAGAACACTTGAGCGCTGGCTTCCAGCGTGGAGCGATGACGGGTGTGTTGTTTTTCGACATAGCAAAGGCATTCGACAAAGTCTGGCACAACGGCTTGTTATATAAGCTGTACAAACTGGGAGTGCCGGACCGTCTCGTGCTCATCTTACGAGACTTTTTGTCGGATCGCACCTTCCGCTATCGCATCGGGAAGGCACTGTCTTCCCCCCACCCCATTAGAGCCGGAGTCCCTCAGGGCTCCCCGCTCTCTCCCCTTATCTTTACTCTGTTCACCAGTGACATCCCCAAGAGCAAGAAGGCTCAGTTAGCCCTGTTCGCGGACGACACGGCCATCTATTACACTGGCCGCAGTCACGACGCTATTTACAGCACCCTCCAAACCTCAGCCAACGTCTTAGGCGCTTGGTTCCGGAAATGGAGAATCGAGGTGAACCCCGACAAGAGCCAGGCAGTTCTTTTCTCTAAACCGCGTAAAAATAAGCCACCCGCGCTCAGCCCGATCACTATGTACGGTAAGCCTATCCCTTGGGAGAAGCAAGCCAAGTACTTAGGAGTCTTACTTGACAACCACCTGTCTTTCGCGGCGCACATCAAAGCAGCTCGCGACCGAGCTGCCTTTGCTATGGGTAGGCTTCATTTCATGATTTCGGCAAAAAGCAAGTTGTCACTCAAGTGCAAGTTGCGCCTTTATACCGCGGTGATCCGCCCCATTATGACGTACGCTTGCGTCGTGTACGCTCACACCAAGCCTAAATACATCCATAGGATGCAAACCTTGCAGAACCGGTTCTTACGTAGAGTCACGGGAGCCCCTTTTTATGTCCGTAACGACCGTCTACACGTAGACCTTAGAATGCCCACCGTCCTTCAGTTTATGAAACGTCTTTCGAAGCGTTTCTTCGATAACGCCAGTAAACACCGTAATCCCCTGATCGCAGCGGCCGCCCGTTACGAACCCTCGCGCATTAGTACAGTACGCCGTCCTCGGCATACCCTCGTCACTCCCGATGATGCTATCACCCTCCTCCAGGAGAGTAGCAAAGAGACTAGCACTCTTAAAAAGTTCAGATACAAACCGCCGTCTTTCCGACCTCGCCGTCGAGGTCCGTCGCGACGTCCCGGTCCATGCCCTCCCCGACCCTCGCTCGAGCCAGCCCGCGATGCTGTGCCAGTAGTTTTAAATCAGCCCCTAAATAATGATATCATTCAGATCCAGCCTGTCCCTATGCAGTCCTCCCCCAGCGACGCCCTGAGCCGAGGCTCGTTCCCCACAGGGGGTGCCCTCAGCGTATAGTCGCTTAGTTTGTAAGTTTTTATGCCCTGGCTGGAGGCCTTACTCTTAAGGCACCCACAGGATAGTCCGGTTAAGCAGACAACAACCTCCTAGGTTGAACTGCGAGATGCCATTCATAAAAAAAAAAAAAAAAAAAAAAGCAAACGGGCCAGTCGAGTTCGAGCGATCGTAGAGTGCGAAGCTCTGAGTCTCAACTTAAAATGTAAGTGCTATTCAGTGATTATTTATTTTATGCTTTTGTTGGTTATTATGATTTTGAATGTACTTATAAATGTAATATAATTTTGTGAAAACCAAGTCCAACATCTTTATTTATTTCACGCCTCCATCCATATCCTTATAATCTTAACGATCCATACTATTTTAATAAAAGTAAAATAGATAAGGTGGGATTGTCCTGCAAGTCTGTACGACGATCCTACAATAGTTGGAGTCGAAAAAATATCCGTATTTATTATATTGCATGTCCATGTAAAGCAGGTTATTAAATATTTCCACCTTGTAATTATAAATGAGTGCCCCCCGTATATACGTGGGCGCGCTCACAATTATATTTGTGTATGTTAAATTTGCTAAACCTTCATTGATTTCCCTCACTAAATCAATGAAGTTATCTTCGTCTCTGATGTCAGTTTCTCCTAATACAATTATACAATAGTCATTTAAGTTAAAGTCTCTCAATTTTGATTCTAAGCCCGCCAAAAGGTGTTTTATATTACAATTAGGTAAAGAGTAACTACAATAATTAAAATCGCTGGCGAAGTTATCTTCCATAGTTTGTAGCCTCCCACTCTGTGAGCTATTACTCAGCACACACAATTTTCTATTCTTGATATTTTTAGGAATTGTCTGCTTGCTGTTTAGAGGAATAATTTCGTTTTGCGGCGTCGAACTGGTGGAAATGTTGTCGTTTATTGAATTTGATTCAGTGATTGAAGTCTGATTACATATTGTTATTACGGGCGTAGTCTTTTCATCTGCATATAGAACTGTCTGCAGTCTCGGTGTCCTGTCAGTCTTTTGTTTCAATTTGCTTTTTTGTCCAGATCGAGGTGTAACCTTATTTTTGTCTGTTAAATTTATCGTTTTGTAAGCATCTATAACCTTGAAATATTTCTGCAGATCTGATTTTAAACTAAAGTTTTCAGAATTAAGGTTTTCAATTTCTTGGTGAGCTATTTGTAAGTCGTCCGATAGTTGCTTAACTTTTTCGTTCAAGTCTATAACAGTTTGACTAATATTCAATGAGGTGTTTGGCAAACTGGTCATGGTCGCATCAAATAGTGTTGAACTGTCTCTGCTGATGTCATTTAAGGAACTGGTTCTTTGGATTTTACGATAAGTGATATTGTTGCAATCCTCCATTTTATATCAAGACAATAATATCAATATTCCAAAATTTTATTAAATCTACGTATAACGAAACGTCGTTTCAAAAGGCTGGTATTCAATTCATTCAAGTCAGGTTTCTAAACGAAGATTATTTTGTCAAGTCTCAGTAAACCTTGTGTGATTGGTCAATTGTTTATCATATCGTTTAAATGCACCGTTAATGAGTCATCTGTTCTTTGTTTACGTTATGAAAACTATCTAAGAACGTTCTTGTTAATGACTGGTGTTATTAAGACCCAGTACTTCGTGCGTAGACTTATAGTTATAAATAGTTTACAGCCAAACCTGTTTCTATGGTGTTGTTGTACAGTTCAGTGCAATATACAATCGCACTGTTTTCACTTTCTTCAACGCGTATTAGCAGCTTCAGTACCTTGATAACACAATCACTAAAGTTACAACTTATCTAAAGTGTATTACTGAACTTTTAGGCCCTTGATATTGGGAAAAATATATAATTTATGAATTAAATCCTTAGTAAATCACAGAGATCGATGTTTAACGTTTGACAGCTCACGTCACGACTGAATTCTGTGCTATGCAGGCTTGGAAGATGACGGTCAGCTATGGCGTTAGGACGTCTACTCCCCATTGTAGCAGGGCTGGGAAGATTTCATCTAAGCCTGCGGATTTATATGGTTTGAAAGTCTTTATTGCCCATTTTATTCTCTCTGCAGTTACTATGGTGTGGGCTCTGGCCCAGTCTTGGTTATTTGGTGTGTGCCTTGGCTCGCTTGCCCAGGTTCTGTCCTCAGAGAGATTACAGTCTGGAAAGTGGGTTTCCAAAAGGACTTTACTTGTTTCGTGGTCCGACTTGGTATAGGTGTTGTCTGAGGTTTTCAGTGAGCCGAGGGTGCGATCCTGATCAGTAGATAGGATCTTCCTTACACGCGCGGCTTCACTGTTTGATTCAATTTCTTCGCAGAACTTCCGCCAGGCTGCCCTACTGGCATTCCTGACTTGTTTCTTGAAGGTGTATTGTGTTTTCTTGTATGAGTCCCAGTCTTCTGGTAGTCTGGAGTTTTTAGCTCTGTTGAATTGTTTGCGCATGGTTTGCCTGAGCTTACTAAGTTCCGCATTCCACCAGGGGCTACCCTTGCTCTTGGTGTTTGGATCTCTTAGCTTGCAGCAGGCGTGGTAGGCTTCGATAATAAGTTCAGAAAGTTTCGTTACAGTGTCTTCTAGTTGTTTGGGGTCCGTTAGTGTTTGTGGCTTTTGGTGCTGTACTAGTAGGGAGGCCAGCAGCCGTTTGTAGCCGGGTACATTGGTACGGCGTGGGTTACGCCTGGGTCCGGGTTTATCTATGTTAGTCTTGTAGGCTTATTGGATACCCAAATCGATCAATTAGTGAGTTTTTCGAGACTAATCATGAGATCACAAAAGAATGTATTTCACTCACAACCTCTGTCCGAATGTTAAAATATTAACGATGAAAAACGGCGTCAGCTACTCGTTAATTACAAGAAATCTAACGTAATGAATATAATTGCGAGACCCTGTAATTTCAGCTCATCCCGACTCCGCCCGAAATTCAGGTTGATTTCCTTATATCCTTCAGGGAAATCTGGATGGGAAAATTGCAAGGAAGTTTGTAATAACTCAAGGTATAAAAAGGCCAATACATCATCATTGTCTCCTCCGCTTTTCAATTGAAAGCTATCTCTTCAGGCAACTGCAGATCACGCTCTGGAGGCGAATGTTCCTGGCGTTTGACGAAATTGAAGTGTATACTTAAGGTGGGGGTGCTACCTTGGCGCGTGGTTCAACCTTAAATTCCCAAAATTTGTTTTTCTTATCTACCTACCATTTTGCAACGACTTGGGGGTCTACTGGGGTTTGACAGTACTAACTAGATGTTGCTTTGCTTGTAGTCAGTATAAATAGACATGAATAAATAATTAATAATATATTGTTATTACTCTTATACACCCGGATATAACTACGCATGAAATGTACCAAAAATATAGGTACTTACTTAACTTTTTTATTAAAATTGATATTATAAAAATTATCTGCAAACATTTTTCTCACAAACAAATGATAACATTGACGTAAGTAGGTAATTATTGACGATATTTACAGAAAAAAAACTTGCGACCTTTGAACCGAAATTGGCTGTTTTCACAATATGTGTTACGCATACCTAATTTAAAGTAGTAGTACCTACCCAACTAGCATGCCTGATACCGCTACAGTTGTACTTTAAAACTGAATGGAGATATAATTTCGCCACTTTCTTTGTAGGTGTACCTTTATTGGGCTTTTATGTACCCACCGATTAGTTTTTAGAAAACGTTCTATGGTCTTTTATACAACTAACTTTTGCTAGTTGGGTAGTATGCTGCCAGTGCCTTATACAGGGTGTAATGGAAAGACTATATACATTTAGGAAATGAAATGAAATAACTATCAGGACACCAAATGTAATCAAATTATCAAAACACAAAAGTTATAAATTTACGCAACAAGATGAATAGAATGAGTTGGTGACGCAGCTAACAATACATACTTATGGGTATGCTACAGACCATCGTTTCACGAATAAATTATCTGCTGCCCTATACAAAATTTCAAATCCTATTCGACCCAAAGGTATGGGTAGCTGATATTTTTTTCCCTATTACGATGTTTGTCTGATGGAGAAACGTGTTCTGTTTGATGGTTTGTAGCACACCCTTAAGTATGTATTAACATTTCCGTTAAATCCTGTAGGTATAACAAAAAAGTAAAAAGACAACTTATTCAAACATTGGTTTTTAGGGTTCCGTACTGAAAGTGTGGCTCGTCCATCCTTCTGGCTGTCACAGAGCTGTATGTTTTGAGCACTTAGGAACTTACGCGCGGTAGATTTCAAGTTTCTACCGTGTGTAAGTATGTCACAAAATGATTATTACTATGACCGCTATCATTAACTGCCTATCCTTTTTCCAAATATATTGGGGCTTACTTACTATGCGTTTATAACAACACATATAAAACACAAGAAAAATAAAGGGGATGCCCTAGAAATATATATTTGTGGCGTTTTCACGGACCCTTTGTGGGCGAGCCCGACTTGCACTTGGCCTATTTTGCAAATCTTGTCCCACATCTTACACCAACTAACATATGCATCCAAGTCTGGATATTACCGACTTTTTTAGCCCCCCCCCCCCCCGTCCGGACTTTTTCCATACTTGACATTTGTCTGGACTATAGATTTTTTCCGAAATAGAAAAAGGTAATGTAATGAGCATTTAAAAATAAAGATTAAAAGGTATCGTGTGTAGTTAGTAACAGGATTCTTGTCCGGACTCTTTTGCAAATGTCTGACTTTTTGTCGGCCTTTTAATTTTCAATATGGTGACCCTACATCTACCCTTACTTAAGAAAATTCGTGTTCCTAAGATGTGTGTAAGCCTGTCTTCATTTTATCTGCTAATTTATTTGACTTTACTTTTTGGCAACTTTAGTTTTAGATTAATGCCTGAAATTTTTTAGCTCTTAAATTTGTGAATACTCTCTCAGGAGTACAAGTATTAACAGATTTAGACCCTTTTAATATATTCCAGTCATTATATTTTTAAAGCAATTATCGAAAAACTTTTGGAATAATTGAATTTTCTCGTTGACACTTACAAGTCCATTAAAAGGCTCTGCTTTAGTATACATATAAGTAAATATATTTATACTTACATGTATATTATAAGTTTGGGAACTCGTGGCTAAATAATAACAGCCGCTTGGGTTCTTGGCTTTGGTTCCGCTTGATATCTTCAGGTTAAACCGAACTTGCCTAGATTGGTCCGTGGATGGGTGACCACCCTTTACATACCAAGTTTCCTCCGTGCCTCGGAGAGCACGTTAAGCCGTTGCTCCCGGCTGTCATTTATAAATCTTTGACAGTCGTTACAGATAATCAGTGTCCCAAAGTCTGACAACCAGTCTTACCAAGGGGTATCGTATTACTCAGTACTAACTGGGTTGTGGAGGTCAGATAGGCAGCCGCTCCATGCAAACTACTGGTATTCAGCTGCATCCGGTGTGACTGAAGGCTAAGCAGATGATGATATATAATATGATATATTGATCTGAATAAATAAATAATATGCTCTGTATGGTGTCGGACGTAAGGAATAGCACCATCCCATATCTTCCCGTGGGTGTCTTAAGAGGCGACTAAGGGACTTGTCAGAGAATGGGCAGCAGCGTTCGCCAACCCGCTTGCCAAGCGTGGCGACTAAGGCAAAATCCCCTTATGCCATTTGGCGACACTTTCGGAAGGCCTATGTCCAGCAGTGGACGTCTTTCGGCTTAAATAATGATGATGATAAATAATAAGATCAGATTACTGTACTGATTCTCTGATTATTGTACTTAGGGCAACTGTTTGAACAGAGTAAACAATATCCATAAGTCAAAACATCATGCCCGTGTAGTTTAGTTTAGAAAAATTCTTTATTAACATAACAAATATACATAGCTGTAGAACTTATAAATAAAGCAACAGTAACACTAATAATTAATAACAAACACTTTTACAGGCTAAGAGCACCTTTATAAGTATATAATAATATTGTTTACAAACTTATCACAACATGAGACATTTATTAATTAAACTTTTATAATTAGCATATGAAATTATTGTGATAATTTCATTTTTATAATGAGGGGGTAGAAGTAAATACTTAGCTACGCGCTCAGCGTAAGTGCGACCGGTGCAAGCGGTAGCTCAGGTGATCGCGCGCGGCCACTAGCGGCGCACGAGCTACCGCACCTCCCGCGCGCTCAACTGTGTACGGTGAGCGCGGGGAAGCGCGGCCGCATCATACGGGTCCAGCTACGACGCGTTATCAGTATTGTGCGCAAACAACACGTAGTGATGGGGAAGCTTGTATGTACCGTATCCATCGATATGTCGCAAGTCTTTCAACTTAATTTGTCCTATGTTAGCAATCAATTTATTTTTATGACATTTATTTTTGTTATAAAATTTACGAGTTAATTTTAAGATGAATTTTGTAATGCTAGGTAACTTTACCTTTCTGTGTAGTGCTTTAAGGTTTGTTTTAAACGGAGTATTAAAGGCAATTTTAACAGCTTTATTTTGAATTATTTGTAATAGGTTATAATTAGATTGACAGGTACAACTCCATACCGGACACGAGTAGGTGATGCAAGGTCTGATTAGAGTGGTGTATAACCGAAGTTTGGTATACGGGCTGAGCTTACTTTTTCGGTTAAGAATAGGACTGAGAGAACCGAGTGCTTGAGCTCCTTTAACTCGTAATTTGTTTACATGCTTTGTCCAGTTCAGCTTTTTATCCAACGTAACTCCTAGATATCGAACTTCTGTGGACCACGGAATCGGTTGCCCAGCGATTTTTAATTTTCTTTTTGGGGTGGTACGTTGGCGTGTGAAAAGGATAGCTTCAGTCTTGGATTCATTCAGCTTCAGCTTCCACTTGTTGAAATAAGATTGAAGTAGTTCAAGCGACAACTGAAGTCTACTTATGATTATGTCGACGTCTTCATCGCTTGTGTACGATGCTGTATCGTCGGCAAAACAGGCCAGATGAGTACGGACCTGGACGGGAATGTCACTTACAAATATAATAAAGAGGTAGGGACCGAGCACCGAGCCTTGAGGAACTCCTGCCAACACCGTCCGTGGCGAAGACCTGTCAGTACCAATATGGACCACAAACTTACGGTTATTAAGGTAAGATTGGATGAGTTTTACTAACGCAATTGGAATTCCGTACGTGATGAGCTTGTATAACAGGCCTTCGTGCCAGACGGTAACGAAGGCTTTTTCGATGTCCAGAAGGAACATACCGGTAGACTGCTTTAGATTAATATGATAAGAAATGTGTTCAGAGACTCGAGCCAGTTGTTGTACTGTGGAGTGAGAGGAACGAAAGCCAAATTGTTCGTTCATAATGAGCTGTTCAGAGCAACGTCGCAAGCGGTTGTATATCATGACCTCAAACAGCTTACCGAGAACAGGAAGAAGGCTTATAGGCCTGTAACTAACTGGTAAGGAGGTGTCTTTTCCAGGTTTTTTAATAGCAATAACCTTTGCAGTTTTCCATGTATTGGGAAAATATCCTAATTTTAGGCAACCATTGAAAATTTTTGTGGTATACACAACAGCTTTTTGCGACAGATTTTTGAGCATAATGTTGTGTATACCGTCATCACCTGTAGCCTTCCTGGTCTTGAGTTTACGTATGACTTTCCAGACTTCAGTTGGCCGCACAGGTTGATGAAGTTCATTTATGACGTGATCATTTAATTGAGTGGTGGCTGACTGAACGTCCTTATCGACACTATCGTTTATCCAGCCATGTGTAAGATTTAAGTTTGCCTCGAAGGCATCTGCTAGCGCATCACATTGTTGAGGGGTGTTAGTTGTAAGAGTTCCCTCAGGTGTTTTAAGTGGAGGTATTGTGTCTGATCTGGATTTTAATGACTTTGCCAGGCGCCAAATATCGTTGCTAGGATTATCAACTTTCGAAAGTTTAGCGTTCCAAATTTTGTCCTGATGTTTCGTAATAGCCAAATTTATCAAATTTTGTAAGTTGTTGATAGCTGATCGTAACAGTCTTTTTTCCGCAAGTAGTACTTTTGGTTCCTTTCGACGAAGTTGATTTTTATACTTGATCATTTTTGCGATGTGATTAGGTAGTTTTGTGCAAGTATTTACGTGTACTTTAATAGGAATAGATTTGTCTCTAGCAGCAGTAAGACACTGATGTAGGTGGTTTACGGCGAAGTCGATTTCAGGTTCAGATTCGAATACCTTCGAGCTTAGCGAGATCTTTTGGTCAAGAAAGGAGCGGTATTTGTCCCAATCAGCGTCACAATACCGGTAGTGTTTGGAATTTGGTTTGAGAGAGAATTGACAATTCACTGTGAAATATATAGGAAAGTGGTTTGATGAAAGAGCAGGTATTGCGCGAACCTCATTTATATTATTTACATTTTGCGCCAGAATCAGATCAGGATTTGTAGCGTTAAGATCAGGTCTATAGTTAACCTGAGTAGGTGAGTCAGGGTATAGTATCACGTAATCATGTTCAAGCATATGGCGAAACAGTATATTACCACGGGTGTTGACATAACTACTATTCCAATAACCATGATTGGCGTTGAAGTCTCCCATTATTACAACGTGAGGCCCCAGGGAGAATAAAATATCCACGTCATTGCATTTGAGCTGCAAGTTTGGAGATTGGTAAGCTGAAACAAAGATATAATCTTTCCCACTAGTTTTTAAACTAATAGCAACTGCTTCAATGTGCTTAGTTTTGGGAACAGCGATCGGTACAACCTCTAATCTCTCATTGACCAAAATGGCTACACCTTGTCCCCGCCCACTGTGGTGTTTGTCTTGTCGATAGCAGTTAAATCCTGGTGTCTTTAAGGGAATATTACAATTGAGTTTAGTTTCACAGACAGCTATTATATCAATGGATAGGGTACGTACCGCTAACTCAAGTAATTCATGCATTTTAGAGCGAACTCCATCGGAGTTCCAAGATAAGAGTCTTAATTCATTACTATTATTATACATAGTGTCCAAGATGAGTTAGAACTAGCATCACCTTATCTAACATAGATTCACAGGCAGAAAATTGAGGCTTAAGGTTTTTAACACAGACAAGTATTTCTAACATCTCTTTTGTCACAGGGTCATCTGATGGTAAGTCCAAATACTCATTAGGAGGATAATGGTTGGTGTGGGTTTTGACGGCACCAGCATATGTAGGTTTCTTGAGTGAGGGTAGTGAATTAGTAGGAGGTATAGACGCATGTTGGATCGCCACGGTTTGCAACGGCCTAGACTGGTTCTCACGCCTAGCTTGCGATCGTTTCAGGTAGGCAAGACGGGTCTCGCATTTGTGAAAGTTAGCAGGATGATTCTGATCACAATTACAGCAGCGTGCAGGTTCAATACGGTCTTTTTTAGGGCATTCACTCGTTACATGAGGTTCTGTACATTTAACACACCTAGCAGGCATATTGCAATTTCTCGATGCGTGACCAAAGCTTTGACATCTATAGCATTGAGTCCCAGCAGTCTTTTTAGGCATGAATTTTTGGATCGTAACCACGTAATTAAATAGATATTTAATATTGCGAAACTTTGATATGTCAGTTCCAGCAGGAAGCACTGCTAAGAAAGGTGGGCAAGACAATGTACTCACAGTTTGCGTCTTCATTTGTGAGACTGATGCACCTGGAAATCCGAGTTTTTCGAGCTCGGCAGATAATTCATCTTGGACGTAGGATGACAGACATCTTTACGGGTGTAAGTTAGGAAAGCTGCATTTTCTTTGCGGAGACCTTCTTTCACAAATTGGTGAGCTTCTATTGAGTGGCAACTTACTGCAACTTTATTGTTAGCTCTGTACTGAAGATGAAACTTGTTGGTGTTACGGGAGATGAGGTTTTTAATTGTTTCATGTGTCCAATCTTTCTGTATCTCCAATATTATGGGTGGAATATGTCCTTTTTTCTTCACTCCAGTCGAGGCTTCTTTGTACTGGATATTCGTTGATGATTCACCCTTGTCGTCAACAGTGAGGTCGTTGAACTGATTGCGCAGAGGTAATCTGCGCGCTTCGTCAAACTTTTCAGAGTTTCTCGAGACAGCAGGACGTTTGGCGAACTGCCATGGACCAGAGATATCTTCACCTGGTCTTTTGGAGCTGAGATTGCCGGTGGATTCCGACCTGACTAGGAATCTATCCATTTTTGGTACAATATCGACGAAAGTATCGATATGTAACGAGGCATCCCTAGCGATGGTAAGCAACGAACGTGGTGGGGTTAACGTAGCTACGCGTGCGTGCGAACAGGACGCGAACCGTACGCGGAATTCAGCAGTCCAGCAGTGGACGTCTTTCGGCTTAAATAATGATGATGATAAATAATAAGATCAAATTACTGTACTGATTCTCTGATTATTGTACTTAGGGAAACTGTTTGAACAGAGTAAACAACATCCATAAGTCAAAACATCATGCCCGTGTAAAGAGTTTTTAATGAGTAAGCCGTAGAGTTAGATTTTCAACTCTCTAAAAACCTCAGGTATTCGCAACCAGCTTGCGTGAATGACCAGAACCAGCTGTATCTGCGTGGACGAGGCTCTATGAGTATGAAACAATCGTAGCAAGTGGCGTTCTGTGGTTTCTCCCTGCCCCCATGGGAAAAAGGCGTTAGTTTATGCATTTATTATTTAGGTGTTGCCTCGTTTTAGTTTAGTGTGTGTGGGTGTGTGAGTATGCGTGTGAGTGTGTGTGGGTGTGTAAAAAAGAACCCCGTTTGTGGCACCTGCTAACATTCTTCATTCATAAAAACATTTCTTAAAGAGTTTTTACTCATTAGACTTCGAGTCATCATCGTCATCATCATTTCAGCCCAAAAGACGTCCACTACTGGACATAGGACTCGCCCAAGTGTCACCATTGAAATTTTGGGGGGTTTTGCCATAATCGCCACGCTTGGCAGGCGGGTTGGCGATCGCAGTACGGTTGTTACAAAAGCACAGAGAACGCTGCTGCCCATTCTCTGGCAAGTACCTTAGTCGCCTCTTACGACACCCACGGGAAGATATGGGATGGTGCTATTCTTTACGTCCGACACCATACAGAGCATCGAGTCCCATAATCTTAATATTAGAACATTTCTTTTAAAGGGTTAATTGGAAAACACGTGTATAACAATATTAATTAATTTATTACTTAAACAATAATTACACAACGTCTTAGACATGACTGTCTTACAATCAGCACTTATCAATAAACTCTAAGATTGACCTCTATTCCAATAGAATCAGGTCACGGCGACGAACGTGTAGACGATTGTAAACAATTGCCAATAATTCTAAATATATCACAGGCTTATCAAATACTTAGTATTAAATGCACAACCGGAAGTGAAGCGGCGTTCGAGTCTTCCTGTTTTTACCCTTGAATGGTGTAGACGCATGACCTCGATTAAAGGTCTTTCGGAATTGATCTTCACCTCACCCCCACGACTTCCGACGCAATTTGCAACATGCGACAGCCGCGCGCATCACCTCTTTCCGTCTGCGCTAAACTGTCGCTACACAAGTTGTGTCGGCGTGACAGCAGGCATACTCTACTAATCCATACCACCTTCATGGATTTTGGCCACAGAACCTGTCTCAAGACAAGCATCTCTGGAACGTGTACCTCGTGGCTGAGGGGTATTCAGCGTATTCAGTTGGTAACAGGCGGCCTATCTGACTTAAATAGGTAACTGACAGCTAGATACATCGTTAACTGGCCTGCAGGTGCGTTGCCAGCTTTTGGGTAGCAACGATCAAGTTGAATGTGTCTCTGATTTCACTGGCACTTGAACACTTCAAACAGAAATTGTGGGATATAATATGTTTGTAGTACTTTCCTTCCATAGGTTTCTTCACATCTTGTTCATAAATTTGGTACTTAGATACCTTTGGGCAGGATCCGTCTTAAGTATCAATCACTGATAGGTTCTCGTTTTTAGTTCGGCAGCATCTTTATTTTACACGTTAACGTTAACGTTAACGAACAAAATCAGTAGTTATTTTCAGTCTGGTTTAACTGGTTTTTACCAGTTTCTCCTTCAAAATCTTATAGTAAGCGTATAATCAGGCATAAATGTGTTTAGAGAGTTTAGAATCTCATCATTTAGTAGTCGAGGTGCGTCAATAGCCCAGAGGTAGTCCAAATGATTAAACTTCTCATCAGGAACCAGGAACATTTTAGGTTTTGAAGGCAACTTATTAAAAAGTTCTATAACATTCTTCTCACTGGACAACAAGTCATTTTTAGACCAGAATAACTTGATAGGAACGGTTACCTTACTCAGGTCATACTCAGGAGGCGAGCCAGTTCCGTAGATCCTCCAATTGTTCAAGTATCCATAGTCAAACTTCTGGAATTTTCCAGAAAGGATTTCTTGCGAGAAGTGAACTGCTGTCTTCCAAGACGTTCCAGTACCCAAATGTGCCAGAAAAACTGGCAACAGGGTCTTGTTGAACTGCCCTTCGTTAAAACCACACAAGTAGAACACTATATTCTTGCAAATCAAGGAATCCATGTTTTCTCCGCTACACGTGCTTGAGATCTTGCCCAGGGCTGAATTTTTCGGTATAAACTCATAAGTTCCTTGTAACTCGTCTAAATACGCTAAGTTGCTTGCAATTGGTGCCATAGACTTCAACGGCGACTTCATATCGGATAGATAGACGACAGGAGCTAATGCAAAGCCAGCTGTCAATATGTCGTTATATTCAGGCCTCAGCGTCAGCATTGCAAAGAGAATAGTTGTCCCCATAGAATGTCCAATATAGGTTATTTTAGTATCTGTACCTTTAGTCTCCAAAATGTAGTCTATCACTGCAGGAACATCATATAAAGCTACTTCGTGCCAAGAGAAGTCCCAATACGCATGTGAGTCTGTTTTGAACCAAACATGATCTTTGGAATACCTGTTTCCCCTTATGTTCGACATCCAAACGTCGTACCCAGCATCAGCCAGCACATACGCAAGTCCTTTTCCGGGACCATTCATGATCCAGTCAGCAGAGCTTGCAAATAAGCCGTGCTGAAGGAGAACTGTCTTCGATGGCACTGTCTTCCCATGTTTAGAGCGAGGAATCCTGTGTAGATTGAGAACGTAGCCTTGAGATATGACGGTGTGGGTCTCACAAATGTATCCATTTCTTGTGATTATTCCAGGCACTGATAGAACGACATCAGGATTTTCCAGCAGCGAAAACGTGTTGACACCAACATTGTAAGATGATGCATCGACAAGGTTTCTTCCATTCTCCTGAATATCGTCGACGTAGGTGTTGAAGTTGTCTTTGATCATCTGCTGCTGTTCTTCGACGTAGTTCTCGACGGAATCCTTCATGTTGATGGCATCGTTGTACATGGTCTTCACTTTATCACTTTGCTCTTTGAAGAAGGAATTGAACGAGGGAACAAGAGACCACGATTCTGGCGCAACCGCCGTTACACTTAGGATCAGAAATATTAAGGCGCGCATTGTGAAGAGGTTTGGTTGTGACTGTGCGCGAGACGGATAGGCATCAGTAATATACTAGGAGTTTGCGAATGACCCCGGAGATGAGGTTAAAACGTCACACGATAACAACAATTGTCTGTTATTTAAAAATTACCCGTGTCATTTTTATCTACAATTGGATATTCCACACGGACTGTTATTGCAAGATGAGTACAATTACAAAATGTTTTAAAGGCCTCTTCAGATATGAACGGTTCGTCACCACTTCGGTTAGAGATAAGTACGGTATTTGTTTGCTACTTCGAGGAATTTTATGTTGCATAACAATATTCTGGTGAACAGGGCCCTTATCCTAGGTATATATTGTAATGATTTATTCATGCTGTCCAGTATGACATCATGGGTTCACAAATAAACGTTGGTTTATTAAGAAAATTTATCATCTCATCGTTTTCGAAAACTAAATTATTTAAACGGAAAAAGCATAATCGTGTATCTTTCCAGGCTAGACCCATATGGTTTTCAAAGTTGTCATGTTTTTACTTTGTTATCGTCAATGCAATTTGGTGGACAATTCCGGAAATATTTGCGGTGAATCTCTGCGCTTTAGACGTGTAATTGCGGATAATTGTTTGATTGCAAAAATAGATAAAAAAATACCAAAACGGACTGACAGATTTACCAAGACGGATCCGGCTGGCTTTCGACTTAACGGAACTCAAATTTTAAAAGATATGGTTTTCAGAGAGTTGAAAATGTAACTCTACGGCTAACACATTAAAATACACAGGCATGCAGTTTTGACTTGTGGATATTGTTTACTTTGATCAAAAAGTTGGCCAAATTGCCAGTCAATCTGATCTTATTATTTATTTATTCAGATAAATACAAATTATACATCATCGTCTGCTTAGCCTTCGTCTCACCTGATGCAGCTGAATACTAGTATTTTGCATGAAGCGACTGCCTATCTGACCTCCACAATCCAGTTAGTACTGGGTAATACGATACTTCTTGGTAAGACTGGTTGTCAGACTTTGGGCCACTGATTATCTGTTACAACTGTCAAAGATTTATAAATGACAGCCGGGAGCAACGGCTTAACGTGCTTTCCGAGGTATGGAGGAAACTTGGTATGTAAAGTGTGGTCACCCATCCACCGACCAATCCAGGCAAGCGCGGCTTAACCTGAAGATTCCAAGCGGAACCAAAGCCAAGAACCCAAGAGACTGTTTTTATTTAGCCACGAGAGGTCCTAAATATATAATATACAAATAAGTATAAATATACGTTATACTTATTATTTGAGCAGAGTACAACAGAGAGAGGTTAATGGACTTTAAGTATCAACGTTCAAAAAGTTTTTCAGTAACTGCTTTAAAAATGTAGTGACTATAGTGAATATAGTAAAAGGGTCTGAATCTGGAGGAACACGAATTTTCTTAAGTAAGGGTAGATGTAGGGTCACCATTTTAAAAATGAAGAGGCCTGACAAAAAGCCGGACATTTGCAAAAGAGACCGGACAAGAATGCTATTACACGAACCACGATACCTTTTAATCTTTCTTTATAAATGCTCAATACATTGCCTTTTTCTATTTTGGAAAATATCTCTAATCAAGACGAATGTCAAGTGTGGCCAAAGTCCCCCGTCCGGACTTCCGGACTGCTACAAAGTCGGTCATATCCAGACTTGGATGCATGTTAACAGAATCCCTTCGTAGCAATTAATTAAAATAAAGCAAGGTTTTATAAGAACTTTACCTTATCAAGATTTATTAGAGGAAATTCTAATCCGTTCGCAAGTATACATTTATATCTAAATGTATGTTTAGTATTCTTGACCATGATGCAAAAAACAACCTTACTGACATAGCAAGCTGAATTAAAATAAGTTTATCTCAAAATACATCACATTACGAAACGAAACAAACGGCGAATGGCGACGTAACGAGCTCATTCACAATACACCACTGCATACGCCTATGGGTATTAAGCGTGATGTTTTATATTATAACTAGTGATCGGATATTCGGATGCATATTTACCTAAAGTACGTTCTTTCCTGGCAAAAGGTACAAAAGTATGGAAGCGGCTATTTAAATGCCAATTTTTGTCGCGGGATTGCCAAATTTCATAATTCTTTAGTAAGTATAAAATGTAATAGGTACTCAAAATATCGTAACGAATTTTTTAAATTTATTTAAAACCTGGCAAGTTTCTTGAAAATAACAAGGAAAAAAATACAACAACTATTTGAATTCGTATTTTTGTGCTGAAATGTCGAATGCTAAAACAAAATGGTAAATATGTCTGGGCATAATTCATTTGGAACTAAACGAAAAAGTGACTAGACTAGTTTTTATTTTTTAAATAAACTCGTTTTCCCATACTGGCACACGCTCCATACTAGTCAACACTGAAACTTTAGATAAATATGCATCCGAATATCCGATCTCTAATTATAACGAATGAGAACTGAGGTAAATAGGTTATGCTGGTTCTCACCAACACTCGTGCTTGGATCTAGAAATTACTTGTCAACCTAAAGTAATAAAACTCGAAATATATGTCTATATTTAGAGTTTTATCAATGTTCTTATCGATTTATAAGTGAAAACTTCTTTAGCCGCCTTGTGCAGTGTTTTTTTATCATATAGCTTTTAGGTATCTAGGTATGCAAAGCATGACATGCATGCATGCACTGAGTATCACGCTTAGGAACCATGACTGAGTTGCCCTTGAGTACTGTTGTATCCTGCGTTACCCGTTGTTTGTTTATTACAGGAACTGATAGACGCTATTGAAGCAGCCAAACTCGTGGTTTAGTTCTGTGCCGACACCAGTCGCTAAGATTTTAGATTCCATCGACACGCTAAGAAAGCGATTGCACTTTTGGCAAGTAATTTCTCGATCCAAGCTCGAGTGTTGGTGTGAACGAACATTGGTAACCTATTTGCGTAAAAGGGTACATCCAGCGTTTTGCCAAAAAAAAGAGCAGCTTTAAAAAAAAAAAAATACTTTGCTCCACGCTTACAATACCTCCTGCCATGTGTTATGGGACATGAAAAAGAAAAACCCAGGTTAGGTATATTTTTTGGTAGTCACAGGCTCGACTGCTTAGAGGTGCCAGATTCCACTCCCGGCTCGGGCAAAATGTTATTGGGTTTCTAAGTTTAATTTGCCTTATTTTAATTATTTTCTTATGTTTAGGTTTTTTAAGTAATCTTTTTTTTTGTCTACTTTAACATTTTTTTTTGTCTTGTCTCATACTAATTAATACTTTTGTTTTCTATCTTTTCATCTGACATTTGTTCATCATCATCATCATCATTTCAGCCGGAAGACGTCCACTACTGGACATAGGCCTCCCCCAAGTTTCGCCACACACAGAGAACGCTGCTGCCCATTCTCTGGCAAGTCCCTTGGCACGGCTCTTACGACACCCACGAGAAGATATGGGATGGTGCTATTCTTTACTTCCGACACCATACAGAGCATGGATTATGCTCGGTTGTTGGCAATAGGCTCGCCACCTCGGGACTTAAACAAAACTGGTGAAATGTGTGTTTACTATTAGCTATACCTCTGACTAATCCTTCGATAATTACATGCGTCATGTTATGTTACGTTTTTCTCGTAGGAATCGAACACGCAACACGCAAATAGCGCAGTAGCCAGTCGCTCAGCCACTGTGCCTAGTGCTGTGACGCATTATTGTATCTTATCATAATAACAAAACAAGTAGTAAACCTGGTAAATCTCATATTAACGATAGTATCATAATAACAATAAACCACATCATATTATCGTATGATCTTTGTTGTAGTATAATGTTATTTACTACGAGCTGCGTCCCCCTGCTGTTTTACAACGACTTTTCACTTTTTGCTCGGTCCATTAGGTTGTTAAATAGCCCATAACCTTCGTCAAGAATTCGGATACCAAGTGTAATTTTGAATCATAGCTGTAGTTCTATTTAGTTTGTTGAAAAAATCCAACAAACTCTTCAGCATTGTTATATTAGTAAAGATACATGAATAGTTTTATTTGTTGTTGTAGCCAACAATGTAGAATGCTCTGCTCACACCCTTACAACACGTCATAATAATAAGTCAAGACGAGACGCGCAAGATAACAAATTAGCAACACATGTTATAACTGTTCATTCCTCATTAGCAATTAACAGAACATCCACACCGAGTCTGTTTTAATTAGTTTTATTCTATATTAATAAGTACCAGAAATAATTAGCGTCTACTCTGACTTGTCAATCTAATCATAACTAGCTTTGTTTGCCCACTTGATGTCAGGGTCGTAAACGCAAGTGCTGGCGTGGTGAGGTCCGGAGACCCTACCACCAGTTTTGACGTTTTTCGTACAATACGCCGATTTTAAAATAAAATAATACTCGCTTCACAAATAATATTTTCATGACTTTAAGATATTTTAAAATTTCTATGGATGTTACTGATTGTACTGCAATTGTGTTGCAAACAATATGACGTAGGATAATTGTATTTTTAATTCACAAATCGACGTATTTACGTTACGAAAAACGTCAAAACTCGTGCTAGCCTTGGTCACTCTGGCTCTCGAGTTGGACAAAGTTTTATTAAGTTCTCACATAAGAAATTAAAAATGGAAGGTTTAAAAAATGGTGGTATGTACCTCATCATCATCATCTGCCTAGCCTTTTCCCAAACTATCTTAGGGTCGGCTTCCAGTCTAACCGGATGTAGCTGAGTACCAGTATTTTACATTAAGCAACTGCCTATCTGACCTCCACAACCCAATAACTGGGTAATACGATACCCCTTGGTAAGACTGTCAAAGATCTATAAATGACAGCTGGGACCAACGGCTTAAAGTGTTTTCCGAGGCACGGAAATGGTATGGTGGTATAGCAGTACCTACCCCAATGAAAGAATGTAAAGCCGATGGTCCTGCGTTTGATCTCTCCCCGGTCGTGTTATGCAATAGTGAGCCGTGCCATCATCATATAGTGACAAATTCTACTAAAATCTGAAACTGTTCTAACTTTTTTAATAAGCTGTTTTCTAACAACTAGGCGAAGGCATTCATACTATTCTAATTTTCCTTGAGTTTTGCCTTCTCCGGCCAAATAGTCAGGAACGAGTCAAAATCGTCTCGCCAGTTTCTTGGACCTCTACCCCAAGGTCCAGATCTTGACTGAGAAACTCATAGAATAGTAATACGTAGTACATTATTTTTTCTACATTAGTTATGTAGAAAAATTATGTACTGCGCAATAAATGGTTATATACACAACCTAAGAGCAAAACAAAAATACCTAAGTAAGACTGGCAGCTTTAATTGATTAATAACGAGCAGTTAACCTAAAGACAAGAATAAGAACTACGCATCATGAGATCTGTATTATAGTGGAAAATTCATGGTAAAGTACATCACAGACATACTTCCATGGGTTTGACTAATTGAAGGGAACTACGCCAGTAATTAAAATGCTATTAGTTCAGGAATTACTTACCTACGCTTACGATAAATTACGCGATCGCGAATACGTGAATTTGCTACCTCCGCCTAAAATGTGATGATTTACCTACGCGTTTCATTATGAATGTAGGTAGGTTAGGTGTCAAAGGAAAATTCAGGGTAATTAACTGCTAATGAAATTGACTAACAATCTACACTTCTGGACACATCTATTGGCCCACCTTGTATTTTCAGTTTCGTTTGGTCCTAAGTAAAATTTTATATTAGGTCGAGCAAAAAGTTTTTATGCAGTTTTGAACCTGGCACATTCACAATTTCATTCAATAGTCTTTTTTTGAATTTCGAACACAGAATTTAAAGAAACAAAAGACAATTTGGAGCCTGTTTGTTGATATCAAACCATCGAATACTAAGAAAACTTGGTTTCATTGGTTTACTTTGATTTAATTCTTGAAAAAGTGATTGATATCTTTGGTTTTGCAACAAACATTACTTATTCTTAACATTAAGGTGAGGTTCTATCAATAATCTATGGATACTTCACCTGAAGTCGCCGCCCAAGCTGTGGCACTTATTCAGGCCGGACACAGCCAAAGAAACGTGAGTGCTCAACTTAATTTAAGTCGATCTGCGGTCCGAAATGTTTATCGGAGGTACCTAGAAACTGGCAGCTTTGTTCGTCGCCAAGGAAGGCCACGATCTCGGGTCACAACTGAAAGGCAGGATCGATTCATCGTGACGACCAGCTTGAGAAATCGTCACCTTACCTCCATTGAGATACAAAACCAACTTCGCGACTTCCACGGAGTATCTGTGAGCGCTCGAACTGTTCGGAGGAGGTTAAAAGAACGCGATATGGTACCACACAAGCCAGCTAATGGGCCCAAACTAACGCGAGCCCACCGAAGAGCGCGCCTTCATTTCGCACGCAGTCATTTAAATTGGACACAGCAAGATTGGAGCCGTGTACTCTTTTCTGATGAGTCTAAAATTGTGTTACATGGCAATGATGGAAGGAAGAAGGAATAACGCGCGCGCCATCGTACGAAGCGCATGCGAATACTTGAAGCTCCGTGTTATTATTTTCTTAAAATTATAAATACTCCCAAATTTAGTCTAAACTTATACCAATCAATAGTAAAAAGTACAAGTGACAATAATCTCATATTGAAATAGACATTTAACAAACAGTGCGCCCTATACAATCAAAAAACTATTCAAAAAAGTGAGCAACAAACAAAAAGACATGTGTTGTGAACGTGACCCAAAGTGATTCATCAAAAGTGTGTGCGGAGCGATTCGTTACCTTATATGGTTATGCAGGACGACGAACTATCCACTGGAATTACTACCCTAAGAAATACGCTAACAATTTGAACAACTTCACTAAGTCACTTCGTGGCGCAAAGGCTAGCGTCGCCGGTAGTGCATTGAATCTCACCGGTGCGAGTTCGAATCACAGTTGGACATCAATGAAATTTTTTGTATTTATTTTGGTTTTGTCTTTAGTTTTTTGAATTCGTTTTGTTTTACTGTTTGTTTATTAATTGCAAACTCATAAAACTTAATTTTATATATTTCTACTATGAACTCATTTGAAATGGAATTAGAAAACATTACAACTAGAAAGCCACGACGGGCAAATTCACTCGATCATTTGTTTACAAATAATTCATCATTGCTCGATACCACCATGAAGAGCTTGCCAAGCACGTCCATTAATGATAACGACACCATAATCAACCTCAACGAAACAATTAGACGATTAACAACGGAACTTCAATCAGCACATCAAGAGATCGAAAACTTGAACAGCGAAAACTTCCGACTAAAAATGGATATAGGCGAAGGTCAGAAAATTATCAATACCTATAAAAATATCATCTCATCCGACACGAAAAACTTGACCCCGAAGACCTCACGTAAACGTATTCTCATTAGAACGACCAGTACGTCTTCTCATTCTACACCTCTCAATCTCGATAGAAAGACTGGTACATTTCCCCATTCTACACCCCCGAAGAGTCAGAATTTTGATCCAGTAAACCATGAGCTCAAAACTCCTCAACCCCCCCTTCTAAAGCGTGACATCATGACCCACACGACACAAAATTTAGCGACATCTATGGACCAAAATAAGAGTCCAAACAAAGAAAAAGTAGAAGAACTGAGCCACAACATACCTTCTCCAAGAATACTAGTATTAGGTGACCAACAAGTAAGGAAATTTGCTCAAGAAATAGCAACGCAGAGAAATAATAATAAATGGAACAACATATACTCGGTATCGGGAATCTCGAAACCATATGCAACGAGTACACAAGTCCTGTGCAACTTTAACAAATTAGCAGAAAAATTAAAAACTGACGACATTATTGTATTAGGTGTGGGAAGCAACGATAAAAATCCCTACTTATTTTTAACTGAGTTAAGTTCTTCACTCCATCAAGTAAAAAATAACAAAGTGTTCATCTTAAACGTTCTAAATAATCGCTATTTAAATGCTAACCTGTTAAATAAACACATAAAACTGATTGTGAAAAATTATCCGAACTGCCAGTTCATTGACACATCTGATGCTATGGTAAGCTCTAATAACATTAATTTTGTATCGAAGCGCTTCATGTGTTTTAAAATAAATATAGAAATTGACAACATTAGCTACCAAAAATTAGTAACTTCACAATTAAAATCAAGATGTGCAAACAAAGATATTATTATGCAACATAACTATAACAGGAATGTTACGGAAACACATATGTGCAAAAAAGGAACTATCCCATATTATTTTAAAAAACAGACCGCCAATCATATTTCTAAACCTCTAAGCAACCCTGAAAACACTAGCCAACCGATGTTTTTTCGAGGTTAAACGCAAATGTTCTCTTCTACATCAAAATATAGCGGGTATATTGAGTAAAAAAGACCTTTTCGAATTATCAATAACGGAATTAGAGAAAACTAATTCGAGTATTGATATTGTTTGTCTCAGTGAAACATTTATACGACAAGGGGCAGAATCCAATCTTATTATGAAAAACTATAAGGTAGTGTCAGCCTTTTCAAGGCCGCATCAACGTAGGGGTGGGACTTGTATATTGATAAAAAAAGACCTCGATTGTAAACCTTTATGTAATCTAATTGAGCCCAAGTTATATTATTTTGAATACTGTGCAATTGAAATCACAACCTTAAAACTTTATGTTATCTGCATTTACCGAACCCCAAATTCAAACATTAAATTATTTTTTGAAAACTTAAACCTTCTCTTAAGAAAACTTGTGAAAAGAAATAATAAAAGCATCATATTATGTGGTGACTGGAACATAGACGCTATAAAAGCAGATAAACATTTCAAAGAGCTAGAATCTATTTTAAAAAACTATAACTTATATAATCATATCACCAGTCCAACACGACAACTGTCTTGTATCGACTTAATTACGAGTAATATCCAAAACGTTAAGCCCCAAATACACTACCTAGCCCTCTCTGATCACGAAACAGGACAATCTATATGTTTTGAGGTAACGGTAGACACCACAAATATTAAAAGACCGTTCTATTTTGAACAAAGACGCGATTTTAATCAAGATAATATAGATAAGTTTGTAAACTGTCTGTCTTCATTGTCTTTTTCAGATATTTACCAGACTGAAGATACTGACATTGCATTTAATTATTTCCATGACATTCTAATATTATTTTATAATTTATGTTTCCCCATTATCAAGTTTAAAATAACTATTAAGCCCTTAAAACATAATTGGATGACAAAAGGTATAAAAAAATGTTGTCTTAACAAACGCCGTCTATATTTAAAATATCGTCTCACAATAGCAAATAAAAAACGTCATAAAAACACCTACTGTAAATATACGGCTATCCTAAAAAGATGCATGTTGCAGGCTCAAAAAGGCGAAAACACGCGTTATCTCTCTCAATCCAGCAACAAATGCAAGGCTGCCTGGAAAGTAATAAAAAGTAATACCAGTGAAAAACTAAATTCCCATGACATTCATAAAATTCAATTGGATAATCAAACTTACACTCAACCTGAAAAGATAGCTGACATTTTTAACAACTTTTTTATTGATTTAACGAATGACACCATTGACCCATCTATTGACTACACACCACCAATGACTTATCTTCCAAACACTATGTATTTGACTCCAACTAATGCCACAAATGTATATAAAATAATAAACTCCCTAAAATCTACGAACTCTACAGGCTACGATGAAATTAGCACAAAAATTCTAAAATTATGTTCTTCATTTTTATCTATTCACATTAGCCATATTATTAATCTTTCATTTATGCAAGGTTTATTCCCTTCACGGCTAAAATTCTCAATTGTGAAACCGATCCACAAGAAAGGTGATAGAAGTGATATGAATAATTACCGCCCTATAACACTCATACCAATACTGGCAAAAATCTTTGAAAAGGCCATGCATGAAAAACTCTCCAGTTTTTTATCTAAATACAAAATTCTTAGTGAAGATCAATTTGGTTTCAGAAAAAATAAATCGACCACAACAGCTTGTTTTGCTCTTTTAAAATTAATAACGAAAAGCCTTAATGATAAACTGCCAATTATCTCCATTTTCCTAGACATGTCCAAGGCATTCGATTTCGTGAACCACAAATTGTTGATTTATAAATTAGAGCGATATGGCATAAGGGGTAACGCGTTGAGATGGTTTGAAAGTTACCTTACACATCGACAGCAACGTGTTGAGATTTTGAGACAAACAGGAAATCAGAAGCTCACGTATAGGTCTCAGTATCGTGAAAATAACTGCGGTGTTCCCCAAGGGACTATACTAGGGCCACCCTTATTCTTGCTTTATGTTAATGACTTGCCCCATGTAACTTCCCACAAATGCATATTATACGCTGACGATACGACCCTCAGTATTATAAAAAAAAATGACGACATTGTTGAGTACCAAAATGAAATAAACATGACATTACATAAAATTATCACATGGCTTGAACACAATAATCTTCATATTAACATCAACAAAACAAATATGATACAATTCCAGACATATAACAGTACGCGTCCACGGCTTAAAATACAGTATAGAAATGAGACAATAGAACAGGTCGATTACGCAAAATTCTTGGGGATAATAATTGACAAAAACTGTAACTGGAAATGTCATATTGATGATCTATGTAAGAAGATAGATAGATTCGTATACGTTTTATATAGACTAACACGTGTGGCTAGTGTTAATGCGGCACTATGTGCATACCATGGCTATGTATCATCCATTTTGCGTTATGGTATTATAATATGGGGTAATTCGGTTGACCTTGAAAGAGTGTTTCGAGCTCAAAAAAAATGCGTGCGCTCAATTTGTGGAGCACACCCACTGGACAGTTGTGTTCCACTATTTAAAAAACTTAGAATACTGCCACTTCCAGCACTGTATATATTTGAAATTTGTATTTTTGTTCACCAAAACAGACACGAATTTGACTTGTTTAATGATGTTGTATCCAGACCCAGCCGAAAAGTGCATATGCTTAATGTTCCTAGGCGTAGAATTAAATTATTTTCTAATAATGTATACTGCATGTCCATTACTGTCTACAACAAATTACCTGATGGCTTCAAAACTCTCAGCCTCAGAACATTTAAATGTAAATTATTTAACCTTCTTTTAAACAAATGTTATTACTTGACTGACGATTTTATGAATGAAAAATTTACCTAAATATTTAAAATTATTGCCTATAAATTATATTTTATCTCCTTGATTTCATCGAATTTTGACTTATATAATTAATCTCTTATACATATATTGTTCAATTTATTTAAATTATATTTCTAATGATGATTTGTAATTCTCAATTTAAATGTAATGATGGACCATAACTGAACAAACCATATTTGTACGCCGGAAACGGCAGAATATTATGATCGTAATACATAATTCACATAACAGCTTTGTACAATATTCTGACAAATAAATGCATTCTATTCTATTCTATTCTATTCTAAGGTCTACCGATGTAAGGGAGAGCGTTTCGCACAATGCTGCTTTGAAGAGAGGGTTGCTTATGGCGGTGGCTCATGGACTGTCTGGGGCGGTATATCCGCGAGCGGCAAAACTCAACTTGAGGTTGTTACAGGACCACGGCTGCCAACATTAAGTACTGAAAGGTACATTCGTGAGTGCTTAGAACCTCACGTGATACCATACGGGGTATGTGGGCCCAAATTTCCTTTTTATGCATGATAATGCAAGAGCCCATGCGGCCGGCATCGTCAGGGAATATCTTCGGGATGTGAACATCACAATTATGGACTGGCCAGCCAGAATCCCAGACATGAACCCCATTGAGCACATGTGGGACGAGCTAAAAAGACGTGTTAGGGCTCGTCAGCCAGTTGCCCAGACAATGCAGAAGTTGAAAACTGCCATAGAAGAGGAATGGGAGATGATCCCTCAAAATTTCATAGAGCGTTTGATAAACTCTATGCCTAATCGTATGAGAGCTGTAGTAGATGCCCATGGAGGCAACACGCGTTATTAAATTAAACCTTTATTTGATAAAACATGTTTTTTATTCAAAAATCAATTGCCTTTAACAAGGCGCATATCCGACTTGTTAGGCGTAGCTCCATGTCGTATGGTATTCTGAATTCAAATTTAAAACAATACGATCGAAAAAGATGGTAAAACGTATCAGGTTTAAAACTGCATCAACAGTTTTTGTTCAATCTAGCAATCATATTTTGGTAGGGGCCATCGAAACCTAAACTCTAAGGTGGGCCAATAGATGTGTCCAGAAGTGTATATTAAATTGTGTATTTCAACTGTTGTATGAGATAACCGTTTCCCGGGAAATTGACGTGCATGACCACTTTGAGGTATTTTTCTATCGAGGAATATGTTATGGCATCACGTTTCCATCAAAAATATAAAACTCAGGTGTCCTCAAATTTGATATATTAATCACACTTTTATAATACTGTGGGACCGGTGCCTAAGCTAGCCGAAACGCCTGTATTTCAGGACACCAGAACCCAGAACCCAGTAGGTACTAAATCAAAACGAGAGCCGTTTAAGTTTGATAAAAAAAAATGATAAGTTAAAGGCCAGAAAAAACCCGAGAATAAATAAGAATAGGTAGTTTTTAATGTTTTATTTAATTATTTAAATTTTTGTATTTATCGCTACTTTAACAAAGCGATAACTCGCCTGACCTCCGTAATTTGAGTACGCACATCAATTGTGACTATACCTTCTTCTTATTTTCGTGTCGATGATACATCCATGTACACCACGCCACGTGGCCACGTTTTTTACGTCAGAGGCGCTATTCAGGTCGTCGAAGGGGCAGGTTAACGGACACTTTGGACACTTCAGCAGGTGGGGCATAATTTGATCCAGAGCGCCGTATTCGTACTCGGTGTTGGAAGAATTAATAATACCCCAGATTGTGTTTGCAGCGGCCCACTTAGGTACGCAATCGATTCACAGCTTAAAATACAGTGTGGAAACGAGACAATAGAACAGGTTGATTACGCAAAATTCTTGGGGATAATAATTGACAAAAACTGTAACTGGAAATCTCATATTGATTATCTCTGTAAGAAGATAGATAGATTTGTATACGTTCTATATAGACTAACACGTGTGGCTAGTGTTAATGCGGCACTGTGTGCATACCATGGTTATGATCATCCATTTTACGTTATGGTATTATAATATGGGGTAATTCGGTTGAACTTGAAAGAGTATTCCGAGCTCAAAAAAAATGCGTGCGCTCAATTTGTGGAGCGCACCCACTGGACAGTTGTGTTCCACTATTTAAAAAACTTAAAATACTGCCACTTCCAGCACTACACATATTTGAAATTTGTACCAAAACACCACCACCAAAACAGACACGAATTTGACTTATTTAATGATGTTGTATCCAGACCCAGTCGAAAAGTGCATATGCTTAATGTTCCAAGGCGTAGAATTAAATTATTTTCTAATAATGTATGCTGCATGTCCATTACTGTCTACAACAAATTACCTGATGGCTTCAAAGCTCTCAGCCTCAGAACATTTAAATGTAAATTATTTAACCTTCTTTTAAACAAATGTTATTACTCGACTGAAGATTTTATGAATGAAAAATTTACCTGAATATTTGACATTTTTGCCTATAAATTATATTTAATCTCCTTGACTTCATCGAATTTTTACTTATATAATTAATCTCTCATACAGATATTGTTCAATTTATTTAAATTATTTGTATTTCTAATGATGATTTGTAATTCTCAATTTTAATGTAATAATGGACCATAATTTAACAAACCATATTTGTACGCCGGAAACGGCAGAATATTATGATCGTAATACATAATTCACAACAGCTTTGTACAATATTCTGGCAAATAAATGCATTCTATTCTATTCTAAAAGATCTCATGCATCGTGCTCTTGCCACCGCCGGTGTGCCAGCTGTCTTAGATCCCAATGGCTTGGCACGCGTCGATGGGAAGAGACCAGATGGTATGACCATACTGCCATGGAAGTTGGGTAGGCCTTTGGTATGGGATGCGACCTGCGTCAACACCCTTGCGTCATCCCACCTTCCCAGCACGGTGAGCTGCGCTGGAGCGGCCGCTGCAGATGCTGAAAACCTCAAGCGACGCAAGTACAGTAACTTAATTGGTAATAATGTGTTTGAGCCGTTTGGGGTTGAAACATTAGGGCCATGCGGCCCGAGTGCCCACCTTGTATATCGAAAGATCGCCAAACCGTTGGTCGACTCTTCCCGTGACCAGAGGGTGGGCCCTTTTTTTGCCCAAAGAATCAGCATTGCCATCCAACGTTACAATGCGGCCAGCGTTTTGGGCACTTTTCCTGTTGACAGCGATGTGGACGAATTTTTTACGCCCTGTAATTTTGATATTTGTACATATTGTATTATTAATTTAGATATATTTGTAGTTTGTAAATAACTGATTTATGCAATCTATACAAATAAATAATCACACTGTCCGGCGCAAGTTCGTTTGCGTCACATTTTCACCGTTTTCGCAACATTTTTCATTGCTGCTCCACTGCTATTGGTCGTAGCGTGATGATATATAGCCTATAGCCTTCCTCGATAAATGGGCTATAAATTTTTTTAATTTATGATAATATTTATCTCAATGTCAAAGAAGATTCGTGGTTGTGGGAGCGTATTTTAGCTAATAATAGTAATATTTATTTAAATCGAACACAAATGATTCATATTGTTGTTAGTAACACTTATAATCTATGTTAATAAGCATGGTAAGTATGGTGATAAGCTATCGGGTGAATCACAAACATACCTTTCCATCAATACAGTTTGCAAACTGGGTGAAGTCAGAAGAAGTAAATTACGCAGTAGCATGATGGGCACGCCAACCTTAAGTTCTAGTTTGTGAGAGGGTAGATCAGGCACATTAATCATCATCATCATCATTTCAGCCGAAAGACGTCAACTGCTGGACATAGGCCTCCCCCAAGTGTCGCCACATTGATCGGTCCCATGCGACTCGCATCCAGCGGATCCCCGAAACCTTCACCAGGTCATTGGTCCACCTAGTGGGAGGCCTTTCAAAGCATCGTCTCCCGGTTCGCGGTCGCCATTCCTGAACTTTTCGGCCCCATCGGCCATCTGTTCTGCGAGCAATGTGCCCTGCCCACTGCCACTTGAGTTTGGCAATTCTTCGGGCTACGTCGGTAACCTTGGTTCTCTTGCGGATGTCCTCATTTCTGATTTGATCACGCAAGGAAACTCCGAGCATAGCTCTCTCCATTGCCCTTTGGGTGACTTTGAGCCTTCTGATGAGGCCCATTGTGAGCGGCCATGTTTCGGTCCAGGCACATTAATACTGTTTAAAAATTCTGCAAGGTAATTAACCAATTACCTTCTCCAAAATTCTGTAAGGTAATTAACCAATTACCTTACAGAATTTTTAAACAGTATTTAGGTGTCTGATCTACCACCTCACAAACTATAACTTAAGGTTGGCTTGCCCATCATGCTCCTGCGTAATTTAAACCTACCGAAACTGCAATAGTAATAAGTTGCGAGTAGTGTCATTGCAAAGAAGCCCTATAGAAGATTGAGATAGTATGTATCCACGGATTCCTATAATACCGTCAAATTTTCCATTTGAATTCAATAGATTGCAATTATCTATCAATGTCAGTTTTGCTATGACAATCAACAAGTCACTAGGGCAAACTTTAAGCAAAGCTGATATTGATTTAACTAAGTAGTGCTGTTGTTTTAGCTCAAAAAGAATCGTAAACCAAACATTTTATAATAAGAAATTTTTCAATAAAGGTAATACGAAAAACTGAAAATAAATAACAATTAAATGAAAAATGCAAAAACGAAAAAAAACAAAACTAAATAAACGAAATAACTGTTTTGTTTACATCCACGCGGACGAAGTGTAGGGCACAGCTAGTCTTTCAAATAAAGTGTCCGAAGAGTCGTTTACGTTGAACTTAAGAGGGTTTATACCCTACAGCATTTCATACAAACTTTCAAGTCGTTATTTTCCGAAATGACTGAACAGGTTTTGATGAAACTTCCTACGCATATGCAGTATATATAGGTCTAAAAAGTTACTAAAAATTTTCATTTTCAAAATGTCTTTTAAAAATGAAGATAATTTGAAATTTCTGTTTCTATAGATAATTAAAAATCGGTCTAATTTAACTGTAATATAATTTTTCGAAAATGTTTTTCTAGTACCTTTTTTACCTATGTATACTGCTTATGCGTAGGAAGTTTCATTAAAATCTGTTCAGTCATTTCGGAAAATAACGACTTGAAAGTTTGTATGAAATGCCGTAGGGTATAAACGCTCTGAAGTCTTGTTTTTAGAGCAGTGTTGGCCAGAATTGACGAGTTCTAGGTCGAGGGCACGAACCCAGGCCGATTACACACATAACATCACGACTGTAATCCCTTAAGGGTTAGGCAGACGTTAACCTAGTAGTAGGTACACCCACATCTTGCCAGTTATGTTTAAGTCCCATGTAATAGGGGGCGAGTCTATTGCCATCAATCGGGCCACCAATCCAGACCGTGGCTGCTACTGAGAAATTTGTGATGGAAAAACCCAATAACACTTTTGTCCAACCTGGGAATCGAACCCAGGACCTCAGAAGTTGCACTTGCAACCGCTAGACCTACGAGGCAGTCAAAGCCAAAGTAAAGTATTTTAGTTTAAATTATTCTAGCAAAACGGTGCAGGAAAACAATCATGGTGCGGAAATTAGCTTGTCCTAGAACCAAATAGTCGAAGACATGTGACAAGATCTACGAACCCGCACTAGGTCCATGTGCCCCAGCAGTGGGAACATTATAGACTGAATGCAATACAATACAATCCTTTATTTCAGGCAACAAGGCCCATAGAACACAATACATATATAAGCATAAAAAGACTAACTATAAACTAATACATTATAAAACTAAAACTTTAAACTATTGTACACGAAGTGACTGCGTCGTATCGCGCTGCGTGGTGTCGCGTAGCCTTCCGCGGAATCGCCGATACATGACACCCTTCGGCCAAAACTCCTCTTTGAGAAAGGTCTCGATATAATGAGTCGGAAATCGCACCACGAATTTGAAATTCATGCTGTGCCGCGACTCCAACTTCTCGACCCTCAAGGTCCAGCTGGTCTTCACTCGAACATACTCCATGACATCCTCAACTTTCGTGGTGTGATGTAGCCGGGACACATAGAGCTGCATCGTGGGTATTGCTGGACACAGCATCATATTGGCATAAATTGTATTTATTTTTAGACGACAATTTATGGCCGGAAGGAATTGCTTTTCGTAGATACATTGATTTTAAGAAACGAGCCGAAGAATCACACAAAAATATGAACAATGGATTGCGACAACAATAATATTAATTCAAAAGCAAGTATTTTTGTGAGTTTTAATTGTAAATCTATTACTAGATCGGTGGATTATGTCAGATTATTATGTCAAACATCTGATATAATCATTGCATTGCATTGCAGGAAACCTGGTTGCTGCCTCACGACATTCCTTTCTTGAGCGGCATAGACCCTCAGTTCGATTTCGTGGGAAAATCGGCAGTAGATACTTCGACGGGCATCCTACGAGGGCGACCTTACGGTGGAGTAGCTATACTGTGGCGAAAAAGTGCATACGAAAATGTGTCTTCCGTGCAGTGCAAAAATGTGCGTCTTGTGGCTATCAAAATAACAGTAGGCGGTAAATCCCTGATAGTGTTCTCGGTTTATATGCCGACAGAATCGATGGATAATCTTGGTGAATTTGTCGAGTGTCTAGGTGAGATCCACGCAATTATCGAAAGTAGTGGTGTGGATGCGGTCTATATTCTGGGAGATTTTAATGCTCAACCGAATGGTCTATTCGGAAAAGAATTATTGAGTTTTTCGTCTGAAGTGCAGTGGCGGTGCACGGACGTGTGCTTGTTCGGCGGTGAGTCGGACACGTATACTTACGTAAGTGAAGCACATGGTTCTACAAGTTGGTTAGACCACTGCGTAGTGACGGACGCGGCGTGGAACACTATTACGGACGCTGGTGTGCTGTATGACGTGTCTTGGTCGGACCATTTACCTCTAATCATAAAGTGTGATCTCCACTTATTAAAGCCTAAAATTACACCTGGACTACCTAAATGTAATAAAGTAACATGGGGTGACAGAGACCTACGGCAGACTAAATTATATAGCAATTATTGTAATGATCTCTTGAAAAATCTAGACTTTCCCATTGAATTTACAGAATGCAGTAAAAATAGATGTAGAATTAAGGAACATGAAACCATTTTAGATAATATGTATTCGGAAGTTGTGCGTATTCTCTGTGAAGGTGCAATCACGAGTTGTAATAAGGCAACACAGCGCAAAAAACGATACATAACGGGTTCGAATAAGCACGTGAAGGACGCACACAGACAGGCTCGACATGATTTTCAAACCTGGACGCTATTTGGTAGACCTAAAAGTGGTACTTTGTACGAAAAAATGGCGAAAAGCAGGAGTGTTTTTAAGAACAAATTAAAATGGTGCCAAAACAATAAGGACCAAATTAAAATGAACATCATTTCGAGTCATCATGATGCAAAGAATTTTGGCAGTTTTTGGAAAGCCACGAACAGTTTGAATCCCAGGTCGAGTCTGCCTGTGAGTGTTGAGGGTCTTAGTGATCCTAATGAGATCGCCAACCTGTTCAGTAGAGCCTTTAAGATCGAGTCTCCCCTAGGTCCGTCGTCGGATGGGTCGGAGGTAATGGGGGGGTCCGAAGACATGCCTATCAGGTTTTCGGCCAGCGAAGTAGCTACTGTCATGCGTAACTTGAAAAGAGGCAAGTCGCCTGGTCACGACAGTCTATGTATAGAGCATCTTCGATATGCAGGTAAGCACTTACCGCGAGTGCTTGCAATGTTTTTTAGTTTGTGCCTGAGTCACTCGTATCTTCCAGCCAACTTACTTAAAACTATTGTTGTGCCGATAATCAAGAACAAAACTGGAGATGCGAGTGACAAGAACAACTACAGGCCTATATCGCTGGCTACTATAATTGCAAAGGTGTTGGACGGTCTGTTTGATCGGCAGCTGGATAAGCACTTAACACTCCACGACGCCCAATTTGGGTTTAAGCCGCTTTTATCCACGGAGACTGCCATCCTCTGTCTCAAACAGACTGTTCAATACTATGCAAGTAGGAAAACTCCTGTATATGCGTGTTTTCTGGACCTCTCCAAGGCTTTCGATCTCGTGTCCTACGACTGCCTATGGAGGAAACTATTAAATATTAAGGACCTTCCAAGCGATCTCATTAGGATGCTAAAGTTTTGGTATGAAAACCAAAACAATTATGTTAAGTGGGCTGGTGTCCTGTCGGATGCATACAGGTTGGAATGCGGAGTGAGGCAAGGGGGAATCAGCTCACCCAAGCTTTTCAACCTGTACGTAAACGAGCTGATCTGTGAGCTCAGCAATACCAATATCGGGTGTTCCATTGACGGGCACTGCGTCAATAACATCAGCTACGCGGATGATATGGTATTGCTGAGCCCATCGATCAGTGCACTTAGGAGGCTTCTCGGTATCTGTGAGGACTATGCGATGGCTCACGGCCTCAGGTACAATGCGACAAAGAGTGAACTTTTAGTTTTCAAAGCGGGTAACAAATGTTACGACACTGTCCCGACAGTTATCTTGGGGGGCGCTCAGCTTTCCAGGGTAACAAGGTTCAAGTACCTGGGGCATTGGGTCACCGATAATCTGTCCGATGATGTGGACGTTGAGAGGGAACGCAGAGCATTGGCAGTTCGATGTAACATGCTGGCTCGTAGGTTTGCACGTTGTACTAGAGAGGTAAAAATTACACTTTTTAGAGCGTATTGCCAATCTATGTACACGTGCGCCCTATGGGTCGGCTATACAAAATGTTCGTACAGTGCTCTGCGGGTCCAATATAATAACGCCTTCAGGTTTATGTTGGGACTACCGCGCTTTTGCAGTGCATCGGGGATGTTTGCGGAGAATGGCGTGTCTGATTTTTACGGTATTATGCGGACACGAATAGCATCCCTGATGCGGCGAGTGCGCGGTAGCTCTAACAGACTGGTGGCTACCGTGGGCGACAGGTTGGACAGTCCAATAATGTGGCATTGGATGACCACTCATCGTGCGTCTTTCATATATTTAAAATAAGTTCTTGAAATGTGCCTAGTTTTCTAAAATTATTATGTTTTTAAATATGGACTTACTTGGTCTGAAATAAATTTTTATTATTATTATTATATTGGGTCCTGCCAGCGCGGTCCCGCACAGGTTCCGACTAGAAGGCTTCTTCCCCTTCTTCCTCTCTACCTTAATGAAGCCATCCTTGTCACTCGTTCCTGAAGCTAGGTCAAACTGCTTCGAAGCCTTGTTGGCAGGTTCACAGCAGCTTTTCTTATCCTCCCGGACTGCGACACAGGTTTGTGCGTGGCGACAATAGCAGCGTAGGCACGTTTAGCGGTCGACGTACCTACACGAGTCACTACCTCGGCCGGCCTTGACTCCACGGCAGCGCAAGTTGCAACGGGTGCAATATCAGCAGCGGGTGACGTAGTGGAGCTCGCCGACTCAAAACTGCCGACGCTAGCGTTTCTCGCTCCGCAACGTCTGCTCACGTTGGTGACCTATTTACCTTAAAAGAGCTGTGCAACAACCCCACTTCGGCACGTAGTTCACCAATGGTGTTATTCGACACCCCCAATGTGGACTACACCTCAGCCAGGCTTGCCTTGAGAGTTGTAATGTCCTTCAGCAACCTGGTGACGTCGACGTGGTCAAACGTGACTGGGGGCAACTTATGAAGCTCCTGCGCCACAAAAGCGGGCACGTCGTCACGTCGTCTGGGTCGGTGCTCTTCAACAACGTGATGATGTCTTGAACACACTCTGGCCACCATCCCTCCGGCGGGAGTGCATCTGCTCAACTTTGCCGAACGACTGGAACAGCAGCAGCTTGGCACTGCTGATTTCCTGCTCCTTGAAACTGGACTTGCAGATCTGCAAGATGCTGACTTCGTCCATGTAGTCGATGGCATGGTTGGCATGGATAAATGCCAAGACCTGGTTGGCTATGAGCGGTTGTGAACTCATAGCGACGTTAACCGGGCGGGGTAAAAGTCCTGTTGTACCTATTGGCCTTGTTTTGTTCTGTCTTCTGCTGATATGGAAGGAAGTGGAAATAATGTTTGTCCTACACCTCTGCTGATAAGACGAAGCTACAACCTGCTTTCTGTCATTCTCCTTTTGCTATTCAAACATCAACGAAACACTCACACACTTCACTACTCCTGAAAGGTCCCATTTGTCATCAAGTCCGGATCTGATGATGGGATTCCAGGGAAATCGAGAGCAACCCTCAAGTTTTATAGGCACAAGCCATGTTTTCATATACTTTCTCTCGCAATTCAGATATTTGTGACTGGTAATCATCTTCTTATGTTGCTAAGCTGATGATGGAAAGTAAAAGTCAGGATCTGAGGAAAATTAAGGGCAATCATCAAATTTCATGGGCATTGTTAGAAACAGTATACTACCCATGTGGCTCCAGGTCAGGATCTGATGCTGGGATCCTGGAGAAATCAAGGGAACTCTCCAAATGTTATAGGCACACATAGGCATTATGCCTGGTAATCATCTCATGTTGCTCAGCTGATGATTAAAGGTATTAGTCAGTGGTCGCGTTTAAATTTGGTGAAGATCTGGTGCTAATCTACGCAGATATACAATCGAACTCTTTATCTTTTATCGCTTACATGTTTATTGTTTACAAAATACCATAATACGGGGTGTAAATCGCCTCATCAAGTCAACCAAGCATTCTGTACATGAAACTATGTAACTTTACGCAAAAATTATTGCAGGGAAACGACTTTTTTTTGGGAGGTGTAAAATCATGTTTTGTGGTAGAACTCAATGTAACGCACTCAAAACATTGTGCTGATGGACGGATTGAATAGTACGGGGGTCGTGGAGGTGTTTAAAGTAAAAAATCTTCCATTAAAAAAATTTATTTAAAAAAGAACTTGTCAAAAAGTTGGAATTTTGACCCCTAATATCTCCGTAACTAGAAGGTTCCCAGGTATGGTGTAGAACAAAACAATGATCGCAATAACAGGGAGAATTAGTGCCTTTCGGCTTCGTTAAGAGGTGTGTTACACCCTTTATATCGTCACACCTGTATGCTCTGAGGGGGTACGTAGATGTGTACAGTACATCCACATTTCGATAGTTGGGTATGTTAAGTTCCATTTTTTTTGGGGATAAGCCATGAAATGTATCGTTAGCAATGTAAAATAATTGCATAGCGAAAATTTTAATAGGATATTACAACTGAAAATGGACAAATCGAAACTTTTCAGTTTTTTATGCCACCGACTGTGACTTCTGAAGCTAAAGTTATTTTTTTTCGTTTTTGTGTTTTTGGAGTCGGTTTTTTTTTTCGTATTCAGAACAAGTTGAAAACTGAATACAGGGCCAGGGGGTTTACCATGACGTCTTAAGAGCGTTTACGTCTTACGGCACTTCATACAAACTTTCAAGTCCTTATATTCCGAAATGACTGAACTGATTTTAACGACACTTCATACTCATAAATAAGAATACATACAAAGTTTGTGTGAAATGCCGTAAGGCGTAAACGCTCTTAAAGCAGTATTGTTGTAACGTCACTCTAGTGTGGGAAAGAGACGGAGCTATTATTTAGAGGACGTCTAGTACCATCACTTTTCCACTAAGAAAATACTGTTTGCAGACGTCATGGTAGGCTACACAGGGTAGTCAAAGTAAACGTTTCTGTTTTACCCGCTTAAGAATTTATTGAACCAAACTCAGTTATGATCATTATTATTATTTATTAGAATTTAAATAACCTTAACATGTCCAAAAAATTATAATTAACAAATACAATTACAAAATGTTTTTGAAGTAATTTTGAATCAAAAAACTATTCCACAAAATTAAAATCATGTTTAAAATACACAAACTATTCAGGAACGCTTCTCCTTAACTTATAAGCTACAACGTCTAGAGCCTGAGGGCTCAGATTTGTCACTTGCCAGTCTCCGTCAGGATACACTCTCGTACTGAACACCACCTCACCTTCCCCACAGAACAGCTCCAAAGAAGAAGCATCCAAGAAGATCCTCCAGACTTCAGAACCCAGAGGAAGCCACTCCACTTGCCTCACATCTCCTTCTCTGTCCACCACAACTTTCCTGACTTGAGGGTCCCACCGTAGCGAAACTTGACCGCCGCCATTGCTGCCTGTGATTTCCAACTCAATATTTTGGTTCAAGTCACCGCTCACCAGTAATTCTCCAGTTTTACCAAATTGTATAGCAATATTTTCTGCAACCTCCCCGTCCCATACTGTTTCCTCCCTCAGACTGGTCATCGCCTCAACAGGCTTCATTAGGATACGGTCGCCAACTAAATCGAGTTCTCGGAAGATTGTCGTAGCTCCTGTCCATCCGTCGACCTCTTCATCATGTGGGACATCCCACATGCTGAACCACGCGATCAGTATCCTCTTTCCATCTTCTTCAGTAGTTTGTGAGGCGTAAAAATGATGACCAAAGTCTAGTTCTTGGAAACCAACTTCAGGCACGAATTCAAACGTTTCATAGCTGAAACTTCCGATGATATAACCAGTTTGGTGGGTATTCTTGTATCTGTCTCCTTGCGGGCTCATGCCCTGGGGAGAGAACAGGAAGATGTGTTTACCTCTGAGTTCGAAGAGGTCAGGACATTCCCACATATAACTGCCCATTTCAACCGAAGATTCTCCAAGGGTACTTAAGAATTCCCAGCTGATCATATCTGGGGATCTGTAAAGCAATACCGTGCCTCTTTCGTCATCAGTCTTGCTCCCAATCACAACATAGTAGTGGTCCCCATGCTTCCATACTTTAGGATCTCGGAAATCAGGAGATCCGTTTGGTGCACCTGGTAGAACTGGGTTACCTTCGTACTTGTGGAATACCACACCATCATCACTAAACGCCAAATACTGAGTTTCATTATAGTAAGGTTCTTCGTCCGTTGTTAAGCGGCCGGTGTACAAGAGGACCAGCTCGTCATCTTTAACGACAGCACTTCCTGAGAAACACATCTCCTCTTCAGGTGCCAAAGCTGTTGGAAGTTGCTTCCAATCCACGAGATTTGGGCTTGCAACATGACCCCAGTGCATAGGACCCCACTGGCTGTCGTAGGGGTAAAATTGGTAGAACAGATGGTATTCTCCTTTGTAGTATGAAAATCCATTGGGGTCGTTCATCCAGCCCACAGGGGGCATCACATGGTAGTGTAGTCTATACCTGGGGTTGATGTCCGCCTTCTTCTCTTCAATGTAAGCTTCTATTTCTGCTATGGCATCGCTTTGTTTAATCGTCTTTAGGTGAACAGTGGCGACCAAAGAGAGGAACACCACGAATAACTTTATAAGAGCCATGACTGATTGATTTGTCGTGTCCTGTGGTAATCTGTATATATACTAGTTTTTAGGGGGGTGATAAGATATTTCAAGTGTTTTTTGGTTGATATGATGATATTTTTCGGATGATATTCAATTTTATCTCGTTTCGGTGACGTTATCGATGTCTGTGTTAATCTGAGATGAATCTGTTGCAACCTTGTGCGGAGTTGATGGCTATGAATGGCGTAAGATAGCATTTCCTAAAAATATTTTGACTTGTGCATTCGTGCGGATATGGCCAACCATTTGTTGGACATAACCGCTCAGCTGTCAGTAGCTGTCGGTGTGTTTTTGATTGAGTATCAAAGTGGATGTTGGGTAAGGAAGAAAATACATACAAATTCATTACTTTTACTTACTTAGAATGAAAACCGTGAAAATGAATTCTTCAAAAACCTTATAAAAATGGTCAGATGTATTATGATGTAGTGTTCTATGACTCAAGTGTTTGAAAGTGGACGAAAAAAAGGAGTAAAAAGTACACACAGCGAATAATCAAGCTTTGCAAAACCAGTTTATGTGGATCTGTCATTGTACGGGAAATTTATATCAAACGAGGCCGTGTATTACTGGAAATGTAAAGCTTAATAAGTGGCCGTGTATATGTTAACGGAAATGTATGAAATCCGTCATTGTATAAAATTCCTAGGGAATGTGTACAATTCCTAAAATCCATAGGATATGTATGAAATATTTTTTAATTAACACTTTTCCTAGGAAATCTATACATTTCCTAAACCGTGATAGGAAATGTATATCAGTAGTCATCGCTGCGCCGATCGCTCCATTCAAGCGAGCATGCAACATGCAGCAGGCAGGGTTTCTGTCACGGCTCCGGCGTTGCGGGCCTCCGGCGGCCCCACGCGTGCTAATCTTCGCAGACGGCTTTCGCTCACCACCGCAACTTCGGCTTGTTGGCCGGCTTCGCCGGCCAGCCTCAGCCGCGGCGGCTCGCTCGCAGCCGCCTGCTCCTCAGCCCGCGGGCCGCCTCGCCCCTCCGCGCCTACGCGATTTTAAATTACACTCTAGGGGTAGGACAAACAAGACTACGTGGAGTCGGTTTTGCAGCAATTCGGTTCTGTCACTAACTTTTGTTGCAAAGCATATTCAATTTTTAACCTACAATATTATTTAATTGTTACAGAAACTATAGCAAATTGGTTTGATTAGAATTATGTATGGGGCACTACAAGTTCACGACCACCATTTTCACCCAAAGTCTCACAACATCTAATATATTCATCAGATTAACTTATAGTTTATAGTTTTTAATTTTATACATTTCCTTCTGTCATATAGGAATTGTATAGAGTTCCTAGGAAATGCATACAATTCCTAGGAAATGTGTGGAGTAAAAAATAATTATGATACTATTTAACACATTTCCTACATAGACTCGGAATTGTATACATTTCCTAGGAATTGTATACAATTCCTAGGTTTCACACATTTCCGGTAACATATACACAGATAATTTTGGCGCGTGGACAAATTCAGTAGGTTTAGGTCGCTAGGCTACTATGTCGCGAAATTTTCTTGTAATAATTTCATACATTTTTACCATTGACACCCCATTTTTATTTTCTTTTTTTTCGGACGGGAAATCATCAAATGACTCCTGCCGCTCTGGGCGGAGCCATCTAAACCCATCCATGTTCCTTTTTAGCCCTTTGTGTTTCACGGCCACGGTATCTCTTTCGAACAGTACCGCAGCCCTGGCAGGCAACGGCCCTCTCGGACCCCTTCCAATTATCTGACCTATATTTGAGGCGCGCGTGGAACACAAACGCGCCGTCGACACGGCCTGTCGTCATAAGACGGACGGACGATGAGCTAGCCCATTACTCACCATCTACAAGTCCTCATCTACGGTGGCCGGGGGCCACTGGTTGGCCCCCGACGCCCGAAGCGTCTCCCGCGGCGGCTGGGACGTGAGGCTCTACCATTGACAACCCCTGCCAATGTCGTTCAAGTGGTAAAATATCCTTATAGCACTGTATTTCAGAATTGTAGCAGGGTGGCATTTGTATTATCCCCATGGCAAGAAGTTCTGAGATTTTTCCATGTATTTTTCATGACAATTATAATCAGGCCTATTTTCGTTTAAATTATTTCATATACAAGGTGGAGCGGGACGTACGACATTCCTTTAAATCATGTAGAGAGTGTCATGTTCTTTACCCGTATACAAAAAATAAATCAAATCCAATTAATACTTTAGCCACAGGAAACTATTTTTCATTTTCTTATTTTTCAACATGATGTAGATCTGAGTTCGTAGTAATAGTTAAACATTGTAAGGTCAAGAATCTGTGCAAAACGTTTTCCTGTGACTAAAGTATTCATTGGATTTGATTGATTTTTTGTATGCGAGTAAAGAACATGACACTCTGTACGTGATTTAAAAGAATGTCGTACGTCCCGCTCCACCTAGTATATTTTAATAACCATGATGAGGAAATTAGCTGGTCCTAGAACCAAATAATCGAAGACATTTGACATGATCCACGAAACCGCACTAGGTCCACGTGCCCCAGCAGTGGGAACATGATCATTCATCATGATCAACTGTTATTATAATGTAATGGATAGGCTCAAGATTATCAGCCTACAGCAACCCATTGCTGGACATAGGCCTCTCCTATTGCTCGTCATTTAGCTGGATTGTCAGCAACTCTCAACCTGTTGCTACCACCCCTCAGGGTGGTCTTACCCTTATATACAGGGTGAAAGGAAAATCAAATGGTTACGAAGTATTCAGAATACATTAAAAGCTGCCTCCATATAAAAAAGCTGTTCCATACATATTGACCGTGGTATTGGGTAATAAAAACTCGTGACATGTGAGAAAACAATCGACGTGTACGGTCGTTTCTTTCACCTCTCCAAACTTACCACCTTACACCCTTGCTATAGGTAGGAGCTTGAGGATAAATAATAACAGCCGCACTGGTCGATCTTTAAGGTTAAGCCGTGCTTGCCGAGGTTGGTCCGTGGATGGGTAACCATAATTCAATACCGAGTTTCTCCGTGCATCGGAAAGCACGTTAAGCGGTTGGTCCCGGCTGTCATTTGTAGATCTTTGACTGTCGTTACGAGTAGTCAGAAGCCAAAAGTCTGAAATTCAGTCTTACCAAGGGGTATCGTATTACCCAGTTACTGGGTTGTGGACGTCAGATATTCAGTCGCTTCATGTAAAATACTGGTACATAGCTGCATCCGGTTAGACTGGAAGCCCACCCTAGGATAGTTTGGGAAAAAGCTAGGCAGGTGATGACCCTCCTGCCTATCTTGAGCTGACAAGTATATCCACTCCAACATCTTGGACTTCACTTGACTGGACCTGCCCGCGTAATAATAGAAGTACCCGACACATCCTGCTCATCATCTGCCTAACCTTTTCCCAACTATATTGAGGTCAATGGCACTGGATGCTGAACTGATGAAGCAGCTTTCTATCTGACCTTCACAACTTAGTTAGCTGGGTAGACAATCTGCGAAATTCCGCACGGAAAATCCGAATACTACTTTGCCTTGTAATCGAAACTACACCAGCAGTTACAACTACATCATCATCATCATTTCAGCCGAAAGACGTCCACTGCTGGACATAAGCCTCCTCCAACACCACATTGACATAAGGGGGGTTTTGCCATAATCGCCTCTCTTTGGCAGGCAGGTTGGTGATCGCAGTACATTTGTTACAAAAACACAAAGAACGCTGCAGCCCATTCTCTGGCAAGTCCCTTAGTCGCCTCTTACGACACCCACGGGAAGATATGGGATGGTGCTATCTTTACGTCTGACACCTTATAGAACAACAACTTCACCTTCTTTACATTGTTGGCGTTGGAGCGTTGCACCAAAGCTCATGTACTTTCATCCTGGAGAAAGTAATGCTAAAGGGCTCTGTTGTATCTACTTACCCGTATTGAAAATGTCGTAAGATTAAGTATGTGCATACCTATGTATAAGTTGAGCTTTTTCCTCAACTTTAATCAAACAAGAAATGTTCCTACAGAGAATATAACCTCTTGGCCACAAACTACAAGCTCAAACAACATGCGTCTACGACAACGACTCAGAAAAAAACAAAATGAAGATGCGAACAACAAACAAATGACTTGCGGAGGACGGACTCACGCGAAGTGATGCGCGTGTGTTGATTGACGCTTGTCATATTGCTCTAGGTCGTGAACCCAAAGGCTGATGAATGGGGAGTTACAGCAACGCTGATGCTAAGATCTGACTGTAATCAATCATCTTATCTTGCTTACTACAGATTAGTCTAAAAAGGTAAAAGTAAGGTGATGAACAAATAAGAAATAATACATTTATTGGAAACGAAAAGAAATTTAATGCAAAAAATATTTACCATCAATTAAAAAAGCCTTTTAAACATGCCAAATGAAAATCTTTAAGAAAAATACAATTAAATATTATAAAATATTGAAATGCTAACAAAAAGAGAAATAGAGAAAAATACACAGAGAGAATGACCAATTTTACAGGTAGAATTTCTTTCAAATTACAAAACATTAATTAGTTCAATAATCTAAAATACAGTTGTGCAAGGATCTTTTGGCACGTTGCCAAAATCGGAACTAACGCCATCATCTGGTTTTTTTTAATGCAATTTATAGAAATAATTCAGAGGTAACCTGTCAAAGTCATTCAAACGACAAAAGATCCCTGTAGCAATGTTGGGACAAATTAATCAATAAGAAAGAAACATAATAATTTTCTCAAATAAAACAGTAATCATTAGCGTTTAGAAGAACAATAAGACAGAAACAACAATTTATGCAGGGACACTTCTGGTCAACTCGTACGCCACAACTTTTGCACTTGTGGTGCCTGTATTGATTACACGCCAAGCACCATTAGGATACACTCTAGAACTGAACACCACTTCACCTTCACCACAGAACACTTCAATCGAGCTAGCATCTAAAAAGATTCTCAGCGATTGCGAAGCGACCGGAATCCATTCTCCTTGACGAACATCTGGAGTAGTTGCATCACCCCTATCCAACGAAATTTTCTTAGTAGAAGCAGTCCACTTCAAAGTGACCAACTGAGTATCACTTTCACCTCTGATGCTCAAAGTAAGATCTAGGGTTAAATTAAAAGTAACAAGTAGTTCGGCTGCTTTGTTAAGTGTTGAAATCGTTCCACTTGCTGCTAAGGTATCGTTATACACAGGTGCAGCTCCTCTAAGACTGGTGATTGCGTCAACAGGTTTCATCAAGATGCGGTTTCCACTTAACGTCAACTCTCTAATGATGGTCATGGCTCCTGCCCAGCCGTCAGCACGTTCCGTAAACGCACCATCCCACGATCCCATCCATGCAATTAAATACCTCTTGCCATCCTTTTCCATTGTCTGTGTAGCGTAAAAATCGTGGCCATAGTCAATTTCTTGGAAAGGTACAGTTTCAACAAATCTGCCTGTTGTGTAATTGAAGCTTCCCATGATGTATCCCGACTGGAACTGGTTTTGGTACCTGTCACCTGTCTTGTTTGCTGCAGGTATACCTTGCGGAGACATAAGCAGGACGAAGGTCCCGTTCAACTCGAAGAAGTCCGGGCACTCCCACATGTAGCCCAGATCACCAGTAGATTTAGCCACTTCACTCAGATACTCCCAGTACGCCATGTCCGCGGACCTGTACAGCAGCACTCTGCCCAACTTCTCTGTAGTCTGACTACCCATGACGACATAATAGTAGTTTTCATGTTTCCACACTTTAGGGTCCCGGAAATCTGGTGAGGTATCAGGCGAAAACGATATAACTGGATTTTGTTTTTTGTATTTGTTGAACACTACACCATCGTTGCTGAACGCTAAGTACTGCGTCTCGTTGGCAAACGTTGTATTGATTTGTATGTGTGCAGTGTACATCAGGACTAATGTGCCATCTCGTTCAATCGCGCTGCCTGAGAAACACAGTTCCGTCTCCGGTAGTAACGCAACTGGCAGTTGCTCCCACGCCACTAGATCGTTGCTTACCACATGTCCCCAGTGAATAGGACCCGTCTTCGTGTCATTAGGGTGGAACTGATAGAACAGATGATATTTATTCTTGAAGAAAGAAAATCCATTGGGATCGTTCATCCATCCGACTGGGGGAGCTACATGATAGAGTAATCTGTACTTGCTGTTGATGGACGCTTTGGTGGTGTTGATGTATGACTCCACGTTGGCCTTGGCAGCAATTTCTGCATCCGTTTGTTTCAGGTCACACGCCAAAACAGTCACGAACACGCTTAGTAGCACCACGTATAACTTTAGCACTTCCATGGTGGATAGAGACGCCCTTGTGTGCTGAACTAGACTTATATACCCGTAATTAATAATAAGTACTGATTACATGTCGAGTGCGATACATCGAGTGTTTTGTTTTTGTATTGCATACGTTTATGACATAATTTTTCAGATATGCGAAAGAAAAAATATTCAATAGACTCGCAAAGAGAACAACGAAAAATTAATTTATAAATACACTAGCTGTCCAACGCAACTTCGTTTGCGTCACAATTTCCCCGTTTTCGCAACATTTTTCATTGCTGCTCCATTCCTTTTGGTTGTAGCGTGATGATAAATAGTTTAATAGCCTTCCTCGATAAATGGGCTATCTAATACTGAAAGAATTTTTCAAATCGGACCAGTAGTTTCGGAGCCTATTCACTGCAAACGAACAAACAAACAAATCAAACAATCAAACTTTTCCTCTTTATTATATTAGTTTAGATTAAACTAATAAGTGATGTACGAGCATGGTGCTGTAACATCTAAAAAAAGAGAATAGTAGATTATACAACAAGTGGAAAAAAACTGAATTTAATTCGACCATTACAACTAAAAATTATTAGAATGGATTGATTTATATTTCTTAACTTGAAGTAAGCCATGATTTGTGTTGGTAAAATAATTGTTATATTGTGTAAGTCCAGGACAGAAATATCCTTTTTTAAGATAATGTTGTACATAACTATATTAATATAAATAAATTGAAAAATAGAATTCGTAAATGTATGTTTGCCGACTCAAAAATAATGTTCAAATACTTAGTCTTTTATTTTTGTTTAAAATCCAGTCTCACAATTTAAATAACGAACGCCTGCATTGCATGAAAGCGTAATATCATAACAGGCAGCAGAATTCCGAGTGGATGGGGTTATTCGATGCGATTCAAGCTCGCTCATCGGTCCGTGTGTCCCTAAAGTTATTTGCTAGAACCAGTTTAGTATGCATTGTTTTATGATCAAATGTTTATCCTAAAAATATCCTCTGGACCGAGTAAGCAGAAGATAAAACACAGATATACTCTCAGAGTTCCTTTACTCCCATTGTCTGATGGGACGGTAATTCCCTTCAAATGGTGACTGGTCTTTGGGGATAAGACCGGAAGAGTGTGGGATTTCTACCTCACTAAAACCACAGAAGGGAAAAAGTAAACAATTTTTGTAAACAATTTTTGTAAACAATTTTTGTAAACAATTTTTATTGTTTTTCACTAAATCTCATGTAAACTTGGTGTAACGGAAAGGGTATATACATACTTAAGAGTGTGCTACAGACCATCAAACTGAACATGTTTCTCCATCACACCACCATTCTTCAGAATTTGACTCTCAAATCTGTAAAAACCATACTTTGTTTTATTTTTAACCCCCGACTAAAAAAGAGGGGTGTTATAAGTTTGACGTGTGTATCTGTTTATTTGTGTATCTGTCTGTAGCATCGTAGCTCCTAAACGGCTGAACCGATTTTGATAAAATTGGTTTTATTTGAAAGGTGTTTTAATCGAGAGTGTTCTTAGCTATGTTTCGAGAAAATCTGCTCAGCCGTTTGAAGGTCATCACCTATTTTCTATTTGATGAAGGAATATAAACTTTTACGGATCTGGTCGATTCGAAATTTGAAATCTTGTCACTTGTCACCATGGGCATCACCAAGTGTGCGCACACCCCCCATCCCCCTAAAAGCTTGGGATTTAAATAAAATTATAACTTTCATTTTTTTCGTTAATTAGCGAGAAGATGCGCAACACCGACAAAAGTGGAAGGAATGGGAGGAGACCTATACCCAGCACTGGGACAGTCAAGGCTAAGAAAAATAATGTAAGTTTAAAAAGCGTGAAAAAAATTTAAATTTAAAATTTAAAAAACCTCCTTCAGGAAAGAACCTCTAAAAAACCAAAAATAAATTAATCCAAGCGTCGTAGCGTCGGGGGACCGCTAAGTAGACCGCTTAACAAAAACACAAAACAAAGCGGGCCCCCGACGCTACGACGCTTGGATTAATTTACTTTTGGTTTTTTAGAGGTTCTTTTCTGAAGGGGGTATTTTTTTTTTTTTTAATTAGCATTAGTAACATATTTTTATTAATTTCGTTGTTCGCTATGTAGACTCAAGTTTTTATTTGTTTTATGGTTTATTATAAACCAAAAAAATATATGTTATTTTGTACGCCATAAATGGCAAAACATGCAGATCTACGTGTTTATTTAAAGACTTTGCACATATTATTTGACACTCATGTTTTACAATAAACAAAAAAAAACAATACAATACACAACACACAAACATCGTAATAGCGAAAAAATTACCTGCTGCCCCATACAAAATTTCAATACCTATTCGAGCTAAATGCATAGGGCAGCTGATAGAAGAGAAACATGTTCAGTTTGATGGTCTGTAGCACACCCTTAAGTATTAGTAGTACTTAAGTACATACTTAGGGGTGTGCTACAAACCATCAAACTGAACATGTTTCTCCATCAGAGCAACATCGTCATAGCGAAAAAATTATCAACTGCCCCATACATTTGGTCGAATAGGTATTGAAATTTTCTATAGGGCCGCAGAATTTTTTTTCGTTATTACGATGTTTGTTTGTGGAGAAACATGTTCAGTTTGATGGTCTGTAGCACATACTTAAGTATGTATACCCTTTCCGTAACATCCTGTATATCTACCAAAATTGAATGCGTATATAAATCGTGTCCGTTAACCAGATTGTGACTGAAAATCAGCATCTGGTGGCCCACTATGACGTCTTAAAGCAGTATTCTTTTAATCTTATTCCAGAGTGAGAAAGAGATGTCGCTATACGATCTCTATAGCTCCGTCTCTTTCCCACATTGCAATAAGAATAAAACAATACTACTTTAAAACGTCATAGTATCAACTGTTTTAATATTCAGTTGCAAGATTTGACCTATACATACTAACTAACGAGGCAAGAGTCAAGGAATCAAACGCAAGGTCTAAAATTTAAGACAATACTACATTTAAATATTAGTTACAATATAACGTGAAATAAATTAACCGATTAGTTCGAAAACACATCTGTTCCCAAACGATTGGGAATCCTTTGTCCCAAAACGATATATTTCCATTCGGAATCCGGCATTTTCGGATTATCGACGGCCCTTTCGAGATAATGAAAACTTTCGATTTCAATTAACTGTTCTTTTTCTTGATGGCCAGCTTCTTCGAACTTTTTTTTGTGTTTTTTTTTCAGAGGAAGAAACATTTTTCTGAACAAATGAATTTGGAATCTGAGTATTGATATAAAAATCTAGTATAATGACAATATCTTGATGTTTTTTCACAATAATTTTAACACTAACAGCAAAAACCCAAAAACTAGGTAAGTTTAGAAAAACAAAAAACTTTGACTTGAGTTTGATAATGCTGGAGGTTAAAAACTGATTCAAACGGCTTATAAAAAGACATTTTATCACCGATAATTGTGACGGAAAAGTGCGAGTTGGACTCGTGCACTGAGGATTCCGCACAAACTTTATAATGAGGGCCGGTTTTATTGTTATTAAACTATTATTTACGGTTTTTTTTTTACTTTTTAGATGTGTGTAAGACATTGCTTCTTGGCTTGCTTCTTGGGGTAACAAACCCTATAGGTTTTGATTCCCTTGTAAATTCAAAACATGCGACATAAACGGGCATATCTTTTGATCGCGATTAGTTGTATCAAGTTTGATTTTTTCACAGTTGGAAGTTTTTCACAGTTGAAAGAGACCGTGGATTTTATATAATTATAGTTTCAACTTGATACCGTTACGCGTTCCTGAAAAAAACAGTCTTGACAGTCCGACAGATGGCCAAAAATGTGATCCTATAAGGGTTCCTTTTTGCTTCTGAGGTACGGAACACTTAAAATGTATGTGATTTAATAGAGCTACCGAAAAGCTTCATCATCATATGCCTAGACTTTTCCCAATTATGTTGTGGACGGTTTCCAGTCTAACCGGATGCAGCAGAATGCCTGTATTTACTTGGAACCGAAAAACTTATGACAATGTAACCGATTGCCCACTCAGGACCTAATAATTTATAATTTGCGGACGTCATGCCTATCTAAGAGCAATAGCAATAACAATATGTAATGTTAGTATGAATGGTTCCGTCTAACATAACCTTGTAGCCGAATAGCGAAAACTGTCAAGTGTCACAGATGTTGCAGGCATGCTCCGAATTCAGAACTTATAGTACCCTAGTAACTTGAAGGAATATATCATATTACACGAGTTGTGAATTCATAAGAAATACTATTAGCTAATAGCTATTCGGTATATTTACAATAAAAGGTGCCAGCCTGAAAGTGAGTTCTTGATTTTGTTTCCCAGATCGGGGTTTTTTATTTAATTTTCTAATAGGCTATGGGATTTGTACTTAATTGACATTTGGGGTGCATTAAAACTCTAACAACCGCTTCAGAGACCTATAGGCCGTGTTGTTTTTAATACTTTTTTTATGTTTTCGTAGATACCATGTAGGTTTCATTTCTGATAAACAACATAAAATGAAACGCGAATCCGCTAGTGTTTTAGTAAAAATCTCGACTTACGAGTTTTTTAGTCATGGGGTTGAGACGCACTGGAACTTGAAATTGTGCCAATTATTACGGCAATTCGCGAAGAAGCCATCCAAAGCGTCCCGCGATCTTCTCCTTGGCCTGCCGCGACCCCGTTTAGCTGTCAGGGCTCCAGTCTTACGATACTCGGGCCCAGAACTGAGCCGTCCGATCCGGCAGATATGACCTGCCCAGTCCTATTTTATTCTCGCAGCTTTATAAGCTACGTCGGCAATTTGCGTTCTGAAACGCAGTGTGATCTTTCTTATCCTTATAGTTTTTTGTATTTTCCAGTTCCGCAGCTGATGAAGAGAAGATTACAGTGTCATCAGCGAAGCGTAGACTTATCAACCTCGCCTCACCGAGACGTATGAAAAAGCTACCATACTTTACTTCTCTCTTCCCCAAGAGGTCGTCAACGTTCTAAAGACTGCTTCTAGGGTACTGCTTAATAGCTTTGGAGATAGCGGGTCCCCCTGATTGACTACCTTTAGGATTCTGATTTTTGGACCTATCCGTTCCAATTTTACTGCTATTTTTTGTCAAACACGTAATTTGTATAGGTAGATTCTTCTACATTTTGTTTGCTAAGAGCTTTAAAGATAACACAGTGCGCTACTCTATCGAAAGCTTTCGAGTGTTCCACAATTCAAGGTAAAGTGGTATATTAAATTCTAAGAATTTTTCTATTATCTGACTGATGGTATGCAAGTGGGGTGGCAACATTATAGACTGTTATTAAAACGACGGCGTTATTTTCAAACACGCTTTACATACAAAGCACTGATGAATCAGGACCGTGTCGGGTAGACCAGTCATCGGCCACTCCAGATGTTTCCATCGATCGAACACCGAGTATGATTCAACGATACTTACTGAAGTACTTAGTACGAAGGGAAATTACGCACGCTATCTGTTAAGATATTATATTTATAAATATAACTTTACAGTCAACCTATTAATCGCTTTGTCACTTATGACAAGTCATCATCTACCTTTTCCCAACTATATTGGGGCGGCTGCCAGTTTAACCGCCTGCAGCTGAATACTTGTATTTTACATGGAGCTACTGCCTATCTGACCTCCACAAGCCAGTTAGTACTGAGTAATACGATGCCCTTTGTGTGAGACCGGTTGTCAGACTTTCAGGGCACTAACTACCTGTAACGACTGTCAAAGATCTACAACTAACAGCCAAGACCAACAGCTTAACGTGCTTTCCAAGGCATGGACGAAACTATACTAACTAACTATCTATATGTAATGGGCGGTCACCCATCCACGGACCAACCACGGCAAGTGCGGCTTAACCTGAAGACCGACCCGAACCCCGTTTATCACTGTGACAAATATCTATATATATATAAAATTCAAAGTCCTGACTGACTGTGTTGTGATTCCTGACCCGACCACGACATGGATCGGAGATTTTACTATGGCAAAAAATGGTTATTTTAATTGTGTTTTATTGTGCCACTTATCCCAGGAATTTGTGCCTTGTACTTTTTTAGTAATAAGAGTACGATTGTGGTCGGGCTGGGGACCACGGTTGTGACCCGACCACAACCAGATCTAATAAAATAATCAATAGTGGGAAGTTACTCATTAAGCCAAAAATATGTGTCAAATTATGCCTATGGCACACGAAATTTTTTTACTATTTATAACACAGAATATATCTTGATTCGGATAAAATTGCAAAAAATAATGAAGAATAATCAAGAAATAAAGTGTGTCAATCACACGTTATGCAATTTTACTCCGACTTTGCAAGCAGTTTTATTTTGTAAAATTATGCTATACTATATAAAGCACGTTATTAATTTATTTTACTGGATGTGTTCACGACTTCGTACGCGTATAGGTATATGTATTTATAAAAAAATACAACCACTATGTTTTGTAGCATTATATTAGTGTGTCAAATGCGAGTCGGATTCGTATCGCGAGGGTTCTTTATACAGGAGTGCAAAGTTGCTTTTTAACCGCGTGCTCAATTTTAATGTCCTAACCAGCGAATGATTCAAAAAGTAGAATCCTGAGCGTTAGCGAGGGAATCAAAAGAGTACGAGGTGAAAAATCTTTGCACTTGAGTGCAACACGTAGCTTTTCATCCCACCTCAACGCGGAAATTACTAAATGAAAAAAAAAAAACATTGACAATCACAAGATACTTTTATTTCAATTTAGGTATTAACTACTACAACAACAGTGTACTTACAACACGTCTGCAATTTCAAGAAATGTTGCTATTTCTTGTGGGATACTTCCAATTTTATTAGCACCCTTATGCTGTCTAACTGCACACTTTCCGTTGCGATATTGTAGAAAAAATCGGTTGATTGGAGTGCTATTTTGGAATTAATTAATAGTCTAAATGTTTCTCAATGTTTTTGACATTAAGTTGTGTTAGTTCATTAGTTTGACATGCTCCATTTATACCCATAGGTATAATAAGAACAAACTGTAACGTAAAAAGTATTGTAGTAGATAAATTAATAAAATTGATATGTAAGTATGTATAATAATGCGTATCAACATCTACTAAGTACGTATTAGATTATGTTAAGTAGATGATAAAAATACTTAAGTAGATACTGAATGTGCAACTGACTTACTTTTGCCGCCAAAAATACGGATTCAGGTGCTTCGTTAAGAAAATTATCAATTTCAGATGCTGTGAAAACCTTCGACATTTTTGGTTGATGACCAGATGAGGCTCTTTTTCAAAATGCCACTAATGTAGGATAGGTGTGGATATGTATGTCTTTTTTCATCTTTATTGTTGCTTTTAAGATTGAATACGTACTCCATAGAGTGCTTGATTTCTTGGTCTCGGATAATTCAATAAAATATGCCCGCAAAACGTTTTCTGAGAAAGTTTTGGCTCCTTTAGCTAGTCGCCACGTCTTTAACATATCGTACTGTTTCAAATTCTTCTGGCGTGATTGTTGAGGCAGAAAGCTCATTTGCGCATTATTAACAGTTTCAGTCAATTCTGTTGGCGTCAAATAAACTTCCTCGTCGCTAGAATCACTCATTTAGGTTTTTCACTTGTTTTCAAGTTTCTTGTTTTTAACATAAGGTTTTAACAATATGACGTGAAAAGAAAATAGCGCGCGCAAGCAAAAGAAAAAAAAAGTAGGTACCTACACCCAGACGGTTCCGAGTCTGACTTTTTAACAAATTAAAAAAAGTTGTATGATAAATTCGGCACCATGGAGGTAGAAGTAAATAGGTTTAATGATGTTTTGAATTCACAAACTTAGTGCACACGATGTTTTTAATTTAATTTACTGGTGGTGGATGAAGCCTGGACTTTTCTAGGTAAGTCGACTGACATGGCAATTTCAGGACCATGTTGCAACAAGTCAGTAGATAAAATTCAAACGACCCATTGGAACTATCAGACGAGTAAGATTCAGAATGTACTCTGTATTTCTCGAAGTGGGGGAAAACCAAAGAAATGAATAGGTAATGGACTGGTGTGGGTTAGAAAGTGAAAGGAGGGGGCTGACTAATGAAATGATTAACAGAGAAGTAGTTATGAAAAAAAAGGCAAGTGGCGCCGAACGCGGGCCTGTGGACGGAGAGCTAGCTCACCGTCCGTCCGTCTTATGACGAAAGCCGTGTCACCGACGGCGCGTTCGTGTTCCACGCGCGCCTCAAGGAGATGTCAACAAATCGGAAGGGTTCCGAGAGGGCCGATGCCTGCCAGGGCTGCGGGACTGTTCGAAAGAGATACCGTGGCCCTGGAACACAAAGGGCTAAGAAGGAACATGGATGCGCCGCTCAAAGCGGGAAGGGTTATTATATGATATACCATCCGAAAAAAAAGATGCGCCTATCTTACAAACAAGAAATAGTTACCCTACTTAGTAGTTATCTTGTTATTCTTACTACCTACTTCTCGAACCATCTCCATACCGTATTCTTTTTGGGGAAGTCCCGTTGCTAATTGTTGACAGACATTTTGTACCTACGTCGTTAAATAGTAATTAACTGATAAAATTATTCCTGGCAAATGAACGAACGACATAGAAGTACTTAGGATCTGTTTCAGAGTACAGCCAATTTATTAATAGGTAGGTACCTACATAAGGTATAGTTGTGCATATAGGGATGCATGACAAGCCTCCCCGAGCGACGTCAATCTAAATCGTATTGCGATTCTAAACGTCCGGCGCACCCTGTACAGCTAGTACTCGGTAACGCAGGGTCTAGATGACTTATTCCTTTCACCACGATAGTACTTCCAAACGGCTCCCCGAAGAGACACGACCAACGGTCCACATTAGGACCAAATAGCAACAACCATCTCTCTATGGGCACCCACCACCTGCTCACTAAACCGGTTTTAATTATCACCTCACCTCAATGTCGACATCGAAGGCTTTTCCGAAAATAAATACTCGCTGCTGTCTGAACTATGCGAGAAAACAAAGTGTGACATCCTATGTGTCCAAGAAACGCCATCACGGCACCCAACATCTAAGGCATCCCTGGAATGACGCTGGTAGTGGAGATACCCTACGCACAATATGGCAGCGCCATTTCTGTTGATCCCGGAGTAACTGTCTTCCCGGAGTTCACGTTGCACAAGCCCTCTAACCAGCCTTTTTAGTTTCACAAAACACCAAACTTCGATGGTTAGCTTATTATAATAGTCGTAGGTAATTTTAATAGTCAAGTTCATCTTGGGGGTCAGGGCTGGATTAACCATGTCGGGGCCCCTAGGTAATGCAATTTTCGGGGCCCCTTTTCAGCCGTCATCCCGCGATCATGGCGCTTGCAACAGCGTCGAAATATCGGTCGCTCACAATAATTTAAAATCACGGAAGATATCCCGTAAGTCGTCGCCGGCGAAATAAAGTAAAAAGTAAATGTCAAATAACGCAAACCCGAGCAACGGAGCGCAGCATACTTAACGTTAAACTCACCGATCGTATAAGGAACACCACACTGCGCTCCAGAACCCTAATTGCTGACGTTGCTCATAAAGCTACCAAACTAAAATGGGACTGGGCAGGCCATGTCTGCCGGATATTATGTCTGGCAAATTATTTCACAAAACTGGAGCCCTGAGACAGCTAGGCGGGGTCGCGGCAGACCGAGAAGAAGGTGGCGGGACGCCTTGGATGGCTTTCTTGTTAATTGGCGAGAAGAGGCAACAGGAATGGGGGGAGGCCTTTGCCCAGGAGTGGGAAAGATCAGGATAACTAAAAAAAACGCAAACTCAGGCAATGCAAGGCAGGCCACCTAAAGAACGATGCAAGTTGTGGCAAGAGAGATGCCCACCACCACACAACTGTGAGCCCCAAGAACACCTGGCTCCCGGTAGTGACCTGCAGTGGCCTATCTGGAAAGTTCTGAATCTATTGCGTACCCAAGTGGGCCGCTGCAAACACAATCTGGCAAAATGGGGTATTATTAATTCCTCCAACATCGAGTGCGAGTGCGGCGCTCCGGATCAAACTATGCTCCACCTACTGAAGTGTCCAAGGTGTCCGTTTACCTGCCCTTTCGACGACCTGAATAGCGCCTCTGACGCTGCAAAAAACGTGGCCACGTGGCGTGGTGTATGTGGATGTATCATCGATACGAAAATAAGAAGAAGGTATAGTCACAATAGATGTGCGTACTCAAATTACCGAGGTCAGGCGAGTTATCGCTTTGTTAAAGTAGCGATAAATACAAAAATTAAAATAATTAAATAAAACATTAAAAAACTACCTATTCTTATTTATTCTCTTGTAAGAAATGAATTTAGCGTCAGGGATAACAATTTGGGTTTTTTCTGGCCTTTAACTGTTCAATTTTTTTATCAAACTTAAACGGCTCTCGTTTTAATATAGTACCTACTGGGTTCTGGGTTCTGGTGTCCTGAAATACTGGCGTTTCGGCTAGCTTAGGCACCGGTCACACAGTATTATAAAAGTCATGTATTGTTCACGAAATCTAATAATGTAATTATGTAGTGTGGTGAGAAATAAATAAATCTTAACTGCAGCATTCACTTTGTGATTAATATATAGCAAAGTTGAGGAACTCGAGTTTTATATAATTATTTGGTGGAAACGTGATGCCATAACATATTCCTCGATAGAAAAATACCTCAAAGTGGTCATGCACGTCAATTTCCCGGGAAACGGTTATCTCATACAACAGTTGAAATACACAATTTAATATAGATTGTCACTTAATTTCATTAGCGTTGTTTTGTTTAATTACCCTGAACTTTCCTTTGACACCTAACCTACCTACATTCATAATGAAACGCGTAGGTAAATCATCACATTTTAGGCGGAGGTAGCAAATTCACGTATTCGCGATCGTGTAATTTATCGTAAGCGTAGGTAAGTATTTCCTGAACTAATAGCATTTTAATGACTGGCGTTGTTCCCTTTCAATTAGTCAAACCCATGGAAGTATGTCTGTGATGTACTTTACCATGAATTTTCCACTATAATACAGATCTCATGATGCGTAGTTCTTATTCTTGTCTTTAGGTTAACTGCTCGTTATTAATCAATTAAAGCTGCCAGTCTTACTTGGATATTTTTGCTCTTGGGTTGTGTATATAACCTATTTATTGCGCAGTACATAATTTTTTCTACATAACTACTTAATGAAGAAAAAATAATGTACCTACTGCGCATTATTATTCAATGTGTTTCTTAGTAAAGTATCTGGGCCTTGGGTTAAATATTTGATTGAAATAACTACTATATACATTACAAGGATCAGCAAACTAATAAATTAAATAACTAAAATAACAATAAACTATAAAAGGGCGTCAAAAAACTCCTCCTCAACGCTGTCAGCTGGTAATGTGCCCAAGAGGCTGGCAGCATTGCCACGTTGCATGGCAATACTTAGCCTCTGGCCAATGTAAAAGCCAGCCCTTGGGTCACGGGAAGCGTCAACTAAGCGTTTAGAAAGGAGATGTTTCATTTTCGGCCATAAGATGTACATTTATTGAAAAAGAGAAAAAAATACCACGAACTTAGGAAAAATATTCTTTCGTGAATTTATGTGTAGTGATTTGCTGTGCACAAATAATCGTTTTTCAATTATTGCCCCATTCTATTCAACATGGCCTCTTCCAGTTTGCAGTTTGCTTTCGTTCTAAAATCATGTCACATAAAAACATAATATCACATCGACCTTAAATTATCAAAAGTAGGTATGTGTTTTTGTAATTAATTATTATTATTAATCTCTTAGACATCATTTTCAACTAATTATAAGCAAGTGTGGTGATTTCATCGTTAAAAACTATATAATCCAGAAAAGTAGTACCTCTACTTTTCTGGAGTGTACTTCTGAACGAAAAATTCAAAATGACATTTTGTTCTGACAAGTGACAAAACCCATCAGTGTCAGTCAGTCTCGTTCGTCTCGCCTTTCGTGGCTTTTGGTGTTACTTTACGTTGTCTCATTTATTTTTTGTTTCATTCCTACGACTTTGTGCTTTGTACTACGGTTTGGTGAAATCTGCTCATTCTTTCATTCACAATTTCTAGGTTACGTTAACGTCATCTCTACAACCTGTCATGGCTGTCATAACTCTCGCGACAAATGCCAAACATTTTTAATTTTTATTATGTGCATAAAAACCGTCTATTACTATTTAGAAAATGTTACTTTATTATATTCAAGGGATTGTTTGCCACCTTTCCTGAATGGTACAAGTCATGGCCGGAGTCTTATACAAAAATGAAACATCTCCTTTCTTTAAAAAGGCTGTGAGCACTCGGACCCCACGGCCCCAGAGTTTCAACCCCAAACGGCTCGAAAATATAGTTACCACCAAGGGGACTTACTATATTTACGTCGGTTGAGGTTCTCCGCTGCCGCAGCGGCAGCGCCAGCACAGCACGATGGGTTTGGAAGATATGATGGCGGAAATATTATTTGTGAAGCGAGCATTTATTTAATTTTAAAATCGACGTATTATACGAAAAATGTCAAAACTCGTATTACGATCCTGAGATCAAAAGGGCAATCAAAGTTATTTATTATTTAGGTTTACAAGCTAGCAGAGTAGACACTAATTATTTCTGGTACTAATTAATAAGAATAAAACTAAATATAACAGAGTCGGTGTGGATGTTCTGTTAATTGCTAATGAGGAATGAACAGTAATAACATGCGTTCGTAATTTGTTTTCTTGCGCGTCTCGTCTTGACTTATTATTATGACGTGTTGTAAGGGTGTGAGCAGAGCATTCTACATTGTTGGCTACAACAACAAATAAAACTATTCATGTATCTTTACTAATATATCAATGCTGAAGAGTTTGTTTGTTTGAACACGATAAATAGAACTACAGCTATGTTTTAAATATTATACACTTCTGGACACATCTATTGGCCCACCTTGTATTTTTAGTTTCGTTTGGTCCTAGCTAAAATTTTATATTAGGTCGAGCAAAAAGTTTTTATGCAGTTTTGAACCTGGCACATTCACAATTTCATTCAAAAGTTTTTTTTTGAATTTCGAACAGACAATTTAAAGAAACAAAAGACAATTTGGAGCCTGTTTGTTGATATCAAACAATCGAATACTAAGAAAACTTGGTTTTAATGGTTTACTTGGATTTAATTCTTGAAAAAGTGATTGATATCTTTGGTTTTGCAACAAACATTACTTATTCTTAACATTAAGGTGAGGTTCTATCAATAATCTATGGATACTTCACTTGAAGTCACCGCCCAAGCTGTGGCACTTATTCAGGCCCGACACAGCCAAAGAAACGTGAGTGCTCAACTTAATTTAAGTCGATCTGCGGTCTGAAATGTTTATCGGAGGTACCTAGAGACTGGCGGCTTTTTTCGTCGCCAAGGAAGGCCACGATCTCGGGTCACAACTGAAAGGCAGGATCGATTCATCGTGATGACCAGCTTGAGAAATCGTCACCTTACCTCCATTGAGATACAAAACCAACTTCGCGACTTCCACGGAGTATCTGTGAGCGCTCGAACTGTTCGGAGAAGGTTAAAAGAACGCGATATGGTACCACACAAGCCAGCTAATGGGCCCAAACTAACGCGAGCCCACCGAACAGCGCGCCTTCATTTCGCACGCAGTCATTTAAATTGGACACAGCAAGATTGGAGCCGTGTACTCTTTTCTGATGAGTCTAAAATTGTGTTACATGGCAATGATGGAAGGAAGAAGGTCTACCGACGTAAGGGAGAGCGTTTCGCACAATGCTGCTTTGAAGAGAGGGTTGCTTATGGCGGTGGCTCATGGACTGTCTGGGGCGGTATATCCGCGAGCGGCAAAACTCAACTTGAGGTTGTTACAGGACCACGGCTGCCAACATTAAATGCTGAAAGGTACATTCGTGAGTGCTTAGAACCTCACGTGATACCATACGCGGACTATGTGGGCCCAAATTTCCTTTTTATGCATGATAATGCAAGAGCCCATGCGGCCGGCATCGTCAGGGAATATCTTCGGGATGTGAACATCACAGTTATGGACTGGCCAGCCAGAAGCCCAGACATGAACCCCATTGAGCACATGTGGGACGAGCTAAAAAGACGTGTTAGGGTTCGTCAGCCAGTTGCCCAGACGATACAGGAGTTGAAAACTGCCATAGAAGAGGAATGGGAGATGATCCCTCAAAATTTCATAGAGCGGTTGATAAACTCTATGCCTAATCGTATGAGAGCTGTGGTAGATGCCCATGGAGGCAACACGCGTTATTAAATTAAACCTTTATTTGATAAAACATGTTTTTTATTCAAAAATCAATTGCCTTTAACAAGGCGCATATCCGACTTGTTAGGCGTAGCTCCATGTCGTATGGTATTCTGAATTCAAATTTAAAACAATACGATCGAAAAAGATGGTAAAATGTATCAGGTTTAAAAAAGCATCAACAGTTTTTGTTCAATCTAGCAATCATATTTCGGTAGGGGCCATCGAAACCTAAACTCTAAGGTGGGCCAATAGAAGTGTCCAGAAGTGTATGATTATTTACACTTGGTATCCGAATTACATCTTTTTTAGAATATGGAATGCAAAAAAAATAATATGAATTATTGACGAAGGTTATGGGCTATTTAACATCACGCTACGACCCTAAGGAGCCGAGCAAAAAGTGAAACGGCGTGTGAAACAGCAGCGGGGCGCAGCTCGTAGTAAATAACATTATACTACATCATAGATCATACGATAATATGATGTGGTTTATTGTTATTATGATACTATCGTTAATACGGAAAATGGGAGATTTACCAGGTTTACTACTTGTTTTGTTAATATGATAAGATATAATGCGTCACAACACTAGGCACATTGGCTGAGGGACTGCTGGCTACTGCGCTATTTGCGTGTCGCGTGTTCGATTCCTACGAGAAAAACGTAACATAACGTGACGCATGTAATTATCGAAGGATTAGTCAGAGGTATAGCTAATAGTAAACACACATTTCACCAGTTTTGTTTAAGTTCCGAGGTGGCGAGCCCATTGCCAACAACCGAGCATAATCCATGCTCTGTATGGTGTCGGACGTAAAGAATAGCACCATGCCATATCTTCCCGTGGGTGTCGTAAGAGCCGACTAAGGGACTTGCCAGAGAATGGGCAGCAGCGTTGTCTGTGTGTGGCGAAACTTGTGGGAAGGCCTATGTCCAGTAGTGGACGTCTTACGGCTGAAATGATGATGATGATGATGAGCATAATCCAAAGTCCTATGACTGCTACTGACAAATGTCAGTTGAAAAGATAGAAAACAAAAGTATTAATTAGTCTGAGACAAGACAAAAACCGTTATGGTTAAAATTGACAAAAAAAAACAAGATTCCATAAACACCTAAACATAGGAAAAAAAATATAAGACAAATTTAACTAAAAAACCCAATAACATTTTGCCCGACCCGGGAGTGGAATCTGGCACCTCTAAGCAGTCGAGCCTGTGACTACCAAAAAAATATACCTAACCTGGGTTTTTCTTTTTCATGTCTTTCTCCCATGACACAGGAGTATTGTAAGCGTGGAGCAAAGTATAAAATATAAATATTTTTTTAAAGCAGCTCTTTTTTTTGGCAAAATGCTGGATGTACTCTTTTACGCAAATAGGTTACCAATGTTCGTTCACACCAACACTCGTGCATGGATCGAAAAATTACTTGCCAAAAGTGCAATCGCTTTCTTAGCGTGTCGATGGAATCTAAAATCTTAGCGACTGGTGTCGGCCCAGAACTAAACCACGAGTTTGGGTGCTTCAGTAGCGTCCATCAGTTCCTGTAATAAAAAAACAACGGGAAACGCAGGATACAACAGTACTCAAGGGTAACTCAGTCATGGTTCCTAAGCGTGATACTCAGTGCACAATGCATGCATGTCATGCTTTGCATACCTAAATACCTACAAGCTATATGATAAAAAAAACACTGCACAAGGCGGCTAAAGAAGTTTTCACTTAAAAATCGATAAGAACTTTGATAAAACTCTAAATATAGACAGATATTTCGAGTTTTATTACTTTAGGTTGACAAGTAATTTCTAGATCCAAGCACGAGTGTTGGTGAGAACGAGCATAACGTATTTGCCTCTAGTACTCATTTATACTTCAATACTAATATTATAAAGTTGAAGAGTTTGTTTGTTTGCTTGCTTGAACGCGCTAATCTCAGGTCGCGCGGAGGCACTACGCCGGGGGGAAACTCCGCTGCCGCGGCAAATTGTCGCTCAGCGGACAGACCTCCGGCGCGATCTCATGGCGACATGGAGAGAGCGACTGTCGCAACCCCGTGCAGGGCACGCCACAATAGTGGCGATAAGTCTCCTCTTTGAGGAGTGGCTGGAGAGGCGCCACGGCGCCCTCACCTTCCGCCTGACGCAGGTCCTCACCGGACACGGTTGTTTCGGGAGGTTCCTGCACCGAATCGGGCGGGAGGAAACGCCCGGGTGTTACCACTGCGAGGATCGGCCGGAGGACACGGTGGAGCACACTGTGGAGCTGTGCCCTGCTTGGGCTGAGCACCGCCGTGTCCTCGTAGCGGTGATTGGCGGCGGCGACCTCTCGCGTCCGGCCCTGGTTCAATCCATGGTCCGGAGCGAGAGGGAATGGGAAGCCGTCGCCTCCTTCTGCGAAGCAGTCATGCTAGCGAAGGAGGTGGCGGAACGTGAGAGGGAGAGAACCTCACGTCCCAGCCGACGCGGGAGACGCCCCGGGCGTCGGGGGGCAACCAGTGGCCCCCGGCCACCGTAGGCGCGGGCCTGTGGACGGTGAGTAATGGGCTAGCTCACCGTCCGTCCGTCTTATGACGACAGACCGTGCCGACGCGACGGCGCGTTCGTGTTCCACGAGCGCCTCAAGGAGATGTCAGCAAATCGGAAGGGTTCCGAGAGGGCCGATGCCTGCCAGGGCTGCGGGACTGTTCGAATGAGATACCGTGGCCCTGGAACACAAAGGGCTAAGAAGGAACATGGATGCGCCGCTCAGAGCTAAGGGTTATTATATGATATCCCATCCGAAAAAAAAGATGCGCCTATCTTACAAACAAGAAAGTAACTATTTCTTGTTTGTAAGATAGGCGCATCTTTTTTTCCTACTAAGTAGTTATCTTGTTATTCTTACTACCTACTTCTCGAACCATCTCCATACCGTATTCTTTTTGGGGAAGTCCCGTTGCTAATTGTTGACAGACATTTTGTACCTACGTCGTTAAATAGTAATTAACTGAGCAGCGTTCTCTGTGCTTTTGCAACAACCGTACTGCGATCGCCAACCCGTCTGCCAAGCGTGGCGATTATGGCAAAACCCCCCTTATGAGCGCAAAAAAAAAATGGCCCCTAGTACCCGGCAGCCCGTCTACCCTCGACTATGGTAGCGGTCGAGGTTACGGCGTGGCAAGGGGTGCGAAGAATCTCCGGAAGGGATCCGGCTGCCTATACCGACGACTTGACCTGGCAACATATAACACGCGAACACTCCGGACCGACGAGAAGATAACGGAACTCGAGGAGGAATTGAGCAGATTGCGATGGAGTATTGTAGGATTATCTGAAGTCCGAAGAGAGGGGGAGGACACGATGATCCTGAAATCCGGCAACCTACTCTATTTCCGAGAGGGTGACCGGCAGTCCCAGGGTGGTGTTGGGTTTATCGTCCACGAGTCCCTTGTGAATAACGTGGTGAAGATCGAGAGTGTGTCGACCAGGGTGGCGTACCTGATACTCAGAATATCCTCAAGATGTTCGCTGAAGGTCATACAGGTCTACGCCCCGACCTCGGCACACCCCGACGACGAAGTGGAGACCATGTATGAGGATATCTCCAAAGCCATGCATGGTTTCAAAACTCACTTTACCGTTGTCATGGGGGACTTCAACGCGAAACTGGGCAAGCGAGACGGAGATGAGCTGCAGGTGGGGCAATTTGGGTTTGGATGTCGGAACCACCGGGGACACCAACTGGCTAGTTTTATGGAAAAGGAGGGCCTCTATATGATGAACTCCTTCTTCAAAAAGCGTGAGCACAGGAAGTGGACCTGGCAGAGCCCCGATGGTGCAACTAAAAATGAGATTGACTTCATCATGTCAACCAAGAAGCAAATGTTCAATGATGTCTCTGTGATCAATTCGGTGAAAACTGGGAGCGATCACCGCATGGTAAGAGGCACATTGAACATCAATATTAAGCTTAAAAGGTCTCGACTGATGAAGTCTACGCTCCGACCAGCACAGATCCAGATCCAAAACCCCGAGAGCTTTCAGCTTGAACTCCAGAATCGTTTCGAGTGCCTAGGAAGCTCAGTGGACGAATGCAACGATGGATTCGTGGAAACTGTCCATACGACAGGGTCTAAGTTCTTCAAGACGCGTCGTACACAGAAGAACAAAAAACTCTCTGATCATACTCTCAAGCTCATGAAGGAACGGCGTGAGATGATCCTGCAGTCTTCAGAAGACGCGTGGGAATACCGGCAGCTCAATAGACAGATCTCTCAATCCGTGAAGAGCGACCTCCGCCGCTTTAATACCGAGCGTATTAAAGACGCCATTGAGCGGAATAAAGGCTCAAAGGTATTTGCAAGAGATCTGGCTATTGGGCAGAGCCACCTCACGAAACTGAAGACCGACGATGGCAGAATCGTATCCGCCAAACCGGAGCTACTGAGGGAGATCGAGAGTTTTTATGGGCAGTTGTACACGTCAACCAGGAAACCCGTTGTAAATCTAGCGAATGACCCAAGAGCTAGACTGACCCGACACTACACCGAAGACATCAGCCTGTACGAGATTAGGATGGCTCTGAAACAGCTTAAAAACAACAAGGCACCGGGTGATGATGGAATTACGGCCGAACTTCTGAAGGCGGGTGGAAAACCGGTACTTAAGGCCCTTCAGAAGCTGTTTGATTCCGTCATACTCGAGGGGAAAACGCCACAGGCATGGTGCAGGGGTGTGGTGGTACTCTTCTTCAAAAAGGGCGACAACGCCCGGTTGAAGAACTATAGGCCCATCTCACTTCTAAGCCATATCTACAAGTTGTTTTCAAGAGTCATCACGAATCGTCTCGCGCGCAGGTTTGACGATTTTCAGCCTCCTGAAAAAGCCGGATTCCGAAAAGGTTTTAGCACCGTAGACCACATACATACGCTGCGACAGGTTATACAGAAGACCGAAGAGTACAACCTGCCTCTCTGTTTAGCGTTTGTGGACTACGAGAAAGCCTTCGATTCGATCGAGACTTGGGCTGTACTGCAGTCTCTCCAACGGTGCCAAATTGATTATCGGTACATCAAGGTGTTGAAGTGTTTGTACAAAAACGCCACCATGTCAGTCCGACTTCAGGACCAGACCTCGGAACCTATCCTTCTGTAGCGAGGTGTGAGACAGGGAGACGTTATATCTCCGAAACTGTTCACCGCTGCACTGGAAGATATCTTCAAGGTTCTGGACTGGAGAGGGCTAGGCATCAACATCAATGGCGAGTACATCTCTCACCTTCGATTTGCCGACGATATAGTGGTCATGGCTGAGACCATGGAGGACCTCAGTACAATGCTCGATGACCTCAGTAGAGCTTCCGAAAGAGTGGGTCTTAAAATGAACATGGACAAAACCAAGGTCATGTTGAATGCCCATGTAACACCCACTCCTATCAAGATCGGAGACTCTACTATCGAAGTTGTAGACGATTATGTCTACCTGGGACAAACGGTTCAGTTGGGTAGGTCTAACTTCGAGAAAGAGGTCAATCGTCGAATCCGACTCGGCTGGGCAGCGTTCGGGAAGCTGCGTGGTATCTTCTCGTCCAACTTACCGCAGTGTCTCAAGACGAAAGTCTATGACCAGTGTGTGTTGCCAATGATTACATACGAGACCGAAACGTGGCCGCTCACAATGGGCCTCATCAGAAGGCTCAAAGTCACAATGGAGAGAGCTATGCTCGGAGTTTCCTTGCGTGATCAAATCAGAAATGAGGACATCCGCAAGAGAACCAAGGTTACCGACGTAGCCCGAAGAATTGCCAAACTTAAGTGGCAGTGGGCAGGGCACATTGCTCGCAGAACAGATGGCCGATGGGGCCGAAAAGTTCTGGAATGGCAACCGCGAACCGGGAGACGATGCGTTGGAAGGCCTCCCACTAGGTGGACCGATGACCTGGTGAAGGTTTCGGGGATTTATCTGAATAAATAAATAATAAGATCAGATTGACAGGCACTTTGGGCAACTTTTTGAACAGAGTAAACAATATCCACAGGTCAAAACAGCATGCCTGTGTTTTTTAATGAGTTAGCCGTAGAATTACATTTTCAACTCTCTGAAAACCATATATATCTTTTATAATTTGATTTCCGTTAAGTCGAAAGCCAGCCGGATCCGTCGTGGTAAATCTGTCAGTCCGTTAGGTCTTTTTTTATCCATTTTGGCAATCAAACAATTATCCGCAATTCCACGTCTAAAGCGAAGAGATTCGACGCAAATATTTGCGGAGTTGTCCACCAAATTGCCTTGACAATGACAAAGTAAAAACATATCCAACTTTTAAAACCATATTAGTCTAGCCTGGAAAGATACACGATCATTAATTTTTATTCATTAATTTTCTTAATAAACCAACGTTTATTTGTGAACCCATGATGTCATACTGGACAGCATGAATAAATCTTATAAGCAAAATATACCTAGGATAAGGGCCCTGAACACCAGAATATTGTTATGCAACATAAAATTCCTCGAAGTAGCAAACAAATACCGTACTTATCTCTAACCGAAGTGGTGACGAACTGTCCATATCTGAAGAGGCCTTTAAAACATTTTGTAATTGTACTCATCTTGCAATAACAGTCCGTGTGGAATATCCAATTGTAGATAAAAATGACACGGGTAATTTTTAAATAACAGACAATTGTTGTTATCGTGTGACGTTTTAACCTCAACTCCGGGGTCATTCGCAAACTCCTAGTATATTACTGATGCCTATCCGTCTCGCGCACAGTCACTACCAAGCCTCTTCACAATGCGCGCCTTAATATTTCTGATCCTAAGTGTAACGGCGGTTGCGCCAGAATCGTGGTCTCTTGTTCCCTCGTTCAATTCCTTCTTCAAAGAGCAAAGTGATAAAGTGAAAACCATGTACAACGATGCCATCAACATGAAGGATTCCGTCGAGAACTACGTCGAAGAACAGCAGCAGATGATCAAGGACAATTTCAACACCTACGTCGATGATATTCAGGAGAATGGAAGAAACCTTGTCGATGCATCATCTTACAATGTTGGTGTCAACACGTTTTCGCTGCTGAAAAATCCTGATGTCGTTCTATCAGTGCCTGGAATAATCACAAGAAATGGATACATTTGTGAGACCCACACCGTCATATCTCAAGGCTACGTTCTCAATCTACACAGGATTCCTCGCTCTAAACATGGGAAGACAGTCCCATCGAAGACAGTTCTCCTTCAGCACGGCTTATTTGCAAGCTCTGCTGACTGGATCATGAATGGTCCCGGAAAAGGACTTGCGTATGTGCTGGCTGATGCTGGGTACGACGTTTGGATGTCGAACATAAGGGGAAACAGGTATTCCAAAGATCATGTTTGGTACAAAACGGACTCACATGCGTATTGGGACTTCTCTTGGCACGAAGTAGCTTTATATGATGTTCCTGCAGTGATAGACTACATTTTGGAGACTAAAGGTACAGATACTAAAATAACCTATATTGGACATTCTATGGGGACAACTATTCTCTTTGCAATGCTGACGCTGAGGCCTGAATATAACGACATATTGACAGCTGGCTTTGCATTAGCTCCTGTCGTCTATCTATCCGATATGAAGTCGCCGTTGAAGTCTATGGCACCAATTGCAAGCAACTTAGCGTATTTAGACGAGTTACAAGGAACTTATGAGTTTATACCGAAAAATTCAGCCCTGGGTAAGATCTCAAGCACGTGTAACGGAGAAAACATGGATTCCTTGATTTGCAAGAACATAGTGTTCTACTTGTGTGGTTTTAACGAAGGGCAGTTCAACAAGACCCTGTTGCCAGTTTTTCTGGCACATTTGGGTACTGGAACGTCTTGGAAGACAGCAGTTCACTTCTCGCAAGAAATCCTTTCTGGAAAATTCCAGAAGTTTGACTATGGATACTTGAACAATTGGAGGATCTACGGAACTGGCTCGCCTCCTGAGTATGACCTGAGTAAGGTAACCGTTCCTATCAAGTTATTCTGGTCTAAAAATGACTTGTTGTCCAGTGAGAAGAATGTTATGGAACTTTTTAATAAGTTGCCTTCAAAACCTAAAATGTTCCTGGTTCCTGATGAGAAGTTTAATCATTTGGACTACCTCTGGGCTATTGACGCACCTCGACTACTAAATGATGAGATTCTAAATTCTCTAAACACTTTTATGCCCGATTATACACTCACTATAAGATTTTGAAGGAGAAACCGGTGAAAACCAGTTAAATCACACTGAAAATAACTACTGATTTTGTTCGTTAACAAAAGTGTAAAATAAAGATGCTGCCAAACTAAAAACGAGTACCTATCAGTGATTGATACTTAAGAAGGATCCTGCCCAAAGGTATCTAAGTACCAAATTTATGAAGAAGATGTGAAAAAGCCTATGGAAGAAGAGTACTACAAACTTATTATATCCCACAATTTCTGTTTGAAGTGTTCAAGTGCCAGTGAAATCAGAGACACATTCGACTTGATCGTTGCAACCCAAAAGCTGGCAATGCACCTGCAGGCCAGCTAACGATGTATCTAGCTGTCAGTTACGTACTTAAGTCAGATAGGCCGCCTGTTACCAACTGAATACGCTGAATACCCCTCAGCCACGAGGTACACGTTCCAGAGATGCTTGTCTTGAGACAGGTTCTGTGGCCAAAATCCATGAAGGTAGTATGGATGCGTAGAGTATGCCTGCTGCACGTCGACACGACTTGTGTAGCCACAGTTTAGCGCAGACGGAAACAGCTGATGCGCGCGGCTGTCGCATGTTGCAAATTGCGTCGGAAGAAGGGTGAGGTGAAGATCAATTCCGAAAGACCTTTAATCGAGGTCATGCGTCTACACCATTCAAGGGTAAAAACAGGAAGACTCGAACGCCGCTTTAGTTCCGGTTGTGCATTTAATACTAAGTATTTGATAAGCCTGTGATATATTTAGATTAATTGGCAATTGTTTACAATCGTTTACTTGTTCGTCGCCGTGACCTGATTCTATTGGAATAGAGGTCAATCTTAGAGTTTATTGATAAGTGCTGATTGTAAGACAGACAGACGTTGTGTAATTATTGTTTAAGTAATAAATTAATTAATATTGTTATACACGTGTTTTCCAATTAACCATTTAAAAGAAATGTTGTAATATTATGAATATGGGACTCGATGTCTAATGAGTAAAAACTCTTTAAGGAATCTTTTTAACGAATGAAGAATGTTAGCAGGTGCTATAAACGGGGTTTTTTTTTGATCACACACCAACACACACTACACACACTAAACTAAAATGAGGCAACACTTAAATAATACATGCATAAACTAACGTCTTTTTTCCCATGGGGGCAGGGAGAAACCACAAAACGCCACTTACTACGATTCTTTCATACTCCTAGAGCCTCGTCCACACTGATACAGCTGGTTCTGGTCACAAACGCATGCTGGTTGTGAGTGCGCACCTGAGGTTTTTAGAGAGTTGAAAATCTAACTCTAAGGCTTACTCATTAAAAACTCTTTACGCAGGCATGATGTTTTGACTTATGGATATTGTTTACTCTGTTCAAACAGTTGCCCTAAGTACCAGTCTATTCAATCTGATCTTATTATTTATTTATTTAGATAAATATATCATATTATACATCATCATCTGCTTAGCCTTCAGTCTCATCGGATACAGCTGAATACCAGAAGTTTGCATAGAACGGCTGCCTATCTGACCTCCACAACCCAGTTAGTACTGAGTAGTACCCCTTGGTAAGACTGGTTGTCAGACTTTGGGCCACTGATTATCTGTAACGACTGTCAAAGATTTATAAATGACAGCCGGGAGCAACGGCTTAACGTGCTCTCCGAGGCACGGAGGAAACTTGGTATGTGAAGGGTAGATAGCGGACATCCATACCCATCCACGGAGCAATCAAGGCAAGTTCGGTTTAACCTGAAGATTCCAAGCGGAACCAAAGCCAAGAACCCAAGCGGCTGTTATTATTTAACCACGAGCTCCCAAATTTATAATATACATATAAGTATAAATATACATACTTATATGTATAATAAAGCAGAGCCTTTTAATGGACTTTAAGTCTCAAACGACAAAATTCAATTATAGTAACCGCTTTAAAAATATAATGACTGGAATATATTAAAAGGGTCTAAATCTGTTAATACTTGTACTCTTGAGAGAGTATTAACAAATTTAAGAGCTAAAAAATTTCAGGAACTAATCTAAAACTTAAGTAGCCAAAAGTAAAGTCAAATAAATTAGCAGATAAAATTAAGACAGGACTCGGCTTAGGAATACGAATTTTCTTAAGTAAGGGACCATACATCTAGTATGGTCACCATATTGAAAATTAAAAGGCCTGACAAAAAGACAGACATTTGCAAAAGAGTCCGGACAAGAATCCTATTACTCACTACACACGAAACCTTTTAATCTTTATTTTTAAATGCTCATTACATTACCTTTTTCTATTTTGGAAAAAAACTATAGTCCAGACAAATGTCAAGTATGGAAAAAGTCTGGACGAGGGTCTAAAAAGTCGGTCATATCCAGACTTGGATGCATATGTTAGTTGGTGTAACATGTGGGACAAGATTTGCAAAATAGGCCAAGTGCAAGTCGGACTCGCCCACAAAGGGTTCCGTGAAAACGCCACAAATATATATTTCTAGGGCATCCCCTTTATTTTTTTTGTGTTTTATATGTGTTGTTATAAAGGCATAGTAAGTAAGCCCCAATATATTTGGAAAAAGGATAGGCCAGTTAATGATAGCGGTCATCATAATAATCATTTTGTGACATACTTACACACGGTAGAACCTTGAAATCTACCGCGCGTAAGTTCTTATGTGCTCAAAACATACAGCTCTGTGACAGCCAGAAGGATGGACGAGCCACACTTTCAGTACGGAACCCTAAAAACCAATGCTTGAATAAGTTGTCTTTTTACTTTTTTGTTATACAGGGTGTTACGGAAATGAAATATACATACTTAAGGGTGTACTACAGACCATCAAACTGAACACATTTCTCCATCAGACAAACATCGTAATAGGGAAAAAAATATCAGCTACCCATACATTTGGGTCGAATTGGATTTGAAATTTTGTATGGGGCAGCAGATAATTTATTCGTGAAACGACGGTCTGCAGCATACCCTTAAGTATGTATTGTTAGCTGCGTCACCAATTCATTCGATTCATTTTTTTGCATTATAACTTTTGTGTTTTGATAATTAGATTACATTTGTTGTCCTGATAGTTATTTCATTTCATTTCCTAAATGTATATAGTCTTTCCATTACACCCTGTATAAGGCACTGGCAACATACTAGGTACTACTACTTTAAAGTACGCGTAACACATATTGTGAAAACAGTCAATTTCGGTTCAAAGGTCGCAAGTTTTTTTTTCCGTAAATATCGTCAATAATTACCTACTTACGTCAATGTTATCATTTGTTTGTGAGAAAAATGTTTGCAGATAATTTTTTATTATATATATTTTTATAAAAAAGTTAAGTAAGTACATTGTTAGTACATTTCATGCGTAGTTATATCCGGGTGTATAACAGTAATAACAAAAATTTTATAAATTATTTATTCATGTCCATTTATACTGACTACAAGCAAAGCAACATCTCGTTAGTACTGGCAAATCACAGTAGACCCCCAAGTCGTTGCTAGATATATGGTCGTGCGTTCGTAGATAGATGAGAAAAACCAATTGTGGGAATTTAAGGTGGAACCAAGCGCCAGGGCAGCCCCCCCACCTTAAGTATACACTTCAATTTCGTCAAACGCCAGGAACATTTGCCTCCAGGGCGTGATCTGCAGTTGCCTGAAGAGATAGCTTTCAATTGATAAGCGGAGGAAGACAATGATGATGTATTGGCCTTTTTATACCTTGAGTTATTACAAACTTCGTTGCAATTTTCCCGTCCAGATTTCCCTGAAGGATATAAGGAAATCATTCTGAATTTCGGGCGGAGTCGGGATGAGCTGAAATTACAGGGTCTCGCAATTATATTCATTACGTTAAATTTCTTGTAATTAACGAGTAGCTGACGCCGTTTTTCATCGTTAATATTTTAACATTCAGACAGAGGTTATGAGTGAAATAGTCTCGAAAAACTCACTAATTGATCGATTTGGGTATCCAATAAGTGTCTTGTTTTTATGCAAAAGTGCAATACCTACTACATGGTGAAAATGTAAGGAACACCTGTTTTTTTAGATTAGATTAGATTTTTTGCTTGTCGATGTCTCTAAAAATAAAACAAAAAATAGATATTTCTTACATAATATTGAACTAATCTAGCGACTTGCAGTATCTATGTGCTTGAAATACACGAGGTATCCATAAAAACGTGAATGCTACACTATCACACATGACGTAGATAAGATACAAACTGTTTCAATGCTGAAGAGGCTGATTTTGAAATTCAAGGTTCTTTCCTTTTTCTCATACTAATACAGTGATCCTTATTGTTATGAATGTTTACAAGTCTCATACGTAGACAGCCAGGCCCGTAAAAAGTCTTCGTAGGTCTTGAAAATTTTGGTTTCAAGAAGAAAAAGAACCTGTGACAACTTAAGCTTACTATGTTTTAACTGTTAAGGCACAGGCCTGTAATCTATGTTTCAAGGGTGCGCGTGCGGGTGCGGATTATCTCATAATCTGCCTAGCCTTTTCCCAAACTATCTCGGGGTCGGATTCCAGGCTAACCGGATGCAGCTGCGTACCAGTATTTTACATGAAGCGACTGCCTATCTGACCTCCACAAGCCAGTATCTAGGTAATACGATACCCCTTCGTAAGGCTGGATGTCAGACTTTTGGCTTCTGACTACTCGTAACGACTGTCAAAGATCTAAAAATGACGGCCACGACCAATAGCTTAACGTGCTTTCCAAGGGACGGAGGAAACTCGGTATGTAATTATGGTCACCCATCCACGGATCAACCGCAAGCACGGCTTAACCTTAAAGGTCGACCCGTGCGGCTGTTATTATTTAGCCACGAGTTCCTCGGTTAAGAAATTGAAATTTCAGGATATGTCGTATTCCTGCTCCGTCTTGAGAGACTTGCACAGGCACGTGGAGCCGTAACTAATCTACCACTGCAGGACTGTGTAGTCTTTTGTTTGTTACGATATAATGCCAAATTAAAGCAGATTGTTGTGATGAATGCTGAGAGTACCCTGAACAGCTAAACACACCAATGCAACCATCTTAGCCCAGCTCCAAATTAAGACTCGCTTGTCCACCATATGCCAACAACGCATCCTGTCATATTTCGGCCACATGGTGCGTAGAGGCGACGCGACGACGTCGCTCTTGATGCAACCTTCAGGCTGACCACGATCCTCAGACATAAGGAGCAAGCAGCAGCGCAATGCGCGGTCGAGTACGGACGTGTTTGCGCTACCCGATACGAATAATATATTCGCGTGTCGCGCGGCTTTAGCCACTGCCCGGTTAACGTCGCTATGAGTTCACAACCTCTCATAGCCAACGAGGTGTTGGCATTTATCAACCATGCCATCGACTACATGGACGAAGTCAGCATCTTGCAGATCTGCAAGTCCAGTTTTAAGGAGGAGGAGATCAGCAGTGCTAAGCTGCTGCTGTTCCAGTCGCTCGGCAAAGTCGAGCAGATGCAGTCCCGCCGGAGGGATGGTGGCCAGAAGTGTGTTCAAGACATCATCACGTTGTTGAAGAGCACCGACCCGGACGACGTGCCCGCTTTCGTGGCTAAGGAACTACATAAGTTGCCCCCAGTCACGTTTGACCACGTCGACGTCACCAGGTTGCTGAAGGATATAACAACTCTCAAGGCAAGCCTGGCCGAGGTACAGTCCACATTGCAGGTGTCAAATAACAGCATTGGTGAACTACGTGCCGTAGTAGAGTTGTTGCGCAACTCTGTTAAGGTAAATAGGTCACCTGATGCCTACAACGTGAGTACACGTTGCGTAGCGAGAAATGCTAGCATCGGCAGTTTTGAGTCGGCGAGCTCCACTGCGTCACCCGCTGCTGATATTGCACGCGTTGCAACTTGCGCTGCCGCGTGCTCGAGGCCGGCCGAGGTACTGACTAGTGTAGGTACGTCGACCCCTAAACGTGCCTACGCTGCTATTGTCGCCACGCACAAACCTGTGTCGCAGACAAGGACCCAATATGATGCTGCGTCCGGCAATACCCACGACGCAGCTCTACGTGTCCCGGCTACATCACACCACGAAGGTTGAGGAGGTCATGGAGTATGTACGAGTAAAGGCCAGCTGGACCTTGAGGGTCGAGAAGTTGGAGTCGCACCACACCACGAATTTCAAATCGTTCGTGGTGCGAGTTCCGACTCATCATATCGAGATCTTCCTCAAGGAGGAGTTTTGGCCGAGGGGTGTCATATATCGGCGATTCCGCGGAAGGCTACGCGACACCACGCAGCGCGACACGACGCCGTCACTTCGTGTACAATAGTTTAAAGATTTAGTTTTATAAAGTATGTATTAGTTTATAGTTAGTCATTTTATGCTTGTCGGAGACTGTCATTAATACGGTCGCTAAACGAAGCGCGGCACGTGACCCGAGTGTTGGCATCACTAAAACACTCTGCTAACTTCGTGCTACGACGGAGCCTATATAAGGGAGGAGCGCCAAGGCGAGGCACTGGTTTTGTCCGGTTAAGCAGTAGCCAGCCTCAGAGGCTGAACTGCGAGATGCCATTCAAAAAAAGGCGAGGCACTGGCTTTCCGACCGTTCGAGAGAACTCCATTCCATCCTCCATTATAGGAACTGTCATACGTTTCGCTTAGCTAACTTATTATAATATTGTGATTATTGTGTGTTACAGTGTTAAATTATTATTAAAAGTGATTCGTGTACATTAACTGTTTCTCTTCGCTCGATTACCCTAATATCCGCCCACATAATGTCTGACGACGGTGCCAATAACGCTCCTGACCCGACATGCTTATATATGTATTGTGTTCTATGGTCCTAGTTGCCTGAAATAAAGGATTGTATTGTATTGTATTGTATAAGGGACCGACCCCAGAAAGAGAGTTATGATGACCTATTTCGGGGAATTTAAAAAAGATGCAATTGCAAACCTTGTTGTCATTAATGTTAAATTATTACCTTCGTAGAAGGGAGGTGTGTTTCTTTATTGTAGTGGGACAATACAGGCTAATACTCGTTTACTCAAACCTGAAGAAACCGGCTGAAATTCGAAGAATTTTGAAAGTACTAACCGAACTAGGTTTTCACCATGTATAGCCGATTTTGTTTACGTAAGCTTTAGCACATTAAATGTTTAAGTTGTATGTCATTCGGTATTTGTTTATATGATAGCACCTTTAGATAAGTTTTAATGTATTAGGAACTAGCTTATGCCCGCGGCTTCACCCGCGTGGAGTTTGGTGATTGCCCACGTTTGCGTTACCCCACAAAAATAAGTAGCCATTTAAATGCTTCCACCCATTTCTACTATTTCCAAAAACAACGAAATACGTATTCATTTTTTTTCTAATCAGAAACTTTAACGACAATAATTAATTTCCTTTATTCATTTTCATTACATAGTTATTATATTTTTAAATATTATTAAAAAAAAACATTTAAAAATATAATAAATAGGAGCCCACCAGCATCGGGAACAGAGTCCGGGCTACCGGTGGTCAGGGCTCTTGAGAGAGGAACCTCCTGACAATACGTGCCGTGTCCAGAAGTACTGCTTTCTGAATCAAGCCCTTGATCCAGCTGTCAAGCGAAAGACTCCGCAGATGTTGGTCGAAGCTTTTGGCTATCAAGCCATTGGCCAACACGACTATCGGCACAATGACTGCTGTTGTCACGACCCACATGTCGACAACCTCGCGAGCCAGATCTAGATACTTGAATTGCTTATCTTTCTCTGCTTTCACGAGGTTCTTGTCATGCGGGACCGTTATATCAACAATCATTGCGCGAAGCTCCAATCGATCTATCAACACAATGTCAGGCTTATTGGCAACAATAGTCCTGTCAGTGACGATAGGTCGATCCCAATACAACGTGATAAAACCATTATCGAGAACTGGGTCGGGCGCATACTTATAGTATGGCACTTCTGATTCCACAAGGTTGTATTTCAAAGCAAGTTGCTGGTGGATAATCCTGGCAACAAGGTTGTGTCTATGCAAGTACTCTCCGTTAGCCAGACGAGAACAACCAGAAATAATATGTCTGATGGACTCATCCGGACGGTGGCATGCCCGACACACGTCCAGCGTCCCGTCCTTCATAATATGTTTCCGGTAGTTATTCGTCAGCATAACTTCGCAACTATCGCACAGACAAAACCTTCAGTTTCCCCGAAGAGGTCACCGAAACGCAGCCAGGATACGGACGCTAAGAAGTCTACATTGGGCCCATGTAAGGCCCGGTAAAAGCGTCCGTGAAGCTCCTTGCTCTGCCATACCTCCTTGCGATCATTAGTGTCTAATACTACAGGCTTGCGCCAGTTCTCGTTAGCCAAGAAGAGCGGGGTAAGGCCCTTGTCCACTGAGACTACATCTCGGTGCATCCCCACGTCGGCTTCTAGGAAGTATTCCCTGAGACTGCATACCTCACGGTTGTGCAGGGTCTTAGCATTTAAGAAGCCACGACCCCCACACTTCCGCGGGATATACAGTCTCATCACCGACGACCGTGGGTGATGCATCCGATTTGCGGTCAGTAGTACGCGGACTTTCCTATCTAGGGCATCAAGTTCTGTCTGAGTCCATTTGAGTATGCCGAAAGAGTACATGAAAACCGGCATGACCCAACCGTTGAAGGCGCGCACCTTATTTCCGCCTGACAGAAGACTGCTTAGCACTTTATTCAGGCGGCTAAAGAAACGCTCCTTCAACGATTGTTTCATGTCAGCAGTATTGATGCCTAATGTTTCCGACATACCCAAATACTTGTAGGTTTCTGTTGAGGAGAGGGATCTAAGGTGTACGGAATCCAAGAGTTGAGTTCCCACGGATTCCGTAATCTCCCCTAGCTTCACATGCATGACTGCACATTTGTCCACACCAAATTCCATCCTGATGGCGCTACTGAAAGTTTCAGTTACCTTCAGTAGCTTCATCAGTTGCAAATTGTTGGGGGCAAAGATTTTCAGATCATCCATGTAAAGAAGGTGAGATATGACCTGACCACCTCTCCTCAACCGATAGCCTAGACCTGAACCTTCCAGCAGTGTGCTAAGAGGGTTCAAGGCTAGACAAAACCACAATGGACTCAGACTATCACCCTGAAATATACCACGCTCGATCCTTATCGGTTCGCTGTTCCCCTGCATCTGTCGACATCCTGGATAGCGAAGGACCGTCCTCCATTGCCCTATACACGACTCAAGGAAGGCGCGTAGAGTTGCATCTATCTTTTACAACTCCAACACCCTCATGAGCCATGTATGCGGAACCGAGTCGTAGGCCTTCTTATAATCTATCCAACATGTAGACAGATGCCTTCGGGAGCGGCGAACCTGTTGGCTAATGGCCATATCAATGAGGAGCAGCACCTTAGTACCACGAGACCCGTTCTTACATCCATTCTGAGAGGGAGACATGATGGAATTACTCTCAATATGTTGGTTAATTTTAGCTCTCAAAATGGATGTTAGAACTTTATAGACCGTTGGTAAGCAAGTGATAGGTCTATAGTTTTTGGGCTCCGCAGTACTACCTGATTTATGGAGCAGGTGGGTAATGCCTGTCGTCAGGAACTGGGGCAGCGACCCTGACTCTAATGCTGATTGAAACTGGGACGCCAAGCGAGCGTGCGATCTTTGGAACCATTTGATCCAGAAGTTGTGCAGTCCATCCGGTCCTGGAGATTTCCAGTTAGGTAACGGACGGACTGCACGAGCTACGTCTTGGGGGCTGATGATAATTGCCCCCATTTCTGTTATTGGATCACACGCTTGTTCAACCTCCCGGGTCCAACCGCCCTCAGTGTGACTGACAGGCACCGACCAGATGCTGCGCCAGAACGAACATATGGCGTCATCATCCGGCAGACGCGTGTCAGTCACCCCTTGGTCTGGTCGTTTCCAAGCCCTATATACCCACCTTTCATCGCTTCGGAATGTGCGATTCTGAGTGTATCGCTCCACTCGCCGCTTGTACCTACGAATACGGCTTGCCCATGCACAGATCTTCTGCTTCAGGAAGTCGATACGCTCTGTGACGCAGGCCAAATAATCACGAGAACTAATGTCAGTTCCCGAGAACGCCCGCCTCACAAAGCGCATCACTCTAGGGCGAGTATTGCCCTCCCTGAAGCAGATTAACTTGCCGATGAGTACTCTAGCCTCACCGATACGCCGCTCAATCCTGCACTGCCAAGCTGGAACAGCTAATTTTGGTCGTGTAGCTCGGTCACTGTCAGGAAATTTGACGTGAGCTACACGACATGCCGCTACAGCTGCGCAGTACAATATTGAGTGGGTATCAGCAAGGTCTTCGCTGTTGTCAAAGCAGTTTGACAGCAGCGAATCTAGAGTACACACCAGCGCCTTGTTTTTCTTGTGCATAGGCAAACGAGGTAAACGTGGTCTAAGTTCAGGCGGTGTGGAGCGATACTCCCGGAATGCACCCTCCAAAGCGCTCCTCAATTGTGCGTTGCACTGGGTACTCACGGTTATAACTTCGTCAACATCCTCTTCACCACCGCGATCGAATCGCGGCGAAGCACTGGATACATTCTGCATCTGCGCCGCGATCATTGGCGAAGCAGGCGTAACTGGGTTACTCCGTGAGTCGAGGCGTAGTCGATCAAGTACATTGTCATCCAACATATGGTTACGCTGGATGACCCGCACCTGATCCGATAGTCGCTGCGCCGACACGCTGACAGCTGGTTTTTTAATTAATTTTATTATTTTGACTTCAAAAATGACTGATTCCGCAAATAAACTTTCAACCCCTATCAAACGCTCTTAGGGGGTAGGTTCTCAAAATGCTAAAATACGTATTTATTTATTCTAACCAGAAGCTTGTTTAAGAAATTTCATGATTCTAATGTTCTAATAGTTCATCCCTTGTTTTACCCCTTTAGGGATGGAATTTCGAAAAACCCTTTCTTAGTGGATATCTACTCTTCATAAAAAAAACACCCTCTAAATTTCAGGTCTCTAGAACCAGCGGCTTAGGCTGTGCGTTGATATCTGTCAGTCAGTCGTGCTGTGATTCCTGACCCGACCACGACATTGGTTCGGAGATTTTACTATGGCACAAAATGGTTATTTTAATAGTGTTTTATTGTGTCACTTATCCCAGGAATTTGTGCCTTGTACTTTTTGAGAAATAAGAGTACGATTGTGGTCGGGCTGGGGATCACGGTTCCTAACCCGACCACAACCAGATCTAATAAAATATCAATAGTGGGAAGTTACTGATTATGCCAAAAATATGTGTCAAATTGTGCCTATGGCATACACTACGCATTAAGTCAAGTAGTCACACTCTGTGTATAATGTTGTCTGCAATTAAAAAAAACATTTTTTTGTTCTTCTAACGACACTGACAACCTTTTTCAGCGCTTCATTTTTACTAAATAACTAATATAGGTACTCAAATAAGGCACTTACGAAAAAATATAGATACCAACTACCCACATTTCAGCTTTAAAACTAAAAGCAAAAAGAGTCGTACCTCGTTAGGTACGTAAATAACAATAGTTGTACATATGATAAGTGCATTTCCGTTAAATAGTGAATCATAGATAGAAAGTATTATAACTACTAACTAGAAAATATTATAATTGACAATTACGCGTCGACATATAAGTTGAAATTAACAATTAATTATGCACTCCCTTGCGGCAAAAAAAAAACAAATTGCTAAGTCAACGCAATTAAAAGATATGACCATTTATGTCGCTTATTCCACATCATAAGGATAAGTTGAAATTTAAACATAAATTAACTCGTTTAAACAGTACCAGTACAAGCTGAACCCTTTCTGCATACTTTTACTATTTTATACAGGAGTCAAGAAGTTAATAGTTAAGAATTAACCTTTTAAAATATAAAAACATAGTTTTCAGACTTTTTCTTATACTTGTGATGTAAGATCTTGCATCTTGCCAAATTTCATGATTCTAGGTCAACGGGAAGTACGCTATAGGTTTTGATTCCCGAGCGATTTCCATACAAATTGACCAAATAAGAAATAACTATTGACCAAGGATGCAGTCAATTCAGGTTGGGGGGCGGAGTTGAACTGTCTTTATTTATCGGGCAAGTGGACAAAAGAAGAAGAGCGGCTTCATTAGAATCACAAAGAGATGCTAACTATTCTAAAATGTTTGTAGGAATTTGGCCCGTCTCTGAGTCATACATCTGTCTTACTGCAGTGCGACAAAAAGGCGGTGGTGGCGTATTTGAGGAAGGAAGGTGGACACAAGTCTAGTATCCTAATGGAGTTAATATATCGGTTATTTCATTTACTTCGGAAGTATGAGATTCATGTTATCCCTCATCACATCCCAGGCAGGTACAACAACGTCGCAGACGGTCTATCTCTTCATTCGACGTTACAGGAATGGTATCTGCTTCCCGAATTCTTCAGCATTTTCATTGTAAAGTGGGGTGATCCCAGACAGATCTTTTTGCCTCTAGCACAGCTCACGTCGGGCGTTGCTATGTCACTCTAGATCAACGAGACCAGCGAGCATGAGGACAACGCGTTCGCATTCAAATGGGATCTGGCTTGTGTCTTTACTCCTCAGTATTTGTTTAATCGGGTCCTGATGCATCTCAATCAGGCTGGAGGTGTAGTGGCACCGAGGTGGTCCCGAGCATACAGGAGAGCAGACTTGAAGAACAGAGCGACCGCCCCTCCGTTCAGGATTCACAGCTTATCGAGGGTGCTAGTGGACACGAGGACCGGGTAGCCACCACCTCGAGAGAAGGAGCTGGTCTTAGAAGTATGGAGATTGGTGTTCCAAGTTTGATGTTAGTAATTTTTTTAGACCCAGAGTGAATAGTCTCGATATTTAGTCGATTTCCACCTAAAAGAAAAAAATTATCGTGTCGTACAATTTTACTTCATAAACCGGTTGCGTCTTCTATAAGCAATACAAAGATCGGTGCCCGTTTATGATCAAATATTTTAGTGAAGCAAATGATTAAAGCTCTGGTAGGTTGGTTGGGCAGTAGACCTCTTTCAAAGTCAATGCTTAGTGGACATTTCAAGAATTAATGCAGTTATTTTGTTGTTATGTTCAGGCCGCAGGACACATGGCTTAACATTGCTAAGTGTATGTCCAGACGAATGAGTATAGCATAATGTTCTGGCCGCATTTTGGGTTGAAAACTGATTCGAAAGATTGCGTACAGTCAGGTTGGAAATTATTAAGTAATGTTGAAATTGCGGCGCTTGAGCTTTTTAAGTCAAACCATTGCAGGTTTGGCTTAAAAAGCTCATAAAAACATGCGTCGATTGCTTTGTCCTAGTAAACGATTATTTATTACAGTTTAGTACAAGGGGAAGCCTAAGGAGCTTCCCCTTGCTAGAACCACTTCCTTCCTGTAATGCTTTTTCTCTCATGTTTTTCAGACAATTAATTAATTATCTCGGATTTAATAGAATAAATTATTTTATTTATATAAAATTAGGTATTGATGAATAATAAATGTTACCTACATGATTATAGGAGGTTACCAAGAGATGATTAATGGTACGTATAAATTTTCAGTTTATTGTGTTAAGTGTTTAATGATTATAGTCATTTGTATCTTAATGACCTAAATATCTCGAAATTCTTTTATAACACATTGGCGTCCCGTGCACCAGGCGATAACAAACAAAGCCTCAATTAATCTTTATATGACCCCCAATGAGGCCGAAGGACAATAGTAGCGTTTTACCTTCAAATAAAACGCTTATGTCCGGAGACTCTTTCGGGGTCATAATTTTAAAGACATCTGGTTTAAGAGGTGTCTCAAGTTTTTAGGTTTTTGAGGCCACAATGAACGTTTTGGCGCTCTGCAGCCACCTGGTGAACGAAGGCGGAAATACATCATCATCGTGTTGTCAAAAAAGCGATAGTTGCATGTACCTATACAGATGTGACACGGAAACAGAAGATGCTTGACTCAAATAATGTTTATATGACCCCGACTCAGTCTCCGGACACAACAAGCGTTTTATTGTTTATAAATGTTTATAAATGTTTCGGTAGCAGTAGGTACCTAGACCATAATAAATAGGGATTTTCTTTGACGTCCGTCTGTTGTTCACCTTCTGATTGTTGCACATAATTAGAACTCAGTATTGGTACCTACCCGTGCACCCGCACCGCGCAGTTTCTCATGTTTTTCGGTACCGAAATTGTGTAAAAGTTAAATAAAAGTTAAATAACGGTTTAGCCCAACCATCATTTATAAAGGTATCGATATAACCTTACAATAAACCGGTACCGGTGTATTTTTAAGGTATCTTTATCTTTAACCGTAACAGCTTACAGTCCCTGGAAAATTGTTTGTTTTGTTTTAGTTTAGATTAACAGTTTAATTTTTTTATTTATTTATTCACACACAAGTTTCCTTTGCCATTACAGATAATAAACCTAATGCGAAAAAGTAACTTAAAATATACTTAACTTATTAAACCTTACATGCTACGCAGTACGTGGCCCTTGTGAACTCACTCAGTGTACCGGTGAATATGTCTATGGCATCCGCCACCGTGTTGAGAGTGCGCAGTGCACGAGTCAGCGGTGCGCGCCCCAGCAGGTTAGTGCGCGCACTCGGCACCACCAGCAGCTGCGGCTTGCGCCGCCGCTCTACATCTACTATCCGGTAAATTAAAGCCTATTTCTGACAGTATCCCTGAGTTTTGTATACTCCCTCTTAAAACTTTGAAAATAAACGTTGCCAGTGCCACTTCACGCCTAATTTCTAATTTGTAGTAGCCCACCATACCGAGACAGAATAGGGTAGGATACAGTAACGGGTATCCCGGGTACCTTCCATACAGCTTTAAATAAATAAATCTGACGAATTTGTTCTGTATCCGTTCGAGCATATGTTTTTGTATTTTATTTCACTCGGACTCCAGATGGCTGCATTATATTCCAGATGACTCCTCACAAGAGCTTCATACATAGCCCTCAATGCACTGATGTTTGTGAAGTCATTTGCCTGACGCAGCACAAATCCCAGATTCCTGTAAGCTTTTTTACAGACGTGTACCACGTGTTTGCGAAACTGCAGATCACTGGTGAAATTAATGCCTAAATCCCTAACCTCCATGACACGCTGCAGCGGCTCCCCGTCCATGCTGTACTGGTGGTGTTGTGGGATTCGTGTGCGTGTAAATGAGAGCACCGAGCACTTTGATACGTTAAAGTATAGCTTATTGCATTGACTCCATTCAGTGACCCTATCCAAGTCGTGCTGCAGCATGTCACGATCCGCAGCGTCTTTTATGACTGCAGACAACTTAAGGTCGTCAGCAAATAGCATACACGTTGACCGGACTACCTCTGGTAAACCATTTACTACAATAATAAATAGTAAGGGTCCCAAATTAGTACCCTGATTGAAGCCCGATCTGATGTAGTAGGGCTCCGAAAAGTGTCCGCCACAGTCAACATACTGACGTCTATCCCGAAGATAACTGGCGAAAAACTTTACCGTATGAAATGTGCAGCCCATACCCGCCAGCTTTGACAAGAGTATATTGTGGTCGACTGTGTCGAACGCCTTCCTAAAGTCCAGGTAGGCTACGTCAACCTGAAGCCCAGCGTCAACAGCTGGTACCAACTGTGTCATCAGGTGAAGCAAGTTCCCCGTTGTACTGCGCCCAGGACGGAAACCGTGCTGCGTATCAGACAAATGAGGTCCTATCTGTGAATAAAGGCAATTGTGAACAGCCATCTCGAATACCTTGGCTGGTGCGCTCAGTACCGCATACGCGCCGCTCGGCGCTGCCTCACCGCACGCCACCCCCGCGCTCAGCGTGCCCGCTGTTTCGCTGTACACAGAATGAAAGAATCGCGCAAATTCCATAGCGGATTCATCATCAGATAGAACTCGTCCCTCTTTGATCAATTTGTACTGACTTGAAGTGCCTTTTTTCGACCTTACGTAATTCCAGAATGATTTAGGGTCTGTAGCGAGATGGTTCTGTACGCGATCTCTGTACCGGAGGTGAGAACTCGCTGCTTCTGCCTTCACCCTTGCCTGACACTGAGAGAATGCCTCGTAATCAGTTGGAGATTTTGTCGTTTTATACTTTTTGTGCAAATTGTATTTTAATCTAATGTTTTTAATAAGATCTAAGTTATACCATTGTAGCCATATAATTTATTTGTATAGATAAACACACCAACACAGTCTGTTTACAAACACAGCGTCTAATTGCTACACGATGCCGTGTGGAGAGGCCAATCATTACTACAGGTCATTCATATCTTCACACTTAAATGACACGCGGGGTCAGCAGAGGTCTGGTCAAAGTCTGCTTTCGTAGAAAGTAGGTATTTACAATAAACATGACACCTGTATGATATCTATTACGAGATTAAATAAGTATCAATATGATATATTCTGAGTTAATACTGCCCATAAAAGTAGATATAAATAATATTGCACTTTGTTGAGTATGTAGGTAGATATCAAAATTGTTTTTGTTATGATACTACCTAATTGTTGCGAATTTTAATTGAAGGAAGGTAATGGCTCTGTAGGTTCTGTATGGTGTCGGACGTAAAGAATACCACCATCCTATATCTTCCCGTGGGTGTCGTAAGAGGCGACTAAGGGTCGAGAATGGGAGAGAATGGGCAGCAGCGTTCTTTGTGCTTTTGTAACAACCGTACTGCGATCGCCAACCCGCCTGCCAAGCGTGGCGATTATGGCAAAACCCCCATGTTCTGTCAATGTGGCGAAACGTTGGGGAGGCCTATGTCCAGGAGTGGACGTCTTTCGGCAATGATGATGATGAATTGCTAGAAATGAGGTGACTGCTGAGATGACGACTAATAAAAAAAACTAATAGACTAATAATAGAAAGAGAAAAAAAGTATTTATTAGTATAAAGTAGGACAAAAAATATTATTATAACTAACAAAAACTTAATTATAATAAATAATCCTAGAAAAAGAATTTAAAAGTAATAAGACAAATTAAACAAGTCCAAAAAACAAATTATGTAAAAAAATGAACACGAAAAAGAATTAAAAAAAAATAAGACAAATTAAACTAGTCCTGTAGGAGTCCAAAAGAGCATGGTGCTATAACAATAAAATACGTCACAGCGCTGGCATACAACACGTACAGAAGACATGCTGCGCCGACCCAAAAATAAAGGAGGAGGTTGGGTTATGAGGAGGACAATGATGATGAAGTCGTCGCGAATGTACAAAATTCCCTAGTAAAAAAATAGACGGGTTGATAACTTTGGACCACATTTAGGACTTATTTATTTTATTCCTTTTCCTTACCACCCCTAATTTACCTACCTAATTATAATAAATAATATGTGGGTACCTATGTTGATAATCATTAAACCTACTGACATTATCAGATAATGATATGAATAGGTAGTATGCGATGCATTAAACACTCGATATATTTGTATATATTTTGATATATATATTTATAGTATTTTATATATCCGTATGTCTAATTAAATTATTATTTTTTACAGATAGACACCTACCACTGTTTGTCTCTGCATCACCCAAAGGTTGACTGGTAGAAAATGCCTATGGCATTAAGTCCGCCACTGTACATTGTACTTGAAGTTTAAACTAATATTATAAAGAGGAAAGATTTGATTGTTTGTTTGCATTGAATAGGCTCCAAAACAACTGGTCCGATTTGAAAAAATCGTTCAGTAATAGATAGCCCATTTATCGAGGAAGGCCATAGGCTATACAGGGTGTAACGGAAAGGGTAATTATCCATACTTAAGGGTGCGCTACAGACCATCAAACTGAACATGTTTCCATCGGACAAACATCGTAATATCGAAAAAATTATCTGCTGCCCCATACAAAATTTCAATACCTATTCGACTCAAATGTATGGGGCAGCTGATTTTTTTTCGCTATTGCGATGTTTGTCCAATGGAGAAACATGTTCAGTTTGATGGTCTGTAGCACACCCTTAGGTATGTATATACCCTTTCCGTTACACCCTGTATATCATCACGCTACGACCAATAGGAGTGGAGCAGCAATGAAAAATGTGACGCTAACGAAGTTGCGCCGGACAGCTAGCTAGTGTTAAATAAATAAATATCAGGGGGCCTAGACAAAATCCAAGTGTTTTCCGTACACGCGTTTTCCGCTCACGCTAAGGAATTGACGTTAACGTGTTGGTGGCCACCATACGGTGGTTGTGGCACGTTGGGTGGGGTACCATAACGTCATAAAACATTATTGTTTTACTCCTCTTCCAGTGTGGGAAAGAGAAGGCGCTAGACGTCCTGTATAGCTCGTATCTTTCCCACACTAAAATAAGAGTAAAGCTGCTTTCAGACTTTATACCATAGTGTAGCAAATATAGTATCGCAAAGAAGAAGCTAACCTACACTCAGCGTCACAAAAATCGCACCTCTCCGAAAATAAGTTTCAAGCAAGTCCCGCCATCAACGTATGCATTAAACCCTATTAATATTGGTATCAATTGAAAGTATGTTTAACGACCTTTAAATTAACAACAGTTAGAATTCATAAACACAACAGATCTCATTAGCGCGTAACGTTAAAGAAAATGTTGTCAAAATACGCATTACAACGGCCACTAATTGCACCTCCCTACAAGGGTATAAAACGGGCGACCCGGGTCAAATGTGAGTCATTCGGATTAGCCAGTGGCCGTCCACAGTGCCTAATCCGTTACAGTCGCCCAAATCGCTCCCCGTCGCGCCGCCTACGTCTCCGCTGGCCGATAGTCCGGAGCCCGTGCGCCACCTCTGGCGCTCGCACGCGATTAGCCGCCTGCCCGAAATTGTTAGTTCGGTTGAGGGTAGACGGTCAAAGTTTCGGATAGTGCATACCGCCCGAACCGTGAACTTTTACAAGGGGGTTTTTCCGTCGCGAACCCATGGGTGCCCGGGCACCCTAGCTCAGGCACACGTGTGTCCGCGGCAGGAGCCCCGCACCGCCCGGTGGACTAACACCGTAGCGGTTGCGGTTACGCCACTACTATGCCGCCGCCCAAGAAATCGCCGCCAATTAAAAACACAATGGGCGACCGGGCGCAGTCGCTCCCCTTCATTGGGGACTCATCGCCCGGCGCCCCAACCCTTGCTGCCGAGGAGGCAGAGAGGAGGAGGCCGCCTCCACCATCATCGCCACCGGCCCCAATGTCGCCTTCCTCGCCGACGCAGAGGCCAATAACATCGATGTCAAGCTCGCAGACGCCCGCCAGCCGACAGCCAGCGGTGCCCGTCCGCCCCTCAGCCTTCCGCCCCGTGCCTACCCAGGCCCCAGGACCAGCAGGTACGTGCCACCACGCGCCTGCCGTGCGTGCCTGTGCCCCCGCTGTGCGCTCCGCTGCACAAGCCGGGCGCTCGCCGCAACAACCCGCGGCACGCACTACGCCCGTGCGACCCGCGCACCCCGCACCCGCTGCCGCTCGTCTCGCGACGCCAGCGCCCGCCCCAACTCACGCTGCGACCCGCACCGCCGCGCATGCCCGCCCCGCCGCCTCTACGGCCCGAGCCGCGCGCGCTGCACCGCCCGCACCCCACCGCTTGCTGGCAGGCTCAGCCGCTGCAGCGACACCTCTACTGGGCGCACCCATGTCGCCCCCCCCACCACGCAGTGCCGCGCGTGACTCGCCGGCCGCCATGTCTCCGTGTTCCTCCAGGGAAGGGAGCCCCCTGGGGGACTACTACAGCGACGAGGTTAGTGAGAGTACTCCTAACCCCGCCGGCGCGCGCACCCTGGACCCGCTGGCGTTTGGGTACGAGTTTAGCCTCGACACCCGTGCCCAGCGCCGGCCTAGAAGCTCAGACGACGAGGCCGCCGAGGAAGCGAAGCGCCCGTGCACCGCCTCCCCGCTCCCACAACGTGATCCGCGTGGCCGAGTTGGAGGCGGTTCGCCCACGTTCGCCGAGGCGGCCCGCCGCCCACCTACCGGACAAGACGCCACATCTGCACGGACAGCGACGCCCGACGCCACTGCCCCTGCACAAGGCACAAGCGCAGCCGCAGCTGCGAAGGCACAGCCAAGGAGACCCCGCTACCCTCCGCTGGTAGTCGAGAGGCTTCCCAACTGGGCCTTTCATTTTAGGGCCGTGAGGGACAAGTTGGGCCATCCACCCAATGCTCGTCCCTATCAGGGGGGAATAAAATTCGTACCCGAAAACGAGGACGAGTATCGGGTGGTCCAACGATACCTCACCGACCTGGAGAGATCGGAGGGCCTGAGTTGGTTCTCATACTCGCTGCCAGCGGAGCGTAGTTTGAAGATAGCCATTAGAGGGCTCCCCGTGGACACAGACCCGGAGGACATAATGGAGGAGCTGAGGACGATGGGGTACGAGCCGGAGTACGCGCGTAACATCAACGCGCGCGGAGGGCGCCCCGGCTGTATTTTTCACGTCGTCCTCAGGAGGCAACCGGACTTCCGGGCCATATACGACACCACCGTGTTCCTTAACATGCGGGGTGTGCGTATTGAGGCCTGGAGGAGCAAAAGAGGGCCCGCACAATGCCACCGATGCCAACAATTCCGGCACTCGTCGCACCAGTGCCACCGCCCGCTCGCTTGTGTGCGATGCGGGGGCGAGCACGCAGCTAAGGACTGCGCACGGACACGAGAGGAGACGCCCACCTGCGTTAACTGCGGGGGCGATCATCCAGCGTGCAGCAGCGCCTGCCCCGTGTTCCGCAGAGAGGTGCGGAACAAGAGAGCGGGCACGGTCGCCATCACGCAGCCGCGCCGACCGAGAACGGCCGCTGCTAACACCGCCTCAGACGACCACGAGGCCCCCAGCACGTCGCTGATGGCGACCGCTAACGGGCCCTCCACCAACGACCAAGATGCTCCCGCCTCGAGGCGGAAGAAGGGACGGCGCGGGGGAAGGAACAGGAGGGGGAAGAACCCCCGACCACCCGCGCAGCAACCTAGGCAGGAACCTGTCCCCGCCCAGGCGCAGGCGATGACAACGGCGCCTACCACCACCACCACCACCACAACGAAGCCCACCGTCGCCGCCGCTAGCGCCGGCAAAGGCAAAGGGAAGGGGAAGCGGGCGGGGAAACCCGCCCCACCCACAGACGCGGCCCCAGTCGCCGCTATCGCAGCGACGGCTAACTCAAGCCGACCGCCTGCCGACGCCCACGAACAGCAGCGGCGCCGCGCACCACGCACTGACGCCCCCAACAAGGAACGTCAGAAGAAGGATTTTACCGCCTGCGCCATAAACCTACTGCTGGACCTCATCAGGGCCATCAGGCAGGGACAGGACGCGGAACTCGTCATCCTCGACGGGCTAACGGACTTACTACAACTCTACCATGCTTAGCTCGTTGAGGATAATACACTGGAACGCCCGCGGCCTTAAGAGAAAGGTTGCCCCATTCCGCCTCCTCCTTCGGGAACAACGGATCGACGTGGCGCTCATTAGCGAGACGTTCCTGGGACCTGCGGACAGGCCCAAGTTCCCGGGATATATCGTCTATAGGAAGGATGAGAAGTCGCCGCTCGGCGTCAGTTACCGCGGTCTGGCGGTACTGGTGAGCCGAAGAGTCGTCCATCAACCACTACCTATGACGTCACACTCTACCTTTTACTCCTTGGGTGTCCAGCTGCACGTCGCCGGCGAGGACATGAACATCTACGCCGTTTACTGCCCGCCCACGAATACGGCCATGCTCGATTTAACAGAGCTGCGGGCAGTCTTATTTGGATCGCCTCACCCAACACTCCTCGCCGGTGACCTTAACCATAAGCACCAGGCGTGGAACAGCCGTATCTCCAACCCAGGGGGTAGACGACTCTTCGCGGACGCTGAGGCCCGCGGATACACGGTGTCCGGCCCGGAAACACCTACCCATTACCCGGACAACCAGGCGCACGCACCGGACGTGCTGGACATCGTTGTCCACAGGGGCCTGAGTAGCCGGACCGCCATCACCTCACAGGTGATCGACGACGAGATGCAGAGCGACCATCAGCCTGTACTCGTCGTCCTATCGGAGATGCCGACACGACTCTCTCCTTCAGCGCCACGCCGCATCACGGACTGGACGAAGTTCGCAGAGAGGATGGAAACCACCACTCCTACTTGGCCCATCACGACCGCCGCGGACGTCGACGGGCTAGCGGAGGAGGTCACCGCTTGCATCCAGCGCGCCCACCAAGAGGCGACCAGCACTCAAGAGCAGCCACAGAGGCCGGCTTACAAGCCTCTCCCCACCGACATCAAGCGGATGGTCGCCCAGAGGCGGCGCCTACGCAAGTGGTGGCAGGACACAGGATGCCCTCGCGACAAGCGCGACCTGAACCGTCTCGCGGAGAAGGTCAGGGCCAAGCTCCAGGAGCACAACGCCGAGGGCTGGGAGGAACGTATTGACGCCGCTGAGAGGGACTTGGCGTCTCTACACAAGCTGTGCAGGCAGCTTGCGAACACCCCGGCCCCGGTACGTCCGTTACTACATAGCGACGGGGCGCCTAGATACACCGCAGCAGACCGAGCGGAGATCTTCGCCGAGCACCTGGAGCGTCAATTCGTCCCGAACCCGACCACCAACACCGAGCACGTCGCAGCAGTCGAGAGGCACCTTGGGGAGTACTTCTCCAGGCCGATAGCCCCCGACGAGTGTGCGATATTCTTCTCGCCTTGTGCAGTCAGACGCGCCATCCTAAGGACAAAGCTGAGGAAGGCCCCCGGTGCGGACGGCGTGTCCAACACAGCGCTGCGCCACCTGCCCTACCGTACAGTAGCGGCACTGGCGCGCCTGTTTACGGGCATCGTCCGCACGGGCGCTTTCCCAGCCGTATGGAAGGAGGGGCGCGTCATTATGCTGCCCAAGGCGCACAAGAACGTCCTCAAGCCGGAGAGCTATCGGCCCATCACGCTGCTCTCTACAATCTCCAAGGTGTTTGAGCAACTCCTGCTGCGACACCTCGCCCAACATATTGTCCCCCGGGCCGAACAATTCGGGTTTCGGGCCGAACACTCGACGACGCTCCAATTGTCCAGGGTACTGCACCTGCTCACCGCGGCACTCAACAAGAAGGAGCATGCAGTTGCAGTATTCCTGGACATGGAAAAGGCGTTCGACCGAGTCTGGCATGCCGGCCTGCTGTATAAGATGTCACAGTCAGGCGCGCCTCGTCGCTTAGTACAGGTGGTTTCCTCCTTTCTAACAAACAGGACTTTCAGGGTGGTGGTCGATGGCACGGTATCGGGCGTCCGCCCGATCGCCGCAGGGGTGCCGCAGGGCAGCTGCGTTTCGACTCTCTGCTACACGTGCTTCACCGACGACATCCCCACCACACACGACACCACGCTCGCGCTGTACGCTGACGACGCCGCGTACATTGCGACCTCGCTCAACGCGAGTCACGCGGCCGTCAAAATGCAGCGCGTGCTCGACTTACTGCCTGATTGGCTGTCGAAATGGAGGTTGTCGGTGAACGTGGGCAAAACGCAGGCTCTCCTTGCAGGCGCCGCTAACCACCCACCACCCCTCCAACTGGACCGAGCCGACGTCGCGTGGTCGCCCCAGGTCAAGTACCTAGGGGTCACCATCGACCGTCGCCTCACGATGGCAGCTCACGTCCGCGGCATAGTCGCTAGATGCAGGAGTGCCCGCTTCCTGCTTCGTCCAGTGCTCTCGTCTCGTCTCCCGCTGCGTACCAGGCTGGGTGTGTATAAAACCTACATCCGCCCACTCCTGACCTACGCCGCCCCAGCCTGGCTCGCCCTCACTAGCGAGTCAACAAAGAAGAAGCTCCGCGCGCAGCAATCGCTTGCGCTGCGGTCGATAGTCGCCGCCCCTCGCTATGTGAGGAACACCACCATCCAGCGGGACTTAAAGATTGAGAGCCTGGATGAATTCTGCAGGCGCCTCGCGTCTGGCATGTTTGCGCGTGCCGACGCCTCTACCTGGCCCCACCTGGCGCAAATAGCGCCCTGGCACACGCGCCCGCCTGACGCGGGGCGCACGCAGCGCTTCCGTCGCCTGCCGCGCGACCTATTGCCTGTGGACGACACGCTGCCATCTCCACCGGACTGACGCACCCGGGTAAGTCGCACCCATCTACACGCGACCTACCCAAACAATGAGACTCCACACACACAACTACACTCGGAGCGCGTCGTGTTCTAAGTTAATATAGGCACGACGCGCACCGAACACTCACCCATACTCTACATTCGTCTATACTCACGCGACGAACGTGCGGCGCGGGCTCGCTATTCGTTCGCTACAAGAGCGGTGTTACTCACGTACATTGCCGCTCTCACTCATTCACTACGGCCTCTTAGTCTGGGGCGTGATCGGCTAGATCTGAGAGCGTCGCAGACGGGGGCCAACATCTCTAGCGGTAGGGTGCGCCCCATAGTCACCTCTGGCTAGGACTGCACTCGCTGGGCCTCCTCCGGGCAACCGGAGGTCTCACCTGGCGGTGACAGACCGCCGAGGTGGCGTGAAGATAGCGGCGCTCGGTACGGTAAAGTTTCGCCGTACCTAAGCGCTTGGCGCTAAGCGCCGCTGGCGCCTCCTACCGGACAAAATTTCAACCACACATAGGCGAGTTGCGTGCGCGCGCTCGCCCCCATTCATGCCTATACTAGGCACCCAAGTTGAGGGTGCCCGTATTCGCGGGCACACCGTTCCCCCACGGGAAAAGGACTATGTCCACACCCCGTCAACCGCGCGCCCCCTGGCGGGGGCGCAGCGATTTCCTTGGTCCGATGTGAGTCATTCGCTATCCAACCTTTGAAGTGAACACACGTGAACAGCTGCAGCAAGAAAAATACCCCAGAAGATGGATACCACAGCAGATGAAGCCGCTCAAGTCATTGCACTACTGCAATCAGGGATGCGGCAATGTGATGTTGCTCGGCAACTGAACTTGAGTCGTTTTTCCGTTCGACGAGTGTTCCAACGCTTCCAAGAGACTGGTGGCTATATCCGAAGACGTGGATCTGGAAGACAACGGTGCACATCCGAAAGAGACGATCGCTTCATTGTTTCAACGTCTTTACGTAATCGGTTCTCCAATGCTGTTGAGCTGCAACAACAACTGCGATCAGCTCGCAGAACTTCTGTCAGCGTCTCCACGATTAGAAGAAGAATGAAGGAGAAGAAAATTGCAGCTCACAGGGCTGCTACAGGGCCAAAATTGACTGCACAGCATAGGAGAGACCGGTTGCAATTTGCCCGTGACCATGTGGATTGGACAATAGACCAATGGAGGGCTGTACTCTTCTCGGATGAGACGAGGGTGTGTCTTTTCTGCAACGACAGGCGTAGAAGAGTGTACAGGAGGCAAGGGGAACGATTCGCACAAGCCTGTATTCAAGAGACAGTGGAATACGGGGGTGGCTCGTGCATGTTCTGGGGCGGCATGTCAATCGACGGCAAAACGAACCTTGTGTGTGTTTCTCGGACTGGAAGTGCTCGCGGGCAAGGGTCGCTGACTGCTCCTCGGTACATAACAGAGATCTTAGAGGAGCAGGTTGTCCCTTATGCGGGTTTTGTTGGCAGTGGGTTCACGTTAATGCACGATAACGCCCGCTGTCACACCGCATTAATTGTAAGAGACTACCTGCAAGAAGTTGGGATCCCTGTTATGCGCTGGCCGGCGCGAAGTCCAGACCTGAACCCTATCGAGCACCTTTGGGATGAACTGAAACGGCGAGTACGGGCACGTGATCCTGCCCCTACCACTCTCCAAGACCTCCAAGATGCCGTCGTTGCAGAATGGGACAACATTCCTCAAGAGACTGTTGTCACATTAATTAGGTCCATGAGAGAACGCATGGAAGCTGTCATCAGAGCTAGGGGGGGTAACACTAGGTTTTAAGTTGATTTTATGGACTTTTTTAAAATTTTCACTGTTAAAATAAAATTTAAGTTTTTAATCATTTGCATTAGCGTGTTTTTTTTATTCCCTGGCAAACAAAAAACCAAATTTATTGATTTATTCTGAAATTTAAATAAATTGCCTTTCCAATGATACCTTATAGTCATGTGTGTACCATTGATTAATAGGGTTAAAATGACTTTGAAGGGAATTCTTAAAGAGGTGCGATTTTTGTGACGCCGAGTGTAGTACCTACTTAAGGTGGAAGTTTAATCGCGCTTTCCCATACATTGTTTTTTTTCCAAATTCTCGATACTTATATGCTTTTTGTAGAAGTAATGAAACAACATGATGTTATTACGAATTAATGTTGTCGCAAAACTCTTCAAACATAAAGAAATAACAAGGTTTATAGGATTTCCAGGGCCGAAAAAAAACGAAAAATCTTTGCTAGTGTGCGTGCTTGGAGTCACACCATCTACCGGATATCTAAAGAACTTCTAAAGAACAATCGAGCCCCTTGCATAACAAAACTCGAAATAATTATCTGTTGATACTAGATGGCGTGGCGTTGTCATTGTAAGTTGGTGCCAGTAACTGCGTGGACTCGCGAATATTTCACATTTCATTCGTCAAACAAGTAGGTAGGTAGGTACTGGTTGCGGCGTTTTTGTTTGGGTGAATTAGATTTATCATTTTTTAAGAATGAAGTTAAACATTCTTAAATTATGTCATGATGTTCATTCAAACCAAAGTTTGAAAGTACCTATTAGGGATGAAATGTGTAATTCGGAGTTGGTAGAACCTTACTGTGTGATAATTAAAACTTATTAGTTATTAACACAAAAAGAGACACAAGTTTTTTTATGTTTTTTAAACATAAAAAAATAGTAGATTGTATCATAAGGGAGCAAAATAATATTTTTACGGCGAGGGCGCTTTTTTGAATCCAGAGCGAAGTGAGGGATTCTAGAGTAGAATCCCGAGTGTAGCGAGGGATTCTTTAGTAGAATCCTGAACGTAGCGAGGGATTCAAAGTACGTCGCCCGAGCCAAAAATATATTTTCGCCCGAGTGATACAACGCTACGATAAAGGAAACAGGCGCCTCGTATTCTATTGTAATATTATTATTTAATAAAACATAGATACAAATAAATTGAAATTAAATGGTATCTAATAATAAAACAACTACAAACTTATATTAACATTTGAGACATTTTCGCAATTATAAAATTTTATTGTTATTCAGCTGGCGGCGCGGGCGCGGCTATGGGCCGTCGTACCAGCCAGTCTTTATTCAAACAATATTTGCGTTCGATTTCTTTGGCGCTGAACACTAAGATGTTCCAAATTCAAAAAGTGCGCGGCAAAGTAAATTGCGGCGCACTTTTTGAAATAAAGAGGAATAAAAACTCATTACTGCCCGCTAAAAGTTCCTCATAGAAAACACTACCTTTGGGTGCACTTAAAGGCGAACCAAGTCGTCCTTTTCGAATAGATGGGATGAAAAATATAATTACAAGTTCTGGACAGTCATCGGTAAGTGATTTTACCTATGTATGCTGCAAACACTTATTTTATTGTGATTTAAAAACATTAGCAGACTTTAGCAGAATCTGGGCAAGCAGCTGGCATAATGTTCTAAACCTGGTCACACTGCAGTCTGTGGTCACGGTACTACTCACAATTCACATGAAATGAAACGGTCAGTCAAGTGAAACCGACGATTCTGATCTGACGTTTGACTATTGACGGACTTGGACTTGTCGACATAACGAAAAACTCCACGAAAAACTCCAGCTCCATTGCGCTCGCTCAATACTTACAAAATTTGCTTTTTACATATTTTGGTTTTCAATTCAATTCAAATAATACAATTTTTAATATTTTTTCCTTTGTTTTTCAGTACTTACAAAAATATGAAGACGAACAAAAAATCGTATACGCGACATCAGTATTCGGGGCCACGGAAATCTAAGAAAAAAATACAAGCTGGTCTTACTCAACAAGGACTACAGTGAGAGAATCAGACTCTAATAAGATAAACCATAAACAGTCTAAAAGAGTTGGCTCGCCATAAAATTCTCTTCGTTTGCCGCCATTTTTCTTCTAAGATTTTTAATATCGGATTACAGCACCAACAGGGCGCAAGCATGGCGTAACGAGAAGCTGAAGATCATGGAACATAGTGAACTGTTTCAAACTTTAGGCTGCCTGACTAGGGATAGGTATTGTTCTCTCAGTACACTAAACCTCAACAGTTTTTTTTTAGGTACCATAATTTATCTTTTATTATTATAGTGCACACACAACTCAAGATTCTCATCCTAGCCTTTCCACACCTCAAGATACGCCCAAAATAAAAACATATTCGCGGGGAGTGCCAAAAGTTCGTTATGAAGCCACAGCCTGCAGTACTAGCTCTCTGACAGTTGAATCTACTAAAGAGCCAGCAACTATTGATATCAATTGGCCACAACCCGACCCAGACGATAAAGCTTATCAACTTACTGTGGAAAGAACTTCAAATGACAACTTATCTGGTTTGTCAGGGTACCGAATTGTTGACTTGAAACATGTCATCAAATGGGCATTTCAAATGGAAAAACATCATCAGTCGTGTGAATCATCTGTAATTGAGTATATAAGTGAACATCAGAAAGGATTCCACAGTGTTTTAACATTTAAATGTAGCATGTGTAATAAAACATGGCATCATAGCACGGAGAAAGAAAACAAAATAAACACTGCTTTTGTATGGGCAACTGTGACTGCTGGCAGTTACTATACGCAAGCAGCACACATCACAAGTCTAATGGATATACCAACAATGGGTGGAAACACATTTCGTTCCATTGAAAAACAATTGGGCTTTGTATGGTATGATCATTTGACAGAAGAAATAAAGAAAGCTGGTGAGAAAGAGCGGTCCATCGCCATTGAAAAAGGAAATGTTTGTTCAGATGGTGTTCCATACATTACTGTATATGTAGATGGAGGATGGCTGAAAAGGTCATATGGTCATAACTTTGATTCTCCGTCTGGAATGGTAAGTCCAACTTGTTACCATATTTTTGTGTACAGTGTTTTATTTATGTAAACCAATTGTATCTCTAGTGTTGAAATTAAGAGTGAATTTAAATAATATTTAGACCATATGTGTTGTGATAAAACAAAAAGTTCAATTGTTTTATGCAAGTATATATATTTTTATTTTAGGCCTGCATAATCGGAAAGGAGACCAAGAAATGTCTATATCTTGGTGTAAGGAATAAATATTGTTATACATGCCAGTATTATGAGCGGACAGGTTTAGACACCAAGGCACATGGTTGCTGCAAAAACTTTACTGGGCCGTCAACTGCAATGGAGTCTGAAATAATTGTTAAAGGCTTTCAACTGAGTGAAGAAATGCATGGGCTTCGGTATTTACATTTTGTAGGGGATGGGGATTCTTCAGTGTTTGCAAATTTGAAACAAAAGGTGTCTTATGGAAACCAAATAAAGAAAATGGAATACAAAAATCATGTAATAAAAAACTACACAAGTGCACTCTACAAGGTAAATCACCACTACTTCTTACTTCTCCATTTTATAAATAATCCATTGGCATTTATACATAGATTTTACTCCCTGTTACATGTGAAATAAACATTTCACATGTTTGAACATATTTTATTTTAAAGATTTTAGCCAATACCAAACTCCCGCTTTATGGACGAAATATTTTGAAGCCTAAATTAATGAAGTTAACGCTAGTTGCACGAAAGATTATAATACACAATAGCAGTCAGCCAGGTTCAAAGGCTGATGATATAAGGAATGGTCCGCTTCATGTATTTGGACAACATGAAAAATGTAAAGAATATTACTGTTCAGTGAAGAAATCACCACCTGATGAGAACAAACAGGAAGAAAACCAAGTAGAAATCCTAAAAAATACAGCACCAGAAGTCTGGGCTCTTATTTATGCTGCTAATGAAAAAATTGCCTTGAAAGCTGGACGGTTGTCTAATGACACCACAAATGTAGCAGAAAATTTTATGAGTGTGATTAATAAATTTAATTGTGGAAAACGACTCAGTCTTGGAAAAGGGGGCTCTTATCAGAGGCGTGTCTATATAGCAGGTAAATAATTAGTCATTTCGTAGAACTAACAATTTTCCTAGACTCCCTCTATCACACAAATGAGGCCTGTTTGACTTTGTTAGATCGGGTTATTTCAATGGTCGTCAATAAAAACTGCAACTACAAACAGTCATGTGGCTTTTTCAGGATTATCTCATGCAGTAGGACACAAATGGCATCAAACTGCATGGAAAAAACAGACTACACAGAGCCCTGGACAATATTTTAAAAAATATATTCTTCAAAAGGATAAAAGTAGATTGCATCGACAGAGAATGACACGAAAACGACTTTTTACTGGAAAACAGAAAACTAAACCTGATAAGGACTATGGCCCAGAAGCAAGTGACCCTGTTGATATTGGTGAAGTGGAATTAAAAAAGCTGTGTGAAGAAAGATTGCTGAAATTTCAAGAAGAGCCACAACAAATAGCACAAATCGAAAATATGACTTGGGGGCAACATGATAATGACATGTATGTCACCTACAGGTCTGATCGTCTGACAGCAAGCCAGTTTGGAATGGTGAGATATCAGCAATCCTGTTATTTGTCCCTAATTTTTATGAAGCTTTTTTTTGTACTTACAAAAATATGAATGTATTTATTCTAGATTTGCAAACGTCGTAATGTCACACCATGTCACAATCATGTGAAAACCATTCTCTACAAAAATGATATTTGCACTAAAGATATGATGTATGGACAGCAAAACGAACATGTAGCCAGGAGCATGTTCATGCAATAGTTTAATAAAACTGTCAGGCTATCAGGTCTTTTCATTGATGAAGAATTTGGATTCTTAGCAGCTAGCCCTGACGGTAAATTTATTTCAATATTACTCATTATAAATTATTATTTATCTTATTGGTCTATGCAGTAGACCCGGTGATACACGCGACACTAACAACTTCACTTGTAATTAAATGTTTCTTGCAAACTGTTTCTTTGTTACAGGTATTATAGTAGAGGAAAATGCTGTTGTAGAGATAAAATGTTTTCCTTCCTTAGCACGGAAATCTCTAAATATAATTGCAGCATCAGAAAACAGAAATTTTCCCTTGCGTTTGGAAAATAATGTTTTAGTTATGAATAAAAAGCATAATTATTATTATCAAGTAAGTTAAAAATTCTGTTTTTTTATTTATAAAATTATGTTTCTACCAGTTGTCCCGCGCAACTTCGTCTGCGTCACATTTTCCCCGTTTTCGCAATATTTTTCATTGCTGCTCCGCTCCTTTTGATCGTAGCGTGATGATATATAGCCTATGTCCTTCCCTAGGTTGCAATCTATCTTCTTGCCAAATTTCATTAAGATCCGATCAGCAATTTCGTCGTGAAAAGGTAACTAACAAACAGAGTGACTTTCGCATTTATAATATTACTAGCTGTCCCGCGCAACTTCGTCTGCGTCACATTTTCCCCGTTTTCGCAATATTTTTCATTGCTGCTCCGCTCCTTTTGGTCGTAGCGTGATGATATATAGCCCATGTCCTTCCCTAGGTTGCAATCTATCTTCTTGCCAAATTTCATTAAGATCCGATCAGCAATTTCGTCGTGAAAAGGTAACTAACAAACAGAGTGACTTTCGCATTTATAATATTACTAGCTGTCCCGCGCAACTTCGTCTGCGTCAAATTTTCCCCGTTTTCACAACATTTTTTATTGCTGCTCCGCTCCTATTGGTCGTAGCGTGATGATATATAGCCTATGTCCTTCCCCAGGTTGAAATCTATCTTCTTGCCAAATTTCGAAATCCGATCAATCGTTTAGTCGGGAAAAGGTAACAAACAAACAAACATACAAACAAACGAACAAACAAACAGAGTGACATTCGCATTTATAATATTAGTATGGACTATTAGTATGGATTTGTGTTCATTTGCTATTATCATTTTGATTCTAGGTCCAGGGTCAATTGCGAATCACCAAAATGAGTAAATGTTACTTCATTTGCTTCATATCTGTAACTCAACCTTTGACTGTCATAGAAGTCGACCGTGATGAGGAATTTATCAGCACTATGATGCCGAGACTGGTAACATTTTTCAAAACATGTGTACTACCTGAAATTGTTTTGAGAAGAGTCCCGAAGAATGCTAAATGTATTGACATCAAGGAATTAGAAGGTAATAGGAATAAAACTTTCTTGTTAGTAACGTATTAACTTGATATTAAATACATTTCAATACTTGGTTAGTCTAGTGGATCCTACTGCCTTTTTCTGAGTCTCTGAGGTTTGGGTTTAACAAGAGGGTGAGTCTAACAAAACCGTGTAAATTTATCTGTTCTAGCGCAAAATCGTGCTTCTACATCGGCTTCCAGCTGTTGATTTCGGACGGAGAAAGTCATAGCATACGATGGAAGCCTAAAGTGACAAGGAGAAGGTCGACACAGCGGTGGTGAACAGAACAGAAGATGTTATTATGTAATAATTTTAATTAATTTAACTAATATTTTGTTTGTGTTGTGTAAGATTGTAATGTTATGGTATCCCTAACTTATGTGTGTTTTCCTCAGCTGACCAAGTCATGACCTCTGACCCATATACCTATCAGCTAACCTCGATCATTGACCCCTGACCTCAGTACCCATCAGCTGGCCAGGTCATGACCCCTGATCTTAGTACAACCTCTGAACCCCCACCCATTTACAATTATGTGTAATTAATTTCATTACATTCATTCATTAATTTCATTGTAAATGAACACCATGTGGCCATTTACTATATTTTTAACCGACTCCCAAAAGAAGGAGGTTGTCAATTCAACTGTGTTTTTTTTTTATCTTTGGAGAAATACAATAGAACTCTTCTATAATAGACAGCAAATCTGTAGTGACAATATCATAATGTTACATGACGCTTGTATGCTCTGAGGGGGTGTGCAGATGTGTACAGTAAAACCAGATTTCGACAGTTATAGTATGTTAGTTTCCATTTGATTGGTGATAAGCATATTACCATGATTATGTATTGTTAACAATGTATTTACATTCATAGCAAAAATTTAAATAGGATAATACAACTAAATGGATAAATAAAAAACTTTTTTCAAAAAACAAAACAACTCCAAAAATGTGAAAAATAACTTTAGCTTCAGAAGTTGGTGGCAAAAAAACTGAATCAAACAAACAAGTCACCGACTTCTGAAGATAAGTTATTTTTCACTTTTTTGTTTTTTGAAGTTGGTTTTATTTTTTTTGCAAATAGTTTTGTCTTAGGTGACATGAACAAGCATGGCAATGGCAGTTGAGAATTTGTAATGCTGTTTCGCCGATGTTGGCGCGTGTGTTGCATCATAAAAATGTTTGAGCAGAGTGGTGCTGATCCATGCGTCATGCTTGTGAATGGCCGCCGATATTCGAGGCTGGTCTCTTAGCTGTTAGGTCACATAGTTAATCTTTGTAGGTATTTAATTGTTATACATTGTTCTCGCATGTAGAAGCAAAAAGAATAATGTTACCAGGATTTATATTAACTTGTTTTTAAAATGTGTCCATGGAGTTTCTTGCACATTCTTGTCCATAGAGATATACCTACGCTTTGGAACGTGCAACTAGAGACTGAGTCCTTGTCATTTTGAAACACCTTGAAATGTGTGGACATTGTGGGCTTTATAGATTCCTAGATCCTTGGTAACTTTTTATCTTGTTCTACGTTTTGTAGTAAAAGTAGTTTATTGTCGGGCCTACGATATCCTCCCATACTTAAATACTAACGCTGTAACAAAAAAATATTGTAAAACCAAATGATTTTAAAAGAGTAACCATAGAGTTTCTTGATGGTTCTTTTCCATAGGAAACGACCAACCCGAACCGTGCACCTTTTTTGTTGACGTTTTACAAGTGCCGTTGTAGGCCTATGTGAAATAAAAATATTTTGATTTAAAACTGCCTGTAAATGGTATTTAAATAAATGCTTTGAGTCTATATCAATTGTATTTTTTTGCCTTATAAGTGCCTATATGATTTGACTTTGATTGTTTTTTATAAACAATTTATTGTGTTATGTAGTTGAAAGGGGGGGCAGTGATAAATGGCCTTGACTTATGAATTGTAGGTTGTATGTTCGAACCCTGACAGGCTCCTTACTTTGGGTAAATGAATACTAATACTACTTGAATAAAAAGCATTACTTACAATAGTTAATTATATAATTAGTGTAAAACACAACATAACCACATTCATATTTTGTTAGAACAGAACTTTATTGCGGCATTGAAAACGGACACAATGCTTTTATCAAATGGCACACTTACACAATGCTGATGCTTGGAGTCTCTTTGAAGGATCGTCTGGTTCTCTGTCGGAACGAGGTGATCCGACAGAGAACCAGAGTAGTTGACATAGCCCACAGAATAAGTAAGCTGAAGTGGCAATGGGCCGGCCATATTAGCCGTAGAACCGATGACCGTTGGGGTAGACGTGTTCTTGAGTGGAGGCCGCGAATCGGCAAGCGTAAGGTGGGACGCCCTCAGGCTCGGTGGAGCGACGATCTTCGCAGGGTAGCTGGTAGCAACTGGATGAGAGTTGCCGAGAATCGGGTTAAGTGGCGAGCGATTGAAGCGGCCTATGTCCAGCAGTGGACTGCTGATGATGACACTTACACAACACATTTATCACAACTAAGTTTCCCTTGTTGAAAGAACTGTTATGTGCAGAAACAGTCTCCCTGCGATGTTTACATTGCGTCTCTAGAAGTTTAGTCCCTACAACACTGTCAACACTAACTTTCGGTAGATTCGAGTAGAGAAAATAAGAATAGATTTTCGCACTTGAATGTTTGTTACTGACATATAAATATGTAAATCGCGACGACAAGCGACGTTCCGTTTCACGTTAGGTACTTTTGATTGGTAGTTATTGTAAAAAAAAAATATTAACTAAAATAAAAACGTAACAGTGGCCCTTCTTGTATGTTTTTTTTTAAACATTTTAGTCACAAAATATTGATAAATATGATATCTGCATGTTTCCTAATTAAACGTTTTTGATGACAATGCCATCTAGCGGTTCAGAAATTAACCATTTACGTGTGCATGTGTGTGTGTGCATGGTGTGTACAGATATAAAGTTGAGACGGCTGGTGGAAATTTCGAAAATCTCCGTTTGAGAAGAGTTAACAAGTAAGCTGTATATGTGGAAAAATCAAGACAAAAGGCTAGTTTACGCAAATAGAATATTGTCCATCAAATACAAGGTGTTGTTTTGCATCCTCGTCAAAATTCAGGATGTTGTCACAAAAGACATAAATAATCAATATAAATTACGGTACCTAGTAAATTATTAAAAAACACTGCGTTTTTTTGTTGATTAAATTTGTCAATATTTCAGAATAACCCCCTTAACGTGGTTTAGGGATTATAAAATTATCGAAAAAACGTTTGAGGTTTTTTTTTTGTGTGTAAGCGACGTTATAAAGCGGGGATCAGACGGCCCGTGTTTAAAACACGGGTGGTTCACAGTTACCGATTTCAGTAAATAAATAAAAAAAAGAAAATTACCAACTCATTTTATTATTGATTCGGGTCGAGAATCATTAGCATAGTTACCTCCTAGAATTTGACGAGGTTGCAAAACAACACCTTGTATATTTTAGTTATGCGTAATCATAAATAATACCCAAATGCAAGACTACAGCGCCATCTATTGAAAAAACGGCGGCGGGATGATCAACGGGACCACCTTAAGCCAATAATATGTATAGTACAGTACAGTGTGAACGTGTCCATAACAATGTATGGTGCGCGATATTGTTGTGCTGTGAGCTATTATATTATAGCGTAGTTCGAAAGCAGCTTAAAACAATACTGTTTAAAGACGTCATGTTAGGCCATTAGACCTCGGAAATACCCGAAACACGAACACTTATTAACTACGTAAGATGTCGTAATTAAAAACAAAAGCATATCAGTTACGTCCCTGATGCATTTAGTAAAATTTTGAAGGAAGAACGAGAGGAAAGCCAAAGAAAAGATGGCTTGTTTGAGAAAGAAAATATAGTGTGACTGTTGACTAAACAAAGTATGGAAAAAACGCCGTGTTGCTCCAACACCAAGTAAAATGGTGATAAGGACAGGAAGATTATATCAATTACGTCCATAATTTAGGAATGTAGGTGCTCATGTAGCAATATAACTATTAGTCATCGACACGTTTGAAGGTAAAGATAATTATTTGCACTTGAAATAAGTTCGACCGATAAGATGCTCCTTCATTGCACTTGATTCAAACAGAATTTTCCGACTTTCGATAACTTTGGCTGTAATTAGAAACATAAGCATGGCACCTCAGAGCCTAGGCAAGGGGCAATCGCTTTCAAAGTGTTTTGTAGTTCAGTAACGACTTAAGACAGGACAAGCTTTTCGATATAGTGCTGTACCTATGCTTTTTTGGCGCGTTCTTAATGACAATAACAAGGTAGGCTTGGTTGGTGGCAAAGGCCCTGAATGATAAATAATTGTGTGCTTTGTGCTCTAACCCACACGTGCAACTGATTCTGAAGAACTTCTCGTAAAATGTCTAACCGCATGCAGCTGAATACCATTATTTTACATGGAGCGACTGCCTATCTGACCTCCACAAGCCAGTTAGTACTGAGTAACACGATACCCTTTGGTGAGACCGGTTGTAAGACTTTCAGGCCACTGACTACCTGTAACGACTGTCAAAGATCTACAAATGACAGCCATGACCAACGAATATATGTATAAAATTCAAAGTCCTGACTGACTGAGATATCATCGCGCAGCATAAACCGGTGGTTTTAGAGACCTGAATTTGGAGGGTGTGTTTTTTGCGAAGAATAGGTATCCACTAAGAAAGGGGTCGAAATTCCACTTATAAAGGGGTAAAACAAGGTTTGAACGACTGTATGGAGATTGGTCAATTTTAAAGTTAGAAGCATAAAATTTCAAATAACAATAATAGAAAAAAAAACTATCATCATCTTCCTGCCCTTGTCCCATTTTACTTGGGGTCGGCGCATCACGTCTCTTTCTTCCATTTTCCTCTGTCATTCGTCATGCTATCATTTAGGTACTCCTTTTTCCTTCACTTACCCCCTAAGAGCATTTGATAGGGTTTGAAAGTTTATATGCGGAATCCGTAATTTTTAAATATTTTTAAGACCTACAAAGACTTGTTCCGGGCCTGGCTGTCTATGAGCCCTGTAAACACTCATTTCAATAAGGATCACTGTATTAGTATGAGAAAAAAGAAAGAAACTTGAATTTCAAAGTGAGCCTCTTCAGCATTGAAAAAGTTTGTATCTTATCTACGTCATGTGTGATAGTGAAGCATTAACGTTTTTATAGATACCTCGTTTATTTCAAGCACATAGATACTGCAAGTCACTAGATTAGTTCAATATTATGTAAGAAATATCAATTTTTTATTTTATTTTTAGAGACATTGACGAGCAAAAAATCGAATCTAATATAAAAAAACAGGTGTTCCTTACATTTTCACCATGTACGTAGGTATTGCACTTTTGCATAAAAACAAGACACTTATTGGATACCCAAATCGATCAATTAGTGAGTTTTTCGAGACTAATCATGAGATCACAAAAGAATGTATTTCACTCATAACCTCTGTCCGAATGTTAAAATATTAACGATGAAAAACGGCGTCAGCTACTCGTTTATTACAAGAAATCTAACGTAATGAATATAATTGCGAGACCCTGTAATTTCAGCTCATCCCGACTCCGCCCGAAATTCAGAATGATTTCCTTATATCCTTCAGGGAAATCTGGACGGGAAAATTGCAAGGAAGTTTGTAATAATTCAAGGTATAAAAAGGCCAATACATCATCATTGTCTTCCTCCGCTTATCAATTGAAAGCTATCTCTTCAGGCAACTGCAGATCACGCTCTGGAGGCAAATGTTCCTGGCGTTTGACGAAATTGAAGTGTATACTTCAGGTGGAGGTGCTACCTTGGCGCGTGGTTCCACCTTAAATTCCCAAAATTTGTTTTTCTTATCTACCTACCATTTTGCAACGTCTACTGTGGTTTGCCAGTACTAACGAGATGTTGCTTTGCTTGTAGTCAGTATAAATAGACATGAATAAATAATTAATGATATTTTTGTAGTTACTCTTATACACCCGGATATAACTACGTATGAAAAATGTACTATGTAATTACTTTTTTTTTAAAATTGATATAATAAAAATTATCTGCAAACCTTTTTCTCACAAACAAATGATAACATTGACGTAAGTAGGTAATTATTGACGATATTTACAGAAAAAAAACTTGCGACCTTTGAACCGAAATTGGCTGTTTTCACAATATGTGTTACGCATACCTAGTTTAAAGTAGTAGTACCTACCCAACTAGCATGCCTGATACCGCTACAGTTGTACTTTAAAACCGAATGGAGATATAATTTCGCCACTTTCTTTGTAGGTGCACCTTTATTGGGCTTTTATGTACCCACCGATTAGTTTTTAGAAAACGTTATATGGTCTTTTATACAACTAACTTTTGCTAGTTGGGTAGTATGTTGCCAGTGCCTTATACAGGGTGTAATGGAAAGACTATATACATTTAGGAAATGAAATGAAATAACTATCAGGACACCAAATGTAATCAACTTATCAAAACACAAAAGTTATAAATTTACGCAACAAAATGAATCGAATGAATTGGTGACGCAGCTAACAATCCATACTTAAGGGTATGCTACAGTGGACAGACCTCCGGTGCGATCTCATGGCGACATGGAGAGAGCGACTGTCGCAACCCCGTGCAGGGCACGCCACAATAGTGGCAATAAGTCCCCTCTTTGAGGAGTGGCTAGAGAGGCGCCACGGCGCCCTCACCTTCCGCCTGACGCAGGTCCTCACCGGACACGGTTGTTTCGGGAGGTTCCTGCACCGAATCGGGCGGGAGGAAACGCCCGGGTGTCACCACTGCGAGGATCGGCCGGAGGACACGGTGGAGCACACTGTGGAGCTATGCCCCGCTTGGGCTGAGCACCGCCGTGTCCTCGTAGCGGCGATTGGCGGCGGCGACCTCTCGCGTCCTGGCCTGGTTCAATCCATGGTCCGGAGCGAGAGGGAATGGGAAGCCGTCGCCTCCTTCTGCGAAGCAGTCATGCTAGCGAAGGAGGTGGCGGAACGTGAGAGGGAGAGAACCTCACGTCCCAGCCGCCGCGGGAGACGCCCCGGGCGTCGGGGGGCAACCAGTGGCCCCCGGCCACCGTAGGCGCGGGCCTGTGGACGGTGAGTAATGGGCTAGCTCACCGTCCGTCCGTCTTATGACGACAGACCGTGCCGACGGCGCGTTCGTGTTCCACGCGCGCCTCAAGGAGATGTCAGCAAATCGGAAGGGGTCCGAGAGGGCCGATGCCTGCCAGGGCTGCGGGTTGTTCGAAAGAGATACCGTGCCCCTGGAACGCAAAGGGCTAAGAAGGAACATGGATGGGTTTTAGTCAGTCAAGTCTGACACTCCCTTCCGCTCCGCCCAGAGCGGAAGAAGTCACTTGACGATTGACGATTGATGACGAAAAAAGGGTATGCTACAGACCATCGTTTCACCAATAAATTATCTGCTGCCCCATACAAAATTTCAAATCCTATTCGACCCAAATGTATGGGTAGCTGATATTTTTTTCCCTATTACGATGTTTGTCTGATGGAGAAACGTGTTCAGTATGATGGTCTGTAGCACACCCTTAAGTATGTATATGTTACGGGATTACAACGTGAGTAACTGGGCATTATTAATAAGGACCGGCCATTATTAATAATGCCCAAGAGCGATGGGCAAATTGATTAATTTATCACTTTGACCGGCCATTATTAATAATGACCGACGGCCCGTGGTCCATATAATAAGTCAGTGTTTGAGATATCTTGAATTTATCACATGGACCGGGCAGTATGAATAATTCCCTACTTGTAGCCGGGCAATTGGGTTAGGTTAGGTTATTTTATGTTAACTTTTCATGAACACTTTTCATGAAAACTTTTCATGAACACTTTGTAAGTTTAATTTTATTTAATAAACAAAAACACTAAAGTTTACCTAATTTATTACTTTGCCCAAGATAGGGTGGGCATTATTCGTAATGGCCGGGAAAAGTGATTAATCATGCTGTTTTAATCACATTGCCCAATTGAGTCGGAAATTATAAATACAGACCGGCCATTATTAATAGTGCCCGGACTTATCAAATTGCCCGTAACATATATACCATTTCCGTTACACAATGTTTAACGAAAAAGTAAAAAGACAACTTATTCAAGCGTTGGTTTTTAAGGTTCCATACTGAAAGTGTGGCTCGTCCATCCTTCTGGCTGTCATAGAGCTGTATGTTTTGAGAGACTTGAAATGTACGGCGCGTAAGTTCCGCGCGTGTGTGGAACTTACGCGCGGTTGATTTCAAGTCTCTACCGTGTACCTCTATCATTAACTGCCTATCCTTTTTCCAAATATATTGGGGCTTACTTACTATGCCTATAGAACAACACAAAAAAAATAAAGGGGATGCCCTAGAAATATAAATTTGTGGCGTTTTCACGGAACCCTTTGTGGGCGAGCCCGACTTGCACTTGGCCTATTTTGCAAATCTTGTCCCACATCTTACACCAACCAACATAATATATGCATCCAAGTCTGGATATTACTGACTTTTTTAGCCCCCCCGTCCGGACTTTTTCCATACTTGACATTTGTCTGGACTATAGATTTTTTCCGAAATAGAAAAATGTAATGTAATTGAGCATTTAAAAATAAAGATTAAAAGGTATCGTGTGTAGTAACAGGATTCTTGTCCGGACTCTTTTGCAAATGTCTGACTTTTTGTCGGCCTTTTAATTTTCAATATGGTGACCCTACATCTACCCTTACTTAAGAAAATTCGTGTTCCTAAGATGTGTGTAAGCCTGTCTTAATTTTATCTGCTAATTTTTTTGACTTTACTTTTTGGCAACTTTAGTTTTAGATTAATGGCTGAAATTTTTTAGCTCTTAAATTTGTAAATACTCTCTCAAGAGTACAAGTATTAACAGATTTAGACCCTTTTAATATATTCCAGTCATTATATTTTTAAAGCAATTATTGAAAAACTTTTGGAATAATTGAATTTTCTCGTTTGACACTGAAAGTCCATTAAAAGGCTCTGCTTTATTATACATCTAAGTATGTATATTTATACTTATATGTATATTATAAATTTGGGAGCTCATAGCTAAATAATAACAGCCGCTTGGGTTCTTGGCTTTGGTTCCGCTTGAAATCTTCAGGTTAAACCGAACTTGCCTGGATTGGTCCGTGGATGGGTGACCACCCTTTACATTCCAAGTTTCCTCCGTGCCTCGGAGAGCACGTTAAGCCGATGCTCCCGGCTGTCATTTATAAATCTTTGACAGTCGTTACAGATAATGAGTGTCCCAAAGTCTGACAACCAGTCTTACCAAGGGGTATCGTATTACTCAGTACTAACTGGGTTGTGGAGGTCAGATAGACAGCCGCTCCATGCAAACTACTGGTATTCAGCTGCATCCGGTGAGACTGAAGGCTAAGCAGATGATGATATATAATATGATATATTTATCTGAATAAATAAATAACATGCTCTGTATGGTGTCGGACGTAAGGAATAGCACAATCCCATATCTTCCCGTGGGTGTCGTAAGAGGCGACTAAGGGACTTGTCAGAGAATGGGCAGCAGCGTTCGCCAACACGCTTGCCAAGCGTGGCGATTATGGCAAAATCCCCTTATGCCATTTGGCGACACTTTCGGTAGGCCTATGGCCAGCAGTGGACGTCTTTCGGCTTAAATAATGATGATGATAAATAATAAGATCAGATTACTGTACTGATTCTCTGATTATTGTACTTAGGGCAACTGTTTGAACAGAGTAAACAATATCCATAAGTCAAAACATCATGCCCGTGTAAAGAGTTTTTAATGAGTAAGCCGTAGAGTTAGATTTTCAACTCTCTAAAAACCTCAGGTATTCGCAACCAGCTTGCGTGAATGACCAGAACCAGTTGTATCTGCGTGGACGAGGCTCTATGAGTATGAAACAATCGTAGCAAGTGGCGTTCTGTGGTTTCTCCCTGCCCCCACGGGAAAAAGACGTTAGTTTATGCATTTATTATTTAGGTGTTGCCTCGTTTTAGTTTAGTGTGTGTGGGTGTGTGAGTATGCGTGTGAGTGTGTGTGGGTGTGTAAAAAAGAACCCCGTTTGTGGCACCTGCTAACATTCTTCATTCATAAAAAGATTTCTTAAAGAGTTTTTACTCATTAGACTTCGAGTCATCATCGTCATCATCATTTCAGCCCAAAAGACGTCCACTACTGGACATAGGCCTCCCCCAAGTGTCGCCATTGAAATTTTGGGGGGTTTTGCCATAATCGCCACGCTTGGCAGGCGGGTTGGCGATCGCAGTACGGTTGTTACAAAAGCACAGAGAACGCTGCTGCCCATTCTCTGGCAAGTACCTTAGTCGCCTCTTACGACACCCACGGGAAGATATGGGATGGTGCTATTCTTTACGTCCGACACCATACGCATCGAGTCCCATAATCTTAATATTAGAACATTTCTTTTAAAGGGTTAATTGGAAAACACGTGTATAACAATATTAATTAATTTATTACTTAAACAATAATTACACAACGTCTTAGACATGACTGTCTTACAATCAGCACTTATCAATAAACTCTAAGATTGACCTCTATTCCAATAGAATCAGGTCACGGCGACGAACGAGTAGACGATTGTAAACAATTGCCAATTAATCTAAATATATCACAGGCTTATCAAATACTTAGTATTCAATGCACAACCGGAAGTGAAGCGGCGTTCGAGTCTTCCTGTTTTTACCCTTGAATGGTGTAGACGCATGACCTCGATTAAAGGTCTTTCGGAATTGATCTTCACCTCACCCCCACGAATTCCGATGCAATTTGCAACATGCGACAGCCGCGCGCATCACCTCTTTCCGTCTGCGCTAAACTGTCGCTACACAAGTTGTGTCGGCGTGACAGCAGGCATACTCTACTAATCCATACCACCTTCATGGATTTTGGCCACAGAACCTGTCTCAAGACAAGCATCTCTGGAACGTGTACCTCGTGGCTGAGGGGTATTCAGCGTATTCAGTTGGTAACAGGCGACCTATCTGACTTAAATAGGTAACTGACAGCTAGAAACATCGTTAACTGGCCTGCAGGTGCGTTGCCAGCTTTTGGGTAGCAACGATCAAGTTGAATGTGTCTATGATTTCACTGGCACTTGAACACTTCAAACAGAAATTGTGGGATATAATATGTTTGTAGTACTTTCCTTCCATAGGTTTCTTCACATCTTGTTCATAAATTTGGTACTTAGATACCTTTGGGCAGAATCCGTCTTAAGTATCAATCACTGATAGGTACTCGTTTTTAGTTCGGCAGCATCTTTATTTTACACTTTAGTTAACGAACAAAGTCAGTAGTAATTTTCAGTGTGATTTAACTGGTTTTTACCAGTTTCTCCTTCAAAATCTTATAGTAAGCGTATAATCAGGCATAAATGTGTTTAGAGAGTTTAGAATCTCATCATTTAGTAGTCGAGGTGCTTCAATAGCCCAGAGGTAGTCCAAATGATTAAACTTCTCATCAGGAACCAGGAACATTTTAGGTTTTGAAGGCAACTTATTAAAAAGTTCCATAACATTCTTCTCACTGGACAACAAGTCATTTTTAGACCAGAATAACTTGATAGGAACGGTTACCTTACTCAGGTCATACTCAGGAGGTGAGCCAGTTCCGTAGATCCTCCAATTGTTCAAGTATCCATAGTCAAACTTCTGGAATTTTCCAGAAAGGATTTCTTGCGAGAAGTGAACTGCTGTCTTCCAAGACGTTCCAGTACCCAAATGTGCCAGAAAAACTGGCAACAGGGTCTTGTTGAACTGCCCTTCGTTAAAACCACACAAGTAGAACACTATATTCTTGCAAATCAAGGAATCCATGTTTTCTCCGCTACACGTGCTTGAGATCTTGCCCAGGGCTGAATTTTTCGGTATAAACTCATAAGTTCCTTGTAACTCGTCTAAATACGCTAAGTTGCTTGCAATTGGTGCCATAGACTTCAACGGCGACTTCATATCGGATAGATAGACGACAGGAGCTAATGCAAAGCCAGCTGTCAATATGTCGTTATATTCAGGCCTCAGCGTCAGCATTGCAAAAAGAATAGTTGTCCCCATGGAATGTCCAATATAGGTTATTTTAGTATCTGTACCTTTAGTCTCCAAAATGTAGTCTATCACTGCAGGAACATCATATAAAGCTACTTCGTGCCAAGAGAAGTCCCAATACGCATGTGAGTCTGTTTTGAACCAAACATGATCTTTGGAATACCTGTTTCCCCTTATGTTCGACATCCAAACGTCGTACCCAGCATCAGCCAGCACATACGCAAGTCCTTTTCCGGGACCATTCATGATCCAGTCAGCAGAGCTTGCAAATAAGCCGTGCTGAAGGAGAACTGTCTTCGATGGCACTGTCTTCCCATGTTTAGAGCGAGGAATCCTGTGTAGATTGAGAACGTAGCCTTGAGATATGACGGTGTGGGTCTCACAAATGTATCCATTTCTTGTGATTATTCCAGGCACTGATAGAACGACATCAGGATTTTCCAGCAGCGAAAACGTGTCGACACCAACATTGTAAGATGATGCATCGACAAGGTTTCTTCCATTCTCCTGAATATCATCGACGTAGGTGTTGAAATTGTCCTTGATCATCTGCTGCTGTTCTTCGACGTAGTTCTCGACGGAATCCTTCATGTTGATGGCATCGTTGTACATGGTCTTCACTTTATCACTTTGCTCTTTGAAGAAGGAATTGAACGAGGGAACAAGAGACCACGATTCTGGCGCAACCGCCGTTACACTTAGGGTCAGAAATATTAAAGCGCGCATTGTGAAGAGGTTTGGTTGTGACTGTGCGCGAGACGGATAGGCATCAGTAATATACTAGGAGTTTGCGAATGACCCCGGAGATGAGGTTAAAACGTCACACGATAACAACAATTGTCTGTTATTTAAAAATTACCCGTGTCATTTTATCTACAATTGGATATTCCACACGGACTGTTATTGCAAGATGAGTACAATTACAAAATGTTTTAAAGGCCTCTTCAGATATGGACAGTTCGTCACCACTTCGGTTAGAGATAAGTACGGTATTTGTTTGCTACTTCGAGGAATTTTATGTTGCATAACAATATTCTGGTGATCAGGGCCCTTATCCTAGGTATATTTTGCTTATAAGATTTATTCATGCTGTCCAGTATGACATCATGGGTTCAGAAATAAACGTTGGTTTATTAAGAAAATTTATCATCTCATCGTCTTTCGAAAACTAAATTATTCAAATGGAAAAAACATAATAGTGTATCTTATTGTTCCAGGCTAGACTAATATGGTTTTAAAAGTTGGATATGTTTTTACTTTGTCAATGTCAAGGCAATTTGGTGGACAACTCCGGAAATATTTGCGGTGAATCTCTGCGCTTTAGACGTGGAATTGCGGATTGTTTGATTGCCAAAATGGATAAAAAAACTCAACGGACTGACAGATTTACCAAGACGGATCCGGCTGGCTTTCAACTTAACAATACAATATCCTTTATTTCAAGCAACTAAGGCCCATAAAACACAATACATATATAAGTTTAAAAACAATAACTATAACTTACCATTGACTTAACGGAAAGCAAATTTTAAAAGATATGGTTTTCAAAGAGTTGAAAATGTAACTCTACGGCTAACTCATTAAAAAACACAGGCATGTTGTTTTGACCTGTGGATATTGTTTCCTCTGTTCCAAAAGTTGCCCAAATTGCCAGTCAATCTGATCTTATTATTTATTTATTCAGATATAAACATGTCATATTATACATCATCATCTGCTTAGCCTTCGTGTCACCTGATGCAGCTGAATACTAGTATTTTGCATAAAGCGGCTGCCTATCTGACCTCCACAATCCAGTTAGTACTGGGTAATACGATACCCCTTGGTAAGACTGGTTGTCAGACTTTGGGCCACTGATTATCTGTTACAACTGTCGAAGATTTATAAATGACAGCCGGGATCAACGGCTTAACGTGCCTTCCGAGGCATGGAGGAAACTTGGTATGTAAAGGGTGGTCACCCATTCACGGACCAACCTAGGCAAGCGCGGCTTAACCTGAAGATTCCAAGCGGAACCAAAGCCAAGAACCCAAGAGACTGTTTTTATTTAGCCACGAGCTCCTAAATATATATTATACAAATAAGTATAAATATCCATACTTATATGTATAATAGAGCAGAGTACAACAGAAAGAGCTTAATGGACTTTAAGTGTCAACGAAAAAATTCAATTATTCCAATTTTCAGTAAGTGCTTTTAAAATATAATGACTGGAATATATTGAAAGGGTCTGAATCTGCTAATACTCTTGAGAGAGTCAAAGTCAAAGTCAAATATTAATTAGATCAGATTTAAGAGGTAGAAATGTTAGGAATTAATCTACAACTAAAGTTCCTACTCAGGCTTTTCTAAGAAGTCAAATAAATTAGCAGATAAAATTAAGACAGGCTTAAGCACAGCGTAAGGGTAGATGTAGGGTCACCATTTTCAAAATGAAGAGGCCTGACAAAAAGCCAGACATTTGCAAAAGAGTCCGGACAAGATTGCTATTACTATTACTCACGATATCTTTTAATCTTTCTTTATAAATGCTCAATACATTGCCTTTTTCTATTTTGGAAAATATCTCTAGTCAAGACGAATGTCAAGTGTGGGCAAAGTCCCCCGTCCGGACTTCCGGACTGGTACAACGTCGGTCATATCCAGACTTGGATGGATGTTAACAGAATCCCTTCGTAGCAATTAATTAAAATAAAGCAAGGTTTTATAAGAACTTTACCCTAACAAGATTTATTAGAGGAAATACTATACATAAATATCTAAATGTATCTTTAGTATTCTCAACCATGATGCAAAACACAACCTTACTGACATAGCAAGCTGAATTAAAATAAGTTTACCTCAAAATACATCACATTACGAAACGAAACAAACGGCGAATGGCGACGTAACGAGATCATTCACAATACACCACTGCATACGCCTATTATATTATAACTAGTGATCGGATATTCGGATGCATATTTACCTAAAGAACGTTCTTTCCTGGCAAAAGGTACAAAAGTATGGAAGCGGCTATTTAAATGCCAATTTTTGTCGCGGGATTGCCAAATTTCATAATTCTTTAGTAAGTATAAAATGTAGTGCTCAAAATATTGTAACGAATATTTTAAATTTATTTAAAACATGGCAAGTTTGTTGAAAATAACAAGGAAAAAAATACAACAACTACGTATTTTTGTGCTGAAATGTCGAATGTTAAAACAAAACGGAAAATATGTCTGGGCATAATTCATTTGGAACTAAACGAAAAAGTAACTAGACTAGTTTTTATTTTTTAAATAAACTCGTTTTCCCATACTGGCACACGCTCCATACTAGTCAACACTCAAACTTTAGGTAAATATGCATCCGAATATCCGATTTTTAATTATAAGGAATGAGAACTGAGGTAAATAGATTATGCTTGTTCTCACCAACACTCGTGCTTGGATCTAGAAATTACTTGTCAACCTAAAGTAATAAAACTCAAAATATCTGTCTAAATTTAGAGTTTTATCAAAGTTCTTATCGATTTTTAAGTGACAACTTCTTTAGCCGAATTGTGCAATGTTTTTTTATCGTATAGGTAGTAGGTATCTATGCAAAGCATGACATGCATGCATTGTATCACGCTTAGGAACCATGACTGAGTTGCCCTTGAGTACTGTTGTATCCTGCGTTTCCCGTTGTTTGTTTATTACTGGAACTGATGGACGCTACTGAAGCAGCCAAACTCGTGGTTTAGTTCTGGGCCGACACCAGTCGCTAAGATTAAAATCTTAGCGACTGGTGTCGGATTCCATCGACACGCTAAGAAGGCGATTGCACTTTTGGCAAGTAATTTCTCGATCCAAGCACGAGTGTTGGTGATAACGAGCATAACCTTTTTGCGTAAAAGCGTACAAACAGCGTTTTGAAAAAAAAAGAGCAGATTAAATTTAAAAAAAAAAAAAACACAAAGGAAGTATATCCTTTTTTATAGTGTTTACTCTTCGATCAATAATATGTATTATACATTGCACCGCGCTTACAATACCTCCTATGTCATGGGTGTAAGACATGCAAAAATATTTTACCCACGTTATTTTTTGACTGCCTTGTTTGGTAGTCACAGGCTCGACTGCTTTGAGGTGCCAGATTCCACTGGACCATACAGTTTCTTGCTGGTTCTTCTCCATACGAAGCGACCAACCCGAACCGTGCAAATTTTGTCGACGTTTTATAAGTACCCATGTAGGCCTATTTAAAATAAAATATTTTGATTTTGACTCCCAGGTCGGGCAAAATGTTATTAGGTTTTTCAGTTTTATTTGTCTTAATTTTTTTTTTTCTGATGTTTAGGTTTTTATGTAATCATGTTTTTTGTTATTTTTAACTTTCTTTTTTGTCTTGGGCCTGTCTAATCAATTCTTTTTCTTTCTTTCATTCCATAAGAAATTTGTCAGTAGCAGTCACGGGACTCTGGATTGTGCTCGGTTGTTGGCAATGGGCTCGCCACCTCAGGACTTAAACATAACTGGTGAAATGTGTGTTTACTATTAGCTATACCTCTGACTAATCCTTCGATAATTACAGGCGTCATGTTATGTTACGTTTTTCTCGTGGGAATCGAACACGCGACACGCAAATAGCGCAGTAGCCAGTCGCTCAGCCACTGTGCCTAGTGTTGTGACGCATTATATCTTATCATAATAACAATACAAGTAGTAAACCTGGTAAATCTCCCATTTTCCGTATTAACGATAGTGTCGTAATAAGAATAAATGACATCATATTGTCGTATGATCTATGATGTAGTATATAGTAGATTATTAACCAAGGGGATAAAGCAGTGTATTCCGTCGCGGGTGACGATTTAAATCGCGAGCGTAACGAAGGACTCGAGGTTTACTCCCGAGCATAGCGAGGGTGTTAAAAACTTAAATCAAGAGCGAAGCGAGGGATTTAAGACGAGTTCTGAGTGTAGCGAGGGATTTAAGTTCACCCAAGACTAAGACAGCTTTATCACCGAGGAAAATACTCTACTTTTCGTACCATTTGCGAAAAAATTAACACAATGAGATAAGCATTTATTAAAAATAATGACAATTAAAAGTAAAAGTTAACATTTGAAACATCGGTCCAATTATTGATAGAGGGAGTTACATTTTTGTTTGGTACATTTATTGTTGATGAGTTGATTTGAGTATTTCTCTGTTCTTGCGTCTGAGGAACTTGCATTTCATTGTAGATAGTATACATCGGAGATAGTGGTGGTGGTGCATCGTGAGTTACGGACGAAGATAAGATACCGGAAGTTGATGGTTGTGGCTCTGATGGATTAAGTTTTATATTTTTGTTAATTTGACTGCTTAATAAATATGGTTTTATTCGTCATTGAGCTTTCGATATAACCCTCAGCTACTCTGTCAGAGCGCCAACCGTGTCTTTTTATTGACGTAATATCCGCCCCTGAATCCGCCAAGAAAGTCGCCGAAGTTCTTCTAAAGCAGTGACCGGTGTAGAGTTCAACATCTTTAAGTTTTAAATATTTAGCAATTTCCTTTGGCATATTGCTTATTTTATTTTTGCCGATGGCTTGTCGAGTACATTTCCCATTCCGATAGTTTATAAAAAATCTATTGTTTTCCATGTTGGTGGTACGTAATGCTTGGTATTTATGTATGATTTTAGTATTTTGCCCTTGTACAATGAATGACCGATTTTTCTTTGTCTTAGTTTCCTTTACATTAATCAGCTAACTCATTGGAATGATTTTCAACGTCCTCCACCTTTAAGTTTATAAGTTGACATCCGCGGCAAGCATAATTGAGTCCAAACATTAAGACCACCTATAACAAAGATAAAAAACAGGTAAATATATAGAATAATTACCATTACTAAGATACGAAATATTCACAGTTAAATCATGTATACTTACTTTTGTGGCCAGAAAAATTTCGTCAGGCTATAATCATAACTGCATAATAAATGCGTATTCCTTTTTCAAACAGATGTATAATGCTTTATATAAAAACTCAATGGTGTAAACACAAATGTAGTTCAGTATAAATTTCGGTAAGTATTCCAAATTTAAATCACATTCTCCCCCTAGAGGATGAATGAAATTCAGTACAACTTTCTTTCCCTGTTTTTAACAGATTAAAAATGACTATTGTTATGTTCGCTTTCTGTGGCATAGAATGTCACGTTTTTGAGCAAGTGGTACGAAAATGTTATTTACTACGAGCTGCGCCCCGCTGCTGTTTCACACGCCGTTTCACTTTTTGCTCGGCTCCTTAGGGTTGTTAAATAGCACATTCATAACCTTCGTCAAGAATTCGGATACCAAGTGTAATTTTTAATCATAGCTGTAGTTCTATTTAGCTTGTTCAAACAAGCAAACTCTTCAGCATTGTTATATTAGTAAAGATACATGAATAGTTTTACTTGTTGTTGTAGCCAACAATGTAGAATGCTCTGCTTACAACACGTCATAGTAATAAGTCAAAATGAGTCGCGCAAGAAAACAAACTACGAACACGTGTGTGTGTGTGCTCGTTATTAGCAATTAACAGAACATCCACACCGACTCTGTTATAATTAGTTTTATTCTTATTAATAAGTACCAGAAATAATCCGCGTCTACTCTGCTAGCTTGTAAACCTAAATAATAACTAACTTTGATTGCCCTTTTGATCTCAGGATCGTAATGCGAATGCTAGCGTGGGGTCCCGAGACCCTAGCACCAGTTTTGACATTTTTTGTATAGGTAATACGTCGATTTTAAAATCAAATAAATGCTCGCTTCACAAATAATATTTGCGCCATCACATCTTCCAAGCCCATCGTGCTGTGCTGGCGCTACCGCTGCGGCAGCGGAGAACCTCAAGCGGCGTAAATATAGTAAGTAACCTTGGTGGTAACTATATTTTCGAGCCGTTTGGGGTTGAAACTCTGGGGCCGTGAGGTCCGAGTGCTCACAGCCTTTTTTTTTAAAAAAATCTAAACGCTTAGTGGACGCTTCCCGTGACCCAAGGGCTGGCTTTTACTATGGCCAGAGGCTAAGTATTGCCATACAACGTGGCAATGCTGCCAGCCTCTTGGGCACATTACCAGCTGACAGCGTTAAGGAGGAGTTTTTTGACGCCCTTTTATAGTTTATTGTTATTTTAGTTATTTAATTTATTAGTTTGCTGATCCTTGTAATGTATATAGTAGTTATTTCAATCAAATAAATAACCCAAGGCCCAGATACTTTACTGAGAAACCCATAGAATAATAATGCGCAGTACTTTATTTTTTCTTCATTAAGTAGTTATGTAGAAAAAATTATGTACTGCGCAATAAATAGGTTGTATACACAACCCAAGAGCAAAACAAAAATACTCAAGTAAGACTGGCAGCTTTAATTGATTAATAACGAGCAGTTAACCTAAAGACAAGAATAAGAACTACGTATCATGAGATCTGTATTATAGTGGAAAATTCATGGTAAAGTACATCACAGACATACTTCCATGGGTTTGACTAATTGAAAGGGAACAACGCCAGTCATTACAATGCTATTAGTTCAGGAAATACTTACCTACGCTTACGATAAATTACACGAGCGCGAATGCGTGAATTTGCTATAAATTTGCTATAAATCCGCCCAACATGTGATGATTGAATTGACGGCACGGTTGGCGCAATGGTTGAGCGATCGACTGCTGCGCTGCGTGTTGCGGGTTCGATCCCCGCACGGAGCAAATATTTGTAAGGCCTACAGATAGTTGTTCTGGGTCTGGCTGTTTTTTGTAAACGCACACACGATACAGGAGAAATTCCTAGTGTGGGGCAACGTTTAAAAAAAAAAGAAAAAGAAAAGAAAGATTTACCTACGCGTCTCATTTTGAATGTGTAGTTTAGCTGTCAAAGGAAAGTTCAGGGTACCTGTACCTGCTAATGAAATTGACTAACAATCTACATAGATATTAAATTGTGTATTTCAATTGTTGTATGAGATAACCGTTTCCCGGGAAATTGACGTGCATGACCACTTTGAGGTATTTTTCTATCGAGGAATATGTTATGGCATCACGTTTCCACCAAATGTATATAAAACTCAGCTGTCCTCAACTTTGCTATATATTTATCACAAAGTGAATGCTGAAGTAAAGATTTATTTATATCTCACCAAACTACGTAATTACATTATTAGATTTCGTGAACAATACATGACTTTTATAATACTGTGAGACCGGTGCCTAAGCTAGCCGAAACGCCTGTATTTCAGGACACCAGAACCCAGTAGGTACTATATTAAAACGAGAGCCGTTTAAGTTAGATAAAAAAAAATGATAAGTTAAAGGCCAGAAAAAAACCCAATTTGTTTTCCCTGACGCTAAATTCATTTCTTACAAGAGAATAAATAAAAATAGGTAGTTTTTTAATGTTTTATTTAATTATTGTATTTATCGCTACTTTAGCAAAGCGATAACTCGCCTGACCTCCGTAATTTGAGTACGCACATCAATTGTGACTATACCTTCTTCTTATTTTCGTATCGATGAAACATCCATGTACACCACGCCACGTGGCCACGTTTTTTGCAGCGTCAGAGGCGTTATTCAGGTCGTCGAAAGGGCAGGTTAACGGACACCTTGGACACTCCAGCAGGTGGGGCATAATTTGATCCGGAGCGCCGCACTCGCACTCGATGTTGGAGGAATTAATAATACCCCATTTTGCCAGAGTGAGTTTGCAGCGGCCCACTGGGATACGCAATCGATTCAGAGCTTTCCAGATAGACCACTGCAGTTCGCTACCGGGAGCCAGGTGTTCTTGGGGCTCACAGTTGTGTGGTGGTGGGCATCTCTCTTGCCACAACTTGCATCGTTCTTTAGGTGGCCTGCCTTGCATTGCCTGAGTTTGCGTTTTTTTTTTAGTTATCCTGATCTTTCCCACTCCTGGGCAAAGGCCTCCCCCCATTCCTGTTGCCTCTTCTCGCACATTAACAAGAAAGCCATCCAAGGCGTCCCGCCACCTTCTTCTCGGTCTGCCGCGACCCCGCCTAGTTGTCTCAGGGCTCCAGTTTTGTGAAATAATTGACATGGTTAATCCAGCCCTGACCCCCAAGATCGGAAGGGGTCCGAGAGGGCCGATGCCTGCCAGGGCTGCGGGTTGTTCGAAAGAGATACCGTGCCCCTGGAACGCAAAGGGCTAAGAAGGAACATGGATGGGTTTTAGTCAGTCAAGTCTGACACTCCCTTCCGCTCCGCCCAGAGCGGAAGAAGTCATTTGATGATTTCCCATCCTAAAAAAAAAAAAAAAAAAACCCCCAAGATGAACTTGACTATTAAAAATTACCTACGACTATTATAATAAGCTAACCATCGAAGTTTGGTGTTTTGTGAAACTAAAAAGGCTGGTTAGAGGGCTTGTGCGATGTGAACTCCGGGTTGCAGATAAGACAGTTACTCCGGGATCAACAGAAATGGCGCTGCCATATTGTGCGTAGGGTATCTTCACTACCAGCGTCATTCCAGGGATGTGTGGCCTTAGATGTTGGGTGCCGTGATGCGTTTCTTGGACACATAGGATCTCACACTTTGTTTCCTCGCATAGTTCAGACAGCAGCTGGAATCTATTTTCTGAAAGGCTTTCGATGTTGATTGAGGTGAGGTGATAATTAAAACCGGTTTAGTGAGCAGGTGGTGGGTGCCCATAGAGAGATGGTTGTTGCTATTTGGTCCTAATGTGGACCGTTGGTCGTGTCGGACTCTCCGGGGAGCCGTTTGGAAGTACTATCGTGGTGAAAGGAATAAGTCGTCTAGACCCTGCGTTACCGAGTGCTAGCTGTCCAGGGTGCGCCGGACGATTAGAATCGCAATACGATTTAGATTGACGTCGCTCGGGGAGGCTTGTCATGCATCCCTATATGCACAACTATTCCTTATGTAGGTACCTACCTATTAATAAATTGGCTTTACTCTGAAACAGATCCTAAGTACTTCTATGTCGTTCGTTCATTTGCCAGGAATAATTTTATCAGTTAATTACTATTTAAAGACGTAGGTACAAAATGTCTGTCAACAATTAGCAACGGGACTTCCCCAAAAAGAATACGGTATGGAGATGGTTCGAGAAGTAGATAGTAAGAATAACAAGATAACTACTAAGTAGGGTAACTACACACATCAAAAGTGTCTAGGGATCAAGCATTTTTATGCGGATTTCTTGAGATTGAGATGTGGCTTTGTAATAAATTTATGATTTTATAAATTTATATGGATCCTTTTTGGTGCATTTCATAATTTGAATCAGGAACTGTGAATCAAATTCGAGTAAAAGATGAAAATCAGCTGTCAATATTTTCCCTATAAAAACATACAACGCATTGAAGACATTATTAGTGCTACTGTTTCCCTACTACTGATTAAAACCAACGTTATTATGGAGCGGCGACGTCATTTAAGCAGGGAAGAAATGCTCAGAGCCGTGGGAATGATAGAAGCTGGTTCCCGGCAACGTACTGTGGCTTTAGCTCTGAATACAAGTCAGAGTGTTATCAGTCGACTTTGGACACGTTACCGAAGCACTGGTACCGTGGCTGAGCGCCATGGAGGACGGTATCGCTGCACCACACGGAGACAAGACCGATACATTCAAATCTTAACTCGAAGAGCTCCAACAATAACCGCCATGATGTTAGCCGTGAGGCTTCATCACTCTTCAGGGAACTTAATTAGCGACCAAACAGTCAGAAACCGCTTGCATGAAGTGAACCTTCATTCCCGAAGACCGCTACGGGTACCACCTATAGCAATGCACAATCGTAGGATTCGATATCAATGGGCTCTTGAATACAGAAATTGGGCAGAAGAACAATGGCGTTTCGTGTGCTTTTATGATGAGTCTCGTTTTGGTATGAGACCGGATACAAGACGTATACGACACTGGAGAACCCCTGGACGCCAACAGCGATTAAAATCCTGCCAGGAAGTCCATCCTTATAGTGGTGGAACCATCATGGTATGGGCGGGTATTTGGATCGGCGGAAGAACTGAGTTGATTTGGATCACAGGCAACCTCAACGCTCAAATTTATGCTGAGACGATTGTATCAGACGTCATCGTTCCTCTACAAGTGCAAATCGGTCCCTTATTTCAGTTAATGCATGATAATGCACGACCGCACACCGCAAGAGTTGTAAGACAGACTCTCGCCGCAGCTAACATCAATGTCCTGCCCTGGCCTGCTCAGTCGCCAGACTTGAACCCGATTGAGCATGCATGGGATATGCTACAGAGAAGAGCTCTGCCGAATATGGAGGGTATCCAGTCGCAAGAAGACCTTTTTTTGTTGTTGCAACGAACATGGGCGGCCATTCCACAGCGTGATTTGGATGAACTCATTTTGAGTATGCCAAACCGATGTTCTTGTGTTGTTAGTGTTCGCGGTAGAAACACGGATTATTAATTGTTTAAGTTACCCAATAAAATTTTAAAGAAAACTGTTATTTCAGTCTTTTTTTTCGATCTTTAATGTTAGTGGTTCAAATGTCAAAAATCCCTTTATTAGAAAATGGCAAATTTCTAATGCAAAGGTGACTTGGTTTATCGTTACTGTGACAAACGAAAACACTTTATTTGATGAATCCTTAAAGAAAATTTTAATTAATATCAATCAGGAGAAAAGTTATTGCAAAAATATATGTTGATCCCTAGACACTTTTGATGTGTGTATTTCTTGTTTGTAAGATCGGCGCAGTTTTTTTTTTCGGATGGGATATCTTAAAATAACCCCTCCTGCTCTGTGCGGAGCAGAAGGTTGTGTCAGACTTGTAATGACTAGAACCCATCCATGGCCCTTCTTAGCCCTTTGTGTTCCAGGGCCACGGTATCTCTTTCGAACAGTCCCGCAGCCCTGGCAGGCATCGGCCCTCTCGGAACCCTTCCGATTTGCTGACATCTCCTTGAGGCGCGCGTAGAACACAAACGCGCCGTCGACACGGCCTGTCGTCATAAGACGGACGGACGGTGAGCTAGCCCATTACTCACCGTCCACAGCTTGTCTTTTTTTTCATAACTACTTTTCTGTTAATTATTTCGTTACTCACCCCCCTCCTTCCACTTTCTAACCCACACCAGTCCATTACCTGTTCGTTTCTGTGGTTTTCCCCTACTCTTGCGCTAGTACATACAAACTTCCTACAATCTGCATATTACTCAATACACTACGATCTTACTACTAGCTGTTGCATGCGACTTTCGTCCGCGTGAAATTATTATAAAAATATTACTTCCCTATTTGAATTGGATTTTGTTTTTCAATTTCAAGGGTTTTAACTTAATTGCACGGAACCCTAATCGGCGAATGCGCCAACCATCAACTGGACCGCTGACATTTTCAGGAATATAAGCACACGAGTACGTAGTGGTGTTTCTCGATGATTATCTCTTAGCGCAGGATGGAACATCATCATTGTTCTCCGAACTCTCGGCCAGTAAGATTGGCAAGTAAACTGGGGGAAATTGAGTCTTATCCCTCAGAAGATAACAAAGTCTTTGGGTTTAATGTGGGATGCGTGTCAATTTATTTTTTATCAGAATACAAAATTCTAAGCAAATTTGCATGCTTTGAATTGACATGTGACATGACATGAGTTTTGTCAAAGTTGCTCCGCCGCCGAAGAGACTCCGTTCTTCGAGAAATACAGAGTACATTTTGAATTTTACTCGTCTGATAGTTCCAATGGGTCGTTTGAATTTTACCTACTGGCTTTTTGCAACATGGTCCTGAAATTGCTTTGTCAGTCGACTTACCTAGAAAAGTCCAGGCTTCATCCACCTCCAGTAAATTGAATTTAGAACATCGTGTGCACTAAGTTTGTGAATTCAAAACATCATTAAACCTATTTACTTCTACCTCAGTACCTCCATGGTGCCGAATTTATCATACAACCTTTTTTAATTTGTTAAAACTCAGACTCAGAACCGTCTTGGTGTACCTACTTATTTTTTTCATTTGCTTGCGCGCGCTATTGTCTTTTCACGTTATTTTATTAAAACCTTATGTTAAAAATAAGAAACTTGAAAACAAGTGAAAAACCTAAATGAGTGATTCTAGCGACGAGAAAGTTTATTTGACGCCAACAGAATTGAGTGAAACTGTTAATAATGCGCAAATGAGCTTTCTCCCTTAACAATCACGCGAGAAGAATTTGAAACCGTACGTTATGTTAAACACGTGGCGACTAGCTAAAGGAGCCACTTTCTCAGAAAACGTTTTGCGGGCATATTTTATTGAATTATCCGAGACCAAGAAATCAAGCAGTCTATGGAGTAAGTACGCATTCAATCCTAAAAGCAACAATAATGATGAAAAAAGACATACATATCCACACCTATCCTACATCACTGGCATTTTTAAAAAGAGCCTCATCTGGTCATCAACCAAAAAAGTCGAAGGTTCTCACAGCATCTGAAAATGTAAAGTTTCTTAACGAAGCACCTGAATCCGTATTCCGTATCCGTATTTGGCGGCAAAAGTAAGTCAGTTGCACATTCAGTATCTACTAGTGTATGTTGTAGTTGTAGTAAGTATATGTATGTATCAACTACTTAACATAGTCTAATACGTACTTAGTAGATGTTGATAGGCATAAGTATACATACTTACATATCAATTTTATTAATTTATCTACTACAATACTCTTTACCTGCGCACTTACCTTTTCTAAAAACTTGAGAAACCACTTAAACCAGGCCGTCTTTAAAATTATGACCCCGACTGAGTCTCCGGACACACCAAGCGTTTTATTTGAAGGTAAAACGCTACAATTCCATACCGGTGTATTTCGGTAGAAGTACTATATATAACGTTTACAAATGTTTCGGTAGCAGTACCTAAACCATAATAAATAGGGATTTTCTTTGACGTCCGTCTGTCGTTCACCTTCTGATTGTTGCACATAATTAGAACTCAGTATTGGTACCTACCCGGGCACCCGTACCGCGCCGTTTCTCATGTTTTTCGGTACCGAAATTGTGTAAAAGTTAAATAACGGTTTAGCTCAACCATAATTCATAAAGGTATCGGTATAGATCAACCTATTAAACCGGTACCGGTGTATTTTTAAGGTATCTTTACCTTTAACCGTACCCGCTTTCAGTCCCTGGAAAATTGATTTGTTATAAGTACTGTACGTACTTTCATATGCATTCAGTAAAACGCTGTTATTTTGAAATTACAAACAGATTAACAGTTTAATTTATTTGTATAAATAGATAAACACACCAACACAGTCTGTTTACAAACACAGCGTCTAATTGCTACACGATGCCGTGTGGAGGGGCCAATCATTACTACAGGTCATTCATATCTTCACACTTAGATGACTCGCGGGGTCAGCAGAGGTCTGGTCAAAGTCTGCTTTCGTAGACAGTAGGTACTTACAATATACATGTCACCTGTATGATATCTATTACGAGATTAATTAAGTATCAATATGATATATTCTGAGATAATACTGCCCATAAAAGTAGATAGAAATAATATTGCACTTTGTTGAGTATGTAGGTAGATATCAAAATTGTTTTTGTTATGATACTACCTACGTCGTTGCGAATTTTAATTGAAGGAAGGTAATGGCTAGAAATGAGAAGACTGCTGAAATGACGACTAGAATAGAAAGAGAGAAAAAGTATTTATTAGTCTAAAGTAGGACAAAAAAACCGGCCAAGTGCGAGTCTTACTCGCACACAGGGTTCCATAGCCCCAAACAATATGTATAATAACAATATTTTGAACTGTCATTCATTAGTTAGTAGTATTAGTTAGTAAACGTCCCCTCAACCGCAAAACTAAATTTGTTTTTCTTAGTACGTTAATGAAAAACAAAGTTACTGCTGCAGTTTGATGAAAAAGTCCCATATCTCAAAAACTAAACATCATATCTTATTGAAACCAACTTTCGTTGATAGTTTTTTTTACGTTCTACAAACCTGAATATTTTCAGAATTTTCCTCCTCTTTCTTTAGAAATTAGAGGGGGGGGGGACACACATTTTACCACTTTGGAAGTGACTCTAGCGCAAACTATTCAGTTTAGAAAAAAATTATATTAGAAACCTCAATATCATTTTTGAAGACCTATCCATAGATACCCCACACGTATGGGTTTGATGAAATAAAATTGTTTGGTTTTCAGTTCAAAGTAGCCCCCAAAATTTATTGTTTTTTTTTTCTATTCTTGTATGAAAATCTTAATGCCGTTCACAGAATACATCTACTTACCAAGTAACAACAGTATAGTTTCGGAAAAGACTGGCTGTGACATACGGACGGACAGACAGACAGACATGACAAATCTATAAGGGTTCCGTTTTTTGCCATTTGTCTACGGAACCCTAAAAATGGTAAAATTAACAAAAACTTAATTATATTTAAAAAAATCCTAGAAAAAGAATTAAAAAAAAAAATAAGACAAATTAAACAAGTCCAAAAAACAAATTATATAAAAAAGTAAACACGAAAAGAATTAAAAAAAAAATAAGACAAATTAAACTAGTCCTGTAACAGACGAAAAGAACATGCTGCTATAACAATAAAAAAAAGTCACAGCGCTAGCATAGAACTCGTACAGAAGAAGACATGCTGCGCCGACCCAAAATAAATTGGGATAAGAGGAGGACAATGATGATGAAGTCGTGGCGAATGTACAAAATAGTGATAACAATATAGACGAGTTGATAACTTCGGACCACATTTAGGACTTATTTATTTTATTCCTTTTCCTTACCACCCCTAATTTACCTACCTAATTATAATAAATAATATGTCTGTAGGTACCTATGTTGATAATCATTAAACCTACTGACATATTATTTTCATTATCAGATAATGATATGAATAGGTAGTATGCGATGCATTAAATACTCAATATATATATACAGGGTGAAATTGAAGTCATGGGCATTATTTTAACCTACGGCACTACTCACGACACAGATTGCACTATGGCTATTAATACGCAAATCAAAAATATTATTAATGCAAGTACGGAATTCGTACCTATTATTTGATGTGTTTACCTATCGTTCCGCGCTGTACTGCGCTTCATGGTTTTGAAACTTCAAAACTTATTGACGTTAATGAAGTAGTTCGTTTTAATTACTTTGTGTTTATTTGCAATAATAAGCGCTGTGCAAAATGAATTACTACATTTTTAAGGTTTTCCATAATTAATAATATTTTTGATTTGCGTATTATAGCCCTAAAGCAATCAGTATCGTGAGTAGTGCCTTATGTTAAAATAATGCCCATGACTTCAATTTCACCCTGTAGTGTGACTGTTGACTAAACAAAGTATGGAAAAAACGCCGTGTTGTGCCAACGCCAAGTAACATGTGATAAGGACAGGAAGATTATATGAATTACGTCCATAATTTAGGAATGTAGGTGCTCATGTAGCAATATAACTATTAGTTATCGACACGTTTGAAGGTAAAGATAATTATTTGCACTTGAAATAAGTTCGATCGATAAGATGCTCCTTCGTCACACTTGATTCAAACAGAATTTCCGACTTTCGATAACTTTGGCTGTAATTAGGAACATGAGGCATGGCACCTCAGAGCCTAGGCAAGCGGCAATCGCTTTCAAAGTGTTTTGTATTTCAGTAACGACTTAAAACAGGACTAGCTGTTCGGTATAGTGCTGTATGTTTTTTTGGCGCGTTCTTAATGACAATAACAAGGTAGGCTTGGTGGCAAATGCCCTGAATGATAAATAATTGTGTGCTTTGTGCTCTAACCCACACGTGCAACTGATTCTGAAGAACTTCTCGTAAAATGTCTAACCGCATGCAGCTGAATACCATTATTTTACATGGAGCTACTGCCTATCTGACCTCCGCAAGCCAGTTAGTACTGAGTAATAAGATACCCTTTGGTGAGACCGGTTGTAAGACTTTCAGGCCACTGACTACCTGTAACGACTGTCAAAGATCTACAAATGACAGCCATGACCAACGAATATATGTATAAAATTCAAAGTCCTGACTGACTGAGATATCATCGCGCAGCATAAACCGGTGGTTTTAGAGACCTGAATTTGGAGGGTGTGTTTTTTGCGAAGAATAGGTATCCACTAAGAAAGGGGTCGAAATTTCACTTATAAAGGGGTAAAACAAGGTTTGAACGACTGTATGGAGATTGGTCAATTTTAAAGTTAGAAGCATAAAATTTCAAATAACAATAATAGAAAAAAAAACTATCATCATCTTCCTGCCCTTGTCCCATTTTACTTGGGGTCGGCGCATCACGTCTTTTTCTTCCATTTTCCTCTGTCATTCGTCATGCTATCATTTACTCCTTTTTCCTTCACTTACCCCCTAAGAGCATTTGATAGGGTTTGAAAGTTTATATGCGGAATCCGTAATTTTTAAATATTTTTAAGACCTACAAAGACTTGTTCCGGGCCTGGCTGTCTATGAGCCCTGTAAACACTCATTTCAATAAGGATCACTGTATTAGTATGAGAAAAAAGAAAGAAACTTGAATTTCAAAGTCAGCCTCTTCAGCATTGAAAAAGTTTGTATCTTATCTACGTCATGTGTGATAGTGAAGCATTAACGTTTTTATAGATACCTCGTTTATTTCAAGCACATAGATACTGCAAGTCACTAGATTAGTTCAATATTATGTAAGAAATATCAATTTTTTATTTTATTTTTAGAGACATTGACGAGCAAAAAATCTAATCTAATCTAAAAAAACAGGTGATCCTTACATTTTCAACATGTACGTAGGTATTGCACTTTTGCATAAACAAGACTCTTATCGGATACCCAAATCGATCAATTAGTGAGTTTTTCGAGACTAATCATGACATCACAAAAGAATGTATTTCACTCATAACCTCTGTCCGAATGTTAAAATATTAACGATGAAAAACGGCGTCAGCTACTCGTTAATTACAAGAAATTTAACGTAATGAATATAATTGCGAGACCCTGTAATTTCAGCTCATCCCGACTCCGCCCGAAATTCAGAATGATTTCCTTATATCCTTCAGAGAAATCTGGACGGGAAAATTGCAAGGAAGTTTGTAATAATTCAAGGTATAAAAAGGCCAATACATCATCATTGTCTTCCTCCACTTATCAATTGAAAGCTATCCCTTTAGGCAACTGCAGATCACGCTCTGGAGGCAAATGTTCCTGGCGTTTGACGAAATTGAAGTGTATACTTAAGGTGGGGGGGCTGCCCTGGCGCTTGGTTTCACCATAAATTCTCACAATTTGTTTTTCTTATCTACCTACCATCTAGCAACGACTTGGGGGTGTACTGGGGTTTGCCAGTACTAACTAGATGTTGCTTTGCTTGTAGTCAGTATAAATAGACATGAATAAATAATTTATAAAATTTTTGTTATTACTCTTATAGACCCGGATATAACTACGCATGAAATGTTCTAACAGTGTACTTACTTAACTTTTTTATTAAAATAGATATAATAAAAAATTATCTGCAAACATTTTTCTCACAAACAAATGATAACATTGACGTAAGTAGGTAATTATTGACGATATTTACAGAAAAAAAACTTGCGACCTTTGAACCGAAATTGGCTGTTTTCACAATATGTGTTACGCATACCTAGTTTAAAGTAGTAGTACCTACCCAACTAGCATGCCTGATACCGCTACAGTTGTACTTTAAAACTGAATGGAGATATAATTTCGCCACTTTCTTTGTAGGTGCACCTTTATTGGGCTTTTATGTACCCACCGATTAGTTTTTAGAAAACGTTCTATGGTCTTTTATACAACTAACTTTTGCTAGTTGGGAAGTATGTTGCCAGTGCCTTATACAGGCTGTAATGGAAAGACTATATACATGAAATGAAATAACTATCAGGACAACAAATGTAATCTAATTATCAAAACACAAAAGTTATAAATTTACGCAACAAAATGAACCGAATGAGTTGGTGACGCAGCTAACAATACATACTTATGGGTATGCTACAGACCATCGTTTCACGAATAAATTATCTGCTGCCCTATACAAAATTTCAAATCCTATTCGACCCAAAGGTATGGGTAGCTGATATTTTTTTCCCTATTACGATGTTTGTCTGATGGAGAAACGTGTTCAGTATGATGGTCTGTAGCACACCCTTAAGTATGTATATGTTACGGGATTACAACGTGAGTAGCTGGGCATTATTAATAAGGACCGGCCATTATTAATAATGCCCAAGAGCGATGGGCAAAGTGACTAATTTATCACTTTGACCGGCCATTATTAATAATGACCGATGGCCCGTGGTCCATATAATAAGTCAGTGTTTGAGATATCTTGAATTTATCACATGGACCGGGCAGTATGAATAATTCCCTACTTGTAGCCGGGCAATTGGGTTAGGTTAGGTTATTTTATGTTAACTTTTCATGAACACTTTGTAAGTTTAATTGTATTTAATAAACAAAAACACTAAAGTTTACCTAATTTATTACTATGCCCAAGATAGGGTGAAATAACCATTATGAATAATGGCCGGGAAAAGTGATTAATCATGCTGTTTTAATCACATTGCCCAATTGAGTCGGGAATTATGAATACAGACCGGCCATTATTAATAGTGCCCGGACTTATCAAATTGCCCGTAACATATTATACCATTTCCGTTACACAATGTTAAACGAAAAAGTAAAAAGACAACTTATTCAAGCGTTGGTTTTTAAGGTTCCATACTGAAAGTGTGGCTCGTCCATCCTTCTGGCTGTCATAGAGCAGTATGTTTTGAGAGACTTGAAATATACGGCGCGTAAGTTCCGCGCGTGTGTGGAACTTACGTGCAGATTTCAAGTCTCTACCGTGTACCGCTATCGTTAACTGCCTATCCTTTTTCCAAATATATTGGGGCTTACTTACTATGCCTATAGAACAACACAAAAAAAAATAAAGGGGATGCCCTAGAAATATATATTTGTGGCGTTTTCACGGAACCCTTTGTGGGCGAGCCCGACTTGCACTTGGCCTATTTTGCAAATCTTGTCCCACATCTTACACCAACTAACATATGCATCCAAGTCTGGATATTACCGACTTTTTTAGCCCCCGTCCGGACTTTTTCCATACTTGACATTTGTCTGGACTGTAGATTTTTTCCTAAATAGAAAAAGGTAATGTAATGAGCATTTAAAAAGAAAGATTAAAAGGTATCGTGTGTAGTTAGTAACAGGATTCTTGTCCGGACTCTTTTGCAAATGTTTGACTTTTTGTCGGCCTTTTAAGTTTCAATATGGTGACCCTACATCTACCCTTACTTAAGAAAATTCGTGTTCCTAAGCTGTGTGGCCTGTCTTAATTTTATCTGCTAATTTTTTTGACTTTACTTTTTGGCAACTTTAGTTTTAGATTAATGCCTGAAATTTTTTAGCTCTTAAATTTGTCAATACTCTCTCAAGAGTACAAGTATTAACAGATTTAGACCCTTATATATTCCAGTCATTATATTTTTAAAGCAATTATTGAAAAACTTTTGGAATAATTTAATTTTCTCGTTTGACACTTACAGTCCATTAAAAGGCTCTACTTTATTATACATTTATGTATGTATATTTATACTTATATGAATATTATAAATTTGGGAGCTCATGGCTAAATAATAACAGCCGCTTGGGTTCTGTGCTTTGGTTCCGCTTGAAATCTTCAGGTTAAACCGAACTTGCCTAGATTGGTCCGTGGATGGGTGACCACCCTTCACATACCAATTTTCCTCCGTGCCTCGGAGAGCACGTTAAGCCGAAGCTCCCGGCTGTCATTTATAAATCTTTGACAGTCGTTACAGATAATCAGTGTCCCAAAGTCTGACAACCAGTCTTACCAAGGGGTATCGTATTACTCAGTACTAACTGGGTTGTGGAGGTCAGATAGACAGCCGCTCCATGCAAACTACTGGTATTCAGCTGCATCCGGTGAGACTGAAGGCTAAGCAGATGATGATATATAATATGATATATTTATCTGAATAAATAAATAATATGCTCTGTATGGTGTCGGACGTAAAGAATAGCACAATCCCATATCTTCCCGTGGGTGTCGTAAGAGGCGATTAAGGGACTTGTCAGATAATGGGCAGCAGCGTTCGCCAACACGCTTGCCAAGCGTGGCGATTATGGCAAAATCCCCTTATGCCATTTGGCGACACTTTCGGTAGGCCTATGTCCAGCAGTGGACGTCTTTCGGCTTAAATAATGATGATGATAAATAATAAGATCAGATTACTGTACTGATTCTCTGATTATTGTACTTAGGGCAAATGTTTGAACAGAGTAAACAATATCCATAAGTCAAAACATCATGCCCGTGTAAAGAGTTTTTAATGAGTAAGCCGTAGAGTTAGATTTTCAACTCTCTAAAAACCTCAGGTATTCGCAACCAGCTTGCGTGAATGACCAGAACCAGCTGTATCTGCGTGGACGAGGCTCTATGAGTATGAAACAATCGTAGCAAGTGGCGTTCTGTGGTTTCTCCCTGCCCCCATGGGAAAAAGGCGTTAGTTTATGCATTTATTATTTAGGTGTTGCCTCGTTTTAGTTTAGTGTGTGAGTATGCGTGTGAGTGTGTGTGGGTGTGTAAAAAAGAACCGTTTGTGGCACCTGCTAACGTTCTTCATTCATAAAAAGATTTCTTAAAGAGTTTTTACTCATTAGACTTCGAGTCATCATCGTCATCATCATTTCAGCCCAAAAGACGTCCACTACTAGACATAGGCCTCCCCCAAGTATCGCCATTGAAATTTTGGGGGGTTTTGCCATAATCGCCACGCTTGGCAGGCGGGTTGGCGATCGCAGTACGGTTGTTACAAAAGCACAGAGAACGCTGCTGCCCATTCTCTGGCAAGTACCTTATTCTCCTCTTACGACACCCACGGGAAGATATGGGATGGTGTTATTCTTTACGTCCGACACCATGCAGAGCATCGAGTCCCATAATCTTAATATTAGAACATTTCTTTTAAAGGGTTAATTGGAAAACACGTGTATAACAATATTAATTAATTTATTACTTAAACAATAATTACACAACGTCTTAGACATGACTGTCTTACAATCAGCACTTATCAATAAACTCTAAGATTGACCTCTATTCCAATAGAATCAGGTCACGGCGACGAACGAGTAGACGATTGTAAACAATTGCCAATTAATCTAAATATATCACAGGCTTATCAAATACTTAGTATTAAATGCACAACCGGAAGTGAAGCGGCGTTCGAGTCTTCCTGTTTTTACCCTTGAATGGTGTAGACGCATGACCTCGATTAAAGGTCATTCGGAATTGATCTTCACCTCACCCCCACGACTTCCGACGCAATTTGCAACATGCGACAGCCGCGCGCATCACCTCTTTCCGTCTGCGCTATACTGTCGCTACACAAGTTGTGTCGGCGTGACAGCAGGCATACTCTACTAATCCATACCACCTTCATGGATTTTGGCCACAGAACCTGTCTCAAGACAAGCATCTCTGGGACGTGTACCTCGTGACTGAGGGGTATTCAGCGTATTCAGTTGGTAACAGGCGGCCTATCTGACTTAAATACGTAACTGACAGCTAGATACATCGTTAACTGGCCTGCAGGTGCGTTGCCAGCTTTTGGGTAGCAACGATCAAGTTGAATGTGTCTCTGATTTCACTGGCACTTGAACACTTCAAACAGAAATTGTGGGATATAATATGTTTGTAGTACTTTCCTTCCATAGGTTTCTTCACATCTTGTTCATAAATTTGGTACTTAGATACCTTTGGGCAGGATCCGTCTTAAGTATAAATCACTGATAGGTACTCGTTTTTAGTTCGGCAGCATCTTTATTTTACACTTTAGTTAACGAACAAAATCAGTAGTTATTTTCAGTGTGGTTTATCTGGTTTTTACCAGTTTCTCCTTCAAAATCTTATAGTAAGCGTATAATCAGGCATAAATGTGTTTAGAGAGTTTAGAATCTCATCATTTAGTAGTCGAGGTGCGTCAATAGCCCAGAGGTAGTCCAAATGATTAAACTTCTCATCAGGAACCAGGAACATTTTAGGTTTTGAAGGCAACTTATTAAAAAGTTCCATAACATTCTTCTCACTGGACAACAAGTCATTTTTAGACCAGAATAACTTGATAGGAACGGTTACCTTACTCAGGTCATACTCAGGAGGTGAGCCAGTTCCGTAGATCCTCCAATTGTTCAAGTATCCATAGTCAAACTTCTGGAATTTTCCAGAAAGGATTTCTTGCGAGAAGTGAACTGCTGTCTTCCAAGACGTTCCTGTACCCAAATGTGCCAGAAAAACTGGCAACAGGGTCTTGTTGAACTGCCCTTCGTTAAAACCACACAAGTAGAACACTATGTTCTTGCAAATCAAGGAATCCATGTTTTCTCCGTTACACGTGCTTGAGATCTTACCCAGGGCTGATTTTTTCGGTATAAACTCATAAGTTCCTTGTAACTCGTCTAAATACGCTAAGTTGCTTGCAATTGGTGCCATAGACTTCAACGGCGACTTCATATCGATATAGATAGACGACAGGAGCTAATGCAAAGCCAGCTGTCAATATGTCGTTATATTCAGGCCTCAGCGTCAGCATTGCAAAGAGAATAGTTGTCCCCATAGAATGTCCAATATAGGTTATTTTAGTATCTGTTCCTTTAGTCTCCAAAATGTAGTCTATCACTGCAGGAACATCATATAAAGCTACTTCGTGCCAAGAGAAGTCCCAATACGCATGTGAGTCTGTTTTGTACCAAACATGATCTTTGGAATACCTGTTTCCCCTTATGTTCGACATCCAAACGTCGTACCCAGCATTAGCCAGCACATACGCAAGTCCTTTTCCGGGACCATTCATGATCCAGTCAGCAGAGCTTGCAAATAAGCCGTGCTGAAGGAAAACTGTCTTCGATGGCACTGTTTTCCCATGTTTAGAGCGAGGAATCCTGTGTAGATTGAGAACGTAGCCTTGAGAAATGACGGTGTGGGTCTCACAAATGTATCCATTTCTTGTGATTATTCCAGGCACTGATAGAACGACATCAGGATTTTCCAGCAGCGAAAACGTGTTGACACCAACATTGTAAGATGATGCATCGACAAGGTTTCTTCCATTCTCCTGAATATCGTCGACGTAGGTGTTGAAATTGTCCTTGATCATCTGCTGCTGTTCTTCGACGTAGTTCTCAACGGAATCCTTCATGTTGATGGCATCGTTGTACATGGTCTTCACTTTATCACTTTGCTCTTTGAAGAAGGAATTGAACGAGGGAACAAGAGACCACGATTCTGGCGCAACCGCCGTTACACTTAGGATCAGAAATATTAAGACGCGCATTGTGAAGAGGTTTGGTTGTGACTGTGCGCGAGACGAATCATCATCATCATCATCATTTCAGCCGAAAGACGTCCACTGCTGGACATAGGCCTCCCCCAAGTGTCGCCACATTGATCGGTCCCGTGCGACTCGCATCCAGCGGATCCCCGAAACCTTCACCAGGTCATCGGTCCACCTAGTGGGAGGCCTTCCGACGCATCGTCTCCCGGTTCGCGGTCGCCATTCCAGAACTTTTCGGCCCCATCGGCCATCTGTTCTGCGAGCAATGTGCCCTGCCCACTGCCACTTAAGTCTGGCAATTCTTCGGGCTACGTCGGTAACCTTGGTTCTCTTGCGGATGTCCTCATTTCTGATTTGATCACGCAAGGAAACTCCGAGCATAGCTCTCTCCATTGCCCTCTGGGTGACTTTGAGCCTTCTGATGAGGCCCATTGTGAGCGGCCACGTTTCGGTCCCGTATGTAATCACTGGCAACACACACTGGTCATAAACCTTTGTCTTGAGACACTGCGGTAAGTTGGACGAGAAGATACCACGCAGCTTCCCGAACGCTGCCCAGCCGAGTCGGATTCGACGATTGACCTCTTTCTCGAAGTTAGACCTACCCAACTGGACCGTTTGTCCCAGGTAGACATAATCGTCTACAACATCGATAGTAGAGTCTCCGATCTTGATAGGAGTGGGTGTTACATGGGCATTCAACATGACCTTGGTTTTGTCCATGTTCATTTTAAGACCCACTCGAGACGAATAGGCATCAGTAATATACTAGGAGTTTGCGAATGACCCCGGAGATGAGGTTAAAACGTCACACGATAACAACAATTGTCTGTTATTTAAAAATTACCCGTGTCATTTTTATCTACAATTGGATATTCCACACGGACTGTTATTGCAAGATGAGTACAATTACAAAATGTTTTAAAGGCCTCTTCAGATATGGACAGTTCGTCACCACTTCGGTTAGAGATAAGTACGGTATTTGTTTGCTACTTCGAGGAATTTCATGTTGCATAACATGATATTCTGGTTTCAGGGCCCTTATCCTAGGTATATATTGTTTATAATGATTTATTCATGCTGTCCAGTATGACATCGTGGGTTCACAAATAAACGTTGATTTATTAAGAAAAATTATCATCTCATCGTCTTTCGAAAACTAAATTATTCAAATGGAAAAAACATAATCGTTTATCTATCCAGGCTAGACCAATATGGTTTTAAAAGTTGGATATGTTTTTAGGGTTCCGTACCCAAAGGGTCAAACGGGACCTTATTACTGAGACTTCGCTGTCCGTCCGTCCGTCCGTCCGTCCGTCTGTCACCAGGCTGTATCTCATGAACCTTGATAGTTAGCCAGTTGAAATTTCTACAGATTATGTATTTCTGTTGATGCTATAAGAACAAATACTAAAAACCGAATAAAATTAATATTTAAGAGGGGGCTCCCATGCAAAAAAGTAATTTTGGTTCGATTTTATAAATAATGGTACGGAACACTTCGTGCGCGTGTCCGACTCGCACTTGGCTGGTTTTTTTATTACTTATACTCTGAAAGTAGGTCTGAAGTAGCCTAAGGAGCGGGATGAAAGTAATACTTTTCATCCCTAGGGAGAATCGCTTTCAACTGACAGATGTCAAATTATTTAAAAAAAAACTTGTTCTATTTACACATGTTTATTGAACCATGTTCCAACTTTCTATGCAGCCACTATGTAAAATTTAAATTTATTGAAAATAATTAAGTATTGATTAAAGAATATATATATTTCTTAATAACTTTATTATAATTTAGTTTCAACAATTTCTTTAAAATAACATAGAGTTGGGCAAAATATTTACTATTTTTTCAATGACGAAAATGAAAAGTTATGGCTGAATAGCTGGCTGATCACAGAAAGAAAAACAAAACAGGCGGAAAAGCGGCAATCCGAAATAAAATTTACTAATTTTTTTTTTAACTAATTCATGTTTTTATTTTTACTTTCCTTGTATTCGTAATGAAAAGCACAGTGCTTACCTCGGGTTAAAGACTTATTTAGTCCCTCGAACTATTTATAACCAAACCCCGTCTCGGGACGACATAAGTTACTTTCACCCCTGGGGTAACAATGTACTATTACTTTGTCAATGTTAAGGCAATTTGGTGGACAACTCCGGAAATATTTGCGGTGAATCTCTGCGCTTTAGACGTGGAATTGCGGATAATTGTTTGATTGCCAAAATGGATAAAAAAAACTCAACGGACTGACAGATTTACCAAGACGGATCCGGCTGGCTTTCGACTTAACAAACAATACAATGTCCTTTATTTCAAGCTACTAGGGCCCATAAAACACAATATACATATATATAAGTTTAAAAACAATAGCTATAACTTACCACTGACTTAACGGAAAGCAAATTTTAAAAGATATGGTTTTCAGAGAGTTGAAAATGTAACTCTACGGCTAACTCATTAAAAAACACAGGCATGCTGTTTTGACTTGTGGATATTGTTTACTGTGTTCAAAAAGTTGCCCAAATTGCCAGTCAATCTGATTTTATTATTTATTTATTCAGATTAATATATCATATTACATCATCATCTGTTTAGCCTTCGTCTCACCTGAGGCAGATGAATACTAGTATTTTGCATGAAGCAGCTGTCTATCTGACCTCCACGATCCAGTTAGTACTGGGTAATACGATACCCCTTGGTTAGACTGGTTGTCAGACTTTGGGCTACTGATTATCTGTTACAACTGTCAAAGATTTATAAATGACAGCAACGGCTTAACGTGCTCTCCGAGGCACGGAGGAAACTTGGTATGTAAAGGGTGGTCACCCATCCATGGACCAATCTAGGCAAGCGCGGCTTAACCTGAAGATTCCAAGCTGAACCAAAGCCAAGAACCCAAGAGACTGTTTTTATTTAGCCACGAGCTCCTAAATATATATTATACAAATAAGTATAAATATACATACTTATTAATAGAGCAGAGTACAACAGAGAGAGGTTAATGGACTTTAAGTGTCAACGTTCAAAAAAATTTTCAGTAACTGCTTTAAAAATATAGTGACTATAGTGAATATAGTAAAAGGGTCTGAATCTGGAGGAACACGAATTTTCTTAAGTAAGAGTAGATGTAGGGTCACCATTTTGAAAATGAAGAGGCCTGACAAAATGCCGGACATTTGCAAAAGAGTCCGGACAAAAATGCTATTACTATTACTCACGATACCTTTTAATCTTTCTTTATAAATGCTCATTACATTGCCTTTTTCTATTTTGGAAAATATCTCTAGTCAAGTCGATTGTCAAGTGTGGCCAAAGTCCCCCGTCCGGACTTCCGGACTGGTACAACGTCGGTCATATCCAGACTTGGATGCATGTTAACAGAATCCCTTCGTAGCAATTAATTAAAATAAACCAAAGTTTTATACGAACTTTACTTTATCAAGATTTATTAGAGGAAATACTGATCCGTTCGCAAGTATACATAAATATCTAAATGTATGTTTAGTATTCTCAACCATGATGCAAAAAACAACCTTACTGACATAGCAAGCTGAATTAAAATAAGTTTACCTCAAAATACATCACATTACGAAACGAAACAAACGGCGAATGGCGACATAGCGAGCTCATATACAATACAATACGCCTATGGGTATACAACAACAACATACATTTATTTTGAAGCAACTTTGGCCCATTATACCTTACAGTCTAACATACCAGGCCCCTCAGAAAGTATTGCGAAAAAAAGTTTTTATATATGGGAGACTGGCCAGTTATTATGTTTTTCGAAAATATGATTATTTATAAGTAAAAATAAGTAAGTTCCAATTTCAAAATTTCCCTCCACATTTTTTGCGAGTTAATTCAAAGTATTGTGTCTCACTGAAATATGGATCTGCGCCGGGAACATTTTAGAGCTATGATTTTATACGATTTCAAGTGTCGCCTGAAACCGGATGAATCGTACGATAGACTTCAAATGGCATTCATGGATGAAGGCCCTTCCAAGGCAACCGTGTATCGTTGGTATAACGAATTCAAGCGCGGTCGACCAACTTTGGGGGATGACGAAAGAAGCGGTCGCCCTTTGACGGCTGTTACCGAAGAAAACGTGCTAGCAGTGAAAAATTTAATCCAAGACAATAGGCGAATTACATATCAGGAGATTCAACACATATTGAAGATTGGATCGGGAAGCGTTCACGAGATTCTACACAGCCATCTTCGCGTGAGGAGGATAGTATCACGCTGGGTGCCGCACAACCTCACCGATGCTCAGAAGCAGGCCCGGGTGGAATGGTGCCGTGATATGCTTAACAAATTTGAAGCAGGCTCGTCTCGGCGTGTTTACGACATCGTTACAGGTGATGAGTCCTGGATTTATCAATACGACCCAGAAACCAAGCGCCAGTCGACTGTTTGGGTGTTTCAAAATGAGCCAACGCCTACCAAAGTGAAGCGATCTAGAAGCGGGGGTAAGATTTTGATCGCTAGCTTTTTTAATTTGACTGGCCACTTGGTATCAATTCCCTTACGGGATCAAAGAAGCATTAATGCCGAATGGTATACTTCCAAATGTTTGCCAGAAGTTTTCTCTGTTATAAGCAACAAGCGACCAAACACAGGGCTCCGCGGGCTACTGCTCCACCACGACAATGCACCTGCGCACACCGCACTCAAAACGAGGGACTTCCTGGACAGCACGCCAGTCAAACTCCTGGGTCACCCTCCTTACAGCCCTGATCTAGCACCGTGTGACTTCTTTTTATTCCCAAAAATAAAAAATCAGCTCAAAGGGATACAATTTTCGTCGCCGGAAGATGCGCTGGCTGGGTTCGAGCAGGCTGTAAACGAGGTGTCTGCGGCGGACTGGAAAAAGTGTTTTGAAAACTGGTTTAGGCGCATGAATCTTTGTATAGAGGCTGGTGGAAAGTACTTTGAAAAGATTTAATAAAAATATATGTACGTATAGAACAATTTTTTTTAGTTTCGCAAAACTTTCTGAGTGTCCCACGTACATTTGATAAAATACAATTTGTGTTAGTAAATAAAACCTTAAAACTAAATATGTTAGTAACACTTCACTTGCACACTACGTCACTGTACGTTCATGTGGCACTTGTCCGCGGCGGAAGCGACGAAACACCACTCCCTGCGGCCAGAAGTCCTCTTCCAAGACGAGGTGCAGGTAACAGTTGGTATTCGCACCACGAACGCCTTAAAGTTGACGTTGCGGCGCGACTCAAGCAGCTGCACTCGCGCCACGTACTTGTTCTTCTGACGCACGTACTCCACGATGTCCTCCGCCGTAGTGGTGTAGTGTAGGCCGGAGAGATGTACACCGGAGTGTTGGGCTTCGCGGCACGAATAGGCACGTTGGGCTCTGAAGGAGCCTTGCCGCAGCGGTTCTTGTTAGTTCGTTGACGGCGCTTCCTCCTCAACACCGTCACGAAACCATCATCAGCCCGAATCGGTGGCTTGTGCCTTTAGTAAGTATAAAATGTAGTACTCAAAATATCGTAACGAATATTTTAAATTTATTTAAAACCTGGCAAGTTTGTTGAAAATAACAAGGAAAAAAATACAACAACTATTTGAATTCGTATTTTTGTGCTGAAATGTCGAATGCTAAAACAAAATGGTAAATATGTCTGGGCATAATTCATTTGGAGCTAAACGAAAAAGTAACTAGACTAGGTTTTATTTTTTAAATAAACTCCTTTTCCCATACTGACGCGAGCTCCATACTAGTCAACACTCAAACTTTAGGTAAATATGCATCCGAATATCCGATCTCTAATTATAAGGAATGAGAATTGAGGTAAATAGGTTATGCTTGTTCTCACCAACACTCGTGTTTGGATCTAGAAATTACTTATCAACCTAAAGTAATAAAACTCGAAATATCTGTCTAAATTTAGAGTTTTATCAAAGTTCTTATCGATTTTTCTTTAGCCGAATTGTGCAATGTTTTTTTATCGTATAGGTAGTAGGTATCTATGCAAAGCATGACATGCATGCATTGTGCACTGAGTATCACGCTTAGGAACCATGACTGAGTTGCCCTTGAGTACTGTTGTATCCTGCGTTACCCGTTGTTTGTTTATAACTGGAACTGATGGACGCTACTGAAGCACCCAAACTCGTGGTTTAGTTCTGGGCCGACACCAGTCGCTAAGATTTTAGATTCCATCGACACACAAGAAAGCGATTGCACTCTTGGCAAGTAATTTTTCGCGTATTTGCGTAAAAGGGTACATCCAGCATCTGCCAAAATAAAAAAGGGCTGCTTTAAATTAAAAAAAAAAAAACTAAATAAGTTTATACTTTACACCACGCTTTCAGTACCTCGTCTTTATGTCATGGGTGTAAGAAATGAAAAAAAAATCCCACGTTATATTTTTTTGGTACTAACAGGCTTGACTGCTTAGAGATGCCAGATCCCACTCAAAGGTCGGGCAAAGTGTTATTGGGGTTTTCAGTTTATTTTATCGTATTTTTTTTCCTATATTTAGGTTTTTAAGTAATCTTGTTATTTTGTCAATTTTATTTTATTTTTTTGTCTTGTGCCTAATTAATACTTTTCTATCTTTTCATCTGAAATTTGTCAGTAGCAGTCACGGGAATCTTGATTGTGCTCGGTTGTTGGCAATGGGCTCGCCACCTCGGAACTTAAACAAAATTGGTGAAATGTGTGTTTACTATTAGCTATACCTCTGACTCATCCTTTGATAATTACATGCGTCATGTTATGTTATGGTTTTCTCGTGGGAATCGAACACGCGACACGCAAATAGCGCAGTAGCCAGTCGCTCAGCCACTGTGCCTAGTGCTGTGACGCATTATTGTATCTTATCATAATAACAAAACAAGTAGTAAACCTGGTAAATCTCCCGTATATCACTATTATCGATAGTATCATAATAACAATAAACCACATCATATTATGGTATGATCTTTGTTGTAGTATAATGTTATTTACTACGAGCTGCGCCCCGCTGCTGTTTCACACGCCGTTTCACTTTTTGCTCGGCTCCTTTGGGTTTTTTAAATAGCCCATAACCTTCGTCAAGAATTCGGATACCAAGTGTAATTTTGAATTAGCTGTTCTATTTAGCGTGTTCAAACAAAAACAAATAATCTCTTCAGCATTGTTATATTAGTAAAGATACATGAATAGTTTTTTTTGTTGTTGTAGCCAACAATGTAGAACGCTCTGCTTACACCCTTACAACACGTCATAATAATAAGTCAAGACGAGACACGCAAGAAAACAAATTACGAACATGTGTGTGTGTTCGTTATTAGCAATTAACAGAACATCCACACCCAGTCTGTTTTAATTAGTTTTATTCTTATTAATAAGTACCAGAAATAATTAGCGTCTACTCTGCCTTGTCAACCTAATCATAACTAACTTTGTTTGCCCACTTGATGTCAGGGTCGTAAACGCGAGTGCTGGCGTGGTCGGGTCCGGAGACCCTACCACCAGTTTTGACGCCGATACAATACGCCGATTTTAAAATGAAATAAATACTCGCTTCATATATAATATTTTCATGATTTTAAGAATTTATTAATATCTTTGGATGATACCTACTGATTGCGCTTGTTGCAAACAATATGATGTAGGATAATTGTATTTTTGATTCACAAATCGACGTATTTACGTTACGAAAACAACAAAACTCGTGCTAGCCCTGGTTGCTCTGACTCTCGAATTGAAGAAAGTGTTATTTAGTTTTCCCATAAGAAATTAAAAATAGAAGGTTTAAAAAATGGTGGTATGGCAGAACCCCAATGAAAGAATGTAAAGCCGATGGTCCTGCGTTTGATCTCTCCCCGGTCGTGTTATGCAATAGTGAGCCGTACCATCAAACTGACAAATTCTACTGAAACTGTTTAACTTTTTTTAATAAGCCTTTTTCTAACAACTAGGCGAAGGCCTCCATACTATTCTGATTTTCTCTGAGTTCTGCCTTCTCCGGCCAAATAGTCAGAAACGAGTCCAAATTGTCATACCAGTTTCTTGGAACTACCTCAAGGCCCAGATACTTTACTGAGAAACACATAGAATAGTAATGCACAGAACATTATTTTTACTACATAATTAATGTAGAAAAAATTATGTACTGCGCAATAAATAGGTCATATACACAACCCAAGAGTAAAACAAAAATACCCAAGTAAGACTGGCAGCTTTAATTGATTAATAACGAGCAGTTAACCTAAAGACAAGAATAAGAACTACGCATCATGAGATCTGTATTATAGTGGAAAATTCATGGTAAAGTACATCACAGACATACTTCCATGGGTTTGACCAATTGAAAGGGAACAACGCCAGTAATTAAAATGCTATTAGTTCAGGAATTACTTACCTACGCTTACGATAAATTACACGATCGCGAATACGTGAATTTGCTACCTCCGCCTAAAATGTGATGATTTACCTACGCGTTTCATTATGAATGTAGGTAGGTTAGGTGTCAAAGGAAAGTTCAGGGTAATTAAACAAAACAACGCTAATGAAATTAAGTGACAATCTATATTAAATTGTGTATTTCACTGATGTATGAGATAACCGTTTCCCGGGAAATTGAAGTGCATGACCACTTAGAGGTATTTTTCTATCGAGGATTATGTTATGGCATCACGTTTCCATCAAATATATAAAACTCAGGTGTCCTCAACTTTGATATAAATTAATCACATTTTTATAATACTGTGGTACCGGTGCCTAAGCTAGCCGAAACGCCTGTATTTCAGGACACCTGAACCCAGAACCCAGTAGGTACTATATTAAAACGAGAGCCGTTTAAGTTTGATAAAAAAATTGATAAGTTAAAGGCCAGAAAAAACCCAAATTGTTTTCCCTGACGCTAAATTCATTTCTTACAAGAGAATAAATAAGAGTAGGTAGTTTTTTAATGTTTTATTTAATTATTTTAATTTTTGCATTTATCGCTACTTTAACAAAGCGATAACTCGCCTGACCTCCGTAATTTGAGTACGCACGTCAATTGTGACTATACCTTCTTCTTATTTTCGTATCGATGATACATCACACCACGCCACGTGGCCACGTTTTTTGCAGCGTCAGAGGCGCTATTCAGGTCGTCGAAAGGGCAGGTTAACGGACACCTTGGACACTTCAGTAGGTGGGGCATGGTTTGATCCGGAGCGCCGCACTCGCACTCGGTGGTTGAGGAATTAGTTACCCCATTTTGCCAGATTGTGTTTGCAGCGGCCCACTTCGGTACGCAATCGATTCAGAGCTTTCCAGATAGGCCACTGCAGGTCACTACCGGGAGCCAGGTGTTCTTGGGGCTTCACGAAGTTGTGCAGTGGTGAGCATCTCTCTTGCCACAACTTGCATCGTTCTTTAGGTGGCCTGCCTTGCATTGCCTGAGTTTGCGTTTTTTTTTTAGTTATCCTGATCTTTCCCACTCCTGGGCAAAGGCCTCCCTCCATTCCTGTTGACTCTTCTCGCCAATTAACAAGAAAGCCATCCAAGGCGTCCCGCCACCTTCTTCTCGGTCTGCCGTGACCCCGCCTATCTGTCTCAGGGCTCCAGTTTTGTGAAATAATTTGCCGGCATCCGGCAGACATGGCCTGCCCAGTCCCATTTTAGTTTGGCAGCTTTATGAGCAACGTCAGCAATTTGGGTTCTGGAGCGCAGTGTGGTGTTCCTTATACGATCGGTGAGTTTAACGTTAAGTATGCTGCGCTCCGTTGCTCGAGTTTGCGTTATTTGACATTTACTTTTTACTTTATTTAGCCGGCGACGACTTACGGAATATCTTCCGTGATTTTCAATTATTGTGAGCTACCGATATTACGACGCTGTTGCAAGCGCCATGATCGCGGGATGACGGCTGAAAAGGGGCCCCGAAAATTGCATTACCTAGGGGCCCCGACATGGTTAATCCAGCCCTGACCCCCAAGATGAACTTGACTATTAAAATTACCTACGACTATTATAATAAGCCAACCATCGAAGTTTGGTGTTTTGTGAAACTAAAAAGGCTGGTTAGAGGGCTTGTGCGACGTGAACTCCGCGTTGCAGATACGACAGTTACTCCGGGATCAACAGAAATGGCGCTGCCAGATTGTGCGTAGGGTATCTCCACTACCAGCGTCATTCCAGGGATGTGTGGCCTTAGATGTTGGGTGCCGTGATGCGTTTCTTGGACACTTAGGATGTCACACTTTGTTTTCTCGCATAGTTCAGACAGCAGCGAGTATTTATTTTCTGAAAAGCCTTCGATGTCGATTGAGGTGAGGTGATAATTAAAACCGGTTTAGTGATCAGGTGGTGGGTGCCCATAGAGAGATGGTTGTTGCTATTTGGTCCTAATGTGGACCGTTGGTCGTGTCGGACTCTCTGGGGAGCCGTTTGGAAGTACTATCGTGGTGAAAGGAATAAGTCATCTAGACCCTGCGTTACCGAGTGCTAGCTGTCCAGGGTGCGCCGGACGATTAGAATCGCAATACGATTTAGATTGACGTCGCTCGGGGAGGCTTGTCATGCATCCCTATATGCACAACTATTCCTTATGTAGGTACCAACCTACTAATAAATTGGCTGTTCTCTGAAACAGATCCTAAGTACTTTTATGTCGTTCGATTAATTTGCCAGGAATAATTTTATCAGTTTATAACTATTTAACGACGTAGGTACAAAATGTTTGTCAACAATTAGCAACGGGACTTCCCCAAAAACAATACGATATGTAGATGGTTCGAGAAGTAGGTAGTAAGAATAACAAGATAACTACTAAACTGGGTAACTATTTCTTGTTTGTAAGATCGGCGCAGCTTTTTTTTTCGGATGGGATATCTTAAAATAACCCCTCCCGCTCTGTGCAGAGCAGAAGGTTGTGTCAGACTTGTAATGACTAGAACCCATCCATGTCCCTTCTTAGCCCTTTGTGTTCCAGGGCCACGGTATCTCTTTCTAACAGTCCCGCAGCCCTGGCAGGCATGGGCCCTCTCGGAATCCTTCCGATTTGCTGACATCTCCATAAGGCGCGTGTGGAACACGAACGGGCCGTCTCGACACGGCCTGTCGTCATAAGACGAACGGACGGTGAGCTAGCTCACCGTCCACAGGACCGCGTTCGGCGCCGCTTGCCTTTTTTTTTCATAACTACTTCTCTGTTAATCATTTCATTAGTCACCTTCCACTTTCTAACCCACACCAGTCCATTACCTATTCGTTTCTTAGGTTTTCCCCCACTCTTGCGCTAGTACAAACTTCCTATAATCTACCTATTACTCTATACACTACGATTTTATTAATTACAGCTGTGGCCCGCGACTTTCGTCCGAGTGAAATTATTATAAAAATATTACTTCCCTATTTGAATTGCATTTTGTTTACAATTTCAAGGGTATTAACTTAATTGCACGGAACCCTAATCGGCGAATGCGCCAATCACCAACTGGACCGCCGACATTTTCAGGAATATAAGCACACGAGTACGTAGTGTGTGTTTCTCGATGATTATCTCTTAGCGCAGGACAGAACATCATCATTGTTCTCCGAACTCTCGGCCAGATGGATTAGCAAGTAAACTGGGGGAAATTGAGTCTTATCCCTCAGAAGATAACAGAGTATTTGGGTTTAATGTGGGATGCGTAATAATTTATATCAGAAAACAAAATTCAAAGCATGCAAATAGTTTGATCGAAGTTGCTCAGCCGCCGAGGGGAGTCGAAATACAGAGTACATTCTGAATTGTACTCGTCTGATAGTTCCAATGGGTCGTTTGAATTTTACCTACTGGCTTTTTACAACACGGTATGAGATTCATGTTATCCCTCATCACAGACCAGGCAGGTACAACAACGTCGCAGACGGTCTATCTCTTCATTGGACGTTACAGGAATGGCATCTGCTTCTCGAATTCTCCAGCATTGTTATTGTAAAGTGGGGTGTTCCCCAGACAGATCATTTTGCCTCCAGCATAGCTCACGTAGTGCCTTGCTATGTCACTCTAGCTAGATCAACGAGGCCAGCGAGCATGGAGATAACGCGTTCGCATTCAAAATAATGGGATTTTCCTCTGGCTTGGGTATTTCCTGCTCAGAATTTGTTACCCTGGGTCCTGATGCATCTCAATCAGGCTGGAGGTGTATTCCCGATTATAGTGGCACCGAGGTGGTTCCGAGCATTCTGGAGAGCAGACTAGAAGAACAGAGCAACCGCGCCTCCGTTCACGATTCATAGTTTATCAAGGGTGCTAGTGGACACGAGGACCGGGCAGCCACCACCTCGAGTGAAGCAGCTGGTCTTAGAAGTATGGAGATGTGGGGGTGGTCTGCGACTGGTCTGAAGAACAAAAGTGTCTGCTCAAACAAGGTTGGTGGTCGTCGACTTTGACAGGCCAGCATCGGAGAGATGGTTAAAAATTGGTGTTCCAAGTTTGATGTAATTTTTTCAGACCCAGAGTGAATTGTCTCGATATTTAGTCGACACCCAAAAGAAAAATTATCTTGTCGTACAATTTTACTTCATAAATCGGTTGTGTCTACTTTATGCAATACAATTAATGGGGCCCGTTTATGTTCAAATATTTTAGTGAAGCAAATGATTAAAGCTTAGCGTTGCAGCAACGTAAGAAGTGCCCACCTTGTGTCTGGGATCCTAAGTCTCTGGTAGGTTGGTTTGGCAGTGTAGACCTCTTGCAAAATCAATGCGTATTGGACAATACAAGAATTAATGCAGTTATTGTGTTGTTATGTTCAGGGCGTAGGATACACGAGTTAACATTGCTAAGTGTATCTCCAGACGGATGAGAATAGCATTATGTTCTAGCCGCATTTTGGTTCGAAAGATTGCGTACAGTCAGGTTGGAAATTATTAAGTAATGTTGAAATTTCGGTGCTCGAGCTTTTTAATTCAAACCATTGGAGGATACAAACATGCGTCGATTGCTTTGTCCTAGTAAACGATTATTTATTACAGTTTAGTACAAGGGGAAGCCTAAGGAGCTTCCCCTTGCTAGAACCACTTCCTTCCTGTAATGCTTTTTCTTTCATGTTTTTCAGACAATTAATTAATTATCTCGGATTCAATAGAATAATTTATTTTATTTATATAAAATTAGGTATTGATGAATAATAAATGTTACATAAATGATTATAGGAGGTTACCAAGAGATGATTTATGGTACGTATAAATTTTCAGTTTATTGTGTTAAGTGTTTAATGATTATAGTCATTTGTATCTTAATGACCTAAATATCTCGAAATTCTTTTATAACACATTGGCGTCCCGTGCAACAGGCGATAACAAACAAAGCCTCAAATAATCTTTACTCAAAAATGCATGTAATGTGGTCATTATTTTGACAACCTTGTTTGAGCAAAGTCGACCTTGCCGTTCTGTTTCAAGGAGCGGCCGGCAAAGTTTTGCTGGCCGCTATAACAGGCCGGCAATGTTTTGCCGGCCGCTATTTTGACGTTTCAACGTTTTAAAAAATCAAATCCAAAAAGATTTTATTAAAAACACAGCTGTTTGTATCTATAAAGATAGGTACAAAAAGATTTTATTCCATATTAGGCTGTATAGTTCCAAATACAATTGCTCAAAAAAAAAAAACACAGATCTAACAAAACCGCGGTTCAGCGAAAATTTTGTTTTTATTTAGTGACTTTTTGCTAAAAATTATCTCTCTAAGCGAAAATTCTTCCGATTCAATGTGTTTAACACCGCCAGACATTAAAGATGAAGCTAAATTAGTGGTTGAAAGTTTGATACCGCGAAACTCAAAGGAAAACTATAAGCTTGCATATGAAAAGTTAGATTATTAGTAATATCAAACCGGGAAAGTCGGTGTTGAATTTTAGTAACTGTACTTTTCATAATAGTCATTTTAATTAAAATTCTAGTTAATTAATATATTTTTTATTTAAATTACTTGCTGGTTTTATTTAGATTAGGTACTTGCATTTTTGAGTAAAGCACTATACAAACCTTGGCCCACAATGACTGCTTCGCTGGTCACGCTATGATTGCCTCGAGCTAGCCTAGCTACGCTCTAGGCCTTTCAGCTTGGCCATCATTGCAGCCCTTGCTGTCCTCGCTGTAAAGGCGTCGACCTACGGTCTCGGCCTTTATCTCAGCTCGTCCATCAAGTGCTGCACGCTGACCGCGCTGTGTCGGCCTGGAGCTGCGCTACGCTGTGCTGTCGGCCATAATCAGCGCGACCAGCAAAGTATCAATAAGATAAGATTATAATTCGTTGCTTCATTCTTCAGATATGATTATAACAACGTAGTTTCCTTTACTTACTTGGTAACTTCGCACATTTTTTAAAGATTTTAATTTTAAAACGGTTAGATGGCACAATACCGCTACGCCGGTGCCTCTGTGTTGACACTGGCGTTTAGCTCATTCCTTTTTCGTGCGCGGTAACTATCGCACGCGCCCTTTGTCAAAGCAACATGCCAAAAAGGAGCGCGCAATCGAAAATTGAGCACTATGCCAGAAAAATTCGTAAAATAGAAGAAAAAGTTAAACATCGACGAAGAATTAGACCGTTACAATTATCTTCATCAGATGACGAAGGTAAGCAATTATGTATTAATTAGTGAGTGTTCCGAAGGTGATTAGTGAAACAAAAGTGAAACTAATTAACAGTTTTGTTTATGCGCTGGGATTGACTGCGGGTCAATAACTTTGACATTTTTACAAAACTAAATGAAAGTTATTCTATAATATTGCATCGGGGTTGACTGCGAGTCTTCAACGATGACAAAAAAGCACATAAATACGTACAATCTAAAATAGATGTACCGTTAACGTGCTAAATTTCATTCCGCAACTTTATTTTTCCGCTACCCTCAAATAATTATCTTCACAACCTTAATTGCAAATCGTAATTACAGGTAACGAAGAGTCTGTCGAGGCCCTGGGTAATGATAATGAAGCCATTATAGTACCAAAATCCGTTCTACCCGACGTTTCGCAAGCAGTGGAACTGGAACCTGGTGATAACCCCGACCAACACGATGGTCAGGCGGCACCCTGTCCTCAAGAGGAAACCTGTTCCAGCGTAGAACCTGACCTAGATCCTGATCTGCTGTCAGCTCTCGGCGAATCCACGTCAGATTCACCTGACTATGGCGACAACATTCACGGTAATTTATCACAATTGTGGCTTCCTTTGCTGAGGAAGGGTATGCCTAAAGAAAGTAAAGAGGTGCTACTGAGAGAGTATCTTGTGCCAGACAATTGTAGGTTTCTACAGGCGCCAAAATTGAACGCAGAAATCTCAGCGGCGGTACCAGACATGGTGCGAAATCGTGACAAGACCCTTACAGCGTCTCAACAGCAACTAGGTACGGGTATCACCGCCATCAACAGGGGTATGGATCTGCTGCTAAAGAGCGATAATAAGGTGAAAGCCATGAAACATTTGAGCAATGGTTGCCGCTTACTATGTGACTCACATTACTTGGCAACGCAGACTCGAGTAAAGTTAATCACTCCTAGTTTGGATAAGGCTTTCCTAAATATAATAAATGAGTCTGAAAGGGACGAATCACTGTTTGGCTCGTCCTTATCAGAAAAAATTAAAGCCGCCAAGGCCATTGAAAAACAAGGCCTTTCCATAAAGAAGACTTCGAAGGTGCCAAAACCGCCGCAACAGCCTAACACACGCCCGGCGTACCAGGGAAACTGGAACCCGCCTCCTCGATACCCGGCGAACAGGGGGGGGCGGGGTGCATACAGGAGGCCGGCGCCAGCAGGGAATCGCCGCCCATACACGCCGTCAGCTCAGCCTCAAACACAACGCCCTGCGTCGCAGGACAAGCCGCGAGCGCCTGCTCAGGGTCGCCGTTAACACAGGTACATGCGGGTAGACTTACCCACTTTTATGATCGATGGTTAAAAATAACCAACAACAATGTCATTCTTGATTGGTTAAAAAATGGATATCCAATACCTTTTCTTATGCCTGTAAATCAATCAATAATACCTAAAAATAACCTATCATATACTGAAACATCAGACATGATGAAAGCAATTAATAAACTAAAAGCATTGGGGGCCGTTTCAGAGTGCTATGTAACTAAAGATCAATTCATTTCTAAAATATTTCTGACTAAGAAACCTAACGGCGATAATCGCTTCATATTAAATTTGAAATCCTTAAATAAGTTAATAAATACCGAACATTTTAAAATGGAGGATTACCGAACAGCATGCAAACTGATACCACGCAACGGATACCTAGCCACTATCGACTTGAAAGATGCATATTTCCTCTTAGCAATTAGGCATGATGACCGTAAATATTTAAAATTTCAATTTAAGCCCAATAACTCGCATAAAACTAAAACTTTTAGTTTTAATTGCATGCCGTTCGGTTTATCCGTAGCCCCACGGGTATTTACTAAAATAATGAAAGAAGTTATAACTTACCTCAGACATCGCGGTTTCCAGTCGGTATGTTATTTAGACGATATCTTATGTTTAGGAGATACGTATGAGAAGTGTCATAATAATGTAAACGAAACTTTGAAACTACTCGAGTTTTTAGGTTTCGTCGTCAATTATGACAAAAGTATGTTAAAACCACAACAATCCTGCAAGTACTTAGGATTTTGTTACGATACCAGAAGCCTCAATATAGAATTACCAGCGGAAAAGCGACGTAACATTGCCGAGTTGGTTACTAAGTTTACGAAACTACCTTCATGTTCAATTCGCGAATTAGCTCGTTTTATCGGTATATTAGTCGCTGCTTGCCCGGTCGTTAAGTACGCTTGGTTATATACAAAGATTTTAGAGCGACAAAAATACCTTGCACTTATGAAACATAGTAATAATTACGAATTCAAAATTAAGTTACCTAATATTGTATTAGAAGATTTGTACTGGTGGCTGTCAAATATCGATACAACTCGTAATTTTATGCGACAGCCTAATTTCGAAATCGAAATTTATACAGATGCGTCAAGATCAGGTTGGGGTTCTGTTTGCAAGAACGCTCAAGTACACGGTAAATGGAAATCGTCAGAAAAGGAATGCCATATCAACTACTTAGAGCTAATGGCAGCCTTTTTAGGATTAAAGTCATTTACCAGCGACGTAACCAACTGTGCAATATTACTTCGCATGGACAATACGACTGCAATCAGTTATGTGAATCGTATGGGGGGTATTCAATACCCCCACTTAAACGACCTGGCCAGGTCTCTTTGGAAATGGTGTGAGCAGCGTGACCTCTGGGTATACGCGTCCTACGTAAATACGAAAGAAAACCGTGCTGATGCCTCATCCAGAATCGTTAATCCGGATACGGAATGGTCACTGTCCAATGAGGCATTCCAGGATATTATAAAATATTTTGGTCAACCGGAAATAGACTTATTCGCGTCCCGCGATAATGCCAAGTGTACCAGATTCGTCTCGTGGAGACAAGACCCCGATGCAGTATCAGTCGATGCATTTACGTTAAACTGGAATACCTATTACTTCTACGCTTTTCCGCCATTTTCCCTAATATTAAAATGCCTTAGAAAAATCATCGATGACGAGGCATGCGGCATACTAGTATATCCTAACTGGCCATCACAACCTTGGTTCCCATTGTTACAAAACCTTATAGTTTCCGAAGTGATTTATTTAAACCCCAATAAATACCTTTTACAATCTCATTTCAGAGATTTCCACCCCCTGCACAAGAACCTTACCCTGGGTGTCGCGAGGCTCTCCGGCAAGCTTACAGCCGACGGGGTGCCTGTGCAGACTCAACTACGCTGATGCTATCGTCCTTTTCTAACAGTACTATTCAACAATACAATACTTCACTTAAGCTTTGGTGGCAATATTGTACGGTAAACCAAATTAATGTATTTCTCCCTCCGAAACCTTCTATACTGTCATTCTTAACGTTGCAATTTAATAGCGGATGTGCGTATGGCAGCCTAAATTCTCACCGGTCTGCTTTATCAGCCCTCATATATAGGCAATAATATCGGCTCAGACGAATCTATTAAGCGTCTCCTTAAAGGCGCGTATAAAGTAAGACCTTTAAAACCGAAATATTCCACCACTTGGAATCCCCAACTGGTTTTAAATTTTATTTCAACTTGGTTCCCTAACAAAGAGCTACCTCTAGAAAAAATCACAAAAAAGCTTGTGATTCTTTTAGCAATCTGCACCGCTCACAGGGTACAAACACTCTCATTAATTAAAATCGAAAACATATGTTTCTCAGAAAACGGAATTAAAATTGTTATAACGGACATCATCAAGACGTCCGCACCTGGTAGGGACCAGCCGGTCTTGTTCCTGCCATACTTCAGGGAAAATACTTCCATTTGCCCAGCTACAGTTCTCTCAGATTATATTTCTATCACTAAAAATATAAGGCCTGAGAGTACATGCAATCTGTTATTGACGTACAAACGTCCACACAAAGCTGCTACCACGCAAACCATCAGTAGATGGATCAAACACATGCTTTCAGAGAGTGGCGTTGATATCAGTATATTCGGCGCACATAGCACACGGCATGCGGCCACGTCGGCCGCGAACTTGGCTGGAGTTAATATAGAAACGATCCGCAAAACCGCAGGATGGACTAGTTCATCTAATTCATTTGCTCGCTTTTATAACAGGTCTATTATAAACGAAGGTGAATTTGCCAAGTCTGTCTGCCTACCATTAAAAGACCTATCGTGATTATAAACGTTCATTATAATACAGTTCAGAAACGCTTTTGTTTTAAGTTAATTAACATTAAGATATTTGCTAAGTTAATTTAAGTTATTAAGTAAAAATACCCTTACAATTAAGAAGTGGCGTTACACACAAGACTGATTTATTGATAAATAAAACTATACTGTTTATAATATTATTGTTTATTTCTTTCTCCAGTCCAAAACTTTCTGACTCTGAACATCTACGTTGTTATAATCATATCTGAAGAATGAAGCAACGAATTATAATATATGATCAAACGAACTTACAAGTGAAGTTCGATCTTTATTATGATGAGTTGCTTCATTCGAAGATATGATCTCCCTCCCTCCCTAATACAAGGATATTTCCCAGATACGGAGAAAGTTTTGCATCATACCATTACGTGACTCCAAAAAATGAGCTAAACGCCAGTGTCAACACAGAGGCACCGGCGTAGCGGTATTGTGCCATCTAACCGTTTTAAAATTAAAATCTTTAAAAAATGTGCGAAGTTACCAAGTAAGTAAAGGAAACTACGTTGTTATAATCATATCTTCGAATGAAGCAACTCATCATAATAAAGATCGAACTTCACTTGTAAGTTCGTTTGATCATATATAAGATAAGATAAGATAATATTTATTTGCATAAACATGTGTCATACATACAAGAAAATACATGCATGCAAGATGTTAGAAACATTATTAGGTACAGACATGTTTGCCACATGATGTGACGTGCAAATATAAAGAAATTTTATTAATTATAACATTGTCATAATAAATTAGGATATTGAAGTTTAATAACAATACTGTAATAAATTAAAAAATAATAATAATAATAAAAATCAAATGACAAATGCAGAGGAACAGCGAACCAATAAGGATTGAGCGTGGTATATTTCAGGGTGATAGTCTGAGTCCATTGTGGTTTTGTCTAGCCTTGAACCCTCTTAGCACACTGCTGGAAGGTTCAGGTCTAGGCTATCGGTTGAGGAGAGGTGGTCAGGTCATATCTCACCTTCTTTACATGGATGATCTGAAAATCTTTGCCCCCAACAATTTGCAACTGATGAAGCTACTGAAGGTAACTGAAACTTTCAGTAGCGCCATCAGGATGGAATTTGGTGTGGACAAATGTGCAGTCATGCATGTGAAGCGAGGGGAGATTACGGAATCCGTGGGAACTCAACTCTCGGATTCCGTACACCTTAGATCCCTCTCCTCAACAGAAACCTACAAGTATTTGGGTATGTCGGAAGCATTAGGCATCAATACTGCTGACATGAAACAATCGTTGAGGGAACGTTTCTTTGGCCGCCTGAATAAGGTGCTAAGCAGTCTTTTGTCAGGCGGAAACAAGGTGCGCGCCTTCAACGGTTGGGTCATGCCGGTTTTGATGTATTCTTTCGGCATACTCAAATGGACTCAGACGGAACTTGATGCCCTGGATAGGAGGGTCCGCGTACTGCTGACCGCAAATCGGATGCATCACCCAAGGTCGTCGGTGATGAGACTGTATATCCCGCGGAAGTGTGGTGGTCGTGGCTTCTTAAATGCTAAGACCCTGCACAACCGTGAGGTATGCAGTCTCAGGGAATACTTCTTAGCAGTCGACGTGGGGATGCACCGAGATGTGGTCTCAGTCGACAAGGGCCTTACCCCGCTCTTCTTGGCTAACGAGAACTGGCGCAAGCCTGTAGTATTAGACACTAATGACCGCAAGGAGGTATGGCAGAGCAAGGTGCTTCACGGACGCTTTTACCAGGCCTTACACGGGCCCGATGTAGACTTCTTAGCGTCTGTATCCTGGCTGCGTTTCGGTGACCTCTTCGGGGAAACTGAAGGTTTTGTCTGTGCAATAATGGACGAAGTTATGCTGACGAATAACTACCGGAAACATATTATGAAGGACGGGACGGTGGACGTGTGTCGGGCATGCCACCGTCCGGGTGAGTCCATCAGACATATTATTTCTGGTTGTTCTCGTCTGGCTAACGGAGAGTACTTGCATAGACACAACCTTGTTGCCAGGATTATCCACCAGCAACTTGCTTTGAAATACAACCTTGTGGAATCAGAAGTGCCATACTATAAGTATGCGCCCGACCCAGTTCTCGATAATGGTAATATCACGTTGTATTGGGATCGACCTATCGTCACTGACAGGACTATTGTTGCCAATAAGCCTGACATTGTGGTGATAGATCGATTGGAGCGTCGCGCAATGATTGTTGATATAACGGTTCCACATGACGAGAACCTCGTGAAAGCAGAGAAAGATAAGCAATTCAAATATCTAGATCTGGCTCGCGAGGTTGTCGACATGTGGGATGTGAATACAGCAGTCATTGTGCCGATAGTCGTGTCGGCCAATGGCTTAATTGCCAAAAGCCTCGATCAACATCTTAGTAGGCTTTCGCTTGGCAGCTGGATCAAGGGCTTGATTCAGAAAGCAGTACTTCTGGACACGGCACGTATTGTTAGGAGGTTCCTCTCTCAAGAGCCCTGACCACCGGTAGCCCGGACCCTGTTCCCGATGCTGGTGGGCTACTATTTTTTATATTTTTAAATGTTTTTTTATACAATTTTGTAAAAATATTTAAAAATGTAAATTATATGTGATTAAAATGAATAAAGGGAATAATAAAAATCAAACAGAACATTAACATAACTTATCTTTGCTTTAAAGATAAGTTATTAAGAATGTTATACAATAATCATGTCAACGATAAAAAATAATAAAAAACAAAAAAACATCCAAAATAATTAAACTATTCCATTGTAAATTAACAAACACAAAAAATTTAAACACAAAAAATAATAATAATCAAATTAAGTAAGCTACTATGTCAATGCAAATCTTTCCTCTAGGAACTCGTTAATGTTATAGAATGCTTTATTTACTAAATATAACTTAAGTTTTCTTTTACTTAAGTTTTCTTTTACTTTAGTTATAACTTAAGTTTTATGATTAAGCTCTTTCCAAGTTTTAGGCAATTTATTGTAAATAGTTGGAGCCATATGAAAAACACTTTTGCGCATAAGTGCAGTCCTACAGGGAGGTACAGATAGCTGGGTTTGGTCACGCCTGTTTCTGGGAAATTGATCTGCTTTGCGCGGCAATAATTTAGGATTGTTCCTGACAAACATAACGGTTTCCAAAATATACAAGGATGGCAATGTTAAAATTTTATGCATTATAAAATGTAATGTACTATTATATGATCCCTAATGAGGCTGAAGGACACAATAGTAGCGTTTTACCTTCAAATAAAACGCTTATGTCCGGAGGCTCTTTCGGGGTCATAATTTTAAAGACGGCCTGATTTAAGTGGTTTCTCAACTTTTTAGGTTTTTGAGGCCACAATGAACGTTCTAGCGCGCTCCAGCCACCTGGTGAACGAAGGCGGAAATACGTCATCATCGTGTTGTCAAGAAAGCGATAATTGCATATACGTGTACAGATGTGACACGGAAACGGAAGATACTTGACTCTAGTGATGGTAAATTCCTGAGAATATTCTCCTTGCGGGAACTTTGCTGTTAAGTTCTCGAGAATATTCTTTTGGCAGGGAATTTACGAGAATTTAAAAATTGAATGACTCTTTTGTGTCGATCTATTTTAAGAGTAATAGTTTTTAGTGCATTTTAAACTTTTACGAAGTCTACGTTAAAATAATCTACTCCACAACTTAAATTCTCAGTAAATTCTCCGGAGCAAAAACATTCCCGACAATATTTCCAAGAAATTTTTCATAAATTCTCTTAAAGTTTCTAAGGTATTAATGTTAAATTAAGATTTCTCTATTAAAACAAACTTTATGAGTTAAACAAATAATCAGCTTTAGTAAAATTTAAAAAAATAACGATTTAAGTACGGTGTATAGTTTACCTAAATAATTAAAAACAAATTAACAACCACAATCTTAACATTTCTTGAAATCGAATCTAATTGCAAATGCAGTAACGCTATTTTTACTAACATAGATTATAAGTGTTACTAACAACAATATGAATCATTTGTGTTCGAATTAAATTAATATTATATTTCCTTTATTCATTCAACTTCTTATTTTATATATTTTTAAATATTTCTTAAAAAACAAAAAAGGTAAAAAAAACATTTAAAAATATAAAAAACAGGTTTCCGCCGGTGTCGGGAGCAGGGTCCAAGCTACCGGTGGTTAGGGCTGCAGAGACAGGAACCTCCTCACAATGCGGGCCGTATCGAGGAGTACTGCCTTCTGAATCTGGCTCTTGATCCAACCCCCAAGTGAAAGCTTCGACAGATGGTCGTCGAGGCTCTTGGCCATAAGGCCATTGGCCGTTACGACAATCGGCACAATGATAGCTGAGTCCACATTCCACATATCGACAACCTCGTGAGCTAAGTCGAGATATTTTATTTGTTTCTCTTTCTCAGCTTTCACGAGGTTTTCGTCATGCGGGATGGTAACATCGACTATCATTACGCGGCGCGCTGATCGGTCTATCACCACTATGTCAGGCTTATTGGCGACAATAGTCCTGTCAGTAATGATAGGCCGATCCCAGTACAGCGTGACATGGTCTTTCTCGAGAACTGGGTCGGGCACATACTTGTAGTACGGTACCTCAGATTCCACAAGTTCATATTTCAAGGCAAGTTGCTGGTGAATAATCCTGGCTACTTGGTTATGCCTGTGCAAGTACTCGCCGTTAGGCAGACGAGAACAACCAGAAATAATATGTCTGATGGACTCACCCGGACGGTGGCATGCCCGACACACATCCACCGTCCCGTCCCTCATAATATGTTTCCGGTAGTTGTTCGTCAGCATAACTTCGTCCATAATCGCACAGACAAAACCTTCAGTTTCCCCAAAGAGGTCACCGAATCGTAGCCAGGATACGGATGCTAGAAAATCTACATCAGGCCCATGAAGAGCCTGGTAGAAGCGCCCGTGAAGCACCTTGCCTTGCCATACTTCCTTGCGGTGATCGGTAGTAAGTACTACAGGTTTGCGCCAGTTCTCTTTAGCCATGGACAGCGGGGTGAGTACCTTATCCACTGCGACCACATCTCGATGCATACCCACCTCGGCTTTCAAAAAATATTCTCTGAGGCTGCACACCTCGCGGTTGTGGAGGGTCTTAGCGTTTAAAAAGCCTCGACCCCCGCACTTCCGCGGGATGTACAGTCTCATCACCGATGATCGTGGGTGATGCATCCGGTTTGCGGTCAGCAGTGTACGAACTCTCCTATCCAGGGCGTCCAGTTCGGTCTGAGTCCATTTGAGTATGCCGAAAGAGTACATTAAAACCGGCATGACCCAACCGTTGAAGGCGCGCACCTTGTTCCCGCCTGAAAGAAGGCTATTTAGTACCTGCTTCAGGCGACCAAAGAAGCGCTCCCTCAACGATTGCTTCATGTCAGCTACGTTAATGCCTAACGCTTCCGACATACCCAAATACTTATAACTTTCGGATGAGGAGAGAGATCTGAGGTGTATGGAATCCGAGAGTTGGATTCCCTCGGATTCCATAATCTCTCCTCGCTTTACATACATGACTGCACATTTGTCCACACCAAATTCCATCCTGATGGCGCTACTAAAAGTTTCAGTTACTTTCAGTAGCTTCATCAGTTGCAATTTGTTAGGGGCAAAGAGTTTCAGATCATCCATGTAAAGAAGGTGAGATATGACCTGACCACCTCTCCTCAACCGGTAGCCTAGACCTGAATCCTCCAGCAATGTGCTTAGAGGATTCAGGGCTAGACAGAACCAAAGAGGACTCAAACTGTCGCCCTGAAATATTCCCCGTTTAATCCATACAGGCTCATCGTTCCCCTGGATCTGTCGACATCCTGGATATCGAAGGACCGTCCTCCATTGCCTCATACACGACTCAAGGAAGGCGCGTAGAGTTGCATCAATCTTGTACAACTCCAGCACCCTCATAAGCCATGTATGTGGCACAGAGTCGTAGGCCTTCTTGTAATCTATCCAACATGTCGACAGATCCTTGCGGGATCGACGAACCTGTTGGCTAATGGCCATGTCGATGAGGAGTAGCTCCTTAGTACCACGGGACCCATTCCTACATCCATTCTGAGAGTCCGACATAATGGAATTACTATCGATGTGTTCGTTAATCTTCACTCTCAAAATGGATGTAAGAAGTTTATAAACCGTCGCCAAACACGTGATCGGTCTATAATTCCTGGGTTCCGCAGGACTACCGGACTTATGAAGAAGGTGGGTAACACCCGTTGTAAGAAACTCTGGTAGCGACCCAGACTCTAAGCATGACTGGAATTGAGATGCCAGGCGAGTGTGTGAACTACTCAGCCATTTAAGCCAGAAGTTGTGCAGTCCGTCCGGTCCCGGAGATTTCCAGTTCGGTAACGGACGAACTGCTCTGGCAACATCTAGCGGTGTTATTATAATTTTATCCATTTCTGGGATGGATTCACACACTCGCTCGACATCTCGCATCCAGTCAGCCTCCGTATGACAGACGGGCACCGACCAGATGCTGATCATCTGGGCGGCACACGTCCGTCACACTTTGTTCGGGTCGCTCCCAAGCTCTGTATACCCACCTCTCATCACTCTGGAACATGCGATTCTGCGAGTACCGATCAACACGCTTCTTATACCGCCGAATACGGTTCGCCCATGCATAAACTTTCTGTTTCAGGAAGTCGATGCGCTCTGTGACTCCGGACATGTATTCTTGAGGCTGGTTCCAGTCCCCAAGAATGCCCGTCTCACAAAGCGCATCACACGTGGGCGTGTATTGCCCTCCCTGAAGCAGTATAGTTTGCCGATGAGTACCCTGGCCCCATCGATACGGCTCTCGATCCTGCATTGCCAGGCTGGTACGGCTGGTTTTGGTCGAGTAGCTACGTCAAAATTTGGGAATTTGACGTTAGCTAAACGACAAGCCGCTACAGCCCCACAATACAAGATCGAGTGCGTATCAACGAGGTTCTCACTACTCTCAAAAATATTTTTGAGTTGCGAGTCCAAGGCACACACCAGCGCCCTATTTTTCTTATGCATGGGTAACCGCGGTAATCGGGGCCTAAGTTGGGCAGGAGTGGATCGATACTCGTGAAGCGCATCTTCCAGAGCGCTCCTCAAACGTTCTTTACACTGGCTACTTACCGTGGCAACCCTATCATCCTCTTCTACAGCACCAAGATTGGACCGCGGTGGTATTGCGTCAATAGTTGACGCTTGCACCGCGGTTTGCGCCGGAGTCAAGTCGATGTGGTTGCTCAGTACTTCTGAGCGCAGCCTAACAAGTGCGGCGTCGTCCAACATGTGATTGCGTTGGATGACCCGCACCTGATCCGACAGTCGTTGGGCAGAGACGTTGACGGTTGGTTCAAGAGTCTGAAAAAGAGACAGCATCCTAACACGGTACGCAGTGAGGTTAGTTCCCCCCTCTGTAGACCCGTAATATGCGCGCATGACGTTCTCGTTTATAGACGGAGTCCATCTCATGCGCGGCACACAACCACCGGCAGCGGGGACCCGGCTCGGGGCCGGTTGGCTCCTAGGTCCGAAGCTTGACGGTGGCCGGCCTCGCCCCGGCCGACGTACAGGTGTTGGCGACGTCGGCGGGGAGAAATATTCGTCGCTGGAACTCGACGCAACTGCCGCTGCCGGTGACACAGGTGATCCGGGGTCCGGCGGCGGCGAGGCGGAGCTCAGCGACGAGTCCGGGGGTGGTGGGAGTGCACGTCGTGCAGCTGCTCGTGTTTTCATTTAGTTAAATCATTCCATTTTTCATTTTCGTCTTCGTTTTCACTATGATGACAGATGTCATATCTGTAAGGTCTTTGGTGGTTGGGTTTTGGCTTTTTGTTCGTTTCTTTTGTGTTATTCTTCCAAATTATTTGCAGTATAATGAGTTTTCGACCTATTTAAATAACTGTAGTAAACAATTTGTGTATCAAAATAAATATCTTATTTTCAAAAAAGATTATGGATGACTTAACGTGTTGACACACAGAGTTGCCAGCTTGCTATTAATAAGTCAAAGTCAAAGTCAAAATGTTTATTGCGAACTAAGTGTACAATGTTGGTGTTGGTTTATGTTGGTAGGTACTTAAGACTTAGCAGCCTTTTACAAGCATTGCAATTGGGTATCATACGCCTGCCTTTATCGTGCTAAAATATCATGCATTAAATATTATTATTACTTAATTATTTCCTTTTTTAATAGCATAAATTACTTGAGAAATTTTTATTTACGTCAAAATAAAATGTCAATAGTTATGAATTCAATACAATTATTCAGCATTAATGTCATCATTTCAGGTAATACAAATTAAAATTATGAATGTAGGAATAAGATAGACTAATTTTATTTTGTTTTTATAGGACAGATCATCATTTTTGTACATGAGAGTAAATCGTTATTTTAAGCTAGACTCTAAATATTCTTTTACTGAGTAGAAACATTTTTGGATTAGGAATAGTTTTAGCCTTTTTTGGAATATTGTTACAGATTTTTCAGTTTTAAACGTGTTGGGCAACTTATTATATATTTTTATTGCCATATAGTATGGGCTGTCACTTAACATTTTAATTCTTGACGATGGAGCGCATAACCTCTTTTTATGGCGAGTGTTGACGTTGTGCGTATCTTCTACTTTAATGAATTTGTCCATATTTTTAAAAGTGAACAAGCAAATGTCAAGTATATATACAGACGGCAGAGTTAGAATCTGATATTGAATAAAGAATGGTTTGCAGCTCTCCGTATTGTCTATTTGGGCTAGAATTCTTATACACTTCTTTTGTATTATGAATAGTTCATCTACATTTACACTATTACCCCATAGCATGATGCCATATCGCAGCCATGAGTATGCGTATGCGTAGTAAGCAGCCATACCTGTTTGTGTGTTAGTGCTTTGTTTAATTTGAAAAAGAGCGTAAGTGAACCTCGAGAGTTTCGTTTTTATATGTTCTATGTGTGACTTCCAATTAATGTGTGTGTCAATATTTATGCCAAGTAGGCTAAATGTACTAACTTCTTCTATTTGTACGTTTCTAAATGTTGTTTTTAAATTGAGGGGTGTTTTTTTATATGATCTAAATTGTATTATTTTAGTTTTATTGCTATTAATTTCTAAGTTGTGGATCTGGAGCCAAGTATTTATAGTTTGGAGGGTATCTTGTATTTGTAGACTAGGGTTATGTATATTTTTACACTTCATTAATATTGAAATATCGTCTGCAAATAATACTGGTAAAGCGTTTTCTTTTTCTAGTGTTTTGGGAAGGTCATTAATATAGATTAAAAATAGCGGGCATCCTAACACACTTCCTTGTGGGATTGAGCAAGTTATTTGTTTTTCTTGTGATCTAATAGTTTTGATCTCGTTTTTAGCATTGTCGTAATTTTCAATTTGCACTATTTGTGTCCTATTATGTAAATATGATTTGAACCACGAATAAGCTGGTCCTCGTACGCCGCAACCATATAGTTTAGTAAGTAAGATGTCATAAAGGACCTTGTCGTATGCTTTTGTCATGTCTAATAGTAGCCCAATTACGTATTGTTTGTCGTTTATATGTTGTAGCGCTTGTTGAACATATTTATAAACTGCTAATGTTGTTGATCTACATTTCCTAAATCCATTTTGTGCGTCGTCAAGAATATTAAACTTTTCCAGGAATAAATATAGCTGATTGCACATAGCCTTTTCGAATATTTTGGAAAAGGTTGGCAGCAGTGCTATGGGTCTGTAATTGCTTGGGATATGCTTGTCACCTTTTTTATGCACTGGTTTTACTAAAGCTACTTTTAGTGCGTCTGGAAATTGGCCGTCTTGGAAGCTTTGATTAATTAAAAACATTAGAGGAATGGAAAGTTCTATTGCGCATTGCTTTAATAAAATTGGTGGAATGTCATCGATACCGCAGCTATGTTTATTTTTGGTTGACCTTATTATATTAACTATTTCTTTCTGGTCTACCGGGTGTACATACATTGAACAAGTAGGGGGGTTGACCACGGGTTTTCCAATGTTCGAGTTGGTTGTTTGATTTTGCCCTACCGTCGCAAAGAATTCGTTAAACCTGTTGGATACATTCAACGGACATTTTACTTCTTCATTGTCTATCTTCAGTGATATATTTTCACGTCTATTTATTTTTGTCTTCCCTGTTGTTGTGTTAATTATATTCCACATTGTCTTTACCTTATTGTCAGATTTTTGCATTTGTTTAATATATGTTAGTTTTTTTGATTTTCTAATAGTCAATTTTAATATTTTACTAAAAAGCTTATAGTGTTTTTTTATAACACCACTTTTGGTTTCATTAAAAATTGTTCTTAAGACTCTTTTGTGTTCGCATGATTTTTTAAGACCTTTAGTAAGCCATCCTTTTTTTGGTTTGCATTTTATTCTTATTTTTTGCAATGGTATATATTTATTTAGATTGTGTTTAATTATTGTAATAAAGGATTCGTAATTTATGTGTACACTATTATTTTCATTTAGTATAATTTCCCAATTTACTGATTTTAGTGATGTTTTAAAACATTCGACGTTATTTTTTGTAAATAATCTTTTTTCGGTATACCAAGTTTTAGTATTGTTATTTAATAAATAGTCAACATTTAACTGAACATTTATTGCCTTATGGTCTGATAGTCCATAATCTTTGACAGTTGCTTTATTTATGAGTGGTGGGTAGTTTGTAAAAAGTAGGTCAATGCAAGTAGATGATGTCTTTGTTACTCGAGTTGGTTCGCGGATTATTTGTTGCAGGTTATATGTTTTCATAAAATTTAAGAACTCCAGATTCTGTTTATTTTTATTGTTCACGTTTATGTTAAAGTCTCCTCCTATTATTAAGTGTTTATGTGATTTTTTTATATTTAATTTGTGTAAAACTTTTCCCAATTGTTGAAGAAATATATCAATATGACGATCTGCTCTATAAAGTCCTATTAAAGTACAGTTAAGTTTGGGTAAATCAATAGCACTAAATTCTATAACATATTCCTTTGAGTGATTTACAATGTCTATTCGTTCAGTAAAATCTAATGAGTCTTTAACAATAATAATAAATTATTATTTCCTTTATTCATTTAACTTCTTATTTTATATATTTTTAAATATTTCTTAAAAAAACAAAAAGGTAAAAAAAACATTTAAAAATATAAAAAACAGGTTTCCGCCGGTGTCGGGAGCAGGGTCCAAGCTACCGGTGGTTAGGGCTGCAGAGACAGGAACCTCCTCACAATGCGGGCCGTATCGAGGAGTACTGCCTTCTGAATCTGGCTCTTGATCCAACCCCCAAGTGAAAGCTTCGACAGATGGTCGTCGAGGCTCTTGGCCATAAGGCCATTGGCCGTTACGACAATCGGCACAATGATAGCTGAGTCCACATTCCACATATCGACAACCTCGTGAGCTAAGTCGAGATATTTTATTTGTTTCTCTTTCTCAGCTTTCACGAGGTTTTCGTCATGCGGGATGGTAACATCGACTATCATTACGCGGCGCGCTGATCGGTCTATCACCACTATGTCAGGCTTATTGGCGACAATAGTCCTGTCAGTAATGATAGGCCGATCCCAGTACAGCGTGACATGGTCTTTCTCGAGAACTGGGTCGGGCACATACTTGTAGTACGGTACCTCAGATTCCACAAGTTCATATTTCAAGGCAAGTTGCTGGTGAATAATCCTGGCTACTTGGTTATGCCTGTGCAAGTACTCGCCGTTAGCCAGACGAGAACAACCAGAAATAATATGTCTGATGGACTCACCCGGACGGTGGCATGCCCGACACACATCCACCGTCCCGTCCCTCATAATATGTTTCCGGTAGTTGTTCGTCAGCATAACTTCGTCCATAATCGCACAGACAAAACCTTCAGTTTCCCCAAAGAGGTCACCGAATCGTAGCCAGGATACGGATGCTAGAAAATCTACATCAGGCCCATGAAGAGCCTGGTAGAAGCGCCCGTGAAGCACCTTGCCTTGCCATACTTCCTTGCGGTCATCGGTAGTAAGTACTACAGGTTTGCGCCAGTTCTCTTTAGCCATGGACAGTGGGGTGAGTACCTTATCCACTGCGACCACATCTCGGTGCATACCCACCTCGGCTTTCAAAAAATATTCTCTGAGGCTGCACACCTCGCGGTTGTGGAGGGTCTTAGCGTTTAAAAAGCCTCGACCCCCGCACTTCCGCGGGATGTACAGTCTCATCACCGATGATCGTGGGTGATGCATCCGGTTTGCGGTCAGCAGTGTACGAACTCTCCTATCCAGGGCGTCCAGTTCGGTCTGAGTCCATTTGAGTATGCCGAAAGAGTACATTAAAACCGGCATGACCCAACCGTTGAAGGCGCGCACCTTGTTCCCGCCTGAAAGAAGGCTATTTAGTACCTTCTTCAGGCGACCAAAGAAGCGCTCCCTCAACGATTGCTTCACGTCAGCTACGTTAATGCCTAACGCTTCCGACATACCCAAATACTTATAACTTTCGGATGAGGAGAGAGATCTGAGGTGTATGGAATCCGAGAGTTGGATTCCCTCGGATTCCATAATCTCTCCTCGCTTTACATACATGACTGCACATTTGTCCACACCAAATTCCATCCTGATGGCGCTACTAAAAGTTTCAGTTACTTTCAGTAGCTTCATCAGTTGCAATTTGTTAGGGGCAAAGAGTTTCAGATCATCCATGTAAAGAAGGTGAGATATGACCTGACCACCTCTCCTCAACCGGTAGCCTAGACCTGAATCCTCCAGCAATGTGCTTAGAGGATTCAGGGCTAGACAGAACCAAAGAGGACTCAGACTGTCGCCCTGAAATATTCCCCGTTTAATCCATACAGGGTCATCGTTCCCCTGGATCTGTCGACATCCTGGATATCGAAGGACCGTCTTCCATTGCCTCATACACGACTCAAGGAAGGCGCGTAGAGTTGCATCAATCTTGTACAACTCCAGCACCCTCATGAGCCATGTATGTGGCACAGAGTCGTAGGCCTTCTTGTAATCTATCCAACATGTCGACAGATCCTTGTGGGATCGACGAACCTGTTGGCTAATGGCCATGTCAATGAGGAGTAGCTCCTTAGTTCCACGGGACCCGTTCTTACATCCATTCTGAGAGGCCGACATAATAGAATTACTATCGATATGTTTGTTAATTTTCTCTCTCAAAATGGATGTAAGAAGTTTATAGACCGTCGACAAACACGTGATCGGTCTATAATTCTTGGGTTCCGCAGGACTACCTGACTTATGGAGCAGGTGGGTAACACCCGTTGTTAGAAACTCTGGTAGCGACCCAGACTCTAAGCATGCCTGGAATTGAGATGCCAGGCGAGTGTGTGAACTACTAAACCATTTGAGCCAGAAGTTGTGCAGTCCGTCCGGTCCCGGAGATTTCCAGTTCGGTAACGGACGAACTGCCCTGGCAACATCTAACGGTGTTATTGAAATTTCTTCCATTTGTGGGAAAGACTCACACACTCGCTCAACATCTCGCATCCAATCAGCCTCCGTATGACTGACGGGCACCGACCAGATGCTGCGCCAGAATGAACTCGTAGCAACATCATCTGGGCGGCACACGTCCGTCACATTTAGTTCGGGTCGCTCCCAAGCTCTGTATACCCACCTCTCATCACTCTGGAACATGCGATTCTGCGAATACCGATCAACACGCTTCTTATACCGCCGAATACGGTTCGCCCATGCATAAACTTTCTGCTTCAGGAAGTCGATGCGCTCTGTGACTTGTGACATGTATTCTTGAGGGCTGATTCCGGTCCCCAAGAATGCCCGCCTCACAAAGCGCATCACACGTGGGCGTGTATTGCCCTCCCTGAAGCAGTATAGTTTGCCGATGAGTACCCTGGCCCCGTCAATACGGCACTCGATCCTGCGTTGCCAGGCTGGTACGGCTGGTTTTGGTCGAGTAGCTACGTCAAATTTTGGGAATTTGACGTTAGCTAAACGACAAGCCGCTACAGCCCCACAATACAGTATCGAGTGCGTCTCAACGAGGTCCTCGCTACTCTCAAAAATATTCTTGAGTTGCGAGTCCAAGGCACACACCAGCGCCCTATTTTTCTTATGCATGGGAAGCCGTGGTAATCGGGGCCTAAGTTGGGCAGGAGTGGATCGATATTCGTGAAGCGCATCTTCCAGAGCGCCCCTCAAACGTTCGTTGCACTGGCTACTTACCGTGGCAACCCTATCATCCTCCTCTACAGCACCAAGATTGGACCGCGGAGGTATTGCGTCAATAGATGACGCTTGCACCGCGGTTTGCGCCGGAGTCAAGTCGATATGGTTGCTCGGTACCTCTGAGCGCAGCCTATCAAGTACGGCGTCGTCCAACATGTGATTGCGTTGAATGACCCGCACCTGATCCGACAGTCGTTGGGCCGACACGTTGACGGTTGGTTCAAGAGCCTGAAAAAGAGACAGCATCCTAACACGGTACGCAGTGAGGTTAGTTCCCCCCTCTGTAGACCCGTAATATGCGCGCATGACGTTCTCGTTTATAGACTGAGTCCATCTCATGCGCTGCACACAACCACCGGCAGCGGGGGCCCGGCTCGGGGCCGGTTGGCCCCTAGGTCCGAAGCTCGACGGTGGCCGGCCTCGCCCCGGCCGACGTACAGGTGTTGGCGACGTCGGCGGGGAGAAATATTCGTCGCTGGAACTCGACGCTACTGCCGCTGCCGGTGACATAGGTGATCCGGGGTCCGGCGGCGGCGAGGCGGAGCTCAGCGACGATTCCGGGGGTGGAAGGCGTGCTCGTTGTGACGCAGCTCTTGTTATCATTTTCTAAGTCATTTTAATTCATCCATAATTTATTTGTTGGTATATCTATGACATCTGTCATCTGTCTGCTTGACTAGTTTTGTTCTTTGATCCATGTTTCGATAAATATGTAGGTTTTAAATAATTTTCTGTTAATTAATGGAACTGGTAAACCTTTTATGAAAACGGCTGCAGAATGGTAGCAAAATAAAAACTGATATTTGATAAAAATTATATGGAGAATTTTTGAGAGACGTGCACCTGACAGCAAGAGTTGCCATATTTTCCAGCAAATTATTATTATTATTATTTTTATTCGTCTATTGATAACGATTGATCCATGCCATTTAAGTTGATGTGGTCTGTTTCCGCCAAGATTACTGGCTCATCCTCTGCCTAAGCTCTTCTTCTGATGAGCTCTCTTCAGATTCGTTGTCTAAATTGATTGTAAGCTCTTCTCTTTCGCTTGTGGCTGCGGTAGTTGGGTTTGGTTCTTCAGACTCTTTGTTTAAACATTGTGGTTTGTTCATAATTTTCCAATTGTGAGCAATCCGACAAATTTTGCATAAAATTTGGATTTCAGCCGAACGTCAGGTAGAGCAGTCACGCGATCTCATGGTGACATGGAGGCAGCGACTGTCACAATCCCGTGCAGGGCACGCCACAATAGTGGCGATAAGTCCCCTTTTTGAGGAGTGGCTGGAGAGGCCCCACGGCGCCCTCACCATCCGCCTGACGCAGGTCCTCACCGGACACGGTTGTTTCAGGAGGTTCCTGCACCGAATCGGGCGGGAGGAAACGCCCGGGTATTACCACTGCAAGGATCGGCCGTAGGACACGGTGGAGCACACCGTAGAGCTTTGCCCCGCCTGGGCTAAGCATCGCCGTGTCCTCGTAGCAGCAATTGGCGGCGGCGATCTCTCGCGCCCGGCCCTGGTTCAATCCATGGTCTGGAGCTCTCGCTCCGGAATGGAAAGCCGTCGCCTCCTTCTGCGAAGTCATGCTAGCGAAGGAGGTGGCGGAACGTGAGAGGGAGAGAGGCTCACGTCCCAGCCGCCGCGGGAGACGCCCCGGGCGTTGGGGGCAACTAGTGGCCGCCAGCCACCGTAGGCGCGGGCCTGTGGATATAGGGCTAGCTCACCGTCCGTCCGTCTTATGACGACAGGCCGTGACGACGGCCTGTTCGTGTTCCACGCGCGCCTTTAGGAGATGTCACCAAATCGGAAGGTGTCCGAGAGGGCCGATGCCTGCCTGGCCAGGGCTGCGGGACTGTTCGAAAGAGATACCGTGGCCCTGGAACACAAAGGGCTAAGAAAGAACATGGATGGGTTTTAGTCAGTACAAGTCTGACACACTAGTGGGGTTATTTGATGATTTCCCATCCGAAAAAAAAAGTAGAGCAGTCAGTTAATCCAATTTTAAATTCTCGTAAATTTTAAATTCTCCGCCGAAAAGAATATTGCAGAATATTCTCGATCCGAGAACATTCTGCGTGAGAGAATATTCTCTCGACCCATCACTACTTGACTCAAATAATGTTTATATGACCCCGACTGAGTCTCCGGACACAACAAGCGTTTTATTTGAAGGTAAAACGCTACAATTCCATACCGGTGTATTTCGGTAGAAGTACTATATAACGTTTACAAATGTTTCGGTAGCAGAACCTAAACCATAATAAATAGGGATTTTCTTTGCCGTCCGTCTGTCGTTCACCTTCTGGTATTGGTACCTACCTGCGCACCCGCTCCGCGCCGTTTCTCATGTTTTTCGGTACCGAAATTGTGTAAAAGTTAAATAACGGTTTAGCCCAACCATCATTTATAAAGGTATCGATATAACCTTTATATTAAACCGGTACCGGTGTATTTTTAAGGTATCTTTACCTTTAACCGTAACCGCTTACAGTCCCTGGAAAATTGTTTGTTTTGTTTTAGTTTAGATTAACAGTTTAATTTATTTGTATAGATAGATAAACACACCAACACAGTCTGTTTACAAACACAGCGTCTAATTGCTACACGATGCCGTGTGGAGGGGCCAATCATTACTACAGGTCATTCATATCTTCACACTTAAATGACACGCGGGGTCAGCAGAGGTCTGGACAAAGTCTGCTTTCGTAGAAAGTAGGTACTTACAATATACATGATACCTGTATGATATCTATAACGAGATTAAATAAGTATCAATATGATATATTCTGAGTTAATACTGCCCATAAAAGTAGATAGAAATAATATTGCACTTTGTTGAGTATGTAGGTAGATATCAAAATTGTTTTTGTTATGATAATAACTAGGTCATTGCGAATATTAATTGAAGGAAGGTAATGGCTAGAAATGAGGAGACAGCTGAGATGACGAGTAATAGAAAGAGAGAAAAAGTATTTATTATTCTAAAGTAGGACAAAAAATGGTTAAAATTAACAAAAACAGTTATAAAAAAAATCCTAGAAAAAGAATTTAAAAAGTAATAAGACAAATTAAACAAGTCCAAAAAACAAATTATATAAAAAGTAAACACGAAAAAGAATTAAAAAATAAATAAGACAAATTAAACTAATCCTGTAACAGACGAAAAGAACATGCTGCTATAACGATAAAAAAAGTCACAGCGCTAGCATAGAACACGTACAGAAGAAGACATGCTGCGCCGACCCAAAATAAATTGGGATAAGAGGAGGACAATGATGATGAAGTCGTCGCGAATGTACAAAATTCCCTAATAAGAATAGTGATAAAAAATAGACAGGTTGACAGGTTAACTTCGGACCACATTTAGGACTTATTTATTTTATTCCTTTTCCTTACCACCCCTAATTTACTTATCTAATAATAATAAATAATATGTGGGTACCTATGTTGATAATCATTAAACCTACTGACATATTATTTTCATTATCAGATAATGATATGAATAGGTATTATGCGATGCATTAAACACTCAATATCAGGTGGCCTACCATAACGTATTAAAACATTATTGTTTTACTCCTTTTCCTTTTTTTCCTTTTTTTTTTCTTTTAGGAAAGTGATGGCGCTAGACGTCCTGTATAGCTCCGTCTCTTTCCCACACTAAAATAAGAGTAAAGCTGCTTTCAGACTACGCTATACTGCAGTGCCAAATAGTATAGCAAAGAAGGACATAACCTAGTACTTAAGCCAATAATATATAGTACAGTACAGTGTGAACGTGTCCATAACAATGTATGGTGCGCGATATTGTTTTGCTATGAGCTATACTATACTATATGCTATTATATTTTAGCGTAGTCTGAAAGCAGCTTAAAACAATACTGCTTAAAGACGTCATGGTAAGCCAGCAGACCTCGGGAATACCCGAAACACGAACACTTATTATATTACGTAAGATGTCGTAATTAAAAACAAAAGCATATCAGTTACGTCCCTGATGCATTTAGTAAAATGTTGATGGACGGAGAACGAGAGCAAAGCTAAAAAAAAGATAAGTTTGAGTAAGAAAAAGTGTGACTGTTGACTAAACTAAGTATGGAAAAAAACACCGTGTTGCGCCAACACCAAGTAAAAGATGTATAGAATAGCATTGGACAAGGACAGGAAGATTATTATTATTATCAATTACGTCCATAATTTAGGAATGTAGGTGCTCATGTAGCAATATAGCTATTAGTCATCGACACGTTTGAAGGTAAAGATAATTATTTGCACTTGAAATAAGTTCGATCGATAAGATGCTCCTTCGTCACACTTGATTCAAACAGAATTTTCCGACTTTCGATAACTTTGGCTGTAATTAGAAACATAAGCATGGCACCTCAGAGCCTAGGCAAGGGGCAATCGCTTTCAAAGTGTTTTATAGTTCAGTAACGACTTAAAACAGGACAAGCTTTTCGGTATAGTGCTGTACCTATGTTTTTTTGGCGCGTTCTTAATGACAATAACAAGGTAGGCTTGGTTGGTGGCAAAGGCCCTGAATGATAAATAATTGTGTGCTTTGTGCTCTAACCCACACGAGCAACTGATTCTGAAGAACTTCTCGTAAAATGGAAATGTACGGTATAAGGGAGCAGTTCGAAGACTTGTCATCCACCAATTCCCACAGTGCTCACGTGGTAGACTACGGGTCGCTCCTTCCAACAGAGGGAACGCCGAAGCCCGAGTAGAGAGGTCTATCTAAACTAATATTATAAAGAGGAAAGATTTGATTGTTTGTTTGTTTGCATTGAATCGGCTCCCAAACTACAGGTCCGATTTGAAAAATTCTTTAAGTGTTATATAGCCCATTTATCGAGGAAGGCTGTAGAATATATATCATCACGCTACGACCAATAGGAGTGGAGCAGCAATGAAAAATGTTGCGAAAACGGGGAAAATGTGACGCATACGAAGTTGCGCCGGACAGCTAGTTCCAAATAAAACGAACCGCATAAGGAGATAAAATACGTTTATTTCTTAAAATTTGTCAATAAACCATACGCTGTCATTACAACCGATATCCTTTACATCTCTTGTATGCATGTTCTTATCTTAGTCAATATACACAACAATATGTACGTTCGCTACATACAATCACAAAACAGAAATGTGGAAAAGGCTTACTGAACACACTAAAGCGAAAGGATCGTGGCAGGTGGCGCTCTGTTCTCTCTGCCTACACTAAATAGCGTGAATTTATATTTATGTACTTTACAAACTCACTTAGATACAGGGAATAACAAGACAACGTCAAAATAATACCCTGGCTTAGTGATAAAGGCCGCAGTTGCTGAGTACAAGATTATAAGAACTTACGTGGTTATTTTTAGAGTTTATTTTTAAATGACTTGCCCTGTTATGTCCTCATTTAGTAATTTAAGTGACAGTCCTTTTTTATTTACTCGCTTTTGGGCAGCGAACCTTTTCCACGTCTACATTTTGCGCATACATTGTTTAGACAAGAAATAGTATAGCATTAAATGCCTTATAATATATATGCCTTATATACTCTAAAGTTAAATCTAAAGTCACCAGGACTGATCGGTTTATACTAGTACTTGAGGCGAAGCGTGGTGGCAATCCGCATTGAAGGGTTTGATATCAATTCCGATAAGGGGAATTATTACTGGTGACTGGGCGATATCGGTATTTCTTCTATTTATTATAAGAATGCAGGAAAGATATCAGAATTTCAGGTGCGAATTGATGCTTAATATGGTACTTTTGCATAGCGTGACGCTAATAAATACTTAATAATTCTCAAATGTATTGAGGACTCAATGATCGATTTTTTTAAAGCAAAAGTTTTGAACAAAAAAAGATGAAATAGTACCATATAAAGCTTGGTTTACACGCCACCGACAAATCTTCCGCCGTTTAGCACAGTTTGTAACTACGCTTTACAATGGCATGCATCATCACGCAAAGTCTCAAGCAGAAAATGGTTGTTCTAGACATTTTACACATTTGGATAGGGAATCGGGTCAAAATTTAATTTTAATGTAGTGTATTAATTACTATGTTATATAGCATCTTATTTTTGATGATTCAATCAGAGTAAGTTTGAAAACATGCACATTTAATTAGAAAAAGGTACATATTTACTTATCATGAGATTGTTACTCACCATAGCCATCCATCCAAATACGTAAATATCTATAATAATATCATTAAATCAAGTTTCTATACATGTTTTTACAGTAACCCCTAACATTTTCAATGATGTCTACCGCCTCGTATCGGCGATGAGCGAGAAATAATAATTTATACTTCTTTTTCCAATTTTATAAATGTTTAATGTTAATGCCATCTAGTTGAAGCAAATAGTCGTTTTTACTAAAATGTAAAATCATCGATACATATAATAATATCGAAATCAAATCGTCAGATTGATCAACTTTCCGCAGAATAGTCGATTATGTAAACAAATAGTCTGAGTTAAAAAATAAAATTGTAATCGTAAATGTTTCGACTCGATCGAGAAACCGGTCAGTTTTAATCGAATTTCCATATAATAACATTAAAAGGGTACGTAAGACAAAATACAAATTTGTTCCATAACAAAGCCTCTTGCTAATAATGTATTACAATCCACATGTATACGCATATTTAAATGCTAAATTATAACTAACTGTAGATTTTTTGCGGTTTTTACACTATCTATATAATAATAATAACATATTACAAACTACTAGTGAATATTACTTTACATATTCAATTACTATATTATTATTTATTTATAATAATTATGTTTATACACCTAAACCGAGGGAGAAATTATTTGTTTATAGAGAAAAACAAAAGAAACTTGTTTACTCTAAGCTAAATCACAAGTATATAGTAGGTACTTTTGCCGGCTTAACGAAAATGTCTTTAATTTTATATTTTTAAATATGTTTTGCGATACACTATACGAAGTATGTATACCTATATATATATTTATTCAAGTGTAGATAAATGATTTAGCGATATAGTCAACAGTTCCTTTGTATATTATATGCATTATGTATCTGTACATGTACATAAATAACGTTGGTGTAATCATAGAAACATGTATTGTTTTTTTTATTATTTTAGAGAGGTGCAACGAGCCCATCTTACTCAACTTTTACATACAACATTTTTGACTAAAATCGTGAACGGATGATACTTATAAAACATTATCATAGAGGAGTAAATACAGTTTATAGTGCCTTCAAGATACACAGGAAAGGCCTTTGAAATAACCGATCTATAATTTTAATACATTTTTAAAATTGTGTTCTAATAAACTTCAAAACGTTTATGTATATTTTCCTATTCAAAATTTATATTAATACATTTGTTTTAACTAATCATTTTAACGGCCGTTGCACCCGCGTTTAAATTCGCTATGATTTTATAACAAATTTTGTAATAATCGCCTTATTCCCGTCAAGAGATCGCACAGAGCTTCAAGTATTAAATTGTAATATTATGTTGGTTTTACTTCATACTCTGTGCGTTCCTGTCGAGGAAAAACATCGTTAAGGTATACAAAATGGTTTCTTACATACTTTTTTTTTATACAAACGCACAATGTATCGACACGCGGTGTTCAGACTGTGTCTGTTGAGTCAAAGAGTAGTTACAAATAGAGTGACAACGTGAGCAAAATGTGGCATCATCAATGTCACACACAAATGCACAGTATGCGCACTCCATTCGCAACCTACTCAGTGGTAAGTCATACGATGTATTATGGAATGACGTCTGTAGACGCAGAATTAACTTGACCAGATCAAAAAGATCTAAGTTCATGCAATAGAACCGAAAAAGACGTCATTCGAATCGATTCAGTTTTAAAGATATCCGACTCGACATGCATCAGACTATTCGATTTTATTGCGCCGGCACATAGCTCTTTCTGATCCACCCAAGCCGTAATAACTGTGATCACCCCTATTCGTCGATATTCCCGAATATAATAATGCGTACCCAATCGACAAAAATGTACCTACATTGTCTATACATTAAATTTCTACGAGTTGGACTCGAAGAATAAGCAGTAAATTTTCTTATATAACCCTGGACTATGGTATATTGATTTGTGAAGAGCGCTTCGGAAACTACAATTTGACGCCAAACGGCGAATAAGATAAGTGGAGGTCGGGTCGAAGACAGTGTTGAAGACCTATGACAATGATTTTTCCGTATTTGGGGTCCCGTACCTCGAAGGGAACAAATATAACCCATATAGGATCACTTTGTCGTTCTTCTGTCAAAACCCATTTACTCAACTTCAAAAAGGAAATGTTCTAACAGTGTTTAACAGAAATTGTCGATCCCCAAGCTAAATACAAGTAATATTTATACATACATTTATATATTTCATCAACTTTTACTACTATCATTGCACTCACCTTTGATATAAATGCCAGCCTCAGAAATATTCTGTTTTAATCTCGAGATTCTAGGCTTTACAATGTTAACCTTTGCATATTTGGTGTTTTAAAAGTTAATACAGTCAGTGTACATTTTTCATATAATATTTAATTTACGAATATTAATTTATATAGTTCCTAAGGTTTACACACACATTTCTTTACAAAATACATATATTTAAGCATGGCAATACTTGAATATTTTCGAAGCTGGCAACCCGTGCGTAATTTACAAAAGATGAACTCAAGTTGAGGATCGTTACACACGACAGGTACACGAGCATTACTCGAGCACAATCGAGCGAATGAAGCCCCAATGTTTATCTGTGTGTGAAGATTGACCTCTGAAATTACTGAGCCTAATCTTATATTTCGAGTTCAAGCGCTTGTTGCGACAAAGTTACAGTTACAGATATTGATTTTATAATTTTACAAAGTCTTGTTAGAAGGCTCTTTCAGTTTTCAAAGAACTGAATATTATGGCCTCAATGGCTAAGCAGAAGCGTCCGCTTTTAAATTCAAGTTGAAACCTGAATAATACAAATATCGCTTAGATACTTGTAATAATATGCAATCTGTGTACACCACCCGGTCCTCAGGGCACGAAAGAAGCGTATATATATTAAATATATAGTCAAAATTATATATTTAAACGGCGAAACGTTACCATCGTTACCTCACTCCTTGTTCCGTCACCTTAAAGCTCGTTCGCGTCTTACTGAACAAAAGTTTATAACTTAAAAAGTAGAACTTAACACTCGACACTAGTACTAAACTGTCTTGTTCAACAACTCAATTGTTCATAGTTCCGTATCACTATTATTGCTACGATATCCTGTGCGTCGACCAATGAGGGGAAGCGAGCTAACTAACTCCTACCAAGCGATTCTTCAGTTCCAATCTTATCGAAGAAGTGTATCTCTATCAACTTTAAAGCTCGGACTGTTTATTAAAAATATGAAAGCAAACAGACTTCTAGTTGAACTGTCATTTATTACGAATCACGGGTCTCTAGGACCAATACACATCATCGTACAATATTGCACCAGAGGTCTACAATCAAATGAAAAGCTACTGGATCACTGTTCTCGTGGGTGACTGAGGGGCGCCTCATGGTCGACGCACGCGCATGCGAGTGCGGGCACGTGCGCGTGTGACACGTGTGCGCGTGCGCGCGCTTGCGGCACGTGCGCGCCCGGGAAGCCGCGTCAATATGCGCGCCGGTCCTCCAGCTCCGACATCTGGAAATCACAGTACTTTTAGTACGTTATTTTTGAACACATAGTTTTGATGCGCAACCATGGAAAATAGGCAAGAAAGGAAGTCAGTTGTCGACTTTTAGTTTATAATCGAACATTCAAAGATATAAATCTGCAAGGTTCTGTTGCCTTAGGGTCCCACCACTTTTCGACGACCGACATCGATCGATTGAACTATAAGATGACGTTTAATTTTGTTTTCCATTTGGCAAATGGTGCCTAAATTATTGGATGAGTCAAAATGTATGTGATATTTTAGGCTAGTATGAAAGCTGCAGCAGCCAGCACTCACGTTGGCGTGCCGCGCGCGCTTGAGCGGCGGCAGCGCGTCGCTGTCGGAGATGACGAGCTCGCCGCCCAGCGCGCCCGGCGACCCGTACCCGCCGCTGGAACATACACACACATCAACCACGTGAACATACTACACATACAATGGAGGCACAGATTGATAGAATCGATGCATTGACAGCGTTACCCGTCGCACGTTGTAATTTTCCGACAGACCACTCCAAACCCAACTTTCCTTTAATGAAAGACAGTTTGTTTTTAGATTAGTTTTCTCTCAAGTCGGATGAAAAATGGGGTAAAAGAACCACCAATAAAATCTCACTAAAAGGTTGACAAAATTGGGGCAGACTAATGGAACATAAAATTAAATTAATGTTTATTCCCGTAAGTTAACTTTCTGAGACACTTTTACTTGTAAAGTTTTTGCTAAACATTTCAGGACAAGATGGAGGACTTGACTGCTATCGCAAAAGCTAGCCCTACTTTAGCAGAAAACCATCATCATCATCTGCCTGCCTAGCCAATTCCAACTACGTTGGAGCCTGTTTCCAGTCTAACCGAATGCAGCTGAATACCAGTATTTAGCAGAAAACAACATCTTGTTGAAAAGAACAATAGTTCTAAATAGATTAAAAGCTGTAAGAACTGGTATAAGTCGGTCTCCTCAGGGTCGGTCTCCTCAGGACCGGTCTCGTGATGGTGTACATACCCGTAGTAAGGCGAGTGCTGGTGTATAACGACGTTGGCGGGCACCTCTTCCTCCTGGATGGACACCAGGTTGCCGCCCGTCGTGCCCACCACGTACTTCTCTGGAAACATCACAACACAATATTAGTTGGGTTTTATAAGGGTAAGGCCCGGACTCCACCAAAGCGGAGAAGAGCGGAGCGGAGAGGAGACGTGTGGAAAGCGACCAATCAAATTGGTTGAAATCTACATCGCGTCTGTCATTTTTTTTGTGATTGGCCGAATCTTGCACATCTTCTCTCCGCTCCGTTCGTCTCCGCTTTTGTGGAGGCCGGACCTCATGATCTTATCACACGAGCAGGATTATGTTAGGTTCACATGGTACTTTAAAAAAGTATTTGTTTTTAACATATAACAGTTTTCATCATGTTTCAGTCCAGTGTGAATGGCTGCTAAGTGGTATGAAGTGTATGTAGAGCAGGTCGCAAGGCAGCAGGTATACCTTCTCTCTCGCCGCCGGCGCCGTTGGTGACGACGGTGATCTGATGGCCGGCCATCACCAGCGCGCCGCCGCCCGAGCTGTACGCCAGCCCGTGACCTGACCACACAACTACTCATTAAAAAAACATGTCAATATAACAATATTTGAGTAGTAATGTCTAATATTTTGTTTCCTTTTCGTTCTTATTTGACTTTTGCTTTTCACTTTAGTTTTGAGAAACTTTGTAAAACAAATACAAATACAAATCATTTATTTGCATAACACAGGTTTAGAGGATGTTACAAAGTTCGTAGGGTTCACTGTATTATAACCATGTGAGGTGTGCAAATATATTTGGTAAATTATGATATTAATGTTATTAAATTACAACGTCATTGAGGTATGGTTAATTTCATTACTCATAATTAAATTTGAATTAGTAATAATAATGTCATGTGAAATTATACAGAAGCAAATTAATAATGTCATAAGTCAAAGTAATTATATTATCGATCATATTTAATTATTGCACCAATAAATTATATAATTAAAATACAATATCTTTGTCTTCTAAATAATCTTTTACATTATAATAACATTTTTTAACTAGGAAGGTATATAATTTTTTCTTAAATAGAGGAGTAGGTAACTTTTTAATGTCATCGGGCAATTTGTTATAAATAAGCGATGCCATACAAATAATACTTTTATTGAGTAGTGCCGTTTCCCCATACGGTATTTCTACATCTAACCTCTTTTTATCTCGTAATTGTCTATAATAGCTTTTAAAGGCAGTCTTATAATAGCTTGGATTGGATTTCACAAAAATATTTAATTCGTATATGTACAAAGAAGGTAATGTGAGGATTTTTAATTTTTTAAAGAAAGGTTGACAACTTGTAGTACTATCTAGATGGTTCATTGCTCTGATGCATTTCTTTTGGGCTTTGAATACAAATTCCTTGTCTACCGAGTTGCCCCAGACCATATCTTAATATAGGTGCAACAAGTCCATGATATGCAGTTAAGACCGCTTCTTTGTTAACAATTTTGGAGAGTTTGTAGAGAGCGAATGAGGATTTATTAATTCTTTTACAGAGATTATTGAGATGTGTTTTCCATGACAAATTGTAATCTATATCAATTCCCAGAAATTTGGTATTTGTTACAGGCTGTACGCTCTTTCCATCGTAATTAACATTAATATTTTTATGTTGAGTTCTTTGGTGAAAATGCATTATTTTTGTTTTGTCCATATTTATTTTAAGATTGTTTTTTATTAGCCATTGAATAATTGTACTTAATGTTTGATTGATTTCATCTTCATAATCATTTGGTTTGTCACATTTTATTATTACTGTACTATCGTCTGCAAACAGTACCATTGGTTGCTTGACGTGTCTAGGGAGATCATTAATGTATACTAGGAAGAATAAGGGACCCAAAACAGTACCTTGTGGGACTCCAAATTCTATAGTTCTAGTGTGGGATCTATATTTGATTTCATTTCGTGTTCTCTGGCATATTCGTGTAATTTCAGTGACTTGTTTTCTGTTGGAAATATATGAGGAAATTAAGTCGAGCGCTTTACCTCTTATACCGTACATATTCAATTTCTGGAGCAATACTTTGTGGTCAACACAGTCAAATGCTTTGCTCATGTCCATGAAGATGGCACATATTGGATTTTTTCTGTCCATACCAGTCAAAACACTTTAGATTAAGTCATAAATTGCAACGTTAATGGATTTTCCCTTGCGAAATCCTTTTTGTTCGCTAACCAGAATATTAAATTTTTCTAAAAAGCTGTATAATCGACTATATATGACTTTTTCAAACAATTTTGAGAAGATGAGGATCAAAGCTATCGGCCTATAATTTTCCATATTTTGTTTGTCATCTTTTTTGTGGAGTGGAATGACAACAGATGTTTTGAGTTTTTCTGGATAAATTCCGATAGAAATGCATAGATTTATTATGTAGCTTAGATCAGTAGCAATCGATTGTGACACATGCTTAATAACTTTGGTGCAAATACCATCATAACCCACGCTTTGGGTATTTTTTAATTGCTTTATTTCCCTATCAACCTCCATTGGAGTTGTAGGGGTAAGAAAAATTGAATTTACGTTAGTGTTAATGTTGTGATTCGAGGGCGGTTTATTATTTTTAGAATTAGATGTATTTACTGATCGTGATACTTGGTCGATAAAATAGTCATTAAAATTATTGGCAATTGATGTAGGATCTCTAATTTTGGTCTTATCTCTTAATATTTCTGAAATAGGTTCTTTGGGAAAGTTATATTTTGAAGTATTTATAATCGACCATGTGGCTTTTGATTTGTTTTGTGAAGTATTTATGTGATGGTTATTTTGTGACTTCTGTGTTAAGTGTATAATTTTTTTAAACTTAGCAGCGTATTGCTTAAAAATATGTTTGTTTGTTTTTGTTGGGTGGGCCCTATACTGCCACAATAATTTTCTTTTTATTTTGCTACATATTTTGATACCTTTTGATATCCATTTAGATTTTTTATTTAACGTTTTCGTTATTACTTTGTAAGGAAAACACAAATTATAGAAACATAGAAAAAGTTCTAGAAATCGGTCATAAGCTTCGTTAGGGTCATTTGTAAGATAAATGTCAGAAAAGGTCAAACTGTTCATACAGTTCCTAAATTTTATGAGGTTTTCCTTACTATAATCACGTCTTCTAACACGCCAAGATTTTATTACACATGTTTTTTTAACCGGAAAATGTAATAATTGGGCTGTATGGTCCGATAATCCAAATTCAATTATGTCACTTTTGCATCTAAAAGCATTGTGAGAAAAATTGTCTATGCAAGTGTTACTGATAAGTCTAGTTGGATCTTTAATTTCTAGTTTCAAGTTATGGCTTTCCAGAAAATTTTCAAAGTCTAGAGTTTGGCGGTTCCTTTTTAATATATTGATATTAAAATCTCCGCATACGACAATTTTCTTATTAGTGTTATCACAAATTTGGCGTAATACCTTTTCTAAAATATCATAAAATACTGTAATACATGAGTTTGGTACTCTATAAATACAAACTATTATAAGACTATGTTCCGTTAGTTCTATAGCACTATATTCTATTATACTTTTAATCGAATGCTTACTATTTAATACTATATATTGATGTCCAATTCTAGTGAATATGCAAGCACCTCCCCTATCCCCCGTCTCTTGAAAAACTAGCTGCTAAGCGAAAGTTGGGTAGATTAATAGTAGCCTCCTGTTCTGGCGTCATAAAATGTTCAGTAATACATATTACGTCAATTGGTATATTCTTTAATTCCATTTCCTCTAAATGTACCGCAAAAGTGTCAGATTTGTTTGTAAGACCTGCAATATTTTGGTGTAGAATGCGAATATTATTATAAAAGAAAAAACTGCGAGCTTTGTACATTTTTCTCACTGGTTACGTAAGGGAATAACTCCATGTCAATTTTGATCCTATTCATTATATTTTTAAATATGTATTGTATTCCAGCGTTATTTAATATACCTGATTTGGTTGAGAACATGTCAAATTCAAATGTTAGGTCATAATTAGTATCAAAATAGTATGCGCATTTATGATATTGGAGGTTCATATAAAGCAGGTTATTAAACATCTCCACCTTATAGTTATACAGGGTGTAACGGAAAGGGTATATACATACTTAAGGGTGTGCTACAGACCATCAAACTAAACATGTTTCTCCACAAAGAAACATCGTAATAACGAAAAAATTATCTGCTCCCCATACAAAATTTCAATACCTATTCGACCGAAATGTATGGGGCAGCTGATATTTTTTTCGCTATGATGATGTTTCTTTGATGAGGAACATGTTTAGTTTGATGGTCTGTAGCACACCGTTAAGTATGTATATACCCTTTCCGTTACACCCTGTATATAGGCGCTCCTCGTATATACGTAGTCGGTTATCTGTAGCAAGCTTTCGTTTATGACTTTTACTAAATCAATAAAGTTATTGCTATCTTTAATGTCAGCGTCTCCTAATAAAATTATACAATAATCATTCATATTAAAGTCTCTCAATTTTGATTTTAAATCAGCTAATAGTTGTTTTATTCTAGAGTTTGGTAATGAATAACTACAGAATTTAAATACTTTAAAACAATTTTCTTCAATCGCTTGTAGTATGCCTCTTTGTGAGCTATTACTTAATACACACAGTTTCCTATGTTTAGCTTCATTATGGACGCTTGTTCTTGTAGTTTTCTCCTCTGGTGTTGAATTTTTCATCGGTGGCGTTAATTTTGTAACATTAGGCGACATATCAACTTTAGACATCCGGTTTTTAGTAGTCGGCGTGTTATTATTATTGGTTGGCAGTGCCTCTTCCAAATGATTGTTCACCTTTGTGCACGTATTCTCTCCAGTTGTTGACTTCTGATCCTTCTGCACCTTCTCCCCTGGATTATCCATCAGCAGTGTGCATGTTATTTCCTCAACAGGCAGTTGATTCCGTTTTTCAGGTGTTGTATACTGTAAGCGTGCATTTACTCTGTTGCTGTCGTGTATATTTTTTTTTCCTACTCGAGGCTTTAGGGGAATTTTCTGTGAAGTCGAGTTTTTTATAAACTTGTATAATTTTTTGGCATTTTACCAACTCACTTTTCAAGTTTCTGTTTTCTTCGTTTAATGAATCGATTTCGTTATTTGCTGACTGTAGGTTGCCTATTAGTTGATTTATTTGTGCTTGGAGTACTTCACAACATGAATGATTTGCATCCAGGGATGTGCTGGGAAGGCTTGTCATTGTTGAGTCAAGTATGTGAGAATTAGATAAATCGGTCAATGATCTCGATTGGTATAGATTGGTAGGAATCCTTTTTCTATGCGTTATGTTATTGGAAGAATCCATTTTTTAAAGGTTTTATACTAGATTTTAATAAAACCCAAAATTATTATTCAAATTGGCGTTAACTATTTAACATGATTACAATTACTTCAGAAAATGTAAAAACGAATGATGATGGTTTGTAAGTTTAGGCAGAACAAGCTCACATTATGTCCAAACTAATATTATAAAGAGGAAAGATTTGATTGTTTGTTTGTTTGTTTGCATTGAATAGGCTCGGAAACTACTGGTCTGATTTGAAAAATTCTTTCTGTGTTAGATAGCCCATTTATCGAGGAAGGCTATAGGCTATATATCATCACGCTACGACCAATAGGAGTAGAGTAGCAATGAAAAATGTTGCGAAAACGGGGAAATTGTGACGCAAACGAAGTTGCGCCGGACAGCTAGTTTACAATTATTCTTTTTATGCCTATAAGGACGGCATTTATATTAGTTGTAATAACACATACCGGGTGAGCCGGGAGCACTCTGGCTGACCCCGCTGCGCTGCGGGAAAAGATATTGCGTCGACTGACTGTTATTGCTGCTCAGCCGCTGCTGGCTCGTCTGCGAACACACACATTATCGTTCAAAATTGTTAAAAGTAGGAGACTGAATAATTATGTCGTAATTAAAGTACTGAGTCTCGGCTCCTTGAGACTTCGGCCTAGCGCACACTGGCGCAGCGTCGGCTGCCAGTCGCTGTGCGTCGCTGCGAGGTGCCAACCTGGGTGAGGTTGACATGGGAGCGCAAAGATCGGCACGATCAAAATAGGGATGGTTAAAGCCGGCCTATAGATAATGATAATGCCATTTCCAACCATATGATACAACACTAAGGTTTCATTTAAATCATTGACGACTCTGTATCTCCGCCAACAGCTCCCCGACACACTACTACACTAGTCACTCGTCACCTCTCTAGCGAGCGGCTGGTCCTGCTCCTCGGGCGGGAAGAGGTCGGGCGTGGGCTCGCGGGACAGCTCCTCGGGCGTCACCAGCCCCGACATGTTACTATACTATACTAGTCACTCGTCACCTCTCTAGCGAGCGGCTGGTCCTGCTCCTCGGGCGGGAAGAGGTCGGGCGTGGGCTCGCGGGACAGCTCCTCGGGCGTCACCAGCCCCGACATGTTACTATACTATACTAGTCACTCGTCACCTCTCTAGCAAGCGGCTGGTCCTGCTCCTCGGGCGGGAAGAGGTCGGGCGTGGGCTCGCGGGACAGCTCCTCGGGCGTCACCAGCCCCGACATGTTACTATACTATACTAGTCACTCGTCACCTCTCTAGCGAGCGGCTGGTCCTGCTCCTCGGGCGGGAAGAGGTCGGGCGTGGGCTCGCGGGACAGCTCCTCGGGCGTCACCAGCCCCGACATGTTACTATACTATACTAGTCACTCGTCACCTCTCTAGCAAGCGGCTGGTCCTGCTCCTCGGGCGGGAAGAGGTCGGGCGTGGGCTCGCGGGACAGCTCCTCGGGCGTCACCAGCCCCGACATGTTACTATACTATACTAGTCACTCGTCACCTCTCTAGCGAGCGGCTGGTCCTGCTCCTCGGGCGGGAAGAGGTCGGGCGTGGGCTCGCGGGACAGCTCCTCGGGCGTCACCAGCCCCGACATGTTACTATACTATACTAGTCACTCGTCACCTCTCTAGCGAGCGGCTGGTCCTGCTCCTCGGGCGGGAAGAGGTCGGGCGTGGGCTCGCGGGACAGCTCCTCGGGCGTCACCAGCCCCGACATGTTACTATACTATACTAGTCACTCGTCACCTCTCTAGCGAGCGGCTGGTCCTGCTCCTCGGGCGGGAAGAGGTCGGGCGTGGGCTCGCGGGACAGCTCCTCGGGCGTCACCAGCCCCGACATGTTACTATACTATACTAGTCACTCGTCACCTCTCTAGCAAGCGGCTGGTCCTGCTCCTCGGGCGGGAAGAGGTCGGGCGTGGGCTCGCGGGACAGCTCCTCGGGCGTCACCAGCCCCGACATGTTACTATACTATACTAGTCACTCGTCACCTCTCTAGCGAGCGGCTGGTCCTGCTCCTCGGGCGGGAAGAGGTCGGGCGTGGGCTCGCGGGACAGCTCCTCGGGCGTCACCAGCCCCGACATGTTACTATACTATACTAGTCACTCGTCACCTCTCTAGCAAGCGGCTGGTCCTGCTCCTCGGGCGGGAAGAGGTCGGGCGTGGGCTCGCGGGACAGCTCCTCGGGCGTCACCAGCCCCGACATGTTACTATACTATACTAGTCACTCGTCACCTCTCTAGCGAGCGGCTGGTCCTGCTCCTCGGGCGGGAAGAGGTCGGGCGTGGGCTCGCGGGACAGCTCCTCGGGCGTCACCAGCCCCGACATGTTACTATACTATACTAGTCACTCGTCACCTCTCTAGCGAGCGGCTGGTCCTGCTCCTCGGGCGGGAAGAGGTCGGGCGTGGGCTCGCGGGACAGCTCCTCGGGCGTCACCAGCCCCGACATGTTACTATACTATACTAGTCACTCGTCACCTCTCTAGCGAGCGGCTGGTCCTGCTCCTCGGGCGGGAAGAGGTCGGGCGTGGGCTCGCGGGACAGCTCCTCGGGCGTCACCAGCCCCGACATGTTACTATACTATACTAGTCACTCGTCACCTCTCTAGCGAGCGGCTGGTCCTGCTCCTCGGGCGGGAAGAGGTCGGGCGTGGGCTCGCGGGACAGCTCCTCGGGCGTCACCAGCCCCGACATGTTACTATACTATACTAGTCACTCGTCACCTCTCTAGCGAGCGGCTGGTCCTGCTCCTCGGGCGGGAAGAGGTCGGGCGTGGGCTCGCGGGACAGCTCCTCGGGCGTCACCAGCCCCGACACGCCAACCTGCGAAGGCGACGTCGGCGCACTCCTGGAACACAACAACACTCAGTATTACCACGACACAGGAACAGTGATGCCACACGATGCTTAGCGACGCTTGAGCAGTGACGATGTGTCGTTCTATGTATCACGACGCAACGCGAAGACATCGCATGTGTGACTTCACTCGAAGTTGTATCGAGGCACTCACTGGCGCACGGCAGGAGAGAGAATGTTGCCAGAATCTAGCGAGTTAACACTTTCATTGCGACAAACATACTGCTTAATGGCATTAGTTTTAATTGATTTTGAGACTTTGAACTTAAAAATGTTCAATTAATCCCGCAGGTATACTAGGACCTAATTTTGAATTGAAAGTACAGAACAGTTAGTGTCAGCCCTGAAAGTATTGATGTTTGCCATTTTAACACAAGGCTTTCCATACATTGGTTCCAAAAGTCAATGTTTCAAAAGGTCAAGGACATCTAGGGGTTCGCGTTTAGATGTCGTTGAACCTTTGCAGCCAATATTGGTTTGATTTTTTAAGGATAAAATGGGAGCTATGGAGAGAAATTTCAACACGATTCAAATCCATCAGCCAAACCAAAAGAGAATGAGATTCCACCAGAATGCGCCTCGACACAAAACTACACACGCTACAAACCAGTAAGGAACAATTCAAGACGCGGTTTAGGACACCGGACTCTAAAAATAATAATTTACTGAAGTATCTGTCAGAGTCTCCACTATAATACTAGAAACAGGGAGCAACTAGTTCAGTCAGGTTTCAGGCTAGCTAAAGAAGACTCATTCTGCATGGGGTACTGTTTAAAATGTTACCAGAAAATTCTTCCCCAATTAATAATACTTGTAACGGGATATTCACCATGTTTATTATTTGTTTCGAGTTCCCGATATTTCAAATTCAACCGGGAGTATGGGTTCAACTGTCAAGAGCCTGGAATAGAGTGGTTCAACTGTGTAAAAACCGAAAAAGGGCCGTAAAAAGTTTGCGAGTGGACACAGTGAGTTTCGTGTGTCGGGAACAGAATCGAGATGTGAGTGACAGTGGTAGTGGTACGGAGTACAAAATACGAACAAGGAAGATGGTAGATCGATTTGTCTGCACATAAACCCCTACTCGCAATAACTTCAGTTTATCCGTGATTATGGAGTTTGCAACAGCGCCGAAATATCGGGAACTCGAAACATATAATAAGCACGGTAAATATCCCGTGACAAGTGCTATTAATAGTATTAGTGACCATGTTAGTTTAAAAACTTATATAAATTCCTCCCCATATTCTACAACTGAATGAGACGAAATTTCAATCGGTGTGTATTTTATAGCACATGTGTGAGTGCTATGTACTATAAAGCTACCATTTACTGGGTATCTAAATCTTTCATTGAAACGAATGTGCCCTGGCGGGTATGTGTTGATTTTAACTTTTTACTCTGGACGCTCTTAACTTGAGCGTCTTTCTACATCATTCTCACAATTGTGTATAATCTCAACATGAATGGTGTAACAAAGAGTTTGATTTAAAAGATTGTCCTTGCACATTCTTCTCCATAGAGAGCTACGCTTTTGAATCGCTTTGCAACTACAGTACTTTCACAAGTTACACAAGTACCTTGTGACTGGTACTGTGCCTTCCATCTTTTTGTATTTTCGACTTTTAAAAGTGCCTGTTGTGGTCTATTTGAAGTAAAAGCTTTGAGTTCTTTTTTGAGTCCGGTGTCCACATCTTGTCCTTACCTGCACGCGTAGAATGACCACGGTAGAAACGAGTTTTGCCTACGGAAAAATCGACATAATGACATTTAGACAATGACAATCTGACATTTATCGATTCTTCCGTTGACATTACCCGTTTCTAAAATGGTCGTGCCACGCGTGCTGATTCTTTACCGATAAACAATTCCGGCCGTTACCTCTTAGTCTATCCCGGATTTAGGGTTATTCGTGATTGATTTAAAACGTCTGTTTCTGCTTAAAACTAAGCTCGATCCTGTTCGGAAGTGGTTATGTTTTTTTCTTGACTTTCGATCTGGCAACAACTTTACTTGCAAAGCACCTGCCGAGAGAGGACACTAATATACTAGTTCCTTTAAGGCCAATCGTCCACGACGTTACTTACAAGTAACGTGTTACAAATACTTGTCACCTATGAGTATTCAGAGTATCGCAGGATTAGCATTTCAATGGCGGCCCGTACGCGTAATGCCACACTGTATGTTACCACAGACATCCATAATCTGCTACTCGTATGTATTGCGCTCTAATACTCTTAAGCCTTTAAAAATGTCTTTCAACACAGACATTGTCTGTGCCAGTATATACTATGCTCTTCATTCATTAAAGCAAACTACCTGCGAGTCCAGAGCAACCCGTGTCTGTGGTAAAATACAGTTTGGCAATACGCGGCCCGTACACAGTGCAACCATCAAAAACAAAGGTGCTGCGTGCGTTTTTTGCCGCGTTAAAGACATCAACAGGAGGGCGCTGATGAAATATACTTGTGGAATTATCTGTGGAAATTGATGGAAACCAGATGGCGCCGTTATTTCCGTTAAGGCCATGCTCCAGACGTTCCACTTGCACCTGTAGATGTGTCCGCGTTAGTAAGTCGCGTAGCTTGGTGAAGCTATTTCATATATCTATTGATTCAGGGAGATTTGAGCATGTAACACGTTACCGTTGACTAGCGTCGTGGACAATCGGCCTAAATCTAACTAAATACCCGGGGATAATCGAAGGAGAGAATAATTAACTAGTCGGTCACCATATCATTGATAATACGTAAAATAAACTTGGATATAAGAGACATTTTTCATCGCATTACAGATATGCAATTACGGAAAATGGTGGAGACTGTTGTCATACCAACTTGATCTTAAAGCTGAACTTTATAAAAATGAAATCCGATCATTTCTGTTTCGGCGCACTTCAGGTTCTCTTGTTTTTGTACAAGTTGGAATCTTGGATAGGTGCTCGAACGCTACTGATGAGGAACCATCTTTAGATGTATACGGAACCTCTATAGGGAATACAATATCTATTTTTGGCGATCGGTTTGTAAACCTGCAGAATTAACTTTCTCTCCATTAGTGTGTCGCGTAGAGCCTGTATATACCTGGAGGAGAGTCCGAAGGGCGCGCGGAACTGCACGCCGCGCGGCCGGCGCGGGCGGAAGGCGAGCTCGATGAGCTTGCCCTCGCTCTGCGGGTCGATGCGCCAGAAGCTGCCCTTACCCGGCTCCTCCTGGCTGCGGGGCACCTTGATGAAGTATCTGCAAGTTGGAGAATACTTTCTGAGTAACATTTATTGAACAATAAATAAATAAATAAAACTAAAAAAATATATAATATTCTACAACTTGGTCCACTTGAGATCTATCTTATCAGTCGTCCTTTATTTCTCAGAATGCTTATAAGCATAAGTATTCAGGTTCAGAATGTCCCTTTCCCAAAATTTTACTTGGTTTCAAACAAAGAGATTAAAATACTTATTGAGCGGACATTGGAAATATTTTCATACATCAATTTTGATTCCGAGCATTTTCAGGTTTGACACACGTATGCTACCTGACAGAGCAGCGGTGTCCCAGTGGTGGCAGCCACGACATACGAGCAGTAAGCCGTGGGTTCGAACCCAAGCAGGCGCATTACTTTGTGTAAATTATTTCATCACCGCTGCCCTCAAAAACGGTGAAGGAAAACATCGTGAGGAAACCGGCATGTCCTAGAACTAAAAATTCGAAGACATGTGACATCTACCAACCCGCACTGGGCCCGCGTGGTGGATTAAAGCCCACTCCCTCTCATAGAGAGACCTGTGTCCCAACAGTGGGAACATTATAGGCTGATGATGATGCTACCTGACAATCGGGCGTATGGCACTAGACCGACCGATTTGTTACTAAGTAGTAACAAGTTTGACACAACATTGGATTTTTATTGATTGGATTACGATTTACTTCGTCTTGTCCCATCTATACTGGGTAAATACAGAAAATAAACCGAATTCAAGTCCACTCGTTTTACCATAACGAGATTAAACGCAAAGCGCCACAGGGGACGAATAATAAAATATTTTTGTACAAAATATTTTATTATTCGTCAAAGTTATGTCACATGAATGCAACCTGACAAGCGGACGTGTCACACTAGACTGATCAAAATATTACTAAGACGTAATATTTATAAGATAACGATGTTTTTCGTCTTGTCTATAGCTCGTATATTTGAATGTCTTTGGTTTCAAATAGTCTTGTTCCCGTAATGACTCCCTCCCCATAATGTCGATTTCCCAGAAAGTGCCTTTCCCAAAATATCCCTTTCTCAAAAGACCCTTTCCCGAAATGACCCTTTTCTCAAACTATCCCTTTACTACGCTAGCTACGTGTTTAAAACAGTTATCAGAATACGCTACTGCTACTTCTTCAGTCATCGAATGTGGTCAAATCTAACTTTTAGGAATCCTCAAAATAGAATGCACCTGATTTCACTGTAAGAATAAGAGCCAGTTAGCTAGGAATTAACAACTAACTACCTAGGATTTGCTGGATGTGTGCTTGTTTATGGGGCAACTTGGAATAGGTCTATGTCTAGCAGTGGACTGCCATAGGCGGAGTTCGATTGACTCTAGAAGGCTTTTCAATACCCCCGAACCGCCATATTATTGTCTACTCACCTATTGAGCGATAAATTGTGACGTATAGAATTCTGCCAGCCCTTATCAGCGGTGCGGTAGTAGGGGTAATGCTTGGTGATGTAGCTGTAGATGCCGCTGAGCGTGAGCTGCTTGTCGGGCGCTGAGGCCACAGCCTGCACGATGAGCTGCGCGTAGCTGTAGGGCGGCTTGGCGTCATCGCGCGGCTCCCGGGGCTCGCGGGACTCGCGCACGTCGCGGTTGCTGCTATAACTGGATTCTGAGTTTGAAGAAGACGCCTGGAACGAACGCTTCTAAATGTTAACGGTGAATACATTGTCAACGGCAACAATTGTGTTCTTTTTGAGTGGCGGATTTGTAAAAATATTTCAAGTTTTAATTATAAAAATTCTCCTGCCCTTATCCCAATTTATTTGGGGTCGGCGCAGCATGTCTTCTTCTTCCATACTTTCCTATTACTCGTCATCTCAGCCGTCACCTCCTTTCTAGCCCTAACAGCTTTCACACAGTCCATCCACCGTTTCTTCATCTACATTCATACTTAACATTTTCCTCAATGCATGTATAAAATATTTCAACTTCATCAGATAATTCCACTGGAGTGGGATCCGTCAATAATGTCACGGGTAGAGATGGATCCCACGACCATTGGCTTACTAGAACGCTTTAAGCGCGAGATTCGCTGTTTGTGTGTCTTTCTGGTTGCCTCCCATTATTGATTCTAGGTATTGGTGAGGCTGGGGTGTGATGATAGTACTTACAGCAGTCCCATTAGAGTTAGGCCGCGCATGGTCTGCGAGGGCCGCGTAGTGGGCCACGAGGCCAAGGTCGGCGTGTCTTCGGCCAGAGGAGCCGGCGCCGCGCGGCGACGTCGGACAACTGTTGGCGGCGCTTATTGTGCCTGAAACATCATCGTTAATGCGTCAGTTCAATCTTTGTCCAATATTTGGTTGACTTGCACGTGAAATACCTTCAAAAGATGAATAGTTAGATAAATTCATATCATGTGTTTAAATCATTACTCCGACCACTCTTTTCGTTTTGATTCGAATGTCGAGTAAAGTCAGTGAGTTAAGCTTGAGTCGTGTTCTGCTAGACAATCATAGTCATCACACAACATGAAAGAATATAGACAAAAGATCATGTACAGCAAGTTAAAGCCACTTCTTCACTGAGACGACCAATGCCTGTCCCTCCATAAGTTCCATACGAACTGTGCTAGAATCGTCACTGTTACACACAAATAACTAATTAGAAAAAAATGCAATCTTACCTGGAACCACCAGCAGATGCTCGGGTTGATCTTCAGGTTAAGCCGCGCTTGCCTGGATTGGTCCGTGGATGGGTGACCACTAATTGCATACCGAGTTCCCTCCGTGCCTCAGAAAGCACGTTAAGCAGTTGGTTCCGGCTGTCATTATAGGATCTCTGACAGCCGTTACAGGTAGTCAGTGGCCCGAAAGTTCGACAACCAGTCTTACCAAGGGCTATCATATTACCTAATACGAAGTAGGTTGTGGAGGTCAGATAGGTAGGAAGTCTCTTCATGTAAAATACTGGTATTCAGCTGCATCCGGCTAGACTGGAAGCCGAACTCAACATAGTTGGGAAAAGGCTAGGCAGATGATGATCTTACCTGTAGGCGAAGGCGCCGGGCTACGTCCGTCGCTGTCAGTAGGGATGGTGATGCGGAGAGGCGGCATCTGCGCAGAGCTGCCTCCAGCCCCGCCGCCGCTCTCCTCCACAAGCGACTGGAACTCCAGCCGAATGTTTGTGGAAGGGAAGCGCAATGTGCATCTGGAAACCGAAGGAAAATTCACGTTAAAAATCTTTTATGCTGCAAAAACATTATAACATTCATACTTGAAAATTACAAATTGCAACCGGCGTGATTGTTTAACTGTGGATGGGTATAAGAGTAGACGAAGAGCAAAGAAACGATGGACGGACTGTGTGAAGGATGATATGTCAAAAAAGGAGGTATCTCATGAGATAACAAGTAATAGAGAAGTATGGAAGAAGAAATGCTGCGCCGAGCCCAAATAAATTGGGATAAGGGCAAGAGAATCATGTTGACACGGGACTACTCAAGCTATTATATACATTTCCAGTATAATATACATTTGTTTTGTATAGGTTTTCCGTCCAATGAGAGATCTGCATAAACTGATTTTGTGTAGCTTGATTGGTTGTCGTGCATACAAGATGACGTGATACAAAACAGAAAGTGACAAAGCGGTCTCCCGACGCGACGACTCTTGGATTAAGATATTCTATTTATATTAAACATAGAGGTACAATATTTAGATATTACTTTTTCCTTTTTAGAGGATTTTTGTGTCGGGGTTTTTTTTATTAAATTTTTATGTAGTTTTTGTCTAATATATTATATGTTTATGTATGTTATGCAAATGCAGAAGTGAAAGAATTAATATTCGATCTTCTTAAAATTGTCCAGACTTATAATAGTCAACAAAGAGGCTAGCCAGATTCAAGCTTTTCTTTTCAAGAGGTTTAAAGTACCTACGCAAACACAAGCCGTCATCCAAAACCATCACATCAATAATTTCCTCAAGTACTATTATTCGTCGTAAGTTGGACCTCTTCTGAGCAGAAAAGGCATCAAAGGAAGTAAAATAAGACTAGAAGAAGGGGTATAAACAATCAATATTTGGCGTCCAACTCGGGACCAAGTAGGCCCAGTCGGGCGCCAATATTGACAGGTTGGGCGCCAATATTGCTATGTAGGGCGCCAATATTGCTATGTAGGGCGCCAACGTTGTCATTCCGCTATTCCCACATAATTGACTACTAATGACCTAGAACTAAGTTTAAAGCGATATATGGCAGTTAAGACAGGACGGTGTGCCGCTTACTGGCGCAAGCAATGCAGTAAATTCAATAAGCGGACAGACGGTAGTAACGTAAGTACTAACAAACTGTTGCCATGGCGACGCTCTGAATGCACTTTAGCTGAACTCTAGGGGAGTTTGTTATATTTGGTGCACAGACGCTTTTAATTTGCACAAAAAAATTAAAAGCTTGATATGTTGGATGTAGCAGACAATATTTGTTTTGACAAAAAATTCGCCCCTCACATTTTAATTTAACTTGAGTCATACGCTTACAATATGTACATAAATATTATCATACACTATGTGTCACTATTAGTATAGTACCCAGTAATGTATCCTTTTTCGTTTAGCCGTTTTAAAAGGCTATCTACTACTATGTTCCATAAAAGAGGTGATAGTATCCCCCTTGTGGAAAATCCTCTGACTACTCTGGCTGTTGTGGTAGTGTTCATCCCTATCTGAACCGGCCTTTTACTTATTAGTTCAATGATCCAGTTTCTCACAACTGGTTCTACTTTTGATAACAACGCCTAGCGAGCGTAGCAGCTACTGGATGTATAAAAACCACTCCATCAGCCGCTTTAGAGCACCTCTTAAACTTAAGCCCTCTAGATCTTAGCATACTGGAAGAGGCGAAGATAGCAGCCTTAAGAGTAAGATTGGACTGATAACAACGGACTGTGGAAACTAAACGCAGAGACAAAACACTCAAAAGTTCTCTAAAGGAAATACCACTCCTGTATGCACCATGGACAGAACACCATGTCATCACGTCTTCGATCGAAGATACGACATCCGACTCAAAGCGGAAGCTGAAGATTTCTCTGGCATCGATGAAGTTAGGATACACACAGACGGCTCTAAAACAATAAACGATACTGGAGCTGGCGTTTTCTCAAATAACTTAAACATCAAAATATGATCCACTTTAGACAAACTAAACACAATCTTCCAAGCAGAAAGCATCAGTGTTTCAAGCGCTTCAAACAATATGTTAAGCTTATCTTCTTGTGTGTTACTAACCCAATACTCAATTATTTATTGCATTCCATATGTGTTAAAAAGATGTTAACAAATTAGAGATCAGTATGGACCCTGTCGGGCACAGCAACATTAGGAGAGAGGATAGCTCCCCTTTATGAGCCTCTACTCTAAATAAAGCTTTGAATTTGAATTTTAACTTCTGCCCTCGAATTGGAATGTCACAACGCACTCCAACACATAGCGAACACAAACAAAGTAACTCTGCAATGGATAAAAGGGCGCAGCAAATGAACTGGCTAAAATGGGAGCGAAGACAACAGTATACGGTCCGGAACCACTGCTGCCCATACCCAAGCCCATGGCTGCGTAAGAAAACCGAGGAAACACACCAAATGGAATGGAGTAACAATGTAACCTGCAGGCAAACAAACAGTGCAGTTCCGGAAGCATCAAAAAACTTGCCCGCAGCATTACTAGAATGAAACGGGACAGAATTCGCAAGATTTTAGGTATCATAACCGGCCACTGTCCACTAAACAAACACCTATTTACCATTGGTGTGACAGACAGCCCTCTGAGCAGAGGATGCATGGAGGTGGAAGAAACACCACAGCACCGCGTGCTCATGGAGTGCAGAAGCGTGGCAGATAACAGGCACGGACTCTTTAATCGCCGGCATCGCTCCCGGAAGCCTGCAGTAGCCTGAAAAGGCTGCTAGCTTTCTGGGAGGACCTGGGATGGTTGGAGTAACAAGAGAATTTTCATACGTACAATGGCCCAATAAAGAGGTTAAGTGCGGAGACAGCCCAGCTAACCTATAAGTAATGCGTATTACAATATGAAGCGACTGTTGTTTGTAGACAATAATGACTGTTTCCATGACCCAATCTCAATCAATTTCAGAATAGACTCACACACCTACGTTTTACATACACTAGAATCCTCCCACAGTATACGAACTACCATTCACATCTATATCAATGCATCCGCTTTCGACTCACGCCTGAATAGTACGGAGAAATGTCGACATTTCTGTTCACTCCAACTAGTTCGTACTATGAATTCAGCATTGCATCGTACTACAGATTCGGCCCCACATTTCCACCTCGCTATTTTAGATAGCTCTCGACTTCACGTTTAGAACCTCGGCCACATGCATAAGTTAGGTACTCAGACGCTAGAAGCGTCGCAAACAGGAATAGACTGACCGGAATTTCGGTCTACGATACCTTTTAAGACCCAATTTAGAATAGACGAATTTAGGTGAGCAAAATTAAAAGGTTGACTCATTTATTAATGCGACATTGTGCTTAATTGGGGCTTTTTTGCCTGAAATAATTCTAATTTAGCAAATGAAGAAAGATCTTTAGACTTTTAGAGTCTGATCGTTTTAAAGTACTCAATACTCAATACTTTTATTGCATTCCACATGTTATTCTTAGGTGGTAAACTTATAATTAGATCATATGGACCCTGTCGGGCACAGCAAATAAGTGAATTTGGAGAGAGAAAGCATTTTCATAAATTATATAATGTTAAAACTAACTACTACTATAAAAAAAAATGTTTATGTATCTACAGAAAAGGTACTTTTTGAGGGAAACTAATAGCTTAAAATTAAATACATAGTCGGGTATAAATTAAGAGATAGTATTAATTAAGAAATTATAAATAGTAGTAATTATAAGTAAAATTTTATTTAGAGGGAACCTCTATCGCAGGTACATGTAAAGGGGATTTGAATGCGGAGTCCATTATAGGAGCTCAGTATGTTAACCGGGGCATCCAACCACGTTTTAGGCCCATATAAATAAATCTGCCGCCATTAACATCCACTACAGCCATAACGCCTACCGCTCCCATACTCTGCATTCTCGCATCCTAAAGTGTGCTATATTGCGCGTGTCGCGAATAGCTTTCAGGCTCTCCGTTATTAGAATATTTTTATTCATGAATGCTTCGTTTTTTGCAATATGATTTCTTGAAATAATACGTACGCCTACATAATGATATTCCAAGAAAACTAGATTCTTGCGCTCTAGAATGTTCTAACGTATGCTTACTAAAGCAGATAATGCATGATATTTTATAACTTTGCGTAAAAGCCACGATTTCCCAAAAATTGTTGGTCGAGAAACTCGTGTTGCTAACTCCTCAGCGTGTTTTTAGGACCTCACGTAGAAGCACTAACTAGGTCATAAAACCGATGCGGATGATAAAATAACTTTTTATGTTGAACAGTTGTTCCGTTGGGACCATAAAAATACCAGACTAAGTTATACGGCTCATTATTTTGGATAGATATGGTATGGTTTTATCGTTATTTTAGTGGTCTGGTTGTGAGTAAGATAGCCTTCACTTTCTGTGGGTCAAAGAAGCTTTAAAAGCCATGTCATGCGTCAGGTGTGCTCCTCAATGTCAACTCTTGAGTAGAATCCGAAAGTTCATCAATAAACTGTGGAACTTTGTCTTCAGTTTAATTACTTTATTTTTGAATTACTGATTTTATATTTTACTATGGACGCTCTTAACTTGCCCGTATTTCTACATCGTTCTCACATATTTGTAATTCTCATCATGAATGATGTTACCAAGATTATGTAACATATTTTGATTTAAAAGAGTGTCTAGGAGTTTCTTGTCCATTCTTCTCCATAGAGATCTACGCTTTGGAATGGGCAACTACAATACTTTCACAAGTTATTATGTTTTGTGTTTTTTGACTTTCAAAAGTGCCTGTAATGGTCTAATTGAAATAAATGCTTTGAGTTTGAGTTTCAGTCGTTAACTTATAGGTTTGAATTTAGTGTTTAGGTCTTTATCAGTTTTGCTTGGTAAATCTGCTGTGCATTATGCCTTTGTGCATTCGTCGAAATAAAATTATTTCTCGGATTGTTCTGTTTATTTGTTTTGTTTGGCTCGCCCCTTATTACATGGGACTTAAACAATACCTGACGAAATGTGCCCCTGCCTAAATCTTGAGGTATTAAAAATGACAATGCAAATTAAAGAGGTTATTGTACTCCAAACTTATCTACAAACGGACTGTTATATCCAATCAACATTGCACGAAGACAAATAACATTCGCATAGCTCCCAAATTCTAAATTCCCCACAGCTCCAATTCCAGCAACGTTTCTGAATATACATACAGCGATGTACATCAGAAATCCTCGGCGCTATTTCATACTAATTTAATCAAAACCTACATTCTATGCTGTATTAATTTCCTAGAACTCTTAGCTAGGTTATAGCTCGGTCTTTTATTAAGTTCGATCGTGTTCGTCGGTATTCCGAGTTAGGTCGGACGGGTCCCATTTAACTTGTGGTTCGAGAGATAGACAGTTGCAATCTCTGCTGGGAGATTGAACTGATAAAGAGAAATGGTTCGAATGAAATTGATGGTTTATTTTATAGCGTTTGACGGCGATTTTTCTAGAGTTGCAATACTTCTAGTCCTGTGCTAACGGAAGAACAAAAAAACGCTATACATTTTTAGAGAGAGAGAGAGAGCCTTCAGAGAATTTAATGTGTGGTCGCATCCTCTTTCCTTGATTATCATGACAGTTGATAAATGCTAAGATGGTTTGTTCATGTGGAGAGTCGACTAACAAAAGGTATTTACAAGGCAGATGTGAGGTAGGACGCCCTAGGACATTCAGTGACCTTACTGGTGAGGCTGTTCAGAACGGTCAGTCAGGTGCGTAGTGTATGAACGTTGACGAGGCTAAAGGAGTGTGTAAGGATCGTAGCACATAGCGTTCTAAGGTTTCTGCCTACCCTCAAGGTAAAAAGGCGTGAGTTTAGGTATGTATATGAACAAAAAAAAATGGATCAACAAAAGTTCTGTACAATACATGTATTCTGTTAAATAATAACCAATCAAGAGCATTAGTTTATAAACTCAACTCCAACCTACCACAAAACACAATTCTAAACAAAGTTTAATTCGTAAAATTATTCATACATTTATTCAGTAGTACACAAACAACGTGAACAACTAAATCTAAATGTATACGAAGCATAACAATCCGTGACCCCGCGCTAAAGTCGAGCGCTAAACAAAACAAATACTACTTCGTTACGTCACGGCAGTACGGTATGCAACGTTACGTGGAAAAAAGTTATTGAATTCATTTGTACGGAATAACGAACGTAGATTCTGTAGGAATTTTGTTCTGTTTTCAAAAAAACATCGTTACGGTTCCCTGAAAAGGCAGGCAGATACGTTTTTTAGTCCTATTTCGTAAATCGTACACAATATGTTATGTTTATTAGCGGGTATCACGAAATCAATAGTATTTGTTAGTAAGTACCAAAATATACCTTTGAACACGTAAACAAATTATAGCAGTGTTTAAAACACTGCCATCTGTTATGAAATTTCTTTAACTTTTGCTCTTTAGTCAAAAGAGGGCGCTACTATACACGTTTGAACAATTTACGCACTTGTTTATTTATCTATGATATAGCTTTCCACTTACATTGCTCTATAAATTAAACAGCTAAGATTTTCTTTCTACGCACGATGAAATCCGCCATCATAGCCCATTGTGTGAACGCGACAAGGAAAATGGTCTGTTTACATTGCATCCATTCATTGATGTTTTGATTACGCATACTGATCACTTGATTGGGAAAAGGTCATTAGTTTTTTATTTTACTACTGGCTACTACTGTTTGGACCAGGGTACCTAAAAATCACAGAGCTCCTTAATTTAATTTGATAATAATTATGTTCGTGAGATGTGGAAAGTTTTGAGATAGGCCTTTGCCCAAGAGTGGGACAGAAGCTATTAAAAAAAAAACTCTGACATTTATTAAAATGATTTGCAAGCTTCTAAGAATTGTTTGTTATTGTAACGGAAATTTTCATTTGTAGCAAACAAGAAAATGTAGGACTCAAATCAAATCAAAATCATTTATTTCAAATAGGCCAGTTACAGGCACTTTTGAATGGTCGAACAACAATAAAAATGAAGCTACAGTCCCATTCACAAGACATAATAACTGTGAAAGTACTGTAGTTGCCCATTCCAAAGCGTAGATCTCTATGGAGAAGAATGGGCAAGAAACTCCATGGACAAGAATGGGCAAAAAAACTCCATGGACAAAAGACTATAACTTGTTTCCTTTAAGTATGGCCAAAAAGGTATTTTAATTAACTAGGTGGACTGCTGACGATACCCTTACCACACCTCCTCATTATCAGCCACGCTCCTCTCTTTTCTCTATGCCATGCTTCCAGGATCTAACTCATCATCATCTTCCTGCTCTTCCCTCATGTTATTTGGGGTCGGCGCAACACGTTTTTCTCTAACATTCTCCGCTGTCAATCGTCACGCTATTATTTACTCCTTTTTCCTTCATATAATTCTTCACACAATCCTGATTCCATGAGCTAACTATTGGACATAATTTATAAAAACATCATAATCACAATCAATTTTCTAGAACCAAATTAGAGACAAGGAAGAACCATAGAGGATAAAGTGTGTCGAACATGGTGTGCACGCCAATGTTTACAAGTGACGTCATTGCGTTAATAGATACAGGTTTGCAGCAAAACAAGATATTTACCTCATTGATATATGCAACTACCGTTGTATAATAACACGTTACAACAACAACAACACGCGTAAAGATAGTTTTTCTCATGCTGTTAGCTTGCTTTGTAAACAAACATTTATGAAAGTTTTGGCTAATTCCTGCCTCGGAACAATTTGGTCGTATGACTTAGTACTTATCTTAAAATGTGCGAGTGAAGGAGTGCAGTAATATTGCTAAATTTATAGAATTCAGTAGGATCTAAAGTCGGCATGGGTCTAGAGCTGACGTGATTGCTCCGAAGAATTTGTGCGAAATAAGCCAAAAGGCCATAAATGCCACGTGGTCATCATCATCTTCCAGCCCTTGTCCCATGGTTTTTTCTTCCTATCTATAGCTATTTAAATAAATATCAAAATAAATGAGTCTACTATTTGGACTCTAATAGTCACAAACAGAATATGACAGAAGCAAAACCATGTAACACGAACAAGCATCCAGGTGCTCAAAAAGTCGGTAAAGAACCCAAAATTGAAGTAAACAACAACAGGCGTAATTTCCTATTACATAAAGCAGTTTTTCAGCAAATTCGTTTAAAAATAAAAATATAAAACACATTTCAAAGTAGCAATTCTTGTTTACTGCCAACAAAGTGCAAGCGCCCCATTTCAGTATATACAGGCGCCGCCGTAACGTCGTTCCGTAGATAAACACTACCAATCGATTTTATAGCAACCCGGCTGCGTAATGCCAAACTGTATACTACCACAGACATCTATAGGCTGTGCTGGACCGCTTGGTGCTCGTTACACTAAAGAGCAAAATGTATTTCAACACAGACATTCTCTATATTAGTACACATTATGCTCGTCATTTCCAAAGCAAACTACAGACGAGTGCAGAGCAAAAGAATAGGCAGGGTAGTAAAACACATTAAGGAGAACTTTGGATGCAAGAGCGAGCGAACCGAGCTAAAAAAAATTGCTGTTCCCTACATTTTGACGAGTTATGTGAACATAAAGTACGGAACAGCTGTTTTTTTTTCGCGATTGCATGTTTGGTCCCATTTCCATAGTAAATATTGTTCATAATTATGAGTACTACGACCTCTTGAGAGGTTGTTGGTGTTCTACCAATAACCCTGTACAGAAGAAGATGGGGTTTTGATTTTGGTGATCTTTTACTATTTTTGGTAGTATAAAACGTTTTTTTTATGTTATATTGACATAAGCCCTTGATTACTGTGGCATGAATCTGTCGATCGCATCTAAGAAGAGTAAACTGGGACTGTAGCTTAGCGTTCTTTTTTTTTTTTGTTCTTTGACTTTCAAAAGTTCCTGTAATGGTCTAATTGAAATAAATGCTTTGAGTTTGAGTTTGAGTTAAGAGAGTCATGTGGCTGTCTATACTCTTATGTATTTTGCTCAAATATTCTAAAGCATAACGTATTTCAACACAGACATTGTCTGTGCTGGTATGTACTATGCTCTTCATTCATTAAAGCAAACTACCTGCGAGCACAGAGCAACCCGTGTCTGTGGTAATATACAGTTTGATATTACGCAACCCGGCTACCCCCGGACGCTTGCAGGGTGCAGGGGTGCACTCCCCACTTCGGGGAAACGCCTGCTCGCACCTCCATTCAGAATGCAATGAAAATTATTGGAATAGCTGCAACAACCGATTCTTTGAACAGATAGTAACGATGTGTTTTTAATGTTTCCGTGAAGATTGAATGAAAAAGGGTCGTATTTGTTGTAGAGCCGACTGAATTGGGTCAGAGACCGACTAATCGACTCCATGGTACAACATAACATCACGCCGATAATCCCTGAAGGGTTCAGCTGATGTGTATCTAACAGTACCACCATATTTATCAACCGGACACCAATCCTGACTCTTTTATTTATTCTCTGTCTAGCAAACATTGATGTTTTTTTTTCTGGCTCCGAGCAGCTCTGTCATTTCTTTTTCTAGCCTACTACGCTTATCATCCTAGCCTTTTCTCAAGTATAGTCGGCTATGGCTTCCAGTCTAACTGAATGCAGCGGAAAACCACATGGAGTGACTGCCTGTCCGACCTCCACAACCCATTTTATACTAAGTAATAAGATACCGTAATAATAATATGTCCGACTTCCTGTAACGACTTGTTTAGCCACGAGCTCCTGAAATCTACAATGGTCAACAACCAATAATACGTTAAAAAAGATGATATTAGACCGGATAGAAAACAAATCCGTCCAATCAAAGCGGCTGATAGGATTCCCGAACATAAACATATGAACAAACAATAAAAGTATCGACATACGAATTCGAGGCGCTTATCACACTGATAGTACAAATTGTTATCAGCCAATGACAACAGTGTGTGCTTTTTCGTGTTACGGTAATGTAAACACTAGGTAAAAAGGTGTAAAGGGGGTTGTACTCAACCAATTTGAAACGGAGAGGGGGGGGTGAATAAGGATGACGCTTATTATAAAAGGTTCTAAGAAGGGACGCACTTAGCTTCCAGTAGCTTCCGCTCGGTGTCTACTTATTTTTCCTGTTTGCGTTATTTATGATTAAATAGGATGAGATAGGCGAATATCATATCACTATGTTTCCTCTTAAGCCTTATACTTAGCTTCTCTCCATAAAATACAGGGGGGTCCAAAAACCACGTCCAGAAATGCCAAACCTTAGAAAATAAGATCGATATGGCGACCAGCACACCAGGGTGGATGGCATTGAGAAGATCAGGTAAGACCTGGTTGGCACTCGCGCTGACCAGGGAAGTATGGCATGTTGGATGAACAAGGCCGCTAATGAGCATGATGAGCACACCTGGCCTATTGGGAATCTCCGACACCACCACAACAAACAACCTAGTTGTCTACACGTTCTAAGACTCCTAAGACTCATCAATATGGTTTTCCTGCACAACGAAACACTATGGTGAAGAAACGAAATACGATGCTTAAAGATGAATATGCCTAGACTATCCTACCGTCTCGATACCAAAAATGCGATAACTTGCAATTTTTTTTTTTTACAAAATCATAGCCGAGGCCCAAGAAGTCATAAGGGGAACGTATGAACACAACATGTCCGTACGATTCCTTATCACACAGATACAAAGCGTTACTGATACCGTTGTCAACTTCTTATCAGTACAATAACATTGGCGCCGACGTATCCAAGTGCGAGTACAATTTGCTTATTTAATTTCATTCAATGAATTATGTTCTGTATAAATAGTTGGGAGATAGGGACTTTATAAATAAGTGTTTTCTAAAATGGGAGTCGTAGAACATGCACAGTACCACCGTTAGCCTGCATCCCACTACTGGGCGAAAGCCTCTCCCCATGACTTCCAGGACTTTTCGATCCAGGGCCGATTTGAACCACTGGTCATTGGTTTTGTCCAGCTTGTCCTGTCATCTTCAAAGAGCTCCACCGCGACGTCTTCTAACTTTGTGAAGGCTCCACAAAGTGACTATTTTGGTCCATACAACATAAGCAGACATAATAATTCCACTGCTAGGACACCTGCCTCCATTGTGAGAGGGAGTAGGCCGTAACCCACCACGTGGCAGTCATAGAACAGCAAATGAGATCAACGCTTAAGTTACTCAATATTTTTCAAGCTACACCCTGCAAGGGTTACCAGACAACTTTTCTAAGGGGTGCAAGTGCATCGATTTGACTTGTCTTGACCCTAAAGCTGACAGAATTCTGCTCAAGCCCTCTCCACCCCTTTTAAATCCCGGTAACTTAATAATTCAGAGGGGAACTAACAATTAATGCTGGACAAGTCTTCAATTAGTTCCGGCTTTTATGACGTAAATTGTCACAGTCTGACTGCGAAATAGATTTAATTGAAATTGTTAAGAGGGGTCGTAGAAACCCTTCCAACAGTCAATAATTTGATTGAATAAAAATATGTTTATTCGTTTAATCATTCGTTACATCAGATCATGATTAGAGTTATTCTGAGTCCCAAAACAAGTGGACAATCTCGAAACATGCACGAAAGCAAAACCGTTGAATAACAATCATAAAAACAAATGAGTCCCACTCAAAAGAAATTACTTACAAACAAAAATAAAGAGCCTTTTACCCAATCAACTTTTAAATACTCCGGCCAAAAATGGAAAAATCCCAGACAAACAGAAATAACAAACAAAAGCCGTTAATGTATTTGTCGCAGCGCCGGCACCGGCAAGTCGCAAGAAATCAATAGTCACACGCTTGTTTACAATTCCGTAAGAACCCACGCACATGTGCGATTATCGCTACGACTAAACTGCCGCAGCCGTAATTAGACACGCTATAGTTATTTTAAGGGCTGATGTATCACGCGGTTTTTGAGTTTTGGCAGCAGGTGGTAAAGGCAAATATGGCAGAAGAAGATTTGAGCGAAATAAACAAAATTAACCAAACACTCTAGTACCATAAGTCCTTGAACCCCAATTTCGAAGGCATGTGGAAATTATGAACCCAAACTGGGCCCACGAGGTAGATGGCGGTCCATTCTCTCGCAGTGAGAAGAGGCCTGTGATACAGTAGAGGGAACGTTACACGGTTTAAAAGATCTTAAGCATACATGGCTTGGTTAATCCGTCATCACAAGTTGCAAAACCATAACTACTTGAAATAGATAAAAACAACCACCAAAAGCTAGTCCATACTTTTTCGACGAGTTCGCTGATCTGAACATTGACGGAGAAAGAACAGCTAGGAACTGTGTTAATAAGTCGTTAAATTATAACGTCAATCCATTTACACTACCAAGCCCACGTCAAAATTAAACTTCCCACTACCGCAGACAAAACGTCACAACGACCACCCACTAGTACATCAACAAACAAAATCAAATCTAGATTTGAAACCCCAAATCTATAAACATATTTAGAACTACCTACATGTCTTGAAATATCCCAAAGTTATACATAACACGACCATACGAATATATCTCAGTCCAGATTCCCGACAATTCAACAATACTATTGTTATATTACGTCATATATAAATTGTAAGGAACGGATCTGAGCTCAGCGAATTTGTAGAAGCAAACATTTGGGACGTGAAGACAATATTGCAGACTTGGCAGGAAGAGCTTCTTAGTAGCTTTGACAGGATAAAAGTAACGAATTTCTGCCTTTTTAATCCCAGTTATGTCTACGCTTTCTATACCACATAAAATTAACTGCCGTAAAACGCAATGCAGCAGTAACCTACAACGTTAGGACACAACAACTCGCCGCTCCAACACGAAACTGCTTTAACCTATTTCCCTTGACTGACTTACTACGGCAGCTGCTTCTGACACTCCCGACGTATAGTTGGAACGACTTATCTTGTATCAGCCATCAGTTGTGACATAAATAGGGCCGAACTTATGGAACCCATGCCGCCAGCATCCCCTGTCAGCGCCAACAAGTTGCCAAACGTTTATAATAAGCACATCCGCTCAAAATTGAAGGAGTTCGCAGTCGGAACACGTTCGCAACCAACAGGTCAACATATTACATAAAAAGAGGAACTATAACTTTATGCCGGACGAAATAAGGTAGAAGTTTGCGTGTACAGGAGCAGACAAAGTATCGATCGCCAATTTTCCAGCATAACAGGCGTCCTTCACCCCGTGCCCTTTCAGTATAAACCGGCTAAATTACAAAACAGTGTTTGAAGTAAGGAAATGAGACGTGCCGGATACACTGTTATTAGGTTAGGTTATAGAATATTTTTTTCGTCGTTCAGGCAAATGTCTGGCGAAAATAGATGGGGAGTTTTGGGCGGCAGTCTGGGTCAAATGGACTGTCGGAGTTGTGAACATGTCCGTCAATATACATCAATATGTATTGTAGGAAATGATTTGGGTCACGAAGAGAAAAGAAAACGTTTTGTTTCATTGAGAACTGGACAGGTTGCTGAACTAAATAAATTTTACAAAAATCGTTTATTTTCAGTCTAACATTTTATAATTTCAGGGTTCTTAGCTGTAAGATTCAAATTTTACCCCCGATACGCAATTGCGTCATCAGCATCGAATAATAATTTCCGCATGAACGTTAAACATGGAATAGGTAAGTTCGACCACCACCATACCAGTTTGATTCTCTACGCGTGTAACTAACTCTCCTGAACTTAAATTCCTTAAACCGATACTGTTTATACAGCCTATTTTCTGATAAAAAAACTATAATTAACAAGTAGCTGCGATATCCAAGGAAACGAAGGCTGAAGAAGCCGTGTTGACATGAATCCTCGAGTTCTCGAGTTCGAGGCTAGGATAGAAGACATGTATTTTCCTCATCTTCTCTTAATAAAGTAAGGATAGCGTTCAAAGTTTTTTTCAGATTCATCATGACTGTATGTTTATGTAGATATTTTTTGCTATTTGATAATTGAAACCAATAATATTGACCAACAAAGGTTTCTCGTCATTGGTTTCCCTAAACATACCATCTTGTATTGTATATCGGCCTACTGTCCACGGCAACTCCACGACCAATCTTGTTTTTAGTCTTCAAATGTTGACTAAAAGTATACTTCTTCGCTAAAATGTTGGCACTACCTCTCATGTGCATATATCCCGATATCTTCAGTCTTTAGCCTAACCCGATCAAAATACCCTCATTGATCAGGAGGGTAAACCACTATGACCCATTTCTTCAGTCATATAAGACCACATGTTACTTAGGACTTGAACTGGCAAAATCTCGGTTTACTTACTGGTATCTCTCATCCTCATCCATCGGTATATTAAAACCACGTGCCATTTAGGCAGGATATCAAGCTATTAAAAGAACGTAAGTAGGAAAAGTTCTGTATGGTGTCGGACGTAAAGAATAGCATCATCCCATATCTTCCCGTGGGTGTTGTAAGAGGCGACTAAGGGACTTTCCAGAGAATGGGCAGCAGCGCTCTCTGTGCTTTTGTAACAACCGTACTGCGATCGCCAACCCGCCTGCCAAGCGTGGCGATTATGGCAAAACTCCCCTTATGTACACTTGGGGGGGCCTATGTCCAGCAGTGGACGTCTTTCGGCTGAAATGATGATGATGAAGTAGGAAAAGACCTGAAACATTTTTGTTCCGTTTGTGTAACTTCGGCCATCGAAATGATGTCAAACGTGGGAGTCGAATCGTCTTTGTTTCGTTCCACGTGTCTTCAGAACAGAATTAGATTAATAGATGTAATGAGGTACAACAGAGCCTGAAACTGTTTGATCTTGGCTGTTATTTCTATTTAATCTCATTTTACGGTATGGCCACAGACAAAGCGTAGATATGGTGAATTCTGCTTCCCGCATTAAGTGTTTGCCTGTCTAAGGAGCAAGGAGTTTTTGAACTGTCCAAGAGGCACGATGTTTTTACACTGTCCATGATGTTGTGAGTGAGTGGAGGTGAGATAGGCAGTCGTTTCATGAGACAGTATTCAGCTGAATCCGATAAGCCTGGAAGCCGATCCCAACTTTATAAAACGGTAGAAAGATGATGTTGAATATTATTGGGTCTCTTGTACCTCGCTGCACAACCCTCACATGACACTGTAACATTTAGTTTCATTATGAATAGGCATGAGCTTTTCATAATGAACTCACTCCCAAATTATAACGTAGTAAGTTCATCATATGAATACCCCACAATTAACAGCGGCACGGACAAAATCACCGGTCTCCCTTATACCCCAAAGTTACTCACGATACCCTTAGGAACTAGGGTGTGGGCTTGTAACAAACAATCTGAGTCACACGTATACCTACTTATGCAAATTTTGGGGTGGAATGACAACTTATTCTGAGGGGAAAAGCTTTGACAAACGAGGTGTTATTTTTTGCAGCCGAGTGGCTGTGATGTAGGGGTATATTTAAAGTAGACAAATGTGGTTTGATGGGTCTTGTGGCAAAGAGTCCCCATGGCGGTTTTTATCTTTTCAGTTATAAAGCCCATCTTGGCGTTATAAGACGATCAGGAATCTCATTCACACTTAACTCTTCAAAGATGTTCTGTCTAGAAACTTTATTATAATATCCATTACATAATACTTTAATCTTTAAATTCTACCAGCCATAATAAGAAAGGATCTCATTCGTTTTTATTTGCAGATAAAGCAATAACGTTGTTATGGCAACTTGAAAATTGTTCAGACCTTAATAGAAACATGATTAAAGGAAAGTCGGGAAAAACAACGACAACAGATGTAGCAATTACGTATTGTGTCGCAATTTCAAGACTCGGAAACTTTGTTGTTGTTATGTCTGAGGGATACCAAGTTTATACGTTTATAAGACTTCATCTGTTTTTGAAGTTTGTTGCATGCCTAGACATGAATTTAGTGGTTACCCCGAGAATGATGAAATGACAGTTCTTGCTTTCTTGCGTAGTAAAATAGTTATTCATCATCATCATCATCAGCATCATCATCAGCCTATAATGTTCCCACTGCTGGGACACAGGCCTCCTCTCTATGAGAAGGAGTGGGCTGTAATTCACCTCGCGGGCCCAGTGCGGGTTGGTAGATGTCACATGTCTTCGAATTATTAGTTCTAGGACATGCTCGTTTCCTCACGATGTTTTCCTTCACCATTTTTGAGGGTAGTGGTGATAAAATAAATTACACAACCTAATGCGCCTGCTTGGGTACGAACCCACGACTTACTGATCGTAAGTCGGGGTTGCCACCACTGGGCCACCGCTGCTCTCAAAAATGGTTATTGCATGTTCCCAATACATATTTGCGTGTCATATTTCGTCCATTTACATCGTCTGTCAAACGTTGCCTTTTCAATTACCGATCAAGGCCCAATATTATCACGTTCATTTACTACAATAGTGGCCAAAGTTTACTAATATCGAAGCGAAAGTCGTGTCGCTTCCGGCTTCATATTACCGGCCGAATAAAGCTTTAGGCTACATACACATTGGCAATATTACACCTCAGAGTAACGTTCTTCCAAGTGAAGCTTAGCATTTGCAAGAGTCATCGTCGAACCTGCGTCGAGCTTCGTCAAAAATGTTTGGCGGCTTTTTCCCAATGTGTGCACACCCTAAGCACTTTTATAGCGAAAATGTTTGCCGAGAATGTTTTCCTTCGCCAGGCTTTCATAGAATACTTAATTAAGCGTGAAACATGTATTAGGAACACGTGCGTGTGGGCAGAACGCCCTTAAAGAAATATGAAATAAATTCATGTTAATGCGAGCGTGCGTCGGTACAGACAGAGTAAAACTTCCATGAAAGGTAAGAGGATCATTACTTATTATTGGCTTACTTTTCTCTTACTTAAAAACATGTATAAAACAACTGATATATTACTGAAAGGTTTCATTAAAACCTACCCTCCTCAGTCCCTCACAGTTTTATTTCTGTAGAGGTAAGAATCAGTGGTGCATCTAATTCGGAACAGAGTAAGCATTCAGTCATACCCCGGTGAACAATAGCGTGAAGATGAGGGGATTAGCAGAAATGGGTCAGAGGTGGTCGTAGGTGGTACACTTGCCAACATAAGCTTGAGAGGCTTATAAACCGCTTCACCGATGGATCTTCTAAGGGATTATCCTTTTGAAATCGACTTGATAGATGGATTGGTGATCAGTGATATTCCGAAGGAGGATTCTTCAAAACACAAAGCATTTATGCCACTAAACATTTTACTATCTGCTGCTAGACTCGGTCAGCAAGGCAGAAAGTAAATCAAGTAAGATATGGTAATCTTAATACAGCTTTTGGACCTAATTTATACTTCCTGAAGTGGCTATTTCCTTAGACGGAGAGATTGGTTCAATATTCCCCAAAAATGTGTTTTTATTCTTTACGTAGCCAAAAGAAAATCTCATCCTATCATGACGAGGCGTTTCTACATTCAATAGACAATGTAGACTAGATTGAGGAAAAAAGTGCTTCAAGACAAAAACTTGTCTGAATGAATGTCTACTGTCTAGCAAGCTATTTAAATATTTTTTCATCCTATTTTTTATAGAGCCTAGGCTAACTGGAGAATTTACCGTTATTATTACCCTATTAATAAAATTCGACGGTTAGCAAAAACATGGGAACAACTTTTTGTTTCTTAATTCTTGACAAAAAGCATGAGAACTTTTTAGTTGCCGACTGCTTCGAAATTGCCTTTGCGCCATTAGTATACCGAATAGGCTGGAATTTAGGTGCTTCATTATCGACTCCAAGTAAACTGCTCTCCATAGACAAATACACATAGAACTGCTGAACTGACATCTCTCTAGACTCTACATAGAACTGCTCTCCATTCAAGGGTACTCTGGTTACTACATACGTTTAGAGATGTTATCCAGCACATACATCCTTCAAAACCACCAACATACCTGTAACAAAAAAATAACGCATACATTAACAATGTAACCCGGGTTAAAACACAGAACCCTACTAAAGTCTTCCCAAGTAACCTATAAACAAAATATTTTGCGAAGTCTACACGCCACGCCGGTTGGCAACAGGAAGCCAGGGGGGTAGGCGAGGTGCGAGGGGAGGGTAGTGACGTCAGCCCGGTCGTCGCCCTGCAAGGTCACGCCTCCCGAAGACGCCACCCCCAGCCAGACTGCGTTACCCATGCGGTGTGATGCCGGGGTTATGTAGCCGGGTTTATGTTTAGCGGAACACGCTGTCGGCTGAATGTTTGATGAGCTAAGTATTGAGGGTATGTTCAGTGGTTAAATAAAACAGCTATGAAATTAAATCGTTGTGAATTTACTGTTATACTGTTGCTTCTTCAGAATATTCCAAGTTTTGTCACAAGATACAAGTTTTTTAAGTTTTGAAATTATTGTTCAAACCCGTGTTTTCTAAAATGATCTCTTAAATGTGACTTGCTTTTACATTAAGGCAACATTTGGATTGAAAAGCCTCGCAAAAAAACTTAAACGCTTGGTACGTTCCCTATTTGGGTACCCGTGAAAATTCTCTTCTTTAAAAATAAAATCAGGCCCGCACCAGTAATCGAATTGACATTATCGTATCGATTCCCAACCGGGCCATCACAGTTTTTGCCGAATAAAGAACCTGTTACAGGAGAAATTTATAGTTTTCCGATGTAAATGTCGTTCCGAATCTGGCCCTGAAACTCACGCACTTGAAAAAATATCGGCTTACGAAAGAATTCGGAGCACGCAAGGATACATTATTAATGACTGTATCTGTGTATTTTATGGGTAAAACATTATAATTTCTTAGTTGTCCCGCGCAACTTCGTCTGCGTCACATTTTTCCCATTTTCGTAACATTTTGCATTGCTGCTCCGCTCTTATTGGTCGTAGCGTGGTAATATATAGCCTATAGCCTTCCTCGATTAATGGGCTATCTAATACTGAAAGAATATTTTAAATCGGACCAGCACTTCCCAACTTTATTATTAGTAAAATATAGATTATTACGTATATATAGTGTAGCTGAAGAAACTAAGCAAAGGAACATAATTATCTATCACACAGACTCTCTTGACATATGAAAAGGAAGACGGTGTATCAACAATTTCGATTGACTAGGTTTCCATGCAATATCGTTCATAAACTTCCTACGGAACAAAGACAACTTAGCCATCTCAGAAAATAGTGTTTCGGGAAATGGATCTAAACCTATTCATGTAAAGATATATATATCTACGTTTTGTGTAAGCAACGACTTATTGTCGGGCCTACGATATCCTCCCATACTTACCTAAGTACTAAAGCTGTAACAGAAATATTGTAAAACCAAATGATTTTAAAAGAGTAACCATGGAGTTTCTTGCCGGAAACATAGGAAACGACCAACCCGAACCGAGCACCTTTTTGTCGACGTTTTATAAGTGCCCATGTAGGCCTATGTAAAATAAAAATATTTTGATTTTGATATCATTATCTTAGAACCACGTCTTAAACTCCGTATCGAACTAAGACCCGACAACATAGCAATTCAATCGCTTCCCCGATCGCCAATGACCATAAAACCCCATTTGAATCTGCAGACATTCCACAAACAACATAAATATAATCATGATGAACTGCCTCCGCTATCAGACGCAACCTTACTTACGTTTCAATGTGTGGGTGTGTCGAGGATACGGGTACGGTTGTATGTGTGCGTTAGATCTGAAATTCTGAACTGACTGTAGCTTGGATTGCCTCAATGTGTAATACTTTCTTGTAAGGGTTGACGCTTCTGTGTTTATTTTAAGTTCTTCTTTATCTAGCTTTTTTGGAAGCTTTTAATCGTATTTGAGGTGCTGATCTATATATATATATATAAATTACATGTCACGTTGTTTGTCGGGGATGGACTCCTAAACTACTTAACCGATTTTAATCAAATTTGCACACCGTGTGCAGTTTGATCCAACTTGAAAGATAGGATAGCTTACATCTCAATTTATAGTCGCAATATTAATTTATTGCAAATTAAGTCACAATTATCTGTTAGCTCCAAACGATTCTAACAGATGGCGGTATCTGTTGACTGGACTGAGTAAGTATTCAATAGATGGCAATGTATAGGAGCGCAGCAGCAATGAAAAATATTGCGAAAACGGGGAAAATGTGACGCAGACGAAGTTGAGCGGGACAGTTAGTTATCTAAAAAATTATTCTTCATTAGATCTCTCGGAGACAGAAATCGCTTTAGATATATAATAGCAGCCGATGTTAAAACAAATACACAGTCCGAATACTGAGTGCTATTATAAAAGGAATACTTATCGCCTTTCAACACCCGTCCAGCGAAAACGCGAAAACAAGCCAATCTCATCCAAATTAGCATTTTAAATAACAGTCGCAAAAAATATAAAATCCCGACGCAGCCCTACATTCTATTTACACAGCCAACGTGTTTGTCCATCCCCGTCCTTTAGCCGTATAAATTGAATCCTGTTTGTCCTGCTCCTGCAAACACTTTATTTGAAACTCTAATGCTATTTCCTTAGAGCTGACATTTGTAAGATAGTTAGCCCAAGGTTTCCTTTGGTTTCTGGGTGTTATTCAAGTTTATGGATTTGTGAACACTGAGATCTGTGCAGCATGTGATGATACAGATGGTATTGCACACCGTTTTATATTTTTTGTATTAATACTATACACTAATACTCTGCATGGTGTTTGACGTAACGAATAGCACCATCCCATATATTCCCGTGGGTGTCGCAAGAGGCGACTAAGGGATTTGCCAGAGAATGGGCAGCAGCATTCTCTGTGCTTTTGTAACAACCGTACCGTAATGCGATCGCCAACCCGCCTTCCAAGCGTGGTGATTATGGCAAATCCCCCAAAATGTCAATGTGGCGACACCTGGGGGAGGCCTATATCCAGCAGTGGACGTCTTTTGGGCTTAAATGATGAATGATGATGACTACACAGTAGTGAAATAGTATATAGAGGAGCTCGTGGCTAAATAATAACAGCTGCACGGGTTGATCTTTAAGGTTAAGCCGAGCTTACCGAGTTTGGTCCGTGGATGGGTGACCATAATAAATTACAGGAGTTTCATCCGTGCCACAAAAAGCACGTTAAGCCGTTGGTCCCGGTTGTCATTTGTAGATCTTTGACAGTCGTTACCGAGTAGTCAGAAGCCAAAAGTCTGACATCCAGTCTTACAAGGGGTATCGTATTACCCAATTACTGTGTTGTGGTGGTCAGATAGGCAGTCGCTTCATGTAAAATACTGGTATTCAGCTGCAACTGGTTAGACTGGAAACCGACCCCAAGATAGTTTGGGAAAAGGCTAGACGGATGATCAGTAGAGAAATAATATGCATTGTTATAGGCGAAAAATAGAGTCTGTCTTCTCCGAAAAACCTTGGAATTGGAATCAAGTAATTTTCTGGTCTCAATAATACACAAAAGGATTTCAAATAGGATCATTTGCAAGACCTGTCACGACCCAAATGTTGTTCAATGATTAGCAAAGCGAAATCGTGGCATAAGATGAATTACCGTTATCTGGGAGATAAATATTCATATTTGTAGTCTTAAGACAATGATTTCAGACATGTTGAGGGGTAATTCCAAAGCGAAACAAGACTTTGGATTTATCAGGCTGTATGGTGTCGGACGTAAAGAATAGCACCATCCCATATCTTCCCGTGGGTGTCGTAAGAGGCGACTAAGGGATTTGCCAGAGAATGGGCAGCAGCGTTCTCTGTGCTTTTGTGACAACCGTACTGCGATAGCCAAGCGTGGCGATTATGGCAAAACCCCCCTTATATCAATATGGCGATTATAGCAAAACCCTTCTTATGTCAATGTGGCGACACTTGGGAGAGGGCTATGTCCAGCAGTGGACGTCTTTCGGCTGAAATGCTGATGATGATGAAGGAAGAAGTATTAAGTCGGCGTAAAGCAATTTAATTTAAATTCGAATCCATGTCAAGTTGTACTTAGACAGTAACTCAAGTCCCTAAGTGCTTCTGTGAATGGGTCATCTTAGTTTATAACCAAGTTTCAGTCAAAGACAGAATTGTAAGTGAAGTTCGGACTTGTTATAAGATTACAAGATAAACTAAGTTAGGTTTCCAATCAGATCCCTAGCGTTCAATTAAACTATTGCTCTAAATTAAGCTTGTTACAGTATTAAGGTCTGGGATTTAGAATAGTCTGATTACTACTAGATTGTAGTTTCTGTAAGGGTTCGTAATCTTTGAATTCTGAGAAAGTTTACAAAGCTTTGTCGCTCTCGTGGTAGATCCAAGATCATATCGATTGTCCGCTTATGTACCACTATTGTACATGAAGTTTAAATAAATAAATTATCATCAAAGGACAATTGTTTGCCCTTTATTTGTTTGGTAGATAAGTAAATTGTTAGGATGCTTAGGTCCCACAATTTAAAAAAACTGTGAACAAATGAAAAGCCGTCAATGCACTTTGACTCTTGAACTTTTGCCTTAGCAGTGCTGTGGCATACTGCAAGCCGACAGTAATAAGTAGGTAATTCAAAAAGATGTTTACCTTAATAATGATAGGGACTTTTTTATTTTCACTCAATCAAATTACCCACATGTACGGTTTCTACGTCATACTTATTTGCGAAACTGATAACCATGAGTTGCCTACTTGAGTGTGTAAACAATGCTATGACGATGACGTCACTACCGTGCCCACGTCACCGTAAGTGTCAATATGAGCCAATGATTAGTTAAAATCTTATACATATGTATGTGTCTTGGAATCGCGATAAATAACAAATGTCCCGCCTAGAAGCTTCTGATATTCGCGCAAATACCATGAAGTTGTCAATATTCTGATTGATTGAAAACGGATTACTGATTACATAATCGATGAAGCTTATGGATCGAATAAATTGTCTGAAGAAGCTCTCAAAGCTGGAGTCGATGAATTATTGATACCGTAAGTAGCAAACTGGATTTTATCAAGTAAACAGTAGTCAAGCAATCAATTCTACAAATCCAACCGCATTTCTCTATCGCGTAGCTTCGAGCGCACTACAAACAGCCTCTTAGTTTTCAATACCTAACGCCCAAGAGAAAAAGGCTGGCCACAAATAAAAATCCGCCATCTTGCCAACAAGAATCTCAAAGGCTAGCAACATCCAATTAAGTCCATGTCAGTGCTACAGACGTCCAAGTGGGAGAAGTTTTCGTTGCTTCCATTTCCATCGATGCGAAATCTGAAGCTTTGGAAGCAAACGTTATTGATTGGCAAATAGGAGCCACAATATCTACCTAGGTGCTAGGTTTATGAGGATTCGAAGTAACGTGTAAAAGGGGAACTTTTCGTTTCGACATATGTTCGAATCCCGATGTCGAGACTTTGCAACTGCCAGACGTGTAGACATGAAAAGAACATGGCACAAGAAGACTCTTTTTACAGGAGCTTACAGGAGTACGGTACACGCCTCGTATTTTTAAAGCCTCTTACGTCCGTTCTGATTAATGAAAAAGTTACGAGACCTAGTGTTTCCCCAGGGAGGAACAAGCCTCATTACGTGAAGACTTTTAGAAGAATTCCTACAGAAAAGGATGGTATTATGAACGTCTTACTTTTATTTCATTAAGTAGACGGTTGCTAATTATTTTTCCATTTTTTTTTTATTATTCTCAAGGGACTACCTAGAGTCATTTCCAAGATTAGAATACTAATACACCCCCACATATGCTTAGCTGTACGAAAGTTTTCATTTCTAATAATTTAAAGCTCATCATTGAAATTCAAACGTGATGTTTTTAAAATTTCTTAAGATAAAATGTGTCCCTGCGAGTACGTTTGCTGTGAAAACAAGGATGATAAAAAAAAATTATCGTCTTTTACTGGTAAGAAAATTCCAAGGAAATAAAAACCAATGGAAACCGTTGCGAAACTATAATTCTAGATCGAGATACCTAGAAATATAGTTTAGCAACATCTTCCATGGATCACGTTCATGGAAAGCAATACAAATGCGAGGTAAAATTTTTCTTTCTCCTTTCTAGGTAAATCAAGAGCTTATGAAAGGATTAAAGCGTTTACACCTTACGGCATTTCATACAAAATTTCAAGTCCTTATTTTCCTTAATGACTGAACCGATTTTAATTAAACTTAATACGGCAGGATACATAGTTCTAAAAAGTTACTAAAATACATTTTCGGAGTGCCTTTCAACAAAAGATAAATGTAAATGTCTGTTTCTATAGATAATTTATAATCGGTCTAATTTAGCTGTAATACTATTTTTCGAAAATGTTTTTAGTAAATTTTTGGACCTGTGTATCCTCCATGCGAATGAAGTTTCATTAAAATAGGTTCAGTCATTTGAGAAAATAAGGACTTGAAAGTTTGTATGAAATGTCGTAAGGCGTAAACGCTCTTAGGACAGTTATTAAAATGCGCACATTATATTATGACTATTATTTTACAAATTTTCCTCTGATCTGTGACAGTGGAGCAGAATATTATATCTTCTTTAACTTGATATTTTTAGTGATAGTGAGAAAACATGACAATCAATATCAACAACTAGCTAGATTTTGCCAGCAATTTCTTGGCCCATGTATGTTAAACATTATCAACTTTGATTAATAGAAGCACAACTCGTTGACAAAAATTATTGCATGATAAAACACCTCCAGAATTATTTTTGAAAATATATCACGCGAATCTGACTCATCTTTACTTGGCACGCTAGTTCTGATCACCCCGAAATGGCGAAGCAGCGTGCAACTATTTACAAAACAAAGTTTATTTCAGTACTGGACAAAATTAAACCTTGTAATATCCCGAAAATAGAGAGCATTTGCGTGAACATGAAACGTAAACAATGACGCACTGTGACGCGGTATATTAGCATACATACTGTGAAACTATCCAATCGAGAGGCTCTTTATTAAATGGCGGCTAACAGATCGATAGGTCTGCGTTGTCAAGTGACGCTGAAATAGGGAACGAATAGCTGCTAGATTTTTGAGTATGAAAAACCGATAACCACCCGAATCTAGTTAGGCTAGGAAAAATAATCAAATCATAGCTGACGGATGACGTTGGGGTCATCCAACTCTATGCATCCCTAGATGTCTGCATGCCAAAATTGTGACTCAGTCCTGAACAAGGAAATGAGCCAATGACCCCTGAAGGAATTCTAGAAGGCAATCGGGACGAGTTTGTGTATCACGTTACTTTGTCCACTGCGAGAGTTAGAACCACCATTAAATCTTGCGACAAGCATTTGTTTCAGAGATTTGGTTACAGCGCCATCTGTTTCGTGGTTTATGAAGTTTATCGATTATTATTACGAGTAGTGGATCATTTTACGTTGAATGGTTGTTCGGTACCGTTTCGATTCTAATCTTTGGTTCCGATCGCCTAGCGTTATGCATAAATGATAAGTGACTGTCGGTCCCTATGAACTTCCTTCCTGTTTTAAACACAAAGGATTAACATTATATTTATATTAGCGCATCTGGCCCGGATGCCTACTTCAACATTCTGGGAATAAGTCAAGGATGCTGATGAAAAGTCCATAGTACTTTTGTGAATGCAGACAGCATTACCACATCGACATGACAGTCGCCGCCATGCCCTGAATACCCATTCGCACCTACAGACACAAGCCATCCACAAAAGTTGTCGAGCAATTTGCACACAATACGAGCACCGCACGACCCATACCATTGACGTATGAATGGACGGATGGCTGACCAAAAAAATACTACAAGAGTATTCTATATCCTATTTATATGAGTGACGTCAGGAGTGAGTCAGTTGCCGGCACGTGGTGGGGCCCATGTCCTGTCGCTAGGACCTTGGCGCATAATAGCGCTAAATTACATTCAATCATAATATCGATGCTGCGAAATTTTCAACAGTATTATTGTCTAGTCAGAAACTTGTAAAGCTCCTTGTTTGAATTGGAGGCGGCGGTTTCGTTCACACAGCTCGGAATTTATGGATGCATGCCGCCGCCATTCTCATAGATGAGTGTAATCCTAGGATATAAAGGCGCATTATATTCTTGATGGCCAGTTTGTTATTGTTGAAAGTACAAAGTTCTTCAATATTTGACAACTTTATTTGTACGAAGTATCCAACGCAAAGTCATAGATTACAATTACCATTACATGTAAGGAGGTTAACCTTTATTCTGTAACCGTAAACACGTATCCCATAAAGTCGTAAACGGGCTTCCATTAAAGGCCAAACAGCCACAAAAAACCCAAAGTCTCCGCCAAAAGGCTGAGCAAACTCCGCCGACAGTCATATGCTCCCAGACAGACTAAGATTGATAATAGAATCTGTTGCTACCCGAGATACATTCAGACCAAAAACAGCTTTAACACCTTTGTGATAAAATAGCAAATGCTTGCGAGTTCTTGCACGTGTATTTCATCAGAACAGGTTGGTCGGTACAGTACTTTGAACTGTGCGACGAGAAGTTTTGAGTCTAATTTCGATCTGGCAACGCCATGCTCCACTTCACCTGGGCATGCGACTTGATTGTACGTCAACGCCGCGGGACTCGTTACAAACATTATGTTAAATGTTTGTGTAAATAACGTGCAAATAGTTAAGCACTGTGTCATATTGATTTCATTGCTTTCTGCTATTTAATTGTAGAACATGAAAATCTATTATCGAGACTAGAAATAATTTTTAGCGTCACCTCCAAGAAGAATAATCTTGTATCTTAATGTATTGTTCTTTTAAGTGTTTTGTGTGTACATAAATAAATAAATAAGAATAAATTAAATGACCCAAAAGAAAAGTAAAACCCGTGAAATCAATAATTTTGAGACACCTTAGAATCGTAAAAACAAAAACCACAAGACCGAAAACAAAACACGTTCCAAAGCAAATCCACCTGAGAACTTCAACATTCCAAAAGTCTGGGCCATAAAACTATTCGTCCAAAACGCAGCATATCTGGATGATCTTTTTGAGAGACCATTTCGAATGGCCTTGTAATGTGTGGTTAAAACGAGAGGACATATAAAAACACATTGTTTAACCCCTTGCAGACATTAGACGGGCAATAAAGACACCGCATGGCGTCATGTCGTCTCCTGGGAGCAGTGACCTCCGTCGCGAAAGCCATGGACGAAAGAATGCGTAGGGCCATGCTGTTTCGTTGCCTGAATTGCGAAAGATTCAGTTTCCATGCGAAAGTTTACTGAATTAGTTTAAAAAACACAATCCTTAGTAGTCATAATTTTTGAAGAATTGTGTTTTTAATCTGGCAAAGATAATAAGTTGATGACCTAAATATGATGTTTTCATGTAATGACGACCGTTTTTATAAGCTATAAAGTTATAGGACTCATAAAGATAAATGTATAAGCGGCTATAGCGGCCCAACAGTAATTTTGCTATCGGAAAACGAAACCGCCTGAATTACGCCAAAAATTACTCAACGGTCCAAGGACTTCCCGGGATCGGTCATCTCATTTGGATTTCATTTGCTAATATGCTAGTATAAAAAAGATTTACTCAAGAGACTCAATTCAACAGCATTCAATGGATAAGTTTACATACCATTCAAATACCCATCATAACATGAATAACTTGTCAGGGGTAACCACGGGAGGATCTCCTTTCAATTTAGACCCCATCTGTCGTAACGATCTCTTTCATCCACTCAATATCTTCCTCAAACCAGTTCCCCGTGTCAGAAACTGGACACAAATCATACAAAACGTACACAAATGTCAATCTTCAAGCATTCCTTTGTACCGGACCCTTTGTAAACAAATCATACGGGACTGAAAGACAAAAATAGGTCGTCGCGCATCGCAGGCCGACGCACAGACGGTACATATTTTTGGATGTGCACGGTTGCCAGTGACACTTACACTAGATACAGAAAGAATATTTGATACGTACGTACAATTGTAGTGACAAGAGATTTTAGTTTGAATGTTTTTGGGGCTGAATTATGGGGCTGCGTTTGATATTCAAACAATGCTGGTGAATACTGATTGCGTTTGGGCTGTTTGGGGGGACCAAAATTCGAACACCAGGGTTGTTTTACTTTTGAGTGGTTGAGTTGAAGATGTGATTTGATGACTTGACGTGTGAAGAATATGTCATACGGTGACACCATGTGCGTGGCAATTAATGCAATGCACAAATATTTCGAACATTTAAGGATTTTCAGTCCGTTTAGGGAACACGATATTACATGTCCAGTTGAACTGTTTTAAACCAACTAAAAACTTCTACTTAAATATACATTAAATTAAATTCCATAATAACACTGTATGAAACAATTTTCGCGTTCACTAAAACATTAAATGCCGTTAAATAGCTATGTTTCATCTTATAACCGTTGAAAGGCGCATTAGTATTCAGCCTAGATCGTGTACAGCCGCTGAAAACGTAAATAAATACAAGCGATACTGTGCCGTTGCATTTTGTCTCGCATGCAATCGTTATGGCGATGGTTTTGGCAAAGATCAACGGAGAAAATTGTAAGTTTGATTAAGAAGAAGAAAAGACGAAAATCCTCGAAATTTTGCTCATGACTATTTTACTTGTGCTTTATTTTGAACATCACCTAAATACATCAGACAAGCTTAAAGTCAAAACACCATATCAGTTTATTAATAATCCATTTGCAATTCATTCATCCATTTGCCAATATGGCAATTTAAATATCCTCCGAAAAGCAAATCAAAGCCAGTGCCATTAACAACTGGATTGGTCACATAAAAATAAAGCCCTTGCGTAATTTCCACCTGTTTAAGTCATCGACCGTTCTTTACCTCTACAAGGACTATCAAGAATTTAAATTAATTCCTGGGGCTATTAAGTCTCAGCCTTGAGAGACGACTAGAAATAAGAAAGACCAAACATTCTGGACAAACCCACTGGCCACTATCAACTTGACTGACCTTTTACCTCGATAAAATAAGCTTCTCTGGAAATCTAAAGAAGATTTAATTTGCCAGATTTTAGGAAATGTCGTAGCTCGTGGATGGAAATTGTCCGCGAAACCGCTTTGTATGCAATTAAAGTTACCTTTCGCAACTTTCATCATCATCAGCCTATAATGTTCCCACTGCTGGAACACAAGCCTCGAGAGAGTGGGCTGCTGTAATCCACCACGCGAGCCCAGTGCGGGTTGGTAGATGTCACATGTCTTCGAATTTTTAGTTCTAGGACATGTCGGTTTCCTCACAATGTTTTCCTTCACCATTTTTGAGAGCAGCGGTAAGGCCAAAAATGTATTTTTCTTTCGAATCTTTTTGGAAGAATATTCTGACTGACTGCGCTGGACCTAGTCTTTGGCTGTCCAAACATAGCGTGTATTCGGCGTCTACCGTTTCATTGTTCTATAAATCGGTCACGTTACGTTTCCTTTCTCATTGTGCACCATAATATTTAGTTATTGTTTCTATAGACCCGTTTGAAATGAAAAATGTATGATTAATCGTCTCTGTGTAAAATTTTGCTACTCGATCTTGCAAGACTATTTTTTTGCGGTGATACGCATTTAGTGTTATGCCCGAAAATCTAATGAAAGGCCTACATGTACGGTAGGACTACATACGTTAATAAACACATCTGAGGGAAACAAAGCTTTTGGCCAAATATTCGCGATATCCGGATAGGCACTATGCCTATTAACATAAATGGAACCGACATGTTCGATTTGGGTCCTGGAAACTAGTTACAAAATTAATATACTCCTAGTACAGTTGTTGTTAGTCTAAAACTAATACCTATGTCTAATTCTGTGTACAAAATATTAATAAATTAAACCTAGGCTGGGTTTGTAGTTAACTACTGTACTATCTAATTTTGTCACAGGGGGAATATAAACACGCGAGAATTTGGTTAAAGAAAAACAGAAAATAATGAATTTGTTGATTAAGTCTAACACGAATGAGTAATTTTATGGAGCAGAGCAGCTTTCTGTAAATGCTTTATAACTGCATTCATGATTATTTAAGTCCTTAAACGTCTTCGTCAACGTCGCATATACAGGGTATAACGGAAAGGGTATATAAAGGGTATAAAGGGTATACATACTTATGGGTATGCTACAGACGTCGAGCCAAATCTCACCTAATCTCACGAGGTAGAGAGGGGAGGTCTCGGCAAATATCACGTAATGTTTTAGCTGTATGAAATATTGTAAATATGCTTACATGTTGTCATGAATAATAAATGTTCAATGAAAATTATTAAGCAAATTATGTTTGTTAAATAAATCCAACGCAATCAAGCACAGGTTAACGTATTTACACTTAACTACGAATTTTGATACATCTCACGTGAGATTAGAGGGGGGGGGGAGAGAGGGTCAAGTCAAGTCTCATGATACCTATCTCACCAAAGGGGGAGAGGGGGTCGAAAAATCTTCAAAATTGCCTCACGTAATTAATGGACGACCCCGAACTATAACAATAAAATCTAATACCCCGCACACAATATTCACAAACCTACAGATAATAAACAACTGGATATAGATGAAGCTGATACCGCCTTTCACCTACTTAACAAAAAAATACTTTGAAAGACTTCCGCATCATTAAAGGTAATTAGATATTGATCCTCCTGAATACAATTTCAATCGGGAGCATGATAAACCAAATCCATTAGAGAATCACAACGGGTCTATTGTGAGGTTTCTTTTCCTTGAAGTGTGAAGTACAATCTATTTCAAATTGGTATATGAATGTAGACATTAAAGGTATTAATTCAAGTACAAAAGTTTATTGCTCAACATCAACACAGTACATAATAATAAATAATTTCCAGATGTCAAGTGAATGCGCAGTCCACTGTGTTGTACCAATGAAGCAATAAATTGTACCAATGATACTGCTTCTATTGCATGAGTCTAAGATGCTAATTTAGCAAAGTATTTAAGTAGTTTAATAACTTTGTATTTTTACAGGATTCATATTTGATCAAGATGTGCATATCTCGGGGAAGAAAAAGTTGTAACAGCAGATTCATGAACAAAGCCGACTGTGGTAATGGATATGCAAGATAAATCAATAAATATAAGGTCCTGATGAGAACTACTAGGACAAAAGAACAAGTTTGTGTTATCTATTGCAAACCAACAACAATAATCTCGAAAAGCCAAATCGATTCCATAAAATCCCATTTCAATCTAGCTCCAGAGGAAATAACTCAAACCATTACAAGCCACAAATCTGTAGCACAAAATCTGAACGAGATCGCTCTGTTATCAACGAACACAAATACAGTATTGTTTATCAACGCAGATTAGGCGCCGCTAGATCTGGGTTGTGATAACGTCGACGTGCCACTGCCAACGTGGCCAAGAGTTGTTGGGTTGAAGTCAAGAAACTAATTCGTGGGATTTTTTTAGTGAGTAGAACAGGTAAACAGGGTAATTATTCTAATGCCTCTTATATTCAAAAAGCTTATGTGCTGTGAAGGGCTTACTTTGAATCTTATAGGGATTTCGGGACTTAAGACTCCAAACGACATGATTGTATGCTGGCACAAATCAAGTTTCCCAAAATCTTGTTTGTCTGCAACAGCCAGGATTACAGACGAACCATCCATTTTCTCCAATCCAATAATTATATCTACATACCATCCGTTCTATGACAAACCTTTGAAAGCGTCACCTTGGCAATGAATTTCCGCAAACTTCGCCTGCTTTAATAAATAATGCCATTAGGCGATTTTCGAGGTCAAAACCACTGCATTAAGTTGAATGGTAAAAGCTTTTTCATGTTTTCTCTTTGCAAATAAGCAAGGAAAGCCAATTTGGAAAAATCTTGAATGAGTGACTAATCCCTTGAAGTGATTCGCAATCCAAAGACTGTGTCTTTGGCTTATACCCAGGCGCTCCAAAAAAACATCTGGTAAGTTTCCCATTTTGCCGACTAAACAAAATACCATCACAAAAGTGCCATTTCGTATCTATTTTGATTTTCATACATTGAGTCTCGTTTCGTCAACTTTTGAGTCATGAAATATCCATGGCAAAATATGCTGGTGTATTGTGGATCATCAAACGAAACATTTACATCAGCATTTCAAAAGCAGACTTTACAGCTTCACAAACAATAATCTCCAGAAGTCATTAAAAGCTCAAATTTTCTCCTGATTAAAATTAGTGCTTTTACTTGCCAAATATCAATAACAGATTCTAGCGCATTACCCTTACAAATGCTTTCACATACATTTCGCCAGAGAGTTTTCAAATCCCTTTTTCCTCATCGTGCATACAGTAAAGAGATTCAACCCAACGTCCCTAGCCAGTTGCCACGCGCGATGCACCAGACCGGTAGAATGTCGCTGTCTATTTGTTCGTGTATGGCCAAATACGAACGGCCGTAAGTATTCGAGTTTGTGTGTATATTATAACGGTTAATATTATAATTCTGTGTTTGAGTGCTGTCTGGGAAAATGCTGTTGTTGGTTAAGTGTCATAAAAGTTTCAAATGTCTGGAATCTACTAAAACTGACCGAATGTCAGTTAAGCTTTGAACATCTGTTAGTTTTCTTTCAAAGAAAACTGGATTCTATCAATCATATGCAACGTTTAAAATAAAGCTTTCATCCAACATCCTCCGATCCGAACCGATCTGATGGATGGATGTAAAAGCACTTACGATCCTACATACTTAACTTCAGATTCAACCAAATGAATGGTCCAGATATAGAAAGTTCCGATAAATCTACCTTCCTTCACTTAATTCCAGTACGCATAGGAACATCGTACTCTAATTGTATCAGCACTGGAGTACGATGCACTAGACCGGTAGAATGTCGCCGTATAGCGCATGCGTGCTAGACGCTGCGTGGGCGCAAGGATCGGTGCATCCAGGAATACTTGTATACGATTTTGAAATTGAAACGATTGCAAGTTAGAATAGCGAATATTTGCATTAATTTTATTGAATTTGAATAATAAATATTTTACAAATACGGTTTGTTGGATAAATATGAATATCACATACTTAATTGATTTAAAGACATCACTTCTCTCCAAATAAAGCAGAAGAGGAGTCTCTTTTAGGGGTACAAAACCTGTCAATGAGAGTCATGTTGAAACACCAAGAAGAAACCGTAACCCTTACAAAATCAGTTGCCGTTAATACATCTTCTAGATTCTAGTCTTAAAATCCGTAGTATACTCGTATCTATCAACATCTACGTTGAAAACATATTCTATATGTATGTGTATACAAATTTACTCCAGAACAAAGCAAATATTAGTCACACTGGAATACTAACTAGAACTAAACCCAATTTTATCTAAACACTGTCCAACGTAAATAAACGCTAGCTCGTTCAAAGGCGAACTTGTAAAGAGACTGGCGTTATCTAAATTACCCCTTGACAATAACCCAGTTAAAGTTGTACCCATTATGGGTATTACCCTCTAAAATGTTGAGAATAAACTAGGACAAGAAAGTTAAATGGAGTAGGTGACAGCACTGGTTAGGGATGTCGTTGGTGATATGATGTGTCAAGGACAAAACATGACAAAGATATTTTATTTTCTATTGAGTTAGAATGAACACCCCTAATCGTTTATTTATGAAACCTTGTCAATGACAACCCTTAATATTTAAAAACTGTCGTAGACTAAAAACAACGACATGATGAAAATTGTGAATAAGCAATGAAACATTGACAATTTTCAATTCCTTGAACCACTAACTCTCTATCACAACATACAAACCTTTACTACAAGGCAATACAAGTTTGTTGATAAGATAACACCATCAAAACAGATGACTGTCAACCCTACCTTATCATTATCACGGTAGTAACCAACAATAGGTATCATAATCATAACATTTGTAATATAACAGACAACCATTTGTTAGACTATAAAGTATATAAAAGCATGAGAGAGCGAGACAAGAGATTTTGACAATGCAAGCACAGAAATATATTGTGAATACAGGTTTCTTTGTGTTGTTTGAAAATTGTAGGATAGGCACTGGGCAAAACTCCAATACTTTGTCAACACTGGCAATCATGACGAAATTATGTAAACAAACTATTAGTATCTGTAAGTATTCCAGGTGTTAGCCCTGAGCAAAAGAACACTTTAAATAACCTTGGGGCGACCTGTCAAAGCTATGTTATACCCTGGTAAGATATCAAACACTTCTTCGCAATATTTCGGGTGCCGTTCAGGATCTGATGAAACCTCATTGGTGTGCACAGTGTTTTTCAACCTTTTTCATGACACGACCCCCATTATAAAAAAAATTCGCGACGCCCTTTGCTTTTTTTTAACCCCCGCCCAAAAAGAGTGGTGTTATAAGTTTGACGTGTGTATCTGTGGAATCATAGCTCCTGAACGGATGAACCGATGTCGATAAATTTGGTTTCCTTTGAAAGGTGTCTTAATCGGGAGTGTTCTTAGCTATGTTTCAAGAAAATCTGCTCAGCCGTTTGAAGATCATCACCAATTTTCTAGTTTATGAAGGGATATAAACAACTTCCACAGGTCTTGTCGATTTGAAATCCACTCACTCACTTGTCAGCATGGGCATCGCCAGGAACATCCTAATGGCTCAGATTTTTTTTTGTTATATCTTTCCCTGTTTTCATAAATTGGCGAGATGAGGCAGAACACCGAGAAAAGTGGGAGATGGGGGGAGGCCTGTGCCCGAGAGTGGGACAGTCAAGGCTTAATAAAAATAACTTAATTTTCAAAAGCATACCACAAGCACAAAACAATGCGGACCCACGACGCAACGACGCTTGGATTATTTTGTTTTTTGGAGGTTTTTTGTGTCGGGGGTTTTAAATGTATTTTATTATGTTACAAATATTAAGTCCATCCAACATTTTTAAGCATTTGTACATTTTTTTCATCGAATACGTCGCCAATTGATAACGCGATAACGTGATATTTAAAACGATTTAATTCTCAATGTAGCAAAAACGGATCTAAGATGGGAGAAACTGGTTTATGAAATACAAGCGCAACCAAGGTTTTAATTTTTTGTTCATTTGTATAACATACAAATGTTTATATCCTTTAGTTAACATTTTCTTAATAGATCTATCGTTTAAAACTTTTACTGGCTTCGTGACCCCCAGGGGGTCGCGGCCCACATGTTGAAAAACACTGGTGTACCAAGCGCAGCGAAAGCAAATTTGATACTAGGCGAGCAGTAGATAGAAGAGGGTAATATTAGCGTGAAAGATAACACGCGTGTATGGAAGATATCATTAACAAACATAATCCAGCCAATAAACCAGCTTATTGTTTATTTATTTACACACATCGATCGCGTGATCTCGAGTGCCGAAACGTGTTGGACTTGCTTACAACTTTACTCGTATCATCGTCCGGGGCCAGCTTCCAAAATCGTTACTAATCGGACTTTTGTTTTCTATCTTAGTATTAATGAAGACTGATGCACTAGGCGAATGTCTGCATACATCTATAAAAGAGACAACATATAGACCAAAAAAAGTTGCGAAAATAAGTCGAAGAAAAAGACTACAGTTCAGGGCTCCAATTAGAGCTACTTTTATCATTAAAACACTAGATGTGTCATTAAGTCTCCCGTTCTATTTCTAATATTAGCAAGATAAGTCGTCCCCGCGGTAAGAGCATATGTATTACAACCACCGCGGCGGTATACGGTCATACAAGCGTAAAGCATTATCTATGACGTCCACTAGGTCGCCAAACCTGTATTTAATGATAAATAGTACACAACACACTGCTACACTCACATCAACTTTATCGTTAATCAAATAAAGATTAATATTGTACAACAGTGTATCGGGCCAACCTTCTAAAGTTATGCGACTCGACGCGATTAGCAATCAAAACAAATAGAATTTTAAAAGGTATGGAAATAAACACAGTGATATAATACGCTGTTAAGTGGCTGATACGATTTGTAAAGAAAATCGTCTGTTTTGATTCTATACATTATACATATGTATTTAGATTATATTTTTTAGGCGTCCCATCGGTTGTGGGGTAAGCTGACATATTTAATCAAGTCACTTGTAGGCAAGATGTGTCCACATGCCACTTCCCTAGCTCGTCCCTACCGTTCATCCAATTTGGTAATTGAAACCTTAAAAGTTCCTGTTATTAGGAACCTAAGCCGTCCCACACAGCGGAATCAAATGCGTTGGATCAACCTCACATTGCGTCACAGAAACACATCGGAAAGAGGAACCTCTTACTCGATTATAATTTCAATCGACCTACTCCCTCATCCCCAGCCTGTGTTCCAGTTTTTTCTAAACCTTGTCTAGTATTAATATCCTGTTTGTTACTTTGTTGTTTACAAATAATTGCGAATAATTGCTCTGTATGATGTCGGACGTAAAGAATAGCACCATCCCATATATTCCCGTCGGTGTCGTAAGAGGCGACTAAGGGACTTGCCAGAGAACGGGCAGCAGCATTCTCTGTGACAACCGTACTGCGATCGCCAACCCGCCTGCCAAGCGTGGCGATTATGACAAAACCCCCCTTGTTATGTCAATGTGGCAAAACTTGGAGGAGGCCTATGTCCAGCAGTGGACGTCTTTCGGCTGAAATGATGATGATGATGAATTGCAACCGTTTCAACTCCCGCATGATATTATCTATAGCACACAAACTAAACTCTCCCTCCCTCCCCCACTTCATGTCAATGAGGTTGGACTAGCCGTCCGGCGCGTAAAGATCCCACTTGTTTACCAATACAAGCCGTCTGTCATTGCGCAACGGAACGTTGGCACTGCACCGACGCGCATGCGTGGCTTGCGGAATATACGGGATGAGACTGCGTTTGTGCACGCTTTGGCAGTTAGGAAAAATTAACAGTAAAAAGTTGATGACACTTGGCAATATCGTTTTAAATAATGGAATGATAGGCCGTTTAAATCTTTGGCACTATTTGACTTTACAAATATGTACCTACTCATTAACATTCTAAATACACACTTGACTAAAAATACCAAACCACATAAATAACTCTCCTGAGATTCAAACAAGATGTATCAAAAAAAAAACCTTCAAAGTCGTCGACATTCTCTAAAGTAAGTAGCAAACAAAAAAGTTTTTTTTAAAATAAAAATCCAATCGACAATTAAGTTGCTAGTGGAAAAACTAGCCGTTGATAAATATTGATTAAATCATCGCGAACACGTGTGATAACTTAGACGATTATGTATTCCTCAGGTATTTCTATAATTATTCTAATTCGATATTTATAACAAAAACGTGATATCTACTGGACTCTTTTTGTTCTTTATGTTGACTTTGATAACATGTCACACGTCCGATCAATTTTCTATTTTATTTACCAAAAAAACACTTCATTTATTTTTACAATCATCTCATATCAGACGCGTAACTATAGATTGACGTCATTCACCCATCACCTCGAATTATCAATGAAATAATTAAAGACTATATCAGTATAAATATGGCAACAATGAACCGGTATGAATTCGTAATAAAAACATAAGTTCTATGCATAGTGTGGGTAGACGAACATGCGCGTGATTTGGTGCCGTGTATTATGTAACGACATAGATTGATGCAATTGGAGAATATTGATTGTAATCAGCATCGCCGTTTACATTTCTGATGACTTACTTGTAATAACAAGCGATCAAAACGCTGACTATTAGGATCGATAAATGGATATTGGACAAGTAGGTACGTAGTCTTCTGATCACCCTGTATGACTAGACAACACAACTACCTTACTGATCTACCATGGCGTCTTAAACTAGTATTGTTTTTTCCTCACTCTAGTGTGGGAAAGAGACGGTGCTACAGACGGCATCTAGCGCCATCTTTCCCACACTGGAATAAGACTAAAACCATAATGCTTTAAAACGTCATGGTAGGCCTCCTCCTCTTTTGAGTTCTCCTCTCTTGTATAATTCTCAAGACAAGTACAGTTTGAAATCATTTACATTTGATACCTTCAAAGGCGAATATAATCATATTCTATCATGTCCGGATTGTGCGAGATTAAAGACAATACCTCCACAGAGTATTGGCCAAAACGCCATTTTAATTAAACTCTTAAGAAGAAACAAACGATGCTAGAACCGCCTAACTGGTTGCTATCAAAAAGAGAGGGATGGAGCTAGGCAGTTTAAACAACCTCTCTTTCTACAACAGTACCAATCAGCCACGCTGCAAAGTGCAAGCCGTCAAAACAAACAACAGCGGCGCGCGCGCCCGCCACACTAACCCGTGTTGGTTGCGTAAGCGCAGACTCAAACACAATTCGTCACGCCGAGATGTAAACACGTGTACAAGGATACATTTGTTTAGTAGCACGGCTGTAGTTATTAAGAATTAAGATGAACTTTGAACGGTGTCAATGTCGGGATGGAGAGAGGTCTTTGTGGAGCGGTTATGCAAAAGTCAGTTTGGGACTGCGAATTTGGTGGGCCTCTGTTTAGAGACCTATTTAAACGAACGTGAGTCTTGTAAAGCTGAACTGGAAAAATAGTGGCATCTTATTCTACATTTGCTGAAAATATATCCAGGATGAAAGACGACGATGGATGGACCGTATGAAGAATGATATAGCTAGACTGCTTTGGCGAGGACGTGAATGCTGAGATGACGAAGAATAGAGAAGTATGGAAGAAGAACACATGCTTCGCCGAACCCAAATAAATTGCAAAGGACAGGAGAGTATTGATGATGATGAAAGACATCCAATACTGGACACAGACCACCCTTAGATTTCCACTACAAGGTACGACTGATCCTACGGCATTTGTATCCAGCGTAATTCCAAGACCTTTGCCAGGTTTTCGTTCCACCTTAAGGGGGGCCTAAACACTCTACACCATCCGTCCAACAGTGTCTGTCTTTCGGCTTCATTCAAAATAACGATACGCAGGACAAAAACAAGGTTGTACAATAGAATTTGCCCATATTAACAACTACTCAGGGATAGCCAAGACCTCATTTGCCGAGGCTAGCAGCTACGTCAATGAATTCCAGACAATCTCAGACAATATAGCGAACAAATCAGGCCCCTTTTTAATTGAACAGTGACGTAGTGCCAAGAAAGAGGCTAATAGATCGATTGAAGTTAACAATACATAATGTAGGCAAGTCCGCAAATGTATGCGTATTAAATCATGATGCTAAATGGACGTGTGATAAGAATCTATTAATATTAATTAGATAGGTACTTAGGGGATGAAACAGTGACCTATTTAGTGTGATAGACGGCAATGATGTGAATAAGTTTAGTGCAATAGTTCTTGATTATAATGGAGAACAGTTTGCCATAAATCTTCAGTGGTAGTTATTAAGACTAGAACTGCAGAAAAGAATTGAAGAACTATCACAGATATTTGTCCACTGCATTAAAATAATTGTATCGGTGGAATGATATAATCAGAAAATGAACTGCAATGACCGTAACATAGTCATCTTTCTTTGCAGTTTCTCAAATATTGGATGGGATGTCATCTATACTATCTATACTAATAATAAAGCTGAAGAGTTTGTTTCTTTGTTTGCTTGAACGAGCTAATCTCAGGAACTACAAGGCCGATTTCAAAAATTATTACAGTGTTAGATAGTCCATTTATCAAGGAACGCTATATATTATCACGCTACGACCAAAAGGAGCGGCACAGCAATGAAAAAGCGCGCGGGACAACTAGTAATTCATAAAACAAAATTATACATACTCCATTCACTTATAGGTGCCTGTTTGGGATTGAAACTTATTGCCTATACTCCTATAGTATATCTAGATTAGATCTCAAGCGGTCTAGTTCGTAATACTATCAATACAGCTGAGCAAAACATTCAGACGCGTAGAACGACATTAGCTAACATAGGTGTGTGTGAATACAAAGATCTTTACAGTATGTGGGTAGTTTTCCATTCTAGAAACGAAGGGAAGATGTGTGTGGTGACCTACGAATTGTCTAAGACTTTTTTTATTTTATTCATCCATTTAGTATAGTGTAGTGTAATTGTGTGTATACGTGGGTGGGTGGGTTGGCGTATCCATGTCGATAAAAACCCCTAAATTAATAAACAGAATAAAAAAAATAAGGAAAACAAAAATTGAGGGGAATTGGGTTGTTCATTGTCGAAATGCTTGAAGAATAGAAGACTTTTTGCAGGTAGGAGTATCTTTTGGATTAGCATTATATCAGGTAACCTGGCAACAACCTATGAAAACAAAAATGCCGCTCTCTGTTAAACCACTTTTTATCAATATGCAGACATCCTAGATTATTATACTGATTCTATTATAAGCTTATTTAATAACAACCTTTTGCCCACATAGATGTCAGATATGACCACAAAGGAGTACTATCGAGATAAAAAGTACCCAGGTACCGAATTTCCTTGAACCGCTAAGTTCTGAACAGGTAATTGACATAGATACTGTTACTCTCGCATTTAGATCAGTAAGGATATCAATCACTAGCTGTCCCGCGCAACTTCGTCTGCGTCACATTTTCACCGTTTTCGCAACATTTTTCATTGCTGCTCCGCTGCTATTGGCCGTTGTGTGATAATATATAGCCTATAGCCTTCCTGGATAAATGGGCTATCTAACACTGAAAGAATTTTTCAAGTCGGATCAGTAGTTCCTGATATTAGCGCGTTCAAGCAAGCAAACAAACTCTTCAACTTTATAATATTAAAAAAAAAAATAAGTATAGATTAGCTTTCAAGACCTGTAAAGTAACACCACCATCATCAGGCTCTCTTTGCTTGTGTTCACTTCTCTACGGTCCTGTGCCAGCTTCATCCAGGTTTTTCCCCTACTGGGAACTATGTTGTCTGCCCATCATAAAGTAACATAGATGCAATCATGATAACCCAAACAGGAAAAATATCGACAAAACAAGTGAATGATTCACTTGAATTGAATGTGTACCTCGTACCGTAGTACCGAAGTGCTTTCACTTTTTATCCACCTGCCATCATGAACCACCTTTTCCTGTTACACTTTCAACGTACAAATCAAGTTTATTGAAAGTTCACGGAACTAAAGTGATGGGAAAATTGGGGCGGTATGCTTCAGTAGGAGATTACATTTTAAATTACGTGAAAACATCTTGAGAATTCCGATGAAACGGATAACCAGTTGTTAATGATAATGTAAGTAAGTAAATTTTATTTGTTGAAACATGGTGTACATGAAACATTCCATGCAAGATAATAATGGGATACAGAAAAGTTCTAACATGTTCAGCCGCATATTGTGGCGTACAAATTGGTAAGAAGAGATGGTACATTAAGCGCGATATTATTCATAAAAGTTACATTTCATCATTATTCATTAAAGATAAGGTATAATTACAATTCAATTACCGTATTTTTTTACACAATTCATTGTCACACTTAGTATTTAAATTAAATTATTTTTCCCCTTCGCAAGGATGAGTTCAAGACAAACACAAGTCCTAATTTCCCATAGCATGACATCACCATTTCCTATCGAATAGACTCGGCTGATAGCCATGTGCATTACGCCCAAGGCCGGGTAACACATGTGACATACATACTTAATGCAACTGTACATGGCGATGCCTAGTAAACAAGATTTTGTGGTCATGTTTGTGATTGATGGCTTTTCTTGAACTGTGGACTGTGTCGAAAGTTTATAGGATTGTGAAATTGTAAGCAAAAATATAGATGCAAGTAAACAAGGGCTTGTCGGCGAAGTTAAATACTTTTTTCTGGAAAGCTCGCGTCGATACGAAAGAATTGGATGATGCATTATATCAAAGACATGAAGGAAGTATCAAGACCTTATAAAACATAAGAGCAACAGATTTTTCCAAATATAAGAGGAAAGCTGTCTAACTTTGGCTCTTATCTTTTGAGAAATTATATTAGTATCTGAGCTTATACGTTTGGAATCATTAAATAATTATTTATGTACGTTTACATGGATTTTATTTAACTACCTTTTTGAAGAACCTGCACTCTCACATCTCATCTTCATCGCTTAACGTATCTAAAAAGTTTGAAGCCTTTAAGAATGATTACAAAGGTTACACTCTCAAATAGTTAGTCTTGACCCAGAATATTTCTAGACTAGGAAAAGCGGTTACTATGACTCAACGAATAGGGCGATAAAATTATAATTTTACATAAGGTCCGCTGTAATTACGTAGCTAAGTGGTAATTTGCAATAAGTCACTATGTGAGACCACATACATATACATTTAGACAATCAGACATGAGACAAAAGCGACCATCATATAACATGCAAATATGCCCGATATTTTGTGGGAAGTATTCTAACAAGGGAAGTCTTTCGGCAGAGCCACATCTCGACGACAGATACTGCTAAGAGTCTATTTTCTTGTGGCAATCGACAATCCCCACCTTCTTGTACCAATCAACCCCAGGTTTTACCCTCAAAGACAACACTAGCGTCCGATGGCGATTACGAATGCAAAAACGAAAGGAAAAGTACAGCAAGCACAAGTGACGCACTGCAGACTGCAGTGCATGCGGACGAAATAAACCAGTAAAAAAAGATCGTCATCAAAAATAATTTAATACCTACTAGGACATTCAACTATCTCCAAAAAGTGAATCACATGTGGTGACGTCATCAGGCATCATGGCGCAACGGTATCAACACCGCATAGATGTTTAGATACCTGCTTAGTCACCGTTACGAGGAATATGACGTTCAGGTAGCACCCATATTGGTTTAGCATGTGGAAAATTTGGGAAGGTCAACAGGCTGCTAGACGCGAATTTAGTATCTGACTTTTCCTTAAAAGGCAAAGCTCTAACAGAAGCTAACTTACCTGTTAAGCTCAAGCAAAGTGGTTGGTCAGCATTCATTATCATCATTTTAGCCGAAAGACGTCCACTGCTGGACATAGGCCTTCCCCAACGCCACATTGACATAAGGGGGGTTTTGCCATAATCGCCACACTTGGCAGGCGGATTGGCGATCGCATTACGGTTGTTACAAAAGCACAGAGAACGCTGCTGCCCATTCTCTGTCATGTCCCTTAGTCGCCTCTTATGACACCCACGGGAAGATATGGGATGGTGCTATTCTTTACGTCCGACACCATATAGATTGATACACAAGTGGTTGATCAGAAGATATTAAAGCAGGTCGTTGAGTAATAAATAAGTTACCCAGTGTACTGCTAAACAGACAGAGCATTTTAAAATAGGTTCGAAGAACGTTGAAAACATGTATTTTAAAAGGGTTAAAAATGCCCTAACACATCCCCGCACCCCCATTGGTCCGTTGACGATGCGACCGACACCAATCAATGTTCCCATAAATGGGGAAGCCCGTTAAAAGCTAATTGTAGAGTGCACGACTATAGTTGGGTCTCAATCTGACCAATGAGGTTGAGCGAATTTGAAATATAAAATGACATTACCAGATTTTCAACCAATGACGATGCTTGGTACCAGCTATGGTAGCGCCATTAGTTCCACAGTTTCCATCCCCATTGATTGAATATGTGTTAGGAAATGGTCGAAATACAGGGACCTAGATAACAGGGACTATCTTTTGAGTGCGACTTCGTTGGCGTAAAGTTAAAACTTTAATATCTATAGGTACTAATAATAAAGCTGAAGAGTTTATTTGTTTGCTTGAACGCGCTAATCTCAAGACCTACGGGTCCGATTTGAAAAATTCTTTCAGCCCATTTATCGAGGAAGGCTATAGGCTATATATCATCACGCCACGACCAATAGGAGCGGAGCAGCAATGAAAAATATTGCGAAAACGGGGAAAATGTGACGCAGACGAAGTTGCGCGGGACAACTAGTTTTATAATATTAGTGTGGATATTCCATGATAAACACCACAAATTACTTCAAATTAGCCTATCATCTTACAAGTGGTAACTCAATTGGGTAATGTGGCCTAACCCGTTCCTAGTAGTTTATAGCACCTGTGAAATATACCCTTACTTTGTAAACACATTGTAATCACTTACTGACTCATCAAATAGTTTACCCCTATAACTGTGTTAGTAACCTGTTTGTTATAGAAACTTCTTCCTTTTGCAAATTATCGTAACTAGATGTTTAGAACAAGGGTGCAAACGTTTTAATGAATTATTATGATAAAGTAAATTTTTCTTATTATTAATTAATGGCCCTGACCTTTCATGGTTGAGGATACTAATTTGATCTATTGAGGCTTTGTGATAAGCATTTCCTTCATTGACTTGAAAGAGACAGACATATGAATTTATTTCAGTGTAGTATGTTATATAGGAAAACCCAACCATTCTTGTTTCACTGAAAAACAACAACATACAAGTAAGTTTCTGAAAACACAATTTAAAGAAAAAATGATTTAGTCCATCTTCAATTTAAGCAAACAAAAAACAGAGGCCAAATGATGAGTTTTTAGACTATGTAGAATGATGGCCTATCAGAACTTCTCTCAGACAAGTACTTTGTAAAACCAAACTAATACTCTGTTGTCCTAGTACTATGATATGTTTACACCCAATTAGTGAGATAAATAGATACCAAGTGATAAGCAAATAAGTTGAATGACGTTCAAAGACAAAACATTGCATTAAAATTAACCTGTTTAATTAAGTTTCAGTTAAATATTTCTTTATTGCTTAGTAAGGAAGTGTTACTACGACTTTAAGTTAAAGACTTTAAACTTTAAGGTCATTAAAAATCTTTGAAAATGAAATGCATTGTTGTTTAGAATAGAAAGAATGCATTTAAAAAGCTTAAAAAAATACTACTATGATTATGTAAGTACAGGCCAGCAACGAAAGTCATAGCGACTTTCGTTGCTGACATGTCCAAAATTATAAGATGTCTTAGTTTTGGAACAATCCATATTAACAGACTGGAGTAAAAGACAACAATATTTTCATCAATGGTTACACAAATTCGCAAAACAATATTACTTACATCAGATCACACATATTAGCACAAAACTTGGTGTAATATTGACAAGTGTTAACCGACTTGATGCAGACTGTATAATATCCAGGGCAAAGGTTGTGTCTCAATGATGTTACAATGTGTTTTAAGGTAGCCATACATTCTAGCCTGACCAATTTTACCTGTACAGGTACACCTGTAAGGTAAGCTTGAGCTAACAAATGACAAAACACAGCTGCACAGATTTGCAACATACACACTCCGGTCTACCTGCACAGGTACACCCAGACATGTCTACCTTTATTCAGAATAATGAAGGTCACCCTTACTTTCCAATTTCAATGAAGCTGCCAAATTGAGTCATGTAAATCTTAAAGAGAACAATAACATCATGCATGTAATCCTAAGGGGTTAAACAGATTTCTGCGAAGCAGTCATGCTAGCGAAGGAGGTGGCGGAACGTGAGAGGGAGAGAACCTCACGTCCCAGCCGCCGCGGGAGACGCCCCGGGCGTCGGGGGGCAACCAGTGGCCGCCGGCCATCGTAGGCGCGGGCCTGTGGACGGTGAGTAATGGGCTAGCTCACCGTCCGTCCGTCTTATGACGACAGACCGTGCCGACGGCGCGTTCGTGTTCCACGCGCGCCTCAAGGAGATTTCAGCAAATCGGAAGGGGTCCGAGAGGGCCGATGCCTGCCAGGGCTGCGGGTTGTTCGAAAGAGATACCGTGCCCCTGGAACGCAAAGGGCTAAGAAGGAACATGGATGGGTTTTAGTCAGTCAAGTCTGACACTCCCTTCCGCTCTGCCCAGAGCGGAAGAAGTCATTTGATGATTTCCCATCCTAAAAAAAAAAAGGGGTTAAACAGATTTGCATCTATCAGACACCCACTTTTTGCCAGTTATGTTTACTCGCATATTAAAGGAGGTGACTATATTGCCATCAACTGGACACATTTCTTGACTTTGGAAATTCTTTTAGAAATTTATTGTTGTTAACACTTGACACAACCTGGGAATTGAACCCAGGACCACATAATCAGCAGTAGTACTTATAACCACTAGGCTAACAAGACCTGTAATCTATTTTACTTTGTGTGCATTATGTAAAATTACTATAGGTGTTTTAGTACAATTTAATTAGTAATTAATAATAATCCCTATATTAAGTTCAGGCATAAATAACAATGGAAGCCCCTGAGGCATTTAATCACATAGTTGCATACTTCCCTAAGCTATTTTCCTTCCCCAGACTGATTAGAGTTTTGGAGACCAAGTTTATGATACTAGCAATGTCAACAGACCAAACTAATGATTCAAATAATTTTGGTAATGACGGCAAATAGCCTCGAAGAACATCTGTCGAAGTTCTCTAGATGGTTCGCTAGATGGTTGGGTCAACGGCCTGATTTAGAAGGTAGTATGTACTCCCCAACCCAGGTTTCTGTCTCTGGAGCCTTAACCACCGGTAGCTTGGCCTTCTTCCCATCAGGGTAGGCAGAAACCACAGAATACCACCTGCTAAGATCCATACATACTCCTTTTGCCTCATCCATGTTCATACATCTGGTAATACAAGCATGCCGGTTGTGAGCACTACACACCTGACATTTCTGAAGAACATCGCAGTCATTATCATAATTATTGAAATATTTCAGTCAACAATTAAACAAGACATGGATCCTTCTCAAGTTGTGCTACATACACATTTGTGCTCTTGTAATCCACCTCTGATCTCGGAAATTATTGTTGACAATGTAAGAGAATTATCTGTTACATTTTTTCATGGCTGAACCGATGAAGTTACCATACAGCTCACAGATAAACAATGAACTAGTTAAAAAAATAAGATCCTTTTTTATCCAGGTACTATGATCCGCTGGCATAACTTTTGTACTCCATGCGGGAAAAGTCGCTGGCAAAATCTAGTCAATGAATATTGAAGATTTGTTACAGACCAAGAATACATTAATTTGCATACTTATGAATTCTTTCATCATGCAGTGATTAATATCACCAGTGGTGCCACCTATTGTCTTGACCACAAGGTAAAAGAGCATTCAGTTCTAAATTAGTTAATCTAGAAGTGCAGAAACATTTCCTTACATTGTTTCAATCTCTACCTTTTTGTGCAGTAATTGAGTTATTTATGATGCTTTATCAATAAGGAATAGAGCAATAGTAAGTTATTGAAATACATGAGGAAATAATTATTATAATTCTAAAATGGCATCAAAATTGCTTTGTTTTGATATTATTTCTTGTATTAGCAGCTAGATTATAACTTATGATTTTTTTTTTCAGTTGGCCCACTATGTTGCAAATAGTCATGGTCTTTATAAACAATACTTTGATATAACAAAGCATGTTGTTTGAATCTTTGCCAATGCAAAATAGGCATTAAATACCTGCTTCTCATATGAACCCAATTTAATTATAGCTGATCAATATTTATATTTGTTTATAAATAGACATGAACACAAAGATGGCCTTGGATGTTCAAATTCATAAATTAAACAAGCAGACAATCAAACATTCATTTTGTATGTTTAAGACATGTGAGATGCAGGTTAGGCAGAGAAGCAAATGAGAAGGTTAAGTATTGCTTTTGTACTCAGAGACTAAATTGCCCAATGAGTATTTGAGAAAAGGTTGCAGAATACTGAAAAAAGATATAAGGTATTATCTTTTGAGAGAATACTATCTTTCGTTCAGTGCATTCCCACCTCATGTCATGTAGTAAAGATTATGATGCAAGTATGAATAAACCCACTTTACGTAGTATAAGGTTTTTTTATGTCAACAACTTGTAACATATTGTTTTGATTGTTTAGTGACTATTTAAAGATATGTTTTTACCGCAATAAAGCTAAGCTTGCACCTATGAAAAATGCCAATTTGACTATATTCACGAGTGTACAAATTTAATATTCATGTAACAATGACTTGCGAAATCTCACCAAATCAACAATCACATTTCTATGTATTGCATCATACAATCAGCGTACAACCGTATTGGATGTATCTTATCTGTATATGCTCAAAATAACTAGTAACAAGTGATAATCATTATCAAACTATTCATTAAACTTGGACATTGATCGTAAAATTGCAAGATTTTGTTTTTGTTTACCATTTCTTGATAAGAAGTTGTGATTGCAAAAATATTGTTGATGGTATTTTCCTACAATCAGTTAGCTCTGGTGACTAATTACTATTCTGTGAATTTGGTGAGAAAACAAATGTTGTTATGATGCATGCATGCATGCACAGGACATAGTATAAGAAACTGGCATGCATTACAAACTACAAAAATAGATGTGTGTTTTCATGACATTAAGTTCTTACCAATGACATACTTATCCAAATGGCCAGGTGTAAGACTGAGTGACTGTTTCATTACAAGTCTAGGAACATGATGTACATAAACCACATGTGTCAACAAAGATTATGAACACTACCATTTTTTTAAACAAAAATACAACAGGTGGGTTGAACATAAACAATATGATTTGTTTACAAACAAAAGCTAGTGAGTGCACGTAAATATATGTTGTGGTAGCCGGCGGAGCCGCGAACACTCACCTCTTGGGCAGCAGCATGGCGGCGGAGCCCTTGCGCTGGAACACGCCGTCCACCAGGACGCCATTCTTGCTGTTGCACGTCAGGTAGAACTCCGGGTGGTCGTAGAACAATTCCAGATGTCTACGCGATATGAAACTAGAGTGTCCCATGTTAACGTCCACTTGGCCTCTACTAGAGTTCCGGCCGATCACGACACGTTTCTGTCGGATGAGGTACTCGAAGTCGCGGCCGTCGAGCCTCGCGATCGCGGTAGGGGCCGGCTCCTGGGCCCACTGCACCTTAGAGGGCGACGGGGGCGCCGACTTCAACGAGAGCAGCGCCCACGCGTCGCTCTCCGAGCTTCGCGTAAACTGAGCCTGGGCCATGGCAGGCGCGCGCGGACCGATATCACCAACGCTGTCCACACGCGGGGCGCGGACGCCTTGCACGAGGGCACATCACAATACCGCCGCGAGAACCGCCGCCGCCGCGTCGCGACCCGGATATCCGGAACCTGCCGAACCCGTGCCTTTACAATTTGAGGTTACTGACGGGACGCACATGCGCAAAGTTTCTACTTGTGCGGTAAACAAGAATTATATAAACCACCACACCACCACGTGATAATAATGTATACATATACCCAGTCCGGAAGAGCGGATCGATACTATTAAGTACGGATATGACTTATATGAACGAAATATTAACCTTTTGGTTGTTGCACAACTGAATTTTCGCAATTGGACCGAAATTAGACACTAAAGTAAACACGAGGCGAGAACAAAAATAACCAAAAACGTCAGTTCGGCATACGCAGTTTACAAGATCGCCGCGCCATCTATGCAACATAGCAACAAATAGTAAATAAAAAGTTCCGTTCCACTCTATAAGATTATACCGAAAAAACGTTTTTTTAGGAATTATGCTCTAACAAATACACTGTTTTTGCTTTTGCAAACTTTAACAAATAATTCAATCAATTTCAAACCCTCTTCAAAGTATATAGGTTAATATCAAGGATTTACGATCTTTTTTGAGACCACGGACACTTATCACAACGATTGAAAAGTGAAACGAAATTATAACAATAGTGATACGCAACGGACTTCGATTGTTTGAATATCGATTATTTAACGGCAAAGTTTGTGGATGAAAAAATAAAATATTTTATATACTACAGCATTTTCTTACAATTTTCAGACGGAGAGGTTAATACAATATTGAAAAAACAAAATAAAATACTTAAGCTGTTGTAAACTGTTGAAGGACTATATTTCTGTTGGTATCGTTCTATTTCGATAACTTTGTTGCAATTCAATTCCATAGAATTTATAGTTTCTAGTTTTGATAGCTTTTTTACACTTACCAATTAACTTTATAATAATAAAATGATTCAATATAGTTTCATACACAAAATAAGAACGGCACGTTTGAAATTAAAAAATCGATTGATTTGTCTATGTATTTTTCGTACAACACTACAGTAAAATACGCTGACGTCATCAACTCTCTATAGTCTATTAACTTTGTTGACATTCCTATTTGAGTTTGTATCGCAAATTTTTTTAAAGTGTTTTTAAAAACGTAACGATGAAAACGTTATCGTGCAATTACAATTAACACATTGGTGTGTATTTGCAGTCCCAGTCGATTCTCGCACCAATTACAGAAATAAAGGTGAGTATTAATTCAACCTTACCGCGAAATTTAAATTTTTATCAATTTTTTAATCTCTTACATGAATGGTCTTGTTAAAGTAAACCATCGTATGTTTAAAAATAATGTCGCATCCTTTCCACTTTAATATAATTCCCACTGGAGTATTATGCATTCAACAAATTAATGGTCCTATTCATTGTTTTTTTAAGACAAGTCGAAAATTTTCTATTAGAAATATTAAAACACAATTCCACCTCCGCGCTCATATTTTTGGCAATAGACATTGCTCTTATACGGCCTTATACATGCTCACATGAATTAAAAACTCTTCGACATAACTCTGATAGATTAAGGTTGGAATATTGCCAAAGTAATTGTATATTTCCATTGTTGACTAAATGTATTCTGTTCCAACCTTACTGTGCTCGTAGTATTCTAATAGTGCTTATTCTCAGAAAAACCTGGACATGGATACAACAGATGGATTGATAGAGGCAGTTTGGCTTGCTTACCATCCAGGAGTATCCTCTAATTGTGTTTCTAAATAGTTGTTCATGTAATATTTGTTGTTTCGTTATTTTATTCGGCTAGCTTATCAGTTTTTCTACAATACCCTGTTGTTGCCTCTTCCCTAATGCCCAGTTGAAGATGACACCTCTTATGGGTACCTATCCATTACACCCGGCACAGATAGGATTGTTCCTTATCAGTAGTATGTGGTTTTACTGAACAGTATTTTCACCTAAGGCTTGGTTTTTAAATGCATGTTCATGTAAAATAAAAGTAGTAGATTATTACTATCTAATTTCTGCTTTTACTCGATATCTGTAGCTGAATGTGAGACTACTAGACTCATCAGAGTTACCGAGTAATGGAGGTCAGTTAGGCAGTCATTCCATATGTCTGATATTCAGCTGTATCTGGTGGGACTGGAAGTATATTCAATATAGTTGGGAACAGGCTAAACCTACATGGGTACGAAACTTTAAGTCCGCCTATGTACCACTATTGTATATATGAAATCTAAATAAATAAATAAATTTATAGAAATTCTACATTGGTAGAACCTCACCAAAGACCAAGATAAATGCAGATGACCTTGCACCAAATTCTCTCATCCACAAGCAACTTCATACTTGTGCCACCATATAAACTATCATCATCATCATCATCCACCGCCTGAATTAACCCTCTGCCAGGTATAGGCTCCTCATTGTTTGTGTATATCCTGTACCAGCCTCATCAAGGTTTTCTCGCAATGGCAACAATGTTGTCTCCCTGTACAATACTAATAAAATATTTCTGTTTCAATGTTTATGTGATATCGTCAGAGGTCGGAATTAGGTAGAGTAATTTGTGTACTTACACTAATTTCATACAGCGAAAGAATAAAGTGGATATGCCTCAAATACCAAGATTAATTTTAAAGAGCAGAAAAATCCTGTGATAAATCACAGGATTTTTCTGCTCTTTAAAATTAATCTTTTAAATAAATAAAAAGTTATTTACTTTTACACAATTTAAACCATCGGACATCGGATGTCCGAAGTTGCAAGATTACAATGCACGTAAGGGAAGATCCATATTAATATCAACATTTCGATGCAAGTACAAAAATAACTCTACCTAATTCCGACCTCTGGATACCATGCAAGGAAGGAAATTAGGTACATAATTTAAACAACAACAATATTATTATGAAAAATCTTTATTTAGTAAATACTTGATTATGACTAGGTACATCACAGTATCAATTACATAATATACAAAATAAAATATTATATTAGAAGTGCAAATACAATCATTGCATCTTCATACTGTTCACACATACAAACCTTCAACTGGATAAGAAATATTAGGAAAGTATATATTTTTTAAAATATATACTTTCCTAATATTTGGCCTTGCAGTGGGACAACTCCGGCTGGATTATTACCTATTATTTCCTAGCCGTATCGTATTACCCAGTACTAACTCCGTTTTTTAGGTCAGATAGGCAGTTACTCCATGCAAAATATAGGTATTCAGCTGCATCCGGTGAGACTGAAAGCTGACCCCAACATAGGAAAAGGTTAAATAGGCAGATGATGATAATTCCTAGCCTACTTTACCTCATACCCCAACGAATTTTCCTACCTTTTATGCTAAAAGAATGTCAAAAACCATTGCATGCTGTAGCAATAAGATAACATATTGTGCATTGACAGGTGCAGTTTCAGGATTATCATTTGTTGTCTTGAATTAAGATGCAAGGTCTTAGTAGATTGCATTGATATACAGCTGTTTTGGAAGACTTCCCGCTCTATACTTTTATAAATACCAACAAGTTTTCTGGGGAAATAGAACTGTCCCAGCTCAGGAGAAAATGTGAGATTATGTTAACCATTTACCCATAAATTGTTTACGAAAATAACATAATATACGAAAATACAGTATCAAGATCCTTCTCCTAATCATCCAGCTGTGTCAAGCTAGCCACTCCTCTATTGATCCAATGCTGTTCCTTCAAAGTCGTCTCCAGAGTGATGTACATGACAAAGTTGCTGGAGTGCCCCGTAGTTGCCAGCACTCCCTTCCTCTCACTAGTCTTGTAGATAGGGCAGAAATAGCAAGGGGGAGGCTTGAACTCTGCTATGAGAGCGGGTTTGAACCAGATTATAGGGATTGTGTCGAATAGGATCTTTGGGTAGGATTCGTCCATGAGCTTCGTTTCGCGGTTCCATCTTGCGCCTTCAAGGTACAAGCCCTGTGTGTGAGAGGGTTTGTGTTAGTATATTTGAGGGTTGTTATCGGTAATAATTTGAGAGTGCCATTCGAGAATCTCTAATCTACTGGTGGAGCTTTGTTCGTTGGTTGGTATCCATGGGCTTTAGACTACCAACGCGTGTTACGCAATTATTTGCGTTTTCGATTTTTAAGAACACTAAAATATCAAACCGTGCAAATCAATAGTTACGTGTGCGTGTCACGCATGCATCCTGACTTCCAAAGCGTCGTTTTATCTGTGCTATCAAGCGCTAAGAATTCAATTACTTATAGAATACACTCCCATGCACATTCCAAGAGACATACCCATATAAATACGCTGTGTTCATGGTCCTCCTTATCCATTTCAAATGGTTGCTGCATTGGATTCAAACAAAGACATGTATAGTAAAAAATAGACAGAAAACCCTGATGATGATGCCCTGAGTTGGTGACATTGCAAATCTTTTTTCTTATCACTTTTTCTGTTGCATTGTGCTTCATAAAAGATTATACCTAACCGGTTTCTAAAGAGCCAATTTAATAAAAACCGGTCGTCAAATCGTATGCCACCATGATCCGTTAAACTACCCACAAACTACAAGTTCTTAAAGTTGTACGAGTAGTTTGGTTCTGGATCGACTCAATATAGAGACGCTGAGAACAACATCTAACATAGGATTTGATTAGAGATTATCAGGATCAAGCTTTCTGAAACCAGGGTATAGGTGGTCCCAAGATCAACCAACCTTGCAATACACTCCAAAATTAGGTTCCTCTTCGGCCTCTGACTCCATGCTAGTGACGGTGAACTCGAAGTGGACCTGGTCGATAGGAATCCTATTGTGTCGCGAGTAGTTCTGTAGCACGCCGGTCAGGAATGACTGCGTGAAGTAGAAGCCTGAGAGCCAGAAGACGATTGGAGGACCCTCGTCTACCCAGTCTTGTAGGAAGCTCAGGCTGGAAGCAAAATAGTCTTATTAATACTAATTAGTAATAAGTATCGCCATACTTAGTATAGTAAAAGATGATTCATTTTTGGTTATTGAAAAAAAAAAGATTTAGATTATTTTAAGAAATGCACATTTTCTTAAAAGTAGTAATTATGGTGATCCCTACCATGGATATCCAAAAGTTGCACATATATTAATTTTAATTAATTTGAAATTTTTCTTTTTCCGCAGGCATCACCATGTCAGAAAAGGTGTTGGACGAGACAACATGGCCGCAGGAGGCAGAAGGAGCTATCAACGACATCCGCAAGCACGTAAGGAGTGCCGCCATCTCCCCGAAACTGCCCAGCAACAACCAGAGGATCTACATTAATCTGACTACCCTGGAGAATGCAGAATATTGCGTCGAGATGTCCGCTAACGGCTTCCGGGTCGTCGGTAGGCAATACGATGACACTACCCTGTCTAGCATAGAAAACATGAACTATGAGACCCCCTACGCCCTCCTGAACAATATCAGCCAGAAGTACAGGGAGTCCTTCGGAGGAGAACTTATGAACAAACTCTTGGATCTGGCTGCTCGTAACTCGGAAGGCTGAATCCTCATCAACATGCCGTAGTCCTGTGTTGAACGTAGGCCTATCCCAAGCCCCATGACAAAGTTATTTGCTTAAGCAAAATTGCGGTTACGTTTACATTTGGAATAAAACTAACTTTACTATTGTATCGATCTGTGTTGTGTAATCATTTGTATAAATAAGTTCTGTGTCTATTATTAACGTTAATTAAGGTTAGTTTTATTTCAATGAGTAATATTCGCATAAATATCAAAAGTATTATAAAAATAAGAAATCTTAACAAATATCAGGGTTAAACAAGTCGATTTCTTAAAGATTTATTGACAACTTTTTAGATTTTTGATTGTTAAATTTACGGTGGAATTGTGTCAAAATGTATCACCTGTCAGTATTCACATGTGCTATAAATAAATGTTTATTATGTACCTAACTAAGTATATAACTGTGTAGAATTTTAATATTACTAAAGTGTTTCTAGTGGTGGATGCGAACTGAAACTATTAGCGTTATAGCGATCATCTCTCTCGGTATTAAAGATTATTGAATATGTATGAGTTACTTGCATGCTCAATGTTTTCTAAAATTGTTGTTAACACAAAACTCTACCTAAGAGAGTTTACACCTTAAGGCATTTCGTAAAAACTTTCAAGTCCTTATTTTCCGAAATGAGTGAACCGATTTTAATTAAACTTTTTACGCATAAGCAGGATACATAGGTCTAAAAAGTTTCTGAAAAACATTTTCGATATGTCTTTGTTTCTATTATTTAATAATCGGTCTAATTTAGCTGTAACACAATTTTTAGGTTAGACATTTTGGAAAATAAGGACTTGAAAGTTTATATAAAATGCGGTAAGGCGTAAACGCTTTTAAGTATTTAGTCGAATTTAAGACTGTTTGCATCGCATACTTCTAGTTTCATGTTAAAACCAGTGTTATCACCAGAGGTCGGAATTAGGTAGAGTTATTTATGTAGTTGCATCGAAATGTTGACATTAATATGGATCTTCCCTTGCGTGTGCGCATCGGAATTTTGCAACTTTGGACATCAGCTGTCGAATGGTTTAAATTGTGTAAAAGTAAATAACTTTTTATTTAATAAATCCCGGGTTTTTGTGCTCTTTAAAATTAATCTCGGGATTTGAGGCATATCCACTTTATTCTTTCGCTGAATGAAATCAGTTTAAGTACTTAAATATCTCTACCTAATTCGGACCTCTGGTCATCACTGATAGCTCCCAAACTGAATGAATATAGCCATTCTTACTGTGAAGCGCACTTCAATGCATGTAGGAGCTCTGACATAACATATTTAGCAACAAAATAGGGCACGGCGGCTTACAAATTGCTCGCTTCCTGTGTTATGCATCTATATCGTTCAGTGCGCTGAGTTCCTTAGGATCTTATAGTGTTTAAGAAAGATTGGATTCACACATATCTAACGAAGGGGTTATATGAACAATATTGTTAAATAATGGATGTATGTATCGTTAAATTATCATACTATAGCCCCCAACAATAACACATTGTTAACACTTGTATACAATTTATCTTCATGGCCAGTAAGATTGTACGAGAATACTTATCATAGACTATGTGTGTGCTGTGAGTATCGTCTCTTTTGTACCTACCTACGTTCTCGTGGCGAGGTAGGTACGAGGTAATGTTTCTATTGTGTTGAGTGTTCCTTATATACGTAACAAACTACAGTACTGTTTTATTAACTGACATGAGAGTTTAAGAAAAAGTTCGGAGTAGTAGAGAGCGTTTACTCAGTCATTGTACTTTGAATTTCTAAGTAAAATAAGTGATTTATACGAATATGAACCTTATCTTTTCGGGATTAATTTTCATATTCATACAAACATACAAACTTATACATCTTTTCCATGGACTCAGAAACTATTGAACGCCACTTGCCACAACGTTCATATTGCCAAACTCGAATAAAAGTTTTTAACAAATACGAAACTTATCCTTTTAGTATTAATGTTGATATTCGTATGAAAAGCTTACTTTACTTGTTTAAAAGTCCGGTCGTTGTATTCTGTTCTTATACCTGTCTGACAGACTTTTTGTAAAGCTCGATGTTTTATATATTAATAGGGTGCATTGTGAGAGTTGGCAACGCCGCAAAAACCTGTTATTGTATAGTGTTTATTTCCTTTTCCTTGATTATAAATTGTAATAACTAATATACATAGTTACCCTGAATATATAATCTTGAATGCTTTTTTATATCTAAAACTGTTACAACACCAAATTGATTGATCTTAATTGCCAAATGTCACAAAGCACCCCAATACGGTTAGGTGTGAATGCCTGTCGCTTTAAATGTGCAACAGCTTAACACGGCATTTTTATTAGTACAACTATTGTCGACGGACTGAGTACAAACATTGTGTACCTATGTAGTTTGGGTATATGTAATACATGGCTCATAGAATATTGCTCGCAATTCTTCAATGATATATTTAAAGAGCATGTTTGTGGTGCACACTTCGGGCGGCACATTCGAGACAGCCGTCCCGAAGTATATTTCGGCTTTTCAGTAGGCTCAAGTTGTTCAGTTAACACCATTCGGGTATCTAATATGTTCGGATTGGCTCGGCATAATAAGAGCTAAGCTTATTTTTGCCCAAACTGTTTCCTAGTAACACCGAATGATGGCGATCGGTTCGTGTGTGTTGCGCCCCTAACGTAATAAGAATCTTCTACCGTTATAAAATACGACTGTAGGTATAAATTGCTTTTTAAAATTAGGATTTTTTAGAAAGTGTTATTACAAGTTTTTCACTACTAGAAAAATGTTCAAATGAACTGTTAGTTTTCAATTTTATTGCTGTGCTCCCTTGTCTCTCTTATGTCCGCGGCTTTATCTGTGTGCCAAATTTCATCCATATCAGTTCAGTAGTTTTTGCGTGAATTAGTAACAAACATCTTCAGAAAATTTCGCATTTGTAATAATTGTAAGATGAATTCATGGTCTAAACACAAGGCCTAAGTATTTAAATGATTAAAAAAAGCATGTCAACTTGAACTCAAATGAATGCAATTTTACAATATGTCAATTGAATAGAGCCCGAAACATGTACCCAAACTATTATCTCTTTAGATATAATATACACAAGATAGAGTAGTGAACTTGTTTGTGATAGTAAAATAAATTGATATATATGAATTTAAAAGTTTTATTTACTAACTGCTTACAAAATGACTGAATAATTACAAGACTTAACTTTATCATCATCGTCATCATCAGCCTATAATGTTCCCACTACTGAGACTCAGGCCTCCTCTCTATGAGAGGGAGTGTGCTGTAATCCACCAGGCGGGCCCAGTGCGGTTTGGAAAATGTAACATTTTCGGATGGGAAATCATCAAATGACTTCTCCCGCTCTGGGCGGAGCGGAAGGGAGTGTCAGACTTGACTGACTAAAACCCATCCATGTTCCTTCTTAGCCCTTTGTGCGGCGGCTGGGACGTGAGGTTCTCTCCCTCTCACGTTCCGCCACCTCCTTCGCTAGCATGACTGCTTCGCAGAAGGAGGCGACGGCTTTCCATTCCCTCTCGCTCCGGACCATGGATTGAACCAGGGCCGGACGCGAGAGGTCGCCGCCGGCAATCGCCGCTACGAGGACACGGCGGTGCTCAGCCCAAGCGGGGCAGAGCTCCACGGTGTGCTCCACCGTGTCCTCCGGCCGATCCTCGCAGTGGTAACACCCGGGCGTTTCCTCCCGCCCGATTCGGTGCAGGAACCTCCCGAAACAACCGTGTCCGGTGAGGACCTGCGTCAGGCGGAAGTTGAGGGCGCCGTGGCGCCTCTCTAGTCACTCCTCAAAGAGGGGACTTATCGCCACTATTGTGGCGTGCCCTGACATGCCGGTTTCCTCGCGATGTTTTCCTTCACCGTTTTGATAGCAGCGGTGATGAAATAAATTACACAAAATAATGCGCCTGCCGAAGAGTTATTTTTAGATGTTCGAACATCGTTTTAGTAACGTCTATTGTTATACGGCGCAAGCCTCCTACCCGCCCACGTTGTTACTCTCCCCTAGTGTCCATTTAGTTCCACCATTTTCAACTAGGTGGCGGTGTACCGTATCCGCGTTTTCTGAATCACGGTGTAAAGATTCGCCGATGTTGAATCACCACCCCGTGCGAAGGTGAATACTGTGCATTCGCCTTGATACCGCGCGACTGCCGCGATACCACGGTGAGTGCTTACCATTCAATATTACACTACATTCTAGGCATGAGATATACTTGCCACATTCAATACCAGGGCTTCCAAGAGTTCCAAGTACGAGTGTGCAAAAAAACCAGGATCGAAAACCAGGTTAAATACTTGAAAGTATTTGGCAGAGTTCGGTCTAGTTCCTAACGTGCCAGAATATATTTAGAATGTCTGCTGCATGTTTATAGAATGGCGACTACATTATTATTTAAAGTTTTATTACCTCGCTATTTATTATTTACAATTAAAAAATCGTCTTTCTGTAATAAACCCACAAAATAAATGATAATATTTACAATACTAACAAAAAAAAAATTTTTTTGGAAAAAAAACAGCGACTTCAAAAAACCCTAAACGCACTAAAAAGTTAAAAATAATACTATAACCAACAAAAAGTTAAAAATAATACTATAACCTACCTATATTAATAAACCTAACCTAACCAACGATTAACCTATAATAAAATTTAATAATTCTTTGGAGTCAAATAAAAAAAAAAGAATAGGGTAGGCCTAGTAAAGATGCTTCTCGTATGAGAAAACGGCGTCGATCTGAAACTGAGAAAAAGGAAAAAGGACAACGATTACAAGAAATTAGGGAAATAAATGATCAACGCATTTTGAATAAGAACCCTGATCATCGCGAAAACAGACTGTCAAAGCAGAGGACCTACAATGACCTAGATGTTACGTAGGTTGAATAAGGAAAGTCAAGTCTGTGGTACACCTGGAAAATGCATACCGTTACAATTCCAACAAGCCCAAACACAGCTAATATACATTGTCTTATTATGGAGTTACGGTGCCTATCTCTTGGCTTCATCATCAGATCTGATGGTAGAATGGTTCTTATTGAATGCAAATGCTCTAATGCGCTACTTGTTGTAGAAAAAACTACTGTACGTTTTCATATAAAATTTGAAGAGTACCCTCGATTTCGCCAAGATTCCATCATCAGATCCCGTCCTGGTGACTATGGGACCAAATGGAAAGCATAGGCTTTGGAATAAACAAATGATTTTCCAAATCGGTTCGTACATGACTGAATTATGCGCGAACAAAAAACGCAATGTAGAGTAAACGAAAAGTTAGAATATTTAGATTTTTGTTGATTTTTAGGGTTCCATACCCAAAGGGTCAAACGGGACCCTATTACTGAGACTTCGCTGTCCGTCCGTCCGTCCGTCCGTCCGTCTGTCACCGGGCTGTATCTCATGAACCGTGATAGTTAGCCAGTTGAAATTTTCACAGATTATGTATTTCTGTTGATGATATAACAACAAATACTAAAAACAGAATAAAATAAGTATTTAAGGGGGGCTCCCATACAAAAAAGTGTTTTTTTCTCTCGTTTTTTTTAAATAATGGTACGGAATCCTTCGTGCGCGAGTCCGACTCGCACTTGGCCGGTTTTTTCAAAACCGCTTGTCTGATTTCGATAAAATATTCATGGGACCATTTGGAAAGTATACGCTTTCCAACAAAAAAAAGAATTTTTCAAATCGGTAAGTAAGCGACAGAGTTATGCGCGAACAAACATAAAAAAAATACAAACATCCGAATTGAGAACCTCCTCCTTTTTTAGAAATCGGTTAAAAAACAGTTTTATTTATTTACACACTTTTTCTAATTGTTATATGTAATATACTCGCGAAATAACTAACACACACCCTCGCGCTACGCATACCACACACTTACACACAAACGAACCCACACACATACACACTCGCAAACATACTCTACACCCAGTATATCTGTAAGGGAGCGCCCCTTACAGATATACGAATTATAAAATGTTAATTAGTCTTAATCTTAAATTAATCTTATTGCTTATTTCTCACACATCTGTAGCATGATTGTAAACTGGAGAAGCGGAACCACCTAATACAAGCAAATCTTTGCTTAAAAGGCGACCAAACCTTTTTTTTTTTTTTTTTTCGGATGGGAAATCATCAAATGACTTCTTCCGCTCTGGGCGGAGCGGAAGGGAGTGTCAGACTTGACTGACTAAAACCCATCCATGTTCCTTCTTAGCCCTTTGCGTTCCAGGGGCACGGTATCTCTTTCGAACAACCCGCAGCCCTGGCAGGCATCGGCCCTCTCGGCTCGGACCCCTTCCGATTTGCTGACATCTCCTTGAGGCGCGCGTGGAACACGAACGCGCCGTCGGCACGGTCTGTCGTCATAAGACGGACGGACGGTGAGCTAGAAGGCGACCAAACCTAACATAGTTATATCCTTAAGTGCAGAAATAATTTTTTTTTAACTTCTTTAAAAAGAATTACGTCACGGTCAGTTCAACGACAACTGACAAAAAAAAAACGAAAACAAAATATTTACTTGACTTTAATTAAACGTAACTTAGTAATACTATACTTTCGTTCACGCTATTATGTGTCTTATTTCTATATTAGTATGGAAAAATGGCGCGAACAAGTCTACAAAATGGCTGCGCTACCCATGCCGCTAGCCGACCGCGACCTGAGCCGCGCGGCGCAAGCTTTGTGCCGCCCGCCCGCGTCGCGATCCCTGCTCCCGCACCCGTGCTGCGCTTTGAACTTCCAAGGTTTAAAATACTTGCATAGGATAACAATCCATGTCGTTTTACAAATAAGGATCATTATCGTATTTGCGAAAAAATACTTTTAACATCCAAGTATATTTTTTTATGGTTAATTTCCTATGCAAGTACCTTTCAAGTCTGGTTTCATCTAACTTGTCCGCGCGGCCGCGCCTTGCTAAAACTTTCATACTTGCAAGTATTTCCCACTCATACCAGGGCGCCCTGATTGGAAGCAAAGCCCTGATTTCAAAACCTGGTTGCGTAAATACCTCTCATCCCTACTACATAAAAAACTAAAAATAAATTAATCCAAGCGTCGTAGCGTCGGGGGGGGGGGGGTCCGCTTTGTTTTGTGCTTGTGTTAAGCGGCCTACTTAGCAGCCCCCGACGCTACGACGCTTGGATTAATTTACTTTAAACTTATTATTTTATCTTAGCCTTTACTGTCCCACTCCTGGGCATAGGCCTGCCTCCCTCATTGCTTCCACTTTTCTCGGTGTTGCACCTCTTCTTGCTAATTAACGAAAACAAGGAAAGTTATATTTTTTTTTAAAAGCCGAGATTTACCAGACCTGTGGAAGTTGTTTATTTCTCTTGAACTAGAAAAGTGGTGATGACCTTCAAACGGCTGAACAAATTTTCCCAAAACATAGCTAAGAACACTCTCGAATAAATCAGTTTTCAAACGAAATCAATTTTATCAAAATCGGTTGATTCGTTTAGGAGCTACGATGCCACAGACAGACACACAGATACACACGTCAAACTTATTTATTTATTTAAGAACTTTGGAAGACTTACAGCTAAATACAATAGTGATAAATAACAGTATGATAATCTGACAGCCAATTACAAGTCTTCACTTCTAGAGCTTGTCTGGTATAAATATACTGTGAAACAAAATATACACACTGCCAAATAATGCCAAGAAATTTAAAAACAAGACTTTAAACATTTAAATAGATCACCTAAAGTATGTAAAAATTAATATAATTGCGACAGGTTATTTACCATGAGATCCAAGATGTTACAAATTCAATTAAACCAAAATAAAAATAATGAAACCAAAGTCTAAAGAAATTTAGGCTTTAAAGAAATTCATTGATAAACACTTTTTTGCCGAGTACACACTAGTTTCAAAAATGTCAAAGTCGAACTGCTTGCACACCTTATTAAAGTACCTACTTACACGCACAACGTTTTCAAATACTAATTATAGACAAAATTCGTAAATTTTGTCTATAATTAGTATTTGAAAATGGCACCCGTAATGGTGGATTGAACCGTTTGGACTTGCTTGGAACGTTAAAATAGTAAGTTGACAAAATGTCGGAACAATTAATGTCTCCTCGAACCGTCTTCAACAAGAAAATACAGTCAGAGATCTCACGACGATTAATCAACGGTAAGAGGTGATATTTTTTACAGAGACTGAGATAGTTACTGGACTGATACGGTACCCTTTGATGAAAGCACAAAAATTTTATAAATCTTTTTTGTACGCGCTCAATACGGTCAATATATTTATGATAGCATGGAAATTTCCGATGCGTATTCCAAGTGGCTTCTAACAAAAGTGCAGTAAAGAATTTTTAACGTTTTAGCTTGTGTGAAGCACTTGGATAATCGCATTATGAAACCAAGGGATTTTGAGGCTTTAGCGACGATGGCATCAACATGCTTATCAAAAATGAGTTTGGAATCGTGATGAACCCCCAGATCACGAATAGTAACACAACTAGGTAATATATGACCACCAAGAGTATAAGATGCGGCTAGGACTGATCGTCCACGGGAATATGTTACAACCGAGCATTTTTTGGGATTTAGTTCAAGCTTATTTTTTTGGCAGTACACTTCAAGACACTGCAGGTCAGTTTGAAGTGCGATCATGTCCGCAGTCGATGATATAGTGGTAAAAATTTTCATATCATCTGCGAAGCACAGTAACTTGGATGAGGTCAGACAAGAGTCTATGTCATTTACATAGATAATAAATAATAATGGACCGAGCAACGAACCTTGAGGTACTCCGCTTGGGACTAAAACCCAGCTAGATATATAATTATTCAGTACCACAGCTTGCGACCTGTTTTCTATGTAAGATGAAAACCATCTGAGTAAATCCCCCCGTATACCGATGCGCTCTAACTTCCGTAATAGGATGCCGTGGTCGATTCTGTCGAAACACTTACTATAATCTGTGTAGACTACATCGACTCGTTTACCGTGGTCCATTGCGTCGGTGATGTAGTTATTAAGCAAAATAAGATTGGTGACAGTGGATCTACCTTTAAGAAAGCCGTGTTGGAAGGAACTAAACGATTGTTCCATATACAGGGTGTAACGGAAAGGGTATATACATACTTAAGGGTGTGCTACAGACCATCAAACTGAACATGTTTCTGCACAAAGAAACATCATCATGTAGAAAAAAATATCAGCTGCCCCATACATTGGGTCGAATAGGTATTGAAATTTTGTATGGGGCAGTAGATAACTTTTTCTCTATTACGATTTTTGTTTGTGGAGAAACATGTTCAGTTTGATGGTCTGTAACACACCCTTAAGTATGTATATACCCTTTCCGTTACACCCTGTATATATAACACCCCTCTTTTCTGGTCGGGGGTTAAAAAACAGAAAATATACTCAAGCATAATTAATAAAGCCTCCAGGCATAACGGTAAGCCCGCTTACATTTGAAATGTTCAATTAAATACATTGTACGATACCCACTTACAAGTTTCCAAACCTGTTTTCCCTACCCTGTTTCCCCTAGTTTAACCCTGTTTTCTTACCTATAATTTTCAAATCACACGATACATCCTATTCTCTTTTGAAACACCATAAACCTTCGTCGTATTTACATTCCTTTTCTCTTAAACGTTTAATTAATTACAGCTAACTTGTCTTACAACTAGAAAGAAGAAAAAACCGGCCAAGTGCAAATGTTACTCGCCCACAGGGTTCCATAGCCCCAAAAAATATAATAACAATATTTTGAACTGTCATTAATTAGTTAGTAAACTTCCACTCAACCGCAAAACTAAATTTGTTTTTCATAGTATGTTTATGAAAAACAAAGTTACTGCTGCAGTTTGATGAAAAAGTCCCATATCTCAAAAACTAAAAATCATATCTTTTTCAAAACAATTTTCGTTGATAGTTTTTTTTATGTTCTACAATCCTAAATATTTTCAGAATTTTCCTCCTCTTACTTTAGAAATTAGAGGGGGGGGAACACACATTTTACCACTTTGGAAGTGTCTCTAGCGCAAACTATTAAGTTTAGAAAAAAAATGATAATAGAAACCTCAATATCATTTTTGAAGACCTATCCATAGATACCCCACACGTACGGGTTTGATGAAAAAAAAAATTGGGGAACCCCAAAATTTATAGTTTTTTTTATCTATTTTTGTGTGAAAATCTTAATGCGGTTCACAGAATACATCTACTTACCAAGTTTCAACAGTATAATTCTTATAGTTTAGGAAAAAAGTGGCTGTGACATACTGACCGACAGACAGACAGACAGACAGACATGACGAATCTATAAGGGTTCCGTTTTTTGCCATTCGGCTACGGAACCCTAAAAATGAAGAACTTAATTATTTGCGTTGAATAGCATTGACAGGCCGTTCATTCATTCTTATTCCACACTCATTCTCTTTTCTTTCAAATCTGTCAGACAACAATCCATGTATAGGTTGAACAGCCAAGGACACGATACACAGCCCTGTCTAACACCTCTTGATATGCCAGACCACTCAATGTATGCACCATTTTATCCTAACAGAAGCACTGGAATCCTTGTATAAAGATTGCAGTGCTTGTATCAAGCGCCTGTCCACATCATTCATGGACAGACTCGACCACAGTTCTCCCCTCCACACAGTCATAGGCCTTCTCCAAATCAATAAAAGCATAGAAGACTTTTTTGGGCTTTGCCTGATGTTTTTCGGCTAAGCACCATAACGTGATGATCTGATCCATGTAGCCAATTACCTCTAACTATATGCTTGCACCTCACAAATTTTCTTATTTGTTAATTAACATTTTCGCATAAAGTTTGCAGACTCAAAAGAATAATGCCGCAGTTGTTTTTACACTCCTGCTGTGAACCTATTCCCTTATATAGAGGAGCAATTACAGCCCTGAAGGGCTATGTTTTTAAGCAGTCTATTTCTTTTTCTTTTGGTATAGCTGGAGTCACAACATCACACATCTAACATCTATTAATATATGACATTTATGAGGTTTTTAGTACGTATGACTCAGGTTATACAAAAATCCTTTAAAAATTTTTTTTCACACTGTTTTTCTTACTCGTTAATACCTACCACCCTTAATTTATTCATCTACTTCAACATTAATTGTTACTTACCGTGAAAGTAAATCGGCGACATAAGATCCCAGGGGCTTCATCGACGGGTAGGACTTGGACATCCACACTTGGGGCACGATGCCCTTGATGAAGGAGTTGTTGCACTCCTCCAGCTCCGCGCTTAAGATCGCCAGGCCCTGGGCCGCTAGGTGGACCCCGTGGAGGGTCCGCTTCACTACTGCGAGCAGGCGGTTGTAGCGGATTAGTTCCTGAGGGAGAGACGGGTTTTGGAGGTCACGAGTCGGTAGTTGGACTACACGTGGGATTAAACCGACCGACCCGCGCCCGCTTTCTGTGTGTGATACGCTTAAATGTATGTGAACTACAGTTTATTTATCGCTAGCTTTTATGTTAGCTCATCATCATCTGCCTAGCCTTTTCCCAAACTATCTTGGGGTCGGCTTCCAGTCTAACCGGATGCAGCTGAGTACCAGTATTTTACCTGAAGCGACTGCCTATCTGACCTCCACAACCCAGTAACTGGGTAATACAATACCCTTTGGTAAGACTGGATTTCAGACTTTTAGCTTCTAACTACTCGTAACGACTGTCAAAGATCTACAAATGACAGCCGGGACCAACGGCTTCACGTGCGTTGCTTTTATGTTGGCTGACCGGAGATTTTAATTATTCCCGTAAAACGTATTTGTTACCTTGTGCCACACAGTTTTTTAAAATTCACAGCGTTTCTACCAGGAAACCCGGCCGATGCCCGATTTAAACTGTGGACAAATACTTGTCCCCCTGACACTCACTACTAACCACCCAGTGACAGTGGCAGTGACTTTGCTTCCTGCAGGGTCTAACCTTCCGTTGTCCACGTGGAAGTCCCTGCACCGTTTCCGGACTGAAGTGGGAAGTTGTAACTCCAACCTTATTAAATGGGGCTAATTTAACGAATCAGCGGCGAGGTGTGGGTGTGGAGCAGTGTCGCAAACTATACCGATCCACTGCCAATTTTGGTTATTGTAATTACCCCACCGAAAGCTGTAAGGTTACCTGTTTGAGCACAGTGTTCATGCTGTTGAAGTAGAGCACGGGGTACTTCTCGCTGACGTAGAAGATATCGTAGAGGCTGGGCAGGCGCTCCATCATGTCCCTGGTCATGTCCACCACCCCCCCTCCCTCGCCGCCCTCGGCGCCGCCCCCCGCCACGATATCCGTCTGTGTGAGGAGTGTGCCGAAAAGCAGCTACGGGGAGAAGCAACATAGCTTGAGAAAAACAATTGACACAATATACTGAAAGCGGTCTATCTTTTGACGTGGTTACAACTCAAGCCGGTTTCTTTTTTAATCAAAATTTCGCGAGAAAGTCGGCTGCCTGTCTTACAACCAAAAATTGGAAGATATGTGGCATGTACCAACCCATACTGGAGCCGCGTGTATTACAGCCCCTTCCCTCTCATAGAGAGAAGGCCTGTGTCCTAGCAGTGGGAACATTATGCTATGCTTACGAATGCACCTTATTCTGATAGCTATGAATGTCGCAAATAGCTTTCAAATATTTCACTGTTTTAGTAAACAAATCAATATTACTGAATGAAATGATGAAATGTTTTTTTGTATTGCACTAAAATATTGATTATGATTCGCAATAATAAGACTGGATTAGGTGTTGACACAGTTTAAGGTAGAAAAGGACCCAAGTGCTTTTTGTGAAATATTTGAAGCTATTTGCGACTTTGCCAACTTTCTGAATGCACTCTCTTAAGAAGAAGGCGTATCCCCTGTTCTTACGGCATTGGTCTCGTTGTTATCCTTGGTGATGTCGGCGTTCTCGTGCAGGCCGAAGACCTCGGGCTTGGCCGTCATGGGCAGCGCGCGTATGTGTTCCAGCACTGAGTTGTACTCCATCGAGGGCGGCATCAGGTAGTCGCCACTCGGAGAGAATGAGTAGCTGAGCAGAGAGCAAATACACCGCGATTAATGCAAGAATCATAAAAGGGAGGAGCTCGCGGCTAAATAATAACAGCCGCGCAGATCAATCTTCTGATTAAGCAGCGATTTCCTAGGTTGGTCTGTGGATGGGTGACCAACCATTATATACCGAGTTTCCTCACGAAAACATGTTAATCTGTTGGTCCCGGCTGTCATATGAAGATCTTTGACATTCGTTACAGGTAGTCAGTGGCCCAAAAGTCTGACAACCAGTCTTATCAAGGAGTATCGTATTAGCCAGTACTAACTGGGTTGTGGAGGTCAGACAGGCAGTCGGCTCATGCAAAATACTGGTATTCAGCTGCATTCAGTAAGACTGGTACCTGACCCCAACATTGTTGGGAAAAGGCTAGGCAGATGATGATGTCAAGTACAATAAAAGTGCCCTCGACTGCGCCCGGAAATTGTCCCAGGGGATTGTGCTACCAGTATGAAAAGTATCCTATGTGATAATCCAGGTTTTAAACTATACAGGGTGTAACGGAAAGGGTAGGTATATACATACTTAACGGTGTGCTACAGACCATCAAACTGAACAAGATTCTCCACAAAGAAACATCATCATAGTGAAAAAAATTTCAGCTGCCCCATACGTTTGGGTCGAATAGGTATTGAAATTTTGTATGGGGCAGCAGATAATTTTTTCGTTATTACGATGTTTGTTTGTGGAGAAACATGTTCAGTTTGATGGTCTGTAACACACCCTTAAGTGTGTATATACCCTTTCCGTTACACCCTGTATATCCATCCATCCTCCCAAACTTTCCCATTTATAATACACTAGATGTCCGGCGCAACATCGTTTGCGTCACATTTTCCCCGTTTTCGCATCATTTTTCATTGCTGCTCCACTCGTATTGGTCGTAGCGTGATGATATATAGCCTATAACCTTCCTTGATAAATAGGCTATATAACACTGAAAGAATTTTTGAAATCGGACCAGTAGTTTCGGAGCCTATTCAATGCAAACAAACAAACAATCAAATCTTTCCTCTTTATAATATTAGTTTAGAAGTTTAGACCAGATGTATATTATGTGTTTGTTGGACAAGTTTGGTTTTCTTTCTTAAAAGGCATCTTGAACAAATTAATGATGGTTGCATGAGCAGTTTTGGTTCAGGCTAAACACATCAAATCAAAAGTCAATTCAAATTAGGTTGAAAATCTGTTTTTTTATGTAAAATATCACATGAGACAGTCCCCCAAAATGCCTTATCTGCCAGCCATTTCTGCATCGCCACGTTTCTCTGCCTGACGCAAGTCATTAACTTTTTTCCTAGTAATATTTAAAAAATCTCTTACTCAGGCGTAGTAGTGACTTTGTCGTTGTAGAAAATAGAGAGTAGAGACAGAATGAGTCTCCTGTCCTTGTCGTCAGTCACTCTCCCTCCGTAGTTGCACTCGCCTGCGAGGTAGTTAAGTGCATCGAATGGTGTCTCCGCATAATCCGTCAGGAACATCTGTTGATCAGGTGCTTTCATTTATCTTTTAATGCAAGCTGCTTGGAACATGGAAGAACCACCTCTTTATAGGAGAAAATTTTGAGTCCCTGGTTACAAACACATAAAACCTTACGCCGCGTAGCTCCATGTAAAATGCTGCATCTGGTTAGGGTAAGCAAAGCCCAAAAACGCTAGGCCGATGCTGGTGACACAGACTAACCACAAATCAGGGCCTCAAGTCTGCTATTACAACAGTGTCAGAATGGCCTATCATTGATTTCATAATTGTTGATTTTGACAGGTTTGGTAATCTACTAATTACTATGGCGTCATTATGGCTTCACAATGTTCAACCACTGACACTCCATTGAAAGAAATGGCATAGAATTTGACAGAATTTACCAGATTACGAACTTTTAGCAAAATGACAATGGGATTGTGTTGGAATGACGATGTTCATAAAAATAGCAGACTTGAGGCCATGAACGTATACAATTCTGGACGCACCTGCAGCTGCATGATACAGATCCGGAGGTCGCTCTCGTTGAACTCGTACTGTATGTTCCAGCCGAGCGGGCCGAAGGCGCGGCGTTCCTGTACGATGGCATGGAAGAAGCACAGCGCGAAAAGTAGGCGCCGCCAGTCCTCTGTGCGCGGGCATGAGATGTAGAACTCGGGGTCGCAGATAGGATCAGAGATGTACGAGCGGTAAATGTTGTTTTTGAGCCCTTTCGGTGCTTCGTTTGTCATTTTTACACCTGGGAAAATAGTTAGAATTGATTGTTTGAATTGATATTTGAACCCACTACTTTGTTAAATTGGTTAAAACATTATGATAAGGTAGGCTGTTATTTGCCCATCGAAAGTCAGACAAGTAGGTACGACAAGGAGAACGACATTATTTTTCTTTACGTCTTCGTATTCGTGTTTAAAAACGATGAAATACAAATACATGTCGACGACGTCGTGAACAACAGCTGGTTTCCAATAAACGGTATGCACTCACCATTTTGTAGTACAGTAACCGGAAACGACTTGCTGGGATAGCTAGTAAGCCAGCAGCGGAAGTTGGGGTGCGTGACCTGCGGGATGATGACCTCGGCGCATATGCGCTCCAGCTCGCCCATCCAGGACTCCATAACGTGGCAGTTCTGCAGCACCACCCAGCCGCCCGACGCGATCGCAATGTTTATCATGTTCGCGGCTATTGGACCCTGGGACGATAACGTACATTGGGGCATAAATAACTGTGGAAGTACACATAACATCACGCCTGTAATTCCTGAAGGTTTAGCAAGAAGTGTACCCAATAGTCCACGCACAAATCGCTGTGAAGTTTCCTGTAATAGGGGGCGAGCCCCTTGCCATCAATCGGGCACAATTCCACACTCCGTGGCTGCTACTGGGAAATTCCTGATAGAAAACCTAATAACACTTTGCCCGGTAATCGAACCAGGGCCTCATGCTCAGCATTCACTATTGCTATCACTAAACCAACGAGACTGTCCGAGAATTTACGACTTGAATGTTCACGTTTTAAGGTAGCTTTAATTATTTTGTTTGCAAGTGATAAAATCTACATTTACGTATTATTTTACGCAATGAATCAAATGTCCCTAAATAATGATGACAATATTCGTTAACAAAAATGTAGCCAAGGAGATACTTAAGAGCGTTTAAACCTTACGACATTTCATACAAACTTTCAAGTTCTTATTTTCCGAAATAACTGAACCGATTTTAATGATAAGCATAAGCAGGATACATACGCATAAGCAGGATACATAGGTCTAAAAAGTTACTAAAAGCATCTTCGAAAAATAGTTTTACAGCTAATTTAGACCCGATTATAAATTCTCTATAGAATACAGACATGTCCATTTTTTTTTTTTAAGACTTGTTTTGTAGTAACTTTTTAGACCTCTTTATCCTTCTTATGCGTAAAGTTTAATTGAAATAAGTCAGTAATTTCGGAAAATAAGGACTTGAAAGTTTTTATGAAATGCCGTACGGCGTAAACGCTGTTAATACTACCACAAAGTTGAGCTCACCTGTCCCTGCCCCAGTGAAATAGTCTCGAAGCTGATCACCTTCTTCTCCATCGCATACTTGACCAGACCAGACATGGGATCAGATCCAGGAGACAGGATGAAGATGAGAGGGGAGCAGCAGTTGCTGTCGTTGTAAGACTTGTCCAGGTCGAAAGGTGGGGGTTCGATGTACGGGTGGCCCATCTCTGCAACCACGTAAGCCTGGACTAACGGGATGAGCTTGTCGGGGCGGATGCATCTAGGACAAGAGGTGTTGTAATAAGTAAATGAGATATCTCTGACTTTGTAACTGTCAATCGCAGTGATCTTTATTCTCATTAGGATAAGGGTGTTTTTGGGGTGCTGCTGGCAGATTTCATGATGGTGCCATCTAACCGATTTGGGCCACAGTGAATTCGTTGGCTTTCAATGTTGGTTGTCGAGAGCTTTGGTGTGCTGCTCTTACATATGCTCTCAAGTCGCTAGCATATTCAACTTTAACCCAAAAAATTCTAGTACAAAGCGGACATGTTAGAACACCATTGACGACATTCTACAATGTCGTCAATGGTGTTCTAACATGTTTTGCTGTAGGTGATCTAGCCTTAAGGTGAAGGTTTTAAAATGTCAGATATACCTAACCGTGAAAGGACTGTGGAAGAGTAGATTGATCCATTACAGTGAACCTACACTTAGTTGTATCGTTAAACCAGCTGTCACACTTTTTAGGTCAAGGGCCACATAGGACAATTTGCGATAGTACTGAGGGCCGCACACTTGTGAATTGCATGTGTAAACTAGAAACGCAGGTGCAAGTGAATGTAAAAATGTAAAATGTGAATGTAAATAAAAATGTTTATTTGAGATTTTGACAAAGGTCAACATTAATAGTAACAATGAAAAATGAAAATTTAGGTAAACTTTACCAATTAAGATGTTGTATTTTTTAAACTATGTCTTCTATGTTGACGTCTTTGGGACTACATGCAATCCTCATGATGTCATCTAAACGACAGGAAAAGCGATTGCGATTTTTGTTTTTAAAAAATGACATTTACATAAATCAGTATTTGTAAAATTATTTTGGTTTGTCGCGGGCCGCACAAATTCCAGCGGCGGGCCGCATGCGGCCCGGGGGCCGCAGTTTGACGACCACGGGTCTAAACTTATATTATAAAGAGGAAAGATTTGATTGTTTGCATTGAATAGGCTCCGAAACTACTGGTCCGATTTGAAAAATTCTTTCAGAGTTAGATAGCCCATTTATCGAGGAAGGCTACGCTATATAACATCACGCTACAAACAATAGGAGTGGAGCAGCAATGAAAAATGTTGCGAAAACGGGGAAAATGTGACGCAAACGAAGTTGCGCCGGACAGCTAGGTAGTTTTTTTATAATTCACACAAATAAAATAGGATGCCGACTCATCCTGTTCTGTAACAATTAATCTATATGTGAATCTACATGAATCACGAATGAATCTACATGAATGACGTGACTAACTTGACATTAAACATAGTGCATTTTACAAAATGTCTTATACAGCTTGTACCAACCACCTTGTAAAGATGTAGTCATATTTAAGGGTATGGTATAGACCATCAAACTGAACAACTTAATCCATGAGACCGACATCGTTCTGTTTTAGGAACCTTGCATGTCCCACTGTTGGGCAAAGGCCTGCCTATCCGTCCAGGTACTCTTTTCCTGCGCCATCTAGAACCAGCCTTCGTGATGGGCGTCCGGATCATCTCGCCACCTCTTTCTAAGCCGGTCGGCGGCGGCGGCGCCGTGTCGCTGTCCATCCTCAGACAACTATCTTGTTGAGACCTTTGACGGCACGGTTGGCGCCGTGGTTGAGCGATTGACTGCTGCGCTGTGTGTCGTGGGTTCGATCCCCGCACGGAACAAATATTTATAAGGCCTACAGATAGTGGTTCCGTGTCTGGCTGTTTGTTTATGTGATTTTAAATGTTTGTAAACGCACCCACGATACAGGAGAAATGCCTAGTGTGAGGAAACTTTCTTTTTCATTAGAAGATAATAGAAGAAACTTTGCCCAGCGGTCGTTATGCATGCGGCTCACGTGAGCTGTCCAATCCCATTTGAGCCTGGCTTCCTTTTTGCCAGTCTGCAATTCCTGTGTTTGAGCGCAGCATAGTGAACCGTATTTAATCTGTTCTCTTTACACCCAGAATGCTGCACTCTATTGCTCTTTGGCAGACTCCAATATGGCACTTTTACGCTTTCATGAGCGACATCGCGAAAAATATTTAGCTGTCGCATAGAAAATTTCAAACATGCTCGGCCCAAATATACCATATCTCACACATAATAAGTATGACACCTTTCTGATACACGCTGTTTCATCATCATCATTTCAGCCGAAAGACGTCCACTGCTGGACAGAGGCCTCCCCCAAGTATCGCCACATTGACCGGTCCCGTGCGACTCGCATCCAGCGGATCCCCGCAACACGCTGTTTATGAGGATAATATAATTATAACTTAATGTTCCGGACTTTATTAATGTCTATCGTCTATTTGGCAGGATACAAAAATAAAAATGATAAATGAAATGAAAATGATGAATGGATATATAAAAATACATGTTTTTATCGATAACTTTAATGTTCAACATGAAACTACGAAAGGAATACTAGAATTACCTACGCAAATCAAAAATTGAATAATCAGACTCTAAGGGGTTTTACATTTAGAACCTATAAGTACTAACTAATAAGTACCTACCAATTAAAATTATAAAACAATTTATTGTAAAATGTAAAAAAGTCGTTGTTCTACGGGACCTATGAAAAGTAAACTAAAAATCAAGGCTGTAAACCCCGAAGGGTTATACAGATTCCGATTGAATTAAATTATTATGGTAACATAATACAACACAACATACAACAGTTTTGAGTGTCGTATGGTATGCACGGCGATCAATCATTATCGTAATCATAAATCTATATTTATCTCGACATCAAATAACTGGCGCTGGTTTACATAACTATGTACAATCTTATATATATAATAGAGAAAGTTCTGTGGTAGGAAGATCCTGAAGAACAGATCACCTCAAGTTATAAAAACCAGATTATGTGGATCTCTCATTGTACGGGATATCTATACAAAGCAAGGCCATGTTATACTGGAAATGTATAACTTGATATGTCTCCGTGTATACCATCTAATGGTACTATTTCTAATAATTATACATATTTCAAAAACTCGACACTAAAGAAGATTTTGTAGTTTTACAATACTTGTTGGTATTGGTGCTACCTCGCATCAAACCGGTTGATATCAACCGGTTTGATGCGAGGATTCAAATTTGAAAAATAAAAATGGCTGACGTGTCAAAATATCCCTTTTATACTTTATCAATTTTTGTTGTATTTTGTTTTTATTGTATTCAGTGGAACCTCGACGCGAGTGCGCTTGCGCTGCAAATGTGTTTCAGAATCTTGGTTTTTGGACGGAAATAAAGTTTCGTTAATTACTGTGTCCTCTTGAACATCTGAGATGGCTGAAACTTGGCTTGAGCCGGCTGAATATAAATGTTCTACATCATCATTTTCAGTGAACTCGATTTTTATTTCGGTGGCCTCAAATGGATCAATATCCTCCTTTACTTTAAAATTTTTGGTGGACTCAAATAGATCAATATTCTCTTCTTCTTTAATATTTACGGTGGCCTCAAATAGATCAATATCCTTCTCTTCTTTAACATTTACGGACTCAAATGGATCAATATCTTCTTTTTCTTTAACCTCTTCTTTAACATTTTTGGTGGGATCCTCTACTTTAACGTTTTCGGCGGACTTTACTTGACCAGAGGATAATAGTTTTTCAAACTCTTCTTCTGTATTGACACCAAGTAGAGCGTCATGTGGTAAAGAAGAACTATAGAGTCCAAGTTTCAACTTCGCCCCGAACATGGCTTCATATGGACTACAGGATATGTCTTTGTGGAAAACTTTATTTCTCATGAATTGAACAAATCGTAAGCCTTCCGGCCATGTTTTTGTGTTGTTATCCTCCAACCAATTACGTAGGGTGTTCACGATATCTTGATTTGCTCTTTCTACGGACTCGCTCGGAGACTGGCTTGTGTTGCCATGTACAATTTTCAACTCAGGCCACATGTGACAAACCGTTCTAACAACTTCACTGGCGAACTCTCTGCCATTTTGGCTTTGAAGAATACTTGGTGCACCAAATATTGTAAACATATCAACTAGTACATATGCAACTTCTTCGGGCCTGTTGCTCTTCAACGGGCGCAGCTGCACAAACTTCGTGAAGAGGTCTCGGTAAACAAGTATAAATTTATAAAGACCATTTCCTTGTGACTGCATGTCAATTAGGTCTACTTGACACCTGGATTTCATTTCGTTACTAATATAAGTTGCCATAAAACTTCTTTTGGAACCATAGCGTGTATTTTTGCATTGGTCACATAATTTGAAATAAATCCCAATCATTTCTCTAGTGATATTTTTAAAGCGGGCATTCAAATCTTTCTCCATACGATTTCTTCCGGCGTGTCCAAGCGCCAGGTGGGTGTCATGTAAAATCTGAAATATTTCTTCGTTGCACACGTATAACCTAATTAGATTATCTTTGCCTATCGGAACAATCAGTTTTTCTGTGTCTCCAACATTCATGACGTCAAATCTTCGCATACGTTGATAATCTTCTGGTTTTTTATTCGTTACTTTAGACTTCGAAGATTTCACTTTTTCAATCATTTCTGAATAACTTGCGCGGGTTAAATACTGAGAATTTTTACCTTTTAGATACATTATCTCACTTATTGTTTCGTCAAATTTATGTTTCATCAGTATGTCAGTCAATTTATCTTTGTTGATATTATTGGTGACACTTTCCATCGTTCGTCCGTATTGTTCTTATTTCGACACTAAATTAAATAGCACACAAGACAAATTTTATACTTTATTACGATAATATAAACCGTCCGCCTGTTCTCGTTTTCAATACAAAACTAACCTCTAGCGATCGACGCGACGGAATCGCAGCCGCGACGCGAGCTCTGATTGGTCAGCGTGCACGGCGTGTTTCCCCGCGCCCCGCCACATGTACCAATCAAATTGCCCGACGACGCGCGACGGTCGCGGTAGCAATATTCATAGTGACCAGACGCTATGAGAAATTATCAAGGTCAGGTAGTAATATTAATCACTTCGCTCGGTTTGACGTGCCATTGTTCATAATGCCTGGGCATTATATTAGAATAATGGAGCTTGTTAATTTCTTAGCTATGTTAATATATCATACAATGTACAGTCAGTTTATTTACGAACAATATTTCCGAACCCAAATTATTATGAAATAGATGAGATATATTTATTTTGTAATCACAATGACATGAATGAATAATTTTATACAGCTCTTATAAATAAATGACAAAATAGCTATACGGTATAAAAGTATGGCGCATGCACCATGGTCATATTAATTAGAAATAATTTAAACGATATAAAAAATACTTGTTAATAAAATGTCTCTTATTATTTTTATTTTTGTCATATAAACATCTGGTAAGCTGTAATAAGATTTGGCTAAAAGTACCTATCTTTTTTAAGTTGTAGTTAAGCTTGCTTATATTAAACTTTGTCGGTCGGTGTGCCGCGTTTTTTTCTTCTCAATTTCGCAAGTAGTGAATATATTTATGTTTCTTTCCAAAAAGTTTATATGCATAAATCAATGTTTTGTAAAGTGAAACATCAATTAAAGAAAGAAGGAAGTCTGTGACTATATCATTACCTACTGTTAATACCATACCAAATGTACCTCAACTACACAGGATGAACTGCACGGTTCGCCACGGTTGGCGAAGTGGCTGAGCGATTGGGTGCTGTGCTGTGTGTCGCGGGTTCGATCCCCGCACCGATCAATTATTTGTATGGCCTACAGATAGTTGTTCCGGGTCTGGCTGTTTGAGTAGGTGAGTTTAAATGTTTGTAAACGCACCCACGATACAGGAGAAATTCCTAGTGTGGGGTAATGTTTAGTGTTTTTGTTTTTGCCGGCAGTCCTTATGTCTGCCTCTGTTCTATTAAAAATATTTACTAGTTTTGTAGGTTGCAACGGAAATTGACTACCACAAAATCACTTTTAGTAAAATATAAAATAACATAGAAATATTTTTTTTTACTTCTACTTAGTTCACTTGACCGAAGTCAAATTCAGGGTTCATATTTTGTATTTAATTGGTAATTTATTGGACTCTATTGCATTGGTGAAAGCAGTCTTGCTAATTTTAAACCTACCCATAATTGGTGAGACGCTGAGTTTTTAAAATAATTTCAACTACTTAAAGAGAGGAGGCCTAGCAATTGAATGGAAACGTTACAGGCTAATTATTTAAATAACATACATCACGCCTGTAATCTCTCAATGGTAAGGCAAGGGTGTACACCCACATTTCGCCAGTTATGTATAAGTCCCATGTAAAAGGGGGCGACCCTATTGCGATTAGCCGGGCACAAATCCAGCGTCCGTGGCTGCTACTGAAAATATCAATTTATACAAAGTGTAAACGGACCCTGCACGACACCGTTAACCGAGCATTCTGTACATTATACATAAGTAGCGCAAAAAAATATTGTTGGGAAAAAACTTTTTTTTTTGGGGTGAAGAATCCTGTTTTACGGTAAAACTCAATGTAACGCACTCAAAACATTGTGCTGATTGATGCATTGAAAAGTAAACGGGTCATGGAGGTATCCTAACAGAGAGATGTGTTGCTGCGGAGTTTGTACCGCCACGTCATCTTCCCAGCTAAAACACTAGGAAGTGGCGAAGGGCGGGCGTTTTGGGGGACTGTCTCTTGTAATTTTGACGTTCAAAAAGTGCTGATTATCAGCCTAATTTGAATAAATGTTTTTTTTCATTATGATGGTTCTGTATGGTGTCGGACGTTAAGAATAGCACCATCCCATATCTTCCCGTGGGTGTCGTAAGAGGCGACTAAGGGACTTGCCAGAGAATGGGCATCAGCGTTCTCTGTGCTTTTTGCAACAACCGTACTGCGATCGCCAACCCGTCTGCCAAGCGTGGCGATTATGGCAAAAACCTCCTTATGAGCGCAAAAAAGAAATGGCCCCTAGTACCCGGCAGCCAGTCTACCCTCGACTATGGTAGCGGTCGAGATTACGGCGTGGCAAGGGGTGCAAAGAATCTCCGGAAGGGATCCGGCTGCCTATACCGACGACTTGACCTGGCAACATATAACACGCGAACACTCCGGACCGACGAGAAGATAACGGAACTCGAGGAGGAATTGAGCAGGTTGCGATGGAGTATTGTAGGATTATCTGAAGTCCGAAGAGAGGGGGACGACACGATGATCCTGAAATCCGGCAACCTACTCTATTTCCGAGAGGGTGACCGGCAGTCCCAGGGTGGTGTTGGGTTTATCGTCCACAAGTCCCTTGTGAATAACGTGGTGAAGATCGAGAGTGTGTCGACTAGGGTGGCGTACCTGATACTCAGAATATCCTCAAGATATATATCTGAAACATAGCTGATATAGATATATAGCTGAAAGTCATACAGGTCTACGCCCCGACCTCGATGACGCACACACCACGACGACGAAGTGGACACCATGTATGAGGATATCTCCAAAGCCATGCATGGTTTCAAAACTCACTTTACCGTTGTCATGGGGGACTTCAACGCGAAACTGGGCAACCGAGACGGAGATGAGCTGCAGGTGGGGCAATTTGGGTTTGGATGTCGGAATCACCGGGGACACCAACTGGCTAGTTTTATGGAGAAGGAGGGCCTCTATCTGATGAACTCCTTCTTCAGAAAGCGTGAGCACAGGAAGTGGACCTGGCAGAGCCCCGATGGTGCAACTAAAAATGAGATTGTCTTCATCATGTCAACCAAGAAGCAAATGTTCAATGATGTCTCTGTGATCAATTCGGTGAAAACTGGGAGCGATCACCGCATGGTAAGAGGCACATTGAACATCAATATTAAGCTTGAAAGGTCTCGACTGATGAAGTCCGACCAGCACAGATCCAGATCCAAAACCCCGAGAGCTTTCAGCTTGAACTCCAGAATCGTTTCGAGTGCCTAAGAAGCTCAGTGGACGAATGCAACTCTAAGTTCTTCAAGACGCGTCGTACACAGAAGAACAAAAAACTCTCTGATCATACTCTCAAGCTCATGAAGGAACGGCGTGAGATGATCCTGCAGTCTTCAGAAGATGCGTGGAAATACCGGCAGCTCAATAGACAGATCTCTAAATCCTTGAAGAGCGACCTCCGCCGCTTTAATACCGAGCGTATTAAAGACGCCATTGAGCGGAATAAAGGCTCAAAGGTATTTGCAAGAGATCTGGCTATTGGGCAGAGCCAGCTCACGAAACTGAAGACCGACGATGGCAGAATCGTATCCGCCAAACCAGAGCTACTGAGGGAGATCGAGAGATTCTATGTGCAGTTGTACACGTCAACCAAGAAACCCGTTGTAAATCTAGCGAATGACCCAAGAGCTAGACTGACCCGACACTACACCGAACACATCACATCACAAAAAAAATCACAAATTCGTATTCGCGCTTCGCAATATCAAAAAATAACCAATAAAGAAACAGCTTTAATGGTATACCACAGTCATGTGTGTTCAGTACTGAGGTATGGGTTAATTATATGGGGAAACTCTACAGACGCACAGAGAGCATTTATAGCCCAGAAAAAATGCATTAGGTCAATTTATGGTCTTAAGTGGACTGATTCGTGCCGACCAATATTTGTTGATAAACGTTTGCTCACATTTCCATGCTAATACGTTTTGGAAATGTGTAAATTCGTAAGAAACCACCTTTCACTTTTTGAGCAGGATGATAAGGCTCCACTTAAAAGGAAAATTGTGCAAAAACCTTTAGTGGTGCCTCGAAGCCGATTAAAGCTATGTGCCAAAAACTGCCACACCATGGCGGTAAAAATATATAATAAACTTCCGCAAAAAATTAGAAAACTGAATAACATAGAATTTCATAGAACTTTATATAATTGGCTTTGTGACAGATGTTTTTATTCAATTGATGACTATTTAAATTTTAAGCCGACATGATTTAGATAACTATTGTAATATGCAAATACTTATTTAAAATAAAATTGTTGACATTGGTTTGTGGACATGTAATTTTAATAAATTTATTGACTGTTTTGACTATGATAATCTGATATATTTTCTGATTTAATGTAATAATTTATAAAGCTGGAAAATTAATGTATAATTACTAATATATCAATAATGTAAATTCTGCTGTGCATGGTGACATCAATCTAATTTTTTGACTTTATTAAGCATGCGTCATTTGTGTACCTACTCATAATATTTACACGACTGATAAGTCGAATATAGTGAGTCATATAAAAATTATTTTACCACATTATTGTACCTATATTCTGGCAAATAAATTAATTTCATTTCATTTCACATCCCGGACATCAGCCTGTACGAGATTAGCATGGCTCTGAAACAGCTTAAAAACAACAAGGCACCGGGTGATGATGGAATTACGGCCGAACTACTACGGATTCCGAAAAGGTTATAGCACCGTAGAACACATACATACGCTGCGACAGGTTAAACAGAAGACCGAAGAGTACAACCTGCCTCTCTATTTAGCGTTTGTGGACTACGAGAAAGCCTTCGATTCGATCGAGACTTGGGCTGTACTGCAGTCTCTCCAACGGTGCCAAATTGATTATCGGTACATCGAGGTGTTGAAGTGTTTGTACAAAAACGCCACCATGTCAGTCCGACTTCAGGACCAGACCTCGGAACCTATCCTTCTGCAGCGAGGTGTGAGACAGGGAGACGTCATATCTCCGAAACTGTTCACCGCTGCACTGGAAGATATCTTCAAGGTTCTGGACTGGAGAGGGCAAGGCATCAACATCAATGGCGAGTACATCTCTCACCTTCGATTTGCCGACGATATAGTGGTCATGGCTGAGACCATGGAGGACCTCAATACAATGCTCCATGACCTCAGTAGAGCCTCCGAAAGAGTGGGTCTTAAAATGAACATGGACAAAACCAAGATCATGTTGAATGCCCATGTAACACCCACTCCTATCAAGATCGGACTCCTATCAAGTTGTAGACGATTATGTCTACCTGGGTCAAACGGTCCAGTTGGGTAGGTCTAACTTCGAGAAAGAGGTCAATCGTCGAATCCGACTCGGCTGGGCAGGGTTCGGGAAGCTGCGTGGTATCTTCTCGTCCAACTTACCGCAGTGTCTCAAGACGAAAGTCTATGACCAGTGTGTTGCCAGTGATTACATACGGGACCGAAAAATGGCCGCTCACAATGGGCCTCATCAGAAGGCTCAAAGTCACCCAAAGGGCAATGGAGAGAGCTATTGCTCGGAGTTTCTTTGCGTGATCAAATCAGAAATGAGGAAATCCGCAAGAGAACCAAGGTTACCGACGTAGCCCGAATAATTGCCAAACTTAAGTGGCAGTGGGCAGGGCACATTGCTCGCAGAACAGATGGCCGATGGGGCCGAAAAGTTCTGGAATGGCGACCGCGAACCAGGAGACGATGCGTTGGAAGGCCTCCCACTAGGTGGACCGATGACCTGGTGAAGGTTTCGGGGATCCGCTGGATGCGAGTCGCACGGGACCGGACAATGTGGCGACACTTGGGTGAGGCCTATGTCCAGCAGTGGACGTCTTTCGGCTGAAATGATGATGATGATGATTTTTTTATTTAAAGTTATAAACTTAAAGAAAACACATAATCTCATTCAGTGGCAAGCTTTAGGGGAGGCCTATGCTGGAAATCAAGACAACCTTCGCGAAACTGGTGACTAAAAGTAAAGTTTAAAATTCATATAATATGTAAATGTAAGATTGTTGAATAAAGGCTATTGTATTGTATAAACTTAAAAGCTAGTATTTAAAACAATACATGTGAAAAAGTTGTAACTTTGACCTCCAATATCTCCGTAACTAGACGGTTCCCAGATATGGTCCAGAACAAAAAATTATCACTATGACGGAGTGGACAAGTGCCTTTTGGCTACGTTATGGGTCTATTTACACCCTTTATAAGTTTTTAAACTGACATGGGCACTGACACTATCAGTAACACTGTTAACGGGATATTTTTATGGTACGTTTTGGTTTGATTTTTCTATTATCCCGTTATAGATTTTAAAGATATGATATACATAAACACTATCGTAATGTGTTAATGTGAATCAGTTAGTCAAGCAAAGCTATGGACTTAGTAAGTTCATGAACATGGTCTTAGTAAGTCCATGAACTTGGACTTAGTCCATAAACAAAGCATCGGCATTCGGCAGCGAACTTTTCATGTTATATTATTTATTTGGGATAATTCATTAGTTATTTGGAACTCTTTTTCTGTTGTCCTAAGTAAATTAAAATCATATTGTTGTAAAGGACTTTACGAGGTTTAAAGTGGAAGGTTTGTTACAAAAATAACTTCAAAACTGAATAGAAAATATATGGATACTTTTTATTTCTTTTAAAACTACGACACCACCCCTCTTTTATATCCAATAATATATGCTATCATCATACGCAATATTTTAATCCGCTACGGCCGCCCCGCTGCGGAACAATGGGCATTCTCCTTTACTTGAAATACCTCCCTGGCCCGTTTACTATTCAATGTATCCATCGCACAATGTTTTGAGTGCGTTACGTTGAGTTTTACCGAAAAACGAGATTTTTCACCTCAAAAGTCGTTTCTCAGCAATAATTTTTATGTAGGGTTATTTAGTTTGCTCTGTATGGTGTCGGAAGTAAAGAATAGCACCATCCCATATCTTCCCGTGGGTGTCGTAAGAGGCGACTGAGGGATTTGCCAGAGAATGGGCAGCAGCGATCTCTGTGCTTTTGTAACAACCGTACTGCGATCGCCAACCCGCCTGCCAAGCGTGGCGATTATGGCAAAACCCCCCAAAATGTCAATGTGGCAACACTTGGGGAAGGCCTATGTCCAGCTGTGGACGTTTTGGGCTGAAATGATGATCATGATGACTTAGTTTGATGTCCAGAATGCTTGGTTGACGGCTTTGTGAAGAGTCTCTTTTCACCTGGTATATTAGGGATCGGCTTCCAGTCTTATTGGAATCGACTGAACACCAGTATTTTACAAGGAGCGACTGCCTATCTGACCTTCACAACTCACTTAGTACTTGGTAATACGATACCCCTTGGTGAAACTAGTTGTCAGGCTTTCGGGCCACTGACTACCAGTAACAACTGTCATAGATCTACAAATGACAGCCGGGACCTACGGCTTAACGTGCTTTCCGAGGCACGGAGGAAACTCGGTATGTAATGGATCACCCATCCCCCGACCTTGGCAAGCACGGCTTCACCTGAAGATTGAACCGTGTGGCTGTTGTTTTTTAGCTACAAATTCGAATAAAACAAATAAGTAAACGACGTCTTCTGTCGTCTTTATCGTGTGGATAGTGCTTAACCAGCCCCCGTATTCACAAACGCTCGAATTCGATTCGGAAAGTCGATGTCTATCTTGCTCGCTTTCGTAATGCCAAAACAAAATAGATATACGACTTGTCAAATCGCAGCCTTTGTGAATACGGGGGTCTGTTTTATGGCGCCCATGGGCCTCTGACTAGGCTTAACATCCATAAATACCTCTCAGGCATACTGATTTTCTCACTATGTTTTCCTTCACCGAAGCAAGTGATAATTTAAAAAAATAATCTGAAAGAATGATAAAAGAATCCGAAAAATCAGAGGTGCGTGTCTTAGATTCGAACTCGCGACCTATGACTTGGCAGTCTGACGGTAACACCACTAGGCTATCACTGTTGCTAAGTGACCATTACCTGAGTATGATGAGCTTGGCGATGCCCTCGATCTTGTCGAAGGGCTCAGGCATGGGGTTCTCATGCGGCGCTGACAGGTCATAGTACGCCTTCCACTCGCAAATCTGATCCTCGAAGTGCTTTCTGAAGCCGCTCAACCTGTTTGGTGTATTATATTGTTAGTCAACGTTAGTGATCTTACTTGTTATTGTACTATCTTGCGAGAAATAGTAATTAAAACAACAATTTTATTTTATTAATAATTTTAAAAATAAATAGTTTTAAAAATGTTACTAATTGATTGTATTTAATCTATTAAACAATAATTATAATTCTAACATTCTATTCAGTAATATTAAAAGGGAACTATATTTCTTGTCACCAAAATTTATATTTACTCAAAAATGCATGTAATGTGGTCATTATTTTGACAACCTTGTTTGAGCAAAGTCGACCTTGCCGTTCTGTTTCAAGGAGCGGCCGCCGGCCGGCAAAGTTTTGCTGGCCGCTCTGACAGGCCGGCAATGTTTTGCCGGCCGCTATTCTGACGTTTCAACGTTTTAAAAAATCAAATTCAAAAAGATTTTATTTAGAACACAGCTGTTTGTATCTATAGAGATAGGTACAAAAAGATTTTATTCCATATGAGGCTGTATAGTTCCAACTACCATTGCTAAAAAAAAAACAAAGAAGTAACAAAAGCGCGGTTCAGCGAAAATTTTAATTAATATATTTTATATAATTATATATGGTTTTATTTAGATTAGGTACTTGCATTTTTGAGTAAAGCACTATACAAACCTTGGCCCACAATGACTGCTTCGCTGGTCACGCTATGATTGCCTCGAGCTAGCCTAGCTACGCTCTGGGCCTTTCAGCTTGGCCATCATTGCAGCCCTTGCTGTCCTCGCTGTAAAGGCCTCGGCCTACGGTCTCGGCCTTTATCTCAGCTCGTCCATCAAGTGCTGCACGCTGACCGCGCTGTGTCGGCCTGGAGCTGCGCTACGCTGCGCTGTCGGCCATAATCAGCGCGACCAGCAAAGTATTCATTATAGACCGCGGCAGTAATGTACTATTGTCATCAAAGTTGTATCACCTAGTAAATAGATCTATCGCCACGAAATATTTTCGTTCTCAGATAAACAAAAAGTGTTCCCAGGTATGAATTATCAAATAAATGTTGATACATGTGTAAAATAAGAGATGGATTACCAATAAAATTGTAGTGCATTAGATGAATATAAACTTCGTTCTTATAATAATAGTTTTATTACTTAAATAATAGCTTTGTGCTCGGAATGGTAGATCTGTCACCAAATAAATAGATCAGTTCCTTATTTCTATGAAGAAAAGCTTTATACGAGACATTGGGCACACCGACTCGGACAGGTTAGGTTCGAAGAGGATGGCGGGGTCTAGTGAGCGAGCGGAGCGAGCGAACTAAGACCCCGACATCCCCTTCGTGTTCGGTTACTGTAAACCCTGCAGACAGAAATAGGAGCCCCGCATAGCGGGGCTACGTCGACAACGCCTTAGTTTGGACCTGTGGTTTGGAGTTTTTATGTAAACATTTTTACATTGTTTGATGATTCAATTTTCGTGACACTTTTATTATTTTTAAACGTAATAAAATTACTTGATGATTGATATTATTTCCAAGTAATTCTTAATTAATATTTACGTAAGCGTTTTGATATTATTTGATGATTCAATTTAGGTGACAGATCTACTATTTTGGGAACAAATATTATTTATTAGGTCAATGAAAATGCATTTATTAGGGTATTGATAAAATCATACCCATATTAAAACAGTATAACTAAGTAACCCAAAACCGGTCAAGTGCGTGTCGGGCCACGCGCAGTGTAGGGTTCCGTAGTTTTTATAACAGCCAAGTGCGGGTCGTATTCGCTGACTGATAGTTTCGTACCAGGCTCTAACTAAAAGCCAAACATGACTACCTACCTAATTTGATTTCCTATACAAACAACAACAACTGTTTTTTTTATAAAACTTATTTAGGAATGAAACAGTGCGATACAAATGACGCTTAGCGCTATCTATCGACATTTCTATGGAGTTCTTCGAAATTTTCGAGTCAAATACAATTGGTCGACTATTACTCGTAAACTTGTAAAGCCCACTTAAGTGTGATAGTTTTCCTTTAAACTTCGTTATATATAGGTACTACTGCCGCGACACATGTATTTCTAACTACAACCATTTAGTCTGTAGAAGGGGGGGGGGGGACACTTGACCTTAACGAAAATTGGTACTTTAAAGCTCGATAAGTCACGAATGGTTTACTTAATCAAAAAACGGTCTTCCCACACCCCTAATATTCTTGAAAGACCTATCCAACGATATCCCACAGTATGGGATGGACGAAAAAAAAAATTATTATCCCCACTTTACATGTAGGGGAGGTACCCTACATAAATGTTCTAAAAAAAAAAAAACCCTTTTTTGGCGTCATTAACGTGTATACTCATGCCAAATTATAACTTTCTAGTACCAATTGTTTTTGAGCTAAACCGCGGACAGACAGACAGACAGACGGACATGGCGAAACTATAATGGTTCCTTGTAGACTACAGAACCCTAAAAATAGGATATATCTCATTAAGCACCCAGTGTTCTTCCTCCTCTCTCCTACTTGATCTTGCTGTGCCCGACAGGGTCCATAATTATGACTTATATAATTACTTCCTTTCCATCTATGTAAATACATTACGGTACGCCATAAAGAATTGAGAAAGTTAGTGAGGGTGAACGTATGTGGATGTAATTTGGCTCGTAGATATATTATATATAGATACATATATTATAACCTGGATAAGATAGGATACTTACATAGGATACTTTTTATCCCGATTGTATGATCAGTATTGCAATAATTCTTTTTATAAATGGGTGTACAGTTCTGATAATATAATAAAAAACTAAATATATCAAGCTGTCGTAAATCAGAACTGTTAAACTTCTGAGGCCCTGAGCCATCAGACTGCTCTTATGGAGTACGTACGGTAAGATCAGGTGGCTCACCATGACGACTTAATAAAGCAGTATTTAATCTCATTCCAGTGTGGAAAAGAGATGGTGCTAGACATCCTGTATAGCTCTGTCTCTTTCTCACACTGGAATGACAACTGCTTCGAAATGTCATAGTAACCCCCAGTACTCACTGGGGCATCTGGCTGCTGCGCACGATCTCAGACCACGCCTTCTCCGTGAGCCAGCCGGGCGCGGGGTTCTCGTACGGGTTGTCCAGGGCCACGCCGCCCGTCAGGAGGAATGTTAGCAGTTCCTCGTCTAAATTGCCCTGGAAAGAAAAGAGCAAATCAGCCTTGCCCATACCGCATATTTTCGAGTGAACCGGTTTCTTCTGGGCAAGCGTGTTCCGCCCTAGGCCACATCATCACTTCACAGGAGGTGAGTTGCGACTAAACGCAAGTCGCTACTCTTTTCTGTTTAATTTCTTTTTTTTATCTGGGATTTCGTAGAGCTTCATAGTCTCGACGGTCTGGCGGTCGCCACTGTTGATTCAGGGTTTTAGGAGTTGCTGTAGTTTCGGAATAGTTAAAAAGTTCCAAAAAAATAACCTTCGAGCATTATTCACTGGGTCGTCTGTAGACAATTCTACTTTATTTCTCTAGTAAATCTAACCTTGGCTCTCAGTATGCCCAGCGTGAGAACGAGAGAGAAGATGAGCTTGTCCTTCTCGAACAGACTGCGGCACACGTTGTCGTAGATGCTCTTCGTGAAGTACGCGTTAAGGCCCTCCAGGCGCTCGCGCAGGATGGCGCTCTTGGGAGAGTTCAGGATCGCTTGGTTGTACAGGTTTATGAACCTGTGGACCAAGGGGCTCGCAGTTACAACGATACTTACCGAGTATTATGCCTGTTCTTTGTGCATTGTACGATTTCTTGTAGTATTTATCTCGGAGGCTTGCTATTAGCAATTTAAGATTTCTTAAAATGTAATAAATAAAAAATAAATAACACTCATTGCCTGTTCACTACTCAGCAGTAAATAAAAAGTAATTTTTAGCCATCCATAAATGATGTCACACGTTAAGAGGGGGGACGAAATGTGACATTGTGTGACAATCAAAGAAGAGATTCTAAATTCCGTCACGTCACATTTCAAAATCTAATATATCCAAGTATTAAAACACACATTTAAACTATGTTCGAAAAACTTCAACTCAAAATATGTGACGCTACACTAGGGAGGGGGAGTGTCACAAATGTGACCAGATGCGACAAGAATGTCGAAAATGTGGTCAAAATCATGAATTTTATTTTGTTCCCTCTAAAATTCTCCTCTAAACGAAATCAGATGTTTTTGAAAGTACTCACCAAACCAAAGAATACTGGTACATCGGATCAATATTGGCCAGATCCGATATACAGAAGAACAGCACGGAGCTGTGTTTGGAGACAGGCACGTAGAGCAGGCGCGCGTCATCTATCTCTGCCTCCGTGATGGCGGCCGCAGCCTGCTTAGCCTCGATCTCTATCGAGAGCACCTTCGACGAGGACAGGATCACGTTCGCTGACTCGTCTTCTAAGATGTTGCCAGCGGAGGATAGGACCTGGTCGATAGAAAGGTTTTTAAATTAATGTTGAATGATTAAATAGCCTCTCGGAGGGGCTCGTGGCTAAATAATAATAGCCGCACTTTCGGGTCGATCTTTAAGGTTAAGCCGTGCTGGCCGAGATTGGTCCGTGGAGGGGTCCATGATTACATTATTACATACCGAGTTTCCTCCGTGCCTCGAAAAGCACGTTAAGCTGTTGGTCCCGGCTGTCATTTGTAGATCTTTGATAGTCGTTACGAGTAGTCGGAAGCCAAAAGTCTGACATCCAGTCTTACCAAGGGGTATCGTATTACCCAGTTACTGGGTTGTGGATGTCAGATAGGCAGTCGCTTCATGTAAAATACTGGTACTCAGCTGCATCCGGCTAGACTGGATGCCGACCCCAAGATAGTTTGGAAAAAGGTAGATGGTGGAGATGATGATTAAGTAGCTTCTCTGCTTCGTTGGTCTAGTGGTTGCGAGCGCGACTGCTGAGCATGAAGTCCTGGGTTTGATTCCCGAGCCGGGAAAATTGTTATTGAGTTTTTCCACCAAGTATCGCTCAGTAGCAGCCACGGACTCTAGATTTGTGCACAGTTGATGGTAAAAGACTCACCCCCTATTACATGGCCGGGCTTAAACGTAACTGGCAAAATGTGGCTGTACTATTAGGTACACCCACATAATTACCCACATTGAGGCCTAGCCTTTCGGGAATAATACAGGCGTCATGTTATATAAATAGCCAAAAATGCAGTTATAAACAAAATGGACTGTATTCGTTACATTCATTTTTTGGGTTCCGTACCCAAAGGGTCAAACGGTACCCCATACCCATAACCATTAACCAATTCCTAACAATTGCTAACCATTTCCTGTGTACATTGCACGACGTACACAACACCCTATTCCTACCCAAGTTCCGTCTGTTACCGTAGGTCTCCTTGTAACAGACTTCCCTTACGGTAAAACCAACGTAACCACGTTTGGTATGGTTTGTATGGTAGGCTAGGGCATTAGGTAGGGTGCTATAGAGGTAGTTACTGTAGGGCTAGGATAACTAGACTGCTGGTAACTACTGTAGGGCTAGGTTTGTAGTGAGTAGGGTCTTAGGTAGTGGACTAGGCTCGATTGTGTCAGACGTAGTCACATCGTACGCGCTTGGAATAACGGCCGTACTAAGCTGTTAGTCCCGGTTCGTACATTTGGTGCAACACTATTACTGAGACTTCAGTGTCCGTCCGAACGTCTGTCACCAGGCTGTATCTCATGAACCGTGATAGTTAGCCAGTTGAAATTTCTACAGATTATTTAATTCTGTTGCCGCTATAACAACAAATACTAAAAACAGAATAAAATAAACATTTAAGGGGGGCTCCCATACAAAAATGTGATTTTTTTGCTCGTTTTTATAAATAATGGTACGGAACCCTTCGTGCGCGAGTCCGACTCGCACTTGGCCGGTTTTTTATAAATAATGGTACGGAACCCTTCGTGCGCGAGTCTGACTCGCACTTGGCCGGTTTTTATTACAATTCCAAGTCAACGGTTATTTGCACACTATTTCTGCCGTTTATTATACATGCAGAAGCAAAAACTCAAAGAATAAATGGTTTCTAGTCAAAGTTGTAAGGATCTTGAAGTATTTCCAGTCACTGTGGACCGTCATCACCATCAAAATGTACGAGAGTAGTTTGCGACTTCTCAGGTAGTCATAATAAATTTTCAAATAGTTTGCGGAAACTGAAGAAAATGATTGAACTCCGGAAATTTAGAATGCTTTTTATGCCCTCATTAGTCTAGCCATCTAGTGGTTGTAATCGCAACTGCTATTCATGAGATCATGGATTCGATTCCTTGGTCGGGCAAAGTGTTATTGGGTTTTTCCAGCAGGAATTACTCAGTAGTAGCCACGGAGTCAGGATATGTGCCTGGTTGTTGGCAATAAGCTCGCCCCCTATTACTAAACATAACTATAAAGCGTTTACACTTTACGGCATTTCATACAAACTTTCAAGTCCTTATTTTCCGAAATTACTGAACCGATTTTAATGAAACTTAGCACGCATAAGCGGGATACATAAGTCTAAAAAAATACTAAAAACATTTTGCTGCATAAGAGTATGTAGTTTCATTAAAATCGGTTCAGTCATTTCGGAAAATAAGGGTTTGAAAGTTTGTATGTAATGTCGCAGGCGTAAACGCTCTTAAACTGATACTAAAACATCACTGGCGAAATGGAACGAATAATAGGTACAAATCGAAAAGGAACCCTTCGGAGACTACAGGCGGGATGTTACGTTTTTTTCCGTTTATTCATTTAAATACATTTACATTTTTAAATATTTTTACACAATGATATAAAAAAAAACATTTAAAAATTGTAGCCCACCGGTATCGGGAACAGGGTCCAAGCTACCGGCGGTCAGGGCTACAGAGAAAGGAACCTCCTAACGATACGAGCCGTGTCCAGGAGTACCGCTTTCTGAATCAAGCCTTTGATCCAGCTGCCTAACGAGAGCCTCATCGGGTATTGGTCGAGGCTCTTGGCAATTAAACTATTGGCTGATACGACTATCGGCACAATGATCGCTGAGTCCACATCCCACATGTCTACAACCTTGTGAGCCAAGTCAAGATACTTGATTTGCTTATCTTTCTCGACTTTCTTACGTTTTTTTCTCGTTACGCCATCTGTGAGTGAAATAGATCGTAAACTTAATTTATTACTCACCTCAAGAATCTTATCCTCGATCTCCTTGAGCGTCCTCTTATTATGCGCACCCTCCACGATAAGCTGGTTCTTCTTCAGTTCCAGCTCGGGCCGGTCCTGAGCCACAACGATACCTAGCAGCTGGTCCTGCAGCCCTTGAGGGGTGATCATGAAATTTAGGAGGGTCACCTGGAACAGAACAGCTGTTAGGAATGGAGGCTTTGGTTCTGTTATTATATTTTTTATTCGTATCTGACCGTGGCATGAATTATGCCCGCGCATTCTCGCTACGCCGATTCGCGAAACAAATGGCATCTGTTTTAAAAAGTTTACGCTTGACCTCGAGGTTGGTCGAGTACCTATCTATACTTAAAACAAAAAGTGAACCGCTTTCAGTGCGTTACTAATAAAATCATATTTGATTAACACAAATTATATATTATTGTAACATAGAAGCAACTAGGCTATTCTTGAAATCATTGACTAAAATCGTCTTTTTGGTACTAGGCTTGCATACATTCAAGGTAATTCTAGATATGGTTAGACTAATTATTGAAATACCATCTTCAATTCATGTAAGCTTGTCTGTTTACTGCACAGATTTTGTGAAAAACGTGTGCCAATTAATTATCTTAAGGTTGCACAAGTCGACGGCTCGAACTCGTTGGCGGGCGTGGCTAATATGCATCTTATTTAGTTAGTTTTTAATTTATTTAGTTTAATTTATTTAGTATTCATTTATCTAATTTTCATTTACTTACATATTTATATATTTATTTACTTGTTTAGTGAAATATATTACGACGATTTATAGCAAAAATGAGCGCTTCTAATTTCATAAATTGAGTTTTGGCCTTATAGATATTATGGGAAAACTACTGGATGTATCTACTCAAAATAAATTATTTGGACTTTTGAATAAATTATCTATCCTTGTACGGTTTCACTTTTTCCATTTTCATACTACATTAGTTATTTATTTACGCCCAAAGATGAGTTAAAATTAGTGTTGAAATGCGGAAGTTTCGACGCTCACAACTTCCAAACCAATATATTTTTTCCAATTCTGCTTCCATACAGGGCTAGATAATGACAAGACCAGTTGATAAAATTTTTAGTTTTGAACCTACACCGTCAAACAGACGAGTAATCACCATACTACGTTTGTATGGAAGAATTACCGACTTGTGTACCCTTAATTTATTCTTTGCATTTGAATCATTGATATTTTATCTGTAATGGAATCGTTAGCTCGTTAAGTTACTGGCATTAAAAGGTTATTTTTATTTTATTTATTTATTAGCAGAAGGTGGTGTGACGATCTAATCTTGTTTGCCGGGTTGATTATGGCCAGTTATCGCACAGGACAGAGACGTTTGGAAGGAGAAAGGGGGAGGCCTTCGCCCAGCAGTGGGAAAAATGAAAGGCTAAAAAAAAAAAAATTAGCAGCCTAAGGCTTGGAGATTTAACTGTAAGTAGGACTGACCTTGACAGCTACTTCTGGCAGGTAGTGCGGGTTGGAGAGTCGCGTGGTGATGTAGAACCGGAAGTTGTGGTTGTATTCCAATATATTGTCACCGAGCTTCAAGCAGTCAACGCCACCAGACCTAGGAACGAGACAAAGAAAACTTTTGAATTTTGTAGTGTTTCCACTTTAGTGCCAACATTCAGACGATCGCGGTGAGAGTGGATGGAGAAAGGACGAACGGCAAGCATCGTAGGACAAGAGCAGGAAGATAATAATTATGTTTAATAAGAGACCGTGCGTACGACCTAGTTAAGGATGCGCACAGAGAAGCATTGCGCAGAGGGAAGCCTATACTCCTGTGGGTGGAATAAAATAACGGGTAAAGTCACCTGTACACGTACCTCAGCAGCACAGGCTCCAGCAGCGCATCCAGGTGCTCGCGGATGTTCTCCATGATGACGGGCAGGCCCAGCTGTATGTATGTATGTTTGTGCTATAGTTACCTGTACACGTTCCTCAGCAGCACAGGCTCCAGCAGCGCATCCAGGTGCTCGCGGATGTTCTCCATGATGACGGGCAATCCCAGCTGGATGGCGTTCTCCAGGACTCGCGAGTAGTTAGGGTCTGATAGCTTAATGACCTTCAGCTGGTTCTCTCGCTCCATGTTCTTTACCCATTTGTTGGCTTGCTCTGGATTTGGTGAAAGAGTAAATTAGCTCTTCAAATACAGCAAAATCTAGGTTAAAGTTGTAGTCGGTTTGTCTGAGCGCCCGCCGACCCCAATATATGTTAGTAGTTGAAAAAATATAGACTTATGATGACGGCTGTTGTCCTAAAATGGCGGCAAGAGGTTATAATTATGGCAGTTGACGGTTCTGTCTCTTCAAGCTATGGAGCGGCTTGCACTGTTTTAAAGTACAAGCTTATGGTTCAGGTGGCCTACAATGACAGCTTATAACAGTATTGTTTTAATCTTATTCCAGAGTGGGAAAGAGATGACGCTAGACGTCCTCTATAGCTCCGTTTCTTTCTCACACTGGAATAACTTCTTTAAGACGTCGCAGTAACTCCCCAGATCGAACCCCGCACACCTGCAGCAGGACTCACCTTGCGGGTCGATCATGAGCGCCCATCGGCGAGACTTCTCCACGATGATGCCGTTCTCGATGGAGTACGAGTCCACAGGCAGCCCCGCGATGTTCCACACGCGAATCACGACCGGCTCGCCCAGAGTCGTGATCAGTGAGAATGACTCCGAGCACGGGATAGCTAAAGAAAGAAACAAAGTATTTATTCGTCTCGCACAAGACAGAATATAAAATGGACAAAAAAAAAAAGTAAAACAGGAGGAGCTCGTGGCTAAATAATAACAGCCGTACGGTTCGATCTTAAGGTTAAGCCGTGCCTGCCGTGCCGAGGTTGATCCGTGAATGGGTGACTATAATTACATACCCGAGTTTCCTCCGTGCCTCGGAAAGCAAGTTTGGTCCCGGCTGACCTTGTAGATCTTCGACAGTTATTACTAGTAGTCAGAAGCCGAAAGGCTGACATCCAGTCTTACCAATGGGTATCGTACTACCCAGTTACTGGGTTGTGGAGGTCAGATAGGCAGTCGCTTATAAACCTAAATTGATCAAACACAAAACTGGCAGAAATGGCAGCGCTTGGAGGAGTCGAGAGCGCTTGTCCAGCAGCGGAAACATTTCTTTCGACTGAAATAATGATGAATGATATGATCAAACTACAAGAGATGCACATAATCCCGAACACGAGTTTTGGCTTGGTTGTTGTCGCAGAAGACGCGAACGTCCGTTTAAAAACTCAATTACCGGCTGCGTGATCTGTCGGTCGTTGTTTCCTGGTGCGATCAAATTAAGGCGATCCCTCACCGGGAACATGTAATGTAATTCAAGCTCTGTTTCTTTACAGAAACCAGTGAATGAGCTCCCAGTGAGAGAGAGCCATTAGAAATAAAGACATCTTCGTTTCTAATAATGATCTTGTGAACGTCACGGGAATCCTTTGGTTCATGGATGCGCGAGGCACAGGACCGGTTGATGTGACGACACTTTTGCCGATACCTGGCAGTGGACTTATTTCGACATACAATTTTGATGACTCAGCAGAAAGTTAAGTAGATGAGACAATGAACTTAAAATGTAGAAGGACACATGATCCTCACCCAATTGCCTGGCCCGCCTGTTCCATACTTGTATGATTTCTCGGCGGTAGTTGACGGTGTAGGGGCCAAGGTAGGCGATACAACCGGCAGACAAAAGCACGTCACCTGGAAATAGGCACATCGTTACATATATAGTTTTAACAAAAGATATTTACAAAGAAGATGTTAGCAGAAACGCTGGTAGATGGCGTCCTAGAAGGACCTACAAATTTATTGGTTAAATTCTTCATAACGTTTAGGTTAGTTTGCGTAGTAATCGCAACCAGCGTGGAGCTTTGGCATAAACTTGGACGAAGCAAAATAAGAATGTAAGGATAAAAGCAGCATAGCTATTTAAAACTTAAACTTCGGCTTATGTGCCGAATCAAACGTAAATTTTCTCGAAAAAGTTCTCTAAACGCTATTCACAAACCGGGCAATTTTGACCGTTTAAATTCCATCCTATGCGGCGTTTGTTCCGATTTCTCCAAAGATCTAGAACGGCTATAAATGTCCAGAGCCCTTACCAATGATATTGCCGAGTAGGTTGAGCAGCTGCAGCGCCAGTTCGGTCCACCTCGCCTTCTCCCCGCCCAGGCCACCGATCAGCTGTTCGGCTCGAGCTAACTTTGTCGAACATAGCTCTATCTCATCCTCTAGACCTTTCTTCTTACGAGTCATCTCTGCGAACTCGTCGTTGAGTGTCTACAAATACAAATACTATAAAGGGATGTTCTGTGCGTCTCTTATCCAGGAATACCTGGGACGCACAGAACAGTGTGGTACAAAAAAGGGGAGCCCATACCCAGCAGTGGGATATTCTGGCCTGATATGATGATGATGATTATGAAACTGAGGTGGGCAGGACCCTTGGCTAAACGTGGTGCTGGCAGGTGAGTCGAAGTAGAGAGCTCTCTGAATAATTGACGAGAGACGGTAAGGTGTGTTGGCAGTCCAATAGCCAGATGGGTGGAAACCATTCAGTAGGTTGCATGTAAGACCAGGTTGAGACACGCGCAGACCAGGGAAGTGTGGCGCAAACGGAAGGTGTATACCCTGGCATTTGTGTATTAATTATTAGTTGCGGGCAGGCCACAAATAAACAGTTGATTCGCTCGGTGTTTGATTAGTATGCTCCCGAAAATATTATTAAAACTCTTACATATTAATAGTTTATTTTCAAGTCACAATAAAATGCCTATCAGAAAAAGTAGCGGGAGGAAAAACGCTGCCAATGAAGACGTAGTAATACGCACCTGCAACTTGTCGAGTACTGCCTGCAACTGCGCTCTCTTGGCGTTGAGCGTGTTCATCTGGGCTTGTAACTCTGACTCCGCTTCAAACAACGCGGCTTTCTTAGGAGCTACCACCTGTCAACAACAACAATCAGTTTCAACACATCGTCAAACAAGCATTGTTGCCCGTCTAACCCATTTGAGGCTATACTTTCTTCTAGGTCGGATGTACTAAGGTCAAGTTTACGGCCGATCGTGCGACCAGGGGGTCTACTCTCTAAGTCTATCAACGAAGATACGGGTACCGATACCGTCCGTAACTAGCTTTATACTTCGAAATGAACCTTACTCCCTAATATCGGATTCATGAGTTTTGAAAACACATCGAGAGTAAGGATAACTTTCCAATCGTGTTGTCATTAATTTTAAGTTTATGCCCCTAACGAATCTTATGTCCGTAAGTGATACGGAGTAGGAAACGACCATAACTGCGGCCGAAACTACGGATTTCGTGCTTAGAGAGTAGACCCTTTTTTTTTCGGATGGGAAATCATCAAATGACCCCTCCCGCTCTGGGCGGAGCGGAAGGGAGTGTCAGACTTGACTGACTAAAACCTATCCATGTTCCTTCTTAGCCCTTTGTGTTCCGGGGCCACGGTGTCTCTTTCGAACAGTCCCGCAGCCCTGGCAGGCATCGGCCCTCTCGGACCCCTTCTGATTAGAGAGTAGACCCTCTGTTGTGGTCGTAGCTTTGTAGCACGTGAGGTGTCTTAGTAAGTGGTGTGGCTCACCTTGATGACCCTGTCGTACACATCCATGGCGCGCACCCAGCGACACAGTCCCTCGCACGCTGACGATACTTTCGCGATGACGGCCGGGTCGAACTCGCGGTCGGGAATGAACCTGTTACGTCCAGACAAGGCTTTAGGTTCTAGTTTATTGAAAGAATTACGTATAAGCTGGTTAACAAGAAATAAAACATAAACAAAAAATGTCTATCGGTCGATAATAGCGTTCCATTGTAATACAAGAACGGAACGCGCGCTACAAGAATGGAACTGACTTGTTTTAAGCTTTCACAGTTTTTAAATAAACTTACGCTGTCACTTACTGGATATCTTCCTTTATTTTTAATTATTGTGAGCTCCCTGTATTTCCGCGCTGTTCAGACTGAGAAAGAGGGTAGACCGATTTGTCTGCACCAAACTGTTTATTTTCCATCCACCCGCATTCTCAGTTACCCCGTGATCATGGCGCTTGCAACAGCGTCGAAATATCATCATCATCATTTCAGCCCAAAACGTCGACGTCCAATGGTGGACATAGGCCTCCCCAAGTGTCGCCACATTGACATTTTGGGTGGTTTTGCCCTAATCGCCACTCTTGGCAGGCGGGTTGGCGATCGCAGTACGGTTGTTACAAAAGTACAGAGAACGCTGCTGCCCATTCTCTGGCAAGTTCCTTAGTCGCCTCTTACGACACCCACGGGAAGATATGGGATCGTGCTATTTATTACGTCCGACACCTTACAGAGCGTCGAAATATCAACTCACAATAATTGAAAATCACGAAAGACATCCGTAGCTAACAGTGTAAATCTGGCACTCACTTATCTCTAATCTTCTTGATGTAGGCTGGGGGTATGTTGTCCTTGTCATAGTTCTTCAGGCTCTCTAGGAACTTCATGTCACCCAGCATCTTCTGCGATGGACCCCAGTAGTCTTCGAATGCTTTGCCTGTGAATATACAAAATGCAAAGACACCATCTCGCAAGTCGAGCTTGAATCCTACAGAAATTATTTAGAACTATGTCCAGCGCAACTTCGTTTGCGTCACATTTTCCCCGTTTTCGCCACACTTTTCATTGCTGCTCCACTCCTAGTGGTCGTAGCGTGATGATATATATCCTATTGCCTTCCTCGATAAATGGGCTATCTAACACCGAAAGAATTTTTCAAATCGGACCAGTAGTTTCGGAGCCTATTCAATGCAAACAAACAATGAAATCTTTCCTCTTTATAATATTAGTTTAGAAGAACTGGATTACTTGCATGAGGCAGAAGTGTGTGGGAAACGGAGAGGGCGGTCTTGGCTAACTTTTAAAAGAAACTCCAAACCAAAGTATGGCCCACCTCTTGACCTGCTCTTTGTTTAACTTCACCTGCACTTTAAGGGACCTGCCCAAAGCCACTACCAACACCGTCCATGTGGCATAGTTCTGATCGAAACTAATTTAATTAGAATAGCTGTGGTAATCTTCGAATAAAGAAAATCAAACCATTAGGATCAATCTTGCGATCTCCCTTGATCCCCTTCATGACACACACAGCCTCCATGACAAGCTTGACCCCAGCCGGCGGGTTCTTCATAGACTTCACCAGCGTGATATCAGCCGGTTTCAGCGTATTCAGCGCGTTCAGTGCTGCTTCAAGCGCCGGCACCGCTTCAGCTAAGTCGGACTCGCAGTCATCTTTGATCGCTTGAGCTGCTGCAGCCGCTTCGTTGGCAAGGGCCTCGTCGGCGCCGACTATCTGTAGGGGAGTTGATGATATTGACAATACTTTAAAGTAGAGACCACACTTGTCGACTTCGATTTGGCTAGAGCCGGCCAAAAAAGTTTCAAAAATATAAAAATAAAATACTTGAGAGGTGGCAAGGGACACCCGGATGGAACGAAGTTCCTTTCAAACACTCACACTCACACTTACACTCTTTTTTTTTTGTAAGTTAAATATAACTTAAAAAAAATATTACAATTCCTTCACCAATTAATCAAAAGGCGCCTTTCGCAACGCGCGATTAGGAACTTCGTTCAAACAGCTGTTACCGGAACTGTTAAACTAACATCCTGTATACTTCAGGGGACCAGAAAACTTGGAGGCCAGTCATAATTATGTCGAAACCTTTAGCACTGAGAAAAAAACGAAGAAGACAATATTCGTGTTCTAATAGTGAAGACCACTTACCTCTTTCTGCTTCTCAACGACAACAGTATCCTGTTCGATCTTAATCATGAGTTTCTCGGTCTTATCCGAGGTCTCCACCAACAGAGGCTGCAGATCTCTCAAGTTCTGCTGCATGACAGCCACCTGGCCCGAGGCAAAGTCCAGCTGTTCTAGACCCGTCTCGTATCTAGAGGGGCAAGTTTAACGTCAATGGTAAATTCCTAAATGAGTATGCATTTTTATGTCGATACTATCAAAAACCCTAGAGAGAGTTCCCGATATTTCGGCGCTCTTGCAAACGCCACGATCACGGATAAACTAAAGTTATTGCGGGTGATTATGAGCAGACAAATCGGTCTACCCTCTTTCTTGTTAATTTTTGGCGGTCCGTACCACAAGCACTGTCACTTGCAACTCGATTCTGTTCCCGACACACATGGTCAATAACCTGTTTCTTTTCGTACAACGTGTACCTGTTCAGGTGATTTTCCGTGATCAGAATACAAAAGGAGGAATTTTGAGTGGCAACAGAATCTGTCTCATAACAAGAAAACCCGGCCAAGTGCGAGTCGGACTCGCGCACCGAGGGTTCCGTACAAACCCGTAGGTATTTAAATGATGTAACTAAAAATTTACGGTTTTAGCAATTTTTCCTTTATCTGTGCTAAAAGACGTTGCTTCGTACCAAATTTCAAGATTCTGAGTTCGCGGGAAGTACCCTGTAGATTTTGATATTCCCTTGCGAGTGTCGAAAATTTGCGGAAATTTTCGGCAAACGGCTGTATCTTTTGATTGCGTTGGCTTAGAAGTTTGATTTTTTCACGGCAGGCCACGAAGAAGATGGCGGGAAGAACTGGACAGGTTCTGTTAGAAGTAAAAGGAGGAAATGGAAGGAGGCCTTTGCCCAGAAGTGGTACAGATCATGCAGAGTCAGATTTTCGGGCCACTGACTACCTGTAACGACAGTCAAAGATCTACAATTGACAGCTGGGACCAATAGCTTAACGTGCTTTCCGAGGCACGGAGAAAACTCGGTAAGTACGGGTGGCCACTTAACCATAAACCAACATCGGGAAGCACTGCTTAATCTTAAAGATTGAAACATGCAGCTGCTATTATTTAGCTCCTCTACCATAAACCATATCACATAAACCATCTAAACTATATGAACCTTTTATCAAAAAGTAAATAACGTTACCTGATTCTTGCATTGGTGATCTGATTAACTTTCATGGAATACAGGGACATGAAAGCTTTGATCAGCTCCAGGTAACTCGTTGGCGTCACATACACCATTCTCTTCTGTTCTTTGTAGAATCTAAAATAAATATAGAATGTAGTCTATGTGAATAAGATCACATTATCATTTAGAAGGCGTAACTGGAGACACTCGAAAAAAAAACTGCTCTAAACATCTTATCATTTTATCATCATCTACCTAGCATTTACCTAACTATATTGGGGTCGGCTTGAATTCTAACCGGATGAAGCTGAATACCAGTATTTTACATGGAGCGACTGCCTATCTGACCTCCACAATCCATTTAGTTCTGGTAAGTGGTTGTCAGACTTTCGGGCCACTGACTACCTGTAACGACTGTCAAAGATCTACAAATCGCCGGGACCAACGTCTTAACATGCTTTCCGCAATATCCGTGTCCAAGTAAATAATAAGCTGGATGACCTGTCGCTGAGCTGCACCACAGTCATGTGGAACAGCTGGCACATGTCGACGCAGGCGAGGCGCAGCTCGTCCTCCACGTCCTGCATCTTGAAGATGAACATGTGCGCCACGCGCTCCAGCGCCTCTGGTGGCCATGCCGTGAACCTGCGGCATGACAGATGGAACTTTGTTCAAGACCTGACTTGACTGCCTGGTCGGTCTAGTTGCCGCAACCGCTACTGTTAAGCATGTAATCCTGGGTTCGATTCCCTGGTCCCGCAAAGGTTTATTGGGTTCAACTATCTTGTAACTTTGACGTTAAAAAGTGCTGAATATCAGACTACACCACATGTTCCATGCAATAGTAAGTGAGCCTATTGCCATCAAGCACAAATCCAGCTTCCGTGGCTGCTACTGAGAAAAACTAGGGAATCGAACCCGGGACCTCATGCTTAGCAGTAGCCCTTGCGACCACTTAACCAACGAGGCAGCCCATTATTCCGAGTATTTTTAATTCTAAAGCATTATCATCCTCATTTGAATACATTAATTTTGAGGGCGTACAAGTATTACGTAACGCAATTTGGCGGGGCGAAGGGTCTTCTAAAACGTTACGTAACGTTACAGGGGGGTTCGAACAACGCGTTACGTAACATTAAAAAAACGCCTAATAACTATAATAACAAAGGTATTTTAGCGACTTTCGGGTAATTCGCGCAAAGTTGTTGTGTCTTTTAGGTAAAAATGGTCACTTTGGTGTTACTTTACATTTAATAGGAGGGGAGGGGTGTACAGAAAAATGTTACGGCGCGATAAGGAGGGAAGGGAGGGTCAACAATCTTCAAAATTTGCCTTACGTAATACTTGAACGTCTCCTTAATTATAAGTAAGGTGTTACCAGTCGATGGTAGCGCAGTTGATGAGCGAGGGGAACATGCGCAGTCGGTTGCGGAAGGAGTCTCCGATGGGCGACATGGCGAGCACGATGCGCAGGTTCGCCTTCACGCGCTCCACGTAGAACCCGAACATGGCTAGCGGGGTAGTCTCGATCTTTTTACCCTGTGACAAAATAAATGATAAATATAAGTACAGCATGTATCAGAAAGTTTTGGTCTTATTTAAGGGAACAGTAGTCAACAGTGGTTGTTAAAGACCCACAAACTGAAGTTTCCTTAGGGGACTTGCGTACAAAGTGTTAAAACCTTTTCGACTCAATGTTTCATGGCGGTAGAATGGATGAGGAAGTGATTAATAAAATGAATAATTGCTTATTATAAACTAGTTGATGTGTCCTGTCCGACTTCACTAAGACACTGAGGTCACAATAATAACGTTCTTATGTCAATAGATGGCGCCACGCATCCGAGTCGGTTATAACTTAAGCAAACTCTAAGTGATCGCGAGCGAACTTGCGGGCAAGAGCTAGTCCATAAATAATCAAGCTTTTCCTCTCACCGTGTCCCGCACAGCAGCTTGCATCTTGTCCAGGATCTCTACCTTCTCATCCATGCCGTACAGGTTGGGTATATCGCCTGTGTTCAGCAGCATATTGATATCTTCCACCATGCCCTCATACATTATCTAGAAAAAAGTTAAATACATATTTATATGCACTATACAAGATGAATATAAATATTGAAAATAATTCAAATAGTTCGTCTTGATACAAATGGGGAAACTTTGCTATTGAAAACGAGGCAGAATTCACGTTCACAAAGTTGTTCAGAATATCTGATGAGATGACGAGTAATAGAGAAGTATGGAAGATGGAGAAAATGCTGCACCGACCCCATAGTACATTTGTGTATTAAGGGCGGTAAGACTTGTAAGGAATTACGACCGAGGCTCTAGTAGAAGCCCGAAGTCGAAGACTGAGGGCTTTCTGGGTCGAGGTTCGTAATTCCCGTACCACCCGTGAAACATACAATGTTTTTCATCACATTTGCGAGAAAATAAATATGAATAATAGAGAAAATAAAAATGAAATAAATATGAGTAATAGTTGAATGAATAGAATGAAATAGATATGAGTAATAGTTGTGCTAACTTGTGTTTTAAAGCTATAGCTTTAATACACAAGTTAGCACAACTATTACTACGAAATACGTGAACTTTTTTAAGCGGATGGCGGGCTTTTTGCTCACACCACAGATTATACATATGTTTCGTTCAGAAACGTTAAGGGCAAATACTTACGTAGGTATACAGCCATGACGGAGTGTAAAAAAATATTATTTCGAAGTTTTGATACAAAAACCTATAGATTATTAAGAACATTAGTTGAGTATTTAAGTAACATGTAGCGAGATTGCAATGAAATTCCTGTTTAGATAACATTTTAAGACAATTTTTCAATTGCGTGTAATGTCCTTGCTTGACCTGTGATCTGTGCAATAAATTTAAAAAAAAAAATACCGACCTAGGGTTTCATGACAAAAAGAAAGCTCGAGGGTTTAATATGGGGCATTATGGTCAAGTTAACATGTATGTTTAGACACTGTGTACGTGCAAGTGTGATGAAAAATAAATTGCGAAGAGGTCAGAAGATAATGATGTTGATACTGGCACCGAAAAATCCCCCTCTACTGGGCAAGCACCCACCATTCTCCAGTTATGTTTAAGTCCCATGTGATAGGGCGCGAACCTATTGCCATCAAAGCCGGACTCCGTGACTGCTACTGAGAAATTCGTAATGGAAAAACCCAATAACCAGTTTGTACTGGCCGACCCGGAAATTCACCTTGAAAACAACAAGGCAGTTATCATCTCAACTGTCGTTAATTATTGTTTTTAAACTTTATTATCTGAATACTTACTTTATTGTATTTTTTGGAGGGGAAAAACATTTACCATACCACTCAAGGGAAGAGTGAGACATCTCCAACACAAGTATTATTTTAACTTACTTATTATATTGGCAGTGACGCGAAACAGTTCACAAGAATGTTAAAGATAATGTGTTTTGTTGTTTTATCGTTCTTATTAACAATCACGAGTAAGTACCTATTCAATTTGATATAAACTATCAAGTGTAGTGCAGGAACCCTGAACCAATAATTAAAGAACATTAAACAACGGGCCTGATTGGATTTCCTAAATATCTTTATTAACCAGATGTTGTGCGCTGCAAGTCAGACTACGTGTTCAACGAAGAGGCGGGAGGCTGGCTCAAATTGCACAGGATCCCCGCTACTTTTGAGGAAGCCCTCCTCAGATGTCAATATGAAGGTAAGGTGCTCTGATGCTCTGATATTCAGGCTGATGAGAACAGCTGTTGCGGGTTTATAGAATCCATCAAAACACATACATCGTACATCCAAAACGAATAGTAGTAGTCCATATCAAAGTCATGTAGGATTGAGACTCTGCATTCAAATAATGGTTTTTTTTTTCGGCATGCGCTACATCCAATTCTGTTCCAGTGTAATTGCATTATTTGGGGTAGATTATCCTGACACGATAAACTGGTAAGCCGGTTTGGCCTGAAACCGGGTTTGCCCAGTAACATACATATTTTACAGAGTGATTCTATTAAATAACTTTCTTGGGTCAATATGGGGAAATTGAATCCATTTTAGTACGTATAACGACCGGAACTTTTCTAGGAAATTGTAGCTTATTTTGATGAAAACTATTTTGGCATATTAAATTGTTTGGTCAAGAGTGAGTTGCCCTAAGAAAAAAAAAATGTTTATTTTTTGTTTTAGTTTAGTTCAGAAAGTTTATGTGCTTCATACATTAAAATAGTAAACTGCAAAAAACTAACAATGGTTAGATTTAGTTGTTAGGTTAGATATTATTTCACCAGATGATGATGTCTAGTAAGATGTTATAAATCGTTTGAATTATAAGATTCGATATTTAGTTTCTGAGATATGGGAATTTTTCATTAAACTGCAGAAGTAACTTTATTTTTAATTTACATATTAAAGAAGACAAATTTAGTTTTGCTGTTGATAGTAAATTTAGTAATTTACATCTGAATGAGTGTTTTAAATATTGTTATTATATTGTTTTGTGCTACGAAACCCGGTTTTTGCGAATACGACTCGCACTTGGCCGGGTTTATAAATCCCGTTGTTGAATCGCACACACGCAATTCTTGTGACTCCGATTATCAGAGGTCGACCTCTGCCAAACGATAAGTCTTCTCCTATGCATTGATCAATTAAAAGAATGATGACAGATTAATGATATTATTTTTACGCGCCTACTAGATGATGACCCCATGTGTTCGTTCATACCGAGGGTGAACTACTAGCCGACCGAGGGTATACTCGGGAATTTGAACGAGCGTGCGATTCAATATTAGAATTGAGAGTAATCACAATCAACCCCCAACATGTTTCTCGTGCAGTCCGTCCGTTGCCTGACTGGAAATATCCAGAGCCAGATGGGCTGCACAACTTCTGGATTAGGTGGATCCAAAGGTCGTTCCAGAGAATGGGCAGCAGCGTTCTCTGTGCTTTTGTAACAGCCGTACTGCGATCGCCAACCCGCCTGCCAAGCGTGGCGATTATGGCAAAACCCCCCTTCTTGGGGGAGGCCTATGTCCAGCAGTGGACGTCTTTCGGCTGAAATGATGAAAGGTAGCACGCTCGCTTGGAGCCCTTATTCCAGTCAGCCTTAGAGTTAGGGTCGCTGCCCAAGTTCACAACGACTGGAATAAACCATCTGCTTCATAAATCAGGTAGTACAGCGAAACCTCTAAATTATAGACCTATTGCGTGTCTTCCGACAATCCATAAAGTTCTTACATCTATTTTGAGAGCTAAAATTACTAAACATATCGACAAAAATTCTGTTTTGTTCTCTTCTCAAAATGTTTGTAGCAACGGGTCCCGTGGTACTAAGGAGCTGCTCCTCATTGATATAGCCATTAGTCAACAGATTCGCCGTTCCCGAAGGTATCTGTCAACTGTTGGATATACTATATGAAGGCCTATGACTCTGTGCCACATACATAGCTCACGAGGATGCTAGAGTTGTATAAATTGGATACAACTCTGCGCACCTTTATGTCGTGGGGCAATGTAGAAGAGTCCTTAGCTATCCAGAATGTCGGCAAATCCAGAGGAATAGCGATCCGATAAGAATAAAGGATCTTAAAGTACCATTTGTAGGTAAAGCTTTCATGAGGAAAAGTTTTTTTTTGTATGGCCCAAAGAATATTTAATAAGTTACCTTGCTAAATAAAAAATCAAAATTTAGTAAATTTTAAGCGTAAATTATGTACTATATTAATACAAAAATTATACTATTGTCTCAGCGACTACTTTGACAGATCTTTGACTTAATAATATTTGCATACTTGTAACATGACTATAAAAGCATGACGACCTAACAGTTCAGTGGACAATATCAATTTTAAACATTTTTTTTTTCTTAGTAGTAACTCTTTGACACCATAACTATTTATTATTGACATTGTATTTCATTAAATATTGACATTAGCTGACATTACTTAATGCATTTTATTAAAATTGATATTACTACTAATGAATTTTTTACCTCTTTATAATACTACTAGTACCGATAGACTAATTTACTTAATGGGCAAAAGCCTCCTTTAAATGTATATTTGTACGCCAAATGGCAAAACATGGAGAAACTGTAATATGTATAACTATATCATCTTGCACACTGTTGTAACCTATGTTTACAAATAAAGAATATTGATTGATAGAGCTTAGTACATTTTAGAAAAGAAAAAAAAAAGAATTGTCAGTGTTAATCAGTGAATTACATTCAGTAGATAGCGGGTAAGACCTGGTTGAGAGTTGCGCAGACCGGTGGCGATTCGTAGAAAAATGGGGGAGCTCCTACCCTACTCTGCACTAGGTAGAACAAAGTTGCTGACGATGATGATGATGAACAGCACTCGAGCCCAATCATTTAAACGGACTGGGCTTTTTTGCAAAGAACCTACGATGTTTCCAATAAAATTAAACGATTTTTCCAATTAGGTTCTGGCATATGTACGAGACAGGATGTCAACTTGTTACAGGTGCGGTTTTGGCGTCTCCGCTAAACAAGCAGCTAGCTGATGCCATTTACTCGCTGTTTCGAACGGCACAGTTTAGTGACCATCAGCAAATTTATTCGGGAACCCATGATTTGTATAGAACAGGACACTTCGTCTCTATAGAAGGTCAGTCTAACAATTTAAACTAAAATAGTTAAATACTTGTTGTATTTTTCAAGGGGTTCCGTATGGAAAAAACAGAACCCTTATAGGATCACTCCGTTGTATATCTGTCTGTCTGTGGGTCAGGACCCTTTTTCTCATGAATGCGTGGAGGTATCAAAACTTTATCCTGATGCATAGAATAGTGCAGGGGTTATTATTTTGCAGATATTTTAAAAGTTAAAACATTTTAAACTTGGATTTAAAAAAATAAAACGTTCGAAAAAGATTTGCAATGACAATTACCGAACTTCACGCGGGCAAAGCTGGCTGGCATTAGCAAGTTAGCAATAAAATAAACACTTAACCTACCACATCAACAGTGCGATTATTTTTGGGATATGTTTGGGAATAGTTTTGACGTCTGTTCCAGGAGTTCCACTGACAGACATGGCAATATCATGGGCTACAGATGGTGCTACGCGTCGCGGTCACTGCCTCTGTGCTTACCTCGGTTCTGACAGGTGTCACATGTATATCGACCCATGCGACAGCCATCGACACTATATATGTTACAAGAAACTCGACAATCAAACGATGAATGAATGTGGCACCTTTGACGATGGTAAGTATGTCGGATATCCGGTTGATTTTTGATTAAAAGTTGTTAGTTTGAATTGTAACGGTAGTTGGTGAAGCGCGTGGTTAGATCACGTGGGCAGAGTCATAGTGGGCTGGACGCAATTTCATATGAGCACTCTTGTGCGAACCGTCGAAGTGAGAGCACCACTCTGAAACTGTCTCTTCACCTACTTTCGCATTAAGGTATTTTGTACAAGTGTGATTTAGTGAACGCAATACAATATTGATTGTGTGTGTGTGGTTTTCTTGCTCGAGCACCTACGCCATGTCAGAGCCTGAAGTCGGCAACCATCCTGATACCGGTTCTGTCGCGGAACCTGGGTGCGCTCCGATAAGTAAATTATCTAGCGAAATCATTTGTTATCTTATTATTCGCTAAGAAAATATAATTCTATTTCAGAATATCACTTTAAGCAGTGTACAGGCAGCTGTTACAAGATTCATCAGCAGACACGGACGTGGTCGCAAGCGTTCGGGATATGCGCCTCTGAGGGGGGGCACCTGGTCATCTTGAACGACAAAGAAGAGGCCCGCGTCGTCAAGGAGTTGTTTCCTGAACGGTCGGAGCAGGGGGTGTGGGATCGATTCCACGTAGGTGTTGCAGCTTGGAGCGATGACCGTATCTGGACCACTATTCACGGTACTAGATTATTCATTAAATTACCTTTACATAACATTGGATATTTTCGATGTATCCATGTACCCATGCATATTTAAATGACCATAGAAGAGAAGTCAAATCTAGAAGATAAGTCTATCCTCAGTTTCAAGCGACCAGTTTAAAAGAGAGAGAAAATATTTATTACCACTTTTAATATTATTTAATACTTTTTACCGCTTTCTTAATTATAAATAAGGTTTTTATTGACCTAAGCAAAAATTTCGATCTCACTGATCCAATTGCCCTCTGTCGCAGGTCTGCTGGAAGAATTTTTCTTATGAAATACCAGTACCTTTGTGCCCTTCTAACTTTATGTAATTTGCTTTATGTTTAGCGTCCTGTGTGTAAATAAAAAAGAAACACATGAACCTGAACCCTGAAAACATACCACTCTTTTTTCTGGCAGTCTTGTAATATATGCAGACGTGTATACCCATATTCCACCAGTTATTACATGTCCAAGCCCCATGTACCTAACATGGACCGAGCCTATCAAACGGTCACAAAACTAGAATCAGAGCTGCTTCATGAAAATTCCTGTTGGAAAAACAACCTTGAGAAACAAAGAGACGATCTAATACAAAAGGGTATTCTTTCTGTCTTTTCCATAATATTATGCCTATAGATACTATCTTTCACGTCACCTTGGAATAGAATTCGGTTTTTTTTTTCAGGTGAGAAATTCGAAGACGTGTTTAACGTTTGGAATGTTGGCCAGCAGGATCGTTTATCTTTTGTCCGAGAGGGCGCTTTGGACGACATCGACGCTGACTTCAAAGCTATGTTCGTCTGTGAGAAATCTCCGCAATCAATACAATTCGTATTGCCCGAGGACTCATACGGACAAGGAACAGAAGTTGGAATAAACTAATTTTTCTATTAGATTTGTATATTTTTTTTTGTAATGATCATAAACTAAATAAATCATGCTAGCTAGAATATACCTAGCCTGGTAATTAATTTTTGGTACGTACTTTCTTTCTTGTACTGTAAAACTACATATTATCTATGTATATATTTTCACAATGGCATACAAAATACGGTATAGTATGGTATAACTATCATTTGAACAATAACTTTAAATGAGGAATGGTCACAAGTATGAACATTTCAGTTACCCATAGTTTTGTAAGCAATCTTATTTTTTTCAGTAGTCTACTACTACTACTAGCAGTATGACTGTATGACCTAGAAATAAATAAACGTTTTCACAAAGTTAAGTTAACATGAAAGCTCGATAGATGGCAGCACTAGAATAATTGATTGCAGTATGGTTTCGTTACCGCGAGCCGTCTAAGTACGCCATTCCGCTTCCCCACTGTACTTTCTGCCAATATTTTTACCAAATATTCGAGTTTAGGAATTTATCGGACCTTTGTTCAGTCAGTCAGTGTCTTCGGAATCGAATACTAATAATAAAACTAAAGAGTTTGTTTGTTTGCTTGAACGCGCTAATCTCAGGAACTACTGGTCCGATTTCAGCCCATTTAGCGAAGAAGGCTATAGGCTATATATCATCACGCTACGACCGATAGGAGCGTAGCAGCAATGAAAAATGTGCGAAAACGGGGAAAATGTGACGGAGACGAAGTAGCGCGGGACAGCTAGTTCGTTAATAAAACACAACTGCGTGTCAGACTTATCAGCATCATGCAGAGTTAAGTTAGTTCTGACGGGATAATACAAGTTTATAATATACGTAGGTATGCTATAATATAATACGTATAAAAGATTTTATGGAAAGGAAAAACTAGATTGTATTCCACATAAATAAAAAAAAAAGTTAAAAAACAAAGTTACGCATTTGAATATATTAACTTTAGAAGAACATATCCAAATGTGGATGGGTATAAGGTTAGAGGAAGACCAAAGAAACGATGGATGGACTGTGTGAAGGATGATATGGCAAGAAAGGAGAGGTATCGTATGAGATGACAAGTAATAGAGAGGTATGGAAGAAGAAGACGTACTGCGCCGACCACAAATGAATTGGGATAAGGGCAAGAGAATGATGATGAGAAGAACATATCGTTCCAAATCAGTCAATTAAAAATAAGTAGCATAAGATTTTTCATGGCAGCTAGAGATACTACAAAGTGAAAATTTTGTTTTCTTCCATGACATGTACAGAGTCTGAGTGTGTCCTAATTATCAACATCAAACAAAACGCAGGTACCTAAACATTGGTTTAGTTAGTGCTATTAAAAGTGTCGGAGTACACAACATCACGACTATATTCCCCCGAAGAGTTAGGCAGAGCTGTTCCAAAGCTAGTACACACACAGTTCGCCAGTTATGTTGAATCATGAACTGGGTACTACTAAGAATTTCCAAAACACTTAACCAATAACCCAATAACACTTTGACTACCCAATAGACAAAAACATGACGTTGAAAAGTGATGCCGGTAACCTGTTTACAGAATAAATCATTTCCGTTTTGTCATTTGCCTACCGAACTCTAATAAGTAATGCCGCGGAGCACTACACTAGGGAACAAGTTTATTTTGTAAAGTGTTATATTTAAATTTAATCTTTATCTTATTTGTGACGATTTACATGAAACTTGTAAGTGAAAAAAATAAAAGTACAAAAAAAGAAACCGGCCAAGTGCGAGTCGGACTCGCGCACGAAGGGTTCCGTACCATTATTTATAAAAACGAAAAAAAAAACTTTTTTGTATGGGAGCCATTATTAAATAAATATTTTTTTTTCTGTTTTGCATTATTTGTTGTTATAGCATCAACAGAAATACATAATCTGTAGAAATTTCAGCTGGATAACTATCACGGTTCATAAGATACAGCCTGGTGACAGACGGACGGACGGACGGACGGACAGCGAAGTCTCAGTAATAGGGTCCCGTTTGACCCTTTGGGTACGGAACCCTAAAAAAACAAAAAAAGTTAAATAAAATAGAGTAGACTTTGAAATAGTTGGTACAGCCATAGTACAAGAATTAGTGCGCGAGACTTCAATTCCATAACACAGAGCCCGATTTACACAGCTCACTGGTCATTCGCCACTGTTCTTATAGTAGCACAACTCGCTCTGTCCTCGATCAATGTAAATCGGGGTTTACAGCCGTACCTGGTTGTCAGCGAAGAGGAAGACGAGAGGTTTCCCAATGATCCCAGCCTTCATCAGCAACCGTCGGATGTCGTCGCGCCATTCGTTCTGACCGTACACTCGCGATATTTCTATCTGCAACCAAACAATAACATTTTATACCATAAGCATTATGAAACATAAACATCACGCCTGTAATCCCCGAAGGGTTAACCAGAGGTGTAACTAATAGTACATCCACATTTCGCCAGTTAGGTTTTAAGTCCCCTGTAATAGACAGCAGCGGTGACCCAGTGGTGGCAGCTCCGACTTATGAGTGGTAAGCCGTGGGTTCGAACCCAGGCAGGCGCATTACTTTGTATAGATAATTTCATCACCGCAGCCCTCAAAAACGATGAAGGAAAACATCGTGAGGAAACCGGCATGTCCTAGAACAAAAAATTCAAAGACATGTGACCTCTACCAATCCGCACTGGGCCCGCGTGGTGGATTACAGCCCACCCCCTCTCATAGAGAGGAGGCCTTTGTCCCAGCAGTGGGAACATTATAGGCGATGATGATGAATAGAGAGCGAGCCTATTGCCATCAACCGGGCACGAAACCAGACTCCGCGGGGCTTCTACTGCGAAATTACTAATGGAAAACCCCAATATTTCTTTGCCCGAATCGAAAATCTAACCCCGGACATCATGCTCAGCAATCGCGCTTGCGTCCACTTGACCAACGTGGCAGCATTATGTAAGGGTGCAACATACTATGCATAAGAAATTAAGGATCAAAGCTCAGTCAAATAAACATCGATGTTGCGTCATGTATTTTGCAATAAATATTTAAATTGCTGCCTCTTCAACAAAAAAAATGGCGAATGATCTTTTTTTTTCTAGCCTGCTGTGTCCCACTCCTAACCAAAGGCCTCTCTCCACTCCTTCCACTTCTCGCAAACCTGCGCGTGCTTCTTCGTTCTGACGGAACTTGTCCAGTTCGTCCCGCCATCTCCTTCGTGGTCTGCCGCGATCCCGGCTCAGTGTCAGGACACCAGTTTCCTGCTATTTTGGCCCACAGCTTGTCCGATAACAAGTTATGTGTCTTTAAATACTGACAAAAGTACCCACGCACCTCTGTCCACTGTCGGACTAATCCATGTTTTATTACTTTTTATCAACATCGTTTAACCCTGTTATCACGACTATACCACTTGGGATAGGTAACGCGATGAGGTTGGTGTACAAACTAACCTGTACGACGTTCATCTCGAGGATGCTGGCAGCCAGTTTGACGGCACTGCTCCTGCCGCTGCCGCCCACGCCGACCAGCAGTAAGTTACCTTAAAAGGGTTCATATAATTTATACATGTCCAAATCAAAGCATTTATATCAAGTAGGCCAGTTACAGGGACTTTGTAACTATCACAAAAAATAAAAAACAAAAAATATGATGCCAGCTCGAACAGCCTTCTGCGTGATCATGGGCCGCTGGGACTCGCAGATGTGGCGGCACTGGATGCGACTACGCACTGCGAGTGGTCGCGCCCAGGGCTTTGCATAAATTGGCACTCCTGTGCGGTGCCACTAATGATTTCTGTGCTTTTGATTTTGTATGTTACAATAGCTATTTATAATCGTTTTTTTTTTGTGTTACTAACACTATATAAACTAAGTCTGAAATAAATGTATTATTATGTCCTTTATTCTTTTATCATACCATTTTTTATAATTTTTACATAATTCTTAAAAAAAAATACAGAAACCATTTAAAAATCTGAAAAACAGGTTTTCGCCGGTGTCGGGAGCAGGGTCCAACCTACAAGGAACCTACTCACAATGCGGACCGTATCGAGGAGTACTGCCTTCTGAATCAGGCCCTTGATCCAACATCTAACTTGATCCTTGACATAACTTCGACAGATGTTCGTCGAGGTTCTTGGCCATAAGGCCATACATAAGCCATAACGACAATCGGCACAATGATAGCTGAGTTCGTATTCCACATGCTGACAACCTCGTGTGCTAAATCAAGATATTTTATTTCCTTCTCTTTCGCAGCCTTCAAGAGGTTCTCGTGAAGGCTGAGAAAGGCTCCTTATTATTATTATAATTACTGTGAAAATACTATAGTTGTCTATTCCAAAGCATAGATCTCTTTGGAGAAGAACGGGTAAAAAACTCCATGACATTATTTTTATTTTCGGTCCTAAGCCTATTTTAATTCTATGTTGGTAACACAAAAACAAAGAAAACTGACCATTGTCCTGCAACAGTACTCTGGTGCACCTAGAGATGTGTTCGAGCGCATATCTGAACATGACCAGCGCCATGGGTGATGACGACACCACATTGTACTCCTCAAGGTAGTACTCCATCTTGTCGGCCATGTCTTCCATGCTCATCACCTGCCCAACACGTAATCATCATCATCATACACATCACCAATTTTTTGTTAGAGGTCTCTCTTTTCTTCAGTCATTTGTGGCAGCATAGAATACTTACCAGTGCAAGAAAGAGAGCTGTACATGACCGATAGCACTATCCCTTTTTCGCAAGGCATCATGATAGCATATAATCTATACTTATATATAAACATATAATTAAAACTAAAAAGCTGAAGAGTTTGTTTTCATGATTGAACGCGCTAATTCAACTGAACTGGAAATCCTGGTTTGAACTGAGAAATTATTTGGTTTTGGATAGCTTATTTATCGAGAAAGACCATACGGGGTGTAAGGGACACCGACACCGAAAACCAGCAGAGATCCTAGCCTAGTGGTGCCGATTATCCGGATTCATATGCTGAAGGAAAACATCGTGTGGAAACCAAACCAGCGTGCCTGAGATATTTCTGGACGGCATGGAAAGCTAACTTAGAGGCCGGCGGCATAAAAACTAGGACACCAGGTTACGCACTTGTAACCACACACAGAAAGAATAATGAATATCTGACCTGATCATAAATCTTGGGGTCAGCATCAGGCTCCATGTAGTTCCCGAAGAAGATGTTACAAGCGTGCTTGTTGGCGCACTTCTCCTCCTCGGGGATGTAGCCCAACTCTTTGAGCACAGCATCCATGTGGACTCGAAAATTGGAGTACACCGCTTTATATATCACCTCAAACAGCTTCACCCTAGAGCACAATTACTACCAGTTACTTAGAACCGTAACTCAATGTAAGAAGATTTACTTTTGATGCGTTTTATTCTATCCTAAACTATTAAATTAGCAATATTTGTATATATTATAGTCGTGTTAATCGGACAAAACCACTTTTGACCGGTAACAGGCAAACCTTTTTAAATGGCGTTTTCTCTATTAAAAATATTTTGTTTGAGAACGCTCCAGTTATAATTACCTAGAATTACTACAACTCGATGTTATTAAAAGAGTAAAAAGAGAAACAAACTAATGAGTTTCTAAGTAAATGTTAGTTATTGTTAAAATACTTTTAACCGGTCAAAAGTAGTTTTGAGTGATGAACAGTTGTGACTATGACATATATGTTAATATTTGTAACCACTTTCTTGCAAATGGCTCTACAATTTCGATGAAAGTTACAGTAAAAGGCTTCCCCTGGCGAAAATTCGATCTAGCTAGGTCTCATATCCGGGAAAAATCGTTTTCTCTATTTTCACCCGAGCAGAGCTCGGTCGCCCAGGTAGTTATATACTATTTTTTTTTTGGCATTTTGTAATCTCGCGAGTGTCGAGTGTCGGACATCATAAACTACCTCGCCCATTCCCAACTTAGTTGTGGTTGGCTCCAGTATAACCGGATGAAGATGAATGTCAGAATTTCATATTAAACAAATGGGGCCAAGTAATACAATAAAACGTACGTACCATCGATGCGAAAGAAGAAGTAGAAATTAAGCGATTGACTATTTGCCTATATACACTCGCGAGCAATGAAAAAGTTCCAGTGACAAAGCACCAAATTACGCCTTAACTGGAAAGGCTAGCTTAATGTCGCCGTCTGCAATATTGAAGTACATTTATTAGCGCATCAGAATTTTACCAACTAAAAACGTAAATATTGTCATTTGCCATTTGGCAAATAAAACCAAATCTCTAAGTAGGGGTTTAATTAGGTGTAAACGTAGGTTTTGATAACTCAGTACTTGGTGTTTCCTCCATGTGCTCTCAATACAGCTTCTACGCGATTGGGCATGCTGAATACCAGATTCCTCAGGAATGTTGTCCCGTTCTTCGATGAGCGCGTAATTCAAGTCACGAAGAGTAATTGGAGGTGAAACTCGTTTTCTCACACGTCTGTCAAGCTCGTCCCAAGCATGCTCAATAGGATTCAAATCGGGGCTCCTTGCTGGCTACTCCATTTTGTGGATTCCTACATCCTGAAGATACTCATTTACAACTTGAGCAGTGTGGGCCCGTGCATTATAGTGCATGAACACTGCATTGTCGCCCATATTGGCCAAAAACGGACCAGCATGTTCATTGAGAATCTCATTGATTTATCTCACAGCAGTTAGGTCCCCGTCCTCGATTGGAACTAACGCTGTTCGACCCTCTGCAGAGATACCAGCCCACACGTGAACGGTACCTCCGCCGTGTGACACTTTTTCTTCAAAACATGCTTGTGCAAAACGTTCTCCTGGTCGTCGGTATATTCTTTTCCTCCCATCATGATGGTACAGCATAAATCTTGACTCATCAGACTCTGCCCCATTCGTCCTCACCCCATTCTGTGTGCTCGCGGGCGTATCGCAATCGGGCAACTTTATGATGCCGTTCCAGTTTTGGGGCATTTGCTGGCCTGTAAGGCTTCAATCCTCTTTCGGCAAGATGTCTCCTGACTGTCCACTAGCTTATTGGGTCCCTTCGAACTTGCAGAAGTTGTTGTTGAACCGCAACTCTCGTCTGATGTCGATTTCTTGACATGGCTGCCGCAATGATACGATCTTCTCGGACTGTTGTGCACCTTGGCTTGCCAGTACCTGGTCTTCTCAGGTTTAATCCAGTCTCCCTAAACCTTTGGATCACTCGTCGGACAGTAGTATGTGTCACGCCTATTATTCTGGCCGTATTTCTTTGGCTGGTCCCCAATTCCACCATAGTGATGATTCTCGTACAATCCTCGGGTGATAGAGGCATGATTTATGGGTACGAGAGCCGTAACACTTTACAATTTAAGAATTATTTCACAACGGCGAAAACAAGGATGAAATCAATAGCAAAACAAATGTATTCCGAAATTTTCAAACCCCAAAATTTTGTTTTTCGACTTTTTTTATCCAAGGCTTCAAAAAGACCAGTATTTAAAAGAGTTTAAGTTTGCATAATAAAATAGATTTCATTATACTTTTTAATTTATGAAGCTAGGTTCTATATCTTAGAAGATATTAAGGTGTTTGTCGGCATTTTGTGGGTGGAACTTTTTCATTGCTCGGCAGTGTATAAACCGGCATGTCCTAGAATTAAAAATCCGAAGACATGTGTCATCTACCAAACCACACTGGGCCCGCGTGGTGAATTACAGCCCACTTCTTCTCATAGAGATGAGGCCTGTGTCCCAGCAGTGGGAACATTATAGGCTGATGATGATGATGCCTATTTGCAATCCACAACTCATTTACTAGGTCGTCACCAAGTATCACGCCTTTAATCCCCGAAGGGTTCATCAGAGTTGAACCTAATAGCACACCCACATGTTGCCAGTAATGTTTGAGTCCCATGTTATTACTTACCGGGCACGAGCTTATTGCCGTCAACCGGACACAAATCCAGAACCCAGTTATCTTAGACGATATTTGCAATTATCCCGTGTCATATTCGAAAATTTCTGGGTAGTGGAGGTTCGATAGGTCGGATAGGCAGTCGCTCCATGTAAAATATTGGTATTCAGCTGTATCCGGTTAGACTGGAAGCCGACTCCAACATAGTTGGGACTATTATTATATTTTGTATTTTTTTATTTTATTGTCTTGTTCTACCTAAGTTCTTGTTCTAAGAAGACATTCTGCTCCGACCCCAAATAGATTGGGATAAGGGCAAGAGAATGATGATTGTCTTGTTCTACCTTTTGTAGTAAGCAACGACTTATTGTCGGGCCTACGCTGTCCTCCCACAGTTTTGTACTAACGGTGTAACATTCAAATATTGTAAAACCAAATGATTTTAAAAGAGTAACCATGGCGTTTCTTGCCGGTTCTTCTCCATAGGAAACGACCAACCTAGCGATGCGCGATGGCGAGAGGTTTTATTCGTTTGTTTCGATTGTTCGAACATCTCGATGGTTCTCGATTGTTTCGACTTGGACTCGAGTCCGACTCGGTCATTCGCGAGTTGTTCATCGATGGTTTCGAGTTTTACGAGTTCTTGACTTGCGTTGTGATTGCGAATCTAAACTAATTCTTTCAACAAGAGCAATCAAAAATAATCAATACCACGACGGGAATAAAATGTAAGTAGTTAACTTACGTACGATTACATAAATAAAAGGAAACATGAAAATAAATAAAACGTATCGAGGGTTCTGGGAATCTGTTTTTTTTTTTTTTTTAATAAAACAGTGCAGCGTAAGTAAACGTTCACAAATTACGCGCGGCTCGCTCGATTCGAGTCTGGCACGCTCTCGCCTCTAACTAACATGCACCTCGGCTCGATGCATGCAATCGACTGACCCCGGTGACCGAGCGAGACTCGGTGAGTGATAGTGACCGATTCGAACCATCGAAAACTAGCCGTCGTTTCTGTTGACTCGAAACAATCGAAAAACATCTCGATTGTTTTGTAACACGGCGAGTCGATGGTTGACTCGATGGTTTATTTGAACGAATCCGATTCTTTCGATTGTTAAAACATCTCGGAATCGCCCATCGCTAACCAACCCGAACCGTGCATCTTTTGTCGACGTTTTATAAGTGCCCTTGTAGGCCTATGTAAAATAAAATATTTTGTTTTTTTTTTTTTTATTTTATTTCATGCAGATGATGTTTCAGGAAGTTTTGGTCGTATTTAAGGGAACAGTAGTCAACAGTGGTTGTTAAAGACCCACAAACTGAAGTTTCCTTAGGGGACTTGCATACAAAGTGTTAAAACCTTTTCGACTCAATGTTTGACGTCGGTAGAATGGATGAGGAAGTGATTAATAAAAAGATTAATTGCCTACTAAAAACTAGTTGATGTGTCCTATTTTATTTTGGTACAATAGTCGAAACGTGCCCTTACCGATCACTATCATCCACCAGCCGATCATAGAACACCCGATACGACTCATGTATCCACAGGATGACCAGCTTGTTGAGATCCTTCATATGCGTGGAAGGCACCAGCAGGATGCCCTTGATAACCCTCGCGAAGTCACGCAAGTTGAAGAGGTAGTGGCACTTGCTTGGCGTCGGCAGGAACTGCAGGGTCACTGCCTTGTATACCTCCATTGTTGCGGATACTACGGCCTGTATGCACAGGATAAGTATTAATACTAGCTGCAAAACAAATAATGATTATTTTCTTAGAAAACAAGCTCGTTTATCCATCGCGATATATTGCAATCAACGTTTTCTCTTCTTGATTCGTACGCCGCGTCCACATCATTCCTGTCTAGGTAGGGCTGCTCCATCATCAAAGCCGAATAACTTGGCTAATTAATACTAATAATATTAATACTAGCTGTTGTTTATGACCGTAGAGCAATGTAACAAAAATTTCGTTGACAACCCTAACACCCGCCCTTGATTTACAAGAAATTTCCTAGTTGGGTTACTGGGCTGTAGGGGTTGGAAAGAAATATAGGTAAAAAAATTGGTTGTCTGTAAAGTCCGTTTACGGACGATAGTTTAACGTGACAACGTTCTATCAAAACATTGATGAAATTATTGCATACTTTTATGAATAGCAAGCCGAACGCTCAAGCCGATCGTGCCTTTCGCTCGCTCGTGCAAAGCTCTCGCTCCGATCGTAACGTTACAATGAGCGTAACGTTACAATGAGTCATCCTTTTTCGTGCGTGCAGCCGGCGTTCATCAATTTATTAGACGTTGTCACGACAAAAAATCATATGTTCAATCATGCAATCACTGGAAAACAACGCACAAACAACCTTTACTGATGGGACCAGAAGAAGTATTAAATTTTGGACAAGTATTCCCTATGATTATAAAGAAAACTGTTTAATTAAAAAGGTTCTCGCTAATCGCCAGTCGTAATAAAGTGGCTGAATAAGCTTCGGTTGCAATGGAATTCGAACTTTGCCATGTTTGTCATTAAGTATAATGGGCGTAAAGGTACCTTTAACGAAACCGAAATATACTTGTCATCTTAGTCCTAGTGATTTATAGGGTTCCGTACCTCGAAAGGAAAAAACGGAACCCTTATAGGATCACTTTGTTGTCGGTCCGTCCGTCTGTCCATCTGTCAGTCTGTCTGTCTGTCAAGACCCTTTTTCTCAGGAACGCGTGGAGGTATTAAGCTAGAATTTATATCAAATACTCAGGTCTACTGCCCCTTGGAGCTGTGAAAAAATAAAACTTCTCAGCCAACGCAATCAAAAGATACTGCCGTTTATGCCGCAAATTTTCAACAAATACAAGGGAATCAAAACCTACAGGGTACTTCCCGTGAACTCAGAATCTTGAAATTTGGTACGAAGCAACCTCTTATAGCACAGATAAAGGAAAAATTGCGAAATCCGTACATTTTTAGTTACATCATATAATAAAAATAATTTTTGTACGCAACCCTCGGCGCGCGAGTCCGACTCGCACTTGGCCGGTTTTTTTTATTTGTTCTAGAGTCTAGCTAGACCATACCTAAGAACCTTCTAGTTACGGAGACATTGGGGATCAAAGTTCCAACTTTTTCACAAGCATGTTTTCAAATACGAGTTTGTAATGTTAGAACTGTACTTTAAAAATCTACACGACTCGTCCTTACAACACGTCCTTACACCGTAAAATGATGTTTCACCCCGAAATAAAAAATTGTTTCCCAGCAATCACTTTTGCGTAGACTTACTTATTTTTATGAACTGAATAGTAGAAATTAGTAGAATGCTCGGTTGATAGTTTCGTAAAGGGTGCGCTTTCACCTTGTGTTATTAAATTCAAGTACAGGATTGACACATACCTTAGCCTGCCTTTGCAGCGCCTCAATGAATCCCTTAGCGAAGTGCCAGTCCATGATGGTGCCGAAGATCTTGTTAAGCGTGTTGTCCTCGAAGGAGTCCACGGTGACGACGAACATATGGCGCGTCAGGCGCGACGAGATGAGGTTGGAGCCGCCGCCAGGAGGCAGCATCGCAGACACGAACAGCTGGACGGAGGTACTTATTTGATCACTGGTTCATTTAAATTTGCCAGAGAACCACATCATCTCAGCATCCCTGGGTTGTTTTTTTTGGGTTAAACTGTTCAGGCGCACACTACCTCAACACTCGCTGGAATGCCGATAGGCCCGCGGGACTTGTTTACGTCTAGACTGCACAATGCTCTTCGGACCTCTTTAATATGAACTCCAATCTCCGGCATCGAAGAGTCGAAAAATTTATAAGCATTATGTAAAATAATATGATTAAATTGACAACGAGGTACAGTTGGTGGTTGCTTGGAGCCAGCATCCAGACGTGAATTGATGCAAAGAGAGTTGCAAATAAATTTTGCATTCTCATTTGCAGAGTGAGCTAGCGACCCATCAGGTTTCAGCATTGGTGGTAAAGTGGGACGACAGAAATTCGTTTCAACCGCTTTCGACAAAGGTTGGCCCCCTATTCACAAACGCTCGGATTCGATTTCGATTCGATAAATCGTATATCTATCTTGTTTTGGCATTACGAAAGCGAGCAAGATAGACATACGACTTTCCGAATCGACTTACTACCCGGAGGGTGCGATGCTAGTTTGGCCCCAATACGCCGGACATGGTCAAAACGTGCCCTACGAACAACCCGCTTGCAGAACTTGACGGCAGAATTAGGCTCTTTTCTTCGCGCGAACCCTTCGTGCTCTAAAATTTCGGTCGCGGGCCTTAATCCAGGCTTGGTAGGCAGACTCTTTTCGGGCCTCAGAGCGGGATATCGGAGAATGAAATAAAATAATTCATACCCTGCCGAATTACGTCCGCAATCAAGTCAGCACAGCACGAGGGGTCACACGAGGAGAAGCACACTTGCCGCCATGGATAAGATACAAAAAAGTGCCGCATCTCATCCCAATTTGCTGACTCTTATCTCCTTGGCTGGGCTCTCACTTGGTAGAGAGCAGGTAGATACGGATGTCACCAGGCAGTGACCAGACGTTCCAAGCAGGACTGAGACCGATACTGAATGACTGTCTGGATCAGTTGTCACCTCACGGTGCACTTTTAGAGGGAGGAAGTGCAGACGTTTTTTTACCATATTCTTCTTCACTTTGGCCATATGATTAGTTAAGAGTTTTTTTTTAGAGTGGTTGGTGAAAAAAGTGGAGCTGTCGAGGCGCTGCTCAGTGAACCAAGTAGAACACTAGAGCTACTCCAACCTATGGGGAACACATATGGAGACTACGAGGATGCCCGAACCTCCCCGGATATAGCCACCGAGTCCTCCCATCCAGTCCCCGGCTGGCACGGTGGAGCTACCGGAATTTTTCGCGAATTGACGAGGCAGCCTCTGGCACGTGGCTGGCGTGCTACTTGGGCCCCCACTGACTGCGGTCGGCCAACAGCTGGCACCGTGCTTCGGATCCCGCTACCCTCCAAAATGAGTTACCCGGCAAGCCTTGCCCAGCGACCAAGACCGATTCTAAACAGCGCAAATGCCAACTTCCTTCTCTCTCAAAGGCATAGGCACTCCCGCAAACCGACGGAACACAGCAAGTTGCTTGGCGCCGGACTCCGGCGGGATGGTGCTCGCGAGCCAGGCGGCTACTTGCGGAGCCTCCCACCGCTTAAGTAGGACCATTACGAACACTAGGAGGTAGATACCAAACCACTCCAAATCTAATAAAATCAGGTAATCTCGTAGACAAGCAACAGCGTGAAAAATTGGTGGTTATCGGTTAAATATCGTATGGAAAGTTTTGATTAAGAAGGTGGATGGGTATAAGAGTAGAGGAAGACCAATGATACGATGGAGGGACTGTGTGAAGACTGTTAGGGCTAGAAAGAAGGTGACAGCTGAGATGACGAGTAATAGAGAAGAATGGAAGAAGACATGCTGCGCCGAAGGGCAGGAGAATGATGACGATAAAGATGTTATGTTTTGCTAGGTATATACTCACGACGTCCACGACCTCCTGGCGCACCATGTCCCGCAGGTCGTACCAGTGGCCGTGGTCGATCCACTGCCGCAGCAGCTCCAGGGGCGGCTGCGCTCCGTAGCACTCCTTCTGCGGCATGCTGAGGTCGTCCACGAATAATACGCACTGGGGAGGGGAAACAAAAAAAAATAGGGCGTGGAGTCCCTCCGCGCGGAAGAAGTGAAACTTCGTAATGTGGAAATGAGTGCTTTCATACACCCTCCATGGTAGCGTTATACGTTTAACGCAACCTTGTGGGAAGTCGCATAAGAAGTTTCACTTCAATAAATGATGTTTATTGTGCAAATTACTGCGCTCTGTATGGTGTCGGACGTAAAGAATAGCACCATCCCATATCTACCCGTGGGTGTCGTAAGAGGCGACTAAGGGACTTTACAGAGAATGGGCAGCAGCGTTCTCTGTGCTTTTGTAGCAACCGTACTGCGATCGCCAACCCGCCTGCCAAGCGTGGCGATTATGGCAAAACCCCCCAAAATGTCAATGTCAAAATGTCACTTGGGGGAGGCCTATGTCCAGCAGTGGACGTCTTTTGGGCTGAAATGATGATTAATGATGATTGTGCAAATAGGTTTTTATAAATACATTTACACGTCTTTTTAGGGTTCCGTAGCCGAATGGCAAAAAACGGAACCCTTATAGATTCGTCATGTCTGTCTGTCTGTCTGTCTGTCCGTCCGTATGTCACAGCCACTTTTTTCCGAAACTATAAGAGCTATACTTTTGAAACTTGGTAATTAGATGTATTCTGTGAACCGCATTAAGATTTTCACACAAAAATAGAAAAAAAAAACTATTAATTTTGTGGTTCCCCATACATAGAACTGAAAACCAAATTTTTTTTTCATCTAGCCCATTCTTGTAGGGTATCTATGGATAGGTCTTCAAAAATGATATTGAGGTTTCTAATATAATTTTTTTCTAAACTGAATAGTTTGCGCTAGAGCCACTTCCAAAGTGGTAAAATGTGTGTCCCCCCCCCTCTAATTTCTAAAGTAAGAGGAGGAAAATTCTGAAAATATTTAAGTTTGTAGAACGTAAAAAAAACTATCAACGAAAATTGGTTTCAATAAGATATGATGTTTATTTTTTGAGATATGGGACTTTTTCATCAAACTGCAGCAGTAACTTTGTTTTGCATTAACATACTATGAAAAACCAATTTAGTTTTGCGGTTTAGTGGAAGTTTTCAACTAATACTTAGTTGAAAACTTCCACTAAACCGCAAAACTAAATTGGTTTACTAACTAATGAATGACAGTTCAAAATATTGTTTGGGGCTATGGAACACTGTGTGCGAGTAAGACTCGCACTTGGCCGGTTTTTTTTTAAACTAGAGATGATGCAGGTGTTTCATACCTGACTACTTTGAGAAGAAACAGCCGAAACAAACTCAGAGGTCAGAGGTCTTTTTTAAGATTTAGACATAATCTTGGCCAATTTACATGAGAGTCCTCATGTAAATTGGCCGAACAGATAAGTGTTTGAGATTTTTGAGTGTTTTATTTTTAAATAATTGTGTACGTGAAGTGGGATATGATGCCTTTTTGAATTAATACATAATAAATAAAACCATGAGTACTACAAGAAAATATTATAGTCACGTGATCTTTTCTCTATAAATAACAGTCGATACAAATGAATGGTAAATGAAGCAGGTGTGTGTCACATACCTTTTTGCCCATCGAAGGTCCAAAGACTCCTTTACGTCTTCTGTCCACCTTCGACATGATGATGTCTTGTGTCTGAAATAAGGTAACTTTTAATGATTAGTACCCAAATGGCTTTGCTTTTTTTATTAATAGAGGTTTGGCTGTCTCCTCGAGTTGACAATTTTGTACTTCTTTTATTAAATTAAATCTAAATAAATGATGTAATATTGACTTAGGCTTTCAACAGATGCTATGATAAGCCCAATTAAATTTTGCCCAACCCGGGAATCGAACCCTAGACCTCATGCTCTTAGTCGCGCTTGCGACCGCTCGACCAACAAGTCAGACATAATCAAAACAGTGAAATATTTGACAGCTTTTAGCGAATGGTCCAGAAGGCACCCTCAGGATCCCAACTCTCACCTGATTAGCAGTAGTCCGTGCCGAGAAGTTGATGGTGTTGGTGATGTACCGCTCCTTGGGCAGCGACAGCAGGAAGTTCAGCACCATGGAGGACTTGCCCGTGCCCGTGGGACCCACGATGAGCACGGGGATGTTGGCGCGCACCATCTTGCGCACGAAGAAGCGCAGGCAGGCGCTCTCGTTCGTCAGGATTATCAGGTCGTTCACCTGTGTTGTAAGAAATTTAGACAAATAATTATTGACGTAGTAAAAAAAAGTTTTGTATTTCTGCTGCGCTCGAAGGTTATTTTTAGGGTTCCGTAGCCGAATGGCAAAAAACGGAACCCTTATAGATTCGTCATGTCTGTCTGTCTGTCTGTCTGTCTGTCTGTCTGTCTGTCTGTCCGTCTGTATGTCACAGCCACTTATTTCCGAAACTATAAGAGCTATACTGTTGAAACTTGGTAAGTAGATGTATTTTGTTAACCGCATTAGGATTTTCACACAAAAATAGAAAAAAAACAATAAATTAAGGGGGTCCCCATACTTAGAACTGAAAACCAAAAAAAAAATTTTCATCAAACCCATACGTGTGGGGTATCTATGGATAGGTCTTCAAAAATGATATTGATGTTTCTAATATAATTTTTTTCTAAACTGAATAGTTTGCGCTAGAGCCACTTCCAAAGTGGTAAAATGTGTGTCCCCCCCCCTCTAATTTCTAAAGTAAGAGGAGGAAAATTCTGAAAATATTTAGGGTTATAGAACGTAAAAAAAACTATCAACGAAAATTGGTTTCAATAAGATATGATGTTTAGTTTTTGAGATATGGGACTTTTTCATCAAACTGCAGCAGTAACTTTGTTTTTCATAAACATACTATGAAAAACAAATTTAGTTTTGCGGTTGTGTGGAAATTTACTAACTAATACTACTAACTAATGAATGACTGTTCAAAATATTGTTATTATATTGTTTGGAGCTATGGAACCCTGTGTGCGAGTAAGACTCGCACTTGGCCGGTTTTTTTTCTAAGCGTGTCGATTGCAACCTAAATTGTGGAGCCACCAGTTCGGCGGCCTCTTGAACGTCCATCAGTTCCTGTAACGTACAAACAGCAGGACACGCAAGATACGATATTAAGTGCCGCATCGTTTGAAGAATAACACCACATGTACACTCCAGGGCAGAGTCAATGTTATTGATATTTGTCGTATCTGACCGGATCTGGCATCATTTGGAGTATCAGTACACCGGCGGTGTGACATTTTTTTTAATGTTACAGCACCATGCTGAGATTTTAACCTTTTGGCCTCGTACTGGATCAATTTAAAGTGTCTTATTTTTGTTGTGTTCTTTGTATTTAATTTTGTTTTTTTTTTTTTGTCCTGTGCGAGTATAAAATATACTTTTTCTTTCTTATTCCATTTATTTGTTGACGACGCTGATTTATAAATGCATTCTTACGTAGATTTTCTGCATAATACTAATAATGGTGCTTTGACATACGGTTACTAAAAGGCAGAGGATCTTCCTTTTCCAGCTCCATCCAAGAGATCCAGATGCCGTTGTTCGTCTTGTTCGAAGACGGTTTCCTTGTCTGGGAACAGCTGGTTCTAAAGCAGTTTTGACTACAAACCTTGGCGGTCGCAGGCAGAGGAACTTCCTTTTCCAGCTCCATCCATGCGATCCAGGTGCCGTTGTTTCTCTTGTCGTACAGGTAGTCGAAGACTGTGTCTTTGTCCGGGAACAGCTGGCTCTTTGTTAACTTGAAGGACTTGGGCTTCGGATAGTTGGCGTTGTTGCCTTCCAGCAGCTTGCGGAGAAACGAGTCCAGAAGCTTGCGGCTCTCGCCTAAATAAAGAAATGTTTCATTAAATAATATTATATAAGTACAGTGTGGAAGGGAGGAGCTCGTCGCCAAATAATAACAGCCGCACGGATCGATCTTTACGGTTAAGCCGTGCTTGCCGAGGATGGTCCGTGGATGGGTGACCATAATTACATACCGAGTTTCCTCTCCTTGCCTCGGAAAGCACGTTAAGCCTTTGGTCCCGGCTGTCATTTGTAGATCTTTGACAGTCGTCACGAGTAGTCAGAAGCCAAAAGTCTGACATCCAGTCTTACTAAGGGGTATCAACAACAACAACATAAATTTATTTGCATGCAACTTTGGCCCATAGATATATATCTTACAGACTAACATACATACTATTAAATACAATTCGTGTTAGTAAATAAAATCTGTATGCCTGCTGCCTGCTATCTGTATCGTATTACCCAGTTACTGGGTTGTGGAGGTCAGACAGGCAGTCGCTTCATGTAAAATACTAGTACTCAGCTGCATCCGGTTAGACTGGAAGCCGACCCGAAGATAGTTTGGGAAAAGGCTAGGCAGATGATGACAGGGTGGTGGCACCGACGCGAAAACGCTTATCAGGTACTCAGTAAGTACATCATTCTGAAACCCCTTACATAGTAATTTTTCATCGGTAATTTAAAAAAAAAACTGCTGGTTTCTACAAAAGTGCAATACGTGAACGGTCAAAATGTATGGACCAGCTGATCAGAACGATGTGCTGAGTTCGTGGTAGGCGTTTTCGCGTCGGTGTCCCTTACACCCCCTGTATGTTCACAGGGTGTACGCGAACCCTTCATGAAGCGGTTAACCAAGCATAGTGTGTGTACATCACATTTAGTAGTAACACTCAGGGGTGTAGCTACCGCCGTATCTGCCGTATCAATTATACGGGGCCCCTGGGCCACGCGGGCCCCTGACGTGCGTAAGCAAAAATTAATAAAAACTTTAGAAAAACTAATGTAATCATCACTTAGAAATGATTCAATAAATCAGTTTGCCGAAAAAAAGGCAAGGAGATTGTAATATTTAATTTGAATGGTTTGTAAAAATTTTGGAAAATGTGACAGATATTTTCTTTTGTGACAAATCTTTATCCTTCACAAGGGCCCCCAAACAAATTTATTTACGGGACCCCTCCAAGGCACGCTACGCCACTGGTAACACTACGCTAAATTATTGGCAGGAATCAAATTTTTTTTCGGTATCACGGTTTACAGTAGCGTTCAGCAGATTCAAAACAGTTTTCGAATAGCTCAGGGGTCATTGAGCTGCGTATGTAGGTTTTTTATCTCATCATCATCATTTGCCTAGCCTTTTCCCAAATTATCTTGGGGTCGTCTTCCAGTCTACCCGGATGCAGCTGAGTACCAGTGCCGGTTTTTTATCTAATATATAAAATTTTCGTGTCGCGGTGTTTGTTACCAAACTTCTCCGAAACGGCTGAACCGATTTTTCATGAAATTTTGTGTGCATGTCGGGTAGGTCTGAGAATCGGCCATCATCTATTTTTCATACCCCTAAAACCCATCAAAATTTCCACGCGAACGAAGTTGCGGGCAGCAGCGAGTAACATAAATGGAAAAACCCAATTTACAAAAAATAAAAGTGTAGATACCGTCGATTATGGCGGCGAGGCCCCACAGGAGCGCGAACACGAAGCTGCACTGCAGCCACAGCGTGCTGAACTGTGTCTCAGCGTCCAGCAGTACCGTGAACAGACGTGCGAAGGACTGACGGACAGATGAAGAGCGGGTATCATTGATTGCAGGAAAATGACTATATATATATTTTCTACAAAAAAAAAAAAACAACTTCCAAAAAAATACAATAAAGTGGAAAATAGCTTTACTTTCGGAAGTCCGTCAAAAAAGTAAATAAAACAAACAAGTCACCGACTACAAACGTTATTTTCAAAGTAATATCAGTTTAAAAGTAACGTCAGTGTAAAATAATAAAGTGTTTATTTTACCCTTTTTAAGTGTGGTATCTCACATAAATCCTAGTCAAGTATCAATTTTATATTGTAACTAGACACCAGCAAATCGTCTATACATACGAAAAAGACAAAATGAATAATAAAGAAGATAACTCAAAAAGTACCTATGCAAAGATAATAAAATTCATATGGGACCACCGCACGAGCTTTCTCTACCAAAGAATCATCTAAATCGAACCAGTAATCACGGAGAAATAGGAATACACATATGAAAAAAAAATGATGCTGGTCGAACACATAACAACCTTCTTTTTAAGAAATCGTTAAAAAATGCTATGGTATGCTGTTACGTAAGCCGTAAATTACAGGTCAGGTAAAGACCAAATCACTGTCCTTTAAACAAACATGTATTCAATATCGGTAGCACACTCACTTCGTCGAAGCTGCTTCAGCACCGAGGAATGGCCGCCTCACATGCACCCGGACTGCGAGGCTCTGACTTCCCAAAAAGAACAGACTTCGGGTCAGTGAGGTCTCTTTGCGAAGTCACAGTGGTGACACCGTTTTTTTTTTTTTTAAGTCTCGGGCACATGATAACCGAAATGAGAAATGAAACGTATGGGATGAAAAACGCCTAAGATTTAGTTGTTCGGGAATCTTCTTATGCAACTCCATACTACAAACTGCAACGCATCAACGGCATCGCTTCACAGTAGGATAAGCTGGTGCAAGTGCCAGTGTAAACATGTAAAACAATTATCTAAGACTCACATGGAACTGATGTATCTCTCCGACCTTGACGAAGGTATAGCACTTCTGCTGTATGAAGTCGATGATGGGCTGAACCAGCCAGTCGATCAGCTCCTGGATCAGGTCGTATTGCTCCGGTATCAGCTTCTTGGTCAAGTACACGTTGTATGATGTGAGGAATGCGCGCCAACCTGCGGTTTAAACCACAAATTATATGAGCATATAAAACATTGACAGTGAAAAACCGGCCAAGTGCGAGTCGGACTCGCCCACGAAGGGTTCCGTACTATTATTTATAAAAACGAGCAAAAATATCACTTTTTTGTATGGGAGCCCCCTTTAATATTTATTTTATTCTGTTTTTAGTATTTGTTGTTATAGCATCAACAGAAATACATAATCTGTAGAAATTTCAACTGGCTAACTATCACGAATCATGAGATACAGCCTGGTGACAGACGGACGGACAGACAGCGAAGTCTCCGTAATAGGGTCCCGTTTGACCCTTTGGGTACGGAACCCTAAAAACTAAAGCCGGGTTGCAAAGAGTTAGCCACGGAAAAAGAGCTCATAATGGAATTAGGGCTTAGGGCGTTAGATTGACGCTCTCTGGTTTAATAGTTGAAGAATAGAAGCTGCATACCGAGCTGTTCCGGCTCCATGTAGATCATGCCGCAGCGAGACACGGTGGCCGGCGACGCGAACTCCAAGTCTGCTGCCTCGAAGATCAAGTTCATTTTGTTCGTCATCTGTCGAAAGAACGGAAATATGGAGTGGAAGAAAATAATTTCGGCAGGTTTTGAGGCGTTTCTTTGGGAAAGTTGTTTGTTATCTTGAGTATAATCACGTGTTAAATTAATTCAATTCAATTAAAGTATCGGTCACTAATTACCAGTCACCTACACAATGAACACCTACATAATGAATTTATATCTTAGTCACAAGCCCTTTCATGCTTATGATCATAATGTGTGTCTTAGCTATTAGGCCCCTAGCACACGGCGTATTTTAAACGCGCAGACGACGCGCTGATGACGAGCGTATACGCGCTTCAAACGAGATTTGAACGCAACCTTGTAACCTAAGCACACGGGGCGATCGTGAAACGCGCGTCTGCTGCACGTTTACCCGCAGATACAGCGATACAAACGCGCTGTAGTCGCTCATAGCTTCCGCGTTTTGGTCAGAAACTCCTTGTCAATTGCACCCCTCCTCTACCCCTACCTTGTACACGCTTCAAACGAGTTTCAAACGCACTACACACGCACGTTTGTATCCCGTTTTGCGCGCGTTTGAATCTATAAAAGCGCAAAAATCGGCATCTACGGCGCAGAAAACGCGTGTTCATGAAACGCGCGTCGTCTGCGCGTTTAAAATACGCCGTGTGCTAGGGGCCTTAGTCAACTGACCTGTATGATCTCTCCACTCATGAGGCACAGCTTCTTATTGTCATCGAGCACAGTGTTCATGTTCTCGATCCACACGGCGTCCACCGGGCCGTCGAAGATGATCCACTTCCGGTCGCGGGTGATAGACATCGCGTACTCCCGGAAAGCTATCGCGAGCACGCCGTCTGACCTGCGAGTGATATCGTTATGAAATAAACTAGCCTATCTCTGCTGCTTAGCACGCGTTGTTTTCGGGAATTGTCCCAAGGGATTATATAGATTAAAAGTATACTAAGTGTTAATCCAGAATAAAATCTACCCGTAGTACTTGTGTGCCAAATTTTATCTAAATCCGTTTAGTCGTTTTCGCGTGAAAGAGTAAAAAACATCCATCCTCACAAAATTTCGTATTGACATGCCTCCGGAAAACATACAGCATTGTTTATGAAGAAGCAGTGTGTACTTAGCCTTTTATGCGGTCAATCGAGTGTGTATCACCGGTGTTGTATTTAATCTGTACCAGCTAGGACATGGGCTGTGACTTTTCGAATTTCATAGTCTTCACCAGGATCAACTTCTTGCAATGCTGTATGTTTTGCCTCTCGGCACATGTTCGGGGTTGGGGTGAGATCGAGATAAACTAGGATTAAAGATTATAAAGATAACTATATTTCAGTAATTCAAATGATAAGGATTAAAACTAATGAGGTGAATGGGATGAGATTGAGTCGCGCCCGTTATGCTGTCCGAGACGTACTGACTGTTTTTACTTAGGTAATACATAAAATATTCAAGGCATTGCGCACGGTCCGCAATAACGCTGACATGCCTATTTATTGTTCGGTGATTGACCCGAACAGCACATAATATCGGTTTTACCATGCACGTTATGCACTCCTGCGCCTGATCTCTCGCAGTCGTGTCGGATTACTGTACCAACGGACTATAGTAGTGCACCTGTCTATGCGCACACACCTGTACACATGTCATTTTTTTTTCCCGGTTGGATGTTCAGTGGAGGGGTCTGTCAGTCTGTAACTGACTAAAAACCACTCCGGTGTCCCCGTCACATACTTGCACCGGAGATGTTTGGAACTAGTGCGCAATCGGCTCTGTATGGTGTCGGACGTAAAGACTAGCACCATCCCATATCTTCCCGTGGGTGTCGTAAGAGGCGACTAAGGGACTTGCCAGAGAATGGGCAGCAGCGTTCTCTGTGCTTTTGTAACAACCGTACTGCGATCGCCAACCCGCCTGCCAAGCGTGGCGATTATGGCAAAACCCCCCTTATGTCAATGTGGCGTTGGGGGAGGCCTAGGTCCAGCAGTGGACGTCTTTCGGCTGAAATGATGATGATGATGATCATGATGAGTGCGCCATCCACGATCCCCGGCAAAAGAAAAACATCTCTTGAGGCGACAGCTAGTTTGCGCTGAAATTTGCCGCCATGACCGAAATTCAGTCTAGAGGACTATGACCTCAGAAACTTTAAATATCCGACATACCACTCATGTGACGCAGGATCGAAGCAGCCGTACAGCTGTCCCATGGTGATGGCCTTGGGGTTGATGATGCGGTAGATGGCGCCGAACTCCTTGTGCCGCGGCGGGGGCTTGGTGAGCTGCAGCGTGCGCAGGGAGTCCGCCAGCGCCTGGTAGGCCTGCGTCTTGCCGCCCATCGGAGCGCCCACTATCATGAACCCGTGACGGACCAGCATCATCTCGTACACCTGGATAAGTCGATATTTTACTGAGTGGCATTGGATTCAAGCTTTTAGAGGAGAACGTACGGTCGAGCTTATTTATTTTTAAACTGTTCGGAAGATTAGCTGAGTACTAGTATATGCCTATGGCTTTTCTCGCGTTTTGTTCGGTAATTGTTCCACCAGATCGTCCTACCAGTATAAAAATATATACTATCTGCTATTCCAAACTATTATCTATCCCAGTACCAAATTTCAACCAGTTCCAGTCAGTAGTTTTCGCGTGAAAGAGTAACAAACATCCATACATCCTCACAAACTTTCGCATTCATAATATTGTTATTAGGATTAAGGATGCAAAAATGCAAATCCTGCAAAAAAATATGTGGTTCAATAAAAACAAATTTTACCCACACATAATTTTATCAGTCATTTTGAAATCAACTTAAAAAACGCTTATATAAAGTTGATATTCAATGAAGTGGAAATAACATCAGTTGGAAGCAAGGATTCTACATAATATATAATAGGTTGTAAGGTATCGTTTGCCCATCGCCTTCTTCAGGTTTTTTCAAATATTTCCATGACGGACTGGTTACCTGTATGATCTTTTCGAGATACCAATCGGTGGCCTGCAGGTTCCTCTTCTCCAGGTCTTTCAGCACACAGCGCGTCAGCTCCACGCGGTCCGGCTGCGGGATCTCCACGCCGGGGAACAGGTCTGAGTAGATGCCCGTGAACAGGGGCACGTCCTGAGGACAGACAAAATTTAACAACATCACGTAAACGGAGTCGGGATTCTTAGCGGTGAGAGAGCGATTGAGAACAAAGAGTGAGAAATGAACGTCCACACGTTCATTTCTCACTCTTTGGTACTCTCTTCTTCTGCCTCGTATCCGCATGAGTGAGGGTCGCGACAAATTGTGGTCGATATTTTGTGCACTGGAGCTTTCCAAGTCACTGAGTTTTCCGTCAGCCTAATAGAAGTCTGCCGATTGTTTTGACTGTCTTCCTTCACGGCGTCGGTCCATAGGATTTATGATCGTCCGCAGCTAGTTTTACGTTCTTGTATCCTTTATTATGTCCTTTATTCATTTATAATCTTGTCTTTTATATTTTTACATATTTCTTACAAAAAAATTAACAAAAAAAATAAAAATATAAAAAACAGGTTCCCGCCGGTAACGAGAGCAGGGTCCAAGCTACCGGTGATTAGGGCTGCAGAGACGGGACTCCTCACAATGCGGGCCGTATCGAGGAGTACTGCCTTCTGAATCTGGCTCTTGATCCAACTGGCAAGTGAGAGCTTCGACAGATGTTCGTCGAGGCTTTTGGCCATAAGGCCATTGGCCGTTACGACAATCGGCACAATGATAGCCGAGTCCACATTCCACATATCGACAACCTCGTGAGCCAAGTCAAGATATTTTATTTGTTTCTCTTTCTCAGCTTTCACGAGGTTTTCGTCATGCGGGATGGTAACATCGAATATCATTACGCGGCGCGCTGATCGGTCTATCACCACTATGTCAGGCTTATTGGCGACAATAGTCCTGTCAGTAATGATAGGCCGATCCCAGTACAGCGTGACATGGTCTTTCTCGAGAACTGGGTCGGACACATACTTGTAGTACGGTACCTCAAATTCCACAAGTTCATATTTCAAGGCAAGTTGCTGGGGAATAATCCTGGCTACTTGTAGTATTATTTTTATTATCCTTTCCTTATCCCAATTTATTTGAGAGGCCTATTGACAACAATTAACATCCACTTTAGAAACTTACTAACACTTACACTTTAAATAGGTTACTTGCTTACCTGCGACAAGAACTTAGGCATATTGACATCAATAATAGCTCGCAACACAAGTTGGGCTTCGTCTTTCTCTGGGTAGTTCTTCTTCAGAGCCCCTGAAGCCAGCAGCACGGACTTGACGGCTCTCATGCCGTAGTCGTAGTGGTTCTGTGAGGAGAGCTGTTCCGAGCACAGCTTGTATGCTTGCACTATCTTGCGGGCGAGGCTGGGGGAGGAAATGTGTTCATTTTGATAGGTCGGGATGAAACAACAACTTTGAAGTGTAACATGTATTATTTAAAGGCGTTTAGGACATGGTGGAGACGCACATTCTTGAACCGATCACGCATCACCATATTTTTCGCTTATAATTTGACGCGGTTTCGAAAAAACAATAATCGAGTAAACAATAAAAAACGCAAAAGACGCACCAAAAATTTTCGGTGGTAAGAATATACTGCATGTTTCAAAACAGTGTGCGCATATGTGGTGCCCACTAGGGCATGCGAAACTCGTTTTCGGTCCCATAGTAAAACCCTGTTTTTCACGGGTTTTACTACGGGACTAAAATTGAACTACTTTATCTAAGGGACCAAAATCCCATTAAAAAAAATTGCAGCGATCCCATACAAAACTTTTTCAACATGTACTCACGGGCCAGCACACACGAATCCGTTGGAGTAGAGCGTGATCTCGCCAATCATGGCGTAGTCTGGCACCATCATGGCCACGGTCCTGAACAGGACCTTCAGGTTGTCGGGCAGCTCCGTACGGCCGGCATACCTGGAAAATAACAATATGCGCACACAGATAGAGACAGAGAGAGACCCAGGTCACATCTTTGTTAGAGGGAGTGGGTATCCACATCAGGAGTATGCAGTGCGAGTGTTGATGTCATTATGTCATCGATTTTGAGGTTCTCGGATTCGGCCGGTTCCCACGAAATGTTTTTCATTATCGTTTGAGAGGAGTGGTAAAGAATTAAATAAAATACACGAAGTGCCTGCCTGGAAACAATCCCATGTCCTATGTTTGGATCAGAACCACTGGTCTTTTTTCTTTTTTTATGGATGGGAAATCATCAAATGACCCCTCACGCTCTGGGCGGAGCGGAAGGGAGTGTCAGACTTCTTAGCCCTTTGTGTTCCAGGGGCACGGTATCTCTTTCGAACAACCCGCAGCCCTGGCAGGCATCGGCCCTCTCGGACCCCTTCCGATTTGCTGACATCTCCTTGAGGCGCGCGTGGAACACGAACGCGCCGTCGGCACGGTCTGTCGTCATAAGACGGACGGACGGTGAGCTAGCCCATTACTCACCGTCCACAGGCCCGCGCCTACGGTGGCCGGGCTCGACGCCCGGGGCGTACCACTGGTCCCTTACTTAACCACAATACGACGAGCACTCTATTTTGCCTAGTTGTCAAACGTGCCAAGAGTCAAAACTTCAGGAATCTATTGATATCCCTTTTAATCTACACCGTGGCTATCTCGTCAATAATTATGAAATATAGTAAAAAAAACCTGCGAAATTTTCGGGGATATCAGACATGATGTTAATATTATATGCTACCTTACCCTGGATTCATAGTAATAAACACGGAGCAGGCGGGGTTGAGGCTGATCTCCGTGCCCTCGAAGATGAAGCGCTTCTCGCGGCGCAGGATAGCGAGCTGGATGGAGAGGATCTGTTGCGCCACTACGGAGAGGACCTCCAGCTCTATGCGGTTGAACTCGTCGAAGCACGCCCAGGCGCCTGATTGGGCTAGACCCTGGAAACACATATACAGGCAGTTGTTTTCAGTCCTCGTCAAACCCAAGGAGGTAACTATATGCAAATGATTCTCGACCCGAATGAATAAAAATATGGGTCAGTATTTTTTTTTTCTTATTTTCGGAAATCTGTAAGTGTGAACCAACAGTGTTTAAAAAAATATTGTACTTACAATTATTAAAGGTAACAGAAATAAATAAAACAGGTCTACCTTAAAGAATTTGCCCAACGCCTTATAATCAAGGCCATCGGAACAGTTGAAGACGACACATTTCTTGGCGACGGCCTTGGCCAGATCCTTGGTAGTCTCCGTCTTGCCCGTGCCCGCCGGACCTTCGGGCGCGCCGCCCAGGTTCAGCTTCAGAGCACTCATCAGGGTCCTGGACATAACATTTTCCATTAACATGGGCTAGTCAAGCCAATGAGACGCACCCTATGTGAGTGATAAGAGTGAGAGATAAGAGGGAGAATTGCTCGGTTGTTCGGATAGATCACCTGAAGCAGCGGTCAGTGAGCGGCGTGGCGACTAGACGGCCGGAGTTGCCGAGGTACTCGAACCCGTAGTCCACGTCCGTCGTGATCATAGAGCAGACCATCCTCTCGCCGCGCCAGTAGTAGCGCAGCTGAGAGATCCAGTTGAAGTCTGTGATGTCGATCACCTTGCGTTCTAGTAGCTCCTCTTGGATCGAACGACCTGAGGTTTCAGGAAGAAGAAGGAGGTTTAGGACACATTGTTAGCCTAGGAGTATCTGATTTCGCAGTATTTGTTGAAAAACAAAGCCGACTCAAAACGGTACGTTTTCTGCTTTGCAGATCGGCACCCTTTGTTCGAAATCTACCGTAGCTGAGTAATCTTCGGGTCGATTCGGAACTATTCGAGCAAAGCTGAAGCCGGCTTTATTCCGAACATAAATTATTGTATTTTCGGTTTTGACATGTGTCGTATGTGTGTCATCTAGTAAACTAGACCGTTAATCTACAAGCAATAGTGAATCTTATCCCACACACACTGGGGCTACATTGGCGTGCACGTCGAGCACGTTAAGAGTGTTCAGTGATTTGGTTGCCAGGCTTCAATGCTCCGTGTACTGAGTAGACTAGATCTACAAGCTATAGTGAACCTTGTACCTCACGCACAAGGGCTACATTACCATGCACGTCGAGCACTATGAGAGCCTCCATAGTGATTCGGTTGCCAGGCTTCAAGTCTCCTTGTACTAAATACACCAGGCCAGTGATCTGTTCTGTACTGCGGAGTATCTGTTCAGGCAGCTTTTGTGTTTCAATTGCTTCTATCGTCTGGGGAAAAGTAAATTTTATTATTACACGTTTAAGGTGGAAAATCATCTGTAACACTGGTCTTCTTCTGTGTTTCACAATGAAAGTGGAGAGGGGGGAAGGAATCTCCATAAATCTTAACAGTAGGTAGCGACAACTCTTCTTGACGCGGAATCGGTTGAGTCGGTCAGTTACAGCTTTAAGTCTATGCAATAAAAACAAATAGTCCAACACATTATGAGACCCATTTTTCGAACCGTAGCAACGCAAATGAAGCCATTTTCGCCTTTATTGCAAATGAAAAAGGCTAACAGCCTAAGTGAGGTCACTCCCTACATTTTTTTTTAATTATCTATAGGCCCGCGCTTGACCACTATCTCACCTGATGGTAAGCGATGATGTGGTCAACGGTGAAGCACGCTTGCCGAGAAGAAACCTATTCACTCTTGACTTAAAGACCCCTAGATTGTAGCTATCGGGAATTCCACTCCTTAGCGGTACGCATTATAAAAGTATTCCCAAAACGCTTAGTGCGTATGTGTGGGATGTCCACCATGTACCGATGGCGCATCGCCGTACGTCTGGTAGATATCTGGTAAATATCCGAGATTTGAGCGCATCACACACAGGGCGCACACACGACCCGCGCCTGTCCCGCGCGCGGTCGTTAGGACGGCAATCTATTTGACTGATAATAAAGATACCTAATTAGTGCTCGCATAGGGGAGAACCGATTGTTTAGTAGGTAGGATCGGTTGCTGAGGCGAGTCATAAAGAAGGCCTCTTTAGCAATGGAAGTATTGAATGATGGTGATGAAACTACCTCTACAGTAAACGCGACACAAGATCCGGACTGCACGATCTGACCGGGCCAGATGAGCACCCACTGCTCGCGCTTGGTGGAGGGGTAGCTGGTGATGGCCTCGTTGGCTACGTCGCGGAGACTCATCACCATCTGGTTCTCTAGCTGCTGCAGCCAACGCTCCACCATGCCCTGGGGAAGTAAGCACAAGCTTAAAAAAAGTTATACCATGTGGCGACGACAATAAGTCAACAAATTAAATTTCGTACATCTCTTGACTTGTCAGCGAAAAATAAATCAGAATTATATTCCATCTTCTGGTCGTCACTAAAAGGGAATGAAATCTGGAATCGGGATCTTGTGGAAAAAAATTCCAAGCCATGCACCAAACCCGAACCAAGCCTATGCACGCAGCGGAGATCTCGATTTGTTGATCCGATAGCTGACTAACATTGGTGTCTAGGGAATCAAAATTTTATGATTCATTCCTGTCACCGGCTGATCGGTAAAACCCGTATGGGTTCACACCCCATCACACGTATATAACCCGTTATATACAGTTTGTTTGAAAACACTAGTTTTTTTTTTCATATCATCAATATCATCAACATAACATTTGTAACGGGATATTTACCATGTTTATTATTTGTTTTGAGTTCCCGATATTTCAGCGCAGTTACAAACAAACTAAATATAAACAAACAAATAATAAACATGGTAAATATCCCGTTACAAGTATTAATTATAGTGTTGGTGACCATGGCAGTTAAAAACTTATATTTTCATATCGTTGTGAAAATTCATTTGAAGATTTCAAAACAATTTTATACATATGACTTGCCGTCAATGTTTTCTTATAACATTGTCTTTCAATCAACTCTACGGCATGTAAAGCTGAGTCAGAGGCCCATGAGCGGCATAAAACTCTGACACCGGGTTAGGTATTAACCACACGATAACGAAAGAAGTAAGATCAACTCTATATCTTGTATAAGTTTTTATACTGACATGGTCACTAACACTAGAGACGGGATATATTTGTTCCCGATATTTCGGCGCTGTTGCAACCACTATGATCACGAAACTCAAAACAAATAGTTATCATCTGATTAGCCTTTTCCCAAACTATCTTGGGATCGGGTTCCAGTCTAACTGGATGCAGCTGAGTACCAGTATATTATATGAAGCGACTGCCTATCTGACCTCCACAACCCAGTAACTGGGTAATACGATACTCCTTGGTAACACTGGATGTCAGACTTTTGGCTTCTGACTACTCGTAACGACTGTCAAAGATCTACAAATGACAGCCGGGACCAACGGCTTAACGTGCTTTCCGAGGCACGGAGGAAACTCGGTACGTATTTATGGTCACCCATCGACGGACAAACCTTGGGAAGCACGGCTTAACCTTAAAGACCGACCCGTGCGGCTGTTATTATTTAGCCACGAGCTCCTCAAAAATATAAAATACATGATAAATATCCCGACACCGGAAAAGTGTCATTGATAGTCTACATCTTATGTTTTAGTTGAAAATTCATTTGTTTCGTTTTAGTGTTTCCGAATCCACTAGTTTATTACGTAACTTGAACAGGTATTAAACCAGCGGAGACTCGGTTCTCCTTACCTTAGCATCAGCAGGCTGTATACTCGACGATAGCTTCACGACCTCGCCTTCAGAGGAGGCCATGCCAACGATCTCCTTGTTGGCGTTGAACTCCAGCGTGTAGATACCCTCGAAGCACTTCTTCAGGTGAGGCTGCACGCGCATCGGGTCTTTGGTCTCTGAGAGGATCTCGAGCAGCTCGTCGTTGGATAAGAAGAAGAATCTGGAGAATGCAGGTGGTTTTAGTTGTTGAGGGTTTGGGCGTAAATTTTTTTTTTTTACTTGACGGTTACCTCGCCATTATATAGCGATTTGAGAGCCACGAGTCATTATAAGCCTTTTTTTATTTTAATTTCCTTCCTTGATAATTGGAAAGAAGCAGCACAGAATCGTGACCGTTGAAAAGAATGGAGGGAGGCCTTTGCCCAGCAGTGGGACAATACAAGCTAGCTATAATAATAATAACTTCCTTGTTAATTAGTATGTAATGCTCAAATCTTGCAACTGAATTTCAAACCAGTTCCCCCTAACCAATTGTGCTGAAATTTTGCACACACCTTTGGTTCTGGTGACAATACCTTTATATGACCGACATGACTTGATCCTAAAACCAGCAGTATCAGAACCATTTTTTTTTTTGTCAAATGAATGGAGACCACTTTCACTTCACTAGAAGTGCTGATAATAACGACCAAAAAGTTTTGTTAGACGTTATGTTGAAAATAAACCGCTCAGTCACAAACCTCGGGAAGAACAGCCTCTTCTTCTCCAAGTAATCGTTAAGTCCTCGCTGGATGTCCTCCAACAGCGCGTTATTGTACTTGAGCGACTTCAGCAACCCTGGGTAGTCCGTGGCCGGCAACACCATGGGCTCCTTGGTGGTGGCAGCCATGATAGCTCTCCACTCCTTGTCCACGTCCCGGAAGTTTCGGGCTTCCGTCGGCATTTGACGCATGATGTCCTCGGATGAGAAGATGGGTTCGAGGTACATCCAGGTGGCTTGGCACTAGGGAATGAGAAGTTTGATGGTTAACAAAACATGTTGAAACATTTACATTTAATAATAAAAGAAAATAATTTAGGGTTCTTTTATCAATGACAGGTGTACACAACATTCTCTTATCAGTAAGGTCGAGAACTTTCCGCTAAAATTAAGCATTAATAACTTTGCATAGTGTACGTTGTGGAAATATTACAGAAAAGGCATTTTTCCGAGTAATTAAATTTTCACTTGCCATCAGAAAGTAAATATAATATTTGCATAAAACTCCCCAAAATCTCACCGTCAGCCACTGGTCCAGTATATCCTGCATGCTGATGAGCTTCTCCTCCCAACCGATCATGTCTGCCTCGAAGGCCTTCACGTACGGTGAGCCGCGCATGGTCTGCGACTTGAGGATGTGGTCGTCCAGGAGTTGTTGGACGTCGTCCAGACCTGTCAGGATACCCACGCCCGTGTCCCTGGGTGATGGAGAAAGATTCATATAATGGTTATTCTGTTTTAAGCTTTCACGGTTTAAAACTAATCTTACGCTGTCACTTGCAGGATATCTTCCATGATCATTATTTCCACCCGCATCCTCCAGTCACTCCGCGATCATGACGGTTGCAACAGCATCGAAATATCGGGAGCTCTCAATAAATAATAATCACGGAAAATAAGTAAGTGATAGTGAAAGTCTATTCATATTGATAGTAGATTGTGAAACTTGAATACAGAAATGAATATCAGACTTGCATGCGGCTGAGGATTTAAAGGTTTTCGGGTTTGTGACTGCCTGTAACGACTTCAAATAGTCACAGCGGCGCAGACTGCACGTGGGCTACTGGGCTACCGCTCCGGGGTCCGGTTAACATCAAAGTGGAGTCAAGTGGAGTTGAACTCCGGAATTGACCAATCACAATGGTGAAAAACCACATCTCATCTTTCCTGTAGTTGGTCAAATCTTGCACGTATCCGCACCGCTTTGCTCGTCTCCGCTCTGATGGATATCAGGCTTCATGCACACGTCACACTCACCTATAAGGCACGATCTCGAACTTGACGCCGACCCATTCCTCCTTCATCTTATTCAGCGCCCTCTCAAGGCCGTACTCCTTAGAAGCGTATTGTTCGATCTCCTCCAACTGTGACGCAAACACGTGGACCCCTTGTTCCACCATATCCGCGAGGGTCGTCTCTGGATTGTGGATGACCTCGGCGCCGATGAGGTCACTGATCTTTGCCCAGTGACGGTCGCGCATGCCCTGAGGGAGAAGGAAAGTTTAAGTGTATGTATGTTGTGCTTTGTGTCCATTTGTCTAAGATAATTTGAATAATAAGGTTAAGTAAGGAATGATTTATGCTGGAGCGTGGTAGACGACCCCTGTGACGGATGAGGCGTGGACTAAACACTGATCCAACCTCCCTTTCTTACCCTTCTTTCTTATTCTTTATTGCACATAAAATTAAAAACATACACACAAATCAAATTGCAATATATAGCTTATGTACAACGGCGAGCTTAACCCAGAGACGCCTGGTTCAGCCTACATAAGGCCCCCGTTCCATGTTCTAAAATAAATTATTATCATTGCCTTCCGAGACGTAGAGGTTATTTATTTACGGGGACCCCCCGGTAATTAAATAAAATAAATAATAAATATTACCACAAAAAAGTTCAAGCACATTAAACACTAAATACAGATTAAAGTTCTTAATTTAGCATTGATAGATTCGTACAATAGGTTCAACCCTGTCCCCTAAATTAGTCTAGGCTTGTATCTTAAGGGACAGGGTCGGGCATAGGGGTATGCTTATATAAATAAATCTTCCTCTTGAATCATTCTGTCTATTAAGAAAAACCGAATCAAAATCCGGTTTAAAAGATCTAAACGTAAACAGGGCGGGAAGCGACTTAGTTTTATATTATAGATTAGGCCATTAAAAGAACAGTAGCTTACCTTATTACAGATAGCGCACAGCACAGGCATGAGCACTTTGAACTTCTCCAGCTTGTTCCGCACCATGTCTGCGATGCGCTTGGCGCCGGGGTACTCGTACAGCTGCCTGCCCAGCTTGTACAGCAGCTTCCACCACGCCTCCACGTCCTCCGCGATCTGTACCGCGTCCAGCCCGAGGAAGGGGCCGTGGTACCTGGGGAATGGTCGTAGTGGAGGAACACAGCAATGTGCAGCAGATACAGAGGATTCGAAGGCTTCTTCGATCATCAGCTGCCTGGCATTTTGCCAACTATATTGGAGTCGGCTTCCAGTAGTACCGGATTCAGCTGAATACCAGTATTTTACGGAGTGACTGCCTATCTGACCACAACCCAGTTAGTCCTGGGTAATACGGTACCCTTTTTTAAGACTGGTTGGCACACTTTCAGGCCACTGACTGTCACGACTGTCAAAGATCTATTAATGTTAGCTGGGACCAACGGCTTAACGGGCTTTCCTATGTATGGAGGAAACTCGGTATATGACGGGTGGTCACCCATCCACGAACCAACCTAGGCAAGTGCGGCTTAACCTTAAGATCGATTTGAGCGGTTTTTGTTTTGTAGCCATGATCTCCTCACGTTGATACTTTTACGAAATTGTTGGTGGCACCTACGTCACTTTGCATGTTTGGGGAACAAACATCAAGATGTGTGGTTTGCGGTACAGCTCGTCATCCCAGTCTACAAGGTAGTAATGTCTGCCAAATGCACATGTGACTTAACAGGCGTGATCGTTTTTTTCAATCATTATTTGGATTGAGTGAACAGTAGAAAACACTAGTACCTACAATGTTTAAATAGTCGACTCTCTGTAAAACAAATCAAAAAACTCTGAATTCGAAACTAGTCGAGCAAGTCATAATCTGCCTAGCCTTGTCCCAATAAAGTGTAACCGGATACCGCTGAATATGATTATTTTACATGGAGCGACAGCCTATCTGACCTCCACAACCAAGTTAGTAATACTAGTCTACCAAGTGATTGCTCACCACTTCTCGTATCCGTCGTAGAACTCGTGCGCGGTGTGCCACAGCTTGTGGAAGGGCTCGATGCCAGTCAGCATGGTCTGCAGACTGTAGTACACCGACACTTCTTGATCCAAAAGTGTCTCCTCGTTGATTATGGCGTCAGCTTCGCGTTTGTCTTCCTGTTGATGGAAGAGAGAGAAACTATTTACTTTGATTCGACAAAAAGTAAACAGCTGGATTTAGATCTTGATATTGTTGGTTTTCTGTATGGTGTCGGACGTAAAGAATAGCACCATCCCATATCTTCCCGTGGGTGTCATAAGAGGCGAGTAAGGGACTTGCCAGAGAATGGGCAGCAGCGTTCTCTGTGCTTTTGTAACAACCGTACTGCGATCGCCAACCCGCCTGCCAAGCGTGGCGATTATGGCGAAACCCCCCATCTTGGGGGAGGCCTATGTCCAGCAGTGGACGTCTTGTGGCTGTAATGATGATGATGATGATGATGATGATGATGATTCTTGGTAAAAAGAAAACAAACTTATGATGTCTAAAGTCAACGCTTAGGTTGGTTTAACATAGCCAGCAAACGACACCTCTTTATTGATAATACTGTAATGTTTGTGAAAAGTGAAAGGAGGGAGAGAAACCATAGACCTATGCAGTGGGACAACATCGAATCGGGAAGACCGTTAAAAGCTTATTGTAGATGGCGCGACTATAGCCGAGTCTCAATCTGACCAATGAGGTCTGGCTATTTTGAAATATAAAATGACATCACCAGATTTTCAACCAATAACGATGCTTGGTACCAACTATGGTAGCGCCATTAGTTTCGGAGTTGCCACCCCCATTAGAACCAAAAACATAGAACATCGTTCTACTTTATCTAACACGGGTGAAACGGGTTATCTCGACGAAGAATTGACATAATGACAGATTGTCATTGTCTATCCGTCAATTTGTCGATTCTTCCGTCAACAAAACTCCTTTCCACAGTATCATGCTACTAGACCTGCACGCGCAGGTCTACTCATTCATCATTCATCATCATTTCAGCCAAAAGACGTCCACTGCTGGACCTATATAGACCTGTAGGCCTTCCCCAACGAGAGGGGGTTTTGCCATAATCGCCACGCTTGGCAGGCGGGTTTGCAATCGCAGTACGGTTGTTACAAAAGCACAGAGAACGCTGCTGCCCATTCTCTGGCAAGTCCCTTAGTCTTACGACACCCACGGGAAGATATGGGATGATGCTATTCTTTTCGTCCGAAACCATACAGACGAGGTCTAATCAACTCACCATCAAATTCCTAAATATCCCATCCACTCTCTCCACAACATCCGTCAGTAGATCGAGGTTCAGCAGCGGCGGATCGAACCTCCGGAAAAGCTCTAGATCCTTCTCATGTTTCTTCAGCTTGTCCTCGAATATCTGCTTCCTGCTCCTCAACTTGTCTTCCGCCATATTCTTCTTGGTGTTGAGGGTCTTTAGCGTCAGATCTATGGTTTCCTCCATGTCCAGTGGCCAGAGGAACACGCGCGTGTTTAGATTTACGTCTTCAACTAGGGATCAAAAAAAGGTTACAAAAAAAAGCTCATTCGTAAAGGCCAATACAGAATACAGATTGCTATCCTGCTGACAGAAAATATTAACGGTTGACTACCCGACAGTGGTTCAACAGCGAAAACTGCGCTTCGGCGTAGAGCACAGTCAATGTCAAATAGTTAGTATGATATTAATAACACTTGTAACGGGATATTTACCATGTTTATTATTTGTTTTGAGTTTCCGATATTTGGGCGCTGTTGCAAAAGTCATGATCACGGATAAACTGAAGTTATTGCGGGAGGATGTTGTTGATAGTGTTAGTGACCATGTCAGTTTAAAAACTTATATGTTTATATGATGTATGATGAGATATGAGGAACAGGGTAAAAAGTGCCTTACCCTCCAGTGACAAGGGGGGCTCCTCCGAACAAACGGCACTTGTGTACGGCGGGCGACTACCCAACAGGTTGTTGTAACTATTCTAATCTCACGTCCTACTAATCTCGTCCAACTAATTTTATGTTTGCGAGGATGGATGTTTGTCACTCTTTCATGCGAAAACTACTGAACGGATTAGGATGAAATTTGGCACACGGGTAGTTGATAACCTGGATTACCACATAGGATACTTTTATGCCGGAAGTAAGATCCCGTGGGATAATTACCGAAGTCCACGCGTGCGAAGCTGTGGGTATAAATGTGAGATAATGTAGGTATAAACGTGTGGTTGGTATAAAACTCACAAGTCAAGTGCGCGTGCTGCATCAGGAAGAGCACGTGGTCGGCAGTGGTGCGCGCCTTCTCGCGCAGGTCGAACATGGCGCTGTCGCGGCAGTCCATGATGTAGTTGATGAGCTCCACCAGCTGCGCCGTGGTCTCCGGGCTCTCGGACGCGCGGACGGCCATCTCCTCGTAGATGTTGCAGATGCTGGACAAAGCATAGACAGCTGGTATTGTTCTCACAGCTGGGACACAGGTCCCAGGAGTGGGCCGTAATACCACGAGCGGGCCACGTACGGGTTGGTGGATATCACGTGTTTTCGATATTTTGGTTCTAGTGTTGTGCGCTGGGTCTCACAGGGAAGAGGTCTGTGTCCTTGTACAAGGAAGATGTCCATCATGTCACGTTATGTTAAATGAGAAATGATATTCATTTTGTTAATTGGTTAAAAAGTTGGCTGTCACGGGACGGCCGGCAGATGAGAAACATCTATGTTTTTAATAGAATTAATCATCAATAAAAAACCTATAACGAAAAATGGAGTAAAAGAAAGAAAAAGAACCTTGAATGAGGAACTTTCAAAATCGAAACATAATCAACAATCAATCGAAATCAAACTTTATTTTAATGGAAAAGGGAAGATTTTACGTGGCATAGGGGTGGGTGCGCAAGAACATTTCCTGTCCGATACGAGTCGATTTTCCTGCCTAGTCGCGCATATAGATGTTTCACAACAAAAAAATTACTTTCACACGTCTAAAATAATTTTGTTTAAAATATAGATGGATTCAGTGTTTTCAATCATCGGAAGAACAACGAAAAAATCACAAAAGTTACAGTCTCTTTTAAAGTCCAAACAATAATCTAGGTCAAGTACATGAGGATCATGCTGACTATTCGTTGCACACTTACTTTCTGTTCCACTTCCTGTTGATCAAGATGAAATGGTCGACGATGTGCTGGCGCAAGCCGTTGACGATGTCCCAGAGCGTATCGTTTATGGGTCCGCAGTCCAGCATGATCATGTTCAGCGGTATATCTCGGCGGAGGAAGAGGATCTCGTCGCGGAGTGCCTCGTACTCGTAGATGCGATCGGAGTAGTCCTGGGGTTGAGGAAAGATGGATGGAAGAAAGGGTCTTGGTCAAAATGAGCGCAGGTCCAACAGAAATATAGAAAACATGTTTATTTGGAAAATGCCACAAGTGCACACAAAATGAAATAAAAAAATTAATAAAAATTGGTTGTCTGTAAAGTAACAACGTCATAACAAATCATTGATGAAATGATTGTGTATGAATGATAGATGAATGATTTTATGAATAGCAAGCTAAACGCTCAAGCCGATCGTGCGGCGCTCTCGCTCCGATCGTAACGTTACAATGAGCGTAACGTCACAATGAGTCATCCTTTTTCGTGCGTGCAGCCGGCGTTCACCGATTTATTAGACATTGTCACGTCAAAAACCTAAATCCAAAAAAAAAAAAATTGCGTGTCCCACGGCTGAGCAAAATAGGCTCAGTTCAGCAAAACTCAAATCATTTTAACAACATTGCAAAAGCTAATACTTAAAGCTTTTTTCACTTATTAAAACAATGGACAATATAGCATGTAAAAACATCCAAGAACGAGCCGGCTGCACTGAACAATCTGGGTAGCTGGCCTGCTGAGAAAGCTAATGAAGACCTTACCTTCAAATATGGCGGCGGCTCCTGCTTCATAAACTGCAGCAACGACTCCTTGGCTTCACCGTTGAGGATATAGAAGTACTCTTCGTAGCTGCTGAGGAAGCTGCGAGGTCCTGGCTTGTTCACCGACACGTGGCGAAGTGTCTTCGAGACTATGTCCACCATGTAGCGCTCCTCGAGGTATACCGGCATCAGGAACGGGTTCGGGCGGTTGGTTGCTGGGCAAACGAACATGGGCATTCATGACTTGGATTGACGTTTGAGTAGGACATGAAATAATATGATGTGAGCTTCTGCCACACTTCTGCTGATTTGTCAGCGTGGACTCAGTTGCCGGGGTAAAAAGGTCCAATGTGTTAAAATACGGGCATTAAGCTGCATCCGGTTAGACTGGAAGCTGAAGCCTGGACACGTTGATGATGGTGTGTAAGCACTTCACCACAAAGTTCTCCAAGTTCAGCTGAAGGTCCAAAGTGTTGTTGTAATTTAAACCTTATTCTCTTACTTTTAACGTTGATATTGCTTACCGGGATACATAATCTTATCGCTGGCCGGCAGCGACCTGGACACGTTGATAATGGTGTGGAAGCACTTCTTCACAAAGTTCTTCAGGTTGTCCAGCTCAGGGTCGAAAGTGTTGTTGTATTTTGAATCTTATTTTCTTACCATTAACGTTGATATTACTTATCCGGATCATCATCTAGCTAGCATTTTCCCAACTATGTTGGGGTCGCCTTCTAGTCTAACCGGATGCAGCTGAATACTAGTATTTTACATGCCTGCCTATCCGACTTTCACAACCCAGTCAGCACTAGGTAATACGATAACCCCTGGTAACGCTGGTTATCAGACTTACCCGGATACATAATTTTGTCGATGGCCGGCAGCGACCTGGAGACGTTGATGATGGTGTGGAAGCACTTCACCACGAAGTTCTTCAGGTAGTCCAGCTCAGGCTCGAAGGTGATGCTGTTGGAGCCGGGGTGCGCGATCACCTTGATGCGCAGGATTGGACGCTTGATGAACGTGTAGTCTCGGTACTCACCCTCGTAGTCATTGCCGTCCTGAAAGGCAACTTCGTCCAATCAGTTTTTTTTTTTGTTTGAACTAGCGTACGCCCGCAGCTTCGCTCGTGTGGACATCATAACATCACGCCTGTGATATCCGAAGGATAAGGTAGAGGTGCACCTAATAGTATGACCATATTTCACCGTGTGCCAGCAACCGGGCACAAATCTAGACTCTGTGGCTGTTACTGAGAAATTCCTGATGGAAAACCCAATAACACTTTGCCCGAGCTGGGAATCGAACCCGTGACCTCATGCTCAGCAGTCGCGCTTTCGACCACTCGACCAACGAGGCAGTCAGCACCCGTGTGGAGTTCGATAATTAGGGGAACTTACGGGATCTTACTACCAGGATAAAAAAGTATCCTATCATATCAACCTGAATAACATAGAATACTTTTTATCCTGAGGAGCTCGTGGCTAAATAATAACAGCCGCACAGGTCGATCTTCAAAGTTCAGCCGTGCTTGCCGAGGTTGGTCCGAGGCTGACCATCTTTACATACCGAGTTTCCTCCGTGCCTTGGAAAGCACGATAAGCTGTTGGTCCCGGCTGTCATTTGTAGATCTTTGGCAGTCGTTACGAGCAGTCAGAAGCCGTAAGTCTGACATCCAGTCTTACCCAGGGGTATCGTATTACCCAGTTACTGGGTTGTGGAAGTCAGATAGGCAGTCGCTCCATGTAAGATACTGATACTCAGCTGCATCCGGTTAGACTGGAAGCCGACCCCAACAAATTTTGGGAAAAGGCGAGGCAGATGACGACTTTTTATTCTGGTAGTACTACTCGTACTATTAACTATTTGTATGCAAAATTTCTGTCTTTGCGTGAATGAATAACAAAGATCCATACATCGTCACAAAATTTCACATTTATAATAGTAAACAGCCGCTCGAATCTATCTTCAAGTTAATCCGCGCTTGCTTCATCATCATCATTATCATTTCAGCCATAAAGACGTCCACTGCTGGACACAGGCCTCCCCCAAGTGTTGCCACATTGACATTTTGGGGGGTTTTGCCACAATTGCCACGCTTGGCAGGTGGGTTGGCGACCGCAGTACGCTTGCTTAGATCAGTCAAAATCTAAATATTTTTATTTCAAATAGGCCAACATGTACACTTATAAAACGTCGACAAAAAGGTGCAGGGTTCGGTTTGGTCGTTTCGTATGGAGAAGAACCGCCAAGAAACTCCTTGGTTACTCTTTTAAAAACATTTGCTTTTACAATACTTCTATGTTTCTAGTCTGTGGATGGATGACCACCCAGTAGCGTTAAAGTCTGACAACCAGTCTTACCAAGGGGTATCGTATTACCCAGTACTTACTGGGTTGTGGAGGTCAGATAGACAGTCGCTCCATGTAAAATACGGGTATTATAATCAATCAACTAAAGTTGGTGGTTAGACTGCAAGCCGGCCCCTATAATCTTTGTTTATATAAACTTGAACACTATTTTGTGTAGAATCTGGTTATTCTAACCTAACAGACAGATGTGTTGCTGGGGAGTTTGTTCCGCCACTTTTTCTTCCCAGCTAAATACTAGGAAGTGGCGAAGGGCGGGCGTTTTGAAGGAGTGTCTCCTGAAATTTTGACGTTCAAAATGTGCTGACTATCAGCGTAATTTGAAAAAAAAAATACTTTCGATTTGATTTGTATAAAATTGGGAAAAGGCTGGCTCACTGGCAAATTCAAATTCAAATTCAAAAGTTTATTGCTCAACACAGTACATAATAATACATTTCCAGATGTCAGTGAATGCGCAGTCCACTGTGTTGTACCAATTCAGGCATGCAAAATGTATCATACACAATTTCATAAATTTAAATTAATAGTTTAAACAATGACAAATTCAATATTAATACATTATACAGTGTCATAGATTCACATAAATTCAAATTAATAAGTAAGTAATGTCAAAATTTCAAATCAATAAGGTAAGTACATAATGTCAGAATAATAAATGTCAGAATAATAAATGTCAAAATAATAAAATAAAAAAAAAACATGAAATAAATCGGACTCAAGGATTCACCATAACTATATCTGATACTTTGAAACACACAGATTTCTATCTGACAGGTATTCATTTAAAGTGTAGTATGTCTTATTTATCAGTAGATTATTGAGTTGCTTCTTAAATACATTAATATCTTGAATACTTAACAAAGAATTAGGTAACTTATTATAAATATGTGGTGCCATTCCTAGAAGGTTTTTGTGGAATACCGCTTTCTTGTGTTGCCTACTGCTTATTTTATTTCTATGTCGCGAGCTGTGTAATGTCTCAAATAAATGGAAGTTTGTCTTGACAAATACAGCCACCTCATACATGTATAGACAGGGTACTGTTAATATCCGGAAATTCGCAAAGAACGGTTTGCAGCTTTCCGTGCTTTTTATACCGCATATCGCCCTAACACACCTTTTTTGGGCTCTAAATACTGTCTCCATGTTGGTGGAGTTGCCCCAATATATAATCCCGTATCGTAATGTAGACGTAACATATGCATGATACGCCGTAACCAAAACTTTTTGATTTACCTCCTTTGCGAGATTACGTAAAGCATATGAGTGCTGACTCAGGCGTTTACAAACACTGTCAGTATGAGTTTTCCATGACATGTCCCTATCCAGTTCAAGCCCTAAAAATTTTGTAGTTTTCGTTTCTGAAATAATCCTATCTCCATATTTTACGTCAGGTTTTTTATGATTTGTCCTTTGTTCAAATGTCATTATTTTAGTTTTTTCAATATTAATTTTTAAATTATTCGCGTTCATCCATTGTATTAGTACTTGGAGACAGTGGTTTATATCTCCTTCAAGCGTCGTCGCATCGTTGTTACCACTAAAAACGACCGTGCTATCGTCAGCAAACAAATGGCTTATTTAATAAGATCTCATTTTAAGACAGAACAATAACTTACAAAATAATAATTGAGACGTTGAGCGAAATGGAAGACGCTCCTCTCCACCAGGTCCCGAACTTGATTCGACATCAGCGCACGGATACACCTGCAACATCGAGTTTCTGTCACTTAACGTGGCTGGCTGATGGTTTTTGTCTCTTAACCAGCAAGATCAACGATCAGTGACCTGCGGCCGCACAGCTGGACTATCATGACGTCTTAAAACAGTATTGTTTTAGTCTTATTCCAGTGTGCGAAAGAGACGGAGATATACAGGATGTCTAGCGCCATCTCTTTCCCACACTGGAAAAGGAGTAAAACAATAATGTAGGTCACTATAGGACCTTCTGACTATATGATATATTTGTTGGTTATATGCTGTTTATTAAAGCAAAAAATAAAATAAACTTGTAACATCGTAAAAAAATGGATTGTCTGTTTGTGTCGCCTGTTGGTTCTATTATCATCATCACCCTCCTGCCCTTATACCAATTTATTTGGGGTCGGCGCAGCATGTCGTCATCTTTCATACTTCTTTATTACTCGTCACCACATCAGACATCTCTTTTCTAGCCATACACAGTCACACATCCTTCACACAGTCTTTCCATCGTTTCTTTGGTCTTCCACTCTTATACCAATCCACAGTTATACTCAAAACTTTCCTCATGATATTTTTCTCATTCCTCCGCATCACATTCCAAGCCAACAATGAATTAGGTAAAAATATAGATAACAGATTTGCATGACATAATATGACAAGGTTACAAGTATGGTTGTTGAGTTTTTAGTAAAGAAGCACATCCTTGGTTATTTTGAAGTGACATCCTGTCATTTCACAACAGTCACATCAAGCCAAAATTCCATCCCGCATAATTTAAATGGTATGAAACGCATGTGACTAAAAGAGTGATGGATATGAATGATAATGGATGGAGAAGGAGAAGGAGAAAGAAAAGATGAATGGATTTTGTGAGAAAGGAGTTAATGGCGCCGTGACGTCTTACAGGAGAAAATTGAAGAAGAAAACGTGTTGCGCCGACCCCAAGTAGAATAAGATAAGGGTAGGAAGATGATGACTAGAGATTGGATATTCGGATGCATATTTACCTAAAGTTTGAGTGTTGACTAGTATGGAGCGCGCGTCAGTATGGGAAAAAGGAGTTTATTTAAAAAATAAAAACTAGTCTAGTTACTTTTTCGTTTAGCTCCAAATGAATTATGCCCAGACATATTTACCATTTTGTTTTAGGATTCGACATTTCAGCACAAAAATACGAATTCAAATAGTTGTTCTATTTTTTTCCTTGTTATTTTCAAAAAACTTGCCAGGTTAAAAATAATAATAATAAATCATTTATTTCAGATTCATCCACGGTAGAAAATAAATTCAAAATATTCGTTACGATATTTTGAGTACTACATTTTATACTTACTAAAGAATTTGAAATTACGCAATCCCGCGACAAAATTTGGCATTTAAAAAGCCGCTTCCATACTTTTGTACCTTTTGCCAGGAAAGAACGTACTTTAGGTAAATATGCATCCGATCACTAATGATGATGGAATAACTACGTTCACTATTTGGCAAGGCACCATTCTGACTAAACTGAACTGACTTACCTAAAGAAATTCTCCACTTTGAAGGTGGACTCCTTCTTCTTCTTAGCCACGTAGATGGACCAGTGGTGCCTCATCTTGATCATCGTATCAGCCACATCGATGAGCCAGTTTTCCTCGAGCTCTTTCTTAGTGGCTGCGGCCAGTCGGGTCAAGTTCTCAAAGAAATCGGTCGTGTATTGTGGAAAGGGGACCTCGGCTTGCATTTTGTCCATGTCCACTATGTACATGTTTTGGTATCTGAAAAGAAGAAAACAAATTATCAGCCGAAGTTTGTATGAAATGCCGTAAGGCGTAATAGTACACGGTAAGTAAGGAATTACGATCGAGGCTCTAGTAGAAGCCCGAAGTCGAAGACTGAGGGCTTTCTGAGTCGAGGTTCGTAATTCCCGTACCGCCCGCGAAACATACAATGTTTTTCATCACATTTGCGAGTAAATAATTATAAATTGTAGCTTTACACAAGTCAGCACAACTATTATTACGAAATACGTTAACTTTTTAGGGTTCCGTAGCCGAATGGCAAAAAACGGAACCCTTATAGATTCGTCATGTCTGTCTGTCTGTCCGTCCGTATGTCACAGCCACTGTTTTCCGAAACTATAAGAACTATACTGTTGAAACTTGGTAAGTAGATGTATTCTGTGAACCGCATTAAGATTTTCACACAAAATTAGAAAAAAAAACAATTAATTTTGGGATTTCCCATACATAGAACTGCAAAACAAAAATTTTAAGACTCTTTTTCAATTGCATGTAAACTCCTTGGTTGAACTTGCATGACCTACCTATGTGCTGTGCTATTTAGATAATTTGCTTACCGACCTTGGTTTTCATGACAAAAAGAAAACCCGAGGGTTTTACATGGGGCATTACGGCTAAGTTAACCTGTATGTTTAGATACTGTTTACGAGCAAGTGTGATGAAAACACTCTTAATTTTAAAAAGTCATTCAGGTAGTCAGGGCTTAAGAAGAAACAACAGCGGTAGAATAGCGCCTCCTTGTAAGATATAGCTCCGTCTGTCTCACACTGGAACAATGATGGCTCTAGTGCTGTCTAACCTCTCCTGCCACATGTTCCTGAGCTGCAGCAGCACGGGGTTGCCGAGGTAGTAGCGGTAGAACAGCGCCTCCTTGGCCTTCAGGAAGGGCGTGTGCCACGGGACCGGAGCCCTGACCACGTGCGCGGGCCACAGCGCCGGCAAGAACGGGATCTGCAGCCGCTTCTGCTCCCGCGGGTCTTGCAGGATGTAGTCTAGGATGCACCTGGGGGTTCAAACATCATTGTTATGAAGGGTAAAAGGATAAAAAATTAATATGTCGTATGTAACCTTGCATCAGTTTAAACATCAGGTGCATAGTAATCGCGCGTGACACGTCCATGAACTTTTACAGTACAGTAATGGACGTGAACACTAAGGAAGGATTGTTTTCAATTTATCTGCTAAACATGTTGAATAGGGGAGGAAAACACGGCTTGTGACTCATCATTATCATCATTCTCTTAGAGCAATTTATTTGGGGTCGACGCACCAAGTCTTCTCCCATACTTCTCTACTACTCGTCATTATTCCATTTATTCATTAATATAGAACATATTTTTTACATTTTTAAATATTCCTATATAAAATCAATAAAAAAACATTAAAAAATATATAAAATAGTAGCCCACCGGTATCGGGAACAGGGTCCAAGCTACCGGCGGTCAGGGCTCCAGAGAAAGGAACCTCCTAACGAAACGTGCCGTGTCCAGGAGTACCGCTTTCTGAATCAAGTCCTTGATCCAGCTGCCTAATGTTATATTATATTATTATTATTCGTCATCTTTATTATAATTGTCATTGTACTCGTATAAATAAGCACCTCTTCATAGCCATCACGAAGAAGTCTCTGATGTCGGCCTCGCTCTGGCGCACTACTGCCTGCCACGTCAGGATGAGCATGCGCTTCTTGATGTGCGTTGTTTGCTTGTCCACGGCTTTTTTAGCGCGCTTGTATAGTTCTAGTGGGAAATCGGGGAGCTGCTTGCCTGTTAATGACTGCAAAAGAAAAAAAAGTTAACGCTGAAATGAAGAACAACAGGAATGGAAATAAGATTATCACCTTGGGGAGTAATAAACATTTTGACCTCGTAGGTGTTGCAATTTTTACGGGTCTTGTTGTTGTCTTTCTGGTAAAGGATGACAATGAAGTGTAAGGGGCGCAAAACTCACAACATTCAAGTAATATTCGATTTTCTTCAAGGCTTCCGGCATGATGAACCGGTAATGCTCCTCCTCTGTGACCGCTAGCATTTCTTTCATTTGCTGATCCGGGTCGCGTGGCTCCTCGAACTGGAGCCTAGCTAAACGCCTGCCAAGTAACAAACTTAGATGAGTAGATTAAGTATTTGTAATCTGATTAAGATTTTGAGAAAGTTATAAAAAACTAACTCTTGACATAACAAGGTACAATATTAAAACCTAGTAACAAAAGCCAATTATCCTTAAACGCTAGATTTTTACATATTCCCTGGACTCCACACTAGGAAACCCTGATTTGTGGGGTCCAGAGTCTTCCCAAGTAAGGTTAACATGCTAGCTATATTATGCTATAATAATAAATAATAAATAAAGTTTTTATTGTTTCTCATACAATTGTTTTACAGCACAAAATTGAGGCAGCCCCGTTAAGTTATAAAGATACTTGTGATGGGGTTACCTCGCAACTTCCCATGGATTACAGTTTACAATGTTGAGAAGTATTTAAAAAAGAAAAGCAAAACAAAATAAAATTGAGGTTCAGGGATGATACAAAATTATTGTAGCAAGTTCTGGTATGTGTCGTGTTTGTGGTTGTGTGTGGTGTGGGAATGTGTATATGTGTGTGGAAGGTAGATGTGCAGGGTGTGTGAGTAAGTGTGTGTGTGTGTTAATGATTGATCACTTGATGTATGTTAAGATTGGTTATGGGTTTTACTTTAGCAAATTCTGGTTAATAAGTGTTCAATTTCTTCGTATGTTTGTGATTTTAACCATTCCGATAGAGTATTTTTGCATTCATACCGCAACATGGGGTAAATATTCAATATTAGGTTCAATTTATTATAGATATAGGTAGATTGAGTGGTATACTGACGCCTGGCAAAAACTGTGCGGACCCGAGGGGAGTGGGCCACAATATCTTTACGTCTTTTATCTAGCTTAGATGGATCAAATGAGAGGGTCTTGTGCAGATGTATGGTTATGTTCAATACGTATAATTTCCTTACGGACAGAAGATTACTAACCTTGTACTAGTATTTGAACTTCTTGGGAGATGACGCTAGCTGTCATGTAAACATTGTGCTCCCGTTACAAATTCTTTTTTAATTGTTATTTGAAAAGTTTCTACATAAATACGTGATAAAAATCAAGAATATAGTACAATATGTGTGTGAAAGTGTTATACAAACAAAATATTCACTGTGAACTATGTTAACAAAACTTATAAATATGGACAACATGCTGAGATAAAACAGTTTTTTGTGTGCCATTTATGACTTTTATGTAATATAAACCACCAAATACATATCTTATAAACGTGTGACGTACAAAATATAGACAATAACAACGTGTAATAAAAAGTGAATTGACAAAAAGTGACACAGTGAAAAAATATTCAAATCGTTATAAACAACTGTCATCTTTAACGAACTTTTTTCTTTGGAAGAGCCTAGTGGTTAACAATTTCGACTACTCAATTAACAGTCACAGTGGCGAGGTGGTAAAATGGCCTACACTTAACACTAGTAGCCTGTGACTCGAGTTCGAATCCCGCAAATTGTTTCTCTTTTTGTAATGATTGCAAATTAGATATAATTCATTAGACGAACAACCCAAGCAACTTAGTACGTTTCGTTTAGTCCGGGAGGCAAAGTAAGACTAATAACAAAAAAATGAATTTCTTGGAAAATATTACCTTCCGCCGTAATAGAACAAACTCGGAGTCGAACCTAAACAACAGTGATAATATGACACAAGATTTGAATAATACAGTCACTAGTGCACCTGAGATGTCTGACGATGAGTATGACGAACTAAAAAAGGTACAAGAACAGGTTATAACTCTTACGATGGAGCTTCAAAGTGCTCATTCAGAAATTGAATCATTGTCTTTAGAAAACAATGAACTCAAAAAACTAAATGATATTTTGACAAAAAAGAATGATTTACTCAAGAAAGTGACAAACAGCCCAGCTAAATTAAGGCCATCTAGTGCCAAAAAACAGAACAACAAACGATTAACTATTAATAAACAAATCCAATTTGAAACACCAGGTGACAGAAAAAGTCAAGAGACTAAAATAGTAAACAAAAATTGTCCTAATATTCAAAATAACCAAACAAATCCTAACCCGAATTCTAAGAAAAGCTGCAAAATATGTATCTTGAGTACAGATAACATTAATAAAGTTCTGAGCATTGCAGAAGATTCTATTATTCGATCGGAAATCTATCACCACATAACACCTCATGGAAATGTAAGCGTATTGCTAAAAGGACTTAAAGACAAAGTATCCGACTTTACGTTAGAGGACTACTGCATAATCATGTTAGGTGAAGAAGACTTCAGAACAACAAATAGCTACTTTGACATTATTGTGCATATCAGACAAGTACTACAGGAAATCAACAATACTAACTTTATTCTGTGCGCTCCAACTTATAAATGCGAGAATTACACTAATTTATACAATTCAAGAGTGGAGACATTTAATAACTTACTTTTCTTGGACATTCTGACTCACGAATACGCATATCTAATGGACAGCAATAAAAATCTCACCTACGACTACACTGAGTATAATAGACGGACTGGCGCAATTAATAATAAAGGAATCAAAATAATTTTTAAGGATATAATGAATTTAATTGATGACATAAAATATAATAACCAGATGATTTCGACTGGCATGAAATGTAATGTGGATAATCTGTCACACGGTGAACTTTTTCGCCACTAAACATCTCCATGTAATGCACCAGAACATAGCAGGTTTGTTAAACAAGGCGGATGCGCTCACAGTGTGTCTGACTGAACTGACAGAAAAAAAAGTACAAGTGGATGTAATATGCGTTACAGAACATTTTATGATGGAAGGATACGAAAACCAGCTGAGCCTACCAAACTACTCCTTAGCCGCTCACTATAGTAGAAAAGAAGTTAAGAGAGGTGGATCATGTATCTTAATTAGAAATGGACACGAATGGAAAGAGCTATTAAAAATCGCAAAAATGTCAATAACAGGGACATTTGAATGCTGTGCCATTGAGCTCACCAAGTACAAGACTGCTTTTGTATGTGTGTACCGAATTCCAAATATGAACAATCTCAATAGTTTCTTTAATCAATTCGAAATAGTCTTACAGGAATTATCGAAAAATGCCTATAATAATATTGTCATAGCGGGCGATTTCAATATAGACATATTAAAAAGGAATTATCAGTCGAGGGAATTTGAGTGCCTTCTACTTAGCTTCAATCTAAAACTAGCAATAAATCAACCTACTCGAATGGAAAGTAAAACATGTATCGATAACTTTGCGCATAATTATAACAAACGTTGTAAATCAGAAGTCATAGAGTTAGCCCTTTCAGACCACACTGCCCAGATATTGAAATGCCCGGTAAATAAAATATGTACGATCGACAAATACAGTACTTTTAGACGCAATTACAGCAAGGAAAATATATCTAAATTTAAATATTGTATGAGCCAAATGTATTTCTCCGAAATATATGAAACGGACGACCCGAACATTGCATATAACAAATTTCATGAAATATTCTCTTTTTTCTATAACCTTTGTTTTCCTGAGACTAGGGTTACAATCAATGTAATAAAAAAGCCAAAGTGGTTATCTAAAGGTATTAAATCCTGTAGTAAAAAAAAACGGCAACTTCTGTGGACCTACAGATTAAAATCTAATGAATTGAATAGAACTCGCTTTAAAGAATACTCCAAGCGTTTTAGAAAAATTATGTCTCTTACACAGCGCTCACAAAATAACTTTAAAATCAAAACATCACACAATAAATGTAAAACCGCCTGGCAAATAATAAATCAAAGTAAATTTAATTTACCCAAAAAATTATATTTCGAAAATTAAAATTAACAATGACACAATTACGGATGCGAAACAAATTGCTAATCAATTTAATGACTATTTTATTAATAAAATACAACCCACCCAATCCAGTTATAAAACTACACGACCCATCGTAAACAACAAAAACTCGATGTTTATGGCACCCTGTACACCACAACAGGCACAGACAATTATTATGGCCTTAAAAAACACAACTAGCGTGGGGTACGATAGCATATCAACCAAAGTAGTAAAAGCTGTATCGTCTGAAATATGCGACCATTTGTCTCATATTATAAATTTATGTACTGTAGCTGGCACGTTTCCTGACGCACTAAAGATAGCAATCGTTAAGCCATTGTTTAAGAAGGAAGATAGAGAGCTCATGGAATTCTACAGGCCTATTTCTCTGATTCCTATTTTCTCGAAAATATTCGAGAAATTCATTCAAACGGAATTAAACGGGTACATGGAGAAAAATAATATATTATGTAATGAGCAAAAGGGATTTCGCAAAAATAAAACTATAAATATGGCGATCTACGACTTCTTATACACTGTATTGATAAAAGTGGACAAAAAAACACCGGTATGTGCTATCTTCTGCGATATGACTCAAGCATTTGACTACGTAAATCATGACATTTTAATAAAAAAACTTGAAGCATATGGTATAAGAGGCAATGTGCTTAATTTAATTAAATCCTATTTATACCATAGAAAGCAAAAGACAGAAATCACTAGAATTAATACAATCACTAAAAAAGAAGAGATATACTTATCAGTTGAACGTCATACTACTTTTGGGGTTCCACAAGGTAGTGTATTGGGACCTCCACTTTTTACACTATATATTAATGACCTGCCAAAAACAATTTCACACCCTATGACTTTATTTGCAGATGATAGCACGGTGACAATTTCCAGTAATAGCAATGACATGATCCAATATAAACTAGACATTCACGATACCTTGACATGTATAATAGAATGGTTAAATAATAATAATTTAAAGATTAATTTAGATAAAACTAAAATCGTACATTTCAGCCAACGTTTGACTTTAGAAAATATGGACATAAATATCGATGATAAAATTGTTGAAATTGTAAATACTACTAAATTCCTTGGACTAATAATTGATAAAAGGCTTGACTGGAAATTACATATCGAGAACCTTTGCAAAAAAATCTGTAGTTCTGCTTTTGCATTGCACTCTCTAGCTGCAGTCGTGAATGTTGATACCTTAATTGCGGCATACCATGGCTTAGCTGCGTCTCACCTAAGATACGGCATCATATTTTGGGGAAATTCTACAGACGCTAACACGGCATTTAAGGCCCAAAAGAGATGCATTAGATCTATGTTTGGGCTAAAAACGGTCGATACGTGTAAACCTTATTTTAAAAAGTACAAACTATTAACTCTTCCTTGTATATATATCCTCGAAACCGCAATGTTTGTTAAAACAAACCCAAATTTGTTTCCACGTCTACAGGACTTGGTACCGCGTAACAGACGGGATATGACTATTCTTCAAGTCTATCCAGCAAAAACGGCACTCATGCGCAAAAGTATCGTCTGCATGGCTCCTACTATATTTAATAGATTGCCTAAACGTTGGAAGGAGCTGGGTGGTGAGGCATTCAAGCGTCAATTTAAAATGTTTCTTTTGCAAAAAGCATATTATAGTGTCTCCGAATTTCTAGCGGAAAATGATTTTTTTGTGTGATTGAATAGTTGTGTATCTGACATTAATATTGTGATTTAATCATTTTACTTTTTTTCCCTGACATTAATATTGTGATTGAATAATTTTATCTTTTCCCTGACATTAATAATTATGAATACGGTTTTATTTTTTTATTGACATTATAACATAATAATATTTTTTTAATAGAGAGATACAGAGTTTCGGAATTGTAAACTTTTAAGTACCTATTCTAATGTAATTTTTTGATAATTTTATTGATAATTCTTTACAATGTTATGTGAAATATTTGTACGCCGATACTTACGGCTAAACATGATTGGACTCAAACGATGTTATATCTTGCATGCTCTTGTATGTATACAATGTTTAAACAAATAAATAAATCTTCTTTTCACATGTTCAACAAATAAAATATTTGATTTGATTTGATTTGATTTGTAAAGGTTGTCTGTAGAGTAACGAAAGGGTTTAAAGTACATAACTTTGATGAGAGACCTTTGAGCCCTTTCTAGATCTAGAAATTTGGTCTTGGTGGCCCCTCCCCAGATCGGTATACAATATGTGATGACCGATTGTGCCAGAGCAGTATAGATTTTATTGAGAAGTAATGGTGGCATCACATGTCGTAACGTTTTAAAAATCCATATGAGCTTTCTGACTCTAACCATAGTATGTTCAATATGGGTGTGCCAGGACAGTCTTTGGTCAACTATTATTCCAAGATACTTAGTGAAAGTAACTCTCTGTACGCTTTGACAATTACAAGGATAATAAGAGGTTGTACACTCATGGATCACGATTCGAAAATCAGCACCTGGCTGTGTCCTCTGATTTGGAGTAAAGCAGATGAAATTAGTTTTGGAAACGTTTACGTGCTATGTTATGTTAGTTTGTGTTTGTAATACTAGTTCATGGCTAATCTGAACATTTTAACATGCTCGGGGCTGGTTGACCCGGGCCAAGGTTACTCGAAGTAAGGACAATCTGCTACTTGAACAGATTTAAGTTTAAATTCAAATCTTTATTTCGAGCAGATGCTCATATAGGGTTAGTAACACACATTCTTAAAACTAAGTGTTAGTAAACAACACGATACGGTGACACATGTAGCTGACAGCAGCGAACCACATATGGACAGTCCACCCTGTCAAAAATCATTTTTAGAACTCTGTTGGGGCTGGCCATGACTCGAGCTACCATCGATGCTGCGCGCTTTCGCATAATGGTGTAAAAGCAGTCTATTCGCGCCGCTGCAAACTTCCCTGATGCACTACAACGCCATAGCAACCCCATCAGTTTCCTGAACGCATTATTGAACTGGACACGAAGGGCTCGATACGACGCTTGCGTATAATTTTCCCACAAGCTGCACGTGTAGAAGGTGTTATAGAATGCTCTAAAGAGCGTCACCTTTACGTCTGCAGTACAACGTGCAAACCTGCGGGCTATCATACTCGCAGGTACGGACAGAGCCCACCGTTCCCTTTCAATGTCAGCATTGTCCTTGAGGTCAGTGGTGACGATATGACCTAGGTATTTAAACTGCTCCACTCGCTCAAGAGGAACACCGCTTAGCCGTATGGGAGGCACATCAAGGCGGGTACCAGCCAGGTACCTTCGTACCTGGTACCCGCCTCAAAAACAATGTACTGACTCTTCTGAACGTTATACAACAAGCCATGTTCTGCTGCGTAACGTTCACAAGTAGCCAACAGTTTCCTTATACCGCCGACTGAAGCGCTCAGCAGCACCATGACATCCGCGTAACTTAAGTTATTGACGCAGACACCGTCAACATGACAACCAACATGATGACTGCTAAGAAAGAGACGACGAAGATGAGATAAGAATAAAAAGAAGAAAGATTTTGAAGATGAGATGATGATAAGATGACTCCGCTCTAGAGTGTAAATATGGAGCTGTTCCACAAACGATCGGGCACATGATACCGCATCATGAATTTCCTGTTGTCTGCACGTACAGAAACTGATAACGCTAATGAAGAAGCCGTATTCTGGACAAACTCAGAGTTAATTTTGCCATCGATACGAAAAGATGAAGATGGTTGTGATGTGTAGTTTAAGGCGATTTCAGATTAGCGTTTTTTCGGCGCGTGTAAGATCCTTTTTGGGAGTGAGTGTAGGCGCGTAATAACGCCTTTTGCCACACGCGCAATACGTACGAGAGCGTCGACGCACTTATAAGCTCACATAATAGCGAGCCATGAGATTCGCCTTTCCGCGCACACACTTACTCCGCATTCGGTTTTTGGAGCGCAGAATTTGTGTGTGAGCTTATACGCGCAAAAAATACGCTAGTCTGGAACAGCTCTTTTATTTATTTATTGAGAAAGGCATGCCAACTACATATTTACAAGAATTGTCACAAAAGGTAATCACAAGTCTTCATTGCTGTGTAAATATTTCACTTACAGCATGCACAACAGAGGTAAGAAACTATTCTTATAGTAGAGATACATATTCCAGGTTAAGATGAACGTTACTTTTTAAACTCCTCCTGTGCCGCTAACTCCGCTGCTTCCTTCTCTAGTTTTCTCTTCTCGGCTCTTTTCTTTCTAGCATCTGCTTCGGCCGCTTTCTTCCTGTAGTATTCACCGGAAACTAGATCTTCGAGCTTAACCAGACCTGTACAGGAAGTCAATTATTTATTTGTTCGGGTCTTCAACAATACGTTTCAGAATTACTCAACAATTTGTATATTGCAAACCTACATAAGTCTAAATAAAAAAATATTATTATCTATTCATTGTTTTGAGATAAAATGACGAAATAATTTTGGTTTTCCTTAATCGCGCCTTTAGTAATCGAAGGAATACGTAAAAATAAGTATAATTTAATTCTTACGACAGGCGGGCAAAATTTTTAGATTTAAAGGAGTCAATAAGAGAAGAGAGTGGTCGTGTAGTCGTATGAATAAGAACGGTCAAGACCGCTCTCTATACAACGTGTTGTTTTGCAACCTCGTCAAATTTAAGGAGGTAACTATGCTAATGATTCTGGTCCCGAATCAATAATAAAATTGGTAGGTAATTTTTGTTTTTAATCTCATTTACGGAAATCGGTAAGTGTGAAAAACCCGTGTTTTAAACTAGGGCCGTCTGATTCTCGCCTTATAACCGCGCCTCCACAAATACAAACAATCTCAAACGTTTATTCGATCATTTCTTATTCCCTAAACCACGTTAAGGGGGTTATTCTGAAATACTGACAAACATAAACAACCAAAAAAATCTGCGTTTATTAGTAATTAACTAGGTACCGTAATTTTAATTGATTATTTATGTCTTGTGTGACAACCTCCTGAATTTTGACGAGGATGCAAAACAACACCTTGTAGAACTACGCTTTAAAGAAAGAAAACAAGAAAATAAGTTTATTTTGCATATCATCACAAATGAAAACAAATCTAAACAAAAAAAAGGATAATTATTGTGTGTCGTACGGCTGCGCCAAATAAGCCCAGTTCAGCAGCTAAACTACCCGACGTTGGTTTTCTACCGGAAGACTCAACTTCGTTAATAAGCCTTCATCTTCTGCTTGTTAATGGTTTGCTGAAATAAATGGCTTTGGCTCGTGACCTCCAGCTAGTATCCCGCATAACTTTATCTCTGCCTGCCTATTAGCGAGCACAAATTAATCATCACAATGTACACTCACCTTTTTGCATCTTGCTCTGCTTTTTCTTCGATTCCTCGATGGCCTTCAGTCTCTCTTTCTCCTTCTCCGCCCAAGACTTGAGCGGAGGGAACTGCATCTCCCCGCCAGGTCCGAGGGGTCCGTACAACTTGGGAGGGATCCTCCTCTTCGGAGGCATGTTGACTAGACGTATTCCTTTGGTGGTTGCCGTGTAGCAGTTGCCTGAGGATGGGGACGACATGTCAAAACCATCAAATCAAAATCAAAATATTTTATTTTACATAGGCCTACATGGGCACTTATAAAACGTCGACAAAAGGTGCTCAGATGTGTAAGTTTTAATGGGTTTAAATAAGTTTGGCCGGAGAAAACCTTACAGAGACACCAACCAAAAGAGTGGAGGGTAATGGGGGCGACCTTTACCCAGGAGTGGGACAACATCAGCGTCTGCCTAGCCTTTTCACAACTTTATTGAAGTCGGCTTCCGGTCTTACCTGATACAGCCGAATACCAGTATTTTACATGCAGCGAACCCAGTTCGTAGTTAGTGCTGGGTGCCTAATACGCGGGGTACCCCTTGGTAACACTATTTGTCAGATTATAATTCAGAAATATTAATAATTCGGCAATATTTCTGAAATGTGGCGCTTTAGGAGATTTTATCTAATAAAATACTTGTTTGTATTAATGCTAGCTATTAGTAAATTTTATTAAATGACAGAAGTAACACAGGGAGGAGTGGAGCTCTTGGCTAATTAATAACAGCCGCACGGGTCGATCTTTAAGGTTACGCCGTGCTTGCCGAGGTTGGTCCGTAGAGGGAACATAATTGCATACTGATTTTCCTCCGTGCCTCGGAAAGCACGTGAAGCCGTTGGTCCCGGCTGTCATTTGTAGACAGTCGTTACGAGTAGTCAGAAGCCAAAAGTCTAACATCCAGTCTAACTAAGGCAGTCGCATCTTGTAAAATACTGATACTCAGCTGGATCCAGTTAGACTGGAAGCCGACCCCAAGATAGTTTGGGAAAAGGCTAGGCAGATGATGATGGCAGAAGTTAGACAGGCCAAATAATTTTAAGCCCTTTCGAAGGAAACTTTCTATAACATACTTACCAATGGAATCGGAAGGCCTGACATGATTGTAGGAGTCCCGATGAGGGATGCCCTTTGTCCAGGACTTGGCTTGCATCAGCGGAAGAATTTCACTGCAATGACGAGGTTCTTCGCCTAGGATTGAACCATATACCATACCATATATTAATAATTTAGCAAGGATTTTCTGGCGCATGGCAGAAATCGGAACTAACACTGCCCTTTTTTAGGGTTCCGTACCAAAAGGGTCAAACGGGACCCTATTACTGAGACTTCTCTGTCCGTCCGTCCGTCCGTCTGTCACCAGGCTGTATCTCATGAACCGTGATAGTTAGCCAGTTGAAATTTCTACAGATTATGTATTTCGGTTGCTGCTTTGACAACAAATACTAAAAACAGAATAAAATAAATATTTAACTCTCCCATACAAAAAAGTGTCTTTTTTGTTCATTTTTATAAATAATGGTACGGAAACCTTCGTGCGCGAGTCCGACTCGCACTTGGCCGGTATTTTATTATATATATCGAAATTTCACTTACTGCCTCGTTGGTCTATTTTTTGCAAGCGCGACTGAGGACGAGGTCCTGGGGTCTGTTACCGGGTCGCTATGCCCGACCGCTGTTGGGGTTTTCTATCAGGAATTTCTCAGTAGCACACGGAGCCTGGATTTGTGCTCGGTTGATGGCAATAGACTCACCTCCTATTACATGGGGCTTAAACTTAACTGGGGAAATCTGGGTGTGCAATAAGTTACACCTCTGCCCAACCCTTCGGAGATTCCAGACTTGATGGATGAACAGCGCCCCCTAGTGAATGGCATTCAAGTGTCTTATAATATTTTAAGCACTTTACCCATAGCTATTTTCCGTTTTATCATAAAGGTAGTCCATGGGTAAACCGAAATTACCTAGAACACAACCTGCTTTTTACATAAAGTCAACAACACATCAGTGGCAGTGCAAGCGTTACCTTTTGCGTTACTAAAACCGCCCTTACTGCTACGACTTAAAGGCGCTCTCAATATCAAATAACTGTTACCCTTAAGACTTTACAAATCTTTTTCCCAATCCTTCCTTTCTATTTATTGACCCGCCATCTTAATTGCTCCCATAAATTAAATAGACGTAAAGAAGAAAAGCGCCAAAATATTGATTGATACCACACAAATAACATTATAAAAGATGAAGACATCACATAGTAAAATATTTTAACTCAAACTGCGCGATACGCTCAAGGACGGTTGAAGTTCCGTTAGTGTCTATGACAATATTTGCACCACTGGACTTTTTTGCACTGACAATATAGTACATTACTGCCGCGGTCTATAATGACTACTTTGCTGGTCGCGCTGATATGGCCGACAGCGCAGCGTAGCGCAGCTCCAGGCCGACACAACGCGGTCAGCGTGCAGCACTTGATGGACGAGCTGAGATAAAGGCCGACACCGTAGGTCGAGGCCTTTACAGCGAGGACAGCAAGGGCTGCAATGATGGCCAAGCTGAAAGGCCTAGAGCGTAGCTAGGCTAGCTCGAGGCAATCATAGCGTGACCAGCGAAGCAGTCATTGTGGGCCAATGTTTGTATAGTGCTTTACTCAAAAATGCAAGTACCTAATCTAAATAAAACCAGCAAGTAATTTAAATAAAAAATATATTAATTAAAATTTTCGCTGAACCGCGCTTTTGTTACTTCTTTGTTTTTTTTTTAGCAATGGTAGTTAGAACTATACAGCCTAACATAAGAAAGAATAAAATCTTTTTGCACCTATCTCTATAGATACAAACAGCTGTGTTCTAAATAAAATCTTTTTGGATTTAATTTTTTAAAACGTTGAAACTTCAAAATAGCGGCCGGCAAAACATTGCCGGCCTGTTAGAGCGGCCAGCAAAACTTTGCCGGCCGCTCCTTGAAACAGAACGGCAAGGTCGACTTTGCTCAAACAAGGTTGTCAAAATAATGACCACATTACATGCATTTTTGAGTAAAAGTGTTTTTTTTTCATATCATCAACAACGTACCCAATGCTCTAAGCTCTAATTTGGACAGCGTATACTAGCATCCCATATCCCATATCTTCCCGTGGGTGTCGTAAGAGGCGACTAAGGGATTTGCCAGAGAATGGGCAGCAGCGTTCTCTGTGCTTTTGTAACAACCGTACTGCGATCGCCAACCCGCCTGCCAAGCGTGGCGATTATGGCAAAACCCCCCCTTCTTGAGGGAGGCCCATGTCCAGCAGTGGACGTCCTTTGGCTGAAATGATGATACTAGCCTAAATGAGGAGATAATATTAATAATAAACATTTCTTATATGTGATCACACCCCAGCTTCTATTATTATATTCTCCCTTATGTTACCGAATTCCCCTGCCCTAAAGGCCGTCAATACATTTTATATCAAATTTTTTTTCAAACACGTTTATTTGGTACCACGTTTTACCAACAGATGTCGCTGTGCGCTAACCTCATGTTACTGAATCGCGGTGTTAAGATTCTCCGGAGCTCGGTTGGGTGTCTCGCACAGAGCAAATTCTGTATCTCTGGTTTCCCTTCAAAACGTATAAATCTTTCGCCTTTTACTAAAGATTTCCGTCTCTCCGCCTGACCGCCGCCGCGTACGGACGTGCCGCTACCTGCTCGCATTCCCGCTCGCTATCAGTGTGTGTCATCGGTTCGTCGCTTCCCAGTGTCGTGACGTCATCAGTAGTCCCTTGACTACACCCCCGAACAATTGTTGTCTTTTTATTAAGACAGCACTTGCTCATTTTGCTTCGGATATTATTCCGATTTAACTTCCTTTGCCCCATCAGGGAAAAGTCCTCAGTTTCGAGGTTCTTGGTGGGAAACCTAACGGTGCCAACGAAACCAAGAGAGGGTGGTGACCCAATCCGCCCGCCTAATCCCTTCAGGATCTAGGTGAAAAAATTGGGCTCCGTCGCGAACGTGTGTGTCGCCGATTTACTGTGCTAGTGTTTCCCGTTTCAACAAGTTCCTGAAAGCAAAGTTCCCTGGACTGGAGTTGGAGTTGCTACCAAGCCCGGATCCTCGGACTGTGGCTGCGGGAAGGTTGAAGCGGGTGAGTCGCTGGACCCAGTAAATTCCCTTCATAATTGTGCAAGGAATTTGGTTGTTAGGCTGTTTAGGCGCGGAGCTTCACTCAATGTCCGTTAACTTTTAACCGACAAAATGTCGTCCTTAGACGAGAAGGAAAAAGCGCTTTTGCGTTTTTTCTTCCGCGTCTTCACGACCGACCCAAATTTTGAAAAGTATGGGTCAGAAATTGCTGCCATTCAGCAAACCAGCGATAACGTCACTGACTTCAGTGATGCGCTCGAGAGTCCCTTGTCGCCGCCGCCTGCCGATAGAGGCTTACCGCCAGCCGTCGCCGCCGCGATTAAGGCTACCCCAAGACCCATTCTTGTGAAACCCTTTGTTTCGCAAACAAAGGTCCAGCCCGCACCTGCGTCCATTGTTTCCGTTTCCGAGAACATGGACAAAGGCTTACCGTCAGCCGACGCCGCCGCGATTCCGGCTAAACCAAGACCCATTGTTTCGAAACCTTTTGTTTCGCAAACAAAGGATCAGTCCGAACCTGCGTCCATTGTTCCCGTTTCCGAGAACATGGACACAACTGAGCCAATCTCCGACTCAGAGTCAATTTTAGACGCGTGCTCTGCCTCCTCATCCTCTGAAGACGACTATCAAGTCGTCGGAAAGGGCAAGAGGAAGAAGGGCAAAAATTCCCAGGCCGCCATGACCAAAAAGATCGTCGCGCTCCCTTATGCCCCCTCTCACGCGGCCTCCCGTCCCACCTCCCCGGTCCCCTTACCTACGTCCGCCGCTGCTCATACCAGTAGGCCAGTCAGCCCTAAGGCTAAACCTTCAGCCGCTTCTTCAAAGAAGCTGAAGCCCCCTCCCCCGTTGTTCATTCAGGACAAAGGGAAATGGACAGACGTGTCCAAAATGTGTAATGAGCGCCGTATTCAATACACAAGCGCAAAAAGCACACAGCAGGGCATAAAAGTGGTGGTCCCTACGACAACTGACTTCAGGGAACTAACCCGCCAATTAATCGGAAGGCGCATAGCCTTCCACACCTACTCTCTCCCAGAGGAGAAGCCCACCCGCGTGGTGATCAGGCGGATCCCGAAGGAAATCCCCACGGAGGACATCCTCAATGACCTCCTAGGCCAGGACATCCCGGTCGCAGCCGTCCACCGCCTTCATAAGGCGAGAGGCGGAGACCATTACGATATGGTACTGGTCATCTGTGACCCAGTAGAAGGTCACCACCCGATCTTCAAAGTGAAGTCGGTTTGCTCCCTGACAGGCATCTCAATAGAGAAGCCCTACCGCTCAAGCGTAGTCGGACAGTGTCACCGCTGCCAGATGTACGGTCACAGCCAAGCCAACTGCCATGCACCGCACAGATGCGTAAAGTGTCTAGGCGACCATGGCACGGCAGACTGCCCCCGTCCCAAAGACAAGTCGCTTTGCACGGAGCCACCGAGCTGTGTGCTTTGCGGCCAGTCGGGCCACACGGCCAACTACCGCGGCTGCTCAAAAGCCCCCAAAGGCTCCTCCTCTAACCTGGTGAAGCGTGCAAGCGCCCGCCAACAAAGAGAAAGCCCATCGGTGAGGCTACCCTCTGCCCAGATGCCGGAGAGACTCAGCCCTCAGAGGCCCTCTCCCTGGACCACGCTGAACCACCAGAAAGCCTTCCCGGCTCTCAGTAAAGCAAAGTCCAACCCCATCCCCGGGCTATTAGATGCCCCTGTCCCCACTCCCGCGGCCCAAGCGAGCGCACCGGAGCCCGCTCGTCCCACGCCACCCGGCCCTGAGGCCGTGGACCCCTCTCACAACGTAATTTTAGAGTCGCTAGCAGAGTTAGTCACCCCCGAAGCAGACCGCATGGCGGCTGATCTCAGGGCGGCTAACACTGGTGGTGATAAACTTAAAATTATCCTAAAGTCCCTACTCAAGTTAGGCGACCTCCTCCGCAACCTTAACCTCGACTAACTCCAATGGATAATACGAGATTAACGTGCACCAAACCCCGATCCCTAAAATTAGGGTACTTTAATGCCAATGGCATTAGAGGCCAGCGTGATGAGATCGCCACCTTCCTCCGCGACCATCAAATTGATATCCTCCTCGTACAGGAGACCTTCCTCAAGCCCAGTCACCGCGATCCGAGAATTGCCAACTATCGCATAGTTCGCAACGATCGGTCACGTTGCCACAAGGGCGGGACTCTAATCTATTATAGAAAAGAACTGCATTGCATCCCCTTAGATCCCCCTCCCATGGAGTCTCTACTCGAGACCTCAGTGTGTCGACTAGGCATGACCGGCCATCAACCGATCACTATCGCCTCTGCGTACATCCCTCCCGGCGGCACGTCCGAGGAGCACACTTTGTTCACCAAAGACCTTGCCGTCCTCTTCGGCTTGAGCGACTCCGTTATCATAGCGGGCGACCTCAACGCCAAACACCCCGCCTGGAACAGCACGACGACCTCTGCCAGAGGACGTCACTTGTATAACCTGGGCGAGTCCCTCAACTTCGATCCCATCGCTCCTATGGAGCACACCCACTATCCCCACGACCCCGACCAACGTTCGGACGTTCTCGACATAGCGCTACTCAAGAATGTCAACCTTAAGTTGCATTCCATCGAGACTTTACATGAGCTTAACTCAGATCATCGACCAGTGCTCATGCGCTTAGTTCCTCGCTCGGGTCCTTCTGACCCCAGCCAGCCCCCGCCGACCCAAGTGATAACCGACTGGAGGAAAGTCAGCGAAAAGCTGAAATCCACCACGTCGCCTCACCTAGAGGCCATCCCCGACCACATAGTCTCAGTCGCAGACACGACGGCCGCCATCAACTCGTTTACAGAACACGTGCAATCCGTACTGAAGGACTGCTCACGGGAAGTCCCAGCAATGAGCGATCAACGCTGGATACTACCCGCTGACGTACGTGAACTGATAAACGAAAAGAACGCGGCCATCCGTGCCTACAGCAGCTTTCCCTGCGAGGCAAACAAAGCCCACATGCGTAATTTACAGCGTGCTGTAAAGGATCGCACCAGTGAGCTTCGTAATAATCAATGGGAAAAAACGCTAAACGAACTCGAGCCTACCCACCTAGCCTTCTGGCAGCTGCAACGCAAGATGCGCTCCACCGAAGAGGCTTCGATGCCTCCCCTCACCCGACCCGATAAGAGCGTCGCATTCGACGACTCTGAGAAGGCCGAATGCCTAGCCGACAGCCTGGAGTCCCAGTGCTCCCCCAGCTCGCAACCAGTAGACAAGCGACATCTCGATGAGGTGAACGCATTCGTCGAACGTAGAGCCGCCCTGCCCCCCGAAGAAGACCCTGATGATCCTCTGCCTCCGGTCACAGCTGACGAAGTGCAAGACATCATTAGCAAACTTCAACCGCGGAAAGCACCCGGCTCCGACGGAATCACCAATAGGGTGTTCAAACTCCTCCCCGCTCAGCTCGTCGTGTTAATGGCGGCCATCTTCAATGGCGCCCTGAGCAACAACGCGTTTCCCCAAATATGGAAAGAGGCCACTGTCATCGGTTTCGCCAAGCCAGGCAAACCCAAGTCTGAGCCTTCGAGCTACAGACCTATCAGTCTCCTGAATGCACTCGGTAAAATCTACGAGAGACTTATGTATAAGCGACTCAAAGACTTCGCCGAGGCTAAGAGTCTCATCCCCAACGAACAGTTCGGCTTCAGGACCGGACACTCTTGCATTCAACAGGCCCACCGCATCGTAGAACACTTGAGCGCTGGCTTCCAGCGTGGAGCGATGACGGGTGTGTTGTTTTTCGACATAGCAAAGGCATTCGACAAAGTCTGGCACAACGGCTTATTATATAAGCTGTACAAACTGGGAGTGCCAGACCGTCTCGTGCTCATCTTACGAGACTTTTTGTCGGATCGCACCTTCCGCTATCGCATCGGGAAGGCACTGTCTTCCCCCCACCCCATTAGAGCCGGAGTCCCTCAGGGCTCCCCGCTCTCTCCCCTTATCTTTACTCTGTTCACCAGTGACATCCCCAAGAGCAAGAAGGCACAGTTAGCCCTGTTCGCGGACGACACGGCCATCTATTACACTGGCCGTAGTCACGACGCTATTTACAGCACCCTCCAAACCTCAGCCAACGTCTTAGGCGCTTGGTTCCGGAAATGGAGAATCGAGGTGAACCCCGACAAGAGCCAGGCAGTTCTTTTCTCTAAACCGCGTAAGAATAAGCCACCCGAGCTCAGCCCGATCACTATGTACGGTAAGCCTATCCCTTGGGAGAAGCAAGCCAAGTACTTAGGAGTCTTACTTGACAACCACCTGTCTTTCGCGGCGCACATCAAAGCAGCTCGCGACCGAGCTGCCTTTGCTATGGGTAGGCTTCATTTCATGATCTCGGCAAAAAGCAAATTGTCACTCAAGTGCAAGTTGCGCCTTTATACCGCGGTGATCCGCCCCATTATGACGTACGCTTGCGTCGTGTACGCTCACACCAAGCCTAAATACATCCATAGGATGCAAACCTTGCAGAACCGGTTCTTACGTAGAGTCACGGGAGCCCCTTTTTATGTCCGTAACGACCGTCTACACGTAGACCTTAGAATGCCCACCGTCCTTCAGTTTATGAAACGTCTTTCGAAGCGTTTCTTCGATAACGCCAGTAAACACCGTAATCCCCTGATCGCAGCGGCCGCCCGTTACGAACCCTCGCGCATTAGTACAGTACGCCGTCCTCGGCATACCCTCGTCACTCCCGATGATGCTATCACCCTCCTCCAGGAGAGTAGTAAAGAGACTAGCACTCTTAATAAGTACAGACACAAACCGCCGTCTTTCCGACCTCGCCGTCGAGGTCCGTCGCGACGTCCCGGTCCATGCCCTCCCCGACCCTCGCTCGAGCTAGCCCGCGATGCTGTGCCAGTAGTTTTAAATCAGCCCCTAAATAATGATATCATTCAGATCCAGCCTGTCCCCATGCAGTCCTCCCCCAGCGACGCCCTGAGCCGAGGCTCGTACCCCACAGGGGGTGCCCTCAGCGTATAGTCGCTTAGTTTGTAAGTTTTTATGCCCTGGCTGGAGGCCTTACTTTTAAGGCACCCACAGGATAGTCCGGTTAAGCAGACGACAACCTCTTAGGTTGAACTGCGAGATGCCATTCATAAAAAAAAAAAAAAAAAAATAAAGATTTCCGTGGAGGGGAACACTCAAATGAGTCTTTTATATTTTTGAAATACTCTGCTTCGGCAGAGTTTATTATGCCTGTTAAATTAGTAGCCATGTCAATTAAGTACATTTACATGGCTTACTTGAGGAGTATTCGTTCTATAGAATGAATCGAAAACCAAATTTTGAAATAGATAACAGTATAATGTACTCATTTTAGGAAATTCTAATTGATGTGATTATCATTTGATTGATCAATAAAACATAAACAACTCTATTAATACACACGCCTGATGATAAAATGTAAGCAAAAAAAACCGGCCAAGTGCGAGTCTTACTCGCACACAGGGTTCCATAGCTCCAAACAATATAATAACAATATTTTGAACTGTCATTCATTAGTTAGTAGTATTAGTTAGTAAACTTCCACACAACCGCAAAACTAAATTTGTTTTTCATAGTATGTTTATGAAAAACAAAGTTACTGCTGCAGTTTGATGATAAAGTCCCATATCTCAAAAACTAAACATCATATCTTATTGAAACCAATTTTCGTTGATAGTTTTTTTTACGTTCTACAATCCTTAATATTTTCAGAATTTTCCTCCTCTTACTTTAGAAATTAGAGGGGGGGGGACACACATTTTACCACTTTGGAAGTGGCTCTAGCGCAAACTATTCAGTTTAGAAAAAAATGATATTAGAAACATCAATATCATTTTTGAAGACCTATCCATAGATACCCCACACGTATGGGTTTGATGAATTTTTTTTTTTTTGTTTTCGGTTGTAAGTATGGGGACCCCCTTAATTTATTGTTTTTTTTCTATTTTTGTATACAGACAGACAGACAGACAGACATGACGAATCTATAAGGGTTCCGTTTTTTGCCATTCGGCTACGGAACCCTAAAAATTGGGTTCATTCGGTACCCATTGGCCCATTGTACTTACTTCTTGATTTGAAACTATGTTCATTCTACGTCTTCAACTATGTGATTGTTTAAAATACTAATTTGAATTTATTAAATTGTTTATCTGTTATGATAAATTTTGCATGCCTGAATTGGTACAACACAGTGGACTGCGCATTCACTTGACATCTGGAAATGTATTATTATGTACTGCGTTGAGCAATGAACTTTTGAATTTGAATTGGTTGAAAAGCAAATCGCATTTAGTTCTAACGCACGTTAACAGATGTCGCTGGGCGGTTAGACAGCATAGCTTGACCTTTATAGTTTCTCTTCAAAACGCATAAATCTTTTGCCTGTCACTAAAGATATCCGAGGGGAACACTCAAATGAGTGTTTGCATTTTATAAATACTCTGCTTTGGCGGAGTGGCTTAACACTAATAATGTCTGTAACTGAACAAATAACGGGTCTTGTTCGTATGAATTTCAAAATCCAGAGCGAAACTTAAGTTTTGATCTCCGTGTTTCAAGAATTAATTATTTGCACATTAATTATGAAAATGATAGATTATAATGAAGAATGAATTATGTACCTCTACAATAACAAACACATGATGCCTTGTAGATGCTGACAAAGAAATGCTGTTCAACGTTTATGTCATTGTTGCGTAAATGGATTGGAGATCACAATATTTATTTACCATACACAATAATATTGGATTTATTCTTGACTATTGCACTTAGTTGACATTTTAGTAGTATCTGTACCAAGGCTCGTCATCAAAAATTTCTGCCATCTTGGTTTATCAATACATTACACAAAAAAGTTTTATAAATATTCACCAATCCCTCTAATTTTGTACCAACGTCAATCGAACGCCAAAAATCCTTGTACCAGTGTTGTAACAATGCAGTTAAAAATCGTTTTAGTTCAAACTCTCGTTAATAGATGTCAGTGTGCGCTGACGTCACGTTCCTGAATCGCGGTGTTAAGATTCTCCGGCGCTTGGTTGGGTGTCTCGCACCGAGCAAATTCTGTATCTCTGGTTTCCCTTCAAAACGTATAAATCTTTCGCCTTTTACTAAAGATTTCCGTGGAGGGGAACACTCAAATGAGTCTTATGTATTTTTGAAATACTCTGCTTCGGCAGAGTTTATAATACCAAATATACCTATACCCATTACCCACTGGCCACTAGAGATGAGATATACCTGCCATTATCCATACCCGGCCTTTAAGGTATGGGTATCCCTAAATACCGGGTATCAAAATACTTCTAAGTATTTGGGTGTGGTAGGATTTCGATAAGTAAACGTATGCGAAAAGTATGGTTTGCCTCCAATATAATGTAGGTACGATGTTTCAAGTACCTATACGTAATTATGCATTATGAGATATGAAATCTTTCCTTCCTACTTTACCAGGCTTAGGACTGTCGGCTAAGAGTATGACGATGGTTATTAATGAATTCTAGTTATTTCTATATATAACTAAATTAAATCAACCGAATGTTCATAAAGCACGAATGACGTTTCGGGTCCCTTCGTAAGCTGTCGGGTAGCTTCGGGTTGCTTCGGCGTACCGAACTACCGATAAAACTGGGCGCTACCTTGTGGTAGCGGTTCGTATCGTACTAAGCGTCTGACGTCATACCTTCAAGGTATTTACCCAGTATTTCGGTCCGTACCCGGTCTATGTACTGGGAAGCACATACTTGGTATATATACCTCTACCAGTATATACGTCTCATCTCTACTGGCCACTATTATTGTGGTAAATTGCATGGGATTGATGGGATTGATTTCTATCAAGCAGACAAGCTTCGAGTCTTCGACCTTCGACGCTGATAAATCGATAGCTACGTCGAATCTAGTTTGCTCAAGCCAAGCCGGATTGGCAATTTCGGACAATTCTATAAGGGACTTATGATGTCCAATGTCAGACATTCAAATATTTAGAATAGAATAAACTTTGTTGTACACCAAAAATGAAACGTTGCCGTTGGCTTACAAAACTGCTAATTTTATGGTTACAACGGCGGTCTTATCGCTGATAGCGTTATCTTCCAGACAATCTTTATATGTACATTATGGAATTAAAATAAAACAGGGGTAGTCAGTGATGTGCTAAGTTATCTACTTCAAATATGTACATAATACATGTACATGTATAACATAAATTAATATAATAAATAAATATAAATTACACCGATGTTTGAGCCAAACTTATCTATTTCATTATTAAACCATTGCTTTGAGACGAAAATACTTGTCCGCCAGGCAGAGCGTAGCCCACCTTAGCTCTTTTCGCTGGATCTAGCACTATCTAAATTGGCTGAAGGCTGAACTCGCTTTCACTACTTTAACTCGAATAGTACAATATAAACTGATTGATAAATAGATAGTGAGTGAAAAACCAAGAAATAATTATTGGAAATCAATTGTTTTTTTGGGTTCCGTAACTCAATAGGAAAAAAACTGAACCCTTGTAGGATCATTTTGTTGTCCGTCTGTCTATCAAGACGCTTTATCTCGGGAACGCGTGTAGGTATCGAGTTGAAATTAACAATACATGTAGATATACAGCCCCTTAAGCTGTGAAAAAATCGAACTTCAAGCTAACGTAAAAAAAAGATACGGCCGTTTATGCGCGCAAAAAACGTATTTTCGACACTCGGGAATCAAAATGCATAGGGTACTTACTTCCCGTTGACCTAGAACTATGAAATTTGGCAAGGAAAGTAAGTTAGTTTGGTAAGTAAGTCTTATATTACAAGTAGAGGGAAAAATCTGAAAACTATGTTTTGTATTTAAATTATATTATTAAAAAAAAATATATATAATATGATCTGTAGGCTAGTTGCCTACTCTACCAACAGTTCGGCCGCCTTGCCCATGTACCTACTAGTACGTGTATTCGGTATATCCGAAGATAGGCGAAGTTAAGCCGAACAGCACGGCTAGCGGCTCGACGCGCCGCCGCCTCCACCCCGCGCGCGAGGTGCGCCCCTCGGTCGCCCTCGCCAGTCCGCGTCAACTAACGCAACGGAACGTACGAATTCTATTCGCGCCGCGCACCAGTGTTCACACTTTGTTAACTTATTTTATATTACGTTAAACTAATAAACTTTATTTATTGTTAGAGCTGTGTTTATTTGAAGAGACCCGTTATCCACAAATACACACATAAACTCTACAGTGGTGACCCCGACAAGTTAACACGTGCAACAAGTGCTACCTAAACAATACTCAGTGTAAAATACGTGGACTCATAAACTATAATTATAGCGAAGGATAACTCTAGTGACAGGCACGATGAATGATGCTGAGCTCGTGAAGGAATATGCGGAACGGACTGAATCTCGAGATGTCTTTCGTGTAGGTGTGCGCGTCCCGCCATTTTGGCCGGAGAAGCCTGCGATTTGGTTCGCACAAATTGAAGGACAGTTCGCGATATCCAGTATTACGGCGGACACAACAAAGTTTTATTACGTCGTCAGCCATCTCGATCCACGGTACGCAGCAGAGGTCGAAGATATCATCGTGAATCCACCAGCGACCGATAAATATGGGATATTGAAGGCGGAGCTCATTAAACGACTCTCAGAATCCCGAGAGAAAAAAGTGCACCAACTGTTGACACACGAAGAGCTTGGCGACAGGAAGCCTTCGCAATTCCTCCGACACCTGCAACACCTCGCTGGTCCGAAAGTTCCTGAAGAATTTTTTAAAACAATATGGTCAAGCCGCCTGCCCACCCACATACAGTCCGTAATCGCGTCGCAGGCAACCGTGCGTCTCGATGCGCTCGCTGATGTCGCCGACAGAATACATGATGTCGTGCCGAGAGGTCATCAAGTTGCAGCGACATCAACACATGGGGTGAGTGAGATGGATAATAATATAATGTGCAAACAAATGACCGAGCTAACGAGGCAAATCCATGAACTTACGCAAAAGGTCAATGACCTTTCCCGCCCAAGCCGATCAAATAGACGCGAACACCGCTCAAAATCCCGCCAAAACCGATTGCAGTCACAGAATAAATACCCAACGTGTTGGTATCACCTCAAGTTTGGCGCAAAGGCCACCAAATGTATTCAGCCATGTGATTTTAAACCGGAAAACTGCACAAGCAGTCAGTAATGGCGGCTGATGACTGCTCTACTTGTAGAGGCCGCCTATTCATCACAGATAAACGTACTGGCATACAGTTTTTGGTAGACACGGGTTCAGACGTATGTGCCTACCCTAGATCCTACCTACGTAGGCAGCTGCAAAATAACAAAATAAGTAACTACGAACTTGTCGCAGCGAATGGGACTCCGATACCTACATACGGTACATACCAACTAAACCTTAACCTCGGATTACGTCGTGAGTTTACATGGAAGTTTATTATTGCTGACGTTTCAAGGCCCATCATAGGCGTCGATTTTTTAAGCTTTTACAATTTATTAGTCGACTGCAGACAACAGAAATTGATCGACTCAATAACAAACTTGACCGTCGGCGCGCCTTCATCTCACGAAACAACACACGAACTGCTGTCGTTGAAAATGTTCACAGGTCATTCAACTTTTCTCGACTTGTTACGATGTTATCCGGAAATAACAAGACCAGCTGGATCTCAAAATTTACCAATTCACAATACAAAACACCACATTAGAACAACGTCTGGCCCGCCGGTAACATCACGACCGCGTCGTTTGGCACCCGACCGTCTCAAGATCGCGAAAAAAGAGTTTGAGGAAATGGTACAAAATGGAACAGCTCGTCGCTCTGAAAGTCCCTGGTCGTCCCCATTACACCTTGTGCCCAAAAAAGACGACGGCTGGAGGCCATGTGGCGATTACAGGCAACTTAACGCACGTACAATACCTGATCGGTATCCAGTGAGACACATCCACGACTTCGCATACCAACTGTCAGGATCCACCATATTTTCCAAAATTGACCTCGTGAAAGCATTTAACCAAATACCGGTCTTTGAAGACGACATTAATAAAACAGCGATCACAACACCATTCGGACTTTTTGAATTTACCGCCATGACCTTCGGTTTGAGAAATGCTGCGCAGACGTTCCAAAGATTTTTAGATGAAATACTTCAAGGATTAGACTTCACGTTCGGATATCTAGATGACATCCTCGTGTTTTCAAAAGGGGAGACAGAGCACATTGGACACTTGACCAAAATATTTGACCAATTAAAAAAATATGGAGTCGTAATTAACACCAACAAATGCGTCTTAGGTGCTAGCGAAGTTACTTTCTTGGGTTATCACGTATCTGCAGCTGGTATACGTCCCCTCCCAGAAAAAGTAAAGGCGATCCAGGAATACCCCCTCCCTAAAAATGCTAAAGAGTTACGAAGATTCCTAGGGATGATTAACTTTTATAGAAAATTTCTCCCTGGCGCTGCTCAAATACAAGGCCCTCTCAATCAAGCTTTAAGTGGCCCAAAAATCAAAGGAACGACGCCCATCACCATAACACCTGAAATACAAAAAGCTTTCGACGCATGCAAAAATAACTTGTTAGAAGCCACACTCATCTCGCATCCTGATCCACAAGCTGAATTAGCACTATTTACCGACGCTTCAGACGTGGCCATCGGAGCTGTCTTACAACAGAAAATAAATGACAGCTGGCAACCACTAGGATTCTTTTCCCGCAAGTTATCTCCTGCTCAAACGAAGCATAGCACTTATGACCGTGAATTGCTCGCAATACATGAAGGAATAAAATACTTTAGGTATATGGTCGAAGCGAGAACATTTAAAGTGTTCACCGATCATAAACCCATTACATTCGCCTTCACGACAAGAAGAGACAACTGCTCACCACGTCAACACCGCTATCTAGATTATATATCCCAATTCACAACAGACATCAACCACATCTCAGGAAGTGACAACGTAGTCGCCGACGCATTTTCACGACTGGAAAGCATCGATACTACCATCAACTACAAAGAACTGCAACACGAACAGGAAAACGATCAAGAGTTACAGAGTTTGTTACAAAACAACACGGCGTTACAGTTAGAAAGAGTGAAAACTACGGATGCCTACATTTACTGTGACCAGTCTACTTCACGTCCTAGGCCATTCATCACACCATCTTTCCGAAAAGCAATCTTCAATAACCTACACAATCTCAGTCATCCAGGCCCCAACGCTACTGTCAAACTAGTGTCAGAACGATTTGTGTGGCCTAAGATTCGTCGTGACTGCAGAACATGGGCTCAACAATGCACTGATTGCCAACGCAACAAAATTACCCGCCATACCCACTCTCCTCTTTCCTTATTTCCTGTTCCTTCCAACCGTTTTTCCCACGTCCACCTGGACATAATAGGCCCCATGCCACTTTCTTCTGGTTTCAGGTACTGCCTTACAGCTGTAGACAGGTATACTCGATGGCCAGAAGCTTACCCTCTAGCAGACATCACTGCGGAGACCTGCGCTAGCGCTTTCATTTCTGGCTGGGTCGCTCGCTTCGGATGTCCAGAGAAAATAACCACTGACCGAGGAAAACAATTTGACTCGCAGCTGTTCCAGTGCATGTCGTCGATCATAGGCGCCTATCATTGCCCCACGACAGGTTATCACCCACAGTGCAACGGACTAGTGGAGAGAATGCACAGACAACTGAAAGCCGCCATAATGTGCCACAACAACGCGCAATGGTCGGAGGTACTTCCACTTGTTCTCCTGGGTATGAGGAGCGCCTGGAAGGATGACCTACAAGCCTCTTCAGCTGAGTTAGTGTACGGCGAGCCACTCCGGTTACCTGGTGAGTTCATAAAACCAATAACACACAACACCGTAGATGAAGCTGACTTCGCAGCACGGCTAAGAAAACATATTTCGAGACTTTCACCTGCATCAACATCTGGCCATGGCGAGAAAACTTTTTACGTACCTAAGGATCTTAATACAGCCAGCCATGTCTTCCTGCGGAAAGGACCTTTAAAGAAGTCATTAGAATCACCTTATTCGGGCCCACATAAAGTCATAGAAAGAGGATCCAAAACCTTTACAATAGACGTCCAAGGGAAATTCACAACTGTAACCATTGATAGGCTAAAACCAGCCTACATGGCCAACAACTATGATGGCTCGAAAATACCTCCTTTATTGCAACCACCGTCACAAGCTTCATCGCCAACATCGCCACTACCGCAGCGGGCAGCATTGCCACTGCCGCAGCGGGCAGCATCGCCACTGCCGCAGCGGGCAGCATCGCCACTACCGCAGCCGGATACCACCACAAGAAGCGGGAGAACAGTAAGATTCCCGCGACACCTTTTTCACTATCGACCGTGAACCGGTCTCAGCGGGGGAGTGATGTAGGCTAGTTGCCTACTCTACCAACAGTTCGGCCGCCTTGCCCATGTACCTACTAGTACGTGTATTCGGTATATCCGAAGATAGGCGAAGTTAAGCCGAACAGCACGGCTAGCGGCTCGACGCGCCGCCGCCTCCACCCCGCGCGCGAGGTGCGCCCCTCGGTCGCCCTCGCCAGTCCGCGTCAACTAACGCAACGGAACGTACGAATTCTATTCGCGCCGCGCACCAGTGTTCACACTTTGTTAACTTATTTTATATTACGTTAAACTAATAAACTTTATTTATTGTTAGAGCTGTGTTTATTTGAAGAGACCCGTTATCCACAAATACACACATAAACTCTACAGATCCAATTAACTCGCATAACAAAAGTGAATTTGTGCGGAAACCTCAGTGGGCGAGTTCGACTCGCCCTTGTCCGGTTTTTTTTTAAACGACGTATTGCGTGGAAGGTAACTTCCACGCAATACGTCGTAATCCGTAAGGATTATACAGGATGGAAATTTTCAGCGGGGCTTTTAAGGGGAACTATCTCAACCGAGCTTCACGAAAAAGTTATGAGTAGACTATCCATAATATTTTGTGAACTTGTGATCTACACACAGATTAAAAATATGCAATACGAGATTTTACACAAAACAGATGACTGATGTCAATCGATTCTGTTTCTAATACTGATCAAAAACTTCTATGGGACCAACCCAAGTTAGAGTACTAAAAAAGACACAAATTCTTCCTTATGACCTGCAAGAACTTCCTACGAAGTGCATGAGAAAAGTTAATGCAAATGTCTTACTAATCTTATACAAATGCAAAAAATTATAACATAGATCTTACCTTCGTACATACATACCTCACACGTCAAGGCAGCATTCAGTAATGTATGCATACCGCCGCAGATAAAGCTTTGAGTTTATGCATTGTATGCCTAAACTATTTACCTTCAGGGTACATATTCATGACAGCTTTCACGAGCTGGCTGTCCTCGTGCATCTCATGGTCGTACCCGGCGCGCGGCACCCACGGCAACACCTTGCCGACGGCCTCCGGCGGGATGAACCGGGACGGACACGGCTTGGCATCCGGCGGCGGTGGCGGACGCTTCTTCTTCTTGCGACTGCTTTCGCCGCTTGTGCTTGCCATTGTGATCTGAGGAATTGTGTGGTTATTATTGTAGTTTATTTATTAATCAATTAATGATTTTAAAAAATTGACACTTTAATATTACTATAACTAGTTTTAATAAATTAACTAGCCATTTATGACATTTATATCGAGTATTTATATAGAGTAATATGTATATAGAGATCAATTAATTATTTGAGTTAGAACATTATAATTATTTTGTTAGATTAATTCATGAAATATTTTATAATAATAAAGACCTCGCCATAAAAATAAAAACCCGGTGGGATGCACAAACCGTCCACATCGTTCCTATAGTGCTCTCTTCCACTGGTATCGTACCAAAATCTAAAAGATCCAAGAGTACTATATACTAAGGGTATATATTATACTTAGAAGGGTATATACGATACTTAGTTTAAATGTCAAAGTTCATGTGAAATACTATACTTAAGTCCAAAAATGTTCTGAAGTTAGTGAAATCCTTGTAATTTCTTATTGAGAAATAATTTTCTTTAACCATAAATCTCATATGCAAAGCCTTAAGATTTTACACATGCCACATACTCGGCCATGCACACATGGCCGGTGTGCACTTCTTCTGCTCCAAACAGACACTATTCTTAACACCTATCGCATCACTCGGAAATTCCTTACTTCATCATCAACATCCTCCATTTAAACTCCCCCCTACAAAATTGGCTCCGGCCCTTGGGTAGGGTTTTTGTACTCTCTCACCACGAGAGAAGGAAATGAAAGAACAAGAAATAATTAGTAATAATAACTAAGTAGTGACACACACACACATTTTAATCTACAAACTCACAAATAAATCATTAGATTTATTTGTGAGTTTGTAGATTAAAATGTGTTACTGTTTGTTGAATTTTATGATCCTTTGCGAATAGAATCATTTATTTCAATAAATGATTCTATTCTATTCTAATTATAGGAGATTTAAAAAACTTGTTGATCAGACCCCAAGGAACATGGGACAAGGGCAGGCAGATGATGATGTTAACAAGGCCGTAGGGTCTGTTCGTATTTTATAAACTGTAGGTTAAGCAACCAAAATGCTCCTCAGACCGGTGTTTTTAATCAAAAAAAGGTACTAAAAAGACTTTTCTAGCAATTTCGTTCGCCCTATTTCGCTATACCATGGTAATTTTGAAAATTCGGCTTTCTTCCTATATACATTTCAGCTTGCTTTCTTCCTTTATTTCAGCTTGTAATGTTTGCTGATGACTCTGATGAGTCAGACAGTAAGGACATTTCTTTTAACTTGCGTTTATTGATAATGTAGGCAAAACTTAGTCTTTGTTGTAAAACCGTTCAACGTTATGAGCCGAATATTGGACAATATAGTCAATTAGTTTTATTTAAATAGGACATAAGTACTATTAGGTATGTCATCATATCAGCGAAGACTTGCACCGCTGTACTTCGTCCTCTAGGCTTCGATTATAATATTTCTCACTCACCATATAGAAAAGGTAACTACGAAATATTGAAGAAATTATGCCGGGAAGTGTGGCAGGAAAAAGGGCAGGCCTATTATACCCCAGCAGGGGGTGATTATGGGCTGATATTATGACGATCATGTCAGTGTTGTGGATTAACTATAATCTTATTACTTGTATAATATGTGCTTTTCGCGCAGTTTTAACCAGTTGCAAGCTAAACTTGATAGCACCTAAAAATTTAAATAATGATATCTTACCTCTAAACTATTATCACATATAACACTATAATATAAGACGTATAACTAAATTAATATAAGATTTCACAAGGAAAATATTTTACGCTTTAAAATAATAAGTTTGTTTCTCTAACAAATAAACGTTTCTATGGACGCGTTGCCATAGTAACGTTATTTTGTTTATAATTTTTGACAATGGTGGGTTTTGGTGTCTCAAATCCAGAATTTATTCGTATTCATACTTTTTATACTTGAATGATGGATGTAAGATGAAGGTTGGATATAATACTTGTATTTGATAACTAAATGGCGAACTGCACCTTGTATAAGGAATCGAAAAGTGGTGTTTTATACCAGTTCATTGGTTCATTCTTAAAGAGTTTCTGTTTTAAGGCATTATTTAGGCTCTAGAACCCTACCATAATCAATAAGGTCGGTTATAGTTTTCTAACTATAACTGACACATATGTATATATATATTTCTATATACAGGTGCCCCACCCAAACTACCATAGATCTAGAGGGTACCCACCACACCATTTCAGCTAATCAAGTGAAAACAGTGGTGTAGTTACTCGTTGATTAACTGGGCAAAGTGGTTTTTTGAACAGGGGAAGCTTTATTCTATCATCTTAGACACGTCTTACGAGATCTATAAAAAGGTAAGGAAATTGCAAAAATAGGCATTTATTCTACAGAGAACAGTTAGTTGTTTATCAGTGGTACGAAAATCCGTATGAGACTAACTGACTTAGCTATGGCTGACTGGCTGGCTTAGCCATCTAATTCCAAAGTGTGCCCAAAGTGCCTTGGCCTTAAACTTGGCTTTTGCTTGGGCTATCCAAACCATACCGCAACAAATAAAACAACGTCTATAGAATACATTTTATTTTATTATAAATAATTTCAATCGGTTCATTCGTTTCCATAATACAATAAAAAATCTTATATAAAACATAAATGCATGATAAAATTCTCTTATTTGAATAGTAGAAATTGACATGGATTATTTTTAATTGCGAAGTTTAGAGCAATTTTCAGGTTGATTTCAAATTAATTTTAATACTGCTATAATTATACCTTTTTCAATCTCACAGATTTTTCTTAGCTAAAATATAATAATAAGAATTAAATTAGATAAGGGTTATTTTCAAGACATTTTGGCCATATTGGGATTAAAAGAATAATATGCCTACAGTACCAGTAGTATAAAATTGTAAACACTAAGAAATACACAATTAATTTATTATTTTATGGAATATAGAAAGAATACTTTATAAATGCACAACTCAGGTTACAATACAACATCAGTTAGTAAAGTGAAATTAATTACTTTATTGTGAAACACATTGGGGGCCATTCAATTTAATCACATGAGGTTTTTAGAGCACCTCTCTCCGTCTCGGTGACACGTCGTGAGGTAACTTAGATCCGATATTCGTAAAAGCATCTTATACGTGACACATTTCCTCCTTAAGTCACACGAAAAAATACACATGACTGTCACTTTATTCTACCCCCCCCCCCCCCCCCCTCTGTTTGTACTTCGGCCAACTATGAAACTAGATTGGGAAGAGACAGGAAGATCTAAATCCAAGAACGAATTAAGTAACGGTTAAACTGAAAGAAAGATTACTAGATATAAAACGTACATTTTACCGCTAAAAGGGAACTTTTTAGATCTCTACATTTCTTAAGCTGGGAAGACACTAGGATAAGGAAGATTAAAGTTTACTTAAATTACAAAATAATTATACAAAAATTATCAAATATGAATACATTGTAATCTCTGGCATTGACATAATTAGGAACTCAAAAAATCCTGCACACAAGTGGAACAGAAAAAAAAATAGTGCGTGGAGTCCCTCCGCGCGGAAGAAGTGAAACTTCGTAATGTGAAAATGAGTGCTTTCATACCCCCTCCATAGTAGCGTTAAACGTTTAACGCAACCTTGTTGGAAGTCGCATAAGAAGTTTCACTTCAAAAATAGAAATAAGGTAACCCGCTAAACTCAACATTACTTACGTTTTTTGCAAGTCGATACGATTGAATGGCTATTTCATGAAATACTCATTGAATGGGATTAAATGAACTTGTATTGATGATTATAACTCTGTGAATACATACGTGTTACAATAACGAATCTTATTTTGTTGAAAAGTAACGTTTTGCAGGCTACCCTGGAGCTTAAGTTAATTTGGCAATATTACCGAAATTCCACCACCTAGCACTAAGCCCGCGTAGTGGATTACGGCCCACTCACGGGAGCAGGCCCCCTATTCACAAACGCTCGTTTATCTTGTTTTGGCATTACGAAAGCGAGTTGAGATAGACATACGACTTTCCGAATCGAAATCGAATCCGAGCGTTTGTGAATACGGAGACTGGCCCCAGCAGTAGGAGGAACATTACAGGCTGATTATACTGAGGATATGACATAAATATTTTCGAAAATGTTTGGCACTTTAGCAGAAAAAGTTTACTATCTCTAAAGATCTACCAAAGTCCTCTAATTAACACAAAATATAAATGCGTCGTAGCACCTGTTTACTAATTCATTTAAAAACTTAAATTAATTTATTTTTATAAGAATAATATTATGTTATACAATACAACAGTTTGTTACCATGTAATATTTTTATTTCACAAACCTTAAAGATTGCGGACATTAATTGCTTATTTATTTCATTTTGGCGAGCCCTGGGCCCTGATAACATTATTCACAAACCGTGGTTAGCTCATTAGAAAATTGTCAAAAAATTTATAACTTCATCCGCAGTGCAATTGATGATGGATATTTTTTACATAGAAACTGTTTTGTTCCGTAAACGAAGTTTTTTTCTTTTTCAATTACTTTCAATCTAATTACAGTAGAACTAATAGAATAGATTGAATGTCGACAATCTGCTCCTAAGAGTTACAAATAGACTCGCAGTTCATCAATGTACTTGACAGCAGTTACGTACAAAAATAAACTGCTTTAAGAAAGACGTCTTATTTGAAATTCGTTATTATATGCGCACTTATTATAGAGACACTTATTACATAGAGGTATCTCATGAGATGACAAGTAATAGAGAAGTATGGAAGAAGAGGACCTGCTGCGCCGACCCCAAATAAATTGGGATAAGGGCAAGAGAATGATGATGATGCGCACTTATTAACCACCACCATCTTATAGCACCACACGACAGGAAGCTCGCGTCTCAGCATAGGGCAAGTTATATGCTGGGGGGTTACTCTCGACGTCTTACAGCAGTATTGTTTTACTCTTATTCCAGTGTGGGAAAGAGACGGAGCTATACAAGATGTCTAGCGCCATCGCTTTCCCACACTAGAAACAATAATGTTTTAAGACGTTTTGGTAGGCCATCTGACTATACCACCACACAATCAAGGCCACTGCCTCTCCTCCTCACTCTTATTCAAATAATTGTTAGATCCTTGCCAGCTAAACGAGCTGTCCGTGTCCCCGTCTTCTGGTTTCCTTTCGTTATAGTTCGAAGCTCTGTTCTCCTTGACAAAGGAGCGCGGGCGACCTTCGATCAGGGAGTGGCTGAGGCGGGAGGCATCGAAGTGGAAGCCGGAGTTGGAAGGCTTTCTGACCTCGCGGAGATACTTCCATGTGTGGCTGTCTGGACCTTCGTCTGTTGGTTTTGGACTGTACAGCCATTCTGAAATGTGATACATATGTTTGTTAAATGTGTAAATGTGTGTTGCGTGAATTGTTTATTTTAAAAGCCTAGGCTATACAAGGTGTTGTTTTGCATTCTCGTCAAAATTCAGGAGATAGTTAATTATTAATAAACGCTGCATTTTTAGGGTTCCGTACCCAAAGGGTCAAACGGGACCCTATTACTGAGACTTCGCTGTCCGTCCGTCCGTCCGTCCGTCTGTCACCAGGCTGTATCTCATGAACCGTGATAGTTGGCCAGTTGAAATTTCTACAGATTATGTATTTCTGTTGACGCTATAACAACAAATAATAAAAACAAAAAAAAAAATTAAGTGGGGCTCCCATAAAAAAAGTATTTTTTTTCTTTTTTATAAATAATGCTACGGAACCCTTCGTGCGCGAGTCCAACTCGCACTTGGCCGGTTTTTTTGTTGTTTAAGTTTATCAGTATTTCAGAAAAACCCCCTTAATGTGGTTTAACGTTTGCTATTGTTTGTATGTTTGAAAGCGCGGTTATAGAGCGAGGATCAGACGGGCCGCGTTTAAAACACGGGTGGTTCGCACTTGCCGATTTCCGAAAATAAGAAAAATCACCTACCCATTTTATAATTGATTCGGGACGACGAATCATTAGCTTAGTTACCTCCTTGAATTTGATGAGGATGCAAAACAACACCTTGTATTAATATTCTATCTACTATCTAAGATCTATTTCTATAACTACCTACATTTTACCTACTTAACTACATAGCCAGTTATTTAGGAAAAATAAAAAAAAATATGAGTACGTACCTAAATTAAGTATGGGATAAAAAAAACAATCATAGTGCTTGATGATATTAAAAAAGCTTCAGTGCGATAATTGAAAATCAATGATTTTATATAGCGGGTGAGAAAATTTAAATAGCATGGTAATTTAATGTACCGCACTTAAATTTTTGCAGAGTAACGTAACGTTTTTTGTCTAAATGGAAGGCAGAGTACGGTGAATAGTGCATCGCACTCACGCGCAGACCTTTATAATTGATGCACAAAACGAAATAAACCGAAAAAAAACTGAGTGCAATAATTGGTACAAATACAGTCAATAAGTAAAGTTTTCAAATAATAACCGCAACTAAATTTAAAAATAAATAGTGCGTTAACGCACCAGTGATTTCATACCCCCTCCAAGGTAGCGTTAAACGTTTAACGCAACCTTGTTGGAAGTCGCATAAGAAGTTTCACTTCAATAGGCGTGAGGAACAAAATCAGAAGACGACAGATTTATCGGATTTAGAGTTTTCCTTTTAAATTTAATGATCGTTGGTCTGGTGATCGCAATCACGATTGCTGACCATGAGTTCCTGGGATGGATTCCTGGGTCGGACAAGTTGTTTTCCAAATCAAGAATTTCTCCGCAGCAGCCCCGGACTCTGGTCTGTGCCCGGTTGATGGCAATAAGCTCGCCCCCTATTACACGAGACTTAAACATAAATGGCGTAATGTGGGTGTACTATTAGATACACCTCTGCCTAACCCTTCCGTGAATACAGGCGTGATGTTAGGTTGGTGATAAAAGCGTCAATTCATCATCATTATCATCATCATTTCAGCCGAAAGACGTCCACTGCTGGACTTAGGCCTCCCCCAACGCCACATTGATATAAGGGGGGTTTTACCATAATCGCCACGCTTGGCAGGCGGGTTGGCGATCGCAGTATGGTTGTTACAAAAGCACAGAGAACGCTGCTGCCCATTCTCTGGCAAGTCCCTGAGTCGCCTCTTACGACACCCACGGGAAGATATGGGATGGTGCTTTTCTTTACGTCCGACACCATACAGAACGAACTAATGGTTTGTGCCCGGTTGATGATAATAGGCTCGCCCCCTATCACATGGGGCTTAAACAGAAATGTGGGTATACTATTAGGTACACCTCTGCCTACTCCTTCGGGGATTACAGGCGTGATGTTATGATGGTGATAAAAGCGTTCATAAAATAAATGAAACTGTCCCACACACCTCCATTAGAGACATTAGCGATGGCAGTGAGCAGGAAGTCCTTGTCCTTGGCCTGCAGCACCAGCATGTGCCGCAAGATGTGCACCATGGAGCGCTGCGCCCGCGCCTTCGCGCGCATGTAGTACACCGCCACGCTGGAACCACACATACACTGCACAACTTATGGCCGATCTTGCATGAACAATTAGATTCATTACATTACGAAATTCATTGCCATTTAGAAGAAAATTTCTTTGTTGAACCTAGTATTAGTCTGGTGGTGTTTCTGTTTTTAATGTACAGGACCAAGTTTAATTTCTTTTTTTTCTTCGTTTACTTTTAGTTTTGTTTTATTAGTAATTTAAAACATTTTTCTTTATTTTCTTTCTTTGTTAGTGATTAAATCACCAAACAACACAGTGACCAAGAATCGGACCCAATACCTTGCTTCGATTCTGTACCATATTTCATGCAAATAAAGAATCTTAAATCATGAATCTTTCTTTTGAGTATATTTTCCTGTTTGAGGAGAGATTTTCAATCGCACCGAAGACTAGAAAGAATGCGGTTTTTCAGCTTACGTATGCATGCTCTAGAAAGAAGTTCCAGCAGTTTGCCATTGTGACCTAGTGGGACAACAACAGACTAGCTTGAAATCCACTTACCCAAGGAACAGCATAAGGAACCCAATGACTCCGGGCCTGACGATGAAAGTGAGCACGAGCCGCATGGTGTCCCGTTCGTTCAAGTGTAGTACACCTTGACTCATCACGCTATACACGTAGTCGTATCCACGGAACGGCCCGCATGCGTGTGATGATGTTCTGCAAGATATTCAAGGGAAAACGTATTCATAACTTCGTCTTCTTCACCTTTGCGTGTCGAAGGCACATTGTCATTCAAAATTCAGCTAAGCTAACTCTGCTCGCTGATGCAGTCAGAAGATCGTCAAGTACGCAGGTGACAGGGCATGCAGCGCAAGATGGGAGGTGGGTCATTGTCTGTGGAGACACGCCGCATACACACTTGAGATCTGAGCTGTCCATGAACACCTATCAGTAGAGATTGTCTTTGCTATGGCCGACTTGGGTTCGGAATCTATTTATACATTTACAAGTCTGCCATGGCAAAGTATGCTGTTGCCCGCCTCCCGTGTACTAGTACTTTCTAAGTTTAGCAAACATGCACCTTTGTAAATATTTGAATGTCTAAACTTTGACATCGGACACCGTAAGGAAACCCGGACTTATAACTTTGACTAAAATTGCCTAAGGTAGTTTAGGTGGACTAGTAGGAGTGGGCGATACAAATCGTATATAGGTACAATATCTAAATATGAATCGGCACACTATCCAATACCTATATATCGGACGCCACTGCATTTAGTTAGCCATATATCAAGTATCCGCGTACCTATAGCGAATGGCGAATATAGCACGATGAGTCCGATGATGAGTACCGAGTACCGAATACCGATATCCGGACTAGTACAATAGTAGGGTAGGTAGGTAGGGAGAGTAACTAGAGTAGTCACTAGTTAGTACAGTAAAGGTGTTCAGTGTTCAATGTTCATAAACTCTGCCGAAGCAGAGTATTTCAAAAATACATAAGACTCATTTGAGTGTTCCCCTCCACGGAAATCTTTAGTAAAAGGCGAAAGATTTATACGTTTTGAAGGGAAACCAGAGATGTCGAATTTGTTCGGTGCAAGACACCCAACCAAGCGCCGGAGAATCTTAACACCGCGATTCAGGAACGTGACGTAAATGAACAACGCCATCTATCGAGGCCAGGTGAACTAAACGGGTTTTAAATAATTTGTAACAGGAGGAGCTTGGCCACCCTTTTAGAGGGTGCAGTGTAAGTATACCTGGGGGGTTGTTTTACTAGGGGCGGTGAGGGGTTGTCTTTTGTTATTTTTATCTTCAAATGCAAACCGAGAATGCATTTAGTGGGTTAGTATTTGGGACTTCAATGCCTGTTAAATATAGAGTTATTGTTCCTATAAATTTAGTTATTAGCGAAAAATCCATCAATTTATTTTTTTTTACTTGACACGTTTCTTGATTGTGTCTTTTATAGACCTAAGTTTATCCTAATATCGAAAATGTCACTTTTCAAGCAGGCAATAATAAAATTGTGTTAAATTCTAGTTAAGATAGAGCTGCTTGATGCTTTCCCTTAATAATTTAAACAGTTTTTTTACTTAAATGATAGCAACATTAAACACCATTATGATTAGTGTTCATTTCCCAATTTTTTTATTTAATATTGAGCTTACTAATATCTTATACTTTTTAAGTCATCAACTCATCAGTAAAAAATATGGATTTGTTTCTGAAATAAAAGATGAAGGTGACAACGTCTTACCTAAAGAACAATGATCCGATACCAAACAGCGTGGTGAAGAGTGACAATGTGACGAACATGTACAGTACTGTCTGCGTCTGCGCAGCGCGCCATACCTGGAAGTATAGGTTTTATATTTAAATATCACATCATACATGCACAAGAAAATGGAAAGCATACCGGTATGCTTGAAGCAAGTTAATGCATTGAATAGAATAGGTTTTACAATACTGTTAATTTAATAGTTACAATGGCTTATAGAAATGGATTTCTTGGTCCCATTTTGCCAGGACCTGAAAAATAAAGAATTTTACTGCACCTGTTTCCAAGTATGGGACTATTTTACCCGAAATGAACGGTGTTAATCTGTTCCGACTTTTCCGTCTGGGAACTTGCAAAGTGTTTTATTTAAAGAGTTGATAAAACAAAGCAATGCACTGCAAAACAGGATTTGAAGACATTTTTGTTTGATAAACTAGTTTAAAAAAAAGTGCATAAGTATTTCCATTTATACAGTACTGTCTGTAATTATCGAAAAAAATCATGAAATATGTAAACACCATCATCACCGTTTATCATGAAATGGTGGTCATGGCTAAAGGCGAGCCGAGAAATAAAAAATAACAAAAAATTTTTTGTTTTCAATAAACTACTACTAAATTTTTAAAGGAGAGACAACAATTTTCTTCCCGCATGTCCTGTTGTCTGTTCATTACAGGTACTAAAAGACGCTAGTGAAGGCGCCAAACTAGTCGCTCACTTCTGAGCCGACACAAGTTAGGTTAGAAGCACACGCTAAGAAGAAGAATTCGAAGGTCTACCTTCCTAGCGGGCTGGCAGGCTCTCAGGGCGCACTGCTGCTTGATGTAGAAGAGGAGCAACAGCTTCAGGGTCACAGCCACCACCAGGAGAGGACAGAACAGCATCCCGAACCACAGCACGGCTTGGTTGTAGATCAGGGTCAGCGAGTTGTACGCTATGTTGAACTCTGGGGCGCTTTCAGATTTGCTCCAGCTGAAGATTTATAATGTTTAGTTTTTATTTTGCATGTAGGTTATCGCTGTTTTGGACTTCGATGGTGCTGTGATGTATCACTGTTTGGAGATTGATCTGGCGCAGGAAAAGAACAAGTTTCATAAGAACTCCCGATATTAGGAGATAGGATTGGCGACGATATTAATTTCAAGTTGATCTTTACTGCATCTGGATAGATTCTAATTGCATGCAAATCGTTTTTAAGAGATACTTGCAAAAACATCAACGATTGATTCATGTCAGGTCATGTACGACTTGATTTCATTTGATGAATCATTTCTTTCCTTAAGAGAATGTAAATAGTCAACTTAAATATATGTGTTTTCAAAACAAAATAGTATTTTCTTAACCAATTTTCAACAAAAATATGTACAAAATAATAACAAAAACTCACTTATAAATTAAGCCCCTAGTGAACTCAAAGAGTGGCAACACAAGCAAAGATACGGCGGAGTCTAGCAACACCAACCGGTACGCCTCCTGACCGAACGACGTTTCCCAACACTGGAATAATAATATTACAACATGGAGAAAGCAAAACAAAATACTTGAAAGCTGTGGTCGCAAGGTCCTTAGGACTTATCAATATTTAACAGTTCTTAAAATGTAAGTTGTTTAAAATGACAGCTGTCAGGATGTGCATAATTAGGCCTCCTACGCACTGGCGACCATAGACGCGGCCAGGCCGCCGCGGCCATGGTCGCCGTTGCGTAGGCAAGCGCGACATGTGGGCGGCCGAAAAATTTGCAGTCGACTTCCAAGGGTGTGTCAAGATGGACGTGCAGAAGATAATCACGCTAACTGTGCTTGTGTATTTACTACGAAAACGAAAACGGAAGATTTCACGTAAAAGACAGTTTTGGGTGCATCCATTACTTTGCGAGAGAAAGACTAAAGGATTATATTATACTTATTTTTTGGATTTAAAAATGTATGAGAAGAGATTCTTTAATTACATGAGAATGTCAACGAATACTTTTAACCTGTTACTGGATACAATAAAACCAAAAATTACTGGAACTGGTAACAACTATCGGAAATGCATTCCAGCAGAAGAAAAATTAGTAATAACAATAAGGTAAGCTTTTTCTTTTTTAAATACAGAATGTTTAAAAAATACGTGATATATTTTAAAGGGTGTTTCGGAATGGAGTATTGTGTACAGGAAAAATAAAAATAATGTGATAGGGCCTTTTTTTTACTTAAACTGCTAAATGGATTTTTTTGTAAATTTGAATTATACAAGACTCGTTTCTGAATCGCCCTAAACCACCACTGTTGTGTTTTTCACAACAACCTGTAAAATTCATTGACCAAGGTTTTGCCACTTTAAAAAATTTATGAACTATTGTTCAGTAGTATTCTATTTTACGACTTTGAAAAGGAGAGGAAAAGGGCTTGCTTATAACATGTTTTTAAATATTAAAAAACTGAAGTAGATAATCAAATTATTTGTATTTTCATAACTTAAAAAATGGCAATTGTGAACAATTAATGATTGAAATTGGGAAATAGGTCTATCATTTCTGAATTTTGAGAAATATCAGAATAATGAGTATGATTATCGCTGTAATTTGAATCATCTGATATCCTGTTGGTAGTAGAATAACCTGAATAACTCGGTCGATTAGGGTCATATTCTTGGTCGTTAAGAGTATTGAAATTACTTGAATAGTTTATGCGCGCTGTTGTAGGTGTACAGTTCGGTTGGTATTTTTCTATAATTTCCATGATTTCCATTTTCGCTTTGGTCTTCATTGCAGCAGGGATTGTTTGAAATCTTTCGAGGAGGGATAAAAGAAACAGTCTGTCACAATTTGAATCATTCTGTGTAGTCGCTATGGTCTTATGCAGAACTGAAATTAGAGGGTCTGTATCGGATTCTTCGTTTGGTATTTTTTTCTTCCTTTTTGTTCTAAGCGACTTTGATGCAGACTGTTGAGTCTCAAGATCAGAAGATCTTGCACTTTTATTTTCTTGACTTGCCTCTTCGAGACTATTTTCTGTTGCGTTTGTGTCCAGCACTGATTTCAAAAACAGTAATTGGTTGAAATAGGTGTATTGTGATTTACGTTTTGCAGCAGAACCACTTTTGACATCTTTAAGACGGCGCAGCTCTCTTGTGAAACAGTCTCTAAGGTTTTTCCATCTTTTTTGGAGAGTAATGCCTGTAAATCAATAAATAAATGTATTACATATTACAAAACTAATATTATGTTTATTAATGTGAATTTTATTTTCAGGTATTTGGCTACTGGGTGTTCTTTATCTCATATAAGTCATGAATACCGTATAGGGCTTCCTACAGTATCGGAAATAGTATTTGATGTTTGTGAAGCAATATGGGAGATATTAAAACCAATTGTGATGCCACAATTGACCAGAGATAAGTGGATTCAAACGGCTGAAGGTTTTCAAAAAAACGCCCAATTTCCTAATTGCATTGGAGCCATCGACGGCAAGCACATTAGAGTTATCAAACCACAACATTCGGGATCTCTTTATTACAATTACAAGAATTATTTTTCAATCGTGTTACTTGCAATATGTGATGTAAATTATAAATTTCTTTACGTAGATATTGGAGCATACGGCAAATGCAGTGATTCGTCAATTTACAAAGACTCTGTATTTTATCATAGGCTTTTAAATAATGATCTCGATATTCCGAGCAATAACCCCATCAAAGAAAATGGCCAATCAATGCCGTTCGTTTTAGTGGGTGATGAGGCGTTTTCACTATCGGAACATATGATGCGACCGTATGCTGGGAGAAACTTGAATAATGTAAAGACTAATTTTAATTATCGACTATCCCGTGCCCGCCGCTATATTGAATGTACATTTGGAATATTAGCCAATAAATGGCAGATTCTTCACCGACCCCTAAACGTCAAGAAAGAATTTGCAGTTGTGATTATAAAAGCTCTATGTGTGCTTCATAATTTTGTGCGAGAAAGAGACGGATATGATTTCAAGGACACGTTAACTGTACCAGAGACTTTATTAGAAATACCTGCATGTTTACCTAATAGAGCAAATAGAACATCAACCGAATATCGAGATATATTCGCAAACTACTTCAGTACCGATGGTCGCTTGCCCTGGCACAATTTGTAAATATATGGGTGCGTACCTACGACGGCTGCTCAGTTTGTGCGTTGAGGCACTTGCTCGCCGCGAGCCGCCATTGCGCGCCGTAAACAAAATGGCGTCAAACGCACATGCGGTATGAGTAATCTTTTCAAAAAGTTATTCCAATCATTACGAAAACCTGGGAAATTTTAGCAAATAATTGTCAAAACTCATGTGCAAAGCGAAAAATAGTAGAAATAAAATAGTTATACTTTTGACAATTACCTATTTGCTAAAATTTCTTAGATTTTGAATGAACGGAACAACTTTAAAAAAAAGCACTCATGTCACATATACGTGTCGAATGCTACTACAGCACCTGCTGCGTTTATTGTAGTTCATCGCATTATTAATTTACTTAGGCATAATAAAATAAAATACTAACCAAGTTCTGCCTTTTCTTTATCTTCCATGGATTCACCGCCAAATATATCGACCAGTTCAAGCCACAACTGCCGCTTAACATCTTTATTGGAGTAATCATTTGATTCTAAATCCCATAAACCTCTTCTATTTTCAACTTCAATTATGAACCTTTCCGTGTCGAAATTGGCCATTGTAAAACAATCACTCTGTAGCTAGCTACACGTCTGGTCGCCGCGGCCGATGCGGTAGCACTGATGAATTTTAATACAGAAGTGATGTTCTCGACGGCCACGATTGGTCGCTGGTCGCGTGGCATCAAATTGGACGCCGCGGCCAACGGTGGCCGCTGGTCGCTGGCCGCTAAGTGAGTAGGGGCTATATAGCGATTGCTATAAAAGTCCAGAATTCACTGGCCGCCGCGGCCAGGTCGCGGCGACCATGGTCGCCAGTGCGTAGGAGGCCTAAGCCAATCATTTTATTAAGGCGCATCACACAGGGCGCGGGCGCGGCTCCCACGACCCGCGCCCGTCACGCGCCCGTCCCGCACCCGACCCGCGCACGACCCGCACCCGACCCGCGCACGACCCGCACCCGACCCGCGCACGACCCGCACCCGACCCGCGCCCGTCCCGCGCACGCTTTCTGTGTGATGTCGTCCATATAAGTACATAAAATACAGATTCCGACCCGCGCCCGCTCCCCGACTGTTTTTTTTATAGATTAATTTAATTGACCCTAATTAATACTCATGTTTACTGCTTAAAGTGGAAAAGTGGCTATAAAAAAATGCCGAAAGAAAAAAAATGGTAAAATAATTTCGAATCACAACGTAAGAAACGTGTCTTTAAATAAAGGTGCGTTCATATTTAAATCCAGTTTAGCAAACAAGCGTCACGCAGCTACATTTTTTGTAGCGGTTTGGTCATACAAGTCTGTACCTCATCAGGGTGTTTCTGCGACCAGTACACGAGCAACAGCATCAGAGTACCGACGTCCAGCAACCATGTTCGTGCTAGCGTAACGTACAGCGCCGTGCGAGGGTTGTAGAACTCTAACCTGGAATAAAGATAACATAGGGTTAGCACTGATGGATACTGGACCTTGTGGAGGAAAATGAGACAGAAATACCTTCCTCCCCACAGCCTTTCCATTCCTTAACTATTCAGCCTTGTCACTCCACAGATCCATCCCAATATTCTTATCTTCGCTACATGCAATCCTTTTATAATACATATGGGATATCTTTCGTGATTGTACTCTGTTATGAGCTCCCGATATTTCGACGCTCTTGCAAACGCCATGATGACTGGAGAATGTGGGTTGATGGTAAATAAAACACTCACTTGACCACGACGTGCAAGATGAGCGGGCACACAGTGACGCACAGAGTGACGGCCACAGACACGCACAGCTCCCAGTGCGGCAGGCCGGTGTGCCAGCCCAGCAGGAGCCACAGTCCCCACTCGATGCCCACTATGAGCGCCAGCACGAACACACTGATCACCACGTTGGTGCCATACTGGGCCATCTTTGTGAGGCAAGACATGGCGGTGTTTTTACGGTTCTGTTCGCTTAGGAGCTCCTGGAATTAAAGATACAAGAATTGATAACAATTATGCAAAAAAACATATTCGACTGAGATTCCATTAAGTTTGAAAGTGTAAATAACTAATTTGGTTGGTATTCTTTATACCGAGAATATTGGTTGCTGTATCTAAGTCGGCAGTTAGCCGTCTAAATTTCACAGTCAAAATCTTTTGGTTTTGACCGGTTAAAACTATTTTAACAATAACTAACATTTACTTAGAAACTCATTAGGTTGTTAGGTCTTTTTTTTTGAGACCCTTTGAAAAACATCATGTTGTAGTAATTCTAGGTAATTATAACCGAGGCGTTCTGAAACAACAAATTTTTGGTAGAGAAAACGCCATTTAACTTAATAAGGGTTTTGACTGACACCGGCCAAAGGTGGTTTTGTCCGATTAACAGTTTGTCTGTAACATAATATGTACAGTCTCCAAAGGAGATAAGTAACCAAGATCTCATACTACTTGTATGAGAAATTGGTTACTTATCTCCTGCAGACTGTACATATAATGTTTATAATTCTTTTATTTCTTACCTTGAACTCGTTGTAAAGACTGTTGGCATTTAGTTTGGCCGCTTCCTGCGTCACGACACCAAAGTCCCACCCACAGAACACCTTGTTCGCAAACACATGGCTCAGGCCCCCTGACGTCTCTATGAAGTTCAGACGATACGAGTATGCTGTCCTGAAAATGTCGAAGTAAAGAAGATTATCATACGTAGCTTTAATGTCTTCATCTTATAAACAGATAGGGGTCATAATTAAACGGAAGTCTCCTCTACATGGACTTCGTTACCCTGATAAATTATGTGCCTAGTGTTTTCCCAAATACATTAGGGTCAGCTTGGCTTCCAATCTAACCGTATGCTGCTGAATCCGTACTTTACATAGAGCGACTGGCTATCTGACCCCCACAGAAGTTACTGGGTAACACGATACCCCTCAGTAAGACAGCAACTTGATTTCGTCCACTTCTGGACACAGGGTAAATATAAATAATATAGCTGGATGTGTGGTCAAATAAGTACGTAGAGCAACGAAAATCGCTATACATTTCCAAAATTATAAGACGTTTTAGTTTTAGAACGATCCATATTAAACAGACTGGAGTAAAAGACATACCAATATTCTCATCAATGGTTACACAAATTCGCAAAACAATATTACATCAGATCACATTGATCAGCACAAAACTTGATGTAACATTGATAAGTGTAAACCTACTTCTGATGCTGACTGTACATTTAGTAGGCTGAAAATGACTATCATTAAACTAGAAAGCAGAAGAAGTAATTATGATTTAAAAAAACTTACCTATAACACAGCACTCCAAAGAACATTAAATACAGACAGACCATGGTGAAGAAGTAAGCGAACGCCATATTGTACGTGAGCGTTCTAGGCGTGGCTATGTCGTCGTTGTGGTAGTGCCCGTAGAAAAGAAGCGAGTCCGTTAGACCTCCCTGGAAACACAATCATTGCGGGGTGATTATTTGCAACCTTCAGGGACGCTAGAATTAACAGCTGCTCGGCTTTAGGTTAAGCCTTGCTAGCCTTGGTTGGCCCGAGGATGGGTGACCTCCCATTACAGAACGAGCTTCCTCCAAGCCTCGGAAAAGTCTGACAACCAGTCTTACCAAAGACTATCATATTACCCAGTGCCAACTGGGTTGTGGAGGTCAGATAGGCAGGCGCTCCATGTAAAATACTGGTATTCAGCTGCATCCGGTTACACTGAAAACCGACTCCAAGATGTTTGGGAAAAGGCTAGGCAGATGATGAGGGAAGCTACAGTGTAAGGCACTTTTATTTTGGACCAATCAATCAGCGGATAACACCGCTGTTTATCAAGTATTGGCGACACAGAGAGGAAGCCTGTAACAAAGCAGTAGGAGTGTTTTAGGCTGATTAATAAAAGGACTAGAAGAATACCATGACAGTCGGAAATTTTCAGTCTATTTCACCTTCCTTCCTTTCTTTCAACCAATTATGCTCGGAAAGAATGGTAAGACTACGGTCAAATGAGCTTGCTAACTCTATAACCACATAGTAATTCCTGCTGCTTACCAGATTATGTGCTTAAATATCTTTAACACTTTCGGTGCTAACCCCCCAGTCGAACAATAATTCATTCGTTTGCCTACATCCCGCATAACGAGTCGTCATTATGTAGCTATAGATGACTTATGCATACAAGTCGTCATCATCATCATCAGCCTATAATGTTCCCACTGCTGGGACACAGTTCTCCTCTCTATGTGAGGGAGTGGGCTGTAATCCACCACGCAGGCCTAGTGCTGGTTTGTAGATGTCACATGTCTTCGATTTTTTAGTTCTAGGACATGCTGGTTTCCTCACGATGTTTTCCTTCGCCGTTTTTGAGGGCAGCGGTGATGAAATAAATTACACAAAGTAATGCGCCTGCCTGGGCTACAACCCACGACTTACTACTCGTAAGTCGGGGCTGCCACCACTGGGCCACCGCTGCTCCATACAATACTGCATACATACATGCTGCATACAAGTAAAAATGAATTATTTTAACTTGATAGCGTTAGTGTTAAAACATAACCCTAAGTTTACTATTGCACAGTCCGATAAAAAACAGAAAATATACTTCAAAATCTTACCATCCCCGTAACAAAATCCAGGGCACTCAACTGGACCCTGTCAGCCTTCACCTCATCGTGTAGAACCTGCGGTATCACGACAAAGGCGATGACGAGCGTGGCTAGAAGCAGGTCTAACGCGAACAGCCAGCGGAGGAAGTAGAAGTAGGAGCCCACGGCCGAGCCGAAGTGCCCTTCGATCTGGCGGATGGGCTCGTACCAGAACTCGAAGGAGAAGACCACGTCGCGGCATCGGTCGCGGAGCTGGAAACACGTCATGATTATACTGTACTTCATCTTCTTCTTCTTTTCGTATACATAGCATCACACCAGTAATCCCTTAGGGTTTAGGCAGAGGTATACCTAATAGTACCTCTACATTTTCGCCACTTATGTTATTTTTATTTAAGTCCCATGTAATAAGTGGTCAGCCTATTGCCATCAAATCCAGATTCCCTGGCTACTACTGATATATTCATGATGGAAAACCCTAATAACACTTTGCCCGACCTGGGAATCGAGCCTACAACCTTATACTCACGTGCTTCTATTATATGACTCCGATTTTATACGACCAGTATGTAACCTAAACCGCTCTATCGTTTGCCACACTCAAATGATCTAAATTCGTATACTGGAATACTTTGTCCTAGTATAAAACAGTTTAATTATATTAGGAGTACGTACTTAAAGACCCTCGTTCATGGCCCCGGGCGATGAGACTTGCGTCAAGAGACCACCTGCGTTACACACAATGTGGTGACTCGTTGCTCGCTCTAAGCAACTTTTTTATTTTTTCTCTCCGCAGTCGCTGACGTTGTTGTCGTTTGAGCGTGGATCTCGTGGCCATACAGGTAGGCCATTAGAAACTATAAAAAACCGGCCAAGTGCGAGTCGCACACAGGGTTCCATAGCCCCAAACAAATATTAAAACAATATTTTGAACTGTCATTCATTAGTTAGTAAACTTCCACTCAACCGCAAAACTAAATTTGTTTTTCATAGTATGTTAATGAAAAACAAAGTTACTGTTGCAGTTTGATGAAAAAGTCCCATATCTCAAAAACTAAACATCATATCTTATTGAAACCAATTTTCGTTGATAGTTTTTTTTACGTTCTACAATCCTAAATATTTTCAGAATTTTCCTCCTCTTACTTTAGAAATTAGAGGGGGGGACACACATTTTACCACTTTGGAAGTGGCTCTAGCGCAAACTATTCAGTTTAGAAAAAAATGATATTAAAAACCTCAATATCATTTTTGAAGACCTATCCATAGATACCCCACACGAATGGGTTGTATGAAAAAAAAATTTTGGTTTTCAGTTCTATGTGTGGGGAACCCCCAAAATTTATTGTCTTTTTCTATTTTTGTGTGAAAACCTTAATGCGGTTCACAGAATACATCTACTTACCAAGTTTCAACATTATAGTTCTTATAGTTTCGGAAAAAAAAGGCTGTGACATACGGACGGACAGACAGACAGACAGACAGACAGACATGACGAATCTATAAGGGTTCCGTTTTTGGCCATTCGGCTACGGAACCCTAAAAAGGCTTGATTTTTTCAGACACCAGTGGTCCAGTGAATTCATGGATATAATCAATATTATGTTATCAAAGTTTAGAATTAAAAAACGTGATGTAATGAATTAAAACCATTCGCCTAAATACGCTTGATTAATTTATGGCGGGCGAAGTTTTATGCTAACAATAAACAAATTTGATTTTTACATCAACCATTTGTATTTCTAAAATTAAGCATGCCACATGCCACAGATCATGTCATCAACGTCGAGCTTGAGTTTCATACAATGAAATCAGAGCCAAGCCAAGCATGCATTCCCAGAGCTCATATTTCAGAGCTGCTTAACAATTACTGAATCGATCGAGTAATTTCAACGGATAAACTCTGCCGAAGCAGAGTATTTCAAAAATACATAAGACTCATTTGAGTGTTCCCCTCCACGGAAATCTTTAGTAAAAGGCGAAAGATTTATACGTTTTGAAGGGAAACCAGAGATACCGAATTTGCTCGATGCGAGACACCCAACCAAGCGCTGGAGAATCTTAACACCGCGATTCAGAAACGTGACGTCAGCGTATAGCGACATCTGTTGAGGGCTTTTGGAACTATTGACAATCTACTTTTTTTTTTTACCCGACTGTAAAGAAGTGTTGATTTTTACAAAGTTTGATGAGACAATCCAAGTAAATATTAGATTGGCAGAGGGACAAGATTTACTGTTGTTAGGTAATTTAATCTAGATAATTATCGCAATTTTCATATATAAAAGGATGAATTCATACACAGGACAAATGAGTTTTCCCTGCCATTACAACACCAGTATAAGCTAACCTCACATTCTTTCATTCATTACAACTCCGTACTACGTTAGGCCATCTCTAACTAGCTTTCGCTACCTAATTGGTTTGAGAAGCTAAAATACTTGTCTATTTAAATAAACGTACTCACCCTTTTCCACGCAAACCCGATTCGATACTTCATCCGCTTCCACACTGAGATGGGTCGTCGCTTGGACCTGAGGCTGACTGACGCAGATAGTTTGGCGCGAACATTCCTCTTCATCGTCAGACCCTGTGGGAGGTCTCTTAGTGCCTCTCTGGAAAATTAAACATGTTTGATGGCGGATTTTCTTAGAAAGTAATAAGTTTTTGTGCTTTTCAAAATTAAACTACTGAACCAATTAGATTAAGTATTTAATAAATGTAGAGAAATGTGGGAATTTAAATGAACTTAATTAAATTAATTTACGTTACAAAAGAGGAAGTCTGAAAGGGGTGCCGGTGACTGAAAAGTTGAGTGATAATCGGTTGTCGTGGTATGGGCATGTGATGCGGAGGAATGAGGAAAATTTCGTAAGGAAAGTTTTGAGTATGAATGTGGATCGCTATAAGAGTAGAGGAAGACCAAAGAAACGATGGGTTGACAGTGTGAAGGATATGGCAAGAAAGGAAGTGTCTAATGAGATGACGAGTAATAAAGAAGAATGGAAGAAGAAGATATGCTGCACCAACCCCAAATGAATTGGGATAAGGGTAATGATGATGATATTACCGCTACTATACCGCTGCATGTAGTCCATACAATTTTGCAAGAGTCTCTTAAGTAAGGAAAGTCAATTAAAGAAGGAGGTTTGAAAATTCTGCTCCTAAACCACTAGTAAGAATTTTCAAATATGAGATGAAAGCCTGTAGGAAAGATTGTAATTTTTGCCAATAGAAACTCTGAGCGCAAGGTTTGTATGAAAAATCTAAAGTTTTGGACAATTCCTGGCTATGTTAGCTTGGCTTGTATTAAGCTCAAGCTCCAATAGAATCTTGTTCTGTCGGAGAGTTAAATTTAACGCCTGTAACAAGATAGTTAGACCTACCTCCTCAATTCCTCAGCTTCAGGATCGTCCTCCATCAGCCGTCTGTGCTGCTCCATCTCCCGTACAATGATGTCTGCCTGCTTGTCAGCCGAGTCTGGCGTGTCGGTCTCCCCCGCGTCAATTTCTTCCAACAACGCATTGTGCTCGGAGTTGTTGCGACGGAGTCTTAACGTGTCTGGAGAAAGAGTTTTTATTGATTTACTTAATCACAAACAGGGTAAATCGTGTCCTTAGAGGCACTTCTTTGTTTTTCCATTCTTTGTATTCGGGTTTCAAAAGTGCCAACACAGCTTTTTGGAAAAGAAAATATTTAGTATTTTGACTTATACATTAAACTATGTGTATTTATATTCGTATTGTATAATCTTGATTCATTAATTTTCCGATTTACACCTTTAACTAACTGTTTGTCTCAGCATCACCCGAAGGTTAACTGCCAGAAAACGCCAATGGTATTAATTCCGCCTCGGTTCCATGTACAGTTCTATATACTAGTAGTATGAGAACTTGGTTACTTATCTCCTTTATAAATACATACTTCTGACAAACAACTCAGGGGTGTTTAAGCAGAAATCTCTAATAGAAAGGATTCAGTATTGGGACTCCTTTCTAAGATAACTGCTTCCAATTTGCTCTATGTCGTACGTGACGCATAACAAGATAAACTAGAGCACCTTCCGGTGTTTGGATAATAATACACAATTGCCGTTGTTATCACACTGGGTAATCTGCTTCGGATAGTCTGACTAACATAATTAAGAAAACCATTTTTGTTCGATGACTAATAGTTACTTGCAGTACCGATACTTTCAATTCAGAACCGGGATTATAAATATTCGGTATAAAAACCTTTCTTTTCCAAACTGAATATTATTATTAATTTATTGCCAGAACCGGTGCTAAACACGTTGAAAAATCGCGGGATTTCCCGAGAGCTTGCTCGGGTATATTTGCTACACGTTTGTTATTGTCATTTTTACTGTACCTATACATGCATGCAGAGATAGATATAATTATATTTAGGCATATGTAAGTTTAAAGTTGTGTAGACCACGTGATGATAATAAAGATCGAAGTTACATCATTTAGTTTCCGACAGCCCTTCAGCGTGTTTAGCGCATCATGTCTACCTAATTCTTAAGAGCGTTTATACCCTACGGCATTTCATACAAACTTTCAAGTCGTTATTTTCCGAAATGACTGAACAGATTTTGATGAAACTTCCTACGCATAAGCAGTATACATAGGTCTAAAAAGTTACTAAAAAATATTTTCGAAATGTCTTTCAAAAATGAAGATAATTTAGTAACTTTTCTTTGACTTGAAAGTTTGTATGAAATGCCGTAGGGTATAAACGCTCTTAAACACGAGAAGTATACCATAATCTATTAGTTTAGTTGTCAACAATAAGAAGCAGTGAACCCCTTTTCTAAGTAATTCTTACTTCACACTGTCCATCCATCAAATTCCACGGTTTCTTTTGGTCTTTCCCTACTCTTATAGCCATCGTCTTTATTACCAACACCACTGTAATTACAACAGGTTTACAATTTACATAATATTAAGCATGGTTGTACGTACCAATTCCTCGCAAAACAGGATAACTCGTTAAAAGATCGTAACTTCGGTACAATAGGTAACTGATTATGAATCTAAACTAATATTATAAAGAGGAAATTTTTGATTATTTGTTTGCATTGAATAGGCTCCGAAACTACTGGAGCGATTTGAAAAATTCTTTCAGTGGTATATAACCTATTTATCGAGGAAGGCTACAGGCTATATATCATCACGCTACGACTAATAGGAGTGGAACAGCAATGAAAAATTATGCGAAAACGGGGAAAATGTGACGCAAACGAAGTTTCGCCGGACAGCTAGTATTGTATAAAAGTAGAATGAGAACCTACATATTTTCTCCTTGATTGTGAATATATTTTTAGTGCTAGCCTGTGACATGGATAATACTGTTTGGTTCTGAATGCCTTTGTATTTGGACTTTGGTTCAAATTAGGTACAGATCGTGTTATTTTATGTAACAGTGTGTGTTATCGTAGTAAAAGTTATCATTTAAAGATTTGGCATTTGATGCTCCCTGCAATGTTTAAGTTATTCTAGTGTGATATAGTTCAGTTATATTTATATGTTAACTTGTAATCATCAATTTAGTGACCAAAAGACCATGGCAGTCCACATCTGGACATTACGTCGCCATGACGACCGATCCAGTGTTTCCCGCATCCAGTGGATTTCCACGGCCTTCAGTACTTCACCAGGTCATCGGTCCACTTTGTTGTGGAGTCCGTCATCAACTGCATAGACTTTCCCCATTTAATTGAGGTCGGCTTCCAGTCTTAACGAATGCAGCTGAATTCTGATATTTTACATAGAGCGACTGCCTATATGGTGTTGGTCCCGGCTGTCATTTGTAGATCTTTGATTTTTTTTACTGGGTTGCGGAGGTCAGTTAGGCAGTCGCTTCATGTAAAATTCTGTTACTTAGCTGCATCCGGTTAGACTGGAAGCCGACCCCAAGATAGTTTGGGAAAAGGCTAGGCAGATGAGGATGACTGCCTATATAACCTCCACAAGTCAGTTACTACTGACAAGGTAATACGGTACCCCTCGGTGATACTGGTTCGCAGACATTCGGGCCACTGACTACCTGTAACGACTCCGTCTAAAGTTACAACTGCTTTAAAATAAATATTATAACCAAACTACCTCTTTTTCTAACAGCAGCTAGCTCAAAAACTTCAATATCATCAGTTATCAGCGACATCATAAAAATCACTTGAAACACATAATTTTTCGACACAACACTTCACTCAGTCGATGTAAACATATTTTATGTATAAAATAATATAATTTTTCAATGTAAACAAGTGCTCACGATGATTCTATAATGTAGTACAAGGTAGACGATAAAACGGACTGCACTGAGTATAATAACTGTATGAAATAGAGCTAATTACTGAGTCCTGATAAAGGTGCTCGTTGACTGCAGTGTAACTGGCGACACATTCGCATAAACACATGTTTCTGTACTTCTCTCTTTGTGCCTCTTCTCTTAGTTGAAAAACCTTAAGGTAGAAACGCCAGGGTTGTCCGCAAAATTCAAATTTTCTTACGTTTTTTGCAATTTCCCGGTCAGTGTCAGGTTTGATGATCAACAAAATATGATTCGTGGCCGTAAAACTATCGTAAAGCTTTCACCACCACCTGGTGTTTCCACCTTAATCTCTGTCAATCAATTCAGCCAATCACAGTCTTTTGCTGAACATAGGCTCGTCCCCCCTGTCCTGTCCCCCGCCTTCACCACCTCACACTCAAATATTATCACGCCACACGCATTATTTGTGATTTTATGTGAATGATTCGCCAGTGCGAACGTACAGTAACGTGCTTATAGTTCCACTATGTCCTTTCAACTGTTCGGATTTCATCGCTCGCTTTGTTTAATATATTCGTGTTTAAGTATCGCCTTTACTGAATGAAATACGAGGAAAACCACACACAGCTATTGTTGAAAGTCTGTAAAGTCACTGTTTACTAAATATAATGTATGAATATAACAACAGCCCCTCGGAAATACTTAGTTGGTCTGTGGATGGGTGACAATCAATTACCTACCGAGTTTCCTCCGTGCCTCGGAATGCACGTTAAGCCTTCAGGACTTCAGGTCAAGATCCCGGTTGTCATTTGTAGATCTTCTAGAGTGGCTGGAAAGTCTGACAACCAGTCTATCCAAGAAGTATCATATTAACCAGTACTAACTGGGTTGTGGAAGTCAGATGGGCAGTCGCTCCATGTAAAATACTGGTATTCAGCTGCATCTGGTTAGACTGGAAACCGACCCCAACATAGTTGGTAAAGGCTAGGCAGATGATGATGAATCGAATGTATGAATTCTAACGTCTTGGACACGAGCTACACGGTCATACAATTTTAGTGTTGCTCGACGCAAATCGCGTCGCAAGCCGCGACGCCCGAGGCCGTGCAGGGGGACTTATTTCTACTTGCGTATGTGAAGTCAAATCTTAGTTCATCATACGAGTAAGTAGGTGCTAAGGCTTTTATTTTCGCCAAAAACTCTTTGTTATCAATTCATTCATTTGTTTTTGGTTGTGATTCTATCGACATGCAAAACCTTCAATAATACACGTTACAATTAAGTAGGTACACTACATTTGAACCGCACGCTTATGATAATTAGCGGTCGCCAGCAATTATCATCGCTTGTAACACATATCTGAGTAATAAACCCTTATTAAAACGATAATTGGGTAAACGCCCATTGTACTCTCCAGTCTCCGGTAACAATGTTGTTTTTAAACATACTCTCTCTTCCTACATAGATCAGTTGGTTGGTGGTTTAAGTTGGTTTTCTTCCTAGATAGCAATCTTCACGCCTTCTTATTCGAGAGGACAGAGAGAAGCTATTTAGGGAAAGAAGAAGAAGATTATGGAAGAAGAAGACCATGCTGCGCCGACCCCAATTTATAAAGTGGGATAATGGCAAGAGAATGATGACGTTCATCCTTCTTGCCTTCTTGAATGAAAATTAACAGTTTCTTCTTTCTTCTTGAGAAACAACAATCAAGGCATTACTAAATTGCTAGTTAATTAAATCGTTAAAAATAATTATTATATTATAAATCATTGGTTGGCAGCGCCATCTTTTGACAAAATATCGCATCAGTTTTCTTTTGTTTCGTTGTCAAAAGGTGGCGGTAATCTACATTTGTTCCAGAGCACCTGAGCACGTACCGTCGCGTCGCCAGGCAGTAGGCAGTCTACACTCTACAGCACAGAAAATATATACTCTAGTATTCTACAGACGGCAGAAGTTACTGATAACACAGTACGTGTAAATGATGGATGACACACTTTGATTGTATTCTATAGAAAATAAAATAGTGCCGCTTCTAGCAGCGGCTGCCGACGTACCTTCATGGCCTTTTTTTTTTTGAATGGCATCTCATTGTTCAGCAACGGGACTATCCTGTGGATGCCTTGAATTTAAGGCCTAGAGCCAGGAACCTTCATGCTCTGTGATTTGGCCATGTTTATAGTAACTACCGCGTGTCGTAACTTATGATGTTCTGTGCTTACGACATGCGGCTGTTAGACCAGAAATTAAAAAAAAAACACACCATGGCGACATAACGTGGGGATAATTAAGAAGAGCAAGGTGTGATTCCCTCAACAGTTGACAGACGACCTTGAGAACAGGCTGCCCGCAGAACAGGACTGAGTTTCGAACTGTCTAGCTTGTTAATTAATTAACTTACTGTACGGCAGCTGCCGCGACGGCATGAAGTTGACGGCCACCTGCCTAGCCGCATTGTTCCTCAGCGTTAAACTCCGCCGTGCACTTGGTGGCCCGCTCTCAACCTCTACTTCTTCTATTTCTTCCACCATATTCCCCTCCTACAGGACTGAAAATAAGATTTTTCACATAAATGAGTGAGTATTGTTATAATGAAACCTACTTTGATTGGATCTTCTTTAAATTATAGTTTAAACACTCACAAAATCGTTTAAGATAAAGTCTGGTAAATAAAACAGGAAGCAGAAACAAACACTGCTGATTGAACAACATTTTGCAATGAATGAAGTAAATGCTGAACTACTGATATTGTTGTACATAAAGGAGATCCCGTGGAATCGGTCTAAGATCTATCATCTCTCAGAGGGAATATAGTCTGAACTAGGACTATATCTTTAAAAAAAAACCAACATTATTCATACAATCATCATCAGCCTATAATGTTCCCACTGCTGGGACACAGGCATCCTCTCAATGAGACGGAGTGGCCTGTAATCCACTATGTGGGCCCAGTGCGGGTTGGTAGATGTTACATGTCTTTTTTAGTTCTAGGACATGCCGGTTTCCTCACAATGTTTTCCTTCACCATTTTGAGCGCAGCAGTGATGAAATAAATTACACCAAGTAATGCGCCTGCCTGGGTTCATACATACAATAATAAAGTTTAAGTAAGGCTTTTTGATTTACTCACACTCAGTAAATTAATTTCACCACTTTGTACAATAATGTTTATAAGCAACAAAGATTGTACATTTAAACACTGTTTTAAGCTTTCATGGTTTATAACTAAACTTACATAATTACTTACTTACACACAATTATTATTGAAAATCACAGGAGATATCCCATAAGTGACAGTACAAGTTGAGTGTTCCTTTGTTTACTCAATTCCAAACAACAAATAACTGTTGTCCTCAGTTATGTATTGATAATGTGAAGCCTAAACTAATCAACAGATAAAGTTGTAGCAAAGATAAGATGATTATCTTTGTTCTAGTGGGCTGCGGTATGATTATGTAGATACAATTAATTTAAAACCTTATTATGGACAGATTAAAATAATATCATCATCATCTGCCACGCTGGCCCTGCACAACAAGCCACTACCTCTCTCAGAGCAGAAGCCAGTGACCCGACAATGGAACCACTAAAGACGGATTATACTACCACCAATTTAAAAAATGCTTGTGGCTAAATAATAACAGCTGCACGGGTCTATCTTTAAGATTAAGCAGTGCTTGCCGAAGTTGGTCCATTGATGGGTGACCATAATTAATACAGAGTTGTCTTGGTCCCTCGAAAAGCACGTTAAGCCGTTAGTCCTGGCTGTCATTTGTAGATCTTTTACAGTCGTTAGGAGTAGTCAGAAGCCAAAAGTCTGACATCCAGTTTTACGCAGCTACTGGGTGGTGGAGGTCAGGTAGGCAGTCGCTTCATGTAAAATACTGGTACTCAGCTGCATCCGGTGAGACTGGAAGCCGACCCCAACACAGTTTGGGAAAAAGCTAGGCAGATGATGAATTAAAAAAAAAAAGTAATGTTTGTTTTATAATTACTAAACATTACTTACTAAACATTGGGATAGACTTTATGTAAAAGACAATATAATAACAATCTCATAAATTACCACTACAAACCCCATTACAAAAAATGCACAATACAGACAAAGTAAATTTTAAAATAGAAACAAAAAAGAATACTTTTTTATTCTAAACATGACTCATGAAGCATAGCAAATAAACCTGAATGTTTACGTAGTTGTTAATTGAAACGTAAACAATGATTCCACAATAATAATCAAAACATACCTGTAGTTATATTATATTTCCCCTCTTAGCTTGCTTCTTACCAAAAAAACAAAGATAAAATTATTGGAAACAAAAACAGATCTTGAGTCTTTGCAAGGTAAACAAATTATTTATTTACATTCACCATGTCTCACAATAACAAAGTTTATACAAAAGAAAAAGAGTACACCTTTCGTAAATAGTTATTTCTAAAGTAAATACTGTTTTGTAAAACTAAAAGTTTATGAAGAAAATGTTAAAAGAAAACTATGAATTGTCAAAAATATAGTGACAGTGACACTGACAAGACAACTGACAACTTCATGGTTTGCCAGTTCTTGTTGCAAGTGCAACTTTAATCGATAAGTGCGATTTCAGTTTCACGCTGTAAAGGGTTTTCTGAGTTTTATACCTATTCAATTGAATGATTTACGAAAGCATGTACAGCATCGAAAACACGATGAAAAACATGTCGAGGTGGTTCGTTATAGATAATTGAACGATTTGAACGCCCTCCACTCCAGCCACTCACCAGATTTCATGATTTTCATGTCATGTCAATGTCAGACAGACGTCATTTTTCGAGATTTTCGTACGAAAAGGACTTTCTGGTTTCGGTTTTGATGCCATCCATTTCTTTAGTAAATTAGGTAGTCTTTTTTAAATAATTCAGTTGCTTTTCTTTTCATTTAGATTGAATGATTGAGTTCATCACTTAATCTATAATACAAAGTGAAAAACATATTGTATATTAAGATCAGCGTGCACGCTAAGGTAAGTTAGTTTTTTTTGTCTACCTTTTCTAAATAAAAAGTCACCCTCTTACAAATAAATTATTCTCCTTGCGTTAAACCAGTTCTTTAGTCTAAATATGGTCGTGGGTTCTGAGCTATTACAAACGCAACCCCTTTGTCAAAAAAGTGGTTTCTCTTTCTAAAGTGAGGGTAGGGCAAATACATTCGAATATTTACGAGCGAAGACAAAGAATGTTGGTTCACCGCAAATACATACAAATAAAAAAGGGCTTTCAAAAGTATTATTAACTTATTTCTTGTTAAGACACTTAATATTTAAGTATATAGATCACATTTTAGAGATATAAAAATGAATACACACAAAAGTAATGATTTAAATTGCCTATTTTGTGTTGTAGTACACCACATTTTTTGTCACATATTTACGTCTTTGCACGCGGTTGCTTGTCATGTATATGTGACAATGGTGTTGAAAAGGTTAAAGATACTACCAAAATAACTAACAAGGAAATCTAATAGATCTGATTATGTGTCCACAAAATACTAATTTAAATATTATCAGTGTGCCATATCTCTAAAGATCTGGCGTTCCAACATCAACAGCTATCAAAGCAAGGTCAAACATATTTGTATACTGAACAAATAACATAAATGGCAGCACTTACATTGGCTAAATTGGGTACCGTCATAATGACCTCATTGTCCTGAATTAGGATGCATTAATACTCTAGAAGGAAATTACCTGTGGGGTAAAATCGAAACAAGTTGACAAAAGAACTAGATATGTAGAAACTTTTTTAAAATTGTTAACTTAGTAAATTAATCCATTAACATCTGGGGACCAATTGATAGCAACATCTAATTTGAGTTTGATTTAAAATACCCATGTTTTTTATCAGTGCACTAGGAATCTCCCTGTATCGTGTGTTTACAAACATATAGTTTCACATACACAACTATTGCCGTTGTAGATTATACAAATACTTGTTCTGTTCGGGGATCAATCGCGTACACAATAGGGGGTTCAGAATGATGTCCTGACCACGTGTGTACATGTTCTGAAAGGACATCAGCTATTTTCATCCTTCCGAAGTTGTATTAAAATATTTATGAAATACAAAAAAACACAATGTCACAGCTAATTACTCTACATAATTATTCCCGATTATTGTTTTATGGGGCCGAAAAGTTCTGGAATGGCGACCGCGAACCGGAAGACGATGTGTTGGAAGGCCTCCCACTAGGTGGACCGATGACCTGGTCAAGGTTGCGGGGATCCGCTGGATGCGAGGCGCACGGGACCGGTCAATGTGGCGTCACTTGGGGGAGGCCTATGTCCAGCAGTGGACGTCTTTCGGCTGAAATGATGATGATGATGATTGTTTTATGAATAAAAAATATATTTATATTGTGGTTATAGTGCACTGCTATGCAACAAAACAAATAGGTATTCAGAAAATCCCATTCATCAAACATTTGAACGGGCATTTTTCAGTGAACGGGCGCTGTCAGTTGTGCCTGGTCGTCTCTTAGCTGCCATGGCTTATGTCGAACTAATTATTTTATCTTTTAATTGTTTTTTTGTTTTTGCTGTGGACACTTTTAACGTGAAGTCTTGCTACATCGTTCTCACATAATGTACCATCTCAACATGAATGATGTAACCAAGGTTTTTGTAACAAGATTCTGATTTAAAAGAGTGTCCATGGAGTTTCTTGCCCATTCTTCTCCATAGAGATCTACGCTTTGGAATGGGCAACTACAGTACTTTCACAGTTATTATGTCTTGTGACTGGGACTGTAGCTTAATTTTTATTGTTGTTCGACCATTCAAAAGTGCCTGTAACTGGCTTATTTGAAATAAATGATTTGATTTGATTTGATTTCTTCTCATCTTTCACAGGTTCTAAATGCTCAATAGAGCAGGATGGCTTCGCTCCAGAACATCTCAGTGGACCAGATGAGGCTGATCCTGTCTGAAGTCATAGAAACCCTGGAATCCCCTGACTATGCCTCCAAGCTTGATGAGGCCAAGGAAGCAGCCGGCAATGAAATGCTAAAGATGATGCAGATTGTCTTCCCAATGGTTGTGCAGATTGAAATGGAAACTATTAAGCATCATGGGTTTACTAATAATAGAGAAGGTAAAATTGTTTCCAATTTATGTTTTCCCACCTACACAAATATCAAGTTTATGTAAGTTTGAGTAAAACAATGGCCTTGTAAAGAGGCTAAGTGGGGAAGCAGCCCAGCTAACCTAAATAGAGTAGGAGTAAATAAAGGAGGATTGAGAATGACTATTATTGTTGAGTATTAAATGTTTCAAGTTATAGCACAAATTTAACTTTGCCCAGCTGTGGGGCAAAAGAGACGCTAGCAAAAAAAATATATTTTAAATTTTAAAATATCAAATGCATCATCATCAATTCACTGCTGCACAAAAATCTCTAATGGAGATGGTAACAGTGTAACCAATGTTGCCACAGGTAGTTCTAAAAATCGTCATTGGTTTGTCTTTTCGTATCAATGATACATCCATATTAGACGGTTTGCGCCCAGTAGGTGGCCGTGGTTGAAAGTCTGTTAATGTAATTTTGGTCATATTGAGACCCAACTTTGAATACGCCATCTAGAAGCTTTAGTCGACATTCTCCATATCATCACCACACACATCATCTGTTACACCAGTCCAATCTGCCCAATTACCTACTTCTAGCTTGAGTATATGCTGTCTTTTTAGGCAAGCCCTATCTCTCAAAACAGGTTGTCTACACAACAAATGTAACAAATGATGGTCAACTACAAAGTATTTTAATATTTATTTCCTCGTTGATTTATCAATATTTTCCTTAATTTACTAAAATGTTAAATTGATGAAACATATTAAATATTAATTTTAGCTGCGGTGACTAAATTGTACAGTCAGTGATAACAATTTGCAGTAGACAGTGTCTTTTAAGTTTAAAGGTGGTTTTCACAGTGTAAGTCTCACTTAAAACTACACATCAGTGGGTAAATAAATTAACCCTGTCACTTAAGAGATATTTTCCGTGATTTAGTGAGTTCCCGATATTTAGATGTTGTTCCAAGCGCCATGATCGCCCGATTACTCAAGTCAACATGGGCGCCAGCAAGATTATTTCCAGGGGGGCGGATCTTCAGTTCCATGAAAGAAGACTTAAATTTTTACACATAGGTTATAACTGTTTCGATCCTTCATACAGCAATTGCTTGGTAGACTTTTAGAAAAGTTGTAGTCTCCAAGGCCGAGCGAAGCAAGCTCAAAAAGTACTAACACTAACTTGGACAGGTTAGAATTATTTCGATGCTACAAACAGGAACTACTTAGTAGACTTTTAGAAAAAATTAAGATCCAAGAGATCCTAGTCTAAAATTTTTGAAACACTACTTTGGACAGGTTAGAATTGTTTCGACCCTTCATACAGGAGTTACATGGGAGACATGAGTATAATTTTTTTTTTTTTTGGGAAAGTTGTTTGTTGTCATTAGTATAATCAGTTAATCACATGTTTAAGTATCGGTCACTAATTACCAGTCACCCTATAGACAAAAAATTAAATTAAAAGTTTAAAAAACGACATAAAATACCTCTAAAAAGCCAAAAAATAATAATAATCCAAGCGTCGGGGGTCCACTTTGTTCTGTGCTTGTACTAAGCGGTCTTCTTAGCGGTCCCCTGACGCTACGACGCTTGGTTTTTTTTTTGGCTTTTTAGAGGTTTTTTGTGTCGGGGGTTTTTTTTAATTTTAAATTTAATTTTTTTTCATGCTTTTTAAACTTATATTATTTTTTCTTAGCCTTGACTGTCCTACTCCAGGGCATAGGCCTCCCCCCTTTCCTTCAGTGTTGCGTCTCTTCTCGCTAATTAACGAAACCAAGGAAAGACATACATTTTTCAAAAAAATAAAATTTTAGGGATGGGCGTGTGTACCCCCCCCCCCCTCAGCAATGTCCATGGTGACAAGCGACAACGTTTCAAATAGACTACCTGTGAAAGTCCCTATATCCCTTCATCAACTAGAAAAGAGGTGATGATCTTCAAACGGCTGAGCAGATTTTCTCGAAACATAGCTAAGACCACTCGATTAAAATAACTTTCAAACGACACCACTTTTATCAAAATCGGTTCATCCGTTTAGGAGCTACGATGCCACAGACAGATACACAAATACACACGTCAAACTTATAACACCTCTCTTTTTTGGTTGGGGGTTAAAAATAAGATTCAAGAGAAAATAGTCTGCAAGAGTGAGCGAAATAACCACGAAATTTTTAATTTATTCCAGCCTTTCTTGGTATATCGGTCGATCATGCTCATCTTGTGCCTTAAAAATATAGTAGTAAGAGTGTGGTTCTACTGTACGCTACAATTTAATACGTACCTATTTATTAATTTTGTGGCATCGGGCAGGTAATGTTATAACTTAAAAAAACTCGAAGCTATAAGGGGGGTAGCTGCCCCCCCCCTGCCCTGGAACGCGACGCTCATGGAAAAGAGTATCGATGGAAAAAATAGGATTCTAGACCGAGCGAGACATTTTAGCACCCACCTCGAACTTGGGATAAGTTTTCTTTCGTCCTTTATTATAGAAATAGAGCTAACTCCGCCTTTTTATAAAGAAAACCTGAACGCAAAGGACATAATATATCTTGGTGAGCGAAGTCAGTGATTGGTTTCTCTATAATTGCCGGAGATTTCACACCCTCCCCCTGCTTACGGCCCGGACTTGACGATTGAAAACTTTATTGGCAAGGTCATGAATAAAGGACAGCAACTTATAACGCCTCAACTTTTTATTCGCACAGTAAAAATCCAAATCTTTTCTATATATTCTTTTCCGACGGGGGGGTGCAGGTCGCCCCCCCTTGCACCCTGCTGATCGCACCTATGCAAGTCATCACCGTAAGCGATAGTCGAAGCTGTAAACTTAAAACAGAGTGTGTAAATACATTGTGCATACAAGATCATAGTGTGGTATTTGAGAAGTATAAGTACCATACTTTAATCCGAGTATAATGGAAACCAGCATGTTTTACAACCAAACATCAAAAACTCACAGAGTAAAGGTCCAGTAATTATCTAACTGATTGTTTCAGGCATAGTTCAGTTTACGCAGTTAGTCCGCGAGATGGAGACTCTTGACGGCGAGGTAGCTCGCCTGCACACTCAGATCAGAAGCCACTACCTGCCTCCTGTGTCCATCAGCTCGACCGTCGACACCTCTCTGTGAACTGGTGAGGGCATCATCTAATGGGTGGGGGGATCCTTAAAAAAGCCGAAAGGCACTTTGTTCCCTACATTACGATTTTTTTGTTTGTTCGGGGTCTTAACTTAGAATCTTCTAGTAATGGAGATCATCATCTGCCTAGCCTTTGCCTAAATGTGATGAGGGCCGACCCCAATACAGTTGTGAATTAATGTATTGTGTTTCTGAACGAGATACGCTCCGTTATTCATCCAAAGTATTCCAAAGACTAGTTATATAGTCTCAAAAAAATATTTAAGAATTATCAATTGTTTTAGGAGACTCCGCGATCACCACGCTGCTGGAGCAATGATTCGCTTCAAAAACCCGTAAGAATTAAGCCTAAGTACTTACATAGGATTTTTATTTACCATACCTAAATAAAATAATGATGAAGAGCTATTAGCTAACAGTAATAGCCGCTCGCGTCGATTTTCAAGTTAAGCCGTGCTTGTGAACGTTGGTTCGTGGATGGGCGACCACACATTACATACAGAGTTTCCTCTGTGCCACGAAAATCACGTCAAACCGTTGGTCCCGGCTGTCATTTATCATTTGTTCATCTTTGACAGTTGTGACAGGTAGTCAGTGGCGCGAAAGTCTGACAACCTGGCTTACCAAGTGGTAGCTAGGAGTAACTGGGTTGTGGAAGTCAGATAGGCAGTCGCTCCATCTAAAATACTGGTATTCAGCTGCATCTGGTTATACTGGAAGCTGACCTCAACATAGTTGGGGAAAAAGGCTAGGCAGATGATGAAGACTCAGATAAAATAAAGACTTACAACCGCAAATTGTATTACTATATTAATTTATGCATTTATATTTCTAATAAATTCCATTATATACACGTAACTTGATATATTTTTATTTTATTCATGCATTTCCTTTGATACTATTTATTTAACAGAAGATATTAGTGTTATAACAGGTAGCATTTTTTTTTAAACTTTGCCCCACATTAGGAATTTCTCCTGTATCGTGGGTGCGTTTACAAACATTTAAACTCACATACACAAACTGCCAGACCCGGAACAAGATAGTTGTTCCGGGTCTGGCAGTTTGTGTATGTGAGTTAGGCCATACAAATATTTGTTCCGGCCGGGAACCAACCCGCGACACGCAGTGCTCAACCACTGTGCGAACTGTGCCGACTAGTTTTTAAACCATCCTTCTCTTGCCCTTTATTATTTATTAAGGCCTATATTGTCCCACTGCAGGGCAAAGGCCCCTTCCCTCCTTCCACTTTACGCGATTTAGTGCGATTATAGACCAATCTTTGGAAAAAGAGTGCAACTCACCCCGCTATCTCCTGGGCCTGCCTTGCAGTCCTTTCTTGCTATTGGGTATCCAATGAATGGTTCTTTTTGCCCATTGCTCCTGCGGCAGATGTGACAATTTATTTGGGGTTGGGGCAGCATATCTTCTTCCATACTTCTGTAGCTTAACCTAGCTGTCATCTCAAAAAACACCCCTTTTCGCGCCATAGTAACGAGTACTTTTTAAATCCTATTTCTATTTACATAATTGATTTGAAATTCAACCTAGCATTATTAATCACAAAAATAAATCATATAACTATAGTAATTGCTTGAAATTAAACGTTAGACACAATTGGCTAGACAGAATGAAAAACTTAACAACATTCACACTGCCGCTCTCCTCCGGAATCTGTTGACAGCATCTCTGAGTCAGCGCGTTAAGAGCTTAGTTACCAGTTTCTTCACGTACACTGAGATAACTAGAACATCTGCTTAAAGGTAGTTGATGATAAAGAACACAGCTATGCTATTTAAGAATAATGACAACATTAAATGACGCAAAATTACAATAAATCATTTAAAAATGTTTAATATTCGAAAGGGTAAATTAACATCACTGATTAAGTCAAAATAACTTTAGTTTTCAGATGGTTCCAGCCTTTAATCTCACAAAAATCTCAAGACAATCAAAAATGAGACGAAGACATATAAAGTACCTTCTGTTTGCGTGTGTCTGTGTTATAGTGTACATATTCTCGGGGATCAGTGACTATATACTTGCAAAAAGTTTCGAAGACAATTTCGATTACCCTCTCAATGTGAATATTAGAAGTGTTGTGAATGACGTGCTAGCAGGCAAGAAGGCTACAGTAAAGCCTATCAACTACTACCCCTACCGGTTCCTAACCAACTCAGGAAAATGTTTCACTACAGACCAGTTAGATCTGTTCATAGTCGTGAAGTCTGCGATGGATCACTTCGCACACAGAGACGCCATCAGGAAAACATTCGGACGAGAAGACGTGCCAGGACGAACTGTCAGAACGTTATTCTTCTTAGGAATAGATAGCAAACCCAAGTCGGACCTGCAGAAAAAAATAGACAAAGAAATGGCGGAGTTCAAAGACATAATTCAGGTAGATTTCATCGATAACTACTACAACAACACTATCAAGACCATGATGTCATTCCGCTGGCTGTACGATTACTGTTCGACGGCTGACTACTACCTGTTCACCGACGACGATATGTACATATCTGTGAACAACCTGCTCGAGTACATACACGACAGAGACGCGACGCGCAAACCGGACGTGACGCTGTCAGCGGCGGCGCATGTAGCCACTACCGCTGAGTCGGAGACCTACTGCGGCGACTGCCTGTTCACTGGCTACGTCTTCAAGTCGGCCCCACAAAGATTCAAGTCCAGCAAATGGCGGGTATCTCTCGACGAATACCCCTGGGACAAGTGGCCCGCCTACGTCACAGCCGGCGCCTACGTCGTGTCAAACAAAGCAATGAAAGTCATTTATGTAGCCAGCCTCTTCGTCAAACACTTTCGATTCGACGACATCTATTTAGGCATAGTGGCCAAAAAAGCCGGCATCACACCGAAACATTCTCCAGATTTCTATTTCTACAAGAAAGAGTTTTGTTACAGCTGCTATGCAAACGTGATAGCGTCTCATGGTTATGTAGACCAGAAGGAACTGCTTAGAGTATGGAATGAAATGAACAGTACTTAGGGTGGCAATGCGCTGCTCATAAACGTTTAATATCCTAAAATGAAAGTTACTTTTTGTAGTACAAGATATTGTTAAAATATATAGGAGATGGCGTCTGTAGACTGTCTAAATCTTCTCTTAAGATTACGTATAACATAAATTCAGTTTGGAGCACACAGTTTCGGGAAATGGACATCCGGGCGCAGTATCTGAGTACATTAGGGTATGCTCCACAACACTGACAAATTTGTTTGCCAGGAGCGTGGACTAAGAAAAAGCAAGTTTAACTTACTTCTTACTAATAATAACGCGAAAACTTGTAAGAATCTCCATTCTTACAAGTTTTCCTGTTATTTGTTTTGGTTTTGCGTGGTTTGTTTTGTTGCTCTTTGACAAAAAAAAACACTGAAACGATTTTGATGAAACACAGCAATGTAGCTGTAATTGGTAAGTAGTAAAAATATTGTGAAAAACAATTACTGAATAATTAGTACGAAATACAATGTGTTGTTTTGCATCCTCGTCAAATTTCAGGAGGTTGTCATAAAACACATAAATAATCAATTTAAAGTTCGGTACCGGTCTATAATTAATAAGCGTTGCTTTTTTTTATTGTTGAAACTTAACAGTATTTCAGAATAAAACCCTTTATTCAAAACACTTAAAACAGAATCACCCAACTACGCACACAGCGACAATGCAGCTGCTCTGTGTGCGTGAGAGTCGACAGTCGACGTCTTACCTACGAAATGCAACAGTGTTGCGACCGTGCGATGACCTACGGCGACCGGTACCTAGCAATTTTGCCTAATTTTATTTCGAAAATCACCTACATTATTGTCATAAATTTCGCTTGATACTAAACTAATTTTTAAGCATCATTGGAATACGGAAATCTTACTAACGACAACAATACTAGTGTGCCAAAGAAAAGTTCACTGACCTGTAGGTACTTACCTAAGTTCGGTAGTTATCAGATGATTAATAAAATGTTAGTTTTGCTTTATTGCTATCTAACACTCTGAACATTGTACGTAGGTAAATTCAGCCTAAAGTTTTCGTAATGATTTTGTTTGAATTTGTGGATTGAATTTATTGGTGCTTAGTACCTTAGTTGGTGTACCGATTTACTAAATCTAAAATTGTTTTTTACGTTTGTTGGAATTGGAAAGATGTGCTAGCTAAGTAGGTATGTAGAAATACTTTCGACTGTTAGGTATTATTGGCGTAGTTAAAAATTTGAAATCAACTTATTTACACTAATAAAATTGATTAAGCTAACAACGTATTTACAAAATGATAGTCTATGTACAAATAAATAAATTACCTACTTAAGTTACCCGGAGGTATGTTCAAAGTTGCCACCACCACATTCTTGGCACAGTCGACAACGACGTAGCTGGTTTTCCTTCAGCTTACGTAGCACTATCACATTCCTTTTTAAAGTGTCGAAAGCACTAATTATCTTTTCACGTAATTCTGTAACACTTGTCACTTTCTCCGAGTAAACTAACCTTTTAACGTCTCCCCACAAATAAAAGTCTAGAGACGTCAGGTCCGGAAAACGGGCCAGGCCACAGGTCCTTCGCGACCCATCCAATGGTCACCAAACCTTTCGGTTAAGTACCTACTCGCGTACATGCCGACCATATTGAGGGGAAACACCGTACTGCTCCACGTAGGCTGTCTCCACTGATGGCATACATGCGGACCATCTCTACCAACTCGACGTTTGAGTAATTGTCCGTCATCTTGCACTTTGCACCTACGTCTCAACGATGTACCTAGGAGCGGAATTCGCAACGCGCACGCACGCGTCGGCGGCATTAAGCACACTATTTGGTTCCGGGACGGCGGGGGTTGGATAGGCGCGCGAGCGACAGAGTGCGCCCGCGCACCCCGCCGGCATACTCGCACACCCGCGCCGTGCGTGGTAGGGAATAGGTACCTATGAAATTATCGTATGTTCGTTGCGTTTGCGTTGTGTATGTATTGTTAGCGTTTCTTTGTGTGCGTTTAAGCGCGGTAACAGACGGGCCGCGTTTTAATACGGCTGGTTCACACTTACGGATTTCCGTAAATAAGAAAAAAAAATAAAAAACACCTACCCATTTTATTGTTGATTTGGGTCGAGAATCATTAGCATAATTACCTCCTTGAATTTGACGAGAATGCAAAACAACACATTGTATAACCAATTAATGCTTTCCTGTCCCTAACAAGATACTGTGCCTGGAACGTACCTGACCCATAAACAAGGAAATCTATTGTAATCTATGAAATGCTCCAACTGTTATCTATGTAACAATACTTGGTGTTGGAAGACTGACCACGATCTTATTATACTAATATTTGTAAGTGCTCATGTTAAAACTATTTGTATTTAGTCACAACAATATGCTTAAATTCTCAAAGCTCTTCAACATTGATAAATGGTGAAATATTTCTTAAGTAAATTAATTTATTCGAACGCGACGCCTTAAACAAAAAAGAAGGCGTGTCATGTGCCCCAAAATGTATGAAATCAATTACTCTATGGCTTGTTAAACAAAAATAGAGTTATGCGATTTGTTCTAAACTTAAATCCGGTTGGTTTTTTTCGGTTACTCCATTCTATTTTCAACCGACTTCAAAAAAGGAGGAGGTTTCCATGCAAATAACTATTTGTAATTTTATATAAGGTAGGCTTTGATTAGTTTAGGGTAAAGCATTTACCTAGCATGTGCAATTAGCTTGATATTATCTAATTATGTATTCATATAGGCATGGTTGGCGCAGTGGCTGAGCAATTGGCTGCTGATCCTGCTGTCGCGGGTTCGATTCCCGCACGGGTCAAATACTTGTATGCCCTACAGGTAATTGTTCTGAGTTTTTGTAAAACGCAACCCACCTACAAAAGAAATACCTAGTGTAGGTGGGAGGCAACGTTTTAAATAAAAATATATGAGGTAGAAGGAACACCGTCGCTCAAATGCAATTTAGAAAATTTACATCGGTAATTTAAAGAAATCGGCTATTCCATACATTTTGACCGTGAACGTATTGCACTTTTGTAGGAAACACCGGTTTTTTAGGGTTCCGTACCCAAAGAGTCAAAGCGGACCCTATTTCAGAGACTCGCTGTCCGTCTGTCACCAGGCTGAATCTCATGAGCCGTGATATAACTATCATGAATCATGAGATACAACCAGTTGAAATTTCTACAGATTATATATTTCTGTTGCCGCTATAAAAACAAGTACTAAAACAGAATAAAATAAATAAGCGGGTAAATAAATAATTTAAGCGGGCGCCCATACAAAAAAGTGTTTTTTTTGCTCATTATTATTAATAATGGTTCGGAACCCTTCGTGCGCGAGTCCGACTCGCACTTGGCCGGTTTTTTTTATTTTTATTATTACCAGTGAAATATTTTCATGTATGGAAGGTTCGGAATAATGTTCATAATACATAATACATTTGGTAAGCTGTTGTGCGTCGCTGTCCCTTGTAAAATATAATATGTATATTGCGTTGATCGCACCTCATCTTATCGTTAGCTTGTATCCTGATTGGCAAGTTACTCCTAAATGCTTTATTTGTATTAGATTATAAATGCGTCATTTGTATACTATGTGTTGTACTTAGTCATATTCATATTGAGAGCAGCCGTGGCCCAGTGGTGGCAGCCCTGACTTCGAACCAAGGCAGGCGCATTACTTTGTGTAATTTATTTCATCACCGCTGCCCTCAAAACGGTGAAGGAAAAAAAAACATCATGAGGAAACCGGCATGTCCTAGAACTAAAAATTCGAACACATGTGACATCTACCATCAAGGGTTATCGTATTACCCAGTTACTGGGTTGTGGAGGTCAGATAGGCAGTCGCTTCATGTAAAATACTGGTACTCAGCTGCATCCGGTTAGACTGGAAGCCGACCCCAAAATAGTTTGGGAAAAGGCTAGGCAGATGATGTGACATCTACCATCCCGCACTGGGCCCGCGTGGTGGATTACTGCCCACTCCCTCTCATAGAGGGGAGGCCTGTGTCCCAGCAGTGGGAACATTACAGGCTGATGATGATATTCTTATTTAAGTTAAGGATCCAGAAATGTTCCTGCCTCTTTCTGAAATCCTAGTTAAGCGATTAGCTGCCAAATATTTCACGGTTTGATATATTTTTTATACTAACTCTATGTAATGCATTAAAGTATGACTTTGACTTAAAAAAGCTTCTAGAAACTTTAATTTTATGATTAATGTGATTTGCTTTTTGAGTAAACACTTTTCATGGAATTACTGTTTGACCATTTATTGTTAAGACATGCTGCGCCGACCCCAAATACACTGGGATAAGGGCAGCAGAAAGATATACTGTATGTCCTCGAATTCACAAAAATATTTTTAAGTACAAGTGATACAGCGTGTATCTGAAAGGTTCAGACCGATTCAGAAGGACAGATTCAGACCATCGGAGATTTCGATGGTGGTTCCGTACCATCAAACTACACAACATACTCCACATTGTGCAATTTGATGGTCTGAATCACACTCTAGTGGCCCACCATGACGTCTTAAAACATTATTGTTTTCTCCTTTTCCAGTTTGGGAAAGAGATGGCACTATACATCCTGTATAGCTCCGTCTCTACCCCACATTGGAATAAGATTAAAACAATACTGCTTTAAGAGGTCATGGCCAGCTGAAAGATGACCACACATTTTTGGAATACGCTGTATAAAATCAATAGAAAAGTACAAATAATATAATATTGTGTACTTTAGAATTTTAAGTTTTGTACTTACGATACTAATGCCAGTTTTCACTTACATTAGGCGGCACATGAATGTTATGATGCTTTTGTATTTTCAACTACAAGACTCCGAGGGTAGGTTTTCAAATCCAATATAGCGCTTTTATTCAGGCTTTTATTCAGGCTTTTATTTGGTAATTTGGTGTTGTCATTTGGGATCTTTGTCAACCAGTAATTTCAGCAGGGGCGTAGCTACCGCCGTATCTGCCGTATCAATTATACGGGGCCCCCGACGCGCTAAAACTAAAGTCATCATCAGCTCTAAATGATTTAATAAATCAGTTTGCCGAAAAAAAGGCAAGGAGAGAGTAATATTTAATTTGAATTGTTTGTAAAAATTTTGGAAAAAGTGACACATAGATAATAAATACCTACTTCTTTTAATTTTATGCAAAATGTTTTTTTTCTTTTGTGAGAATTTTTTACCCTTCATAAGGGCCCCCAAACAAATTTTTATACGGGGCCCCCTCCAGGCACGCTACGCCACTGCATTTCAGTATCGTCAGTATTTCAGTACCCGGTACTAACTGGGTTGTGGAGGTCAGTAAGGCAGTCGCTCCATGTAAAATACTGGTATTTAGCTTCATCCGGTTAGAATGGAAGCTGACCCTAACATGTTTGGGAAAAGGCTAAGTAGATGATGATGATTTAGTTTTGCCTAGTGTAAGTGAAGTCAGGTATAAATTAGCTAACGTGAGTGACGTTAGCTGACTAGAACAATCCTTGATACTTTTGTAATACTTATAAGTTAGCTTTTCCGCTAAAATAATGCTTTAGGTACAGTCTCCAAAGGAGATAAGTAACCAGTTTCTCATACAAGTAGTATGAGAATCTGGTTACTTATCTCCTTTGGAGACTGTACCTACCTATCAATATGGTTACATATTCCTGAGATTGTTTTTTTGAAGTGAAATTTCTTATGCGACTTACAACAAGGTTGCGTTAAACGTTTAACGCTACCATGGAGGGGGTATGAAAGCACTGTTGCGTTAAGTTTCACTTCTTACGCGCGGAGGGACTCCGTTTTTTTTTTTGCTTGTATCAATACTTCGGAGACATATATTATTTGTGTTTTACTGCGTGAAAAGAAACAGTATATATACCTAATTATTTTGTGTTCATTTTCCATTTTTCTCAAGAATACTTGTGTATAAATAAAACAGCTGGAATTCAAACTGTTTTTTATTAATTATTTAGAAACTTATTAAGTAGCCAGTGGTCTCTATTGTAGCTGCACGCGTAACATGACCGCCGTAGAAACGGGCTATGTCGACAGAAGAATCGACAAACTGACACATTGTGTTTGTCTTAATGTCGATTCTTCCGTAGACAAAACTCGTTTCTACAGTGGTCATCCTACGCGTGCTGGAGTCTTAAATAGGCTTGCAGTGTGTGTTTCATGCTTGTTTGGGCTGCGGGCACTAATATTGATCAGTTGGGAGTACCTATATTGGTGGTTAATTGAGGTGAGCCTATCGGAGGTTTCCTTAACGTATAGTTTGTGCCGCCTGATTGTTTGCATTGATAAAACCAAAACAAACAAATGTGTTGCAGCACTTGCAGCCCTCGGTATGGATGAAACAAAAATCGAAAGCCTAGCCAAAACTTATTTTTTAAAGCAACTTTGATATTTGATTCACACTTCTTAAAATTACTTTAAATCGATTCACATAAAGGAGTTATCTCAGTGATATCAACATTGAAATCATTTCATTCTTGCGTTCCTTTTTCAATAGGCACTGAAGCTTTGGTGTATGCACCGAAGCTGTACGGAGATGTGCAACGCACACAGCACACCGCTCTTGCCTCCGCCGGTATAAACAATTGCAAGACATCCTCTCTGCTCAAGCTTCTCCAGTAAAGCTAAGCTGGTAAGCTGGCTGGTAGCTGGTAGTTTTTATAATGAAATTCTATTGATGGTTTACAAAACATCTCTCCTCGTTACTCCGCTACGGTAGAGTCCAGCCCCAAAACCTGTTAGGGCGCAGAAAGTTAACTTAAAGTTAGCTTTATATGTCATGAGGGATGAGGGTGATGTCGATAGTGGTAGGAAGAAAAACTCCTTGCATTTAACAAAATAATTATAATATTGTCACACGTTACTAGTGAAAGTGGTAAAAGATAGTATATAAACATAGGTACACCGAAATACAACGTAGACCGTGTTCCGGTCGTTACGCAAGAGAGAACCGCTTTGCGGATCATAGCTTGGTGTTGCCACTTTAAAAGTGCGACTGCCGACGTTGATAATATAATATTTGATTGTGGTATACTTCTGTGGACTAGTTTTACTTGTGGTTTTTTTTTGCATGTACATGGAAGGGACACAGACACAAAGTATTCAAAAAAAAATTTTACGTCAAAAGTTCGGTCTTTTTTTTCCTAACTACAGTTTAATTACTTAGCAGAAATATAGTCCAATGAAGAGCCCAAAACCTAGGAAAACTTCATGATGATGAACGAACCTTAGCATATGATTGACTCATTCCATTTAGCTGAACATACCTAACACAAACTAAATAAAATATATAAATTAAATTTAAAAATAATTAAAACCTCATTTTCAAATCACCACAAGGTTTCTTACATGAATAGTTTAAAACTAAACACATTATACACTAGACTAGGTCCCTATTAGTTAAATTGTGTCCCCTTTGACCGAGCCACTTTCACTTTCGAAGCTAGTGGAAGTTTACTTATATTTGACTTTATTTCATCATAATGTTGATATCTGTTTGACAGTAGTAATCGGGCTTTTCATCACTCCTGCAACAGCCACACATTTTTGGGTGCTTGCATAAAGATAAAAAGGCAGTCGCTCCATGTAAAATACTTGTATTCAGCTGTATCCGGTTAGACTGGAAGCCGACCCCAACATAGCTGGGAAAAAGCTGGGCAAATAATGTATAAAGATAAAAAAAATGTTGTATGCACTTTAAAATATGGGACAGATTTTCTCGCACCGATCGGCACCGATGCGTTCCCACTTGGCTGCACTGGGAATTTTACATTTCTGCAAGCACCCTTATACCGAAGACGTGTAGGTCGTGAACTTATAGTACAAATACTCCTTGTTAAGCCTTGGCTGCAGCATCCAACTCCTTGAACACATAGGTTATCTTCATAATGGCCAGCCACAGATCTTCGTCGGTAATCTCCCGATGGATTGTGAACCTGACTGTCTTACTGTTGAAGTATATCGCTTTGAGAATCACGCCCTCGTCGTTGGGTGTTTTGCAGTCACCCTGAAGAGAAAAGTAGTTGTTAGAATTTGTTGGTGAGGTACCTTAAGTGTTCTGTATGGTGTCGGACGTAAAGAATAGCACCATCCCATATCTACCCGTGGGTGTCGTAAGAGGCGACTAAGGGACTTGCCAGAGAATGGGCAGCAGCGTTCTCTGTGCTTTTGTAACAACCGTACTGCGATCGCCAACCCGCCTGCCAAGCGTGGCGATTAATGGCAAAACCTTGGGGGAGGCCTGATGATGATGATGGATGATGTACCTTAAGTATGTCAGAAATATATTTCTCCCTTAGCATTTATTTGGCAAGTTTCAAATTACTGAACCATTTGTCTCATTAAAATCAGGTCAGAAAGCATATTCTAATTAAGTACATAGGTACAACATAATTGTAAAACTTATTTCGAAAGGATTAAATGTGTCCGTGGCGTCTGACAGAGACATGGAAGAAGAAAACGTGTTGCGCCGACCCCAAGTAGAGTGGGACAAGGGTAGGAAGATGATGATGGAATACTTATTTTGGTGGGCGTACTTAAATTCTTCCTTGATTTCGTAAAAATATCATTAACTTTTAAAAAGGAGCACTCAATCCACACGCACACCTATTTTTAACCCCCGACCAAAAAAAGAGGAGTGTTATAAGTTTGACGTGTGTATCTGTGTGTCTGTCTGTGGCATCGTAGCACCTAAACGGATGCACCGATTTTGATAAAATTGGTCTCGTTTGAAAGGTATTTTAATCGAGAGTGTTCTTAGCTATGTTTCGAAAAAATCTTTTCAGCCGTTTGAAAATCATCACCACTTTTCTAGTTGACGAAGGGATTTAAACAACTTCTACAGGTCTAAACGATTTGAAATCTTGTCACTTGTCACCACGGGAATTTCCGAGGGGGGGCGGGTTGCATCCCCCCCCCTCCCCCCAAAATTGTTTTTTTATTTTTATTTACAACTTTCCTTGTCTTCATTAATTAGTGAGAAGAGGCGCAACACCGAGAAAATTGGAAGGAATGGGGAAGCCTATGCCCAGGAGTGGGACAGTAAAAGCTAAAAAAAAAAAGTTTAAAAAGCATGGAAAAAGAAAGAACCCCCGACACAGAAAACCGATAAAAACAAAAAAAAAATATCCAAGCATCGTAGCGTCGGAGGACCGCTATGAAGACCGCTTAGAGCACAGAACAAAGCGGACCCCCTGCTAAGCGTCTTCTTTAAGCGTTCTGTGTCAGGGGTTTTTTTAAATTTTTGCTACCAATGTACCGACGTTAATAACTTGATTACCTTGTTTATAGGGAGACGGTAAGCAGAAATACTAGTGCTTTAATACATGGACACCCTTAACTACGCACTTAATTATTCTCCCATACCTGTGTCTCAGCGAGGCAGACTTGTGCAAGTCTAGCCACCACCTTCTCAGCTCTCACCGAACTGTGTTCCGGTATCCTCACGAGGATAATGTTGCTGTGCTGACCCTCCACGTCCACTGAAAACGTCTTCAGGAACAGACCTTCGATCACTGAAATAGCAATCAATTTTATCATTGAATATCACCATAAAATCGTTACAAAGAAAGTTGGCGTGACGTTGTTTATATTTTTGGCAGGTTCTCTCGAAGTCTCCAATGGGTTCGTTGATATAAGCAGATTCTTCTTCTTGTTAGATTTGTTTATAAATATCTACATATTGTTAATCATTTTCCATTTTGTTAATCTTCGATGGTTGATATGTCCACAAGATTGGTCCCAAAAGAGTAATACCGTAAGCAGTGCCAAAGATACGATATAAAGTAATGTGGACTTAACAGCTCATTCTGGAGTTCCATAATTGACGCCAAAGCTGTTTCAGGTTTGTGATTACTCTCCAAAGTACTTTCTTACGATCGACTGGGGAGAAATATGTAGCAAAGAATACTGGGCTCGATCGAGGTTTGCGGCCCCCTCCCAGCAGTGGGAATAAATACTACAGGCTGATTATGTATTGTAGGCAATATTAAGAAGTTTCTTTCCAGCTTTGAACAAACCTTTAGCCATGATATTGGCCCGCTTATGGTCCAGCTTGAGCTTGGGCACCACTTCGTCCAGCGCCACGATGGCTGCCGCAGCCAGCACGCCCGCCTGACGCATTCCTCCGCCGAGCAACTTGCGCATGCGACGAGCTCTGCAAAGAGGGCATAACTGATGGATCTATGGTTACTATGAACAAATGTATATCACCACATCTGTAATCCCCGAAGGCAGTTATGTTTGAGTTCCATGTAGCGAATCTATTTGCCTTTAAATGAGCATAAATAAGACTGGCAACTATCCAGAAATTCCTGATGGGAAAACCCAATAAATCTTGAATACAATCTTGTCCCACCTGGGAATCGAACCCAAGACCTCATCTTCATCGCATCACCAATGAGGCAGACAATAAAAAAATCAATTGTGGTTCGTGTGTCTCGCTAAAATTCGAACGGCTGGGCCGATAAGGCTGATTTTGGTTTTGAAATGTTTGTCGTAGTCCAGGGAAGGTTTAAAAGGTGAGAAAGGTAGGGTAGGGTAGGTAGGTAGATAGGTGGGTAGGGTAGGTACTGGTAGGTAGGAAAGATAGGTAGGGTAGGGTAGGTAGGTAGGTAGGGTAGGTAGGTAGGTAGGGTAGGGTAAGGTAGGTAGTAAAAAGGGCATTGCAACGCATGCCGGGTACAGCTAGTAGTGAATAAAGAAATAATAATATCAACAACTGCAGGGATTAACAGCACCTGTGAATACCTATACTGTTTTTGAGTTTGATTGTATATATAAATAAATGCTTTTAGCTTGCTTACGCGAAAGCACACTCAAATAATTTATTTCAATACACCATCACAGGTACTTAGGTACTTGCATTCTCAAAAACTTGGAGGTATTGTCCCAGTCATGATGCATACTTAATAACTGTGTAAGTTACGCAGTTGCCCATTCCAAAGCATAGATATCTTAACACTTATAAGTTTTAATAGCTTGATAGGAACTTATATCGTCCTTTGATCATAAGACCAGCTAGATTTGGTTTCAAATAATGTGGGAAGCGATTTAAGTATAAACAAGATTCTGATAAAAATAAGGCGCTATTTGACGTGCGACCCCATTGTGTTTGGACAGAAAGGTGCTAACCCATGTTCATTTGCGTCATAACATAATCATTTAGTCTACATCAGCTATTAAATTTTTTGAATCCAAAAATATATTTCTTTGAAAAATCTATTTTGTAATTTTTTACCTACTTAGGAGATTAAGGTCAAGTATGAGATGGAACAAAAAAAAGGAGTTGATAGTAGGTACCAAGTCCTTTTTATGGTTCCGTACCCAAAGGGTTAAACGGGACCCTATTACTGAGACTTCGCTCTCTGTCCGTCCTTCCGTCTGTCTGTCACCAGTAGCGTCTCATGAACCGTGATAGTTAGCCAGTTGAAATTTCTACAGCACATACTAAAACCTGAAAAAAATAAATATACTTATAAGGGGGGCTCCCATACAAAAAAGTGTTATTTTTTTGTTTTTATACATAATGGTACGGAAAGCTTCGTGCGCGAGTCCGACTCGCACTTGGCCGTTTTTTTTGTTTGTCAGACCTAATCTCATCCTAAAATCACTCTTTTAATTTGTTGAAAGCGTATAAAGTTGTTTTTTTCTAAGAGTGGAAGTAATCACAATTGGAAATATACATACAAAGACTTGTTGACCTTCATCGACACACCTAGTTACAAACAAATCAAAATACTAACTGCTCAATGAAATGATACGATCCAACGAGCGCTGACCCCACAGGTGCTGACAGTCCCTTGCTGAAACACACGGAGACACTATCACAGTCCCTCACGACCCTGCTGGGTTCCTCCTTCAGGTATTCACAGGCGTTGAACAGCCGCGCGCCGTCCATGTGGATAGGGAGGTTGTGGCGCTTGCAGATGGCTGATAGATCGTCCAGGAATTTTAGAGGTAAGGCCTGAAATGTAAAGGGTTTTGTGGGGTTTTGTGAGTGAAATGAAATGGTAATTGTTTTGTAAGCAGATTTTGAAATATATCTATAGTCGTCGACATTTTTTTTGTACTTTCATTAACACTTGTTTTTAGGGTTCCGTAGCCGAATGGCAAAAAACGGGACCCTTATAGATTCGCCATGTCTGTCTGTCTGTCCGTCCGTATGTCACAGCCACTGTTTTCCGAAACTATAAGAACTATACTATTGAAACTTGGTAAATAGATGTATTCTGTGAACCGCATTGAAATTTTCACACAAAAATAGAAAAAAAAAACAATAAATTTCGGGGCCCATTTTTAGAAATGAAACTCAAAAATTGTTTTTTCATCAAACCCGTACGTGTATCTGTGGATAGGTCTTCAAAAATGATATTGAGGTTTCTAATATATTTTTTTTCTAAATTGAGTAGTTTGCGCGAGAGACACTTCCAAAGCGGTAAAATGTGTCCCCCCTCCTCTAATTTCTTAAGTAAGAGTAGGAAATTACTGAAAAAAATTAGGTTTGAATAAGAACTTTCACGTCACTTTTTACGTTTAAAAAAAACTTTCAACAGAAATTGGTTTGAATAAGATTTGATATTTAGGGTTTGAGATATGGGACTTTTTGACCAAACTGCTGCTTGTAACTTTGTTTTTCATTACAATACTATGAAACACAAATTTAGTTTTGCGGTTGAGTGTAAATTTACTTATGAATGACCGTTCAAAATACTGTTATTATATTCTTTGGGGCTACGGAACCCTGTGTGCGAGTAAGACTCGCACTTTTATTTTTGGATATTAGATGAAGTCGGAATGTCCCGTATACGAGGACCTAGGATGTGTTGGCACATAGGTAACATTAGGATGTTGCAAGTGGCTGATACTGTCAAAGAACTATGGGAGAATAATGTCAATTAGTTACATTTGAGGGTCCAAAGCTTAATGTGTTGTTCAAAAAGCTATTTTGCAATAAAATGGTGCTGGCAATTACCTAAACTCCGTTAAATTTTGAACTACCCGCAAGCTGAATGAATTTTATTCTTGGCAGTAGTTAGTCTCTTATGCCTATATTTTGAAATCATGCGGCACCCGTGGTTGGGGTTACGGTCAAAAATCGTGATACATTTTCACAAGGCAATTATGTCCGTAGAATATAGAGAAGAAGATATTATTAGGTTTGATTCTAAATAATTATAAAGAGACTAGACTAGACTAGGTACCACTTTATCTTGCAAGGTTAGGTGATTCTACGTACCTACCAACAAAATGCAAGTGGCTACACCTACTGTTTGAAATAATGACAGAATGATGACAAGATGATCGTTACTTGTAAAGAATCGTGCAGTTATTGACTACTCGAGTATACTGTGAGAGTGGACTTCACCAATGGAATCATAGCTACCTTACCACCGCATACGTTGTGGGTGTTCTCCACGCAGACTAGCAAGGTGAGCGGGTCGTGGTCCCTCGGCGCCTTACGCGAAGGTTTCTGTTACCTCCTCAAATGTTACTAATAGTTCTTTATCGCCCAGAAATTCTCGGAGAACACCGCAATAAGCAGCAGTGATAGTCTAGTGGTGTGACCGTTAGACTGCCAAGTCATAGGCCTCGAGTTCGAACTCGAGGCACGCCCTATAATTTTTCGGATTCATGTGCGATTGTGCGTATTGTATAATTATCATTTGCTTCAATGAAGGACAAAAACGTGAGGAAACAAGCATGCCAGAGAGATATTTCTCACCAGCATATAAGTTAAATCAGAGGCCCATGGGCTGCGCACTAACCACACGATAAAGGAAGTAGAAACAGCAATAAGAGAATCACTCACAATATTTCACGGCCTCTATTTCTACACAAGACCAAAGATTCTATCCTAAGTTATTGCTTAGTTTTCTGAACTGGTTTCTGCATTGAAAATGAAGTGCAGTCTGAAGTCTGAACACCAGGATATCATCATCCTGTTGAACTATTGTTTATTAGATTTTCCAAATACAGTGCCATAAATAACCATAGCTTACTGACCTTCCCACCGCAGGAATTGTGGGTATTCTCAACTGCTACCAAAGCACTGATAGGTTCATGGACATCAGTGCCTCTGAACCGACTCTCGAGCTCCGCCAGGTCGAAGGTTCCGTCAGGTTTGTTGGTGACCGTCGAGAGGAGGACACCTGCCACGTGGGCTGCACCACCTGAGGTTTCAGAAATGGTGGACTTATAAAATAGTTTCAACGGTTACTGACCGCAGCTGAAGTCGAAAGTTAAGTCTAAGAAAGTGAATAATGTTGCAGATGATTAGAACTATCGTGGTAGCTGGCCTCTTCCATCGCTCGTTTGTAATACGTGGCTGAAGGAGGCCGTTGGTCACTAATAGATAACCCATTAGGTTCATCCTGTCATCCAGGAACATAAGTAATGCCTACGGTGTGTTTCTTTTTGTGTAGGTTGGTACAGGCAAATTGTAACAGACAGCACTTCCGATTATACGTCAAAAACTTTTCAGCATGATCACACGTATGTACTATATCCTATAGGTATGTTTCCTAGTTCTGTTTTTATCAGTAAGTATGATTTATGATTACATTTACATTATTGAAGCTACATCATAATATTGTATTTATCATCATTTAACTTAACATGGAGGTAAATATTGCGCAATGACATGAACAATTTCGGTCAATAATATTACCTTGCTCATATTTGTAGATATGCGACATGTTGCCCACGAACGCTTCAGAGCCACGCTTGTTACAATGCACCATTACTGAAATAAACATTGATTAAATTAGCACAAAGAAATGTGAATCATCATTTATTTAATATTTGGCAGCACAGGTTTGGTGCAGTGCATTATTAAGGACACTGGACACATGATTGTACTTCGTTGTCAGCGGGCGAGTTGGCTGCTTGAAATCATTGCAGGTCGAAAAACGTTTTTACACTAGGTACAGCTTGTGTTGCCCCGGGCAACTGAGCGCGTCCCGAGTCGGCCAAAAGCGGGTTTGGTGCAGAGAGCCCATTAGCTGTCAAGTGCCACGATTTCGATTCCGTCACGGAACAATGTAGGTAGGTACTATAGATGAGACTTGAATGAGAGCCATAGATTGTCGTCTTCTGACTTCTTCAATTTGTACAGCACCTTCTACTCTGATTATTGAAAAGCAGGTGACCCCTTATTTCCTGGAGGGCCCGATTGCAAATAGAAAAAACCGGTCAAGTGCGTGTCGGGCAACGCGCAGTGTAGGGTTCCGTAGTTTTTATAACAGCCAAGTGCGGGTCGTATTCGCTGACTGATAGTTTCGTACCAAGCTCTAACTAAAAGCCAAACATACTACCTACCTAATTTAACTTCTTATACAAACAACAACAACAGATTTTTTTTATAAAACTTATTTAGGCATTTCTATGGAGTTGTTCGAAATTTTCGAGTCAAATACGGTATTTGGTCGACTATTACTAGTAAACTCGTAAAGCCCTCTTAACTGTGATAGTTTTCCTTTAAACTTCGTTATATATAGGTACTACTGCCGTTTCATTTGTATTTCTAACTACAACCGTTAAGTCTGTAGACGGGGGGGACACTTGACCCTAACGAAAATTAGTACTTTAAAGCTTGATAAGTCACGAACGGTTTACCTAATCAAAAAACGGTCTTCACAAACCCCTAATATTTCTGAAATACCTATTCAGTGATATCCCACACCATGAGAAGGACGAAAAAAAATTATAATCCCCACTTTACATGTACCCAGGGTACCCTGAATAATAGTTTTTTTCAAAATTTTATTTTACTACTTTGTTGGCGTCTTTAACGTGTATACTCATACCAAATTACAACTTTATAGTACTAATAGTTTTTGAGCTAAACCGCGGACAGACAGACAGACGGACATGGCGAAACTATAAGGGTTCCTTGTTGACTACGGAACCCTAAAAACCAGGCGAAACGGGGTGACTAGGGACAGGTGGGAGGGTCGGTCCAGGCAAAACATGAAAAGTTCATGTTATTCAAACGTATTTATTACCTTAACTCTATAAAGCGTTTCAAAGTTTTGTTTTGAATTCTCGATTCACCCTCGCGTCCCGAATACATCCTGTCTGACTTCAAAGACTAAGTTAAGTAAGTGCGTGATCTTGAATCAAAACTCGTCTGTATCAATAAATCAATCAGCGAGTGTTGTTATAGTGTGAAGACTGGTCGTCAAATGGTATATTTGTCCCCGTAACGGTCAAACGCGTAAGTTACTCAATTCACAAGACGATTACGAATGATTGTGATCATCCTGACATCAGTTAGTCGAAACACGGACATGACATTATCATGTTGTAGTTAGCCTAAACAGGATGTCTCGAGCACCTAGTTTATCTAATCTAACTATCTAACTTAATAATAATATTATAAAGAGGAAAAATTTTATTGTTTGTTTGCATTGAATAGGCTCCGAAACTACTGAACCGATTTGAAATATTATTTCACGCTTGGGAAGCTACACTATCGCCGGGTGACATGGGCTATACTTATTATATTTTCAAAAACATTAGGGATCCTTACTAAAACTGCAAAAAAGTAACCCAAGGTGTAAAAAAATTACCTAAAATATTCTTTACATCGCGTGTGCTGCGAAAACTATTGATGATACAATAAAATAATATACTACGATTTTGAAGAACACATCATTATTTACAAAAAGTGTCCCGACAGTATATGTCTAACTATTATAGTTATGCTACAATAACCGTTCTTTTATTGTAAAAAATTAATTGATGTTCGGACATTCCATTCGAAAGATATCATGAGTTTTAAAATGTAAGTATTAGAAAAAAGTTGCGTGTTCGCCAGTCAACCTGCTCAGCTAGCTAGCTAGGCAGCACCTTATGCGTTGTAGGCGTCCCTGGGGTACGAGCCGTAAGGGAGGGGACTCAATGTCAAGAAATGATTGTGTATTTGTGTGTACTATAATTTTGAAATTTTTGTTAAATAATACCTACCTGTGCGAAGCCGGGGCGGGCTGCTAGTTGTTTGTATTTTTTTTTTGAAGATTTGGAATTATAATGAATCAGAGCTGGTTATTTAGACATTTGCGCAGTTGCCGAGTGAGCCAACTCTGTAATGCATATCTCAGCAACTTCGCAAATGTAGGAGGCCCAAGGGATTTATCATCGAGGGAAAAAGTAATGCATAACCCTCGTATTGCGGCCAGTTCTAGGATTTAGCGTCTGGACCCAGAAGCTTTCAACCTTCAATCTTTCGAGCGTTAATAGTTCTTTATTTTGTTTGCCTATACTGACGCACTGCACAGCAAAAGCCTTTTCTTGGTTTTTGCAGGTCTTGTGCTATCTAAAAGTTGTTCTATTTCAAAAAAGTTTCTCATGGGACGTTTCACAACACGATAACAAAAACCGCGGAAACAAACAGGCGACCCGATCGACTAGCATTGCTCTAGTATTTGTCCGTTAGCACCGCATACTGCATGTTATAGCGGACAGGTTCGGTGCTCGGGAAATATACCTACTTAGTGCAATAAGAGACAGTACAATAATCGATACGAATATTATAGATTCGAAATGTCTTTGCTGTCTATCTGTCACCTCTTAACGCCTTAATGGCTGCACGAAGACCATGACGTGAAAGGACCCTGGTTTGTTAAAAGTTAATGCACTTTTTATTCCGGTATTCACTTCCCCTGTAATAAATAATTCCCGACCGCCACGGGGGCGAAGCACTAAGACACGATGATGCATCATACATCTGCACGCCTGTAATCAGACTCCGTGGCTGCTACTGAGGAATTTCTGATGGAAAACCCAATAACCTTTGCCCGAACTAGGAATAGAATCTTGGACCTCATCATCATCATCATCATTTCAGCCCAAAAGACGTCCACTGCTGGACATAGGCCTCCCCCAAGTGTCGCCACATTGAAATTTCAGGGGGTTTTGCCATAATCGCCACGCTTGTCAGGCGAGTTGGCGATCGCAGTACGGTTGTTACAAAAGCACAGAGAACGCTGCTGCCCATTCTCTGTCAATCTTGGGCCTAATACTCAGCAATGCTTGCAACCACCAGACAGAGGCAATAAATAATTGGTAAATAGCTCGTATCCGTGTAAGTACTACGTAGTAGTTATTCAATTAATTGAAGTGCGTGATGCGTCACCTAATCCGTCAAGGGTAGCCATCATCATTTTAATTGTTGCACTCATGCTAATTAGGTGTCTCTCACTTGCTCAAAGGACAAGCTAACAAGGTCGCAGTCATGCTAAGTAACGGTTTTATACTTGACCAAAATAAAAGCATAAGTATTATTATACCTACTAAGAATTCGCGATTAAACTTAGAATTTGCGATTATTTGTTTTGATTTTGATGATTTTTTGAAGGGTTCTTAGTTTTAGCCCAAAACTAGTGTCAGTTGTGAATTTGTGAGCCTCCAGTTGGGTTATGCACATTTCGTCCTATTGGCACTTCGTCCCGCGTTCAAAAATCGTCCTGATCGTAGATGGTCCCATTCGCAGTGCCAAAATGACGTGACAAACTGCGAATGGGACCAACTACGAATGGGACGATTTTTGAACGCGGGACGAAGTGCGGATAGTACGAAGTGCGGATAACCCCTCCAGGTTTTCCCAAGACGCGTGGTTTAAGTACCAACCAGCTCACGTTCTCTCTATCTTTTGGAACAATTCCACCTTCTGATGAAACCATTCGAGAAATAAACGGTATAGAGAATAACGGTATATCTTTGTTTTTCAGACACATTTTTGTAACAGGAAGGATTGCGAGGTGCATTTAAAAAGAGAAGAATTGATCGAAGAGGAGGCTCTCAATACGCAGGTCGAGAAGTCTAGAACCCTTGCCTTTAAACCTCAGTAATACAAGATGTATCTATATTACCGCTTCCTTTAATGATGACAATATTTTATTGAGATCGTAGCAACAGACTACGACGCTCGATACCGGGCAACCAGTTGTTGCGACGTAAACACAGGTCGATGTCATGTATTAAAAATCCGGTTATGTACTTAAAACGGATTAATTATGGGTAGCTACCTACCAAATGCTCTAGGATACCAGTTTGAAGGCCATTCCTGTAGCAGAACTTGTGTTGTAGATCTTAGAAATGACTAAGATAAAACGACAAAATTAGGAATTGTTGGCACTTTTTTGTTTGAGCTTTGTTCAATGGAGTGATACGTGTTTTTGCCAATAAGTAGTAGGTATAAAAACTATTAGGTATTTATCTAATTTGGTGACTGAAAGTAACTTTTGGCATTGCGCGTTAGGTAATTTGTGCCGACTGGTAAACGACACAACGCAAGAAAGTTTGCTTGGGAAAGCGGCCGCCATTTGGTTGGAAGGAAATATGACCATACCTGATTGTCCTTCGATATTTAATCTACTATCATGCAACTTTTCAGCAGCCACCACGATGAATTAACTCGATGCCTGTGATCCGACGCGACAAACGTGTAGAGTTTTGGACGGTTTTTTTATATCTAGATACTGGGACTCTATTTATGTGGTAACTGTACATTTGGGAGATCTGTTGTGATTTTAGTATCGTCTTTATACCTATACCGTAAGCAGTTCAGAATGTAATAATAGTAAGGGAAACTTTTATAGGTAGGTCCGAAAAGTTTTTTACCACCTTCTTCTAGCAGATATTTGCTGTGTGCAACTTACTAAATGGTCCGAACCCAATGCACCAGCATAGTTTACAAGACCAGGTTAAATTAGGTTAGAAGCTGCGATGAGGAATTTTGCGAAAAAATTATGCAACACTGATTATTTTTGCAATAAAACCTGTTGTAAGCAACTGTACCGGAAATAGGACACAAATACGATTTAGTTTTTTGGTTGAAAAAATATGTTTATTCATACTAGTACTTTTTTTAATGAAGATAGAGAAACCAAATTATTTAAATAGAGCGGGACTCGAAAAAATATACTTTTGTAACAGTGAATATAAATAGGGAGGTGACATACTTAACTGGGCCAAAGAAATGAGCATTCAGCCTAAGAGCCTAGTCCCATCACTTCACTTAGGGATGTGTTGAATGAAAAACCCACTCACTTGCTATGAGGTTGGCCATGGTTCCAGAAGGTACGAACAAGGCTGACTGCTTTCCCAGCATTGCTGCTATTTTGCTCTCCAGAGCATTCACCGTTGGGTCCTCTCCGTAAACGTCATCACCCAGGGCTGAATTAACCATGGCATGCTTCATAGCCTCAGTGGGCTTCGTCACGGTATCGGATCGCATATCTACTATGTAAGCCATGGTAAAAACTAAAAAATATTTTATGTAATAACAGCAAAGTAACCTAACAAGTTACAAGTACTCTGACTGAACGCCGGCAGGCGAATGTCGAATAACAACGTAAACGTCACTACATAGGAAACATTTTATACAAAAATTGAATAATTCTTGTTCTTTTATCTCCTCTCACTCATATTATCAATGTGCTCTCCTTGAACTGATCAACTGAGATAACTCTGAATACCAAATTGCAGCCAATAAAATACTCCATTAAGTTTGTTTTTATTGTGCGTTTATTATTTATTGGATGATTGGATAGTTGCATACCTTTGCCTTATCACACTTGTTATATCTTTCTTTCAATTTAAACTTTAGAACTCATGGAATAAGGATTGTTATTGCTTAAAATATTAAATATTTTGACAGAACCATTATTTTCTTGATGTTGGTACAGCAGTCACGTTCGGATATTCTAGGACACCCGTTATAGCCATTTGCCCAACTTGTCAATAATAAATAATTAAAAAATAGAAGCATCCTAACATAAGTGACTTTCATACCTACATAAATCCTATTATATTGTATGAATTATCAGAAAGAAATAAGGGTGGAAGGGACACCGCACGCACAACTGAACGAATACGGGTTGGGCGTCGCCAGGGGCAGGGGGGGGGTCAGGCCATTTTCAGGATTTTTTCAAAGTTAAACTTTAGTGCCTGAGGTCGCATAATTAGTAGTAACGTAATAAATAGTACCATACGGTAGAATTGTTAAACTTACGTGGCAATGGGCAGGGCACATTGCACGCAGAACGGATGGCCGATGGGGCCGAAAAGTTTTGCGATGGCGACCCCGAACAGGAAGATGATGCTTTGGAAGGCCTCCCAGTAGATGGAGAGATGACCTGTTGAAGGTTGTGGGGATCCGCTGGATGTGTGTCACACGGGACCAAAGTGGTGACACTTGGGGGAGGGCTATGTCCAGCGGTGAACGTCTTTTGGCTAAAAATGTTGGTACGGACGAATCACCCCACCACAGCAAAACTTTTATCACAAAGACTCCTTTTCACTGTGCCTGGATTGGCACAAATTTATGAGCCCCTTGCCCTGATGAGGTCTTAATCAAGGTTGCAAGTAAATAAAGCTTGTGGATATATTGATCTCAAATTAATGCTATCTTACTTATCTGAATTTATTCGACGCAAGATGTAAAAATTCTCGAGTTCGCTTCGCTCGCTCTTGTAGCGTATTATAACCAGAGGTCGGAATTAGGTAGAGTTATTTTTGTACTTGCATCGAAATATTAATCTTCCCATGCGTGTGCGCATTGGAATTTTGCAAATTCGGACATTTGGTGACATTAAACCATTGGATGGTTTAAATTCTGTAAAAGTAAAAAACATTTGTTATTTAACAAATCACGGGATTTTTCTGCTCTTTAAAATTAATTTCGGGATTTGAGACATATCCTTTATTCTTTCGTTGTATGAAATCAGTGTAAGTACTTAAATAACTCTACCTAATTCCGACCTCTGATTATATCTTGCATCATTAACTTTGCCTATAAGTGACCCTAGTAACTCTTGTATAAAGGGTGAAAACAATTCCAACCAGTCCAAGGTAAGGCGTTAACATAGAGTATGCACACTCGCACAACCCTCGGTACAGTGCAATTTTCGAGCTCGCTCTGACATATTGCGTTCTTTTTGACCAAGAGATTTTCTTAACAATCTTCTTCTGTGCTCAACATTTTGGTCTTCTTCGAGTACTTCACTACTGCTTTGCAAGAGTGAATCGAAATACCAATCGAAAGTCTTAGCAGACTGAGCGTAGACGCCGTTCAAATCGCAAAATTTTAATTCCGTTTCATGATAAACGTTCAGGTGACATAATTAGATCGGGTAAGCCATGGAGTTATTGTAGACGAATGAACGACACAATTTATCATACAACGTACTCTTCGTGTATGATGTGTATCCAAATTAAATGATACCCAACTTTAGTAAGTTTGATTTTTGTGAACGCATCCATATTTATTTTGTTCTCCATTACAATTATTTTGACAACTGAAAAGAAGTTAGCGTCATTGGTTACTAAATGGTTATTTTGCATGTCGCATGACTAACGGCCAATCAAAAAGAAATAGAATTAACGGTCATCTTTCGCTTAGAGTAATCGAAATCAAACTTTGACGACAAGAAAGAAGTGTCGGCGACAAGTCGTTAGCTTATTTTAGTTGTTTTTCAATTACAAAAGTGTATTTTTCTTTGTTATTTACGGTATGAATATGTTTAATGCATGTCCATCAATCGGATAATATAAAGTTTAACTTTTTATTTAAGTAAAACATCGAAAATCGTGTTCTTAGTTCGGCTAAAATCAACGTGAATCGGGCGTCGACCGGTCCATCCCTCCTACCCGTAACCGTCGCCGTCTGTGCTGTCAGCCGCGCTATCGTCATTTTGTACGTATCAGCGCCGTGTGCGGTCACGGCTAACGCGAGGCAACAGAGCAACGCCGTGTGTATAGCAATAAGCAGGAACGTGTGTTGTGGTGTGCCGGTCTTAGTGACCGATTAATGTGGTATCTAGTGTCGGTGTCGAGCTGTCGTACGGGCCGCGCGGCGTGATCAGGCGGCGCGATGGTGGACATGGATAGGAACGACCCGGAGCTCCGGTACTTGTCGGTGGATAGGAACAGCTTTAATGACCCAGCCACGCAGGCGGAATGGACGCAGAAGAGGCTGGTGTGGGTGCCCCACGAGTCCCAGGGCTTCGTGGCGGCGGGGATTAAGGGGGAACAGCGGGGGGATGAGTTGGAGGTAGAGATAGCAGAGTCAGGGAAGCGTATCCTGGTGAATAAAGATGATATCCAGAAAATGAACCCTCCCAAGTTCGACAAAGTTGAAGACATGGCAGAGCTGACCTGTTTGAATGAGGCGTCTGTATTGCACAACATCAAGGACAGATACTACTCTGGACTGATTTATGTGAGTATTATAAATTGTACTACTAGCTCCTTATTTATAACAGGTACAATAATATATAAAACTTCCAGGAAAAACTACTGAAAACATTCATTTTGTTATCTCTATCACCAAGTTTAGGAATCTTATCATATCTTCACACTGTTAATCATCAATGTAAACCCAAATAAGGTCAATATGCTGACTAATAGTTCATTACTCTTGCCAAAAATATGCACCAAGAAAATGTCTTGGAACAGCATGGCCTAACTTAATATAAAACTATTTCATAATTATTATTAAAGGCATGGTTGATTGTTAAACAGGTACATTTTTGTAATTATAACTTAAGCCAAACATATTAAAGTTGCAGAAAACTATTGGAATCTGCTTTAAAATTACGCAGTAACAAAGCTAACCATCTTTAAATAAAAAAATTACAATACAATAAAAAAAAGCATACTTATTAAAACCCATGACAACATCATCATCATATATCAGCCAGGAATCACCCACTGCTGTATCCTCACCTCCCCTTTTTTCTGTCACACATCCCGTTTCAAAACCTTGACATACTTTTTGAAAATATGAAATCTACAAGGAAAAGGAACATACAATACCAGCTCAAACTACACTTTTTGAACTGCATAGCAAAGGTGGTCTAGTACTCATATTATTCATTTATAAACACGTTTTGTTTTCGTTCTTTTAATTATAATAGGTCAAGCAAATCTATTACCACAGATTGAAGAAACTTAACATTTATTTTGACATAAATGAAACAAGTAACAGGGAACTCTGTCTGAGTTAGTTTTTTTTTTGTCCTATAATTTATAAACATGTTTTGTTTTCGTTCTTTTAATTATAATATGTAGCAAATAAATTACCACAGATTTAAGAAACTTAACCTTTATTTTGACATAAATGAAACAAGTAACAGGGAACTCTGTCTGAGTTATTACCTATATTACATGGATATTTCCCCACAAATCTTCGAGTCCCATGTATGTACTAACTTTAAATAAATATGTACTTAACTATACAACTAAATGACTCATAGGTAGCTGCTTTTACTCAAGTGCACAAACCACTCCTGACGAATGAACACAATCATCATCTGCCTAGCCTTTTCCCAACTATATTGGGGTCAGCTTTCAGTCTATCCAAATGCAGCTGAATACCAGTATTCTGCATGGAGTGACTGCCTATCTGATCTTTACAACCTAGTTGGTACTGGGTAATATGTTATCTGAGGGTAAGACTGTGAGTGATGGGCTGGCTCACCGTCTGTCTGTCTTATAACAACAGGCTGTGTCGACAGCGCGTTTGTGTTCCACGCGCGCCTCAAGGAGATGTTAGCAAATCGGAAGGGGTCCCAGAGGGCCAAAGCCTGGCAGGGCTACGGTATTGTTCAAAAGAGATACCGTGGCTTTGGAACAGAAAGGACTAAGAAGGAACATGGAACGGTTTTAGTCAGTACAATTCTGACATTCCCTTCCACTCCGCCCAGAGCAGAAGTGTGATGATGATGACTGCACATAAGTAAAAAAAAAATGGTTAAGACTGGTTCCCTGACAAACAAAACAATAGTTATCTACCTCCAACTACCACCACACACCATTAAGCACATAATTACATACCCAATAACTATTACTAATGAGTCTTTTTTACTAATAACCATATTTCTAGAGTATGTGAAGGCTGACATGAATCACTCTTACATAAATATGCAGTCATACCTTGAAAAAACCTTTTTGGTAACAATGCTGTTGAGTTAGTAATGTTTTAAATATTTTTGGTCATTACTGTTATTAGCTTACATACATAAAGCTACACCTTTTCCTCATGGGGTTAGGTAGAAACCAAAGAATGATGTTGCTATTATGTTCAAGTTCATACATTCAGGCTGGTGTATCTTGCAATTATTCTATTTATTAAGATGCATACAATACTAGACTGAAACATTTAATAAGTTAAAGAAAACTCCACTACGTAGGATTTTATTTTGTAAGAGAAACAATGCTGTGAACAAATGGTATGGTTTTGAAAATCCTTGAAATATCCTTCTATTAAATTTTTCTAACTTATCTTGTTTCATCTGCCGCTTTGCACAATATTCGGCTTCAATTTACACCCCCCAAAAACCATCATCATCTTCCTGGCCTTGTTACTTGGGGTTGGTGCAACACGTTTTGTTCTTCCATTCTCCTCTGTCAACTGTCACACTATCATTTACTCCTTTACACTCCTAAAAACCACAAAAAACCCACCTTTATTTATTTAAATAATTCAGGACTCCGTATGATACAAAATATACGAAAACTTATTTATAATCTAAGTTTTGCCCTGGTTTTTCCTTTACTAATTATATTTAACAAGTTATTCCAGGTACCTATAATAAAACAAACACAGGATAAATTCTGCATAAAAATATCCATGGTTCCAATAATTACATAATGACATCATTGTTACAACCTTACCTCATTTGTCACTGATAGCTTCAGGAATAGATATTTATTATCAGTTCATATTCTTTATTTATGATATTTTTTCAGCTTGATAAACTATATAAATACTTAGTCATTGATATAAAAATTAACCATTAATGTATCTGTGTGAGCCATACTTTTAAAGGGAATTTTATTTATTATTATTTTATCAGTAGTCCATACGCTAAGTCCACACTTGATATTAATAGAAGATAAGTAATGTGTTTTCCTGCCACTTGAAAATGTTGTAAAAGCCTGTAACACAGGTTGACACATAAATAAGTAACATATAAGTCTAGTTACAGCAAAACATAAGATAAAATATAAATTGTTTCTCTGGGATTTGGTGAGCTTCATTGCCTCAGCGCCTTACTGCTTGTTGCGATTGTTCATTCATTCACTGTGGTAGGCTTGTCCTCAAAAAATAGTAATAGGAAAGTGAAGCTTACATAAAGGTTTTAATTAAAAATGTGTCACACATAGCGTTGCCAGGCGTCCGGATAAAGCCGGACACAGTCAGGCTTTTTGGTTGCGTGTCCGGCCAAATTAGATGGTGTCCAGCATGTCCGGCTTTTGTTAGGCTTTTTAAATTTGCCAAGTTTTGTTACATTAGTCATGTTTTTACATTATACATACATACAAATAAATAAAATTGAAGTTTCTGTTTGTAATGTATATACGGTACATAACCCAAAATAACATTTTTTACAATTTATGTTTTTCTGTCTATCTGTTTGTTCCGGCTAATCTCTGGAACTTTGACGGGAGTTTCAATAGCAGATAGCGGATGTTATAACTTAGGCTACTTCTATTTGAGAAAAAACCTAAAATTATTATAAAAAACTAAATAACTTTTTGTTAAATTCCACGCGGACGAAGTCGCAGTTACAGCTAGTTTGATTGATAATAAAGAAGATTCAAATTTTATTTTTGTATAAACAATAAAATTTGAATGAATCAGTCTAGTCTATGATAAATGATGAAAAAGTCCTATTTTGCTTTTTTTTTTAAATGTCGTGTTTCCAATTAAAAAAATAAGGGAGTCCGGCTTTTTTCCCCAAAAAGTCAGGCTAAACTAGCTGGACGGTCCGGCTTTTCGGTTTTAAGACCTGGCAACCCTAGTCACACATTACTTTACAACTCACAGAATTTTTGTCACATTTTTCCTACTGACATAAAAAAAATATATTAAACTTGATTGATAACCAGCAAAGATCTGACATATGGTCAGCATACCCTACTACAACATAGCTTTGCCGACCATATGGTCCATTATAAAATAATCCATCGCTATTCTTGAAAGCGTGAAGCTTATGACACATTATTGCTCTCCTAATATGTCCAGGTCATATAAACAGGCCTTACATAGGTACATTCTACCAATTTACAAATTCTTATAAGGCTGCCAACTCTGATTACTCCTATAAGTTGCTTGATTTTTGAGTGGACACTTAAATTGTTTTTAAGTTTTGTCATAATTGTTGTAAATAATGAATATATTTGCCTTGGCCCTGTTTAATAGATTGTGTTAACAGTTAAATCATTGAATTCCTTTGATTTTTGCAAAAGGTTGTATTTAATTACTTAACCACTGCAAGTTTAGGCCATTGTTTGATATTCAGCACTTTTTCTTTTAAATAAATGTATTTAAAGTTGAATATACTTAGGGCAAAGTTGTTTACAAATGGCAAAGATTTCACCATTGACCAATATAGGTGGAATCTATGCTTTGTGCACTTGCGATACTATTTAGTATTGCAAGTTAAGCAAAAAGATTACGGTCATTTTCGTAGTCGGCACAATTAATTATTCACAGTTGAGGTCAATAGTTAAGTGCCCTAAAGATGCTGAAGTTTTTTTATTGTGTGACTGTACATCACATATTTCCCTCTGTCAGTAAACATCAGACACACGAACTTAACAACATTGCATTAAAGGTCTACAAGTCAAGTCTCGTGTCGTAACACGTTGCACATACGCTTATGTACATAATTGTCCCCCATATTTAGCTGTCACGTCAACAGCTATCTGATACCAGCTTACTTTTTACAGCATACGCCCAGTTCTGTAATGACCTCTTTGCATAAATGGTGTAAGTAATTAAATATTGTATTGCACAAGCTTATGCAACAACCTAAAAAACGACTTTTTTATCGGGTTAGTATTTCTGTTTTCGTATCGTTTTGGAGATTGACAGTCTGCGCAACAAAAAGTAAAATAATATGTGAAAATGTCCTACATGGCTTACGGTATTTTAATTTTCTGTTCACACATCGCAGCGATCGATCGCCGTCACGTGCCCAATTAATTTCAATGAATAATATAATTCGCTTCATGCTTGACATAAAATATCGGAAAGCTAGTATAATTAAATACTTATTTTTCCTTGTTGAAGACATCATTTTTGACAGGGACTGATTTTCTTGGTCCCTTCCCGTGGAGCCGCAAAGCAGCAGCTTATAAAACTTTCTCTACCCCAGTTTCTACTCCTTACACGACTGTCGGATAACAAGTACCGAGTACACTACTTCCCCTACTTGAAAACACGGACAATACTCCAAGGTTGAATAAAAAAAACCGGCCAAGTGCGAATCCGACTCGCGCACGAAGGGTTCCGTACCATTTTTTATAAAAACGAGCAAAAAAACCACTTTTTTGTATTGGAGCCCCCCGTAAATATTTATTTTATTCTGTTTTTAATAATTGTTGTTCTAGCATCAACAGAAATACATAATCTGTAGAAATTTCAACTGGCTAACTATCACGGATCATGAGATACAGCCTGGTGACAGACGGACGGACGGACAGCGAAGTCTCAGTAATAGGGTCCCGTTTGACCCTTTGGGTAAGGAACCCTAAAAATTAACGCCAGAAGTAAAAATCCAGTCAAAATGGCTTCCAAATTCACCTCACAATAAACTAATTATTCCTAGTCTTAAGTACCACTCCGCATGCAACCATAAGTGTCATCAATTAAAGCCGTGTTCGTGATATTAATGGGGCGTGAAATCCTTCGATTTACATAACAAAGATCTACCACGATTCATTGTGAGTTGGTGACCGTCAACGATTGTCCGGACGACTTCTAGAGACAGACTTGGCATGTATCATGCTGTCTTACATGCCTGAAGGCTAGATTATAACGGACTGGCTTTGTCTGATGGTTATTATCAGGTTTCCATGATCGGTCGACTTTTGTCGTAGATTCGTCCAACTTCTTTTTCTTTACGACAGCGAAAGATTTCCCTTTCAAGAAGTATCTTTATTCCTGGGTTCTCCTTCGGAGTAACAAACCTATTGTTAAACTTCACAATTTGGTCGTCAGCTGCAAATGATAACAAACTCTTCTTCAGGAGTTTCTAATCTAATGCTGAAACGATTTATTACCCTGAACTAAAGTCCGGGACTTCTTCTAACAATCTGGTACAACCACGTCTCTGCAAAAACTCGAAATACCAAGGAATGCTTGTTGGCAAGTTATTTAGCTGGTCGCCTACGGGTCCATTCTAACTTGATTCCTTTTATTAATAGTCACGATTCGCGTGGGATGATTAACGGTAAATTATGATTCGTTCCGAAATACTTGCATAAGTAATACCTTCGTTGTTGGGTCTTGAAGTTTGATTGCCTTGGCTTATCATTCCTGAGAGTGTCCTTACTGATAATGGGCGGTATTAAGTGACTTTTGAATGATATTACGTATCTTAGTTTCCACTTTCCTGATCATCCTGATTTGCTATCTTCTTCTTGCATCTTTCTGCTCTTGATTCAAGTTACTTGGGAATGGCCCACCACGTTTTTTTTTCTATCCTTCTGGGTGTCAGATCCTCAAAACTAACATTGAAATAACAGAATTTGCTCAAGTTTGCGTGAGGTCACTGTTTCGCCATATACGAGTACATTTCCTCAAAGCCATGGTGGTCCCATTGCAGCCATAACTTCCTTTTGTGACTCACATTTTTAACAATGGTGGTCTCCATTGGCCGACGTTTTTGCTTTTATTGTTCATTTTCGTTGCCCCTTAAGGTGTTTGTTGGATTAATGCCGTTTTTTTATGTAACATACAGCAATAATGAGTGAGCTGAAGCATGATCGCCAAGAACAAAATCTTAGTTAGACAGATTCGTGTGGTTTTTTGACACTGCTTGCAGTTGGTAAGATTCTGAACGTATGGTTTATTGCGCTAGTTCCTTTTCCCAGAATAACCCCTTTTTGTAAAATCTTTAACTTATTCTTGCCATTCATACGAATTTCGAATTTCGAACTGTTTGTCAAATGTACAGTTCACACGAGTACTTCATTATATCGGGATAACGAGTTTGTATACGTACTTACTACGAGTACTTACTCGCAAAAATATTTTCTTGTTTATAGAGTGTTGACCTCTGCGGATTAGAGGATTTGTAAGTCGTGATGACGTCATTACCAGTAGGCCGATGCGTTCCTTGAAGGGTTTTCCAAGACATAAAATATTTCTATTTAATGCAGATTGTTTTACTTAGCTCACTCTTTGTTCGTTACTTATCAATTTAAGTGATGAGTCACGTACCACAATGGCGATAGGAAACTTCGTCCGATTGCGACAAAATGCAAATTAATTTCAATTTCTTCATTAGAACGAGCATCATGTACCAGGGCAACATAGGATCGAGTAGATTGTCGCGAGTAACCGAAATGCAACGCGACCGAATCGAGTGGGCGGCTGATACCCTAGAAGGGTTAACTCTAAAGCGGCGTTCGAAAGTTGTTCGAGTTAATTCAAACGTTTGGCTAAAGCGTCGTGCTCGAGATGAATGTCAAGGTGAGGCGCGCCGCCGGCCGAAACGGCCGCGGATGTCGTTGACCTGGCGGGGGCGCGGGGGTTGAGGGGGGGACGGCCCACGCGAATATGTACGCTACGTTTGAACCTCCACCGACGTTCTAACATCCTGGTACTTGTGGCAAAGTTGACTGTTGGTCCTTTTCACTCTCGCATGTTTTTTTTTGTATATAGTATGTTATAAGACGCACAAATATTTACGTGCTGCAGACCAAAAAATATTTATCTTTTAATTTGATGAGATCCAGAACAAGTAATACTACGCCTCTGTTTGTTTAAGGTTATTCTCTTTTGCATTGTATTCGAAGATCTCAAAAACATAAATTAGCACACGGACTTTGAAGACGAAATTGTCGTATTCTAAACATAGCTTTATAATAGCCAAAGAAAATGCTTCAATCAATGGTATCTATCGTAGTCACGTTCACGTCCGATAACTAATGTATGCGCAATAGATTTGGTTCTTATACACTGTTATAGCACGGTCTAGCTAAACATCTAACTATACGACAGAATTGAAACATCTTACCACCAAATGCATCTTCTTATTCCTTTACAAAAACCGCTTGCTCGGCAGGCGGAGATTCATCAGCTAAGTCATTTATTTCCTCTGAACCCACTCACTCTAGCGCCTCCTCGACTTCCGTGCACTCCATTTAGCGAAAAGATTTTCGCCATGCTCATTTGCCCTTTACAGCTTATGAAAATAACATAAACGTTTAACATTCATAGAGGCATATGTCACTGACCTCAAAGCCACTCGATACTCAATAATAATATGTGATTTGATGACAATATGCAAAATTCTAATAATACTGAATAACAACATAAAGCCATGATTGTATGTTTATTTGCAACTTTACCTCTATAGACGCGCATAGTAAATATTATATTTCCAATCTAAACAAGGCTTATCAAACAAATAATCTTTATCCTCAAGTCAACCAGTACTAGCTGGCAAATAACATGCCTCAACCTAAATAAGTTCGAAGCAAAGAAATAAACTTACTATCATCCCCTTCCTAAATAAACTGGGATACGCGAATGAGCCATACATATTTCATGCCAACGGCCTTCCATGTATAAGTCAGGATTAATCACCACTGATATATCATCATAGATATTTCATTAAGTCTTCCTCCTCGTAACAGCTTTTTCATTTACTGTCAGGTCATTGGCTGTCTGGAATTTTATATGAAGTGTCCTAGCCAGCTGTGAGGGAAAAATTTGCAACTCAACAGAATTGTTAACGGTGTTTTTACAAAATGCAATCGGGAACTTCAAATCTGTTGGAAACAAAGTACTTAATTCAATGTATTATTAAGTCATTCTAAAAATATCAAATCCAGGATTCTAACTAATCTTGCACGTCAGTAAATTCGTGCTATTGCACTGATAAGGCAGATTTCTGATAAAGTAAGGTCGTTTGATAACAATGTGATTAATTCAGCTGATTTTAGTTTTGTGTAGCCTATCTCTGTTGATAACAAAGTGAATTACATGGCAGCGGAAATTACGTTAGCCTGATTATTGTCTTATCAGTATTAGTGTAGGGATACGTGTTTTTCTCCAACTAAAAACGCCATAGGCCTTCTCTATGTTGATAACGAATCCAATTTCATGCTATCGGAAATTAATATAGCTTTGTAATACTAATAATAGGTTTATCAGCTTAGTATCATTACTCTTTCGTAACCCTAACCGCACAAAAACACCATAACTCTAGCTTATATGGACGTTTTGGTGGCCCTCGGACTTTCAACACAATTAACCGAAATATTAAAAAGATTTTTAAAAATAAAAAAGTCCATATCCCGTACCTACTCAGCCCAAGTCATTGAAACTGCGGGCAGTCATAATACGAACGGAACAAAAATAGCTACATTTGCTGAAATGCAAAACTCATTTCCAGAATTCGAATCAATAATACAATCGTATGCCTATCTCTGTTCAATGCTGGACATAGGCCTCTCCCAAGTAGCGCCAGAATCCGCATGTGGCATCTAAAATAGAACTTGCGGATTGTCGATAGTCGCTCCGTGGACCGGCACTCAAACAATCCACACTATCCATCTTATCTGCCTCTTATCGCGCCGATAACGCAGGAATCCCGTATGAATTCAATTTTGTAATCAATACATGCTAACTGGATTTCTTTTAAGTTATAAAATGGTCATATCAGGGTTAACGTCGAACAAGTCTAAAACCTGTCGGGCTTTTTTACTTGCTGTCAATAAGATAAGAGTGACTCGGTGTTTTAAAATTTTCTGTTTTCGAGGCATTTGTGTTTATCATGTTAGCTTTAAGTGTCTTAGAAATTAGCCACTTAAAACGACTTCAAGTAAAAACCCAAAACAAAATAATCTTCTTATTTTGTCCACAGGTATGTGGTAAATGTAAGTTACGTAATTAGCGAAATGCGTCAGTCATTGTGGCCGCTTCAGTTGCCTTGTTGTTGAGATAAGTGCACTAGGAAGGATGAGTAAGAGCATCGTAATGCAACTGATATGACCGACTATTTATATACGGTTGCTAGAATATAATAAAAAAATATAAAATCACATCGACATGATGATGTAAAGTAAGAGAAAATGTCAACGGATTCCTTTTCAATCAAGATTGAAGTACAACTTATTGTTCTAGTACCTACTTGCATAAGGCAGCAATGGTATTTTATTTAATAAAAATATATAAAAAGTATGTCAATTATATCAGGTCTGGTCAGAAAGTAAAAACATTTGTGGCCAAATGTAATAATAAGTCAGTTAAAACTAATTTATCATCTAGCCAAACGCACCCAAATAGTGCACTAGCAACAGTTAGCACTTAGTCATCCATTAATTTGCCTACCCCTACTTTGAAACCAATCAGCAGTAAAGTCTGAACGCGCCGCACCCCTCGCAGACACCCCCAGGGGGTGCATAGGGTGCAGGGTGCAGACGGGGTTATGAAACTTTCAGACGACGGATTGTTTGCGCAGGATATGTCCGACATATGGCTCGTAAATTGTAGGGGCTTCCCGACAAAATATTAGGGGCTTTCTTTTTCTGATTGAAAGGGTGAAAATTTTGCGGGAATATACATGTGCTTTAGCAGATGGGAGTGGTAAAATATTGTACTGTCTGTTGTGATTTATACCTGTATTTTAATTCTGTTGACTTAACCGAAATGGGTTTGACGCATTTGGTGCACATCTCAACTTGTACACCATGCTCAAATGGTGAACTTAGCAACTGGTGCACTTCTTCCTTTTTTTTTATAACTTTCGTGTGACTTTTTATATTATTATTGAAAACTGTTTAAGTGTAAGTACCTAAGTGTGTACCTACTTGAAAGGTATTTGTTGATTGTATTTTAAGAAAATTACCTACGCAAAACCAAAGATTCTTAAATTTTTAGACAATTTTCCAAATCTCCACTCATCTTAAAAAGTGCTCCTTTTGCGAAGTGCACCAGTTGCGAAGTGTGCCATATGAGAAGTGCAGCAGATGCTAAGTTCACCATTTGAGCATGGTGTACAAGTTGAGATGTGCACCAAATGCGTCAAACCCACCGAAATGCATCGTACTTATGATTTCCATTAAGTATAAGCAAAGCCTGATCACTACGCATAGTCTCACCTTATAACCAAGCAATAAATACGTCATTTAACACTTAGAATTCTATGTGGGAAAACCTTGTAGGAGCCTCGGCCTCAAACTGACCATCAAGTATTCAAACCACAGTGTCGATGTTTCTTCCCTACTACATCGTACAAGTCATTTTAATACCTCAATAAAAATCACGAATCCATTTTGTGGTCGTCAAATACATTATGGTTGACGTCTGACGAAGGAAAGTATATTTGTTTTGGCAAGCGAGCAACATGGTAATGTGCTGAAATATAACACTGATGGATTACGACTTGCCAATGATATTTGCAAGGAGGTTTTTTTATTGCAGTCGCTATTGGTAGATCAGTTTACATGAAACTTCTAGGACTCACTTCTGGATGCATAAAACAGTCTGAAACAATTAGTGCAAGGTAAGATTATATTGAATCTAGATTTCTTGCTCAGTTAAGAATTTTATCTGGATATAAAGACCAATCATTATTGGTCTATACATGAATAAATTCAAACAGAAAATATTGTACAGCGAACTGAATCATATAATGTTTAATCCTTTGCGAGTAGACAACTTTAAACAAGCGGACATTATTGCTCTTTATCTTGCGCTCACTAACAACTTTATCTGTGCAAATGCTTTCAGCTTGTTCAGTTACAAAAATGTTACCTGCGGCTTTGCACGGTCGCTCGAAAGCTTTATGGACGCTGATGTATAGGGCTTTCCTGCACTGCAGATACTGGTGCCGTAATGGACCAGTTATCTGCATTACTTTACAGTAATGTGCCCCAAAAACATTTGCAACTTTTCGAATCTTTGTTTTTAATTTAGAGATTTTCTAATTTAGTATTAGCATTGGAGTTTCAGTCTTTAAACTACTTTCTTGGTTTTTAGGGTTCCGTAGCCGAATGGCAAAAAACGGAACCCTTATAGATTCGTGTCTGTGTCATGTCTGTCTGTCTGTCCGTCCGTATGTCACAGCCACTTTTTTCCTAAACTATAAGAACTATACTGTTGAAACTTGGTAAGTAAATGTATTCTGTGAACCGCATTAAGATTTTCACACAAAAATAGAAAAAACAATAAATTTTGGGGGTTCCCCCATACTTATAACCGAAAACCAAAAATATTTTTTTCATCTAACACTATACGTGTGGGGTATCTATGGATAGGTCTTCAAAAATGATGTTGAGGTTTCTAATATCATTTTTTTCTAAACTGTATAGTTTGCGCTAGAGCCACTTCCAAAGTGATAAAATGTGTGTCCCCCCCCCCCTTTAATTTCTAAAGTAAGAGGAGGAAAATTCTGAAAATATTTAGGATTGTAGAACGTAAAAAAAACTACCAACGAAAATTAGTTTCAATAAGAGATGATTTTCAGTTTTTGAGATATGGGACTTTTTTTTAATCAAACTGCAGCAGTAACTTTGTTTTTCATAAACATACTATGAAAAAAAAAATTAGTTTTGCGGTTGAGTGGAAGTTTACTAACTAATACTACTAACTAATGAATGACAGTTCAAAATATTGTTATTATATTTTTTGGGGCTATGGAACCCTGTATGCGAGTAAGACTCGCACTTGGCCGGTTTTAGTTGATAGTGTTGATAGTTGAATGATAGAGTAGGTAAATAAGGAAATGTTATAAATGAGTGAGTTTATTTTTAGGGTTCCGTACCCAAAGGGATATTTGCTATAACTGAGACTTCGCTGACCATCCGTCTGTCCGTCACCAGGCTGTATCTCATGAACCGAGATAGTTAGGCAGATTAAATTTCTACAGATTATGTATTTCACAATACACAACAACTAAAAATACTAACAACAACATAAAATAAATATTTAAGAGGGCATAATAAAAGGTGAATAAATTTCTGATGCTAGATTTATCTAGATTGACCTTGTCTTAGTGACTCTTGGCCATAAAGCTACCGATTTATGTGCTAGAGTCAGTTAAAACTTTGCAGGTGCATTTTGACGTTTTGAAAGCTTCAATTTGCAAACACCTAAATTCCGAATTGCACTTCAGATAATCTTTCAAAAAAGGTTAAAGCACTTAAATAATCGTGAAATGTTTTATGTGGGTAATATATGATTATTAAAATAATATTCAAACGTTATTTGTAAAGCTTAACTTTAAATCGGTGGAAACAGGTTTGATATACAAACCGTTCTCGATCGTGTAATCTTAATTAAAGTTCCGTTGCTCGGCAGAAAATACGAAGCCATTAGTCAGATTTTGTCAAGCCAGAGTCGCAGTCCATAGATTAAGTTTAATCCATATGGATTTCCTTGGAATAAAGATAGAAGTTTTAGCATTACATTGCATGCTGCATTGTCAAGTATTGGTGGACTTAGCTAAAATAGGAAAGTCCTTTGTAAGTCGTTTTGTCATTGAAGCTATGTGCTAGTGTGCAGAATACGCCTTACGTGTGGTAGAACCCTAGACGATAAATATATCTTAAAGTTTTCCTATCCCTGCAGGAGAGAACGCGCGACGATATAGAAAATTTATCTGTTTCTAATAGTCCAGGCAAACTATTTAAAGACGTATGATGCAACCGATGTTTTAATATTGGAGAGGTCTTCGATCTAATGTTATATTTGTACGTTACTCATGACTTCTCGTTTGTTTTCTATTAATTCTCGAGGAAGGTGCCAGGAATATGAATGAAACTAATGATAAACGTAATATTTTGGGCGATTATGCCAGTATTTTGAAGCAATGTGCGGAATTGGAAGTAATATTAAGGTTGTAATTGAATCGTTAGAAGTCATTGTTGCAATAAACGTGTGGTGTGCATCAGCTAGCAACTAAAGTGCTGAGTTGCTGACGTATAAACTGGTAACTTGGATTTTGCCTACGTGCGTTACAAAAACCTATTCTGGTTCACTGTGCATCACTCACTATTCATATTTAAAATAAATGTGCCTTCATTGTACATCATTGCCAATGCGGTCATTTTATAATAGGCACAATAAATTGGTTAAAGATTTTTTATGGCAGTGGGCTCTTTTACTTAACAATAGTTTCGTGTTTTAGGTGAAGGGAGATATAAATATTTTTATCATAATCTCCATTAATTCGCATATAACGGAGTACAATCAAAGGCCTTACATTTTTTTTTATGCAAATCTATTCAATTCACCCATTCTTAAACCATCTGCGACCTTCCACTAGTCGTGATCCACGATCGCCAGGCCACACGTGCGTGCTAAATTAATATTGAATAATTGACTATGAATGAAACTCCTTGTTACACTAGAGGAATAATTTCTATTATATTTAGGGGCCTATAGTTAGAACATGTAGTTATTTTTGGTCCAGTCACGTTGCTATGTTATCTGATATGTGCGGAATGCACTATGTCGTGACCGATTGAAATATCTTTACGTAATTTTCTGTAAAGGTAGCTAGATAATTTATCTATACCAATACAGCATGTTAAAAAATTTAAATGCGTACAAAGATTTTGTAAAATAATTGTGGCCCCTGTATAGTTCCTTGTTGAACACCACGTCATAATGTTTAGAAAATACTTTCTTTGTTCGCATGTTTTATCATATGACTCAGTTGTGTTTCATGTATCTATATCTGTAAAATATATTTATTCATAATTAACATAGTTATCATAAAATAGCTCCGTAAATAAGTAAGCCATGTCAGAAGCTAAATTAAAATCGTTGTTTACATAATTAATGTGAAATTAGATCATCACGGTTTCTAGTTCATTGAATCAGTGAGGATACATTACATTTTGGTGTATTTAGATGAAAAGCAAACATTAGAACAGTTATTGTTTTCGGTTGATTTAACGTATTCTTTGTTTATGCCTGTATGTCGAACAGACTCACAGTTTATTCAATATGTTTTCTATTGAATTAATGTATGGGATCTGTAAAGCATTGTCCATGTTTTTGCAGTTGATAGGTTTTCAAATTGTAATTGTTACTCATGCAAAAACTTACTTTATCTCTAAACTGCCAAACACTTCACTGCAGCATAGGTTATTGCCAATACATTACAAACCTTCCGGTCTGCAGTCTTTATTACTTCAAAATGTTTATGGTTAGCCATTTGTTTTACAATGTATTAATTTGTTGTGCTTGGTGTCTAGACGGTGCGTCGTAAAAGCTAGACGTAAAAGGCAGTCCTTCTTACCCTTGGGGAACGGGATTCAGGAAAGCCTTTGCAAAATTGTTGTTGGTCGTCAAGATAATAAATTTCCTTTCGTTGTACTATGCTTTATTGAAGAAAGGAATTCATTGTTTAGTGCCAAACGATGACCAAACGTTCATTATTTTTGTCATCAACTACATTTCCTTATGTCTTTTACACTAGTGAAAAGACTGTTAATACGATGTGAAAGTGCTGAAATGTATATTCATGTAATAATGATAGTTCACTGTTACATGAATATTCATTTCAGCATCCTTGTCAAACACTATAACTTAGATAAGTTAGATCACTATTTCAAGGTAAATTTTAATTAATAGGCTCCATTAATATCTGATTCTAGCTGCCTTGGAACTACTTCCTCAGAACATCGGAAATGCTAGAATTTCTTTGGTGTAAAATAATTAAAATGAACGCAATAAAGGTAATTCTTTCATTTCTACAATTTAAGGAATTCAATGCGTTTTGCCTTGAGTTAATTCTTTAATCGGTTTTGGTATTAACTTGCTTCGTTAACATAAGTATGTTGATTATTTTTATTTACAATTTAAAAGGTTACTTTTTGAGGTTATGGCCATTTTGATTATCAATAGTGTCTGAGAGAAAAGTGTCTGTCTAGCCCTCAAACCAAATCCCATTTCATTATTGGCTGTCTTCGGCATTCGGCACTTTTCTTTTTTTTTCATGTTTTGTTATCTATTCATAGTGTAAAACATTATGTTCAATGGTCCATCGTCATCGTCATCATTTTTCACTTTTTATGTACAGTAACCATAATAGAGTATCATAATAATCTACAAGGAAAATATACCTAAGTTATTGCTTTAATGGCCTTTTAGTTGAAGCTTTAAAATTAACCCTTATTTCATTAGATATAATTAATTCAACAACTTATAGTTTATTGCTGTGTTGGTCTCAATTATGGCACTGTGGCCGTTAAGTCTAATTGACGCGTAAATAAGGTATTGAACATATTACAAAATCGTTAGTGGAGTATTTAAGCCCTATTTTGGTTTATTATTTTTATGTTGTATCAATATGTATGAACAGGCTGCAAGGAGGCAACACCATTGATAATAATTTTGCGTATATTCGTTCAAATATAGCAAATCTACCGCTACAAACGATGATACATCAACGCGGGAGGTGCTTGAAACAAAGCACATGCTCAATGCTCATAGTCTCTTGACCTACCAACCGTAACCAAACACTTCACAATCATATACCTTAACTTACATAAAAATAAGGTTGAAAATCTTTCAACAATATATCAGATAGTACTTTAGCATAATCAGCTCTTGTCTTTGTCCAGGACATCTGTTAATTAAACTCTTTATTGTTTTTTGCGAGCGATCTGACGATCTATTATAACTATAAGTGATTGTTATTAGAGCTTCAATCGTAGTATTTATTATACATAGTGCTGAATTGTTGTTAATTACGTCTGACCATGCATTGACGGTTGGCAATATGGCGCCATGTCTGGCGAACAAAAAATCGGCAAAAATAATATAATCCGTTAATTCGATCAATCATTTCATTTTGGTTGCAAAATTATTCCTACATATTCAATGTTCAGAAGTCTTGCAAAATAAGCCACTTCAGTAACAATATGTTCCAAGCTTTGCCCTTATGGTCTGAATACAACTAAACGTTCTAGATACGGAGTGTTACTTGGGTCAAAGTTCACAATGCATAGAGTCATGATCATGAATTGCCCTTGGTTGCGAGATTAAGGTCAGCTCGTTAGTTCATTTGATTTAGATCGTCTTAAATCATGCAAGGGCCTAACTACTGTTATTTGTGTTTACTACTGTTAAATTAAGTGGTTTGAAGCGGATCATACAGTTAATTCAAAAACTTTTCCTCATCAATTTCTGTTGTGTCGGTCGTAATCGTTTACAACATTGTAATTATCATTTTGCGAGTGTTGTCCAAAACGGTTTCGAAAGCGTTACATTACAATCCACGTCAGCCTCATTGACTTCAATATTCGTAACTTTGACACGTCCATTCATCATGACCGTAAAAGTTGTCACAAACGCATGTACCGCTGGATTCGTCGAACAAACCATGTCGTCCATATGTGCCACCTTATATGGCCATGTTTTAGCCGCCATATGCCATACCGTGTACCGTGCCGGCCACGACTGGTCATTACACATGGTGCATTGATTAACTGTAAACGGCTTTGGAGCGCAATCAACGATCGCATTGAAAGCAAAGCGCCATTTTTTGTTGGTTCTCAGCTTGATATTGATACTGCGCTTACAATTGTGTTGTGGCATTCTTTTCGTCAATGATACGCTTAAAGCTTAATTAGGTTTTGCAGTTTTTAGCTACAGTTATGCACTTCGTATTTTTTGGTCTTACTCCCTAATAAGAACAACAGTTTGCACGTAAACCCTCTGAATTATGATCATTGCATTGCAGATAGCAATCTAGACAGTTCTCGCCCTTTATGTGTTTTTACCATATTTGAGTTTTACTGCCGGATTTATGTTTTAATCAAACAAAATTCACTTACCGAATAAGGTAAAATTTCCAACATTTAATTGTATATAATAAAATATGAACAATACGAGAGTTTCGCGCAGAATCAGCGACTTGCGTAACCATGTAATGCCTTACATGGCATAAGTCGGGCCGGTATAGGACCTTCAAGAAGTGGGTCGCCGTTAATGCCATCTGGTCAGACAGGACAGGGCGCGATGCAACCACGCTGTGGTGTAATACCACCATAACGGTACCAGAATGCCTCGTGTGAGAGAACTAAGGGCTAATTAACATTCTGACGGTATGCCATTCCGGTTTTGATCCTTTTACGATTCGTTAATTTACCACTGTTCTTTTGGCAAGTTTTAAGTTGTTGCGATATTTTATTCCGTAAAGCGATGGATATTCCAACTTGTATTACTATGTAGGCGTCCTTGTGAAGGTTCAAGCGTTGCTTTATCTAAAGTTATTATTACCAACGTTGCGAGAACAGATTGCGTTAATCAGTCATGTCATGGTATATTTACCGCTTGAGACGTTGTAATAGTTTGGTGCCTCATCTAAGTTATTTTAATGTTCGGTTTATTCAAGTAGTAACAAGAAAACAAAAACAAAAATCTGATATTGGATCTACATATTGTTTATCATCAGTAGTCAAAGTCCTGTCATAAAGATTTTCTTGAAAATTATCGCTTCAATTACTAAGAAATTATAATAGTTTAATGCACCGGCATAGCCTCGGGAATAATAAGTAGCCTTCGTCCATTCGCAAATCGATCCACATATCAATAACATGATGACTCAATGTTAGTTGGAAGTGTCGTACGTCATCGACCCAACAGAAGCGTTTGACTGACTTGACTGTAGGCCATAAGAGGCGAGCTTTACCACATGGGTTAGTAGTTAGTTGCTATGTTGTTGTGACCTTCGGTAACTACCCTGATACCATAAATAACACTATTCTAGCTATTAATCAACAGGACATAATAATATCAAATGTGCTATAATATAAGTCAAACTGTAAGGACTAAAGTACCACAGATGAAATGTCTAAAGGTACCCACACTAGGGTCAGGTTAAACTTAAAAATTTAAGCTTCTGAACTGGAAGTTATTACTAAGGTAAAAGCCATGAATCCAAAGAGTATGATGGAACTGAAATCTTTGAAGCAATATCAACTACCCTTAAATTCCCTCATACCATATATTTCTAACATTACAACACAAAATATTTACAGGTGTCATTCTTCCTATTGTTAATATCTATTGTGCTGAGGTGACATCATGTTGCCGCTGGCTCGTCATTGGTTCCCAGCATTGTGTCGTACGTGGTATACATCCTTATTGCACCTATACTTGCACTTACACTCTCTCTTTTAATATAATGCTCATCATTACTTGCTTAGTACAACAACCCATGCACGTTCGGTTGTTCAAGTCTTCTCTCATTTACTGATCTTGGCATGACCTTCACTCCAATATGAAGGAGTCTGACCAAATACCAGTATTTACAGGGAGTATTGGCTATTCATACTCTTTTTGTCCGTTATAATGGCATTGCTTGACCACGTGATTAAGCTTTTACGACATAAACAGCATGGCCGTTTCTCGACTCGGTTTGCAGCAACTTTAAATTAATATCTAAAGCGATAATAAACTACCTGGTAGGTGTTAACTACCTATCAAAAAGGTCGTGAGTTCAGAACTGACTGCGTTCAGCTGTGGTGTAATAATATGCAGTAGCTGGGTATTGAACATTAAAGTGAATGGAGCCGCAGGCTAAAGCTATATTAAATAATAACTTTAATAATGTTTCTTTCTTTTTCGCAGGTAAGTTCCCGATTTAAATCTACGGCTTTATATTTTAGGACTAAAGGTAATGCTAATTGAAGTGATTGAATAGAGACATTATTACAAAAGTACTGACTTGAAAGATTTATCCCAAGAAAAAAGTTTTACTGTCAACGAAGGTTGTATCTTAGGACCACTAGTGACAGAGTATCTTCAAAAAATTGTTCATAATTCTTGTTAATTTACATCAGTATAGCCTTGTTAGCAACAGTCATAATATCTTCTCCACTGTCGTTAAAATCGCCTTACCCTACTAGATCGATATTATATGTCGAGGCGAGCGATCCACAAACCGGTATCGGTACCGTTGCCACTGGCATTTTGTTTATGGGTCGCGGGTTCGAACCAGACGGCGGCTTTTGGATTTTAAGAAGTATCACCGTCCTGATTTTGAGTTGGCTTTTTGAAGTTGGAGATTTTAACTACGAATAAAATACAGGCTCCTAGAACCAACAAATCGAAGACGTGTGACGTTTACCAACCTACACTGGGCCCGTGTAGTGAATTACAGTCCATTTCCTCCAATTAAGAGGAGGCCAGTGTCCCAGCTGTGGGAACATGATAAGGACCAGGAAGGACCCCAACAGACTTCGGCAGCCTACATTTCAAGTTCATGGCTGTCATAGATACGAACTTCTTGTGAGATATATAGACTGAGATATTAATAACAAAGGTCATTGTGTTAAGTTCACACAGTCATCAGGGACAATAGAGTTATTATCATACTTGATGAAAGAAATGCATAGTTTACTTGTTGGTCATCTGATTGTTGCGTAATTAGAGATAGAAGTCACCTGCAGGGTAAGTCTAAGCATTTAAAACTGTTCAAGAATTATGATAGATGCTATTACTTATATTATTTATTTACTAATCAAATTTCGTGCGTTTAGTCCTAAACTTTAGCTTCCAATTTCGATTTCCGCCTCTACAACTGCTTAAGTCATCACCATATCTTTCTTCTTCTGGCTGCAACCAGCTGTATCGATAAATCTACCGTATCGAATATATCGAATCCAAGCCCTATAACATGTTTAAAAGTGTGAATATTGCCATAATCAGCGATCTATATGTATTACCATTTCAAATTTCAGTTAAACTGCTAGGCCAGGTAAAGAGCGTGAAGAAAAACTAAGTAAATCCTTCCACTCTTAGTTAATTGAGTATCTCATAATGGTCGTTCCGTTACGTGGTCGCCGGTCATTGTCGTCACTCGCCGAACGAGTCGCGTCCACAGTACTGTGGCTTTTATTTTATTTTGGTCTGTTTTCTCCGTTTACCCTGCACTTTCTTTGTTTATGCTTTTTGTGGTGATGGATTCAACTCTTTGTTGTATCGTCACGGCTGTTTTTGACGTTTGTAGGATTTTGTCATTCGGATCATTTCTATTGACATTCATGTCTATCTAGGGGAGCTCTACGTATTATCTGCTGTTGCCATACGGATAAATAAATAGTTTTCAATGCAACCTTTGTTCATGCCCTATTAATTTACATAATCTATTTTATATCATTGTTTATTTAAATGCGAATTATGACTAATCAGTAGCTAAGTACGCAAGATTACCGTAATCGTATCGTCACCATCTATCACGGATTTTATTAAGTTTAGCATATCGTTAGCAATTGGTAGTAAACATCTGACCTCATAATAAGCAAGTACTTAGAGTGGAAAAATAGGATCTGCAGCATCTTGGCTCGCGACCATATGGTCAACTAGATTACTTAATTCACTATGATCGCCATGATGAATTGTTTGGTCACCAGGCCCGAAGGCACCTAAGAAGCCGATTCCTGCCGGCTTACCTTTGAGAACAAGGCAATGTACGTAGTGTCTAGTGTCTACTGTAGTCAATTAGTAAATTATGTACACATCTGTGGTTATCACATTAAAGTACAGGCATTAAATACACCGGATTGAAAAAAAAATTATACCAACATTTTTCATGTCAACAAAGAAAGCTACATGTGGCGCCAAAAGCCGGAGCTCGGGTGTCAGAATTCAGAACTAAATTCGTATGGACGCGGACACGTGACTTCGCGGTTATCAGCAGCGTTTTGTAGGGACTAGGTAAGCCGAAGTTTATCGAGTTACGACAGTGTTTGTATGTATAGAAAGTTAGATTATAACCACTTCCCGACGTCGGATTGAGCTGCAATTTTCCACACACCTTTGTTTCTAAAATCAATACATTCTTATGACAAACATAACTTAATCTTGCAGTCAGGGTCGTCTCCTCACGAGGGAACTCCTCAACGTTTAATAGCACAGACACAAAACTTTGCATACAGGTTCATATTTGGTGGATAATCACAATTTGTATCATGAACTCATCCTAGCGCCAGGATCGTCTCCTCACGAGGGAACTCCTCAACGTTTAATAGCACAGACATGAAATTTTGCATACGAGTTCATATTTGATAGATAATCACGATTTGTATCATGAACTCATCCTGCAGCCAGGATTGTCTTCGCACGAGGGAACTCCTCGACGGTTAATAGCACAGACAAGAAAATTTGTATGCACGTTCATATTTGATGGATAAACATGAATTATATCATGATCTCATCCTGCAGCCAGGATCGTCTGCTCACGAGGGAACTCCTCAACATTTAATAGCACAGACACGTAACGTTGCATACTAGCTCATATTTGATGGATAATCACGATTTGTATCATGAACTCATCCTACCGCCAGGATCGTCTCCTCACGAGGGAACTCCTCAGCGGTTAATAGCAGGGATATGAAACTTTGTAAATTTACGCGTTCACTTTTTATGAATAAACATAATACCTGAAGTTTGTCACGTGAATGGTAAATGCTATAAAAACTAAACGCGACAAGCTTTTGTGAAAATTATCCTACATCGGTTTAATTTTTTCAAAGATTTATTTTCTTCTTTTCAGTTCATATTCATAAAAGCTTGTTTCAAAAAGGTTTTTATATTATATTTTTATTTTTTTTATACAGTGTTTTATGTAGTTCTTGTGCATTTAATCATTCCATTACATAAGTTATGAAAAAAAGATCAAGTTGGATCCTTCGAAAATTTTTGGTACTTTTATCATGGGTGACATTTTATTGGTTTTCGAGGTCGCTGATAAAGACACCAAAATTAAAAATAGCGCCGACGCGCGACGTAAATTTCTGTTTTTTTCGTCATGGGAGGTTTTCGGGTTGGCTGATAATTAAAACGAAAATTGAAAAATGCGATGAAGAAAAACAAAATTAAGATTCTCATTTTTTTCTTCGGCTTCCCCTTTCAATATTTTCACCCTTCGCCACTGTTGGTCACAGCTGTGCTAGCCCAATAACTACCATACTTCAAGTACCCACCCATTCTGAATTCTAATGTCCAGACTTAATCTTTATATCATGGGATTTTGAACTCCAACACAATTGCGATAAGGATTAAACACTGTTTTTGGTGGTGATCTAACTGGAAATGTAGCAAGGTGCGTCAAGGACATCACTTAACGATTGACTGTGGTTGTTTCAACTTTTTTCAACCAGTGCGTGTCTTGATTTTAGGGTTGGTGCAGTCAAGTTAGGATTAGAAACATCGTCTATTGAAATGTTATTAATTTCATGTTATACATAGTCTAGAATACAAGAGAAGCAGTAATTAGACTCATATTGATTTGTTGCACATTTTTTGAGCAATTAAATATTTCCCTATTAGATTATTCTTTGACTCTTGTTGAAACCCAATTTTTCACTGTGCTGTTCTTAAAATCTCCTTCTACTTCATAGATAAATAGTTTTACACATTTTTATTATACAGTACCAATATTCCTAACAATGCCAGCCCTACTCCCTCGCGCTCCTCCCGCACTCCCCCGCGTCCTCAGCGGGCGAAGGCCGGCGCACGCGCACCTCTTCGAATTTTGAATGGTACCAACGACAATATGGCAGCCTCGTTACCGGATGTGTCCGTATGTCGTACGCAACTAACGATTCGCCAAATTCGAATTTTTCGTTCCATTGTTTTAGTCATTTGGCATAATGTAAAAGAAAACAAAAAGTTTTAGTTACAAGTGGAATAAACATTTGGATGTTAATGTTTCAGGTTTAGGTATATCGTTTTGTTTTTCTTAAAATAGATCTTGATTGTAATTAATGTGTTTGGATACGCTTGTTTTATAACGGTTACTGTCTGAACTGAGCGATGATGATGATGATGGTCAAACTAGATTCTTTTCTTAGAAGCTATTACATTTCTGTTGCCTTTAATGTTGTGCTAGATTTTTCGCCCCGATTACATAATTAACGAATGGAGCCTTTAGATATTGGATTAAGATTAAAGAAAACGCTTGAAACAAGTTAATTATGCGTTACATTTTAAAATAATAATTAAAGCAGTTAAAAGGTCGGTGACAGTCAGACATTCCGTTGTTATCAGCTCTTAATTGAATAACAACATAGTAGTTATTAATTGTATGGAACATGTTAATTGGACACGTTATTATTGAATCGTGACGGATAAACTTAATCATTTTGACTAATTACGTGCTTGTTTGGGTGCGCATTAAAGTATATCAGACAGAATATTCATAATGTTCGGAATAACCGGAAAACGTTCCTCATATCGTCTCAGTAACAGAATTATTTTTATGGTTGAAATGTTATTCTACCAAACTACGAACAATTGTATTCAAAGCGTTAAGACATTCAAATGACGATTTCAATAATATAAATGCCAGACTGGTCGTAAATAGACGACTAAAAGTATTAGATAATATTAAAAGAAGATCTAGTTGAACCAGAAATGCAACTTAGAAGTGGGCTCTATAAAAACACCATAAAACGAAACAAAATACCGGTCGATTATACAGTTGTCATTCGACCAAATGATGATCTTGGTGACCATAATGTTCTTCGAGATTTACATTTTGAAGCTATTCGTTGATGTAATGAGAGACTGCATGAATCTAAACGGGACCAATAGAGTGTTGAATGTAAATTTGGACGGATGGAAAGGGAGAAAAAGCCAATGAAAATATTAATGGATGGTGTAGGAATGTTATGAAGTAAAGGGAGTGAATGTTATCGTGATGGTAGACAGGGAAGGAGGAAGAGGAAAACATGTCGCGCCAACCCTAAGTTACATGGGAGAAGGGCAGGAAGACAGTGAATTATGTTCAGATGCAGAAAGAGAATTGGAGAATGACTGTTTTGAAACTCCTCATTATCAATATCCCCTATTCCATCTATTTCAGTCTTCGATGGCCAGTATCATTCACTTCTGGAACGTCGCATAAAAGGTACGGAAAACCATAATCAAAATATCATATGCCAACAAATAACACCACCTAAAATCAAAACCATAAACAGAACGAGCTAAATTCTTATAATTAAATTTTTGTACGGGCAGCCCACCCACTGGGTGTAACATGCTTATGCCCAAGCGCCGGTGGTTCAATGGCCGTGCTGAAATGTGCGAATGTCATTGTGTACGCCCCACATTAGAATAACAGCATAATTGTTCACCTTTTTGCCGATAATTTAATTTGATTGTACCTACACAATTTCTGAGATTATTGGTCGTCGCTGATGGTGACGACGAGGGTGGTACTGAAATCAAGGATTTTGGGAAAGCTAGGAACTTATGGGATGAACGAAATAAGCTTTTGTGTTTCTGTAAAAGAGGCTCTGTTCTGCATTCTGCAAGCAAGAATCGGAAAATTTATCATCTTGTGGCACGTTACTAGGGTTCGGAGCAACGCGTTGTTTTTCTTCCATTCTCTCCTGTAAACCGTCACTTATCATCTTTTGTCTTTAATAGTTTTCATTTTTAGGGTTCCATACCCACAGGGTCAAACGGGACCCTATTACTGAGACTTCGCTGTCCGTCCGTCCGTCCGTCCGTCCGTCCGTCCGTCCGTCCGTCTGTCCGTCTGTCACCAGGCTGTATCTCATGAACCGTGATAGTTAGCCAGTTGAAATTTCTACAGATTATGTATTTCTGTTGACTCGGGGGACTCCCATACAAAAAAGTTTTTTTTTCGTTTTTATAAATAATGGTACGGAACCCTTCGTTCGCGAGTCCGACTCGCACTTGGCCGGTTTTTTTTTACGTTGTCCCACACGAAGAATACAAACATTTAAATTCACATACACAAACAGCCAGACCCAGACCTGTACGTCGTACAAATATTTGTTCCGTGCGGGGATCGAACACGCGACACGCAACGCAGCAGCCATTCGCTCAGCCACCACCAACTTCGCCAACCATGCCATCTTATTACCCACATAATCCTTTCATAGTTTCTCTGGTGTTTCTCACCCTCTCTGTCTATCACTTAGGTATCTAGAATGGGGAATACAAACATAAATGTTAATATTTTTAAATGGAAACCATTACCACCTATGTTACATGTTTTGAAGTGCTTCTTCATTAAGACTCTTGAAATCTCGAGTGAAGTCCAATCTTATCTCACAGCCCAGCTGATAAACTCAGAAACTTGACATTGTATTGTGCCTGCTTTTATCTGAAATTGTCTGATAGCAACTTAGAGCAACTTTCTAATTTATAGATTAATTTGAATACAATATAAGCCTAGATATGAAATCTTGACATAATTGGGAGTACTGCGACTAATTTTGTTCCTTCAGTTACGAATATCAGCTGCGTACTACAATCTTTTGATAAGATTTCGTTGTATCGTAGTTTAGTGTTCAAATGTAGTTTCCTAGATATTCTTTAGTAAGCACGAAATAAACATTTGGTGGAACATTTTGGGAAACGTGGTCTTAAACCAAATGTTTCTTTAATTTCATTATTGGACTTCTTTGGATTTCATGAGTCTGCTCATCAACAATGATTCCTTAGTCGAGAATTGGACTTTTACTAGATTCGAAATGTACAAATTTGTCAAGACCATACACATCTAAAATGCAACTCTGAATTCTTTCAACAGCAAATATTACTCAACCAAAACCACTCCAGTTCTACTTCATGCATTCGCAAGGAAATCTGGTGTTCGATTTTGACATAATAACATGAAATCTTTACCGTACGTGTCGTGGCCACAATAGTAATAATTACTTTTTAACCGCGTCGCAACCGCAATGGATTGGGGTCATGGAGCTATTGTCTTGTAGCTTCTGAGTTATGATCATTGGCCAATGCTCCGATCGTAATGATCGGGATTATTTGTTTTCTGTAGGAGCAAGTATGTCAGTTAGGGAGCTTCTGTTTGTAATCTTTTTGGACACCGTTCTCTCTACTCTATCTTTTGCAAAAAATTAAATTGAAACCTATATTTATTAAAGCAGGTTTGAGAATCTCGCGAAATAAAGTCCTAAGTTGTTTTTTATTGTCCTAAATTTTGAACCAATAACTGTTCATACGAAAAAATACTTTACTTAATATTCTTTTAAATAAACTTATGGCTCGTTAAACTTGGTCCACCCACGGTCGGAGAAAGTTATCTCGTTTCTTATCATGATTACCTCATACGGTCGATGTTTCGTTTATCATGTTCGTAAAAATCTTAAAACTCATGTAATTACCTTGTCCCCGAAGTCGGGCAAATACGCGTGTCAGAACTGTTGTCTTGAAAGCAACAACATTAGTACTCCGTGAGAATACTCAGAGCAAATCTCATCATTCCATGGCGAAGTTAAAATTGCTGGGAATTCTATATTTTAGCATCGTTTCTCGGAAAAAAAACGATTTCAGCGAATCGTGTACATATAGGTTAATTATTTGAGTTGGTATTGTTATGAATAATCTAACAGGTAAAGCTGGATTAGGTGTGAAATATACAGAAATAATATGTTCTGTATATGCAAAATAGGCAACACAAAAAGCCAACAGAATTAATTATGAATCTTCAACACTAGCTACATATTTTTTCAGCGAACAGCATGTTTTATAATGCATTACTAATAACTAGTAATTCAAAACTGACACATCTGTTGGTCAAAGTAAACCACAATAGAAGCTGAATGAAAGCATGACCTTCAAAAAATTGTCCCAGATATTCGAATCATTTCAGCCGTAAAACGTCCACTGCTGGACATAGGCCTCCCCGAAGTGGGGAATAAGGGGGGTTTTGCCATAATCGCCACGCTTGGCAGGCGGGTTGGCGATCGCAGTACGGTTGTTACAAAAGCACAGAGAGCGCTGCTGCCCATTCTCTGACAAGTCCCTAAGTCGCCTCTTACGACACCGATGGGAAGATATGGGATAGTGCTATTCTTTATGTCCGACACCATGGTTGGTTTCATTGATCTGTGCGCGAATTTCGCTATAATCTTCACATGTAAACGGAATGTTTTTATGGATATCATAAAACTGAAATAACAGCTATTCACCTCATAAGATGTCTAAAGTAATGGTTCTCATAAACAGCAACCGATGTTGCACTTAAATGTTTGTTTATATATTATAGATCTTCTATGGGAGCTAGTTTGCATTCATGGACGAATCCTCATCTCAGTTCGAAGTAAGTATTCCGCGTCCTATCTTTTTTGGTGTGTAGCATTGCGATGCCATCAGTGCCGCATTGCAGTTGTGCATGCTGTCCACACCACCCGGGCTCACTATTGATGGACATATCAATGTAGCTTGTTCAAGACCATATTTTGGAATGATTTAGATCGAACAGTGTTGATTCTGAGCTACAACGTTAAATAATTACTTTTTTATTATAATACTCTTCTTGCCCTTGTTCCATGTTATTTGGGGTCTGCGCAACACGTTTTTTTCTTACATTCTTCCCTGTTATTCGTTACGCTATCATTTACTCCTTTTTCCTTCATGTGATTTCTCACACAATCCATTAATCTTTCCTTTGGTCTTCCTGTCCCTCCATCCATTAAAATTTTTATTCATCACTCTGTTAGTCACATGTGTTCCATCCCTCCAAATCACATAAAAAATATAATACTGCAAAACAAAAATAAAGACCACAAAACATTAAAATTAACGAACTTGAAACATCCAACAACATTAATATCATCTCCCAATAAATTGCAAAAAGCAATTACTACTATCTAAGCATTTAAGATCAAAACATCGCAGTTTCTGCCATGTTAGATACCACTAAAGCTGACTAAGACACATCACTCCAACTATGTCTGGACATTCAGGAGACGCAAGCATATCTATTTATTCGACAAGTTGCGTCTGGCTGACTGCCAACTGTCTAGAGCTAAACTTTAAAGACCGTCTTGCAGGACTTTCAGTGTTAATAGACGAGGGTTGTTTAATTAGATCTATTGTGGCATTTAGTGCTTGCGGTAATTTAGTTCTGTGGCGCCTATGAGGGTAGTAAGGAATTCGAAGTATGCAATGTGTGTAGACAGGAAGCAAGGAGAAGACAGGAAAATTGACAAGTTTCGTTTTGTCCTTTAGCATCACTATAACACTGATTGTTACAAAAAACGGTAGATCTAAAACTGATTCGTAGTAGTTATCACTACGGCAGAAACTTAGTCAATTCTTTCTGTGAAAGATCATTGTCTGTTTAAATCCCAGACATCATTTCTTTAACTAAAACCCTCAAGTTTTCCAAAAAAGAACTGTCAAACGAAAACACATTTCAATTTCCAAATCGATTAACCAATCATCCGAAAAAGCGTTCACAGTTTTATAACTTATGGCAACTTGCTTTGACCTTTGCTACCTTTAGTGCTGAGCGCAGATCTTGGCGACATATTTAGCACTAGCAACTCGTGAGTCATGTTAACGGTCGCCTGGCAAGTTTTTCACAACAATCTAATAAAACTAGACAGTAACACATGGCCAGTGAATCATTCGACGTTGGGTTTGAATAGTTTCCGTTTATGTACGGATTTGGGGGCCGGCAAGTTAGTTTGGGAGGGAAGGAAGGAAAATTGTTTGTGCTGAAGCGAGTATGTCTCATTGGTCAATGGGTAATATTTATGTATTTTTGCTCGCTAAGCCAATAAGAGACCACTCGTCCAATGTTGATCTGAACGACTCTTTTGAGGAAAACCATTGTTCGAAAAGACATTGACGGTCTTGAACCTACTGATTGCGTCCATTTTCACACCCAAAACTAACAAACAACTGTCGAAATCCTCACTCCTGCAGCTTTATTGCTCATCAAGGAGCTATTGTATTTGGCTCCGCTCAGATCCGGGTAATTAACACCTCGATCACACCATGCTTTTAAACCGTCACGAAGGGCTGACTATATCTTATGGTTTCTTAATCGCTCAAAGCGAATTGTTTAGTTAATAACAACAAACATGGAGACAATGAACGCTATGTTGCAGATCATCATTGCAACGTATTAGGGTTACTGCATACTGCAAATAAATTTGGTCCTTTTACTCTTGAAGAATGAAAGTTGACGACGCTGTTCTTTACGTAATAATTGCCCTTTCGTTTCGAAGAGAAAATTAATTTCTGAAGACAGTAAGTGCTTTTGTAATACATCGGAACAATAATTGTGTGTTGGCAGTTCTTTTGGTCAATTACCAGACTATTTTCAGAAATCTTTGGCAATTCACGAGAAAAATACGGGTAACCTTTTGATTCCAATAACAGCAATCAGTAACGTAAAAATAGTGACATAAACATGGTTCCTTGACGGGTATTACACAGATTACGCTTGTCTCGTGAACATGTGAGTTTAATTGTTGTTGGCAACCCTGATGTCGTTTCGGCGGTCGTTACCGTTCGAACAATGCTGTGCGGTCAACGTTCGGTGCGCGGTGCAAACGTCAAAACAAAACTGATTTTACAACTTGCCACGTGCGACCAATTTGAGTGTACTGTTTAATTGCAAAGAATTAAGGGTCGTGTTGTTTATCTCACCAGTATTGTTTTTGAAGAATGGAATTACTGTATGAGGATGAAAGGTAATCCCTAATGGAAGAAAGATCTTGTGCATGAATTTTCTGTGCAATGCATATTTGTGGACTTTGAACCCGTCGATGTAGTTCATGTTTGCTTAGAAGTAGATGCTGACTATAATATTCACCGATGAGCTGTAAATTAATTTATAATAAAATGTTGCAATTCTTTTGTTTAATATTATACTGTCAAGGCGCTTCTTCATGCGTCAATTGAACTCATTTCAAAGTAATTCGTCGATTATATGCGGGACCGATAAAAATTTACTGTTTGGCATAAAAATGCGCTTACGCATTCAAAACCTCATTGAAGTAGTTTGCGTAATTGTTTTTTATATAGTATTAATGTATTCAGGTCAATGAGTAACACCTTACCTAGTTTGGTGATATTATTTTCGAGAAACGATGACTTATCCGTTGCAAATGCGATTAGAGTTTTAAATTGAAACTCACCCGTATTTAATTAGTTATAGCTTGATTACTTGGAGCTTTTAAGAGGAGCGTATTGTGAACTTTAGAGTTTTGGTTGTGTTTGTCACTAAGTGCAATTATAGCTTTATATACGTCATCTTTCATTAACCATTTGTCTATTCTTATTAATGGCGAAACCATCGTAATTTCCTCGCTGTATCTTCTACTTACAATTACAATCAACTCAAAAAAATCAAAGGGCATAGCTTCAAAGTCCATTTCACCTTCATACTTGCAGGATTTTTAATAATTTACTTTAAGTTAAAATTATATTTCCCCGAAAATCCTCATTCCATCGGAACTTGGTAACAGAGGAAATGAAGAATGCCTCATGACCATGAGTGACTCACACTGCATTTTTAAGTTAACAAAATTCGCCGAAGCAAGCAGTTTACGAATTCAAATAAGCATGACCATTTTAAGCGAAAATAATAATAACGTTGGACTTTCCAGTGAATGATTGTGAGTTTCAGTCCGTCCCTGCAGCCGTTACGCTGAATTCATTCTTTAGGTGCCGATGGCCGATCCTGTTACTGCTTTATACGTTACCACTTCTAAAAATATTCTTAGAGCGAAAACAATGAGAGCATTTACACGATCGATACGGCTTCGATCCTGATTTAATTCGCAAACAATTCAGAGAATAGAGCAGTTTCGTCTCTGCGTTTATTGGCATTGGCAACTCTTTTGTTTCACCTAGATTTGGAAGCGGCCTGAAAGCTAGATCGACATCACCTTTCTCGATATTTTTCGACGCACTGAGTCCGTGTTTTATTTTAGCAATTCCAATGATTTCTGTGCTGGCTGTGTCACCAATTCAATCTTCTACGCATTTGATTAGATTTTCTTATCTTTGCCTTTTAACAAATCCACGCTTTAGAACTGTCGCTTCCAAATCAATCAAAAGTATGGTTGTGCAGACTTTTGCGGGTATTTTTGCATTTCCATATCATGCCTCAAATATTTTGCATGTTAGGTCACCGGGGAAAGGCTTCGTACCTGCGATGAGTCAAGCGACAAGCAAGATGGCTGACCCCAATGATACATGGATAATTGAAGTGAATCATTTCATCTTGCTCGAAGGTATATGAAGGGCTTACTTGGTATATGACATGTTTATAGCTTGTGTGTATACTAATGTATTCGAGTCTGTTTCTAATGGTGGTTAAACATCGTTTATTACGATGGGTATAGATTCTAAACGATAGTCGTCGTCAAAAACCAATTGAAGTTCATTGCTTGATCAGAAGTTTTACCTAAAAACACAACTCTGGTCAGGCAGATTATTAATAGCCATCCTTCTAACTATGATTTCAAATATCGCACTGCGAGACGTCATCAATACAATTATGTTTACACTTATGTTACATTAGTTAAATACTCATTCATTCTATGTGAAAGGTAAATAAACAATACGGATTTTCCCCAATGCGTTGTTTCATCAGTATCCCTTAACAGCCGGAAGTCCGGACAGCGATTTTGTAATATCAAGTACTGGTAAAACCCTGTTCGCCCCTCATACTTAGGCCACGTTGTGATTCGTCGAAAATAGAAATTTTGTGAGATTGTGGTGTAGTTACAGTTAGTCATCTTTCTTCTACACAAGCATCACTGTTGTTTCTAAACACAATTTCTGCATTCAAGTGGTTTTCCATATCCGATCTTGATTCATTAACCAGTTCAGTGACTAACTCATAATTAACAGCTTTTTCTTTCGATTGCTTCTGGTTTGCTGTGACTCAAATAGTTTCTGCTCTCGTACGATGCGTGTGACGCATTAGTTTCGTAGGTTTTATAAGAATCCTCCGGCGGTTACCTGAATCAACTGTTCGGTTTAGTTGGTGACGTTCTTGCGGTCAAAACGGTATTATTGGAGTTCGGATATTTATGTTTGTCATGGTAACAAGAATTTTGTTGTCGATTGACGCTCGGAAAGCATTTAGTAATTTCTCTTAGAACTTAAGTCCTATGTAGGAGTGTGCTGTTCAAAAATACCGCCTTTAAGTCCAGAGTTGTTCATACTTTTATTAATTCCCTGTCTATATTGAATTCTAAGAATATCATTAAGAAGCAACTAGTTGTTAGTTTTTATCCATCATTTGTAACCTTTTTACGGCCTCTCCGTATCTCACACACAATACACACATTATGGTCATGTTTTTCAACCTCATATCTCTGCCCATGACAATAGGTTCTTTGACATGAGGTCATTCATACACGCTACGAGTTCTACTTGTCGTGTTTGGTCGTTCAAGTCGTGCAGATTGTGACGGATCGTATCGGGCTAGCTAAATAAGCTATTTTCCTTATTTGTCTCACAAACAATCAGAAGTTTATCTTCCATTGCTGGAATTTAATAGCAATTATATATCCGAACTATTATTGCGAATGTTTTATGTTCGTTTTGTTTTTCTAGAATTTGATTACTATATATAGATAAAGGAATAGTTTTCTTTGCGTCTCCTTTGTTCTTGTAAGTATGTCCATAAGAACAAATGGCTTATATTTCTGTACAAAACCACAATTCGAAACTAGCATGCAGACCGTAAATGACCATCCGATCTGATCGGTATGCTAATCTGTCCTATTTCCTTTGATTGATTCTAATGAGATCTATTCATTCATTCATTTCATTATTTTTTTTTTCAGAATGTTAATGATTTATTGCTTTTGTTAAAAATGTTGACCTATCTATCCCATTTGTTGTAATTTATCATTTTTTGCGTCTTAAAATTACTTACAATAAAACGTGCTCATTAGTTTTGATCAAATATAGATTTAACTTAAATTCAGGAGATTAAAAATTTCACACACTCACAGTTCCTTCGTTACCGAAGGAAGTAGTTTAAGCCAACTTAATCCAACTTTAACATTACAGCGTCTTACCCATCTAGAAACTTTCGGACTTGATATCAAATTTCGTCAACCAGACTCTTATCTTCACGGTTCGTTATCCGTAAATAATGAGAACGCTAAGAGCACGCGGGGATTCCCCGCATTCGGAGAAATTACTTGAAATGATACAAAGACGATTGTTGTGTCTTGTGCGATACGAATCGCACGAAGCTTTTATACAAAAAGTAGGTTCTTACAACTACGATCGTTCGATATCGCCAAAGATTAAATAAAAAGCACAAAAAAGTAGATATCTGATAATTTAAATGCAGACTTCTGCGGCAAAAAAATCTAATCTAAAAAGCATTCAATAAGATATCGCACCAAGGGAAGATCAACAAGGGCACGCCCTACCGGACCGGTTCGGCGACAGACCGGAAAATTGGCGCGCGACAACGCGACGCCGGCGACAAGACACCGACCTAATTGTATTAGACGGTTGCGATTGTCGTGCGACTGCTATTGGTGATAGCTAATGAGTCGCTGGAAAGTGGAGTGGAGAAGGAAATTATTTGGAATGGAATGTTGAGATTTGAAGGGTGTAGCGGGACCATTTTCGAGATGTCTAAGCGGTTGTATAGATATGATTGTATCTCTTTGAAAGGAAGCTCCTCAACAAATTAACATAAGAAAATATTTGGTATAGCAGCACCCCCTAAGACTACCATCGTGATTGTAGTGTGACCGAATGATCTGATTGTGTGGCATGTTGATTTTGGCGTTTAGGATAATTCAGTTAGGCGTCAGACCAGAAAATTGTTGCAAGGCGCTTAAACAATTGAATTACTGTTGGATGTTATGGTCTGAAAGAAGTGATTTACTGAGAAGAATGTATCTCAAATATAGGTGCATATAAGATTGGGCGAATATTTGAAGTTTTACCAACCAGTCAACAAAAACATATTCTCTGTTTATTAGGAGGATTAGGACAGTCAGACTCGGTACACATTTTCGTAGTAAGCATGAAATGGTTAAACCAATTAGCCACTTGGATAATCGGGGTGACAATAACTAAACTGATCATCTTCAGTGTTAGCTGTTGCTTTGTCCCTATGAAAAGGACGAGATTTATTTCAGAAAGCCACGCGCCGCAGCTCAAATAAAGATTTAATATTAAAGTGGTACAATAAGAAATAGCTTGCATCAAGAGGGTCCCCGGATCGGACCGGTTCGGCGTTAGACCGGAAAATTGGCGCGCGACGAGCGACGCCGCGGCGCGACTCCAGTCTAATTGTATTACAAATATTCTGTTTTTTATTTTTTGAGGAGATGTAGAAAAATGATCCATATCAACACAGATACGGCAAAAAGTTTTGTCATTGGTTCAATGAAGATTTTCAATTTCACCAGAAGTTTTTGACTAGATTTTGTTTATCGTTTTTGAAAACTTTTCAAGATAGCTTATAATTATAAATGATCAGTATGATCACACACATGTTCTGTTCTTAATGAATTAATGTTATTCCGATTACTCTGATCTTCACACAGCCTACTCTTTGTGCTCAGTAATTTAACATGATATCTGTCCTGTCGAACCTTCCTACCATACAAATGTAAGCCATTAATCTCATAATCTATTAATCTGTCTACATTTAATACGAAACCTATATCATTCTCCTCCGACCTTCCAATGTCAGACTTGCTGCAATTAATAAAGAAGCCATAGGAATATAAACACAAATCCAGTTTAATATTGAAATGTTCCGAATATTTACAACGGAACGGCAGGTGGTGCCACCCCCCTCGCTCTTGCCTGCAGGTGCATTGCCCCCCCGAACTCGACCCGTCTCGAAGATTATAGGCTTTGTAGAAAGTCACTGTTCAAGAGTTGGTATTATTGAACTTTTGTCCTCTTGTGTCCTTTTAAGAGGGTTTTGTTTAAGTGTAAGATGTTTATCTTACTTACTGGTAAGAAATAATCCTTTGTTTGTTTTCATATTTATCATCGCTATGTGATGTCTTGTGAACTCGGCATAAAACGGTTTTTCTATTACTATTACGACCTCATCAGTTGTCGTATAGTATTTCCTCAGTAGTTCATTGTTGTCATTCATTTCCGGGCTTTCACCTTGTTTGCCGCACCTATCCTATTAATTAAATGAGGTTGTTAATTAGTAAAGTGGATACAGCAATAATTTGTCATTCGAGTATCTAGCTTAAATGTATGGCCATACTTTAGTTATAAATGGTAATTCGTAATAAATAACCCTTTTAGCATTACTTAGTCGACTCGCTTGGCAGTAGCTTTCAGCATTAATTACTATGATAACACCAAAAGCATCTACATTAATCGTTATTGAAAATAGTGCTGCAATTACCGAACCAGCACTTTTGGTATATAATCTAAGACCTGAATGTCGTAGTCGTCATCTTCAGATGGTACTATAACTGCCACAGACAGAGAAGATGACTCATTATCACACCTCCAAAATTACTACCTCTTTACACCTTCCCACAAATCTTTCTTTTTCTAGTCGACGTCCTTGCATCTTCAGAAGGTCATCCATATATCCTATTGAACCGTCTAACGATTAACAAATACGAATGCCACCGTGGGATATGGGTTGACGTCAGCACAATCGCGATCACGTCATCCATAATCCAGTCTTGATCCACTACACACTCAATGTTTGTTTCAACGCTGACAATGAACGCTGTAAACAATTTCGTACATAGTTCATCCAAGTACTTATTCCAATCAGATGTTTTGTTGGCTCCTCTTGTTAGACTTGAAGATGATCTAAGCCTTTCACTAACCTTTTCTGGACAATCGATGTAGGATGATCTAAATCCTATTAGAAGACGTATTATTAGCACTATTACAAACATTGCCATCTATGAGTCTTTTCACTGGAGTTAGGATTCTCGATGTCAAACCATACCTTACAAAACATGATGGAAGAATACATGCAGGGATATAACTAGAACGTTCTGTATGGTGTCGGACGTATAGTTATTCTTATTCTTTATTGCACACAAAAAAAGAAAATATACATACAAATTGCAATATAAAAACTTATGTACAACGGCGAGTTTAACCCAGAATTGGGTTTTCTTACAGCAAACCATTTTTCGATTGCGAGATTTGCAAAAGAGGATAAAATTACGATTATGTGCAAAACAGTACATTCTAAACTTAAATTAACTACTACATACGTAATATATACAATACATATATAAATAAACATACATATAAAATACTAAATACATACTTTTGACGACACGGTTGGCGCAGTGGTTGAGTGAGCGACTGCTGCGCTGCGTGTCGCGGGTTCGATCCCCGCACGGAACAAATATTTGTACAGCGTACAGATAGTTGTTCCGGGTCTGGCTGTTTGTGTATGTGAGTTTAAATGTTTGTAAACGCACCCACGATACAGGAGAAATTCCTAGTGTGGGGCAAAGTTAAAAAAAAATACTATAATACTAAACACATACTTTGGAACAACCGTAGTGCGATCGCCAACCCGCCTGCCAAGCGTGGCGGTTATGGCAAAACCCCCCTTATTTCAATGTGGCGTTGGGGGAGGCCTATGTCTAGCAGTGGACGTCTTTCGGCTGAAATGATGATGATGATGCTATAACTAGAAGTAATTACTTGCAAATAGTATGTGAAATCAAGAAACCCGAAGGCATTTTCAAATGCGACTGTATTATAGTATTTAGTTGCATCGTACTACGTGAAGTAACTATCTATTACTTATCTGAGTGCACTCGCAGAGCCAAAGGGCAAACATATGATAATAAAACAGCTGTTATCAGAGTAATCTTTCACTATTAATCAGTACTTTACATACTTTGACCTGCAGTCTACTACTATGCGAGGTAGAACTGACTTGATATCTATCGAAGGTTGTATAGGACCTGCTAAAATGAGACCATGAATATTGAAGTCGATGACTTGATGATGGGCCATTGTGTGTAGGCCTGTTAGCAGCCATGTGTGCGACAGACAGACGCCACCTGCCATTTTGGGAGTGCAGCTGTAGGCGTAACCTAAAAACATGAGCTTTAACCGTTTTTAGGGTTCCGTACCCAAGGGGTCAAACGGGACCTTATTACTGAGACTTCGCAGTCCGTCCGTCCGTCCGTCACCAGGCTGTATCTCATGAACCGTTACAGTTAGCCAGTTGAAATCATGTATCATGTTCAGATCATGTATTTCTGTTGCCGCTTTAGAAACAAATACTGAAAACAGAATAAACTAAATATTTAAGGGGGCTCCCATACACAAAAGTGATATTTTGTTTGTTTTTATAAATAATGATGCGGAACCCTTCGGGCCTAGTCCGACTCGCACTTAGCCGGTTTTTACTTTACATCCTATCTAAGCCCTTTTTGTTTTTTCTGATGAAGATGTTACAAATATGACGAAAACAAGCAGTTATAATTACCGTAATGAAAATATATCGATATTTTATTACCAAACGTTACATCGGGTCTTCCAGGGCGCATAAACAGACCTTGAAACAAGACCGGATGACTGCCCAACGGCCCAAATGATTGACGTATACTTTTATTTATGACGTCAGCAACTGGGTGAGTCCGTACATACGTCTTTCGCAACTTTTAATGTGTACACCCATGACAAACATGTCAAGATTGGAACGGAACCAGAATATTTTAAAAGACGTTGTGAAAATTACCTTTGGCCCCAAATTATTCTCTCTAGTAGTACTACTAAGTGTTGTGATTTACTGTTGCCAACCATCTCATGGTTGCATTCAAAGCATCTGATTACCCTTCCATTCACAACGCATTGTAAACAGTCCACAATCGACCCATCCTCATGTCAACAAAAACAACGAACGCAAGAACAAAACGCACTTATATCGCAACGGATGCCACGATACGAAACGAGCCTATATCCTGCACAGACGCAGTTGAACGACCCCCGCCATTCCTCTGATAGTAAACTAATTATCAACGCTAATTGTAATTGTTGTAAAATTGTTTTTATAACAGTGAATAATGCAGTGCCCCCTTCCTCTGATAAGGCTATTGTTACGTAAAGCTTAGTCACTGATTAGATTGTTGGGTACTGGGAAGTAGATGTTAAGTAAATATGGACTGGAAGTTGACCTAGAAACTGAAGATAGATTTAGCGACGTGAATTTTTGGAAAGCAAAAAAAAAGACCATAGCATGTTCTTGTCATTAAGCAGATCCACATGGTAACATTGAAGAGAGGACGCTGTGGCCTATGGCATGGACTTCTTTTACGATTAAATCTACTCCCTTCAAACTCTAACTTTAGACATCTGAGCTTCCAATTAAATAAATAAATATCAAAGCCTTTACAAAGTACCGCAAAACAATTTTAAAGTTATCTCCAAACAAATTGCTATATCTAATCCCGATCTAGGCTCATTGGAAGCAGTATCTTACGACAAACAATAGCTCCCTCGCCTACATGCTTCCTTTATCGGCAGCACGGTTTCTGTGATTTATATTAACAGCTCACTGTTTGTTGTAGAGAGCATTGATTTGCATAAAGTTAATAGTGATTAGCCGTCACTCATATATGGAGCCGAGATTGGTTAGATTGATGTCTTAACTTGTTTAGAGATAGAAAACGTGGATGGAATTGAAGATAAAGAATAAGGAGATACTGATGAAGTTGAGAAGAGAATACTAAATGCAGTTATCAAGGAATTTGATAAACGAAACGAAAATACTGAAAGAACGCTCTTTTTCTGCGAGACAAGACTAAATTGAGACTAGGAGAAGTAGAGACTTTTAAAAGTAAAGCAGAACCTGGAAATTACTCGTGACTACTACAGGCGGTTAAAGATAACATGCAAATGCAACATAAAACAAATGTAAAACACGCAAACTTTAGCAAACGATTTGGGGACACCGATGGGCAATCTAAAAATAACCCACCTTTAATTCTACCCAGTATTCAATATTTACTCCATCACTCATCGCCTCATTCTCATAATAACTGCAGACAGGCCAGTTTTATATCAAAACACTTGAATGACCATATAAGGACATCTTCAAGTCAAGTACATACGTTTCACCTTAACATGTCTGTTAGTCATGACTCATGTACTGTTTACATATTTAGTCACACTCGTACATGCTAAAGTAAACTAGAATTTTGAGGAATTTGAAGGTGGTAAGGATGGTTTTGGCGTGGTAGCTGAAGTAATGTGGGCGTTAGATAAGGATTACTGTCGTCAGTGTACTAAAGTCGCTGGCGCTGGTTCTAAAGTCTACGTAATTAAAGTTGTCTTTCGTTTGGTGGAAAGTCTGATAGTAGCAGTATTTATGGTGAATTTTAATGTGACTGTCACTGATAATTTACTTTATATTCATGCCCCATTTTATTTTCGCGAAGAACTCAATACAGTGACAAGTTTGAAATTAACTGCTTGGTAATTCATGACTTATATCACTGGGTTATACTTATATCAGAATGGTACCCCAGGTATGGTAAAAGAAGTAAACGTAGACAAATGAAACGCTGGGAAGATGATCTCAAAAGAGTCGCTGGTCCAGAATGGACCAGAATTTCAAAAGACAGAGACAGGTGGAAGTCTTTGGAGGAGGCCTTTGTCGAAGGACAAGCTGTTGTTTGAAAACCGATCGTCAGTAACAAATCTTAATGTAAATATTGTAAAACAGCAATAAAGGCTTATTTTATTTTATTTATTTATTAATTCATGACAAAGTTAGTTTTGAAGAATTCAAATACCATTTCAAGCTTTTCGAAAGATACCATAATCCCTAAATGGTTAGAGCAATAACCAAGTTTTAATGTTTATTAGACGAACCAATTATAACTTAACATCTCAATACGCGATTCATTATACCAATAAAGGATCCCACTGAATCGTTAATATTTATAATTACTCTGCATTCTAAGACACTGACTGCAGTGAGTGTAATTATCAGTCTTATATATTCTGCTGTAATGGCTGCCTCATTTGGATCGTTGATCTTGAAGTCCTAAGTTTTATCGTCCGGTCTCGAGCAAATTGTTATTTCGTTTTAATTTCTTATGGTAGCAAAAACATCCGTTGTATTTTAAATTGCAGCTTTACTAATGCTCCTACTACTCAGATAGAAACCTATACTACAATTATGATTTCTTTTATCAGTATCCTGTCTTTCTTACTTTCATACTTTTCTATTAATTGTCATTTCAGTTTCACACCCTAGCCAAAATAATCTTTCACACACTCAATCCCTTCTGAAAGTAATGCTGTATCTATATAATTACAAATGGATTTCATAGCTATGTAAAAGCTATAATCATGTCTATATTCTAATAAGATATAATACCATCGTTGTTAGCAGTGCAGTAATTAAAAGGCGGCCTCGCGCGGCCTTGCCTACCGTTTGTTCAGATGCGCAGGCCCAGGCTATCGTTATGCGCATGAGTCAGGATTGTAACCGTTTAGATAACGTTATTGGATCAATATTCATTTATTGTAAACGTATCAGTATTTATTTTTGTGATTGAATAGTTTCATTTATATGTGGGAGTATTTGATCGGGCATATGAGTAATGGTCAATATAATAATAGGATATCTGGTAATAGGTATTTCTGTTGCCATTTCATTTCGGATTCAATTCGGTTGCACAGGTTCATTTGAAATATAAATGTGTACGTTGTTGCGATCCCGGTAACTCATCATCAACAATCTTTATTTCTAAATCAACCGACCCTTCAGCATTAACGTTATTCCAAACACATCCTGGCAATTAACCTGGATAGCACAAGGATGTATCGTCATCACCTTGCATTTCAAGACAACTTCAGTAATTTAAAACCATTTTAGTTCGTTTTGCATTCGAGACGCGGTTGCTCAATATTAATTAGCGGGGAACTGTGGGGAACCATCAATTTGTCCAGTGTCGTCTTCCATTAAAACTCTTGGGTCAGGCTTGATGCTGCTTATTAACTTCGTTGTTGTGGTTACCCAAGGTCATGGGCATTGCTTCGAACAATGATCAGTATAAGCTAATATATTTTATGAATTTATTATTATTGCCGCGTACAAGTATTTAATTTATGGCGTTAGGTAGCTAAGACATGCCGTTGAGTGGTAGTTTGATTTGAGTGTATTTTAATTTGTCGGGTGTTGATCCTTTTTACACTTGGTTTAAATGGTAGGTTCGTGATACGTAGAGCCTTCTAACTGTCTGCGGTTTTTAAAATCACCACAGTTAGCCTTGTCTCTAATACAAGGAGTTATATCTGCGGAGATTGGTTTCATATAATAGCTGTTTTGATTGAAAATATGAGTATGTGATTCTAATCTAGATTCATGCGTTGCCTCAATCTTGGCTATCGCGCAAATCTCATTCCATCTTTGGATTTTAACGTTATACAAAAGAATTTCTCGAACGTGCTCGTAAACTGGTCCATAAAACATATTTGCGGCCATTTTCGTTTGCCGAATGTCGATGTGGTGAGTCATACGTTACGTTGTAACTCACCTTCCCATTGTGCGCACGCGGTGATTGCGTTCCTAATGATGACACATCGCCGGTAACGACGGTTTTCAACAAATTAACAATGTGGGGTCAAGTCGTGTCCGAAAATGTCGGGTTGCTCGTTTTGGGACTCGCTTGAAAGGTTTCTTAACTGTCTTCAGGCTTAAGTGGTGGCCAAAGTTCAGTACATTTTCTTCCTCACATTGTAACTGTTTTACATGACCAATTACGGCAGCTTATTATCCGTTTGGTTTTACTAATTGAAATACACGTTTGCCGCTGTTTGATTAGTAGGAGCATTACTTTTTTCCTCAACACCGATCCTCGGAAACAGCATAACAAGTATCCTATAAATCAGTCAAAAAAGCTCTTGCATTCACGCTTACCCAGCTGTCGTTTTGTCACTTAGATCTTGTAAAATGTCATTCAGTCGGACTTTTAAAGCGTTCGGCGCATTGCCAAAGTATTTATTAGCGTATACCATGTAAGGGTATCGTTGAACACGACCAAATAAGGCTGCAGTCTCGTGGAAACTGTGTCGTATTAGTTTTTGTGGTCCTTCGTAACGAGAGGTTGCGACACACTTCACAAGAATACACACAGCTGACTAAAGATAAACTATATGGTATTGTAGAGACCGTATGTTCAAATGTATGGTTTCGACAAGCCAGATTTGTTAATGACTCCAAAACATTTTGGGGTAGCGAAGAAAACTCATTTAATTTGACCTTCCACAATATCAATGAATGGGGCTAGGTCTACTTGTTATAGTACTGATCTTAATTGTATGGTATGTGTCAGAGAGCCGGGATCCATAGCGTTGGAAGTTGGTCAGGAATTCCGAAGCGAAATGCCTTTTTATATGAGCTCACTGCAAAGGTCCGTGGTAAGAGCCTTTGGAATTCTTTATGCGGAATTCAAAACCTGACATCATCGGAAAATATTTTGAAGTTTAAACGTATGGTTGTATTTGCTATTCTATCTCGAACCCCTGACTCTAAGATATTTTTTTTCTTTACGCTTTCGCAGAATTTTTTCATACGTGAAATTGTTTCACACCGGATTAATGTTGGAATGCGAAATATTTCAATAAAGTACAGCGCAGCACTCTTTCTCATTAACATAATCGATGATTATGGTTTCAGTGCGGTTTCTGTATTGTCATACACCTAATCTTTGCGAAAGATAAGTGCCAGTTTAGGCGTATGGCATTCTTTTGGATAAATCTTGCTAGGAATATGCATTTTTTATTAAATTGTTTTTTGAAAGGGTCACTGACCATGCAGTGTGGTGTACGCAACACCACACTGCGCTCCAAAACACAAATTACTGATGTTGTTCAAAAAGCCGCTAAGATGAAGTGGGACTGGACTGGCCACGTCTGCCGCATGCCCAATGATCTGTGGGCCAAAATAACCACATTCTGGAGCCCTGACACAACCAGAAGGCGTCGTGGTAGACCTCGTAGAAGATGGCGGGACGAGCTAGACAAGACCAGCAAACAGTGGTCCACATTGGCCCTGGACCGAGACAATTGGAAGTCATGGGGAGAGGCCTTTGCCCAGCAGTGGGATGACACAGGCTAATCAGTATCAGTATCACTGACCATCTCAATAACCAATCAAACTTACGAGTGGGTCAAAGGTATAGACTATAATAGCGATCGAATGGACAAATAAAAACGAAAACTTTCTATTTTTGATGACAAACAAACAAAATAGAATCTAAGGAAAAAACCGCCAGTTAATAATTATCGAAAGCACATTGTTTTGCATACTAATGTCGTTATTATAGGATCGTAAACAGGTACAATGTTATCAGTGAAGTTTCCTGTTGTTTAGAACTCGTCTGTTATCTGCTGTTAATATATTTTAAATAGTTTACCTATCGACCATTTGTTTGGAAACTTTTAAGTTTGTGTTAGAGAATGTAGTGTTATCTCTGGCTTCTCGGACCTGATAATTGGGCTTTGGAAATCCAACTTACAGGGAACGTTAAGACCATAAAAGCCTGTATAATACTCGAGATTCGAAAACTGTGAATCTAGTGAGTGACTGTTAATGTCATCATGATTACATTCAGCTACTGTTGGATGCTGGTCTCTCCATCATCATCAGTCTCTTGCCCTTATCCCAATTTATTTGGGGTCGCCGCAGCATGTTTTCTTCTTCCATACTTCTCTATTACTTGTCATCGCATGAGATACCTCCTTTCTTGCCATATCATCCTTCACACAGTCCATCCATCGTTTCTTTGGTCTTCCTCTACCCTTATACCCATCCACATTCATACTCAAAACTTTCCTCACGATATTTTCCTCATTCCTCCGCATCACATGCCGATACCACCATGCTGGTCTCTCCAATCGCCCGGAATTTATTTAGATACTCGGCAACTCTTATCGAGCTGCTGCCAGCTATCCTGCGAGAATCGTCAGTTCATCTAGCCTTATTAATCCCATAATATGGCACCACATCTTCCCCTGCCAATATTTAGTAATTTACTGAAACTGGTCCATCCAATTTGGTTTCGAAAGACCAAACATTTTAATAGTTTTTAAAACAAAGAGTAATCAAGTTTTCTCATAAAACACATTACTAATCAAATCTAACGGTAACCATTAGGTAAATAAATTCATAATTAGGATTTATCTCTTCCGTTCAAAGTGCATTATCGTTTTACATTAATGGTACTTAAATTAACATCGTTGTAGGTTTACAAATGTGGAAAGATTTCGTTAAAAATATAACTAAGTATCTTGTGTTTTGTTCTTTTGTCTCAACGTTCTAACAAATGAAGATTTTCAAACGGATTTAGACCTTAACATTATTGAGATGGTATCATAACTTTCACGGGTACGTAAGTATAGGAACTCCAGTCTCCAATTAACCAAAAGGAATATTATGGCTTATCAGATCGCTGAAAGGTCAGCTTTTCAGTTCTTCATTGTAAAATACCAAAAAAATTTAACTGCTTTCGGCAAAAACCTGATCCGAAGTCCCTTCAACAATAGTTAACCTACCATTAAACTAATCAGTATTCAGCACGCACAGCTATGTAAGTTCATACTACGGTTTCATAGAACATGGACACCAACCACGATACTTAGAAGTGGTCTCATGTTTTATAGAATCAGCCATAACTTATCGATCCATCGACTGCCCTGTTAGTCTAGTCGTCGGTCCTGGATTCAATTCCCAGGTGCGGCATAGTGTGATTGGGTATATCCATCAGGAATTTGTCAGTAGCAGCCAAGGAGTTTGGATTTGTGACCGGTTGATGGCAAAAGACTCGCCCCCCCCCCCCCTACCCGAACCCCCTCTCCTGGCCCCTATTACATAGGACTTAAACATAACTAGCCAAATGTGGGTGTACTACTAATAGTACATTCGTATTTACACAAAAACATCTCTCTGGTACACTTCTGCCTAACCCTTTGAGGATAACAGGCGTGATGTTATATTATCGATCAATAGATCATCGGCTGGGTCAGATGTTAACGCAAACAACATTATACTCCTACGCAGTACCGCATGTCGTAAATTGATTGATATAATTGCGTTTATCTTTTTGATAACGTATCTTTGATGTTACCGGTAGGTAATAAACAATGTTTGGTTCACAATATGGTTGGTGGGTGGAATTGCGTGCCGGAAATAGTTAGCAGATCAGATACTGAATTGGCTTGGATCATTCATTCATTCTCCTGCCCTTCATCATCATCATTTCAGCCGAAAGACGTCCACTGGTGGACATAGGCCTCTCTCAAGTTTCGCCGCATTGACATAACATGGGGCGTTTTGCCATAATCGCGACGCTTGGCAGGCGGGCTGGCGATCGCAGTACGGTTGTACCTCCTGCCTTTATCCCAATTTATTTGGGGTCTGCGCAGCATGACTTTTTCTTCCATACTTCTTTATTACTTGTCATCTCCCTGACTCGGATCGTATGAAGAAATATTTGTTTATTTAAATGTTAACAAAAGTCACCTCCTTAAAGTTTGTAAAGGAAAGAATATTAGGTCCGTGAGAATATCAACTTTTTAAGTTCACATTGCTGATTTTGCAAAAAAACTTAATTCTCCTGCATCTTAACTAAAGCTCATTCGTATGCTCTCAGGACCTTAAAAACTGACTGACACGACGTTGTAAACTTTTTAGGTTATATCTCCTGCTATAAATGACTCCAAAACTTCCAATCGTAAACCCTAACATAACAAGTAAACGAATCAATCTCACCATATCGATTCCGGCAACTTTACGATCCCGCCAATTAGCATCAAGTTATAATTCTGTTACTAATTACTTGTTTGCTCTAAGATATACTAGTACTCTAGTACTATCTACTTGACCTAAATAGCTTAATGTTGTAGTGTTAATGTCATTTGCACAGATTGTAGGCAGGGCAGGTCTGATTGAATTCTGACTGGTCACTCGTATAGAGTGCTATTTCGAGTGGAATTTCAAGTGTTTTTGTATTAAAATGTCAATATGTGGGCAAAGGACGATTTTAATTGACTCATTAATTAATAAATGTAATTTAGAGCAAAGGGTTAGCCTGTCGCTCTACGTATGGGTAATTGGGATTAAGACAGGTTCATTCATTTAAAGATATAATAGAAGCTGTAATTATGCATCAACATACTTAAGGATTTTGAACCTATGAGCCAAGCCGTATATCCTAAGGTGCAGATTAACTAAATCAAAACATTTTAAGTCACATAGGCCTATGGGCACTTATAAACTTTTATTACATTGGACTTCATCATAACTGGCGAAATGTGGATGTTCTTATTGGGTACACCTAACCAGGATGTTATGTTTTAACAATGTACCAATTAGTTTAGAATCCGTTTTAACCATTAACACGAATCCGACAGTGTCTTCTCATTTACCCAACAAAAAGGCTAAAAGGAACTAAAAAGAACACGCATATACATAACACATAACATTCCATGTAACACGAGACCCCACAAAAACGTCCAACATAACAAAAGCCAATTTTCTTATAAGAAACAACACAATAGTTTATGCGCGGGCGCAGATGCGCGGATGTTCGCGATTGCTGCGCGTGATTCACTCTTGCGCACTCTTCTTGCCGCCATTTCTACGGATGCGGATACTTTCATTCTCGTTTGTGTTTTTCCCTGCGATGTTATGACACTGATACGGCTTGTTAGTATTAAAGTTCCATGTTTATGTGGGAAAGAGTAGTGTGTTAGCTGATTCATCGTTTCTAGAGAATTTTGTGCACGTAACATTTCTACTCTCTCTCACAGAGGCCTCTGTCCCAGCAGTGAGAACTTAAGAGGCTGATTATGATAACCTTTCAACGTTTCTTCACGGTTCCCGACATGTAGTCACCCTCGTTCGCTCGTCCTAGTCTTATCTGGCATCTTCTTCCAAACGTGTCGATGATAATTCAAATTGACACGGGCCGAAATTTAGCGACGAGTTTGGCAATTTCAGTAGCGTCCTTCATCTCCTGTGATGTGCAAACAAGAAGACAGGCAGGACACGATATCAAGTGTCCCATCACTGTCATCGTTTGCGGGCAACACCACATTTACACTCTAGGGCAGAGTCATCTAGTAAATCCGGCAATGCTTTCTTCAACATATTTTAATTTTAATTCCGGGTAGCTGTGTTCCTTTAGCGAAACTTTCTCTGGTACGAGTATTGTGCTCCGCTAAGTCTCAGTTATAAAACAATAACATAAGCACATCACCTGGAACAGACAAAAATTGGCTTTGCCTTGTAGAGTTCAAGTAATGAACGCAGCCTGGTTGCTGTCACTACTGTATAACTATTAACTACCAATAGCCTTCCAGCTTATCATATAGCACGCATTCTCTGTGTTGAATTGAGTTTACGATCCTTATAATTGCCATAACGAATTTCATTCTCACTCAAATAATTAGAAGCAGCATTTGTTTGCTAGTGCCAGAATTTTGTTACCACACCAATCGATCGGTCGTCGATCGACAGCGGTCGACGTTGATCGATCGAATAGTAGAAATTGTCGATCGACGTCGACTATTCCATTCTACCATCGATCGTCGATCGATCGATTGGTGTAGTAACACCCTAAGGAATTAGGAACCTTATTCCTCAAGACTCCAAACATCTACCAAGTTTTTTTAAAGACAGATACTATGATTAACTTCTCAATTGAGAACCTCTTGTAATTGGAATAAGTTTTAAACATGGTTGCCAGAACTCTGAACTAAGTTCACAAGGGGGATTAAGGGGGTATACTCGTAATTATGTTGGGTACGTGATTCATCTCATTTCAAGTAAATATTATTTTGACGCCTTGATAGTCTTGGTAGTAGTTAATGTATATATTTCATGTTTTTAGTTACAAATATCGAAAGTTATTAACTTATGTTTAATTTATTAATATGACATCCTCAATCTCCGGTATCTAGTATAAATAAAATAACGTAGGTTTCCAAGAGCTCTTGAAACCAGTACATTCATCGTGAAATCCCAAACTCAAGTCTTCTCGTCATGGAAACGCAACTATAACCAAGTCTTCTCTCTCCTCCACAGACATACTCCGGCCTCTTCTGCGTGGTAGTGAACCCGTACAAGAAGCTGCCCATCTACACGGAGAAGATCATGGAGAGGTATAAGGGCATAAAGCGGCACGAGGTACCTCCCCATGTGTTCGCCATCACAGACACAGCCTACCGTTCTATGTTACAAGGTAAGTTCACTTCATATGCATTTTTAAAAGTTTTATTTAATTTGCAATGTTCGTTGTTTAGGACAAATCTTGCAATAGCTTGCAAGCTACTTTAGAACAACTTCCTCTCATGGAGTGGAGATGAGTTATATGTTGGTTCAGTTACGATTCAATGGATTTTAATGATAAGCGATGAGGGAATTCTTCAATGATCAACAGCACAGACACGAATTTTTGTATGAAAGGTTGAATTATGATAGCTCGTTCCAAAGCCTGGCTGACGAGCTCAGGGTTGGGTCCAGACAAGATATTTTCTCAATGATCATAAAAGCTTTAATTATAAAAGGTTTTTTAATAAAATTATCTTGTTCACTTGTAACTCACTGATCGATATAAGTGCTCCAAGTGCCACCAGTGGTTAGGGCAGAAGTTCGAGTTTGGCTTGGCTATCCTGTAAATGAATTTGTTACTTTAAAAAAAGGCGTTTTGATTTAGAGAAAAGGGTCACAGAATCTTGTCTTTGGAAGATACTTGGATGAAGATGAGTAAATGTAACCACATAAGCATTTCACTGGTGATTTTTGTCGAATTTCCATGTATTCGGGTTTCAAATTGTGCAATAACTTGACCCTATATTATTATAGCATAGACTATTATCTATGAAATGTAAATGATGACCTCAAAAGTTACCATTACTTTTAAAACTTAACTTAAAACTAGAATTTTCAACAGCTAAATATCCGAAATGGAAAAATACAAGTTCTTGTAATAAATAACCTGTCGCCTTGTACGAAATAAAGTGGTATGCGACAGTTGTGCCATAAGTCATTCCGTATCGGCGCCATTACAGAACAATTAGACGAACGGCCCTTATCTTTGAACTCTAGTGAGGGGCCCGCTATCGATACCCGTTTGACTAGGTTATTAATGTATTGTGGAGTTTATTCTCAGTTTTTATTTAAAAAAATAACTAAAACGCTTTTGTTGTCTCTGAAGCGTGAGGCAAAGACTGTACCAATGGAAAACCCACATTTATCCAGTTATGTTTAAGTCCCGTGTAATAGGGGGAGGGCCTATTGCCATCAACCGGGCACAAACCCAGACTCCGTGGCTGCTACTGAGAAATTCCTTATGGAAAAATGCAGTATCACTTAATCACACTAACTAGGATAAGCCATTTTTCCTTCTCTATAAAATAGTTGCTCCTCAAAGAATGACTTAACCTAGTTCAGATTATTCCAGTCTAGTTTTGCTGCTTAGTTCATCCGGTTTCTGACACGATTTTGTACTTCGAACAGATTATTAGTATATTACCCCAGGCTGTCTTGCTATTGTATCTAAAAGCGTAAAAAAACAAACCTTACCTTTAATTTATTCTCAGGCAACTTTGGCCCACAATACAACTTCTATACTATATTATAGAACCCTTAGGCCCGCTTGCACCTTAAATGACAAAATCCTTAAACGCTAAACATGTTAAAAACATTATTCTGTCTATGTCATTTTTAGACGATTGACAGAAACACAAAGATTCTAAACGTATTAAGCTAATTTATGGTGCAAGCGGCCCTTTGTTTTGTCATTTTGTACTTACTAAAGTTAGGTAAGCCAAAAATGGGAAATTCTATTTAGCTATTTGTCCCTTCACAGCTGCGGCGTAATTTATTTCGTATCGAAAGCTATTACTAAACAATTAGAGCGGTCTAGTAAGTTATCTTTGTCTAGCTAAAGTACTTGCCAAGACCGGTATCGATATTTGTGTTAAATTGCTTAAGTTTCTATATTTGACACTTAATTAGTGTGGAAATTATTACGAAGGAGAAGTGTTCTGTTTGTCCATGTTACTTGAAAGTGCCACTGTGCAATAAAAGCGAAAATGACGTCATTCTCCTAGTTTTGGCTCGGACGACGCGAGGTGATATGGCGTCAGACTGATCATCTGCCTAGGGGTCGGCTTCCAGTTTTACCGGATTCAGATGAATACCAGTATTTTACATGGAGCGACTGCATATTTGACCACCAAAACTCAGCTATTGAGAACACGATGCCCTTCTGTATGACTGGTTGACAGACTTTCAGGGTGCTGACTATTCATTATGACTGTCAAATATCTACTAATGACGGCCGGGACCAAAGGTGTTAACATTAACGTCCTTTCGGACACAAAGAAGGAACTCGGTATGAAATGATGGTCACCTGTGCACGAACCGACCTCGGCAAGCACTGCTTAACCTCGACATAGCATCGGACTATTCACTTTTACATAGACCCAAAACTCTTTCTGAACTGCTCAAGCCGAAACTGCGCCTATAAGTGTGGTTACTCCCAAATACGTTTTATTTTCGCTTCGCTGTCGATGTTTAGTCTCTGGAATAAAATTTACTGCAGAGGAGTTGTTCCCATAATGTCCCATCACTACGATACGACAGCACTAATGATCCCTGGTGTGCAGGTACGCGGGAACGCCCACGTCAAAGCAAACGTTTCGTAACAGCTAACTGCTACACTGCGACAGCATTTAACCATACAATACAATGCAAATCTATTGCAGGAAGTTTTGTTAGAGGAAGGAAAATTATTTGTGTAACTATAACTACTAAAGTACTAACTATTCAGACGGCTTGACTGTGTTTTTGTTTGATTGGGATAGGATGGTTAGGAGCCTGGAAATATTCTGGCAAATATCCAAACCTTGGTCGATGCGGATCTAGCAATTCCCATAATAATGAAACCGATTTGTGAAATCTCATTGACTTCAGTATTTTGTTGAACACCCTTACCACCCAAAACGGATGTCCTCTACATCTCCGGTGGCCTCCATAGTTCTGTTGATTGCATATCTTGTTGCACAGAAGTTTTGCGAGGAGTTGATGTAAATCACTTCACATACTGTTAATATTTTCTTTCATAATTATGAATTCTAAAACCATTTTTGTCCACTCTACAGTCTATCGTAATAATATCAGCTGGTAGTTTCTTATCAACGACGTAAAAATGTATACTATCTTCACGCCTTTTTCATGTACATAGTTGCTTGATAACGACACAAAAGTTAGATTGATTTCAAACTGTGTGGTCCTTATCTACACGTGTATCTAGTAGAAGAATGTTATGTTTTATCAACACGTCAAGAACTATTAATATGAGAATAACTCATCTCACATACACATATCAGTCATCAACTTGGCAAAAATATAAGTTTGTTGGCCGCAAATGTGGAGGTTGTAAAGAATATTTGCGTATATATCTATCTATATATATAAAAGAAAGTCGTGTTAGTTACTTCGCTTATAACTCAAGAACGGCTGAACCGATTTAGCTGAAAATTGGCAGGGAGGTAGTTTCTTTTTTTTTTTTTTTTTTTTTTTTTTTTTTTTTTTTTTTTTAGGTAGGTAGTAGGTAGTAGGTAGGTAGTAGGTAGGTAGGGTAGGGTAGGTAGGGTAGGGTTGGGTAGGGTAGGGTAGGGTAGGTAGGTAGTAGGTAGGTAGGGTAGGGTAGGTAGGGTTGGGTAGGATAGGGTAGGGTTGGGTAGGGTAGGGTTGGGTTGGGTAGGGTAGGGTAGGGTAGAGTAGGGTAGAGTAGGGTAGGTAGGTAGGGTAAAGTAGGGTAGGTAGGGTATGGTACGGTAGGGTAGGTAGGTAGGTAGTGGGTAGTAGGTAGGTAGGGTAGGGTAGGTAGGGTAGGGTTGGGTAGGGTAGGGTTGGGTTGGGTAGGGTAGGGTAGGTAGGTAGTAGGTAGGTAGGGTTGGGTAGGGTAGGGTAGGTAGGGTTGGGTAGGGTAGGGTAGGTAGGGTTGGGTAGGGTAGGGTAGGTAGGGTTGGGTAGGGTAGGGTAGGTAGGTAGGAAAAGTGCATTGCTTTAACTTTTGACAGAACGAAGTCTGTCCGGGCAGCTAGTAGTAATATATAAAGAGGAAAGATTTGATTGTTTGTTTGCATTGAATAGGCTTCGAAACTACTGGTCAGATTTGAAAAATTCTTTCAGTGGTATATAGCCCATTTATCGAGGAAGGCTATATATCATCACGCTCGATCCATAGGAGTGGAGCAGCAATGAAAAATGTTGCGAAAACGAGGAAAATGTGACGCAAACGAAGTTGCGCCGGACAGCTAGTACTAAATATACTGACAGTAATTACGTTAAATATTGTTTGAAGGTCAAAAATTATCGGGAATAATACGTATCGGGAGGATACGTGTCCTATGTCCCTACCAAGGTCTATCCGTGTGCCCATTTCATCCCAGTCCGTTTAGTCATAAAGACGTGAAACGTAAGACGTACACATTAAAATACTTAGTATAGTGGATGGATACAGCAGCACTCACAGGTCACAGCCTCTTTCATATAACCCAGCCACCGCCCAGCTACCGTCTCCTGTATTCCGCCCTCCTACTTCAAAAACTATTCATTATAAATAATATAAAGGTTCGTCCAGAAACCACTGCTCCCTAGCCTCGCGGCTACCACTATTATGTCGGGCAGATTAAAACCGTCTGCAAAATGCATACTAGTTTCACGAAATAATTAAAGTTCTCTACATGTTTTGTATGCTTCATGAAAAGGTCCAAATTGTGTAAGGTCGTACCGGTTTATAATGAACTAACTCTTAACTTGCGACTTCGTTCGCGAAAATTGTGATATAATATAGCTTATATTACTCGGTTGAGATGAAGCTTTTTAATGGTGAAAGAATTTATAAAATCGGTCGAGTGGTTTTTGTGTTAAATCGTAATAAAAACAAACATTCAAATCTTTCCTCTTTATTATATTAGTTTAGAAAACCCAACTTTTCTAACTTATTCAAATTTTATTTCGTTTTCCTTACTCTTGATAACTCTTTTAGCTAACCTGAAAACCTGAACCTGAATTCTAGAACGACTTTCAACATAATTGATATAAACTTTTCGGTATCTTGTGTCAATCAATCCTAAGATGTAATTAATGTATGTAATTTCACGTAACGTCAGCGTTCGTATTTCTTGCTCTACTAATCATTATCTCATCTCAAAATACAATAGCAATCTGCAGGAACCAAGCACCTTCCACTGCGCAGTTCCCATAGTTTGTCTCCATCTGATACCATCAGCAGCACATAAATTGTCGCAGATGAAGTACGTTCCTTATCCTTAATATCATCAACGTACGGTCACACCCTGCAGATTTATAACAGTGCACATAAGCGTAGCAAATAACGATGAATTAGATGTTTGTTATCATTGACTATTGAGTATTGCATAGTAGGAAGTATTATATACCATATTCGCCGCATCGGTTGAGAGGTTGAACATTTAGTGTAGCTAACGTGCTATTCATCATCATCTGCCAGCCTTTTCCCAAACTTTGATGGGGTCGGCTTCCAGTCTAACCGGGTGCAGCTCAGAATCAGTATTTTACTTGAAGCGACTGCCTATCTGACGTCCACAACCCAGTGACTGGGTAATACGATACCCCTAGGTAAGACTAAATTTAAGACTTTCTGTTTCTGACTACTCGTAACGACTGTCAAAGATCTACAAATGACAGCCGGGACCAACGGCTTAACGTGCTTTCCGAGGCACGGAGGAAACTCGGTATGGAATGAAGGTAACCCATCCACGACCAATATCGGCGAGCACAGCTTAACCTTGAAGATCGACCCATGCGGCTGTTAATATTGAGCCACGAGCTCCTCCTTTCGTACTAATAACAAGTTTAATATTTCATTCGACATCTTAATTCAGTTTTATATCTACTTCGAAGTTCGGCAATAACTATTTGCAGAACAGGGGTTCAGTCATTTCCACTTCTTAAGGTATTTATCAAACTCATACGAAACGCAGAAGTCCGTGTCTCTTGCTTTAAGCAGCTGATCCTGGTTGTCATTCGTAGATCTTTGACAGCCATTATCGGTAATCAGAAGACCGAATGTCAAGTACGAGAACTACCCAGGAACTGAGTTTGTAGAGCTAGATAGGCAGTCGATCCATGTAAAACACTAGTACAGTTGGCTGGAAGCCGACCCCAACATAGTTGGGAAAAACTAAGCAGGTGATGATAAGCACCCAGAAACTATTCGCTAATTCAATAGCTCTAACCATAGATAGCAAATACCCTAGCAGTAACTCTTAGCATGTGACGCCCACTGCTGGACAAAGACCTTGACCCATGATTCCAAATCCTTCAATCCAGGACCAATGTTCCTTGGTTCGTCCCGCCATCTCTTGCGAGGTGTACTGCGTCGCCTCCTGGCTCTGTCAGGACTCCAAATCGTGGTTATTTTGGCCCACAGCTCTTCAGGCATACGGCAGGCATGGCCAGCCCAGTCCTTCTTCAACTTAGCGGCTTTTTGCAAATACTAATATCCGTTTTATTTCTATTCTAGACCGAGAGGACCAGTCGATCCTGTGCACAGGAGAGTCAGGTGCTGGTAAGACAGAGAACACCAAGAAGGTGATACAGTACCTCGCGTATGTCGCCGCTTCCAAACCCAAGGGATCCGGCGCGGTAAGACACTTTAATATAATTAATTTATATTTAGGCAAGAATGGAGGTGTCTGATGAGATGACGAGTATTAGAGAAGTATGGAAGAAGAAGACATGCTGCGCCGAACCTAAATGAATTGAGAGAAGGGCAAGAGAATGACGATTTATGACGTAGTTTCTTTGAGCTTTGATCCAAACTGAAGCGTTGATCCAATCTTAAGTTTTTGTCAACTAATGTTTAAGACATTCGGGGTTGTGAGATCATTTTAGGGTGGTTAGACAAATTTGAAACTGAAAACTAGGGGTAAAACTAGACTTAGTCTTAGTAACAGTTGTCGTATTTCAAGACGAGGATTAAGGGCTCATAGCCTGAGGGGTTTATTTGTTTATGATAAGTCAAGTAAGTAAGACAACACAAGTAGTAAGCACAGATAATAAACTTTTCTATTATTAGTTTATTACGTGGTTTTAATTAAGTGTGTCTTAGAATTATCACTCAGATCTCACACCCAGTTACATGTCTGTTTCCTTAAAGTAACATTCCAATCACTTTCTCAAATTAGTGTTACAAGTCGTAAATAAACTTCAGTTTAACTCACTTTCCTAGTCGTAACGAGTAAAATAACAATGTTTAGTTAACTAGTGCAGTAACTACAGTTTACGTAATAATGTGCCGTGGTGTCCCTAACAGAGGAACTCGCGTGGACTTAACTGTTGGTTAAATAATTAAGTAACTCGAAAACTGTGTATTGGATGTAAGTAGGCTTAAGGGGGCGTAGGGGGGGTTTTGGTTCATTTTTTATTAAGATAAAAATGGGGAACTTATAAGAGTAAGTCCAGTTGTAGTTAGTTAGGGATATTGATTTTGTATTATTATAGGATTTTATCTGCATAAAAAAAGAGGCCTTTGGGTTGTATAAGGACAATAAAATCTCTAAAGTCTTGAGTACAGGGTGACTTCATCAATTTCTGTCACATGTTTTAAAATATGTAGGTATATTTTTTTGACTTTAGTACAATATTTATTTTTCTCAGTTTAAATGTGTAAGTACGTTATTTTGTAAATTAATTCCACGTTCTATTTTTGTTAAGCGTTCACATGTCTACTGGTTCGACTATCGCGTTCGGGTGAGGAATGGAACCAGTTTGTGTTATCTGGCTAGCCTCTTTACGTTTTACTGTACAAATAGCTAGAATAAAATGTTACAGACACTTTCTCCTCAGTATTTATATCGTTATATGTATTATACAGCAATAAATAAACTCCTTAATTGCGAAACTGTATGCAATTGATATTGAATATCTTGGTCACAGTATTAAGTGTTTGCTAGACTACAATTATTTTGCTAATTGTAACATATTTTGTATTAATAAGCATCGTGTTATATTTACAATACAATACGCCACTAAAGTTTTACAGCTAGATCTTTGACTGCAATTATGTAGAAATGCGTAATTTGCGTGGTTCACTGTACGCTATTATCTTTTACATTAATTGCCACTTTGACACCTGCATGTAATGGAGGTGGCGTGTGTTATTGTGTACAGCACACAATTGTATACTATTTCTGTATGTGCTGCTAGAAAAAATAAACAAAATACAAAAAGTCGAAGGGAAAGAAGTTTTTTTTCTGGCAGCACTCTTAATAAGCATATCTAAATCTTCTTCAACACACTGATGTATATTTTTTTTATTTTCCCTCTCTCCTTCGTGAACCTGGAAATCGATACGACAACAACAGGGACCGACACCACAGTTGATTATAGTAAGTCAAGGAAATATAATAAAAATAAAGGGATTGATTCGACTAATCGCCTGCTGTAAATTGGGGATATCTTTCTCGGTCTGGTATATTGTTCTCATTTACTTAAAACATGTTGAGCTTAATCATTGGAAGTTAAATTTGACCTCATAGAAAATATACATAGAATAAAACCATATCGTTGAGTTCATGTACATAAGATAACATTACATGACATCCTCAATAACAAAAAAATTTACAGTCTATGAGGATAATATACCACAATTCGCCGGGTTTCGGTGCTTTGTCCTATGGTTTGCATGAAATACCTAGGCCATGAAAAATGGTTATCTATCATTATTATTCTTCTTAAGAGGGAACAGGGCCTAGAAAAAAAAACGATAAAAACGAACAAGAAGTCTTCTTTTTGTTCGTTTTTATCGATTTTTTTACATGCATACATTTGTATGGAGAATCGCAGCGCCTGTTCCCTCTTAATGGTAAAGGTACAATTCCGAAGTCAACCGCAAGCCGCCCAATCGCTGTGATAGTCCGTAGCGGTACGTCTGATTTCTGTTAATCTATGAAATCGGTTCGGCAACATTGCCTCCAGTTGCCGTGTTCATAGAGTGACATAGAAACCAACTGCCGCTACGGTTCGTCGTGCGGTCGCCTTCGGAATTCCAATTGCAGAGCATTTTACATTTTTTTTTAAATCTGTAAAAAATACTATATTTATTTGTAAGGTTGAAAAATTTAACTTGCTTGCTTGCACGGTTACTCCACCCTATATACTATTATTACCTTTGTATTATTATGTAATTGTATTTATATATTTTTAACAGGTTTTGGATGTTAAAGTTAAACCATTTATTCAAATAGACCCGACTTTTGCACAGTCAAAAATAACCTACCTACTGTCCAGCCACAGGCATAAATAATAACTGTGAATAGTTACCCCATAATGTAGAAATACAAAAAAAAGACAATTACATCTTTAAGATTTATTTGTCTTTTTTTTCTATTTTGTTATATTTTTAAACAAAAGAAGTGTGTGGGCTATATTTTATTCCTAAATGTGTGTGTTTTTTTTTAATTTATATCATCAGGACATCAGGCATTACAAAAAAAAAACATTTTATTCTTTGTCAATCCACCGCAGCCGTCGGACAGCACAGGCTAGAGAAAAAAATCACTAATATTAAAATAATCATTAATATTTTTAGAAATCCATGTTATTATTATAAAATAATAATATCACTGTATTTCATAAAATGTACACCCTTCACCATCATATTTATTCATGTCTAGAGTTCCTAATGTCTGTTTTATTTAAAAATAAAATCTTAAACCCTTAAATAAAATCCATATAAATTAAAAGCTTTGCTTATGTCATGTCCTAACTGTGTGTTCACAATTTTATTCTAAACTTTCATTGCAATGGTTCGTTCCCAGAAAACCGTAAATATACCTCTTTATTGTTTGTCTTAAATAAATCTTGTTGAAGACCTCTTAAATGTTTTAAAATGAAGGTGTGTTATGTAACATACTACATAAACGTTGTTGCTGCAACATGTCTTGTTACAAAACTTGTAACATGATTGTTTTAAACTTTCATGGTTTATAAGCTGAGGTCGGAATTAGGTAGAGTTATTTATGTACTTGCATCGAAATGTTGATATTAATATGGATCTTCCCGGGATTTCCCGGGATTTATAAACTACAAATGTGGCAATATCGTGCGTGTGCGCGTTGGAATTTTGCAACTTCCGACATCCGATGTCGTATGGTTTAAATTGTGTAAAAGTAAATAACTTTTTTATTTAATAAAACACGGGATTTTTCTGCTTTTTAAAATTAATCTCGGGATTTTGAGGCATATCCACTTTATTCTTTCGCTGTATGAAATCAGTGTAAGTACACAAATAACTGTACGTAATTCCGACCTCTGTTTATAACTAAACTTACACTAGTCTTTTGCGAGTTCCCGATATTTCGACGCTGTTGCAATCGCCATCCACCCGCATTCTCCAGAAACCCGCAACCGTGTCGCTTAGAACAGCGTTGAATTATCCGGAACTCACAAAAAAAAAAACATAATCACGGAAGATATCCCGTAAGTCATAGAGTAAGTTTTGTAGTAACATGATGTGTAACGCGTTGCACTTATAGAAAAAAATTATTTGACAAACACCTAAGACGTATATTTAAAAAAGTATTATGAATGTTGTGACGTTGCTAACTTGTTTGTTGTACCCTAATAACCCTGTATCATTAACCTGTAACGTTTCATTTCACGCTGCTAACTCCTACGTAGACAAACGGACCTACATTCGAGGTAATGGAACGCTAACACTTAGTTTATTAACGTTGCTCAAACAAAAACAAAGCTTTAAACACGTGCTAAAATATAAGTACCTTACTTGGAACAATGAAATAAAGTTTAATTCACTTTTTTTTTAAGTTTAATACTGAAATTGGTTTTTTCGCATTTCGAATATTCTTTTGGCATCTAACAGAAAGGTAATCCCTATTTTGTCTTTGTTACTAAATCCTTAGACTTCACTACTAAAAGCTTGTTCTCATAACCAACCTATCATCAGCATGAACCTATCATTAATATAATTGAACTGATTAATAAACTCATTTTCTCTTCTAGGGCGAACTGGAACAACAGCTGTTACAAGCTAACCCTATTTTAGAAGCCTTCGGTAACGCCAAGACTGTTAAAAACGACAATTCTTCTAGATTTGTAAGTATAAACGAACTTATCGGCCATTTAAAACTCGACCTATAGGTTAGCTGAATAGATACTAAAACGGGCTGTTATTGATTCCAGGGTAAATTCATAAGAATAAACTTCGACGCGTCAGGTTTTATAGCAGGCGCGAACATCGAAACGTACTTACTTGAGAAATCAAGAGCGATCAGACAAGCGAAAGACGAGAGGACATTCCACATATTCTACCAGCTCCTAGCCGGAGCGACGACGCAGCAGAGAGCTGAATACATTCTAGAGGACCCCAAGAGTTACCCATTCTTGTCAAATGCTGCCCTACCCGTCCCCGGCATCGATGACGCCGCTGAGTTCCAGGCCACCATCAAGTCCATGAATATTATGGGCATGAACAATGAAGACTTCAACTCGATCTTCAGGATAGTGTCTGCGGTGCTACTGTTCGGCTCCATGCAGTTCAAGCAGGAGAGGAACTCGGATCAGGCCACATTGCCTGATAACACCGTCGCGCAGAAGATCGCGCATTTACTTGGTAAGCTATTGTCTTCATGGAACTATATGTAGGAGTTGTGATTGGTGTACTGATTTGCTAAATTTGTGTTCCAGGTCTGTCAGTCACAGAAATGACAAAGGCATACCTCAAGCCCAGAATCAAAGTAGGTCGCGACTTCGTCACTAAAGCACAGACCAAGGAGCAAGTGGAGTTCTCCGTGGAGGCCATCGGCAAGGCTTGCTACGAGCGCTTGTTCAGATGGCTCGTCAACAGAATCAACCGCTCGCTCGACAGGACCAAAAGACAAGGAGCTTCCTTCATCGGCATCCTCGATATGGCCGGTTTCGAAATCTTCGAACTCAACTCCTTTGAACAGCTCTGCATCAATTACACCAACGAAAAACTTCAGCAACTGTTCAACCACACGATGTTCATCCTCGAACAGGAAGAGTACCAGCGCGAAGGTATCGAATGGAAGTTCATTGATTTCGGTCTCGATTTGCAACCGACCATCGACTTGATTGACAAACCAATGGGTATAATGGCTCTATTGGACGAGGAGTGCTGGTTCCCCAAGGCTACTGATAAGACGTTCGTTGAGAAGCTCGTCTCTGCTCACTCCGTCCATCCCAAGTTTATGAAGACTGACTTCCGTGGTGTTGCCGATTTCGCAATCATCCACTACGCAGGCAAAGTAGACTATTCCGCAGAAAAATGGTTAATGAAGAACATGGATCCCCTGAACGAGAACGTCGTCCAGCTGCTCCAGTCGTCTCAGGACCCGTTCGTATGTCACATCTGGAAGGACGCAGAGATAGTAGGCATGGCGCAGCAGGCCATGACCGACACGCAGTTCGGTGCCAGAACCCGCAAGGGTATGTTCAGGACAGTCTCTCAGTTATACAAGGAACAGCTGACCAAACTGATGGCAACCCTCAGGAACACTAACCCGAACTTCGTAAGGTGTATCATTCCGAACCATGAGAGGAAAGCTGGAAAGATCGAAGCGCCTCTAGTGCTTGACCAGTTACGATGCAACGGTGTGCTCGAAGGTATCAGGATCTGCAGACAAGGTTTCCCCAACCGTATTCCCTTCCAGGAGTTCAGACAGCGTTATGAGCTGCTGACTCCGAACATCATTCCGAAAGGTTTTATGGACGGAAAGAAAGCTTGCGAGCAGATGATCGAGGCGCTAGAGTTAGATCACAATCTGTACCGCGTCGGTCAGTCCAAGATCTTCTTCCGGGCTGGTGTGCTGGCACATCTCGAGGAGGAACGCGACTACAAGATCACTGACTTGATAGTCAACTTCCAAGCGTTCTGCAGAGGCTACCTTGCGAGGAGGAACTATCAGAAGAGACTGCAACAGCTGAACGCTATCAGGATCATTCAGAGGAACTGTGCTGCTTATCTCAAGTTGAGGAATTGGCAGTGGTGGAGGCTGTACATCAAGGTAAGTCGAAAAACCTACCATGTCCAGGGCAAGTTTTGTGAGAAGGACCTGCATGATGGAAAGCAAAAGTGTATAATGTAGCACATTTTGAGTTCGACTTTTGGTCAAAATAAGATTTGTTCTAAATCTTACTGCAGATCATGGTTTATCCAAAATCGAAATTATCACTCTTTTTATCCATTTTTCATAATTTCTGGCAGTCTACAGGACCATCTCGATAACTCATCCTGTACAAAATATTGCATGTTCTAATATGTATCTAAATTAGTATAAGTGTTTATATTATCACCTATCCTCTTACAACATACCTAGAATTTTCTAGTCAAAGAAATATCTTTCCGAACAGCATCTCAACCACAAAATAATAGTATTTTCAGGAGATGATTTCATACCGACAAACAGAACACCGTATGGAACAAATAATGTTACTTCCTTCATGCATTAAAACGGGTAGCATTGAGCATGCCGTTGCATTTCCGACCTTCAGCTCAGTACTTTAAATTCAAAATCAAACAACGCTCCCAATGATTACGCCATTTCAAATTTTGAACGCCCTCTTTACGTAACGGCACACCTTGTATAACATACTAGATATCATGTTTTGGAAACATTCCAGGCCCATACATTATTAATCTATACAAATTACCGCCATATACTCATCCTTATTGTTGAATAGTTCTATTATTGTTAACTATGAAAGTCACACGTGTAGACAATGTTTGAACTGCAATATTGATTGTGGAAAATTTTTGCCGTAAGGGATATTGAACGTGGTTGGAATTGCAACGTTCTGCTAATGGCCGAAAGCTGAAAATCCTTTGGAACGCTGAATGTTTATAACATTCTTGTATGCAAAATCAAAAAGATTAGGAGACAATCTGCGAATAGGATTCTTTAATTGTAGAGGTGGTAAAGAATTCATTGAGCGAGTAATCTCCAGTGATCGTAAATTCATAACGACATTTCCAGGTGAAACCTCTTCTGGAAGTGACGAAGCAAGAAGAGAAGCTGACGCAGAAGGAAGATGAGCTGCGTCAGATTCGGGACAGACTCGACACGCAGGTGAAGAGGTGCCAGGAGTATGAGCAGAAGTTCCAGCAGGCTAACGCTGAGAAGACGCAACTGGCTGAACAGTTGCAGGTTGGTTGACGATGTGTTTTTTAATAATACCTTGTTATTTTAAGGGACAGTTGCTTTACAAATTAGGCATTTAAAACAAAATTGCTTACCTACACTCTGTAATTGCATGTTTTCTATAAAGTTGAAGGAAAAACATCGATCAAAATTCTCTATTGAATTTCGTTAAGATTGTAAACATGCATTTTGAACGACAACAGTTTAAAAGAATCTGTGACAGATGGATGAGAATCTCCCTTTTTATACACGGATGATCAAGCCAATAATTTTAAAAAACCAAATAATTTAAATCAACATCTTCGTTTTCAGGCCGAACTAGAGTTATGCGCTGAGGCTGAAGAGAGCCGCGCCCGCGCCGCCGCCAGGAAGCAGGAGCTGGAGGAACTGCTGCATGACCTGGAGGGCAGGATCGAGGAGGAAGAGGAGCGCTGTAACGCGCTGCAGCAGGAGAAGAAGAGGCTGCAGCTTAATATACAGGTAAGATCAGAATTTGGTAGGGAAATGGGCATATTTTTTTATACTAAACTAGCTGTCCGACGCAACTTCGTTTGCGTCACATTTTCCCTGTTATCGCAACATTTTTCATTGCTGCTCTGCTCCTATTTGTAGTAGCGTAATGATGAACCTATAGCCTTCTTCGATGAATGGGCTATACATATAACACTGAAAGAATTTTTCAATTCGGACCAGCAGTTTCGGAGCCTATTCAATGCAAATAAACAAACAATCAAATCTTTCCTCTTTATAATATTAGTTTAGATATTCTTGCGTTTGGCTGCAACTCGCCTGCTGTGAAGCGACGATGCGGCCTAGGGTATAGCACTCTTACCTAGAACAAACCGATTCTCTAGAACTTTGAAGACATCCAGATTGTAATTATCAGGGAACAGAGAAGCCGGCAGTGAACTCTACAGACTGGCGGTTCGCACAATAAATGTGGAAGAGAAGCACTTTGTTCGCACAATAAATGTGGAAGCAAAGCACTTTGTTCGGGTCCATGGAACTTCTACCATATAACGGTGACGCTTCGCCGTATCTTTACTCGTCCGATGATAGATGGGATAGAGGAATAAGATTGTGAGTGATGGTGTTTATGCTAGGACTGCAAATGTGGTTTCATTTTCTGACAAACAATTTTATTTATATTACAATATGAGTTAAGATGACTTTCATAGAGGTCAGGAGAATAGTCTAGAAAGGTGAAACATTTAATCTATGGGTTGCGATCTTTACTTTACTGATTTTGCACCCTTTACATAATCTTGTTGTGTTCTGAGTAAAGGACCGGGTTGCGAGTTTTTATGGTATGACTCGTATATCATTCATTCGAATAACTCGAGAAAAATCGGGAAATATGTCTCTATTTCACCAATGCTAAAGCAACACCAACTAACCTCATTTTCCTTTCATCCAGGACTTAGAAGAACAGCTGGAGGAGGAAGAGGCTGCGCGTCAGAAGCTACAGCTGGAGCGCGTACAATGCGACGCCAAGCTTAAGAAGCTGGAGGAAGACCTGGCGCTCAGCGACGATACCAACCAGAAACTCGTCAAGGAGAAGAAGGTAACCTAAAAACTATATCTATATTGGTCTGTTTTATTCGACAACAACTAAACTTCATTTTCTATTCTGTAGTATAAACTACAATTAATAGCACACTTTTCAAAAGCCAATTAATGTCTGAAGACACTTGCATCGCAACCAAAAAATACCAGCTATTTAAATAATTAAAATATTCCAGATCTTGGAGGAGCGAGCCAATGACCTGTCCCAGGCGTTGGCCGAAGAAGAGGAGAAAGCGAAGCACCTAAGCAAACTGAAGACCAAGCAGGAGTCCGCCATCGCAGAGCTGGAAGAGAAGCTTCTTAAGGTACCATCTTTATACAGCTTGTTGGTGAAACAGGTTTTGTACACAGGGCCTCGCTTTGTATAATAAGGGATCCGCATAAACTGGTTTTGTATAGCGTCGTGCGTACAAAGAAAGACCGATATCTTATATTTTTGCCAGACATTAGTAGAATAGATACTAATCTCTGGCAAAAATATAAGATATCGGTCTTTCTTGAAACACACATACACTTACGTGTATTTTTAAGTTTTCATTTAAAAATACACGTAAGTCATAATGGTTAACAGTGCCTCGTTATAAACCTCGTTTAGTATAAAACCACTACTAGACCGATTTCTGCTCCCAACCAGCAATTACGGATACATAGAAATTCAAAATTTGTCTCCAATTCGGGTAAAATTAAAATTTTACAGTATCAAGGTGTATGACCCCTCCTTTGCTATTTTCACATTCAATGTTTCAGAGCAATAACAAAGGAAACGCAATATGTTCAGTATTTTTTAATCAGTTTTAATATGTGCCGTGAATGTGGGCAGGATCACCAAATGCGCCAAGAGACGGACCGTGCCAAGCGGAAGTTGGAGACTGAACTACAAGACGTCAAGGAACAGCTCACCGAGAGGAAAGCGCAGCTTGAGGAGTTGCAGATTGTTCTCTGTAAGTTTTGTATTCAATGTTACGGTCTTGGAGTTTAATCATGTCAGAATAAATTATCATATCCACATCTCAGTGGTTTAGCTGGCAAGAAGATGAATCTGACTTAAAAAGTTGAGTTGAATACCAATTGAAAAATAATAATAAAAAATCATAGCCATTCAAGTAGTTTTAAGTGTTGGGTAGGATTTACAAAATACATATTTAAATCACTCAAAATTATATCCTAATTTCTTCCGACACTTGTGTCTTATTAAAGAATACATTAGAGAGATACACAATGTTTAATTTTATTTAATGTAGAATTACACAGCACAAATTCGTACAATTCAGTTTTTTTTTATCACACTCGCACACGTAAAGTCTGTTCATACCGAACTATCAATAATAACCTGTGGTTTTTTTGGTATCCAAAACAATGGATCAATCACATAGCTAAAATGTTTCCCTTCCTCCCTGGGAAAGGGAGCTAAAATTTCCCTCCTTAAATCTGTGGATACCGAAGTACAAAAATACACCCGTTTGACATGTTGGTATAGTCCGGTATCCACAGAAAAAGAAGAATGAGTGTCGTAAGTAACGTGAGCCTCCCTCCCGCAGCCAAGCGCGAGGAGGAGCTGGCGGCCGCCATGTCGCGCGCGGACGAGGAGAGCGGCCTGCGTGCGGCGGCGCAGAAGGCGGCGCGCGAGGCCGAGTCGGCGCTGGCCGACGCGCACGAGGACCTGGACGCCGAGCGGGCCGCGCGGACCAAGGCCGAGAAGCTCAAGCGGGACCTCAACGAGGAGCTGGAGGCGCTCAAGAGCGAGCTGCTGGACTCGCTTGATACTACTGCTGGTAAGTGAAGCGCGTGAGGACCGGGTGCTGGAAATACTGGGGGTACATAATAGGCTTAGTCTTATCATGAATATCGTATTACCCATTACGAGCTGGGTTGTGGAGGTCAGATAGGCAGTCGCTCTATGTAAAATACTGGTATTCGGATGCATACGGTTAGACTGGAAGCAGACCCCAAACTAGTTGGGAAAACACTAAGCAGGTGATGAATACAATAGGCGCAATATCTCAGGTGGGGGACTCTTCGAACGAGTTGAATTCGCCGATGCGATATTTTGTATGGTAAGTACAAAAAATTCGACCCATTTTTCTTAGGGAAAGTTGGCCAATTTGATGGTCTGAATCACTACCTAAAAGCTATTGCTTCAAATCTGTTACATCCTGCACAAGTAATGTCTCCTAACTACGCCGAATTTAGTCTTAAGTCGGCAGATCGGCTTCCCTCGCCTGCGAAGTTGTCAAACGACAAAATTTCTGGTGGCATGTTGTTAGACGACTCAAATAGCAGCTGAAACTGAGCCAAAAACAATATGGGGTTGATGACACAGGCGGCTACATTGACTCGCTCCCAAACGAAAGCTGCAAAAATGAGCGACTAGGAAATTGTGTTAAAGAATCAAATTTCAATCCTATTAACCTTGTTAAATACTCATAACATTCTCTCCTCCAACAGCCCAACAAGAACTTCGAACGAAGCGCGAGCAAGAAGTGGCTGTTCTCAAGCGCAGCCTAGAAGAAGAGGCAGCATCCCACGAGGCGGTCCTCACCGAACAGAGACACAAGCACTCGCAGGAGCTGCAGCAGCTCAACGAACAACACGAACAGATCAAGAAGGCTAAGGCTGGTGAGTATCATGCCAAGTATTTCAACACCTCCTACACCTCAGTGCCGAGGTTGGCACTATCAGCATCCATGAGTCTGTGTGACGTGCTAGCATCAGGTCACCCAGGATACGGTGTCAGACGACCGGTCGTATGTTAGTCCTATTTTCAGATTTAAATAAATCTGAAATAATGACTAGCCATTCAGATCTGACTAAACTCCGTACCGTATGTACCTCAAGATCGATCACTTTATTGAGGAAAATAGGTTGAAAGTTCACTTTAGGTTTCATCCCAAAACCTCTTCCGAGTAAAAACTATGAAATGACACTGACAGCCATACGAAATCGAATAAAAAAAATAACATGACAGCTTCTAAATCTAAACAATTCGAAAAAAAGACCTTAAAAAAAATATTTTCTAATTGTCATCTACACGTTCTTAAATTTTATCTAATATTTTAGTTTTTTGAAATTTTATTCTTACTATGTTGGGATGGCTTGCGTTCAAGAGCGTAAGCAGAAAAATGTGAAGTTCGGGTTTTCGAAGGACGACAATTTCGAAGTGGAGAATTCGACGTTCCCTTGTGACACTGTTCCCTCATTCAGTTCCGCGCGCGACTACTGGCAGCACATGTGCAATGGTCCCGAGCCAGAACGCAGGACCGATTACTCATTAATATGTAAAGGTATTCCAGTTACCGATTAGCCCGCCACAAGATTTTTTATTATTTTCATATCTATGTTCGTGTCCGCTGTGGAGACAGAAGCAGGGTTCCGCCGGCGACCGCTACCGCATCAGGCTGGTTTTAGCTTCCGTAGCAACAATGCCGCACGTTGCCATTTCCATAAAGTCACTGTTTGTGTCTTACTACTAATTTTTATGAGCGTATGGTAAAATTTGATGTGAGCTTGAAATCTTCATCAGTTCAAAGTTTAGTTAGCAAACAACATAGCATAGCAGATGAAGTTGCGGAATTTCTCATTGTGTGGTTTCAAAAAGAGGTATCGATGTCAAATACAAATACAATACAAATAATTTAGTCTTTGACTATCAGGATGTAGTAGCCTCACTGAGCTCAGCTGCCCCGTAGTCACAAACTGCGTTGGCCTATATAAAAATCTATGAACCGACTGCGATCTCAAGTTAGCGGTTGCAGATCCAATTTAGCCTAATGGGGGTATCATCGACCCATCCCAAACTCAGTGCGAGTGACAGGCCTACGATGTCCTCCCATACTTTAGTACTAACACTGTAACAGAAATATTGTAAAACCAAATGATTTTAAAAGAGTAACAGTGGAGTTTCCTGCCGGTACTTCTCCATAGGAAACGACCAACCCGAACCGAGCACCTTTTTGTCGACGTTTTATAAGTGCCCCTGTAGGCCTATGTAAAATAAAAATATCTTGATTTTTGATTGAGTGTGGGTGCCTAAGCAAAATATATGCTGTATCTTCATAGCATTAATTATTCCCCAGCTCTTGAAAAGGCGAAGCAATCGCTGGAGGCCGAGAACGCGGACCTCGCGACTGAGCTGAAGAGCGCCAGCGCGGCGCGGGCGGAGGGCGAGCGACGCCGCAAGCAGGCCGAGGCGCAGCTCGCCGACCTCGTGGCCAAGCTGCAGGACGTGGAGCGCGCCAGGTACGGTGACACTGTGTAGCGGGACGCCTGCAGAGCGTGGTCGGCGCGGCACTTCCACCTTGAAACGTAGTTGTTTTGTTCTAGAGAACGGGACGTGCCTCCACCAATTAAATGAACAAGTCAACATCGATATCATCAGCCATCTTTTTTGCACTAATACGAACGAAGTTTGCGACAGCGAATCATCAACGTCGAGTACGCTACCGTGGTGATATTTTAACGCCCTACATCCACTCTTTTCATTCTTCCCGAATCCGCGCTTCCTTCTTCTAGTTTTGACGGATCCAGGACGCACCGCAATCGCCTTTTTGGTCTGCCGCAACCCCGCCCCACTGACTCGGGGCGACAGTTTTGTGATATTTAGTTAACTTTTATTTGCAGGTCGGAAGTCCAGGAGAAATGCATCCGCCTGCAGAGCGAAGCCGAAGCAGCAGCAGGTCAGCTGGAGCAGGCGGAGCTGAAGGCCTCGGCCGCCGTCAAACACGCAGCTACTGTCGGCGCGCAGCTTGCAGAGGCGCAGGTACACGACACACGACACAATATATCACACAGCATCAGTTTCGGTGCATTCCGAATCGTGTTATTATCGGTATCACCACGTTGATATCCGTTCAGAATCAGACAAAACTTCTACTGTTCAGTTCTTTATTTACTTACAGGATCGTTAAAAAGGAACAATACCTTTTAATCATAATTTTTTAAACATGCATTTTAGTACTACCATACTATCTGCAAATAAAAATTAAAAAAAATTTAACAAACATTCCATATCAATACTGGATCACAGAAACCAGAGTTTTTTTTGTAGACTGTGTCTTGGTCATGCCGTCAACTGAAACTGCCCTTTTTTCAGAATCAGAATATTTATTTGTAAACATAGGACACAGAAACACAGGTGTTGTGAGATGTTACATCTTCACTTTGTTTTAGTTCTCTGTTTTACCATTAGGCGTACAAATGTTAATATCATCAATTTCATATTCAATTTCACAATATTAAAATAAATTTATTGAAAGAGCTAGTGTTGAATAAATCAATATGATATTCTCCTAACAATTAATTAAATTTCAAGTAGAAACTTCAATGTCAGAACAAAACAACAAACTTTTTTGATCGCCTTTAGACAATGCAAGAAGTTGTGATTTACGTTTCCAGCGAGTTTAATTATTTCTTCACATGAACTTACCTGTAAATGAAGTTCTTCAGTAATAATTGGAAGCTGTTGTCTTCGCATAAGATGATGAGTCTGATCCAACCCAAGCATTCCTTGCCATAATAGCATTCCTTGACATATCTTTTGTTATCAGGCTTTACTGGAAGAGGAGACGAAACAGAAGCTGTCTCTACAGACGAAGCTGCGCAACATCGAGCAACAGCTAGAACAGGCGAGAGACCAGCTCGAGGAGGAAGAGGAAGCCAAGAAGAACTTGGAGAAACAAGTGAGTAGCGTCGGAAACCCATTCGTTATACCGTGAAAAGTAAGAATAGGTAACGTTATACCCGAGTGCAATTAGACAAAAAATACTCAAGGTGGATTGAAGCTTATAGCTTTAGGGCGGATTTTGCCTTTTTTTTGAGTTCCAAGACCGGTAGAGTTAGCAGATTTCGCCGTACGCGACTTTTTTTTTATTTCCCTTACTATATATTTTTTTCTTTTGTGATTATCTTGAAATTCGCCAAATTTAAATTGTGGCGGAATAGTGTGACCTGTTTCTGCCACCCTCCTTAAGAAAATGGCGTAAATTTTTATTAATGTATGTACTGATACCTTCGAATAGTCTGCGTCTACACGACGCATTGGAGAGATGGAGCATGATAGTGAATTTAAACGATGCGGCCTTGAACATTGTTTTCTGAATTATGCAACAGAAATCCCTGAATGGTTTTACTTGGACAATATGCCGTAAAAAATAAAAATGTTATCCAGTGCCGATAGTTCAATTTCAGAGAGAATGAGGTGACTAAAATTAATAAGTTGATGATACCCTTCCACTTGCAGTATTTATTGCACCCACTCTTTACAAACGTTTATCGCAAAAGTACACGTTTGTCTAATCTCAAACCAACTTCCCAGGTCACAGCCCTCACCCAGCAAGTAGTGGACGCGAAGAAGAAGGCCGAGGAAGAAGCCGAGAATGCTGCAGCGCTTGAGGAGCAGCGCAAGAAGCTCAGCAAGGACGTGGAAGCTCTGCATCGACAGATCGACGAGCTGCAGCAAGCTAATGATAAGCTGGACAAGAGTGAGTAGCTAGCATCATCATTTAGTTGTGGAAGGAGCTTGTGGCTAGATAATAACAGCCGCTAGGATCACTCTTCAAGGTTAAGCTGTTCTTGCAAAGATCGGTCAGTGGATGGGTGATCAATATTACTTACCGAGTTGTGTCCGTGCCTTGGAATGCACGTTAACCCGTTGGTCCTGTCTGTTATTTGTAGATCCAGTCGTTACGAGTAATCAGTGGCCTGAAAGTCTGAAAACCTGGCTTACGAAGGGGTATCGTATTACCCCTTTTTATGGTCCCCAAAGGGTCAAACGGGACCCCTATTACTGAGACTTCGCTGTCCGTCCGTCCGTCCGTCCGTCTGTCACCAGGCTGTATCTCATGAACCGAGATAGTTAGCCAGTCGAAATTTCTACAGATTATGTATTTCCGTTGACGCTATAACAACAAATAATAAAAACAGAAAAAAAAATATTTAAGGGAACGAAAAAAAATATGGCGCCCTTCGTGCGCGAGTCCGATTCGGACTTGTCCGGTTTTTTAGAGAACCTCACAGTACTATTCAGAATAATCTAAAACGATTCTATCCTATGGTTTAGGTAAAAAGAAGATCCAGGCTGAGCTAGAAGACACCAACATTGAGCTGGAAGCACAACGCGCCAAGGTTATGGAGCTCGAGAAAAAACAGAAGAGCTTCGACAAGGTACGGGCTATATACACATTTACTTGATTACTTCTGTACTTGCAGAGTTTTAAGAATTATACCCGCACGAATACGAACGCACAATAAAAAAAAGGAAGAGAGTCTGTCAAATAACTCGTTCTTTTTTCTTCCATCTTACCGTAGTATTTTTGATTGTTTAAATTCTTCTTGGAAATATTTTACTACTTTGATTTCTACTTGAATAGTAGTAATCCTTTTACCCGAAATATTTTTGGGGACTTTTCCCGATTTAATTGTTTTTAATCATAATGTTGTGATCTGGTTGTAGGTGGTGTCAGAAGAGCGTGCGATCGCTGAGCGGTACGCGGCAGAACGTGACGCGGCCGAGCGAGATGCGCGAGACAAGGAGACACGCGTCCTCTCGCTCACTCGGGAGCTCGACACGGCTGCTGAGAAGGTAACGAAACGATGTCTTACTCCTCAAGGTATTTAGAGGAACTAAGAGAAAAGTGATGTACTTACTATACGAGAGTTAATAAGCAACCGTTTCCGGTGCAAGACTATAGCACTGTGTACGCGTGTTTAAGCGTCTGGATGTTGTTAGTGAAGAATATAAACTGCCATATACAAATTTTTCGTATATCTGCAATTTTGCCCTTTTTTTGCGAAAGAGTTTCCCTGAACATGTCAGTTGTCTATCACACACGTCCGTTTGAAGAGCAATTGTTAATAGAAAAACGGTATCGTGGCTATTATCATGATTGAGCCACTATTCCACAGATAGCTTCACAAATAAATGTTTTTCCCATTGTTCGTCTTTTTGTTTTAGTAAATCCGTGTGTATGCTTATTTACTCGTGTTTATATTTATGGTCTTTTTTATCATATTTTAAAAATAATATCCAATTTCTAATTTACACCTACCACTGTCTATCTATGCATCACCCAAAGGTTGACTGCCAGAAAATGCCCATGACATTAAGTGCGCCCGTAGAATTTAAACTTAAAGGAATAAACAAAATAAATAACATAATAAAACTCCTACAGATCGAAGAGCTGGAGCGCACGAAGCGCCTGCTGCAGTCAGAACTAGATGAGCTGGCCAACACGCAGGGCACGGCCGACAAGAACGTGCACGAGCTGGAGAAGGCCAAGCGGGCGCTGGAGTCGCAGCTGGCAGAGCTGAAGGCGCAGAATGAGGAGATCGAAGACGACCTGCAGCTCACCGAGGATGCCAAGCTCAGGCTCGAAGTTAATATGCAGGCCATGAGGGCGCAGTTTGAGAGGGATCTGCAGGTATGTTCCATTTTTTTGTGACCTGTGCGAGACTAATACACACTTTTTCTTTCTTTCTAATTAATTGAAGTTACCTTCAAGTTCCATATTCAGTTCTGTTGCGCAATATAATTTTAGAAAAAAAAAAATTGCGTTGCGAAAATTGTTGCTGGCAACAATTTACTAGGACAGCCAAAAAACGGGATTTTGTTGCAGTTTTGTGCGTTTTTCATTTAGCTGTTTGCAATTTTTTTTTTCTTTCTTTTTAAATGCTTTTTTTACAGTAAGAGCACTTTTAAAACTTCATTCGAAGATACTTTACAAATTATCTTGGCACAATAAAACAGGATTGTGTATTCAATCCTGATCAATCAGATCAATTCACATGAATAAAAGTTCTGGGATACGAGTTTCAACGGATTTTTTTTGTTCATAATCATTTCTCAATTCCCCAGGCCAAGGAAGAGCAAGGTGAGGAGAAACGGCGCGGCATCGTGAAGCAACTGCGCGACTTGGAAGGGGAACTTGAAGAGGAACGCAAACAGCGCGCTGCTGTGCTGGCTATGCGCAAAAAGCTGGAGGCAGACCTTAAGGATGCCGAGCAGGCACTGCATCTTGCTAATAAGGTGAGATTTTGCCATTATTATTATCTGGGTAGCTTTTACTTGACTTTATTGGGTTGGGGTGGGACTTCCAGTTTATTTGAATGTAGCTGAATATCAGTAATGATTTCTACTGCCCAGTTATTGGTTAATGTGATATAACGATTGGTTGTTAAATTTTCGGTTTTTGGACTAAGTTAGTAGGAAACTAGGTAGACGAGTTATGGCTGCAAGCCATTGTAACTTTAATTTCGAAAAATAATTCAAATCTACTCGGGTTGTTCGATGATAGTTTTGTACAATGAATTAAGCGCGTCATACAAAAAGAGCGGGCGTGGGATGGGCGTGAGAGTACGACATCTATATTTCATGTACTTATATGGACGACGTCACACAGAGAGCGTGTACGGGACGTGTGCGGGTCGGTTAATGCGCTTAAAGATTTTGTTTTATAACAAAATCTTTCACGCATCACTCATTCAGCGTGTTTATTCATTATATTAAACCCAACATTCTCCCCCTCCAGGTGAAAGAAGACGCAGCCAAACAAGTGAAGAAACTCCAGCAACAGCTAAAGGAAGCCGCACGCGAGGCCGAAGAAGCCCGCGCAGGGCGCGAGGAAGCGTCTGCAGCCGCGCGCGAGGCCGAGCGGCGCGGGAAGGCGCTGGAGCAGGAGGCGCTGCAGCACGCCGAGGAGCTGGCCGCCGCCGACCGCGCGCGCCGCCAGGCCGAGGCCGAGCGAGACGACCTGCTGGACGAACTCAACAACTTCTCCGCCAAGGTCACAACATATACACCTGTCACTTACTCCTAACTATCTGATCCAACTAACAAACCTATAGGGATTGGCCAGGATCACGCTTATTGGAGAACAAAGGGTTTCAACCGGTCAGCGTGGACACCGAACTACAGCACGAATCTACTTCTTATTCGTCATGTCGATAGCGCCGAACTATGTCCTGTTCCATGCGGCTAAAGCCAATTCCACATTATTTGTCGTAGCGTGATGGTGTAGAACCTTATAGCCTTGCTCACAAACAAATGATTTTCCTCACATGTTCATGGTGACAAGCGCGTTCAACCAAAAGATGCCAAACAAACTCTTCAGCTTTATAATATTAGTAAAAAAACATTTTTCATCTGTGAATACATACACTCAAAACAATCATAGCCAATAATACATCTCAAAATGTTCACTAATCGAACTTTCATTTCAACAGAGCACACTTCTCATCGACGAAAAGAAACGCCTGGAGGCGCGGATAGCAGCCCTCGAGGAAGACCTGGATGAGGAGCAGTCCAACAACGAGATCCTCAACGACAGGCTCAGGAAGTCACAGGTATGAAGAATCATAACTTGGTGTGATTTGTGTGTTCTTTTGTAAAAAAAAGAAGTTTTGCGTATAATTGAAATTGATTTTGCGAAAAACTGTCAGCACTTTTAACGCACACTTATCAGTCATTACCTTTTTCTTAAAAAAAATACTTACGCTCATTTCGCTCATGTGGACTAATAAATATAATATCTCGTTTTTATTGCTGAGAGTTAATTTTCAAACAAGACGAAAGGAAATCTAATCCTACGACACTTCCGTCACACTATCCGTTTCTGAATACGCGCGAAGACCAATCAAGCTAAATAAACCCAGTAAACAATTATCTCTCACTGTACGGGAAGCTCATATAAAGTGAGGTCAGGTTACACTGGATATGTATAGATGTGTCGCCTTGTGTACAGTACATAATACTCTATTGTTCTTTCTCCAGAACCAAATCGACCAGCTGACGATGGAGTTGGGCACGGAGAAGTCGGCCACACAGAAACTGGAGAGCGGCAAGCTGGTGCTGGAGCGACAGAACAAGGAGCTCAAGGCTAAGCTCGCAGAGCTGGAGACTGCTGCGAGGACCAAGACCAAGGTATGTCATTATTGTTTTTAATGCCAGTTTCGGTTAGAACCTCACAAAAACAGGGTAAAATGGACACCCACACAAAAAACGGGTACCACGATCCGCCATTTTGGACTAAGAATGACGTTACTTAGCTAACTATGCATTGTCATCCAAACTAGACATGAATGCAAAATTTCAGCTCCAATCGTAAACCGGAAAGTGGGTCAAATTTAACTTCTAAATTTTTTACATAGTTGCATGTGAAGCTAACAAAGCGTGTTATAAAACTGCTGTTCCATACATTTTGACCGACCGTTTAGGTATTCTACTGTAGGATACAGTTTTATTTTTAATTTTTCTATGTAATTATTGTTTATTTTATTAAATATTTCAATGTAACGTAGTTTTTAAGTCGTTTACCTACAAACGTTAGGGACCAATGTCTGAAATAAAAAGATTTTATTTTATTTTAACTTTTTTTATTTTTTGTATGTACCGTCACGGAATTTAATTGATGAGCCACTTTCAAACTTTCCAATTTTGCAGTTTTATACTTTCACGAGATTACACGATAAAACACGAACTCTAATCGCATGCTCGTAAACAAGATGTCATATTACTAATAATCGGAAATATTCTTATCCATAGAGGTTGAAGAATGACTAATAAGTTGTCAATGAAAACGTCTATCCAACCTATTTCTTACTGACCTCCTTTGAATTAGAGCTTTTTTTTGAAAACCTTGGGATAGGTTTTCAGAAATAAAAAGATAAACAGTTGTAGTGTCAATGTCAGAGATGGTTATTTCGAATTTTGGTGAATAGATAGAATAATTGTCAATGAACGTCTTAGACGCCACGCGTTTGAATAAAATCGTGGGTTCGAGTTTTTCCGATGTTGAAATTACCAATCATAATTTCTCCGTACGCTAAGCGTTACCATGGCTACGCTAAAACAAATTGTCGCTAGCTAATGGTTGCTAGCTATTCACTCTGCACTATGTTAGTCCGGGGCTTTTAGATTTGAACCCTGCATTAAATATAAACAGCGTTATTTTTCTTGAATCGTGTATTTGACCTTAGCTAGCTTTTCTTCAAATAATAAAAAAAAATTAAACATTTTCTGAGACCGGATCAAGCTGAAAAAGACGAAAACGCGTTTTTGTGAATAAAAACATGGGAAAATTAGTTAACAGGACAAATTTAGTTACTTCAGGTAAAGAATTGGTGACAGTAATATATTTTTTCAGAATTAAACATTTTCGTCCACGGAAATTACGGTAAAAAAACATTTACGAAATTTTTGGATTGTACTTAAGGCAAAAATATAAACAGCGGTTTTTTTACATAAAATAACTTAAATTAATATATTACACCGCCATTAAACAAAATTAAACAAATTGTACTACCGGAAGTTATTATTACCGGTTTTTTTTCAATAGCGGTTGAGGAAAAAATGTAACAGAGTTTAATTCAGTTTAACTTTCATCTAAAAGCTATTTCTAACCTATTTACACGAAAATTAAACACTTTAAAGCAAATCGTGAAAAAAAATCAATTAATGTTTACGTAAAATACGTCTGCAAGCTTTATTCTTGTATTTGGCGCAGCACTTTCATAGGAATTTGATCTTTCCGAAATAGAAATAAGGTGTACAATCGCGTAACTCAATAAAACACCGACTCTCAATCAACAACAGGCATTCGCACACAATGAACGCAGCGCTTATCTTGTTTACGCACACTAGCACACGCCGTACGCCGCACGCTGCTTAGCGCTGACACCGTGCATCGTAATTTTATTTTTACTTTGACAATATTAATTAACGCTCTAATCTGTTTAATTTTGGGGGATTAAGGTTTGGATTCATATATTTCTCATTATTAAATGAATTTAAATCCTGTTACATTATTGCCGTAAGTAGTATTTAAGATTTTTTGATTTTCTGTCAAGTCCGGAGCAGAATTTGTTTAATTTTCATAATAATAGTTAGACATGGTGATATAAATCATTTTAGCACTATTTTTGTCCTGTTAATATTTTTGCCTTAAGTACGAAGTCAAATTATTAAATTTAAAAAAAAAAGAATGTTCCGTGGACGAAAATGTTTAATTTTCTGACCTACTTGTAGTATTCAATCTGTTCTACAAATACTCCAAATGAACATACCTGTTTATATTTTTTTCCACCAAGTTATATATGTCGCAGTCGGATTATTTTATTGCGTTTAGACTTTCACCATGTGGGCAGAACATGGGTTTCGTGCAATGAAAACACACACACACTGTACACTGCTTTTATCGAACTAACAAATTACTTGAAATTACAATACAACACCACTAGGCACCATGAATCGGGTTACAGTTTCGGGACGTCTCGACTCCGCGGTGGTCAGACTCAGACTGTCCGCCTCGCTGGGAGCTCGAAACATCACGACTCTGTAGTAAGCGCGCTTAGGTGTGGGTAGACTGGTAAGTAGGTCGCTTGACCTTTGGCGCGCTTTCGATCCATAGTCAGTCTTGTATCCGTAATAATGACTCCGACTCCGACATATACATATTAGACGTTTTCTTAAAAAAAACATATAGCAGAAGAAACAACAGTCATCCGAATCAGTTCAGTGGAAACTTGATTTAATTTACTTAAACAGGTCACTGATAAAACACACTCACTGATAAATGTAGTGAATTAAAAAGCTGGTCTGTATCTTTCTTATTAAGTTTTTCAATTCCGAAGAGGGGCAAATTCGGAATTGTGCACCAGATAAAACTTCTTCATAACAACGAAAATGGCAATTTTTTATAATTTTTTTATTTACGTTTCACAGGGCTTGATCACCTCGCTAGAGCTGAAGGTGACTAACCTGGAAGAACAGCTGGAGGTGGAGTCGCGTGAGCGTCTGGCGCAGCAGAAGTCTTCGAGGAAGCTCGACAAGAAGATGAAGGAGTTAGCACTCCAACTCGACGAGGAGAGGAGGCACGCTGATCAGTACAAGGAGCAGATCGAGAAGGTAGGTCCAGACTAATGCTGGGGAAAGTGGGAATGCAAATACTGTAGGATCAAGGTTTGCCGGCGAACAACACCATACGATTTCGCCGTACACTCGAAAGCAAACGGCAGGCTGATTTGAATTCATTTCTAAAGGTGCCATCAGGCAAGCCACTGCCGAGACACAGCCCTGGGGGTTACGTCTTAAAGAAATTTTGTTTTCATGTCACTCCAGTCTGGAAAAGAGACGGAACTACAGAGGACGACTAGCGCCATCTCTTTCCCACTCTTGAATAGATTAAAATAATGCTGCTGACATCATGGTAAGCCATCTGCTGACAGATGACTTAGATTTTTTGGTTCAGGAAATATCGGTTTCCTCACGATATTCTTCCTTGACAGTGCATCTTCTCTACATAGTATAAAACAAAGTCGCTTCCCATTGTCTGTACGCTTAGATCTTTTGTAAACTTCGCAACGGTTTTTGATGCGGTTTTCATCAATATACAGAATTATTAAAGAGGGAGGTTTATGTGTATAATTTGTTCCTGAAAAACATCAAAATTTCCACGCGAACGAAATTGCGGGCAGCAGCTAGTGACCATTAACATATTCCCTCGTGTTCCAGATGAACGTCCGCGTGAAAGCACTGAAGCGTCAACTGGACGAGGTGGAGGAGGAGGTGCAGCGCGAGAAGGTCGGCAAGCGCAAGGCGCAGCGCGAGCTCGAGGACATGCTGGAGACGCACGAGACCCTCACGCGCGAGTGCAACAACCTGCGCAACAAGCTCAGGTAACCACACTTGGACTAGAGTATGAGAGATCTGACTCACGATGCAAGTCCACACAACAGCTGAGGCCTCATAAGTGCGTTGCGCTGTTTCTGCGTCAACCTTGTGTACATTTATTGTTTGGTGACATGCCACATTATGCGTTGCGTCGTCGCGACGTTTCAACGGATCGACGGACGAGAGACGAAGCGCGGGGAGGGCGCTGCTACACTGAGAGCTCCGGTGCGGCGACAGACAGTGTTCCACTGCTAGAGGGCAAACTAGTGCGTAGCGATGGCGCGCGTCGCTCTCGCGCGTTACTACGTCGTGCGACGTCCGCGCAGCGCACTATTGAGGCCTCAGTCAAAAATAGATAGAAGATTTTACTGTACACCGAAATTGGTGATAGTCTGTACACGGTCGTAATTACAATAGTATACATCAGCAGATTCTGCAATTCTTTTTTAATTAGTGTGTAAAGGAGTTCCAAGTCTGCAAATTGCGCCGTGACTTTCTCTAATGTATCATTCGTACCCATTCGTGACTAACATTATAATGCTAATTTAAACTTTCTTACATTGATTTCTTATAGACTGTTTTCTGCGCTACGAAAAACAACTATAAAGACCTGACGACACATAACATAATTATGTTGTAGATAAAATATTGTATGTTTCCGCTAGGCCGTCGTTTGCCGATGACGAAACCGTTAGCGAGTGGGGGAGTGATTAAGACGAACAGCGAGCGACCGACTAGCGTCAGGTAGTAGAGTGGGGCTAACCATATCGTGCTCGAGATTCACTAGGATGGCTTTAGTTTCACTAGGTTGGATCTAGTTAAACTTAGTTGGCTTTAATTTAACTAGGTTGGATCTAGTTTAACTGAGTTGGCTTTAGTTTAACTAGGTTACATCTAGTTTAACTAGGTCTACGCCAGTTCTACTAGGTTTACTCTCGAGTTTAACGGGCTCACTCGGAATGGACGCTAAATACATGTGGAATGGGGCATTCGCTTTTTAATACAGAGTTCTTACTGACTGGTTTGAATGCTTGAAACTGTTCACTCTTTGTCATCGAATGAACGAATGGGATTGTTATCATGGAACAAAAAACTTCATTTCATTATTGTGTTGTTTTAATTGGCAAAACTCTATTGATATTCCACCTAACCGGTCTGGCTGACTGGACCATATGGGGTTAAAAGGTTGGGCTAAAATAAAACATGGATGGATTTGAAACCTGCGCATATTGTGGTCGAAAAGCGTGGGTTTACTGGTTGCTTTAAAAATAACTGTGTTTTATGTGCCGTCCGTTTTCTTTAGAATATGATACATGTTTTTTAAAGTTGAGAATATTTGTTTTTGAGTGTATACCTGTCTAGTTTATCCATGAGACTTACAACTGATTCAATCGTATTTTAAAATTAATGTGAAGCTTTATATTAAAGATTAAAACATTTTTTTTTTCATTTAACTACGGCGCAGATCGTGTAATGAATTAACTCTATGGTAGATGTCAGACCCGAGTCTATTGTCGTTCTTCCACTTTTCACTCTTATGCTCCAAGGACATAAGGTTGAAAAGTGATCAACCGTCAGTGAACTCGGTAGTACGTAGCGTGGTCATTGGTTTATACTCCGGCCTTACGTGGTAGTACAATAAAATTCATGACAAAAATTCTCAACTCTCACCAATCCTATTTAAAAGACTCGCTAATAATGGTTCCCGCGTGTTTTCAGACGGCAGGGCGGCGGCATCGGCCTATCCGGCGGGTCCTCGTCGTCCCGCATGAAGCGCACCTCCCTCGCGCCCGGCGCCGGCTCCGGTGACGAGTCCTTCGACGATGTCAATGACACCACCAACAGCGTCGAGTAGCACACACACACACACACCGGCACCACACTACGTCGATGACAGCCAAGCAAGACAGTTACAGATGAGGCGCTAGAAGTCAAAGTTAGTGACTTTTGACGTCAGCAGGTTTCAGGAGTCACAAGGCTTCTGACGATGATTTTGTAATTATTGGCTAAGCAGCTGATGTATCAAGTACGTCCGTCCGTGCGCAAAATACGTGGACGTGGAGTTGCGGATACGAGCCCGTTATACAATACAATCACTAATGTTAAGGTACTTGTCCCACCACAGACGACTTGCTATCAACTATTTTCTCGCTCAAGAAACGTTGAAAAGATGTTCCAATTCAGAGATCACGTGTCAATAAAAGAGAAACGTAGGACATTGGGAGTTGCTAACTCTATTTGCTGGCCGAGATAGGTGCCACAAATATACGTTATGTCTTTTAGTTGTTTAAGTGATGCAACCAGCTGCTTAGTCAAACGATAGTCGAAATAATTGAGGTTGTTGTCGACATGTGACGTGTACGGCTGCGGTGACGTCGTAATTGTCCACGCGATCCCTACATGTAACAGCAGGTGTGAAGTCATGTGTTCTTTTAGCGTTTTGAAAATGATCACCGAACCAACGGCTAAAGTGAAGTCAATTTGAAGCCTAGCTGTGAACTGTTGTGGTGACCTACTCGGCAAATGCACACCTTAGCTCGAGAGGGTCACAGGAATATTAGTAACATACAACACGTATTACTAGTATTCCTATATAATTAATAAAATAATGTCAAACGTGATTAACTCTCAGTTTAGTGACTTTTTGACCTTAGGCTAAGTAGTTATTTTTGAAAATTTATTGTTATTTCCTTCTTTTAACTGTTCTTTTCTTTAACTTTATCGACGTACTTAATTAATGATGAATACATTTCTTCATATTACGCTCTTACATGTAGTCTTTAACTGCAATCGTCTTTTTGTACATAAAATCTCTAAAATGGGTTATAAATATAAATACCCGTGTTCAGTCTAGCTATCACATTGTTAAATAACCTTAATGTGATGTAAGACATTGTACATTCGTTTTACGAAATGACGATTGTGTAGTGTGGCCTATAAGTCAATGTAAATCGAGTTAAGGTATGGATATAGCAAACAGCTGAGAACGCATAGGCTTTTGTATCTAAATATACGTTTTCTTTCATTCTATAATATTATATTATGTACGTGGAATTTTATTGTCATTATGAAATATTTTGAGTACATATTTTTTTCAGTTTTAGGTGTATGAATCTGTACTAAGACATGATGTAAGACATTGTACATTCGTTTTACGAAATGACGATTGTGTAGTGTGGCCTATAAGTCAATGTAAATCGAGTTAAGGTATGGATATAGCAAACAGCTGAGAACGCATAGGCTTTTGTATCTAAATATACGTTTTCTTTCATTCTATAATATTATATTATGTACGTGGAATTTTATTGTCATTATGAAATATTTTGAGTACATATTTTTTTCAGTTTTAGGTGTATGAATCTGTACGCTAATTTATACGACGATATATTTTATAATTGCATGAAAAATTCTAAACAGATCATGGTAACAAGTGGCCGAGCTATGACGCGTAGAGTACGTTCGAGAGTTGCTATTGGTGTACACGTTCGTACGTCTAGAACGCTGCTGAATAACGCGGGTGCTCAATTTACACGAAAATAAATTGCATTTAAACAGTCGAATCTCTGAATAACAATAGCAATTGGTGATAAACCCCATCCCAGTATTAAACTATACATTCCTAACAATCGAGATTTTCACTTTGCCCAGACGAAGTCGGACGGGTAGATTGTTAAATTACTCATTGGGTGATATTTGTAATGAAATTTTTTTAAAGTATTAATAAAATGTGGCAAAATATTACTTATACTGTTTGATAATTGCATTTAAAACGCGACTGAGTAACCAAGACTGTTGTTGCGATAATTGACCCCCCCCCCCCTCTATAATCAACCGTACCGTTTGCGAGACCTACCAAGCACGCTGTGCTCTGAGCATGCTCACTACAGACTGAGCGCAATACGTGTACTTTATAAATTATTTTTACAGCAACTGACTCTTGTTTGACTCAGTTTGTTGAGCGTGCTCGGTTCGCGTTACTTCCATCTATACAATGTAAATATAATCAGTGTAAGTCACTGAGCGCTTAGTTGCCATACAATTTTTAATGATAGTTGTTAAGTAAACATGTGAGCTTTTGATGTGATGGGGTGTGACGGCGGACTCGGCTAACTACACCTAGTTGACTCAACCAGACAATCTCAGACGGCTCAGTTTTCGAAATAAGTAAATAATTCTGAGCTGCATCGAGTTGCACACTTTTTTTGTAAAGAAGAATGCTCAAAGTGTATTGGAAAAAAAAACAGCGTCGATTTAAAATAATTAGTAGAATTATTGGGATACGTAGCCAGCTTCAGATGTGAAATTAGCAATGCATGTACCTACCTGTCTTATTACTATTTGTGTATTTTTACCGACGTTGTTTTTTTTAGCAATCTTCTTTTACACAAAGAGCGATATTATGTTTTTACATTAAAGTCCTTTACCATCTCCGTAACATGTTGAATGTAAATACACCTGGCCAGGTGGTGTCATGTAAATTGTTTACATAAATACGAAACGGTATTATTTGTGTGCAGGCGAGGGTTTGCGCTAGAACGGCTTGCTCCTTAGACTTAGGTAAGACTCGTAGTAATAAATTGTGGCCTTAAGTTTTCTTTATTATCGACTTAATACGTAAAATGGATTGGAAATAGTCTCTTGTAACAGAGGCCTAACTTGTATCGCGCGAGCATTTTTTTTATCATTATTTACCAGAGTCTACATGACCACTCTTTTTTTATTCATTATTATAGTTTTCCGAATAATAATATAAAATTTAAATGTAAGTAAACATTGAAGCATAAACTTATTTTACATAAATATTATATTTAATTATTAACAATATTGATAATTGTAAAATTGGCCATAGGTTATAACAAGTTATCAGTTGGCATGCCAATTAAACAATTTTTCATGATTTTTACATCATTTGTTTTATTTGAAAAACCCTTAAACTTAATTTTTCAGAATGGAAAAGCTGCAGAGATACTACATTGAAGGGGTGTAGGTGACAGCAATATGTTTTCTCCTATGTGTCAATTTAGGTCGCGCGCCTCCTTGCGCATTCTTCAGAGTCTTTTAGGACACCCTAGACCGCGCGAGCAAGTTCTTGACGTGCATATTTTTTTATTTTTGTATAATCATCGTAAAGCCGGTTACAGAATACATCTACCTACCAAGTTTCAACTTTGTAGTCCTAATAGTTTCGGAATAAAGTGGCTGTGACATACGGACGGACAGACAGACACGACGAATCTATAAGGATTCCGTTTTTTGCTATTAGGCTAGGGAACCCTAAAAAGTAGAGAGAGATGTGGGTCATATTATTTCGGTCTAGTTTCGAACTCCTTGGTTTATGAGTCCAGCTACACGATCACTGACAAATACTTGCACTGACTGGACACACAAATCCACTCAAATCTGTGTGATTCTTTTCTTCAAAAGACCATCTCAGACACTTATCTACATGGTCCTCATATGACTTGAACAATGTTTGACGGCACGGTTGGCGCAGCGGCTGAGCGATTGACTGCTGTGCTGCGTGTCGCGGGTTCGATCCCCGCACGGAACAGATATTTGAATTTCCTACTTATAGTTGGTCCGGGTTTGGCTGTTTGTGTTTGTGAGTAAATGTTTGTAAATGCACCCACGACAGGAGAAAACAAAATGTCTGGACTTTAAAAGAGACAGTGACCTCTTGAGTTTGTTTCGGCTGTTTCTTCTCAGAGTAGTCAGGTACGAAACACGGGCCTCATCTAGTTTAAAGAAAAGACGACATGTAAAAGTGTTTGTAAAAACCTATTTGCAAAATAAACATTTGAATTTGAGATGAGAGCAGCCCTGCCAACGAAAACTCCAAATTTGGACCGCCTATACTCAATTATTATTAAACAAGCTCATGATTCGCATTAAACCTACCTACCATTTCTGCCATATTCAAATTGGTTTATTTAATAATATTATGTAAAAATTTATTTTTACATTTATGGTGTACTTCCAAAACGGACTAGATGTAAGTACCTACCTTGAACACTAAAAGTTTGCGGACCACTGATTTAGAGCATTGCCACCCTAGTCGGAATTTGTAAACAAAGTTACACTATTATACAATAAATACTGTAATACAATAAAAAGCACTAGAGGTAGTAAAAATACGAAATCCGCGCGAAAGTCTTTTGACCATATTTTTTTAATTAAGTGTCATATATGTTGCCATTCGAAAATAACTTAATTCATAAATATTTCACAAATAATTGAATTTACAATATTTTGCAAGAAATTATTATTTTTATATTTAGAATGTTAAATTATTCCAGTTACGAATTATGTGCTAGTTTAGCTATCAACGTCATTTCCGATTTCTATTTACTTTTCTGTTACGGGCAATTATTACAAGACAAGGACACAATCCACTTCCGCTCCGCCCAGAGCGGGAAAAGTCATTTGATGAATTCCTATTCGAAAAAAAAGGTCACAATCCACTCTCGTAGGTATCTCGCTCTGAATTTTTTCTCCCTTTGTCTGCACACCTCCCCCCTTCCCCCTAAACACTCGAGATTTTTTAAATTTATATCGTTCCTTGTTTTCGTTAATGAGTGAGAATACGCACAACACCGAGAAAAGTGGAAGAAACGCACAGTCAAGGGTAAGAAAAAATAAACCCCCGACAGAGGCTCGAGGCTTTTTCTATCGGGGGTTTTAATTATTAAGAGGTTTTTTTTATTTTTTTTTTTTGACATTTTGTTTGCACATTCCAGTTAGTATAAAAGTTCCTTGGTCAATCTCCTGAACTGTCATTGTCAATGTCATCAACGTCAATGACGGTTGACAGTTCGCTGAAATCCGTAGTTCCGTACGCAAAAAATTCGTGAGACTAATTTTTATTACTGCCATCATTATCTATAGAATCGTGGGACGTTTGCTGGTGTACGTTTGCCGTCAGCCTCAAGTTAAAAATCGCAACTTTTCATTCAAAATGGCTGAAATAAACACATACTTTGACGCTGCGTTAACTCTCGTAAAATCCGCTGGAAACCTTATAAGTGAGCACGTAAATGGCTGCAAGATCTTTGAGAAGAAGTCCTGTGATATCGACCTTGTTACTGAAGTAGATAAAAAAGTTGAGGAGATGCTTATAGGGGGTCTATCCAAACATTTCCCTGATCATAAGTTTATTGGTGAGGAAACAGTCGCCGGCGGAGGGAAGTGCGAGCTGACGGACGCCCCGACGTGGATCATTGACCCAGTGGACGGAACACTCAACTTTGTGCACGGATTCCCTCACAGCTGCATATCCCTGGGACTTGCAATCAAGAAGGAGTGTGTCGCCGGTATCATCTATAACCCTATTTTGCAGCAACTATTTACCGCCAAGAAGGGTCAGGGCGCGTTCCTAAATGGCAAACAAATACATGTGTCAGATTGCACAGAGCTGCGCAATGCTTTAGTTGCCTTTGAAGTTGGTACAAGTAGGGCGGAAGAGAAGTGTAAAGCTGTATTTGAGAACTACAAGCGCATTGTGAGCAAAGGGCACGGTTTGCGGTCACTAGGCTCTGCTGCCTTGAATATGGCCATGGTGGCTATGGGTGGGGCTGATGCCAACTTTGAGTTTGGAATCCATGCTTGGGATATTGCTGCTGGAGATATTTTGGTGAGAGAGGCTGGTGGTGTCTGCTTAGATCCCAGTGGGAAACCTCTTGACTTGCTATCTCGCAGAATGCTTTGTTGCAGCACTCCTCAGTTGGCGCAGGAGTTGGTTGATACTCTGGTACAGATCTACCCAGAGAGGGATTAAATAATTTCTATATAAATACTAGCTGTTGCCAGCGACTTCTTTGTGTGGAAATTTTGATGGGTTTAAGGGGTATAAAAATTGATGTTGGCTGATTCTCTGACCTACATGATATGCACTCAAAATTCAATACTAATTGATTCAGCCGTTTCGGTGGAGTTTGGTAAAAAACACTGCAACATGAGAATTTTATATATTAGATCTACATATATTTGTGTATTGATGTTCAGTTTAACTGCCAAATATGTACCTAAAATTAGTTTTCCCGACACTGCAACACCTAATTAAATGTGTACACACAATTTTTATTGTGTGTTATACACAGTTAGATTTCCAACACTGGTTTAATCATTAAAAATTGAAATTCCATTGCAATAATATTTTTGGCATTAAATTAGGTGTTACTTAACTCTAGACAGACGGACTGCATTTCAATTGCACTCCTGCAAATTTGCAGTTTGCATGCTGGTAGTATGACTGCAATAAAACTGCAAACCAACCATGCAGCCTGATTGCAGTTGGTGTGCAGCTGGTGTGCAGTTCCAACGACTGCAGGCTTGGAAATGCATGCCAACTGCAATTGGGCTGTACAGAGTTTGCAAATTTATAACTGCATTCAAACTGCAAATTTGCAGACGGAGTGCAGTTGAAATGCAGTCCGTCCATCTAGAGCCTTAGTGTTACTGAAAATGGTTATTACTCTCCTTTTTCTAGAATGAGCTCTCTGTCTAATGCCTTAATTAGAGATATATTAACACTATTTATAATACTTGACTATTTATAGCAATTGACATCCCATTGGTTGAGCGGTCGCAATCATTACTGCTGAGCATGACGTCCTGGGTACGATTCCCGGGTCGGGTAAAATGTAATTAGATTTTTCCATCAGGAATTTCTCGATAGCAGCCATGGAATCTGGATTTGTGCCGGGTTGGTGGCAATAGACTCGCTCCCTATAACATGAAATGTTAAATGTGTGTGTGCTATTAGGTACCCTCTCCGTTATGTTATATTTATAATAAGATCTTAAATATTTTGCCTATTTGATAGGTAACCAGTTTATTTATTTAATTTTGCAAATGGTTACACAGTACCTAATAACTGCATCTGTATGGAAATGTAGTTCATCAGGAATTTTTATAAAAACCTGATGAGCTACATTAAAAATCTGAACTGTATTTTTAACAACACAAACTGTATTTGTACCCCCAGTAATTAGTGAGAAGCCAGTAGAGGAAGCACTTAAAAACCAGTAGTTTTTTTTACTGTTTTTGCTAGCCGTGTGAACGGTCAACAATTAGCTATTTTTATATTATGCAAATAACATAAACATTTGTACCTTTAATGAACAAAAAAATAGGTGATTGTTAGAGACTTGCTCGTTAGTGGTGCGACAAGGTGCTGATGTCATATACAGGTCGTGTACTTGTAGCAAAATTCAGCAAATAACCAATTTTTGTTATCTATTATATACAATGTATAACAGTAAGGTAATCAAAGCAATCACTGGATAATGGTAAGCCTGTATATAATCATGTATTATATTGCCTTTCATAATGATAAACAAGGATTGTTTAATATCCAGCGGAAGGTTAAATGACAATATTATTATACCAAAGTTATAATTATAGCGAAGGTGATTATGAACCGCAATCAGAACTAATCTTGATGAGAAATATTTAATCTAGTGTTCCAAACTGTTTAATTCATTACTCCTCTGTTGTTGAACCAGTTAGGTTAGGTTAAATATATTCTACCTAAATATATTCTACAGAGGTCAGAGAATAATATATTGAAATGAATATTAGAAAAAATTACTTAATTACCAAAGGTTCTGGAGTGGTCAATGAAGTGATATACAAGTTGAAAAAGACACCGATGCACAAACAATTACCACATATCTTGTATCATTCTGAACCCCCCCCCCCCCCACATAGAAATCTTTAGTTGGTAATTTTTTTAAAGCTGTTCCATACGTTTTCACTGTGTAGGTATTGCACTAGCCTACAACAGCTGTTTTTTAATTACCGATGAATATTTTCTATGTGGTTAAGAATGATACTGGTATCCTTTTGTGCGTCTGTGTCCTTTCCACCCCGTATTTAAATAAAAATAAAATGTAGGCAATATCAAAAAAAAAAAAAAAAATTATTTTATTTTTCAGACACAATGATCCATACATATTATGTAAAGGAAATATTTAAATTACAGGTCAGTTTTTTTTATTCACAAAGTTTTATGAAATCATGAAATAGGTGTATCAATTGTGTATTCATATATTTTAAATAATAATAATAACAAATACATCTTGTACTTATGTGAATGCTATGAAATTAAACCAATGTACTTAATTATACGGCGTGTTTCTCTTTCAATATAATTTATTTTTTTAATTTATAGATCTTGTACTGTATTCATGTTTAGATCAGTACCATAAAACATTACATAGGAAATATTTAAAGATACAAAAATGTACCAAATGAGTTGTTAGACATACTGAAACATCTAAAAAAATTCAAAATGTAGCATCAGCTACCATATATTTCCTATTTTTATAAATAAGCGATTCCGTAACTAGTATCTAGTCAATAAAATTAAAAATTATTTCGGTTTAAATTCAAACAGTCTTCAGTCACAAAAGTTTGTCAGTCATTATTGTCAATACTTATCTAGCTTTGTCATGACGAGATCTGGTATAAAAATGTCTTGTAATCATAAAAATACCCATGTAAGTCGATGTAGTGTGTAGTACCTAAATTAAATTATATTTGGTCAAGTCTGTAGTTGTCATTTATTTGTCAGAAAACTCAGTCAGTTTGTCATTTTATTAGTCAGGCCTTCCATTATTTGTTACCATTTAGGAACAATGAGCTTATCTAACCAGTCGGTATTCGTCTTTTTACTTTAGTCCATTTCTCAAAAAGTCAGTCTGTAAGTCCATTAATAGTCAGTCCGTCATTACTGTCAGTAAGTCAAAGCAATATTTGATCAACGGGTGCCATCAGTGCATTGCACCAAAATACAACCTAGAACTCGCAACAGTGAAGATCAATCGTTTTATGAATACTATCTTCAGTTCAGTCCAAAATCACATATCAAACCTATATATCAGCATATATGATGTTCAGTCAATATAAAACTGTAGAGTGTCTACAGTCAAAGTTTTTGTTCTGGTTTATAGCGATGGCGCCACACTACGCCGCACTACATAATGTCCCATTGTCATTGATTCCGTTCGCGTTATTTTGATAAGAATTCAAGTCACAGTACAATCCATTGTCAAGTCAGTATTACGTCAGATACATTGTAAGATTAGTAGTTATAACTAATGTGGGTATGTAATTGGCATTAATTTGAATGTATTAGTCAAGTTGTGTGATACTCATACGTCGTCAAGTCTGTCGAAGGTATGTGTCCGAACTCGAAAATCATAACGGCTCCATTTAATAATTTTTAGTCAAACAATGTCAGTAATTAGTCGTTTATTGGTTAGTCAGTTGTTACCTGGGGCAACTTTTCTTTCAGGTCAGTAGTCAATATCGCAGATCATTTAAAGTACCTAATCGAAGTGCATTTGATACCAAAGTCAGTCGTATTTTGTAAATTTCAGTCAATTTCCTACTTGTTTTAGTTTCATTATGAGTCAGTCAACATTCTGTGGGTAGTCAAAGTCAGTCACGGTTGCCGCAGTTACAGTCAAAGTCAACACTAGTTTATGTAGTTTTAATTAATCTAAGTACTTTAACAAACAAAGTCAATATTTTAGTCAGTCAGCCATTTTGTCATGTCATGGTCATCCGTCACACGTTTAACAATAGTTCGCTTCTACTTCAGAAATCTTTTCACAATACCTAATAAAAAACCTTACTTTCGACATAAAATACGACACGATTTCAATATATTCTCAAAAACTTAGTAGGAAATCATTAAAATTCATCCTCGTCGATCTAAATTATTGGCGCCAAAAGTAAGGGTTCTATTAGGTTGTCATTTTATCACGCAATAACATACTGTCTACAGAAACAATTCACTAATAAGGTCCTAAAAATAACTATCTAAGTATTTGGAGTCAAGGCAAGATTTCCTCTAAGTATGGATGTATGTCAATTTCTCCCAAGACCTGGTCTTCTTCTCCTGAAGCTGTTGAAAGCGATGGGCGTGGGTATTTCCTTCAAGGCGTAGGGATCTGCTTTGATGGCTGGCATGTTGTGCTGGTCTGGTAAATCCAGGTTTTCTTCGTAGACCGCCCATTGCGATGGACTGAAATTAAGAATTTTTTGTCATGCATATAGCATACAACAATTTATATGGGACAAAGAATTCTCTTTATTGGTGTGCCTAATGCTACACACAAATGTTTGGGTACCGACTGTACCGTACAGTCGGTACCCAAACATAACGGGCGGCGAAATACAAACTCGGTTCAGTCTGTAAGTACCGAGTTTGTATTTCGCCGCCCGTGTTGTACCGACTCCTCCCGAAAATAGCGGACCTGAAGATTTGTGAGCAGCACACCTGACATTCATTTTGTAAATTAATAAGGGGACCTTAGTAAACAATTCCATTATGCATTTGTGCCATTTGTCTTAGATAAATACATATTTTGTATAGTCAAGTAAACACTTGTAGGTATAAATATTGCCATAAGTGATCTTAGTTTTAAGCACTGTTATCAAGACATAAACTGCAGTGTTAATGATATTTAAACTGTTTATGATAACAGTGCAACTACGCCTCCTAACTATAATATTTATATTAGCTATTATGGCTAATCTCGGTAATCAGGGAGATTTTTCAGAAGCCATTATCTTCGTAAAGTCTTGATAGAATACAAAACTCACCTGTTCTCACTGGGTATAACTTGGAAAGCCACTGATGGAGTCTTGGCAGGGCTTGAAGGCTTCACCCTATTCCTATGCCGATTCTCACCCTTGGACTTCACTTCTATATCATCTAATGCTGCCATCTTATCAATGGAGGATCTTTCTTCAATTTTGACTTCATGATTACCACGGTAGTTATAGCTATCAGCAATAACTTCTCTCTTTTCTTCTTTATTACTCGGTTTTGGAGTACTTTTGTCAGTGTCAGAGTATTTGTGAAGAACATTCCTAATGTAGTAGTATTTGTTAGTCTGTATGGGCATTTCATCGTTACGTCTAGTCGGTCTTTGTAAGTAAGGTTTAGTCGCAGTCTCGTATACGTAGAATGTCGATAGTTTCATGTTCTTGTTGTCATTGTCATTTGCGTCAAACGTCGAAAAGTCTTTGCTAACAGTCTCAGCTGTATGTCTTTCAGTTACTTCTTTGTCAGTCAAGTCTTTTACAGTCTCGTTTTTGTCAGTTACGTCTTTTACAGTCTTGATTTTGTCAGTCGTGTCAGTCACCTTCTTTTCAGTCGTACTAACGGAACCTTTGTATGTTCCTACGTACCCAAAGGTTACTAATTTGTATAAGTCAGTCGTGCTTTCAGTTTTAGTGTCAGTTTGTTCAGTCACTTTGTTTCTTTGTGTCACAGTCTCGTCATTGGATCTAGCGGATGATGGGTAAGTGTATTTAGTAGTATGTGTCGGTCGGTTGTATCTGTAATTTGTCGGCAGGTCGTCTTGTCTGTTGTAATAGTAAGGTTTGTTTGGTCGTCTGTAAGTGTCGTCGTAAGTCTGATAGGTTACTTTGACCACGTCTCGGTCTGACATAGGTCGTCCAGTAGTGTGTCTTCTAGTCGTTTGTCGCCAAGACTCTGTTGGTCTGGGCACGTAGTTAATCAAGTAAGTATATTTGTCAATGTTCTCTGTCACTGTAATCACTGGTCTGTTGTTAGGTCGGTTGATTGGTCTGTTAAATTGAGGTCTTTTATGTGCAACGTTGTTAATGACAACGGACTGCACTTGATGGGTGTCTTCGTCATCTTCGTAGTCATATTCATCATATTTATTTGATGGTCTGCGTCTAGAATCTACTTTGTCATCAAATCGTCTGCTTTTGTTTTTGAAGTCAAGTTTGTCATCAATCTGTACGTCGCGTCTAGTCACGGTGGGTTTAGTCGTCATATTAGGTTTAGCAGTCGTGCTAGTCATGTCATTGGTCAAAGTAAGGTTAAGTTCGTCACTGTCATTGTCTTTTTTTAGTTCAGTCACGTTAAGTTTGTCAGTCGGGTTTTCTTTAGTCAAACTTTCTATAGTCATGTTTTTAATAGAAGTAGGATTATTGTCAGGTTTCTTTTTATGAGGTCTTATCGCGCCTTTCGGTGCAGTCTTTTTGGTCGTTGTAGGTTTTGACGTAGTTGTGGATTTCCTGATATGTTTTAAAGTCGTTACTTCAGCTTTACTTATATCATTGTCAGATTCAGAGTCTATTTCAATCCAGGGTGATAGGTCAAAGTTGTTTAGTAGTCCATTCTGGCAGGATATTCTGTCATTGTCAGGGTTGTCAGTTGAGAGGAAGACGAAGGGCTGAACTGTCTCGATGGTGTCTAAAGTGCGGCAGAGGACTTGTGCGAAGGAAATCCTACGAATTTGCTGGATCTGTGCTGGAGTGAATGATGAGTCAAAGCCCCCGTTCTCGTACCTGAAAATAATAATTTCAGAATTTATCTTATTTTACTAGTAGGTACTGAGTAGTTATTGGTGCATTTTAGTCTCAACTTCTATCTAACTTACCAGAATCGATCTCCTTTTCTGAGGTTACTGAACTGCTGTGCTATGATGCATGCGAAAGTTGGCCCTACAAGCCCACCCACTACCGGACGCTCTGCCATGCCTGCGGTGAACAGGTCTATGTCATCCACATGCCTGAAAGTTACAATAGAGAATTCTATTTTACCATGTAGCTATTTAAAATGGTAAAGTGTATGACGTATGACCATAAGTAAATAAATAGTTCTTATTTAACTAATCTAGGTAGACTAGTTAACTATATATATAATATTTATTGGGAATCAGGAAATATTTATCAAACGGGCAAGTAGTAGAAAATGTTAAGTATTTTCATTATATCTTGAGGATTTCAGTATTTTAATTCTGCATCAACTAGGTATTGAAAAAATGGCAGCCACCTGTACAACGACTTCATTTTCCTCGCAGCTCCAGCCGGCATCACCCTCAGCAGATCTTCAAAGTCCTCAATAGTTGTCAACCCACAGGGTTCCCTCCACGACGTATACGGAGGGACTCCATGGTCCCTCCCCCTCTGAATGTTGATAGCTGCCAGGTCCATGCCGAAGTCGAAATGAGGAGTTTGGAAGAGATGGTTGGTGAGCTCTCCCGTGATGAACTCGTCGCGTTTCTGGATGGGCTGGTTGAGCATGCCGAGGAGCAGACGGTCTACTGCGCCGATAGACCAGATGTTTGAGGGATTGGTCAGCTCGTTGTGGAGAGATACGTCTGGAAGAGGGGATATGAAGTAAATTAGTGATTCTTATTGTTCCAGGATTTTTGCCGGGCACGAAACTTTATTATTTTTAAAACTAGTAAAAATCATCGGTTTTGATACATCAACAACAAAGTAGACTTACAGAATCATTAGGCTGCATTGGGCTGTGGAGTGGAGACACATCAACGCTGAAAACCAGCGCTGTGCGTCTGTGTCGTATGGTGACACAGCTGTATGTTGAGCGATGGTCGGCTAGCCTATCTGTGACCCATTGTTGCCTTACATCACACGCACAATCTAGTATTGTATCATGATAGATACTTACTATTACTCATGGGGCGATGGAACCTATCGAAGCGCACCATGGACGACTGCACGAGGCTGTGTCCGAACCGGAAGGCTGCCGAGCCGAACGAGCTGGCTGGACTGGGGTTGATCTTGGGGTTGTAGCCTTTGTAGAAACCCTTCTTTTGCAGCTCCAGGTCGAAACGATGGACTACTTCAGAACCTGGTCATAGAAAGAATTATTAAGTAGATTTTTGGTAACACACATACAAACTATTATTTGAATGTTGTATGGGCTGCGTGTTCTCAATATGATACCAGTAAAATAAGACTAAGAATAAAAAATGGGCAAGTTGAGATTGCAACTGGTTGCGAACAAGGAATAAAAAATCTTAATTCGCAACTGTTGCGAAAACAGCCGGAGAGACTTTTTTGGCCTTGTAGTGGAATCTGTGTCCTACCAATCGGAACATAACAAGCTGATCATAAAAAATGCTTTTTATGTAAAGTGAGATCTTCTTCATACCTTCTTCGTGTCAGTTATTTTCTAAATATGCTTAATTATCTAATAACTCACCCAGTACTATCGGCAGGAACTCTCTATATGTGATATGCTGTATCATGGCTCCAACTATCTTGCGCGTCTCCTGGTAGATCTTCTCGTCGGTCCAGTGCGGGTTCAGATGTGTGAGTTCTTGTGCCATCCTGGAATACGAGCAAATCAATTAATTAACATTCAATATAATTTTCATGTATTCAGATTTATCTGGGTGCCTGCCACATCTTTTCTTAAAAGAAATGTGTCGCCACAAAGTAATCAAGAGTAGAATAAAATACTCTTCAGTCCTCACCTATTATGCTGCCTCAGCCACACAATATGCGCGGCCACCAGCCCGGGATGCTCGTTGACCCTGGCGTCTCCCGACTTGAAGCAGTCGGTGGACACGGCTCCCTTCCGGCAGAGCTCGTCGCTGCGCTGTGGTGGTAGGACTGGACGACGTTGTTGCATTTTGCCGTATTGGAGCATGCCTGTTGGGAATTAGACGGTTTGAAAAATCTGAATCTTTGAGACTGACGGTTTCTGGCGGTTATAAGAAATTTTACCAAAAATATTTGTGAGTTTTGCGACGAATTTGTTTATCGTGAGCCCTTTCCAGGTCGGGAAAAATGAGAGTGTTAGGTGTATCCATCAGGAATTTCCCAGAAGCAGTTCGAACCCTATTTTTGTGCTCGGTTGGAGGCAATACGCACCCACCGTATTACTCGGGACTGCAACTTAACTGGTGAAATATAAATGTCCTTATAGATACCGGGAAAACAAGCGTTTTTCCAATGCCACTATCTATTGTCGTCCAAATCCTAAAACCACAAACCACTCACCATTCCTAAACAGCCTCAGCTTATCCGACTTGGTAGCCGAGCTCCCGTACAGCGGAGACCCATCAATATACGCTGACACTTGGTTTAGCTGCTCCCGCCAGCCAAGCGCGCAGTCATCGCGAGGAGCTGGCGATGATCGCACGAAGTCTAAGCACCGCACGCCACGGGGGCCGTAGAACGGGTCTGATTCAGGCACCGGGATCGGGAAGCACTCAGGATGCTGTGGAAAGAAGAGATTAATGAAAAAATGGAGGTCGAGAAAATAAGTAAGTATGGTCTTCTTTATTATTCTTTCCGTAGTAGAGATCTTTCAGCCAAAGGACTTTTTTACACAAAATGATATGACGAATGCACATTCTTTTCCAACTTTACCAAAGTCTTTTACAGTAAATAAAGACGCTTTCTTTCGTTCACCATCATCATATAGCCTAAATACGTCCACTGTTAGACACAGATTTTGCCAAAGCGTCGCCACTTCGACTGGTCCTGTGATTCTCGCTGTATGTCTGTAGTTCGTTTATTTCTACACAAACTGACAAAACATATTATGAAATAAAATGCTCTTGTTCTTGGCATGGTTACTTGTTTGGTCTAAGCTTACCTTAGGTATGATTAAATAATAGGCCAAAAACAATAAAACCTTACCATAAACTCGCTAGGAACGAAGTCCTTCCCTCCAGCTTTGCAGCACCTGGGCACCGATCCATTGAACCCCCTCGACTGCGAGGAAGACGTCACATCGTGATCCAAGAATTGCCCCCACTGCATCAGCAGATGGGTTACTCCGATGGTCTCAGCATTCTTGTCTTCATGGATGGTAGAACTGATCTCTCTTGCTGAGGGGAGCTTGGAGCCGAAGATGGATCTTCTAGCTGCTTGGATGCCGTCAGAGTAGGAAGGCTGCAGGAACCGTTGGACGGGGGTCATGGTAGCCCCCCAACGGGGACGGTTGAAGTTGTTGCAGGTACCGTCGTGGGTGCGGTATCTGTAGATGGAAAGCAATTTGATAGAAAAAAACTTTCACTTGCTATAAATGTTGTCAGGAATGTTTTGTGACACTTTTTAATGCATTACTTTTATATTTCCGACACTATCTTTCTTTAGGCAGTATTAGCCGAATCAGGAATTTCTCAGTAGCAGTCTGGACTCGGGATTTCTGCCCGGTTGATGGCAATAGGCTTGTCCCCTATTACATGGGACTTAAACATAGCTGGCTAAATGTGGGTGTGCTATTAAGTACACTTCTGCGTAATTCTTAGGAGAATGTTATGAAAACCTTCATTTCTTCACCACACCGACTCTCTCTGCTCGGTTCCAAGATCTTTGAATTCCGTCGGTATTACCAAGTTAGTCCAAGGAGACTATACCTCTTAGAAGCAGGAGGACATTTCGGCACTCCTCGTAAGGGACAGCTCTTCATGAGAGGTGACTGCCTCATCATGTTCGCCGTCGGGAACTGCGTCTCTTCCGTGCGACCTTCCAGACCCTCGCCATTGCCACCGCTAGAACAAATGAAAGAAATTGGTTAAGCAGGGCATTTTTTAAACAAACTGTGGGGGTAAACTACCTTCATAAACGACAAAATTACATGTCAGTTGTACACGCAGTAGTGGGACCTATATTTTGATTCAAACCCCAAGGAAACTTGTCTGTATGTCTTCTACTTTATAAAATTGCCATTACACACTCTCTAACTAAACATGTGGACTCTACTGAGATAACAATAAATTAAGGTGACCTTAGCGTTTCGATTGACCGCTGCATAAAATGGATATCGTAATCTACCCAAAATAGTGATTTATTATTTCAATTTGTCGTTAATACAGACAAGAGGAAGCTGCAATTATAAGTTTTAATATCTAACACACTGAACTGCAGTTTCGATATTGCCCAAAATAAATTAGGTAAGTAGGTATATAGTAAGAATGGCTCGGAAGTTAGCTGCGTGTGACGGTTTGCGCATTACAGTCAAAACGATGTGTCACCTGCGCCCCACTGATACCTAAAATTGTGTTCTGCGCAGCTTTAAGCTAGATATTCCGAGCCGCCATAAAGTTTGAACAGAATTACACTAGCTTTGCAATTCGTCGGATATTAAATCGATGTCCCTTCCACCGTGTTTGCAGGTTTGAACGCACGATCCACAGCGCGAAAGCCAGGGCTGTTATCACAAAGCCATTACTCTAATAGTGATTGACTGACGTAACGTGATTAAGACTATGTACGAGTATGTAACACATTATGGTAATGGCCGTCGCGTGCTGCGGTGACTGCGGGCGGTGAGATCGCAAACTAATTAATTATCTAGCTCGGTGAACCGCAGGCATTAACGCTTTGTATCCATATCCAATGTAACCGCAACTGATTAATTAGTAGTATGTTGATGATATAATCCTAGTTCACAATAATTAAGTATATAAGGTGTAAACAGACTCTTCACGAAGCCGTCAATCAAGTATTCTGTACGTCAAACTTAGTTACCCTACGCAAAAATTATTGCTGGGATAATATATATATTTTTTTAAACATCTTGTTTTACGTTAAAACACAATTATATTGAATAGTAAACGGGTCATGGAGGTATTTCAAGTAAAATGACAACCTACAAAACGAGTATTAAAAAAGAAAAAGTACAACTTCAATATCCCTGTAACTAGAAGGTTCCCAGGTACCTATAGTCCAGAACAAAAATAATGATCACAATGATAGGGACACTAAGCGCTTTTCGACTTCGTTAAGGCTCTATTGACACCCTTTATTGGTTAGAGAAGCGTGAAGGTGGTAAGCATACCTCTGTGATGTCATCTCGGGAAAAGAGTGTGATTCGGTTGTATGTTAAATTTTACCACTAACAGTCTCCAAAAATTTTACAAGCTGCTACTATTTATGAAACCATAAATTGTTTTTAAAGATGAGGAATAACTTTATCTTATGGAAGTTCTAGCGTCCTAAGAAAGTCAAATCCAGCGAGAGAGATTCACAGTCGTTCATGTTAATTTCATAAACTACTTTGCGAATCTGTTTTTCGCCTAGGATTTGCATCCAGGGTCTAGAATTGTCTTGATAGTCGTATTAGAAATATTTTGAAACAAATGATGCATATTATTACAATAAAATTTAATTAAAGAGGCATCATCATCATCTGATGATGCCCGATGAATTAATAAGGCATATTATCATAATTTGAATTAAATAAATGAATATTAAAATACTTTTAAATTAAATTATACAGTAAATAAAAACAGCCTCGATCTTTATTGCATATGATTGCAAATTAAATAAAAAGCATTGCAACACCCAACCGGATTCAAAAACGGATTTAAAAGGAGTCGTGATGAGCAGTAGTTCAACTATCACCAACAAAACATATTACTTATTTTGTAATAAAACCCCGTACTAAAAGGTCAATTATTACGGTTCATACATAAATAGATAAGCAATCTTTACACCAAGAAACAGGGTTTAGAATTGCTTGAAATGTTCCTTGTTGGTATAAAAATATGCTACTAATATAATAAGAGTCCCAAGGCTTGGTATTAACATATTGTAAACGTAAGAATTCAAGGGAAAGTGAATATGTCTTATGTAAATGATGTTTCGAAATCAATGGAGACTTCTCTCGGGAGAAAGTCATTTAAAAAAGTCTCACGTTTGATTTGGACATTATCGGTTTTTAAACTGTATTTTTCTTGTATATTGACTGTGATGTCAACCTACGCAAGAAGAGATCAAAAGAATTTGGTAGATGAACGTAAAAAACAACTGTTGCAAGTTGATGCAATCTTTGCTTTGTTATTGCGAAATTGACACTGCTATGACTTTATCTTTAGCTATGACGGTTGGCTGGTTGGGTACCAACACTTGAGAGAAAGAAAAAGTTGTAGATGGAGACAAACTAAAGACAGAACAGTGTTGTAAGAACAGGAACTTCCGTCAAGTGTAATGCTACTAAGTATGATTTTGCTTTTTCCATTATCATTTGGGATCGTCTACGTAAAACAGTACAAGAAAATTCCATTCATTTTCAGTAGACTTTGAGTATGGTCTGCGGACTGCCGCGTTGGGCAAATTGGTCGCAAGTGCAACTACTGAACATGAGGTCCTGGGTTCGAATCCCGGGTCGGGCAAAGTGTTGTTGGGTTTTTCCATTAGGATTTTTTTTGTAGCAGCCACAGAGTCTGGATTTGTGCCCCAACCGGGCACAAATCCAGGCAATATCGCCTGGTATTACATGGGCCTTGAAACATAAGTGGCGAAATGTGTGTGTACTAGAACTGGGTACACCTCTACCAAACCCTTCGGGGATTACAGGCGTGAAGTTATGTTTGTGGTTTTATGTTGACATTATTATAATATTGTAGAATATCAACTTTTCTTTATGACACGAAACAGTGATCCCATAGCAAACCTTTACAATGAACATCAGGAAACGTGACCAAACATAGCAAAACAACTTTTACGAATTGCACAGAATCAAAGGTCGCTAATTTGTTCCACCAGTCTCTAGCCACTAATAACGTTTTCAAGAACAAATGAGAATAGAATAGAGTAAATATGTAAACACAAGATGGCGGGGACAAGCTGGACAAGATCAGCGCACAGTGGTCCACATTGGCTTTGGATCAATATAACTGAACTGAACTTGGACGCTCACCAAACAAACTATCTACCGCAACACCGCATGCAAGTCACTCAGAGAGAGATAGAACAAGCCATGTTGGGCATCTCCCTCTATGACCGGGTGAAAAATACCGAAATACGGAGACGAACGAGACTCACGGACATATCGGAAGTGATAGAAAAAAGAAAGTGGAAGTGGGCGGGCCATATATGCCGTAGACTGGATGGAAGATAGAGGAAGAAAATGCTGGAGTGGAAATCACGGACGGGCTGGAGGAATGTGAGTAGACAACCGACTAGGTGGACAGACGATCTCATTAAAGGGGCCGGAAGAAACTGGATAGCCATGACACATAACCGCCAAAAGTGGAGAAATTTGGAAGAGACCTACACTCAGCATTGGGTGGCCAAGGGTTGAAGAAGAAGAAGAAGAAGAAGAAGAACTGGAAGTCACGGGTGACGGGAGGACTTCCCAGCAGTGGGATGACGCAGGCTAAGAGTAGGTATCACTATCAGTAAGTAAATGCGAAGTTGAAGGACATGCACCAAAGAAGCAACATGCAATGTTGCATGAGGGAAGCGAATGTTAATTTTATTTTAATGAAGAGCGTTCAGGTGAATCAGGAAACGATTTGCTGGGTTTAATTACGAATGGCATTAAAATTTATTGGATGCACATGAAAAAGCAGTATGTAGTTTCGTATCATGCTCATTTACCTACCGGCTTTAGTAGTGTAGAACAACGAGTAGCCATATTTTACTTTTAATAATACTTTCTACGAGGTGCTCGTGGCTGAATAATCGCGTGGGTCTTGCCTACGTTGGTCCGTGAATGGGTAACCACCCTTTACATACAGAGTATCCTCGGAAAGCACAGGAAGAGTCATTACAGGTTGTCAGTGGTCTTACCAAGGGGGAATCGTATTACCCAGTACTAACTCGGTTGTGGAGGTTAGATAGGCAGTAATCATCATTGTTTCATCATTTCAGCCCAAGCGACGTCCACTGCTGGACATAGGGCTCCCCCAAGCCTCGCCACATTGACATTTTGGGGGGTATTGCCATAATCGCCACGCTTGGCAGGCGGTTTGGCGATCGCAGTACGGTTGTTACAAAAGGACAGAGAACGCTGCTGCCCATTCTCTGGCAAATCCCTTAGTCGCCTCTTACGACACCCACGGGAAGATATGGGATGGTGCTATTCTTTACGTTCGACACCATACAGAACCATAGGTAGATAGGCAGTCGCTCCATGTAAAATGCTGGTATTCAGCTGCATCCATTTAGACTGGAAGCCGACCCCAACATATTTGAGAAAGGGATACACCAATGATGATAACTTTCTACGTCATGGATCTTCGGTCACAATAGTTTCTAACGATATTATAATAAATAAATAAATAAATCAATTTATTGACACACACAAGTTACAAATTATACAAACAAGAAAATTGAACATAGTTATTAAAGTTAAAAACTAGAGGAAGCCGTGGGCCCCAAACTAGGCACAGCCTGAATCTTGGTGGCCCAATATAAACAGTAAAGGCAAATTGAATAACCGACTGTTCAGCGTGATACAGCATTATCATCATCATCTATGATTTCATCATTATCTTTGACATCACACGCGATGTTGTCATCCTCATCATCCCTATGTCCTTATCCTAATTTGATTGGGATTGAGGTAGTATCTTTTTTATATTCTACCAAACTGTATTAGTCGTTTACCCCTTGCTTAGCTACATCATCAAAATCTCTAAGATGTAGGTACTTGTTTTAATAATTGTTATGGTTTAAAATTCTTGTCGTTGATTTTTATATTAGTTTACGTTGCTTCATATTGTTCATTTGCTTTGTCCAAGATAGTTGCAAATATTGAATACCAGTTACCCAGTCTTTTCTCTTTCAAACATTATAAGTTCGTTCTTCCATATATGTCTTCATTGCTAAATCGAAAGCAAATAATAAAATTTACATCTCCGTAATAGCCGTCAGTGGCGCAGTAAAAGTGTGGTCTACGCACTTTGATACCGGTTTCCTTTCATCAGCAATCACTGTCGAATAAACAACTATTAACGATGGTCAATATTTATCATTTGCATTATGGAAAACTGGTAGCTTGTCCACTTGTCTTCACTAGGCATGTAGAAGAGCTTCGCTGGTGTAAATAATGTTTGTTTAGTTAGGTTTAGTTTACAGTTGTTAATTAAGCATAATATTTTAAGTGCTGATACAGTAGCTTTCATCTTTTTAGTGGATTTTGTTTTATAAAGAAAAGTCAGGCGCTGGTGATGATTGGTGAAACCAGGACTGGCTCAGAATTGTGGAGATGGAAAGACCTATGAGGCAGTGGATGATGGTGATCCCCTTACTAAGGTCAAGGCATTAATTAAATCAGCGTTTTTGTTTTATGGATTTATATGTACATAATATCCTGCTAGAGTCAATCCCTTTTTTAGGGTTCCGTAGCCGAATGGCAAAAAACGGAACCCTTATAGATTCGTCATGTCTGTCTGTCTGTCTGTCTGTCTGTCCGTCCGTCTGTATGTCACAGCCTCTTTTTTCCGAAACTATAAGAACTATACTGTTGAAACTTGGTAAGTAGATGTATTCTGTGAACCGCATTAAGATTTTCACACAAACATAGAAAAAAAAAACATAAATTTTGGGGTTCCCCATACATAGAACTGAATTATTTTTTTTTTAATCATTTCCATACGTGTGGGGTATCTACGGATAGGTCTTCAAAAATGATATTGAGGTTTCTAACATCATTTTTTTCTAAACTGAATAGTTTGCGCTAGAGCCACTTCCAAAGTGGTAAAATGTGTGTCCCCCCCCTCTAATTTCTAAAGTAAGAGGAGGAAAATTCTGAAAATATTTAGGATTGTAGAACGTAAAAAAAACTATCAATGAAAATTGGTTTCAATAAGATATGATGTTTAGTTTTTGAGATATGGGACTTTTTCATCAAACTGCAGCAGTAACTTTGTTTTTCATTAACATACTATGAAAAACCAATTTAGTTTTGCGGTTGAGTGGAAGTTTACTAACTAATACTACTAACTAATGAATGACAGTTCAAAATATTGTTTGGGGCTATGGAACCCTGTGTGCGAGTAAGATTCGCACTTGGCCGGTTTTTTTTGAATTAGGTAATCGCAACGAGCGCATTTATTTGTGTACACAGAATTTTCTAAGTAGGCTTACATGCTAGAAAGTGTTAACAATCGAACATTTCGTATGAATGGCTGTAGATATAAAATAAAGAAAAGTTGTTATATAAAATCCCACATAAGGTGTATGCTTCTCACTATGTGATAACATACCTTGATACATGACCTCGGGAGAAAGCGAACGCGCTTTCGCTAGCTCACATAATAATTATAGATTTGCGTATCGCTTGGTCGCTTGTTATGAAAGCGAAACGAGCGATTGTTTACTTGGTTAATTGATTGATAGGGTTAATTTAATTTATTTGTGAGATTTATTTTGTAGAAAGTGCGGTCTTGCTTTTTTTTTGTTTTACAAAAAAATCAAATGTCAAAATATCGCGAGGAAACTAGGTGCGTAACTGAGTTCTCGTGGTGAATTACTGAATTCTCTTCTCTCTCTTTTAGAATTCCCTCTTATAGAGATGAGGCCTGTGTCCAGCAACCCAGCAATGGAAAATTTATAGGCTGATTATGTTGTTTGTTCATTACAGGAACTGATGGACGCTACTCCAAGAAGGCGCCAAACTAATGGCACAATTTAGATTGCCATGCATACGCTAAGAAGAAGATGCTCAAACAATTTTTGCTCGAATCTCAAATATCTTTTAATGGTCATTAGCATCGACATTAAAGAACAAGAGTTCTTGAACTTTAGGTAATATTTCTTGATCGTTAACATAACCATTTATTCCTACTTTCTTTCCAAGAGTTTTCAATATAATTATATAGGTAACTTTACCGCATTTGCAATGTAACCGCAAGATGAAAAATAAATAGATATTTTTAAAATATCCCCTAAAGCATCTTGTCGCCTTTTCGCCCTTAAACTTTAGGGGTGGAAATGAATCTTTATAATAACTGGGGTGCCCTTCAATATGGAAGCAACAATGGGCAAAGACACCTTGTGCATCACTTTATTGATGGCAGTGACATACTTAACTTTGTTTTCGTAATAATTATTTAATATTCTAATATTTGCATTGTAGGGTTAAGGTAAAATATTTTTTTTTTAGAACAATTCGTGTTGTTTCAGGAATAGTATCATTACTTTGACTAAATTTCTATTTTTACTAGTTACTATTTTTTTTTCATGCGGCTCTAAATACGCTCAGAAGAAAATGTAATGGAAAATCATTATAATTCAGAAAGCATATTTCCCTTATTCGCATTAAAGTTCTTCAAAATAAAAAGTGCATTACCAACCTGCATTTCCGCTCCGCAGTCAAGTCCAGTCAGTCAATCCGAGTCAAGTCACGTCATTTTGTCACACTAGTCACTGTCACCGTCACGTCACTATGTCAGTCATTACCATCGTCTTCAATAGTCATTAAAAAAAACACCGTCAAAACATGTATCTCGTCTATGCTTACGTTCGAAAAAAAAAGAATGACTAGAATTTAAATTTGGCGCGCGAGAATGTCAGTGCGCGTCGGGCCGCCATGGCGTCCGCGCGTGACTGTCGAGGGGGGAGGAACGCGCGCGCTCAAATACTACCACTACTACTCGCAAAATGTCGTAATTATAATTTTAAAAGGTGCATGTTGACATTAGCGGGTGCTACGGTACGATAACCAGAATTAAACAATTTGATTCGAAACTGATCAATTCGTTTGAGGGGATCGATATTCGGGTATCGACTTTTTGCAGCTGATACAGAAAAATTGACAATGCAATATCGATTATGAAATTGGTAATTGAGATTTCCCGCGTGAATGACTGTTGATTTTATTGCTTTTGGACAACATTACTGACAGAAACTGAACTTTTCTACGTTTTATTTCCTCATCAAATAATGTCGCTGTTGGTAATTTATTTTATCTATTAATCTGTAACTTGCATCTTGAAAATAACCGGCCAAGTGCGAATCTTACTCGCACACAGGGTTCCATAGCCCCAAACAATATTTTGAACTGTCATTCATTTGTTAGTAGTATTAGTTGTAAACTTCCAGTCAACCGCAAAACTAAATTGGTTTTTCATAGTATGTTAATGAAAAACAAAGTTACTGCTGCAGTTTGATGAAAAAGTCCTATATCTCAAAAACTGAAAATCATATCTTATTGAAACCAATTTTCGTTGGTAGTTTTTTTTACGTTCTACAATCCTAAATATTTTCAGAGTTTTCCTCCTCTTACTTTAGAAATTAGAGGGGGGGGGGACACACATTTTACCACTTTGGAAGTAGCTCTAGCGCAAACTATTTAGTTTAGAAAAAAAATGATCTTAGAAACCTCAATATCATTTTTGAAGACCTATCTATAGATACCCCACACGTACGGGTTAGATGAAAAAAAAATTTTTGGTTTTCAGTTCTTTGTATGGGGAACCCCAAAATTAATAGATTTTTTTCTATTTTTGTGTGAAAATCTTAATGCGGTTCACAGAATACATCTAATTACCTAGTTTCAACAGTATAGCTCTTATAGTTTCGGAAAAAAGTGGCTGTGACATACGGACGGACAGACAGACAGACAGACATGACGAATCTATAAGGGTTCCGTTTTTTGCCATTCGGCTACGGAACCCTAAAAATAATAGAAATAAAGTATGTCTAAACTGGAAGCTTAGTCACGAAAGCGATGATACAGCTGACGGATATTTATCATTCAAAGCTAAATGAAGAGACAAATAAAACCTGAGTTTGCATATAAATGCAGTTTTGGTTAGCGCGGAGGAGGATCGAAAGCCAACGACTGGTTGTTGTGAAAGCTGACATGAAAGCCAATACCTGAGCGTTTGAGGATGCTCAAGGCCGCGTGAAGTGGTCAAGACTCCGCAGGACAAAAGAGATAATATACACGAACAAACTGCAGGTACTTACTTTCACAGAAATTTCAGCAATAGTCCTTTTGCTTTAAAAATAACTCAAATGCTACGATTGAAGCTGTTTTATGACACAGATTTTTGTTGATTCCACCGTGAGATGAGCTGGACATGGTTTGGAGAATGTGCTTGCTGTACACGTAACCTATGAGTATAATATTCCTGACCAAAAGCACCTGGTTCGTATTCATACTTTACAACAAAGAAGTCAAGGACTGTAGAAAGAACATTTGAAATACTTTACATCCGCAAAAAATTAAAAGCATACAATTTCAGTGAATTCATCCCAATGACTGACTACAACACCCAGCTTCCTTCTGCGACATGACGGTTTCGCAGAAGGAGATTACCGCATCCCACGATTCTGGGCTCCCGAACACGCGTATGCCGCGCCTTGTCGTCCAGACAGTGGACGTAGACCGAGCGTCCGGCTCCCTGTTTATGCGACACAGATACTTCCCGAAGCAGCCATGCCCCGAGAGTTCCTGCGTCGCCCGAAACATCAGGGAGCCGTGCCTCCTTCCGAGCAAGTCAAGCCTAAACCGCGGGGTCTAGAAGTTTGTAATGCAGATGAGTTCCTTTTATGGCGAAGGTGAGCTACGGATGGGTATTCGAAAAGTCATCCCGTAACGGGGTCAACAGGATTGGGAAAAAAGTTTGTACGGAAGTCCCCAGGCACACAGTTTGTTCGTATTATGAATTCAAACACTATTGTATCTATAAGCTAAGTTCATCATACTAAGTGAATGGCTTGTCGATGTCTTTGCTCACTATCGGTAGATCCGCGTGGCCTTCTGACCTTTATCACTCTCGGCGCAAGCGCCGAGTGTAAACGGATGTCTTCTTTCACCTTTGAAATTGACTATAAATAATGAATGGATGCTTGTAGAGGTGTATAGGGTTCTCTTTTTGGTCTTGGGGCTTTTAATTGTTTTTTTTTTGCGAAATGTGGGTGTGTCACTTCTGCCTAACCCTTAGAGGGTGTGATTTTGTGTTGATTTTACAAAATTCTCGTCGGTTAACAACGAAAGATACAATCTAATGGTTGGAGTGACCTTGAACGCAATTGTTGCAAGTACGATCACAATTAGAAGTAACCGAAAGATGGTTGTAGGCTGAAAACTAACAGCATCGTAAAATGATAATAAAACAATATGCCTGACAACCTACAGATTTCTCAAGTGACATTTATGAGTCATTTATCTTTTCCAAAAGGAAGCCTTTTCTATAGGCTCAGCAGCAGATGGTCCATCCAAAATAGAACACATTGCCCAATTTTATCACCACTTTCACGATCGCACAGTGCCAAACTTGGTCACATTCAACTAGACCATCTATTCAAGTCATAATGACCACAATACATTGTTTTCCTTCAGCAGATGTAATAAAAACTGCCTCTAACGTCCAAATGACCTGGATTGGAACATCACGTCTCGGCTCTATGTAACCACAGTAGTACTTCTTTTTTTTCTGACGTAAATCAATGGCTGGTAAGTGGCCTGTGACTGAGAAGTTACTACACTGTGTTGTGGCTGTGGGTTAATGTCAATTATGTGATAGCGACGATGACAATTCATCCAAGTAGTCTATCTGCGAGTCTTATAAAGTATCGTAGTAGTATGGTATCGTATTACCCAGTACAAAACTGTGGTACTAACTCGGTTGTGGAGGTCAGTAAAGCAGTCGCTCCATAAAAAATACTGGTATTCAGCTGCATCCGGTTAGACTGGAAGCCGACCCCAACATAATTGGGAAACAGCTAGGCAGATGTTGTGACGATGGCGTTTCATCTACTAGCTAACGTTGCGATCAGTCCGTGGATTTAGTCTCGGGTCGAGATTGACAACTCGAGTGCTTGCGTGTTATGACAAAATAAGCTATTCGAGATCTGAAGAGATTGAGATCGAAATTGATTACCCTAGTGACCAGTTTTAACACATCGAGGCCTAAGATGCTAAGCCGTTTCGCACTTATTTCTAAACCTTTGAAACTGCGATTAGCGAAAGACTATTCTGTTTCTATCATCTGAATACCAGCAGAACTGTTAACAGCATCGACTCATTGTGCAATTTATGACGTGGGTGTGATTATGAGGGTTTTCAAAGCTTAAGTTTTATTTTTTGTCAATTTGCGATTTATTTATATTAATGCATGCCAGCAGTATTTTGTATGGAGCGACTGGTATTGAGCAGCATCCGTTTAGACTAGAAGTCGACCTTAAAATAGTTTGGAATAGGCTAGGCAGATTATGATGCATGCCAGCAGTAGTATTATATTATTTTTATCATATCATCGTAAAAAAATCATAAAAAGTTTGCAATATACAAAACTTTGCCTTTTTGTATTTGTGTGGTTCAAAAATGCCATCAGCGGTTTTAATAACTATTTAAATATAAGGAGTTATTAAATCCGTGTTGCATTTTATCTATTACTCTCACAGAATCTATGATCTTTTGCATTTTGATTACAAATAATATTTTACGAGATTGGCAATAAAATCTAATGATTTCGTTCTCTATTTCGTTTTAAGAGTCTACAAGACTTTTACAACTTGCTATTTGTTCTCGGTTGCTTTATTATTTGCTTCTGATTACTAGAAATCGATGAAATCATGATGACATACAATCGTTGTACTGATTGTTTAGTCTTTACTTATCATTAATTTCTTATTGCTACAAGTGTGTCGAAATTGGTTTATAACTTAAGAATAAGTTATCCAGTCTCTTCAATACGGTGTCGTAGGTAATTCATTACAACATCTGATCATAAAAACACACGTGGGTGTTCCATTAGGTACACTTGTGGCTAAACCTTCGGGGATAACAGACCTACAGCAACTACTTAAGAATAATGAAAAGACACTCATTTAAAAAAAAATTAAGACGCTATATCAAACTCGTCGAAATGAGGAAAAGACAGCATTCACTTCGTAAACGATAAAATAACAGTAAAACGTCGTTCTTTCTGCAATAACAATAACATTATAACCGAAGTTTAGTCAGCACAAGGTTAACAAAAAGTTAAGACACAACACCGCACTTCCGCGGTCGGTTAAAAAAGTGGTCGTTGCAACTGACCACCAACTGTGGTTGCGATTATTAGTGTTACATCGATTACGGAACAGCAGTTTTTATTCTTATTAATCCATAATATTTGTAATATCAAAATAATTCCATCTCGTATTTGTTGGTTTTATCATAGTCATGCCGCTCGATAGGACCCTTTAACATGACGGATTTTTCAAAAATCCTTTCATCAGTTTAGCCTTCGTTGTTGTTTTAAGGAATTTGTGTAAAAAGTGCTAAAAGTGTATGTATGCTTAAAAAGTTATTCGAGGTCAAAGGTCCAAATTTTCGGTTTTTTGGAAATTTCCCGAAAACTGTAAATTTGGATTTTTGACCTCGAATAACTTTTTTGACATAATGGGATCGATGGGGACTTTTGACTCTTTATTTCTAGTGGTGTACTCAAGGTCTCTACCAAAATTCAGCTTGATCCGAGTTATTGTTACTTGAAATGTCTATTTTGACCGGACTATAGGTAAGTAGGGACTATTGCGTTGACAGAACTAGAATCTAGAAATGGAAAACGTGCATCAATTTCTTCATTCAACGCAATTTGTGAGAGTCGAGTGAGGGAAACAGGTTTATCTAATGGCGTTCTAAGCGTCCTACCAGTCAGGTGGATACCTAGTAAATGTTCAGAATCAGAATCAGAATGCTTTATTTGTAAACATAGGTCAAATTACAACATTGTGCGAGATGTTACAGACTGATAGATATGTTAAATATGTTTTGCCCAGAGGCGTACAAATGTATTTAAGTTTATAATAATTAATGTTTGCAAAACCTTTTACTGGATGCCCTAAGCGTACAACCTATGCAAGTAGAAAGCTTTACTTTTACGATGGTTTTATACTGAGGCGTAAAACCAGTAATAAGTGTTCAAAATTTCGTCCATAATTGTGTGGTAGACATCACAATGTTCATTGCAGACATCGGTCATCATCATCATCATAATTTCAGCCGAAAGACGTCCACTGCTGGACATTGACATAAAATGGGGGGTTTCGCCATAATCGCCACGCTTGCTGCCCATTTTCTGGCAAGTTCCTTAGTCGCCTTTTACGACACCCACGGGAAGATATGGGATGGTGCTATTCTATACGTCCGACACCATACAGAGCATTCATGTTTCCTATTTTTAGTCTACATAAATGACCTCCCGAAGCATATCAGTGAACCTTGTGTTTTGTTTGCCGATGACATTTCGATTATTGCCTCATGTGAAACTAATCTCAACTTAATGATAAATTGAATTCAATACTTGACGCTACAACTCATTGGATGACGGAGAATAACCTAGAAATAAACTATAACAAGACAAAAATAATGACATTCCACCCACGACAAAAAAAAACCATAAATATAAACTTCAGCTTTAAAAATAACAAGTTAGAAACAGTTAATAAATTCACCCTATTAGGACTAGACATAGACACACACATAGATTGGAAATCGCATATCCGAAAACTACAAGCAAAATTATCAAAATTCTCATACGCCCTTCGGGAAATCAAAAAAACTACAGACATAAATACTGCGCTGGTAACATACTACGCATATGCCTATGCATGGCTTAAATACGGTGTAATATTATGGGGAAATAGTACAGACGCACCCACAGTATTCACACTACAAAAAAAACTTATTAGGATCCTAGTGAATATTGAACAATCGGATAGCTGTAAGCCTCCCTTTCAGGAACATAAAATTTTAACCCTACCGTGCCTATACATTTTTGAAATCTGTAAATTTGTACGTAAATACCCGAATTTTTACACAAAAAGAGAAGACATACAATCTAGGATTACTTTACGTCATAAAAATAGATTAAACATACCTACATCCCGATTAAAAATGCATTCTTCAAGTACCTATGTCATGTCAATAAAAATATATAATAAGTTACCGGAAGAAATAAGAAACATAAATAAATACACCATCTTTATTAATAAATTAAAATTATTTCTATTAAACAAAAGCTATTACAATGTAAACGAATACTTGAATGAAAGATTATAATTAAATATATACGTACCTAACGAAGATTATTGAGCTGAACAAAGGTAATACAAAAATAGCTAACTGCTTACCAAGTATAGCATGGAATACAGTTAAAAATATATGTTTTATTTGCTTGTTGATTTTATTTTATTATTATGTTTTGTGAATTATATGTAATTGTTTAGTTTGACGTGTATAATTTAATTTTAATTATTAGCTCTTTAAGACTGACATTTTAACTTTAAGTAATTTGACATTTCTCTTTTTTTATATTTTTCTTTTGCAAATTTTATTCTTTAGTTTTCATGTGCTTTTTAATTTTAATTTTTGGCATGTTCGAATTATATTTTTTTTTAAATTGATTTTATACTTCAAGAAATATGTCACCCTAAATTTTGCTGTGCCCTGACAGGGTCTACAACGGTTCTTAGCTCTAAGCCTTTTGTTAACACCATGTTTTTACCTTGTAGTACGCAAATAAATGAATATGAATATGAATATGAGCATAACGTGCAGACATCGGTAACTCTATCCATTAGTTTGAAGGGATCCAGCAAATCCCTAGTCACGGTTCTATTGACGTTTGTTAGAATGAAATCTGCCTTCGTAGTTAGGGAATACGGTTCATTAGCTAGCACCATATCTTCCGTACTCTCCATACCTTATAGTTCAATGATATTAAACTTTTTATACCGGGAAGTTTTCTATTTAACGAGCGAACAGCAAGGAAGTGTCATGCGATGCGCACACGCAACTGATACGTAACTGATAAATAAAACGCAATCAATAATGTATATCTACCTCTTTCTTTTGTTTTCAGTTGGAGAGAGATAGATAGGGTTTTCACTTCAGTCTTTGTCATGTGTGGTATTTTTTTTTGCTTTCAGTGGTAATTTATTGTTTTTGACGAGGAAGCATAAACATAGGCACGCACACATATGTAGTGCCATGGAAAATGACAGCCATTTTTACGACTGACATGTCCGTGGGTAGGTAGTGTGTGCAATGTTGAAAGGCTTACCAGTAATTGAGAAAGCAGAAAATTGTAACTAGGGGGCGACGAGTGAGATTTTCTTGGCTTTTCCACAAAAGAAAAAACGCGGTTCTTGACTTGATGATTATGGCAGCTTACGGTAGCCTATACTTACTATACTACTCTAAATTACTTAACTATACTTAAAGGCATTTGTGGTGCGAATTCCAACGTGCTATCTGCACCTTGCCTTGGAAGAGGACTTTTGGCCGCAGGGAGTGGTGTTCCGACGCTTCCACGGGCAAGTCCCACACGAACGCACATTGTCATAGTGCAGTGTACTAACATGGTTTTTAAGTTTCTATTTACTAACACGTGTTGTGTTTTTACGATATATATGAATGCTCTTACCCGCTGCATCGGATTACTTATGATATGTGGCACCAGATTTAATTAGATTAAGCAAACAGACGTCGGCGATCCGTCAACGTCCTGTTACGCGCCACCTTCCTTGACAACTACCCAAGTCAATATGGCATTATGGCTCGTAGATGGCTACCCGCAACGACTTGACGTTTCGCCAGAGAGAATTGTAGACCACTTCTCTCTCGTCTGTGGTCACAGTTTAGTTTGCAACGTGAATCATATGAAGCCTTTCTGCAAAGGCGCCGTCATATATTTTAGTCTGTAAGGTATTTAATGAAATGTTTAAAAATGTTAGTATCTATGGGGCAAATTTGCCCGAGAATAAATGAATGTTATGTTATGTTACACTTGCTGGTATAGAAAAAATATTACTAATAATCCCTCGCTGCTCCTGGGATCCAACATACCTAGAAACCTAGAATTAAACTCCCTTTTTAGGGTTCCGTACCCAAAGGGTCAAACGGGACCCTATTACTGAGACTTCGCTGACCGTCTGTCCGTCTGTCACCAGGCTGTATCTCATGAACCGTGATAGTTAGCCACAGATTATGTATTTCTGATGCCGCTATAACCACAAATACTAAAAACAGAATAAAATCAATATTTAAGGGGGCTCCCATACAAAGTGATTTTTTTCCTCGTTTTTATAAATAACTAGCTGTCCGGCGCAACTTCGTTTGAGTCACATTTCCCCCGTTATCGCAACATTTTTCATTGCTGCTCCACTCCTATTGGTTGTAGCGTGATGATATATAGCCTATAGCCTTTCTCAATAAATGGGCTATCTAACTCTGCAAGAGTTTTTCCTATTCGATGCAAACAAACAATCAAATCTTTCCTCTTTATAATATTAGTTTAGATGGTACGGAACCCTTCCTGCGCGAGTCCGACTCGCACTTGGCCTGCTTTTTCACTTGTTGTATAATTCATCGAAATATTACCTAGCGCCCACGAAAAATGTGAAATAAAAGCACCATATATTATTTACCAATTTATACCACAGCTACTTATTCTTAAATCTTGTTCATTTTTTGTCCCCACATCCGTGGTGAAAGTTTATTTCAATACCTTGAGTAATAACGAGAAAGCTGTGTGATCTCGGGAAACATTCGTATTGTGTTTTATGCTTACGTAATTGTTCTTTGGCGACAATCCAATGTGAGCTTGATATTGTTGTCAACGGAGACAAAGATAAGAATTTCCGCATTTTCTGTATGTATGGGAAATCATCAAATGACTCCTCTTGCTCTGGGCAGAGCGGAAGGAAGTGTCAGACTTGTACTGACTAAAACCCGTCCATGTTTCTTCTTATCCCTTTGTGTTCCAGGGCCACGGTATCTCTTTCGAACAGTCCCGCAGCCCTGGCAGGCATCGACCCTCTCGGACCCCTTCCGGGTTTCTTGTACAGAAGATTTCTGTACACCCTGGGTAGTAACAGTTGGTCTCTCTATCATTCTATTGATTGAATACTAGCTCATGACCACGGCTTCGCCCTCGTACCGGGATAAACATTGTGGTTGGTAGATGTCACATGTCGTTGAATTTTTAGTTCTAGGACATGCCTGTTTCCTCACGATGTTTTCCTTGACCGTTTTTGAGAGCAGCGGTGATGAAAAAATACACAAAGTAAGGCGCCTGCCTGGGTTCGAACCTACGGCTTTGCACTCAACCGGACACACATCCAGACTCCGTAGCTGCTACTGAGAAATTGCTGGTGGAAAAACCCAATAACGCTCAGCCCGCCCCGGGAATCGAACACAGAACCTCAGCAGTCGCGCTTGCGATCACTCGACAAATGAGGCAGAGATGTAGGTGTACTATTATGTACACCTCTGCCTGCCTCTTCTCTTACAGGAAGAGACTAGGCACATAACATTACTTATGTTATGTTAGTATTCCTACCTAGATGGACTGGATGGCAGACTTTCGGCTTTTGACGACTCGTAACGACTGTCAAACATCTACCAATGACAGCCGGGACCAAAGGCTTAACATGCTTTCAGAGGCATGGAGGAAACTCGGTATGTAATTATGGTCACCCATCAACGGACCAACCTCGACAAGCACATCTTAACCTGAAAGATCGACCCGTGCGGCTGTTATAATTTAGCCACGTGCTCCTCTTGTAACGAACCCTGATAAACACTTTAATTAACCTTTTGAACGCCATTGTCACATATACGTGACAAGCAAGCGCGTGCACAAAAATGTGACAAAAAATGTGGTGCACTATAAACACGAAATAAGCAATTTCAATCATTAATTTTGTGTGTGTTTATTTATATATCTTTAAAATGTGATCGATATATCTTTAATATTAAATGCCTTATCAAGAAATAAGTTAAAAGTACTTTCGAAATCCCTTTTTTGATTTGTAAGTATTTGCGGTGAATTTGTGGCTTGGCGTGGAGGGCACGCGCTTGCGTTTATGCTCTGGCGTTCAAAAGGACTTCAAACCTTCCCAATTGAATCGGACGGAAGGAAACCAATTTCAATCTTGAAAAATGTTACATAACCCAGCATTACGCCACGCACGCCACCTGCGTGTCGGGCAGCAATGTTCTTGGAACTGCACGGTATGTGTCGTGATGCAAGAGATGATACTAACGACCGCATAGCAGGGTAGTGGATGCTACAAACCTAGTTCTATTTTTTTATTTTTTATTGCTGGCTGTTCGGTGAAATTGCCAGCATTTTTGCTGACGTTTCTGGAAGGCTAATGTTCTGCAGTTCATATTACTTAGTTCTTATAAGTATAAGTTCCTAAGTAAATTAGTTCGATCTAATATCGAATGTCTCGCGTTGCTGTGATTGACTGTCGAAATTAAAAAATCACATTGATAGTGAGACAATACATTTAGATGTCTACCTTGACGGTGAAGCTGGTGTGGAGATCTGATCACGATCACCGGGCAAACATGACCAAAAATAGCACGTAACTAAAACGTTTGGACGCAGAAAGGCGGAGCTTTTTGCCAGGGCCGTCTTTAGTCTATTCGGCGCCGGGGTGCGGGACTCAGCCTGCGCCCTCGTTTTTTTTTACACTGCAGCGTGGCACGCGACCGACGACACACTGCAGTATGAAAGGGTCAACCAAGAAAACACAATACACGTAATTTTTATAATTTATTTATTTATTACTCTAAAAAACAAAATTAAACTAAAAACTTCGATTACTAAATATCTATTTGTTACATACACATACATCAAACAAACTCAATTTTTCTTGCTTTTGAGTTGGCAAGGATTTTAATTACTTAAATCATTTATTTTATATTAATTTTGGATTCTATACTTATAATGGCAGTCTGTCTTGGGTCATGGTTGAACGAAGATAATTTCTTATTAATATTAATTTTGAAAAGGATCTTTTACCTTCTGCTACTGTAACAGGCAGTGTTAAATACAGAGCTGTTGAGATATTGGGAAATGAGGAAATTAAATTATTATTAGAATATATATAGCTTAAAATATCAGTGGGAGTACTTGTTGATGCATTGGGAAAAAAATTTGGAGAAGAACTTCCGTGCTAATTCGCCGGTTGTCGCAAATGAAATGAGCTAACGAATTCAATTACTTAAATGAGGAAATTGCTTAAAAGGCATATTCGGAGCCCAGCTTGGCGGGGCTCAATGGTTTAAATAAAATAAAATAAAAATAATAATAGTGTAATAAAAGTAAAAAAAAAAAAAGTTGATGACTATTTTTTTTTTGCTTGCGCGTACATACTTATTTGTCGTAACTAAGAAGTATATAAAACTGTGCAATGGCGTTAAGTTCAATGAAATATCCAAAATTCGGCGCTCGACAGGCGCCCCCGGGCGCTCCGTGCCCGGGTGCACCGCACCCCTTGCACCCCCTGGTAGAGACGGCCCTGCTTTTTGCCCAGTAGTAAGAAAACTAGGAATACGCTATTAAAAAATAAAATAAAACTGGTTGACATTCTGGAAACGGGTGCCTTTTCTATTAGCAACTCGCGTTGCTAGAAATTCTTATTCCTGCTCTTTATGTGAACTTGAGAAGATATACTGTTTACTGCAGAATAGCATTTGCGATGCATGATGATGTGTACTTTCGGGAATATGTACCTAACTTTATGCTATTGTGCATACCACAATTTCCGTGCATACGACATTTTCCGTGCAAAGTTCCACCTAAATCCATTCAGCCGTAACAACTTTGTCCTAACCTAATTTATATTTATTTATAATATTTTAACTGCGAAAGTAAGTTTGTTGGTTTGTTACCTAATGCTACCTTTAGCTAATTAAATGTGATTTGTTTTATGTAGGTTTCCGTTCTGAACCAAAAAACGGAACTTACATAAAATTTAAAACCTTTTTGTCTGTCGGTCCGCCTGTCAATGCCCTTTTTATTAAGAACGGTAATCGAGGTAATAAGCAGTCAAAGTAATCAAGTACATACAAATAAATAGCAAAAACTAAAACCTGCGGTTCCTCAAGAGTTACTATCACATTTTGTCCGTCTGTCACAATTTTTTTTACTCGGAGTATGCCAGTGTTATGATTAGGTTTTGATAAGTGGTGAAAGCTTTGATAAAACATCATTTGGAACCTCTCTAATTTGCTTTACTGTCGGATAAAGCTTCTGTTTAGAATTATTGTCTCTCGAGTGGGGAGAATCAGTGGCAATAGAGACACAAGTTAACTTTCAAATTTATGTTTTTCTTGGGGAATAGAGCGTCACGTTCTATGATTCTTTTCCGCTTTTACATTTTTGGTAATGACATTTTAAATGTCAAAACATGAAGTAAAGTATAGTCTGCCTACCTTCTAAGGTATGATGCTTGAAGAGGGTAAGTCACGATACAAGTTTCGATGCACGAATCCTACTACCTACCCTACAAATAAATAAAATTAAATAAATAAATAAAACGACTGAATTGATGGATGGATGAAATTTGACGCAGGCATAGTTAATAGTCTAGAATTGCACATAGGATCTTTTTATCCCAGTAGTACGATCCCATGGGACAGTTTCCGAACGAAACGCGGACGAAGCCGAGATCTTAATCTAGTTGATACATAAGTAAATCTTGTTCTGTATCGACAAGAAACTTGTAAAGCCGAAGAAAACACGCGACAACATTAATTCCAATCAGGGTGAAAACCGAACGGATATGCTTATAATACATCCGTATGTCACAGGCGTGTAGCTCAGAAACTTGTCGTACATTCGAGAGAGTTGCTGGTTGGGATCGAAAACATTATGGGATGGTGGTAAGTTAGTAGTTATTTTAGGGAAATATAGAAAGACAAAGAAAGAAAATTTGTTTATTTGTCATTTACCACAAGTGCACACCACATAAAATAGAAATAAAAACTTTAAATCAAAACAAAAAAAAAACGGCCACGTGCGAGTCGGACTCGCACACGAAGGGTTTCGTACCATTATTTATAAAAACGAGCAAAAAAAATCACTTTTTTGTATGGGAGCCCCACTTAAATATTTATATTATATTGTTTTTTAGTATTTGTTGTTATAGCAGCACCAAAAATACAATATCTGTAGAAATTTCAAATGGCTAACTATCACGGTTCATGAGTTACAGCCTGGTGACAGACGGACAGCGGAGTCTCAGTAAAAGGGTCCCGTTTGACCCTTTGGGTACGGAACCCTAATAACATAAAGGATAATATTTTGTGTCTCACAACTGCGCCAAACAGGCCTAGTTCAGTTTCTGCACACTTGGTAAGCGTGCGTGTATGACCAGGTGAATGAATTGATGAGGCCAAAGGAGTATTAAGGGCAGCAGGGGGATTTCTGTAGTTTCTGGCTACCCCATGGGGAACGTGAAGATGGGCATAAGCAAAGAGGATTAAAGCCAGCAATTGCTAAGTGCGGAAACCAAAAACCCCATAAAGAAGAAGAAGCCAGCAATTGCTGAAGACTGGCTGTGGATGGTGGATGGATGGATGGATGAACATAAAGAAGACCATTACTTATTTTCTATTAGCCTGCAGGTGAATAAAGGTAATCAATTATAAAGGCGAATACGCTTTTCGGTATTAAATATTGTCATTCCAAATTCAAGATGAATGAGATTTTCAATTCGATTGATTTATTTATTTATTTTAAAAGAGTAACCATGGAGTTTCTTGCTGTTTCTTCTCCATATGAAACGACCAACGCGAACCGAGCACTTTTTGACGACGTTTTATAAGTGCCCGTGTAGGCCTATGTAAAATAAAAGTATTATGATTTGATTTGATTTGAGCCTAATCGGGAAACGAAAGTCGAAATCTCTGAAAAATGTAAATCAGCTGTAAGTTATTAACTGTCACTGATGCGGCTATTTGAAATTTTCAAGTAGGTAATTAGTTTCTTAAATAAACGTTTTGTTCAGTTCAATGCATTTTCCCAGCCGACTATTAAAGTCGACGTTAAAAATAACGCAGTAAACCAGTGCAAAGAAATAATATAGTTACCCACTTACTATGCGATAAAATGGCTACCTCTTGATGGTAGTTCGAGAGCCACCCATAGCACGGCGAAAGTCTGCACTCAACGATAATTTACTTGCAATCAAGTGAGAGTTAGGTTTCAGTAATATTACTTTCTATGTAATTTGTATGTTCCCCGGCTAAATATAAAGGCGTCGCTCCACAGCAGTTCTCGCCTAAGCTATGCACGTGTACTTAGACTCGTTTTAAAATTATCGGGATCGGTCTTTGCGATCCAGGGGCAAGCTATGCCAAGTGGCGTGTCTGGCAAACAAATGAAGAGCAGCGCCATTTGGCCATTAAAATTATAAGAAAAACTATCTGTCTGGCGCAACTTCGTTTGCGTGACATATTCCCCGTTTTCGCAACATTTTTCATTGCTGCTCCACTCCAATTGATTGTAGCGTGATGATTTAGAGCCTATTCAATGCAAACAAACAAACAATCAAATTTTTCCTCTATAAAATATTTGTTTATATTAGATGTGTGTCCAACTTTACAAGGAAATAGAGTCTATGCTAGTTTCCCCATTGCTAAGGTAGTTTCGTATGGAGATTAATGGGGCACGTGTCTATGCATAATTATGTACCCTGCATTCAGAAATTAGAGTTAGGAGTAGTTTGTCGTTCAAAAGTGTCTTCTGATCACTTCACTTTTTATACGTATGGAAAATCATCAAATGACCCGTCCTGCTCTGGGCGGAGCGGAAAGGAGTGTAAGACTTATACGGACTAAAACCCATCCATGTTCCTTCTTAGCCGTTTGTGTTCCAGGGCCACGGTATCTCTTTCGAACAGTCCCGCAGCCGAACGCGCCGTCGGCACGGCCTGTCGTGATAAGACGGACGGACGGTGAGCTAGCCCATTACTCACCCTCCACAGGCCCGTCACCGTAAGCAGTCCCGTCTTCTAATTGCCTAATTGTATGAATTGGTAAAATCTCTGTATGGTGTCGGACGTAAAGAATAGCACCATCCCATATCTTCCCATGGGTGTCGTAAGAGGCGACTAAGGGACTTGCCAGAGAATGGGCAGCAGCGTTCTCTGTGCTTTTGTGACAACCGTACTGCGATCGCCAACCCGCCTGCCAAGCGTGGCGATTATGGCAAAACCCCCCTTCTTGGAGGAGGCCTATGTCCAGCAGTGGACGTCTTTTGGCTGAAATGATGATGAAATGGTAAAACTTTTGACTTTGAATTTTGTGCTATTATCTTTTGATGCTTTAATGACGTGTGGACAAGTTGGTATTTTGGTTTTTCTATCATATTTAACACTAAAATAATGTCACTTTAAGTACAGCTAGACCCTCTTGTTCGAAATATAATAGTGGACGATAGTCTTAACCATGCACAGAACAGTTGTACTTTCATATTCATTAGATCAGCGAATTTGCGAGGATGAGCGTGCATTTGCATCGTAACGACGGTTTTATGGACTAGTTCTTTGATGGATGCATGCCGCATGGACGGAAGCTTCGTTTGGTTAAGAACCGTGGTAAATCCGGCTGATTACTTCTCTCATTATTGAAGATTGCAAGTCATACACAGGAAGGATGTTTAGTAATGAAAGGTGGTGATTCTCTAATGATGTTATGTCTGGTAATTTGTGAATAGTATAAAATAAAATATGTATACAGTTGTTGTATCTGGAGAGCAGCGGTGGCCCAGTGGTGGAAGCCCCGACTTACGAGCGCCGTGGGTTCGAACCCAGGCGCATTACTTTGTGTAATTTATTTCACCACCGCTGCCCCCAAAAACGGTGATGGAAAACATCGTGTCCTAGAACTAAAAATTCGAAGACATATGACATCTACCACCAACCCGCACTGGGCCCGCGTGGTGGATTACAGCCCACTCCCTCTCATAGAGAGGAAGCCTTTGTCCAAGCAGTGGGAACATTATAGGCTGATGATGATGATGATGATAATTACAGTTGTCATCCTGTCTTAAACTATACCAGTCTTTGGCAGGATACAGGTACATACTAGTTTTATCTCCAATGCAAGAAAGTGTTGTAGCTATTACTGATACAGTCATTATTAGTACAGTCAGCTATTACTGCTAAAGAAAGTGATGATTGTTAAAAGTGTCAAACGTAAACGCATAACATCACGCTTGTAATCCTCGGCGGTTCAGCAGAGGTGTAGGTACCTAATAGACGAACACATTTCCCCGGTTATGTTTTTTTAGGGTTCCGTACACAAAGGGTCAAACGGGACCCTATTACTGAGACTTCGCTGTCCGTCCGTCCGTCTGTCACCAGGCTGTATCTCATGAACGGTGATAGTTAGCCAGTTGAAATTTCTACAGATTATGTATTTTTGTTGATGCTATGACAACAAATACTTAAAACCGAATAAAATAAATATCTAAGGGGGGCTATACAAAAAAGTGATATTTTTGTTCGTTTTTATAAATAATGGTACGGAGCCCTTCGTGCGCGAGTCCGACTCGCACTTGGCCGGTTTTTAAAGTACCGTGTGATAGGGAGCAACCCAATTGCCATTAACCGGGCACAGATCGAGACGCTGTGGCTGCTACTGACAAATGATGAGTGTTAAAAGTACTTCATTAAAAAAAAAAAAGTTTTTTTTTTATTACTAAATAGTCGCTTTTGGCCGCAAATCGCCTTAAGTGAAGCGATGATGCTACCTAGATTGGAGTCTGCGCGCCAAGAAGAGTCCATTCACTCAAACTTGTGTAATTTTCTCACAGTATTTTGATATATTTACATTACTTTACTAATAATAAAGCTGAAGAGTTTGTTTGTTTGCTTGAACGCGCTAATCTCAAGAACTACTGGTCCGATTTGAAAAATTATTTCAGTGTTAGATAGCCCATTTTTTGAGAAAGGCTATAGGCTACATATCATCACGCTACAACCAATAGGAGCGGAGCAGCAATGAAAAATGTTGCGAAAACGGGGAAAAAGTGACGCAGACGAAGTTGCGTTGGACAGCTAGTAGATAAATAAACGTAGTTTCAACAGTTTTTTTAATAGCCAACACAACAAGAAGTAAGTATGAGAGTTTAAAAACAAAACTATGACTAGAAATTCTTTTCTAACATAATATTACCGAAATGACGTAAGTAAGTACACTCGTTAGAATATATTATTCAAATGACTGAACCATCTCAATAGATCTGTCGCTGGTTACGGTAATGGATTGGTGGTTTTTGTCTTTTTTTAGAATGCTAGTGTGTTTTGAAAGTACCTATTAGTGTGGAACTATAAATTGGTACCGATATTGTGTAGAAAGTTTGTTAGTTGGCGCTTGGTTAGATGGTGACTTTGAGCACGAGAACTCGACAGATGAAAATATTATTTACTTTTCTGAAAACTTGCTAAGTTGTATTTAGTTTTGAATTACGATTGATTGACTTTAGCGTAGGCTTTTAAATGTCAGTCTTTTTTTCTTCAAGGACTTTGAGTTGCCTGATAAACCGTGCCATGTGTTTGTAATCCCACGGTTGGTACACCCGGCGACCAAACAAGCTATATAACTCCGGTATAATATGACCTCGGTTTGTATAGATTTTGCGTACAAGAGAGATTCGCATAAACTAGTTTTGTATAGCTTGATTGTTCGTCGTGCGTACGAGAAAAGATCATAGTTTAGATAATTATAATCAATAAATAATTATGATAATATAGTTGGTAAAGTGGACTAGAAATAAGAAAAGAATGATTGACGAATATTGCCGAATTGAAGCTCTATTACATTAGATAACTTCAAATAATTAATTTCTCTTTCTAATTCAGTTTTTTGACACCCCAACATCTAGATAGACATGTGATTTCAACCAATCACAAAAAAAAAAAACTGATAAAACACGAACAGGTTACGTTGCGTTAGTATCTTTTTAGGGTTCCGTAGCCAAATGGCAAAAAACGGAACCCTTATAGATTCGTCATGTCTGTCTGTCTGTCTGTCTGTCTGTCCGTCTGTATGTCACAGCCACTTTTTTCCGAAACTATAAGAACTATACTGTTGAAACTTGGTAAGTAGATGTATTCTATGAACCGCATTAAGATTTTTATACAAAAATAGAAAAAAAGCAATAAATTTTGGGGGTCCCCATACTTAGAACTGAAAACCAAATAATTTTTTTTCATCAAACCCATACGTGTGGGGTATCTATGGATAGGTCTTCAAAAATGATATTGATGTTTCTAATATCATTTTTTTCTAAACTGAATAGTTTGCGCTAGAGCCACTTCCAAAGTGGTAAAATGTGTGTCCCCCCCCATCTAATATCTAAAGTAAGAGGAAGAAAATTCTGAAAATATTTAGGTTTGTAGAACGTAAAAAAATCTATCAACGAAAATTGGTTTCAATAAGATGTGATGTTTAATTTTTGAAATATGGGTCTTTTTCATCAAACTGCAGCAGTAACTTTGTTTTTCAATAATATACTGTGAAAAACAAATTTAGTTTTGCGGTTGAGTGGAAGTTTACTAACTAATACTACTAACTAATGAATGACAGTTCAAAATATTCTTATTGTATTGTTTGGGGCTATGGAACCCTGTGTGTGAGTAAGACTCGCACTTGGCCGGTTTTTTATCATCTAAAAGCTTATCCGTCTGCATAATTTGTTTAAATAATTTGTTTTGTAAATTAATTTTGGAAAAATACCCATAAACTGAATCCAAGGTCGGGCTCTCCGGCGAGTGTTGGTGGTGCGCATGAGCCACGGGACATAGCCTGCGCCTTTCAGCGACATTTTAGTGTAGTGTCACCGCTCGGGTCCTCGTCGCAGGTGCTCGCGTCTGACGATCGCCCTGGACATGCTAACATTAGATTCTCCGCCAAGGATGTGGCCCAAATTATAAAGAAGATGGTTAGAGGCAAGTCCCCAGGTCACGATAGTCTTAGCATCGAGCATTTGAAGTACGGGGGCGTACACCTCCCAAGAGTCCTTGCACTATTATTTAACTTGTGTGTTAGTCATAGTTATTTACCCGATGATTTAATGCAAACAATCGTGGTGCCAATTGTTAAGGATAAGACGGGTGACTCATCAGATCTGTCTAATTACCGACCGATCTCGCTTGCGACTGTCATAGCTAAGGTGCTGGATAGTTTGCTTGACCGACAGTTGGAGAAGCACCTTCACTTGCATGATGCTCAGTTTGGGTTCAGACCCGGTTTATCAACTGAGAGTGCTATCCTCTGTCTCAAGCAGACTGTTCAGTACTATACGGATAGAAACACACCAGTATATGCATGCTTTTTAGATCTTTCAAAAGCTTTTGATCTGGTGTGTTATGATAAGCTGTGGCAGAAGCTACAGTGTGAAACAGACGTGCCACATGAGATTGTGTCTCTGCTTCGGTACTGGTACAGTAAACAGCAGAATTCAGTTAGATGGGCGGGTGCGCAGTCGGACGTGTATGGGTTGGGATGCGGAGTGAGACAAGGGGGTTTATCCTCGCCTCGCCTCTTTAACCTGTACATGAACCGGCTGATCGGTGAGCTCAGCAGCTCTAATATTGGGTGTTCCGTAGACGGAGTCTGCATAAACAACATAAGTTACGCGGACGATATGGTGTTGCTGAGCCCATCGATAGGTGCATTACGTAAGCTTTTGCGCATTTGTGAGTCATACACGGAGGCCCATGGGCTCAGTTACAATGCTAAAAAGAGTGAACTCATGATCTTTAAAGCCGGCACCAAGTGTTACTCATCTGTACCTCCTGTCACTCTTTGCGGCATTCCTTTAAAAAGGGTGCAGCAGTTCAAGTACCTGGGCCACTGGGTCTCCTATGACTTGTGTGACAATCAGGACATTGAGAGGGAGCGCAGGGCGCTGTCTGTCCGGTGTAATATGTTGGCTCGCAGGTTTGCGCGTTGTACTAGACCTGTGAAGGTGACATTATTTAAGGCATATTGTCAGTCGTTTTACACGTGCAGCCTGTGGACCAACTTTACGCAGCGGGCGTACATCGCACTGCGCGTGCAGTACAACAATGCTTTCAGGATACTGTTAGGGCTTCCGCGGTTTTGTAGTGCTTCGACTATGTTTGCTGAGGCGCGGACCGATGATTTTTTCGCGATAATAAGGAAGCGGAGCGCTTCACTTTTAAGTCGCCTACGAAGCAGCTCGAACAGTCTCCTGAGGGTGTTGTCCGAGCGGTGGGACCTATCCCTGATACAGAGGTGGATGCAGCTTCACGTTAGCGCCTCTCCTCGTATTATTTAATTTTCGTGTATAATTATTGTATTGTCTAATTTTGATAATGATTGTTTTAATGTCTTATATTAATTTATTTCATTTCACTTAATTTTATTTCATTTCATTTAATTATATTGCTGGACATTGTTTATGTAATTCTAATGACATGTGTAATTTTATTTGTTCTTGATTATTTTAATGTAATGTTGTATGATTTTTAATAATATTTTTTATATAATGTACTTATGGACTATGTCTGAAATAAATGAATTATTATAATTACAAAAGTCCATTCATTTAGCATTAGATTTCCGGACAAAAACTGGCTGAGTACACAAAAAAATGGGACAAAAAATCTAGGTATGTTATATAACTGAAACGAGTCATGAGTCAATATATCATAACAGCACATAACTTATTCGTCATCGCACGTAATTAGCAAATATGTAATGAGCACTTTCGCTGCTAGAGAAAAGTGTAACCGGCCGTGGCACACTGAGAGCACATCTCTGTACCTCAGAGGTAAACAACATTATGTGCCAAAACACAAATTTTACAGGAGAGGCAGCGGATTGAAACTTTGAATGCAACTTTCACATAGTTGGGGGTAAAGATATTGGAAGAAACTCAGCAGTTTTTGCTAATATTATTAGAGGGAATTATTACTAATTAAAGAAAATTGCAATTAATTAACTATATTATGATTTTTTTGGCTCTGTATGGCGTCGGACGTAAAGAATAGCACCATCCCATATCTTCCTGTGGGTGTCGTAAGAGGCGATTAAGGGATTTGCCAGAGAATGGGCAGCAGCGTTTTCTGTGCTATTGTAATAACCGTACTGCGATCGCCAACCCGCCTGCCAAGCGTGGCGATTATGGCAAAACCCCCCTAAATCTCAATGTAGCGACGCTTGGGGGAGGCCTATGTCCAGCAGTGGACGTCTTTTGGGCTGAAATGATGATGATGATGAATCTGATTTTATAGACTTGAGGCTATTTACCTCGTAACATATTTACTTATTAAAGTTCAACCAAAATCGCTCCCGCTATACCACAACCGCAAATGACACAGCGTTTACGTTTACGTTAGTTTTCGTCGCCGTCGGCGTCGGCGTCGGCGCGCGAACGGTTGCGTAACGTTAACGTGTACGTGCGGGGACGGTCGCGTACTAACGTTATGATCCGTGCGGTCACGTGCGAGTTATGCCGATATAATAGAAAACTGATTATGAAATGTGATTCGATTACCATTATTAGGTCCGGTATTTGATGTAGTTTGGTTGACGTGTTAAGTTTATTTGACTACTTATACGGTGTGATTTAATGGGCAGGATTTAGCAGGTAGGGTTATTAAGAGCGTTTATACCCTACGGCGTTTCATACAAACTTTCAAGTCGTTATTTTCCGAAATGACTGAACCGATTTTAATGAAACTTCCTACGCATAAGCAGTATACATAGGTCTAAAAAGTTACTAAAAAACATTTTCGAAAAATAATGTAACAGCTAAATTAGATCGATTTTTAATTATCTATAGAAACAGAAATTTCCAATTATCTTCATTTTTAAAAGATATTTCGAAAATGTTTTTTAGTAACTTTTTAGACCTATGTATACTGCTTATGCGTAGGAAGTTTCATTAAAATCTGTTCTTTATTAAAAAAAAATATCTGAATTTAAAAAGTCTCTATGGCTGATAGTAGTAGCAGCCACAGATTCTGAATTTGTGCCCGGTTGTTGGCAATAGGTTCGCCACCACATACGTGATTTTTTGATATTATAAATAATAGTTCACCTCCAGGAAATTTTCCATAACTACAATCAAATAGTACATAAGTAAACAACAAACCGAAATATTTGCTAATTCATTCAATCGATTAAAAAAATCAGTATTCTGCTGAAAGAATTTTCCTATCAGGCTTACCCTTAGCAGCTTATATCGAGAGGTCGGAATAAGGTCGAGTTGTTTGTGTACTTATACTGATTTCATACAGCGAAAATAAAGTGGACATGCCTCAAATCCCGAGATTAATATTAAAGAGCATAAAAATCCCGTGATTTATTAAATAAAAAAGTTATTTATTTACGTTACACAATTTAAACCATCCGACATCGGATGTCCGAAGTTGCAAAATTCCAATGCGCACACGCAAGGGAAGATCCATATTAATATCAACATTTCGATGCAAGTACAAAAATAACTCTACCTAATTCCGACCTCTGCTTATATCCCATAGTTATTTAGCAACAGATCAGATATTCTCAATTCCACCTCGTTAGTATCTACCACAAACGATCCGTTAGTATGTGTGTGTGCACATTATGTATTTCAAAACTCCGTAGCACATGGGAACTTGCTTTTTTCAATGCTGATAATTGATGGAAATTCATACGGTTTTTTCTTTGGGTATAGTTATGTAGTTTGTATGATTTTTCCACGCCTTATGCATGGGAATTACGTAAATTAAGTTTGATTTATTGGGATTGAAATAAATTGGTGTATATGCTAGACAAAGGTAAATAAGTTATGTGCTTGTTTGGTTAATTATTTCAAGATTTCAAACTGAACAACAAAGTATTATTGTAGTATTTATTGTAGTTTTAAAAGTCAAAAATTAAAAATGAAGCTACGTGATACCAGGAGTGACAGTGCTCTACCTACACTAACACTGACCTACACTAACACTGACCTACACTAACACTGACCTACACTAACACTGACCTACACTAACACTGACCTACACTAAAGCTGGCCTACACTAACACTGACCAACACAGACACAATCCAGTTACTGGGTTATTAATACGATACCCCTTGGTAATACTGGTTGTCAGACTTTCAGGCTTCTCAGACTCTCTTCGAAAGATGTAAAACAAAAGCAACAGCTTAACGTGCTTTCTGATGCACGGGGGGTACTCGGGACCGAATGCGGCAAAAGCTTTGACGACTACTCGAAACGACTGTCAAAGATCTACAAATGACAGCCAGGACCAACGGCTTAACGTGCTTTCTGAGGCACGGAGGAAACTCGGTAAGTAATTATGGTCACCCATCCACGGACCGACTTCGGCAAGCACGGCTTTACTTTAAAGATCGACCCGTACGGCTGTTATTATTTAGCCACGAGCTCCTGGTACATGATATCTATTCTAATGAAATATAACGGAGAGAATTAGAAAATACCCATCCGATCTATCGATGACACTTTTCCTATTGTCATTAACTAGTTTTTATCGATATAGAAATCGGAAACTCTTGCGCAGCAAAAACGTAACGCATTCAGCCTGTGTAGAGTCACAGTATTGTGTTCTGAAGGTAAGATGCGTGCATGTCACTGGGAAATTAGGTAGAAAGCATCTTTGTTTCAATGGTATGTTCTATGGGAATTTGTTCAAAAAGTTTGTTTAGAAAACGTTTTGCGTGCAATGTAGGCAGGCATTTTGTATTTTTTTTTTCAGCATAATATGGCTGATAATCTGGTAATGCAGGTGTGGTAATTTTGTGTTTTGTGTGTTTTGTGTAATTTTGTGTAGGCAAAATGAAAAAATCAATCATCATCATCATCATTTCAGCCGAAAGACGTCCACTGCTGGACATAGGCCTCCCCCAAAGCCACATTGACATGAGGGGGGTTTTGCCATAATCGCCACGCTTGGCAGACGGGTTGGCGATCGCAGTACGGTTGTTACAAAAGTACAGAGAACACAAAAAAAATCAATAGACCAGTGTTTTTAGGGTTCCGTACCCAAAGGGTCAAACGGGACTCTATTACTGAGACTTCGCTGTCCGTCCGTCCGTCCGTTCGTCCGTCCGTCTGTCACCAGGCTGTATCTCATGAACCGTGGTAGTTAGCGAGTTGAAATTTCTACAGGTTGTGTATTTCTGTTGATGCTTTAACAACAAATACTAAAAACAGAATAAAATAAATATTTAAGGGGGGCTCCCATACAAAAACGTGTTTTTTTTGCTAGTTTTTTAGATAATGGTACGGAACCCTTCGTGCGCGAGTCCGACTCGCACTTGGCCGGTTTTTTTTAAAAAGACGTGCCCTTCATTAGGATTTGTATGTAGTTGTCGATTACAAATATTTCATCCCATGCAATCTTAATCTGGCGTTGAATGAAATGCTAGTCCAATTCACTACTCTTTGCCTAGTTTTTATCCTGAAAATGTTACCTTTTCAACTAACGCTTTCGTCTTCGATAACTGATGGCATATTTGGCATTAAAATGCTTCTAATATTTTCTTGTCCACATACAAGACTCATCATCTGCCTAGCCTTTTCCCAAACTATCTTGGGGTCGGCTTCCAGTCTAACCGGATCCAGCTGAGTACTAGTATTTTACATGAAGCGACTGCTTATCTGACCTCTACAACCTAGTAACTGGGTAATACGACTGTGGTAAGATTAGATGTCAGACTTTTGGCTTCTGACTACTCACTGTCAAATATCTACAAATGACAGCTGGGACCAACGGCTTAACGTGCTTTCCGAGGCACGCAGGAAACTCGGTATGTAATTATGGTCACCCATCCACGGACCAACCTCGGCAAAAACGGCTTAACCTTAAAGGTCGACCGGTGCGGCTGTGATTATTTAGCCACGAGCTCCTCACACAAGACCCATACACAAGCCTAACAATAATAAATCCGTTCCTTCACAAGGTGCAATGTAACTGAATGTCATCAGTGAATGTACATACCTACTGGACGTGTCCTGTTTACTTGAAGTTCATGACTTTTGACTTGTTCAGCCGCCGGTTTTAATCTAGGTTTATATTTAACTTAATAGGTTTAAATGGCCGCTTTTATAATAAAATGTTTCCTGTAATATTCGACGGTTCATATTTATTGTAAGAAAACTTTAGGCAAATGACGTTTTGATTTTTTCTCAGAACTTCTGCCGTGGAATATAGCACGGTGTACAGATTTGTGACCAGTTGATGGAAATAGCCTCGCCTCGTATTATGTATGGACACATGGAAACCATGGGTGTCTTATTAGGTACACCTCTAGCCTAACTTTTTAGGGATTACAGGTGAGATGATACGTTATGTTTGTATGTTATGGCGGCGCTCCCTCACCGCTTTTGCCCAGTTGTCCAGATTCACTTGTTTTTGTAGAATTTTGGATGTTTACATTAGAGGCGAATGCTCTCGGCACCCATACAGTTAGGTACAACTCCACCAAGCTAAGTTTGCACCTCGCTGGAATGTGGTATATTTTAATGTACTATGTATAACAAAAAAAAAAATAATATCCAACAAACATTTGTTTACTTTTTTAAAGTCAAAGTGAATCCTTTTTTGCAGACTGTACCTAAGCGTCAGTGTGACGTAATGGACGCGAGATGCAAACTTAGATTGGTAGAGTTACCCGAAATTGCCGACAAATACAAAGAAATTAACCTATCCGAGGCGGAATACCAAATTTTTCTAGCTCACTAAGTACAAACACAAAAGTCAGTGAACTTTGTTAGAAGGCGCATTATTAAAACAAATGGATCTAAAAATAACTATTTCTGTATTTATCCGCATGCAATCTAGTTATAATAGCTTATTGTAGTTATTTGAAGTCGTTAGTAAGAGATATCATTTACAAAGACAACATATTATGTACCTACTCTCTCCATTGTTTATAGCACAATGTGGTAGAAAGTAGCTTATCTATACAAATAATCAAATTTTTTTTTGTTCGTATATCTGATTATTCCGACTAATCTCTAAAACGGCTGGACCGATTTTGATGGGAGTTTTACTATCACAAAGCTTATGTTATAAGGAGTAATTTAGACTTTTATTTTAGAGAAAGGATTAGGGCTGCGTAAACCGTACAAAAAAAATACCTTTGAAAATATATTAGGTCGCGGGCATCAGCTAGTCTATACTAATAAAGAAGTAAAGTTTGTTAGTTTGGATGTCGGAATAATCTTTTAAACTTATGATCCGATTAAAAAAATCAGCCACTAATAGGACAGCACAAATACACATTATTTTTTGTCATAATAGGCTATATATTTGTCTCACACTATTTTTTGTCGTTATATATCCCGTGGGATAATTTCGGAACAGAGCGCGAGCAAACCCGCTATCGAAATAGCGGGTAGCGGGGGGCTAGTTATTTGATAAAAATATAATTTACAGAGGAATTTAATGTGTTTAGTGTTACGGGTAATAAATTATAAAACCATGTTATTAGTAATAGAGATTTTAATAACTACATTATCTTTAATTGTGTTTGAAATTAGATATGTTTTATATGATTATTTTATGCACTTAGATGTTATTCAATTATACACTATAATATGTTTTTATTATTATAGTTGTGCCAATTTGCCAGAGTTATAATTGGGTACTGGAACAATAATCTTTAAGTGGTATTTTCATAGTTCTAATTGTAACATTTAGAATCTACTCGTAAAGCCAAGAGATTTTATCAATAATATATAAGAATCTGCGCTGATTGTCAAGAATCTGCGCTGATTGTCAAGAAACTGCATCGAATAAATACTGAATGTGATGAAAGATTATTCTTGGTTTTATTCCAGGTTCAAGACAGGGCACTTAATACTATTTCTACGATTTAGTCAACCATAATATACTGTAATTTACTCCTTTATTGAATTAAATATGTACATTATTTACAGATCTAAAATAATAATAAAAAATATTAAAATTGGCAAAGAGTTAAAAAAACATTTAAAAAATTTAAAATTTAAAAAACCCCCGACACAAAAAACCTCTAAAAATCCAAAAATAAATTAATCCAAGCGTCGTAGCGTCGGGGGTCCGCTTTGTTCTGTACTCTAAGTGGTCTTCTTAGCGGTCCCCCGACGCTACGACGCTTGGATTAATTTATTTTTGGATTTTTAGAGGTTTTTTGTGTCGGGGGTTTTTTAAATTTTAAATTTAATTTTTTTTCATGCTTTTTATACTTATATTATTTTTTCTTAGCCTTGACTGTCCCACTCATGGGCATAGGCCTCCCCCCTTTCCTTCCAATTTTCTCGGTGTTGCGTCTCTTCTCGCTAATTAACGAAACCAAAGATATTTTTTTTTAATGTAATTTTTGGGGGGGAGGGGGTGTGCTCCTCCCCCCACTCAGCAATGTCCATGGTGACAAGCGACAATATTTCAAATTTCAAATCGACTAACTGTGAAAGTTGTTTACATCCCTTCATCAACTAGAAAAGAGGTGATGATCTTCAAACGGCTGAGCAGATTTTCTCGAAACATAGCTAAGAACACTCTCAATTAAAATACCTTTCAAACGACACCACCTTTATCAAAATCGGTTCATCCGTTTAGGAGCTACGATGCCACAGACAGACACACAGATACACAGATACACAGATACACAGATACACACGTCAAACTTATAACACCCCTCTTTTTTGGTCGGGGGTTAAAAATAGTAGCCCACCGACATTGGAAACAGGGTCCGAGCTACCGATCGTCAGGGCTGTTGAGAGAGGAACCTCCTAACAATACATGCCGTGTCCAGAAGTACTGCCTTCTGAATAAAGCCCTTGATCCAGCTGCCAAGCAAAAGACTTCTCAGATGTGGTCGAGGCTTTTGGCTATTAAGCCACTGGCCGACACGACTATCGGCACACTGACAACTGTACTCACGTCGACCATGTCGACAACCTCGCCAGCCAGATCTAGATAAATGAATAAAGGAAAGTATCAAAATGGGAAGAGTTGCAGGGTGTCAAAAAATTCGTCCACATCGTTGTCAATAGGAAATGGGCCCAGAAGGCTGGCAGCTGTGCCACGTTGCTACTAACTAAGTAAGGGAGTTTTTTTAACGTAAAAGCGATTGATAGATAACCTAGTTTTTTATTTTCCATTAAGTATAGAATTATAGACCACACAAATAACAGATATCATCATCATCATCAGCCTATAATGTTCCCACTGCTAGGACACAGGCCTCCTCTCTATGAGAGGGAGTGGGCTGTATTCTACCAAGCGGGCCCAGTGCGGGTGTCTTCGAATTTTAAGTAATAATTACAGATATAAAAAAACACAATTCATATACATATCTGTGTAGCAAAAGGCACCTATCCAACTACATAATCCATCGGTACGGTATTTGATAATATATTAATCCGTCAGGAATATGTTTTTTAAAATATGTCAATCAAACATCACCAACCTATCAGAAATTCACCCAAGAGTTCACTGGCCCGACCAGGAACGCATAAAAACGAAAGTGCCGCGAGAAAGTGGGACCTTGCTCTTGAAAGCGAAAGGTGCTTACAACATATTGTTAGCTTGTTTACACCGTACATAAGTATATACAGTAGACTATCATGTTTTATGAGTAAGCTGTAGGTGTAATTAGAGGTGGTTTGTATTGTGGCGTGTAGAGTGATCAAGAGAAATTATACGATTATAGATGAACGAAATAACATTAGATGACATCACGCCTGTAATTCCAAAAGGGTTAGGTAGAGGTGTACCTGCACACCCACATTATGCCAGTTATATTTGATGTATAGGTGGCGAGTCGACCGTACACAAATGATATTTGCCTTGTTTCTTTGTACCAAGATACAAAAAAAACGATATTTTATTATTATTAATTTTAATTATTTAAAAAAAAAAAATTACATTATTTAATAAATATTTTAAATATCGATTTTTTAATTTTACATTTTTTTTTAATAATTAAAATTTCCATTATAAATATTTAAAATATCGTTACTTTTTTGTATCTTGGTACAAAGAAACAAGGCAAATATCATTTTTTAAGCAACTACGGAGTCTGTAAGGCCATCCTTAATCAATTTCTATATATCAGAAAAAGTACACATGATAGCTGTTCAAAATAAAAAATATTTTAAGTCCATTTCATAACATGTCCTTTTTATATGGATTTATAATGTCCGCTCTATTTTACTTTTAAATATCTTTCGGTTTAGGCCGCTATGTTTGTGCCAACCCCCACATTCCTTTTATTTTGTGCCAGCCGTATCCAGGTTTTACCCGCGAAAGCAATAATGTTGTTTGCCCATCCTGCTACTGTACATTAATTGAAACTGCCTCTGGAATACCACCTAACCATAATATTTATAAGTATCAAACAGGGTAAAAAATGAAGATAAAAAAATAAGACCTACTAAACTGGCCCTGCATGGAGCTGTCACATTAAAAAAAACTTACAGCGCTGGTATTCTGTTACTCTCTCTCTTTGATGGCACCAGCATTATTTAATTTAATAACGTATGTTATAAAAGCGTTACGCGTAATATTTTAGATCAGGCAGGCGTGTAATGTCCGTTATAATAAATTATAACTTGTAACCGTTACGTATGTACATTTATTATAAAGTTGTAACTGAACTCAGTTATTTTGTTAAGGAGTTCAGTGATATATTTTTTAATAGTGGTTAAGTTGAGATCGAGTCAACGGTTTAATGTTGTCTAGTGATGTCAAAATATGCCTCTTTTACATGTACGTTCGTATTACATACTTCTACAATCTAGGGAATAATTAAAATAAGTAATAGTAAATTTAGGGTATTATCAATAGGGATCTATGAAACTATGGCGCTAGCACAGCTAGTTTCAAGCATTGGTTAAAATCTCTAAATAACATTTTATATTTAAAAATAGCTTAAGAGCGTTTACACCTTACGGCATTTCATTCAAACTTTCAAGTCCTTATTTTCCGAAATGACTGAACCGGTTTTAATGAAACTTCATACGCATAAGCAGGATAAATAGGTCTAAAAAGTTACTAAATAAAGTTTTCATTCCTGTTTCATACGATGCCTGACTAGATCGAGAATGTAATTGGCAATAAAAGAATTATCGTTTCTGAAAGAATGTTAAATTTTATTAGTTTTTCGAAGTATTTTGACAAAAATTTGACATCCGCGTAACAGAAAAAAATAATGATCAAAGGTTTTAACAAGACTTCAATAGTTTATTAAGACGCTGCTAAAATTAATATTTCCCTTGTAGAAACTGCCTGTTCAATACTAACTAGTGATAGCTATCGTACATAAATTACCTAGTACATAATGCGGTGTGTTTAAAGCTAATCTACACTGCAGCCGGTGCAGAGGGCGTGGCTTCCTCTTCCTTAGAGACAGGTTGTTCCGTCCTGTATAGTGTAGCCTAAGCTTTATTATTATTATGTTTTGTTAATGGTGGCGTGTTCGCGTTAATGTTGTCGTTGATTGATGTAGTTTTTTTCTTAGTGTTTCCAATACGAATTTTCTTTCCTGGATGGACATTTCACCAGTTATGTTTAAGTCCCATGTAATAGAGGGCGAGCCTATTACTATCGACTGGGTTCAAATCGTGATTACGTTGGTGCTACTGAGAAATTCCTGATGGAAAAACCCAATTAAAATATTTGAAACTGAAAAATATTTTGCATGACCCGGGAGTCGAACCCAGGACCTGATGCTCAGCAGTCGCGCTTGAGACCACTCGACCAACGAGGCAGTCACGAAAATAGTAGTTTAGTGCAGCTACGGCCTCCGTGGCTGTTACAGAGTCATTCCACACCAGCACCCAGGGCCTCATGCTAAGCATTCGCGCTTGCACCACTATTCCTAGGCTAGCTGTCCCGCGCAACTTCGTCTGCGTCACATTTTCCCCGTTATCGCATTATTTTTCATTGCTGCTCCGCTCCTATTGGTCGTAGCGTGATGATATATAGCCTATAGCCTTCCTAGATACATAGGCTATCTAATACTGAAAGAATTTTCAAATCGGACCAGTAGTTCCTGAGATTACCGCGTTCAAGCAAACACACAAACAAACAAACTCTTTTGATTTAATTGTGGTATGTGGTATAGATAATATATTTGAACTTCACGTACAATATTGTCTTTATTCTGACTTCTACAATTTCTCCGAAACTTCATTGCCAATGCACATAACACACGCATTTTAAGTTAAAGATGGTTGTTAATCTGTCACCAGCCGGCGCCAGTTTCAACGATTCCCTTCACTGCGAAATACTTGACTAAAATACTAATTAGTCTAGATCCACTGTCAGACTAAGAACAGTCTAAAGATTCCTTTCACAGGTTTTTTTTTTTGAAAAACGTATATATTTTATGCAGCAAGTGCGCCAAAGTAAATAAATAACTGATTATATAAAGTTGGAGGTAAATTGAATTGGATATTGTTGTTATGTAATACCTTATGTGCTGAGCTGTCGGAAGTTCCTGTCAGTAGATAATCAGTATTTTGGATTAGTTAGTATAACTTTTTTTTATCTGACTGGATCCCGGAGTGGACGTGTGTCTTCCGGGGTTTACATAATAGTTATTATATTACTTTTAGGAGAGTAACTCAACAGCGAGACGAAACGATTAGCCAGTCGTCGGTCGGGTCTATTTGGCCTGAGGTTACCCCTCATTATATAAACATCATCATCATCATCATCTGCCTATAATGTTCCCACAGCTGGGACACAGGCCTCCTCTTAATGAGAGGGAGTGGGCTTTAATCCACAACGCGTGCCCAGTGCGGGTTGGTAGATGTCACATGTCTTCGAATTTTTAGTTCTAGAACATGCTGGTTTCCTCACGATGTTTTCCTTCACCGTTTTTGAGGGCACCAAATAAATTACACAAAGTAATGCGCCTGCCTGGTGTTGAACCCACGGCTTAATGCTCGTAAGTCGGGGCTGCGACCACTGGGCCACCGCTGGTCTCACCATAATAATGAAGAAAAATATTTGCGTCTGATATATCTCCAACACTGTCTTCGAGTACCTATTCCACTTTGCCCCCACGGGCGCAGTGCAAAGATGACGAGGGAAAAGTAAAAAAATGTTTGGGATTGATATAAGCCTCCCAAAACCTTTAGGTCTGCTCTCTTGGCACCCATAGTTTCGGCTAAATTACGGGCCTTCCGTCCGTGGCACCTACGGACATAAAGGGGTCCGAAGTACAAATGAATGACAACATGATGCTGTCACTACTGCCGATGTGTTTTCAAAACTCATTTATACGAAAATAAAGGGTAGAAGGTCCATTTCGAAGTTTCGAGCTTCTTTCGGACCGGCTCGTATTTACCGTTGACGGATTTAGAGAGTAGACCCCCTTAAATCAATCCTATTGGAAGTCATCGTAGTAAAAATATGAAACGCTTTTAAACCAAATTGATACTAGTCTAAGACCCTCTGGGACATTTGTTGCATATTGATATGCAGTTCGTGTATCTATAAGTACACTGATTCATACTAACTATCGCATGGATAATAATCTATATATATATATAAATTACGCGTCACATTGTTTGTCCGGGATGGACTCCTAAACTACTCAACCGATTTTAATCAAATTTGCACACCGTGTGCAGTTTGATCCAACTTGAAAGATAGGATAGCTTACATCTCAATTTATTGTCGCAATATTATTTTATTGCAAATTAAGTCACAATTATCTGTTAGCTACAAACGATTCTAACAGATGGCGGTATCTGTTGACTGAATTGAGTAAGTATTCAAAGATGGCGCTGTATAGAAGCAGAGCAGCAATGAAAATTATTGCGAAAAACGGGGAAAATATGACGCAGATGAAGTTGCGCGGGACAGCTAGTTGTAATATATAATATTTATCATCATTCTCATTTAAGAAATAAATAAAACAGTATAGTTACACAATTTAATGAAAGTTTCTACCATTTAGAAAGATAATTTCTTTAATTAATTAATAAGATTCAAATAAAAAAATAAATAATTATTGCTCTCATACTATTTATATTTATAAAATAAACTCATAATTGTGTTTACGTAATGCTAACTTTTGCTTATAATTTAATTACAATAGGAAGCGTGGCGCCACGCTTCAAGTATTTTATCAGATAATTTAAATTAATGTTGATAAAACGTTGTTATTACATTTTGCATGCCTAATTAAAATTATGGACGTTTGTAGCTTTCGTTTCGCCTGGCACAGTCACAAGAACCTATTAGTTACACGTTTTTATTCTATTGTATGTTGTTAAGAACAGAATTGATCTAATAGAAAATCTTGTATTGACTAGTTTTAATGGTAGACGGTAATAAAAACAGTCAGTTTAACTTGGCTTCGGCCGTTCTATTTAAAACTAGTTGTCCCGCTCAACTTCGTCTGCGTCACATTTTCCCGGTGTTCGCAACATTTTTCATTGCTGCTCCGCTCCTATTGGTCGTAGCGTGATGATATATAGCCTATAGCCTTCTCGATAAATGGGCTACCTAACACTGAAATAATTTTTCAAATCGGATCAGTGGTTCCTGAGATTAGCGCGTTCAAGCAAACTAACAAACAAAACACAAACAAACCCTTCAGCTTTATTATTAGTATAGTATAGAGTAAATAGATATACAACGTGTTGTTTTGCAACCTCGTCAAATTTAAGGAGGTAACTATGCTAATGATTCTCGTCCCGAATCACTAATAAAATTGGTTGGTAATTTTTGTTTTTAATCTCATTTACGGAAATCGGTAAGTGTGAAAAACCCGTGTTTTAAACTAGAGCCTTCTGATTCTCGCCTTATAACCGCGCCTCCACAAATACAAACAATTTCAAACGTTTATTCGATCATTTCTTATTCCCTAACCCACGTTAAGGGGGTTATTCTGAAATACTGACAAACATAAACAACCAAAAAAATCTGCGTTTATTAGTAATTAACTAGGTACCGTAATTTTAATTGATTATTTATGTCTTGTGTGACAACCTACTGAATTTTGACGAGGATGCAAAACAACACCTTGTAGATAAGTAAAACAAATAAATAAATGAGATTTTACAATAAGCTTTCGAAAATTCGTAAAGGATGCAAAAAAATGACAAAGAAGTCTGGAAACGATTCTCTCTTTGATTCTGAGACTGAATTTCCAGATCTGAATCCCAAAGCTCGCTTAAAATTTTGGAAAGCTAAAGTCACTTAATCATCACACCTTCAGAAACCTCGACCAAGTTAAACATAGTTAAAATATCAAAGAGTACTCGTCTACAAATCATAACTGTCTCTTGCAAATCCATAAACACTATAAATAAAAACCTTTAACTAACGAGCAGTTCCAACACAATACCATCACCGCGAATCTCACAAGATTTCCCATACAAAACACCGGTTTTTGCCGAACCGGTCGCGGCTCGCAATGTCTCCGTGCTTTCTAGAGAGTTCAGCTTTCCAACCTGCGCAAGCGACTGTCATAACACGTTTTCTATATATAGAAGATGCTGCGATTGTAGATTTACGTGGGTCTATGGAATTTTTGGCGTTAAGTAATGAGAGAGATTTGAAAAGGCGTCAAGGCTATACAGAGAGATCAAGGTAACCTGTAATATATCAATGCAGGACCGACCGATAGATTTTGTGAAGTAAGGGATGGAAAAGTGGCATGTGGTGGTAAGCAAAGACGGCACTTTCGTGTTCCACGCGCGCCTCAAGGAGATGGCAGCAAATCCGAAGGGGTCTGAGAGAGCCCATGCCTGCCAGGGCTACGATACTGTTCCGAAGAGATACCGTGGCCCTGGAACATTAGAAGGAACATGGATGGGTCTTAGTCAGTACACGTCTGACACTCCCTTCCATTCCGCCTAGAGCGTGAGGAGTCATTTGATGATTTGCCATCCGTAAAAAAGGGATGTGGTAAAGCCATTTGTGTTAATTTTTCGGTTGAAAACATGATAGTAAGGGAAACTATCACGACTTATAAACTGCAATAAACTAAGATGCCATCATCATCATCATCATCCTCCTGCCCTTATCCCAATTTATTTGGGGTCGGCGCAGCATGTTTTCTTCTTCCATACTTCGCTATTGCTTGTCGTCTCATCAATCACCTCCTTACTCATTATCCTTTACAGCTTACATAGTTTCTTTGGCCTTAAATCTTTCAATGCGGTGTCACTGAAAACAGTATCGCAGTTTCGCAATATTTAAAATAAACTCTTTAATAAATCATCTTTTCACAGCTCTCCTATATCATAATTTCACAAAGACAATATTTTTTTTTAATTCTCTACACAATAGATAAAACTGATGGGTAATCACCATAGATCGGAGTAGGTAGATTGAATTAAGGTCATTGATCCGAAACGTAACGTATTAATATGGACATTCCTCCGGAATTGGTTGATTTGATTGAAATTTAAGTGCAACAATTTATAAAAAATTGTGGCATTAAAAAGGCTAAAAACAAAAAAGAAATATTAATGCTTCGATCGGAATTTGATTGTTTTTATTATTAAACAGATAAATAATAAATTAATTAAGTTTGGATACCTTCCTTTAAATTTTGAATTGAGTAGTAATTATATCACTACCAACATTAACAATATTTAATTGAATCCGGAAATACCGGAATTACTTTCCGGAAAAATGGCTTATCCATGTTATTCTTTCTGTGTGCATTTATGATACAAGTACCATAAATCAATCTACCCACTCCGATCACTGGTAATCACAATATACCAAACACAAACTCTTTATCATTCACAGTCATGGCGGAATCGCCAAATTCATTGTCAATTGCGCAAACTGACATTGGGTAGAACGTGGTGTGTGAACGAAAGTAGTGACCGCTATGGGTTGATAGGTTATTGTGACAGGACACGAAGCCATGGAGAGGTTACGAAAAACCACTAACATTTAACTGCTTAGGGCTGCCGATGTCATCATACAGGTGGCCCTATTTATTTATTTATGTAGTGTTTTTGCACATAATCGTAAGTTTATCCTCTTTTGCAAATCTCGCAATCAAAAACTAAAGTCGCCGTTGTACATAAGTTTTTATATTGCAATTTGTGTGTATATTTTCTTTTTTTGTGTGCAATAAAGAATAAGAATAATTACGTGTTGTAAGAAGGACGGGTAAGGGTTTTATTCATCGGTAGCAGTAGCATGAAAATTCACCAATTATTGGTGGATCTATTATCTTATATCCACTGTTACAGTTGAGCATGCTTCCCCCAGTTGTCCCAAAATTAGAGGTTTCAAACCAAAGCGAAGTATCACTCTTTTTTTTGGGTTGTCTAATGAAATATTATGTATTGTGGATGAATCCAGTATACAAATGACTACCTGTCCGGCGCAACTTCGTTTGCGTCACATTTTCCCCGTTTTCACAACATTTTTCATTGCTGCTCCACTCCTATTGGTCGTAGCGTGATGATATGTAGCCTATAGCCTTCCTCGATAAATGGGCTATCTAATATTGAAAGAATTTTTCAAATAGGACCAGTAATTTCGAAGCCTATTCATTCATTTATTCCATGCAAACAAACAAACAAATAATCAAACAATCAAATCTTTCCTCTTTATAATATTAAGTTTAGATAGCGCGACGTATGACAGAGGATAATGGAGCTTGTTGCGCCGACAAGGGCAGGAAGATGAAAATATCGTGGATGAGTGAAGCTTTCTCCATGCGGATATTGAACCAGAGAGTCACAGATCAATAGGTCAACCAAATGACAGATATACGAAGAGAGCCTTCCGAAAAGACGTTTGTTTTTTGTTCTAGTATATTAAGTAAGCTTCTCCTTATCTCCACTCAATATAACAACAAATACCAATAGTCAGTCACAAATCCTAGGCATGACAGAATAACTATTTTCATTGCCACTTGCGCAAACTGACATTGTGGTGTAAACGCGACGTGTTTGCCAAAACGTAAACAGTGCAAGTATAGATAGACCTGTCAGTTCATTGTCGCGTATGCGGCGTGCGTGTAATGTTTTAACATTCTGCGTTATATAACGTCGGTTAAATGTCGAGGAGCTCGTGGATAAATATAACAGCCGCACGGGTCGATCTTCAAGGTTAAGCCGTGCTTGCCGGGGTCGGTCCGGGGATGGGTGACCATAATTACATACCGAGTTTCCTCCGTGCCTAGGAAAGCACGTTAAGCCTTTGGTCCCGGCCTGTCATTTGTAGATCTTTGACAGTCGTTACAAGTAGTCAGAAGCCGAAAGTCTGAGTCAAGGGGTTTAGTATTATCCAGTTACTGGGTTGTGGAGGTTAGATAGGCAGTCGCTTTATGTAAAAAAATTAAATTAAAAATTTAAAAAACCCCCGACACAAAAACCCTCTAAAAAGCCAAAAATAAATTAATCCAAGCGTCGTAGCGTCGGGGGTCCGCTTTGTTCTGTGCTTGTACTAAGCGGTCTTCTTAGCGGTCCCCCGACGCTACGACGCTTGGATTAATTTATTTTTGGCTTTTTAGAGGGTTTTTGTGTCGGGGGTTTTTTAAATTTTTAATTTAATTTTTTTTCATGCTTTTTAAAGTTATTTTATTTTTGCCTAGCCTTGACTTTCCTACTCCTGGTTAACGAAACCAAGGAAAGATATAAATTAAATAAAATATAAATTGGGGGGGGGGGGGGGTGCACCCCCCCCCCCTCAGCAATGCCCATGGTGACAAGCGACAACATTTCAAATAGATTACCTGTGAAAGTTTTTAAATCCCTACATCAACTAGAAAAGACGTGATGATCTTCAAACGGCTGAGCAGATTTTCATGAAACATAGCTAAGAACACTCTCGATTAAAATACCTTTCAAACGACACCACTTTTATCTAAATCGGTTCATCCGTTTAGGAGCTACGATGCCACAGACAGACACACAGATACACAGATACACAGATACACAGATACACAGATACACAGATACACAGATACACACGTCAAACTTATAACACCCCTCTTTTTTGGTCGGGGGTTAAAAATACTGATACTTAGCTGCATCCGGTTAGACTGGAAGCTGACCCCACCAAAGTTTGGGAAAAGGCTAGGCAGATGATGATGATGAAGTGTCGTCTGTACACAACATTTCTGCGCTCCTTTGAAGAATAGGTGACCTGACTTTGTGTTATTTGTGGTGAATGGTAACTCAAGCAGGGTTCAGAGGTGAATGAAAGGTTATGCGTTTGAAAAGTTACTGTTGAGGGCTACGCCGTCGTCGCGGGTTTTGTGTGGGTCATACTATCTAGTACGTAGACTACGTTGAATTAGTAACCATGTCAGTTTAAAAAGTGATATTTTCATCATGTTCTGCCGTGATCATGCCTTGATTTCGAAGTACAGTGAGTCGCAGTACAGTTTTGTCGCACGAGCGTCAATCGCTCTTCCGTTTGTCGACCTCACGATACAAAGCCGAGTGGAGGGTCCTGCGAGGAGATGCATTTTATTTTTGTGATATTTGGAGCGAAAAAACAATATATGAGAAAAAAAAATGGGAATAACAAAAACAGTATTACTTCAACGATTAAAAGCTTTGTATTGGCTGAAATGTAGTAAAAAGCTTTAACGAAAATACTAGTGCAAACTTTCTTATTAACTCCATAACTACGTCTTTGTTTGTCACGACTGCTGAGTATGAGGTCCTGTGTTCGATTCCCAGGTCGGGCAAATTGTTATTGGGTTTTTCCATCAGGAATTTCTCAGTAACAGCCACGGAGACTGGATTTGTTCCCGGTTGACGGCAATAGACTTATTGTCAGGCCTACGATGTCCTCCCATACTTTAGTACTAACGCTGTAACAGAAATATTGTAAAACCAAATGATTTTAAAAGAGTAACCAGGGAGTTTCCTGCTGGTTCTTCTCCATAGGAAACGACCAACCCGAACCGAGCACCTTTTTGTCGGGCTTTTTATAAGTGCCCCTGTAGGCCTATGTAAAATAAAAATATTTTGATATCATCAAAATATGATAGACTCGCCGCCTATTATATGGAACTTATACATAAGTATAACTTATACGAGTGTGGGTGTGCGAGGATTACATGCGTGATATTGTGTGGAACTTCATAAGTAAAGTACCTCCTTATTACGAATTCAACAAATTGATTGCCTCCACCTACGAGGCCCAAAAAACAAAAAGGCTACTATTTAGTTCATGCATGCATGCTCATGAACGCAGGGACATCCATACCTATTGTATTTGGTAACATAATCTTTTCAAGTTTTTAGTTCAAGGTGCAGCCCACGTGATCTTGTGCTTTATTTCAAGTAGTAAATACAAAGAGCTTGGGAAAGTTGCAGTCACTGCAGTGAAGTTCCCACGGCGACATATCAAGCTAACATGGTCTCGCTTTGTATAGATTTCTCGTACAAAGAGAGATCCACCTAAACTGGATGGTAATAGTCCGATTGGTCGCCTTGCGTACAAGTATGCACCCACTTCTGTTAGCTTCAAGTGTTTATTTTGTGCCTCGTCGCGATACAAACAAATGATTGAAAGTGTACGTTTGCTTGCTTTCCTATGTTCATATATAAATAGGTACATAACTTAGTGTGCGTCCACACTGCAGGCCCAGCGCGGTGGCGACGGCGGGCGTGTAATATCAAACATATGAAACCGTCGCTTGTGGCCACACTGGAGTGGCAAACGCGGGCGCGACGCACGACGGGCATGTGTGATTGAGCACTTAGCGCACGTAGTTTTTAAATGTTCCTATCCGCGTGTTATGGCCACACTGAACGCGACCTAATGCGCTGGTGGCAGGGGTTCATCATATTAATTTTAAAAAATCACAGGGTCGGACTATCTAATAAAAATACCAAATCCTCGTCCATGGTTTGCAACACCTGAAATACGTTTTAACGCTACAACGCTACTCGCTCGTCACTGTGGCCACCGCACGCGGCACACCTCCGCTGTTGCATCCGCCACAGGCCCGACACCGCGCGTTCAGTGTGAACGCACAAAACACGGTACAAAACTGGTGAAATTTGAATGTAGTATAGGTACTATGGTACTCTGTTTTACCCTTCAGGGATTCAGGCATGATATTTTGTAAGATTAAATAGGTACTTATGTATGAGATAGCTGGTTTAAATATTTTATGGATATTCACGGAAGGTACCCAATAACTGGGTCTTGGAAAGTCATATAAGCCGTCGCTCTATGTAAAATACTGGTCTTCAGCTAAATCTGGATAGTCTGGAGACCAACTTTAACATGGTTTTGAAAAGGCGTGGCAGATTATGGGAGCTGTATGTTTGCAATTGCTTTTAAACTCTCATAAGTCAATCTAAGGAAGTATTACGCATCTGTACTTCTGCAATTTTAATTCCTTGCTCATCAACAACAGTAGGCAAATGACAAAACACAATGGTCTACTTCGATCCTGATCTGCGCTGTTTTAAATATCTTTATTCATGTTCAATTACTTTAAAGTATGTTTTCCTTTATTTCAGCTATAGGACGCCTATAGTAATGCCCAAGTAAACTAAAACTTAAAATAACTGTTTTATATACGAGGTACTGTTTATGTTTAAATTCTCGTCATTGCGTGATACCCCAACCAAATCAGCATTTCCCATCAATTCTAAAGTTGCAATAAATCCAATCTAAATTCGATTCATTGCTAAAGCGATTGCTATTGTTTACTTAAAGTCACTGACCAGAGACGCAGCACGAATGGGCGACGCGACGTAAAGGTAACTTAAAGTCGAACGGTTTTTTTTAGGCATCGCATTTCACACAACTTACTCATCATCTGCCTAGCCTTTTCCCAAACTATCTTGGGGTCGGCTTCCAGTCTAACCGGATGCAGCTGTATTTTACATGAAGCGACTGCCTATCTGACCTCCACAACCCAGTAACTGGGTAATACGATACCCCTTGGTAAGACTGGATGTCAGACTTTTAGCTTCTGACTACTCGTAACGACTGTCAACACAACTTACTATCTATACTAATATTATAAAGCTGAAGAGTTTGTTTGTTTGTTTGCTTGAACGCGCTAATCTCAGAAACTACTGATCCGATTTGAAAAATTCTTTCAGTGTTAGATAGCCCATTTATCGAGGAAGGCTATAGGCTATATATCATCACGCTACGACAAACAGGAGCGGAGCAGCAATGGAAAATGTTGCAAAAAGGGGGAAAATGTGACGCAGACGAAGTTGCGCGGGACAGCTAGTAGGTGATAAGCAAAATGGCTATCAGTATTTTACCATTGTTGTTAGTGACCATGTCTGTTTAAAAACTTATAAGTATATATTATTACGTGTGAAATGAGTATTTTTAACGTAAAAATCGTTCGTCCGTATATACTTTATGTTTACTACGCGGGTTTGTGTTAGGCCCACGGTACAATTGACAAGTAGGTCATAAACACGGTTAGTTAGATTTGTAACGGAGCGAAGTATTTCTCTTATTGATTTGCAATTAGAGCTGTTTCATTCGAATAGGATTGGCATAATATCGTTGTTGTTAGTGAGTTGATCATAATTGTGCGTTGATGTCTTTTGTATGGGTTATACAAAGACTATGATTTCGTATTTATTTGGAGTAATGACAGGTTTAAAATGTTTCTTATTTACAATGAAACACTTGAATTAATTACTGCAGACCCGTTAAGCTAAATAATAACAGCCGCTTGAGTCAATCTTTAGGATGAGCCGTACTTGCCTAGGTTTGTCCATAGATGGGTGACCACCCATTGCTTACCGCGCTTCCTCAGTGCCTCGAAAAGCAAATTATGCCGTAGGTCCCGGCTGTCATTTATATATCTTTGGCAGTCGTTTGTATCCACCGATCCCGAGATCAGATTCAATTGGCAACTGATTCCGCCCATTTGTATCCACCGACCTCGGGATCCGTTTCCAACAAAAAAAATATCAATATTTGTATCCATCTATCCCGCGATCCGTGCCTACAAGAAAAACGTATTTTTGAAACTGATCACGGTCTACACAGACATGAAGTAAAGTATCAAAATTTTTTAAACTGGTTTTTATTTCTATAGTCTTCTATCTATTCTTCTTCACCAGTTTGACGAAACTAACCAACTAATAAATCAATAATAATGGCGAATTCAGCAACGGAAAATCGAACGACTGAGTAGTAATCGAAGATTTGCAAATCTTACCCAGTAATTTACTCCAGAACTGATTGATGACAAATCAATCGCCAACAATAAAGATGAGGAAACTACTTTTGTAATGAAATAAAATAATGTCGCAAAACCATGACCGATTGTTTTGGAATAACGTTCAGTCTGCGTAATATTATTTACTCGACAGTGACGAAAAAAAGAGAAGAGCGACGGCTTTGATTAATAAAACTATAAATGCAAAGGAGTGTAATTCAAACCAAGAAATCAAGAATGATCGAAGTTATGCAACACTAAACTGCAGTTAACTTATGCATAAGCATATGCAAAATCGTCATTTAATATTTTCACTACTGGAACACAGGCAATTCACCACGCAGAAGTATAGTGGGTTGGTGGATGTCACATATTTTCTAATTTTTCCGATATACGTTTTGTGAGATCAGGTAGATGAGAGAGATCTTGAATTAGCTAAAAGTAATATATGGCAAGGATGGAGCCTGAGAACTTGGAGAAGTTTATTGTGGCTATTAACGTGGAAGGAAAAAGGGGCCGTGGAAGATCACCTACTCGATGGACAGATGCGGTGAAGGAAGTATGCAGAGGGAATTTCCAGGCATCTGTCCGCATGGCCGCAAAGCGTCCAGCATGGAGAGCGTTAGTGGAGAAAGCAACGACCTCCTGTGGTCACGACCCTCAGTCATGACGAAACGAGGAAGAAGAAGAAGAATAGACCCTTGGTAAAACTGGGTGTCAGACTTTCGGGGCACTAACTACCTGTAACGACTGTCAAAGATCTACAAACAGCAGGTACTCAACGGCTTAACGTGCTTTTTGGGGCGCGGCGGAGTCTCGATATGTAATAATGGTCACCCATCCATGGATCGACCTTGACAAGCGTTGCTCAACCTCGAAGATCGACCAGTGCGGCGCTTGTTATTCAGGTACGCGCTCCCAGAAAAAGTAAGGTATAAAAAATATTACATTCTTTTTCTCACGGGTGTAGGCGGCAATCGCCGAACTCCATCTGTTATGATCCCTACATTCTCCTTGCTCACACACGCATGTGAGTGAAGCTATAAAGACATCTTAGAGATTACCGGCAACCTACCAAAGTATAAATAGTACTTAGTAATCTTAGCAGCGGATGCTTATGTGCTTCATCTAATAAGTATGTTTACAACCGGACATAGGCTAGCGGTGGATGCAACAGAATTGCAACAGCCATGACTGAGCGGATGTGAGGCATCAATGAGGACCTGTTTGCTGGGTGGGCAGGACAATGTAGTAAGCTTAGCCAACTATAAATATGTAAAATATTATATTTTGTTACGATGTTGAAACAGAATAAAATAGAGCTTAGTATTCTGTGGGATAGATTTTGTTCTCTGTAGGATTTATACAGGGTTATTGGTAAAACACCAACAACCTCTTAATAGGTCGTTGTACTCATCATTATGAACAACATTTACTATGGGACCAAACATGATATCGCGAAAAAAAAATTAGCTTTACCGTACTTTATGTTCAGATAACTCGTCAAAATGTACAGATCAGCTGATTTTTTTTTCACTATTTCGGGTTTGGTCTCATAGTAAAAGTTGTTCATAATGATGAGTAGAATGACCTCTGAAGAGGTTGTTGGTGTTTTACCAATAACCCTGTATATTCCGTGTTTTAATATCCTAAAAAGGCATTGTATGTACCATATTCTACGATTTAATGTTTGTGTCTTGTCAGTTGATAATTGTATTTTTTACAGTTCAGATTATACAAGCTGTTGTTTTGCAACCTCGTCAAATTCTTGGATGTAACTATGCTAATGATTCTCGACCCGAATCAATAATAAAATGAGTAGATAATTTTCTTTTTTTTATTTATTTACTGAAATCTCTAACTGTGAACCACCCGTGTTTTAAACACGGGCCGTCTGATCCCTGCCGTAGAACGTCGCTTACACACAAACAAAAAACCTCAAACGTTTTTTCGATAATTTTATAATCCCTCAACCACGCTATGGGGGTTATTCTGAAATATTGACAAATTTAAACAACAAAAAAATGCAGTGTTTTTTAATAATTTACTAGGTACCGTAATTTATATTGAATATTTATGTCTTTTGTGACAACATCCTGAATTTTGACGAGGATGCAAAACAACACCTTGTATATACCTCAAGTTTCTTTAACAAATAAGATTTAATCGTTGTAAAATCAGTCTGACAGATTATTCTGTATAAATGCATAAGTTTAGATTTATATCTCAATATACTGCATGACATTTTGCACAACTTTGTTCGTTTGTAAAATTGCAAAAAAAATGTAAATGCTAAATATTGCGACAACATGGTCGGATGTGAGCTATCAATGAATAACTCGTTTCTAAGATGAAGAGAAATATAGGTGTTTGGGAAATTGTAACATAACATTACGCTATAATCCCTGGGTTTAAACTGTAGAGTTAGGCATAGATCTATCTAATAGTAGGTACACCCATATTTTGCTAGTCATCTTTAAGTCCCATGTAAAAGGGAGCAAGCCTATTGACATCAACTGGGCTCATATCCAGACTCCGTGGCTGCTGCTAAGAAATTCCATATGGAAACACTCAATAACACTTTACTCTACCTGGGAATCGAATCCAGGACATCAGTAGTCGCGCTGGGGACCACTACACCAGCCAGCCAAATTATAATGTGTTAAACAAAAATACGCGCGGGGTTGAGGAACTCCTTCTTTTTTTCGGTGGTTTAAAATGGCAATTAGTCATAAATTGATTAGATACTGTTACTCAGACAAAAAAATATTTGTATTATTAAATTGTATAAAATAATATAATAATAGCAGCAATTTTGATTGTAGTAAAACAAGTTTTGTGCGTTGGTGTTATTGAAAGTTAAGAAACGGATAATTGGAAGCGTGCACCTGTATTTTGAAATTGTTTAAAAGCTCTGTTTATTTTGTAAGAAAATTAAACTTAAAAAAAGTGAACTAAAAATTATGAAACTAAGAGTAGAGGTGACGTTTTACTTTTTATTGTAAGAGATTTAAAAGTATACGAAGAATCTAATCGGTTAACAAAAAGGAATACTTGCTATTTTTGTGATTTCGGTGAGTCAAGATTCTTATTGCAGACACAAAATCTGTTGCAAAAAAATTTCAAATCGAATTACTTTTTAAACAGTCTGTGCTACCGTTGTTATTTGGGGTTTTTCGTGACTTATCCAATAACATTTGCCTGCTCACTGGTTACAAAATAATAGAAAGAACAGAAAACTCTTGAATATGTATCTGAATTACAGATAAGTGTTTGCTCTAAGCTCTAGCAAAATTCTATTTATTAGGTTTTCATCACTTTCACTAAATCATATAAATCGAACTAGTTTTTTCCAATGCAATCCGATATCCTTGAAGTTAATTGAGGCTGTTCCGTCCATCTTAAATTAACCGAAATTAGATTTATTTGATCTCGTGTGAATTTTGTTATCTTGCAACACTTAGAAAGGTAGACCATCCTAAATAGCAAGGCTAGGTTCGACTGAGGATGTAAACATTTGCATACAAGTAGCTCATTAGTTATTACTTTGAAGGTTACATTTTGAAAAGAATCTAGATTTAATATGCAATTTAATATATTTTGTTCTAGCTGTGCCCCGCAACCTTCGTCCGCGTGAAATTATTATAAAAATACTAGCTACTGCCCGCGACTTCGTTCGCGTGGATATTTTGATGGGTTTTAGGGATGTGAAAAATAAATGTTGGCCGATTGTCAGACCTACCCGATATGCACACAAAATTTCATTCAAACCGGTTCAGCCGTTTCGGAGGAGTTGGGTAACTAACATTGTGACACGAGAATTTTATATATAAGATTACTTCCCTATTTAAATCGGATTTTGTTATCAATATCAAGGGTTTTAATTTTTTGTACGGAACCCTAATCCTATATCTTAGATAAAAGTTAAATCTTCAGTTACTCCATAAAACATCAGCTGTATACCAGTAAAAGTCCCGTCAAAATCGGTCCAGCGGTTACGGAGATTATCAAACAAACAGACAGATAGACAGACAAAAATTTAAAAGTAAATATTTAAAAAGTTATTTGGAAATTACAAACACACACTTCAACTATATTTATTTGTATGTATGTATTATTAATTGTCCTGATCTGGAAGTCAAATGTCACTATATAAATAGCAATAAAAACGTAGATTACATCCTTTCATCCGGTGGATTTTGCAATGGCGATGATGCCTATATTATTTATTTATTTATTAAAAACAAGGTGAATACAAATCTTTATTTAAGAACTATGCCCCACAAAATCGTTTTCACGGTTGATTTATCAGTATGTTCTTTGTTTATTGAGGAGCTCGTGGCTAAATAATAACAGCCGCACGGGTCGATCATCAAGGTGAAGCGGTGCTTGCCAAGGTCGGTCTGTAGATGGATGACCATCATTACATACCAAGTTTTCTCTGTACTTCGGAAAGCATGTTAAGCCTTTGGTCCCGGCTGTCATTTGTAGATCTTTGACCGTCGTTACAGGTAGTCAGTAGTGTCCCGAAACTCTGACAACTAGTCTTAGCAAGGGTATCGTATTACCCAGTACTAACTGGGTTGTGGAGGTCATATAGGCAGCAGCTCCTTGTAAAATACTGGTATTCAGCTGCATCCGGTAAGTCTGGAAGCCGACTCCAATTAAGTTGAGGAAAGGCTAGGCAGACGATGATGTTCTACATTTATTCTAATGAGAAAGAATGTCGTAATACGACGGTGGAACTGTTATTTTTGGCCTTTTTTACCTGACTGAAGTTAATCTGATAAAAATGTCATTCGAAAATTCTGTTAGAGATGTTGTTTTTTTAACGAATTATATGGTCTTCTAATGAGGGAGTGATCTCACATTTCACGTTATCTCATCGATTGGAGTGTGTTTGTATAATTGGGTTTTATTTTTTTATTTTAGGGAGAGGTATGATGATATAAGAGCAGCGGTGACCCAGTGGTGGCAGCCCCGACTTACGAACAGTAAGTTCGAACCCAGGGAGACGCATTACTATGTGTAATTTATTTCATCACCGCTGCTCTCTAAAACGGCGAAGGAAAACATCGTGAGGAAACCGGCATATCCTAGAAATAAAAAATCGAAGTCATGTGACATCTACCAACATGCATTGGGCCCGCATGGTGGATTACAGCCCAATCCCTCTCATTGAGAGGAGGCCTGTGTCACAGCAGTGGGAACATTATAGGCTGATGATGATGATATTACAACATCATGGTCCTAAGCGCGACGACACCAATAGCTCACATCCTTCAGATATCTGAGTGTAAAGAATCTTAATAACTACATTATTTGTTTTTTTTTCTACCAAGATTAGATAAATCATACTAATGATAGTATGATTTATAACTTTGCAAATATACCACCTCATAGATTGTTTAAACGTTGGTTTTAAACAATCAATTTGAGCATAATTTAAGGTTATTGTATGATATTTATTTGCACCGAATGGTGTCCAAGAACTGGGAAAAATAAATTTGGGTTGTCCGGCGTCGAGATCGAGATCACCGAACTACCAGGCGGTACGGCGATGCGCCATCGGTAAATGGTGGACATCCCCCCTATACGCACCTAGTATAATAATCATCATCCTCCACAGCCCGACTTCATCCACTACAGGGTAAAAAGCTAAAAGTATTCCCAAAACGCGGGAATACTTTTATAATGCGTGCCGCTAAGGAGTGGAATTCCCTGCCGGAGTCTGTGTTTCCCGATAGCTACAATCTAGGGGTCTTTACGTCAAGATTGAATAGGTTTCTTCTAGGCAAGCGTGCTTCACCGTCGACCACATCATCGCCTACCATCAAGTGAGATAGTGGTCAAGCGCGAGCCTATAGACGATAAAAAAAAGATGGGCAGACGACATGGTTGCCATCGGGGGAAAAATCGGGATGCGGCGGGCACAAAAACGTGGAGATTGGCACAAGGAAAGAGAGCCCTATACCCTGTAGTGGATGAAGTCGGGCTGTGGAGGATGATGATTATTATACTAGGTGTTGTTTTGCATTCTCGTCAAATTCAAGGAGGTCACCATGCTAATGATTCTCGACCCGAATCAATCATAAAATGGGTATGTAATTATTATTTTTTTTTAATTTACGGAAACTGGTAAGTGTGAACCACCAGATTTTAAACGCGGCCCGTCTGAATCTCGCCCTTTAATCGCGCTTCCACACATACAAACAATCTCAAACGTTTATTCGATAATTTCTTATTCCCTAAACCCCGTTAAGGGGGTTATTCTGAAATATTGACAAACTTTTTAAATAATGAACTAGGAATCGTAATTTAAATTGATAATTTACGTGTTTTGTGACAACCTCCTAAAAAAAAAAATCCAAATCCAAATTTTGACGAGGATGCAAAACAACATCTTGTTTAGATAACAAACCCTATAATAATATTTTCTTTGACGAAAATTTCTCTCAATTATAACATAATTTTAAAAACGCTAAGTATTATTTCAAGAGACAGAACACAAGCATCTAAAAAAATACAATCACCATTTTGATTACCAATAATCTTGCCAAGATTGGTAAAAATTGCAATTTGATGGCAAAACATTTCAAAAACCAGAAAATTACTTTTGAAATCTTTTTTTAAACACAAATTAAATTCAAAACGAGTTTATGCAAAGTTCAGTGCACAGTTTGAAACCGTATCATTTGAGAATAATCAAGAAATTGCGTGGATTGGAATGGCACCTGCGCTGCTCCATCTGAAGGCCTGCGCACACGAGAGCGATAATTTTTTCGCCATGTCATAGGTTCTTCACTGTGGAGCCCCCAAAGAGGACAAAATCCGCTGAATGCCTTGATGCGCCTCGATACTCATCAATTCTACATATTTTTTTTTGGGACTCCCACACTAGACCGGACAGCACTAAAGTACGGTTCTGCTATCCGGTCTGTATCTTCGGTTCTTCAAGGAACCTTATAAAAGCGCTACTTTGAGTCATTTGTGTGTGATGCAATTTAATTTAACGGAAAAAATTACCCTTATAAAAGTCTCTCGTCTGCACAAGCCTTTATCACGATACCCGTCTCTGACTGTTCACGAGCTAATTACGTAAATACAGACTTCCTTGGGATGGAACAACTATGCTGATGGGAAGTCTTTTATAACATAATGTATGATGGAGGCCGGATGCATGGTGGTCTGGTCATTATCAAGGTTTGATTCTAGGCAGATGATGATTCTGTATTATTGCTTGTGCTATCATTACTTTTTTATTAGGGTTTAATATCCCAGGGCTTCTTATAACTCTCTATTCTACCAGATTGTTTTGTTAATCAATGTACAACTCTGCCGATCGCAGCCCACAGTTGGACATAGCCATCTCCCAACCAGCGCTTCTTCTTCTCGAATCGACGACTCAGGTTTTGTGTTTTCCGAACGGTACGTAGCAACCTGGACAGCTCTGTCGTTTGACTCATCCAAGTCCAGCCCCCGTATTCACAAACGCTCGGATTTGATTTCAATTCGGAACTCGGACATTGTATGTCATCTCACTCGCTTTCGTAATGCCAAAACAAGATAGACATACGACTTATCGAATCGAAATAGAATCCGTGCGTTTGTGAATACGGGTGCTGGTGGGTGCAATTAGTTATGCACGACAGGTAGGAGACAAGGTGTGACATAAATCTACCAGCGCTACGACACCCTGTTCTCCACCTTCCCCGTCCAGTCTAACCCATCCCTTCCCATCACCCCCCATCATCCCATCTTTGTTAAATCGTCGGTCGAAGATGGACCGGATTTTTAGTGTTTAAACTGATTTTTTTGCAGTCTAAAAAAAGAAGCATGATTACTCCAAATAACAATTTGAAATTAGAGATTTCAAATTGTTATTTCTGCAAGTATTTCTTCATTAAAAATCGGTCAATACAGATCCTCGCGTCATGTGATTTTACAGTTTTTCTATTAGTTCTCTAGGTATATACTTTTCACAGGTATACCAACTTAAAGTCAAAATGGAATTTAATTAAACTAGTCGATAGTATACGTTTTAATTTCACACTTACTCAGCAAATAATTAAAATTTCAACGTATCGCCATTTCAATTAAGGAATAAACTCTTTAGTAAATTGCATTACATATTAGGAGTCTCATGGAGGTCCATGCCCTCTGAAGCCAATGCCCTCCTCGATAAGATTTATGGACTGATGCTCTTTTGACCAATCCACACTGGGCCCGCATGATGGTTTATGACTCCTCTCACAGAGAGGAAGCCTGTGTTCTACAAATAATATCAAAATACCGTTCATATGCTCCATATTTTGCAACCTTATACATGTATGACATAAATTCCTATTAAAGCCGTAAGTAAGTCAAGGGGCTTCTAATTTATTCGGTCAATATCAAATTTATTCGATCGAGAGAATATCAAAAGCTTGTAAGTTATGTGAAGTGAGGCTCATCTATGTATTTGTAACATTTCTAGTGAAGATTGCACATTGATTGCGCTAGGTCTAATTTATTTATCCTTTTCAGGTTGACATGATCTTACTAAATTTAGAGTGAAGCCTCTTTAATTGCTACTACTATTGATTAGTAAATTATTTGTGACTTAATCTCTAAGATGGATTTCATTAATGATTACTTGCGCAAAGTGTTTTGATGTCCGTGATCTTTTGGTTATTTTAAAGCGTAAAAGAAAGAAAGTTGTGTTGAAGAAACATTTGTGCCATAATATTAGGTCTTTACCTATGAAATTGCCGTTTTGTTTGAAAAAAGTTAAAGTATTTTTTTTTTCGAACTTATTTATTTCTTTTATTCAAAGTAATCACCCCTACAATCAATGTATCTTTGCCAACGCTGTGGCAGTTTATGGATGCCCTTCTTGAAAAAATCAGCTGGACGGGAGACAACAAACTCTTCAAAGGCGTTTTGTACTGCCTCTCGGGAATTGAATTTTTTTCCCGCTAAAAAGTTGTCCAAATTTTGGAAAAAGTAATAGTCGGAAGGCGCAAGATCTGGTGAGTATGGCGGATGAGGGAGAGCTTCCAAACCCAACTCATGCAGCGTAGAGACGGTCTGTTGTGCAGTATGGGGCCGCGCGTTGTCGTGAAGTAGCAGTGGAGACGACCGATTGACCAAAGCTGGTTGCAGACGTGCGAGTTTCGCCATCATTGTGGTCAGTTCTTCAATGTACACATCTGCAGTAATGCTCTCGCCGTTTTGTAAAAAGCTATGATGAATCACACCAGCACTAGACCACCAAACTGTGACCATCACCTTTCTAGGGGTCATTTTTCGTTTTGCACATTGCTTTGGTACCGAACCAGGATCTAACCAACTTGCTGAGCGCTTTCGATTGTCAAAAAGAATCCATTTTTCGTCGCACGTTACAATTCGGTTCAAAATTCCTTCATTTCTGTGCCTGTTAAGCAGCGCAAGGCAAGTCTCGACGCGTACGTTGCGCTGGCGATCGTTAAGTTCGTGGGGCACCCATCTATCAAGCTTTTTTATCTTGCCAATCTGTCGCAAATGGACCAATATTGTTTTAATGCTAACATCAAAAGCTGCTGCCAGCTCAGCTGTAGATTGAGTTTCATCAGCTTCAACAATCACCTTTAATTCATCATTGTTGACCAAAGTTTCCGGACGACCACGAGGTTCATTTTTCAAGTCAAAATTCCCAGAACGGAACCGAGCAAACCAATAACGGGTTGTGCGTTCGTTTGTACAGTTCTCTCCGTAAACGTCGTTGATGTTACGGGTCGTTTGTGCCGCGTTGGTGCCACGACGGAACTCATATTCCATAATTACACGAAATTTCAAAGTATCCATTATGAGGAAAAATGTTGAAATGTAATGAAAATACAACGCTAATCAATAAACAAAAGACTGATTTTGTAAATAGAATGTCATATTTTTAAAACAAAATTAATTTGAATTTAGAACTCATAGCCAATCAAAACTTTTTTTTGTTTGAAAAAGTCTGTACTGCAATACGGCAATTTCATAGGTAAAGACCTATTATATTGGTCAAAATAGACGCTCTGGCACTTGACTTTTTTCAATAGAATTTTGATAAAAAATTGAATCAAACACCATTTTTATGAGAAAAATCTCATGGAAATTGGCAAACCCCTACCAATTCGTCAACTTACAATCAGACAATGTGTGACTAACCTGGTCAGCTGTTTCAACTTAGTTGCAGCTTGCAGAGAAGCATACCCGTACCGGGAAAACTTGGCAGCTTCTTCTGAAGGCGCGTTGAAAGCTGCCACGTAGCGAGCTGGGCTGGAGTCATCCAGCCACAGACCTGGGACACAGGAAATAATTATAAGGTAGTAGATGAGAGTAAAGATTAATAACAAAAAAAAGAAGAAGATTACCAACGGGGTATCGTATTACCCAGTAATAACAGGGTTGTGGAGGTCAGATAGGCAGTCACTTCATTTACAATACTGGTATTCTGCTGCATCCGGTTAGACTGGAAGCCGACCTCAATATTGTTGGGACACGGCTTTGCAGATGATGAAACGAGAGCAAAGATTATCGAGACAAATAATTCTCTCTAGTAGAAACACTGGCTCTTCCAAGTTGGTATTTAAATGATATCTGATAATACTCACCCATTGAATACAGTTTAGGCTCCAAGACCGTGTACAATTCATGCATCTTCTGCATCCCGTACTCAGCGGCTTCCATCATCTCTTTCCTCTCTCCTATTGTTATGTTCCGAGCTTCTCCTTCGCCTTCATCCGTCTCCAAACCCAGTTCATCATCATAGTAGTCATCATGGCTGATGAAATCAGGTTTTTCATCACTTTCGTTGTGATCAACAGTCTTATTTGCTTTTGTCAAATTGTCATTGTCACAGTATGTGACTACGATAGTTGAAACATTTTTAGTCGCAGAAAAGGAGTGGTTATTAGTGTGATCTCTTTCTATGATAGTTATGTTATGTACTTCTTTCGTCAAAGTACTGTTGAATAAAGGCATTAGGTGCTTTAAAATCTCTATTATGTTTGCAGATGTTGTGTTTTTCGTATGAGGGTCCTTTGTTAGTATTTCTACGTACTTAGTGCTTTCAGTTGTAGTAGTGTCTTCAAATTTTTCAATCCTTTTTGTCGTTTGTTCCTTATTTGTATCATTAGCTTTTTTAAATGTATCAATCTTATCTTCAATACCACTCTTAATTTGATTTACTTTTTTAATGTCATTCGTTTTATCTCTAATACTGCCTTTTGGAGATGTCACTATGATAGCTTCATTCAATTTATCAGATGTATCACTTATATTATTTTTAATTCTATTTATTGAAGCTATGATAACATTAATGAGATCTTCTTCCTTCCTACTTATATTTTCATTTGTAATATTAGCTATTGTACTCAGGAACAGTTTGACTCGATCTTTCTTGTTTGAGTCCTTGTCTGAAGTTTTGTTGTTGATTTTGAAAACATCTTCTATGATCTTTGAGAATGGACAGTTGGGTGTGGTCCCTGTTGAGTTCGCTTTTGATTCCTCGTTACTAACGCTTTCAAGAAGTATAGATATCACAATGAAGATGTATTTGTACCTGTAAAAATAAAGAGTACATAATTTAGGTACCGATTTCCACTATAATTTGACAAAACATTTTCATACGTCTAATCTGAATGAGAATTGAATCTTAATAAATTACTCATGACTCTTGCCCCTTATGAATAATTCACTTCTAATTTATAAACTCTTTCTACATACTCCTTGACCTTGTCATTTTGCTGGCAATGAAGCGAGAAAGCCAACCCAATTATAATAATAAGATTACTAGTATTTTACATGGAGCGACTGCCTATCTGGTCTTCACAGTCAGTCGACGGGTACCACGATACTCCCTTGGCAAGACTGGTGTTCAGTCTTTCAAGTTTCTGAATATTCATAACGATTCAAAGATCCACTAATGACAGCCGGGACCAATGGCTTAGACAGTGTGCTTTCCGGGGCACGAAATGAATTTTTACCCATCCAGAGACCGACCAGGCATACGTTACTTAACCTACATTATGCGACTGTTATACTTAGCTTTACTACGACCGCATCATGTTTCAGTAAAATGGCATAGCGATGGCATACTTTTGTGTATTTACTTCTGCAGGTCATATTCTCATAAGTGTGTAACTTCACTTACTCATGACTCAGATTACAGCTAACTGTCCATCCTGAGACAAATAGCACGTATTACACAAGTCTCCATTACATGCGTGCAGTCATAGGTTACGCGCGATTGTCCACACCACATACTTTCGACGGCGACCGACCGTCAGAAATGGAAAGTATGCTTTCTCTACGACTTGTTCTGTCTACAGTCCTGTCACAGATATTTTACCTGTGACTGTTGCACTTCAACAGCAACCTTATTAGACGTTGAATAAAAATCACAGTGATTATGACAATGAGCGTATGTTTCCGCTGCTTGGACACAGGACACCTCTACTTGAGAGGGAGAAGGCTTTAATCCACCACGCGGGCGCAGTACAGATTGGTCGATTTTTTAAAGTCTTTGATAGACACTAGGCCGATATTCTAACGATATTTTCCTTCACCGCTTTGAGAGCAACGGTGATGAGATACATTACATAATGTAATGAGCCTGCCTGGGTTCGAACCCTATGACCTAGAACTCGTAAGTCGGAACCACAGCCGTTCCCACTGGGCTACCATTGCTCCGCGTGTGTTAGCAGTGTCACCAATCATCATCATATAAATAAAATTGAAGTGTCTGTTTGTAATTTCGAAATAATAGCTATTTACTGAACGCATATAAAAGTATATAGTACGGTACTATATACTTTTATATAAAAGACTATATATATAAGGTATATACTTTTATGTAAAAGTATATAGTACGGTACTATATACTTTTATATGCGTTCAAAAAAATATTTTAATTCTGGTTGTTTGTACCGGCTAATCTCCGAAACGGCTTGACCGATGTTGACTGGACTTTTACTGGCAGATAGCTGACGGTTTAAGGAGTAATTTAGGCTTTTGTTTTAGAAAAAAAAATTAAGAGTTCCATGAAAAAAATCATCATAAGCCGACAACAGTCAAAAGCGGGACATAGGCTTTAAAAAAAAATGATGCTTTTACCAAAATCCGGTTCAAATAGGTAAGTAATATTTTATAATAATTTCACTAGTACTTTATTCGTAACTTCACTACCATATTTTGCTAGCAGGGTAAATAATTTTGGAAGGACTGTACAACTCGTTATCGTAAACTATAGGTACGTAAAATGTCAATGTATTATATTGTCACGCTCTTTTTGTTTGGAAATGCATATGTGAAGAGCATCACTGCATCGGTGGACACAGCTTATTGATAAAACACATGACTACATGGGACAGCTAAGTGGAACAGTTCTTGGTATCATGATTATCAATTTGCTAGAGTCCACTGGTAACCATTAGTCTTCTAGTGAAAGGCTGTTGAAATGATGAGGGGTTTTAGCCATGATCAGCTCTGCTTGTTGAAGGAATTTATGATCGTCTTTTGTGGCTAATAGCAGGTGACGACCTCGTTCGATCGTAAATAAAAAATCAATTTTATTTTTTCTTAGGACGAGGAATCGTTTTTTTTTTTGGAATGGCGTCTCTCAGTTCAACCTAGGAGGTTGTCGTCTGCTTAACCGGACTATCCTGTGGGTGCCTTAAGAGTGAGGCCTCCAGCCAGGGCATAAAAATTTACAAATTAAGCGACTACACGCTAAGGGCACCCCCTGTGGGGTACGAGCTTCGGCTTAGGGCGTCGCTGGGGGAGGACTGCATTGGGGCAGGCTGGATCTGAATGATATCATTATTTAGGGGCTGATTTAAAACTACTGGCACAGCATCGCGGGCTGGCTCGAGCGAGGGTCGAGGAGGGCATGGACCGGGACCTCGCGACGGACCTCGACGGCGAGGTCGGAAAGACGGCGGTTTGTGTCTGAACTTTTTAAGAGTGCTAGTCTCTTTGCTACTCTCCTGGAGGAGGGTGATAGCATCATCGGGAGTGACGAGGGTATGCCGAGGACGGCGTACTGTACTAATGCGCGAGGGTTCGTAACGGGCGGCCGCTGCGATCAGGGGATTACAGTGTTTAATGGCGTTATCGAAGAAACGTTTCGAAAGACGTTTCATAACCTGAAGGACGGACGACGAATCGGGACAAATCGGGACTTATATGAAAAAAACTTTGGTAACCAATCGGACCAGCGACGAGACGGGAATAATTCGTCGCAAGCACTACTGCTGTTCTGTATGGTGTCAAACGTAAAGAATAGCACCATCCCATATCTTCCCGTGGGTGTCGTAAGAGGCGACTAAGGGACTTGCCACAGAATGGGCAGCAGCGTTCTCTGTGCTTTTGTAACAACCGTACTGCGATCGCCAACCCGCCTGCCAAGCGTATGGCAAAACCCCCCAAAATGTCAATATGGCGACACTTGGGGGAGGCCTTTGTCTAGTAGTGGACGTCTTTTGGGCTGAAATGATGATGACTACAGCTGAGCATGAGGTCCTGGGTTCAAATCCTGGATTTGTGGTTAATGGCTTGCATGGAGCATGGGACTTTAACATAATGTGGGTGTACTATTAGGTACACCTCTGTCTAACCCGTCAGGGATTACAGCCGTGATGTGATGTTAGCAGAAGGAGGAGGCAGCTGTGTTTGAGGATCTCTTAAAAATTTCGACAAGGTAGAGAAGACTATCATTGCTAGCATCGAAACAGAATGTCGACAGATGTAGTTGGTGTTTTTTAAACGAAGGACACAAAATAGCGTCGTCATTTTATGCAATGCATAATTAGGATCTAATTAGACCTAATTATAAGCAACCGATGCATTAAAAATTTCTTAATTTTAATAAGAATCGACTGAAAATGTCGTAAGTTGAATACAAGTCTGCGATGTTTTGCGAAGCTTTCTCGGTTGCTCAACAGAGGCCAGCGCTTGGTCAAATTAATGAATGTTTACTTGGCCGTTCAAATTGGGTTGCCAAATATTAGTGTTTTGGCATTTAATAAAAAGTCAATTGAATGATTATTGGTCGAGATAATGTTTATTTAGGCAAGCTGGGGTTTGTAATGTTAGGTTTTTTTGCGATGATTTGGCGATAAAAACTTTAATTGGTGCCCGAGAAGCGTTATGATTATGACTCATGGTGCTAAGCGATTAATTCGATAAAAGTCTCCTCTATACCAATACTTTTGCAATGGTTTGTTAGAAACTACGTGATTTAGCTTTTTTCATCTATTAACTCATGCTATACTTATTTGAAGTTAAGTTTATTATTTTTATGTGTTATTATTCAGAAACTAATTGGTATTCAAACAGCAGGACTATTTACGAAGTTAACGTGTTCCAATGATAATGATAAATTATGTTTAGTTTATTATTTAGTCTCATAGAGAGGAGGCCTGTGTCCCAGCAGTGGGAACATTATAGGCTGATGACGATGATGTTTATTTTGTTTTGTTAAAAATATCTTAACACGTTAATAATATTTTAAAACCTAGATGAGGTCGGTGTTTCCTATCCAACTACTCAGAGACGAAACATTCAAAACCAATTCAGAGACAGACTTTTTAAAGTCCAGATGTTATTGGGTCAGAATCTGATTAGTGTCTGAAACGGTCTTTTCAAGAAAAAAATACAAATAGATTTGAGAGGACCTGTCCAGTCAGCCAGTGCACGCTTTGTCAGTTATCGGGTTCGAGTCGATCTATACTGTAGTACATCTTTCTAATAAATAAAGTTCTCGTGTCGCGGTGTTTGTTACCAAAGTCCTCCAAAACGGATGAATCGATTTGTATGAAATTTTGTGTGCATATCGGGTAGGTCTGACAATCGGCCAACATCTATTTTTCATGCCCCTAAAACCCATCAAAATTTCCACGCGAACGAAGTCGCGGCCAGCAGTGGCTGTTATTTCATTGAAATATTTACGCAAAAAACAGGAACCGATAATCTAGGTACGCATTAAGAAAGATAGGCGGTCCCTAATTCCATACTTATGTACATCACAATTATTAAGTGAAGGTCTTTACCCTTATCATCATCATTTCAGCCCAAAAGACGTCCACTCCTAGACATAGGCTTCCCCCAAGTGTCGCCACATTTTCGTTTTGGGGGGTTTGCCCTACATCGGAATTAATAAATGCTTCGTTTACAGTTGCCATTGAGGTTTGATAGAATCTCGATGATAGCGATTATGTGTGTACGTAGCTACGTCAAACAAAGTTTCTACAGCATAATCACATCATATCCGTACATTTGTCATCGATCTACTTTCAAGTGAGACACACGTAACTTACATAAGTATATAAGTTACAAGCTAAGTTAGTACAAGTTTCCTGTCACGGGAAACACAAGCAGGAAAGTATTGTGCGTGTTGTTATGTTAATGTAAAATAACTTGCTTTATGAGAGAAACTTCAGTTGAATATATTAACGTTTTTATTATAATCTTATGGTAAAAGGTTTTGACCAGTTTTCGTAGCTTCTGATACTACATATGTACGTGCGACTCAGTCCAGTTATTCAGACCCACGGTGACTATATATATAGCTATTACTTTTCGAAGCCTCAGGCTCAGTTTTTTTTTATATTGGGACAAGCCCGCCACACTATTTCCAAACCACTGCAATTCCTCATCATCATCATCTGCCTAGCCTTTCCCAAACTATCTTTGGGTTGGCTTCCAGTCTAACCGGACGCAGCTGAGTACCAGTATTTTACATGAAGCGACTGCCTATCTGACCTCCACAACATAGTAACTGGGTAATATCATAACCCTTGGTAAGATTGGATGTCAGATTTTTGGCTACTGACTACTCGTAACGACTGTCAAAGATCTACAAATGACAGCCGGGACTAACGGCTTAACGTGCTCTCCGAGGTTCGGAGAAAACTCGGTATGCAATTATGGTCACCCATCTACGGACCAACCTCGGCAAGCACGGCTTAACCTTAAAAATCAACCCTTGCGGCTGTTATTATTTAGCCACGAGCAACTCCTGAAAGCCAGAATTAACTGTGGTGACCACCAGAAAATCGCCGAGACACTGAAGCTAGACCAAGTCCCAGAGAAACAATTGAATTGTCTTGGATCCCGCAACGAAATTTATCAGAAAAGAATAGCTGAGGAATAGGAAGAACAATGTGGAGAGGCTCTGTGTTTACGGCTTAGGTGTGTGTAGGGTTCGAAGACGTGACATCCAAACTATAATAGACTTGCTTGCCTGAGTCGGGTCTTGTGTCTGACCATCTGAAGATCCCAGTGGAAAGATGTAAGTCCAACCTCGTAAATTGGGGCTACCTCGTCGGATTAGCAGCGGGATGTCGGTGGGGGGATCCTGCCTGCTGAGCCTCAAAACATGCAGTCAAAGCGACTTCTGCGCTGCCACCGATGAAGTCGAGGAAGTAGCGAAGTTTTGCGGCAATAAAATAAAAAAAAGTGGCAGCGGTGGGTAAATGGCAGCAAAAAAAGTGTAATTAAACCTCCTCGTCACTGTGATCATTTTTTTTTTGTTTGTTTGTTGTTATGGACCATACCCGGGAACCTTCTAGTTACGGATATAGGTCAAAGGAGGTCAAAGTTCCAACGTTATAACAACTTTTTTTTAAATCCTAGATTTAAAGGTTGCATATTTACTTGAAATACCTCCATGACGCGTTTACTATTCAATGCCTCTATCAACACAAAGTTTTGAGAGCGTTGTGGAGCTTGACGGCAGATACAGTTAAGAAAGTATATTCATCATCATCATCAGCCTATAATGTTCCCACTGCTGGGACACAGGCCTCCTCTCAATGAGAGGGCTTTAATCCACCACGCGGGCCCAGTGCGGTCCGCAGATGTCTCATGTCTTAGAATTTTCAGTTCTAGGACATGCTGGTTTCTTCACGATGTTTTCCTTCACCGTTTTGAGAGCAGCGGTGATGAAATAAATTAGACAAAGTATTGCGCCCGCCTAGGTTCGAAGCTAGAACGTACTGCTCGTACGTAGGGGTTGCCACCAATGGGCTACCGCTGCGGTCTAAGAAAGTCTTCCTATTAAAAACACACAACTCACTACTCATCTGGTTACCTCACTATCGAAAGCCGCAGTGACATTATACCGTAAAATGGGGTGAATAGAATCGAGGGGTGAATAGGGAAAAAACTTTGAAAGGGATTTCCTCGTAGAATACAAATAATTTGTTACTAAAAAGCTATTGGGATCACTTCTGTTTTAATTTAATAAACAGTCGAGTATTTTTAAGCTACTAATAATATTTGAATAATAACGTGAAAATGCCTTTCAAAGTTTTGTCCCTATTCACCCCATTTTACCGACACATTACACTGATATAATCATACACATCTCTACCCAGTCTGACAGCTATGAGTTACCGATCTATTACTGGTCCAGGCAGTGCAAGTTTTCAGAAAAAACATCAACTACAAACTGAACTGAAGCTTAATGTCTTTTATATAAAGTTGGAAATCTTTTACTAGATCATGGATGAAGGCAAGACAAATTGCGAGTATTACCAGACATGCGATATGAATGTTTTAGTTTTTGCTAAACGAATTAATTTGAAATTATTACGTGCTGATGAATGGGGATTTAATTTATATTAATTATAGTCATTTGTATTACATGAAGGTAACCGATTAATACGTGTAACATAAATAGTTTATACGCCATGGAGGATCTTCTAACTACTCAGTTTAGTTTTATAAAAAAGATCACATGAATATTCACTACGGTAATAATAAAATAAATCAAGTAAGCACTTCCAAATTCTTAGGCTTAACAATAGACCAACGCTTGGACTGGAAAGCACACACAGAAGAATTGGCAAAGCGACTTAGTAAATCGACGTATGCGTTATATAAACTCGCTCCAGTCATTGGAACGGATGCTCTTGTAACAGCATCCCATGGAATAGTGGGGTCAATATTAAGATATGGTGTTATGTTTTGGGGAAACTCAACCAATAACGAACTAATATTTAAATGTCAAAAAAAGTGTATTAGGGCGATGTTCGGTTTGAAATGCACAGACACTTGTAAACCATTTTTTATTCGGTATAAAATATTGACACTGCCCTCTCTGTACATATTTGAGGTTGCGGTATTTGTGAAAACCAACTCACAATTATTTCCCAAGTTATCAGACTTAAATAACCGAAGTAGACGACACGCCAATATGTTATGTGCAAGACAATCTAAGACAGCTATGATGCATAAAAGTGTTTTCTGCATGGCACCAATTATATATGATCACATACCAGAGTCAATTAAAACCTTAAATATTAATTTGTTTAAAAGCCACCTAAAAAAGTTTCTGATTTGTAAATCATATTATAGTATTTCGGAGTTCCTATCGGAAAAAAAACTGTGGGACCTAAGTGGGATCTAATATCTATGTTTTGTCGTAATATTGTAATGGCTTTATGTTAGACTTTTTTGGTATGATCTTTGTTTTTCATTATTATTTCTGACATGCACATAAAAATTTAAAAATTAAAAGGTAAATTGATTGACCAAATGAATTATTTCTTTACTTGTTATTTTTCTTATTTAAATTGACATGCTTGTATTGACATTCATAATATTGTTGTAACCAGTGACATTTGATGTAATATTTTTTGACTTTTCTATTTTCTATTTATTGTGTTTCAAATGTTTTGACATGTAATTTTGTAATAATGGATTTTTTCTAACACTATTGATTGTTTTCTGAAATGAATTTTATTTAATTGATTATGTTTTGCATGCCCATGTGACGGCAGAACATGGAGAGCTAACTTATAAGACAACATCTATATACCAATTTTTACCCATGTTTGCAAACTAATAAATGATTTGATTTGATTTGATTTGATCAGTTTGACAGAAATTAACTTTTTGGCAAGAAGCAGCACACAAGATTTTTGGCAATGGCGACAATTCTGATAACAAGCTACTAATTATGTTAATGATTGAGGGTAGATCACAATTATCTTTTGGACCCTGCGTTATTTTCGACGTTTCTCAGAACGAAGTCTGAAAACATAAAAACAGTAACAGCTAATTTTAATAAAATAAACACAACAAACCTTAAAACTTCCATAATTCACACGCCAAATTCAAATACTGTCCGCAAACCAAAAAATCACAGACAACAACTCCACTCCCGCCAAAATTTGACAGTTTGACAGACTACAGATTAAAAATCCTTGTTTTTTTTAAAGTTCGCGTTGTGATCCAGGCGCGTGTTGTGGTTCAGCCAAGCGCCATTGGACTAGCTGTTACATAACGCCGGGAGGCTGGAATGATTAAAGTACAGTTATAAGACCTCGCATCGAGCGATGATCTCGCTTCACGTCCGTTTGCTTGTTTTGTGGCGAAATGAGCTTTTTAGGCTCACTCACACCGTTGCGTTACGTTTTTTAAGATTCCGTTAAAATTGCCTTGTTACTGATATTATGCGGTGTTTAGCCGAAATATAAATATTGATGAAGGTTTTGGAGATTATGGTAAAACATAATTTCGTGTACGTTTTGGACGTGCGCTTTCTGCTGATAACGGCTGAAGCTGAATAAAAACCTCCAAGTCGTGATGATTCAATACTTTGTTTTCCGGCAGGCTCCGATCTACCTATACAGCTGGGTTTGTTAAAACAGAATTGTGATATCGTAATTTGCAAATCAAAGTACAAGTACTGTGTCGAATTCCAGCAAATAGCATATTATAGCAAAACTGTCCGACTTAGAGGCTCCAAGAAAAAAGACCAACTCTTACTTACTTTACCCACTACCTTGCTTACCAACGTTTAGGGTGCTGCGTTATTCATATGTAGGTCGACCCTTTCACTCAACAACTTTCTTAACTTTTCCGAATTGGGATTATTATACCTGAATACATAATGCATGATCTGATTATCACTTGATCCACAGACCCACCAGAGCCCTACGAGATTTTTACTGCGAAATTTTTAAAGCAGTATTAGAAGCAACATCATGGTGGATGGTTATAAGAGTAGAGGAAGACCAAAGAAACGATGGATGGACTGTGTGAAGGATGATATGGCAAGAAAGGAGGTGTCTCATGAGATGACAAGTAATAGAGAAGTATGGAAGAAGAAGACATGCTGCGCCGACCCCAAAATAAATTGGGATAAGGGCAAGAGAATGATGATGATAGAAGGAACATCATAAAAACTATCATTAACACGGGAAAAGAGAAATTTACCATGTTTGTTTATGATTGTGTTAGAGGCCATGTCAGTTTAAAAACTTATATCTGTCCGGCGCAACTTCATTTGCGTCACATTTTCCCGTTTTCGCAACATTTTTCATTGCTGCTCCACTCCTATTGGTCGTAGCGTGATGATATATAGCCTATAGCCTTCCTCGATAAAAGGACTATCTAACACTGAAAGAACATTTCAAATCGGACCAGAAGTTTCGGAGCCTATTCAATGCAAACAAACCAACAATCAAATCTTTCCGCTTTATAAAATTATAGTTCAGAAAAACTGTTTTCAACTAAATCCAAACCCTACCAAAGATTACTTGGCCAATTTTTTGCGAACAATAACGTCTGTGGTCAAAAACGTTACTTTAATTGACGCGCCCGTTACCGCATTGTTATATCGATAGATTCTTGTTTTCTCGATAGCCTTTTTTGTGGTGTTTTCTCGGCGAAGTGGTGATGTCATTCCGACGAATTGGGTGTTAAAGAAAGAAATCTAATAAAGTTAACTGAAAGCTGTTTATAACGAGTACCGATTTTTGCTGATATTTTTTTCTAGGATTGTTTTGAAACTTGACAGTTTTAAACTGAAATCTTTGGTTTATGCTGTCGCTTTGTTTTGATTCTGTATAAAGACAATTCAAGAAATTTTCTGGTGATAATGCTGCGATAAATTTTGTTGTAAAAATGACAGTGATTTCTTAATGATTAGACACACATCCTGAGCCATGCAAAGGACTATAGAATATACTAGCTGGAAATAAATTAGCTAGCAAATCCTGGTAATTTGGTCGTGTTATCATGTTCAGGTTATTATCGATACATACCCATCTCATCTGTGGGAACCTGTCGTAAATTAAATTTCACTATATTTAAGTTTATGATGAACTCAACGGCACTTCCTCCTCCACCTCAAGTTGTACTCCTCAATAATGAGGGTCGTGAACCTCCCTTGAAAACATCTTTTCCCTGACGATGTTTCGCCATCTCTGTCTATTCTTGGCCAAGTGAAGTGAAATTTCGTATCAAGAGAATAGCTTATCTGCCCCCGTATTCACAAATGCTCGGTTTCGATTTCAATTCGGAAAGTCGTATGTCTATCTCGCTCGCTTTCGTAATGCCAAAACAAGATAGACATACGACTTATCGAATCGAAATCGAATCCGAGCGTTTGTGAATATGGGGGCTGGTCGGACCATCACAAAGGGCTGCGACCTCTTAGTCGTTTACCATCCACTTCGCCGGTAACCGTCAGTTGTTCAAGGTTATTGTCATCTTTTCTCGCTATATTGCTGGTCCTTATTTTGAGCTCGCGAAGGATGGACTCGATGGTACGGAATGTAGTCCAGGGAATCCCAAGCAACTTTACTTCCTCCAACACACACATCTCGAAGGCTTTTCTCAAGGGCCAAGTTTCTGCTCAACGCTACTTAATCCACTTCAAGAATCATACCTCAAATTCTTTCAGCCTTGTTAGCCGCAACAATAGCCACAAACTTGCCATGACTGCAAGTAAATTGCACTAAGATTTTGAACATTAAACGTAAATGCTCAACTAATTCATTGAAAACGGTTCACAAATGCTCTCTTGCTCGCTTCGGTCCAACAGCGTCAAAAGCGCCTTAGGCAAAAATGATTCTATTCTGTATATATCACAATCCGGACATAAGCGATTTAGCCCAACGGTTAAAGACCTTTGCTTCGAGAAAAAACAATATTAAAAAAAAACAAAGCTATTGTCACTGTGACGTCCACTCGTCACAGGGGTAAGCACAGATGGTTTAATAAAACAATAGTTTGGTGTCTTTAAATAGGAAACGGGTGCACGTCCGCCCGGTTCGAGTGACAGCTCTCAGTGACACATCTACCCGCGCGTACCTGCCCCCGCACCTGTATTCTTTAATCATCACAAAACCTATTTGCTTCTACCTCCATGGCCGCATGGTGCCGAATTGATAATACAACCTTTTTAATTTGTTTATCATCACACCTCTTCCTTTTTTACAAATTATTTCAAATTTCATATACATATATATAAGTGAAAACTCAGAACTTAAACTCATATAAAACTCAATTGGAATTAGACTTATTAATGTAAGTACTATACGCTAACGTAAGTATGATTTTTAATTTAAATTAATTAGTTAACTTTCAACTTAACGCTAATCAAATAGTTTAAACAGGTTTCAAACAAAAGAAGATTATACATTGTTAATTTACATTTACAAGTTTACAAACAGGATTAATAAATAATAATACTATTCGTTGTCTGACTCGCAATCGCTGGTATCATCAGAATCTGGTGACTTTTCTCCACACACTTGCCATTTACCTTCTACTCTTTTAAGATGGACTATATTCCTCCTCAACTCTTGTCCGGTATTATCATTCTAGTAATATTCAGAACCTCTAGAATTTACAACCGTATGTGGTGTGGGGTTAAAATTTGGTGTCAATTTGTTTTCTTTGATTAAGTTTTTTGTATATACTTTCTCGCCGATATCTATTTCTGTGCTCTCTGCTTTTCGTTTCCTGTCCGCATAATCTTTTCCTTTTTCTTTCATTATTCTGTCCCTATCTCTGAACTCTGAAATACATGGTTGGTCAATATCAGTAATTGATGGTATCTTATCCCTAAACTGCCTATTATAAAATAATTCGGACGGTGTTTTTCCGGTAGTCGAGTGTGGCGTACTATTGTACATAATTAGATATTGTAGCAAATCATCATACCAGTCTGATTTTGACCTTGGCTTATCCGTAACCTCTTGAGAATATCGCGATTTTGGCGCTCGACTTCGCCATTTTGTTGAGGCGAGTAGGGTGTAGTAAAATTAATCTTGATATTTGATTCGCGACAATACGTTTTAAATTCATCGCTCGTGAATTGTTTCCCATTATCAGCAGTTATGTTGTGGGGAAAACCTAACCGTGAAAATATTTCTTTAAGTACTTTTATTGTTTCTGTAGATGTTATGATCTTCATTGGCTTCACTTCTTTATATCTACTATAATAATCTACTATGACAAACAAATAATGGCCACTAGGAAGTGGACCCAAAAAATCAATCGCAACATCTATCCAAGCTTCGGTTGGTAACTCTCGACGGGTCAGTGGCATTGGGCGATATGGAGTAGATACCAAAGTACACCCTTTGCAGCTTTTTACCTTTTTTTCAGCATCAGAATCTATTTTGGGCCACCATACTTTGGTACGCAGCCGTCCTTTCATCGCTCCAATGCCAGGATGCCCTTCGTGAGCTGCATCCAAAATTTGTTGGCGTAATTTAAGTGGAATGACGATCTTATTTCCCCTCAACAAAAGGTTATCATGAGTCCATAGCTCTGTTTGAAAAATCCTATATTTATGTTAATCCTAGGATCCCAAACATCAGATTGCAAGGCTTCTATTACAAGTTGTATTTCTTTATCTTGTAATGACTCCTCCGTAATAACATCCATCCCTATTGCACAAGGCCTTGCATACTGAATGATTTGGTGAATGTGCTGCTCATCCTCAAACGGCTGGATTTTATTTGTTGTACATAACCGCGATAGACAATCAGCGATGTTTGTTTTCCAGGTTTGTAAACTACCTTGAAATTGTATGCCTGGAGTCGCAACACCCAGCGCTCGATCCTGGCACACGATTTTGATCTATTACCAAATATAACTTCCAGCGGTTTGTGATCAGTCACCAAATCAAAAGTTTCTTTTCCATATAAGTACATTCTAAAGTGCTCTACAGCCCAAACCAGAGCGAGAGCTTCTTTTTCAGTCTGACAATAACGTTTTTCAACGTCTGTAAGGCTCTTATTGCCATAAGCAATCACCCGTGGTCCGTTACTATCAGACTGAATGAGCACCGCTCCTAAACCAACCGGACTAGCATCTGCCATTACTGTGGTTTTATCTTTTGGATCATAATATCCAAGTGTATGGATATTACTCAAGGAGTTTTTTAACACAAGGAACGATTCTATTTGTTCAGGACCCCAATGTTGACTAATATCGGCATTTTTTCCTAATTTTAGCGTTAAAAGCCTCCTTAGGGGTTCTGATTTAGTCGCCATATCCGGGATCCATTTGTTGACATAGTTTATTAGTCCTAAGAAACTTTGTATTTCTTCTACAGTTTTTTGAAAATGTTCTGGCGCACACGATATGCCAAACATGAGCCGCTTATATCGGTACAAACCTTGGCTTGTTATAAAAGTTGTAATATCTCTTGAGTCCTCGCTGATTTCGACTTGGTGAAATGCGTCTTTAATGTCGAGCTTGGAAAAGACCCTTGCTTTATTAAATTTTGTTAGTAGCTGATCCATTGTCGGCAATGGATGGTTTTCTCTCACGATAGCCTTGTTGGCGCATCGCATGTCTATGCACACTCTTACATCTCCGTCCGGTTTGAGGACGGGCACTATTGGTGAGACCCATCCCGAGGGCTTAGTAATAGGTTCTATTATATCTAATTTGACCAATTGGTCAATCTTTTTGTTAATCTTTTCTTCCAGGGGAATAGGTACTCGTCGACATGGCTGGGCTACCGGTTTGATTGTTTTGTCTATTGAAATCTCAAGTTGTTTCGCTTAAAATGTTACACTTGCTGCCAGAATCAATAATCAAATCAACTTTGATACCTCCAATATGACAGCTTAGCGTCGTGTCATCATCAAAGTGAAAAATATAGTCAATATTAGTTTTGATAGGATTCACCTTGACGTTTGGCTTATCACTGTCTTTCTTTGTCAATTTAGGCTTTTTGTTAGGAAACTTGTGTGTGTTAGGATTTTTCCTTTTAGACGCTCGAGTTTTGCATTGATTTCTAAAGTGTCCGATGAAACCACATTTTAGACATTGTTTTAGTTTTGCGGGGCAATGGTTACTGTCTCCATTATGACTCACACTACCACACCTTACACATCCTATGTTTCCAGAGGCTTGCTGTTTTGTGTCTATTTTATTGATACTAGAAGCCTGTGGGTCCTGACCATAATCGTTGAGTTGTCTCTCTACTGCTTCTAAAGCATTTGCTTCTGAAATAATTTTAACGAGACTAACCGAGTCACCTAAAGTGAGAACTTTTTTTCTGAGATCTTTGGAACAACATTTTTCGACAATTTGATCAATTAAGTTGTCTTCTTCGCAAGAGAACTTGCATTTTCTACTTTGGTGACGAAGCCGTACTAGAAACTTTTCGAATTTTTCACCTTGTTCTTGTTTTAAAAGTCTGAACAAATGTCTTTCGTATATTTTACTCTGACGAGGTAAAAAGTAGTCGTCAAGTTTCTTAAGAGCTGACTTGTAGACATCTACATTAATTCCCACTGCTACGTCTATCACTTCATCAGGGATATTATAGTATATCTCCTGAAGTGTCAAACCACCCACATGTAGTAGTGTGGCCTTTTTTTTCTCGGGGTCCGATATATTTAATGCAATTAAAAACAATTCGAACCCCCTCTTCCATTTTTCCCATCGCAATCCCACGGACGCTGGATCGCCTTCGCAGTCAAAAACATCCAAGGGTGGTATATGGGACATTTTGGGGCGATCTACAACAATTTGTTATTGTTAGTACCAACCGACAACGAGACGCGTCAGTTTACTACTCATAGAAACTTGTTTTTTTTTTTCAATAGTACCAGCCGATCATTCGACTTACTACTTGTGATGGAAACACCTTTTTTATTTTATTTTATTAGTACCAGTCGATCATTCGACTTACTACTTTTGATGGAAACACCTTTTCCACTTACGCCATTTAAAATTTTTTATTTTATTTTGTTAGTACCAACTGCAGTGTGCAGTTTACTACTTTGGCGTTTTTAGTACCAGTCTAAAATAGACTTACTACTCGACTCATTAAGAGTGATTTCACATCGCTCGATGCAGTACGTGCTCCACTAATAAAATTCAATACCGAATTTGAATAAAATGACAAATCACCACTTGCCTAGAATATTATGTAGGTATGAAAAATAATAACCCACTTTTACTTTATACTTTGTTTACGTTGCAGTAATTATATAAAGTCTGATACGACCACAACGAGCTTTTCTTTATTTTGTTTAATCCGACATGTATGACAGAAATTGGATCCGTCAAAACATCTTAATACTACTTTGTAATCTATGGTCAAGTAAGGGATAACATTTCCGTTGGTTCACTCCTTTTCTTGTATTGGTTTTTGTATACTTATTGGTGTACTAACCCACAAACTCGTCGCCACTTGTGACGTCCACTCGTCACAGGGGTAAGCACAGATGGTTTAATAAAACAATAGTTTGGTGTCTTTAAATAGGAAACGGGTGCACGTCCGCCCGGTTCGAGTGACAGCTCTCAGTGACACATCTACCCGCGCGTACCTGCCCCCGCACCTGTATTCTTTAATCATCACAAAACCTATTTGCTTCTACCTCCATGGCCGCATGGTGCCGAATTGATAATACAACCTTTTTAATTTGTTTATCATCACAGTCACAAATGATCTGAGAATTTTTGACCAAGATTCGTTTGCGTGCTGAACGGTAATGGTAATTTCGTTCGACGGTCATTTGTCATACGAATACCTATGACTGTCATGGCGGTCAGACACCTTTTTATTTCGTGGGAAAAAATTGTCCAAAATCGCCCAGGAGAAGACGATCGATCTTTAAGTTCGCTAAATACTCGCTTCTGACTCACTTAGTATTCATAGCTTTCTTACTATAATTTCTTATTTCAGCAATCAAATCTGTTGATAAAAATATTTATAACTAGCTCCGGCGCAACTTCGTATGCGTCACATTTTCCCCAATTTTGAAACATTATTAATTGCTACTCCGGTCCTATTTGTCGTAGCGTAATGATATATAGCCTATAGCCTTCCTCGATAAATGGGCTATCTAACACTAAAAGAAATCGGATCAGTAGTTCCTGAGATAAGCGCGTTCAAGCAAACAAACAAACAAACTCTTCAGCTTTATAATAATAGTATAGATTGGTAAAAAGAAGGCTTTTTTATTATAATTTATTAAGGCAGTGATCCAGTTTTTTTGATAGTTATATAAAATACAGAACTGAGAAAAGGTGTATCGAGCTAAGCCCGCATTTGTAACTGCACACAATGTGGAAATTATCGCCAGACCAGATCTTCTGAAAAGTGATTCCGTTATTAATCTCCAAACTTTCCTAATCATCAAACCTTACACTACACTTTTGATATGTGCACAACGTATACTATTAACATCCAAGGTGCGTTTGCGCAACTACATAGTATGACAGTACGTGACGTGGGTAAGTGGAGATGACCCTAACCTGTTTTGTTTAGTTGCGAATTGATGACGTGATGTTATGGTGGTTCATCGGCAATTAATAATGATTCGTAATAAAGGCAACACCCTTTGCATCAGCGATGCTGCTCTCTTACGTAAAATGGCATGGAAACTGTCCACTTGAGCTTCCGCAAAACATCACCGACGCACTGCAGTAGCGAGGCAATCCCATCAACAACCTGAAAGTATTGTTATATTGGACCCGCAGGGTACTGACGGTTCGCTCCGTGTAGCTAGTCCACAAACTACACGTATAAAAGAAGACGTCTTTACTGCATAAGAACACCGGGAAAATCAGCGTGCCAGCATATTACAACGAATCGTCAGCGCCCTGCGAAGAAGGAACATGGAAGGGTTTTAGTCTGACACTTCCTTCCGCTCCGCTCAGAGCGGGAAGGGTCATTGATAATTTCCCATCCGTAAAAAAAAGCTTCTGCTGAGTATGAAATCTTAGGTTACGTTCTCGGGTCGGGCAAAGTGTGTGGGTTTTCTCCACAGGAATTTCTTAAGCAGTCACGCAGTCTTGATGTCTAAACATAACTGTCGAAATGTGGATATTCTGTGGCTCACCTCTGCTTATCACTTCCGGGATTTCATGTTGGTAATAATAACAACGTTCGACATGTGGGAGGTGGACTCAGCGATCATTGCCAAGAGCTTTGACCAAGGAGTTGATTCAGAAAGTGGTATTGCAGGACACGGCTTATATTGTTAGGAGGTTATTTTCTCAGAAGCCCTGACCCCCGGTAGTTTCTACCCTGTTCCCAAACCTGGTGGGCTACATTTTTTATATTTTTAAATGATTTTTTTACATTCATTACATACATTTTTTACAGAAAAAAAAAGTTAGTAAGTATCGAAATGACTTTCAATTCAGCCTTATTTGCCAATTGGTAAATATTTATTCTTATTAATAGTTCAATGCCTGATCAAGATCTGATTTGACCACGACACAACATTGCTATAAATCACCACTAGGTGGCGGTAGGTATGCTGTCTAGATTTCAATTGTGGACAAAAAAGGAAATGAATTCGTTCAATCACTTGAAGTAACATTTTTTTCAACATTTAATCAATCATGTTTTCAATCTATAAATCACGTTCATGATAATTACTTCTGGTATTAATTTCTTTTGTAAATTTGATTAATTTGTACTGCATATGCCGCAAAATAGAGTTCAATTTAGTCTAGTTGGCTCGTAAGCATGCATATTTACACAGCTTACTTTATTATGACAGCAAGGTGTCATAGTGCAATTGCTGGGATTTCCCGTTCTAATCTGACAACGCATTTGTGACTCATGTTGTATAGGGAACATCACCCTGCACCCTGCTTTCTAAAAAGGAAAAGGTGTAAGTATATACGTGAACTTATACCTACCTAATACAAATACAGTCGCTTGTATCAGCAGGCTAGCCTAATTAATTTTATTTAATCGTTATTGCAAATAACAGTACAATGTTTTTTGAAATCCAAACTCCGAGTTAAAATTTACAGACAAGTATTGCTTTTTATAATGTTTTGCCGTAACTAATGGGAATTAGTTACACTTCAGCTGCCTTCTTTAATCTTTTTGCGTTTTGCAAGTTCTAAAACAACTATTGCGTGTTGAATCTAGGAATTTGTTGCCGAGAAGATCTGCTGTATTGCAGTTTGATTCCACCGGTGGAATCGTAGAGATTCCACATAGTGTAAAACAAAGTCACTTTCCGCCGTCTATAGCTTACATATTTTTAAAAAAGAAACAGATTTTGATGCGGTTTTCATTTTTATCAATTGACAGAATGACTATAGAGGAAGGTTTATCTATACTAATATTGATTTGATTGTTTGTTTGTTTTTTTGCTTGAACGCGCTAATCTCAGGAACTACTGATCCGATTTGAAAAATTATTTCAGAGTTAGATAGCCCATTTATCCAGGAAGACTATATATCATCACGCTACGACAAATACGAGCGGAGCAGCAATGAAAAATGTTGCAAAACGGGGAAAATTTGATGCAGACGAAGTTGCGCGGGATAGCTAGTAAATGTATAATATTTCCTTGAAAATAACATCAAAGTCGCGGGGAGCAGCTAGTTTTATAAGCACGCTTCGGGATCAGCTAATCAGGTTTCGGGATTGGCAAGATTGATTGATTGACAAGAAATGGAATTAGATAGGTTCCGGTGGAATTACCTACAAGCTTACCTATAAAACGGTTCATCATCATCATCAGCCTATAAAGTTCCCACTGGTGGGACACAGGCCTCCTCTCTATGAGAGGGAGTGGGCTGTTATCCACCACGCGATCCCAGTGCGGGTTGGTAGATGTCACATGTCTTCGAATTTTTAGTTCTAGGCCATGCCGGTTTCCTCGCGATGTTTTCCTTCACCGTTATTGAGGGCAGCGGTGATGAAATAAATCACATAAAGTAATCCGCCCTGGGTTCGAACCCACGGCATACTGATCGTAAGTCGAGGCTGCCACCACTGGGCTACCGCTGCTATTTGTTATGATTACAATAAAAAATAATATAATATTATAAAATGTTATGATTGCAAGAAATGGAATTAGGTAGGTGCCGGTGGAATTACCTACAAGCGTACCTATAAAACCAGTTACCTTGTTACGTATGACTTGGAGTGCACATCTTATGCGGATATTTTGCTGCAAGGTATTTAATTCGTTTTTTCTTCTGACTGTTGAATTTTGCCATATTATTAATAAAGGGGTTCGAACATTTTTGTATGGAGCCTGGCATATCTAGCCGCCGCCATCTTGATTTTTTTTCAAAATTTCCGAGCACGATAAAAGTGGTATATTTGGATAGAGGATGACACTTTAGGATACCATGTCATTTAACATTTTTTGTTGGTATAAGTGTCCTCCATCCAAATGTACCACATTTAAAGTGCTCGGAAATTTTGAAAAAAAAAACCAAGATGGCGGCGGCTAGATATGCCACAAAGGTTCGTACTCCTTATGTAAAGGATGGTAAAGTTAAAGCGGACCCGGCAGGGATGCTCAAATTATTGATTTTACCATTAACAAATTAGATCTTGCATCATTTTTAAATTTGATCTTTTTTTTTAAATTGATTTAGTTGTGACCAGAACTCTGCTACCCCAACGATGTATCGCGTTGGCTTGGTTGCTTAGGACAGATCCTCCAAGTGCAGTTGGAAATACCTTAACATAGAGTACCTACATCATCAAGGGTCTTCCAGGTGGGCCATAGCAGCAGGTCCCCCGCTGGGAGCTTTTCTTTAACTTTGACACAATATTATGTTGGAGTAGCCATAAATATACTAGTGTTACTTTGTCGCATTTGGTTCGTTCCCGCTTCGACCGCTTGCCTTATTTAATAGTACAGTGGTCAGTGGTGTCGTGCTTATTTCTGCTATTTTAGATAAAGTTAAACGGGCATTTATTATGTTACTGTTTACATATAAAGAAAAGTGCTTACGTCAATTTGTCAGTTAAAAATGTGTTTAATTGGTTAGTACAAAAATAAAACTTATATTAGGTATTTAATACATTAATAAAATCTCAAAAAAAAAAACAACAGATCACAGATAAATGTTGTCCTTGTTGTTGACTAAATTAAATTAAATCTAAGTTTTTTGTGATTGAGTTTTTTTCGAATAATTTGCGTTTAAGCAAAAAAAAATGACGATTGATCGGTTTCTTACAGCCTCCCGTCTTCAAACTACGAATTAAAGTTTTCTCGGAGTAAAATAAGGCAAATAAGGAAGATTATTTAGAAACTGCCTTATTCCGCAGAATATTTTTTTATAAAAATGTTATAAGTATGCAGAGATATGCATTTTTTTGTAGTGCCTATAAAGGATTTCAGTAAAACCTAAAGTAATTAGAAAAATATATAACATTTATTAAAATTTTGCAAGGAGGCGGGAATTTAGGACACATTAAATTTCTCATGGCTTCAATTGGTAGTCTTTTTTTACATAATCTCTTTTAAAAACTATCTAAAATTAAAAATAATTATTTTTATAAGTAACACGATTTTTTGTTAGATGTAGCGCTCAATAGATGCCGCTGTATTCAATTGTGAATTCACACTTAGTTTTAAAATCAGTGTTACGTATAAATATGTATCTTTTCTTAATCGTATTATAAAAATGTATATTAAAATATTTATTATGGACATAAACTCTGTCTTTCGAGATCACTCCTTAGCTTCCAATAATTTCTTCTTATCACATAATCAGCTCCTGAAATGAAGACAAAATAACTATAAACTTTTGTGCATATTAAATATGTGATATGAAATTTAAGTGGTTCGTTAACTACAAAACGCGGGCATTAATTAAACAGCTGATCTGACAATTAAGTCCTCAGTGATCTTTAAATTACACCTCACAATGGATCAATATGGACGCTAGTGTAATATCCAGACTTAATTTATGTTAAACATAATATAATATCACGCCTGTAATCCCCGAAGGGTTCGGCAGACGTGTATCTAATAGACACCCATATTTAATTCATGTTGATTCCATTAACCACATTAATAATCCACCTTAATTTTCTCCTTTTTTGGATTACACAATACATCCGCTGAGACTGAAATCTTATCCTTATATAGTTTGGAAAAGTTCAAGCAGATTTTAGTTTACAGATTTTAATTAATTAGAATAGAAGAAATCTTATTAATTTGCTAGCAGCGCCATCCAGTTGCGCACGCCCAAACTTACCAAATGCTTTAGAAACCCACAAACCACTACTGCCATCTATTATTAAGAAACTAAAACTACGTTTCTCTCACCTGAGTCTAGATGTCACTAGTGTGTCCGCCGTGCTTCCCGCTCCGTCTTGTCTTGCCGCTTGAGGTCATTGATCGTGGGGACGCCGCTAAACAGCACTTTCGCTGTCATTTGCTGCAAAAATACAATTATTACTTTATGTCTATTGCGGTTTGATTGATTGAACACCTTGGTTAGCTTATAAATGCAAATGGAGTTGCTTCATTTTGGTCTGATTCGACCAAATTAAATAATTATTATACCTCTTGAATTGGTACAGTATTAATTTTATTAAGGTTGGGGTAGGTGCAACCCTATTTCTGCCATGCAGACGTAGACGGCTTAGTGACTATACTAGTTATAGAGATGTGTCTGTTTCCTATTATATTATTACTTAGTTACTACATTCAATGTGGTCTTAATTTTGAGTGCTACTGCGGACGAAATCGAATCGTAGCACAGGCAGTAGACTATGATTTCTGAAGTCACAGACTGGATATCACAGTTACGATTTGAGGACTTGTGCGTTAGTGATTGATTGATACCCAAGTGTTTTTTTCGGTGACAGGTACACTTATAAGAGTTTGATGAAAATCTTTTAATTTGGGCACAATCACCAATCTGTTTGTCAAAATTGGTGACTACGGTATCGTGTTCTACGTGGTCACTGTCTTAAGACCAAGTGTAATGAAATGATGATGCAATGCTTCATCACTGGAAGCGAAGATGATGACGTGTTTATATTTCTTTTAGAATGGCTAACTCTATACACACAATTTTAATGTGCGAACCGCCAGTCTGTGGAATTTACTGCCAGATTCTCGGTTCCCGATTATTATAATCTGGATCTCTTCTAAGTTCGAGTGCATCGATTTCTTCTAGGCAAGCGTGCTCCACCCACCATAGGCCGCATCATCGCTTCTTATCAGGCAAATTGCGACCAATGGCAAGCCCATTAGTTACAAAAACCGGCCAAGTGCGAGTCGGATTCGCGCACGAAGGCTTCCGTACCATCATTTATAAAAACGAGCAAAAAAATCACTTTTTGTTTGGGAGCCCCCCTTAAATATTTATTTTATTCTGTTTTTAGTATTTGTTGATATAGCAGCAACAGAAATACTTAAAAATTTGTAGAAATTTCAACTGGCCAACTATCACGGTTCATGAGATATAGCCTGGTGACAGACGGAGGGACGGACGGACGGACGGACAGCGAAGTCTCAGTAAAAGGGTCCCGATTGACCCTTTGTTTACGGAACCCTAAAAACGATATCTGCTTTCATAAAATCAAAAGTTTGAATTAATGTTCAAATTATGCTGATAATCAGCACTTTTTGAACAAGAGACAGTCCCCCAAAACGCCCGCCTTTCGCCACTTCCTAGTGTTTTAGCTGGGAAGCAGAAGTGACATAGCTATAAAGGTAATTCAAGTATAGTACTATTTATAGTAATAAGATAGGAATGAATACTACCACTCATACGATTCTGTCTATCGATGAGGAAGTGAGATAAAATACAAATCGTAAATAAATGGACACTGTCAAAGACCATGCGAAATTAAGTGCTGAAGGCATTGGCAGAGGTCCAAGTTACACCTGCGCTGTCTGCGAAAGCAGTAGACATTGGGAATTAATTCTGCGTTTAGACGTTACGTCAGTAAAAATAACTAATGGAAAGTTACCTGGAAAATAGTTACTGTCAAGTGCAAATTAAGAAGATTGCCAAAGTGTTGCCATGACAGAAACAATAGAACAGATAGATGGAACGTGTTTGTAATTTAACACACTTTGTCGATTACACCGGTGCTTGGGGCTTCTTTAGCGAAAAACTCTTCATCATCTGCCTAACCTTTTCTTAGCTTAGTTCAGATCATAGCTGACCTTCAAGCCCAGTTGCTGGGAATACAATAAGACTGGTTTCACCTTAAACCTAAATTGCATGTCTTGTGACCAGTAAAGACTGTCAAAGATCTACAAGTGATTTCCGAACGACGAATTGATTAACCTGCTTTTCACGGCGTAGACCGAGACCCCGTTATACATCATCATCAGCCTATAATATTCCCACTGCTAGGACTAAGGCCTCCTCTCTATGAGAGGGAGTGGGCTATAATCGACCTCGCGGGCCCAGTGCGGGTTGGTAGATGTCAGATATCTTCGAATTTTTACTTCTAGGACTTGCCGGTTTCCTCACGATGTTTTCCTTCACCGTTTTGAGAGCAGCAGTTATGAAATAATTTACACGAAGTAATGCGCCTGCCAGGGTTTGAACCCACAGCTTAGTGCTAGTAAGTCAGGGCTGCCACAACTTGGCCACCGCTGCTCATTATACACCGTTATACATAATGGGTAATCCGTAGATACATACCATTTCAGTTTGCCATAAAAGAAATATATTCAATACGAAATTGAGCTGAAATTATATCTCTTTTCCTGGCATGCACTTATCACACCGTCACAAAACACCCATCATTAACAGCCTCAATACAATTCCGGATCCACATTCGGCCAACAACATTCGCATTGCCCAATTGTTGGAAATTGGATCGTGTCGAAACGAACGGGTGCAATTAGGCACGCCATTATCATTGGTGTCCTACAGAGAAAGGGCCGTTAAGGTATGTATCGATCTCTGACGGACAAAGGGACGAGCCCAATTATTTTGGTTTGTGTTTAAGCAATTGGTGTTTTGGGAATTAGAATTAATAGTTGGTTGTGGGAGATGCTTTCTATTTGTGTTTAGTTAGTAAAGTGTGAAGTAATGTGGCTTGTAGTTTGGAGTTACAGATTTTTGTATTTTTGTAAGAGCAGCGGTGGCCCAGTGGTGGCAGCGTCGACTTAAGACCAGTAAGCCGTGAATTCGAATCCAGGCAGGTGCATTACTTTGTGTAATTTATTTCATCACCGCTGCCCTCAAAAACGGTGAAGGAAAACATCGTGTGGAAACCGGCATGTGCTAGAACTACAAATTCGAAGGCATGTGACGTCTACCAACCCGCACTGGGCTCGCGTGGTGGATTACAGCTCACTCCCTCTCATAAAAAGAAGGGCCGGTGTCCCAACAGTGGGAACATTATAGGCTGATGATGATGTTTTTGTATGAGTCGTCGACTCAATCTTCCGACTAGATTTCTGTCACAATCTGCTTGGCCTTTTTCCAACTTTGTGTGATATGATTAAATTAATGTTTTCGACGAGCACAAGTTTCTGGAAAATTACTAGCTAGAGTTAACTCGTTCTTGTAATTTTCAGTAATTACTAGCTTAGGTTACCAGTTGAATATATTTCAACACTAGAAATAATTGCGTTTTCATATAAGCGTTCCCTTAAATTCCAAATAATCAGCATGCTGTGCAATTCAAACAATCTCCAAAATTATTGTTGTATCTTTATTTTCGCCCCAGAAGCGTCGCCTTAACCGTTATGTTTTAAGTGGACGATCAACATTGGGTGCTCCACATTTACGATAATTACAATCTTCAGTTACATGACCATATAAACATATAGCAGTATAACTGGGTATACATAGTTATGTAGATCGCAGTAATTCGCTTACGCATATAAAACGAATCTGGATCATTTATTTGCCTCAATAAAATATTCTTTATAATGAATGTTACATTTTTGACCGACTTTCGTAGTTTTTATGAGTGATTAAGATTTTCGATTTCTTGTGATAAAAGGGACGATAAAATAAATCTGTTGTGTTGTGATTAAGAAAGGAAAGTTTTATAAGCTCTTTTAAATCAGATCAGTTATTACGGTGTAATATTAACTGTTGAAAGCACTGTGCCTGAGTTAAGTAAAGCTGGAAAATCGAGACAGGATTGTAAGAAGAACGTAAGCTTACTGGAAAAATTGAATTTCTTGGAAGTTATTAGTTATTTCCTAACTAAAACCTAGTTTTGGTTGTTAGTTATTTACTTCAAGTTATTTATGGACGTACTGTCCGTAAATAACTTAAGTACATTAGAGGAAGTCTGAAAGTGGCGCCGGTGACTGAAAAGACGTGTGGTAATCAGTTTTTGTGGTATGGGCATGTGATGCGGAGGAATGAGGAAAATGTCGTGAGGAAAGTTTTGAGTATGAATGTGGATGGGTATAAGACTATAGGAAGACCAAAGAAACGATGGATGGACTGTGTGAAGGATAATATGGCAAGAAAGGAGGTATCTCATGCGATGACAAGTAATAGAGAAGTATGGAAGAAGAAGACATGCTGCGCCGACCCCAAATAAATTGGGATAAGGGCAAGAGAATGATGACTGTCCTTAAATAACTTGAAAGAAATAGTGGAGCAACAATTCCTAGATTTCTTATAAATTTTTGACGGAAACCTGCGTTAAAAGATTTTTGTTGCAAAATAATGAGGCACTGTGTTTCGCAATTTCATAAATTGTAAGAAAAGTTGTCCATTTCTTTCTTCATCATGAAGCTTTTCTTTTGCATACAATATACATAACATAACATCACACCTGTAATCCTAAAAGGGTTAGCAGAGTTATAACCAATAGTAGACCCACATATCGCCAGTTATGTTCTAGTCCCAAAGTGTAATATGGGGCGACCCTGTTGGCATCAATCGGGCACAAATCCAGACTCCGTGGCTGCTACTAATAATTTCGTGATGGAAAAACCCAATAGCAATTTGCCCGACCCGGGAATCGAGCCCCGGACCTCAAGCTCAGCAGTCGCGCTTGCGACCTAGTGATCGGTCGTGGTGGGAAGTAAGTAGATATGGCTTTTTCCTCTGCTGTACCATTATTGTATACAGAGTGTAACGGAAAGGGTATATACATACTGAAGGATGTGTTACAGAACATCAAACTGAACATGTTTCTCCATCAGACAAACATCGTAATAGGCAAAAAATTATCTGCTGCTCTATACAAAATTTCAATACCTATTCGACCCAAATGTATGGGGCAGCTGATAATTTTTCGCTACTACGATGTTTGTCCGATGGAGAAATATGTTCAGTTTGATGGTCTGTAGCACACCCTTAAGTATATACAAGGTGTTGTTTTGCATCCTCGTCAAAATTCAGGATGTTGTCACAAAAGACATAAATATTCAATATAAATTACGGTACCTAGTAAATTATTAAAAAACACTGCATGTTTTTGTTTTTTTTTTCATTATTTTATTACATTTCAGAATAACCCCCATAGCGTGGTTTAGGGATTATAAAATTATCGAAAAAACGTTTGAGGTTTTTTGTTTGTGTGTAAGCGACGTTATAAGGCGGGGATCAGACGGCCCGTGTTTAAAACACGGGTCGTTCACAGTTACCGATTTCAGTAAATAAATAAAAAAAAGAAAATTACCTACTCATTTTATTATTGATTCGGGTCGAGAATCATTAGCATAGTTACCTCCTAGAATTTGACGAGGTTGCAAAACAACACCTTGTATATACCCTTTCCGTTACACCCTGTATGTTTAGACGGCACGGATGGCGCAGTGGTTGAGTAATAGGGGTGATCACTATTTTTTTTCTTTGTCTGTCGGGTAGTTTATTGAAAAGTATTGGACACGTATTTTTTCACGTAATCATAAAATTACGGAGATATATTGAGTTGAAATGGCGCGTTACGGCCTACTTGTGAGGTAGTGAGCCCCCACTCTCCAACTTTAATGAGTTTTAAGTAAGCAATTTTTTGATAAAACAAAAAATACGTGTCTTATATTTTTGTTTTACCTATCTGACCTTCGATCAATAATATTATTGATCGAAGTATCTGACGGACAAAATAGAATTTCGTTTTCATTACCCAGTCTTCATCCCTATTGACTGCTGCGCTGCGTGTCGCGAGTTCGATCCCCGCACGAATCAAATATTTGTATGGCCTACAGATAGTTGTTCCGGTTCTGGCGGTTTGTGTATGTGAGTTTAAATATTTGTAAACGCACCCACGAAACAGGAGAAGTTCATAGTGTGGGGCAGAGTTTAAAAAAAAAATAGAAATTATATCACCACCAGAAGACATAACTACTTACTTCAAAAGAAATAGCGTGATAATGTTTCTTAACACGAGTACAAGAGTATGATACAATTGCCCAGTGAAGCGTACATCCACACAGACGGACGGACTTCGCAATTCAGCCAGACATTTCATCCATAATGTATGAAAAATGTGGCGTTTCATAACTATGGACGCTACGGAGCTGATAATTGTATTGCTTCATTTATTGTTTTAGTTATAAGTGGAGGAAATACTATCATTAGAAAAAAGTAATAATATAGGTAAGTACCTACTAGGAGGTGTTCCAGAAAAACCGGCCAAGTGCGAGTCTTACTCGCACACAGGGTTCCATAGCCCCAAACAATATAATAACAATATTTTGAACTGTCATTCATTAGTTAGTAAACTTCCACTGAACCGAAAAATTAAACTTGTTTTTCATAGTATGTTTATGAAAAACAAAGATACTGCTGCAGTTTGATGAAAAAGTCCCATATGTCTAAAACTAAAAATCATATCTTATTGAAAATAATTTTCGTTGATAGTTTTTTTTACGTTCTACAATCCTAAATATTTTCAGAATTTTCCTCCTCTTACTTTAGAAATTAGAGGGGGCCCCCCCCCTCTAATTTCTAAAGTAAGAGGAGGAAAATTCGGAGGAAAAAAGACACACATTTTACCACTTTGGAAGTGGCTCTAGCGCAAACTATTCAGTTTAGAAAAAAATGATATTAGAACCCTCAATATCATTTTTGAAGACCTATCCATAGATACCCCACACGTACGGGTTTGATGATAAAATAATTTTTGGTTTTCAGTTCTAAGTATGGGGAACCCCAAAATTTATTGTTTTTTTTATATTTTTGTGTAAAAATCTTAATGCGGTTTACAGAATACATCTTCTTACCAAGTTTCAACAGTATAGTTCTTATAGTTTAGGAAAAAAGTGGCTGTGACATACGGACGGACAGACAGACAGACAGACATGACGAATCTATAAGGGTTCCGTTTTTTGCTATTCGGCTACGGAACCCTAAAAACCAAGATAAGGTAGAGTGCGCCATAGGCCGAGTTGATTCAAGGTCAATAAGGTCAAAGAAATGTGGCTGCATATCTTACCTGATAGTTTCCATTGCTGGCAACACTGGGGGGTGCATAGCTCCTCCCCCCGTACCCCTGTCCGGTCCCTCCATGATACAGCGTGTTGTTATTCGCGTCCCGTGTGGTCGCGGCCGTGTACGACGATTTGCAGTTTTGAGACATCCTGTGTTTCTGGAATATAGAAGATAAATGATTGAGTAAGTAATTACAGAAATTGTGGGATTTACAACGCGGTGTATGAATGGCAAAATTTGTTCTAATTGGCCACATGACTCACGAGTTGATTCATTATTTTTCACGTCGTTGAAAAATAATGAATCAAATCATAATCTACCTTTTCGAAACTCAACTATATTAGGGTCAGCTTCCAATCTAACCAGATGCAGCTGAATACCAGTATTTTAGCCAGCTACTGCCTATCCGACCTTCACAAGTCCAAGTCCAGTCCTCCCCCAGTTAGTACTGGGTAATACGATACCCCATTGCTCTGTATGGTGCCGGACGTAAAGAATAGCACCATCCCATATCTTCCCTTGGGTGTCGTAAGAGGCGACTAAGGGACTTGCCAGAGAATGGGCAGCAGCATTGTTTGTGACAACCGTACTGCGATCACCAACCCGCCTGCCAAGCGTGGCGATTATGGCAAAACCCCCCATGTTATGTCAATGTGGCGAAACTTGGGGGAGGCCTATGTCCAGCAGTGGACGTCTTTCGGCTGAAATGATTATGATGAATACGATACCCTATAGTGACAAACTTTCGGGCCACTGACTACCTATTTATTGGCAACGACTGTCAAAGATCTACAAATCACATCCGGTACCAACGCCAACGGCCTGACGTGCTTTCCGAGGTACAGAGGAAACTTGGTACGTAATGGGTGGTCATCGCCCCATCCACGGACCAACCCAGGCAAGCGCGTCTTAACCTATAGATTGATCCGAGCCGCTGTTATTATTTGATCACGAGAATAATTAAAATACGAAAAAGATAACATAGAAGAATGCAAATTGCTTTGGTATTTCAGCTTTTATGGATCAAGGTGCTTTCTATTAACATGAAAAAAAGCCTGTATTTAACAAAAATTGACCGAAATATTGCGTTTCCTTAAAGGTTATTTATTACGATTTATCTAGACGTACTCGTAAGTGTTTGGTAGTAACTCTACGTTTATCTTAAGAGGCGATAGCGGTAAATATAGGAGGAATGAGGGTAGTATTCACTAGTGCTCTATTACTGAGATAATCGTAACTCTTGAGAAGAATTCATCCCTGAAGACCGATTGTTCCGCGGGTTTGTAAAAACCGCTGAAGTACAGACAAGTGTAAAATATATTAAGGAAATAACAAAGTTTACTTTTACTCAAGAATCAGGAGTATTTATGGTGACTGATAATTAGTGACAGATACTTAAACGCGTGATTGTACTCATGATAACAAACTACTTTCCCACACTTTTTATATTGTCATTCGCTTTTATCACAATAATACAACAGCTGCATGAAATTTACGCACGCGCGCCTGTAGCCTATCAGCTTGTGATAAAAGTGAATGAGTATAAAAACAATGTTTCTTCCTTCTGGAAAGTTGTTTGTTATCATGAGCATAATCTTGTGTTTAAGTATTGGTCACTAATTATCAGTCACCCTATACATATAATACTCGAAAAAAAGTACTGCATTCATTAATTAGATTACAATTGAAATGTTGTTTCAAGTTGTCCACTAAAACTTGAAGAAAGACAATATTTTAACTGTAAAAACACGTAAATCAGCGAATTCGTTAACGGCCTCTTAAATAATTTACCTAAATTAAAATCACTCACCATACAATGGTTTTCCCAGGCTGTTATAATTTAGCCACGAGCTTCTTAAAAAATTATCTAGATTATAAGTTCATAAAAAAATAAGACTGAAAACTGGATATTAAGTCCATAATTTTATTTAGGTTGATCTTTCTTTTACGATATAAGAAATGCTGGCTTTATAAGCATTAATGGCGTCGTTATATCTTTTATATATTTACTAGAACACCAATTATATCGTAAAATGTGAAGAAACTGTTCTGAGTAAAGCTTTAATTATCGTCCTAGCCGAAGTGATCCGGAACACCGGGAGGCGTGACCTCGCATTCAAACTGAACGCACCGATCATTGGTTTGCGCAGTGATCGCTTTGGTTAGTAGGTACGCGGCCTGAAACTTGCTCGGAACTGCATAACCTTAAATATTATGAGATCCCTTGATCTCAATTTAAAAAATAAAAGTAGTTCAAAACCAATGATTTCCGGATGATTACGAAAATGAATACCAAAACAAATATTGCATCGCCTACTTATTATTTCTGATTGTTTAAAATTAATTGGAGGAAGTATAATTATGTGTATCGAAATGGGTTCCCAACCTCTTATTATTTACATTGTAATCAATACTAATATTACCTCTATGACCAGGTGAAAAATACCGAAATACGAACGAGACTCACGGACATAGCGGAAGTGATAGCAAAAAGAAAGTGGAAGTTGGCGGGCCATATATGCTGTAGAGTGGATGGAAGAAGATGGGGAAAGAAAATGCTGGGGTGGAGACCACGGACGGGGCGGAGGAATGTGGGAAGACAACCGACTATGTGGACAGACTATCTCATTAAAGTGGCTGAGAGAAACTGGATAGCCATGACACATAACCGCCAAAAGTGGAGAGATTTGGAAGAGACCTACACTCAGCATTGGGTGGCCAAAGGTTGCAGAAGAAGAAGAATACTAATATTACCTAACTAATAATAACTATGCTAGACTACCTCATTAGTCTAGTCAATCAATTAAATCCTTCTCAACTTAGACACAACAGGCGCAAAGCTAATGAGTCTAGGCATGGATGTAGGCTTCACTGGAACATCGGGCTAAAAGGTCACTTAGGCTACGAATGTGTTTGGGTGTTGTGGTCGTGTGTGGTTTGTGGGAATTCTGGTTGGGATAACCCTCACACACGCGATCTGATTATGTGAGGGTTTTGGATTTGAGAAGTAGGTAGGTAGTTTAATAACCCCTGATTTTACGAACGTTTTGCTGAGGAGGAAATAATACATTGGGTAACTTAGTTACTGGTTCTTTGGGGGCTTACAAAAATCGGACTCTATTCTCTTCTTCTGTTTGCCCGACTACGGAACAGCCAAAGGACGTTTATAATTTTAATTTTCGTGGTATCCTGAACTATCAAATGGGCAATATTTGTATATATTTTATGTAAACACGTTCTCAAAAATTTCGATGCAAGTTTCCTTGATTTACGAAGGGCGAACAATCGACGTGCTTTTTAAACCACTATTAATACTAAACAAATTTTACGAAATATAATTTTCCTAGACATTATTCTATTTTCACGAGCAAACCACGGTCGCCCATGATACCCATGATAAAATAAGGTAGATTGAACTTACGCCAAAGACAACAAAGACAAACTGAAATTCTCACACTGATAATAATGATTGAAAAGTAAAAAACTTATTGGATTGACATAAGCTCTTGAAAACCTTACCTAATATGTTCAATTATGTTCGAAGGATCTGTAGAAGTACAGAATACTTTCAAAACGCCTGAATCTTGTCTACGCCCTCTGCTAAAGCGCGCTAAACGTATTCCTGTGTCACAATGGTCGAAGAAAAAAATCATATAAAAACTGATATATCGAACCTAGTATAAAAAACTTAATTTTAGACATTAATACAAACGTCAGGGACTTCAGATTTAGATACTAATTAGTCTAGTCTAGACATAAATCAGACTATTAGGTCATTCGTAAATAATAAAACAATGTGTCTTCTGAATTCCAGTATTTTGGGACGTTTCAGTGGCATTAATTCTGTTGAATAATTTATAATGATGTCTGTTCACTGCTCTCATTCGGGATTTGACAACAGATGTTAGTGAAGCAGAAATAGTTTCTTGAAAGCTGTTTAAATTAGTTCATCATCAGCCAATAATATTCCCACTGCTGGGACACAGGCCTCCTCTCTATGAGACGGAGTGGGCTGTAATCCACCAAGCGGACCCAGTGCGGGTTGGTAGATGTCACATGTCTTCGAATTTTTAGTTCTAGGACATGCCGGTTTCCTCACGATGTTTTCCTTCATAGTTTTTGAGGGCAGCGGTGATGAAATAAATTACAGAAAGTAATGCACCTCCCTGGGTTCGAACTCACGGCTCTCTGCTCGTAAGTCGGGGCTGCCACCACTGGGCCACCGCTGCTCCCCGCTCTAAATTAGTTATTCTTCGTTAATGTTAGATGTAGGTAGTCTGAAAAAAGTGTAACAATAATGGGAATCCTTTACTGCAATTGACGTACAAGTAGCAAAGATATTTAGTTTTTATCTTTTTATTAGCGTGTCGACGGCAAATCGCTAAATATATTTAGCCCAAAACTCAGCTAAACCAACTCCGCTCACTGATGCAGTCATAAGATCCTCAAGTACGCAGGTGACAGGGCATGCAGCGCAAGATGGGAGGTGGGCCATTGTCTGTGGAGACACGCCGCATACACACTTGAGATCTGAGCCGTCCATGAACTATAGAGATTGTCTTTGCTACGGCCGACTTGGGTTAGGAGTCTATTTAGAGATTTCCAAGTCGGCCACGGCAAAGCATGCCCGGGTGGAAGGCTCGATGAAGTCGTCGGGGGGCTTAAGCAACTCCCGCCAAAGATCACATCTCGCTGTAGAGGCCTGCTATTAGCTGGACTAGCTGGACCAAAGCACCCAAAAAAGCTTTTACGACTTTTTTTTGTTTTGATATAAAGACAGTAAAGTATATACTTAATACTTCATTTTAGTACAGGAAATATTGGTATTCAGAAAGATAAACTAGTCAACTAGAAGAAGACATGCTGCTCCAACCCTTAATGAATTGGAATAAGAGCCAGAGGAGAATTATGATGATGAAGCCAGTCAACTAGTCTGTGGTAAGGTGGACAAATTGATGGCAAAACGATTTACCGAATAATTTTCAGAAGGTGTACTCAATGGATATTCTTCTAATTCTCTAGCAGAGTAGAAATATCGAGACGAAGAAGTCAGCGGTTTAACTTTTAAACTGACGTGGTCACTAACACTATCAAAAACTTTTAACGGGATATTTACCATGTTTATTATTTGTTTTGAGTTCGCGATATTTCGGCGCTGTTGTTGTTGTTCAGTTTATCCGTGATCATGGCGTTTGCAACAGTGCATAAACATGGTAAATATCCCGTTACAAGTGTTATTGATAGAGTCAGTGGTTTAGTTTTTGACCAATAACGTTTGAAATATTGTCGTGCCAGCGACACTGAGGAGAAGAAGCGAAAATCTAGAAAATCGTATAATTATTATAATGTTGAATAATGGAATAAACTGTCTTCGCCACACCTGCACGATATTAGTTTCGTACTACTCAATTCAGAATACGATCTGATTCTATATGTATGCTTCTGTTTGTTTATTTTTATTCATTATTTATTTTTTTGTTTTTATCTCAGTAGCTGTTAGCTGTAGGCGCATAATGTAGAGTGTGTAGTGCTCTTGAAAAGCCAAATTAAATATTAAATAAATAAAATGCCCTATTTAGGAGACCAGCATTACTCTCACAGCATCACAACCAATTTACATACCATTTCAGTGATAGCGAGTTAACCACACTTATACAGGGTGTTATTTAAATTGCAAGCTATAGTTCAGGGGCGGGTTGAGTTTCAATGACTGAACAAAACAAATACAATTAAATACTTAAAAATGCCGCAGTAGGTGTAACTTATGTTTCTTTTTGCGTTTTTCATAATATTTTTTTAAGTAAAATTCAATGAACAACCTAATTTAAAATTTGTTTTAATATTGTTCAATACATTTTTTTTGCCGTTTAAATAATACTGCTACGCCTGCTATTTGACAGTCGTTAGAGTTATCAGACAACCAGTCTTACCAAATGGGTTGTAGAGGTCAGAGAGGCAATCGCTCCATGTAAAATACTGGTACTCAGCAGCATCCGGTAAGACTGGAAGTCGACCCCAAATAAGTTAGGAAAAGGCACAGTACATTATGATACTGTACCCGTCCCTAAGCTATGACACGCAATTTAATAAACACCCAGTACATTAACTTAAAAAAAAATACAAAAAAAATCGAACCGAGTTGCAATGTCTTCGCGTGCAAGTTGGCGGGGGTAATTAAAAAAAAGCAGCCGAACCGAAACTGAGACGGTACAGTTACTAACTGTAACACGAAACGAACAATTAAATACGCGTCTCGAGACATGAGCGGTAGCGGGGTAATTGGTAATTAAGAAATCATCATCATCATCTGCCTAGCCTTTTTCCAAACTTTGTTGGGGTCGGCCTCCAGTCACCCGGATGCAGCTGAGTACCAGTATTTTACATGAAGCGATTGCCTATCTGACATCCACAACCCAGTAACTGCGTAATACGATACCCCTTGGTAAGACTGGATGTCAGACTTTCGGCTTCCGACTACTCGTAACGACTGCCAAAGATCTATTATATGACAGCCGGGACCAACGGCTTAACGTGCTTTCCGAGACATGGAGGAAACTCGGTATGTAAAGATGGTCATGCATCCACGGACCAACCTCGGCAAGCACGGCTTAACCTTGAAGATCGATCTGTGCGGCTGTTATTATTTAGCCACGAGCGAGAGAAATACTAATAATATAATAAAAGGTAAAATTTGTTTGTAAGTTTGTATGTAGTGGGTATTCTTCGGAACTGCTGATCCGATTCCGAGAATTCTTTCACTATCGTGAAGCTACATTGTCCTAGAGTGTGTTAAACTACATTTAAAACGTTCCCATGGGTTAATTTCGGTACATGACGGGAGCGAAACCGCGAGTAAAATCTAGTAATTAATAAAGTTTTTAAGAATTAGATGCTTTGGTTAATCGAGAGGCCTAACTTTCAATGGTAAGTTATTCTAATGGGCACTATCTTAAAGTTTTAACTGACAAAGAAAAGGTGAAGGGTTCTCAATTCGACTCGTAAATATTTTTAAAAGCAGCGGTGGCCCGAGAGCAGAGATGGCCCAGTGGCGAGAGCAGCCAAGTGGTGGCAGCTCCGACTTACGAGCAGTAAGCCGTGGGTTCGAACCCAGGCAAGCGCATTACTTTGTGTAATTTATTTCATCACCACTGCTCTCAAAAACAGTGAAGGAAAACATCGTGAGGAAACTGGCATGTCCTAGAACTAAAAAATCGAAGACATGTGACATCTACTAACCCGCATTGGGCTTGCGTGGTGGATTACAGTTACAGCCCATTCCCTCTCATTGAGAGGAGGCCTGTGTCCGAGCAGTGGGAACATTATAGGCTGATGATGATGATGTATGTTTTCATTTGTTTAAAATTTTAGTAGCACCTTGTAGCCTAGGTTTGTGCCCGCTTGGTGGCAATAGATTCGCACAATATAATATGGGACTTAAACTTTACTGGCAAAGTGTGGGTGTTTCATACGTCCCACCTGCACACCTCTTCTCCTCAGAAATTACAGTCGTGATGTTATAGTTCTTAGTAACATGAACGTAATTATGATTTAATTTTATGAGTTTTTCTATAAAACGCATGAAATTACTACACGTTATTAAATATTGAAAAAACAAGGCGTTGTTTTGAATCCTCGTCAAAATTTAGGAAGTTGTCACAAAATACGTAAATAATTAATTAAAATTACGCTACCTAGTTAATTAATAATAAACGTTGCTTGTTTTTGTTGTTTAAGTTTGTGAGTATTTTAGAAAAACCCCCTCAACGAGGTTCAGAGAATAAGAAATTATCGAATAAACGTTTGCGATTGTTTGTATGTGTGAAAGCGCAGTTATAGGGTGAGGAACAGACGGGCCGCGTTTAAAACACGGGTGGTTCGCACTTACCGATTTCCGTAAATAAATAATAAAAAAATTAACTACTTATTTTATTATTCATTCGGGTCGAGAATCATTAGCATAGTTACCTCCTTGAATTTGACGAAGATGCAAAACAACAGCTTGTTTATTTAATTTTATTTTCCTACAGAACTTCAGGACTACCTCCTACCTATGTGTTTCAGCAATCATTCTCATAAATATATCAGTATCAGCGTGTCGAAAATTCAATACCCGTCGAACACGGCCGTATGGCAGACATGTTCCAAATATTTAAATCGTCAGATGGTTGGATCTGTGCCCGACAAAATAAGCTTACGTATGACATTGGGACTAAACATTACTGGCAAAATGAGGGTGTTCTGTAGGGTACCTACACGACTGCTTAACCCTTCAAGCAAATGCATACGTGATGTTATGTTTGTCACTTCAAGGTTTTTAGGCTTCGCGAAAAAGAGATCGGAAAATCGTTTCCATTGATACGATTTTCAGTACGATAGAGCGAGACAATACTATTCGAATATCATTGTCAATTGTGGCTCTGTATGGTGTCGGACGTAAAGAATAGCACCATCTCATATCTTCCCGTGAGTGTCGTAAGAGGCGACTAAGGGATATGCCAGAGAATGGTCAGCAGCGTTCTCTGTGCTTTTGTAACAACCGTCGTACTGCGATCGCCAGCCCGCCTGCCAAGCGTGGCGATTATGGCAAAACCCCCCAAAATGTCAATGTGGCGACACTTGGGGGAGGCCTATGTCCAGCAGTGGACGTCTTTTGGGCTAAAATGATGATCATTGTCAACGAAACATAAATGTTATATATTTTTAACGTGATAGAGTGAATCTAACGGTTTAAATCTTTGACAAGCCCTGGATTTATGATAGTATATAAGCGCTAGGTAACTATCGCGGCAAAGCTATTAGACATAAACTATCGGTGTTACATACATCTAGTGTCACCACAGTTCCAGCGTAACTCGTTTAAGAGGGTGACTGAAAGCGGTGTTGAAGGAGAGAATAGGAAACTAAAATTTAAAGTTTTAGTTACATTTAGTTTTGGGTTTTCTGATCGTAACTGAAGCGGAAATTATTGTAGATAAGTAAAAAGGTCTGGAGCTGGAGTAGAGATTCGTACAAGACTATGCCCATCAGAAACTATCTTTTGAGTGATGACAATAAAATTAGAGGTGTTGATTACATGAATGAGAGTTGAATACCGAAATGTAATATTTACGACAAGCACTTATTCCGCGAAAATTGTGTTGTAACTCTCATTGTGTTTTGTTTGTGTTGTGTTGTATTTGTGTTGTGTTGTAACCTATGTTACTCGGTAAAGATGTGGCTTTCTAATGTTAAAAGAATTTTTTAAATTGGTTGTGTATTTTTTGAGTTAAATCGTAACAAACAACCATACAAACAAACATCTTTCCTTTTTAAAATATTAGTTTAAGAAGATTTGCGTCTTCATGAACAGAGCTTTTGATATCTCATAACCAATGAACCTAATATTATTTGATTTAAAAAAAGTCTCTATTGACATACTGTCTCGTTGGTCGAGTGGTAGCAAGCGCGACTGCTGATCGGCCTGAGGGCCTGGGTTTGATTCACATGACGGGTAAAGCGTTTTTGGGTTTTTCTTTCAAGGATTTTTCAGTATCGGCTTCGGAGTCCGGATTTGTGCCCGGTTTTTGGCAATAGACTCGCCCTCTATTACATGGGACTTATACATCATTATTCAATCATTTCAGCCCAAACGACGTCCACTGCTGGACATAGGCCTCCCCCAACGCCACATTGACATAAGGGTTTTGCCATAATCACCACGCTTGGCAGGCGGGTTGGCGATCGCAGTACGGTTGATGCAAAAGCACAGAGAACGTTGCTGCACATTCTCTGGCAAGTCCCTTAGTCGGCTCTTACGACACCCACGGGAAGATATGGGATGGTGGTATTCCTTACGTCCGACACCATACAGAGCGGGACCTACACATTACTAGCGAAATGTGGGTGTACTATTAGGGACACCTCTGACTAACCCTTCTGGGATTACAGGCTTGATGTTATGTGTCTATTGACATAATTTTATCATGTAGACCAAGCAAAACACAAAACAAGAGTCTTACGACACACCGAATCGTTATCGGTAACATATCGAGAAATGACCTGGTTCTGGACACATTTTTAAATTATAATGTCGAACGCTTTCGGCTTTTAAAAGTGCATTGGTGCAGTGCAATGCCGATTGTCAAGATTTTATGTTGAGATTACGTTAAGCTGTTGGTCGACGTTGTCATTTGTCGATTTTATTGTCATTTGTCAAGGTTCAGCTGAAAACCTGCATCAGGCACTAGTTGTTAAACCTTTTTTGGTAAACTGGGCCTATTTGGCTCAGCCGTGAGGCACACGGTGTTACATTTTTGTTTAGATTTAAGGTTATGTTTCTTATTTTATTTTTTGTGCCAAAAAAATGTATTTCCTTTCTTTCTTTCTATACAGGGTGGACGCATCGACGCGAAAAAAGTTTATTGGGGGGGGGGGGGGGAGGAGTTCCAAATCATGTACTGAGTAGGTGTTCTTTCCAACCCATATTTAATAGTCTGACAACTAGTCTACCAAGTAACTGGGTTATGGAGGTGTCCAACATGAGAAATGTAATATTTTAGATTGTGGGAGTCGGGTCTTTGGCTTCACGCACTGCCGTCGTCGAGCATAGGTACTTTGTTCGACGACACGACCTTCCGCCTCGCTGCTTCCTTACGTCTTGGTGCCGCCTGCTGCACTTCTCATCGCTGTCACTGTGGTGAAGCTGTCAACAGCCTCGCACACCACGGCCTGTCATGCAGCCGAAGTGCGTCCCGTTTTGCGCGGCACGCGAACTTAAACATCATCATCCGACGAGCTCTTGTTACCGTCGGCGTTCCAGCTGTCTTAGAGCCCAATGGCTTGGCACGCGACGATGGCCTAAGACCGGACGGCATGTCCTTGTTTTCTTGGAAAATGGGTAGGCTAGTGTGGGACGCAACTTGCGTCGAAACTCTTGCGCCATCACATCTTTCAAGCTCATCGTGCTGTGCTAGCGCTGCCGCTGCGGCAGCGGAGAACCTCAAGCGGCGTAAATATAGGAACTATATTTTCGAGCCGTTTGGGGTTTGAATCTGGGGCTATGAGGTCCAAGTGCTGATAGCCTTTTTAAGGAAATTTCTAAACGCTTAGTTGACGCTTCCCGTGACTTGAAGTGAAGGGCTGATTTTTACTTTGGCTAGAGGCCTAAGTATTGCCATACAACTTGGCAATGCTGCCAGTCTCTTGGGCACATTAGCAGCTGACAGCGTTGAGGAGGAGTTTTTTGACGCTCTTTTATAGTTTATTGTTATTTTAGTTATTTAATTTATTAGTTTGTAAATCGTTGTAACGCATATAGTTAGGTTCCTTTTAAGAAATAAATGAGTCAATATTTTAGATTTAATAAAACACGGAGTTTTGTTGGTGTTAAGTGATTGGAACTTAAATAGTGGATTGGGTACTTCCCGACTTAAATATTGTATTGGTTACTCAGTGAATTGGGATGGCACCTAAATAATGAATTTATGATTCAAAAGGATTGCAATGTTTTCTATCTGATTGAACTTCATGTCTCTGCTGGGTTACTAGTCTGTTCTCTGTGAGAGGGAAAATAGGTACCAGTAATCGGTAATCTATCAGTGCGGAAATGACATTTTTTTTTAAAAATTGTTCCCTGTACCCTGTCCCTTCTTTAATAGCCTACATCGTGTCCCACTGCTGGGAAAAAGCTTCGTCTTTCTCCATCCACACCTCTCTAGCCAGTGCAATCTCTGGTCATGTTAGCTTCGCAAACATGGTCTGATCTTTGCCGATCTCTCCGATGGCATCCGTGCGACGTGGTCAGCCCACTCCCAATTCAGCCAGGCTGTTTTTTCTCCAACATCAGCTATTTGAGTTATGGAGCATAGGGAGGTATATCTTTAGAAAATTAATATCCGCCAATCATATTTCGTGTGTGTTTTCTTTCTCATTCAAAGATAATTATTGCCTAGCTAAAGCAGCCACATCCTTCAATCGTTATTATCGATTTAATAATAAATAATGACGTTCTAAATTCGAAAAGGGTTCGTGTTGACAGATCAAAGTAACGGGGCAGGTTCATTTTGGTTTATTCATTCAAATTCATTCGTTTGGTTTATGATTTGAGCGTGATTTGTGTAACGTCAATGGATGTGATTGTACTGTCTAAAGAATTTCATTTAAATTATAGTATTTTATTATTTATTGGTAAGTAGGTTAGGTTTTATTCCTCACAGAAATATCATTATCGGGCAGTACTTCTCTAGTTTGGAATGTATTTTTGGATGTTTTAAATGAGATAGTAGTAGCCAGCGGGATGATTCCGTAACACATTTGTAAGGCCACTAATTAATTTTGACAATTTAACAATATCGATTGCGTTAATAAAGATGAAAAGAATTAAGAATTTCCTTCAATATCTTTTGGTAGAAAATGAGTTACGCAATTGGATTGCTCGTTGGTCATGATATTCGCATATCGAGGAGAAAGTACATTCGAGCGAATTTGGTAAATACTTGTTATCAGTACCATAGTAGGCGTTATTGATTATAGTGACCACCAAAGTAGCTATTTACCTATAATTAGCAATGCCATATTAATATACTCGCTTCCGCTTCTAACTTGACCATCAGACATGGGTGCTTGGGATTTTTTTGGCGTTCCGTCAAAATGGATTACCCATTTTCTTTTTGTAGACTGTACCGACATAGAAAAATGCCGTTTTTATGCGAAGCTTTTTATAATTCGGATGAGCATTTTAAAAAGGGGCAAAGCTGTTTTGTTCCTGCAACGATGTGTTGGCAAACTCTTGTGCCTCGGACAGAGTAATTCGATAATATTTTGACTCTTTATGGAAATTTAAATGCCTTTTTCGGGCTAGAAATGTTGTTGGTATAACATCTAGACGACTCATTGTGTTTGGAGACTTTGCTGGTCTTTATTTTTTAAAGCTTTACAACATTTTAAGTGATGGTCTTTGTTAAAACACGGTGCATAATCTGCATACAGTTTTAGGTAACTTTATATATATTAATCGAGCAATTGTGGATTTATATGTGTACGCCGCGGTTTCAGCAAACACCAACAATGTAATCAGCTCATGCCTCGATGCTTCGCATTTGCGCCTCGACAAAAGCATTTGTGGATAATCTCGGTAACCGCTACCACTCTTAACTTTTTAACTTTAAATAAAACAACGCATTTTTTAATCATACTGCACTTAGCAACCGAACATCACCTTGAAAAGGACCAGTTTTCGAATTTAATATAGAGCGAGATTATACAATTGCAAAATTAACTTTTTCACACCAAAAACAATTCTATACACCTTATTTTTAAAGACACAAGGGTGCGATTTCGTTTTTTGGTAGCATAAAATGTTTTTGCGGTGACTTGGCGACCATGTAACACGGAATTTTACCGCATACCTACTTTTTAAATTAAAACCATAAGTGTATGTATTTATATAACGCATTTTCGATTGTTGCTCTGATTATTCGAGTGGTCACGTAGGCATCTTTTGAAGCTATATTTGGTTTTGGAAAGCGGAGGAACCAAGCAAGATACAACAAATGACAACGATCAACATGCAGCCAAAGTATGTTGCAAAATTGTTCCTTCTGGTAATCAACACAAAGTTAAGTTCGCGCTTGACCACTATCGCACTTGATGGTAAGTGATGATGTGATCGACGATGAAGCACGCTTGCCTAGATAAAACCTATTAACTCTTGACCTATAGACCCCTAGATTGTATAGCTAAGAGATTAGATAAAAGACTCGCTGCAAAATTAGGTATTAAGTTAGTTTTGTGTTGTTTTGCTGCGCCCTTACAGGGTCATGTACTCTCTAGTTTTAAGCCCAGCTTGTTAATATGATTATGTAACTACATTTTGTATTAAATAAATAAAGGCTGGTGAACTCAAAGAAAAGCTTGGCAGTGGATGCTACTGAACTTTAAAAAGATAGATAGAAGGGACTCTCTGCCGGGAAGTCCTACCCAAGTACCTGAACAAACATTGAAATTTGGAGTCATTGACGACTCTCATTCATCATTGACGAAGTCGGACACTTTTTCCAAGTCTTTAGTGTCCGAACACTAAAGACTTGGAAAAAGTGTCCGAGTTGACACTTTTTATTTCCTTATTTTTTTCGCTGACAACTCGAACAACATCAAATTATTGAAGCGCACAGTCAGATAAAAAAGTTTTAAAATAAAATAAAATGTGAAAAAAAGGCGTTACGAAAACAATTTTAGGGTAGCTTTAAGGTAACATCTTGGCTCTTTAGTCAACTCATCCCGGACAAGCGGGAGGACCAGTCAAAATAGTGAAAAATAAAATAACCCAGCAAAGATAACTAGGGTAGCATAACTTTAAGGTATTATGTATATTAAGAGTTCAGGTTAGGTAACTAGAACTAAAACGACACTATCAGAGGTTCTGTTCTGAGAGCTCATCTGACGATGTCGTTTTGACTTGTATAGTTAGAAATTTAAATAAGAAGAGCTCTCAGAACAGAACCTCTGATGATGTCGTTTTAGTTCTACCCAGAACTCTTAATACTACCTTAAAGTTATGCTAGCCTGTGCTAACCTGGGTTATTTTGATTTCTAACTATTTTGAAAAGTCCTTAAATTGGCTAAAACGATCACTCGGACTGTGGTAGTTATTGAATCAAAAAAAAAAATTCTTCTTGACTATACAAATCACAAAATTAATCAGCGGGACCAGTTGACCAATTGAAAAATGCATTGATTCGCCAGATCCCGCGGGTCCCAAATTAGTGGGATCAATTGTCTCAAAAACCGCTTCTTGTGTTGATAAATTTGTGATAAATTCACTTTCGTTATGGGTGTTAATTAAATCATAAAAAATATGTTTTGAAAATACTATTATATTATTTTTTATGATTTAGTTACAAATGTATAGTTTTCTGATTTCCTTGAGAGTTTCGAAATATACGTTTTATGCGGCATAAACGCCATATCTTTTTTTACGTTAACTTAGAAATTGTTTTTTCCGCAGCTTGAAGGGACTGTAGATTTACATATATGGTTTTAATTTCAACTCGATACCTCTAGGCATTCCGGAGATAAAGGGTCTTGATAGACAGACAGACAGACGGACAACAAAGTGATCCTATAATGGTTCCATTTATTTCCGTTTGAGGTACGGAACCATAAAAAAAACAAAAACAATTCAGAGAGAGTGACTTTTCTATCCATGTATTAGCACTCGAGCAAATCCTTATAACCCGACAGCCAAGGCGCGTATTTATGTATGTGGGTTTGTAATAGTACATTGTTACCCCAGGGTTGAAAGTAAATTATTAAGTACCGAGACGAGTTCGAGGGACTAAATAAGTCTTTAACCCGAGGTAAACACTGTGCTTTTCATTACGAATCATCATTCATCATCATCATTTCAGCCTGAAAGATGTCCACTGCTGGACATAGGCCTCCCCCAAGAAGGGGGTTTTGCCATAATCGCCACGCTTGGCAGGCGGGTTGGCGATCGCAATTCGGTTGTTACAAAACCATAGAGAACGCTGCTGCCCATTCTCTTGTAAGTCCCTTAGTCGCCTCTTACGACACCCACGGGAAGATATGGGATGGTGCTATTCTTTACGTCCGACACCACACAGAACCGAAAAAACATTCATTCATTACGAATACAAGGAAAGAAAAAATAAAAACATAACTTAGCTAAAGAAAAAATTTATAAATTTTATTACGGATTGCCGCTTTCCCGCTTGTGATGTTTTTTTTTCTGTGGCCAGCCAGCTATTCAGCCATTATTTTTCATTTTCATCATTGAAAAAATGGTAAATACTTTGCCCAACTCTATGTTATTTTAAAGAAATTGTTGAAACTAAATTATAATAAAGTATTTTTTTTTGCTTTAAGGCTTGTTTATTAAAATACTAATTTCTAAATCTAAATTAATTACTAAACATAAAACTAGATAATTAAAACTAAAATAACAACAAATTATAAAAGGGCGTCAAAAAACTCCTCCTCAACGCTGTCAGCTGGTAACGTGCCCAAGAGACTGGCGGCGTTGCCACGTTGAATGGCAACACTTTGCTTCTGGCCAAAGTAAAATCCAGCCCTTGGGTCACGGGAAGCGTCAACTAGGCGTTTCGAAATTTCCTTAAAAAGGCTGTGAGCACTCGGACCCCACGGCCCCAGAGTTTCAACCCCAAACGGCTCGAAGATATAGTTACCACAAAGGTTACTATATTTACGCCGCTTGAGGTTCTCCGCAGCCGCAGCGGCAGCGCCAGCACAGCACGATGAGCTTGGAAGATGTGATGGCGCAAGAGTATCGACGCATGTTGCGTCCCACACTAAAGGCCTACCCATCTTCCAAGGAAACAACGACATGCCGTCCGGTCTTTTGCCATCGTCGCGTGCCAAGCCATTGGGCTCTAAGATAGCTGGAACGCCGACGGTAACAAGAGCTCGACGGATGATGTCGTTTAAGTTCGCGTGCCGCGCCAAACGGCCCGCACTTTGGCTGCATGACAGGCCGTGGGATCCGAGGCCTATTGACAGCTCCACCACAGTGACAGCGATGAGGAGTGCAGCAGGCGGCACCAAGACGTAAGGAAGCAGCGAGGCGGAAGGTCGTGTCGTCGAACAAAGTGCCTATGCTCGACGACGGAAGTGCCTGAAGCCAAAGACCCGACTCCCATTCACCCACAGCAAGCAGTCGCGCACGCTCAGCAGTAGTAGCAGCTGTGTGAAGTAAATTGTCCTGAACAACTCTGCAGAGCGGCTCGTAAATAAAGTTAAATACTTAACTTTAAGTTATTCCATTTTTACATCGTGGCTGCTTATAAAGTTGGAACATGGTTGAATAAACATGTGTAAATAGAACTAGTTTTTTTTTATAATTTGACATGTCAGTTGAAAGCGATTCTCCCTAGGGATGAAAAGAATTACTTTCATCCCGCTCCTCAGGCTACTTCAGACCTACTTTCAGAGTATGAGTAATGAAAAATTATGTATTAAAAACGGCGCCTTTACAATTAAGGTATCGTTGGTTTGTACAAACTGATTTTTACCGGTGTCCGAGTCGTCAGTGAAAAAAAATCAACTAGAACACTTTGTCCGAGTTTTTAGTGTCCGAATCGTCAGTGATTCGAGACTTTGTACAGCCGTTAAGGCGTATACATGTAACAGACAGGCAGAGTAACTTTCGCATTTTAATGTAAGTATGGATGTTGGTACAGGTTCCGTGCACCGTCGTTATACATACATATCTTAGTGTCCAACACCGCTAATCTCTGCAGCAACTCTGCATAATTTTAAATTCCACTTGACACTTGCCTTAATTAAAATTGCAAACCAGACTTGTACGTTGATTTGCAAGAGATTAGTTTAGTATTTAAATAATGCGAGTGTTCGAAACCTGAAGTCACCTGAGTGTATATCTACCTCACTGTTATAAAATATCAGGAGGATCCCTGGCTAAATAATAACATCCGCACGGGTCGATCTTTAAGATTAAGCCGTGCTTTCCGAGGTTGGTCCATGGATGGGTGACTATAATTACCTCAGTGCCACAGAAAGCACGTTAAGCCGTTGGTCCCGGCTGTCATTCGTAGATCTTTGACAGTCGTTACGAGTAGTCAGAAGCCAAAAGAAATCCAAGCTTACCAAAGGATCTATCGTATTACCCAGTTACTGGGTTGTAAAGGTCAGATAGGCAGTCGCTTTATGTAAAATACTGGTTCTCAGCTGCATCCGGTTAGACTGGAAGCCGACCCCAAGATAGTTTTGAAAAAGGCTAGGCAGATGATGTTATAAAATATAAATTTGCCGATGATGTTATAATCCAAGAAGAGATAGACAGGTGTGCCTGCAAACTGCTGTTCACAAATATTTCCTCAATTATATTTCAGTCTCATGTAATAGGATCCGAGCCTGTTGCCATCCAGCAAACGCCAATAAACCCTGTCACCGGACAGCTACAGGGAAATTCCTGACAGAATAACCCAATCGACCCGACCTGGGAATCGAATCCAGCCCATCTATAGCGGGGTAGCCTAAGACCAAAAAGGCAACCAAGTCAGGCAGCAAATTAAAAGTGCTTGACTGAGATTTATTCAGAGTAAAGTGTACCCTAACTGAAGAAAGACAGACATGGCGTAGAAAGACATGGCGTGACGCTGGACTTTATCAAGGGAATTGGGCCCGAATAGCCAAAGAGAGACAAAGGAGGAAGGAGGGAAGGGAGGACTTTGCCCAGCAGTGGGATACATCGGGCTCATAATAAATTATAAAGGGTCATCATCATCATCATCGTCAGCCAATAATGTTTCCACTGCTGGGACACAGGCCTCCTCTCTATGAGAAGGAGTGGGCTGTAATCCACCACGCGGGCCCAGCGTAGGTTGGTGGTAAATTGAACCGATAACGAGATAGAGTAGGTAACCAACAAAACCAACAGAATCATTAGGCTGATTTGGACGGTTCTAATTATAGTCATAGAACCGACGGCCGTTGCGACTTGCGGTAGATATTCTTGGATTAAGACCGCGAATTAGCAAATGTACATACCCTACGTTTGCTGACTTGCGGTCTTTAAGTTAAATAAATCGTTCTACTAACCATACTAGATGGTTTAACATGATAGCTGCTGACCAGATAGAAAAAGCATTTTTTTCGGTCTATCATCACCGCACAGAGAAGTTTTTCATATCGTTTTATTAAACTAAAACTATGGCTTCTTTTAGCTGAAGTGTGAGAGAGACAGAAAGAGAATATGATATCTTTTAGCACCAATTAAAACGTTAACGAACCTTAACTTTTGAGCTATCGTTTTTAATTTTACTTCTCACCAGACGACTCGAGTTTATAATTAACATTGCAAAATACTTGTCTGTTAGTTTGTAACGAGAATTCAAATTTTAACTTAATTTACGTAAATGGGCACCGCGTGTTTTAATCGCGAGGTTAAGAGCGTTTACACCTTACGGCATTTCATACAAACTTTCAAGTCCTTATTTTCCGAAATGACTGAACCGATTTTAATAAAACTTAAAACGCATAAGCAGGATACGTAGGTCTAAAAAGTTACTAAAAAACATTTACGAAATATCTTTAAAAAAATAGTTATTTGGAAATTTCTGTTTCTATAGATAATTTATAATCGATCTAATTTAGCTGTAACACTATTTTTCCAAATATTTTTGCAACTTTTTAGACCTATGTATATTGCATAACCGTATAAAGTTTCATTAAAATCGGTTCAGTCATTTCAGAAAACGATTAGTAAGTTTGTATGAAATATCGTAAGGCGTAAACGCTCTAAGTAGTGTTGTTGCGGTCAAGTCTTGGAGCAATGAACTCTGTTCATCACTCATGATGGATGGTAGTCGACTTAAGAAGTATGTCTAGTCTATCCTAGATTACCATCATTCTCTCGCTCTTTTCACAATTTATTTAGGGGCGGTGTATCATGTTTTACTAGTCGCCAACTCGTCAAATCAAATCAAATCATTTGTTTCAAGCAGTCCAGTTAAAGGCACTTTTGATTAGTCGAACAACAATAAAAATAAAGCTACAGTCCCAGTCACAAGACATAATAACTGTGAAAGTACTGTAGTTGCCCATTCCAAAGCGTAGATCTCTATGGAGAAGAATGGGCAAGAAACTCCATGGACACTCTTTTAAATCAGAATCTTGTTACAAAAACTTTGGTTAGGTATATCATTCATGTTGAGATGGTACATTATGTGAAAACGTCATCGTCATCCCATGAATCACCTCCTTTCTATCCATATAATCTTTCAGACAGTCCATTGCGTCCATCCATCGTTTCTTTGGTCTTCCTCTACTTTCATAGGTTTCCATATTCTTACTTACAACTTTCCTTCTAAAATTTAATAGACAGTAAAGGAAATATATTGCGTCGTAAAACACATAATATAACGGCTGTTACACCCGAAGGTTTAGGCAGAGGTGTATGTACTACAGTATACCAACAATCCGACAGTTCTAGTAAATCATAGATTACTACGGGCAGTCACACATGAATATGCAAGGATCTAAGAATTGAATGCAGGACTTCAGGGTAAGAAACTGTGCTTGCGTTTATCAACGATATGTTTGTATTGTTGTTCTGTATGGTGACGGACGTAAAGAATAGCACCATCCCATGTCTTCCCGTGGGTGTCGTAAGAGGCGACTAAGGGACTTAGCAGAGAATAAGCAGCTTTTTTTTTTTTTTGGGAATGGCATCTCGCAGTTCAACCTAGGAGGTTGTCGTCTGCTTAACCGGACTATCCTGTGGGTGCCTTAAGAGTAAGGCCTCCAGCCAGGGCATAAAACTTACAAACTAAGCGACTACACGCTAAGGGCACCCCCTGTGGGGTACGAGCCTCGGCTTAGGGCGTCGCTGGGGGAGGACTGCATGGGGACAGGCTGGATCTGAATGATATCATTATTTAGGGGCTGATTTAAAACTACTGGCACAGCATCGCGGGCTGGCTCGAGCGAGGGTCGGGGAGGGCATGGACCGGGACGTCGTGACGGACCTCGACGGCGAGGTCGGAAAGACGGCGGTTTGTGTCTGAACTTTTAAAGAGTGCTAGTCTCTTTGCTACTCTCCTGGAGGAGGGTGATAGCATCATCGGGAGTGACGAGGGTATACCGAGGACGGCGTACTGTACTAATGCGCGAGGGTTCGTAACGGGCGGCCGCTGCGATCAGGGGATTACGGTGTTTAATGGCGTTATCGAGGAAACGCTTCGAAAGACGTTTCATAAACTGACGGACGGTGGGCATTCTAAGGTCTACGTGTCCGGTCCTGAAGCCGAACTGTTCGTTGGGGATGAGACTCTTAGCCTCGGCGAAGTGTTTGAGTCGCTTATACATAAGTCTCTCGTAGATTTTTCCGAGTGCATTCAGGAGACTGATAGGTCTGTAGCTCGAAGGCTCAGACTTGGGTTTGCCTGGCTTTGCGAAACCGATGACCGTGGCCTCTTTCCATATTTGGGGAAACGCGTTGTTGCTCAGGGCGCCATTGAAGATGGCCGCCATTAACACGACGAGCTGAGCGGGGAGGAGTTTGAACACCCTATTGGTGATTCCGTCGGAGCCGGGTGCTTTCCGCGGTTGAAGTTTGTTAATGATGTCTTGCACTTCGTCAGCTGTGACCGGAGGCAGAGGATCATCCGGGTCTTCTTCGGGGGGCAGGGCGGTTCTACGTTCGACGAATGCGTTTACTTCATCGAGATGTCGCTTGTCTACTGGTTGAGAGCTGGGGGAGCACTGGGACTCCAGGCTGTCGGCTAGGCATTCGGCCTTCTCAGAGTCGTCGAACGCTCTTATCGGGTCGGGTGAGGGGAGGCATCGAAGCCTCTTCGGTGGAGCGCAACTTGCGTTGCAGCTGCCAGACGGCTAGGTGGGTAGGCTCGAGTTCGCTTAGCGTTTTGTCCCATTGATTATTACGAAGCTCACTGGTGCGATCCTTTACAGCACGCTGTAAATTACGCATGTGGGCTTTGTTTGCCTCGCAGGGAAAGCTGCTGTAGGCACGGATGGCCGCGTTCTTTTCGGTTATCAGTTCACGTACGTCAGCGGGTAGTATCCAGCGTTGATCGCTCATTGCTGGGGCTTCCGAGAATGAGCAGCAGCGTTCTCTGTGCTTTTGTAACAACCGTACTGCGATCGCCAACCCGCCTGCCAAGCGTGGCGATTATGGCAAAACCCCCCCTTCTTGGGGGAGGCCTATGTCCAGCAGTGGACGTCTTTTCGGCTGAAATGATGATGATGATGTTTGTATTAATTTGTGTAAGAGATACACGGCACAGCAGGTGTAAGAGTTGAACTATTGCAGATCTCACCTAGCACATTTTATAATAATTTATTTTTATTATCCATTTTTTTTTTCTTTTTACATATTATAAGTTTTTAAACTGGCATGGTCACATTGGTCACTAACACTTGCAACGGGATATATACCATGTTTATTATTCGTTTCGAGTTCCCGATATTTCGGCGCTGCTACAAACGCCATGATCACGGATAAACGACAATAATAAATTTGGTAAATATCCCGTTGCAAGTGTTATTTATACATATTATTTACATTTTAAAATATTTTTACAAAATTATATTTAAAAAAAATAATAAAATAGTAGCCCACCGGCATCGGGAACCGGGTCCGGTTTACCGATGATCTGGGCTCTTTAGAGTGGAACCTCTTAACAATACGCGCCGTGTCCAGAAGTACTGCTTTTTTAATCAAGCCCTTGATCCAGCTGCCAAGCGAAAGTATCCTCAGATGTTGGTCATGGCTTTTGGCTATTAAGCCATTGGCCGACACGACTATCGTCACAATTACTGCTGTGCTCACGTTTCACTTGTCAACAACCTCGCGAGCCAGATCTAGATACTTGAATTGCTTATCATTCTCTGCCTTCACGAGGTTCTCGTCATGCGGGACCGTTATATCAACAATCATTGCACGACGCTTCAATCGATCTATCAACACAATTTCAAGCTTATTGGCAACAATAGTTCTGTCAGTGACGATAGGTCGATCCCAATACAACGTGATATTACCATCATCGAGAACTAGGTCGGGCGCATTCTTACACCGGCTCTTCTGATTCCACAAGGTTCTACTTCAAAGCAAGTTGCTGGTGGATAATCTTGGCAACGAGGTTGTCTCTATGCAAGTACTCTTAGCCAGACGAGACCCGACATATGTCAACTATGCTTTCCTTTACAATGTGGTTTCGGTAGTTATTCGTCACCATAACTTCGTCCATTATTGCACAGACAAAACCTTCCGTTACCCCGAAGAAGTCACCGAAACGCACCGAAGAGGTTATCGAAACGCTTATACATATAATTATTATTGCCTATGCCTATATTTAGCCTCTGACTATTCTATATTCAATTTTCGTGTTAGTGGCAAGTTATGAGCAAATTTGTTTGCATAATTCTAGCATCTAGAATAACCTTTATGTGTCATACATAAATATTGCGTCCAAATTCATCTTCGTGCCCTCCTGCCATATTATTTGGGTTCAGTGCAACACGAGTTTTTACTTTCATACTCCTGTCAACCGTCACGCTATCTTCACTTCTTTTTCTTCCTTAGACTTCACTATATTGCGCCATACATTTATTTCACTAAAACCCACCTTTATTTATTTATTTATATTTTTTATTTTCTATATTATATTTATTTTTTTACGGATCGAAAATCATCAAATGACCCTTCCGGCTCTGGGCGGAGCGGAAGGGACTGTCAGACTTGTACTGACTAAAACCCGACCATGTTCCTTTTAGCCATTTGTGTTCCAGGGCTACGGTATATCTTTCGAACAGTGCCGAGGCCCTGGCAGGCGCTAACACCCACCTTGTTTATATTTAATCGTGCTACCAATGTACCTGAACAAAAAGCAATGGTGGTATTACTTTCCCGGAAGAATTCACTCCCAAGGAGCTATACATACTAATAATGAAACAAAATCTTAAAGCCTACCAAACATCAAAGCAAAGTGGTTGTCCCTAGCTAGTGGGCCCAACAAACAAGTATCAGTGTAAAACCTCCGAGGATTAGCCCAAGCGATCCGTGCTTAAGGGATTATGAAAAATTCATTTTTCTTAGCATGTAAGCACTTATTTTTTTCTTGTTAATTCGGTGAGGATGTCGCCATTTTTCAGTGTAATGTATTATGATTGTTCGTACGTGTAAGCTTGATGAAATGTCAGGATTTGTTTAATGGATGTTTTGTTTCGTTGGTCTGGTGGTTGTAAATGGTAATGCTGACCATGAGGTAGTGGGGTCGATTCATAAGCGTTATTGCGTTTTTAGGGTTCCTAATAAACAAAGCGTCAAACGGGACCCTATTACTGAGACTTTGCTGTCTGTCCGTCCGTGCGTCTATCTCAAGGCTGTATCTCATGAACCGTGATAGTTTGCCAGTTGAAATTTCTACAGATTATGTATTTCTTTTGCCGCTATAACAGCAAATACTATAAACACTATAAACCAAATTAAAAAATATTCAAGGGGGCTTCCATACAAAAAGTGATATTTTTGTTCGTTTTTATAAATAATGGTACCGAACCCTTCGTGCACGAGTCCGACTCGCACTTGGTCAGTTTTTTTAATACGCACTTGGATTTAGAATTTGTGGCTGTTTGATGGATATATATGCTTACCTCCTATACTCTGGCCCACCAAGGGTTACGAGTGACGCAATTTAAGCTTTCCTACTTTCTTTGTCATTGGTATCGCTAATTGTGGTTATACCATAGAGGTGCAAGAAAGGTACAACCAAAGATTTTGTATTACGGTTTTGAATAGTAAGATCGAAACATTTAATGTTTTTGTCTTAATTCAATGCTGTTTTTTTTTTAATTTTCAGAAAACTTACTTTTCCGTAATATATCTTTTCTGTATTCAAAGTGTAAGCAAAACATACCTACAGCAAAACATTAGAAAAAACTTACATAATAATGTAATCACAAAAAAATGACATTCTGTAAGAGTTATATAGATAGAAAAAATGTATTGGTGACTTATGCTACCGAAAAGTATAATTTCAATACTGTCCTGTCATTGCAGAAATGTCAAACCCTCTTGACACTTGGCTAGGCTCTTATGTCAAATGTTATTTTCAATGCATCCGCAAATGCATCAACCAAACAAATTGGAAGAACCAGACCAGTTTTTTTTATTTTTTTGTTAGCCTCTCATGTGTCCCACTGCTGGGCAAAGGCCTCCCCTTTCTCCTTCCAAATGTCTCTATCCTGTGCGATATCTGGCCATGATCGCCCGGCAAACAAGATTAGATCATCACACCACCTTCGCCGCGGTCTACCTCGACGGCGATTTCCTCCGTCAGGCTTCCAGTGAGTGACGATCAGACCAGATTAACAAATTAATATATTTAATATCACGGACCTAATATATGAATATCTAAACACAAAATGGCCGGACCTATTACAGGATGTCCGCGTTTTATTGAATCAAGGATTAGTTATGTGGAATAAACGATCGAGTGCTCCACTTTAATAAATTACATTGATGATTCAGAATTTAGAAGGGATTTGCCGGATTCCGCTGTGGGAGCAGTACCGGCTTATCAGTATGTAATTGTAACATCATCGTCTGTCTGCTGAATACCAGTATTTTACATGGAACGACTCACTACCTGACCTCCAAAACCCAGTTAGTACTGGGTAATACGATACCCCTTGGTAAAACTGATTGTCAGACTTTCGGGCCACTGACCACTACCTGTAGCGACTGTCAAAGATACAGTCGGGACCAACCGCTTTACGTGCTTTCCGAGGCACGGAGGAAACTCGGTACGTAATGAATGGTCACCCATTCTAAGGAGCGCGTTAAGACGACAAGATGTCCCGGTTAGACCCGATGTAGCTGAATGCCAGTATTTTATATAGATCTGCCTATCTGAACTAAACAAATGGGTATTCCATTGTCAGCCTTTGGAAAGTCTAGTTGGGTTTTGGGTTTCTGACTTGCTATCATCATTTCAGCCGAAAGACGTCCACTGCTGGACATAGGCCTCCCCCAAGTTTCGCAACATTGACATAACATGGGGGGTTTTGCCATCATCGCCAAGCTTGACAGGCGGGTTGGCGATCGCAGTACGGTTGTTACAAAAGCACAGAGAACGCTGTTGCCCATTCTCTGGCCAGTCCCTTAGTCGCCTCTTACGACACCCACGGGAAGATATGGGATTGACTGACTGACTTGCTATAACAGCTGCCAAAGTAATCAATCTACTATCGACCTGTAATGTAATTTCCGAGTCATGTAGTTGTCTCGGTTTGCAATGGTCCCCCATCCCCGGACCGACTTCGATAAAATCCAGCCAGACTGCTGGGTATCATGTACTATATGAAAATGTGAAAGGTATGTTGTCATGAGCCTTTTAATTTGAGTGTCAAACAGATACGAGCCTTGACCACCACTGATCTGCTAATTTATTCTAGAGTGAGGAACTCCTCAATAAATTATCAGATTAGTGCTTGTTTAATAAATTGTGTTCTGAATAATCGCGAGTTAATAGAATAATCTGGTGAAAATCGAGCGAATACGCTTGATGCGAGGAATACGTCCGTCCGTTTGATGTGGCGACGCTCGAAGGTGGAAATTATAGATTTTATACATTTTGCTTGTGATAGCTCATGCCATGACAGAAATAAAGTCAGTCAGGAAGATAAAGAGTACGTAGTTTAGTTCAATGTCGAATCATCACAACTTGTATATATTTCTTTATTCACCTCTTTTGTCAGCATATGCACACCTTCATGGTCCATGGCACCAAAATATGTTTGAGCCACGTAAACCTAAACTGCCTCTTACAACAAGATCAAGCTAAGTTAATTTATATTCAACATTGCAGTTTTCTTTTTTTATTTGGGATGGGATTACTCGTGACTCTAGCCTAAGTCAGTGATGACATAAACAAAATCGACTATGGTACGAGCTTAACCAGAAGAAGCCTGTTCAAATTTAATTCTCGAATAACACAGACATGGTCAGGTCATTCACTAGACAATAATTATAGTGCAGTAGTAACGGTAGGACCGGACTAAAGGTGACCTAATGCTCTGAATAGTTCGAACCGGTATCGGTATCTGGTATTAGATACCGGGATTATTTGTGCGCTCCGCTATCATAAGTTGCCTTTGTCAGCGGTTGTTGTGCTGGTGTCCGGGGAAATTTGTTGGTTATTGTGAGGATAGTTTGCAGCTGGTTACACAAAGACTACTTTTAAGAGGTTTAAGGTATTGTCTGGTTTGCTTGGAAGATTATTTACGGGTTAAAATAAAATAAAAATGCGACAGATCGAAATTGGAGAATTAGTTACTATTACTTAACCATTTTGAATTGTTATTTGTTATAAACATTGTTAATTAATCAATTGGTGATTGAAAGGGAAACTTTACTTTATTTTCTTACGTTGTCAATTTCTTCCCCGTAGTTTCGTCTTGTGGAACACTAGCAAGTGCAGTAACTATTTGTTATTATGATGAGCATAAATCTTGAAGAATTGAGAAACAGGAATAGTATAACAGAAAAACAAGACAAAGCTGATAATTATTATGTGAGTTAACGCACACGTATTCTTTCAAGTCAAAATTAAATCTGGTTGAAGTTATATTAACCTTGAACGGAGGTAACTGAAAATCCATTACAGAAAATTCCGAAAGTTCCTATTGTTACAAAGTTTTGCACGCGTAAGCATGAACATCGAAACTTTCCCCAAGGAGATTTCCGTTAAGAAAACTTAAATGTTTTTTTTTTCTTATTTGATTAAAAATCAATAAGTCCCTCCTCACAGAGACGAGTGCTTTGCCCCAGCAGTGGAATTAGAATGTATGTATTGTATAAACTTAGCACACCTCTTTTATCACTTACCTGTCAAAATTAAATTCACTCTAGAAATTTTATAAATTGGACATTATTGTCAGATCAAATGAATGTTACAAAAATAACGAAAATGTCGCACAAGATACACAAACCTGAGATAAAATACACATCTACTAACCACAACAAAACTTAGCTGAAAAATTATCACCGTGCACACGCTAACTGAAAATTGTTAACGTAATTTATCACTGAAAGAATTACGAAAGAAAAATAATAAATATAACTCACAATTTGACCCACAAATTGACAAGCACAGAGTAAATGTAATACTAGTTAAAAATTGTGTATGTCTGTGTATATATATTGGGTGCCAATGAGTGATATAACGGTAGCTGACCACATCCGGGTTCGTGTCACATAATAGGGACATCCGTTAATAGAGCTACCGATTGTGCAGGAAAAACCCGGATATATAATGGTATTTTTAACAAAAAAAAACTCTGGGTAGCAAAATCATTACCCAAGACCATAGATCTATAGAACATTCTTATTTCAAAAGTGCTGCACGGTAAATTGGCGCGTGGTTTTAGTCGGAACTAGCGACGCCATCTTGGATTTTCAATACCTCCTGTCAATGTCATTAAAACAATAACCATTTTGCACTACAGCTAGTTCGTTAGACAAACGGGAAGACTCGAATTCCGTTGTTGTTTTCAATCTTGATGTGTCAAATCCGGTTATATCCGGATTAAGCGCGTGTAAAAGCTTGGTTGAAGAAACCTGTTGTTTTGAACCCTGATGCTTGATTATGTTTTCATAACGGAACTTACACTTTCGATAACTTGTTCATCAGCTTGTCACTGGTTGTTTTTGACAATGAATATCGGCGCAACGAGTCTAAATCGCGCAAAACAGAAGTTCGTTTCTGGAGTTTGATGACTAATGCTAACCTCCAGGGGCGTAAATATGGGGTTGGAACTGCGGGGCCGTGGAGTCAGAGTGCTCGCAGCCTTTTTAAGCCTAGTTTACGCTTCCCGTGACCCAAGGGCTGGCTTTTACTTTGGCCAGAGGCTCAGTGTTGCCATACGACGTGGAGACGCCGCCAGTCTTTTGGGTATATTACCAGCTTACAGCGTTGAGGAGTTTTCTGATACCCTGTTAGTATAATTTAGTTATTTTAGTTTATTTAATCGTTTTTAATTGTTCTAATGAAAAGATTGTAATTAGTCCTGAAATCCTTGCTGGCAAATTGTGAATATAGCTTTAGGCTAATAAGGGAGCTGTTAATATAATGTGATAACTGACCATGATAGCCTGAGTTCGATTCCTAGGTCAGCCAAGTGATGTTGGGCTTTTCCATCCGGAAGAAGCAGCCTGAAGACTGGCATTGTGCCCAGTTGATGGTAATGGGCCCCTATTACTTGGAGTTTAAACACAACTGCTAATATACAGGGTGTAACGGAAAGGGTATATACATACTTAAGGATGTGCTACAGACCATCAAAATGAACATGTTTCTCCATGGGACCAACATCGTCATAGCGAAAAAAATATCAGCTGCCCCATACATTTGGCTCGAATAGGTATTGAAATTTTGGATGGGGCAGCAGATAATTTTTGTTTGTGGAGAAACATGTTCAGTTTGATGGTCTGTTGTACACCCTTAAGTATGTATATACCCTTTCCGTTACACCCTGTATATAGCATACTATTAGACCACCTAATGGCTCGAAAAATATTTATAAAGCAAATATTGTTAGGCAGTGCACAAAAAAAATCGAACAAATTTTTGTTCTTAAGGTGGAAGCGACAGGGTTGCCGGTAATTCAAATTTTCTTTGGTTTTTTGCAATTTGACGGTCAGTTTCAGGCTTTATGTTTACCAAAATATGATTGGCGGTCGGAAAACGCAGGTATTTCCAGTATTATAATCATTTAAATCATCAATAAAACTCTCTTAGTTCATTTAACCCGATTTTCTTTTCTTTTTTTTTATTTCTTTCCCCAAACTACGATTTTCTCCTGTATCGTGGGTGCGTTTACAAACATTTAAAGTCACATACATAAAAAGCCAGACCCAGAACAATTATCTATAGTTCATACAAATATTTGTTCCGTGCGAGGTTCGAACCCGCGACACGCAGCGCAGCAGTCAATCGTTCAGCCACTGCGCCAACCGTGCCGTAATAGATTTTATTTTTTTCATAAAATAGTCATTCGATGGGCTTAAATGAACTTAATAAGGTTTGATTGATGATTTTAATGATTATAACTCTGTACGGTTCTGTATGGTGTCGGACGTAAAGAATAGCACCATCCCATATCTTCCCGTGGGTGTCGTAAGAGGCGACTAAGGGACTTACCAGAGAATGGGCAGCAGCGTTCTCTGTGCTTTTGTAACAACCGTACTGCGATCGCCAACCCGCGTTTATGGCAAAACCCCCCATATATCAATGTGGCGTTGGGGGAGGCCTATGTCCAGCAGTGGACCTCTTTCGGCTAAAATGATGATGATGATGAACTCTGTAAAACCATATTTGTTACGGCCGCGATCATATTTTAATCAAAATACAACCTGACACTCAGTTGCAAATTGCAAAAACCTAAGAAAATTTAGGGGTTCCACCTTAATGTTACCTCGCGGGTCCTGCTTATGAATCTAATATATAACTTTCTTTGTGTAAAAATAATGGCAGCACATCTCATCAACTTTAGTATGCAAAATATGATTGGTTCTGTTTATTAATGTCATATTATCTGGACCAGCTCACAACAACAACATAAATTGTCACGAATTTACATTAATTATTAATTATGATAGACTATTATCATAATTAATAATTAATGTAAATTCGATAATAATAATTTATTATTTTAATCTTTCACTACCACTTTTAGATTTCCAATTTCTATGCACTAGAAAATAATTATTTATGGTTAGCTTTTGTTCTCGGATTTGCTCTCGTTGGTTGTAGGAAACTGTCTTACGGGAATGGTGTCATCAACTGCCCAGCCTTTTCCCAATTATGTTGGAGTCAGCTTCAAATCCAACCGGATGCAGCTAGATCTCCACAACCCAGTTAGTAATGGGTAATACGATACCGAGAGTAGCGGTGGCCCAGTGGTGGGGCAGCCCCGACTTACGAGCAGTAAGCCATGGGTTCGAACCCAGGCAGGCGTATTACTTTGTGTAATTTATTTCATCACCGCTGCCCTCAAAAACGATGAAGGAAAACATCGTGAGGAAACCGGCATGTCCTAGAACTAAAAATTCGAAGGCATGTGACATCTACCAACATGCGTTGGGCTTGCGTGGTGGATTACAGCCCACTCCCTCTCATAGAAAGTAGGCTTGTGTTCCAGCAGTGGGAACATTATAGGCTGATGACGATGATGAATATGATACCTCTTGGCAAGACTGGTTGTCAGACCTATGGGCCACTGGCTAGCTGTAACAACTGTCAAAGATCTACAAATGAGAGGCGGAACAAACGGAAACTTGGGGTGGTCACCCATCCACACACCAACCTAGGTAAGCGCGGCTTAACTTGAAGATTGATCCGAGAAGCTGTTATTATTTAGCCACGAGCTTCTCCAAAAACATTTAACAAAAATTCTTACGGGCTAACTACCGAAATAAAAACACCTTTATTTTCCTTTCTGGCCTATTGTGTGCCGAATTTCATCGAAATCCGATCAGCCGTTAACGCGTGAAAAGGTAACAGATAGATAGATATACCGTTGCACTTATAATTAACTAGTTTAAGTTATATCTCCTTTGTTTTTTACCTAAAACTCTTTAACCTATTGATCTGATTATTTTGTCACAAGTACGCTACTATAAGTACAATCACAGAGAACGAGGAAAACTGTTTCACCGTTATACAGTTTATTCTAGTACAGGGAACAGGGTGAATTAACTGTGTTAGGAACCAAAATAAGTACCGACACATCGCAAACAAACATTGTGTCCACGTCTGTACATTATTTGTAACTTATTGAACTGTGCAATATTGTTATTTTTTATTTAGAAAATAAAGAAGTCTTTTTTATTTTTTATATTAAAATGAAAGTAGAGATATGACACGTATAACATAATCAACACTATTTATGATCCAATTCCATTTCTCTGTTATTTTTATTATAACAGAATCGCAACTATTGTTATTGGAAAACGAATTACTAACTGTATTCCAACCCCTCAACTGACGTGTTTAAGTACTCTATTTTATCAACTGGAAATTGGTTTGCAAATAATATTTTATAACGTAAACAATAATGTTCGAGCAATTTTGTGTGTATTTGTTAAATAAATACCAGGTACTGTAGTATTTTAATGTTTTCTATGTTTTCAACATTCAGTTTTTTATTAGTGATCGAAGTTTTCAACCCAAAAATCGACGAATTTGCAAATGACGGGCAAGAACATCGAAGACCCATTGGAGAATTTGGGTTGTGGTTTAATTTCAACTAAACTAAACTTTCTTTGGATCTTCGAAAAATGTGGTGAAAAGTAAGCAAATACAGTACAGTACACTCGTAGTACAGTGTTTTTTTTTGTGTTATTTCATTCATTTTTACAAGACCTACACAAGAAACCCCTAAATTCCTATGGCTCGAAAATCAGGACAGTCGTCACTCTCCACAGACCACGGAGACGCCTCCGCGCCTCTAGAGTTGGCATTTTTAACACCTTCCATATAAACCAAGCATCACAAGCGTATCACTGTTTCCTCGCACTATAAAATGACATTAACTAAAGTAGTAACATTTAAAACTTGCATTAAAAACGTGGGACTTAGTGGGAATAAGTTGGAACTCTAAACTTCAATATCTCCGTAACTAGGCTCCCAGATATGGTCCAGAACAAAAAAAAATATCACAATGACGAGAACACGTGCCCCTCAGCTTTGTTAAGGGTTTTTTGCACCCCTTGTAGAAGACATCATCATTATCAGCCTATAATGTTCCTACTGCTAGGACACAGGCCTCCTCTCAATGAGAGGGACTTTGCTGTAATCCACCACACGAGCCCAGTGCAGGTTGATAGACGTCACATGTCTTCGACTTTCTAGTTCTAGGACATGCCAGTTTCCTCACGAAGTTTTCCTTCACCGTTTTTGATAGCAGTGGTGATTAAATAAATTACAGAAAGTAATGCGCCTGCCTGGGTTACTGCTCGTAAGTCGGGGCTACCACCACTGGGCCAACGCTGCTCTCTTTATAGAAGTAATGGCCTTGAAACACGGGACAGAAGTGTTTGTATTCAATGACCTTTCTTCTCTAGCTATAGCATTGCAGAGTCGGCAACCTAAAATGCAGCGGTATCGGCACCTTTATCGAAACTCCTGGAGTGCCGAGTTACGTGGTGATAGTGGGACTGACGATCCCAAAAAGTTGGTTGTGTCAGACTAAATGGGGAAAGCGGAGTACAGGGTGATGTTTCGTAGCTCGAGAGACGCCTTTGTCCAGCAGTGGATTGGCTGAATTAAAACATCTCTATGTGCTGTGATTCAATGCTATATGGCTGTATAACTAGTGGACTCAAAGACTCCTAAGATCGTTGTCTGTAAGTGGCAATCTAAACAACTTAATACTTCATTTAGAACAGTTGGACGGCGTCGGTATATAATTGTTTAGTATATACGCGATATTCTGTTGTTTCGTGAACACTGAACAGGTTTGTTATGTTTTGTTTATGTCCTTGGATATTGATGCATTTCTGAAGTTTTGTTATGTATTTCAGGCCTTTACTGAACTTGAGCGGACAATGCGGAAAAATAAGTATTTATTTTTTGTTTTTCTTGAATCTAACTAAATGGTGACAAAAGTGTGCTATTTTATCTATTAGCAAAAGTAAGAAATCCGTCTATTATGGTTTATATAAATTAAAACACACATATTGGTGCACTTGACAAAAATAAAGCCAAACAAAGATTTTGGAATGTAAACCTTCAAACAGAACAACTTTGCATTCCACAATTTTACTTTAACTTTCCGATTTCGTCACAAAAGTAAAAAGTTTCAAGATAAGCATTACTGTCATGGCCGCTTTGTAATCGTATCGTATACGGCTCAACCCTTACAATCTCCCCTTGTGGCACATTTACGTAAGCTAAGTAGCGATCACTAGCGCTTACAGATTCGCTTTAGATAAATTGCTACTCCAATACTGATTTTATTAAGGGGTTGGTCCAAGAGTAAGCGGGAAGCGATTCTGACATGTAGATATGATATGTTCCACCATTCACCTGTTCCAATGACGTCATCTTTTCTTGTTGTACTATAAGTTCACCTCTGCTCAAACTCTTCTGGGATTACAGAGATAACACTTCAGAACACTTCTGTACTGGTACCATTTTGCTATGCTATGCTTTTCTCAAATTTAATGAAGCAAAAATAATTTAACCAGTCAAATTAGTTCTTTACGACCTATTCGTGAGAATACCTATCAATCAATCAAGTATTAGTATCCAATGTTGTAAATTTATAGACATATATGGTATTATAGGAAAGGTCAACATTTTGTGTTAATTTACTGCAACAATATGCAAACAATGGGTTGCTATTTTGTCGTAATCGATTTCTATAATAATCCATTTACTAACCGTTTAAAGTCAGTGTTTATTAAGGTTTTTTTTTTATCAGAGTCTGTACTCTGAAAGATTTATAATGTCCTGAAGAATATATATGAGTGTCCGGTGTCCGCATGCGGTCTGAACTATGTCCGTACCGATCCGGATCTTTAGCGGGTTTTTTTGTATGATAGGATTTCCGCTGTCCGCTTTTCACTTGCAGTGTATCCTAGAATGTGTTTTCTATTTTATTTGTAAGCTTTCCCTAGATATGGCTGTCCTCTTTACTAAATTAGCATCAATAACTGTAATGGATTAAGTTTCTTTAAGTAGGTTACGTATCTACTAGTATTTCATTTGCATTGGACTGGTTTATAAGACCTAATCTATGGAAAGTCTGGCTCTAAGGTGTGTTTCTGAATAGGCAAACTTGGGTTCCATTCGCAGAATTAAAGAGATTCAATAAAAAGAGAAGTTAGAGAAAGTTATTACAGAGACAGAACATAAAAAAAACGGCCAAGTGCGAGTCGGACTCGCGCACGAGGCGTTCCGTACCATTATTTACAAAAACGAGCAAAAAAATTACTTCGTTGTATGGGAGCCCCCCTTAAATAATTATTTTATTCTGTTTTTAGTATTTGTTGTTATAGCAGCAACAGTAATACATAACCTGTAGAAATTTCAACTGGCTAACTATCACGGTTCATGAGATACAGCCTGGTGACAGACGGACGGACGGACAGACAGCGAAGTCTCAGTAATAAGGTCCCGTTTGCCCTTTGGGTACGTAACCCTAAAAATCATTCTAGCCCTCTATAACGAAGGCCTTAAACACATCTTGTGAAACGTGTGCATATGAAAAGGTCTGTCTAGCCTTGTAATACAGGCTTGATGCAGAAATAAAGGACATTTTTGACATTTCGAAATAGACGACAACCCTAACCACATAATTCTTCGGAAAAACCTTTGAACTTCAAGGCAGTAGTCACGACGAAGTTATATAAAACCATTTTAAAAAGGTAGTAGATAGTTAGCATGCCTGTAAACCGCGGGTTTACCTCGAGAGCCGAGGTCGCAAGCTGATAAAAATTGTAATACCTAAATGTGCATAATTGACGTAGGCACGTTGGAACGACAGTGACGGTTCAGTTCCTCATTGTATTGCAGGTAGGTGTCAATCTGATATTTATATATGGAATTTCAGAACAATACGGTTTAAAATAGTGTCCATGGAATTTCTTGCCCATTCTTCTCCATAGAGATCTACGCTTTGGAATGGGCAACACAGTACTTTCACAGTTATTAGTGCCTCTTCTGTTGACGCTTTATAAGTGCCCATGTAGGCCTATGTAAAATAAAATATTTTGATTTTGATTTTGATTATACCCTGTGACTGGGATTGTAGATTCATTTTATTGTTGATTTTGTTTCGAGAATTGAAAAGTGCCTGTAACTAGCCTACTAAAAATAAATGCTTTGATTTTGTACTTAACAATATTGAAAGGAATAGCTAATACTAAATTAACTTTTCGTAGGCATTGTAAAGTCTAGCATAAGAAAAAAATCCGAAAGAAAATTGGAATGGAGATACAGTTTGCAGAATAAGCAAGCTGAAGTGACAGTGGGTCGGCCATGTTTGCCAAAGGACCAATGACCGATGGAGCAAAGGAGCCCTGGACTCGAGAATGCATATCGGCAAGTGCTGCTTGGGACGCCTTCCAGCTAGATGAGCCGATGACCTTAAAAGAGTGGTTGGACCAAACTGGACCAGAATGGCTGAAGAGCAGTGTTGTGGTGCAGTTAAGAAGAGGCCGATGTTCAGCAGTGGGCTGCGATTGAGACACTGTAAAAGGGAAAGTAAAAGCTGGATTTTGCTTCTCATCGAAATGGCTCTATTGTTCCAAAAATACCAATCCAGGTCAGACAGTCACTTTATCAATGAAAAAGGTGTTTGAAACCTAAGCCAGTTTCTATTTCAAACCTGAATTGAAACAGACAACAGTATCCATTATCGAGAGTAAAACTATATTGTGTAGATAGTTCAAAAAAATCCAGAAATAAGGAGACCCGACAAAAAAAAACGGCTGCTCATATCTTTGAAATTCCACTTGCCTCAAGGTCAAAACATCGATGCCTACAAAATTAATAATAAACAAATGAGTAACTAACGCTATCGCGGTATCAACGTTTAGTCACTTTCTTTGTCAACGAAGGCCGCCGAATGAATCACGAATTACTCATTATTGATTTGATAAGTCATAAGTCATAAAGTACCGACAAAACATTAATTACATCATTACTTGGGTAATAGGGATAAATAATAGTATAATTATGTGGGCCCATGGTCCGTAATATACTTAGTAATTGTATTTAGATATACCTGCTTCTTATCCGACTCGGCTGGGCAGCGTTCGGGAAGCTGCGTGGTATCTTCTCGTCCAACTAACCGCAGTGTCTCAAGACGAAACTCTACGACCAATCTGTGTTGCCAGTGATTACATACGGGACCGAAACGTGGTCGCTCACAATCCATCACAACAGACATCCGCAGGAGAACCAAGTTTACCGACGTAGCCCGAAGAACTGCCAAACTTAAGTGGTATTGGGCAGGTTACATTGCTCGCAGAAGGGATGGCCGATGGGGCCGAAAAGTTCTGGAGTGGCGACCGCGAACCGGAAGACGATGCGTTGGAAGGCCTCCCAATAGATGGACCGATGACCTGGTGAAGGTTGCGGGGATCCGCTGAATGCGAGTAGCACGGGATCGATCAATGTGGCGACACTTGGGAGAGGTTTGTGTCCAGCAGAGTTGCCTCTTCTGGTGGTCTAGAATAGCTCTGTCTCTTTCCCGTACTGGATTAAGAGTTTAACAATATTGCTTTAAGACGTCATGGTAAGCCAGCTGATCAAGGACCATAAGAAAGTATTCCCAAAATAATCAAATCCATCTGAATATATTAACTGGATAGCCATGACACATAACCGCCAAAAGTGGAGAGATTTGGAAGAGACCTACACTCAGCATTGGCTGGCCAAGGGTTGAAGAAGAAAAAGGTCTTAAAGTTCCCGGCTTCAACTATAAAATTAAGGATTAGTATACAAACAAAAATGGATTGAAATAAAGGGACACTATATCGAACCAAAGTATTACTTTTTTACTGTGGGTAACAAGAGAAAACTTCATAATAATATCAGTAATTTAGTGACATGACATGATAGTTTTGTATCTCTGAATAATCTAATGGCTGGAAAGTCTTGCACCTTTTTTTTGCGGATGGGAAATTATGAAATGACTTCCCCCCCCACCCCCCCGCTCTAGGCGGAGCGGAAGCGAGTGTCAGACTTGTACTGATTAAAACCCATCCATGTTCCTTCTTAGCCCTTTGTGTTCCAGGGCCACTGTATCTCTTTCGAACAAGCCGCAGCCCCGGTAGGCATCGGCCCTCTCGGACCCCTTCCGATTTGCTGACATCTCCTTGAGGCGCGCGTGGAACACGAACGCGCCGTCGGCACGGCCTGTCGTCATAAGACGGACGGACGGTGACTAGCCTATTACTCACCGTCCACAGGCCCGCGTCTTCGGTGGCCGGGGGCCATACAAGTTTGGAACTTGCAGATTCTTAAAAGAGAAGAACAGAACTCTTGGTTTTTTTTTTTAAATATTCGTGTTTCAACCTGAATTAATTGCAAAGCAATACAGGTGGGTACAATCTTTTTATTTCTATCTTTTTATTTCTTTACCTATTGAACAACTTCAAAATGTAGTTTAGAACTAACAGCTGACACCACACCAGTGCTTTAACTTTTACCTATTAGATCTACAACAACTCGAAGTCTGCCGTCTACCCGACCACCAAAGGCAAAGTTGAAAACACATTGCCACCAGCAACCCTATTGCTTTACTGCTATTCGGCATTGTCAAACAATATTACTCTTTTACCCTGCTGGATCCATATGTTTCAAAATGAAATACTGGTTTGTAAGTAGCTCTAGTAGTAGGTTCTACTTTAATTTGAATATCACATACGGTAGTAGATTTACAAAACTAATATTGAAAACTGAATTTTCTTCAAAATAACAGAAGTTAATACTCAAATAGTTAGAATATCCACAGCATGCACATATAGTACCTATATTTGCATGCTGTGGTCTCCTGTAATTGAAGGAACACACTTAAAATAAGATTTTCTATAATTGTGACCTATATTGTATCCTTTTATTGGAGGTCCTTATACATAAATAAATGGTCACACATTATAAATCTCTGCACTTTCCTTAAACGCGAATTTAGCAAAAAAACTCAACGATCGTTTTTCAAAGCAGACCAAGTCACAGGAAACGCTAGTATCCAACAATTTCCCCAGCGGCTGTCGAGCTATTAATCGGTGTCAACCATCATAACAATCTGACAGCCAATGTTTCTACTTTTCTCGAAGAAATACCAACAATATTATGGTCAAGAAAATATTGGAAGAGAACCTTTTTCTTAATAAAATAATAGACGAAGGATCGAACGTGCTGAAATATTCGAATTACATATTATTTAGAAAGAGAAAGACGTGTTTATTGGACTATGTTAAATAATACAGCATGTATTAGAAATATGTCATATTTAAGGGTTTACAAAGACCAGCGAACTGAACATCATCATCATCATCATCATCAGCCTATAATGTTCCCACAGCTGGGACATATACCTCCTCTTTATGAGAGGGAGTGGGCTGTAATCCACCACACGGGTCCAGTACGGGTTGGTGGCCCGAACTAAACCTCTTTGCAATTGGACCAACATCGTAGAGAAGTAAAAACAAGTGATAGTTGGATTCACGCTAAATGGGTCTCGAACAAACTTTATGATGCAGGCCGCTTTTTTACGCTTTTTCAGATGTTTTCCTTTACATGTGCTATAAGGCATTGCTTCTTGCCAAATTTCATGATTCTAGGTCAACGGCAAGTACCATATAGGTTTTGATTTCCTTGTGAAATTGCAAAATATGCGACTAAACTTCCACTTTGGGTCTCGCATCATTCCTCCTAAAAATAACCTAGTTTTAAACTCGACATTGTCATTTTATGCTTCGGTACAAACTTAACTTACCCCGTCTCACCGAGACGGTATCGTGAAGATATCTAGCCTAGGCATCGCGAGAGCATCACTAGACCTAGGAGAAAGCTAGGTCTTTGAACCTAGAAAGTACTAGTAAGTTTCTCGAGCGTGGAAAACGTTTTGTAGTCATTAACTTGATTCGTTGTTGCTACAACAATGTATGGAGTATTTAGTTGTTTAGGTTTCGCTTCTTAGTTGGAGGAGCTCGTGGCTAATTAATAACAGCCGCATGGGTCGATCTTCAAGGTTAAGCCGTGCTTGCCGAGGTCGGTCCGTGGATGGGTGACCATAATTACATACAGAGTTTAATCCGTTCTTCGGAAAGCACGTTAAGCCATTGGTCCCGGCTATCATTTGTAACTCTTTGACAGTCGTTACAAGTAGTCAGAAGCCACAAGTCTGACATCCAGTCTTACCAACCAATGGGTATCCTATTACCCAGTTACTGGGTTGTTGGAGTTCAGATAGGCAGTTGCTTCATATAAAATACTGATACTCAGCTGCATCCGGTTAGACTAAGAAAACGCTAGGCAGATGATGTTCCGCTTTCTTTGTCTCTAACGGAAATGTATCAATAGATTACAAACATAATAATATCTAGCATCATATACAAGGTGTTGTTTTGCATCCTCGTCGAAATCCACGAGATTATCACAAAAGACATAAATAATCAATTAAAATTACGGCACCTAGCTATTTATTAATTAACGCAGATTTTTTTGGTTGTTTATGTTTGTCAGTATTTCAGAAACTCCCTTAACGTGGTTTCGGGAATAAGAAATTATCGAATAAACATTTGAGATTGTTTGTATGTGTGGAAGGCCGGTTATAGGACGAGAATCAGACGGGCCGCGTTTTAAACACAGGTGGTTCACACTTACCGATTTCCGTAAATAAGATAAAAATAAAAATATAAAAACCCATTTTATTCTTGATTCGGGACGAGAACCATTAGCATAGTTATCTCCTTGAATTTGACGAGGATGCAAAACTACACCTTGTATAGCATTTTTAAGTCTGTTGTTGAGTAAGGTGGCAACTTAGTTTTAACGGACTTCAAACAAGGAGGAGGTTCTCAATTCGTCGGAATCTTTTAGTTTTAAGTATGTTCTCCGATTACTCGAAGACGCCTGGACCGATTTGGCTAATTCTTTTTTTGTTTGAAAGGGAGAAGAAGGGGACCTCCTAGATGGTCTCATCGTCAGGATTTACGACCAATCACTTTTGGAAGTCGGTGGCAGAAGAGGCATTGAATAAAAAAGTGAAGTTATTTTCCTGTTTGTAGTGTTTTTTATATGTACCAATATTCTTATACATTTTTTCTGTAGGATAAGCAAATCGTTGATACTGGTATCTACACTATTTCCCCAAAGGACAATTCTTTAGTCAATGAATGTTCCTTCATTCCGTACCTTTGAGTCTTTTGTATCCATGAGGAACTTTTTAAGTAGGAAAGTACACATTCCTTGTCCTAACTGGTAATAACGAATACGCTCCATCAAACAGGACAAGAGAAGACATTAGAACTAATAAACCTGCGACAGCCCGTTTATATCCGAAATAGAGCCGTAATGCAGAACAATAACGGCATGGAGTCGACATCACGGGATTGGCGATAAAACAATTTATTTGTTGAGCAGTTTTGTCAAGGTGTAGTGTGGCTAGGGAGTTAGCGGATCAGATGATTTTATTTGTTATCTTGAATTTAACTGGGTAGTGATTTTAAAAATAAATTACGATCTTTTATATCTTTGTGATAACCAGTGATCGGATATTCGGATGCATATTTACCTAAAGTACGTTCTCTCCTGGAAAAAGGTACAAAAGTATGGAAGCGGCTATTTAAATGCCAATTTTTGTCGCGGTATGGCGAAATTTCATAATTCTTTCGTAAGTATAAAATGTGGCTCTTAAAATATCGTAACGAATATTTTAAATTTATTTAAAACCTGGCAAGTTTGTTGAAAATAACAAGGAAAAAATAAAACAACTATTTTAATTCGTATTTTTGTGCTGAAATGTCGAATGCTAAAACAAAATGATTAATGTGTCTGGGCATAATTAATTTGGAGCTAAACGAAAAAGTAACTAGACTAGTTTTTATTTTTTAAATAATCTCCTTTTCCCATACTGATGAGCTCTCCATACTAGTCAACACTCAAACTTTAGGTAAATATGCATCCGAATATCCGATCTCTAGTGTTACCAGATAATGAATGCTACGTACTGGTGGCCTACTATGACGTCTTAAAGCAGTATTTTTTTACTCTTATTCCAGAGTGGCAAAGAGACAGAGCTATATGGGTCGTCTAGCTCTATCTCTTTCCCACTCTGGAATAAGAATACAACAATACTGCTTTAAGATCTCATAGTAACACCCCTGGTAGGACTAAATTTAAGTCACCGATACGAGAAGAAAAGTAGGAAATTGAACTATGTGTTTTGTGAATTAATAAATGATTTTGAAGGGCTTTAACACTTTTTAACCCATTTGTTGTACGTATATGTAAACATAAGTAACAGCAATATTGTATTATTATCTCTCTGTTGCACCAGTAGGTAGCAATAAAGTTTTATCTTCCTAAATGAGTTTTTGCATCTAGATGCATAAATGCATGAGACAAGTGGCAGAGTCCATTTATTAAACAACTCTGTCCTGTGTTTTGTCATTAAGACTAATGTCCATGTTTATTTAAACAGACAAAGGATTATAAATATTTTTTAAATTTATTTTTAAACTGTCGTCCTTTAAATCAGCTTGATAATTATCCCAAGTTCTGCCGTATGAAGTAAACTCGTTAATTTCAATACAACTGATACGGTTTAAATTACAATTTCGTTACAAAATCTGGGTGCAGATTTATAATTAATCTTTTAAAACCTGATCACGGTAATGACAATGTATGTCTACAAGTAGCAACAGTGCAGCCTTGGTTTTGTAAACGGACAAAAATATTTGACATTTTATTAAAAACATTGAAACTTTACAATTTAATAAAAGGCAAGCTTACAAACATGTTCACGTCGTATAAAATAAGAATGATTTATTATATTCTTGTTTCCTTGGTGATCTGGAAAATTTTATTTTTTCGTATTCTCTTTATGGTACTATTAACTTGTATCTTATCAGTTTTGCGGTATCAAAATTATTATGATTTTATTAATAGCTCTGAATGACAAGCCACCTATTTATTTTTATGACTTAAAAATTATGAAACGTCAAAATCGTGGCCCCGTAGGTTGTTAAATGACAATCATTCTTGACCTGTAACACAGGTTTTTCCCAAAAAACCTACATCAGGCACCAGTCTCTCACAGAAGTAGAATACAGTTGAGACAATTTTGTACACATTAACTTTAAGTCAACTTTGTGAAGAGAAAATAAATCATAAATTATTCTTAGTCAAATTACGTCTGACACCATTAATATATAATAAGCTTTTGGTTTAGGATAGAAGGTCCAGATTACAATGATAAAAGAAATAAATCACGAAACCATGACTCACTTAACCAATCAATCCATTTAGGCTATCACAGTCCACTGCTGGACATAAGACTCTTCCAAGCTACATCACAATCCCAGGTCATGCACCTTCCACATCCTGCCAGATCTTGACACCTTTAAAGATCTCACAATCTATAAAAAAACAACAAATCCACTGAAGACGTTATCTTCGCTAACTTCATGGCTCTACACTCATTAATCGTCTTGTCCCTATATTGGTACCGATGGCAAAGAAATTAAAACTCTCTGCTAACTGTACTGATTTATACTACTAGTCCTGTACTAATTTACGTTGCTGACGGTACAGCATACATAATTAGGTTGTTTTATTGCGCGAGTGCTCATTTTCGATATTGCGTTTAATAAACATAAATAAATGGAATGTTGAACGTGTTTGCTTGTATTCGCCTGTAGCAACAATCAACTGGGTAGAAATTACATTCCAGTCATGATGGAAACCCATCTAGGACTAAATTGTGATCTGTTAATTGAGACTGCTTCGTTGGTGTAGTAGTCGCAACCGTGATTGCTGATCATGAGGTCCCGGTTTCGATTCCCGGGTCGTGCAAATTGTTATTGGGTTTTTCCACAATTTCTCAGCACCAGCCAAGGAGTCTGGATTTGTGACAGTTTGATGGTAATAAGCTCGCCCCTGTTACAGGGAGTTGAGTGAGTTTCCAAAAAGAGATAAAAAAACAAAATAATTAGGATTTTTCGTTTTTTTACGATATATATATATCGTGGCTAAATAATAACAGCCGCCCGTACCGTATTACTCAGTTACTGGGTTGTAGAGGTCAGATAGGCAGTCGCTTCATGTAAAATACTGGTACTCAGCTGCATCCGGTTAGACTGGAAGCCGACCCCAAGATAGTTTGGAAAAGGCTAGGCAGATGATGATATATATATATATACGGACAGTACGGCCTTGTATAAAAACAAAACCACACAGTATGTCATTTCCAGTTGGCTATCAAAAAAGCTAACATGAAGTTCACCAGATTTACAGATAAGAAACTTTATCCAGCTTTCCAACCGTACACTATGGACGGCGGGTCATAAGGGGATACTACCAATTTAGATCCGTTCATTCCGTATTAAAAAAGACTATGAATTAAATGGGAATTTCTTCCAGAGAATAGTGTCTTTTCAGCCAATCGTCACGTACGGAGTAGAGTCGTTTGGTGTCCCAGAGGGGTGAGAATTTTACGTCGAGAGGAAGGATTTTCAAAGACTTTTTTCTACGAAAGACGTATGAGTTAAGTTCATTTAGGTTTCAGTTTAACCTAAATTGAAACGTAAATAAACTTGGCTCATACGTACAATACACAATCACACCCGAACCCACAAACAAACACGAACAGACTCAAAATCACACTCGCACGAGCCTTTACGCATTTATTGTTTCGTTTTGTTATATTATCTTTTCTTTTTATATTGTTTTTCAATTGCATACCCTGTTTAATGTTAAGTGGAAGAGCGGAGACCCCTAACACAAGCATCTCCTTGCTTAAAAGGTGATCTCTAAATCATGTATGTTTAAGAATCATGTAATTGAAATAAGGGGTTGAAACTCTGGGGCCGTGGGGTCCGAGTGCTCACAGCCGTTTTAAGGAATTTCGAAACGCCTAGTTGACGCTTCCCGTGACCCAAGGGCTAGGTTTTACTTTGGCCAGAGGCTAAGTGTTGCCAGTCAACGTGGCAACGCCGCCAGTCTCTTGGGCACGTTACCAGCTGACAGCGTTGAGGAGGAGTTCTTTGACGCCCTTTTATAATTTGTTGTTATTTTAGTTTTAATTGTCTAGTTTTATGTTTAGTAATTAATTTAGATTAAGAAATTAGTATTTTAATAAAATCTGTTCAGTAATTATTGAAATAAACACTTTTTCTTCTTTTTTTTCTGTGACCACTGGTTCATTAGTTCAACATTTAACATCACTCCAGTTTCTTCTCCGAATGGTTAGGCAAAGGTGTGTCTGACCATCAGCCTACTTTTTAACTATGTTGGGTTCTGCTCCAGTCTTATCGGATGCAGCAAAATACGAGTATGTTACATAAATATTAACACAATTTACAAAACTGTTTTACGCTCGTCACATCACTATCTCAGGTCCAGCTAAAAATCAGCGTCGGGCACTAGTTGCTCGGCAGTTTGCTGACCTGGGCCTATTTGGCGCAGCCATGAGCCGTGAGACACACAATTTATTTCTTTTTTTTTAACTCGTCATATTTTTAAGTTTTTTATTTTGTGTTGTGTGTACTTGTGGCACGTGCCAGATAAATATTTTTTCTTTCTTTTCTCTTGGAGCGACTGCCAATCTGACCTCCACAATCCAGTTAGTACTGGGTACTACGATACTCCTTGGTAAGGTGGTCAGACTTTCGGGCCACTGACTACCTGTAACGACCACAACCAAGATCTACAAGTGATAGATGTCAGATAGGCAGTAGCTCCATGTAAAATACTGTTATTCAGCTGCATCTGGATAGACTCGAAGCCGACCCCAATATAGTTCAGACAATGCTAGGCTGAAGTCCGGTGTCCGCAGTCCACTTGGTTGGGCCGCACCTTTAAAGTAATGTTCGAAGCACGGAGACTCTCATATCCAATCCCTACTGTTAACGTTTTACTGTATTCCTAACTGCTAATTAACATTAGTTCTGTAGGTCTTACTTAGAAGCCGTTAACATTTAGATTTCAATTACCAAAACTACTGTTTTACGGCGCAATTCGCAAAGCGTAGTAACATTGGAACAACAAACGAGTAATTAATTATTTTGACTACAGTTACTGAATTTAGATCCTGGCTATCTGTGATGTAATTTGAATTTTATAGAGGATTTGCTGTAAAACTATACAAATTAAAAAAAAGAAGTGTCTGTTAGTCATTTCCAAATAACAGCTTTTTAGCCGACTACTGCGAAGCAAACTCCGTTATTTTACTTTAACTTATTAATTTGATTTCTTCGTTGTTAATAGTTTGACGGAGCCGCTGCTAATCTAGAGCTGGTTAATATTTGTATCATCATCATCAGCCTATAATGTTCCCGCTGCTGGGACACAGGCCTCCTCCTAGTGAGAGGGAGTGGGCTTTAATCCACAACACGGGCCCAGTGCGGGTTGGTAGATGTCACTTGTTTTCGAAATTTTAGTTCTAGAACATGTCATTCGTCACGACGTTTTCCTTCACTGTTTAGAGAACAGCGGTGATGAAATAAATTTCACAAAGTAATGCGCCTGCCTGGATTCGAACCCACGGCTAACTACTGCTCATAAGCCGGGGCTGCCACCACTGCGCCACCGCTGCTACTTAATAATACTTGTATAATGAGCGCTAATTAATTGTCAGCAAAACGTAAGTAGGAGTTACTGAATATAATAAAAAAATATAACATGTTATGGTATTTTTTAGTGAGGGGAGTGAGCCTATAGTAATCATGGACACTAATCCAGAATCCGAGCTAAAGACTCTGCATCACGCCTTAGAATTCCCGAAGGGTAAGGCAGAGGTGTACATAACGAGTACACCCACATCTCGCCATTTAAATTCAATTCCTATGTAATAGAGGGCGATCCTATTACCATCAACTGGGCACAAATCCAGACTAATACCAATGACAAATTGAAAAACTTAATATCCCAATATCATTTCTTTCCCGATCAGTAATGAGGCAGTCGACGAGAATAAGGGTTTACCTAGAGTTTTTTATTAACCTAAATTGTCCACCTGCAGGGCACAGGTCTCACCCATAACCTTCTACTCTTCTCACTGACCAGTTCTCTTTAGCCAATCTTTCACGCTTCAAGTCCTAGATGCTAAATAAAAATAAAAGATTCCATTTCTCTTTAAAACTACTCAAAACAGGCAATATCTAGTAGTTAATAGTCATCATCTGCCTAACCTTTTCCCAAACTATCTTGTGGTCGTCTTCCAGTCCAACCGGATGCAGCTGAGTACCAGTATTTTACATGAAGCGACTGCCTATCTGACCTCCACAACCCAGTAACTGGGTAAAACGATACCCCTTGATAAGACTGGACGTCAGACTTTTGGCTTCTGGCTAGCTCTTAACGACTATCAAATATTTACAAATGATAGCCGGGACCAACGGCTTAACGTCTCTCCGAGGTACGGAGGAAACTCGGTATGTAATTATAGTCACACATCCACGGACCAACCTCGGCAAGTACGGCTAAACCTTAAAGATCGACCCGTGCGGTTGTTATTATTTAGCCACGAGCTCCTCCTAGTAGATAACAGTATTGATAAATAAAATAGATCAAGAGTTAAAGTTACTGGCTGGTTAGTGGCTACCACTTCAAAAGCAACAATACGAGTACCGCTATGAAAACAACGCGTTTTAATTCTGTTTTGCCGAACAATATAAATTAATAAGTATTGAAACGGTATCGCGATACTGTTATTAATTCACTTTTAGTTTTAGAATACTGTTATCGAATCAATCATTTAATTTGGAGCGAGACGATTATTTTTAGCCTGTGGCTCTAAAGTGGTTTAAAAACCGGCCAAGTGCGAGTCGGACTCGGGTACGCGCAAAAAAAAAAAAACACTTTTTTGTACGGGAGCCCCCTTAAATGTTTATTTTATTCTGTTTTTAGTATATGTTGTTATAGCGGCAACAGAAATGCATAATCTGTAGAAATTTCAACTGGCTAACTACGGACTGACGGATGGACGGACAGACAGCGAAGTCTCAGTAATAGGGTCGCGTTTGGCCCTTTGGGTCTAACAGAGTCCAAAACATCACGCCTATGTCCCTGAAAGGTAAGGCATTGGTGTAATATCCATAGTACACCTACAGTTATGTTTAAGTCCCATGTAATAGGGGGCGAGCCTATTGCCATCAACCCGGCACAAATCCAGGCAACGTGGCTGTTACTGAGAAATTCCAGATGGCAAAACCTAATTAACTGACCTGGGAATCGAACCCAGGCACTCATGTCACTGGACCAACGAGGCAGTCAAATGATGTCATCATCATCAGCCTATGATGTTCCCACTGCTGGGACACAGGCCTCCTCTCTATGAGGGGGAGTGGGCTGTAATCCACCACGCGCGCCCAGTGCGGGTTGGTAGATGTCACATGTCTTCGAATTTTTAGTTCTAGAATATGCCGGTTTCCTCACGATGTTTTCCTTCACCGTTTTTGAGGGCAGCGGCGATGAAATAAATTACACAAAGTATAGCGCCTGCCTGGGTGTGAACCCACGGCTTACTGCTCGTAAGTCGGGGCTGCTACCACTGGGCCACTGCTGCTCTCAAACAACGTAGTTTCAAATAAGTTGTTCATTTCAAACCCATATATGCCTATTGACTGTACATACCTTCAATTGAAAATATTATTTTTAAATTAAAAATGGATAGAAACTTCAATAGTTTCGATATATTCAAAGCCAGTTTCACAAATAAGTTATCTAAATTCCAGTACCCCTTTCGACAAGGAAGTAAATTGGCACTTTAAGATCCGATCGATAGGTCGCAGGTTTGGGTCTCGGCTGAGGCACTTAACACAAGCACTCTTATTTGGAGGAGTTAACGGGAATAATAGATTTGTAGTTTGTTGTTATTATTGGTAATAATTATTGAGTTTAATTGAATAATTGTTGAAGAAACTGTGTCGAATAAACGATTGGAATTCTTTATGGTGCAGCGGTTGGTAAGTGGCTTTTATGTTGTAGGTCATAGGTTCTATTCCCGTGCGAAATTAATATTTGTATGGTCTAAAGACATTTGTGCGTTGTTCTGGGTCTAAGTTATAAGTCCATCTGCCTAGCCTTTTACCAAACTTTGTTGGAGTCGGCTTCCAGTCTAACCGGATGCAGCTGAGTATCAGTATTTTACAAGAAGTGACTGCCTATCTGACCTAAACCACCCTGTAACTGGATAATATGAAACCCCTTGGTAAGACTGGATGTCAAACTTTCGTCTTCTGACTACTTGTAACGACTGTCAAAGATCTACAAATGACAGCCGGGACCAACGGCTTAACGTGCTTTCCGAAGCACGGAGGAAATTCGGTAATTATGGTCACCCATCCACGGCCCGACCTCGGCAAGCACGGCTTAACCTTGAAGATCGACCCGTGCGGCTGTTATTATTTAGCCACGAGCTCCTCGGTGAAAAGTATAACTACAACATAATATGAGTCAACTGCGCTTTAGTGGTAACACTTGCACAACGAAAATCAACTTTATTGCTACGATGTGAACTTGTGAAGTCACTATTAATACCAACAAATTAGAACCACTCTGGTGTGGTTAACTGTACCTACATTTGTGAGATATCCAAGATGCTATAGAAATCTCAAGTGAACTGAACCAATTTTTAAGAATATTTAAAAAAAAGAAACTGAGATTTTTTGTAACAGTTAAAACCCAGACAGACACGTTACTTCATACTAACAAAAAAATAACAAGTTTAACGCAGAATAAACACGTAAAAAACATAAACATGCGCAAAAAAAGATTTTTTGTTACTATTTGTGGTTTTTTGTTTGAACAACATAGAACCGCAATTAGTTTTTTGCTGTCGACGTTAATTTGATAGGCTTTGTACTGTTGATCGATGATTTAACACATATACAATACACATACAAAAACATTCTATTATAGTTTGCTTTGTAACATTGAATTAATTTTGAAATAGCGTAAGTAAATTAATTTTAAACTTATTGACATAGTCACAAAGGGAAAATTCAACAATTTACGTAAAGACAATGTTTTCGTTTATAGAAACTGAAGAAACGAAACAGATTAACCCATGGAGAAAATTATTCCACTTGAAATTGAAAATAGAAATAAGAAAAAACAAAAAGAGTAATAGCAACTTACCTCCTTCCGCAAACGAAAACTAAATCAAACAGCCACAAATAAACACTGGAAGCAAAATAAATTAAATTGAAAAAAAAAACACAACTCGCGAATGTCAGTTTTAAATTCAAAATGAGAACTAACAGCGTTGGGATAGTGCCAAACAAAATTGAACAGTGGGTCTCAAAATGAGCGATACAGGCTTTTAGAAGAAGTTTTTCAGGCTTTTCGAGACGGGCTTTTTCGAGCTAGCAACGAGTGCATCAGTTTGTACGGTACAGTAATGAATGGTGAAGCAAGGTGCCCGCTTGAACGGCTTTGGCGGTAAATGTGTGTCTTAAAATGTGATTGGCGCAACACTACTTGGTACTTTTGATTGGATTTCGCGTGTTCGCGCGGTGGTACTGTGGAAATCATGAGTTATGACTTTTTTATGAGTGCCTTTCGAGATTTTCTAAATATTGGTTGATTAAGTTTGTAAGCTGTTAGTGTAGTAATTACGTCGTTAAATAATGTGTAGAAATTGATGTTGCTTATAATTATAGCTAAGGAATTGAAAAGAAACGGGACTATAGCTAGGAAACTTTTAATACTTTTCGCACAGTTACAGTAAGTTTTATATACCATTTAGGCTTTTTCCGAAACCATTTGTTTTAAAGGGTTGTCGACTCTATTTGTAGAATAAATAATTTCATTGCTTTAAAATAACAAAACATAACAGCCCTGGTATGAGTAGGCAAAGCCATTTTTTTTTGTCAAATCATACAATTACACATAAAATATTTTGGTTGCTACTAAATGTTTACTACGCGTGACGGGTGTACGGGTGTTACTACGGGTAACTTTACAAAAGGGAATTTAGCACAGTCACGATGTATCAAGACGCCTCAGTCGCAGTACATAGTGTAGCGGTCTGAAGTCTCGAATCGACTTGGCATTTTGGCTGACAAAACGCTTGCGCCGAAGTTGGAGAGTGTGGAGTGAACTATTTTTATTTTTATTATAATTCCAATCTACCAATCATTTATATTTTTGAAAATTACATATATCTCTGGATATCGGCAAGTTCTAGAACAATTTCGAAGCCATTTGACATCCACCAATCCGCACTGAGCCCGGGTGGAGGATGGACTCAAGCCTGAAAAGTGTTAATTCGTGTTTCTAGTTTCGGTTTGCCTCAATGTAGGTGAAAAAAAATGTAACTGTGGTCTTGAACAATGGAACAGCATCACTACGCTTTGAGTTGCAAATATTGTAAACAAATCATCTAACTTGTCCTAGCACACCTTACCGGTATTCAAGGTAAAACTATGATTCATCGCAAGGAAGATTTTGAGGAAACTACTTTACATTTAAAACACCTCATTTATCAAAGTTATGATCCATTTTAATAAAAGGTTAATATGGTAATAGTGGGCATGATTGATGGCATTGTTACGGTTTTTGATTATTAATTTGTATTTACAGTAGTATTAAATTATAATTAATAATGAAAATGGCAGCTGTTAGTGGGTGTGTTAATGTTTTTATTTATGATTTGGATTAAGATGATGTCATCCTTTTTCTTAATTGTTTCTTCTGTGCATGCACACTTTATGGATAATTTTGTCTACGGTAATAATTTAAATTGAGTCCGTTTGAGAAACGCGGATCAGTGGCGGCTTCGTGATAGCGGCACCGACTTACATATTTTGGTTCTGGTTTGAAACCGAACAGAAGTTGTATTAGAAATAGGAATATCCTCTGGACTATAATTGTTTGGATTTGTTATGATACCAATATCGCACAGTTTACTTTGTGTAATTTTTTCATCATCACTGCTATCTTATCTCGTGTGATGGAAACGCCATGAATGTGAAAATATGTGACATTAACCAATTTACAAGGAACCTCCTACTGACCCCCATCTGCGGTGCTCTGATAGGGTGGAGGCCTGTGTCCCAGTATTGGGAACTCTACTGGCTGACTATAATAGTGTTAAACATGGAACAAAAATATAGTCTTCCTTTTCGGCAGTTAATGTGCAATAGAAAACTAGTTTGCTGCATCCAGTTAGACTGGAAGATGTAGGCTAGGCAGATGATAAGAAAAAACTAGTTGAAAACAGCATTGCTTGGATTTTAAAAGAATCCCTCTCCATACTTCCAATCTCTTAGCGGCGTACACGTCTACAGGTAAGCTTCCCACGGTGAACTGTGATGCAATTCTAGTGTCTAATGTCAGAGGTGCCCGTTTTTTGTACACCGTTAGCCCTGCAGAATCGCTGCGTGGTTCATGTGAGGAGCGGGGAGCGGTTTCATAAGCGGAAGCGGGGTAGGTTGCGGTATACATGCTAGAGTCTTAGCACTAAGACGGTAGAACATTTCTGCCGCACTGTGAAGAACTTCATTAATTCTATGTTTAAACAAAGGATACTTACTGTGTACACCTTTAGCCCTATACAAATGATGTGGTGTGCGTAAGGAGCAGAAAGCGGTTTTTTATGCACAAGCGAGTACATAATCATCACTCTCATACTTCTCTCTTCTCAAAATTCCGCCGATTTCCATCCTTTTCAATACAAATACTCAGTATAGCATGCGCCATCAGCGACTGTTAGTAATAAACCGTAGCGAGTAGTTAATAATACGATGTTAAGGCTGTTAAATCATTAGTTCATTACACAGAATTCCATTTAATTTAATGTCAAAGGTTTACGTGTTTTTGTTAATCAAAGTGCTGGAGGAGCTTGTGGCTAAATAATAACAGCCGCCCAGGTCGATCTTTAAGGTTAAGCCGTACTTGCCGAGGTTGGTCTGTGGATGGGTGACCATAATTACATATCGAGTTTCCTACGTGCCTCGGAAAGCACGTTAAGACGTTGGTCCCGGCTGTCATTTGTAGATCTTTGATTTGATCAGTCGTTACGAGTAGTCAGAAGCTAAAAGTCTGACATCCAGTCTTACCAAGGGGTACCGTATTACCCAGTTACTGGGTTGTGGAGGTCAGATAAGCAGTCGCTTCATGTAAAATACTGGTACTCAGCTGCATCCGGTTAGACTGGCAGATGATGTTAATCAAAGTGCAGAATGTGCAAAATGTGTGGGTTAGATCAGAGGAGGTAGCGAGCGCGATAAGCGGCAAGTTGTATGCAGTGTCAAAGTATAATGTCAAAGGTGCATCTTTTTGTTTACCGTTAATCTCGCGTGGTGTATGGTGTAAGTTAGAGGCGGTTGAAGTTATAGTATTTAGCGTTACCGAAATTTTAACATTTTGTTAATGTGTTTATGCTAAGCTGGTGTCTCTAGAAACGAGAGATCACGTCTAGGCAGGCGACCATGTACACACAGTGGCAACAAATTGTCGCTGCGACAACTGATGAATTGTCAAGGATCTTTAGCCTCTAGACATGACATTGACAGGAGCTTCATGTTTTATGAAATTATGTTGACACATGGTTTTCGGTTTAATCAATTCTGGTTTAGACCCATCTCGTCCCCGATGTCCCCATTAGATGTCGATTTGCCAAACCAATGACATCTGTTTTTAAAAAGTTTACGCTTGACCTGGATGTTGGTCAAGTACACTTAAAACAAATAGTGAAACGCTTTTAGTTACTGATAAGTCGAGAGTTAGCTAGGTTCTTAGTTTAAAAGAGATGGTTTAGTCTCACCTCGTCCATTTCCCATCTTTTCTCCCAAGCTTTTAGACAAAAAAAAATCATTATTGGCCGCAGACTTAAAATAATCGTGGCACTTTTTCCCAAAGCCCTTTTGGTCGGTCATATTTTATTAATTTATTGTTGTTTCTCTTTTAGAATAATCAATTTATAATTTGTGTAAAATAAATAATTATGATTTTATTTGTAACTAAAAGCATTTTACTTTTTGTTTTAAGTGTAGATACTGGACGAACCTCCAGATGAAGCGTAAATTTTTTTAAAGCAGATGTCATTTGTTTCGCGAATCGACATTAGTGATGAGATGGGACTAAACCTTCATTCTGATATATGATGGATGACACAAACAAGATGACAAATTTGGTTCGATTTTCAAAAAAACAATGTATCTATCTATGAACTCCTAGATGTATTTAAAGACTCACTAATAAATGTCTTGTCATCATAAAAGCGTCTAACAGGCAATGACGTTAGTATAACCTCATTGCTGACAGGTATGGGAAGCAAGAATTCATAAACAGGATTCATTTTCTATGTCTAATTATGAAGCAAGATTTCTGTGTGGTCCAAGGAACAAGCGGTAGCCTATCAGTTGCATCTGGTCAGTAAATGGATGCTTTTCACTTTCCTTTTTGATAGATATTACGTCAAGACATTATCCCTGTTCATCATCATCATTTCAGCCGGAAGACGTCCACTGCTGGATATAGGCCTCCCCCAAGTTTCGCCACATTGACATAACATGGGGGGTTTTGCCATAATCGCCACGCTTGGCAGGCGGGTTGGCGATCGCAGTAAGGTTGTTACAAAAGCACAGAGAACGCTGCTGCCCATTCTCTGGCAAGTCCCTTAGTCGCCTCTTACGACACCCACGGGAAGATATGGGATGGTGCTATTCTTTACGTCCGACACCATACAGAGCCTTTACGTCCGACACCATACAGAGCGAGTTATCCCTGTTCATCTACTGATTATTATGAACTGATATGTAAACACGACAATAATTTTATAGTTTCTCATTTAATGAGCCCAGAACACTACGTCGGTAATCCCTTTACACCTTACGGCATTTCATATACAAACTCTCAAGGCCTTATTTTCTATGACTGGAACCGATTTTAAATAAACTTAATACGGATAAGCAGGATACATAGGTCTAAAAAGTTACTAAAAACATCAACAAAATGATAATTGGAAATTTCTGTTTCTATAGATAATTTATAATCGGTCTAATTTAGCTGTAACACAATTTTTTGAAATTTTTTTTAGTAATTTGTGATGGTGATCAGGCGCAGGACCAACGGCTTAACGTGCTTTCCGAGCACGGGGGTATCAGATCGTGAACTTCTAAACCCCGGGTAACTACTGAGAAATTACTAATGGTTAAACCCAATAGCACTTTTTGCCCGACCCGGGAATCGAACCCAAAACCCCACGCTCAGCCGTCGCGCTTGCGACCACGATACCAACGGAGGAGTACATCATTACAGGTCTAAACTCTTGTAGAAGATCTAAATGGGAACCTTTGGTAAGTTTTCATGTTCCGTCTATATGTTTTTTAGCCAATAGTATATTTCATTGCGAGTGCGGAAAGCCTGTCATTGCAAAGAGTTCCGACAAATGTCTACCCGAACCGAGGCGCAGCCGAAGGTGAGGGTTGACAGTCGGAACAAGTTGCAATGACGGTTCCGCACGTGTACTGAACAACTATTTTTAATACAGTTGCGAAAAAATGAAGCAATTTAATAAAGAACATTTTTGGAAAATGGCGCCAACCGTAAAAGAACAGAAGCAGAGTTTTTTTTTTTGTTTTCTTAACCCATTCCAGGTAGGCAAAGGGAACTATGCCCATACAGCCAAGTTTTCAGTAGATTTTTTTTATTGATATGAAATGAAAATGAAATGAAACCTAACCTAACTCATTGAATCAAATCATTAAATCTGATATTGAAACAAATTAGTAGCTTCTTTTTAGAAAGATTTACATGAATCATAAAAACTTCCATGATATTTTTTTAGTAAAAACTCCGTGGTTGGTTTTTTTCTTTTTAATAGACATTATTTTGACAGTTGGGAAAGAGAACGCACGAGTTCGGAAAAGGTAAAGAAAACGCTCGAGTGTGTAATAGCCCACATCCCGAACGCTATACGTCCCTGCAATACGCCACTTTTTGAGCAACTGTATTAAAAAATAAATTATTATTAATAATATACGCAACGGTAACTTTTATCATTCATCATATGAATAGACTTTTCCCAGCAGTTTTTTTTAACCAGCAGGTAGCAGCTTACAGTATTTTACGTGGAGCGGCTGCCTATCTGACCTCCACAACCCGGTTATGTAATACGATGCCCTTTGGTTGTCAGATTTTCGGCCATTGACTACCTGTAACGACTGTCAAAAATCTACAAATGACAGCCGAGACCAACGGCTTAACGTGCTTGCCGAAGCACGGACGAAACATGTAATGGGTGGTCACCCTTCCGCGGACCAACCTAGGCAAGCGCGGCTTAACCTAAATAGCGACCCGATTGGCTGTTATAACTATTATTTTATATTTTTCTGTTTAAATAAAAATCTTTGTAAACGGCAGTTACATTCAGCCTTCCAACAGCTAGCGGGACACAAGTACCATTTTTTTTTGTTACTGATTTTGAATCAAATGACCCCTCCTGTTCTAGGCGTAGTGGAAGGGAGTGTCAGACTTTTACTGACTAAAAAACCATGTTCCTTTTTAGCCCTTTGTGTTCCAGGGCCACGGTATCTCTTCCGAACAGCCCAAAGCCCTGGCAGGCAACGGCCCTCTCGGACCCCTTCCGATTTACTGACATCTCCTTGAGGCGCGCGTGGAACACGAACGCGCCGTGGACATGGCCTATTGTCATAAGACTGACGGATGGTGAGCTAGACACAGGTAACCCTTGTTATGAATGGTTGGCAGAGTTTCAGTCACTTTTCCCATTACATAACCTCATGCCTTTTCCCATGGACGAAGACAGAATCCACATAGCGCCTTACAACGCGCCTACGATCCTTACATCATACCTACTCCATTCGCCTCGTCCTCGTTTATATCTCATTCATCATCATCATCATCATTACAGGCCAAAAGACGTCGACTGCTGGACAAAAGCCTTCCCCAAGTGTCGCCACATTGACATTATGGGGAGGGTGTTGCCATAATCGCCACGCTTGGCAGGCGGGTTGGCGATCGCAGTACGGTTGTTTCAAAAGCAAAGAGAACGCTTCTGCCCATTCTCTGGCAAATCCCTTAGTCGCCTCTTACGACACCCACGGGAAGATATGGAATGGTGCTATTCTTTACGTCCGACACCATACAGAGCCCATACATGTATATCTCATACACGCACGCTGATTGTGATTACTTTTCTCAATCGTATCTTCTCGCTTGTGCCATGACCCGGCGGCGCTCGGCTGAGATGGTAGCGATAACACCGTCTTTGTACCACCACAAAGGTCGGTATCGGTCGCGATTGTCCTATTGTGAACCATGATGACAGAATTAGATTTTTGCTCCACAGTCCTCGTCAGATGTTCACGGTGATAATTTAAAAACCATTGTCTTTTAGAGGATTCTTTATTTTAAATAGGTCGGACTTATTTTGAACTAACAGCTTTAAGAATTCGAAGATGAAAAGTAGTAAAATGGACAAAAAATGTGAGTGAACAAATTCGCTACTCTACAGCACGCGTAGCACGACCGCCGTAGAAACGGGTTATGTCGATGGAAGAATTGCCAAACTGACACATTGTCATTGTCTATCTGTCATTATGTCGATTCTTCCGAGGACAAAACTCATTTCTACAGTGGTCATACTACGCGTGCAGGTAAGGACAAGTCTTCCCTTGAGGGAAAGTGTTAATGAATGGAAAACTTTTATTTATCAGTTGAACTTTTCTCTCCAATTTTGAATACTTCTTCTACTTGAATAGTTCTTACTGTACATACATGCATTTAATAAGGAATTAATTAAATATAATTTCCCATTTATTTTATACATTTTATCAGATAATTTTTAACCTACACCTAAAATAATGACTTACCAACCATACTCAATAGACATGGCATAATCATTATTATTATTTTCACCGTTATCAGCAGGATTTTCATAATTTGCTAAGTCTATCTTGTCAGCTAAAAAGTTATCGGGAGCATAAGTTGTTGTCTTCTCTGTAGAGAAGAAGATATCCATTCTATTTGTGGTGGCTTCAACTGTTGTAGTCTCAGTACTTTCTTCTGATCCTTTTTCTTCTGAGCTATCCTTGACAGTTGATGTCTCCTCAGTTACTGTCTCCTCAGTCGGTTTCTTCTCCGGTTCTGGTTGGCAGTATTCTCCCCAGAAGTGCCATCCGTGGGGACAGATGAAGATCTGAGGGTGTAGTACTCCGTCCTTGGTTAGGCAGACGTAGTAATGGTTGGTGCTGAGGGCCAAGACTCCATGCTGGCCGATGGTCTTGCATTCGGGGACTGGTCTGTCAGCGCATTGGCTGAGTTCTAGTTTTATCTGGAAAGAGAAATAAAGGGCTTCGGAGTTATATTACTTGATGGAACCGTCAGCTTTATAGCATAAATGGCATCATTGCAGATTATTCCACGGGAACTTTCAGCCAATAACTACCGCACTGTACATCAAAGATCTTTTCTGATATAAACAAGGATCGTCTTAGAGTTGTGCAGTCTCATAGTGGACATAGCTCTCTCCAACAACAACAAATGGGTCCTCCGTCTATCACATTTAGTCTAACCAAGCCCCTTTTTTAATGTCATCGGACCATCTGACTGGGGGAGACTGGACATCAAAAAGGATTCTAAGGAAAATGGGTTTGATTGATACTATGAATACCTAATTATATGGATACATATGGCTGCATGCATGGCTTGTCTGTACAGCCAAAGCATATCTTATCTCTGATTAAATTGATGAGAGTTCAATTAGATATTCAGAGCAAAACAAGTCTTACCGAGCACTGGGCAGTGCCAGGGTTGTAGCCATAATGTCTAGGACACAGAGCGGCTCTGTGGTCTGCGGGTCTACCATCAGGCAGACCTTCGGGTGGAGAGCAGAGGTGGAACTTCCTGCAGTCGTATGCATCTGGAAAGATTCCGACCTGGGAAAAATTAAAGTAAGAATAAGTAGGTAAAAAATCCGTGTACACCAGATAATTCTGGTGACTGGAATTTCTACCAAAAAAGCGCAACGTCAACTTAAAGATGTGCGAGGTGCGTACTACCAACGTGTTATCTGCAGTCTGCGAATCTGCACTTCGTCTTGGAAGAGGACTTTTGGCCGCAGAGAGAAGTGTTTCGTCGCTTCCACGGGCAAGTGCCACATAGTGCACAAGTAAAGTGTTACTAATAAATGTTATGTTTTCTACTAAACTCATTTTTTGAAAACAAAACTATAATTAATTATAATTAACATCTCAAAGTTTATAAAATGTAAAGTTGACATAGAAATCGTTTTATTGAAAGAGGAGTGACCTGTTCACAGCTATGCTCAAATTCCTGTGCAGCGTCGCTGCATTCAGGCGCTGGCACAGTGGAGCACTGCCCTAGGTGAGCATTGCACGTGAAGCCTTCATGGCATTCTTCTAGAGGCACCTGCAAAACAGAGAAAATGATTGAAGAATTATTGTAGTCAACGAACGTTCATTAGTTTAGTAAATTTCAGTCCAATGGAGTCCTATGGTTTTCTAATACATTAGACACGATGAACGCGGATATTACAATTTTATATTTTGACTAGCTGTACCCGCGACTTCGTCCGCGTGGAATTCAACACAAAAAAGGTATTTAGTTTTTTATTATAATTTTTGATGTTTTCTAAAATAGAAGTAGCCTAAGTTACTCCTTTTTACATTAGCTATCTGCCAGTGAAAGCCCCGTCAAATCGGTCCAGCCGTTTCAGAAATAAGCCGGAATAAACAGACAGACAGACAAAAATTGTAAATTGATATGATATATGATATTTTGGTATATGTACCGTATAAGCGTTCATATACATGTAGTAAAAAGTGGTTAATTTAATATTACAAACAAACACTTCAATTTTTTTATTTCTATTGATATGGAAGATGAGATGTGATTAGCAGGACGAAACCATATAATGTGAACGCAAAGAACTGTGTTTGTCTCCCAAACGCGGGCGAAGTCGATGACAAAAGCACACACACACGGCACATTTCCCGTTGACAGAGATGCGATTTTTTTTTTATCTCTTATGATTCAGCCATATAGATTTTTTTTGTCGGTTATTTGAAAAAAAAAAAATCAGCTGCTCATTTTAACCGTGTAGATATTGCAGTATTATAGAAAACAGCTGTTTTTTGGGCAGGTTCAGAATGATGTTATGAATACGTCGAAACCGTTTAAGCGTTGGTGTCCAACCTGTCTATTTATCTCTATAAATAATCATCTTTTTAAACAGCAGTTACCTTCAGCCATCCAACAGGTAGCGGGACACAGGTCACTGCGTGGGTGCAGTTCTGGCAGGCCATACCGGGCTTAGTGCAAATGCCTTCCACATCCAGCTCTCCGGAACCGAGGGTCATGCCCAAAGGGACGGCAGCCATGCGGTTGCCATCGAGCACCCCGCGAAGATCGAAGGATGTTGTCGACTGGAAGGAAATAAGTTAATACAGGTTTTGAATAATCTTGATGACTGACTACAAGATGAATCATTCTACTATCGACCTCCGGTCTCCGGGAGGAGTAATGTAGTGAGTGTCACTACGAAAAGCAACTTACAACAAAAACTACTGCAGCGACATCTATGACAAAACTGAAGAACTAATATGGTCTGAATCTCGCAAGCACAGTTATCATAGACTAAAAAGTTTATAGGAAAACCCGACAACATATGACGGTCAGTTGCCCCCCAGACATAACTCTTCTCTGGTTGGAGGATCTTCCCTTTTCTAAGGAGTATCGAGGAACTTTACACCCTGTCCCTCATACGCCTAATTTCCCATAATTGTCTATTGTATGTAGTGGTTAATGAGCTTCTAGTTATTAGCATTTGATTGCAATGGGTAGTGAATTTGACATTATAAACACATAGCAAAGCGTATGTCTTGTTAAATCACACTTAAGAGAGAAGTTAGTTAATTATAGTATGGACCTTCTGTCTACCCCGTGGGAAAAAAGAGTGAGTGTATGTATGTATTCACTATAAACTTATTTTCTTTCTTTCTTTCTTTCTTTCTAGGGTCGGGCAAATCATATTATAAGCTTTTACTATCTTATCTTGCCTCGTGATTTAGTATTATTGTGCAATCTTGCAACTGAATTTCAAACCAGTTTCTGTCGACCGATTAAGACGTTATTTTGCACACATTTTTGTTTCTGGTGACAATTCATTTTTGTGACTGACAAGGGCGTCGCAAGATTTCAGCTAAGCAGCAAGATGAAAAAAAACTGCGTTTTAAGGGTCTTTGGATTTACTACTTACGAATACCACTGAAATTCTTTTGAGAATCTAAAATGCAATAGCCGCCTTAAAAATGTTAGCACTTCGGATTGGTGTTTTTTTTTCTGTACGCGATTCAGAAGGTAGTAGGATGCAAGAGCGAGCGAAGCGAACTCGAAATTTTTTTTACTCCCCGCCTTTGACAGGTAAAAACTGCTTTGATCCTTCATACAGCAGTTACTTGGTCGACTTTTAGACAAAGTTAAGATAGAAGAGATCGTGGACTGTGAGTAAAAACATTTTAAACCCAACCTTGGACATGTTAGAATAGTTTCGACCCTTCATACAGAAGTTACAGGGGCGGCTAAAGTTGGATATGCTAGCCACTTGAGAGCACATGAAAAAGCAATACAGCAAAGCTCGACAACCAAAGAAAAAGCATAAATATATATCAATAGAAACCCATCGAATGTGGTCACTTAGGTTGAAATCATGATTGGACTTTTAGATCAAGATTCAAGACGAAGTAGAATGCAAGGGCGAGCGAAGCAGGCTCGAAATGTTTTTACACTCTGCCTTGGACAGATTACAATTGTTTGGATCCTTCATACAGGATTTACTTAGTCGACTTTTACAAAAAGTCAAGATTCAAGAGAAGATAGTCTGGTAGAGTGATCGAAACAAGCTCAAAAATTTTAAAACTCTAACTATGCCTCGTTATCCGATGACCAACACAGACACAAATCAAAAGATACTAGGAATGCACAACACAAGTCCAATCGCAAATACTGTTCGCTCGGATCGCTTTACTTTGATTTATAGATGAAAACACATACGCATATACACGCTGGTCCAATTTGCAGTAACTATTAAATTTGCATCTGATTCAGAAGCATGCGGCAGTCTTGACTTGATATTTGTTTTCTAAGAAGGGGGGGGGGGGCAGGGGAACAAATTTTAACAAATGATGGCAGTTTAATCCCTGACTAACAAAAATGATCTGATAAATTCTGACCTTCTATGCTAATTGTTGATTCGGTCTTCGACAGCCGGTTAGTCACTAACCGCACGAAAGGATGGGAATAAGGTGGTTGAGCTTCGTCGATAAAATTAAATAAGGGTATAAATTGGTACTCACAGATACACTAAATTCGAAAATACAAATCAAAGCCAATCTGAACCACATTTTGTTAAAGTATAACACACTAGCACTATTGAGATGTAATTTAAAACTAATATTTTTCTGCTCTACTTTAAAATGCGTAAAAATGTAAGGCCAGCGATCTTTGACCTTATTATCTGGTTGTCTGAAGATAAATAATGTTTATAAAATTAAGAACGTTGTTGTTTTTAATTCGCTAATTTGCTTGATAAAGTGTTATTTTCTGAGTTAAAAGCACAAGAAGCAATATTCAGGGTTGGAGGGATAAGCGAATTTTAGAATAATATTGGTTAATACATAGATTAAATAAACTTTTGTTTTTAAACCAAGAAAAGGGAGAATCATTTTCTATTTTTTTTTTTTGTTAGCCTCTCAGTTGTCAAACTGCTGTGCAAAGGCCTCCCCTTTCTCCTTCCAAACGTCTCTATACTGTGCGTTACCTGGCCATGATTGACCGGCAAACAATATTAGATCGTCACACCACCTTCGCCGCGGTCTCCCTCGACGGCGATTTCCCCCGTCAGGCGTCCAGTGAGTGACAATCTTTGCCCACCTCTCTGGGTGCTGCATTCGTGCTACGTGGCCGGCTCATTTTCTATTAACTCATAATAATGTTTTGCCGAGACAGGGTCGTTATTAAATCTGAAATAGGTATGTAATTTTGTGAATGATGACATGTTGTTCTAACACATAACATTTCAGTTATGCATTCTCATCAATAAGGCCACTCTTGAAGTATCTACCATCCGTGAAATTACCTGCCCTACACTAGAATTTTTATTGTGTCGTGGGTGCGTTTACAAACATTTAAACCCACATACACAAACAGACCCGGAACAACTACACCTGTAGCTCATACAGGTCTTTATTCCGTGCAGGGATCGGACCAAAGATCTTCCCACAGGTAAAAAAGGGTGGTAGAGTTGAAAACACCTGCGCCAGCACTTGAACGAGCAATAACATTCAAAGCGCCAATTTCCAAATAGCCACAATTAAACTTCGAACTGTAATGTTTACTAACATCACAAGACTAGACGTAACATAAACAACTCGCATCGGACTTAACCATCAGATGACTTACTAGTGAATTGTACTATAAAGGGCGAAAGTCAACGACCGTCTGTGTGCTGAAGACCTTTACGCAATGTTTCTAATACTTTAGTTACTGTGATGTAAAGTGTGCGATTAATATGGTGGTGTGTGGTACAATATGGTGAATTAGAATGTCTAGAATGAGTATGAACATACCTGCATTCAACGCATAAGTCGATAAAACAGCTCTTATTTCGAGTTTGTTTCACCGATCCCGAGATCGGATTGAATTAGCCAAGGATCTCGACGAGTTGTATCCACTGATCTCGGGATCCATTTCCAACAAAAAATAATTCATGTTTTTCCCACTGATCAAGAGTCCGTGGCTAAAAGAAAAAGGATATATTTTTCGAAACTGATCACAGTTTACAGAGACAAGAATTAAAGAATCATATTTTTCGTTTCTACATGAGTGATAATTTTTTTTTTTTTTACAAAAAAAGATACCGACTTCAGAAAACACTTAACGCACTAAAAAGTTGAAAATAATACAATAACCTACCTATATTAATAAACCTAACCTAACCTACGATTAACCTATAATAAAATTTAATAATTCTTTGGAGTCGGTGCCAAGCAATATAATTAGAATTAATGAATTTAATTAATATATAGAAGCTGTAAGATTTATGTTCTGCTTTTTTCTGGCCTTAGTCTGTATATAGTCATTTAGGTATCGTATATTGCTTGGCACCGACTCCAAAGAATTATTAAATTGTATTATAGGTTAATCGTAGGTTAGGTTAGGTTTATTAATATAGGTAGGTTATTGTATTATTTTCAACTTTTTAGTGCGTTAAGTGTTTTCTGAAGTCAGTTTCTCTTTTTGTAAAAAAAAAAATTATTTGTTAATTTTTAGTGACATATTTTTAATCTAATAATAAAATATGGGTAGGCCTAGTAAAGATGCTTCTCGTATGAGAAAAGGCGTCGAACTGAAACTGAGAAAAAGGAAAACGATTAAAATAAATTAGGGAAAGAAATGATCAACGCATTTTGAATAAGAACCCTGATCATCGCAAAAACAGACTGTCAAAGCAGATGACCTACATGTTACGTAGGTTGAATAAGGAAAGTCAAGAAGTTAGTCTGTGGTACACCTGGCAAGTGCATACCGTTACAATTCCAACAAGCCCAAACACAACTAAGATACATTGTCTTATTATGGAGTTCCAGTGCCTGTCTCTTAGCTTCATCATCAGATCTGATGGTAGAATGGTTCTTATTGAACGCAAATGCTTCACTTGTTGAAGAAAATACCAAAATCGCTGTACGTTTTCCTATAAAACTTGAAGAGTTCCCTCGATTTCGGCAAGATTCAATCATCAGATCCCGACTTGGTGACTATGGGACCAAATGGAAAGCATAGGCTTTGGAATAAAAAAATAATTTTCCAAATCGGTTCGTAAATGACTGAGTTATGCGCGAACAAAAAACGCATTGCAGAGTAAACGAAAAGTTAGAAATATTTAATTTTTGTTGATTTTTTCAGAAACGGCTTGTCTGATTTCGATAAAATTTTCATGGGACCATTTGGGAAGTATACGCTTTCAAATAAAAAAAGAATTTTTCAAATCGGTTGGCAAGCAGCGGAGATATGCGCGAACAAACATAAAAAAAAATACAAACATCCGAATTGAGAACCTTCTCCTTTTTTAGAAGTCGGTTAAAAACCCTTTCTATTATAGTATTGAACTATTATAGACACTTTATACTTACACTTATCATCCATATTCATACTTTTATTGGTTTTACATTAGCATTTTACAAATCGTTTCATTTTTATTATAAATATTTTAAAATGTATCAAACGTGCTTGTTCTTCGAGATGTAAAGGAAGTAAGCAGAGTTGTACATTAAAAAAAAGTTAAAAAGGGGAAAATGAATTTATTAGTAGATGATATAAAAAATACAAATAATTACCAAAAACACTATTCATCATCATCATCATCATCATCATTTCAGCCGAAAGACGTCCACTGCTGGACATAGGCCTCCCCCAAGTGACGCCACATTGACCGGTACCGTGCGCCTCGCATCCAGCGGATCCCCGCAACCTTCACCAGGTCATCGGTCCACCTAGTGGGAGGCTCTTCCGGTTCGCGGTCGCCATTCCAGAACTTTTCGGCCCCATCGGCCATCCGTTCTGCGAGCAATGTGCCCTGCCCATTGCCACTTAAGTTTGGCAATTCTTCGGGCTACGTCGGTGACCTTGGTTCTCTTGCGGATGTCCTCATTTATGATTCGATCACGCAAGGAAACTCCGAGCATAGCCCTCTCCATTGTCCTTTGGGTGACTTTAAGCCTTCTTATGAGGCCCATTTCGAGCGACCACGTTTCGGTCCGGTTATGTAATCACTGGCAACACATACTGGTAATAGACTTTCGTCTTGAGACACTGCGGTAAGTTGGACGAGAAGATACCACGCAGCTTCCCCAACGCTGCCCAGCCGAGTCGGATTCGACGATTGACCTCTTTCTCGAAGGGAGACCTACCCAACTGGACCGTTTGTCCCAAGTAGACATAATCGTCTACAACTTCGATAGTAGAGTCTCCGATCTTGATAGGAGTGGGTGTTATGACCTTGGTTTTGTCCATGTTCATTTTAAGACCCACTCTTTCGGAAGCTCTACTGAGGTCATCGAGAATTGTACTGAGGTCCTCCATGGTCTCAGCCATGACCACTATATCGTCGGCAAATCGAAGGTGAGAGATGTACTCGCCATTGACGTTGATGCCTAACCCTCTCCAGTCCAGAACCTTGAAGACATCTTATAATGCAGCGGTGAACTGTTTCGGAGATATGACGTCTCCGTCACACACTATTAAAGTCTTTAAATAACAAACTGTAGATGATGAAGATCAGCTCAGCGGAAGAGGCGAGATCTGGCAACCGGGTAGTATAGTAAGACGGTTGCCAGAACAGTACATCAAGGCTGCTATGCGAGATGAGTACGTAGATCAGCTCTGAAATACGTTTACCAATACAGCTGAGCGAGTCCGCCGTTTCTGGTTTTAGGCACTATGCTGGGTGACACAACATTCTGGCTCGCTACATGTCTGCGATTGGGCGCTCCTTGCCGGGCTCCAAATCGCTGTCAATGTGGTGAAGCAGTCGATGGTCTCGGACACCATGGCCTTTTCTGAAGTAAGAGTGCAGGTTTTTGCATTGTGCATTCGTCGCGCTCTTGCCACTGCCTCATGGTCCGCGTTTCGTGTCCCGGAGTCCGGGTTTGGGGTCTAAAATCATTTTCTTTTCAGTCAAAAGCAGGATTATAGTTCAAATACCAAAAATTTTATTCGGCTCTCACCCCGTTTTATTTCGTATTAACCCGCGCAAAGCCGCGTTTCTGGATACCTCACACGCGAGGTTTTCTCAAATAGTATAAAATTAATTAAAACTATATTAGGGTTGGCTTCCATTCTAACTGGGTGCTGCTGAATATAAGGATTTTACAGGAAAGACTGACTATCTGAGGAGTTAAAATTTTCGACCGCGATTGGTTCGCTCTCCCATCTAAGGCTCCTGGCAACACTACCTGCTATGCGAAAAGCAATCATGTAAATTTTACATAATTCTTACAATCAGTCTACTCTGTAGAAATTGGTTCAAGTAACTTACGCGTTAAAGCACTAGAGGAAAAGTTTTTTTTTCCGAGCCTTTGTCGATAAACTGTTAGGTAGGTAACTCTCTTAAACTTAAGAACATTAAAATGCACCAGGTTTCTAGACATAGGTCTCGAGTTCGACCCCAAGACTCGCACCTCTGATTTTTCGGATTCATGTGCGTATGAACGGTGAAAACATCGCGAGGAAACCAAACCAGCATGGCTTTTTTTACAAATGGGAAATCATTAAATGACCCCTCCTGCTCTCGGCGGAGCGGAAGGGAGTGTCAGACTTGTACTGACTAAACTACGTAATACTTATTATTAGAAACTTTGAATGAAGTGGTAATGGATTGTAATTGAAGAGCGCAACGTTCTGTGCTCAAGTTGAGTGGGTTGTTACCTATACCGATAATACCGACATTTGATGGCTGAGGAGTTAAATTGAGTCTTTGCTTTACACTTTCCGTGATAAAGGACGATTGACTCCCGCTGTCAAGTAACGCTCGGACAGTAATATTTGTGTTTGTATTTGGGTTCAATAGGCGCACCCTAGCAGTGCATAGTAATATTTCTGGTGAAGACAACGTTGACATAGATATAGACGTATCGCTAGGAGTACAAGATGATTGAGTAGTAGGTAAATGTAGTAATTATTACCCATCCATGTTCCTTCTTAGCCATTTGTGTTCAAGGGCCGCGGTATCTCTTTCCAACAGACCCGCAGCCCTGGCAGACATCGACCCTCTCGGACCACTTCCTATTTGCTGACATCTCTTTCAGGCGCGCGTGGAACACGAACGCGCCGTCGACACGGCCTATCGTCCTAAGACGGACGGACGGTGAGCTAACCACTTACTCACTGTCTACAGCCAAGTCAAAGGTCATGGGCATGGCATAAAAACTCTGACACCAGGTTAGGCATAAAGAATAGATAGGCATAAAGAAGGTTCAGATAGAATAGGCTTAGAGAAGAAGAACCAGGATTTCCCAAGTTCAACCCCATATTTTTTATCCATATAATCACTCATACGGGATGTAAATCACCTCATCACGAAGCCGTCAACCAAGCATTCTGTACATGAAACTAAGTAACTTTACGCAAAAATTATTACTGGGAAACGACTTTTTTTTGGGGGGTGTAAAATCATGTTTTGTGGTAGAACTCAATGTAACGCACTCAAAACATTGTGCTGATGAACGGATTGAATACGGGGGTCGTGGAGGTGTTTATAGTAAAAATCTTCCATTAAAAACTTGTATTAAAAAAAAATACTTGTCAAAAAGTTGGAACTTTGACCGCTAATATCATCGTAACTAGAAGGTTCCCAGGTATGGTGTAGAACAAAAAAATGATTGCAATGACAGGGAGAACCAGTGCCTTTCGGCTTCGTTAAGTAGTGTTTTACACCCTTTATAATCCACCCATCGCTTCTTTGTCTTTCCCCTAACAGAATCAACATTTCGTCACCATTCAATTGTTTGCCTCACAAAATTATTATAGCAAGACAAGTTTTGTTTCGAACGCTCGCATCAATTAAAATTGGCCAGGCGTTATTACTTGCAAAGCGATATCTCAAAATATTATAGAGACGATTCGGTGCCAAAGGCCAATAGAATCCTATATCGAAAGCCGTCGGGATGGGTCATAAAAATGCCATTTCGAAAGTAATTTTAAATGATAAATGATCTGGTACATTATTATTTTCTATCTAGATTTTGGACTTTTAGCTGTTTTATGGAATAAGCTGGAATTGAAATACTATGTTTTATACTTCAGTTTAATAGGTAGGTATATAATTATGGCTAATTGTTTACAGTTTGTTCGAGATAGAGACACAGCATTTAAGGCTCAAAAACTTAAAACTACAGAAAGTTGCAATAAATTACCAAGTGGTTGGAAAGATTTAAATACAGTGATGTTTAATAAAACGTACTATAGTGTAACTGATTTTCTTAGAGAGAAAAATATATTTGTTGATTACTTGGTCTATTGAATGATCATTATAAATGATTTTAAAATGTAAGTAGGTACCTAAGTAAATGTTTCATGAATAATGTGTTTTGTTTCATAAACATGTTTGCATGCCAAATGGTAAAATATGGCTGAGCCTCGATTATTACATTATAACAACTATTGTTTGTACCTATAATTGCAAAAATAAAATTCTATTCTATTCTATCAGTGATGCAGCTGCGAAATACGTCTTTAAAAAAGGTATTGTATCGTATTACCCAGTAATAGGTTTTGGAGGTCAGATAGGCAGTCGCTCCATGTAAAGTACTGGTATTCAGCTGCATTTGGTTAGACTGGAAGCTGAGCCCAACATAGTTGGGAATAAAAATATTTTTTACAAAAAAATAAACCGACTTCAAAAAACACTTAACGCACTAAAAAGTTAAAAATAATACTATAACCTACCTAAATTAATAAACCTAACCTAACCTACGATTAACCTATAATAAAATTTAATAATTCTTTGGAGTCGGTGCCAAGCAATATAATTAGAGTTAATGAATTAATTAATATTTAGAAGCTGTAAGATTTATGTTTTGCTTTTTTCTGGCCTTAGTCTGTATATAGTCATTTAGGTATCGTATATTGCTTGGCACCGACTCCAAAGAATTATTAAATTTTATTATAGGTTAATCGTAGGTTAGGTTAGGTTTATTAATTTAGGTAGGTTATAGTATTATTTTTAACTTTTTAGTGCGTTAAGTGTTTTTTGAAGTCGGTTTATTTTTTTGTAAAAAATATTTTTATTTGTTAATATTTAGTGACATATTTTTAATCTAACAATAAAATATGGGTAGGCCTAGTAAAGATGATTCTCGTGTGAGAAAAGGCGTCGAACTGAAACTGAGAAAAAGGAAAACGATTAAAAGAAATAAGGGAAAGAAACGATCAACGTATTTTGAATAAGAACCCTGATCATCGCGAAACCAGACTATCAAAGCAGAGGACCCACATGTTACTTAGGTTGAATAAGGAAAGTCAAAAAGTTAGTCTGTGGTACACCTGGAAAGTGCATACCGTTACAATTCCAACAAGCCCAAACACAGCTAAGATATATTGTCTTATTATAGAGTTCCAGTGCCTGTCTCTTGGCTTCATCATCAGATCTGATGGTAGAATGGTTCTTATTGAACGCAAATGCTTCACTTGTTGTAGAAAATACCAAAATCGCTGTGCGTTTTCCTATAAAACTTGAAGAGTTCCCTCGATTTCGCCAAGATTCCATCATCAGATCCTGATTTGGTGACTATGGGACCAAATGGAAAGCATAGGCTTTGGAATAAAACAATAATTTTCCAAATCGGTTTGTAAATGACTGAGTTATGCGCGAACAAAAAACGCAATACAGAGTAAACTAAAAGTTAGAAATATTTAATTTTTGTTGATTTTTCCAGAAACGGCTTATCTGATGTCGATAAAATTTTCATGGGACCATTTAGAAAGTATACGCTTTCAAAAAAAAAAGAATTTTTCAAATCGGTTGGCAAACGACGGAGTTATGCGCGAACAAACATAAAAAAAAAAATACAAACATCCGAATTGAGAACCTCCTCCTTTTTTAGAAGTCGGTTAAAAAGGCGAGGCAGATAATGATGTAGGTATAGATTTACAAAAAAAAAAATTCAAACCCGTCAATTTAACCGGAAAGTGTGAAGTATCCCTCCGGAAACTCGCTAAGGGTCTGCCAACACCATGCGGAGTTCTGAACAGGAAATGAACGGATATAAGTACGATGCACGCTTCCATAAATATTGTTTTATTGTCTTCTAGTCGGATAAAGTGTGCTGTGTTTATCCAATTTCCTTTCATTCCTATTTTGTGATGAGTTAGTTGAAACTATGTGTTTGAGAAGATTTTTGTTTAACTATTGCAAGCTAAATAAAGACTTCCAGTACAAGACTTTGTAAATATTTTTAACATAGCATCACGCTTGCAATCACAAAGGGAAAGGCAGCGGTGTACCTAATAGTACACCCACATTTCGCCAGTTATGTTTACAGCTAGTTGACAAAAAGTTAAGTTTATAAAGCCACCAACATCATCATCATCATCATCATTTCAGCCGAAAGACGTACACTGCTGGACACAGGCCTCCCCCAAAAAGGGGGGTTTTGCCATAATCGCCACGCTTGGCAGGCGGATTGGCGATCGCAGTACGGTTGTTACAAAAGCACAGAGAACGCTGCTGCTCATTCTCTGGCAAGTCCCTTAGTCGCCTCTTACGACACCCACGGGAAGATATAGGATGGTGCATTTCTTTACGTCCGACACTATACAGAAAAGCCACCGATAAGATAACCATAATGTCAGTCCTGTTAAAAGTCTTTATATATACACTTTGAAAGCGGTTGCCCGTCGTATAGGGCTGAGGACTCTAACATTTTCTTATTAATGCACCTTCAGTAAAAACATCCGGCCTTGCTTTAATCAGAAGCTACGCCAAAAGTTAATTGCATAAATTATCATGCTAATCACTATTTCCTGTGAACTGCTTGCGCCAATACTTAATTAACTTTGAATATTGCTATCGAATAAAACCTCCTGGTCCTGAATTTTCGTCATAATCAAAATGAATATATTTTTATTTTACGTAGGCCTACACGGACACTTATGAAACACCGTCAAAAAAGTGCTCAGTTCGGGTTGGTCGTTTTCTATGGAGAAGAATCAACAAGAAACTCCATGGTTACTCTTTTAAAATCATTCGGTTATTCAATATTTCTTTTACAGCATTGGTACTTTAGTATGGACGGACATCGTAGGTCCGACGATAAGTCGTTTATATTACTACAAAACGATTAACAAAATAAAAAGTTACCAAGGATCTAGGAATTTTTAAGGCAATGTCCACACAGTTACAAACAATCGGTAAATAACAAACAGAGACCATACAACAACAATAAATAAATAAAAAATAGAAATTTTCACAAAACGACTAGATCAAACAAGTGACACAAATGTTGTCGTCCGTGCTGTAACTATTCTAAACAAAAGGTGTAATGATTTAAAAACTATTAACGATTTAAAAACTAAAAAAAAATAAGGCGAAACACACTGCCCCGCGCTACGCTGCAGGGTGCGTAGCGACGGAACCACGCGTGCGGGTGCGGGAGTGCAGGTCTGCATCATCATGCCGATTTCTCCGCACAAACGCACGGAGCTGCAGTGAAGTCATGCGGTGGTCTCTAAGACGCCTCATTTCACAGCAGCTTGCGGTGGTGATAGTATATTCCAGAGCATTGTTTTTTATACTAAAAATGGTTATTCATTTAGAACTCGTTCAGGATGCTGCAGTTATAATATCTGTTTGGTTTTTGTTTAATCAAATTAGAAGAATTCGTGCCTTTAGAAGACACATTAAGTTACATTTCATATTCCAAATTGCTTCACGACTTTCGATTTTGAACAAAAATCGATCGATAAGGATCCATTTCGAAATAGTACCTCTAGCTCTGTCAAAATCACGCAGGATACTGTAGAACTCGGTGTGCCATAACTTGCGTCTTGCCCACGCGCGGCGTTGCGTTTTTCTCCGCATTATTATTATTATTATTTATTATTATTTATTTATTAAACAATTTTATTACAAACTTTCATTTAAAAACTATGCCCCACAAAACCGTTTCCACGGTTTGTCTGTGGGAACGGAACAATATGATAACAATATTTTAAAGATAATGTTAATGTAAATCTAAAAATACCTAATCTCATAATCTATTCTAAAATATTAATATAATCTTATATAAATTTCCCCCAACAATCTGCAAACCACCTTTTTAAAAAATATGGTTTATAGACTCCTGAGAAAGAATAGTTTAAGCGATTTGGCTAACTTACTTTTTATTTTCTGACTTCTTATATCAGCAGGCAATCGGTTGAGAAGGTATGGTACTCTTTTATCAAGCGTTCGGTCCCCAAAATAATTACTTATTTTAGGTACATCAAACTGCATGTTGGTGCGTGATTTACAGCGCTGCCCGTGAATGCGCAAATATAATATTACAAACACAGATACTTGCAAACAACGTAAGAACACGCACTCCCGCGCTACGCAGCGTGATGCGGTGCAGTGTGCGAATCGCCTTAGAGTACGAACATTTTCAAAAACCAGTGTGTATTGACATATACTTTAAAATGGCGAAATTAAATATTTCCATGCAAATAGTTGTTCTGGGTCTGGCTGTGTTTTATGTGTGTGTGCGATTTGAAATGTTTGTAAATGCACCCACGATACAAGAGGAAATTCCTAGAGTGCGGCAATGTTTTTTTTTTTAAATAGTCCAGAAAGCATGCGACAGAAGAGAAGAACCATGTCCCAGTAGTGGGAACAGGAGGCTGATAATGTACCAATATCGTACTAGGTACATCTGTTTATACTAGAAGCCGTCCCCGACGTAACTTAAATAGGTACCAGAACAACGTTACTATTTTTAAGCAAGGGATCTATTATATCAGAAAATTAATAACAATAAACGCTGGCCAGCCAGCTGGCTATGAATAGTTACTAGAAAAAATTAATCATCCTTTATAAAAATACTTTAATAGTGACTACATTGAAAAATTAACATTTTTATTAAAGTTTCCTGAAAATCTGATGAAAATGTTTCCTGGAAAGGGTCAGATAGAGTTACACTGTGTTCCAGCAGAAATTAAGTGAACTCATGAAAATATTAAAAATTCTTTAACTTTTTTATATTATTTTCGTGGGTCCACATAATTGTTTTGTATCAGGGAAATTAAATGTATTTCGTAAGTTGGTGGGCAAGTTTACCTCATCATCATCAGCCTATAATGTTCCCACTGCTGAGACACAGGCCTCCTCTCTATGAGAGGGTGTGGGTTGTAATCAACCACGCGGGCCCAGTGCGGGTAAATGTCACATGTCTTCGAATTTTTGGTTCTCGGCTTCCTCACGATATTTTCCTTCACCAAGTTTATCTAGTCAACTTTATCTACACGAATATTATAAAGTTGTATAGTGTGGGTGTATCATAGGCTATATTTAAAAGGATCCTATCGGATAATTTGCACATATAACGCGAACGAAGCCGCTAGTAAAAGCAAGTCATGTATGTAGTTACAGACAGCGTCAGTATGTGCTAACCCCTCAGCACTCCGGCTGAGTCGGCCGGGGGCTAACTACTTAATGGAGCTGTGTGTACCTATGTGTGTTTAAGTGAATGTCAGGAATAGGACAGTATAAAAGTTGATGTGTCTCACGCAGTCTCACTAGACACAGTTTATTAGAAAGCTACCTAGGATTACAGGCAAGCAATAGATGTGTTCAAGAATCAAACCCAGAATTTGTTACACACAATTTTATTAAGCTGCTTACCGTACCTACTTACCGAACTAGTGGTTGAAAGTGGACGAGGTATACATGATCTTTGCATAAAAATTCGGATTCTCCCCCTGAGGGTCGAGTGTGAACTATGTTTAAGGGTTGAGAGGATAAAAATGAACAACTTTTTTTTAGGGATCGAGGGGCCGAGACTACGCTAAACACTAATGACAGCAATGGCCCATCCAGACGGCCTAAACATCTAAAAAACACTTTCAAAGCGATCATCTCATCATCTTTTTCGCAAATAGAATATTACCTCCTCTGAGCCCTCTGATGAAAAGGTGCTTTTATATTCTGAAGCCCTATCGACCTGCAAAACTTTGATCAATTTTAAGGACGTCTCCAAAGGAATAAAGTCTAAAATAAAAGTAATATCACTAAGTACTTTACACATCTTGAAATTCCCCGAAAAATACTACCCTTATAATAATATCCCTAGTTTAGCACTTTATGTAAATACTCGAGAAATGTACAGAACATTTTATTTGTTAGTACAGTTAGCAAAAGAGTTTGGTCTACAGGTGTCTGACTTGCAACAGCTGCAACTGCTTTGAACAATGCTGTGACTGGATGTATTGAGTAGTCGAGTTTTGTGAAGCCCAGAAAATTAAATGTTTATAAAATTGTCTAACAACTTAAATAGGTCGTATATTCCATTCTTAGGCAGTTGGCTGGTACGGCTTTATCGCGGTAAATGTAGACTTGAATTTGAGGAGCAATTAATTTAAACTAATGAAAATGCATTATAAAGTGACAAACCCAGAAGGGTTTTAATCCTACCTGGCAGTCGAAGCCAGGTTGGCTTCGACTGCCAGGTAGGATTAAAACCCTTCTATAACATGAGACATAAAATTGAGGGTCCCTATACAACTCGGCTACAGGAAATAAAGACGTAATGTTATATTATGTTAGCAGAGATGAATATTAGATCATCAAACGAACTTCCTGAAGTGAAGTTCGATCACTATTATATGAGTCGCTTCATTCGAAGATATAATTTATTTACTTGGTAGTCCCTTTATCCTACAGGCAACATCGCACGATTTCAGAGAGTAATTCGTATTTTTTTTTTCTTCTACCCTCTGTACGGTTCTTAAGTCCTATCTAAGTGACGATGTTCATTCTTTTTAGAGATTCGCCATGAACAAAACTTTCAGGGATAAAATGACTGAAGTTTATGAAATGTGATTTTATAGTGGGAGAGGAGGGTAATTATATCTTCGAATGAAGCGACTCATATAATAGTGATCGAACTTCACTTCAGGAAGTTCGTTTGATCATCTATTATTTATATTCGTCGCTTCATTCTTCAGATATAATTTATTTACTTGGTAGATTTTCAGAGGAAACGAGTTTTGTTCAGGTAATGCATCTTTTTATTAATGAAAATGAAACGTAATATAAATCACAGCTGAACTTAACTCTTAATTAATTATTAATTGCTTAATAGTAATCACTTAACTATAGGAAACACAACAGCGTTTGCGAAATCATCATTGGTTAGGATTGGTCGGTCATAAAATCGGGCAAAAGCTAAAGACGTGCTGGTCCAACCAGCTGTCTTTCTAATCGTGTCGACACTAAGTCCGGAGACGCGAGCGGCCGACGTAGCAGCATGTCGCGTGCTGTGTGCACTGAATGTACTCACGTCCACGCCGCTTTCTGACAGCACGTGCTTAATCCATCGACTGATGGATTGAGCTGTGGCGGCTTTATGTGGTTTCTTATAAGTTAATAAGAGATTTCCTACATTCGATGTCCTCATATTTTTTGTTACAAAAATATATCTTTGAGAACTGAAGCAGGACATATATTAATATTGTCTCGAAAGAATGGTAGAAACAATACCGGTTGATCTCGTCCGGGAGCAGAAGTCTTAATAACATCTGTTATGGCTATTTTAACTCCACTTGGAGTTATTGATATATTATCTAATCTAATCAAAGAAAATGTTTGTACCCTATGGGCTGTGCAGAGTGCTAATAAGATGACTAACTTCTTGGTAATTTTTTCGATACTTAATTCTAAATTAGGGTACCAATTGGACACATGATTGAGTACCAATTGTGGATCCCAAGTAGAAGTATACTTGGGTTTATTGGGCTTTAGTTTGTAAGCTCCTTTCAATAACCGTTTTATACAATTATCGGAACCTACATTAAAGTTTAGAATAAGCGACAACGCGGAGCGGTGGCTATTGAGGGAGCCGTATGAACATCCCTTATTAAATTGGTCCGTTAAGAAGGAAAGAACAGATGTTTTTGAACTACTAAAAACATCAATATTGTGTAAATAACAATACTGCCACCAAAGTTTTAATGTGACATTATATTGTTTGATAGTATTGTCGGCTAGTGAAGCCATCATTAGGTTTAACGAGTCGAGTGGGGTACCGCGGCGGGTGAATGCCGTCTGCAAAGCCTCGCGACACCCAGGGTAAGCTTGGTATGCAGTGGATGGTGCTCCCTGAAATGAGATTGAAGAAGAAATTTACTAGGGTTCAGATAAAGTATATGGGAGTCAAGTAAACTTTGTAGAAGTGGGTACCATGGCTGCGAAGGCCAATGGGGAAAAACTAAAATCCCCTTGGCATCATCTTCAATAACCTTGCGTAAGCATTTTAAAATTAAGGAAAAAGGCGGGAAGGCGTAAAAGTATTTGGATTGCCAATTCAGAGTAAACGCGTCTACGGCGTATGCATCTGGTTCTTGTTTCCAAGAAACAAACAAGTCACATTTGGCATTGTCGCGAGAGGCAAAGAGGTCAATATCAGGACAACCAAAGTTTCTTTTAATAATTTGGTAAGCGTGATCCGATAACTGCCACTCTGTATCAGGGTTAATCTTTCTAGATTCTTGGTCAGCAAAATTATCTTTCGTGTTCACGTAAGATGCGAACAACCAAATATTACGTCTCTCGCACCATTGCCAAATCAGTCTTGTCAGATCGTTTAGATGCGGGAACTGAATTCCGCCGAGGCGATTTATGTAACTAATTGCCGTAGTATTGTCTACCCTCAACAATATTGCACAATTATAGTCATTACTGGCAAAACTTTTTAATCCTAGAAAAACGGCCAGAAGTTCCAGGTAATTTATATGGTGTCTTGTTTCTATGGCTTTCCATTTGCCATGTGCTTTTGCGCCACTACAGACAGCACCCCAACCCGTTCTAGAAGCGTCTGAATATATTTCTTTTTTATAACTTTGATTTTCAATAGGACACATGGCTGTGAAAATATGATTACGCCACCATTTAAGGTCTTCTAGAACCGTTTCCGAAATATTTATCTTATGTTCATAATTTTTATGTTGTTGTAATGCCAGGAATTTCTGACGTTCCAATAATTTTGTATATAAAAACCCATATCGAACTGCTGGACAAGCTGCGACCAGAACACCAATTAACTGCGCAAATTCTCGAATTGTGCATTTTGGCAAACTCGAGAACTTTTTAACTAACTGATTAATGCTATAACGTTTCTCAGTAGGTAACGATCAGGACATATCATGCGTATTATATACGAATCCTAGAAATTTACATATTTTAGAGGGTTCTAATGAACTTTTATCATAATTAACTACGAAACCTAAACATTGTAGAAGTTTTAAGGTTTCACGTACATTAATAGCACATTCCTCGTAATTATTACCAATACATAATATGTCGTCTAAATATATGACTGATTTATGCCCCATTTTTCTAAGGTAGGCTATAACCTCCTTCATAATTTTTGTAAACACTCTTGGTGCCACTGATAGGCCGTACGGCATGGCAGTGAACTGATATGTACATAAATTCCTAGAATTAGGGGCCTGAAAATTAAATCGTAAGTATTTTCGATCGGATTCGGATATAGGAACTAATAAGTAGGCCTCTTTGAGGTCAATTGTTGCTAAGAATCCGTTTTGAGGGATTAATTTTATAGCCGTCCTATAATCCTCCATTTTAAAATGTGTATTTGTAATAAATTTGTTTAATGATTTTAAATTAAGAATAAAACGCATGCCTCCATTAGCTTTAGGTGCCAAGAATATTTTTGATATATACTGGTCCTGAGTTGGGATACAACGTGTTATAGCCCCTAGTTCTAATAATTTATTGATGGCTACATGCATGTCTCGAGCCTCATTCGGAGTAAAGTTACAAACTGGTACGGTAGGCTGAGTCACTGGAGTACAAAAAGGAATTGTAAGACCGTGTTCTATCCATGATAACACGACTGCATTATTGGTTATGTGAGACCAATAACTGAGGAATAATCGTATTCTGCCTGCATGTACCTTGGTTATTTCTGTTGTGACCCCCGAATCTTCGATGCGTATGAGCTCTTCGGTTGCGCTTGAGACTGCGATGGGTATGACCGACGTGGCGTCACTGGTGGTCTCCTCTGACCTCCCCGCCCCCCCCTGTTCGAGGGGTAACGAGGAGGTCCTGACCAGTTTCCCTGGGTGGCAGGATGAGTGACCGAAGGTTGAGGAATAGTATTTTTCTGGTTTGCCATTGTTTTTCTTATTTGAGTTCCTTGCTTTTCAATGGCCTTACTGGCTTTAATTTTTTCGGACAATGAGTTACCGTATAGAGTATCATCACGTTCTGAGTCTTGAATGACGTGAAGAAAGTTCTTTTCCAGGCTCGGTGTAATTAATTTTATTCTGTCTTTAGTCAAACAGTGGTGCAGATCAGATAACAAGCGACAGCCATCACTTAAATATTTTAAGGCCAGAACTTTATTATTTGTTTTAAGCAAAGTATCCATTGCTTTGTTTATAGCTGCGGTGCCATTTCCTAACTGTTGTTGAAAAATTACCAATTTTTTGTCTCGCCCTCTGACTATGTCTGATACGGCGGCTGAAATCTCCGCGTTCAACTTTGGAGCTTGCAATAATTTGCAATTTGCGGGTATAAGATGCTCCTTCATGAGCCTATCTTTATCCTCTTTGCCTAACCCTTTTTTCAATAGTTGAGTCCACAAGCTAGCTAAGCTCTCATAGACATCTTCCCCGAAGTCTGGCGTACAAGATGTAGATGACCCCAACGCAGACAATAGCTCCGGATCCAAATTTACTTCTGGGGTTGTCTCAGCTGGCGGAGCAGCCGCATCTTCCACTATGTCTGGTATATTCTGCAGGGCAGGGGTTGCCACCGGTTGGCCTTCTTCGTTTGAAGGGGTTGGCGTTGGTTCACGGGGCTCGACGTCGTTCGTCTCTATAAAAGATTACGATAATATAGCGAGTGATTAAGGAGGTAGGTAACGCATTTTGCATTAATATTGTCTCATGGACAATAATTCGTAGTTAATGTGCATTTCTATTCAAGATTGCACATATTTTCTACATGGGTTGTCATGACAACATGACTCATAATTAGCTCGCAGCTAATTATGGTATCGCAATTGACTCGCAGTCAATCCCGATTTTCGCTCGAGTTAAGTTAATGTAAACACTGTGACACTTAGTAATAATGTTCAACTAACCTGCAATGTTTTCGTCCTCAGATGAATCCAACGGTCGTCGTATTCGACGCCGATTTTCTCCTTGTCCCTTTCTTTTTCTTCTAATTTTCTAATCTTGTGCTTGTATCTCTCTAACTTCTCCTGTGCACTACGTTTCGGCATTTTTATTAAGCGCGTGCGTTGGTTGCCTCGCACGAAAAAAGAATGAACATCGTCACTTAGATAGGACTTAAGAACCGTACAGAGGGTAGAAGAAAAAAAAAAATACGAATTACTCTCTGAAATCGTGCGATGTTGCCTGTAGGATAAAGGGACTACCAAGTAAATAAATTATATCTGAAGAATGAAGCGACGAATATATAATTGTGCCTGTAAACCAAACAATTTCTTCGTCTGTACATTTCAGGAAGCGTGATAGACGATATCTATAATGGCATCTGATACGGTTCGTTAGCCTCCGTTTGGTGAATTTTCGTAGAAAGGTAGAATTTTGTTACGTATTGAGAGTAAAGGAATGTTAGTATAAGTGAGTTATTTCGTTCTTGTAGGTTAAGTAGTTTGGATGTTAAACATGCGACAGTGCGACTTGGCAGTAAAACCGACTCGTATGCCGCGACGACAAAAGACATGCTGTCATGGCGTGATGCAACTCGACTTCCTTGTAAAATCCACCTTTTTCATTAAAAATGAAGGTTGTTTTGGATCGATTGTTGGTATTATAAACATGGGTGTCGTTTTGATGGTTTTTGGGGTCAATGAGGTCAAAATGAAAATCCAAGATGGTGCCCACGAACATTTCCGGTTTTTCCTTCATGAGTGTCGTTTTCATAGTTTTTGGGGTCTGTGAGAACGAAAATGAATTCAAAATGAAAATGCAAGATGGCGCCAACGAAAATTTCCGGCTTTTTATCAAAATTATTTTTTCTTAGTTCGTTAAAGGTTTTTATTAATTATGTATTCTAATATTTACATGGATGTTTCACATCTGCCGGGCGTGACGCCCGACTTCGGTCTTTTTTCTGTAGACTTAACTCGTGCAGCAGCCATCTGATTGACTTCTGGATTACGCATACAGAAAATATTTTTACAGAAAGTAATATATTTTCTAAATGTTCTTGTGCGAGGTTTGCGGTTCCGTTTATACTATAATAGAAAAACGTTTTATTTTCAATAAGCTGCTATCAAAAGATATTCAACTATCTTTTTACCAACACTCGTATCAAGCTCTATGGCTGAGCGTTCGCCTTATCTCAGGATCATCGGCAATTTATATGATAATCCTTACAGTAGCTGTTAGTCGACGGATGACGGTAATGCTATGTTTTCGTATAAACTAGGAACTAAAGAAGGTTTGGAAAAACATGTGGTTCTTGGCAAAGAAAATTCTGTAAGTACATGTTTAAATCAGAAAGATAATTCTTTTCAAAATCAAACTCAATGCGTTTATTTCAAATAGACCATTACAGGCACTTTTGAAAGTCAAAAAAGCAGAACAAAACGCAAAGTCCCAGATACGAGGCATAACAACTTGTAAAAGTACTGTAGTTGCCTGGAGTTGTATGGAGAGAATGGGCAAGAAACTCAATGGACACTCTTTTAAATCAAAATATTGTTTTAAATCTTGGTCAGATCATTCATGTTGAGAATTAATTACACATATGTGATGACAATGTAGAAATACGTGCAAGTTAAGAGCGTCCAGAGTAGGTACAAGATTAAATCAATAATTCAAAAATAAAGTAATTAAGTATTTTCGTACCCGAATGCTTTTACTTTTATATTATACTTTTCCCAAACTATGTTGGGGTCGGCTTCCAGTCTAACCGGATGCAGCTGAATACCAGTATTGTACCTGGAGCGACTGCTTATCTGATCTCCACAACCAATTAACTGGGTATTACGATACCCCTTGGTAAGACTGGATGTCAGACTTTCGGTTTCTTACTACGCGTTACGACTGTCAAAGATCCACAAATGACAGTCGGGACCAACGGGTTAACGTGCTCAAACGTTTTCTGAGGTACGGAGGAAACTCGGTATATAATGGTGGCCCATCCACAGACCAACCTAGGCAAGCGCGGCCTAACCTGAATATTGATCCAAGCGGCTGTTATTATTTAGCCACGAGCTCCTACAAACTCAAAGTATAGCTCATAATGTCTGCAATTCTGTATAGGTTCTGTACATGATGATTGAAATGACACACGTAGTAGACAAATGAACAAAACTTCTGCACCTATCCATTTTGTTGAACAAATGTGTGTGTAGCATATTTCTGGAAGTTATTCCCCCCGACTTGGGCTGACAAACGGATGAAACTCGAAGCGAATGTAATAAGAAGTTATTTGATCGATGATCGTCGAATGTGTGGTTTAAAGTAGAAGAATATGACGATAAAGATGATGATGATTTATTTGCCTACTTGTCTTGGGGATTTGATTTTGGAATAGTTGAGGATGATTAATGAGGAGGACAAGTTAAGCTACGCTTGCTGAGGTCGGTTTGTGGATGGGTAACCATTCATTACATACCGAGACTTCTCCGTGGGTCTATCTGGCAGAATATGCTCCGAAATTCATTTGGCATAATTTTCTTTAAACGAATATTTTTAAGGCATAAGAATTATTTAATATATTTATTGTTTGGCCGAATGTTTGTTTATCCGAATTTACATTGGCATACTTTTAAGGTGGCAGAATTTTATTTGGAATACCTTTCCCTTTCCCTTTTTTTACCCTTGGCAAAGTTAAAATTCCGCATAATGCCGTTTAGCCTAGCGCTTATTTAGAGCGACGATTATGCGGTACAACTTCGCTTGGCATCAATGAAGATGGCAGAATTTCTTTAGGAATAATTATATTTTATTAAATATCAGATAGGTGCTTCCATTAAGACTTTATAGATAGCTATTTTGATGAACAGTACTCTCATGTATAACCTACGAGACGAATAACAATAACTGGCAATCAATGCTAATATTATGCTGACACCTTCCATACATGCATGTGTAATCATACTATAATTTTATAAATGTGAATGTTAGTTTGTTTGTTACGCTTTCATGCGAAAACTACTCAACCGATCATCATGAAACTTTGTACACATATTTTTGGAGGTATTAGAAGTAACATAGGCTATATATCATCACGCTACGACCAATAGGAGCAGAGTCGCAATGAAAGATGTTGCGAAAACGGGGAAAATGTGACGCAGACGAAGTTGCGCGGGACAGCTAGTGTTCTATACATATCTGCATTCTCATGCTAGGGAAAAATGCGTTATATTATCAAGCTGAGGCTTTTGGTCAAAATAGATAGAACATAATAGGAGGCGACCGACATCGCTTCCCGCTCTTCCCTTGCACACCGCCATTGAACCGAATCGTTCACTCAGTCGGCCCTTTTAACTTTTTCACGCCTTCTTTGCGCTAAAATATGGGCCTTTCAAACTTACTCATTTTCAGTTCTGGGTTCCGACTTATAGAAAGAAACTCCTGCATTTTCTTAATCATAAGGATTCATGAATTATGAAGTTGTCGTTGGTATCTTCGAAAGAGGTTTTAATTCATAAAAGGATCCTCGTTGTAAGAATTCGATTCGTAGTTCGATATTCGAATCAAGAAGGCGTGGAATGTTGACGTGATGCGGATTTATCATTACGAACTAATTATATTGTTAAATCAGTATTCAAATATCAGACGTTCTCTATTTGGCGACGGGAAGAGTTGGCAAAACTTTTTTTTCATTCCGCATTTTATAAGTTGTATTTACTAACTGATTGACGGCATAGTTGGCGCCGTGGTTGAGCGATCGACTGCTGCTCTGCGTGTCGCGGGTTCAATCCCCGCACGGGACAAAAATTTGTATGGCCTACAGATAGTTGTTCCGGGTCTGGCTGTTTGTGTATGTAAGTTTTAATGTTTGTGGATGCACCCACGATACAGGAGACATTCCTAGAGTTGGGCAAAGTTTAAAAAAAAAAGTAAAGAAATTCTCGAGGAGCATGCATACACAATGACATTGTGTGAGGAAATCAGCATGCCTGAGATACATTTCTCGACGGCATGTAAAGCCAGGTGGCCATAGGCGTCATAAAAACTCTGACACCAGGTTAGGCGCTTACCACATGATACAAAAAGACTTATTTACAGATACACGGGTTATTCTTAGGCTCAATCTTTACAAGGTGTTGTTTTGCATCCTCGTCATAAATTCAGGATGTTGTCACAATATACATAAATCTATACTATATAATATTATAAAGCTGAAGAGTTTGGTTGTTTGTTTGCTTGAATGTGCTTATCTCAGAAACTACTGATGCGATTTAAAAAAATATTTCAGTGTTAGATAGCCCATTTATCGAGGAAGCCTATAGGCTATATATTATCACGCTACAACAAATACGAGCGGAGCAGCAATAAAAAATGTTGTGAAAAAAGGGAAAAAGTGACGCAGGCGAAGTTGCGCGGGACAGCTAGTAATCAATATAAATTATGGTACCTAGTTAATTATTAAAAAACACTGCTTTTTTGTTGTTTAAATTTGTCAGCATTTCAGAATAACCCCCTTAACGTGGTTTAGGGAATAAGAAATTATCGAATAAACGTTTATATGGTTATAAGTCGGGGATCAGACAGGCCGTGTTTAAAACACGGGTGGTTTACACTTACCGAGTGCCGTAAATGAGACAAAAATTACGTACCCATTTTAATCATTAGCATAGTTACCTCGTTGAATTTGACGAGGATGCAAAACAACACCTTGTACTCGTATATTAGTATAAAACACTTCATACTTATTAAATATTACATACCACATCCAATACTAAACTTCTTTGAAAGCACCACAAGTGTCGGAAACAGCAAACCCACAGAGGTATCTTTATGAAAAGCGATCGTCTACGTAAAAGGTTTGAGCGTGGCTTTCAGGCAGGCTTTGTGGGTGCATCAAACGGGCACTATTTCCGCTTCCGTTAGACTAGGCGCTGATCGCGAGCACCCTTGCTGGTGCAGAGTGAGGAAGGCAATAGAGAAGATATTTACAAAGAGTATATATAGGGATAGTAATATAGAGAAAGAGAAGTACTAATAAAGAGCACTGAGTAGGAATTTTCTGTAGGATTTTATATTTACTTTTTTTTAAGGACGAGGCAAAAGAAGTATATGTATAAGGATTGTGTGGTGAGGGCACGTGGCGTCGTATTTCCGGAATTAAAAGGAACTGATGTGCTATTCCAAACTATAATAGTAGTAAGTAACCGACTTATTGTCGGGCCTACGCTGTCCTCCCATACTTAAGTAAAAAAAAAAAGTTTTTAAAAGAGTAAACATGGAGTTTCTAGCCGGTTCTTCTCCATAGGAAACGACCAACCCGAACCGTGCACCTTTTGTCGACGTTATATTAGTGCCCATGTGAGCCTATGTAAAATTTTTTTTTTTGTGATTTTGAACGCATTTAATTTATAGTTATGGTAGTAAGTAAGCCAAACACTGCTGGAACTGAGTCTTCTATGTCCTAATGTCTCTTGTCTACTATAGACAAGTGGGGAAAAGTGACCAAATGAGAACCTGTCAAATCTAGAAAAGAAAGCATAATAAAAATAACAATATCCAGGAGTACCCGGCGTAATAAAGATAGCATAATCCTATGTTTTTCGAAAAAGTCTAAAGCAGACCGTTCACTCCTCAGGATGGTTCACATGTTTTCCGCTGTGCGTATGTAGCATGGCATTTCTTTTTACCATTGTTCTTATTATGGTGGTCTGAATGATTTCTAAAAGTTTGTCCATTTATTTTAATGGAACCTTATTTAGAGCAAAGTCAAGTAAACGTGCGAAGCTAAGCCGTAGGCTTCAGTGAAGCACTGCCTTAACTTAGTGAAAAGGATACTAGACCGATCTCTTACCACAATCAAAAAAAAAAAAAAAAAATATGGCAAGATTTGCCATTGGCAAATGTAGCAAGAGTTTACTCATAAAAACTGTGCGTGAAAGTCTACGTAATTTCTTTTAACCTTTTTTCCTACCATTGGGGGTTGATTTACAGTTACTCAGCCAATTGTGCCTTGAAAAGATTTACAGTCACTTTCTCGCATTTCGTCGTTACGATATTAGGTTCCATGTAATAAAGAGCGAGCCTATTGCCATTTATCGGCCAACTTTTTAATCCAGGGTACTTTTTTGTAAAAAAAATCAAAGTAGGTACTTTATTTTCAATATTTACACCGATTTTGTAAATTAATGTGCACTCTCCAAATGTCCCCAGTTTTGCTTTTGACTTAAATCTTGCTGGTGTATGGAACGTCACAACAAATTACATTTTTTTTGGCACGGTGCAATTTGCTCTGTCGACATGATGCCTCCTGAAAATGTGCGATCACAGTTAGTACGGGGTGATACGATACCCCTTGGTAAGACTGGCTGTCAGATTTCGACCACTGACTACTTGTAACGACTGTTAAAAATCTACGAATGACAGCCGGGACCAACAGCTTAACGTACTTTCCGAGACATAGAGCAAACTCGGTATATAATGGGTGGTCCCAAGCACGGACCAGCCTAGCCAAACGAGGCTTTACCCATCGAGATGTTAGCAAATCGGAAGGGGTCCGAGAGGGCCGATGCCTGCCAGGGCTGCGGGACTGTTCGAAAGAGATACCGTGGCCCTGGAACACAAAGCGCTAAGAAAGAGCATTGATGGGTTTTTGTCAGTGCAAGTCTGACACCCTCCCGCTCCGCCCAGAGTGGGGGGGAGTCATTTGATAATCTCCCATCCGTAAAAAAAGGCTTATTCCAATGATCGACCCGAGTGGCTGATATTATATAACCACGAACTCCTCCAAGTTGATAAAAAACCAATAACAATTTAAACGAAAGTCTTTACTGTAAATATCCCTGTCTATTCTTTCCTAGCTCCCTCGCACATGCCAATCGACTGCGTGTGGACACAGCTCTTGCTCCAATGACTTCTTATGACGGTGAACTCGCACCAATAGTACTGGTCAAAGGCAAGCGCTCATATTTATTGTGCACACAGTGGCTGGGGTTTAACCTCTGTCACGCTTGTGGTGTCCTGGTACTTATAATTTAAAGTGGATAAAGCATTTGAAAAGACTTGTCGTGTTGCGGGAGTTTCTCACCAATGTTTTACTGACAAGGGTTGCACTCAGTGTCTGGGATTTAACCTCTAAACTTCTTGGGCCTGAAACGAAAGTTATAGTTTTTTTAAAGCATTTTCAATGACTTGCTTTGCAGATACCATCAATCGATTGTAATTCATGTCTTGTTGAAACCGTTTCTAAAAAAAAAACACAATTTAACGAATATTTGAAACGAGTGAATTGTGATTTTAAGAAACGTTTTCAACATCAGTTGGTAGTTGATGTTGTTGGTGGTCTAGTGGTCGCAACCGCTACTGTTGAGTATGAGGTTGTGGGTTCGAATTGCCAGTTCGAGCAAAGTGTGGCTGGGTTGTTCCTACAAGAGTTTGACAATGACAGTCGGTTTGTGGTATACTAGTATTACCAAAATCCTACTGATACATATCGCACTAATATTATAAAGGCGAATGTTTGTGAGTGAGTATGTGTGTGTGTTTGTATGTTTGTCACTCCTTTACGCCTCAATGGCTGAACCGATTTGGATGAAATTTAGTATGTACTTTGGTAGATAGCTTATACCCTGGATTAACACATAGGCTTCCCGGTTTGCTCGGGTGAAACCGCGGGACGCAGCTAATCCTACTAATAGTATAAACGCGAAAGTTTGTAAGAATGTATGTTTGTTGCTCTTTCACGCAAAAACTACTGAATGGATTTTGATGAAATTTGGTATGTAGATAGCTTATACTCTGTCTTAACACATAGGCTTTTTATTAGGGTATGCGCGGGTTAAACCACGGGGCGCAGCTAGTTATACATAAATGTGAAATTTTGTAAAGATGTATGGATGTTTAAACATTTTCACGGAAAAACATCTGAATAGATCTGGGTGATACATGGCACAGGGATAGATAGTAGTCTGGGATACCACATAGCATTCTGTTTATCTCGATGGTACGATCCCGTGAGACAATTGCGGCGAACGCGAAACGCGGGCGAAGCCGTGAGCATAAGCGAGTTCTAGATAATATGTAGCAGCCTAAATTCCTAAAGTCCGTACGTCTGGCATCTGGCATAGGGTACTGCAGTCGGTGGCGCATCGAGATACCGCAGTTTTGGCAACATACATGTGCCACATACACAAACTTACATTCTTCATGTGTTTAGAGAAATTATGGTGTTATCCTTGGAAAGTTTGCTGTAACTGCTCCAATATTGTTTGTGTTCGTAGCACTATTTCCATTCACTAAATTGGAATAAAAATAATGCGTGGTGGTTGCGTAACTCATTCACAATCCCAATGCTATTATTTATTTTGACAATTCTGTATACAAAAAATGTATTGCGTTTTTAGGGTTCCGTACCCAAAGGGTCAAATTAATGAGACTTCGCTGTCTGCCTGTCACCAGGCTGTATCTCATGAACCGTGATAGTTAGCCAGTTGAAATTTCTACAAATTATGTATTTCTGTTGCTGCTATAACAAACAATACTAAAAACAATATAAAATAAATATTTTTTTGCTCATTTTTATAAATAATGGTACGCAACCCTTCGTGCGCGAGTCCGACTCGAACTTGGCCGGTGTTTTTTAATCTGTCGAGTTAACGAATTTTTGGATACGGATTACAGTTTTCCTGCAAAATCCTTCTGATTGTGACCGAAAATCACTTGATGTGCAATTTGGGTGATGGTTCTTTTTTATAGCTTGATTGCAATTCACATTTGTTTTGTTTCAAATAGCATTCCATCCTCTTCATCCGATTCATATCAGGCAAGTTGCGGCCAAATGCAAGATTAAAAAAAAACTATATCTACTCATTGCATTTACCTCCACCCACACTATGCGATACCAAACGAAAATCAACAAGCAACAAAACTTCAGTAGTTAGTTAGTTCAAAACACCTGCACGGTGGTTCATTTTAAAACCAAATCAGTTTTGGCAAACATACTACCTGGGTTGCGCAAACCTGCGTTCAAGCTGCTTTAGATTTAGAATTGTACTGGCATGGAAAAGTGTTTGTTGGTTCTGATTTTAAAACGGAGAAATGTTGATTCTGATTTTGGATGAGAGGGAAAAATTCGGGACCGGAAATGCAAGTGTTGCGTACTGAGTACGAATACACCGGGAGGTTTTAGAAATGTTAAAAGGTGATTTTGCGTTTTTCAGAATAAAAAGTTACTTATATGTCGGAGACTGTCATTAGCACGGACTATGAATCGAAAGCGCGACAAAGGTCAAGCGACCTACTTACCAGTCTACCCACACCTAAGCGCGCTTACTACAGAATCGTGATGTATCGAGCTCACTGCGGGGAGGACAGTCAGTGTCTGATCGCGGCGGAGTCAAGACGTCCCGAAACTGTAACCCGATTCATGGTGCCTAGTGTTAATGTGTTGGATTGTAATTTCAAGTAATTTGTTAGTGCGATAAAAGCAGTGTACTGTGTGTGTGTCTTTTCATTACACGAAACCCATGTTCTGCCCACATGATGAACGAGTATATCGGAATAAAATCATCAAACTGCGACATATACGTTATTTCAATTTACATTTGACTACCAGTCTAAGGAATGTTACGTGTGACTACTGATAGCTACACTTGTACTCATTTTGACTAGCATTGCGTTCTTATTCTTTGTTGGATATTCAACTTTCAAAATCCAAGAGTGATTTCGTGTAGGCATTCCTGGCGACGTCCGACGTCATAGGTGCGACCCTATTGCCACTAACTGAACATAAATCTAGACCCCGAGCAGCTACTGAGAAATACCTGAAGTTAGAATTCAATGACACTATACCTGACCTGGAAAATGAGCGTAAAAACTATCTCTTAACTCCTTTCTAACACCTTCAAATGGGACGAGTACAGCCTAGACAAACACTCATACAGATTACAAATCAAACAGTTGCTCAAACCCTTATTAGTCTCCAACTTGAGCATCGAGAACCAATCGAGAGCAAACGGTACCACACTACGCCAATGCGCCATCGCGAAGTATGCCTACAATTCCAAGTTTCCACGCTTTCATTGCATACCGGCCTAGCATTCTTTGTGAACCATTCGGACTATTGCCAGCAATGTATGTTGAAAGTTTATGCTTGTCGAGGCTAAACTGTTTGCATTTTGCGATAGATGTTTGTGAATTCGGTGAATTGGTATTTGGTTTCCATTCTGCAGTGAAATGAAGGAACGTGTCAGGTTTCTGACTGTCGTTTGGTTTGTAATCCTGTAGAGCTGAGAGTACAATAAGAACAGCGTTCGAGATGTTACCTTTATATAGGAGAGGCTATTGTTTGCAGGGAGACGAGACAAGATATTCATTGCACCACCTAATTCCTTTTTGTGTATATATGTATAATTGATCATTGTAATCTGGAGCTCGTGGCTAATTAATAACAGCCGCATGGGTCGATCTTTAAGGTTAAGCCGTACTTGCCGAGGTTGGTCCGTGGATGGGTGACCATAATTACATACCGAGTTTCCTCCGTGCCTCGGAAAGCACATAAAGGCGTTGGTCCAGGCTGTCATTTGAAGATCTTTGACAGTCGTTACGAGTAGTCAGAATCCAAAAGTCTGACATACCTACAGTCTTCCTAAGGGGTATCGTATTACCCAGTTACTAGGTTGTGGTGGTCTGTTAGGCAGTCGCTTCATGTAAAATTCTGGTACTCAGCTGCATCCGGTTAGGTTAGGTTAGGTTAGCCGACCCCAAAATAGTTTGGGAAAAGGCTAGGCATATGATGATGATCATTGTCATCTGGATCTCCTTCAAAGTTCGAGTGAATCAGTTAGTTCTAGGTAAGCGTGCTCCACTCTACGCCACATCGTCGCTTCACATCAGGCGAATAACGGCCAAACGCAAGAATACATAATTAACAAAATAAAAATTGGCACATTATTATTATTTAAGAGTCCGTATTCCTCCCATATTTTTTATTCTAAAACACAGATTGTAAGTATTGGGAAACCATGCCAACTACTATATCAACATCACTTCCATCGTATTAATGTCGATAAAGTTCAATTACTGTTCAGCTATATCTAATATTCCAAAACGTCATGTCATTCTATTTAATGATTGCCTCATTGCCATCGTTCGTTCCCTTATGTGTGTGACTAGCGGATTTATCACTATACTGGATTTCTGCAAGCGTGACAGCGTCCTGAGTTCGATCACCAGATCAGGTAAAGGTTTCTTCTTTGGGCTTGTCTCGCTTGTCTAGCAAATTTTGATGGAAAACGATTTTTTTTCTGGGGTGAAAATTTCGTTTCAGAGTAGGTCTCAATGTAACGCAATCTGTGTTATATTTTATTTTATTTTATTTATTTATTTAGGTTCACCCACAGCACATATATGGATATAGATACATATGAGTCTTATGGTAATATTCTAATATATATGCCAATTACGGGCAAACACAACATTGACAAAAACACGCCAGATTATTTATGAACTACTACAAAGAGACACGATATAAAAACAACATACAATACATCCAATACATACAATAAAACGGAAAACATAACAGTAGTAGACCAGGGAAAACAGATCAAAACGAAGTTAACTTTTTGGACCACTGACTTGATTAGGAGACTTGATAGCAAGTAGGGATGCCAGGATTCTCGATTTAAATTTCGCTTTAGAGTCACTAAACAAATCTGTCTCAGGAATGGACTTAATAAGTGAATTCAGGTAGTCACACATCTTCGCTATTGGGGAGTTGCGACCTATGTTGGTACGGGTAGAAGGGCGATGGAGCAGTCTGGTAAGGGGATACCGTGGAATGTTGAACGGAACACTCAAATAAATGAGCGATAGTAGTTCACTACAATCAATATGGCCGTTGACCAACTTGTATAGGAACATAAGGCTATGCATAACTCTTCGTTGATATAGTGAAGTTATATTAAAAAAAGTCAGACGTTGTTGGTATGGGCACCTATGAGATATGCCGGGGGCCATAAACGCAAGGTGTTTGGTGAAAGCCCGCTGTATGCTCTCTAGACGCTGGGAATGTATAGTATAAAATGGATTCCAAACAACGCTGGCGTATTCCAACTTGCTGCGCACCAACGCATTATACAGAACGATTTTAGATTTTACAGATCTAAATCCTTGAGTATTCCTTTTTAGAAAACCTAGTAACTGGGCAGATTTTTTAACACAACTATCTATATGTTGCCTAAAAGTTAATCCCTCATCCATTATCACTCCGAGATCCCGAATTTCACTGACCCTGGTAAGTGTTACGTTATTAATTTTGTAGGATGTTACGCTAGCTTTTTTTTTCTTGAAAATTTGATATGAAAGCATTTTTTAGCGTTCAAAGTCATTCCATTTTTATTGCACCAGTCTACTATTTGATCTAAATCATGTTGCATCGCCACAGAGTCGTTTGGTGACATGATTGGCATGTAGATCTTAAGGTCATCGGCAAACATTAAGAATTTGCAGGTTTTGATAACCTGCCCCAAGTCATTTATGAATAGCAAAAATAAGACTGGTGCTAAATGGGATCCTTGCGGAACACCCGAGATGGATTGGACACGTAACCATTCAAGACAACGTTCTGTGTCCTCCGTTCTAGATACGATCAAAACCTTGTGTTGCATTTTTTTGGAACCTTACCAATATCTCCGTAACTAGAAGGTCCCAAGGTCTAGAACAACTAAAAATATCGCAATGATGGGCAGAATAAGTACCTTTCGACTTCATTAAGTATTTTTATTATAGACTAGCTGTCCCGCGCAACTTCGTCTGCGTCACATTTTCTCCGATTTTGAAACACAATTCATTGCTGCTCCGCTCCTATTAGTCGAAGCGTGATGATATATAGCCTATAGCCTTCCGCGATAAATGGGATATCTAACACTGAAAGAATTTTTCCAATCGGATCAGTAGTTCCTGAGATTAGCGCGTTCAAGCAAACAAACTCTTCAGCTTTATAATATTAGTATGGATATTATTTATAATTTTTACAGTATTTTTACACCCAAAACATTAAGACCACTCGGTATTTTTACTACACACTTCTGCTATCCCTACGGCGACAAAATGCGTGTTATTATTGTAATTTTTCGGCAACAATTTACTAACTCTCAGCTCATTAAAAAAAAGCGCTTCAAGCACACAAAACCGCCAGTCACGAATAGCCAACAAAAAGCTGTAGAAGTTTCGGGTCAACATTAAAACAGAGTTGAGTGATACGCGTATACAAGTTGTTATTGTTGTTGTTGCTGTTGCTGTTGGAGTTACTGTTACTGGGTATATAACAGTAACTGTAGCTTATTGTATGTAGTCTTTCTACGAGGAACATTTAATTGGGGTTTGCTTTGTTGTAGAGTAAATTGGTGAGCTTAGGGTCTCGACACGGCCTCGAAATGACCTTGTATTTGGGACAGAAGGATTGAAGATTATAACAATAAAATACTTTTTATTATGTACACCTTATGAAATTACAGATCATCATCAGCGTTTTCCTGTCCTTATACCAATTTATTTGGGGTCTAATGGGAAAGATTGCCAGGAGGAGGACGTGGCTAAATAATAACAGACGCATGGGTCGATCTTTAAGGTTAAGCCTTGCTTGCCGAGGTTGGTCCGTGGACGGGTGACCATAATTACATACTGAGTTTCCTCCGTGCCTTGGAAAGCACGTGAAGCCGTTGGTCCCGGCTGTCATTTGTCGATCTTTGACAGTCGTTACGAGTAGTCAGAAGCCAAAAAGTCCGACATCCAGTCTTACCAAGGGGATCATATTTCCCAGTTACTGGGTTGTGGAGGTCAGATAGGCAATCGCTTCATGTAAAATACTGGTACTCAGCTGCATCTGGTGAGACTGGAAGCCGACCCCAAGATAGTTTGGGAAAAGGCTAGACACATGATGATAGGTAAGATTCCCATTCCCTACATGTTTGTAGTACTTAGTAGCTATATTATCGGCAACAATGTTAACTATAATGAAAAACCATTTCATTACTGGGAGTGCTAGAATCCAATAGCTCCTCCAAATAAAATCAATGCCGTAAAAATCCCTAAAAAATTGGACCATTGCCCCTATTAGGCAAAGTAAACATTACAAGCTAGGTAATTTGGGCTTGAGATGAAAGTCGTTCAGTAATCGACTTTAAATTAACATGTACCCTCATCAAGAAGATGGCTTCGCTTGACATATTTATTACCAGCCACCGGGGACATTACCACAATATGCCGTATTGGCGAATTTGGTAATACTACGTTTTTTCGAATGAAAAACAGGGGGGAAAAGTATGCGAGTTTGTAACGTTGTGCTTTTTCATACAAGGATTGGAATAAATTATACTAGGAAGTAGAATTGGTTGTTGAGATCCCGTTTATAAAAAAATAATGCTCCTAGTAGATGGGCTTTTTTTTGTTAGTGGCATTGTGGAGGTTTCCTGTTTGACGTGTCTGTATGTTTGCAATCATCATCTGAATAAAATAGAATAAAATTAACACCATTTTAGAAAAAAAGATTACTTTTAGACATAGGTCATCCGAAGCGTCGCCACATCGACCGGTCATGTGCTTCTTGCATCCAATGAATAAGTAGCGACGTACAAAATGTACTACAGAGCCATCTATGAGAAAGTAGAAGAACTAATGTGGTCTGAATCTCACAAGTAAAGTTTTCATTGACATAAGAGTTTATAGGAAAACCCCCCACCAACTTTACACCCTGTTCCTTACCCCCTAAACATATATCATCATCATCATCAGCTTAGCCTTTACCGTATTATATTGAGGTCACCTTCCAGTCTAACCGGATGCAGCTGGATACCAGTATTTTACATGAAGCGACTGCCTATCTAACCTCCACAACCCAGTTAGTATTGCATCCAATGAATATATCTCTTTTGAAATATATAGTGCCATGCCATTGTTCTAGACCCCTTATAAATGTCAATATGGCGACACTTGGGGGAGGCCTATGTCCAGCAGTGGACGTCTTTCGGCTGAAATGATGATGATGATGATTGTTCTAGTATCGTATCATTCTTTGTTCGACATAAGTAAATATCAAAGAAACGGGATGGTTTAAACAAATGACCGAATGGCATAAAGGTCAACGACATTGTTTAAGATTTAGTAAGCCATCTGCTAGTTCCCTTACACAAATGAAAAACTACAGTTTGATTACAATGTAACCGACGTAACCTCAATAACCCCAAAGCTTTGATAAAACCTCCAAACGTTATCGTAAAAAGTTTTAGATTGCGTATAATAAAAGTTATTAGAGAATATTTTAAAAGCGTTGTTTCAAACAATGTTAATAACATGGATTAAGCAATGTTATTTTGAGAGGTTACCGTTTTAATTTTTGAAGCTACAGTCAACAAGCATAATTAGTTTATGTTAGGATTCCCAGAAGAGAAGACAAGTCCTTATACTGTTGTAATCTGGCTACTTCAATGTCAGGACTAGCCTTCTTCAATTTTAGGATCCGCTTCTCAATGAGTAGGTATTATGAAGGAAAAGATTGTGAGGGCACCAGAAAGGAATAGCGACAGAGTAGGAAAAGATTCCACCTGTCCTCCACAACCCAGTTAGTACTGGGAAACACGTTACCCCCTGGTTAGACTGGTTGTATGACTTCTCGGGCCATTGACTACCTGTAACGACTGTCAAATCATCTGCTTAGCCTTTTCCCAAACTTCCTTGGGGTCGGCTTCCAGTCGAACCCGATGCAGCTGAGTACCAGTATTTTACATGAAGCGAGTGCCTGTCTGACCTCCACAACCCAGTAACTGGGTAATACGATACCCCTTGGTAAGACTGGATGTCAGACTTTTGGCTTCTGACTACTCGTAACGACTGTAAAAGATCTACAAATGGCAGCCTGGACCAATAACAACCTGGCTTAACGTGCTTTCCGAGGCACGGGGAAACTCGGTATGTAATTATGATCACGCATCCACGGACCAACCTCGGCAAGCACGGCTTAACCTTAAAGATCGACCCGTGCGGCTGTTATTATTTAGCCACTAGCTCCTCAAACCTTCTCTGTATACTGAAATACTGGATAGGGACAGGTTTTTCTTTGTTTTATTATATTTAGATATTGACCGTCCATCGCATTTGTGGAGTTTCTCTAGATAATTTATTTTGAAATTGGGTACTAAAATAAATTGAGCTCTTATTGAAATTCAACACAACACTCACACGATAGGACAGGACTTTACTATCGTAGGTAGCACATTTACTCGATAGAGACATCAATATTTTATGTAGGAACCTTCATACCTATGTATGTATGTTTTAATCCAATTGCATTTCCATAACACGAGTACAATTTCTCGCACCAATATACGCATAGTGATACCAGATGATATCTAGCTGGGTTCTTGTTAAAGAAATTGGAAATTCTTTGAAATGCCAACGAATAGCTGCATGTGTGCACCTACATGTTGTGAGATACTAGGGAGATCAAGAGATGAGGCCCTTTAATTTTGGCAACCCATTCTGAGCAAACGGCTTCCCCAAGTTTTTCCACGAGCTCTTGTCTCCCCACCTCGAACGAGCAATTTAGAAGCAATAAAAGCTTCTTATGCTGCTTGTGTATGTATATCCAGTTGGTATAGAAGTGAAAATGATGGTACACTAGGTCTTGAGAGGAGATTGCAAATTTGCAACACGGAGAAGAATGCCCGCAAATCAGATGGAGTGATTATGTCCGCCGGGTAGCTGGTTGTAGCGAGGATCGAATTAAATGCGTGTGGGCGTTTGATTGCATTGGGTGGCTGATCTGTATAGGTAGTTGATAACATATCATTACGGGTATCGGGCCATTCGCACGAAAGAAATTTGTGCGAAGGACACTTGCGCAAACGGAAATTTTCGCGCCTGGACTTTTGCACGAATAATTTTTGCGCCAACGGACATTTGCACGATTTATAATTGCGCGACTTAGTGTCTTCATGGATGGCGTTTTGGTGGTTTTCGGGGCCGCTGATTACAAAAATGAGGAAAAAATCAAAATGAAAATCCAAGACAGCGCCTTGGAAAATGTTCGGTTTTTCCTTCATGGGTATCGTTTTTTGGTTTTCAGGGTCGCGGATCGCTGACAATCCAAATAGGCAAGCGTCCAGCCGCGCGAGTGGTTGATGCATATATGCCCATTTGCGCTAATATACATGCGTGCAAATGTCCGTTAGCACAAAAGTCTTTTTGCCCAGGTATCCACACAATTCTCCGTTCGCGCAAAAGTCCATGCGCGCAAATATCGTTTCGCGCAAATGTCTTAGGTGCAAATGTCCCAGATCCATCATTACGTGCTCACCTGTATTCTCCGACGGGTGAGGTACCTATAGTACATTCACATTTTGCCACTTTTTGATAGGGGCCGAGAGCCGACCTTATTGCCATCAACCGGGCACAAATTCAGATTGCTAAGCTGCTACTGAAAAATAAAACAATAAAACTTTATCTGACCTGCTAATCAAACTCAGGACCCCGATCTAAGAAGCACCGGTTGGGACTACTAGCAGTCAAGACGGATGATAGTGATGATGAATTAATCCAACTCTTTAGATAGAACCAACAATAACTCAGGCACAAAAACAGCCAAAAAAACAAAAAGCAAACAAATGACAGTCCGAAAGTGTCAAATGGTAGGTTCAACAAAAAAAGTTGCGCCGAAACGGGGGGTAGTTGTAATGGAGGGACGATTTATAGCGTTATTGTCGGAGGAGTTTAATCGAAAACGGACTTGTGCTGTTCCTGATTTATTGGAAGCCAGCGTTAAATAGTTCTTTGATCTTTTAGTTAAACGATGGGAGTTGAGTTTGTAAGCTCATGCAATTTATTTATTTAAACTTCGCTCACAATAAAGGTACAGACGCCAGCACTTCAAGCTACAACAAGCTGTCTTTCTTTAATAGTATTTCAACTTTATCGTTAAAGAATTAGGTTCAAGTTTGATTGGGAAAATTTGATAGTTTCGGGTAGCTTGATGTGCTGCGTCTGTACAAAGGCGGACTTACTCAAACATAAGTTCTATCTTTAGAACATTAATTTGGGATATTAATTCAGATGCTTGATTCTCACATTCATTAAGAATTTTAGGTCTAACTTGCTCGAAACTGGTATCTGCTAAAGGGTTATTTATAGAGTCTATTATTTCCATAGAGTTAATTATTTATTAATTAGCTAGTAGCTGGGTGGTAATTTTTTATCCTGCTAATGCTGCTGGCTGACTATACCTCATCATTCATCATCATCATTTCAGCCGAAAGACGTCCACTGCTGGACATAGGCCTCCCCCAACGCCACATTTTGGGGGGCTTCCCATAATCGCCACGCTTGGCAGGCGGGTTGGCGATCGCAGTACGGTTGTTACAAAAGCACAGAGAACGCTGCTGCCCATTCTCTGGCAAGTCCCTTAGTCGCCTCTTATGACACCCACGGGAAGATATGGGATGGTGCATTCTTTACGTCCGACACCATACAGAACTATACCTTAACAAATAAATATTTATTTAAATATTGTAACACAATATAAGTTTTTAAACTGACATGGTCATTAGCACTATCAATAACACTTGTCACGGAATATATACCAAAAAACACAAGAAAGAGGGTAGACCGATTTGTCTGCTCATAAACACCCACCCGTAATAACTTCAGTTTATCCGTGATAATGGCGTTTGCAACAGCGCCGAAATATCGGGAACTCACAACAAATAATAAACACGGTAAATTTCCCGTTACAAGTGTTATTGATATTGTAACACAATATTTTTCATCCTTTTGGGAGAAGGCTTGTTTCTCATCAGTGGGCATCATGCATGGTTATTTATCATTCAATTGTTAGCGAGATTTTTTACACACGGTTGATATTGAGGTCTTCCACAGTTACAAAACTGCCGATGAAAAAATTAGGAAGGCTAGCTCTAATTTGTGGACGTTTATATTGATGTTACATTAGATACTTAAACACGCACCTCCAAAATTTTAAGATTCATGTGCGTTTTGTATAATTATTACTTGTTTCGGTGAAGGTAAACATCGTGAGGATATCAGCATACCTCAGAGAAATTTCACGACGGAATTTAAAGCCAAGTCAGAGGCCCATGGGCAGCGTAAAAACTCTGACACCAGGTAAGGCACTTACCACACTATAAAGAACTTCGTCTGCGTCACATTTTCCCCGTTTTTGCAACATTTTTCATTGCTGCTCCACTCTTATTGGTCGTAGCGTGATGATATATAGCCTATAGCCTTCCTCGATAAATGGGCTATATACCACTGAAAGAATTTTTCAAATCGGACCAGTAGTTTCGGAGCCTATTCAATGCAAACAAACAAACAATCAAATCTTTCCTCTTTATAATATTTATTAGTTTATATTTAGATAAAGTAGAATTCAATATTTTTTAGTCAGTGCAAATGGTAGATTATACAAGATGTTGTTTTGCATCCTCGTCAAAACTCAGGATGTTGTCACAAAAAACATAATAAATCAATATAAATTACGGTTCCTAGTTAATTAACGCTGCTTTTTTTTTGGTGATTAAATTTATCAGTATTTCAGAAAATCCTCCTTAACGTGGTTTAGGGAATAAGAAATTACCGAATAAACGTTTGAGATTTTTTGTATGTGTGTAAGCGAAGTTATAACGCGAGGATCAGATGGGCCGCGTTTAAAACACGGGTGGTTCACACTTAGTTTACCGATTTCCGTAAATGAGAAAAAAAGCTAAGTACCCATTTTATTATTGGTTCGGGTCGAGAATCATTAGCATAGATACCTACTTGAATTTGACGACGATGCAAAACAACACCTTGTATATGAAATTATATGTGGTGTACTATAGTCCGTTAAATCACCAACAAATATACTTATTCTTCGTCCACAAAAATCTTCTATACAAAGTTAAGACCTAAAAACATATGATTGTTCTTCTTTATTACATCACAACGATATTGTCGAGTTCTTTTCACATTACAGTATAAAAGTTTGAAGATAAGTACGAATAAATATGATATACCGAGTACGCAAAGCACGTATATTATTGCGTCTTGTTTTTATGACTCTTTGCGAACTTGATGTAGTTACCAAGAATGTGTTCATGTATTACTTTCGCTTTTTAGCGTAAGTTGACTGAATTCCGAGTTTATTGTATGAGTACTACTTTTTGGGTTTTCTTAAAAGATTTGCTTATCTAAATGTTTCAGTAATTGTTTTATCATTATTTGAAAGAGGCAACATCATGCTTGTAATCCGCGAAGGGTTATGTAGAGGTGTGTCTCAGTACTTTAGTAGCAACACCCATATTTCGACAGTTATGTTCATGACGTAGGTTTCATTCATATTCAGTCTATAATGTTCCCACTGCTGGGACACAGGCCTGTTCTCTATGAGAGGGAATGGGCTGTAATTTACCACTCGGGCCCAGTGTAGGTTGGTAGTTGTCACATGTCTTCTAATTTTTAGTTCAAGGATATGCCGGTTTCCTCAGGATGTTTTCCTTCACTGTTTTTGAGAGCGGCGGTGATGAAATAAATTACACAAAGTAATGCGCCTGCCTGGTTTGAACCCACGGCTGCTGCTGCGACTGCTCGCTAGTCGGGGCTGGCACCACTGGGCCACCACTGCACCATGTAGTAGGGGATGACCTTATTTCCATTTAAACAAACACATAACCAGATTTCAGGCTTCCACAAAGAAACTTCTTGTGGAAAACCCCCTGAGAATACTTCTAGGCCAACGAGAAAGTAGTAAGCTAAGGTGATTAGAAATAGAAATACTTGTTTAGGGGTATGAGGAACAGGGTGTAAAGTTCCTCGATACTCCTAAGAAAAGGGAGGATCCTCCGGCCAGACAGGTGTTATGTCTGGAGGGCAACTGCCCGACAGTTGTAGTCGGGTTTTTCTATATACTCTTAAGTCGATGTAAACTTTGCATGTGAGATGTAGGAAATTGATGTTAGTTCTTCCGTCGTGTTATAGATGGCGCTGTAGTACTTTTTGTAGTAAGTTGCTTTTTGCTGGTCGCTACACTTGTACCCATTAATTCCAAGCTCCAAGTAATTCATCTGACGGATAAGATCCGATATATATTACCATCCGTGACCTCCAAACAATACATCATTCTAAGTCTTCAATATATCCCAGATCGGCATGAGTACAGAATCGCGATGTACGAACCTACGCCAACGGCATAGTAAACGTTTAGTTCAGACAATTGACCTCGAACACTGCTCTCCCTTCCTTCCTACTTCATATTATTACGTCAATAACAAAGTTGTAGATAAGTTTTCGTTTTTTTTTTGGTTGTAAGTTTTGAGCGAAGGGAGGGTTTATAGGAAGTAACAACCAGTTTATAGTACTAACAACAGCTTCATAAGGTTTTTTGTATTACTAACAGTATATGGACTACATCTAAACTAATATTATAAAAAGGAAAGATTTGATTATTTGTTTGTATGTTTGTTTGCATTGAATAGGCTCCGAAACTACTGGTCCGATTTGAAAAGTTCTTTCAGTGTTAGATAGCCTATTTATCAAGGAAGGCTATAGGCTATATATCATCACGCTACAACCAATAGGAGTGGAGCAGGAATGAAAAATGTTGCCAAAACGGGGAAAATGTGACGCAAACAAAGTTGCGCCGGACAGCTAGTCTGAAATAAATGTCTTATTATTATTTCGTTTATTTATTTACTTACATACGAATTACATTTTTAAATATTTTTACAAAATGATCATATTTCATCATCATCATCATCATTTCAGCCCAAAAGACGTCCACTGCTGGACATAGGCCTCCCCCAAGTCACATTGACATTTTGGGGGGCATTGCCATAATCGCCACGCTTGGCAGGCGGGTTGGCGATCGCAGTACGGTTGTTACAAAAACACAGAAAAACGCTGCTGCCCATTCTCTGGCAAGTCCCTTAGTCGCCTCTTACGACACCCACGGGAAGATATGGGATGGTGCTATTCTTTACGTCCGACACCATATGTGGTCTATATTTAACATATTTAAAAAAAAAAAAAATTGTAGTCTCCTGGCATTGGGAACGGGGTCCGAGCTACCGGTGGTCAGGGCTCTTGAGAGAAGAACCTCATCACAATATTCGCCATATCCAGAAGTACTGGTTTCTGAATCAAGCCCTTGATCCAGCTGCCAAGCGAAGCCTACTCAGATGTTGGTCGAGGCTTTTGGCAATTAAACCATTGGCCGACACGACTATCGGCACAATGACTGTTGTATTTATTATTATAAGGGAGGGGAGATAGACAGGGATGTATTTTGGGAATTGTGTTATTGTTTCTGTATGATACTACCAAGTTACAAATCTGACGTTAAGAAGTAGCTTAGTTTATGTTTGTTATGTTGTCATAATAATCATCTTTGAATCACCATTGCTGTTCTCTAAGTGTCGACACATCGCTCGGTATTGTATTCCTCAGGAATCAAGAGGAGTCCCACTGTTTCAGCAGGTCTACATTGTGGAATGCTTTCCAATGCTAACCTTTCCAGAGCGTGGGCCATATCAGGCATTCGTTTAGTGTGCAATGCACCTTTGGTGACCAAACATTACGACTTATCCTTATATTACAGGGTGGAATGGAAAGGGTATATACATACTTAAGGGTGTGCTACAGACCATCAAACTGAACATGTTTCTCCATCGGACAAACATTGTAGTAGCGAAAAAAATATCAGCTGCCCCATACATTGGGTCGAATGTATTGAAATTTTGTATGGGGCAACAGATAATTTTTTCGCGATTACGATGTTTGTCTGATGGAGAAACATGTTCAGTTTGATGGTCTGTAGCACACCCTGAAGTATGTAAATACCCTTTCCGTTACACCCTGTATAATCTAAACATGAATTATGTAACCCAGGTCCTTTAAAAGTATTTTGAGTCAAAAGAGTGTCCATGAAGTTTTTTGCCGATTCTTCTCTATATAGATCTACGCTTTGGAATGGGCAACTACAGTACTTACAAGTGCCTTATGACGGGGAATATTGCTTACTCCTTTTGTTTTTGACCTTCAAAAGTGCCTGCTTTAATTGAAATAAATGCTTTGAGTTAGATTCAGGAGTGTTTTCCAGTGCCAAAAGTTCAGCTAATCGCTTACTCTCAAGCCTTGTCCATCAAATAACGCTCTCGCCGTTCCTGGCACAGTCTGGCCCATAAATTTTTGTACCTCCTGTCTCTGTACGATTTATGTTCTTAAAGATACGTGGCCAATGGAAATTGATGTTATTATATTAAACATGAATTACTATTTCTTCTGATGATATAGGCTTGGAAATTGGTTTCTTTGTATTGGATAAAAAAGCTGAATATGTTGCTTTTAAATATAAAAGTAAAATAACCATCCCAATCATGTAATTTGAAGTATACTGAAAATCACAATGATTATTTCCACGTTTAACGTAATATTTTCAACTTCCAGGTTTGATCCATTATAAATTTTCGTGTACTGACAAAGCAAGGAAAAAGGGCTCTAACAGCATTATTTTTTTAAATGAAAGCCAAAGAAGTGATATCTGTGTTCAGAAATAAGTTGGAAAAGTCTTTCGTGGCAAAACATGTAGGGCATTATTTTCAACTCTTTTAATGTCAGGAGGTTACTATGCCGTCAGAAAACATTATTGTTTCATTCTTATTCCAGAGTGGGGAAGAGATGGAGTTAGACGACTCGTATAGCTTCATCTCTTCCCCACTCTGGAATAAGAATAAAACAATAATGCTTTAAGACGTCATGGTAGGCCATCTGATCTTAAAAACTTCAATTTGTACTAAACTCATTGAAATAAAAAAATATATAATTTATTAACAAAGTAACTAGGGAACAAAACAATTCACTATTAAAGCTGAAACCCTTTACGTTTTCAATCTCCCCGTCACATAATAAGTATATCCATAAAATATATGAAAACTACCCTTCAGCGTACGTGACCAAATCTCCTAAAAATGGTCCTGAAATCGTGGATATAATTCTAGATTCTGGTAAGAAAGCTATGCATATAAATAACTTGATTTTCAAGATTACGCTTTGATAGATGACAAGACTTTTCGAAGGATTTAGAAATGAAATGTCTGCAGAAAATTTCAAAAGTGTGTTACTTGGTGGCTGAATTGATATTCAGACAGTTATAATTATGAAAGACATCCATTGCTGTTTGTAGGCCTCCTCCAAGCGCCAATGTGATTTTAAAACATTATTCGCTTATCATCGCTTCTTTGGTAATGATCAAAGAATAGTTGCATAATCAGCCTATAATGCTCCCACTGTTGGGACACAGACCTACTTTTTATGAGAAGGAGTGGGCTGTAATCCTCAACGCGGGCCTATTACGGGGATCCGCTGGATGCGAGTCGCACGGGACCGATCAATGTGGCGACACTTGGGGGAGGCCTATGGCCAACAGTGGACGTCTTTCAGCTGAAATAATGATGATGATGATGAAATGTCAAATGTGTTCCAATTGTTGGTATATTATTGGCCTGGCACATGGCATGCCTAGCCGATCGTGCCTTGCGCTCGCTCGTGCAGCGCTCTAGCTCCGATCGTAACGTTACAATGAGTCATCCTTTTTCGTCGATGTATTAGACGTTGTAACGTCAAAAATATACCGAAAAGGAAAAAAAATATTGTGTGCCTCACGGCTGCGTCAAATAGGCCCAGTTCAGCAAATTGCCGAGCAGCTAGTGCCCGACGCTGATTTTCAGCTGGACTTGAGATAGTGATGTGACGGACGTAAAACAGTTTTGTAAATTGTGTTAATAATTATGTAGTGTGGTGTAGTATGTAGTATGATATATGTACCTAAGTAAGAAAAGTGAAGTGAAGTGAGGTGGGTTTTATTGCCACTTATTTATTTCCCATCATATACACTCTTTTGCAAAAAAAACGGGCACCTAAGGAAATTTACGTTCAAGGACAATTTGAGTTAATTAAATCAAAATTTAATTGTTTCACGTACTCTGTATACTTTTAATCGTGTAAATTAATACGCGTGAAGTGAATTTTGGCATTCTTTTTTTATAAATATCGATGTATTTATTAAAACCGATGTACACGGCCTAACAATAAGAAGTGGTCGGCAATAAAGACAAGAAGTTTTTTTTCCTTTTTTTAATTAAATAAAGTTACAAATGTAAAAACCTAATAACGAGTGTGACCTCCTCTTGCCAAAATCACAGCTTGAATTCTTCTGGGCATGCTTTCCACGATGTTTTTAATAACGTTTTGAGGTATACGTTCCCACTCTTCTGCAACGACTATTTTTAGCTCACTGATGTTTTGAGGAGCAGGTTGCACTGATCTTACCCGTCTCTAGAACATCCCAGACATGCTCTATTGGATTGAGGTCAGGACTTCGAACTTGCCAATCTAAACGACGGATCCCAACTTCTTGCATGTACGCTTCCACGTCGCCAGAACGGTGCGGGCGAGCATTGTCGTCCATAAAAATGAAATCTTCCCCAAGTGCAGACAATAAAGGTTGTGCACATGGAATTAGGACTTCCATTATGTACCGGTGTGCATTAAATGTTCCATTTTCTATGAAAACTAACTCCGTACGCTGCGTCGAATTAATTGCTGCCCAAAACATAACGGAGCTTCCGCCATAAGGAGTGATTTCTTCGAAACACACTTCCGCATAGCGTTCCCGTGGTCTTCGCAGCACTCGCCAGCGTCGGTCCTCTCCACACAAAGAGAGTCTAGCTTCATCAGAAAACAATACTTTATTCCATTCCTCCAGAGTCCATGAAGCACAGTTTCGAGCAAACTGAAGTCGAGTAACACGGTGCTCACGGAGTAATTTAGGGCCCCGAGCCGGGCGGTAACTCCTGATATTGGTAGCCAAAAGCCTCTTCCTGACCGTCCACAAGCTAACTTCTACTCCTCTTACTTCTTCAAGGCTCTTCTTCAGGTCCACACTTAACGCTTTACGATTCCGCAACGCCTGACTCACCAAACAGCGGTTTTCTCTTGGTTCTGTGCATCGTTTTTTTCCCAAACCGGGTCTTCTTTTGACCGAAGCGGTCTCTTGATACCGTTGCCAAGTCCTCTGGACAGTTGAACGACTCACATTTAGCCGCTGAGACACGTAAGTTTGCGAACGACCTTCTTCAAGTAGGGCTATAATTTTACCGGCCCTTATCGCTTTAAAACTCATATCAAAAAGTGGTATTTAATGTAAAAAAAAAGATGAAATTGTTTAGTTTGCAGAAAATTTCCAAAGAGTTTTAAAATTTTAGTAATCAGTAAAAATATCGTTTCAGCAATTCGCGCCATTAGTAAAGCAATTTTACAATAATCAATATTTTTCTTTTGTTCCATTCAAAATTTAAATTTGTAACGTAAAGAATCATGCCAGGATGTTCAAATGAAATGCCAATACATTGTTAAATCAATAAAACCTCTTTCTTGTTCTTCTTCAGTGAAATATAGAAAAAAATCTAAGGTGCCCGTTTTTTTTGCAAAAGAGTTTACATAAGCCGTACTTTTTCATATACACCGTTTTCATGGCACTTTGTTCGTATCATTATAATATCTATCTCAAAAGACTCAGATACTTCAAAACTTATCTTGTATACTGTCCGTTGTAACAAAAAGTCACAAGGGAAATGCAGCTCAAGCCTTCGTAAAATTGTTTAACGGAACGGACCATCACGGCGGTCCACAGCCACTCAATACGATGCTACTGCTAACCCTCGAGGGGCCAGATAGAGTGGTGTTCCAACCTGGGACCACTCAGCTCCTCAAGATAAGAGGTGTAGGTTTAAAATAAATTGTGAGGTACGGTTAGAAAGATAGGTAAAAAAAAGAGATGCAATTTATAATAAAGGAAAATGTTCAACTTATGTTTGATAACTATTTGGCAGTTTCTTGGGATGGTTAAATATTAAGCATCCCAAGAAACTGCCAAATAGTTATAATTAATCTTATATGCAATCTTAATCTTCTGTTGTTTGGCGATTTATCAATAATTGTTATTATTTATTGGAACGAAGTTCCTTATTGCGCGTTGCGAAAGGGGGCTAGACGGAAAAAAATAAGACCAAAAGTTGTAACGACAATTTTTTTTTATGGAATTTGAATATATATATATTTTTTAAGTTAATTATAACTTTAAAAAATAAAATTTTATTACAATTCCTTCACTATTTTCCTTTCGATTAATTAGTGAAGGAATTGTATTTTTTTTTTAAGTTAATTATAACTTAAAAAAACTTCGACTTTAAAATAACTTCGTTCCATCCGGGTGTCCCTTGACACCTCTCAAGTTTTTGTTTATCAGACTACAAAAAGAACCACTGTGTTAGTAACAATTTATGAATAACTTAGCCTATTATATGTTAGCACTTAATAACGAGAAGAGATCGGGTGCAATTAGTTAGCGCCCACAATGGCGGTCCCCGGCGACTATTAATCATCAAATAATGATTATCATCAGATCAAACTACAATAAAAAATTTCAATATAAAAAAAACACTTTTTCAGGATTCTACTCAGAACAAATTGTACTTATAATTTGATACGAAAAGGACTCAAACAAATGTGGCCGCGATCAAAATGTATGGTAAACCTGATTATTGTTTAATCAACGACGAAGAATGTCAAAGCCTAATAGGTATGTACTAACTGAATTTATGGTTATAGGATAGGGATAGGTCCTAAAATTAACACATTTTTGTGCAGACTGTACTTTAAAATGTTAAGAAAACAAAGATCAGTTAACTGCTATATGTATATTTATTTCCAGTCTTTCGTTTAAAAAGGTCATAAAACCGAGTAAACCATGGAATTCTTTCGACTGCGCTCACTGGACGCGAACGTTCTGAACGAATAGAATCGTAAACTATTGTTATCTAGCCGTTTGGTGCGATAGTGGAAATATACGGGGTGACAAATATAGCGGGCACGCGCGATTGTTGATGGTGATAGCCGAGTAAAAGCTGAGAAGACCTGTGGGTAAGCTAGCATTGCATGCTGGTAGGTTCTAGCTGGATAATTGGAAGCTCGAAAACATGGAACTTTAGAAATTGTGTTACAGGGAACAGCCTTTTCTTTGCAGAAGCCAAACTGAAATGACGCCAAATAAAACAAACAAAGTCACCGACTTCCGAAAGTAAATTTATTTTTCAGGTATTTTGTGTTTTTTCACTATTATACATATGCTATAAATACATAGCTTAGTCAAAGTTCGCGCTAAGTAGCGCTAATAAATCTCGGCCTCACAGGCACCCGAAAAAGACATTCTATAAGCCAAAAAAATATTTTATTTTATATCGAAGTCTAGCCCAAAATCGTAAGCCAATAATTGCTTACCCACCTCATTTTTTTGGCGCGCAGAAACTCCACGCGACGCCATCTTAGGCTTAGACGGCGGCCTTCCCCAAGTCCATCGCCAACAGGCCATTTTATGAGGGGTGGAAGAGGGCATTGTCGGACCTCCTTCTCTGCCCAGATCTTAAGGCCCAGATAGGTACAGTAGAAGATATCTCCCTTTCTCTTTCTGCTGCCTCCTTCGACGCCATTACTTCTTCAGTAAAGTCAGCAACTGCTAGCCATGGGATTTCTCTTCCAATCATACATTAAAATACAGCTGGAAGCGAAATAATTGCTCACCAATTACGTTAACCATATGATATCAATCAGGAATGATACGAAAGAAAAAGGAATACCTAAATATTTATTAGTCTATTTTATGAGTATTTTTGTATTAGTACACATCATTCATCATTTCAGCCGAAAGACGTCCACTGCTGGACATAGGCCTCCCCCAACGCGAAATTGACATAAGGGGGTTTTGCCATAATCGCCACGCTTGGCAGGCCACGGTTGTTACAAAAGCACAGAGAACGCTGTTGCCATTCTCTGGAAAGTCCCTTAGTCGCCTCTTACGACACCCACGGGAAAATATGGGATGGTGCTATTCTTTACGTCCGACACCATACAGAATAATCATAATAATAGAAGTATCTACTACTACTCTCTATCTACAAATACACATAAATATATTATAGACAATTTCGAAATCAATTACATATTTTTAGTTATTGTTTTTGTACCCTATCACAATTCTGTCCTTTTTAACCCAATGGTTGACTGGTGGAGAATGCCTTGTGGCATTAAGTCCGCGTATGTACCACTATTGTGCATGAAGTTTCAATAAATAAATAGATAATACCTGAATGACGTCTGACTGGTGAGAATGGAAGAAAAAAACGGTATGCGCCGACCCCAAGGAAAATGATACGAGAGCAGGAAGATGATGATTAAGTTGCGGTTGTGATGATTCTCATGATTAACATTTTACACAAACCTCAGGCCCGCCAACGTAAAACAAGCGGTAAATAAACTGTGGAAGAACAATTGTATCGTAGAAAACGCAGAGTTAATAACGGAAGATCCGCCAGGACCGACCGCAAGTCCGGTCAGACTATTAAGGCCATCACAATTAATTTAGTGTGACCGCACGCGTCGCCAGCCGCCCCGAACTAACGCGCGTATATTTCCAACTTGTGACTTTAAACGATCGCTAATGTGCCGTGTGGAGTTAGTTGGCTTTATTTAAACGTTGGTTTATGAATGGACTATTTAAGTTGGGTTACTGATGACAGCTTAAATTGTTTTGCGCAAGAGTTTTCCGTGAAAATATCTACGTAGTAGAAGTCGGTTATAAACCCTTATTTCTAAGATGCATTGGATTGCTATGTACCAATTTCAAGGAGCTATTAAAATTAAATAAAATTACTTCATTCTTCAAATTAATTGTAATACAAACTCGGAGTGAACTCCCCAGCAATACATTAATTAAGATCAATTAATTTTAAAGAATTCAATTTGGAAGATAGCAACACTCAGCATTAAGCTGGCCAAACGTTGAAGAGGAAGAAGAAACAGTCCAAAATTATGAAAATGATGTGTCTCATGCTTATGAAGCCCAGGAGTCTACACATCAAAGCCATCATCATCATCTACCTAGCCTTTCCCCAGCTATGTTGGGGCCGGCTTCCAGTCTAACCTGATGCAGCTGAATTCCAGAATTTAAAATGGAGCGACGCGACAGTGTGCCTGACCTCCACAACCCAGTTAGTACTGGGTAATACAAAGACTTTTGGGACCTGTCCTGGACCTGACTGACCTGTAACGACGATCTACAACTGGCAGGCGGGACAAACCGATTAACGTGCTTTCCGAGGCAAGAAGCAAACAGCATGTAATGGGTGGTCACTCGTCCACGGGTCAACCTAGGCAAGCACATCACCATTTTATAATTTCAGCCTAAAAGACGTCCACTGCTGGACATAGGCCTCCCGCAAGTGTCGCCACATTGACATTTTGGGGGGTTCTTCCATAATCGCTACGCTTTGCAGGCGGGTTGGCGATCGCAGTACGGTTGTTACAAAAGCACAGAGAACGCTGCTGCCCATTCTCTGGCAAATCCCTTAGTTGCCTTTTACGACACCCACGGGAAGATATGGGATGGTGCTATTCTTTTTGCTGGACACCATACAGAGGCAAGCACGGCTTAACATAAAGATCGACCCTAGCGGCTGTTATTATTAACCCACGGGCTCCTTTAAACAATACGTATAAACAGTACCACTATTTCTATAAACATATTAATTGTTTATACCAGGCTACCTTTACGAAAAGATTTAAAGAGTGAAAAGGGGCTTGTGGACAGAAATATATCCACCTACCTGTAACAGAGGTCCCAAATTTTTGGCCCAGGAGTTATACGGGTCGGACAAGTATACATAATGTACTGTTTTTATGTGTAATACTGTGTGGAGGTGGTGATAGCGATTCTCTTTTAATTAGACTATTAGTTTACAGATTTTCGGCTTCAAAGTTCAAGGTTCTAGCCTCTAGAAGTATGAAATTTTGCGTAAAATTTCCAGCTCGCTTGGCTTGGAGGATAGGCTAGTCAAGAAGTTCAAAAACGTGTTAATTTTTGATAAAACTCCTAAAAATATGAGCGATTGCTCATTCGATTCGGAATGTCGTCTAAATCAAGTTAAATTGAAGTTTTCTCCTCTATAAGGGTCTTTATTCAAAATTCCTTAAATATTAATAGTTTTGAGTTATTAACGAAAAACTACATGCTATCTTTTTTATCTTAATTTGTTAATAACAATTGCAATTTTTTACGTGCTAATGTGGAGTTTATTTAATACATACTTTCAATATTTTTTTCTAGACGTCATTCCGAATCGAATGAGCCACCGCTCATATTTTCAGGAGCTTCATCAAGAATTAAATACGTTTTGGAACTTATTGACTAGTCTAGGAGTGATGATCTTCGCTGGGTAGCTGGTATCAGATTGTGAGTCAAACTCAAAACATTTATTTCAATTTGACCATTACAGGCACTTTTGAAGGTCAAAAACAAAAGGATGAAGGAATGCTGGAAGAGATTTCTTTAGAATTAAGCATCACCTTTGTACCTATTTTCTTTTCCTTTCTTCTTTTCTGTATTTAGTGTGTACATAAATTGTTAAATAAATAAATAAAAATGAAGATACAGTGCCAGTCACAAAGCATAATAACTTGTGAAATAGCGAGAAGGAAGAGTAGAAGGGTATGTGAGAAGGAGGTTCTATAATAGCTTTATGATAGGCTTGTATCGACCAATCGGGATGCTGTCCGAAGCCAAGAAGATTCAATTAAACCTACATGCTTAATGGGGAGAGGAGTGGAAGATCTTTGCCCAGCTGTGGATGACGTAGCCTATCAGTAACAGAAACCTTGAAGAAGATCCCCGCTATCACAGTGACCATACCCTTGAAATGAAAGATCGATAAAAAGTGTACTTTCTTCGAGATTTGTTAACGTGAAGGGTCAAAGGGCCGTACCCTTTGTTTTTTGCTTCGTTGCTTACTTTAATATTGATACAGGTAGATATTCTGTGATGATGTATGGGTTTACATTACGTGTTCGCAAACAAGGTGTTTTTTCATTACTTTTTTATTTATATTCGTCAAGTACATAATACAGAGGCGGAATTTATAGGTATTGTAGGTCCTTAAAAGCTTTTTCTACCCATCAATCAATCTTTGGGTGATGCCCAAACAAACAGTGGTAGGTTTATATCTGAATATAATTAACTTGTCTTGTGTAGATAATGATTATGTTTTCTCCAAGTAATTAAATAATATAATTATCGAGGTATAGATAAAGTTTTGATGGGGCTAATACTGAGAGGAACTAAAATTACGGCTGCTTTAGCAATATCATAAATGGGTTATAATATGAATATCAATAATAATTAATTATTATCCTATTAGGATTCTGCTAAAGCTGCCATTCTAGGCCCCCAGAAGGCCCACATAAAGAGTGGTGGTAAACATGATAGAACTGACTGACATTGGCCAACGAAAACCTTCAAATTCAAATATTTTTAATTGTAGAACATTACAAATAAAGGTACAGCTGTCACTATGTCTTGCCGTTAACGGTGTACAAATATTTAAATTATAATTTAACTTTCAATATACAAAGTTGAAAGGATCGTTGTAGAAATACAAAATGGATGTCACTTGTTCCTGCTCTCAGAACGTGGTTGACACAGGGAACATCAGTTATTGCCAGAGTTGAAGATACCGAATAAACCAATTGGAATTGCTAAACTGCGTGGTTCGTCTAGTCGATGCAATCGCGACTGCTGGGCACGACGTCTTGGGTGATGGCGATTCCCAGGTCAGGCAAATTGTTATTGGGCTTTTCCATTAGGAATTTCTCAGTCATCATCATCAGCCTATAATGTTCCCACTGCTGAGACACAGGACTCCTCTCTATGAGAGGGAGTGAACTGTAATCCACCACGCGGGCCCAGTGCTGGTTGGTATATGTCACATGTCTTCGAATTTTTAGTTTTAGGTCATGCCGGTTTTCTTGCGATGTTTTCCAAAACCGTTTTTGAGGTCAGCGGTGATGAAATAAATTACACAAAATAATGCGCTAGCCTGGGTTCGAACCCACGGCTTACTGCTCGTAAGTCTTAAGGGCTGCCACCACTGGGCCACCGCTGCTCTCATTTATTTCTCAGATGCAGCCACTAAAGTATACTATTATATATGACCTTTCATATGACATATAATTCGCCACTGTTGAACAATGTTGAAAAAGTGGGCTCAAAATGACGCATGGTTCTTTGAGGCCGGTTGATGGCAATTCTGTGGCAATAGGGTCGCCCCTATTACATAAGACTTAAACGTAATTGGCAATATGTGTGGGTGTACTATGAGGGACACTTCTGCCTTACCCTTCGGGGATTACAGGCGAGCTGTGCTGCTATGGATGTATTCCCTGCCTCATAAAGTTTTTTTAGTTTCTCTTACGACACTCACGAGATATTGGGATTGACTTTACCACCGCAAAAACAGCGGAGTACTTGCGTAACACACTTACTTGCACATCGACAGTGTCTTTCGTTTGACAAGACATTGTCAATTATTCAACAACATTGCGACATTTGTCTCGCAGAGCTAACTAATTTTTCAAACAAACGAAGCAATGTTTTAGGAATTGATTGGAAGTGTGTTATACAATCGTTATCAAGTGGTTAGTGTCTAACCAGGCCCCTTATTCACTAACGCTCGGTTTCAATTTCGATTCAGAAAGTCGTATGTCTATCTCGCTCGCTTTCGTAACGCCAAAACAAGATAGACATACGACTTATCGAATCGAAATCGAAACCGAGCGTTTGTGAATACGGGGGCTGGTGTCGGAGTTTTTACGCTGCCCATGTGCCTCACACTTGGCTTTACATGCCGTCGAGAAATGTCTCTCAGGCATGCTGGTTTCCTCACAATTTTTTCATGCATATGAATTACAGAAATCAGAGGTGTTTCTTTGGTTCGAACACAAGACCTATGACTCTGCCGTCCGACGGTCACGCCACTAGGCTATAACTGACATTGTTATGCAAAGATGATGTAGGTATACGCCTTACGGTATTTCATACAAACTTTCAAGTCTTTATTTTCCGAAATGACTGAACCGATATTAATGAAACTTAATACGCATAAGCACGATTATAGGTCTAAAAAGTAACTAAAAACGTTTTCGAAATATATTAAAAAAAAATGATAATTGGAAATTTCTGTTTCTATAGATAATTTGTAAATCGGTCTATTTTAGCTGTAACACTATCGAAAATGTTTTTTAGTAACTATGTAGAGCTATGTATTCTGTTTATGCGTATGAAGTTTCATCAAAATCGGTTCAGTAATTTCGGAAATTATGGACTTGAAAGTTTGTATAAAATGTCGTAAGGCGTAAACGCTCTTAAAATTAATTCAGCAGTGGAGTAAAATGCGCTATTTTGAACTGACCACATGTTCCTTTGTAATAAAAGAGCTAGCTGAAATACAGACAGACGTGGCTCAAATACTAGATTTAAAAGCTGTAGTAAAACTAAAAATGTAGCATTCTCTATGTTTTTATCTCTGGAATTCCTAATCTAATTTAATGCAAGTCTCCGTTATGTAATCCTCTCCTTAATGGAAGTCTTCTTTTATTCAAGTTATTTGAGTTTATATTAGTACTTCAATGTAATAGCATTTTGTGTACTGTTATATAAGAATCGTAAAATAAAAGAAAAGTATTCTTTACGACTTTATGAGAAAAAAAAAGAAACCGACTTCAGAAAACACTTAATGCACTAAAAAGTTAAAAATAATACTATAACCTACCTATATTAATAAACCTCACCTAACCGACGATTAACCTATGATAAAATTTAATAATTCTTTGGAGTCGGTGCCAAGCAATATAATTTGAATTAATTAATGAATTAATATTTAGAAACTGTAAGATGTTTTGTTTTTCTAGCCTTAGTATGTCTATATAGTCATTCAGGTATCGTATATTGCTTGGCACCGACTCCAAAGAATTATTAAATTTTATCATAGGTTAATCGTCGGTTAGGTGAGGTTTATTAATATAGGTAGGTTATAGTATTATTTTTAACTTTTTAGTGCATTAAGTGTTTTCTGAAGTGGTTTCTTTTTTTGTAAAAAAAAAATTTTATTTGTTAATTTTTAGTGACATATTTTTAATCTAATAATAAAATATGGGTAGGCCTAGTAAAGATACTTTTCGTGTGAGAAAAGGCGTCGAACTGAAACTGAGAAAACGGGAAAACGATTAAAAGAAATTAGGGAAAGAAATGATCAACGCATTTTGAAAACAGACTGTCAAAGCAGATGACCTACATGTTACGTAGGTTGAATAAGGAAAGTCAAGAAGTTAGTCTGTGGTACACCTGGAAAGTGCATACCGCTAAAATTCCAACAAGCCCAAACACAGCTAAGATACATTGTCTTATTTTGGAGTTCTAGTGCCTTTCTCTTGGCTTCATCATCAGATCTGATGGTAAAATGGTTCTTATTGAACGCAAATGCTTCATTTGTTGTAGAAAATACCAAAATCGCTGTACGTTTTCCTATAAAACTTGAAGAGTTCCCTCGATTTTGCCAAAATTCAATCATCAGATCCCGACTTGGTGACTATGGAACCAAATGAAAAGCATAGGCTTTGGAATAAAAAAATAATTTTCGAAATCGGTTCGTAAATGACTGAGTTATGCGCAATGCAGAGTAAACGAAAAGTTAGAAATATTTAACTTTTGTTGATTTTTTCAGAAACGGCTTGTCTGATTTTGATAAAATTTTCATGGGACCATTTGGGAAGTATACGCTTTCAAACAAAAAAATAATTTTTCAAATCGGTTGGCAAGCGACGGAGTTATGCGCGAACAAACATAAAAAAAAAAAAATACAAACATCCGAATTGAGAACCTCCTCCTTTTTTAGAAGTCGGTTAATAAAATTAAACGACTGCTTCGTTGGTGAAGTGGTTGAAAACTCTATACTGCTGAGGACGAGGTTTTGGCTTTGATTTCCAGGCCAGTGGAAATAGTATTGGGATTTTTAAGTAGGATTTTCTCTAACAACCTTTTATTTTTTCTCGGATGCGAAATCATCAAATAACCTCTCCCGTTCTAGGCGGAGCAGAAGGGAGTGTCAGACTTGTACTGACTAAAACCCATCCATGTTCCTTCTTAGCCCTTTGTGTTCCATGGTAGGGCCACGGTATCTCTTTCGAACAGTCCCGCAGCCCTGGCAAGCATCGGCCCTCTCGGACCCCTTCAGATTTGCTGACATCTCCTTGAGGCACGCGTGAAACACGAACGCGCCGTCGACACGGCCTGTCGTCATAAGACGGACGGACGGTGAGCTAGCCCATTACTCACCGTCCACAGGCCTGCGCCTAGGGTTCTGTAACAGCCTGACGTCTGAATTTGCTCGCGGCTGATGGTAATAGCGACCCTATGCCCTCGTACATGACACTTAAAAATATCAGGCAAAATGTGGTTGTCTAAACTGATCTAAACTAATATTATAAAGAAGAAAGATTTGATTGTTTGTTTGTTTGCATTGAATAGGCTCCGAAACTACTTGTCCGATTTGAAAAATTCTTTCAGTTCTAGATAGCCCATTTATCGAGGAAGGCTATCGGCTATATATCATCACGCTACAACCAATAGGAGTGGAGCAGCAATGAAAAATGTGACGCAAATGAAGTTGCGCCGGACAGCTAGTAGATAAATATACCTACATTAATTCTGACGTCTATACATGTTTAATACACCAACTACTGAGCCAGCTGATTATTATGATCAAAGAAATGTGACAAAGTCAGTTGGTCAGTGTATTTTATGCCTTTTACTCACAAAGAAGTAGTTCATGGCTGATGATAAAAGATCCTGGAAGCTAGCCAGGATTATATCAGGATCCACTAGATAATATAAATTTCACTGCACACAATCCCATTGCAGTTACAAACTTTGGAAATATTTTCAATTTTATAGACAGAAATAAAACTTTAGTTTTATTTTATTTTGAGAGTGAATTGAAAATGACAGTTGTTTGCATAAAATCAGGGCGAGATGGTGTTGAAATGGAAAAGGGGAAATAGAAGACTCGCACTTGGTCGGTTTTTTTCCAAACAATCTGCCAGCCTTCTGGGCAAGTTTCCTATATACAACGAATGTTTGGCGCCCTGTAACTCTTTTTCCATTTTGATACTTGCACATATTGTATTTTTATTTTAGATATATTTGTAGTTTGTTAATAATGTACAGACTGAATTAAAATCAACTTAGCTATTCATCATCAGCCTATAATGTTCCCACTGCTGGGACACAGGCGTCCTCTCTATGAGAGGGTAGGCTGTAATCCACCACGCCGACCCAGTACGGGTTGATACATGTCACATGTCTTCGAATTTTTACTTCTAGGACATGCCGGTTTCCTCACGATGTTTTCTTTTATCGTTTTGAGAGCAGCGTTGATGAAATAAAATACACAAAGTAATGCGCCTGCCTGGGTTCGAACCCACGGTATACTGGTCGTAAGTCGGGGCTGCCACCACTGGGCCACCGCTGCTCTTGTTGTTGAACTTAGCTATGTTAAGTAATAATAAATTCTAAACAAAATAAACTGTGTATTTTGATAACAAAGTTAGAGAGCTCTGCAGTACATATTATTTTATCGTCGAGAAGATAACAAAGTGTTATGTTTTCTGTAATATTTCCATTGAATATAAATGAAGTTATTATGTACGAAGCTGCAGCAACTAACTGGCTGAATTCAATTACTTGCTCTTTTTACAGTTTTATACTTACAACTTATTTTCATTTCAGAGACGGTGTCATCGACCTCTGGGATCTAAAAAAACCAAACACACGTATGTTTTGCCCGAAGGGTTAGGGAGCTAATATTACCTACACCGACATTTTGTCAGTTATGTTTAAGGCCCAAGTAATAGGGGGCGAGTCTTTTGCCATCAGCCGGCCACACGTCCACACTTCGTGGCTGCTACTGAAAAATGCCAGAAGAAAAAACCCGATTACACTTTGGCCGACCCGGGAGTCGAAACCGGGACCTCAAGCTCAGGAGTCGCGCTTGCGAGCACTCGTCCGACAAAGCAGTCAAAATGGAGGCTGATCTAAATGGACCAAGTAAGTACTTTTTTAGGGTTCCGTACCCAAAGGGTCAAACGGGACCCTATTACTGAGACTTCGCTGTCCGTCCGTCCGTCCGTCCATCCGTCCGTCTGTCACCAGGCTGTTTCTCATGAACCGTGATTGTTAGCGAGTTGCAATTTCTACAGATTATGTCAGATTATGTAAGTGTGGGTTATAAATGTCTGTCAGTTTTCCTTGACCTCAAAAAGGCCTTTGACACTGTATCTATCCCCATTCTTCTGCACAGGCTCGAAAACATTGGCATAAGGGGCCGTCCTCTCGAGTTGTTCAAATCTTACTTGTATGAACGTAAGCAAACAGTAAAAATAGGGGAGTTTACAAGTTCAGAAGAAACAATTTCGTACGGCGTTGGGCAAGGGACTGTTCTTGGTCCCACTCTGTTTCTTATTTATATAAATAATCTATGCAATATGAATATTGACGGGGGTCGCATTTTCTCATACGCGGATGATACCGCCATAGTCTTTGCTGATAAAACTTGGGCAAAGGTAGGAAAGTTAGCTGAAACTGGCTTGTCAAAGATAGCAGATTGGCTTAATCGTAACCTACTCACACTTAATGCTACCAAGTCTAACTACATATGCTTTACCAAGTACTCAAATTCACAACCTCCACCCAATTTCCAAATTAAGATCCACTCCTGTGACAACCCCCCAATTCCTGGCTGCTCTTGTACCCATATTGACAGGTTACAGTATACTAAATATCTGGGCATCATGATTGACCAGCGCCTGTCCTGGCACATGCATACTGAACTACTTATGAAAAGGGTTAGGAAATTAATATAGACTTTTAAAATATTACGACACGTTGCTCCAAAGAATCTTCTGCAAAAGGTCTACATATTTGGCCCAATCGATCCTAACATACTGTTTGCCATGCTGGGGTGGGGCAACGAAAATAAAATTTTTAGAACTCGAGAGGGCGCAGCGATCTCTGCTTAAGGTTATGCTCTTTAAACGCACACACACACACACACACAAACAGACTCAAAACCCCACTCGCATACCCCACACATGTGCGCTCTTTTACGCCTTTATTTTTAGTTTTATTGTATTTTCTTTTTATATTGTTTTTCAATTGCATACCCTGTAATGTTAAGTGGAAGAGCGGAGACACCTAACACAAGCATCTCTTTGCTTAAAAGGTGATCTCCAAATCATGTATGTTTAAGAAACATGTAATTGAAATAAACATTTTAGTTTTTTTTTATGTATTTCTGTTGACGCTATAACAACAAATAATAAAAACAGAAAAAAAAAATATAAAAAGGTTTTTTTTTCGTTTTTTATAAGTAATGGTTCCCTTCGTGCGCGAGTCCGACTCGCACTTGGTCGGTTTTTAAAAACTTTCCAGAAAAGGTCGCATTTGAAAGACGTTCAAATGTACAAGACGGGAAGCAGCAAAGAAACAAACTTTTTATCTCAACACTCATTAAAATCACCCCATATGCGGTCGACTGCACAAAACAGGAATCGCCATGGAATTACGAAAGGTAGCTGTCCTATCACGTTTGTCATACTCAATTGTGTCGCACAAGACATCCTCATCCAAATCTATCTATACTAATATCATAAGATGAAGAGTTTGATTGTTTGTTTGCTGGAACGCGCTAATCTCAGGAAATACTAATTTGAAAAATTCTTTTACTGTTAGATAGCCCATTTATCGAGAAAGGCTATAGGCTATATACCATCACGCTACAATTAATAGTCGCGGAGCAGCAATGAAAAATGTTGTGAAAACGGGAAAATGTGACGAAGACGAAGATGCGCGGGACAGCTAGTTTTCATTATAAGACCCATTTGGTCATTCGGTTCCAGTTCTGGCAGTTTAAAATGCTACACAATATACATTTGCAGGTCTTTCCTAGCCCCTCTTAGCTTCTACTACTCGGTTTATTCGTAACTCCAGCCCGTGAGGATTAGTTTTTCCCTTTACTGTCCGAAGCTAGTCTTGAAGATGTTGCCTACCACGGCTGTAGAGGCCCAGTTGCATGTATTCACTATCTGAAAGTCTCCTATTACAATATTCTCATAAACTTAGTGAAAAAAAACGTTATTATTTTGCCTTCTCCGTTTAGCATCCATGCAAGATCGCAAGAAGTAGAAACTTTTCAACTTGTTACGGGAGTTTTTCATGAAATATTCAAATATTAATTTGTGTGCGGTGAAGCTGCTGAAGTAAATCTATATTAAGGATGTATTTTCTGCAATACATCTTGGATACTGCCCTGCAGGATCCACCTATAGAGTGTTGAATTCTATGAAAATAAATAGACAAATGACGAATCTTTGTAAATAAAGTAATTGAAACTAAAAAACCCCAACTGAAAAGCAAAAAACAAGCAACAAAAGTTGGAGGCAGACCAGGGACCATTCCATTTTCATATTTATATTGATATGGGCCCCGCTTGGGCCCTTCTAGTGACAAATCGAACGACGTATAATTTATCTAAATCAGTTCATACATTTTTTGGAGTTACGCGGGAGCCAAGGAACGGACATACATAATTATATACATACTTACATACAGGTCAAACACATAACCCTCCTTTTGGGCTTTGCCGTAGTCGGGAAAATAGTAAATAGAAAGTTGTATAAAGATAGAAAATCCTTGGAATAAACCAAGTATTTTATTTAGGTTTTTTTATGTGTCCGTGTGGTTTTCTACTTCACAATCAAAATAAGAATAAGAAAAGTGTGAAACATGATGATTGTTTTGTGTATACTTTATAACTTCCCTTCAGCTGGCCTACCATGACGTCTTAAATCAGTATTGTTTTACTCTTAATCCAGTGTGGGAAAGAGACGGAGCTATACAGGATGTCTAGCACCATCTCTTTCCCACACTGGAAAAGGAGTAAACCAATAATGTTTTAGGACGTCATGGTAAGCCACCTTCCCCCGTATTCACAAACGCTTCGATTCGATTTCGTTCGGAAAGTCCTATGTCTATCTCGCTCACTTTCATAATGCCAAAAAATTATAGACATACGACTTGTCGAATCGAAGCGTTTCTGAATACGAGGGCTGGTCGTTTCAATCTTATATTACCTCGCAAGTAAACCTAAAGTGACGTTGTTTCTACAATTCTCAATCCATTACAGTAATTGTATTACCGTCCAATTTGTGACCCTTTCTGTCGCCGGGGAAATCTTCGAGGGTAGTATAGAAATTATTTGTATGACGCCGTTGTACTACAACAAACCTTGAGTTTTATGTAGGCGCTGCGACACTTTTCTGTGAATATTATGTCAGTGCCTTTTTCGGTAGGTGTTTCTTAGCAGAAAACAATCACAATTCCCAAAGGCTGGCTTTCCAATAAAAAAAAAACAATCAAAATCATTTATTTCACGTAGGCCAGTTACAGACACTTTTGAATAGTCGAACAACAATAAAAATGAAGCTACAGTCCCAGTCACAGGACATAATAACTGTGAAAGTACTGTAGTTGCCCATCCCAAAGCTTAGATCTCTATGGAGAAGAATGGGCAAGAAACTCCATGGACTTTTGAATCAGTAGCTTGTTACAAAAACCTTGGTTACATCATTCAATCATTGATTAGCAGTTATCTATACAAAAAATAAAGTGTCTGTTATAAACACAGTTTTTTACTAATCTGCTAACATTTTATGAAATTTTCGTTTGTGGTCTGTTTGTCTCTTTCTTCCGGTTAATCTCCGGCAGGATTTGACAAGACTTTTACTGGTAAGATAGCTTATTTGACTACTCTTATTCTGACTACTCTTAACGACTGTCAAAGATTTACAAATGACAGGCTTTCCGAGGCACCGCGGGGGTGCATCCACGGACCAGCCTCGCCAAGCATGGCTTTACCGTGAAGATCAACCCGCGTGGCTGTTATTAGTTAGCCACGAGCTCCTCATTTTCGCAATTATAATATTCAAGTTAAAATTCGAAGTATGGATTACACAAACAAAGCAGTAAAGCCTCGTATTCATGGTAAACATGTTGCTGAGTTGCTGTGAACATATTGCGCGCAACACTTGTGTTGCGGAGTTGATCACGCCATGTTGCAGAGTTGACGTCCGGCGAGCGAAAACATCAGTTTATCAACAAATGTTGACGTGTGTGGACGTGTTTGCAACTGTTTATAAACATGGCGGTAGTGTGGAGCAACGATAAAATTATGCACAACAACACTACTTCCTCGGGCAATACTCTAACGCAGACTGGCGTGTGTGGACAACCCATATTGATTTAAACAAAATTTCCAGCAGCATTGTCGCGTTCATCAACAAGGCTAAACAAATGTTTACCATTTATACGAGGTTGTAAACATTAAACTTTCGCACATATATTCACGGCTAACTCGATAAGCTGAATGCAGTTGATAATTTCCTCCATTTCCAAAATCTAGCATAGCATTAGCAATCTAAATACGAACCTTAATTGCAACCAATTACCCGCTACCTAGTTCAAGTTTCAATTAAAGCCATCAAACCACCTAGATCCTCAGACTTCAAATTAACTTCAAAGTTTAAACTGAGTTAACTGAACTGTAACAACAACCGGTTATTTGATAAACTACACAAAGTAATTACGTATCTATGTATTCTAACTACGAGAACTATAGTATTGTAAAAGTGAGTTTGTTTGTTTGTCGTGTCTTCACGCATCAACGACTGAACTGGTGGCCAACCATTTTAATGTAATATAACCATATTCATTAAATTGTAACCATATTAATTAATTTGTAACCATTTTAATTAAAATAATTATTTTAATGTTTAGCAGTCTTCCGACATGATCTTACGCTTCAATTTTATTTCTATCTATTTGAAGAGCTTATTTCCTGAGTTTATCTATCCGGAATTTCCTAATAGCAGCCACGGAGTGTAGATTTGTGACCAGGTGGTTTACCATGACTTCTTAAAATATTAATGTTTTATTTCTTTTCCAGTGTGGGAAAGAGATGGCGCTAGACATAATGTATAGCTCCGTCTCTTTCCTACACTGGAATAAGAGTAAAATAATACTGCTTTAAGACGTCATGGTAGGCCACCAGATTCCGATTACTAGCTGGGTTAGGATATAAATTAACACTACGCCAGTAATCCCAAAAGTAAGGCAAAGGAGGCTTACACCAAGCGTCAAAATATCGCGAGCTCATACAGTATTTCAAAATAACCCCCTTAACGTGGTTTAGGGAATAAGAAACTATCTATTAAACGTTTGAGATTGTATGTATGTGCAAAGCGCGGTTATAGGGCGAGAATCAGACGGGCCGCATTTTTAAATGCGGCCCGTCTGATTCTCGCCCTGCACGCCTGCATACGGCTGGTTCACGCTTGTTTAACGATTTCCGTAACAAAAAAAAAATACCTACCCATTTTATTATTGATTCAGGACGAGAATCATTAGCATAGTTACGTCCTTGAATTTGACTGCAAAACGACACCTTGTTTAGTACACCAACATTTCACCAGCTTTGTAAAGTCCCAAAACACAAATCTAAAGTCCGAGGATATGACTAAGTAATTCCTAAGGATAAAGGATTGTTTGTATCCAAGGAATTTCGTGAGATAATTACCGATCTCCAGGCAAGCGAATCCGCGGGTATAAGCTAGTAGTTGCATACAACAATATGGAGAGAGAGTTGCATAATTAACACAAACTGTAGTAGTTGTACAAAGTAAGCAGTTGTGCGAGTGTTTTATGTTTGTCTGTGGTTTTACTTTTGTTGATTAAGAGGATAAAACGTGCTGGCAATATATGTTGATGCTGAGTCTGCTGGATGCTTTCGCTGGTTATGTCCATCCAAAGGTTGTCTGAAAGATATCGCTATCAGCGATAAGACCGACGTTGTAACCATAAAATTAGGTAGCAATTTTTGCGGTGTACAATGAAGTTTTATTCTATTCTATTCTTTTGTCCCTACTAGCGTTTCCCCGAGGAAGAAGTCAGAAAGTATCTAATATCGGGATAAAAATTATCATTTGTCCTAACTCAGGCACTCCATGGGGTACATATGTGCCAATATTGACGGCACGGTTGGTGCAGTGACTAAGCGATTGGCTGCTGCGCTGCGTATCGCGCGTTAGATTCCAGCACTAAACAAATATTTTTGTGGCCTACAGGTAGTTGTTCCGGGTCTGGCTGTTTGTGAGTTTAAATATCTGTGAACGCATCCAGAGCAGCGGTGGCCCGTCAGTGGTGGTAGCCCCGACAAACGAGCAGAAAGCCGTGGGTTCGAACCGAGGCAGGCGCATTACTTGGTTTTATTTAATCGCCAGGGGGGTGTGGCTGCATCCCTCCCCTCCCCCGTATAACATGGGTTATTTTTTTAAATTTATAACTTTCTTTATTTTCGTTAATTAGTGAGAAGAGGCGCAACACCGAGAAAAGCGGAAGGAGTGGGACAGTCAAGGCTAAGAAAAAACAATATATATTTAAACAATCATTAAAACAATTTAAATTAAAAATTTACAAGAACTCCCTGTATTTGTGTAAGCGTTTTTTTTTAGTTTTTAATTTAATTTATTCATCTTGTTAGAGCTTAAACTGTTAGGCAAAAATAAACGAAATAGTAGAACGTTCCCTTTTACAATGGCTTTTTCCATGTCAAATTCAATAGCCTTCAATCAGGCCATCACGAGTTCAACTGAATTTCCTTTATCAACTTCCCCGAATTTTCAGCTGCAGTATGAATGTCCAATTTGCACTAACAAAGGGTATGTATGTCAGTATGTTAGTACAACTGGATTTATTTTAATAGATCGTGGATAATCCATGGCGATCTGCCAGCCCATTGATTGAAAATCGTCGCTTCGATGGTCGAAACTTGTATTTTCTGTTTTTGATGTTGAAGGGTAGGTTCCAGTGCCAAAATGTGGTACTGGATTGTGAACCGTATTGAAAATCTAATCTATACCAATATTCTAAAGCTGAAGAGTTTGTTTGTTTGCTTGAACGCGCTAATCTCAGGAACTACTGGTCCGATTTGAAAAATTCTTTCAGTTTTAGATATCGAGGAAGGATATAGGCTACAACTAATAGGAGCAGAGCAGTAATGACAAATGTTGCGAAAACGGGGAAAATGTAACGCAGACGAAGTTGCGCGGGACAGATAGTACCTAAATAGATATGTCGAATTGTTTTTTTGTAACAATAATATGAACATGTAGAAAACGACAAACATTGTCTTTGGATTACAGACTAAAAGCCGTTTGCTATGTGGAAAGCGTCAAACATAATTTGAATTACAGACTAACTTTCACCTCTAATCATTGAATGCGTTTAGCGCTAAACCTGAGCTAAAGGTTTTAGGTTCAATTTCCAAGTCAGGCAAAGTGTTATTGAGTTTTTCCATCAGGAATTTCTCCGTAGCAGCCACGGAGTCTGGTTTTGTGCCCGGTTGATGGCAGTAGACTCGGCCCTATTCCATGGACCTTAAACATGGTTCGTTCCCACTAGTTCTTCTAAAGAGTTATACGGTAAAACTAGTGGACATATTTTTTCCCACTAGTCTTACAATTTAAGGTACAAAATCGTAGAACTAGCGGGGTTATTGTTGAAATGAAAACTTCTTTAGCGGCGTTGCGCACTTATGAAAAATGTTAAACTCGCGTCGTGCGAAAATTCGTAAGACGGATTGACATTTGGTTGCGAAGGAATTTGAACTTTATGACATATGTCATTGAGTTTGGGTTTCCAAAACTGGAAAATTCGTAAGATGGATTGTAATAGTTCTGAAGTGGTTAATTTTTGATGTAATTTATATTGTCATGTTTGTGTACGATAGCGCAATAAATGAACATTGTATTTTACCACATAAATTATAGTACTTTTATACTGATAATTAAAGCAATCCGTGAAAAATTTTTGTTCCCTAACCATTCCAAAATATTTAAAATGCACAATTTAATATTAAAGTTGAAACACAAAACTTTTTGTTTTTTAAAAGCTTTTATTTAACTTGCAATGTATGTGTGTATGTATGTATGTTTGTTACGGTGAAATCTTGGAAGCTAAATTAGCACCACTTCCCGATGACCGATTGAACTGATTTTTTTTTTAATATTAATACGTTTTGGCCTAAATCGTACATTCACACTGAAATACTCGCACTAAAGCGAATATAAGATTTGCTAGTAGTTTATTAGCACGAATAGCCTCAGGTTACTGCGCGAGTTTACATTCGAAGATGACGTAGTAGGAAATTGACAAGGACTAGTTAGAACTGAGAAACAAGGATAATAAAGACTCACATTCTGATTGATTTGATTACATTAAATAAAACACGTCAAGATTGTGTATCATTTATTTTATGAACTTAAAAAGAGAACATTAGTTAGTTCTAGTAACTGTTACCGCTCTTCAATCTATACATCAAAAGGTCAGGTGCAGTACTTAACTATCCTGTGCAAATTGATAACTCGCTCCAATGCTACAAATTGTGAAGTTGGATTACTTGGTGCCCCGTGATCAGTAAGTAACACATTGCAATGAATCTATTTCTGAAAATCGTGACCATGTTGCATTTTGTACACCATTCTGAAACAAAAAGTCTAAAAAGTAAGTATATGTGTGTGTGTGTTTAAGTATTAAGTATTTTTAGGACATCTTTATCAAAAATAAAGACGCTGGTGAATTACACAACCTCTGCCTTTTTAAGAAGTTGGTTAAAAGTAAATTTACGTTACCACGTAAATTAATTAAGTGGGTATAGCCGATCACCTAATAGCTTTATCATCCTAGGGTTATTGTCATTTAATGTGAATTGCACGTCATAAAATGACATAGGGGTCCTGGTACTTTTGTATACATTTTGATTCATCGTTAAAACTGATGTAATGTAATTTTTTAGGACATGGTAATTTTAGGGTTTCGTACCTCAAAAAGGGAAAAAAAACGGAGCCCTTATAGGACCATTTTGATGTCTGTTCGTCTGTCTGTTTGTAAAGACCCTTTATCTCGGGAACGCGTGAAGGTATAGAGTCAAAATTAAAACCAACAATCAAGTCTAGTGAAAAGAAAAATGGGAATACAAATGGGAATGGGAATGAGGAATTCTAAGTTATCTTAAAAAAAAGATACGGCCGTTTAAGCCGCACTTTCAATGGAATCAAAATTAATTCATTTTCCAGTTTCCATTAACTTACGAGCTATGAAATTTGGCAATTAATGTCATCTTACAAATACAACAAAAATCATACTACAAAGTCATACTATTTTCTTGTATTTGTCATACTACAAATACAAGAAAAAGTCTGAAAACATTTGTAATTAAGTCATAGAAAATTTCTCGACGGTATAATATAAAGCTAAGTCGAAGACCCATGGGCCTGGGCATAAAACTCTACACCAGGTTATGCACTAACCACATGATAAAGAAAGAAGAATGCCAGATGTTACCTTTCCACCATCATGATGGCTGTAGCCAGCATATACCCTCCAGCCAGGAGTATGAAAGCAGGTGCTGCTCCTCCCAAAGCGAGGGCTCGAGGGGAACTACCTTCGCACTTAACTTCAAATGATGATTGGCGTATCTGGATGCAGGAGACAATGCCTTGTTCTGAGAGACGCATTAGACTGAAAGTAGGAGAGAAAAGAGAATTACTTTAATGAGGAAACAATGGACGTTTGGCGCTATCATACGAATGAAGATAAAACTAGAGTAGAACTCATAAATACTGCAGTTGATTCACCTCACCTCATTTTCAGATGATTATATCATTCTTGTCCTATTTAATTCATCATCATCATCTGCCTTGCCTTTTCCCAAACTATCTTGGGGTCGACTTCCAGTCTAACCGGATGCATCTGGTTAGAACGATTTTACATGAAGCGACTGCTACGATACCCCTTGGTAAGACTGAATGTCAGACTTTTGACTACTCGTAACGACTGTCAAAGATCTACAAATGACAGCCGGGACCAACGGCTTAACATGCTTTCCGAGGCACGGAGGAAACTCGGTATGTAATGAAATGTATGATATTTGATGTGTTTTTTTTTGTCAACTGACCTATAACTTGTTGGTGTGGTTTATCATCAAAATTCGAGTTGGTTTTTAACAAATAGGTACATAAATTACTTGCTTAAAGTACTTTAATTGTACGTGGCACTACGGACTTTAATAGAAATAGTTCCGAATAGTTAGAGTTGAGGTTAAACTGATCTCGTGCAATTCTAATAACTGTGTGTTGAGCTGAAACTAAAACTTTTGCATTTACGCCAATGTCGAAGAGTCTGAAGACTTTTTGTGAAACAAAATTACAAATTTTAATAAGAAAGATATAAGATGTCAAAGAAGCACTGGCAGACTTTTAGAACTCCACACTCGTTAGATTTTGTTGAAGATTGTAAAGTTTTGTGAGTATATTTAAACCTAGATGATTATGGAATACTGGAAATCAACTCTTGAACTAAATTTTTGAAGCCAAACGTTTTAGCTATTCGGTAGTTTAGAAGTAAGTGTGTTGTGATTCGTACCTCATCATCTGCATAGCCTTTTTCCCAAACTATGATGGGGTCGGCTTCCAGTCTAACCAGATGCAGCTGAGTATCAGTATTTTACATGAAGCGACTGCCTATCTGACCTCCACAACCCAGTAACTGGGTAATACGATACCCCTTGGTAAGACAGGATGTCAGATTTTTTGCTTCTGACTACTCGTAACGACTGTCAAACATCTACAAATGACAGCCGGGACCAAAGGCTTAACGTGCTCTCCGAGGCATGGAGAAAACTCGGTACCTAATGTAAAGATAGTCACCCATCCACGGACAAACCTCGGCAAGCACGGCTTAACCTTGAAGATTGACCTGTGCGGCTATTATCATTTAGCCACGAGCTCCTCATTTTTTGTGATTCGTACCTCCAAGTCATAAACTCCTTATAAGGGCTGTGTTTCTGAAGAACTGGGTACAGCACGGTCTTCTCCATGGACTGTAAGGAACCCAGCTCACACAGCTCATCCTGAGTAAACGTTTTTGATATCAGGGCGTTGGCACTGTTCACTTCAGTATGATAAGCGTAACCTGGAAAATATTAATTTAACAAAATCATCATCACATTTATCAGTGGCTTAGTCTTTTCTCAAATAAGTTGGGGTCAGCTTTTAGTCTAACTGGATACAGCTAAAGGCTGCCTATCTGACCTCCAAATCACAACCAAGGGTAATGCGTTACCCCTAAAATTCTACCAAAAGGTCCCTATTGTTTTATTATGCATACAGTTGATTTCAAGTTCTTAAGTTACAGAGCATATGTTACAAAAAATAACTGAACGTATTATAAATTTAATTAAACATTTCTGGAATAAACTTCATTAGTTCAAGTTTAATGCAGAAAATAAATTCAAACTTTCTGCCTTTTGGGATTGTTGGTTCATGATATTTAGCGTATAAACTATGTAGGTACAGGTCCTGTTCATCATATTCTAGTAGTCACTTCAAGCATAAGGATAATCAGCCTATGGCCGCCTCTCCGTGCGAAGAAAGGGTTATCGTTGAATTTCGTGAACGTCACAATTCATAGAAGTTCTCCCACACTAATGTTTTTGCTTCACCATATTGAGAGCAGCAGTAACTTCAGAATTGCTATAAGTACAAATTTTCTCGACTGACTTATTCGTTATTTGCTTATCCCCGCGCCTTCGTTAGCGTGGAATTTTATGTGTTTGTGTACCTACATATCGTTCATATGTAGGTTCCTATTGAAGCATTCTGTCTATTGATGAAAACCGCATCAAAATCCGTTGACGCGACGCGAGCTACTTTGTTTGACGCAATGTAGAGATTGTACTGTATGACTTTGAGATCACATGGCAGTTGTATTTTGCATTTGTTTTATTGTTTTTTTGGCTATTGAGCCTTACTTTTTCTTCTACTTAAAAATATCGACAGGCTAATATGATAATAAGTCCATCTAGGACTAAGCAGTTTTAAATCAACGAACCTGAAATACTTGAACTTTTCCAAGCAAAACCTTCCTACAAATCTAATACCATATCAAAACGATCCGGGTCGTAGTAAATTACGGCAATTTATTACGGAACTCCAATTTCGGGTCCATGTGTAAAAACCTTTGGAATCTCACTGAGCTGGGAGAGAATCGATCGTGTTACTCTTATGGGGCTCCCAAATAGATGTGGGGTTATTTTAGTTATAGTTAGTGTAAATGCTCGATTTTATGTTGAGTTAATGGACCATTTTTTTTCCATTTGATGGTAACTCAGCTAAATGGTAATTTGATTTAACGTTTGGAACAGCTTTCATAAGCAGTCCGGAGCTACTTAAAAGAAATTACAAAAAAAAACGAATTATACTTTTGCCGATACCCAAATCGTACCCAGGACCCTGCGGTCAGCGGTCGCGCTTGCAACCCCGAGACCAATCAACTACGACTCGATTGAAGTTCAAGTGATGTTGTTTGTTTGCAGCTGAACGAGTTTGGATTAAAGAATACATCATGTGTGGTGGTTAATATGTTCGTAAAATACCATAACATAATTATCATCATATTTTACACAATGTCCTGAATTCATTTGATTTGGTACAACATAAACTTAAAAGATGCTTAGCGTTTCTTTCAGACAAACCTCCTCTCTGCACCATCTTGATCCCTTCAACCAGATCCACCAATAGAGGAGCACCCTTCTTCTTGCTGAACACTTTCTTCTTCCGCAGCTCTTCTTCGATCGGAGCGTTCCTCTTGTTGAAGTAGTATAAAGGGGTCTGCAAGGTTAAGGTATTGGTCAGCTATTGAATCTCCTATAAAGCTTAGGAGCGGTATTTCGGGTTGAGATGGGCTTGAAGAGAGGGTGTTTGTGGTAAGGTGGTGTATTTGTGGTAGGTTTTAACAGCTTCTATTCGAGCTACCGAAAGTTCTAGTTTCCAAATGTCGTAATGGTATGTTACGGTTGCAAATGTCATAATAATGACATATTTGTCGTGTTTAATAAAACACACAGTTTTGGAAAAATACTCCGTCGTTTGCATTGGTCCACTTAGATTTTTAGGCGGCGATTTCTAATAACTTTCGTGGTTTAGAAAAGTTGAGTTGGTTTTTGGGGCTACGGTTCCTTCTTTTAAGCTTTATCCCACACTAGGGATCTCTACTATATTATGGGTGCGTTTACAATAATTTAAACTCAAATAAACAAACAGCCAGACCCAGAACAACTATCTACATTCCATACAAATATTTGTTCCGTGTGGGAATCGAGCCCGCGACACGCAGTACTGCAGTCGATCATTCAGCCACTTCGCCAACATGCTGTCCATGATTAGCACCCTCAGGATCAAAATGAGTGAATCCACTCGGTCTACTACCTGGTCACGAAGACCAGAACTGGACCGTTATGAAACTAAAAAGCATACCTGTAGCCAGGACCGTGTATACCCAATATCTTCATAGATCAGCTCCAGGGGACTCTCGAGCAGTTCCTTCAAGGAGTTGATGGAAGGTGGTGGTCCGTTCAGTAGCCAGCTGACCACTGAGCTGGTGTAATAGTTGTATAGCAGTACGCAGGCCAGACCTGTCACCAGGATTGTCACCTTGCGAGCTGGTTTTAGGACAAACAAAAAGTAATTTTTAGGTCTTGTAGAACATTGTCTCTTGTATCTGCTATGTAAAGTTATTATCATTCTTACATTATTAATTATTGTTGAACATGTACAGTCAGCATCAAAAGTCGGTTAACACTTATCAATATTACACCAAGTTTTGTGCTGATCTGTGTGATCTGAAGCAATTTTTTTTTTGGGAATTTCTGTAACCATTGATGAAAATATTATTATGTCGTTTACTCCAGTCTGTTACTATGGATCGTTCTAAAACTAAGACGTCTTGTAATTTTGGATATTTATAGTGACTTTCGTTGCTTACCGTACCTTATTATGTTCATAACCATACTATTTTGTAAGTTGCTATCGTTATTTCGCGGAAAATATCCTTTTGAATCTTGAGGGAGAAGATTTAAATCCTTATTTACGGTTTGACCATGACGGCTAACTAAGCTATACAACTCCAGTTTATGCGGGACTCTGATTTTACGGGAAAATCTATACAAAACGAGGCTATGTTATATTGGAAAGGTAGATATAGCTTCAGGTGTCGCCGTGTGTCTTGTTCTTTCAAAATTACGGCAACTGTTTTTTACCAACTTTACTTTGCTACAACTAAAACATCACGTATTAAAAAAACAGCTGAACTTCTATCGTAAGCATCATTTAAACAGTATTGTAAATTACCATAAAAAACACTATTTAAAGTTAGTTTTCGGTTATTATCAGTAGGTACAATCTAGTATTTCTAGATTGAATTTCAGCCTAAACTAACAAAGCCCTCTAGGCTTTATTAGTTTTTAGAGTTGGTTGTTAGAATCAAATTTTAGTCCTGACATGATTCAGGAACATTATTCAACTTTGATAACTTAGCTCAATTCAAGTTTCTTTGATCACTATCAACGAACGTTAATCGCGTGTCAGTCTTTGTGATAAACGGATAGCTTTCAGAAGTAACGACAGGTCATCTAATAAATTACAGCCATACGGAATTTATTAGATTAGAACAAGCAGGTACAGGTTTTTCAAAAATGTTTAGACTTGAGGGACAGTAATTACTAGTGCCCGTCTATGCTTCGTTTAGAAGGTCTAATCGCAATATGTTAAAACACCGAGATTTCTATGCTATTATCAAAGTTTAAGAGCAGCGGTGGCCCAGTGGTGGCAACCCCGACTAACGATCAGTAAGCCGTGGGTTCGAATCCAGGCCAGCAAATTACTTCGTGTAATTTATTTCATAACTGCTGCCCTCAAAAACGGTGAAGAAAAACATCTTGAGGAAACCGGCATGTCCTAGCACTAAACATTCCAAGACATGTGACATCTACCAACCCGCACTGGGCCCGCGTGGTGGATTACAGCCCACTCCCTCTCATAGAGACTCTGTTCTAGCAGTGGGAACAATATAGCTGATGATGATGATCAAAGTTTAATCATGACATGATCGGTGTCGGTGTGTCTATTTATCTGCTGGCTGTAAGGTACACCAACGCGAAAACGCTTACTACGTAGGTACTCCGTACATCATTATGAGCACACCCCACAAAGAAATTTTAAGTCGGTTGTGTAAAAAAAAATCTGCTGTTTCCTACAAAAGTGCAATACCTTCACGGACAAATGTATGGAATAGCTGTTTTTTTTTAATTTTTGTACTTGGTAAGCGTTTTCGCTTCGGTGTACTTCTACTGACTGTAGATACCGACCGACACGAAAATAGGATAAATTACAGTAATCATTTTTACCTGTTGAAATTCTTTTTGTTCCACCATCATCAATGTCTTGGAAAACTGTAAAATACACCATGTAATAAAACACAACGTCTCTAATACAAAATGATTGATCAAATCTAAATGAAATTACGTGTAAGTTTAACATACATTGCTGACAAATCGAAGCAACAACAGAGAACACAGCATACTGCACTGACGTTGGACGTTGTTCGAACAATGCCGACAACAGTAGTAGAGCAGCACATAGTCCTGAGACTGCTATCACAGCCCACCATGCTGTAGGACTGAGAGGTCTTAGGAACTGATTCTCGAACTTTCCAGGACCTACTGTTGGTATGCGGTAGTAGTAGCGAGTTCTGAAAGAGGAATACAATCATGTTGTAGGAATTGTGGAGGTTCAGAGGTCTTGGACAAGCAACAAATACTTTCAGAGCGTATCGTTTTCTCACGATAACTGTCAACTGAACCCAGTTGAAAGTTATTGTAAGAAAACGTTTTCATAGGTTTGTCGGTAGCTAAAGTTAATCCAATATACATTATTGACGTTTACACTGTAGAATTTACAGAAATTTCGGAAAATAAGGACTTGTATGTTTACAAGTCCTAATTACACGTCACGTTTTATACATGGCGTGAATCTCTTCCAAGGATGAGTTGGAAATTTAAACAGGTGTAACGGAAAGGGTATATACATATATACTTAAGGGAACAACAGATACGGATCATCAAACTGAACATGTTCCTCTATCGGACAAACATCGTAATAGGGAAAAAATTATCTACTGCCCCATACAAAATTTCAATATATATTCGACCCAAATGTAAAGGCAGCTGATATTTTTTTTTCGCTATTACGATCTTTGTCCGATGGAGAAACATGTTCAGTTGGATGGTCTGTAGCCCACCCTTAAGAATGTATATGTTACCGGCCAAAGCCGATCTCAGGCCAAACTAGTTTGTCCTTTCCGTTTATCGTGTCAGGATATACCAACCCAAACAAAACATTTACAATGCGCCCTACTTGGATGTGGCATCGCTCGCTACGCTCGCTCAGATCGCGCGTTTGTGGTCACAGTTCTAACCTAACCCATTTAGATGGGGTGCAGAGTCCTTTTGATTGAGTTTGGCCTAGGACAAACTAGTTTAGCCGGAAATCGGGTTTGGCCGGTAACATATATACCCTTTCCGTTACACCCTGTATATTGCAGCCACCATACATTCAATTAGGTTAGAATTCGCTTAAAACAGAGGCCAACGGTAGCTTCTATTGCTACAGTTTCAAATCCGGGTTGGTTATAAAAACCAATTAACGAAATAGCTCAATAACACTTGGCCGACCCGAGGATCGAACCGAAAACCCTACGCTAAGGAGATATTTTGAGGGAGAGGTTGATTGCGAACACTAAAGCAGCGTTGCAGTCAACGTTTATGGATCACTAAAATTAATTGAAGTGTATGGTCGGTTATGATAAGTTTACCAACTCTGATCCCCAATTTTGCATAGTTAAAAATATAATATGTCGCCTGTTTCCCACATTGGTCGGACAGAATTGTCCCTGCTGAACCCCCACATTTTGCCTGTTTTGTTTAAGTCCAACTTAATAGGGTCCCCGGAAGGGATATTTTACTGAAATATCATCATCTGCCTAGCCTTTTCCCAAGTTTGTTGGGGACGGCTTCCAGCCTAACCGGATGCAGCTGATTACCACTATGCTATATGGAGCGACTGCCTATCTGACCTCCACAACCCAGTTAGTACTAGGTAATTCGATTACCCCTTGGTAAGATTGGTTGTCAAAGTTTCGGGTCACTGACTATCTGTAACGACTGTCCAAGATCTACAAATGACATCCGGGATCAACGGCTTAACGTGTTTTCCGAGGCACGGAGGAACTCGGTATGTAATGGGTCCCATCACATACCGATACCAACCCATCTACAGACCAACCTAGGCAAACACAGGTTAACTTGAAAATTGATTCGAGGGGGTGTTATTATTTAGCCACGAGCTCCTCCGAGTATTATTGAAATAATAATGATCCAAATATAGAGCTTTGAAGTGACTCTCAAATTAAAAGCTGCTGATAACGGTTTGGAATTTAAATTCCGGAGCCGGAATCATATTTGCATGTCAAACAATAATTCATTCGGGTCAGCTTTTGTTTCTTTAATTTGTGTGTCATAAATTATTCATTATTATTTTTAAAAAATTCGTATGCCTTGATTTATTGTAATGACTCGTCAAGTATCCACTTCACTGCAGAATAAATTATAACAAGATGAATTGTGAAATTTACAGCCTCGTTGGTCGAGTGCATGAGCATGAGGTTCGATTCTCGGGTTGGGCAAAATGTTATTGGATTTTTCATCAGGAATTTGTCAGTATCAGCCACGGAGTCTAGATTTGTACCCGTTTGATGGCAATAGTTCTAGTTTATTGTTATATATTCAGTGTTAAGTTAAATGTCGTCAGGTGTGTTTTGTGTTGAGTAAGAGAAGACGAAGAAAACAATGGATAGACTGCGTGTAAGATCTGATGTGTAGAATGAGGTCTGAGAAGACTACTTATAGAGAAGTATTTAAGAAGACATACTACGCCGAACCCAAATAAATTGGAATAATGTTTGCTATCAGAATCCCGGAGGCCACATTTATGCCAAAAATATAATATCCGCTTAGAGTATACACCAGTCAGATTGGTATTTTTAGGCATGTTTGAATGAATCAATCCATTCAAAATTTCATCTTACTCAATCGCAGTCAGAGGTGAATTCAACACGTCGTTGTTTTCTTGAACACTCTTGAGCATCCGAATGACCGGCGACAGATCTTGTTCTCGAAAGTATAAAGAGTTCGATACCACCTGAAAAACAAACTAATTCTATAGTAGGTGTTTCTCAAGGGCGAGTACTAGGGCCAAGTTTAATCGTATCGTAGTAACCAAGACATAGCCAACCAAAATACAGTTAATAAATTAATTTGTAAAAGATTATATATTAATTTATCAACTGTAAAGTTTCAAACAAAAGATTAAAATTACCCTAGAGCTGTTTCTCTCGTATGTACCAATCCACCTATCAGTGATGGTGGGAATATACCTGTAAACATAATGATTAAATAAGTGTGGCGATAAACACAGGTAATTTTTTTTCATACAGTTCTATTGAATAACAGGTAAGCAAATAATTAAATTCCAAAATGTGCTCTCACCAAACTTATATAGGTTTTGCGAAAAAGTGTTGACAGAAAAACTTTTATGTACAAGTTAGCTCAAACATCTTTTATAGAACGATAGATTTTTTGTATGATTGAGCGAAATAATACCTATTATTCAATAACTGTGTTTGTGTGAATGAAATTCAATATCAACGAAACAAAAAACGAGTTTTTAACGCGGTAAGGTGAGAATCTTGAAATTAAAATATTTGCAGAAAAAGGGGGAAACGGGGTTATAAGGAAATTAGTCTTACCTAATGTTATGCATATTAGCTACAACGTACAAAACAGCAGCAGATGTTTGCGTCACCATAGCAACACCAGGAACTGGTTCTAGACCAGTCAACGATTCTGGGTCAAATTGTTTTGGGGGTGGTTGAACCTAAAAGAAGGCACAACACTACAAAGTCATGGTATATAAATGGTAAAACTTATTGACTTGTAATGTTTTTCAATCGTATGCAATGTAGTTGTGCTCTGTTTAAATAAAATTTATGTCAACAGCAAAATTTTATATGCCAAAATATCTCTGTTTGCCTATCTTATTAACTTAACAACGTAATGGATTTTGATGTTTTTTTTTGCAAACAGTTAGTCCACAAACTTTGTTATGACTTGTGTCAGGTACTTGATATCCCTGCAGTACGTCGGGTTATTTCCAACCTAGACAGGCGAAGCCACGGACAAAAGTTCGTTTAACATAAATGAATGTATACTTACAACCAAAATCATCTTCATTGTTAAATTCTGGAAATCCCATCGTCGATAGTACTTATACCCATTCAAATTAATATCCAAATGAAGGCCATTATGGACGTCCCAAGACCCAAGGTCATGTACAATCAAATTGCCGCCTTGGATCTTACCATAGTTGTATATGTCGTAGAGGGTGTAGTTTGAGCTATCTTTGAAAGCAAATAATGGTGTTAATTGTTTAGCTATAATTTTGATTGAGACATATTCTGATAATACAGAAGGAATAGTAAAATTAAACGAGGGATATGCTCAGTGTCCGTACCATGACTCCGTCTCGTTTGCACTCTGGAATAGGCATGGAACAATAATGTTTTAAGACGTCATGGTACGGACGCAGGTATGTGCTAATGCTGACATGCCGTAGTTATCAAAAATAAATAAAATTAAAGAAGGAAATAATTAAGTAGTAAAAGTTGTTCTGAAGAACTTTCCCCCTAAAAGATTATCAATAAATAATTTACTGTGTATGCCTGTATATTGCATTTAACCAGACCGCCTGCACCTACTTGCCAAATATGCAAGAAAAGAGCAAAGACTGTGTTTTATTTACAAGTCACTTAATGACAAAAAGCATGTAAGTAGCATAATAACATAACGCCTTGTAATTCTCGTAGGGTTATGAAGAAGTGTACTTAACAAGTATACTCACATTTCTTTGAGTCTCATGTAATAGGGGGCTCGGAGCCTTTTGCCATAACCTGGACACATATCCAGACTCTAGGGCAGCTACTGAGAAATTCTCAAAATCCAATAAAAGAAAATATATATAGATAGCTAGATAAATCATTTATTCAGTGCACACAAAAGACATAGCACACACTCAGAAGCACAATTAAATGATACAGATTACATAAATTAATATATATAAAAACAAGGTGCCAATTTAAAAAAGAAAAAAACATATTTTCGAAACAGTTATAGCAACACCATGACATATTTCTCGCTCTGTATGGTGTCGGACGTAAAGAATAGCACCACCCCATATCTTCCCGTGGGTGTCGTAAGAGGCGACTAAGGGACTTGCCAGAGAATGGACAGCAGCGTTCTCTGTGCTTTTGTAACAACCGTACTGTGATCGCCAACCCGCCTGCCAAGCGTGGCGATTATGGCAAAACCCCCCAAAATCTCAATGTGACTTGGGGGAGGCCTGTGTCCAGCAGTGGACGTCTTTTGGGCTGAAATGATGATGAATGATGACATATTTGAAATAAAATAAACAGTAAATACGGTGCAGTGTGCATCTCAAGGTTGCACCAAATGGGAGTCCAGCTCAGCATGTGTCAGGCATGCACCTGACGCTGATATTCTGCTGGATCCCACACAAAACACTAATAATAACACAAACAACAATAACACTCAATAACACTTTGTCCGACCCGGGAATCAAATCCATGACCTCATGCTGAGCAGTCGTGTTATCGACCAATACACCGAGACCGGCAATTAGAATAATAATCTTAAAATTTACTTAAAGAAATTCTCTAAGCTTTCAAGATTATGTTTTTGTCAAGTTAACAATGCTTGCTAAAAGCAAATCAGTGCATAAATGACTATCCTTTACATATTGACACTTGTCCCGGCTTTCAAATAGCCCATTAAACTATCAGTCCACCTTGTCATGGGAATAATCGATGTCAGTCATTACAGGTCAGCTTTTGGCTAGATTGAAAACTGACACTAACCAACGTAATTTGGATTAGGGTAGTTAGGTTAAATTGAGTTAGTCGCCAAACTGGCGGTTAATTCGCGGCTTAAAGTAAAAGTAAATACACAAAACGACACATGAGGGGAGGGCCTTATGTGGACGGTGAGTAATGGGCTAGCTCACCGTCATAAGACGGACGTCTTATGAAGACAGGCCGTGTCGATGGCGCATTCGTGTTCCACGCACGCCTCAAGGAGATGTCAGGAAATCGGAAGGGGTCCGAGAGGGCCGATGCCTGCCAGGGCTGCGGGACTGTTCGAAAGAGATACCGTGGCCCTGGAACACAAAGGGCTAAGAAGGAACATGGATGGGTTTTAGTCAGTACAAGTCTAACACTCTCTTCCGCTCCGCTCATAGCAGGAGGAGTCATTTGAAGATTTCCCAACCGTAAAAAAATATAAAAAAGGTAATGTGACATTGTTCATTGAAAGTAATGTGACATTCTAACGAGAGAAAAATTGATAATGTACAGCGATGGATTCATAGTTAGTGAAAGGATAAAAGATTCAAAAGTGTATGGGACTGAGATAAACTACCGAAAAGATTATGTCAATCATGTTGATAGCCGCTAAAACGTCCGGGCCTAAAAATACGCCTAATAATTGACGTCAAGGTCACAAAACATATCAAATTTCAACGTTCATTCTCAAAAATGCGCATGCGCGAATTTTGGGCGCGAAACACGGCGCACTTAAAGCTTATTATCTCGTAAACTACTGCAGCTACACAAAAACAAAAAATACGTGTGTATAGCTGAAACAATGCAGAATCTAACTATGTCAAAACTAATTACAACAATTAGATAGAAGTATTTGGAAAAAAATGTGAACTTGAGAATATATGTTGAATGTCAGTTTCTCCAATAAGAATAAAAGTTTTACCAATTAGAATTGTAATTGGTATCAATAAAACCTATTTATAATTAAACTAGACTATATAAGCTTTGTTTTAATACCCATATGTCCTTACTTTGGCACTTTCTTAGTAGCTAAATTAACCAAACAAATCAACCCCTGCTCTGATCGATTCGATACCTACTGATTTTGTCGTGTTTTCGTAAAAAATTCGCTAAGATTTCGTTTTTTTTTACTGTTTTATATTGCGGAGACACTAATAATTACTTAATTGAACTAATTTTCGTAATACGAGCACTATTTTAACTATTTTTTCAATAATTTCTAAAAAAACATTAACAAAATACCACGATCGACATGGCACCACTTTTACATTTCGATATTATCGTTTCAACAGACTTTTAACCTACGATGTTTTTAGATATTCGTAAAGCTCGATTAACGAGGTTTATTTTGATATATAACACTATATATATTGGGTTAAAATAAAAGAATACTCACGTTTTAAAACCAGAGAACATAAATCACAACACGGCATTACGGTAAAATTAGACAACTGACTTTTAAAACTTTTTTGACATTTAATTTTGACGGCTGATAGTGTCGTTCTTTATGCCATAGACGCGGAATTTAATACTGTATCCATAAGAGGGACCATAGATGGTAAATTCATAGAGATTTTAAAAGTTTTAGTAAGTTTTTTGGTACAACTCTTCGAGGCGTATAAGTACGCCCGGACGTTTGACGGGAAAAATTTTTGGGCGTACTTTGAGTGCTGAACGTTTGACGGGAAAAATTTTTAGGCGTATAAGTACGCCCGGACCGCTCAACGGATAGTCGTTTTCTTTGAAATCAATTGTAACTTGCATACACCGTCTAAATATTAATAGTAGTAAGTAGTAGTTGCAGTAGTAGTAAATAGTAGGTAGATTCAAGTAGTAGTTACACCAATTCGCCAGTTATGCTTAGTTCCCATGTCACAAATCCCGTCCATGCTGCCACTTATGACACTTTCTTCTTCTTCTTGCATGATTTAAATATGCAAAGCGTTCTGGGTAACTGGAGAAGTCCGTTTGACCATGTGTTTTGGGGTGCAGAAGGCAAGATATAAGGCGCAAGATAGTTTGCAACAAAGCTCTACATCAAATCAAATCAAATCAATCAAATCAAAATATTTTTATTTTACATAGGCCTACACGGGCACTTATAAAAAGTCGACATAAAGGTGCTCGGTTCGGATTGGTCGTTTCGTATGGAGAAGAACCGGCAAGAAACTCCATGGTCACTCTTTTAATAGTACATTGTTACCCCAGGGGTGAAAGAAACTTATTTAGTCCCGAGACGGGGTTTGGCCCCCGAATGAAGTGAGGGCGCCAATAGTTCGAGGGACTAAATAAGTATTTAACCCGAGGTAAACACTGTGCTTTTCATCTCAGCCCGATCACTATGTATGGTAAGCCTATCCCTTGGGAGAAGCAAGCCAAATACTTAGGAGTCTTACTTGACAACCACCTGTCTTTCGCGGCGCACATCAAAGCAGCTCGCGACCGAGCTGCCTTTGCTATGGGTAGGCTTCATTTCATGATCTCGGCAAAAAGCAAATTGTCACTCAAGTGCAAGTTGCGCCTTTATACCGCGGTGATCCGCCCCATTATGACGTACGCTTGCGTCGTGTACGCTCACACCAAGCCTAAATACATCCATAGGATGCAAACCTTGCAGAACCGGTTCTTACGTAGAGTCACGGGAGCCCCTTTTTATGTCCGTAACGACCGTCTACACGTAGACCTTAGAATGCCCACCGTCCTTCAGTTTATGAAACGTCTTTCGAAGCGTTTCTTCGATAACGCCAGTAAACACCGTAATCCCCTGATCGCAGCGGCCGCCCGTTACGAACCCTCGCGCATTAGTACAGTACGCCGTCCTCGGCATATTCTCGTCACTCCCGATGATTCTATCACCCTCCTCCAGGAGAGTAGCAAAGAGACTAGCACTCTTAAAAAGTTCAGACACAAACCGCCGTCTTTCCGACCTCGCCGTCGAGGTCCGTCGCGACGTCCCGGTCCATGCCCTCCCCGACCCTCGCTCGAGCCAGCCCGCGATGCTGTGCGGTTTTAAATCAGCCCCTAAATAATGATATCACTCAGATCCAGCCTGTCCCCATGCAGTCCTCCCCCAGCGACGCCCTGAGCCGAGGCTCGTACCCCACAGGGGGTGCCCTCAGCGTATAGTCGCTTAGTTTGTAAGTTTTTATGCCCTGGCTGGAGGCCTTACTCTTAAGGCACCCACAGGATAGTCCGGTTAAGCAGACGACAACCTCCTAGGTTGAACTGCGAGATGCCATTCATAAAAAAAAAAAAAAAAATGTGCTTTTCATTACGAATACAAGGAAAGTAAAAATAAAAACATGAATTAGTTGTAGAAAAACTAAGTACATTTTATTTCGGGTTGCCGCTTTCCCGGCTATTTTGTTTTTTTTTCTGTGGCCAGCCAGCTCTTCAGCCATTACTTTTCATTTTCATCATTGAAAAAATGGTAAATATTTGCCCAACTCTATGTTATTTTAAAGAAATTGTTGAAACTAAATTATAATAAAGTTATTTAAAAAATATATATTCTTTAATCAATAATTAACTTTAAGTTATTTCAATTTTACATCGTGGCTGCATAGAAAGTTGTAACATGGTTCAATAAAAATGTCAAAATAGAACTACTTTTTTTAAATAATTTGACATCTGTCAGTTGAAAGCGATTCTCCCTAGGTATGAAAAGTATTACTTTCATCCCGCTCTTCAGGCAACTGCAGACCTACTTTCAGAGTATGAGTAATGAAAAATCATTTGGTTTTACAATATTTCTGTTACAGTGTTAGTACTTAAGTATGGGAGGACATCGTTAGCCCGACAATAAGTCCACACCCTGCTCCTGTGCTGGCACTCAGAGCTTCCAAAAGGAAAACATGGCCTACCCGGGAATCAAATCCAGGACAAAACGATTTTGCGACTACTAACTAGGCTAACGAAGCTATATACATAGCTTCGTTAGCCTAGCACATACTGCACTGTTCTTAAAGAAAAGTAAATTACTCCTTTTCCCAATAAGTTCTAATTGATAAGATCTTAAGTCCCATTTTCGCACGTCGTTAGTTAGCTAGTTCTATAGATAAGAGCTTTGAGTTCTGATAATGGACCTCTTTTCTTGCTGTACTTTATTTAATTCCCACTTATTTTTTTATCTCCCAATCTTTACGGGTCAGATGGATGGGATTTAATTTGACAGTGTTCTAAAGGGTTGGTAACCTTTTGGTCTGATTTAACTTGAGTATATAGAACTTTCAGTCTTCCTTCAGTTTTATTAAAAATATCCAGTCAAAGTTTGGCTAAGGTCAAAATTAGCAAGCTTAAACAAAGTGACTAGAAAAAGTTGCCAATTTTCAAGTCAACTTTTCGATAGAAAACTAAAAATTGACGTAAGCTACCATAAATAGTAGTATTTTCGGTAGCTTATGTAAATTTTCGCAGTATTGAGGTAGCTCAATCCTGTTAAGAATCCATATAGAAATAAGAAACACTTTGAAAGCGATTGTAACTAATGTAGGCAAAAACGGGTTGCACCCTTGGAGTACCGGCAGAAGTGAAAACTTGAAAATTAACGTTGTGCATTTTTGATATTTTGGAATGGTTAGGGAATAATTTTGCACGAATTCCTTTAATTTTCAGTATTTAAATAATATCATTTATGTGGTAAAATACAATATTCATTTATTGCGCTATCGAACACAAACATGTCAAATAGTTTTGTTTGTGTGACAGATGTCATAAAGTTCAAATTCCTTCGTAACTTAATGTCAATCCGTCTTACGGATTTTTCAGTTTTGGAAACCCAAACTCAATGACAGATTTCATAAAGTTCAAATTCCTTCACAACCTACGTGACCTGACGGTCACGTGTCCTGACGCGAGGCCTGGCGGGAGCTAAACATTTTTTACCCATCACAAAAGTGCACAACGCCGCTAAAGAAGTTTTCACTTCAAAAACCATGTACATAAAGTTCCTCCCTTCTTTTTCCCCAGGGGAGTAAGCAGAAAACAGAGAACACCACCTGGTATGATACTAACATACTCCTTTTGCCTCGTCCTCATTCTTAAATCTGGTCATGCACGCAAGCTGGTTGCGAGTACTACTCACCTGACATTTCTGAAGAACCTAACCAATGAGGTCGGTCAACAAAGTAATTTAAAAAAAAAGTAAGAAAATTAGAGTTTCGCGGGCTACCCTGCGCTTCCCCTTTTGAATCAAAGGACTACATACCAAGAGTAACTTTAAAACTAAACACAGCATACGGAAGACGGAACGGAAGTAACAGTACAGGACAGGAAATGACGTCGTCGAAGCGTTCAAGTAGAGGCATCTTATTTCCTCCACTACCGATAGCTCGTATCCTGTATTTACCAGGCAATATTTTAATTTTTAGCAGTCTTCCGAACTGAGCTTACGCCTCAATTTTATTTCTATCTATTTTTAGGGCTCATTTCCTGAGTTTATCTATCCGGAATTTACTAATAGCAGCCACGGAGTGTAGTTTTGTGACCAGCTGGCCTACCATGACTTCTTAAGACATTATTGTTTTACTGCTTTTCCAGTGTAAGAAAGAGTTGGCACTAGACATTCTGTACAGCTCTGTCTCTTTCCCACACTGGAGTAAGAGTAAAACAATACTGCTTTAAGACATCATGGTAGGCCAGCAGGTGATGGTAATAGGCTCGCCCCCTATTTCATAAAATGTGGGTGTATTAATTACTGTCTTAGGTCTTAATTACTCTGACTATCCATTCGGGATTACAGGCGTGATGTTACGTTATAGTATTGTTTGTATCTTTTATACTGTTATAAAACATTTTCTGTTTTTTTTTTTGTCATGGTTTCATTATTTTTGATTATGATATTGCATACATCCATCATACATCTCTTCTTTGGAATATTGCTAGTTTAAAGGGTTCCGTACGCAAAGGGTCAAACGGGACCCTATTACTGAGACTTCGCCGTCCGTCCGTCCTTCTGTCACCAGGCTGTAATCTCATGAACCGTCATAGTGAGCCAGTTGAAATTTCTACAGATTATGTATTTCTGTTGCCGCTTAAACAACAAATAAGTAAATATTTAAGAGGGCTCCCATACAAAAAAGCGATTTTTTGCTCGTTTTTATAAATAATGGCACGGAACCCTTCGTGCGCGAGTTAGACTCGCACTTGGCCGGTTTTTTTTTTAACATTTACAATAATATATTTAAGAAAAACAAATGCTATAAAAACAATACCTTTCTTAGCCAGCACAATATCAGCATCCACGCTAATATTCAGGTTATCAAGCACTTCAATTAGGGTCGCGTTTCGGTCCTTATCAAACAAGATCGTATTGATATCAGTATCATTATAGCTCTCAGTTTCAGCTTCATCATCTTCGATAAGGAGCCATTTGTGACTTGAGTCTAGCCACATGTTTTGAGATGCCTGGAAATTGACACTTGGATTATTAGGCTGTTTTCTTCATTTTTAGGTCCTTCTGGGCACTTTTCCTGTTGACAGCGATGTCGACGAATTTTTTGACGCCTTGTAATTTTGATACTTGTACATATTTTATTTTCATTTTATATCTATTTGCAGTTTGTAAATAATGTACATAATATGTAAAATAATAAAAAAAAATTAGGTCATGTACAAAATTGGACTATTTTTGGTTAAAACAACCTATTTAACTTACTTTTAGTACCGTCTACGTAAATCACTTAATTTAAAGGAATGGAGTACTTTTACTACGGTATCACCTTTAAATACCTAAGTGCAAAGAACTGCGGAGGTGCCCTAGCCATGTCAATGAAAGTTTATAATAAATTACCCGAAATTATTAAAAATGAAAAAAAATATCATTCATAAATAAATTACAACAATTTTTATTTTATTAATGATATTATACTATTAATGAATACCTAAATTACAAATTTTAAATTAATATGGTTCAGTAAACAGTTTTTGTTTTTTTTTTTATATTTTTACGTTTGTACAACAACTAATTGGTAAAATTATAAAGCCCTCTCCCGGTCTCCTACTTTGCTGTGCCCAGTCTATATAAATATAAATCTAGCTAGTAGGTACCTAGCTTTAAGCCCCTTGGAACATCTTTCTTACAATATGGAATAAATGAAAATGAAATATGAGCTTTTCCCTTTAAGTTTAGTCAAATTCAAGACTCAATTTCCCTTCTACTTATTCTAACATCTTACTACTGTTATAAAATACAAAAGTTTGAGAGGAAGGACGGATGGATTTTGGTTACTCTTTTAATACCGGTCGTACGAATTACGATCCCGTAAGACCATTACTGAACTCCACGAAGCCTCAGGCATTGTTGCTATTCCACCAATTCGCACTAAGCGTTTTCAAACGTCTTTCATAATGCGCACAGCAAAGGAGTGGACTCTCTGCCTGCGTCTGTGTTTCCAAACGCTTACAACCCTAATCTCTTTAACGTTAGAGTGAACAGGCTTCTTTTGGGTAAGCTCGTACCATTGTTGAATTTGTCTCTGTCATCTCTGACATAAACTCAAGTCAAGAGCAAACCCAAAGCAAATAAAAAATAAGCTAGTATTGTACAAATTGTTACGTTAGGAACACACACAGGCGCCACTATAAAAAGGAAGTTATATAATTCTATCAGAAATCTTGTGTGTGTTGAACACAAATGCACTTTGTAAGTTCTACTAACACCAAAGTTTCTATCGGTGGGTAGGTAATCAATTATGAGATAATCCCTTGACTAGGAACAGAATCACGTGCATGATTTAAAGGGTTCACAAAAACTGGGTCACTATGTCAGTAACTTCTACTACTACCCCATAGATGTACGCTAAGGCTAGCTAGTCTTCGCCAGTTACTTGCTAAAACAAAAATAGTTTTAAAACCTTTGGAATAGTTTTGTTTACCTTTTCTGGTAGATATTTAATAATAACTGTTTTAACTAAATATATATATAATATATAATAACTAACTACTTGCATTTGTCTGTTAAATATTTAGATGGTCTATCTGTCCATTGTCTTTCGTCGCAATTTACGAATTTGAAACTAAGGCCGGTGCCTTATATTGCGACGGCAATTCGGCTTCCCACGGGTGATATTTACTGATTAATAAGTTTAAAAGTGCAATTTTTTTTGCAAACCCGCCTTGTACTGAAAGTTACTACTTAATGTATCCAGTTTTTTTTTGTGTTTTGCATCTCGCAGTTCGACCTAGGAGGTTGTCGTCTGCTTAACCGGACTATCCTCTAAGTGCCTTGAGTGTAAGGCCTCCAGCCAGAACAATGTTTGGAGTGCGATACATTGAGTCATACCGAAAACGTGATTTACCACCCAAAGTGGCTTTCGTGAACGTGTCTTTTACACCTTGTATAAGTTTTGTTTTTTTTTTTCGGATGGAAAATCATCAAATGACTTCTCCCGCTCTGGGCGGAGCGGAAGGCTAAGCACCAGTTTCTAGATCTCGGTCTTAGTATTCTTTATAATAGGTAGGTAGCACCAAATTGGACATACACTGATTAGTTCTGTTCCACCGAAAAAAACAAGTTTGCTCGGCTAACTGAATATGGAAACCCCGCATTGCAAAAACACACCCGCATTGCAAAAACACACCCGCATTGCTCATACTATGAACGGCTATGCCAGCATTTTGCCATAATCCCCATCGATCTTCGCGTTTGGTAATCTGATTGATGATCACAGTATTATAGGTATCAATAAATGAGACTTCTACTAACCCTGTTATCTACCACGCTTACAAACAAATGAAGCAACCTTTTCTTTGATAAAAACATAAATTAAATAATAATCAACGTATGAAATGTTCCAAGTTACTTTTTTCAGGGCTTCATTTGTGACAAATTGAAGGACAATTAAAATTATATACATGTCGCAGTGTGATGATTTTATTTCCGTTAGATTCGGTCATCATGTGGGCAGAACATGGGTATCGAGCAATGAAAACACACACTACACACGGTACACTGCTTTTATCGGACTAACAAATTACTTGAAATTAAAATCCAACACAATAACACTAGGCACAATGAATCAGGTTACAGTTTCGGGACGTCTTGACTCCGCCGCGGTCAGACATAGACTGTCCTCTTTGCAGCGAGCTCGAAACATCACGACTCTGTAGTAAGCGCGCTTAGTTGTGGGTAGACTGGTAAGTAGGTCGATTGACCTTTGGCGAGCTTTCGACTCATAGTCCGTACTAATAATCAGACTCCGACATACATAACATGACATGAGGAGCTCGTGGCTAAATAATAAAAGCCGCACGGGTCGATCTTTAAGATTAAGGCGTGTTTGCCTAGGTTGGTCCGTGGATGGGTGACCATAATTACATACCGTCCGTGCCTCGGAAAGCACGCTGTCATTTGTAGATCTTTGACAGTCGTTACAGGTAGTCAGAAGCCAAGTCTGACATCCAGTCTTACCAAAGGTATCGTATTACCTACCCGGTTACTGGGTTGTAGAGGTCAGATAGGCAGTCGCTTCATGTAAAATACTGGTACTCAGCTGCATCCGGTTAGACTGGAAGCCGACCCCAAGATAGTTTGGAAGAAGGTTATGCAGATGATGAACATGACATCACGACTGTGATCCCCGAAGGGTTTGGCAAATGTGTACCCAATAGTACTCACATTTTGTTCAATTATGTTTTTTTTTAATGCCATGTATTAGGGAGCCAGCCTATTGCCATTAAACGGACACAAATCCAGACTCCGAGATGACAACTGACAAATTCCTGATTGAAAAACTCAATAACACTTTGCCCGACCCGGGAATCGAACCCAGTACCTGATGTTCAGCAGTCGCGTTTGCGACCACTCGACCAACTAGGCAGATAGTTATTAAAATGTTCTCGTAGGTAATTTGAGTTTCACGGCTAAAAGTTTTTTTTACTGCCGTATTACAAATGATGCTCTTGTTATAATTTCCTTTCAGATGCTGAAAGTTTGTTTAAATTTGAAGAAAGCTTATATTTATTTATTAATAGGAGAACCAGCAGGTATAGCAGATGGAAAACCAATGTAATAATATTGTAGGGTAAAAAAAGATAAAGTAGTAGAAAACAAAATAGGATCCCTACCAAACTCAATAAAAAACAAGGAAAATAAAATTAGGTACAATAAGCACTAAGGGCTTTTAAAACGTCACCGTGCAGAAAAGTGCAATCAGAAAAGGTTTTGGTGGGAAATGGATCAAATGAGAACTATTCATAAAGAATATTAAAGACCTCATTCGCTCGCACTATGAGTGCGAGTATAAAAACGTAAAATATTCAAGCATGGGCGCGCTTATTATTTCCAAGGGGGTGCATCTTCACTTCCATGAAAACATCTCGAAATTATTTGAAATCGTCCTCGATTGTTATAGATTTTTTTGTCCGTTATTATAAAATAGGGCTATTTCTGCCTATTTATGAATAAAAGCGTACCAACGCAAAGGTCTTATTGTTTGATCGAGCGAAGCCAGCTCAAAAATGTTTGCTTTCCACCTCGGATAGATTTATTTCTCTATAGTTGCCCGAGATTTCGCATCACCCCACTGCCTATACGGCCCTGTCAATGAGAGACGCGAGGCGTATGTGGCCCGTGCATGCTGTGTTCACAGGAAAAGAGTAAAGGCGGACATTCAATTTATTGACAATGAAATGAACGAGTTTGGACAGCAACGTGCAACGCTTTAACCTTATTAATTTTGGTTTAGAATGTAATTTAGTAAAAAAATCAAAATATTTCGTATGTCTTTTTCCGAACCCCAGGTGCTAGTGCACCCCCTTGCACCCTGCTGCTTGCACCCATGTGTTCAAGTACTACATTTAACAATCTCATTACAGAAACCGATTGAGGTCTGGCTGACACCAAATATCAGATGTGAGAATTTGTATTACTGGCGGAAATACTCACATAATTCATAACATCTTCAGATTTTTCACAACCACCATCTAAGATGACTCCAACTGCATAATATTTTCGATACAAACACTTCTCAATTCCATTGAAGGCAGCCATGGAGTTTTCTATAGATGCAACTGACGTGGCCATCATAAGCTTTGATGATGATTTTGAGAATTGAAGAGACCCTGAAAACGTCATGCCATCGTTTATTTGACCATGCTGGTTACCATAAATATTCGTTACACATTCCCCGATAATTTCTAGTTAGGAAATACTAAATTAACAGCAATGTACTTAGTTCATTTGGGCGAAAATAGGCACTTCCTAAACTTGATCCACACAAAATTAGGCAATGCTTAACTTTTTAAGTGGCAAATTAGGTGATGCTTGATTCGATTCGTTACTTACATGAGCTATCTTTTTCACAAGTTAGCAAACATAAAAACTTGATATCTCTATACTTAAAATATTCAATACCAAACAACAAAGTATTTTGGTCTAGACCGAAAACCAGGTAAGGTAATATTGAGGTTAAAATTGCTTGACACAACATTTTGATACTAAGTACCTTCTTTTCGTACCGAGTTCTGATTGTTTGAAAGAATTTTATTTGTTTTTCGCCTTTTATATTTTTTTGCAAACGAGGTACGGTCAGGTAAATAAATCATTATACACCATTTATATGGTTCCGTAGAAAAACTTATAGAATTAAATCTCATGCTGCAGTAAGCCAGGACATTAAAATGTTTTGTAGAATATTTAGTTTTGATTCCGCATTCATGCTTGGAACGAGGATGCAAGTACTCCCAAAAATATGCACATGCAAGAAGTATAAAAATAGCATGCAAATACAAAATGGAATCAAACCTATACCGTCGTGTTTTGCCCAAAAGCACCTGAAGCCAAACTGCATATTAAACAAAACCTTAAAAAACTATGATTTAAGTACAAAGTGACGTTTTGATCAAGGAAATATTTTCAATCTAAACCGCGAAATAATATTGGTTTTCATAAGTTTTTCGAAAAATGCAATGAAATACTTCATTCTTGCTGCTGATAAAATCAACATTGCTAATGCGTAAATATTGAATCCGACCGCGGATTCCTTCACTGTGCCTGGTCCAACGCGCACTTGTTCGGTATTTTCCTACCAAAGACTTTGTTCCAATAAATTCTCTATTCTTTGCAATAATTCCAATAACGTAAAGAAAAAAACCCAGATCCAATTAATTCTCTCATGCAATTTCTATTTCAAAGTAAATTGAAAAACAAATAAAATTCTTTTCTAAAGAGAACAATAAAGAAGCTTGAAGCAATGAAACGTTCAGTAGAAGCTTTCATACTATTTTTAGAACAGTTTTCTAGAAAAAATAGTAGTGAATACTCTTTAATATGTAATTTAACAGATATGAATTTTAAGATTAGGTAACCGAATGAGCGGTCGTATCGCTTCTTGGAATACTCTGTTGGACTAGTGGTCAGAATCACGGTTTGTTAAATTCATACGCAAATAAAGGCATACGGTAATTATGGATTACAGAGAAAGCGGAGAGCAGCGGTGGCCCAGTGGTGGCAGCCAACAGCAACCCAACTTACGAACATTAAGCCGTGGGTTCGAACCCAGGCATTACTTTGTGTAACTTATTTCTTCACCGATGCCCTTAAAAGTGTGTGAAGGAAAACATCGTGGGAAACCGGCATGTCCTAGAACAAAAAAATCGAAGACATGTGACATCTACCAACCCGCACTGGGGCCCCGTGGTTACAGCCCAATCCCTCTCATAGAGAGCAGGGCTGTGTCCCAGCAGTGGGAACAATATAGGCTGCTGATAATGATGATGAATTATGGATTGTGCCATGGCCTCGTCCCCTATACGCGAGACTTCAACAAAACAGGCAACATAATGTGAGTGTCCAGTATAATGGGTACAAAAATTCCCTTAACGAAGCTGAAAAGCACTTGATCTCCCCGCCATCCCGTTATTATTTTTGTTTTAGACTATACCTGGGAACCTTCTAGTTACTTATACAAGGTGTTGTTTTGCAACCTCGTCAAATTCTAGGAGGTAACTATGCTAATGATTCTCGACCCGAATCAATAATAAAATGAGTAGGTAATTTTCATTTTTTATTTATTTACTGAAATCGGTAACTGTGAACCACCCGTGTTTTAAACACGGTCCGTCTGATCCCCGCCTTATAACGTCGTTTACACACAAACAAAAAACCTCAAACGTTTTTTCGATAATTTCTTAATCCCTAAACCACGTTAAGGTGGTTATTCTGAAATATTGACAAATTTAAACAACAAAAAAACGCAGTGTTTTTTAATAATTTACTAGGTACCGTAATTTATATTGATTATTTATGTCTTTTGTAACAACATCCTGAATTTTGACGAGGATGCAAAACAACACCTTGTATAATGGTGGTCATAGTTACCTAGAACTACTACTTATTCTAAAATACAAGTTTAAGTGTTATAAACTTTACTTTAACTACGTCCACGACCCCCGTACTATTCGATACATCCATCAGCACAATGTTTTGAGTGCGTTACATTGCGTCCTACCGTTAACGTGCTTTTTTACCCAAAAAAAAGTCATTTCCCAGCGATGTTTTTTGCGTAAATTTAATTAATTTGATGTATAGAATGCTTGACTGACGGTGTCATGAAGGGTTCGTGTACATCTTGTTTACTTCTGCCATCGCCTACAGTGAAAACAAGCATGATATTACAGAATGATTTCGAGGTACTAGGAAGACAGCACTATCCAGCAGTAAACGTGCCCAAGTGATAAATTGTTTCAGGTCTGCCCATGACATGTTCGTTGTCGCCAAATTCCACGGTAAGAAATATGATAAAATATTTTGGCATCCCTACTCGGGTACTCCGAATTTACATTTGGATATAAACCTAATGTATTAAACATTAGGAATATTTTAGGAGACCAGTACTTCGAACTCAGCAGCGTGAAAAAGGGACTTGACCTGATATTGCTGTAGATAGCAGATGAATGAAGATCAGATGTGTTGAAGGCGAGTCCTACCTCCCTGGGGTCCTCGATGGCGTTTTGAAAGTCTTAGACGCTTTACATCATCATCAGATCATACCGTAGTAGGCAATGGGCTAGGCATCTGATGTCCTTCGAGTCTAACCTAGTCTAGCTGAATATCAGTATTTAACATTTTAGGGGTATGAGGAACAGGGTATAAAAATTACTCGATACTCCTTTGAAAACTGAGGTTCCTCCGACCAGACAGGTGTTATGTCTGGTGGGCAACTGCCCGACAGTTGTCGTCAGGTTCTTATAAATAGTCTTAAGTTGATGTAAACTTTGCTTGCGAGATTCAGACCAAATTAGTACTACATTTTTTTCATAGATGGCGCTGTAGAAAATTTGTTCTAAGTGGCCTTTTGTAGGTCGCTACAACATGAATCTAACCTTCACAATTCATTAACAAAGTAACACGATATCCCTTTGCTTAGGTTGGTTCTCAGACTTTCAGGCTTTCTTATTAAGTATGATGAGTGTTAAAATATCATTTTATTAGGGAAGGACAGTGACTGCTGCATAATAATTTCAACTATCGCAGGATTCAGAGAATTTCACATGCACAGTTTTAAGTCAATGATGTTTTTTTAAGGGTCTATAACTAACATCAATGACATCATCAGGGACTAAAGGTTTTACGTCGTTTCCACAGTTTTTTTTCTATAGATTAAACGTTGGTATAAAATTAAGGATCTAGAATATACACAACAAATTCTTCGAATATCGAAACCGAATATTTCATCCCATAAAATCGACACAGGTCTACAGCACTATTAATGTAATACGGCCAGCTCTGCCCGGCACTGGTATCAGCTTACCGAGCAGTTCGGGTGAATTCGTAATTACTCGGGGCTTAAGGAATCATGCAAGCTGCATTGCGTTGTAATATGAGCTCAGCTACCTTTACAGGATTTCATGGAAACCAGCACCATTTACTTGCTTTGTTACGGCAGTAATTATTTGAGTATTTTGAGCTGAACATTATTTAGGGCATTTTCAGTACGTAGAGTTATATTTTATATTCTTATGGAACCCTTTTGCACCTTTTGTTCACTTTTGTGAGAGCACGCAATACGATACCAGCCCCCGTATTCACAAACGCTCGGATTCGATTTCGATTCCGAAAGTCATAATTTATATCGCGCTCGCTTTTGTAATGCCAAAAAAAGATACTTACACATTTACGACTTGTCGATCGACATCGAATCGAAGTGTTTGTCAATACGGGGGCAGATCAGACAAGAGTGATTCAGAAAATTATAATAAAAGATTTATACACCGTTCATCAATCTGATATATGGTGCGTTGAAAAGACAATTGGTATTTATATCCTTCCCACAGATCCTTACATATACGTCATCATCATCATTCAAGAGAATGATATATATATATATATATATGATATGCCCTTATCCCAATTTATTTGGGGTCGGCGCAGGATGGCTTCTTCTTCCATGCTTCTCTATAACTCGTCATCTCAGTAGTCACCTTCTTTCTAGCGATATTATCCTACCGGCCTACGTATATACGTACGGCGACCAATGAAGCTATCCAAAACCAGTTTTTTCGGATCTCTCATTCAACGACAATTTATACAAAGCGGGGTCTTTTAATACTAGAAATGTATACGTAAAAATGTGTCGCCGTGTGTACATAAAGAAAAATCAATGGCAAGATTATTGTAAATTTTACAAAAATCTCGTTAACAATCAGAGAAGATTCCTAAAATCACAAGCTGAAACGTTGAATAGCTGATCATAGTGTGTTGTTATTAGCCAACTGCAGGACGTTTACTCCCTTAGTAGCCATAGCGGGCTATTTACGATAATCATGATTGTAAAAGGGAAAATCAAAAAAACAACTGTAGCGACTTACAAAAGCGACTTATAAGAAAAAGTACTACAGCGCCATCTATGAAAAAACTGAAGAATTAATATGGTCTGAATCTCGCAAGCAAAGTTTACATCAACTTGAGACTATATATAAAAACCCGACAACAATTGTCGGGCAGTTGCCCACCAGACATAACACCCGTCTGGTCGGAAGACCCTCCCTTTTCTATAAGGGGATGAGGAACTTTACACCCTGTTCCTCATACCCCTAAATAACCTACGAAGTCAAGTGTTCATTTGGATACAATGGCAACTTTGTATCCTTTGTAGACTTCGTAGGTTACACAAAAAAACATTTATAGCAGAAACAATTTGTTGAGCAATCAACAAATTGTTTCTGCAATAAATGTTTTTTTTTGTGTTGAGGTGGTCTTTAGTAAAATGTGGCCGTTTCTATTAGGAAACAAAGTTGCACAAAAATGTTTCTGAAACATGTTTTTGTTTTTTGAGGACCGTAGATTATTGGGAATTAAAGCTAAGCAGTATTGTTTACAACAGGAACATTTGGTGCTGCAGCCAAAAATCTTACAAAATACTTTTTAAAGTTTATTTTCTAATTCATAGGAGGCTTGATAGCTGGGTTTATTTGCCAACCATACTTATGAATACTCAATACAAACTTGACATCAAAATGTCCGAAGCAATTGACTTGTTACAATTCTATGGAAGTCTATTATTCTTTGATATCAGAAGTTTTCAGGTTAATCGTAACAATTTCCGTAATCCAAAGCCTTTGATGATGAATTCAATAGTGAACATGTCAGATAGATTGATATTACAGAGCAATTACGTGGAATGTGGACGTTAAATTAATTCTTGGGGTTTGAACTAAAATTGCATAATTAGTGAGCATAGGTAAGCACGGTTTATTAAAATCATTGGCATACGGTAATTATGGATTATAGAGAGAGCGGAGAGCAGCGTCGGCCCAGTGGTAGCAGCCCCGACACGAACAGTAGGCCCTGAGCGAACCCAGGGCCTACTGTGTGTACTGTAATTATACAAAGTAATGCGCCTGCCTGGGCTCGAAAGCCCAGGCAGGCGCATTACTTTGTATAATTTATTTCATTACCGCTACCCTCAAAAACGGTGAAGGAAAACATCGTGAGGAAACTAGAACTAAAAATTCGAAGACATATTATGTGACATCTACCAACCCGCACTGGGCATCTCATAGAGAGGAGGCCTGTGTCCCAGCAGTGGGAACATTATAGGCTGATAATGATGAATGAATGATGAACTAAAATTGAGCAAATTAACATTTTGATTTTTGAGCAATTACATTAAATTTATTTACTTCATTTCAAAATGTTGGGTCTATTGGTCGCAAGCGCGACTGCTAGGCATGGGGTCCTGGGTTCGATTCCCGGGTCGAGCAAAGTGATATTGGGTTTTTCCATCAGTAATTTCTCAGTAGCAGCCACGTAGTTTGGATTTGTGACCGATTGGCTAGCCCCTATTAAACATAACTGATGAAATGTGGGTGTACTAATGTTTTCACCCCTGCCTAAACCTTCGGGGATTATAAGTGTGATTAAGCTTGCGAAAATCCGTAGTCGTCACGGGCATCTACAAGGTGTTGTTTTGCATCCTCATCAAAATTCAGGAGGTTGTCACAAAAGACTAAACAAAAAATTTAAATTACGATACCTAATTAATTATTAAAAAATGCTGCTATTTTGCTGTTGTTGAATATGGTCAGTATTTCAGAATAATCCCCTTAACGTGGTTTAGGGAATAAGAAATTATGGAATAAACGTTTCACACATACATACAATCTCAAAAGATTGTTTCTATGTGTGAAAGCGCGGTTATTATAAGCGAGGATCAGACGGGTCACGTTTAAAACACGGGTGCTTCGCACTTACTGATATCCGTTAATAAGACACAGACATTTTATTATTGATTCGGGTCGAGAATCATTAGCATAGTTACCTCCTTGAATTTGACGAGAATGCAAAACAATAGCTGTATAACTCCACACGTAAAAACAAAAAAAAACAGATTCGATGATTTTATTGCTTTACCGTGTTTATATCAATATGGCATAGGCATTAGATTGTACAGTTTACTCATAAAATTCAACGCACAGCACGGCTACCACTTGTCACAATCAAATATTTTTATGAGTTTACTTCGTGACGATACCAGAGAAGAAGCATTCGTTAGAATTTCTTCACAAAGCTACCCCCTTGTACCTAACATGACCATTTTTGAACATCCAAACATCTTTTAAACCTGCATCGTTTAAAATTCAGGGAATGACAAACACGTGTACGAAAACGGATGGAATCGAATCAGTCGTGAATAGTTTTCAAAATACCGACTCATCGGTAAATGCATTGTTATGCCTCTACGGAGATGTTAGCCATGATTTTGAAAGGAGATTGGACAGTAGGTACTGTACATATTTCCTACTATTGCCACACATAAAACCGAAAAATCAGAGGTTAATTTCTGGGTTCGAACTCATGATCTTTGACTTAGCAGTCCAACGGTCCTTGCGCTATCACGGTTTTTTTACTCCTAAAACTGAAAATGCAAGAGTAAGCGAAGCGAGCTCAGGATATAAGGTACCCCGAGTCGGACAGGTTCGATTCATGTTAGGTTACTAAACCTTGCAAATTGAAATAGGAGACTCTCGCACCGGGGCTACGTCGACGGAACTAATTTAAATCAAAACAAACAATAGAGCGATGTGCATGACACCGCTCACTACTCTTTAGGCACGTGCCGCTTGTTATCTGAGATAGAGGAGCATAGCACAGAAACCTGCCTTTTTAGGGTTCCGTAGCAAAATGGCAAAAAACGGAACCCTTATGGATTCGTCATGTCTGTCTGTCTGAATTAAGATTTTCACACAAAAAAAGAAAAAAAAAACAATAAATTTTGGGGGTTCCACATCTTAGAACTGTAACTCAATAATATATTTTCATCAAACCCGTGCGTGTGGGGTATCTACGGGATAGGTGTAAAAAAAAAACCGGCCAAGTGCGGGTCTTACTCGCACACAGGGTTCCATAGCCCCAAACAATATTTTGAACTGTCATCATTAGTTAGTAGTATTAGTTGGTAAACTTCCACTCAACCGCAAAACTAAATTGGTTTTTCATAGTATGTTAATGAAAAACAAAGTTACTGCTGCAGTTTGATGAAAAAGTCCCATATATCAAAAACTAAACATTATATCTTATTGAAACCAATTTTCGTTGATAGTTTTTTTTACGTTCTACAATTCTAAATATTTTCAGAATTTTCCTCCTCTTACTTTAGAAATTAGAGGGGGGGGACACACATTTTACCACTTTGGAAATCGCTCTAGCGCAAACTATTCAGTTTAGAAAAAAATGTTATTGAAGACCTATCTATAGATACCCCACACGTAGGGGAATGATTTAAAAAAAATTTTTGGTTTTCAGTTCTATGTATGGGGAACCCCAAAATTTATGTATTTTTTTCTATTTTTGTGTGAAAATCTGAATGCGGTTCAGAGAATACATGTACTTACCAAGTTTCAACAATATAGTTCTTATAGTTTCGGAAAAAAGTGGCTGTGACATACGGACGGACAGACAGACAGACAGACAGACAGACAGACAGACAGACATGACGAATCTATAAGGGTTCCATTTTTTGCCATCTGGCTACGGAACCCTAAAAATGGTATTGAAGTTTCTAATACAATTTTTGTCTAAATTGAATAGTTGGCGCGAAAGACACTTCCAAAGTAGTAAAATGTGTCCCCACCCCTGTAACTTCTAAAATAAGAGAATGATAAAACTAAAAAAAATATGCGATGTACAGTACCATACAAACTTCCAAAGAAAATTGGTTTGAATAAGATTTGATGTTTATTTTTTGAGATATGAGAATTTTTATCAAACTGCAGCAGTAACTTTGTTTTTCATTAACCTATTATGAAAAACAAATTTAGTTTTGCTGTGGAATGTAACACAATATCAACATAATATGAAAGAACCATAAAAATATTTTTATTATATTGTTTGGTGCTACGGAACCCTGTGTACGTGTGAGTATGACTCGCACTTGGCCGGTTATTTTTAAGGATCGGAAATCATCAAATGACCCCTCCCGGTCTGGGCGTAGCGGAACCCCGAGTGTCAGACTTGTACTGACTAAAACCCATCCATGTTCCTTCTTGGACGTTTGTGTTCCAAGGCATCTGAGTAGAGGAAGCATTTTACACTATCAATAACACTTGAAACGGGATATTTACCATGTTTACTATTTGTTTTGAGTTCTCAATATGTTGAAGCGTTTTAATTATGAAGTCTTGACACCGAAAACAATACTCGCGTACAAATCGTGTGCAACTCTGAATTGCAGAATGGTTTAAGGTGACTTTCTGTGAATTAATGCTAGTAAGCCCTTCAGCAGCTTAGCAGTACTGGGGATCTGAATACTGGAAAGGTTTTTCATAAACGCAGTACTGGGTTCTGATAAAGCGATTGAAACACTTTGTTGTTTGCGGTCACCAGCGGAATTGCACCTTTAGACTACCTATATTGAAAAATAGATTAGCATAGCTTCAGAGTTATGCAGATTCGGATCTAATTAAAAAACATAATGAAACCAAGTTGAATATCGAACTCATTTAATTTTTTTTCTCTTTCTTGTGTCTTGATCAAGTAAATTATGGTCATCCTACCGACAGAGCCACTGTAGCTATGTGAAAACATTCCCGATGTAATTGGACGAGTTTCAGGAGATTTCGCTCGCCCTTGTCGAGCCATGCCAAACGTCATTAAACGTTTTCTTCCAACCGACTTTTGGCAAATATTTTGAAGAATTGCATTAGGTGATGCAATGGTGGTTACGACGTGGTGTTCATTCAATATGACTTCTGCCCCATTGTCACTGTTAGCCTGCGCCATCTGCCTGCTGGTCAAAGGCCAGGTCATCACAGCCATGGTGTGACTAGGACTGCCAGGTGTTCTGGTCCAGGGCCAGTCTGGACCAGTTGTCGTTGGTTTAATCCGGCTCTTCATCTTCCTCGAGGTCTGCCACAACGTTTTCTAGATACTTTAGGGCTCTATATAGTGGCTATTTTGGTAAGAGATCCATATTTTTGCCTATGAAGCGGCGTCAGTATTTCTGATTTTTAAGTAGATAATCGTTAAGGACTTACTCTCGCCATGCGATGCCAAAGCATCATTAATAAAAAAATACGAAGATTAATAAATTAGTGCCAAGTTTTTTTTTAATCTTTATTTATTTAGAGGCTTTTACCTCACAAAGGTACGTCAGCCTCATCATATCCTAATCTAAATAATTATTACACGTAATTTTAAATAAAAATAATACATGTATATTATTGCGTAAGCAAGGGAGTTAGTGATGCAGTAGCCATTTGATAAATCAGTTTCGCTTTTCTCGAATTAGGTGCAGATAATATTCTAATGAAAGCTGCAACGTCATACATATTCACTTTTACCTCCTAGTGACTAGATAGGTACAGTAGTTTACGTTCAAATAAGGTTGATTGTCAATACGATACCTTTGTAAACTTTAAGCACACCAGACTGGTATTGAAAACTAAAACTTTAAAAAGGCGAACTAAAAAGGCCCTTTTCAAACAATCAATTATGTACTCATTTCATAGTCGATTGCATACCTGAACAGCACAGGGGATATAATCCCTGAAGAGTTTTCAGTAAAAACAACACCCATTTTTCATAGTATTGTTTCACACAAGCGCCATAAAGTTGGTTGTAGTATTTGTAGTTTGTAGCACTGTAGTTACTGCTACAGAATAACTCGGAGATATTTTGTAGTGTTACCTCTTTTGTTTTTAAGTTTTTGTTTTAGTTTCACTGAGATAGGAGGCAATTAACACGCTACCTGTGTTTACAAGGTAAACTTAACAAGTCTAGTTTAATTAAAATAACGGTTGGCAGAATTTTCAGACACAGTGTAAACTATAAAAGATAGTATCTATAACACTCGCAATGGGATATTTACCATGTTTATTATATGTTTCGAGTTCCCGATATTTCGGCGTTGTTGCAACCGCCATGATCACGGATAAACGGATCAGTTTATCCGTGATGCAAGTGTTATTGATAGTGTTAGTGACCATGTCAGTTTAAAAACTTATATTATAATAGATGACTAGCTGTCCCGCGCAACTTCGTCTGCGTCACCTTTTCCCCGTTTTCGCAATATTTATCATTGCTGCTCCGCTCCTTTTTGTCGTAGCCTGATGATATATAGCTCATAGCCTTTCCCGATAAATGGGCTATCTAACACTGAAAGAATTTTTCAAATCAGATCAGAAGTTCCTGAGATTAGCGCGTTCAAGCAAACAAACAAACAAACTCTTCACAGGTTACAGAATAAGACTTGACTAAACATATATTTTGTAAGTTATTTCTTGCCATAATTTTCAACATTGTTAAGATTAAGATTACTGTGTCATCATCATCATCATCAGCCTATAATGTTCCCACTGCTGGGACACAGGGCTCCTCTCCGTGAGAGAGAGTGGGCTGTAATCCAGCACGGGGGCCCAGTGCTGGTTGGTAGATGTCACATGTCTTAAAATTTTTAGTTCTAGGACATGCCGGTTTGCTCACGATGTTTACCTTCACCGTTTTTGAGGGCAGCGGTGATGAAATAAATTACACAAAGTAATGCGCCTGCCTGGGTTCGAACCCACAACTTACTGGATTAGATTATTGTATAGAACAGTATTTTTCAACGTTTGGGTCAGGACCCCCTGGTGGGTCGCGTTGTCTTTATAACGGAGTCACAAGCGGCAAAACTACCTCAGTAAAATAAAGAGTTTAAAAAGACAGATACTTTAAAAAATGTTACTAAAGGATATAAACATTTATATTTTATTGTAAATTAACAATAAATAAAATCTATCAGTACTTGTCCATCTTAATGCGAAGTCTGCGCTTGTTTTTCATCAAACATATTCTCCCAGCGTGCAGGATGTGTTTTTGTGTGGCCCGAAAGTCTGATACTTAGTCTGACCAAAGGGTATCGTTTTACGCAGTACTAACTGGGTTATGCAGGTCAGATAGGCAATAACTCCATGTAAAATCATGGTATTTATGGTTAGAGTGGAAGCTGACCCTAACAAAGATAGGAAAAACTAGGCAGATAGTAATAATGTTTTACATTTTTGGGGAATTTGGGAGGGCAGATAGGCTGGGTAAAATACTGGAAGAATACCGGCTTCTAGTCTATTCTCTGGACTGGAAGACGACCCCAACATGTTGCAAAGGCTGGGTAGGTTCTTGCTCTTAGCGCGTCGAAGACAATTTAAATTGAGGCAGCCTAAAATTGGGCGACGAGTTTGGCATTTTCAGTAGAGTCCATCAGCTTCTGTGATCTGCAAGCAACATAGCTAGGTAGGTGATGATGATGTACAAATACAAAAAGAATTACATAGTTCCAAGAAATTGTAAACTCGGTCATTCCATGTAATGTCCTCAAATGCCAGAACATGAACCGACGAGGGACTAACAAAGGATATTATATCAAATCAAATCTGAATACTCGAGATAATTCAATCATCTCTGTTTACGTATCGTATCAATTCACCACTCGGGAACTAAAATGATAACGTGGAAGACAGTTGATTATACCATAGTTATTATTAGCCAATAGATATAGTTGACATATTAGTATACTCTTGAAACAGTCTTAAGATAAGTTAATGGTAATCAATAAGTGATGTGTTTGTCACAGTTAATCTCTAAAAATAACGATTTAGTTGCAAAAGTTCTTGTTCCGATAAAAAGCTATTCGAACTAAGAGTTTTCAAACGTCTTGCATAATGCGCACAGCAAAGGAGTGCAACTCTCTGCCTGCGTCTGTGTTTCCGAACGCTTACAACCCTGATCTCTTCTAAGTTAGAGTGACCAGGCTTCTTCTGGGTAAGCTCATACCATCATCGACTTTGTCTCTGTCATCTCTGACCTAGACTAGAGTTAAAAGCAAACGCATCTCTAATAAAAAAAAACTACGTTATTTCCCATGTGCAATTTTATGACATAGAAAGTATTTTATGTCATAAAATTGCACAGTGTATGAGAATCTCCATGCAGGTAAAACCACAGCCTGAAGTTGGTTAGATTAATAATCTCTTAATAGCTACACCCATAATACCAACTGGAACGGTAAAAGCGTTTATTTTCTCTTCCAAAATCCACATTTACATAATTAATTTCCCTTGCAAACTGGACACCGTATCACTTACATTTGTGTCTACCTCTCGTATGACATTCAAAGGGGTAAAAGGGAAGTTTAGAAGGCATTAAAATGATGACGTCACCGCAATAACTCAGAGGAAATGTCACGCGAATGCTGACGTCATAAGGGTTTAGGGTCTGGCCCTACCTGATATGCTGTGAGAGCTAGGAATAAAATAGAAGTGACTTTTTGTATGGTTATGGTCAAAAGAACAATTGACTTAATTGTGATTTTGTGTGAGTAGCGGTGGCCCGACTTACGAGCAGTAAGCCATGGGTTCGAACCTAGGCAGGCGCATTACTTCGTGTAATTTATTTCATCGCCGCTGCTCTCAAAAACGGTGAAGGAAAACATCGTGAGGAAACCGGCATGTCCTAGATCAAAAAACCGGCCAAGTGCGAGTCTTACTCGCACACAGGGTTCCATAGCTCCAAAAAATATGATAACAATATTTTGAACTGTCATTCATTAGTTAGTAGTATTAGTTAGTAAACTTCCACACAACCGCAAAACTAAATTTGTTTTTCATAGTATGTTTATGAAAAACAATGTTACTGCTGCAGTTTGATGAAAAAGTCCCATATCTCAAAAACTAAACGTCATATCTTATTGAAACCAATTTTCGTTGATAGTTTTTTTTACGTTCTAAAATCTTAAATATTTTCAGAATTTTCCTCCTCTAACTTTAGAAATTAGAGGGGGGGGGGACACATTTTACCACTTTGGAAGTGGCTCTAGCGCAAACTATTCAGTTTAGAAAAAAATGATATTAGAAACATCAATATCATTTTTGAAGACCTATCCATAGATATCCCACACGTATGGGTTTGATGAATTTTTTTTTTTTGGTTTTCAGTTCTAAGTATGGGGACCCCCTTAATTTATTGTTTTTTTTTCTATTTTTGTGTGAAAATCCTAATGCGGTTTACAGAATACATCTACTTACCAAGTTTCAACAGTATAGTTCTTATAGTTTCGGAAATAAGTGGCTGTGACATACAGACGGACGGACAGACAGACAGACAGACAGACAGACAGACAGACAGACAGACAGACAGACATGACGAATCTATAAGGGTTCCGTTTTTTGCCATTCGGCTACGGAACCCTAAAAATTCGAAGACATGTGACATCTACAACCCGCACTGGGCCCGCGTGGTGGATTACAGCCTCATAGAGAGGAGGCCTGGGTCCCAGCAGTGGGAACATGATAGACTGATGATGATGACAATAGGTTTTCGATTACATTGACTCAAAATCCGTGTATCGCGGTTCTTAAAATCTGTACCATTTTCGTAAAAAAAAAGCATAATATTAGAAGGGCTTAAGACTTTCTAAATAAGTTTTTCCTGAACTCTAAAACCTTCAAATTCTATGAACATGAAAAAAATATCAACCCTAAGGAGAATTTATGTTGATTATTTTCGCCTGAGCAGAACTTTCATACCTCCATGTAGACCCGAAATAAATCTGAAGAATGTTGTCCCCTCTGGGGGTCTAAAATGTTGACGTTAGTTTTTACCTCTCTTATAATTTACTCTTCGTAGCGTTTATAGTTGACAGTAAATAAGATGCTTTTTAGTTTCGAAGGTTGGTTCAAAATAAAGTAGGTATAGCTGGACATGGATTTCTTGGCGCTTGGCCATAGTCTTATTAAGGCCGCCATTTTATTTTATCAATATGTTTTAATAAACTACTACACAAACCCAAGGGTATATAATAACAGTAGTAAAGAACCATGGTTAATTTCCCGTTACAAGTGTTATTGATAGTGTTAGTGACCATGTCAGTTTAAAAACTTATGAAACCAAGGATGTTTGTACAGTCATCATCATCATCATCATCATTTCAGCCCAAAAGACGTCAACTGCTGAACATAGGCCTCCCCCAAGTGTCGCCATATTGACATTTTGGGGGATTTGCCATAATCGCCGCTTGGCAAGTGGGTTGGCGATCGCAGTACAGTTGTTACAAAAGCACAGAGACCGCTGCTGCCCATTCTCAGGCAAGTCCCTTAGTCGCCTCTTACGACACCCACGGGAAGATATGGGATGGTGCTATTCTTTACGTTCGACACTATACAGAGGTTTGTACAGTAGTTTTGTAAAATTTAAATAAGTGTGTGTTCGTGTTGTGTGTGTGTGTTTTGTGAAATGATTTTGAGAGAAGGCTTTCAAATTCTTTTGACAACCAAAGATCCTTCGATCATCAGAAATTATTTAAGAGAAATGGGAAATATAGGTATGACATTTTTAGTCCAGACTGGTATCTGTTGTCTTTTCATTAATGTGAACGATGTTTCTAATACTTATTTAAAAAAGGTTATTTTCCTTGAAATTGGCTGACGAGTAAATCTAACTTCAAATTCATTTTTTGTAAAAATACTAGCAATCCGGGTTTGCTTTGTACAGTTTTTACGGGCCCAGAAAACACAGAGATTTCTTTATCAGTCAAATTAACGTATCTAAACGTAAACCTTCCGCAGAAAATTCTCTAAACAATGGTTTTTTTTAGTATCGCATGCAAACCCGTTGCATTTGAGTAGATGAACATGGTTATAGAGAGATACGAAAAGCGATTTTATTTTATCATTTTTATAGAAGCGGAAAAACATAATTCAGGCATTTCTAAATGGCTCGCATAAATAGTTAAAAGTAAAAGTTAAACTATATATTATTAATGTTCGCTAAAACAGTAGGTAGGTAATAAGGTATTAACTGAGAACCTTTAACTTCTATTTTTGCGCAAAAGAACCTTATAATCACATTTCTAACTCATTAACTACGGAACATTGAAATTTTTGCTCAAACAAGAACTTTTACTTCAGATAAAATAATCATCTCTTTTAGGTGGAAAATCGTGTTGGAACATGCTGATTAGTTGGAAAATATGCTGGTATTACAAAACTTACACTTGAACGCCCCGTTTTATCAGCTCTAACCGTTTATTTAGGACTAGTTAGCATCCAGGAGATATTTTAAGGAAATTATTTTTAATTTAATATAGGTAGTGGTCACGAGAGCAGCGGTGGCCCAGTGGTGGCAGCCCGGTTCGAACCCAGTCAGGTGCATTACTTTGTGTAAATTATTTCATCACTGCTGCTCTTAAAAACGATGAAGGAAAACATCGTGAGGAAACAGGCATGTCCAAGAGCAAAAAATTCGAAGACATGTGACATCTACCAACCCGCAGTGGACCCGCGTGGTAGATTACTGCCCACTCGCTCTCATAGAGAGGAGGCGTGTGTCCCAGCAGTGGGAACATTATAGGCTGATCATGATGATGATGTGGTCACGCAGTTCGATTTGGTCAGGCAAACTGCTATTGGGTTTTTCCATCAGAAATTTCTCAGTAGCGGCTACGGAGACTGATTTATGCCCGGTTGATAATAATAATAATAATAATAACTCTGTGTGTCAACACGTTAAATTATCCTTATTCCGTTTTTACTATAAAATATTTATTTTAATACACAATCTGTTTACCACTGTACTTTAAATAAGCGAAAACTACTTTAACCACTACATATTTGGAAAAATACATAAAATAACAATAGCAAATATCCAAAAACTAGACCGGAGTGAAATGACATCTGTCAAAGTTCTAACGTCGAAGACGAAATGGAAAAATCGTATAAAAATGGAATGATTTAATAAAATTTAACGATGATAACACGAGCTGCTGCACGTCGCGCACGCCCACCATCCCCGGACTCGTCGCTGAGCTCCGCCTCGCCGCCGCCGGACCCCGGATCACCTGTGTCACCGGCAGCGGCAGTCGCGTCGAGCTCCAGCGACGAATATTTCTCCCCGCCGACGTCGCCAACACCTGTACGTCGGCCGGGGCGAGGCCGGCCACCGTCAAGCTTCGGACCTAGGGGCCAACCGGTCCCGAGCCGGGTCCCCGCTGCCGGTGGTTGTGTGCAGCGCATGAGATGGACTTATTCCATTAATGAGAACGTCATGCGCGCATACTATGGGTCTACAGAGGGGGGAACTAACCTCACTGCGTACCGTGTTAGGATGCTGTCTCTTTTTCAGACTCTTGAACCAACCGTCAACGTCTCGGCCCAACGACTGTCGGATCAGGTGCGGGTCATCCAACGCAATCACATGTTGGACGACGCCGCGCTTGATAGGCTGCGCTCAGAAGTACTGAGCAACCACATCGACTTGACTCCGGCGCAAACCGCGGTGCAAGCGTCAACTATTGACGCAATACCACCGCGGTCCAATCTTGGTGCTGTAGAAGAGGATGATAGGGTTGCCACGGTAAGTAGCCAGTGTAACGAACGTTTGAGGAGCGCTCTGGAAGATGCGCTTCACGAGTATCGATCCACTCCTGCCCAACTTAGGCCCCGATTACCGCGGTTACCCATGCATAAGAAAAATAGGGCGCTGGTGTGTGCCTTGGACTCGCAACTCAAAAATATTTTTGAGAGTAGTGAGAACCTCGTTGATACGCACTCGATCTTGTATTGTGGGGCTGTAGCGGCTTGTCGTTTAGCTAACGTCAAATTCCCAAATTTTGACGTAGCTACTCGACCAAAACCAGCCGTACCAGCCTGGCAACGCAGGATCGAAAGCCGTATCGATGGGGCCAGGGTACTCATCGGCAAACTATACTGCTTCAGGGAGGGCAATACACGCCCACGTGTGATGCGCTTTGTGAGACGGGCATTCTTGGGGACTGGAACCAGCCCTCAAGAATACATGTCCGGAGTCACAGAGCGCATCGACTTCCTGAAGCAGAAAGTTTATGCATGGGCGAACCGTATTCGGCGGTATAAGAAGCGTGTTGATCGGTACTCGCAGAATCGCATTTTCCAGAGTGATGAGAGGTGGGTATACAGAGCTTGGGAGCGACCCGAACAAAGTCTGACGGACGTGTGCCGCCCAGATGATGATGCCACGAGTTCATTCTGGCGCAGCATCTGGTCGGTGCCCGTCTGTCATACGGAGGCTGACTGGATGCGAGATGTCGAGCGAGTGTGTGAATCCATCCCAGAAATGGATAAAATTATAATAACACCGTTAGATATTGCCAGAGCAGTTCGTCCGTTACCGAACTGGAAATCTCCGGGACCGGACGGACTGCACAACTTCTGGCTTAAATGGCTGAGTAGTTCACACACTTGCCTGGCATCTCAATTCCAGTCATGCTTAGAGTCAGGGTCGCTACCAGAGTTTCTTACAACGGGTGTTACCCACCTGCTTCATAAGTCCGGTAGTCCTGCGGAACCCAGGAATTATAGACCGATCACGTGTTTGGCGACGGTTTATAAACTTCTTACATCCATTTTGAGAGTGAAGATTAACAAGCACATCGATAGTAATTCCATTATGTCGGCCTCTCAAAATGGATGTAGGAATGGGTCCCGAGGTACTAAGGAGCTACTCCTCATCGACATGGCCATTAGCCAACAGGTTCGTCGATCCCGCAAGGATCTGTCGACATGTTGGATAGATTACAAGAAGGCCTACGACTCTGTGCCACATACATGGCTCATGAGGGTGCTGGAGTTGTACAAGATTGATGCAACTCTACGCGCCTTCCTTGAGTCGTGTATGAGGCAATGGAGGACGGTCCTTCGATATCCAGGATGTCGACAGATCCAGGGGAACGCTGAGCCTGTATGGATTAAACGGGGAATATTTCAGGGCGACAGTCTGAGTCCTCTTTGGTTTTGTCTAGCCCTGAATCCTCTAAGCGCATTGCTGGAGGATTCAGGTCTAGGCTACCGGTTGAGGAGAGGTGGTCAGGTCATATCTCACCTTCTTTACATGGATGATCTGAAACTCTTTGCCCCCAGCAAATTGCAACTGATGGAGCTACTGAAAGTAACTGAAAATTTTAGTAGTGCCATCAGGATGGAATTTGGTGTGGACAAATGTGCAGTCATGTATGTAAAGCGAGGGGAGATTATGGAATCCGAGGGCCTTCAGCTCTCTGATTCCATACAACTAAGATCCCTTTCCTCATCCGAAAACTATAAGTATTTGGGTATGTCGGAAGCGTTAGGTATTAACGTAGCTGACATGAAGCAATCGTTGACGGAGCGCTTCTTTGGTCGCCTGAAGAAGGTACTAAAAAGCCTTCTTTCAGGCGGGAACAAGGTGCGTGCCTTCAACGGTTGGGTCATGCCGGTTTTGATGTACTCTTTCGGCATACTCAAATGGACTCAGACCGAACTGGACGCCCTGGATAGAAGAGTTCGTACACTGCTGACCGCAAACCGGATGCATCACCCACGATCATCGGTGATGAGACTGTACATCTCGCGGAAGTGCGGGGGTCGAGGCTTTTTAAACGCAAAGACCCTCCACAACCGCGAGGTGTGCAGCCTCAGAGAATATTTTTTAAAAACAGAGGTGGGTATGCACCGAGATGTGGTCGCAGTGGACAAGGCACTCACCCCGCTGTCCATGGCTAAAGAGAACTGGCGCAAACCTGTCGTACTTACTACCGATGACCGCAAGAAAGTATGGCAAGGCAAGGTGCTTCACGGTCGCTTCTACCAGGCTCTTCATGGGCCCGATGTAGACTTTCTAGCATCCGTGTCCTGGCTACGATTCAGCGACCTCTTTGGGGAAACTGAGGGTTTTGTCTGTGCGATTATGGACGAAGTTATGCTGACGAACAACTACCGGAAACATATTATGAAGGACGGGACGGTGGACGTGTGTCGGGCATGCCACCGTCCGGGTGAGTCCATCAGACATATTATTTCTGGTTGTTCTCGTCTGGCTAACGGCGAGTACTTGCACAGGCACAACCAAGTAGCCAGGATTATTCACCAGCAACTTGCCTTGAAATATGAACTTGTGGAATCTGAGGTACCGTACTACAAGTATGTGCCCGACCCAGTTCTCGAGAAAGACCATGTCACGTTGTACTGGGATCGGCCTATCATTACTGACAGGACTATTGTCGCCAATAAGCCTGACATAGTGGTGATAGACCGATCAGCGCGCTGCGTAATGATAGTCGATGTTACCATCCCGCATGACGAGAACCTCGTGAAGGCTGAGAAAGAGAAACAAATAAAATATCTCGACTTAGCACACGAGGTTGTCAGCATGTGGAATGTGAACTCGGCTATCATTGTGCCGATTGTCGTTACGGCCAATGGCCTAGTGGCTAAAAGCCTCGATGAACATCTATCGAAGCTCTCACTTGGCAGTTGGATCAAGAGCCAGATTCAGAAGGCAGTACTCCTCGATACGGCCCGCATTGTGAGGAGGTTCCTGTCTCTGCGGCCCTAACCACCGGTAGCTTGGACCCTGCTCCCGATACCGGCGGAAACCTGTTTTTTATATTTTTAAATGTTTTTTTTACCTTTTTTGTTTTATAAGAAATATTTAAAAATATACTAAATAAGATGAAAATTGAATAAAGGAAATAATAATAAACCCCCCTAAACAACCACACGTCCTGATTGACCATCTAATCACGTGGGGGGCGGACACACGAAGGAGAAATTACTGGCGTGGCTAACGTGGCTCTGGAAACCCACTTTAAAATGGAGACTCGTTCAAAGAGAAAACGTATAGGACCGCTGCCCGGGGGCGATCGCCGGGGCGCACCTGGAGCTGACGCTGGGTGTCTCAGCATGCGAACCGTCAGCGGTGAGGAGTTGAACAGGCGGGCTCCCACCGACAAAGGTACTACAGCCGAAATCATTGACGATGGGGACAGACTGACGGACAGGACAGACACCCCTGTAGAACCGTATAGTCCAAGCACAGTTTCATACACACCTTCTAGGCAATCATCACCATCCTTACCATCGTCAGCTACACCATTATCACCCCCCATTATTAGTTTAAATGCTGTTTCACCTACTCCGACCTTAAATGCTGCGCGGGGGGTATCTACCTTTTTACCCGCGTCCACCAAGGCTGGAAAATCAAGAGTTCGCATGAAATGGAGCAAAGAAGTAAACACATTTATCATGCGAACCTACCTACACATCACTAAATTAGAGACTGACATGACCACATACAGACAAAAACTGCATGAACTTTTCACGCGTCGATATCCAGAGATTACTGTTTCTGAGCAAAGGATTTCAGATCAAAGAAGAACTATCGTTAGGAATAAACTGCTCTCACTAGAAGAAATAGATAGGTTAAAAGAAGAAGTGCGCAAACAATTACACGTAGACTCAGTAAATGATGAAGACACTAATAATATCGTAGTAACACAAAACACAATAGAAAACATTCAACAAGAACAACCACAGGCGAATGATCAATCAGAACCTTACACACAATCTTAACCAAACTATCACCTATCATCACAGACATATTCACAAATCACGCATACATCCACACAAACCGAAAATGTGACCATAATGTTAGAAAATGACATTGAGGTTCTAGCAAATATAAATCAAAATCCGCCCACAGATACGCGTATACAAGAAATACACGATAAATTTAAAACAGCTCTCACTCAATATTCGGGGATGGACCCGACAGCGCGACCAAAACTACCTAAACTAAGGTACACACCAAAACTTGTTCAGCTCGTTAATTTATTTAATAAGAATATTCTCACTCAGTATATAAGCGAAGAAACTCAACTCATAGACGTACATACCCTGGTATATTGCACAGCATTAGTTATTTCCGAAGAACTCAATTTTAAAATCACAGAATACACAGGCAATAATAGACAATCAAATGTTAGCAAACCCGCATGGCAGCAGAGGCTTGAAAAAGATATAGAAAAACTTAGAGCAGATTGTCGTAGACTAACCCAATATATAAACAACAATAGGTCAAACAAAGTAGTCAAAAGAGTCGAAATAATTTTCAAAAACATGGCTGTCCATACTAGACACGAAAAGCACAACAGTACACCAGAAGAATTCTTAGATACAATAAAACAGAAATTAGCCCTAAAAGTCCACAGGTTGAGAAGATATAAAAAAGCACAAGAACGTAAAAATGATAACTCTTTGTTTGCTACAAACGAAAAGAACTTTTACAGAAAATTACAGAAGCCACAAACTCACACCGACACACCGACAACCGAAAGCAACATAGAACTACCAACAACGGAGCAACTAGAAACTTTTTGGGCTGGCATATGGGAAGAACAAGTGCATCATAAGGAAACATCTGAATGGATTCAAGACGAAGAAGGTAAATGGAGTTCACTTGAAGAAATGGAATTCATTGAGTTATCTGAGTCTGATATAAGTAGTGTTACAGAGAGACTACACAATTGGAAATCCCCTGGTATTGACAAAATACACAATTATTGGTATAAAAAACTGGAGTCATTGCACGCCATTTTAGCTAAAAACCTAACTGAAATTATTTTAGGAAAACAAAACATTCCAGAATTCATTGCTACAGGAATAACTTACATGTTGCCAAAAACCCAATACTCACCACAGCCATCCCAATACAGACCAATTACATGCCTACCCACAATATACAAGATCTTAACGTCAGCAATTACTACAAAAATCAATAAACACATAGAATATCACAACATAATAGCAGAGGAACAAAAAGGATGCAGGCGAGGACACATGGGATGTAAGGAGCAACTAGTCATAGATTCGATCATACACAAACACGCGTCCACAAAAAATAGAAATTTACACTGCACCTATATAGATTACAAAAAAGCGTTTGATAGCATTCCACACTCTTGGCTTATTAAAATATTACACATATATAAAATAAACCCAAAAATAATAGAATTCTTGCAAAATATTATGACCCGATGGAAAACCACGCTTCAATTAAATTATCGCGAGAACGCTGTCACAACTCGCCAGATTGCTATAAAAAAAGGTATTTATCAGGGAGACTCCCTGAGCCCTTTATGGTTCTGCCTCGCATTAAACCCCCTATCTCATCTACTACAGCGTTGTCAGGCTGGATATTGCCTTAAACAAACAACAGAAGAAACCACGATATCTCATCTTATTTATATGGACGACATTAAATTATACGCAAAAACAGAAAAAGAGATGAAAAAACTAATAGATATAACTACCGAATTTAGCAAAGACATAAATATGCAGTTTGGACTAGATAAATGTAAAACAGTACATATAATAAGAGGTAAAATTAAACCTGGTGACTATGCAATTAACACTAATGACACAATTACAGCTATGGAATCAACAGATTTATATAAATATTTAGGATACAGGCAGCTCAAAGGATTAGATCACACAACAATTAAACAAACATTGAACACAGAATACAAGAGGAGGGTGGTCGCAGTATGTAAAACTCAACTCTCCGGAAAACATTTGATAAAGGCATTGAACACTTACGCGATCCCAATACTAACATACTCGTTTGGAGTGATCAAATGGTCAAAAACTGACATCCAACAAATAGAGAGAACAACACGCACCACACTTACTAAACACAATAATCTACACCCTAAATCTGCAATAGAAAGGCTAACTATCAAACGGCAAAACGGAGGGAGAGGCCTTATCGATATCCATCATCTGTGGCAGAAACAAATAACTAGGTTAAAAACATTCTTTCACAGTAAATCTCACACAAGTGACATACATAAAGCTATAGTAATAAACGACAACAGCTACACCCCACTAAACCTAAGCGATCAGACAGACACACGAAACACCAACATCGAAAACCCACAAAAACAAAAGTTACAAGATTGGAAGAAGAAAGTGTTGCACGGACGGCATCCCCATGATCTCGAACAATCTCATATAGACACAATAGCGTCAAATAAATGGCTTAAAATTGGTTCTTTATTCCCGGAAACTGAGGGCTTTATTATTGCGATACAAGATCAGGTCATAAATACAAAAAATTACAGGAAATTCATCATAAAAGACCCCACGATAACTAACGATAAATGCCGCAAATGTCACAGTCAACCAGAAACCATCCAACACATCACAGGAGCTTGCACAACACTCACACAAACAGATTATACTCACAGGCACAATCAGGTAGCAAATATCATCCATCAAAACCTAGCACTCAAACATAAGCTCATTCAAGACACAAACACACCTTATTACAAGTACGTACCACTACCATTTTTAGAAAATACCACCCACAAGCTCTTTTACGATCGCGGCATTTTAACCGACAGGACCATTCACTACAATAGACCAGATATAATCCTTCTAGATAAAGTAAATAAAGTCACACACCTCATAGATATAGCAGTTCCCAACACACATAACTTACAAAAAACAATAGGTGAGAAAATTAGTAAATATGCAGAATTGAAAGAAGAGGTGACCAGAATCTGGAGACAAGAAAAAGTGTACGTAGTACCCATAGTAGTCTCCACCACGGGTGTTATACCCAAACACCTCCACCATAGCCTCAAATTAATAGACCTCAAAGACTCAATTTACATTACACTCCAAAAAGCCGCGATTTTAAACACCTGCAGAATAGTAAGGAAGTTTATGCAAATCGAGGAAAATGAAATTTCTCCTCACAACTCACACACACACACGCTACGTTGACTTGGTTAAGGCCCGTTAGCGTAGCTTAAACTAGCCAAAGAGCTAAGAAACAGAACCTGTTTTTCCAAAATAATAATAATAATCTTTATTACACAAGAAAGTGATTACAAAATTGTGTGAAGTCCCTGACTCCTGTGCTAGGTGATAAACCTGTGTTACAAGAGTCAGTGCCCTCTCCCAGGAGAAGATATTAAGTTCTGAATCCTATGCAATAAGATTAAGAAAACTAAAATAAAAAGACTATGATAATAACAAAAAATAAATTAAAAGCGGTTAAAAGAAGCTTGAATTGGGTTTGAGAATGTATGCATGCATGTTTGTGTCTATGTGTGAGCGTGCGAGTGTGTGTGTGTGCGTGCGTGTGTGTATGTGTGTATGTGCGTGTATGTGTGTGTGTTTGTTTGTGTGTAAATTGATAGATCAGGAGGGGTTTTAATGTTACGAAATAGATTGGATAACTTTCTCTGTTTCGTCATAGTTCAGCGACAGTAGCCAAGGCTTAAGACTCTGCTTGACCTTATGTAGGGTAAGTTTATAGATTGACAGTTTTTTATTAATCTTATTATACATTATAGAGCTCTGGGCACGATAGTGTCTTCGCGCAAGTGCAGTACGACACTGAACAGACTTACAGATAGGAAATCCAATTCGCCGATTACATAGATTGACATCTAGGGGCATCGTGGAATGTCGGCGCAAGACAGAGCGGAGGACATATAGCTTTCTCACCGTTAGTACTTGAGGTTCTGAGTACAATTGAGCTGTGGGGTAGTCCCTTTTACGGAAATACATAACTTTGAGAATTGCCCGCTGAGCTCGTTCCACCCCAAGCATCACTGTTTTGAAGGTCCCGCCCCAAACCGGAATGCAGTAAGTAATTATCGACTCACACAGTGAACGGTACACTATCGAAGCTGTTTCTCTGTCGGCCGCATGTCTGAGCTCTTTAAATAAATAAATTAGCTTACGAAGCCGCGAGCATAAAGTATCTGTATGGGTGCGCCAATCTAGCCTTTCGTCAATATAGACACCTAAATATTTGATATTTGGGACCATATCAAGGCAATTGCAATTACACGGAAAGGAATTGTGACAAATATGCGCTATTATTTTATCCGAGTTCTTTGATGGTTTAGGAGAATTTGGCGGTTTAAACTGAATTACTTTGGTCTTTGAAATATTGAGCGTCAGTAGATTAGTGGAAAGCCAGTCCATAATTATTCGCAAAGTAAGTTCCGTGGTTTGTTTAGCTCTATCCCAGGTCACGTCTGATATCAATAGTGCTGTGTCGTCGGCATAGGTAAAAATGTCGCAATGCGTAAGGGAGAGCTGACAGAGGTCATTAATATATATTAGAAAAAGTGTGGGTCCCAATATACTGCCTTGAGGTATACCGTAGCTGATAAATTCTTCGTCACTAAGAATGGAATCAATTTTAACACGTTGGCTACGTCCTCTGAGGTAATCCTTATAAATATCTAGGGCCACACCACGTACTCCCATATGCTCCATTTTGGCCACAAGTCTGGGAATAGACACCGTATCAAAGGCCTTCGTTAGATCTAAGAAGATACCATAGCATTTCAGACGACTGTCCAATTTATCAATCAACGTGTTGGTAAAATCAGATACAGCATCCTCTGTGGAAACTCCTGACCGAAATCCGTATTGATTTTGTGCAATTAAATTATTTTTACACAGAAATTTAGTTAAATTGTTATTGAGGATACGTTCAAGAATTTTAGATAAGGAGCTGAGGACTGAAATTGGCCGATAATTGGAAACATCATCCTTAGCTTTGCCTTTATAGATTGGATGAAGAATAGCACGCTTGAAAGCCTTTGGGAAAACTCCTGAACTGATGGCACAGTTACAAATATGGGCAATGGGTGGAGCAAGAATAAAGCTAGATTGTTTTATTATACTTGCTGGGATGTTGTCCCACCCAACTGCGCAATCACTACGTAGTCTATGAATAGTGCTTACCACAAGTGCTTCGTCAACCAATGGAATAACCAAAGAGTTAATTGGAGACGGGGTAGAGGATGAGTAAACGAATGGTGTGACATTATCAAATTTTGAAGCAAGGTTTGTACCTACGTTAACAAAAAATTTATTGGCATTATTTACCGAAACAATAGGCTCGACGGAGGGTTTTAGAAGGGCATTAGGAGAGTGTCTTTGTTGATTACTGTGTGTGATCGATTTAATAACTTTCCACGTAGCTCTCGGGTTGTTTTTAGCTTTTTTAAGCTCCGCTTTTTCATAGGCTCGTTTTAGTTTTTTAAGAAGGGAATTACAAAAATTGCGGTACCGAGTGTATGTAGTTTTTAATGTTAGATTGTTGGGAGACTTACTGACCCGTCGGTGCATTTTGTCGCGATTACGGAGGCATCGTACTAAGCCAGGAGTCATCCAGGGTTTTTTAACAGTTTTCCTATTAGGTGTGTGAAGAATCTTAGTATGATTTGTTATGATAGCTTGAATATCGGCAATTAAAGTATTTGCTGCTTGGTCTGCGTCGTTGGTGCAGAGAATAGGAGTAAAGTCATGATTATTAATTTCTTTTTTTATTTCTTCATAATCATATCGGACAGAAACTTTTTTTGGTGGGGATCCAGTTGATTTATTAGTTTCCAGGAATACAGCAACAGGAAGGTGATCTGTAACGTGGGTGTCGAGCACAAGAACCCTTGCAGGCGATTTGGTCTTCATCATGACATGATCCAGACAGTTGTTAATCCTTGTCGGGAGAGTGTGAGCAGGCAATAACCCATGCGTTGCTACTAACGTTAAATAGTCGTCTGAATGGCGATCATTGCTTCCGGGCTTGATATCAATATTAATATCACCGATGAGCATGATGTTGTTATGGGATTTAACGGATGTTATTGTATCATTTAAACTAGACAAGAAATTTGTCGGGTTTAAATAAGATGGAGAACGATACACTGCGATTATAGCTGTGTTATTATAGCATGTTACTAGACAGTTGGCATCCGAAAACAAGGGTTCATGTGTGGTACAGCTAATTGTATCTTTGATGTAAATTACAACGCCATCATTTTTTATTGGGTTATTGTTTGTGAAATGTGAAGTATAACCCTGTAATACCGGGATATTACCCGCAACCTGCAACCAGCATTCCGTTAATATAATAAAATCAAATTTAACTTTCGTTAGTGTTAACATAGTGACAAATTGATCTAGATTCTTGTTTATACTCCTAATGTTTATATATGTATAATACGTAAACCCCAAACGCTCTGTCCTACGAAATCTTGGCATAATTCTGGAGTACATGTATAGGAATCAGCAATAGAAACATTGTCTATTTCCTGAGATATTTGATCAATATTCATCATTTTTAACTAGAATTAATAATTTTGTCACTGCTAATAGACTGTTTTGTTCAAACTCGAGAATTAAAACAGCACTTAGGTCGTATAACATAGAACATATTAACCAGTTATAAAGATGTAAATTTGTGGGGATGAAATTAGGGTTTACTGTGTAAAGTTTAATTCCTGGGCAGTACGTGTTCGCGCCTGAATTTATGTAGTGTTCTGCTCCTGAAAAGTATGTATGTGTGAATAAGTATGTGTGTTGTACAATTTCTGAGTCATATGTGTGTGTGACTGAATGTGTGTGTAGGTTAGGCTTATAAATAAACAAGGAGTACATTTTAAAATAGAGGTGTTTAAACAATAGGCAAGACATTTTATGTATTTTAGGTAGACAACCGGACCCAGACGTTAGTCATGTACTTAGCCGTAGGCTGTCAAGGTCTGCTTCATTTTTAATAACGACATGTCGGTCACCATCGACTTTTCGCAGCAGAACTTTACCATAGGAGGTCCAGCAGTATTTATATATATTTTCTTCAGCAAAGCGTCGGGCCAGATAATAAATTCGTTGAGATTTGGGTGTAAGTTTTTCGGATATGTATATAGGTTTGCTGGGACCGTCGAGTTTTAAGTGGGTTGTACATAGCTTGTTTTGTTTGTTTGTGCTATTAAATTTGCGAGCCTTCTTAACTATAGTGTCCTTCATTATTGCACTTATAAAGTCTACAGTAATAATAGAAGTGTTATTTTTGTTCTTGGTACGGAAAATATCTTTTATTTCGTTACCATTTATCTGAGTACCAAGTACGTTGGCTGCCTCTATTACAAGGGCGCGGAGGCTTTCCTTATTCTCTTCCTGTTTCTCGGGCACATTCCTTATCTCAATCTTGGTGGAGTACAATTGTCGTTCTATTAGGTCTACTTTTTCTTCTAGCTCAAAGATACGGCGGCGGTCAGTTTCACGTTCAGACTCTAAGTTCGTAAGTTTTACTTTCAAGTCGTCGTAGTCGTTTGATATAAACTCCATAGACTTCTGAATTTCCGCGTTCTGAGCACTAATTCCACTGATGGAGGCCTGTAATGCTGCAAGCTTCTGTTCAGACTTAGTGGAAGACTCTGACAATAATGCCCGAATTTCGTCCAAACGTTCCATACAATCACAGCCGCCATGCTTTCGCTTACGGCTTGTTACATTACTATCTTGACCCAAGGTCGAGAGATCTGGAGAAGATTCAGACTGCTGGAACAGTCGGGTGCCAGCGATAGGAGATGAAGTTGGTCCCGCAGTTACTTTTTCTAGCTGTTTCTTCGCTGGTGAGCGTTTAACAGACATAGTAAATAATTGAAAATATTACCTTTAATATCAAGTAGTAAAGTTATTACTATATTCCACTTGGGCCACACTCTATGAATGCTGTCAATATGAATTCCTTGTAAAATTGTGGCAACGGCGCGGCGACGCGTCAGAGCGCTGCGATGACGTGCTCGTGATGCGTAGCTAGGATGCGTGTGACGCGCAGTGACGCAGACGCAGCGTAGCTCAGGCGGCGATCACCGTCTCGGGTGTTGCTGTCCTTTTTCTTCACGGACTCCGCGTTCAACACAATCTCCGCGGTAGTATGAACTCCTGGTACTTTTTGTTTTTATTTAACATGTATTTTTAACGAGAATTATGAATATAAATTAAAAATTTAAAAAAGCGCACACGTCTATTCACTTTCGCGGTCCGGGAGGAAGGGTAAGGTGATGGCAATAGGCTCGCCCCCTATTACATGTAACTTAAACATAACTACCGAAAAGCGGCATAATACACGTCTGCCAACCGCACTGGGCCCGCATGGTGGACAACAGCCCATTCCCTCTCATTGAGTGGAGGCCTGTGTCCTAGCAGTGGGAACATTATAGGCTGATGATGATGATGATGACACCTCTGCTCTAACCCTTCGGGGAATGTAACTTAGTCAGTTAAATTGTTTCTCTTGGACTTGGTTGAGCTTCATTTTCTCAGAGTTTTTCTGGTGACCACTACTGATTCAGGCTTTCAAGAGTTGCAGTGGTTTGGGAATAGTGAGGTGGCCTTGTTTACCTTTCAGAAATTATAGGCATGATGCTATGATCTCAATTAGAATGACATTAACTAAATTAATATAACTAATTTACTTTTAAGCTATTAGTTTACCGCAGAAAGTACCTACATCATTATTTTAGTTTTGTAGTTTGTTTGTTTTACAGCAGTCTTAATTATATAATTCATGAAAATGCTTCCTCTCATGCACTCTCTCCTCGTCCACGTATCTTGCGTCTAGGGAGAACGAAACGAAAAATAAAAGAAAGAAAAAACATTTATATGTCACAGGACATGACGTGCATAGAAAATGACAAAAATACACAATAAACATATAACAAACTAGCCCTTCACCCGCGTCTTCGTCCGTGAAAATTGTGGTATAATATAGCTTAAGTTACTCGGTAAAGATGTGGCTTTCTAATGGTGAAAGAATTTTTAAAATCGGTAAAGTAGTTTTTGAGTTAAATCGTAACAAACCAACAATCAACTCTTTCTTCTTTATAATATTTGTTTAGATATTTCTTAATACAATAGAAACACAGCACGAAACAGTTGACCGATGGTAACGAAGAACAAAGGGATAAGCCGTACACCTACCGAAATAAAACTCCACGGTTGCTACTACTAGCATCAGTAAGAGAGTTGAGATACCTACTTGTACCACCGGAATAGTCTCAGCCGGCCACGTCTAACTGACCCTGTACACCGTTCCCTATAACTTTATCTAATATCCCAAACAAAATGCCCACATCCAAAACATAATCACGATAATTTAAAAGCACAACTTACGTCCTTGGTAACCCCTAACTACACCCCATTAGACTCATACAGTTTGCATGACCATTTTCCTTGCCAACCTCATAATTAACTTCATACTATGAACGACAAAATTTTCGTCAAGCGACTGACTCAATTTCATAAAGCCAAGACCCATTAAGTTAGACTTGGGCTCACTCAGAACGAGGCTCACTCAGTTATTTAAGAGCCAGAATAGACTGCCAGACAAGCGAATGTCGCTACAATGAGAATATATGACGAGGTCCTGCATGGAACCAAATTTTCCGATTGGATATGACTGGTTTTGCTGCAAGCGATCTGAAATATGGATGAGGATTGTCGTGACAGTTGGACGTTAAACCGATGGTACCGGCTGTCATTTTGCTGTTCTTAAGAGGTACCTTGGCCTTGGAACACAAAGGACTAAGAAGTAACATGAATGGGTTTTAGTCAGTACAAATCTGAAACTCCTTTCCGCTCCGCCCAGAGCAGGAGGGATCATTTGGTGATTCCTCATCTGTAAAAAAAAGGCAATCAAACTAGCTGTTATAGTCATAGTCAATACTACACCATCAATAAAGACAAAGCTTCTTTAAAATCATATTATTGATTTTTCATACACTTCTCCTAATTATATGGATTGAATAATTGGATCGTTTGAATATTTGAAAAATGGAAAAGAAAAAATTCGTTGGACTTTTATGACAGACATTCAATAAGTGCATCTCTCCTGATCTGACAAGTTTTAAATTAGACTGAAGTTTTTTTAATGGGAAACAGAACAATCATGACTTTGCAAGAAAAGTCTAAATCAAATAACAGCCATTTTAAGAATTCCTCAGAAGTCGAGCCAAACAAGCACTTGAAATTGGATACGAAACCAATCACCATACCAACCAACAGAATTCTTAATAGGAAAAACTCCAATTTTACATCACTGAGAAACCTTTTTTCCGTTTTAAAACTGCAAGAGTTATTGAAGCGAACTTGGCCCGTCACGGCGTAACTTGGCTAATCTCCACAACTTGGCGAACTCTTGGCTGTGAGAGGGATGGCTGAAATTTAATTGCAAAGGGTTTTTTCAAATGATTTGTATTGAATTTTGGGATGTGTAATATGGATGTTTTTGAAGGTTTGGGGAGTAGCTTAGCGTAAGCACAATAAGTCTCATTAAGCATAATAACTAATGAGCATATTAAAACACCATCATGGGTTAGATTTTTTGGTAGACAGTGGGCCGAAAGTCTGACAACCAGTCTTACCGTAGTGGGGATCGTATTATCCAGTACAAAGTGGTATGTAGAAGTTAGATAGGCAGTCACTCCATGTAAAATCGTGATGTTCAGCTACATCTGGCTAGATTAGAAGCCGACCCCAACATAGTTGGGCTAGGCAGTGATGACGATGTCTTAGATTTTTTGAGAAATAGCCAATTCATCATCATCATTTCAGCCGAAAGACGTCCACTGCTGGACATAGGCCTCCCTCAAGAAGGGGGGGTTTTGCCATAATCGCCACGCTTGGCAGGCGGGTTGGCGATCGCAGTACGGTTGTTACAAAAGCACAGAGAACGCTGCTGCCCATTCTCTGCTAAGTCCCTTAGTCGCTTCTTACGACACCCACGGGAAGACATGGGATGGTGCTATTCTTTACGTCCGACATCATACAGAACTAGCCAATTACGATGAACAAAGTAATTTCCTTCATAAATGATCGAGCAATGAACGGTCAAAGAGAATTTTGATAGAAAATCAATTATTGTTCATTGAATATTGATGTGGATTCTCAAAAGAGCCTTTTTTTTGGCTGATACCATGGTATCTGTATTCAGTAGAACAACATTATTTACCCACAAATATGTGTCCCCCATCATCTTCCTTCCCTTGCCCCATGTTACTTGGGGTCAGCGCAACACGTTTTTAGGGTTCCGTACCCAAATGGTCAAACGGGACCCTTTTACTGAGACTTCGCTGTCCGTTCGTCCGTCTTTCACCAGGCTTTATCACATGAACCGTGAAAGTTAGCCTGTTGAAATTTCTATAGATTATGTATTTCTGTTGCCGCTTTAACAACAAATACTAAAAATATAATAAAATAAATATTTAAGGGGGGCTCCCATACAAAAAAGTGTTTTTTTGCTCGGTTTTCTAAATATGGTACGGAACCCTTCGAGCGCGAGTCTGCTTCGCACTTGGCCGGTTTATTTACTTCCATTCTCCGTCAACCGTTACGGTATCATTTACTGCTTTTTCTTTTATATCATTCTTACACAACCCATCTATCGTGTCCTTGGTCTTCGTCTCCCTCTCCATGCATCAACATATTTATCACTCTCTTAGTTACATGCGATTCCGAAAATATAATAGATTTCCCTCAGAAACAAAAAAATACTCCCAAATCTTAAATATCGTCGTACTTACGCAATCCACATACGGTAAAAGCATACTTAAACTTTTCCAAAAACCACAGGAAATAAAATTCTGTTACAACTCAATTACTCTGATACTTGACAGAAACTGTTAACTCGTTTAACCCTTAAGGAATAAAGTGTAAAGTTTTCTTGGAAAATCGTGCCAAAATCCACCCCAAGTACCGCTGATTCCCCTTAACTACGAAATGACAGCAGCGGTGGAAAACTTCGCCTTAACTTTTTACGTTAATTTTAACCAGCTCTCTGTAACCGTTAAGTTTTTTTCGTAGATTTTGCTCTCGATTTGGTTCTGGATTTTTCTGAAGTAGAAGGTTCTGAAATATGCCTGTTAATAAAATAAAAAAACGTTACTTGTTAACAATTATGTTCGCCCTTTTAAGTGTCAGTAGTAAATGGAATATTTCACATTCTCTATTTCTACCTACCTGGAACTCCTATCTGATGTTAAGGTAAATCAAAAACTCTATTAAACTTAATGATGACCAATAATGATATTGTGCCACTACTGCTGAGCAAGAAGTCCTGATAAATTTGTTTTGCCATTTCTCAGTAGCAGCACAGCAAACCAGAGTGCCTAGAATAGTCATCACCATCATCAGCCTATAATGTTCCAACTGCTGGGACACAGGCCTCTTCTCTATGTGAGGGAGTGGGCTGTAATCCACCACGCGGGCCCAGTGCGGGTTGGTAGATGTCACATGTCTTCGAATTTTTAGTTCTAGGATATGGTGGTTTCCTCACGATGTTTTCCTTCACCGTTTTGAGAGCAGCGGTGATGAAAAAAATTTAACAAAGTAATGTGCCTGCCTGGGTTCGAATCTACGATTTACTGCTCGTTAGTCGGGGCTGCCACCACTGGGCCACCGCTGCTCTCCTAGAATAGTTATAATTGTCAATTCGAATCTTTGACTTATCCATCATGTTTATCACTGAAAACTTTTTTATTTTGAGAAAACCCACGGCAAAAATAGTAACGCAGCTTCAACCTTCATAAAGACATCACTGATCACAACTAAAATAATCCAAGCTATTTTTAGTCAGACAAGGATAAGCACAACTTATTATCTATCCTTCTTATCACGACCCATTTTGCCGGTCAACTTTCTAAGTGCCGCCATCTTTTCTCTCACTATTATCTCAGAAAGTACTCACTACTCCTTATGGCTCCTAAATTATAATAAGACGCCAAAAAACAGAAACATAAGTTAATGTAGTAGCCATATTTCTTGGAGCAATAACAAATATTTATTTGAGCTGAAAGGGCAAGACTTGGGGCATCAGCTTGGCTGCCCGCCAGGCGTTTGCATCGGGAGACATTGGTATGCTAGCAGGACCTGAGGTTCTGTGAACTGTCTAATGTTTAGTTTTATATCGATTTTGTGAATTCGGTGAATAGCAGCATCATACAATAAACTCAAACACATAGCCATACGAGCATTTACATGCTCCATAAAAAATTCCAAAGCCAAGTATGAGACAAGTAAAAGCCTTCCTTCCCTTTTTTTTTTTTTTTTTTTTTTTTTTCGGATGGGAAATCATCAAATGACTTCTTCCGCTCTGGGCGGAGCGGAAGGGAGTGTCAGACTTGACTGACTAAAACCCATCCATGTTCCTTCTTAGCCCTTTGCGTTCCAGGGGCACGGTATCTCTTTCGAACAACCCGCAGCCCTGGCAGGCATCGGCCCTCTCGGACCCCTTCCGATTTGCTGACATCTCCTTGAGGCGCGCGTGGAACACGAACGCGCCGTCGGCACGGTCTGTCTAGTAGTGTAGTAGTGTCTGGTTTAGTAGTGTAGAAGGGAAGCCTTCCTTCCCTTCTACACTACTAAACCGCACTACTAGTGGTGTCATGGGTATCTTTTTCCTTCTACAATAATGGTCCAGTGGTACCTACCGTGGGTATTTGTAAAATACATTTACATGCGTTCCCTATTACACTACCAAATTTATTTTCGCTTCTAGATACAGGTAAGTTATTAACACAATTAGTATTATTATGTATTAATTAGTACTAGGTAAATAACCTCAGTAGTGCGGTTTAGTAGTGTGGAAGGGAAAGAAGGGTAAAAGCTGTTCAAAATTATGAGTTCAATAATTCGATAACAGGCTTAGGGTGACAACTTAGGTACACTCACATTTCGAGATCACTTAATGTCTGATTAATCAAAGTAACATAAGTAAAGTTATCGTCAATATCCTACCTGATTACTGCCTTTATTAGAAGTAATGTGCATTCTATTATAATTTAGCCTCATGAGATAAACATTCACTCTAACTAAAAACCTAATAAATTCTACATACTTAATCACCAGAATCCTTTGCCCAACTTCGCTCAAAGGTAGGTAAGTACTTGCAGCTGATCACATGTAAATATAACTCAAACGTAGTCGGCAACTGTTCGCAATTGTTAGTTCTAGGTGAGGAGTTTTCTTTGAGTCCGTACGAGTAGTTAATTCTGAATGAATGTTCGAATTCGTTTGTGTTGAATGAAAAGGGGCTTATATGAAGTTCAGTAGTGTTTCATATGAATGGGGAATCTAGAGATTTAGGGTGGCATTCACTCCATGTAAAATACTGGTATTCAGCTGCATTTGGTTGGACTGGAAGCCGATCCCTACTTAGTTGGGAAAAGGATAAGCAGATGATGATGATGGTGGCAATCAAGCTGGTGACTTATTTGGCTGTAATAAGTCACCAGGGACTCAAACTGTTACCGTAATAAGTGTTTTTAACACTGTTTTTTAAAACTGTTATAAAACACTTTTAAAATGTAACATCGAAACTAATATTATAAAGAGGAAAGATTTGATTGTTTGTTTGTTTGCATTGAATAGGCTCCAAAACTACTGGTCCGATTTGAATAATTCTTTCAGTGTTAGATAGCCTATTTATCGAGGAAGGCTATAGGCTATATATCATCACGCTACGACCAATGAGAGTGTAGCAGCAATGAAAAATGTTGGGAAAACGGGGATAATGTGCCGCAAACGAAGTTGCGCCGGACAGCTAGTATACAATAATGTTACCGAATCAAACTGTTACCTTTTATATGTGTTAATATGTGTAACTGAAATAATCAAGTATAGCTTTAGTACGCTGCGTTTATCGGTTACACTTATTAACACTGTTAACACTTTTATATCTGTTACAGATATGTTACGGTTACATGTTTGATTCTGTTACCGATTCAACATGTAACACTTATAATTCTGTAACCGTTATGAAAGTGTTTTTAAGACCCTGGTAGCCACTTTCAGCTTTGCACACAACGCAGATATGTTCAATGCAGATACGTCATCCCACACTTAATAAGAATATCAAAATATTTTTATCAATTACTAGGTTGTATAAGACATACATACTAATTTAACAAACATTGAAGGAGCGTTTCTGATTAATTGCAGTTGTCAGCTAAGGGAAATAGCGCGGTGTTGTTGTCTCAGCGGAGATAATTAATTTCATACTTTCAGAAAAATTACTACTTTGGTAATTTTTGTAATTCCTATTTGTGAAGCTTATTCTTTTCGCACTGGCAATGAATAATTGTGACTATATAAATAAAAAGAAAAATAAATAATTTGGTAAGTGGGTTTTTCCAATGAACACTAATAAAATAATTTATTCATACCAAATGTTTGTTAATTACTCCATTTTTAGTTTAAACCCACGTTAAGTATGGTGCGTTTAACGTGCTGAAAAAAAAATGGCCGTAGTTCACTGGTTTACTTAGATCGAGTGTACCCAAATAATAAATTGACCATGGTTAAAGTTCTCGCCACATCACCAATTCCTTGTCTATCATAATTATTATTAAAATAGCTGTCTCTCCTACGAGTACTACTACGTAAGCACGTACAATTCTCTAAAAACGACCTAACCTACTTTGGAGCATTAGATCCGTAACCGATGAGCTATATAAATAAAATAAATGCTCCTGTCCCGGTTTGCCCCGGGACATTATTCAAGCTAAATCCCGGGATTTGCCGGGACTCCCTGCGAATCTCTTAACATTACCGTTAAATTGTTTTATGGCGGGAAAAATTGTGGACGAAATTAAATTTCCGGATAGATATTATGGTAATTAATTTGTAGATGGACTAGTTGTAAGTTATTTACACTATTATTATAAAGAGTAGAGTTTGTAAGTGAGGAGTTCGTGGCTTAATAGTAACAGCCGCACGGGTCGATCTTTAAAGCCGTACTTGCCGAGGTTGGTCCGTGGTTGGGTGACCATAATTGCATACAGAGTTTCCTCCATGCCTCGGAAAGCCCGATAAGCCGTTGGTCTCGGCCTCAGCCTTTTCCCAAACTATCTTGGGGTCGGCTTCTAGTCTAACCATATGCGGCTAAGTACTAGTATTTTACATGAAGCGACTGCCTATGTATGACCTCCACAACCCAGTAACACGATACCCCTTGGTAGGACTGGATGTCAGACTTTCGGCTTCTGACTTGTCGTAACTACGGTCAAAAATCTACAATTTACAGCTGGGACCAGCGGCTTAACGTGCTTTCCGAGGTAGGAAGGAAACTCGGTATATAATTATGGTCACCTATCCACGGATTAACCTAAGCAAGCACGGCTTAACCTTAAAGATCGACCCGCGCGGCTGTTATTACTTAGCCACGAGCTCCTATACACACACTTTCTAGGAAAAACATGTGTCATACAGCGTTACGAATTCGAATTACCAATTTATTTTTTTCCCTAACATTAAGCATAAAAGTAGACAGGTCTCATGGTCTGTAATTTAATGGAAAATAATCTCAGAAATACTGCAGTATTTTATGATAAATGGACCTAATTCAACTGAACCAGCTGATATTATGAAATCTCATTATAACTTGAACGATTGATTGTTTTCAGTACCGACCAACCGATATCAAGAGGTAGCAAAAGGTTTGAGGGTTGATTTATAACTAGATTAGTAATCAGGCTTTGAGAAGTCGATTGCTGTCTTGAGCAGCTGCTTGTTTCATTTTGGTGGTAAAGGATTCTGATCTTTGATAACATGTCCATGAGATCATACTTCTTAGTTCTTACTTCTAATCTAAACTAATATTATAAAGAGGAAAGATTTGATTGTTTGTTTGTTTGCATTGAATAGGCTCCGAAACTACTGGTCCGATTTGAAAAATTCTTTCAGTGTTAGATAACCCATTTATCGAGGAAGGCTATAGGCTATATATCATCACGCTGCGACCAATAGGAGTGGAGCAGCAATGAAAAATGTTGCGAAAACGGAGAAAAGTGACGCAAACGAAGTTGCGGCGGACAGCTAATCTATTATAAATGCTAAAGTTTTTGAAGTTGGAATAATGGATGTTTGTTACAGTTTTTGACGGCACGGTCGGGGCAGTGGCTAAGGTTTTTACTGCTACGCTGCGTGTCGCGGGTTCGATCCCAGCTCGGAGCAAATATTCGTAAAACCTACAGATAGTTGTTCCAGGTCTGGCTGTTTGTGTATGTGAGTTTAAATGTTTGTAAACGCACCCACGATACAGGAGAAATTCATAGTGTGGGGCAATGTTTTATAAAAAATAAATAATTTTGCGCAAAAACTAAAGAACGGATTTGGATGAAATTTGGCACACACATTGTTTATAACCTGGATTTAACACAGGGGTTACTTTTTATTCCTGAGATATACTGAAATACACAATTACCGAGCTCTTCTATTTCATGGTCCAAACTCTCTAATTTGGAGAAAACGGTCATCTTTCGTGAGCGTTGTAGAGCTAGTCCCCAAACGGCTTCGTTATAAGTAATAAAAGTCCTTATGACTACGGAGGCTGCAAGAAATACTAGCCCCAGAGTGTAATGTGACGTTTACAATACTTTGTGGAACACTCGGTTTTGGTTGAATTTTGTTGATAATTAAAGATAAATATTATAAATAGGAAAAAAAATATTTGTTACGATTTAACTAAAAAACTACTAGACCGATTTTTTAAATTCTTTCACCATTAGAAAGCTACATCTTTACCGAGTAGTATAGGCTATTTCATCTAACCTATGTTACTCGGTATAGATGTACTCGTAGCTTCGTAATATTCCCACAGACAGACACGTCCATTCCATAACTGAAGAGTCGGAGGTATAAAGTTATGATTTATAACACATTGTAAGTTGGAGCATTGCTGAAACACTGCGTACCTTCTGTGCTATTCCCAGGTGATTTAAAAATTGTCTATAAAAGATTAACTTAAGAATTCCAAAGTATTCTGCCACATTGTTCTTTAGCGCTTGATTGACACTGTCAGGAACTCAGGAGTTGTTACTGTTAGGCTGTAAAGGCCTTTCCCCACGACTTCCGATCAGGGCTAATGTGGACCAGTAATCGTTGGTTTTGTCCAGCTCGTCCCACCATCCCCTACGAAGTCTGTTGCGAGACGTTGGTAAACATTTGCGAAATTGTGTTGAAAAGCCAAGATTCCAAAGAGTTCCAAAGTCAAAGTCAAAGTTTTTTTATTTGCTAACTTTGAGTTTGACTTGGGAACTAACGCCGCCATCTTTGTACCTACTATGATAATATAGCCATGTAACACTATCTATATATATATATAAATTACGTGTCACGTTGTTTGTCGGGCATGGACTCCTAAACTACTTAACCAGTTTTAATTAAATTTGCACACCGTGTGCAGTTTGATCGAACTTGGAAGATAGGATAGCTTACATCTCAATTCATAGTCGCAATATTATTTTATTGCAAATTAAGTCACAATTATCTGTTAGCTCCAAACGATTCCAACAGATGGCGGTATCTGTTGACTGGATTGAGTAAGTATTCAATAGATGGCGCAGGTATAGGAACGCAGCAGCAATGAAAAATACTGCCGTTTTCGCAATGAAAGGGAAAATGTGATGCAGACGAAGTTGCGCGGGAGAGCTAGTAACCTATATTCCCACAGACGGACATATCCATTCCAGTATTACTCAAGAGTTGGAGGTATAAAGTTATGATTTATAACAGATTGTAAGTTAGAGCATTGCTGAAACACCGCGTACCGAGCTATCCTCAGGTGATTTTAAAATTGTCTGTAGAAAGATTAATGTAAGCTGTACGGTGGAGGGGGTAGGGTGCCAGTTGTAGCGATTTTGTAAATGAATGATTTTGATTTACTGAATTAAGTGTGTTAACATTAATATACACAATCATCGATCCTGTATTTCCCAAAGGTGAACGGCACCTAAATTTTGTTTCCATCACATTGGCACCAACTATATATGTATCGAAAAACATAAAATACAACTAGGGATACAACCAGTATGCTAGTAACAATTCCCAAATGGAAGAACTCGATAACATATTGCGTGACCTGGGAATCGACACCAATACTCAGCAGTAGCGATTAGTTTTAGTGTCATAATTAATCGTGATACTTATTTTATCATTACCTGATCATCAAGTCAACGGGAACACACATTTGCGAAAAGAGCAGTGATAGGGAAGTACCTATTACTGTTCTCTTCTGTATGGTGTCGGACGTAAAGAATAGCACCATCCCATAACTTCCCGTGGGTGTCGTAAGAGCCGACTAAGAGACTTGCCAGAGAATGGGCAGCACCGTTCTCTGTGCTTTTGGAACAACCGTACTGCGATCGCCAATTCCGCCTGCCAAGCGTGGCGATTATGGCAAAACCCTCCTTATGTCAATGTGGCGTTGGTAGAGGCCTATGTCCAGCAGTGGGCGTTTTTCAGCTGAAATGATGATGATGATGATATTACTGTTGTTTTTATTGTGTGTGTAAAATATCCATATTAGATTAATCTTACCAGCTCTTACTCTTATCACTGGCGCCACACAAAAATTATGACAAGGTATATAGAGGGGGCTTGGATTTCCGCCAGCACCCCCGTACGAGTTTCCACAGAATTAAGTCATCCTATACATAAGTGATGGCGGTGGAGACATTGTTTTCATATTCTCAAGGGGATTATGGTAGTATGCTTTGGATATAATTTCTATGGCGCTTAATTTTGGTAATGGAAAGTTGTATAGGAAGATTGGTGTCATTTAAACGCCTTCACTAGTAAAGGACGATACAATACTTAATCCGGCCGTATTGCAGGTCAGTCCCTCCTTGGTCACATTGACTTGACCGGTAATTTTTACAACAGTAAAAGAATTGTGCATATTATAAGTGAATGTAAAACAAAAACAATAGAAGTAAAGAAAATAAAGAAGAAAGACAAATATGTAAGTGTCGGAAGGACACGACGTGCACACAAAATGACTAAACAAAGAATAAACAGTATAGGCTCTAGTAGGCAGGCGCAACGCGACTCCAGTAGAACAATTTCTTGGTTTTTGTCGGACCCCAGATACAACGCATAAGTGCCTACCGAAATAATACTGCTGAAAGTAATTGTAAGAACACAAATCGTTTACCACTTGACTAGTCTCTCAAATATCAAAACTAATCATACACCATGCAAAAGCGATTAAAATAATTTACGTCACAAAGTTTGTTCTACAAAGTACGTGTGACGCGTTATCCTGAAACTTGGTTCAGGAAATCGATCCGCCATTTTGTACTCACCTACCTATATTGCCCCTAAGATTCGGGGCAATGCTATAAACGTGTCAAATTTCATCGGCTCCGGGCAATTTATGCGGGTATCATTGAGGCCCAGTGGCTATTGGCTAACTCAGGTAAGGTCTAGGGTTTCTTTAGATACCTGAGTAAGGTGCTTTTTTAGCACAGATTCGGCACAGTCGGGTATTTTTTTCTGAAAGAAATATTTTCGCACATTCTAACGGGTGTGTAAGGTACAGTCGGCATCAGAAGTCGGTTAAAGCTTATCAATATTACACTAAGTTTTGTGCTGATCAGTGTGATCTGGTGTAATATTGTTTTGCGAATTCTGCTTATGATTTATATTTATGTGTGTTTAGTGAGTAAGTCATTGAAGTGCCATAAAATAAATAAATTGGTGTAACCATTGATGAAAATATTGTTTTCTTTTACTCCAGTCTTTTAATATGGATCGTTCTAAAACTTAGAAGTCTATAGTGTATTTTGAATATGTATAGCGACTTTAGTTACCGACCGTACCAGGTCATCATATTTCGGGCGTGATTTTATGTTGATTTTATTAAAATTACCTTATTTGTTTTATTGCATTTGGGGTTAGGGCATTCAAAGCCTATGCATTGTTAAGGGTACTAACCCTATTTTGCGGCTAATTATTTAAACATGTTCCCTTTTCAAAATCAAATACGTAAATGAAAACTATTATTTGCTGTCGCCATGTGACTTTAACATTTCGGAGCTTCGATCAATAATTTATTGATGGAAGTTTCGGACGAAACATGAAAGTACCACTATACCTCTGCCTTCATAAACCACCATTATGAAGTTAAGCTGTGTATTTTGTTATTGTAAAGCTGATGGCACGGTTGGCGCAGTGGTTGAGAGATTGACTGCGTTGCGTGTCGCGGGTTCGATCCCCGCACTGAACAAATATTTGTATGACCTACAGATAGTTGTTCAGGGTCTGGCTATTTGTGAATGTGAGTTTAAATGTTTGTAAACGCAGCCACGGTATAGGAGCAATTCCTAGAATGGGGCAACGTACAAAAAAAAATGGTACTCTATATCTCCAACAAATATTGTATATCGAGAACTATTGTAATTACAGCAGGTGTTAACTTACGCTAAGGTCACATCTGCGTCCAGGTATATGCCTAAGCCGTAACCTAAGTTGAGCTTAAGTGGGATTTACTGAAGCACACATTATGCCATTATACACTAAGTATATAGACTTGACTTAGCTACATTATCGAAATTAGGACAAGCTTACTTCCTGTATCAATAGAGCTATATTCTCTGTTGTGAGCACTGTAATAGCTAATGAACTGTCTAATCTTCTAATACGTAGTGGGGTGATTAATGTTTTGTTTTGAAGCTAAGAAAAGCGACGGTAAGATTCATCCTTATAAGACATTATTATTTTACCCCATACTATGAATTTCTCCTGTATAGTGGGTGCGTTTACAAGGATTTTAACTCACAAACAGCCAGACACGGAACAAGTACCTGTAGCCATTCAAATATTTATATGTTTTTTTTATGCAGTTTGTTGTAATACATAAAGTTTATTTATTTGTATCTTTGAGAGGTTGGCACAGGAATTTGTAGATTGGCACAAGCTAAGAGAGGCCGGTAGGTGATGATGATGAAGGACATTAATTCAACGATATACTTCTTATTAGCTGTTTCCAGCGACAGAAAAATGACTTTCCAATTTGAATCAGATTTTGTAAAAAAACTTCAAGAGTTTCTATTTTTTTACAAGGAACCCTAATACTTTTTAGGATTCCGTAGCCGAATGGCAAAAAACGGAACCCTTATAGATTCGTCATGTCTGTCTGTCTGTCCGTCTGTATGTCACAGCCACTTATTTCCGAAACTATAAGAACTATACTGTTGGAACTTGGTAAGTAGATGTATTCTGTAAATCGCATTAGGATTTTCACACAAAAATAGAAAATAAAACAATAAATTAAGGGGGTCCCCATACTTAGAACTGAAAACCAAAAAAAAAAATGTCATCAAACCCATACGTGTGGGGTATCTGTGGATAGGTCTTCAAAAATGATATTGATGTTTCTAATATCATTTTTTTCTAAACTGAATAGTTTGCGCTAGAGCCACTTCCAAAGTGGTAAAATATGTGTCCCCCCCCCTCTAATTTCTAAAGTAAGAGGAGGAAAATTCTGAAAATATTAAGGATTGTAGAACGTAAAAAAAAACTATCAACGAAAATTGGTTTCAATAAGATATGATGTTTAGTTTTTGAGATATGGGACTTTTTCATCAAACTGCAGCAGTAACTTTGTTTTTCATAAACATACTATGAAAAACAAATTTAGTTTTGCGGTTGTGTGGAAGTTTACTAACTAATACTACTAACTAATGAATGACAGTTCAAAATATTGTTATTATATTGTTTGGAGCTATGGAACCCTGTGTGCGAGTAAGACTCGCACTTGGCCGGTTTTTGTTTTATAAAAGTTACTCCTTATAACATCAGCTATCTGCCAGTAAAAGTCCCGTCAATTTCTATCAGTTAATCTGTATTAACTGATAGTACTTCAAGAATACTCTGTAGTATTTTTGAAGTACTTGTAAATATCTGAATGTCCTGAAGTCCAAACTGTAATTCCTAATCTTATTCACCCAGAAATAACAGAGCATCTCCAAGAAACAGATATAATAGGAAGAAGGGTAACATGTTGGGTTCAAATTTAATAAAGGCCAATAGACGTAGCGGCAATAACTCTATGGTGCGCTCGCCACGCGATGGGAAATATCCAATAACAAGCACTACTATAAACTTTGTCTCGGCTAAGATTGGTGCTACGGGTTTGCTTGGTTTTTTAGGTAAACAATAGTACAGGCTGGAACCACCGACGCACAAACGGTTTGATACTCAGTACATAATTCTGAACTCCCCCTACAACTTTTTAAATCGCAAATTTAAAAAAAAAAAAACATGTTTCCAACGAAAGTGCCATACCTTCATGACAAAATGTTCGGAGCAGCAGATTTTTTTTTTAAAATTACCATTCAGAATGATCACGTACTGGATGTTTGGTTACCGTTTCTACGTCGTGATGTAGTAAAATTACTACAAGGTCTATAATTCCAAAATGGCAATGCTGCCACTCTTGGGCCCATTACCAGCTAACAGCGTTGAGAAGGAGTTTTTTGACGCCCTTTTATAGTTTATTGTTATTTTAGTTATTTAATTTATTAGTTTGTTTTTCGTTGCAATATATATAGTAGTTATTTAAATAAACAATTTTATACAATTATGGCCACGTAGCACGAATGCACCCAGACAGGTGGGCAAGGATCGTCACTCACTGGAAGCCTGACGGAGGAAATCGCCGTCGAGGTAGACCGCGGCGAAGATGGTGTGACGATCTAATCTTGTTTGCCGGGCGATCATGGCTAGATATCGCACAGTATAGAGACGTTTGGAAGGAGAAAGGGGAGGCCTTTGCCCAGCAGTGGGACGCATGAGAGGCTAACAAAAAAAAAATACAATTATGAATAATTTAAAAAAATCCAAAATTATGTCGTTATGTCTGACATTTCCTGAGACTGAAAATCGACTGGCAGCTTTAGTTACGAGTATTTTCTGCTCTATAAGATTGAATCCGCCGCACGATGGAAAAAATCCAATAACAGCCACTACTATAAACTTTGTCTTTAGATAGATTGATAATGCGGGTTTTCTTTGAGGTGAATAGTAAAGTATTCCATTCATAATTCCAAAACCATGTCGGTCAGTCTGCAATTAACCGAGTAAATTTAGTTTATACCAAGTTTACTTCGTGCCTCGGAAAGCACGTTAAGCCGTTGGTTTCGGCTGTCATTTGTAAATCTTTGACAGTCGTTACAGGTAGTCAGTTTGCCTGGAAGCCTGACAAGTAGTCTTAGCAAGGGGTATTGTATTAACCAGTACAAACTGGAATGTGGAGGACAGATAGGAAGAAAGAAGAAGAGGGGTCAGAGCCCATTCGTCCCCTAAGATTCGCACCCTGTGCCCACTCGTCCCCTGGAACTTTTGAGGGGCCCATTCGTCCCCTGAAGAATATTTATTTTTATTCACTCTTCTAACATAAGTACATGTATATGTGTATACTGCAGCTTGGTAGTCCTGGTACGGTCGCGCAGAAAAGGCTAAAATAAAAAATATAGTAATTCAGTAGATATCACGTTCATTTCAAATAAGATTAACACATACAAAATCACAATGTCCTAGAAACTAACAAAATACAGCTCTTTTACAAAAATCAGCCTTGATTGACCATCATTTAAATCAACATTAAATATAAAATATGCAAAAAAAATAGAACACATATCAACAGTAAATAATCACTTCTTATTTTTTTTGTATATTTACCAACTACATACATGCAAAATCATAATAACTTAAATCTAAAAAATTATAACAGTACAAAAAAATACTAAAATCACAGTAATTATTGAAGACTAGATAAATCAACATATATTTTTTTTGTATATATTATTATCATGACGGATTATCATTCATCATAGCTCTTTTTTCAATAATCTGTTATGATTTATTGAATTAATTCCGATAATAAACTGTTCACAAGTGTACTATGTTAACCGTTTCTTATGTAAAATATGGCTAATTTTATCTCAGGGGACCAATAGGCACCTGAATAGGTGCCGAATCTTTAACTTATATTGTATATATATTAGAGGGGACGAATGGGTACCTTAAAAATAATATTTTTTATTAAAATATTAATTGGTCCCCTACCAGGAGACCAATGGGCACCTATATAGTGGCCGAATCTACAACTTTTATGCTGGGGGACGAATTTTAGGGGACGAATGGGCTCTGACCCGAAGAAAGAAAGAAAAAATATTTATGTCGCAGGGACATGACGTACATACAAAATGACAATGCAAACAATAACCATACAAAGCATAACAAACATTTGTAAGTACATAAGATAAAATATACACCAATAGGATTTAAAAACAAAAAAAAAAATGTTGACAGCTTGTCGTGACGTCGTGATAGCAACAAGTAGGTTACCACTCAGCATGATGCTGTGCTATGGGGGGCCTGCAGTACAGCGCTGGTTTTCAGTGGTTACCCGTCATAGGCAGTCGCTCCATATAAAATACTGGTAATCAGCTGCATCCGGTTAGACTGGAAGGCGATCCCAACATAATAATGTAGTTGGGATGAGGCTAGGCAGATGATAATTTAATTTACTCAAAAACATGTTTATGCACAAACCTACCAACAATTCCACTAGCACCCTGGGACCCTCATTTCGCCTGATCCTCTTTATGACTGTAACTGAAACTTCTAGATTTTTTTATTTGAACCCGGGTCCAAGTTCTGTCGTGAGATTAGTAAAGTTTTCAGTGATTTAAACTTACGTTGTAAACTGTAAAAGTCTTTGGACTTGGAGTATTTTTATTAAAAAAATATTAATTGTTTTGGATATAGTCTGTCATTTACTATATTAGGGCAAAATAGTAAGTAACTGTCATACATTTGAAGTAACAATATTTCAGGTCTATAATCTTGAAGATCACGGTACACGGTATCGCTCAATGTAACGCACTTAAAACATTGTGCTGACGGATGTATTGAATAGTACATGGGTCATGGAGGTATTTAAAGCAAAGTTGTAACATTTAAAACCTAAATTAAGAATACTTAATTAAAACTTTGACCATAAATATCTACGTAACTAGAGTGTTCCCAGGTCCAAAAGAGAAAAAAATCACAGTCAATAGAAGAACAAGAGAGTAAGTTTTGATGAAAGGGATAATCTTGGGCCTGTGGACAGTGAGTAATGGGCTAGCTCACCGTCCGTCTGTCTTATGACGACAGGCCGTGCCGACTGCGCGTTCGTGTTCCACGCGCGCCTCAAGGAGATGTCAACAAATCGGAAGGGGTCCGAAAGGGCCAATGCCTGCCAGGGCTGCGGGACTGTTCGAAAGAGATACCGTGGCCCTGGAACACAAAGGGCTAAGAAGGAACATGGATGGGTTTTAGTCAGTACAAGTGACTAAAACTCCCTTCTACTCCCTTCCGCTCCGCCTAGAGCGGGAGGTATTATTTGAGATTACCCATCCGAAAAAAAAGAATTAAATTAAAACAATGCTGCCTCACGACGTCATGGTAGGCCACTTGATCCTGAAAACTCTTTCAGTAATGGCAAGCTGCATTATCCCCGATTGTCATCATCATCATTTCAGCCGAAAGACGTCCACTGCTGGACATGCTTCCCCCAACGCCACATTGACATAAGGAGGGTTTTGCCATAATCGCCACGTTTGGCAGGCGGGTTGGCGATCGCAGTACGGTTGTTACAAAAGTACAGAGAACGCTGCTGCCCATTCTCTGGCAAGTCCCTTAGTCGGCTCTTACGACACCCACGGGAAGATATGGGATGGTGCTATTATTTACGTCTGACACCATACAGAACCGATCCGATTGTCATACACTATATTAAACTTTCTTGTGTGATAATTTCCAAACATAACGATAGCGCAGCCTCGGGCATAAACTCCTAAAGTCATTCGTCCTCTAGAGCCACTTATAGCCCACAGATCACGCTACCGACAGTGCTACCACGCAACACGCAAGACAAACTACTGCATTAACATTCCTAATCTGTTTGCTACAGCTTCGGTGGCAAACAGCCAAGTTTTGTTGCACGTTGCTGCAACTTGCTCTGTTTCTTGTTACGAAGGGAGGTTAGGTTCATTGCCTACAACGAATTCAATTATAGCATTAGTTTCGTTTCACCTATGAAGCGAAACTAATGCTTTAACTAAGATAGTCATCATCTGCCTAGCCTTTTCCCAAATATCTTGGGGCCGGCTTTCAGTCTAACCGGATGCAGCTGAGTACCAGTATTTTACATTAAGCGACTGCCTATCTGACCTCCACAACCCTGCTACTGGGTAATACGATCCCCTTGGTAAGACTGGATTGCAGACTTTTTGGGTTCTGACTACTCGTAACGACTGTCATAGATCTACAAATGACAGCCGGGACCAACTGCTTAACGTGCTTTCCAAGGCACGGAGGAAACTCGGTATGTAATTATGGTTACCCATCCACGGACCAACCTCGGCAAGCACGGCTTAACCTTAAAGATCGATCCGTGCGGCTGTTATTATTTAGCAACGAGCTCCTAAATAAATAATAAAACGAAATAAAAAAAACCCTGAATAGATAGTATTCAGGGTTTTTATTTTTATTTTCGGTGTGTTTGCTCTTCACTCTAGTCTAGGTCAGAGATGACACAGACAAATTCGATGATGGTACGAGCTTACCCAGCTTATTCACTGATTATTCACTGTCTATACTGATCTTGATCCTGAAATCTATTCTACATAATATTCATCCTTCTCATAGTAGGTATTGATGAGTTTAATGTGAATCATCATGATTGCGGGTTGGCGCAGTGGCTGAGCGTTTAGCTGCTGCGCTGTGTTCCGCGGGTTTAATTCCCGTACAAAGCAAATATTTGTATGACCATACATGTAGTTGTTCCAGGTCTGGCTGTTTGTGTTTGCGAGTTAAAATGTTTGTAAGTGCACCCACGATACAAGAGAAATTGCGCAAGAGGTGCGACGATTAAAAAAAAAAAATAACAAAAATGTTTTATTGGTTTCTAATTCATTCGACCAACGGCACAAACAATACCTAATTATCTCGTACCCGACATCAGATCAGTAAAGGCGCTGTCAGTTGTGACTGGTCATCTCTTAGCTGGCATGGTTTATTTTAATGACGAGTGATGTTACCAAGATTTTGTAACATTTTTGATTTAAAAGAGTGTCCATGGAGTTTCTTGCCCATTCTTCTCCATAGAGATCTACATTATATCTATATTATGTCTTGTGACTAGGACTGTAGCTTCGCGTTTTTTTTTTAATTATCCAAAGTGCCTGTAATGGTCTAATTGAAATGAATGCTTTGAGTTTTTTGAGTTTTAAATCATCGCCTAGCTTCACACTGGACGACATAATCCTCGAACAAAATTCTAAGCAGTTTAGGGAGCAATAAATCTATTGTTCTGTCAAAACAAGAACTTATTTCTGCTTATCCGCTATGTTACTAGAGACTGTTATAATATATAGCTGACTCTGTTAAACTTAGAAGAAGAAGATTATTTTGAAGTATGAAGTTCGATCTTGTTGAAGAAAGAAGGTTCAGTACAACTTTGAATTATTTAATCTTTACTAATATTTTAAATGCGTGAAACTCGTGCACAAAATAACAGCCGTACGGGTCGATCTTCAAGGTTAAGCCGCACTTGCCTAGGTTGGTCCTTGGATGGGTGACCAAAATTACATATCGAGTTTCCTCCGTGCCTCGGAAAGCACGTTAAGCCCCCGGCTCCCGGCTGTCGTTTGTAGATCTTTGACAGTCGTTCTTGACATCTTTGACACGTAATCAGTCTCACCAAGGGGTATTTCAATATTTCCCAATACTAACTGGGTTGTGGAGGTTATCTAGGCAGGATTTCCATATAAAATACTGGTATTCAGCTGCTTTACGCGGGCAAAACCGCAGTCTGTGGGCAAGGTCGGGCGATTGTGTTTTTTTTTGCAGCCTCTGCTGTGTCCTGTGTCCCACTGCTGGGCACAAGCCTCCTCTTGCTCCTTCCAAACCACTCTGCTTTGTGCCATTTCTGGCCACGTTTGCGCCACGAACATTATAAGTTACACTAGGAATTTCTCCTGTGTCGTGGGTGCGTTTACAAACTTTTATTCTCACATGCACAAACAGCCAGATACGGAACAACTATCTGTAGGCTATACAAATATTTGTTCCGTGCGGATCGAACCTGCGACACGGAGCGCAGCAGTCGATCGCTCAGCCACTGCGCCAAACGTGCTGTCAAAACTGGTGAATGGTGGTGGTGGTGATGGTCAATTGGTGAGGATTGTTACACTCTTAGTACAGCCAGGTGGCATAATCGATATACAAGTATCTACGTGAGTAATTGCTTCGGGTCCTCAGTTTTCTTCAACTAAAATTTTCAAGTCCCAATGACCCAATATCCACGAGGCCGCCAGTCCTATTCAGTTCTTCCACCAAACGCCATTATCATACATATAAGAAGGAACTCCTCGCATGAAAGCTGCAGTCTGTCTTCGGCATAACCCAGCAATTTTTACCCGGAAATTGAAGAGTAACATTCTGAAAACAAAGCTTCCCGGAAAAGCCTTAAAATTCCCCTCAGTATGAAAATCGAAGTCATGTGGAACGAATTAAAAGATACTCAAATATTATAATACTAAGCATTAAATATCCACCTCAAGAAATACCCTACCTTACACACTTGACTTACCACATAAATTAACAACAAAAACTCATGAATATTCATGACATTGGCTTAAAAATACCCTCTTGTTTGTTCAAAGTTGAACTCGGAAGCCTATAAGACGTGATTAAGTAGCAAAACAGTAAGACTAACGGAAAACAGACGTGATGGCGCGTAAATTGCTTCGTGGGGTAAGCAGGAATGTACACAGTTCTCCCACGAAAATTCTAAAGGTAAATTAAAGTAAAATAGAGCAACTTCTTCTTGTTAAGTTGAATTTTCTCGCCGCGTTGTTTATGCTTGCTTTTGTTTAAGAAAAAAGGGTGTTGGTGAATTTGTGGTCTATGGTACAAACGAAGTCTAAGTAAACTATTTGGGATTTGTGTTCTTGCTTTTAACAGAGAAATTTTATTTCGATCAAAGTTTTTTTTGTAATGAGATTTATATATACATAGATATGTGAAAATTAATTAGCTAAGCGTGGTCGAATTTTTAAGTAAATAGAAACATTAATATTATAATTAAGTGTACCAGAGTTATTTGGACATGAAAAAGACAGGATACCTCTTGCGTAAAGAGCTATCGCTCTCTAAATTCTATACTAAGAGACAGCGACTCACGAACGGTTATTTCATATTTAGTTCATGATTCTGAACCCCGTTAAAAAAGCATCGTTCCATACATTTTTACTGCATACTTACATTTTTGTAACAAACATAAGTTTTTTTTTTTTAATTCGTCATCTTCCTAGCCTTTTCCCAAGCTATTTTGGGATCGGCTTCCAGTCTAACCGGATGCAGCTGAGTACCAGTATTTTACGTGAAGCGTCTGCCTATCTGAACTCCACAACCCAGTAAGTGGGTAATACGATCCCCTTGGTAAGACTGGATTTCAGATTTTTGGTTTCTGACTACTCGTAATGACTGTCAAAGATCTACAAAACGACAGCCGGGACCAACGGCTTAACGTGCTTTCCGAGGCGCGGGTAAAATTATAGGTGTAAAATTCCTATGAAAAATGTTGCGAAATGTTCGCCAGTTATGTTTAAGTCCCATGTAATAGGGGCGAGCCTATTGCCAGACTCAGCGGCTGCTACTAACACACTCCTGATGAAAAAACCCAATCACTAATAACCCGACCCGAACATCTAACTAACCTTAGCCTCGGCAGTCGCGTAAATCACAGCCTTTTTTTTACGGATCCGAAATCATCAAATGAGGGGTCATTTGATGATTTTGGATCACATCATCAACAGGTATAACAGAAGAATAACGGCCATGCAAGTAACACATAGACTCTTTTTTTACTGATGGGTAATCATTCAATGACCCATCCTGCTCTGGGCGGAGCGGAAGGGAGTGTCAGACTTATACCGACTAAAAACCATCCATGTTCCTTCTTAGCCTTTTGTGTTCCAGGGCCACGGTATCTCTTTCGAACAGTCCCGCAGCTCTGGCAGGCATCGGCCCTCTCGGACTTCTTCCGAAAATACAGTCTTAATTTATTCATTCTTTAAAGAAGTAAATTCGTGGGCACAGCTAGTGAATAAACAAACGCGCAATAATAAAATTATCTCGAGTCCGCGTCCCTAGAGTAAGCAGCAAGCCGTTCGGTAATGAAGTGCGAACTTTCTCAGACTCAACGCTATTAATTAGTCGGTTCTGTTAGTTTTTGCTCAAAAACTTTTTGATTTTGTTTCGCTTTCTATACTAAACTTACTTTATTTTGCTGTATGTATTTGAAAGATTTCGAGATTAAGTTTTCAAGCTGAGTTCGGAAGATTTACGGAGGAATGTTTTAGTTTTCAACGAGTGTTAAATTAAGTTAATCCGAGACTTAACTTGTCAAACTGCTTCTGTGAAATTGTCAGTTAACTCTATTATAAAGGCTTAAATAAAAGTTAAAGATAACAATTAATTTAGTGGTCAGTTTAAATTGTATAGTGAATAAACTAAAAAAAACCGTAGTCCCCACGCACAATCGCGGTGCAAACACATCTCCTACACTATTTTGCTACACGATAACTGACAAATGCTTGCACTGGCTGGACAGGTCCACTCAAATCTGTGTGGTTCTTTCTGTCTTCAAAAGACCATCGCAGGAACTAATCTGTACAGTCCTTATGTGAGATGAGTAAGATTATGTCCGGACCTTAAAAGACTATGACCTCAGTTTGTTTCGGCGGTTTCTCCTAAGAGTAAAAAAAACCATGTGCGAGTCGGACTCGCGCATGAAGGGTTCCATACCATTATTTATAAAAACGAGCAAACAATCACTTTTTTGTATGGAAGCCCCCTTAAATATTTATTTTATTCTGTTTTTAGTATTTGTTGTTATAGCGGCAACAGAAATAAATAATCTGTAGAAATTTCAACTGGCTAACTATCACGATTCATGAGACCTGGTAACAGACGGACGGACAGCGAAGTCTCAGAAATAGAGTCCTGTTTGACCCTTTGGGTACTGAACCCTACAAAAGTTATGTGTAAAAGTGTTCGTAAGAACTTATTTGCAAAATGAACATCATTTATCACTTATCTAAAAAATAACCTCTGAAGACTGAAGCTTTTAAAAGGTGAACTTCGGAAGTTGTACCCAACTTTCAGTCTGAAGACCATACCTACTTCGTTCAGACTTTTGTATCTAACCTTTTCACACCTACATAATTTCTAGATAGGGTCTACGTTACTTACCTTCTTCGGGTATACCTCTGTAATCTCATAAAACCCTCAACACACAAGCCGTGACATCGTAAAGCCAGTTTCACACACTATAAACTTTACGCGTCTATAAAGATAACTAGCTCAGCAGAATTGCAGCCGATCTTAGTAACGGTACCGTTAAAATTTTATAGCAAAAATATACCGTAACCTGTGGTCAATAGGGTCGAAGTTAATTGATCGTTACTGAGCCCTACCATCACCGTTCACCTCTTAAAGTAGTGTTATTGTAGGCTTTCTGGAGTGTGGGAAAGAGATGCAGCTAGATGTCTTTTATAGCGCTATCTCTTTCGCACACTGAAGAAATATTTAAGTAATGTGATGGTTGACGCAGTGGCTGAGCGATTGGCTGTTGCGCTGTGTGTCACGGCTTCGATCTCCGCACGTAACAAATATTTGTATGACCTACAGGTAGTTTTTACGGGTCTGTTTTTAAATATGAGTGTAAATGTTCAGGAGAAATTCCTAGAATGGGGCAACGTTTTTCTAGAGAAAAAAAATTGAAATCACATGTCATTGTGTATGTTCGACGTTCGTACATGCTAATCTCCGAAACCGTAGGGTGGTTTTGGAGCATAGCGCGTGAAAAAAATAAACAAAATTCCAAAAAAAAAAAACTACTAAAAAGTGGAAAATACCTTTACTTTCCGAAGCCGATAGCAAAAAAAGTCAATAAAACAAACTAACGTTTTTATTAAAGTGTATGAAAGTTAGATAGAAGATGATTTATCAATATTTTACGTGAAACTGAATTATATATTTTGATTAATTAATCTGTTCGGGTTGAACGGTAGCCTTTTGTTTGGGGGTCTATTGTAATGAGAAGGGTAAATTGGTCATTCTGATTAGAGGTCAGGTTCTTTTGTAATGTGTGTTATGTACTGAACCCTGCATAATCAGTTCTTTTAAATTAGTTCATATTGGAACGAAGTCCCTTATCGCGCGTTGCGAAAGGGGGCTAGAAGGAAAAAATTAAGACCAAAAGTTGTAACGACACTTTTGTTTTTTTTTTCTTGTTTCGATTAATTAGTGAAGGAATTGTATTTTTTTTTTAAGTTAACTTCGTTCCATCCGGGTGTCCCTTGACACCTCTCAAGCTTTTTTATGTGTATCATCAGGAATTAGATTAGCAGCCCGGACTCTTAATATTTGCCTCATCAATACCCTATAATGTTCCCACTGCTGGGACACAGGCCTCCTCTATGAGAGGGAGTGGGCTGTAATCTACAACGCGGGCCCAGTGCGGGTTGGTAGATGTCACATGTCTTCGATTTTTTAGTTCTAGGACATGCCGGTTTCCTCACGATGTTTTCCTTCACCATTTTTGAAGGCAGCGGTGATGAAATAAATTACACAAAATAGTGCGCCTGCCTGGGTTCGGACCCACGGTGCTCGTAAGTCGGGGCTGCCACCACTAGGCCACCTCTGCTCTCCTTAGACCAGGCTTAAAATTTGCCTAATTGATGGCAATGAGCCCCATGCAACAAAATCATATAACTGGCGGAAGGTGGCACTGCAAGTACACCTCTACCTAATCCTTCTAGGATTACAGGCGTGACGTTCACGTTGGTCCATATTATAAAATTGGCAGTGGCTGTTATAAATCCCCGAATCCCATCAGAAGGCTTTGTACCAAAGGTGTTTGATCCTCCTACGGAACCAATATTTATATGGCCAGCAGCTATTTGTTCCTGGTTTAGAGACGTGTTTGAGTTTGTTACATTGTTACTTCGATACTGCGGATTATGATATGAGGGTGAGGATGTCCTTATGATATTTCATACAAACTTTCAAGTCCTTATTTTTTGAAACACGGAACCGATTTTTTGAAACTTCATACGCTTAAGCAGGATACATAGGTCTAAAAAGTTACTAAAAAAACATTTTCGAAAAATAGTGTTACAGCTAAATTTGACGGATTATAAATTATGTATAGAAACAGAAATTTACAATTATCTATATTTTTTAATATTTCGAAGATATTTCTAAAATGTTTTTTTTTTTTAATAGTGAAGTCGGTTTAAAACTTTGGGGTCCATTTAATAAAACTGACAGATGTCTGGTGATCACAATGCAATAACTTATAATAAGATGGCAATAATGTTTAATCATTCACCAACATATAACCATCGATAAAAATAAATATAAATTAACAAAACATAAATGTAATAAGAATATATTTTTTTAAATATAATTCTTTATAAGTACAAATTAATGAAATTATAAAAACTGATGCAAATAAATAAAGTATAATAATTAATATTCGTAAAAAAAAATGTATAACGTCATGATATTTATTACAATAACTGTATAAACCTAGATACTAGTAATATTTCCGATAGTAACTGTATTAATTTGTCCAATCTATTATGTTGCCGTGCCTTAACCGGGTTTCATGTTGGAACTTTGCTATATATGTGACAACTAATTGTAAACACATGAATGCAATAAAGAATTTGAGTTTGAGTTTGAGTTTGATAATAGGCCATACGAAACGGGTTTTTGGGTCCCATAGTAAAACCGGTAAAAAACCGGGTTTGACTATGGGACCGAAACCCCCTCTTTTTTTTATAGCCTCTACATAATTAATTAAAATTTAGCAAAAAAAAACTAGAAAATTTGTAAGGAAGAAAATACATGAATGCTTCGATTTATTTTCTACTTTATCGTAGTATTAGTTTCTGTGCATGAGATAAAACAGTTAAGTGAGATGCCCGTTACAGAGTAATTAAGTAAGAGTAATTAGGGCTACAGGTCAGCGCTCGCTGCATGTTAAATACTTCCATGTAAAATACTGGTCATCCTACCAACTTTGGGAAAAGACTAGGCAGTTGTTAAGTTAGGAACAAAACTACTAGGTACTACCTTACCTACCCGATACGATATTTATCATTTATTTTCTCTTCACAAAGTTTGCTTAAGGTTAAACTGTACAAAATTGTCTCAGCTGTATTCCACCTCTGTGAGAGACTGGTGCCTGATATAGGTTTTTTGGGAAAAACCTGTGTTACAGGTCGCCAGGCCCCTTCCATGGCTAGAATTAGCTATTACAGAGATACCGTGCAAGAGTCGATGTTAAACAATGTGACAAAAATAAAAAAAAATGAAAACAAAAACTAAGTTAGTGTTAAACAATATGCTTACTAATAATAATAATGTGCTCACATATAAAAGAAGAAACAATAAAAATAAAAGAAACAAAAAATAAAATAAAAATAAAAATTATAATAATAAATACCTAACTACAATTATGCAGAAGTATTGAGTAATAATGTAGTGAGACTGTGTGTGAAAGAGAGTGTCTTATGTGAAGTGTTAGGTAGCAGGAGATGTAGGTGAGTAGTTCAGATGAGAAGTGTGTGAGTGAAGGTGACTTTTGTGGAGTGAGTGCAGTGAGAGTAGGTTTTCAAGGAGGTGAGGAACAGCTATGTATGTGTGGTGTTGGTCAAAGTTAGCTTTATTTCAGAACGGTCAAAAGATTTTCAGTTTTGTCATAGTCCAGGGTTTTTAAATATTTTTTTATTGCTTTAATACAGCTTGTTCGACTTTTTGGATATAGGTGTAAGAGTTTGTTTAATTTATTGTAGAGATAATGCCCAAGGAAGCAAAAAAATCTTTTAGGGAGCGTGGATTTGAATTGAGCTGTGGGACATACCCTACCCTTACGTCGGTTGTCTTTGAGTAACTTAGCGTCAAATTGTATTTGAGAGTGTTTTCTTATTAACGTAAGTAGTATGAACGATTGTCTGACAGTGAGAGTGTCCCATTCTTTGTATAGGTCTGTAGTTGGAAAACGAAAGGGGAGACCAGCTCCCACCTTGAGTATCGCACGCTGTGCCCTTTCTACTTCGATGAGGTGAGTTTTAGCGGCACCTCCCCATGATGTGATGCAGTAATCAATAATTGATTGGCATAATGCGAAGTAGACCATCTTAATAGTCTTTCGATCGGCCGAGTATCTTAAGGTTTTGAAAATGTAGATTAGTTTTCGTAACCTGGACACGAGGGTTTCTATGTGCGGTTTAAATGAGAGATATTGGTCTATAGTGACTCCAAGGTACTTAATATTCTCGGTCCTTTCAAGGGAAGAACAAGAACACTGGATATTTTCAATGCCACAAGTGTGAGCAGTAATCGTCATAGATGAGGGTGGGAGCAAGTTAGATCTTTGAGCAAATGTTATGTACTTGGTTTTAGTGACGTTAAGAGTCAAAACATTGTCTTGCAGCCAGTTACTAACACGATTTAGACCCAGTTGAGCAACATCGAATACCTCCTCCCATCCACCACTAAAGAACAGTGCAGTATCGTCCGCAAAGGTAATTATTTTTCCTTTTAGAAGAGAAAGTTGGCAGAGGTCATTAATATACACCAGGAATAGTGTTGGGCCAATTATGCTGCCCTGTGGTACACCGAATAAGACTGGGAGCTCGTCACTGAGTGAATCATTTATTCTTACTCGTTGTTTTCTACCAGTAAGATAGTCCTGCATCAGTTTAAGTGTGATTCCTCTGATACCAAGCCATATTGTCTTGTAATCGTAGTATGTAATTAAGGGCTCCGTTTCATTTAGCAACTAGAAGGCTTTCCAATAAAAACAAAAACATAGATTGACAACCTCTTAAGAGGTCATTCTACTCATCATTATGAACAACTTTTACTATGAGACCAAACCTAGAATCGTGAAAAAAAAACAGCTGTTCCCTACATTTTGACGAGTTATGCGAACATACATTTTTTTTATACTTATCACTTTTATTACAAGCTGGCAGACTAGAGGCGCGCGCGCGGGAATTTCAAACAGCTATTGTGTTAAAAGTGAATGAGTATAAAAAAATGTTTCTTTGGGAAAGTTGTTTGTTGTCATTCGTATAATCACCTGTTTAAGTGTCAGTCACTAATAACCAGTCACCCTATTTAAGTACCAACTCATCTAATATGATCAGTAGGTTCTTTTTCGTGGACATAAGCTTGTAATATTATAAATGCGAAAGTTTTGATGGATGTTTTTAACTCAATCACGCCAAAACAGATTAATAGATCTGGATGAAATAGCACATAGGATTCTTATTTGTCACACTTACAAAATTTCCACACCAACGAAGTGGCGGGCAACAGTACAACTAGTGTCGTAATAAATATTCCATTACCTGACACAAAGCCAGGAGAAACCCACCGTTTTTCAATATACCCGACTTTGGCACGTACCTAGGGAGTAATATCCAGGTTTAGTATTTTGATCAGCACATTGTATAGGGGTGTAGGGTTGCTGGATGCAGGTCGTGACTATAAGCACACAAGGCTGGTGTTGCCTTGCCGTGTACTAGGATAATGCGCGCACGTTATGCTCCTTACTTTTGTGGTACAAGTTTTGAGGGGTTAGCGATTTTGTTTGTTATTTCCATTGTTCAAAGTTCTTGCTTTGTATCAGGATGTCGCGCCCTGAGTAGCGTAGCTTTTACGGTTACGGGCCCCATAAATTGATAGCATGCGAGTTTTTTGCATAATTGGTTTATAGGGGAGATAGATTTATAATAATAATAATAAACATTTATTTCAGACTAAGTCCATAATTTGTTAGTAACAATGTTCTTAAACCTAATGTTAGTAATTAAACAAAACGAAATTTAAATTATTACATGAAGCCGCAACCACCTTTGCAGCATGGGGGACTCCCACCGATCAATGAAAACACCCAGTATAGTGTTGGTACTGCCACGAACGCGAGCGAGCAGGGAGGCGCACCTTTTCCTAACGATAGCGGCAAAGCCATCCACCCGTGCCTCAGCAAACATCCCTGACGCACTGCAACGCCATGGCAGCCCCAACAGTACCCTGAGTGCATTATTATATTGGACATGCAAGTCGCTGTATGCCCGCTGCGAATATCTGACCCACAGGCTGCAGGTGTAGAAAGACTGGCAATAAGCTTTAAAAAGCATTAGTTTAACTGCACTCGTACACCGTGCAAACCTGCGGGCCAGCATGTTACAACGGACAGCCAGCGACCTACGTTCCCTTTCGATGTCTGAATTATCACATAAATCATCGGTGACCCAGTGACCCAAATACTTAAATTTAGACACCCTACGCAGAGGAGTGCCATACAGTGATACATTAGGAAAAGCTGGATAAGAAAAACCACAAGCCTTAAAGAGCATCAGTTCACTCTTCCCAACATTATATTTGAGCCCATGAGTCACCGCATATGATTCACATACCGACACTAACTTCCTCATAGCACTGATTGATGTTTTAAATATTTAAAAATATACTAAATAAGATGAAAATTGAATAAAGGAAATAATAATAAACCCCCCTAAACAACCACACGTCCTGATTGACCATCTAATCACGTGGGGGGCGGACACACGAAGGAGAAATTACTGGCGTGGCTAACGTGGCTCTGGAAACCCACTTTAAAATGGAGACTCGTTCAAAGAGAAAACGTATAGGACCGCTGCCCGGGGGCGATCGCCGGGGCGCACCTGGAGCTGACGCTGGGTGTCTCAGCATGCGAACCGTCAGCGGTGAGGAGTTGAACAGGCGGGCTCCCACCGACAAAGGTACTACAGCCGAAATCATTGACGATGGGGACAGACTGACGGACAGGACAGACACCCCTGTAGAACCGTATAGTCCAAGCACAGTTTCATACACACCTTCTAGGCAATCATCACCATCCTTACCATCGTCAGCTACACCATTATCACCCCCCATTATTAGTTTAAATGCTGTTTCACCTACTCCGACCTTAAATGCTGCGCGGGGGGTATCTACCTTTTTACCCGCGTCCACCAAGGCTGGAAAATCAAGAGTTCGCATGAAATGGAGCAAAGAAGTAAACACATTTATCATGCGAACCTACCTACACATCACTAAATTAGAGACTGACATGACCACATACAGACAAAAACTGCATGAACTTTTCACGCGTCGATATCCAGAGATTACTGTTTCTGAGCAAAGGATTTCAGATCAAAGAAGAACTATCGTTAGGAATAAACTGCTCTCACTAGAAGAAATAGATAGGTTAAAAGAAGAAGTGCGCAAACAATTACACGTAGACTCAGTAAATGATGAAGACACTAATAATATCATAGTAACACAAAACACAATAGAAAACATTCAACAAGAACAACCACAGGCGAATGATCAATCAGAACCTTACACACAATCTTAACCAAACTATCACCTATCATCACAGACATATTCACAAATCACGCATACATCCACACAAACCGAAAATGTGACCATAATGTTAGAAAATGACATTGAGGTTCTAGCAAATATAAATCAAAATCCGCCCACAGATACGCGTATACAAGAAATACACGATAAATTTAAAACAGCTCTCACTCAATATTCGGGGATGGACCCGACAGCGCGACCAAAACTACCTAAACTAAGGTACACACCAAAACTTGTTCAGCTCGTTAATTTATTTAATAAGAATATTCTCACTCAGTATATAAGCGAAGAAACTCAACTCATAGACGTACATACCCTGGTATATTGCACAGCATTAGTTATTTCCGAAGAACTCAATTTTAAAATCACAGAATACACAGGCAATAATAGACAATCAAATGTTAGCAAACCCGCATGGCAGCAGAGGCTTGAAAAAGATATAGAAAAACTTAGAGCAGATTGTGGTAGACTAACCCAATATATAAACAACAATAGGTCAAACAAAGTAGTCAAAAGAGTCGAAATAATTTTCAAAAACATGGCTGTCCATACTAGACACGAAAAGCACAACAGTACACCAGAAGAATTCTTAGATACAATAAAACAGAAATTAGCCCTAAAAGTCCACAGGTTGAGAAGATATAAAAAAGCACAAGAACGTAAAAATGATAACTCTTTGTTTGCTACAAACGAAAAGAACTTTTACAGAAAATTACAGAAGCCACAAACTCACACCGACACACCGACAACCGAAAGCAACATAGAACTACCAACAACGGAGCAACTAGAAACTTTTTGGGCTGGCATATGGGAAGAACAAGTGCATCATAAGGAAACATCTGAATGGATTCAAGACGAAGAAGGTAAATGGAGTTCACTTGAAGAAATGGAATTCATTGAGTTATCTGAGTCTGATATAAGTAGTGTTACAGAGAGACTACACAATTGGAAATCCCCTGGTATTGACAAAATACACAATTATTGGTATAAAAAACTGGAGTCATTGCACGCCATTTTAGCTAAAAACCTAACTGAAATTATTTTAGGAAAACAAAACATTCCAGAATTCATTGCTACAGGAATAACTTACATGTTGCCAAAAACCCAATACTCACCACAGCCATCCCAATACAGACCAATTACATGCCTACCCACAATATACAAGATCTTAACGTCAGCAATTACTACAAAAATCAATAAACACATAGAATATCACAACATAATAGCAGAGGAACAAAAAGGATGCAGGCGAGGACACATGGGATGTAAGGAGCAACTAGTCATAGATTCGATCATACACAAACACGCGTCCACAAAAAATAGAAATTTACACTGCACCTATATAGATTACAAAAAAGCGTTTGATAGCATTCCACACTCTTGGCTTATTAAAATATTACACATATATAAAATAAACCCAAAAATAATAGAATTCTTGCAAAATATTATGACCCGATGGAAAACCACGCTTCAATTAAATTATCGCGAGAACGCTGTCACAACTCGCCAGATTGCTATAAAAAAAGGTATTTATCAGGGAGACTCCCTGAGCCCTTTATGGTTCTGCCTCGCATTAAACCCCCTATCTCATCTACTACAGCGTTGTCAGGCTGGATATTGCCTTAAACAAACAACAGAAGAAACCACGATATCTCATCTTATTTATATGGACGACATTAAATTATACGCAAAAACAGAAAAAGAGATGAAAAAACTAATAGATATAACTACCGAATTTAGCAAAGACATAAATATGCAGTTTGGACTAGATAAATGTAAAACAGTACATATAATAAGAGGTAAAATTAAACCTGGTGACTATGCAATTAACACTAATGACACAATTACAGCTATGGAATCAACAGATTTATATAAATATTTAGGATACAGGCAGCTCAAAGGATTAGATCACACAACAATTAAACAAACATTGAACACAGAATACAAGAGGAGGGTGGTCGCAGTATGTAAAACTCAACTCTCCGGAAAACATTTGATAAAGGCATTGAACACTTACGCGATCCCAATACTAACATACTCGTTTGGAGTGATCAAATGGTCAAAAACTGACATCCAACAAATAGAGAGAACAACACGCACCACACTTACTAAACACAATAATCTACACCCTAAATCTGCAATAGAAAGGCTAACTATCAAACGGCAAAACGGAGGGAGAGGCCTTATCGATATCCATCATCTGTGGCAGAAACAAATAACTAGGTTAAAAACATTCTTTCACAGTAAATCTCACACAAGTGACATACATAAAGCTATAGTAATAAACGACAACAGCTACACCCCACTAAACCTAAGCGATCAGACAGACACACGAAACACCAACATCGAAAACCCACAAAAACAAAAGTTACAAGATTGGAAGAAGAAAGTGTTGCACGGACGGCATCCCCATGATCTCGAACAATCTCATATAGACACAATAGCGTCAAATAAATGGCTTAAAATTGGTTCTTTATTCCCGGAAACTGAGGGCTTTATTATTGCGATACAAGATCAGGTCATAAATACAAAAAATTACAGGAAATTCATCATAAAAGACCCCACGATAACTAACGATAAATGCCGCAAATGTCACAGTCAACCAGAAACCATCCAACACATCACAGGAGCTTGCACAACACTCACACAAACAGATTATACTCACAGGCACAATCAGGTAGCAAATATCATCCATCAAAACCTAGCACTCAAACATAAGCTCATTCAAGACACAAACACACCTTATTACAAGTACGTACCACTACCATTTTTAGAAAATACCACCCACAAGCTCTTTTACGATCGCGGCATTTTAACCGACAGGACCATTCACTACAATAGACCAGATATAATCCTTCTAGATAAAGTAAATAAAGTCACACACCTCATAGATATAGCAGTTCCCAACACACATAACTTACAAAAAACAATAGGTGAGAAAATTAGTAAATATGCAGAATTGAAAGAAGAGGTGACCAGAATCTGGAGACAAGAAAAAGTGTACGTAGTACCCATAGTAGTCTCCACCACGGGTGTTATACCCAAACACCTCCACCATAGCCTCAAATTAATAGACCTCAAAGACTCAATTTACATTACACTCCAAAAAGCCGCGATTTTAAACACCTGCAGAATAGTAAGGAAGTTTATGCAAATCGAGGAAAATGAAATTTCTCCTCACAACTCACACACACACACGCTACGTTGACTTGGTTAAGGCCCGTTAGCGTAGCTTAAACTAGCCAAAGAGCTAAGAAACAGAACCTGTTTTTCCAAAATAATAATAATAATCTTTATTACACAAGAAAGTGATTACAAAATTGTGTGAAGTCCCTGACTCCTGTGCTAGGTGATAAACCTGTGTTACAAGAGTCAGTGCCCTCTCCCAGGAGAAGATATTAAGTTCTGAATCCTATGCAATAAGATTAAGAAAACTAAAATAAAAAGACTATGATAATAACAAAAAATAAATTAAAAGCGGTTAAAAGAAGCTTGAATTGGGTTTGAGAATGTATGCATGCATGTTTGTGTCTATGTGTGAGCGTGCGAGTGTGTGTGTGTGCGTGCGTGTGTGTATGTGTGTATGTGCGTGTATGTGTGTGTGTTTGTTTGTGTGTAAATTGATAGATCAGGAGGGGTTTTAATGTTACGAAATAGATTGGATAACTTTCTCTGTTTCGTCATAGTTCAGCGACAGTAGCCAAGGCTTAAGACTCTGCTTGACCTTATGTAGGGTAAGTTTATAGATTGACAGTTTTTTATTAATCTTATTATACATTATAGAGCTCTGGGCACGATAGTGTCTTCGCGCAAGTGCAGTACGACACTGAACAGACTTACAGATAGGAAATCCAATTCGCCGATTACATAGATTGACATCTAGGGGCATCGTGGAATGTCGGCGCAAGACAGAGCGGAGGACATATAGCTTTCTCACCGTTAGTACTTGAGGTTCTGAGTACAATTGAGCTGTGGGGTAGTCCCTTTTACGGAAATACATAACTTTGAGAATTGCCCGCTGAGCTCGTTCCACCCCAAGCATCACTGTTTTGAAGGTCCCGCCCCAAACCGGAATGCAGTAAGTAATTATCGACTCACACAGTGAACGGTACACTATCGAAGCTGTTTCTCTGTCGGCCGCATGTCTGAGCTCTTTAAATAAATAAATTAGCTTACGAAGCCGCGAGCATAAAGTATCTGTATGGGTGCGCCAATCTAGCCTTTCGTCAATATAGACACCTAAATATTTGATATTTGGGACCATATCAAGGCAATTGCAATTACACGGAAAGGAATTGTGACAAATATGCGCTATTATTTTATCCGAGTTCTTTGATGGTTTAGGAGAATTTGGCGGTTTAAACTGAATTACTTTGGTCTTTGAAATATTGAGCGTCAGTAGATTAGTGGAAAGCCAGTCCATAATTATTCGCAAAGTAAGTTCCGTGGTTTGTTTAGCTCTATCCCAGGTCACGTCTGATATCAATAGTGCTGTGTCGTCGGCATAGGTAAAAATGTCGCAATGCGTAAGGGAGAGCTGACAGAGGTCATTAATATATATTAGAAAAAGTGTGGGTCCCAATATACTGCCTTGAGGTATACCGTAGCTGATAAATTCTTCGTCACTAAGAATGGAATCAATTTTAACACGTTGGCTACGTCCTCTGAGGTAATCCTTATAAATATCTAGGGCCACACCACGTACTCCCATATGCTCCATTTTGGCCACAAGTCTGGGAATAGACACCGTATCAAAGGCCTTCGTTAGATCTAAGAAGATACCATAGCATTTCAGACGACTGTCCAATTTATCAATCAACGTGTTGGTAAAATCAGATACAGCATCCTCTGTGGAAACTCCTGACCGAAATCCGTATTGATTTTGTGCAATTAAATTATTTTTACACAGAAATTTAGTTAAATTGTTATTGAGGATACGTTCAAGAATTTTAGATAAGGAGCTGAGGACTGAAATTGGCCGATAATTGGAAACATCATCCTTAGCTTTGCCTTTATAGATTGGATGAAGAATAGCACGCTTGAAAGCCTTTGGGAAAACTCCTGAACTGATGGCACAGTTACAAATATGGGCAATGGGTGGAGCAAGAATAAAGCTAGATTGTTTTATTATACTTGCTGGGATGTTGTCCCACCCAACTGCGCAATCACTACGTAGTCTATGAATAGTGCTTACCACAAGTGCTTCGTCAACCAATGGAATAACCAAAGAGTTAATTGGAGACGGGGTAGAGGATGAGTAAACGAATGGTGTGACATTATCAAATTTTGAAGCAAGGTTTGTACCTACGTTAACAAAAAATTTATTGGCATTATTTACCGAAACAATAGGCTCGACGGAGGGTTTTAGAAGGGCATTAGGAGAGTGTCTTTGTTGATTACTGTGTGTGATCGATTTAATAACTTTCCACGTAGCTCTCGGGTTGTTTTTAGCTTTTTTAAGCTCCGCTTTTTCATAGGCTCGTTTTAGTTTTTTAAGAAGGGAATTACAAAAATTGCGGTACCGAGTGTATGTAGTTTTTAATGTTAGATTGTTGGGAGACTTACTGACCCGTCGGTGCATTTTGTCGCGATTACGGAGGCATCGTACTAAGCCAGGAGTCATCCAGGGTTTTTTAACAGTTTTCCTATTAGGTGTGTGAAGAATCTTAGTATGATTTGTTATGATAGCTTGAATATCGGCAATTAAAGTATTTGCTGCTTGGTCTGCGTCGTTGGTGCAGAGAATAGGAGTAAAGTCATGATTATTAATTTCTTTTTTTATTTCTTCATAATCATATCGGACAGAAACTTTTTTTGGTGGGGATCCAGTTGATTTATTAGTTTCCAGGAATACAGCAACAGGAAGGTGATCTGTAACGTGGGTGTCGAGCACAAGAACCCTTGCAGGCGATTTGGTCTTCATCATGACATGATCCAGACAGTTGTTAATCCTTGTCGGGAGAGTGTGAGCAGGCAATAACCCATGCGTTGCTACTAACGTTAAATAGTCGTCTGAATGGCGATCATTGCTTCCGGGCTTGATATCAATATTAATATCACCGATGAGCATGATGTTGTTATGGGATTTAACGGATGTTATTGTATCATTTAAACTAGACAAGAAATTTGTCGGGTTTAAATAAGATGGAGAACGATACACTGCGATTATAGCTGTGTTATTATAGCATGTTACTAGACAGTTGGCATCCGAAAACAAGGGTTCATGTGTGGTACAGCTAATTGTATCTTTGATGTAAATTACAACGCCATCATTTTTTATTGGGTTATTGTTTGTGAAATGTGAAGTATAACCCTGTAATACCGGGATATTACCCGCAACCTGCAACCAGCATTCCGTTAATATAATAAAATCAAATTTAACTTTCGTTAGTGTTAACATAGTGACAAATTGATCTAGATTCTTGTTTATACTCCTAATGTTTATATATGTATAATACGTAAACCCCAAACGCTCTGTCCTACGAAATCTTGGCATAATTCTGGAGTACATGTATAGGAATCAGCAATAGAAACATTGTCTATTTCCTGAGATATTTGATCAATATTCATCATTTTTAACTAGAATTAATAATTTTGTCACTGCTAATAGACTGTTTTGTTCAAACTCGAGAATTAAAACAGCACTTAGGTCGTATAACATAGAACATATTAACCAGTTATAAAGATGTAAATTTGTGGGGATGAAATTAGGGTTTACTGTGTAAAGTTTAATTCCTGGGCAGTACGTGTTCGCGCCTGAATTTATGTAGTGTTCTGCTCCTGAAAAGTATGTATGTGTGAATAAGTATGTGTGTTGTACAATTTCTGAGTCATATGTGTGTGTGACTGAATGTGTGTGTAGGTTAGGCTTATAAATAAACAAGGAGTACATTTTAAAATAGAGGTGTTTAAACAATAGGCAAGACATTTTATGTATTTTAGGTAGACAACCGGACCCAGACGTTAGTCATGTACTTAGCCGTAGGCTGTCAAGGTCTGCTTCATTTTTAATAACGACATGTCGGTCACCATCGACTTTTCGCAGCAGAACTTTACCATAGGAGGTCCAGCAGTATTTATATATATTTTCTTCAGCAAAGCGTCGGGCCAGATAATAAATTCGTTGAGATTTGGGTGTAAGTTTTTCGGATATGTATATAGGTTTGCTGGGACCGTCGAGTTTTAAGTGGGTTGTACATAGCTTGTTTTGTTTGTTTGTGCTATTAAATTTGCGAGCCTTCTTAACTATAGTGTCCTTCATTATTGCACTTATAAAGTCTACAGTAATAATAGAAGTGTTATTTTTGTTCTTGGTACGGAAAATATCTTTTATTTCGTTACCATTTATCTGAGTACCAAGTACGTTGGCTGCCTCTATTACAAGGGCGCGGAGGCTTTCCTTATTCTCTTCCTGTTTCTCGGGCACATTCCTTATCTCAATCTTGGTGGAGTACAATTGTCGTTCTATTAGGTCTACTTTTTCTTCTAGCTCAAAGATACGGCGGCGGTCAGTTTCACGTTCAGACTCTAAGTTCGTAAGTTTTACTTTCAAGTCGTCGTAGTCGTTTGATATAAACTCCATAGACTTCTGAATTTCCGCGTTCTGAGCACTAATTCCACTGATGGAGGCCTGTAATGCTGCAAGCTTCTGTTCAGACTTAGTGGAAGACTCTGACAATAATGCCCGAATTTCGTCCAAACGTTCCATACAATCACAGCCGCCATGCTTTCGCTTACGGCTTGTTACATTACTATCTTGACCCAAGGTCGAGAGATCTGGAGAAGATTCAGACTGCTGGAACAGTCGGGTGCCAGCGATAGGAGATGAAGTTGGTCCCGCAGTTACTTTTTCTAGCTGTTTCTTCGCTGGTGAGCGTTTAACAGACATAGTAAATAATTGAAAATATTACCTTTAATATCAAGTAGTAAAGTTATTACTATATTCCACTTGGGCCACACTCTATGAATGCTGTCAATATGAATTCCTTGTAAAATTGTGGCAACGGCGCGGCGACGCGTCAGAGCGCTGCGATGACGTGCTCGTGATGCGTAGCTAGGATGCGTGTGACGCGCAGTGACGCAGACGCAGCGTAGCTCAGGCGGCGATCACCGTCTCGGGTGTTGCTGTCCTTTTTCTTCACGGACTCCGCGTTCAACACAATCTCCGCGGTAGTATGAACTCCTGGTACTTTTTGTTTTTATTTAACATGTATTTTTAACGAGAATTATGAATATAAATTAAAAATTTAAAAAAGCGCACACGTCTATTCACTTTCGCGGTCCGGGAGGAAGGGTAAGGTGATGGCAATAGGCTCGCCCCCTATTACATGTAACTTAAACATAACTACCGAAAAGCGGCATAATACACGTCTGGTCGTCGTGGACAACAGCCCATTCCCTCTCATTGAGTGGAGGCCTGTGTCCTAGCAGTGGGAACATTATAGGCTGATGATGATGATGATGACACCTCTGCTCTAACCCTTCGGGGAATGTAACTTAGTCAGTTAAATTGTTTCTCTTGGACTTGGTTGAGCTTCATTTTCTCAGAGTTTTTCTGGTGACCACTACTGATTCAGGCTTTCAAGAGTTGCAGTGGTTTGGGAATAGTGAGGTGGCCTTGTTTACCTTTCAGAAATTATAGGCATGATGCTATGATCTCAATTAGAATGACATTAACTAAATTAATATAACTAATTTACTTTTAAGCTATTAGTTTACCGCAGAAAGTACCTACATCATTATTTTAGTTTTGTAGTTTGTTTGTTTTACAGCAGTCTTAATTATATAATTCATGAAAATGCTTCCTCTCATGCACTCTCTCCTCGTCCACGTATCTTGCGTCTAGGGAGAACGAAACGAAAAATAAAAGAAAGAAAAAACATTTATATGTCACAGGACATGACGTGCATAGAAAATGACAAAAATACACAATAAACATATAACAAACTAGCCCTTCACCCGCGTCTTCGTCCGTGAAAATTGTGGTATAATATAGCTTAAGTTACTCGGTAAAGATGTGGCTTTCTAATGGTGAAAGAATTTTTAAAATCGGTAAAGTAGTTTTTGAGTTAAATCGTAACAAACCAACAATCAACTCTTTCTTCTTTATAATATTTGTTTAGATATTTCTTAATACAATAGAAACACAGCACGAAACAGTTGACCGATGGTAACGAAGAACAAAGGGATAAGCCGTACACCTACCGAAATAAAACTCCACGGTTGCTACTACTAGCATCAGTAAGAGAGTTGAGATACCTACTTGTACCACCGGAATAGTCTCAGCCGGCCACGTCTAACTGACCCTGTACACCGTTCCCTATAACTTTATCTAATATCCCAAACAAAATGCCCACATCCAAAACATAATCACGATAATTTAAAAGCACAACTTACGTCCTTGGTAACCCCTAACTACACCCCATTAGACTCATACAGTTTGCATGACCATTTTCCTTGCCAACCTCATAATTAACTTCATACTATGAACGACAAAATTTTCGTCAAGCGACTGACTCAATTTCATAAAGCCAAGACCCATTAAGTTAGACTTGGGCTCACTCAGAACGAGGCTCACTCAGTTATTTAAGAGCCAGAATAGACTGCCAGACAAGCGAATGTCGCTACAATGAGAATATATGACGAGGTCCTGCATGGAACCAAATTTTCCGATTGGATATGACTGGTTTTGCTGCAAGCGATCTGAAATATGGATGAGGATTGTCGTGACAGTTGGACGTTAAACCGATGGTACCGGCTGTCATTTTGCTGTTCTTAAGAGGTACCTTGGCCTTGGAACACAAAGGACTAAGAAGTAACATGAATGGGTTTTAGTCAGTACAAATCTGAAACTCCTTTCCGCTCCGCCCAGAGCAGGAGGGATCATTTGGTGATTCCTCATCTGTAAAAAAAAGGCAATCAAACTAGCTGTTATAGTCATAGTCAATACTACACCATCAATAAAGACAAAGCTTCTTTAAAATCATATTATTGATTTTTCATACACTTCTCCTAATTATATGGATTGAATAATTGGATCGTTTGAATATTTGAAAAATGGAAAAGAAAAAATTCGTTGGACTTTTATGACAGACATTCAATAAGTGCATCTCTCCTGATCTGACAAGTTTTAAATTAGACTGAAGTTTTTTTAATGGGAAACAGAACAATCATGACTTTGCAAGAAAAGTCTAAATCAAATAACAGCCATTTTAAGAATTCCTCAGAAGTCGAGCCAAACAAGCACTTGAAATTGGATACGAAACCAATCACCATACCAACCAACAGAATTCTTAATAGGAAAAACTCCAATTTTACATCACTGAGAAACCTTTTTTCCGTTTTAAAACTGCAAGAGTTATTGAAGCGAACTTGGCCCGTCACGGCGTAACTTGGCTAATCTCCACAACTTGGCGAACTCTTGGCTGTGAGAGGGATGGCTGAAATTTAATTGCAAAGGGTTTTTTCAAATGATTTGTATTGAATTTTGGGATGTGTAATATGGATGTTTTTGAAGGTTTGGGGAGTAGCTTAGCGTAAGCACAATAAGTCTCATTAAGCATAATAACTAATGAGCATATTAAAACACCATCATGGGTTAGATTTTTTGGTAGACAGTGGGCCGAAAGTCTGACAACCAGTCTTACCGTAGTGGGGATCGTATTATCCAGTACAAAGTGGTATTTAGAAGTTAGATAGGCAGTCACTCCATGTAAAATCGTGATGTTCAGCTACATCTGGCTAGATTAGAAGCCGACCCCAACATAGTTGGGCTAGGCAGTGATGACGATGTCTTAGATTTTTTGAGAAATAGCCAATTCATCATCATCATTTCAGCCGAAAGACGTCCACTGCTGGACATAGGCCTCCCTCAAGAAGGGGGGGTTTTGCCATAATCGCCACGCTTGGCAGGCGGGTTGGCGATCGCAGTACGGTTGTTACAAAAGCACAGAGAACGCTGCTGCCCATTCTCTGCTAAGTCCCTTAGTCGCTTCTTACGACACCCACGGGAAGACATGGGATGGTGCTATTCTTTACGTCCGACATCATACAGAACTAGCCAATTACGATGAACAAAGTAATTTCCTTCATAAATGATCGAGCAATGAACGGTCAAAGAGAATTTTGATAGAAAATCAATTATTGTTCATTGAATATTGATGTGGATTCTCAAAAGAGCCTTTTTTTTGGCTGATACCATGGTATCTGTATTCAGTAGAACAACATTATTTACCCACAAATATGTGTCCCCCATCATCTTCCTTCCCTTGCCCCATGTTACTTGGGGTCAGCGCAACACGTTTTTAGGGTTCCGTACCCAAATGGTCAAACGGGACCCTTTTACTGAGACTTCGCTGTCCGTTCGTCCGTCTTTCACCAGGCTTTATCACATGAACCGTGAAAGTTAGCCTGTTGAAATTTCTATAGATTATGTATTTCTGTTGCCGCTTTAACAACAAATACTAAAAATATAATAAAATAAATATTTAAGGGGGGCTCCCATACAAAAAAGTGTTTTTTTGCTCGGTTTTCTAAATATGGTACGGAACCCTTCGAGCGCGAGTCTGCTTCGCACTTGGCCGGTTTATTTACTTCCATTCTCCGTCAACCGTTACGGTATCATTTACTGCTTTTTCTTTTATATCATTCTTACACAACCCATCTATCGTGTCCTTGGTCTTCGTCTCCCTCTCCATGCATCAACATATTTATCACTCTCTTAGTTACATGCGATTCCGAAAATATAATAGATTTCCCTCAGAAACAAAAAAATACTCCCAAATCTTAAATATCGTCGTACTTACGCAATCCACATACGGTAAAAGCATACTTAAACTTTTCCAAAAACCGCAGGAAATAAAATTCTATTACAACTCCATTACTCTGATACTTGACAGAAACTGTTAACTCGTTTAACCCTTAAGGAATAAAGTGTAAAGTTTTCTTGGAAAATCGTGCCAAAATCCACCCCAAGTACCGCTGATTCCCCTTAACTACGGACTGACAGCAGCGGTGGGAAACTTCGCCTTAACTTTTTACGTTAATTTTAACCAGCTCTTTGCAAGCGTTAAGTTTTTTTTCGTAGATTTTGCTCTCGTTTTGGTTTTGGATTTTTCTGAAGTAGAAGGTTCTGAAATATGCCTGTTAATGAAATAAAAAAGAACGTTACTTGTTAACAATCAAGTTCGCCCTTTTAAGTGTCAGTAGTAAATGGAATATTTCACATTCTCTATTTCTACCTACCTGAAACTCCTAAAACTCTATTAAACTTAATGATGACCAATAATGATATTGTGCCACTACTGCTGAGCATAAAGTCTTGATAAATGTGTTTTGCCATTTCTCAGTAACGGCACAGCAAACCAGAGTGCCTAGAATAGTCATCATCATCATCAGCCTATAATGTTCCAACTGCTGGGACACAGGCCTCCTCTCTAAGTGAGGGAGTGGGCTGTAATCCACCACGCGGGCCCTGTGCGGGTTGGTAGATGTCACATGTCTTCGAATTATTAGTTCTAGGAAATGCTGGTTTCCTCACGATGTTTTCCTTCACCGCTTTGAGAGCAGCGGTGATGAAATAAATTAAACAAAGTAATGTGCCTGCCTGGGTTTGAACCTACGATTTACTGCTCGTTAGTCGGGGCTGCCACCACTGGGCCACCGCTGCTCTCCTGGAATAGTTATAATTGTCAATTCAGATCTTTGACTGATCCATCATGTTTATCACTAAAAACTTTTTTATTTTGAGGATACCCACGGCCAAAATGGTTACACAGATTCAACCTTCATATAGACAACACTGATCACAACTAAAATAATCCAAGCTATTTTTAGTCAGACAAGGATAAGCACAACTTATTATCTATCCTTCTTATCACGACCCACTTTGCCGGTCCACTTTCTAAGTGCCGCCATCTTTTCTCTCACTATTATCTCAGAAAGTACTCACTACTCCTTATGGCTCCTAAATTATAATAAGACGCGAAAAAACAGAAACATAAGTTAATGTAGGAGCCTTATTTCTTGGAGCAATAACAAATATTTATTTGAGCTGAAAGGGCAAGACTTGGGGCATCAGCTTGGCTGCCCGCCAGGCGTTTGCATCGGGAGACATTGGTATGCTAGCAGGACCTGAGGTTCTGTGAACTGTCTAATGTTTAGTTTTATATCGATTTTGTGAATTCGGTGAATAGCAGCATCAAGCAATAAACTTAAACACATAGCCATACGAGCATTTACATGCTCCATGAAAAAGTTCCAAAGCCAAGTATGAGACAAGAAAAAGCCCCTCCTTCCCTTCCACACTACTAAACCGCACTACTAGTGGTGTCGTGGGTATCTTTTCCCTTCTACAATAATGGTCCAGTGGTACCTACCGTGGGTATTTGTAAAATACATATACATGCGTTGATGCGTTCCCTATTACACTACCAAATTTATTTTCGCTTCTAGATATGATTGAATAATACTAATTGTGTTATTAACTTACCTGAAGTTAATAACACAATTAGTATTATTACATATTAATTAGTAGTAGGTAAATAACCTCAGTAGTGAGGTTTAGTAGTGTGAAAGGGAAGGAGGGGTAAAAGCTGTTCAAAATAGGCTTAGGGTGAATGAAAACTTAGGTACACTCACATGTCGAGATCACTTAATGTCTGATTAATCAAAGTGTCATAAGTAAAGTTATCGTCAATATCCTACCTGATTACTGCCTTTACTAGAAGTAATGTGCATTCTATTATAATTTAGCGTCATCAGACAAACATTCACTCTAACTAAAAACCTAATAAATTCTACATACTTAATCACCAGAATCCTTTGCTCAACTTCGCTCAAAGGTAGGTAAGTACTTGCAGCTGATCACATGTAAATGTAACTCAAACGTAGTCGGCAACTGTTCGCAATTGTTAGTTCTAGGTGAGGAGTTTTCTTTGAGTCCGTACGAGTAGTTAATTCTGAATGAATGTTCGAATTCGTTTGTGTTGAATGAAAAGGGACTTATGTGAAGTTCAGTAGTGTTTCATATGAATGGGGAATCTAGAGATTTAGGGTGGCATTCACTCCATGTAAAATACTGGTATTCAGCTGCATTTGGTTGGACTGGAAGCCGATCCCTACTTAGTTGGGAAAAGGATAAGCAGATGATGATGATGGTGGCAATCAAGCTGGTGACTTATTTGGCTGTAATAAGTCACCAGGGACTCAAACTGTTACCGTAATAAGTGTTTTTAACACTGTTTTTTAAAACTGTTATAAAACACTTTTAAAATGTAACATCGAAACTAATATTATAAAGAGGAAAGATTTGATTGTTTGTTTGTTTGCATTGAATAGGCTCCAAAACTACTGGTCCGATTTGAATAATTCTTTCAGTGTTAGATAGCCTATTTATCGAGGAAGGCTATAGGCTATATATCATCACGCTACGACCAATGAGAGTGGAGCAGCAATGAAAAATGTTGGGAAAACGGGGATAATGTGACGCAAACGAAGTTGCGCCGGACAGCTAGTATACAATAATGTTACCGAATCAAACTGTTACCTTTTATATGTGTTAATATGTGTAACTGAAATAATCAAGTATAGCTTTAGTACGCTGCGTTTATCGGTTACACTTATTAACACTGTTAACACTTTTATATCTGTTACAGATATGTTACGGTTACATGTTTGATTCTGTTACCGATTCAACATGTAACACTTATAATTCTGTAACCGTTATGAAGGTGTTTTTAAGACCCTGGTAGCCACTTTCAGCTTTGCACACAACGCAGATATGTTCAATGCAGATACGTCATCCCACACTTAATAAGAATATCAAAATATTTTTATCAATTACTAGGTTGTATAAGACATACATACTAATTTAACAAACATTGAAGGAGCGTTTCTGATTAATTGCAGTTGTCAGCTAAGGGAAATAGCGCGGTGTTGTTGTCTCAGCGGAGATAATTAATTTCATACTTTCAGAAAAATTACTACTTTGGCAATTTTTGAAATTCCTATTTGTGAAGCTTATTCTTTTCGCACTGGCAATGATTAATTGTGACTATATAAATAAAAAGAAAAATAAATAATTTGGTAAGTGGGTTTTTCCAATGAACACTAATAAAATAATTTATTCATACCAAATGTTTGTTAATTACTCCATTTTTAGTTTAAACCCACGTTAAGTATGGTGCGTTTAACGTGCTGAAAAAAAAAAATGGCCGTAGTTCACTGGTTTACTTAGATCGAGTGTGCCCAAATAATAAATTGACCATGGTTAAAGTTCTCGCCACATCACCAATTCCTTGTCTATCATAATTATTATTAAAATAGCTATCTCTCCTACGAGTACTACTACGTAAGCACGTACAATTCTCTAAAAACGACCTAACCTACTTTGGAGCATTAGATCCGTAACCGATGAGCTATATAAATAAAATAAATGCTCCTGTCCCGGTTTGCCCCGGGACATTATTCAAGCTAAATCCCGGGATTTGCCGGGACTCCCTGCGAATCTCTTAACATTACCGTTAAATTGTTTTATGGCGGGAAAAATTGCAGACGAAATTAAATTTCCGGATAGATATTATGGTAATTAATTTATAGATGGACTAGTTGTAAGTTATTTACACTATTATTATAAAGAGTAGAATTTGTAAGTGAGGAGTTCGTGGCTTGATAGTAACAGCCGCACGGGTCGATCTTTAAAGCCGTGCTTGCCGAGGTTGGTCCGTGTTTGGGTGACCATAATTGCATACAGAGTTTCCTCCATGCCTCGGAAAGCCCGATAAGCCGTTGGTCTCGGCCTCAGCCTTTTCCCAAACTATCTTGGGGTCGGCTTCTAGTCTAACCAGATGCAGCTAAGTACTAGTATTTTACATGAAGCGACTGCCTATGTATGACATCCACAACCCAGTAACACGATACCCCTTGGTAGGACTGGATGTAAGACTTTCGGCTTCTGACTTGTCGTAACAACGGTCAAAAATCTACAAATTACAGCCGGGACCAGCGGCTTAACGTGCTTTCCGAGGTAAGAAGGAAACTCGGTGTATAATTATGGTCACCTATCCACGGATTAACCTCAGCAAGCACGGCTTAACCTTAAAGATCGACCCGCGCGGCTGTTATTACTTAGCCACGAGCTCCTATACACACACTTTTTAGGAAAAACATGTGTCATAGATTCATTTTTTTCCCTAGTATTAAGCCAAAAAGTAGACAGGTCTCATGGTCTGTAATTTAATGGAAAATAATCTCAGAAATACTGCAGTTTTTTATGATAAATGGACCTAATTCAACTGAACCAGCTGATATTATGAAATCTCATTATAACTTGAACGATTGATTGTTTTCAGTACCGACCAACCGATATCAAGAGGTAGCAAAAGGTTTGAGGGTTGATTGATAACTAGATTAGTAATCAGGCTTTGAGAAGTCGATAGCTGTCTTGAGCAGCTTCTGTGTTCAATTTTGGTGGTAAAGAATTCTGATCTATGATAACATGTCCATGAGATCATACTTCTTAGGTCTTACTTCTATTGTAAATGCGGAAGTTTTTGAGGTTGGATTGATGGTGTTTGTTACTCTTTCACGCAAAAACTAAAGAACGGATTTGGATGCCAGATTGTTTATAACCTGGATTTAACACAGGAGTTACTTTTGATTCCGGACATTATACCGATCTCGTGACACAATTGCCGAGCTCTGCTAGTATTTACTGTGGGATGACGTATCTGCATTGAACATACATTAAAAACAAGTAAGTCATCAGTTCGATTGCTACGTAGGAGGCATCGGCTTCCAGTCTAACCGAATGCAGCTGCGGATGGCAACCTCTAAATCTCTATATTCCCTATTTATATGAAACCCTACCGAACTCTACATAAGCCTCTTTTCATTCAACACAAACGGATTCGAACACTCATTCGGAATTAACTACTCGTACGGACTCAAAGAAAACTCCTCGCCTTTACCAGCAAGTAGATGAGATGCTCTAAAATCTCTCTAATTAGGAGAAAACGGTCATCTTTCGTGAGTAGAGCAGCGTTGTAGAACTAGTCCCCAAACAGCCTCGTTAGAAGTAATAAAAGCCCTTAAGACTACGGAGGCTGCGTTGTATTTATATTACAAGAAATACTAGCCCCAGAGTGTAATGTGACGTTTACAATACTATGTGGAACACTCGGTTTTGGATGGGTTTGTTGATATTTAAAAATAAATGTTAACAAGTAATTATAAATTACTCTCAAGCTTCGTTCTCGATATTAGCATTAACACACATGTAGTTTCACTTACAGACTTGCCATTTCGCATTGAATTTAGGAGAAAAACAAATTATTTAAAAATATAAATATTAATCTAATGTAAGGTAGATTCAAAACTTTGTTCTTGACAATGACATTCTCACCTACCCAGCCCATTCACGTATCAGTGCTTCGCTGTTTCGCATCATTTCTTTGTTTTTAAAGTAATTCAAGTGCGTTTAAGTATTCTAGCTATAGAATGCCGAAAAGAAAGAGTTATAAGCGCGATAATTATAGTTATTTGAACAAAAAACTTAAAAAATTAGAACGCGAAATAAAACGCGGGCGACGTACTCGCTATGACAGTGCATCGTCGTCGGATGGTGATTTTTCTACGCCTTATAACCTGCAGGGTGAGTCATTGACCTAATTATTTCATGTTTACATTTCAATTGGTTACTTTTAGCACCGCAACCACTGGGCTTTAACAATTAAAACAAAAAACCGTTACGTATTTGTGCGTTTGAGTTTTTTTAATTCATAACGGTTATATACTTTATAGTATAATTATAATACGGAAAATCGGATTGTCCTTTGGGGGCCTTCCACTTCCTAAATTAAGTACTTGCTGCTCGGATCTACCTGTGGGGTTTTTCCATAGCATGTACCATACCACTTAGGTACGTTTTTTCCTAGAGAAATAAATACGTTGTAAGCCGCCTATTGGGATTGCGTGTTTCTCACAAGGAGTCTCACTTCCCGCCAAATAAAGGTATATTTAAGCAAAATACTTATTTTGCTTGCAGAGCGCGAACCAATCCCAATCGATGACGATTGTGCCACTTATCACGGCGATACAGATCCACAACCTGGATGCTCGTACTGGCAACCAGCCCCAGCGGAATTTAGTGATGAGGAGGCGGTCCCGGTCCCGGTCGTTACACAGTCGCCTACCGCCGACAACACCACTGCGCAAGTACTTACACTGCCGCCGAGCTCTGCTGCCGCTGTACTGCCACTCGCGCAAGTACTTACTGCGCCTGCCGTGGAATCTACCGCCGTAGCTCTAGAGACAGTTAATGAACCGGAGGCCCCTGCTCCTCTACAAGATGCTCCCGAATTAGATCCAGATTTAATGGAAATATTAGGTGAAGACCCGACCTCGATTAAAGAATTTGGCAGGGAAATTCAAAAGGATTTGGCAATTAGACTAAACCACATTGCGACCTCTGGCCTCTCTAAAGAGAACCGCAAGGAATTAAAAGACAGATATTTGGTACCGGTGAACTGCAAGTTTATAAAAGCGCCTACCCTCAATCCAGAGATTCAAGTATCTCTAATCGAAACTCAGACAAAGCGAGATAAGGGTATAGAAGGTAAACAGGTACTAACATCCTGTGCCTTGTCCTCCATCAGCGAGGCCATTACTGTGCTGCTTTCATCAGGTCATAAAACCCTGAGCTTCTCAAGTTGTTGATGGATACAGCTCGAATCCTCGGCGATATACAGTATACGGACTCGATCTCACGACGTTCGTTCATTCTTTCAACTGTTAAGAAGGAGCTTAAGGAACAGTTGGACAAAACCAAAATAGATGAAATGCTCTTTGGCAATAGCTTATCAGAAACATTAAAATCAGCAAAAACGATTATAAAATCTGGAGCTGATATAAGGTCATCTGCAATGCAGCCTACGGCTAATAAACCGGCTAAGGCAGTCAACAGGCCTTTAAACTACCGAGCCCCCGCGGCGCGTCGCCGACAGTTCCCACCACCGCCGCCGGGGGGCGCGAGATATGTGCGGGCGGCGCCTTCAACTCAGACTCAGAGGCAGCAGACGAGAACGACGCACAACAACGCTTCCAGGACATTGTTACGTCAGCCGCAAGCAGGTCACCGACGTTAGAGCCGGTAAGCCCCGCGGGTCGTCTTTCCTTTTTCTATGAACAGTGGTGTTTATTGACTACCAACCCTGTTATACTCTCTTGGATTTCTGGCTATAAAATTATGTTTTCTGACCCAGTTATTCAAACAACCGTTCCATCAGAGCCTATTTATTCGCAATCCGAATACAAGGCCTTTAAAGCATCTATACAAGATCTTATTAGTACTGGTGCAGTGTCCATTTGTCAACCATGCGCGGGTCAATTCATATCCAGTATATTTCTTGTTCCTAAACCGAACGGTAAACAACGTTTCATATTGAATCTAAAACAATTAAATAAATTTATACCAACGCAACATTTTAAACTTGAGGATTTAAGAACAGCTCTAAAACTTGTTTCATACAACTGTTTTATGTCAACAATAGATTTAAAAGATGCCTATTTTTTAATAAGCATATGTCGGCGCCTTTGCAAAAAGGCTTCATATGATTCACGTTGCAAACTAATCTGTGACCACAGACGAGAGAGAAGGGGTCTACATTTCTCTCTGGCGGAACGTCAAGTCGTTGCGGGTAGCCATATTGACTTGAGTAGTTGTCAAGGAAGGTGGCGCGTAGCAAGTCGTTGACGGATCGCCGACGTCTGTTTTCTTAATCTAATTAAATCTGGTGCCACATATCATAAGTAATTCCGATGCAGCGGGTAAGAGCCTTTATCAGAAGTGGGATAAAGAATCGCGCCCTCCACGAAAGTAAAGCAAAGTGAGGAACATAACCAATGAATTTTTCAAGCAACAAGGAAAGCGTCCAAACCTGCGAGCACAAATCATCAAGAGGGACCCTCACAACATCATCGGGTGAGACCGTTTCTTTTCTTTTTCGATAAGTAGGTCATCTGACTCATTGCTTAAACATGGCTTGTTTAATTGGTTTATGGGTGACATCATAATCAGTAAACCTTATTGGCATCGGAGGTTATGATTTAAAATGCACGATGGAGATCGTACCATTAAAATAGGCGATATTTTGATAAAATAGGTTGTCGGCCAATAAGTTCAGGAATTATTAGATGCTGGCGTAATTAGTAAAAGTTCTTTGACGTTTGGAGTAAGCGCTTGTGTGGTCCACATGTTGCAGTCGAAAAGAAAGTGTGTTTAGTCGAAATATCACTGTTGTCCGGTTCATGCTTTACGATGATCGAAGGGACGCAGGTGCCCGGTTTATGATGTTTTTGTGATGACGTTGGTCGAAGGGACGCTGTTGTCCGGTCCGTACACTGGTATGGTCGAAGGGACGCAGTTGTCCGGTCCAAACGTTGGTATGGTCGAAGGGATAATGTCGTCCGGGCCATGCAGCTGATAGCGGCTGGTTGAGGGGACACATTCATCCGGTCCAACCTTAAGTGTTCACTGGTCGAAAGGACAGTGTCGTCCGGGCCATGCAGCTGATAGCGGCTGGTTGAAAGGACACACCCGTCCGGTCCAGGTGTTAACTGTTTAGAGAAAGGTGTCGTCCGGTCCATGAGTGGTCGAAAGGACACACGCTTTCGTTGTAGGAGAAAGGTGTCGTCCGGTCCATGAGTGGTCGAAAGGACACACGCTTTCGTTGTAGGAGAAAGGTGTCGTCCGGTCCATGAGTGGTCAAAAGGACACACGCTTTCGTTGTAGGAGAAAGGTGTCGTTCGGTCCATGAGTGGTCGAAAGGACACACGCTTTCGTTGTAGGGGAAAGGTGCCGTCCGGTCCATGAGTGGTCGAAAGAATACACGCTTTCTTTTGTTCTGAAACAGTTAGTTACGATGAGAGTAATGTTTGTCATAGTTTGTCAGGATGGAAGAGCGGATGTCTTGGTGATAAGACATTGTTTGTTCCAGGAATACAATAACGCCCGAGGACGGTCGTATGTCAGTCTGGCCGTGTCGGCGCCTTTGCAAAAAGGCTTCATATGATTCACGTTGCAAACTAATCTGTGACCACAGACGAGAGAGAAGGGGTCTACATTTCTCTCTGGCGGAACGTCAAGTCGTTGCGGGTAGCCATATTGACTTGAGTAGTTGTCAAGGAAGGTGGCGCGTAGCAAGTCGTTGACGGATCGCCGACGTCTGTTTTCTTAATCTAATTAAATCTGGTGCCACATATCATAAGTAATTCCGATGCAGCGGGTAAGAGCCTTTACATACATCCCAACTCAAAAAAAAATATTTACGTTTTACCTTTAATGGCAATCTGTACGAATTTAACGTGTTACCGTTCGGCTTAAACACTGCACCATATATTTTTACAAAAATTCTTAAACCAGTCGCAAAATTACTGAGGTCTTTGGGATATTTATCTACATTTTATTTGGATGATTTGTTTTTGGTTGGTCAATCGTATACTGATTGTTTACAAAATGTGAGTGACACAAAACAATTATTAAAATCGTTAGGATTCATCATCAACACGGAAAAGAGTTTTGTTGTGCCTACTAATTGTTGCAAGTTCTTAGGAAATATTATAGATTCAAAAAGATTTCAAGTAAGATTACCTGACGATAAACGAAAGAAAATTGAAACAGAATTACTAAGAATTAGGAAGCTCAAACGATGTAAAATAAGAGATTTTGCTCGTTTCATCGGCCTTTTAACATCCGCATGTCAGGCCGTGGACTACGGCTGGCTATACACCAAAGACTTTGAGAGGTGTAAATACCTAAACCTCAAAGATGATGGAAACTACGATAAGTTTATGAACTTACCAATTGAGTTGTCCCCCATCTTTGACTGGTGGCTTAATGCGATAAAGGAATCAGTATGTAAAATTAAGGTTGACACATATTCCTTAGAGATATTTAGTGATGCCTCAACAACGGGGTGGGGCGCCGCCTGTGGTGACGATACTGCCAGTGGACCTTGGAGTCAACATGAACGAACTCTTCATATTAATTATTTAGAAATACTTGCAGCTTTTCTTGGACTTAAGTTTTTTGCACAAGATTTGAAAAATTGTCAAATTTTGTTACGTATTGACAATACAACGGCAATATCGTACATTAATAGAATGGGGGGCATACAATTTCCCCATTTGACCGATATTACGAAACAACTGTGGAAATGGTGCGAAGTGCGTAAAATTATGGTTCATGCCGATTATATACGTTCGTCTGATAACATTGTTGCGGACACTGAATCAAGAAGATTACACCCCGACATAGAGTGGGAAATTTCTCAAACCGCTTTTACTAAAATAACTCAACACTTCGGTGTCCCTTGCATTGACTTATTCGCGAGCAGAATAAATCATAAGTGCGATATCTATGTTTCTTGGCATAGGGACCCTGATGCTTATGTAATTAATGCGTTCACTATATCATGGACACATTTTTACTTTTACGCGTTTCCACCAGTTTCTGTAATTTTGAAGACTATGCGTAAAATTATTAACGACAGACAGACAGTTCCTAAATACAATTTAACGTGGAACACTGATCAAGTGTTAAATTATTTGGCGGAATTATATCCCAACGAAAATTTAACTCTTGAAAAACTTAGTAAAAAGTTAGTGACCCTTCTAGCATTGGTAACAGCCCATAGAATGCAAACTTTATCAAAAATCCATGTTGAAAATATAATCAAATCTGATTCAGGATTTACTATTAAAATAACCGATTTAATTAAAACTTCACGAGTGGGTTCCTTACAACCAGTGTTTTCCTTACCGTATTTTTCACAAAGGCCGCAAATATGCCCTGCTGGTACTCTTCAAGTTTATCTTGATAGGACCAATAAGATACGCCAAGGCCATCAATCATTATTTATTTCATTTAGAAAACCACACCGAGCGGTAACGTCGCAGACTTTAAGCAAATGGGTTAAGAGCGTGTTACAATCCAGTGGCATTGATATCTCTCTGTTTACTGGGCATAGCACCAGGCACGCAGCCACTTCTAAAGCTTATAGCGTAGGAGTTAGCCTGGACGTAATACGTAAAACTGCCGGGTGGACTTCAAATTCTACTGTATTTGCAAAATATTATAATAGAATAATATCAGACGATATGTCTAATCAAGGTGATTTTGTCACAAGTGTGTTAAATGGATAATATTAGATATCCTATGACAGTATTGTAATCATTGGATCTAAAAATCATGTACGCTACTCAATATAGTTCTGAAATATACTTATTGGATATTTAATTATTTCCTTAACTCAAACTTCTTAAGCATAGATACAATATGTACCTATGTTATTGATTATATTTCACAAATGAATACTATCTCTCAACATCTACATGTGTGTTAATGCTAATATCGAGAACGAAGCTTGAGAGTAATTGATGATTAAACGAACTTACCTGTACGTGAAGTTCAATCACAATTACTCGAAGAGCTTCGTTCGAAGATATTAGCATCCCTCCCTCCCAATGATTCTGAATCCCTAGTCGTGAAATATAAAACAGCTCAGCAAACCTCCAAACTAAATGAGCTGGGTAGGTGAGAATGTCATTGTCAAGAACAAAGTTTTGAATCTACCTTACATTAGATTAATATTTATATTTTTAAATAATTTGTTTTTCTCCTAAATTCAATGCGAAATGGCAAGTCTGTAAGTGAAACTACATGTGTGTTAATGCTTATATCTTCGAACGAAGCTCTTCGAGTAATTGTGATTGAACTTCACGTACAGGTAAGTTCGTTTAATCATCAATTATATGCTTTTAATTCTTTAGCGTTTCGTTCGTTCGGGTCAATCCCAACAGCAGACTTTTGTTGACGGTTCAACTTTTTTATTCCACCTATGAAGTACTTACTTAAACAATACCTTAAAATGCATATGCTAATGAAAATAAATGTTGATGAGTTAGTTATTTACTGAATACACATTAAAGAAGAGACCAACTATACTTAGAAGAAGCATTCTAAGCAAACTTTTCTCTCTGGAGCTTTGAAGTAACCAATATTCCCACAGACAGACACGTCCATTCCATAACTGAAGAGTCGGAGTTATAAAGTTATGATTTATAACACATTGTAAGTTGGAGCATTGCTGAAACACTGCGTACCTTCTGGGCTATTCCCAGGTGATTTAAAAATTGTCTATAAAAAGATTAACTTAAGAATTCCAAAGTATTCTGCCACATTGTTCTTTAGCGCTTGATTGACACTATGAGGAACTCAGGAGTTGTTACTGTTAGGCTGTAAAGGCCTTTCCCCACGACTTCCGATCAGGGCTAATGTGGACCAGTAATCGTTGGTTTTGTCCAGCTCGTCCCACCATTACCTACGAAGTCTGTTGCGAGACGTTGGTAAACATTTGCGAAATTGTGTTGAAAAGCCAAGATTCCAAAGAGTTCCAAAGTCAAAGTCATAGTTTTTTTATTTGCTAACTTTGAGTTTGACTTGGGAACTAACTCCGCCACCTTTGTACCTACTATGATAATATAACCATGTAACACTATCTATATATATATATAAATTACGTGTCACGTTGTTTGTCGGGCATGGACTCCTAAACTACTTAACCAATTTTAATTAAATTTGCACACCGTGTGCAGTTTGATCGAACTTGAAAGATAGGATAGCTTACATCTCAATTTATAGTCGCAATATTATTTTACTGCAAATTAAGCCACAATAATCTGTTGACTCCAAACGATTCCAACAGACGGCGGTATCTGTTGACTGGATTGAGTAAGTATTCAATAGATGGCGCTGTATAGGAGCGCAGCAGCAATGAAAAATATTGCCGTTTTCGCAATGAAAGGGAAAATGTGATGCAGACGAAGTTGCGCGGGACTGCTAGTAACCTATATTCCCACAGACAGACATCTCAGTTCCAGTATTACTCAAGAGTCGGAGGTATAAAGTTATGATTTATTACAGATTGTAAGTTAGAGCATTGCTGAAACACCGCGTACCGAGCTATCCTCAGGTGATTTTAAAATTATCTCTAGAAAGATTAATGTAAGCTGTACGGTGGAGGGGGTAGGGTGCCAGTTGTAGCGATTTTGTAAGTGAATGATTTTGATTGACTGAATTAAGTGTGTTAACATAAATATACACAATCATCGATCCTGTATTTCCCAAAGATGACACCTGCATTTTGTTTCCGTCACATTGCCACCAACATACCTAATGTATCGAGAAACACAACTAGGGATACAATCAGTATGCTAGTTTTCTGCTTTTTCTTTTTTTGTTTTATAAATAAGACAACATTAATAAGTAAATTAAAACGGAATACTCTCCCGGTTCGAAGAATTCAAATCCACAGTCCAAATGTTGACAGCCGGTAGGTGACTTACCGAATCGATAGAATATCGATTGATATGAGTTATCACAATATAAACAGGTCACAAACACTACGTGTGTCACTTTGTAAATTGATTCTAATATAAACAATAGATTTAACACAAACTAAACACAATAAAACAATATTTTAAAGATAAATTTGGTAAGAGGTCGTTTTTTTCACGACCAGTCGCAAGTGTTGCCAGCGCAAAAAAAAAACCAGTTGATTCCGGCCACTTTCATGAGATCGTCAGTCCACCTAGTCGGTTGTCTTTCCACATTCCTCCGTCCCGTCGGTGGTCTCCACTCCACTATTTTCTTCTCAGTATGCTAGTAAAAATTCCCAAACGGAAGAACTCGATGACATATTTCTTTACCTGAGAATCGACACGAAAACTCAGCAGTAGCGATTGGTCTTAGTGTCATAATTAATCGTGATAGTTATTTTATCATTACCTGAGCATCACGTCAACGGGAACACACATTTGCGAAAAGACCAGTAGTAGGGAGGTATTTATTACTGTTGTTTTTGTTCTGTGTGTATAAGATCCCTATTAGATTAATCTTACCAGCTCTTACTCTTATCACTGGCGCCACACAAAAATTATGACAAGGTATATAGAGGGGGCTTGGATTTCCGCCAGCACCCCCGTACGAGTTTCCACAGAATTAAGTCATCCTATACATAAGTGATGGCGGTGGAGACATTGTTTTCATATTCTCAAGGGGATTATGGTAGTATGCTTTGGATATAATTTCTATGTCGCTTAATTTTGGTAATGGAAAGTTGTATAGGAAGATTGGTGTAATTGAAACGCCTTCACTAGTAAAGGACGATACAATACTTAATCCGTCCGTATTGCTGGTCAGTACCTCCGTCGTCACATTGACTTGACCGGTAATTTTTACAACAGTAAAAGGATTGTACATATTATAAGTGAATGTAAAACAAAAACAATAGAAGTAAAGAAAATAAAGAAGAAAGACAAATATGTAAGTGTCGGAAGGACACGACGTGCACACAAAATGACTAAACAAAGAATAAACAGTATAGGCTCTCGTAGGCAGGCGCAACGCGACTCCAGTAGAACAATTTCTTGGTTTTTGACGGACCCCGGATACAACGCATAAGTGCCTACCGAAATAATGCTGCTGAAAGTAATTGTAAGAACACAAATCGCTTACCACTTGACTAGTCTCTCAAATCTCAAAACTAATCATACACCATGCAAAAGCGATTAAAATAATTTATGTCACAAAGTTTGTTCTACAAAGTACGTGTGACGCGTTATCCTCAAACTTGGTTCAGGAAATCGATCTGCCATTTTGTACTCACCTACCTATATTGCCCCTAAGATTCGGGGCAATGCTATAAACGTGTCAAATTTCATCGGCTCCGGGCAATTTATGCGGGTATCATTGAGGTCCAGTGGCTATTGGCTAACTCAGGTAAGGTCTAGGGTTTCTTTTATTACCTGAGTAAGGTGCTTTCGGCAGATTCAGAACAGTCGGGTATTTTTTTCTGTAAGAAATATTTTCTCACATTCTAACGGGTGTGTAAGGTACAGTCGGCATCAGAAGTCGGTTAAAGCTTATCAATATTACACTAAGTTTTGTGCTGATCAGTGTGATCTGGTGTAATATTGTTTTGCGAAGAATTCTGTTTACGATTTATATTTATGTGTGTCTGTTGTAAGTCGTTGCAGTGCCATAAAATAAATAAATAAATAGGTGTAACCATTGATGAAAATATTGTTGTCTCTTACTCCAGTCTTTTAATATGGATCGTTATAAAACTTAGAAGTCTATAGTGTATTTTGGATATGTATAGCGACTTTAGTTACCGACCGTACCAGGTCATCATATTTCGGGCGTGATTTTATGTTGATTTTATTAAAATAACCTTATTTGTTTTATTGCATTTGGGGTTAGGGCATTCAAAATCTATGCATTGTTAAGGGTGCTAACCCTATTTTGCGGCTAATTATTTAAACATGTTCCCTTTTCAAAATCAAATACGTAAATGAAAACTATTATTTGCTGTCGCCATGTGACTTTAACATTTCGGAGCTTCGATCAATAATTTAATAGAAGTTTCGGACGAAACATGAAAGTACCACTATACCTCTGCCTTCATAAACCACCATTATGAAGTTAAGCTGTGTAGTTTGTTATTGTAATGCTGATGGCACAGTTGGCGCAGTGGTTGAGCTATTGACTGCGCTGCGTGTCGCGGGTTCGATCCCCGCACTGAACAAATATTTGTATGACCTACAGATAGTTGTTCAGGGTCTGGCTGTTTGTGTATGTGAGTTTAAATGTTTGTATAGGAGCAATTCCAAGAATGGGGCAACGTACAAAAAAAAATGGTACTCTATATCTCCAACAAATATTGTATATCGAGAACTATTGTAATTACAGCAGGTGTTAACATACGCTAAGGTCACATCTGCGTCCAGGTGTTTGCCTAAGCCGTAACCTAAGTTGAGCTTAAGTGGGATTTACTGAAACACACATTATGCCATTATATACTACGTATATAGACTTGACTTAGCTACATTATCGAAATTAGGACAAGCTTACTTCCTGTATCAAAAGAGCTGTATTCTCTCTTGTGAGCACTGTAATAGCTAATGAACTGTCTAATCTTCTAATACGTAGTAGGGTGATTAATGTTTTGTTGTGAAGCTAAGAAAAGCGACGGTAAGATTCATCCTTAGAAGACATTATTATTTTACCCCATACTATGAACTTCTCCTGTATAGTGGGTGCGTTTACGGATTTTAACTCACAAACAGCCAGACACGGAACAAGTACCTGTAGCCATTCAAATATTTGTATGTTTTTTTTATGCAGTTTGTTGTAATACATAAAGTTTATTTATTTGTCTCTTTGAGAGGTTGGCACAGGAATTTGTAGATTGGCACAAGCTAAGAGAGGCCGGTAGGTGATGATGATGAAGGACATTAAAATTCAACGATATACTTGCTATTAGCTGTTCCCCGCGACAGAAAAATGACTTTCCAATTTGAATCAGATTTTGTAAAAAAACTTCAAGAGTTTCTATTTTTTACAAGGAACCCTAATACTTTTTTGTTTTATAAAAGTTACTCCTTATAACATCAGCTATCTGCCAGTAAAAGTCCCGTCAATTTATCAGTTAATCTGTATTAACTGATAGTACTTCAAGAATACTCTGTAGTATTTTTGAAATACTTGTAAATATCTGAATATCCTGAAGTCCAAACTGTAATTCATAATCTTATTCACCCAGAAATAACAGAGCATCTCCAAGAAACAGATATAATAGGAAGAAGGGTAACATGTTGGGTTCAAATTTAATAAAGGCCAATAGACGTAGCGGCAATAACTCTATGGTGCGCTCGCCACGCGATGGGAAATATCCAATAACAAGCACTACTATAAACTTTGTCTGGACTTAGATTGATACTACGGGTTCGCTTGGTTTTTAGGTAAATAATAGTACAGGCTGGAACCACCGACGCACAAACGGTTTGATACTCAGTACATAATTCTGAACTCCCCCTACATCTTTTTAAATCGCAAATTAAAAAAAAATTGTTTCTAACGAAAGTGCCATACCTTCATGACAAAATGTTCGGAACAGCAGTTTTTTCGTTTTAAATTACCATTCCGAATGATCACGTACTGGATGTTTGGTTACCGTTTCTACGTCGTGATGTATTAAAATTACTACAAGGTCTATAATTCCAAAATGGCAATGCTGCCAGACTCTTGGGCACATTACCAGCTGACAGCGTTGAGAAGGAGTTTTTTGACGCCCTTTTATAGTTTATTGTTATTTTAGTTATTTAATTTATTAGTTTGTTTGTGTTAATCGTTGCAATATATATAGTAGTTATTTAAATAAACAATTTTATACAATTATGAATAATTTAAAAAAATCCAAAGTTATGTCGTTATGTCTGACATTTCCTGAGACTGAAAATCTACTGGCAGCTTGAGCTACGAGTATTTTCTGCTCTATAAGATTGAATCCGCCACACGATGGAAAAAAACCAATAACAGCCACTACTATAAACTTTGTTTTTAGATAGATTGATAATGCGGATTTTCTTTGAGGTGAATAGTAAAATATTTCATGCCGAAAGCACGTTGAGCCGTTGGTCTCGGCTGTCATTTGTAGATCTTTGACAGTCGTTACAGTTAGTCAGTGGCCTGGAAGTCTGACATCTAGTCTTACCAAGGGGTATTGTATTTCCCAGTATGAACTGGAATGTGGAGGCCAGATAGGCAGTAGCTCCATGTAAAATACTGGTATTCAGCTGCATCCGGTTAGACTGGAAGGCGACCCCAACATAATAATGTATTTATATATACGTATTATGCACAAACCTACCAACAATTCCACTAGCACCCTGGACCCTCATTTCCTCTGATCCTCTTTATGACTGTAACTGAAACTTCTAGACATTTTTATTTGAACCCGGGTCCAAGTTCTGTCGTGAGATTAGTAATGTTTCAGTGATTTAAACTTACGTTGTAAACAGTAAAAAGTTCAGTCTTTGGACTTGGAGTATTTTTATTAAAAAATATTAATTGTTTTGGATATAGTCTGTCATTTACTATAGGACAAAATAGTAAATAACTGACATACATTTTAAGTAACAGTATTTCACGCCAATAACTTGAAGATCACGGTTTACGGTAGGAGTCAATGTAACGCACTTAAAGCATTGTGCTTACGAATGCATTGAATAGTACATGGGTCATGGAATTTATGTGTATAATATTTAAAGCAAAGTTATCATTAAAAACCATGTTCATTTAAAACCTAAATTAAGAATACTAAATTGAAACTTTGGCCATAAATGATTAAATTGTTGTTAGTAGTATGTGTATGTACCTATTTATGCAATTCAATTATTTATCGTTATATTTCATTTATCAATGTTTTATAACCATTTGTTATGCTGCACCTACTATATTTTCTCTCTGCATCCCTAAGGCAGACTGGTAGAAAATGCCCAAGGCATTGAGTCCGCCTTGTACAGTGCTTTTTTATACTTGTGCATAAACTTTTTATAAATAAGTAAATATCTACGTAAGGGTTCCCAGGTCCAGAAGGAAAAAAAACACAGTCAAGAAAAGAACAAGTGAGTAAGTTATGATGAAGGGGTAGTCTTCAAAAACTACTGATCAGGGGGTTACTATGACGTCTTATACCAGTTGTAATTCCAGTGTGAGAAAGAGACGGAGCTATAAAGGACGTCTAGACGCCATCTCTTTCCCACTTAAAACAATACTGCTTTAAGACGACATGGTAGGCCACTTGATCCTGAAAACTCTTTCAGTAACTGGCAAGCTACATTATCCCCGATCGTCATCATCATCATTTCAGCCGAAAGACGTCCACTGCTGGACATAGGCCTCCCCCAACGCCACATTGACATGGGGGGTTTTGCCATAATCGCCACGCTTGGCAGGTGGGTTGGCGATCGCAGTACGGTTGTCACAAAACCACAGAGAACGCTGCTACCCATTCTCTGGCAAGTCCTTTAGTCGCCTATTACGACACCCACGGGAAGATATGGGATGATGCTATTCTTTACGTCCGACACCATACAGAACCGATCCGATTGTCATACACTATATTAAACTTTCCTGTTTCATAATTTCCAAACATAACTATAGCGAAGCCTCGGACAGAAACTCCTAAAGTCATTCGTCCACTAGAGCCACTTATAGCCCACAGATCACGCTACCGACAGTGCTACCACGTAACACGCAAGACAAACTACTGCATTAACATTCCTAATCTGTTTGCTACAGCATCGGTGGCAAACAGCCAAGTTGTGTTGCACGTTGCTGCAACTTGCTCTGTTTCCTGTTACGAAGGGAGGTTAGGTTCATTGCCTACAACGAATTCTATTATAGCATTAGTTTCGCTTCACCTATGAAGCGAAACTAATGCTATAACTAAGATAGTCATCATCTGCCTAGCCTTTTCCCAAATATGTTGGGGCCGGCTTTCAGTCTAACCGGATGCAGCTGAGTACCAGTATTTTACATGAAGCGACTGCCTATCTGACCTCCACAACCCTGCTACTGGGTAATAAGATCCCCTTGGTAAGACTGGATTGCAGACTTTTTGGCTTCTGACTACTCGTAACGACTGTCATAGATCTACAAATGACAGCCGGGACCAACTGCTTAACGTGCTTTCCAAGGCACGGAGGAAATTCGGTATGTAATTATGGTCACCCATCCACGGACCAACCTCGGCAAGCACGGCTTAACCTTAAAGATCGATCCGTGCGGCTGTTATTATTTAGCAACGAACTCCTAAATAAATAATGAAACGCAATAAAAATAAAAAAAAAACCCTGAATAGATAGTATTCAGGGTTTTTATTTTTATTTTCGGTGTGTTTGCTCTTCACTCTAGTCTAGGTCAGAGATGACACAGACAAATTCGATGATGGTACGAGCTTACCCAGCTTATTCACTGATTATTCACTGTCTATACTGATCTTGATCCTGAAATCTATTCTACATAATATTCATCCTTCTCATAGTAGGTAGTGATGAGTTTAATGTGAATCATCATGATTGCGGGTTGGCGCAGTGGCTGAGCGATTAGCTGCTGCGCTGTGTTCCGCGGGTTTAATTCCCGTACGAAGCAAATATTTGTATGACCTACATGTAGTTGTTCCAGGTCTGGCTGTTTGTGTTTGCGAGTTAAAATGTTTGTAAGTGCACCCACGATACAAGAGAAATTGCGCGAGAGGTGCGATGTTTTTAAAAAAAAAAATAACAAAAATGTTTTATTGGTTTCTAATTCATTCACCAACGGCACAAACAATACCTAATTATCTCGTACCCGACATCAGATCAGTAAAGGCGCTGTCAGTTGTGACTGGTCATCTCTTAGCTGGCAAGGTTTATTTTAATGACGAGTGATGTTACCAAGATTTTGTAACATATTTTGATTTAAAAGAGTGTCCATGGAGTTTCTTGTCCATTCTTCTCCATAGAGATCTACGCTTTGGAATGGGCTAACTACAGTACTTTCACAAGTTATTATGTCTTGTGACTGGGACTGTAGCTTCACGTTTTTTTTTAGTTTTTTGACTTTCAAAAGTGCCTGTAATGGTCTAATTGAAATAAATGCTTTGAGTTTTTTGAGTTTTAAATCATCGCCTAGCTTCACACTGGACGACATAATCCACGAACAAAATTCTAAGCAGTTTAGGGAGCAATAAATCTATTGTTCTGTCAAAACAAGAACTTATTTCTGCTTATCCGCTATGTTACTAGAGACTGTTATAATATATAGCTGACTCTGTTAAACTTAGAAGAAGAAGATTATTTTGAAGTATGAAGTTCGATCTTGTTGAAGAAAGAAGGTTCAGTACAACTTTGAATTATTTAATCTTTACTAATATTTTAAATGCGTGAAACTCGTGCCCTATGAAAAACAGCCGTGCGTGTCGATCTTCAAGGTTAAGCCGCGCTTGCCTAGGTTGGTCCTTGGATGGGTGACCACCCATAACATGTGACAAGTTCTCTCAGTGCCTCGGAAAGCACGTTAAGCCGTTGGTCCCGGCTGTCGTTTGTAGATCTTTGACAGTCGTTACACGTAATCAGTCTCACCAAGGGGTATTTCAATATTTCCCAATACTAACTGGGTTGTGGAGGTTATCTAGGCAGGATTTCCATATAAAATACTGGTATTCAGCTGCTTTACGCGGGCAAAACCGCAGTCTGTGTGCAAGGTCGGGCGATTTTGTTTTTTTTTTTTGCAGCCTCTGCTGTGTCCTGTGTCCCACTGCTGGGCACAAGTCTCCCCTTTCTCCTTCCAAACCACTCTGCTTTGTGCAATTTTTGGACATTGTTTGCCCCACGAACATGATAACTAAGGTCAATATTTTTTTATATCATTGTTCCACACTAGGAATTTCTCCTGTATCGTGGGTGCGTTTACAAAAATTTATTCTCACATACACAAACAGCCAGACCCGGAAAAACTCTCTAAAAATCTGTAGGCCATACATATATTTGTTCCGTGCGGGAATCGAACCTGCGACACGGAGCGCAGCAGTCGATCGCTCAGCCACTGCGCCAAACGTGCTGGCAAAACTGATGAATGGTGGTGGTGGTGATGGTCGATTGGTGAGGATTGTTACACTCTTAGTACAGCCAGGTGGCATAATCGATATACAAGTATCTACGTGAGTAATTGCTTCGGGTCCTCAGTTTTCTTTAACTAAAATTTTCAAGTCCCAATGACCCAATATCCACGAGGCCGCCAGTCCTATTCAGTTCTACCACCTAACGCCATTATCATACAAATAAGAATGGGAACCCGCAACTCCTCGCATGAAAGCTGCAGTCTGTTTTCAGCATAATCCAGTAATTTCGACTTGGAAATTGAAGACTAACATTCTAAAAACAAAGCTTCCCGAAAAAGCCTTAAAATTCCCCTCAGTATGAAAATCGTAGCCATGTGGAACGAATTAAAAGAGACTCTAATATTATAATACTAAGCATTACACATCTACCTCAAGTAAAACCCTACCTTACACATTTAACTTACCACATAAATTAACAACAAAAACACATGAATATTCATGACATTGGCTTAAAAATACCCTCTTGTTTGTTCAAAGTTGAACTCGGAAGCCTAAAAGACGTGATTAAGTAGCAAAACAGTAAGACTAACGGAAAACAGACGTGATGGCGCGTAAATTGCTTCGTGGGGTAAGCAGGAATGTACACAGTTCTCCGACGAAAATTCTAAAGGTAAATTAAAGTAAAATAGAGCAACTTCTTCGTGTTAAGTAGAATTTTCTCGGAGCGTTGTTTATGCTTGGTTTTGTTTAAGGAAAAAGGCGTTGGTGAAATTGTTGTCTATGGGACGAGCTATTTAGGATTTGTTAAGAGCGCTTATACCCTACGGCATTTCATACAAACTTTCAAGTCGTTATTTTCCGAAATGACTGATCAGATTTTAATGAAACTTCCTACGCATAAGCAGTATACATAGATCTAAAAAGTTACTAAAAACATTTTCGAAAAATAATGTTACAGCTAAATTAGACCGATTTTTAATTATCTATAGAAACAGAAATTTCCTATTATCTTCGTTTTTATAAGACATTTCGAAAATGTTTTTTTGTAACTTTTTAGACCTATGTATACTGCTTATGCGTAGGAAGTTTCATTAAAATCTGTTCAGTCATTTCGGAAAATAATGACTTGAAAGTTTGTATAAAATGCCGTAGGGTATAAACGCTCTTAATGTTTTGTTTTTATCAGAGAAATTTTAATTAGATCAAAGTGTTTTATAATGAGATCTATATGTAAAAATTAATTAGCTAAGCTTGGTCGAATTTGTAGAAAATAAAAAAATTTAGTTATTTGGACATGGAAAAGAGGATAGCTCATGCGTAAAGAGCTATCGATTTCTAAAGTCTATACGAAGGGACAGCGACTCACAAATGGTTACTTCGTATTTAGTACATGATTCGAAACCCCGCTAATAAAACATCGTTCCAAATATTTTGACCGCATACTATTACAATTTAAAAAAAATATTAATATATTATTATAAAATATTAATATTATTATATTTATTATTTATTTTATTTTTATTATTTATATGTTTTTTTTTAAATTCGTCATGTGCTAGCCTTTTCCCAAACTATCTTGGGGTCGGCTTTCAATCTAACCGGATGCAGCTGAGTACCAGTATTTTCCATAAATCGACTGCCTATCTGCCCTCAAAAACCCAGTAAGTGGGTAATACGATCCCCTTGGTAAGACTGGATTTCAGACTTTTTGGCTTCTGACTACTCGTAACGACTGTCAAAGATCTACAAATGACAGCTGGGACCAACGGCTTATCGTGCTTTCTGAGGCACGGGTAAAATTACAAAACGTAAAATTCCTTTGTAAAATGTTGCGAAATGTTCGCCAGTTATGCTTCATCATCATCATTTCAGCCAAAAGACGTCCACTGCAGGACATAGGCCTCCCCCAAGTTTCACCACATTGACATGACATGGGGGGTTTTGCCATAATCGCCACGCTTGGCAGGCGGGTTGGCGATCGCAGTACGCAGACGGTTGTCACAAAAGTACAGAGAACGGTGCTGTCCATTTTCTGGCAAGTCCCTTAGTCGCCTCTTACGACACCCCCGGGAAGATATGGGATGGTGCTATTCTTTACGTCCGACACCCTACAGAGCAGTTATGCTTAAATCCCATGTAATAGGGGCGATCCTATTGCCTCATAGCCAGACTCCGTGGCTGCTACTGACAAACTCCTGATGAAAAAACCCAATCACTAATAACCCGATCCGAACATCGTACTAACCTTAGCCCGGCTCGTTAATCGAATCTAAGTCCTTTACCTCAGCACGGATCGGAAATCATCAAATGACCCATCCTGCTCTGGGCGTAGCGGGAGGGAGTATCCGACTTGTACTGACTAAATAAATAAATAAAATAAATTAACGTCTATTTCAGACTATAGTCCTAAGCTTTGTTAGTATTTTAGTGTTAGTAACAATGGTTCTTAAGTAACTAGTTTAGAACCCATCCATGTTCCTTTTTAGCCCTTTGTGTTCCAGGGCCACGGTATCTCTTTCGAACAGTCCCGCAGCCCTGGCAGGCATCGGCTCTCTCAGACGCCTTTCGAAAATACAACGTTAATTTATTTATTCTTTAAAGAAGTAAATCCGTGGGCACAGCTAGCGAATAAATAAACGCGGAATAATAAAATTATCTCGAGAACGCCTTCCCTAGAGTAAGCAGCAAGCCGTTCGGTAATGAAGTACGAACTTTCTTAGACTCAACGCTATTAATTAGTCGGTTCTGTTAGTTTTTGCTCAAAAACTTACGATTTTGTTTCGCTTTCTATACTTAACTTACTTTATTTTGCTGTTTGTATTTGAAAGATTTCGAGATTAAGTTTTCAAGCTGAGTTCGGAAGGTTTACGGGGGAATGTTTTAGTTTTCAACGAGTGTTAAATTAAGTTAATCCGAGACTTAACTTGTCAAACTGCTTCTGTGAAATTGTCAGTTAACTCTATTATAAAGGCTTAAATAAAAGTTAAAGATAACAATTAATTTAGCAGTCAGATAAAATTCTATAGAGAACAAATAAAAAAGAAATAACCGTAGTCCCCACGCGTACTCGCGGTACAATCACATTTACCTACACTATTTTGCTACACGATAACTGACAGATCCTTACCTTGACTGGACAGGTTCACTCTAATCTGCGTGGTTCTTTCTTCAAAAGACCATCGCAGGAACTAATCTGTACAGTCCTTATGTGAGATGACCAAGATTATGTCCGGACCTTAAAAGACTATGACCTCAGAGTTTGTTTCGGCGGTTTCTCCTAAGAGTAAAAAAAACCGGCCATGTGCGAGTTGGACTCGCACACGAAGGGTTCCGTACCATTATTTATAAAAACGAGCAAAAAATCACTTTTTTGTTTGAGAGCCCCCTTAAGTATTTATTTTATACTGTTTTTAGTATTTGTTGTTATAGCGGCAACAGAAACAAATAATCTGTAGAAATTTCAACTGGCTAACTATCACGATTCACGAGACCTGGTGAGAGACGGACGGACAGCGAAGTCTCAGAAATAGAGTCCCGTTTGACCCTTTGGGTACTGAACCCTAAAAAAGTTATGTGTAAAAGTGTTCGTAAGAACTTATTTGCAAAATAAACATCATTTATCACTTACCTAAAACGAAATAATAACTTCTGAAGACAAGCTTGAAAAGGTGACCTTCGGAAGTTGTACCAAACTTTCAGTCTGAAGACTACATACGTTCAGACTTTTGTATCTTACCTTTTCACACCTACATAATTTCTAGATAGGGTCTACGTTACCTACCTTCTTCGGGTGTACCTCTGTAATCTCATAAAACCCTCAACACACAAGCCGTGACATCGTAAAGCCAGTTTCACACACTATAAACTTTACGCGTCTATAAAGATAACTAGCTCAGCAGAATTGCAGTCGATCTTTCAGTCGATCTCAACACTTTTAGAATTATCAACGCAAAGCGAAAATGCGACACCTATTGTCGATAATTCTATCATCATAGACTTGGAAAAGCAGTTAACCAATACGAACTCTGAACTTTTAGCTGCACACACTGAAATTGAAAATTTAAATATAGAGATTAATACATTAAAACAGAGTCTAAGAGATAAAGAAAAAACTATAGGCCTGTTAAAAAAGATTGGCACCCCTTGTACATTGTGTTCCACACCCGCGCGAGCGCAAACTCGCACACCATTAAGAAGGAAACTTATCACTAGTCAAATAATAACACCCAGAGTCTCTCCACTTCATTCAGCTGCAGTAACATGCAGAGAAGTTTACGAACACGTTCAAACTAAACCACAAGGCAAAAATATTACAGAAAAACCTGGACCCTGTGCACCCGTATACGATGAGGGCAACTCTACATGCTGCAAAATTGACCTAGCTAAAATAATAACCATTACAAAAACTATAACACCAATGCCAAGAAAAGAGATGACCAAGGGAAATATAATTGTATTGGCCGACCAGCAAGGACGCTACATCCGAAATATACTTCAAGATCTTGTTGGACCCAAGTACAAAGTTACTTGTTACTCGAAACCGGGTGCCATGCTGACGGATGTGTTAAATGGTCATGACCAAGTGACAAAAAATTTAACGAAGTATGATTATATTGTAGTATTGGCAGGTATTAATGACAATGCGTATAGTTTGACTGGTAATTTAAAAACCTGGCTGGAAAAAGTCAGAAATACAAATGTAATCGTCTCGGAAATACCCTCTAACAAGTTTCTGAATTTACGCCAGCTAAATGATAGTTTTAAAACTGTATGTCGCAATTTTTCAAACTCCATATACATAGATATGGATTACAGTAGAGAAAAAATATCTAAAAAGAAAAACTGTATTAAACTTTCTCGTAATATTCTGAAAGAGATATGTCACATTGAATATAAAGTAAAATTTGATGAATATAACCGAAAACTTAATATTAAAAAAACGTATAATGACCAATGTACTCAGACTGACCAAACAATCTATGATAATAATGTAAGTTTAGTTAAAGATATAAATGTTAACAATCAGTCCAAAGATTATAATATTAATAATTTAAATGCAAAAGAAAATGATTTATTTCGTGTATGACAAACTAATTGTAATGCATCAAAACATAAACGGGTTAATAAACAAAGCAAATCTACTCACTGTACATTTGGACGAGCTCAAGAAAATGGATAAAATTGTCGACATCATTTGTGTAACAGAGCATAATATGAGCAAAGAAGATCACATATTTCTCACTATACCAAATTACTCTCTTGCGGCTAGCTATGCTCGTAATAACAGAAATGGTGGATCATGTATCATCATAAAAAACGATCTAAAATTTCAAAGAATTGGATATATTGAAGAGTTAAGTATTCCAAATTTGATAGAATGCTGTGCTATAAAGCTTATTGATCATCCCATTGTTATTGTATGCTTGTATCGTGTGCCAAAATCTCGGAAAAGCGATGTAGATATCTTTCTTGAAACTTTGATTAATATTCTTAATAAAGAGCTACGTCATAGAGAATTAAGAATAATACTTTGTGGCGATTTTAACATTGATCTTAAAAAAAGATCCTATTCATCAACTGAATTTGAAAATACTATCCTCAACTTTAACTTAAAATTTGGTACCAGAGAATCAACGCGTCTAAGTAGCGATACATGTATCGATAATATCATTAACAATATTAGGGGTAGCAAGTGCGACATCATCGACTTTGCTCTTTCAGACCATACTGCACAAATTTTATCATGTCCAGTTAAAAAAACCTGCCGAATGAAACAATGGTATACCTTTAGAAGAGATTTTAGTAACAGCAATAAAGAAAAATTTAAGCAGTGCATAGAAAGTCTCACGTTTTCTGACGTATTTGCCGAAAACGATGCAGAAATAGCTTTTAATAAATTTTTTGATGACTTTCAGTTATTTTATAATCTTTGCTTTCCTGTTTTAAGAATAAAAAATACACCAACCAAAAGACCTACATGGATCTCAAAGGGCATAGCCAAATGTTGCCGCCGGAAGAGAGAATTGTTATGGACGTATCGGAAAACGTCTAATAAAATGGATCATAATAAATTCAAAAAATATTCTTCAAGGCTGAAGCGAATAATTAACTTGACTCAAAAATCGCAAAATGACTACAATATAAAACAATCCAATAATAAAACAAAAACAACTTGGAAGATAATCAACTTCACTAAACATAATATTCCTAAAGAAGAAATTTTACGAATAAATCAAAATGGCAAATCTATAACGGATCCGCAACAAATTGCTGAAGCTTTTAATACCTACTTTGTTAATCTTGTTAAACCTATAAACCCTTCAACATTGAATTATTTGACACCACATGATAATAAAACGCTGACATTGATTGATAATAATTATAATTCCTTATTTATGAGTCCTACAATTCCAAATGACATATTTAAAATCATAAAATCTTTAAAAAATACACAAAGTACTGGATACGATAATATATCTACGTCAATTATAAAGTACGTCGCACTATCCATTAGTCCGGTGCTAAGCTATTTGATCAACCTCTGTGTTCAAAACGGAAAATTTCCCAGTAAGCTAAAAGTCTCAGTAATCAAGCCTTTATTCAAAAAGGGTAAAAAGGAGGATATCTCTTGCTATAGGCCAATAGCTTTAATCCCTATTTTTTCCAAAATCTTTGAGAAAGTAATCTACAATAGCATTTATAACTATTTCGAAAAATATAATCTTTTTGCCAGTGAACAAAATGGATTTCGTAAAAGCAAGACTATCAATATGGCCATCTACGATCTTCTTATTGGGATTTACAAAAATATGAACAATAGGACGCCAGTAACGGCTATGTACATGGACATGACCAAAGCATTCGACCATGTGGATCACAAATTACTGCTCGAAAAACTGTATAAATACGGCATACGGGGTAATGCTCTTGACTTGATAAAATCGTATTTAAGCCAGAGATTACAAGTAACTCAAATAAATAAGGTTTCTTTTGCGACGAAAACTGAAGAGCAGTATTTATCAAACCCGAGAGATGTCACATATGGCGTGCCACAAGGAAGTGTTTTGGGTCCCTTGCTTTTCCTTATTTATATAAACGATCTACCAAGAGCCGTGAAAATTCCATTAGTCCTTTTTGCTGATGATAGCACTGCTGTATTTTCTCCGACTGACATCAACACTTTTGAAAATGACATAAATGATACTTTGAATGACATTATAAATTGGTTAACATGTAATAATCTCATAATTAATTTAGATAAAACAAAAATAGTAAGTTATTCCCAAAGAAAAGCCCCTTTGACATTAAATGTAAATTACGAAATGAAAAAAATAGACGAAACAGATACCACCAAATTCTTAGGACTGTGGATTGACAAAAATATGTCTTGGAAAACGCAAATTGATACGGTGTGTAAAAAACTAAATAAATTTTCCTACGCTTTATACAGGCTATCTAAGATTGTAAATCAAGCAGCAGTACTAACCGCCTATCATGCCTATGTAACGTCTACGCTTAGATATGGACTAATTTATTGGGGGAATGCTACGGACAGGGAACTCGCTTTTAGGGCGCAAAAGAAATGTCTTAGAGCTATTTGTGGCATACGTGTCCCAGATAGCTGTATGCCATATTTTAAAAAGCTTAGGATTTTGACCCTTCCTTCCCTCTATATCTATGAGGTCGCTGTTTTCGTAAAAACCAATAGGGAAAAGTTTGGTAACCTGCACTCCCGTCGACATGCCGACAAAATAGTAAATAGTATGCCCTCAAAAACAGCCCTACTGTCTAAAAGTTTCTTCGGAATGTCTTCACGAATTTATAATAAGCTTCCTAAGCAATTAAGAGAAATTGAAAACATTAATTCTTTTAAGAAAAAATTAAATGACTTCTTGGTAAATAGACCATATTACACAATACATGAATTTTTGTCCGACAAATTCGTGATGAGTTGAGTGCCAAACTGTTTTTTTTTATGTTTTGATGCAAAATTTCATTTTTTAGTAATTCAATTAAAATGTCTATTTGAATTAATATATAATTTAAACAAATTACTATTGTATGCCTAACATGGCGGAGCAGTGCAATCGCACATAAAAATTAACACAATAACAACTCTGTAACCACTGTCTCACAATAAAGATCTTTGACTTTGACTTTGACTTTGACTTTGATCTTAGTAACGGTACCGTTAAAATTTTATAGCAAAAATATACCGTAACCTGTGGTCAATAGGGTCGAAGTTACCGTTCACCTCTTAAAGTAGTGTTATTGTAGGCTTTCTGGAGTGTGGGAAAGAGATGCAGCTAGATGTCTTTTATAGCGCTATCTCTTTCGCACACTGAAGAAATATTTAAGTAATGTGATGGTTGACGCAGTGGCTGAGCGATTGGCTGTTGCGCTGTGTGTCACGGCTTCGATCTCCGCACGTAAAAAATATTTGTATGACCTACAGGTAGTTTTTACGGGTCTATTTTTATAAATGAGTGTAAATGTTCAGGAGAAATTCCTAGAATAGGGCAATGTATTTCTAAAGAAAAAAAATTGAAATCACATGTCATTGTGTATGTTCGACGTTCGTACACGCTAATCTCCGAAACCGTAGGGTGGTTTTGGAGCATAGCGCGTGAAAAAAATAAACAAACTTCCAAAAAAAAAACTACTAAAAAGTGGAAAATACCTTTACTTTCCGAAGTCGATGGCAAAAAAGTCAATAAAACAAACTAACGTTTTTATTAAAGTGTATGAAAGTTAGATAGAAGATGATTTATCAATATTTTACGTGAAACTGAATTATATATTTTGATTAATTAATCTGTTCGGGTTGAACGGTAGCCTTTTGTTTGGGGGTCTATTGTAATGAGAAGGGTAAATTGGTCATTCTGATTAGAGGTCAGGTTCTTTTGTAATGTGTGTTATGTACTGAACCCTGCATAATCGGTTCTTTTAAATTAGTTCATATTGGAACGAAGTCCCTTATCGCGCGTTGCGAAAGGGGGCTAGACGGAAAAAATTAAGACCAAAAGTTGTAACGACACTTTTGTTTTTTTTTTCTTTTTTCGATTAATTAGTGAAGGAATTGTATTTTTTTTTTTAAGGTTAACTCTTTTCCATCCGGGTGTCCCTTGACACCTCTCAAGCTTTTTTATGTGTATCATCAGGAATTAGATTAGCAGCCCGGAGTCTTTATATTTGCCTCATCATCATCACCCTATAATTGTCCCACTACTGGGGCACAGGCCTTTTCTCTATGAGAGGGAGTGGGCCATCCACCACGCGGGCCCAGTGCGGGTTGATAGATGTCACATGACTTCGAATTTTTAGTTCTAAGACATGCCGGTTTCCTTACGATGTTTTCCTTCACCGTTTTTGAAGGCAGCGATGAAATAAATAACACAAAGTAATGCGCTTGGGTTCGAACCCACGGCGCTCGTAAGTCGGATCGGGGCTGCCACCACTGGGCCACCGCTGCTCTCCTTAGACTAGGCTTAATATTTGCCTAATTGATGGCAATGAGCCCCATGCAACAAAATCATATAACTGGCGAAACGTGGCACTGCAAGTACACCTCTACCTAATCCTTCTAGGATTACAGGCGTGACGTTCGCGTTGGTCCATATTATAAAATTGGCAGCGGCTGTTATGAGTCCCCGAATCCCATCAGAAGGCTTTGTACCAAAGGTGTTTGATCCTCGTACGGAACCAATATTTATATGGCCAGCAGCTATTTGTTCCCGGTTTAGAGACGTGTTTGAGTTTGTTACATTGTTACTTCGATACTGCGGATTATGATATGAGGGTTAGACTGATAAAGGGTTTATGTTTAAGAGCGTTTACGCCTTACGATATTTCATACAAACTTTCAAGTCCTTATTTTTTGAAACACGGAACCGATTTTAATGAAATTTCATACGCATAAGCAGGATACATAGGTCTTAAAAGTTACTAGAAAACATTTTAAAAAATATTTTTACAGCTAAATTAGACGGATTATAAATTATCTATAGAAACAGAAATTTACAATTATCTTTTTTAAACATATTTCGAAAATGTTTTTTTTTAATAGTGAAGTCGGTTTAACACTTTGGGGTCCTTTTAATAGAACTGACAGATGTCTGGTGACCACCATGCAATAACTTTTAAGGCGGTAATCATGTTTAATCATTCACCAACCTATAACCATCGTATATAGGCCATAACCGAGCACCTTTTTGTCGATGTTTTATAAGTGCCCCTGTAGGCCTATGTAAAATAAAAATATTTTGATTTTGAATTTGATTTCATACGAAACGGGTTTTTGGTCCCATAGTAAAACCGGGTTTTACTGTGGGACCGAAAACCCGATTTTATCTTAGAGCCTGTACATAATGAATTAATTATTAGTAAAAAAAATTGAAAGGAAGAAAATACGTCAATTCTTCGATGTATTTTCTACTTTATCGTGGTGTTATTTTCTGTCCATGAGATAAAACTAAGAGTAGTTAGGTCCAGAGATCAGATATGCGCTAGCTCTATGTTAAATACTTTCATGTAAAATACTGGTCATCGCAACAACTTTGGGAAAAGACTAGGCAGTAGTTAAGTTAGGAACAGAACAATTAGGTACCATTTGCGCTCACGATATTTCCTTGCAATCGTAGTAGTATGTAATCAAGGGCTCCGTTTCATTTTGCAACTAGAAGGCTTTCCACGAAAAACAAAAACATAGATTATTTTTGTATACTAACATAAGAATTGAATATAAAGGGTGACTTAGTGACCGATACGTAAACACGTGATTATACTCATGATAACAAACAACTTTCCCAAAGAAACATTTTTTTTATACTTATTCACTTTTATCACAAGCTGACAGGTCAGAGGCGCGCGTTTCATACGGCTATTATGTTAAAAGTGAATGAATATAAAAAATGTTTCTTTGGGAAAGTTGTTTGTTGTCATGAGTATAATCACCTGTTTAAGTGTCAGTCACTAATCACCAGTCACCCTATTTAAGTACCAACTCATCTAATATGATCAGTAGGTTCTTTTTCGTGGGCAATAAGCTTGTAATATTATAAATGCGAAAGTTTTGATGGATGTTTTTAACTCAATCACGCCAAAACAGATTAATAGATCTGGATGAAATAGCACATAGGATTCTTATTACTGTCACACTTACAAAATTTCCACACCAACGAAGTGGCGGGCAACAGTACAACTAGTGTCGTAATAAATATTCCATTACCTGACACAAAGCTAGGAGAAACCCACCGTTTTTCAATATACCTGACTTTGGCACGTACCTAGGGAGTAATATCCAGGTTTAGTATTTTGATCAGCACATTGTATAGGGGTGTAGGGTTGCTGGATGCAGGTCGTGACTATAAGCACACAGTGCTGGTGTTGCCTTGCCGTGTACTAGGATAATGCGCGCACGTTATGCTCCTTACTTTTGTGGTACAAGTTTTGAGGGGTTAGCGATTTTGGTTGTTATTTCCATTGTTCAAAGTTCATGCTTTGTATCAGGATGTCGCGCCCTGAGTATCGTAGCTTTTACGGTTACGGGACCTATAAATTAATAGCACGCGAGTTTTTTGCATAATTGGTTTATAGGGGAGATTGATTTATAATATGTCTAAGTGATAAAAAAATTAAGTTCTAGCAGTTCATCATCCTTAATATGCTTACAACAGTTGATATATATCCAAACTCGGGCTTTTCAAGTTAAATAAATTAAATTTTAAAAGGATAACGTTAAGTTTAACTAACTATATAGATATATGGATAAAATACTGTTTATTAGTACAATAAAAAAGGGATATTTTCAAGGAAACCAGTAATGCAGTTACTCGGCATAGCTCTAAAAAGTAAGTACTTCTGACATTCATTAAAAATAGCGATCAATATCTCATGAAAAAAAAAACACTGAAAGCCGCACCACACTTTTCTCTTGCAACCGTATTCGGTTGAAAAGTGCGGTGCGCCAGAACCCACAGGGACTCGAAATGAGCATACAAAGCAGCCCTATACGCTATTGATGCACCAGACGGGGTAGCGACAGCAGAACAACGCAAGTTTATGTGAAGGGTCGATTTGTGACGTGTTCTGAATACTTTTGTGTACTGTACGTTGGAGCTTCAGTTAAAGGAAAATGTCTGAGATGTTGAGAAAACTCAGGTAGTGTTTTAAAGAATTAGTATGTTTTTATTCGTGATGGTATTCAAAAGAAGTTACACTACAAATAGCTCGCAGCAATCAGCTTACTATGAGGGAAAATTAGAGCAGAATTTCTGGTCAGTTGAGGCTCGTGTTTTTTTTTGTAAGAATTATTTTCTAAATGTTAAGGGCAATTTCATGTCGATGAGATGACAATGCTAAGAGGGATGTGTGTTGTAATGCATAAATGAAAAATTAAGGAATGAGTACAAAACTGGATATCTAAAAGCGGCGCTGGTAACTAAAATTCTTTTTTTTTTGTTATGTAAAAAACTTATTACTATGCCTATTACATTTATGAGTACTTTTAAATTTTATGAAAAATTAACGCACGAACTTAACTACATACTTTCATATCATTATTTCGCGGACATTGGTGTGTGGGTTACACGTTTACTTAGTTTTAAATTTATTATCATATACTTTAATTGTAATGTGCAACTGTGAAATGTACCAATAAAAAAATAAAATTCGTAATCGCTTATCGTGGTATGGACATGTGATGCGAAGAAATTAGGAAAATTTCTTGAAAAAAGTTTTGAAGTTTTGAGTATGAATGTCGATGGCTGTGTAGTAAGACCAAAGACACGGTGGATGGACTGTGTGAAGGATGATATGGTAAGAAAGGACTAGAAATAAAGAAGTATGGAAGACGAATGCATGCTGCGCCGACCCAAATAAATTCGGATAGGAGCAGGAGAATGATGAAATTTTGTTCATGTAAATCGGTGTAGTTTTAATCCCTAGATAAAAATTGGTTGTCTGTAAAGTCGGTTTACAGGCGATAGTTTAACGTGACAACGTCATAACAAAACATTGATGAAATGATTGCATACTTTTATGAATAGCAAGCTGAACGCTCAAGCCGATTGTGCCTTTCGCTCGCTCGTGCAGCGCTCTGGCTCCGATCGTAACGTTACAATGAGCATAACGTTACAATGAGTCATCCTTTTTCGTACGAGCAGCCGACGTTCATCGATTTATTAGACTTAGTTACGTCAAAAACTTTCTTCAATAGAAAATTACCGTAGTATCTACTTTATACTATCTAGTTCCGAGCTTTTCTCTAAAACTATTTTTGATTTTATCAAATAGTAGTCCCATACTTGCATAAAAAACACAGCATTCTACGAATACTTTTCAAAAATCTACTAAAAAAGCAATTTTTCACGAAAACGAATTTAACAATAGTTTTTAGTTTTAGTTGAATGGAGCGCGCAAACATTTTTTGTACAAAAGCTATCGGAAACGAAAAATAAAAACGATTGTTTTCCGAATTTAGAATAGAAGAAATATTTGTTTTCCCACATCATAACTGTTTCAGATTTGTTTGAATTTTATTCCATTTTGTTTGTTTGGCGTAGAATAAAAGTTTTTACAACAATGGACATATGTATGAGCAGTTTGGCAAATCTATCCTGAAAGAAAAGATTAAATGTATTTGGTTATGTTTAACAAGTAGAAAGAAAGACAAAAAATTTTTTTTTTTGTCGCAGGGTCGTGACGTGCATACAAAATTACAAAAATAAAACAATAAACATGGGTACAACGCAAGACAAAAAAAAAAACTTAAAACAAAGACGAACTTATAGGTTTTAGTTTAAAATTACAGTAAGTTAGTTTATATTTGTTTAGTATATTAGTATATTACGACTTCACGTTTCCATGTAATGTTTCCTGATAACGCCAAAAGAATACTCGGTCACGTGAATTTTTACTTTTTTCAACTTTTTTTTTCTTAATTATCAATAGGCCCGCGCTTGATCACCTGATGGTAAGCGATGATGTGGTCGACGGTGAAGCACGCTTGCCTACTTAATGTAAGTCAGCAATAATAATAGTAGGCATGCATAAAATTCCAATATGTTTAGCATAACCAGCGTTCCATAGTTCGCTCTGTATGGTGTCGGACGTAAAGAATAGCACCATCCCATATCTTCCCGTGGGTGTCGTAAGAGGCGACTAAAGGACTTGCCAGAGAATGGGCAGCAGCATCCTCTGTGCTTTTGTAACAACCGTACTGCGATCGCCAACCCGCCTGCCAAGCGTGGCGATTATGGCAAAACTCGCCCAAAATGTGGGGACGTCCTTTGGGCTGAAATGATGATGATGAACCAGCGTTCCCACTACTGGGACACAGGCCTTCTCTTTGTAAAAAAGAGTAAGCCGCAATCCAACACGCAGGTACAGTGCGGGTTGGTAGATGCCACATCTCTACAAATTATCCTCCAAACGAGGTTTTCCCTCACCTTATGAGAGCAGTAGTAATGAAATAAATTACAAAAAGTAAACAATGATCCCTGTCAGCAATGTCTTTGAGTATGATCAATAAAAAAAATTGTAAACCATCCTTGTTTCCTGCTGATGGTACGTTAAGTCAAGTTCATTAACCCCATGTGACGTCAGCGCCGGCGGTGTATCGTCACGTTTCCCCCATAACTATAAGCCGAGCCTAATTTATGCTGGCTTTTAAAATACGCCTTCAAAATGTTCCTTTAAAACAGGGGTTGGAAACAGGTGCATTTAATATGAAACCGTTGCCGTAATATATTGCGTACAAAAAAGTAATTAAATATGAATGGCCAATTTTCTTTCCAATGTTTGGGGCAATTGATTGGCTGTTGTGGCCAGCCTTTTGATGTTATTAATAGAGGTCTTTTTTATCTACAGGGAGGCCAATTTAATTTTCTGCGTGTACACAGTCCTGGTATAAAACAAACAACTTATTTTTTTCAGTCCCGGTATGTGTTTCCGCACATAACGCCACAACTGTACGAAGAATAATAAATATAATTTGATCAATAAAATACTAATTTACTACAAGGTAATGCCCTCACGCAAATAATAAACAAAGGATGGTCAGAAGCAAAATCATAGCCAAGGGCGGATCCAGCTTTGGCGCCAGGAGGGGGTCACATAGTCGTGGTCAAGTCAAGGACTTATAATTTAATTTAGATAACAATAGATACAAGTAAAAAGTAGGTATTTTATTAATGTACGTTAGTACTGTACTTAAAAATATTTATTCTTTATTGTACACTTGAAAAACTTAACACATAATAACTTGTACATATACACGTACATATTGCCATCTTCTCTTTAAGACATCCAGAGAAGCACTATCACGAACGGAATGAGGCAGCCTATTTATATTCCATAATCGTGGTGACTGATTTGTCATAACAGCTAGAGGTATGTCGAGGGGTATGACGCAAAACTCCGCAAAAGTGAAGAGGTGGTACGATAAGGCTTTCCAACAAACAAAATAGAAACAGACAAAATACATATACAGGGTGTTTGGTGCATCGTATGCCAAATTGAAATGGTTGACTTGGGGGGGTCATCTGCTATCCTTTCAGACCCCTAAACAATTCTCATGCCCTGTGGATTTTTCATCGACTTTTTATTGTTTTATTAAAAAAATACCCAAATTTTACATTCAAATACAAATTTAAAAAAAATAAAATTCAGTGTCTACTTGTATTCCAGGACTTTAATTCAAAATTAGTGACATTAGCCATCTAGTTATTTTTTTTTAATTTACTCGCTAAGTTTCGGACTTCAATTAAAGCTGTCCATGTTACAGCTATTTACATGGCTTTAAAAAAAAACAAAAGCAACCGGGATGTTCCAACTCCCTCAAAAATTCTATAGTCTATCCTCTTGCTAGTGATGTGCCACATGCCATAAAAATCTTTTTACAACTTTGTGAATTCGCTAGATTTGTGAATCGAGTCACAAAATATTAAATTCCAAATTATGATTTAAAAAAATATTTTAATGCTTATATGGTTGCGCGGAAAAGCAAAATAAATCAACAAATCAACTTGGTAGTTATTGAAGGGGGGCGATGAAAGACCGCGTGGAGACTCAGGGTAAAATCGGTCTTTCTAAAGGGTTACAGGGGTGCACGGTACCTTTATTTCCTCGTCTGCAGCTCCTCAGCTCGATTCACAGCGGTTTCACGCACTAACACCAAGTTTCAACAGGTTTCAAAGGTTTTCTAGGGAACACACTGTTCTCAACACGAAGGTTTATAGCCAACAACTTAAAAGTCTTGTAACTGCCTAATGATGGCCACTCACTTCCGCCGTTCATTCGCCATCTCGCTTCCGCGAGTACGATAGATTCCGTGCAAGGAAGGGATGGGAGATAGGGAAGTATTACCAACCAATTAGTGATGTTGCCAATAATGATATTTTAATCTGCGATTTAAATTAGCGCAACCATCCCCCCGGGCTTGAAGCGATGCCTTCAAGAATTGAAGCAAGAAACTAAACTATACGACAAACTAAGCAATAAACTAAGTACCTAATTACTAATGTTAACCTAACCTAAAATGACGAAATTGCCCAATCTATTGGTTAGGTAGTGGACAAAGACGAACGACGGGGCGCAAGTAAGAGCCAGTGGTTGTCTTAACCCGAACGATGCGAGTGACTCCGGTGGAGTCAGGGAAAACTTCCTCCACGACACCCAACGGCCAGTGTAGTGGAGGCGAATTATCAGTTATAAGAATCACGACCGTGCCGACAGCGACCGGATCGACCGGCGTGTTCCATTTGCGACGCGATTGCAAGGTGTGGAGGTAACCGCTCCTCCAGCGATTCCAAAACGACTGTACTAGTCTATCTAACAATTCATGTCTAGCGATAGTAGTTCTCTCGTCTATTTCCTCGGCAGGCAAATATCTTAAAGGCGTGAGATTTAAAAAGTGCGCTGGAGTTAGAGCTAGCGGTTCCGAAGGATCACTAGAGAGTGTCCTGCAAAGAGGCCTAGTGTTCATTACCGATTCGACTTGGGTAAGAACGGTGCTTAATTCTTCGAATGAGAGAATAGTGTCACCTATGACGCGATGCAAGTGCGACTTTAGACTTTTAATATTGGCCTCCCAATTGCCTCCAAAATGACTAGCAGTCGGGACATTGAGTGACCAATCTATGCGACTTTCAGCTAGCATGTTGCCAAATTCCGTATTAAGGTATTTCGAACAAAGAAATTCGTGTAATTCCGAAAGTTTGCGTTTAGCGCCTATGTAGTTAGTCCCGTTATCCGAATAAATCCTACTCACTGGGCCACGCCTTGACAAGAACCGCTTGAAAGCGCCCATAAAATTAGCTGTGCTAAGGTCACCAACTAGTTCAATGTGAACGGCGCGTGTGGTCATGCAAACGAAAAGACACACGTAGGCTTTGGTGGAACGAACACCTCGACCACGAGACATAGTAACCCGAAACGGTCCGGCATAGTCCGTGCCCGTGTGAACGAATGGCTTAGCGGATTGGACGACACGACAAGAGCGATGATCCGCCATTTCCGGGAAACTTGACGTAGGACGAAGGCGAAAGCAAGGAATGCATTTATGGATCCTATTCCTAATTAAATTACGGGCAGAAAGTATCCAATACTTCTGACGTAAAAGTGACATCAGCAGGTCGGGACCTGCGTGGCAGTTTAATTTATGATGGTATTCGACGAGTAAATTTAATATGGGATCTTTGCTTGGCAGCAAAATGGGATATTTCCCTTCATAACTTAAATCCGAATTTCTTAAACGGCCTCCGACTCTAATGAGTCCGTCCTTGAGAAACGGCTTTAAGTGTCGTAAAGCAGGACTACAATCCTTGCCTTCCCCGAGTCTAACAATCTCAGTGGAGAAATAAAGGCGTTGAAGCTCACGAAGAACGAGTAATTCAGCGAAGTCGTAATCCGACGCTGACATGCGATATCTAACAGGTAACAACCTGACAAAACGACAGACGTAAATTACTACTCGAAGTAATTTACTCCAAGACGAGATGCGATCGACCAAAGAATGAATAGGAGATCTTTCATTTGGTACAGCGGATAGCAACGAAAGCTTCTTCTCTTCGGGTGCTTCAGGCACCGACGAAGGACTGAAGGGAACGACAGGCCACTTTGAGACGTCCAAATGGGCCCACGGAGGACCACTGAACCAAAGCGGGTGGTCAACAATTTGAGAAGGTGTGAGACCACGTGACAGACAATCTGCAGGATTGTCCGTACCGGCCACGTGATATAAATTTTGTGGCGATAAACCGCTTTGTATTTTCGACACTCTGTTGGCTACAAAGGTGTTCCACCGATGGGGCGACGAATGTACCCAACAGAGCGCGACTGTCGAATCAGAAAATGCGAATATGTTACGAAAAACAATGCGGTGCTGACAAGCGACTATGACATTTTTTATAAGTTGAGCTAGCACTACAATAGCACAAAGCTCCAGACGAGCGAGAGAAACTACCTTTTTAGGTGAAACCTTCGATTTAGCGGTTAGCAAGTAAACGATATTGCCATCGCTATTTTGGACGTGGAAGTAAATCACTCCCCCGTATGCCTTCTCACTGGCGTCTGCAAAAGCCAAGATGGTGACCACACTATCAGCGACGATACCAACGTGACGTGGGATTTTTATATTACAGAGCAACGGGAGCTCTTCCTTGAAGCGAGTCCACAGCCTGACTATATCCTCAGGTGGGGTATCATCCCAGTCACAATCACGCAACCAAAGCTGCTTTATAAGAAGTTTAGCGTACAAGACGACTGGTGCGACAAATCCCATGACGTCCCATAGTTTAGCGACGCACGATAATATTGTACGTTTAGTACAATTTTGCGCGGGAGTATTGACTCTCATGCTGAAGTGATCTGACGTAGGCGACCAACACAAGCCTAATACTTTCTGCTGGTCGGACTCGTCGAATTCCTTGACAGCTAGCAGACGATGTGACGGTGGAATCGACTCTAAAACGGCTTGTGAGTTGCTGGTCCATTTAACCAATTCAAATTGACCAGCTTTCATGAGACCTATCATATCCGAGGCGGTAGAAATACCCTGATCTTCCGTGAGAACGGAGTGGACGAAGTCATCCATATACAAACCTGAAGTGACGATATTTCTAGCCTGAGGGTAGGAGTCACCCTCATCCTCTGCCAGCTGCCTAATAGTTCGCAGCGCATGGAAGGGGCTAGACTTAAGCCCGAAAACAACACGATTAAATTCGTAAACCTGTAAAGGTTCTTGCGGGGAAAAGCGATACAAAATGCGTTGGAAACGCCGATCAGATTCTCGGATTCCAATACTGAGAAACATCTGACGAATGTCTGCGGAGAGTGCAACCGAAAACAAACGAAAACCAACTATAATATTAAACAAATTCCCTTGCAGGTTTTGCCCACCGTACAAGATGTCATTAAGTGAAATGCGGGAGGTGGTCTTACAACTACCATCGAGAACGACACGAAGTTTGGTTGTGACCTTATCATCTCTGATCACCCCATGATGCGGAATAAAATACGAAATTTCTGAAGAATCAGAATTTGCTGGTGAAATATAACCCTTTTCTAGGTATTCGAGGATGACGCTATCATACGCGACCTTTAATTGTGGAGAAGCTTGCATCTTCCTTTCCAAGCAGTGAAACCGACGTTCACTTGCTTGGCGTGAGTTACCAAGGGATTCGACATCACCCTTGAAAGGCAGAGCTACCACGTATCGACCGTCACTATCCCGAGTGGTGGTGCGTGTGTAAAACTCCTCGCACTCCCTGTCATCCGAGCTGATTACAGGGGGAACATCCACCTCCTCCAATTCCCAAAATTTCCGTACCGCAGAGTCCAACGGGTCCGCGGTACAACAATATGAAACGGTCGAGTTGCTATCAACACGGACCGGCGCGTCACCTACTATAACATAGCCAAGGACAGTTTCTAAAGCAAGCGGTGATACATATGGCGGCTGTCCTTGAACTTTATTCGATAAGAGTAAGTGTGGGTAAATCGAAGCACCGATCAATACTTGAATCGGGCCTGGCGAAAAATATGTGTCGTCTGCCAACGGCAAGTTTTTGAAGTTAGACAAGACGGAAGAATTAACCGTGGCAGTTGGTAAATGTTCAGTAATTTTATCTACTACCAAAGACTCGACACTATAATTTATATTACGATCGAAGCGAGAATGAAATTTAAATTCTACGGAACCCTGAATTGTTTTACTTGAACCACCTACTCCTTTCACGGTGGAACAAGTAGGTCGATTATTTATGTTCAAACCTAAGCGTTGACAACACTCACGTGTGATAAAATTACTTTGCGAGGCGCTGTCTAACAATGCACGAATAATGTGTTTATTACCATGAGAATCCACGACAATAATACGCGCAGTTGCAATTAAAACCGTCGTGGGGCGTCGAGATAAATGGTCAACTTCATTATTATTGGCTGATAACGCACACAGCGCGACGTCATCGCGAGCGGAGGCAGCGTTAGCGTCACAGCGTGCCGCATTGGCTACGGTAGCAGACGCGGCTTGTTGGCCCCCAAAGCACAATAACGTATGGTGCTTTCGGTGGCAGTTTTTACATCTAGAAGTTGACTCACATGCGGAAACACGATGACCACTACTTAAACAATTTATACATAAATTGTTTGACTTTACGACGTTAAAACGCTGATCCGGGTTATAACTATTAAATATCCTACATTTATAAATGTAATCATGTTGCTCACTGCATAGACCACATGTTGTGATTTTCTCGGGACCAGAGGTGCTGGCGTACGCGACGGTAGACTTACGTTCGAGTGTTTTCTTGTTGTTGGTGACCCTAGCAACAGATGATGAAGTACGTTCTAACATTTTTATATGGTCACGAACAAAACAATCCAAATCAGAAAAATTTGGAATTTCTAAACTATTAGATCTTAGTTGATAATTAGTTTCGAAGGCACGTACAGTATCTTGGTCGAGTTTCTTAATAGCGATATGTAACAAAATGAAATCAGCGAGGTCATTGACCTTTGTGTTTTTTAAAGCGGCTACAGACGACGAGAATTTATCGAGAAATGATTCTAAGTTATTTGGGGTTCCAGTCGAAATAGATTTAAATTCAAATAATTGATCTAAGTATGAAGTTGCGGATTGACGCTTATCTTCATACCTTTTACAAAGCAAATCGAAAATAAGGGGGTAGTTATCCGCTGATGGATTTATTCCAGCACATATTGAACGAGCCTTGCCTGTTAACTTTCCTAACAAATAATATAACCTCTCACAGTCTGTCAGAGAAACATTATTATGCACTGCGTTTTTATAGCTAGCGATAAACAATGGCCAATTTCTATGGTCTCCGTTAAATTCGGGGATTTCGATAGGAGGTAATCGAGGCGACCTTTTGACGTCATTACGAGATTGAACCTGTAGTTTTTCTTCAGCTCGCTTTACACGGCCCAAAAGATCTTCGAATGAGGAAAGCGCCTGATAGGAGACAGCGCATTCAGGATTTACTTTGAGCTCATGTGCAACAATTTGGTCTAATACGTTTTCGAAGTCCACACGCAAAGAATCAACTGTTTTAATGTCGCAGAGGAAGGACTCCTTATCGAATCCTTCTAAGTCAATTCGTTTTGCCTGGTCAGATATGGTTTGCATGCGAGAAAATATCCGATCGCGTTTCGATATTAATCTTTTTAGAGTTGCGTCCGCCATATTAGCAGTTTACGACTAACTAGCTACGACAAGTAATTCTGAAAAGACTGTGAACTAATTACACTCCACAAATTACAATAATAGATTTTGTAAACGCACAGGACAAGTTACGAAATGTGGTTCTTTGTTTATTGAACCGGTTTTAACTGAATATTACTAACGAGAAAATTATGAATGAGTATTGAGTATTACGATTTATGCGGTTCGATACGAAACGACATAGGTGTTATTAAAACGATGTTTGTTATGTTCCTGGGTCGCGAGACGAAATAATTAATTACCTACAATAGTTAAACGATTAACGCCTAACTTATTTGTTAAGCTTGCGAGAAATCTAACTTACTTGCTAGATTACGACGATACGATACGACGAGACGATACGATAAATGAATAAGAATGCGAATTTACTACTATATTTGCGGGGTTTACGAGAATCTACGATATACCTACCTACTAACTTACCGGCGCGTGCGCGCGGCGCGGTTACGAGTGCGGGTTTTGCGACAAATTGACCCAGGATAGGGGAATGGTTGGCTATTCACTGATTCCAGATGGAATCCGGCTCGAGAAGGACCAAATGGTTGCGCGGAAAAGCAAAATAAATCAACAAATCAACTTGGTAGTTATTGAAGGGGGGCGATGAAAGACCGCGTGGAGACTCAGGGTAAAATCGGTCTTTCTAAAGGGTTACAGGGGTGCACGGTACCTTTATTTCCTCGTCTGCAGCTCCTCAGCTCGATTCACAGCGGTTTCACGCACTAACACCAAGTTTCAACAGGTTTCAAAGGTTTTCTAGGGAACACACTGTTCTCAACACGAAGGTTTATAGCCAACAACTTAAAAGTCTTGTAACTGCCTAATGATGGCCACTCACTTCCGCCGTTCATTCGCCATCTCGCTTCCGCGAGTACGATAGATTCCGTGCAAGGAAGGGATGGGAGATAGGGAAGTATTACCAACCAATTAGTGATGTTGCCAATAATGATATTTTAATCTGCGATTTAAATTAGCGCAACCACTTATATGACACCTGAAAAACTTATTAAATCTGTTATCTCAATCTCATAAGGTAAAATCTGTCTGTGTTTGTTTAATAATTTTGTTTGACGATGTGTTCTCCAATGCGTGGATAGGTCGCGATGGCCCTTTTGAAGTAGTACTTCCCTAGTAGGAACCTCCGTGACGTATACCAGCTCTTTGGCACGTCTCCAGACATAAAGTCTAGCGGAGGTCTGGGGAACGTGCCGGCCATGCAATAGGGCCATCGCGACCAATCCACGCATTGGGGAACACATCGTCGCACAAAATTATTAAATAAATGTTAAAAATGCATTTTTTTTTATTTCTTGAGCCCCCCTTCCCCCCCAAAATAGAGATACGAGACAGATTTTACCTTGTAAGAGTGAGATAACAGAATTTTAATGTTTTTCAGTTATCATTTAAACAAAAATATTTAATTTTTTTTATAAAAATATTTTTTTAAATCATAATTTGGAATTTAATATTTTGTGACTCGATTCACAATTGTAACGAATTCCCAAAGTTGTAAAAAGATTTTTATGGCATGTGGCACATCACTAGCAAGAAGATAGACTAGAGAATTTTTGAGGAAGTTGGAAGATCCCGGTCGCTTTTGTTTTTTTTTTTTTTATAGCCATGTAAGTAGCTATTGCATGGACAGCTTTAATTGAAGTCCGAAACTTTGCGAGTAAATTAAAAATAAACTAGATGGCTAATGTCACTAATTTGAATTTAAAAGTACTGGAATACAATACACATCTTAATAAAATTCTGAGTCTACGATTTATAGGTACTTTTTTTTAAAATTTTTATTTGAATGTAAAATTTGGGTATTTTTTTTTTATCTAAACTAATTTTATAAAGAGGAAAGATTTGATTGTTTGTTTGTTTGTTTGCATTGAATAGGCTCCGAAACTAATGGTCCGATTTGAAAAATTCTTTTAGTGTAGATAGCCCATTTATCGAGAAATGCTATAGGCTATATATCATAACGCTACGACCAAAAGGAGTGGAGCAGCAATGAAAAATGTTGCGAAAACGGGGAAAATGTGACGCAAATGAAGTTGCGCCGGACAGCTAGTAAAACAATAAAAAGTCAATGAAAAAATATCCACAGGGCATGAGAATTGTTAAGGGTTCTGAAAGGATAGCAGATGACTCCCCCCCCCCCAGTCGATCATTTCAATTTGGCACACTATGCACCAAACACTCTGTATTTAAATAACAAAATCAATTTTTATTTTACGTCTTCTCCCGAAACGCGTTATTACGTCATATACGTCAATGGGTACGTTTTTATGAACGTGGAGAAGTGCCAGTCCGGTTAAATTAATTAAATATTCAAGGTATGTAGTTACATAAAATCTGTATGGTAGCAAAATATATAAATAAAATCATTATGGTCAATTAGTGGTCCACCTAAGTCCTGGAACCAGCTCAGGGGGGGGTCATGACCCCCATGACCCCCCCCCTGGATCCGCCGTTGATCATAGCCTAATATTTGATTAAATTCCTTTGACCGTTTCAATTTAATTGAGAAATATTATAAAACCCATACGAGGTACGAGGAGTAGGATGTAAAATTCTTCATCCTGCATAGAAAAGGCAGGATCCTAACCTGTCTAGTGGGCTACTGCATGACATCTATGGGCTGCTGCATAGGTATATATTAATCGATTTAAAGCGTGATGACCATAAGGCTAGGCTACCTACAGCTGTACTCTACAATGCCGTTAATCGTGTTATGTTCGTTTTGTGGCGGAGTTTTTCGCCCAAAGTTGGATATGCTAGCGTCTTGAGAGCACATGAAAGAACAGCCCACCAAAACTCTCGAAAATCACCCAAGAAAGCTGTGGACGTAATCCGCTAGATGGCATCATAAACATTATCATGATCATCATAATAATATGCTAATCTGACAGATAATTTTGATCGCGCAATGCAGGATTTTGCGTGTGGTGTAGATGTCACTAAACCTCGGTCCAGCCTTTCGGACTTTTAATAACTTACACTACCATTTAAAACGAAGTTTAAAGTCCCTCGATAAACTACTTTCATAGAGCCCCGTTTCTCAAAGAAGTTTAGATTAACCCCAACCGAAAATCTGGGACTACGAAAATTGCCCCGAAAATCCAAAAATGCGAGGCAAAACGGCCACTCACAGCCATTCAACAAGAATATTAAGAGTAATGGCACTTTAATTAATATGCTAAGTCCCCAGTTTTAGTTTAGCAGTAAATAGCTAAAGTTTGTTCATTAGAACCCTAGAGTGGTTGTCGGCGGAAGACAAAGAAAAGCGGCTCGTTTTAGGAATTTTAAGTTCAAACTAGAGCTGATATAAAATTGTAATTACGGATTCTATTTGGGGGATGTGTTTATTTAGGTTCCTAATAGATTCTAGGACGTTATATTAGTGAGTATCGCTTTGAAACAAGGTTCGATATACAAGCTGTTGTTTTGGATCCTCGTCAAATTAATTCGTCTAATGATTCTCGAACTGATTCAATAATAAAATTGGTAGATATTTTTTTTTATTGTTTGCGTAAATCGGTATGTGTAGAACTAAACATTCGAAGACATGTGACATCTACCAACACGCACTGGGCCGGCGTGGTGGATTACAGCCCACTCCCTCTCATAGAAAGGAGGCGTGTGTCCCAGCAGTGGGAACATTATAGGCTGATGATGATGATGAATATGAACAAAGGTGATATGATTATTTTTTTTAGTATGAATATAGATGGCTATAAGCGTAGAAGAAGACCAAAGAAACGATGGATGGACTGTATGAAAGATGATATAGCTAGAAAAAATGTGACGGCTGAGATAACGAGTAAACAATATCTTAAAAAAAACTGTCCAATCTGCGAGGGTGTTATTTAAATTAGGTATCGAGACTAGATTTTATTTATGTAGTCCATTTTGGACAGCAAATAAAAAAAATACCCCGACAAAAAATAAAAAAAATGTAGTAAAATGAGAAAACTAACAGACCTACCAACCTAACTAACCAGAGTGATGTCCAATGTTGGCAAACACAAGACAACACTCTGGTCGCTTCTCAGGTTGTGACGTCTAAAACAAACAACTGACGATCGAACATACTAATGCCGAAGATGATGTTCTCACGTTTTAAAAGTTTGACAGAATTTAGGGAAATGGTGGTAATTTGGGCACGAAAATTAAAATATGATTGAGTATCGCGTATAGCCGAGGACGCTTTTGAAGTTTCCTACTGAGAAACAGGCTAAAGGATGAAACTTAAAGGAGGTCAGGTACTCACGGGATGCTGGGAGCCAGGAGATCACCACACTGTATCACTAGCAGCAGTATTTCACGTTATTTCGGTGTTTTTTCACCACACACGCGGAAGCTGGACCGGCCGGTCGTTGGTTGAGTTCGAACTTTTTTTTTTGTCTGCCCGCCAGTAGAGGGCGGGAGCGATGCATTGTCTTTAGCGAGCTCACAGGGGTTCACGAGCGCAGGTGGCGGTAAATTTAAAATAGGGAATGTAGGAAGGACTGGGAAATGCATCCCGAAGCCTGTTCATATCCCCCCACTTGAAATCAACTAGGGATTTCATAAGATAAGATAGATGAAGTTCGAGACTTACAGCCTATGCCGATTCATTTGTCATCATGCTGATAAGATTCTATAAGCTCGTAAGGAAACAAAAAGTTTAAATGTAATATATAATTTTGATATACATATACTAGATACTTGAAAATGTGAAGTGTTATGTGCGTTGAGTTATAAGTGTAGAAATATATGTAGATAAACTAATTATTATTGTTCAATCGGAAGAGGACAAATTTTGACAGCAGGTCTTACAAGTAAGCCTTTAGATGTTTTGACTGTAATGTCATCTTTACCCGGATGGAGCTGTACAACGCGACCCAACCTCCATTCGTTGGCTGGTTTTTAAATTTATTAATATGCTCACATTCATGAATTTTCGTTTCTTGTTTTAATTGGTATTATCATTGCTCCTTTCGGATCGGACAAGGCTTTTTTTAACAAATTGTATATATGTAAGTATGCAAGAAGACGACAAGCTGCGCCAACCCAAAATAAATTGGAAGATATAAAGAAGAGGGCAGTAGAATTATGAATGATGATGAATGATGTTTGCTAATATCCCTGGGCTACTGTCACTTACGTAACGAATAACCGTTTAGATAAGTAGGGACACAGATTAGTAATAGATCAACAACCTTACTACAACATTAATATTTTGCATTAATTAATCATTTTAGCAACGAGTTAGGAGTGATAATCTTGAGTTTAATTGAAGATATGGCATTACTTACTTATAAGAAGGAAGTACCCTCGTGAAAACATAAAATAAAATTACGCCTGTAATCCCTCAAGGATTAGGCAGAGGTGTGGTTATAGTAAACATATATTTCGCCATTCATGTTTGAGTGATCTAATAGGGAGCGAGCTTATTGCCATGGACCAGGCACAAATCCACAGACGTAAATACATGTTAGCAATAAGATGGATGAATGTATGGAGTTGGAAAGGACAAAATTTAGGGTTTCTGTTTTTGCCATTTGCTTGTGGGGGACCCTTAAAAAAAAAACATTCCTTTTCATAATAATGGAAAATAGGGTATAGAGTAATCAAGCTGTGTACGTGTTAAGTATTAGTACTATTTATGTAACTTAATTCCAATAACAGATTCATACTGCTACGCTGCTACGAAACTTCGTAGCTCGTAGGCCTGTCTACGCGCTACGCCATCAGTTGTTCTCATATTTCATTGTCGGCAAGTACAATCATAGTGACAGAGTGTTTCTATTAATCAGCATGATAGACGTTCTTCTAGGCTTTTGATACTAATTAGTATTAGTATAATGTGAAATTATACAATCATCATCATCATTTCAGCCCAAAAGACGTCCACTGCTGGACATAGGCCTCCCCTAAGCGTCGCCACATTGACATTTTGGGGGGTTTTGCCATAATTGCCACGCTTGGCAGGCGGGTTGGTGATCGTTGGTTGTTACAAAAGCAGAGAGAATGCTGCTGCCCATTCTCTGGCAAATCCCTTAGTCGCCTCTTACGACACCCACGGGAAGATATGGGATGGTGCTATTCTTTACGTCCGACACCATACAGAGCTTTGAAATTATACATACTAACGTAATATTTTATAAATGCCTTGGGAAATGCAGGCAGTTGCTTCATGTAAAATATTGGTGTTCAGCTGCATCCAGTTAGACTCGAAGTCAGCTCCAATATAATTGGGATAAGGATGGCACAGTTGGTGCGCTGCAAGGCGTGGGCCTACAGATAGTTGTTCTGGGTCTTGCTAGGTGTATGTTAGTTCAAATATTTGTAAACGCAGCCATGATACAGGAGAAATTTCTAGTGTGGGGCAAAATTATAAAAAAAAATAAAAAACTCGAAACATAAATTCGTGTAGTTATCCCAATCAGCGCTTTTTTCTATATTTAGTTGTATTATTTGATTGTTAATTTGAGTATTATCGTGTTACAATAACAAGTTTAGGAACGAAAACCCAAAATCGCGCTTTGCTAATTATGAAACAAAGATTATCATCATTATGTCCTTTCATTTGATACCTAACACGGCGTCTTTCGAACATTCTTTTTTCAAATCTATGGCTTTATGTCCTCTAAAGGCGTCATATTGAATTTAGTGTGACGTCAAATACTCGGCAGCCAATCAGGAAAAGTCTGCCGATACCTCATTTGTCGAACTATGAAAAGTAGTTTAGAAGTTATGCGGGTACAGATGACCATACATACTTCATCATCTGCCTAGCCTTTTCCCAAACTATCTTGGGGTCGGCTTAGTACCAGTATTTTACATAAGCGACTGCCTATTTGACCTCCACAATCCAGTCACTGGATAATACGATACCCCTTGGTAAATCTAGTCTTACCAAGGGGGTAAGACTTTTGGCTTCTGACTACTCGTAACGACTTTCAAAGATCTACAAATGACAGCCGGGAACAACGGCTTAACGTGCTTTCCGAGGCACGGAGGAAACTCGGTATATAATTATGGTCACCCATCCACGGACCAACCTCGGCAAGCACGGCTTAACCTTAAAGATCAAGCCGTGCGGCTGTTATTACTAAGCCATGACCATACATACTTACGGGTTGAAATCATAACCCGCCATGTAGTCTGATAAAAAATAAATGAAAGCAAGCATGAATATTTATAACGTAAATATTTCATGGAGTAGCAAGACATTTATTTGTATTTCGAGAACCATTTATTAAGTTGACTATACGCAAGTTAACCCTTGGTTGCTAAATTGGGGTAACCCGGATCTAAAGGTTCTCCAATAATACCCTATTTGTTTACTGATTTTAGATGACGTATTATTTCGTTTGATTTAATATTGTTGTCCGTTATCTGCGCTTCACAGAATAGTAGCGTTCTATTTTCGATATTTCTATTTTTAACCCCCGACCAAAAAAGAGGGGAGTTATAAGTTCGACGTGTGTATCTGTGTGTCTGTCTGTGGCATCGTAGCTCCTAAACCGCTGAACCGATTTTGATAAAATTGGTTTAATTTGAAAGGTGTTTCAATCGAGTGTGTTCTTTGCTATGTTTCGAGAAAATCTGCTCAGCCGTTTGAAGGTCATCATTCATCATCATTTCAGCCGAAAGACGTCCACTGCTGGACATAGGCCTCCCCCAAGTGTCGCCACATTGATCGGTCCCGTGCGACTCGCATCCAGCGGATCCCCGAAACCTTCACCAGGTCATCGGTCCACCTAGTGGGAGGCCTTCCAACGCATCGTCTCCCGGTTCGCGGTCGCCATTCCAAAACTTTTCGACCCCATCGGCCATCTGTTCTGCGAGCAATGTGCCCTGCCCACTGCCACTTAAGTCTGGCAATTCTTCGGGCTACGTCGGTAACCTTGGTTCTCTTGCGGATGTCCTCATTTCTGATTTGATCACGCAAGGAAACTCCGAGCATAGCTCTCTCCATTGCCCTCTGGGTGACTTTGAGCCTTCTGATGAGGCCCATTGTGAGCGGCCACGTTTCGGTCCCGTATGTAATCACTGGCAACACACACTGGTCATAAACCTTTGTCTTGAGACACTGTGGTAAGTTGGACGAGAAGATACCACGCAGCTTCCCGAACGCTGCCCAGCCGAGTCGGATTCGACGATTGACCTCTTTCTCGAAGTTAGACCTACCCAACTGGACCGTTTGTCCCAGGTAGACATAATCGTCTACAACTTCGATAGTAGAGTCTCCGATCTTGATAGGAGTGGGTGTTACATGGGCATTCAACATGACCTTGGTTTTGTCCATGTTCATTTTAAGACCCACTCTTTCGGAAGCTCTACTGAGGTCATCGAGCATTGTACTGAGGTCCTCCATGGTCTCAGCCATGACCACTATATCGTCGGCAAATCGAAGGTGAGAGATGTACTCGCCATTGATGTTGATGCCTAGCCCTCTCCAGTCCAGAACCTTGAAGATATCCTCCAGTGCAGCGGTGAACAGTTTCGGAGATATGACGTCTCCCTGTCTCACACCTCGCTGCAGAAGGATAGGTTCCGAGGTCTGGTCCTGAAGTCGGACTGACATGGTGGCGTTTTTGTACAAACACTTCAGCACCTCGATGTACCGATAATCAATTTGGCACCGTTGGAGAGACTGCAGTACAGCCCAAGTCTCGATCGAATCGAAGGCTTTCTCATAGTCCACAAACGCTAAACAGAGAGGCAGGTTGTACTCTTCGGTCTTCTGTATAACCTGTCGCAGCGTATGTATGTGGTCTATGGTGCTAAAGCCTTTACGGAATCCGGCTTGTTCGGGAGGCTGAAAATCGTCAAACCTGCGCGCGAGACGATTCGTGATGACTCTTGAAAACAACTTGTAGACATGGCTTAGAAGTGAGATGGGCCTATAGTTCTTCAACCGGGCATTGTCGCCCTTTTTGAAGAAGAGTACCACCACACCCCTGCACCATGCCTGAGGCGTTTTGCCCTCGAGTATGACGGAACCAAACAGCTTCTGAAGGGCCTTAAGTACCGGTTTTCCACCCGCCTTCAGAAGTTCGGCCGTAATTCCATCATCACCCGGTGCCTTGTTGTTTTTAAGCTGTTTCAGAGCCATCCTAATCTCGTACAGGCTGATGTCCGGGATGTCTTCGGTGTAGTGTCGGGTCAGTCTAGCTCTTGGGTCATTCGCTAGATTTACAACGGGTTTCCTGGTTGACGTGTACAACTGCCCATAAAAACTCTCGATCTCCCTCAGTAGCTCCGGTTTGGCGGATACGATTCTGCCATCGTCGGTCTTCAGTTTCGTGAGCTGGCTCTGCCCAATAGCCAGATCTCTTGCAAATACCTTTGAGCCTTTATTCCGCTCAATGGCGTCTTTAATACGCTCGGTATTAAAGCGGCGGAGGTCGCTCTTCAAGGATTTAGAGATCTGTCTATTGAGCTGCCAGTATTTCCACGCGTCTTCTGAAGACTGCAGGATCATCTCACGTCGTTCCTTCATGAGCTTGAGAGTATGATCAGAGAGTTTTTTGTTCTTCTGTGTACGACGCGTCTTGAAGAACTTAGACCCTGTCGTATGGACAGTTTCCACGAATCCATCGTTGCATTCGTCCACTGAGCTTCCTAGGCACTCGAAACGATTCTGGAGTTCAAGCTGAAAGCTCTCGGGGTTTTGGATCTGGATCTGTGCTGGTCGGAGCGTAGACTTCATCAGTCGAGACCTTTCTAGCTTAATATTGATGTTCAATGTGCCTCTTACCATGCGGTGATCGCTCCCAGTTTTCACCGAATTGATCACAGAGACATCATTGAACATTTGCTTCTTGGTTGACATGATGAAGTCAATCTCATTTTTAGTTGCACCATCGGGGCTCTGCCAGGTCCACTTCCTGTGCTCACGCTTTCTGAAGAAGGAGTTCATCATATAGAGGCCCTCCTTCTCCATAAAACTAGCCAGTTGGTGTCCCCGGTGGTTCCGACATCCAAACCCAAATTGCCCCACGTGCAGCTCATCTCCGTCTCGCTTGCCCAGTTTCGCGTTGAAGTCCCCCATGACAACGGTAAAGTGAGTTTTGGAACCATGCATGGCTTTGGAGATATCCTCATACATGGTTTCCACTTCGTCGTCGGGGTGTGCCGAGGTCGGGGCGTAGACCTGTATGACCTTCAGCGAGTATCTTGAGGATATTCTGAGTATCAGGTACGCCACCCTGGTCGACACACTCTCGATCTTCACCACGTTATTCACAAGGGACTTGTGGACGATAAACCCAACACCACCCTGGGACTGCCGGTCACCCTCTCGGAAATAGAGTAGGTTGCCGGATTTCAGGATCATCGTGTCCTCCCCCTCTCTTCGGACTTCAGATAATCCTACAATACTCCATCGCAACCTGCTCAATTCCTCCTCGAGTTCCGTTATCTTCTCGTCGGTCCGGAGTGTCCGCGTGTTATATGTTGCCAGGTCAAGTCGTCGGTATAGGCAGCCGGATCCCTTCCGGAGATTCTTCGCACCCCTTGCCACGCCGTAACCTCGACCGCTACCATAGTCGAGGGTAGACGGGCTGCCGGGTACTAGGGGCCATTTCTGTTTTGCGCTCATAAGGGGGGTTTTGCCATAATCGCCACGCTTGGCAGACGGGTTGGCGATCGCAGTATGGTTGTTGCAAAAAGCACAGAAAACGCTGCTGCCCATTCTCTGGCAAGTCCCTTAGTCGCCTCTTACGACACCCACGGGAAGATATGGGAAGATATGGGTTTGAAGGTCATCACCTATTTACTAGTTGATTTAGGAATATAAACTTTTACGGGTCTGGTCTATTCGAAATTTGAAATCTTGTCACTTGTAACTATGGACATCACCAAGGGGGCGGTGGCGTACCCGCCCCCCCAAAAATTTCTAGCTTTCCTTGTTTTCGTTAATTAGCGAGAAGAGGCTCAACACCGAGAAAAGTGGAAGGAATGGGAGGAGACCTATGCCCAGGAGTGGGTCAGTTAAGGCTAAGAAAAAATAATATAACTTTAAAAAGCATGAAATAAAAATTAAATTCCTCACACAACCCTCCAAGTTAATCTAACCCCATTGAAAGAAAAAAACTGTCAAACTGACGGCACAAATTTTCACACTTTTTACTTAAATTAATTTGAAATTTTTTAGAAAACCTAGAATATTGGTGATAAAGTAAATAAAAAAGGGATAAAAAAGGACTATTTAACGCGTGTCCCGAACAAATGTAAGATTTGTGACAGTTGCAGAAGATATAGTTTCATGATGTTTGTATCATGATGTTTGTATCCTGTGAAGTTTCAAGGATAAGGAGCGCAAAAACTGATGGTGGTTCCTGATCGGCGGCGGCGATTCGGGGCGGCGGCAGCGCGACACGGCGCGCACTGGCGACGTCTGCTCCGAGCTCGTCTGCGAGCTGGAATTGACCTGACCCGGTTTTCCTGCGACTACGTCCGGCGCTGGCGTTTCGTGGTGTTCGTGCAAGTCCAGAAAACCAGTGTTGTAATATTAGTGTTTGTGACTTCAGTGTTTTGATATTAATTTAGTTTATTATATTTTGTTTTGTGTCGATGTCGATGTGGTCGGTAATAGTGCATGTCAACCTTCAACGTCGCTGACCACCCTGGAGAGATGCCCGCTTTGTACCCAAGCACGGTTTTTTAAAGGTAAGCGGGGTCTGAATGTGCATATTGGAAAAGTACATAAACTACAAAATGCACCAACTTCAGGCCCTGTTTTAACACCCTCAACCGCAACACAGGCAATATCTTCTTTCGATCCACTTTGGAAAACCCTATCAAAATTCAAAAACTCCGTTCCTATACTGAAGCGAGTTCCCCGAGGCGCTAGACCAGTTGTCGCACAAAACCTAGCAGGTTGCGTGCGCCTTGCCGTCCGGGAGAACTCGCTAAGTGCTTGGGAACAACTGCTTACCTTCCCTTATCGAATTCTTCACGTACAAAAGAATTTGGCAATCAAAAAATCTTTAACATCACAAATTAAAGAAAATTGTAATATTTCGGCTCGAGATTTAGACACCAAATTACCGACACAGAGATATACCTCTTCAAGAGGTATATCCCATTTGGTGGAAAACAAGTTAGGGGAAGGTGACATTAGTGGAGCAGCCAGGATCCTTTTCAGTAGCGATGTGCTGGCAACGTGCTCCCCAGAAACACTCGCAGCTCTGGAGACCAAACACTCTGCCCCAGCGGATGGCCTTTCTTTTCCCGACCCTCCTGATTCAGACATACACTCCCTCACCATTACAGGTCGAGAGGTGGTCACAGCTGTTTGCTCCTTCCGGAGCGGCTCCGCCGGTGGCCTCGACGGCCTAAGTCCTCAACACCTAAAGGACCTTATCTGTTCAGGCGCCGGGGAAGCTGGTGAGCTACTCTTGAAGGAGCTCACAGCTCTGATTAACCTTATGCTCTCCGGCAAGGTGAACGAGGCCGTCATCGACGTCCTATACGGGGCAAATTTATGTGCCCTGCGCAAGAGGGATGGCGGCATTCGTCCCATTGCCGTGGGAACTGTCTACCGTCGTATGGCAGCCAAGATTTGCTGTAAATTTTTTGGTGAGGCTGTTTCGAAAAAAATTCAGCCCCTGCAGCTAGGTTACGGCTCTAAAGGGGGCTGTGAGGCTGCCGTACACGCTTTGTCGACCTACCTAAATTCTGGCAAAGGTGAGGTCATTCTGAAAGTTGACATAAAGAATGCCTTCAACTCAGTAAATAGGGACACCTTGCTAATAGAAACAAAAAAAGAACTACCCCAAATTTATAGTTTTCTTTGGCAATGTTACAGACACCCATCAAAATTACTATATCACGACAACCTTTTGGAATCTGCTGTTGGCTGTCAACAAGGTGACCCCCTCGGGCCAGTGATTTTTAGTTTAGCTATTCATCCAATTGTTCGACAACTAAATTCTAAATTTAACGTTTGGTATCTTGATGATGGAACCTTGGGAGGCGATGTAGATACCGTGTTAAATGACCTAAATTTCTTAAAAAATGAATTTCATTCCATTGGCCTTGACCTAAATCTTTCGAAATGCGAGTTATATGTAAAGGACAGTACCGACAGACAACAGACTATTTCCAAATTTAACGCAATAGCCCCTGACATAAAAATTATTGAGAAAAGCTCTCTTCGTCTCCTCGGGGCTCCAATCCATGAAAATTCTTTTCCCGATTTCATAGAGGAAAAGATTCAAAATTTTAATGATGTTTCGGAAAGATTGCTCCAAATTAAAATGCATTCGGCCATCACCATAATTCGGTACTGCTGTTTCGGTCCTAAATTAACATATTTTCTTCGTGCTTCCCCTTTATGGAAGCACACACATCTTTTGGACAAAATGGATCAAATTATCAGACATACTTTATCATCCATTTTAAATGTGGCTTTGGACGACCGAGCTTGGGCACAAGCAAGTCTTCCCATTCGCATGGGAGGACTCGGCGTCCGCAAAATTTCTAGTATTAGTTTACCGGCTTTCATATCCTCGGTCCACGGCACTGAGAAATTAATCAGGAATATCCTGGCTTCCACACTGATTGATTTTGATGTGCCGTGCCTCTCCGAGGCCATCGATGCTTGGAAACTCGCTTGCCCGAATACTGAAGAACCCGACAATCCATTTTCCCAGAGACGGTGGGACGAGCCGCTCTGCAGAGTAGTTCAGGACAATTTACTTCACACAGCTGCTACTACTGCTGAGCGTGCACGACTGCTTGCTGTGGGTGAATGGGAGTCGGGTCTTTGGCTTCACGCACTCCCGTCGTCGAGCATAGGCAATTTGTTCGACGACACGACCTTCCGCCTCGCTGCTTCCTTACGTCTTGGTGCTGCCTGCTGCACTCCTCATCGCTGTCACTGTGTTGAAGCTGTCAACAGCCTCGGACACCGCGGCCTGTCATGCAGCCGAAGTGCGGGCCGTTTTGCGCGGCACGCGAACATAAATGACATCATCCGTCGAGCTCTTGTTACAGTCGGCGTTCCAGCTATCTTAGAGCCCAATGGCTTGGCACGCGACGATGGCAAAAGACCGGACGGCATGTCGTTGTTTCCTTGGAAGATGGGTAGGCCTTTAGTGTGGGACGCAACATGCGTCGATACTCTTGCGCCATCACATCTTCCAAGCTCATCGTGCTGTGCTGGCGCTGCCGCTGCGGCTGCGGAGAACCTCAAGCGGCGTAAATATAGTAACCTTTGTGGTAACTATATTTTCGAGCCGTTTGGGGTTGAAACTCTGGGGCCGTGGGGTCCGAGTGCTCACAGCCTTTTTAAGGAAATCTCCAAACGCTTAGTTGACGCTTCACGTGACCCAAGGGCTGGCTTTTACTTTGGCCAGAGGCTAAGTGTTGCCATTCAACGTGGCAACGCCGCCAGTCTCTTGGGCACGTTACCAGCTGACAGCGCTGAGGAGGAGTTTTTTGACGCCCTTTTATAATTTGTTGTTATTTTAGTTTTAATTATCTAGTTTTATGTTTAGTAATTAATTTAGATTTAGAAATTAGTATTTTAAAAAATTAAATTAAAAATTTAAAAAACCCGCGACGGAAAAAAGCTTTTAAAAAACTAAAAATAAATTATCCAAGCGTCTCGTAGCGTTGGGGGACCGCTTAGTAGGCCGCTTAACAAAAGAACAAAACAAAGCGGACCCCGACGCTACGACGCATGGATAATTTATTTTTGGCGTTTTTTTAAATTAAATTTTTTGTAACAATTTTTTTCAAGGTAGCCGATTTGTACTTTGATTATAAAGAAACCTTGAACAGGTGTACACAATTGAATCAAAGAGGCCTGATTTCTAAACCCCGACCACAAAAGAGGGGTGTTCTATGTTTGAAGAGTGTATCTGTGGAACTGTGTATGTGTGTGTCTGTCTGTGGCATCGCAGCTCTTAAACGGTAGACTGATTTTAGTAAAATTGGTTTCGTTTGAAAGGTATTTTAATCGAGAGTGTTCTTAGATATGTAACGAGGAAATGTGCTCAGCCCTTTGAAGATCACCACCTCTTTTTTTTAGTTGATGAAGGGATATAAACAACTTCCACAGGTCTGGTCGATTCGAAATTTGAAATATTGTCACTTGTTACCATGTGCATCGCACAGGGGGTGGGCTGCACTCCACACTAAAAGCTCGGTTTTTGTTTTAAATTTATAACTTTCCTTGTTTTCGTTAATTAGCGAGGAGAGGCGCAACACCGTGAAAAGTGGAAGGAATGGAGGGAGATCCATGCCTAGGAGTGGAACAGTCAAGGTTAAGAAAAAATAATAAGTTTAAAAACCATGAAAAAAAACCCCTACACAAAAAGCTCTAAAGATCAGAAATAAATTAATCCAAGCGTCGTAGCGTCGCGGTCGTAGGGGGCTATGATTTAATAAAAAAATAACATTATAACAGTTCGTCTGCTATTGTTTATTTTAATGCAAGTACCATGTACCAATCGCCATCTACGGCTAAATAAATGACCACACAAAACCCATACCATTAATACAAAAAAGTATGCAAATTAGCCAACCGCAAGAAATTTCCATGACCAACATTACTACCATTAATACACTCACTCGCCATAATAAACGAGTCACTTTTTACACAATACAAAATCCGCCCAACATTATTTGGACGGATACCGCCTGGGCGGGCTTAATGCTTTTTTTTTTCGTCAAAAAACGGGACCTTTGACAAGCTTGTGACGTAAAGGGTTGGTTTTCGTGTTAAAAAGTTGTGGCGCGATGTCATTTTGGCTTTTAACGAGGACCAGGGGTCTCAATTTAGAGTTTTTGCTGATTTTTTAAATCTATTTAAGCTGGGATTATGTTTTTGGGTGAAATGTTGGAGATAAGTAATTAAAGGAATAAGGTACTGAGATTATTCTGGAATCCTTGTATACTTATTTGTACTTAAATAACTTTGGTTGATCAATTATTTCTGGATAAATCACCAGACGTACAAACTTAGACGTTGTGAAAGAAGTATGGAAGGGTTACAACCCTTGAAAACGCCGTTGTTTTACTTTCTGCTACCTCCATGGGAGAAAGGCGTGAGCTTATGTGCTCGTGTGCTTCAAAATAATTTTACGTTCAAATAACTTTTATGTTGCAACAATATAATCGGTAGTTTTTTTGTAATAACGGATACACAGGACGGCAAAAAAAAATCGGTAGAAATTATATGTGTGTCTCTCTTTTTTATACGACGGGGCGATGAAATAGCAAGCATTTTTGGGCGAGTTTGACTGAGCAGCATGCGCACTCAATGTCACAGTAGCGTCATTAACGCCCCACCTACTGCAAAGGCTTGGATGCTGCGAAGTGGCTTTATCATATTTCTTACTAGCTGTTCGGCACAACTTCGTTTGCGTCACATTTTCCCCGTTTTCGCAACATTTTTCAGTGCTGCTCCGCTCGTATTGGTTGTAGCGTGATGATATATAGCTTATAGCCTTCCTCGATAAATGGGCTATATACCACTGAAAGATTTTTTTCAAATCGGACGAGTAGTTTCGGAGCATATTCAATGCAAACAAACAAACAATCAAATCTTTCCTGTTTATAATATTAGTTTAGATATCAATCACGTTATTCTTTTAAAACAATTTTGTGGGTAAAGTCCGGAGCCGACACGTTTTATATCACATGATGAGGATAGCTATCGTGTGCGTACATTGACCAAGTGTTTTTGATTATTTTCCTTATATTCTAATTGTATTTATGCATTATGGAGATCTTGTTTACGTCTTAGTATGGTTCAAATGTGTTCCTTATTCTTTTCTCGTATGAGCATAAAGCTCTCATAGTTCTTGCTGCGAAAATGAAAGCCGGTCAGCAAAATGGTAGTGAGGTTGAGGGAGTGGCCAAAGTTTATATAAGCTATTGTGCCTGCAATTTTTTATACGTTTTATAGGGTTTGCGCAATCTTGAATTTACTTGTCGTCTTGGATATTCCATCTTAATCATACCTTAGCACTCAAATAGATAGCTAGAGATATAATCATGCAGTGGGTGCGTGGTCAATCGGTCTTCACAGTACTGTGGTTTCATGGATTATTCCAGAATGTTTATATGGCCGTGGTTTTCTGGGCAGTAATAAATTACATACAAGAAAAGACTCATTATCGTAATTGTGTCTGATAAATAAAATAAAAAAGATTAAATAAAAGAAGTCAACCACGTGGTTTGGGCCCGTATTTTTTAATCTGGTAGTAGGAACTAAAGCTTCTGTATGCCATTTTGATAACAACACAATACCACAAACACTCCTCTCTCCACCACTCTCTCCACTCTCTCTTGTCTCTCCTTAATATGAATCTTGAAACTGATTGATTTCATTCCATGGTTAAAGATTTTAACGACGAGTTTACCTCTCTCTGGAAAATGAGTTATTTTAGTAAACTTTGCTGTTACTCAAGGTAACCAGCTGGCCTACCATGACCTCTTAAATCAGTATTATTATACTCTTACTCCAGTATGGGAAAGAGACGAAGCTTTACAGGATGTCTAGCACCATCTCTTTCCCACACTGGAAAAGGAGTAAAACGATAATGTTTTAAGACGTCATGGTAGGCCACAGGCATTTTGTAATAATACCGTGTTTCCTAGTACTAGCCTTTGTCCAATTTTACCTGAAGCCGTTTTTCAGTTACGGATATTCGTATTAATTGACGATAGACACGCTTCGTTTAATATAACGCTACATTTCAAGAATAAATACCTATTATGCACATGGAAGTATGAATTCAGAATTATTGCTTTTTACTACTTCATACTCGTACTAGCTCGTGGCTAAATAATAACAGCCGCACGCGTCGATCTTTAAGGATAAACCATGCTTGCCGAGGTTGGTCCGTGGATGGGTGACCAAAATTACATATCGAGTTTCCTCCGTGCCTCGGAAAGCACGTTAAGGCGTTGGTCTTAGCTGTCATTTGTAGATCTTGACAGTCGTTATGAATAGTCAGAAGCCAAAAGTCTGACATCCAGTCTTACCAAGGGGTATCGTATTACCCAATTACTGGGTTGTGGAGGTCAGATAGGTAGTCGCTTCATGATAAATACTGGTACTCAGCTGCATCCGGTTAGACTGGAAGCCGACCCCAAGATAGTTTGGGAGAAGGCTAGGCAGATGATGACTACTACATAAATTTATAGTTTTTAGATTACTTTTTTTCCTGCAATAAATGTCACTTTGTCTCTGAGGAATAAAAATTGCGTAAATAAAGCTTCACCTCTAACGTCAAGTTACGGTTAACCTGTCAGAGTTAATAAGCATGAAGTTTCGGGAAGTCTTATTGCTATTAATATTTACGTAGGCGCTGATGAGACAAGTTTCTGTTCAGTTATTAAACCGACAACACTGTTGGGGAATAATCTATTCTTGCATTAAACATTGTGGTACTTTAGAACTTTGTAAATTGTTTTAGTTCATGAATTTGAACAAAATATTTTCGTAGTTTATATTATAAACCGAGTGAAAGAGCAACCTTTCCTCTCAATTCTGATTTATAAATATATATTATATATCTTAGCAGTAAGTATTTATATTAAGTTATGCGTATTTATATTTAAGAAATAGTATAGGTTAAGTAAGGTAAGGCAAATAGACACATTTTTCTCTCCATTCTCTCACACACTATCGTCTACATTTCTTTTTCATTTTTCCTTTCGCAGGTCTGCTGGCAGAAATTACCTATGAAATAAGCAGTACCTTTGTACTCAAATATTTTATGTATATTCCTGTGTTTTCTACTGTGTGTACATAAATAGTAACATAAATAAATGAACATAACGATTTTCTCAGAGGTTAAATTGAATGTTACCTAATACAATTTAACCTTTGAAAACTTTATTTTTATATAACACAACAACACACCTGTAACCTCCGTAGGGTTAGGCAGAGATATACTTAAGACGCTGTACCTGAAAATGAAAAATGAAATGAAATTGAAATGTAGGTACATACATTATATTAAAAAAATAAGATAAAAAAGAATTGCGTGTATTGAGGTTCGAACCTAGAGATCACCGCGGAAGCAATGTGCGAAGTAGGCTAGCGGCGCGCTAGGCTATTCGTACTTTTATATTGAAATTTGAAATTAAGCTTCTATACATTTATTGACGTCGCACATCGACGTGATTCAAGCGGGGCACCCCGCAGTAGGCGGGACTAAAGGGACTACTCGACCCCCCTCTTCATCTGCTTCACCCCTCAAAAGCATGAAAGTCGCCTAGAAGAGCGCCTTAATAGTAAACCCACATTTCGCCAGTTATGTTTAAATCCCATGTAACCAATCATGGGGCCAGCCTATTGCCATCAACCGCACGGCACGAGTCTACACTCCGTGGCTGCTACTGAGAAACTATTGATCGAAAAACCCAATAACACTTTGCCCGACCTGGGAATCGAACCCAGGACCTCAAGCTCAGCAGTTCCTTTTGCGACTACTCGACCTACGAGGCAGTCAAAATCTACAATCAATCAGTCATTCTAATAAAAAATTTGTCTGAAGTTTACTGTTGCATCTAATGATATTGTACGCAAGACATGTTACTTTTAAAGTTATCATCACTCATATCATCATTCATCTAAGTTTTAGGGTTCCGTAGCTCAAAAGGAAAAAACGAAACACCTATAGGATCACTTTGTTGTCTGTCTGTCTGTCTGTTTTTCTGTCAAGACAGAAAAAATCAGACTTCTGATATAACGTGAAAAAAGATACGGCGGTTTAGGTATACCGCAAAATACTTATATTTCGACACTCTCAAGGAAATTAAAAAGTATAGGGTACATCCTGTTGACCTAGAACTATGAAATTTGGCAAGTAATATCGTCTTATACCACAGGTACTATATTTGTAATTAAATCATAAAAATATAGACTTTATTTAAATTACCTACAAAGAACCATGCGTCATTTTGGGCCAACTTTGTCAACATTGTTCAACAGTGATGAATTAAATGTCATATGAAAGCTCATATAGTAAGTATACTTTATTTCATTATATGGCAGATAAGTTCAAATCCAACGGCGAAATGTTTTTATTGCGTTTTTTTTTTTTTTTAATACGGAATCCTCGGTGAAAGAGTCCGACTCGCACTTGTCCGGTTTTTCGTCCTTACCTTTGATACCTACGAATAAGATGCTGGCAATAAGAAAAAGGTTCTTTTCTTGAAACTCGAACCATTTCCGGTCCATGGCGTGTACTGAACTTATGACCATTCAAATAACAACAGCAACTCTCAACAACTACACCAAAAGAGTTTTGAAACTTTTCGTCACAAAACTTTCTTTTTCTTGTGTAAGAATAAAACAAAAACACAATGGTCTTACGCTCCGACACAACACGACACATTGACCGACTTACTAAACTTCACTGTCATTGTAAATCTCACCTTTTGTGTTAAAACAAAAGCTTTGTGATTCCGGCTAATCCTTTACCCCATTTGAGACTCTGCTTACCATTGTTGTGTTAGAACTGTGAACAAAAGAGTTGGAGAGGCGACGTAAAACATACGCCACCGGTTGTTTTGATTTTGGAGATGGCGTGGCGTAACCTCATTTGTTTTTATTTATGTTTTATTTTGATTATCTGGTAATTGGTTTAGCTTAATTGGTTTTGTTTTTTTGCTTCTTTCCTATATAAATAACAAGCTTAAGGGTAGCGCTCAGCTTGCAGCTAGTAACGCTGAAGTAGTAAATAATATGCTGCAATTGAGCTGGCCCCTATGGCTTAGGTACTAATGTACCTATTGTGTATATAAGGAGCAGCGGTGGCCCAGTGGTGGCAGCCCCGACTGACGAGCAGTAAGCTTTGGCTCGAACCTAGGCAGGCGCATTATTTTGTGTAATTTATTTCATCACCGCTGCTCACAAAACGGTGAAGGAAAACATCGTGAGAAAACCGGCATCTCCTAGAACTAAAAATTCGAAGACATGTGGCATCTACCAACCCGCACTGGGCCCGCGTGGTGTATTACAGCCCATTCTCTCTCATAGAGAGGAAGCCTGTGTTCCAGCAGTGGAAACATTATAGGCTGATGATGATGATATGATGTGTATAATGGCGAGAATTTACTACCAAAATTCTGAAACTTTTTACAGCGGATAACTATACCCTGTTCTATACGCATAAATGCCGCCGTTGTTTAAGTGAATTGTAATTCCATGCTTACTGCTGCAACATAAACACAGCATAATATTATACTTTAAAATAATCAGGAGATTCAGCTCATTATCGTCCCTAATTGGTTAGTCGTTAGTCCCCACAACCACCGTGACAGCGTCACACCGCAGACCGCGGTCGCCACCGATACCGCAAGCACTATGATATATTGCTGTAGTGTCGGTTATAAATATAACACAAGGTTATTTGTGACAAAATAGTCACTTAAACGACCATACCAAATCTGTTTTTGTAGCTTGTGGCAATTAGTACTTTAAAATTTTTGGAGCTCATGGCAAAGATTTTATTTAATATTAGTTTACAGCTTTTTTAATTTGGAGCCGCCGGGTATAACATATTGGAACACCGGGGAATAAGCCCGTGTTACACAGTCAAGTGACAAGAAGTGTTGTTTCAAAATAATTAAGAGATTTATCTTTCTTTAACGTGTCTAATTCATTGGTCATCATTAGAACACAATAAAGGCTCTGCAGACAGGCGCGACGCGGCTAAAACGCTATGCCACGAAGCGCTGTCGCGTCGCGTCGCGTCGCGCCTGACTGAAGAAGCCTTAAAACTTTATTGTACACCAAAAATGAAACGACGGTTTTACAATACTGCTAATATTATGGTTACAATGACGGCGCTAATAGCGATATCTTCCAGACAACCTTTGAATGGACGTAACGGACATAAAAATAAAAAGTGGGTAGAAATGTTATTTACCACATATATTTATTTAAATACAATGTATAAATAAATATATATCCAGATATTGGTGTGTAACATTAAATGGTAAAAATAAAACAAGACAAGAGGTGATAAATTTTGACTTAATGAAACAACAGAGTGAAAATGATTTGCAAGCTTTTAAAAGCAACAAGTGACTGAGCTTGTCTTACCGACACCGGCAATTCGTGCCATAAACGTACACATACAAACGTTTACATATTATGTACAGCTCCTCCGCAGACTGCAGGCTTTGCCTTTGATATATTGCTGTAGTGTCGATCATTTAACTCAGTTACTAATAACAACTGTTTCTTTTTTATTTTAAATACTTAAGTATTTAAAGTAAACAACTACATACTACAGCCCCGCGGTTTAGTTCCATCTCATCCCCATGTCAATTCGTGAAACAAATGACATCTGTTTGAAAAATGTTTACCTTTGATCTCGAGTTTCTTCAAGTATCTACACTTAAAAGTAAAAGTGAAATGCTTTTAGTAACAAATAAAATCATATTTCATCATCATCATCATTATTTCAGCCGAAAGACGTCCACTGCTGAACATAGGCCACCCCCAAGTGTCGCCACATTGACCGATCTTATATCATCATCATATTTATTTCAAACAAATTAAAAAATATTTTTCGTACAGAGAAACAACAAGGCTATAAACAAACTAATAAATAAATGAAAGTGGCAGGATTTTTCAAGTCTGTGGCCACTAATGAATGGAGTTTTCGGTAAAAACGCTTGGGGGAAGAGATGGGATTAAACCATCTCGTATTAACTAAGAACTCTCGACTTATCAATAACTAAAAGCGTTTCACTTTTTGTTTTTAGTGTATTTGACCAACCTCTAGGTCAAGCGTTAACTTTTTTTAAAACATATGTCATTTGTTTGGCGAATTGACATGGAGGATAGGATTGGACTAACCTAGCTCCGCAGGCACAGTGTGACTTTGCGATTCTGCGTAGAGTGTAATCACACTCATTTTCTTTGCCGAACTATATTGAGGTCAGTTTCCACTCTAAACGGAAGCAGCTGAATACCAATTTTCAACTTATTTTAATAGGATGATGATGTAGATTTTTTTTTACTGATTGTTACTGAATGTGTGAGGTGCTCATGGCTAAATAATAACAGCCCCTCGGATCATCTTCAGCTTGAGCCGCGCTTGCCTAGGTTGGTCTGTGAATGGCTGACCATCCATAATATACCGAGTTTCCTCCGTGCCTCGGAAAGCACGTTAAGCCGTTGGTCCCAGCCGGGAGCATTGGTCATTTGTGGATCTTTGACAGTCGTCAAGTAGGCAGCAACCGAAAGTCTGACCTCCAAGAGGTATCGTATTACCCAGTTAATTAGTTGTAGAGGTCAGATAGGTAGTCGTTCCATGTAAAATACTCAGCTGCATCTAGTTGGACTGGAAGCCGACCCCAACATAGTTTGGGAAAAGGCTAGGCAGATGATGTTACAGAATGTTTGAACATTGTGAGACTTGTAGATTCCTAGATTCTTGTTAACCTTTCATATTGTGTTACGTTTTTGTGAAGTGAGCAACGACGATTTTCGGGCTTACGCTGTCCTCCCATACTTAACTAACGCTGTAATAAATAATACTAATAAATTTGTTTATTTGTACACAACGGAAAAAAGTAAACTTACATAACACACAGTGAAAAATTTGTACAGAGAAGACATATTAAAATGCGAACTTCTGCCTCCTAAACTAGGCCAAAAGTCTGTGTTTTAGGATCCCACGTTCATTTAAATGATTGGTACACTAATAATATTGACATTGATGTTAACAATCATGCAAGTTACACAATAACATTCAATATACTTATTTTTCAGTTAGAATAATACAGTACTTTCAAGCTCGTTAGGATACAATTTTAATAAGATTTTCACTTTCATCATACGCTACCTTCTGCAACCATTTGGTAAGTTTAGTTTAATATGTATTTAATAACATAATGTAAAACCAATTAATGCTTAAAATATTTGCCCTCACAAGCCACACTCACATTTAACTTGGCAAGAGTTTGACAAACAAATCAATATCTACAGGCTATGGGCAGTTGAACTGTGCAATAAAGTCGGCGTGTGTTTGTGGTCGCGCTGGAATTCCCGTGCAAACTCATCTGTGAAGTGCGAGTTACCGGGGCAACGGGTGGTGCAAGTTGTAGCGTAGAAGTCGGTGACATATTAAATGTGTTCGAATAAACGATTTTTATTAGACAATATGCTGTTTTGCATCCTCGTCAAAATCCAGGAGGTTGTCACAAAAGACATAAATAATCAATTAAAATTACGGTACCTAATTGCGTCCGACACCATACAGAGCCCCGGTACCTAGTTAATTTAATTAATAATCGCAGATTTTTTTGGTTGTTTTGTTTGTCAGTATTTCAGAAAAAAACTCTTAACGTGGTTTAGGGAATAATAAATTGTCAAATAAACGTTTGAGATTATTTGTATGTTTGGAAGCGCGGTTATAGGGTGAGAATCAGACGGACTGCATTTAAAACACGGGTGGTTCACACTAACCTATTTCCATAAATAAGAATATAAATAAAAATTACCACAGCCATTTTATTATTGATTCGCGTCGAGAATCATTAGTATAGTTACCTCCTTGAATTTGACGAGGATGCAAAACAACAGCTTGTATACGTTGGAAGGAATATTGACAGACAAATGAGTATTTAGGACCACATAGATATTTTTCTTCGACAATTTTTCAAAATCTGCTGTTTCCTACATTACTGCATTGTCTACACCGTCAAAATGTATGGAGCACATGTTTTTTTTTTAACGGAATGATGTAGATGTGCGTAAATATCCCTTCCACCTTGTATTTGATACTTATCCTGTCTTTTTGTTTCATTTAGCAGCCATTTTGAGTGTTTATTTTTATTTATTTATTTATGTACACACAAAACACTTAAAAGAACAATACATTAAGATACAAGAGCACAAAGGTACTGTAGGTTTATCCATCTTGAATAAGATTTTTTTTAAATTCTTGTATTGCCAGTGCACCATAGCTTTGCTTTGCAGTGGGACAGTAATAATAGGCTGATTTCTAGGTTCAACAGACATAGGCAAAAACGATGCGAAGCTGAAATAATTACATAGCTGTTAGTAAAACCTTCAACAGGTTCAACTTTTTTTGATTTTTTTTTTAACCCCTTAATACCATTATTCGGATGTTCACCATTATTTCTCCACTGTCGAAGCTTTAATTGATGTCTAATAACTTTGAAACATGAAAGAGACTTTGTTATTACTGACTTCCGTACCACTCACCATTTAGGTTCAGGTTTAGGTTCAGTTGAAAACCAGCGTCGGGCACTAGTTGTCCGGCATTATGCTGAACTGGGCCTATTTGGCGAAGCCGTGTGTCACACAGTATTTCTTGTTTAGTTTTAAGTTTTTTTGCTTGTTTTTTTTTTTTTATATTGTCTGTACTTGTGGCAATTGCGCCAACAAATGTTTTATCTTTCTTTCTTTTTTTTAATGCCATACTTTGTTTTTTGCCATCTCGCTACATCTTATCAGTTTCACCGAACCATTAGATCGACAACTCGGAGGAGCCGAGTGCTCTTCGTTAATTAGACTCCTGTGTAAATTTGTTCAGCCGATTCCACTTCATTATTACTGTTAGTTTTTTTTTGAGTATTTATAAAAAAATGTTTATTTTATCGGGTCCTGAATAAGTTAACTTTTTTTGAAGTTGCATTTTTGAGTTATTTTTAAAGGTCGAAGTAGTGATAGTGGGTTATTTTAGACCTCACTTTGGATCTAAAGAGGTCCAGGTCCAAGGAGGTCTAGATAATAAATATGTCAGGATAGACCGACGTTATAGGAACGCATTCTGATCAACTAGAGCTTAGGCCTACTTACACCAATCTATACTATATCTATATAGATGTAGTATAGATTGGTGTAAGTAAAGTAAGTTTTGTACATACATATGTATGTACAAATAATAAAATAGAAATTTCTGTTTGTAATTTCAAAATATCAGCTTTTTACTGAATGCATAATGTGCAAGGTATACAGAAAAAGCAATTTTCAAACATTTGTGCTTCTGTTTGTCTTGGCTAATCCCCGAAAATGCTGGACCAATTTTGACGGGACTTTAAGGGCAGAGAGCTGATGTATTAAGGAGTAACTAAGGTTAAAATAATTAGGGTTACTGTTCATGGTAGTGCAAAAAATTTAAACCGTTGAAATATTTAACAAAATCCTATTCAAATTGGGGAAGTTATATTTTTATAATAATTTCACGCGAACGAAGGTCCTGGTCAATAAATAATGTCTCGGTTATCTTTAAAAGGTAGTCAGAAACAGTACGATGCGCGATGTTTTAAATATCTTTAGTGTTGTGTAGTGCAAGTGGGCCTTAATGAGCAAGTGTAATGACCACGGAGCACGAAATTGCCGCATGCCGCATGCCGCATGTCGCAGTGAGTCGCTGAGGTTTTCGTCCTGTGTATAATGAATGATCGGTGTAATTTTCTTCTTTGTTTATGAAGAGTGCAGTTGCATAAGCTCCGCTCACGAGGATGTTAGAAATTTTCCCACAAGGATATAGAAGCGGGACAAAAAGTATCCTATGACCTAACTCAGGTCTTGGTCTACCTATATGCAAAATGTTTCCGAAATCGTTTAGCTGTTAAAAGGCGTAAAGAGTTAAGATAGACAGACAGTCAGATTTATGCACAGTCACGGATAAATAAAATATATATATAAAAGTAATTTACTCTTACTGTTTTGATTCACGTTTTACGTTTTCACTAACACAGATATCCAAAAAGCCATATTGTAACGAAAAAGATCGTATATCAATGTAAAAAACCGTTATTTCGCAAGAAAATCGCTTTTGAATTTTCCTAAGTGTATACGTGGGACACTCAGAAAGTTTTGCGAAACTAAAAAAAATTGTTCTATACGTACATATATTTTTATTAAATCTTTTCAAAGTACTTTCCACCAGCCTCTATACAAAGATTCATGCGCCTAAACCAGTTTTCAAAACACTTTTTCCAGTCCGCCGCAGACACCTCGTTTACAGCCTGCTCGAACCCAGCCAGCGCATCTTCCGGCGACGAAAATTGTATCCCTTTGAGCTGATTTTTTATTTTTGAGAATAAAAAGAAGTCACACGGTGCTAGATCAGGGCTGTAAGGAGGGTGACCCAGGAGTTTGACTGGCGTGCTGTCCAGGAAGTCCCTCGTTTTGAGTGCGGTGTGCGCAGGTGCATTGTCGTGGTGGAGCAGTAGCCCGCGGAGCCCTGTGTTTGGTCGCTTGTTGCTTATAACAGAGAAAACTTCTGGCAAACATTTGGAAGTATACCATTCGGCATTAATGCTTCTTTGATCCCGTAAGGGAATTGATACCAAGTGGCCAGTCAAATTAAAAAAGCTAGCGATCAAAATCTTACCCCCGCTTCTAGATCGCTTCACTTTGGTAGGCGTTGGCTCATTTTGAAACACCCAAACAGTCGACTGGCGCTTGGTTTCTGGGTCGTATTGATAAATCCAGGACTCATCACCTGTAACGATGTCGTAAACACGCCGAGACGAGCCTGCTTCAAATTTGTTAAGCATATCACGGCACCATTCCACCCGGGCCTGCTTCTGAGCATCGGTGAGGTTGTGCGGCACCCAGCGTGATACTATCCTCCTCACGCGAAGATGGCTGTGTAGAATCTCGTGAACGCTTCCCGATCCAATCTTCAATATGTGTTGAATCTCCTGATATGTAATTCGCCTATTGTCTTGGATTAAATTTTTCACTGCTAGCACGTTTTCTTCGGTAACAGCCGTCAAAGGGCGACCGCTTCTTTCGTCATCCCCCAAAGTTGGTCGACCGCGCTTGAATTCGTTATACCAACGATACACGGTTGCCTTGGAAGGGCCTTCATCCATGAATGCCATTTGAAGTCTATTGTACGATTCATCCGGTTTCAGGCGACACTTGAAATCGTATAAAATCATAGCTCTAAAATGTTCCCGGCGCAGATCCATATTTCAGTGAGACACAATACTTTGAATTAACTCGCAAAAAATGTGGAGGGAAATTTTGAAATTGGAACTTACTTATTTTTACTTATAAATAATCATATTTTCGAAAAACATAATAACTGGCCAGTCTCCCATATATAAAAACTTTTTTTCGCAATACTTTCTGAGGGGCCTGGTATTTCCCAAACTATCTTATGGTCAGCTTTCAGTTTAACTGAATGCAGCTGAGTACCAGTATTTTACATAAAACGACTGCCTTTCTGACCTCCACAACCCAGTAACTGGATAATACGATACCCCTTAGTAAGACTGGATGTCAGACTTTTGGCTTCTCACTTCTCGTAACGACTGTCAAAGATCTACAAATGACAGCCGGGACCAACGGCTTAACGTACTTTCCAAGGCACGGAGGAAACTCGGTATGTAATTATAGTCACCCATCGACGGACCAACCTCGGCAAGCACGGCTAAACCTCAAAGATCGACCCGTGCGGCTGATATTATTTAGCCACAAGCTCGCTCGATGAAGAAAATTATTGTCGTATTAAAATTGACGAACACATAGAAGTGTTACAGAAATCTTATTTTATTACAAAAACTATACTTTTATACCTACAAGACTAGTATTAATATTATACACAGCTTTCCAAAAATCCAAGCTCCTACATGTACTCTAAAACATAACGTAACAAATCTCCAGAAATCCAAATAGTTAACTTTCAACTATGCAGAGAGTACGGCGTCAAAGATTCTGGGCTGTGCGACTTGGCTACCTACCAACAGTGTGTTCAGCGTTATATATTATGTGCTGGAACAATAGCTCAGGTATATGAAATACTTGCGTCTTTGCTTTAGTTTTGTGTTGTAAATAATGGTGATAAATAGTGTGGTTCGTGGTGCATTTTGTGGAATTATCTGTTTGTATTAATATGTATTTTATGTAGGGGTTAGTTCTGTTGTAATTCGATCATAGTAATTTTGTTAAACATATTTTTTTCTTTTTAAAAAAAACGTTGCCCACACTAGGTTTTTCTCCTGTATCGTGGGTGCGTTTACAAACATTTAAACTCACATACCTACACAAACAGCCAGACCCGAAACAACTACCTGTAGGTCATACAAATATTTGTTACGTGCGGGGATCGAACCCACGACACGCAGCGCAGCAGTCGATCGCTCAACCACGACGCCAACCGTGCCGTCAATTCAAACATTCATCATCATCAGCCTATAATATTCCCACTGCTGGTACACAAGTCTCCTCTCTATGGGTGAGTGGGCTGTAATCCACCACGCGGGCCCAGTGCGGGTTGGTAGATGTCACATGTCTTCGAATTTTTGGTTCTAGAACATGCTGGTTTCCTTACGATGTTTTCCTTCATCGTTTTTGATAGCAGCGATGATGAAATAAATTACACAACGTAATGCGCCTGCCTGGGATCGAACCCACGGCTTACAACTCGTAAGTCGGGGCTGCCACCACTGGTCCACCGCCTGCTCTCCCATGTTATGTGTTAAAAATTGCCGAATTATTATTTCGAACGTGATGTTACCACCACGTTTTGGTAGTTGAAAGGAGATCAAATTTTATTATAACTAATTTTCAAAAGGCCTGTATGTAACTAAGAAGGAAGGAAAACTAAAGTAATTACTATAGTAACCTGCTTCCTCTTCTTCTCGTATGGATATTGGCTTAACGTGGTGTCAGAGTTTTATAATATCATACTCGTTTCGTATTCATTTTATCAACTTAATTAACTACAATGTAATTCCATAACACAGTTACATTGGCAATGCCTATCATGTTTTTTTAGGGTTCCTTACCCAAGGGGCAAACGGGACCCTATTACTGAGATTTCGCTGTCCGTCCGTCCGTCCATTCGTACGTCTGTCACCAGGCTGTATCTCATGAACCGTAATAGTTAGCCAGTTGAAATTTCTACAGATTATGTATTTCTGTTGCCGCTATAACAACAAATACTAAAAACAGAATAAATTAAATATTTAAGGGCTCCCATACAAAAAAGTGATTTTTTTTTGCTTGTTTTTAAATAATGGTACAGAACCGTCCGTGCGCGAGTCCGACTCGCACTTGGTCGGTTTTTTTTAAATTGCGATGGCTTTGCTCTTCACTCTAGTCTAGGTCAGAGATGACAGAGACAAAGCCGACGATGGTACAAGAAGTCGTTGAACATAATTTGTTTCCAATATTTCCTTATCATTATTATTTAGCATAAGTTACTGACCAAAGTAAATTATAAAACAACTTGTCATAATTAAACTACAAAAGTCGCTGAACTCAGTTAAACCATAAATTGCTGTACATTACTACCGACAAAATTGTATGATCTGTAATAAATAGAAAAGTCGCTGATCATAGCTAATTTCCTACATTTCCAGTTCATTGAACCCGTTTGCTATAAGGCACTATCCGGCGAAGCGCAGCCTACCGCATTTTTCATAATCAAAACATTGCCGAATAAACACAGCTATTATTTCAGAATATAAATTCTTTTTTTTTTTTTTTTTTAAACTTCCCATAGTCCCTATACTGGGAATTTCTTCTGTATCGTGCGTGCGTTTAGAAAATTTAAACTAACATTCACAAACAGCCTCTTAAAAACTAGGATAATATTTATTTATTTCTAGTATAAAACAAATATCAATAATAACCTACCCATTACCTACATGTTGCGAAAACGGGGTTGCGAATGAAAAATGTTGCGAAAACGGGGAAAATCTGACGCAGACGAAGTTGAGCGGGACAGCTAGTTTTTTTAGTATTTATAAAAACAAGCAAAAAAAAAACACTTTTCGGTATGGGTACGGAACCCTAAAAACTCGCGCATAACCCGTTTAGCGACTTACGCCAAAATTCAAAAAACCCCCGACACTAAAAACCTCTAAAAAGCCCATAGTAAATTAATCCAAGCGTCGTCGTAGCGTCGGGGGTCCGCTTTGTTCTGTGCTTTGTTTTGTGCTCAAAGCAGTCCCCCGACGCTACGACCCTTGGATTAATTTACTGTGGGCTTTTCAGAGGTCTTTTGTGTACAGGATTTAAAAAAAAAAAAAATTTTTCTTCATGCTTTTTAAACTTATTTTATTTTTTCTTAGCCTTGACTGTCCCACTCTTGGGCATAGGCTTCCCCTCATTCCTTCCAATTTTTTCGGTATTGAGCTTCTGAACGAAAACCAATTTTATCAAAATTGGTTTAGCCGTTTAGGAAATACGATGCCACAGACAGACACAGAGATACACAGATACACACGTCAAACTTATAACGCCCCTCTTTTTTTTGGTCGGTGGTTAAAAACAAGGAAAGTTATAAATTAAAAAATAAACTATACTTTAGGGGGGAGGAAGGGTGCAGCCCTCCCCCACTCGTCAATGCCCATGGTGACAAGTAACAAGATTTCAAATCGACTAGACCCGTGGAAGTTGTTTATATCCCTTCATCAACTAGAAAAGTTTTGATGATCTTCAAACGGCTGAGCAGTTTTTCTCGAAACATAGCTAAGAACACTCTCGATTAAAATACCCTTCAAACGAAACCAATTTTATCAAAATCGGTTCATCCGTTTAGGACCTATGATGCCACAGACAGACCCACTGATACACAGATACACAGACACACAGATACACACCTCAATCTTAGAACACCCCTCTTTTTTGGTCGGGGGTTAAAAATGATAGTTATCGACTTACGCTGTAATGATGTTAAGCGACTTACCGCAAAATGATAATTATCGACTTACACTGTAATGATGTTTAGCGACTTACGGCAAAATGATAGTTATCGACTTACGCTATAATGATGTTTAGCGACTTATGAAAATATTAATGCTTAGCGTTTTTGTAGCATTGAAATGATAACCTTATTGTGTACTCTATTCTGGTAAGTGATTAATGGTCCGTTTTAGTGTTCAGGTGTTTTGAAAATTAGTATCTGTTCATGGACTTTTGTTGCTGACTGTACCAGCTTACCCAGAAGAAATCTTTTCACTCTAACTTTGAAGAGGTTAGAGTTGTAAGCGTTCAGAAACACAGACGCAAGCAGAGAGTTCCACTCCTTTGCTGTGCGCATTATGAAAGAAATCAGTTTACAGTTCAATAACATTCAATGTGCTGTGTACTTTGTATAACAGACGATAAACATAACATCACGCCTGTAAACCCCGGAGGGTTAGGTAGAGGTGTACCAAATATATAGTCTGTAGGTACACCCACATTTCGTCTGTTAAGTTTTTTTAAGTTTCATGTAATATGGGAACTGCTGTCAACCAATTGCTGCCAACCGGGCACAAATCCAAACTCTGAGGCTGCTACTGAGAAATTCCTGAAGGCAAAAACCCAATGACACTTTTGACAGTACGGTTGTGGCAGTGGTTGAGCGATCGACTGCTGCGCTACGTGTCGCGGATTCGATCCCCGCATCATCATCTGCCCAGCCTTTTCCCAAACTATTTTGGGGTCGGGTTCCAGTCTAACCTGATGCAGCTGAGTACCAGTATTTTACATGAAGCGACTGCCTATCTGACCTCCACAACCCAATTCAGGAATTCGATCCCCGAACGGAACAAATATTTGTATGGCCTACAGTTACTTGTTCCAGGTCTGGCTATTTGTGTATGTGAGTTTAAATGTTTGTAAACGCACCCACGATACAGGAGAAATTCTTGGTGTGGGGCAACGTTTAAAAAAAAAACTTTTCCCGATCCGGGAATCGAACCCAAGTTCTCATGCCCAGCAGTCGCGCTTGCGATCGCTCGACCAACGAGGCAAATTCAAATTTATTTATTGTTTGTCACAGGTGAAATATAGGTTCTTATAGTTGTAGGCTGTCGCGAAATTCATTATTTGTGATTAAAAAAAGTGTGTCACCAAATTGGGCTGTTGGAGTACTTCATTTTCAACAAGCTCACGTTCGCGTTTGAAGAATCTTATATTCTGTGCTATCTTTTATCGACTCACCCTTTTGCGATGTCCACACAACAAACTACATACTTCATACTCTCCACTCCATAGCCACAAAAATCCCATTTTTCCCCTCAATCAATTTTCAATCTAAAGTCGGACAAAATCCGTAGCTCCGACAAAGACACACCGAGATACTTTTGTCGGATAAAATGCATGTCGTCGCCCGGTGCAATACCGACCCGAGTGTCTCGTAAAACCGGATGAATCCGGATTTCACGGGTAGTAACCGAAGCTGGAGGATCACCGGTGTCTTTGATCAGTCTGTATGTTAAGGTAGGTGAGGTGGAAATGGTCTTTGTGGATATAAATCTTTGGGAATTAGCAAAAGATGAGTTTCCTAATATCGCGGAAGGCATCTGAAGGATAATAGTTTCTAAACTGGAGGTATCAGATATCAGAATCATTTATTTGTTAAACAAAGGTAGCAATGTTAAAGATCTTATAGCCAATAAAAGTTCTTGCTATGTTTTGTTATTAATGACATACAAATAAAAAAAAGCCAGTTATAAATATAAATATAAAATGTCAATTGAAATAAAAGATTACAAATATGAAAGGTTTTGAAAGGTCAAAAAAAATATCTTCATCCTTTGGTGGCTACCTACAAAATGCAACTTAGAACAAAAAGTACTACTGTGCCATCTATGAGTATACAGAAGAACTAATATGGTCTGAATCGCGCAAGCCGAGTTTACATCGATTAAGACTATACACAGTAAAAGTATCACTTTTCTATGGATTATCGAGGAACTTTACTTTGTTCCTCATACCTTAAAACTTTCATTTCATAAGTAAGGTGGGATTAATTCATAACAACTGATCGAAATTAAGTGACGTTTAAACATAAGAAAATGTTTTGTTTTTTTTAAAAAAAAACGTCGCCACATTCTAATACTTTATTCTGTATCGTGGGTTCGTTTACAAACATTTAATCTCACATACACAAACAGCCAGACCCGGAACAACTATCTGTAGGCCATACAAATATTTGTTGCGTGCGGGGATCGAACCCGCGACAGGCAGCGTAGCAGTCGATCGCTGGTCAGTGGTTGACTCATGAAAATAATTATATGAAGGAGTTTGCTCCGTTCATTGGATAAATTGAGGTATTCCGCCCGGTTGATGGCTATAGGCACGCTACTTATTACATGGGACCTAAAAACATAACTGGTGCAATGTGGATATGCTATAAGATACACCTCTGCCTAACCCTTCTGGGATTACAGGATTAAATCCAGAAGTAAAATTGTAAAACTGACTGTTTTTGATTTTAGTACCTATTGCTACATTATGCATTATAGTGTTTACACCTTACGGCATTTCATACAAACTTTCAAGTCCTTGTTTTCGCAAATGACTGAACCGATTTTAATGAAACTTAGTACTCATAAGCAGAATACATAGGGCTAAAAAGTTATAAATTTTTTTCGAAATGTCTTTAAAAAAAAAAGATAATTGGAAATTTTTGTTTCTATAGATAATTTATAATCAGTCTAATTTAGCTGTAAGAGAGGAGCTCGTGGCTAAATAATAACAGCCGCATGGGTCGATCTTTAAGGTTAAGTTGTGCTTGCCGAGGTTGGTCCGTGGATGGGTGACCATAATTATAAACCGAGTTTCCTCCGTGCCTCGGAAAGCACGTTAAGCCGTTGGTCCCGGCTGTCATTTGTAGATCTTTGACAGTCGTTACGAGTAGTCAGAAGCCAAAAGTCTGACATCCAGTCTTACCAAGGGGTATCATATTACCCAGTTACTGGGTTGTGGAGGTCAGATAGGCAGTCGCTTCATGTAAAATACTGGTACTCAGCTGCATCCGGTTAGACTGGAAGCCGACCCCAAAATAGTTTGGGAAAAGGCTAGGCAGATGATGATGAGTCTAATTTAGCTGTAACACAATTTTTCGAAAATGTTTTTTATTAAATTTTTAGACGTGTGTATCCTGCTTATGAGTATGAAGTTTCATTAAAATCGGTTCAGTCATTTTGGAAAACAAGGACTTGAAAGTTTGTATGAAATTTCGTAAGGCGTAAACGCTCTTATGTAAATACAAAAATACTGATACTCTACTGTCTTTTTTAGTGTGAAATTCTTCTGTAGAAGAGGAGTCATACGTATGTATTTGTAAGTACAAAATTACAAAGGCAATGTTCTGACCCGCGGTCATTTCCAAAATATTAACCCTTCTGTGCCTCACCTACCCACAATGAAGTAACTACGCACTCCACGTTTGACAAACTCGACCACAAACGGCCGTCAACCCCTAAAAGTTAATGAAAGCCGATATGTCCGTTATAACCAGTAAACGTTCGTGTAATGGCGGCTTCGGGAGATCATTATGTGTACTCCTGTGTACATAATGTTAACAAATTGCCTGCAGCTTGGATATATATGCAGTTCAGATTGTATTTAAGTAAATATGGGAGTTGGGGTCACGGCTTGGCTGGGAGCCAGGTTGACGTGTTTTTTTTTAAGTGGCGTTGATAGGGTTATAAATTTTATAAGCCTGGCTTTTTTTTTGTTGATAATCTGCTACTGCCTTGTTGGAAACGTGGTAGCAGTGTAGACTGTGTAGTAGTGTGTGATAGCGTTACTGCTGAGCAAGAATTATATCATGTGATCGATTCTGAAGTCGGGCAAACTACATAATAATTGGGTTTTGCGAACAGGAAATTTTTAGTAGCCACCCCGTAGTTTGAAGTTGTGCCCATTTGATGACATTAGGCTCGCCGGTTGGAGTGTAGCCTAAGGAGCACTATGGCGCGAGGACTTAGAAAAAAAAATCATTTTTTTTTCTCAATAATTTTCGGGTGTTTTTGCACTATCTCATAGTTTTCCACTAGAGCAAAAGTTTCTTTCCAGAAAAGATTTTCATCTGAGCTACCATTTTGGAAATATAGAGCATTTAGGAAAAACAAGAAAAAAAAAGAGCTCCTAACTCGGAAACGGTGCGTCGTAGGGCTATGCTTCTCAGAACGTAAATGGTTTCTATGGACTAGGATAATACTTTTCTGCAAGAAAAATGGCCGAAATGTGTCAGAAATAAAATCTTCGAAAATTTAACTAAGTCTTTGCCCCTAACGATACGCAAGCTGAAAGATCGGCCGACACTTAGAATATTTTTTTCAATTATTTTCTTTTTTCTTAATATTCTCGGATTTTTTTACACCATCTCATAGTTTTATACTAGAGCAACAGTTTATTTCCAGAAAAAAAATTCATCTGAGCTACCATTTTGCAAATACATTATGATCGTTTTTAAAAATTAATAAAATCCGGAGGCTCGTAATTCGGAAACGGTGCGTCTTGGGTCCATACTTCTCAGAATTTAAATGGTTTCTATGGTCAAGATTAACCCGAACTTGCCATTTTTTTCAAATTGCCGATTTTTTTTTTGAAAAATCCCGTGAGTCCCCAAAATTTTTTTAACTGATGAAAGGTGATGTACCCATTATTAGGTGTACCCACTATTAGGTTGATTAGGTTGATGACGACACGGCTGGCGCAGTAGTTGAGCGAACGACTGCTGCGCTGCGTATCGCGGGTTCGATCCCCGCACGGACCAAATATTTGTATGATCATCAGATAGTTGTTCCGGGTCTCGCGGTTTGTGTATGTTAGTGTAAATGTTTGTAAACGCACCCACGATACAGAAGAAATACCTAGAGAGGGGCAACGTTTTTTTTTAAAAAAAAAGAACAAAAAATCATAAAGTTTCCAAATTTCTTTTTTTTTTGTAACTCTTGCCTTACCCACTATTAGGTACCTATTATACCAGTAGGGTTAGGTTAGGTTAGGTTCCTCTGCCTATCCCTTCAGGGATTATCGGCGTGATATGTTATGTAATTAGTCCCATAATAAAAGTTGCTCATATTTATGAGTAAGTTTTTCAACCCCTTAGAGTATTGCCTATTTTTAACCAATCACCGTTCGTATATAATGGTGGCTAGCATGGCTTGGCCTGTAGCCAGGTTGACGTGGCTTTTTAAAGCGTTGGTGATAGGAATATATAAATTTTACTGGCCTGGCTTTTTTGGAAAATCTACAAATGAATTTATTTCAATGTTCCGTGTCAGATACGGGAGTTTTTCATGCTAGTGGTCCGGAAGTTACCACTATTAATGGTAGTGCTTTATTAATTTAGCCTTTTGTGTTTACAAATAGTTGTTTTTTTGCTTACTATTTTTACAATACTGAAAGGGTTTTACTGTTTTAATATACAAGGTTTTGGGACCGATACGTAAACGCGATAGGACAAAAAAAACGGTAGTGTTTTTTGGGCTAATGACCACATGTAGTTCAGAGGAGCTCGTGGCTAAATAATAACAGCTGCACGGGTCGATCTTCAAGGTTAAGCCGTGCTTGCCGTAGTCGTTCCGTGGATGGGTGACCGTGCCTCGGAAAGCACGTTAAGCCGTTGGTCCTGGCTGTCATTTGATGTTTGACAGTCGTTACAAGCAGTCAGAATCCGAAGTCTGACATCCAGTCTTACCAAGGGGTATCGTATTACCCAGTTACTGGGTTGATAGACAGTCGCTTAATGTAAAATACTGGTACTCGGCTGCATCCCGTTAGACTGGAAGCCGACCCCAACATAGTTTGGGAAAAGGCAATGCAGATGATGACCACAGGTAGTTTAGTCATTTGAGTTTTGTTAGCTACTTAAAGACCCTATTTCTGTATATCTATACAAATAAATAAAATTGAAGTGGCTGTTTGTAATTTCAAAATAAAAGCTTTTTTGACTGCATTTTTGCACTTCTAACAAAAAATGCTCGGTCTGTCTGTTTGTTCCGGCTAATCGCCGAATTGACTAGGCCAATTTTGATGGAACTTACTGGCAGATAGTTGATGTTATAAGGAGTATTTTTTTTTACAAAAAGGTGATCATCATCATCATCATCATCAGCCTATAATGTTAGGAACATTTCTGCTGGGACACAGGCCCCACCACGCGAGCCCACGGTTTCCTCACGATGTTTTCCGTCACCGTTTTTGAGGGCAGCGGTGATGCAATAAATTACACAAAGTAAAGCGCCTGGGTTCGAACCCACGGCTCTGCTTTGCTGCACGTAAGTCGGGGCTGCTACCACAGGGCCACCGCTGTTCTCCAAAAGGATCAGGGTTTAATAATGAAAATTAAATTAAAAATTTAAAAAAACCCCGACGGAAAAAACCTCGAAACCAAAAAATAAATTAATCCAAGCGTCGTAGCGTCGGGGGTCCGCTTTGTTTTGTGCTTTTGGTAAGCGGTCTACTTAGCGGTCCCCCGACGCGACGCTACGACTCTTGGATTCATTTATTTTTTGTGTATTAGAGGTTTTTTTTAAATTTTTAATTTAATTTTATTTCTTGTTTTCTAAATTTATATTATTTTTTCTTAGTCTTGACTGTCCCACTCCTGGGCATAGGTCTCCTTCTATTTCTTCCACTTTTCTCGGTGTTGCGCCTCTTCTTGCTAATTAACGAAAAAAAGGAAAGTTATATGTTTTAAATCCCAAGTAGGGGGTTGGGTTAGGTTCATCACCAAGGCCCCCCCCCCTTGGTGATGCTCATGGTGGCAAGTGACAAGATTTCAAATTCGAATCGACCGGACCTGTAAAAGTTTATATTCCTTCATCAACTAGAAAAAAGGTGATGAACTTCAAACGGCTAAGCACGCATCACACGCATTAAAACACCTTTCAAATGAAACCCATTTTATCAAAATCGGTTCAGCCGTTTAGGAGCTACGATGCCACAGACAGACACACAGATACTCAGACACACAGATAGACACGTCAAACTTATAGCACCCCTCTTTTTGGTCGGGGGTTAAAAACTCATGAAATTTTTAACTCAATTCGATTCAAATAGGTAAGTAATATTATTTTATAATAATTTCACTAGTAATAAATCATGGTTCATGGAAATGATTCATGTAGCCCGAGTTTCTGTTTTTAATATGAGTCTTTCATACAAAACAAAACCAAAAGCTTATTTTTATGGGAAGATTTGATTAAGTAATTGAAAGATTAACATTAATCGACTTTTGCGAGTGCGGTTTTAACAGCTTTTCTTCATGATTTACAAGCTTAATGATTTTATCACAAAGCTTCTTTTTATTAAGTCACAAACAAGTTTTATTACGATTCGTTAATGTAAAATGCGAAAGTAATTAAAGCTGTTTAGGATGGCGTGATAAAAATTTTGGAGCTATAAAGTACTTACTATTGCGTACATTAACATTAAGATATGTACATTATTATGTAACACTGTCATAAAAAAAACTGATTGGAAATAAAAAACTTTCTAAATGAATTTGTTTTAGGTTTTGCGTTCTTCATGAAACATTAATCAGAAAACTACACCACTACGGAATCCGTAACGCCTCTCTGGATCTTCTTACTTCATATTTGAGTGATAGGATTCAGAGAGTTGATGTTAATGGAAAAAGATCTCCCGGATCCGTTGTAAGAATGGGGGTACCCCAGGGCTCAATTCTTGGCCCATTTTTGTTTCTTATTTATATAAATGACTTGCCTTACTGCATAAAGGATAATCATGACATAGTATTGTTTGCAGATGACACTTCTCTTTTATTTAAACTCAAACGTCAGCAGATAGTTACGTACGAGGTTAATAGCGGCCTGGCAAAAGTCGTTAATTGGTTTAATGTTAATAATCTACTCCTAAATGAGAAAAAAAACAAATTTATTAAGTTTACGATACCCCATGTAAGACAAGCAGAAACTAGAGTACTAATCAAGGATGAAGAGTTGAAACCGGAAGATAGCACAGTGTTCTTAGGCATAACTCTGGATGCCAAGCTTCAGTGGGGCCCGCATATAGACCAATTGTCAAAAAAACTTAGCTCTGCAGCATACGCCGTTAGAAAAATTCGTGATTTAACTGATTTAGAGACAGCCCGTTTAGTTTACTTTAGTTATTTCCACAGCGTGATGTCGTACGGTATTATCTTGTGGAGCAATGCCGCCGATATTCAGACAATATTTGTTTTGCAAAAAAGGGCAATTCGTTCAATTTATAAATTAAGTCCTTGATACTCCCTCAGAGAAAAATTTAAAGAGATTAATATTCTTACTGTGCCCTCTCAGTTTATTTATGAAAACCTTTTGTACGCACATAAAAACATTAATTTGTTTAAAAAATACAGTGATATCCACAACATAAATACGAGGAACAAACACAAATTTGTTGTTCCTGCAACGAGGCTCAAAAAAGTAGGGGGTACGTTCAGATGCCAATGTATACGTTTTTACAATAAGCTTCCGAGCCATATTCAAGCACTAAACCTAAATAAATTCAAATCGTTTATAAAAAGGAAGCTATGCTTGAAAGCCTACTATCATGTAAATTACTATCTCGAAGATAAAAAGGCTTGGGATTAAACTGCTCCAATGAAATTTGCTTTGTAAATGTCGAAATTTGGGACTTCGCTTGTTTATTGTTGATTCCTTTGTTTATTGTTAATTCCTTTATTTTATTTTTATACACTGTGACATTTTTTATTTTATTTTTACCTTATTTCTTACATTTTTTTATTATTTTAGGTGACATTTACCGATTTGACATGAATACTTATTTCAGTATTTGATTATTTTTTAACTTTACTTTTTATTATTTTGATGTGACATTTACTGATTTTACATTTATTAATTTGACATAAATATTTACTTTTTTATTATTATTGTGACATTTATTGATATTCGTGATTTTTTAAAATTCATTTCGTTAATTATTATTAATTACATTTGATTATTCTGAATGTGAGGACCATGTAGGTCACATTTTATTTTTTCGTAATTTATTGATCTTCTCCCACCACTATCTGACAGTTTGAGTACTTTAAGCGACCTACCCAAATGTCCTTTCTTTGGTATTGTTCGTCGTTTCGTTGAGCTCCTTGAGTTATAAGTCGAGCTACACGATAACTGACAAATGCTTGCACTGACTGGACAGGTCCACTCAAATCTGTGTGGTTCTTTCTTCAAAAGACCATTTCAGACACGTATCTGCATAGTCCTCATGTGAGTTTGCCAAGATTTTGTCTGGACCTTAAAAGAGACTGTGACCTCTGAGTTTGTTTCGGCTGTTTCTTTTCAGAGTAGTCAGGTACGAAACACCGGCCCCATCTAGTTTAAAAAAAAATTACGTGTAAAAGAGTTTGTGAAAACCTACTTGCAAAATAAACATCATTTATCATTTATCATTTAATTGGATAAGAATTAATGCTGTATTGCTTAAAATCGTTTCGTAAATAAGCCATTGTTTCTCGAAAAAATGGTTATTATGGGTTATCCGTAAGAGATAGAGACTTTTTTGTAGACCTTTTTAAGGTGTACAATACTGTAGTACATTATTTTGATCTATCTCGTTGGGTTCAAAAATGTGTTTATTTACGACATCACATTAGAAACCTCTAAAATTATCAGTGTTTATCTACTATATTATGCCTGTATTATACATATAAACCTTCCTCTTGAATCACTCTATCTATTTAAAAAACCGCATCAAAATCCGTTGCGTAGTTTTAAAGATCTAAGCATACAATAGGGACAGACAGCGGGAAGCGACTTTGTTTTATACTATGTAGTGATAGTGATAACTCACTGTCTGGCTACCGTTTTTCATGGACAGATTGTCCTTTGTCATTGAAAAGCTTTCAAAAGATTCAAGGAAATGCATAGATTGTAAAAAAGCACATACTGTTCCGTACACAGCTGCATTAAGCAATAAACTTTATTTCTTATATTAGAATGGAATAAAATAAAACTTTCACCAAAAACCACCTATCCACCTTCCCTATTACCTATAGTCTTCATAACGTTAGAAATATAATTTTATTAACCTTCTTCTCTTGAATCAAATCATGTCACCAGCTTCTCGTCTTTTTCATCATTAGAATAAGCCGATTTGTAAATAAATCCTAAGAAGGAAAACATGGCATCAGGTGCGGTGATGCTGTAAACAAATTATGTGAAGAGTCCTTGAAGGTAAGAACGGAAAAGGTTATTCTGAGAGAGGGGAAATTGTATTTACTTCCCTATCAACACGTGTGGTGTACCTAGTAGTACACCCACATTTTGCCAGTTATGTTTTAAGTCCCATGTAAAAGGGGGTGAGCCTATTGCCCCCAAACAGGCACAATTCCAGACTCCGTGAGTGCCACTGAAAAAATCTTCAAGGAAAAACTCTATATCACTTTGCCCGACCCGGGATTCCCAGGCCCTCATGCTCAGGAGTCGTTCCTGCGAGCTCTCTACAGACGAGGGAGTCAAACTTGGGGAAACTGTTGATAAATTCGTAATGGATAAACGCAACTTGCAACAAAAACTTCTACAGCGCCATCTATGAACAAACTGAAGAAATAATTAGGTCTGAATCTCGCAAGCTAAGTTTACATCTACTTAAGAGTATATAGAAAAAACCCGAATACAACTGTCGGGCAGCTGCCTACCAGACGTAACACCTGCCTGGTCGGCGGATCTTCCCTTTTCTAAGGAGTATCGAGGAACTTTACTTCTCATACCCCAAAAAATTCAAAAACACTTTGCCCATCTCAAAAATCGAACCCAGGACAGAGCAGTCGCGGTTGTAACTACGAAATCAACGGGGCAGTCTCAAGCAGCAAAATCCCTTCGGGTCATTTTGACCCAACCCCGATAACATCATCTAATCTAATCTAACTAATATTATGAAGAGGAAAGATTTGATTGTTTGTTTGTTTGCATTGAATAGGCTCCGAAACAAATGAACCGATTTGAAAAATGATTTCACGCTTGGAAAGCTACACTATCCCCGGGTGACATAGGCTATATTATATTTTCAAAAAAATTAGGGATTCTTACTAAAACTCCTATTACCTAAAATATTCTTTACATCGCGTGTGCTGTGACAACTATTGATGATAGAATAAAATAATGTACTATGACTTTGCAGAACACATCATTATTTACAAAAAGTGTCCCGGCAGCATATGTCTAACTATTATAGTTATGCCACAGTAACTGTTCTTTAATTTAAAAAATAATTGAAGTTCCGCACTTCAATTATTTTTTAAATTAAAGAACAGTTAGAAAAGGCTCTTTATTTGTATCTTGGTATTAATCCTTATGAAAACAAATTCAATTCGGACATTTCATTTGAAAGATATCACGAGTTTTAAAATGTAAGTATTAGAAATAAGTTGCGTGGTCGCCCTGCTCAGCTAGCTAGCTAGGCAGCATCTTATGCGATGTAAGCGTCACTAGGGTACGAGCCGTACAAGAGGGGACACAATGTTTAGAAATGATTGTGTATTTGTGTGTATTATAATTTTTAATCTTGAAATTATTGTTAAATAAGTAGGTACCTACCTGTGCGAAGCCGGGTCGGGCTGCTAGTTTTAAAAATATTCCACACGTATCTTCGTTACCCCATTATCATACATTTAATAATACCTATAACAACCCATATGAAAGTACAAATTGCTCACAGAAGTCGACATAATAACCTTTATTACTGTAGTTAGCAGAACACGGCGGAAAGTGAGGCATTACTCATCATTTACTGAAACATACAATTTACATTAAACCATGGTTCGCGTGGATGTTAGCAGAAAGTTTCAGAAAGTTCCTTCACTGTATTGTTCGACTTTTAATTGAAATACATACATATCAGACTTGCTCATTGGTATGCTCGTCGCGTCCGGGATTGTTGAGCATGAGGTCTTGCTTTCGATTTCCGTATCGGGCGAATATCTTAAAATGTAAGTATGTAGTATTATAATTATTTATTATTCGTTAATTCATTTACATACATATTTTCTACATTTTTAAATATTCAAAAAAATTATATTAAAAAAAACCATTTAAAAATAAAAAAAAACCATTTAAAAATAAAAAAAACAGGTTTCCGCCGGTGTCGGGAGCAGGGTCCAAGCTACCGGTGGTTAGGGCTGCAGAGACAGGAACCTCCTCACAATGCTGGCCGTATCGAGGAGTACTGCCATCTGAATTCTTATTTTTATTATAAAGTGTTATTGGCTTTTTTCATCAGGATTTTGTCAGTAGCAGCCATGGAGTCTAGATTTGTGCCTGATTTACAGCAATGGGCTCGCCCACTATTACTTGGGACTTTAACATAAGTGGCGAAATGTCGGTTAGTAGGTACTCCTCTGTATTGCCTTTCGGCGTTAACAGGCATGATGTTATGTCAGATACATCCATACTAATACTTGTAAGTATTATAAACCTATAATCCTCTGTCTATTATTTTAGAAGCATATACGATATCACGAAAACGGTGCTTCGGAAAGCATGTTAAGCCGTTGGTCCTGGCTGTCATTTGTAGATCTTTGACAGTCGTTACGGGAAGTCAGTGGCCCAAACTCCTGTAAGTCTGACAACCAGTCTTACCAATGGGTATCGTATTACCCAGTACTAACTGGGTTGTATTATTGGAGGTCAGATAAGCAGTTGCTTCATGTAAAATACTGGTATTCAGATGCATCGGGTTAGACTGGAAGCCGAGTCCTAGATAGTAGGGAGAAGGCTAGGCAGGTGATGTTAGGATAATACATAGCAAGCCTCTAATTTCTTTGACAAGATATGTATTAAAAAGATTACCTGAATAAATCTTTGACCAGTCCATCATCAGGGCCCAAAAATGGCCGCTTTAACACAATTTTTGTAGGATAATTATATGAATATCGTTACAAGTCGGAAAATGGGCTCGAAAACCATTTAGAAAAATAACTGCATCTACGATCATTTTAAGAGAGTTAATGTGATGCATAGTATCCTAATAAGATTCTGCGAAAGCGGTCATTTTATGTGGTCTTATATTTTTTTTATTATTTGCCATGGGCTCTTGACTCTAGTCTAGGTCAGAGATGACAGACAAAGTCGAAGATGGTACGAGCTTACCCAGAACCTGAACCTGGGTTAGCTAATTTGATTTAATTGATTGTTTAATTCACATTCAAATTAAGCAATCAATTGAATAAACAGACACTTTCTAGGAAATCTTCAAAACAGGATAAAAATAACTTAAGCCCATTTGTTTGTCGCGAAGAATATTGAATTATTTGCCTTTTTCGCTTTCAGAATACCTTATTGTTTCATTTCGACTCCGGAATGGTGGAAAACATATTTATTTCAGGTTATTTTTCACTTACGAGGAAAAATAAGGTTTAGAATTGAAGGGTGTCGAAGTTAATTCTTATTTGACTTTATTGGTTGACTTTTTTCGTTCAAGAGAGTAATTTGATTTATAGATATTTCGCTCCTATTGTGCACTTCGATATTTACAATATCACGGCAGATTTATACGCAGGGTCAGGCAGAGGTGTGCTATGGTATACTCACATTTTGGCATTTATGCTTGAGTGTAGACCAACTCTAAATTCTAGACGGCGACTGAGAAATCCTATTGGAAAAGCCCAATAACATTATGCTCGATCTTGGAATCGAACCTAAAAACAAAACAGAAGTCGCTCGATCCGTTCATACCTTTTTTTTTACTTATGGGAAATCATCAAGTAACCCCTCCTGCTCTAGGTGGAGCGGAAGGTAGAGACTTGTACTGACTAAAACACATACATGTTCCCTCGTAGCCGTTCGTGTTCCAGGGCCATGGTATATCTTTCGAACACATTCTTAACCTGTCCATTTTCGAATTTTCATCATCGATTTATTCTGATTTAACGTTCATTAGACATTTACCTCTGGCTCTGTATGATGTCGGACGTAAAGAATAGCACCATCCCATATCTTCCCGTGGGTGTCGTAAGAGGCGACTAAGGTACTTGCCAGAGATTGGGCAGCAGCGTTCTCTGTGCCTTTGTAACAACCGTACTGCGATCGCCAACCCGCTTGCCAAGCGTGGCGATTATGGTAAAACCCCCCAAAATGTCAGTGTGACTTGGGGGAGGCCTATATCCAGCAGTGGACGTCTTTTGGGCTGAAATTATGATGATGATGATGAGACATTTACCTGCTTACTCAATTATTCAATTAAGTAGCTAAATACTATATCAAAGAGGATATTTATAGCCATCCAATCAAATCATTTCAGTCAATAGGGGAGGGTGAGAATTTTCTCATATGTCAAAATCAATACCTGTAACGAGTACCCAATAGTTGAACTCTTTGTGTGATAGAATTTCGTCCGGGGAAACACTTGATGACACGGTACTTGAACTACGAATATCACCCTTACTGCTACCCTAGAAAGAGGCTATGAATATCAAAGAGTTACTCAAGATGTATGGAACTAGAGTTGAGCTAAGCACTAAGGATTTTTATCATAATGTTGTGTTCAAGCACATGTTGGTTGCGTTGGTATTTTAAAAGCATTTTTTTTTTTGTTTTTAATGTCTAGTTATTAGAATAGCAAAAACACAAGAAGAACTGGAAAGGAAGAGGCGGGATGGCCTTTGCCTAGCAGTGGGACAGAAAAGGCTAAATAAAAAAGAACCGGTAAGTGTAAGCGTAATAAGCCTGTGTCGTTTCCAATGCTAAAGAGATATTTTACCATATTTAAGAGCGTTTACGCCTGATGACATTTCATACAAACTTTCAAGTCCTTAATTTCCGAAGTGACCGAACACGCAAAAGCTGGAAACATTTTTTGTCTATAGATAATTTATAATCGGTCTAATTTAGATGAAACACTATTTTTCGAAATGTTTTTTATTAGTATTTCGACCTAACTTTTTCAAACTCAAACACAAACTCAAAGCGTTTATTTCAATTAGACCATTACAGGCACTTTTGAAAGTCAAAAACAATAAAAAACGCTAAGCTAAAGCTACAGTCCCAGTCACAAGGCATAATAACTTGTGAAAGTACTGTAGTTGCCCATTCCAAAGCGTAGATCTCTATGGAGAAGAATGGGCAAGAAACTCCATGGACACTCTTTTAAATCAAAATATGTTACAAAATCTTGGTTACATCATTCATGTTAAAAATTACCAATATGTGAGAACGATGTAGAAATACGGGCAAGTTAAGAGCGTCCAGAGTAAAAGATTAAATCAGTAATACAAAAACAAAGTAATTAAAAATAAACCGTGGTAGCTAAGAGATGACCAGTCACAACTAACAGCGCCCGTTCACGAACATCACGCATGTATCAGCCATCATTCAACTCAACCATATTGAAGGGAACTAAATGACCCGACACACCCGCCACCATCAGCGTGACATTTAAGTGAGCATGACATTCACTCAACCACCAGGGTATATTCGCGTCAATGAAAGATGTTGGTACTCAGTAAATGGTGGCTTTGCAGTACATAGTACTCACACATGTGCTATGCAATTATATAATACTAGATTGAATCTATACAATGCAAATATATACTTAAATCATGCTTATGCGTATAAAGTTTCGTTAAAATCGTTTCAGTCATTTCGGAAAATAAGGACTTGAAAGTTTGTATGAAATGGCGTAAGGAAATGAATAAAATCATTTAAATAACCGAACCGAAGAGAAGAGTCGAAAGCTATGAAGGTGGGAACTTTGAACAATAGAGGGACAATATAGGCCAAGTATTAAAAACAACCTACCTATATAGAATAAAAAGACACAGGTCAAATTTATAAACTTTGCGTGATATAAAATAAGCAAAGTATAGCTTGAAACTATCGGTGTCAGATTGTCGGACTATTGCTTGAAGCACCCTTTCATCTACAAACTTTTACTAGTTTTCTCGATGTAAAAACCAGCTGTTTTGTTTTCTTTATGAACATTGATATAGTACTTTTATACTTACGCTTGTAAACTGTTTCAGGGATCTTGTATTTCTTGATAAAAAATTATTTGTGTTTTCTTCAATTCCCTTGCTAAAGTTTTTTTTTTTTTAAATTCAAATTCTTTATTGTAAATTAAGTGTACAAAATTTTCAAGATGTTAACAGTGCGTATGTTCTTAGAATGTAGACAAAAAAAATTACCAATGTATGTACCTTTGTGTGTGTAATGTAATGCAGGATGTTAATAAATAAATAATTTGTTAGGGACCAGACATAAAATACTGCAGAAAAAAAAACTCGTCTATAAAATTTAGGCTGAAAAACAGCACATTTTTAACGTCAAAAAAACAAGAGCCATTTCCCGAAAACGCCTGCCCTTCGCCACTTCCTAGTCACCAGTCATACTGTTTTTATGTCAAGATTAGAATACTTACTATAAACAAGATCTCGAGAGCACTTTTGGTCGATTGGTCGGAAGTACTATTGCTGAGCATGTCCTCCTAGATTTGGTTCTCAGGTTTGACAAAATGTTCTTGGAATTTTTTACTAATAATTTCTTAGTAACAGCCTGGAGTCTGGATGTATACTCTCTCTTCCATCTATCTAGCTATCTCTTCAAAAATGATAGGGATATTTTCAGGCACTTCAATTAAAACTTCACGTACAGATTTTCATTTATTTCAGTGATTACTGATTACATAATTAATAATAACATACGATACCTTATAGCTATTGATTCTAAAAAAATCATTTCCAATATCACCCTTACCTAGTTAATAACGGATAAATCCATTAAAAATTACAGTTTATTACTTCTTAATATTAATAAATTAAACAAAGGTAATCAAGTGAAACATTTAGACGTTTTAACGACTAATACGTCGGTGTTAAAAGTTTTATTATGACAGTGGATAGCATGATAGTCATTAATTTCAGGACCTTAATCCACGAAAATCTTTGGTTCAATAACATAGCATAACAAGGAAATAAAATTATTACAAAAAAAAAAAAACATAAAATAATCATAAAAGTACTGCCTTGAAAATTCCCCGACCCACTAACATAGAAATCAACGACAGATTTTGCCACTTCATTTATATAAGATTACTTAACATCCTCTAAATTTAATTTAAACAGTTTATTAATAATCTAAGGTTAAAATCTCTGAATTGCATTTTTATTATATTGGTTAACAAACAACTGTTGATTTTTCGTTACTTAACTAACACTACTTTACTTACTAAAGATTCTAAATTTTTAATAACTATTTTTATGCCTAAAGGATAGTTGAAATATGTGTTTAGAAAGATGAACAAAAGTATATGGGAAGCAGAAATGGCCAGTGTTAATAAATAACTTAGAAAAGTACGTATAAAGAATTGACATAGGTTCCAAAGACAGTGATGCTGTGGAGAAAGCTGTGATGGAGAAACCCGCATGATTTTATTGTCGATGTGAGTTGTAAAAGTGTAAGATGGTCGTGTACTAGCGACGAATCATCTAAATAAACCAAGAATCTTTTCACAGCCAGAATGATTTTCCATACACCGTGTCCTAGATATGGTAGAGGAAGTTTTAAATTTTAAAAAGTTTTTTTTTTAAGTTTAAAGTTAGATTTAATTTTTTTTTTAATCTATAATTATCTACAGTGCGTAAGTTTAAATTTTCTATTTTAATCAAAAAATTAGGATTTAATTCAATCCGTTTAATTGGAACGTTAGATTAGTAGCGCTACTTGGACTGGCAACACCAAAATTGTTTGAATCCGAATTGAAATTCTTCACCAAACAATTTTGGGTAGCAGTCACAGAAATCTTAGATTACGAATTTAGAAGAATTTTATATGGAAACTACGTATCGCTTTATAAGTAAACCTTCAATGACTAAGGTAGAATTTCGTCGGTTTAATTTTGAATATTATATTAAGCTAAATGAGTGCTAGATCATTTTAAATTGTATCTTGATAGTTTGACTTTAATACTTAGTTTTTAATATGTTATAAGGTGTCGGGATGAAATCATAGATGTTAGAGAGCGGGAAATAAATGATAGATTTGCTTAGTAGCGATTATGTTTAGAACAGGAGAGTAGAAGATAGTAACTAGAATCAACTAAGTTAGTGGCACTGTGGAATGTACCGTGTTTATAAAAAAGTATTCTTATCAGCTTAACAATAAGTTTCAAACAAGATTATGTTGCATTACTCTTAAATTTACATTTTTTTTTCATCATCTCTACCTTTTTTTAATCGTTTAACTTTATTCTTCCTACATTCCCTTTATTGCCAATAGTTTAACATTTTCTAATCTGCGATTCAGCGAATATGTATTAAGTTGTGATTTGCGATTATCCCTATAGTTTAACATTATATTTTTTTTTATTAAATACGAAGATTCGTGAGCTCAGAGAATCTTCACATTTAATTATTTTTTTATTCTCTAAACTTGTGGCAAAGTCTGTCTGAAACCAGGCGCAGTGACATTGAGCACTCTGCCTGGCTTGAATAGAATCCATTCCAAATCCATACAAACAGATGAAAAAGGAAGTTGCTTATATTCGTATGGAACTGCATGGGTTCTTTACAAAATATATTCTAAACAATTTTCAAGGTAATACTCGTCTAGTTTTATACTTCAAATAAATAGTATTCGGTTGTCAACGTTCAATTAAGATTAGCTTACACTTCCCACATTACAATTTCTTTTTTCCATTCATTTTATTTTTCCCATAAACCTCTACCGATAGTATCATGTCCAAACATTCTATTACTAGTAATACAAAATTTAACGTATTTACAACCATTTTTAAAACTTCATTTTTTAACAAAAAACATTCATAAGTACATCCTAGCTTCGCGCACAGTCTAAATGTACATTCTTTACATTAGAATTATAAGGGACTAGATTCGTTTTGGGAACAAAAACTACATAAACAAAATAATAATGAAATTAAAGTAACATTCAACGTTTGCTTCTAAGTTTGGTGGTTCTTCTACATCTTTATATTGTCTGGCAGTTATCCCGTTACCATCTGCGGTAGAATGTCGATCTCGTCGGTCAGAATGTACCAGACTCGGATCCATCTCCATATTTAACTGAATATTTTAGAATTTTGGTGATATTTTTACTTATGTATAGTATGATTACATAATGATGCATTTCCCTTTTTCAGCCCAAGGGTTATTTTTCTTGTCGGGAGCGTGTATGAGCGGGTCGTTTTTTTCATTTTCCTCGACATACTCCCGCATCCTGTAACAAAAAGGTTGGATTATTAGAAATGGAGGGAAAACTTCGAATATTTTCTTTGGCAACATTATTTTTGGTGAATCATGCGTTGGGTTTCCTTTTAGGCATGTTAATACGGCTCTTACTTTGTTTTCTTTGGATAAATTGTTATTCTGTTTTTAATATTATGTTTATTAAGAAATCGGGAAGCACGGTAGAAAAATAAACCGATTTTGCTCTTTTACTTTGCTTTGTTGAGCAATTAGTGACTTTCGGTTTTAGGGTATTTGTTCAGTGGCCCTTATCGCTTTAGAAAAGATTTATTACCAACAGCGACCACGCAGTGAATCTTCTATAGGATTATGTACCTAATGGGAAAATGCTAGGGGCTCGATGCGGCCGTGTCATGGCGATAAATCATGGCTGTCACCACACAAGATGACCGTATCGACTAACATCCACCATATAAGATTTATTCTAACCATATAAATTTCATAAGGTGTTTACTTTAAGTCCGTTTTCACTAACAATAGTCAACACTTGGATGAGTGCCTAAATAAAAACCTTTTAAATGCACCAAGAGCTGAGATCCCAAAAAAAAAAAAAAAAAACTGTTTCAATAACATTACGTCGTACAATGGTCACATATGTCATTTATATTATCTTTTGCGTACACAAGGGTTTTCTTATTTGCACAGCTGCATCACACAGCTCTCATATCATACGTCTATCAGCTCGTTTTATTTAGTATTCTCTTATATCTAGGCCCTTCACTTACACAATGCATTCATTTCTCCCTTTAAAAGTATTATTTCTTACATTCTTAACGCTCTTCATTCCATAACATTATAAACGCTCATCACGTACTATGTGGGGGATTTCGGAATGCTGTATTGGGTACGTGGGAGATCGTGGCTAAATAATAACAGCCGCATGGGTTGATCTTTAAGGTTACGCTATGTTTGCCTGGGTCTGGCCATAGATGGGTGACCATAATTACATACCGAGTTTCCTCCGTGCCTCGGAAAGCGCGTTAAGCCGTGGGTCCCGTTTGTCATTTGTAGATCTTTGACAGACGTTACGAGTAGCCAGAAGCCAAAAGTCTGACATCCAGTCTTACCAAGGGATATCGTATTACCCATTACTGGATTGTGGAGGTCAGATAGGCAGTCGCTTCATGTAAAATACTGGTACTCAGCTGCATCAGGTTAGACTGGAAGCCGACCCCAAGATAGTTTAGGAAAAGGGTAGGCAGATGATGAGTAAGTCACGAATTACATACTGAGTCAGAATGTTAAATTAAAAAAAAAGCTGCAGGCAGCCTTTTCAAAAAACTGCAACCGCAATACTCAAAACAAAACTCCCACAAACAATGGGACATTTGATATCGTGTCCAACCTGTCCTGTTGCTTGCACGACATAGAAGCTGATGGACGCTACTGGAAGTGCCAAACTCGTCGCCGAATTTTGAGTTGACACAATTTAAATTGTCATCGACAGACTAAGAAGAAGAACCGCAAAAACAGAACGCATCGACACGACTAGTAAGTCTAAGAAAACTGTGACAGACAGCACTGTCGCCTGCTACTGAGGACCTCCATTTCCACATAGTTCTACAAAGTGTTGTTTGGCATCCTCGTCAAAATTCAGGAGGTTGTCCCAAAAGACATAAATAATGAATTTAAATTACAGTACCTAGTTAATTATTAATGAACGCTGTTTTTTTTTTTTTTTTGTTCTGTATGGTGTCGGACGTAAAGAATAGCACTATCCCATGTCTTCCCGTGGGTGTCGTAAGAGGCGACTAAGGGACTTAGCAGAGAATGGGCAGCAGCGTTCTCTGTGCTTTTATAACAACCGTACTGCGATCGCCAACCCGCCTGCCAAGCGTGGCGATTATGGCAAAACCCCCCCTTCTTGGGGAGGCCTATGTCCAGCAGTGGACGTCTTTCGGCTGAAATGATGATGATGGCTGATTTTTTTGGTTGTTTAAGTTTGTCAGTATTTTAGAATAACCCCCTGAAGGTGGTTTAAGGAATAAGAAATTGACGAATAAACGTTTGAGATTTTTTGTAAAGCGCAGTCATAGGCATCAGACAGACGAGCTGCGTTAAAAACAAGGGTTGTTCAAACTTACCGAAACCCGTAAAAAAGAATTTAAAAAAGTACCTACCCATTTTATTATTGATTCGGGACGAGAATCATTAGCATAGTTACCTTCTTGAATTTGACGAGGATGCAAAACAACACCTTGTATAGAAATGACCCACCCGTGTCGCTGCCTTAGTTAGCCTAGAACCCCTCACAGATTACGACAAACCTAAAATGTTAAATACTTATAATAATTAAAAGCTCTTAAAACTATCCCAATTTAAATAAGCACGAAATCGCTTTTATATCTCCCGTCTGCACCTTTATGTGCCACTTGAGTTCAATTTTAGTTCCTTTATGAAGAGAGCTCTCAACGAAATCAATTAATACTCAAACTTTAATTAAAGGAATACCGTCTGCAAAGTTTTCAGAGGAGAATGCTCTTCGATTACGTTTCAAGAGGAAGAACTTATGGAATGTGGATGGTGGTATTAATAACGATTGTTGTATTGTTTTGTTAGCGTGGAAGTTGTTGTTGGAATTACTATGTTTTCGTTGTGAATAATAGGTCAAGAATTTATTGGGCAAGAAACCAGCAAAACTCATCATGAAGTAGACCAAAAAAGTGTGTGCAAAGATAAAACTAAAATATAAAATTCCGATTCTGGATAAGGACAAATGCAAAAGTCTATTTTTAGAAGATCAAAAAGTTAGCAAAGCAATTCTGCCTCTCTCTAGGATTAGCTTTGACTTGGAAAAAGTCCTCAATACTCCATATTATGGGAAAAGTGTTACTATAGATTACTCAAGAAAACACGCATTTTATAATGAAAGTATCTACGAAAGCGGTATGACGGCTGGGTATTGTTACTTGTGGGGTACTTGTGGGCTGTTTAAATATTTGACTCTGATAGACAGTAAAGGAACTCATAGCGTCATAAATCTAGAAGTACAAAGACCCTCTGTCTTTATCCTTCAGAGGGACAATACAGGATAGATACATAAAGGTGTAAACAGACTTTTCACAAAGCATTCTGTACATCAAACTAAGTAAATTATTGCAGGGAACGACATATGTTTTGGGGTTAAAATTCACGTTTTAAGGTTGCGCAGATGGATGCATTGAATAGTACGGGGGTCGTGGAGGTATTTTAAGTAAAGTTATAACATTAAACACTTGTATTTAAAAAAATGGTTCTGTATGGTGTCGGACGTAAAGAATAGCACCATCCCATATCTTCCCGTGCGTGTCGTAAGAGGCGATTATGGGACTTGTCAGAGAATGGACAGCAGCGTTCTCTGTACTTTTGTAACAACCGTACTGCGATCGCCAACCCGCCTGCCAAGCGTGGCGATTATGGCAAAACCCTCCTTATGTCAATCTGGCGAACTGGCGACACTTGGGGGAGGCCTATGTCTAGCAGTGAATGTCTTTGGGCTGAAATGATGATGATGATGACACTTGTATTTTAAAATAATGTTGGAACTTGGACACCAATATCTCCGTAACTAGAAGATATGCCAAGTATGGTCTTAAAAAAAGAAAAATTGCAATGACGCAGAGAACAAGTGTCTTTTAGCTTCGTTAAGGGAGTTTGTATACCCATTAGGTAAAAGGAAGCTGCTGGCCTACCATAACCTTTTAAAGCAGTATTGTTTTACTCTTATTCCAGAGTGGGAAAGAGACAGAGCTATACATGATGTCTATCGCTATCTCTTTCCCACACTGAAAAAAGAGTAAAACGATAGTGTTTTAAGACGTCATGGTAGGTCACCTGAGACGGTTCTAATGTAGGTGCGTATTTACGCACTATCCGCGTAACTGCGTAACCGCACTGGGCACATGTGCTGTATTACAGCCCACTCTCTCCCACAGAGAATGGTCCTAATTAGCAGCAGTGGGAACCCCATAAGCTGATTAAACTAAGTATTCTACAATGTTCAACGAACTCACTCAATAATCTCTGTAAAAGGTCATATTTTTTTCCAGATAGGAACAAAGAATAAGGAAAATTTCATAACCAAATAGACTACTGAATAAACACAATTATGATTTATTCATTCACTCAGCATTATGCTGAGCATTAAATAAATTTATGCGGTAGTAACGCCTTCATATAGACATTTTATGGACATGAAACGATTTAATTTGAGCGGGCGTACAACAGGCACTTTTTCTTGGCGTCTGTTTTAATGGGAGACTAGATTTATCTGTTGGCTTTACTTGACCAATGCGTAAATAGTGTAAGTAGTAGCATTTTATTATACCCATCATCCTCATGTCACTACTCTTGCACGTTAGACGGGTAGTCAATGGTGCATGATTCTTATGTTTATTCTGCTAATGAATAATAATAACATAACAGGCGAGGCGTCTCTATGAGAGGGAGTGTGGGCTGTGATCCACCACGCGGGCCCAGTACGGGTTGGTAAATGTCACATGTCTTCAAATTTTAAGTTCTAGGCCTTCTATGCGTTCTAGGGTTAATGGCGGTTTCCTTTCGATGTTTTCTGTCACCGTTTTCGAGAGTAGCAGTGATGAAATAAATTACACAAAGTAATGCGCCTGCCTGGGTTCGAACCCTCGGCTTACTGCTCGTAAGTCGGGGCTGACACCACTGGGCCACCGCTGCTCTCTAATACAGTTATAGTTAGATAATATAGTTTGCTGATCTGGGCCTATATGGTGCGGCCTTGAGGCACACAATCTATTTTCATCTGCTTAAATTACAATTTTTCATTATTTTTTTTGGTGTGTGCACTTGTGGCATTATAGTTAAATATTATTTATTTATTTAAACTCCATGTAAAATTAGTGGTACAGCTGTGGTACAGCTGTGGTACAGTGGTTCAGCATTCGCGCTTGTGACCACTCGAACTACGAGGCAGTCTTCGTTTAGTTATAACTTAAAATTACTAAAACACTTTCCTCATAAATACAAATTCAAATTACTCAACATCAAATAACAAAATCTGCTACACATCAGTTATTCGCCAGTAAATCTCCAATCAGATTATCTAACCGATAATAGAGAAACAACTACGATTATCCGAAATCCGAATATCTGCTTAAAATTCGTAATATTCCGTAAATTTTTAATCGTTTTCCCCGCAGATTCAATCAGCCATGATTGGTGTAGCAGAATTAATCCATCAATACAGCGGGATTCGATTTTCTATTGTAAACCCGGACGGGAACGACCAGTACTGTTTTAACTTGTGAGAGGGAACTGTTGCTATCCCTAATTGCCAATTTACGGTGGGTTTTCCTACTGTTTTTATAAAGCTTTTCGCTTTTTGTACCTGTTCTGGCAGATGAGTAACCTAGACGGTCTAAAGGTTAAGCGTCATTTTTTTGGTGATTTATTTCTTTACGGTTAGGTACGGAGTCTGCCAGACTTATAAGAAGAGTATAAAAAATAGGTAAATATTTAGTTCCGTTAGGAAAAATTCAAATCAAAATCAAATCAAAACATTTTTATTTTACGTTGGCCTACATGGGCACTTATAAAACGTCGTCGTTTCCTATGGAGAAGAACCGGCAAGTAACTCCATGGTTACTCTTTTAAAATCATTTAGTTTTACAATATTTTAATGTTACAGAGTGTTAGTACTTATGTATGGGAGGACAGCGTAGGCCCGGCAATAAGTCAAATAATTGTAAGGTCTAAATTTAGCTCACACATTTTGTTTTTTTATTACTTTTCGCAGAATTATTGATAAGTTAGGTAAATGAGCTTTATTTTTCCTTTTCAAACAGTCGTTTAAGCTGATTGTGTCATCATGATTCCCAACCAGTATTTCCCCAGTAATATTCTCACTATTATTTGTTTGTCGTCATCATGCGGTAAAACATAAACTCTTCATCATCTGCCAAGCCTACTCCGAACAATATTTGGGCCGGTTTTCCATGTAAAATACTAGTATTGAATAATTTTGCATGAAGCAACTACCTACCTGAGCTCCACAGCCCAGTTAGAACTGAGTGAAACCCCTTGGTAAGACTGATTGTCAGACGTTTCAGGCCACCGACTACCTGTAAAGACTGTCATCAAAAAATGACCGCCGAGGCCAACGGCTTAACGTGGTTTCCGAAGCACGGACGCAGAATAATCTCATAAAATGCTTTTCTACAACAGTGAAGAATTTATGGATTACGGAAGCCAAAACAACTGAACGCGATACCAACCTGGAATAACATAAAAATACAATATTTTCTAACAAAACCCGATACCTCCAATCCAATATCTCACAATTTGAATATATCTACATAAAATATACAAAAACGATATTGTGGAAAACAATAATTTCCTTTGGTCGACAGATCTTGTAATATCAATGTTTAGTTTCATCCGTGGGACGGGGATGGTGCATAATTTATCACTGTCCACCCTTGGGATGACACTTTACGGTCTTATCTTTTCTGATATTTTCCTTTTTTGTGATGGACAGAGCTGTGGGCTGTAATTTTAGTTAAATGAGGCTTTAGTTCAAATGGTAGGTGTAGCCATTTTGTCCGTGTTATCAAATCCGGGAGACCTTTGCTCCTATCCCTTTTCATAATTTAACTTCACTTTCATTATAATATCAGTAAGTTTTCAACAATAAAGGTTTTATTAAATTTTTAAGTTAGTTTAGTTCCCTTCAAAATGGTTGAGTTGAATGATGGCTGATCCATGCGTCATGTTCGTGAACGAGCGCTGTCAGTTGTGCCTGGTCGTCTCTTAGTTGCCACGACTTATTTCGAACTAATTATTTTATCTTTTAATTGTTTTTTGTTTTTTTTTTTTGCTATGGACACTTTTAACGTGAAGTCTTGCTACATCGTTCTCACATAATGTACCATCTTAACATGAATGATGTAAACAAGGTTTTTGTAACAAGATTCTGATTTAAAAGAGTGTCCATGGAGTTTCTTGCCCATTCTTCTCCATAGAGATCTACGCCTTGGAATGGGCAACTACAGTACTTTCACAGTTACTATGTCTAGTGACTGGGACTGTAGCTTCATTTTTATTTTTGTTCGACCATTCAAAAGTGCCTGTAACTGGCTTATTTGAAATAAATGATTTGATTTGATTAAGTGCAGATACTGTGTTACATTTATACAAATAGTAGTGTGGTATTAGGAACGTAATTGCTGGATCATCATCTGCCTAACCTCTTCCCAAACTTTGTTTGGGTCGGCTTCCAGTCTAACTGAATGCAGCTGAGTATCAGTACATGAAGGGACTGCCTATCTGACCTCCATAACCCAGTAACTGGGTAATACGAAACCCTTTGGTAAGACTGGATGTCAGACTTTCGGCTTCTGACTACTTGTAACGAGTTTCAAAGATCTACAAATGACAGCCGGGACCAACGGCTTAACGTGCTTTCCCAGGCACGGAGGAAACTCGATATGTAATTATGATCACCCATCCACGGACCGACCTCGGCAAGAACGGCTTAACCTTGAAGATCGACCTATGCGGCTTTTTATTATTGAGCCATGAGCTCCTCAATTGCTGGATATTATTGACAAATATTTATACAAATAAATAAAATTTAAGTGTCTGTTTGGAATTTATAAAATTATTATTTTTAACTGAATGTATAAACGGTACTTAAAGGTATCATAAAATCATTTTTGTCTAGCTGTCTGTTTGTTCCGGCTAATCTCCAAAACAGCTAGACCGATGGTGAAGAGACTTTTACTGACTAATAACTGATTTTATAAGGAGCAATTTCCTTGATAGAAAAATGATTAATCCCCTTTCAAAAAAAATAAAACCCTTGTTTCGAATAGGGAAGTAACATTTTGATAATAATTTCACGCCGATGAAGGTCGCGGGGCTTATTACTGGGGTAGTCATTAAGTAAAATTATTTCGTCTGGCCGAACCATAATGAGATTAAAGATCAAGACTTCGTAAAGATTGCGGTTCACGGGATGCTGGTAGATTCCACATAATCATGAGGAAATTTTGTAGATAGATTATAAGATAAAATGGCAAGGAAAGAGGTGTCTGATGAGATGACGAGTAATAGAAAAGTATGAAACAAGAAGATATGCTGCGCCGACCCTAAATTAATTGGGATAAGGCAGAGTCAGACAGGCAGTCGCTCCATGTAAAATACTGATACCCAGCTGCATCCGGTTAGACTGTAAACCGACCCCAATATAGTTAGAAAATATAGTATATAGTTGGAAAAGGCAAGGCAGATGATGATACAAAAAGCTATATTTTTTCATATACACAGTGAAAAATAAGCCTTTTTCCTTTTTTCAGACTTCTCATATCAAAGTCAACTCAAAATTACGAATGTTAATTAAACATCGTATCCTAAACCAATAAAAAACAGTCGCCATTTTATTTGTCCCGAATTTTCGTCACACATTTTACTATGGTAGGTACTTAATTAAAGACCAAATTGGCGGCCATTGTGTACATACATGTAAATGAGCTGGCCCATGTTGGTAAAAGGCAGGGATTTTATATTTAAATGAAGATTTATTACGAGGTAATTAATCATTAATGTTTTGTAGCTTTAATCCAATTTTGTGGGTGGTTTCAGTTGCTTTTTTGTGGGATACTATAAGATCAAAAATTAAATTGTTGTGCTTAAATAATTTAATAACATCGTATTTTAATAATTAAAGGTTTTAACCCTTGATACTAAAACAGAGGTGTTATAGGGTTTAACGTTTGTATGTGGAATCATATTATCTCCCAAAAGTTACTTTAAAAACAATTGAAACGTCATTTTTCATCACACTTGCACGTAAACTTTATTACATACTCGTTAACTTGGCTGTAAAGCCCCATATAAAACCCTCGGGCTTTCTTTTTACCATGAAACCCTAGGGCGGTAAGTATTTTTTTTTTAATTTATAGCACAGCACATAGGTCATGCAAGTTCAAGCAAGGAGTTTACACGTAATTGAAAAATTGTCTAAAAATGTTATGTATACGTGGGACACTCAGAAAGTTTTGCGAAACTAAAAAAAATTGTTCTATACGTACATATATTTTTATTAAATCTTTTCAAAGTACTTTCCACCAGCCTCTATACAAAGATTCATGCGCCTAAACCAGTTTTCAAAACACTTTTTCCAGTCCGCCGCAGACACCTCGTTTACAGCCTGCTCGAACCCAGCCAGCGCATCTTCCGGCGACGAAAATTGTATCCCTTTGAGCTGATTTTTTATTTTTGGGAATAAAAAGAAGTCACACGGTGCTAGATCAGGGCTGTAAGGAGGGTGACCCAGGAGTTTGACTGGCGTGCTGTCCAGGAAGTCCCTCGTTTTGAGTGCGGTGTGCGCAGGTGCATTGTCGTGGTGGAGCAGTAGCCCGCGGAGCCCTGTGTTTGGTCGCTTGTTGCTTATAACAGAGAAAACTTCTGGCAAACATTTGGAAGTATACCATTCGGCATTAATGCTTCTTTGATCCCGTAAGGGAATTGATACCAAGTGGCCAGTCAAATTAAAAAAGCTAGCGATCAAAATCTTACCCCCGCTTCTAGATCGCTTCACTTTGGTAGGCGTTGGCTCATTTTGAAACACCCAAACAGTCGACTGGCGCTTGGTTTCTGGGTCGTATTGATAAATCCAGGACTCATCACCTGTAACGATGTCGTAAACACGCCGAGACGAGCCTGCTTCAAATTTGTTAAGCATATCACGGCACCATTCCACCCGGGCCTGCTTCTGAGCATCGGTGAGGTTGTGCGGCACCCAGCGTGATACTATCCTCCTCACGCGAAGATGGCTGTGTAGAATCTCGTGAACGCTTCCCGATCCAATCTTCAATATGTGTTGAATCTCCTGATATGTAATTCGCCTATTGTCTTGGATTAAATTTTTCACTGCTAGCACGTTTTCTTCGGTAACAGCCGTCAAAGGGCGACCGCTTCTTTCGTCATCCCCCAAAGTTGGTCGACCGCGCTTGAATTCGTTATACCAACGATACACGGTTGCCTTGGAAGGGCCTTCATCCATGAATGCCATTTGAAGTCTATCGTACGATTCATCCGGTTTCAGGCGACACTTGAAATCGTATAAAATCATAGCTCTAAAATGTTCCCGGCGCAGATCCATATTTCAGTGAGACACAATACTTTGAATTAACTCGCAAAAAATGTGGAGGGAAATTTTGAAATTGGAACTTACTTATTTTTACTTATAAATAATCATATTTTCGAAAAACATAATAACTGGCCAGTCTCCCATATATAAAAACTTTTTTTCGCAATACTTTCTGAGGGGCCTGGTACAGGAATTTCCTTGCAATCTCGTTACATGTTACTTAAATACTCAATTAATATTTTAATCGATAGTTTTTTGTATCAAAAACGTCGAAATTATTTTATTTATTTTTTACACTGCGTCATGGCTGTATTAGGTATACAGCCATGACGCAGGAGTGTAAAAAATAAGTATTTGCCCTTAACGTTTCTGAACGAAACGTTTGCATAATCTGTGGTGTAGGTGGAACCCGCCATCCACTAAAAAAAGTTCACGTATTTCGTAATAATAGTTGTGCTGACGTGTGTAGTAAAGCTATAATTCATAATTATTTACTCGCAAATGTGATGAAAAACATTGTATGTTTCACGGGCGGTACGGGAATTACGAACCTCGACTCAGAAAGCCCTCAGTTCTCGACTTCGGGCTTCTACTAGAGCCTCGATCGTAATTCCTTGCTTACCGACCTTAATACACAATGTACTGTTATCACAACTTTACTCTGTTCTGGAATATAGTAAAAACACACTATTACTAAAAAGGTACTAAATTGACCACAAATAAAAAAACCTTTTACTGGTCTTTTTTGGATTTTTGGATAGATCATCATCATTATCTTGCTCGTATTCATTAGTTAATTCATTTAGGTTCTTTGTATTTATTGGATAGATCTATTGTTTAAATTACATTATTGGTGATTTTCAACAATCGGAAAAATGTTTCTACTCGATTACATAACAGTTTCACAATATTGGGATAGAATAATCCGCTTATCGATATTATTTCAGAAAAACATTTAAGTATGTCAAAACAGACTGGATAAGAGGAAAAATATAATTGCAAAAATTTATGTCACATAGACATATTGAAACTGCGGCATTACTTTATCAGATAATCAATACCCAATAATACACCCTTGAGTGTTCTGCCTGATAAAATATAATCATCTGCCTAGCGTTTTCCTAACTATGTTGGGGTCGGCTTCCTGTCTTACCGAATGAAGCTGAATACCAGTATTTCACATGGAGTGACTGCCTATCTGACCTCCACAACCCAGTTAGTAGTGGGTAATACGATACCCCTTGTTATGATATAAAAAATAACAGCCTGATAAAATATAACAATAGCAGAAAAATCGACATGTATTTCGAAACAGGTCGTCAGCAAGTAAATTTCACGAATTCTTCATAGAATACGAGACGCCGTGAAATGCGTTAATTGATGCTGCTCAATATCTAATGTCAAACAATATCAATATCTAGGCCTACTGATAGTTGTTCCGGGTCTGGCTATTTGTGTGTGTGAGTTTAAATGTTTGTAAACGCACCCACGATACAGGAGACACTTCAAAAGTGGAGAAACTTTCTAAAAAAAAAAAGACATAACCTCTCACGTGTAATTCCCGAAAGGTTAGGTAGGCAAGTTATGTTTAAGTCTCATTTTGCCAGACTCGGGAATCGAATCTAGAACCTCATGGTCAGCATTCGCACTTGCGAACACTAGACCACCTGTAAGAATATCATATAGCAGTGGGTAAAGTGACATTCAATCAGCAATAACGTTGATGGCACAGTCAAAAATATATGACGCTTTGTAAGTGATTGACTGCAGTCTAGGACGTTAGGTTAAATGACAACCTAGGTGGTCAGAATCGATATAGTTTTGAGCCCTTGATCCTACGCAACCCCCTCATAAATTACATAATAATCACCAATTAAGGGCGACCCATACACTACCATCCATACAAAAACTTGTTACATTATTTAAGAGCATCTAAATTGCCCGGTAACAACAGCTCGGCGAATATTTTTATTTATTTATTTAACACTTCAAGTACAATGTACAGAGGCGGATTTAATGTCATAGACATTTTCTACCTGTCAACCTTTGTGTGATGCAGAGTGCAAACAGTGGTAGGTGTCTGTGTAAAAATAATAATTTAAGAAGACATACTAAGGATATATAAATACTATAAATATATATCAAAATACTATAGATATATCATCATTCATCATCATTTCAGCCCAAAAGACTTCCACTACTGGACATAGGCCTCCCCCAAGTGTCGTCACATTGACATTTTGGGGGGTTTGGCCATAATCGCCACGTTCAGCAAGCAGGTTGGCGACCACAGTACGGTTGTTACAAAAGCACAGAGAACGCTGCTGCCCATTCTCTGGCAAATCCCTTAGTCGGCTCTTACGACACCCACGGGAAGATATGGGATGGTGCTATTCTTTACTTCCGACACCATACAGAGCCATAGATATAGATATATATCAATATATAAATTTTAAAATAAAAGGATAAACAATGAGGAAAATATCAACGTTGTGACGATACTGTTATCTTCTTGCAAATGTACTCGCGAACTTTAATTTTAAAAGATAGACTATTAGTTGCCATCCTGATTTCCTGGGGATATATCTATTGTAAGAAGTCCAAAGCCTTCTAATTATCAATTCTCCGTTATCAACATTAAGTATGACAGTCGTTAAAGGTGGAATGAAGCCTGAAAAGTCTCACAACCGTAGTATTAGGTCACACCAGGTACTAGGGCGTAATTGGATTGAGGAGGTTACACATACACTTTCGTGTTCCTCTGTATAGCCACAACTTGTTAGACCGTTTTGAAGTTGGATTGGAATGATTTATCGATAGGAGGCAGTACTAACTGGGTTGTGGAGTTCAGATAGGCATTAGCTCTATGTAAATTCTGGTAAACAGCTGCATCCAGTTAGACTGAAAGCTGACCTACAATGTTGGGAAAAGGCTAGGTAGATGATATCTAAGTAAAAATCGATGGTGCCTACTTTTCGACATTTCATTCATTATCGCGTGAATATATTTAAAAAAAAAACTAGAAGAAATAAAATGTTCTGCAATGTGGCACACAAAATATTTGATTATTTGGAAAATTCGTAGAGCATCAATGCAAATAGAGTTGAAAGGCTTAATAATCATCGCATTTCTGGTTTGCTATTACAAAAGTCTACTTTAATTTGAGTTAAGCTCGTCTTTGTAGTAAACAGATGGTTACTTGGTTTTGCTTTAACTTTATAAGTTATCATACATATTTCATATGTAAATTATTTATAAACTACAAATAGATATAAAATAAAAATAAAATATGTACGAGTATCAAAATTACAGGGCGTCAAAAAATTCGTCCACATCGCAGCTGTCAACAAGAAAAATGCTGATTCTTTGGCCAAAAAAAAGGCCAGCTCTCTGGTCACGTGAAAAGTGGACCAACCGCTTGGCGATATCCCGAAACACAAGGTGGGCACTCGGGCCCCATGGCCCTAGTGTTTCAACCCAAACGGCTCAAATACATAATTACCAATTCATCATCATCATCATCATTTCAGCCAAAAAACGCCCACTGCTGGACATAGGCCTCCCCCAAGGGGAGAGACATACTAAGGATATATAAATACTATAAATATATATCAAAATGCTATAGATATAATCATCATTCATCATCATTTCAGGCCATAAGACGTCCACTGCTGGATATAGGCCTCCCCCAAGAGTCGCCACATTGACATTTTGGGGGTTTTGCCATAATCGCCACGCTTGGCAGGCTTGTTGGCGATCGCAGTACGGTTGTTACAAAAAAGTCTGAATAAATCTGCAACATTTACTATGTTATTTATCATCATGAGCCTATAATGTTCCCACTGCTGGGACACAGGCCCTTCTCTATGAGAGGGAGTGGGCTGTAATAGGTAGATGTTTTCGAATTTTTAGTTCTAGGACATACCGGTTTCCTCACGATTTTATTCATGTTAAATATATATTTTAAAGAACAAAAGAGATCGAGTTTTTAATGCCACCAGTTCGTTTTTAAAAAGAATGATTGTATTATTAATCTTCTCTAAACCACTTCAATTATAGACGTCAGTTCATTCATTTTAGTTTTCATTAACATTCCCCGGTTTAATGGCTTTCTATTTAGGCACTAGAATTCTAATGAAAATACCTTTTAACTAAAAGCATTACACCTGAGCAATAAACTCACATCTACCAGCTGTGCTTAACTAATATGGCGGCAATATCAATACTATTCAAATAGATCGGGCACACGATTGAAATAAAATCTTATCTATATCGATATAGAGTCGTTGTCAGCACTATTACATGAATTGCCTGTAACTACGTTGGTTTATGGGTGTGTTTTATCACGTACTCTTATTGAAGAGGTAAGTTGTGACGATCAATACCAGTGCTAGGTGCATTGACACTTGGGGGAATGAAAAGTTTTATTTCTGTCCATTACGCACGTAATGGACAATGCTGGCTATTTCAAAATTGCATTGGTTATTGATAATGTGGAGAAAGCTTTTGCATTTTAAGTAAGTAAATAAAAAGAAACACTAAATGTATCTCAAACCTACCTAGATTTTTGATCATCTTAAATAATAATTAAGGAAATTTTGAAAGATTATTTCTGTTTTAAGCACTTTTTTTATTGTCAAGAAAAAAAATATATATCAAAACGTTTGAATGGCAAAAATGTGGACTATTTTTGAAGTATACATATTATTTGTCTGCTCTGTATGGTGTCGGCGTAAAGAATAGCACCATCCCATATCTTCCCGTGGGTGTCGTAAAAGGCGACTAAGGGATTCGCCAGAGAATGGGCAGCAGCGTTCTCTTTGCTTTTGTAAAAACCGTACTTACTGCGATCGCCAACCCGCCTGCTAAGCGTGGCGATTATGGCAAAACCCCCCAAAATGTCTATGTGACGACACTTGGGGGAGACTTATGTTCAGCAGTGGACGTCTTTTGGGCTGAAATGATGATGATGATGATGATATTTGTCTAAAAGTATAGAACATGTCATAGTAGATTTGTTTTGGCCGAGCTGAAGTTACCACGTCTTATTAAAAATAAACAAATGAAATTCAGGAGAATCTTCTATATTGGCAGTTGCCTTTATTTGCCCGAGAAGTTCACTCCCGATGATGCTATCACCCTCCTCCAGGAGAGTAGCAAAGAGACGAGCACTCTTAAAAAGTTCAGACACAAACCGCCATCTTTCCGACCTCGCCGTCGAGGTCCGTCGCGACGTCCCGGTCCATGCCCTCCCCGACCCTCGCTCGAGCCAGCCCGCGATGCTGTGCCAGTAGTTTTAAATCAGCCCCTAAATAATTATATCATTCAGATCCAGCTTGTAAGTTTTTATGCCCTGGCTGGAGGCCTTACTCTTAAGGCACCCACAGGATAGTCCGGTTAAGCAGACGACAACCTCCTAGGTTGAACTGCGAGATGCCATTCCAAAAAAAAAAAATTTTTGCCCGAGAAGCTCGTGGCTAAATAACAGTGTTGCTCAGGTCGATCTTCAGGTCAAGCCACGCTTGCCTAGGTTGATACATAGATGGCTGACCGTCCATAACATAGCGAGTTTCCTCCGTGCCTCGGAAAGCACGTTAAGCCCAAAGTCGTGACCCAAAAGTCTGACAACCAGTCTTACCAAGGACTATTGTATTACCCAATACTAGCAAGGTTGTGGCAGTTGCTCCTTGTAAATACTGGTACTCTGCTGCATCGGGTTAGACTGGAAGACCACTCCAACATAGCTGGGAAAATCCTAGGCAGATGATGCCTTTTTGTCTCGATACGGTAAGACTGCAACACCTTATAGATCCTATTAGCCCCACATGATCTTCTTTATATATTTTGCTATTCAAAAACACTGTTTTACAACATAAAATAACACAGCAACATCACACTATTCTTTGTTCGCTGTCATAAACTTTTAAGTCTCGGCTCATAATTTAATTTAGCGGAACACGAGCCACGTTCTGTTCGGAGTAACGTTATTTTTTTATGTTCAGCGAGGAGTTAATTTGCGTAATTCTCCAATGAAGTCACGTATTTGCGGGGGCTGGGGGTGTTGCTACTCACAGACAGGGGTGGCGAAAAGGTTAAGAGAAATAAATAGAGTTTGGAAAAGTTTTGATTCTTCATTAGAAAAATGAAATAATAAACAAAACTGTAATTTGACGGCACGGTTGGCGCAGTGATTGAGCGATTGACTGCTGCGCTACATATCGCGGGTTCGATCCCCGCACGGAACAAACATTTGTATGACCTACAGATAGTTGTTCCGGGTCTGGCTGTTTATGTACATATAAACAGTACGTAAGTTTAAATGTTTGTTTACTCGTACGCACCCACGATACAGGAGAAATTCCTAGTTAAATTGGATTTTTGATGTGTGATTGTTTCGTGAGGTTAATTCAGAACTTCGAAGTAGTAATTTCGAGTCTTCGAATTTGTTTTTTTTTTCTAGATATGCTGACAACAAACATAACTTTTATTGAACGTATACTTTGACAGTCGTAACGGAGTCATAAGTCCGAAAGTATGACTACCAGACTTTTCAGGAAGTGTCCACTTTTCCAGCTAATAAACCTATTAGCTGGAAAAGTGGACACTTCCTGAAAAGTCTGGTAGTCATACTTTCGGACTTATGACTCCGTTACGACTGTCAAAGTATACACACAACCGTGTGTACACTGGTGAACTAGAAGCCAATCACAAAAAATTTGGGGAAAAGCTCGGCATAGAAATGTTTTTCAAAATCCACTGCAAATTATGCAATGAAAAGTTAATCTAGATTCTAATTCAAGTGACATTTAACAGTACGACCAACATAATTAGTAACCACTCACAAACAAAGGTAGTTACTCACGTACAAAACCACAACTCACAGACATCGCACAGCCCTAGTGACAGGGGGAGACAGGGGAGTTTTACGACCAGACGCTCGAATTAGTACACGTTACGCATTGACTTTAATGATTGTTTTACTGTGTACAGCCTACAGGTTTAATTACTGAAAGCTTGTTTTTTATAGTTCTAGAGCTGGTTGAGAAGTATATTTTAAAACATGTAATTATTTTTCCACTGCCTCGTTGGTCTTGCGACTACTAGTCGAAAACGCTACTGTTGAGCCTTTAACTTTAGGTCGGGTGGGCAAAGTGTTATTAGGTTTTACCATCAAAAATTATCAGGAAACATCGCAATTAAATATAAAAAAAAAAACAAAATGTGGCTGTCTGTGTATTAAGTACACCTCTCAGTTATTTTAAGCTAACTCCTGTTCATCATTCAGTCTAACCGGATGCAGCTGAGTACCAGTATTTTACATGAAACGACTGCCTATCTGACCTCCAAAACTCAGTAACTGGGTAATACGATACCCCTTGGTAAGACTGGATGTCAGACTTTTGGCTTTTGACTACTCGTAACGACTGTCAAAGATCTACAAATGACAGCCGGGTCAACGGCTTAACGTGCTTTCCGAGGCACCGGGGAAACCCGGTATGTATTTATGGTCACCAATCCACGGACCAACCTCGGCAAGCACGGCTTAACCTTAAGCATCGACCCGTGCGGCTGTTATTATTTAGCCACGAGCTCCTCCTAACTATTCTAGCTAACTCCTATTCAATCATTGTTAAAAATGTTTCGCATAACGCAACAGTAAAAAATATCATCAATACGTATTTTAAGTTAAAAAGGTCGTCTTATACCCAAACGTCAACTTACTTCTGTAGCATCATTTGTAAAAGTTAAGATTGTCTCAATTACTGTCCAAGCTCACTGACATCCCCACTGACAGGGAGAGACAGGGGATTTTACGACCATCCTTGTGAATTAGTACATGTTAGGCTGACTTTGATGATTCTTTCACTGCAGACTTTATCGAATATGTTTTATTTTTAGACGTAGAATAAACAAGTGTTTGCGGCGCGCAGTTTTTTCTAGTCGAGTTGTTGCTTTGACAGGTGGGTTTCTTGCTGAGGTGAAGTTTTAATTGAGCTGTCAGTCATTGTAGAGAATTGATAGTAAAACAATATTAATTTTGCGTGGTATATAATAGCAATAGGTAGCATCATTCATCATCATCATTTCAGCCGAAAGACGTCCACTGCTGGAGTTAGGCCTCCCCCAACGCCACATTGACCTAAGAGGGGTTTGCCATAATCGCGATTCTTACAAAAGCACAGAGAACGTGGCTGCCCATTCTCTGGCAAGTCCCTTAGTCGCCTCTTACTACATCCACGGGAAGATATGGGGTGGTGCTATTCTTTACGTCAGACACCATACAGAACAACACACAGGTACAGGAGGACCAAAATAAACCAAAATACATGACCATCTGCATAGCTTCTTCCTAACTATGTATATTGGGGTCAGCTTCCAGCAAAACCAGATGCAGCTTAGTACCAGTACTTAAACGAAATTTAAATATAAATGATAATTATTTTAAACTCTTCGTCGATTATAAAATAACAGTTAACTGCTAGGTTTAGGCCATTGTTTTAACCATTACTCGTAGATAAAAAGCACTTTTTTTAAGTCGGTTAAAAGTAGCGCTTCCTAACGATTGCGTGGTTGGTGGAACTCGTGTTTTTCTCCCATGCTTCCCTCACTCTATCAGCCAATCCTTTTCATTTCTTATCATCCATCACACGATCGTCCATCTTTTCTTTTCACTTCCTCTTCTTTCTCAAACCATTAAAATTTTCATTCTCTAATACAGGTTTTTCATCCCAAATGATTCGCTTTCTACTTTTCCAAAAAACCTCACCAGAAGGTCGAAAATGACAACCCTGAACCGATCTTGAAACGTTTAACTATTATATCTGAGCAATAAAAGTAATTGTATTAATACAGCTCCATTCCCTGAACTATAACGACAATATCGGTTAAGTTCTAACCAGAGAATACAATCGTGAGCTGACCATAAAAACTAATGGTTCAATAGGGTTATCGATGCTGAATGAAATCACTTGCAGGAAATTAAGTCTTAGGCCCTTCACCCACGGTGACTTTTTGCAGCGATGCAATCACGCGTTGGTCACATTTGAAAAGTGCGACAGACGCGATGAAAACGCGTTTTGGTAAGAGTTGCTACTATATACTAGGTGTAATGACACCGACGTGAAATCAGTGACCATGTACTCATTATATCATCATCTGCCTAGCCTTTTCCCAAACTATCTTGGGGTCGGCTTCCAGTCTAACCGGATGCAGCTGAGTACCAGTATTTTACATGAAGCGACTGCCTATCTGACCTCCACAACTCAGTAACTGGGTAATACGATACCTCTTGGTGAGACTGTATGTCAGATTTTTGGCTTTTGACTACACGTAACGACTGTCAAAGATCTACAAGTGACAGCCGGGACCAACGGCTTAACGTGCTTTCCGAGGCACGGAGGAAACTCGGTATGTAATTATGGCCATGTACTCATTAAAGTAAGTACATTATTTTGAACCCTCCCACATAGCACATAGACATTGTTCATAAGTAATTAAAAACAAATCTGTTGTTTCCTACAAAAGTGCAATACCTACACGTCAAAAGTATGGTTTTTTTTCTTCTATGCGTGTTTTGAATGATGTTCTGATGTTTTTTTATGCTTTATGCCGAAGGGACAGGGTACGGGTGCATTGTACACCTACATTTTATAAATACTTATCATCATCATCATCATTTCAGCCCAAAAGACGTCCACTGCTGGATATAGGCCTCCCGCAAGTGTCGCCACATTGACATTTTGGGGGGTTTTGCCATAATCATCACGTTTGGCAGGCGTGTTGGCGATCGCAGTACGGTTGTTACAAAAGCACAGAGAACGCTGCTGCCCATTCTCTGGTAAATTCCTTAGTCGCCTCTTACGACACCCACGGGAAGATATGGGATGGTGCTGTGCTTACGTCCGACACCATACAGAGCAAATACTTATGTACAAGGGAAATAGCCTATTGGCAACAGACAAAAGGCAAGAATAACATGCTCACCCGAGATTTTATCCTAAAATTCCACGCTAACACGAGTAAAGAGGGATTAGGCCAAAAAAAAACATCAGAATTGGAAGGTATTGTATCTATTTTTAGACACAGTCCCTTTTATACCTTATTCGTAATTCAGAAATAGACCGCAAGTCACATGGAAAATACCTACTAATACTTTCCCTACTCGGTTCGGCAATTTCAATAATTCAAGTGCATCAATATAAATTTTATGATTTTTAACTAAATCATTGTCAATGTTACAATAAAATTAGAATATCCTAGAATGTAATTAAAGGACCGGAATATTAGAAACTATGAAGAGCTAATAACAGGAATAAAAAAAACTGCAGTCTGTTTATGTCGATTAAAAATACAATATTTCAATTATCGTGCAACATCTTTCATCATCATCATCATTCATTTCAGCCTTAAGACGTCCACTGCTGGACATAGGCCTCCCGAAAGTGTCGCCAAATTGGCATACGGGGGGTTTTGCCATAATCGCCACGCTTGGCAAGCGGGTTGACGATCGCAGTACAGTTGTTACAAAAACGCAGAGAACGCTGCTGCCCATTCTCCGGCAAGTCCCTTAGTCGGCTCTTACGACACCCACGGGAAGATTTGGGATGGTGCTATTCTTTACGTCCGACACCATACAGAGCAATATCTATATATATATAAATTACGCGTCACGTTGTTTCATTGTTTGTCCGGGATGGACTCCTAAACTACTTAACCGATTTTATTTGCACACAGTGTGCAGTTTTATCCAACTTGAAAGATAGAATAGCTTACGAGCGGACCAGCAATGAAAATTTTGCGAAAACGGGGAAAATGTGACGCAGACGAAGTTGCGTGGGACAGCTAGTAATTGTATAAAATGCCTCGTTGGTCTAGTAGTGGTCGCAAGCGACTGCTGAGCGTGAGGTCTTGGGTTCAGTTCCCAGATTGGGCAAAGTGTTATTAGGCTTTTACATCAGGAATTAGCAGTAGCAGCGCTACGGAGTCTGGATGTGTACCCGGTTGATGGTAATAGGCACGCCATAATTTTTTTTTTTTTTTTGTATGGCATCTCGCCTTTCATCCTCTGAGGCTGGCTTCTGCTTAACCGGTCAATCTGTGGATGCCAGGCTGGATCTGAGTGATTTTATTATTTAGGGGCTGATTTATAACTACAGGCTCAGCTTCGCGGGCTGGCTCAAACAAGGGTCGGGGGGGGGGGTTATTAGGTAGGGCACTATTAGGTAGGTACACCTCTGGCTTACCCTTCGGGTTTCGGATTAAAGGCTTTATGTTATGTTATGTTCATCTATCACACGCACAATTACATTCTCCGTTTAGTTAGAAAAGAACAACCAATCTCTTTCTATTACATAAAGAGGGATTACCTCTAGGGGATGGGCAGCGTCCTCATTTGAGCTAATAACGACATAATGCTATTATCTGAACGCCACGTGTGGTGAGATAAAGACGTTATTTCTTCAAGGTTCATTTCTTTATTATTATTATATCTAGTTGTAAGGGAGTACAGCTATCTCAAATCTAGTTTATATCATGATAAGGAAACAGTATATTATGTAAATTTATGATCGGTCGATCTGTTAAGACCACAGTAAAATAACTAAGTAATTTTTATACACCAAGCTATTAGTATATAGAAAATATACACCTTTTTGTTAATAGCTCCTAGAATAAGACCCTAACATAGGCTTAAATGTTATTAATAGGTACACTAAGACCTAGGGCAACATAATTGTAAATAATAACAGTAACATATAATGTGGAAACAAGTAAAAACAGCTATTTACTTGCAAAATGTAGAGCCACATAAGAAAAGTTAATATGATAAAGTCCCACAAGGCAATCATAACAAACCGCCTGATTGGCTAAAAGGCCCCATTGTATTATAGATCCGGGTTCGTTGGGCGAGTCCATTAGAAATTAGGACACAGGGGTAAGAGGCGGGGTGTCGCGGGGAGAGGTTTTATGACCTTGTTTACGCTCTCTCGCACAGGTGATTGGATAATAGGTGGGAGTCCGCCATAGCCCCACCAGCACTTGTGCTTTTGTACGCAAGTATAAATATGGCGGCCCAGAGTATTAACGAGTCCCCTCCCCGACCCTCGCTCGAGCCAGCCCGCGATGCTGTGCCAGTAGTTTTAAATCAGCCCCTAAATAATTATATCATTCAGATCCAGCCTGTCCCCATGCAGTCCTCCCCCAGCGACGCCCTGAGCCGAGGCTCGTACCCCACAGGGGGTGCCCTCAGCGTATAGTCGCTTAGTTTGTAAGTTTTTATGCCCTGGCTGGAGGCCTTACTCTTAAGGCACCCACAGGATAGTCCGGTTAAGCAGACGACAACCTCTTAGGTTGAACTGCGAGATGCCATTCATAAAAAAAAAAAAAAAAAAATTAACGAGTAGTCTTCATCCAAAATTCCTCTGATAAGCATCGCGCTTACTCTGTATCTCGTTTGTCGTATAGTTATTGTATTTGTGTGCCTAAAGTTTTTCTCTGTATTGTGTTTATGTTAAATTAGTAGCTTCAAATTGTGTTTTCCGTGTTAGTATAAGTGTTAATTGATGTAAATATAGTTTGGAGTGTTGTTAATATAGAGTTTTAAATAATCGCTCATCAAGTGTGTTGTTATTTCAACCCTGCGGCCTGCATTCCTTACAATTTTTGGTCCTTCGTGCAACGGATCTGCTGAGCACGCAAGATGAGCGAGAAAAGCACCATCACGACAAGGAGTAAGTTGCGCAAGCTAGAGGCAGATATGAACAGGCGGCGAGAGCTAGAAGCTGACTCAGGTGTGCCATCAGAAAGGCCACCAGGCTCGCCTTCTGTCGCACATACGTCGACATCGTTTCCCGTTCCTGTGATCCCGTTGGCGGGTCCCGGTGGTCGTGTCATCGACTACAGAGGAATGACTCCGCCTGCGAGATCGGAGAGAACCCACAGGGCGAGATCCGATACAAGCCACGTGTCCTCGAGGAGCGGCCACAGAAGTGCCGATCACCTTCGGAGGAGGGTAGAATACGAGGCTGAGAGGGAAATAGTGCGCATGAAGGAGCAATTGGTGAAGAAGAAGCTAGAAGCTGATCTCGCAGAGATAGACGCCGCAGTGGAAGAAGACTCAGACGAAGAGGGGACGACGCGACGAGTAGAGGAATGGGTCTCGGAGATGACTCCCGTAGTAAGAGAGATAAACACGCCCGCAGCGTGTCGCGACCCATCGCCGCGTCGAGTGCCCGCGCCCTCCCGTGAGGTGACAGCGCCCTCCCGTGAGGTCTCAGCGCCCGCGCCAAAGTCCGACCGTATACCTGCGCTCCCTCAGTGTGCGCCCGCGTCAGTACAGTTTCGCGAACATCCGTACCTAGGGAACGACACTCCCCAGGCCACGGTCAGTGCCCCGCGATCGAGAAAGCAGGCTAGAGAAGTGCCTGAGTGGGGAAACACGTTCGCCGAAGACGCAGACAGGAGCAGGTCACGTGACAGGAAGATAGACCAGCTGGCCGACGCTATAACTAGCTTAGCGCGTCCGCGACCGGTACCAAGACAGGCCTATGAGTTGCCATTTTTTAGAGGCGACCCAGCAGAATGGCTATCATACAAAAATATGTACCACGACACGACGGTGATGTATGAATTCAAGCCGCATGAGAACCTAGCGCGCCTGAAAACGTCGTTGCAAGGAGACGCAAAGCTAGCAGTGGAGGATTTATTGCGTACCTCTACAAATCCAGCTGAAATAATGAAGACGCTCGATGAAGAGTTCGGGCACCCTAATCTAGTGCTCGAGTGTGCCCTTAAAAAAGTGCGTGCGTTGCCTAAGGTAACTGAGAGTGGCCGTGAGCTCAGAAAGTTCTCGACGACAGTGAGGAATTGTGTATCACTGCTGAAAAGCGTGAAAGCGAACGGATATCTGAATAATCCACAGCTGGTAAGTGAAATACTTAATAAACTTACCTCTGTACAACGTGCTCAATACGGTGATTTTGCGATGGGCATGGCAGCAACCCAGGGCATAGATGTGCGAGTGGCACCAAGCCTAGAAATACTCGCAGAATTTCTAAGTCATCTAGCCCGAGCTACGTCCTATTATTTGCAAATTGAAATGACTACACCGTCAACAGGCGCCGCTAAGAATAGGTCTAATGTACAGACAGCGAGGCCTACTAAAAACATTCAGTACTTGCACGTCAATTCCAACAATGAGCAGCCAGCGAAAGAGGCTGAAGAGCCATGCACGCTATGTGGGGAGAATCACAAGTTACCCAAGTGTGAGAAATTTACTGGGTTGAGCGTCGAAGAGAGATGGCAACACGTAAAGAAAAACAGATTATGTTTTAAGTGCATGATAAAGAAACATGGCAAGAATTTCTGTCGAGCAAGTAAGTGCACGTCTTGTAATTACGCACACCACACATTGTTACATGCCGACAGGAAGGGTGAGAGCGTCACAAATGTCAGTGATTACACAGGCAAGGCGCTACTGAAGATAATGCCAGTGTGTGTGACAGTGAACGGCAGAGAAAACCATTGTTATGCCCTACTAGATGACGGGGCAACCGTATCACTGATAGATGACTCGATAGCTGAAAACGCCAGTGGAAAAACGGTACCTATAACATTGCATAGTGCGCGCGGTCAAGAGATTGTCGATGAAACGTCGAAAGTAATCAGTGTGTCAGTGCGTGGACCAAACGGGCAAACACATAAAGTGAAGTGTCGTACATTAAAAAGCCTGGACTTACCCGCGCAAACAGTGCCTGCCACAGTAATACAAGACCACGCCCACCTTCGCGACTTGGGTTGTGAGGAAATGCGAGGAGCCAGACCACTACTGTTGCTGGGTCAGGACAACTGGGAGCTGCTGACCAGCCAGGAGACTCGCCGAGGGAAATCCGGTAAGCCAGTTGCCTCTTTGACCAGTTTAGGGTGGGTTGTGCACGGACCTGTAGGTAGCTATAGAGACACTAGCGAGCACTCATTAAATTGTGTAATAGAGCCATCTAATGTTCTACACGAATTGGTTAAAAAACAGTTTGAGCTAGAAGCTATAGGAATAGTAGAAGTGCCTAGAAAGCATAAAGACGTAGAGAGAGCTAAAGCTATTCTAGACTCCACTAGCCGTCAGACAGAGAGCGGCTCGTGGGAGGTAGGGTTATTATGGCGTCGGGACGACCCTCAGTTGCCCAACAATTATAAATATGCGCGTCAACGTCTAGCGGGGATTGAGCGTCGATTGAGTAAAGACGCTGTGTACGCCTCAGCCTATACAGCACAAATAGATAGGTTGATAACTGAGGGGTACGCAAGCAAGGTAGAAGGCGGTGTCAAATCTAATTCGGTGTGGTATTTACCCCACTTCGGGGTAACGAATCCAAACAAGCCGGGAAAGTTGAGATTAGTATTTGACGCCGCAGCTAGCTACAACGGAACCTCGTTGAATGACAACTTGTTGACCGGGCCTGATTTACTCAACTCCCTGCTAGGCGTGTTGTTTAAATTTAGATTAGGGCCTGTCGCGTTCACTGGGGACATAGCGGATATGTTCCTACGCGTATTTATAAGAGAACAAGATAGAGGGGCTCAATTGTTTTTGTGGTCGTCTGATGCCAACAAAGAACCTGAAGTTTACGTCATGAATTCTATGATTTTCGGGGCCGTGTCATCGCCAACATCGGCAATTTATATTCTCAACAAGAATTCGAGTAGATATGTAGATATGTACCCCGAAGCGGTAGCCGCCATACACACAAAACACTATATGGACGACTACCTAGACAGTACTTGGTCTGCCGCGCAGGCCAACAGTTTAATAGAGGATGTGACCCACGTCCACGCCAAAGGCGGGTTTAATATACGGGGGTGGGTCACGAACTCTCCAGAGCTGCGCGACAAACTAAGTGCTGAGATGCCTGACCGAGTGTCTTTAGACAAGGGCGAAAGTGCTACGGAACGCACCCTAGGAATGATTTGGTCACCAAACAAAGACGAGCTGGCCTTTGACCTATCATTCAAGAGATTACCTAAACCCATAATAGAGGGTCTTGTTGTTCCGACGAAAAGAGAGTTTTTAAGATTTATTATGTCAATCTTTGACCCGTTAGGTTTTTTGTATCCGTGTGTCATACAATCGCGCATCCTCATGAAAAGGATATGGCACACGGGTATACAATGGGATGAAAAATTAAAAGATGCGGAGGCCAAAATGTGGTTCGAATGGTTGCACAACCTTTACCACCTTAACCAAATAACTATACCTAGGTGGTACGGCCTAAAATTAGAACACCTTGAATTACACGTGTTCGGTGACGCGAGCGAATCCGCTTACGCGGCAGTAGCTTATTTAGCGGGTCATAACGTAGAGGGAAATAGGGACGTCGCTATAGTGTTAGGTAAGGCGAGAGTAGCGCCACAAAAGGTTACCTCAGTCCCTAGGCTAGAATTACAAGCTGCTGTTTTAGCCTGTAGAATAGCGGACACAATCATAAGAGATTTGGGTACGAAAGTAAATAGCGTGCATTTGTGGACGGACAGTAAAACCGTCCTAAAATGGATTAACTCGGACGCGTTAGAATTCCAAAGGTTCGTGTCACATCGATTAGCCGAAATAGACAGGAGGTCAGAGAGGGCTAACTGGCGCTGGGTTCCGTCGGCGATGAACCCCGCTGACAAGGCCACCAGATTGGACTGGCCCAATAATAGTAATGAGTGGTTGTCGGGTCCCCCTTTTCTTCGCTGTCCACAGGAGCAGTGGCCGGCTGACACCGACCTCGACGTGGTGGCGGAGCAGGACTTGGAAAGAGTGCAGCGGGTGCACACAGTTGTGGCACAGACAGAACCACTGCTGCACTACGAGCGACTACCCACTTGGACGCGCGCATTACACGTCATGGCGCGTGTATTAGTGTTTCTAGACAGATGCCGCAAGCGACGTCTTACAACGGTGGTGTCGGCGGATGACCTGCACGAGGCTGAGTTGCGCCTCTTGCGCCTGGCACAAGCAGAGAAGCTGAGCAGCGAGGTGTCAGGCCGCGGAATTGCCTGGCATTTCAACCCCCCGGCATCCCCACACATGGGCGGGTGCTGGGAAAGACTAGTGCGCTCTATAAAAAATGCGCTCAAGGCGACGCTTCGAGAGCGTGCCCCCCGCGAGGAGGTCCTTTACACCCTCCTCGCCGAGGCCGAACTTATAGTCAACAGCCGCCCTCTCACATACGTGAGCAGTGACGTCGAGCATTCAGTGGTGCTGACCCCCAACCATCTCCTGCTGGGCACTGCCGCGGGAGATGCGCCGTGCACACGTCGGCATGCCGCCGACCTGGACTCCCGCCGCATGTGGCGACGGGTGAACGCGCTGGCCAACCTCTTTTGGAGGCGTTGGCTGCGCGAGTACCTGCCGACGCTGCAACGTCGCAACAAGTGGACAAGTGACGTTCCAAATGTGAAAGTGGGTGACGTGGTTGTAGTGACGGATTCAAGTAAACCACGAAACCAGTGGACCAAAGGGGTCATTAAAAGTGTTTATCCTGGTGCGGACTCTATAATAAGAGTAGTCGACGTAAGAACAAAGCATGGAGTTCTACGTCGGCCAGTGGTAAAGATAGTTGTACTCCCTACTGACGGAAGTGTAGTCGGTTGAACCCTTCTACAGGGGGTGGAAATGTAAGGGAGTACAGCTATCTCAAATCTAGTTTATATCATGATAAGGAAACAGTATATTATGTAAATTTATGATCGGTCGATCTGTTAAGACCACAGTAAAATAACTAAGTAATTTTTATACACCAAGCTATTAGTATATAGAAAATATACACCTTTTTGTTAATAGCTCCTAGAATAAGACCCTAACATAGGCTTAAATGTTATTAATAGGTACACTAAGACCTAGGGCAACATAATTGTAAATAATAACAGTAACATATAATGTGGAAACAAGTAAAAACAGCTATTTACTTGCAAAATGTAGAGCCACATAAGAAAAGTTAATATGATAAAGTCCCACAAGGCAATCATAACAAACCGCCTGATTGGCTAAAAGGCCCCATTGTATTATAGATCCGGGTTCGTTGGGCGAGTCCATTAGAAATTAGGACACAGGGGTAAGAGGCGGGGTGTCGCGGGGAGAGGTTTTATGACCTTGTTTACGCTCTCTCGCACAGGTGATTGGATAATAGGTGGGAGTCCGCCATAGCCCCACCAGCACTTGTGCTTTTGTACGCAAGTATAAATATGGCGGCCCAGAGTATTAACGAGAATAGTCCGGTTAAGCAGACGACAACCTCCTAGGTTGAACTGCGAGATGCCATTCCCAAAAAAAAAAAAATATTAACGAGTAGTCTTCATCCAAAATTCCTCTGATAAGCATCGCGCTTACTCTGTATCTCGTTTGTCGTATAGTTATTGTATTTGTGTGCCTAAAGTTTTTCTCTGTATTGTGTTTATGTTAAATTAGTAGCTTCAAATTGTGTTTTCCGTGTTAGTATAAGTGTTAATTGATGTAAATATAGTTTGGAGTGTTGTTAATATAGAGTTTTAAATAATCGCTCATCAAGTGTGTTGTTATTTCAACCCTGCGGCCTGCATTCCTTACACTAGTGGTCTGTGGAGTGTCAGCTTTGTGGATGTTGTTGGTGAGATAATATTTAATAACATTATCAAACGTATTTCTTTGGGTTACACGTGTTCCGTTATGAGCACTTATGAAGTATACACTGAGCAACGATTAAACTGATTTTGTCGCATTGTATTGTTGTAATATTTTTTTTCTCTTAGGCTGTACTTTCCCACTGCTGGGCAAAGGCCTACCCCATAGCCTTCTTCTCTTCTCTCTGTGCGGTTTTCTCCGGCCAATCCCTCACAAACGACTCTAAGTTGTCTCACCAGCGTTTTCTAGACCTCCATCGGAGAGGGGGTGCCAGAAGATTGGGAGTTTAAAAAAAAAAGTATTAGGCATTGGGGTGCTTTATGGAGTTTTTAAAGAGTATTTTTTTAAAGAATTATCGCTACTTATCAAGAAGACGAAACTTCTCAGACACACGATTAGAAATGACACCTTTACAAGTAACTAACTTATAAAAGTATGTCCTAAAGTACGAAGAAAATCAACAAAAAAGTTTATTTCCCAAGCAAAACTTTACCAACCCTTCACCCCGTTATGTAGTCAAGGTCAAACGAAAGCTGTGACCGAAAATAAAGTTGAAGTACATGCTATTAGTCTGGCCTTTTTATCCTCAAATACAGATGGAGTATATGGACTTAGTATTGTATAAGAACGGGTCCAGACAATACAATCATATACATAAAAACTAATGACGGGACCATACGGGACTAAGGGTCGGCAAATAAAATTGAATACCTTTTGTAGCAGTTTTTTCTTTCTTAAATAAATGGAAAATTATTCTTATGACAGGGTTTTGTAGGGCTGTAATGTCGTACATTAGAGATATTGTAAGTCGTTCTTAGAACGAAAGCGTTCTAAGGCGCTGTTGGGAGTTTCAACGCTCAACTCAGCGCGGGAAGCTAAATTTCTAACAACGCAATTTTATTTAAATAATAATTTAGGCAAAGCTTATTGTTAGTTAATACGGTTATAATATAGTATTGCTAAAATGAAAGGCGTAATTTTTTTTTTTTTTTTTCACAAAAATCCATTGGGAGTTCCATTATCAGGTACATATTATTCATAATATTAACCATATATTATTATTCATATTATGATTCTACTAAAGCCGCCACTTTAGACCCCAAGAAGAACAGGGAAGAGATTAAACAGAAAAAGAAAACCAGTAAAACAGTTCAAGTCTTCTTATCTTTTTCTCTTTCTTTATTAAAAAAACTTTGCCCCACACTAGGAATTTGTCCTGTATCGTGGGTATATATACAAACAGCCAAAAACCAAGTCTAAAAACAAATACCATATTATTATTATATCCAAAATTTATATTTTGGAAGAATCACATAAACTGTGAATGGGTAACAATAATAGTCAGAGATCTACATGTAATAGTTATATCTACCTACTGTTATAATAAAAACTTTGATGTAACACATAAAAGCGTAGTTCAAGTTAAAGATAACCATCCGCTTCACTGACTTACTAAAAATATCTGCCCACATAAAGGGCTACCGCGATTCTTTTATCTTTACCTACAAGTAACAAGAGTAATCTCTCTTCTGCCTTAGAAGGCACGTTTACGATCCAATGGGCTTAAGGGTACGGGTAGACCTTCGGAACAACTTAAAAGCTTTTAAGACTCTAACAAAAATCGACTGGATGAGCATGACCTTGATTGACCCTTTGATTAAACTGTTAGGTATCGGAAAGTCCGTTTAAGTAAATATTTTCAGCTGCAATATACTACAAAAATATTAAAAATTTTATATCCTTAAAAATAATCGGATCAAGTTTATATAACTGGGCCTTTCAACTTAGACAATTTTTGATTACAGGGGAATGGCACGCGGTCCATTTCTTTTGGGCCGTTCAGACAAAATAACCAATCAATCTTCCAAGTTTTTTCCCAACCTTGTTAAGGTCGGCTTCCAGTCTAACCGAATGCAGCTGAATACCACGGTGGGTAGATAATAGCTGAGTAAAATAAATCAAAATGGTGGGTAGTAATTGTCTTATAAAAGATAAGACAAAAAATCCAATTAACAAGAAGTGTGGGCGGATAAGTGAGATCCTCTACTTTAGGAATAAGAATAAATTAGTAAATTAAATCTTAGAATAATATTTTTCATTCAACTTCATGTAGCAATAGAAACAAATCAAAGTAAGTACTCGTCTACTAAAAGTCTAAAAAGAAAGCATTTCCCGTTTCCGAAATCACGGAAAATCATTCGAACCAAATCTCGAATGCCGCCAGCTTTTCTTTTCTCAAGCCGCAAACGGCCCCATCGAAGGAGGGGCGGCCAAAATCCTCCCTGTCACATTTACAAAATGGGACCACTCCGTTTTTGGGTCAACCGTTTTGAGTGAAGCAATGTGTTTATGTATTTAGAATATTATAATCACCACTTTAGACACGGGTTATTGATCATGACAAGTAATGTCGGGTGTTTTGTGTTGTCGTGTAAATTTCCCTTTTGCGGGTTTTTCTACGGAGCTGTGTTTATTGTCGCGGCAATATTTGGGTCGTTAAGTGGAGTGCTACTTGTATGTGTTGCGGTACTTTGGATATTTGGAGCAGTAGAGGGCATGGATGGATGGGTAAAATAAGGAATCTATACTAATAATCTATAATAATAATAAAGCTGAAGAGTTTGTTTGTTTGCTTGAACGCGCTAATCTCAGGAACTACTGGTCCGATTTGAAAATTTATTTCAGTGCTATCAATGTTAGATAGACCATTTATCGAGAAAGGCTTTAGGATATACATCATCACGCTACGACCAACAGGAGCGGAGCAACAATGAAAAATGTTGCGAAAACGATGAAAATGTGACGCAGTCGAAGTTACGCGGGACAGCTAGTGAGTACATAAGAGGAAGTCTGAAAGTTGAGCCCGTGACTGAAAAGTTGAGTGGTATGCCTCATGCTCTGTTGGGCTCGTACCCACGATACAGGAGAAATTCCTAGTGTGGGGCAAAGTTTTTTTTTAAAATAAATACATAAAGTCGCTAGTGGATTTCCGAGTGTAAAGTGAAAGTCTTTGCAGAAATAGAAAACACTTCCCGTGTTTTCTATTTCTGCAAAGACTTTCAACAGAATTGTCATATTTAAGGTTTTCAGTATCGTTATCATATCATAAAACTTTGTTTTTGACTTTCTTAATCTTCATTAAACTTTAGTTACGGGCCCTGCTTGTCAGAGGGTGGTATGGTACTTAAATAAAAAACTAATCTATGAATATTGTAGAGCAAAATTTTGACTATTGTCACTGTTCCCTACAAGGGCTTTTTCAAATTTTCATCATCATCAGCCTATTATGTTCCCACTGCTGGGACACAGGCCTCCTCTCAATGAAAGGGAGTGGGCTTTAATCCACCATGCGGGCCCGGTGCGGGTTGGTAGATGTCACATGACTTCGAATGTGTTCTAGGAAATGCCCGTTTCCTCACGATGTTTTCCTTCACCGTTTTGAGAGCAGCGGTGATGAAATAAATAATACAAAGTAATGCGCCTGTTTGGGTTGAACCTACGTCTTACTGCTCGTAAGTCGGGGCTGCCATGACTGGGCCACCGCTGCTCAAATATTAGCAAATCATTATATTAGAGAATAATTTACTTAGGTATATTGCTTTCATAGTACATTGCTAACACTTTTAAACTTTTGGAACTAGAAGCAGACACTACAACATGAGTTGCCATTTACACAACACAACAAAGTTGGCGTTACAAAATAATATATTTTTGGGTTCACTAACGTTGCGTAAAACTTCAAAGCATTAACCCCATTTAATACCACCTTTGCTAACCGAACCCATCAAATTAACGCCATTCTTTTTGAGGTTCGTCAAACAGCCTTTTTGAAAAAGTAGGGGCGTTCAATGGGCAGCCCCATAGCAGAGTGGGGGTGTATACTAGGTAGTCAAATTCCTCCCCTTGTCAGTGGCAGTGTTACTCGGTTTTTAGGTCAGTTATTCTGAGTAAAATGGCGATATGTTGATGATGTTCTTATTTCACGAGAACGTGTATAAGTGGGGGTTTTTATGTAACCGATTGGTGCTCTGTTTTTGAGGAATGGTATTTTGTGGAGGCGCGTTTTGTTTGTTGTACATCTTGATGATAAGTGACATGCTTTTCAGTGTAGACAGTATAATACCCACATAATTTTAATCTTTTACGTTTTATAACCAAACTTACACTGTCACTCACGGGGATATCTTCAGTGAATTTCAATTATTGTGCGTTATTTTTGGAATGCCTTGACTTTATATCGAGTTCCATTAGTACGCCTAGCAAAAGAATAAAAAAGAGACGAAAAAAAAGAGTTGGAGGAGGGTAAATTTGTCTGCCCCAATTCTTTTTATTACCATCAACTCGCATTTTCCAGTCATTCCTCCATCATGGCGCTTACAACTCGGTAGCTCACAATAATTGAAAATCACGGAATACATCCCATAACTGACGGTATAAGTTTTAATACCCACGTTCCTTATGAATCCCGTATAGTGGGATTGAATTCTGGGATCCAATTAAAATCAGCAGTTTCAACGTAGTACAAGTTTTAAGGCAAACATCATGAGGATAATTCATTATTTAGGCGACAATGGACATGATATGTTTGAAGTTTCTAGTATGGCTTAATAAGTAGTACCTTCAGCTAAGCACATGCCATTATTTAATTTAATGCTTTTCATACTCTGGATTTTTCTTTATGATGTAGTGTGTCAAGTTAGACAAAATCCTCGACTATTTATTAAAAAAAATCGTCACAATCCTTACAAGAGACGTGAACAAAACCTCCGTCATAGGGGCGGTATAATTTTCTATCAATTGTATTCCTACAGTATACATGTATGTTGTAGGTTTCTCACGAAGGCTTTTGATTTCGTTCCTATCTCCATTATTCTTGACAAGATGGAATCTATTGGAATTTGGGATCACATTTCATACATAATTCGAACCCACATTTTCAGGCTAACATAAAAAACAAAAATTATCAAGTTTAATAAAAAGAGAGTATTATTTAATATGTCTGGCGTTCCCCAAGGCAATATGCTGAGCCCAACATTTAAGCAAAAACAGAATAATGATATCTTTACAAACGAAATATTCATGAAAAGACAGAATGCTTGCAATAAATGTAAGTGAAACCTCCCTCACAAGGACATAGGAATTTTGGGTCAGTTGTAACATGTAACTATGTCGTTATGTACATTATTGTATATGGCTGTGTAGGGAGACGCAGGACCCATGTTTGTGGAGGACGTCTATGAGTTGTATTCCAATCTACATAAGAGTGTGTGTGTGTGTGTAAATATTTGTTCGTCTGTGTGTGTGTATTATAACATACCGTGTCTTCATTGCTTGTATTCAGATTCTCCTATTTAGGCTGAACAGTTTCTATTCAGACATTTGTAGTGATTTCATACTCTACATAATCCATAAAATCATACATAGCCTCGAAACGAATAGTCAATCGTTTCTTGCGAACATCGAAATCTACCTATGTTAAGAAGTGGAAACAGTTCACTTGATGCTTATAAGCTCATAAACAAATCTAGATATTTTCTATGGTTCGTACGTGGTAGAAAATGTGTTCCCAAAAAACAGAATTTGCCGCAAAAATAAAAATCTTTTATACACAGATGGTGGTAGCTAACACATAACACTATATACAAGAAATATTCGCATGTACATGCGAATATACATTGATGGCTTACTTTCATCGTACGTGTTCAAGTACTTTTTCCGAAGCGTTTGTCGTTTTTTTATAGAAGAAACGCGGAACATGAAAGACCACCTGATGCCGCTCGTAAAATTTTAAGAGAAACGTTTATACTGTGAAGTTTTTTGTTATCTATGTTTATGAGTACAAAGTGCCCAATATATCTTGGTATCTGGCGAAATAAGGAACTAAATTTGAATGGAGTGAGTTTGACGTCTTGCTATATTTCTGCTACGAGTATCAACACTGGTGAGATGTGTCTAGTTCCAGTGGTAGCATGTGCCGTGCTTCGGTTAACGTCTTTGATAGCATCTGCTGGTTATATGAACTGGGTATAATGATGTTAAGATTTTTTAAAGAAAATATTACTTCGTTACTTCTGCAGTTACCCATGACATAGAAGTTTTTTAGTTATAGTTGACTCATTTTATGAAAATATTTTCCTCGTGGCTATTGAAATTATCACTAACTAGCTGTCCGGCGCAACTTCGTTTGCGTCACATTTCCCCCGTTTTCGCAACATTTATTGGTCGTAGCGTGATAATATATAGCCTATAGCCTTCCTCGATAAATGGGCTATCTAACACTGAAGAATTTTTCAAATCGGACCAGTAGTTTCGGAGCCTATTTGATGCAAACAAACAATCAAATCTTTCTTACTTTATAATATTAGTTTAGACAATATTCTTATTCAAATTTCTCAAAAGTCAATAGCATTTTAAAGTACACATCACTCATTGCTTTATATGACCTTCAGTAGCCATTTTTTGTTGAGTTTCTCGTGGACATAGTTTGTTAATGTAAATGAGGAAATATTAATGTATCTGTGAGATAAATAATAAACTATTATGTATTTATACTATTATATTATTACCACCGCAAGCTATAGAGTTAACTCTATAGATTGCGGTGGTAATAATATTATACGTATATTATGTATAATTAAGACGTATATTATTTTTTTTTACTTACATATATTTAGTAAAATAACATTTTCTAACCAAATTGACCCAAAGTATATTATCAAGGAAACTGTGTCATGTTTCTTATCTATTCAGAAAAATGTACAGAAATTGTAAAACATCATGCCTAATGCGTGTGAATATCAAGATGGTTGACGTCATTAGCATCATCATCAACTGTCGGTAAACAACCATTAAAGAACATTATACCGCTCAGATGACTGATGCTTGCATTTAATCTACTGATGTTTTACGAAAACAGCTGCAAGAAGCAACCTTAAGGCCTACCACTAACTTTTAAAGCAGTGCAACATCTTACTTCAGTGTAAGAAAGAGATGCAGCTAGACGTCCTCTAGAACTCCATCTCTTTCACTAAATTAAGTAAATTGAGGTAATAATGCTAAAAGAGATGATAATCATAAAATTAAATTGATTTAAATGAACTGTAGCACAACCGAAAGAAATGTAAGGAACTGAAAGTGTCATCAATTTTCATAATTTACGTAACTAGCTTTCTTGATATTATTGAGAATAATCAAACAAAGTCCTCCCATGAGACAAAAAGAGGTAGGAAAAGCCCTAAACCAAAAAAAAAAATGTTGTTAAAATGTTTTTGCTTGGAAACAACAATATTTTAATCGATAGGGAGGAGATTACCATATCAGCGAAGCACTACGAAGGCATCGTAAAACTAGTTAATACAGAAACCAACTAAGTACAGGGCTTGAACAAAATCAGATGACACAAAGTACGCTATCAGCAAACAAACTCAAAGAAGACGAAATGATTGACAACAAACTAAGCGTCATCCTTATAACCAACAAATAAACAAAACGTTTGAATCATTACCATTCCTTGTAAGATCACCACGTAAAAATGCTCACTACAGTTAAGAAATGCTCACAAGCAAAACTGTCTATTCAACGAAAACAAATGTGACAGAGCGAAGACAGGAAAAGAATAAGGTTAAGTGTCATACCTACCCGAGGTAGAAATCATATAAGGTTATAATCAGATAATTGTATCTACCTCGCAAGAAGATAATAATACATTTCCTGGTGAATAAGGATGGAATAATGGAGCGTGTGAAAAAAATGTAATTGCAAAAATAGAAAGAGTGAAGAGCGAAGTAATAAAACAAAAATAGGAAATAAAGGAACTCGGCAGATGGTGAGCATACTGAGCATAGTAACAGGATGAGAAAGAAAATGATTAATGTGTGAGAATTTTAATATTCTTTCTCAAGGACCAAGAAAATAGTGTTGAAAGTCCGCTAGTTTAGTACATATCTGTGGTTTTAGCAGAAGAGGGAAGACTATAAAAGTTATAACATAATAATACTTTTGTGATTAACGAAGGGTTAGACAAAAGACATGTGCACCTAAGATTAAATTCTAATTTCGCCAATTTTAAGTCACTTGTAATAGGGGCGAGCTTATTGTCATCAACCCGGAGCAAACTGCTCTGTGGCCGTAGCCGACAAATTTCCGATGGAAAAACCAAATAACATTTTGCCTAACTTAGAAATCGAACCCAAGACTAAAGTGCTTAAGCATGAAATAGCAGTAGCCCTTGCGATCACTAGACCTAGGTCAGGAGTAAAAAAGTTGCCAGGTTAAAAATACTTGAAAACGCAACTCAGGTGTAAATTGTAAAGAGAACTCTTTATTACAATGCAGTCTAGTCGATCAATTTACTTTCAGTTGATGTAAAACAGACATTAAAGTCATCATCATCATTTCAGCCGAAAGACATCCACTGCTGGACCTATGTCCAGCAGTGGATGTCTTTCGGCCTTTCCCAACGCCGCATTGACATAAGGGGGTTTTGCCATATCGCCACGCTTGGCAGGCGGGTTGGCGATCGCAGTACGGTTATTACAAAAGCACAGAGAACGCTGCTGCTTATTCTCTGAAAAGTCCCTTAGTCGCTTCTTACGACACCCACGGGAAAATATGGGATGGTGCTATTCTTTACGTCCGACACCATGCAGAACAAACGGAGAACATTATACGCATGGAGGCTAATGAATGGTTGACCAACCAAGAGGGCTTTTACTTTCACTGAGCCGGTCATTTCGGTTACTCTCTTTCTGCTGTAGTCTTAGGCTTGCTACACAAAATCTATACTAACATTTTAAATAGGTAAAGCTCGTTCATATGGATGTAGGTGCTAATCTTTGGAACTGATCTGATTCCAAAAATTCTTACAATGGGCAGCTATTATCACAGAGTGTGATAGTCTAAATTTAAAACGTAACAGACCATAACAGGGGCGAAACCGCGGAAAAATGCTAGTGTTATATAAAAGTTCAAGTAAAGTGGCTTGCTTTATTTAGCTTTACGTCTACCGAGCCAACCCGAACATGATACAGTGACATTAGACGCCAATGGGTATGACCCGAATTTAAGTAGGTATTGTAATTAATTCGGTTTGGCTTCGTTGCTACCATACTGCCGAAACGAATTTGAACCTTCTTGAACAAGTATATAGCACGGTTTACGCCAACCAATCAATACGTTTTTACGACAACCTCAACTAGAAAACCTACATTTCCTTCCACTACTTTTACCGCTCCTAGAAAAGGTCGCCAAAAATACTAGCTATATACAAAAAACACTAAGAAAATTGCCAAACCCTTTCACTAGCAACTTTCTGAATAACACAAGCCATAAATCAGCCACAGATGAAATATAACCGATGGGGAAAGAGGCTTATTACCGAGGTAAAAGTAATGGGAAATATTCCCATGTGATTGGGAATCTATGAGCTTTTGTATTGGTTTCGTTCAGGGGTTAATAAATGGGTGTGTTAAGGCCAGGGTGTGGATTGAGGTCGGTGGTTCTTGGTAAGTAATCATGCTTTGCTAATGCGTCACTGAGTTTGAACATTAAACCAAGTCGGTTGGGTTAACAGTCAAAGTTCACTGATATGAAAAGAGTTGGTATATAATAATTCTGCCCGCGGATTTCGGCAATTGCCCACGTGTGCGTTACCCCCGCAAAATAATGACGAAAATAGTCATATAAATGTTAAAGATAATAGTTGTTGCCCGCGGCTTCACTCGCGCGTAAGTGTAAGTAAAAAGAATAGAATAAATAGTTGTGTAAAACTCCGTAATTTTCAAAGTCAGAGAATTCGTTCTGGTTAGAAAAAAGTATATGACGGCGTTTTTATTTTTATTTTAGATTGTTACTGACCTAAATAGGTTGTTCCAGAATTTATTTTATACATGTTTTCCGAGCTACGATGCCGTAGCTCAAATGCCCCGGTCATCCATTCAAGCCATTCGATATAGTTAATGGTGTAATTAAGCTAACTTACATTTTTTTTATTCAAAAATGCTCAGTTTAAACAAAACTATTTAACTCCCGGAAAACTAAATTCATAATGAATTATCCTAGCTGCTCTTTGTAAATGACGTTTGCGGTGTTTCCTTTTGGAGCTAAAATTACTAAATTACTCGCAGAGCTCACTTCAGAGGATGCAACATAAAACTGCCCATGTGAGAAACAGTTCTCACTTAAATTAATGCCAGCGTAAGGGAGGATATTGAGACATTGTGTATGTTAAATTTTAAATTTTTTGACACCGTTTAATTAAGTTCTAGTATAGGTGTTTAATTTATTTTAAGTTTGTAAATTATGTAAATAATTATGAATATTTAAAAACGGTGAAGCCCTGCCCTCAAAAACAGTGAAGGAAAACATCGTGAGGAAAACGGCATGTCCTAGATCTAAATTTCGAAGAACACGTGTCATCTACCAACCCGCACTGGGCCCGCGTGGTGGATTACAGCCCACTCCCTCTCATAGAGAGGAGGCCTGTGTCCCAGCAGTGAGAACATTATAGGCTGGTGATGATTTTTAGGATCTCTCTTGTGGTACCTCTTAGAACAATAGTAGGTAGGTTCACTATTGAACCGTACCAGTCCGTAACAAATAAAATGAGACAATGGACCTGCAAATACTTTTTACGATATTCACCTACTCCAGTATTTTTCTCGTTACAAAATGAAAACGGTTTTGAAAGAAAATCCCAATAATAAGTTCAAGTCATGGCGGGCAGACGAAGCGTACAGACAAAATAAAATCACTACAAGTGCATTTTTTATGGCAACACTGCCGTTTCTTTTCTCCCTACTTTTTGTTGTATGTTGGTGTGGGCGCGTTTTCAGAGTAATTTTTACTGAGTGGTGATAATACTTTATTTTATTTGAGTTTTTTGTTTTTCAACAGTTAATAAAAATTCCCACTGCTGGGATAAAGGTCTCCTCTTCTCACAAGAGGAAGTGGGCGATTATTTATTACCACAAGGCCGCAGTGCGGGTTGGTGGTTGCCACATATCCTGCAATTTTTTGGGGTAAGGACAACCATTAGGACATGGACCGAATACTTTTCTTGAATCAAACTGACAATTTTGGGGAATAAAATACGAAACCATTTCCGTGATTCTCGATGATATGGATGCAAGCAACACTAGTTCGATCCTTTATTGCGGTATTTGTTCAAGTTTTTATTCCTAAATAAAAGTAGGAACAAGATACTCCACAGACGTTTCAAAAATTGTTCTCAATTGAAAATTGTTTCTATAAGTGTATTTCAAGAATCCATGTTTGGCAATGTGTGCTAAACAGACTGTGAAACATGTGCGTTCCCTGACGTCATACGTTTTAAAACAGACAAATAATACACAAGATACACCGTAAACAGGATATGTCGTTATTATAGCATTTAATTGGTTAACTTGAACAATAAGTTGTGGTTATATAGCCGCAAATTATGACCGTGTTATAGCTATTTAATTGGGTAGTAACAAGATGATTGGACATACTGAACGTCTATGTATAACTTGAATTGTATTGTGCGTCTATCGATTTTAAACGGTTCAATACTTTGAATAAGGTCTAAGTTTTGGAGGAGGGAAATGTCATCAAATCGGAAGAGGTCCGAGTGGGCCGATGCCAGCCAGGGCTGCGGGACTGTTCGAAAGAGATACCGCGGCCCTGGAACACAAAGGGCTAAGAAGGAACATTGGTGGGTTTTTAGTCAGTACAAGTCTGGCACTCTCGTCCGCCCCGCCCAGAGCAGGAGGGGTCATTTTATGACAACCCATCCGTAAAAAAAAGTCTAAGTTTTTTGTTTAGACTAATTTTCATTCGCAGTTAAATAGCGACTACGGTTCAAACAGCCCATTATGTATTCAAATCATCATCGTTCTCCAAACAAAAACCTAATAATATTATCCGAATTCATTTTGGGTCGCCACAGCATGTCTTCTTCCATACTTCTATATTACTCGTCATCTCAGCCGTCACCTCCTTTCTAACCATCCATTGCTTTTTGGTCTTCATCTATTTAAACCATTACACCTAGACCATGCATTTAATTAAATGTTGGTCAAAAACTGCTATGTAACGAAATTATTAAACGTTTCTGGGAATTTACATTAAAACATGCTTACTTGAAAAAAAATCGGTGTCATAAGTTCAGAACCTTTTTCATCAAAATTATATGAATTTAGCCCTATGTCACATTTTTTTGCATTTTCTTCATCATCATTCTCTTGCCCTTATCCCAATTTATTTGGGGTCAGTGCAGCATGTCTTCTTCTTCCATACTTCTCTATTACTTATCATATCATGAGATTCCTCCTTTCTTGCCATATCATCCTTCACACAGTCCATCAAACATCACAGTGCATCTTCTTCAACTTTTGATTAAGATTTATACTTATGCCTTCATCATACAAAACAATCCGGTACATTGAAGCACATACCGTTATCATCGTGCGAAATCGTTCCAGTCAAATCTGTATTCCGTATTGTTTATTTTTGTATACTCCGTGGGAGAAACTTTTTGGTGCTAGTCCTAATACAATGCTATTTTTAAAAATGTTGATTGAGTGTGTGGGATTTTGACTGATCTACTGTCCAAATAAATCAGGTTGCGATTCGATTTTGTTTTTTTTTGTGTACACGTGTAACTAATCAAAAGTGAGTTCCTTGTCCGTACCTAATTCTCTGAACGAATTTGTAGTTCGGAATGAAATACGTTTTGAATGAAAGACTCCTTGACTTGAGTTCGTCGTTTACAGTCTTGGACTTTGTCTCCTTCTTTAATTAAGATGAACAGCGGGAAATTAAATTGCATTAATAGGTTGACTGTTAATTAGCGACTAATACTAATTAAATAAGTACTTGATTGTACACATCGTTGTGAACAACTTTTACTAGAGATTAAATTCTAACCGAAAAAAAACTTATATCCCACATATTTTTTCGAAGGTACTGAACAATTTAATCTTTTTTAGCGAGTTCAGAGATACCACAGAAGAAAATTATGGTGATGGGACTATTTATGAAATACAACTGCTTTGTCTACATGTAGATGTTACTTAGCACAGAATAAAGGAAGTCGGATAGGCAGTCGCTCTGTGTAAAAATATACCAGTATTTTTGCGACTGCCTCCGGTTAGACTGGAACTTCCGCTGCATCCGGTTAGACTGGAAGCCGACCCCAGCGTGACTGGGAAAAGGCTAGGCATCCTAGCATTAAGCTACTTCAAGATGAAGCTAGTAAGCTTAGTCATCTAACTAAGCAATGTCAATACCAGAGACAACGCTCTATTATCACAACGAAGTCATAGAAGTCAGAGAACGAACACCAGTACCACTGAATCATGTGCTATCAGAACCCAATCTACGTTGGCATAATAGTCAATGTAAAGACACAAATAAAACACAGGCGCATTCAATTATAGAACGATTCCTTATGCGCAGTCGTAGGTGCACTCAATCGTGTATTGACAGTTGTTTTGATTGGAGCTGTGTTGCCAGCGGGCAATTACCCAGAATCGTGGGAATACAGAAAAAATACAGTGTCTACGCATACGCATTTTCTAAAATATAACTTTTACTGAAAATTGGATTTTTATGATAACATCCCCATATGGTTAGACTAGAGGTCTATAGATCTCCCCTACTCTGCGTACTATAGTACAGTACACCCGCATTTAACCAAATGGTATTGAAGTCTCATGTAATCATCATCATCATTTCAGCCCAAAAGACGTCCACTGCTGGACATAAGCCTCCCCCAAATGTCGCCACATTGACATTTTGGGGGGTTTTACCATAATCGCCACGCTTGGCAAGCGGGTTGGTGAACGCAGTACGGTTGGTACAAAAGCACAGAGAATGCTGCTGCCCATTCTCTGGCAAATCCCTTAGTCGCCTCTTACGACACCCACGGGAAGATATAGGATGGTGCTATTCTTTACGTCCGACACCATACAGTGCTCATTTAATAGGGGGTCATTAACTAGCCACTAATCCAGTCTTCGGGCTGCCACAGCTGGGAAATCCCTGATGGAAAACCTAATTTTTTTTTTGTTTGAACTGAAAATCGAACCCAAGACCTCTTGCGAGCACTTATAGGGCAACAAGGCAGCTGATTCTAATCATTATCGAATCTTATGTGGTTGTGGTGATGCTTCACCACAGCCACATGCCATGAAGGTTTAGAGCAGTGAAGACTGGTAGAAAACTTAGCATTAAATTAAACTCTCTTTTATTGATGATGATGAACATTATCACTAAAACGGAGTTGAACATTATTCGTAAAAAGAGCTAGAAGTGAATAAAAACCTTGCTATACTAAGGACTACTATTAGAATTAAGGTAACGGCTTCCATTTGACTGAACTTGAGTATCTATTCAATCGCGTGTAGCGCCCCGTTTTCAATATATTACCCTTTTAATATCAAGGCAATATCCTCACTATTTTGCGAAAACATTTCATTGCACATAGAATATGTTACAAAATATATTGCCTTTTTTTATCGAGAATCTACTTGGAAAAAACCTCCTTCAGATCAAATAAAATCAGCTTCTTCGGAAATATGAAAATGTAAGAAGCTTTACAATAATCCTTTTGACAATCTCTGAACCTTGAACATCAAGAATTAACGATATTGCGGAGTACTTCTTTGGAAAAAGTCACAGTTACAATCACTCAAAAAGGTCAATCTGACAACTTGAAAGTTCAAGATGTATTTAAACATCGCCCGAGATCCCATATTACATGGGATTAGATAGACCAGATATATGATGACATAATTTAACCTATATTGTCCTACTGTAAAGCAAAGACTTCGGCGTAACCCGATGATAAACATGCGTGATGTTGTGACCTCACGAGATTACAAAAAAAAGGGTAACAATTTTCCCACTTGGAGGAATTTTGATTTTAAGTCTTACAACCCAAAATGCGCGTGGGCTGCGGCATTTGTTTGTACTAGTCAATCTGTTTTGAGTGTGGTAACCATCGATTCGCGCCGTTCCTTACCGCATGCTTTCATAAAAATATCTTAAAAATACAGCAAGTATGAATGAAAGAAAGAAAACTCTTTTAGATCTGAGAGTATTTTTGATATATGTGGCAGGTGTGATGGGATATTTCTATTCTGAATTCGATGAGGATGTGTTATTTTTGTCTAATAATAGATTATTACCTAGATCTATTTCCGTTGCACATGATGGGGATTTAGATAGAGATCAGGTGTATAGAAAAGCAGTCAAGGCAGAACTCGATAATAAGGTTTTTTTTAAAGATTTTTAACTACCAGAAACATACAAACTGCGCAGGTTCAGGCCCTAAAAATGTGCTTGTACTAATATACTACTACTAATGTGCATCCACATTTTTCGAGCTATGTTTAAGTTCAATAGGGAGTACCCTATCGCCATGAACCGGGCACAAATTCAGACTCCATGCCTACCACTGAGAAATTCCTGTTAGAAAAGCCTAATAATACTTTGCCCGACTTGGGAATCGAACCCAAAACCACATACTCAGCAGACATGCTTACGACCACTACACCAATCAGACAGTCACCAGAGACACTGACTGATAAAGATATAAAACAGGTCACGACTACCAATGATCAATGATCAACGTTACACAAAAAATCAAGCGAATAAGTTGCTTTGAGCTAAGTATAAAATCTATAAAACCGAGGAAAGATCATTTTTGTGGACAGAATTTAAATTACAGAAGAAGAGAAATTTTAATTAGGATCTTGAAGTTGATACTAGTTCAAAAACGATACTGTAAAACATTTTATTTCACAAACAACGGTAGTTTTAGCATGAGAACCAAGTAGTTAGTGAATCAATGGGTTTTAGTATGAGAACCATAATAAAGTCATCATGAATGATTCTTTTATATAGATAAAAATAGACATATGACTTTAACGATAGTCTTCGTTACGATGAATGATACGTAGACACGTCATGGTATTGTTCTTAGAAACAGACAAGTTGGACAATTAAAAGCTACAGTAAAAAGTCATGCTTATGATGCTACAAACTCGTCGTTTACACTGTTTTGTGCAGAGTATACAGTTGCATACAAAAATAAAGATGCTTGGGACCTTATGAATAAAATGAAATTGAAAGGAGAAATAATATTTGTAGACAAGAGACACTTTTCACTGAAGATTTGTAAAAAAAATAGTATTTCTGAATAGCAAAACAGACCAGCAGAACAAGAAAAGAAGAAAGTTCTTAGAAGAACACCGCCTTTTCGTGTTTTTGTCCAAGTAGTTGTCAGACAAACAAATTGTACAGGCAAACGTTCAAATTTTAGATTATTCTGTTAAAGATTTGATTTAAGAAGTATGGAAAATGAAGACATACTGCGCTGAAATAAAATCTTAGTAAAATGGCAGTATACTGATTAGGATTTGCAAAATATACGTAGTTTATATAAAGTTTACCTTGAAAATATTACAAAACAATTTTACATGGTAAACGTAAACGATTTAACAATGCTATTTAACTCAAAACTCATACAGTATTATCGGTAGTTACGGTTCGAGTCATAATAAGGAAACATGTGCATAAAAAACACTGTTACAAATAAATAATTAAACACATCCTCAATGTGAATGTTACTAAAGCTAACAAACTTCCTCAATAACGTCACAAAATTGTATAATTTTTATGGAATCAAACATCAAACCAAAATGGAGAAATATCATGAGTAAAATAGAAATGTACTAGAACCAAAAATTACCTGAATATAAGAGAGTTAGAGGACAACCTCCGACCATGTGGTGTGAGGAAGAACTGCCCGATTCGACAACCCAGCGCAGATTGTCCTACCGCCAGAAAATTAGGAGAGGCAACCCCACCTAAAGTAGGATGGAGCTGGGAAGAAGAACAGTCCAGAACCAAAAATTGGAACACAACACGACCGTGTCATTCAACAACAAGAACTAAGCCCACGTGTTGGATTATGTCTTACTCTCACAAATATAAGAACTGCGTCCCACACAGCAGAGGTAATGTTATTTGCCGATTGTGAAACAGCTGGAGTAGATCTAGATTTCTAAAATGACGCTAAAAGCAATACAGTAGTGTTCAATCTTAAATCCATATTTAAAATAGAGAAAAAGTTAGAAAAAGCACCAACTCCAGACAGGAAGGAAAAGACACAGAGATCATGTATCTTCTAAGTCATAAGTTTCCATGTGCGTTATCAAAACCAAGCTACAAACTGTGGCATAACCCAAGGATCTGATATGCTGTAGTTTAGAGGACTTATCATTTTAGTCTAGGAGATCATAATATAGTGGACTCAACTTTGACAAATACACCTGTATTTGTCAAAGTTGAGTCCACTATATATTTCGTTTGTTTATTTGATTATTTTTCTTGACTACGTAATCAAGGAGCTTAATAGTATTCTAGAATGAATAGAAATCAACAATTGCAGTGGGTATGGTAAAATTGAAGCTAAGACTTTTGCACAAAATAATACACAAATACAGTCACACTAATATTCAAGGATACAATACCAAAAGAGTACTAATTATTGAAACATAAATGTTGGAGCAAAAAGCCCCCTACAATGACGTCATTTCACCTGTCGTGAAAACTCATTGACAGTTGTATTAGGGTCCACCGTGTACTACCAAAAATGAACCAAATCATAGCATTGACAAGGTGCAAAATAGCACTTTCACTTTATCATTAGTCACAGACAATTCGTATCGATTGTGCGTAAAGTTTTGTGTTTCACAGAAATTAAGTTATTGCCATGGACAGAGGAATTTCCAAGCAGGCATGTGGAGAATACAATTATCGATTAATGCTACCCCTACAACAGAAATTACTGGGACTCAAGCAAACGTTGAACCAGGCCCAGAACAATATGATGAAACACTTTAGCACTACGGGAATTAACTAAAATAGGACGAATATGACGCATTTTAATTGACGCAAACGATCTCTATTGTATATAATTCGTACTGTACTATGACGATATTTAGTAAAAACATAGACGAATTGACAGAAAGATAACAACACAAAAATACACAAAAAAAACATGGAAGGCACAGGGAATCTAATCACATCGATTAAATAGAAAAAAACCAGCATACATAATCCCTTAATCGTTGCACGCCCTCCACGCAATTTTATACCTTTGAACCGTTGTTAAAAGCACTATTATCGCTTGCACACACATAGGGCGACTCCCGTTCCCTTGCACTACACATTTACAATCACTCACAAAACTAATATTTTTAAATTTTTAAATAAAGAATTACTCACGCTGCAATGCTTTTTGAAAGCGGCCAGCGTTCCATAGACGCTTGGTACTTCATGTTTTCAATCTGCTTTTTGAGTGCTTCTTTGTCCATGGCTGCAAGAATACTAGGGTCCATCGCGCAGAATCTGTGGTGTAAAACACGCACACATAGTTAGAACGTACTGTGTCTGTGTAAGAGAGGGACGACTCGAGTACTGTTGGGTAGAAAGAGGTTTTGGTAGGAATTGGTAGTATTGTGTTTTGTATGGCGGTGAATTGAGTAATTGTTAACGCTTATTTCGTTACTACTGTTGATAGCATGATGAAATCATTTGGTATATTACGTCTTATTTATAACTTAAATCATAACATAGCAATTCCAACAAAAACATGAACACTGACACTAGTCAAAACAAAAATATCTCTATTTTACATAATGAATCATCAAGGATAAATTAATAATAATAAGAGCAACCAGTAACATACAAAGAAGAAAGTAATCAAGCATAAAATCAAAGAAAACCCAGTAAAAAACTGTACATTTCATACCAAAAAACATACATCTAATGACACCAATTTTTTATTTAAAATTATTTATTTGACATAACTAAGTTGGTTTTTTAAGGTAAGCACAAGATTTATAATAAGTTAACAGTTGATAAAATCACCTTAATAGAGACGAATCGTACACCAAAATCCTCCTAATACTCATACACAGTGGGTACGAGATTATTTAAATTTTACTCAAAAACCAAATAATTCCACTAACCTTTATTCCTATTTTAAATGTTTAACAAACCACCTAATTAAAACAAATACCAAAAAATATATTTTTATTCAACACTTTAGTGCTACACTGTACTATATCGCTATCTCTTTCCCTCGTTGGGGGAAACCGTTTTATGTGTGAGTGGGCGTAAGCGTGTAGGTGATGCGCGCGCAGAACTTCAGTTTCTATGACAACCCCTTTAGGCATACTGAAGTTAGCTTGCGCAAAGTTAGTTATCAAACCGCCATTGTAAATTAAACTCTATTTGCGAAGCTTTATAGTAGTGTTTCAGTTGTTACGTCAGTTGCAATATTAATGAATTAAAGCGTAATGCCCGGTAGTTCTTGGCATTTTGTACACCATTATTCTTTGTTTTCGGCCGGCTGTCATAGAGGGCTCTGTACTCATTCATTATACTCGCATCGGTAAATTTTTACATCACCGTCCCCTGTACCTAAGTTATAAAGATTTTATAGCTTAAGTTTCAAGTAATTAGGTAGCTAATCAGACGTTAATTAATGTCTACTGAGACGGGGTTTTCGTGACCTTGAAATAACACCTCAATGACTTTGAGGGTTAATCAAATTTATCATACTTTAATGCTGTGACGATGCGACATATTAAACAAAAAAGATAGAGTAAACAGATGTTTATCTATCTGTCTCTTTCGCACACAACGGTAAGCGACAATAAATTAGTGAGCTCTAAAAGCAAGAAATCTTTGAGATAATAATTAATTAAAAGTACAATGGACGGCATAAGATTTTTATTCAGATAAAAACAATAGGTTCTCTTTTTAATACAAACACTGGGAAAAAGGCCGGAGTTTTTTTGTAAGTTTAGATTTTAATTAATGCTTCATGCTTTAATTATACATCATCATCATCATCAGCCTATAATGTTCCCACTGCTGGGACACAGGCTTCCTCTCTATGAGAGAGAGTGGGCTGTAATCCACCACGCAGGCTCAGAGCGGGTTGGTAGATGTCACATGTCTTTGAATTTTTAGTTCTAGGACATGCCGGTTTCCTCACGATGTTTTCCTTCACCGTTTTTGAGGGCAGCGGTGATGAAATAAATTACACAAAGTAATGCGCCTGCCTGGGTTCGAACCCACGGCTTATTGCTGTTAAGTCCGGGCTGCCACCACTGGGCCACCGCTGCTCTCCTATCACATGGAACAATATTAACAACAAGTTGCAATACGTACAACTTCTCTATTGTCACAACAAACACTTCTACTTTCCATAAACGATGGAGATATCACGGAATGACGAACACAGATCGTTATCAAGGGACCTTACTCTAAAACACATACTATTACAATATGTTTGAATCGTGTCAGAAAAACTGTATCGTCACGAAAACCTTTCGTTAACAAAGTTTTAAACCCTCGATTGGAAGTTTTTGTTTGTTTTTCAATTATTTGTAAAAGTTAGACGCTATTCTGAAAAGTCTCTCAGAATGCTATAGGACAAATTGGTGTGATGAATTTTACTGATAGATTTCAAAACATAATATCACGCCTCTTATCCGCGAAGGGTTTCGTAGAGGTGTATGTACAATACAGTAATTCTTTCAGGGATTTCTCAGTATCAGCTCAGATTTAGGATTTTTCCACGGATGATGGCATTTTTAAATTATTTTTTAAGACATTGCCCCTCACTAGGATTTTCTCCTGTATCGTGTATTTAAACTCACATATACAAACAGCCAGACCCAGAACAACTACCAGTAGGTCATACAAATATTTGTTCCGTGCGGGTATCGAATCCGCGACACGTAGCGCAGTAGCCGATCGCTCAGCCACTGCGTCAACCGTGTCGGCAAACCCAGCCAACCCTGTAGTTATCTGTGATTGTGCTTATAGTAGCGTACTTGTTACAAAATAAATAGGTTAAAGAGTTTTAGGTAAACAAAACAAAGGTGATATAACTTAAACTAGGGGTAGGCAAGCATAAAACAGTAAACATGATTTTTAGTAAGTTGTGGGTAGACGTAAAAGTTGACATAGTATACGCAAAATATTTAGATACTAAGTTTGTTTACATTGCAATTGTAGTTTGTTTATTGATTGTGTTTGGTTATATACGTTATACTTTTATAATCATCATCATCATCTATAATGTTCCCATTGCTAAGACACAGGCCTCTCTCTATGAGAGGGAGTGGGCTGTAATCCACCACGCGGGCCTAGTGCGGGTTGGTAGATGTCACATATAATTATTTTTTTTTGTTCCAGGACATGCCGCTGGTTTTTCACGATGTTTTACTTCACAATTTTGAGAGCAGCGGTGATGAAATAAATAACACAAAGTAATGCGCCTGCCTGGGTTCGAACTAACGACATTACTGCTCGTAAGTCGGGGCTGCCACCACTGGGCCACCGCTGCTCTCCGCGCCTCTACTACATAAGACTTAAACAAAAAGCGGTTCTTCGCAAATATATCCGTACAATCTGTTACCGAGCAAACCGATTATACCGCGCATTCGCATTAAACCTACCAATGTTTTGTATGTTCGTTGGTTGAGTGGTCGCAACCGCTACTGTTGTGCAGGTCCTGGGTTTGGTTCCCAGTTGGGTCAATGCATTATAGATGAATTTCTTAGTATGGTGGATTTGTGTCCGATTGACGACAAGACGTTCGCCTACTCTACTCACTCACTCATCATCAGCCTATAATGTTCCCACTGATGGGACACAGGCCTCTTCTCTATGAGAGGGAGTGGGCTGTTATCAACAACGCGATCACAGTGCGGGTTGGTAGATGTCACATGTCTTCGAATTTTTAGTTCTGGTACATGTTAGTTTCCTCATAATGTTTACCTTCACTGTTTTTGAGGGCAGCGGTGATGAAATAAATTACACAAAGTAATGCGCCTGCCTGGGTTCGAACCCACGGCTTACTGCTCATAAGTTACGTTGCCACTAAGTGGGGCCTGGTGACCTGTAGTATATACAGGTTTTTTTTCTAAAACCTACTTCAGGCACCAGCTCTCACAAGATGAATTAATATAGTTCAAAACTGTTAAGTGCTACAAAAAATAAATCAAATTTATTATTATATTATTATATAAGTCGGGGCTGCCACCACTGAGCCACCGCTGCTACTTAAACAAAAAGCGAAACTATTTTAGTACACTGCCCAAACTTTCGAGTATATATGGGCGTTATATTATGTTATAATTTCAATTTCAAAACTAAGTATGCATTCTTATTCCTAACGTTGAAAAGATATATCACGTAGGTCCAAAAGTTAGAACATCATCGGACTGCCTATCTGACATCCACAACCCAGTAACTGGGTAATACAAAACCCCTTGGTAAAACTGGATGTCAGACTTTTGGCTTCTAACTACTCTTAACGACTGTCAAAGATCTACAAATGACAGCCGGCAGCACCGGCTTAACGTGCCTTCCGAGACATGAGCCAACTCGGTATGTAATTATGGTGACCCATCCACAGACCAACCTCGGCAAGCATGGCTTAACCTTAAAGATCGACCGATGCGGCTGTAATTATTTAGCCACGAGCTCCTCCACAGAGTCTAGTTAACCACAGTAAAAATTAATACTTTTGTTAATATAGTCTACCTTTATTTCAATCAATTTTTGAAACCGGAAACTTTTGGACCTTACCATGTTCAAGGACAAACAAGTACAGCGTACTTACAAGTTCAACCTTAGATTAACATTATTTTTATTTAGAACAAGCTTGTTTATAAAAACTTTTCCATTTAGAGAGACAAGACCCTTGGATCCTAATGTAAGTACAGTCAAAAGCAAATAAATGTACAAACTTGAGGAAATTCAACAACAAATATATGTTGACGGTCTAGTTGGTCTAGTGAATTGTGGTCGCAAGCGCGACTGCTAAGTATGAGCACAAAGCGTTAACGGCTTATCGTTTGATCGTTGATCGTTTACGCCTTACGACATTTCATACAAACTTTCAAGTCCTTATTTTCTGAAATGAAACAACGAATTTTAATGAAACTTCATACGCTTAAGCAGGATACATAGGTCTAAAAAGTTTCTTAAAAACATTTTCGAAAAAAAGAGTGTTACAGCAAAATTAGACCGATTATAAATTATCTATAGAAACAGAAATTTCCGATTATATATTTTTTTAAAGTTTAAGACCTAAAAAATTTTTTGTAACTTTTTTACATAAATATCTTGCTTATAGGTATTAAGTTACATTAAAATCGGTTCATTCATTAACATAGATCGGAGTAGGTAGATTAATTTTTGGTACTCGTATCATAAATGCACACAGAAACACTAACATGGTTAAGCCATTTTTCCGGAAAGTAATTCCGGAATTTCCGGATTCAATTAAATATTGTTAATGTTGGTAGTGATATTATTACTACTCAATTCAAAATTTAAAGGGAGGTATCAAAATTAAATTAATTTAAGTATTATTTATCTGTTGAATAATAAAAACAATCTAATTCCAATCGAAGAATTCATAATTATTTTTATTTACTTACAGCCTTTTTATGGCCACAACTTTAAAAAAATAAAATTTTAATCAAATCAACGAATTCTGGAGGAATGTCCATATTAATAAAAACGTTTCGGATCAATGACCCCAATTCAATCTACCTACTCCGATCTATGTTCATTAGGAAGGACTTGAAAGTTTGTACGAAATGCCATAGGTGTAAATGGCGCTCTTGATGGGTTTTTCCATCAGTCCATCAGTCCCGTTTACATGGAACTTAAAATAGGTGGCGAAATGTGGGTGCACTATTAGGTACACCTCTGCCTGGCTGTTCGGGGTTTATAGTCGTGATGTTATGTTATGTATTCCACCTTTTTAAGGATTGACCATACGATAATTCAACAAAATCTATGTTATTAAATTAACATAGATCGGAATAGATAGATTGAATTAGAGTCATTGATCTGAAACGTATATATTAATATGGACATTCCTACAGAATTGGTTGATTTTATTGAAATTTAAGTGCTACAATTTATAAAAAGTTGTGGCCATAAAAATACTAAAAATAACAATAACTATTAATGCTTTGATCGGAATTCAATTATTTTTAATAATCAACAGATAAATAATAAATTAATTTAGTTTTAATACCTTCCTTTAAATTTTGAATTGAGTAGTAATGATATCACTACCAACATTAACAATAATTAATTGAATCAGGAAATATCGTAATTATTTTCCAGAAAAATAGCTTATCCATGTTCTTCTTTCTATGTGCATTTATGATACAAGTACCAAAACTCAATCTACCTACTCGGATCACTGGTTATTACTAAGTTATTTAATATCTGTTAATGATTGTGTTGTTCTGAGATTATTATTGATTTGGTTATTACTTTTTTTTTCAATTTTCAATTTTGTTTTCATCTAGTTCTATTTTTCTAACCTATATGTAATCCATGTAATATTATAAGACTGAAATATGTAAGTACTGTGCACACCTGTATGTGACAAATTCACTCTAGATATTAAGTTTAGTTGTTACAGTACCCCAAAGGTTGTATTAGTGAATAAGTCGTAAATTAAATAAATAATATTTTCGTCCTTGACTGTACAAAGGCCAATTTGATGGTATCTAAACCAAAAGATGTCCTTGCCCGAAACAGAAATGAGGACAAAACATGGTTCGTATTATAATTGCCCGAGGCTCCGTCTTTTATTATAAGAAGGGAATATTACATATTTGTTTTGTTCTTTAGGTAAGGATTTATAAAGAAAGTTGGCTGAATTTCGTGGGTCAGGGACAGAATAGAATGTTGAGCTCTTGGCAAAATAATAACAGCCGCACGAGTAGATCTTTAAGGTTAAACTGTGCTGGCCGAGGTTGGTCCGTTGATGGGTGACCATATTTACACACCGAGTTTCCTCTGTGCCTCGGAAAGCACGTTAAACCGTTGGTCCCGGCTGTCATTTGTAGATCTTTGACAGTCGTTACAGGTAGTCAGAAGCCGAAAGTCTGACATCGAGTCTTACCAAGGGGTATCGTATTACCCAGTTGATGGGTTATGTAGGTCAGATAGGCAGTCGCTTCATGTAATATACTGGTACTCAGCTGCATCCAATTAGACTGGAAGCCGACCCCAAGATATGTAGTTTGGGAAAAGGCTAGGCGGATGATGAGGGACAGAATAGAACATGCAATAAAGAACGATGGTGTTCCTTATTCAAATCCTTGTTTCCAAATTAAATGATGTTATTGTCACTTAAAGAAATATCAACTTAATAATTGTTTAAAAAGTATATTTCAGAATGATTCTAAACATAATACCACGCATGTAATGCCTGAAGAGTTAGGCAGAGATTTACCTAACAGTACATCCACATTTAAGTTTTGTTTAACACCCATTTAAACTCGGGGCGATCCTATTCCCATCAACCGGGCACAAATCCAGACTCCGTAGCTGCTACTGAGACATTCTCGACGGTCAAAATCAAATACCATTATGCCCGACCCGGGAATCGAACCGAGTCCCAGGTCGAGCATGAGGTCCTGCCTCGTACTCAGCAGTTGCTTGCGTCCACTAGATCATCGAATAAGTTGATTGTAAACTATTGAAAATGTCAGTAATAATGTGAAAGTCTTTACTTTTTCAACAAAACTTCTTGTCGGTCTTCTACAGGCTGTACTTCGGTGAGGCCCAAGAACACGACCTCATCCCACCGGCCCCCTTCTACCATCTACTTCTTCGGACATCTAGACGCACTGCAAGTTACCATCCCTACCTTATTGCTATTCCATCAATTCGCACTAAGCGTTTTCAAACGTCTTTAATAATGTGCACAGCAAAGGAGTGGAACTCTCTGCCTGCGTCTGTGTTTCCGAACGCTTACTACCCTAATTTCCTCAAAATTAGAGTGAACAGGCTTATTCTGGGTAAGCTCATACCATCGTCGACTTTGTCCCTGTCATCTCTGACCTAGACTAGAGTCAAGAGCAAACCCATCGGATGAAAAAATAGGTAACGGAACAGCAGTTGACTGAACATAAGGTGCTATCTTTATCAGAGGCATAAACAGTTCATACACATTTCACCATCTTGAAGAAATAAGTTTTCAAAACCAAAACCTAAATGACTAGATAACAAACAAGAAAATGTTCTTAGTCCGTTGTTGTATTTCTTTAAAGTCTCGAAGGACCGATGAGCGACTCTGTAAGTTTTTATACCTAGCCGAAGTTTGTGTTACAAAAAATATAAAATGGATTCAAAATAAACTTAGAAATATTGTTTTGAAGTTTTATTTACAAAATAACTGGGAATGAAGCGAATCCTCTTCTGGGAATCAAGTTTGGATGCAGGAGGTACAAATCGGATTCCGAAAATTCTTTCACTATAATGTAAGGCTACATTATCTCCGAGTTACACAGGCTATGATTAAAACGTTCATTTTGTATAATTTCCGACCAAAACGCGAGCGATGCCGCGTCTAATAACCAGTGTTAAATAACACAGACAAATTAGAATTTTTTTAATTTTAAGAAAATAAGAAATTTGATTTCGAGTAACATCTGCAATCCCCGAAGGGTAAAGCAGAGGTGGACCTAATATTACACCCACATTTCGCCTGTTATGGTTAAGTCCCATGTAATAGGAGGCGAGCCTATTGCCATCAACCGGGCACAAATCCAAGCTCCATGGGTGCTACTGAGAAATTCCTAATGGAAAAAACGGGTTGCACTCCGGGAGTGTCGGCAGAAGTGAAAACTTGAATATTAACGTTGTGTATTTTTTATATTTTGGAATGGTTAGGGAATAATTTTGCACAATTGCTTTAACATAAAAGTACTATCATTTATGTGGTAAAATACAATATTCATTTATTGTGCTATCGTACACAAACATGACAATATAAATTACATTAAAAAATTAACACTTCAGAACTATTGCGAGAGGTAAAATTTGTAAGACGGATTCGTCTTACAAATTTTACCTCTTTGGAGAAACCGAAGGTTTTGTTTGTGCATAAGATAACTATCCAGTTTTGGAAACCCAAACTCAATGACAGATGTCATAAAGTTCAAATTCCTTCGTAACCTAATGTCAATCCGTCTTACAAATTTTCGATTTTCTGACGCGAGTTTAACATTTTTTACCCATCACAAAAGAGCACAACGCCGCTAAAGAAGTTTTCACTTCAAAAACCCAATAACACTTTGCCCGACCGGGGAAACGAACTCAGGACATCATGCACACGACCGAGAGACCAGCGAGTCTCACGCAAACAAATACAATTTTAATTAACAATAGTAAGTTTTACGTACATTTTGTTTACGAATATATCAAACATTCAGGAGTAGTAAGACTGTTTTCCTCATACACTACTTTCCCATGGCGTTATTTACAGACATTTTCACAGAAACTCGAGCTAAACACTTGTGTTGAACAGTAGCACTAGTATTTTCCAAACACGATTTGTTTGTGTGTCAGCATTTACTGTGTGCCTCCAGATGGCCCGTTTTGTCTCATTATTGTGACGGCTTTCGTTTTGATGTTTTGTCTAGAAGATGTGAGCTTTTTTTTGTCTGTTTGGTAAGTTACGCCCTTGTTTACCTATGTGTTGTTTCTGTATTAATAGTGGTGCTGTCACCGTAAATGGAGAACGTAGTATGTATTAGGAAACAGAGAGAATCTATAGCTTACCATTCCACGGGGTGAATAGGGATGCGAGGAGAGATTACAGACAAAACTTTGAATAGGATTTCATCGTTTAATACAAATAATTCGTGACTAAAAAGCTATTCGGATCATTTTTGTTTTAATTTAATATACAATAGACTATTTTTAGGCTACCAATAATATTTAAATAACGTGAAAATGCCTTTCAAACTTTTGTCCCTATTCTCCCTCGCATCCCTATTCACCCTGTTTGACGGTACTCCTTTCATGTTATCCGGTACTCACTTAGATGATTCCCACAGTCAATATCTTGTCTTTAGTTTAATGCAAATATTTACAACTTAAAGTGTCAACAGTATAGACATGCTGCAAAGACTTGTCGGGAGGCTACCTACACGTGTGGACATTGTGGAGAACAAGGTTATCGGACTGATGAGTGTAATATAATTGAACTGTCAAAGTGTTTTAAAAAACCGAGCAACCACAAAACAGGCGATTTAGAATGCCCCGCTAAGAAAATAGGCTAAGGCGAGATTATGTAAACTCCATTGATTACAACGACGCGTGAGAACGCCGACTTTATTCATTAAGTTCTTTTTAAGCATTTGTGTTATAGTTTACTCATAAGTATATTGATCATTGTCTATTGAACAATGTCCCATTAAGTTGCAGTGTCAGTGCCTATACACCAGCAACTTGAGGACCTAGATATTCAGTACAAATTGGCGTGGTGACCTCTTCAGCCTAATTTAACACTCGAAAATAAGACATATCATAGTCATTGACAAAGCTTCATGAAAATTCCACATTAATTTGAATCAAGAACATCAAAAATATTATGCTCCCTTACAATCCCTTTTTTCAAAGGGCAACAGTATAAAACTGCTGGCACACATAACACCCCAAAGCCAATAAGGAAGCATGATCAAAATAAATGGATTGTCAAATAGAATTCTGTCTTGGGAACTGAGCCCCATTCTCTGGATAGAATAACCCCTTGCCATGCGTCTCTAGGGAGTGAGATATCTTATTATTTTATGTCGATTCTTTTGTGTGATGTCAATTTTGGGTGTTGGCATGAAACTCAAAAATAAATGGTATTCATGTATTTTGGCGTTAGCGTAAGGTTGGGACGCCCTCAGGTGGAGTGACGATCAATCCAGGTTGGCTGGTACCAACTGGATGAGAGTTACCGAAAATCGAGTTGAGTGGCGTGCGATTGAAGAGGCCTATGTCCAGCAGTGGACTGCTGTAGACTGATGACGATATGTCCTGAATTTAGGTATTTAAAGGCTCGCAGGTAGATAATGCTTTATGGTATTAAGTACGCATAAGTACTGCGTTTATACAATTTACATTAAATTTTTATAAATATAATTATTATGATATTTACGTTGTTAGGTACCTATGTAAGTAATTGGTGATTTCTATTATTAATATAATAAAACTGAAACGGAAGATTTTGGCGCTCAAACAGAACTGAACGATGTCAACTTCAAAAGTTTTTTTGGTGATATTTTATCAACTTTTACACAACATTTTGTACTTATAAGCATTTTCTTACCTATACATAAAACGAAATAAACAAACAAGAAATATAAAAACACTTACCTTAAAACCAAACGCCACTTAAAAATAAAACACTCTCTCTTAAAAATAAAGACATTTGAAAAGGTCTCACCTTTCTTCTAATTGCTCCTCAAAGATCCTTTTCGCTGTCTGAGCTTAGTGTCCTCCTGGCTTAATCTGTCGAAGCTTACGGCCGTCTGCAAAATAAATGTCAGAATGAATATTTTATTGTAACACTAGTGTGCAAAAGAAGGAAAAGGACTAAACTGTTTTCGTTTTGTTGGATAAGAAAAGTTGTGGTTGTAATTGTTGTAGGAATTATGTGACTTTGTACTGTATGAGTAATTGTTTCTGTTGCGAGGAGCTCGTGGCTGACAAATAACAGCCAAACCGGTCGATCTTCAAGGTTAAGCCGTGCTTGCCGAGGTTGGTCCGTGGATGGGTGAGCATAATTACATACAGAGTTCCCTCTGTGCCTCGGAAAGCACGTTAAGCCGTTGGTCCCGGCTGTTACTGTAGATCTTTGACAGTCGTTACGAGTAGTCAGAAGCCAAAAGTCTGACATGCAATCTTCCTAAGGGGTATCGTTTTACCCAGTTACTGGCTCGTGGAGGTCAGATAGGCAGTCGCATGTAAAATACTGGCACTCAGCTGCAACCAGACTGGAAGCCGGCCCTAAGATAGTTTGGGAAAAGGCTAGGCAGGTGGTGATGATGGACAGCAGGAAACTGTGATGGAATGATGTGACTTTGTAGTGAATGAGTAATAGTCTCTGTTGTGAGGAGCTCCTGGCTAAATAATAACAGCCGCTTGGATTAATCTGCGGGTTACGCCCCGCTTGCCAAGTGGTCTGTGGATAGTGATGACCCATTTCATACCGAGTTTCCTCCGTGCCTCGGAAATAACGTTAAGATGTTGGTCCCGGCTGTCATTTGTAGATCTTTAGCAGTCGTTACAGGTAGTCAGTAGTCCGAAATTCTGATAACCAGTCTTACCTAGAGATATCTATAGTTTTAATATTTAGATATAGTTGGAACTTTGACCTCCAAAATCTCTGTAACTAGAAGGTTTCCAGGTATGGTCCAGAACAAAAAAAATATCGCCATGACGGGGAAAACATGTGCCTTTCGGCATCGTTAAGTTACACCCTTTATTTGATATTCTCGATAAAACAAGTTTGAATTAACTTTATTTTCTTTCTTTTAAGTTTTTTTTTTATCAATTTTTATTTAATTTTTGTTTCTTTTTTTAATTCAAACCTTTTTTATCGAGAATATCAAATTTTACTCGCAATGTAAAACTTAAATTATTTAAGTTTTTCATTGCGAGTAAACGGTTAAACCTAATTGAACTGCGTTTTATTATATTTTGACTAACCAATTTTGCGCTCGACTGTATCCGCTGGTAGTTTTAAACAATAGAATGCTTTTTAATTTTGAATTTGGGTTCAGTTGACAAATAAAAAAACAGAAAATAAATCATGTAGTCAAGTAGACTTGCGCGTCCAGTCGCGAGCGGGTCCAATTGACCAAAGACTCTTGCTCAGTACTAAGTGGGTTGTGGAGGTCAGATAACCAGTCCCTCTATGTAAAATACTGGTATTCAGCTACATCCGGTAAGACTGGAAGCCGACCCAGTTAGTAAATAAAATACTTGATTGACTAATCAAGTATTTATCTGAAAGATTGACAAAATATCAAGTACCCAGTAATCCTGTGTATCATGAATGTCGATTAAGTGGAAACCTGATAGGTGTCGCGGTGTCGCCAAAATCCAACTTAGTAAGTAATCGGATTAGCCACGATTGGGGAGTTAAGATGGTACGACACTTATAAAAGTAGAACCCCGCTTGGTAAGGCGATATACTATCGTCATTAAGGATATTAATAGACATTACATAGTAACATAGTAGTAGTAAAGTATACTGTGGAGTGTACTAACAAGTATACCTCTCTCTTCGGATAACTGATGCTATATTATTACATACTATAACAGCTTCTTTGCTCTAAACCAAAACAGTACGGCTGAGAACGAAGTCCTAGGTTAAACTTGGGAAAAGTCTTATTAGGTTTTTCCGCCAGGATGTTTTCAGTAGTAGCCCACTTGATAAGAACCTCGTGAAAGCCGAGAAAGATAAGCAAATCAAGTATCTTGTCTCGGCTCGCCAGATTTCAGCCAATGGCTTAATTGCCAAGAGCCTCAACAACACCCGAAGAGGCTCTCGTTAGGCAGCTTGATCAAGAGTTTGATTCAGAAAGCGGTACTCCTGGATACGGCTCATTTTTTCTGTTTTTTTTTTGTATGGCATCTCGCAGTTCAGCCAATGAGGTTGTTGTCTGCTTAACCGGACTATCCTGTGGGTGCTTTAAGAGTAAGGGCTCCAGCCAGGGCATAAAACTTACAAACTAAGCGACTACACGCTAAGGCCACCCCCTGTGGGGTGCGAGTCTCGGCTTAGGGCGTCGCTGGGGGAGGACTGCATAAGGGCAGGCTAGATCTGAATGATATGGGGCTGATTTAAATCTACTGGCACAGTATCGCGGGCTGGCTCGAGTGAGGGTCGGGGACGGCATGGACCGGGACGTCGCGACGGACCTCGACGGTGAGGTCGAAAAGACGGCGGTTTGTGTCTGAATTTTTTAAGAATGCTAGTCTCTTTACTACTCTCCTGGAGGAGGGTGATAGCATCATCGGGAGTGACGAGGGTATGCCGAGGATGGCGTACTGTACTAATGCGCGAGGGTTCGTAACGGGCGGCCGCTGCGATCAGGGGATTACGGTGCTTAATGGCACTATCGAAGAAACGTTTCGAAAGACGTTTCATAAACTGGAAACGACAGTGGGCAATCTAAGGTCTACGTGTAGATGGTCATTACGGTCATGAAAAGGAGTTCCCGTGACTCTACGTAAGAACCGGTTCTGCAAAGTTTGCATCTTATGGATGTACTTAGGCTTGGTGTGTGCATACACGACGCAAGCGTACGTCATAATGGGACGGATCACCGCGGTATAGAGGCGCAACTTGCACTTGAGTGACAACTTGCTTTTTGCCGAAATCATGAATTTGAAGCCTACCCATAGCAAAGGCAGCTCGGTCGCGAGCTCCTTTGATGTGCGCCGCGAAAGACACATGTTTGTCGAGTAAAACTCCTAAGTACTTGGCTTGCTTCTCCCAAGGGATAGTCTTGCCGTACATAGTGATCGGATTGAGCGATGGTGGCTTATTTCTACGCGGTTTAGAAAATAGAACTGCCTGGCTCTTGTCGGGGTTCACCTCGATTCTCCATTTCCGGAACCAAGCGCCTAAGACGTTGGCTGAGGTTTGGAAGGTGCTGTAAATAGCGTCGTGACTGCGGATTATGTAATAAATGGCCGTGTCGTCCGCGAACATGTACACGGCTCGTATTGTTATGTGGTTCCATTCTCTCGTTCCCTAACTGCGTTCCTGATACATGTGCTACTAATTATTTTTATATTTAAATGATTCCTATAAGTATATATTAATTTTGTATAGGAATATTTAAATATGTGAAAAGTAAGTAACATGCAAATGAATAAACGTCTATAGTGGATATTGACATAATTCTCGCCTCATAGTACCTACTTGGGACTTAATCATAATTGGCGTAAAGTCATGTTATTTATGGTAACAAATGTAGGTACCTATACTTTATGTACACTTGAGCTTCACTCTTCGGGGATTATAGGCTGTTATGTTATTTGTGTTACCTCAATGGTTTCTCTAAAATCAAAAAATTTAAAAACCCTCTACAGAAAAAACCTCTAAAAAACCAATAATAATTTAGAGGATTTTTCTGTCGGGGGTTTTTTAAATTTTTAATTCATGTTTTTAAACTTATATTTTTTTGTCCTTATTATTTTTTTTATGACTGAACCGATTTTAATGAAACTTCATACGCATAAGCAGGATACAAATAGGTTTAGTTTTTAGTAACTTTTTAGACCTTTAAATTTCATACACATAAGCAGGATACATATGTCTGGTTTTTAGTTACTTATTAGACCTATGTATCCTGCTTATGCGTATGTAGTTTCATTAAAATCGGTTCAGTCAATTCGGAAAAGAAGGACTTGAAAGTTTGTATGAAATGTCGTAAGGGGTAAACGCTCTTAAGGGCATCTTTATCAAGGGATTATTTTTTTCACTGCCCTACACCAGCGTACAACGTACATCGCTAACTCGTAAACGAAATCCGTTTTTCTGTCTATTCTCGTCGGAAAAATTAGCAAATAATTATGAATTAGTTGAAAATACGTTTCATGGTCAAACGATACGTATTTATTAACATAACAAGTAAAAAATCGAACAAATTTGTCTAAGAATTGCCTGTCTGTCAAAATGCATTTGAACGTTTGTCGGTTTTAAGAACAAGTAGAAAAATACAAATAGGTACGTAATCCATTGTACTGTATCGACTGCCCCCTTGGTTTAATGATTGCAATCTCAATTGCTGAGCATGAGGTCCAAGGTTCGATTCCCGGGTATAATTATTGACATATTGTTGTTGGGTTTGTACCCGGTTGATGGCAATAGGCTCGCCTTCTATTACATGGAACTTAAACATGACTGGCGAAGGTGTACTATTAGGTATATATGTTACGGGCAACGTGATTAACTGGGCATTATTAATAAGGACCGGCCATTATTAATAATGCCCAAGAGCGATGGGCAAAGTGATTAATTTATCACGTTGACCGGTTATTATTAATAATGCCCGACGGCCCGTGGTCCATGTAATATGTCAGTGTTTGAGATAGCTTGAATTTATCACTTGGACCGGCCAGTATGAATAATTCCCTACTCGTAGCCGGGTAATTAGGTTAGGTTAGGTTATTTTTTGTTAACTTTTCATGAAAATTTTGTAAGATTAATTTAATTTAATAAACAAAAACTCTACAGTTCACCTATTTTATTACTTTGCCCAAGATTGGGTGGGCATTATTCATAATGGCCGGGAAAAGTGATTTATCACGCTGTTTTAATCACATTGCCCAATTGAGTCGTGAATACAGACCGGCCATTATTAATAGTGCCCAGACTTATCAAATTGCCCGTAACATATACACCTCTGCCTAAACCTTCGGAGATTATAGTCGTGATGCAATGATGTTATGTCATTCATTATGTCATTGGACGAGTGTGTCTCTTTAGCCTTGTGGTCGACATGCGGTCCTGTCTTCAACTACCCCCTCTGACTACCCCTTCGAGGAGTTACACATCTTATAAAGGGTGTAAATAGACCTTTAGGAGCCTTTACGCCTTACGACATTTCATACAAACTTTCAAGTCTGTATTTTCAGAGCTGACTGAACCGATTTTCACAAAAGTTCATACGCATAAGCAAGAAACATAGATCTAAAAATTTACTAGAGAACATTTACGAAAAATAGTGTTACAGCTAAATTAGACCGATTATAAATCATTTATAGAAACAATTTTTTTTTTTTGTTTTTTAAAAGACATTTGGAAAATGTAAACTTTTTACACCTATGTATCCTGATTATGCATAAGAAGTTTCAATAAAATCGGTTCAGACATTTCGGAAAATAAGGACTTGAAAGATTGTATGAAATGCCGTAAGGTGTAAATGCTCTTAACGAAGCTGAAAGGCACTTATCTTCCGTCATTGCGATATTTTTTTTTGTTCTGGATCATACCTGGGAACCTACTAGTTACTTAGATCGTTTTCCAGCAATATTTTTTGCGTAGAGTGGCTTAGTTCGATGTACAACTGGCCTACCATGACGTCTTAAAAAAAACAAAAACAAAAAAAAACAGAAACAAAAAAAAATCAAAAACCATCATTGCTTTTTTTTGCCAAATAAAAACAATTTTCTTTCTTTCTTTTCTTTCTTTCTTAAAGCAGTATTGTTTTAATCTTATTCCAGTGTGGGAAAGACACGGAGCTATACATGATGTGTAGCGCCATCTCTTTCCCACACTGGAAAAGGAGTAAAACAATAATGTTTTAACACGTCATGGTGAGCCACCTGAATGGTTGATTAACGGTTTCGGGAAGGGTCTGTTTCTACCTTGTATATTCGATGTAGCTATTTAAAATAATTAAAACGATTAAAATAATTAAAACGTACATACATAACATCACGCCTGTAAGCCAGAGCGGTAAGGCAGAGGTGTACATATACACACCAACGTTTCGCCAGTTATGTATTTTAAGTCCCATATAATTGGGGGCGAGCTTATTGCCATCAACCTGTCATAAATCCAGTTGACTGTCCATTGCGGGCTGACTGGCTGTTACTGAGAAATTCCGAAAGAAAAACTCAATAATACTTTGCTCGACCAGGCCGCCTATTCACAAACGCTCGGATTCGATTTCATTTGGATAAGTCGTATTTCTATCTTGTTTTTGCATTACGAAAGCGAGCGAGATAGACATACGACTTTCCGAATCGAAATCGAATCGAAGCGTTTGTGAATACGGGAACCTGCCCCCGTATTCACAATCGAATCGAGCCTACTACCTAGACCAACAAGGCAAATTAAATCATTTTATTTATTTTGTCTTTTTGTTGTTGACAAGCTTTTTTAATCAAAAAGCATCTCTAAACTCGGATACCAAAATGATAAGTATAATTAAAATGGATATTCGACTACCCTCGCCTATCTTTAATAGCAGTAAGTAAATACTGTTTAATTTCCCCTTAGAGCGTGCAGTCCCCAGGGCATGATAATATACCTTTCACCTTGAATGCAAACTGTCGCTGTCACTACATATAAAGAACTAATGACCCCCCTTTGCCTGCTACGCAGCACGCATAGAATTCATAAGTGGAAAGGTGACGTTAGGATGGAGGATACATAGGTCTAAAAAGTTACATAAATTCATTTTCGAAAAATAGTGTTACAGCTAAATTAAACCGATTATAAATTATCTATTGAAACAGTTATTAAATAATTTACATATTTTTTTAAAGACTTTTCAAAAATTTTTTTTAGTTTTTTTTAGACCTATGTATTCTGTCTATGCGTATGAAGTTTCGTGAAAATCGGTTCAGTCATTTCGAAAAATTAGGACTTGAAAGATTGTTTGAAATGTCGCAACGCGTAAACGCTCCTAATACGAAAAACTGCTAAGTTAAAATAAGGGCTATTTAAGTTTTGAAGTCAGATCCCTACCATTCAAGACGTAGCTTTTAATAATAGCATCTTGGTTGTGTAATATAGAGGAGCTCGTGGCTTAATAATAACAGCCACACGGGTCTTGAAGGTTAAGCCGTGCTTGCCGAGGTTGGTCCGTGGATGGGTGACCATAATTACACACCGAGTTTCCTCCGTACCTCGGAAAGCACGTTAAGCCGTTGGTCTCGGCTGTCATTTGTAGATCTTGAACAGTCGTTACGAATAGTCAGAAGCCAAAAGTCTGCCATCCAGTCTTACCAAAGGGTATCGTATAACTCAGAACTTACTGTCTTGTGGAGTTCAGATAGGCAGTCGCTCCATTTAAATACTGGTATTTAGCTGCATCCGGTTAGACTGGAAGCCGATCCCAACATAATTGGGAAAAGGCTAGACAGATGATAATGATTAACGATTACGTGCAAACCTTAATTTGAAAAATGCTTAAAGTCGTAGGTACAAAAGCATGCATTTTTTTTAATCTGTCGTGCATATTTCACGTGTCATATCGAAATTATTTTTCCAGTAAAATTCCATTGTGCCACGCTTGAACGTCCATCCATACTATATTAGTATGTATGGACGTTCAAGCCGATAGCGAACGCGGATTTAAAAATGGACAAAGAGACATACAAAAATACAGGACACATATTTTGTATGATTGCTTTCAATCAATTTTTAAACCAAAAATATTTCGACAGCTTTCTCTTTCCGCATCACGTAAAAACTACTGAATGTATTGTGATGGTGTTTATTGAAAAAGGATTGTTATGTAGAAGCGTACAAAAATATACGTACAGACGTCAGAACATCAAGCTACAACAGGCTGTCAAATTTCTTTAATAGATTTTCTACTTTATTCTTAAAGAATTAGGTTCAAGGTTGATTGGAAAAAAAATCAGTTTATGGTAGCTTGATATGCTAGCGTGTATAGATAAGTACGAGTACATGAGGTACCTATGTAATGCCTTTGTCAGACAGCCATTGCAATTTAGTATAGAGCTGGGTTTACAAAAAAAGCTTTATATTTTAACTGACTTCTAAAAAAGGAGGAGTTTCTAAATTCGGATGTTTGTATTTTTTTGGAAAGCGTATACTTCCCAAATGGTCCCATGAAAATTTTGTCGAAATCAGACAAGCGGTTTTTAACAAAAAATAAATATTTCTAACTTTTCGTTTATTCTGCATTGCGTTTTTGTTCGCGCATAACTCAGTCATTTACGAATCGATTTGGAAAATTATTTTTTTATTACAAAGCCTATGCTTTCCATTTGGTCCCATAGTCAACAAGTTAGGATCTGATGATGAAATCTTGGCAAAATCGAGGGAACCCTTCAAGTTTTATAGGAAAACATACAGTGATTTTGGTATTTTCTACAACAAGTGAAGCATTTGCGTTCAATAAGAACCATTCTACCATCAGATCTGATGATGAAGCCAAGAGACAGGTACTGGAACTCTATAATAAGACAATGTATCTTAGCTGAGTTTGGGCTTGTTGGAATTGTAACGGTATGCACTTTCCAGGTGAACCACAGACTAGCTTCTTGACTTTCCTTATTCAACCAACGTAACATGTAGGTCCTCTGCTTTGACAGTCTGTTTTCGCGATGATCAGGGTTCTTATTCAAAATGCGTTGATCATTTCTTTCCCTAATTTCTTTTAATCGTTTTCCTTTTTCTCAGTTTCAGTTCGACGCCGTTTTCTCACACGAGCAGCATCTTTACTAGGCCTACCCATATTTTATTATTAGATTAAAATATGTCACTATGTCACGGGAGAGCAGCGGTGGCCCAGTGGTGGTAGCCCCGACTTACGAGCAGTAAGCCGTGGGTTCAAACCCAGGCAGGCGCATTAATAATAATAATAATAACTAATTAATAAACTGGCAACTCTAGCTAAAGAAAACGTCAATCGATAGTTCCTCAAATAAATTTATAAAAATCTGTTTTTAATCATCCAACCGTATTACTTTTTCGTATACAGAAGTACAAAAACCTATAAAACCTAATTATATACCATAATCTCCATAATGAATATAATAAATCACAGAAATACGAAAACCATAAGAAAATTTTCAACTGACAGATGTCATAAATATAATTTGGGATTTGACACTACGAACTGAACTTGAACTACGATGTTTTCTAAAGCATGATTACAAGAGCAGCAGCACAACGCGCACGCCAACCACCTCCGGACTCGTTGCTGAGCTCCGCCTCGCCGCCGCCGGACCCCGGATCACCTGTGTCACCGGCAGCGGCAGTCGCGTCGAGCTCCAGTGACGAGTATTTCTCCCCGCCGACGTCGCCAACACCTGTACGTCGGCCGGGGCGAGGCCGGCCACCAAGAAGCTTGGGCCAACCGGCCCCGAGCCGGGTCCCCGCTGCTGGTGGTTGTGTGCCGCGCATGAGATGGACTTATTCCATTAATGAAAACGTCATGCGCGCATACTATGGGTCTACAGAGGGGGGAACTAACCTCACTGCGTACCGTGTTAGGATGCTGTCTATGTTTCAGGAACTTGAACCGACTGTCAACGTTTCGGCCCAACGGTTGTCGGATCAGGTGCGGGTCATCCAACGCAATCACATGTTGGACGACGCCGCACTTGATAGGCTGCGCTCAGAGGTACCGAGCAACCACATCGATTTGACTCCGGCGCAAACCGCGGTGCAAGCGTCAACTATGGACGCAATACCACCGCGGTCCAATCTTGTTGCTGTAGAAGAGGATGATAGGGTTGCCACGGTAAGTAGCCAGTGCAACGAAAGTTTGAGGAGCGCTCTGGAAGATGCGCTTCACGTGTATCGATCCACTCCTGCCCAACTTAGGCCCCGATTACCACGGTTACCCATGCACAAGAAAAATAGGGCACTGGTGTGTACCTTGGACTCGCAACTAAAGAATATCTTTGAGAGTAGCGAGGACCTTGTTGATACGCACTCGATCCTGTATTGTGGGGCTGTAGCGGCTTGTCGTTTAGCTAACGTCAAATTCCCAAATTTTGACGTAGCTACTCGACCAAAACCAGCCGTACCAGCCTGGCAACGCAGGATCGAGGGCCGTATCGACGGGGCCAGGGTACTCATCGGCAAACTATACTGCTTCAGAAAGGGCAATACACGCCCACGTGTGATGCGCTTTGTGAGGCGGGCATTCTCGGGGACTGGAATCAGCCCTCAAGAATACATGTCCCGAGTCACAGAGCGCATCGACTTCCTGAAGCAGAAAGTTTATGCATGGGCGAACCGTATTCGGCGGTATAAGAAGCGTGTTGATCGGTACTCGCAGAATCGCATGTTCCAGAGTGATGAGAGGTGGGTATACAGAGCTTGGGAGCGACCCGAACAAAGTGTGACGGACGTGTGCCGCCCAGATGATGCTGCCACGAGTTCATTCTGGCGCAGCATCTGGTCGGTGCCCGTCTGTCATACGGAGGGTGACTGGATGCGTGATGTCGAGCGAGTGTGTGAATCCATCCCAGAAATGGAAGAAATTTCAATCACACCATTAGATGTTGCCAGAGCAGTTCGTCCGTTACCGAACTGGAAATCTCCGGGACCGGACGGACTGCACAACTTCTGGCTCAAATGGCTAAGTAGTTCACACACTCGCCTGGCATCTCAATTCCAGTCATGTTTAGAATCTGGGTCGCTACCAGACTTTCTTACCACGGGTGTTACCCATCTGCTCCATAAGTCAGGTAGTCCTGCGGAATCCAAGAATTATAGACCGATCACGTGTTTGTCGACGGTCTATAAACTTCTTACATCCATTTTGAGAGAGAAAATTAACAAACACATCCATAGTAATTCTATTATGTCGGCCTCTCAGAATGGATGTAGGAACGGGTCCCGTGGAACTAAGGAGCTACTCCTCATCGACATGGCCATTAGCCAACAGGTTCGTCGATCCCGCAAGGATCTGTCGACATGTTGGATAGATTACAAGAAGGCCTACGACTCTGTGCCACATACATGGCTCATGAGGGTGCTGGAGTTGTACAAGATTGATGCAACTCTACGCACCTTTCTTGAGTCGTGTATGGGGCAATGGAAGACGGTCCTTCGATATCCAGGATGTCGACAGATTCAGGGGAACGATGAGCCTGTATGGATTAAACGGGGAATATTTCAGGGCGACAGTCTGAGTCCACTTTGGTTCTGTCTAGCCCTGAATCCTCTAAGCACATTGCTGGAGGATTCAGGCCTAGGCTACCGGTTGAGGAGAGGTGGTCAGGTCATATCTCACCTTCTTTACATGGATGATCTGAAACTCTTTGCCCCTAACAAATTGCAACTGATGAAGCTACTGAAAGTAACTGAAACTTTCAGTAGCGCCATCAGGATGGAATTTGGTGTGGACAAATGTGCAGTCATGTATGTAAAGCGAGGAGAGATTATGGAATCCGAGGGAATCCAACTCTCGGATTCCATACACCTCAGATCTCTCTCCTCATCCGAAAGCTATAAGTATTTGGGTATGTCGGAAGCGTTAGGCATTAACGTAGCTGACATGAAGCAGTCGTTGAGGGAGCGCTTCTTCGGTCGCCTGAAGAAGGTATTAAACAGCCTGCTTTCAGGCGGAAACAAGGTGCGCGCCTTCAACGGTTGGGTCATGCCTGTTTTAATGTACTCTTTCGGCATACTCAAATGGACTCAGACCGAACTGGACGCCCTAGATAGGAGAGTCCGTACATTGCTGACCGCAAACCGGATGCATCACCCACGATCATCGGTGATGAGACTGTACAGCCCGCGGAAGTGCGGGGGTCGAGGCTTTTTAAACGCGAAGACCCTCCACAACCGCGAGGTGTGCAGCCTCAGAGAATATTTTTTGAAAGCCGAGGTGGGTATGCACCGAGATGTGGTCGCAGTGGATAATGTACTCACCCCGCTGTCCATGGCTAAAGAGAACTGGCGCAAACCTGTAGTACTTACTACTGATGACCGCAAGGAAGTATGGCAAGGCAAGGTGCTTCACGGGCGCTTCTACCAGGCTCTTCATGGGCCCGATGTAGATTTCCTAGCGTCCGTGTCCTGGCTACGATTCGGCGACCTCTTTGGGGAAACTGAAGGTTTTGTCTGTGCGATTATGGACGAAGTTATGCTGACGAACAACTACCGGAAACATATTATGAAGGACGGGACGGTGGACGTGTGTCGGGCATGCCACCGTCCGGGTGAGTCCATCAGACATATTATTTCTGGTTGTTCTCGTCTGGCTAACGGCGAGTACTTACACAGGCATAACCAAGTGGCCAGAATTATTCACCAGCAACTTGCCTTGAAATATGAACTTGTGGATTCTGAGGTACCGTACTACAAGTATGTGCCCGACCCAGTTCTCGAGAAAGACCATGTCACGCTGTACTGGGATCGGCCTATCATTACTGACAGGACTATTGTCGCCAATAAACCTGACATAGTGGTGATAGACCGATCAGCGCGCTGCGTAATGATAGTCGATGTTACCATCCCGCATGATGAGAACCTCGTGAAGGCTGAGAAAGAGAAACAAATAAAATATCTCGACTTGGCACACGAGGTTGTCAGCATGTGGAATGTGAACTCGGCTATCATTGTGCCGATTGTCGTTACGGCCAATGGCCTGATGGCTAAAAGCTTCGACGAACATCTGTCGAAGCTCTCACTTGGCAGTTGGATCAAGAGCCAGATTCAGAAGGCAGTACTCCTTGACACGGCCCGCATTGTGAGGAGGTTCCTGTCTCTGTAACCCTAACCACCGGTAGCTTGGACCCTGTTCCCGATACCGGTTGGCTACTATTTTTATATTTTTAAATGATTTTTATATCTTTTTGTAAAAATATTTAAAAATGTAAATGTATGTTAAGTTAATGAATAAACGGAATAATAATAATAAAGCCATTTATTCCATATTTCTACTATACATTCCAAATTTGGTTATTAGTTTGTTAGTAAGTTTGCTTAAATTATGTTAGTAGTATTAGTATCTGTGGTTGAAATATGGACCCCTGTAAGGGTAAAGGCCTCCTCCATCTTCTTCCATATCTCTCTGTCTTTACCAGAATTTATCCAGTCGTTTCCTACTACTTGAATAAAATCATCAGCCCACCGTCTCATTGGTCTTCCAACATTTCTTTTCCCTGATGGGCCTTTCCATCGTGTGGTTTCAATGGTCCATCTCTTGTCTGTATATCGTGAGATGTGCCCGGCCCACTTCCATTTAAGTGTGAGTGCATGGATAAGAGCGTCTGTAACTTTAGTTTTTTGTCTGATGGTCACATTCTTCACCTTTTGAATTTTCCTAATCTTCAACATGCTTCTTTCCATTGCTGTTTGAGTGCATTTAATTTTCTGTCTTACTTTGTTGGTGTATATCCAGGTTTGGCAACCGTATAGTAAGCATGGTAAGAGACATGTATCAAAAACAACTTTTTTTAGATGCATGCTGTAGTTTCCTTTTAGGACTTCTTTCAGTGACCAAAATTTCTTCCAAGTTATGTTGATTCTTCTTGTTATTTCCTCTTCATTGTTGAGCTTGTTAAATGATAATTGTTTTCCCAAATATATATAATCGTTGACATATTCTATGTTGTTACCTTTTATTTCTATAGATCTTTTATGGCTGTTAGTCATTATCCTTGTTTTGTTTGCATTCATTTCTAAGCCGACTTTAGAACTTTCATCAGCAAGTGATCTCATCATTTCCTCTAGGTCCTTCGAGGTTTCAGCAATTATTACTATGTCGTCTGCGAACCTTAGATGGTTTAGATAGCACCCGTTTACTAGCACTCCATTGCTTGACCAGTCTAGCTTCTGAAACACATGTTCGAGTACAGCAATAAAGAGCTTTGGTGACAGAGGGTCCCCCTGTCTAACTCCTCTTTCTATGCTTATTTCTTCTCCTCTTTTTTCTAATTTGACTTTACTCGTACTGTTTGCATATATATATTTTAAGATGTTAATATATTTTTTGTTAACGTTTGAACACTGTAGTGCATTCCATATTGAGCAATGGCTAAAGCTGTCGAAGGCCTTGCTGTAATCAATGAAGGCCAGATACAGGGGTCTGTTGAACTCTCGGTATTTTTCTATGATTTGTTCTAGTGTCTGTATATGGTCCACTGTGCTAAACCCCGACCTGAAGCCTGCTTGCTCTTTTGGTTGCAGACGATCGATATCATGTGCTATTCTTTCCAAGAGTATAGATGAGAATAGTTTGTAAGTGCTGGCTAGTAGGCTTATGGGTCTATAATTCCCTATGTCTAAAGGGTTACCTTTCTTGTAAAGCAGAATTATGTCTGATGTGCACCATTGCTCAGGTACTTTTTCTGTGTCCAGCACCATGTTGAATAATTGTGACAGGTGTTGAATTAAAGCAGGTGCTCCTATTTTGAGAACTTCGTTGCATAGCCCGTCTGAGCCAGGGTTCTTCTCAGCTTTTAGCCGCTTTATGTGTTTGTAGATTTCTAAGTCTTCAATTGGCTCGACATGGTCTGGATCTGCTTTTTCTCCATTTCTTATTTGTATTACAATTTCACTATTATTTCTTTTCTGGTATAGATTCTTGTAGAAGTCTGTTGCAAGAAGTATTATGTCGTTTCTTGATTTAGTTTCTATTGAATTTTGTTCTAATTTTTGTATCCAAGTTTTGTGTGTAGTTAATTCTTTATATGCTCTTTTAGTACTTCTAAACTTTTGGATGTTTCTTGTAATAATTTCTTCTCTATAGTTTCTGTAATCTTTCTTGATTGATTTGTTGGCTTCTTTATATATTCTGCTTAGTTCATTTTTCATGTCTTTTGTTTTATTTTTTGTGCGTATTAGTTCAGATCGCCTTTTGATTAGTTGGTCTGTATCTTTACTAAAGATTTTCTGTCGTTCTACTAGTGTTCTATTTATTGATTTTAAACTGTCCGTTATGCCCTTTTCCAGGAAATTATAATAGGTTTGGATGTCACTTGTGTCTGCTTTCTTGTCTTCCATAAGTATTTGTAGGTTTTCGATATATATTTTGATTTCATTTTCTGTCTTTGGAATATTGAGTGATGTTACATAGTTTTTTCTACTCACTTTTGGAAGATTTAGAAGTAGTGTTGCTCGTAGTGGTCTATGATCGGAAGGGAATTGTATATTGTTTAGTATTTCAACATTTGTTATTAGATTTGGATTATTTGTCATTATAAAATCAATTTCATTCTTAGTTGTCTGGTCTGGTGATATCCAAGTCCACTTACGGTTTTTTTTCTTCTTAAAAAATGTATTCATTATAGACAACTTGTGTTCATAGGCATAGTTTATAAGACGGTCACCTCTTTCATTGCGTTCTCCAAATCCATATTTACCCATGACTGGATAATGGTCTACTTTAGGATGTCCTATTTTAGCATTGAAATCGCCTATTACTAGGACCTTCTCATCAGCCAGTGCATGAGCAGCCTCCATGTCCGTATAAAACTGATCGATTTCTATTTTAGGCGATTTTTCTGTAGGTGCATAAGCTTGGATGATTGACACAGAATAACATTGAAACTTCAGCTGTAGGAGAGCCACTCTTTCGGAAATTCCTATAAAGTTGTTTATGTTATTTTTGTATTTTTTCTTGATTAGGAATCCCACTCCGTGTAGGCCCTTGGTTTGACCTATGTAACAGAAAATGTAATCCTGGTGTTCTACAATGTTACAGCCCAGTCTTCTTACTTCTGAAAGCCCCAAAATATCAAATTTAATGTTTTTTAGGGCATTATTTAGTTCGAGGTATCTTTCTACAGACGCTAGTGATTTTACATTAAAGGTGCACACTTTCAAAGTTTTGTTTTTATTTTTGTTACAATTAGGTGGAGGGTAGTGGTCTAATTCCCCACGATGACCAGTCGGCTTGGGAAATGTTTTGTTTTTAATATCATTTGGTTGTTGCTTACTTGTTGTTTTGTTCCGGTGGCTGATGATTGTATCCTATATCTTCGTTTCAGGAAGTTGGGCTTCGGTAGGCATGGAGTTGCTTCTGTTCCTCATAATATCAAATGCATTCAGTATGTTTGTTTTTGCTGTTATTTGTTGTTTACGAGGTTGTTCCGTTACGTTTGGTGAAGTTGATGGGTTTCTTTTGCGCTTACCATTATCGAATTTCCCCTCTTTGATGACTAGTTTGTCATAATCTATGAATGCATATTTGCCTTTCTCCCTTTCTTCTTTGAGTTTTGGAAGTAGGTCTCTCCTTTTATCCAGGATTTCTTTTGGATAGTCTTCAGAAACATATACGTTTTTAAATTCCTTCTTTTTCTTCATAATCTCATTTTTCCTCCAGTTGTTGACAAATGATACGTGCACGGGTCTTTCCCTACCATTTTTAGTGTCACTTTTGCCAATTCTATACACCGTGTTTATATCCCTGTGTTCGATATTGATGTTCAAGTCATCTCTAATTTTCTTTGTTACAACTTCCAGAAGACTAGTGGACGGGTTTTCACTTTCTCTTATTCCGTATAAAATAATATTATTTATTCTTTTAGATTTTTCAAGGTGGTAGATTTTTTCTTTTAATATGTTATTTTCAGACCTCAATTCATGTATTTCCTGGGTAAAGGGTACCAGTTTCTCATCCAATTGTGCAATAATTACTTTCGTTTGGTTTGACATCTCAGATTTCATTTGATCAAATAATTGTTGGAGGTTATCCATTCTGCTGTTATTTTGCGTGGAGCGGAACGTCGTGTATAATCTATGGTCGTGTAAACGCAGACGCAGCGTAATAAAGTCGTTATGTTGGTACGACCGGGTTCCGAGATGTTTGGTGTGGCAACACTTCCCTTGGATGTCAATGTCACTGTCACTATCTATAGATCTAATTTTGATCAGTTTCCTGATAGATAACCTCAAAACAAAAATCTTCGGAGTTTATCTTCTTTTTAATGTTGTTGATGCCACAATTTTCACTGAGAATATTTATTATTAGTTTACTATAGCACTTTATGTACGAGATTTTGGAGTTCTTGCACAGGTTTTCAACGTAAATTCACAGTTTCAGTATCGAAAAGTCGGAGCACAATATTGCTACGTCTTTACGTCAACAAAGCCGGAACCGGAAAAAAACAGGCAGGCGCATTACTTTGTGTAATTTATTTCATCACCGCTGCCCTCAAAAACGGTGAAGGAAAACATCGTGAGGAAACCGGCATGTCCTAGAACTAAAAAATCGAAGACATGTGACATCTACCAACCCGCACTGGGCCCGCGTGGTGGATTACAGCCCACTCCCTCTCATAGAGAGGAGGCCTGTGTCCCAGCAGTGGGAACATTATAGGCTGATGATGATGTCACTAAAAATTAACAAATAAAAATGTTTTTTACAAAAAGGGTAAGGCTTCAAAAAGCACTACAAAATTAAAAATTATACTATAACCTACCTATATTAATAAACCTAACCTAACCTACGATGAACCTATAATAAAATTTAATAATTCTTTGGAGTCGGTGCCAAGCAATATACGATACTTAAATGAATTTATACAGACTAAGGCTAGAAAAAACAAAAGACAACTCTTACAGCCTTTAAATATATTATTAATTCATTAATTAATTAATTTACTTGTTAGTCCTAGTTAGTCCAAGGCATTAGCATATGCGTCTAAAAAGTTACTAAAAATCATTTTCTAAATGTCTTTAAAATAAAGAATATTGGAAATTTCTGTTTCTATAGATATTTTATAATCGGTCTAATTTAGCCGTCAGACTATTTTTCGAAATTGCTTTTTAGTAACTTTATAGACCTATGTGCTATGCCTATGTGCCTGCTTATGCGTATGAAGTTACATTAAAATCGGTTTAGTCATTTCGGAAAATGAGGACTTGAAAGTTTGTATGAAATGTTGTAAGGCGTAAACGTTCTTAGGGTTCATTTGACAAGGGGATGAACATATTGCCATCAACCGGTATACTATCGAGATTCCGGGCTGCTACGAAGAAATTCCTAATGTAAAATCCAGGAATGTGTTGCGACCTGGTAATCGAACCTAGGACCTTATGCTCAGAAGAAGCGCATTCAATTGCTAGACAATCAAGGCAGTTTCAAAAAGGCAGTCTGAAAAACTTTTTTAATGGACGGGTAAATGTAGAAATTCCATAGGTAAGTTATCGTTTGATATAATATTATATAAGTCGCTGAAGAGCTCTCTATGTAAAACCGCAAAACCTGTGTAACATTCAAAGCCTAAAAATACTAGATCCCGTCAAACCAGTTCTTTGGGATGTCATGCATTAAGTAACTGGTTGTATCCTTTTTATTTACGGATGGGAAATCATCAAATGACTCCTCCCGCTCTGGGCGGAGCGGAAGGGAGTTAGACTTGTACTGACTAAAACCCATCCATGTTCCTTCTTAGCCTTTTGTATTCCAGGGCCACGGTATCTCTTTCGAACAGTCCCGCAGTCCTGGCAGAACAGGTTGTATCCTTGAACCGCATTTAGTTCAAGGAACACCAGTTTCTAAGCCTGGTAGATCAAGACAAAACTGGAACGTTCCAGGGAAGGGAAAGGAGTGTGGTTTAAAGAGATCATGCCTGGATAGGTAGAGATATTAACTAAGTAAGAACGACAACACGGGACGATTGAAAGTGTAGTTATGCTTGGCAAGGTCGAGTTGGTCCATGGAATAGGAAAGGTCTTTGACAGTCGTTACGAGTACTAAGAAGCCTGATATTCTGAGAGCTAAAGGGTATCTATCGTGGTACCCAATAAGTGGGTTGCAGAGGTTAGATAAGCAATCGCTCCATGTAAAATACAGTTGCCTGTAACCGGTTGTAAGCCAAGTTCAAACCCAGGCAAGCGCATTACTTTGTGTAATTTATTTCATCATCACTGCTCTCTTAAACGGTGACGGAAAACATCGTGAGGAAACCGGCAAAAAATTCGAACACATGTGACATCTACCAACCCGCACTGGGCCCGCGTGGTGGATTACAGCCCACTCCCTCTCAAAGAGAGGACGCCTGTTTTCCAGCGGTGGGAACATTATAGGCTGATGATGATGATGAGGCCCGGTTGGATTAGAACACGACCCCAGCATCATCCGTCTAGCCTTTTTCCAACTATGTTGGGTGCGGTTTCCAGTCTAACTCGATGCATCTGAATACCAGTGGTTTACATAGAGAGTCTTCCTATCTGACCTCTACAACCCAGACTTTCAGGCCACTGACTACCAGTTACGTCAAAGATCTACAAATGACAGCCGGGACAAGTGACACGGTTTTGAATTCTAAAGCCCCACCGTTTCAATTTATCTTGGGCATCCAGCATACATTATAAATGTAATTAATACAAACAACACAATTGAAAACGCATGAAAGACAATACATTCACCGACAATACTTGTGCTAATTTGTAATTAATGTTAGCGCGTTTATACTAGGTATTCTAAACAGGTTTTAATTATAAATTATGTCTGGGGAAGCTCCTAAAGGTTTTTTGTAACCGTTTTGGAACAACATAGGAATTAATTGGGTACTTAAGTAAATATTTAATACAAATTGTGATATTTTTTTTGTGAAATAAGCGTTAGAAACGAAAATAATTTGAATATTTAAATTACTTTACGCTTACATAGTCTGATGAAGGTAAAGATTATAATGGACAATGATTTATTACTGGCATAAAAACGACGGTAAAATACACAGAAAAAGTACAACTACTTACGTGCGAGAAACGTACTTTTCAAATCGTATTTTGAAAGAAAACTCAACAAGTTATTAATAAATAACAAACACAGAGAAAAAGACTTAACACCGTCAAATATTCAACCTATATTTTTCATAGCGTGACTTACCGGGCTTGCCGCAAAACTAATTTAATTACCACTAATTCGATTACCCCAGTAAGCTCCTGTCTGCCCTCCACTTACACACTCACACACACAAACCCATAAAAATGGACAAAGTAATATCCAACCTCGAAAACTCGAAACTCCTTTTGTATCAACCTATTTTCAAAACGTCAAATAGAACGAACAGCTATGAAACAGCAGCGCGCGAAATTTAAACTTTTAAATTTTCGGTTTTTTCTTCTGCCGCGTTTTGTTTATTTCGTAATATTGGTAGTTATCGTGTTTTTTTTCGTTTGTTTTTTCACTGTGCTCTGTTATGAACTTATGAGTAACGTACCGTCTGTCTTGAGTGCCAGTGCTACTATACACAGGCCTCGTATGCCGCTACCGCTCGCTCTACGCTCTAATTGACCAAGAATGTATCATGCAACTTCTGATATTCTAGCTTTGTAGTGCTAAAAATAAAAGAGATGTCAATATGCATTCTAATATTGCGTGATTCGGTACGGTATTAGAAATCTTTACAGTGTTTTTCGAGTGAGTTTGCATATATTTGTTTAATTTTGTTTCTTTGTTTTAAATACAGTGAAAAATATTTTATTTTATTTTAGGTCAGCTATTGTTTTGGCTAAAAATATAATTGAGTCTAGTTTATACCACACAATGTCAAATACTTGTCGTTGTATAAGTAGTCTATCACCTGAACAAACATTGATAAGTTATTATTTTTTAACGTTACCACCATATTCTTTATTTCTTGCACTATTCGATGATACACCACTAATAAAATCAACTTCAGAAAAACAAAGGACCAATACAACCTTTCGCAGACGCAGTCCACATTCCTGGACATAGACTTCTCCCAAACTTTTCTACCACACCCTGTCCTCCTCCTCTCCTGAGCAAGCAAAAAAACATCATGAAAATTAAAAAAAATCTCCAACAACAATCCCCTCAAAATCCTTATCTTCACACCCAAATACGGGAACAAAGTCACTATTTTACCAAAATATTTAAAGAAATATATATAGTAATTAAAAAAATTCTCACATACAGTCTTCTGCCGACCAGCCGCTTCGAACAAGGGCTCGCACACATGCACAGCTAATAGAAACACAGACATACACACCAATGTGTGTATCGACGACATGGATGCATATTGACCGTTTAGTATTATGAATTAAGTTAGTATACAACGCGAACGTTCCCCACGTTCCCGTTGTGTTGCGGGAATTGGTGTGACGGATGACAAACTTTTGCAAACCCGAAGTGTAGTTTGAACAGGCTATGAATTTGCCATCTTGGTGGCACAATCATATGAGATGAGAGCACATCTAGTAACAGTAACGTCTGTGAAAACGCTCAAAATAATGACTTATTTGTTACAAGTTAAAGGATTATTGGCATTACTATTATTCCTATTGAGTATTATTGTGACTGTATAAAGATTATATTACACAGTATGCAAGAATAAATTTCATTAAGGTCCTTCTTCACCACCTACGATTTAGTGCCCGTTAATTGAAACTAGACAACTAATTTGATACAAATTCTGTTACATTTCTGAATTTATTTGGTAAGTATTGGCTATTCGGATATCGTGATACAGGCATTAAGTAAATTGCTGCGACTACAATACAGATTTTTAGTGTTGTACACCTACTGGCACTTGACTAGTTTTTTTTATTAATGAAAGGAATAAATGCATGTTTGAGGAAGGAGACATTTTGCGAAAGGGACATTGTGAGAAAGGGACATTTTGCTACCTGTAGTCATTTTGAAAAGTGGTCATTTTGCGACAGAGTCTTTTTATTCTTTTAAGTTCAGAACTACAGTGACAGATGTCTTCATTGGTCCATCCCACCCATTATATTTATTCTGGTCTGAATATTTTATATAAAACTGAAAACCCACCCGTTCACCTTCCAATGGAGACGCACACCATCCTCACAGAGACATCAAGTAAATGATTCGTGTCATACACATATGTATTGCAGGTGCAAGCTCTCATACACATGCATACATTTTACTTTACCTCTAGAGGTGCCATCAGCGGCGTCTATGTGATTATGTTTTCTATACAGGCAATGATTAGGTTGACACTAGCTATCGGAAAGTTTGTTAACGTTTTGCATTTTGGTTATTATTAACTGCAGCTTGGATTTAAGCTTGCATGGGATTTCAGACAGCGTTTTTCTAGCGGTTATCTAGATCCTGGCGAAAAAAAGAAGTGTTTAAAAATAACTTGAGATTGCTCTAGGTTATTGGAACAAGAAGATGGCTTGCTACTTATAATGATGTGTCATTACCACCTCCGATAAGTATAAGGGGGGTAAAAACACCCTTAATGTTGCACAAGTCGACGGCTCGAACTCGTTGGCGGGCGTGGCTAATATGCATCTTATTTAGTAACTTTTTAATTTATTTAGTTTAATTTATTTATTTACTTGTTTAGTGAAATATACGACGATTTATAGCGAAAATGAGCGCGTCTAATTTCATAAATTGAGTTTTAGCCGTATAGATATTATAGGAAAACTACTGGATGTATCTACTCAAAATAAATTATTTGGACTTTTGAATACATTATCTATCCCTGTACGGTTTCACTTTTTCCATTTTTATACTACATTTGTTATTTATTTACGCCCAAAGATGAGTTAAAATTAGTGTAGAAATGCGGAAGTTTCGACGCTCATAACTTCCAAACCAATATTTTGTTTCCAATTCTGCTTCCAAACAGGGCTAGATAATGACAAGACCAGTTGATATTTTTTTTAGTTTGGAACTTACACCGTCAAACAGACGAGTAATCACCATACTACGTTTGTATGGAAGAATGACCGACTTGTGTACCCTTAACGAAACCTAAAGACAATTGTCATCCCCGGCATTGCAATAAATTTTGTGTTGTGAACTATAGAATGGAATAGAATAGATATTTTTTTATTTCAGACCGGAGTCGATACTTAGTAATCCTATATGACCTGTTAGCTTGTATGAATTTCAGAAGGTGATGTTTGTAGCAATAACCTAGATACCAAAGCTAACCTGAAAATGACTCGGGTACTTTCACCAACTAAAACCTACCTACTCCTTTTAAAAAACAAGTGCGAGTCTTACTCGCACACAGGGTTCCATAGCTCCAAACAATATAATAACAATATTTTGAACTGTCATTCATTAGTTAGTAGTATTAGTTAGTAAACTTCCACACAACCGCAAAACTAAATTTGTTTTTCATAGTATGTTTATGAAAAACAAAGTTACTGCTGCAGTTTGATGAAAAAGTCTCAAAAACTAAATATCATATCTTATTGAAACCAATTTTCGTTGATAGTTTTTTTTACGTTCTACAATCCTAAATATTTTCAGAATTTTCCTCCTCTTACTTTAGAAATTAGAGGGGGGGGGGACACACATATTACCACTTTGGAAGTGGCTCTAGCGCAAACTATTCAGTTTAGAAAAAAATGATATTAGAAACATCAATATCATTTTTGAAGACCTATCCATAGATACCCCACACGTATGGGTTTGATGAAAAATTTTTTTTTGGTTTTCAGTTCTAAGTATGGGGACCCCCTTAATTTATTGTTTTTTTTTCTATTTTCGTGTGAAAATCCTAATGCGGTTTACAGAATACATCTACTTACCAAGTTTCAACAGTATAGTTCTTATAGTTTCGGAAATAAGTGGCTGTGACATACAGACGGACAGACAGACAGACAGACAGACAGACATGACGAATCTATAAGGGTTCCTTTTTTTGCCATTCGGCTACGGAACCCTAATAAACAAATTATCACCATTCATTCTCTGTTCTTGATATGGTCATTTAGTTTAATCTGTCAAGATTCTAAGCCATAGCGACTAGTGAGCAATAAGCCCACTTACCCCAGTGACCTCTGTGTAATTACGTTCAATTGTTGCTCTTTGGCCCTGCATTATTATCATGGCATCGTAACATAAAGGTATGTAGAGATTTTTATTTAATAGTTATTTACTTATGCTATGGGTATGGTAGGTATTGTTGTCATTACTATTAGAGCTAAATAGGCGCGCCATTAAACTATACATTACAGGTGGGCAACCATGACGTCTTAAAACATTATTGTTTTACTCCTATTCCAATGTGGGAAAGAGATGGCTCTAGACCTCTTGTATAGCTCCGTCTCTTTCCCATACTGGAGTAAGAGTAAAACAATACTGCTTTAACAGGTAATGGTGGGCCAGTTGGTCGTGTTCCATTACTGTAGACTTAATGTTTGTATTGTTTAACATCGAAATGGCGAAATAAGTGTATACTACAAGGTGTTGTTTTGCATCCTCGTCAAAATTCAGGAAGTTTTCACAAAAGACATATATAATCAATTTAAATTTACGGTTCCTAGATAATTATTAATAAACCCTGCTTACCCGCACTGGGCCCGCGTGCAGCCCACTCCTTCTCATAGAGAGGAGCCCTGTGTCCCAGCAATGGGAACATTATAGGCTGATGATGATGATGATGAATTATTTCATGTAAAGACAGCCTGCGTCTAACTAACATTCCTAAATAATGTAATAAGAGGTATTTAAACTCACCGTAACAGTAAACACTAGATTCCTAGTTATACCACTCCGATCTGCGGTTAAGCAACGTGCCGAGGTCGGGTTCCGGATGAGTAGCGCGCGTGTAACACCGTTGTTACATAAATACATAATATCACGCTTGTAAGCAGTAGTTGTTTCTGTATTCTGTATGGTGTCGGACGTATAGAATAGCACCATCCCATGTCTTCCCGTGGGTGTCGTAAGAGGCGACTAAGGGACTTTCCAGAGAATGGGCAGCAGCGTTCTCTGTGCTTTTGTAACAACCGTACTGCGATCGCCAACCCGCCTGCCAAGCGTGGCGATTATGGCAAAACCCCCTTACGTCAATGTGGCGTTGGGGGAGGCCTGTGTCCAGCAGTGGACGTCTTTCGGCTGAAATGAAGCAGTAGTTGAGTAAGCAGAATTGTATTATTGTTAGTGTTTATCAAAGAAGAACAGTGGGTTAATTATGTTCTAAAGTAAACTAGCTATCCCGCGCAACTTCGTCGGCGTCACATTTTCCCGTTTTCGCAATATTTTTCATTGCTGCTCCGCTACTATACAGCGTCATCTATTGAATACTTACTCAATCCAGTCAACAGATACCGCCATCTGTTAAAATCGTTTGGAGCTAACAGATAATTGTGACTTAATTTGTAATAAAATAATATTGCGACTATAAATTGAGAGATTGAGCTATCCTATCTTTCAAGTTGGATCGAACTGCACACGGTGTGCAAATTTGATTGAAATCGGTTAAGTTGTTTAGGATTCCATCCCGGACGAACAACGTGACACGTAATTTATATAAATAATGTATAATTGTGTGTGGCTAAATAATAACAGCCGCCCAGGGCGATCTTTAAGGTTAAGCTGTGCTTGCCGAGGTTGGTCTGTGGATGGGTGGGTGACCATAATTACATATCGAGTTTCCTCCGCGCCTCGGAAAGCACGTTAAGCCGTTGGTCCCGACTGTCATTTGTAGATCTTTGACAGTCGTTACGAGTAGTCAGAAGCTAAAAGTCTGACATCCGGTCTTACCAAGGGGTATCGTATTACCCAGTTACTGGGTTGTGGAGGTCAGATAGGCAGTCGTTTCATGTAAAATACTGCTACTCAGCTGCATCCGGTTAGACTGCAAGCCGACACCAAGATAGTTTGGGAAAAGGCTAGGCAGATGATGATGTATAATTGTGTTAGGATTGGCAACAAGATTTGTATTTTTTATCACCATTAAGTCTAGTGGTTGCAAGTGCAACTGCTGAGCATGATTCGAGGTCTTGGGTTTGAAGTGTTATTGGGTTTTTTTATCAGGAATTTCTCAGTAGCAGCCATGTAGTCTGGATTAGTGCCCGGTTGGCAATAGGCTCGCCCCCTATTACATGGGCCTTAAACATAACTGACGCAATGTGGACGAATGTATTAGGTAGACGTCTGCTGAACCCTTCAGGGATTACAGGCGTGATGTTATGTTAGCTAAGCAGCCACCGGCTCGTGTAACACAAACCTGTGTTACAAGAGCCGGTGGCCGCTTCATCATCATCATCATTTCAGCCCAAAAGACATCCACTGCTGGACACAGGCCTCCCACAAGTGTCGCATTGACATTTTGGGGGGTTTTGCCATAATCGCCACGCTTGGCAGGCGGGTTGGCGATCGCAGTACGGTTGTTAAAAAAGCACAGAGAACGCTGCTGCCGATTCTCTGGCAAGTCCCTTAGTCGCCTCTTACGACACCCACGGGAACATATGGGATGGTGCTATTCTTTACGTCCGACACCATACAGAGCCGCTTGGCGGTGGCCGCTTGCTAACTCCTAACGCAAGAGTTAAGAGCGTTTATACCCTACGGCATTTCATACAAACTTTCAAGTCGTTATAAGCATAAGCAGTATACATAGGTCTAAAAAGTTACTAAAAAACATTTTCGAAATGTCTGTTAATAAAAATGCAGATAACTGGGAATTTCTGTTTCTATAGATAATTAAAAATCGGTCTAATTTAGCTGTAACATTATTTTTCGAAAATGTTTTTCTGTAACTTTTTAGACCTATGGACACTGCTTATGCGTAGGAAGATTCATTAAAATCTGTTCAGTCATTTCGGAAAATAACGTCTTGAAAGTGTGTATGAAATGCCGTAGGGTATAAACGCTCTTAAAGACTACACAAAATTAGAAATCCCTTTCATAATCAAAATCGTTTATTTCAAGTAGGCCAGTTACAGGCACTTTTGAATAGTCGAAAAACAATAAAAACCGGCCAAGTGCGAGTCGGACTCGCGCACGAAGGGTTCCGGACCATTATTTATAAAAATAAACAAAAAATTCACTTTTTTGTATGGGCCCCTTAAATATTTACTTTATTCTGTTTTTAGTACTTGTTGTTATAGCATCAACAGAAATACATAATCTGTAGAAATTTCAACTAGCTAACTATGACGGTTCATGAGGTACAGCCTGGTGACAGACGGACGGACGGACGGACAGACGGACGGACAGTGAAGTCTCAGTAATAGGGTCCCGTCTGACCTTTTGGGTACGGAACCCTAAAAATGAAGCTACAGTCCCAGTCACAAGACATAATAACTGTAAAAGTATCGTAGTTGCTCATCCCATAGCGTAGATCTCTATGGAGATGAATGGGCAAGAACTCTATGGACACTCTTTTAAATCAGAATCTTTCTTTCTTTCTTGTGTAATAAGAATTTTGTTATAGTAACATTATTCGATTTACCGCCAGACCGTGTCAAATCGTCCCTTCATACACATCTGCCAAACTGAATAACAGTCTCGTCTAAGTAAATAACACTCCATTTCATTCCATCAATCCTATTCGCACAGCATTGTCCTTCACAAACCACAGAGCAAATGAAACAGCGGCAGTATCGAACTATATAAACTTGGTCCGCAGAGTATCGTATTACGTACACTTATGGTACTGTATGGCGTATTGTACCACTTCTAGTTCTGGACTTCAGAGTTGTAGGGCTGCCACGAAGACGATAAATAATTTAAATGTGCTTTCTGTTGTTTTGTGCGATTTTTGGAAAAACATTTCCCGGATTCTCCAGAGCCAATGAACATTACGTCAAAGGTGTCGCCAAGAGCAGAGGTGGCCCAGTGGTGGCAGCCCCGACATACGAACAGTAAGTCGTTCAAACCCAGGCAGGTGCATTACTTTGTGTAATTTATTTCATCACCGCTGCTCTCAAAACGGTGAAGCAAAACATCGTGACTAAACCGGCATGTCCTAGAACTAAAAATTCGAAGACATGTGATATCTACCAACCCGAATTGCGCCCGCGTGGTGGATTAAAGCCCACTCCCTCTCATTGAGAGGAGGCCTGTGTCCCAACTGTGGTAACATTATAGGCTGATGATGATGATGGTGCGATTTTTGGAAAAGGCTCCTCCAGAGTCAATTGACAACATTACGTCAAAGGTTTCGGGAGCATCTGACTCTCTGGTATCTAGTAAATCCGAGCTACATTCTTCACCAACCTTTACAGTAGTAGAGAAGGCCCGCATTGAAATAATGCGTTTATGTTTCTTTGTTTTGCCTTACTAAGACCTTAGCATAATATAATCTAGTTGTCTTTCATTGCCTACAATAATTATTAAAAATTAGCGCAATAACTAAAGTTTTTTATTAAAAACGAGATCACGAGAGGAACGCATTTTGCTGAACTGGGCCTATTTGGTGCAGCCGTGAGTCACACAAAATTTCATGTTTAGTTTTAAGTTTTATATTTTTGAAATTCTTTTTTTTATATTGTGTGTGCTTGTGGAATATACCAATAAACGTTTTTCATTTTATTTAAACTTCATGTACAATAGTGGTACATAAGCGGACTTAATGCCACAAGGCATTCTCTACCAGTCAACCATTGGGTTAAAAAGGACAACATTTTAATAGGGTACACAATAATATCTAAAAATATGTAATTAGTTACGAAAATGTATATGATTACTTAGATAATAATACGCAAATACACATAAAATACACTAATAAATATTTTAACAAATACTAAAATAAAAAACGAGAAACCTAAGAAGAATTACTATTTTAGGGGTATGAGGAACAGGGTGTAAAGTTCCTCAATACTCCTTAGAAAAGGGAGAATCCTCCAACCAGACAGGTGTTGTCTGGTGGGCAACTGCTCGACAGTTGTTGTCGGGTTTCTCTATATATTCTTAAGTCGATGTAAGCTCTGCTTGCGCGATGTAGGAAATTGATGTTAGTTCTTCCATCGTGTCATAGATGGCGCTGTAGTACTTTTTGTAGTAAGTTGCTTTTTGTAGGTCGCTACACTATGATTAGACTTCTAATTGCGAGCTACTTCGTTTGCTTTAAATAGTGGTTACGAAGTTTTCTTTTAAAAATTAAAACATTTTGCTTTATTTTTTTCAAATATTCACATCAGCCTAGCAGCCCTATTCCAAACAATTGGTGTGACAATGATTGTTGTAGCGTCGCACAGACAAGGGTCCAACACAATGCGTTCTCACATCGGGCTATTGATTTAACACAGTTTTGAACCCCCCTCTATACATACATACATATTTATAGGGTAATATGCATGTATGGAATAGGGGAAATACTGGAGTGCATTGGGGGAAACTACTTATACAAGGTGGAGCGGGACGATCGACATTCCTTTTAATCACGTAGAGAGTGTCATGTTCTTTACACGTATACCAAAAATCAATCAAATCCAATGAATACTTTAGCCACAGGAAAACGTTTTGCACAGGTTCTTGACCTTACAATGTTTAACTATTATTACGGACTCAGACCTACATCATGTCGAAAAATAAGAAAATGAAAAATAGTTTCCTGTGGCTAAAGTTTTCATTGGATTTGATTGATTTTTTGTATACGGGTAAAGAACATGACACTCTCTACGTGATTTAAAGGAATGTCGATCGTCCCGCTACACCTTGTAGAATGTTAATTTTCTGAGTAGATTTTTTATTTGACACAAGAAACACATCGCCTCGTTCTCCTCGTTGGTTTAGTGTTCACAAGCGTTCCTGTTGAGCATGAGGTCGTCGGTTCGATTCCCAGGTTGGGCAAAGTTCTGCGGGACTGTTCGAAAGAGATACCGTGGCCCTGGATCACAAAGGGCTAAGAAAGAACATGGATGGGTTTTAGTCAGTACAAATCTGACAGTCCGGGAGGGGTCAATCATCAAAATATTAATATTAAAAGCGTTCGCAAAAGAAATGGAATACACACTGATTCAAAATGAAACCCCATGAAGTCAAGAAATGCTTCAGCTAGATGCTGGGTACCTAATTCTTGTCTCTCCCTCCTTAGATGGAGAACGCCAAGCAAATGCAGAGCCTGGCCCAGCATTCTCCTCAGACCATGCTCCATGGCACTGGCTCCCATCTGTGTCTGCAACTTGGCCGCCGTCTCCTGGTCACCCAATTGAGTGGTCATTCGATGATTTCCCACCCGTAAAAAAAAAAATGGTTTTGGGTCAAGTGTTTTTGGGTTTTTCCATCAAGAATTTTTCAGTACCAGCCGCGGAGTCTGGATTTGTGCACAGTTAATGGCAATAGGCACGCCCTTATTACAAGGGACTTAAAACATAACTGGCAAAAGTAGGTGTATTATTAGGTACACCACTGCCTAACCCTTCGGGGATTACGGGCGTGATGTTATGATATTTTTAAACACATTATAGACACCAGTTTTTATATACTACTTTTGAGGTGCAGTTGAGGACTTAGACTTGGTAAAAAACGGAGGTTTTCTGGCAAAAGCTATAAGTAAATTTAAAACGCGTCTACCCGTGAAAATTACTTGATCAAATTATTGGGATCCCTATTATAAGTCGGTTAAAATTAAAAAGCACTTAGCAACACTTGAAAAAGACATCCGAAACTATGCATAACGATAACATAATACAAACGGTAACTACCACTACAATACAATAACACTAATTGCATTATGAACTAGCAGTAATTACCAGTCATGAACAGAGCAGCGTATTTCCTAAACCTAATTACAGAACACCCCTAAACCCACCCAGCACCCTATTCCAGCGCATCCTACCAAGGTACACACCCCACCCTATTTCAGCGCATCCCACGATAAATTCTAATAAATTGCAACAATGTTATATTGTAATCTGTGCCGACGCTGTGAGTTGTGGAATCAATTAAGGTAGTACCTCGCTGGGTGTTCATTATACCAGGACATTCTGCATACACTGGGGCGTTCTACAGTGGTTCTTTCGAGAATTTGCTCATTCGTATTGATCATCATCAACCTAGCCGTTTAAGGCAGTTGGGTTCCAGTCTAACTGGATGCTGTTGAACACCAGTATTTTAATGTGCAACTGACGGGACTCCACACCCCAGTTACTGGGAACTAAGACTGGTAGCAAGACTTTCTGGCAAATGGGTGAAACGTGGATCTATAGAGAGCAGCGGTGGCCCAGTGGTGGCAGCCGTGACTAACGAGCAGTAAGCCGTGGGTTCGAATCCAGGCAGGAGCATTACTTTATGTAATTTATTTCATCACCGCTGCCCTTAAAAACGGTGAAGAAAAAAATAGTGAGGAAACCGGCATGTCGTAGAACTAAAAATTCGAAGACATCTGACATCTACCAACACGCACTGGGCCCGCGTGGTGGATTACAGTCCACTCCCTCTCATAGCGAGGAGGCCTGTGTCCAACAGTGAGAACATTATAGGCTGATGATGATGGATCTACCTAACATTAGGTAAACCTTCATTTAGCCAGTTAGGTTTAGTCCCATGTAATAGTGGGCGAGCCTAGTGCCATCGACAGAGCACAAATCCACACCCTGCTACTGAGAAATATCTGATGGCAAAACCCAATAACATTTTGCACGACTTGGGAGTCGAACCAAGGACCTCATACTCAGTAGTCACGCTTGCGACCACTCGACCATAGAGACGGAATTGACCAAAGAGGCTTTTTAACTTTAACTACTTACCTGTGATGACTGTCAAAGATTTATTTTTCTGGGACCGGACTGAGACAAACATGCTTAGCAGGGAGGATTAAGACGGCAAGCTTCGTTTAGCTTTGAAATCGACCTATACAGTTCTTGGCCACGAGCCACTCTAATGCCTATGAGGTTGAAAACGGGGTTGACTTTGGAGGTTGTGCTGTGGTACTGCCACTTGTATTGGTTCTTTAAAATTTTCCATCATTTGGTCCGGCGATACTTTTCATGCCAAGCACTTCATCATGCACTAAATCCCTTTATTCTCCGCTTTTAAGGTGTCTTATAAAAATCCTTTGATCTTATCTACTGAGGTCATTGAGCATTGCACTGAGGTCCTCCATGGTCTCAGCTATGACCACTATATCGTCGGCAAATCAAAGGTGAGAGATTTACTCACTATTGACATTGATGCCTGGCCCTCTCCAGTCCAGAACCCTGGAAACATCTTACAGTGCAATTGTAAGCAGTTTCGGAGAAATAACGTCTCCCTGTCTCACACCTCGTTTAAGAAGGATAAGTTCCGAGGTCTGGTTCTGATGTCGGACTGACTTGGTGGGACAATATTACTCACTCACAAAACATTGTGTTTTCGGGTAAATTTAACTGTGTCTGGGTTGTGGTGTGATTTTGCACCTTTGACCTTCAATATCTCTGTAACCAGAAAGTTCCAACCAGTCCATTGATGGTCTAGCATACAAGTCCCGCATGAAACAATATGACTGAGCGAGATAATACTATTTAAATCTCATTGTTCACGTTTATATCACGAATCTACGAATCTATGCCCACTGTACTGGCTATTGAGGCTTCTCCAAAGTTGGGCCACTACACCCTATCTTCGATCTTCACAGCCACCCTGTTAATGTCTCTGTTTTATCTAGCTTAGAGCTAGGACCCACTGTAGAGCGTATAATTCTGTCGGTTGGTTTCACACGTTCTGTTTTTAATCAAGTGCGAGCACGTCTGGGGTCTGTCCTGTGTGGCTGTTACCGGATCCATTTAGTGTCATGTATGGAGTATAATATGTGAAACCTAGCTGGCTTCTTGTTTATTTAGGCCAGAGGTTGGTTATTTTGTGTGTTCTATTTTGTTGTGTGAAAAAGATAGCTTAAAGGCAATCCTCTAACCTGCCTTTTTCATCCAACAAAATAGTACACAAAGGGATGGGAAAGGCACACACAGAGGAAGGGCACACTGAAGGGATGTGCAACACGTTGTTGCGTATTAAAATATAACCTGCGAATGAGGCATTACCTACAAAATCATGTTACCTACGCTATTTGAGTGCTAATGGATCCTTGAACAATTACCTAGCTTGTATAAACTTGTGTAAACGCTAATAAAAACCTAGCTTGGCATCAATAAGTTATTACTATTTTTAATATTAAAAGGTTGTTTTCGAAATACTCTCAGTATTTCTAAACAACCTTCTTCTTAGTTTGATATTTATGTTTATAACAGTTACTCAGCTATCTACATTAGCTTTAAGAGTAACCATATTTAACAATAAGCATTAAGGTGTTATTAAAGCCAAATAAATACAATGTCCTTTCTTTCTTTCTTTCATTTACAAACTACCAAAAGGCGTTAACAAAAGACATTATTTACACACTTCGAACATCGCAAAATCAATGATATTAAATGGCAAAATCTGCAAAAACAACACTGTCTTCCATCAACGTAGCAGACGAAGTTTAATGCGTTTCCAAGCAAACTCAATTTCCAACAGACACGCGATGAATTTGAACAAAAGATGTGCCTTAACTTTTTTAACAAAACATGGAGCGAACACCAAGTTATATTAGAAGATGAAAAATATGTAGCAATATTCGGAATAAAGTTTTGGATTAAAATTGATCTTAGAATACTAAATATGATTAGCAAATGTCATAAATTACCGACGTACAGCAGCAACTGTTATAAAAGTAGTCGTTTTTGAGGTATAAGAACAGAAATTGATTGAAAAAAATCCATAAAATGTTGAAGTACGCAGGAATACGTAATTAAAATCAGTATATTTTTTTTACATTCGCCTACATGGGCACTTATAAAACGTCGACATAAGGTGCATGGTTCGGGTTGGTCATTTCCTATGGAGAAAAACCGGCAAGAAACTCCATGGTTACTCTTTTACATACGTACCAGTAAATCGGTTTCTTCAAGGCAAGCATGCTCTACCCAAGGCTGCGTCATCGCTTCACATCAGGCTAGTTGCCGCAAACGTTAGCCTAATGCATTGCAAAAATATTGCTGAATAAATGTCAAAACATCAAATTAATATCCAACTATTAACTTTGCAATTTCTGTAAAAGTTAAAATTCTACTTGATAATAGTGCTAAGCAGTTCTGATAGAGTGATTTCCTAGAATTAGCATACTTAGTCTGTATTTCCACTGAGCTGGAACACAGGGCTTCTCCGTGTCAGAGAGACTAATATAATCCACCACGCGGGCCCATTGCGAGTCGATGGATGGCATTTATCTTCGATTGTTTGGGGCCAGTGCATGTTAGGTTTCCTCAGAAAGCTTTTGAGTTCATTAGTATTGAAATAAACACATTTACTTGGTATCACTAGGCCACCATTAGCACAAGCCACAAGTACAACATACAACATAACAAAAAAAAAACTTAAAGAAACACAGAAAGAAAAAGATAATAATTGTGTGTCTCACGGCTGCGCCAAATTTCTGTTCTCTCAAACCACTTATTAGGTCTAAAATCACAAGTCCCCAAAAGCTCAACACGCCCTTCGCATACATAATATAAAACTGAATCACAAAGCTCTGCAGCAACCTAGCAGTATTTAAGTGTAACAGTTAACGTGATGAGTCGGCAAGTTGTTAAGTATTTTCTCTAAGATGTGCAGACCTCGTAGCGTTCTGAAATAATGAGTGGCAGCCGATGGCGGTAGCTGTGGTCTAAGTAAGAGGACATAGCTGCTAACATGATTTGGCACTTACTGCTTTGGAAGTTATACGCACTAATGCCACGTTAATTAATGTGAATTAGTGTGCTTTACCCCAGCAAAATAATGTCGAAAATAGTCATATAAATGTTAAAGATAATTAGTTGCCCAGCTTCTGTAATTGTTGCGCACATTTTAAAATTTGTTGCACTTATGCGCAGATCTTAAAATATGTTACACACATAGTTTTTCAGTTATTTCACAATAACATTTCCTGCTGGGGTAACGTTACCGCAGCCAGACACCAACTTTTTACATCCAGACCTCCAGCATCCAGATGCGAAAGATAGAAGAGAGGGTGCTGCGGAACAGCTTGGTAAATGCTCAAGTCTTGCAGAGCACTGAAGAGTTAATTGATGCCAGAGTTATAACCTAAGGGTCTTGAATTCATGATGGCTATTTGTTGTTTTTTTTTTTTTTTAATTATTACACCACCACCTATGGCATTTTAATATTTTTTGCAGGACTTATGGAGAAACAGAAAGTTTACTTTGAAGCTCAAGTTAATACACACTCAGATGCAATAAATACCTTCACAATCACTCACCCACACACACAGTCGCACACGCCCCGCACTTACTCACTTCAACTGTTTTTTTCTTTTATGTTATTATTCATAACTTTAGTTTTTTTTCCGTTATTTAATCATAATTTACTTATTAAGTTAGATAAGATTTATCATCTTCTCTTGACTTGTTCAAATAAAGACTCCTTCATGGTCAAAATGATGAACGGAGATACTGTCAAAGTAAACGCCAGGGATGAAGACTCCTACAGAGCGATTACTAAACTCTTGTTACAAAATAATTGTGTCTGGCACTCTTATGAGAACAAACAAGATAGACCAATTAGGGTCATAGCCAAAAATCTACACTCTTCATGTTTGCCAAACAGAATAGTTGAAGAACTAACTGCTAACGGCTTTAAAATCCAGGAAGCGGTAAACAAATTAAGTTGGAGGACTAAGGAACCTCTAAACATGTTTATGCTTTCCTTTCAAAAAGACGAAGACATAAACAAAATCTATAGTATTAAGACCATATTAGGTTGTAAAGTAGAAGTGCAGCCTTTAAAAACATCCAAGCTAATACCACAGTGTAAGAGATGTCAAGCATATGGCCATACACAGAAATATTGCTCCAAGGAACCTAGATGTGTAAAGTGCACTGGTAAACACCTTACTAAAGATTGCACAAAATCGATAGCAGATAAACCCAAATGTGTTCACTGTGGTGAGCCACACCCCGCCAACTACAGAGGATGTATGGTAGCCAAAGAACTGCAACAGCTAAAAAATAAAGCCTTAAAAAAAAAGGTTACTACACCTGTTACTCAGGCTCCTAGTGCTAAAAAAAATCTCAAAGAGTATCAAAGGGTATCAAGGCGCCAGTGAGGTGAGCGCGGGAAGCTCGGAGAGCTCCCGCTGCGTGAGGATCGGGGCTGCTGCGGAGGACCGCAAGCGGTCCAGAACGAATGGCGACTACGAGTCGTCTTCCGAAGGGGAGCTGGCCCCGGCTCCTAAGATTTCCACCAGCAGGCGTGGTGGAATCAGGGGCAAGGGGAGGGGGCTCTCGGCTTCCGAGAGATCGGGGGTGGCCGGTCGCGGGCAGGCCCGTTCGGACTCCGATGCAAATGAGGTGGATGTAACTGGCAGCTCCGATGCGGAGCGTAAGGCCAGGTTTGTGAAGGAGGTGGAAGCTGCGATAAGGGTCGTGGCCTTGAAAAAGTTGACTTCAACAAAACTCGGGGCCATACCTGCGGCTTCCGCCTCCATCATGGCGGCAGTGGAGGCTAGCTATCCTCCACCAGGGGAGGTGGCCAAACTGCGGGCGGAGGTAGCCCGCCTGACGGCCGCCACGGAGCTTCTCCACGAGGAGAATCTGAAGCTCCGGGCAGACCTGGCCGGTCTGCGTGAGTCCGACTCTCGAGAGGTGCCCCAGCAGCAGCAGAACCAATCCATGCCTGTGGAGAACCAGGTTCTGCACCTGGTTCGGCAGGAGCTGGCTGCCTTCCAGGCGCGGTTCTCAGTCTTGGAGGGCATTGTCCTGCGCCCCCCTCTGGCGACAAACAAGGCGGCCCCAGGCCCTAGGGCTAGCCCGGGCCCGAATGCAGCCCCGGGACCGAGGGTGGCCCCGGGCCCGAAGGCGGCTTCATATGCGGCAGCTACGGCTGCCGATCCTGGACCATGGCAGCCTGGCCAGCCCTCCGGCAGGGCTAGGCTGGCCCCTCCCCAAAAGTCGGCTCCACCGGTAGCGGCTAAGCAGGCGGCGGCCCAGAAAAAAGGGACCAAGGCAGCTGCCCAGGCGGCAAACGCGCCAGCGCCAGTGGCAAGTCGGCCACAGCCACCGCCACCACCCCCCCCGCCCGCCATGGCCGAAACCGAGTGGCAGGTGGTCGGGGAAAGGAGGAAGGGGAGGAAGGCCGCCAAAAAGGCCCAAAAGGAGGAGCGAAGGCGGCAGCACAAGGCGCGAAGCGTCGCGGCTCGACTCCGCGCCCCGAAGACCGCAGCTGTAGTGATCACGCTACAGCCGGAAGCGGAAAAGAGGGGCGTGTCCTACCGCGACGTGCTCGCGAAGGCGAAGGCAACGGTGGATCTTGGGGAGCTCGGGATCACCGGGGGACTCCGGCTCAAAGTCACCGCGACAGGGGCTCGAGCGCTGGAGATCCCGGGTGCAAATAGCGGCCCATCCGCTGACGCTCTGGCTGAAAAGCTTAGAGCGTCCCTAGATGCGGCCGAGGCCCGAGTGTCCAGACCCGTCAGATGCGCAGACCTGCGCATCCTGGGTCTGGACGACTCTGTGACCCAGGAGGAGGTGGTCGCCGCCGTCACCAGGACCGGTGGGTGTCCTGCCGAGCAGGTCAGGGCAGGCACCCTACGTCCGGACCACACGGGTATGCGAACCGTTGTGGTAAGCTGCCCTGTGACGGCGGCGAGAACAATCGTGGAGGCTGGAAGGCTCCTGGTGGGATGGGTGGCAGCGCAGGTGAAGCTGCTGGAGCCCCGACCTCTGAAGTGTTACCGGTGCCTCGTGGGGCAGCACGTGAGTTGTCGGTGCTCCTCGGAGGTGGACCGCAGCGGCGACTGCTTCCGATGCGGTCAGCCCGGTCACATGGCCGCGGCTTGCTCCGCCACGCCGCACTGCACTGCATGTGCGGCGGCGGGCAAACCGGCCGATCACCGGGCAGGGGGCAAGGCCTGCGCACCACCCAACAGGACCAGGGGCAGGGGCAAGGGAAGGCCTCCAGCCACCAGCTCCACCGTCGCCACCGCCGCAGCCGCCGCCACTGCCGCTGTCGCTGCCGCCATGTCTGCCGCCGCAACATCTGTTGCGGGGCCCTCACAGGGGGCCCAGGAGGGGGCTGAAATGGAGTGCCAATAATGGCCCCATTACGCCTTCTCCAGGCGAACATCAACCACTGCCGCTGTGCTCAGGATCTGTTGCTCCAGAGTATGGCGGAGTGGTTGATTAACGTTGCCGTGGTCGCTGAGCCGTTCTTTGTCCCGCCCAGGGAAGACTGGGTGGAGGACCTGAGCGGCTCAGTGGTCATAATTTCGTCGGCCGCCGCCGGTACCCCGACCCTTGAGAGTGTCAGGAAGGGTCAGGGCTGCGTAGCAGCACGGTTCGGGGAGATCGTCGTGGCCGGAGTCTACTTCTCCCCGAGCCGAACTCTCGCCGAGTTCCACAACTCCCTCATGGAGTTGAGTGTCGTCATCCAAAGCTATTCCCTCCCCGTGCTTGTGCTCGGGGACTTCAATGCCAAAAACTTGGCCTGGGGTTCTCGTTGCACAGATGTGCGGGGTAGGATGGTGGAGGACTGGGCTCTGGAGGCGGGCCTGGTCGTCCTAAATCGGGGTTCTGTCCCCACGTGTGTGCGGATGCGGGGCGAGTCGGTGGTGGACATCTCGTTCGCTAGCCCCGCTCTGTCACCGCGTGTCGTTGACTGGCGCGTCATGGAGGGGGTGGAGACCTATTCCGACCACCGGTACATCCGGTTTGATGTCTCCGCCCAGGACTCAAGCGCGCCGGTCCTACAGGCCCTGAGTGGTCCGCGTTGGGCGCTGAAGCAGCTGGACCGGGAGCTCCTCCTGGAAGCCTCGATAGTGCAGGCCTGGGTGACATCACCGAACAGGCCTGCCGACATCAACAATGAGGCAGGGTGGTTCCAGGAGGCCATGTCCGACATTTGCGACGTGGCAATGCCCCGAGTTCGGCCAAGAAGCGCCCGGCGTCAGGTGTACTGGTGGTCGCGAGAGCTGACGTGTCTGCGCAAGGCGTGCGTAGCTGCGCGGCATCCGTACGCCAGGCATCGCAGGCTCCGCATCCGCCCTCCGGATGCGGCAGCCATTGAGGCGGAGCTGTACGAGGGATACAGAGCAGCGAAGACCGCCCTCCAGGAGGCTGTCCAGCGGGCCAGAGACCTGGGCCGCGAGGAGATGCTGGAGACTCTCGACAGAGATCCGTGGGGGCGCCCTTACAATATGGTGCGGGACAAACTCCGCACCTGGGCCCCCCCGCTGACGCAGAGTCTCCGCCCTCAGCTCGTGGAGGACGTGGTGAGCGCTCTGTTCCCTCTGCGAGGGGAACATCCTCCCCCGCCTATGGCTCCGCCGCTTGCGGTGCCGGAAGCGGACCACATCGAGGACGATGACGACATTCCGGAAGTGACCGGGGTAGACCTGAGAGCGGCGGTAGGCAGGCTTAAAGCCAAAAATACCGCCCCGGGACCCGATGGCTTGCCTGGCAAAGCCTGGGTCCTGGCCTCGGAGGCTCTCGGGCCGCGACTGGAAGGGCTCTTAAGCGCATGCTTGGAGAGAGGCCAGTTCCCGCTTCGTTGGAAGACGGGGAAGCTGGTCCTCATCCGGAAGCCGGGGCGCCCTGCGGACTCTCCGTCCGCATACCGGCCCATTGTGTTGCTCGACGAGGTGGGCAAGCTCTTCGAAAGAGTCATTGCCAACCGCCTCGCCGGGCACCTTGTGGGGATGGGGCCGGATCTGGCGGAACACCAGTTTGGTTTCCGCAGAGGGCGCTCGACGGTGGACGCCATCATGCGCGTGAGGGCTCTCACGACGGGGGATGCGGTGTCCAGGGGTGGGGTTGTCTTGGCGGTGTCTCTTGACATCGCCAACGCCTTCAACACCATGCCCTGGAGCTGCATTAGGGAGGCACTCCGGTATCACCGGGTGCCGACCTACCTTCGTCGTGTGGTCGGGGACTACCTGACGGACAGGGCCGTCATCTACCCTGGTCGCACCGGAGAATGGAACCGGCGAGAGGTGTCGTGCGGTGTCCCACAGGGATCGGTTCTGGGGCCGCCCTTGTGGAACATCGGCTACGACTGGGTGCTGCGCGCCGACCTCCCTAGCGGTGTCAGTGTAGTCTGCTACGCTGACGACACGCTGGTGCTGGCACAAGGGAGGTCGCACGAGGCGGCGGCCGAACTTATGACACGCGGGGTTGCGATAGTCGTGGAGAGAATCCGGCAACTGGGTCTCGAGGTGGCATTGCACAAGTCCGAGGCCATGTGCTTTCATGGGCCTCGGAATGCGCCACCGTCGGGATCCATACTGACGGTAGGAGGGGTTCCCATCGGCGTCGAGTCGACGCTGAGGTACCTAGGGCTTGTCCTCGACAGCCGGTGGAACTTCGTGGAGCATTTCCGACGTTTGGCCCCCAAACTGGAACGGGCAGGGGCTACGTTCAAGCGGCTCTTGCCCAACCTGGGGGGTCCAAACGCCTCCTGCCGCAGGCTCTACGCGGGGGTCGTGCGGTCCATGGCCCTTTACGGGGCCCCGGTGTGGGCGCGTTCTCTGAGGCGGCGAGCCGCCCATTACCTGAACGCGCCCCAGAAGGTGGTAGCCGTAAGGCTGATCCGGGGGTACCGCACGATCTCCGGCGAGGCGGCGAGCCTCTTGGCCGGATTGCCGCCATGGGATCTGGAGGCAATAGTCCTCGCGTGCCTGCACGAATGGCGCGCGGAGGCACTACGCCGGGGGGAAACTCCGCTGCCGTGGCAAATTGTCGCTCAGCGGACAGACCTCCGGCGCGATCTCATGGCGACATGGAGAGAGCGACTGTCGCAACCCCGTGCAGGGCACGCCACAATAGTGGCGATAAGTCCCCTCTTTGAGGAGTGGCTAGAGAGGCGCCACGGCGCCCTCACCGTCCGCCTGACGCAGGTCCTCACCGGACACGGTTGTTTCGGGAGGTTCCTGCACCGAATCGGGCGGGAGGAAACGCCCGGGTGTCACCACTGCGAGGATCGGCCAGAGGACACGGTGGAGCACACTGTGGAGCTATGCCCCGCTTGGGCTGAGCACCGCCGTGTCCTCGTAGCGGCGATTGGCGGCGGCGACCTCTCGCGTCCGGCCCTGGTTCAATCCATGGTCCGGAGCGAGAGGGAATGGGAAGCCGTCGCCTCCTTCTGCGAAGCAGTCATGCTAGCGAAGGAGGTGGCGGAACGTGAGAGGGAGAGATCCTCACGTCCCAGCCGCCGCGGGAGACGCCCCGGGCGTCGGGGGCAACCAGTGGCCCCCGGCCACCGTAGGCGCGGGCCTTTGGACGGTGAGTAATGGGCTAGCTCACCGTCCGTCCGTCTTATGACGACAGACCGTGCCGACGGCGCGTTCGTGTTCCACGCGCGCCTCAAGGAGATGTCAGCAAATCGGAAGGGGTCCGAGAGGGCCGATGCCTGCCAGGGCGCGGGTTGTTCGAAAGAGATACCGTGCCCCTGGAACGCAAAGGGCTAAGAAGGAACATGGATGGGTTTTAGTCAGTCAAGTCTGACACTCCCTTCCGCTCCGCCCAGAGCGGAAGAAGTCATTTGATGATTTCCCATCCGAAAAAAAAAAAAAAAAAAGGGTATCAAACAATGTGTCTTATGCGCAAGCAACGAAATCTCGTGAACCACAACCACCAGTAAACGGTCCACAACCTTCCAAGTCAATTGACGACGATACAAATGAAAATATAAATAAAATTAACCTCATTTGATTTAAGGTTGAAAAATCTAGAAAGTAGTGCTACACAGCTACCACATAAAATTAAAAAATGAAGAACACTTAAAATTATGGCGTAGAATGCAAATGGACTCCTAAAGCATCAAAACGAGCTAGAGGTGGTCCTTGCAACAGAAGAAATTGATGTGTGCCTCATATCGGAGTCTCATTTCACAAGAGAATCGTATATTTACCTTAACGGGTATAAAATCTATCATGCGCTTCACCCTGTGAATACTGCGAGAGGGGGAAGTACCCTTATAATAAGAGAGAACATCTACCATTACCTAGAATTTAAATATAAAGAAGAATTCATACAAACTGTAGCCGTTAGGGTAAAAACTAAACTACATTACATTACCGTAGCAGCTATATACTGTGCACCAAAGCATGCTCTGAAAATAGAGCAGTACAGAAACCTACTAAAACTTCTTGGCAACACGTTTATATTGGGAGGTGACTTCAATGCAAAAAACATACGTTGGGAATCTAGGCTAACCAACACTAAAGGAAAGGAATTGCTTAGTGCTATGCGAGAAATCAAGTGCAATGCAATATCAACAGGAAAACCTACTTACTGGCCTACTGATGCTCAAAGAATTCCAGATCTGATCGACTTTTTCATTTATAAGAATCTGTCAGCTACATATTTTCACATACAGGAGGGATTTGATATGAACTCTGATCACTCCCCCATTATCTTAACCTTAAGTGAGACCATAATTCAGAAAGAAAGCAATCCAGTTTTAGTAAATAAGAATACGGATTGGGATAGCTTCAAATTCGATTTAGACAACATCATTGACCTTAAAGTACCACTCAAAAACATTCAGCAGTTGGATGAAAAAATGACAAAATTTGTGAAAAACATTCAAAGCTGCGCTTGGGTAAATACACCTCTCTTAAAAAGAAAAGTCGCAAGACACAGATACCCGTTAGAAATAAGAAACCTCATAGCCATAAAGAGAGCTCAGAGACAAAAGTGGCAACAATCAAGATATCCACCTGACAAAACAATGCTGAACAGACTTACAAAAAGATTAAGCAAAGCAATACCGAACTATCATGATGATGCAACAAAAGATTACCTTAGCCAATTAACAAGTAGTGGAAATACAGAACACTCACTATGGAAAACATCTAAACGTTTAAATAAGCCCATCGTCCATGCTTCACCCATTAAAAAAGTAGATGGCACATGGGCCTTGAGTAATGAACAGAAAGCAAATATATTTGCAGAACATTTAGAACAAACTTTTCAAACCAGCGGTGAGGAAAGCGCTGAAAACATAACACTGGATGTCACTCCCATGACGACCTCAATATAAAACTAGTTACGCCGAAAGAAGTAAAAAATATGATAAATAACTTAGCCAAAAAGAAATCGCCTGGATACGACCTTATCACTGGTGAACTCCTTCAAAATCTGCCACGCAAAGCAATAGTAAAACTTACAACCCTTATAAAATAAATGCAACATTCAGATTGAAACACGTGCCTGATATCTGGAAAGTTGCTGAAGTCATAATGATCCCCAAACCTGGAAAACCAACCCAGGAAGTAACATCATACAGGCCTATATCACTTTTACCAATCATTTCAAAATTATTTGAAAAACTACTCTTAAGACGCTTAAAACCTATAATAGAAGACAGAAAACTAATTCCAAATTACCAATTCGGCTTCAGAGAAAAACACTCCACGATAGACCAAGTCCATAGAATTACCAACATTATAGAAAAAATTCTTGAAGAAAAAAAAGTCTGTTCTGCAGTATTTCTAGATGTAGCACAGGCATTTGATAAGGGTCTTATTTATAAGGTAAGGAAAATGCTGCCAAAACAATTTGCAGACATTTTAGAATCCTACCTAACAGAGAGGACGTTTAGAGTCGGACATGAAGATGCTTATTCCGATCTCAAGCAAATAAAAGCTGGTGTACCACAAGGAAGTGTTCTTGGCCCAATCTTGTACCTATTGTACACCTGTGATATCCCAGAAATGGAAAACAACTTCATTGCAACCTTCGCAGATGACACAGCCATCATGGCTATAGGTGTCACTCACAAAGAAGCCGTAGACAAAGTACAAATTGCTGTTAACTCTATCACCAACTGTACAAAAAAATGGCGAATTAAGTTAAATGAAACCAAATCGACTCATATAGACTTCGCAAACCGAAGACCTAATTATACACCGGTATACATTAACGGTTGCGTAATACCTTACGAAAATACAGCCAAATACCTGGGCATGACGCTTGACGCAAAACTTCGCTGGAAGGCTCATGTCAAAAAGAAACGCCTGGAGTTAGATCTACGCTACAGGAATATGTACTGGCTACTTGGCAGACATTCATCATTGTCAGTGTACAACAAAGTACTTCTGTACAAACAAGTACTTATGCCTGTATGGGCATACGGTATACAGCTTTGGGGCTGTACAAAACGCACCAATATTGAAATAATACAAAGATTTCAAAATAAGGTACTTCGGAGCATAGTCAACGCTCCCTGGTACATTAGAAACGAGGACATCCACCGGGACTTAGGAGTGGACCTTGTCGCTAAAGTTATAAAAAATTACGCCGAAGCTCATGAACAAAGACTTCATAAACATGTGAATGTCGAGGCTATTCAGCTCCTTGACACCACGGACATAGTAAGGAGACTGAAAAGGACTAAGGCGAACGCTACACGACAGTAAATATTGTGATAATTATCATGATATTTACTTTTGTATCTTGGGCCGGATCACAGCACACCCTACACGTACAATACGGATCGCGTCAGTACTGAAGCGTTCTTTGTACGAGGCAGACGTGATGGACCCTAGACGGAGGAAAATTAGAGCTTCTGTGGCAATAATTATAATATATATAAAATAATTGCCCTTTCTTTAAACAAACGAGTAAAAAGAAAGCGATGGATGAAGAATTGGCTACAAAAGAGAGAAAAGTATACACATCTGAATTCATTGGACGAAATTCGCCTTCACGATGAAATGGACGACTACGAAAATTACTTTCGTATGCCTGATTTCTGTTTTGGTAACCTTTTGGAATTGGTGACGCCATTTTTGAGTAAACAGGATACAGTTATGAGGAAATCCATTTCGCCTAGATTGTGTTTTTATAATTTACATGCGCGCTATTTCAAACTTCTGGCATGGATTCTAAGTTGAGAATAAACTCTTTCAAAGTAATCTTGTCGCCTGTCATGGGTTCTTGCTCGTGGCACGGGTTCACCGCGGCAGACGCGGAACCCGCAGACGCGGTGTCAGCGACGTCCTCCATCGCTGCCATCTCGATGCGTACTGACGCGATCAATATTGATGCGACACACTACACGCACGATAATTATCACGATCCAAGATCTGGGATCAGATCACAAGGATTTCTAGAAATCCAGCGATAAATATGGTGATCCGTCAATACACTACCGTACACTTCAATAAATATCACAATCCGACATTTTATATTGACGGATCACAATATGGATCTTCCGTGTAGCGTTCGCCTAAGCCTTTTGAATTAGTTTAGTGATTGACGGAGTGCAGTGAGTGCTACCTTTTAAGAACACAAGAACTAAGTGTCTTTCCGTCATAATAGAAACAATAAGAAAAGTGCCAATGGACACATTCTTTAGTATAAATTTACTAGGAAATTAAGTTAAATTTAAATTACTTATTAGCCTCAAGGCTAGATTGTAATTTTTATGAGGTAACCATTCGGTTACAACATAATGAAAAAAAAAACTTATTAAGTTATTTTCAGGGTTATTAATTTTAATTAAGTTTTGTTTAAGAGCAGCGGTGGCCCAATGGTGGCAGCCCCGACTTCCGAGCAGTAAGTCGTAGGTTCGAACCCAGGTGGGTGCATTACTTTGTGTAATTTATTTCATCACCTGCTGCTCTCAAAACGGTGAAGGAAAACATCGTAAGGAAACCGGCATGTCCTACACCAACCTGTCAGAATTTTGACGTCGAAGCTAATAAATGAACTTGAATTTCGAAATTAGGGTGTTTCTTATAGCAACATCTCTGAAGCAAAATACCCCAAAGATGAATCATGCAAAATCGCTCATCTCTCCCCACTTACATCTGTACCACCATTAGCGGCCGCCCATCAAAGTCCACTTAGCATCTGTCTCGTCGAGTACGTACTGTTCTGTAAACTATTCACAAGTACTTAAAGGTGCAACATTTTCTACATTATGTAGTATGGTAGTTTACTATAATATTTTACAGCTTGTTTAGGTATTTTTAACTTTGTTAACATATGGTTTGTGAATGGTATGTGGGGAGGTGCGGTTATGGACTCTCAAATGAAACTGTTGGTAGACGCGGCTTATGCGATAGATGCTCGCTGTTACTGTAAAAAACCGGCCAAGTGCGAGTTTTACTCGCACACAGGGTTCCATAGCCCCAAACAATATAATAACAATATTTTGAACTGTCATTCATGAGTTAGTAGTATTAGTTAGTAAACTTGCACTCAACCGCAAAACTAAATTTGTTTTTCATAGTATGTTTATAAAAAACAAAGTTACTGCTGCAGTTTGATGAAAAAGTCCCATATCTCAAAAACTAAAAATCATATCTTATTGAAACCAATTTTCGTTGATAGTTTTTTTATGTTCTACAATCCTAAATATTTTCAGAATTTTCCTCCTCTTACTTTAGAAATTAGAGGGCCCGGGACACACATTTTACCACTTTGGAAGTGGCTCTAGCGCAAACTATTCAGTTTAGAAAAAAATGATTTTGGAAACCTCAATATCATTTTTAAAGACCTATCCATAAATACCCCACAAGTACGGGTTTGATGAAAATAAATTTTTGGTTTTCAGTTCTAAGTATGAGGAACCCCAAAATTTATTGTTTTTTTTCTATTTTTGTGTGAAAATCTTAATGCGGTTCACAGAATACATCTACTTACCAAGTTTCAACAGTATAGTTCTTATAGTTTAGGAAAAAAGTGGCTGTGACATGCGGACGGACAGACAGACAGACAGACATGACGAATCTATAAGGGTTCCGTTTTTTGCCATTCGGCTACGGAACCCTAAAAACTGAATCTTGGTGTATCTTGAGTTTTACAAAAAAATCCTTTGTAGGTGTTTACCGTAGTACGAGCTTGTTCAGTTACTTACCTGATCAATAAGATAAGTTAAGAATCACATGTCTAAATGGTAAGGTTCATATTGTTTAAATGTACCAAAAAATACAATTTGCTTAGGGTCCGGAGTTTAGGGGTATGAGGAACAGGGTGTAAAGTTCCTCATCCTCCGCGGTAAGGGGAGGATCCTCCGACCAGACAGGTGTTATGTCTGGTGGACAACTGCCTGACAGCTGTTGCTGTCGGGTTTCTTTATATAGTCTTAAGTCGATGTAAACTTTGCTTGTGAGATGTAGGAAATTGATGTTAGTTCTTCCGTCGTGTCATAGATAGCGCTGTAGTACTTTTTGTAGTAAGTTGCTTGTTGTAGGTAGCTACAACACCTTGTATTTTTAGCATTTAATCAAACGTACCTACCAGCTATTGATCCACACAAAATAATACCTAACAAATTCCCTACCGAATAACCGAATAGCCGTAACAACCATCTTTCAGTGGCATAAATCTGGCTCATCGGGTATGATAATAACCGCGCTGTCCATCCGAGGCGACGAGCAGACGAACATCACAGAATCCAATAACGCTAGTGATCCGCGCAGATTTTGTGAGAACCAAGATTATGATGGAGTATGTAAGGCAGATGGGACTGAGCTTTCATGTGGCGAATTTTTAGTACGTCTGAATTTGACGCATGTTTAAGATAATGTAGAATAGAATATAATATTATAGTTTATTGTTATTTTAGTTATTTTATTTATTAGTTTTTTAATCTTTGTAATGTACATGGTAGTTAATTGGACACCAAAATTGAAACATAACGGTTTTAGAATACTGCTAATTTTATGCTTTTTACAAGTACCATAATTGGAAAAATGGCGTGGATATAAGTGTGTAATCATTTCAAAAGAGCGAAGAGATTTTTCCTTCGTCATCTTTTTGCTAATGTTCAATGTGATTTGGCATCGGAGTAACAACACGTTTTCTCTTCCACTCCTCTGTCAACCGTCGCACTATCATAAAGGTACTCCGTTGCCTTTAATATCATAACTCACACAATCCATCCATCTTTTCTTTGGTATTCTCTTTCTTCTCTTGGCAAATTTTAATGTCACTAGCTATTATAGAATTTTTAACAAATCATCTTAAAAATACAAATATGCGTTTAAATTATAACTATCCACCCAACCTTCGAGTATAGCTAACGGCTAGAATCTACTATGAAACACCTATTAAAAATGACAGATCAAAACGTGCACAAACTATGAAACCAAGGTACTTATACATTCACAACTTACAAAAAAATCAATACCAATCCAACCGGTTCGAATACAAGGTCCATATTACAGTGTCACATCTATCATTCACATGACTGCTCTATGACACGAGATAGAGAACCAATATCTGGTATTGCAGGCGGCTTTCATATAGTGCGGCTCGGATCACTGGAATTTATTAGTTTGCTGCGACGGAGATGAAATCCATGGACCACTGACCAACTGTGTAAATGAATCAACGTGCGCTGTGATCGATTTTTTCTTTTGCTGAAAAGTTCTGTGATGATTACTTTGTTGAGGTTTGTTGCTGGGGTACAGGGATCCTCTTTGTAAGAAGGAATGGGTTGTAATCAATACGGTTTAAGATACTACACAGCGTGTATCAGAAGGTGTCTTTCATTAGAGTGGTTTACACCTGTTTCTGTCTCTGTAAAAGAGTAACTTGAGCATGACGTTCACGCGATAAACTTTGCAAAAACTCGGTCTGCAAGTGTCACGTCCTCGATTATAAGTTTGAATAAACTTTGTTTGATTTACAACTGACTTTTTAATATACTGATATTATGAATGGGCACGTAAGTCTGACTGTCACTTCTTTTCACGCCTTTTTTTTCTTTTTTTTCGGATGGTTAATCATCAAATGACTTCTCCCGCTCTGGGCGGAGCGGAAGGGAGTGTCAGACTTGACTAAAACCCATCCATGTTCCTTCTTAGCACTTTGTGTTCCAGGGCCACGGTACTCTTTTCACGCCTTAATGAGTGAACGGGTATGGTCAACATTTGACATACTGGTAGACTATGTTAGTATATATCTGGGTTAGGACACAGAAAGAAAATAGAGATATACAACATATTAGGCTTCATAATCATCATCATCATCATTTCAGCCGAAAGACGTCCACTGCTGGACATAGGCCTCCCCCAAGTGGCGCCACATTCACCGGTCCCGTGCGACTTGCATCCAATGGATCCCCGCAACTTTCACCAGGTCATCGGTCCACCTAGTGGGAGGCCTTTCAACGCATCGTCTTCCGATTCGCGGTCGCCATCCCGGAACTTTTCGGCTCCATCGCCCATCCGTTCTGCTGCTGCTTCATAAAAGAGACAGGAAATAGACGAAAACAATTGACGACACGGTTGGCGCAGTGGTTGAGCGATCGACTGCTGCGCTGCGTGTCGCGGGTTCGATCCCCGCACGGAGCAAATATTTGTATGGCCTACAGATAGTTGTTCCGGGTCTGGCTGTTTGTGTATGTCAGTTTAAATGTTTGTAAACGCACCCACGATACAGGAGAAATTCCTAGAGTGGGGCAAAGTTTTATTTAAAAAAAAAAAAAAAAAAAAAAAAACTTGCCTCACGTATGATATGCCAAAGGATTATTTTTAACCTGGTAATAAACCTACGGTTGAATTGTTAACAACCAAAAAAGAAGAAGGTACAGTCCCAGTCACAAGGCATAATAACATGTGCTAGTACTGCAGTTGCCGTAACCGTAGATCTGTTTCCATAATTATATTATATTAGCATGACAACTGTAAGGTGTTCCTAGAACTTCTTTTAAACTATTTTTCTGCTGTATTTCTCCTATCTTCCTATCTGGGACACTGTGACCTTTGGACCTACGAAACGTGGTTCCGACAGCTTGCTTACGCTTCCATTTCTGTCTGGACTTCCCGGATTCTAGTCTACCTTCAATCTTTCGTCACTTCGGGGTTCCGGCGTCGTGAACGCTTGGGAAGATCCTCTGCTGCAGACGTTCGCATACCTACCTGTGCTGAACCTACCTGCAAGATACAGACCCTGGAGCTGGAGCCGTTGGTTGCAGACAAAAGCTGACGGACTAACATCGCCTTGGAGACGGTTCAGGCCAGTGTTCCTACCCTTTTACTACCTACCCTCTGTAATCAGGACGTGAGGCGGATAACTGTTCTTCGTCATCCACATCTTATTATTTATAAAACCCCTACCTACCTATCTGCTGACAACCCTCCTGTGAGGGTTAAGTGTCACAGTGACTCCTTCATGGAGAGGAATGAGCAACAAAATCCATGGACTCTTTTATATCAAAGTACGTTCTCGTGGGATGATTTCCAATTATCACGCGAGCGGGGAACCACGGGATCTCCCAACTTTTTTTGTATTCCTTTCCACCATTTTCTCCAAGCAATCAATCCTTGCCAGTCTTCTCCAATTTTCTCCACAATCGCTTCCCACCACTTAACAGCTAAAAGTAAAGGCCGACATGACAATTTTCTTTTCTTTTTATTATTACTTAACTCAATATGACGGCTCCAACAAAATCGTCACCTAAGTGATATTTAATGGGACCAATAATTTTCCTAATGGTGCCTTCAGAAGTTTTCTACTTTGTAGTAAAATGTTAAATTGTATGGCTTGATGTTATTTTCAACAATTTGAGTGCTTTGCAAGGAAGAGCATTGAACTTGCAGTTTATAGGTTGTTCGATCATGCTTTTCTGGTATGCTGAACTGGTGATCCTAAGAGTTCTAAATTCGATAACTGAGTTGGACACGTTGTTTTGAATTTCTAAGTAACTGCGGTGGCTGTCTCGTTAGTGTAGTGGTCACAATCGCGACTGCGGAGCAAGAGGTCGTGGTTTCGATTCCCGGTTCGGGCAAAAAGTTAGTAGGTCTTTCCATCAGGAATTTCTCAGTAGCAGCCACGGGGTCTGGATCTGCGTCCGGTAGATTGGAACAGGTTCGCCCCTATCACATGGAACTTTAACATAACTGCCACAAATTTGGTGTAATATTAGGTACACCTCTGCCTAAACCCTTCGGGGATTACAGGCGTGTTGTTATGATAGCAAAGATATGAAGGGTTTCTTTTCCCTTCTCTTTTAATGAATAGAGACGTAATGATATGTCATCAAATATAGTGATGATCAAAGATGGCGACCTTGATTTTGTTCAAGAACAAGCTTTTTATTAGACGATTTGTCTAAATTATAACGACCATTTTCTTGTTTTTACATTTCACAAATGCTTGCTGCATTGATAGCCCAGTGTTATGACCGTCAGACTGGGCAGTCTGATGGTCATAGGCCACGATTTTGAGTCCAAGACCTCTGGTTTTTCGGATCTATGTGCGTATTTGTATTATTATCACTACTTTCAATGAAGGAAAACATCGTGAGGTAACCAAACATACGAGATTTGCGTGCGGCATAAAAACTCTGACAACGATGGGGCACATAATATCGTGTTTTGCGTGTCCTACTGTTTGTTCATTTCAGGATCTGATGGACGCTACAGAGGGCGCCAAATTTGTGGCTCAGTTCTGGGCTGACACAATTTAGATTACCATGGGTACTAGGAAAAAGACCAGGTTGGACACCTAACCAAATAACTGCACAAACGTTTACTAAAAGCGCCGCTGTTCACTATTCATATCTTAACATAGACTAAATCAGTTATGTCACTCCCTGTTAAAGCGCCGTCAACTACCACTTAGGGCTCCAATATTTCAGCGCTTAGCTGAAGCGCTGAAAACTGTTCACTTGCGTTACGTCACTTCTTGTCTGAATGCTGAGTGCGCTGAAAATCTCTATACGGCTATAGCTTTATTAGATTGTTTTCATATTATTAGTTGTTGATAGTAATAACTCTTGTGTTGTTTACTAGAAGACATCAAATATTGACGAAATACTTTTACATAAGCAATATTTATTTATTTGTAATCATGTTCTCGAAAACGGCGGCAAATGATTTCGATGAAAGTATATTGGTGAACCGCTACACAAAATTCATAAATTGATATCACATCAATTTTGTGAAGCGGTTCACACATGACACCTGCTCACCAAAATTCAACCGTGCAGTGCCAACGGTCTCGGTGTAAAATGGCTGTGACACATATGTCACTACCGTGCATGATCGCATGGACGGACAGATGGACAAGACGAATCTATAAGGGTTCCGTTATTGCATTTGACAACGGAACCCCAAAAATTAATTTAAACATGGGTATTGAGTTTTATTAGAAACCAGCTATTTCACAACTCTACTTCAATTTCTACCAAATTCTCCAAACAAACTTCGAATCCAGAGCATGTAAGTCAATATTCAAAGTTCAATATAACCTGGCAACTGTGACTCATCGACTTTGAATATATTACCTGGGTACCGACAGTACAGAGTCCGTGATCCAATATCTCGGAGCGTTCTGTCCACGTCGCTGCGTTCGTGTCGCTACACGAAAATCTCAGACAACGCTTCCGATATTGAAATTACTTTATACTACTTTAGAATTGAGCATTTCAGACTGCTGTATTTCTTGTGTTACTTGTGCAATTGAGATTGTGCGGGTACATCTTGGGGTATTACTCGTAGGATAAGACTTATGCAGTTTTTGAAACAGAAGACGGTAGGTGTTTGGGCCTACGCAAGCAGATTGGCACTGACAGACCTTTTCTGTGTACTATAACGTGTGTGATGTAAATAAGTAGATAACCTGACTAATTTATGAAAAAAACTAAGACCCACTGACATAAAAGTTTAAGGACTACTGGGCATACCGACAGAATTAGCATGACTATCTACAAAATTCTGGCACACAAAACGCCAATATTTTTTTTTTTGCGCGCAACCCTTTGTCAGCAGATCTACTACCAATCGCGGCGCAAAACATGGCGACGCGGTCACGCATAGATGAGCTTATGTCGTCACACGAAAGTGTTGCCAAAATAAGCAATTGAAAAACTGTAGTTCTCTCTTTTCTTATGCAGCTACTGCTTTATCAAAAAGAGAAAAAAAAAAACTCTTCTTCACATGTACTTGTCGATATTATAGATATTTGTATAACTATTATTTCTATAGTAGAATATGCCGTCTCCCTAGCTTTATCTCAATGTAAAGACCTATGTCAATACGTTAGAGCGCAGGGTTTTTCAGTAAACATATTCAGCATGAAAACTACTACAAAACAGGGCTAGATGGCCTTACTAATAGGCAAAAAGATCATCTAACGCCGATTAACAAAAGATGATAGAACTTTCATCAATTTTCTTATTATTTCATTTTGTTGGAATTAAAGCTTACAATAGGTTCCATAACTTTTTAAAACTTCTGCCTTGACTTCAATAATGGCGGAGGGCGCCGAACTAGTGGCTCAGTTCTGGGTCGACACAATTTAGATTGCCATCAACACGCAAAGAAAAAGAAGAATAATGACGATAGCACTACAGAGTACATATTCAATCTGCACAGATAAACAAAGTGTCTTTACCAAATCTCAGGTTCGATATTTCACTTTTCAGGTGTTCAGAGACTTGAAAGTAAAAACATTTGGATATTCTTTTACTATTTATTCGAACATTTTCAAAATTAGAAACATGAATTAGCAACGAACAAAAAGTATCGTATGACCAAATATAAGGTTGCAGGCCACGACAAGCGGGAGCGGGCGAATGAAGCGCTTATCCCGCTATGAGAGCGGTCTCGAAAAGCAGTACGCACTTCAAGAGAGACATTGTAGTAGATCTTGTACATCATTCCATACAAACGTGCAGCTTGTTCTACGCTGACCCGAAAATTCTACTAAGTTACATTTCCTGATTGCAATTTAAATAATAAATAAAGTCCAAAATTTACACCGTCACTTACGGGATATCGTTCGTGATTCATCATCATCATCATCAGCCTATAATGTTCGCACTGCTGGGACACAGGCCTCCTTTCTATGAAAGGGATTAGTAGATGTCACATGTCTTCGAATTTTTAGTTCTAGGACATGCCGGTTTACTCACGATGTTTTCCTTCACCGTTTGATGGCAGCAGTAATGACAAATTACACAAAGTAATGGGCCTAACTGGGTTCGAACCCACGTCTTACTGCTCGTAAGTCGGGGCTGCCACCACTGGGCCACCACTGCTCTCGTGATTATTATTACATAAATCATCCGGTGATCACGGCGCTTGAAACTTGAAAAGTATGGGTCGGAAATTGCTGCCATTCAGCAAACCAACGATACCGTCACTGACTTCAGTGACGCGCTCGACAGCCCTTTGTCACCGCCGCCTGCCGACAGAGGCTTACCGCCAGCCGTTGCCGCCGCGATTAAGGCTACTCCAAGACCCAAAGTTGTGAAACCCATTGTTTCACAAACAAAGGTCCAGCCCGCACCTGCGTCCATTGTTCCCGTTTCTGGGAACATGGGCAAAAGCTCACCGCCAGCCGTCGCCGCCACGATTCCGGCTAATCCCGAACCCATTGTTTCGCAAACAATGGATCAGTCCGCACCTGCGTCTATTGTTACCATTTCGGAGAAAATGGACACAACCGTACCAATCTCCGACTCGGAATCGGTTATAGATTCCTGCTCTGCTTCCTCGTCCTCAGAAGACGACTACCAAGTCGTCGGAAAGGGCAAGAGGAAGAAGGGCAAAAACTCACAGGCCGCCATGGCCAAAAAGTTAGTCGCGCTCCCTCTAATCCCCTCTCCCGAGGCGTCCCGTCCCACCTCCCCGGTCCCCGCACCAAAGGCCGCCGCTGCTCATACCAGCAGGCCAACCAGCCCTAAGGCTAACTCTTCAGCCGCTTCTTCAAAGAAGCTGAAGCCCCCTCCCCCGTTGTTCATTCAGGACAAAGGGAAATGGACAGATGTGTCCAAAATGTGTAATGAGCGCCGCATTCAATATACAAGCGCAAAAAGCACACAACAGGGGATCAAAGTGGTGGTCCCTACGACAACCGACTTCAGGGAACTAACCCGTCAGTTAATCGGAAGGCGCATAGCCTTCCACACCTACTCTCTTCCAGAGGAGAAGCCCACCCGCGTGGTGATCAGGCGGATCCCGAAGGAAATCCCCACGGAGGACATCCTCAATGACCTCCTAGGCCAGGACATCCCGGTCGCAGCCGTCCACCGCCTTCATAAGGCGAGAGGCGGAGACCTTTACGATATGGTACTGGTCATCTGTGACCCAGTAGAAGGCCACCACCCGATCTTCAAAGTGAAGTCGGTTTGCTCCCTGTCAGGCATCTCAATAGAGAAGCCCTACCGCTCAAGCGTAGTCGGACAGTGTCATCGCTGCCAGATGTACGGTCACAGCCAAGCCAACTGCCATGCGCCACACAGATGCGTAAAGTGTCTAGGCGACCATGGCACGGCAGACTGCCCCCGTCCCAAAGACAAGTCGCTTTGAACGGAGCCACCGAGCTGTGTGCTTTGCGGCCAGTCGGGCCACACGGCCAACTACCGCGGCTGCTCAAAAGCCCCCAAAGGCTCCTCCTCTAACCTGGTGAAGCGTGCAAGCGCCCGCCAACAAAGAGAAAGCCCATCGGTGAGGCTACCCTCTGCCCAGATGCCGGAGAGACTCAGCCCTCAGAGGCCCTCTCCCTGGACCACGCTGAACCACCAGAAAGCCTTCCCGGCTCTCTGTAAAGCAAAGTCCAGCCCCATCCCCGGGCTATTAGATGCCCCTGTCCCCACTCCCGCGGCCCAAGCAAGCGCACCGGCACCCGCTCGTCCCACGCCACCCGGCCCCGCGGCCGTGGACCCCTCTCATAACGTAATTTTAGAATCGCTAGCAGAGTTAGTCACCCCCGAAGCAGACCGCATGGCGGCTGATCTCAGGGCGGCTAACACTGGTGGCGATAAACTTAAAATTATCCTCAAGTCCCTACTCAAGTTAGGCGACCTCCTCCGCAACCTTAACCTCGACTAACTCCAATGGATAATACGAGATTAACGTGCACCAAACCCCGATCCCTAAAATTAGGGTACTTTAATGCCAATGGCATTAGAGGCCAGCGTGATGAGATCGCCACCTTCCTCCGCGACCATCAAATTGATATCCTCCTCGTACAGGAGACCTTCCTCAAGCCCAGTCACCGCGATCCGAGAATTGCCAACTATCGCATAGTTCGCAACGATCGGTCACGTTGCCACAAGGGCGGGACTCTAATCTATTATAGGAAAGAACTGCATTGCATCCCCTTAGATCCCCCTCCCATGGAGTCTCTACTCGAGACCTCAGTGTGTCGATTAGGCATGACCGGCCATCAACCGATCACTATCGCCTCTGCGTACATCCCTCCCGGCGGCACGTCCGAGGAGCACACTTTGTTCACCAAAGACCTTGCCGTCCTCTTCGGCTTGAGCGACTCCGTTATCATAGCGGGCGACCTCAACGCCAAACACCCCGCCTGGAACAGCACGACGACCTCTGCCAGAGGACGTCACTTGTATAACCTGGGCGAGTCCCTCAACTTCGATCCCATCGCTCCTATGGAGCACACCCACTATCCCCACGACCCCGACCAACGTTCGGACGTTCTCGACATAGCGCTACTCAAGAATGTCAACCTTAAGTTGCATTCCATCGAGACGTTACATGAGCTTAACTCAGATCATCGACCAGTGCTCATGCACTTAGTTCCTCGCTCGGGTCCTTCTGACCCCAGCCAGCCCCCGCCGACCCAAGTGATAACCGACTGGAGGAAAGTCAGCGAAAAGCTGAAATCCACCACGTCGCCTCACCTGGAGGCCATCCCCGACCACATAGTCTCAGTCGCAGACACGACGGCCGCCATCAACTCGTTTACAGAACACGTGCAATCCGTACTGAAGGACTGCTCACGGGAAGTCCCAGCAATGAGCGATCAACGCTGGATACTACCCGCTGACGTACGTGAACTGATAAACGAAAAGAACGCGGCCATCCGTGCCTACAGCAGCTTTCCCTGCGAGGCAAACAAAGCCCACATGCGTAATTTACAGCGTGCTGTAAAGGATCGCACCAGTGAGTTTCGTAATAATCAATGGGAAAAAACGCTAAGCGAACTCGAGCCTACCCACCTAGCCTTCTGGCAGCTGCAACGCAAGATGCGCTCCACCGAAGAGGCTTCGATGCCTCCCCTCACCCGACCTGATAAGAGCGTCGCATTCGACGACTCTGAGAAGGCCGAATGCCTAGCCGACAGCCTGGAGTCCCAGTGCTCCCCCAGCTCGCAACCAGTAGACAAGCGACATCTCGATGAGGTGAACGCATTCGTTGAACGTAGAGCCGCCCTGCCCCCCGTAGAAGACCCTGATGATCCTCTGCCTCCGGTCACAGCTGACGAAGTGCAAGACATCATTAACAAACTTCAACCGCGGAAAGCACCCGGCTCCGACGGAATCACCAATAGGGTGTTCAAACTCCTCCCCGCTCAGCTCGTCGTGTTAATGGCGGCCATCTTCAATGGCGCCCTGAGCAACAACGCGTTTCCCCAAATATGGAAAGAGGCCACTGTCATCGGTTTCGCCAAGCCAGGCAAACCCAAGTCTGAGCCTTCGAGCTACAGACCTATCAGTCTCCTGAATGCACTCGGTAAAATCTACGAGAGACTTATGTATAAGCGACTCAAAGACTTCGCCGAGGCTAAGAGTCTCATCCCCAACGAACAGTTCGGCTTCAGGACCGGACACTCTTGCATTCAACAGGCCCACCGCATCGTAGAACACTTGAGCGCTGGCTTCCAGCGTGGAGCGATGACGGGCGTGTTGTTTTTCGACATAGCAAAGGCATTCGACAAAGTCTGGCACAACGGCTTATTATATAAGCTGTACAAACTGGGAGTGCCGGACCGTCTCGTGCTCATCTTACGAGACTTTTTGTCGGATCGCACCTTCCGCTATCGCATCGGGAAGGCACTGTCTTCCCCCCACCCCATTAGAGCCGGAGTCCCTCAGGGCTCCCCGCTCTCTCCCCTTATCTTTACTCTGTTCACCAGTGACATCCCCAAGAGCAAGAAGGCACAGCTAGCCCTGTTCGCGGACGACACGGCCATCTATTACACTGGCTATAGTCACGACGCTATCTACAGCACCCTCCAAACCTCAGCCAACGTCCTAGGCGCTTGGTTCCGGAAATGGAGAATCGAGGTGAACCCCGACAAGAGTCAGGCAGTTCTTTTCTTTAAACCGCGTAAAAATAAGCCACTCGCGCTCAGCCCGATCACTATGTATGGTAAGCCTATCCCTTGGGAGAAGCAAGCCAAGTACTTAGGAGTCTTACTTGACAACCACCTGTCTTTCGCGGCGCACATCAAAGCAGCTCGCGACCGAGCTGCCTTTGCTATGGGTAGGCTTCATTTCATGATCTCGGCAAAAAGCAAATTGTCACTCAAGTGCAAGTTGCGCCTTTATACCGCGGTGATCCGCCCCATTATGACGTACGCTTGCGTCGTGTACGCTCACACTAAGCCTAAATACATCCATAGGATGCAAACCTTGCAGAACCGGTTCTTACGTAGAGTCACGGGAGCCCCTTTTTATGTCCGTAACGACCGTCTACACGTAGACCTTAGAATGCCCACAGTCCTTCAGTTTATGAAACGTCTTTCGAAGCGTTTCTTCGATAACGCCAGTAAACACCGTAATCCCCTGATCGCAGCGGCCGCCCGTTACGAACCCTCGCGCATTAGTACAGTACGCCGTCCTCGGCATACCCTCGTCACTCCCGATGATGCTATCACCCTCCTCCAGGAGAGTAGCAAAGAGACTAGCACTCTTAAAAAGTTCAGACTCAAACCGCCGTCTTTCCGACCTCGCCGTCGAGGTCCGTCGCGACGTCCCGGTCCATGCCCTCCCCGACCCTCGCTCGAGCCAGCCCGCGATGCTGTGCCAGTAGTTTTAAATCAGCCCCTAAATAATGATATCACTCAGATCCAGCCTGTCCCCATGCAGTCCTCCCCCAGCGACGCCCTGAGCCGAGGCTCGTACCCCACAGGGGGTGCCCTCAGCGTATAGTCGCTTAGTTTGTAAGTTTTTATGCCCTGGCTGGAGGCCTTACTCTTAAGGCACCCACAGGATAGTCCGGTTAAGCAGACGACAACCTCCTAGGTTGAACTGCGAGATGCCATTCATAAAAAAAAAAAAAGGCGCTTGAAACATCGTTAAAATATCTGGAGCTCACAATAAATAATAATCACGGAAGATATGCGATACGGAAGGGGTCCGAGAGGGCCGATGCCTGCCAGGGCTGCGGGTTGTTCCAAAGAGATACCGTGGCCAAGGCCGAGTACCGTGGCAAAGGGCTAAGAAGAAACATGGATGGGTTTTAGTCAGTCGAGTCTGACACTCCCTTCCGCTCCGCCCAGAGCGGGAGAAGACATTAGATGATTTCCCATCCGAAAAATAAAAATGCCGTATATGACAGTGTAAGTTTAGGAATAAATCGTGAAAGCTAATGAAAGCTTATGCTACGTTGTTTCTGGCACATGTGGTTTTAGGAAGAGTCTGTCACGTCTTTCTAAAACTTGATAAATCAACTCTAAAGTTTCTATACTAAAACAAAACTAAATAAAACTAAACTAAATAAAGTCAATGAATTCTCTTATAATAATCTTCTCCTTCTCCTTCTAAGTCTTCTTCTTATGATCCATTTTCTTCTTGGACGCAGACAAGTTTCTAAGGTTAACCTCTTGGTTAATAGCTTCTTCCTTTATTTCCATCACTTCTAATATTTCTGGCGGTACAGTGGCATCTACAATGATAAGTAATTTCTGTAGCAGAAAGGAGGACCAGCGATCCTTTTACTAAGCCTGCGGCGTCTGTCAGGACCGTATCTTGTTAATAAGTAGTTACAGTGTAGCTTGTTGTTTCAAAGAATCTATGACAAAAGCTAAGGTCTCTCTCGTGTAAAATATAAAAAATCAGGTCACTATTTTAATTTGATTGGAAGATTTCTAAAAATCTGGCTAAAATAAGACGAATGTACAGCATTCGTCTTATTTTAGCCAGATTTTGTCTTCGTCTTATTTGAGCAATTTCGAGTCATAAAACATTAAAGCCATCAGACATCTGTCTGATTCTCTTCATTCTGATTCAGATTCTTCTCCACTCAGCTGAACTTTGGTATCTACCAAAGTTTAGCTTAGTGGAGAAGAATCTTTTAACAGCAGGCTACTCACGAAATCTATCAATCCCGACTAAACTTGACATCTTTACTTACCCACAAAGAATCTCTCTAGCAGTTTGGTACGGTTCTTCTGCCTGCCCAAGACGTGCTCCTCATTGAAGAGTTGTAGCTCACGCATGCGCTCCAGCGATGCCTCTATGCGAGCGTGTCTATCTCGTTTAGCTGCTTCTGCCATGTCCGGGGTGACGAGAACGCTAGGATAGGAGTTAACATCTTTTAATGTTATCATCATCACTTCAGGCCTCCCCTTTTTCTGCTACTTTTTTGTTTCTGCGCGTACTGCATCCCTCTGTTCCCCACGACTTTCACGATATCGTCAACCCAACGCGCATTTGGATGGCCCTATTATCTTTCGATCAGCTGCTTCTCCACCGACCAAATAGATGGCACAGAGCCTAATTGTGCAGTGGGGAACGCTATTACAATACGCATATTTTTTAAAAGTCAATGTGTGCCGTGGGGAAGGATCTTGCAATAGCGTTCCCGACTGCATAAGTAGGTTTGCCGTCCATGGGTGGGAAAGCAATCCACGGGCCATCTCCATGTCTACCAAGATTTTATATTGAGAAATAAAAATATAACATAACATAATCAGCCTATAACGTTCCCGCTACCTACTGGCCTCGTCTCTGGGAAAGGAAATGAGTGGACTGTGACCACATGGATTCGGTGAGGGTTTGTAGATTTCATTTATTATAAATTTTGATTCTAGGATATGCCAGTTTCCTCACGACGTTTTCCTTCATGTTTTGAGAGCAGTGACGATGGAATCATCATCCCTCTTATAGAATGGAAGCTTGTGTCCCAGCATTGGGAACATTATAAGTTGATTAAGCACAGCCTATGATGAAATAAATTATACAAGTAAAGCACTTGCCTGGTTTTGGACCCACGATCTACAACTCGTATGTGGGGTCCGCAAACAAACAACTTCTCTGATGAACAAATACGGCTTTTCAAATCTACAACTTCCATAACTTGCCAATTAATATTTTAAAATATTTCAATCAATGGAACGAAATGTCAAATAGAACTGACAGGGTTTTGACATGCGTAAACAGTCATTCTTCAATTAGTTTTTATTTTAGAACACTATATTAGGATATCTTTAAAAAACTTTATGGATCAGCTTTCTACATTATATACAAACTTCATTCAAAAATCACAACTCTATTACATTTAAATGATTAATATCGCCGTGTGCGTCGATTAACCGTAATCTTGTTGCACCTTTTGATTTAATTTCATGCTGTTCTTTAGCCGTTAGTCCCGGCTGTCATTTGTATATGTTTGACAGCCGTTAGCCGTTACAGATAGTAAGTGGCCCGAAAGTCAGACACCCTTTCTTACCAAGGGGTATTTTATTACCCACTGTACTAACTGGGTTATGTAGGTCAGATAGGCAGTCGCTCCGAGTAAAATTCTGGTATTCAGCTACATCCGGATAGACTGAACGCCGACCCAACATAGTATGAAAAAAGCTAGGCAGATGATGTTGTTCTTAAGCGAAACTTAGTAAAGGAGTTCATTTGGGGTATTTCTGACGCCTGAACCTCGTTGCTGGCGACGGTTTGAATTGTACAGGTGTACCTGACCTTTCAGTCCAATCTGGGATAACTTCCTCCTTCCTCTTCCTTAATATCAGGTGTACCGTCAGCCTGTTATCTTTTCATACGAATCATAATCATCATCATCAGCTTATTATGTTCCCATTGCTGAGACACAGGCCTCCTCTCAATGAGAAGGAGTGGGCTTTAATCCACCACGCGGCCCAGTGCGGATTGGTCCATACGAATGCAATTAATTAATTAATGATGGATGATATGAAAGGAAAAGGAGTAAATTATTGTGTGTCGGTTGACTAGCGAGAATGGAAGAAAAAAGAGTGTTGCGCCGACCCAGTGACAAGAGACAAGGGCAGGAAGATGGTAATGATGATGAATAGTATTGCTAAATTAAATCGTAGATTATCCCATATGTTCCCGTGGGTGTCGTAAGAGGCGACTAAGGGACTTGCCAGATAATGGGCAGCAGCGTTCTCTGTGCTTTTGTAACAACCGTACTGCGATCGCCAACCCGCCTGCCAAGCGTGGCGATTATGGCAAAACCCCTTCTTCTGGGGGGAGGCCTGTGTCCAGCAGAGGACGTCTTTTGGCTGAAATGATGATGATGATGATGATGAAATCGTAGATTTAAAAAAAAGCCGTATGTCATTACCGGGATCGGAATAGGTACAGTATATTTGCCTAAACTTCGAGGAGGTAAGTAACTTGTAGATAATACCTCTCACTGATCTAACAGCTTTAACTCGGCACTTAAAAACTCATTTCGTAATTATATGCGGAGGTATTATCCACAGGTTACTTACCTGCTCAAAGTTCAGGCAAATATACTCTACCTATTCCAATCTCTGGACATTACTCTCAAGAATTCGATCCTTAATAACGACGTTAACAAATGGTGTAATAATACAGTGTATGTTGTAGTTGTACATGTGTAGTTTTTTTTCCAAAATCAGCGGGTTTGATTTCTGTCTAGAAATATCGATATTTCACGAATCTTATGATGTCGAGACTCCTTTGAGTATTTTTTTTGTCCTCATAGTTTCGGATTTAGCCTTCCCCTACACTTGAAAAATTCATCCTGTATAAAACTTAACATAAAAAAACGACTATTCTTACCCTTCTCCCTCAGACTTCTCCTTAGTACAGAAAGGCAGAAAATACAGAGGTATGAATTTGTCGCGCAGTATATCTGGCATCAGCAGGTAAAGAGCCTCTTCCTCAACTTCCACCGTCATTTCAACCACTATGAAAAAAATATAAAACAACATCATCACGCTTCTAATCCTCAAAGGATTAGCAGATTTTTTAGCCAATAACACGTCCACATAATTATTTTCGCTAGTAATGTTCCATCATTCATCATCATCATCATTTCAGCCGAAAGACGTCCACTGCTGGACATAGGCCTCCCCCAAGAAGGGGGGATTTTGCATAATCGCCACGCTTGGCAGGCGGGTTGGCGATAGCAGTGCGGTTGTTACAAAAGCACAGAGAACGCTACTGCCCATTCTCTGGTAAGTCCCTTAGTCGCCTCTTACGACACCCACGGGAAGATATGGGATGGTGCTATTCTTTACGTCCGACACCATACAGAAGTTATGTGTCAGCACTATGTAATAATAGGTGTCTTGCTTCGGTGAAGGAAAACATCGAGAGGAACCAGCATGCCAGCGAGATATATGTTTTCATAATACACACTAAATAATTTTTTAATATTGTGCACAATATTTATATAATTACTGTCACATATTGACATCCGATTACTCATCATTTAGGTTCAGTTTAAAACTAGCGGCGGGCACTAGTGTCCGGCATTTTGCTGAACTATGGCCTATTTGGTGCAGCCGTGAGCCACACAATATTTATTGTTTAGTTTTAAGTTCTTTTTTTATATTTCTGTTTTTAGGGTTCCGTAGTCAACAAGGAACCCTTATAGTTTCGCCATGTCCGTCTGTCTGTTTGTCTGTCCTCGGGTTAGCTCAAAAACTGTTGGTACTAGAAAGTTGTACCTTGGCATGAGTATACACGTTACTGACGTCGAAAAAGTGGTAAAATAAAATTTTGCAAAACACAATATCAATATATCAATAATCCATATGATCAAATCAATCAATAATTATGAATACACTCACAAAAACAATGGTTAAAATAAAAACTTTCTAATCTGTATAATTGTAAAAAAAAAAAACAAATTTGTGTACCTGACCAGGTAAAAGCATGTACGGACCTACCCTACATAATAAGATCTTGCATGCTCAATTTTGTGTGTAAACGCATGTTTTTAACAAATAAATTATCTTTATCTTTACAATTATTTAGGGTACCTCCCCTACATGTAAAGTGGGGATGATAATTTTATTTTTCGTACTTCCCATAGTGTGGGATATCGTTGGATAGGTCTTTCAAAAATGTTAGGGGTTTTGGAAAACCGTTTTTTTGATTTAGTAAACCGCTTGTGACTTACCAATTTTCGTTACAGTCAAGTGTCCGGGGGGGACACTTGACTGTAACGAAAATTGGTAAGTCGCTCTACCAACTAAACGGTTGTAGTTAGAAATTAAAATGTCACGGCAGTAGTACTTATCCATAACGAAGTTTAAAGGAAAACTATCACACTTAAGTGGGCTTTACAAGTTTACGAGTAATAGTCGACCAAATGTATTAGACTCGAAAATTTCGAACAACTCCATAGAAATCTCGATAGATAGCGCTAAGCGTCAGTTGTATCGAGCTATTGTATCATTTGTTCTGTATGGTGTCAGACGTAAAGAATAGCATCATCCCATATCTTCCCGTGGGTGTCGTAAGAGGCGACTAAGGGACTTGCCAGAGAATGGGCAGCAGCGTTCTCTGTGCTTTTGTAACAACCGTACTGCGATCGCCAACCCGCCTGCCAAGCGTGGCGATTATGGCAAAACCCCTCATGTTATGTCAATGTGACGAAACTTGGGGGAGGCCTATGTCCAGCAGTGGATGTTAAAAGGGCTGAAATTAATGAATTGTATCATTTTTTTTTTTGTGACGAGTGAGAAGTGTAGCTCTGTGTCCTGTATTTAAATTCAAAACACCGGCTATGAAAAGTCTAATCCAAATTTCAAAAATATAAAAAAAAAAACTTTCCGTACTAAATTGTCGGATCAGGTGAGGATTTGTATAGGAAGTTGAATTAGGTAGGTAGTCATGTTTGGCTTTTAGTTAGAGCATGGTACGAAACTATCAGTCAGCGAATACGACCCGCACTTGGCTGCTGTAAAAACAATGGAACCCTACACTGCGCGTGGCCCGACACGCACTTGACCGGTTTTTTTAGATTGTGTGTACTTATGGCATGTACCAATAAACGTATTTTTCTTTCTTTCTTACTTTAAGGAAAAACCAAATAACACTTCGCCTGATTTGGGAATGGAGCCTAGCACCTCGTACTCAGCAGTCCTGCTTACGACCACTAAATCAACGAGGCAGAAATACCAAACTAAGAAAAAAAAATGTTGAAGCATTTTTTCCATTTCATCACCACATTTTGGACCACCTATGTAAATTCTGTTTCAAATATTCTAAAAACCACATGTGGAAACTTCTAATTGGCCATATTTTGCTTAAACTATGTATTACTAAAAGTCTGCTTAGCTGTAAGTTTTCTTAAAAAATAAATAAATAAATTTTGAAAACAGAAAGACACAACAAAAGTACACCTCTTTTAGATAGAATAATAATTAAGATGAAATTGAATACTTAGATACTTAAGCTTATCCCGATTGGTGGACACACTAGTATTAATTTCAACTTTATTTTGTATAGTTTTAACTTACATTCAGTTTCCGATACAGGAGTCGGTCTTTGGATTACATCAGCTGTAAAGCAAAAAAAAAGTACAATACGTATGTTAAAAAGGTGCGAAAAAACGAACCGTTTTTGAATGGATAAATTTTATAGGTGTCTTACATTGAGTTTCTTCTGCCCCAACATCCTCAAACAGTCCCTCCTAAAAAACAGAATTATCATCTTAACAAAAATGCACCATAACATTACGCTTGTAATCGTCGAAGCGTTCAGCAGAAGGTCTAATAGTACACCTTCATTTCATCAGTTATGTTTAAGGCCCATGTAATAGGGAGAATGCCTATTGCCATCAACCGGGCACAAATCCAAACTGAGAAATTTCTGACAGAAAAACCCAAAAACATTTTACCCGACCCGGGAATCGGATCCAGGACTTTTACCACTAAACTAACGAGGCAGTCATAATAAATATTATTCTTTTGGCACGTTTTTCATAAAGATCTTACGGCGCTTCCTCGCCGCATTCGCTCGCAATGTAACAGTTCAGATTCATCGGATCTCGGATTGTAGCGCCTTTAAGCTTTAGCTTTGTATACTACCCATCCGATTACAAAAAAATATTAAACTTATAGAAAGCTGTATTATCGTCGGGTATTATAAAATATTTTGTTTATTCTATACGTAGGTATACTTAGTCGCGCATTTATACATATTATTATTGTAATAAAATAAACTCACATTGAAATTGGTGCTTGCTGAACGCACGCTTCCGGTCACTGTAGGTGATTGCCCCTGCGGCGCTGGGGGAACCACCAGATGTTCAGCGCGAAACTCTTTCCTTAAAATAAAAATATTTCTAATAGATACCTACCCAAGAATATCATCTAAACTTCTAAACTAATATTATAAAGAGGAAAGATTTGATTGTTTGTTTGTTTGTATGTTTGTTTGCAATGAATAGGCTCCGAAACCACTGGTCCGATTTGAAAAACTCTTTCAGTGTTAGATAGCCCATTTATCGAGGAAGGCTATAGGCTATATATTATCACGCTACGACCAATAGGAGTGGAGCAGAAATGAAAAATGTTGCGAAAACGGGGAAAATGTGACGAAAAACGAAGTTGCGCCGGACAGCTAGTGTTTTATATAACGCTTTTGTGAAATCATTATGGCGATAATGGCTCAACTGCTTGGCTAACTAAAAGGTTCGAATATTGCAACAAATGCGACTTTCCGGAATTATCAGTCGAAAATTTAAAACATTTTGACGCTCCACCATATTGTAGATCCCACACGTCTATAGCGTTAGCCACAAATCTTCTACCACCCCGCTCCACTGACCTGATCTGCGCTCCCCTATGATTCCTGTTATGTTCCGAGGCAGCCCACAACTTCCTGGCAGCAGCAAATTCCCGGTCCCTCTCATCATCTCTCCTGACTACTGCACCACCACCTACTGCTGAAGCGCACTCCAGTTCCACGCAGGCATCACCAGGAAATGGTTGTGCCACCGTGATGAGCGGCGGCTTCTCCACTTTCTCTTTTGCTGATCCTGATTTCCCTGCCTATACGAACAATTATTGAAGACCTGACTGATCCATTAAATCTTTAATCAATCAGTCAGTTTTGGAGTAGAAACGGTATATCGGAAAGCGTATATAATTGTGGCAACCTTGCAAATGGGCGGGCACGATGAACGAGCTTTTTCCCAACTATGTTGAGGTCGGCTTCCAGTCTAACCGGCTGCAACTGAATACTAGTATTTTACATGGAGTGACTGTCTATCTGACCTCAACAACACAATTAGTTCTGGGTAATAAGATACCCATAATGGCAAGAACGGTTGTCAAACATTCGGGCTCCGGAAAAGACGTTACGGCTGCCATACGTACAAAATAAAGCGGGATTGCGTGACCAACTGCTTAACGTCCTTACTAAAGCATAGACAGGTCTTATTAAGTAGCGTATGGTCACCCATCTTCGAACTGACATGGGCAAGCGTTGTAACTTAGCTGTAATGACACCGCTCTCCCTTCTTCCACTATCGAAGTCTGTCAGCCGTATCCCTGATTCTTACTTTTTCTTTCTCTTTGGTACTCGTAGCTCCTTTCTTCGGTAACTGAACTACTTGCGCGACTTCTGCAGTGGAGTTACGAACTTCGTTCACCCTTGTCCATTGGTCTAAAGTTAGTGGCCAGCCTTGTGGACAAGTGACCCTGCGAACATATTTTAATTTACTTCGTATTTATTTGGCCACATAATATATATATATATTTCTAACTTTGCGCAACACTAGGATTTTCTCCTGTATCGTGGGTGCGTTTACAAACATTTATACATAAGATTAACATTAAAAAAAAAAAAATTGCCGTATCATTAACAAGCTTAAAACTGGAACTGCTAAAGTTAGAATTCTTAGCTTTGCTTTCTTTGTCGGGTCTTACTTCCTTTAAAACCTACATTTACAAAAAAAAATGCATAAGTAATTAGTTACAAACTATCTTGGGGTCGGCTTCCAGTCTAACCGGATGCAGCGGAGTACCAGTATTTTACATGAAGCGACTGCCTATCTGACCTAACCCAGTACCTGGGTAATACGATACCCCTTGGTAAAACTGGATGTCAGACTTATGGCTTCTGACTACTCTTAACTACTGTCAATGATCTACAAATGACAGCCGGGACCAACGGCTTAAGGTACTTTCCGAGGCGCAGAGGAAACTTGGTATGTAATTATGGTCACCCATCCAAGGACCAACCTCGGCAAGCACGGCTCACCACGGCTAACCTAACCTTAAAGATCGACGCGTGCGGCTGTTATTATTTAGCCACGAGCTCCTCCTCATAAGTAATTACTTAAGCTCAAGTAATTATTTTAGCTTGACTATAGATACCAGGGTAAAAGGCTACTAGCTGTTTCCCGCTAATTAAGAATAACAGCCTTTAATTCTATGTCCTAACGCAGTCATAATCTCTTCTTATGCGAAATTTCATCCGAATCTGTTCGGCCGATTAATTATGTGAAAAAGTAACTAACATAGATAAACAGCGCTAAGAGATAATTACACATAATATCAAGTTAAGAATATTATAAAAAAGAAACTTACTCAATCGAAAACACCCTTGGTTCACTCACATTTATCTTCAACTAAAATAAGAAAAACCAACTTAATAATATTTAGTACAATTTTTTTAAGGAAGGTTTATATTGTATAATGCTTCAGTCTGTTCACGGCGATTCTAACTCTGACTTAAAATCCATGCCAGCCAGAAGTCTGCCAAAATCACACTACACTAACAAATTATACAAAAACTTTCAATATTGCTAAAATACTAGGACGCATTAATAAATGGTCATACAGGTAGACTTAAAACCCTGACCCGGATGTCCTGTGACTTAGGGCTTGTCCACATTACCACGTCACGATGTCGCTAACGTGAAACGGTGCGGTGTCGCGGTGCGTCATTTTGGTTAACGTGAAAAAGTAGTGAAAAAATAAATAAAATAAATACCTTCGAAAAAGAACGGGTCTTGGTTCCTCTCCTGAGAGTTTTAGTAAGGGAACGGGTACTTGCTACATCCTTGCTACTCTGTCAAAATATAACCGTTCATAAAATAGGGGTGGGCAGTAGTGTCTTTAGGGTGTAAAAAGGCCTATCACATAGCCCTCATCAACACATTCTGTACATCGAACTAAATGCGTACCATCACGCCTCTTATCTCCGGGTTAGGCACAGGTATGCCATCATTCATCATTTCAGCCCAAAAGACGTCTATTGCTGGACATAGGCCTCCGCCAAGTGTCAATGTGGCGATACATTGACAGTTTAGGGGGTTCTGCCATAATCGCCACGCTTGGCAGGCGGGTTGGCGATGGCAGTACGGTTGCTACAAAAGCACAGAGAACGCTGATGCCCATTCACTGGCAAATCCCTTAGTCGCCTCTTACGACACCCACGGGAAGATATGGGATGGTGCTATTCTTTACGTCTGACAATGGTGTCATACAGAGCACCATACATGGCACCATACCATACAGGTATACCAAAAAGTACAAAAACAAGTAACGTTAAAGATAATTAATTTCTGGGTAGTGACTTTTATTTTTGTTTGTTTTGAAAATCACTTTTTACGGTAGCACACAATGTTATGTTTGCCAAAAAATTAGTGCTCATGATGAAATGAAATACTTAATCACTTGTTCTTCACTTTATTGTGAACATTTAGCTGTACTGCACAAAACCTGGGAGCTTTCCGGTTACGTAGTAACAAAAAGGGTATATATGAACGTACACACTTAGGAGTGTGCCACAGATCATCAAACTGAACATGTTTCTCCATCGGACCAACATCGTAATAGCGAAAAATTTATCTACTACCCCATACAAATTATGTAGATAATTATTGAATTTCTTATTTCCAACGTCCTATTTTAAACGTCCAGGTGGCCTACCATGACCTCTTAAAGCGTGTCGGAAAGAGACGGAGCTATACAGGATGTCTAGCGCCATCTCTTTCCCACACTGGAAAAGGAATAAAACAAAATTGTTGTAACACGTCATGGTAAGCCACCTGTTCCCTTGATCTACAAGGTGAAAACGGATCCTCCTAGAAGGTGTTAAGGCCTTTTTTTGGGGTAAATTAATGTTTAACGGTAGAATTGTAACGCGCTCGAAACAATGTGCCGAGGGATGCATTGAATACAGTATCAGTATCTCGGTAACTAGAAGGCTCCCAAGTATGATCTAAAACGAAAAAAATGATCGCATTGACGGCGAGTTAAGGGTATTTTTATACCTTGATCTAATTCATCATTATCATTTCAGCCCAAAACACGTCCACTGCTGGACATAGGCCTCCCCCAAGTGTCGCCACATTGACATTTTGGGGGGTTGCCATAATCGCCACACTTGACAGGCGGGTTGGCGATCGCAGTACGGTTGTTACAAAAACACAGAGAACTGCTGCCCATTCTCTGGAAAGACCCTTAGTCGCCTCTTACGACACCCACGGGAAAATATGGGATGGTGCTATGCTTTACGTCCAACACCATACAGGACAATTGATCTAATTAGTATAACGATCTATGTCTTTCACTGTACTTACATAATTATATTGCGATCTTTTGAGCAAAGACGTTGGCTCTAGTCTAATGAAAGGCCAGTATAATTCACCTTTGCCTGCGCATGTCCCTAGCTCTTCAATTCCACCACCTGGTAATATTGAGCGTAGAGTTGCCACCATTTCTAACTGAAAGATTGAAAAGAGATAAACCATCTATGAGAAAGAAAATGTTAAATCAAAAAATCCTTTTGTTTTACTATTCAGAGAGAGAGCGAGAGCAAGAGAGAGCGAGAGCGAGAGAGAGAGAGAGAGAGAGAGACATATTTTATAACAATCTTTCATCCAAATTGGAAAGGTATTGTATTGGTGTATCTTTAAACATTCAAACTTGAAACAATTCACGTTTCAAAAACAAACATCTATTTTATTTAAATAGAATATATTTAATGTGATGTGATACGCAGTAATAACTTTGTTAATTACTGTTTTTCAATGAAATACAAAGAAAATTAAACTTGATTTTGCGGTTAATATTTTATTATTGTCCGTGGTCTTTACACGCACTTGGCTGGTTTTAATTATGGTAATTAGGTTGACTGGTCCTTAATAACGCAACGACTTTATCTATATAAGTTTTTAAACTGACATGGTCACAAAAACTATCAATAACACTAGAAACAGGATATTTAGAAAGAAAAAAGGAAAGTTTTTTTTTTTATTTGGCATTAATAACACCTTAAAAATTATACAAAATAAATGAACAAACAAGACTAAAAATGCCAAAAGGGCCTCAGCTCAGCATAATGCCAGATGTCAACACAAGGTGTACCACCTGACGCTGATTTTCAGCTGCAGCCCACCAGAGACACACGCTCGAAAACATAAACAAACACAGTCATATTGATTTATTTTTTTCCTGCACAAATTCCAATCAAATTATATTGTTACTTATATACTTAAGGAAAAAATAAAAAGTAAAAATTATAAAAAATAACAATAACACTGAAAACGGAATATTTACCATGTTTACTATTTGTTTTGAGTTCCCGATAATTCGGTACTGTAGCAAGCGCCATGATCACGAAAAACAAAAATATCGAAAACTCAAAACAAATAATAAACATGGTAAATATCCCTTTTTCAGTGTTATTGATAGTGTTAGTGACCATGATGATGATCATCTCAGTTTAAAAACTTACATGGTTATAGATGTTGAGTTATTAAATACCAGTCTAGTGTAATTATTGATACTTTATCCATAATAATAAAAACCAAACATACATCACTTGAAGAAGCAGCAGCTCTAAAACTCACTGCCTCGTACTTCTTCACCGAAATCTGAATCCCTCCCAAAATATTCCTTCTATTAGGCAAGAAGATCTCGTCTATGTGTAGTTTGGTTGATGAAGGGAGAAGCTGCTCTTTGCAGGGATCCTCGTTATCACAGATGTGGAAGGCGTTAGTAAGACTGGACATGACCGTCAGCTGCCAGTGAGCCTCATAGCCAACGCTGGCTACTTGGGGGAGCGTCCCATGGCCTATTACTGTGTACCTGTGGATTACATATTATTTGTGTAAATTAAAGAGGTTCAACCAAAATAATTGCTGATTTCGAGATGTTACTCTGAGCTAGACGGGCGTGCAGGGGTCGTTGTTCCGTCTTTTGTCTACGTATTATATTTGAATGTCTTTAAGACATGATTATCTTTTTTTTATGGAAGTAGCCTGTGTTACTCTTTATAACATCAGCAGCTGCCAGTAAAAAGAACCGTTGAAATATAGCCGTTTTGGAGATCAGCCGAAACAAACAGATAGACAAAAACTAATTGTCATTTGAACTGTATTATACTTTCACAATATGCATTAAATAAAAACCTGTTTTTTGAAATTACAAACACACTTCAATTTTACTTTGTATTTTGTGTACTAGTTATTCCGTCAACTATACACCACAGTTGACAGAAGAATTACAATTAAATTAATTACAGTAAATTCCAATGTTATTAAACAGAATATATAGATTTAACTTGCAACAGGCTTGTGGTACCCGTGTGCCCGATGAGATTTTTTATATATGCTAATGAATATCTAATATGAAGAACTTTTGCGCCAAATAATTTGCTTATATAAATTCTACACGAAGTTATTTAGGCTGCGCGTTGCTTTGAGTACTAATAAGATTCGTAAAAGAAACAAAAGAACTTACCCAAGATAATTAGGCGTAAAATCGAAAGTGATATGAGTATTATAAACTTGAGGCAAATCTATTCCATTGTCATTATTATAAACTTTCACTGTACTATGCGATACACTGCTTTGGACATCAAAATGGACTTTGACATTTGCATGACAGTAGAAAACTCCTTGAAAATGCGGGATCCACTTGCATTTTGGAGTGACTACAGATATTCCGTTATGCTGTTGTAGACCATACACTCCGCTCAAAGCTGAGGCTACTGAGTACGAGTATATAGTACCAGGCCACATCAGAAAGAATTCGTTCATCAGGCTTGACAGTGCTTCGTTGTTACCAAATGCTCGCTCCATTACCTAGATAAAAGTTCATGGTATGAATTTCGGGGAAGATATAATTTCAGCCCTAAAGACGTCCACTGCTGGACATAGGCCTCCCCCAGGCCCCAAGTGAACATAAGGGGGGTTTTGCCATAATCGCCACGCTTGGCAGCCGGGTTGGCGATCGCAGTACGGTTGTTACAAAAGCACAGAGAACACTGCTGCCCATTCTCTGGCAAGTCCCTTAGTTGCCTCTTACGACACCCACGGGAGGATATGGGATGGTGCTATTCTTTACGTCCGACACCATACAGAGCAAGACCACACCATACAGGGGAAGATATACACGTCCTCGATTAGGCCTGTCGTACTATGTGGATCAGAATATAATTTGTTAAACTGACATTGTCTCTAAAACTATCAATAACAATGGAAACAGGATATTTACCATGTTTACTACTTATTTTGAGTTACCGATTTCTGAAAGCTGGGCAGTCAAGAAGATGGATGAAAAATGGTTGCATAAAGCGGAGATAGGAATTGTAAGGTATGAGTATCTAAGTTAAGTCCAAACACTATTCAATCATCTGAATAAATCAAACATTTTTCATTATTAACCCTCACAAAAATGTTGCTCAGATGAATGTGTGGAGTGATAAGAATGGATAAAGTAAGAAAACGACAACAAAATGTGTGTGTGTGGCGCCTGTTCCAGAAAAGTTGAAAGGAAGTTGTTTGTCTTGGTATGGACATGTAATGAGTAGAGATGAAACGCATGCGACTAAAAGAGTGATGGATATGAATGTTGATGTAAGGAGAGGGAGAGAAAGGCAAAAAAAATGGTTAGATTGTGTGAGGAATATTATGGAAGAAGAGTTAATGATGTCGTGACGTCTGACAAAAGAGAATGGAAGAAGAAAACGTGTTGCGCCGACCCCAAGTGGAATGAGATAAGGGCAAAAATATGATGGTATCAATTTCTTTTGTTTGATGCTAAAGGATGGCATTTGGTCAATGTATTTAAGGTCGTAGCACACTTATAACTACTGCACTGGATCAGCATAATCTTATATTTTTTTAGGTTCGATTTGAGGCGATGCCAGATCCTTGGTGTGCTGATAACTGTGCTTTGATATTTAATCCTAGAGACATGCCGCTCCATGTGACAACGGTGCGAGTTGTCAGATATCAAGCCAGTCGCCCCCACTGCGACACCGCGTATTCTGTGGCAATCGCGTAGCATGAATTCTGTGGTCTGGGTCTCTGGTACTAAAATTAAAACTATTAACTTTCAATAACAAAGATGTAAAGCAGTTTTTAAATATGTTAACCCAATACAATCGGACAGTAGTTTTGATCAACTTACGGATTTTGTAACATCAGGAGTAAAATTTATATTAGCCGCGAGGACCCTCCTAACCCAAGTTCCTCTCCAATGGGCTTGAAGAACAATCGCTGCTTCGTGTTTTCTGATCATTTTCTCCCTCTCCTCTTTCAAGATGGCGCAGTGGATCTCACTAGTGGCTAACTCACAAACTTGCGACACCGTGGGCGGTTCGGTTGCCTTCAGTAACTGATCCATTACTTCTGATGTTACTAGGGGTTTTTCTTCCTGACTCTGTAATTTCGTTTTCATGAGATAGATACTTTAACTCATCATCTGCCTAGCCTTTTCCCAAACTATCTTGGGGTCGGCTTCCAGTCTAACCGGATGCAGCTGAGTACCAGTATTTTACATGAAGCGACTGCCTATCTGACCTCCACAACCCAGTAACTGGGTAATACGATTCCCCTTGGTAAGACTGGATGTCAGACTTTTAGCTTCTGACTACTCGTAACGACTGTCAAAGATCTACAAATGACAGCCGGGACCAACGGCTTAACGTGCTTTCCGAGGCACGGAGGAAACTCGATATGTAATTATGGTCACCCATCCACAGACCAACCTCGGCAAGCACGGCTTAACCTTAAAGATCGACCTAGGCGGCTGTTATTATTTATTCACAAGCTCCTCGAGATAGATACTTTAACTATTCTTACTAATATTATAAATGCGAAAGTTTGTGAGAATGGATGGATGTTCGTTAGTCTTTTACGGAAAAAATACTAAACGGATGAAATTTGGCCCACAGATATCCTGGTCACTACCTGGTCTTTGATAGATAGATAGATAAATCATTTATTTAGTGCACACAAAAGACATAGCACAACACACAGAAGCACAATGAAATGACATAGATTACATAAATATACCTTTAAAAAAACAAGGTGCAAACAGAAAGAAAAAATAAGAATAAGCAGATTTACAAAGTTGTTATAGTAACACCATGACATACTTCAAATAAAATAACGAGTATACAAAGTGCGGTGTGCGTCTCAAGGTTGCACCAAATGGGAGTCCAGCTCAGCATGTGTCAGGCATGCACCTGACGCTGATATTCTGCTGGATCCTTTTAATGACATACGGACGTCGAGTAGACGATATAAATTGGTGTTGTGTGTGAAAGTGTTATTTGTGTTTTTTGTGTTTTTTTTTGTGTGTTGTTCTTTGGTTATCCTGGATTAACACATAACACATAGGATACTTTTTATCCTGGTAATAAGATCCCGTGGGACAGACAGCGGGTGGGCGAAGTCGCGGGGAAAGGTAAGCGCTACTGTTGAGCACGTGGTCCTGGGTCGGGCAAAGCGCAATTGTGTTTTTCTCATCAGCAGTCCAGATTCTGCATTTGTGCCCGGTTAACGGTAAAAGGCTCATCCCCTATTATCTGGAACTCATATATAACTGGCGAAATGTGGGTGTAGCTTCTGAACGGCATCTCTAGTTAGCGCTTCGGAAATTATATTGTGATGTTAAACATCACAAACATGTTCATCAACATCATTCTTTTGACCTTAACCCAATTTATTTTCTTACTTTTATCCATTCACGTAACAGAACACATATCCCTTAGAATTCTCATATCAGCCACATGCAAATGCCTTTCTTTCATCCCTTGTGATGTTAAACATTATTATGTGAAAATGTATATGGAATAAATACATATTACTTGTTCTGGTTCGGGGGAATCTTGGTCTCCTGGAACCTCTGATACTTGCTCTTCCATAAATTCTATCTCCTCCATCTCTGGCATCACACAATCACAAATATCTAAATTCGCGATATCTCTTAATGGTTTTGGGGGTAAAGGTTTTGGAGGAAACCCAAAATCGGGGTCGCAGAAATATTTTCTCAAGACATGGGAAGCCGCCTTCCATTCCGTCTGATTCATGGTCTTAGAAAGAAGAGCCTGGAGAGCTTGTCTGAACATCCAGTGCAGAAGATGTCTGTCATAGCCGGTCACAGCGTCATCCCAAGTCAAGTCCGGTAAATATGACCTGTTGAAAGAAAGAAGACTTCTAATTTTTTTAACATCCGATGTTTTCTGCTAAAATTGGACACTCTTAAATTTCGAAAAATAGTGTTACAGCTAAATTAGCCCGATTTTAAATTATCTATAGAAACTTTTAATTATCTTTTTTTTTAAAGACATTTCGACAATGTTTTTAAATTTTTCGACCTTTGTATCCTGCTTATGCGTATTAAGTTTCATTATAATCGGTTCAGTCGTTTCGGAAAATAAGGATTTGAAAATTTGTATGAAATTCCGTAAGGTGGAAACCCTCTTAAGATGGCTCATCTGGCAGGTAGCGCCTAAAGTAGTTAAGACTCATTTTGATTTGAGATTCTCAAGGTTGTCTTGTTACCTGTTCATATAGTGGAACTACAACTGATGTAAAGAAATCCGATACCTGAAAAACTCTCTATCAGCAGTTACTGGAGTTTGACCAATCCGGCTAATTTTGATCCAATTTGAGAAAGCGGATCCCAGGTTTGAGAGAAACTTTGATGCCCAGGGGCATTCCCGGACGGCAGCACCCTGTATCACATCTCTTGTACCGAGCAGTATTGAGGATTCGGTGATGATCGTCAAGTGCCAATTTACCCGGTAATGTGTCCAGATCCTGTCAAAATGGAGCGATTACTTTGATATGTAAGTAGAGACAGCGTGAGTATGTGCTAACCCCTCTACAGTCGGGCCGAGTACGCCAGGGGGGTAACTACTTTATAACGCTGTCTGTACATACAGTGGCCACCAAAAGTAAGTTATTTTTTCCGCTTTAAATATAATCAAAAAATGAAAAAAAGTCAGTTATTCAAATTATGCTGATAATCAGCACTTTTTGAACGTCAAAATTACAAAACACAGTCCCCCAAAACGCCCGCCCTTCGCCACTTCCTAGTGTTTTATCTGGGAAGAAGAAGTGGCGGAACAAACTCCCTAGCAACACTTCTGTCTGTTAGGTCAGAAGAACCAGATTCTATACAATAGTGTGCAAGTTTAAATAAACTAAGAATCCATAACATCAATTCATGTCGCATGTCAGATAAAAATAAAAAAACCGGTTATGTGCGTGTCGGGCCACGCGCAGTATAGGGTTCCATAGTTTTTATCACAACCATTTTTTTTATAAAACTTTTTTAGGAATGAAACAATAGCGCGATACAACTGACGCTTAGCGCCATCTATCGACGTTTCTATGGAGTTGTTCGAAATTTTAGAGTCATCGGCCCTCTCGGACCCTTTCCGATTTGCTGACATCTCCTTGAGGCGCGCGTGGAACACGAACGCGCCGTCGGCACGGTCTGTCGTCAAAAGACGGACGGACGGTGAGCTAGCCCATTACTCACCGTCCACAGGCCCGCGCCTACGGTGGCCGGGGGCCACTGGTTGCCCCCCGACGCCCGGGGCGTCTCCCGCGGCGGCTGGGACGTGAGGTTCTCTCCCTCTCACGTTCCGCCACCTCCTTCGCTAGCATGACTGCTTCGCAGAAGGAGGCGACGACTTCCCATTCCCTCTCGCTCCCGACCATGGATTGAACCAGGGCCGGACGCGAGAGGTCGCCGCCGCCAATCGCCGCTACGAGGACACGGCGGTGCTCAGCCCAAGCAGGGCACAGCTCCACAGTGTGCTCCACCGTGTCCTCCGGCCGATCCTCGCAGTGGTAACACCCGGGCGTTTCCTCCCGCCCGATTCGGTGCAGGAACCTCCCGAAACAACCGTGTCCGGTGAGGACCTGCGTCAGGCGGAAGGTGAGGGCGCCGTGGCGCCTCTCCAGCCAGTCCTCAAAGAGGGGACTTATCGCCACTATTGTGGCGTGCCCTGCACGGGGGGTTGCGACAGTCGCTCTCTCCATGTCGCCATGAGATAGCGCCGGAGGTCTGTCCGCTGAGCGACAATTTGCCGCGGCAGCGGAGTTTCCCCCCGGCGTAGTACCTCCGCGCGCCATTCGTGCAGGCACGCGAGGACTATCGCCTCCAGATCCCATGGCGGCAATCCGGCCAAGAGGCTCGCCGCCTCGCCGGAGATCGTGCGGTACCCCCGGATCAGCCTTACGGCTACCACCTTCTGGGGCGCGTTCAGGTAGTGGGCGGCTCGCCGCCTCAAAGAACGCGCCCACACCGGGGCCCCGTAAAGGGCCATGGACCGCACAGGTACTACTACCATGACATTTTAATTTCTGACTACAACCGTTTAGTTGGTGGTTGGGGGGGACACTTGACTCTAACAAAAATTGGTATTTTAAATATTGATAAGTCACGAACGGTTTTAAAAAAACGGTTTTGCCAAACCCCTAATATTTTTGAAAGACATATTCAACAATATCCACAAAAAAAAATATCAACCCCACTTTACATGTAGGGGAAGTACACTAAATAATATTATTTTTCATTTTTTTTTTTACAACCCAGTAGCTGGTTAATACGATAACCCTTAGTAAGACTGGATGTCAGACTTTTGGCTTCTGACTACTCGTAACGACTGTGAAAGATCAATAAATGACAGCCGAGACCAACGGCTTAACGTGATTTCCGAGGCACGGAGGAAACTCAGTATGAAATTATGGTCACCCATCCACCGGACCAACCTCGGCAAGCACGGCTTAGCCTTAAAGATCGACCCGTGCGGCTCTTATTATTTAGCCACGAGCTCCTCACTTCACTCAGCACTCAAAACATTGTGGTGATGGATACGTTAAAAAGATCAGGGGTTATGGATGTATTTGAAGTTACTACATGAACACACCTCACCTGAAAAAGTGTCTTCCGGGCTCGAGCGTTATCTCAACTGCATCATACCGTCTCGTCATTAAAAACGCCTTCGTTACTGGAATTTCTCCATCTTTAAACCATTCAAATTTCTCCAGGACCAAATGACCAGATTCTATGAAGTCCTCTATTGGAGAACCACTATTCATGAGAATTCTCGGATGCATAGTGGCCAGTGATATCCTCATTATATTTTCTTCGGGACCATCAAGTTGTAAGTATAAAGGTCCATATACAGGAGCCACCACGTCCGTCATTTTCACGGGCCCCGACTTGGTGGTTCTTATAGGTGGGAGACTGCCCGCTGATACCATATTGAACAAGGATGGGTAGTATACCACTTGGAGACACTTCAGAAGAGCAGTGAACTGAAACATGACAATCACAGCCTATATACACGGTGTGTTGCGTCAAAATCCACGGTTTGTCATACGACGCCGCGAGAAGCGCTCCGGCGCCACACCGCACACTACCCGCGAGACGAGGGGAAGTGTGTATGCGTTGTGACGCCGGCGACGGTCCGGCGGCAGCTTGTGCAACGTAGCATTTGACATGTCATGTCACAATATGAGTTGCGTTGTCGCATGCAACGTTTCAACGGATCGACGGACGAGACACGAAGTGGGGCGATGGTGTTGCGCTGCGCTGTCAGAGCTCCAGTGTGACAACGGGCAGTTCTAAACGTTTGTTTCGGCGGTGGCATAAAAAGAGCAACAATAGAACTCGTTTGTTCAGATCTATTGTCGAATGAAGACTGAAATCGATACTGAGATGCTGTGCTAGTGCGTGCGTCGCCCTCTTGTATTACGACGTCGTGCGTCGTCGCAACGGAGGCTTTGTTTTCTTGCACGGCTCATAATTGCCATGGCACTTGACACTTCGATGATCTAAACCACTTTTTTCATTTATTTTCTCAGCTGTGTGTATGTTGACAAAACACGCGTGTCGGTTGAGCATATGAATCGTGGTTAGACGAAAAAAAAAACACGAGCCTTATGCCTGGGCATAAGCCTCGTGTTTGATGCTTTGCGCGTCATGCTTTTTAAACTTATATAGTTTTTTCTAAGAGTTGACTGTCCCACTCCTGGGCATAGGACTCCCCCTATTCCTTTCTATTTATTCGGTGTTGCGCCTCTTCTCGCTTGTTAACGAAAACAAGGAAACTTAAAAATAAATAAAAACCAAGCTTTTAGGGGGGGGGGGTGCACCCCCCCAATTCCTAAAACCAAAACCAACATTCTGTCCTCTGACCTGTGAAAGTTGTATGTCCCTTCATAAACTAGAAAAGAGGTGATGCTCTTCAAACGGCTGAGCAGATTTTCTCGAAACATAGCTAAGAACACTGTAATTGATTAGAATACCTTTCAAACGAAACCAAATCTATCAAAATGCGTTCATCCGTTTAGGAGCAACGATGCCACAGACAGACACACAGTTACACACGTCTAACTTATAACGCACCCCTCTTTTTTGTTTGGTCGGGGGTTCAAAAATACTAAAGTATAGAATACCGTCTCAAAGTGTATCCATTCTCGAAGTTCTGTTTTGGCTTGCTGCGTCATAGCTAATGCTTGTTGGATTTGCGATTTCGTCGCTTGGTATTTCTTTTTGTTTGCTACGTCGTCGTCTCTCTGTGACGAAAAATAATAAATTAAGGCTCCCGCAGACAGGCGTGACGCGTCACGACGCGGCACGCCGCGACCAAACCCACGTAAAACAAAAATGGCGCGTTGATCTATTACTCGATTCTATCGTATCGAAAAACAATTGAAAATTTAGAAATTTGTTTTGTGTATAATTACGTAACTTGAAAATATTCATATTCATATTTATTTATTTGCGTAAAACATGGTATATAAAGGTGTCACATGAGTTAAAGATAAGATCATACACAGAGAATGCCTTGTGGCATTAAGTCCGCCTTTGTACCACTATTGTACATGAAGTTTAAGTAAATAATAAATACATGTTTTGCTTTAGACTAAAGCATGCAAATTGGTTAACACAACTTATGTTCAAGGTATAAAAAATATTATCACTATCTATAAAAAATATTATCACTATCAATAACACTAGTAACGGGATATTTACCATGTTTATTATTTGTCGGGAACTCATAACAAATAATAAACATGGTAAATATCCCGTTACTAGTGTTATTGATAGTGTTAGTGACCATGTCAGTTTAAAAACTTAAAATTATTATCTTTTAGCCATTTAAGCCGGATTTACATCACGATATTAGTGGCTTGAAATTAGTTTTCTAACACTAATTTGACCAGTAATTTCACGTGTAAACGTTCAGTTTTACAATGCATGTATTACTTTTGTGACACCGAAGTAGTTTCGTGCTATGCGCATATTTTTTGTAAAACTAATGTCATGCAACTAATTTCATCATGTAAATGCGACGCGAAACAAGTGTCGCGACAGCACCTGCGCAGAGTGGACGTGTGGTTTTTTTGTTGAATTGCAGACAAATAGTTACAATCATAAAATACAGCTTTGATTTTGACAGGGCCATTATCTCCGCGATACTGATAATTTCACGACACTATAATTTAAACGAAAGAAGTTTCACATGTGCTAAATTGTTTCGTAATGTAAATCCGGCTTTAAACAAGTGAATTTTAAACAGTCTGCCATTTAGTAATTTAAGTTTACATGGTAATTTGTTATACAAACGTACAGCCATAGCTAAACAGCTTTTACTATATTTTTTTATTTGTATAGCTATTTGATTCATTATGATATTGAAAGTTACGAGTAAGGCACAAAAATGATTATCCAAAAAGATTTAAGTCCATAGGACAACCCAATTTTAAGATATCGTCTGCAACACAATAGCATGGCCTTTGTAGGACAAAGAATGTATTTGTAATAATATATTCAAACTCTCGTTAGGCAGATGGATCAAGGGCTTCATTCAGAAAGCGGTACTCCCAATCCATTATTTCTCGATACGTTAGGATCGAGTAAACGATTCGATGACGCGAGGCTTAGCGACGCGGCAACACCGCTATGCCGGATCGCCCTGTCGCGTCGCGCCTGTCTGAAGGAGCATTCAAACACGAGAGACTGATTTCTAAAGCGGATCTCAAGCAGATAGTAGTGTTGTTTATTCCACGTGTAACTTCTTTATCGCGTGATTAGTGCCTATCCTGATGTCAGAGATTTTAATCCGCACATGGACCTCTGACTTGGTTTTCATGTCGTCGAGAAATATCTCTAGGGCATGCTGATTTCCTCACGATGTTTCCCTTCACCGAAGCAAGTGATAATTATATAATGCGCACATGAATCCGAAAAATCAGAGGTAGGGTAAACTTGCTTAATTCGTACTTACGCCAAATTCGTACTCCACGAAAAACTCGGCTTCGGTAACAGCCATCAGCGCCTCTAGTGTCAAAAAATAGATGTCACAGTCGGCCATTTTACCACCAGACAGGTGGCACCTGTGAAGCTGTTCTCGACAAAAATATTGAAAAAGTAAGTTTTTTTCAACTATTGCTGTAATATTTTTACACATTTCGTAAGAGTTTTATTCATTAGGTCGTGTTTACCTATTTAACGATTTGATACGTATTACAGTGTATGTTTGCGATTTAATCTGACGTATTTTCGTACTCGTAACTGTTGTAAATTTTTTTGGGGGTAAATTTACGTATTGGTACGATTTAGTTATAACTGCGATTGCCAAAATTGAATTGGCGAAGACCATCCGTCGAATATGTTAAGAATTACTACTTACTTTAATAACACATTGTTGATTCTGATGCTGATTCTCAATCCTGTATACCAATGAATAGATCTCAAAGTACGAATTAAGCATATAGCAGTACGATTTGGGAGGAATGATCTTAAATCGTACTTTTTTTAGATTTTTTTAAATTGTTTATTTTAGAAATTTATAAGGTTTATGTTAAATTTGATTAAAGAAACAATAAAGCATTTAGCAAACAAAAATTACTTTTAATTAAAACTAATTCATCTTTCTAATTTTAATTTCTTAAATATTATGGTTTTCTCTTAAGGGGTATGAATTAGGCAAGTTTACCCTATGTACGTGTCTTAAGTTCGAACATGATACAAACGACATGGCAATCCGACGACGGTCACATCACTAGACTATCACTGCTTACTACACGTGTAACAGGGATGCTGGTATTCTAACTATTTCATTTTACTAACCATTGTACTTTTCACATGTTCTTCTATAAAGCACATTGTAATCTGAAACCAAACGAAATTGAGAGCTAAAAAAATGTAAAGATGATCATCGCATAGCAGGGATCAGGGAACTTTTATACTAACTGGAATATGTACAAACAAAATGTCAATATGGAAAAACCGTTAACAAGTTTACTTTATCTCAAACACGTACAGCTCATATTACTTTAAGAACGAGATATTCCTAAAACTCCGCTCGCTGATGCAGTCATGAGATCGTCAAGTGCACAGGTGCGCATGCAGCGCAAGAAGGAAGTTGGGCCATTGCCTGTGGTGACACGCCGCATACACACTTAAGATGATTCTTACCGATTCCGTGCTCTGCACATCTAGCAGGTGCGGAGCGTAGGAACTCTTCAACAGGCCGTTCACTTTGATAAACTTGTCCCGAGGACAGTCGTAGGCAGAATAAAGGCCATGGGCTCTAGCCCAGTCTACCCAGCGGTAGTACTTCCACAAGGCCACCTCTGGAATAAGAAAATAGAGGCTGTAGACATTGCAACTGTGACGTACGCCTACTACTGTAAATATGTTCTGGTTTACTAAAAAAAGTTTTTTCTTCTTGTCTCGTATTAGTACCAATATTTATTATTCAAACTTTGAAAATAAACATTTATTTTTATAAACTAGAAGAACGATTTCCCTAAACCGTCCATACTGGTACCTATTTTTGCTCTGCGTCATGCTACTGCTGGGCAAATACTCTACTTATAAAAGCATATTACAAAATTAAGGACTACGTTGAAGATAAAGAAGTTTGGTTGTAGTTCCTTCTGCTCATGCGGCCTCCCTGGTAGCTCATAAACGACACAAAAATGTGGATGTCTCTAACTATTCCTAATTTTATTTATTCCATTATTTTTATTCATGTTTCACAATAGTTTTCTAATTATTGCACCGTTTATTCATTGTGCAGAATGGTTACAGCACTGACGACTACATTTGTGTCAATTGCTTAATTTATTGTTCTTATATTGTAGGCTTTGTAAATTAGTTTTTTTTTCTACTGTTGTCTTTTTCTACCTCTTGTAGTAAGCATCGACTTATTGTCGGTCCTACGCTGTCCTCTCATACTTAAGTACTAACGCTGTAACATCAAAATATTGTAGAACCAAATGATTTTAAAAGAGTAACCATGGAGTTTCTTGCCGGTTCTTCTCCATAGGAAACGACCAACCCGAACTGAGCACCTTTTGTCGACGTTTTATAAGTGGCCATGTAGGCCTATGTAAAATAAAATATTTTGATTTTGACTATGACTTCCAGGGCTAATGTGAACCAGCATTATTCAAAAGCAGAATTTAATTCTGGATCAGATCCACATTGGTTATCATCATTGCACCCTTTCAATTTTGAGCAGACAATGATTGCTTAGGCGCAAAACCTAAGTCGTATTAGTGTATAAATTTAGTAAGAGGCTCATGGCTTAATTATCACAGCCACAAGGGTCAATCTTTAAAGTTTAGCAGTACTTGCCGAACTCGGTCCAAGAATGGGTTACCATCCATTACACATCAAGTACTCACCGTGCCTCGGAAAGCACGGTAAGCCTGAAAGTCTGACAACTAGTCTTATAGATTGGTATCGAATTACCCAGTTTCTGGGTTGGGGAGGCCAAATAGGCAATCGCTCCATGTAAAATACTAGTACTAGGCTGCATCTGGTTGCAATGGAAGCCGACGCCAACATTTTTGGAAAAAGGCTGGGTGGTTGACGATGCAAAAATAAATTGTTCCACCTGGCTCTGGCAAAGGCTTCTTTATGGGGATGTCTCGAACCATCGTGATGAGTAGACTCATTTCATGGCCAGGCGTTATACCCGGGAGGTGATAAGGTGGATACTCTTTGGTGTCCTTAAGGACGGCGTACGTCAAAGCACCAGGTCGCTGAAAACATCAGAAATAGTAGATTGTTATACGAGGGTCGAAAGGAATCAATTCCCATACGAGGTATTTAGACGCCCGAGCGCAGCGAGGGCGGCTATAGTCCGAGTAGGAATTGATGTTTTTCACCCGTGTTAAGCACTCTACTTTTCATTTCAAATTTAAGGAAACAAAAAAATAGTAGTGTTTTGTAAATATTTATTACTAGCTGTCCGGCGCAACTTCCTTTTCATAACATTTTCCCCGTTTTCGCAACATTTTTCATTGCTGCTCCACTCTTATTGGTCGTAGCGTGATGATATATAGCCCATAGCCTTCCTCGATAAATGGGCTATCTAACAAGTAAAGATATTTTTTTCAAATATTTTTTTGCTTACTTTAACAATTGCCAAATCCTTAGCTGTAGGCTTCTTAATGCTTTTAGTTCGAATTGTACTGCTGTCATCTACATCGTCCCAGGCAAAGAGTGGCACTTCACTAACAATACGCTCCCATAAGTCTTCGGAACCTGTTGTAAAAGATTTAGTAATTCTCAGGCTAGTAAAATGTTGCATAAGTTTGTGAAGTGAAAACTTCTTTAGCGGCGTTGTGCACTTTTGTGATGGGTAAAAAAATGTTAAACTCGCGTCGCGAAACAGCCAAGCCATACATTTTTACTGATATGTAGAATTTGTGAAGTTAGGGTCGGTAGAGTTAGGCCGTGTAGATTCAGAAGCTTAACTCTACATGAGATCTGATATCTTTTTCACAGGGCAAACTTTATGTGGTCGTCTTGGCAACATTTCACATGAAATGTTTTTGGTGGGATATATTTTTTTGAGTGTATATATTCTGACATAGAGGAACTTGTCCAAGGATTGCCTATTTGCCCACTTCACGTTAGAGGTCCACGGGTGTAGCGATTATATATTGTTAATACATACATACATTTAAAGCCTTCTTTATATGTTTAATTGTACGCCCAATGGCAAAACATGGGGAAACTGTAATATGTTCTTATCTTGCACACTGTTGTAACCTATGTTTACAAAAAAAGACTATTGATTGATTGATTGAATAAAAGTTTATAAACTGACATGGGTACTAATAAAACGGGATATTTAGCTGTTTACTATTTGTTATGAGTTCCCGATATTGATTCCTGCCATGATCACGGATAAACATGGTGCTTGCAACAGTGCCGAAATATTAAAAGTTAGGAAACATGGTAAACATCACGTTTCCAAAGTTAATGATAGTGATTTGGTTGACTTTTCAAATAAATCTTTTTTATATTAAAACAAACATACACTTTCTTATGTTCATACGGCATTTGGTGGGTTAACGAACGTTCGACCTACGTTCGTAACTTTATAGCCCGCGGCATTATGAAAATCCTTACGTTTACTTACTTTTCGGTATCATGTACTGAACGTTCATACTTCCAGTCAAGGCGTGGAAGATGCTAAAGTTCTCAAGCTGTTCGTCTTCGACGTCGTCCGTATCCTCATCAGAATTCATGTCAGGAGCTGCAAGCTTGAGCAGCGCCTGTTTAATTTTGATTAGCAATTAGTTGCTCGCGTGATACGAATGTTTATTGTTATTGTTGTAGGCGCTAGTTTGGTTAAGACAGTTTTGAGTTTGAGATAGTTTAAAAGTTTGTTGTGTAGGACGTAGGTAATAAATAGGGAATGGATGAGTCAGGTAGGTGAATAGAATAGAATAGAAAAATATAAATTTCTGAGTGAATGGTACAATAGGATCTTAATATTAAACAGTTTCACATACACTACCGTTGCCGGTGTAGAAATATTAAAATTAGCATAAAAAGCCAAAGTGGCCAAGTTCTAGGCCGCAACAATGTGATTATAATAGTTTGTCATCAAAAACACTTCAATAAAGATATATCCCAATTAATGTAATTATAATATGATTTTAATACAATGTCAAGTTGGAAAGTAGAGTGAAAAGTCAAAGTTTACTAAATAATTAAATGTCAAACGATTAAAAGGTGATTTACCAGTTGCAGTGTTTATAGACTGAGAAATTCGTAGACTGGAAAATTGGACGGGGCATTTCAGAAAACTCACTTACCTAATGTAGGTCATTAAAAGCGATAAAAGGTTAGTAAATCTTATATTTAAAATTTTCGTGTCACAATGTTAGTTACCATACTCCTCCGAAACGGTTGAACCGATTTGTATGAAATTTTGTGTCCACATCGGGTGGGTCTGAGAATCGGCCAACATCTAAGTATTTTTCATAACCGAAAAAAAATTCGACGAGATCGAAGTCGAGGGCGGCAGCTAGTATTATATATAATTTGCAGTACTTAAGTCACACTTGATAAGAACTTAGCTAAATTAGACACTGTATTAAACTTTCACTGTTTTTATCTGAACTTAGGTATCACTTACAGGATATCTTAAATGATTATTTATTGTTTTGAATTCCCGATATTAACGAACTCAAAACAATAGTGATAGTATAGGTTTAGCTTAATTATGTTATAATGCAATAAAAAATATATTTTTCAGACACAAAAATAACAAAAAATAAACAGCACCGGCCTAGTTTTCAGCGACCACAAACAGCAAAAATTATCCAATAATTCAGATCAAACAAGATCCTCAATTTTATATAATTTGTTGTGCCACTAAGAAAATAACCCAATTTGCAAGCATCAAGTAATTTAGCTGTGCTGTCGCCATCTGAACACTTTCTCATTAGGAATTCTGCGGAACCACAGCGCCCGATTACTTTGCCGACGGTTGTGGTGAACGGGTATAAATCTCCAATTTATTTCGCAATAAACCAGCGGTTACTGTGCCCGGTCCCGTTGGGAGATGAGCGAGGAATGAGTAAAATGTGTACAGTTTTCTATACGTGGGAGTGGCTTGTGGCCGGGGCTAGACGATCGGTCATGTCTTTTACCAACTTTATAGGCTGGTTATACATATTAACCTTGTATCTACATATTGTGTAAGTAAAGTAAAGGCATTCATTTATTCCTAGCTTCTGCCCACGACTGATCAAAGAAACATATCCCATGGCACTTCGTTTTTTTTTTATCAACGTATTTAAAACTAAGTACATACTGATACTGATACTGTTAGCCTGTGTCATCCCACTGCTGGGCAAAGGCCTCTCCCCATGACTTCCAATTGTCTCGGTCCAGGGCTAATGTGGACCACTGTTTGCTGGTCTTGTCTAGCTCGTCCCGCCATCTTCTACGAGGTCTACCACGACGCCTTCTGGTTGTGTCAGGGCTCCAGAATGTGGTTATTTTGGCCCACAGATCATTGGGCATGCGGCAGACGTGGCCAGTCCAGTCCCACTTCAGCTTAGCGGCTTTTTGAACAACATCAGTAATTTGTGTTTTGGAGCGCAGTGTGGTGTTGCGTACACGGTCGGTTAGTTTTACGCCTAGAATACTGCGCTCCATGGCACGTTGGCAGACCTTGAGTTTGGACTTTTGAATATTTGTCAAGTACATAATTATTGAAAAACTTTATGCATATATGGTAAGCAATTGAACGGTTTTATTGAAACAGCTCGTAGCTCGTAGCTTCGTAGCATTTAAAAACAAAAAAAAAAAAAACATCAAAATAATATTGATAAAAACGACAAAAATCCAACACAACACAGCTATAAAACTATATCCCGAAGCCGAAAGAAACACCTTTCATTATTAAAGTAACGATAGTCTATTACAGGTTCTCTCTGTGTAAGAAAGGTTATAATTTCGTTTGTTGAGTCAATAAAATAACTGAAATACTTGCGAGTCTTTCACAACATTTACAAATATTTCTTGAAGCGCTTGGTAGAGAATGAGCCATTCTGTGTCGTTAATCCTGCTACGTAATTCCATTCCTTAGCCTTTTGGCCGCCACAGTCATGTATGGATGACAAACCAAAATATGCCCAGCACACCACGGTCACGACTACATGACAGTATTTAAAAGCTGAATTTGTAGTTTGGCGCTGAGGGCACGTTTTTAGGGTTCCGTACTCAAAGGGTCAAACGGGACCCTATTACTGAGACTCCGCTGTCCGTCCATCCGTCCGTCTGTCACCAGGCTGTATCTCATGAACCGTGATAGTTAGCCAGTTGAAATTTCTACAGATTATGTATTTTTGTTGCCGCTATAACAAAAATAACTATTAACAGAATAAAATAAATATTTAAGGGGGCTTTGAAACAAAAAAGTGATTTCCCTGATGACCCTTCGTGTGCGAGTCTGACTCGCACTTGGCCGGTTTTATTTTACTTATAACGTGGCGGGCAAAAGGTTAGTATATTATCTAAATCATAATACCAGCTAACAACTAACAAGAGAACCTCTAAATCATAACAGCCGCTCGGGACGGTCTTCAGGTCATGCTGCGATTGCTTAAGTTGGTTCGCGGATTACACACTGAGTTTCCTCGGTGCCTCGGAAAACACGTTAAACTATTTATCCCAGCTGTCATTTGTAGACCTTCGTCAGTCGTCACAGGTAGTCAGTGGTCCGAAAGTCTGACAACCAGTCTTACCAATCAAACCAACCAGTCTTACCAGTCAGAAAGGCAGTCGCACCATGTAAAATACTGGTGAATGCTGCATCTAGTTAGACTGGAAGCCGGCCTCAACATTGTTAGGATAAGGCTAGGCAGATGATGAATACCAGCTGATTTACTAATCCTTAACTAGACCTTCTTAACGCGGAAACAATTCCAGGAGAAAAAACTTCCAAGATAAAAATCACAAAAGTAATGTAATAACAATAAAAAGTGTGACAAGATAACTGACAGACAGACTAGCAGGCAGATAAACCGGCAGTTTATTTCACGTTCATATTTTCTTTTTTGTTACCTAGCCTACTGTGTGTCCCACTGTTGGGCAAACGTAATAAAGTCTCGATATCGTGAAGTATTACCATCGTGTGAATTTTAAGAAATTGAATAAATTGACATGTCGTTCACGGATGTTTTACTTAAAAAAATTCCTCATCATCATCAACCTATAATGTCCCCACTGAGAGGATATATACATATATATACAGCCCACTCCCTCTCATACAGAGGAAGTGGGCTGTACCACCACGCGGGCCCAGTGCGGGTTGGTAGATGTCACATGTCTTCGAATTTTTAGTTCTAGGACATGCCGGTTTCTTCATGATGTTTTACTTCGCCGTTTTTGAGGGCAGCTGTGATGAAATAAATTACACAAGGTTATTAAATTATTGATTGGCATTAATTTCTGGTTTCATTTCCGGGTATCTCCGCAAAATTATGAGGTTATTCTTGTGTAACTTTAATTAGGTACTAGCAATTTTATTTCAGGTTTCTTTTTTATAAACTAGGTTACCAAATTGAATGATAATGGAAAGTTAAAAGTTTAGAACCGTTACTGTCTGATGTTGTTGTTATTGATCCCAAATAAATTAAAAATAAATAAATGTTGATTATAATAGCTAGGGGTTCAGATCCCACCATCTCGTAACTTTTAGACATTTGCAGTACTCTAACAGCAACTGCGGGAATCTAACGCTTAAAAATGAGTATGAGATGGTAGTCCAGTGGTCAGAACATGAGCTATGTGACGTCAGTGGTCGCGGATTCGACTCCCACTCGAGTAAATTATTTTTGCTTTGCATCACCTTCATCATCGCTTCTGCCATGCAGATATTGCTCTTTACTTGTGTCAATATCCGGACTGCTCTGGCAGTATATCTCATGATAGCAACAATTTGGACCACCAATCTTATCCAGTGAAAGATAAGTCATCAAGTTCAACATCTTCCTATGCTTATCCCATTTTACTTGTGGTTGGCGCAACACGTTTCTTTTCTTGCATTCTGTCTTGTCAACCATCATGCTATCATTTACAGCTTTTTTTTTCATGTCATTTTTCATTCATAATTTTTTTCATCTCACACAATCCATCCTTCGTTTCTATGGTCTCTCTCTCCATCCATCAATATTTTTATTCATCACTGTTTTAGTCACATGCGATTCGTTCCTCATCATCACAGGTCCATTCTTCATATCAAGACAGTCGATTCCCTTTTAACTTTTCTTTAACTGTCCCAACTTTCAAACATTCACTAATATACTCATTCCTTACTTTATCCATTCATGTCACGACACACATCCACCTCAACATTCTCATCTCCACTACATGCTATCTTTTTCCATCTTCTTCACAGCCCAGCATTCCGATCCATGCAGTACTACAGGTCTAATCAAGAACTTGTATATTTTACCCTCTATCTTAAGGAGCATTCCTGGGTTGCTAGTTATTCCAGAAACTTATCTCCATTTCATCCATCCTGAGTTGATCCGATACAACACTTAACCGTAGAAATCGTAGAAAATTGATAAATCTCTTTAAAATAAGAAGCAATTTACCTTAGTCATCAACAAAGGCCACAGAAAAATTACTCCAGCAGAAACAGCTGGAGGTACCCTGGTTGAACCAGGCTTAGCAGGGGGGTGCATCAAGAGGGGCGAGAATGGCAGCAGGGGTGCACCAGAAGTATCTACAGGGACCAGGTCATTCACCCACACACAACGCCAGGCTCCCAGGTAGTATAGACGAACAAGGTAGCATCCTGCAGGCAAATATAAAACGTTAGATTCACCCTACCACGTCTAAGGCATCGCCCTAATAGAACGCGAATGCGCGACCATCGCGTGTTCGCGCTATGGCAAAAACTAGGTCTCCTATCATCGCCCGAATTGACGACGCGAGCGAGCGAGGGGCGCGGGCACAGCGGCCCACCGACGCAATTATCGAACGAATTTCAATTAGGACGCCTATTCGAATTCAATATGTTTGATAGCGCGTTCGTACGAACTAAGTTCGTGTGAATAGATTTACAAACATTTGAGTCACGCGACCGCGTCGTGCGATTGTCAGTTAGGACACCTATTCGAGTTCAATATGTTTAATCTCGCGTTCGTACGAGTAAAATTCGCGCGAACCAACGATGATCGCGCATTCGCGTTCTATTAGGACGATGCCAAAACGTGCGCACCGGACTTTGACAGATAAAGAATCAAATATGTGTCAAAGTCCGGAGTACACAGTATCTAGTCCGCAGTCTGGTTCCCTCGGTTTGACAGCATCTTAAGATAGAAGCGTCAGTCTAGCCCACGAAATTAAAATTATCAGAGTTTTACATTTTGGAGGGTTTAATGACCTTGAAGGTTTGTATTGATGATTTTAATTATTATAATTCTGTAACTTCATATGTGTTACCATCGCGAATCGTAATTTTGTTTTACATACAGCCTGACAATGACTTTATAATCGCAAAAAACCTAAGAAAAAATAATAATTTCGGTGGAAGCGCCAGAGTATCTGATCCCTGGCGCTAAGACCTTAAAGGTGATCACGGTTCTGTATCGTTGACAGTGACATTTAAATGTATTGTACCGTTCACTGCTCTTTGTATTGTAGAACAGCGGAGGCTCAGTGGTGGCAGCCTCGACTTACGAGCAGTAAGCCGTGGGTTCAAACCCAGGCAAGTGCATTTCTTTGTGTACCTAATTTTTTGCATCACCGCTGCCCTCAAAAACGGTGAAGAAAAACATCGTGAGGAAACCGCCATGTCCTAGAACTAAAAATTCGAAGACATGTGACATCTACCAAACCGCAGTGGGCCCGCGTGGTGGATTACAGCCTATTCCCTCTCAAAGAAAGGAGGCCTATGCCCCAGCAGTGGGAACATTATAGGCTGTTGATGATGTACTGCTCACTCATACCGAATATCGTATCTACGTAAAGTAAGCTCTCATACACGGACTCATCTATGCGTCCATGTGGGACGCACTTTTTTTCTCAGCGTGGATACTTGTGTGCGATTTAAATCTATGGCATGTATGAATTGGTATAACAAAAAGTAACAAAAAAAAAAAGAAAACAATTGTGGAAGTGCAAGAAATTCTTTGACGAATCAAAGTTTTGTTGAATCACGGTGAATCAAAATCCTTTAATGTTACGTTAGGTACAAATTCCAGCAGGTCAAGCTACCCGAAACTGACAAATTTTCCAAATCAACCTTGAACCTAATGCTTTAACAATAAAGTTGAAAATGTTTTACAGAAATTTGACAGATTGTTGTAGTTTGATATGCATGCTGGCGTCTGTATAAATTAGTCATCTCTTAAAACCGAGTGACACACATTTTCCAAATATCATCATTATTTTTATCCTCTTACCCTAATCCCGATCCGGGTCGGCGAAATACCTTCAATAATTTCTTGCATATAACTCCAAATTCGCAAAACTCGAGGAAGGAAGACAATCTTAAAAAATATATATCTTCTTTGCAAAGAAGCCCAGATCTAAAAATACTGTAGATGTTTTCCTACCGATGTCAAACGACATTTAAAGCACAGTGCGATATAATCGTTTCCTACTTTCAAACAATACCTTATTCAGCGAATAGGAAACACATAACCTGCAAATCTCTTTCTCATTGCATAGCTTGATGATTTACTTAGAAATGTACAAGTGTATTCAATATTAAAAACTAGAATACAATCGCGAAAAGAAAAAAAATTAAAGAAATAAACATTGTTTCGTCAGGCTATATTACTCCCAAAAACGAAAAAAGAAAAAAGTTTGATTGAACAAATTCATATTATGCTAATGACCCTTAAGCAGAGGTAGTGACAAATCATTAAATCCCCATTGTATTAAGGAACGATCTTATTGATATTCACCGGGAAAAAACCCAGATTCCAAGCTGAGAAGGCCCTGAAGAAAGAACCCAACAGCATTTTGGCCAAGTTGAGAATGGACCTGAGAAACCGGTTTAATTTTCGTCACATATTTGGTCTAAGTTGGAGCATACTTTGGCATAGATACAAAAACTGCAACTGAGAGTTTTTTAAAACGTTAGGATTAAACTAGGTCATCATCATCATTTAAGCCGAAAGACGTCTACTGCTGGACATAGGCCTCCCCCAAGAAGGGGGAATTTTGCCATAATCGCCACGCTTGGCAGGCGGGTTGGCGATCGCAGTACGGTTGTTACAAAATCACAGAGAACGCTGCTGCCCTTTCTCTGGTAAGTCCCTTAGTCGCCTCTTCGACACCCACGGGAAGATATGGGATGGTGCTATTCTTTACGTCCGACACCATACAGAAGCTAGCTTAAACTAGGTATGGAAATAAAATTCATACCATTTCTAGACAACGTAGGTTTATGCTGTGGCCCGCCTCCTGCTTTGAGTCCATGGGAGTATATATGGTACTTTGCCCGCCAACCTTCTGGTGCAAAGCTACACGTAAATAATTCCCATTGATGTTCCACCTGTAAAATTACAAATGTTCTTAGCCCTGTGTGTTTTCGTCAGTGGAATTAACCAAGAATTTAAAACATATTAAAACGGTCTGGCAAAACCGGTAATTGTTTAAATGATTGAGTTTGACTCTTCTCAAACTCAGTGTGACTTTGGGGCATGGTCACGTCCCCCCTCTAGGATTTAGAGCTGTTCAGGTCACTACGTACTGGTCGGTCAAAATTTAAGACCGCTTGAAAGCGAAACGTGAACATGCGTGCTAAATGTGAACATTTAGGCAACTTTAGCCCCGCACTGTGGCGCTGCCAGAATTTCATATTAAAAACAGCAGCGCGGTGGTCGCGCGCTCCCGCCTCGGCCTCGCGTCAAGCAGTCGGTGCTCTCGGTCAAGCGCACATGATTATAGACTGCACAATGTGCAGCAAATGCGTCCTGTTTTGTGGGACTCAAGAAGCGACGACTACCACAATACGCCCCTAAAGTAGAAAAACTGGCAAGAATTATGTGCATTGTTTATTCCTGATCTCGAACATAAAAGTGGGTCCGAAAAAAAAAATGCAGCTGGTAACCCTTATTATTTTATTAAGGCTTTAGGTTCTTAGTTATATCATTTCATCTGCCACAGTACTTTTCCTTTGGAGATACATAATGTTTCCCGTTAGTTTTGAAATGAAGTGTGCCACACAGCATACTGATCTAAACAGCGACGCGGCCGCCGCGCTTTGTTCGCTGCGTGCGCTATGTCTGACGCACGACTGTTCTTATAATGTAAAGGCATGTGCTTCTGCCGCGCTACTGTCGCGCTGCTAACGTTCTAATGTGAAAACAGCCTTAATCATGTTACAATAAGGTAAGGCTTAAATTATTCAGGAAAATCCACTCACGATAAATTCCACCCTCTCCAACACAAAACATGCGGACAGAACCCTTCTGCAGAATGAGGATCTGAACAGGACTTGAGCGTGGCACAGCTGCATGTCTGCTATCACCATCTTGCCCGAGTCCGTCTCCTTCAAATAGATTCAAATTTAAGAAGATTTATCTTTAGGGAAATGAGTGGTAGCCCTGCGGTAACGGCCCCGACTGACGAATTTAGTCCTAGATTCGAACCCTAACTTGCAATTTTTTTCCTAGCCTGATCTGTCCCACTCCTTGGCTAAAGCCTTCCGGGATCCACACGTTCCATTTTCAACCTGCGCAGCTATGACGGAACTCGCCCAGTTCGTCCCGCCATCTCCTTCGCGGCCCCAGCGACCCCTTGCATTTATTTATTTCATTACCACTGCTTTCAGAAAAGTGAAAGAAAACATCGTGAGGAAATTGGTATATCCCCCCACCAAAACTTTGAAGACATGTGAATCCACTTGGTCCCCGTGCTGGATTAAAGCCAACTGGAGACAGTGGATTGTGACCAGACAAGAGTCATATGCTGCTGCATTGGGAACAGTAAAGGCTGATTATACTACGTTACATGCATATATGCTTTATTATTCCACGGGAACATATTATTCAAGGTGTTCTTCATTGGCTGTGATTGATCACACTTCACTCAGTTGGCAATAAATGTTTGACTTTGACATTGACTTTGATAATAGTCAATCAATGTAGTAGGTTAGTACCTACTACATTACTAGTACACGTGGAAGTTACCTTGAAGAGATTGAAGTAATCTTAACCGATTCCGGTTTTTTTTTAACTAATAGATCTATCGTTTTTACGAAGGTCATACAAGCAGAACAACAAAGGAATATTTAGGAAGCTTACATCAAAAATAGCGAGTTCAGCACCCCACCTATCCATAGCCAGATCTTCAGCTCTGATCCACCCATGAAGGTACTGGCGCACAGACCTCGGCAGCGGTTGGGTTTGCTCGTCAACCCACAGGTTCGAAGTCGAAGACATCTTAGCCGTTTGGGTCGCTGGGCCAGATCGAGGGTCATTCTTTACTGCTTTAATGGTTTGGGCTTGTAACAACGTCTTGTAGCCTGCTGTACTCTATAAAAATAAATGGGGTTCAAAAGTACATAAAAAGCAACGGAGAAGGAGCGCGCTTAGAGTTTTTCTGCTTGATCATAACTAGAGATCGGACGTTCGGATGCATATTTACCTAAAGTTTGAGTGTTGACTAGTATGAAGCGCGCGTCAGTATGGGAAAAAGAGTTTGTTTAAAAATAAAAACTAGTTACTTTTTCGTTTAACTCCAAATGAATTATGCCCAGACACATTTACCATTTTGTTTTAGCATTCGACATTTCAGCACAAAAATACGAATTCGAAAAGTTGTTTTATTTTTTTCCTTGTTATTTTCAACAAACTTGCTAGGTTTTAAATAAATTCAAATTATACGTTACGATATTTTGAGTACTACATTTTATACTTACTAAAGAATTATGAATTATCGCAATCCCGCGACAAAATTGGCATTTAAATAGCCGCTTCCATAATTTTGTATGTTTTGCCAGGAAAGAACGTACTTTAGGTAAATATGCATCCGAATATCCGATCACTACTTAATCATAACAGACTTAAAGATATCTGCAAGAGAACTACGATAACAAACATTGCCCGAGGAATTGTCAATCTTAAACGGCAGAGGGCAGGACTCATTGCAGCAAAACGGATAGCTGGTTGGTCGGGAAAGTTTTAATGTGGCGACCGCGTATCTAAAGGTGAAGCTTTCGAATGCCTCCCATAATAAGACCGATGAGATGATGAAGTCCACAGAAGTCTCCTGGATGCGAGAATCACACGACCTGTCTATAGGACGAGGCATGGGGGAGCTCTATGACAGCAGTCGACGTCTTTCTGTTAAAATGATCATCATCATCTGCTTAGCCTTTCCTAACTAACTCGGCTTCCTCGGCTTCCTAAATTGTCAAACTGGATGCAGCTGAATATTAGTATTTTACATGGAGCGACTGCCTATTCAGATAGGCAGTTCTCCTCCACAACTCGGTTATAATCGGGTAATAAGACATCCCTTGGTAAAACGTTTCGGGCAACTGACTACTTGTAACGACTATCAAAGTTCTACAAATGTCAACCGAGACCAACGGCGTAACGTGATTTCCGAAGTACGGAGGAAACTCTGTATATAATGGGTCACAGACCAATCTAGGCAAGCGCGGCTTAACCTGATTATTTATCTGAGCGGCTGTTATTATTTAGCCGCTTAACATTATCTTCTTCTTCTTCGGCTAAAATGATAATGTAAAGTAAATTATAAAGACATACCAGACCCCATGCTTCACTTTGTAATTCATTGTCGCGAAACTCTCTGAAGGGACAGTCAAAGGGATTCAATTGTAGCGCGAGCGGGATAGATTTCGTAGAATCAGCAGTTTTTCGAGACATGCCTGTTTAGCAATAATGAACACATTAATATAATTAAACACGTTATTATTTTATTGAACTGACAGTCCGTTGTAATGACATGTTTTTTTAGTTGCCAACTTGCAAACAGTCGAAAAGGAGGTAAGATGTGTATGCAGTTGGTGCGTGATTTGAAACCTAAGACTATACTCCTGCCATTATAATATTAATATTCCAATTAATATAATATTGATGCTCCTGGATTCATGCTGGTACCTACTATTAAAGCTGATGAAGAAAATATTAACTCGAGTGAAGTGTGTCACCGCTTCATTGGAGTAATTAATTATTTTTCTTCGTTTTCTTCAACTTGCATAACGTCGATATTTTTTTTTATAGAATGGTCGTTAATCTTCGCATTTCATTATTTTTTTCGATCAATCGGTAAATGAGTGAAATATGCTGAGAATAACAGTACCTACGCGAGAAAATGATTGAATTGTTTCAATAATCAATACATTAAATATCAATTTTATACTTTTCATCTGTTTCGTAAATATGCCGAAATAGAAGCATCTTATCTTATCTGCTTTAAAATGATTTCGAGATCGCGTTGATTACGGTTTTTGTGTTTTATAAAACACAAAAAAACGTAGTAAAATAATTAAAAAACCAAGTCATCGTATATTTCAAAAAACAAAAAGTTTAATGCTCCTAACTAATTTAAAATAAAGAAACAGAGCTAATAAACACATGTTGCTTCGTTTATAGTTTTTTTTTACATAATGAGCGTTATCAAATTAGTTATTATTCAATTAGTATGTTGTATAACGATATACGTGCATAATGTGTTATTAAGCTATTAAAAAATGCCGAAGACATTGCGGTCAGATAAAGACTGCCAGTTACATAAAACCTTTCTATGCAATTAAATCACACAGATAATTAATTTAACAAAATTTTTATGTTTCTAATGAGCAATTATGGGTTTCCAGAGAGTAGCTGTAAAACATTCAGGGTTCTGAATACCATCATTGGTATATGGAAAAATCTAATGATGAAGTGTTAGTTTTCATTAAAATCAGACTCGAGACTTCTTTTAGTATATTTTAATATATCTTATAGTTTCAAATTTAGACATCGACGCCCACTTGAAAAAATCACCCTTTACTTCTTCTTAGCTTGTCGATGGCAACCTGACTTGTGTTAGCCCAGAACTGAGCCGCTAGTTTGGCGCCCTCAGTAGCGTCCATCAGTTCCTGTAATGAAAAAACAGCAGACATGACAGGACACGATATTTAGTACCCCATTGTTTGTGGAACAGCACCACATTTTCACTCCAGGGCAGAGTTATTAATGATTTCACGAATTCACCCTGTATAAGCGACACCAGCCGGGGATGCACGTGAATGTACTTGTATCTCCCGGGCCCCCGGCACATGGTAGTAGTGGGTTTTTAGTCGGTTAGAGTCCGTTATAACCCTCCGTTCACCCCAGACGGAGGGTAACCATTAGGATATTCCCAAAAAAAAACCCGGTTGTATTCCGGGAGTGCCGGCAGAAGTGAAAACTTGAATATAAACGTTGTGCATTTTTGATATTTTGGAATGGTTAGGGATTAATTTTGCACGAATTGCTTTTATTATCAGTATAAAAGTACAATACAATATTCATGTATTGCGCTATCTTACACAAACATGACAATTTATATTACATTAAAAATTCAACACTTCAGAACTATAACAATCCGTCTTACGAATTTTACATCTTTGGAGAAACATGTGTGTGATGACAGATGTCATCTAATGTCAATCCGTCTTACGAATTTTCCAGTTTTGGAAGCTCAAACTCAATGACAGGTGTCATAAAGTTCAAATTCTTTCGTAACCTAATGTAAATAATTAAAATGTGACGGGCGCGTGTCCTGACGTGAGTGTGACATTTTTTACATATCACAAAAGTGCACAACGCTGCTAAAGAAGTTTTCACTTCAAAAAAGTCAGAGTTATTAATGATTTCACGATTTCATCCTGTATAAGCGCGACTAAAAGTCACAAAATTAGTATTACAATTAGACAGTAATACAGATTTGATCTGACATTCTTATGCTTGGACAAGCAAGGTCGGTAACACAAATAGTCTTGCCACGGACATAGTAATGTTACAAAGACTCAACGTGTGTGTTGGATTGTCAGCTGCTTTTTTGTCGTGGAGGTTCCGTAAGATTGCTATTAATCTTTTACCTATACAAAGTATCAGAATTCGTGATGATATAAAACATTACATGATTGGTGACTTGTATTAATGGGCATTAACACATCGAGTCATCTCCATCAGCGATAACCAATTGTGCCATAGAATTAGTGATAACATAAAAGGAGTATTATACATTTTTGTGTAAAGAATGATGTACCTTTAATAAATCCACCTATCTATCGTTCTAAGAATTCCCAGATGTCGAATGGCAGATCTGCCCCCGTATTCACAAACGCTCGGGTTCGATTTCGGTTCGGAAAGTCGTATGTCTATCTCGATCGCTTTCGTAATGCCAATACAAGATAGATATACGACTTATCGAATCGAAACCGAGCGTTTGTGAATAGGGGTATGATTCCTTCATATCGATAAGTAAGTCGCGAATTTCACTTCATTATTGAGGGTGAGGCTATATCCATAAACCAAATAAAGCCGGGTACAACCAAAAGTCTGAACTGAAGCACAGACAATATCCTAATAGACTAGCCAGCAAGTTATTTATATCTCCTTAATAATGACAATGTTTTTCTAACATTATCTTTGCGAGTCAATCATGATTTTCCTGTCTTCTTCCATGTCACTTGGGGTCAGAACAACACGTGACATAGAGAATGGAAGAACAAAACGTGTAGCTCCGAACCCAAGTCAGCCGTCACGCTATCAATTATTTCTTTTTCTTTCATATTATCATTCCTCACAAATTCCATAATTTTTCTCTCTGCTCCTCCGCACCCTCTTCATCCATCATCTGCCTTTTTCCGAAACTTTGTTGGTGTCGGCTTCCAGTCTAACCAGATGAAGCTGAGTATCAGTATTTTACATGAACCGACTGCCTATCTGACCTCCACAACCCAGTAACTGGGTATTACGAAACCCTTTGGATAGTCAGACTTTCGGCTTCTGACTACTTGTAAAGACTGTCAAAGATTTACAAATGACAGCCGGGACCAACGGCTAAACGTGGTTTCCGAGGCACGGAGGAAACTCGGTATGTAATTATGGTCACCCATCCACGGACCGACCTCGGCAAGCACGGCTTAACCTTAAAGATCGACCCGTGCGCCTGTAATTATTTAGCCACGAACTCCTCCCGCTTCCTCTCCATCCATCAGTCGCATTTTCGAGTCAATCAAAAAACTAAATTACTAAGCAATGATATTTGACCACTTATGCCAATGCTGTATCGTAGGCGGATATGGGTCGGCATTTAGTGCAGGAAATGAACCAATAAGCTAAGAGTACCGGTTCGCCGTGAAAGCCTGTGTCGGTGGCGTGGGTTTTACCAGCCGCGTTCAAATGGTTTACTAGACTGTTTTATGTGAGAAAACTAACTAATGTTATAAAGAGGAAAGATATGATTGTCTGTTTGCATTGAATAGGCTCCGAAACTACTGGTCCGATTTGAAAAATTCTTTCAGTGTTAGATAGCCCATTTATCGAGGAAGGCTATAGGCTATACATCATCACGCTACAACCAATAGGAGTGGAGCAGCAATGAAAAATGTTGTGAAAACGGGAAAAATGTGACGCAAACGAAGTAGCGCCGGACAGTTAGTGAGAAAATATATTGAGATGGTTGGTGCGCCTTCGATCCAGTGGTCGTAAACGCGATTGCTGTGGTACCTGGTTCGATTCCCAGGTCTGGCAAAGTGTTGTTGGCTTTTTCCACCAGGAATTTCTTAGTAGCAGCCGCGAAGTCTGGATTTGTGCCAGGTTGATGGCAATAGACTCGCTCCCTATTACATTGGGCTTAAAGTAACAAAGTTTGGGTGTGGTACCCTAGGTAACCTCCTATCAAAGGATAGGAGGTTACCAGGTTAAAGAACCTGGATGTTTGCATCACTGTTAGGAGATAATGATGGTGATATAAAGTCATCATCTGCCTAGCCTTTCCCCAAACTTTGTTGGGGTCGGCTTCGAGTCTAACCGGATGCAGCTGAGTATCAGTATTTTACATGAAGCGACTGCATTTTTGATCTCCACAACCCAGTAACTGAATAAAAGGTCAGACTGGATGTCAGTCTTTCAGCTTCTGGCTACTCGTAATGACTGTCAAAGATCTACAAATGACAGCCGATCATCATCTAAAAGATGTTATAAAGTACACTTACTAAAAGATGTGATCTTATTGGATGCAAAATCTCATAAATAGCACCATCATGTATCACTGCTTACCACACACAAAGCTCATAAAAATCTACATAGTAAACAAGTTTGCTAAATAGCGAGATTCAGGAAGGAAATACACCTGTTTTAAAGGTCACTTAGTACCTACATGAATCACTCACTGGTGAACGTACTTTCACTGAGTTTCGATGAAATAACACTAAAATATGATTGGCGCTCATTTCTGCGCATTTTGTTCATTTCTCATTTTTGGTGAATCATACGATGTTTGGTTATCAATGGAAACGGGAGATTTTACGATTTGAAATATTTTTGGCGTAAAATTCAGTTTATAAAGAGAACGTCAGCTAACGCGTTCCAGTCTTCTGGGCACATTTCCGGATGTCAGCGATGTAGAGGAGTACTTAGACGCGTGCATTTTTTAGTTTTAATTTTATTCTTTATGACAATTTAATTCCTTGGTATGTTGATGGCAAAGAGTGAAAATTAAAAGACTTACAAGGATTTTCGGTGCTTCAATGACATTCAGGAGACGTTGTTTAAAAACACTTGTGAAATAGTTTTTACAAAAAAAAAAAACAAGATGTGAAAAAAGAGTCACGTGCATCAATGTGTTAATCTTTTTATTAAAATAAAGGAAACTAATTATACGACATTTCATTATTTCTAAGTTTTATCTTTTTGTGGTCCATTAAGACCTATTAAATGGATTTTTACTGAATTGATTAAAACAACGTGTTTCATAAGTTTTAAAATAACTGGAATTTAATTAAAGAAAGACGTCCTACAAAACTAGATTTAAACGCAATAAGCTTAAGCATATGGTAGCAAAGCACGTTTTGTGGTTTTGGCATGAAAAAGTAATATATTAATTTTGATTTGTGTGCATTTTTGTTCTCTGTGCAGTCTCCTCCAATGACCTTCCAAATATGACTGACAAGATTTATTTCTTAATCCACATCTCGGAACTTTTCTATTTTTATCATAAAAGAAAACAACATCACGTGTCATGGCCAACTAATATCTAAAAGCCGCACGTGTCGATCAAAGGTTAAACTACGCTTGGCGAAGTCGGTCCGAGGATGGGTGACCGACTATCACATATCGGATATTAGGTCTTTACCTATGAAATTGCCGTTTTGTTTGAAAAAAGTTAAAGTATTTTTTTTTCGAACTTATTTATTTCTTTTATTCAAAGTAATCACCCCTGCAATCAATGCATCTTTGCCAACGCTGTGGCAGTTTATGGATGCCCTTCTTGAAAAAATCAGCTGGACGGGAGACAACAAACTCTTCAAAGGCGTTTTGTATTGCCTCTCGGGAATTGAATTTTTTTCCCGCTAAAGAGTTGTCCAAATTTTGGAAAAAGTAATAGTCGGAAGGCGTAAGATCTGGTGAGTATGGCGGATGAGGGAGAGCTTCCAAACCCAACTCATGCAGCTTAGAGACGGTCTGTTGTGCAGTATGGGGCCGCGCGTTGTCGTGAAGTAGCAGTGGAGACGACCGATTGACCAAAGCTGGTTGCAGACGTGCGAGTTTCGCCATCATTGTGGTCAGTTCTTCAATGTACACATCTGCAGTAATGCTCTCGCCGTTTTGTAAAAAGCTATGATGAATCACACCAGCACTAGACCACCAAACTGTGACCATCACCTTTCTAGGGGTCATTTTTCGTTTTGCACATTGCTTTGGTACCGAACCAGGATCTAACCAACTTGCTGAGCGCTTTCGATTGTCAAAAAGAATCCATTTTTCGTCGCACGTAACAATTCGGTTCAAAATTCCTTCATTTCTGTGCCTGTTAAGCAGCGCAAGGCAAGTCTCGACGCGTACGTTGCGCTGGCGATCGTTAAGTTCGTCATCATCATCTATCAAGCTTTTTTATCTTGCCAATCTGTCGCAAATGGACCAATATTGTTTTAATGCTAACATCAAAAGCTGCTGCCAGCTCAGCTGTAGATTGAGTTTCATCAGCTTCAACAATCACCTTTAATTCATCATTGTAGACCAAAGTTTCCGGACGACCACGAGGTTCATTTTTCAAGTCAAAATTCCCAGAACGGAACCGAGCAAACCAATAACGGGTTGTGCGTTCGTTTGTACAGTTCTCTCCGTAAACGTCGTTGATGTTACGGGTCGTTTGTGCCGCGTTGGTGCCACGACGGAACTCATATTCCATAATTACACGAAATTTCAAAGTATCCATTATGAGGAAAAATGTTGAAATGTAATGAAAATACAACGCTAATCAATAAACAAAAGACTGGTTTTGTAAATAGAATGTCATATTTTTAAAACAAAATTAATTTGAATTTAGAACTCATAGCCAATCAAAACTTTTTTTGTTTGAAAAAGTCTGTACTGCAATACGGCAATTTCATAGGTAAAGACCTATTATTTCAAATTTTAATTTTTTGGCTTCTAAACACAATGTGTCTTTATTTCTTATCTAACCAAGATGTCGAAGGTCTACTGGAAGAAATTTCTCATAAGCAGTACTTTTTTGCTCTTCTATCTAAAAACGATGTCCTGTGTTAAGTATGTTCATCATCATCATTTCAGCCAAAAGATGTCCATTGCTGGACATAGGCCTCCCCAAGAAGGGGGGGTTTTTGCCATAATCGCCCCGCCTGGGGTTGGCTATCGCAGTACGGTTGTTACAAACGCACAGAGAATGCTGCTACCCATACTCTGGCAAGTCCCTTTGTCGCCTTTTACGACACCCATGGGAAGTTATTCTTTACGTCCGACACCATACAGACGAAAACAAAAAAGTAAGTAAGTTAAGAATGTTGCTTGTAATATTTTGTTTGCGGCTATTTCAAAACACTCAAGTCAACACTATTATATCGCACCTAGTCACTCGGTTTTTGGCGTTGTTTAAAAATAGATCCCTCAAAGATCGATTGACAGATGATAGATGCATTTCCAATTTGTGGGGAACGTGTTTTTGCTGTCCACAACTCTGTGGTACCAGTTGGTGACATGACGGCCGACGGGATGACGTATCGGCACGATATGGAGGCGTCATGTCAATGTCATAAATTGTAGGATATTTTAGAGCAAGGTTCAATTTTTGGGTAACGAATTGGAGTAGAGAGTAGACAAAAACATAAAGTGTGCATTAATACGATTAAAAATGATGGAATAAACTAAAATAACTAGCAACAAAAGAGCATCAAATAACTCCTCCTCAACGCTGTCAGCTGGTAATGTGACCAAGAGACTGGCGGCGTTCGCATGGCCACGTTTTACTGCAACGCTTAGCCTCTGGTTGAAGCAAAAGCTCTTGGTCATGAGAAGCGTCTACTAAGCGTCTTGAAAATTAAATTTAAAAAACATAATCAAAGTTAAAAGTTTTATATTTTCTTTGATCTGCAATATAATATTTTAGAGTTTGATGATAACCTTTGGGTTTCGTGGTGTCTCACGAAAGCCAAAGGTTTTAATACTTAGGGTTGAATGATCCGGCTCGAAGGACTCTAGCTAATCTGCGACATTGTCACAATTGAAACTGTGCGTAAAATAAAGTTTTACAATTTTCATTAACACTGATTGCTTAGTGTTAATTTTGTACAAAAAACTTCAGAAGCATTTTTAGACAAATACAGCTTATTTGAAACTTAATCGAGCTATACCTACCTCAAAAGGTGTTCTCTAATACTTATATAGTTTAATTTTTCACATACATCATCATCATCATTATCAGCCTTTAATGTTCCCACTGCTGGGACACAGGCCTCCACTCTATGAGAGGGAGTGGGCTGTAATCCACCACGCGGACCTAGTGCGGGTTGGTAGATGTCACATGTCTTCGAATTTACATTCTAGGACATGTCGGTTTCCTAACGATGGGCAGCAGTGATGAAATACATTACACAAAGTAATGCGCCGGCCGGGGTTCGAACCCACGGCTTACTTCTCGTATGTCGGGGCTGCCTCCACTGGGCCACCGCTGTTCTCCACGATTTTTACATACACTGGCTGTAATTACAGAAAGTTTTGCATTTTTGGTAAATGAAACAACAATAATAATAAAAAATAGCTAAATATACCTAAAATACATTGCTCTACAAACCTCCAATTACCTCTCTTATAATCTATCAGCCTTCATGGAATTATTTTTACTTATATGTCTTTAACCGCCCAAGGTGAACTGGCCTCCGAGTTGTAAATGTCGGCTGCATTCATCGTTATGATTTAAATCACTTGATATACTGGTCTTTGGTGCATCTGGTGGGGCATGGAGGCGAGTGATAAAGTTTGTTGGGGGAAGGAAGGTAGATCTATTTTGAGACTTTAGTTAAGATACGATGACTGTTGATTTTGCGCCCCTCCAAGGTTACCAAGGGTAAGGTTATTTACCGTTTAAGGGATAATATCGATTAAGATTACGATAAGAAGAATTATTCGTTTTATTCCGAACTCTATGGACAGGAGTATTGTGCCTAAGCGACTTCACAATGCTGTAGTCCCATAAACACAAATTTTACATATAGGTATTTTCGGTCCTTTCCTTTACAAAAACACACGCTAAAGAAACTAAAATTCAAAACCAAACTATGTATAACATTTTCTGCTCAAATGCAAGTATCAAACTACTGAGGGTTTTCTTAAAACTTTAGGATAAGAAAAGTAAAGATACAACTTTAAATTATATAATAAGCATACACAACACAACATACACACCCACAACACAACACACGCAAACACAACGCCGGAAACACAACCTCTGGGAAAAGAACTGTGACCTGAAATAAAGGCTCTGCGTAGCTCAGGCGTGGTTGCTCATCTATTATCTATTGAGCTTAAGTCTAACTACATTTATTAACACTGCTCAAAGAGTTACATTTTTAAGTAGAAATGAATCAACTTATTATTAAAGTCATAAACAAACCTACATAACGTTTACGCTGGTAAGCGGAAAACGTTCATTTTTTATTTCTTACCCCATTTCTTAGTATCGCAAACAAAATAGGAAAATGTTTAATCACACTAATATTTTAAAGGCGAAAGTTTGTGAGTGAGTGTGTGCGTGTTTGTATGTTTGTCACTCCTTCACGCCTCAATAGCTGAACGGATTTGGATGAATTTTGGTATGTAGATAGCTTATTCCCTGGATTAACACATAGGCTCTTTTTTCTCAGTCTGCGCTGGTGAAACCGCGGCGCGCAGCTAGAAAGAAAATAATCGTGACTCATTTATCTTTGCTTCATTTTATTCATATTAAACAAATGTCAGAACAAAAAAAATACTTCCATCGTAAGAAACGTTTGTGAAGAAATGATCTTGTTTCGATGACACAGTTTCTTCTTTCTCAAACAATAATATTACGTATATTAAATTCATTGAAGTTCACATTTAAATCTTATTACATAAACGTTTAAGAAACAGGTGTGCCTGTTTTTGGTTCAAAGACATTTACACCTGTGGCATCTTGTGCATAAAATTTTATAGTTCAATCTCTGTTTATTTCGTGTAAAATTTCTCACTTTCATAATAACTTGCTTACCTCCCTGATCGACCTATATACAAATAAAACAATAAAATAGTAGTGAAATATGCTAGACACTTTGACAACGAATTCAACTATTGACTTGGGCAAGAAATATATGCAACGCAATTTAAAGAAAGCGAAAGCCATCTTTATAACAATGTTTGTTTGACACGGGATTGAAATGGCTACCAAAATACGGAAAGAGGAGTTTTTAGGTAAGTGCTTACACAACCTTCGTGCTGATTTACAATCCAAGGATAGACGAATTGTCATTGGGATATCTCGTTCGAGAAAAAAAGCTTAAAGTCTTACGATGTTTACGGCTTAAATATTTTTCATGTACCTTAATTTTTAGTTATATTAGGTTGCTCACATTCGTTAAAACAACACTGCTTAATCACTACGATTAAGCAGTGTTGTTTTAACGAATGTGAGCACCAATACAAACCATGTCTGGTTTAATGGTACAAAACGAACATAACACGGGTTATGTTCGTTTTGTACCATTAAAATGAAGATTATAAGTTTAAATAAATAAATAATAATAAACATGCAGTTGAATACTTTTTACGTGAAGTGACTGCCTATCTAACCTCCATAACCCAGTTTAAAGGAAACAAAATACCTCGTCGTAGTAAGGCGGTCATCGGGACCTGCAACTTTATAATAATCATATATTTACAAATTAAAACCACGATTAACAAGTTAAAATTGCGCTTTTCAATCGAGTAAATATAGAAGAAAAAAGTAAAACGTTCCAACCACAACTTTAAATAGTCTGAAAGTGAGTAGAAAATATTTTGTATGAGCCGTAAACTTTATACCTACCATATTTTAGATGGTAATCCTATTCATGGTCCCAGAACAGCTTTTGGCAATCGTCCAAAAACCATCACGTTTCTTAATACACCTTTAGGAATAGTAAACAGAAGAGGAGGTCCACTTTTTCTTTTTGTTCTGGTAATAAAATTAACCTGGACTCGACGGCCTTTGAATTTTAACAAAGCTCTCTTGGCTAAGCTATGTTAAAAAAGGATAAAAATTGTACTGCATTAACATCATATGCCTTAGCTTTTTCCCAAACTTTGTTGGGGTCGGCTTCCAGTCTAACCGGATGCAGCTGAGTATCAGTCTTTTACATGAAGCGACTGCCTATCAGACCTACACAACCCAGTAACTGGGTAATACGACACCCCTTGGTAAGACTGGATGTCAAACTTTCGGCTTCTGACTACTCGTAACGACTGTCAAAGATCTACTAATGACAGACAGGACCAACAGCTTAACTTTACTTTCGAGGCACGGGGAAACTCGGTATGTAATTATGGTCAACCATCCACGGACCAACCTCGGTAGGCACGGCTTAACCTTGAAAATCGACCCGTGCGGCTGTAATTATTTAGCCACGAGCTCTTCAACAAGCTACTAAGAAGTTTATCCGTTGAAAGTTGTTTTAAAACTACGAAACGCAAGGAATTTAAAAAGAGAACAGAGATGAAAACAATAGATTAAAAGCATCGTCTTAATTAATAGATGTTTATCGTGATTACCAAACTGGCAAGAGATAATGATGATAGTTTTATGACTGACCATTAAAGTCATCTAAGAGCAGCGATGGCCCAGTGGTGGCAGCCCCGACTTACAAGCTGTAAGCCGTGGGTTCGAACCCAGGCAGGGGCATTACTTTGTGCTAACACGAACTACAAATTCGAAGACATGTGACATCTACACTCCCTCTCATAGAGAGGAGGCCTGTGCGCCAGCAGTGGGAACATTATAGGCTGATGATGATGATGATAATTAAAGTCATAGACCAAAAAATAAAGAGAGGAATGGAAGAACCGAAATAACGCTTATAACCGGCAATGGGTTATTCCAGACTGATGATGATATTAGCAGAGAAGCAAGTTTTCCGTTCAGTCATGGTGAATCACGAACTTTTAACACAAGAATCGGCCCTGCAGAAAAAATCCTTTCGCAAGAATCCGCCAAACTTTTTCATTATCCTCACCTCTTTTAAATAGTATTACTGGCATTTTAAAATTAGTGATACACTTAGCAATGCTTCCTGCATGCGTTGCACTGATATAATTGTCACAATCTGCTCAGTAACTCCACAATAAGGTCAGTTGCAAAATGTACTGAGTGAAAGTAGTTTTACACCACCATTTAGCAAGACCTCCTATCCCTCACATTTCGTCAGAAACGTCGGGTCTTTGCACTGGTTGTTTAACTTCCAGTCTATAAGACCTCTGGACTCAGTAGGTCTTCAAAGAGGCTTAGGAGAAGCTATAGGTCTTCTATCTGGTTTTAGGAACAACATAGTTCGGCAAATACTCGATTCTTGTTTTACGATTGTGTCTTGATACGTTAATCATTGTAATCGTATGATCGGTAATTTGACAGAATTTGGAGCGTGTCGTCACTGCAGAGATTATTTTGTTTGTAATCATACGTCTGGAGTGCATTTTGTGCAATTGAGAATTGTCTGACTACTGAATTAAGATGAATCCTTGAAAAAGAGGTCGACCCGGAATTTTAATAGCATTGTTATTACGAGTAATGATAACATAGTAATAACTATAGTATGTAAGTTAGGAGCAGTTTAAGAAACCAAAAAGAAAACTGTTCGAAATTGCAATTATTGAACGAAAAATTATTTACAAATAATGAAAAAAATAAAAATAAAATGTAAAAAATATTAAAAAAATTGCGTGAGGAGTCTTGTAATTTGTTTTTTGTGATATGTTTAGTCTTGGCTTTAGTCTAGTATGTTTTGGTCGGTGATTATATGACCATTATTTACCAGTACCCCACCATATTAGGTACATAATGGATGTCAAAGCGTAGCTTGGGACGCCTACAACTGGGGACCTAAATGAAAGATCTTAGCGTTAGAGTGGATACGAATGGCGGGGACCTGGGCATCGTGGCGCAATTTGGGAGAGGCCTATATCCAGCATCGGAATGCGATAAGCCGTCTTAATTTGAATAGTTGAGGAATGTGGTTTAGGCACAATTTACTATTGCCGAACCAAAATTTAAAACAATTTCTAGTAGGAGCCCTATATTATTTATGCCTGGAAGCTAGTTGCCTGAAGCTAGTTGGGGGAATCCCTTATCATTCATGTTTATCAAACGTAACCATCATCTGCCTAGCCTTTTCCCGACTATGTTGGTGAATACAGTATTTTACATGGAGCGACTGCCTATCTGACCTCCGCAATCCAGTCAGTACTGGGTATTAGGGTACCCTTGAAAAGGCTAGTTTTTGCCCGACCCGGGTATCGAACCCTACCGATGCTCAGCAGTCGCGCTTCCGACCACGAGACCAACAGTAAAAAAGTAACAGGTAAATAAAAAAATACTTATATTTATAAAATGTGTTGTTTTGCATCCACGTCTTTATTCAGGGGTTGTCACAAAAAAAAAATAATGAATAAAAATTACGGTACCTAGTTAATTATTAAGAAACGTTATCTTTTTGTTTGTTTAAGTTTGTCAGTATTTCAGAATAACCAAGGGGGTTATTCTGAAATACTGCGTAACGTAGTTTAGGGAATAGTAAATTATCGAATATACGTTTGAGATTGTTTACATGTATGTGTGGAAGCGCGGTAATAGGCCGAGAATCAGAGGGGCTGCGTTTTAAACACGGGTGATTCACTCTTACCAATTTCCGTAAAAAAGAAAAAAATAATTATCTACCCATTTTATTGTTGATTCGGGACAAGAATCATTAGCATAGTAACCTCCTTGAATTTGACGAGGATGCAAAAACAACATCTTTTATACAGGGTTATTAGTAAAACACCAACAACCTCTTAAGAGGTCATTCTACTCATCATTATGAACAACTTATAGTATGAGACCAAATCCGAAATCGTGAAAAAAAAAAATCTGCTTTTGCTTACATTTTGACAAGTTATGTGAACATAAAGTATGGAATAGCTGATTTTTTTTTTCGCGGTTTCACGTTTGGTCCCATATTAAATGTTGTTCATAATGATGAGTACAACGACCTCTTAAGAGGTTGTTGGTGTTTTACCTATAACCCTGTATAAAATAAAATATATAAACCTAATCGGTCACACATAAATTGTGACACAAAATTAATTATACCTATTTCTGCCAGAAGTGCATAACAATTATCTTTTACTAATTGCAATTTGTATGCTTGTTACTAAATTCATAACTTGTCTCATTCGATACTGTTACCGTTAGATCATATTATTGGGCAATATTTGTAGAACCTGTTCTTGTCCGCTTATGTTATATTAGTGCACTAATGCAATTCGGAACATTGCAAATCGTTCGGTCTGAGGGTTTTTGTTGGTTATAATAATTATTTTGTCATAGTTTTTAACCAACATAACATCACGGCTGTAATCCCCGACGGGTAAGGCAGAGGTGTACGGTCAGCAACGAAAGTGGCTATGCATATCCAACATTATAAGGCGTCTTAGATTTAGAACGATCCTTTTTAACAGACTGGAGTAAGAGACGTAACAATAATTTCATCAATGGTTACACAAATTCGCAAAACAATATTACATCAGATCACACTGATCAGCACAAACTGGTGTAATATTGATAAGTGTTAACCGACTTCTTATGCCGACTGTACCTTATAAGTACATATTTCGCCAGTAATGTTTAAGTCCCATGTATAATAGGGGGCGCGTCTATTGCCATCACATGGGCACAAATCCAGACTCCGAAACTGCTCAAGTTTCCTTTCTGTTAGAGGTAGTAAGCCATAAATCACCACATGGGCCCAGTGCGGGATGTATTTACTGTCATCGTATAGTGCCTACCTGGGTTCAAACCCTCTCAGGCCCTGGCAAGGCATAGCTGTGTATGACCTGCCCCCGTATTCACAAACGCTCGGATTTTATTTAGATTCGGAAAGCCGTATGTCTATCTCGCTCGCTTTCGTAATGCCAAAACAAGATAGACATACGACTTATCGAATCGAAATCGAATCCGAGCGTTTGTGAATACGGGGGCATGTCACACACAGCTATAACTGGGCCACGAATACTCTCTGTTTTGCCCGTTCTTGTCTTAATTCTATTGACAACATTCTGAGGGTTTTTTCGGTCATAATAATACTAACAAAACATTGATTACCACGTTTGTTCAAGGTGAATTGGAAATTCCAAATTAATATTAATTTCATAAATCCAAGATTCCGAACGGGTGGATATCTCAGACTGAGTTGTGGAGGTAAGATAGGCGGTCGCTTCATGTAAAATACTGGTACTCAGCTGCATCCGGTTGGACTGGAAGCCGACCCCAGGATAGTTTGGGAAAGGCTAGGCCAATAATGAAGAAATCCAAGATTCTCAACGATGTTTGCCTTCCCTAATGTCATTGAATAACAAGATTTTGTCGAAGTCTACTAATTTCCAAGCTTACGAGGATAGCAAGCATTTTTTATTATTCTGATTCGTTTATTTTTGTACTACTGTTTTGTGTTGTACAAAACAGATTCACTAGAGGATATTAGTAATTCTACGTAATTTTTCCAATTTTTGAGTCACAATTTGATCTTTCCTAGTGCTTTAGATAAACGATGTTTTTATAATTCCTACAAAAATCGTACAGATAAACGCCAACCCGGTTGATGATAGGATTTTGGTCCTTGGGGTCCGGTTCCGATAGCCATAATAAACGTACTGATTGAAATATTTGTATATGAATACATCCCAAGATATACCTAAAGAAGAAACTTTTGCCTTTTTCTTCTAGGGGTAGACAAAAACCACAGATTGCCACCTACTACAATCTTTACATTCCCCTTTTTATTCGTCCTTGATTTTAACACAAGCTGGTTGTGTATTAAACACCTGACCTTTCTGAAGAACAGCACCAATAAGGTTATTGTAAGTCCTTTCATCATCCGTAGACATTTTTCCCTCTTTTTAACCGACTTCTAAAAAAGAGGTGTTTATACAAGTTGTTGTTTTGCATCCTCGTCAAATTCAAGGAGGTAACTATGCTAATGATTCTCGTCCCGAATCAATAATAAAATGGGTAGGTGATATTCTTTTTTGTTTTAAATCGAATCGAAATCCGTTAAGTGTGAACCACCAGTGTTATACGGGCCGTCTGATTCTCGTCCTATAACCGCGCTTCCACACATACAAACAATCCCAAACGTTTATTCCATAATTTCTTAATCCCTAAACCACGTAGAGGTTTTTTTCTGAAATACTGCCAAACAAAAACAACCAAAATTAATAATTAACTAGGTAACGTCATTTTAATTGATAATTTATGTCTTTTGTGACAACCTCCTGAATTATGGCGAGGATGCAAAACAACACCTTCTAAATTTGAACGGCATCTTTTTTCTTTCTTTTACATATTAAACCTAAGAACTGCAATAGGTAGCTTACAAATGGTGCGTTCAGAATTAAAGTCTTACATAACAATCCATCAACTAAACTGCATACATTCGATCACCAAAGACTATGTTACCTGACCCTAATATGTTCCGGCACTGTTCAAGAGTATATTTTGTGGTCTGACCCACTTTCGTAAGTTCGGTTATTGATTCCAATTAGTTATGGTAGACTACTATTAGGTATGTAGCTAATAGCCGTGTGTGTATGTAGAATTATGCGCTGGTTTGAGAATGAAATATAGGTCTGATGTTGGTGTTATTTTGCTTGAATGTGTTTAAAACTCACTTCTCATGATTCTTTTAGAGTTATTGCGACAATTGCTCTGTATGGTATCGGACGTAAAGAATAGCACCATCCCATATCTAACCGTGGGTGTCGTAAGAGGTGACTAAGGGACTTACCAGAGAATGGGTAGCAGTGTTCTCTGTGCTTTTGTAACAACCGTACTGCGATCGCCAACCCGCCTGCTAAGCGTGGCAATTATGGCAAAACCCCCCAAAATGTCAATGTGGTGACACTTGGGGGAGGCCTAACTCCAGCAGTGGACGTCTTTTAGGCCGAAATGATGAATGATGAAGGACACGTATTACATGAGACTTAAACATAACTGAATATCAACAATATCGTCATTCATGATCATTCGCTTGCCCGTATCCCAATTTATTTGGGGTCAGCGCAGCATGTCTTCTTCATCCATACTTGTCTTTTACTCGTCATCTCGTCAGACACCTATATAATATTAAGATTACATGCTTGAGGGCAGCGGTGGCCCAGTGGAGGCAGCCCCGACTTACGAGCAGTAAGTCGTGGGTTCGAACCCAGGCTGTCGCATTACTTTGTGTAATTTAATTCATCACCGCTGCCCTCAAAAACGGTGAAGGAAAATAACGTGAGAAAACTGACATGTCCTAGAACTAAAAATTCGAAGACATGTGACATCTACCAACCCGCACTTAGCCCGCTTGGTGGATTACAGCCCACTCCCTCTCATAGAGAGGAGGCCTATGTCCCAGCAGTGGGAACATTATAGGCTGATGATGATTATGATGACGTACTTGATGTTATGTTATATATTACGGTAGCATCTACAACGGTATAGATAAGATGTATCGTATCTAACGTTACGTAAAATTCTGTATAGCGCAAGCAGTATAATTCGCGAGAATAATAAAGAGCAAAGAAATATCCATTAGGTTGTAGCCCATCAGACTCACAACTCATCTGGTTGGATCTGTCTAGTCAAATTAAGAAACCTCTAAACTTGTTACCATTGGAGACAATGGGGTATGGATCCTCATCGTCAATGGCAGCTGTACTGCAGCCACAGCTTAGTATAAGCCTCCTCCTGTTTAGCACCATTCTTCTTTTTATGGATCATAATAGCTATGAAGAGGAGCTCGTGGCTTAATAATAACAGCTGCACAGGTCGATCTTCAATGTTAAGCCGTGCTTACCAAGGTTGGTCCGTGGATGAGTGACCATAATTACCTACATTTTTTCCGTGCCTCGGAAAGCACGTTAAGCCGTTGGTCCCAGCTGTCATTTGTAGATCTTTGGCAGTCGTTACGAGTAGTCAGTAGTCGAAAGTCTGACATGCAGTCTTACCAAGGGGTATCGTATTACCCAGTTACTAGGTTGTGGAAGTCAGATAGACAGTCGCTTCATGTAAAATACTGATATTCACTGCATCCGGTTAGACTGGAAGTCGACTCCAACAAAGTTTGGGAAAAAGCCAGGCAAATGATGAGGAGCTATATTTTTAAAACAAAGTCTCTTTTTTCCTTTTATCCTTTAATGGATGACTTCTGAAAAAACGTGGACAAAGGTGAGCCTATAATTCATCCGAAATAAAATCCATTCGATACACAGTAGCATGTGTATGTGTTCCTAATTATCATCAATTTGTCATCGCCTATGAGTAAACTTAAAAGATTTCTTTAATTCAATGACACATTATTGACACTTTCTTTTGTTTTAAAAATAAATCTTTAAGAGCGTTTATACCCTACGGCATTTCATACAAACTTTCAAGTCGTTATTTTCCGAAATGACTGAACAGATTTTAATGAAACTTCCTACGCATAAGCAGTATACATAGGTCTAAAAAGTTACACAAAAAAAAATTTGGAAAATAATGTTACAGGTAAATTAGACCGATTTTTAACTATCTTTAGCAACAGAAATTTCCAATGATCTTCATTTTTAAAAGATATTTCGAAAATATTTTTTAGTAACTTTTTAGACCTATGTATGCTGCTTATGCGTGGGAAGTATCATTAAAATCAGTTCAGTCATTTCGGAAAATAACGACTTGAAAGTTTGTATGAAATGCCGTAGGGTAAAACGCTCTTAACACGTTGTATTAATTACTATGTAAGTACATAACTTACATGGTAAAACAATTACAGTGCTGATTATTTGGCCAAAAAAGCCCAGCCTTCTGGTCACTTGAACAGTTGACCAACCGTTTGGCGGTATCCCGAAATAGTAGGTCGGCATTCGGACCTCATGGCCCTAGTGTTTCAACCCCAAACGGTTCAAACACTACGAATGTTGTTATTGTATTTGCGCCGCTACTAATATTTTCCCACAACACAAGTCTGAAGACAACTAAGAACCTACAAGTACTTACAAAGGTTACTCTCATTACCTTTTAAGAGGCAAGATCGTGAGTGGAACATAACGCTATAAACACTGAGAAAACAACACTAATCAGCGTGACTCCAACTTTCGTTTCAACCTCATGTCCTCCATTTGTGTGCAGGTAGAAATGTCAAGTAATAACTTATACCTGTTGAAAAACTTTGAAGGAAATCGTGAGGGAACTTCGAGGTATGAAAACAAGACGCTCTGAGTAAATGAGGTGATGTTTCGTTTCTTGTCTCCGTATTTAATGAGACGTCAGTGCTGCAGTGGCACCGCTAATGCCATTTAATCAGTTTAAGTTATTTAATTAAAGGTTTTGTAGTCTGCATTCACATTTACTGAATCATTCGAGAAGAGGTCACTCCTGGTGTTGATTTCTAAGTTGGTCAGAGTTATTGGCTGTTTGTGTTTGTGAGTTTAAATGTTTGTTAACGCACCCACGATACAGGAGAAATTCCTAATGTGGGGTAACGTTTTATAAAACACTAGCGACCCGCCCCGGCTTCGCACGGTCACAATGCTGATACTAAATATACTACATAATGTCTGTCCACATCACATTCGAAAGCTCTAAAATTATCAGTGTTTCTCTACTATATTATGCATGTATTATACCTATAAACCTTCCTCTTGAATCACTCTATCTACTAAAAAAACTGCATCCAAATCTGTTCCGAAGTTTTAAAGATCTAAGCATACATAGGGACAGACAGCGGGAAGCGAATTTGTTTTATACTATGTAGTGATAGTGATAGTGATAACTAGCTGTCCGGCGCAACTTCGTTTGCGTCACATTTTCCCCGTTTTCGCAATTTTTCATTGCTGCTTCATTCCTATTAATCGTAGCGTGATGATATATAGCCTTCCTCGATAAATGGGCTATATAACACTGAAAGATTTTTTCAAATCGGATCAGTAGTTTTGGAGCCTATTCAATGCAAACAAACAATCAAATCTTTCCTCTTTATAATTTTAGTTTAGAATAAAAAAAAGTTATTGGGGTTTTCATCTGGATATTTCCAGTAACAGCCACGCAGCCTAGATTTATACCCTATTGGTGGCAATAATGGCTAAAAGTGAGTGTACTATTAGGTACACCGTCTCACCCAGAACTTTTTTAATCTTTCACCGGTTGATAGAAATAGGCTCGCTGTTTGTTACATGGCACTTAAACAAAACTGTCGTTCTGGTGTAAGGTGCACCTCTGATTTACCCTTCCGGGATTACACACGTGATGTTATCTTCATATATTATAATTGAGACATAGCAAGAACAACCACTGTTGCTAGTTGATGTTCTTGCTATGTATGACCGTGGAATTCGGCATAATTGTGCAGTTCGCGTGTTATTTTGAACGCAGGTGTAGTATATGCTAATAAGTTCTAGCTAACATTGTCGGCACGCTTCTTTTAACTACAAGTATCTACGAGTATAATTTCTGAAGATTTTTATTGCCAGTATCAGACTTAATCAAGGAGGAGACCACTGGAGGGCTAGTGGTGGCCACGACGTACGAGATGCGGTAGAGGGTTCGAACCCAAACAGGTGTATCAGGCTCCATGGCAACCTTAATTAAAAACTCAACTATCTGCTTATTAAAGCAAGAGTTCCCGGGCCAGGCAAAGTGTAATAGGGTATTTCTGTCACGAATTTCGCAACCTATAATGTTCCCACTGCTGGAACACAGGCCTCCTATCTCTATGAGAGGGAATGGACTGTCATCCACCACGCGGGCCCAGTGCGGGTTGGTAGATGTCACATATTATGTCTTCGAATTTTTAGATCTAGGACATGCCGGTTTCCTCACGATGTTTTCCTTCACCGTTTTTGAGGGCAGCGGTGATGAAATAAATTACACAAAGTATTGCGCCTGCCTGGGTTCGAACCCACGGCTGCACTGATCGTAAGTCGAGGCTGCCACCACGGTACCACCGCTGCTCTCATTGATTTGTGCCCGGTTGATGGCAATAGGCTCGCCACCTTTCGCCAGTTCTGTGTAACTGCCTTGGAATATGGGACTATTAGGTACATCCGGGGCTTGCGGGACTGTTCAAAAGAGATACCGAGGTCCTGGAACACAAAGGCCTAAGAAAGAATAAAAAATGGGGTTTAGTCAGTACAAATCTGACACTCCCTTTCGTTCCGCCCAGAGTGGGAGAGGTCATTTGATGATTACCCATCCGTAAAAAAAAATGGTTTTAGGTACACCTCTGCTTAACCTTTCTGGGATTGCAGGCGTGATGTTTTGTTATGTATGTCAAACAAGATAACCCTAGCTACTTCGTCTTCTATCCATACGCCTAGGTATGAGTTTACGTATGTATGCACATACATACGTAAAGCAAGATAACAACTATTTTAATTTGTTTTCAATAAGTGACCAAAGAAGACTGTCGCTTCTGCATTGTATTTTACTATTTCTGCGTATTGAGGAGTTCTACATTTTAAGTACGTCTACGAAGATACGGGCCCGTTCGATACTAGCCTTCGGAATCATTCAAACGAATCTCTTCAAAGTTAGAGTGAACAGGCTTCTTCTAGGTTAGCTCGTACCAACGTCGACTTTGTCTCTGTCATCTCTGACCTAGACTAAAGTCCAGAGCAAACCCATCCAAAATAAAAAATAAAAATATAAACTGCTGGATGATTTTGAAGGCTAGGGTATAAGATTCAGCGCAAAAGACAACAAGTCTCTTTTAGTTCAAGTAAAAGACTTCAACGACACCCATAGAAAAAAAAACCTTGGTCTATTCTTCATTAAAAACCAACAAAGTAATTACTAGTCTTCAAGAACTATATCCGGTAGCCACATTTGGTTCGTAAATCCAATACGTATTGTCGGAAATAGTACTTTCACTGATGACGACGATGATCGATTGTAATGCGTTACAAAACACATTCAGCATTTTGGTTGTCTGCCAACGCATTAATAACCCTGGTTACCATGATTTTTGCATGGAAAGTGTGATTTAATTCAATGGGGATTTAATTCGCCGTGTTTAAGCATCGCTGGCAAACTGACAAGATATAGGTGTTGGCAATCTATCACAACTTTCTTCGTGATCTTAGGACGATTAGAGAATAGTAAACTAGGTTCCTGTCAATTGCTGATGACTTCTGATAGATGGTAGAAGATATTAAGAGGGATCTCTTGAAATTACAATCCAACACAATAACACTAGGCACCAAGAATCGGGTTACAGTTTCGGGACGTCTTGACTCCGCGGTGGTCAGACTCAGACTGTCCGCCTCGCTGGGATCTCGAAACATCACGACTCTGTAGTAAGCGCGCTTAGGTGTGGGTAGACTGGTAAGTTGGTCGCTTGACCTTTGGCGCGCTTTCGATTCATAGTCAGTCTTGTATCCGTAATAATGACTCCGACTCCGACATACTTTTCTTCTAAATTTTGATATAAGAAGAATTATTTAGATCAGTTAAGTTTTGAAGAAGAAAACAGCGGAACACAAAACGTCTTTTGGTCCAGATTCTTTTTGGTAAAATCCGCCTGAGCTGCAGTTGTCCCTTTGGCACTTTACGGGGGCTTGGTAGGGGGCAGCGCGACGGCAATCGTTTCTTTAAATACTTATACTTCAAATTCCTCGGGACTAGAGTCCCCTCTTAATTCTTGCACCCGTTATCATCAGCAGCTGCCTAGCCTTTTCCCAACTTTGTTAGGGTCTCCATGCAATACCTGTATTTTACATGGAGTGATGAACTACGTGACCTACACAACCTAGTTACTGCTAAAAAAAAGTTAACTTTGGTAGTTTCTTTAAGTTATCTCTCTGCTAGCTACTTCAGAAGTAACTTCTTCCTGTCATCTTCCCAGCTTATGTTATGCCGTCTGTCCTTTTTCGTCGATGGTTTCCATCGACATTGGTACACCAAGAGGTTGGTCGCCTGTCCCTTGTTCGCTGCTCAGCACTCTTTTGATTCTGAGCACTCTTCTTACTGAGTTCTTTTCGTTTGAAGCGGTGACCAATTACGTCTGTTAACCTTAATATTGTCGGTAAATGGCGCTTCTCTGATGGCAATGACTTATCAAAATTAATGTTTTATAATACATAGATAAAGTTTGCAAGTTTGAATGTATGTAAAAGGAGGAGGGCTCGGGGGTCTGAAATGATAACGATCAGACATCTTGTTAACACTTTTTATCACTCACAATAAATAACGATTCACAAAACTTAGTTTTACAACAAGATACACATAGTTCAAAATACAAATTAATACTGCGCCTCCTGCGACTTTAAATTAACAAAACATAATTTAATAAGATTTTATAATGTAATGCGAAATCACTTATTTATTTAATGACAACGTCAACCCATGTATTTTTTTTACGTCATCCGCTGATATGACGTTTGTTTATTGTCTGTGGTACTGTTTTTATTTGCCAGCGCTATCATGTATGATAATTAAAATCTCCGAAGATATACATTCAATTTCGATTCTCTCTGAATGATGCAAATCTACACTATTACTGAGTACTATATAGAATCAAATAAATTCAAAAGATATTTAGAAGGAACACTGGGATAAAATCATTTGGACCCTAAACATTTTCGATTGTGACACAAGAATGCTGTGCCAAGTACTGGATCACGAGTTCCTTCGTCTTGTCCCGTCTACCGCTCAAATATATTTGAATGTCTTTGTATGGTATATATTTCTTTGACACTAATTAAGTCGCGGGCAGAATGGTAAAATATACTTTTCATAACTCATACTCTGAAAGTATGTCTGAAGTTGCCTGAGGAGCGGGTTGAAAGTAATACTTTTCATCCCTAGGGAGAATCGCTTTCAACTCACAGATGTCAAATTATTGAAAAAAAACTACTTCTATTTTCACATTTTTACTGAACAATGTTCCAACTTTCTATGCAGCCACGATGTAAAATTGAAATAACTTAAAGTTAAGTATTGATTAAAGTTTTTTTTTTTAAATAACTTTATTATAATTTATTTTCAACAATTTCTTTAAAATAACAGAGTTGGGCAAAATATTTACCAATTTTTCAATGATGAAAATTAAAAATAATGGCTGGATAGCTGGCTGGTCACAGAAAAAAAAACAAAATAGGTGGGAAAGCGGCAATCCGAAATAAATTTTACAATTTTTTTCTTTAGCTAATTCATGTTTTTATTTTTACTTTCCTTGTATTCGTAATAAAAAGCTTAGGTTTTACGTCGGGTTAATGACTTATTTAGTCCCTCGAACTATTGGCACTTCATTCGGGCGCCAAACCCCGTCTCGGGACTAAATAAGTTACTTTCACCCCTGGGGTAATAATGTACTATTTTAACGTTTAAAGCTGTAAAGTAAAATGATCAGCTTAGACAGTCAAGCAAGATAAACAGTTATCGTAATAAAGTAACGGTAAACTAACACTGCGCTGTCGTAAACTGTACTTTAAGATTATAACTTAGCCTTTATTGTAAGTTGCAAGCTATAGTACTTAGCCCTTATGATAGATAAAGTATGCTTACTTATTTACAACTTAGGTACCGTTTAAGTCTAAGCAGACTAGCAGCGTTTTAATTTTAAGCAGTTATTATCAATTTATGAGGTTCAACAATTTACTTGAAGTGCATTATAAATCCATCTATTAGGGCAAAGGCAAAATAAAAAAGAAATGTGTGTACATGAGAGGATGTCTGCTCTTGGCGCCGGTGACTGAAAAGTTGTGTATGTACGGTTTTTATGGTATAGTCATGTCATGCAGAGGCTCTGTATGGTGTCGGACGTAAAGAATAGCACCATCCCATATCTTCCCGTGGGTGTCGTAAGAGGCGACTGAGGGACTTGCCAGAGACTGGGCAGCAGCGTTCTCTGCGCTTTTGTAACAACCGTACTGCGATCGCCAACCCGCCTGCCAAGCGTGGCGATTATGGCAAAACCCCCCAAAATGTCAATGTGGCGACAGGGGGAGGCCTATGTCCAGCAGTGGACGTCTTTTGGGCTGAAATGATGATGAATGATGATGCGGAGGGATGAGGAAAGTTTTGGTAATAAATGTGGATGGCTATAAGAGTAGAGGAAGACCAAACAAACGATAGATGGATTGTGTGAAGCATGATATGGCTGGAAAGGAGGTGACTGCAGAGACAACAAGTCTGACATGAGACATGCTGCGCCCATCCCAAATGAATTGAAATAAGACCAAGAGAAAACGATAGGCAAGGGCATACAATATTGAGGGCCGATGCCTGCCAGGGCTGCGGGACTGTTTGAAAGAGATACCGTGGACCTGGAACACAAAGGGCTAAGAAGGAACATGGATGGGTTTTAGTCAGTCAAGTCGGGAGGAGTCATTTGACGATTTCCCATCCGAAAAAAAAGGGCATTCAATATTGGCATTGCAAATTAAGTCAATTACTGCCATTTGCTAGAAACTTCTCCAGGGTATGTGAATTTTGGCTAATTTAGTGAGTTCGAATTAACGTTTATTAAAATTCGGTAAGGCGGTTCATACCGCATTTAATTTACCATCTGTTAAAAAATGTCACTGTAATTAATAATCCAATATAAAAAAAAATACAAAAACAAAATAATTTATTTCACAAGCATTGAATCTTATCTTTTACTAGCTGTCCCGCGCAACTTCGTCTGCGTCACATTTTCCCCGTTTTTGCAACATTTTGCATTGCTGCTCCGTTCCTATTGGTCGTACCGTTATGATATATAGCCTTCCTCGATAAATGGGCTATCTAAATCCAACAAATATTTTTTTTCAATTCGGACCAGTAGTTCCTGAGATTATCGCGTTCTAGCAAACAAATAAACTGTTCACTTTTATTATTAAACATATATTCCCTTTATTCATTTTTATATACAAATTCGTTACATTTTTAAATATTCCTTATAAATAATAAAAAATAAAAAAAACATTTAAAAATATAAAAAAAAATTGTAGCCCACCGGTATCGGGAACAGGGTCCAAGCTACCGGCGGTCAGGGCTCCAGAGAAAGGAACCTCCTAACGATACGAGCCGTGTCCAGGAGTACCGCTCTCTGAATCAAGCCCTTGATCCAGCTGCCTAACGAGAGCCTCATCAGATATTGGTCGAGGCTCTTGGCAATTAGGCCATTGGCTGATACGACTATCGGCACAATGATCGCTGAGTCAACAGGCCACATGTCGACAACCTCGCGAGCCAAATCAATATACTTGATTTGTTTATCTTTCTCGGCCTTCACGAGGTTCTCGTCATGTGGAACCGGTATGTCAACAATCATTGCGCGCCGCTCTGATCGATCCACCACCACTATATCAGGCTTATTGGCAACAATAGTCCTGTCAGTGATGATGGATTGATCCCAATACAGTGTGATATTGCCATTTTCGAGAACTGGGTCGGGCACATACCTATAGTACGGCACTTCCGATTCCACAAGGTTGTATTTCAGAGCAAGTTGCTGATGGATAATCCTGGCTACAAGGTTGTGTCTATGCAAGTATTCTCCGTTAGCTAGACGAGAACACCCGGAAATAATGTGACGGATCGATTCGCCCGGACGGTGGCATGCCCGACACATGTCAACCGTGCCATCCTTCACAATAAATTTCCGGTAGTTATTCGTCATCATAACTTCATGCATAATTGCACAAACAAAACCTTCGGTTTCTCCAAAGAGTTCCCCGGAACGTAGCCAGGCTACGGACGCTGCATGGTCTACATCAGGTCCATGCAGGGCACTGAAGAAGCGTCCGTGAAGCTCCTTACTCTGCCACCCTTCCCTGCGGTCATTAGTGTCTAGCACTGCAGGTTTGCGCCAGTTCTCTTTAGCCAAGGAGAGCGGGGTGAGGGCCTTGTCCATCGCGACCACATCTCGATGCATCCCCACGTCGGCTTCTAGGAAATATTCCCTGAGACTGCATATCTCGCGATTGTGGAGAGTCTTGGCGTTTAAAAAGCCTCGACCTCCACAACTCCGCGGGATATACAGTCTCATAACCGAAGAACGTGGGTGATGCATTCGATATGCCGTCAACAATGTACGGACCTTCCTATCCAGGGCGTCTAGTTCTGTTTGAGTCCATTTGAATACGCCGAAAGAGTACATCAAAACCGGCATGACCCAACCATTGAAGGCACGCACCTTATTTCCGCCTGATAAAAGACTATTAAATACTTTTCTCAGGCGCTAAAGAAACGCTCCTTCAACGATTGCTTCACGTCAACAGCATTGATGCCCAGCGCTTCCGACATACCCAAATACTTGTAGGTTTCGGTTGCTGAGAGGGATCTAAGTTTTATGGAATTTGAGAGCTGGGTTCCTACAGATTCCACAATCCCACCTCGCTTTACATGCATGACCGCACATTAATTGTCTACACCAAATTCCATCCTGATAGCGCTACTGAAAGTTTCTGTTACCTTCAGTAGCTCCATCAGTTGCAAATTGTTGGGGGCAAAGAGTTTCAGGTCATCCATGTAAAGAAGGTGAGATATAACCTGACCACCTCTCCTCAACCGAAAGCCTAGACCTGAATCCTCCAGCAGCGTGCTTAGAGGATTCAAGGCTAAGCAGAACCAAAGCGGACTCAAACTATCGCCCTGAAAAATACCTCGCTCTATCCGTATCGGTTCGCTATTCCTCTGGTTATGTCGACATCCTGGATAGCGAAGGACTGTCCTCCATTGCCCCATACACGACATCAGGAAGGTGCGCAGAGTTGCATCAACTTTATACAATTCTAGCACCCTCATGAGCCATGTATGTGGCACCGAGTCGTAGGCCTTCTTATAGTCTATCCAACATGTCGACAGATCCCTTCGGGAACGGCGAACCTGTTGGTTAATGGCCATATCAATGAGAAGCAGCTCCTTAGTACCGCGGGACCCGTTTCTACATCCATTTTGAGAAGCGGACATGATCGAATTGTCATCAATGTGTTGGCTAATTTTAGCTCTCAAAATGGATGTAAGAACTTTATACACTGTCGGGAGACAGGTTATCGGTCTATAGTTTTTGGGCTCCGCAGTACTACCCGTTTTATGGAGCAGGTGAGTTATTCCAGTAGTCAGGAACTCGGGCAGCGACCCTGACTCTAAGGCTGACTGGAATAGGGCCGCCAAGCGAGCGTGCGACCTTTGGATCCACTTAATCCAAAAGTTGTGCAGCCCGTCCGGCCCTGGAGATTTCCAGTTAGGTAACGGACGGACTGCACGAGCTACATCTTGGGGGCTGATAGAAATTGCCCCCATTTCTGGAACTGGATCGCACACTCGCTGGACTACCCGAGTCCATTCACCCTCGGTATGGCTGACAGGCACCGACCAGATGCTGCGCCAGAACGAACACAAAAACAAAACAACAACAAAACATATATTATTATTATTATATATAATATATATAAGTGTTAGTATAGATAGATAATACGGCTCAGTTCAGATCATACTCCTGCTTTTGAAAATGTTCTCCCAGAAAACTCCTACCTGGAAATGAACACCAGGACCTACGGCGAAACTGCTCTCGCTACTATTAAACAACTGCAGCGATACAGCAGGCCCTTTAAGCATGTCTTACCAAAATATTTTCGGTCATTTAAGTTACAATTGTTAATAAGTAAATTGACAGAACTAATAGAGTGTTGCGGTCGTGTCTTGAATGTGATATTTTTTGTCTCTTTCGCACTCACGGCTCGTACGCAAGGGGTGAAAGGAACCGAACCGATTTTTACTTTGACAAAAACGTTTGGAATTCAGAGCATGAGTGGTCTTGATACTTTGTGGGAACACTAAGAACTTATAAGTATAACTTATAGTCTTATATTTCAATTAAATTCCCAGTAAAGACGGATGCGTGAATATTAGCTCACTGTGGAAATTGTGTACATAACCCACCGAATTTGGATAAAATATTTATAAATTTTCTGGCACTGTGACACACACAGCTTAATAAACTACCAGTTAAGAATGGTTTTAATGAAATTACAGGGAGCCAAATACACTTCTGAAGACATTACTAAAAACACCACATAATTAAAACTATTAATTCAGCAGTTTTTATTTTGCGACAGTAATTCAACACCTTTTTCCGAAAAGTCTGATAGTTTTTGCTCTTATTAACTAAATCCAAAGACATATTACCCGCCGCCGTTTCGACATTCTGACCTTCAAATAACTACCTTGCAGAACTGCCTCAATCGTTTACATAATTTTACTATTTGTAACAGTCTCATATTATTTGATAATAATAATAATGTCTTTGGGTTGACCCGGGAATAAAGAAATAAAAACATTGCGTAGTTAGTTGCTTCTCTTTCCATGTGAATACTTAAAAAAATATATAAATAAATAATAAATAAACATCGCCAAAACGTGATTGATAAATTAAATGACTACAAATTATTCCATAACTAAACAATCAATTTAAAATTTGGTAATTACTTGCGCATTAATCGTTTTGCCAACTTAGGCTTTTACAAGTAGGTGTTATCACTAAATAATATCCACCCAAAAAAGGAATCTATTGGATACTATTCAAATAGAGGTTCACAGAAACAATAGGAACTATAATAAAATAAAAATATACATTGAAAAAGCACTCTCGTTTTTATACCAATTAATATTCAAGACAAAGCTTCAAGACAGTTAGGTCCGCATATCGGCGCGAACGCACCTCTGAATAACCAACAACCACGAAACGCAAGACTTTCCGTCGCACGGCCAGTCCACGACTGTCTCTCAACCTGGACAGACGACAGGACAGACATGTCTGTATACCAAACGATTTTTATATAAATTTGTCAATACGAATCTAGTTTATATAGCAAAGTGAACGAACAAAAAAAATTGTGATTTTTCTTTTTTTTGCACGTGTTTTTTGTGACCGACTGTACAGAGTGCGGTACTGTGTTGTGCGGATATTTGGTTTTCTAATTTATTTCTTGTATTGTGATTTTCGTGGGAACCCGCAAAAATGGTGAGTACATTTAGTTTTTGAAGGAAAAATCTTTTAGTGAATTTATGTAATAATTGCATTGTTTTTGTGAAAATAGAAAGTTCTTAGAAAGTTTTATTTTGTTAAGCTACTGATTTAACAATAATTTATGTTATCTAAATAAGTTTAAGTATTACTATGTTTTTTTATAGCTGCTAAACGACTGATTTGCATATATCACGAATAATTCTAAAAAATCAGTTGCTTTATTGCAAAATAATGGAAAAAATACACTAATTAAAATTGTATACTTCGCCTTCATTTTATTTAAATCACCTTAAACTTTACAAAAATAAATAACAAGGTCCAAGAACTTTTGGACCTGTTTGAGTAAATACCTTTTTTGCATAAAAACACGAAATGTCACAATCTGCGTCTCATTTATTTTACACTACCTCTTATACTTATTCTTTTGTACCATTTTGTTTTTTTTTTTTTACTCTAAAGTATCAAAATTACGAGATCCTGATATACCTTAAATCCTGTTTCCAATTTTTATAAATAAAACTGTCACAATTTGAATTAGTACCTCTACAACAATGAATAAAAAAAACTGCTGTACCCCCAAATTCAACTTCTTCAAAATATACAGCGCATTCCAATTTTGAAACTGCATTTTGCTAATTCAAAATTCACACACCAAATTCCGCTCCAAATTCAAATCCACCGCCTTATTCTGCTCTGAATTCGATTCGAATTCGAAATCCTTTACGGTACGCTATCGCTATTCGAAATCGGTAACCGCTGTAGCGCTGACAATGAACAAAAAGACTCGGTTTCTCTCAGTGAAAGTGAACAGTGGTCTCGTAGAAATCGGCGCATTCGCACAGCGGCGTTCGTGTGTTCGACGCTGATTTAGTTTTTTTCGTACGTGCTTTTATGAAGTGTTAGTAAGATAGAAAGCACATGTTTGAGAAGGAAAAACAATGAGAAAGTTTGGTGCGCAAGTTTTTATTGTGCGCAAATTCGAAATGGTTAATGATTTTGAGTCTGAACAACGAAATATATCGTAAGAGGACGCAATGAGGAAAAACAATTTAGAAGTTATCTTGCCTCAATCCGATCATTTATAATGATACTCAAATCAATATCTCGATACTGCTAAAATCACCAATTCAAAATCACAGAAAAATTCTGAATTCTATTCAAGTTCTACCCGACCTACTAATATTGCACTAACTAGAATTTACTGTGTACTGGAGACGTTTCCATTTTATTTACTGTTACACTGCTCTCACATATTGGCTCATGTACCCTATCCATTGCTCCTTCACCATGCACTTCAAAGACCCTATTGCATACAAATCCGGTAATGGTCGCAGTTTCTAAGGCATTGGTCTATATGTAGACGAAGTGAAGATCGATGGTAACATTAATCTTACTGCGCCTGAGTTGTTCGGAATAGAGGGAATTGGGTTATAACGGTGCTTGGGAACTGGATCTGATATGTCAGCTGGGCTGTTATTTCATAGGTATATGTAATATGTATTTATGTATGAGGTTGTGACTTGTGAGATGGTTAAGTTGAAGAAACAATATTAGTGATGAATTTTTGTTAGAATGACTAGTGGCTTCTAGACCGATTATTCCAAAAAGTAGCGATAATACTGAATATTTCCCGTTACTTCGTTAAAGATAAAATAATATATTTTGGACTAAATAAGGTATATTTCAGTGTCCAATGTGACTGATCCGCAGTTTTTTCCTACTAGTTTGATGATCAATGAACAATAATAAAGGACGCTCAAAAAGTTAAATTCCAATAACACCAATTTACCACGTCGAAAATTATGTCATAAATCGCACATTCTGCATCGTAAACAAACACACCTAAGTACACCAACCATAATGATACTCAATTATAATTAAAATTCCATTAATTATTTCCTGCAATATCGAATTTGCATTCGTCTATTAAATCGATACACGCACTGCCCTTCAAATTAACGATAATTGTAATTATTTGTACGAAATGTACACCTTTGTAGTTTAGTAGAAATACCGGTCATAGTTATACATCCATTAAAACTACACAGACATATAATTTAAGTACATCATCATTTCAGCCCAAAAGACGTCCACTGCTGGACATAGGCCTCCCCCAAGTGTCACCACATTGACATTTTGGGGGGGTTTTGCCATAATCGCCACGCTTGGCAGGCGGGTTGGCGATCGCAGTACGGTTGTTACAAAAGCACAGAGAACGCTGCTGCCCATTCTCTGGCAAATCTCTTAGTCGCCTCTTACAACACCCACGGAAAGATATGGGATGGTGCTATTCTTTACGTCCGACACCATACAAAGCACATATACGCGTAATATAATATATATTATAATATAATTTAAGTACATATACGCGTACAATCAAATTAAAACCAATATTCGTTTATGAATGTTCAGAATTTAGAATGTTTAACTGGTCAAACGCTTTAATACGAGGATCGTTGAATAATAAACAGGTATGATTGTCTATATTGGCCTTAAAATATAGTTGATATTTCTTAAGATTTGTAGCATTTGGAAAACGATAGATTTTGCACCTGAACACACAAGCCGTAGCGTTATCATCACTCTGCCTAGCCTTTTCCCAAACTATCTTGGGGTCGGCTTCCAGTCTAACCAGATACAGTTGAGTACCAGTATTTTACATGAAGCGACTGCCTATCTAACCTCCACAACCCAGTAACTGGGTAATACGATACCCCTTAGTACCTACTGGATGTCAGCGATAGCTATGGTCTGAAAAAAACATTCAATATGTTAAAAGTTTATCGTAGGTACAGACAATTTGTTTTATTTTTAAATTATATTCCTATACGAGTCCCACCAGACATTTTCACGTCTGAAATCGCCTATCCATCTTGAGAGAGATCATTGCTCATGCCTTCTCTGTTTGAGAGAGGCCTTCGTCCTTGCCCTTGGGAGAATAATTAATATACTGCTATCACTATTATTTTTACTTCACTAAGCAAAGCTTGTGAGTGATACTGAATTACTGATTTACCTAAAGCAGCAGCCAACCTGTTTGAGGAAACCAGTGTGAAGATTGTAATAAAGATCGGTCGCAAAATATTCCGCGTGACATTTTAAAAAGCATTGCACTCAACCCGCGTCTGACATAATTTGGTTTGCAAACTGATTACAATTTTTAATGAAGGCATTAAGAATCTTTTTGCGTAACTTATGCATATTCAGTTTAAATAACTAGTTCAAGAACAAACTTTCTTTGTTTCCACACTGTTTCAGTAGGATGTGCTTAGGGAATGCAGAACCGGCTTCTGTTGGAAAGAACCGGGATTTTTAGGGCCGGCTGAAGATCCCGGTACTTTCGATACTTTCGGCACTTTAAGTACTTAAGCTTTTATAGGATAGTAGAGTTAAAAGTGTTGAAATATTATCAAATAAACCATTTATTTATTGTTTTGTCTTTACACATAATAATAAAATCATGGTTCATGATTATCAACGAGAGCAGTCTTGTTTGTGTCTTTTTTGTAAAGCATTGTCCACCAAAATCTCACTAGCACAATATTCCAAAGACGCAACCATAATCTAACAGAGCAGCTACCTCAGAAACGGCCTCCAAGAAATATATTATCATCTCATTGCTCTCAGTGACTGTAAAGTGCTCATCCTCTTTTGGTATGCAACTTTCGAGCAAATGCTACTTTGAAGCATTCAAGCGATCGTTCCCGCTCGTTAATACCGCTTCGTTAACACTATTAATTTCCCGTTACTTTCGGTTTCGGGATTTCCCGGGACTATGCACTAGTTGGGCCTGTCTGAATATTTTGTTTGAACTTTAGTGACCTGGACAACTTCGTCACCTCACTTTGAAACTGGTTTTTTAAATTTAAATCTTGATATTTTGTTTTTGTAAGCAAGTTTTACAACCGGCACTAATGTTGTGTCAGAATTTTTGATTCCAAAATGATGAAACTGAATTCAGATAAACGGTAAGTTTAATCAACCATTTACGAGCCGGTTTTTTGTTTAAAAAAATCTCGGACAATGATGACAGTATCTTCATCATCATTGTCCTGGCCTTATCGCAATTGATTAAGGGTCGGCCCAGCATGTCTTCTTCTTCCATACTTCTCTTTCACTTGTTATCCTCATGAAGCACCTCCTTTCTTGCTACAATGAAGACACAATATCAATATTATGTTATATATAAAATTCTCGTGTCACAATGTTAGTTACCATACTCCTTCGAAACGGCTGAACCGATTTGTGTGAATTTTTGTGTGCATATCGGCTAGGTCTGAGAATCGGCCGACATCTATTTATCATACCCAAAAAAAAAACCACGCGAACAAAGTCACGGGCAACAGCTAGTTTGTTTTATAAAATTTGACTAAACTATCAAGTTTATTTTTTAAGTCTAAAACGTCCAACTTCCAGGCAATTGAAACATTAACAAACTTAGAAACATTTTCAATCACAACCAGCTTCGTGACTGACCGTACATACCTCTCATTTGCCCAACTTCCAATTCAGATAGCATCAATCAACAGCCATAATCTAGCAGAGATTAACAGCAAAATTGTCACATCACACACGTCATAGATTACAGTGACATCTAACATTAAAAAACTGTGCCGTGTCGCGGTCTACGCAACGCTATTACAGTTATGGCATCGCAATGGTGCAATGGCTATCGGGTTGCCAGCTTAAATGGCAAGTTTATTGTAAAGCTTCACTAAATAGTATCAGAGCCAAATGTTTTTGGTTTAATTGATTTTGTAACGTTATTGATATTGGGCTAGAATCGTGAAGTTTGAGAGGTTGTGAAAATATCGTTGTTTGAAATTTGCTAGCCGTCAGTTTCTTGCAAAATCGAGCTTAGGGTTTAAGAGCTTTTGCAAGAAATAGATTAACAGGAGAAGCTTATTGCAAAAAGTTGATTTGGGATATAATATAGTGTTTATTTATATTTGTGCGAGTGTTACTAAATGCAACTCTCTTCAATAGTAAACAAGGAGAATAGTTAGGTTCGACCAGTAACTTCAGATTAAGTATACATATTCGAGGATTCTTTCATAAATTTTACACCGCTCTCATGACGGCGAGATTTCTCCAAATTAGATTCCTTCTGGGGTTACCGGACTTTAACCTAGATGTGCAATAGCAATTCTAGGTTCGAATTCCTAACAAGATAGAGAATTAATTTTGCTCTTTAAAAAAAAACCATTTACACTAAAACACTCGCGTCCACAAAGTGATAGAACTTAACAAACATCAGCAACGTGCCCTTTGACTTTAGCTGTCTAGGTTCTTTCTTAACTCTATGCTCCTTCCCCCCCTCCGCCAGTTCCCCGTCAGTCCCGCATCCCTTTCACCCGGTCCTTACGGCACGGTTTCGTCACGATTACGCAACGAGTCCGTAACGACTGACTGTTGGCCAACAGTTGCGTTCGATTGTGCTACTGATTCGAGGATGTATGAATTGATATCGTGTGTTACAGCTCGTTTCTTCGAATGACGTGATGTATTGATTGTGGTTGTAGAAGCTTCAGTTGTAGTGGTTGAAATAATTGCATTTGTGCTTGATCTCTGTTGTCTTTTAAAGGGATAAATGATGATGCTAGAAGGCTGTCTTGTTTTTTCTAGTATTACTTAACTTGTATCGAGAAAAGAATATAGTGATTTTAAAGATAAAGCCAGTAAGGTAGACCTAGTAAAAACAGCCGCAACTTGTAGTAAAGAAGATATGGTTACGAAAAACATTGCAAGGAAACTGGTAGGTCATTTAGCCGAAGAACTCGACAATATATTGTGACATCTAGCATTCTTTTCTTACTGCGAGCGAGCATTAAGACGTCCCAGAGTGATAAAAGGGTATCATAACATAAAATTCATTTGATTTCCACATGAACTGCACTATTAATAAGTCTCCTGAAGCAAATATTCGTTTCTATAAAACAATGCAAACAATGCACTGGTTTATTTTGCCAGAATAATTTCAACACGAACTGCAGCTTCGTCGCGCGTTTTGAGATTTTCCTGCCGCATGCACAGAATCGTGCCAAAAATTCGGGAATACATTCCAGAATTTTTGAGCTTTAAAAAAGGTCACACCACTGCACTGTTTGAAAAAGAAAAGCTATTTTGTATTCGCTTTGTACTGAAAATAGGGGTCTATTGTTGAAGTAGCAGATTTTTCTGTTTTTTTTTTTCCATAGAATATATTTTTATTTGAATTATTGATCATTGACAGACTATTAAACTATGCTGACTTAAGACTGATTTAAGGCGCACAGCCTTAACAGCTAGTTCTAGAAACATGATTCTTTGCGTACTGAAGGTAGAAAAATATTTCCCTAGATGCACCAGGTATGGAAGGAGAAAAAGGTGTCCTTTGCCCAGCAGTGGGACACGAAGTAGGCTAGTGTTTTGTTGCTAGCCTTTCAAGTGCCTCCCCTTTTTCCTTCCAAACCTTTTATCTTGTGCGATCCCTGTCATATTTGCCCCGCAAACTTATTTATATCTCGCTATCATTTTTTACTATCGTTCGATCTTCTTCTTTTCTTTTAAATATCTGTATACTGTTTTTCCTCACATCCACGGCATCAGTACTTTTATTAAAAACTACCTCTTTTCCCGATAAATACACACTATCTAATAATAGCCGTCATAAATGAGTACTACGCTTCGTCGACTTGCCTGGCCAAGCGTGGAGCATGGTGAAAACGAGCCTGCTTGATTATTGTCTGCCATATACAAGCTATGTTCAATCCAGTGTAGTTGGAGGGTGAGCTAATTGAAACAGAAGAACAAGATCAAATCAATCATTTGGCGAAGAAGCCATGAAGCGATGATAGTGAGACCCATTCCTCTCTTGAATCGAAAAGCTCTAGCATATAAATAACATCAGCGGTGCGAGCGGTGAACCTGATAGTACACCCATATTTCTCCAGTTTTGTTTAAGTTCCATGTAGCGAGCCTCTTGCCATCAACCGGGCATAAATCTAGTCTCTCTGACTGGTACGGAGAAATTCCTTCGGAAAAATCCAAAAGCACTTTGCCTGACACGGGAATCGAACCCAGAACCGCTCAGCAATCGCGCTTTCCACCATCAGACCAAAATCATGCCTATAAAGGCGTGATTTTTCATCATTCATCATCATCAGCCTATAATGTTCCCACTGCTGCGACACAGTCCTCTCTATGAGAGGGAGTGGGCTGTAATTCAACACGCGGGCCCAGTGCGGGTTGGTAGATGTCACATGTCTTCGAATTTTTGAAGGAAACCTTCACCGTTTTTGAAGGCAGCGATGATGAAATAAATTTCACAAAATAATGCACCTGTCTAGGTTCGACCCCACGACTTACTGCTCGTAAGTCGGGGCTGCCACCACTGGGTCACCGCTGCTCTCCGACGAAGGCGTGATTGTGTTTATTCGTCTCCTCGCCTCGTCCAAAAGCTCGTTCAAATGCTAAGTTGTGTATATGGAAATTCCTCCTGATCTTTAATTGAAGAGATCTTTGTTCGTCGTTGTAAGGCTCTCGAATGATGACGCTTTATTTGATAAAAAAAAAATTAGGAATCTTATCATTTTGATTACCATAATAATATTTCGGATTCTCGAGTCCCTTATCTTATGTAAGAAAATTAATGTCGTTGCAAAAATTTGCCTTTACTTATTTTTGGAAAGTAATGGATGGACTGTGTGAAGGGTAATAAGGCGAGAAAGGAGGTGTCTGATGATTCGACAAGTAATAGAGAAGTATGGAAGAAAAAGACATGCTGCCCCAACCCCAAATAAATTGGGATAACGGCAGGAGAATGATTAAGATGATGACTTATTTTTGGAAAGTACTTATTCAGAATTCTGATATTGTGACTGCACAAGCATTAAGAGCGGAACGATATTTACGCATTTATTTAACTTATAAACCTACATGGCCATTACTCCATTATTTTAATTTGCATAAAATAGAAGACTTGAAATAGAAAGACTTAAACAGTTGGTTCGGCATAGTTTTCATTAGTTAACATTTTGAACGCCATTGTCATATATATGCGTGACAAGCAAGCGTGTACCCTGTACGCCAACGACACGAATATGTGACTAAAAATGTGGTGCACTGCAATAACACGAAATGAGCAATTTAATTCATTACTTTTGTGTGTGTTTATTTATTTATCTTTAAAATGGGATCTATATATCTTAAATATTAAATGCCATAATAAGTAAACAAAACTTTAGAAATCCCTTCTTTTGTTTGTCAGTATTTGCGGTGAATTTTGGGCTTGGCGTGGAGGGCACGCGCGTGCTTTTATGCTCTGGCGTTCAAAAGGTTGAAGTTCGTTTATGTTATTCTAACTTTCTTTTCATTTTAAAGTGCTTAACCCATCCATCACCTGCCTAGCCTTTTCCCAACTATGTTGGAGTCAGCTTCCAGTCTAACCGAATGCAGCTGAATACGAATATTTTACATGTAGCGACTGCCTATCTGACCTCCACAACCCAGTTAGTACTAGGTAATATGATACTCGTTGGTGAGACTGGTTGTCTGACTTTCGGGCCACTAACTACCTGTAACAACTGTCAAAGATCTTGAAATGACAGCCGGGACCAACAGCTGAACGTCCAACACACAACGTTGTTGTAGACAACAGTCCACTGTTTGGACATACGTCTCTCCAATCGCACGCCACTTCTATTATAGAAGTGGCGTGCGATTGGAGAGACGTAATAGCCATACGTACGTCTATAACTAATCGTAGTGCAAAAAAGGACCAAACCATTTGATCAAAAGGATGTTTTAAAAACATTGGCCCACTTATTCGAAACCCCATCAAACACGTTCCCGTTCCTCGGGGATTATCCCGGAATCGCGGGACTATCGCGGAGTTTGAATTGTTACCAATGAATTTCAAGTTGAAATCCCTCTTATGTGGAATTTTGGGGGATCCATGATCCCCTTAGGATTTAAAGGATCAGTTCTGCTGGAGTTGCCTTTTCTTTTGTTTTTCGGAAAGCTATTGACTGTGTATTAAAAATAATTTAGGAGAAGGGTTTCCTTTTTTCGATCACTTCCTTGGTGATTGAGGAATGCAATGAAGACAGGCGGTTTGATGAAAGTCAATAAACTATAATATTATTATATAGTACAAGATTCACTGTGAGCCCTGATACCATTAGTTGAAGACAATTGGAACTCTTCAAGGATAACCATTAAAGATATAATTCAAACAAGATTCTATTTCAAAAACGCATTCGAAAATACCTTTTCACATCTTACATCTATTCTCTTGGTCATATGTGTAGATGTCCCTATAATAGAAAGTTCCAACCAATCTATCTTGACAGAATAGAAAATGTACCTAAACTCGATTTTAAACCGACACGACGAAAACAAGGAGGTTTTTGATCGTGATATTTCTATTGCTTACGATAATAATCTGATTTCCAACAGCTTGTTTTCCTTAAATTCCCGAAAGGCGTTAACATCATTTCCTCCGTATTAAAAACATTGATTGCTGCGTTCATTGGAGCGCTTAATCTGATTAACGATACGCCACGCTCAATTTTAAGCTGTTATTTTAATTGTTTCATGCAAATGAGACGAATGAGAATACAGGAAAGTTAACCGAAGTTCAAATCACTAACATAGAATGGCTATAATATCCGTTCAGACGGTCAGTATGGTCAGATTGACGGACTAATTTGGAGAAACAGTGAGAGTTCCTTGTTTTACTGCGGATTCCCAAAAATAGTCATTTTGTAAGTTTCAAAGTAATATGACTATAATAACAGTCAACAGTAGTAGTGTTCGTATGCCCGGTGCATTTACCCCGAAGTGGCTAGAACGGACTAATAATAAAAGCTTCATGTCTTACCACACACGTCATGGTAGGATACCAGGTCTATACTGAAATCTGAAAAAAGAAATGTTTGTCTGTAAAGTCGGTTTACGGACGATAGTTTAACGTGGTAGTTAAACGTCATACTCGTAACAAAACATTGACGAAATGATTGCATACTTTTATGACTAGCAAGCCGAATGCTTAAGCCGATCGTGCCTTTCGCTTGCTCGTGCAGCGCTCTCGCTCCGATTGTAACGTTACAATGAGTCATCCTTTTTCGTGCGTGCAGCCGGCGTTCATCGATTTATTAGACGTTGTCACGTCAAACACCTAAGCCTATAAGCAGTTTGCGTATACAACTGAAGTAACCAATGACACAGATTCTAACATCAATGCAACAGTCAACAAAATCAACCATCATCATCATCATTATCATTTCAGCCGAAAGACGTCCACTGCTGGACATAGGCCTCCCCCAAGTGTCACCGCATTGACCGGTCCCGTGCGACTCGCATCCAGCGGGTCCCCGAAACCTTCACCAGGTCATCGGTCCACCTAGTGGGAGGCCTTCCAACGCATCGTCTCCCGGTTCGCGGTCGCCATTCCAGAACTTTTCAGCCCCATCGGCCATCTGTTCTGCGAGCAATGTACCCTGCCCACTGCCACTTAAGTTTGGCAATTCTTCGGGCTACGTCGGTAACCTTGGTTCTCTTGCGGATGTCCTCATTTCTGATTTGATCACGCAAGGAAACTCCGAGCATAGCTCTCTGTGCCCTTTGGGTGACATTGAGCCTTCTGATGAGGCCCATTGTGAGCGGCCACGTTTCGGTCCCGTAAGAAATCACTGGCAACACACACTGGTCATAGACTTTCGTCTTGAGACACTGCGGTAAGTTGGACGAGAAGATACCATGCAGCTTCCCGAACGCTGTCCAGCCGAGTCGGATTCGACGATTGACCTCTTGAAATCAACCAATCTCTCACAAATACTAAAAATAAAACTATAAAACTCCAGTAAAAGTGTGTAGGAAGCAGCAGTCCATACGATGTACGGTCCACCTGTCAGTTTGATAGTACCTTCCACTTATGTAATCCTAGTCCGCATGTTATTGATACGGAACAAGGAAAAGTGTGATTAGTGTGTGCAAGCGCCGATAGGCTTGCAACTTGTACCAGTTGTTCAGCAGTTAATGGTGGGGTGGTAAATTTATGCGATGAGAGGTTGAGACCCTTGAGACGACGTTTTCAAAGAGTACGAAATTGTTGGGAAACGATTGTCATTTGTTTTTTCTTCTTTTATTTTATCTTTTAGAAGGACTTTGAACAGGATCCACATGAAGCATTTCGGTGGATTATGACAATGGAGATGTTTCATGATGTTAATGACCCTATATTAAATAAATTTGAATTAGATATAGATGAAGACTAGATTTTAATTCGATCGAACAACAAAAATGTGCGTAGATCTTAATTTACCTTAGTTCACTAAATCATTTTCAGGCTTATTAATTAATACGTTCTCGAATGTCCAAAGTGAATTTTCTATTGTTCATCTGTATGATGATAGTTTGTGCAGCCATTCCTCGTTTGCACAATAAATTAAGCAAACTCTCGTTTACTCCTCATATTAAAAAAAAAACGGAATAAAACAAACATGAAAAGCATGAATGTTTCAAAAGCATGATGTGAAAATTAAATAAAAAATTTAAAAATGTCCTCATATTAAAAATGTCGGAATGAAAAGAAACTCTAAAAAACCAAAAATAAAAGAGTCCAAGCGTCGCGCGTAGTAGCGTCGGGGGACTACTGAAGCAAGTTTTTTTTTTAACTTTGCCCCACACTTTGAATTTCTCCTGTACCGGGTGCGTTTACAAACATTTAAACTCATATACACAAACAGTCAGACACGGAACCACTATCTGTAAGCCTTACACATATTTGTTCCGTGCGGGGATCGTACCCGCGACACGCAGCGCAGCAGTCAATCGCTTAGCCACTGCGCCAACCGTGCTGTCAAATTAGTTAATCATCATCATTATCATTTCAGCCCAAAAGACGTCCACTGCTGTACATAGGCCGGGAGGCCTATGTACAGCAGTGGACGTCTTTTAAGTGCCTTTTAAGTGGTTTTGCCATAATCAAATGGTTTTGTTACAAAAGCACAGAGAACGCTGCTGCCCATTCTCTGGCAAATCCCTTAGTCGCCTCTTACGACACCCACGGGAAGATATGGGATGGTGCTATTCTTTACGTCCGACACCATACAGAGCAAGTAGTAAATAATGGTAATGTATGGTCCCTATTTACATTGGACTTAGACATAACTGGGAATTACGGGTGTTCTATTAGGCACCCCACTGCCTAACCCTTCGTGGATTGCAGGTGTGATGTTACGTTAATGTTTTCTTTTACAACCAGTTTCAATTGTCTATGTTGCGACTGATCAATTACCTTTTTAGGACATTGTTACTTCCTAAATTATTACTTTATTTAAAGAATTGCTGTTTTCTCGACCTATAGTCATCATCTGCCTACCCTGCCTATCTGACCTCCACAACCCAGTAACTGGGTAATGCGATACCCTTTGGTAAGACTGGATGTCAAACTTTTGGCTTCTGACTAATCTTAACGACTGTCAAAGATTTACAAATGACAGTCGTGACCAACGGCTTAACGTGCTTTTTTGCTTTTGACCTATAGTAAAATTTTAAAATATTCTTTATCTAAAAATACTTCGATTACCTCATGCATTAATGCAACATCAGATAAATCAATTATTATTAAGTAATCTAGTGTTACCGTAACCAATCTGTGCCATAGACTAGACCGTGTCAGGAACAAAGCGATTTAATCACCGCTTCTGAATAACCGTTTTTTGAATACCCGGTTTTTTGGTGATAATCGTTTCGACCCTCAAAGATGATGGTTTATATCTTCTGTGTGTTCATTCTTAGATAAACATCTGAAAAAAATAACGATTTGTGTTCTTTTTTGCCTGAAGCCAATTGTGTATTTATTTGGGTCTAGGAATATTACTTAATTGGATAAAAAGGAACTGATTGTATATGCTTCATAAATGAATGGAGAACAGATGTAATTATTTAGATAGAAAATCATTTATTCATAGTCATGGCAGTCTACTGACAAGAAGACCCCATGCCAAAGAGGACATTTTCAATGGATGTTGCAATGATTTTTGACATAAATGTTAGAAATGATATCAGAAATAATAAAAAACAATATATATTAATAATACAATTTATGGAGATGAAAGTTTGCCACCTCGAAAACGGTCAAAACAACGGCTAGAGTATTTTGCTCTGGATAGAAAAACTTAGGAACTCAGACCCATTAAGCTACTATAATATAATTTTTGTCCAATCGACATAATATCTCCTACGACGTTGTCATACTTACAATATTTCGTCAAAACTCGTTTGCTCCAAAACTTCGACAGCAACATCTGAATTCAACTTTATCGTCATCAAAATAAGCTTAGATTTCCATTGTTGATGAATTTAGTCGTTTTTGACAGATATTATAGAATGTCCATGTATGCCAAATGTCACGGTAACCAAGTTGGTTACAAAATATTCGTATTTATCCGATTTCTATCACGAATATGATTCTTGTTGTACGTAATTGGGATGTCTTGGTCTGTCTATTATAACTTAAAACACAACTGTCATTTTGGCTTATATCAAGATATTTCGAGGTAAATGAGAACCACAACATAAAATCACATCTGTACCTAATCCCGGATAAATCACAGAATCAATGCCAAACATGGTAGATGTGAGTATACTCATCATCATCTGCCTAGCTTTTTCCCAAACTATCTTGGGGTCGGCTTCCAGTCTAACCGGATGCAGCTGAGTACCAGTATTTTACTTGAAGCGACTGCCTATCTGACCTCCACAACTCAGTAACTGGGTAATACGATACCTCTTGGTGAGACTGTATGTCAGACTTTTGGCTTCTGACTATTCGTAATGACTGTCAATGATCTACAAATGACAGCCGGGACCAACGGCTTAACATGCTTTCCGAGGCACGGAGGAAACTCGGTATGTAATTATGGTCACCCATTCACGGACCAACCTCGGCAAGCATGGCTTAACCTTAATAAATGTGAGTATACTAATTTACCCAAACTAGTCACATTTCTCTTGAAATGTTTAAGTCCCAACAGAGGGGCTTGCCCATTGCCATCAACTGGGCTCAAATCCAGACTCCATTTTGATATTGAGAAATTCCTAAGAGTAAAACCTAATAACACTGACCGGCCTGGGAATCGCATCCAAAACGTCACGCTCAGTAGTCGCGCTGTCAGTGATGTCATGGAAGCTGCTTGACCTTTTATAAACTAAGATGTTTGCCCGTTAGATAATATTAGCATCGCTAATTTATTCAAAATACTCAAAGGATTATCGATGATTACAAAATGTCAGAGCGTCCGTAAGATGTAGATGGATATTTTAATTTCGAGAACAGCTAGATAAAGTGTTACTTACTGTTTTTTGCAGAAAAAAAGGTTTTTTTAATGACTTAGAATGTTTTTGTGTAGGTGTATCGTATAGCCTTATACTAACTCCAACAAAACGATAAACAAAAAAAAATAGTGCGTAGAGTCCCTCCGCGTGGAAGAAGTGAAACTTAACGCAACAGTGCTTTCATACCCCCTCCATGGTATCGTTAAACGTTTAACGCAACCTTGTTGGAAGTCGCATAAGAAGTTTCACTTTAATAAAGTTATTTCTGCATACAATCAAAACAGCCGCTAGGTTAAGCTTAAGCCGCGCTCGCCTGGGTTGGTCCGAGGCTGGGCCACCCATTACATTCCGAGTTCTCTCCATGCCTCGCAAAGCAAGTTAAGCCGTTGGTATCGGTTGTCATTTACAGATCTTTGACAGCCGTTACAGGTAGTCAGTGGCCTGGAAGTTACATCTGTCAGTGAAGTGACAGTCAGTTTTACCAAGGGGTATCGTTTTCCCCAGTACTGACTGGGTTGTGGAGGTCAGATAAGCAGTCGCTCCATGTAAAATACTGGTAGTCAGCTGCATCCGGTTAGACTGGAAGCCGACCCCAACATAGTTGGGAAAAGGCTAGGCAGATGATTGTTCTTGACTATGGCAATAAAACAAGTATAGTTCTTTATTGTCTCGTTGATCTAGTAGATTTGGGTTCAATTCTCTGGTCACAGTGTTATTGAGTTTTTCCAAAACGTTATGTGCTTGGTTTGTGGCATTCGGCTCGCTTCCGATGCCTAAACTTACTCATAATTGAAGACATGTCGACACCCACATCATTCCAAGGTATATCTCTACCAAAACTTTGCAAATATCCTTTAAATTTTTATAGGAAAGAAGCAATCGGATTATCAAAAATAATAAATAAATGAGATACCTAAAGTCGAGACCTGAGAATTAAATATTACGAATGTGTCAAAAGGTTTTTGACATCCTAAACAAGAGGACAAGTTTTTCTACCAAAAATAATCTTTTACAACTCATAAAACGAATTTTGTACGACAAAAAAAAAAAAAACAACCGGTTCTAATCATGTATTCTATATAAAGTTAATAAATATTTCGATTTTTACGACAAACAACCCCCAAAAGTGATAAAACCTTATTTTAACCATTCAATTTTCAAAAATCCCTTCTAGTGCTCACCGTTGTTGTATTTTTATAAGGAACTCTTTTCTGACCTAATAGGTCTTGAACTCGATTTCCAGGTCGGCAAAAAGTTGTTTGCTTTTTCCACCAGGAATTTTTCAGTAGTGGATACAGGGTGTGGGTTTGTGTCTAGTTGATAGTTATAGGCTTGCCCCTATTACGTAGGACCTAAACCTAACTGATGATATGCGGGTGTATCATTAGGAACACCCACATTTCACCTCTGCCTTACCCTAAGGGACTAACTAGTGTTATTGTAGTTTAATAAGTCTGACAACCAGTCTTACCAAGGGTATTGTATGTGTGCGATCGCCAACCCGCCTGCCAAGCGTGGCGATCATGGCAAAACCGCTCATGGTTATGTCAATACACACAATACACACACTTGGGGGAAGCCTATGTTCAGCAGTGGACGTCTTTCGGCTGAAATTATGATGCTGATGATGAACTGGGTTGTAGAGGACAGATACGCAGTCGCTCCATGTAAAATACTGGTATTCTGCTGTATCCGGTTGGACTGGAAGCCGACCCCAACTTTGTTGGGAAAAGGCTAGGCAGATGATGATTATGGTTGTTTCATAACAATGCAAAAACACAGTAAAACACAAAAATGCTTAACCACCTGTTAAGTAACGTTTTGCGGTGAACTACGGTTAAACTGTTACGTAACCAAAAATAACTGTTTGCAAATAACATCGTGATTCAATTTTGATAATTGCATTACCAATTATTTGGTTATGCCTCCATCAGTATTATTTAATTGTATTGTTTTAATTGTGTAATATTCCAGTGGTTATTGGTTTTAAAGTCGTGAGCTATTAGTTTTGAAGACTACCGGGTTAGTTTATAAGGTTTTTTGCTCCATAGACAATTTGGAAACTGGTTAGCAATGGACCAGATATTAGTTGCTGTGCAATATAATTTATTGCGTCATTTAAACCTGTTTTTTTTTTATTCAGTTCTTGATTTAGATCTGTCAGTCATATTTTAGTGTTTTTTATTTGAATATTTTGTCAGGTATCTATAAAGATACATTGAATTTAAGTGATTACTAGGACATTAAAATTGGGCAACCAGCTAAGTGTGACTCATTGCGACAATTCTAAATAAAGTTAAAAAATCTTCTATTTAAGTCAGTTTTCAGATTAGAAATTCATGTTTCACGATATAACGAATTTGATTTTTCAAGATGGAAGAAGTTCATGACATGCAACAGTACTGGTGGTATAAGTGGACGCTTGGGGGAGGTCTATGTCCAGATGAGGATATATTTTGGCTGATGATGCATCCTGAACATGCAATACTACATTGGCTGATGATGGTAATATTTGTGAAGGGGTTTTTTTTATTAATTCATTTGAATAGGCAGAACAAAAGCGGTAATCACGGCGTTGGACAGGAAAAGCAAGTTAATAAACAAAATATAAACTGGTCACAAATTAGAGCTACCACGCATTTTTTTTTTTACCATAGAGTAATATAACACCAATCTTCAGACCGTTGCCAAATTAGGTAAACTTGTTTGACTACTACTAATTTGATCACAAATATGGTGAACATAATTATGATGAATTCTTGGGTGATGTACTTAATGATCAATCTTGGGGTTTTTAAAACCGCAAAAATGCAAATGCTGATGACGGAAAATATTAAAATATTGTGTTTTTGCATTACATTTTGTAAATGGAAAAAAAATATATTGGAACATGAACTAAGATACCAGTGCAGTACCTTTGTGCTCTTGTGTCTTAATGTATTGTTCTTTTAAGTGTTTTGTGTGTACATAAATAAATAAAATAAATAAATAAATAAATAAATAAGATACAATGACAGCAGATTTATTATCTATACTTAATATTATAAACCTGAAGAGTTTGTTTGTTTGTTTGTTTGCTTGAACGAGCTAATCTCAGGAACTACTGTTCCGATTTGAAAAATTCTTTCAGTGTTAGATAGCCCATTTGTCGAGGAAGGCTATAGGCTATATATCATTACGCTACGATAAGTAGGAGCGGAGCAGCAATGAATAATGTTTCAAAATCGGGGAAAATGTGACGCATACGAAGTTACGCGGGACAGCTAGTCGGTTATAACCAAAAACACGTTTTTTTTATATCAAATGGGCCTTGACCTCAATCTTGTCCTGAGGACAGAGATGACATCGACGGCAGAACGAGATAATCCAAAAAAAAACAGAATTAAAAAAAAAGGTACGTTTATTTTTTAATTTCTTTTTTTTTGTCTGTAAAAACGTCGGTGTGTGGTGCCGATGCTCGATGCGATGATCTTTATATAAAGATATTTCTAGTATCCAAAATATTAGTTGACATTAAATAATATCCAAGTCGATCTGTAACTTATTTCGAAAGCTCTAGAAACGATATTGAATAAATAAACAGAATATCTGAATACAGTTATAATAAGCGATGTCTTGAGATCAAGCATAGATATCGAAGCTGTCTGGAGTGTGTCTCAACGAGGTCTCGCAGAAATATTGGAGACAAATTGATTTGATACTGTTTCTATTGGTTTGTAATATTTGAAACGAGAACTTAAAAAAATCTGGTTTTGTTTTGGGTATTGTGAACATAATATTTTTACTAGTTCTAGTAGTGAACTAGATTAACTATGTTCGACTAAAAATGTTGAACTGTATTTTTTTGTTAGGAATTTGTTTTTCCAGTAACAAATAAATTTAGAATGTTTACACATTTGGAAACTAAATAGGGAACGCGTACATGAAAATGTTCCGTTAAATAAATCAATCAATTTGATTGCATAGGAAGCAATCGATTCAATAAATAAACTTCCTTTGATTATGCACTAACTACTTCCATGCGTCTTAGATTAATATACCTAAATATTATTGAACTATTGGGACTCCCAACTGTTTCAATTTAACAGTGCACTTTTATTTAAGCACTCACTTAAGTCTCGTCGAGTGAAAGAAGAGCTTAAGAGTGTGTTAATACATGCGTATAGGTAACATCACCTTATCTTAAGGTCCCCCTCCCACGACTCACACATACTTTTTTACACCGCAAAACTATAACGTAACTCATTACGTACTTATTACATGACAATAAGTGTGGGTACCGTGGTAAAAGTCATAGACACGCATTGATAGCCTGGCTTCCTTATACACCTGTGTCGTAAACCACTGTTTTTTTTTTTTGCAAAGAACTGGGACGAGCGAGATGTAATTTTGCGCAGTTTTTTGAAAAGGTAGTTTTAAAGTGTGTCGTGTGATAGCTGCTTTATGAAGAAAGTAAAGATTAAATTATGCTGATTGGTTATCTATGTTAGTGTTTAGTGATTGGTTGATAATTGTTGTTATTCATTTCAGCCTAAAGACGTCCACTTTTTTGCGCTCATAAGAGGGGGTTTTGCCATAATCGCCACGCTTGGCAGGCGGGTTGGCGATCGCAGTACGGTTGTTACAAAGCACAGAGAACGCTGCTGCCCATTCTCTGGCAAGTCCCTTAGTCGTCTCTTACGACATCCACGGGAAGATATGGGATGGTGCTATTCTTTACGTTCGTTGAGTTTACAGGAAAAAAAATACAAAAAATAACAGAAATTATACCTTTTTCGCTAGCCTCGCTAAGAAGTACCGAAATTAAAATCTTAACGATTTAAAAAAACAAACAAAAGCATCTAAGTTTTAGTAAACTAAACATTTTTATCAGACACAAATTACAATTAACATTATCTTCAAACATAGCACCAAACATACACCAAACATAGCAAGAAACTTAGTATTTCAAAGTAATTAATTCTCAAATCAAAGATTCTATTCATCACTGCAATAAATAATATGCACGCAGGTCAAAGCTAAGTAAAGCTGCAAGCTGTCCGTTCAAGAGATCAGAAAAGATCATTATCCGTAAGTAGTGAAAGGATAGTTCGATCTCAAACGTTAAGCAAGACTTGAGAAATCTATATTTAAATCAACGTTATCAAAATGTGAGATTTACTTAAGACATCATTTTAAATATCTTGCATTCGAACTTGTTAGAACTGTGTGCAAGTCTGCACTAGGCTTTTATATATTTTTCTTTTTTGATACCTTTTGTCTATGTTTTTGATAGCTATTGTTTATGATTTTTGATTTACTGATTGATATTTTTGTTTTCTCTACCAAGAACCAGCGCATTTTTATTTGGTAGTTAATAAACTGTATAAGCCAAACAATTTATTAAGTGTCCTTAAGGTTGCACAAGTCGACGGCTCGAACTCGTTGGCGGGCGTGGCTAATATGCATGCTATTTAGTAAGTTTTTAATTTATTTAGTTAAATTTATTTAGTATTCATTTATCTAGTTTTTATTTACTTATTTATATATTTATTTATTTCTTTAGTGAAATATACGACGATTTATAGCGAAAATAAGCACATAAAAATCATAAATTGAGTTTTGGCCGTATAGATATTATGGGAAAACTACTGGATTTATCTACTCAAAATAAATTATTTGAACTTTTGAATAAATTATCTATCTCTGTACGTTTTCATTTTTTCCATTTTCATATTACATAAGTTATTTATTTACGCTCCAAGAAGAGTTAAAATTAGTCTTGAAATACGGATGTTTGGACGCTCATAACTTCCAAACCAATATTTTTTTCCCAATTCTGCTTCCATACAGGACTAGATAATGACAAGACCAGTTGATAGAATTTTTAGTTTTGAACCTAAACCGTCAAACAGACGAGTAATCACCGTACTACGTTTGTATGGAAGAATGATCGACTTGTGTACCCTTAAGTATTATAAAAGGGGTAACATAGACCCATACTAAAGTCGAAAGGCACTTGATTTCGCCGTCATTGCGATCGTTATTTTTATTAAATCATACCTTATTATGCTTGCAACAGCACGGAAAATACATAAATTTCAGGTATTGTGTCAGCACAGTATTCATAAATATCTATCCCTACTTAAGTCAAGTTAATCTAAGTTAACTGGACTTTGTTATCTGAAAACACTATGATGAGGAATCCTCCATAAATAAGTCTAAAATTATAAAAAAACATTTTTAGATTAAACACATGTTTTTTACAAATAAATCTATCTTTATCTAAACAAATAAGTGCGTATTTTTTTCATAATAAAGCTTTGTAAATCATCATCATGACAAACATCTTTCTTTTTCATTAGAAATTCCAACAATAACAAAAACAAACGAAAAATTACAAAACACTCAACAAACTTTTGAACCTCCAAAACACCAACAAACTCCATTTAACTAACCGGGTACGGATAGCAAAAACAATAAACAACCTTGCGGTACGGTCCGCAATATTAACCTCGTTGAACTCGTGAAAGTATCCGTTGAACTTGGCGAAAGTTTAACCAACATTAGCTGCGCCTGCGACGACTGCGTGCGTACGCGTTAATGGCTCTTTTCTGCATAATGTTGAGCCAGTACTAGTTTCTATTTTGTAAGTTCCTGGATTGTGTAAAAGGAACTCTTGTAGTGGTCTCAAACTCGAAGGTTAGTTAAAGCCCTAAAGTTGACGTAGGTTCCACATTTTTGAACGCCTGGGTTCGAACAATGCTTACGTTCATCATCCGATCTGAATTCTAGAAATTAATTACGCTTACTTTTACCAAAATGAACTAACCCACGTAATAATTTCTTACGTTTTTCAAAGCAGGACTAAAAAAAATACTATGAGAAAAAAAAATTGAGAGATTGGTCTACAAATTATAATGAAAATAAAATGCGTTTATATGTGGTTAAATCCGTGTTACAAAATATGTTACTTCTGCCAAACTGTAAAACACAAATACAAGTCATAGTGCTATTTGTATTGCTGATGGGTGGAGAGGGAAAGGAAAACCAAGGAAACGATGAATGAATTGTGTAAGGAATGGTATGATAGATAAACCGACCCGTTTTTTACATATGGGAAATCGTCAAATGAAATCCCTGCTCTGGGCGGCAAGCACGTCTTGACCTTAAAGATCGACCCGTGTGGCTCCTATTATTTAGCCACGAGCTCGTTAAATGCAATGCAAAATTTGAAAAAACTTGTTTTGACCTAAAGCAATAGATGATTCATAAAAACATATCAAATAAAGGTTGCCCGCAAAATATAGAACAAAATAGACTTCTATATTTCTACTTCAGTTAAAATTAGATGTTACATCGCTCGAGCTACCGACAAAATATATCAACATATCAATATTAATATTAGCTGACATATTACTTCATTCCATCTTGCATTTATTTCAACTATCATTCTACATTGAACAGATTTTGTCTCTAGACTATCCAATGACCCTGACTTTTCTTATAAATGCTATGTTTTTATTTATGTAAGAATGTACTTCGATATATATTGAGAAATGTATTGTGAAGATGTGTTAATAATTGTCATTATAATTGTTTAGTATGATGAAATCGTAACCGCAAAGTGCGTTAGCTACAATCATCAATCAGTTTTATCTAAAACTAGCTATCCGGCGCAACTTCGTTTGCGTCACATTTTCCCCGTTTTCACAACATTTTTCATTGCTGCTCCACTCCTATTGGTCGTAGCGTGATGATATATAGCCTATAGCCTTCCTCGATAAATGGGCTATATACCACTTAAAGAATTTTTCAAATCGGACCAGTAGTTTCGGAGCCTATTCAATGCAAACAAACAAACAAACAATCAAATCTTTCCTCTTTATAATATTAGTTTAGATGACTTATAGTAGATGATTGCAATATTGCTACGACAAACCAAATAAGGAAATATAAACTACTGGAAGCACAACTTTCCCGTAACATTGAACTTATTAATAATTTAAGATTACAGTGGGAAAGTCTATCCACATCATTCATCATCATCATCATTTCAGCCGAAAGACTTCCACTGCTGGACATAGGCCTCCCTCACCGCCACATTGACATAAGGGGACCACATTTGCCATAATCGCCACGCTTGGCAGGCAGTTTGGCGACCGCAGTACGGTTGTTACAAAAGCTCAGAGAACGCTGCTGCCCATTCTCTGGCAAGTCCCTCAGTCGCTCTTACGACACCCACGGGAAGATATGGAATGGAGCAATTCTTTACGTCTGACACCATACAAAACATACAGAAAGTTTATCCACATACCTACATAATACGGGATCACAATGGTTCCTGTTTTAAAATTGTCTTTTCGTAACATTATTTCCAATAGAATCGCCGCATATTACATGGGACTTAAATAATAACTGGCGAAATGTGGGTGTACTATTAAATACATTTCTGCCTAACCCTTCGGGGATTACAGGCATGATGATATGTTAAGTTATTTTTGAAGCAGCATGCTTTGTTTTTTTTTTTTGAATATCCGAATTCCATATTAATTTAGCATTGAAGATTACGCGCTCTTTTGAAATTCCCTATATTATTTTGCCTGAGGCTTCTTATCACCGGGCCTGTGGACGGTAAGTAATGGGCTAGCTCACCACGTCCGTCTGTCTTATGACGACAGGCCGTGTCGAGGGCGCGTTTGTGTTCCACGCGCACCTCAAGGAGATGTCAGCAAATCGGAAGGGGTCCGAGAAGGCCGATACCTGCCAGGACTGTGGGACTGTTCAAAAGAGATACCGTGACCCTGGAACACAAAGCGCTTAGAAGGAACATGGATGGGTTTTAGTCAGTACAAGTCTGACACTCCTTTCCGTTCCGCCCAGAGCGGGCGGGGGTGATTTGATGAATTCCCATCTGTTAAAAAATAATAAAACACCATTATAAACAATTTTCACAATAACTCAACTTCGCCAATAATAAGCAGCTAAACTTAATAATTTCCTCCAACGTCGACAAAACAGTGAGGCAACAAGATTTATTTAATCGCTACTAAAATACCAAACTTCTTGTGTTGTGAGCGAAACTGGCCGAACACGACCATTTTATGAAGAGCTGTATTGATATGTCCAATCATTTGTAAAGTTATGGCTCTAAAATGTTCTCGAATGACCAGAAAGTTCTAGAATAATGTCAGCTTCATTTATGAAACAGTTTGTGTTAGGGAATTAGTGGAATGTTGTATATTGGTCTTGGAATAGCTGCGGCGAGAGCTTTTGGCATAAAATCATAGAATTGAAATAAAAATATTGATATAAAAAATCCGAAGAATTTACAGGTTAATTTTGTCAAATACTATAGCCTTACTTGAAAAGTACTGCATCTAAATATTTTTTTAATGAATAGTTAATTTAATCGTGATTCCATATCGGTATTTTGCGTTTAAGTACAATATATGAAATATATCAAAATATAGCCTATGCTCTACAGTTTTTAGGACTGCTGCGGTCATTACATGACTTTAAAGCGTCGTATAGGCCAGCTTTTCATTGCATTGAGTCCCAAACAAACTACTATTTTACATGCTAAACATACATACAAACAAACAATACATTTTCACACATTGTTATGCAACAGTTTGATCCGATCCATTACCAAAATCAACGGACAACTGCTCCAAATTCACCACTAGCCAAGCTCAACTAACACTGGTTTCAACGGCCATTTTGACCAGACCCATGGCCCAGAGTAAACACAATACTTGAAGATTTCTTGCTATACTGGTGGCTGTTGGGTAACTCGGCTGAGTGTTGAAAGCTTGCGCACGCGTCTACAAGGCCGCCTGGTCTTAGTAAGGACACTGTATGTTAGTTTGTCACTTTGTATTACGATTTTTAATGTCATTGCTTGTGTTTGTTGATGTTGAACGAGTATAAGAGAAGATATAAAGAGGGATTTTAATTTTGATTGATACGAAAATCAGAAATGAAGACATCCGCAAGAGAACCAAGGTTACAGACGTAGCCCGAAGAATCGCCAAACTTAAGTGTCAGTGGGCAGGGCACACTGCTCGCAGAACGGATGGGCGATGGAGCCGAAAAGTTCTGGAATGATGACCGCTAACCGGAAGACGATGCGTTGCAAGACCTCTCACTAGGTGGACCGATGACCTGGTCAAGGTTGCGGGGATCCGCTGGATGTGAGTCGCACGGGACCGGTCAATGTGGCGACACTTGGGGGAGGCCTATATCCAGCAATGGACGTCTTTAGGTAAAAATGATGATGATGATGAATGAAGAGCTAAATAATAACAGCTGGGTCGACCTTCAGTTAAAGCCGCGTTTGGCGAGGTTGGTCCTTAGATGTGTGACCGCTCATTACATACCGAGTTCCTTCCGGGCCTCCGAAAGCACGTTAAGCCATTGGACCCGGCTGTCATTTATAGATCTTTGACAATCGTTACAGGTAGTCAGTGGCCCGAAAGTCCAACAACCAGTCTTATCAAGGGGTAGCGTATTACCCAATACTAATTGGGTTGTGGAGGTCAGATAGGCAGTCGCTCCATGTGAAACACTGGTACTCATCTGCATCTGGTTAGACTGGAAGCCGACCACAACATTTTTGGAAAGGGCTAGGCATATGATGATTTAAAATGATGTTCATACCTATATGTTACTTCATTTAATAATATCCCGTCTTACTTTATAACGTATTTCCCTTCTCTTCTCGCCATCTTGATACTGGTTCGTCCAGTCTTAAAGTGCTGGGCCAAAGTTCACACTTATAAAGGTCACTGTATAAGTAAATGCAATGAAATAAGTTATTTACTTATCAGCTTCTTGGCAGCGAGAGTGAAGTGTGTTATATAACGGTATTGGATTTAGATTATGTATGTTTAGTTTGCTTTCTCCGGTGGCATGTGTTTCTGTTTACTCAAAATTCAAGGCATATGTAGATTTATCGCTGAAAACCAAATTATTATACCTAGGAATGATTCTAAGCAATACACCATTACACAATATGCATTTTCCAAGGGTTTATATTTGCAAAAGTGTAACTTTCTGGATATTATTGACACCGCATCAAGATTCACACAATTTATAAGAACCGTTATTGTAATTAGAGGTCCTATTAGTCTAAACTAATAATAAAAAGAGGAAAGATTTGATTGTTTGTTTGTTTGCATTGAATAGGCTCCGAAACTACTGGTCCGATTTGAAAAATTCTTAAAGTGGTGGATAGCCCGTTTATCGAGGAAGACTGTAGGCTATATATCATCACGCTACGACCAATAGGAGTGGAGCTGCAGTAAAAAAAATGCGAAAACGGGTAAAATGTGACGCAAACGAAGTTGCGCCGGACAGCTATTATTAAATAAACTAATCCTGTTTCAATGTATTCTTACAATCTTGTACCAATAGGTATGACAGTAATATGTAGGTAGTTCTTATTAATACAGTGACCATAACGCCACGGGCCCGTAAAAAGTAAGCTTAAAAAAGCGCCATAACGCCTACCAACGAAATAAAGCTCTTAATAAGAAACTGTAACCATAGCTGTTCAGCTTTAAATACCAACAAACAGGATAACAACCTATCAATGTAGGCGATCAGAATTTATTAGGACTTACGCCGAACGTCCGACAAAACCGATTGTTTCTGTGGTGCAACAGTAATTTGTAGGCAGGACGACAGTTTTGACGTGTGGCGCTTGTGCAAGCTGGGGAGCCTTGTAACATGTCCGCTTTTAAACATTGACATAAGAAGTGACCACACAAGACTTAGACTTAATCCTGTAATATGAGCAAACTCTCAAAATCTTGTTGATTTTGTTACATACGAATACGTCAGTTCAACATTTTAATAGACCCATTTATCATATTTCTTTAAATTATCTTGGCAATAGTAAACTAGAATTAGTGCAGTTTCGAGATTCAATACTGAAAAATAAAGATAGGTAAAGCCGAACGTCATGAAATAAATAAATAACCATAGAACATATTTAAATTTAATAAGCGTTAACTATTCTTAATCATTATAATAACTTCGGAAAATAGGTTAATGAGAGCTGGTTACGTTTTGTCAAAAATAACATGTTTCGACTACTGTTTTTTTTTTTTTGAGATGGGTTTGCTCTTGACTCTAGTTTAGGTCAGAGATGACAGAGACAAAGTCGACGATGAAACAAGCTTAGAAGAAGAAGCCTGTTCACTCTTACTTTGAAGAGATTAGGGTTGTAACCACAGATGCAGGCATAGAGAGCTCCACTCCTTTGCTGTGCGCATTTATTGCGCCTGTGCCAGTAAGAAAAAGCTTTATGTCTATCGTGGTCACTTCCTTAAAGAGTCCAGTGAGTCCTTATCTATGGTTAATTTATCGGTACCGAGAAATCTGATGTTGAAAGATTGTGCCCTGCAAGTTCAGTTTTAGAATCAAGGAAATGTCGTGAGGGAACTTATAAGTAAGAGGGTCGATTGCCGTGGTGATATATGGCCCTATCTCTCTAACAGATAGGAAGCCAGTGTCCCAACAGTGGGAGCGTTGTAGGCTGATTATGCAGTTTAAAGTAAAGGAAGGTTAACAAAACGATGGGTATGGCCTTTAATAATATCAAACATGATAATAATATTATGACTGGAAAGGGCTCGAGACCCTAAAGAAGTTTTGAAAGACGTAGATAAGTCCTACTGTGCCGAAGTTAAGTATTGGACTTCCATCCTTAAGTCCAATCTTCATTTGTAAACCTGTTTATTTTTATAACTCTGTGTTAGTTTGTTTTACTATTATGTTTAATTGTACACAATACAATACATCCAACAACAATACAATACACTACAACATACGATACAATATGATCGTCATATTTCTACATATTTTAAAAATAACACTTATTTCATTTTTATAATTCCTACTCCTAAGGAAACTGTCATTTAAATATACAAATAAGCGACTTTTAAACTTTTGCAACCGCCGAACAACAAGCATAGAAAAAGTGAAAAAGATTTTGTTTGATATTTAGCTATACCAATCCGCTAAAAGCAAGATTATCTGACTGTTGTATCTTTTTCTGTATCGGTAGATGTGTACCTGAAAAACACCCTCATTCGTCAGTTATGTTAAAGTCCCATGTCATAGGGGGCGAGCCTATTTCCATCAACTGTGCACAAATCCAGACTCCGGTTGGCAGAAATACCTGATGTAAAAAAAGCAATACTACTTCGAACTTCTGTATCTACCCAATACCTAATGCTCATCAGAATCGCTTGCAGCCATTACTAAGCCCACCAGGCATAAAATAATTACGCTACAATTTTCACCTTCAAACGAGTTACCTTCAATACGATTCATCGACCTCACTGCTTGCTCCATATCCGCTGACACTCCAAATTATTACTAGTGTTACTATTTCTCACATACATTATAATTTTACGAACTTCCCTAGGTTCTGCAACCGGTCATGTGTGTATGTAGGTAGGTAATATGTAAGTATGATTTCCGCAATTATATCCGTCTGTAATTCCGGTGCTGAACATTTCTTCGATATAATGTTGGTTTAGATCCACAAGTAAAATAAAATGGTACTACTTGGACTAGCTTTTACGTACGAGCAGTAAGCCGTGGGTTCGAACCCAGGCAGGCACATTACTTTGTGTAATTTATTTCGTCACTGCTGCTCTCAAAAACGGTGAAGTAAAACATCATGAGGAAACCGGCATGTCCTAGAACTAAAAATTCGAAGACATGTGACATCTACCAACCCGCACTGGGCCTGCGTGGTGGATTAAAGCCGCCCACTCCCTCACATAGAGAGGAAGCCTGTGTCCTAGCAGTGGGAACATTATAGGCTGATGATGATGATGAGGAAACTGAGGTTATCCCAGTTATAAAGCTCCCTTTGTGCCTATTGGCCTTGTTTTGTTCTGTCTCCTGCTGATATGGAGGGAAGTAGAAATTAGTAGTTCTTTTCTGATTAATTCCGTTGCGGGATCAAAGACACTTAAATTGTTTCTCTGGGACTTCGTCGAGCTTTGTCTCGGCGCTTTTCTTGTGATCGCCACTGTTGATTCTGGCTTTCAGTAAATTGCAGTGGTTTGAGAAACGTGTGGCGGGCTTGACCCAAAATATAAAAAAGTAATAGAATTATTCGCTTTGCCACTTCATCTTTTATAATGCGGTCAGCCAAGGTGTGGAATTCTATGTGTGGGTCAGTGTTCCCGGGTTCATAACCCAAATCTATTTAAGTACCGAGCTAATAGGCTTCTTTCAGGTTAGCTCGTTTCATCATCGACCTCATCTCTCTCCTTAGGGGAAGATTATGTGAAGAGTAGGCACATTTGAAAAAAAAGGTATATTCAGGTCATCAACCTCTGCATAACCTTTTTCCAATTACGTCGGAGTCGGCTTTCAGTCGTATTGCGATGCAGCTCAAAGCTACATGTATAAACCAGTATATTACATGGAGAGACTGCATGTCTGACCTCTGACCCAGTCGACAATAACATCATACCCTTTAGTAAGACTTGTTTTCAGATTTTCTCTAAATAATACTTAAAATGATTTTAACTAGCTTATGTTATTGCATCTTGATATTTGCGAAAAATTGAAACGGCGTGCGTACCTTCGAATATGCATTATAATCTCTACATTAGTAGAGACACTAGTATACTCTACATCGTGTTGCCTTCAAAAGTTTAAAGAGTGACCTCAACACTGTTTACATCATGTCCGTAGCTGATAGAGCCGTTACGCTCTACCATTGGTTGCAATTAAGAGATGTTGAAGTTAACCAACCTTCTGTTTGGTCTGATCGTGCATTGGTGTGCTCAAAATACGTGCAAGCTTTGACTGCCCATTGTGACACTCTATGTAACTTTTAAAATAACAAAGAAATCGACAGTTTTTACAATAAAGAGAATTACGACTGCTATCAATAAATTGTTAGACCTCCAAAACAACCGTCTATTTTGACATTTACATTTTGCTAGTAATCTCCTATTCCATTTGTACAAGTCACATTCTAGGCTGCTACCGCAAAACACCTCATTAAAATTCCCAATAACACCTTTTTCAAACTATCTGAATCCAGGACTCCACGCTCAAAAGTTACACTTATGACCACTAAACCAACAAGACTGTCAAAATCAACGATTTTTCACAAACTCTGACCAATAATATGATTTTCATTCATTAGTACAGGCACCAAGGATACACTTATGTCTGTAATCTTAATTTTTATTTGGAAAATTTGATTTTACAAACCGTAATATTTCTGAAATAAATTTATTTATTATTATTTATACCTACCACAGGCTATATTACGGTTATTAACTAGAACGCAAACAAAAGGATTTGTGACTAAATTAACAACAAAATTGTTACCAAATATTTACCAGTTCAGTTGGCAAGGGCCAAACAAAACTACTGAATTTTATAATTGTTTTGACCCAGTTGTTGTGTTAATAAAGTAGTTTTATTTAATTGTTACGATGCTTGTCAGTATGAACCGACACCGACAAACGAATTTAACCGACCGACCGCGACCGTTTGATATTTCAAAATAACTATGTTGCTTATCACCATTTTTTTTTCATTTTTGTCTGTATATTTGTTTGTTCCGTCTATCTCTGATTTGGCTGGACTGGTTTCGTCGGGCCTTTTACTGACAGATAGCTGATAATATGATGTCTGAAAATATTGTTATAATTAACACTCTGTTCTAATGTTATTTTTCGTTTATTGTTTCAGGTATGTCCAGTTACAGTATTCATTAAGTAATTTATAAGCATCGGGTAAGTAGATTTAGATTCGCTTTTATTATTAACAAACTACAAATAAAAATAAAATAGTAATAAGTACAAGTATCAAAACTACAGGGCGTCAAAAAATTTGTCCAAATCGCTGTCAACAAGAATAGTGCCCAAAAGGCGGGCCGCATTGCCACGTTAGATGGCAATACTGGTTCTTTGCCCGAAAAAAAACTGGTCACGTGAAGAACATTCAGTCGGTTTTTGATTTGAGTATTTAGAGTTGAGAACTTGTCAAACGCTACTTGAGCAGTATTCTTTCGCCGTGATTCCTTCGAAGTTCAAAATGGGTCTTAGACAGACTTGTCAGTTTGTAAACGCGTTGATCTTATCATTATTCTTTGACTAGTGATAATTAGATTTAGTGCTTGCAAGCAATAATATCGATCCTTGGTCAGAGCGTGAAGGCGTGAGTGCTGGACCAACAGACCGACTTTCACATTTCTTATATTAGCGAAGATCATAAGGATATTATGAATAGGTAGCTTACCTATCGTTGCAGCTTATTTACTACTTAGTAGAACGTTTCCTGGCACTGTCTTCCGCTAAAGCTTTTCTAAATAAGGTTTGAAGAATCAATACAGGTAGTGTTGTGTTTGATTTGCATCATACAATGTTTACTTCTTGTAGACCAGCTGTTGCCCGCGGCCGTTCTCGTCCGCGTGGAATTATAAAAATATTACTTCTCAATTTGAAACGGATTTAATTTTTTTTGCTCTCAATCCTGATCTTTTTTCTAGAAGTAGCCTAAGTTAATCCTTTTAACATCAGCTATCTGCCAGAAAGTCCCATTAAATTGGTCTACCCCTTTCGGAGATGAGCCGAAACAAACAGACTTCTTCTTTAAAAGTATTTTAAGTTTTTTTTGAATATATGTCTATAATATGTGTCTAAACTTTAGGACGATCGAAGAATAAGTCATTTAGGACCGTATTGGGCGCAATACAACCTTTTTAGTGGTGTGTATATGGTTATTTAGTAATGTTATAATTATCACTCTGACCTTTACGTCTATTTGCATTAACTTCCAATTATAATATACTTAGATTGCTGTAATTAGTTTTGTTATATGAACCATTATCTTCCAGTTAGTAGTCCAGAAGGTATTTTTGTTGAAAATATTATTATATAAGTATATATTTTTTTAATATTAGCTTTCTTGTTTCACTCGTGTTGAATTTGATTTTCATACCCTATTGTGTAGGTTATTCCAGGTTTATCAGTCCAATGAACTTAATTTCAACCAAATCTGTACAGCCATTTCAGCATAAAAGAGTAACAAACGAACACACAGACGCATTTGTACAAACTTTAGCATTTATAATAGAGCGTTACCACTTATCCTTCACGTAAATTGCCCCCTAAATAAATCCATCCTGCCACAATTTATTTATTTATTTATTTAAACTTCATGTACAATAGTGGTACATAGGACTTAATGCCACAAGGCATTCTCTACCAGTCAACCTTTGGGTTAAATACGACAACATTGTGATAGGGGTACAAACAAATATTCACAAAAAACCACTAGTTCTCAAAAATTCATATACATATTATAAATATTATAACAAATACTGAAATTAAAAACGAGAATCCCAATAATAATTACTATGACTAGACTTTAATTAAGTGCTATTTAGTCTGACTTAAATAGTGGCGAACTTTCTTTTTAAAAGTGAATTTACTTTCGGCTCTTTTAATGCTAATGGGTAGCGCGTTCCAGAGTTTAATAGTTGAGATAGCATAAGAATTTGACAAAAAACCAGTGCGGTGTGAAGGAATTTGGAGAAGTAGATTTTTAGAAGCTCGAAGGTTAAGACTATGAGAACTGCCCAATACCTGCACAATCGTTCTAAAAGGTTTTATACTAGAAAATTATAAAGGCGAGCACACATTGCGCCACACAACACAACGGACATTGCACATAGTGTGCACCGCCCATAACTAGCCACCTATTCGTTGACCAATAGGTTGCCATACACAAAGAGAACACATACTACCTTTAAAACCACGAACACTTGTAATCCAAGCCGTTAGAGTTCAAATTCGCTTAAATAAATTGATCAGACCGCATTAAAATTGGGAAAAAAATAATTTTGCTACAGTATTAGTTTCTATTGCGTAGGCGTTAAGTGTTGTATTAGTGATTATGACTGCAAATGTTATTTTGTTTTCGACACAATGGTGGGCGATTATCTAATAGGTTTAAATGTTAGTTAACTAACGTAATAATATATAATGTTATGTATAATTAATTAAGGTATCATTGCCAAGCCAATGTGGCGAAAGGCATCAAAACATCACGCCTGTAATTTTTAAAGAATTACGCAGAGGTGCAACCAAAAAAGGTTCTGTGTGGTGTCGGACGTAAAGAATAGCACCATCCCATATCTTCCCGTGGGTGTCGTAAGAGGCGACTAAGGGACTTGCCAGAGAATGGGCAGCAGCGTTTTCTGTGCTTTTGTAACAACCGTACTGCGATCGCCAACCCGCCTGCCAAGCGTGGCGATTATGGCAAAACCCCCCCTTCTTGGGGGAGGCCTATGTCCAGCAGTGGACGTCTTTCGGGCTGTAATGATGATGATGATGATGATGCAACCAAAAAGTACACCAACACTTCATCAATTCGTTTTTTTTTTATATATAAAAAGAACGTTGCCCCACACTAGGAATTTCTCCTGTATCGTGGATGCGTATACAAACATTTAAATACATACACAAACAGCCAGACCCGGAACAACTATCTGTGGGCCATGCAAATATTTGTTCCGTGCGGAGATTGAACCCGCGACACGCAAAGTAGCAGTCGATCGCTTAACCACGGCGCCTACCGTGCCGTCAAGTTTCGTTTCTCAGAAAGTGGTTTTATTCAACCATTGATTTTATTGTGTATTAGCTGTCCGGCGCAACTTCGTTTGTGTCACATTTTTCCCGTTTTCGCAACACTTATCATTGCTGCTCCACTCCTATTGGTTTTGGCGTGACGATATATAGCCTATAGCCTTTCTCGATAAATGGGCTATCTAACACTGAAAGAATTTTTCAAATCGGACCAGTAGTTTCGGAGCCTATTCAATGCAAACAAACAATCAAATCTTTCCTCTTGTTAATAATATATTAGTTTAGACAAGGTTCAGACTATGTTAAATGCTTGAATTAATGATACATAATAAAAGGCTTAATTGACTTTATTGCCTTGTGGGTCTAGTAGCTTCAAGCGTGGCTGCTGAGGTGGAATAATGTAGGGGTGCCTTAAAAAAAAAAAACTGAGCATTCTGCAGTCAAACGAATGCTTATTAAAGTTATCCCAAACATCTTGAAGCAGTCGTAAACAATTAAAAAAAAAACTTTTCATTGTAAGGCTCGCTACGTTTTACAATTTTTTCCTCATTGACAATCCTTTTTCGCACGACCTGCTGACCCCACGAGCAGCAAAAGCATAAGTCACAAACCACATTCACTTATTCTGAAAGTGTTACACACGTAAATCTCAGACATACATACAATTATTAAAAATTTTCGCAACGGCTCTACGTTTAGTGAGCCTCCCATCATTTTATTTTAACTTCCATTATAATCTGACCTCTTGCATTTTAAATACAGAAAAATAAGCAATTTATGCATACGAAAACCTATTTAAATGTAATTAAGGTTAATTTTACGAAAACAAAGATATCAAATGGTGACCTGGTTCAGAAATGCTTTCACTTGTGTGAACAATAGGGGTTTGGTTTCGACTTTCTCAAAAGTTTTTGTGCTACTTGTAAAGATGAGTCTTTTCACGATATTTTTGCAGATTCACGTTAACTTTTTGAGTAAATAGTACCATATTTTATTCTGTCGTTATTTACAAAAGTTGATTTATGTTAAGAGAAATTTCTTAACGTCAAAAATATTTAAATAGTAAACAGTTTATCATTTTAAACTTTTTTATAAAAAACAACATACAGGTAAATAAAGGAAATTACAGTGTTTCGTTGTTTTAATATCATGCAATTAACACGTTTTGGTGAAGTCAAGGATACCATGAAACTTATTATAGTTCCATAAGCCTTTTAATGGCCTTTCACAAACTCTCACAAATATCAACTAAACCACAACTTTCAGGAAAGTCACAACTCCCATAGAAGCCAATGACACTTAAAAAATCTTGAACTCTCTTTGGGGCGGTCGCTCGTGTCTTAGGATCGTGGTCAGCCTGAGGGTTGCATCGGGAGCGGATGATCTGCCTCCCTCGGTTTCTGTCCATTGCGTCTCTTACAACCGTGTAGGATTTCGAGGACGAAGAGTCTTTGACTTGATCGGTCCATCTTGTTGGTGAGCGAACGCGCGATCTGTTGTTGCCTTCGGTGTTTCCAACCACTATCAATTTCTCCAGACTTTCATCGCCTCTAAGCATCGTGTGGCCGAAATATGACAGAATGCGTTGTTGGCATATGGTGGACAAGTGAGTTTTAATTTTGAGCTGGGCTAAGATGGATGCATTGGTGCGTTTTGCTGTCCAGGGTACTCTCAGCATTCATCTTCAGCACCACAACACAAAAACATCAATCCTATGCAAAAAATCTTGATAAATAAACTCAAATTAAAAGAATAATTTCCTTGGTACATCCGAAGCCTCAGGATGCCGTCTAACGTCAGCCAGTGCTATTAATTATGATGTTACATCAAAGGGCCAATTACCCCCGAAATTACTGATAATTAAACAGACTTCATCCGACTTTTTGATTAAACAGCTGACTTAATTACCTTTAGGCGTTAGAAGGGTAAGGGCAGAAGATAAAGTCTGAGTCTATCTTGATTTTGGGGTGAAGTTGATTTAGGGAGATCGTAAATGTTAGTGTTTATTGTTACTGTTCTAAGTCTTTCTAAAAAGGTTTTGCTGTATTTCTGTTTTAAAGTTGAAAACAGTAACCTGTAACAATTTTTGCAGTAACAGTAATAAAGGAATCGCAAACGATGATACATAATTATCCCATCCTTCAGCTACTTTTCAATCGCAATCGGGTACTTACCGGTGTCGTATGGTAAAAAACAATATCTAAAAAAATAAAAAATGTTTTTCATCTCATCTTCAATCAGATAGCCTTATCAAAGCAACAAGAATAAGTACATTTTAAAAAATATAGAAAAACTGCTTAAGAATAAACTGATATTAAACCATCACACATTCCTTGTTCCCTCGAAACATAGATTTATTGAGTTACTGCTTTTTAGTTTACGGCGGCAGACCAATCGTAAGCCTCAATCACACAATTGACAGGTCGTCGGCGTATGTCGAACCTTCAAGAGAACGATCAATTCTTGAGAATATGAAAATTGAATGGAAATTGACACAACCTACAAGACCCAATTTACGATATCTTAATCCGTGACTGTTTCTAAAGGACCCCCCATTTTGTTCTTGCACCACAAAGTACACTGACCCCAACACAACTTGTTACTTATATAACTGTTAATACTCTAATTGAAACAAAAGTGTGTCATTTATATATTTACAGAGTACCGACCCTACTTATGTAACAGAAATGACATAGTAAAGTATGCCGTTTGCCTATTACGTAACGGTGTTACTCAAGGTACTCGTACTTGAGTGATGGCGTTCTTTGCTGTTTGCAAACAGTTCAGGTTTGTCGTTGAAGTTGCTGTTGGTTTAGTGGTGCTGTAATCAGTATGCTAAATTTAATGTCAAATTCTTACGTTTTGTTGACCTTTGCTAGCTAAAATGTGGTTGAATTGTTGACGCTTGTTAGCTAAAACTAATGCTGGCATTAACAAGTATTTCCTTAATCAAATTGTATGCCTATATACTTGAAAACCATATTGCAGTAAGCGTTGTGGTTTTGGTGTTGCAATGTGTGTGTGATCAAGGAGCTTTATAATTACATTCGTGAAATCATTAGGTACTATTTATTATTTGACGGACACTTTGATATCGTAATGATGAAAAACAAAGGCAAGTAAGTATTATATTGTCTTGAAACCATATTTTCCAATAATGTAAATATTGTTATTATGTTTGGCAAATAAATTGATGTTATGGTACCACCATCCTATAGCATTTAGGTTTAAATTTTTTGGCGACAAGGACACTGATAGTTCACTGTGTTCATGCCCAAGGAATTTGTCTAAACTAATATTATAAAGAGGAAAGATTTGATTGTTTGTTTGCATTGAATAGACTCCGAAACTACTGGTCCGATTTGAAAAATTCTTTCAGTGTTAGATAGCCCATTTATCGAGGCAGGCTATAGGCTATAAATCATCATGCTATGACCAATAGGAGTGGAGCAGCAATGAAAAATGTTGCGAAAACGGCAAAAATGTGACGCAAACGAAGTTGCGCAGGACAGCTAGTTTTTAATAATAAGAACCACTTATGACATATAGAAGCTATAACAACATAACCTTAATGAAAAACCAAGTTTTCGTCAGTCAAAACTTCTGTCCTTACTTTCGCATCTGCCTAATAAAAGGCCCATCAAATATCGGGTATCCTAAAGAATATCGTTTTTTGAGTATTTGATTTACTGAAGCTGAATCTCCTGTTGCCTTTGAAATGTTCAAACTTGTAATTTTAGCTTCTACGTCCTTTATAAGACTTCAATTTGAAGTCAGTGTCGTGTTTGTTAATGTTGAGAGACTAATTTTTTTTTTGTTGTTATATTTGAAAGGAAAAGTTGGAAAAAAGAGCTTTATTTTTGTTCCTGGATTTATTTTATTAATAAGCAAATAATGCATAAACTGGAACTTCAGAACACCATCTGTTCCGATCGTTAAATGCTCGCTTTGCTTCGTACAAGTGCATATAATATAGTTGTAACAAGAATATTCTATTTTCTGGTCGTTGACTCTTGCAATTAGTGTCTAATACTATGAGGTTCTGTATGGTGCCGGACCTAAAGAATAGCACCATCCCATATCTTCCCGTGGGTGTCGTAAGAGGCGACTAAGGGACTTGCCAGAGCATGGGCAGCAGCGTTCTTTGTGCTTTTGTAACAATCGTACTGCGATCGCCAACGCGTCTGCCAGGCGTGGCGATTATGGTAAAACCCCCCTTATGTCAATATGTCGACGCTTGTGGGAGGCCTATGCCCAGCAGTGGACGTCTTTTGGCTGAAATGATGATGATGACTATAAGGCTCAACTGGCACTGAACAGTGGACAAGGGCGTTAGATCTCTATTGTGACTTCATCTCGGAGCATCCCCACGTCAGCTTCTAGGAAGTATTCTCTGAGACTTCATACTTCCTCGGCATATAGAGTCTTATCACCGACGACCGTGGGTGATGCATATTTAGTAAACATTTTCAATGACGAAGTAAGATTGCTTTACTACAAAAGCACCCATTTTTTGGCAATACAGCAACTGTAATGGTTATCGTAAATAAAACTAGTTTACCTAACCATCAAATAATATAGGAATTGTAAGAGGAAGCATTAAACTAAACAAGACTCTAAGTAAACGGATATAAATTCTAAACGTAAGATATACTTGATTCAAGGCTTATACGCTAATATTTACTCGCTAATATTCCATGAAAACAAACTATAATTTATTAAAGATACAGCTATGTATAGAAATACGATGACACACTGACACAGTGAAGATTTGAATAAAAAGGAAAGTGGCGTGGATTTCAAGGACATACAAATCGTAACGGATTTTTTTTTTGTTTTTAATGTCAGCTGGTGAATTGACAACCGTATAGATATGGCCTTAGAGTTTTGACTTTAATTATATTCTAATGAGGTTAAGTTCCTAAGATTGGTTGTAGGGGCATACTTGAAACTACTTATCTAATTCCAAAAGTTATTTAACTTAATAGAACTACATTATACCTGAGTATTAAAGGCTATAATGCGAGCGAGGTCACGTGTAAAAACTGGACTAGTAAATTGAATGTTAAAACCATTACTTTTCTGTTAAGAAATAGATTTTGTTTCTCAAATCTGCCTTTTTGCATTGATTTTCCTCGGATCTTTATTAATTTTACTCTCATTTATATAAAAAAGAAGATTTACAACTGAATTAATTTGATGTTAAAACTGTGTTCTTTAAGTTTCAAGACATCCCTGATTGCAGAAGCAGTAGAAGTTGCAATGTTTGTACAAACTAATAATGAGGCTGTTAGCCAAATTATGAAGTTTACCAATAGTAGTTACAAGGTTCCTTCACGAGAGTGGTATAATCCAATATTTGTTTGCCCATCTTTTACGTATTAGGGTCTTCCATATTGTGAGTTATCAGTGGGATCTACCAGACCAGATACCAGATCTACTGATCACCATTCTTTTTTCAAAGTCTGATGTGTGATAGATATTTTGGATGAAGGTGATGACGTATGAGGTCTCGTTGGTCTAGTAGTCGTAACGCGACCTCATACTAGGTACAATTCCCAGATCGGGAAGTATTATTGGGGTTTTCAACCAATAATTTTTGAGAAGCAGAGGAGCTCGTGGCTAAATAATATCAGCCGCACGGGTCGATCTCTAAGGTTAAGCAGTGCTTGCCGAGGTTGGTCTATGGATGGGTGACCATAATTACATACTGAATTCTCCCGTGCCTCGGAAAGCACGTTAAGCCGTTGGTCCCGGCTGTTATTTGTAGATCTTTGACAGTCGTTACGAGTAGTCAGAAGCCAAATGTCTGACATCCAATCTTACTAAGGGGTATCGTATTACCCAGGTTGTGGAGGTGAGATAGGCATTCGCTTCATGTAAAATACTGGTACTCAGCTCCGGCTAGACTGGAAGCCGACCCCAAGATAGTTTAGGTAAAGGCTAGGCAGATGATGAATTTTTGAGAAACTGCCACGGAGCCTGGATTAGTATCCAGTTGACTAAAGGCCCGACGCCTTTAATATTGGACTTAAAGACACCTGGCGAAGTGCGGATGTACTATTAAATACACTATTGTCTTACATGTAAAAGAAAATAACTGCCGGGATTAAGAACATCCCGCATGAACCCATACCGAACAACGCCGGTAAAAGAAAATAACTGCCGGGGTTAAGGACATCTCGCATAAACCCATACCGAACAACGCCGTTAAAGTGACTCTGACCACGCTAATGTAGCAGGAAAAGCTCTGCTTGTAACTGGGAATAGGTACCTGCATCCGTTTCCAACAACTATTCGTTCAATTGTCATAGAAAGTTTAAGAAAACTAGTTCAAGCCATTTTACTGTGGAAGCAGATTTAACTTTTCTACCAATGCATTTCTCTATTGAGAGAAATTGGAATTGTTTGCAATTTATTTTATGGGGTAAGACTAGTTTTTTAACAAAAACATTCTACAAGGTGTTGTTTTGCATTCTCGTCAAAATTCAGGAGGTTGTCACAAAAGACATAAATAATAGGCTAAAATTACGTTACCTAGTTAATTATTAATACGCGCTGATTTTTTTGGTTGTTTATGTTTGTCAGTATTTCAGAGTAACCCCTTTAACGTGGTTTAGGTAATAAGAAATTATCGAATAAACGTTTGAGATTGTTTGTATGTGTGGAAGCGCGGTTATAGGGCAAGATTCAGGCGGGCCGCGTTTAAAACACGGGAGTTTCACACTTACCGATTTCCGAAAATAAGAAAAAAAAAAAATTACCTACCCAGTTTATTATTGATTCGGGCCGAGAATCATTAGCATAGTAACCTCCTTGAATTTGACGAGGTTGCAAAACAACACCTTGTATGTCACCATAGAATGTTTTTGTTAGGTAATATTGGAACCATTTTTGTTTTACAAAATGAATCAATATCGGAGCGGATTTGTACTCAACTGGCTTAGTTCTTTACTATTTCACAAATAAGTCTCATTTTGGCGGTTTTTAACATGACCGGTCAACCAAAAGGTCAATAACAAAAGTGAATTAAAGAAATTGTTTAAGCAAAACATAGATACCATACAAAACTATTTTAAGCAGTATCTAAGAGGGCCTTTCGATGAAATAAATTCACAACGACATGCTAAGTAATTAGCATAATATTAATAATTTTAATTTGATCCGGCATCCTGTTCATAAAAGGCACATTTAAATAAATAGGTAGTGATGAAATAAAAGTAATGCCTATAATTATCTCGGAGTTTAACCGCCATGCAAGTTTTTATGTTCTATGAGACATCAAGGACACCTACTAGGTCCTATTCTATTCAGAAATCTAAACTTATACATTTTATTTGTCTGATTTGTTCTCATATGAATAATAACATTATGATAATGCTGAAGAAACCTATTTCAGCAGGATTAATATGAAAACACACTGCTGAAAGTACATAATTAACTTTTACAAGATTGTTTCTTGTTCCAGAAAGTTTAGAAGTTGATTTCAATATTAACTGGGTAATTTTACTAATTTCATTTGGCATTCCAAAAAAGCAATCACATTATTTTTTAAGAAATACAAAATATCCCAAAAAAGAAATCCTTGAATTTGAATTGAACAACGAGACCAGTAACGAAAAGCCAGCTTTCCTTTGCCCCATACACCGTACGTGAGACCCTTACTCACCCAGCAATGTTAACAGCCGTAGCGAGACAAAACAAGAAAACAATCATTCAAAAGCAAGTCACTCTGTGTCAGAAGTTAATTTTAAAATTTCCACAACAACGCCTCATTCAATTTCTTTCCGGAGAGTTAAGGAGTGAACATAAAAAGTTGAACTTATGTGTCGGGACAATTTGCTTTGTTCTCTGCCTACGACACGATTGCTACACGATTTGGTAATAATATCGTTGAGAATCCTAAAAGCAAATGCTGTGATGAACATGTTATAGCAGAGGATGAAAATTATACTGAAGAAAATGATGTTTCTGCTCACGACACTACTGTTATACGATTTGATGATATCGATGAGAAAATTAGTGGTAAAAACGGCGATAGCCATTTTATTGTGGGGTATGATAATTAACAAACGCAGAAGCAGAAGTAAACCTACATAGTACGCCAATGATGATAAAACATACAATCAAATACAAAATAAATGATAAATCACACGATAAAAAATACTGTCAGCAAGAATGATTGTAACAATTTTGCGTTATATTTCATGCGAATGAAAATATAAGAAATAAATATTTTCCTGAAGGAAATTTTGCTTTCAGAATTGGATTGCTTCAAAATGCCAGCATACACCAAAAATTAAGAACATGCAAGACGAGAAAAACGGCGTTTATGAATAATTCCTTTAAGATTTACTAGCTATATGATTCAATTTTGCAATTTGTAATCCTTTCAATGCTTTCAGGAAAGATCCTGAGCAACTTCAGAAACACTCTTTTAAACTTCCTCGCTTGACCCAACGACTACCTTCCGATCCATAAAATCGTCAGGTCAAAGTCGTCTTAAAGGCTCAAAGACTCCAAACGAGACCTTACAGGGACCTTCGAGAGTTTATTGACCCTGACCCCTTTTGGCTCACATCGGTCCTTTGACATTAGTTCCAGATTATTTTTCTGTGGCCCGAACGGATAACATAGGATAATAGGGGTTCAGTTTGAAGAAAGAGAAGTAAATAAAGGAAAGTAAACAGAATATGATGTAAGACTTGCTTTGTAAGATGTGTCCTTGTTTATTGAAGAGTAGCTTTTCACCGCGACTTTTCTTGCGTTATGGTCGAAATTATCCCACGGGAGCTTTTTAAATATATCTTATCGGGGATAAAAAAAAATACTATCATCATCTTCCTCGCCTTATCCCATTCTAGTTAGGGTCAGCGCAACACAACAGGTTTGCTTCTTCCATTCTCCCCTATCAGATGTCATGGCATCATTTACTCCTTTCTCTTTTATATCAATCCTCGCACAATCTATCCATCCTTTTTTTGGCCTTCCTGTCCCACTCCATCCATCAACATTCTTACCAATCACATCTTTTAGTCACATGCGTTTGTGAAACTGAATTTCCAAAATCTGATCAGTTGTTGTTCCAAAGATTAATCCCTCACATCCAAAATTACAAAAGTAACCTCTTTATAATATTAGTAAAGATCTAAGAGATGATGGTCCGATCTTATTGAAGCAAATAAAGGTAAACTAGTAAAAGTTCACTTCAAAATATTTGTTTGTTTTCGTCGCAGTTTTAGAACTTGGCGCAGCAAATAGTTTTATTTGTTTTCGTTGAAGAGCAAATGCAGGAGTTTTGATAGTTGTAGTAATATTAGTTGAGGATATTGAAAAAGTTTTGGGAAACTAGGTGAGGTTACTTTGTAGGTTAATTCGTTAGAGTTGTGCGATATTCCCCGTGGATGGAAGAAGGTTGGTGGCTCCATTAGAACACATAACCAAGGCGAAACTATATTGATACTATAAACTGCCTTGTTGGTCTAGTGGTAGCTACTGCTGATTATGAGATCCTGGGTTCGATTCCCAGGTTGAACAAAGTGTTATTAGGATTTTCCAGAACCAGCGGTCCAAAGTCTAGGTTTTGCCTTGTGACGTCAATAGGCTCTATTTAAAGAGAATCAAATATAACCAGCGTAATATGGGTGTTATATGTTTACCTCAGCCTAATCCTCTAGGGTTACATGCGTGCATGTATGTTTGAAAACACCTCTATTATTTCCGTAATAAAGTTCTCAAGAAATAAATCAAAAGCTGTCCTTACCAATCCAAATCAACGAGCCGTGAAGATACTCATATCACTTCCGATCTCCGTTACAGCCTGGACAATATCCTTCACTATTGTTTCTACCGGAAACCTCAACCACTTTAACTTTACTATCAATTTGGACTTTATCATGAGAATACTGAGTACCAAATTGCATTAGCTGAATTAGCGAATTTGGTTATTACTTTGAAAGTATTAGGACGTTGATGTTTGAATTTCAGTTCTTTGACGCTGACTATAAAGTTTGGTTTTACGTGGGATGAAAAAGAACATGAATTTAGATTACCAAATTAATTTTGCCGTCATATCTCGCGGAATCCAGAATGATTTGAAGGTAATAGTCGTTTTTGTGATTGTAAATGTTAATTTGGTAATTTTTGGCCTTTGGTAATGGGTTTCTTATGTTTTCAAGCTTCAATGTTCTGTCGGAATGATGTTAATTGAATTTCTAATTAATTAATGTTGGTACAAAAACTGTTTTGGTGTAATCCGGTAGTCCGGATAATCGAGTGTTACATTTTTTTTTGTTGACTTCTTTATTAACATGATTATGTTGTTTTTGCATTAAATTTAAATGCTGCTATTACTAGCAATACATATGCTGTAGAGTGTACTCAATTGTTACACCAAATTTTGACTCAATGTGATAACCAGATATTTCGGTGGACTTACTACTTAGACAAAAACTTTATTAGATGAATGTCTGATTATAAAAAACTGTTTTATTTTTGGATTATGATGTATGTAATGAAATCTTTGTAGTATCTATATCATCTACTAATGCTTTTGCAGACCATTGTTTAACTTACGCTGTCTTCAAATTGTTTTTTATGTTATCTTCTACACTTTTCAATACTAATATTTGAACGAGCTAAAGTTTTTATGTTTGTAAGTTTGGATCTTGGAAGCAATCTTTGGAACTATTGATCCGATTTCGAAAATTCTTTCATTAATAGAAAGAGACATTATCCCCGAGTGTCTACTTCTTATTCTTCTTTGCCGTTCCCTCACTGCTGAGGATCACGACCACGAGGATACGTCTCCAAGCCATGCGGTCTCCTGCAGCGTGGAACGCTCGGTACAAGCTGCCTCCAGCAGCCTTCTTGATCGCGTCTGTCCATCTTACCGAGTGTCTTAGGCTTATTAATAATGTAAACGTGGAATAATTTCCGACCATAATGCGACCGAAGCAGAGGCCAAATGCTAGGTAGTCAGAACTTCCGCTCAATCAAAACAACCTATTAACCAGCGACAAAATTAACAATATTATTAGATAGGTTGACGTCATTGAGACATATTGCAAAATACCTCACGATCAAGGTTATCGGGAGTGACTCAGTAGTGACCATAACTATAATCGAGATACTGACCAATTACGGGTATCTATCTATTTAAGATCATACCACGGAAAATGTCAAAATGTTCTCTTGTTAGAAGAAGGTGTTCTAACAAGGGGGATATGTGGGAAGATCCAATATTTATTTTTGTAATAATGTCTTAAATATGGAATTTTCTATGGCGGTCTAGACTATGACTTTTATTTTGTAAGAATTTTGGTCTTCATCTTGATAACGAATCTCTATGATTCTGTTACTAAAGTTAATATTATCTTCTACCATTCACTTCAAGTATCATCATTATCATCAATCATTTCTCTGTCCCTTGTCCCATGCAACTTAGGATCGACCTAGCATAATTATTTTTTCTCATTCTTTTCATTCTTCATCATGTCTGTCATTCATTCACTCCTTTTTCATTCATTTCAAGTGTCACCATTCTTCTAACCTTATACTAGTTTATTTCTGGTCTGCGCAGCATGTTTTCTTTTTCCATGCTTCTGTATTACTCTTCATCTCATCAGACACCTCCATTCTTGCCGTATCATCCTTCACACATTTATACCTACTATTACTTATAGTTCATCATCATCTGCCTAGCCTTTTCCGAAACCATCTTGGGTTCGGCTTCCAGTCTAACCGGATGCAGCTGAGTACCAGTTTTACATGAAGCGACTGACATATGATGCCCCTTAGTAAGACCGGATGTCAGACTTTTGGCTTCTGACTAATCGTAACGACTGTCAAAGATCTACAAATGACAGCTGGGACCAACTGCTTAATGTGCTTTCCGAGGCACGGAGGAAACTCGGCATGTAATTATGGTCACCCGTCCACGGACCAACTTCGCCAACCACCGCTTAACCTTAAAGTTCAACCCGTGCGACTGTTATTATTTAGCCACGAGCTCCTCGTTCATATCAAGTGTATTAATGATTAATTCTGTCTCTTTCCAGGTAAGCAGACATACCTCATCGATAGATAAGTACCTACATAGAACCTCCACGGTGTAACACTGTTAGTCATAGTACTTGCAGCTTCACAAGCACTCGATGAATTCAGGTCGAGATGGCTGCGAAGATTCGGCTAATGTCAGCCATTTTATCCAACATTTTATCTCTTGATTAACTCGTACTGTGTTTATTTAGTTAACAATTACGATGAATTTATCTAAAATTATATGTTTCTTGGATACGAACTAAGTGTTTGAGGTCGAAGTTTATCTGTTTGCGGTTTGACATTATCGTTCCAAGTTTTAATAATGGTACTTATGTAAGCTTGTGAATTATGTTTAACGTTGCCGCTTTGACAAGGCGAATATTTTTTTTCGACTCTTAAGTTTTTTTCTGATACCTTGCTTAATCGTCTTTGAATAGGGGGCAGGAAGACAGTTGAAATATGTCGAAATAATTATTGACGATGATGATGAAATAATTTGCGTAAAAGAAATATAATTATTTTGATTTATAAAATTCTGGATGCAATACATACGTGGGACACTCAGAAAGTTTTGCGAAACTAAAAAAAATTGTTCTATACGTACATATATTTTTATTAAATCTTTTCAAAGTACTTTCCACCAGCCTCTATACAAAGATTCATGCGCCTAAACCAGTTTTCAAAACACTTTTTCCAGTCCGCCGCAGACACCTCGTTTACAGCCTGCTCGAACCCAGCCAGCGCATCTTCCGGCGACGAAAATTGTATCCCTTTGAGCTGATTTTTTATTTTTGGGAATAAAAAGAAGTCACACGGTGCTAGATCAGGGCTGTAAGGAGGGTGACCCAGGAGTTTGACTGGCGTGCTGTCCAGGAAGTCCCTCGTTTTGAGTGCGGTGTGCGCAGGTGCATTGTCGTGGTGGAGCAGTAGCCCGCGGAGCCCTGTGTTTGGTCGCTTGTTGCTTATAACAGAGAAAACTTCTGGCAAACATTTGGAAGTATACCATTCGGCATTAATGCTTCTTTGATCCCGTAAGGGAATTGATACCAAGTGGCCAGTCAAATTAAAAAAGCTAGCGATCAAAATCTTACCCCCGCTTCTAGATCGCTTCACTTTGGTAGGCGTTGGCTCATTTTGAAACACCCAAACAGTCGACTGGCGCTTGGTTTCTGGGTCGTATTGATAAATCCAGGACTCATCACCTGTAACGATGTCGTAAACACGCCGAGACGAGCCTGCTTCAAATTTGTTAAGCATATCACGGCACCATTCCACCCGGGCCTGCTTCTGAGCATCGGTGAGGTTGTGCGGCACCCAGCGTGATACTATCCTCCTCACGCGAAGATGGCTGTGTAGAATCTCGTGAACGCTTCCCGATCCAATCTTCAATATGTGTTGAATCTCCTGATATGTAATTCGCCTATTGTCTTGGCTTAAATTTTTCACTGCTAGCACGTTTTCTTCGGTAACAGCCGTCAAAGGGCGACCGCTTCTTTCGTCATCCCCCAAAGTTGGTCGACCGCGCTTGAATTCGTTATACCAACGATACACGGTTGCCTTGGAAGGGCCTTCATCCATGAATGCCATTTGAAGTCTATCGTACGATTCATCCGGTTTCAGGCGACACTTGAAATCGTATAAAATCATAGCTCTAAAATGTTCCCGGCGCAGATCCATATTTCAGTGAGACACAATACTTTGAATTAACTCGCAAAAAATGTGGAGGGAAATTTTGAAATTGGAACTTACTTATTTTTACTTATAAATAATCATATTTTCGAAAAACATAATAACTGGCCAGTCTCCCATATATAAAAACTTTTTTTCGCAATACTTTCTGAGGGGCCTGGTATATAGCAAACAATGAAAAGGTTTGACACAAACTATTCCGCACTTTAAACTATACATATTAAATATTCCGATTTCTTAACATCCTGATTTTAAATCATTAAACAGCTGTTGATTGGTATATAACCTTCTCAGTTTAACATAAAACATGAATTCAAATTAATCAGGCGCAAACTTGGAAATAATTACTTGTCATAAATATTAAAACACGGAAGTTGAATCAGAAGAATAATTTATTATGTAGGCGTATGCTTTCAAACCAGTTGGGATTAGAATTACTTAGAATTTGAAGAAACGGGCCAACGGAAAAGGGAGTGCTAATAAAATAACTTTAGAATTATTTAAATATAAGTTTTTTTCTTATGTTATTAAATTAGACTCTGATTATGGAGGTCCAATGGTTTATTTTTGCTGATTATTTAGTGGGAGATTAAAACGATGACTATGCAGATAATAATGGTAGTGTTCTGATAAAATGTTTTTTAGAGGTACATATGCTAGGAATGTTGAAGCAGCAATGAATAATTTTGGGGACGGCAAAGTGAAATAGGAAATATCACTGAAGATGACGTCAGAAAAATTAAAATTCAATACAATCGATGTTTATTATCTTTATTTCTTTTGATGCTACAGTTCCCACATATATTGCTACTTTGATACACCCAACACAATACCTCTTAACAAACCCACTTCGTCACCAGAACCATTAATCAAAACAGAAAGTTCTAACATTTCTTCATCCACAAACAATACAGTTACAATCAAAACGAGATCAAAACCGACTGTCCAACTGAAGCCTTAAGCTGTGTGTGCAACGGAACTTCTGGTTTGACAGCTGCTGGTCTGCTGACATAGAGCATAGAATCGCTTGCAGCGTCTAGATATAGCAGTAATATTTGAATTTTTGACGTGCGTTGAGCCTTGTCTGTCATGGACTGTCTTCAAAGCTGTCAGTTTAAATACGTCATTATTGTCGTAGCTAAATAGAAACAGCCGAAATGGTCTTCGATCTTCGTGGTTAAGCAACGCTTGCCGAGGTCAGTCCGTGGATGGGTGCCCATTTCTAATCTAACAAACCTTAAAGTGCCCCCGGAAAGAAAGTTTAACCGTTGGTCCCGGTTGTTATTAAGTAAGATCATTTATTTCAAGAAAGCCAGTTACAGGCACTTTTGAATAGTCGAACAACAATAAAAATGAAGCTACAGTCCCAGTCACAACGCTTAATAACTTGTGAAAGTACTGTAGTTGTCCATTCCAAAGCGTAGATCTCTATGGAGAAGAATAGGTAAGAAAGTCCATGGATACTCTTTTAAATCACGGATCACGGACCTTTTGTCTCAGTTACGGATAGACAGAAACGCGAAAGCCTGCATCAGTCTTTTCCAGAGCTACCGTATTATACTGTTACTCTGGAGGCTAAATAGACATTTGCTCCCCGTTTGTCCTACTCTACTGTTTTTTTTCTCTGATTAATTTTGTTGCGGGATCCAAGACAGTTAAATTGTTTCTCTAGGATATCGTTGAACTTCATTGTCTCGGCGCTTTTATTGAGGTCGCCACAGTTGATTCTAGCTTTAAGAGTTGCAGTGGTTTGGGAATACAGTGGCGGACTTGTCTTATAATTGGGGTAAAGGCTAGGCATATGCTGACTGTCGTAGTGAGAGTAAACGGTGTTTAGTCATCGGAAATAAACTTATATCTCTTCCTCTTTCACTCTTAAAACTCCTGAAGAGTTACGCAATTCGCTTCCTGAAAAGTTATGAAGACTTATTAGCCGATTGACGTTAATTTCACTAAGAAATGTCTACCTTCAAAATCCCGTTGGGCAATCGTCGTTTGCTCATGCAGATACCTGGAACCCATAGCGTGTAGTACGTCAGCGCCGCCTAGATATTCCTGAACATTCCTCGTATCCAGCGATCACGCCCGTCCGCCACATTCTTTGGTCTAGTTTGTATAGAAACTGTTGACAATGCCGCCTCTAGCATTGACCGCTGCGTCATCTCCATGCTCTGTGGTTCTCTACTGACATTTTGCTGCGCTGTGGCTAAATTACTTGTTGCGTAAACTTGTGACAGATGGCGTTATTTCGACCGTTTGCTGAGCGGGTTATGTTTTGAAATTGTATTAATTTTAATCGTGTTGTGTTCTGGAGCTTGTTATGCTAAAGCTGTATTTAGATAGCTTTAAGTTATATTTATCTATACTTATCGACAAAGTAAATTAACTTAGCCGATATAAATGAAAATTAAAAAAAAAAACTATTGAATTAGGCGAGCATTCATCATCTGTCTAGCCTTTCCCAAAATGTGTTGTGGTCGGCTTCCAGTCTTACCGGATGCAGCTGGATACTTATTTTACATTAAGCGACTACATATCTGACCTCCAGTTACGATTAATTGGGAAGTAGTATTTAATAGAAAAAAAAAACATATAATCGACAGTCTGTGGCATTAAACACAACACAGAATTTGAGTCCTATAATCGAAAAATTCTAAAAAAAATTGATTCAAATATTATTTTTTGATATACGCACACCAGTAGTATAACAACGCCAAGAAAACTTGTGTCTCAAGGCTGTACCAAATAGATTTCCAGTTATTCATCTCGTGGCGAATAACGGGTGATAACTTGATTCTAGGCTGACATCTAACATTATGGATGAGCCCGGTTCACAAGTTGACATTACCGTCTAAGCTCGCAACGCCCAGCAACAACACACGATTTGAATAATCTCTGACGCGACTGTCAAAGTAGGATGTACTGTGATGGCTATTGCATACAATAAGACTTAACCTGTTTTCTGACAGTATGAAACGTGCTTTCATTCTTGGCAACATAATGTTAGATTAACCACATTCAGCCAATATGCCACTTCTGGAACAAAAACCTATTCGCGGATCCAGTGTGGGTTCGTTTATGTCATAGAATAATTAGAACTTACTTTAATTACAAATGACATTCTATATGACATTTTCCAATTTCCTCACGAAGTAATTCTTTCACCGTTTTAGAGTAAAGGTGATGAAATAAATTGATAAAAGTTTACTTTGTTATTGCGGTTTACCGCACGTCGGAATTGGAATCATGAACCTACCTATAAAGACTTATGACGTTGAAAAAGGCAAATCAAATCCAAGACCAACTATTAAGGTCTTTAAACCAGTCTTCTCCTAAACTAAAACACAACAAATCTATTAGCAACTCCACAACGGCCATCGAAACATTACACAACATCTAGCAGACTATTTGTACCACTTTTACTTTCAAAAAGCCCAGACGGAGTAACAGGTTGGATAACAGTACCAACGAACCAAAATTACTTCGAATCTGGCCACAGATTGCCTTGGGAAAACGAAAACTCGGTGGGAAGACTTTGTATAGAAACAATGTTGCTACTGAAATTTCTTCCGCAAATAGTAAATTGTTGAACAGAATAAGTTTGTTTCGTTGTCCGAATGGCCGCCATTTTGTTGTTGATAGTTTGACTTGCTGCTTCTAGAGTTGCAGTCGACATTTTGGTGGTGAACTGAAAGTTAAAGTGGTTTTGGTAATGTTAAATTGTTATGCAGTTGTACTGCGAGAAAATTGCTTTTGTATCTGTCTAATTCTCTGTATATTTTTATCAACCACTTCTTCATAATATCTAGGCTAGGAAAAACATCTTCAAGCAACTTGCTAAGATATAGTAGGCACTTAATACAAAGGCAGAATCCCAAAGTCTGACAGCCCTAGGACACAGTTTCGTATAATGCAGTAACTGGGATGTCGATGTCAGATTGTATTCGCGCCTGTAAACTCATGTTAAACTGCATTAGGTTAAGCTGGTAGCAGCCTTAAATCTGGATGGAAAAAGGCTGAGTATAGGTAAAATGAATTATGATCATAATTAACACCAAAGAAACGATGGATGGACTGTGTGAAGGATGATATGGCAAGAAAGGAGGTATCTCTTAAGGAGGAGTGTGACAAGTAATAGAGAAGAATAGAAGAAGAAGACATGCTGCGCCGACCCCAAATAAATTGGGATAAAGGGAAGACAATGATGATCATAATTAGCACATAAAATCACGGTTGTTTTCCTACTGTTTTCGTCAAAAGAATACCCAGAAAGTATTCCAACCCATTTTATTTCGCAAAGTCTGATGCCCTGACTGAAAAACTGAAAGTCATGGGGAGACGCCCTTACCCAGCAGTAGAATGACGCAGGCTAACAGAATCAGTATTGATTCTGTTTCCTTGAAACCGTAAACACAATATCAGTGGTAAAAGAATGCATCAGCCAATCAGTAGGTTGCGGCAACCGATTATTGGCGTTACGAATATATTGCCAGATGTAGGCAGTGGTCGCTGCCGGAACGTGAATGCAATTGAGACTCAGTACTGTTACGTGAAATTCTGTTTCATGAAACTATTTATGTATATTATGTGAGCAGCGGTGGCCCAGTGGTGGTAGCCCCAACTTACGAGCAGTAAGCCGAGTGTTCGAACCCAGGCAAGCGCATTACTTTGTCTAATTTATTTCACCGCTGCTCTCAAAAACGGTGAAGGAAAACAACGTTAGGAAACCGGAATGTCCAAGAACTAAAAATTCGAAGACATGCGTACCAACCCACACTGGGTCCACGAGGTGGATTACATTCCACTCCCTCTCATAGCGAGGAAGCCTGTGTCCCAGCAGTGGGAACATTATAGGCTGATTATGTATAGGTACATAATAGATTGATCAGTTCCGTGATATATCAAGGGAGTGTCAACAGTAACTACATCGTTGATTTAGTGGTTGCAATCGCGTCTGCTGTCCTGGGATCGGTTCCCGGGTCGGGCAAAGTGTTATTGGGTTTTTCATCAGGAATTTCTCAGTAGCAGCCACGGAGTCTTCTTTAGATTCTTCTTCTTCTAGATTTATGCCCGGTTGATGGAAATAGGCTCGCACCCTATTACATGAGACTTAAACATAAGTGGCGAAATGCCTATCCCCGAAGGGTTTATATATATTATAAGATTGCAGATTTTTTTTAAGTCAATTATAATTTAGTAGCGGTGTTAATTGCCACAGGATGCGGCAGAAATATCTACAAGCAACCTCAAATATCAAAGATTCCTAAAATAGTGCTAGCAAATACTAACGTTATAAGATTTCTAATAGGTTGAAGAAACAGGCAGAAGCTACTTTTGTAATTATATTTGACTTTAGAAAGGTAATAGATCCATCTGGTAATAAAAAGTGCAGTGAATGCACCAGGCCATGTTAGTCATCTTGTGCAATACGGATACTAGAACGCCAGTAGGTGATGCAAATAGAACCTTGTTGTTATATTAATAAGGTTAGTTCCTGTATTGATTACGTAACACAATATTATGGAAACAGTATTTGGAACATCTTTTATAACACCAGTCTATTACTTCCCATGCAGAGACGACAAAAGCATTAATAACCACATTTTGTCAAGATTGGAGGTGGATTGAGTCCTGCCCCCGTATTCACAAACGCTTGGATTCGATTTCGATTCGGGAAGTTGTATGTCTATTTCGCTCGCTTTTGTAATGCCAAAACAAGATAGACATACGACTTATCGAATCGAAATCGAATCCAAGCGTTTGTGAATAAGGGGCCTGGTTTGCTGACGATATTTTCCGATATACAATTATAATCCAATGAAACTGGTGACAATGAAAAACCGAACTAAATTTCTCTTGAAATGAAACGAATAATAGCTGAAATGAATTTCAGCTTGTTAGTGTCACTGGAACTTTATTCATTTATATTATGAGGATATCTATCATGCATTTTCAAAGCAAGAAAATGAGAAAACTTGCCGAGGAAAGAAAAAAAAACACTCATCTATCAGTGTCTCATCAGAAAGTATTGGTTCTAAAAATTGTCTCATAAAGGGAATACAATATAACACCCAATAACAGCCTAACAAACAAATCGCCTGTCATAATACCAATTGAATAAAGTAAAAGCTTTTTGTGAAAGAAATATACGCAAAACACACCAAAGTGACTGCTGACAATTGGCTCTTCAAAATCAGACTGAATGCTACAGATTAATGTACAGGACGTGTCCAGAAAGTTAAGAAATTCCAGAATTTTTAGCAGAAAGGGTATATTTTAGGAGACTGTTACTCAATTCCCTTGGGTACGCTAGCAAAGCAATAAAAAGACAAAAATTTGCCCGAACCGACGGGGTTATTTATGCCTGGGGATTTTTTTTAGTGCTGAATATTAAGTCTTGTGAGGAAAGACTTGAATTTTACGATATCTGATATTATTAGACAGAACTTATACAACTTTTACACCAACCAACTTGAACTTTTACTTTGAACCAACAATCTGAGAATGCCAAATACACATACATACATAAACTCACGACTTTTCCTGCTTACCCACGGGGGTAAGTACCACAGAATGCCAACTATGACGATACTTAAGAAAGAAAGAAGAAAAGAAAGAAAAATATTTATTTGTCGCAGGGACATGACGTGCATACAAAATAACAATGAAAACAATAAAAATAGAAAGCATAACAAACATTTGTAAGTACACGATAAAATGTACAACAATAGGATTAAAAAAATAGCAAAACTTACATAATTTCTTTTTCGTCGTCCACAAACATTCATCTGGTCATACACGACAAAAATATTTCAAATTTACCAAGTCAGGTAAAATAATTTTGTCCCTAATTAGAATTTCTCAATATCCGACCCTAAAAAGAAACCAAATAACATCCGTCAGTCCCTTATCTCCTCTAAACCATTTAAAACAAATTACGCAACCTAAAGCCATAAAGCACAGTGCGCAAAAAATAGCACACATGAGGACAAAAAGGGCACATTACCGAAATTCGGATACTTTTCCGAGTAATGAAATTGCACAACAAACGGTTCGGAAGAAAAAAAGGAGGGATGCTAGTGAGCCCCTGTGTCTTATTTCCGAATCGTAAACAAAGTATAATGGCCGGCTGTACGCGGTATGGTGATCAATTTAGGCATCTTCTCGGGAAAAATAATAAAAATAAGAAGGTTTTTTCGTAAATAAATTCGTTAGTAAAGTCTTTATATTTGATTTACGAGTTTTGTCCCTTAAAAGGTTGAGCTGAGTAGCTTTTGAGTTTAATAAGCAAAACAATATGGAAAATAAAAGTCCAAAAGCTTAAAATTGGGGACATTCTTACCTTACTTAGACTAAAATTAGTTCAGCAGTCACAAACACGTAGGAAATAAGTAAAGATAAAATGTATAAGAAGATCAACATAAATAAAAACTGGTAAAAGTAAGACAACGGAACATATGGAAACGATTGCATACATTCTATTAAGTTAATAACACTTGACGGCACTTAAGTTGGTCTAAGTCATAGGAATAACCGATAAGTTACTACTCAAAGTCTTAAACTTAGCTTGCTTCTGCTTATACACTCCATTAATGATTGATGATTTGATTCAATACCGCTTTTGATCGTGAAAGTAAACCATAATCGTTAAATAGTAAAACCAATACAAAACCGATCACAGTGCACAATTTATAAGGTATAAGTCTGCCCTAAAAGCGAATAATCGTGAACACACTTTTCAGACAAAACTAAAACGACCGAAATTACAGTTAGCGCGTAACAAACTTCACAAAGAAACCAAAACACCAATCGATTTTAGTAAAAAATGAGTGAGCATAAAAAAACCGTTTTAAAAAATGTTTTTGTCCACATCAGCTCACGATTTGGACCACAGTGCACTGTCCACTGCGTGTCGGAATCCAACACGCTCTACTTACTTCAACTGTAACACTTGTCAATTTCTAAGTAAATATTTCAAATATCTACCTTTTGTAAACGTTTATACGCAAAATTTCACATTTAATTGGAAACTCGTATTTTAATTAGTCCGTCAATTTTTTTTATGTTTTATGGGTACGAAAGAGAAATGCCCGATGTTTATCTTGTGGCTATTTGATGGAATGTTCATTAAAACTACACACATCAAAAGTGTCTAGGGATCAACATATATTTTTGCAATAACTTTTCTCCTGATTGATATTAATTAAAATTTTCTTTAAGGATTCATCAAATAAAGTGTTTTCGTTTGTCACAGTAACGATAAACCAAGTCACCTTTGCATTAATAAAGAAATTTGCCATTTTCTAATAAAGGGATTTTTGACATTTGAACCACTAACATTAAAGTTCGAAAAAAAGACTGAAATAACAGTTTTCTTTAAAATTTTATTGGGTAACTTAAACAATTAATAATCCGTGTTTCTACCGCGAACACTAACAACACAAGAACATCGGTTTGGCATACTCAAAATGAGTTCATCCAAATCACGCTGTTGAATGGCCGCCCATGTTCGTTGCAACAACAAAAAAAGGTCTTCTTGCGACTGGATACCCTCCATATTCGGCAGAGCTCTTCTCTGTAGCATATCCCATGCATGCTCAATCGGGTTCAAGTCTGGCGACTGAGCAGGCCAGGGCAGGACATTGATGTTAGCTGCGGCGAGAGTCTGTCTTACAACTCTTGCGGTGTGCGGTCGTGCATTATCATGCATTAACTGAAATAAGGGACCGATTTGCACTTGTAGAGGAACGATGACGTCTGATACAATCGTCTCAGCATAAATATGAGCGTTGAGGTTGCCTCTGATCCAAATCAACTCAGTTCTTCCGCCGATCCAAATACCCGCCCATACCATGATGGTTCCACCACTATAAGGATGGACTTCCTGGCAGGATTTTAATCGCTGTTGGCGTCCAGGGGTTCTCCAGTGTCGTATACGTCTTGTATCCGGTCTCATACCAAAACGAGACTCATCAGAAAAGCACACGAAACGCCATTGTTCTTCTGCCCAATTTCTGTGTTCAAGAGCCCATTGATATCGAATCCTACGATTGTGCATTGCTATAGGTGGTACCCGTAGCGGTCTTCGGGAATGAAGGTTCACTTCATGCAAGCGGTTTCTGACTGTTTGGTCGCTAATTAAGTTCCCTGAAGAGTGATGAAGCCTCAGGGCTAACATCATGGCGGTTATTGTTGGAGCTCTTCGAGTTAAGATTTGAATGTATCGGTCTTGTCTCCGTGTGGTGCAGCGATACCGTCCTCCATGGCGCTCAGCCACGGTACCAGTGCTTCGGTAACGTGTCCAAAGTCGACTGATAACACTCTGACTTGTATTCAGAGCTAAAGCCACAGTACGTTGCCGGGAACCAGCTTCTATCATTCCCACGGCTCTGAGCATTTCTTCCCTGCTTAAATGACGTCGCCGCTCCATAATAACGTTGGTTTTAATCAGTAGTAAGGAAACAGTAGCACTAATAATGTCTTCAATGCGTTGTATGTTTTTATAGGGAAAATATTGACAGCTGATTTTCATCTTTTACTCGAATTTGATTCACAGTTCCTGATTCAAATTATGAAATGCACCAAAAAGGATCCATATAAATTTATAAAATCATAAATTTATTACAAAGCCACATCTCAATCTCAAGAAATCCGCATAAAAATGCTTGATCCCTAGACACTTTTGGTGTGTGTATTTAAATTACGCTGATGGAAGAAAAACATTAAGTTTCATGGCGTGAAGTTTAGTCGGTGGTAGTGAATTAGTGTGGTAATCATAGGCTATGCTTCTAATTACCAAGTTTATGGCGTGCTGGTGTGCAAATTATGTTAGTGTTTTACTGACTTGGTTTATAATGATCTGGTTTAAATAATTATTCCTTTGATGTCGTAATTGAAATATTATTTTTCTTGTCTTACAGAGTATTCCTGAAAGGAAGAGGCCTTAGCCCTCATGTAAATTAATTGGGTAGGAGCAGCAAATGCTCGTCGCAATCATTGTTAAATGGTAAATCTGTGAATTCTCTTAGCCTAAACCTAAGAACAAAGAGTCCCAATTCAGTGTTTTAAACAACCCATCTTCTTCTTCAATATCTAGTGTGTTTAGTGGTTAACCTGGAGGCATAAAAAGCCACCTATGAAAATAGTATTTTTAAAACGAGCACTAGAAATAATTATTTCTCCTAAATTACTTCCAAAGCACTAATGAAGTCATCTTCGTCCCCATTTCAATTAGCAGCAGTAAAGGTTATGCTACCAAAATAGTGCAGTCATTAGGCCACCCACTGAATGTTTCATAGATTTTGAATTAGCAACACCGCAGTGTCCCGCATTGCCTTTTGGCCAAATGTGCTATTAGTGATGTGAGAGTATCGATTTTTGGACATAATTTGTATCGATATAATACTAGTTTTGTTCGACATTTTTAGAAAGAAATAATGTCGTTTATTTGGTATCAGTACCGTATGTAGGTAAGTACAATAATTGAATCAAATTTAAAAAGTGTCAAAATAAAAACAGGATTGGGTTTAGATGATTGAATAAATTAATTACTGAACATTAACAAGTCAAAACGATCTAAGACTTGATACTATCGTTTAACGTAGGTGTCTAAATATAAAAACACTAGATTAGCTTCCCTTTGTAGCCATCGCGTTTATGCAGTAATTATTACAACAGACAGCGTATTTCATATCCCAAGGAGTATAGCGTGTTATGTTTATAAAAACCCATGCCCTAAATTAGCCAAGAACGCTAATTGCACCATAATTAACAAAGGAACATTAGTAGCTATTATATGTGTTAGGTAAAAACTACAATAAGTGCTTTAACAACATTACTTTGAGTATCACACTGCATAGTTAAGAAATCAGATTCATTATTTCTTTATTTTGACTGCCATTAGCCTTCACCGCAAAATTAGCTGTCATTGATGATAAAAAAACTAAATACATATTACATATTTTTTTTACTTTGCAACTGTTCTAAGATTATTATTGCAAAATGTTCAGATAATCTCCAATATCAAAAAACTTCTTACTATTATATAGGCATATAAACGTGAATTTAAAAAAAATCTTGTTAAAAATGAACTCACAATAGCCTATTAGATTTAATTCAACTTTGTTTTGGTTCTGACATACTTAGTCAAAAATCTAGTTCAGCACAGACGATTATTTTGACATGCAAAAAAATAACCTTGAAAAAGAGTTACGTTACTAAGTTTACACCAGTTTTTGTATATTAAATTCGAAACTAGTTACTCCTTGATCTGAAACTGCACCGTATTTTTAGACATTTTATGCACTGCAAGTAAGGCTTAGAATAGGCACTCACTTACTATTTGAACGTCAAAATTACTTAAAAACATCCTACAAAATGCCAGCCCTCCACAACTTACTAGTGATTTAACTAGAAAGAAGAAGAGATGGAACTAACTCTCCAGATATTATAAATTTATCGACAAAAAACATGAAAAATCGAAAACCCATCACTACCCCACGACAATTTCAAGCTGCTGAGTCCAGCAAAAAGTCTCATTGGATATTTATCTATCACAGCATTCGACCTAATGTTGTTGCACTGCGAAAGCAATGCACTGATGAAATTTCGACGAGAACCACATTTTTTCGCGCACTGTTTAATTTCCAGTCGAAATTATTCCAAATGTCGGCAAAATTCCTTTCGTTTTTGGCGAAAGTTTACGAAATTAAATGTGTTTTTGATTACCGTTCTGGATTTGGAAATGAAAAATGAGGAACGTTTAACGGGTTGTGCTTTTGTAACTAAAAGAAAGCTAATTCTGGAGATGGTTTAAGTTGATGGTGCAACCAGATTGGACTGCTTTTTTTTTAAACTTCGGTAATTGGCTTAGGTGGAAAATGCCATCTGGGCTGTGCTCACGTGGTGGATTTCGGCCCTTCTGTCTTTCATAGATAGAACAAATGTCCTGGGCCTCAAGTTTGCTATTACAATAGTGTCAGAATGGCCTATCATTGATTTCATAATTGTTGATTTTGACAAGTTTGGTAATCTACTAATTATAATGGCGTCATTATGACTTCACAATGACACTCCATTGAAAGAAATGGCATAGTATTACAGGCAAATGACAGATCATTATGAATTTAGCAGATTACGAACTTTTAGCAAAATGACAATGGGATCGTGATCGTCGTTGGAAAGACGATGTTTATAAAAATAGCAGACTTGAGGCCCTGGTTATCGTTAAAGATACAACCACCTAGCTACCTAAAAACCGGCCAAGTGCGATTCGGACTCGCGCACTAAGGGTCCCGTACCATTATTTATAAAAACGCAAAAAAATCACTTCTGTATATGGGAGCCCCCTTAAATATTTATTTTATTCTGTTTTTAGTATTTGTTGTTATAGCTTCAACAGAATTACATAATCTGTAGAAATTTCAACTGGCTAACTATCACGGTTCATGAGATACAGCCTGGTGACAGACGGACGGACGGACGGACGGACAGCAAGTCTCAGTAATAGGGGTCCGTTTGACCCTTTGGGTACGGAACCCTAAAAATAAACTTTAGTCTAAAATAACGTTCTTCTAGCCTATCGAAAACCATGACGTGAAATTCAACATCATCATTATATCAGCCCGGAATCCCCCACTGCTAGTATAGAGAGGCCTTCCCTTTTTTCTGCCACACTACCCGGTTCTGTGCGTCCCTTATCAAGAAATTCAACATTTACAAAGACATAAAGTAACATAAAAGTATAATAATAAAATCAATAATTAAACGAACGACTCAAACTGGAATTCTAGAACGGCTGGTATTGCTTAAAGTGCTATCTTTGAGCTCGATACAGACGTTACAACACCGTGTTATATCGCTTGCAAGTCTTACAGCTTTGCAGCGGAACGGTAAACGAGAGTATAAGTCTTTATTTAAGTGTGATTTGCACATGGTGAGTGTGTTTAACAGACCACTCATGTAAGCTGTATCGCAAGGCAAGTTACTGTCCCACTGCAGTAATAGGAACAGTGGAGTTTAAGTTGGTATGACCGACGAAACTCTACTTATTCCCCAGATGGGGGTATCCAAGAAAAAGAGGGAAAGTCTTAACACATACATAGAAAGAGCGATAATTACATGCAACTAAAGTAACTCCTCATTGAATTTATTTAAAAAAAAAAACCGAAGCAGCAATCTTGTAATGCAACTCGTGAGAATATCTGAAAGCCAAATTCCTGTATTAAAAATCTTTAAATCAAAATCATCAGCGACACTCGATCACAAAAATGTTGGTAAAGACGGATTTCTGAGAGACTGGGTCAAGAATGCGAACGATTAAAAAAAAAATACGGGAACCTTTTTTGTTAAGAAAATAATTTTCCTGTGATAAATAAAATGATCAATAAAATAAAGTGAAAAAGTAAAGATATTTCTGCTAAATTAAAAGTGAAAAGGGTAATTCATCTCAATAATTCATCGATAAATTTCTAAAACGTATTTGCCCATCGTTAGCAAATACGTTAGTACATACATCGCATCAAAGTGAGCTAATGACGACAGCTTCGATACAAACTAGTGTTGTAATTACAAACAGGTTTGATAGCAACCGTGCGATAATATCGATGGTAATTAGAAACATCTTTTAAGAAAGATGTCAACTGTCTGTTACTGTATTGCTTATAGGCTAATTCTGTAATTAATATTCTTTAGCGTAGTGATGATGTAAATGTCTTAGGAGCAGGTAACGTAGACGTATTAAAAAGTTGTGTTACAGCGGCTTTTTATATTCTTGTAAATAAAAAAATCTTCTGTTCAGATTTTAAATTACTTGGCTTGCTAGTATGTACTGGTTCATGCTTCCTTGCTCCAGTTGTTGAAAGTGCGACTGTTGTACCTGGGAACCTAAGTTCGTTTCCCTAGTTTTCTAATTTGTTACATTTTATTGACTCTTGTAGTGGATTGTATCATCATCATCATCATCATTTCAGCCGAAAGACGTCCACTGCTGAACATAAGCCTCCCCCAACGCCACATTGACATAAGGGGGGTTTTGCTATAATCGCCACGCTAGGCAGGCGGGTTGGCGATCGCCGTACAGTTGTTACAAAAGCACAGAGAACGCTGCTGCCCATTCTCTGGCAAATCCTTTAGTCGCCTCTTACGACACCCACGGGAAGATAAAGGATGGTGCTATTCTTTACGTCCGACACCATACAGAGCAAAGAGAGTGGATTGTATGGGGAATGATAATTTATTACGAAAGAGAAAGAAGTAAATGTGTCCGTGACGTCTGACAGGGGAGAGTGGAAGAAGAAAATGTGTTGCGCCGACCCCAAGTAGAATGGTACAAGGACAGGAAGATGATGATGATGATCAAAGTATCAGACCTTTTTATACTAAATATTATTGGCTTGCGTTTTACGGAACTGAGGCCTGGGCAAAATGTGCGTGTACAATAATGAATGTCTAAACGATGGCACGGTTGGCGCAGCGGCTGAGCGATCGACTGCTGCGCTGCGCGTCGCGGGTTCGATCCCCGCATGGAACATATATTTATAAGGCCTACAGATAGTTGTTCCGGGTCTGGTTGTTTGTGTATGTCAGTTTAAATGTTTGTATACGCACCCATGACACAGGAGAAATTCGTAGTGTGGGGAAAAGTTAAAAAAAAATACAAAAATATTTCTCTGTCTACCCCTTTAAAGAAACAAGCGTGATCTTACAATATAAATCTCATCTTAATGCTTTGATTGAAAGCTCAATAATCTCTTAACAATTTTCCTTAACAACTCACATTAGTACATAATGATTAATTACATACACATAAACGTACATACGAACGAACATATGGAAAGCAAGGTCATTGCCCATAAAGTGGTAATTATTGTTACCTCTAGATATAAATGGGGTAATGATTTAGACCTTAGCTTTTCTGAGACATATGCATCTAGTGTAGATATGGTTTGAAGGTTGGGCAATGTCATTTAAAAGTAAACTTAATTGTGATAGTCACAAATCATCAAGTTATTTATTTTAAAATATCAGGCGCGGGTCAAAAGAATCTACACGGTAAGATAGTGGTAATGCACGATAGTTCCACCCTAGGCAGACAGACCTGCACAGTTGTTGATTGGCTATAATTCTACCACGCACAGTAAAAGGTAATCTATTTATTAAAGCTTTTGTAGGAACGAATAAATCTATTCAGACTGTTTGTAATTGTCAGTCCAATTCTTGAGGAAGGTAGTAGGCTAGAGCCGAGAAACGGCAGGAAAAATCGCGGCACACATCCAGTTTTATATTAAAAGCATAACTATTGGTATGAGACGATCAGGATTGATGGTAGTTGAACACCTTGTGGAAGTTATCTATAGAAAACCTATTACCACCTGTATAGTGTGTCACTAAACGTCGGCATTCAAAAAAAGACAAGTACCGCAAAAGTAGCAAGCAATTGAGATGGTTTTAACTGTTGTTTCTAGGTTGGATGCGATGCTATATGATGCCGATGTAGGACCGGTTACGCATCGGCAATCCCCTTGGCGAAACAGATATCCACGGGAAAAATAATAATTCAAAATTGCACGTATAGTGTCGCAAGGATCTTTAGCCGAATGACTTTGACATAAAATGCAGTTGGTTAACATTTTAGAAATTGTATTGAAAAAACGAAGTTGTGGTGTTAGTCCTAATTCTGACCACGCGCCAAAAGACCTTTGGACAGCGATACAAGCCGGAAAGAACACGGTGGTAATTTAAAAAAAAATGTTTTTTATAAATTTGATTTTTGACCGTGTAGGTATGTTTATATGGGTTCAAAATCGTGTACCTACTGAATAATTGGTAAACGTTTTAGCGTCGGGTTCTCTTCCACCTCGTAATTATAATTTACTAGCTGTCCCGCACAACTTCGTCTGCGTCACATTTTCCCCGTTTTCGAAACATTTTTCGTTGCTGCTCCGCTCCTGTTGGTCGTAGCGTGATGATATATAGCCTATGTCCTTCCCCAGGTTGAAATCTATCTTCTTGCCAAATTTCATAAACATCCGATCAGCCATTTAGTCGTGAAAAGGTAACATACAAACATACAAACAAACAAAAAGAGTAACTTTCGCATTTATAATATGAATTCTTTATCAGACACAACTTCTAGAGGTCATCATAGAAGTCACTTTGAGTAAAACAAGAAACTTTTGTATAAATCTTTTTGGAGATTCGACTAAAATAGCTAAAGATATTTATGGACCTTGTGTTTTCGACCTCAGTTTCCAGATTTAAGGTCAATTGAAACTGCTAGGTATTGTTTTAATGCTTAGAAAAGAATCACGATTTTTGATAATAGTTAAACGTGCTGAAACTTTATAAGCTTCTCTCAAAAAATTAAGTTATCAGGAAATACTCACAGGAGCAACGTAAGATAACTTAAAAAGTAGAGGATTCAAAGACATGATTAGCTGGTTTATTTTTGAACACAAGAGTTTATTTTATTTTGCAGAATTTTGGTACTGCCTGCTAAACTTAAAATTATAATAAAATGGGGTAAGTTACAGTGTATAAAATATAACGGAACCCAAGAGTGACTTATCTAGAGAACTTACTTTTGGACACTAAACCATTGCCTTCAAATAGCAAAGACCTAGAGGTTACTAAAACAACAAGTTACGTAACCAATATAGAAATATCTGTATTGCATGTCACAAGATATACTCGTTATAATTTTTATGAAAAGGCTTATCTAAGATACAGCTTGTGACCTTACTGGCCGATCAAATACAGAGTAATGAACAACAGAGGTTCCAAGTTTTGTTGATTAAAACAAAGGAACTTTTTTAAAAAAAATATCAGCCAATATGCTAAAATAACTAATATAAATATATTATTACAATAAAAATATATTAAATAAACTAACAACAAACTATAAAAGGGCATCAAATAACTCCTCCTCAACGATGTCAGCTGGTAATGTAGGTACCCAAGCAATGGTGGCATTGTCATGTTGTATGGCAACACTTAGCCTCTGACCAAGGTAAACGCCAGCAGAAGACGCATTAGAACTTTATTAAGTTCTGATGCGTTAAAAACAATTATTATTGTATTATAGTTGTAACAAAATTATTTTTAAATCCTCATTGTAGGCTGAATCGGATAGGCATGTTGTTTTATTATGTGGCCAAAAAAAGAAAGAACTTGTATTTAATACTACTATCAAACCTAGTAAAAATCATACTGAGTGATTCAGGGCAAAAAAAAATTACAGCCTTTAATAATGTGAATATTAAAAAAATACCTCTCATATTTTATCAACGCTATTAATACCGTTAAAATTGCACCGATACCTCCTAAAAAATACACTATAAAACTTAATTTCCAATTGTAAATGCGAACCATTTTGACAGCTATCTTTATTTATCACCAATTCACATCATTTTCCAAAGCGCCATTACCATAGCATTATACAATAGCTTCTAACAATCAAAAGTTCAACATTATATAATAGGCTCATAAAATGACACAATGCTTGTCTATACTAATATTAGAACAAGCTAAAGTTTTTTTGTGTGTTAGTTTAGATGTAGGTTGTAATCTTCGAAACTAGTGAACCGATTCAGAAAAATCTTTCACTAATGAGAAGCTACATTTAATTTGTAAATGTAATTTTTAATTTCAAAATGTAATTGTTATTTTTAATTTAGAAGTATATTTTTTTTAATTGTAGTTGTTTAATTTTTAATGGTTATTTAAATTGTTTATGTAATTGTTTATTTTTTTTAATATTTCAATGTATCATAGTTTTTTTTTGAAGTCGTTTATACTACACACAATATAGACCAATGTTTGAAATAAAAAGATTTTATTTTATTATGTATTTATTATCATTGAGTGTCATAGGCTATTGTTTTATAAAACTATCCCGAGGGAGAATTTCTTTAGATTATTCTGACTATAACAAGAGCGAAGCCGCGAGAAAAACCAAGTAGGCTCGTAAAATGACACAATCGCTGGTAAGCAATAAAGAGGTAATCTGGCAAAATAACTGGAAACGCCCACAAGACGAGAGAAGCTGATTTATTGTCTATTGTACGCACTTCCTGGGGAAAGTGATTTGTTTGAAGTTCATGGTTCTTAGTCATTCTAGTTTTGTTGATGTTGCCATTTTTATTTTAGTTGTAAGAACGGTGACGCTTCTCAGTAAAATAAATCAAAAGCTGTTTTGGTTATGACAGCAGTCTTCAACCACCATAAATAATAGGTATGCTTTTAGCACTAAACATAATTTTAAAAAATCTGTCTAAACTGGATTTAGTATGCAAAACAATACAAGGAAAATTGAAATGATGTTTTTGCTTCTAAACACTGTCTTTCCGAGAAAAACTTCTCGACTTAGATGGAAGAATCAATATATATTTTGTAGGAAATAACGCTTAAAAAACATTAAAATATAAAAATATAATAAAATCTTCTATTTATACATAAATTACGTGCCACGTTGTTTGTCCGGGATGGCTTCCTAAACTACTTAACCGATTATAATCAAATTTGCACATTACATTTGAAAGGTAGGATAGCTTACATCTCAATTTATAGTTGCAAGGGAAAATGTGACGCAGACGAAGGTGCGCGGGACAGCTAGTATAATATATAAATATATAACGATTAAAAAAAGAGTTCTATTAATATAAATGTGACTTCTCTTGAAATGACGCACATTCACATAAGTTACCGGTTCCGTGTAAATACGAACACTCAGTATGCTGACAAATCATTATGACCCACAATGCTTCCGCATACCTTATCTTTATTATTTTCAGATTATTTCATGCTGACCACTTTTTTCGTCATGTTCTTATTAACATTTTAATAATTCTAAATGAATCTTTGTTAATTTGAATTATACCTAATATATATATATAAATATGTATGCATATGCATGCGTAAGTGAATGACATTCATGCATAGCAAAACATTTTGCCTACAATCCCGGAAAGTTTAAGGATAGTTGTTATTCATAGTAATCCCACATTTTCGCGCAACTTCGTATGCGTCACATTTTCCCCGATTTTGTAACAAATTGCTGTTCCGCTCCTATTTGTCGTAGCGTAATAATATATAGCCTATAGCCTTCCTCGATAAATGGGCTATCTAACACTGAAAGAATTTTTCAAATCAAATCAGTAGTTCCTGAGATAAGCGCGTTCAAGCAAACAAACAAAGAAGCAACCTTTTCAGCTTTATAATATTAGTATAGATTTAAAATGCTAACCACGCTGAATGACACACATCAAAGCATACCTTACCTAAATGCATAACAATTAGTGCTTATTATTAGACTAAATTAGTAATATACTTCATTATCAAACATGTCTGCAATACTTTTTACTGCACCTAGACACCCAGAGCTCCAAACCACAAAAAAAAAAAACAAAATGGTCGCCGTCTCTGTCGTCAAACTGCTCTGTACAAAGTTTTTGCAGGCAGCAGCCAGCGCCTTTTCCTTTCATTCGACCTTGCGTGCGTACCACAATAGTAATACACTGATACACTGTGCGAACTACTTGCTAATTGTTACTTGTTTTAATTTAGTAGCCAGTTGTTGGGGCTGGTATTTCCTCTGGTACGAAGTTTGGGTTGAGATAATTGAGATGTGAGGCTAGTTTTTCTGTTAGTTAGTTAGTGAAGGAGGATAGTAGAGAAGTGTGGAAGAAGAAGACATGGTCTGCTGACTCCAATTAAATTGGGATAAGGGATGTGTTAGACCGTGACTGTATTTTGAACCCTGTTTGATGATCCATAAGGTTGGTTTGGACGAAAAGAGCATAATCTAATTATTTTCCACCAAATTGTTTTTGTCTGAACAGGGATAGACATTTATTTCCTTAGTAAGTATACAAAACGTTTACAAAAACAAGAAAATAATGGTGTTTTTCATGGTCTCGAAAAAAGAAAACATAAAAATCTCAGTATTGGTAAAAAGTGAAGAAGTGTTTTTGAGATTTGATTTTCACAGAATTTTAGGTGTATTGTCAACATTTCTTTGAAATATGTCCTGCTATTGTTGAGGATACTTGATACCTCTATTTGTCAGAAAACCAGAAACTATTTGCATTGTATACTTATGTCAATAAATCGGTATCTGACATAATTCCTTCTAGTCTTACATCATCTATTCACAAAAAAAGGTTGACCTATACTTTAGTTGACCACGTCACCGGAATTATTTTGATGGTGTCATTGAAATAAAGGTTAAAAAACTTCATTTGTTATGACAAACGTAAACACTTGTAATTTAAGTACTTAAATAATTTGTAAGGGACTTACATCCGCACCCATACTTGCTCATTATTTTTAATGATCGATTAACAAGCGATCACTTATGGACATCTAAATCCGACCTCATCTATGTATTTTTACATGTTAATTTATACGACTCATGATGGTCTTATCACTGATAGGGATATCTTCCAGACTACCTTTGGATAGAAATTATGGAATTAAAATAAAAAAGGGGTAGTCTTTGGTGTACTTATAATAATAATAGGTTTAAAATAGGGGTGGAAGGGATACCTACACTAAAACACTTACCACTTGCATATAAATTTTACTAACAAACTGCAATACCTACACGGGCAAAATGTATGGCATGGCACAACAGTTTTTTTCTAAATTCCCGATGAAGAATTTCTATGTGGGGGGGACTCAGAATGATGAACTGGATGCGTGGTAACTGTTTTACCGTCGGTGTTCCTTCCACCTTATAAATACCTTCTTGATTTGAGTAACCTGCCCGCATTTGGTTACTGAGAGCAGCGGTGGCTCAGTGGTTGTAGTCCCGACTTACTGACCCGGCATTACTTTCTGTAATTTATTTCATCACCGCTGCCCTCAAAAACGGTTAAGGAAAACATCGTGAAGAAACTGGCATGGCCTAGAATAAAAAATTCGAAGACATGTGACATCTACCAACTCGCACTGGGTCCGCGTGGTGGATTACAGCCAACCCTCTCATAGAGAGGAGGCCTGTCTCCCAGCAGTGGGAACATTATAGGCTGATGATGATGATCACCTGCCTAGCCTTTTTCCAACTATATTGGAGTCAACTTCCATTTTAACCAGATGCAACGGAATAATAATTTTACACAGACCGCCTATCAATACAGATTCAACCGCTTCTTAATTTAATATCACAATTTGGCCCACTCCTATATTTTTTCCATATTACATGTTTACCAAAAAGGGTCTATGTTTCCCATTCCCCTTACTAGAAGTGCCCGAAACTGCTTGTGGTCTATTTATATTTACCATCGGGTTCTCAAAGGCCCCATAAAGGCTCTTCCATAAAACGATTATGTTTATCCGAACAGGGTAAACAGAGGGACAAGTACTGCGAAAGTATCGTTAGGGCCCGTTTGACTAAATATTACTGGGAAGATTGCACCATTTTTTGTAGTGCTGATATAGTCTTGTGGTGCAACATTTAGGTTAACGCTGGTAATAAGACATTAGTAGAGGTTTGGATTATGGTGGTATTAAGCCCTTTTTCGGATTCGGGTTAGGGTTTTTTAGGGCTTATTTATTTAACGTCTCTGACTGCCATACTCTGTATAGTGTCGGAACTATGTTTGGTGTCGGACGTAAAGAATAGCACCATCCCATGTCTTCCCGTGGGTGTCGTAAGAGGTGACTAAGGGACTTGCAAGAGAATGGGCAGCAGCGTTCTCTGTGCTTTTGTAACAACCGTACTGCGATCGCCAACCCGCCTGCCAAGCGTGGCGATTATGGCAAAACCCCCCAAAATGTCAATGAGGCGACACTTGGGGGAGGCCTATATACAGCAGTGGACGTCTATTGGGCTAAAATGATGATGATGACTGCCTCTTTGGTCTAGCGGTCGACTGAGGAGCATGAGGTCCTGGGTTCGACTCCCAGGTCTGTTTCAAAGTGTTATTGGGTTTTATATTTCAACATATATTCATAAATAGCAGAGCGTGAGGGTTCGATTTCCGGCTTGGTCAGACTGTTATTTAGGTTTTTCATCAGGAATTTTCTCAGTAGCAGCCGCGGTCTGGATTTATGCCCGGTTGACAGCAATAGGTTCGCCCCCTATAACATATGACTTAAACATAACTGGTAAAATGTTTACTATACTATTTGGTGCACCTCTGCCCAACCCTTCTGAGATTCCAGACGTAATTGTATGATATGTTATGTTATGTGACTACTGAAATTCTATTCGTCGATTTAAATGTACAGCAATTTAAATAAGGCGATCAATCTTAGCATAAGTCGCTACTTGATTGCAAGTAATGTCGCTTAAATCGACGCCAACGCCATCTGTCAACTGATAAGTGAACTGCGGCGACATTGATACATCGCCAGCTAAGTATTTACTAAATTGAGTTCCACTCCATAAAGCACCCCTACTGCTTAAACCTCGTTATGGTATCGGTTCCACTAAAAAGTTATAAGGAAAGGTTTTGATTTTATTATGGTTTGACTTAAGTTAGTTTTGTAGAAAACTTAAAACAGTACAAGGCAAAGAGGTCGTTTGTGACGTTGTAAAAAATAATTATATTTTATTTCATTAAAACACCTTAAAACACGGACTAAATACCCACTTTATGGAGCCCTGAAAACACAGCCAGAATGCAAAGCAGACCTCGTTAAAGCTGGTGGGACGAGCTGGACAAAACCAACTACCAGTACCAGGACATATTAGCACTAGATTGAAAAACTGGAAGTCGTTGAGAGAGGTCTCTGCTTAGGAATGAAATTCCACTGGACTGTATCAGTATAATCATTCAAAATCATAACTCCAGTCTCTTCTGTCTTATTCACTCTCAAACAAATTCATTATTTCCATACAAAGTTTCACAATAAAAGTACAAACGCGATACGGTTAACTAGGTAGTTAACTTGACCTTATTGGTCTAACTAAGGCAATACAACAGCACACGTCTACCTACCTACCTCTCGGAGCGAGTCAACATGTTTTTTGTTAGATGCCACTGATCAGTATGCACACAAGAGTCTCGTACGTACTTGGGTTATATAAAAGTCGTCAGCTGTGTAAATTGAAGAAGATGTTTATTTACTTACATAATAAACCTTGCTGGATGATGATGGATGGAGAGGGAGGGGAAGACCAAGGAAACGATGGCTGGACAGTCTGAGGAATGATCATCATCTGCCTAGCCTTTTCCCAAACTATCTTGGGGTCGGCTTCCAGTCTAACCAGATGCAGCTCAGTTTCAGTATTTTACATGATCTATCTATCAATCTGACCTCCACCTTGTATAATACGATACCCCTTGGTAAGACTGGATGTCAGACTTTCGGCTTCTGTGCAATGACTGTCAAAGGTCTAAAAATGACAGCCGGGACCAGCAACTTAACATGGCTTAGCCCTTTCCCATTTATGTTGTGCCAAGTGAAGAGGCATTCATCATCATCAGCCTATAATGTTCCCACTGCTGGGAGTGTCCCAGACCTGTGTGGCCGCCTCTCTATAGGAGAGAGTGGGCTGTAATCCACCACGCTGGCTCAGTGCGGGTTGGTAGATGTCACATGTCTTCGAATTTTTAGTTCTACGACATGCCGGGTTCCTCACGATATTTTCCTTCACCATTTTTGAGTGCAGCGATGATGAAATAAATTACACAAAGTAATGCGCCTGCCTGGGTCGAACCCACGGCTTACTCCTCGTAATTCGGGGCTGCACTACTGGGCCAACGCTGCTTTCAGGTGATGATTTTCCATTGCCACCACTGCTCTCAAAGAGGCATTGAATGATACAAAATTTATGTAATTTCTGAGTACATTGAAAAGCAAATGGATCCTCAAGATATATTATTATTGATCAATAGGTTTCTGATGATGTACAATCACGAATCCATAATTATGCCAAGCTTTGTAATCATACCGATCTTTGATCGTAATTGTAAGCTTTGTTCATACGCCCTCGATCTACTCTACGGTGACGTTTACAGGCTCCCAGAAAGATACTTCGTTTTCATGTTTTTAAAAAATTGTAGTGCACGAGCTACCTGTCGCCAAGCCAACCAATGTAAATTTCATTTTTGAAATTCATCAAAAATTTGTAGAGCTCTACCTGCCACCAATAATGTGAATTTTATTCTTAGCTTTCATTGACTCGTTTCTATAAAAAAAAAAAATTGCCAGCCAGATGATGCAAATAAACGCGTTAAACCCATCCAGTACCAACATAAAGCAATTCAGTCCATTTTTCATTGTTTCTGAGATTTCAAACCAAAGTGCTTGACGGATAACAACAGAACATCCCTTTTTCGCAAAATTCATGATATAGCCCAGAAAAACCAGACTCTTTAAAACATTACAAATGAAAAATCCAATACCATTATCACAGTTACAAAATTTATCACTTTTCCTTGATTGATCCCAAAAAACATCAAAATGCTTTCCAATGTTGCACGCGTAAAACCCATCGAGCATCAACAAAAAGCAATTCGGTCCATTTTTCATTGTAGTGCATGACGGTTTTAATAAATTACAACGCGCTGGGCCACGATTTCTGCTAATATTTGTACTGTCGCGTACCGTGAGCAGATAAATTCGTGATTAATTTCGTGTTGAAGTTTATTTGATGACCTGGGTATACGAGATAAGTACCTGGTTGTTTTGTGTACTGTACATGGTACGTGTTGGTGTGAGTCAGCTTGTTATGTGTATAAAAAGGTGTTTAAAAATCTATCTCTACTTCAATATAAAAAAGCAGCTGTTCGGTACAAATAATCAATATCTAGAAAAGACGTCCACTGCTGGACATAAGCCTCCCCCAAGTGTCATTTTGATCACATTGACATTTTGGGGGGTTTTGCCATAATAACCACGCATGGCAGGTGGGTTAGCGATCGCAGTACGGTTGTTCCAAAAGCACAGAGAACGCTGCTGCCCATTCTCTGGCAAGTCCCTTAGTCGCCTCTTACGACACCCACGGGAAGATATGGGATGGTGCTATTCTTTACGTCCGACACCATACAGAACCCAAATGTATAGGAGAGCTGATTTATTTCGCGAGGTTTTATGGTCTGAATCACACTGAAATATGACCACGCCTATCTCTCTCTCTCTCTCGGAATTAGGTAGAGTTATTTTTGTAGTTGCATCGAAATGTTGATATTAATATGGATCTTCCCTTGCGTGTATGGAATTTTGCAACTTCGGACATTCGATGTCGAATGATTTAAATTGTGTAAAAATAAATAACTTTTTTATTTAATAAATCACGGGATTTTTATGCTTTTTAAAATTAATCTCAGGATTTGAAGCATATCCACTTTATTCTTTCGCTGTATAAAATTAGCGTAAGTACACAAATAACTCTACCTAATTCCGACAAAAAATGAAAAAAGCGAAATGAAATGAAGCGTCATTTTCAGATGAAAATGACGCTTGAATTTGAATAGGTAAACATAAAGTTACTTAACTCAATGATAGGGGTTACAATAAGTAAGCAAAAGGTCGCTAAGGTTGCATAATTATTATTATATTTGATGTTCTTCTCAAGTATTTATATAATTACAAGAAACGGTGTTAGCCTTGCCCGGAGCGTCGATCCCAAACATTGAGCAATGTGCTCTTAAACATGCGTTTTCAACATTATTAAGACAGAATTTGTGTGGAAATTTACAAGTTCATAACATATGTTTTATGCAGTGGGTGCCAAATAAAACCGTTTTTATTTGAGGGAAATTTGTGAAAACCAGATAATGCTAGTATGTAATATTTTCCTAAGTTAAGCCAAAAGCAATGTTTTCTGTTCATACAAAGCTAGATTTTGTGAAAAAAGTAACGAACGCTTTTTTTATCACACTTAAATATAAACATAACTGCCTATCTACATATCTGCAAAAAAATCTAAAGGTCACCACCAAAATTCCATCTTCTCCTTGAAAAAATTGACCTGCATTTCTAGCTATAATAACAAAAAAACTCAAGCAAAAACGTTTAAATACAGATTTATATTTTCCCGCTGAGGGATTCATTTGTCATAATTTTTCTGGAATCAGTACCACCCTTATTGCTCAGAACGATAGTGATTTTAAATTAAAAGGGCCGTGGGCATTGTCCTTTTTTATACTATTTTTAGCTACGTGAAATAAATGCTTTTATTTTTATTTTTTATTCTTAACTATGGATTCGTTTTAAATAAGGTTGACCATTCAAAATGTATGTCCCTGTAAAACGGAACATATATAATGGTATGGTTGCGAGCCACATTCCTAAGTATTCAGTCTAGATCTTTATTCTAGCTGCCCAATGCCCATAGCCAGTGTGTTGGCTCAACATCATCATCATCAGCCAATAATGTCACTGCTGGGACACAGGCCTCCTCTCTATGAGAGGGAGAGGGCTGTAATCCACCACGCGGGCCCAATGCGGATTGGTAGATATCACATGTCTTCGAATGTTTAGTTCTAGGACATGCCGATTTCCTCACGATGTTTTCCTTCGCCGTTTAGGGGCTGCCGTGATGAAATAAATTACACAAAGTAATGCGCCTGCCTGGGTTCGAACCCACGGTTTACTGCTGGTAAGTCGAGGCTGCCACCACTGCTCTTAGTGTTTTGGGTAGTACCTTATTATTGTAATTTTCAGACAGCTCAAAGATCTTATCCTATTTGCTTCCGAAAGATTTTCATGTACTGACAATCTTTTCGCTCGCGGGAAAGAGACAACTCTTTTCTGTTTTCTCCGGAAAACAGCAGATCATCATCATCTTCCTGCCTTTGTCACATTCTACTTGGGGTCGGCCTTATACGTTATTTTCTTTCTTTTGCCCCTGTCAGATGTCACGGCATCATTTACTCCTCTGGAAAACAACAGACACAGTCATCAAAACTATCAAAAAATTAAATAAAAAAGCACATTTTCAATGTAAATCCAATGTGTTCCACCCTTATCATTCACCCAATAAACTTACACAATCCATTGAACATAAAAATATTCCATGTATAATGTAAATCGGATTCCTCTCAACTGAAACAAACAGAATTTTCTCGTATTATAGAGTATTTTTTCCTCTTGAACGAAGTAAATATATTTGTATTTGAAACATCAATTATGATATTGGCTCGAGGGAATGGAGTTTCTAAGAAAAAATAAATAAATAATGATATAAGTTTACTAGAACAATGTTTTTCTGTTATTATTTGATATTGAAGTACTGTTTTCATTGGTAAATATTTATCTTTAGTGAACTAATAAAACAAAATAGAAGCTTGTTACTATGAAGAACACGGCGTTTTTAGGGTTCCGTAACCGAATGGCAAAAGACGGAACCCTTATATTATTATGTCTGTCTGTCTGTCTGTCTGTCCGTCCGTCCGTATGTCACAGCCACTTTTTTCCGAAACTATAAGAACTATACTGTTGAAACTTATTAAGTAGATGTATTCTGTGAACCGCATTAAGATTTTCACACAAAAATAGAAAAATAAACATAAATTTTGGGGTTCCCCATACATAGAACTGAAAACCAAAAATTTTTTTTTAATCATACCCATACTTGTGGGGTATCTATGGATAGGTCTTCAAAAATGATATTGAGGTTTCTAATATCATTTTTTTCTAAACTGAATAGTTTGCGCTAGAGCCACTTCCAAAGTGGTAAAATGTGTGTACCCCCCCCCTCTAATTTCTAAAGTAAGAGGAGGAAAATTCTGAAAATATTTAGGATTGTAGATCGTAAAAAAAAACTATCAACAAAAATTGGTTTCAATAAGATATGATGTTTAGTTTTTGAGATATGGGACTTTTTCATCAAACTGCAGCAGTAACTTTGTTTTTCATTAAAATACTATGAAAAACCAATTTAGTTTTGCGGTTGAGTGGAAGTTTACTAACTAATACTACTAACTAATGAATGACAGTTCAAAATATTGTTTGGGGCTATGGAACCCTGTGTGCGAGTAAGACTCGCACTTGGCCGGTTTTTTAGGGTTCCGTAGCCGAATGGCAAAAAACGGAACCCTTATAGATTCGTCATGTCTGTCTGTCTGTCTGTCTGTCTGTCTGTCTGTCTGTCTGTCTGTCTGTCCGTCCGTATGTCACAGCCACTTATTTCCGAAACTATAAGAACTATACTGTTGAAACTTGGTAAGTAGATGTATTCTGTAAACCGCATTAGGATTTTCACACAAAAATAGAAAAAAAACAATAAATTAAGGGGGTCCCCATACTTAGAACTGAAAACCAAAAAAAATAATTTCATCAAACCCATACGTGTGGGGTATCTATGGATAGGTCTTCAAAAATGATATTGATGTTTCTAGTATCATTTTTTTCTAAACTGAATAGTTTGCGCTAGAGCCACTTCCAAAGTGGTAAAATGTGTGTCCCCCCCCCTCTAATTTCTAAAGTAAGAGGAGGAAAATTCTGAAAATATTTTGGATTGTAGAACGTAAAAAAAACTATCAACGAAAATTGGTTTCAATAAGATGTGATGTTTAGTTTTTGAGATATGGGACTTTTTCATCAAACTGCAGCAGTAACTTTGTTTTTCATAAACATACTATGAAAAACAAATTTAGTTTTGCGGTTGTGTGGAAGTTTACAACTAATACTACTAACTAATGAATGACAGTTCAAAATATTGTTTGGGGCTATGGAACCCTGTGTGCGAGTAAGACTCGCACTTGGCCGGTTTTATTATTATGTTTTCTGCATTGGTTCAAGAAGCGTACTCGATTTGTGTTTGCGATTTCAATCAAATAATTTTTCATCGTGGTTTTTTGAAGATGTTTTCAGTGACTAAGATTTACAGGTTTCTTAAAGTATTTAAACATAATCGTGTATCCATTTTTTATGTCATAGCTTTAGACTTAAAAAATAACTCCACTTTGAGCAACTCAATCAAAACAATAAGAACTTCAATATTGAAGACACACAAGCACATCTGCGGTACCCAAAACAAAAAACAAAATACCGGAATAAACAATCCAAATAAAAACAACATACATAAAAAAACAAACTTCGGGAAAACAACTCCATTTTAAAACCGTAATTAGGGTTGCATAAAGAATGAGCCCCAAGTCCTCGGAAAACTTATTCGGCTCCTCATTTACCAAATCTATCAGAAATGCTTTTATCCTCTTCCAGAGTCCCTTAAACATGGATAATTGAATAAAAGGAAGTTTTTGAGACTTAATGAGTACTGAAAAGTTTTGTTTCAAAGTAAAATTTCACTGTTTAATGTTTGCATTTGTAATAATTTTGTTTATTGGGATTAATGATACTTCTAGTTATGTTCCGGATCAGGAAGTATTTTTTTATAAATTATCAGCCCATAAAGTAATAAGCAGATGCGGAGCTCGTGGCTAAATTATAACAGGCGCTTGGGTTTATCGTTAGGTTAAGCCACGCTAGCCTAGGAGGGTCCGTCGATGGGTGACCGCCTATTGCGTACCAAGTTTCCTCTGTGCCTCGGAATGCACTTTAAGCCGTTGGTCCCGGCTGCTATTTGTAGATCTTTGACAGTCGTTACAGGTAGTCAGTGGCCCGATAGACTGATAATCAGACCTGACCTTCACAACCCAGTACCAACTGGATTGTCGAAGTCAGTGTGTGGAGGCAGTCGCTTCATGTAAAATACTGGTATTCCGCTGCATCCGGTTAGACTGGAAGGCGACCCCAACATACTCGGTCAAAAGACAAAGATGAAAGTTCTTACTCGTTCTCCCTGTGGGGGGGAGTGTGGAATATCACCCACCAAGGTGATATTAGCACCAGTCGGAACACCTCCTTCCATACATGTATACATGTTCCATACATTTTACAAAACCAGTTATACCGAAATTTGTCCCGCATCCCGCACGGACACACATTTTACCACTTTGGAAGTGGCTCTAGCGCAAAGTATTCAGTTTAGAAAAAAATGAAATTAGAAACCTCAATATCATTTTTGAAGACCTATCCATAGATACCCCACACGTATGGGTATGATGAAAAAAAAAATTTTGGTTTTCAGTTCTATGTATGGGGAACCCCAAAATTTATGTTTTTTTTTTGCTATTTTTGTGTGAAAATCTTAATGCGGTTCATAGAATACATCTACTTACCAAGTTTCAATAGTATAGTTCTTATTGTATCGGTAAAAGTGGCTGTGACATACGGACGGACGGACAGACAGACAGACAGACAGACATGACGAATCTATAAGGGTTCCGTTTTTTGCCATTCGGCTACGGAACCCTAAAAAACAGCTAGATAGAGGTGAAAAACATTTACCTACTTGAAAACTGCAGCATTTTAGTGCCTTGAACAGTAAGTCTGGAATTCAATCCTATCCGTCCAAGAGAACAATAGACTTGTCCGGTATTATTTAGGTAGGTACCAATTAAGTGGACGCTGTCTGGAGACTTTATTGATTCTGCAGTCCTTTGATAATTCAGTGACAAAGTGGACTGGTAAAATAAAATGTATTGGAGTTTCCTATTCAATTGGATGTTCGAATAATAGGTTTTAAATACGGGGGGGGGGGGGATGGATACCGACGCTAAATAACTTACCACTTGCATATAAATTTTCCTACCAAACTGAAACTCGCTGAAAATCGATGGAAGGACGGTGACATTGAAAGCTCTGACATAATTTTAACCTACAAAACTTCCGTTTGTTCCATTCGTATGATTTATTGGAAGTATTAAATGTTTCGACTAATAAATATGTTTTTAATACCTACTCGGTCAAAATGTATGGCATGGCACTGCAGCTTTTTTTCTAAATTCATCATCAACATCAGCCTATAATCTTCCCACTGCTGGGATACAGGCCTCCTCTCTATGAGAGGGATTGGGCTGTAATCCACCACGCGGGCCCAGTGCGGTTTGGTAGATATCACATGTTTTAAAACTAATTTGTTATACTTGACCACGTAATATTTAATTGTAGGATCTAAATTCGTCTACATAGAATTGTTGTGACATCACTATTTAGTAAGTGAAAACTCAATCAAGTAATCTTTTAAAAAGATACAGTCAGGACTTGGGATGAGTCATAGTCAATGTCTGAGAAAACTGAAGGATGAGATTACCAACTCACCAGTTTTAGCTCATTATAATCCGAAGATTCCATTAGTCTTGTCAGTCGACTCGTCAAAGTCAGCATTAGGAGCAGTCATCCTACAAAAAAGTAAACCTATTGCATATAGTTCAAATATTTCAAGTGTTATGAAGAACACCGTCAAACAATGTCTTATATGTGCTAACCCTTATGCAATCCAACTCGTCATAAGGAAGAGAGGAAGGTGACAGACAGGAGTATGGACATCAAGATTCCTCATCTCAGAAATCAAGCGTAACAACTAGGTGAGGTTGTATTGTAAAACCTACAAGGAGGTTAATAGAGGAAATTGATTAAATGTAACGTAACTATAAGTAGTGTAAGTAAGTTGTCATGAGTAAAGTTGTATAGCATAGTATATATATTAATTGTTGTCAAGAGTCTAAATAGAACTCACCAAGGGGGATGTTGTGACATCACTATTTAGTAAGTAATTAGTGTCAGCTCTAGTGATTGTCGATGACACATCCGTCTGGTTGCCATAACTTGATCTCAACCCGTCTACTACGGACTGCTTTATAAGTGTAACCTGTGCCTTGTGATAATTAAACATAGTATACCAACAGTATCTTTCATTGCTACTACTGAACATGACAAGAATAAGCAACTGTGTACATTTCCCATTATCTTTCCCTCCTATAAGAGCATGCTATTTTCCTATGAACTTTCTTCGAGATCCTAGAACAAAAAACGCACTTCCCCAAATCAATATAAGATCTAACATCCCTTGCATATTTCATATATAGCAACTATTACAAGTCCCCTACGTAGATGCTGCTTGTATGTATAATAATGCTTGTAAGTATGTATAATACGGGGGTCTCGTGTTGGTGTTGCATTATTCATAACTGTGACGTGTTGACGGCCAACTGAAACTGTAATCTTGAAGTGGGAGGGAGGTTGGTGTGGGAGCGATTAGCGGGACAAAAAGAAAGTAATATGGCTTACCGTCTAAGCCCAAATTTTACCAAGGAAACTGGAGTCTTTCAGCACATTTTTTAACTACGCTGGAGCTGTCAGCTGTCATGGCTACGGTATATTGGATCTTGAACGTATACCACGTTCGTAGATATGAAATTCGCTTTATGAAAAAGAAGGTGTTGGGACTGTTGCTCATAGTTAGACCCTCGGAAAATATTCTCTTAGCATTTTGTTTCATATCTTTTCTGATATAAACTTTAACAAAAACTAAAACCAAGCTTAAAATAATAGTAAAATAAAAATCGGCCAACCGCTAAAAGGAAGATCGATAAAACAAATTACGATTTGGCACAAAATCAAAAGTCATTTATTCAAATTAGGCTGATAATCAGCACTTTTTGAACGTCAAAATATCAAGAGACAGTCCCCCAAAACGCCCGCCCTTCCCCACTTCCTAGTTTTTTAGCTGGGAAAAAGAAGTGGCGAAAAAACTATCCAGCAACACATCTGTTTGTTAGGTTAAAATAACCAGATTCTATACAATAGTCTTCATGTCAATATAAACACTGGCAAACAATCTCTCTCATACTTGATGATGCCATATTTTATTTTATTGAATTTTTCTATTGTATGATGTTTAGCTCAAACTTGAAACCAAATAAAACTGAACGCGATCAGGTAATCTAAACCGCCCAAGATCTGTTAATATTCTATACAAATGATTAAACTGACAGCTCTTGTGATCCAATTTAAACTGCGTAAGTATACACTTGGTCACTTTTAGATTGATTAGTGAAATTCATTCTTAGCGGTCCCCTGCCGCTACGACGCTTGGATTAATTTATTTTTGGCTTTTTAGAGGTTTTCTGTGTCGGGGGTTTTTTTAATTGAGCAAAACAATAGAACCGCTTACCATATGACCAGTCCCAAAGGTCCTGTGGCACGAACCACTTACGAAAATATTAAAGCGGGGAGTGCGACAAGATATGGTAAAAGTATTATACATTTTTGTCGTAGCCCTGTCGACATACGTCACGTGAGATATATTACAAAATTCAGGAAAAACATTGACCTTCAGAATTGGGTTTAAACATGTATGAAGTACTATGTCTCTTGAGACTTTTTGGGGTTCGAAATAAGGTTTAGAAAAATAACAATGTGAATACATTCTTTGAAAACCTTTGTTTGTCTGCCTAGTTGGTCTATTAGCCATGAGCACCTCGTGGATAACAAGCGTGATGTTTTGTACGTTGATAAGTAACATTGACAAGTGCACTTATGACGTTTACACACAATAAATTATCAACTTAACCGTTTTTACACATATCAGTTTTCGGCAGAACCAAAGCCCTAGCTAGTAGAGGATAATCTAGGTAAATTGTTTGCCGTTATCTATTTAAAGGCAAACAATTTACCTAGCTTTATTTTATAATCCCATTACAGCCCGACGATTCTCAGAATCCGTTTCTCATCAAAGATTATTTATTATAAGCAAAACCATTAATTTTCCACCAAATTAATATTCAAAGGTTCATCGTAAACTAGATTCAATCTTGGATATTGGGATTAATGTTAATTGGGAACTAAATTATTCACGATCAATTATGTTTTGTTACAGTGGCCCCCAAGATTGCTCCGGTGGGCAGTCGCAGTTTTATTAATAGTCGCCGTCATCGCACCTACATCAGATTCTACCAGTAAGTACTTCGAAATAATTATTAAACACTAGCGACCCGCCCCAGCTTCGCACGGGTGCAATGCTGTAAAGGGCCATATTGATCTTTATTAAATGCACAATGTATGTAAGGTACTTAATTGGACAATGATTAATGCTGTATTGCTTAAAATCGCTTCGTAAATAAGCCATTATTTCTCGTAAAAAGTAAAGGATAAAAAATGGTTATTGTGGGTAATCCCTAAAAGATAGACATATACCATTGCGGCCCTTTTAAGGTGTATAATACTGTACTACATTATTTTGATCTATCTCGTAGGGTTCAGCCAGCGTTTGCAACGTAAGCGCAAAAAAATGTGTTTATTTGCGACATCACATTAGAAACCTCTAAAATTATCAGTGTTCTTCTACTATATTATGCATGTATAATACATATAAACCTTCCTTTTGAATCACTCTATATATAAAAAACTCGCATCAACATACGTTGCGTAGTTTTAAAGATCTAAGCATACATAGGGGCAGGCAGACAGCGGGAAGCGACTTTGTTTTATATTATTTAGTGAAGAAAATGAATCGATCCTCCTATATTTAGGTCTCCTATGTTCAGGTATTAGTTGCGCAGCATATCTTCTTCTTTTTTCATAAGTATATAAGAAACAATCATTACTGGTTCGAAAAAAAAATCGACACAATACATGAACACAAATGTTTGGGAAAACTGAAAAAAATAACTGTTTAGGTTTGGTCCCATAGTAAAATTTGTTTATTTATTTAATGTAAAATGTACATAATCATATTAACAAGCTGGGCTTAAAACTAGAGACTACATGACCATTTTAGGGTACAGCAAAATAACTTAAAACCAATTAAATAATATTGCAGCGAGTCTTTTATCAAATATCACTTAACAAAGGAACTTTTACAAAAAAAAAAACTTATATCTAGCACTTTTTATACATAAAAAGAAAATATATTATAAGTAACACAAACACATACATTTATATTTGCGCTCTATTTTAACTTCTTATCGTCCATAAATTCTTGTATACTGTTCATGATGAGCACAATAACCTATAAAGATGTTTATGGTAAACAAAAATTAAAGTTGTAGATATTGTGACCAAAACAATTTAGTAAAACCTGACCCTTGTCACATTAAATTATTATTATATATATTTTATTAGCTCAAACTCAAAAAAAGATACAAAACTCAATTTGTTTTGACAACACCAACGTCGCAATATAAAAAATACTCGTCCAAAGACAGATTTTTAAGTTTTGAAAGCTCGTCGACCTACACCAAGTAAAAATATTTTCAAGAACAGCTTAACTTTTGCAACAAAATTGAGTGCTTCTCCCTGAAATCATTTGCAAGCAGCCTGCACGCTGAATTTCAATTCGATTTGAATTTAAGTTCTATTTATCTCAGAGGACTTTGATCTCGCTATGATAAAAATATCAATGACCGTCGATGTTTGCAGCTAGTAACGTAAGTTCAACAACCATGCAACTTCAGCATCACAAATTATCGCCACTACTTGCATCTACTAGACTAGACAAGAAGGGAATATCTTTGCCTGTTTTTCCCAAGAGTGTAGTCAGAAGTGTAGATAATCTAATTTTGTTGTTGCATAAGTGACATAATTATTTTTATTTGTATTTTTTGGTTCCTTTTACTTTAGTTAACTTGACATCTTATCAATTTTATCTTAATTTTACATAATTTATTATTCTTATTGTGATTGTACTTAATTATGTTTATCTAAAATATTAAAAAAAAACCTTCAAAACAAATTAAAACTAAGTATGCTTTTTTTGCGGGATGATACTTATTATAGACACAGACAGCTCGGATCCTATTTATTATAACATCTACTGTAGGTATTCTGTGTTCACGAAATAAATGAATTTGAATCTAATTAAAGTCAGATTACTATTTTTCATGTTCATACGAACATAAATTGTAGAATATTTATTTATCTTCAATTCAGGTAGATTACTCATGTTAGTATTCCTTAACCTATGTCAGTATAATGGTAAACCTACTTAAATATTACGTGTCCGTCACCTAGCAGTCAGAATAGTACAACGTCTATTGGTCTAATTAATTTCGTAAGCTTCAACTGAAAATCTATTCATAGATCTATATTGACGCTGTAAGATCAGTTTGTCAGTCGGATGATATCGTTGCAGTTCCGGAGACTTGCTTCTAACACACGACATAGCTTACCTAGGAGCTTTGCATCATCATCATCATCATTTCAGCCGAATAGACGTCCACTGCTGGACACAGGCCTCCCCCAAGTTTTGCCACATTGACATAACTTGGGGGGTTTTGCCATAATCGCCACGCTGGGCAGGCGGGTTGGGGTTCGCAGTACGGTTGTCATAAAAGCACAGAGAACGCTGCTGCCCATTCTCTGGCAAGTACCTTAGTCGCCTCTTACGACACCCACGGGAAGATATAGGATGGTGCTATTCTTTACGTCCGACACCATACAGAGCTTTGCATAAAGAGTTTGAATTTAAGAGCAAGTCAGCTGTGGATACGTTGAACGACGGCAAACGCGAGCGGCCGTATAGCATTATTTCTCGAGAAAATCGGTTTTGAATTTACTTCAGTGTTCGTGCTCTTGCTATACACCCATAATTCGCCAAATATTCAATGACATATCATAGGGGCAGAGATTGTTTCTAGTTATACAGGGTGTAACGGAAAGGGTTTAAACATACTTAAGGGTGTGCTACAGACCATCAAACTGAACATGTTTCTCCATCGGACAAACTTCGTAATAGCGAAAAAATATCAGCCGCCCCATACATTTGGATCGAATAGGTATTGAAATTTTGTCCCTCCCCGACCCTCGCTCCCTCCCCGACCCTCGCTCGAGCCAGCCCGCGATGCTGTGCCAGTAGTTTTAAATCAGCCCCTAAATAATGATATCATTCAAATCCAGCCTGTCCCCATGCAGTCCTCCCCCAGCGACGCCCTAAGCCGAGGCTCGTGCCCCACAGGGGGTGCCCTTAGCGTGAAGTCGCTTAGTTTGTAAGTTTTTATGCCCTGGCTGGAGGCCTTACTCTTAAGGCACTCATAGGATAGTCCGGTTAAGCAGACGACAACCTCATAGGTTGAACTGCGAGATGAAATTAAAAAAAAAAAAAAAAAAAAATTTTTTTGCTATTACGATGTTTGTCCGATGGAGAAACCTGTACAGTTTGATGTTCTGTAGCACACCCTTAAGCATGTATATACCCTTTCCGTTACACCCTGTATATCCTACTAACATTATAAACGCGAAAGTTTGTAAGAATGTATGTTTGTTACTCTTTCACGCAAAAACCACTGAATGGATTTTGATGAAATTTGGTATGTAGATGGCTTATATTCTGGATTAACACATAGACTACTGTTTGTCCCGTTCTGCGCAGGTGAAACCGCAGGGCGCTGCTAGTGTATAATATAGTTTGCGCAAGAGTTTCCAAGCGCATCAATCAAACCTCCCGACCAAAAATCTTAGACACGAAGCCCTACACGGTCATAGAAATTTCTAGAATATTTGAACAGTTAAATTAGGAACTAAAGCCCCAAAACTATTCAGGTATGCTCTTTGGTTGACTTCGCATCTTGTGTTTAGCATACTAGGCCATATCGTATGCAAATGAGTACCAAACTGTTCACTGATATGGTCGAATATGTATATGTAAATGTTTATTTATTTGACTATGTTCAGCTGTGAGAAGTGTCTAGTGGGGACGTTAATGTCAAAGGCTAGATCCCGGGGTTTGACATCGATTATTTAAACGTATTTCATTTATTTATGAGACTATTTATAATTTAGGATTGTTCATTATCTTTTGGTATTCAAATTAGACTATGCTCAGGTGATTACCAATGTCCCTAAAGGCTAACGTAGAATAAACCCTATATACATACAAAGTTACAAATAATTAAAATCAAACAATTGCTTTTGCTAGTGCTTTTGTAACAACCATACTGCGATCGCCAACCCGCCTGCCAAGCGTGGCGATTATGGCAAAACCCCCCTTCTTGGGGGAGGCCTATGTCCAGCAGTGAAAGTCTTTTGGCTGAAATGATGATGATGATAAAATAATTGATTTGGCAGTATGAAAATTGAAACATGGGACTATAACAGAACTGGCGAAACTTGAGTGCACTATAATACGAACTTACGAACACCTGTGCTTAATCTCTCGAGAAGTGCAGGCGTAATGTAGTAAGTTAAGTAAAATTGAAATGCAATACTTTCGTCATTCAGACTTTAGACATAATATTCCCGGATAGCTTATTTTATTTTTTTATACTAATGTAAAATTGTTTCCACAAACAAACACCTACACTCATCCAAGCTAATTTATAAAGTTACACAGTGTGCCGCACCTCCCCCTCTTAATTTAATTCAACATAAAACACGGTCTGTCTCAAGTTGACGGGGTAGTAACTCCACGTATTGTCAATTTGCCAACCTTTCGCTTACCCCTTACGGAACCACTACCTGGGTGGAATGATAAACAGTCTAGTCATTAGGAGGGTTTAGTCCCAGGATAAGTAACTATCTTATGCCGAGAGCAGAGCTGTAAACGTAACTTAACATGTGCTTTGACTTAAATAACACGTGTAGCTGTCCGGCGCAACTTCGTTTGCGTCACATTTTCCCCGTTTTCGCAACATTTTTTATTGCTGCTTCACTCCTATTGGTCGTAGCGTAGATACTAATACATATTATACAAATAAAATAAACTAATAAATAATCAATAATCCTTTCAATCATTCTTTTCCCAGTCCTTGGACGCCAGTTGTTCATAGATCCACCATGGATACCCAATATTGGCCAATAAATCAGAATATATAATTAGTCTGTCAGGATTCCTCTCATTTCAATAACAGAACATGTCTTTAGATTTTTCAATACCTGACTAGACTATTAATTTCTCCCGCAGACTGAACTTATTAGATCTCAGAATTTTTGAACTTCGGCTTCAATTTGATTAAATTAATGTACCTAGGTACTTTCTATAATTGAAAGCAAAAATAATACGAGAGAAAGCTACAACAGTCGATAGACTTTTGTTTAGATGTAATGTAATTTTTTGGACCAGGTTTTTATTGCCTTATGGATTTATCCAACAGTAATTTCTCAGTAGCAGGCACGGATTCTGGATCTGTGCACAGTTGATGGCAATAGTCTTGCCCCATAATAGATGGGATTTAAACATAACTGTCGAAATGTGAGTGTCATATTAGGTACACTTCTGCTAAACCATTCGGTAATTACAAGCGTGATGTTAGGCTATGATGATGTTAAGTCGGCGGTAAAATACAAAAATACAAAAACTTAATTAATCGGTTCAAATAAAAGCTCAATGTTCAAATGCTAATGTTAATGTTCAATGTTGCTAATAACTATAGTGTTTTCTACAGTATCAAAGTGGCTAACTGATTCCCGGAATTCATTCGATACACAAAACTTAAATGAAACACAAAACACAAAAAAAAAATAACAAAAAAAAAATGTAAAACCAAATGATTTTAAAAGAGTAACCATGGAGTTTCTTGCCGGTTCTTCTCCATAGGAAACGACCAACCCGAACCGTGCATCTTTTGTCGACGTTTTACAAGTGCCTATATAGGCCTATGTAAAATAAAATATTTTGATTTTGATTTTTGAAAACAGTCAATAAAAAAATACACAAAGATATTTTCGGGAAACGGACCTACGTACCTATATATACGTATACGTACCTACACAAAATTCCTTTAACTTAAAATTCACCGAAATATTTTTCCGAAACAGATACACGAAAGAACTACAAAATATTGTGCAATGGCTTCCCCGAAAATTTCGGCTATTTTTTCCTAAAATAACTTTGATAGACAGTATGCCATCCACATATAACCGGGCGGGGTTGTTTGACCAAACTGACATCATGACAAATAGAAAACGTGGTTACATGCACCACGAGAACGAACAAGTCAATCAAATCTAATTAATTTTTATTAAATTCCTCTTCTGTTAGATTGTTTTCAGATTTCTGAAAAGCAAAACTCTTTTTTAGTTGAAAATATTCTGGAAAGTAACGTTTAAAGATAAACAAATTCCGCTTACTCCTGCTAAATTTTACAAAAAAATAATAAAGATATTTGTTTTAAATTCATAAAAAAGAAAAGTTTTTTTTCCTCTAAGCAAGATATACCTGGATCTGATTAATGTTATAAACATGAGTGCCCTGCTCCCTGAGCCACCCGTGTCTTCCTTTTGTTCTCGAAAATATTTAGTACAAGAGGGTTCAAACCGAAAACATTTAAATATATGAATTACTAGCTGTCCCGCGCAACTTCGTCTGCGTCGCATTTTCCCCGTTTTCGCAATATTTTTCTTTGCTGCTCCGCTCCTATACAGCGTCATCTATTGAATACTTACTCAATCCAGTCAACAGATACGTTGACTGGATTTCAGTTTACTAGATTTCAGAGTTCAACAGATACCCCATCTGTTAAAATCATTTGGAGCTAACAGATAATTGTGACTTAATTTGCAATAAAATAATATTGCGACTATAAATTTGAGATTAAGCTGCACACGGTGTGCAAATTTGATTGAAATCGGTTAAGTAGTTTATGAGTCCATCCCGGACAAACAACGTGACGCGTAACTTATATGTCGCAGTCTGATGATTTTATTCCGTTAGACACGGTCATCATGTGGGCAGAACATGGGTTTCGTGCAATGAAAACACACACATACTGCACACTGCTTTTATCGAACTAACAAATTACTTGAAATTACAATCCAACACAATAACACTAGGCACCATGAATCGGGTTACAGTTTCGGGACGTCTTGACTCCGCGGTGGTCAGACTCAGACTGTCCGCCTCGCTGGGAGCTCGAAACATCACGACTCTGTAGTAAGCGCGCTTAGGTGTGGGTAGACTGGTAAGTAGGTCGCTTGACCTTTGGCGCGCTTTCGATCCATAGTCAGTCTTGTATCCGTAATAATGACTCCGACTCCGACACGGCCATCCTGCTAGCACACGTCCTCGTGTGATGGGTACCCTGCAAACAAATACTCCACGACAGAAATTTGTTCCACTCGGTCACTCCTGACCAAACTATAAATTCAACGGGGTGGTGGAAATAAGAACATTGTAGAACTAGCCGTTTTGTTTTAACCGAACCGATTGGAAATAATCGAAAATACAATAATGATAACCCTGGGCCATGTACCATAGTCGTTCAAATCAACCTTTAGAACTCTACTGCAACAAAAAAACTACCAAGCTTATAGAAACCGTCGTGTAAAGCCACTAACGCCATGGCTCTCTAGCCGACCAGCAATCGCATTGCTCTCACACATCCAGCGCATGAATCAAAACTAAAATTAGATCAAATAAACAATTAGGTCAATTAAAATGCAAGAGCAACCAAGTACCTCTTCATCCATCTAATCATCACATAAAGCAGGAATCTCATCCGTGGCCTATGGGCAACACTCAGGCCCTCCAACAAACCTCTGTTTGTTTTACTACGTTCCTCAAGAACGCCGAGTCCCACATGCATGACTCACTCTATGGTCTCTACAAGACCCGACCTCCGCCAGAGCCACCCGCGCACCGCGCATCCACGGACTACTATAAGCAGACACCGACTTCTAACGGACTACGGCTACGAAATGGCTACTGGTACGGTCTGACCATCCGAACCAAGATTCCAAACTATCTCTCAACTCTAAATCATTTTACTTCAAACGGTACTTGACCCTCGGGCATTCTCCTTAACCCATCATGTGCATACTTGTAAGTACGCTTAGAACTTAATGATCTCAATGTGTAGCGATCCCCCACTAGCACTTCGACTGGTACGTGACCCGCTGGCATCTTCTTTAGCCTACCGCGTGCGTATCTGTAGGTACGCTTAGAATTTAAAGCTTTCCGTGCTAAGGATAACCGTCTAAAACCTCAATCACTCTAAACAGACCTTTAATCTTCAACAACCCAAAATCACCAATCGCAAAACGTTTAATTTTGCCATCGTTTCGTCTACTCGGCACACTTGTCATGTTAAGCTAAGCTAACTCGTCGTGTCTATACGAACCGTGTACCACCGGCTCGTCACCTTAGGTATCGGGTGCAATTCGGCTTGTACTTTACCGGAGTGAGACTTCGCTACTTAGCACGTAACGCAGCTATTTACGAATTTTCAAACATACTGAGACTTTCCCGGGAACTAAATATAATCGAAAAGCTTTTCAGTCGTCTTTTCAGCACCAAGGTGAACGATAAGGGTCGCGGAAATTACTGTTTACCGACCATCGCAGAACACGAGCTAAATAGGGTACGCATTTAGACATACCATCGCGTTGAATATGACGGTGAAAGACGCCTGAACTTAGCACTTTTATGCTTCACCGAATGTACACAAAGGATTCTCATTAACGAAAACTCCCTTGCCGTCATGTTTGCAACAAAACCCCGATTTAAAATCTCGCCACCTAACATGACGTCACTTTGTAAATAATTATCAAGCAAACATTGCAACAAAGTTTCGATAGGGTAATCGTTAATCACTACACAACATAAAATCTGTTCTGTACTGAATACTCGTGTCTGTACTATACCAGTCTTAGCAACAACGTGAAGTTTGCCATTCAATTTCGATAGAAAACTTTCTTTCACAACGAGTATTTAGAATCAGAATAATAAGTAAACCGTAACAACTCACCCCTTTGTTGTTACGTGCCCGCGATGTTGCTTGTACGACGCAGCATCGACGCGCCGCTTGTTTGGCGCCCCGCCGCCGTCGGCTGGCCCGCTGTACACTGCATGCTGTCACCGACGCACGTACGCCAGACGGCTACGTGAACCGGCATGACACTTTTGACGCACAGCAAGGCCTTCGCGGCCCTTTGTCGCTTCCCCGATGCCCGTAGCAGCCGGCACAGGCAGCGGCTTCTTCGTGCGACAATCCGCTTCGTTGAGTCCTGGTTTCTCCCTGGTCCGCAAGCATGGCACTTGATTTGCGGTAGCGATGAACACTTGTGACGTTTTTCTTTCCTTCGTCATGGTCAGTGCGCATTATCTTTAGGGGTTCTCCTTTGGTTTGTCACTACTCAGGTTAATGAGGGTAGTCGTAAAAGTTACGGCGCACACGAATCTGGCCTTGAACAATTATTTAAACTGGTCCCACGTCAAACCTGGATAGGTTCTCAGTGTTTCGCAAACATTTGTGTTCAAGATACATCTAGAAATTCGGTAGTACAGTTTGGAGGTACACCGTAGATGGAAAATCACCTTCGTTTTCCGAGGCACACCAACTAATGACCACAGTACACCAGTGTGCCGCGGCACACTATGTTACAGCACTGTTACACTATGTTACACTGTGTTACACTGTGTTACACTATGTTACACTATGTAGATGCGGAGCCCTTCAACGCCTTGCTTAACGTCCAAATAAGCTGGATTCAACAAGAAAAAATCAAAAGTCACTTCATTCAAACTAGGCTTATAATCAGCACTTTTTGAACGTCAAAATTACAAGAGACAGTCCCCCAAAACGCCCGCCCTTCGCCACTTCCTAAGTGTTTTAGCTGGGAAGAAGAAGTGGCGGAACAAACTCCCCAGCAACACATCTGTCTGTTAGGTTAGAAGAACCAGATTATACACAAAACAAGTCAGCGATGGATGACGCATTACTAGCGCGCATCGCACTCTGTGAAATGTGGGTATTCTATTAGGTACACTCTGCCTAACCCTTCAGAGATTACAAGCGTGATGATATGTTATGTTTTGTTGGGATCAAAATCCGCTAACACACTTAACAAAAACACTAACCGCCAACACTAGCTTGCTATTCACTGGCTGAGTTTAAGTTCGTATCGCGAGTGCAATTATTCGTTTTGCATTTCAAAAAGTAACCGTCACTGATTGTTATTGTCACTGTTCTCGCGTGTGATTGCATTAGCACGATTTGATCGCACTTCTGATGTCGCAGTCTGATGATTTTATTCCGTTAGACACGGTCATCATGTGGGCAGAACATGGGTTTCGTGCAATGAAAACACACACACACTGCACACTGCTTTTATCGAACTAACAAATTACTTGAAATTACAATCCAACACAATAACACTAGGCACCATGAATCGGGTTACAGTTTCGGGACGTCTTGACTCCGCGGTGGTCAGACTCAGACTGTCCGCCTCGCTGGGAGCTCGAAACATCACGACTCTGTAGTAAGCGCGCTTAGGTGTGGGTAGACTGGTAAGTAGGTCGCTTGACCTTTGGCGCGCTTTCGATCCATAGTCAGTCTTGTATCCGTAATAATGACTCCGACTCCGACATATATATAAAAAGATTACAGATGAGACAACATTATAATCTACTTGCAATAAACAACTGATTGGTGTCAATAAAAGTGACAACTATAAAACTTAGCAACAACATAACATCACGCTGTAATCCCCGAAGGGTTAGACAGAAGTGTACCTAATAGTACACCCACACTTACCAGTTATGTTTAAGTCCCATGTAATAGAAGGCGAGCCTTTTGCCATCAACCGGTCACAAATCCAGACTCCGTGGCTGCCACTGAGAAATTCCTGATGGAAAAACCCAATAACAATTTGCCCGACCCGGAAATCGAACCCAAGCTCAGCAGTCGCCATTGAGACTACTAGACCAACGATGCAGTCAACAGACAACTTGCCTTTATTTATGTCATTTTGCAACATGGCCCCGAGGCCCTGAGGCTATGTCAGATGTCACATAATAATATGTCAGAGAAAATCATGATTTTCTCTTACATCCTCTCTCGCATGATCTTGCATTGCCTTACTGAAAGGATTGATCCATTTTCGGCATTTCTTTTCTATGCACCTCTTTTCTGCAGTTCAGCCTAACAATCCCCTACCTAAAACTCATGCCATAGATTATGCCAGACACACAACAAGAACCTAGATAGCCCGTCTAGGTATCAAGTGATACGCATAAATCCTGCCAGCGATTTGTTTGCAGCCCAAAGCTATGGTTATGCGGCTGTATCCTGACATAGGCTGACTGGACACGGTCAAAGATATATTGCTGATAATCCGGCAATTTATTTACCTAAAACACGCGTTTTTTATCGGCAGGCGGTTTTAGGATGGACCTTACATCCGTTGAACAGTTTATTTATGCCTCCGTGAGTTTTATACATAAATAAATAAATAATTTATTGCCGCGGACTCTTCTCAACCTTTGGATGAAGTCAGCACAAAACATGGGTCGGTTGAAGAGGATTAAAATAAAACATAGAATTTATATTTATACTAGCTGTCCCGCGCAACTTCGTACGCGTCACTTTTTCCCCGTTTTTGCAACATTTTTCATTGCTGCTCCGCTCCTATTGGTCGTAGCGTGATGATATATAGATCTAAATCATCCAGGGCGCCACCCAAACGCATACAAAAAAGTTCATTCAAATCGGTCCAGCCGTTTAGGAGGCGTTCAGTGACATACACACGAACAGTAGAATTATAAATATAAAGATTTAAATGTTAGGACTTTCATAAGAGAGATTTTAACTGGGTTTCCAATTCACATCAAACATAACGTAATCCCCGAAGGATTAGCCAGAGATGTACTTAAGAGTACAACCACATTTCGCCAGGTATATTTAAGTCCCATGTAATATGGGGCGAGCCCATTGCCATCAAACGGGCACAAATCCCGACTCTGTGGCTGCTACTGAGAAATTCGTGACGGAAAAACCCAATAACACTTTGCTCGACCCGGGAATCGATTCCAGGACCTCATGCTCAGAAGTCGCTTGCGACCACTGGAAGGATTCTCATCAAACAAAATCAAACCTTTCGCAGTTCATTTTACGCGTGACAACGTCTAATAAATCGATGAACGCCGGCTGCACGCACGAAAAAGGGTCTCATTGTAACGTTACGGTCGGAGCGAGAGCGATGCACGAGCGAGCGAAAGGCACGATCGCGATCGGCTTGAGCGTTCGCCTTGCTATTCATAAAAGTATACAATAATTTCATCAATGTTTTGTTATGACGTTATCACGTTAAACTATCGTACGTTAACCGACTTTACAGACAACCATTTTTTAATACCACAAGTGTACATTAACCCTGAAAATTAACTCATAAAACCAAGCGAATTCAAATATAACACTATCCATACAAAATATTGCTACAGCCCATATTAATTACTGACGCAAAATTGATTTAATTACTCCAGTGTACCTTGGAAATAGAGGAGAAAGGCAGCGGTGTGTTCATGAATAGCTAAGTGCGTGATTAGTTTAGTAAACTAATATGTTAAGCTACTGGGTTTTAGTCGTTTATATTCTGGAATGTATGTGTGACAGGAGGCAGAGGAGCTCGTGGCTAAATAATAAGAGCCGCACGGGTCGATCTTTAAGGTTATGCCGTGTTTGCCGAGGTTGGTCCGTGGATGGGTGACCATAATTACATACCGAGTTTCTTCCGTGCATCGGAAAGCACGTTAAGCCGTTGGTCCCGGCCGTTATTTGTAGACCTTTGGCAGTCGTTAAGAGTAGTCAGGAGCCAAAAGTCTGACATCAAGTCTTACTAAGAAGTATCATATTATTACCCAGTTACTGGGTTGTGGAAGTCAGATAGGCAGTTGCTTCATGTAAAATACTGGTACTCAGCTGCATCCGGTTAGACTGGAAGCCAACCCCAAGATTGTTTGGGAAAACGCTAGGCAGCTGATGAGTCCAGTCAAAGTAACAACTTGTAGATCTTGCAAGGTTTCCAATAACCACCAAACTTGCGTCTCTTGACGTTAGGCGCATCATCAATCCTATATTGCGTAGAATCTTTAATTCCTTTTGCCGTATTATCTATAATATTAAATATCACACTTTGATTTACTAACCCGCTTAATACAGTCACACACATCATCATCATCGGCTTATAATGTTCCCACAGATGGGACACATGCGTCCTCTCTATGAGAGGGAGTGGGCTGTAATCCACCACGCGGGCCCAGTACGGGTTGGTAGATGGCACACGTCTTCGATTTTTTAGTTCTAGGACATGCTGGATTCCTCACGATGTTTTCCTTCACTGTTTATGAAATTCACAAAAATGGCTGAAAAATAAAATTAAAAACAAAACAACAGCTTATCCCTAAAATTCTCTCTTTAGATTTATGTATTTCATGAAAGAGCAGACGTGTTTACCGTCTGATTTGTCTAAAATGAACGAGTGATAGCTTTGAAACGCGGACGCGGACAGAATTCGTTCCGACGCTGTTTTTTATGCAAATCCCTGCGTGTTTACTGCGGGGTAGACAGCTGGGCTTATTAATTGGATCGGCGACGTATCTGCTGTGAGGCAAGGTGGGGAGTTTATTGAAATTATGTAATGTTGATAGGTATGATTTGGTTTGATGACGAGTATTAGCGGTCAGATGAGATGTCAAAGAATGGACCGAAAAGCAACCATAATTCTAGAGATGCTTATTAAGTGTCTAAAATTGCTTGATTTGACTAATGGGTAATTTTATAAAAACTCCACTTTTGTTCAAAAACATCTAAATTTAATTTATTAGTTTGTTAAATCTTGTATTGTAAATAGTATTTATTTAAATTAAATAGAGCAATGTTTGAGTGTGGAAAAAAAAACAAATAACGTTTCCCTGCAGTCGTGTTATTGTAATGTTTTTTGACTCTAGGGTGTCTTGTTCCTTGGACCTTCAATATATAGGGATTAGCACTGAAACTTTATCATAATTTCAATGTAATTTAAGGTCATATTCATTTATTTTTTTAACCTCAGTAACTTTACGAGATTTTCTAATGAATGCTCGAACTTATTTTTTCTTAAATCCGCGCTAACAAGCGAAGAAAAACTGTGGAGTTAGTTCCTTGCCTCACTTTGAACTTATTCCTTTATGAAGTTATTTCTTTCTCTTGATGTTCTAGACGCCCGATGAAGAAAAAGCTAGAATACATAAAAAATTATTTAATCCTGAAAATGCGAGATGATCACGTTTTTTGGGGAATCTTTTTATTAAGATATTCTTAAATCACGAATTCGTAATAAAAATAATTTCACCACTCACATTGTATTTAACATCTTATTTTGAACTTATATTCTAAGCAAATAAAGACATTCAAAAAAAAAAATATCGATTATTTTATAATCGGCAATTCTGGCAAATCATAAAGAACTGCTTTATTACCTTATTTTGATAGACCGAGGCGAACCAAGCATACAGAGGTTCAAAAACGTTTAAAAAAAAAAAGCTTTTGGATTAAATATAGGACACCTGTAACTATTTCACCTCATGCTTTATCCACAACCCTTAAGAAAATTAAAACTAAACCACTGACATTCAAACTGAAGACAATGTCCCTTTCCACCCATACAGCCAACACACTTAAACAGATACATCATACAAAATAAACTTTTCATCTGTCCCTGGAAAAAGCAAGCTTTTATAAAACAAACACCCTGGCTAAAACTGTTTCTTTTGTGGGAAAAATATATATTTCCCTACCACCAAAAGTTCAACTGTAAATTCCCATGTCTAAGGTTGAAATTCAAGTGGCATTGTGTCTGCCATCAGTAACAGGGTGTCCTATAAGGGCGTTTGGAATTCAAAGTGTAGAGGAAGTTTATTACTTGGAACATATTGGAGGAATGGCTTTGGAAAAATGTTGCTTGGATACCTTTGGTTACAAAATTCTATTTGTTTTAAAATACTTACTTGTCGTTTAAATGCATTTCATGTGAGAGAGATCTATGTTCTTTTATTACGGCAGCATTTTTAGGAGAGCGTCATATTAATGTTCATAGTATGTTTAAAATAAACTTTTAATTAAATTCGATAACAATTCCTAGATCGATTATTTCAATCGTTTTCAATGTTACATGAAAAAGTCTTTGAATAAAATATACCTCGAATGGCAACATCGTTTCGAGTAAATTCTACTAAATTCATAAGTTGACAACTCCAAAATCGATATACCTTTCAACTCATCCCAACACAGGAAACAAGCGTAAAGATAACAAATCTTAACCTACCCTGTGACTACAGCTCAATAAATCACGAAGCCAACTTAACGAAACGCAACCTTTGACGTCAAATCGAACGGAACAATTAGGTGCGAGCACAAAGTCTTTGATGTCAAGATTTTACTTTAAGCATAGTTCTTGTGAAAGGTTTGGAAAAATAAATAGTAAGAGGAAGTTTTAAAAGAAAACAACGAAGAAAAATGTAAAGTTCTTATTACAAATAATGTTCTTGTGGCAGTTGAAGGGAATAAAAAGACCTAATTGGTAAAAGAAGATGAAAATTGTATATTGTCTTTAGCAAAATATTGACTGAGAAACATAAAACTCTGGTCAAAAGTAACGGGTATCAAACAGATTGATTAATTTCTTCAATCTTCATAAACAAACAAGTACTTTCAGATTCATGAAGCTTGTCGAAATTAAATCTAGTTTATTTTATCCCTTTTACCAGTACCAACCTCCTAGTATTTGCAAGTCTTAACCTAAGATTAATTTTATTAGAAAACCTAATAATTATATTATTTCCGGCACTTCTTTTAGAACAAGCCAGAGAAAAATTGCTGAGTAACGATACCCAATTGGTTCAATTAAAACTTTAATTACTTCTTCTAGCTAGACATATTGCAAGACGATATAAAATCAAATGAAACTGCCTTTGTTCCTCTTTTGTATAATCTTTTGCAATGACAGCCAGTTGATATGTTTCTAATTTGATGTGTCACGCTTTACACATAAAGGGGTCAGTAAAACTCTAAATGGTGCTGATATTTAGGTCTTACACAACTTAACATGGCTTGGTAGACCTTGAAGTGTCTAACTAAGGGTTAATGGGTTCCCTTCTTTTTTTCTCTGGGTGTTGCAACATTTAGGCCAGGAATAAGCCAAATCACCAAATCTATTATGTACCTACCTTTTTGATAACTTTTTCACTTAAATTAAATTTATCATCATTATCTTTGTTCGAGGTTCGTTCAATGCTAGATTTAGCCCCTCTCCCATGTTGTAGTCAAACGTCCTTTTTGTGTTTAGGCATACACACACCACGTCTGCAAGTTTTGTCTATAGTGGTTGTACTATTCACACATCGCTAGTTACGCTTTTAAGTTTATTTCCATCAACGGGGCACAAATTCAGATTCCAGGCTGTTACTGGGATATTTCAGGTGGAAAAAAATCATCAGCAAATTTTTCTTCAAAACACTTTTTAAAACCATTTTTTTTTCTTCCACAGCTGTCCGCAGAAGACTCCGTAAGCCTAGCAAAGTATCCACATCAGTCACATCCAGCGTGTCCAGGTCTTCAGACCAAATCATAGCAGCCAGCGTCAACAGGCCCAAGATACGTGGAAGACCTACCATTGCCAGCAGAAAATCTTCTGCAGTCCTCGATAATTCTGTCGGTACTGATAATCATAAAGACAAAGATGGATATAAGGTAAGCAATATTATAGGTGTTTTTATTACTAATCAAATTCTTATTACCTTCTCGAGTACATTTATCCGCGATAGCAACTTGACGAAATGACACAAGTGTTGAGATTGGTAAGCCACAAGTTAAATACAAAATATTAAGATAACTCCATCTTGACATTTGAATCACCTAATATTGTGTAACATGCATGATAACATTAAAATGTGACAGTATCAGACAATCGAATGGAAAAATAATTAAAGATGAAATTAATATGCTTTCCAATTATCACCTCGGCTTTTAAAATACAATTAATAATCCATTTAGAAAGTCAAGTTTCATCTGAGTGAATTAAAATCAAATATGTAACAGTCAATAAAAATATTAACTATCGATTTGGAAAGGTTTTATTTCCTTCTAATAAAGTTTGGCAGGAAAAAACAGCGGTCCGAGAATTGAACCTTGTGAGAACCAAAACGCCAACTGACCATTAAATTTAAAATACTTACTGTTTAAACCATTTTAGTTCCTAACCACTTGAAATAGAAGCGTCCGTATCAGTTTCCGACATGCAAAAGTAATTTTGTAAAAGAACAGTACAACACGGATATGAGTGAACTTTTCGAACGTAAAAGTGAAGTTGTTAGCCTTCAAAATAAGTATTTGCCTACTCGAAGATTTTTATTCGGTATTTATAAACTTTATTCCTATGAGAATAAAGGCCATTATGCATGGTTTATTCGCGTTTCAGATATTTAATGTTACGCAAATGTCTTCAAGATAGGTTTTTGAATTTCGAAAGTATAACATGTCTTCTGAAAGGAACTCTATTTTGCATAAGTAGAGTTCAGATTTGAATGGATAACTGAGGAAACTTTTCATGTTAAATGAGCTGGTATTTTTAAGCAGTAGACGGGAGTGGGTTATAAAACTGAGTGCCTCAACGCAAACTTTACTAAAGAATATGAATTTAGAAATATACGTTTAATATTGTTTGCGAAAGGAGAACTAAATCCTTAAAGATAATTGTGTGCTTTAAAAATGCAGTTAGATGTGAATTTTCTTAGTATCGTTTAACATAATAAAATGTATTCAAACCGTTCACTTCATATAGAATGCTATGCAGGGAATTTATCAAAATGAGTCATAAAAGTTGCAATACAAAATTTAATCTATAAAAGCCTTATAACTATAGAGACTTTTCAGATTCAATACTACAAAGATGGACCACCTAGAATCCTAAATGCCGTAACTCCTAATTTAAAAATATTTATCTTGAAACTTAAAGAGGACTGAAAAGTTTATAAAGAGTTTAATATGAGTCATCAAGACTGATCTTTAAACCTTACATATTGAAGCTACTCGTACGTTATGACATTGAAAAAGGTTGTTCACATTTGAGTTAAACGAAAGTCATGAAATCCTTACAGAGTATGCATGCATTCTGTTTTACAAAGTAGCAAGTGGTATGAACTGTTTGTATATTACTTAACAATATGACGTATACACAATGTACTGTACTGATAGTACCTACCTACAATTTGCGAATTATTTTTTTAAATTCCTATGACATTGATGGTGAGCCTGTTGCTATCAACTGGGCACTAATCCAGACTCCGTGGCTGCTACTGAAATAAATTATTTATAAAATAACACTTTCCCCGACCCGGGAATCGGACCCAAGACTTCATGCTCACCAACGAGGCTAATAACATAATGCATCTCCATCATTTTCATATTCATCATCATTATATTCCTCCTTTTCAAATTACCATTCTTTTCTTCCACCAGATTGTCTGCTACTACACCAACTGGTCCCAATACCGTACGAAGATCGGCAAGTTCACCCCCGAAGATATCCAGCCTGATCTCTGCACCCACATCATCTTCGCTTTCGGGTGGCTGAAGAAAGGCAAGCTCAGTTCCTTTGAGTCCAACGATGAGACCAAGGATGGGAAGACCGGATTGTATGACAGAATTAATGCGTTGAAGAAGGCTAATCCTAAGTTGAAGACTCTTTTGGCTATTGGTATGTATAATGAACATTGATTAAACACTAAAATAAAATCAAAGTGGGTTAGGTAGACAATAATTATGCACGTTCTGGGGGAAACCATGACGTCTTAAAGCACGATTTTTTTTAATGTCACTCCAGTGTGGGAAAGAGACAGAGCTGTAAAAGACATCTAGTGTCATCTCTTTCCCACAAAGCAGGCCGCAGTTGACAGCTGTCAAATATGCTCAAACAAAGAATTAAACATTTAAAGATGCCCCTTGCCAAATTTAAATCAGCGCGAATTTAAAGATTGAAATCTATGCTAAGGAAAGGGAAACGCCGTCTTATTTTTATCCTGTCAAGTAATATTTCAATGAATCAGATTGGTTTTTTATAATTAATAACTCAGAATGTGACGAGGTTTACCTACATAATTAGCGACGTCTTTAGCGTTTAGAATACTTACAACAAGTTTCGTAATCATGGTTTTCGTATCAAGTATCATCTAAACAATTAATTGTAATATTTTATGACCGTGTTTACACATTATAATAACACCTTTTATAAAATTATGCATGCATCCATATTATGCAAAACAAGGCACTAAATGCATAAACTTTTCTTAAACAAGTTAAGTCATTATATTTATTGAGGAAATAAGCAATAAAATAAATCAATTATCTAATACTACAAGCCATTTTATACTGACCTGTTGACCCAAACACAATAGTATAATTATGTAAGTTCAGAGTTCATAATATAGTTAATAAATTGAGAATTAAAAAGCATACAACATTTCAAAATTCACCTATTTCTTGGGAAGCTAAAATATTGCTCAGATGATTATAAGATAAAAGTGTAAAAGAAGCATTTAAAACGCTTCTGAGAGCTTTTTAAAGATAAAAAATGAATGATAACAATTCTTTATATTCCGTAATTGAATTTAATCACCTTCAATAATTAAGTTTGTACAACAAATAAATATCTGACAGCTATTTGCGACAGACAATACACGTCTTGTATAAAGTATTGTACTAAAGTTTGCCATTTTTCAGAACTCACCTTTAAAAAAAAAACATTGTTATTCTCGCAGCTCATTTGCTATAACATGAAAATTGTCAGCCACAAAGCAAAATCGCATCAAAAATATGAGTAAAGCTTTAGCTGAATATTTCATGAAGAACACTTTGATTATCCATCCGAATAAATAGACGATTCAAAATACACGAGATATCGCATTCGACAGACAGAGTGTTTTACCATCGATACGGTGAAGTCCATAAAAAAATATATCGATATACTTTATTTTAATTTTCATCTATTGGACATCTCGATTCCATCCAATTAAATGATGAATATTTTAAATTAAATTAGTTAATTCTAAAATGCGATCACTTTCTGAAATAATAATTAGGTATTATTATAACATTTAATATTGATTCTTTATAGACTATTAAATGAATTATAAAATATCATCAAACACGTACGTTTACGATGTTGTAAAGACAACAATACCACACCTCACTTTCATACACACCGCTTACATAACGATTGGTTCAATCAACCAGTTGAAGCAATCAATAGTGTATAAATATTATCTCTCAGGTTTTTATGGCAACACAACTTTCTAATAACTAAATGTTATGGTTTATGGTACGTGTTTTAATGGCGAGTTGATAGTTTGAGACGTGTTAACTAAATGAATTTTATGTTTTGAGTAGGTTGAGTTGTGAAAAATTATATCTAAATTAGTTTTTTTTTTGTCTCACTAACAACACTACACTATACATCCACATAATCTTCTTTTAAATTTTAATGCAGCAGAAAAAACACAAAATTAAAACAAATACTTTTACCCAAAATACTCGTATTTTTTTTTTGTCTCTCATTAATTAAATTAATTACACGTACTGTAGAGCATCATGTTTATTATTTACTTTTATAATTAAACAACACAAAAAAATGATATCGACAAAGCTATCCCCTCACTAGCTACCTATACGCCCACATGCGAACTCACCGCGGAGCCTTTCCCACGGCACAAAGCGCATTCGCGCGACATTTTCACCTATTTTCACGGGAATGCCTACAAAAAACCGCGCCTATTTTCATGAGACCTACCTGCCAGTTGTGGTGCAATGCATTATGAGCGCTTAAAGAAATCGACACGCCACTTTTTTGTCGTTTCACTTCACTATTCAGTTGCGAAAATTCGCTCGTATTTTTTTGTTATTTGTGTGAAGTTTATAGATTAGTGTGTGATAATAATCAAGTTTAGATAATAGGTATTGAACGTTGGCTTGTAATTAATTGGCTAGGTAAACGAAACATTGATTGGTTATGTTTTGTGGTTATGTTTTCTGGAGTATTTTTGATCAGAACACTGGTGTTACATTATTAAGTTGCCTTCAAATATTTTTTCATCTATTAATTTATTTTAACTTCATGTACACTAGTGGTACATATGATAGGCGGACTTAATGCCACAAGGCATTCTCCACCAGTCAACCATTGGGTAAAAAGGACAACATTGTGATAAGGTACAAAATAATCTCTAAAAATATGTAATTAATTTCGAAATTGTATATAATTACATAGCTATACAAAATATAGGCTAATAAAATTATTAACAAATACCAAAATAAAAAACGACATACCTAATAATAATTACTAAGACAAGACTTCTAATTGCGAGGTCCTTCGTCTGATTTAAATAACAATTGTTTACAAAATCTGTTTACGATAGTTATAAATTTCAGAGTTTTGTTGATTTTCAGACGCAAGAACATTTTGTTTTTCATTTCATAAATATAAGTTTTTATCATGAAACTAAGATTAATTTATTTATTTTAAGTTTGTTTTATGTCATTTTTAGTGCCACAACTTTAGCTATTTCCTTGCTTTATAAATGAATCCCCAAGCAAACATTTTATATAAGATACAGCGAAACTAAGTTTTTGATGCGCAAAGTTCTTTAGTTCTGTGATTATTTTGATAAAATAACTAAAGCATCCATTCTCAACACACTCATACTAACAAAGGGTGAAAACACTCTATTACTCTCTCTCTATTACCCTCCTCAGTCGGGTAAAAAGGAAACTTTTCACAGACCCACATAGTGATCACGAATACTGTTAGAAGTTGACGGCACGGTTGGCGCAGTGTTTGAGCGATTGACTGCTGCGCTGCGTGTCGCGGGTTCGATCCCCGAACGGAACAAATATTTGTAAGCCCTACAGATAGTTGTTCCGGGTCTGGCTGCTTGTGTAAGTGAGTTTAAATGTTTGTAAACGCACCCACGATACAGGAGAAATTCCTAGTGCGGGGAAACGTTTTTTAAAAAAAAGGAAAGGAATGTCTTTTCAGATTGTGAGTTAATTTGTCACACATTTTTGTCACCTAATAATCTAACAAAGCTAAAGAGTTTGTTTGTTTGGTTGAACGCGCTAATCACGGGATTTAGTGGTTCGAATTGAAAAAATATTTAAGTGTTACATAGCTCATTTATCGAGGAGAGGCTATAGGCTATATAACATCACGCTACGATCAATCGAATACGAGCAGAGCATCAATGAAAAATTTTGCAAAAACGGGGAAAATGTGACGCAGATCGATAATCCAGATTTTTTACCAGCAACTATTCCATAACATCCAAAATCAAAAGTATTTTTTTTATTTTTACCTTCTATTCCCCTCTTCCTTGTGTTTTAGCTGGGAAGAAGAAGTGACGCAACCAACTGCCCCAGCTTCTTTATTTTAAATCGTGTGGATACTGCCTAACCTGGTGTCAGAGTGTTTATGCCACCCACGTGCACCTGACTTCCCTTTACATGCTGTCGAGAAATATCTCCCAGCCATGCTGGTTTCCAACATGTGTCTCCTCATAAACACCAACATGTGACATCTCTCAGGTTCTAAACCAAACTCTCTTCTCCAGGTGGCTGGTCCTTCGGTACCCAGAAGTTCAAGGAGATGTCAGCGACCCGGTACGCCCGTCAGACCTTCATCTACTCCGCGATTCCGTACATGCGCGACAGGAACTTCGACGGTCTGGATGTGGATTGGGAGTACCCCAAGGGTGGAGAGGACAAGAAGAACTTCGTGCTACTGTTGAAAGGTAAGAGCTTAAGAGACAAGGCTTTCATTGGGAGCAATGTGAATGAGGCAGATCATCATCATCATTTCAGCCCAAAAGACGGCAACTGCTGGACATAGGCCTCCCCCACGTGTCGCCATATTGACATTTTGGGGGAGTTTTGCCATAATCGCCACGCTTGCTGCTATGTCCAGCAGCGGACGTCTTTTGGCTGAAATGATGATGATGATTATGATGATTAAAGCGACACCTAAGCCTGAACATCACGCGCCGAATAAGGTTTGCCCCAATCCCATTAAAATAAAACCAAACAACAAAACAATACCCAATACTTCAAAACATTTTATTCCAAGTTTCACTGTAACTGAAAGCGGTAGTTTTCCGGCATTTTACCGCTACATACCGGGATTCATTTAAAATGTAATCTGCCCGGGATTGCAATATCTGTGTCCGCTCTGTGGATCTTCTAAATATTGGCGAATATCGGACTGTGGTCGGCGCACTCAGGTGCCTGCTTTTAACGAAGAGTGAAGAAGATTTAGATAGAAAAAATATTTTTAAATTTATTTAGGGTAATCTGTGTAACTGCTGGGCAAAGCCCCCATTCCTTTGCAACTCTCTCGGTGTTTTGCTTTCTCTCGCTTATCATTCAGAAAGGAGAAAAATTATATGTTTAAAAAAAAAGTGCGTTATGGTACTTATGAAACAGATCCATGTATGAGATTGCCAACAGCCATTAGCGCAACCAGAAGCTTAGGAATGCTACAGATATTTAAGTTGTCAAGCAAAGTGTTATTGGTTTTTTCATCAGTTTGTTCGTAGCAGCTCGGATTTTTTTTTTTGGTTATTTTTCTTTTTTTTAAAATAATTATTGTACTTCAAACGTCAACACATATGTTGCAGTATGGTTCTTTGAAGCTTCAGAGACATTGTCATGTGACATTTTTTAATTGTCCGTAAAATTGTATTAAAAAATAAAGATGGCGGTATTAGTTCCGACTATTTCCACGCACCGAAATAACCGTGCAGTGCTAAAATAAACCATTTAATTGTTGACATTCCCTATTTAAGAGCGCGTCACTTAAAACTGCATGATCCCGAAGGTGATAGAGTGTGATATCAATTAACTTAAATATTGAATGATGGTCCAATCCCTGGTGCCCATGTGGCATCCATAAGAGATGACAGAGGTAAACCGGAGAGGGTTGACTTGTCTGAATAAAATATTCACTCTATAATAAATATTATATCATTGTGTTCCATGTGCGGCGGGATAGGGATTAAATGAGTTAAGCTGCTCTTGCCACGGATTTTATGCGGATGGGTCACCATGACGCTGAGCCGCAATTTTAAACAAATGAATATTTTTACTTGGGACAGTCCTGTAAAAATATATATTTCTCAGAGACGGACTACTCGATGATTTTCATTACAATATTAACAGGTTCTAATCCTTCAATAAACATAATCCTAAAATTGAATACAAAGAAGCCGCATCTATTTTCACTCATAGGGCAGTGCGCTATCAAAATACAATTTATTGATATATCGATAGACCATGTCGCTGCCGCCGTTTGGATGCACCTGTCGCCGGCAACGGCAATGTCGTGCCATAAAAACAGTTTATCGATAAAGTTTTCGGTTTTTATAACTACTATTTATGGCTCTCCGGTGCGAGGCTTAATTTACTTTTTATTAAAATGGAGCCAAAGCTTGGGGATATTTTTAATTGTCATAGCTTTTTCGTAAATGCTTTCTAAATGTCATTCGTCTGTGATATCCCGTTATTTATATTAGGTACAAACACAAACACCGTTATGTTTTCGGATCAATTAAAAGTTTTAATAAATTATGAGCATGTTGATTCCGTTAACATTTAATGCAATTATCATGTAAACAATAAAGAAGATTAATTCAAAATAATTATCATTTTACAATCCCCAAAATATTCCAAACTATAAAAACGATTCGAATACTAAATCTTTATTGCTATGTCAATCAATTTACGAAATAAGGTCAGGAGTACAATAAATTATAGACAAATCGATTGTTGTCATACATTTTAATAAAATTCATAACATTAATGTGATTTTGTTCAAGGCAATGCGATGTGAGATATTGACTTATGAATGACAAAAATAAACCTTCAACATACGACGCAGTTAAATATGCTAATGTAGTAATATGAAATGCAGAAACGATGTTAATTTTAACTGTTAATGAGATAACTTAAAGCCCTGCTGGTTTTGTGTGGCCCTCCGCAGAGATTGCAGTAAGCAAAGGTCAAAGTTGTATTGGTTTTACACCTTAATTGACACAACCGTCCATTTTGATGGCTGAGTATGTACGTAATATAAACGAAACTGGACAATACTTAAACAACTACTTGAGAATATCGTAAACTTGGCCATCAACGTCGTGACCTTCGATGAATATTTTATTATTTCACCAAAACAGGAGCAAATTATAGTCAAGCTATCGCCAATACAAGAGAAGATCAGCTTTTTAATAAAACAAAGTTTAGTGATCAAATAAATCTTTAAACCAGTGAAAAACTACTTTCTCTTGAATACTAGATCCATAAGTCTGTCTGTGCTAAAAACATAAAATCAGTGGCGCCTTTTGCAAAACACATAAATCTAGATACATACATAATAAATATTCTAAGGTATAAATCTGACTACTATAACACCTTGATAACGCTAATGAATAAAATTAAATATGAATGACTCAACTTCATTTGACAAGTTTATTATCATTTTATTTTTATTCAAATGCAATGACATTCCTCCGAATTATCAACTTACTTACCTAGTTTATTTTTAGCGAAGTTGTTCAACTGAACTGTCAAGAATTGAAACCATCGACCGTCAACCTCATAATCGATATAATCCTTCTCAAATTTCCCATCCCTAAAATCCTTTGTGGCATCAGAACCCGCGGCACGTTTCGTCACGGCTTCGTCACGACAACACTTAGTCGTGTCCCAGTCATAACGAACAGCTTAGAACTAAATTATCAGCCTTTCGAAACACTGGAGATGGACAAAAGATTGTAGGGTTTAGTTTCAAACTCAAATTACTGTAAATTGTTGGGAGATCACGAAGATTTTTGTTTTAAAGAGTGTATTGTTATGGTTTACCAGTGGTAGCTATCGTAAAGTTTGGCTGTTAGGTATTACGCAGTATTATGTACGGATCATTTTGGCCTGCTTAGAAATATTGCAACGTAGGTTCTTTGAGGCAATGGGTGGTTGGTTGGTTGTGGTAGTCATCAATAGATCTTTGTCAGACGAGACACTGGTCAGAATCCCGAATGACTGACAACTAGTCTTACCAACCCACCAGATACAAACCTAGTAAGGGTTGAGGAGGTCAGATATGCGGTCATTCTGTGTCATCATCATCAGCCTACAATAGTCCACCTCTGGACGTAGGCCTCTCCAATCGCAATCTCCATCTAGTTGCTACCAGCCACTCTGCGAAGTTCGTCGTATTCTGGGTAAAAAACTGATAATCAATGCTTTGGACTGAAAACTGACCCCAATATAGTTGGGCAAATGGTAGAAAGATACACTGGTACGCTTTCTTTTCTTGCCATTATAAAAAAAAAAAATTAAAGTTGCCCCACTCTAGAAATATTTCCAATATTGTGGGTGCGTTTACAAACATTTAAACTTACATACACGAACAGCCAGATCCGGAAGAACTATCTATAAGCCATACAAATATTTCTTCCGTGCGACACGCAGCGCAGCGCCAACCGTGCCGTACTTTACAATTAAATAGGGTGACAGCTTGTCTAACATGCATCTGATTCCAACTAATAGTGTTTTACCCTTTCATAATCCTACAACTACCAAACCTACCCAACACATTCAAATATCATCATTACCCTCCTTACTAATCTCGTGACCCTTGGTAAGTGCCACCTCATTACCCTAAAGCCAAACTAAATAATAAGATACATAGATTGTTACTTGAAGCCCGTAACTTAGTAAGTCTTAAGTTGAGTGTTTTAATTACGAGGTGCGGAAGAACTCACTTAGGCGTAAGCCATTAGGGGACTTGTGAATTGGTCATTAGAGCAGCGATTTGCAAAACTGGCTGGATGAACTGAGGACGTAAAAAGGTGGATGGGTGAAACTATATGCAGTAGGTGGAGTACAGGGTGTCATCGCACAGATTAGGAGATGCCAAATCATATACATAGCTACCATATACCAGTGGACTGTGATAGGAAGCGTTGATTAATTTGTCAAAAGCTGAAGCGACAGTTTACCGTTTATAAAATTGCTCCTCTTTTTGAGATAAATTGATGTGATGTAATTACGTAATTTTAAGGTAATTTAAATAATATTTTCTAAAAACGTGTGTCCTCTTGGAAAAAAAAGAAACCTAGATACAACCACGTGTCGTGCGGGTTTTATTTTTATCAAAATCTATCCCTTTTTCAATCATTTAGAAGATTTTAAACGCAGTTTATTATTATTATTTTTATCACCTTTGTTATTTTCTATTATATACAACCAATCGCTCATATTAATTTATTTCTATCTTTAAAAAAATTAATGATGAGTTTACCTAAGCTTGCACAAAAAGTAATAATTGAATAGAGACAGCTAATAATTTTATTGTTATTAATTAATAGTAATATTTCTTTTTCCTATTCGTGATGTAATTTGCAAAAGAAAAAAGTGTTGTGTAATTAATGATTCATAATGTGAATCAGATATTTAACTCAAATTAAATGAAACGGTTTTGTCAGTTACTAAAAATAATATTTAAACTCTTAATAATAAGAAAAACTGAACACAGTTTATTTTTCCGAAGCAATTATTGTGTGTAGTGTCTAAATTTTAGAACCCATGAATTTTAGTTTTTGTTAAATGCATCAATTAAAAGCAATGTCTACTTCACCTCGTAAATAAATGGCATCCCATGATTCAACCATATACAATGGCTCATTAAGAAGAAACATTAGGGATCTTAATTACACCCCCAATGACAAATAGTTGGGGTTACTTTCAGTTGCTATATGTTTTGGCTTGCCCCACTAAATGAGGTTAGACCTAGGCCCCCAGTATAATTAAATTAAATTATGAAGATTAATCGTTTAATTTGTTGTTTACGTTTACTTCCTGAAAACGTATCTTCCCTGATATTTAAGCAACTATGAGTTTGTGTTTAAGTTTGAAAAGGCATCTTCCTAAACTTGTACCTAAAATCAGCTCTACCTATTCTGTTAACAAAATGTGATTTATTTTGTAATAGCTATTACAGCCGCCATGGCAAATTTTGGGTGTACCTGTACAATAGGTATTAATTTAATTCATCATTATCAGTTTACAATGTTCCACTGCTGGGACACAGGCCTCCTCTCTATGAGAGGGAGTCGGCTGTAATCTACCACGCGGGCCCAGTGCGGGTTGGAAGGTGTCACATGTCTTCGAATTTTTAGTTCTAGGACTAGCCGGTTTCCTCACGATGTTTTCCTTCACCGTTTTTGAGGGCAGCGGTGATGAAATAAATTACACAAAGTTATGCGCCTGGCTGGGAACCCACGGCTTACACGGGGCTGCCACCACTGAGCCACCGCTGCTCTCACTCTTAATTTAATTTTTATTTCAGAAATATTTACCCATAACGCCCCCTGTCAATCCCAGCACCATTCAACACTTAATTACATAAAATAACATAACGTCAACCCTGTAATCTCCGAAGGTTTAGTTTAAATGTACCTAATACTACACCATTTAAGAAAATAAGTTCATCATATAATTGCATAAGCAATAAGAATACAAATCTTGTTAGAACATACCTTAAAAAAGTCTAGATAGTCTCAATGTAATAATTCCTCTGTAGGTCACATAATTTCGTATATATACGATTATTACAGAAAACAAAAGTTTCTTTGACATAATAATGGTAACTAAATTAGCACATTGTTACATATTTACTTACTGTCATTGAATGTCGATTTTCACTATGTAGTTAAAAGTTAGTGACTTGAAACATTTTGCAATACATAACTTGGTAAAATAAATACCTAAGGTCAAGTATTTTATTCCATCACTAAGCTGATATAATTGGTGCGACAGTAACTCAGCCTCTCTTTGTTTCGTTTGCAAACGTTAAGAGCGTTTACACCTTACATCATTTCATACAAACTTTCAAGTCCTTACTCTCCGAAATGACTGAACTGATTTTAATAAAATTTAATACGCATAAGCAGGATAATAACGAAATGTCTGTTAAAAACAAAGATTTTTTATTGATTTTTGATTGGATATTTCTGTTTCTATAGATAATTTATAATCGGTCTAATTTAGGTGTACTAGTGTACCTATAGTTAGTAGTTTTTCGAAAATGATTTTTAGTAACTTTTTAGACCTATGTATCCTGCTTATGTGTATGAAGTTTCATTGAAATCGGTTCAGTTATTTCGGAAAATAAGGACTTGAAAGTTTGTATGAAATGTCATATGGCGTAAACGCTCTTAACGGAAGAACGGATTTCAGTGGAATTACGCACACAGGATCACCATGACATTGGATAGTTTGACCCCGGTAGTAATTTTGCTGTGGGATAACTTCCGTCACAGGTGATGCTTCGGGCGAAAGCCAACTTAGATATATTTTAACGTTAATTATCTTCCTTATCTTAATTATAAGCTAAGATTGCCATGAAATCCACAAACACCTTCTTTGAAAAGTTTGTTTTGTTCCAAACATTTTTTGATCACTCAAACCTTTAAATTGCTGGCACAAAATAATAATAAAAAAAAACACAAAACCATGGCAACGTATAATTCAAAATACAAAAATTCCTTTGATGTCGATACCAGCCAGCGACCATTTTGTAAACTCCTATGGAAAAAAGCGGTCGGTCAACCGGCCAACTTTTACAGCCACAGACAAAGTCGCGGACACCCTCTAGTTTATAATTCCGTTTATATAATTAAACCATAACTCTTTGGCTTTTTAAAAACCATATAATTATGCTGTCATCATGCCTTCATTTTTCTTTTATTAATTTGTAGTTTTGTTTACCTAAAAATCGGTGTTTTTTAAATGCGCACAATTTTTTGCGGTTCATAAAATTCACTTGTTATTTTATTTTATTAAAGTATTAAGAAAGGAAGTTCACGTGCTTTTGAAAGTCACTTTCAAGGAAAGGTCAAATCAAGAGGAACCGGTCATGGCAATAAAACAATAAAAACCTAGAAAATAAAATAACAATACTGAAGCTTTAGTCCACAGAATACCAAGTTCTTAATCTAGAGTAGCGGTCACGTACAAATCTCAAATTCAAGGCATTTATTTGTCTTATGCGATTTAAAGTTACTTCAGCATATAATAGTCAGATTCCGTTGCAAAACGTATATCTCTTTAGAGAAGAGCGAGAAAGAAACTCCCTGGATACTCTTTTAAATCAAGTTAGATTACACTTATGGCAATTGTAGCTAGCAACATTTTAGCCTATTTTTGAACAACAACAAAACAACCTGATTAGTCTATTTTTAAACCCAATGATACACACCAAAAAACTCAATCGATAAAATTAAAAGTCAATGATTTAATAAAGAATCTAATAGGTCCCAAAATCAATTCCTGACCCATCCAACAATCCTATTTTAGTTTTTACGCCTTATTTTCCAGATTTGGTCATAATAAATCTTCTAATCTAATATGTTTTGACTATATAAATAATTCTGACTCAGTTGTATCCTAACCTCGACATTTACCTAAGGTCAGTCAGATAGTGTCGTTTTCTGTGTAAATTATATCATTTTGTGTTCCTTATTTTTTTTAAACGACGAAAAAAACGGAGGAGTTTCTCAATTCGATGCGTATATTTAATTTTGATTGGACGCCATAGAATGTTTTAATTTTCGTATTTTTGACGTATTGTTTGTGTCAAAAAAAATTCAAAAGTTAATCTTAATTTTATGACGAATGTATTTTCTCTTACTATTTTTTGTTTAGATTTTGTTTTTTTCATTTTATATTTGTTACTTAGTATTCTTAGTATTTTTAAAAGTATTTTCTGGCGAAGATAGACTCACAGTTTTTTATTAAGTTTGTTATTGCTCCTACTCGACCAAGTTGTATCAGCCATAGATATATAATCATAACCAGAATATGGTAAGCGCTGACATAGTCACTGGTGATCATTGGGAACTGCAAGACTACCAGTTTAAAGCTATCAAGAAAACCAGGTTTCATCCACTTTATTGGTACAAAGAAATTAATTATTTCCTTTGCCAGTCTTATTTCTAAGTACCTACGTTGGAAAATTAGAATGTATTTTCCATTCTTCAGTCCAATTAAAGGATGTTAAGCCTTGTAGACAAGGCAATAACGGTGTGTCATCAAACGTCCTCGTCGACACACTGAACAATTGCGCAGACTTCAATCAGGAGCATGCTCAAACATAGACGGAGTATGGCGAGTGTGGGCCCACTGACAGGGTGTTGTTTTGGTTGAATTTTGATTTAACGATTAAAATGTATGATTGGTTTAGTGCTATGCCTCTTTTCCGTAGTAGGGAGTGGGCTTGCTATGTTTTTTTTTTGAAAAAACTGTTTTTACAAATATTAATCCCTAATCTATAGCCCCATATAACCTAAACTGGACGCGATGTCACTGTTTTGTGCGCATTGAACATGCAGAAACCCGACAACAACCATGGGGCCGACAATTACCTCACCACGATAACCCCCTTCAAAGGCCCTCCCCGTCCTCAATGTTACCATTGATTTAAAGGTTTTACACCCTGTTACTCATATCTCTAAACCTGCTTTTTCCATTACTACTACTAGTTACAGTTTTATTATTAATTAAAAATTCTCGAATTTTACGTAACATTACCGTCAGGTTTTCCTTGTACGCGTATACAAAAGTTACAGAGAAAATTAAACTCTACATCGGATGTATGAAAAGATTTTCCACAGCCAAATTAAATGATTTTCTTCAGCTCAAACCTCCCCGCTCTCAACCACACTGCACCCTTAGCTTTTACATTGATTACTATGTCGAATTACTGGCAAGTGAACACGGAGAGATTGGAAGCACGATGTCAGGGCAATTTCACGCAGTTTTAACTTCTTTACACGTGTTCGCTGGGGAAAATATTCCATTTTAGCTGGAATGGTTTTTATTGCGGCAGCGGTGGCCAGCTCCGCTAAGCCGTGGGTTCGACCTCAGGCAGGCGCATTACTTTGTGTAATTTATTTCATCACCGCTGCCCTAAAAAAAGGTGAAGGAAAACATCATGAGGGAACCGGCATGTTCTAGTACTAAAAATTCGAAGACATGTGACATCTATCAATCCGCACTGGGCCCGCGTGGTGGATTACAGCCCACTCTCTCTCATAGAGAGGAGGCCTGTGTCCCAGCAGTGACAACATTATAGGCTGATGATGATGATGGTGATATTTATTTGAACTGACTGTTTAGTTGGTTGTGTTGAGACTATGCAATGTCGTTTTGAAAATAAATCGTGGTGGTGAAAAGCACAAAAAATAGCTTTGGCCATTCATTTAAACAAGTTTTAGTATCTCCACATTATAACGACTTATTGTCAGGCCTACGCTGTCCCACTAAACTTCAGTACTAATGCTGTAACATGATGATTTTGTAAAACCAAATCATTTTAAAAGAGTACCCATGGAGTTTCTTGTCGGTTCTTCTCCGTAGAGAACGACCAACCTTAACCGTGCACCTTTTGTCGACGTTGCATAAGTGCCCCTGTAGCCTATGTGAAATAAAATATTTTCATTTTGATTGGTTTTTGAATGGCAAAGGATTTCAGTTATTACCGTTTAGTCTTTTAGAATTTCATGTAAAACAAATTCCAAACAAATTTACCATATTTAGCAGATAACTAAGTCTAGTTTTGATATTCTAGCGTTATGCTACGAAAAAAATCATCATTTAAGTATTTTCCAATTAATAAACTTCTCGATAATTTTCTCTCTTAAAAAAGATATCGTAAACCCAATTAACACTTATCCAACACAATAATTGTAATTACGTATTGAGTAAGAGGCTTTACAAGAAACACAGAGGAAGTTCCGTACGGAAACGGTGGTATATGAGGAAATCAGGTTACGTTTCAATGTGTATGTAACATTTCATCATCATCATCATAATTTCAGCCCTTGTATGTAACATTTAAATGTATTTAAATGTAAGGCTTGTGCAAGAGTGGTCGACATTTTTTTTTGCACTAATCGTGAAAGACTACCCAACGCGTTTAGCTCCTCGCTTAATAATACCCGCCGCACGGGTCGATCTTTACCGCCGCACGGGTCGATCTTTAAGGTTAAGCCGTGCTTGCCGAGGTTGGTCCCTGGATGGCTGATAATTACATACCGAGTTTCCTCCGTGCCTTGGAAAGCACGTTAAGCCATTGGTCCCGGCTGTCATTTGTAGATCTTTGACAGTCGTTACGAGTAGACAGAGGCCAAAAGTCTGACATCCAGTCTTTCTAAGGGGTATCGTATTCGGAAGGGGTCCGAGAGGGCCGATGCCTGCCAGGGCTGCGGGTTGTTCGAAAGAGATACCGTGCCCCTGGAACGCAAAGGGCTAAGAAGGAACATGGATGGGTTTTAGTCAGTCAAGTCTGACACTCCCTTCCGCTCCGCCCAGAGCGGAAGAAGTCATTTGATGATTTCCCAAACTAAAAAAAAAAAGGGGTATCGTATTACCCAGTTACTGGGTTGTGGAGGTCAATTAGGCAGTTGCTTCATGTAAAATACTGGTACTCAGCTGCATCCGGTTAGACTGGAAGTCGACCCCAAGATAGTTTGGGAAAAGGCTAGACAGATGATGATCGACATCCGTCCATCATCACAACTTTCGCATTTATAATATTAGTAGGAGATTTTTTTTGTTGAATTGGAATGTACATTTCAACAAAAACATAAAATACTGAATGAATTTCGTTTTAGAACTATCTATCTAATTGTTATCAGAGGGAGTAAGTCCTTTTTTTACGGATGGTTAATCATCAAATGACCCCTCCTACTCTGGGCGGAGCGGAAGGGAGTGTCAGACTTGTACTGACTAAAACCCATCCATGTTCCTTATAAGCCCTTTGTGTTCCAGGGCCACGGTATCTCTTTCGAAGAGTCCCGCAGCAGGGAGTAAGTCCTGACTTACGATTTTGGAAGTCCGTGACTTTTACTGTTAATTCTACAATAATGTATTCTTCATTTACATTTAGCAATGTTTATAATTGTAAACCCTCAAATGTTAAGGTTACAATCTAATCAGGTGTAATTAAATTGTATTTTGTAGCAATGTACAAAAATGATGATTGATTGACTACAATCGCGTGCAGGCCGCTTAACAAAAACATGACAAAAAACTGGCATAGCGTGGCGCACTATACTCTTGTGCAACCGTCCTATTAGCCATAAATGCGTTTAATTTTCGTAATCACGCTATTTAACTTGAAGACTTAAAAAATATACTACTTATGGCCAATTACAAGATCGTAACCATTTCATTTACTTACTTAATTAAACGAATTAAATTTGCAAATGAAGGTTAATCAAAATAAAGAAAAATGGAAATGTCAATTAATTTTTATTACTTCATTAAATGAAATCATTGACTTCAAATGCAGCTGAACTAAGTAGAGTCTAGGTTTGTTACAAAAATGTAGATAAAAAAATAAAATAATCTGTAAAAAAATAAAATAGTAATCTGATTTTTCAATAATTTGGGTGTTTTTCCAGTTAAAAGAATCATTGATTGAGTTTTTAAACTAGGAGTTGCGGTTACGTATAGCCCTATTTATTTGCCTATTTATTTGTATGATCCCAATAATGAACGTGATGAAGATTCATAGGATTATCATGTTAAGCAGGTTTCAGTGTTTTATATTAGAAGCTGTTTTATACCTTAATAACTTTCAACATAAAGAACGAAGTAGTGATGTATTTTGTTTTACCATTTGATAATTCATATTCGTATGTATTTCATTAGATTTAGTGTCATTGTTTTTATTTTCAAAGGAATTAACATTGTAACAACTTAGCTTACCTCTTAAATCAAATCGTCGTGAAGATACTATTATCATAAACTCATAATGCTTTGCGTCCTAGTTCAACACGCGAAACACACAACAACACACACAAGTTTAACGAATTTGACCTTAAGGCTTTTGACCTAGAGTTTAATATTTAATTTCATGTTTTTGCCGGGTCATATCGGACATGCAACATACATGTATGACCTCTTAGTTCCGGTTTATATGCGAGTATAATCTTCTATTTATAAAAGTTAGTGTTTTCATACTTCCTGTTTTTGTGCCATGATTTTCTTCCTGATGTTATCCAGACTTACGATTGTCGGAATCTATAATTGATTAATTAATCTATTGCCAATGATAAGTTCATAACTGTGTCAAGAGAAAATCGAATCTACGACCTTTGGTTTAAAAGCTAAACGTTTAAAAAGAAGCAGTCGTCAAAAAGTACGTTACTTACATTAGCAAATCGCATGCTAATGCAGTAGATTAAAATATATACGTTTATAGTCAAATAATCAATGTCATATCGAGACAAATAGCATCTAAAAGAAATGGTTCCGATTATTTTTTTTACCCGAATGCAGAGAAGTCTAAAAGGAGGGTTATTGTAGAAACGCTATTCGACAATTATTTAATTATTTATTTAGGATCTCCAACAAAGGATGTACACATATATAAAATAAATTATGGACTTCAAAAGTATCACGTAGGTGAACTCCTCCTCGGTGAACAATGTGGCTATTCTCGTATGCTGGTAGTTCGAGCCAAACAAAAACAAAATCCAATGTTGTTATACTTTTTCCTCCATTTGCTAACTGTACAAAACTACAAAGTTCACGACATGACCACTAGGGGCCACACAATGTGGGCCACGGTCGCCTCAGAGTGAATAATAGACGTGAAAAAAAAAACTAATTTAATTGCGACACTGCCACTTACCATGCTGACTGTACTGGTATGTTTAGCGTGTATGCAATTTTCTACTTTTTGTGTTGATTGTATGTTTATGTAAGTTTGTTAGGTGTTATGATTTTAAAGCTTTTGTTGTAGTTAGGTGAAGATTCAGATTTTGAAAGAAGTTTTTATGAGTAGGTCTTGGCCCATTGGTATATTTTTATGTGTTCCGTACCCAAAGGGTCAAACGGGACCGTATTACTAAGACTTTGCTGTCCGTCCGACCGTCCGTCCGTACGTCCTTCCGTCCGTCCCTCTGTCACCAGTCTGTATCTCATGAACCGTGATAGTTAGCCAGTTGAAATTTTTACAGATTAAGTATTTCTCTTGCCGCTGTAACAACAAATACAAAAACGTGTTTTATTTTGCTCGTTTATATAAATAATGGTACGGAACCCTTCGTGCGCGAGTCCAACTCGCACTTGACCGGTTTTTTGAGTATAACATTACAAGGCACCTGTAATCCCCGAAGCGTTAGGCAGAGGTGTAGGTACCCATAAACACCCACATTTCCCCTATTATATTTAAGTCTCATGTAAAAGGTGGCGAGCCTATTGCCATCAACCGGGCACAAATCCAGACTCCGTGGCTGCTACTGACAAATTCCTGATGGAAAACCCAATGCTAATTAAAAATAAAATGTAATATTTTTAAGTATGAAACGAAAAAAAATAAAAAGTGTCATCTTGACAGATGCATAGATAAAGATGGGTCACACTCGAATGTCAAATTGTTTTAAGACGTCATAGTAGTCCCCCCAGACACAACATAGAAACAAATCTGTACTAAAAGCAATTCACATTTCAAATCCTCTCACACTAAGAAAACAAAGACATATTACGTAAAAAGGGTGCCTTTTCCGGGTGAATAAATAAATAAAAATTATTCACAATCCCGAATAAATATTATGTTACGACTTTATTTACTGTGTGTGTATCATCAATTGTGTTAAGTGATATTGGTGTCCTGATATATTGTTTGGTGACTTATGGAATTGTTAGAAAGAAGATGGTACCATAACATCATCATCATCAGCCTATAATGTTCCCACTGCTGGGGCACAGGCGTCCTCTCTATGAGAGGGAGTGGGTTGTAATCCACCACGCGGGCCCAGTGCGGGTTGGTAGATATCACATGTGTTCGAATTTTTAGTTCTAGGACATGCCGGTTTCCTCACGATGTAAATTACACAAAGTAATTCGCCTGCCTGGGTTCGAACCCACGGCTTACTGCTCGTAAGTCGGAGCTGCCACCACTGGTCCACCGCTGCTCTCATCATGACATTATAACATCACAATAAAAGTGGAGCAAAAAATAGCCAAACTTAAATTTCGAATAATGTTACAAAGCTTGACAGTTACATCGGCGGTAAATGCTGTAAGAGATTGTATTATAGGACATACTTTGATTTTAACTCTATACTTTGAAAGCTATTTCTCTATACTTTGAAAGCTAAAATTTCCGTACTCCATACATTTTCTTGGCTCCTCTCCCTTGTTATCGATGAAAATCTCATCAAATTTTCCAAATACAAAGTTATGATTCATACATGATCTAGTAAAATTTAAAAGTCAAACTTTAACACTAACAGTGTCACCAGCATAAAATGAAGTGCCAAAATAGTATGAAATATGAATTCGTAAGACTACCTACTGTACAGTCATAAGCACCAACATGTGTACCCTTCATCAACTTCTTTTTTTATGCGAATTTCCACGCTCCGTCCAGGGCCTCTGCTATTTTTATAAACATCGTCATTCCAACACGATCCTATTGTCATTTTGCTAAAAGTTCGTAATCTGCTAAATTCATAATGATCTGATCTGTTATTTGTCTGTCAAATACTATGTAATTTCTTTCAATGGCGTGTCAGTGGTTTACCATTGTGAAGTCATAATGACGCCATTTATTAGTAGATTACCAAACTTATCAAAATCAACAATTATGAAATCAATGATAGGCCATTCTGTCACTATTGTAATAGCAGACTTGAGGCCCTGATTCTTTCCCCGATGAATGGCAACAATGTCGTGTGCCCATCTCACCGCTACATAATAGTAACCAGATCAAACATATTTCATTATAGCATGAGTTCCAAAATTCGGCTACGTCCCATTTGGTATCTTTCCCATCTGGACAACCAAACAAAATATGCGGAAAACAGTGCCATTTTGTAACTATTTCAATCTTTACACATTGAGTCCCGTTTCGTAATTCATAAATTTCAATCTGTTTTTTGTACGGTTAAATCAGCTCCCAAAATTACAAAGATACTTTTTGTTTATGTACGTTCATTACAACATGAAATTACAAAAAAACATCGTGAGGAAACCAACATGGCTGAGAGATATTTCTCGGCGGCATGTAAAACCAAGTCAGAAGCCCATGGATAACAGGCCCACCAGGCACACGATTAAGAAGAGAACATAAAATTGCAATCACACATGCAATGATACAGTGGGACAAAATAACTTCTAAATCTCTACTATTGTAATAGCAGACTTGAGGCCCTGATTCTTTCCCCGATGAATGGCAACAATGTCGTGTGCCCATCTCACCGCTACATAATAGTAACCAGATCAAACATATTTCATTATAGCACGAGTTCCAAAATTCGGCTACGTCCCATCTGGTAACTTTCCCATCTGGACAACCAAACAAAATATGCGGAAAACAGTGCCATTTTGTAACTATTTCAATCTTTACACATTGAGTCCCGTTTCGTAATTCATAAATTTCAATCTGTTTTTTGTACGGTTAAATCAGCTCCCAAAATTACAAAGATACTTTTTGTTTATGTATGTTCATTACAACATGAAATTACAAAAAAACATCGTGAGGAAACCAACATGGCTGAGAGATATTTCTCGGCGGCATGTAAAACCAAGTCAGAAGCCCATGGATAACAGGCACACCAGGCACACGATAAAGAAGAGAACATGAAATTGCAATCACACATGCATTAATACAGTGGGACAAAATAACTTCTAAAAATGTCAAAGTGAATACATATTTCGGCTCGTGACTGTACCTAGTGTGAGTGTTACAGTTACCTACTGTGGCAGATAGCCAGGTTGTTTTTAGATATTTAAATGAGATTGAATACAGTTATGTCCGTTGTTGGCATGGCCTAGGATTCCGAGTTTGTCGTAATGTGTGAACGAAACCCAGTGCTAGCCCAGTACTGACGAACTCTTATCACCTTCTTTTACTTACGCTTGTTTGCGATAATAATGACTTAACTATTATTATTTATTAATTTTATTTCCAAAATGCTTATAATTATATAAATTACAGGTTGATTATTTACACACAACGCAAACCTCTCAGGGTTTATATGTGTGTGCGAGCCGTTCATTGATTAATTTAGCAGACATTGATGTTTATTTTTTAAATATAATATTCACTTACAATCATGATAATTACAAATCAAAACGCTTTTTTACGCAAGGTAAGCTGTTGTGAAAGTCTTCTGGAAGTTTATTAAGAACACAAAACGAACTCAAAAAAAAAGAAATATAGAAACTCTTTTTTTTAAGTAAGTGATTGACTAAAAATATTTTCAGTAAATTCCCAATATTTTTTTGCATTGAAACCTTTTGAGGGGTTTATTTTACGTATTTCGTTACTTAATTTAATACCTACAAACAACAAATCGAATTCGAAAATCGAAATTTTTGAGTTTTGTCATCCTTGCAAACGAGGTTTTCTTGTTTTTCCAATTGTACTGATTCAAAATTATTATGCGGAGTATTAGGGTACCTTTATATATTTTTGTTTCATCTCTTGTAAATTATTTGATGATGATACGATTTAATTGAGTCAACGTTTGATTGTAATCATTTTTTAATATGTGACAAAATTTCGTCAAGGGACTCTTTAATAAACCTACTGCAGACACTACGTAGTTGGTTCCAGTCTAAAAACTAGTCATCCCATCTATATTAGGTAAAGATTTACATTACACACCTATTTGGTCGGGCAGCGGTGGCCCAGTGGTGGCAGCCCCGACTTACGAGCAGTAAGCCGAGGGTTCAAACCCAGGCAGGCGCATTACTTTGTGTAATTTATTTCATCACCGCTGCTCTCAAAAACAGTGAAGGAAAACATCGTGACGAAACCAGCATCTCCTAGAACTAAACATTCGGAGACATGTGATATTTAACAACCCGCACTGTGCCCGCGTGGTGGATTACAGCTCACTCCCTCTCATATAGAGAAGGCCTGTGTCCCAGCCGTGGGAACATCATAGGCTGATGCCTATAATGTTCCCACGGCTGGGACACAGGCCATCATCATCATCATCAGATGATGATGACCTATGTGGTTTACCTATAACAGTCAAAGAACCACAACTCCTGCTTACCCCTCAAACTACAACAAACCGTGTCTAACTCAGACAGAACAGAATCGAGGTTAACAAGGTTGATCGGACGCTCACTGAGGATCCTTTCACAATCATGGTCGACAGAGCCTTCGTGGATATCGAATCTATTTAGTATTCCTTTAATGTTAAATGTCTAGACTAAGATTTGTGATTCATTTTGTAGTTCTAGACTTGTTGGTATGAGATTTTGATGTTCCTTCGATAAACTTTTATTGACGTCTTATGGTCTTTCGTTTGTTTTGTTACAATTTAGGGGGGCATAGAGCTGCGGCAAATTTACACATACTTCTTTCGGCGGCGAATTTTACTTTGTGACGATGTACAATAACCCTACAAAATGTAGTTTATTTATTTATCATTAAATTTTAAAATTGTTGTCCATAACAAGAATTGGTCAAGTGTGAATGAACAGCGTTTGTACACATACATTTTATAATAAGCCCTGCACCATACTTATACCTGGCCTCATTTTGATTTTGAGTGGGCCATTTTCCAGTTATGTCAGGGCAGCATTATAGGACCTTCTAATGAATGATGAATTTGCAAATACCTGTAAGACCTTTCTTTTGGTGTAGATAGCCACAAAATGATTAATTAACAGCCTATTATAAACAGAGCGTATTTTCGTATGAAGTACCACCTCAAAAACTTAAACATCATTTTAAACTTTAGACTTCTGTACATTATGTTATATAACACAACCTTGAAGTTAGTAACAGAGGAATCATTCACGATTATTTCATTGAAAACATTCCGCGATCAAAAACAATTGAATCTCGTACTTCCAATAAAACAATAAGATATCGAAACGTTTATATAGACAGGTATATACATACATAGTACGGTCAACTGCACATACAACAATCAACAGTTGACAAAGTAAGTGACCATCACTTAGGCTTTCGAAAAAAAAAATATATTTAGAAAATCGATCCAAAATTGACGGAGAAATCGGTAAAAAAAAAACACACAATTCTCCCTTTTTTTCAAACAGTCGGTTAAAACATAATGCAGCCTCTAATCCCCAAAAGGGGTATAAGGTGTACTTATAGTAAATACACATTTAGCCATTTATGTTTGAGTCCCATATGTAATAAGAGGTGAGCCTATTTGTCATCAACCTGCCAATAGTTTTGAGTCTACCTTATTAGCCATCGAAGAAAACATTAAATCTACGCGACTGTCGTATATTTGCACAACTTGCATGAAGCAGATTTTTTTTGGGTTGATGGTGATACCAAAAATCATACCATAAGGTTATGTATGGCTTGAAACATTTCTTTGACATATGTACTGTATCTTTGGATACTCGCACTCACCAACCCCAGATTTTAAACTATTATTTGAAACGATTTTCAATCCGCAGAAAAGCCTTGTTCAGATTAAAACTCCCCTAGAAGGAGGTAAAACAAAAACCGTCCAGTTGACTGTACCACATCACTCATTGTCCTTGCTACATTTAGAGAGGATACCTTTCGAAAATTCCTTCAATACCTTGTCTATATTAACGCTAAGCTATCTTAATAGTATCAGCAGTCTTTACTTTAGACAGTTTTGTCTAATTTAACCTTTAAGTTAAATTCTGCATTAATGTGGAAATAACTTGAAAAGATAATCGAATGTCAGTCTCAGTCAAAGTCGGAGTTAACTGTATTTGCGATGGTTTATAAATGGCATTGTTTAAGCACGCACATGATCTTTGTTGTAAGTCTATATGATTGATGGTCTTATTAAAATATTTCTGCTGCATTCAAAGTTCATTGTTTCCATGATCCATTCCAAATTTCGTAGTCATTGTTTAAAATTTAAACACATTTGTTTTTTTTTCACTAAGAGGGCTTGTCATCATCTTTATCATCAGCCTATAATGTCCCCAATGCACAGGCCTCCTCTCTATGAGAAGAAATGGGCTATTATCCACCACGCGGGCAGAGTGCGTATCACATGTCTTCGAATTTTTAGTTCTAGGACATGCCGGTTTCCTCACGATTTTTTCCTTCACCGTTTAGAGAGCAACGGTAATTAAATAAATTACACAAAGTAATGCGCCTGCCTGGGTTCGAACCCACTTCGTTTGGCTTACTGCTCGTAAGTCGGGGCTCCCACCACTGAGCCACTGCTGCTCTGCAAGCAGTGGGCCTGTGTTTGGCCACAACTCATCTGATGTGAAGCGATTATGAGGTCTAGGGTGCAGGACGCTTGCCTGGAAGGAAATAACAAAAGATTATAACCGTCTACAATGGCATCGTACTAACATAAAAAATAGCTTTTGAATATCTGAGTAGACAGTGCAAGTTTTTAAGTTGCAAGTGTTTTTCTTGTCTTGTGAAAATTTAACCAGGCAGCAAGTTGGGAGCTAAGTAGACTATTCAGGATAGCCTGGACGTATTAATTTAATCTGCCTTTATTAAATATGTAGGGGTCAACTTCCAGTCCTACCGGATACAGCAGAATTTTAAAATTTCCCAAATAGATGCTGTTATAAAGCTTCTAAGTACTTAGCCAATAAAATCCTAACCTTAATATCTCTTGTTTCAGAATTACGTGAAGCTTTCGAAGCTGAGGCTCAAGAAGTAAAGAAACCTCGTCTGCTGCTCACTGCTGCTGTTCCCGTCGGACCTGATAACATCAAGGGAGGATATGATGTACCTGCTGTAGCTAGGTTGGTACCTCTTTGAAGACTCGCTACTGTTGTGTTGTTTTTCCTTTTCTTGTCTGACTGTATGTGTTACTAAGTTGCAACAAACAAGGTTACGTTTTTAGTTTTCAAACTCTATTAACAATAGGAATAGGTCTCAAAGTCGAAATCAATATTTCACTAGAGCATTGTTTTGAATTTTCTAAAGTTAGTGCTTTTAACTGGGTACACTTATAAAACTGATGATTAACTAGAAAGACTCACTAGCTGTCCCGCGCAACTTCGTCTGCGTCATATTTTCCCCGTTTTCGCAACATTTTTCATTGCTGCTCCGCTTCTACTGGTCAAAGCGTGATGATATATAGCTTATAGCTGCAATGGGCTATCTAACATTGAAAGAATTTTTCAAATTGGACCAGTAGTTCCTGAGATTAGCGCGCTCAAGCAAACAAACAAACTCTTCAGCTTTATTTTTAGTAAACACATATTAGATAAGATTAATGTAGCTTAGCGTCACGTCTGTAATCCTCGCAGGATTAAGCAGATGTTTTCGTGTTCCCACAATTTGCTAGATAAGTTTTATACAATGAAATGAAGTTATGACAAAATTGCTTTCACCTGTTTTTTGGTCACCCATTGCTCGGCAATGGAGATGAGATGGAGAGAGCTATGCTCGGAGTTTCCTTGCGTGATCAAATCAGAAATGAGGACATCCGCAAGAGAACCAAGGTTACCGACGTAGCCCGAAGAATTGCCAGACTTAAGTGGCAGTGGGCAGGGCACATTGCTCGCAGAACAGATGGCCGATGGGGCCGAAAAGTTCTGGAATGGCGACCGCGAACCGGGAGACGATGCGTTGGAAGGCCTCCCACTAGGTGGACCGATGACCTGGTGAAGGTTTCGGGGATCCGCTGGATGCGAGTCGCATGGGACCGATCAATGTGGCGACACTTGGGGGAGGCCTATGTCCAGCAGTGGACGTCTTTCGGCTGAAATGATGATGATGATGATGATTGCTCGGCATTGTTCTAGTGAACCTTTTCTTGCTGAAAATAATAGGTATTCAGCAAAAACTAATGTATAGTATTAATCAGTAAACCAAAAAACTTGAACACGAATCCCGCTATTAATTCACAAGAGGTAATCCATTCACAAGGACCCTAGCATTAAATTTCGCAAAACATCCATTTTCCCCTTATAATTTACCAAAAAGTTTTTCCTCTCCCAACTCTAGATATTAACTTCCTGAGTCCATTTGTATTTAAATACTGACCCAAATATTTTTTATTGGCCAGAACAACTCGTGTCGCACGAATGTTGCGAAATTTTCTCTTATTAATAACATTGTTCATTCAGACACCATGCGTTTTCCCACATTCAAATACATTGTACGGGTTACAAATTTACAGAAAACATTGATTGAGAATAGGTCATTCAAACTTCCATCGTAACTCACCGAAATAAGGACCAAAAAATTTGGTCCTAATGTTAGAGAACTGTAGATATATTTTTGTCAAACTAGGCACGTATATTTTGATGTGTTCTTATCGGTCTTTTGACATTTCCATCAGAAACATTAAAATTTTGCCTTTTACGAAGATGCGCTGTCACATTTTGAAATTCTCTGTATTAAATTTTGTTTTTATTGTTGCAATGTTTTGAAATAAACGTCAGCTATGGTGGAAAACTTTTCTAATAATATGTTTGTTTCTTGTATTTGAATATTAGAATTTATATTTTTTAAGAGTAAGGACCTTACTTAGTTTTTGGTCTATGCAAAATACTGATATTCAGTTGCATTTGCTTGGACTGGCAGGGAAAGGGGACCCCCACTTAGTTTTGGCCGGGCAGATGATAGTGAAGAGTTAGCGACGACATAGACTGACTTTATGAAAGCAATTAGAGCAGAAGAATTGGTAGTGGCATAATACTGCCACCAGACACCGCTTTACACCCATCGCTTCACACTTTTGTTTGGATATTGGGCTCTCTATGTGTGCTGTATTTATTTAAATGGGTAATGGATATGTAATGCCGGCGCGGTTGGCGCAGTGGTTGAGCGATTGACTGCTGCGCTACGTGTCGTGGGTTCGATCCCCGCACGGAACAAATGTTTGTATGGCCTACAGATAATTGTTCCGGGTCTGGCTGTTTGTGTATGTGAGTTAAAATGTTTGTAATGCAGCAAAAAAATAAAAATGTATACAAGTATGACCCCAAATAAATAGGGATAAGAGCAGGAGAATGATGATGATGATGTATGTATGAACGTCAAGGATTTAATCAGGTTAATTTCCGTAAATTAAGTCGGCTTTTTTCTATCACCCCAGCTACCTAGACTTCATCAACGTCATGGCTTACGATTTCCACGGAAAATGGGAGAAGGAAACCGGCCACAACGCGCCTCTGTACTCGCCCTCTTCTGACTCTGAGTGGAGGAAACAGCTGTCTGTGGACCACGCTGCTCATCTGTGGGTGAAGCTTGGAGCTCCTAAGGAAAAGCTAATTATTGGTAAGTTTTTTTGAAATGTGTGAAGAAAATAGTGTCACTATATGAAGCCATGGTAGACGTAGTGACTGAGTGAGTGAGCTGCGCTACGTGTCGCGGGTTTGATACCCGCGCGGAACAAATATTTGTGTGGCCTACAGGTAGTTGTTCCAGGTCTGCCTGTTTGTGATTTTAAATGAGTTGATGTAGGATTAGTGTGTTTAAATGTTTGAGAACAGACCCGCGATACAGAACAAATTCCTAGCGTCGAGCAAAGTTTAAAAAAGAAACAAAAAAATCAAAGATGACATCTACCAACACGTACTGGCCCGCGTGGTTTAATACACAGCCCACTCCCCCTCATAGAGAAGTATCACAGGAAACATGACAGGTTGTTTTTTTCTCCATACGTTTAACGTTAACATTTTGTATCTGTGTTCAGTCTAATAACAGCAAAAGTAATAGTTTGACTTGGTCTTTTGATATACTTTTCGATTTAGTACTTCCAAAAAAGTATCATCAGAGTCATGCTCATGAGTGGCAGGAAAAGACATTAAGTCATGATTAGTTACAAGTGTTCAAGACCTAACTAGAAACCCACCTTCACAAGATTCTTAAGACTAATCTCTCAAAGCATCCCACGCACCATCTAACAAACGAACCAGTACCTCCAAGAACTCTCAAGGACAACGTTGATAACGCACATAATTTTCAGGTATGCCAACATACGGACGAACATTCACTCTGGCGAATACTGACAACTACAGAGTGAATTCTCCAGCCAGTGGGGGAGGGAAAGCCGGGGAGTACACAAAGGAGGGAGGCTTTCTCGCCTATTACGAGGTAATTATAATTAAAAAATATTGCTTTAAACACTGTGTAGCTGGGTGCAGTGGTTCAATGGGTGCGATTTTGGAGGATGTTACATACCATGTTTATATCCAAAGAAATTTGAAATCATTGTAGAGCGGACATTGAGAAATAAGTCATACAAAAAGATCGCGCACATTTTTGATTTTAACACACGTATGCTTCCTCATAAGCGGGCGTGTGACACTAGACATACTGATTTGTTACAAAGTAGTAACAAATATTGAATTACGATTTTCTTCGTCTTGTCCCGTCTATGGCTCGTAAATATTTGAATGTCTTCGCTTCTATCCAAAACTTCCATTCACTTTGGGATTTGTCGCATACAGCAAATTCGACCTTGTTATTGCTATACCACTTGGTTGACACTTGCACGTCATCTTCAAACGTGAAGGGTTATTTTATGTGATAAATAGATTTAACCTTTAGTTTCAATTCACGTAGATTTGTGTCAAAAGTGATGGGTCCGGCATTTACGAGGTTGACTAAGGGTTCGGTCAAACTGAAAGCAATAAATTAAAAAAAAAATGGTTTTTCTATAACACTTGTCAAATGAATTGGCAATTGAACCACTGTTATGAGTTACACTGTGTCCAAAGTATGAGGCGATTTATGCCTGTTTAGATGGTGTTTATGAGGCTGTATTTTAGGAGTTACAAAGTGAGGAGATTTATTTGGTTGATGAGGACGCTTAAAAAGATGTTGTGGTACAGAGTTTGGTTGGCAATGTTAATTATTGTTTCGTTAGTAAATGACATTGATAAAACGGTTTGTATAAACAAAATTAGAACAGAATTAGGTTTTCAGTTGTCAATTTGACACCTGTCAACTGACAACCTGATCAACTATCTATTTGGAATGGTAAATCATGATTGCCAATATATTATGTTCTAATTTTGTTTATACAAACCGTTTACTCACACTTTCAAACGACATACAAGGTATTCGTGCCAATGCAAAAGCAACCTTATCAACAATGACAACTCTTTGATGTCCTGTATTCATTTTTGAACAAAGTTGTCGCGGTATGCCATATCATATGATTGGCGTGAATATCAGAAATATTAGCAAAATTCATAAACAACCGCTATTAACCGTTGCAATTATTTTTGAGAGTAGGTGCTTAGACTATCTAAGCTGTATGGATATGTGATTAGTGTGTGTATGTTTGGAATAGGAATAAAAAGCTCCTCCAAAAATCGAAGCTCCGTATTTGCACCTATAAACGAGAATAAAAAATTCCGCAGGTATGCGATTTACTACGAAACGGTGGAACCTACATATGGGACGAAGAAATGAAAGTGCCTTACGCCATCAATGGAGACCAGTGGGTCGGCTTTGACGACGAGAAGTCTATCAGGAACAAAATGAGGTACGATAACTTGCTTTTTTTTCATAAAGCTTGACATACCATCACGTCTATTTTCCCAGTAGAGTTAGGCAGAGGACGAGGTCCCTGTAGTACACCCATATTTCACCAGTAATTTTGGAGTCCCAAGTTGTGTCCCATAGAGGCCAGACACATGGCTGCTACTGAGAAATTCCTGCTAAAAAACCTGATGATAAGAACCTTTACCCGATACAGGAGTAACGCTAGCAACCACAGATCAACGACAAATAAAAAAAATAATTTGTGAAAAAATATTTTGTCCACGAATTTTTCCGTTGTGGTTTCAGCCTAAATAGAAAAATCGACACATTTTTATGGCAGTAAAAAAGATTTATTTGTTGAATTAAAACCGAGCCACAGAGAGCTTGCAAATGAGATTTTATATTGTTGTCAAAGTTATATTAATATGTTAAGCTACTTTTATCATCATGCTTCTGACATATTCCCAATTTATTTAAAGTCTGTGCATGAGGTGCATTAGGGGTTTTGGGTCCGGTCAGCACATTTGATTTGACAATATTTGTTAAACTAAGACGCCAACCCGCAGCAATTAACCTTTGCCGATCGGTAAACTCCGATCGGCATATACCACTGCTGAATCATGTTCAGATCAGCTTGGTTCAATTCGATTCTAGCTAATGTCCTAGAAACAAAATAACGAAGACATTTGACAACCGCACTGGGCTCTCGTTGGGAATTTGTGTGGCCCATTTCCTCGCAGTGAGGAGGACTAAGTACTAGCAGAACAATAATGGCTGATTATGCAGTATTTCCTTTTAAGTCAAGTTAACATTCTCAACCGGTCTGTTACAACCCCCTCTTCTTATCTTTATCACAATAAATACTTAAATAACTGCAAAGTATTTAATGTTGTTGTTGTTTGCAGATGGATCAAGGACAACGGTTTCGGTGGTGCAATGGTGTGGACCGTCGACATGGATGACTTCAGCGGAACCGCGTGCGGTGGTGACGTCAAATACCCACTTATCGGAGCTATGAGGTAAGCAGAATTGATTTGAACTTATATAAGAGCTCGACGTATGTACCATGTTGGTTACTCAAAAAAGTATTTAACCTAAAGAGAGTTTACTCGCACATCCCAAATAGAACTGGGTACGATTCTTGATGTGAGCGGGTAAAATAATAAAATTTTAAGGATCTTTATAAAATAACTATTCCAAAAAGGTTTGTATCATTCTTTACCTTCAAAGCCACTACTTGGCCGCAGTCCTGCTGCTGGACATAGGCCTCTCCGTTTTCCGCAACTAGTCTGTCCCAGTCGAAATTTTCGGGTCGGTGGTCCAGCCAAAAGAGCTAGTATAGCATTAAATGATTCATCTAATACTACAGTGCTGATATGTGCTCTTTAATCAAGGTCTCATCTGCTTCATCGGCTCTTCGATAATCAAGACCTGACTTACTAACTGTTCTTAAAATAAAAGAATTACCTAAAGTACCGTCAGTAGCAACATTACTAATAGCAGTTACAACGCTCTAACAATCTTCATCTTTTTCAGAGAGGAACTCCGTGGCATCTCCCGTGGTAAGGACGCTAAAGACATCGACTGGGCCTCCGTTGCTTCTAATGCTCTCGTCGAAATTACCGAAAAACCTGAACCCATCAAGATCAGCCTCTCTGACGTCATCAAGAGGATCAAGAAACCCACGAAGAGTGTTATCGTCAAGAACAATAATAACGGTGCTTCGGATAAGAACAGTGAGTTGTTTGTTTTTCTTTCTTTTATTTCATGGTCTATAAAAGGTGTAATTGAAACCACTAGAAACGAGAAAAGGGGTATATACTCCTAATTACGAAAAACTTTTGGCTTACCTATGGGCAAAACCCTGAAATCGTGACAAAGAGTCGACCACTTCATAAAATATATTTATATGTATTCTGCACACAGACTTTTCATACCCATTTTGATTTTTGTCTTACAGAAAAAAAGGTTAATAAGGATGCCCTTTTCAGATTCTCAGTTATTTGATTCATAGGTTACAGATACCAAAGTTTTATAGTTTGCCAATGCTGAAAGTTCTTCAGCTGTATTATGAATTAGCAGCCCGCCCCGGCTTCGCACGGGTATTTAACAAAAAATACACTATCGGAGTTTTAGTAAGGATCCCTAATTTTTTTGAAAATATAGTACTGCCTATGTCACCCGGGGATAGTGTAGCTTCCCAACAGTGAAAGATTTTTTAAAATCGTTTCAGCAGTTTTGGAGCCTATTCAATGCAAACAAACAATCAAATCTTTCCTCTTTATAATATTACTTTAGATGAGAAGTGGAACATTACAGAACACCTACGGCCAATATTTACATATACCGGAACTATGTCTTATTATCTGCTTTGGCATCTACTATGTAATTTGTCATGAACAAAACGTCAACATTTTATTTAATAACGTTTTAAAACACTTTCACATTAAGATAATTGGCAACGTTTACCAAATCCACAATGGCTATCTATAATTTTAGTATAAACTGTTTAACTTTCTAAAATTATGTTTTTATCTAACGTCGAAAATTTTGATTGATGTTATGTAATTTTTGATTGTGTCAACGGTAGATTATAATAGGTACCAGTTTAGGTATAATAATAGGTTGCTATAGTAGGCTAACAACAGTTTTTAGTAATCATTCCTTCAAGAATTCCAAACAAAGAAAATCCAATCCATAATTTCCCATCTTCACTTCAAAGGCCTTCTTTCGTGTATTTCACTAAGACAGACAAAATCAGAAAAAAAAAACTTAAAACAAGGATTATCTTGAAAAACTTCAAAGCGTAAAAAGCTTATTTCGTATAGCCAAACTCTTTTGGGCACGTCAGGAGCAAAGCTTCGATGTAAACTTGTTTGGGAAATTCCATTTTCTTACAAAAAAAATCTTGGGAAAAATAAACAATGTCTGTAAGCAAATGGAAGATATTTTGAGTTCTTAATGCTTCACTTGGCACCTGTATCGACAGGTTGCCTTTTGGAGTTTACCAAGTCCTATATTAAATATTTAAGTAAAAGGTGAACACGTTTTAGTATCGGCTTCGTGAAAGAAAGTTGAAACTACCTATGAACGATTCTGATGTTCAAACTTAAGCCGAGCTTGTTAGAAGCGCTGTAGGCATAAAATAGACTCTTTATGTCGATACAAGAAAAACCGCCCCAAGTAATACCGATACAAACAACTTCAGAAGTCCCTTCAACAACACCCAAAAAATTAAGGGCGGAAACTTCGACCCTATAAACTTCCATCAGCAAACATTCTTAGTCGAAATCTCGTAACAGATGGAACAAAAACAACAGAAAGTGTATTTGACACTAAAAGCTCGACATTCCATGGAGTACCGCAAGGGTCACTCTTAGGCCCTCTGTTGTTGCCAAGAATGGCTTAGGAAAGTCGACAATTCGTGACATAGTTGCTAAAAGTTTGAAACATCGAATGCTTTTACGTTGAAGTGGTATCAACGACCAGAATCCTAAGATCTCTTAGAATGAGTTCACAGACACTTTTGCGATATATTTTGGGGTGCTTCGGAGGGTAGGGGAAGGTCTGTTTAAGATGGTAAGGTGGCTCAAATGGGGTTTGTGATTTAATGCCGTCAAGTTTATGACATTGCCAACCGACATCTTAACAAGTAAGTAGGAGTTTTACGGCCTCTCAAGCGGGGAGATTGTAATAAATAACATATTTTCAATGTAAAGCATTATGTTATACTTCCCTAAGTAGGTATTCTTATGGAAGGCAACTTTTTATTTCGGACACAAAACGTTGGCTTTGAACGGTTTCAGGATACTATATTTTATGCAAAGCTAATATTACTGTTACCTTTTAGTCTTAGAATATTATTATGTTTAAGCGAAAAACTAGACAAACAGATTTATTACGTTTCCTTGGTGAATTATTTTCGAAAAAGCCAAATTAATTGATTATGCTTTAAAAACATAGTCATCATTCTCCTGCCCTTATCCCAATTTATTTGGGGTCGGCGAAGCATTTCTTCTTCTTCCATACTTTTCTATTACTTGTCATCTCATCCTTCACACAGTCCCTACATCGTTTCTTTGTTTTTGTCTACAAAACATTCTCAAAACTTTCTTTATGACATTTTCCCAAATGAGGAGGCGGAATGAGAAGCCAAACCGACATGAAATCAAACAAAGTATCAACATAAAAAAAAACCAAACCATATTCAAAACGTAAAATCAGTAAGACAAATGTAACAATCCAAATGAGCAAACAATTTTTCGGCTGAATATTATAAAAATCAAAACGAACTTTCCATAATTGATTAAATTATGATTGCTATCCTACGTCTGATGGATGAGACAATTATTAAAAAATTCTTTAACGAATACTAAATTGCATTACAGTGATAATGGATTTCTAAGTAATGATTTAATTTATGACCTGGGTTATTTCAAAGATATTTGTAATTTTGAAAATGGATAAGATTTTTTTTTCTAAATGCACATTTTTTTTTAAGTTGCCAGTGGTTTACGTTTAAAAGAACTAAGCCAGACATTGTATAGCAAGTCATGCAACTTTTTTTTTTTGCAATCTCACATGTTATTTTGTAACCTCTGTTTGTAATTTTAAACATATTTACTAGAGCACAGGTTGTTATAATAATTAGCGTTTTGTTAAGTCACTTGGTGAAAGTCAAACATTTTATGATAATGATCATAATAAAGGCGTTTTGTTGTAAAGAACTATTTACGAACGACATATGTTATTACTCATACAAGAAAACATTAGAGATTATTTAAATTTCGAGACATACATGATAATTAAGCTCAGAATAGTGAATGCTTCTACTGCTTACATAGGTCCTGGGATAGGTTCCCAGGTGGAGCAAAATGTTAAGTGTAGTTCTTCCATCCGGAATTTGGCAGTTGCAGCTCCGAGTATAAATTGATGCCCCATTGACGGCAATAGGCTCGCCTCCTACTATATTGTGAAATTTAAACGTAACCAGTGAAATATAGGTTTTCTAAACCTTTGCCTATCCAATAGGGAAAACTGCCTTCATGTATGTCATACCAAGTTTCTTCTTTGAACATAATGTAACCAACCACAGACATTTTTCCCCACAAATAAAAACTGTTTTCAAACATAGATATTCTTTTTCTTCAACAGAGCGTGAACCACAAATCCTCTGCTACCTGACCTCTTGGTCTTCGAAGAGGCCGTCAGCTGGTCGCTTCCTCCCTGAGAACGTTGACCCCACCCTCTGCACCCACGTCATCTATGCCTTCGCTACCCTCAAGGACCATAAACTGGCTGAAGGAGATGAAAAGAAGGACGCGGAAATGTACGATAAGGTCGTGGCTTTGAGAGAAAAGAACCCTAATTTGAAGGTAACATTTTTCCACTAACTTCATTTTGAGCTAAAAAATGTATTCAAATTATTTACATCAGTATTGACTGTCTTTTCCTGAACATCATCCGTCTAACGACATGACTCTGGGGAATGTTTAATTGATGCTCTAGAAACTTTCATCTTTCAGTGATGATCACCATTATATTATCGTCTAGAAAGTTAAGATTTTTATTCCTTGCCTTTTGAACTTAATTATTCTTATATGTCTGTCTTCTACTTTTTGAAAGTTGGACAAAGTAATTAAGCACCCTGCAATGATTCGTTTAATCTCTCTACATTTTATCTAGTTCCACGAGTATTTTTTTAACATTATTGTCTTCTCCTCACAGATCCTTCTTGCCATCGGTGGCTGGGCTTTCGGCTCCACCCCCTTCAAAGAGCTGACCTCCAACGTATTCCGTATGAACCAGTTCGTGTACGAAGCCATCGAATTCCTCAGGGATTACCAGTTCAACGGTCTGGATGTAGACTGGGAGTACCCAAGGTAAGAAAAGACAATATACTCAATAATAATAGCTATTACTATTCATAACATCTGATTGTACGTATGTTTTAAGGAATCACATCGATGACATATTGGGTCTTATTGGGTGGCAAAGTGTTATTGTTTTTTTTATCAAGAATTCCTCAGTAGCAGCTAAAGAGTCCGGTTTATGCTCGGTTGATGGCAATAGGCTCACCCCTATTAAATGGGGCTTGAACATGACTGGCGAAAGGTGGGTGTATTGTAAGGCACACGTCTGCGTTACTCTTCGGGGATTACAGTTATATTATCGATGATTTAGTTTCAAAATCATCCTCTAAAGTTCCCACTGCTGGGACATAAGCCTCCTCTCTATGACAGGAGGCTTATGTCCCAGCTGACTTGGACTGAGAATTCAGTCCAATTCAATTCGCTGGCTTAATGCAGGTTGCTACATATCATATGTCTTAAAATTTTTGGCTCTGGATCTTGCCAGTTTGTTAACGATGTTTTCCTTCACTGGTGATCAATAACGGACGATAATTATATTGTAACTTGCAAATTAGGTATTTTTTTATAAAATCTTTGTAGTTTTGTTCTATTGTAGTATTATTGCTGCTTATAAATTCTTACGTTCAATCATTAAAGTCTTTCACAAGCTTTTCATAATCAATGTATTTTTAAATAAATGTGGATTTATTTTTCCTCATCCAACTTCGTTTTTACTTAATTTGACTTCTCACTTAGGTAAGAATTTTAACACAAATGTTTCATTAGTAGAAAGTATTATATAACCACGTTAGGCAAAGCTTTAACCCATAGTTTAGTTCAAGGTTTAAAAATTACCATAGGTTTCGTCAAAAGTTTAAGGAAATTAAGAACAGATTAAGAAATTGTTTAGTTAAGTGAAGGTCGTTTGACCAACAAGCCAGTATTTGTAAATATTTGTGTGTCAATGTTTGTGAACTATGATGGAATATCGCAATGTTAAAGCCACTTGTGTCATTAGAAGCTACTTGTGTTGAGACACTTGCATTAATCATTTATCAGTTTCGAAATGAGGATAAATAAATAAAAGGCAAAATTCGTCCCTGTGAAAAAAAGTCTAATTTTTTTCCCAAGTTCAAAAAAATGGCGCTTTTTATATTTTCCAATAGCTTTTGGTAGCTATTTCGTTAGTGGGAAGTTTTTAGTAGTTTCTATCAGTAAAAGAATTTTTGAAATCGTATAGTTAAGTAAGAGATGACGTCCTACTTCCAAACTTATTAATTCTACCTATATAATATACCATAAAATTAATTAAATATTTTTACAAAATGACATTAAAATAATATATATATTTAAAATAGTAGCCCACCGGCATTGGAAACAGGGTCCAAGCTACCGTTGGTCAGGGCTCTTGACAGAGGAACCTCCTAACAACACGCGCCGTGTCCAGAAGTACTGCTTTCTGAATCAAGCCCTTGATCCAGCTGTCAAGCGAAAGCCTACTCAGATGTTGATCGAGGCTTTTGGCAAATAAGCCATTGGCCGACAAGACTATCGTCACAATGACTGCTGTATTCACATCCCACAGGCCAACAACGCGAGCCAGATCTAGATATTTGAATTGCTTATCTTTCTCTACTTTCACGACTACTACTACCCGTTTTTAGGGTTCCGTAGCCGAATGGCAAAAAACGGAACCCTTATAGATTCGTCATGTCTGTCTGTCTGTCTGTCTGTCTGTCCGTCCGTATGTCACAGCCACTTTTTTCCGAAACTATAAGAACTATACTATTGAAACTTGGTAAGTAGATGTATTCTGTAAACCGCATTAAGATTTTTACACAAAAATAGAAAAAATACAATAAATTTTGGGGTTCCTCATACAAAGAACTGAAAACCAAAATTTTTTTTTTTCATCAAACCCATACGTGTGGGGTATCTATGGATAGGTCTTCAAAAATGATATTGAGGTTTCTAAAATCATTTTTTTATAAACTGAATAGTTTGCGCTAGAGCCACTTCCAAAGTGGTAAAATGTGTGTCGGGGGGACACCCTCTAATTTCTAAAGCAAGAGGAGGAAAATTCTGAAAATATTTAGGATTGTAGAACGTAAAAAAAACTATCAACGAAAATTGGTTTCAATAAGATATGATGTTTAGTTTTTGAGATATGGGACTTTTTCATCAAACTGCAGCAGTAACTTTGTTTTTCATTAACATACTATGAAAAACCAATTTAGTTTTGCGGTTGAGTGGAAGTTTACTAACTAATACTACTAACTAATGAATGACAGTTCAAAATATTGTTTGGGGCTATGGAACCCTGTGTGCGAGTAAGACTCGCACTTGGCCGGTTTTTTTTTATGATTAGTGTAGATTCGTTTGTTATAATATGCCTAACGATAAAGTAAGCTTACGAAAAATCACCTCGTTTACAGAGGAGCCGACGACCGTGCAGCCTTTGTATCCCTACTCAAGGAGCTGCGTCTAGCGTTTGAAGGTGAAGCCAAGACATCAGGTCAACCAAAACTGCTGCTGTCAGCTGCTGTGCCAGCCTCCTTTGAAGCTATCGCTGCTGGATATGATGTCCCTGAGATTTCTAAATACTTGGTAAGTTGATTTCGTACCTTAGTGTCCACTATGTGTTAATTAAAAATATGAATCAGGCCTGTGGACGGTAAATAATGGGCTAGCTCACCGTCCGTCCGTCTTATAACGACAGGAGATGTCAGCAAATCGTAAAGGGTCCGAGAAGGCCAATGCCTGCCAGGGTTGCGGGACTGTTCGAAAGAGATACCACGGCCCTGGAACACAAAGGGCTAAGAAGGAACAGGGATGGGTTTTAGTCAATACAAGTCTGACTCTTCCTTCCACTCCGCCCAGAGCAGGACGGGTAATTTGATGAATACCCATACGTAAAAAAAAATGTGTAAATAAACGCACATACTTTAAGAAAGTTTAGTATTCATGTTTTTTTTTCGTGATTTAATAAATTGTTTATCCTCATGAATAGTTGCACCCTCAATGTATACCCCTCGTCTAACAATGTAGGTATATCTCGTCTAACAATATATGTTGTATTAGTCCCAATAAAATATATTGGCATGGAAGTAAAAAGTTTAGCATAGCTCATAAGGACAACGAGTTAGAGACAACCATTTCTGCATACGTTCACCAAGTCGATTAACTAACTACTACATGTTAAAGTGATTAAATTAACCTCGCTTGGATTTTGACAGTTCTTGTCCAATTTTAACAAAGTTCTGTTTAAGATAAGTAACCTTACTCACCAAGCATAAAGCTATGATAAGTGACCACCCAAGACATACCGTAAGCTGCTGGTCTCGGCTGTCATTTGTAGGTCTTTGACAGTCGTTACAGGTAGTACTGACCCGAAAGTCTGACAGTCTTAAAGAAAGGTATCGTATTACCCAGTAATAACTGGGTTGTGGAAGGCAGATAAGCAGTCGTTCCTTGTTAAAAACTCACATTCAGCTGCATCTGGTAAGACTGGAAGCCGACTCCAACATAGTAGGGAAAAGACTAAGCAGATGATGACCCAGCATAAGACTGATTGAGTTTTCTTTCACAGGACTTCATCAACGTAATGACATACGATTTCCACGGACAGTGGGAGCGCCAGGTCGGACACAACAGTCCTCTCTTCCCTCTTGAGAGTGCCACCAGCTACCAGAAGAAACTCACTGTGGTATGTATCTAGCTATCATAACCGGAGGTCGGAATTAGGTCGAGTTATTTATGTACTTCACTGATTTCATACAGGGAAAGAATAAAGTGGATATGCCTCAAACCCCGAGATTAATTTTAAAGAGCAGAAAAATCCCGTGTTTTATTAAATAAAAAAGTTATTTACTTTTACACAATTTAAACCATCCGACATCGGATGTCCGAAGTAGCAAAATTCCAATGCGCACACGCAAGTGAAGATCCACATTAATATCAACATTTCGATGCCAATACAAAAATGACTCTACCTAATTCCGACCTCTGATCATAACATAACCTCGCGCGTGTAATCCCCGAAGGGTTAGGCAGAGTGTACCTATTAGTACACCCAGAATTCTCTAGCTTAGTTCCATGTAATAGGAGATGAGCCTATTGACCAATCCCGAATCCTTGGCTGCCACTGAGAATTTCCTGGTCGAAAAACTCAATAACTCTGTCTTTCTGATATAAAAAACCTAAAACACTTCGCTAAATAATGTCTAAAACATTATTCTTGTCTAGATAAAATATCCCATCCAGACTTTAATAAACCTTATATGTAACATAAAAAGTGGAAAAAAAATTAGGACGTTTGGTGGAAAACTAATATTTGTATAGGATTCTATGAACTTTGTAAAATTGTTTTCTCCTACAATATAATTTAGCCTAATTAATTTTTGGTTCTTCTATTACACAACAGGACAAAAAAATCTTTATCGCTTTAATTAAAAAAATCTGTTTTTCTTTTAGGATTACTCTGCCCGCGAATGGGTTCGCCAGGGTGCCCCTAAAGAGAAGCTTATGATCGGTATGCCGACTTATGGACGATCTTTCACCTTAATCAATGATACGCAGTTTGATATTGGAGCTCCTGCGTCTGGTGGTGGTAAGTTTATTGATATAAAACTAATAATTATAATTATTTTTTGTTTATCCTTTCATGTTTACAACGTCTACATTTCAATGGCATAAAAATGACAAGCGGAAGTGCGGAGTAAGCAACAAGCAATTCCTTGCTTAAAAGGGTCACCTTTTAAGCAAGGAATTGCTCCAATAATATGTATCGAAATGCCTAGAAATAAACTTTTTTTTTTTAACTATCACTTTATTGTTGGTAACGTATATTAAGAGTGAGCAGTGTTCACGTTTAACCCGTAAACAATAAGGACAGAAATAAAAAGGAATTTATTTAACTCGCAGAGGACAAAATAATAAAACAAAATTAAATAACAAGAAAAAAGACATGCATCAAAACTAAATTGGTCCAGTACGAAGCCAAAAACCCAATAACAGCATAGTGGTGTAAAATTAATAAGAAATATTATAGGCGCTGGTATTCTTATAGGGCCCAAGTGATAATGCATGCCTGAAATAGTGTTGAGCAATTGAAAAATGCTATGTCCAGCACTAAACTACTATAGGATGATGATAACGACAAAGATATTTTATTTTTCTATATCTTGTTCAACGTTTTGTAGTAAGCAACGAATTATTGGCGGGTCTACGATGTTCTCCCATACTTAAGTACTAACGCTGTAACATTCAAATATTATAACACCAAATGATTTTAAAAGAGTACCATGGAGTTTCTTGCCGGTTCTTCTCCATAGGAAACGACCAACCCGAACTGTGCACCTTTTGTCGACGTTTTATAAGTGCCCATGTAGGCCTATGTAAAATAAAATATTTTGATTATTAATTTTGATTCAGACATAACATTTATCCAGCAGAATACGTAATTTGTAAGGCATAATAAGTCCTAAATGTTGCATTTTCCGCAAAGTCGCCTTTTGTTTAGTTTACTCCAATTTATTTAAAGCAGGACTTTTCATTTCGTTTCACAACTACAAGAAACACCTCTGATTAATTATATTATAATATTAATTAAAATTATAATAATTAACTATATTTTTTTTTTCTTCACCAAAGGTGCCGCCGGACGATTCACCAACGAGGCTGGTTTCATGTCGTACTATGAAATCTGCGAGTTCCTTCGTGAAGACAACACCACGCTGGTGTGGGACAACGAACAGATGGTGCCCTTCGCATACAGAGACGACCAATGGGTTGGCTTTGATGATGAGAGATCACTAAAGACTAAGGTAAAGACATTACAAAGCTTAATTTCAATTCATTATCATTTCACTCGTGACGTCGTGACGCTTGGCAGTCCCACAGTCATAGTGCTAGGCAATGACTGCTAAGGCACGCACCTCTGAATTTCAGATTTAATGCGCACATTGTATAATTATCACTAATTTCGGTGAAGGAAAACATCGTGAGGAAATCAAACAAGCCTGAGCAAGCAAGCAACAAGCAAGCCAGAGGAGCTTGGCAGAAATAAGCCCATCATCATTCATCATCATCATTTCAGCCCTTTTGACGTCCACTGCTGGACATAGGCCTTCTCCAAGTGTCACATTGACATAACATGGGGGGTTTTGCCATAATCGCCACGCTTGGTAGGCGGGTTGGCGATCGCAGTACGGTTGTTACAAAAGCACAGAGAACGCTGCTGCTCATTCTCTGGCAAGTCCCTTAGTCGCCTCTTACGACACCCACGTCCCACGGGGAGATATGGGATGGTGCTATTCTTTACGTCCAACACCATACAGAACCAGAGGCCCATATGGGCGGCATAAAAACTCTGATACCAAGTTAGACACGAACCACAAGAAGAAAAAAATTGATAATATTACCATTATTTTTCAAACTGCTCAATAGTTATAGTTTATCAATAGTTTTGTTGTTTTTTTACAATATTTTTGTAACCAACTCCATCGTGATCTTTTCGGTTGGCGCAGTGGTGGAGAGAACAATTATTTGTATGGCCTACAGATAAATGTTTTTAAACGTACCCACGATACTGGAGAAATTCCTAGTATCTACGGGGCAAAGTTTTTCAAAAAGAAAAAAAAACTAATTTAATTATTCTTCATTACAGATGGCCTGGTTGAAGGAAGAAGGTTTCGGTGGTATCATGGTCTGGTCCGTGGACATGGATGACTTCAGAGGATCATGCGGTACTGGAAAGTACCCTCTGATTACTGCCATGAAACAGGAGCTCGGAGACTACAAAGTCAGCTTGGAATACGATGGACCTTACGAATCATATAAACCCAATGGACAGTATACTACTAAAAATCGTAAGTATTTTGTGTCTGTTTTTGATTTTGAAGAGGAATATCTTTCTGGGATATCCGTTTAAAGACCCATAAGGAACATCTTTAAAACTATAATTATACTAGCTGTCCCGCGCAACTTCGTCTGCGTCACATTTTCCCCGTATGCGCAATAATTTTCATTGCTGCTCCGCTCCTATAGCGCCATCTATTGAATACTTACTCAATCCAGGCAACAGATACCGCTATCTGTTAGAATCGTTTGGAGCTAACATATAATTGTGATTCAATTTGCAATAAAATAATATTGCGACTATAAATTGAGATGTAACCTATCCTATCTTTCAAGCTGTATCAAACTGCACACGGTGTGCAAATTTGATTAAAATCAGTTAAGTAGTTAAGGAGTCCATCCTGGACAAACAACATGACGCGTAATTTATATATATATGTTACCGGCCAAACCCGATTTCAGGCCAAATTAGTTTGTCCTAGGCCAAACCGATTTACTGGTTTATCGTGTCAGGTTATACTAACCCAAACAAAATATTTACAATGCGAACTTGGATGTGGCATCGCTCGCTACGCTCGCTCAGCTCGTGCGATTATGGTCACAGTTCTAACCTAACCTCACCCATTTAGATGGGGTGCAGAGTCCTTTTGATTGAGTTTGGCCTAGGACAAACTAGTTTAGCCGGAAATCAAGTTTGGCCGGTAACATATATAAGTATATACATATGTTACCGGCCATATATTATAACATATATATAAAATTCTATGAAAGTAATTTTTTTTTTCCAGCCAACGAAGTAACGTGCGAAGAAGAGGAAGGCCACATATCTTACCACCCTGACAAAGCTGATTGTACCATGTACTACATGTGTGAAGGAGAAAGGAAACATCACATGCCCTGCCCACAAAACCTGGTCTTCAACTACAACGAAAACGTCTGCGATTGGCCGGAAAATGTAGAAGGATGCACCCATCACACTCAAGCACCAGCCGCTCGGCGGTAGACCTGGTTATCATCAGATCGAGATAAACTATTCAATTCACGTTTGCTTATAAAAATAACATTTAAAAAACATTTGTTGAAGTATTTAGGTAATATTCGGTGTTTTAGGTCCCGTATAGCTATGTAAATCGCAATAATTATAAATACATAGTGTTCAAAATTAGGTTTATCTAACTAGATAATGTATTGATTTCTCAGAGAACTTTTCGTGAACTTTTGAAAATTTCAAATGGGTGAGTTTGTTTTTGTATTTTTATATTGATAATTGGAGTTTATTTAAGAAAAGGTAAACGCGCCATTTAAGAAAGTGCCAGTGTGCCGACGGAAATATAATGAGAGATAGTGGTCGAGATGAAATTCGTTACAGGAAATGTAATTAATTTGGATTGCAAAAAGCTGTAGTGCAGTCAAAAACATAAAATTTTAACAAAATTCAAATTTATTTTAAACAAACAACATTTATAGGTTTGGCATTCTATGGAGGATTCAAATAGAAGTAGTTTTTAGAAGAATCTTCATAGAGTGATTCTCTATCTTCATGAAAAACATGTAAGACCACCAATATTTTAGTTACTTATGTATTACATTATTTATTGGCGTTAGTTGGCTTCATGGATAGTGGATGAAAGGAATTGTGTGATAAACAAAGGTAAATTTCTTTAACATTACTATTGAAACTTGTTAGCTGTATCTATTGTTAAATTATACTTCTTAGACTAAGTTATTTACCCTCCCAAAGGTACATAATTACGAAATATTTCTATGAAGACGATACTATCTTTCAGATTCTCCTCTGCTGTTTATTTTTTTCTGATTTTGAACAAAATTATGAATATAATAAAAATGTATTTATACTTTTTTGAGCGAAAAGTATGTTTTATAGTGACACTTTACAAGTTCCTTAAACAAAAAACCCACCTTAAATCTGAAGAAAAATCACTGCCTAGTCTTCATAATCGAAAATTAAACACATATTTCTATTAAAGAAGTTAATAAAATAAACCAAAATAATGTATCTTTGGGACCGTATGATCATAATAATAATTTTAAGTAGCAAACCGAAGCTTTTTGTACTTATATTATTACGAAATACTCAACAACAGCTGTTTCACTGCCTGCCACTGCTGCCCTTAGAATAGGGGCCGCATACACTGATGGAGGGTAATCAGTGACAAAATTGAGAAAATACGTGAGTTTTATTATAAATATTTTAGTTAATTAAGTGATTAAGCTTGTAAATATTGTATTTAGATACAAAAAGAGATGTAAGAGTATTATTATACATTTTTTAAAGAATTTTATTGTATTATTTTGAAGTTTACTCATTTTCAGGAAGTTGCTTGTTAAGGATCTAAGGATTTGTTTCTACGAATCAAATCAAATCAGTTAATCGCAAACATATTGTATAGGTGTTGAAATAGGGTTTAAAATATCAAACATGCACCCTGTAAGGGCACTGCAAAACAAAACAAAACAAATAAAGAAATACCTTCAGTCAATGATGAATTTGAACTTTTATAAATTGAGTCGAAATCAATAGCTATAAGAGCAGGGACCAAAATAACGATGCACAACTGAGATGTTAATAACTACATAGAAACCGACTTCAAATTAATTAGTATCGCTCGAGTTAATTTTTCACTACCAAAAACATTACAACGAAGCGTAGAACATTGTACCAACCATTTTTCATATTAAGTCATCAGACACTTCCAAAAATATACACCAACATAGTCAAAAGACAGTTTTTAACAAAATTCCAGCAACGTACAGAGTTGCAATTTCACAAGGGAGCACATAATCCAATGTTATGAAGTGCAGGGCTAGTTGAAATTCAGATCGTGTGCGGAACCAGTACAGCGGTAGGTAGGTATGGATAGAATCTGATACAGATGTGTAGCTGTAAGCTGCGTTCTGTATCTGATACTGCTTTTTTTGAAGAATACGTCCATGTTAAGCACTAGCACGTACGTAACTTCTAAAACGGAAAATCAAATATCATACAAATTTTATCGAAGGTCGTAAGATAGTTTTAGATCTTCAATAAAGTTGTATCATATTTGATTTTCCGTTTTTCACGACTTGTATGATGATGAAACCAATTCTTACTTTTGAAGGAAAATAATAACATGCTTACTTTCCTATTAAAAATGCAAGGTTCGCTTTTCAAAAGATAGGTACTTGAATTTTTTTTTTTTTTTTTTCGACGGCCTATGATATAATTTTCTACCTCCACATAACATAGGTATATAAAGTATAGCTACATTATAGGTTATAACGAAGATGTTGTTCCAAACTTTCCAAATAATTTTAATTACATCGGAAAGATTGACTCTATGAAAAACTAACTAAGACTAAAAAAGCTTCCACTCTCGAACAGCTATTGCAAATCGCAGCTCTTTCCCTTGAAGTTAAAAACCATAAAATATATCTCTATTTAAAACTGTTGCATTTTTCGAAGAACTTAATTAACACAGATATTAATTGGAAAGCAAAAGCTGAACCCAACATTAAAAGTGGAAAAGGCTCAGCTCAAATGTGTCTCAAATATTAATATCGTTCGACATGAAATTCTGCGTTCTCGTCCTTTGATTTGAGTGCATCTGATTACCGAATGCATATTATTGGATATAATAAAACGCTTGATTCGCAGTTTGAACAGAACTAAATTTTATTTTCATAGACTTGACATACCTAGACAATATAGCCAGTTAACCACGGAGTCTAATCATACATGGAGTATCTAGTGCAATAATACTAAGATTATTTGTACATAACTAACACCCCCACTCAAATAATCACAATAAGAAAATTAAATTTAAATCAACACTAAACCTAATAACTCCATAAAAGAATAATGCCTCTTGGAGCACAAACCTTTTGTTAATAAGTCAGCAGGCATATTGGCTGTTGACAAGTACCTTAATCTTACTATGTTATTTGAAATACATTCTCTAGTGAAGTGGTATTTAACATCAATGTGTTTGGATTTTTTATGAAGCACAGGGTTTGTCGATAGCTTTTGTGCGCTCTGATTGTCATTAAACAAATTTACAATATACATTTTATTAGTAATTTCGAATTGCAAAGCTCTTAAATAAATGGCTTCTTTGCAGGCTTCTGATATAGCCATGTATTCAGCTTCACAGCTCGACAGCGCAACAGTTTTTTCTTTTTTGCACTCCCAAGATATTATGCCATTAGCAAGCACAAAACAAAATCCGGTATATGACCGCCTATCTAAGGTGTCATTAGCCCAATCGGCATCAACAAAACCTTTTATTTCAGAATTTCCATTTATACAATACTTTATACCAAAATTAATAGTCCCTTTTAAATATTTCAGAACCCGCTTAGCATATCCCCAGTGTTCATCTGTGTGACAATTATTAAACTGGCTCAGGTAGCTCACAGCAAATGTAATGTCTGGCCTAGTTAAAACAGATAAGTACATCAAGCTACCTATAAGCTGCTGATAAGGTATTTGATCATTCACATTCTGATCACTTCTGATATTTAACTTCGACTCTATTGGAGTATTAACAGTTTTACATTCAGTCATGTGAAACTTTTGCAACAATATATTTATGTAATTTTCTTGACTTAAGGTTACAGAATTCTCTTGTTTATCAAACTTAACATTCATTCCTAGACATTGTTTTACTTCACCTAAGTCCTTGATTTTAAATTGGCCTGACAATACATTCTTGAGATGTTCACTTTCATTCATACTATTTGAAAATATGAAAAAATCATCTACATATAATGCTATAATAGTCTTGTATTTGCCAACATTTTTTGTGTACATACAAGGTTCCAACTTAGATTTACAATAACCATTTTCAAGCAAACAACTATCTACCTTCTTATTCCAGGCTCTAGAGGCCTGCTTCAGGCCATAAATGGCCTTCTTAAGTCTTAACACTTGGTTAGAGCCACCAGAAACCTCATAACAGTCTGGTTTCTGCATGTAGATGGTTTCCTCCAGGTCACCATTCAGAAATGCGGTTTTGACATCTAGATGTGTAACATCAAGTCCCAGTTGTACTGACAATGAAAACAATAGCCGTAGGGTTGTGTGTCTAACTACAGGCGAAAATGTTTCTGTGTAATCAACACCAAATTTTTGAGAAAAACCTTTAGCTACTAGCCTGGCACGATACCTTACATTGTTTTCACTGTCATACTTCTTCCGTAAAACCCATTTACATTGAACTATGGTTTTACCCTTAGGCACATTTACAATTTCCCAAGCATCGTTATCATTAAAGCACTGTAACTCATCACGCACTGCTTCTAACCATTGTTCTTTTTCAGGCCCTTTGAGAGCTTCCTCAAGTGAAAGTTCACCAGTATCATCTACACTACCACTGATACAAGCATTGGAAAAACCATACCTGTCAGGTTGTTTTCTCTGCCTACGCAAATCATATTGTTTGTTACTCACAACGCTTTCCACACTGCTGGCCGAAGAGTCTTCATCTGGTATATATGTCTCATCAGCATCATGGTAATCTCCACTTCCAGAGTCCTCTGACATGGACATTTCCCCCACTGAATCTTCATGCACGGTAGAATCTGTTGGATTTTCTTCGATCTGAACAACATTTTTTACTGCTTGTGGTTTTTCCATTATAATTACATCACGGCTGGTTGTAACTTTCTTAGTTTTAGGATTGTAGATTCGATACCCTTTCACATCATTTGGATAACCAACTAAAATTCCTCTCTCAGCCTTCTTGTCCCATTTAAGCCTTTTTTCTTTGGGTATATGTTTCATTACTACACTCCCAAAAACTCTCAAATGACTGACGTCAGGCTTTGCGCCTGTCCACATCTCGAAAGGCGTCTTTCCATTAAGAGTTGATGCTACAGTCCTATTTTGTAAGTAGACTGCAGTGTTAGTCGCTTCAGCCCAAAACTTTCGATCAAGATCTGCATCAAAAAGCATACATCTAGCCTTTTCTACTATAGTACGGTTGAAACGTTCAGCCAAACCATTTTGTTCAGGCGTATAAGGATTGCTTCTCTGATGAATTATCCCTGAGTTCCTAAGATATTCATCAAAATCTTTGTTGCAGAATTCCTTGCCATTGTCGCTTCGTAGGATCTTTATTTTCTTGTTAAGTTGGTTCTCTACAAGTGCTTTGTAACTTTTAAAATGATTAAAAGCTTCACTTTTGTTCTTCATAAAGTTAATGAAGATCATGCGGCTGTAATCGTCCACAAATAAAATAAAATATCTAGAACCTCCAATCGAAGCATTATTGAATGGACCACATACATCTGTATGTATAGTATGCAGAAGTTCTTTACTTCTATTGTCATTCTGTGGAAAGGGTAATCGGCTCTGCTTACCCTCGCAGCACACTGCACACGACGACTTTGAAATATCTGTCTTTCTCTCTAGTGTGAATCCTTCCACGGCATCCTGCATTCTGTTAAGGTAACTGCTGTTGACATGGGCTAGTCTGCGATGCCAAATATCACTTGAGTCCATCACTGCAGCTGTCAAAACTTCAGGCATTCTCAGCTTATAAACACCATTCAGCAACAAAGCTGTACCTACTAATTCTCCAGTTTTGTTATAAATTTCACAACCACTATTGGAGAATTGTACTCGGTTGCCTTTGGCAATTAGTTGACTTACGGAAATCAAATTGGTGGTCAAACTAGGTACACACAATACTCCTTCAACAACTATATCATACTCACAGTTATCTGTCAAAGTCGTTATCGATACATCACCACAACATTTAACCGGTACCTTTTCCTTATTCGCGACCACAATTTCTTTGATGGGATGGTCGACAGAAACATTTTTAATCCAATGTTCATTTGCGGTTAAATGAGTGCTTGCACCAGAGTCTATATACCAATCATTCTTTGAGAAACTGCCATTTAAAAACACGGCACTGAACGCGTTGCTATGTTTGCGTTCACTAGACTTCTTATTTACTGAATCTTTGTCAACAATGGTGCACTGATTACGATAATGTCCAGTTTGTTTACATTTATAACATTTTATAATCTTCGGTTTCGACATTGACACATTTGAGTTTGACGTATGTCCTTTGTCTCTAGTTCCTGAAGTGCTGCCACTATTACAAAATTTTCGGAAACTCGCAAAAGCTCCGCTCGCGTCACCACTGTTTTCCTCCAAATCCATCAATTTGGTTTTTATGGCGTCCGCTGATATCGCAATGCCTGAGTGCTCAATTGCCATTATCATTGGCGAATATTTTTCGGATAATCCTGCTAAAAGTAGCGATCCGATCCACTCATCATTAATGTTAAAGCCCGATCCATTTAACTTTTGACTAGTTTCTATGATTTGTGTGACATATGAAGTCATCGATGTAGAATTTTCTAGACGTATTGATATGAGAGTTCTCAATAGACTGATTCTCCTGGTAAAACCGGAATCGTCGAACAAATTCTTGAGTTTCTCCCACAACTCTTTAGAAGTCTTCGAGTCTTTGATGTGTACATAAAGCGCCGGGTCTATCGTCAAGATCAATTTGGCTTTAGTTTTCGCGTCAACTGCGGCTTCATCCGGTTTTGTAATTGTAACTTTGATGTAATCAAAAGTTCCTTCCAAAACGAGAAAATTCTCCGCGGCGAAAGCCCACTCTGAATAGTTCTCCCGACCTTTTAACTTTGGCACACTCATGATGTAATTCGTCGACATTTTTACTATCATACAAGTCAATTTTTACTTCCACAGTTCACAGTTCAATAGCACAGCGTATTCTCAATCTGCGAAGACTAATCGGCACAAACTTGCAAGTCTTTTCGCGAGAAACAAAAAAACGTTTTTCTGGGCCATAACCTATAATAAAACGCTTGATTCGCAGTTTGAACAGAACTAAATTTTATTTTCATAGACTTGACATACCTAGACAATATAGCCAGTTAACCACGGAGTCTAATCATACATGGAGTATCTAGTGCAATAATACTAAGATTATTTGTACATAACTAACATTGGACGATCCAGTTAAATTTTAAAATGACTGCAGCAAGGTACGTATTTCAATTTCATCTATCATTTTCATAGTATGGAGATGCTCGTGGCTAAATAAGCCGTGCTTGCCGAGGTTGGTCCGTGGATGGGTGACCATAATTACATACCGAGTTTCCTTCGTGCCTCGGAAAGCACGTTAAGCTGTTGGTCCCGGCTGTCATTTGTAGATCTTTGACAGTAGTAACGAGTAGTCAAAAGCCAAAAGTGTGACATCCGTCCTTACTAAAGGGTATCGTATTACCCAGTTACTGGGTTGTGGAGGTCAGATAGCCAGTAGCTTCATGTAAAATACTGGTACTCAGCTGCATCCGGTTAGACTGGAAGCCATCCCCAAGATAGTTTGAAAAAAGGCTAAAGGATGCAGCTGAGTACCGGTATTTTTCATGAAGCGACTGCCTATCTGACCTCCACAACCCAGTGACTGGGTAATACGATACCCCTTGGTAGATAAGATTAGATGTCAGACTTTCGGCGAGGAGGAGATCTACAAATGACAGCCGGGACCAACGGCTTAACGTACATTCCGAGGCACGGAGGAAACTCGGTATGTAATTATGGTCACCCATCCACGGTTCAACTTCGGCAAGCACGGCTTAACCTTAAAGATTGACCCGTGCGGCTGTTATTATTTAGCCACGAGCTCCTCCCTACAAATAACATAATATTACATCACGCCTGTAATCCCCGAAATATTAAGCAGAGGTGTACATAATAGTTCACCCACATTTCACCTGTTATGTTTTTGAGTCCCATGTAAAAGGAGGTCGCCCATTGCCATCAACAGGGCACGAATCAAGCCTCCGTGGCTGCTACTGAGAAATTCTTGATGGAAAAATCCGATGCCCGACCTGGGAATCTAACCTAGGAACTCATACAGACAAGGCAGCCAACACATCCCTAACAGATCTAGATCCAAATTCCTACTTACATCATCATATCATATCATCATATTCAGCCTATAATGTTCCCACTGCTGGGACACAGGCCTCCTCTCCATAAGAGGGAATGGGCTGTAATCCACCACGCGGGCCCAGTGCGGGTTGGTAGATGTCACATGTATTCGAATTTTTAATTCTAGGACATGCTGGTTTCCTCACGATGTTTTCCTTCACCGTTCTGAGAGCAGCGGTGATGAAATAAATTACACAAATTAATGCGCCTGCCTGGGTTTGAACCCACGGCTGACTGCTCGTAAAGCGGGGCTGCCACCATTCGGACACCGCTGCTCTCTCTCACTTACTGTACCGTCACTTTAAAAAACCAATTTTAACTCCTGAAATTCAAAAGATTGCGATCAAAACCAACCTGAAAGGTACTCTGAATCATCAGATAACTTTGTCGAAAGTGGCTATCCGTTCGAGAAGTGCTTCGAAGAAACTTTTATTGGAAACTTCGCACCATTCGCAAAGAGAATGAACTTTCGAAATAGATTTAGTAGTTTACGTAACATGGAGTGAAGTTTCATTTGTTGGAATCGGGCTGAAATGTGAAGTTTCACTTTGATCAGTGAAAATAAAGAACAGGTAAAGTAGACACTGAAGAGGCAATCGCTCTTTCAGCTAATGTGATGACATTAGGTGAAAGAGCTGGTCATGAGGCTGGTGGGCATGTCGCATCTAGCATCTTCACTAGGATGTTGGTCCACCTAAGGTCCCAAGTCCGCTGGTAGCCGTCTTACTCCTCTTCGTCACGGTGCTGCTGGCGTCGACGACGCGGCGGGGAGAAAAACTCGTCGCTGGAGATCGACGCAACTGCAACGAGCGGCGACGCAGCACCCACGGATGTGTCGTGTCCGCGGCGGCTGCAAGACGGAACTGAGCGACAATAGCTCTCGTGGTCTTTTTAGCTCAACCTAGAGTTTCCCATTAGAGACCATTACCTTCAATATTTTTGATTAATTATCTAAAAGCTTACGAAGAAATCAATTAGAAACAATAAATCTAAATATTTCACTAAAGTGGCACTAAAAAATTTTGTAACCTTATGTACGTTTTCTATTTTCTTATTTCTATATATTTTTGAAACTGGATGCAGTTTTAGAAGCTACTGGCTTTTCCTCTATATTGTTTGTTGCAAGAAAAACTCCGTGATTGCTTGAGTTTATCGACTTGCTTATTCATAAGAAAGACGGAACCAGAATAAACTAAAAAATAACAGATAGTATTACCTAGCATACTAGGTAATACTATCTGTTATTTTTTAGTTGTAAGTTATAAAATGCCATAGCATTTTATAATTTTAACAAAGACAGTAACGACAGAAAAGCTAGAAATTTTAATTAAAATAGCTATGAATGATTTTGTTGCGTTCTATAAATGATTTATTGCTGTGCACATGTATGGTATGGTTTAATTTATATTTTAATGTTGATGGATATCCGTGTATTGCCGTTCCTATTGTTTTAGTATTCTTACTTTGGTTGGGATATATTGTTCTCAGAATATTAGTGGAAATAAGTAAATTTCCGTTGTGAAACTATTTAGTATCATATAAACAGAAATAAATTTGAGGAGCTTGTGGCTAAATAATAACAGCCACCCAGGTCGATCTTTAAGGTTAAGCTGTGCTTGCCGAGGTTGGTCTGTGGATGGGTGACCATAATTATATATCGAGTTTCCTCCGTGCCTCGGAAAGCACGTTAAGCCGTTGGTCCCGGCTGTCATTAAAATTTGTAGATCTTTGACAGTCGTTACGAGTAGTCAGAAGCTAAAAGTCTGACATCCAGTCTTACCAAGGGGTATCGTATTACCCAGTTCCTGGGTTGTGAAGGTCAGATAGGCAGTCGCTTCATGTAAAATTTACTCAGCTGCATCCGGCTAGACTGGAAGCCGACCCCAAGATAGTTTCGGAAGAGGCTAGGCAGATGATAAATCAGAAATAAATTATTACAGTCTGGACAACGGTGCTTTTAAAATTAGAAAACGGTTTGAGTATAAACCACGAAAATTATTGAGCCAGATATCTGCAAAACTCTATGGCGTTAAATAGCACTAATCTACTATAGTAATGAGCCAATGAAATCTCATAATAGCAGATTCACTACCTACCTACCTATAGACCATACCTTTCCCATAGAAACCTCGAGACACACCATAGACTATTGAAATTACTCCCATAAGAGTATCCTGTACGGTAGCCTATTTCCAAAACTATTATTCATTACATATTTAATCTTGGGTTTAATCTAGATTCACAGCAAATCAGAACCTCATGCTCCTATGCATTTTCAATGAACAACACTTCCACTGAAAATTAAACCATGGAACTTGCGTGCCAAGGTGGATTTTCGATTGGGTGCAGTCTCGGGACTATAAAGGATGCATAGCTGAACCGAGATTCTATTAACAGAATAAATATGATTGTAAACAGGTAATATACGGGGTTCATTAAATGTAAATTCTTGTATTGTATTAATAGTGCTGAATTTTAACATATTTTATAGGTTTTGTTTATGAGAGCAATTTTATAGAGCAGTCAGTTTATGACTTGTATTAGAGTAAGGAATTAGATGGGGAAGTACTAACTTGTGCTTTGTAGTAGCAAGAAATAGGTTTCATTATAGAGCTGATGATTAATTTTCATTTTGATGAAGAGTGCCTGGTCGCTGAAACAAAAAATTAAATTGCGTTTAGTAAATTGAAGTTACGACTGGCAGTTAATAAATTAATTTACAGCGATTTTTATTTGTACCTGTACTTTCATAAGTTTTTCTTTTAATTTCTTCTTCTCTATATTTATCGGTTTTTTTACACCATAAAATATTTTCATCTGAGGGACAATTTTGGAATTTTGGAGCCCGCTTGGGCTGAGCACCGCCGTGTCCTCGTAGCGGCGATTGGCGGCGGCGACCTCTCGCGTCCGGCCCTGGTTCAATCCATGGTCCGGAGCGAGAGGGAATGGGAAGCCGTCGCCTCCTTCTGCGAAGCAGTCATGCTAGCGAAGGAGGTGGCGGAACGTGAGAGGGAGAGAACCTCACGTCCCAGCCGCCGCGGGAGACGCCCCGGGCGTCGGGGGGCAACGAGTGGCCCCCGGCCACCGTAGGCGCGGGCCTGTGGACGGTGAGTAATGGGCTAGCTCACCGTCCGTCCGTCTTATGACGACAGACCGTGCCGACGGCGCGTTCGTGTTCCACGCGCGCCTCAAGGAGATGTCAGCAAATCGGAAGGGGTCCGAGAGGGCCGATGCCTGCCAGGGCTGCGGGTTGTTCGAAAGAGATACCGCTAAGAAGGAACATGGATGGGTTTTAGTCAGTCAAGTCTGACACTCCCTTTCGCTCCGACCAGAGCAGGAGGGGTCATTTGATGATTTCCCATCCGAAAAAAAAAAAAATACAAACAATTTTGGAAAGTTTTGTAAAAACAAGAAAAAAAAATGTTTCTTACTCGGAAACGGTGCGTCGTAGGGTATGCTTGTCAAAACCATGGTTTTTATGGTCAAATTCTGATACTACAATAAATTATGGAAATTAAAAAAAAAAGTATAATGCCTCGCGCCCTAGCGCCCCTAAAGCTACACTCAACTCACCCTCAACCAATAGAGGGCGAGCCTATTACCATCAACCAGGCGCAAATCCAGACTCCATGACTGCTACTGAGAAATTCCTGACAGAAAAACTCAATATCACTTTGCCCGAACCGGAAATCGTACCCGCATGCTCAGCAGACAAACTTGCGACCACTCGGCCAACGAGGCTGTTAAAATTAAAAATGTAAAGTTACAGTGTACTTACTTTTTTTATTTACTTTTATTACCAACATTATTCCTTCAGGTCCCATAGCAAAGCTTCCTTTAGTCAGAAAAGACTAGCCAGCAAGATGAGGAGTAAAAACCAAGCAAACATTCCATAAATAATGACTAGCTAGATAGCTCTGAATCCATCAGTATTAAGTAAACTTGTTTCAGTTTACTTAGGGAGTTGGTAGACGATCGACTTTTTGTGGTCCCGATTTATAAGTGCTCGCCTCTCAAAATTATATATTTTGTTAGAAGAACTTCTTATTTTTTATTTTTATGACTGCCTGGTCTGGCTTGACTGGATTTTTTCCATCTGGAACCACTGATGCATGCCATGTCATTTGCCTTTCCTTTTCCCAACTATATTGGAGTTAGGTTCCAGTCTTACTGGATTCAACTGAACACCAGTATTTTACATAGTGCGACTGTCTGTCTGACCTCCACAACACAGTTAGTACTGGGTAATACCCTTTGGTAACCCAGTTAGTACTGGGTAATACCCTTTGGTAACCCAGTTAGTACTGGGTAATACCCTTTTTGCTCTGTATGGTGTCGGAAGTAAAGAATAGTACCATCCCATATCTTCCCGTGGGTGTCGTAAGAGGCGACTAAAGGACTTGCCAGAGAATGGGCAGCAGCGTTCTCTGCGCTTTTGTGACAACGGTACTGCGATCGCCAACCCGCCTGCCAAGCGTGGCAATTATGGCAAAACCCCCCATGTTGTGTCAATGTGGCGAAACTTGGGGGAGCCCTATGTCCAGCAGTGGACGTCTTTCGGCTGAAATGATGATGATGATGAATACCCTTTGGTAAGATCACCGCTGCATGTAAAATCTTTTAACAAGAATATCGCTGAATGGTCACATTTATTATATTGTCAGACTGTTGTACACTGTCTACCCCAAGCTGCTTTTATATATTAAACACAGAATACTATGAAGTGAAAGTACAGCCAATGTTTGCCTAAATCCCAAAGTATCCGACAAAATTATTTTAGCAATATCGTCGTTCGTCTGCACCCTACGCAAGCCCGCGAAAGCCCGGACGATAAACATAGTTCTTCATTGCTAGCCCTGTGTGAAACAAACAGCAATTTGTTAAGCTTGACTTCTTGCTTGGCTTAAGAATCATGGAACTTATTTCGTGGTGTTTCGGCTTAAGAATTTAATTTGCAATCTTTCTTAGGTTTCAAAAGACAACATTTTTGTATTGGCAAGGTGGTAAAGTATAAAATTCTTGACTTATTTTGTCTTTTTTTCATGAAATTTTTGTTGGTGTATGATGTTACTTGCCGTCCCGCGCAACTTCGTCTGCGTTTACATTTTCCCCGTTTTCGCAACATTTTTCATTGCTGCTCAGCTCCTATTGGTCGTAGCGTGATGATATATAAATTAATGGTAAATGGCGATAAATGGGCTATCTAACACAGAAAGAATTTTTCAAATCACTAGTGCCTGAGATTAGCGCGTTCAAGCAAACACACAAACAATCTCTTCAGCTTTATTATTAGTAGTATATTAGATTAGATTTTGTCAAGGAGGAGTAGCTCTTGGCTAAATAATAAAAGCCCCTCAGGTCAATTTTTAGGTTAAGCCGAGTTTGCTCCGTGCCTCGGAAAGCACGATAAGCCGTTGGTCCCGGCTGTCAGTTGTTGATCTTTGACAGTCGTTACAGGTGGTCAGTGGCCTGAAAGTCACAACCAGTTTCACCAAAGGGTATCGTATTACCCAGTACTGAGTTGTGGAGGTCAAATAGGCAGTCATCATCATCATTCATCATCATTTCAGCCCGAAAGACGTCCACTGCTGGACATAGGCCTCTCCCAAGAAGAGGGGTTTTACCTATAATCGCCACGCTTGGCAGGCGGGTTGGCGATCGCAGTACAGTTGTTACAAAAGCACAGAGAACGCTGCTGCCCATTCTCTGGCAAGTCCCTTAGTCGCCTCTTACGACACCCACGGGAAGATATGTGATGGTGCTATTCTTTACGTCCGACACCATACAGAGCAGAATAGGCAGTCGTTTCATGTAATATACTAGTATTCAGATAGATCCGATCAGACTGAAAGCCAACCCCAACATATTTAGGAAAAAGGTCAGCAGATGTATGATTTATTTTGTATCGTGATATTTTTACTGTTGTTGTATGTTGAAAAATGACGAACTAACAGGTACATCCATCATAGTTTTGTTACTAATACTCTGCTGCTCTGAAATCGAACAAGCAACGCATAGTGCAGGAACCAATCGCTCACTCACTGCGACAACCATGCCGTTTAATTAAAAGTGCATTTACTTTACTTTAATATTTTCTAGTCCAACTCCTGGAGAGTTGCCAACTGTTGTTTACCAAAACAGCTTGCATATTTTAACAAGAAGAGGTCTTTTAGTAACCATTATAGTTATTTTATCCTTCTCCCAATTTATTTAAAACCGGTGCAGCATGTCTACTTCAAACTCAAACTCAAAGCTTATATTTCAAATAATTATTAACAAGCATTTTACCATGATCAAGTCAAAAAAAGCTAATTGAATGCCCTAAGACGTAAATATCAATGAGAAAGAACGGTCGAAAAACACCATGGAGACTCTGTTCCCTTTTTTTATTTGTAATAACTCTACTAGTCGCCATCACCTTTCTAGCCATGTTAGCTTAATTGTGACTTTTTTAAATATACTTTTTTACTTTTGTTTTTATATGTGTACAGCACCATACTGAGATAGCTTTTATTTATTTATTTAAACTTCATGTACAATAGTGGTACATAGGCGGACTTAATACCACAAGGCATTCTCTACCAGTCAACCATTGGGTTAAAAAGGACAACATTGTGGTAAGGTACAAAAACAATATCTAACAATATGTAATTAATTTCGAAATTGTCTATAAGTTACATAGATACTAATACACAAATACACATAAAATAGACTAATAAATATTTTAACAAATACCAAAATAAGAAACGAGAAAACTAATAATAATTATTGTGACTAGACTTCTAACTGCGAGCTACTTCGTTTTATTTAAATAGTGGTTACGAACTTTTCTTTTAAAAATAAATTTACTTTCAGCTTTTTTAATACCGAGAGGCAGCGCGTTCCACAGCTTTATTGATGAGACAGCATATGAATTTGACATGAAACCGGTACGGTCTTTTGGCCTCGTAAAGGATCAAATTAGTTTAATGTTAATCTTTGATGTGTTTTTATTTTTATATATATTGTTTGATGCTCAATTTAAACATAATTTTGTTTTATTGTTAATTTAATCATTTTGTTTTGTCTTGTGCGAGACCGATTAATACTTTTTCTTCCTTTCTTTCTTTCAATATCATCCTTCACAGAGTCAATCCAAAGTAACTTTGATCATTCTAACTCTTAGAACCAAAACCCACATACCTAAATTCATAGCATACCTACAAAGATTATCAAAGTAATCTAACAATTAGGACAGAATCCCATAAAATATATCTTGGCACAAACTTGGTCACACACTTTATAAGTAAAACAACTCGTGAAGGTTTAAATTAGTACTTATTAGTTGCTACTAGTTTTATCGTGGTACAAGGGATAAGCTTTTAGCAGTCGATTAGTTACGTACGTTCATTCGATACGTTACGTATCACCAAGTTTGCCATTATAAAGCGCAATATACCGTGTAGGACCCTTCTTCAAATGTACACAGTTCTGGGTGAGTGTATAGTCTCCTATGGACTCACCAGCTATGGAAGCACATTTAAAACTTACCTGGATCAAATACAGAATTTGCAAACACGCTTACTGAAACTTGTAGTACCTTACTATGTAAAAAATAGATACTGAGACAATTACACAGGCTTGTTTAAACATTACAAAGTATTACCTGTTATTGCGCGCCCTGATTATCTGTTCCTCATTGAACAGTTTGATAGCAGTGACATCCAAATTCCTGTTAAATATGATTGGAATACACGACAAGCCAAATCCAAATCACTTCAAGTGCCACGCAAAAATAACTTTTATGGCAGGCGTACCGCCGCATTCGCTATACCCAATTTACTTAACAAAATACCCATAGACATTAGAGACTCAATGAACAATAAAAACATAAAGCGTAAGTTGAAAGAATATTACATCAACTTGATTAACTGTTAGTAGCGCGTTGATCAACTCTCAGGCCATGGCATGCTAAGACAGACCCCTTATTTGTGAATAAAATAAATAAATAATTCGTTATTTGAAATCTTGTCACTTGTCACCATGGACATCGCCAGGGAGGCCTGGCTGCACACAAAATGCTGCACTAGAAAATAGCCGAGATTTTAGGAAGGATGGGGATCCTTCCTAAAATCTCGGCATTTTTTCTAAATTTATAACTTTCCTTGTTTTTGCTTATTAACGAGAAGAGGCGCAGCACCGAGAAAAGTGGAAGGAATAGGTGGAGACATATTCCAAGGAGTGAGACAGTCAAGGCTAAGAAAAATAATTTAAGTTTTAAAAGCATTAAATAAAAAATAAAAATTCAAAATTAAAAAAAACTCCCGACCGAAAATACCTCTAAAAACCAAAAAATAAATAGGGTTTTTTTTAATTTTCATTTAATTTTGTAGTATTATTTGGACGGCATTCCGACACGACCGGCGCCGGATCAATGTTTGACGTGTGTCTGAAGCTATTTTGGTTTTTAAGTTATAGCCTGCCCCAGTTTGAGTTGCCATGGCTGACTTAGAAGTCTATTAATAAACTCCGGACCCAGCTCGACCGCAGCAAGGAAAACCTGCTTATGTGGAGATTCATGAAGATCCCTGGAGTGTTAGTGTGGTGCTGTTCCACAAACGATTGGCACTTTTTATTGTACGCGTCTTGTTGTTTGAACGTTACAGGCTGATGACCAAATTAATTATTTTTTATTTGTTATTTTTCTTACTTAAATTGACATGCTGGTATTGACATACTTAATATTGTAGCCAGTGACATTTGATGTAATATTTGACTTTTCTATTTTCTATTAATTGTGTTTCAAATGTTTTGACATGTAGGATTTCTATAATTTTCTTACACTATTGATTGTTATCTGAAATGAATTATATTTAATTGATTAAGTTTTGCATGCCCATGTGACGGCAGAACATGGAGAGCTAACTTATAAGACAACATCTAAATACCAATTTTGCTCTGCATGGTGTCGGACGTAAAGAATAGCACCATCCCATATCTTCCCGTGGGTGTCGTAAGAGGCGACTAAGGGATTTGCCAGAGAATGGGCAGCAGCGTTCTCTGTGCTTTTGTAACAACCGTACTGCGATCGCCAACCCGCCTGCCAAGCGTGGCGATTATGGCAAAACCCCCCAAGTTATGTCAATGTGGCGACACTTGGGGGAGGCCTATGTCCAGTAGTGGACGTCTTTTGGGCTGAAATGATGAATGAATGAATGATATACCAATTTTTAACCATGTTTTCAAACTAATAAATGATTTTATTTGATTTGATGGACGTTACAAAAGGTGCCAAAGTAGTGGCTCAGATTTGGGTCGACACACTTTAGTTTATCATAGACACGGTAAGAAGAAGAAGAATTTTAACTTGCTTTCCGAGCCACGGTGTATCATTTCAAACTTCGAAATCCCGAATCCCCCCCCCCAGTGTGTAAAGTTCCTCGATACTCCTTAGAAAAGGTAGGATCCTCCGACCAGACAGGTGTTACGTCTGGTGGGCAACTGCCCGACAGTTGTTGTCGGGTTTCTCTTAATATTCTTAAGTCGATGTTAACTTTGCTTGCGAGATTCAGAACATATTAGTTCTTCAATTTTATCATAGATGGCGCTGTAGTAGTTTTTGTTTTTTGTCGATCGCTTCACCTGGGGCTATCTTTACATAGTTTAAAACAAAGTTGCTTCCCACCGTCTGTACGCTTAGATCTTTAAATTTACGGAACCGATTTTGATGCGGTTTGCATCAATAGACAATGATTTAAAGGGAAGTTTTATATGTAAAGTCCTAGGCAGCACTTGATCTTATATGTTGGAACTATGATTTAATCTTTATTAAACATCACATCTTAGGCTACTAATATAGAAGGAAATCCTGCTTAAATTATCCCATTAGAGCTGCATCTTTTCATTTGCACCCCAAGCCTAGTACGCTAATTACCGTTAGTTAACAAGGATCCGCCAGGGAGCCGCGCAATCTTCGAGGGCACTGGACCAGCGTCATTACACTCTCTTGGATTTATACATGTTTGTTTCAAATATACGCGTTCTTGTAGGTTCTTCTGTTGAAATGAGAAAGGACAAACAACGATGTGGTTTTTTTTTTTTTTTTGGGATGGCATCTCGCAGTTCAACCTAGGAGGTTGTCGACTGCTTAACCGGACTATCCTGTGGGTGCCTTAAGAGTAAGGCCTCCAGCCAGGGCATAAAAACTTACAAGCTATAAAGCGACTACACGCTAAGGGCACCCCCTGTGGGGTACGAGCCTCGGCTTAGGGCGTCGCTGGGGGAGGACTGCATGGGGACAGGCTGGTTCTGAATGATATCATTATTTAGGGGCTGATTTAAAATTACTGGCACAGCATCGCGGGCTGGGTCGAGCGAGGGTCAGGGAGGGCATGGACCGGGACGTCGCGATGGACCTCGACGGCGAGGTCGGAAAGACGGCGGTTTGTGTCTGAACTTTTTAAGGGTGCTAGTCTCTTTGCTACTCTCCTGGAGGAGGGTGATAGCATCATCGGGAGTGACGAGGGTATGCCGAGGTCGGCGTACTGTACTAATGCGCGAGGGTTCGTAACGGGCGGGCGCTGCGATCAGGGGTTACGGTGTTTAATGGCGTTATCGAAGAAACGCTTCGAAAGACGTTTCATAAACTGAAGGACCGGACGGTAGGCATTCTAAGGTCTACGTGTAGACGGTCATTACGGACATAAAAAGGGGCTCCCGTGACTCTACGTAAGAACCGGTTCTGCAAGGTTTGCATCCTATGGATGTACTTATACTTAGGCTTGGTGTGAGCGTACACGATGCAAGCGTACGTCATAATGGGGCGGATCACCGCGGTATAAAGGCGCAACTTGCACTTGATTGACAACTTGCTTTTTGCCGAAATCATGAAATGAAGCCTACCCATAGCAAAAGCAGCTCGGTCACGAGCTGCTTTGATGTGCGCCGCGAAGGACAGGTGGTTGTCAAGTAAGACTCCTAAGTACTTGGCTTGCTTCTCCCAAGGGATAGGCTTACCGTACATATTGATCGGGCTGAGCGCGGGTGGCTTATTTTTGCACGGTTTAGAGAAAAGAACTGCCTGGCTCTTGTCGGGGTTCACCGCGATTCTCCATTTCCGAAACCAAGCGCCTAAGACGTTGGCTGAGGTTTGGAGGGTGCTGTAAATAGCACGATGTGGGTCATTTTTCTCCTTCCAAATGTACTGAAACACATGTTTAATAAACTTCGATCAGACAAGACGCTATCAAAATTTATTACTCCTCATTTTCATGACTCTGTTAATTTAAATGTTTTGGTTCTTTACAATATCATCACTAATTATACCTTTGTATGCGAAATAATACTATTGTGCCAGCGTGTATACTACAGACTTTCTGTGAAAATACCGTTTGAATTAAATTAAATAAATATATGTTTACTTTTTAAATTTAATTCAAAAAGTATTTTCACAGAAACTCTTAAAAAAATAAAATGGGTGTTCATTGTATCTGATCGTTTGGAGAGATTTCCGATTACTGCTATAACAATCATCATAAATATAAAAACCTCAGAATCCTTAGAGCACAATAATAATCATCTTTATATTCCGGCCCTGGCCCCATGTTACTTGGGGTCGGCGCAACTCGGTTTCTTGAAAGCAAAAAGCATATCAATCACTCGGAATAGTTAATCGGTTTATATCATCATTTCAATCAAAAGATGTCCACGGCTGGACATAGGCCTCCCCCAAAGGGCGGTTTTGCCATAATCGCCACGCTTGGTAGGCGGGTTGGCGATCGCAGTACGGTTGTTTTTCAAAAACACAGAGAATGCTGCTGCCCATTCTCTGGCAAGTCCCTTAGCCGTCTCTTACGACACCCACGGGAAGATATGGGATGGTGCTATTCTGTTCGTCCGACACCATACAGACGGTTTATATACTATACAATAATATAAGAAATAATAAAGGTGATTTCTAACTTCATGTTTATTAATCATATATTATATAAAATTCTCGTGTCTCTGAACCGATTTGTATGAAATTTTGTGTGCATATCTGGTAGGTCTGAGAATCGGCCAACATCTATTTTTCATATCCATAAAAAAAACTTCGCGAACGTAGTCGCGGGGAGCAGCTAATGATATATAAAATTTTTAAAATAGTATTTCATATTAGAAATTCCCGTCTGATCTGATCATTAGAAATAGGTATTTAATGTTAATGGAATAATCAATTACACCCGAAGTATATCACTGTACAATGGAAATATCAATTATGTGACACACGAATTCCGTGCATTTCTATTCCATTAGTTATGACTTATGACATATTTGATACTACCTGTGTTGTTATAATTATCAACAGCATAGCTATGTTTAATTTCATTTAAAGTTGACAGTAAACATTATGTTTTAAATGCGTTTCATCATTTCAGCCCAAAAGACATCCATTACTGGACATAGGCCACTCCCAAGTGTCGCCACATTAACATTTTGGGGGGCTTTGCCATAATCGCCACGCTTGGCAGGCGGGTTGGCGATCGCAGTACGGTTGTTAAATGCGTTTATTAATTAATAATGATTTGTGGTTTAGTAGTACAGTCACGAGCAATGATGTGTAACGGGTAATGCTAGAAGATGAAGTAAACTCAGGTTTATCCGGGTTGTCCGGGGCAGCACGAGTCGCATTAGATGATCTAATGCGACTCGTACTCGTACTCGTATCTAAATTAGATCCCGCTGCCCCCCGACGCATGTGTACGAGGGAACAACGGTGTGGTTTTAGTCAGTACGAGTCTGACAGACCCCTCCGCTCTCTCCAGGGCGGAGGACATCCACTGAGGAATTACACATGAAGAAAAAATCCGGTTTAACTATGTTTTCCCAAGGTTCTTGGGTGAAGTCAAAATACACAAAAGTATTTTTTTAGGTATATCCGTCTTTTTACTGGCGACCTAATTCAAACAACTAGGATGTAGCTCTCTCCAGCCGCGGTAACGCTCGCTACGCTCGCTCGGCTCGCGCGCATTTTGTTCAACCTAACCCATTTGTTCGGCGTGCCCTTGCAATAAATAGTAACCGTTGTTCGACTTTTATGCGTAACATACTTTTCCAATTTTACCTAATAACTCGATTAACTATTAAGGTTTTTTTTCAGGTTATTTTAACATAATCAACCTGGGTTTACTTCTTCTTCTAGCTTTACCCGTGATAATAAAAAATAAAATAAATAAAAATAAAATAAAAAAATAAGTCTCGTGAAATAGCGGTTTGTATTTAAAATAAGATTCAGGCTGCGGGTATACTTTTCATTTCTCGATACTGTAAGGAAAAGACTTATATTTAATTTAATTATAAACCTTATTGGCGATCTAAAACTATCTAATTTTATTTTAGATAATTGCATATTGTATCATCTAAATAGCACCAGCCCCAATTACAACCTGTTTTCCCTGTGTTGCTTTCGAATGGCTAAAGACAAAAGGAATATTAGTAGAAATACGTCGTAACATAGACAAACTATTTGATCGGCATAGCGGCTGCGCTATTGGTTTTCTGCGCTACTTGCCACGGTTTCTTGCAATTCTGTCTGCTCGATTTAATATCGTCTGTCAGTCTTTAACTCACTCGTCGTTGCCACTTTGACAGTAGTAGGCCGCATAGCATGTGGGATAGATCAAATATTTAAACTTCTGCCTTCGTCGTACTCAGGTTGCATACTTTGAGAAGAATGAGCTCGCACATCAACACAACAATAAATATTGAAACTTTTTTTAATGAATCTATGAGAAAAAAGATACCTGAGGTTATATTTTTGAAGGTTCCTTATTTTTTTCATATAATATACACACTTATTGCATAGAAACAAATTGACTATGTATAACATTGCTTTAATCTTTCACGGTTTACAAATAAACTTACACTTTCACTATACAACGTGTCACGTTAAATGCGCAAAACCTGAAAATAGTTTGATCAGAATAACGAGCAGAATCAATTGAACCACTTTTTAATATAGGTCACATTTTTCAAAAAGAATCTTCATTAAAAATGTTGCCCTGTCCTATTTGTTCATTAGGTCAAGCCATAACGTGCGCAAACCCGCCAAAATAGGTAAACAAAAACAAATGTTTGTTCGTCCAATTTAAATGTTCTCATACGCGGGAAAAAAAGAAAGAAACGATCAGAATTGCAATAAAACTAAAACAGCACATAAAACCTTTACGTTTTTTTTTAACGTTTTTTTTCTCTCTCAGAATTAGGTCAATTGAATTAAAAATCATTTGGGGTGTCTGAGGTTTTGCGCATTTAACGTTACACATTGTAAAGATGACACACATCATCATCAGGCTATAATGTTCCCACTGCTGGGGCACAAGCATCCTCTCTATGAGAGGGAGGGGGCTGTAAACCACCACGCGGGCCCAGTGTGTGTTGGTATATGTCACAGTCATGTCTTCGAATTGTTAGTTCTAGAACATGCTGGGTTCCTCACTATGATTTCCTTCACCGTTTTTGAGGGCAGGGGTGATGAAATAAATTACACAAAGTATCACAACAATCACGAAAGATATCTCATAGCTGATAGTACAAGTTAATGTATATGCCATTGTTTTTAATAATATCCAATATAAACAAAACAAATTAAATGTGTTTTATTGGACGTGTTGTGGGAATTTAACTATTGAAATCTTCGGCATAAATTCAATTTGAGGAAGGCATACTAAACTAAATTAATTTTATTTATTGCTCTATTTATTCCTAATTTACCATATTCCGGGCGTTCTGATCTAACATCGGTTTAACATCCCTCCTCTTCCTAAAATGACACTATAATAATATAAGTAGGTAGTTAAAAAAAAACTTGTAATCACAATAAAATGGTGCAAGAACACTTCGTGATTACCATCCATAAACCGGCAACTCGATCATAAAAAACAATAAAAAATCTTTGACACGATAAAAACTGGCCCATTTGAATTTCAAATGGTACAGTTATGAATAAAGCATACCTACACCCACTAGTTTTATGAAATAAATCAATTACAATGTGTTAATTGTTTACATCGTCGCGTGGCCGGTAGAAACTCGTGCGCACTCTTCTGCTTAGCGGTTAGAGGAAAATTGTACGATGACCGGTGGTAGTTGATACTTGGAGTAATTTCTCCAGGGCTGTAAAAAAAATAGGGTTTTGTGCCTGGACCTGAAGAAACGGTTTTGAACCTGTAAATACCTGGAAATATGATGCCATTATAAATGTAAAAACTGGGTTTAGGGGGGCACTATAGTAGTAAAGCTGCAACTTACATGTACGATGTTGGTCGTAATTTAACCCTGGGGTGACATTAATTTTGTGCTATTTTATAATATCATCATTAGAAAGTAGATACGCAGAAGAAAATCATCATGCAGTAAAGGGCATGTTAGTGTCATCATGGAAATTATCAACCTGGAAATCGAAAGCATGTGCCTAGCCAAACCAAACTGGACCCTTGCAGGATTATGGCCAGTTCCCTCACATAGAGACGAGGCTTGTATCCCAGCAGTGGGAAGGCATACAATATGTACGTAAATCGTTATACTTACTGAATGAACTTCTTATGAAAAAGGGAAACAGAATGCATGTACGATGCTGATGGGCTTTCTTGTAGTTTAATAGCGCGAAATCTATTAGTATTTTCAGGCGAAATAATTATAATATTGATTTCTCAAAAGGGGTAAAGGGGTACGGGGGATTGTCGTATATTGAGTTGACCGAAATATAGCAGAAGATAGTCTTAATTGGCGTTTTTTGTCATTCATCCGCATCAATGAGTTGGCCACTACATGACCGCAACAAGCCTAAACTATCAACTCCTCTCCATCCGACTACAAACCGTGTGTTCGAATGCTGAGCGCCGCCTGCGCACCACTCGCTCGTACCAGTATCTCTAGGTCACTCGCGGTAGCTCGTCTTTCACTCAATCGTGAATGAACGAAGTGACGACGAAAACAAACAATTTAAAATTCGAACTGAATGAACTTTTTTGGAGTAGGTTCGTTGAGGTTTTGTATTAAGAAGAACTTTTATGAAAACTGTGGTGGAAAATAGATGTGTGTTATTTGTTGATTTAAAGTGTAGTGTTTTGTGATTAATATTGGTGATTAATTGACATTATATTTGGACGAAACTTTTTATTCACTAAAAGGTATGTACAATTGTAGTTTACCTATAATGTTAAGCTGTTTTTAGAGGCGATTTAATAAATTTTGTCGTTGAATCTCGAAGTAAATTAATAATGTTTTCGTTGTTTTTTGTGTCAACTCACAACACCTAACATGAATTTAGACTCAAGATTTATTTTTTAGGAATTTTATCGGACTTTTTTTAACTCCGAGATACTTAATTTATGTAGGTAGCAATATTTCACGCAATACAAAATACTTTGTTAGTAAAACGTTGAATCATCAAAGACTGGAACAAAAAAAAAACAAAAAAAAAATCTTTATTAAAATCCTAATCTCTCGCTCCTAAAAAATGGGTCGTTAGCAAGAGTGTCCTAACTCCTAATTGATGCAACGTGTTATCAGCTTATCGTTCTCTCACCTTTTACAACATTGTAATAGAGTCAGCATTCCTTATCTTAACTTCCACCTCACAGCATCAGGACCCTATCTGGACCGGAACTTGGCTTGACTGTACTTGTTAGAAAAGCTGTGTTAAGAGATTACTAATTCTCTTATAATTACCTACCTGTAATATCTAGATAATCTATACTATACTAATAATAAAGCTGAAGAGTTTGTTTGTTTGCTTGCTTGACGCGCTAATCTCAGGAAATACTGGTCCGATTTGGAAAATTCTTTCAGTGTTAGATAGCCCATTTATCGAAGAAGACTATAGGCCATATATCATCATGATACGACCAATAGGAGCGGAGCAGCAATGAAAATGTTGCGAAAACGGGGAAAATGTGACCCAGACGAAGTTGCGCGGGGTCATTAGTTATACGAGTATCATAGAAGTGTTCAAATTGGATTCAGAACTCCCGAATGAAAATCACCCTCTTGTAATGATACAAAGGGGTGATTTTCATCCGGAAAAAAGAGAGATAACGCTATAAGAATCAGAACTGCTATCTCAATATATTCTATAATCGATCGATCAAATCGATAATCGATAGCGATTATATTTCTGCTATTTTTGCTATTTTAACCATAAAAAATGTACAACAAAAAATGTAATTTTGCAGTATATGGATAAATCTGTAATATAAATGGAAGGTTTAGTTCTTAGAAGAGTTGTCGTAATGCCTCGTTTAGTACATCGAGCATTGCAACTATTGCGCAATTTTTTATCATGTCTCTTGCCCGTCTAAGGCGGCGACTCATCAGAGCGCACTTGCCGATCGCACCCACTTTATTCTAATAACCACTGCACTGCGCTGTTAAATCATCATCTGTCTTTTCCCAACTATGGGGTCGGCTTCCAGTCTAACCGGATACAGCTGAAAACCAGTATTTTACATGGAGCGGTTACGAGTACTTATCTGACCTCCACAACCCAGTTAGATCTGGGGATACGATACCCTAAGACTGGTTGTCAGACTTTCGGTTCACTGACTACATAAAACAACTGTCAGAAATCTACAAATGACATCCAGGACCTACAGCACAACGTGCTTTCCGAGGTACAGAGAAAACTTGGTGTGTAATTTGTGGTCTCCAATCCGCGGATCAACCTAGGTAAACACGGCTTAGCCTAAAGATCGACATGAGTGGCTGTTTTTATTTAGCCACGAGCTCCACCTGCGGTATAAGAGTATTAACTATTTAATTGTTTTCATAAATGGTTATTTTATGTTAATGAAGTTCCTCTAACAGAAGGAAATGCAAAACTTAACTAAATACTTGCTCTCATATAAATTATTTACTGAGATTGAATGAAGGCACTCATTTGTATGATTATAAGATTTAGTTAGTTAGAAGTTAGATTTAGTTGGAGAACAGCGGTGGCCCAGTGGTGGCAGCCCCAACTAACGAGCAGTAATTCGTAGATTCGAACGCCGATTCGATCAGTAACCCGTGGGTTCGAACCTAGGCAGGCGCATTACTTTGTGTAATTTATTTCATCACCGCTGCTCTCAAAACGGTAAAGGAAAACGTCGTGAGGAAACCGGCTTGTCTTAAGTTGCTGTACTTAATAAATAAATAAATAGTCAACAACATAATATAATATCAGGCATTTAACATAATTCTCTTTTCATTATTCCAATTCATGAGAGACATCTATTAAACTGGCTTTATTAAGAATAAGAATAAATTTATTAAGCCATAGTTCCAAACATTTCAATAAACTAATGCAGTTTATTATTGTCATATTGCCCACACATTTTCTTTTTTAAACTTTGCCCCACTCTAGGAATTTCTCCTGTATCGTGGGTGCGTTTACAAACATTTAAACTCATACACACAAACAGCCAGATCCGGAACAACCATCTGTAGGCCATACAAAAATTTGTACCGTGCGGGGATTGAACCCGCGACACGCAGCGCAGCAGTCGATCGCTCCACCACTGCGCCAACCGTGCCATCGAGACCTGAATAACAAACCTGTTTCCCAGACGTTTGACACTTATTTTAAATCGTAAGTTAGTATAAAACTGGTCAGGGGGTCACATGCAAGCTTGTGAATGTGGGTGCATTATAATATTTTGATAGGAATGCATTATTAAGCTGAATGAGGTGGCAATAAAGTGTTGGGTTTAGTAGCTCGTAGCTAAATAATAACAGCTGCTCAGATCGATATTCACTATAAACTGAGCTTACCTAGGTTGGTCCGTGGATGGGAGACTACCCATTACATACCAAGTTTCTTCCGTGCCTCGGAAAGTACAGTCCCGGCTGTTATTAATAGATCTTTGGCAGTCGGTCAGTGGCCCGAAAGTCTGACAACCAGTCTTACCAAGGGGTATCGTATTATCCAGTACCAACTGGGTTGGGGATGTCAGATAAGCAGTCATCATTCATCATCATCATTTCAGCCCAAAAGACGTCGACTGCTGCACATAGGCCTCTCCCAAGTGTCGCCACATTGATATTTTGGGGGGGTTTTGCCATAATCGCCACGCTGGCCAGGCAGTCGCCAGGCAGTCGGTTCATGTAAAATTCTGGTATTTAGCTGCATCCGGTTAGACTGGAGCCGACTCCAACATAGCTGGAAAACGGCTAGGTACTCGTAGATGATGATGTTAAGTACCTAACAAGAAAGTATACAAATAAATTACTGATCCATACATGAATATGTGAATAAGTAGGTAAATATGGAGAATACAGTTGTTTTAGAGAAATGAAACCATATGAATACAGCAAACTAATACGTATCCATCGAGAAAATTATACAAGATGCAAATGTATATCCTCCTCTCCTACCTTTCGTGAGTCAAAAATACTGTTTTAAACTGTCACGCTTTTCATGTAAACTTATACTATAACTTACGCGATATCTTCCATGATTTTAGATTGTTTTGAGTTCCCGATATTTCGACGATGTTGCAAGCGCCATGATCGCGGGATGACTGGAAGATGCGGGTGGATTGTAAATAAACGAGCAGTCCAGTCATCCCGCCAAAAATATTTATCTGTAACATACAATATCTTAAACTTTTGTCGTAAATGCAAAACACTACTATTTTCTGACTAGAATCGTACGCACGATGACCAATCAAGCAATACAAAGCTAGTTTATGCAGATCTCTCACTGTACGGGAAACCTATACAAAGCAAGGCAATGCTATATTGGAAATGTGTAGCTTGATTTTTCGCCTCGTGTCGCTTGTGTTACCTAAGTTACTTAAATAGTGGTTTGGGCCATTTTTTGACGTCATTATTTCGGTTGGAACAAGTGAAGTTTCACACTCACTGAAACTCTCCGATAAATCAGCTTCCTCATTATGATCTTCGAATTCAGAACTCGACTCCTACTCATACGACACGTCGTCCAAAATTAATGCAATCGCACTATATCTCATATTCAAATAGGAAATAACTAAGCTCAAAACTTTGGTAAAAGTCATGAAATATCAAATCTCAAAAGAAATTAGTTATAGAGAAAACTTTTGTTGCATTCCCAATATGGATCAAAATTGACCCGAAGACCCGTATAAATAAAAGGAATGATAATATCTTCAACGACAAACGCATTACTTATATTCTGAAATAGTTTTTTAATAAAGTAATACCAGTACCTAAGTCTTTTTTTAGAAAAATTAAGTCCGTTTATTTATTAAAATAGTTAACTTGTATTTTAAAAGTAAAGAGTTATTACAGATATTGCTCGTTTATTTTTATATCAATTTAATATCAGTTCTTAAATTTTGCCTTTAGTCTGTACCTTACTGTACCAAAATATTAATTTTAGGTACCTACGAACTAGGGGTTGAAAGAGGACGAGTTGTGCCTTTCTTTTGTATGAAAATTCAGACTCACCCCCTGGAGGTCGAGTGTGAACTATGTTTAAGGGTTAAGAGGAAATAAATGTACAAATCTTTTTTTAGGGGTCGAGGGGCCGAGAGTGGACGAAACGGTTTAAGCTAACAAAGGCATCCAGATTTCAATATTCAAATTCTAAAGAAGTAAAATTTGTAAGTTTGGATGTAAGAGGAAATACCCGAAACTCTTCATCCGACTTCTAAAGTTATTTCACTGATGTGAAGCCAGTATTAATGAATGCCATAGGATGCTACTTCAAAACCGAAGAATTACGGCAGAAGCAATTCAATCGTAAAGACGATCCACAAAACACACAACTTCCTTCCCAAAACATCAACACTACCTCCATCATTGTTGCAATCGATACAGGAGTTTACGAGAACGGCACAAAAACACATACACATACGTAGGAAGTAACACGTAACCGTCTCGCTTCGTCGCGGTCGGGTAGCAACTCTATCAATCATTATGTTTTGTGACATCATTAAGGAAGGATGGTACAAAACCGTCTCTGGATTATCATAAACAGCTTATAAATCCGTGGTCAGTGTGTGATCAGTGGTGTCAGTTTAAAAACTTATAGCTTATAAATGACCAATGATACAACTTTTACGTTGGGCTAGTGGCGCAAGCACGACTGCTAAGCATGCAGTCCTGGGTTTGATTGTTATTCGGGTTTTTCCATCAGGAATTTCTCAGTCGCAGTCAAAAAGTCTGGATTTGTGCCCGGTTGATGGCAATCGGCTCGCCCCCTATTTGACTATGAAATACACAACAACATCATCATCATCATCAGCCTATAATGTTCCCACTGCTGGGACACAGGCCTCCTCTTTATGAGAGGGAGTGGGCTGTAATCTACCACGCGGGCCCAGTGCGGGTTGGAAGATGTAACATGTCTTCGAATTTTTAGTTCTAGGATATGCCGGTTTCCTCACGATGTTTTCCTTCACCGTTTTGGAGAGTAGCGGTGATGAAATAAATTACACAAAGTAATGCGCCTGCCTTGGTTCGAACCCACGACTTAGTGGTCGTAAGTCGAGCCTGCCACCACTGGGCCACCGCTGCTCTCCACAACAACAGTGTAAACATAATTATTATTGAAACCTACTTGTGCCCCGTGGATTACAACCGCCACTCAAATCCTAAAGGTCTATGGCCCATAACCTTCTTCAAGAATTGGGCTTTCTAATGCAAAGATTTTTTTAATCCAACCAGTAATTTCAGATTACAAAAACCATTTTGTATGTATGAATAATGCAATATTTAAATATATACAATTCTTGATAGCCGAATGTAATATGTCTGCGACCAGACAAATCGTATGCTCCAGACATTTTTAATTTATATCAATAATTCTGACAGCATTAATCTTGTTAATTCGTCTTAAGAAAAGTGAACCAAGCTTTGACCGAAAAACTGTTGAACCAGTATCATATATACCAGTTTTTATAAAAGTTACGAATAAATCACGCTTTTTAATTGGTTTAATAAAAGTTTAGAATGTTTGGTACCGTATCGTGATATTTTAACTGGGTTTAGCTGAGCTAGATTTTGAATTTGACAAACTAATATAAATTAATTTTGTATGAGACTTTTAATAAACAACACACAAGAAATAAATAAGGCCGAGGACGGCGTACTGTACTAATGCGCGAGGGTTCGTAACGGGCGGCCGCTGCGATCAGGGGATTACGGTGTTTAATGGCGTTATCGAAGAAACGCTTCGAAAGACGTTTCATAAACTGAAGGATGGTGGGCATTCTAAGGTCTACGTGTAGACGGTCATTACGGACATAAAAAGGGGCTCCCGTGACTCTACTACATTTAAACCGGTTCTGCAAGGTTTGCATCCTATGGATGAACTTAGGCTTGGTGTGAACGTACACGACGCAAGCGTACGTCATAATGGGGCGGATCACCGCGGTATAAAGGCGCAACTTGCACTTGAGTGACAACTTGCTTTTTGCCGAAATCATGAAATGAAGCCTACCCATAGCAAAGGCAGCTCGGTCGCGAGCTGCCTTTGATGTGCGCCGCGAAAGACAGGTGGTTGTCAAGTAAGTTTCCTAAGTACTTGGCTTGCTTCTCCCAAGGGATAGACTTACCGCACATAGCGATCGGGCTGAGCGCGAGTGGCGTTAGTGCTTAACCTAGTATCAGAGTTTTCATATTGCCCATGGGTCTCTGACTTGGCTTTACATGCCGTCGAGAAATATCTCTCAGGCCTGCTGCTAGCCTCACGATGTTTTCCTTCACCGAAGCAAGTTAGATACAATACGCACATGAATCCAAAAAAATTAGAGTTGCGTGTCTTGGGTTCGAACTTTAGATCTTTAACTTGTCAGTCCGTCGGTCAAACAACTAGGCTATCACTGATTCACTAGTTTAGATCAATTGGATTATTGGCGATCTTGAGCCTTGTTGTATTGGTTATGAATTAAACGCCTAAAGATGGACTCATCGTCATCATCATCAGCCAATAATGTTCCTACTGCTGGAACACAGGCCTCCTCTCAATGAGAGGGAGTGGGCTATAATCCACCACGCGGGCCCAGTGCGGGTTGGTACATGTCACATGTCTTCGAATTTTGAGTTCTAGAACATGCCGGTTTCTTAACGATGTTTTCCTTCACCGTTTTTGAAGGCAGTGGTGATGAAATAAATTGCAGAAAGTAATTGGCCAGCGTTTGAACCCACGGCTTACTGCTCGTAAGTCGGGGCTGCCACCACTGGGCCACCGCTGCTCTCCAAATAGACTAACCTTTCATAAACGAGAGTACTGTCGTGTCAAAATAATATTATGGGTGCGTTTAAAGGTTCGACAGCGGGATTGATGGGTCCTGCGTTCGATTCCCAGGTCGGTCAAAGTGTTATTGGGTTTTTTCCTCAGGAATATATCAGTATCAGCCATGGAGTCTGGACTTAGCCCCTATTACATGGGACTTAAACATGACTGGCTAATGTGGGTGTACTATTTGATACACCTCTGCCTACCCCTTCTAGAATAACAGACCAGGCCCCTTATTCACAAACGCTCGGTTTCGATTTCGATTCGAAAAGTCGTATGTCTATCTCACTCGCTTTCGTAATGCCAAAACAAGATAGACATACGACTTTCCGAATCGAAATCGAAACCAAGCGTTTGTGAATCCGGGGACTGATGTTATATTATGTTAGCAGCACAAATCGTTTAATACATCATCATTCCGTGTCTGTCATTTTCAAACGAATTACAGAATTGGAACGATTCAAAATCGAACTCGGTTCTGTATGGTGTCGGACGTAAAGAATAGCACCATCCCATATCTTCCCGTGGATGTCGTAAGAGTCGACTAAGGGCCTTGCCAGAGAATGGGCAGCAGCGTTCTCTGTGCTTTTGTAACAACCGTACTGCGATCGCCAACCCGCTTGCCAAGCGTGGCGATTATGGCAAAACCCCACTTATGTTAATGTGGCGTTGGGGGCGGCCTATGTCCAGCAATGGACGTCTTTCGGCTGAAATGATGATGAAAATTGAATTTGTCTTGCGCTAAGCATTTAGTAATTTGTGATGCACATAGGCCTTAATCTCTTTATTTTTGATCATTGTAAATGGCTCTCTACGAACCATTACAATACATACCACTTAAAAGACAATCCAAAGAAAGAGTCCATCTAAGTCCGTTCAGTTTTCTTGTCAATAAAGTCTACTCTTACTTCAGAATCACAGTCGCAATCCAAATCGTGAGCAGACAGTGACTGCCCGGGTCGGCTGTCAAATGTCAACAACCGTTGGGCGAACGCGATTTGAAATTCAAATTCTGAATGGTCATGTTCGGAAGGACGGTTAAAGATGGCGGATGGATGGATCAAAGGATCAAAGTTATTATTTTTAATAGGATTATGTTTAATAGATGGGAGTCATTCATTTATTTCAATACTTAATTTACAAACTTAAAATAATAGTAAAAAATTTACTCTTGTTTGTAAACTTGCGACTTCCATTAAAAAATTGTGTAAAGGGATTAATTTTAGAAAAACGTTCTCAAGAGCATCTCGTCTTAAAACATTATTGTTTTACTACTTTTCTAGTGTGGGCAAGAGATGGCGCTAGACATCATGTATATTTCTGTCTCTTTCCCACACTGGGTCGCGTTTATTATGTGCGTCGTCAGTCAGTAAGAAATGAATTAATTTATTGTTTCTAAGTAATCAAATCGTCTATTAATTCATAAATAAGAATTAAAATCTTTCTCTTAATATTCGTACACGTTAAACAACCGATCGACTTCAGTTTTTTTTTTAAATGTTTGGTTGGTTCCTGCTTGAAAGATACGGTTGAAATCTGGATGTTCATTGTTTGCACACGTCTGAAGAAGGTGCGGGTCACTAGTAGATTGATAGAAAAGAACTGACTAGTCTGACTCGTTTATGTTTAGAAAAACCTCAAAATATTTCATTCTGTCGTGAGCAAAACCCGCGAAACGTTCTTCTGCCAACTTCGCAGTAATTTATAAAATAATAAGATCAAACTCATCATCATCTGCCTAGCTTTTTCCTAAACTATCTTGGGGTCGGCTTCCAGTCTAACCGGATGCAGCTGAGTACAAGTAGTTTACATGAAGCAACTGCCTATCTGACCTCCACAACCCAGTAACTGGTTAATACGATACCCCTTGGTAAGACTAGATGTCAGACTTCGTGCTTCTACTCGTAACGACTGTCAAAGATCTACAAATGACACCCGGGACCAACGGCTTAACGAGCTTTCCGAAGCATGACGGAAATTCGGTATGTAATTACGGTCACCCATCCACGGGCCAACCTCGGCAAGCACGGCTTAACCTTAAAGATCGACCCGTGCGGATGTTATTATTTAGCCACGAGCTCTTCGAAGAAAAGGAGAAGATCAAACTCATTAACTTCAAAAACATTAACCATGACCTCAGTTCACCAAGTCATGGCTACAACTTATTAACTCCAGCTTTTCTAACTCCATAACTTAAACCGTACATAAACGTAACTTTATGTACTCTAACTTTAATTAAAACTAACTTCAGGCAGTTTAAATTAACAGTAGATCTAATTAAATTTAGGAAATTTGTATCATCGTATATTTTAGAGTGGTTCTACATTTTAGAGCGGATAACAAAAAGTATATGTCATGGATTGAACCTTGGTCCGTGCGGTACGCATCAATAAACAAGACTCATGCAAAAAAGCGACCTATTAACGAATATTTAAATTGTAAAATTCGGCATACCGTGTCGAATAATAATCGAGTTTCTGTTTCGTTGATAATTCGATAATATTACGCCTATAACCTCTAAAGAGAGCAGTGGTGGCCCAGAGGTGGCTGCCCCGACTTACGAGTAGTAAGCCGTGGGTTCGAACCCAGGCAGGCGCATTACTTTGTGTAATTTATTTCATCACCGCTGCCCTCAAAAACGGTGAAGGAAATTATCGTGAGGAAATCTACATGTCCTAGAACAAAAAATTCGAAGACATGTGACATCTACCAACCCGCACTGAGCCCGCGTGGTGGATTACAGCCCACTCCCTCTCATAGACAGGAGGCCTGGTGGGAAAATTATAGGGTGATGATGATGATGAACCCCCAAAGAGTTATGCAGAGCGGGTGTGCCGGTGTACACCAACTTTTCACTTGTCATGATTAAGAACTATGTAAGAGGGCCAGCCTTTTGCCATCAACCGGGTACAAATCCAGACTCCATGGATGCTTATGAGATATTTCTGATGGATAAACTCAATAACACTTTGCCCGAGCCCGGGAATCGAACACAAGACCTTATGCTTAGGAGTCACGCTTGCGGTCACAAAACGTTCCACGTGGAGTGAGCGAACTCAATTATCTATCATCATCATTATCATTTCAGCCAAAATGACGTCCACTGCTGGATATAGGCCTCCCGCAAGTGTCGCCACATTGACATTTTGGGAGGTTTTGCCAGAATCGTCACGCTTGGCAGGCGGGTTGGCGATCGCAGTACGGTTGATACAAAAGCACAGAGAACGCTGCTGCCCATTCTCTGGCAAGTCCCTTAGTCGCCTCTTACGACACCCACGGGAGGATATGGGATGGTGCTATTCTATACGTCCGACATTATACAGAGTCACTATACAATTATCTATCGCAGTGCCTTAATACGTGGTGTTCGGTAAGAGCACATCTAAAGATTTAAATCTTTGCTTTTTAATGTTTTGTTGACGTTGAACTGGTTTTAAAGAAAATAATAACACTGAAACTCCGTGACGGATCGTGAAAAAAACAATGGAATGAATCAATTCTATTGTGAGGTCCAGTTTTTAATAGGATTTCCTCTTGGTAACGTGTTTTATTGCACGAGTTTGGTTTCCGGTAGTTGACACTTTCACAAACTTGAAATACGTAGGTTTACGGTAATTAATCATAAGAGCATTGAGCATCGAGGAGCTAGTGGCTAAATGATAACATCCGCACGGTTCGATCTTTAAGGTTAAGCCGTGCTTGCCGAGGTTGGTCCGTGGATGGGTGACCATAATTACATACCGAGATTCCTCCTTGCCTCGGAACGAGCGTTAAGCCGTTGGTCCCGGCTGTCATTTGTAGATCTTTGAAAGTCGTTACGAGTAGTCAGAAGCCAAAAGTCTGACATCCAGTCTTACTAAGGGGTATCGTATTATCCAGTTACTGGGTTGTGGAGGTCAGATAGGCAGTCGCTTCATGTAAAATACTGGTACTCAGCTGGACTGGAAGCTGACCCCAACATAAGTTGGCAAAAGGCTAGGCAGATGATGATGAAGTTTACGGTAAAATAATATTTTAGTAAGGTCACATTAACAATATTAATGGTGTTAACAGACCGTTCACGAAGGCGTAAACCAAGCATTACGTACCTCAAACTGAGTAACCACGCTAAAAAATATTGCTGGAAAACGATTTTTGAGGTGTAAAATCAAGCTGTACCGTAGAACTCCATGTAACTCATCAAAACACTGGGCTGATGGATGAATGGAATTGATGCATAGTACGTGGGATCATGGAGGTATTTAAAATAAGTTTTACAGTTTCCATTTAAAACTTGTATTTAAAAAAAAGAACTTGCGACAACGTTCCAACTTTTTCGCTTCCTCAGTATTTCCGTAACTAAAAGATTCACAGGTATGGTCTAGAAGCAAAAAAGTCGCAGTGACAGAGATACTTTATTAGGAGTATTTTTAACACCCCGTTATAGTGGGATCACCATTCCATCGACCAATCCTGGTAGTTGTAGCCTCTTTGACTTTAGAGGTCCCTTGTTTTTCCGTGGCAAATTGTGTTGTGTTGTGTTTGTGTGTGCTTATGCGTAGCAATTGTTGTAGGTATTTTACCAACTCAACTAGGTGGTAGCAGTGGACCTAAGCTATACAAGTATCATCATCATTTCAGCCGAAAGACGTCCACTGCTGGACATAGGCCTCCCCCAAAGCCACATTGACATAAAGGGGGTTTTGCCAGAATCGCCACACTTGGCAGGCAGATTGGCGATCGCACTACAGTTGTTACGAAAGCACAGAGAACGCTGCTGCCAATTCTCTGGCATGTCCTTTAGTCGCCTCTTACGACACCCACGGGAAGATATGGGATGGTGCTATTCTTTACGTCCGACACCATACAGAACCAACAAGTATCAATGGTTTAAAAAAAAATGCAAAATTAAAAAGCGTTTAATCGTGGTTACATCCGTGTTACAAAGTATTTTACTTCTGCCAAACTCTAAAACAGTTTGTTGGCAACGTTTCGTACTTCGACAACGAACGAATTGAAAAAGAAGAACGTTGAAGAACGACAAAGAATTTAAACAAGATTAACTTAATATACTCTTATCATATCATATCTTATCATACTCGACAAAATTGTACATCCTCTTATAAAGTTTCGACATTTTAATGCATTTAGATTACCTTGACACAAACAGATAAATGTCATGATAATTGAAATGTCGAATACTCGTAAATGCATCCTTTGGATTGGCCTAAGCTACAGCTTATTATTTAGTTTTTTAAGCTACAGCTTAGGCCAATCCAGAGGATGCATTTACGAGTATTCGACATTTCAATTATCATGACATTTATCTGTATGTGTCAAGGTAATCTATTAAAATGTCGAAACTTTATAAGAGGATGTACAATTTTGTCGCTCACGATAACGGCAAATGTAGTCAGGTTTTGAGACAAACCAATGTACAGAATAAACATCTAAATCATTTAAATTTTTGACGCCTGATAAGCCTCAACTAGCAGTTTTTTAAACTGACATTAATTTCACATGGCATGGTCATTAACACTATCAAAAACACTGGAAATAAACAGAAACAAATAGTTAACATGGTAAAATATCCCGTTTCAATCGTTATTGATAGTGACTCTAGCTAAGCTACATAATTATAGTCCGGTGATTAAAATTTAATTCACGTAAATCGGATATGATAATCGAATTGAATTTTATTATAAGCGCACAAAAGGATGTGTGTCCGTTACGTTGTCATTTTATAATAATTTAAAAAATAATAATATAACGATAACAATTTAATTTTGTTTATTACCTTGTTAATTATGTACATACATAATATCATCATCATCATCAGCAGGTTCCCACTGCTGGGACACAGGCGTCCTCTCTATGAGAGGGAGTGGGTTGCATCCACCACCCGGGCCCAGTGTGGGTTGGTAGATGTCACATGTCTTCGAATTTTTATTTCTAGGAAATGCCGCTTTGCTCACGATGTTTTCCTTCACCGTTTTTGAGGGCAGCAATAATGAAATAATATATGTTTAATACGTAGAGGTACTATTATGAATTTCATTTATAAATTGTAAAGGGTCAATAGTCTTTCGATTGCCATCACATCGTTTAGGTGCATTTTTAATATTCGATATGAACGTTTGGTCATAAATATCTTTGTTATCTACTAGTTTTCGAGACTTCAACATGAGGAAACTGTATGTCGTGAAGAAAGTTTTGAATGGCTTTAAGAGAAGGGGAAGACCAAAGACACGATGGATGGACCACTGTCGATCCATCGTGTCCTCATCAGCGATACCATCTCTTTCACTTGAACGATGGTGTGGCTAGGAAGGGGATCACTGCTGTATGATGAGTAACAGAAGAATGGAACGACGACAATGGACGAGTATGGAAGAAGAAGACAAGCTGCACTTATGCCAAATAAATTGGGATAAGGGCAAGAGAATGATGATTGGAGACTTTATTAACATCTTCTTCTTAATATCTACTAATAACTTCTTCTACAATTGGTAGCTAATTTATTTATCAGCATTCATCATCATCAGCCTATAAAGTTCCCACTGCTGGGACACAGGCCTCCTCTCTATAAGAGGGAGTGGGCTGTAATCTACCACGCGGGCCTTTGCGGGTTGGTAGATGTCACATTGTTCTAGGACATACCGGTTTCGTCAAGATATTTTCCTTCACCGTTTTTGAGGGCAGCAGTGATGAAATAAATTACACAAAGTAATGCGCCTGCCTGGGTTCGAACCACAGATTACTGCTCGTAAGTCGGGGCTACCACCACCCGCCCACCGCTGTTCTCAGCATTTACCTACCTATAATCATCAACAACTTAATCAATAACCAACAGTTTCGCAAAACCAACTCTTTCTTCTCCAACAAAAAAATCCAACATCATGAGCCTACTCCGCTCCGCTTCGCTTTATACTACTAACAAAAGTAAACAAATTAAAAGTAATTACACTCCACATTGAGGTTATCAAACATATCGGTTGGCGCATGCGCCGGCCGTGCAGCCCGTTATCGATCGTGCGCGGATGCGTTCGCGCACGTTGTGAATATCCATCGACTTTCCAAGTGGAGGGCGAGTTATAAGAGAGTAGTGGGACATTGTTCTTCCACAATATGTCGACGATTACTTGAAACCAGTTATGAGGGGCTTTGGAACACTTGGTGGATCGCAAACCTGGTAAGAATAGATGGAGATGCATTGATGACTTTACCCTGGAATGTAAATGCGGTGCTGTTCCACAAACAATGGCGCAATTGCCCCATTGTTGGAACAAACAAATAATTAAAAAATATTTAATAAAACAAACAACAAACACAATACAAATATTTAATAATTAAATTGGTAATTAATATAGAGAGTTCTGCGTAATCATCTTCTTCTTTGCATGTCGATGGAGTCAAATAAGTCCCATATCTTCCCGTGGGTGTCGTAAGAGGCGACTAAGGGACGTGCCAGAGAAAGGGCAGCAGCGTATCTGTGCTTTTTGTAACAACCGTACTGCGATCGCCAACCCGCCTGCCAAGCGTGGCGATTATGGCAAAACCCCCCAAAATGTCAATGTGACTTGGGGGAGGCCTATGTCCAGCAGTGGACGTCTTTTGGGCTGAAATGATGAATGATGATGATGATGATGGAGTCAAATAATACCCAACCAGTATATATCTACCTGCACAGCTTTCTTTGGCTTCGTTTAAATCCTGGAAGGTGCAGGTGGCTGTTCAGAATGGGCAAAAAAGGAGGTGGGGCATATACTGCAGAGGTGCTCCATACTAGCATTGTATTTGGGACGGGTCGAAGAGAACCCATTTGGCTGTATCCTGTTGCGTATCCTGTTATTTGGATTTGGATGCAACTGAAGACGCCTGGTTCTGTATGGTGTCGGACGTAAAGAATAGCACCATCCTATGTCTTCTCGTGGGTGTCGTAAGAGGCGACTAAGGGACTTAGCAGAGAATGGGCAGCAGCGTTCTCTGTGCTTTTGTAACAACCGTACTGCGATCGCCAACCCGCCTGCCAAGTGTGGCGATTATGGCAAAACCCCCCAAAATGTCAATTTGGCGACACTTGGGGGAGGCCTATGTCCAGCAGTGGATGTCTTTTGGGCTGAAATGATGATGATGATGAAGGCGCCAAACACGTAGCTCAGTTCAGGGAGGTCTTAATTAAGATTGCCATCGACACGCTTGGAAAAAGCTGGCTTTAGATATAAGGTGCAGGTGATAGCACAAAGAGCAGGACAAGAGCTGGGACATCGATTGTGAGGATCCACAGTCACAGTATAGAGATGGTGATTGATATAAAATCAGTTTCTTCTAACCTAATAGACAGATATGTTAGTTGGCGAGTTTGTTGCGCCATTTCTTATACCCAGCTAAAATGACTTAAAAAATAAAAATGATTTATTATTTTTATTTCTTTGTAGATATAGAATAGAAAATAATAGAATAAAACTTTATTGTACACCAAAAATTAAACCTAACGGGTTTACAAAACTGCTAATATATGCTGATATATGATGTGAGCTATTCAAAATGTTGTAATTTTAGTTAATTCGATATTTATTTTATAGTACCGTGCTTGTGGTATACCTAATATGTTTAAGGTACAAGCGGTGCTAACCTGTAAGAAATAGTTACACTTACCTTAGATTATTACTTAAAATAATTTTTCAGTGTAAACAATTGTTGTTCAGCCAATAAAGGAAAAATAAAAAAGATTTTTGAAATGTAAAGAGCCATAACGATGGACTAAACTTACCATTCACAATGACTTAATCTGTTGACAGTAATTGCGTTATGTATGTTGAACCAACGACCTTTTTAAACATAATCTGCATGGCAATGGATTAGGAATTTCCATCAAAATCGAAGGATTTTGTGTAATTGTGTAACACAGACTGAATTTCAAACTGAAGGGTACTCCTGAGTACTAATGAGGAGTTTATGGCTAAATATACATATATTGGTCAGTACTAACTGGGGTGTACAATAGACATGCATTGACGTATTGTTAAGGGGTTCCTCTCTAAAGAGCCCTGAGCATCGGTAGCTTGGAACCTGCAGTGTGATTCTGTAAGACCTCATTTAGAACTTCGAATCTGAATCCGCTGTGAATTTCTTGATTGGCATTTTAAAAACTCGGTTGATAACTCGAATCTACATTAACGCCACCCTGGCGAGCGTGTCAGCGAGTTGAACTAAATTAACAGGGAGATTTTGACACATAAAGTATGAGATGACGTAAGAAGTGGCATTCTGTAAGGTAATTCCACCGTTCTTCTGTTCCCGATGCCGGTCGGCTAATAATTTATATGATTTTAAATGTTTTTTTATTATAGTTTTGATCTTAAGTAAGAAAATGAATAAACGAGAATAATGATAGAAATGAATTGAATAGAATAGAGCTAAATGTATCCTTACATTATCTCTTTGCAACTCCAGCAGTAAGCCGCTCACCGCTCATCCCTTGTCCCCCGCCCCAGCTTATGAAGCGTGCACACATAAAACTGTCACAAGTTATAACATACGGAAGGAAACAATGTGTGTTCAATAAACAGCGGTCAAGCGTGAGTGTGCTGTTTGTATGATATTACTTATTGGCATCGTTGCTACTATTGAACATGTTTATTGGCGTTGCTTGTAGAGTATTGGTTTTGTTAGACTTTTGGCGAGAAAGCAGCAAATATCTGGATTGTTTTCATTGCTGCCAATTCTATGTTGCCCTGTTTCTAACGCAACATATTAGCAGTGATAGCCTAGTGGTGTGACCCGACTGCCAAGTCATAGGTCTTTTTTTTAAGTATGGGAAATCATCAAATGACCCCACCCGCTCTGGGTGGAGCGGAAGGGAGTGAAATACTTGTTCTAACTAATACCCATTCGTGTTCCTTCTTAGCTTTTTGTGTTCCAGGGCTACGGTATCTCTTTCGAACAGTCCGGCAGCCCTGGCAGGCATCGGCCCTCTTAGACCCTTCCGATTTGCTGACATCTCCCGCGCCGTCGACACGGCCTGTCGTCATAAGACGGACGGATGAAGGCATAGGTCTCAAGTTCAAACCACCCCACCACACGCACCCCAAATTTTAGGGATTCTTGTGCGTATTTTATTATTATCACTCGCTTCGGTGAAGGCTAACCTCGTGAGAAACCCAAACCATGCCTGAGAGATATTTCTCTGACGGCATGTAAAGCCTAGGAGCTCGTGGCTAAATAAAAGCAGCCGCACGGGTCGATCTTTAATTCAAGATTAAGCCGTGCTTGCCGAGGTTAGTCCGTGGATGGACGACCATAATTACATACGGAGTTTCCTCCGTGCCTCGGAACGCACATTAAGTCGTTGGCCCCGGCTGTCATTTGTAGATCTTTGAAAGTCGTTACGAGTAATCAGAAGCCAAACGGCTGGCATCCAGTCTTACCAAGGGGTATCGTATTACCCAGTTACTGGATTGTGGAGGTCAGATGGGCAGTCACTTCATGTAAAATACTGGTACTCAGCTGCATCAGATTAGACTGGAAGCCGACCCCAAGATAGTTGGTGAAAAGGCTAGGCAGATGATGATGATGGCATGTAAAGTCAAGTGAGAAGCCTATGGGTGGCATTAAAACTGACACCAGGTTTTTCACTAACCACTCGAAGAAGAATGCAACATATTATTTTATCACCCTGTATTGTGCTCTTCTGTGTGGTTTTCGTAAACGTAATTTTATAACATAAAGTAAGTTAGTAACTATTAATTGTATCGTATCTAGTCGCGATAACTCGCAAGTTGCAAATAAAAATCTGTATTTCAAATCATCAATTTCCTTCTTCTGCTCATATCCCAATTTATTTGGAGTCCGCGCAGTGTCTTCTTCTATCATTAGTTTATTTTATTCATTCATGTTAGACATGTCAAGTTTAGCAATAAATAAAATAAAAGCACAAATCATTAGAGGGGCATAAAAAACAAATTATGTTACATTAAGAATACACACACATCACATACACATCACACACATAATTCAATTCAATTCATTTATTGGTGTGATTTTTGGTACATTTTACGTGAGATCTTAATAATGAATACACACACATAGACATTACACACAGACATACATACACATACATACATATTACATACCTATTAGACAAATGTCTTCATCTTGGTAATCACTATACCTATCTACCCAAATAATCTTCACAATCTGGAATAAAAAAAAGCTCTGGAATAGAAAACCGATTCAAACATTCGTATTTCAAAAAGTTATTGAAAGTAATTGACTCCTTGATTTAGAAAGTTTTTCAATTGAATCTACTTTCTAATTTCATGTAAAATCATTAACATAATAATTCTGATTGGTTGTATTACGTGAAACCAGAAACATATTAGATCACTTAGGTTATACAATTTAGAGGAAAGTCACTTTTGCAGTTTACTGTGTGCAATTGCAATTTAATATATAAATAAAACGTGATATAATTCCTATGAAAAATACGAAATCTAACACAGTACTGTAGTGATGCACTACTTTACAGAATACGATACGATAGTTCGATATTTTGGATCGATGTGAATCATACTTTTACCCAACTTTGTTGATCGGCTTCCAGTCTAACCGGATACAGCTGAATAGCAGTATTTTACATGAAGTGACTCGTTCCTGACCGTGAAGGTTAGGTAGCAACCATTTTTATGCAATAGACAAGAATTTGAACAAAGTAAGATCCGTCAAAGTAATCAGAGCTAAGATTTTTTTAGTTTTGTTTAGACAGTTTTACTTCATTCGGGGCTTCGGGCTTCGGGGCTGTAATACACCACGCGGGCATGTTGGGCAGGACATGCCGGTTTCCTCACGATGTTTTCCTTTACCGTTTTTGAGAGCAGCGGTGATGAAATAAATTACACAAAGTAATGCGCATGCCTGGGTTACAATCCACGGCTTACTGATCGTAAGTAGGGGCTGCCACCACTGGGCCACCGCTGCTCTCCTCAAGTAATTATTTTCATTTGTTTATTGATACGGGTGTAGGGAGGGATTGATATTACTATTTGTCGTAGAGTCAATACGATCTAAGAATCGTATCACATAGTTGCGATCCGGATTGATCCAAGATATCGATACAAATGCTACTGTCGTCCATCCCTAATACACAGCAATGTTTGTCGGCACGTTCACTCGATTTGATTGCAGTTTCTTGCTCGTGTCATGTGTCGGCCAATAATGATGTGGTTTTTGTCATCATTAGTTATAAATCAATGGACAGATAATGAGTAATTCGTGGAGGTCTAGACAGGCGTTTGTTTATTAAATTCTTAATGGAAAATATGACAAGAAAGTTTCTATAAAAGGTAGTTTCAAGTTATAATTTTCAATCAAGTTTGAGCAAGTTACGATTATGGATAAATTAAATATAGAATCGTAATTCCTTTCTCGCTATTTTTGTCCATTATGTAAGATTATAAACATTCAATATCTAATTATTTATTTTCCAAGAATATAAAAAAAAAAAACAAAAAGTCATTTATACAAATTAGGCTGATAATCAGCACTTTTTGAACGTCAAAATTACAAGAGACAGTCCCGTCCTTCGCCACTTCCTAGTATTTTAGCTGGGAAGATTAAGGGGCGGAACAAACTCCCCAGCAAATATCATAAATAGTGACAAAAATAGGTTTTAATGTTTTAGAAAGGAAACTCCATTAGAGTACAATTTATTGTTCCTTTCATAAGTCATAAAAATGTTACGTAATTTAATTAATTTTACCGTTCTAATTATCAACTTGAAATAGGTAGGTATTATAACAAATTTATTTTTATATAATTTTAAAAAGTCATCAACGCAGGTTTGCAATAAAACACATTTGCATAACATAGACATAACATCACGCCTGTAATCCCCGAAGGGTAAGGCAGAAGTGTTCCCATCTAATAGTGCACCCACATTTTGCCAGTTATGTTTAAGTCCCATGTACTAACAGGCAAGCCTATTGCCATCAACCGGGCACATTCAAACTTCCTGGCTGGTATTAAGCAGTTCCTGATGGAAAAACCCACAAACACTTTGCCCGACCCGGGAAACCTACACAGAACCTTATACTAAGCAGTAGTTTTTCTATACTCGTAATCATCATCGACATTCTCCTGTCCTTCATCATCATCATCATCATCATCATTTCAGCCGAAAGACGTCCACTGCTGGACAAAGGCCATCTCGAAGTGTCGCCACATTGACGGGTCTCGTGCAACTCGCATCCAGCGGATCCCCGCAACCTTCACCAGGTCATCGGTCCACCTAGTGGGAGGCCTTCCAACGCATCGTCTTCCAGTTCGCGGTCGCCATTCCAGAAATTTTCGGCCCCATCGCCCATCCGTTTTGCGAGCAATGTGCCTTGCCCACTGCCACTTAAGTTTGGCAATTCTTCGGGCTACGTCGGTAACCTTAGTTCTCTTGCGGATGTCCTCATTCTGCCGTTATCCCAATATATTTGTGACCGGCGCAGCATGTCTTCTTCTTCAATACTTCTTTATTACTCGTCATCTCATCAGACTCCTCTTTTCTTTTATAGTATTCTAATTAATTATGAATTTAATTTTAAAAAAAGAAGACCGCAATATCTTTTGCCTTAAAATAAAATACATTTGCATAATAATAACGTTATTATTTGATAAATCAAGGTACAGTGGTCATGTAGGATAATTTGCATGTCTGCATGTATGAAGTATGTATGAGAGAGTGGGCACTAATGTACCGTTCATAATAGATCAGTCGTAATTGCTAAGTTTCTATAAATGTATACGTTTCTCTGGTTTGTAGAAATGTATACTTATAGTAACGGGGTAATTGTTGGTTTAAATTCTAAGTAAGTTTTCATTTTATCAGTTTTACTTTCTTTGGCTTAAGAGCATTTACGCCTTAAGGCATTTCATTCAAACTTTCAAGTCCTTATTTTCCGAAATTACTGAAACGATTTTCTGGTTAAAGACATTTAATTCTCATAAAGAAATTACATTTCACTTACATGAGAACAAATTTAAACATAAAAAAAATAAATTATCATATTGTCCTTCGACACTCGGACAGTCGGACTTACAAATTAACTAAACTAATTAAAATTATAATTAAAAAACGAAACACAACTAACTATTGACAAGTTACATATTATGTATTTAAGTTCGTGGGTACTTCCAAAAATCTCACACTGTGCCGTTGTGCGTAATTACCCTACCTTGACATAAAGAGTGCGGTCCCGTTGTCACAATGCAGATACACTAGTCAGTAGTACAACTTTTGTTTATAGTTTTTTTTAATGAATACTGATATGTTGAGGAATATATTTTTTTAATTTGGTTTTAAAAATATTGATCGAATTCGCACCCTTTATCTCATCTGGTAATTTATTGTAAAGTTGTACTCCCTCATAAACAAGTGATCTTCTACCTCTAGTGGTTCGCACTCGAGGAAGTACGATTTGATTTTTTCTACGACTGCTACGGTTATGCAATTGGTGTGTTTTGGTGAATGAAATCTGTGTATGTATGGTTTTATTGAGTATTTTTTTAATGAGTATGCAGGTGCAGTACACGTGAAGTTGTTTGATGCTCAAGAGTTTCGTGTCCTTGTATATTTTGATTGTAGGTGATAAGTAATCGTAATGAAAAAGCATTTTAATAATTTTGTTTTGCGCAATTTGTAGGTCTTTTAAGTTTGTTTTTATTTTAATGAAACTTAATACGCATACGCAGGACACATAGATCTAAAAAGTTACTAAAAAACATTTTCGAAACGTCTTTTAAAAAAAAAGATAATTGGAAATTTGTGTTTTTTATAGATAATTTATAATCGGTCTAAATTAGCTGAGACACTATTGCTTATGCGTATGTTGTAAGTTTCATTAAAATTGATTCAGTCTTTTCGGAAAATAAGGATTTGAAAGTTTGTGTGAAATGTCATAAGGCGTAAACGCTCTTAGGTGTCGACCATAATTGTACAGTCAGTGAGCAGCATTACCTGACACATTTGTCTCTTTTTTGCTTAGTGAGATGGGTCAGGTAATGGTGCAGGGCACTGTACTATAATAATTAAATGTTTGATGATTAAAATTGGTAACCTGTATAATAATATCATCTCTATTGTGGGTAACAATGGCTACACGTCAATGACAACTAAGCCACTGTAAGCTGGGGCGCATTATATTAAAACGCCTTACATCGCTAGGCTAACTAAAGGTAATTGTTACCATCAGACGGTGGTCTATTTCATACAACATTCCCGCAGACAAACCGTGAGAACGGTTTTGTGGAGTATTGTTCGTAAGTCAACATTGTTTTGATAGATAAATAAATAATTAATAATACATACATACAAACATAAAATCACGCCTTTTTCCCATTGGGGTAGGCAGAAACCTCAGAACACCCGCCAGCTACGATAATAAATAATAATAAATTCGTCAAACTACACACAGCTGGGCAAACGGTATTCTCTTTTTTATGGATGGGAAATCATCAACTATCCCGCTCTGGGCGGAGCGGAAGGGAGTGTCAGACTTGTCCTGACTAAAACCCATTCATGTGCCTTCCTAGCAATTTTTTTTGATTTTGTTATAAAAGTAAATATGGAGCATCCAATTGAATAACTTACCATGTATAATAAATAATCCATCGTAATCATAAGCAGGATACATAGGTCTAAACTAACATTTTGGTAATTTCTTAAAAAAAAAAGATAATTGAAAATATCTGTTTCTAAAGATAATTTATAATCGGTCTTGTGACACTAATTTTTGAAATGGTTTTCAGTAACTTTTTAGACCTATGTATCCTACTTATGCTTAAGAAGTTTCATTAAAATCCGTTCAGTCATTTCGGAAAATAAGGACTTGAAAGTTTGTATTGAACTATAAGGCGTAAACGTTCTAGTTTGTAGTAGTCAAAATTCCAACTTTTTCATCGTTTTTTTAGGGTTCCGTACCCAAAGGGTCAAACGGGACCCTATTACAAAGACTTCGCTGTCCGTCCGTCCGTCCGTCCGTCCGTCTGTCACCAGGCTGTATCTCATGAACCGTGATAGTTAACCAATTGAAATTTTTACAGATTATGTATTTCTTTTGATACTATAACAACAAATACTAAAAATAGAATAAAATATATATTTAAGGGGGGCTCCCATAAAAAAAAGTTATTTTATGCTCGTTTTTTAGAAATAATGGTACGGAACCCTTCGTGCGCGAGTCCGACTCGCACTTGGCCGGTTTTTTATGAACAAACATCCTCCGTATTTGAAGTAAAGTTACACCCTTATAACGACATAAAAAAATTGTGTAATATTCAATGGATCCATCAGCACAATGTCTTGAGTGCGTTACATTGAGCTCTACCGCGAAACGCGACCAAAACAAAAAGTCGTTTCCCAGCAAACATTTTTGCGTTCAGTTACTTGGTTTGATGTACAGAAAGCTAGTTTGACGGCTTCATGAAGACTCCGTTTAGACCTTACAATATCTTACTTTGTGATTCTCATTTGCATAATCTTAATTTTTCTTATCACTATCAAGTGAAAACTTTCCCTAAACATCAAACACCTTCAGACACAATAGTACATCTCTCACGGCAAAAACAATTATATTTAATTCACTATTATTTCAACTGTTTACTTAACGATCACGGAGATTTTTTTGTTTCTCACGATGTTTGTCACTTTCTTTCTGTTCTTTATTGGTCCAGATGCAAAATAGACCGAGAAGGTTCTTAAGTATTATAACGCCTACCTATATCTTTCTACTAGCTGAGGGCCGCATTTAACGTATTTTTGTTGTCGTTTCTTAAAGGTAGAAACGTGATGTTCAACCAATAACCAAAAGAATTACGCTATACGGCTATGTTATGCAAAACGTATAATTTTAAATCCGCAGATCAAAGCAAGAATATTTTTTGCATCCGTCTATAAAGATTAGTATTAATTATATATTTTAAAATATGGACCAGCAGTGGCCCAGTGGTGGCAGCCCCGAGTAACGAACAGTAGTCGTAGGTTCGAAGCCAGGCAGGCGCATTACTTTGTGTAATTTATTTCATCACCGCTGCTCTCAAAACGTTGAAGGAAAACATCGTGAGAAAACCAGCATGTCCTAGTACTAAAAATTCGAAGACATTATGACATCTACCAACCCGCACTGGGCCCGCGTGTTGGATCACAGCCCACTCCCTCTCATTGAGAGGAGTTCTGTGTCCCAGCAGTGGGAACATTATAGGCTGATGATGATGATTAAGATTACTTCGTTCAAACTCTGCAGCTTTACTATACAGGTAGAAGGGACATTGACGTTCAGTAGGCAAAAAATCAGCTGTTCCATACAATTTGACCGTGAAGGTATTATACTCCTGAAGTTACATTTCCTTTCTCCAATCAGTCATTTTGTCTTTTCTTTTTTCCATTTCCGCAGTGGTATGGCTGAATGCCATACAATCTGCGGGCTATTTGCGTAAACGTTTCTCAACGAATGATTGGCATTAATTTCTTAACAATCGTTCGTATTTATCTTTGTTTTTCGTCTTTCAAATGGCTAAATACTATTAAGTACTATTATTAGTCACTACTATTATTAGTTACTATTATTACTATTATTAGTCAAGTAAATTGCCTTCCTGGTTCAATTGCCTTCCGTAAGTAAGAAAATTTGGCGAAAAACAACATGATGATATGAACATGAATCTCGTTATTTTAGAATTAAAAACGAAACTTAGCATACTGTTACCCCTGTTATCCGCGACGGGCAGAGATGTATCTAATTTCACCAGTTCATCTACCTAGCCTCTTCCCCAACTATCTAGGGGTCGGCTTCCAGTCTAACCGGATGCAGCTGAGTACCAGTATTTTACATGAAGCGACTGACCTCTACAACCCAGTAACTGGGTAATACGATACCCCTTAATAAGACTGGATGTCAGACTTTTGACTCCTGACTCGAGTAGTCAGGAGTCAAAAGTCTGACATCCAGTCTTAACGACTGTCAAAGATCTACAAATGACAGCTGAGACCAACGGCTTGACGTGCTTTCCGAGGCACGGAGGAAACTCGGTATGTAATTTTGGTCACTCATCCACGGACAAACCTCGGCAAGCACGGCTTAACCTTAAAGATCGACCCGTGCAGCTGTTATGATTTAGCCACGAGCTCCAGTTATGTTTAAAAATTTGCGAGCCTGTTACTAATAATTTCAACCGGGCTAATACAGACTCCGTGGCTGCTACACAGTCACAGTTACAAACACTAGACAAAACGGGGTAGTCTTAAAAACTTAGCTTGTCTTCCTTTGTCATAATACGATCTTAAAGGCCGAATACTAGATACGACCTTATGACGACAGGCCGTGTCGACGGTGCGTTAGTGTTCCACGTACGCCTAAAGGAGATGTCAGCAAATCGGAAGGGGTCCGAGAGGGCCGATGCCTGCCAGGGCTGCGGGACTGTTCGAAAGAGATACCGTGGCCCTGGAACACAAAGGGCTAAGAAGGAACTTGGATAGGTCTTAGTCAGTACAAGTCTGACTTTGGTCACTTGATGATTTCCCATTCGTAAAAAAAGGTAGGTAAATTAGTTGCCATAGTAACCAAAAGAGGAAGCCAGTACGGCAGTGGACATTTCCCTATTATTGATGATCATAATGATTCCCACGACGAGAATTATTCTACGTTGGCATTGTTTACTACAAACCACGTTTATCTTTCATCTCACGCTATTCAAATTACTTTCTTTGCATTTTTTGTTATTGTCGTTTTACTCAAAAGCTGTAGTGGCTACTACATTCGTGATCAGGAAGATTAGAACTAGGTACTGTACTGTTAAAGCCCCTCTAGCAATAAAGTCATTATTTTAATACAGACACACGATTTATTATATAATTATTCTCTTAGTTGCCATTAGGTTGCAGTTTGTGTACTTAGATGGTTACAAAATCTCATCAACAATAGTCAGAGATAAAGTTTTAAAAGATAAGAGGATGATGTACTGTCCCAAACCTGGAAATCCGATGCGCAAGTCAAATGCGAAAACCAGCAGGAAAAAGACATAAAAAATAAATACACTACAGCCTTTAGTGTTCCCACTGCTAGGACACAGGCCTCCTCTCAATGAGAGGGAGTGGGCTGTAATCCACCACGTGGGCCTAGTGCGGGTTGGTAGATGTCACATGTCTTCGAATTTTTAGTTCTAGAACATGCCGGTTTCCTCACGATGTTTTCCTTCACCGTTTTAAGACCAGCGGTGTCGGATCACATAAATAAAGAGCTTTAAAAGAAGTTACGATTTAAAAATGAGCTCGACTTACATGGATATCGTAAATATGTTTATTTTATGATAATCTTAAAATATAATGAATTCCTATTTCCGTTATCGTTTAGCTATCAATGGTTTACAGTTTTAACGTTATTTAATAATAAATGCTGAAATGTTTATGTGAGGTCAGGGTTGTTATTGGAATATTTAAGCGGTTTTACTGACAGTTTAGTATTTCCTTTCAAGGTTAATCTTAGATCATAGAGATCGTTAACAATGTCTGGATTAAACTAAAGTGTTAATCTTTGTTCCGATTGTAATTGACGCCGCTGGCTAGAAGCATAAAATTAATATTTCAACAAAAGCTTCTAAGTTTTTTTAATTCATCTAATAGAGAGGTTGATTAGAAAAGTATATGGAAATTAGATTTATTTGCCTAATGGGTAAAATGACATGGAAAAATAATAAGGTTAGATATAAAAATCTGCTTCAGATAGTTTAATTAAATGAGTTATTAGGTATTATTATCGGTAGCTCGTGGCTAAATAACAACAGCCGCACGGGTCGATCTTTAAGGTTAAGTATTTATAAGTTTTTCATAAGAAAGATGTGCTGACACACAGTAAATTGTACCGTATTTCGGTTTATATTCGATTGGCAAATAATTGTTTTATTTGTGAAAGAATAACCTTGACACGTGCGTAATTGCAAATTAAGTCACGGCCACTGGCGAAAAAAAGTAGTCAAGGTCGCAAGCGGCGCAAGTTTAAGAAGACAAGGCAGGCATGATAGCGCGCCGCGCGGGAATAAAAGAGATAAAACATGTCTGCACTCGCATGCATTTTGCTCTAAATTATCGATGCCATATTACATACTACACCAGACACTGGAAAGTATGGACGTCTGGACTCGTATGTATTTTGCTCTAGTATTTTAAAGCAAAATGTATATTGATTCAGACACTCTCTGAATAGGTATACAGTTTGCTCTTCAACTACGAAGGCAAACTGCGATCATACTCAGAGCAACCCCGGTCTGGGTCAGTATACAGTTTGGCAATACGCTACCGGGCTCCCTCCGTGCCTCGGAAAGCACGTTAAGCCGTTGGTCCCGGCTGTCATATGTAGATCTTTGATAGTCGTTACGAGTAGTCAGAAGCCAAAGGTCAGCCTAAGGTCAACAGTCTTACCAAGGGGTATCATATTACCCAGTTACTGGGTTGTGGAGGTCAGATAGGCAGTCGCTTCATGTTAAATACTGGTACTCAGCTGCATCCGGTTAGACTGGAAGCCGACCCCAAGATAGTTTGGGAAAAGGCTAGGCAGATGAGATGAATGAACCGATACGGTCAATCAAAAGCATTATTTATAACCAAATCAAAAAATTGGCTTGTTTTGTCACTCGATTAGTAACCTTCTTTTATTTAATCCAAACATAATATTATCACTCTATCAAAACCGACGTGTCAATGGAATGCATAAACGATTAACCTAACGGCTTAAACCACCACTAACGTCCGATTAATTTTGATGAACCGACAAATAACTGGAGATAATACTATAAACACCGGTTAACTTAATTGAAGACCGTGTTTCCACTAATTGGTCACTAACTAATAATATAAAACGGTGGTTTCGTTTCTGACTTCTTGGTGTAGACCACCCGTAGTTAATATGATATAACATCACGCTGTAATCCTTGAAGGGTTCGGCAGAGGTGTAGTACACCCACATATTGGCAGTTTTTTTTTAAGTCTCTTTTAGTACGGAGTGAGCCTATTGTCAGCAACCGGGCACAAATCCAGACTTCATGGCTGCTACTGAGACATAATCTGCAGTAAAAATTGGTTGTCTGTAAAATCGGTTTACGGATTGATACTTTTATGAATTAAAATAAATATTTTTATTAAATTAACACTATTTTGTATGGATACAAAGAATATGTGAAATGAAATCTACAATTTAATTGATAAATTTACTTTTAATTTGGTTGTGGTAATAAACAATGAAAACCACATTAACTTTTCACTTCACTTTATAAATAGTTGACAAAACAGTTCACGTGTAGATGTAATTTGTGTGCTGCCGCCGTCTTTCTTCTCCTCGGACGCTTAAATAAAACGAGTGGAAGAGAGATACATGCGGCGCAATCCGAACGTCAAGCGGATCGTGCCTTTCGCTCGCTCGTGCAGCGTTCTCGCTCCGATCGTAACGTTACAATGAGCGTAACGTACGATCCGACCGTTACGTAGAATGAGTCATGCTTTTTCGTGCGTGCAGCCGGCGTTCATCGATTTATTAGACGTTGTCACGTCAAAAACCCACTATTAAAACTCTACCCGACCCGGGAATCGAACCCAGAACTTTAAGTCGCGGTCGCGCTTGCGGCCACTCGAGCACCGAGGCAGTCCACCACCCTTAATTCGGTTTCTAACATAATATGAAGGGATTGGGTCACGATTATTGCCATCAGTACCCTCCTCATCATCATCGGCTTAGCCTTTTCCCAAACTATCTTTGGTCGGCTTCCAGTCTAACCAGATACAACTGATTACCAGTATTTTACTTGAAGGAACTGCCTATCTGACCTCCTCAACCCAGTAACTGGCAAGCACGGCTTAACCTTAAAGATCAACCCGTGCGGCTGTTATTATTTAGCCACGAGCTTCTCCATCAGTACCTTCCTGTAGGCTAAATATTGTTTCAACAACGACTCACTTTAAAGAGACACTAACATCACGAACGATTTAACATGTTAAACTGTGTTTAAACATAGCCGTTTGCACTTAAACCGTACAGAACCAATCTAACTAATGCACATATCTCCGTAATCTAAGTTTAAGCACATACCTCGAGACATGCACTGCGCTTTTCAATCTAGGTGCAACTCGCGTGCTGATCCAGATTCGGGAACGTTGCCAAAGCATACACCTTCATTACTAAGATTGATAGTACTGCAGTTGAAATGTTTTTATATTGCAGGTGTTTTAGTTTTATTAAGTTGGTATTGCTGTAATAGAGTAATATTCTTATTTTGAAATAGATTTTTTTTTGCAAATATTGTAGGTATATAGAATATGATGGTCATTTTGATGAGCGTCCCGATACATTTTGCCTTACGGCATGCAAAATTATCAATAAATTAAATTGAAAAATGACAGAAAAATCAAGCACTTACCAATATGTATGTGTTTGAGGAGTAGGATATTCTGTTTAATGCAATATTATAGGTGGTGGGTTCAATTAAAACCCAGGCAAGTGATATTGACAGCCTTTTTGGTCTAGTAGTTGCAAATACGACACTGAGCATGAACCTGAGTTCGATTCCCGGGTCGGGCAATGTGAAATTGGGTTTTTCCATCAGGAATTTCTCAGTAACAGACACGGAGTCTGGGTTTGGCGAGATTTGGAGGAGCGAAAGATGTGTCGAGTTTAGGTGTCGGTGTATGTCATGCTAATTATTACTGCTTATCCTTCTTGTGGATATTTTGAGAGGATGGTGCTGCATCCAGGTTCGTGATTAAATAATAACAGCCACATGGGTTAATCTTTAAGGTTAAGCCGTGGTTGCCGAGGTTGGCCCGTGGATGGATGACCATAATTACAAACCGAGTTTCCTCCGTGCCTCGGAAAACACGTTAAGCCGTTGGTCCCAGCTATCATTTGTAGATCTTTGACAGTCGTTACGATTAGTCAGAAGCCAAAAGTCTGACATCCAGTCTTACTAAGGTGTATCGTATTACCCAGTTACTGGGTTGTGGAAGTCAGATAGGCAGTCGCTTCATGTAAAATACTGATACTCAGTTGCATCCGGTTAGACTGGAAGCCGACCCCAAGATAGTTTGGGAAAAGGCTAGGCAGATGATGATGATGACGCTGCATCCTGGCCTGGAACTTTTACTCAGATTTAAAACTACATATTTTGTATAACATCGCACAGTCAGCAAGTAATGCCTCTTCGTCTTCCGTGTGAGAAAATTTCATTATAGTTGCATTTACCAATCATTGGAACAACAAACCACAAGCTAGCTATATTTCCTTATGTAAAGCCGTTATATTATTAAGTAATAGTCAAGATCATGCTCTGTATGGTATCGGACGTAAAGAATAGCACCATCCCATATCTTCTCATGGGTGTCGTAAGAGGCGACTAAGGGATTTGCCAGAGAATGGGCAGCAGCGTTCTTTGTGCTTTTGTGACAACCGTACTGCGATCGCCAACCCGCCTGCCAAGCGTGGCGATTATGGCAAAACCCCCCATGTTATGTCAATGTGGCAACAATTGGGGGAGGCCTATGTCCAGCAGTGGACGTCTTTAGGCTGAAATGATGATTATGATGAGTCAAGATCAAGGAAAAACTCATTACACAAACTATTTACTTTTCCATTACATTTATTATATATGAGTTTTACTATTTTATGGCGGCATGTGGTTGATCTATCTACTCTATTTCCCTTTCACTCACCAACACTTTCAAACATCATAATATTAGAGTTTACTGCCGTTATGATATATTGGGAGTAAATGATGATGCGGTTCCGGATTAGGTTACGAGTGAATGAACGAATCATCACAACGAATGAATGAACGAATTGTCGAAAGTCAAAAGTCTTTGGCAGGAAGTTTTCTGTATTATTATAATCAAGATGGTGGGTTATATATTAGTGCATCTATTACTTATTTTCAAGGGTTTTGATATTTTTGCACGAAAGCTTAGCCTTAGCTACTCTTTATAATATCAGCTATCTGCCAGTAAAGTCCCGTCAAAATCGATCCAGTCTTTCCAGAAATTAGACGGAGCAAACAGACAGACAAAAAGTAAAAATATCGTTTTCATCATCATCATCATTTCAGCCGAAAGACGTCCACTGCTGAACATAGGCCTGCCCCAAGAAGGGAGGGTTTTGCCATAATCGCCACGCTTGGAAGGCGGGTTGGCGATCGCAGTACGGTTGTTACAAAAGCACAGAGAACGCTGTTGCCCATTCTCTGGCAAATCCCTTAGTCGCCTTTTACGACACTCTGGTGGCTGGATGGTGCTATTTTTTACGTCCGACACCATACAGAGCAAACATTATATTGTTTTGTTTTACAATATTTATTTTCATGTGTTTGAGATAAAAGTTGTTATTTTGAATCAATTTGTTTTTGTATAGATTCAAATTATATGTACAGAACTATAATATAAGCTTTACAAGTTGATTTAATACTCTGGGTAAGTACAACACAATAGAAAATTTACTCGAAAAACTATCACTCAACGACGTAATGTATTAAACTAATAACACCAACCTCTTGCTTATTTATGCCTTCAGGGAATTCCAAAAAAATAATGAAATATAAGTTCTAATAAAAAGCTTTTAACGCAGGTAATATACCGAACTTTTTCCGGTACCAAAAAAAGCGGACGGACAGAATTAAAATAATGAAATCTATAACAAAAATACTTACCCCATCACCAAAGAACTTAACATCCAAAGTTCACCATATAAAAACCTACTTTACCTTTACGAAAATACGGTATGATTTCAGTTGTAAGTAGGGCGTAACATTAATAAATTAATACGAAACTCCCAGAACAATGTAGGGTGTAAATCTTTGGACTACAATGCGCTATAAATTATCAATTGAATGGTATTAGCATGTCGAACGGAAATTAGCGGGGGCGAAACAGGCCAGTAATATATGGTGTACACCCAATGGGCTGCAAATAGGAATAGGAACAATATGGCAATGATGCTTTAGGGCAATGAAAAGCCGAATTGATCGACCTCGGAGGTCAGTCCGTAGATACGCGGCGATTGTACATATTCTAAGGTAAATAAGAAGTTCCAAAAGTCTGATAATCGACTTTAACTGTCTTCCACTATGCATCTTTGTTTTCAACGATTTGTGAATATTCTAATGTAAAGAAGAAGTTCCAAAGTCTGATAATCGACTATAAGTCGACGATAAGTCTAGTGCTAAGAGAGTAACCATACGTACCGACAAGAAATCGGTTTGGGCGTACGTGCAAAGTTCGGTACATTATAAACAGAATTTTCTCCAAGCCTCAGAAAGCACATTAAGAAGTTCGTCGCGGTTGACATTTGTAAATCATTGACAGTCGTTACAAGTAGTCAGTGGCCCGCAGTCTAACAACCATCCTTATAAAAGGGTATCGTATTACCCAATACTGACTCGGTTGTGGCGGTCAAATAGGCCATCCATGCACAATACTGGTACTGGTACTGGTAGGCGCATACGGTTAGTCTGGAAGCTGACCGCAACGTATGTACATAGTCAGGAAAAGGCTCGGCAGATGGTTAAGTGGTGCGTTTTCTGACTAGTATCGATAAGTGATTACACAATCAATTATCAAACGAAAGAATACGTTTCGCACAGCACAAAAAATACTGGTTGAATTAGCAATAAAACAAAATTATATTAAGATGTAAACAAAAAAAATACAAATAAGATAATTTGAATTGGCCTGCACGAGGCCTAAAGTTTCATCATGGAGCTGAAACAATAGGTTAAATAAATCAGAAACGAGATTTCACGGCTTACGTTAACAAGGTCTATCTGGTCAACCTCGAAACCACCATCCAAATCAAAATATTTTTTTATTTCTCATAGGCTTACATGGGCACATAAAAAACGTCGACAAAAAGGTGCATGGTTCGGTTTGGTCGTTTCCTATGGAGAAGAACTGACAAGAAACTCCATGGTTACTCTCTTAAAATCATTTGGTTGGTTGGTTTGGTGGTCATTACCATTGTTTGGACAACCAGACCTAGAGGCCTCATAAAATAGATCTCTAAAGAACAGGCCATCCCACTGGAATGGTCGACAACGGCTGGTCTGGTCAACACGACTCCCGGAATGTACAGCTGCCATGTTATTGTGGAGCAATGGCGCGAGAATGATGCAAGTCTACAAAATTGCGACGAATCGCTGGGTATCTGTTATTTATTGTTTTTGGCATCTGTGCCTGGCTTTCATAAAATCTGGCTCCAACTTACTGTATCGTTGTTGTTTCAGAACTCACAGTAAATATTGTTTCTTTCATCGGTTTAGATTTTTGGTTACACGTATTTTTTATCTCTTAAATGAGAGAAAGTGTTTCTTTTAGCCCAGAATGACCTGAATGTAATGATGAAAAACTATTTTATTTTTCTAGTCTGCTCTGTCCTACTCATATATAGTATTTTAGGGGTCTTAAAGCAATTTAATTAGTACTCTGAAAAGCTGAGAAATTTTAAGCCTAAATTTACTTAATTTATTTTCCATAGCATGCTCCCCTTTTGCATACGGCTACCAAAAAAGTGTGGCCATCAAATACTCTGGCCTTTTAGGGGGTGGGGGGGACACCGCCCCCCGTGGCGATGCCCATGGTGACAAGTGACAAGATTTCAAATTTCGAATCGACCAGACCTGTGGAAGTTGTTAATATCCCTTTATCAAACTAGAAAAGAGATGATGATCTTCAAACAGCTCAGCAGATTTTCTCGAAACATAGTTACGAAGACTCTCGATTAAAACACCTTTCAAACGAAATCAATTTTATGAAAATCGGTTCATCCGTTTAGGAGCTACGATGCCACAGACAGACACACAGACACACGTCAAGCTTATAACACCCCTCTATTTTGCTCGAAAGTCAAAAAAGCTTTCGCCCTGAGCTATCTCAACAACTTTACTTTTTTTCTCCTCATTACTACTAACAAACACAGTTATCCCAAAGTAAACATACCACCAGCGCTGCCTATTACTGCTTAATAAGGCATCACACGAGGTATTTGTACTTTCTAACAGGCTACTCGCCTAGTTACTGACCCACGCACTTTCCCCGAGCTTACGAGCTAGTGGATATCTTATGAACTAGTTGATTTTATTTGGTTGGTCTGGTCTGGTTAACCTGTGGTGGTTCTAATCACAGAATTTAGAATTAAATTTTTAGTATTTAGGCGAAGTTTACAAGTGAAAATGAACGTGAAGTGTTCGGGAATCCAAAGCTTTAGATCGTTTTTTTAGAATCACAAGACCATTTTTACTTTTCGTCAGGAAAAATGTAATTAATACTCCCAGTTGTATTTCACCAACTTATGAGTTTTTGAGCGGTCTTCATACCATTGGCATTTTGTGCTTGTCAAATCTTCATTCATCATCATCATCATCATCAGCCTATAATGTTCTCACTACAGGAACACAGGCCTCCTCTCTATGAGAGGGAGTGGACTGTAATCCACCACGCGGACCCAGTGCGGGTTGGTAGATGTCACATATCTTCGAAATTTTAGTTCTGGGTCATGCCGGTTTCTTCACGATGTTTTCTTTCACTGTTTTTGAGGGCAGCGGTGATGAAATAAATTACACAAAGTAACCACGGCTGTTATCCCTGAAAGGTTGTGCAGAAATGTGGGTGTACCTAATAGTACACCCACATTTCGCAAGTTATGTTTGAAGTCCCATGTAATAGTGGGCGAGAGTATTACCATCAACCAGGCACAGATCTGTATGGTGTCGGACGTAAAGAATAGCACCATCCCATGTCTTCCCGTGGGTGTCGTAAGAGGCGACTAAGGGACTTACCAGAGAATGGGCAGCAGCGTTCTCTGTGCTTTTGTAACAACCGTACTGCGATCGCCAACCCGCCTGCCAAGCGTGGCGATTATGGCAAAACCCCCCCTTCTTGGGGGAGGCCTATGTCCAGCAGTGGACGTCTTTCGGCTGAAATGATGATGATGAGGCACAGATCCAGACTCTGAGGCTGTTACTGAGAAGTTCTTGATGGAAAAACCCAATAACATGTTAGGCAGAGGTGTACCTAACTGCCAAACTTAAGTGGCAGCGGGCAGGGCACATTGCTCGGAGAACGGATGGCCGATGGGGCCGAAAAGTTCTGGAATGGCGACCGCGAACCGAAGACGATGCGTTGGAAGGCCTCCCACTAAGTGGACCGATGACCTGGTGAAGATTGCGGGGATCCGCTGGATGCGAGTCACACGGGACCGGTCAATGTGGTGACACTTGGGGGAGGCCTAGGTCTAGCACTGGACGTCTTTCGACTGAAATGATGATAATGATGTACCTTACATTACACCCACACTCGCCAGTTATGTTTAAGTCCCATGGGGTATGGGGCGAGCCTATTGTCAAATCCAGACAACGTGATGCTACTGAGAAACTTCAAAAAAATCAAAATATTTTATTTTACATAGGACTACGTGGGCACTTACAAAACGACGACAAAAGGTGCACAGTTGGGGTTGGTCGTCGATTGTAAAACCATTTGGTTTTACAATATTTAAATGTTACAGCGTTAGTACTTAAGTATGGGAGGACAGCGTAGGCCCGACAATAAGTCGGCTTCAGATGGAAAATCGGGTATTGAAACCAGCGCCTCATGCTTAGCAGTCGCATTTGCGACAACTAGAGACAGCAGGCAGGCTTCGTTGGTACTCTTGAGGGTTATCTACTGCCTACTGAATTGATGTCATCAGTTCACTTGTCGGTAAGCTGGTACCCATCTAGTGCAGTTAATAAACTTAATAAGGCGAACTTCCTTATAACAAAATACAACACAAAGGTGCTCTAATAAGATTTATAATGGAACAGAATAATAAATGACAATAACAATACAGCATTACACCAAAAGCTTTTCACAAAATTGCAGAAACCATACGTCGAAAAGCATCTTTGTAATCCAAAATCCGACGCACGAACCCATCCTTTAAGTGAAACAGCTTGCCCCAATTGGCACACTCCCAAACAGGCGAACAAAGCAAATATTCTTACAGACAGACTCAACATAACATAAAATCATGCTTTATTTAAATCACTGAGCATTTAATAAAGAACAAACCATTGTCTTCATGGCCAATTTAGCCTCAATATCTGCCTAACTTTTAAACTGACATAGTCACTAACACTGGAAACGGGATTTTTACCGTTTTTACTATTTGTTTTGAGTTCCCGATATTTCGGCGCTGTTGCTAACGTCAACCACGGATAAATCCATAACTAACAAAATAAAAAATAGTTATCGTAGCAAATATCCCATTCTGGTGTTTTTGATACTATCTGCCTAGTCTTTTACCAACTATGTTAAATTCCTGTAGTATCCACGCATCAAATCAATCATCATCAGCAAAGGACACAATATCAGCCCAAAGCCAAACTTTTACTTTAGAATCAAACCCTTTGCATTGATTTCAATTAAACATTCATTAATTTTTGATTTTGTTATTCTGAAATGCTGACAAACATAGACAACCAAAAAAGTCAGTGTTTATTATTAATAATTAACTTGGTATCGTAATTTTAATTGATTATTTATGTCTTTTGTGACAACTTCCTGAATTTCGACGAGGTTATAAAAAATAAATAAAAAAATATATAATATTTTCATGTATTATATCAATATTTATGTATGGACTATGTCTGAAATAAATGTAATTAAAACAACACCTTGTTTAGTCAATAAAGTAGGTTCCTGTGGAGAAACGACATCTTTGAAGTTCATTGTTTGATTCTCTTTTAAACCAAAAAATATCGTCATAAAAAATTGATTTACTACCGACAGGGCTTTTTTGGAACTAATATTTATTATTGATTCGAACCAAAAACCTCTAGGCAGACGGATAAAGACACTGTACTTTCGTCCATTCTATGAGCCTCTCATGTATCTTCCTCGGAGAAAACGTATGTATCGTATTACTAGATTTAACGGTCTAAAATTGTCATGACTTCAATAGCCAGCTCAGTAGATAAACTCACTAGTACAGTAAATTGAATATTATACTGATAGGTAATGATCACATTTTATACCTTATCAAATTAACCTATTCTGCTAACTTGAAGTATAATGGAAGAAATTTAATTACAGTTCATAGCTATTATTTTATGATTACCAGCAATGTGAGTGGCACTTTATTCTTGTTAAGTAGGTACTAAAACTAAGCTTAATAATATGCTGGGGCCAGTCTAGGAAAGTGGTTTAAACCGCAACTTTCGTGTCGCAGGTCGTGGGTGCAATTCTAGGCAGGCACGGAGAACTGCTAATTTTCTTATCACCACTACGCTTAAAACAAATTATGAAAACCTCGTAACCAAACCCCCAAAATCCCACTGCTAGCCAAAGGTCTTCCACCATAACCTTTCACTCTTCTCTATGTGCGGTTTTCTTTGGCAATCTCTCAAAAACGCATCAAGTCGTCACGCCAACGTCTCTCCCTCCGCGACCATACGTCGATGCATGTTCTAGAACCAAAAAAGGCACCCCCTAAAGTGGTTTAATAGGAGTTGTTGACTTGTTTTTATTTTTGGCGATGGAAAATCTCTTCGACATCATCATCATCATCTTGGCTTGTGTTATAATAATTTTAGAAGCCAGGAGATACGTCTTTTATCTAGGTATAAATAACATTGTTGGTTTAAAGTTCTTATTATCGTGATAATAATAACTTTAAACCGTAAGCTACATTATAAGATCTGGTTTAATAAGATTATTACGAAGATACAGGTATAAGACATGATATATGTAAGGATTTATTAAAGATCATCCCACCCAGTAGAGATGTTGGCGGTATTTCAAAGAGATAACATAACAAGACACAAGTTATTTGTTCAAAGTATTTCAAATAACGCTGACAACGAGCCGAAGACAACAATATTGGGAAAAGGCTTGCTGGGCAGATGATGGTGAAGATTTGATATAAGGGTGATGAAGCTTATTTTGTGGTTACCCGGATAACCCAAGGTCATTAACAGCGATTACGCCTTACAGCATTTCATACAAACTTTCAAATCCTTATTTCAGCGAAATGACAGAACCGATTTTAATGAAACTTCATACGCATATAAGCACAATACATAGGTATAAAAAGTTACTAGAGAACATTTTCGCAAAATAGTGTTACAGCTAAAACCTAATACCTAACCTATACCGATTATAATTTAGCCATAGAAACAGAAATTTTCAATTATCTTTTTTTTTAAAGACATTTTGAAAATGTTCTCTAGTAACTTTTCAAATTTCAAAGCCAATTCATGTCATTGTTTGCAAACACTTTACCTGAATAATCACCATACTTGTCAGACCAAGTAAATCCACATAAAATCAAGCCTGTAAACCCCAATGGATTAGGCAGATCTGTAGGTACCTATGACTTTAGCACACAAAAATACAATAACACGGTAAAACACATAGACTCGTGTACTACCTAAAATCTGAATTCATTTCATCAATTTATTACGAAAACATAATATTGTCCACGAATCCATTAAAAAGATTCCCATTCATCGATGAAAACCGCATCGAATTGGCATTTTCATTAAAAAGCAATATCGGTTCACTAAAATAGCATTTTCAACGACATTTTAATGAAAAAGCAAAGGCTTGAAATAAGAGCGATTTAAAATGGCACCGGTATGGAATGCGTGGGGTTGCATTGACAAAAACTTCTGTCCATTATTTTGCAGTTGGACATAATTAATGCGTTGGGCGTTCACGACATGTGGGCACAGTTGGGGATAAGCAGAGAGATAAGTTATTTAAACGTTTCAGCTTTATGATTAGTCACCGAAAGAAATAGAAATTCTTCATCAATTTTTTTTTATAGGTTTTAGTTGTAGGTACAACCACAGTAAATCACAACTCACTGCATGTCATCGATAGATCGAACACCAATTTTGTCTATTCCTTAAAACATTTTTTTTTTATGTTTGTCATATTTAAGTGAACCATGCATGTTTTTTTTTGAGAAATCAATTAAATACCGAAAATACCGACTGACTCAAAATAATGCCAAATATTAATCTGATTTACAAATGATGTTAATTTTTAATATATCATTATGTATTTCATACACTATAATAATATAATATTAATTTATTCATCCGGGGTCATTAAGTAAATTAGTTTTATTTTTAGACTCATCAATCAGGTAGCAAATATAAAATTAGAAAGAGAAAGGTTTGCTCATATCAATTAATTAATTCAGTTGGTAAAATCCGGCTGTCATTCGTAGATCTTTGATAGTCGTTACGAGTAGTCAGAAGCCGACAGTCTGAAATCCAGTCTTACCAAGGGGTATCGTAATACCCAGTTACTGGGTTGTGGAGATCAGAGAGGCAGTCGTTTTATGTAAAATACTGGTATTCAGCTGCATCCAGTTAAACTGGAAGCCGACCCCAAGATAGTTTGGGAAAAGGCTAGGCAGATGATTATGATGAGATAATACTTAATATCTTTTGTGAAGCAATTTAATCTCGGCCAGGATCGCGTTAGAAGGACATACACATTACTTTATTGGTGGTATTTTTCAGCAAGGTCAGTTGCATAAACATAAGATACAAACAAATCTGGCACCCCTGGCTGGAGACCTTAGCTTACACACAAGGCAACAACAAGTTAATCCAGTAAATCAAAAGCCAGCCTTGTAGGTTCACCTGCGAGAAGCCATTATCAGCGAAATATGCGTTTACTATAGACACATCTCTGCCTTATCCTTCGGGGATAATAGGCGTGATGTTACAGATCATCATCATCATCAGCCTAAAATGTTCCCACTGCCGGGACACAGGCTCCTCTTTATGAGAAGGAGTGGGCTGTTATCCACCACTTGGGCCCAGTGCGGGTTAAGTGGTAGTCTCATGTCTCATGTCTTCGATTTTTTAGTTCTAGGACATGCCGGTTTCCTCACGATGTTTTCCTTCGCCGTTTTTGAGAGCAGTGGTGATTAAATAAATTACACAAAGTAATGCGCCTACCTGGGTTTGAACCCACGGCTTAGTGCTCGTAAGTCGGGGCTGCCACCACTGGGCTACCGCTTCTCTCCACAGTTGCTGTTACAGATCGTTAACATTGAATTTACAGCGACATAAGTCATAAATTCAATTAGTTAATGAAACTCATGCAAATTGGTCCGTACCTATGTTGAACATATATGGTATTCAGAAATCGCTTAGATTGCAATTTTCGAAGCGAACCAATTCCGCTAAGTCTATCAAAGTCTCATCTCGCAGGCTGCTATGAAATTGATTCAAATCAAAACGTCAAAGTGCAGACTGCGAGTAAAGCGGTTTTGTGAGTGAATTCTGTTGAAATCAAGCTAGAGTACGATAAACGCATATACAATTGAGCTTAGTAAGCACGTTTTAATATTATGATATGTGCGTAATAACCCGAAATGTAGATACGTAACTTCGAGGCAAAACATGTTGAAACTTTTTTTTTATATAATCTTTCCAACTGACTAAAACCTACACGTGTTTTTGACAAATAAATATCTCTTATCTTAAGTTATCGTAACGTACTGTATCTGGTTCATCTTAGCAAAAACATAAATCAAATTGGCATTAGCCGGAAGGAAAGGATGTCCATTCCAGAGGCTATCTAATGTTTCGTGAGTACCTACGCACGAATACCAATTTAGTTATACCAAAACTAGTGTATGCGGAGAGTGTGAATGACAGCTGATATGCATGTATACATACACATGCAGGTCAGCTGTCATTCACACTCTTTTGTGTTACTTATGATTAGTATTTTTGTTTTTATTTTAACTTTAGTTTTTTTTCTGCGACTTTTAGTACAAACCATTGTCACTGTTTTCACTTGTTTTTGGTCGTGAATATTAACCGAATCTATTTGACCGAACCCTATCTTTCTATGACCAGTGTGTGTTGCTGGTGATTACATACGAGACCGAAACGTGGTCGCTCACAATGGGCCTCATCAGAAAGCTTAAAGTCACCCAAAGGGCAATGGAGAGGGCTATGCTCAGAGTTTCCTTGCGTGATCAAATCAGAAATGAGGACATCCGCAAGAGAACCAAGGTTACCGGCGTAGCCCGAAGAATTGCCAAACTTAAGTGGCAGTGAGCAGGACACATTGCTCGCAGAACGGATGGCCGATGGGGCCGGAATGTTCTGAAATGGCGACCAGGTTTCGTTTCGTATCCACTGTCCAGCGACTGCCTATAAATCTGACCTCCACAGGTACTGGGTAACACAGTAGTTCTTGGTTTGACTAGCTGTTAGTTTTTGAGATTTTGACTGTCAATGATAAAATAACATTACCAATAATTTAGCATGTTCTTTACCTAGTTTGGAACCAATATAAAACCATTTTGCATCTCATATTTTTGTGGCAATAAAGTTTTTAAGTTGTCTAAAACTAAATATTTACATAAATTATCTATTTATAAACTGACTTAAAACCAACAGGACGCTTAGGCGACAAAATACTCCTCTACATCGTTGTCATCCGGAAACGTGCCAACAAGACTGGCAGCATTGCCACGTTCAATGGCAATGCTAATTCTTTGCCCGAAGAAATAGCTAGCCTTCTGTTCTCGCGAAGTGTCAACCAGTCGACGAGATTTTATTTTTGTTTTTAAATTGAATTAATAAAATCAAATCAAAAGATTATAACAACGGTAATCGACAGCACAACACAGAGAAACAAAAACAGCAATGATTACTTCATTTCCGAAAGCAATACCAACTAACATTACTGCCAGCAACACAACTACGGGCACAGAGTAATAAAAATCCAGATTATACAAACGGGTGCAGATAAATTCCAGTTTATTACAATCCCCGTATAAATAAACGAGTTTCCTAGTTGTAAACATTTTTCATAAAGGAGCCAAGAACAGATAGCTTTATATCCTTTCTAATGAAATTCTTTGAACAAATTGTAAAGTTTTCAAGACTTTATAGCAAGTTGAAATAGTTGTTTTTAAAGTTTCGTTAAGTTGGTTATTGTTTGTGTGGTTTAGTATGATCTGGTTTTTAGTGGAAACATGTTTTACTTTGTTTTGTTGTACTAAATTCTATATTAAAAATATTTAAATCAAAACGTAATACTTATCCCTATTATTATGTGACATCTGCTTATTCTGATAATATAATTGTTTTAATTAATTAGATTTGATTGTTTTGTTACTTTGTTCAATTTATCCTTATTTTTATTACTGTAAAACAAATGACAAAGTACCTGTGCATTTTTTTTTAAATTGAATTGAGTTTTATTAATAAATTTTGTATGATTTTACTATTTTACAAGTTATCAACTAGAAATTATAATTAAAATATTTGTACGCCGTTAAGGGCAAGACATAGCGTTCTTGTAATTAATATTGACAATTGTACCTTTATTACTTATGTTCTACAATTAAAAATATTTGAATTTAAATTTAAAAGGCTAGCTGCCCGTGATTTTCGTCCGTGTGAAATTATTATAAAAACAATACTTCCCGTTTTTGCACGGAACCCTCATCCTTTTCCTTAAATGAAAAGTAGCCTTAGTTAATTCCTATAACATCAGCTATCTGTCCTCCAAATCCAGATCGGTCCAGCCGTTTCGGAGATTAGAACATACAGACAGACTGTTGCTGATTTTATTATTTAAATGATTCGGTTACATAAGCTTCAAACAAAACGCTACAACATCGACAGAATTAAGCACAGAGATAAGGACAAAAGGTGGCAATTTTTACTAACGTAGCTAGAAAAAAAATGACTTTAGTAGCTTCTTATTCCTACAAAAGAACTTCGTAACAAAAACTAACATCAATACAACCAATATCTAGAAAATATATTAGCATTTTCGTATATATCATTTACCAAATACAATAAAAAATATACCTACAGTACAGTAGCTGGATACTGTCATATTATAGATTTCTAAGGAAATGATCTCATGATTGATGATAGGAAAACCCTAACGCACGAGTAGATCACATTTGTCTGGATATTTCTTTTGACCAGTTGATACAGATAATAATGTTGAAGAATTATGTGCGAAGCTTTCTCTTTATTCGATTTTATTTGGAGATCAAACGGTTAGATACTTAGAGAAGGATACGGCTGGAGGATAATGTCGATTGATGGTTGAGAGAGTGAACCTCCTGTTGTTATAAATGCAAAAAATTGTGAGATTGGGTGGATGGAGCGGTGAGTGTTTGTTTCATACAAACTTAAGTCCTTATTTTTTCGAAATGACTAAACCGAATGACGCTTCATATGCATGAGAAGAATACATAGGTAGATCTAAAAAGTTACTAAAAATATTTTCGAAATATCTTAAAACACAAAAACAAAAATTGGAACTTTTGTTTCAATAGATAATTTATAATCGGTCTAATAAATTGGACCGATAATAAATAGCTTGTCAAAAAATAGTGTTTTTTTTGAAGTTTCATTAAAATCGGTTCAGTCATTTCGGAAAAAAAGACTTGAAAGTTTGTATGAAATGTTGTAGGGCGTAAACGCTCTTAAGGACATTGGGCGTTTGCATGACTTAATTTCTTTAACAGTATTGTTTTTCTTTTAATTTGGAGCAATATTTTCATGACACACAACCCGTAAACGATTTAAGTAATCTTCTCATTTCACTCAGTTTACAAATAAATAATTCCATTCTGCTTCTGTCTCTCTGGGCGAAGGCCTTTTCTCATGTAGAAAAAGCATGAGCAGTAAACACCAGCTCAATAGCTCAAGGTGAACCAACGATTTTAAAGAGTTTCATTATACGCTCGGTTTCCCCATGAAGTTTTCCAACATCATCATCATTCTCTTGCCCTTATCCCAATTTATTTGGGGTCGGTGCAGCATATCTTCTTCTTCCATACTTCTCTATTACTTGTCATCTCATAAAATACCTCCTTTCTTGCCATATCATCCTTCACACAGTCCATCCATCGTCTCTTTGGTCTTCCTCTACCCTTATACCCATCCACATTCATACTCAAAACTTTCCTCATGACGTTTTCCTCATTCCTCCACATCACATGCCCATACCACGACAACCGATTACCACACATCTTTTCAGTCACCGGCGCCACTTTCGGACTTCCTCTAATGTACTCATTCCTTATTCCATCACCACACATCCCCCTTAGCATTTCCAACAATCTAAACTTAAATAATTTAATTTTAATTTTGAGTTTAAATGTTTGTAAACGCACCCACGATACAGAAGAAATTCCTGGTGTGGGGCAACGAATTAAAAATTCACATTATTTTTATATTTTAACAATGATAATCTTCTCAATTCCAGAACACATCAAAACTCAACGAATGATCATCAAAAAATGAAGTGATCTCAATCACAATGGGTAGCGGTGTCAGCACGGCCACCAGCCGCAAGTGGCCAGGTCGTAAACGAGAGGCACCTCCTCCACCTCATGCTGAGTCCTCAAGAGTGCTGTTCCTCCTGTACCTGATACACAGGACCTGGAATGTGGTCGTGGAACATGTGGATTCGAAGAGTGCCAGGTGAGCTGCATTATCTTTTTTTTTCTCTGAAAAGCTTTAAATCGCTAAGTACTGGTTATGTACAAGACTTTTCGCTGACCAATTCAGACCTGTGTGCTAGGGTCTTTTTATTTAGCGTGTGGTTGGTGCGGGGATCCGCTTGATGCGAGTCACACGGGACCGGTCAATGTGGCGACACTTGGGGGAGGCCTATGTCCAGCATTGGTCGTCTTTCGGCTTTTAAAATGATGATGATGAAGATGATGACGATGATGATGATGATGATGATGATGATGATGATGGTGGTGGTTAGTGTCTTACCTGTTGTCAGAGGTTTTTTGCCACCCATGAGCCTCTGACTTGGCTTTACATGCCGTCTAGAAATATCTCTCAAGCAAGCTGGTTTCCTCACGATGTTTTCCTCCACCGAAGCAAGTGATGATTATATAATACGCACATATATAAATCCAAAAATTCAAAGGTGCATGTCGAACTTGAGACCTATAACTTGGCAGTCGGACTGTCACACCACTAGGCTATCACTAGCTTTATTGTGTCAGGGAGACAAACTTTTTCAGGCCCCCTATATGTCGTTGGTTACCTCCTTTCCTGCCTTTAATTTTGTCAGCTACCTCAGTGATTACGTATATTATAACGGATATCAGCAGTATCGTTTCTCCTGGAACAAGAATTTCTGATAACAGGCAATGTCAAAAACATATCAATTTCTTCTTTCTTCATCAAAATGGACCGGATCACCGCATGGTCCTGTCAGTAAATCGACGTATCCTCATAGTCAGATTAAAGAGCCTTGTAACAGAGTTAGGTTCTCCCATTACAACGAGTTACGTTCCAACTAAATTTAACCGTCAATTACAACTAGTTATTTGACTATTTTAGACTAAATCATGCTTATTATAAGTTCTCTAAATTCATTCCAAGTTCCCTTTGATAGAACCACAAAATACAGCTTCAATTCAAATCACGTTTGGTATTTGCGGCCGAAATACATTGTATATTATACAGTAATGAACAATCAATGAGCTATGTACCTAAGTTTATGTTAGATACGAATAGTAAGTAGATATTATTACCTATTTGTGTATACTATATCTATTCCGAGAGATTATTATTCTACGATCTAAACATTGTGTTGTATTAGTGGATTATTTGGCTGGCGCTTTATTTATAGAATTGTAGAATATGAGCTCGTCGCTTAATAATAACAGCCGCACTGGCAATCTTTAAGGTTATGCCGTGCTTGCCGAAGTTGGTCCGTGGAGGGGTGACCATTTTTACACACCGACTTTCCTCCGTGTTTCGGAAAGCACGTTAGGCCGTTGGTCCCGGCTGTCATTTGTAGATCTTTGACAGTTGTTACGAGTAGTCAGAAGCCAAAAGTCTGACTTTCAGCCTTACCAAGAGATATCGTATTACCCAGTTACTGGGTTGTGGAGGACAGATAGGCAGTCGCTTCATCTTAAATACTGATACTCAGCTGCATCCGGTTAGACTGGAAGCCGACCCCAAGATAGGCAGATGATGATGAGCTGCATCTGGTTAGACTGGAAGTCGCCCCTAACAAGGTTTGGTAAAAGGCAAGGCAGATGATGATGAAAGGGTGTAAATAGACCCTTAAGGAAGCCAAAAGGCACTTACTCACCCCGTCATTGCGATCATTTTTTTGTCCTGGACTATACCTGGGAACCTTCTAGTTTCAGAGATATTGGAGGTCAAAGTTCAAACTTTTTCACAACTTTTTTTTAATACCTATGTTAGTTTTGAAGGTTGCAAATTTACTTGAAATACTTCCATGACCCGTTTACTTTTAAATTTTTCCATCAGCACAATACTTTGAGTGCTTTAAATTGAGTTTTAAAGAAATACGAGATTTTGACGTGACAACGTCTAATAAATCGATGAACGCCGGCTGCACACACGAAAAAGGATGACTCATTGTAACGTTACGCTCATTGTCGGAGCGAGAGCGATGCACGAGCGAGCGAAAGGCACGATCGGCTTGCTATTCATAAAAGTATGCAATCATTTCATCAATGTTTTATTATGACGTTATCACGTTAAACTATCGCCCGTAAACCGACTTTACAGACAACCAATTTTTTTTTTATCCAAAAATAAAACCGTTTCCCAGCAATAATTTTTTGCGTAGGGTTACTTAGTTTGAAGTACAGAATGGTTGGTTTGAAGGCCTAGTAAAGGATTTGTTTAAACCTTGTATGTATTCCTATTCATTAATGTTTTCAGATGGCGTGGTTCTCACACAGTGCCGAGTTCAGGCGAGGGTCTTGCTCAGCGTTTCGACTCCATCAGCATGGCTGAGTCAGACCTTGGATCCTGCTACTCCACCTGCACCTGTAGTTACTGCAGGCTGAGAGAATGCGCCCAAGATTGTGTCAGGTAGGTTTTCGATCTTGGATATCTTCTACACAAATAAATTGAAGAATCTGTTTGTAATTTAAAAAAAACAGCTTCTTATTAAATACATTGAAAGTATATGCGGTACTTATAACAAAATAACAGTTTTTTTTTAATTTTTATCTGTCTGTCCGTTTGTTCCGGCTAATCTCCAAAACGGCTAGACCCATATTGACGTTGTGTGGTTTCACTGGGAAATAGCTGATGTTAATGGAGTAACTTAATCTTTATTTAATTTTTGAAAAAGAATTACGGTTCAGTGGAAAAACTAAAACGACCGAAATTGATAAAAAAAAAACAAAATCTGATTCAAATAGGGAAATAATATTTTCACGCAGACAAAGGTCGCGGAATATAATCAACGTACAGAAAGTGCCCTACATTACATAACCTGCTGGCCTACCATGACCTCTTAAAGAAGTATTGTTTTACTCTTATTCCAGTGTGGGAAAGAGACGGAGCTATACAGGATGTCTAGCGCCATCTCTTTTCGACATTGGAAAAGGAGTAAAACAATACTGCTTTAAGACATCATAGTAGGCCAGCAGGTCCCTCTTCCCTTTTATTAAACCATCAAGTAATAGGGTACTGACAGTGCCTGTAGCTTTTTTTTTTCTGTCGCGACTTTGATGTTTAAAACTATTCCTTTCATTAATTCAATTTGAAGCTTCTGATACTCTCCACTCAACAAAAAACCCTGATTTTTTTGTTTATTTATTTTTGTCAGTATTTCAGAATAACGTTCCTTAACGTGATTCAGGGAATAAGAAATTATCGAACAAACGTTTGAGATTGTTTGTAGGTATGTGTGAAAGCGTGATTGTAGGGTGAGGATCAGACGGGCCGTGTTTAAAACAAGGGTGTTTCAAACTTACCGATTTTCGTAAAAAATAAAAAAAATACCTACCCATTTTATTATTGATTCAAAGAATCATTAGCATACTTATACCTCCTTGAATTTGACGAGGATGCCAAAAAACAACCTGTATAATTTCTAACCCTATGCTTTCTCTTTAATTCCAGGTAAGAAAATGACCTTCAAACTTCAGTTGAAGACATATTCGACGACTTTCAATGACACCAACTTGGTGGCCAAATAAAGCGTGGCCATCATAGATACCAACGTTTTCTGACCAATATACCTGTAATCTAAAAAAAAAACACTACTACTACTAACAACTTTATCGCAATCAACACGATCCTGTAATCTCCGTTGTCAACCAGGTTTGTTGAAATCCCAAATAACAGGGGGCGAACCTATTACAACTAAGCACCCTACTGTATTTAAGAATAATAATTTTAAAATAAACAAATACATTTCACATAAATCATGCATCATCATCAGCCGACCCCAAGATAGTTTGGGCAAAGGCTAGGCCTTTACCCAAACTATCTTGGGGTCGGCTTCCAGTCTAACCGGATGCAGCTGAGTACCAGAATTTTACATGAAGCGACTGCCTATCTGACATCCACAACCCAGTAACTGGGTAATACGATACCCTTTAGTGAGACTGGATGTCAGACTTTTGGCTGCTGACTACTCGTAACGACTGTCAAAGATCTACAAATGACAGCCAAGACCAACGGCTTAATGTACTTTCCGAGGCACGGAGGAAACTCAGTATGTAATTATGGTCACCCATCCACGGACCAACCTCGGGAAACACGGCTTTACCTTAAAGATCGACCCGTGCGGCTGTTATTATTTAGCCACAAGCTCACTCCTCACAATTCCGCTTAAAGCATGCATAACATAGAAATATAAATGCTCAGAAAGAGGAAAACGATGTTTCAGACCCTCAGATTTAAGTGATGCAAAGCCTCCAAGCTTTACAGTAACCCATTTTTCTTCTAAAAACATTAGAGAAAAGGCCATCTGATGCAACGTACATCAAGAATTTTCCTTGCTAGCTACGTAGAAAGTAACTAGATTTTGCACATGGCTTCTCCCACAAGTAGTTTAAAAAAAACCGTACCACTATTTATAAAAACGAGAAAAAACATCACTTTTTTGTGAACCACCCCTTAAATATTTATTTTATTCTGTTTTTAGTATTTGTTTTTATAGCGGCAACAGAGATACATAATCTGTAGAAATTTCAAAGGGCTAACTATCATGGTTCATGAAATACAGCTGGTGATAGACCGACGGACAGGCGGACGGACAGCGAAGTCTCAGTAATAGGGTCCCGTTTGACCCTTTGGGTACGGAACACTAAAAAGTATCCCACAGAAACGTACAACAGGAATAAAAGTCGTTACGTCTATATTTATGGTCTCAAGGCTGTATGAAAGAAGAAGACATACTGTGGCAACCACAAAACAATTGAAAAACGGCAGGAGAATGGTGACGAACCTCTTTACCTAGGTAATGTCTAGTTGTGCGCTAATTTTAACCGAAATTCGTCCAGCCGTTAATTCGTGGCCTAGACAAACATACAGACTTCACATTGATAATCTTATACATAAAATTCTCCTCCGAAACAGCTCAACCGATTTGTATGAAATTTTGTGTGCATATTGGGTAGGTCTGAGAATCGGCCAACATCTATTTTCCATATCCATAAACAGAACCCCGCGAACGAAGTCACGGGCAGCAGCTAGTCATCATCATCATCATCATTTCAGCCCAAAAGACGTCCACTGCTGGACACAGGCCTCTCCCAAGTATTGCCACATTGCCATTTTGGGGGGTTTTGCCATAATCGCCACGCTTGGCAGGCGGGTTAGCGATCACAGTACGGTTGTTACAAAAGCGCAGAGAACGCTGCTGCCCATTCTCCGACAAGTCCCTTAGTCGCCTCTTACGACACCCACGAGAAGATATGGGATGGTGCTATTCTTAACGTCCGACACCATACAGAGCCCTAGTAGCAGCATATTACTATATATTTTTCTAGTTTCAAAATCTTAACCTAAAATCCTCCTCCCCCATTTTCACAAAAAAAGAAAAGTTCGCAGCAATGTTTTTAAAACAAAATAGTTTCAAAGAAAACCACATCTACCGTTTCAAATGCTTTCACAAAAACCAAAATTCCCTTGGCTCTACTTTTCCTCTATTCCGTAGAGTCAGTGGTAGAGCTTACTATTCGAGCTATTACGTAATGAACGCCCGTACTCTACAATGTTACCAAACTCTTTATTTTTTGTTTCTTTCCTCTACTAAAGTTTTGGGGTGCGGTTAAGTTGGAATATTTCAGTGTAATTTATAGAGGCTAGAAATATATTTATGGGGTGTGTGTAAAAAAACATTTCAGGAGAATATGTTTTATATATACATGTTTTGCCGCCGCCATTCTACTCAAAACTAAAAATATAAACTAAAACATGGACTCGTTGGAATCTCCTAAAATTGATGGTAATTTTTCTAGTCAATTTGCTTAAATTATGATATTTATTTAAACTTCATGTACAATAGTGGTACATAGGTGGATTTAATGCCACAAGGCATTCTCTACCAGTCAACCTTTGGGTAAAAACCGACAACGTTGTGATAGGGTACAAAAAACATAATTATATAGAAATTACTGCTAGTTTGCGAAAATTTATATAATTAAAAAAATATATTACATATATTTATTTTTAATATCTTATTTAATTGAAGAATCCGGATTTTGAGTTAAAGCCAAACAAAATATAAAAATATTAGACTAAATTAATTTATCAATTCATCAGGCTCATCATCTAGGATCTAAGAATCTGATTAATTATTCAGATGCATGGAAGTTTTCATAATCTATGTAGCCGAGATCTACAAACGGATTGCAAATTTCCCAGTACTAACTGGGTTCTTAAGAATCCACCACTCCGGATAGGCAGTCGCTCCATCCAAAAGTGGACGTGTTTCGGTTGAAATGATGGTAACCCATCATTTCAACCGAAACACGTCCACTTTTGGGTTTTACCATAATCGCTACGCTTGACAGGCGGGTTGGCGATCGCAGTACCGTTGTCACAAAAGCACAGAGAACGCTGCTGCCCATTCTCTGCCAAATTCCTTAGTCGCCTCTTACGACACCCACCGGAAGATATGAATGGTGCTATTCTTTACGTCCGACACCATACAGGCCTCCATCTAAAATACCGGTATTAAGCAAATACAAAGGATTTTTTCCAATACGATTAATTGCTGTTTCCTGCACGACATATGCCAATAAATAAGATTAAATGAATTTCACCCTTCAATCACTAATTAGTTTCCGTGGCAACTGCAACCACATCCTGTTCTGAACACACAAAACAATTAAATTCCAGTGTTGAGATCTGCTGAACTAAAATGGCGGTTATCTGCACACAGACGTCGGTTTGTGGCTACATTGCTTTCTTTGCTTTTAATTCCTTCCTTACGTAGTTAGTAACAAACCCTCTTACATCGTTGGGGTTGGCTTTGTCTGGTTCTGTCTTTGTTTGAGTGCGAATTTGATTGAATTCTGGTATTTACGGAATGTACGTACGTACGCAAGAAAAAGTGTTAACTTACGATTCTGATAGAAAGTGTAAAATCGGGAATAGAACAATTTGAAAACAGTGAACGCGCGGAATTAAAGTAAAGTCTTTTATTTGGCACACGATAGGTATTTAATTAACTTTGAGAATAATATTTTTAACAGAGGATGATACAATTTGTGCTTGTCCGATTTTTAAATAAAAATGTAGTTGAATTTTGTTTCAAACATTTATCCGATGAAATCGGTGGTTTGGTAGGTGTTGGTATCTTCGGTGAGGGTATCAGCAACCTAACAACTGTCATCATCATCATCATCAGCTTATAATGTTCCCACTGCTGGGACACAGTCTTCCTCTCTATGAGAGGGAGTGGGCTGTAATCCACCACACGGGCCCTGTACGCATTACTAGATGTCACATGTCTTCGAATTTTTAGTTCTAGGATATGCCGGTTTCGTCACAATGTTTTTCTTCACCGTTCCTGACGATGTTTTCCTAAAAACCGTATTAATCATTATTTGCAGTTTAGTACCATTTGTGTTTTACACTATCTACTTGTATTTTTTCTATTAATCTTTCCAACATGAACTGTTAAGCTAAATTAACTACCATTTACTAGAATATTGCTATGGCTTAGTTTATATTTATACCATAGTGTACTATTACTCAATTTCATGCGTTTCAGAATGTGGATGTCGTTGGGCTTATTATAATATTTTTTTAAGAAATTATACACTTATTTATAGCAAATTTTGTATTGAAATATTTTTAATCTCAGAAGATGAATAAGACAGCAATGATATAAATTAATACGAAAACTTTAATCAAGAAAAATATAAGAGATTAAAAATTCTCTATTTTCTTTCGATTACAGACACAAAGCAAACAGTTAATATCTTTGAGGAAAGCATCTTAGGACTTCAAAGCCAAGAACATGTTCCATAATCTTGTGGAAGACGAATCAAAGGGATTCTTAGTTCGAAACGTTTTCTAACAAAATATTAACAAATACACTTTCAGAAACTCTCACATTATTTTAAAGATTCTCTTTTTCATTCGTACAAAAGGAATTGTTAAAGTCGAGGGATTTTTAATAAAAAAATATTATCAAAACGTATACCTACATAATTGCAAATTTTAGGGGTGTCGTATACTGGTTCGGGACGTAACATTCGTTTTGACAGTATCTCTTGAATCGGCAAACTTCGTCCGGTATTTTGGCGAAACGCAGTTCGAGCTAAGTTAAATTGTTTTTTCCCGAATGTACCTATATCCAGATTAGGTACTGGAGAGGCCCTTGCCGATACATGGTCTTCAAGAGCAGCTAGATCAACCAACTACCTTAAAAAGATGGTTGAACCAGACTGCATGTGAAAAGAATCAAAAGAAAAGAAAACATGTTTATTTGGCACATGCCACAAATGCACACAACAAACAATTAAAACTTAAAAACATAATATTGTGTGTCTCACAGCTGCGCCAAATACGCCCAGTTCAGCAAGCAAGTTCAGCAGTGTGGGAGGTGGAAGACAGGGTGCTTTGACGCGGCTTTGGAAGAGCCCATGTCCAGCAGCACCAGCAGTTGCAACAAGCTGACTTGATTGTTATCTACAGGGTGTTAAAGAACCATTCACGAAGCCCTTAACCAAGAATTTTGTGCATCAAACTAAGTAACTTTACGCAAAAATTATTGCTGGAAAACGATTTTTGTTTTTGGGGTGATAAATCACGTCTAGTCCTACCGTAGGACTCAATGTCACGCACTCAAAACATTGTGCTGATGGATTCATTGTGTAGTTCGGGAGTCGTGGAGGTATTAAAAGTAAAGTTAAAAAATTAACAAATAGTACGAGTATTATTCCCGCAATGACGGGAGAACAAGTGCCTTTCGGCATCGTTAACTTTTAAACCCATCATCTGCCTAGCCTTTTACCATTACCCATTGGTAAGACTGAATGTCAGACTTTTGGCTTCTGTCTACTCGTAACGACTGTCAAAGATCTACAAATGACAGCCGGGTCAAACGGCTTAACGTACTTTCCGAGGCACGGAGGAAACTTTGTATGTAATGATGGTCACCCATCCACGGACCGACCTCGGCAAGTACGTCTTAACCTTGAAGATCGACCCGCCGTGTAGCCACGAGCTCCTCCTACTTTTACACTCATTATATAATCTTATATTTTGTTTCCCGAGATTTGCCTACCCGAATAGGTGTATAGCACCCCTATAATTATTGCCATTGTGTGAGAAACGTAAAGCGTAAGTGAAGGTCGAAAAATTCGGCTTTTGATAAAATATTCCGTGTCCCGAACTTCAGAAATAAGTTTGATTCGTGAAAAGGTTTCTATATGCTTGGGTCAAACTTGTGATAAGTGGTTATCGCCTGAAAGCGTTTTCAATAACAATGAGTTCACGAAAAAAGGAGAATGCCCTATTTTGTATGGGAGTTCGGCAGTTCGGACGTCTCGATAGGAAATGTAGTCCAGCTTATATAAATGAAACATTGTTTATTAGTTATGTAGCGACCTACAAAAAGCAACTTACTACAAAAAGTACTACAGCGCCATCTATGACACGACGGAAGTACTAACATCGATTTCCTACATCTCACATACAAAGTTTACATCGACTTAAGAGTATATAGAAGAACCCGACTACAACTATTGGGCAGTTGCCCGCCAGACACAACACCTGTCTGGCCGGAGGATCCTCCCTTTACTACGGGGATGAGGAACTTTACACCCTGTTCCTCATACCCCTAAAGTTACATTTGACGGCAGTTTTAAAAAATCGGTCTTTTAATCAAGTCTTAACAAAACATAATATACAAAGTTGTAAGTCAACTGAGGATTATTCGGCTCAATATAAAACACAATACAATAAAAATAAAATTGTACATGACAGTGAAAAAGAGCTACAACCTGTTTTCTGTCAAAACTGTCCTTTATGTTGCAGAAAAGTTATAATCATGATAAATTCTAATAAATATGATGAAAAAACCTCAAACTGAGTTTGTTTGTTCAACAGACTTCGATCAGACATACCATGACTGGCTATGGCATGGCTAGACCATGACTGGCCATGGCATGGCTAGACCATGACTGGCCATGGCTAGGCCATGACTTCGGTTTAAACATTGTACTGGAAACAGGCCTATTATCTTCCTTTATCTAATACACCAGAGCCAGAAACTTTGACAGAGGCATAACATATTAAATCGTATTCCTGTTGTTTTAGCGTTGTGGTCTACTTTTGCAAGGCAACACACGCACTCTGGCAAGCGTCCTCTACAAACAAACTTAATATATTTACCGCTACAAACGCCATCTAGTAGCTGTTGAGAAAACTTAAGTATGAAGCATTACGTCGTAACAAAACCGCTGCCGCAGTACAACAGCCTCCCAAACAACTTTCACTTGGTTCAACTTGTACCAAGCTAAGTGACGAAGCAGTTATAGGTTGTATTCATAGATGGCGCTTGAAGCGGAAAAAATGGTACCGTGTTCTGGCGGATTCCTTTTGAAAACTAATATCATCACAATTCAGCCCTGTCTTTTTTTCGATTATACATATAGTAGTAATACAATTGGACCATGGACCATTGGACCGTTATCTGGTTTCTGGCTCCACCAAAAATGTTTATTATCCGGTTATTTACTATTCGAACATAAATGATTCACTGATCAATGTTTTTATTTTTTGTTATGCTATCATAACAAAAAATTTAGTGGGTGTCGGGTTCCAGTCTAACAGCTGACTCAGCTGAATACCAGTATTATTGATCATGCCCTCATTATTTGACGGTTGGCGCAGTGGCTGAGCGCCTGGCTGCTGCGCTGCGTGTCTCAGGTTCGATCCTCACACGGAACAAGTATTTGTATAGCCAACAAGTAGTTGTTCCGGGTCTGGGTGTTTGTGTATGTGAGTATAATTTTTTGTAAACGCACCCACGATACAAAAGAAATTCCTAGTGTGCGGCAACGTTTAAAAATAAAATTTCCTTTACGGCTTTGGGGGTATGCGACCTATGTGATGTTATAAATTCTTAGAAATCGTAAAATCATCGGCATGAAGTTTTCCACAACAATGAGGCATCTATTATCAGTTCTCTGCAAAATGAAGCTATTTCTTGAACGGCATATTGTGGTGAACTTTCCCTGAAACTGTTATTGTGGATCTGCGGGTTATTCGGTGAAACCATTTACTTTGTTGATCCATACATTGAATGGTGGCTTTGACTTCTGTGGTTCAAAATGTTTTGTAAATAGAGCTTTCCACTTTTGCACTGATCACATAAGTATTTATTAGTAACCTATAAACATGTGGAAGTACATAATTACATTCTATTAGGGTATGCAGACACGACAGAACGCTGCCTAATACGATCCATATAGTATACTCGTGTTTGCCTCGTCCAAGTTCATATATCTGGTCATAAACGCACTCCCGTTGTGAGTACTATGAATCTGACCTTTCTAAAGAACATATTAACATACAATAAAATCATGCAAGAAGAATTAGAGAGCAGCGGTGGCCCAGTGGTGGCAGCCTCGACTTACGAGCAGTAAACCGTGGGTTCGAACCCAGGCAGGCGCATTACTTTGAGTAATTTATTTCATCACCGCTGCCCTCAAAAACGGTGAAGGAAAACATCATGACGAAACCGGCATGTCCTAGAACTAAAAATTCGAATACATGATTGTGGCATCTACCAACCCGCACTGGGCCCGCGTGGTGGATTACAGCCCACTCCCTCTCATAGAGAGGAGGCCTGTGTCTCAGCAGTGGGAACATTATAGGCATGATAAGAATTTATCACGTTTTTAAACATGTATTATTAAATCTAAAGAATAAGAAACGGAAGAATTTAAACTAGGTTAAAATACAGATACTTCTATGAAATAATAAACAAAGGAATACCTGTGGAATGTAATAGGTGTCTCTGTCTATTATGGTTTTAATATTAAACAAACAACAATGCTTTATGAGGACCAGCTTAGAAAACATAAACATTGAAAACTAGATTTGGTCTGCGGCTTCGCTGGTATCAAAAAAAAATATCATACGGCACTCAGTACCGTAATTTCGTAACTGTCCACCAGTGAAAGATTTTTTTTTAAATTGATTTATTTAAGATTTAATTTTAAGTTGATTCTTTTCTGAGATTACCTCCTCCATGCAAACGTACAAACTTTACCTCTTTTAATGTAGATTAAAATGTCTTCTCAATGGTGCGAACCTCTGACCCAGTTCTAGTAGCGAGCCTCCATGACATCCAATCATATCCAAACAAGCTTATAAACAGGCACTGATTGGCCACCTTTCCTTCCATCCGCAAACACACACCAGACCACCACCACCAACCACCAGACACCACCACCAAACACCACCACCAGATATCATCATCATTCTCTTGCCCTTTTCCCAATTTATTTGGGGTCGACGCAACATGTCTTCGTCTTCCATACTTCTCTACTTAACTACCAGATGATGTTCGCACTAAAACTCGTAAAATTACATGAAATTGTTAAGATTCCAGCCGCTAGCGATAGTAGCGGTGTCAGCGGTAGAAGCGATAGCAGCGTCTATAGAGATGGTAGCGATGGTACAGATAAACACAACGGTATTGCGTGATTGGAAGCCGCTGTTCAGTGTCTATTGGCTTTATAATGATTGGTTAGGTGGGATGAGGTGTCACTGCTAGCAGAGCTGGGTTTATGTAATAATACTATTGTATACCTTAATCCAACCTGTCACTTAGGGTTCCGTACCTCGAAAGGAACAGACGGACGAACAACAAAGTGATCCTATAAGGGTTCCGCCCTTATAGGATCACTTTGTTGTTCATCCGTCTGTCCGTCAGTCTATCTGTCAAGACCCTTTTTCTCAGGAACGCGTAGAGGTATCAAGCTGGAATTTATATTAAATACTCAGGTCTACTGCCCCTTGGAGCAGACAAAAAATCAAACTTCTAAGCCAACGCAATTAAAAGATACAGCCGTTTATGCCGCTAATTTCTGAAAATTTTCCGCAAATTTCACTGGCAAGGGAATCAAAACCTACAAGGTACTTCCCGTGAACTCAGAATCTTGAAGTTTGGTACGAAGCAACGTCTTATAGCACAGATAACGGAAAAATTGTGAAAACCATAATAAAAATATTTTTATTAATTTTTGTACGGAACCCTCAGTGCGCGAGTCATTAGTCATTAGTCATTTATTCATTAACAATAATTTGCATTTGAATTTACACAGTATTACAATCATCTTATAATTAAATAGTTATTATGAAGTTAAAAATAAATATATAAATTAATGAATTATAAAATGAATACAGTCATAATTAACATTTTGGCATCAATTACATTTAAAACAGCATTATCAGTATAATATAAATTAAATAAATTGGTCAATATTTTTTAAAATAACAATTTATCACAATAATACATAAACATCATTCGTGGATTACAATTTATAGTTCTTCGACATCATAGAGACACTTGTTCAATAGAAATTTTTTCAATTTACTTCTAAAAGAGCTAGTGTAAACAATGCTTTTTATGTCTAAAGGCATCCTGTTAAATAATTTCACAGCCTGGTATCGCGGACTGTGGTTAACAATTCTAAAATTAGCGTTTCTTATATTTTGCTTTAAGTCTTGTCTACGAGACCCTTCTCTAATGTGTCGTTCTTCAGATGTCTCATAATCTTGCATGTTAGTCGCCATATTAATTAACAGTACAAGTACATAAATACTTGGTACTGTAAGTATACCTAAATTAATAAAGTGTTGACGACAACTCTCCCTTTGTGAGATGCGAACCATGGTACGGATTGCCCGTTTTTGTAAAACGAAAGCTCTTTTAATGTTGTAGTCATAACTATTTCCCCAATGAAGGATACTATATCTAATTTTAGACTCCACTAATGCAAAATAAACCATTTTCAGTTGTTCTAAACTTATATCATTTCTTAGAGTTCGTAGAGCATAACATGCAGATGATACCGACGCATCAATTGCCTTTAATTCTGGTTTCCAGTTTAGCAGTCGGTCTATATGTATACCCAAGAATTTTACATCGTCAACGAGCTCAATTTCGTCTTCATTCAAGGCAACCTTTAAGTCGTCCCCATTACGGGCTGTCGTTTTAAATAACATTATTTTGGTCTTCTTACTATTTATTAATAATTTATTTGCTGTAAACCACACATGAAATGCTTGTAATGTGGCGTTCACCCTTTCTGTCAATGTTCCTATGTCATTAGCTGCCACTATGGCATTTGTGTCATCTGCAAAAATTACAACTTCGATGTCCATGTCTGATAAAATTGAATTTATATAATTGATCAAGTCATTAATAAATAAAATAAATAAGATAGGTCCTAAAATAGATCCTTGTGGGACACCCGTCGTTATGGTTACAATTGGGGATTTATAAACGTTTTTACGGCCACTTTGTGTTTTGTCAATTTGAACATACATTTTTCTATTTTTTAAGTAGGATGAGAACAGTTGTAAAGCTTTACCTCTCACTCCGTAATGCCTCATTTTAGCCAAAAGTAAGTCATGGTCAATTGTGTCAAATGCGGAGCTTAAGTCTAGAAAAATCCCCGCAACTTTCATTTTATTGTTAATCTTTTTAGTGACATCATCCAGCAAAGTATATATGGCATCTGAGGTGCCGACACCCTTCTGGTACCCAAATTGTCTTCTATCTAACACTTTGTTCACGCGCAAGTGAGTTAAAAGTCGACTTTTAAGGACCTTCTCAAATATTTTTGACAGGACTGGCAATAAAGAAATAGGCCTGTAATTTTTTGGATCAGTTTTGCTGCCCTTTTTATAAATAGGTATTACTTTGGCCAATTTTAGTTGTTCCGGGAAGATAGCTTCCTCTATACATTTATTGAAAAAGTCAGCAAGAGGCGCGGCTAATATTGAAATGTGCTCCTTAATTACACTAATTGGGATCTCGTCATACCGACAAGAATGTTTGTTCTCCATGCTTTTAACTATTGTTTGAACTTCATTTAGAGTGACAGGAGAAATGTGCATTTCACTACTTACTCTATTTGTGTATTGACAAAATAATGCCGTTGAATGGTCTACTTTTGAGTCAGATATATATTTGTAGTCAAATTGTTTTGCTAGTATGTCAGTTATTTCTACCGGATCCACTGTAATTCTGTCATCAACTTTAAGCCTAAAATCCGGTTGTATCACCTTCACCTTATTGGTACATTTTTTCACGACTTTCCAAACTTCTTAACTTAGGTTTTTTGATGTGTTTATTTGTTTCATTATAGCATGCTTTTTAACATTAGAGACAATCTTTCTATATAGCCTAATATACTTATTTCTATATTTTAGGATGCTTGGTTCAAGCTTATTTCCATTACATGCACATAAAAAACGTTTCATTTTGCTTGAGGTACGTATTCCTTTTGTGATCCACTTTAATTGTGAGTTCTTAAGTTTTATTTTACATGCTCTCTTCCTGTAGCTATTGCGAAACACTTTATAAAATTTGTTGAGAAATGAATTTATTCCTAAACCAGTCCACTTTTCTTTAACAATACCCTGTCCGAATGTTGCACTATTTTTACTGTTTAATACTCTCTTATTCGAGTGCGAGTCCGACTCGCACTTGGCCGGTTTTTTATTATTGTGAGCTCCCGATATTTTGACGCTGTTGCAAGCACTTTAATCGCGGGATGATTAAAATGCGGGTGGACGGTAATTAAATAATTAGGAGCAGACAAAACATATTTTTCTGTTTTTTCAAACCGACCAGCAATAAAATTACAAGTATTAGGAAACCACGAGACTGCAGGTGGTGTTCGTAAATATTTTCTAGAAGTAATGTGACAGTGTTGCAGGATGTAGCACTTCAATGGTGCCGCCTGCGTTTGCGCACGTTGAACGATGCATGGAGGAACGCGATCGGTGGCTTTATATCACTGTCGTTTACCAGGGAGTCATGATGGGCGAAAAACGGGGGACTAAATGGTTAAAAAGGGTTATAGGACATAAATACTGAATACTCGTTGCAATCTGTTTTCGCATCCATAAAGTACAAAGCGATGAAAGAAATCAAAGAAAAGAGGAAGAATCCATCAAGATTAAGTTAAACATGACCAACTTTACTGTCGATTTGGTTTCTTTATCGTGACTATTAAACAGTTCGTCTTATTCACATAAAAAGCGGGCACGAAGATTGGGGTCGAAGTGTAGAAAATTACGCGGGAATATCAGCTCCAGCGTAATCCGCTAAGTCTGGCAAAAGAAAAAAGTCACAGACGTACTATCGTTTTCTCTAAGCTGTTCGGAACATTTCCGACCCCCCGCCACTTCGTTGTTCTATCTTCACTAATTACGGTCACCCATCCACGGACTAACCTCGGCAAGCACGGCTTAACCTTAAAGATCGATCCGTGCTGCTGTTTTTAATTTCCTCACGAGCTCCCTGAATCACTGTAAGTACAATCATGAAATCTGAAAATAAAATTTTACAAGGCTACAATTCAATGAATCATGTGAGAAGATATTTTTTGAGCCATAGAAAAATCTAAGAAACAACCTCTAAAAGCAAAACCACTAACGCTTCCGCTCACAGTCAGACCTCAGCCGCATACCACTGGCATGTTTCGCCCCCCGGCGTGGCGATGATTTCATGTTTACAAGCTTTCCACATGTCGAGTTTTACTTAGCGACTTAAACACGCTAGAAATTCCGGATTACAAATTGTGAAATTATGTTATGTTACATATTTGTCCCATGTTTGAAGAGCAGCGGTGGCCCAGTGGTGGTAGCCCCGATTTACGAGCAGTAAGTCGTGGGTTCGAACCCAGGCAGGCGCATTACTATGTGTAATTTATTCCTCATCGCTGCCCTCAAAAACGGTGAAGGAAAACATCGTGAGGAAACCGGCATGTCCTAGAACTAAAAATTAAACGAAGACATTGTGACATCTACCAACCCGCACTGGGCCCGCGTGGTGGATTACAGCCCACTTCCTCTTATAGAGAGGAGGCCTGTGTCCCAGCAGTGTGAACATTATTGGCTGATTATGATGATGACATATTTGTTCAGAAATGTAGCTACCGGTTAAACTACAGTTAGGAGGATTTTAAGAGTACCTAGAATAGAAACTGATGAACTCTTGACCAGACTTAGCGGCATCCAGTTACACTACTAGCAGTTGATCCTAACAAAGGCAAAGCAGATCAAGGATTACAGTTGTTAGTATTCTCTTAGAATTTTGACAAAAAAACAGCTACCTTTATACTAACCACTCACCTTACTCAGAACTTACCCATCAGATAGACGCATTTCAAATCGTAATCTACCAAAAACCATGTTATTCTTTAGAAACAAGAGAAAAACATCATAAATAACTAAGTAACTGGTTTTATTCCGCACTTAAAATTACCTTATGGCTCGTTGTTCTTGTAGTCGCACTTGCAACTGCTGCGCTTGAGGTCCTGTGTTCGATTCCCAGGTCTTTCAAAGTTTATTGGGTTTTTCCATCTTGAATTTATCAGCCACGAAGTCTGAATGGGTGCCCGGTTGATGGCGATAGACTCGCCTTCTATAACATCATCTGCCTAGCCTATTCCCAAACTATCTTGGGGTCGGCTTTCAGTCTATCCGGTCGCAGCTGAGTACTAGTATTTTACATAAAGCGTCTGCCTATCTGACCTCCACATTCCAGTAACTTGGTACTACGATACCCCTTGGTAAGACTGAATGTCAGACTTTTGGCTTTTGACTACGTAACGACTGTCAAAGATCTACAAATGACAGCCGGGACCGACGACATGCTTTCCAAGGCACGGAGGAAACTCAGTATGATATTATGGTCAGTTATCACGGGGTCACCCATCCACGGACCAACCACGGCAAGCACGGCTTAACCTTAAAGATCGAGCCATGCGGCTGTTATTATTTAGCCACGAGCAAAACAATGACAACAATCAATATCAATAATAACCTCAATACCAATATCAATGATAACATGGGACTTAGAAACTTAACCGGCGAAATGTAGGTGCGTGTACTACTATTAGGACAGCCCCAACCATTCGGGGATGTTGGTGTTATTGTTATACTATCATCATCATCATCAGCCTATAATGTTCCCACTGCTGGGACACAGGCCTCCTCTCAATGAGAGGGAGTGGGCTGTAATCCACCACGCGGGCCCAGTGCGGGTTCGTAGATGTCACATGCCTTCGAAATTTTAGTTCTAGGACATGCCGGTTTCCTCACGATGTTTTCCTTCACCGTTTTTGAGAGCAGCGTTGTTATTGTTATATAAAATTACATAACCATAGTAGAGGTTTGTGCGTGACAGAATTTTCATATGTTTTTAAAATGCCCCCATTTACGTTCTCAAGAATGTTATTATAGCTGTAATGTAATGCATCGTCATTTCTATGAATTTGCGAAAATTATGTCAAGCTGTTTGTCATTCCGTACGTATGTAACGGCTTTGTCAAACACGTGATGTGTTTGCTAGGCCCACTTTGGAGTCCATTACTTCAGAGTTACAAAACATGATGACCAAAGGCACGATGTGTCGCTATTTTCAAACTAGCTTATGTCAACGGCTTTGCTCGCGTTTTGGTTCGGTATTAGTCCCACGGGATCATGAGACCGGGATAAAAAGTATTCTATGTGCTATTCCAGACTATTATCTATCCCGGCGCCAAACTTCATCCAGACCTGTTCAGTAGTTTCTGCGTGAAAGAGCAACAAACATCCACACATTCATACAAACTTTCGCAGTTATAATATTAGTAGGATAGTAGGATTCAGCTGCAGGAATAAGGTTGTAAAAGTCAGTCTTATTTGTAGCTTTATTTTTCTTATAAAAAGCCTGAGGTGCTATCAAAGAACCTCCACTAAAAATACATTTAAGTACCTACGTCCTGCCTGCCTAGGGCATTGAGTTCCACTACCATATTTCTTACCGAGCAAATTTTAACTTTATTTTGAGCAGAATTGTCATACACCCTGACAACTAAAATTCTGAATTCACACAAAGAAAAATATAAACACTTGGAAGTATACATTCATTATTTCTTTCTCCCTATCTTAATTAAAATCATTTACTTTGTCCTGCACTTCTCCCGTGTTTATTGGGGGCAAACGTCATCACCTTTTTTTTCTTTCATTCTTCTGTGTCAACGCTATCGTTTATACTTTTTACATATAATTCCTCACACAATCTGTATCCCTGCTTAGACAATGAGAAAGCATTGACCCTCCGGTCGAGGTCAAAGCTACTGGTCGTAGGGAGGGTCCACTTCCTAAATCGTCACAGACAGGGTCAGGGTCAAAGATGCAGTGGCGCGTGACCATATTCCGGCTTTGAGGTTCACCGGGTTCTATTAACAACGAAATTAATCAGAAAAGAAGGGCGCACAAATGTGAACTCCATGGCTGCTACTGGAAAAAATCTGTTGGGAACCCTTTGCCCTTTTTGTGTTAAAACCCAGGGTCTCAAGTGTACTGTTGAACATGAGCATGTTCAATCACGCTTGTGAACACTAGACTAAACAAAGCATTAAAAAAAATAGTGCAAATAAATTCTCCAGATATAGTTAGAGTTCGTGTCCCTCATCAGAAGCTACAGACAAAAGATACCTTTAACAATAGTCAGATAGAGGTGAAATTTATCCGTAGATTTCTGGCAGTCAGCAGTGCGTGTAATCAATGAGAACTGGTAGTTAGTTCAACGTTGAAGTTCGTCTGCGTATCGTCTAGAAAAGAAAGTATATTTTCATCATTGTCTTTATAAATAATATCTTTGAAAATGGGATTCTTAGTTTAATCTAGTTTTTGGGAGGATATGTGATTGCTGCTAAAACCCTCATTCCGATTAAGTTTAATTTGATTTGCTTGTTCATATGCCTCCAAGGAAACCAAATCGTTCGCTCAAATAGTCTTACTATCATTTTTTGTAAGGTTTAAAAGATGCCTCATGTATTTTTCCTCGTACCTGTCTTGATTTGTATCATTCCTTTACAATCTATACAATAGATTGATTGATGTTTACTTCTTGACAATCTATTGGATGTTTAGAAATAATAAGTCGTCATAACAAAATATCTAATTCGCTCACATTCCACACATTCTTGACCAACCTATGCATCAAGTGTTTATAAACAAAATCATTATAAGCCATGAACTACACTATTATATTCCCTGACATAACACTCCAACATAATATACCAACGACACAGAAGCTACATAACCCGAATAGCTTCGTAAACTTGACATCGAACCAGTCGCAAAGTCGCAACGCGCGCCAGCGCACGTCTGTCGCAAGTCTCGAAGTCGGTAATTGATGGTGTGCGTGTTTGTGCAGTGAAACAAGTGTTTTAGTGAATTGGGATATTTATCTATTCTGCTTTTGGGTGATTTTTATTACGGTAAGTTTTTTCAAAAAAGATTATTTTGATTATTTTTTTATGTTTATAACTCGCGTGGAGTTAAACGGTTTGCCGGTCGTTTGAAGTAGCAGTGACATCTTGGGTTAAAAGAAAAGGGGTTACGGTTTTATCATTGACGACTTAAGTAAAATGAATTACTTCGTTAGTACTTATGGTATCACCAAAGGATTTCTTTTCCTTTGGCTAGTTTTTTGTTGACTCTTTCATCTTTTTCTTCAGCACATTGTTTTCCATTTGCTCTTCTTCTAAGTTTCCCATGTGTTCGTTCTTTTGTTTTACTGCAGTTGTTGCTATGTGATGTGCGTGCAGTAAGTACTTACTGAAAATTTCTGTAATAAAACTATTTTCTAAGCTCTACTTACTGTGCTGGAGAAAATTGTGATTCATGGTTCTGAATGTTGCGAATTGAATATTGCTCGTCTTTTTTAATTTCAGACTCTGAATCAATTTAAATAAAGTGTTTGTTCTAAAACTCCGATGAGGTTTTAGAGAAGAGGATTAAAATATTTTAGATGCAGTGCATTTTAGTAAATCATGTTTCTTTGTTTTTCTTAAATCTGCCTATCTTCTTAAGGCCTTATGTGCCATACTAGGTTACTCTTAAGAACACATAAACACTTGCTAGAAATAAAATCAGATTGTAAATCAAAAGAGAGCTCCCCTTTCTAGAACAATATCAACTTTTTTATTAACTTATTTATGTGCACACAAAACACTTATTGAATTTTGTGCTTCAACATCCTGTAAAGAGATAAATTAATCAGTAACATCTGACTGCTTATCATCATTTCATCATTTCAGCCCAAAAGACGTCCACTGCTGGACATAGGCCTCCCCCAAGTGTCGTCAAATTGACTTTTTGGGGGGTTTTGCCATAATCGCCACGCTTGGCAGGCGGGTTGGCGATCGCAGTACGGTTGTTACAAAAGCACAGAGAACGCTGCTGCCCATTCTCTGGCAAGTCTCTTAGTCGCCTCTTACGACACCCACGGGAAGATATGGGATGGTGCTATTCTTTACGTCCGACACCATACAGAGCCTGCTTATAATTATTATAAATAGTTAAACCACAAACATTTTCACCCTGTAAATAAACCTCATCTAGTGGTTTCAAGCACTACTGACTGAGTATGAGATCCTAGGTTGATCCTCGGGGCGGGCAAAATGTTATTGGGTTCTCCACCAGTAATTTCACAGTAGCAGTCTTGGGTGTTTGTGCCCGATTGATGGCAATAGGCTCGCCTCTTATAACATTGGACTTAAACATAACTGCCAAAATGTGGGTGTACTATAGGTAGGTATACCTCTGCCTAACACTTTTCGGATTACAGGTGTGTTACGTTCTAGAGTACTTCCACAAGTTATTATGCCCCGTGACTGGGCTGTTGCCTTATCCTTTTGTTTTCGACCTTCAAAAGTGCCTGTTACGGTCACATTATCTGCCTAGCCTTTTTCCAAACTACCTTGGGGTCGGCTTCCAGTTTAACCGAATGCAGCTGCGTACCAGTATTTTACATGAAGCGACTGCCTATATAACCTCTACAACCTAGTAAATAGGTAATACGATGCGCGTTGTAAGACTGGATGTCAGACTTTTGGCTTCTGACTACTCGTAACGACTGTCAATGACAGCCGGGACCAATGACTTAACGTGCACTCCGAGGCACGGAGGAAACTCGGTAGGTAATTTTGGTCACCCATCCACGGACCAACCTTGGCAAGCACGGCTTAACCTTAGAGATCGACCCTTGCGGCTGTTATTATTTAGCCACGAGCTGTAACGGTCGAATTGAAATAAATGCGTTGAGTTTGAGTTTAAACCACAAAGATTTACACCGAAAGTAAGTAGTAAATAAAATGTAATGCATCCGAACTTGTAACCCAAATCTACTACAGCGTGGTCGTTGACTTTTCTTTATTGATAACGGGATCTATTGCCCAACTGTGGGACGCAATATATTGCTCAGTAATGAGATGAATGTTTACGTTATGAGAATATGTAAATGAGTTTTAATTACTTTCTTTGTTCATCTATCATTTTACCTTGATGAAGATTTTATGAAATTATATTTTTTGGGAATGCAGTCTTATTGGGCAATTTGGGAGACATTTTCTGATGATGACTGTGATAGGCTTAATGAGTTAATCATCAGCTGGCTTACCTTATTGTTTTACTGTTATTCCAGTGTGGGAAAGAGCCGGAGCTATACAGAATGTCTAGCGCCATCTCTTACCCACACTGGAAAAGGAGTAAAACAATAATGTTATAAGACGTCATGGTATAGTGGCCTACCGCGACGTCTTAAAACATTATTGTTTTACTCCTTTTTGGGCACAATTCTTGTTAATTATAATAATAAATCATTTAATTCAAGTATCACTGACTCATAATAGAAATAATACATTTACACAGTCACATTTCATACACAACATTTAAAAACAATTTCATTTACTTAATACAAGTTCTGTCAAGGGGTGAAAACCGTCTAAAACAACCCAACGCGGATTGCTAGTTCAGAATAAAATGTTAAAAGACATGACCCATTACATGGCCCATGTATTGGGTAAAGAAGACAGGCATGTGGACATAGACAAGGGAACTTAGCGACAACCCAGGAACAACTACCCGAATACCCGGTTGTTAAACTTTACCATTGAGTATTGCCAATTAAGGAATTCATGTTCAAAACAATAAAGATGTTAACGACTGTATCGCTCTTAATGTCTGTATCGATATTTTATTACTTATTGCTAAAGCTTTTGGCACGCGAAGCCTATTTTAAATCGCAAAGTTACGTATGAAAAAATCTAGAGCCAATTGTTTCCTTTTTTGCTTACGGTACTTCCTTGAATTCCGTTTATGCGCATGTGCCGGTCAGTGTGTACCAAATACCTCAGTATAATGTAGGTCTTAGAAGGTGTTGCCATAATTCTCATACTTTGTAAATTGATACATATCATTTCATTTTCAAGTATCTTTTTACCATAAAAATAATAATAAAATGCTTTTATCCTAAGGTACTAATGTAGCTTAGGATAAAGGCATTTTGTTATTATTTCTCATTCAAATTTAGACACTTTATTAGGCTAGCAATACGCATTTCAAAGCTTATAAGAGATATTTTAGCTGGTAAATCATATAAACTTAACACACAATATTAAAGGTATCATCATCATTTCAGCCCAAAAGACGTCCACTGCAGCTGGACATAGGCCTCCACCAAGTGTCGCCAAATTGGCATTTTGGGGGGTTTTGCCATAATCGCCACGCTTGGCAGGCGGGTTGGCGATCGCAGTACGGTTGTTACAAAAGCACAGAGAACGCTGCTGCCCATTCTCTTGTAAGTCCCTTAGTCGCCACTTACGACACCCACGGGAAGATATGGGATGGTGCTATTATTTAAAGGTATATAAAGACAAAAATATAAATGATTTAGTTAATTATAATTTACTGCTTGCATGTAGGTAAATTGATTGGTCTTCTCACAAACGTCAGTTTCGCGAAATGACACAAACATTGCAGAGGTGTACCTATTACATAGTATACCCACATTTTGCCAGTAAGTTCAATGTATTAGGGGGTGAGCTTATTTCCATTCCCAGAGTTATGGAGTCAGAAATCTAAGAACACCGTCCGTAAATGAAACTGATTTACGAACGGTGGTAGTACGGTCAGCCAAAGTTTCCAACTTAACTGATCTTCTGCAATCGCGAAGCGTGAGTCAAATATCACCTTGGCTTTACTTGAAGAATAGACAAGCGAATACTTTTTCATGGTATGGTAAACAGTTAAGGGGAAGCGCCTGGGAAGCCCGCGAAATGCAATTTTTCTTAGGTGTTTTTACAATTTTCAGGAGGGTAACTATTACGTCTTACAATATTATTGTTTCATTCTTATTTCAGAGTGGGAAAGTGATGGAGCTAGTCGACCTGTATAGCTCCGTCTCTTGCCTACTCTGGAATAAGAATATAACAATAATGCTTTAAGACGTTATGGTAGGCCACTAGATCATTGTCAGACTGTATGTGTATATTGAACAAAATATTATTTGCGACAGTAATACGTAGAATTATAGAATAGAATAAAACTTTATTGTAACCAAAAATTAAACAACGGTTTATAATGCTTTAAATTATCAACACAAACCTCTTAGTTCATTTAATCCCGTTACATGACTTTTTCATGAAATATTTATTGAATTGAATATTTAAAACCATATTTGTAACGATAGCATTTTTTTTTTTGCAATTTTTTAACAACACCTAACTTTCACTGACCTACACTACAATTACCGAAAAACGTATGGCACGGACTGCCCTGGCGCTTTGCCCTTATCTTTTTACCATGTCATGAAGCAAGTCTTCGCCTACCTACTTTTCTTCAAGCCACTCTGCAAGATTAGTTTAACTACTAACTGCCCAGAGTATACCGGACGAACACTTAGGTAATACCGTCAATCTTGGCTAATTACGATAACGTGCAAATTCTAAACGATTGTTCTTTCCTGTTAGAGATTTTTATGCAAATTCTGTCGCCATGTTTTTTTCTTGCGATTTCACATTGAAACGTGTAAGTTATAAATCTAAAGAGGAATGGCATGTTTTCACATAATTAATCTAAAATGACGGAATAATACTCACACTACTGGAGAAAGCGACTTATAAATCGTAAATTAATAAATGTTTTACATAAAATTATTTTAGAATTTTTACATAAATCTAATTTCTTATGTTAGATTTGAATTACATAATTTGTTTATTAAGTGATCGGAATTTTCATTATTTACGATTTATGCTAAAATTATTTTATAACTTTATTAGTAGATTTAAATTGCGTTACGTGTGCCTAACGCACACGTAACGCTAGTGGTTAAATTAAAAAAAGGGCCTTATAAAATACTGTTCAAATATAATACCAAATTAATATGTAACTGTAACTGTATTTTATAATACTTTTAAACTTAACTGCTTTTTCACTACAGAGTCTCCTAACTACAATCAACAGATTGGCTTATGCTTCTAGATGGCTGTATCAATGTAATTCATTTTTTGCATGCTGCTAGAACGTCATGTTTTCTAGGCCATCAAGACAAACTACTAACACTTATATCTCTGCTTTCGATAACTTTGAACTTCTTTCAAATGATGGTGTTGTTTGATTTAAGGTACGAGTTTCAAACTGAAATGGCAAATAGCAAAAATCATCATCATCAATATTCTCTTGCCATTATCCCAATTTATTTGGGGTCGGCGCAGCATGTCCTCTTCTTACATACTTCTCTATTAGTCCTCATCTCATCAGGCACATCTTGGGCAAAAACAGACCACTGAAATTGCTCTCCATCCCCAAAACCAAATCTTACATGAGGTTTGGTTATCAAACCTTACGCCACTGTACCCACTAGAAGCATAGCAAATGAATTGTCTCTAGCACATTAAACCAATAAAACACTTATAGGGCTAACGTGCACGTAAACGTTAACCATACGTTACGGCTCTAACCTTGGTTAGTTAACCAATTGGTTGGAAATGGTGAAATCGATCCTTCACGCTTTTTCTTTTGTTTAATTGGTAGATAGGGCAGTACAACAGTAATTTTGTTATGGCGGGTACTTACCATGACTAATTGGATAAGTGATCGTCACTTATCCAATTAACTTAAAAGGTAAACCCTGGAGAATCCGTAGCACCTACAAGTGTGCTAACTAGCTAATCTAAGCATATACTTTTATATTGTAAATGTTTAATCCGTCCAAAAAGGTTTTGCTGGTTAAAGGTTTGGCTGCTTTAAAGGTTTATCATCTATTTGATATTTCATTCGATGACTCATTGTGACGTACTTATTGGACGTCATATTTTTTTTCATACCCAGGGAGGGTATGATAAAATTTATTTTAATTTTTTTCCCTTTTCCTTACAGCATCTAAGAAAATTTCGAGTTAAAATCAACACATCAATAAAAGCGAAATATTTAACACTATCTCCACAAAGCAGACCGCCAACCATGAATAATAAATACATAACTAATCTATTTCAAGTTGCGCAACATGACGTTTTCATAATTTCCAGTCGCTTTAATGATTTTTTATGTAAAATTTAAACGACTTCCGGTCTTAAAACTCGTGTTATAATGTCGCTTTTAATTGCTTGCTAATTAGTGATTTTAGAGTTGAAACTTGTTAAGCACATGCCGTAGTTTTTAACCTGCTTAGGATGAAGACAATGTCACATTGATAAGAAATTTTGTTGATTGTAAACGATGGACAACTAGTGAAAGGCAATCCTATTGATCGTCGTGATACATAAACGAAAGGCTATGAAAACGATTGTGTAAAATCCTCTATTTTTAACCGACTTCCTAAAAAGGAGGAGGTTCAGTATTCGACGCGTTTCGTTTCTTTTCAAAACCTTAGGCGAGCTACATGATTTTAGAACACACAGCTCCATTAAGTAGTTAACCCAGCCTCCTCGGCCAGAGTGTTGAGGGGTAATTACATACTGACGCTGTCTGTACCTATGTATGTCACAGTCAAAACTGTTAATTAGTAAAAAACGACAGTGTGTGGACTTCCTCCGCGCGGAAGAATTGAAACTTCGTAATGTGGATATGAGTGCTTTCATACCCCCTCCATGGTAGCGTTAAACGTTTAACGCAACCTTGTACGAAGTTGCATAAGAAGTTTCACTTCAAAAACTACTTTAGACCAGTTAAAACTATTTTAACAATAACTTACATTTACTTAGAAACTCAGTAGGTTGTTAGGTTTTTTTGTGACCCTTTGAAAAACATCTGTTGTTGTAATTTTGGGTAATCATAACTGGGGTGTTCTCAAACAAAATATTTTAATAGAGAAAACGCCATTTAACTTAAGTAGGATTTTCACCAGCCAAAAGTGGTTTTGTCCGATTAAAAATTTTGACTGTAACATGTTCATCATTGTAACAGCCGGGTGGCAAAATATAAATTCAGTTTTGCTGCCTGACCTTTGCTGAATCAGGAATATATAGTATAATATGTATAGCACCCGTAAGGCTTAGTGAGGATCTGGCCACTTAATATCATTAAGCCTATAAGCTTGTAAGGTTAAGCTCAGCTTGCCCCAGTAAGTGGAGTAACTAACTAATACCCTGCCAAATTTAGGGGGACTGTTAAACTTATGCTGATTGTTGATTTATTAGGTGTTTTGAAAGTTTATTACATTGTCTTAATTTTAGCTGGATGTTAGTACAGTTAAATAAAACCGGTAGTTGACTGAAACAAAGGAAAAGAGAAATGCTCATTTGTTTCCTAATACAGCTCAGCTTATACTTTTTTAATAATTTCGAAGACGTCGTGACTAAATCATAACAGCCGCACGAGTCGATCTTAAAGGTTAAGACATTGCCGAGGTAGGTCCGTGGATAGGTGACCGTAATTACATACGAGTTATCTCCGTGCGTCGGAAAGCACGTTAAGCCGTTGGTCCCGGCTGTCATTTGTAGATTTTTGACAGTCGTTACGAGTTGTCAGAAGCCGAAAGTCTGACATCTAGTCTTACCAAGGGGTATCGTATTACCCAGTTACTGGGTTGTGGAGGTTGGATAGGCAGTCGCTTCATGTAAATAAATTACTGCTAAATACTGGTACTCAGCTGCATCCGGTTAGACTCGCAGCCGACCCCAAGATAGTTTGGGCAAAAGGATAGGCAGTTGGTGATGCCTTTGACAAAAAAAGCCTTCTATGAAATTTAAGAATACAAATAAAAGAAAATTATAAAAAATAGTAGTGTTGGACGTAATTGGTCTAGTGTAATAAGTAGCTAAAAGAGCCTAACTTTTTAAAAAAAGTCAGCAAATAATCTAAAAATCAATCAACAAGATTTAACAGAATAAACGCAATACCACTTAGGTGGTCATAAAAATATCAAAGTAGACAAAAACATCAAAGTTTTAACGAACATGGACGTAGAAATGGACTTCCCATACAAAGTACTGCATCAACTGACGCGATTAGTATGAAGAAACTGAAACTGGGAGTTACTAAAACATCTTAAAGCAATATTGTTTTATTCTTATTCCAGAGTGGGAAAGAGATGAAGCTAGACGATATGTATAGCTCCGTCTCTTTCCCACTCTGGAATAAGAATAAAACAATACTGCATTAAGACGTCATGGTAGGCCACTTGGTTCAATTTGATGGTCTGAAACACCACCTAAAACGTGTTGCACTAATTGTTAAACTATCTAAACTTCTAATATATAAAATTCTCGTGTCACAGTTTTCGTTGCCATACTCCTCCGAAACGGCTTGACCGATTTTGATGAAATTTTGTGTGCATATCGGGTAGATCTGAGAATCGGCCAACATCTATTTTTCATATCCATAAAAAACCCCGCGAACGAAGTCGCGGGCAGCAGCTAGTATATTATAAAGCGGACAGATTTGATTGTTTGTTTGCATTGAATAGGCTCCGAAACTACTAGTCCGATTTGAAAAATTCTTTCAGAGTTAGATAGCCCAATTATAGAGGAAGGCTATAGGCTATATATCATCACTCTACGACCAATAGGAGTGGAGCAGCAATGAAAAATGTTGCGAAAACGGGGAAAATGTGACGCAAACGAAGTTACGCCGGACAGCTAGTACCATATAAAAGCATTTCTAATGGGGTTAAAGTTTGTCTACAAACGTAGCTTCTAGCTGCAACACCGAGTTATATAATTGACCATACACGTCAGATCACGTTGCAATTTCATAACTATGATTTCGCTGACGGCATCAGGCGCTCAGGGCATTTTAATATGTGATGCCTGACTTTGGAACGTGTAGCTATTTGCTAAGGGCTTATAACTGTTTCTTATTGCATTTTCTATCGCTATCAGAGGTGCCTACGTTGCGATTATCGAGGAAAATATTATTACTTCAGCTGAAGGGTTTCGGTGCAGGATTCTCAGGATGTAGTAAATGTATTTTGGAATTTCATCACAAATTTCTCGATAGCAGCCCGAGATTCTGATCACTACCTGGTTAGTGGTTCCCCCCCTCCCATTACATGGTATTTAAACACTACTGGTGAGACGTGATAATATAAGTACACTTCTGTCTATCCTTTCGGGAATAACAGGCGTTGTGATATGGTAATATGCTGCCATGCAAATAATCTTTAGAATGTAGTTTTCATAAACACTAAATTTCACAAATCATCTTATTTCTATTTCGTTCGTTCATTACTTAAATAAAGAAATAAATTCACCGACGACATAAAATATTCAAAATAATAAATCAAGCTTCCATTAATTTCTTGTTTTAATAATTAAACATTAAAAAAATAATTTCAACAAACCGACGTCGATACTGTTGACATAACGTTAATCAACAGCCGATTGCACCGCATTTCGTCAGTTTAACTACCGTTAAATACAGTGTTTGGCGTTCCTCCGGTTACATCATTTTGACGAATGATTGGTTGTAAAAAAATAATCGGTCCATTGATGATTGTGGCCTTGAATTGTTTGTGAATGATGTTGCTACATAACATCATAATATGCCTATTTTCCCGAAGGGTTAGCTAGACGGGTCTAGCGACCTACAAAAAGGAAATAATAACAAAAAATACTACAGCGCCATCTATAATAAAAACTGATGAATGAAAAATGAACGAAAAAGCGAAAGATATGGTTAGTTCATCGGAGTTTACATCGACATAAGAGTATATAGAGAAACCCGACAACAACTGTCGGGTTGTTGCCGACCAGACATAACACCCGTCTGGTCGGGGAATCTTCCCTTTTCTTTAGGGGATGAAGAACTTTACACCCTGTTCCTCATACCCCTAAACGTGTACCTATATTAGATATAATCACATTTTCACCAGTGACGTTTAAACCCATTTAAAAGATAGCAAGCATATTGCTACCAACCGGGAACAAATTAATCTTCCTCATAGTTCTTTTGCCCTAATTCAGGGTATCAATTTAAAATGTTATAATTTTTTATATGGCCCGTTCTGGGAATCGCACCCATAACTATAAGCTCAGCATTAACACGTATTACCACTACGCCAATGCGATAGTCATGTTATTACAGTACTCGTAAGTTAAGTATGGACATGATTGATTAGTTCCCTCGTAATGACATCAGTCAGGTGAAAGTATCTTCTCCCGTTGGAACGAGTACAGTTATTTAGTCGTTACTTATGGATATGTAACAGTTACTGTTACGGCGTTAAATTGGTTTAGTATCTTGATGCGATTCTTTTATAAATGTTTGATAACTTTAGCTGGTGATGATTTGAACATCCAGTGTTTAATTAAATCTTAAACTGAGTTTAATTATTATTGTTTAGTGATAATGTTTAAACTTAGTTTATGTGATACCAGTTTCGTGATCTTCTAGGCATATCTGAACTGTGGAGATCTTATAAAAGTATTCTGAATGACAATGGTGTCAAATATAGTTTTTGTCCAAGTGGTCACCATCATTTGCCTAGCCTTTTCCCAAATATGTTGGGGTAGGCTTCCAGTCTAACCGGATGCAGAAAAATACCACAGTGTTGAAGATAGTGTCAATCATTTAAAAATTTAAGGCATTTATTTTTAGTTCTCTCAATGTCAGTTTGGACATTCGCTTCGTTTCTGCTACCAAAAATTCACTTGAATATTTTCTCAATGTTTCGGGTCATAATTTTAATTTTGATAATTGTAACGACGCCTCTTCACATTCTAGCGTTGTGTAAAGTGGGTTGTGGGAATCGTGATATGCAGAAAAACAATAACCGTTTGTAACTAATGTCTTCTCTCTTTCACGCGCGTTTCACTGGGAGGGCAGAGTTCACACTAGTTTAAGAGTGTTTTTAATAGTTTTCTTGGTATTTTCTTTCTAAAGATTATCTTAGTAGAAATAATGAAAATTGTTAGAAAGATAACTAATTTTAATGGCAATGACACATTTAATATAGGCATTAAAATATAGAATCAATTAATAAAATGCTGTTTTCTATGTACATACCTACATAGAAAACTGCATGTTATTAATTGATACTTTAATAAAGTTCCACGTACTCTTAGAAAAAAAAATACGTGTTACGTTAATACATCACTGAAAAGATCATTATTATAAATTAAAAACCACTTGAATTAACACTGTCAAAGTCACAACAGAAGGCATTGATTTTGACATTTTACTCTTGCCAAAATAGTTTGACCTCTTGTACTTCCACCAAATTAACCTTTCTAAGAACAAGCAACAGACATATACTGGAATTTCTCGTTCTCAGAAGTTTGTGTATCAAAATGATAATCGTGTTTCCATCAAAACATTGTGATGTTCATAATTATCGCGAAATGGATCGCGTGCGAAAGAATTCTAATTATTTTTAAAGTTTAAACATAACGTTATATTTGTTTGAGAATGATTATCGTAAAAACTAACGAATCGATAACATTTTGTTTTATTTTTAACGATTGTTTATATTTGTTTAGGTTACCTAACCTAAATTATAAAAACTAAAGTCAGATGGAAAATAAATATTTAACTCAATCGTATTTTTTTTAAATTTTAAATCATCGTATTTATATCCAATTACAGATGAAATGTAATTCAAGCTCACTTGCACTAACTGATAAAGAAGTTACATCTTGTAATAGACGCCGATAACGAGTTGACGTTGATACCGCTTATATCCGCTCAAGCAAAAAGAAGCGTAGAAATAACAACTACTTCTAAGATCAAAGGAAGCTGACGGAATGCGGTTGATCGCAGTTAAGAATAAAAAGTTTAACCGTAGTTAAGGGTTTGGTGGCACCTGCCTAATAGGATGTACAAAGTATGGCAGGTTTTCAAGACTCATTTTTGTCTTTATTTTGCAAGAAAGTGTAAATAGAAAATTAGAGGCTGTGCAAGCGCAATATTGGCATATATTTGACTGTAGAATGTAGAATCATCTTTTAAAAAAGAGCGACAATGCAGCATACAACGTAAAAAAGCCTTCTTTTTTTTCATTTAACGAGGTATTTTCCAGCAAATTCTTCACATTTCATAAATTCACGCTCTTTTTCCCGTGGGGCAAGGCAAGAAGAAACCAGAAAACGCCACATTTCACGATCCTATCAAACTCTTTTCGCCTCATCCAAGTCGATGAGGAGGAAAGAGTTTGGTTTGTGTTTGGTGCCGTGCCAGTGTTGGACGCCAGTCTCAATTCCACTAACATTATCACTCGAAACGGGATATTTACCATGTCTATAATTTGTTTTGACTTCCCGATATACATATTATTTCATGGCGCTTACAACAGCGCCAAAATATAACTACCTTTAAGTCAACAGTAGACATGGTAAATATCCCGTTTCGAATGTCAATGATAGTATGAGTAACCATGACAGTTTAAAAACTTAATCTCGATTCCTTTTTAATAGGCCAACGGTCATACAGTTTTCATAGTTGATCCACGAAAACTCCATATAAACGGGTAATAGGTGACATCGTCATTTATTTCATAAGCAGGCCTCGTGCTTTGGCAACTGGTAGCGTGTCAGAAACGTGATAAGCATAGGAGTGCTGGATATAGTTCGGAGAAATGCATTTTGATGGTAATAAGTGGCAGTAGCCATAATGCGTGTTATAAATATACTGACTTAATGCACAAGTGAAGTGTTACTAACACATGTTTGTAGTTTTAAGGTTCTATTTACGAAGACCAATTGTATTTTATCATAATGTGTTAGTCTGTGCGGTATACAAGGTGTGTTTTACATCCTCGTCAAAATTCAAGAGGTTTTCTTGTGTTGTCTGTGTTGAAATTTATTAGGGTCGGCTTCCAGTCTCACCGCATGCAGCTGAATACTGGTATTTTACATAGAGCGACTGCCTATCTGACCTCCACAACCCATTTAGTGCTGGATAATACGATACCCCTTGGTAAAACTGGTTGTCAAACTTTCGGGCCACTACCTGTAACGACTGTCAAAGATCTACAAATGACAACCGGGACCAACGGCTTAACGTGCTTTCCGAGGTACATAGGGAACTCGGTATGTAATGGGTGTTCACTCATTCACGGTCCAACCTAGGTACCGCGGCTTAAGCGACCCAAGCGGCTGTTAATACTAATTTATGTCTCAAGGCATCATTATAGTGTCTTCCAATTACACATGCTCAGAAAAAACCCGCCGCCGATCATCTTCGAATAAAAATGCTTCACTTTTTTCAAAGTGACAGTTACTTTCACTAGTTTCGCATAAGTCGCATAATTCGGATAAAAGTGTTAATTAATTTTCGCATAAAAACGTCAAAATGTTGGTTTTTGTGCACACTCGTGAATTAGTGGGTTGTTTAAATGAATACTGCTGTCTTTTGAATGCGCTATTAGACAGATTCACGCGATATCTTCAGATGATAGTCATTCGGAATAGAAGAAATGCTGTGAAGTTTATTTGAATAGTAGGTATTAGCACTTTCTTAATGGCGGTGGTTCTTTTGGGAACAGTTTATTAATAGATAAAATTAATCATTCAAAAAACACTCTCTAGATGTGCTTTCTCGTTATATTCAAATAAATTATAAAATAATACAACATCATTAGTATTTTAAAATTTAATTCAAAATGAATTAATTTGCATTTAGCATCAGTAAAAATATGCAAGGTGCATCTCTAATATATCTTAAATTAAACAATAAAAACATATTTTTAATACTAAGTATTGTATTAAACATGTTTTTTTTTAATAATATTTAAAGATACTAACGGTATTCCGCTAGTTGCTTTAAATATAATTAAATTCGAAACTGAATGCATTTGCATCTACAAAAATATGCATACTAAGAAAGTGCATAAACTTTCTTTTAAAAAATAATACTAGCGTACATTATGCATTTCTCCGTAATATAATGAAATATGCAGATAAGATAAAACAATTATTAATTCTATATCAAAATTGTAATACAGTTATTCCTTGCATATCGTCCCAGTAATATTAATCCGTGTTTTAGTTTTAACTGTGGACTATAGCCCACTCAATCTCATAGAGAGGAGGCCTGTGTCCCAGCAGTGGGAACATTATAGGTTGATGATGATGATGATGTATCTAACCATTTTAAACAATAGTTTGTTTATTGATTTAAACTTCATGTACAATTGACATACATATGTGGAGTTAATACCACCAAGAATATTTTCAAAGCTCGTAAACAAACACATTTCTCACCTCAATTTTTTAACCCTGACTTCACCGACACAAAATATGTAGGCTAGTTTATAGTCCAGCGGTCCACAGTAGCCAATGGGTACCGTTTTAACAACTGCGCAGACGCCGGTGCTCGAGGTAAATAAACCCGCAGTAGCTACGTATGTCGACGGCAATTAGGTATGAGGCCCGCATTGTGGGTGTTTTTTCTGTAGAAATAGAAGAACAAAGTCTTGAGGTAAATTTTTTTGATATGGTTCACGGGTTATTTGCTTGAGCTTTAACGGGTTAAACTTTTTTATGTGTGGCAGTGTTGTAAATGGTGTAATAATTGAAGTTCTTTTTTGAACTTTTTTAATTAAGAAATCGAAACTTATAAAGGTGTAGGTACCTACTTTATTGTGATTTTATTTGAGTTGGACAATTAAATTGATGTGAACGATGAGATTTGTGCCATTAATTAAGACATCCCTGTTTGTTCGTGAAATCGGTGTTTGTGGTACGATGGCTCCTTTTTAGTGTAAGTGAGTTAAAAATTAAAAGTAAAACACTCACATATTCAAACCCAGCACAGCTTCCTAAGGGCACCATATTACATAATATAATTATTTAACTTATGTAATATTATAACATTTATATAACCATTTTCACTAATAAATCAAACACATATTTTCTGACACACCAACTGAATATGACACCGTTTCCCGTTTAAACGTATACACATTTAAAAAACCTTAATAGGTACGTAGAACATTACATAATCCCCTTATAAGGAAGTAAGATTGGTCTAGTGGCCGTAAAACCTACTGCTGAATACGGGGTACTGGGTTCGATACCAAGGTAGAGAAAAGTGTTATTAGGATTTTTCATCAAGAATTTCTCAGTAACCGCCCAGAGTCTGGCATTGTGCCTCGTTGTCAGCGATAGGCCCGCCGCCTGTTACATCATCTGCCTAGCTTTTTCCCAAACTATGTTGCGGTCGGCTTCCAGTCTAACCGGATGCAGCTGAGTACCAGTATTTTACATGAAGCGACTGCCTATCTGACCTCCACAACCCAGTAATATGATACCCTTGGTACGACTGGATGTCAGACTTTTGACTTCTGACTACTCGTAACGACTGTTAACGACGACGATCTACAAATGACAGCCGGGACCAAAGGCTTAACGTGCTTTTCGGGCACGCAGGAAACTCTGTATGTAATTATGGTCACCCATCCACGGACCACCCTCGGCAAGCACGGCTTAATCTTAAAGATCGATCCGTGCGGCTGTTATTATTTAGCCACGAGCTCCTCAAAAGGACTTAAACATATCAAGGGGCCCAAAATGACCGCTTTAGCCGAATCATAATAGAATCACGTTAAAATTCTTAAAATTGTTAGAGACGCAATTATTACTCGTATTAAGAAATGTCACTCTTTGACTTTTTTTTTAATCTTTATTTATTTAGAGGTTTTTACCTTACAAAAGTACGTCAGCCTCATCATCATCATCATCAGCCTATAATGTTCCCACTGCTGGGCCACGGGCCTCCTCTCTATGAGAGGCAGTGGGCTGTAATCCACCAGGCGGGCCCAGTGCGGGTGCGTCAGCCTCATCATATCCTAATCCTACAAATTATTACACGTATTTATAATAATACTAATACATATACCAGGCCCCTCAGAAAGTATTGCGAAAAAAAGTTTTTATATATGGGAGACTGGCCAGTTATTATGTTTTTCGAAAATATGATTATTTATAAGTAAAAATAAGTAAGTTCCAATTTCAAAATTTCCCTCCACATTTTTTGCGAGTTAATTCAAAGTATTGTGTCTCACTGAAATATGGATCTGCGCCGGGAACATTTTAGAGCTATGATTTTATACGATTTCAAGTGTCGCCTGAAACCGGATGAATCGTACGATAGACTTCAAATGGCATTCATGGATGAAGGCCCTTCCAAGGCAACCGTGTATCGTTGGTATAACGAATTCAAGCGCGGTCGACCAACTTTGGGGGATGACGAAAGAAGCGGTCGCCCTTTGACGGCTGTTACCGAAGAAAACGTGCTAGCAGTGAAAAATTTAATCCAAGACAATAGGCGAATTACATATCAGGAGATTCAACACATATTGAAGATTGGATCGGGAAGCGTTCACGAGATTCTACACAGCCATCTTCGCGTGAGGAGGATAGTATCACGCTGGGTGCCGCACAACCTCACCGATGCTCAGAAGCAGGCCCGGGTGGAATGGTGCCGTGATATGCTTAACAAATTTGAAGCAGGCTCGTCTCGGCGTGTTTACGACATCGTTACAGGTGATGAGTCCTGGATTTATCAATACGACCCAGAAACCAAGCGCCAGTCGACTGTTTGGGTGTTTCAAAATGAGCCAACGCCTACCAAAGTGAAGCGATCTAGAAGCGGGGGTAAGATTTTGATCGCTAGCTTTTTTAATTTGACTGGCCACTTGGTATCAATTCCCTTACGGGATCAAAGAAGCATTAATGCCGAATGGTATACTTCCAAATGTTTGCCAGAAGTTTTCTCTGTTATAAGCAACAAGCGACCAAACACAGGGCTCCGCGGGCTACTGCTCCACCACGACAATGCACCTGCGCACACCGCACTCAAAACGAGGGACTTCCTGGACAGCACGCCAGTCAAACTCCTGGGTCACCCTCCTTACAGCCCTGATCTAGCACCGTGTGACTTCTTTTTATTCCCAAAAATAAAAAATCAGCTCAAAGGGATACAATTTTCGTCGCCGGAAGATGCGCTGGCTGGGTTCGAGCAGGCTGTAAACGAGGTGTCTGCGGCGGACTGGAAAAAGTGTTTTGAAAACTGGTTTAGGCGCATGAATCTTTGTATAGAGGCTGGTGGAAAGTACTTTGAAAAGATTTAATAAAAATATATGTACGTATAGAACAATTTTTTTTAGTTTCGCAAAACTTTCTGAGTGTCCCACGTATATTATTGCGTAAGCGAGGGAGAGTTAGTAATGCAGCAACCATTTCATAAATCAGTTTCGCTTCTCCCGAAACCATTTCCATTACCATTACCATTTTACAAATTGTAGCGTAATCCATATTATTATTATCTTTATCCTATTATGATTCTGTTCTGCTGCTAAAACGGGCATTTAAGACCCCCAGACGAAATGTAAGTCTTGTGTACCATACGTACATCTCTGCCTATCCCTTTGGGGATATGCCCACGGTTCCCTATCCATTTGCATAAAATTTTAAGACCTAATATAACTTAGCATAATTTTGTTTGGCGTAATTATATTTTCGCATAATATATTTACGCATAACAGCTTACGCATAGTTTTTTTAAGCATAATTTCTCTAACCATAATAATGATTAAGCATAATATTCTAAAGCATAAATTTATTAAGCATAAAGTTCTAAAGCATAACTTTTTTAAGCATAATATCCTAAATCATAAATTTATTTATGCTTGCTTTTATGCTTGCTTGCATGTTGCATGCAAGCAAGCATGCAGAATACAAAAAGCATGCAGCATGCAAACAAGCATGCAGCATGCAAACAAGCATGCAGCATGCAAGCAAGCATGCAGCATGCAGCATTCAGGCGAGCATGCAACATGCAGCAGGCAGGGTTTCTGTCACGGCTCCGGCGCTGCGGGCCTCCGGCGGCCCCACACGTGCTAATCGTCGCAGACGACTTTCGCTCACCACCGCAGCTTCGGCTTGTTGGCCGGCTTTGCCGGCCATCCTCAGCCGCGGCGGCTCGCTCGCAGCCGCCTGCTCCTCAGCCCGCGGGCCGCCTCGCCCCTCCGCGCCTACGCGATTTTAAATTACACTCTAGGGGTAGGACAAACAAGACTACGTGGAGTCGGTTTTGCAGCAATTCGGTTCTGTCACTAACTTTTGTTGCACAGCATATTAAATTTTTAGCTAACAATATTATTTAATTGTTACAGAAACTATAGCAAATTGGTTTGATTAGAATTATGTATGGGGCACTACTAATTCACGACCACCATTTCCACCCAAAGTCTCACAACATCTAATATATTCTTCAGATAAAAGTTATCTCGCGATTGAAAAATCGTTTAAGTTACATAATGTTATGTATAATAAATCATTTGCATGAAAATTGATTTTGTTATTTATATTAATTTTATGCCTAAATATTATTATGCTAATAGTCATTAGGCCTACTAACGTTATGCGAATCAAATTTATGCTAAAACAAATTAGTCTTTAAGATGATTATGCCAACATAAAATGTATGCCTAAAAAAATTATGCCGAAGAATTATTATGCCAAAACAAATTGTGCCAAAATCGTTATGCCGAAGTATATTAGGACAAAGAATATTATGCGAAAAGAAGGGATCCCTATGCCCATAGGCGTGATACTATATTACATCATTCCCCAGTAAGAAAGTAGTATCAGGAGCATATATGCCATATATTTCCTTAAGGCAGTAAAAGGCAATATGTCGTCAATTAACCATCGGACAGACACGCTCACTTGACTTAAATAGGAGACAAAAATGTTCTAAGTGACTTCACAGGTTTTTCTTCAAGTGACTTAGTATTTCCTTTACGAGGTAAATTGTTGCTCAAATGGATGAACTGTTAGAGAAACGGTGGATCTCGCAGGTTGGTTGTATGTAGCTTCTTTTCTTAACTTAGTGAGTCTAAATTGTATTTAAGAAATGGAAAAAATGCTGTTCGGGCTGGTGAACATATCAGAGATCGCTAAAATTTAATAGAACTGCAGGTCTTTAAGTCAATGTTGTCTGAAATCGTATTTGACTTGTTTTCAAATATTAATCTTTCTGTATTACAAGTTAGCTTCCTTCACCCGCATAAATTCAGTTTTTCACAATATCTAAATTAATACTGGACTATATTTTATTCTACTGTAATCAGTAGAAGTCAAAAGTCTGACATCCAGTCTTACCAAGGGGTATCGTATTACCCAGTTACTGGGTTGTGGAGGTCACATAGGCAGTTAGACTGCAAGCCGACCCCAATATTGTTTGGGAAAAGGCTAGGCAGATGATGAAGCTATATTACAGTAAAGTTTTGTCACAATCCGATCAGTAGTTTTTACATGAAATAGAAACAAAAATCCACCCATCTTCACAAACTTTCACGTTTTATAATTATGAAAAATGTGTACGAGTATCATTTTGTAGAAAAAAGACAAACGTAAGGACAATAAGAGTGCAATTTTTTTAAAAAAAAGTATCTGTATATTTATTACTACTTTGTAGCTTACGTATAACACTACCCTATAAAAACTTGACTACATAATAAGCTGACCGTCTCACGGGCTATAGAGCAAGCTCAAAGAAACTAGTTATGTGCTGAGATGAGGAACAACCTAACAACCTGTCAATGCCTGCGTGTTATTGGTATACGTGGTTATCATGCCAATACACACCTGAGTGATAACACATTTGGACGATATTATATCGGTCTTCACATTGGTTGAGTCGAAATATTTTTAACTAGCAGCCTGCCCCGGCTTCGCACGGGTTATTAACAAAAACTTTAAAATTAAGAATTATATATGTATATAATATAGCCTATATCACCCGGGGATAGTGTAGCTTCCCAACAGTGAAAGAATTTTCCAAATCGGTTCAGTAGTTTTAGAGCCTATTCAATGCAATAAAACAAACAATCAAATCTTTCCTCTTTATAACATTAGTTCAGACAAACATGAAGTGGAAAACAGGTACTAGAAAGTTTAAAAAGTTGAATCTTGATAGTGATCTATAAGAATGTTTAACAGACGAAGTAGCGAGAAACAGCTAGTTTTAATAATAAATTATTGCCATCATCTTTTATTTCCCCTGATCCCCATACTGGTCGTATGGTGATCGGAGTATAATCATCATTAAGTCTACTTGCTGATGTTAGATAAATATTTCTATTGACTTAGGCCTTAAAGGCCAAGCTAGTTAATTAGCCATTACGAGAATTCAATTAATTTCTTCTAAATGGATAATTATAATTATTTCTAATTACTTTTTACGCACAACCGAACATCGCGTGTTTCATACCTTTTTACAATCTCTTAACTATTTTAGTACATACGTTCCATATCTGTCCCGTTGGTTCAGTGATCACAACTGCGACTGCTGTGGTCATGTGTTCGATTTCTAGTTCGGGCAAAGTATTGATAGGTTATTCTATTAGAAATTTTCCCGTAGGCTCCATTTGTGCCCGGTTGATGGCAATAGGCTCAACCCTTATTATTCGGGATTGAAACTTAGGTACCTGGCCGAATGTGGGTATGGTTACAATTACATACACTGGGATCTAATAGGCCATTTTAAGTGCGCATGCCTAAGACGTATTTGAAAATTGCTGAATCTTTTTTTCGATATTATGAAAATTTGCGATCAAACAAGTGGTCCTTAACCGCCAGAATATTTTATGTCCATATCCATTTTTGCAACGCTAGTGTTCTTCATTAAAGATAATTAATGTACTCTCACACATTCCCGACGAGCATGCATCGAAGAAAAATAGTTCGCGGAAATAATGGCGAATAAATTGTTGGAAATTATAGAAATTGACGTTTGATTCACAGCATTGTTGACAGTGATGGAGATAGTGGAGGAGGCAGTAGGTAGTGAAAGAAAAGAAAGAAATAAAAAAATATGTATTTGTTGCAGGGACATGTCGTGCATACAAAACGATAATGAAAAAATAAACATACAAAGCATAACAAAAATTTGAAAGTGCAGTAAGGTGATATATACAACAAATAAAAATAAAAAAAAAGTTGTCAGCTTGCACGTCGTGACTGCGACAAGTAGGTTACCACCAAGTAGGTAGGGTAGGTGGTTTTTATTGTTCCGGTAAGTTTTCCTCTTGCAGAGAAGGCCTTTGTCCTATGTCCCAGCAGTGAGAACTTACATGCTGATCATACTAAATCATTGTTGGAGGAGCTCGTGACTAAATTGAGACAGCCGGTCGGATCAATCTTCAGAATAAGTCGCGTTTGCTTAGATTGGTCTTTGGATTCCTCCGTGCCTCGGAAAGCAGGTTAAGCCGTTGCTCCTGGTTGTTATTTGTAGATTTTTGACAGTCGTTTCAGGTAGTCAGTAGCCCGAAAATCTGTCAACCAGTCTTACCAAGGGGTATGGTATTTATTTATTTATATATTTATATTACATAGTACTGACTGGGTTGTGGAGGTCAAATAGGCGACTGCCTATGGAGGGACTCCTCTTTTTTTTTTTAAATGACTTCTTCCGCTCTGGGCGGAGCGGAAGGGAGTGTCAGACTTGACTGACTAAAACCCATCCATGTTCCTTCTTAGCCCTTTGCGTTCCAGGGGCACGGTATCTCTTTCGAACAACCCGCAGCCCTGGCAGGCATCGGCCCTCTCGGACCCCTTCTGATTTACTGACATCTCCTTGAGGAGAGGGACTCCTCCATGTAAAATACTGGTAATCAGCTGCATCTGGTTAGACTGGAAGCCAAGCCCATCATAGACGGGACAAGGCTAGGCAGATGATAGAAATTACATTCTTTGTTTAATAAAAAACCTCCTATGGCAAGAAACTAAAACAAACATTATTATGTATCTATTAGATTATATTTTTCTCACTTACTAGCACAACCTACAATTTCATTCCATTAGCAGCAATCTCTCCAAAATGATCGGTAACTGTGCGCTATGATTTATCTTAATTCTTCTGCACATGCGATGTTAATGATAGCTTAATAACGAATAATAAAATAATCTGCATAAGATGATGAGTCGAGTCGTAGCCGATTGGTCTTCTTCTGATATCTTTGACATTCTTAATACAAAGATATTATCCACAAGAAGACTGTTGAACTCGAATCACCGAGATGCACTTTAAAGCCAATACAAAAACTATAATAAAATTATCTCCACAATTTATTGCTCTACATTTCACCTAATTATAATTGAGTAAAATATAGAGCGGTAAATTGTAGAGAATTGAGTTCTAAGTTAATATTATTAAACGCTCTGATAGCTTTATTTATCGAGAAAGCTGATAGTGCTCCAAGGCACCTTATTCGCTGGAAAACAACATAGTTTCAGCAACATGTTTTTGTGTTGCAGAAACATGTTGTTAGCATGTGACAACATGTTGTGTTGCTGGCAACATGTTTAGTATACGCATAAGCATAATCAGGCTGTAATGTTCCCAGTGCTGGGGCACAGGCCTCCTCTCTATGAGAGGGAGTGGGCTGTAATACACCACGTGGGCCCAGTGCGGGTTGGTAGATGTCAGTATGACTTCGATTTTTTAGTTCTAGGACATGCCGGTTTCCTCACGATGTTTTCCTTCACCGTTTTTAGAGCAGCGGTGATGAAATAAACACAAACATAGATATTACATAAAGTAATGCGCCTGCCTGGGTTCGAGCCCCACAGCTTACTGCCCGTAAGTCGGGGCTGCTACCACTGGGCCACAGCTGCTCCAACAACAACATGCTTATTCTACGGTAAACAAAAGTGTGGCAACAACCTTTGGTGTCGCGAGAAACAATGTTGCTTAATAGTTTCATAAACTTTCTGTCCATAAAATACGGGACTTAGAAACATATTGGCCTAGTGCTTTGTAGAACAAGTAAACTGCCCATAGTAATTAATGAGCGGATGCATATTACGGTAGAACCGTTATCGATAGAGTTTTCTTCGCTCCTCGTGGCAATAAGGCGCGATGATCGACTTTAGAATGGCTATAAAATTGATCTTTGATAACTACTTTATGAAGTTAGTAATTTTATCCGATTTATGTTCAAGCCATATTTGTATAATCTAATTAATTTGTAGTTTCCTTCGTGAAGACGACAAGATTATAAAACTTGGAAATAATACAGAAACCTTTATTTTTTTAATCTACATCATTTATTCTCCTATGGAAAAACATGCACGGTTGATACACAATCCTATTTAAATATTAAGGAGCCATAATGAAGCGTTCAATTTTAATGCCTACACGTTAAACCCTGATCTAGACCTAGATTTAGTATCAATAAACTACTTTAATATCGACATCTCTATTTAACGACATGTCTTCCACCGCATCAAAAATAAACAGTCATCAACAAAAGATCAAGTTTGCACAAGGCAGGAAAGCAAACAGTTATTTAAATACGAACTGAATTTTAAAAAAATATGTAAACAGTATTTTCTCGCCTTAAAGACACTGTAGGTACACGCTGCATAAAAGCATAAAATTGTATGCACAAAAGTTCCTTGCATAGTACTAAGGAAGAATTTCTGCCTGATTTAAAGAGAGGCTTTATCTCCTTTAAGCGTTAATTGAGCGTCATTCAAATGCCAGCCTTTATGGAGCAGAGCTTTGACCAAGTTGTGGCCAACGATAGGCCAGAATCTAGGGCCGTGCTGAAAGCTCGTGGAGTCGACGATTTTCGCGGGAAACACCTGGATAAGGGACGCACAGAACCTTCCCGGTTCTGTGCGTCCCTTATTCAGATGTTGTATGGCAGAAGACAGGGCAGGCATTTATCCAGCAGTTGGTGAATGCGGGTTGATATTAAAAAAAATGTTTGTCATGCTTTGTATTTTTATTGTTTTCATTGTTTTTTTTTTGTATGCACGTCATGTCCCTGCGACAAATAAATATTTTTTCTTTCTTTCTTTCTTCTTTCTATATGATGAAGATCGAAGTTTGATATTTTACCGATGGAGCATTCAATCAGGCACACGGTTCAGAGATAATGTTAAAGCTGTAACACCTTTTGTTCAAGCAAGTGTCGAAGATTAAGCATCTTGACAAAATCTGTGATCCTTCTGATCTACCATACCCTGTGGTACAAGCGCTCGCGCAAGGATTAATACCACTTTAAATCTATGGGAGTATAAACGATACTTAAAGGCTATTAGTCGCGACTAAAGGATATTAAGATATAATTAGGGCGGTATACCCCGTAAATGACAGTAATAAAATTGGATAAAGTTATTCCTAAGCGGTCTTAGAAAACGGAGTGAATATATGTATTTTGTTTCCTGTTACCATCAGTCATATTTAATCGAGTAAATGTGGTACCGTACTCGATTAGTTATGTCATATCCTGGGTGTTAACGACCTGATGCGAGTAAATGATTGTAAGGAGCCATGGAGTGGATTCCAAGGTCGGACAAAGTGTTAATCAGTTTTTCGACCAGTGATTTCGTAGGAGCTGGGCCAGATATTTGGTTCCGGTTGATGGCAATGGGATCGCCCTATATTACATGGAATAGACACTTAACTGGAAAAAGCGAGATGTTATTTTGTGTGTAACCTAATCAATCTTTAGTTTCTCTTTCCCTAAATATTACAAAATAAAACTCCAGAACTCCAGAAATTATAAGTAGGTACTCAAAATGACAAATCTAAAAATTTGTAATAATATGACATAGCCCTACGTATAAAACATAGAGAAAAGGTGTACAGTCCGGGTTGGTCGTTTCCTATGGAGAAGAACCGGCAAGAAATTCCATGGTTACTTTTGTAAAATTATTTGTTTTTATAATGCTACTAGCTGTCCCGCGCAACTTCGACTGCGTCACATTTTCCCCGTTTACGCAACATTTTTCATTGCTACTCCGCTCCTTTTGTCGTAGCGTGATGATATATATTATTCAAATCGGACTAGTAGTTCCTGAGATTAGCGCGTTGAAGCAAGCAAACAAACAAACTCTTCAGCTTTATTATTAGTATATGTAGATGTATGTAGATTCAGTTCCAGCGTTACTACATAAGTACTGCATCGCCATAAAATATCTTCAAGTACATAATATCAAACAGGCAAACCACTTAAAGATTCAAACCTGACTTGATTATACATGACATATCTGTAATATGACATTTCTGCAACGAACGGTTCAGCCGTTCTTAATTTCAATATAATAGAAAATGGCGCACAAATATGGCCGCTTGCATGCCGCCAATTTATATGCTAAACCGGGCTTCTATAAAGGGTAACATCTGCCTGTATTTATGGTTATAATTGCATCTGGAAGCCTTAGTTGGTCCCATGCGTTCGTTCATAAGATAAATATGCCATTTCAAATGTTGCTAGCGTGGAAAAAAATATAGAATTCTGCACAGGTGGCCTATAAATTCTAATCTTGGGAATTAATGTGGGATACAATTTTAAATACCGTGTTGGTCCTAGTTGTAGCTAATTATAGTATTTTTCTGCCCATCATATATATTTTTAAAAAGCTTTTTTTAGGTATTTTTGTAGTTTATAAATAATGTACAGTAGTTCACTTTTATTGGTCAAGGTTTTTGACATACTTACAATGAGTAAGCTGGCAGAAAAATAATAATGCTTTAACAGGCATCCTAGATCTTCAGGATTTTGAAATACCTTGTTGTGGTAGCGAAACTTATATTAATGTTGTTGAAAGGCCATTTAATTGTACCCTAAATGCATATAATTTATGTTGGAACGAGTGACAACCGGTATATTTATAATTTTCTTAAACCTAGTTATTAAAATAAATTGCGAATAAAATCAAATAAATGTTGCACTGGAAAGTCGTTATTAAGTGAGGATATTAAACAGTGTGCAAGATTTACAGTTAACTAATTAATTCCTGTCAACAGCTTGATCTTATGATAAGTTTATGATATCTCAGGATTTTCTCTTCGACTGAACGAAGTATTTTCTTGAATATCGGAGAAATTCTTAAAGCTCGTTATGTTATTGGTGGATTTTTATGTTGATGAAAAAATTCACTTTACATCTAAATAATTAAGAGGATTATAAAAAACAGTGTTTACAGAAATATAACTAATATAGACAGGTATTTATAGCCTGAGGTTTCATGCAACACAATGGGCACCTGATGTGATTTTCTTCTGGCAAAGATATCGAAGATCCATAAAAGCTATTATTCCCTACCCTTACTTAGTGCTCACGTTCGTAAATACAAATTCATTCAATACTCGTAGATCATCAATTCAACAAAATCAGAGGACTGTCCTCCTTAAGAATTCGCTTTAAAAAGCCTTTAAGCGCTTTATCACGCCTCAATATATTTAATGATAGACATTTCCCGTTACATATATGGTTGCAATTATTATTACTATATATCACGAACGCGCAATTAAATTACATGATTCTACCCACGTGGCTTTCTATTGTTATTTATTCTGCCGTTCAGCAACTAAATTCGCAAGTTAAACCATGCTTGTCTTGTTAGAAATAGAGGTGATAGTTGGTATGTAGTTGAGTTCGATGTGCGCAAATAGTAAGTTTGTTATGAAAGTGTGTTGCAATTTTAATAACGGCAAAATTAATCTGTAACTGTTATGGCGCTTGCGATCTTCTTGAACTGGATTGGCGATCGAACGGTATCACACGGTGCGTTTGGATCAGTTTTTTTTTTGTGCGATTTTCGATCTTGCAGCGTAATTTTGACGAGTCAAAATTGAGTAATTGACTAAGATTCGTACGTGTGAATTGCTTAAAGAAATATAACATAAAAGTACGCCTAATCCCCAAAGGTTTACCTAATAGTACATTAACATTTCGCCAATTATGATTAAGTCATGTAATAGGGAGCGAGCCTATTGCCATCAACTGGGTACAAACCCAGGCTCCATGACTGCTACTGAGAAATTCCTTTGATAAAACCCAATAACAATTTCCCTTCCCCGGGAATCAAACCCAAAACCTCATGCAGTAGTGTAGTAATCGCGACTACTGCCAATAAACCAGCAGGGCAGTTGCCGGAAGAACATACTAACTACGTACTGAGAAAAAGCCGAAAGCGTCGTCGAATAGATGAAAATGAAGATAATTATGTAAAAAAGATAAATCACAACTTTCCACAGTAAAACTGTCTTCACAAACTATTATTAATGTAACATGTGGGCTGATTTTGATCGAAATAGTAATAATTATGAGTTTAATCAAAGTTACAACCAGCCTACACATCATGATCATCTTCAGATTATGCAATAAGTAAAAATATATTTTCGTATCGCCCATCTCGAAACCAGTACTCGTAAAAGTAATTTATGTTAGTGTAACTTTCTCAAAATTAAACTCTGCTGGGTTTCATGATAATTAATCAAAAGTCATTGTATGAGGGAACTGGCACGTCAAAGTGTTCGCCTGATCCACTGGAACCCAGCTTGTACTAATGTGACATATTCTTATTCCTGATTCTTATTCTGATCCACAAAAGAAGAAAAAAAAAAATTTTTATAAAAAAAACACTTTATTTCGGTACTTTGCACGTTTATTATCTTTGGGGCAAAAACATAATAAACGTACAAAGTACGAAATAAAGTTTTTTTTATTTTATAAATTGTTTTTGTCTTACTTTTTACTGAGTAAAGATGAAACTAAGTTTACTTAAAATAGTTAATACAATATCAACCTTCAAATTACATTTTTAAATTAATAGCACTAATATGCATATGTCAGTAATCAAATTTCTATTATATCAATTCTTCCGTCGGCAAAAGTCGTTTCCACAGTGCTCATAATAAGCGTTCTGCTAACTTCACAAAATCGATTGATGATTCCTCCACATAACTAGCCTTCAAGCCACAAAGTGCGTAAAAAGAAACGCAAAGTCCATCGTAAATGCGTTCCATTATACGCTCTCCGGTGCTGTATCAAAAGCGCTGTGGTTTGTTCATTATTATAGTTGAGGTTTTCAATAATATCGCAAAACGTTTGTGCTGTCGAACGAGAAAGTTTGTAGAATGCTTTTGTTGATCGATGAGGGTAAAGTGAAATGGTTTAGGTGATAGAAATAGAAATGCTGATTTGTTTGTTTATCGATCTAAAACCGAATTTAGGAAAGCTTGAAAACTAGTACTTTTTTAATATATAATCTTGAATCCGAAGGAAGTTGATTGTTGAGTTGTTGTCGATTTTTTCACACCATTTATTACATTTACTTAACTAAGTAGTATTACTAGAACAGCACTAGTCAGGAATAAATGGTGTGAAAAAATCGGTGGAGTGACTAACGAGAAAAAATAATCCTGTTGGTCATACTGGTGTTATAACCTGGCTACCTGATGTGACTACTAGTCGGTAAGGTTTTATTTGACAAAAAATGTTTTGTATTAATTTAATTTAAATTTCATTTTGTGTACGACATAGTGTAATAGTATTGCGTGGTGTGTAATTTGTCCCTGAATATTTGATTTCATTTTAACGTTAGTTTTAAGTGTACTTACTAACTAAATTATGGATCGTTGTGTCTGAAGCAAATAAATAAATAGAAAATATTTATAATGACAGATTGTCATTTTCTATCTGTCATTTTGTCGATTCTTCCGTCGACAAAACTCGTTTCTGGACTGTCATGCTAGGCGTGGTGATAGACAGATGATATCGTGTTAGTACTTTCATACAAGCTTAAAAGCTTGGCTTGCCCTTTTATAACCTTCATGATATAAGGGTTTCTGAGCAGTCTGTTTGTTTGCTTATGAGCTTGCCGTATTGTTGGTCCTTAAAAGTACGCCACTGCAAAGATATATATTGTAGTTTTTAGATATCAATACGACGACTAAAGACATAGTAAAGACACTCATCCGGAATACTGTGGTATTGCACAAGATAAATAAAACTTAAGACTACTCCCATAACAGAGGATTCCTCTTTTTGAAGGAAAATACCATATTTTTCAAATTTTTGGTTTATGTGGGTCAACTATCAAATATATGACACTTAAGAACAAAAACACTGTAAATTTGTCGAGTCTGTTTACTTTTTAAAGTTTTTAAATCTGCTGACTCACTGGCAAATAACGGCTAAGCTCATCACTTTTCTCATAGTACGTTGTTTCTTATTCTTGTATCCACCTGCAAGAGCTAGATGGAAGCAAACTTGCGGATACAAGTCGAAGTGAGAAGTAGACTCATTTTGCTGACCTACTAACAAGTAGTTCGTATCTCACAAGAGATACAAACTCAAAACGTTGTTTAGGTATTTGGGAACTTCTTTTCACGTTTGCTCTACAAATTCGGGTCGCTCCGTAAAAAAAAAAACATACGTAACAAAAAAGGCCTACCATATGCAAAACACTTCATTACTCCACAGTCTTGTTATAATCATTCACAAAACCAACCGATATGCAAGACAATAACCACTTTCACCGCAAATCGCCAGTCACTTGGTGATAAGCAGAAATATCGACGACTCATTCCCATTCAATGGATGACCTTAAAGAGTAAAAATTGTTTGTTGAAGATGGATAGAAAGGTATTTTCGATTTCTACGATAATGTGTAGTTTCAGTTCTGTTTAGCGTTTAATAAGAAAGTGTTTCCGAACGCTTACCCTAATCTCTTCAAAGTTAGAGTGAACAGGCTTCTTCTGGGTAAGCTCGTACCATCGTCGACTTTGTCTCTGTCGTCTCTGACCTAGACTAGAGTCAAGAGCAAAGCCATCGCAAATAAAAAATGTGTTGTTTGAGTAAGTTACAATACCCGCACTTACCCCGGTAAAATAGCACAGCACACAGTACAGTAAATCAAGTAATTTCAATGAATGAAAATCTTGATCTGAAATGAAAATAAATGTTATGATATTCTATGAGCTCATGGCTTGCTCGGGTCGATCTTCAAGTTAAGCCGGGCTTGCCTAGGTAGTTTGTGGATGGGTTGCATCGACCACTCATTATTTCCGAATGTCCTCCATGCCTCGGAAACCACATTATACCTCGGCTGTCATTTGTAGATCTTTAACAGTCGTTACAGATAGTCACTGGCCCCAAAATCTGACAGCCAGTCCTGCTAAACGGTATCGTATTACGCAGTACTAACGGGGTGGTGGATGTCAGATAGGCAGACGCTTCGTGTGAAATTCAAGTATTTAGCTGCATCCGGTTAGACTGGAAGCAGGCTCCAATATAGTTGGGAAAAGGCTAGGCAGATGATAGAAATTATATTCTTTACTAGCTGTCCCGCGCAACTTCGTCTGCGTCACATTTTCCCCGTTTTCGCAGCATTTTTCATTGCTGCTCCGCTCCTATTGGTTGTGGCGTGATGATATATAGCGTTGCTCGATAAATGGGCTATCTAACACTGAAATAATTTTTCAAATCGGACCAGTAGTTTCTGAGATTAGCGCGTTCAAGCAAACAAACAAACTCTTCTGCTTTATAATATTGGTATAGATTTAAAAAAACCTCTCAAGGCAAGAAGCTAAAACAAACATTATTATGTATCTATTACATTATATTTTGCGTCACTTACGAGCACAACCTTCAATTTCATTCCATTAGCAGCAATTTCTCCAAAATGGTCGGTAACTGTGCGCTATGATTTATCTTAATTGTTCTACACATGCAATCTGAATGATAGCTTAATAACGTTCTGTCTTGTGTAGTAAGTAAAAAATGAATATATTTATATATATATTTTTTAATTTCTTTTATAAATTATAAATAACTAAATTTCAAACTTTCATACTTTCAAAATTTCCGCAAGAGAACCAAGGTTACCGACGTAGCCCGAAGAATTGCCAAACTTAAGTGGTAATGGGCAGGGCACATTGCTCGCAGAACGGATGGCCGATGGGGCCGAAAAGTTCTGGAATGGCGACCGCGAACCGGAAGACGATGCGTTGGAGGGCCTCCCACTAGGTGGACTGGTGACCTGGTGAAGGTTGCGGGAATCCGCTGGATGCGAGGCGCACGGGACCGGTCAATGTGGCGTCACTTGGGGGAGGCCTATGTCCAGCAGTGGACGTCTTTCGGCTGAAATGATGATGACGATGATGATGAAATTTCAAAAAATTCGAAGAAATGTGACATCTACCACCAACCCGCACAGAGCACGCGTGGTGGATTACAGCCCACTCCCTCTCATAGAGAAGAGGCCTGTGTCCCAGCAGTGGGAACATTATAGGCTGATGATGATGACCTAAGCTTCGTTCGTTAAAATAATGAATACGTGCTCCACTCTAAGCCGCATCATCGCTTCGCATCAGGCGAGCACGCAACACTCATTTGAATTTAAAAAAAATACTACTATGTGTTAAACGATAAATGTTCTATTAATTTGGGTACACCTTATACAGTTAAGCTATTTTTGCTTTACAAGAAAATATAACACAAAACTTTTGCTCTCCCGTAGGAATACACAAAAGCCGTTAATTCCTGTATAACATCACTCCTCGGACGGATGGCCGATAGGGCTAAAAAAATCTGGAATGGTGACCGCGAACCGGAAGATGATGCGTTGAAAGGCCTCCTACTAGGTGGACCAATGACCTATTGAAGGTTGCGGGGATCCGCTGGTTGCAAATCCCACGGGACAGGTCAATGTGGCGACACTTAGTGGAGAACTATGTAGCAGTGGACGTCTTTCGGCTGAAATGATGACAATAGTTCCAACAATTCTCTTAAAATGGTGTTTGAAACTTTTTACCCCCGCCTCCCATAAACCACCAAACTCCAGAGAGTAACTAGGGATAAACTTAAACTTAATAAAATTAGGAGTACAATAGTTATTCACATTATTTATTTAGAGTTTTTGATATAAACAACTTATATAATTTACTTAACTCATTCGCCCTTAAATATTTTGCATTGTCACAGAAAATTTTCTGTGGCATTCCTCTTCGAGCTATGAAACATTTGCCTTACTTGTTTATTCTGGTTTTGTATAGTTTTGTTATGCAGTTATGCTGTGTTTGTTATTTTTACTTTATATTACCTTCGTTTTAATTTACTTTGCTTATTATGATATTTTATTGTTCACAGGTAAGTTCATGCAATTTCCATCACGTGGTGAGTTTACTTTTCAACTTACGAAACTTAAAAAACCATTCATCATGTTAACTACATTAGAAACGATGTTATCGTCTTGTTATTCTCGTCTGAACCTATGTTATAATAATATTAACATAGACAGGATACCACTCCATCAAAACTTTCTTCACTCAATTTAATTTCATTAGTATTAAAATATGCATTGAGATTACTATGCATAGAATTTGGCACTTACATCATATGCATAGACTAGAACATACTGACAACTTTCACGTATAAATATAAAATTAAATATGTATGTAAACATACTAAAATAAATGACGGATTATCAAATCCTGATTTATTTGACAGATAAGAGAAAATAAATTCAAACATAATTAGATGCATAGTTATTTTTATCTTACGATTATCATAAATTAGATTGTTGATTGTCAACACGTAATTCCGGTATGCAATTATTCTTCCTATTTGTGATGATAATATGACGTGATAAAAACTGGCTATACTCAGGAAGCAACCACTGTTCAATATCCAATATGTCAGATTTCTAACGACTTACCAATCATTATTGTCTCCTCGACAATATTGAAGCTATTATCATGGCACTACCTATTCGTACCACTTCTCGTCATCATCTTCCGCTTGTCCCATGTTACTTGGGGTCGGAGCAACACTTGTTATGATTCCATTGTCTCCTGTCAACCGTCACGCTATCATTTACTCCTTTTTCTTTCATATCCGCACACAATCCAACCATCTTTTCATTACCTACTTCGATACTACTATCGAATGGTATAATACAGTGTTTATTTTTTCAAAATCAGCGGTTACTATTCCTGGCCAGGAACATTGATTTTTCAAAAATCTAATGTTGCTGTATTATTGTTCATCAAAATCGAGCTCGAGACTCCTTTGAGTGTTTTCCGCTATTCCTCATAGTTTCGGATTTGGCCATCAAAGCCCACTTGAAAAATTTAGCTTGTTTACCTACCAGTTTCTCCTATTTCCAACTCATATGCCTACATAACATTATGCATGTATTCCATTCCTCGTAGGGTTAGAACACCCGCAAGTCGCCCGTTACGTTTTCATTTACATGTAAGGCAAGCCTATTGCCATCAACAAGTCACAAATCCAGACACCGTGGTTGCTATTGAGAAGTCCCTAGGACAACACAACAAACACTGCCCAACCCAAGAATAGAATCCTATACCTCATACTCAGCTGTTATACTTGCAGCCACTAAAGCAACGAGGAATAGAGTAGTTAGCAAGACATACTACCTCAAGGTACAAGGATCGGAAGTGCACAGGCCCATAATCACTAAGAGTGTGAACACTTTTGCTATTTCTACGAGCATTGTAAACAGACACCTCACAGTACGCATAGATTCCGCTGCGCCTGAGTGCATATTTATCACGTCTCGCTCGGCCAGCCTCGTAATGTATGACAAAACTGTTCACACGAGATACGAGGTGTCTTAAGTTATACTTGTAAGATTCCATGGTATGTATTTGATGATCAGCCTATGTTTTTTTCATTGCTAAGACATCGGCGGTTTCTTTAAGAGAGGATTTGGGAAACCACCACGCAGAAATGTCATATGTCTTAGAATTTTTGGTTCTAGCACATGGTTTCATTTAGCATTCATGCTTAGTTGGCTGAAATTCTCAGATCAAACGGTTAGGCTTTCCTGAATGAAAATAATGTTGAGACAATAGACATCCTTTTAGTCCCTGGCATAACTTGAAAGTCGACCACAATTTTGTGCAATCTTTAGGAGTACTAACCTAGACTGCTTGAATTAGGCGCAGATTGCTAGGTTGGCAAAGTGAAGATGTCGATAAAATAGGTACTTGACATTTCAATCGTAACATTGATATCCAAATACTATACATAGATAAGTTACTTCAAAATTTGGCCACGAGTTTGGCACTTTTCGTAGCTACTACTACCGCAAGCCAAAACTTTAAAGTTATTGTAAAAAAAACTAACTTCAGCAAGAGAAAGAGTCATTGGCATCTAAAGTTGGATGCTATACAAATAAACACTTACACAATTTCTTCTTACATTCTCGAGTGAAAACAAAATCATAAATATAACATCATTTAAATAATCATGTATGCATTTCCATCAGATTAGCATTTACAGATAACTCACAATGAAAACAATGTTTCATAATCTTGCATAACCATTACCGGTAACTGCTGTGACAGCTTTGATAAAGTTTTGTTTTATGGATAGATCGATAGATCCGTTCGGTTATGGCAGTAATTATGCAATGTTTAATATGTTAATGTAACCGGTTGGGAACAGATCATGATGGATTGGTGATTTGGAGTCGTGTTGAAAACCGAAATTAGCATTTTGGGAGTAGGGTTGGCAGGGTTCAGAAAAAAATAACTGTTTTTTATTGATTCAAGTTTATTGGTCCTGGAGGTCCTGGGTACGATTTCCGGGTCGGGCAAAGCGGTTTTTTTATATCAGGAAGTTCTCAGTAGTAGCCATGGAGTCTCGGTTGGTACCCGTTTGATGGCAATAGGCTCGCCCTCTTTTATGGTATGGGGGGACATGGGACTTAAACATAACTGGCGAAATGCGGGTTTGCTATAGGTAGGTACAGACCTCTGCCTAATCCTACGGTGTTTACAGTCGTGATGTCAAGTTTTTTTTCTTAATTAAGTCAATTAATTCGACTTGGTGAAAAATTATTGCAACTATGAATTAACCTTGAAACCCACGCCAAAATTGTTTATTGTCAAAAAAGTTTTAAGTCTTAAACTATGATGAAGGGCGTAAGTCTTTGTATGTATGTAAAATACTTTGATGGTAAAAAGTTAGCATGCTATAAACACCAACGTTCCTTACTTATATTGTTTTACATTTTTCTGTTTCAATAGTAAATCATTGCAAACCTGTAAAACAGAAGACCGTATATAATCTGCAAACCCTACTGCAGGATACAGACGATAAGTATAGGATATGAATAAATCCGGGTCTCCAAAAAACTAATTTGATCGTCTAAAGCCACGCTAGACGTCTTCGAAATTAAAACTGTATGGGTATTAACTTTTTGCAATATTGTTATAATGAAGGTCAAGTTCCTAGAAGTAGTGCTATCATTATGATGATTAATTTCAACGCAAAAGCTTTATCTATAATTAGTCTGTGTTCTATTTACTAGTAGGTAGGCAGTTTGACTTGGTGTGCTGTTCACTAATATATATGGTGACTGGTAATTAGTGCCTGATACTTAAACTTATGATAACAAACAACTTTCCTAAAGAAACATTTTTTTTTTACTCATTCACTTTTATCACAACAGCCATATAAAATTCGCGCACGCTTGCGCCTGTGACCTATCAGCTGTTAGCCGCGTGACGCCGTTCTGTTTCATTACTATCGTACCGTGCCACGGTAGGAAGACAGAGCGCCCACACGGCTCGCAACCCCGATTTTCATATGGCTGTGATAAAAGCGAATGAGTAAAAAAACATGTTTCTTTGGGAAAGTTATTTGTTATCATGAGTAAAATCGCGTGTTTAAGTATCGGTCACTAATTACCAGTCACCCTATGTATTATAATCATATTTTGAGTTTTGCGAACCAGGACCACGCAACAACTAGACCAACAAGGTATCCCAAAACCATAATATCGCAACTTTTTCCCCAACAAGGGTTTGGCAGAATTGTACATGATCTACTTTTTCCTTTTTCGTGTGGTTATTGCCTAACCAGTTGTCAGTGTTTTTATGCCGTGTGGACCTCTGTCTTGCCTTTACATACCGTCGAGAATTATCTCTCAAGCATCCTGGTCTCCTCACGATGTTTTCTTTCACCGAACTAAGTGATAATTATACATGCGCACATGAATCCGAAAAAGCAAAGGTACGTGTCTTGGTTAGAAGTCGAGGCCTATGGTTTGGCAGTTCGACGGTTACACCACTAGGCTATCATTGCTAGGTGTACTTGATAATACACCCACATTTCGTCATTGATGGTTTTAAGCTCACGTAATAAGGGGCGAGCCTGTTGCCATCAACCGGGCATCAATTTAGACTCCATAGCTACTACTGAGAAATGCCTGAGGATGGTTATTGGAAATACCCAAAAACAGCAGCGAAAAAAATGTTTACTATTTCAGGAAATACGGCTATTGACCCATTTGTTTTTTTTTCGGATGGTTAATCTCAAATGACCCCGCCCGCTCTGGGCGGAGCGGAAGGGAGTGTCAGACTTGTACTGACTAAAACACATCCATGTTCATTCTTAGCCCTTTGTGTTCCAGGGCCACGGTATCTCTTTCGAACAGTCCCGCAGCCATGGCAGGACGGCTATTGACCCTCAACTTAGCATTTTGACACTCCATTCTTCAGCAAACATAGAGTTTACAGTTAATTAGTCATATTTGAATAACTTTAACTTTGGCAAACTATCGCCCACTTGCAAAATACGTGATCTTGACAACCCTAAGTTGACAAGTAATAAAATTCGGAATTTATTAGTGCTGGACCAGTTTCTATGTTATTTAATTAATAATCTTCTTTTGTAACAAGTAATAAGACATGATTGCATCGTTAAAATCGATCGTTAATGATTGTGCCTTGTAAAAATGGATTTTGAATGAATAGGTAATTTGTTTTATGATGATCAAGTTTTATTACTATCGGTACCGTTGAGGTTTTTTTGATTGGTTTTGCCAACCGACCTCACAACTAGTAGAGATAAACACTATTTCGAGAAAAGAGTGTTAGCTGGCACTGCTGCTAACCCTAACCTCATTGTAAAATGAGTAATTATCTAAACTAATATTATAAAGAGGAAAGATTTGATTGTTTGTTTGTTTGTTTGTTTGTTTGTTTGTATGTTTGTTTGTTTGCATTGAATAGGCTCCGAAACTACTGGTCCGATTTGAAAAATTCTTTCAGTGTTAGATAGCCCATTTATCGAGGAAGGCTATAGGCTATATATTATATCACGCTACGACTAATAGGAGTGGAGCAGCAATGAAAAATGTTGCGAAAACGGGGAAAATGTGACGCAAACGAAGTTGCGCCGGACAGCTAGTCTAATAGAAATACCTAGTAATTACTCCACATTTAAACAAAGTAGATTTTCTTTGTTCAACGTCTTCGTATTACCCAGTACTAACCAGGTTGTGGAGCTAGAGCTCCATTTAACATACTGGTGTTCAGCTGCGTCCGGTTAGACTGGAAGCCGACCCCAATATTCTTTTAGTTGGGAAAAAGGCTAGACAGATGATCATGTTTTCCTTCACCTTTTTGAGAGCAGTGGTGATGAAATAAATTACTCCCCTACCACTGACCTGCCCCAGCTCAAAGTGTGTACTTATGTATAGATTTTGTATCTCATCATCATCATCATTTCAGCCGAAAGACGTCCACTGCTGGACATAGACTTCCCCCAAAAGGGTGGGTTTTGCCATAATCGCCACGCTTGGCAGGCGGGTTGGCGATCGCAGTACGGTTGTTACAAAAACACAGAAACCGCTGCTTCTCATTCTCTGGCAAGTCCCTTAGTCGGCTCTTATGACACCCACGGGAAGATATGGAATGGTGCTATTCTTTACGTCCGACACCATACAGACTGTTCTATTTTGTATCTGTTAATGAGAAACAATCTCTATGCAATGACTATTCGATATAGTATTATCGAGAAATACAGTAATGCAAAATGCAATTTCACATTCCCAATTAATATTCCTATGGTCTTCAAAATGCACCTGTCATACGTTTGTATGCAACTTATGACAAATAGAATCTAAGTGATCCTTGAACGTGAATAGGCTATTGATTAATTCCATACATTCTTAAGTATTTGTTTCATACAAATATCTTTATTAAAATAATAAAGCAGAAGAGTGCGTTTGTTTCAATGCGCAAATCTCTGGAACTACAAGTAGATTAGTTTTTTTTTTGCATTTATTGATAACCAAATTGGAAAAGAAGGTTATAGGCTATTTCTATTATGCTACGATCTTTAGGAACCAAGCGACAAGAGAAAATAGCCAGAAAGAATGCTCAGCGAAAACGAAGTTATTATCATCGGCGGGCGATGCGACTCTATGGTGCCGAGGGTATCCACGGGGCACAGCTAATACAAATATGTTATGATAATCTATGCAAAACCTTTTCATCGTTGATCAAGATCGTGGCTTTACTTGATGATTGATGGACATAACAATAGATTACGTCATGTCAGAATGTCATGTTTAAACATATCGTAATATTCACGTGAGAACGTGAATTATTAAATATTTCTGGGTAGTATTATGGGGGTTATTCATTAACGCTGGTAGCGCTTAACCGTCGCGTCATAACAATTAAAGTTAAGCAGGTGTTATTTAATAATTACCTTACTAGACGTTAGGCAGTGGTTATGAACTAATCCCTATCTATTACTTTGGGAATGGTTATGGTGGTGATAATGATGTGTTTGCTCTTGACTCTAGTCTAGGTCAGAGATGACAGAGACAAAGTGGACGATGGTAGGTGCTTACCCAGAAGAAGCCTGTGCACTCTTACTTTGAAGTGATTAGTTGTAAGCGTTCGGAAACACAGACGCAGGCTGAGAATTCCACTCCTTTGCTGTGCGCATTATGAAAGACGTTTGAAAACGCTTCGTACGAATTGGTAGAATAGCAATAAGGTAGGGATGGTAACTTGCAGTGCGTCTAGATGTACAATGGTACAAGGGTGCCGGTGGGATGAGGTCGTGGAGTTCATGGGCACACTCATCGAAGTACAGCCTGTAGAAGACCGACAAGCAGGCAACCTTGCGGCGATGAGCCAAGCTGTGAAGCTTGGCATTTACCAATTTTGCGTTGTCAATCAGCCCCTTTGCTCGGCGTTCCACCGAGTCAAGCGCAGCAAGCTGGTATTATTACTACTAAAGCACGCTCACTGATACGTGTAAACCATCATCTGCCTAGCCTTTTCCCAAACTATCTTGGGGTCGGCTCCATGTAAAATACTGATGTTTAGCTGCATCCGCTAGCCGACCCTAATAATGTAGACCATATTCCTCCAATGATGCAATGCCTAATATTGCCTGTCTAATATATTATATATATATTCATTTATTTAATCAGATAACAAAGATCCATTGGGTTAGTAACAATATTCTTAACCTATGTTAGTACTTAGATGAAAACATAGACATTGTACAGGTGACTAGACACCTCACCAACGGGCTGTCATGCCTCCCGACTCTGGCGCTCAGAATGCTGTTGGGGCTGCCACGGATTCTGTTTAGCAGCGAGGCCGCTTTCTTACGCTGTACAGCATTGAAACCGTCGGTACGAGCCTCAGCGAACATAGATGACGCGCTACAAAACCGAGGCAGACGCAACAGCACCCTAAACGCGTTGTTATATTGGATCCGCAGAGCATTGTAGGCCTTAATATATGTAATGCCTATCTTTTTGCCTCGTGTCGTGATGTTATATTACCAACTACAAACTGGGGCAAAAACTAAAGTATTATTATAAGCACACCGGTATATCAATCAATGCGCTTTTTGTGCCGCTCAAATATTGGCACAAAAAGTGCTCTTGAACCGACTATGGCCGATTGAGTAATTGAGGTTGTACTGTTAATGTACTCTAGTCTTGTTTATGGTACATTGTATTGTATGTGATACAAATTAGATTTTGGTACAAAAAAATAAGATTGACACCGCACGTGGTCAGTAATTAGAAGTTTTAATGGATGCCTAAAAATAGTTTTACTTTTTTTCAAGTCTCTGCGCTTTTTTCAACCTTATTACAGCTTGACAAAAAAGAGTCTGACGCGGTGACAGTTGGAATTAAAAATAATACTGGACATTGAAGCCTTCCATGGTGTTTACGTAGCGTCCGAAGGAGTAAACCACCCACTTGGAAATGGATATCCATAAAAATAACAAGTATCAAAATCTGTTGAGTCGTAGTATAACAGGTTGCCACAGTTGCGATACTGGCGATCTCATTTATTCCACCCTCTTTTTTGCCAAGCTGTACTTATGAACAAGGGTGATAAGTGGCAGACCATCCAGTGAACTCAGGAGTAACAGTACCTACTCACGGTGACACATCAAGTGTTCACGAGGAAACGATTTTTTTATTTTTTGTTCTTCTGCTTAGCGTGTCGATGGCAATCTAAATTGTGTCGGCCCAGAACATAGCCACTAGTTTGGTGCCCTCTGTAGCGTCCATCAGTTCCTGTAATGAGCAAACAGCAGGACACGCAGGACACGATATTAAGTGCCGCATAGTTTGTGAAACGGCACCACATTTACACTCCAGGGCAGAGTCATTAATGAAACTCCACCTGAGCAGGTTTGCCTTGCTGCAACCTACCTGGGTCCGAAGTCTATTTAAAGACTTCCAGGTCAGCCATGGCAACTCATGTCCAGGTGGAAGACTTTCAGCAGGTGGAACGAATGGGTTAGCTAAGGATGCACTACCTCGCCACAGCGTTAGTCTCTCCGTAGACCGCTCGCCAGTGAGTGGAGTGACACTTCAAAAAACTGTTTCGGCTTTTCAACCTTTGCGACACGAGGGTATTTAGGTGCAGAGGGTGTCGTGTGTCTGAAGCCATTTTGGCTCTTTCATTACAGCTTGCCCCTGTTCGGCGTACTTCTGGTGGCGCTATCCCTGCCAGTGGGTACAGCATCTGTACCGGAGTCGGTTTAAGGCAACCAGTGATGATGACGTTTAATTATTATTTATTTATTTCATTTATGTATTATTTTATTTTTTTGTTTATGGCGTCTCGCAGTTCAACCTAAGAGGTTATCTTCTGCTTAACCGGACTATCATGTGGGTGCCTTGAGTGTAAGGCCTCCAGCCACGGCATAAAACGCGATCCTGGCCATACACGGACCCCGCGGTTAGTCAATTTTACATCACGCTATAAATTTCTAATATTACATGGCCTCGTTTTGTGTAGATTTCCATTACAATGAGAGATCCGCATAGACTGGTTATGTTTAGGTTGATTGGTCCCCGTGTGTGCGTAATACCAAATTTCGGTATCGGAAAGTGTTATTAGAAAAGTTGCATAATTGATCTTACTTACTGTTGAAGTCAGTTGTCAAATAATTATAATAGTAAAAATAAAAATTTGTTTCCACAAATAAAGAAAAACAGTACTTACCTATCATGTCTAAACTATAATAATATAATATTATATTATAAAGAGGAAAGATTTGAGTGTTTGTTTGCATTGAATAGGCTCCGAAACTACTGGTCCGATTTGAAAAATTATTTCAGTGTTAGATAGCCCATTCATCGAGGAAGGCTATAGGCTATATATCATCACGCTACGACCAATAGGAGTGGAGCAGCAATAAAAATGTTGTGAAAACGGGGAAAATGTGACGCAAACGAAGTTGCGCCGGACAGCTAGTAACATATACATATACGGAAAACAACAGTAAGTACTCATTTTATTTGTAGAAGACTGGTGAATTTTACGACACCAGGTGGCCTACCATGACGTCTTAAAACATTATTGTTTTACTCCTTTTCCAGTGTAGGAAAGATATGGCGCTAGACATCCTGTATAGCTCCGTCTCTATCCCAAACTGGAATAAGAGTAAAACATTACTTCTTTAAGACGTCATGGTAGGCCAGCAGGTCCCCACGGTTACTCTCAATCAATGTAATAAATACATAATAATATTTTTATGACTGAAACCCCGAACCATTCACCAACGGGAGCCCATAATACCCACACGTCGATAAACTGCAGTTACATTATTTAAAATTAAAATAATCAATTACACTAAAACTACTTTCTAAAACAGTTACACCTACTATCCTGCTTACCCCTCACAAACATGACATTGCATTTACAGCGACACACACATTTTCACTCATTCCGCATTCTCGAATGCGCACGCGATCGCGAAAACCGCTAATTGGATTATGGAACTCGATTAGAAATCGTTTAACAAGTACCTTACTGTACAATGCGCAATACATTACCGCATAACTTCGCACGATTCTTCGATAATTCACTATGAAGTACGCAATGGATTTGAAATGAAGAATAGTATTGTGTGAAATCTAATCTCGTGGTACGGAAAAAGCAAAACAGTGTGACATTCGATACCGACTTTCGTTCCACATTTGAAATTGAAGATTTGTGCCGATAATTATTTTTGATGAAACAATATAATTTATTAATTCTCGTGTGTATTTTGTTTTGTTTTGGTATGCCAGAACTGTACCAAAAGTACACCCACATTAAACATAAATGAGCACTATGAATGAAATTAGCTAGAAAAACTCTGCAGAAGAGATAGGTTTTCGAATATCGATAAAAGATTTTCAACCTATTTTTATATGGCCCCTAGTAATAATGCCGAGCCTAACTCTCGTTAGGCAGCTGGATCAAGGGCTTGATTCAGAAAGCGGTACTCCTGGACACGGCTCGTATCGTTAGGAGGTTCCTTTCTCTGGAGCCCTGACCGCGGGTAGCTTGGACCCTGTTCCCGATACCAGTGGGCTAATATTTTTATGTATTTAAATGTGTTCTTTTTTATATTATTTTATACGGAAATATTTAAAAATGTAAATTATATGTATAGAAATAAATAGATGAGAATAGTGTCGAGCCTAATACCATTACAGGTCTTACTTATTTCATTGTTTAGTCCTGTTCGAGTCTAGTTATAATGTTTTTTTCTTTCTGTCTTTCTTTAAAAATCCATACATCGAAATGCGCCCAAAAACGTCTAATCTATGAACGATACCCTATGGCACTTTTCTGCCAAGTCATAAAAATGTTTGAAAAATAACATAGTATAAAAACTCTCCTTTTATAAAAATAATAGTAGGAGTTCTGAAAATAAGCAAAAATTAAAAGGACTTTGTATATGAGCTGACGCGATCAGGTGGTCAACGTGTATAGTAATACTAAAAAACAAGTAACGATTTTCCAGAATTTAAAAAGATAAAATTGATCAATTTCGTGGACTGAAATACCACACAAGAGGTCTTTCGTTTTTTATATCACAACCTGTAAAGAACCATTTATCCGATCAATCACTTCATTACTAGAAGCTATTTCAATTCTAAGCACGAAATTCAATTAAATACTTAGAAAGACCCCATCACAAAAAGGTACAATCACGAATGTTGCCACACTCAATATAAATCTAATTAAAATGACAGTATCACCGACGCGACGGCGTATTCACGGTGTCGCGAGTTCAAAGGCGCCGCCTGCGCTTGCGCACCTGTCACTTATGGTCATATATATATATGTATTTAAGTGGTCAACTAAATGCCCATGGTATAAAAAGAATATACAGCCCAAAATAGAACCTATTTTTTTTTCATTCGTATAGGTACAAAGAACACAAGAACAGAGAACTGCATTGCTTTGTAAAGCAAAGTAGTCTAAAATTAGAATACCCAGCCAATGGATTAACAAGGATGTTAAAGATCCGAATCTTTATTATTTAGTGAAGATAGCAAATGTTTAATTTAGTGTTCTTATAATATTTAATTTTATGTTGATTTTTTTGATTTACTAAATTTTTGTGAATGTTTGGACATTAACTCAACAACGTGTTACGGGGGGTCGGAAATGTCAGAGAAAAGAATAGCACGGTTGTGCCTTTTTCCTTTTGCTAGATTTGGCGGGGGCACTGCCGTGCCCCCAGATTACGCTGGAACTGATATTCCAACGTGATTTTCTTCACTTCGTCCCCAATCGTCGTGCCCGTTTTTAGGGTTCCATACCGAAAAGATCAAACGGGACCCTATTACTGACACTTCGCTGTCCGTCTGTCCGTCCATCTGTCACCAGGCTGTATCTCATAAACCGTGGTAGTTAGCCAGTTGAAATTTCTACAGATCATGTATTGTTTCCGCTATAACAACCAATACTAAAACAGAATAAAATAAATATTTAAACGTTTAATCATCCGTTTTTCGCGCCATCATGAGTCCCTGGTACACCATAGTGTCATATAGCCACCGATCGCGTTCCTCCACGCATCGTTATGTCACCCTGGAACGTGCGCAAACGCAGGCGGCACCATTGAAGTGCTACATCCTGCAACACTGTCACATTACTTCTAGAAAATATTTACGAACACCACCTACAGTCTCATGGTTTCCTAGTACTTGTAATTTTATTGCTGGTCGGTTTTAATTTTAATTATAGTTTTATTATGGCTTAGAATTAGAGATGGGCCGAACATGGGTTTCACCGAATACGAACATTCGGCCGAATATTCTGTAAAACTGATACCGAATCGAATATTCGGCCGAATATTCGGTACATTTGATACCGTTCCGTCGCACAAATGCAGGTCTAAACTTGTTTACGCTAAGCGCGCGGATTGCCACCAGACTTCCTTCAATTAAGGCCTGATTATAATATATTATTCTAAAGAGTTTAAACAGCATGTAATCCCAAAACAGCTAGATACCTATATTTTACATTAAGTTATTATCTTTTTACCAACCTACTTTAATTGAAAATAAAGCTTCAGTGACGACAAAATCGGAAAATTACACTCTAAAATACTTACTTCATTACACTGTACACTCAAATCATGATAATACACGGGTCAATAACAGTAAAAACTTTGAGTATCACTTTGCCGAATGTTAGGTGATTCAGCTATTCGGTAAAGCTGCCGAATACGCCGAATACCGAATATAAAACGAATATTCGGCCTATCTCTACTTAGAATCTTGATTAGCAATGGTACTTGAGTAAGGTTTTTATCTAGGGATGATTACACGCTTTCTATGTATAGAACTCCAAGTAACCGTTTCGCATCAGTGTCCCTTCCACCCTTAAAAACATAGGTTAAGTAGTACCTAGACGAAAATGATGTCGCTGGTATTAATATAAAACACGCTGTATGCAAAAGTTAAAAAAAAACCTCAATCGACTTAATCATCGTTAATATTCACTTATAATTTTCTATCTTTTGCAAACTTGATAAAGAGATATGTTTTTATGTATCTCTCTATATAATGCTTCTAAAAAACTAAACAAAACAATATAAAAAAAAAAAAACGTCAGATTGCCCCGTTCGACACACCATTATGTTGAACCCACAAGAAGCGAGTCAACAGAAGCATTCTACTTCAAACAAACTTAACTTTGCTGTCAATCACGTTCCTACTGCCTCAAATACACTATTTCAATTCATTTGTTGAACTACACAACTTAACTTTGTCAACCAATTTGCAATATGCAGTCAACACAAACCTTAAAACAGAGTATTAAAGGTCAATTTCAATCGCCAAGGTAGCAGTTCAATTTGTTTTTGTAACGGTCATCTACCTCCTACAATATTATGGTCGCCTGGTAACGGGTGTAGTTATTTGCTTTAGAAAAAAAAACGTCACGATCCCTGTACTGTTACGATCATTGATTTTTTAATAACTAAATTAGTTTGGCCTTTGATGGTACGTAAATTACTATAATTTGATTGAAAAAGGTAAAGAAAGAAAGATGCATGGTTTTTTCTGCAGGAATTTTAAGAAGTCACTTGTACCGTTTCAAGATGGTAGGATTAACATGTTGGTTTCAAATGGTTGCACTAATAGCTATACAATCGTGGCTGAGTTTTGGGCTAAACTTGCTTGAAGTTTTTGCCATGGATACGCTAAGAAGAAGTACAGGCTGATTTGATCAAAATAACAGTTGAAAATCGTGTCGCTTTGTAAGCGAAAAATCCTTTAGCAGTAGGAATCACAGACCAATCAAATAATCTTGATATTCCATGTGGCTTTCTGTCTTTGTCATCATCAACCTACAACGGTCCACTGCTGGACATAGGCTTCTCCAATCGCAACTCCCATCCAGTTGCTACTAGACACCCTGCGAAGATCGTCGCTCCAACAAGCCTGTTCGGGGTCTCCACTCAAGAACACGTCGTCTACTCTAACGGTCATCGGTTCTACGGCTAATATGGCCGGCGCATTGCCACTTCAGCCTACTTATTCTGTGAGCTATGTCAAACACTCTGGTTCTCTGCCTTTGTGTTTCTGCTTAAATTCTGCGTGGGACAATTTACCTAGGTATAAGACATTATAACTAGACCATACTTCGCGGTTCAATTAATATCTGACCGCCTTAAAATTAACCCAATTTCCTCAACTACCAAATTACTAAGTACTTCTAAATCTAAGAACGGTACTTGCAAATCATATATCTGAGACTCCGTCTATGTTGGCATAATTCGCCAGATTACTGCAATTGGTATGTCATTACCTCTACGGAATGTCATAATTTGGAAAGCATATCTGGGGCATATTGATTTGGTCTATCAGGGAACTTACGTTGAAATATAGCATTTCGGTTTTTTATCGGTTACATTTCGGGGAATGTGCGATGGAATTGCATGATCTAATTTCGGCTAGCCCGTTTCATCATCGGACTACCAGACGTACGGCGATGCGCCATCGGTACATGGTGGACATCCCACCTATACGCACTAAGCGTTTTGGGAATACTTTTATAATGCGTACCGCTATGGAGTGGAATTCCTTGCCGGAGTTTGTGTTTCCCGATAGCTACAATCTAGGGGTCTTTAAGTCAAGAATGAATCGAATTCTAGGCAAGCGTGCTTCACCGTCGACCACATCATCGCTTACCATCAAGTAAGTGAGATAGTGGTCAAGCGCGAGCCTATAGATGATAAAATAAAATTGTATTTGGATTAGTTGGTAAGTAGTTTTATAGAAGTAGATCCTATGAAAGAAATATTTAATCAGTTTAATAACGGGTTTTGTATAGGTTTCCTAACACAAACGATGCACAATTGATAACGCATCCAGCTTGTCCTGCTATTTGCACATTACAGGAGCTGATGAACGCTACTGAAAGTGCTAAACTTTCGCCAAAGAGGCTGAATCAATTTAGATTGTAATCGACACTCTAAAACGAAGAATACCTGCTTGACATCATCATCATGATGCTTTACCATGATCAACGAATTTTGCGTGTTGAATCATATTTATTCCAACTAATAACGCCAAAAATTGGATGCAAGGAAACGCATATCCGCTTTACGTTTTATAAGATCGCCTTGACATTTTTCCATGAAAGAATGAAGCAAGACGGTTAACCTGCTATAGATCATAGATAAAGTTGTAACACATACTCGCACATTTAGTATTAAACTTGAGCTTTTGTTGCCTGGTATCAAAAACAAAATACAAAGTCATTTATTCAAATGAGAAAAATTAAAATAATACTGATGCAGTCTTCCAAAACAGCCGCCCTTAACCACTTCCTAGTTTTTAGCTGGGAAGAAGTGTCGGACCAAACTATCAATATCCTCAATAAACTCCAACCAATAGCAATGTCGAATAGGTAAGGCCCGGTTAACAAACCTCAGAAACCAGTTGACTCCTCTTCTGACACCTCAAACTGACAAGAAAATACCTGATACCGTCATCTAAGATTAACCAGTCAACGAGCTTCTTACCACGGTTGACATCCAAGAGTAAACCGGACGCACTTAAATATCGTCACTTGCAAGCTCTTTTAAATGCCCCACGGCTTCTCCCATAGATTTATGAAGGAAGTCGCCATTCAGTTAAGAACTAACAAACAAGCTATTATGCGTCAGTAAACTGGCAACAAACACAAATACACACACAGACACATAGTATAAATATTGGTTTGTGTTGTGTGTTTGTACACACTTGATTATGCCCGTGTATTTGCTCACGTTTGATTCAGAAATAATCCTACTGAAGCGTTTTAAATATAGTACTCCTGACGGTTTTCGGTCACCTTTGGCGCGGGAATTTTTTTTTTTTTTAGTGCACAAGTGTATGCGCAGACACAGGTGCACTCTCTGTTCCCTTACACTCATAGTCCGACGAGACGGCAAACCGACACGACCGGAGAGAGATCAGGCCAACGGCTTAACGTGCTTTCCGAGGAAACATAGAGCCAACTTCCGAACTCCGGGCAACTACTGTGAAATTCCAAATGGAAAAACCTAATAGCACTTTTTGCCCGACCTGGGGATCGAACCCAAGACCCCACGCTCAGCAGTCGCTTTTGCGACCACGAGACCAACGGCTAATGACACTCAGGGATAATGTGGCTACCCATTGGTAAAAGAATTTTCGGAATCGGGTCAGTCATTCCAGATTATCTCCAACATCCAAAGTTTACCTTTTAGTAAACATACACACAAATACTTTATTCATACAAAGTTTCATGTATTCAATTAGACGGAACATGAAATAAATTAATACAATATCATTAATGTGTCGTGCGATTCAGTCAGAATTGTGGGGAATTGTAAAGTCTTGCTAGTTAAATCAAAACTATACGGTGTACCGAGAGCGTTGCGAGGTTTCGACTTCTATTGGATTCATTCTCATACAGTCGGAGAGGAAAGTGATTCGGTAGGTACTTACTTATTTAATTTTAAAATGTTAATGGGATAGCTATCATAAAAGGTGGCTAATTTAAAACTACATATCTTTTGACAACTTGAACTCAAGTCAGTTGTAACACTTGTAATTGATCCGGGTGTCCGGGTGTTCTCCAAAGTTAAGCTTCTTAATTTTTAAGAGCCCCATATCTAACAGAGTGGTTGAAAGGTGTTTTCTATCTGACTTCTCTGAGTAGAAACACCTAAAGAAACGCAAAGATCTATTTTAAGTCTAGACAACTAGGTCCAAAGCGCGAAATGACAAATGGTTTGCAAATTATCAAAAGAGAACGACATATAGATCAAGTACATTTAATGTGTCTGAGATGGTTCTTTTTAACTTATCCACTTCTGATTGAAGATTCTGAATGGTGAACTATAATTATTCCATCATTGACGAGTGCACGTCCTTTGAATCTTCAATATTCCAAATCCTGCTACATTTTTAAGGGTAAATGGCATTAGACAAGTGTCATTTATACTTATCTTCCTACTAAACTGAGTAGCATACCTACTTAGTATTACAACTCGTTTGTTCCGACATTTTATTACCTGTCCAACAGCGTTTAGAATAAATTAACACCTATTGACGACTTTAAGTTGCATTCCGAAGTGTGAATTGAAGAAAAACTTGGCTAATTACTTACTTAATCCAAGTGTGTCTTCTTTCTTGGTAATTAGTATCTATCCTAGAAGGATTTCTCGGCAATAAGTACAAAAATATAAGTGCAAGAGGTAACGAAACTAACCCAGGATGGGTTAGTTCCGTTACCTCTTGCACTTATAATATATACTCTAAATTTGGTAGCGCCACACTAATAAATAAATAAAATAAAAACTATTTATTTCAGATTAACGGAATCCATAGAAGACTAAGACTAAGAAGAGTAATTAGAAAAGCTAATAAATTCATGCAAATGCTATCTGCGGATCATGGATGATCAGACCGTATTTGACTTCCATACAATGAGCTCTATTATTCAAATCAGGATGAGATAAGTATTGGAGTTGTTCTGTCATAACAAAAATCTATCAGTTACCTTGGTACCGAAGATATTGACCCGCGTGAGCTGGACATAGAAATTATCGCTTTCGTTATAAGCATGTGTGACGATAATACTTTTGGACAAATTGGATTAGGCTAAAGATTTAAAAAAATATAAGCGAAAATATACTAAGAATAAAGAGTTCAAGTTCAAGATGGGCAGATTGCCCATCTTAAGGCCCAGACTCCACAGAAGCGGAGAAGAGCGGAGCGGAGAGGAGACGTGTCGAAACCGACCAATCAAATTGGTTGAAATCTACATCGCGTCTGTCATTTCTTGCTATTGGCCGAATCTTGCACATCTTCTCTCCGCTCCGCTCGTCACCGCTTTGGTGGAGGCCGGGCCTTAACCAAAAACGCACTTTAACTTACTAAGTTGAGAGTAGACGTAGTTACGAGTAGTTTGTCTACGTTTTAAAATCAACCAGTTACAACTAGCTCAGCTGTTCGTTTGTATTTAAGTTTGCAATTAGGTGAACGAGTAAAACTTGTAAATTTTCCCAAGTGAAAACGAACAGGATTGCATGAAAGCTTGTCAAAAATAATGGGTTTCCTATGTAATCGAGAGACCCACTTTTCTTGTTCTTTATTTTTACACTGGCGACTTTAACATACAACGATACATTAGTGGTGTAATTTCTCCCTCTTATTGTATTTTAGCTTCAATTCTATGGATATCATTGTCTCATAACGGATCCATCTACAGTTACATGTCGAAAAACTTCAGAAGTAGATCTGCTGTGTGGGTTTTAAAGGAAATTCATAATATCCTGACCTGACTCAAGAAAGGTATTGAACCAATTTCAACTAAAACTTTGAACCTATAATTTCTAATTATAACCCAGATATTTAATGGAGTTGAAGGAAAGAAAGAAAAATATTTATTGGGCTCAGTCAGGACATACAATAAAACCAACAAGAAGGGTAAAACAACATAAATTAGTCTAGAACGAGGCTAAAAGACTCATATCTCAGAAAGGTACAGCGATATTTAAAATAAAAGTCACTGCGCTGCCGCTGGCTAATATCCTAACTTCCTCCCACCTTAGCGGTTTTCGAGATGACTAGTAATCATTTATCTAACCCACTTAAAAATAAACCACTAATTGACAACACTTCATCAAATTCCTTCTCTTCATCATCATTTCAGCCGAAAGACGTCCACTGCCTTCCCCAAAAAGGGGGGGTTTTGCCATAATCGCCACGCTTGGCAGGCGGGTTGGCGTTCGCAGTACGGTTGTTACAAAAGCACAGAGAACGCTGCTGCCCATTCTCTGGTAAGTCCCGAGTCGCCTCTTACGACACCCACGGTAAGCTATGGGATGGTGCTATTCTTTACGTCCGACACCATACAAATTCCTTTTATAATTAACTAAAGCTTTTACTAACCACTTTTCTTCCCGCGATTACTAAAACAGTTATACTATTACCGGGTGGGAACATTTGACAAAGAGCCATTGTTCGGTTGGCAGGGTCTGTGTCTGATGTTCTGTCCTGGCTGACATTCGTTTGGTGACCTTAGTCGCTTGGCTATTGTTTCGGGAGAGCCTTAGCTCTTATCTTTTATATTGTCCTGGTACAAGATGTGGGTGGATAGGATATATTTCGTAGGTTTTATGTCAAAGGAGGTAGTTTTACTGAGTTAGAAATGAAGAGGATTTTTACTACTTAAATCAACTGAAAATAATTGTAGATTTTGATCAATTTGTTTAATAAAATAAGGGAAGCTGTTTTTTTTTTGGGAATGCCATCTCGCAGTTCAATCTAGGAGGTTGTCGTCTGCTTAACCGGACTATCCTGTGGGTGCCTTAAGAGTAAGGCCTCCAGCCAGGGCATAAAAACTTACAAACTAAGCGACTACACGCTAAGGGCACCCCCTGTGGGGTACGAGCCTCGGCTTAGGGCGTCGCTGGGGGAGGACTGCATGGGGGCAGGCTGAATCTGAATGATATTATTATTTAGGGGCTGATTTAAAACTACCGGCACAGCATCGCGGGCTGGCTCGAGCGAGGGTCGGGGGGGGCATGGACCGGGACGTCGCGACGGACCTCGACGGCGAGGTCGGAAAGACGGCGGTTTGTGTCTGAACTTTTTAAGAGTGCTAGTCTCTTTGCTACTCTCCTGGAGGAGGGTGGTAGCATCATCGGGAGTGACGAGGGTATGCTGAGGACGGCGTACTGTACTAATGCGCGAGGGTTCGTAACGGGCGGCTAAGGGAAGCTGCCGACCGTCCCCATGTTTGAGGAAAACCTACGCTTAATCATTTCAATAATGGAACACTGATAACAAAATCACTGCACAAAAAAATAAATTAAAAATTTAAAAAACCCCCGACATAAAAAAAACCTCTAAAAAGACAAAAATAAATTAATCCAAGCGTCGTAGCGTCGGGGGTCCGCTTTGTTCTGTGCTTGTACTAAGCAGTCTTCTTAGCGGTCCCCCGACGCTACGACGCTTGGATTAATTTATTTTTGTCTTTTTGGAGGTTTTTTTTATGTCGGGGGTTTTTAAAATTTTTAATTTTTTTTTTTTCATTCTTTTTAAACTTAAATTATTTTTTCTTAGCCTTGACTGTCCTACTCCTGGGCGTAGGCCTCCCCCTTTCCTTCCAGTTATCTCGATGTTGTGTCTCTTCTCGCTAATTAACGAAACCAAGGAAAGATATACTTAAATTTAAAAAGGGGGGGAGGGGTGCCCCCCCTCAGCAATGCCCATGGTGGCAAGCGACAACATTTAAAAATTTCAAATAGACTACCTGTGTAAGTTGTTTATATCCCTTCATTAACTAGAAAAGAGGTGATGATCTTAAAACGGCTGAGCAGATTTTCTCGAAACATAGCTAAGAACACTCTCGACTAAAATATCTTTCAAACGACACCACTTTTACCAAAATCGGTTCATCCGTTCAAGAGCTACGATGCCACACACAGATACACAGATACACAGATACACACGTCAAACTTATAACACCCCTCTTTTTTGGTCGGGGGTTAAAAAGGATCTAATGCAATTATTAAGACTTGGCCATAATATCTGAGTCAGCTTTAATACCTAGTTGTGGTCGTCTGGTTAGATTTATGATACTATCTTTAACTTTGAATAGATTTCTCTCGGATATGAAACCATCTACTTTCCCCGTACATTGTAGTAATAGTTAATTCATCCTATTCATTACGAAGTTCGATCATAATATCTTGTGAAAATTACTGATGGTAGTGATTTTTAGAAACCAATATGTCAATCATTTAATTTTAATAAAAATAGATTTAACTAGCTGTCCCGCGCAACTGCGTCTGCGTCACATTTTCCCCGTTTTCGGAATATTTTTCATTGCTGCTCCTTTCCTATTGGTCGTAGCGTGATAATATATAGCCTATGCCCTTCCCCAGGTTGAAATCTATCTTCTTGCCAAATTTCATTAAGATCCGATCAGCCGTTTAGTCGTGAAAAGGTAAAAAACAAACAAACAAACATCCAAACAAACATACAAACACACATACAAACATACAAACAAACATAGTACAAACATACAAACAAACATACTAACAAACAGAGTGACTTTCGCATTTATAATATTAGTATGGATTGTATGGATTATGTAAACCAATGAAGTTGAGACGAGAGACGACGATGAGATGAGATGGTGAAGGATGCGGGGTTTTTTTTTTTTACTATCATCTTTTTCTACCTTTTGTAGTAAGCGATGACTTATTGTCGGGCCTACGCTGTCCTCTCATACTTAGGTACTAACGCTGTAACATATCCAAATATTGTAGAACCAAATGATTTTAAAAGAGTAACCATGGAGTTTCTTGCCGGTTCTTCTCCATAGGAAACGACCAACCCGAACCGTGCCTCTTCTGTCGACGTTTTATAAGTGCCCATGTAGGCCTATGTAAAATAAAATATTTTGATTTTGATTTTTGATTTTGATCCGCTGGATGAGAGTCGCACGGGACCGGTCAGTCCAGCAGTGGACGTCTTTCGGCTGAAATGATGTTGATGAAAAGCAATATAGTCCTACTTAATCAATTGCATCTATGATAAATTGCCTTCACGCATCATAGTGATGGGAAAGCCATAATTTACATCTGGTATCTCGATACCAGAACACTTACAAACATAATGATTACCAACTTCCTATCGGGACCAATAAAAAACTGGTTCCAGTGATCGCCCCACAAAATTGATCTCGTTTCATATCGATCAACGTGCATGCTTCACGCAACGGTTTTTGAGAGCTCCGGTTATTTTATAACGTGGGAATTGATTACGTTTGACGGTTGTAAATAAAAATATGAAGAGAAAGGTTATTGGTCAACCATTGGATGCCTGCCTGGTTGGTTAAGTGGTTGCAAATACTTCTACTGCTGACCAAGAAGATTAGATTTCGCGGACGGGCAAAGTATTATTACTATTTGTTATTCTGTGAGGAGCTCTTGGCTAAATAATAATAGTAGCCACACGGGTCGATCTATAAGATTAAGCACGGCTTAATCTTATAGATCGACCCGTGTGGCTACTTTGCCGAGGTTGGTCCGTGGATGGGTGAATTACATACAGAGTTTCCTCCGTGCCCAGGTTAGCATGTTAAGCCGTTGGTCTCGGCTGTCATTTGTAGATGTTTGACAGTCGTTACGATTAGTCAGAAGCCAAAAGTCTGACATCCAGTCTTACCAAGGGGTATCGTATTACCCAGTTACTGGGTTGTGGAGGTCAAATAGGCAATCGCTTCATGTAAAATACTGGTACTCAGCTGCATCAGGCAGTTAGCTTTACACCGATAACATGGAAAAAACACAAGTGGACGAATAAGGATGTATTAGAAGTGAACAGGCACGAGATGATGAGGCATATCTTTTCTGGTAGACTTAGAAAAGGCTTATGGTCAACTATGGAATCATACGAAGCAGTGGATGCTTATTACCTGAACTAGAAAATAAACATTAATTTGATATTTATAGTAGCAATAATTCACTCATACCCGGTTAAAGCTATGAGGAGATTTTGTTTACCGATGGAAATAAATGAGGTTTTCAGTTTTACGAGTACTACACTGGATCAACAAGTCAGTCTTAAATTATTTGTGACTGAGTCGTTTCTCTTTTATTCTCAATTGCTACTTCCGAGCAAATCAGGTGGCCTAACATGACGTCTTCAAACATTATTGTTTCATTCTTGTTACACAGTGGGAAAGAGACGGAGCTATACAGGTATTCTAGCTCCATCTCGTTGTCATTCTGGAATAAAAATGAAACAATAATGTTTTAAGATGTCATAGTAACCCCCCAGTTACTCCTATAAGTTTATTGTGTCGATTCAGTTCTGTAATTTATTTAATCACCGCTGCCCTCAAAAACGGCGAAGAAAAACATCGTGAAGAAACAGGCATGTCCTAGAACTAAAAAATCGAAGACATGATTGTGATATCTACCAACCCGCACTAGGCCCGCGTGGTAGATTACAGCCCACTCCATCTCATAGAGAGGAAGCCTGTGTCCCAGCAGTGGGAACATTATAGGCTGATGATGATGATTCATTTCGTCAGTTACATCCTGTCCAAGTCCCATTGAGAGCGTGCCTAATGCCATCAATGGCACACAAATCCAGACATCAAACTGCCTCTAAGAAAAAACCAGTATCACATTTTTTGACCTGAGAATCGAACCAAGGGAGGAGAACTTCATGTTCAACTTAAAATATATTGTAATCACCAGAGGTCGGAATTAGGTAGAGTTATTTTGTACTTGCATCGAAATGTTGATATTAATATGGATGTTTCCTTGCGTGTGCGGTTTGGAATTTTGCAACTTCGGAAATCCGATGTTGGATGGTTTAAATAGTGTAAAAGTAAATTAAAAATAAAAGTTTTTTATTTAATTGATTGAAGGATTAATAGAATTGAAGGATTTTTCTGCTCTTTAAAATTCATATCGGGATAAGTACACAAATAACTCTACCTAATTCCGACCTCTGGTAATCACATATTTTTTTTACCTACCTTCTTAAAATTCTATAGAACGACATAACGTTTGTGTTCCTAGAGAATTTTAAGTACTAAACTTGAATTTCATTGATCGACATTTTGACCGACAAAAGAACCATGAATTTTATTGATGTTTTGAATAGGCTACTAAAATTTATGTTATGTCAAATATTATGGGTGTTAAATAATAGTATAAATAAATTATACCGTGTGACATAACGATGTGGCTCTGTATTTATACATTATAATATTTTCTATACCTTTTATTAGGTAATGCAAAGTGCGGAGATCGTTTGATCATCTTTTATTGAACCCACGGGTGATGATGAGAAGAAAATGAAAAGGGTGAACCAGTAGTAACTTTGTTTGGGTCTTATAATCCCTACGACGGTGAAGGAAAACGTCGTAAGAATACCAGCATGACCTTCAACCAAAAATATAGAGATTTGACAACCACGCACTGGGCCAGCGTGGTAGGTCGTGGCCGGCTCTTTCTCACCGAGAGCTTAGGAGGCCTGCGTCCCCGCAATCTACTCTAATTTTAATAGACTATTTACAGTAATGTGATAATAATCTTAATGCACTGAATGAAAATGATTAATGTCCCGTGTTTGCGATTACTTTTTTCACGGCAATTGAAGCAACAATAAAGTGATCAATCTGTATTACAACTTTAGCTGATCGTTTTTATTGCGAGCTTTCTTTGATTGATGTTTTTCTTACTAGATCAGTTTGATGACTGCCTCTCTGGCCAAGTGGCCGCAGACGCTACTACTGAGTTTGAGGTCTTGGGATCGATTCTCGGGTCGGGCGAAGTGTTGTTGAGTTTTGTTTATCAGGCAGTTCTCAGTAGTAGTTCAGAGTTTTTGGGCCCGGTTGATTGCAATAGGCTCACCCTCGAGTACAAATAAATGGTGGATGTGGTACTATTATTAACCTCTGCCTAACACTTCAAGGATTAGAGTGGATTTTATGACAGCCTTTTTTTTTAAAAAAAACACTTCCACACTAGGAATTTTTCCTGTATCGTGGGTGCGTTTACAAACATTGAAACTCACATACACAAACAGCCAGATTCATCTAGTTTGAGGTAAACTTGCCTTAGTATTTTACTCTTGAGAAGTTACAAACAACATCTCTTACCTCTTACAAAACGGTCATTTTAACAAATCACAATCAATAATTGATGACCTTTTTCACGATTTAAAGCCAAGCAATCTGCCAACTCATCAATCAAAATCACACTGGTGAATCAATCATCTATTATCATCTAACAACTCATTCATTACCATAACCGTATTTCGAACCTGTCATTGTCAATCAAACTTAACAATATTATCGGTATCGGTACCGAAAGATACCGCGCCCATCACTACGATCCGAATATCCGATACCAGATCTATTTCGGCATCGATTCTCGTTCGACTCGATTCTCGGTACACATTGTTCTGGTAATGAATCGGTAACGATTGTCATTGTGGTGTCCCAGGAACCACCCATTGTGTTGGTACCGCGAAACGACACTTCCTACTTTAATTCGCCATTGTTCTTTATAATGGGAGTAGGGTTACCAAACTTTAGTTGTTGAGGCATGAATGGGTGTTGTTTTGACGTTGTTATAGAAAATGGCTGGTTGTGTTGTTGAAATTGATATTAGGCCACCATGTTTATGTTTTGCTAAGAGAAATGGCGCTTGTTTTATTTTCCTGTCTTCATTTATGTCATAGATTTTTAGATCCAAAAGGATTTTCCATTTATAATTAATTCATTTATATATTTTTGGTTTTGATTGATTGGTTAAGAACGGAAAATATTATTCTTTAAGCAAAAAATATGTAAATACTTCCTGCATGTGTAAATAGTGTAAGTAGCTACTGAATTTGAATAATCTTCTAAAAATGCAATGTGTAATCTGAATAAAGGACCTTGTGCTTTTTTAGGCTTTTAAACGATTGGTGTTCTGTGAAAGGGACGCAGGATCGATATTCGCACGGACCAAACACAAACAATGTGCATGGCATACAGATTATAAGTTTATCACTACATAGTATAAAACAAAGTCGCTTCCCGCTGTCTGTCCCTATGTATGCTTAGATCTTTAAAACTACGCAACGGATTTTGATGCGGTTTTTTTAATAGATAGAGTGATTCAAGAGGAAGGTTTATAGGTATAATACATGCATAGAGGAACACTGATAATTTTAGAGGTTTCCAATGTGATGTCGACAGACATTCTGTAGTACCTATATTTAGTATCAGCATTGCACCCGTGCGAAGCCGGGGCGGGTCGCTAGTTATTTATAAGTTCCGATTCTGGGTATCTGTAATGCATGTAGGTAAGTCTTTGACTATCTGTAAATACAAATAAAGGAGCTTTATTTACAAAAGTTATAGCCTTTTATTATTTTTGTGTTAATAAAATGGGTTATTTAAAGAGAGAGTTTGTAAAATAAAAAAAAACATTTATTATTTATTCTAGCGTTGTGGCATATTCTTACTATCTTATACACCTATGGTTATTATCAACCGCTATAAAAAATATTATTTTTATAATAGCGTTTAACTGTAACAAAAAATATAAAACTTTTTTCCTCACTTTAACACAAACTCCTATACTTAACTAAGAAATGCCTGCATTGGTTAATAAAAAGAATGTTCAAGATCTTCCATGTAGATATTTTTTTTAAAGCATTGCCCTTTGCTAATAACTGCTTACGCCGCGTCGTGTGCACATAGCGTGAAGCATTCCATGAGAACCACTAGGGATGGACGGGCTAATTATAATGTATCGAGCACATTTCTTTTTTTTCTTAGATATTAAGCGAGAAAAGAGTTTTATTATGAGGTCGGTGTGAATAAAAGGGATTCATCGTTGTAAAATATATTAAATAAGGGTTATTTATAACATGGGGTAAAGGAATTTACATAAATGGCAAAATGTCGGTAAACCATATATGTACACAGAACATTTCTGAACAGACGTGATGTTATATTTCATTTAGTAACTCTGAATTACCGTATTTTCCTTTTCAATTTGATCTATTCCTTTGCTGCCTGGGTGCCAGCGTGCAAAGCCTATTATAGTGATCAGATAACGAAAAATTATATTTTAAATGCTTTGTAAAGTTTCATGTATCGGTTATTTATAATAATTATTATCGTCTACTATTTTTGTCTTAATTATTTAAAAAACAGACACTTACTATAAACATTTACAACAATTAAAGACTATTATATAAAATATCTACTCTAACAACAAACTATAAAAGGCGACAAAAAACTCCTCCTCAACGCTGTCAGCTAGTAATGTGCCCAAGAGACTAAGAATCTAATAAGATAATATAATCTTAAAGGCACAGACATACATATTTTTCTCTCTCAAAAATACAGTTATTATGGTGCAGTAGCAGTGGCTGCAGAATGAGATATTCATCAAATAAAACGTTATCTTCAAAAATAAAGACTTCGGTAAATTACGATTAAGACCTTTTAATTAACTCTTAACTGACAACATTTAAGCGACGATTAGCTGGTTAATTAAGTATTAAATATGGTTTTAAAGAGCCTCTTTAAAAAAAGTAGGTTATCAGTTTTTTCGAATAAAACAGATCTCTTTGAATTTGCCGAGAAGTTTTCTTTTTCTCATTTACTGGATGATATTGAATATGATAATTCAACTTTAAGGCTGTGAAACCTTTATATCAAATGCACCTGGAAGGCTTAAGTTATTTTCCAGATGAGTGGCAACCGTTTATCAGGATGGACATAAACTTTTGATAACTTAATAATCAGTCCCATATTTTATTGTCTTTTCCATTACTATTATTGCTCATTATTTACAAACTGCAAATAAATATAAAATAAAAATAAAATATGTACAAGTATCAAAATTACAGGGCGTCAAAAAATTCGTCGACATAGCTGTCGACAGGAAAAGTGCCCAGAAGGCTGGCCGCATTGCCACGTTGGATGGCAATGCTGATTCTTTGACCAAAAAAGAGGCCAGCAATCTGGTCCCGTAAAGCGTCGACCAACCGCTTAGCGATATCCCGAAACACAAGATGGGCACTCGGGCCCCATGGCCCTAGTGTTTCAACCCCAAACGGCTCAAATACATAATTACCAATTAAATTATTGTATTTGCGCCGTTTAAGGTTTTCAGCGCCCGCAGCAGCCGCCCCAGCGCAGCTAACCGTGCTACGAAGATGGGATGGCGCAAGGGTGTCGACGCAAGTCGCATCCCACACCAAAGGCCTACCCAACTTCCATGGCATTATGGTCATACCATCTGGTCTCTATTATTGCTCATAGAATGTCTCTTTGTAGTATAGACACTCCGATCTGCATTTTACTATTGTTTTCGGTAAACTCTCAGTTTGAGCTACCTAATTTCTCTTTTCCCTTTTACTCCAGATTCCCAAATCGATGAGTACTTCACGTTCAATTAGCGATTATCTTGAAAACAAACCATAAAATTTTTACTTACTTATTTTATTTATCACCCAACGCTTCAATCAATAAAAATTTCTACGACACTTTCGCTTAAAAGTAAGCGATTAAATTGCGGTATAAAACTAATTGGTATCATCGATAGGTACCGAAAGAAAGTTGGGTGCATGGCGCATCACTGGTCTCATTAATATTCATGGTGGGGTTCAAAGTCAATGTGTTCTTCTTGATATTTATTCATTATTAATGTTCAAATGCTTGTTACCCATGCATTTTCAATGAATAATAACATGATGTGACGTTTAATTATTTAACTATATTATACTATATTATATTTAAATGAAAACAGATTAAACCTTTGTGGTTTGTTCGGTGCTCCGTGCCTCGGAAAGCACGTTAAGCCGTTGGTCCCGGCTGTCATTTGTAGATCTTTGACAGTCGTTACGAGTAGTCAGAAGCTAAAAGTCTGACATCCAGTCTTACCAAGGGGTATCGTATTACCCAGTTACTGGGTTATGGAGGTCAGATAGGCAGTCGCTTCATGTAAAATACTGGTACTCAGCTGCATCCGGTTAGACTGGAAGGCAACCCCAAGATAGTTTGGGAAAAGGCTAGGCATACGATGATGATGATGGTTTATTCGGTGCATGTTTGTATTTTTCTAACCAAACCAAAACAGACAGCAAAGTCATCCCAATTTCTCTTTCAACGAAACTACGCAGACCTTCCAAAAGCAATCGGAAAGCAACAAAATGACAATACAGAAATGAGCCTTAAATATTCAGTATCATTATCACCGAACAGTTTAACAGAAGCTTTCTTACACTTTCTAAAAGTTTCGATATAATTATCCGTTTTCAAAGTGTGAAGTACTTGCCTTTAGTAATCTTGGACTGATTGTTATTAGAAGTAAAAGTTTAATAGTTAAAGTACTGGTTAACGAGTTCACTGAGATGGAACTTAATTTGAAAGAGTAACGTCATATTCATCGTACTGTACCTACATCATGTAATTCGTTCGACTTGCTGATTCATGCTACTTTTATGGATGCCCAAGTTGGTCAGTATTGTATCATAGTAGCTAACTTAGAGCCGTTAGCATCATGCTTGTGTTTCTTAAAGTCACAAGCGCTATAATAGTTGGCCACGTTTTTATACAGCCAGTAGGTCTGAGCCAATTTCTATAACCGGGCACTAACTAGAACACTGGGCTACTAGTAAAAAGGAGAATGGGCAAATAACTATAGATACCCAATACAAAGACCCTTGGGGGTATGAGGAGCAGGGTGTAAACTTCCTCAATATTCCATTGAAAAGGGAAAATCCTGCTGGTGGGTGCCTGCCCGATAGTTGTTGTCGGGTTTCTGTATATCTTCTTAAATCGATGTAAACTTTGCTTGCGCGATTCAGACTATATTATTTCTTCTCTATACTCAAAGATGGCGCTGTAGTACTTTTTGTTCTAAGTTGTGTTCTGTAGGTCGCCATAACCCAATAAACTATAAGAGATACATATTCTCAAAGCGTTCTAAGGGGAATCTTCTTCCACACCAAATTTTCGGGGTTAACAACCTAAAAGTTGTGATTTTTTACTGGTTTTATTTAATTAACTACTATATACATTACAACGATTAACAAACTAATAAAATAAATAACTAAAATAACAATAAACTATATGAGGGCATCAAAAAAGTCCTCCTCAACGCTGTCAGTTGGTAATGTTCCCAAGAGACAAGCAGCATTGCCACGTTGTATGGCAATATTTAGCCTCTGACCAAAGTTAAAGCCAGCTCTTGGGTCACGGGAAGAGTCAACCAGGTGTTTCGAAATTTCCTTAAAAAGGCTGTGAGCACTCGGACCCCACGGCCTCAGAGTTTCAACCCAACGAGCTATGGGTACTTATCAAGACTTATTATTTTATCACCATCAATGCAAGAATAAAACCCATATAATAGTCTTGAACCGGCAGGTGGTATAAAAATACTGCGACATCGGACATTAAATAGAGTTATCTACATCAGCCATTTCCTCTGACCACAGCTGCTGCTTGCCATGATAAACTATTATTTATTACTGTGTTTGCTACTTTATAGTTTAATGTTTAACAAAGACTAATGATTTGTTTGTCTGATAGTGAAATAAATGGCGTGTGTAGTTGGAAGTCTGGAGATGTTTTATTACTTTTTAGAAGTGTTGCTTCTATAAGCGATCATCATCATCATTTCAGCCGAAAGACGTCCACTGCTGGACATAGGCCTCCCCCAAATGTCGCCACATTGATCGGTCCCGTGCGACTCGCATCCAACGGATCCCCGAAACCTTCACCAGGTCATCGGTCCACCTAGTGGGAAGCCTTCCAACGCATCGTCTCCCGGTTCGCGGTCGCCATTCCAGAACTTTTCGGCCCCATCGGCCATCTGTTCTGAGAGCAATGTGCCCTGCCCACTGCCACTTAAGTTTGGCAATTCTTCGGGCTACGTCGGTAACCTTGGTTCTTGGTTCTTGGTTTCTTCTATAAGTAAATTCTACAAATTATCTGCCTAGCCTTTGCCCAACTACATATGTTGGGGTCGGCTTCTGGTCTTGCCGGATTCCTGAAATACTCATAATTTACATAGAGCGACTGCCTATCTGACCTACACAACCCAGTTAGTACTGGGGAAAACTATGGCTGTCACTTGACTGACAGATGTGTAACGACTGTCAAAGATATGTAAACGGCTTAACTTGCTTTCAGAGGCACGGAGAGAACTCGGTATGTACTGGGTGGTCAGCCATCCTCGGACCAACCCAGGGGAGCGCGGTTTAACCTTAACCTAGCGGCTCTAATTATTGTATGCAGAAATAACTTTATTTTGTTTATGTTTTTGTTTTGCATTTCCATGTACATACATGGACGTACATACTATTGCTGCCCACTGCCCCTCTTTTTACTCGACTACGGCGAACGAAAAAGAAGCGTTATGATTTTTATTCTACTTGTCCAGACCGAATGCAATTGTGGGTAAATCCGTACTCCATCTAGTTTAAACAATAATATTATTTTCTTTAACTTTTTACCTTACGTTTGTTTTCAACTTTTTATGTTTTTGTCAACCCTTTCCTACCGCAGAAGAAGCGTTGGGACCATTTAAGTTATAAATGATATTAAAGTCACTTAAATCGTTAATACTCCAAGTTTTACTTACTTAAGGAGGAAAAGGGCGGCACAAACTACACACATTTAGTATTCTTGCATATTAACTGTATCCTGTACTGATGTCTAGCTGCAAATTAAGCTAGATCTCTAATAACCTGGGTGGAGCTACTGTGGAACTTATTCGCTTAGGTGGTCCATGTGGTGGGTAGATATTTTATTAAGTGAGTTTCTTGACATATTAATAGCATAAGTATAATCGGAGAGCAGCGGTGGCCCAGTGGTGGCAGCCCCGACTTACGAGCAGTAAGCCGTGAGTGCCAACCCAGGCAGGCGCATTACTTTGTGTAATTTTTTTTCATCACCGCTGCTGTCAAAACGGTGAATGAAACCATCGTGAGGAAAGCGGCGTGTTGTAGAACTAACATCTACCATCCCACACTGGGCCGGCGTTGTAGATTACAGCCCACTCTCTCTCATAGAGAGGATGCCTGTGTCCCTGCAGTGGGAACATTCTAGGCTGATGATGATGATGATGATAAAGTATTATTAGTCTTTAACGTCCCACTGCTGCGACACTGGCTTTATTTATGTGAGAAGGAATGAGTCGTAATCTACCAGCATATCCGGACATGCCTGCTACCTCACGATTTTCTTTCACCATTTTGAAATCAGTGGTGTGCCCGCTTGGGTTTGAACCGACCTGAAAACTTCGAAAGTCGGGGCTCATACCGCTAATCCACTTCGGCTACTACATTATCATTGATTGATTAAAACGATATAATTTTGTAGACTCTCTCTGGAGTCTGAATTGGTATTCAGTTAATAGAAAAACTGGCCAAGTGCGACTCGGAATCGCGCACGAAGGGTTTCGTACCATTATTTATAATATACGGAACCCTAAAAACGAGCGAATATTTATTTTATTCTGTTTTTAGTATTTGCAGTTATAACATCAACAGAGATACATATCTGTAGAAATTTCAACTGGCTAACTATTACGGTTCATGAGATACAGCCTGGTGACAGACGGACTGACGGACTGACAGCGAAGTCTCAGTAATAGGGTCCCGTTTGACCCTTTGGGCACGGAACCCTAAAAATGTGGTGAAAATGGGGTGTGGTTGTACTTGTTAAGTACACATCAGCTTATGCGGAGGATTACGAGACGAGATGTTATGTTAATAGAAAAAACAAATCGCCCTCTTAGCAGAAAACCCATTGACATTAATATCACTTCCATTACAAATAAACAGACGTTCCCATAATTTCTAGATCAAATAACTCCGAGGCTCATTTGTCGTGGGACCCTGCCTGATAATGGTTCATCATAGAGATCATAGCACGAACTCGTTAGCATAGATCTGCAAATGACAGTATCATAGTACAATCGTTAGCATGGCTGGGAATGTTATGATTGCAATAGTATGGTAGTCAGTGGTATTCTGAGAGACTGAGGAGACCTCAGTCAAGACTGTTGGAATTGAAACATACTACCTTACGTATATTGATGCAGACATACCCAAAGTAAAAAGTGTTGTTATAATATCCGAAACGCGTTATGACTTGATTGATTCAATGATGCTCGGCGCACTAAAAGTGCGTTACGAAATGAACACTATCACGACAAGAAAGAGCAATTTCATATTAAGATTTCAGAGATTTCGACGGATCTAAAGCGCCTGCAACAAAACATTTTTCAATAATATAGGAATGGCAGTAGGAATAGAATTGACAGGCACTAGTGTGAATTCTGATCCCTAGCAAGCCTGCTCTCATCTCCACGTCCCAACACATTTTTAAATCATTCCTTATTGCCCTCCGAGCCTGTAAAACTATTAATCAAATAAACAATTAACACCAATGAATTACTTACATCGTTGCAAACATACTCCCTTTCCCACCTAGGTACCGTTACTCTGAAATGATGGACGATGCTGGGCCAGTGTGGGGCGTAGCTATTTCTCTGCTGGCCCGTATAGGAGATTTGTGGTGACTGCTTTACCGACCAATATGCATTATGTGCTTATAGGTCGGTAAAGTAGTAGGATGGTCGCAGGATGTGTATGTGACAGGTCAGAATTGAGTTATAAGATATAGTCATCATCTGCCTAGCCTTTTCCCAAACTATCTTGGGGTCGGCTTCCAGTCTAACCAGATGCAGCTGAGTATCAGTATTTTACATGCAGCGACTGCCTATCTGACCTCCACAACCCATTCGGTAACTAGGTAATACGATACCTCTTGGTAAGACTGGATGTCAGACTTTTAGCTTCTGACTAATCGTAACGACTGTCAAAAATCTAAAAATGACAGCCGGGACCAACGGCCTAACGTGCTTTCCGAGGCACGGAGGAAACTCGATATGTAATTATGGTCACCCATCCACAGACCAACCTCGGCAAGCACGGCTTAAACTTAAAGATCGACCTGGGCGGCTGTTATTATTTTAGCCACGAGCTCCTACCTACAGTATGACCACTTTATGTATGCAGTTCACAGTGGCGCTGCTTGTCAATAAAAATGCATCGGTATGTCAAACTTGGTACATTCATTTTAGTTCTGTGTTTTCCCGCCTGCACGGATAAGTTGGCTGAAGTGTAAATGATTACAGAAGAATTATAAGTTTAGTTGGTGCAGGTGGCTGATTCGATTACACGCTACGTTGATTACGTATTGCGGGTTTCGATATGTCTGAAACTTATTGATGTCCTGCAGATTTTTATGTGCGGTCGTTTCCAGTTGTAAATTGACTTTCATTGACGATTTGTTGATTCAATGGTGAATGTGTCGATACACAAAATAAATCGGCCAGCGTTTCAGATCAATTGGTAAATATTCTCACCAGCAATAGAAGAAATGTATGCATGGTTAGGTTGCATGCATATTTCCTCGAAAAACCACATAGGTATAATTATATATATAATTATAATATATAATTATAATTATATATATATTATAATTATCTTTAATATTTTTTTCTTTTGGTAGTATTGCTTTTCTGGATAAGCTCTATAGCAAACAGCTATTTATTACTCATAACATCCTTGAAAGTGCTTCCAACATTATTGCATGTTTCTATTTCAGCCTTCAAATACACCATCCCTATTTGCAGTATTTTATCTAAAGTACCAACACCGCATAAAAAAGACATGATTGCAAACCAGTCCGGCCATTTTTATAACATAAATGAAAGAGAAATAGGCTGACGGCTGTTTTAAAGAGTTTATTCCCGGCAGCCGGTTTTACTACCCGCGAGTTGCAGCCGTTCCGGTTTACAAATAACATCTCAGGAGTGAGCCTGAGGCGCGTAGGTTCGATTCCCGGGCAAAGTGTTATTAGTTTATTCGATTTTGGAATTCATATAACGCCAGTATGTTCACAAAGTGGTAAATAGAAATTTATGAACATATTATACTATACTGACCAAGTTGTGGAAATGGCGGTCAATATTTTCGGAGATTAACCATTGATGGTTAGGTTAGGTTACATACAAGACACAGTTCACGCAGGAGATTATGTCACAGTGCACTAATGTTTACGCAAACACAGGAGCACTTTCTGTTCATGTGTTGTCTTGAAAGAGGACTATTGACCGCAGGGAGTGGTGTTCCGTCCCTTTCACGAGCAAGTGCCACATGAACGCACGGTGACATAGTGCACAAGTTAAGTGTGATACTTATATAGTTTTAAGGTTCAATTTACTAACACAAAATTAATTTTATCATATTTATGTAAGTTATTGCGCGTTTCCACTCATGTCGTGACGATTAATTTATCGTTGGACGACTGTCGTCTCTAGCTGTTCCCATTACACCAATTGACTTAACAATCTGTCGTCACTGGAAAAAAGTCGTGGATGACAGTTAACTGTGGCGTCCTAAATATGAACACCTCCATTTGAATACACAAGCCACGACACTTTAAACGACACGATAATCTGTCGTCACGACATATTGGGAACGCGCCCTTAGCTATATATCTATGGGTCATAGTTGCCTGAAAATAAACGAATCTTATGTTATGATGTTGTTCATGCGGGGCTAACTGCTTAACGTGCTTGCCGAGACACGGGGGGTTTCACACTGCCCTTTTCCAAAATTCGAGCTAGTACTTCGACATCTTAATGGGAAATGCAACAATACCAACACTACCACATTAATATCACACCTACAAATCCACGTTCAACAGCCGCCCTAGCGACCCCACCTCGTTGGTCTAGTGGTCCGACCCCTAGACTAGGTAGGTTAACCAAGATAAGGTTATAAAACAGAACAGCTATTCGCAACCGGATCCCTCCAATCTCAGTAAGTAATCGCACTATTTTACCTACTTATTTACCTAGCGAGACCGTTGACAGTAACTGTTTGTTATTTTCGTTGTTGCTAGGTTACTTGGAAGTGATCTGAATCTGTAGTTCCTTGAATTGGTCTAGCTTTTAAGCCCCGGCTTCGACTGGTTTCTTCCTACATAGGCTAAGATATACCTAGCAGCTATTCATCGTTCAAAATTGTCACGTGACGCGCTCAGCCGCTCCCGCTCACATTTTTGCCTCGCAAGCGCCCTGTGCCACTTCCCATTTATAGCTTATTATCTCGTAAACTACTGTAGCTACACCAAAACAAACATATATTAGTGCCAAATAATTCGACTCAACCCATTCTTCGAGTGCATCTCCACTTATGTCCGTGTCATTGTAACCCCAGTTGGGGCTGCGGCTGTGGAAGTAACCGATTACAACTTAAATTGGCTGGCTACTGAAGTTCTCAGGCGGAGCGAAATTAAATGTGGTGCCGGGTTATAAATGGACGTGATGACCAACATCTACTGTGATAATTTCTATGCTATTCTCGTTTGAGCTTTTGGTGGAAAGTATTTTTACGCCGGGAGCAGCAAACACTGCGTTACCGCGCTTTGGGAGACAGATCTCGGCGATAAGCATGTGTCCATCGATGTGTGGCCGGCTTTGGGTTTCATCTCGATGGGTCTCTTGAACGCAAAGAATGTGGCAGTTGGTTTTCCTGCACAAATTGTAAAGAATTTCTGATTTATCTTGAGAGAACCCTTCAATGTTAATCGAGACTACGCACAAAGCCGGTTTTATAGGAGGACTTGGAATTGTCATCTTGGGGAAAGGATTAGACAGTCAGCGTGGGGACTCGCTGACTGCCCAGGGTGCGCCGGACATATAGAAGTTCACGTGGTTCAAGTGGTTACGTCGCTCGGGGAGGCTCCTTTCGTGCACCCCAACAACTACAACTTCTTACAACTAAGAAGATTGTATATTTGTTTATTTTTTTATGATATTATGAGAATGATGTTTCTAGCCAAGTCACCAATAAGTAACCAGAATTTCATAGCAAAAGGAGACGTTGCTTTTCAGTATCATCGCCGTCGTATCGTGGACGATGGGTCTAAGCAAAAGTAAATATCTTTGCTTTACAACTTAGTATTTAGTATCGTTAAAACCAACCTCTAGCACTAAACATAATAAAGTACCCATTTAGCCATAAAAAAGGATGCAAGTGGTAGGTAAAACGATTCATTATTGACCATATATATTTTACTATCAAACCCATACAGTTAAGCTTAGGTACGCGATTTTCATTATCTTTAAAAATAATACGCTCAAAACTGTGCTCTATATAATAGGGTCAAAGTTAGATTTTGGAGTGTCTTTCGGGATTAAGCTATTATCGAGGATTTTATTATTAAGCCTAGTCATTTTAATGATTCGTTAACAGAGTATTGGTATATAGCAGGTACTGTGTCGTGGCGTATTGATATCTAGTAATCAAAGTTTCATCATCATCATCATTTCAGCCGAAAGACGTCCACTGCTGGACATAGGCCTCCCCCAAGTTTCGCCACATTGACATAACATGGGGGGGTTTGCCATAATCGCCACGCTTGGCAGGCGGGTTGGCGATCGCAGTACCGTTGTTACAAAAGCACAGAGAACGCTGCTGCCCATTCTCTGGAAAGTCCCTTAGTCGCCTCTTACGACACCCACGGGAAGACATGGGATGGTGCTATTCTTTACGTCCGACACCATACAGAGGATGTAATCAAAGTTTGATTAGGTACAATTCGTTTGATAATAATATGGCTCGACACGTGGTTTGATGAGATGGCCTCGTTCTCGTCTTGTGGTTATAAGCGCGTCTGCTGAGCATGAGGTTGGCTTTGATTCCTGGGTCTAGCAAAGTATTATTTTGTTTTTAGATCAAGAATTTCTTTGTAGCAACCACGGGGTCTGGGTTTACCTCCGATTGATGGCAAATACATTCCTTATGGCAAACAACAGCTGAAATCTTTATTAAAATTGTGTTAGGTAGGTACTGTTAGCTTGCATCATCCCAAATTCTGGGTGAAGGCCTCTCCCGATGACATCCAGCTCTTTCGGTCCAGGGCTAAAGTAGTAGTGGTTAATTTTGTCAAACTCCTCCCGCCATCTTGTGCGAGGTCTGCCGCGTCGCTTTCTGGCTGTGTCAAAAATGTGTAATTCGCCGAGAAAATTGCGAAATTAAAGTAGTTTGAGATTCAATGTTCACAGATGAATCGTCTCGATAAAGACTTTGGTCTACTTAGGCGGCAATCAAAGGGAAAACAATCATAATTGCCAGTACCTGACTATTGACGAAATGGCTCGATCGCTAAGAATTTCACAGCACAATTAATCAATTACTTGAGCTGTGAAAATGTATGGGAATGGGCAGACTTTAATGCTCACTTACCTATGGTCCGTTCACGGCCTCGGGTGACGTGACTGTGCCGAAAGAAACGCGCGAGCGTCATCTGTTCACATCTACATTCATCGGTCCATTAGTTGCGTCGTGGTTTTTTGTGGACACTAATGTGTGTGTAAGCTACTTTTTTCTTTGGGTTCTATTTCTGCAACTGTCATAAGACGCATATCGCTTGAACGTGAGACTCAGAAGTTTCGCATCGTGTGTATTATTTTTCTCTTCCTTTTATGAATTATTCACAAATAAAAAAAACGACGTAATAAAGGAGTATTTACGACGTAAATAAGCACCTTTTACAATGGTACTTTCGGAAGGATAAATGAGTAGCATTCCTTCGCGTGATCATCATAAAACTTGATGTGAATAATTTGTTGCCATCTCATGATGCGGCCCTTGATAGGGACTTTGTAGTGATGACCAAAAGTATCGATATTCCTTTGGCAACACAAAGAGCTATCGATACTTAGTAATTCCTTTAAAAAAAAAAATTTTTTAGGGATCCGTTGCCGACTTTTTTTTGTGTCTTGTTCTACCTTTTGTGGTAAGCAACGAATTATTGTCGGGCCTACGCTGTCCTCCCATACTTAAGTACTAACGCTGTAACATTCAAATATTGTAAATCCAAATGATTTTAAAAGAGTAACCATTGAGTTTCTTGCCGGTTCTTCTACATAGGAAACGACCAACCCGAACCGTGCACCTTTTGTCGACGTTTTTGTGCCCATGTAGGCCTATGTAAAATAAAAATATTTTGATTTTTGACTGGCAAAAAACGGAACCCTTACAGTTTCGTCATGTCTGTCTGTCTGTCCGTCCGTATGTCACAGCCACTTTTCATCTTTCTTTTAAAATGACATTGAGGTTCCTAAATCCATTTTTTCTCAAGGTCGAAACATTTTCAAAAATGTAAAATGTGTCCCCCCCCCCTATTATTTCTAAAGTAAGAGGATGAAAATTCTGAAAATTTTTAGTATTATAGAACGTAAACAAACATTCAACTAAAATTAGTTTGATTAGGATTTGATGTTTAGTTTTCGAGATTTGGGACTTTTTCACCAAACTGCAGCAGTAACTTATTTTTTCATTAACATACTATAAAAAACAAATTTAGTTTTGCTGCTGAGTGTAAATATATCTACTTATGAATCACTGTTCAAAATATTGTTATTATATTTTTTGGTGTAACGGAACCCTGTATGTGCGAGTAATACTCGTACTTGACCAGTTTTTTTTTTAATTTTTCATATGATTATGTCTTCTGTAAAATCCTTCTAAAAGTTCAAAGCAACTTATGCAGTAGATTTTGATTTCAGACACAAAGAAAACGCAATATTGACTTTAGTTTAGCCATCCATCAAAAGATGAAGAATAAAGTAATTTAACAGATTGTTTAATTTAAACACGATTAGCTGTCCGGCGCAACTTCGTTTGCGTCACATTTTCCCCGTTTTCGCAACATTTTTCATTGCTGCTCCACTCCTATTGGTTGTAGCGTGATGATATATATCTTATAGCCTTCCTCGATCAATTGGCTTACTAACACTGAAAGAATTTTTCAAATCGGACCAGTAGTTTCGGAGCCTATTCAATGCAAACAAACAATCAAATCTTTCCTCTTTATAATATTAGTTTAGATGCAAACGTTCCTATCAGCATGACATCTTCTAAGCATTCTACATACATCAAACCAAGAAACATTAAGCAAAAATATTTTGCTAGGAAACGACATTTAGTTTTGGTATCTAAAATTGCTTTTTACGGTAGCGCGACGCGTAACGCGACGCGTAACGCGACAAAAAATGGCGTTTATGGATACAACAGTACAGAGGTTTTGGCGCTATTTAAAGTTAAGTAATAACATTTGACCTTCAATATCTTTAAAAGGTACCGAGGTACGATCCCAAAAAAAAAAACGCAATGACTGGGACAAAAAGTGACTTTCGGCGTCTTATAAAATAAAAAATAGCCTCTATTCTACCACAAATATTTCTCCCCAATACATAAAAAAAAACTGAGTTTTTGGATTAAAATTCATCATCATCATTTCAGCCGAAAGACGTCCACTGCTGGACATAGGCCTCCCCCAAGTGTCGCCACATTGATCGGTCCCGTGCGACTCGCATCCAGCGGATCCCCGAAACCTTCACCAGGTCATCGGATTAAAATTACCATTCATTATTATGATCAATAATAATTGCTGACAAAACATTTAGATTTAACTGATTTTTATAAACTTTTATTTATTTACGGTTGCAAGGTACTATCTATTAATATCGATAGATCGCATCACTATAAAGTTCATCGTAAACACAATAACAATGCATTAAAATTCACGCACGCTATTTAACATGCCACCGTCGAAATTCAAGCGAAACTGCATTTTACTTCAGGTGTTTGTACCAGTTGTCGATCTACGTTTAGCATTTTAAAATAAAAGATATCTTATAAACCTTATATTTTTATAAACATCGATGTATCGAGATATGTATATTTTCAACATCAGTAGCACGTTACTTATACTTACTTAAAAATAAAAATAAAGTTCATATCAGAAGAAAAAAAATGTCCATATTGCACAGCCCCCATCGATACAGTCGATTGCTTAGCAATTTCTCAGTATCCACATAATAATATAAGCAATTTGTCATTACTTGTAAATGATGAAACTTTCTATTTTCATCTCGATCAGGGAATGCAAGAAATCAGAGCGTGTCAACTACAGAAAAATGATTGGCTGTGGTTATAGAGCTAGACTACATACTATTGTAGAATACACAATTATTATAACTATGAGTAGATTACAAAAACAGTTAACAAATTCTTTTGTGTGATTCTGTATAGCTAAAATACAACAATATCGATGTTTTGCATGATATATAATACAAACACAAACCATCTCCATACATCATTATTTTTATCATTATTAATAAAAAAAAATAAAAAAAAACTTCCTGACAGCAGGTTCTGCCGTGGAGATCTTGCAGGATCTTGCTCTTAGACGCAAAAATCGCGCAAACAGGGGCTTATCTTTACTAAATAACAAATGCTTTTACGGTCATTTCAAATACTATCAAGTACTGTTGTATTCCCATATCACTACAAGCACTTATCAGAACTGCAGTTGTGCAGTATCAGTAACATTATCCGGGTCATAAAATTCTCATTGGATACAATATGTAAAACATGCATTACTCGAATAGAAACGATAACAGATTCTACTTAAAGTCAACACAGACGCCCCGAAACATTATTGCATCAAAACTTATAGTGTAGAAGAGACCAAACCAAATTGCCTGCGTAGTGTCGTGTGTGTGTGTGTGTGTAAAAGAGGGGATGATCACTATTTATTTTTCTTTGTCTGTCGGGTAGATTCTACATCGTTCTCACATACTAGTAATTCTCAACACGAATGATGTAACCAAGATTTTGTAACATATTTTGATTTAAAAGAGTGTCCATGGAGTTTCTTGCCCATTCTTCTCCATAGAGATCTACGCTTTGGAATGGGCAACTACAGTACTTTCACAAGTTATTATGTCTTGTGACTGGGACTGTAGCTTCGCGTTCTTTTTTTTCGTGCTTTGATTTTCAAAAATGCCTGTAATGGTCTAATTGAAATAAATGCTTTGAGTTTGAGTTTGAGTTTAGATTATTGAAAAGTATTAGGCACGTATTTTTTTATTTTTTCACGTGATCATAATATTACGGAGTTATATTGAGTTGAAATGGCGCATGACGTCACTTGTAGGTAATTTTATACCTACTTGTGACGTAGTGAGCCCCCACTCTCCAACTTTAATGAGTTTTAACTATGTGATTTTTTGATATTTTGATGAAACAAAAAATACGTGTCTAATATTTTTGTATTACCTGTCTGACGGACAAAATAGAATTTCGTTTTCTTTACCCAGTATTATACCCTATTACCAATAAAGATTTTCGACTACAAGTAACTTGTAAGACGTCGTGCGTGCCGCTCGCGGTCAGTCCGACAAAGAAACCAAATAAAAAATATCGAAAGAAAAATTAAAAAAATAAGATAAACTGTCATTCTCATTATGGTTATCACGAAAATGAAAAGATTCATTAGACAATTAATAATCTTTATGATATTTTTCGTTCTTACTGTAATAATGATAAAAAAGTATACAGCTAACCCAAAATATGTTCGTTTACACGGGAATAAGGCAGACCCAAGATTGAAATACATATTGCTGTGGACTGATGAAAAAACCATACCGTTTTCGTACATTGGTCAAGGCAGAACAGGATTTATTGGCAGGAAATGTGCATACACCAATTGTATCGTGACTGGTAATGAGAGCATGTTGGGCAGTACTACCGCATTTGACGCGATTCTTTTTCATGGACCGGAATTAAAGGTCTCGGACATCACTTTGCCAAAAGAACGGTTGCCGTACCAAAAGTTTGTATTTGCATCCATAAAATCTCCAGTGAATTATCCATTATGTATTCAGGATTTTAATGGATATTTTAATTGGACGTGGACATACAAATTAGATTCCGATATACGGTGGGGCTATATCGCAATAAAAGACTCAAACGGCAACATTGTGGGTCCAAAGAAAGACATGCATTGGATGGAATGGAAGGATATGGATCATGTCAATGAAAATATCAGGTATCAGCTGCAAAGTAAAGACAGAGCTGTCGCATGGTTTGCGTCTAACTGTCATACATTGAGCAAACGTGAGAATTACGTAAGCTATCTCATACGTGAATTAAAAGACAAATATGATATAGTAGTAGATATCTACGGAGAATGTGGGCGCCACTCATGTAATCGTGAAGAACAACCCTTCTGTAACGACTTGATATCCAAACATTATTTCTTCTACTTATCTTTTGAGAACGGTTTTAGTGAAGATTACGTTACTGAGAAATTGTTGTATGCAGTGCAAAATAATGCTGTTCCTATTGTTTACGGAGGAGCTAACTATAGCCGGTAAGCTGAACGAAATTCTTGCCGTGAATTAATCTCATCAGTTATCTTTTAAATTTAAGATCAAGCTGGTTATGTTTCGATCATATTCACTGATTCTTCAGAATACCCCATATCTTCCCCCATATCTTAAAAAAATATTAAAAGTCGCTTTTCGGAATTGGCTAAGTGTGCGCTTTGTTATTCTGAACTAAACAATCAATGCTCAAGATTTTACTATTACTATTACTATTTAACTTACCACAGAACCAGATTGAAACTAGGTCACAAAATATAAATAAAAAAACACATACACAACCTTTCTTTTCAGATTCCTGCCAGAAAGATCGTATTTAGACGCCACACTACTGAATGTTACAGAACTAGCTCAGCTGATCGATTATCTAATCAGTGAGCCTTTAATGTACGCGGAGTTCTTTAGATGGAAGAAGTACTATTCTTACCACAAGACGACGGAGCTGCAGGAAACCAATGAGTATTGTAAAATGTGCGAAGCCCTTAACGATGACAAATTGGTGGAAACAACATCCCAGTACGATGAATTTACCGATATTTATGATGTGTACAATGCATGCTAAGGGAATCATTCAAGGCCATTATTTTCCTTTACAAGTGTTAAAAAAAGATATTGAAAAATAATTTCCACCGTCCTCAATGGTTCGATCTAAGGAATTGACATTCCGTGAAATGACGTTCTATAATTTAAATTTAATTCAATAATATTTTCTAAAGTAACTCTGAAATTTAGGATTAGCAAGCCGACCAATAATTTATGAGACCTGAAATAAATGATTATTATTATTATTCTGATATAGTTAGGCAATACGATGACCTCCTATTATCACGGTCATTAATAATTGCATAGTAGAATGTTGTAGTTAATTGTTGTATTAACAATAGTTGTATGAATAATGCTTTTTTGTACGTACTTTAAAAATAAAAATATATTAAAAATAATTTTTGAAATCACGTTTTGATTTAGTCATTAAATTCTGACAAAAATGGCAGAGTGGTACCATGATGCATGAAATTTTACGACGAAGATGAAATTGTTTCATGGCGACATGGAGAGACCGACTGTCGCAACCCCGTGCAGGGCACGCCACAATAGTGGCGATAAGTCCCCTCCGGGCCGTCCCCGAAGGTGAGGCGCCACGGCGCTCTCACCTTCCGCCTGACGCAGGTCCTCACCGGACACGGTTGTTTCGGGAGGTTTCTGCACCGAATCGGGCGGGAGGAAACGCCCGGGTGTTACCACTGCGAGGATCGGCCGGAGAACACGGTGGAGCACACCGTGGGGCTCTGCCCCGCTTGGGCTGAGCACCGCCGTGGCCTCGTAGCGGCGATTGGCGGCGCGACCTCTCGCGTCCGGCCCTGGTTCAATCCATGGTGCGGAGCGAGAGGGAATGGGAAGCCGTAGCCTCCTTCTGCGAAGCAGTCATGCTAGCGAAGGAGGTGGCGGAACGTGAGAGGGAGAGAACCTCACGTTCCAGCCGCCGCGGGGGGCAACCAGTGGCCCCCGGCCACCGTAGGCGCGGGCCTGTGGTCGGTGAGTAATGGGCTAGCTCACCGTCCGTCCGTCTAATGACGACCGGCCGTGCCGACGGCGCGTTTGTGTTCCACGCGCGCCTCAAGGAGATGTCAGCAAATCGGAAGGGGTCCGAGAGGGCCGATGCCTGCGAGGGCTGCGGGTTGTTCGAAAGAGATACCGTGGCCCTGGAACACAAAGGGCTAAGAAAGAACATGGATGGGTTTTAGTCAGTCAAGTCTGACACTCCCTTCCGCTCCGCCCCAAGCGGGAGAAGTCATTCGATGATGTCTCATACTAAAAAAAAAAGGGTAGGGCAGACATGACTGCGTGAAGTCGGTTTTGCAGCGATTCGTTTCTAAAACTAAATTTTGTAGCACAACATTTTGAATTTTAGTTAATTCGAAGTATTGAAAATCGGAATGTCGTTTTTCGGACCGAGAACCCTTCGAGCATTTGATTCTTCGAACGTATGAAAATCGGAAAACTAACAAATCGCATTTACGACTTTCGGTAACATAAATTGCGTGATTTTTAATAGACATTATAATTCTTACGTATTATGAAATTCGGACTTTTGTCACTCGGATCATTGAAATTCGGAATAAAATATTTCGGAGTATATGGGTGTTCCCGTTTTAATAACCTGCCACACAGTTCTTATTTTATTATTAGGATTACTAATTTTATTACTTATTTTTGGAGATTTTGTTTAACATAAGTGTGAAAGACTTGATCTGAAGTCAGAGATTTTTCGTGATATATTAAATTATATAAAATATCTCTGCTTTTTCTTATTCTCGTAGTGGCCAAATCGCTAAATTTAGATTTTGAATGGAGTTTAACTTTTCTTACAGGACACGTTTTACTAAATTAGCCAGGCTGAGATTTAGGCTTCCAACACAGATTGGTCGTAATAGAGGTAAAATTCAAAATCCCATCTAGTGGAAACAAAGATGAAAAATGTGCAATTACACATTACTACTACTATTTTTATGTATTTAATTAACAATATAATTCGATTGGAATCTATGCAGAAAAAAAAGACTTTAAATATGTGTTTGTTTAAGTTTTCGAGCGTATGGCACTCGTGCGTTGCAGCTGAAAATCAGCGTCAGGTGGTACACCTTGTGTTACCATCTGGCATTATGCTGAGCTGAGGCCCTTTTGGCATTATTAGTCTTATTTGTTTATTTATTTTGTATAATTTTTAAGGTGTTATTAATGCCAAATAAAAACATTTTTCTTTCTTTCTTTCATATTATGCACTTGCACATTCTTTTTTTTCTTTCATATATGTTTTTGATTCAAGATTCTTTATTTGCATGAAATATACATACATGAAATATATATACATGGTCTTATAAATAAAAAGGTTTCTCATATTTTTACGGAGACGCGCCGCACAACGCACCGTGTCTCCGTTATTGAGCCCTACGGACATTTCAAACCACCCTCGTATTGCTGTTTTATTTTTATTTTAGCTGTATTATTTACATAAATGGAGTGCTGCGTACAGATAATGTAAAATTACATTTAAAAATGGAACGCCTACTCAAAAAGATTAAAAAATGAAAGATTGCCTGAGAAAAAATCCGGTGGAATATGATTAAAAATAAAGACCCGAATGCACCCTCAGTATCCGTTGGGCTGTCCTTTATACCCTGTATAAGTGAGAAAACATAATTGTTAGCTTGACAACAAATGGGCACTTCACCCTTTTTTCTCTCTTTTTTTCATCGCAACATGAATACATTTCCATACAAAATCAATATCAGTACGTTGTTTGAATTTAATGATTGAAACAATGTTCATACAACTTGACGGAAATTGAGAATGTCGGTTATAAAGATTAATCATGCTTGCGCTGTTTTTGTACTTTGAACTTAAGTAATTATAATCAAAATACTTTAATGCAAAATCTTGTGTTTGAAATTCAGATGACTGTGACAGTGACTGAACAAGACTTTTTAAACTAGGACCCAAACCAACCAAGATCTTTTAAACGATCTATTATAATTTCACCGAACTAACTGAACGCGGTCAACATCTAAACCACGTTCATTACTTGTGAGTGATATAATTGCTAAGTAATATGACTAAAAAATCTGGAATACTCTCCAGTAGTCACTACCTCGCTGGTCTAGTAGTAGGAATCTCATTAATTATAAAAATACCTACTATAATATAATACTATTGTTCTTAATATTGATCTCAATTATAAATAATATTTATGTTTTATGTAAGTACCATGTCTATAATTTAATTGTTATAGTGTATTTGTAATAAGTATGTCACTAGTAACCATAATTGCATCTTTTCATTAGAAATTATTTAATTAAATTAATCATTATTGTTTAACATTAATTTATATAAAAGTTAATCTTAATAAATACTTATATTGCTGTGCCCTAACAGGGTCCATAACACTGTTCTTAGCTTTAAGCCTTTTATAACACCTGTATAACATTGTGGAACGCAATTAAATGAATTTGAATGTCTCAGACCGGACCGGACTCACCTTTGAGTCCGGTTGATGGCAATCGGCTCGCCCCCTATTATATGGGACTTAAACATAACTGACGAAATGCGGGTGTACTATTATTATACTGCTTCTACTCTCTTCGGGAACTACAGGCGTGATAACCGTGATATCGTGGTGTCCAGATATGCGGAACGCGATCAGTTTTACCTAGTGGTGAAATTCGCTCTAAACCAAGCTAATGCAAATGATATTCCAAAAGATGCCATAAAGAATATTATTTTCAATTTATAATTTGGAATTACAATATCAAGGCGTAGAATCATATTTATTGCGGCAGAACATACAATATGTGGCATCAATAAATTAATTATTTCAAAGGATTATAATTATAATTGCTGGGCGATGGGGCCGAAAAGTTCTGGAATGGCAACCGCGAACCGGAAGACGATGCGTTGGAAGGCCTCCCACTAGTTGGACCGATGACCTGGTGAAGGTTGCGGGAACCAGCTGGATGCGAGTCGCACTGGACCGGTCAATGTGGCGACACTTTGGGGAGGCCTATGACCAGCAGTAGACGTCTTTCGGCTGAAATGGTGATAATGATTTTGATTACAACTATACGGCTGCCATAATCTGTTGAATAATAAGCTATCACAATCTCGTTTCAAATTAATTGGACAAACATTCATAATATGATAGGACGGCACTTATGTTTAAAAAAGGTTGCTATCTCAAGGTAAAGTTGGTGATGGTGGTGTTTTAATTTTGGTGTACAATAAAGTATATTGTATTTAATCTTTGATTTTACAATTCTTTTCGAACTTACACAATTTCTTTTCAATCTCAAAAATTTGTTTTTTCCGTTACCATGATTGTATTCAAAATTATATAATATTTCAAATGGTGGTTCCTAGAGTAGTATATTCATTAAAAAAACAACTGGCTTGATCAAAGATCTTCTCTCAGTTGGGGTTATACACTACTTGGCATAATTATACAGATATAACTATAGCTCTTTCAGCCTGTTTTTATTTATTAAAAGCCTATAAACCGCCCCATGTGATTATAAATTATTATGAAGCGCACCCATTCACAAGTTAAACTGTACCTATTTCACAGCCCAGCCACTAAACGAGCGTATACTGCCGTAGATTAATAAAGCGGATAGTGAACCTATCCGTGAATCAGCTGCTTAAGAAGCTTTAACTTTGGATTGTCACACATAGCGTCATCAACTAGTTACCCCAGAAAAAGACACACACGTTCAATACCGACATAGCTACTTGTCAGCTTATTGAATATTTAGTATGAAATTTTCCGGCTACACTCATTAGATTTAATTTGAATCTTAATTTACTGAAGTGTTCTATAGCTACCCACAGTAACAAAGTAATATTTTTGTACAATATAGTCTCCCTTTTCTTAGTTGAAGTCGGAAACTTTCTGACTATTTTGATAGAACAATATGTTTCCTGTTATAACGACGTACTAACAGAGCTTGCACAGACTGGAACCCTTTAGGTTCTGATATATAACTTTGTGAAAAGATCTGAAAACATTATTCTGGAGCACACCACTAAACCGCCATCTATTAACAAACTGAAGAATTAATAATATGGTCTGAATCTCGCAAGCAAAGTCTACGTCGTGGCCCTGGAACACAAAGGGCTAAGAAGGAACATGGATGGGTTTTAGTCAGTACATGTTTGACACGAGCGGGACATTTGATGATTTCACATCCGTAAAAAATAAAATCTGTACACACAGCGACACATCACGATATCCATTTACAGTATACCATGACCTCGCTTTTCATTAATTTCTAATTATTTTAATTAACTCAAGAGTGTACATTATTTACAAACTAAAAATGTATTTAAAATGAAAATAAAATATGCACGAGTATCAAAATTACAGGGCGTTTAAAAATACGTCCACATCGCTGTCAACAGGAAAAGTGCCCAGAAGGCTGGCCGTATTCAAAATCAAAATCAAATTATTTTATTTTACATAGGCCTACATGGGCACTTATAAAACGTCGACCAGAAGAGGCACGGTTCGGGTTGGTCGTTTCCTATGGAGAAGAACCGGCAAGAAACTCCATGGTTACTCTTTTAAAATCATTTGGTTCTACAATATTTGGATGTTACAGCGCTAGTACTTAAGTATGAGAGGACAGCAGCGTAGGCCCGACAATAAGTCATCGCTTACTACAAAAGGTAGAAAAAGATGAAACTGAAAAAAAAAATTAAAAAAAAAATTACAAAGCCTACAATGTCCACACATTCACAAAAAAAAAATATGAATGAAAAAGAATCTATACAAAAGTAAAAATAAAACTAAGAACAATTAAATAAACAATTGACACAAATGTAGTCATCAGTACTGTAACTATTCTGCACAATGAATAAACGGTGCAATGATTTGAAAACTATTGTAAAACATCTGAAAAAAATGAATAGAATAAATAAAATTCGGAATAGTTAGAGCCATCCACATATTTGTGTCGTTTTTGAGCTACAAGGGAAGCCGCATGAGCAGAGGGAACTACAGCCAAACTTCTTTATCTTCAACATAGTCCTTAATTTTGTATTATGCTTTTTTAATAAGGACACGTTTGATGCAATTTTTAAACTTTCCATCGGTCAGTTCAATAACTGACTTTGGCAACTTATTATAAAAGCGTATACTGTTTATAAGAAATGACTTGTTAGTTTTTGTTAATCTAAATTTGGGTATTACAATTTCCTGTTTACTGCGTGTGTTTATATTATGGAAGTCGCTTCTAATTTTGAAAAGCCCTCGGTTTTTGCGGACGTATAACCACGACGTATGCCACGTTGGATGGTAATGCTGATTCTTTGACCAAAAAAAGGATCTCGGTCAGCCGGATTTCTAATACAATGAGAGTTCCGCATAAACTGGTTTTGTATAGATTCTTGGAAATCTTGCTTTACGACATAATGGACGGCAAATAGCAAGACGCCTGTTTCTCCCTACGATTTGAACCCATAGTGCACCTATCACCTGAAACACAGGATTACCTAGTTCAGGCACAAACCATGAGTGAACACGACATAGATTCAAGAAAACTTGTATTTAATGTATACCTTATTTTTTAAAATAAATTATTATTAATATTTATCATCGCGAGCAGTGGTGGCCCAGTGGTGGCAGCCCCGACTTACGAGCAGTAAGCTGAGGGTGCGTTCGCATTACTTTGTGTAATTTATTTCATAACCGCTGTCCTCAAAAACGGTGAAGGAAAACATCGTGAGGAAACTGGCATGTCCTAGAACATAAAATTCGAAGACATGTGACATCTACCACCCCGCACTGGGCCCGCGTGATGGATTATAGCCCACTGCCTCTCATAGAGAGGAGGCCTGTGTCCCAGCAGTGGGAACATTATAGGCTGATGATGATGATGATTTATCACCAGTTATGTTGTGATTGTTATTTTTGCTTTATTTGATGTTTGACTGGTACAATGTTGTTGTAGCACTGAGCCCTGCCCAACCGTTTGGAGATTACAAACACAGTGCTGTATGTTTTGAATTTGATATTCAATTTCGATTGCTAATGACGATATTTTTATTTTTTACAGGTAAGTCCATGTAATATTCTTCTGGTGGTAAGTCTTGATTAACGTCTACCGACTGCTTACTTTGGTAATTACATACCTGTAATTTCTGTAATTCAGGCGTACGCCTAGCACTACGATTGCTATTACACTATGAGTTTAATTGTATTTATGCTAGCATTATTATTTAGCTATAGTTATACGAACGTAAAATAGACTGTCGTAAGCAATGCAAAAAAAAATTAGTGTCCAATATCTTTGGAATCAGCATAGCTATGGACGAAAACATCCGAAACAGCAATGAAAAAATATCTGGTATGCCGTAAGAAATTAAAACAAGCAGTCACAATATCCACTAGCGCCCTACACTCTTCATTGTGTCGATTGGTTCGTAGTTTTTGGGTCCATATTGGCTCACCTAAAGTTCTTTACCCGAAATTGTTCTTCCTAACGATTTGTAATCCGAATGAACATTCTTCCTAAAATTTTTCATCCTAAACTTTTCATTCATACTATTTGTAGTGCTACCGGTGATGTTCATAACACTCATGTTTCCGAAAATTTTAATTAATAATATCACTAATGTAAATAATTTAAACTCCTACTGTTTTTTATCATAACTCTTTTGTCCCTAAACATAATTACCATAATATTTTCACTGATTCTCAGATAGAAACATTTACCAAGTGTAATAAAAATATGTGGGTAGAAGATGATATTTATAGTTTTAATTTGGGTGGGGATTAGGTCAGAGTGTCGTCTTGGGGGCACTATGAAAAAAATACTTAGAAACATTTTGCGACCAATTTCGAGGTAGCGCTCGCCGGCCGCTGCCGCGGCACCGCTCGCTTCGCTCGCTCGGCTCGCGCGTAGTTGGTCACAGTTCTAACCTAACCTAACCTATGGGTATCTTTCCAGGTACACACCGCAATAAATAAAAAAGTAAAAGTTACGCAAAATGAATGAATATAATACTGATTATTATGAATAAAAAGAAATCTAAACAAAAAAGATATGACTTTGAATAATAGTGTAAAAGATGGTTATGTTGAGAAAATATAGGAAAAAAAATAAAAGTATAATAGATGTTTATTGCTACTGACATTATGAAGTTGAATGCTTCGGAATTATGAACATTAGAGACAGAGTAGTTAGGAATTGCGATTGTTAGGATGAACAATGTTAGGAAGAACATTTTCGGATTTCCAATTATCGGAGTTGAAAGTTTAGGTGAACTTTGGCGCACCCGTAGTTTTTGACTATATAAATATGTAAAACTTCAAACACCTTGGTTTGTTGTTACAAGTACACGACAAACCCGAGAGTACACAATTGCCACACTTCAACATTGTTTAGATACACATTAGGATACAGTAAAACCATAAAACGTAGGTTCTTGGTACTCTTCGTCTTTTAGAATTATCACAAACGTTGTACTACAGAGTAACAGATGCACAGCTTTTAAGTTTTGTACTGCCACACTTAGTAGAAGTAGATTGTCGTTGCATGATTGTATGTCATCTTCTCTCGCTTAGGTTACCTACTTCGACCGCAGCTCTATATTAGATCCCATCATCGTATTTCCAAAGATAGACGACGATTGTCGAAGCGTGTACTTTTCCTGGATGATCTGTACGTACAATAATTTAATTAGGTTGTTTACCATAAATTTCATTGGTGCATCAGTCTCATGAGTCGTGTTAAACATATTGTTGTAAATGTTCAAGGAACTTCTTATTTTCTTGTTCAAGATTTCTTCTATTTCTTCAAACCTGAGTTCAGTTGTCAAGCTCCGCTCCAGTTGTTTGTGAAGCATTGCCATTCGGTGCCAAAATATTTCAACATGAGTATACGAGTAAAGTTAGAAGTATGTTGTGCCATTTCAAAGATTAATGATAAAGTGGACGAAGAAAATAAATTCAATAGATTGTCGGACGTACAATTATAGCCGTAAATAAGATGACCAATAAATTTTCCTATTAAAAAAAAAACAAAATAAAAGAAGATCTAGAAAATGAAAATGTTTCGACATTTGGTTTCGGACATAGCGTGATTTTTTAATATTTTTTTTAAGAACTCGAATAATTTTTCGCCACTAAATAGTCAACCTATGAAAACGTTTATACATAGCATACAATGTGCCTAGAAGCCCGTAACGCATTTTACCCGGAAAGAAAAAAAATGTGTGGTAATCAAGTAGTTCTGTAAATTGAGCAAAGTGACTACCAAGAGCAACACACAGTATGCTTTCGCTAAAACATCAACCAGTATATTGGAGCTACTTTTGTAGAAAAAACCAAAAAAAAGCCGAACGAACATTATGGTTTATATGGATATAATTGATTTAAAAAAAACTAGCAGGGTTTGTTAGAAATGAAACGTGGCTCCTGTGTGCAAGGATATATTCCATTTTAATACATCATTAAGTAGATGAAGTTTCATAGTTGATTCTAAAGATTACAAATAGCTCTTCGGTGATCAACCATTGGAAATAGAAACTCAAGGATAATGAGGAAAAGAAACAAAACAAAACAAATGAATCAAAACGTTCAATCTTTACATCTAGGGTGTATTTGCTGCGTCAAAAGATGATAATATAAAATCATATTTGAATGATATTATAATCATGTTAAACATCGTATCTTGTCTATCTTATCGTTCTACGGAATGTGTGAGCTTACTGATATTAGTACTGACCCTTTTAAATGCGACCTCAGTAAGGGCACATACAGGCTGGTACAGACATTGAAGCACAAACAATTACCTCATATTCAGGACATCATTCCGTACCAACCCGGCAATTAAAAAAAAAAATTATACAGTACATCCACCGTATAAAACAAATCAAATCTTTGGATTAATCAAAAAAATGTGCGAACTGCACCATAGCTACGGTGTACGTGGTGAGCAAAGCGACCACACTTAGTACCATACTCATGTCTACGGTGTACAGCCGCCATATTGTGTACTTAAACGGATGCTGGCGGAAGTACATCATGGCGTCTTCTATAGCGTGTCGAGTGGCTTCTCCTGAAATATTGCACATCCGATTTAATTTCACTGATATAAAAAGCATCAAAATACTTGCTTACCAGTAGGTAATTATAATAATTCCATTATGACTTGAATCTAAATTAACATTGAAAAATAGAGGACCTTCATGAAATGTACAGCCAACCAAAACACATTTACCTATGCTTGGGTTATTTTCATGTATCTCAATTAGCTTAATGCACAACGAAATAACGCGAACATAGACAATGATTATCGAAGCGCATACATATTCTAGAAGATCTGTACTGATGTTGATTGGATTATCTATTTCATATTCCTCTAAGAATAATGCCGCCATCCAACCACAAATGCGAGTAAGTATGAATTAAATTTATTGCGGCCTCACCATGGGCTATTTTCGAGATAATATAATGCTCTTGAAAAGATTACAAACCTACCTCTACAGTAAAGCAATTGCTTAATAAAGCATAGTTTCAGTTTGTTTATTTCGCTGTTGATTAGCTCGGCCACAGCAGCTGATGATATTGAGACTACGAAGTCTGTGAACCCTTCCAAGAAGGTTGTGTTATATCTCTGTAACATTTATAAAGTTCTTTGGTGGATCTGTAGTGAGGTTTACTCAATTGTGATGTTTATGAGGGTGTATTCTAAAAGTTATCAACGTTGTCGTCTTTGATACACATTTTTAGCTGTTTTACAAATTAAAATAACTAAACTAAACCCTAAAGAATTTATTTCAATTAGAGTATTGCAGGCATTTCGTAAGTCAAAAACTAAATGTGTTTTTTTTGTTGCTTGACCGCTTACAATGTGCACAGCTTTAAGACAACCAGTAAGTTTCTGATATAATCAATGATTTGCTTATCAAACACACAAAGATTCTCATTTTTATGACGCTAATCAGGATGTAACGGAAAGGGTATATACATACTTAATGGTGTGCTACAGACCATCAAACTGAACATGTTTCTCTACAAAGAAACATCGTCATAGCGAAAAAAATATCAGCTGCCCCATTCATTTGGGTCGTAAAGATATTGAAATTTTGTATAGGCCAATAGATAATTTTTTCGTTATTACGATGTTTGTTTGTGGAGAAACATGTTCAGTTTGATGGTCTGTAGCATACCCTTAAGTATGTATATACCCTTTCCGTTACATCCTGTATAAAGAAATCAATTTTAATCACTCCACTGGATACGGAATAAGTTTAAATCAGTCGCAAATGCGTTGTCCTAATACATAACTCTCTTGCTCTTATCTCAATTTATTTAAAGTCAGCTGTCTTCTTCTTCCATACTTCTATTTCTCATCATCTCAGTAGTAACCTCCTTTCTAGCCATTATTATCATCTTTCACACAGTCCATCCATAGTTTCTTTGGTCTACCTCTACTTTTATAGCCATCCACATTCATACTCAAAATTTTCTCCCTACATTTTCCACATTCTGCCGCATCACACAAACCACGATAACCGATTGATGTCGCGATGTCCTTATAAATAAATTACAAATTGAGACAACACACACGTTCGGCTGGCTTACCATGACCTCTTAAAGTAGTATTGTTTTACTCATATTCCAGTGTGGGAAAGAGACGGAGCTATACAGGATGTCTGGCGCCATCTCTTTCCCACACTGGAAAAGGAGTAAAACAATAATGTTTTAAGATGTCATGGTAGGCCACCTGATATGATCTGAAGTCAAGTCATATCTACGAAGTACCAAACTAAACATTATACGTACGTACTTCCCACTAGCAGAAATAGCAGAATAAATAATGTTCAATAATTTAGGAATGGCCACCATTGTAGTTAAAAATATCTGAAACAACAAAAAACGGATTTAAGCTCTCACCACACATATTTTGATCATACACAGGTACAATAAATTTTATTATAGCTACAGTTGGTAATATGACCATACTTGGACGTACAATAAACTTACTCTTTTAGTTTAGTGTAGTTGCATGTCCACTCATACAAATATAATATGAGTAGATATGCAACTGTTTATAAAACAAGTAACAGTTACCAGAGGTTTCATCGCTGCATTGGTTAGCTGAGTCGTAGTCAATAAATTTCTATAAGCTTTCATATACTTCCTCAGCCTCTGCGCAGTTATTTCTTCACCATCTGCCCACCTGCTCACTCTTGATTTCCTCTCAAATCGTTTGCGGATCATTTTCATTCGATGCCACAGTGACTCGAACATCATGATTCTTGTAAAGTGAGTTGTAGTTGACATTAAGTCTAAAGCCAGAACCATTGAGAAACAAGGATGCGGTGTAGTAGCACAGAACGCCAAATGTGTGGACATTCTTATCCCTAATGAGACAGTAAATAAAAATCTAGAGATAGCTATTTTATCGACGTTTGTCAGATCGTCTTGCACATTATCTATTTCTCTTAACTTTTTTAATAAAGCTGGGAAATTTTCAGACTCACAAAATATGTTGACAAGAACGTTTGCCATGTATAGAGAAACCTGGAGACCTACACGAATTTGATCGACACTGTGTTTGGCTATTGATACCACATTATTTGTAATTACTGTCATGCTGACAAACACACAATAAATCTTTGACAGTGCTGTTATCAATCTGTTTGAACTTATTTTGTAGTACAAGCCACAGATTAGACGAATACACATTATGGTTTTTATGGAGAGGATCAATTTTAGAACATTCATCTTTATTAATTTTGCCTTCCGTCTTCGAATCTTTTGTCTTCTTAATCTTCTCTTCTTGCTAAGAATTTTGTGTTTCAACTTGTCAACGGTTTTTTCTATACCAGTTACTGGAAGATAACTATAATATTCTTTGAATCTTTTTCTTTGCATTCAGTATTTGAGCTATTATGTTTATTGGTCCTCTGTGTTAAACAATTGAAATGACACTGACATCGTTCTATTTTCTAGCAAGTTGCATTGGCCGTGGATGTTAGCAATTCATTTATTACTTAGTCTAAATATATAAAATCAATAAGAACACGTGTATTGCTATCGTTATATTTTTCAACCACAAGGTTAAATGTTTTGTATTTATTTATTTGGTACGTTTTTGTCTTTGTTTATTAAAATACTATAATTGCGTGTAAGTAAACTCTCAATATCGTTTTCCAAACTCCTAAACTTAAGTCACCTTAAGGAGGTTGTTCAAGTGAACTAGAGGCAGTTCTAGTATAAACTAAAGTGATCAGTTTTAAATGGTTTTATTTGTAGCTTTTTGTCTTGTGCATTTGCTTTTTTAACTCGAAATCTTACGTCAGATTTTTTTAATTTAGCTTAGTCCCTACCAAAACAGCGTCACCGCTTTTTCATCGTCGTTTTTTGCTCCTGTCATATGTATGTGTTAAGTCTTTCATATTTTCTCTTAAATCTGCTTTGCAAACAATAATGTACCAATTATATAGGGATTAGTACAGTCCCATCATTCTTTTGTTTGGTTTCTCTTTTAGAGCGGATTAACGGAGTATTGTCTTCGTGTCATCAAGTATTTGATAAACATCTTTAATTATTATTTCTATTATAGATGTATTTTTTTTTCTAATGCGTTATTTTCTCCGTTGAGGACATTTTGAAAATGATTTATTACCATAATGTTTCACTAGGTACTATGTTTGAACATACCGAATTCTCTTCTATACAGACTAATTTTATGAGACAAGACAAGGCTTGAGAACTCGTACTTACCTGGTAGCCTACCATGACCTCTTAAAGCAGTATAGTTTCAATCATATTCCAGAGGTTGAAAGGGATGGCGCTAGACGTCCTCTATAGCCCCGTCTCTTTCCCACACCGGAATGATATTACACTACTGCTTTAAGGCGTCATGGTCACTCCCTTGAACTGGGTAGTCCTTCAAAATAAAGAGTTTCTCTCTCTGTCAGTTTGTCATTCACTCACCTTTCTTATTATTTGAAAGGAATAATGGCCAAAATTAAAAAAAAAAACATTTTGGCCATTATTCCTTTCAAATAATAAGAAAGGTCTTATTATTTGAAAGGAATAATGGCCAAAATTAAAAAACCCAACGTGCAATAATTATAATATTTACACATCAGATTATCTTGTTATGAAGTCGGGTATTCAATACAGAGCTGTCTGGAGTAAGGTAGTTGTTAGGCAAAAATATTTACAGCAAAATTATTGACAAACATGTCAATCTTCGATCGCTTTGCACATCCTCGATTGACAGATTGACAATTGCGTCACAGTCAATTGGCAGACGCTAACAGTAACATAAATATTCCTACTCTCTGAAGACAGCGGTATAACATATACATTTTTGCAGTTAAGTATTACCTGAGGAGGCTGGGGTTCACAGAACCGGTTACTTAAACCTACATTTTATTCGCCGTTGCAACGACAAACGTTTAAACTGGGGACATTTCACGGACACTTTAGATATGGGAGAAGTAGCAATAAAATGTACCGAGTCCCTATTTACTTATGCAGGTTCTACGTCTGTAGGTTTCTAGTTGAAAATTAGCTCTGTTCACAGAGGTGATGTGTCTAAAAAGGGGTGACTACTTAGATGAGAATTACATCAGAACCTGATAAACTTCGTCAGAAGATTCACAGTCCACTTTAATTTAGTTTTTAGTATTTACTAGCTGTGCCCGCGACTTCGTCCGCGTGGAATGAAAAAGAAATGTTGCAATTACTTTTTTTATAAAAAAAATAGTATTTTTCTAAAATTGAAGTAGCGTAAATTACTTCTTATTACATCAGCTATCTGCCAGCGAAAGTCCCGTCAAATTTCAAAGCAATTTTATTTAGTTGTATATAATAGTAATATGCTTCTTATATTAAATAAAGGCCAAACTGCGTTTTTCTGTAATAACAAAATACTTTTATTCACAAAACAATAGAATACAAAGTTTTTAACATATTTAGTTTATAAATACATTCTAAACAGAGTTACTTACCTGTAATAACAAAAAAACAACATTTAAAGCCTTTACTATCTACTAAGTCTGTTCCACGTATGTGAATTAAAAATAACATAACTATCATATTTAAAATTTCCTCTATACCGACAGTCGATGTCACTCACATGACACTCGCATCTCTTAGAAAGCTATAGATAATAAATCCATACAGAAGAAGGACACTAGTATAGTAACCTTCTTTACATGTATATAGTATGTAGAATATAGATTTCAAAGAGACAAAATAATTAGTACATTAGGGGTTTATAAAACGAAAAATTCAAAATCAAAACGAGCTACTTTGGTGGTGTCTTCCCAAATTCCCAACTGACACAAACGTGAGAACACGTGTTATTGGGATTTTTCATCTGGAATTCCTCAGTAACATGCCTGGAGTTTGGGTTTTTGCTCGGTTGATAGCGAAATGTAGTACAACAATTGGTAGCAATATAGTACTAACATATTATATTATCATCTGCCTAGCCTTTTCCCAAACTATCTTAGGGTCGGATTCCAGTCTGAGTACCAGTATTTTACATGAAGCTACTGCCTATTTGACCTCCACAACCTAGTAACTGGGTAATACGATACCCCTTGGTAAGACTGGATGTCACACTTTTAGCTTCTGACTACTCATAACCACTGTCAAAGATCTACAAATAACAGTCGGGACCAACCACTTAACATGTTTTCCGAGGCACGGAGGAAACTCTGAATGTAATTATAGTCACCCATCCATGGACCAACTTTGGCAAGCACGGCTTAACCTTAAAGATCGATCTGTGCGGCTTTTATTATTTAGCCACGAGTTCCACGTCCACGTCGGGACCGGTCAATGTGGCATCACTTGGGGTAGGCCTATGTCCAGAGTGGACGTCTTTCGGCTGAAATGATGATGATGATGATGAATTCCACGTCTACAAACATATAATATATCTCTTCATATTACTAGGTATGTAAACCGCGAAGATAGCTCCAAAAAACAAATGAGAATCGAAACAGCATCTACAGCCCGACCACATAATAACAACGATAATGCATACACCTGTGTTGTAGATATTAAATTAAACCAGTGAAAGTCTGACATTAGGCGTACAATTATAACTTTTTACTGCCAGCATTGTTTTGGCTATAAACACCGTACGAATTACGTCAAAAGGAAATTAAATGAAAGTATCTTCTTCTTATAAGTACCTAACTAAAACATGTGACCGATAATATGAAGAAAAGTACTTTGTGTACTTTTCTTCATATTATCGGTAACTGGGTTATGGACGTTAGATAGGGATTCGCTCCAAGTAAAATACTGGTATTCAGCTGCTTCCGGTTAGATTGGAAGCCAACCCCAAGATAAATAGTTGTGAGAAGGCTAGGCAGATGATGTCGTTTCATATTTTATTCAACACAAAAACTGACACTGAGCGGCAAATTGAAAAAAACGTTAGTAAATTTAATTTCGGGCCACCCTGTCAGTTCCACCTTACCTCATCCCAACGCAGTACACTGCTGACAGCTTGTCTCCCTACCTGGGGGGTTACTATGACGTCTTAAAGCAGTATTGTTTTAACCTTATTTCAGAGTGGGAAAGAGACGGAGCTATGGAGTACGTATAGCGCCATCTCTTACCCACTCTGGAATAATATTAAAAACAATCCTTCTTTAAGACGTCATGGTAGGCCACTTGGTTAAGGTAAAACTGCCAGATAAGCCCACGAAATTCAGAATTACTTTTTTGCGATTCGTAGGCCAGTGCCAGGCAGTGCAGTTGTTGTTCATTTATAGAGCTAAAATCGTCAATAGATCCCTCTTAAGTTTATATAATCCCATTAAATTACTTTTTCATGAAATAGTCTTTGAATTAAATGAGTGTTGTATTGGTGATTAGAATGATAGTAATTCTGTATCTACATATACACGCGTTTCCATCGCAAATCATATTTTATTTAACCTACAGCCTCACACTGTATCTTGAAAGAAGAAAAAAAAACCACCAAAAACAATATCCGGAGTAGGTCAAAGAATGAATCAAGATCATCAACCTCATCCATCGTCATAATTATATTTCGTTCCCGTCATTGTTTCGGCAAAAACTGAACATTACAGTGAACGGAAATTACGTGAAAGTGCTGTTACTATTAATTTGTTACAATCTCTACGATACAGGATAGGCAATCTAATCGATAATCGTGCACTATTAATTATTATTATATTACAGAAGGAACTAGAAACGGGGGCAGCTTGATTTGACTTTGTTCGAATTTTAAATATTGAACTGGCTTCTTTTCACTTGTATTCTAAGACCCATATGAAATCAATTGCTTGAGTTCGAACCCAAGACACTCCTCTGATTTTTCGGAATCATGTGCGTTTTACATAATTATCACTTGCTCCGGTGAAGGAAAACATCGTGAGGAAACCAAACAAGCATGCCTCAAACTTATTTCTCGACGGCATGTAAAGCCAAGTCAGAGCGGCATAAAAAGTCTGACACCAGGTTAGGTAGACGAGGGCTGCGGGACTGTTCGAAAGAGATACCGTGGCCCTGGAACACAAAGAGCTAAGAAGGAACATGGCTAGGTTTTAGTGAGTACAAGTCTGACACTCCCTTCCGCTCCGCCCAGAGCGGGAGACATCATTTGATGATTTCTCATCATATATCATATATCACGAAAAAAAGAAGTTAAAACATACGTTTATCTTTACCAAATGCTTCACCATCTTTTCAAAATCATAATCAAAAGTCATTTATTCAAATTAGGCTGATAATCAGCACTTTTTGAACATCAAAATTACAAGACAGTTCCCCAAAACGCCCGCCCTTCGCCAATTCCTAGTGTATTGGCTGGGAAGAAAAAGTGGCGGAACAAACTCCCCAGCAACACATCTGTTTGTAAGGTTAGAAGAACCATATTTCTATACAATAGTGTTCAAGATTATATTTATATAAATAAAGAATCCATTACATCAAATTAAAGTCACATGTCAGCTAGCACACACTAAAAACAAATATATATATGTATATATTTTTTAATTTTACCAGCCGTTTGTCCCCTGTAAAATTCTGAGTTACACAATCCTAGAATACGCATCCATAGTCATTTTCCTGACAATAGAACAAACCATACGGGCTCAAAGCCACCATTAAAGTACCGTACTCCATAATATTAAATGCTTCAGTCATCGTTTCGCAGAAGTGCGGGTACTATTGTCTCGATTGAATAAAAAATGTTTATGGTTTTCTAGTGGCTCGGACCATGTTCATAAACAGGGTTTATTGAAAAAAATGTCGTTAAATTACCTCATCAAAACATTTCAATTGTTATCAGAAAACTTATTATGTCTTGTGGGACACAGGTTTCCTCTCTGCGAGTTATAAAACGTTATACAGGAGGTACAGTTAATCTGACTGTCTTATCAATGGGCATCGTGCTACTCAGAACTAACTGGGTTGTGGAGGTCAGATAGGCAGTTGCTCCATGTAAAATAGTGGTGTTCAGCTGTATCCGGTTAGACTGGAAGCCGACCCCAACTTAGTTGGGAAAAGGCTAGGCAGATAATGGAGCGTTAATCTGAACAACTCTTCATACCGGCTGAAAATCACGTCAAACATAGCTTCACCATAGTACAGCATGGATCTGGGCATCAGCTGCTCTAGAAGTGGGGAATCCAAAGTTACAATATGTCAAAGCTTAAAAATAAAGAAAAATTTCATAACACGTCGAAAATATTATGGGATGGTAAACGTTAAACAGCGTTGTAAAATGTTGACAGCACTGTTGGCGCAGTGGCTAAGCGATTGACTGCTACACCGTGTCGCGGGTTCGATCTCCGCACGGAACAAATATTTGTATGACCTACAGGTAGTTGTTCTGGTTCTGGCCGTTTGTTTGTTTGTTTAAGTGAATTAAATGTTTGTAAACGCACACACGATACAAGAGTGATGACCAACGACAAAAAAAAACACAACCAACCTTTGAAAGCAATCGCCAACCCTACTTGCCAATTTTCTAGGTAAAATAGTGAAGAATACACTAGAATTCTAAAACCGAACAAAATTTGTGTAGAGAAAGAATATGTTACTTACCTCACAGACCGTTGGATTCAGTAAGGAAAGTAATATTTTATACCAGGCAACCTTGTCGAATGAATCCTGTAAGCTCGTGACAAAAAGGTTCCGCATACTAAGTTAGAAATATGTAGTCGAAGGAAATAGTAGCAAGAAGTCTTGCTTGGAATTCTAATACGATGGTGCAATGGTAAGAAGTCAGCGGGGATTGAAGATTTATTTTATTGTTCGTGATGAAAGTGGCTTAGTCGTCCCTGAGTATATCCACAATAAGGTTGTATTTTAAAAAGATCATCATCATCATCATTTCAGCCCAAAAGACGTCCACTGCTAGACATAGGCCTCCCTCAAGTGTCGCTACATTGACATTTTGGGGGGTTTTGCCATAATCGCCACGCTTGGCAGGCGGGTTGGCGATCGCAGTACGGTTGTTACTAAAGCACAGAGAACGCTGCTGCCCATTCTCTGGCAAATCCCTTAGTCGCCTCTTACGACACCCACGGGAAGATATGGGATGGTGCTATTCTTTACGTCCGACACCATACAGAGCCCAGTTCAGATCAGTTAAAAAGATACAAGGATTCAATTGAACGTAATTTTTACTTCAAAGGTTTTAATGAAAAGGCAGTAAGGTTTGCTGCTTGTCAGTCTTCTATAGGCTGTACTACTATCCCTATACATATAATTGCTATTCCACCAATTCGCACTAAGCGTTTTCAAACGTCTTCCATAATGGGCAAAGCAAAGGAGTGGAACTCTCTGCTTGCGTCTGTGTCCGAACGCTTACAACCCTAATCTCTTCAAAGTTAGAGTGAACAGGCTTCTTCTGGGAAGCTCGTACCATCGTTGACTTTGTCTCTGTCATCTCTGACCTAGACTAGAGTCGAGAGGAAATCCATCGCAGATAAAAAAATAAAAAAGTAGTACACATGGCGAGACATCAAGCCATACATATCCAGTAAAACCGGACCTGCTCCAAATTAAGCTGATCTCTCACTCTACGGAAAGCTCATACTAAGACTTGCATGAGTTTGCGGGCGTACGTAAAGGTCGTAGCAGCGTGGCGCAATGGCGTATCATTTTGAATGCCATTTCTGGCCCATTCCCATCCCAAAAAGTTGTCAGTTTATGTATTTATGTATAGATAGCAAAATCAATGTGCGTTAAAATTTAATGATGATTTAAATTCAATTTTAAATCTTCAGTGCAAGAAGTAACATTTGCAATTAAGCTCACATCTATTATAAAAAACCGGCCAAGTGCGAGTCGGACTCACGCACGAAGGGTTTCGTACCATTTTTTTATAAAAAACGATAAAAACAATCACTTTTTTGTATGGGAGCCTCCCTTAAACATTAATTTTATTCTGTTTTTAGTATTTGTTGTTATAGCATCAACAGAAATACATAATATGTGAAAATTTCAACTGGCTAACTATCACGGTTCATGAGATACAGCCTGGTGACAGACGGACGGACGGACGGATGGACGGACAGCGAAGTCTCAGTAATAGGGTCCCGTTTGACCCTTTGGGTACGGAACCCTAAAAAGGTTTCGAAATCCTTTACTTATTAAGTACATTGCATGCTCCACTTTCTATCCTGCCCGCTTAGCCCCAAAACATGCAGCAAAAATGACCTCTGTACTGTCACCTACGACGTCATGGAACTGGCGAAGTTCTGAGCCAACAAAACAATAAAAAGGAAATATACGTGTCGAATTGACAACCTCCTCATTTTCTTTTTAATTTCGATTAAAAATATAAATACTGAAGTGCCAGCGACACGAAAAGAAGCTTAGATATATTTCCATCAGCTCTCAACTTGGACCTCAAATCAAAGCTGGAATAGGAATATAATGCACATTATTTTACGTATTGGGCTGCTGATTTCTTGTGGCTACCCAGCTTAAGGTACCGTTCCTCTAATGCGATTTGCCTCGCGATCATTCTTGTATTTTTGATTACGGTGCTTACCATATTCGATTTATACAATACTTGTGACTGGATAGCTTGTTATGGTAAATTGATTCTTGTGGTGCTTTAAATATGTATGGTTATATCCTGATAGATTAGAAAATTTGCTCATTATGTGCACTGTTTATTAGCTAATCACGCTTCATCATCATCATCATCAGCCTATAATGTTCCCACTGCTGGGACACAGGCCTCCTCTCTATGAGAGGGAGTGGGCTGTAATCCACCATGCGGGCCCAGTGCGGGTTGGTAGATGTCACAAATCCTCGAATTGTTAGTTCTAGGACATGCCAGTTTCCTCACGATGTTTTCCTTCACCGTTTTTGAGGGCAGTGGTGATGAAATAAATTACACAAAGTAATGCGCCTGCCTGGGGTCGAACCCACGGCTTACTATTCGTAAGTCGGGGCTGCCACCACTGGGCCACCGCTGCTCTCACGCTTAGCAAGAGCTCAATGTGGATTGAAAATTACACTTCAATTAATTGTAATCTCTGACGCTCAATATCCTTAAAAATAGGCAAAGGAAAAGGACCATGTATTTTAAATGTTAACTATGGTCGCTGTGCTTAAGATGACACAAATATTATTTCAAGAATGTTATAGCCATGGCCTTTGACAGACCCAAGTTCAAAATCAACCATAACAGGCTAATGTGAGAACCTAACACGTTCAGTTTGGCATATAGTTAAATATCTCGTCAGAACTAACAACTACGTGTGAAAAACGCAAGTGCTGAAAGTAAAACACTAAGCCCAGGTCAATGATTCCATTCAAGCTCGGTTTAGCGCATATTTGAGTGCGAAAATTGTAAGTTAAAAACCACCTTTCTTTACATACAACTTTTTCCGTGGAAAGGACTTAAAAAAACTAAAGAAAGAAAGGAATATACGTCAAAAAAGAAATCTTGTCACATTAAACATCGTCAAAAATTTAAACACGAATAAAGGTAAAAGAAATAAGTTTTTATGTCTGCAAAATACTGCAAAACCGGGTAGTCTTATTTTCACTTGAGTATAAAGCCGACAACCGGATTTTATACAGGTTTTCAAGATCCATCTGATAAAGTTTTATATTTAGTATTCTGTACTAAAAACGTACGTTTTGTACTAAGTGTACGTAAACGGGAAATTGGAATCCAGTCTGTCTGTGACTCTGTGTGTCAAGTCTACCTGGACTTTAATCTCTACTTTATATTTTACTGAGAAGATAATTTCACTGTGGAGTTTAATGTAAAAACCGGTAATATATGACCTTGCGTGAGTTCAGAATACCATAGACCATCTGAAGCTCAGGGATTGTCGCTCTCTTAAATTTTTATATACGTCACACAAAGGAATTCCTTCGCTTTTTGACTGGACGGAGACCTAAGTTTCCACTCTCTCGGAGATAACTCCTCGACTGTCTCCAAGTCACCATCTTCTGCCATCTTTTCTGAACTATGCCAGGGTCGGCTTGGTCTAACGCAGTATTCTACATGGCGCAACTTCCTATCTGACCTCTTCAACCCAGTGGCTACTTCTGCATCTCTGCCCTGAAGTGTAAATGTGGTGGAGCTGTTCTACAAACGATTTGGGCGTTTATTATCGCGTCTTGTGTGTCCTGTATTTGTTCGTTACACGAACTGAAGGCGCCAAACTAGTGTCTCAGTTCACGCCAAACTAGTGGCTCAGTTCAGGGCCTACACAATTTAGATTGCCAAGCCACGGAACGCTTTGAAGAAGTAGCTACTAAAGACGAGGACACGAATATCTCATTTCCGTCACACAAATATATTACCAAATAGACCCCAGTAATCACCCTCGTAACTCTACTGAAAATACCTCTCCGTTTTCAATAAATCCTGAGTCTATTAAGATAATTTTATCCATTAGTCTGCCCTCTAAACGGTGGACCGTCAATATAAATAAGTTAAGCAGTGTGCACATTAGAATACCGCTAGCCAGACATGACCTACCGCTGGTGAGCACGACTCGGATTTATAGCTCAATAGAGGTGCATTTTTGTCCTCAACGCAGGGACGGACTCGACAGCTGAGGTTAGAAAAATGTGTATCAAGACTCACGGCCACAATTACCAAAGCAATGGTAAATTATGTTTATTGGTAAATTGGTTTGAACAAATATTTTAGAAGATTAAAAAAGGGAAAAATGGTACTTATTATGTTGCTATTAAAAGAACCATGCAAGTAAATTGGAATGATTAAGATGCAATTTTTTGTCATTGTTTTCGTGCTATTGAAAAATTCTTGATAGAAAACCCATTAACAATTTGCCCGGCCCGAGAATCGAACCCTGGACCTCATGCTTAGCAGTAACGATTGCGACCAATAGACCAACGAGGTAGTCCCAGGGTAGTAGGGTTACAGTATAGTTAATAACTGCAGGAATTATTAAAATCTTTTCATAATAAACAACAGCGATATCAGTGCTATGTTCAGGGTCCTTTCTCACGGACCCTGAACATAGCACTGATGTCGCTACGCTATCGGTTCCCTATAAGGTAAAGTTCGTGAATATAAATAAGCCGCGTGTATTGGAATACCGCTATTAAAACATGACCTACCACAAGCACAAGGTACGCACGACTGTGATTAATAGCCGTATAGACGCAAATTTTTGTCGCCGATGCAGGCACGGACTTTGATGTTCTACTCGTAATAGTAAAGTTATTTTTATTTAATTTTTAAGGGCGTTATTTGTTGAACATAATCAATACATTTTTTTTTGTTATTGCCTTCAGACAATTTTCTTATTTGGTTTGTTAGTAAGTTTTTTGAAAATGATGATCTGTCTAGCCTTTTCCCAACAATTTTTGGGTCGCTTTCAGTCGTAAAGTTCGGTGTAAACGTATAAACTAAGAAATATTTTCTTCATCTTAAGCTTATATTTAAATGCCTACTTCAGCTACCAAATTTTTTTTTAGGTTTAGAGGTACTGATTCTCAGCTACATTAGAAAAACGGATCCCTAATAAAAGTAAGCTGCCTTAATCCCTCCCTGGCTAAACTTAAGCACGTTCCTGAATCGTGATTTGTTATGTTTTTCTTATTATTTTTGTAAATAAACGTTGCGGTGCTCTTACTTACAAAGGGCTTGAGAAATTGGTGGACTTTCACGATTTTAGTCCAAAACAAAAATAAAGAAAATTAGAGGTTTTTGGGTATTAAAGTTTACAGGGTGCACTGTTTTGTGTAATAGTAAGAATAAGACTTAGAGTTTTAATCGACTGTGGATGTCATAAAAGTGGGTGTCATAAAAACCACCTGTAAAGATGAATGTAGTCAACTGAGTGAAAATGATAATATGTAGGATACATATCCTGCTAAACTGAATCAGTAATTTGTTTAATTTCATTTTGTACTTCATAAATTAATACACCTTTTCTTGATACATATCACACTTTAAAAATAATTTGGATGAAAGAAAACATACTTAGTTTGGTCCGTAGTACACCAACATTTCGCCAGTTATATTTAAGTCCCATGTAATAGGGGGCGAGCCTATTGCCATCAACCGGGCACAAATCCAGGCTCCGTGGCTACAAACATAGTTTTTATTGGTTAAATACCTAATTCCTATTCACGCCGATAGTCGACCCAACATACCCTACACACAACACTAATTAAATTCAAAACTTGTAGCCGCGCCGTATCTAATTTAATCGACATGCGTACATCTCTAATGGCCCTGACATTCTATCGATATCAAGTTCTGGGTAAGATAATAGTGTTGTGCAGGTTATCTTACATAATTAAACGCAGACTTTAACCGACTACGAAGTTGTAAAGATGGTATAATGCTTTGAGGTAAATAATTTATGCAGGAATTTTACCGTGTGCCTAAGTATAGACCATCCTATATTATCCTAAGAATGTTTTTTGCACGTAGATAAGCAGCATTTTAAAAATATTTCGAAGGGTTGCGTGGTATCCGGATCCTTACTACCGTTTAGATTACGTCCTACGTAAGAAGAAAGACATCCACTGCTGGAAATAGGCCTCCCCTAAGTTTCGCCACATTGACATAACATGGGGGGTTTTGCCATAATCGCCACGCTTGGCAGGCGGGTTGGCGATCGCAGTACGGTTGTCACAAAAGCACAGAGAATGCTGCTGCCCATACTCTGGCAAGTCCCTTAGTCGGCTCTTACGACACCCACGGGAAGACATGGGATGGTGCTATTCTTTGCGTCCGACACCATACAGAGCCGTTTTGGATAGCACAAAATATTTAAGTGTTTTTACGTCTTAAAATCACTCTGTTCTTCGTATATATTTTTAACGGTTTTGCCTTTTTGTTTGACCAACCTTCCTCAAGAACTGAGCTATCTGCCAAGTCTTTTCCCAAATATGTTGGAGTCGGTTTCCAGTATAACCGGATGTATTTTACATGGAGCGACTGCCATCTGACCTCTACAACCCAGTTAGTACTAGGTAATACGATACCCCTTGGTAATTGGGCCAACAAATGCAGAACAAAAAAAAACAAATACCACTAGTATTTGCAGAGACTCCAAATGTCATTGTGACATTTCATGGTTCCTTTTACTCATAATTGATTGATAAAATATCACTTTATGGCAAACCACTTCGTCACTGTTAATCACAAGTATGTTTCCTCATACGCTGTTAAGTACATAATTTCATGCTAAGTTGTTTAAATTTCAAGAACGTGGGTTTAACTTGGTTAGATGCCAAAGCTTGGCATAAGTAGTGTGCGCTTACTTGCACTTTGCTTACGAATCGTTTCATTAAGTAACTTATTGCTAACTTACTTCCTACTTATGTGTTTCAATTATAAAGCAAAGATTTGCATCGTTAGATTTGCCCTCTCTGTACTAAACTGGCATGTCTTCTTACCGAGAATAGTGAGCTCGCGAAAACCGTAAGTTTCGAATTTCATTATTTTTTAGGAGTGTGAGGAAATAGGATGTAAAATTCTTCATCCTCTGTAGAAAAGGAAGGATCCTCCGACCAGACGGGTGTTATGTCTGGGGGGCAACTGCCCAACAGTTGTGGTCGGGTTTCTCTATACAGGGTGTAACGGAAAGGGTATATACACACTTAAGGGTGTGCTACAGACCATCAAACTGAACATGTTTGTCCAACAAACATCGTCATAGCGAAAAAAATATCGCCTTCCCATACATTTGGGTTGAATAGGTATTGAAATTTTGTATGGGGAGCAGAATTTTTTTCGCTAATACGATGTTTGTCCGACAAACATATTCAGTTTGATGGTATGTAGCACCCTTAAGTATGTATATACCCTTTCCGTTACACCCTGTATAGTCTTAAGTCGATGTAAACTTTGCTTGCGAGATTCAGACCATATTGGTTCTTTAGTTTTATCATAGATAGCGCTGTAGTAGTTTTTGTTATAAGTTGCTTTTTGTAGGTTGTGACAATTCAAATATAATTGTCAACGTAACAGCAAAATGTATATTTTTGAAGCAGTATCTCTGATCATTTACCTAGCCTTTTCCTCACTATGTTGGGGTCCGGTCCCAGTCTAACTGAAATACTCTGATCTGAATACTTTACTGAATATTTTACAAGAAGTGACTGCCTATCTGACCTCCACAACCAGTTAGTTACCCCAGACTTTAGCTAGACTGGTTGTCAGACTTTCGAGCCACTGACTACCTAATTACCTATAACGACTGTCAAAGGCTGCCGCTTATGAGGTAAGGCTTATCATAAAGGCAACACAGATCATCATCTGCGCCAGCCTTTTTTTTAACCACGTTGGGGTCGGCGTCCAGTTTTACCAGAAGCAGCTGAAATGCCAGTAATGACTGACTTAGAATACCCTCTGATAAGACTGGTTGTCAGACTTACGGGCTTCTGAATATTGACTGTCAAAATTGTACAAAATAATGGCACCCCGGAACAAAGACTTAGCGTGCTGTGTTTGTGTTGTGATAAAGTTGGTGTTACAAAGTCATACAGAAAGATTAACTCATTCGAACGCTGACAGACATCCGACTCGATTCACTAATCGATCAAAACGATACTCGATCGTAACGTGTCAATCGATTACAGTTTCTCGAATCATGGATTATTCAGACGATTATAAATCGATTCTTGTATAACCATTTGTACGTGAGGAGAATTGTAAGTAGAAAATATATTTATTAAGTCTTTGATATGAAAAAGCATAGTCTTACCTGAGTGTGTGTATCATCATGTTCTTTTCTTGGGCCGTGTGTTGAATTTCAATTTGATATTGTAACGTTTGAGAATTTATTAGACAAGTTATTGATCTAATAGTAGACGTCCTAAGACTGGCTGTCATTTTTCGTGTTTATATGTTTAGGTTTTTTGCAGCGCCTGTCGATTCTAACAAGGCAAGTTGTCAAAAACGCAAAAGTTCTACATCAAAGTCTGGCTTTATAAGTTAACTAGCTATCCCGCGTAATTTTGTCTGCCTCACATTTTTCCCGTTTTCGTGAGTGATGATATATAGATTAAAGCCTTCCTCGATAAATGGGGTATCTAAAACTGAAAGAAATTTTAAAATCGGAGTAGTAGTTCCTGAGATTAGTGCGTTCTAACAAACAAACAAACTCTTTAGCTTTATTACTAGTATATATATATAGAGTTTATACTAGTATATTAGACTAGATAAGATTAGAAGATTGCAAAATAGTAAGTAGGTAATTCTGAGAGATATTTATTACCTGCGAAATAAATAAAGTAGTTGTAATTTTTTACTTCATAATTCCTATGCTGTAGATTGTAGATCGAATGCTTGTCTAATACAAACCGTCAGAACAGTCTGACAGGCAGCTGTATCTTGTTTTAGTTTCTACAAATAATGTTGGAGAGATATGAACGTTAGTTGATAAATTACTCAGCATCAACTTTTTGTAGGCTTCCGAGAAATAATGAAGTATGCCCAAGTTTGGCAACTTAATCTATCTTAATATGTTAAATTTATGCTTGAGTTCCGTGACTGACCGACTGAGCTTTCAGACAAGGTATTATCTATGTTTTGAAGCTCAATTGCGTCTTCTAAACTAATATTATAAAGAGGAAAGATTTGATTGTTTGTTTGTTTGTTTTTTTGCATCGAATAGGCTCCGAAACTACTGGTCCGATTTGAAAAATTCTTTCAGTGTTAGATAGCCAATTTATCGAGGAAGGCTATAGGCTATATATCATCACGCTACGACCAATAGGAGTGGTGTAGCAATGACAAGTGTTGCGAAAACGGGGGAAATGTGACGCAAACGAAGTTGCGCCGGACAGCTAGTATCTTATATGAGAGCAATACTCAAATAGTCTAGTTTCAGCTGTCATTTTTAGTCCTTTGATATTATAGATGATAGTCAAAAGCACAGAAACCTGACAACCGACTGGTTTTGGGTTTCTTCTTCAAGCCCTTGGTGAGACTTAACCAAGGGTTATCGTGTTTTACCTAGTTGGTGGGAGTCAAATAGGCAGACGCTCTATGTTTATCCGGTATTCCGCTGTGTCTGGTTGGACTTGAAGACTATTCCAACATTGGAAGTTGGGAATTGGTAGGTGATGACATAAGATCAAAACTGTTTTAGTCTTGTTGTAAATAATTGTTTGTGTGAGCTGATGACCTTAAGATACTACTTGTTAGCTAGGAAAACTACAAAATCTGACCGTACCATCATCACCATCATTCTCCTGATTTTATCCCAATTTATTTGGGGTAAGCGCAGCATGTCTTTTTCTTCCATCCTTCTCTATTAGCTGCATCTCATCAGACACTTCCTCTCTTGCACTATCATCTTTCACACAGTCCATCCATCATTTCTTTTGTCTTCCTCTACTCGTATATCCATCTAAAATCTGAATCTGACTGTACCAATTCCAGCAAAAATACCATCTCAACAATACATACAATTCAGACAAACCACAATCCTATAATTCTAGATAACAATAACATCAGCTGGGAATCGAACCCGCTACGCTATCGGGGACGCCATTCGTCTCGCATCGGGTCCCGCTAATGTTATTACCTGTCCTGTTATGTCATGTCTGTATTATTTTATCATCTGTGTTATTTGTGGAGTCATGGCGCACTTAGGTAGTGATTGGATTTTGTTATTTTATGGGGCTGAACAGAATTCCTAAAGTTATTTATTTAGTGAAACTTTGTGCACAAGTAAAAACTGTACAAAGGCGGACTTATTGCCTTGGGAATTTTCCGCCAGTCTCATCATCATCATCATCAGCCTATAATGTTCCCACTGCTGGGACACAGGCCTCCTCTCTATGAGAGGGAGTGGGCTGTAATCCACCACGTGAGCCCAGTGCGGGTTGGTAGATGACACATGTCTTCGATTTTTAGTTCTAGAACATGCCGGTTTCCTCACGATGTTTTCCTACACCGTTTTTGAAGGCAGCGTTGATGAAATAAATTACACAAAGCAATGCGCCTGCCTGGAAAATAAAAAAAAACAAATATATAAATGTAACAAAGATTAACAACAAAAAGTAGAAGTTAATTCTGAGTCAGTTTAATCTCAGTTATCTATTGGAAAACCACGTTTCTTCCTAAAGTCTCATTGTCCAGTAAAGTTAACTACTTAACTCTATAAATACAATATAATCAGCTTGTAATGTTCGCGTGCTGGGCCGTGCTAAACCGCGCCGGTCAATCTCATTGAGAGGAGGCCTGTGACTTTTCAAAAGCCTAAAAGACTTTTCTGTGAGATTGCCTCGTATTCCATCATGGGAGCCAAAAACAGGTAGAGAAAATGTTTTTTTAGTAACTTTTTAGACCTATGTATCCTGCTTATGCGTATGAAGTTTCATTAAAATCGGTTCTGTCATTTCGAAAAATAAGGACTTGAAAGTTTGTGTGAATTGCCGTAAGGCATAACCGCTCCTAATGGTGTACTGTATAGCGCTCAGCATGGCTCCGGTTAAAATGGAAGGAGAGAGAGGAGAAAAAATAACTCTAGCATTGTTGGGAAAAGTCGTTCTGATGCTTTTCTTATTAAAATGCCAAAGCATGAATAGCGTGAAAGGCATTTTCTTAGAACTTGCCCCACACACCATTTACCGTACTACCCTAGGGGCAGCTACTGGTATATGACTTTATCACGCCGCGACCGCACGGGGCACGGCAGTAACCTACAATTTACCTATCTTATAACTCGCCAACAGATTTTATAGGTGTGATTAAATATTCTGATGTAAGTAGGTGAGGTTTAAATTGTCGAGATATGGAGGGACGTAGTTTATATCTGAACTTCAGGTATAGGGCAAAGATAGTTATATTAAAGCTGCAGTTCTTAGATCGTCTCTAGGGAACTTTGAACTGCCAGCGCGTAGCTTGACCACTGTAGAAACGAATTTGGCTATGTAAAAATCGACATAATGACAAATAGACAATGACTATGTGTCAGTTTATCTAATCTTCCTTCGACATAGCCCATTTCTACGGCAGTCATGCTACATGTGCAGTTGCATTTTATCTCTGACTAAAGAAACCTTTAAGAAAAATCTTTAGGCAAAGTTTGCGTTAACACAGAAAACTCTTTTAAAGTTCTATATTCTTTCTCTGAAAGGACTTTCAAATATTGTTAACAAAAATGAATGTTAAATAGTCCACAACCAATTTGCATGTATTTTTCGCCGAGCGGGAAAACTGGCATGTCCTAGTTAGAAAAAAAAACTGCATTTACGTATCCTACGTTCGTTCTACGACGTATTCTACCGAACCACACTGAGCACATGTGGTGGATTATACCACTCCCAGAGAGAAGTTAAGTCGAAGAAGAAGAAGTCGAGGAGAACGAAATCGAAATCGGAGTCGAAGTCTCTATCAGAGTAGAAGCCTACCCGGCTATAATGAACGGTATAGACAGATTATGTTTGCCATCAATTAGTATGAGGTAAGCATTAAATACATCATTAAGAGAGATCTCTCAAATGAGATCATTTAAATGCGGTCCACAACGAAAAAGGTGCTCATCTAACTCACTCAAAATAAACAGCTGACACACGGTGTTTTAATTATCTTACTGTTCATCAGTTACATCACTACGACAACAAGGCGCTACGGTAGTCAACAACTTCCACACATCTACACTCGATTTCCTAAAATCGATTTACGTAACCGATTCTCGATTCTCCGAGACGTTACCGATTATTGCGTAATCGGTAAATCTAATCGATTCGCACGTGTTATATGAACGGAAATCCGCTATGGGAAAGTGTAAATTATGGTAATTTTAAATGAACTCGTTTAAATGAAGTTAGTCTACATTTTATGGAATAATGATTTGTGATTATTGGAGAAATTTTAAACCTCAGTTAGTAATAGAAAGTACCTTTTAAGGTGTACTTAATTAGATTTATTTTGATTAAAGAGAAATCTCCTTACCTTGAAAAACTTTGCCCCACACTAGGAATTTCTCCTATACCGTGGGTGCGTTTACAAACATTTAAACTCACATACACAAACAGCCAGACCCGGAACAACTATCAGTAGGCCATACAAATATTTGTTCCGTGCGGGGATCGAACCCACGACACGCAGCGCAGCAGTCGATCGCTCAACCACTGCGCCAACCGTGCCGTCTATCTTACTTTACGTATTGCTAATTTACTTTGAAAATTGGTCCAATGTGAGTGTTGATTACTACTGCTGTTACATATCTGCTTAGCCCCTCGGGGCATACAGACATCTGAAAAGACATTTGAAAATAAAACGCTATCCAATTAAAATAGTGCTTGTACACACAATACCTTCACAGACACAGTCTATAATCATCATCAGCCTATAAATGTTGCCACTGCTGGGACACAGGCCTCCTCTCAATGAGAAGGAGTGGGCTTTAATCCAACACGCGGGCCCAGTGCGGGTTGGTAGATGTCACAAGTCTTCGAATTTTTAGTTCTAGGACATGCCGGTTTCCTCAGGATGTTTTCCTTCACCGTTTTGAGAGCAGCGGTGATGAAATAAATTACCTACACAAAGTAATGTACCTGCCTGGGTTCGAACCCACGGCTTACTGCTCGTAAGTCGGGGCTGCCACCACTGGGCCACCGCTGCTCTCCAGACTATAATGCGAAGTAACAATTTGACCAGATCCAAATTGCTCCCATTTTCCGAAATTATTTTAATGAAAGTTATTTTTAGACAGTTAATGCTGATTAATCTTTACAAATAAATAAAATTCAAATGTCAGTTTATAATTTCAAAAAAATAGTTTTTTTTGGGAATGCATAGAATCTATAATACCTACTAATACAAAAAAAAAACCTTTTTTATTTTTGGTTATCGACAGACAAATAAAAAATTGTCTCGGTTTATTTAAGCTTATCTCCGAATAGACGGACCGATTTTGACGGGACTTTGTTGGTAGATAACTAATGTTATAAGGAGTAATTGAGGTTACCTTTTTTATCAAAAAAAAATATGGTACTGCAAAAAAAAGAAACACTTGAAATAGTTTACAAAATCTGATTAAAAAGGGAAGTAATATTTTTATAATAAACTAGCTGTCCGGCGCAACTTCGTTTGCGTCACATTTTCCCCGTTTTCGCAACATTTTTCATTGCTGCTCCACTCCTATTGGTCGTAGCGTGATGATATATAGCCTTCCTCGATAAATGGGCTATCTAACACTGAAAGAACTTTTCATATCGGACCAGGAGTTTCGGAGCCTATTCAATGCAAACAAACAAACAAACAATCTAATCTTTCCTCTTTATAATATAATAATAATATAATATTAGTTTAGATTCACGCGAACGGACGTCGCAGGGACCGCTAGTTTTTTAAAAACAAATTTTCTAAACATACGTTGGGACGTCTATGAATGAGACTAATTTTACTAGATAGTAATTTACCACATCTTAGAATGTTAGATTCGTTTGTCAAGCCGTATTTAAATAAATTAAACAAGAGATTGTTACTACGAGTATGTAGATTGACTCATTTTGGCAAATAAAATCCAATTGTTTTTCTATTACACACTCATTTAAATTAAATTACAAGAAAGTAACACAAAACTACTCCAATCCAAACATAATAACATTTCTAACATTTAATCCGTTTGACAAGACATCACGCTTCGGATAAATAGCGTCAATTTACAACAACCAACGTAACAAGACCCCTGATCACGAACATCTAGTTTTCAAGCAGAGATCTTTTATTATTTCTCCGCGACAGTTATTAGAAATCTTATTTTCCGCGGGCTACTTCAATAAAACGTTGATACTACACTATGTTTTGCGATGAAAGTGGGGCAGGCAGAATGCTAGTTATAAATTTTCATGTGGATTTCCTTTCGGAGCGATGAAAACTGGCGAGAAATGAATAGTCTATTGAGGACGGCTGGCTGTAGAATGTTTGTGGAAAGTGGTTCAATTGGTTTGGAGGAATAATTTAGTTTGTTTGCGGTCTAAAATGTTATCCACGCTAGTAGTAGTAGATTAGACGGCACACTTGACTGCTGCGTTCCTAGTTGCGGGTTTGATCCCCGTACGGAACAAATATTTGATGGACCAGTAGATTTCTGACATAATCAATGATTTGATTAACACACAGACAAAGATTCTCATTTTATCACGATGTATATTTGGCGAGAAGCGGTGGCCAAGTGCAGGCAGCCTCGACTTACGAGCAGTAAGCCGTGAGTTCGATCCAAGGAGGCGCATTACTTTGTGTAATTTATTTCATCACCGCTGCCCTCTAAAACGGTGAAGGAAAACATCGTGAGGAAACCCTCATGTTCTAAAACTAGAAATTCGAAGACATGTGACATCTACTAACCCGCACTGAGCCAGCGTGGTAGATTACACTCCCTCTCATTGAGAGGAGGCCTGTGTCCGAGCAGTGGGAACATTATAGGCTGATGATGACGATGATATTTGGCTGATTGTGTACGTGAGTTTAAATGTTTGTAAACGCCCCACGACACAGGATAAAATCCTATTGTGCAGTATGGATTAATGCCACCTTTGTTTAATATTATTGTGGTATTCCTTAGCTATTAACAGGCTTCTGTTTTATTCTTATTATGATAGCCTGATCTTTACTACTGCTGGACAAAGGCCAAGTATTAATGGGAAACATTTGTTTGTTACAGTGAATTCACATTGCTGGAGGGCATGGCGAACGGCGGAGGCTGGAGCGAGGAGCCCGTCTCTAAGGTACATATTCATATTCATAACATAATTATTTATACCTCCGTCCTTCAGTTTATGAAACGTTTTTCGAAGCATTTCTTCGATAATGCCATTAAGCACCGTAATCCCCTGATCGCAGCGGCCGCCCGTTACGAACCCTCGCGCATTAGTTCAGTACACCGTCCGAGGCATACTCTCGTCACTCTCGATAATGCTATCACCGTCCTCCAGGAGAGTAGCAAAGAGACTAGCACACTTAAAAAGTTCATACGCAAACCGCCGTCTTTCCGACCTCGCCGTCGAGGTCCGTCGCGACGTCCCGGTCCTGGTCCTTTTTTGGTAATGGCATCTCGCAGTTCAACCTAGGAGGTTGTCGTCTGCTTAACCGAACTATCCTTTGGGTGCCTTAAGAGTAAGGCCTCCAGCCAGGGCATAAAACTTACAAACTAAGCGACTACACGCTAAGGGCACCCCCTGTGGGGTACGAGCCTCGGCTTAGGGCGTCGCTGGGGGAGGTCTGCATGGGGACAGGCTGGATCTGAATGAACTACAGAACACATGCAACCAATTCTGTCTTATAGTGAAGTTACATCGACGGGACAGCAGTTGGCCTGGCTGGAGGTCTTATACTCATGACACCCGCACAGTATAGTCCGGTTAAGCAGAAGCCAGCATCAAAGGTTGAACTGCGAGATGTCATAACCAAAAAAAAAAGACGGGCGGCATGGTCTATGTCGTAAACTATAACGAAGACATGCAGAGCGTGAATCATATTTAATCGTCAAAAAATATACTGGGTGAGTTTTTTAAATGTAGGCCATGTTTAAGGAGTGTGTAGTACTCATGAAAAAGAACAACTTTTATTATTAGAACAACTTTGAAATGGTGAAAAAAAACTCAAATGCTCCAACCATTTATCATATTTCTTAATTAGTGTTATGATAAAAGTTGCTCATATTCATGAGAGTTAGTACTTTCGTTTAACCAATCACACTCAATAAGTATAGACCATTAAGTTACAGAGACTGACGTCTTCTAAAGTAAGATATCCGTTGGAAAAGCCAAACTGGTAAGCGTTTAAACCTGCAACGAACCTGACCATCATCATCTTCAATAATAAAAATCTGACAGTCATGATGCTTGACAGTTTCAAAATCTTCAAATTTTCATAACATTTTACTAGACAACGAGTGCGATCAATCAAATGATCATATCGCATTCCACTCGACTTAACTAGTCATTAGAATATAATCTTGTATAAAATAATTTACGACGTGAAATCTATTTAATTACATCGGATTAAAAAGTTATCTATTAATCTGATGAAGTAGCGCGTGCGTGAGCGCAGAGAATTTAACGGAGTTCTACACTCGCTGAAACTAGAATTAGGCGTGTTGGGTATAAATAGTTATGATAAATTTCATTCGGTTAGTCTTTTTTTTTTAAACATTGCACTACACTAGGTATTTCTCCTGTATTCTGGAGCGTTTACAAACATTTAAACTCACATACAAAACAGCCAGACCCGGAACAACAAGCTGTAGGCCATGCAAATATTTGATCCGTGCGGGAATCGAACCCGCAACTCGGAGCACGGCAGTCGATCGCTCAACCACTGCGCCAACCGTGCTGTCTGAAAGGACTCATCATCAGCAGTATACGTCGTGCCTCTTCAAAGTTCGATTGCATCGGTTTCTTTTAGGCAATCGTGCTCCACCTAACAAACTAACAAACGCTAGCCTATACATACAATTGCTGGGAAACGACTATTTTTTGCGGTAAAATGTCACGTTTTACGGTAAAATTCAATCTAACGCACTCAACACATTATGCTGATGGATGCAATAACTAGGAAACAGGTCATGAAGGCATTTAGAGTAAAGTTCTAACTTTAAAACTAGTTTTTTTTTCCTCATCATCATTCATCATTTCAGCTGAAAGACGTCCACTGCTGGACATAGGCCTCCCCCAAGATGGGGGGGTTTTGCCATAATCGCCACGCTTGGCAGGTGGGTTGGCGATCGCAGTACGGTTGTTACAAAAGCACAGAGAACGCTGCTGCTCATACTCTGGCAAGTCCCTTAATGGCGTCTTACGACACCCACGGAAAGATATGGGATGGTGCTATTCTTTACGTCCGACACCATACAGAGGATGTAATCAAAGTTTGATTAGGTACAATTCGTTTGATAATAATATGGCTCGACACGTGGTTTGATGAGATGGCCTCGTTAGTCTTGTGGTTATAAGCGCGTCTGCTGAGCATGAGGTTGGCTTTGGTTCCTAGGTCTGGCAAAGTATTATTTTGTTTTACGACACCATACAGACGTAAGGCAAGGCGGGCAATTTTTTTTTAAACTTGTGAAAATGTTGGAACTTTGACCACCAATATCTCCGTAACTAGAAGGTCCCAGGTATGGTCCAGAACAAAAAAATATCAAGTAATGACGGGAAGATCAAGTGCCTTTTAGCTTCGTTAAGGGTTTATTTACACCCTTTATAGTATAAAAAAACCCAACTTGTAAAGACTGACAAAGATCTACAAATGACAGCCGGGACCAACAGCTTATCGTGCTTTCTGAGGGACGAAGGAAACTCGGTACCTATGTAATGGGTCATCCATCCATGGATCACCCATCCACAGACCAACCTATGCAAGCTGAAATAATAAACAACAAGTCAAATTAAATCAAATCATTTTTATTTGTTGAACATAGGTTAACAAAAGGTACAGATATCAATATTAATAAAATGAGCGCTATGTCTTGCCATGAACGGCGTAAAAATATTCTCTAATTAATAATGAGGCAAAAATAATAATAATAAAACAACCACCGTCATTAAACTTCAAACCTAAAGAGCCTCCAACATACAAAACAAGAAAAGGACCGTGATAGAAATACTAGTTTAAATTGGTTTCGACAGTCGATAGTGGCTTATCGTGAGACTGCATACAGCACCAGCGTTCCTCTGAAATCAAAAAAGGAAAAGAAAATTGGCCCTATAACTTCTCAACAGGCGTAGCAGATAAGAAGATTCCGCTGTAATTCATGCGTACAAAATTTGTCCTTTGATTAAGAGTCACCTTACCCTACACATGCATGGAAAAAAAACGATTTTCTACAGCTCTACCACCATTAGTCATGAGTTAACTTTCATTCTAATTTCTTTTAGTCTATGTTTCCATACAATTACCATGCTCTAAAAGTTGTAACAATTGTAGTTCACAAACATTAATTTAGTTAATCTCGACTCGAAACAGCTTGCATGTCGAAATTAACAAAAACTTATAGAAAACGAGAGCGTGCGACCGACTGGTGATAAATTACCAGATACTTATAGGGTGGATGTACCGATTCACGTCCGCGGGCAAGAGTTGTTGTGGAATAGGGGAGAGCAGTGTTTAGAAATTCTTCTCATTTCTATAAAAAAAAATCTTAATAAGAATTCTTGTTAGTTTCGGATTAGTTATAGAAGGTAGTTCGTTAAAGATTTTGATTGGACTCCCTTTTATCCCTATTTTTAAGTTTCAGAAAAATAATAGTAACTAATTTAGCCAGTGCTTTAATTTATTTGTTCAGATCTTATAGTACGTCTTGTTCAACTGACAAGAAATGCAGTTACAATATTTAGTACTTACTTACTTTATTAAATTGATATCAGGGGCAGTTACGTGATTCTCTTGCTAAAATCAGAACCTGAGAAACAAAAGAAACCTGATATTATGACACTAATGTGGACGGTATAAGACGCATCATAATAATAATCTAGCAAAAAAATAAGGAAGAGCGCTGCAATAACGTATGCATACTGCACACTCCCAGTAATTGTGACTCTCACCCTACATACAACATACATAAAGAAGTCAGATTCAGTATCACATTACATAAGTGATTACGCACAGTTTTTCTCAATCAATTCATGAAGAAGGTAATATTTCGTGGACACAAAACAGAGGTTATTTATGCAGACAGAGGCGTGAATTAATGTTCTTAGGTATAATTGACTAATTAGGATACATAAAGTTCGCATACAAACTTCAACTTGCCGTGAAAACCACTTGGAATATAAAGCATTAAATCTGGCCGTAATTTTGCCACTGCTGGGACCTAGGCTCTGTATGGTGTCGGACGTAAAGAATAGCACCATCCCATATCTTTCCGTGGGTGTCGTAAGAGGCAACTAAAGGCCTATCCGGAGAATGGGCAGCAGCGTTCTCTGTGCTTTTCTAACAACTGTACTGCGATCGCCAACCCGCCAAGCGTGGCGATTATGGCAAAACCCCCCTTATGTCAATGTGGCGACACTTGGGGAGGCCTATGTCCAGCAGTGGACGTCTTTCGGCTGAAATGATGATGATGGGACCTAGGCACCTGTATATGAGAAGGAAACTAGTTCTGGAAATAGTTTTGGTTCCTCCATGTTTCTAACATCATCATCATTTGCCTAGCCTTTTCCCAACTATGCTGGGGTCGGATTCTAGTCTAACCGGATGCAGCTCAATACCAGATTGTACTTGGAGCGACTACCTATCTGACCTCCACAACCCAGTTATTCCTGAGTAATACGATACCCCTTGGTAAGACTGGTTGTCAGGCTACTTTTTACGACTGTCAAAGATCTACAAATGACAGCCGGGACCAAAACGGCTTAACGTGCATTAACATCTAAGTACCGTATATGCTTTATAGCATTCATAAAAAAAAATGTGTAGATATTAATTGATACTCTGATTGTTGACAGTAGGTACTTCCCGGTACAGATTGTCTAAAGGACATTGCGCATTGCGGTTTTATGTAGGTACAGTCAGCACCAAAAAGATGTAAACAAAAACAAGGAACCATTTTATTGTCTACAACCATTGGTAATTGAGGATTCAATGTAAAGCTACAAAACATGGTAAACAATTCATTTCACCAGAACCTCCTACATATGTAGGTCGGATACATGATAATATAAACATCCTATGAAAAAAACAAAGTACACAGACAGATAATAATCATACGACTTGCAACGATTGACATGTCTCGAACTTCGTTTGATAGAAGAACAAGAACTTCATTTCTGTCCTTTTCATTTCATACATGACGTCAGTGACGTGTCATTGGTTTTTTGATGAAATGGAAATACATATAATCTTACTTATGAGGTGGTCACTTACCGGATGAAGAAAATTAACTTTTGAGCATTTGCTTTAAAGTACCGCGCCAACTCGATTGACAGATCAAGGAGTATTTGCTCGAATTCATTTGTATCGATATTGTCAGTTTGTAATGATCGGTTTTTCGCACACACTGCTGAACTGTTGGAAATAATGTTAGCAACAAGTTCACTGATGTACCTACCTAACGAACGCTCGCGCGTCGAATCTGAAACTGCGACACGTTAATTCTCCCATGCAGTGATCCCTTGCCTTAAGATTTGATCGTTGTAAGGACTATTAATATGTCTGTCTGACGCGTAAGATAGTCTATGATTCCGCATTTTAAATAAGATACTTATTTCTAACAGCCTTTTAGATTTGTTTACCTCGTCATTGAACGACTGTTGCTTACATATTTGTAAGATTTATGTAGTTTACCCTGTTTAGGGCATAAAGTGTTTATATTATTACGCCAGCCTGTATAGGAAGATTTGGTGAAATGAATTGTTTACTGTTTTTTTTTTGTTTTTGTAGCTTTACATTTTTCTTTTTGTATCTATGTTCTGTATGGTGTCGGACGTAAAGAATAGCACCATCCCATATCTTTCCATGGGTGTCGTAAAAGGCGACTAAGGGAGTTTCCAGACAATGTGCAGCAGCGTTTTCTGTGCTTTTGTAACAACCGTACTGCAATCGCCAACCCGCCTGCCAAGCGTGGCGATTATGGCAAAACCCCCTTATGTACACTTGGGGGAGGCCTATGTCCAGCAGTAGACGTCTTTCGGCTGAAATGATGATGATGATGATGATTGTATCTATAATTATAGAATAATGGTTGTAGGCAATGAATTGGTTCCTTGTTTTTGTTTACATCTTTTTGGGGCTGACTGTACTCCAGTGCCAGACATTTTTATCTCTCTAATCAAAATAAATACTATTATGACGTACGAACAACAACAGCGTCCAATTTATATTTCGACCTATTCACGCTCATTAAGTTTCACAATGAATGACATTACTTTCTGAATTGACAAATCCGATACTTTATGATGTTTCTGTTGGCACACCCATTAGGCATCGTATTTGTTCACTTAAAGTTCAACGACAATAATCACGAAACTTTATGAGCGTGGTTAATTGATTGATAGTCGTTTATTTTGATGACCTGTTAATTACCTTAGGTTCTTTCATTTTTTTAATTGTTAGGAAAACCAAAGAAAAGATTAATGGATTATGTGAGGAATGATATGAAGGAAAACGAAGCAAATGATAGCGTGACGAATGACAGAAGAAAATGGAAAAGAAAAACGTTTTGCGCCGACCCCAAATAACAAGGGACTAGGGGCAGGAAGACTGAGATACCGTGCCCCTGGAACGCAAAGGGCTAAGAAGGAACATGGATGGGTTTTAGTCAGTCAAGTCTGACACTCCCTTCCGCTCCGCCCAGAGCGGGAGAAGTCATTTGATGATTTCCCATCCTAAAAAAAAAAACAAAAAAACAAAAAAAAAGGGGCAGGAAGATGATGTTCTTTATTTTTTTAGACTTCGCTGTCCTTCCGTCCGTCCGTCCGTTCGTCCGTCTGTCACCAGGCTGTGTCTCATGAACCGTGATTGTTAGCCAGTTGAAATTTCTACAGATCATGTATTTCTGTTAACGCTATAACAACAAACAAAAACTAAAAACAGAAAAAAAAAATATTTAAGGGGGGCTCCCATACAAAAACGTTTTTTTTTTCTCATTTTTATAAATAATGTTACGGAACCCTTCGTGCGCGAGTCCGACTCGCACTTGACCGGTTTTTTATTCATACTTTTATGGCTACAGGCTAATATTAAAACGGCTTAGGTCTTTCTGTGCGTCGATAAAAGTAAAGAAACATGATGGAAAAGTCGAAAATGTATTCTTTCTTTTTCTTGTAGTTAGTGCCGAACAAGGCGTCAGACTTTTTATACCGCCCATGGGCCTTAGCTTTAAATGCCGTCGAGAAATATCTCTCGGGTATGCTGGTTTGGCTTGGCACAATGCTTTCTTTAACCGGAATAAGTGATAATAATTATACAATACGCACATGAATAACCACATATCAGAGGTTCATTTCAAGGTTAGAAGTATCGAGATGCGTGGCTCATTATGGCAGCAAAAACTAAATTAATGTTCTTTTTTGTTTACATGTTGTCTCATGTCTAATTAAAATATCTACCAGTCATCTACTTTTCATCATTTCAGCCAAAAGACATCCACTGCTGGACATAGGCCTCCCCAAGTGTCGCCAAATTGCCATAATCGCCACGCTTGGCAGGCGGGTTGGCGATCGCAGTGCGGTTGTTACAAAAGCACAGAGAACGCTGCTGCCCATTCTCTGGAAAGTCCCTTAGTCCCTCTTACGACACCCACGAGAAGATATGGGATGGTGCTATTCTTTACGTCCGACATCATACAGAGCAGAGAATCTACCAGTTGTCAGTTAAATATTAAACAACAAACCGTAACCGGCTTTCCATTCGTAACACTTTCGTACAATTGCCGTCTGTTTCCGAGCACCTACCGACCACCGACAGATTATCATCTCAGCACTTATTTGTTACTGTTTTATTCATAACATAAGGAATTTATGTTTTTTTTCTGACTCTTGTCGTTTGGTCTAAGTGGTAAGATGATGCATTTTACAAGATCAGTGTGGGTTCTAGTCTAACAAGTCTAATCAAATACAGCTGAATAATGGACGACAACTTTTTTTTCTAGATAGCAGTATTTTTTTTGAGAATTTTTTGTTACTGGGTTGTACGTTGTTTTATAGAATTTAGTTTTACATAAAAAAATCTCATATCATCATTTCATAGAATAATCAATACGCTGGATAATTACTTTGAAGAAATTTAAATCATTGATTTTTGTTCCAAATAAAGTTTAATGTTGGAATATTCATATCATAGAATAACTAATTTCAAAATTCTTTATCCATATATTGTTTTTTTTTTATGTAAAGCTTATTATCAAGAATAAAATTTTATCGAGTGACAGTTTCTACACGTTTCAATTCATACTTTTGATAAAATGCATACCCACCCTCCTATAAAATTACAAAACCGTTTTCACAAAAATAATACAGGTAAATTCTTGTCAAGCAAGAAAACAATCTTGTCATTCTCACTAATAGAGTCCATGCTTGCTTGCACACAAGCGAGAAATTCTATGAAATTACTGTCTGCGAAACAAGGGGACACCTTGTTACCGTTACTGTTAGCCACGAGCTGTGACATCCCATTGCTGGACAAAGGCCTATTAAATATTTGTGTTAGGTATAAATAATGTCACCTTCCCCTATTCATAAAAATATACGCATAAATCATTGATAGTAATCAAAATTACAATCAGTAGGAATCAGTAGACAGAAACAAAAAAAATAGATTAAAAATCCCCTAATCTATATAAAATCAAAACGATCTAGATTAAAATCAAGAATCTATACTTAGACATTGATAGTGGAAATGGAGACAACAATGCACTAATTTTAAAATGTCTGTGCTAATAAAAATTTACTGACATAGTTTAAACTAATTATTATAAAGAGGAAAGATTTGATTGTTTCTTCGTCGAATAGGCTCCGAAACTACTGGTCCGATTTGAAAAATTCTTTCAGTGTTAGATAGCCCATTTATCGAGGAAGGCTATAAGCTATCATCATCACGCTACGACCAACAGGAGTGGAGCAGCAATGAAAAATGTTGAGAAAGGGGGAAAATGCGAGGCAAACGGAGTTGCGCCGGACAGCCAGTTTTGGCCTCGACTGTCATTTGTCGATCTGAAATCACCGCATAGCGAAACAATGTAACTCCGAATACTTCTTTCTGGACTGATCTTTGACAAACAGACCTTTTATCTTTTGTTTGTCTGTTCATTTAGAAGGGCACACTACTTTTCCAATTCGCCAACTAAACAAGACAACAATATAGCCGATTACTACACTTTGGATGCTACAGTATAATAATAATAAATAATAATAAAAAGTGTTTATTTCTCACCACAAGCCAAAAAATACAAACAATATTTACACACAAGCAGTAGCCAACGATTTTTGGTTGTGGATCGCTAGTGCCTGTGGTAGGTAGTAACACCTGTAATACAGGTCACCAGGTCCCCTCCAGTTTAAAGTTACACATATTTGATAGCTTTCATCTGGTATCACAGCAAAAAACAAAAATTTCAAACAACTAGTGAGCTTATTAAAAAAGACACAAGATAGAAATGGAGAAATAACGTAAAATGATTAAAAATTAAAATAATTTGAGAGGTTTTTATGAATGTATGTGTGTGTGTATGTGCGTGTGTGTGTGTGTGAGTGTGTGTGCGTGTGTGTGTGTGTGTTGGAAAGAGTTTTAGTGCATAAATCTGATTAGACTAATACGTTAAAGAGAGCTTCTGTAGCAGTATATGTTTGGTTTTGTAGCCAGGCATGTAAAGCGATTTTAAAATGATGTTTGTTCAATGGGTGTAGGGAAAGAATTTGGTTTAGTTTATTGTAAAGATAGGGTCCAAGGAAAACAAAAAATCTTCGACTAAAAGAAGTTTTAAGAGGAGTAGCTAGGGCAACTATGCGGTTCCGTCGATTTGCTTGTTGAGAATAGTTGGAAATAGAGTGCTGCTTAATAGCAGTGGTCAGTACAAACAATTGCCTAACCGTAAGGACTTGACAATATTCATAGAGCTTGACGGTGGGATAAAGTCTTGGCTTGAAACAGCACACCTTAAGAACCGCTCTCTGTGCACGTTCAATCTGAATAAAGTGGGATTTGGCTGCCCCGCCCCAGGACGAAATACAATAGGCCAAAATTGATTGACACAGTGCCTGATATGTCATTTTTATGACAACAGCATCTGCTGAATTGCGTAGTTGTTTAAAAATGTACATTAGCTTGCGCACTCTATTTGATAGGTGTATTATGTACTCTTTGAATGTAAGGTTGCAGTCAATCACTATGCCAAGATACTTTATCGAGGTGACTCGTTCAATGCTACAGTGATCATGGGTTCCACTGCCGTCGCTACTACCATTTGATAATGTCGACTGGGCAGCTACGTTTAGTGAGCTTGTAACTGACACGTTGGTATTTCGAATCGTAAAATTTATTATTTTTGTTTTCGATATGTTAAGGGTAAGCAAGTTGTTCTTAAGCCATTCACTGACTGTATCGAAACCCTTCTGAGCAAGGCGATATGCCTCTTCCCAGTTGTCCGACGCAAATACAAGTGCTGTATCGTCCGCATAGGAAAATATTGTACCGCTTTCTAGGCTGAGACAACACAGATCATTCACATAAATTAAAAATAAAGTGGGGCCAAGACTACTGCCCTGTGGCACACCAAAAGCTATATTTAGATCAGAGCTGAAGTAAGTTCCAATTTTGGCACTCTGTGTTCTATCTGTAAGATAGCTCCGAAACAAGGATAGCTGGGTACCTCGTATACCCAGGCTTTCGAGCTTAGATATTAAGATGGGAATCGAGACCGTATCGAAAGCCTTCGCGAGATCTAGGAACAATGCAACACATTTCTTACCGCTGTCAAGTTTTTGAAAGTATCCAGGACATTTGGACCGTTGGTACACCGTTGATACTAGGGCATCCAAAAGCACTAGTCGAGAAAGAAGGCTTCATACTCCTCGCGCGTAAATTAAATCTTACGAGCCACGTTGTCATAGTTCAGTAGAATTTTATATACATACTATCTGCTGCCTGCGACTTCGTTCGCTTGGAAATTTGTTTTAGCGGTATAAAAAATAGAAATTGGCCGATTCACAGGCCTAACCGATATGTACACAAAATTTCATGCAGCGTTTTTCGGTTCAGCTGTTTCGGAGGAGTTTGGTAACAAACACCGCGACACGAGATTTTTATATACTAAGTAGAAGATTTAATGGTAAGAAGTAAGCGCAAGTTTTCTGTTAATTTTTGTTAAAAACACCTATCTTTAAGGAAATGACAATAAGTACCTACAAAAATGCCTTCACTAATCATTACACTCCTAGCCTCTTAAGCGGTGGACTTTTACGAGCCACCTCTCATAACTTGCACCACAACCCAAACAGCTGGACGTAAACGTGGTCCGTTTGTTGAACTCAATAATACTTTCTTCAAGCAATTAACGAGTATGATGCATTCCTGAATTACTTATGTAATTAACGTTTTCGTGTTATATTGTATTTGCGAGCGTTCACTGTTGCTTAAAATTGATTTAGTCATTTCTTGTTGTTTGCGAGAATTGCGATGTTTTATAGATATAACCAGTAAGTATCTTATTTCTGGACAATCTTTCTCACCCTTTCAGGCTTTTATATCATAATTCAGCTCGAGGAGCTCGTGGTTAAATAATAAGAGCCGCACAGGTCGCGGTTAAACCGTGCTTGCCGAGGTTGGTCTGTGGATGGGTGACCATAATTACATACCGAGTTTCCTCCGTGCCTCGAAAAGCACGTTAAGTCGTTGGTCCCTGCTATCAATTGTAGATCTTTGACAGTCGTTATGAGAAGTCAGAAGCCAAAGTCTGACCGCCTGTCTTACTAAGGGGGTAATACTATAAGTATTACCCAGTTGCTGTGTTGTGGAGGTCAGAGAGGCACTCGCTTCATATAAAATACTGGTACTTAGCTGCATCCGGTTAGACTGGAAGCCGATCCTAAGTTAGTTTGGGAAAAGGCTAGGCAGATGATGATGAGCTGAACGTCATCCATTGCTGATCCCAGGGGTAGGTACATTGCGGCCGGTCCGTTGCTTTTTGCATCCAGACAAGTTTTGCAACCTTCACGGTTTCACCAGGTTATTGACCTGCGACGCTACGCACGCTACGGGCTATTTTGTAATATTTTATTGATGACCGACGATATCAGACTCAATTAGGCAAATACCTCTAAAAATACCACAAAAATGGTTGTAGAGGTATCTTCATCTCATCGGCTTCCAGTCTAACCGGATGCAGCTGAATAGGTACCAGTATTTTAAATGAAGTGTTTGCCTATCTGACCTCCACAACCCAGCAACTGGGTAATACGATACCCCTTACTAGACTAGATGTCAGACTTTTGGCTTCTGACTACTCGTAACGACTGTCAAAGATCTACATATGACAGCCGGGATCAACGGCTTATCGTGCTTTCCGAGATACGGAGAAAACTCGGTATGTAATAATGGTTAATTATTATTTTATGTATAAATAAATACATCAAATGCAAATGTAACATGTTACAGAAAGATGAACTCATAAAAACACCTAGCTGTCACTACTTCCTAAAAAAACGTGCATTTCCTTAAAAAAACTTAGCTAATTATTTAATTAATCACCCATTGAATCACAAATTGTAATCTTAATTAATCATCTATTTCACGTAATTATGATATAACTCAAAATGTAACACTGTACACGAAGTTATTACAACATGAGAATTTTTGTTTTACATTTGTAACTTTTAGCATTATTTTTCTTTTAGCAATTGTTTGGTGCGATTTTTTTTCTTGTTTCTAGTAATCATAAAGGCTTTAAAACAAATAATATTCTTTCTTATTAATGTAAGAAAGGGCACCTATAGCTAAAACTTTTACCTAAAATAGGAAGTAGCTTAATTCTATGGTACGCAAATTTCTATAAGAAAACTGACAGTGATGACGATTAACCGATGTTTGAGGAAATATACCAGCGGACATCCCAATGGCGCAACATACATTTATATCACAAATCGAAGAATGTTTAAGGAAACTCGTTAAAAATTGCTTTATTCATATTTTTGAAAAACTCGTCGGGTAGAAAACGTTAAAAAAGACGAAGGTTGCGTAACCGTATAACGCGTATTACACAATCTTCCTGGTAATCCCAAGGAACAATAAATATTGCTGACATCACCTATGACGTTGTGGTAATTCCATTGGTGTATGAGGCACTAGGTACTACCAACCGTGTCTAACAATAGATATGTACGGACATCTAAATTAAACACTATGTAATATTTATGTACATATTGCATCACCTAACAACTCAATTCTCTATCTCTAAATACACACCACAATTTTACAAGACAATAGTTATTTGGTAGAAAATGCCCCATCTTAATAACATGTTAGGGCAGGGCATCACTTGAAACGGTTACGTTAATTTATGCCCTATCCACGACCTCATGCGATAAGACGTTTACCTTCGAGTGGATACCGATGACCATCCATAAGCGTTTTGGCTAGACGACATCGTCAAAGTAAGCAGATGGATGAGGAACGCACAGAACCTAGAAGTATGGTAGAAGAAAAAGGAGGATACTAAGCAGTGGAAGTTTCCGGACTGAAATGATGATGAAAAGTAACGTTGCTCAGTAAATCGCAAGTCTATGACTCATGAAATGATTTGAACAACCGATAACCGACGCGTGTCACTGTAACGCATAGTTCGTGGCCAAGGGGTTAAAATTACATGTAACGTAACTATAATAATACGTTACATTTGTGAAAGTGTTTCGACGTAGATCTTTTTAATTATATAGCACTCGTTTTTACGCACATGAACGAATTTGAATGTTACAGCAAACCATGCCAGATTTTGAGGCTGATTCGGGCACGTAACTAAAAGTATTGCTATCTGTTGCTATGCGTATTGCTAAAAGACGTTTGAACGAAAGAGGAACAAATTTAATTATGTAAATTATATTTTGGAATCACAAGTAGTTTTGCTACAGGACTACTTAACCGACCTCTTAACTAAGAAAGCTGCAGGGTGCGGTAGGAGCAGCTATTACAACATGTCACCACACACCTCTTGCTCCTCACAGATACTTCAAGCACCATATCTGTTAATCAGTTGACCTATAAACAGACAGAACAAAATAATATGTCATATAACAAAATGATTACGTTGCTGAGGATCATCTTCCATTATGCTACTGACAGACTCTTAAAAAAAGAGGTTGCTTTTAAAATTAACCTGACGCTATTTTCTGGTGCATCCCCCTAGCATTCGGCTTTAACACTAGGCAGTCGTAACGGAAGGCTAACCTTTAATAATCCCCACTACGTCATCATCATTGCCTAGCCTTTTCCCAAACTATCTTGGGGTCAGCTTCCAGTCTAACCGGATGCAGCTAACTACCAGTATTTTACATGAAGCGACTGCCTATCCGACCTTCACAACCCAGTAACAGGGTAATAAGATACCCCTTGGTAACACTGGATGTCAGACTTTTGGCTTCTGACTACTCTTAACGACTGTCAAAGATCTACAAATGACAGCTGGGACCAACGGCTAAACATGCTTTCTGAGGCACGGAGGAAACTCGGTATGTATTTATGGTCACCCATCCATGGACCAACCTCGGCAAGCACGTCTTAACCTTAAGGATCGACCCGTGCGGCTAATGTCCACAAGAGTACGTAGTGTAGGTACCAAATATACTTAGTGCTAACTTATAGGTTTTTAGTAAGTGCGTGTTAATTTAGTCTATGTCTATCACAAACGGGGTCATCGTTTCTAAACAAAATTTTAGGCTACGTTATCTTAAAATCACCCTGTTTTTGCGTGATTACAGTAAATTTTAATTAATTTATATACGTAACAGCACTTTACTGAACATAGTTTCTTATCAGTTATTCTAACCCAAATCTACTCATTGTCTAGGTTTTACTTGAATTGATGATTATCTTCAAATCATCTGATTCTAGTCTGGATTTAGTTTGACACAGCTTAATTTTACGCTATGATTTTAATTTCCGAAGCTCTTGCTGTTAACAAAGATACGAGAAGAAGAAATTATTACAGATTTTATTTTTATTTATATACTTTTCTTAAAATGGCTTCATTAAAGTTCAATTAATACAAAATAGATGATAGATGTGTGAAAGATGTTTTTACTGCATATGAGTTGATTTCGGAGACGACAGCTAATGGAAAAGTACATCATGCTGATACGATCTCAAATAAATTGGGATAGAACGGAGAATCAAATGAACGTGTCATAAATCTAAACTAATATTATAAAGAGGAAAGATTTGATTGATTGTTTGTTTGTTAGTTTGCATTGAATAGGCTCCGAAACTACTGGTCCGATTTGAAAAATTCTTTCAGTGTTAGATAGCCCATTTATCGAGGAAAGCTATAGGCTATATATCATCACGCTACGACCAACAGGAGTGGAGCAGCAATGAAAAATGTTGCGAAAACGGGGAAAATGTGACGCAAACGAAGTTGCGCCGGACAGCTAGTATTTAATAATTAATCAACACAATTGGACTGTGTAAAAGATGATATGGATAGTAAGGAGTTAAAGAGAAGTATGGAAGAAAATGACATATTGCGCCGACCCAAATAAATTGTGATAAGTGCAGGAAAATTAGGATAAGCGACACAATCTGAAAGGTCCACCAAGGTCTTCATAGCCCAGAAAACTAAACACAGGGCTTCAAATTAATGCAAGCCGACCCGAGATGTCAACCCTATTCCCACTACTAATGAAAATTATATGGCAGGGCGCCATTGTGAGCGCAAATTAAACCAATTTGTATTACATAAAATAAAAACAGCCAGATGTAATGTAAGCTATTGTTGTGGTTACACTTGCTTTTCCATGGGAAGTTGTATAAACATAAACTTATCAGATCAACTTGTACAAGGGGTCATTAACTTTATGGGCACCATAGTTTCCTTATGTTTTGATGGTGGTGAGTCTCGTAGTGCTTTTAAAACACTACGCTTTGCTTCAACATTTATTGTGCAAACTGCAAGTCTGTGGAATTCACTGCCGGCTACTGTGTATTATAATCTGGAGCTCCGCAATGTTCGAGTAAATCAGTTTCTTCTTGCTAAGGGTGCTCCAGCCCAGGCCGCATCGCCACATCAAGAGAGTTGCGGCCAAACACAAGCGAATGTAATGAAAAAAACAAATCTCGGTTTTTACCAAAATATTGACGCCGTCCCGGGTATGGCTTTGATGACGCTGGCACAGGAACTATGTGGATATTAACACAAGAAGTCATGATGATATACCAACGCGACTTTTGACTCGTAAATCAAAGAAACACAAAGACTAACAACACGACTGTTCTCTGAACTGTTCGAGTAGGACAGTACGACATTTCATCAGTTACCTTTTTAAGTTACCACGTATTCAATAAATCCACATCATCATCATCATCAGCCTATAATGTTCCCACTGCTGGGACACAGGCCTCCTCTCTATGAGAGAAAGTGGGCTGTAATCCACCACGCGGGCCCAGTGCGGGTTGGTAGATGTCACATGTCTTCGAATTTGTACTTCTAGGACCATACCACTTGGGGCTTAGAATGACAACCAAAGGAACTATAACTGAGGAAATAGCCATGTATTACAACCAGATATACGAAAAGACATGAAAATGTGGAATTCCTCTACTTTAGTTTATGATTCTGTTAACTCTGGCTTTACTAACTTCTATTCACGTTTTTTTTTCAGGACAAGCAACGCCCTCCAATCTACAATCCAGAGGACTATGCGACCTCCTTGAAGAAATGGGGCAAGAAGACTGGTGGAGCCAGCCTGTATGACATGGAGGCAGGTCAGGATGCTAACAAATCCAGGACACTGCCTACTCAGGGCAGTAAGGACTTCAGGTATGTAACTTAAATTCTAGCAAAGATGTCCTAGGTTGTGGTGATTAAGATTTATTTATTTCTTTTCTTTTCTTTTTTTAAATACCGTTGCCTCAAACTAGGAATTTCTCCTGTATCTTGGGTGCGTTTACAAACATTGAAACTCTTATACACAAAAAGTCTGACCCGGAACAACTATCTTTAGGTTATACAAATATTTGTTCCGTGCGGGGATCGAACCCGTGACATGCAGCGCAGCAGTCGATCGCTCAACTACTGCGCCAACCGTGCCCTCAAAAATTTAAATTAGTTATAGGAAATGTAAACGGACCTTTCTCGATACCGGCAACCAAGCGTTGATTTAATATCACCCGCACTATCCTACGGCGAAAGGATTTTAAGTAACTTTACGCATTTTTTTTTCCAGCGAAACTTTTTTTCTACTTGTAAATCACATTATAAGGTATGACTCAATGTAACGCACTCACAAGACTGTGTTGATAGATGCACTGAACAGGATGAGGGTCGTGGAGGTATTAAAGAGGGGACTCTACGCCCGAGGAATTTGAAGAATAGGTATTTGAAGAAACTATTGCCGTCGCGCTGCGCCCGACCAAGCCCCCGTAAAGTGCGAAAGGGACAAATACAGCTCAGGCTGATTTTAGCTACAAAATTCTTGACCAAAAGACTTTTGTGTTCCGCTGTTTTCTTCTTTAAAACTAAACTGATCAAAATATTTTTTACATCAAAATTTAGAGGAAAAGTATATCTATGCTTCTATTATTTTCTTTTTTGTTAATAGCGTATCTAATTTGTCTGATAGTCGTTTGAACATGGCGGTAAAAACGGGTTTTTTTCGGGATTTTGGATTGTCATAGTTCTTTTGTGATTATGTTATGAAAAAAAAAGAAATGACATGTATTAATAAGACCTAGATTTTTTGGAAAAAAACATTGCTCTAGACGCATTATCCACGAAGAAAACAGCGGAATACGTTTTTATGGAGAAAGGCCCTCTAGAGTCCCCTCTTAAAGCAAAGCTATAACATAACAAACTTGGGTTAAATAAAAAGTTGTGAAAAACTTGGAACTTTGACCCCCAATTTCTTCGTTACCAGAAAGTTCCCAGGTATGGTTTATGCCTTTAGGCTTCGTTAAGGGTATTTTTACTCATAAAAAAATAACTTCAACTGGTGGAACTAATTTAAATGGTTCTTTAGAGAACCACAAATACTAGTCAATTCAAGAAGCTATATGATGCATTGACATGTACTGTAATTGCGCCCAGTTCCTTTAATCCTGAATAAGTGTGATGCTTAATAGCAGTAATAATTATCGTGTTAGTACTTCTCCGGATGACTACTAAAACTAGATACTTGTCGCTGATTGCGTCAGTTATACAGGGTGTAGCGGAAAGGGTATATACATACTTAAAGGTGTGCTACAGACCATCAAACTGAACGTGTTTTTCCATCCGACAACCATCGTAACCTTTCCGTCCCGCGCGTACCGAATTCGGTACGCGCGGGCGTTACCGTACCGAATTCGGTACGCCGAGGATCAACGGCGCACCAGCAAACTTAAACGCTAATATAAAAAAAAGTAAATTTCTAAATCGTTCTGTCAAAATTTACCTCTATGGTCAACTAGTAGTCGATTCAAACAAAACCAATCGTTAGTAATACTAAACGGCACAACATTATTAAAAAAAATATAGAAACTCGTCTATGTCGAATGTCAAACGACAATGGCAACCCGTGTTATTATGTTCGGAAAAGTGTTGTTTTTGTGAGATATACGTTGTAAAACTTTGGTAAGTAAATGTATAGTATGTTATAAGTGTATAATGCAACTTTTTAGATAGTCATTTGCTTGAAAAAATAACAAAAAATTATGATTTGAGCCAACAAAAAATCCTTTGTTGTGAAGTTTGTTAGTCGAAATTAACAAAAATAATTTGACTCTTTAACCATGTAAAATGGTCTTGGAAACAATAGTAGCAAAGAAAAAATAGTGATAATTCATTATTTCATGTATTCGAGGCATATCTATTCATATTTATTGATATTTCAAGTATTTTCATGCTTTGAACAGCGGAATTCTAAAATGGCCGATTCTAACAAGAAGTTTGAGTTAGGATCTTATAAGAATAATGTATGAAGGACTCCTAAAAAACACTGTCATTAGATTACTTGTATATTTGTGATGTTAGATATAAATTTTCGTGTAAATTGAATGAGTAGTTTTACCAAACAAAAATAAGCAACGAAAACAGACGTATTTACTGCGACCTCTCTCATATATATGGGATATGTATAATTCTCAAGTAGTTCTAAAAGAGTTGTTTATTATTAATAAATGGCCCCGTTCATCACGAACCCGACACTGTTTACCGTTTAAGATTAGAGCTAATATAACTCGAGTTATAAGTGTTTATCTTTACGATATCGGATGACTCACGCGATGGCGTAATCAAGGGGCCCCCGAAGGGCTACACGCGGGGCTTTACTGTTCGCGCGAAAGGATAAAGAGGGTAATAGCGAAAAAAATATCAGCTGCCCCATACATTTAGGTCAGATAGGTATTGAAATCTTGTATGGGGCAGCATATATTTTTTATGATCTCTATCACTTTTTACTGAATCCATATGAAAGTATACCTTTAAGGTACTTATAACAACAAAAATATTTATTGTCTGTCTGTTTGTTCCGACTAATCTCCGAAACTGCTGGACCCATTTTGACGGAAATTTGACTGGCAGATAGCTGCTGGAGTAACCTAGGCTACTGTTATTTCCGAAAAAAACCTAGCATTCCGTTCAAGAAATTAAAACTAATGTACCTAACTAAAATAATGAGGGAAGTAATATTTTATTTTAATTTCACGCGGACGAAGTTTGCGGACAACAGCTAGTGCGTTAATAAAACAAAACGTAAACTAAAAACAAAAGAACGTCATTACCGAGGCTCAATACTTAATAAAATTGAAGTTAAGTTGCGACAATGAATGACTTCCCTGACTTTCGCGAAAATGTTTTCTTTGACTAGTGGTCTTCGTCTTCATCAGTCTTCGTAATTTTCACTTTGTGTGACAGAAAAACAAAAGGTAACCTTTTAATGATGTGGTAATAGGTACCGAACAATTAAGTCGTTAAACGTAAACGTAATGTATTGAGTTACATCAGCTAAGTGACTTCCTTTAAACTAGAAGAAAGCACTTTCTAACATGAATTTACCTCAAAAGTTGTTTATTAAAGTAATACATGCTGTTGTTTTGCATCCTCATCAAATTCAAGGAGGTAACTAAGCTAATGATACTCGACCCGAATAAAAAATAAAATGGGTTAGGTACCTACCCATTTTATTTTTTATTTTTCTTTTTAAATTGACTAAAAGTATTTCACTATTTGTTTTAAGTATAGATACTTGACGAACCTCCAGGTCAAGCGTAAACTTTTTTAAAACAAATATCATTTGTTTCGAGATTCGACATGGGGGATGAGATGGGAAAAGGATATGAGAATGTACAAAGAGTTCGTCGCTTAGGCCCCCAGTGGTCAAGGCACCTGTAGCCGACGTCCCCGATTCGATTATTTTAATTAAAAGCAATTATTTATCAAATTTACTGTCTGACACAAAAATGTTATTACTTTTTCGGACGGATTGCCACAAATGGGCGGATTTCTTCTAAAAACATAATTCACTATAATACATATTATTATATTATGTCAAAGATGTATAAGTAAATAACTCTCTTTTCAGGAACCCGTGCTTGGGCGTTGGAGAAGAGATGACACTACGCCAGTTTGGAACTCCCAGTGAGCTGCTGACCAAGCTCAGGGCTGATCTCCGATTGTCTTTTCCAAGGTATTATTTTATTATTTATGTTTAGAGGTATTTCATGAAGCCATCATCATAATCATCTGCCTTTTCCCAACTATATTGGGGTCGGCTTCCGAAACCGGATGCAGCTTAATACTAGTATTTTACTTGGAGCGACTGCCTATCTGACCTCCACAACCCAGTAAGTACTGGCTAATACAATATCCCTTGGTAAGACTCGTTGTCAGACTTTCGGGTCACTGACTACTTGTATTAATGCAGGAAACCATCGTAGGCAATTTCAATTTCTCGAAACACCGCGCAGACACCGCTATATACAACATGTAACGTAATAAACGCACACCCTCAAACACCCCAATTACAGTATTATATTATAATCATAATACATACTCTGATATTTTAGTTAAACATGTATAGACATTGATTAGTAAAGACTTTAACTTCCTTAAAATAAGGTTGATTTTTCTTTATTTTATATTAAAAGACGGAATTTGTATTAATACAAATGAAACTGAACTTTTAAAGTCTTATTGCCTTGAGTTACGGTCCATTTTAGTTGGTTTGACTGTACAGGGGTAGTGCGTCAGTAATTTACGTAGTTTTAATTATTTTTGGGATAAAAAATAACCTATATTAAAAATGATAGAAATCGATTCAGTAAACGATTCTGAACAAACAACTTTCAGGATGTGCGTTAATTATGTTACATGTTGTATAAACCCGTGTTCTAACCAAAAGCTATTAGGTATCGTGAGAAAATATTATCACTAGTCAGTCTACTGCTACAGTAAGGCTTCGTCTAAGCTACACCACAGTGCTCTTTACTCAGTCTGAAAATAGTAATTATTTATTAATTGTTTCAAAGAAATAAGGGAAAATTAAAAAGCCTTGTTTTTTTTCTCAGGTGGCCTACCATGACGTCTTAAAACATTTTTCTATATATTCCAGCGTAGGAAAGAGACGGAGCTATACAGGATGTCTAGCGCCATCTCTTTCCCACACTAGAAAAGGAGGAAAACAATACTGCTTTTAGAGGTTATGGTAGGCCAGCTGATAACTTTTATAAAACTGTTTCCTGCCAAACCCCAACTTACCTATGTTGCGTATTTTTATCAATCGTTACATAATGTCCTTTACTCATATTTTTTTTATATCTTTTGCAAATTATGACTGATAACAATGATAAAATCTCTTCGTCGAAATTATGTCTTTTTACACCGAACTTCCTTATTCGACATTGTTACCTTATCAACTATTTGTTTTTTGTTTTATTGAAGATTTGCAAAATTAATATCAGTAAGCAGTAACTGAACTGCGTTGCGGCATTTAAACTTCTTATTTTCTATTTTATCGAAAAGTTGAATAAACTATTAGCAGATTCCTTAAAGCTCATCACACACAGAAAGCGGGTGTGGCTCGGGCGCGGGTCCGTCGTCTTGGGATCACGAAATTGACAAAAAAAAGGCTAGAATAGGGGGAATATAATCGCCTGTGTCGAGAGTTAGAAACTAATGAGGAAAGCGTGATGTGTTGGCGGCGCCTGTACATTATTTCCAACATATCTAAGTTAGGTACCTACTTTTTGGAAGGGTGTACCTATATACCTATTTATTACACAAATCTGGCAACAGACTGACGCCGTTTTACCGAAATCAGCACGTTATAGGAGATATTAACCTCAAATTTATTGTATGAAACAGAGCTATCATGACACATTTTTCATTATAAAATCGTATGCTGAAAGTTGATGAAAAATCTTGGATTTCGTGACAATTCGCATCACCCCGCCGATTCAGCTGATGGCATGTGTCAAAATCTTGTCGGGTATAGTGGTTAATTATGAATTAATCTCTTATAGCCAGTTCTTCATCAAACGTAACGTCGTAACGGTTAAATTCGTTTCTTCACAATTTTAGCTGTTGGTTTAACTGTTACTTTTGCCTGTAACTTTTACTGCTCAATAAAGTGCTGCTAAAGCTAAAGTCACTGTCATTTTGACTAAACTGTAGGAGGTGTCACTACATTATACTTTGATTTTATTTTAGTATTAAAATGTTATCACGATATTTGTCCAGTGAAAGTTCAAGTTCATCAACCGATGAACTTATCGTAACTTACTTAACGCTTAAGCGTAAAAAATTTAATATTCGCAAAAATCGTTTCTTATGGGACGACGCTGATTTTCTTTTCTGATACAGAATTTCAAAGGAGACAGTTACATACCTCAGTATAATGTTACAAGGTATACGCCAATCACAGCAAAATAAGTTTATCTTCAGTTTGTATTTTATACGACTACCACCGTGGTGACGGGCGTGGCTCTCGCGCGTCACCCGAATCGCCTCCGCCCTACCCTATCTACCCTATTTTTCATCATTCATTTCAGCCGAAAGACGTCCACTGGTGGACATAGGACTCCCCCAACGCCACATTAACATAAGGAGGGTTTTGCCATAATCGCCACGCTTGGCAGACGGGTTGGCGATCACAGTACGGTTGTTACAAAAGCACAGAGAACGCTGCTGCCCATTCTCTGGCAAGTCCCTTAGTCGCCTCTTACGACACCCACGGGAAGATATGGGATGATGCTATTCTTTACGTCCGACACCATACAGAACAACTCAGCCCGCGAGTACTCACATACACCCCATTCTTTACGTACTTTTTGTGACACTGACATGTGCAAATAAAACAAGCTAAAAGTAGAAGTAATAATGACCACATTAAGTGTGGCTTTGAGGCACTCCACCATTATAGGTATTAACCAGTAGCTTCTCTAGCTGAAATTACTAGTTTTATGGTCTATTACAATGTTGCATAGGTAGAGCTCAAAGCATAAGCTTAAGCGAGCGTCATCAATTCAAAACTTTGAAATTACGTGGTTTTCTGGAGCAGGCACAAAAATCTGGAATGATCCCGATAAAATTCTCTGAACTTTAAACTTATAGCTTAATCTCCTTGTATTACGTGATTATCAATTATTGTGAGCTCTTGATTATTCCAAACAGTACTACGTCAACTTTAATTGTTCCATCCGCATGCACTGAATTCCTGTGACACTCACTAAGTCGTCGGTCCCTACAAAGACTTTAATTGTTGTTTATGAGAACCTATATAATTATCAAAACCATTAATCGACGTTATTTATCTCCACACATTTCTATTAACCTTTTCATCTTCATTTACAAAACTTTTTTCTCGTCCATTTTGGCGACTAAAAGTTTTGTCACTGTATTTTCAGAACAAACTTATTGCTATTTAAATCGCTGCCCGCTTCATACTTGCAGCACAACTGCTGAAATGTAACCTCATAAAGTCTGTTCTAATAATAGCGTTCGAAAATTAACGCGTCTTCATAAATAAAAGCAGAAAAATCTATTTTTATAGTCTGAAGCTATAAAACTTAATTTTAAAATGAGTCTTTATCGGAGTGTTAGCTATGAAATTGTTAATTTTATGACTGCAAATAATTAAGACTTTTAACTTATTGACTAAGTACCGTATAAATATTTAAGTACTCTATAAAATATTTAAGTTGGAATAATGAATAATCCACTTTTATAGTCTTAAGCTAAGAAACTCAATTTTTTTATTATTCTTTATCGGAGTGTAAGCTATGAAATTGAAAATTTTATGACTGCAGATAATTAAGACTTTTAACTTATTAACTAGGTACCCTATAAATATTTAAGTACTCTATAAAATATTAAGGTTGGAATAATGAAGCGTACTTACTAACTGGTCAGTCAAGTTAAGATGATAGGATCTAATTTTACTAGATAATAATACCATACTAGAACCTGCGTTTTGTTTTAGGCATTTTATCTTGTGTATTATTGTTTGTGTCTCCAATGTCTGAAATCCAAACCTGTGGACCTAAAATTGATAAAAGAGTGAAGAGGCTTCCAGTCTCACCAGATGCAGCTGAGCACTAAGTAGTATTTTACATCGATCGACTGCCTATCTCTCTCTAGGAACTTATAGGTTAGATTAGGTTGGATGTTAACGTCTAAAGCCCATTTTCACTTACAATACTGGGTAGTACAGTACTAGAATTATAAAAAACGTCTTAACTTATTTTAGAACACGACGGTAACTTATTTTAAAAAAAATTATAAAAAAAAAGTTTTATAATATTCTATGGACACACGTAAACGGTGAGTGAATCCCATGTAATAAAAGAAACTAAGTGCGATGGCGGCGAGTAATTACGTGTCGGTTACGTCGCGCCACCGCACCGGATAGGGACAGGCTGCTAAATGTTGGGCCATTAACGTAGGCGATAGCGATTTAGATAGCTCGCGATCGATTCAATGGATGTTTGGATGGGACCAGTAGTACATTTTTGATGAGAAAGGTTGCTTTCTACTTGTCATGTGGATCATTTTTTTTTTTAACTTGTAAAAGTAACAAAAAAAAACTTAAATTGACCGGATAAAAATTGACGAATGACTTTTTGTGGACCCATGTTATTAATTTCTGTTTTTAATAAAAAGAAAAAAAAACAACAAAATAAAAAGTTTTAAGAAAAGTCCAAAATACATTGAAAGATTATCTGATGCATTTGTTTCTACACGAGTTTATTTTCTAACGGTTCTTTTGTCAAAGAAATTTCTAATATACCAACGAACGACGTTTCAAACAAATGACGTAAAGAACATTGAATTTACATATCCCTTACGACATCAACAAAAATTAAATTAATAACTGTAACAGCCCTTTTACAACTTTAACGAATTATTTCCGTCGTAAACTTGTTACAGAATACAAACGACACAATTTGCTATGCCATAGGAAGCCAGCAATACGTTGCTTGTAATCTTCGTAACTAGATTCAACTGTAAATAGAACTGTAACTTGTTATGTTTAACATCTTGTTTTATAAAATATTAATGTGTAATTATTCACACTTACACACTTTTGCTTGTTTAACTATGAAACATGGACATAAAACATGCTAAATCTCTTTTCTATCTCCCTCTTAATTATGATTAAACAAAATCTTTTTTCGCTAATGAGAACAGGCAGACTTAAACTTTATAACACTAATATCTCACTGAAGCTTAAACTTAAAATCTTAGCAAAATGGGTTAGTAATCGTTCTTACTTTTATAAACGCGAAAGTTTGGATGAATGTATGTTTGTTACTTAATCACGGCAGAAGGTAACTGCATGAAATTTGACAGCAGAGATAGATTATAGTCTGGAATAGAACATAGTTTTTTTTTTGTCTTAAACATACGCCTCAAAATTTCCACACGAACAACAGCCAATTCCACATAAAAAAATCAATAAAAATATTGGAACGTAAACTCAAGTGGTTTATATCCCACTTAGCTGCAACGCTCCTTGTATGGCCACACATTTAAAGTTTTTTTACTTCAAATAACTGCGATGGTTCCCGTGAATCCTGGGGGTAATTGTTACTATAATTTTTCTTTATGTCGTCAAATTATACCGCTGTGTTTATTACTGGGAGCTGTATTTAGGGTTGTCAACTGTTCCTTTCTGAACGATGCACTCAATGTTATAGATGACGTAGAAGAAGTGTTTTGGAATTCGGAGCATTAAAAACTCTTTCGTAGAAATAGCTTTAATTGACGTCACCAATTTTGAAACAATAGTGGAAAAAAAATAAAACAAATGATAATGGTAATGAAAGCTATCGCATTCAATTACACATTGCCCCGGTTTTCTGACAATCCAATCACAGCTCAAGAAAAATACATGGGCATGTTTCTATACCTGTCCATATTTGAATACCTTTTCGCCTCGTCCTTTAATTAAATGGTTCAATAAAATTGATCCCAACGATACATTCGTACCAAAGTAAAAAATACCATACTTTCAAGCTCTCGACAACCCTGAAAGTGTTTCTAAGGGAAACGCATTAGTTTTAATATCAGCGGCTTATACTTAAGAGACGCAAAAAAATAGGAAATTACGTTTCTCATCCTAATATCTTAGTTATGTTATAAACTTATATCACTCATACAATTGCTGCTAATAAAAGCGAGAATGAAGCCTACGCAGGTGTATCTTTTGTGGATGAAACGAATGCTCAATTCAATTTAATTGGAGCAGTTCTCATAATAAACCTCAGGGCTTAGAGAAGTCCCTCTGTTTTAGCAAATGAGTGTTACATGGATTATGTAGAATAAAACATCGTTCAAGTTTCTTTGAAATATGTTAGCAATCCGTACTAAGGGCCATCCTGTAATCACGTGAGGTTTTAAGGCAACTTCTAAACCCCTCCCTCACCTATTAGTCGCACAATTCAAACACCTAAAATTGTTTTTACTCAAGTATAAAAATGTATATTTTCAAGTTTTAAAAAAGACACGTGATTTTCACAATATCCCATGGCGATAATATTATTTTTCCGAACCTTTTCCTACCTTTTCCAACCACTAAAGTGTGACAGCCCTTGTAATTTCATCTAGTAATCTAATTTATATGTTAAACAACGACTGAAGAGCTTCCGATCTGATCCTGACCTCCAGACCTCTCAATCTAGATACTCCAAAATTATTGATTAAGTATTAAAAACAATCTATCTTCGTTCCAGTTTCGTCCAAGAGTTCTCGTGCGAGCCGCTAGATGGCGTGACATTACTCCTTGAACTCCTGCGCAACGTACAGCTAAGTCAATCAGGAGAGGGCGCGCGAGGACCACCCGCCGTGAGAAGAAGACCACTGCTAGATGAATTGGCTTGCTTGTAAGTACTGTTACTTTAGTGGCAATTTTGTTACTTTAGTATTCCCGAAAAGATGGTGCAACTAAGGGATCTTATCATGGAAAAAACCACTTATTTAATTTTTTTTACGCTGTTCTACATTTACATATACGTCATGTAGGTTATATTCCAACGAGTGATTGCCTCGTTGGTCGCATGCATGAGGTATTGGGTACGATTCCAGGGTCGGGCAAAGTGATATTGTGTTTTTCCATCAGGGATTTCTCAGTAGCAGCACAGTAGCAACCATGGAGTCTGGATTTCGCTCGGTTGATGGCAATAAGCTCGCCTCCTATTACATGGGACTTAAAGCATAATTAATCTGGCAAATTGTGGGTGTACTTTAAGATACAACTTTGTCCAACCCTTCGGGGACTACAAGCGCTATATAATGATGATGATGTTATATTCCAGTAGACTTTAATATCTCCAACACCCTGTACATATTCTTGCAACCTTTCATATTTTCAAATGCCTCTTTCTTTCCAGACAATGCCTATGGAGCTGCTGCAGCCGATACCCTGACTGCGTACGAAGGCTGGTGTCTGGCTCTAACGGAGTCTACACCCTCACCGTCTGCATCATGTCCACAGTCAATAAGTCCAGGGTTCTGGCGTTACAGGTTAGTCATATTTCCATTTTGATTTCCCCTTCTAACTTCGTCCTAAGTTATTTTAAGTCAGTGCTTTTTTTCTTCCAATCTACCCCGTCATTGACACTCACACATCTCAGTGGCTTATATTATAAACAGCTAACTAAGCCTTGTATTTTTTATATTATAAACAGCTAACTAAGCCTTGTATTTTTTATATTATAAACAGCTAACTAAGCCTTGTATTTTTTTAGTTTTTACCGGGTTTACTGAGACTTGGCATTTATGTTTTCTATTCCAATCTCTTATTTTCTATTCCAGCTCTTAACAAAAGCCTGCTACCCACCAGCGAAAGGCCACAGCATGGTTTCCGAAGCTTTATCCACCCTTCGCCTCAGATATGGAGAACCAGTACGCTTCAGGTTCCTAGTTGGGATGCTGCAAAGTTCTGGAGGCTCTGGAGACCTTCAGGCAGCAGGCTTGGCCTTCATCAATGCGCTTTTGAGCAGTGCTCCAACTCCTCAAAGGAAGCTGTACATCCAAGCGGAGTTGGAACAGGCTGGCTTTGATATTGTTACTTTGAAAAAGGTAAGAGAAAAGGGCGAAGCAGCTGTTTCTAAACAAGAAGTCAAGAGCAAAATTTCATTTAAAAAAAATAGCACAGTTGATTCCCTGCGTTACTTGACTTCACTTCCTTCCTCGTCTTCTTTGGAAAAAAGATCAGATAAGGCAGGGCAATGACTGTACAACCATAACTGAACACTACATCTGATGATCCTAATAATTAAGTAAAATCAGAGAGCAGAGACAGTCAACATTAATTAGCTCTTAATCGTAATCACCTGAATATCTGATACCCTCGTAACTGATCCAAATGCCTTCTGTAACTAACGTTTCATTAAATTCTTCCTAGATGGTAGCCAAGCTGCCGAGTGTGAACGACCAAGTGACAAGAGAGATAGACGACTACGAGAAGCAGCTGATTGACATCGACACGCTGAGCGAAAAGGCGAACGAAGCACAGAGGGAGAAGGACGACCTGAGGAGCAAGCTGGATTTACTTGAGAAGAGAGTCAAGGTAAGCTTAATATGACTCGAAAATTATAAAGAGTTGATGATCAACCTTTCCTAACCTAAGCAGAGGTGGCCCAGTGGTGGCAGACCCAAATTACAAGCAGTAAGCCGTGGTTTCGAACCCAGGCAGGCGCAATACTTTGTGTAATTTATTTCATCACTAGCTGTCCGGCGCAACTTCGTTTGCGTCACATTTTCCCCGTTTTCGCAACATTTTTCATTGCTGCTCCACTTCTATTGGTCATAGCGTGATGATATACAGCCTATTATAGCCTTCCTCGATAAATGGGCTATCTAACACTGAAATAATTTTTCCTATCGGACTAGTGGTTTCGGAGCCTATTCAATGCAAACAAACAAACAAACAATCAAATCTTTCCTCTTTATAGTATTAGTTTAGTTAGACCACTGCTCTCAAAAACGGTGAAGGAAAGCATGTACTAGAACTAAAACTTGGAAGGCATGTGACATCCACCAACACATCCTGAGTCCGCATGGTGGATTTCAGCCCAGTTCCTCGTAGATAGGAGGTGTGTGTCCCAGCAGTGGGAACATTACATGCTGATAATAATTAATGCTATGCTCATCTTTAGTAGTTTGAGAAGTAGTAGAAAAATAGATACATAAGCAACGACGTGTTTTCCATGTTGCAGAGAAAATACTCTACATGGAACTTGAACGGAATAATATTCTAATGACTTGCGTGACATTGAGAATTTTTAACTATGCGTTTTCAATTTTCTGTTCGATGAGTGAGTTCTTGGCATCTATTCAGAAAAAAATATATCTTATCACGGCCAACATCTACATATTATAAGCGCGATTAGGCAGTAAAAATCGACTCGTATATCGTGACTGGAAATGGTGTTGCGGCCCACCCCTTCGATCGACCATTTCCCATTAAAATTTCTTTATAGGTATTTATTAATGATTAATTCAATTAAAACAGATCATGTTTACGATTAAAACAAAGGTAAACTCAAAGTTTTCTTAATCTTCACTTACAGATTCTTCAAGAAGAGAAAGGGATCTTGCTGTCTTTAGAGAAATGTTTGAAGGAAAAGTGTTGCGAGCTCCAAGAGGAGGTGTCCTCTCTACGGTCTGAACATGGCAACTCCAACAGGAAGAAATCATTTGGCATGAAGAAGAAAAATACTGTTCATAAACATAGAGGTAATTTAAACACTTACTAACGTGCTCCAGCACGTCAATATCGGACTAAGCTAGTTCAGTCATTTGTATATAAAAGTCTTCGTTCTTCTATTATTAGTCGCTCTAACCATGTTCCTGTGTTAATTTTTCAGACGAATCGTCACCACCAGAAGACGAAGGTATCAGTTCTTCAGAGAGATCTCTAAGTCCTGAAGGTGATCCTCAAAGAGAGTCCATGGTCTACGAAGTTTTTAACGTCAAAAACGAAACATTCGACCTCATGCGAAACAAACGTACGTTGCACAAAAAACTAGAATGCAAGAAAAATGACAAAAAATCATCGGATGAAGAAGATGAAACTACAATAGATGAAGTTATTCAAGAATTAAGAAACATAGTCAATCATGCTGAATCGGAGCAGTACGCTAAAGATTTCATAGATGATAGATCATCCAGATGTAATCAGACATCTGAAATCAACGTCCCAATCAACGCTCTAGAATGCAAAAAGCATAGGGACGAAAAAGAAGATTCTATAACTAGCACTAGACATAGCATACAGATCAAAGGAAAACAAGATTTCCCGGACGATAGTGTTGAAGAGGACCAAGAGTCTGAAATAATTCCGAGCAAAATAGTCCCCCACCCACCTAGAAAGGCTAAGAGCCTATTACACTTATTTGTCCCGCCAGTAGTAGACCAAGGCCTGCTTTACAAACCTCCCGACCTTTACGATGATAATTTCTATTCAAGTGACGAAGGATCTGATTCTTTACTAAGTGCCTCAAAATATACTAAGCCAATTGGCAAGAAACCTTCTGGTTCTAGCTTCGATTTTCACGAATGTCGGGCTGTTTTCAACTCTATTGCAGATAAATATAAAGAAGAATGCAGAACTAAGCGATCTAGAACTCGTTCTAGGGAAGAAAGTAGGAGGACATCTATTAAACGAAGTGAGTCCTTCCAAACTTCAGAGAAGGGATCCCGCCAACGGGAGTATATCGACAGTATGTTTTACGCAGAAACGCACACTCCTATAATCGGTTCAATGTCTGCTTTGCAAAGATCCAATTCTAAATGCAGTCGTGTTGATGAAATAGTAAACTTGATTGAGTCTAAGAAATTGACTAAAAGTTTAGACCGGATCGATGAAGGTCTAAACTCAATGGTGGATATTGTGATGCTCAATGAACCCAGAAAACCCATCTGGCCGTATGAGGGGAGGCAAAGGTCCTGTTCTAGGACCAGCAGTGATGGAGGAAATGAAAGCCCTTTGATCCCTGTCACAAGATCTAACAGCAAGCTTACCGACCTCCATCGCTACGACAGAAAATCCAGTCTCAAGGATGACGTTCACAAAGTAGACTCCCAGAAATTTTACAAGACCCAGCCTAAGCTGAACGCTGGTATCGACAAAACTGGCTTCAATAGCTCCACTTTTCTAGTGAAACGGGGTCATAATAACGCTGGTTTTTATTCTGGACCTCATATGCTAAGAGATGCTCCTGCCAGCATGACTAGTCTTGTACTCACTGGTACGCACAGTCATGCAGACTTGAAAAGAACTCTTTCTCCAATTGGATCGAATTCAAACAAATTCGGTATTCATAAAGTAACTGATATGCCTTCAGGTTTGTACTAATAGGTGCTTCTATTTTATGTTTTCGGAACCAACGACTAGTTTAAGTGTTTCGTACCTAATTTTATAACTAGTGCAATATAGCCCTTTAGGATGAATTAACATGTTATTGAAAAATTCAGTTTTTGGTCGGTCACAAAGCAATATAACATTTTCATCTGTATCTTCTTGATCAAAATGAATTGAGAAATTTTTGAATGCGGTTTTTTAATGGATTTTTGAAATGATTGAAACCTCATTATTGTTGAAGTAACTGCAGACCTTCCAAAATTGAATAAACGTAGGCTCATCTACTAATTTATTTGTTAGTTATTTAGCGATTAATTATTATGTATCTTGGTAATTTTGTTTTTTTGCAAAATTTGCTTAAGATCACGATATCACTGCTGCAAGTTTATAACTGATATTTTAAATAAAAATGCAATATTCTGTTCACGAAAAAACCAATCACAATTCGCAATATTTTACTTTGATATTTAAAAATCTTCGTACAACGGACTCTAACAGCTCTAATACGTTCTATCTGACAGTTTCTGGTGTTTGCAGCCGGTTCGTAATTTTGGTCTTGACATAGAATGTCACTTTCGCAAAACGCCATTTACACAAAAGGCTAGAATTTTTGGCAATTCTTTTTTCTTCTTTTTGATTTAGAAACAGACTAGATATTAAGGGGGGAAATTTTTTCAATATTTTTGTAGTAAATACCGTTAAAAAAAACAAATTTCAAACCTAACCTGTCCGAATTGGGGTGCCCCAAGTCCCGAGCTCGCTTCGCTCGCTCTTACATCCTACATTCTCCAAGTACAGTTATTTTTAACCCCCGACCAAAAAAGAGGGGTGTTATAAGTTTGACGTGTGTATCTGTGTATCTGTGTATCTGTGTATCTGTGTATCTGTGTATCTGTGTGTCTGTCTGTGGCATCGTAGCTCCTAAACGGATGAACCGATTTGGATAAAAGTGGTGTCGTTTGAAAGGTATTTTAATCGAGAGTGTTCTTAGCTATGTTTCATGAAAATCTGCTCAGCCGTTTGAAGATCATCACCTCTTTTCTAGTTGATGTAGGGATTAAAAAAATTTCACATTTAGTCTATTTGAAATTTGAAATGTTGTCGCTTGTCACCATTGCCACTTGGCATTGCTGAGGGGGGGGGGGGGTGCACCCCCTCCCCCCAAAATTTATATTTTGTTTAATTTATATCTTTCCTTGGTTTCGTTAACCAGGAGTAGGACAGTCAAGGCTAGGAAAAAATTTAATAAGTTTAAAAAGCATGAAAAAAAATTAAATTAAAAATTTAAAAAAACCCCGACACAAAAAAACCTCTAAAAAGCCAAAAAAAAATTAATCCAAGCGTCGTAGCGTCGGGGGACCGCTAAGAAGACCGCTTAGTACAAGCACAGAACAAAGCGGACCCCCGACGCTACGACGCTTGGATTAATTTTTTTTTGGCTTTTTAGAGGTTTTTTTGTGTCGGGGTTTTTTTAAATTTTTAATTTAATTTTTTCATTTTGTACCGATCCCTTCGACATAATTTTTACGACAACGGCTGATCGCAGACAAAAACACTAAGGTGCTATGATCCTTATATTTAGGTGTTATATACGATAGAATCGAGAAAATAAACGACTTGCGATTTTTTTGCCAAAAAAACTCAGTCTTTTTTCCTGAGTGCCCCGGTACAGTACACTTCAACCGATTGAATGACATTCTAAGAAAATGACGTCTAGAGAAAATGATTATGCGAAAGTGACCAAATTTGTCACGATGACCTTTTGCGAAAGTGACGTTCTGCGTCAAGACCGTATTTTCCCGTACCAATTGACCGAACCCTCACATTGTATGTAATATACAGAGTTCCGTTATTTTCTGAGTAACATAAGACTAATACCTCAGTTTAATATTTTTATTTTATAAGTATATTGGTCTACTATCAAATTACCTTGTTTACTCGTTGTAAATAACTCTGTTTATCAATTTAAAACGTAGCATTTTCTTGTATTTACATTATTATTGTAATAAAAGACATGTAAGCATAACTGTTTATTTTATTTGTTTTTCTTCTCTCATTTGGCGTTAACTTGACGAAAGGCCAAATTATTGAAAGCGATACACTGGTTTCCCAGATTTTCAAACTTTTCAAGATTTATGTGCGAGATCTGCCACGATTGCGTCGATTATTTAAGCGACTAGAAAGTCACGCGGCTTTTCGTCCAGCGCCCCAGTTTAAACACATCCATTCGTTTTAGCTGACACATTTTACCCTGTACCTATACTGTGCGGGATTAGCTTCAATTTGGGCAGAGCTATAATGATCAAAAAGATAATCTACCTGGTTCTTACGAACCTAGTGATATTTTATGCTAAATAGGCTTGCATTTGGCCGGAACTCACGATATCGCGGCGTAGAGTGGAGCACGCTTGCCTAGAAGGAACCGATCCACTCAAACTCTGAAGAGATCTGGATTATATTGATCGGGAAACAAAAGAAGGACGAAGAACAGAAGCGGGCAGTGAATTCCACAGACTGGCGGGCCAGATGGCTAGCACAATAAATGGTACGACTCAGTCTATAAGAATGTCTAGGTATTACAGTAGATTATAAAACCGATTCTAACCGGAAATCCTGATTGTAAAAAGTGATGTAATGTCACGATTTTTGTGTTTATTACGCCGAATGATTCATTGTAATCATAATCAATTTACAAAGGAGTGGTTTCATGATTTTTGGCAGAGATTAGGCTTCTTTGCAATACACGTGGTGATAATGTCTCTTCAGGTCTACGTATATTGAAGAATGGAATTAGCAGAGCATATTGGCAGAAATAACGCTGAATATTAGCAGCCACTCGGATCCGAGCGTTTACACCTTACGGCATTTCATACAAACTTTAAAGTCCTTATTTTTTAGAACCGGTTTTATTGAAATTTAATACGCATAAGCAGGATACATAGGTCTAAAAACATACCAAAAAATCTTTTCCGAAATGTCTTTAAAAAATGTTTCTATAGATAATTTATAATCGGTTCAATAGAGCTGTAACACTATTTTTCGGGAATGTTTTGGTGCAACGGTGTGTCCCATACATTTGGTTCCAATAGATATTCAAATTTTGTATGGGGCAGCAGATATTTTTATCGCTATTACGATGTTTGTCAGATGGAGATCTTGTATAAAATAAACAAACATACAAATAAATATAACAAAAGTAAAAATATACCTATTATATATATCCGTATATTACAGCATATAGGAAAGACTTTGTCTTGCTTTATGAAGACAAAAAAATTGTAGATTCTCGAATGTTAGGCGGAAGTGAGTACCATAAACGTCATGCGTGAACGGAGAAGGAATAGAAATAGAATTCAGTTTTATGAGATGGGAAATTAAGATGATGCCTAAAGTGGGATCTACACAGAGCATCAGGAGTACGGGTAAAAGACAAACAGTCGCGTCGGGAGCTGGGATATGCTGGATTATACAGGGTGGAATTGAAGTCATTGAAAGTAATTAAAACAAAATACTTGATTAACGCCAATAAGTTTTAAAGTATCAAAATCTTAAAGCGCAGTACAGCGCGAAGCGAAAACAAGCCAAATAATAATATCTAGTCAAAGCGCCCGACCCGGCCAGCAAGCGCGCGGCATTTTCTTACAAGTATCAATAACAATAGGCTAAACTAAAATACAAAAATCGAAATTTTACATCCGCGCGACGGCTGCTTCCCGAACCAGTGTCATAACGACTGCGCAGGTATGTTGACGCTTGTTATTGATTTACGATTGATCCCTTGACGTAATCGCCGCACGCGCCTCTCGCGTCTTACCCTCGGATAATTGGATTGCAGTGCATTAAGTGTTATTGAACTAATTGTGAACACGATGCCTCGACCGCGTAATGTACAGGCTAGGTACCTCCTCCTCAAGTCGTGCTCCTCATTACTGAGGGTCGTGATCCACTCTAGCACACATCTTTTCCTTGACGATGTTTCGCCATCTCCGTCTATTCTTGGCCAAGTGAAGCGCATCATGGACTTTCGTGTCAAGAGCAGAGCTTATCTGGTCGGACCATCGCAAAAGCCTGCGACCTCTTGGTCGTTTATCATCCACCTTGCCGGTAACCATCAGTTGTTCGAGGTTATTGCCATCTTTTCTTGCTATATGGCCGAAAAATTCCAAAACTCTGCGGAGACAGGTCGTAGAGAGCCTGGTCTTTATTTTGAGCTCGCGTAGGATGGAGTCATTCGTGCGGAATGCAGTCCAGGGTATCCGAAGCAACTTCCTCCAGCACCACATCTCAAAGGCGTCTATACGAGCTCGGTCAGCTTTTCTCAAGGTCCACGTTTCAGCTCCGTAACCGCAAATTGAAAAGACCAGCGTGTTGACCAATTTCACTTTGGTATTCCGCGAAATGTTGCGATCTCTCCATATTTTTTGGAGCTGTGACATAGCATTCTTGGCCGTGCCTATGCGTCTACGGATTTCCTTTTCACATGACCCTGTGTTGGATATGTTAGAGCCCAGGTAAATGAAGTCATCGACCGTTTCAAGATTAAGAGTGCCAGTAAGCTCTAATTTATGTGCTCGGTCGACCACCATTAGTTTGGTCTTTGCGTGGTTGATTTGTAAGCCCAGTTCCCTGCTGATACGTTCCATCCTTCCAAGGAGTTCTACCATTTCAGACTCTGAGGCTGCTAGGAGAGTAGTGTCATCAGCGTAGCGGAGATTTGTTAATTTTGTTCCACCTATCAACACACCACCTCCCCAGTTTTCACAGGTTTGATAATATATTCACCATATGCATTAAAAAGGATGGGACATAAAATGCAGCCTTGCCTTACGCCTTTTCCGAAATTGAAGGGGTTCGAGTTTGTTTGGTCCACCTTCACTATGCCTTTGTTTTTAGAGTAAAGACCTTGACTTAGGGAACCAGATGATGCGGTACTCCAAGCTCCAAAAGTATCTTCCACAGGCTTTGCCAGACTACGCAATCGAAGGCTTTACTGTAGTCTACAAAACACATAATGAGAGGTGTGTTAAACTCGTATGACTTCTCTATCAAGTGGCGGACGTTAAGGATCTGCTCGCGAGTTCCCCTACCTTTTACGAAACCAGCCTGTTCTTGAGGAATCTGCCAATCTAGAAAGTGTCGGATTCTGTTATTTATAATATGTAGCAGTACCTTGCTGGCATGAGATATTAGAGCCAGGGTGCGATATAGTTGACACTTCGAAGTGGAGCCTTTCTTATGTAATGGCAGGATGATTGATTTTGTCCAGTCGCTCAGGCTAGGTAGACCACCCAACAATACCTACAAATGGTTTTACATTACAATCGCACAAGTGTTGTGGATTAATTGTGAATACAATGCCTCGACCGCGTAATGTGCAGGCTAAGTGCACAAGAAATTTAGTAAATACTGTGATTCCTACTTTGTAAATACGCCAAAACAACAGGAAATTAATTTTACCTAGGTAAGTAAACGTGAAGTAAGTAAAAATGTAGTTGACGTAGTTTTGACCGTCCTAAGCCGGGTGTAGGTACCTAATACACCTTACGTTATCGCGAATATCGCGTTGCGCAACTATTGATACTTTGCATGGCTTGACCCTCAAATAGAAATTTGTTCGCTTAACAATTACTTTGCAGATCGTTCTGAATTACTTATGCCTCAAATTTGTATTTATAAGTCGCCGTTTTCAATATTTGTATTGGCTCTCAGTCTTTCGCTCACTTAGTATTTCAGTACGCCATAATCAAGTGGACCATGACGTCTTAAAGCAAAATTGTTTTAATTTTATTCCAGAGTGGGAACGAGATAGCGCTGGACGTCTTCGATAGCTCCGTCTCTTTCCCACACTGGAATAAGATTGAAACAATACTGCTATAAGGCGTCATAGTAACCCCCCTGTATATTTGACAACCTGATTTTTAATTTATAGTCGATTATTTAAATACTACCCTACTGTTAAAACTTCTTACAGTTCAAACTAAAGAACACAATGTATTAAGGAAACTTGAACATCACTTTAAACCAATGTACCTGAGGTCTTTGACCTACAGGTACAATAATCATAAAGTAATGGTTCGGAAATAGGCTTACAAATAAAACAATACTTAAGCATCGGAATCCTTATACCACAATCATATTTACACTATATACAATAATCATCAGAATCACTGCCGACTGTCAATTTCCTTCAACAAAGGAATCAGATTTCTCAAATAAACCTGATCCTTTACGTCGCTACCCCAGATGAAATCGTAATGATTGAAAGAGTCCCTTTCAGCTTTGAAAACACCTTGTACGTTAGGTAAGGCGTCAGCAAGAAGAAGTAGGTCCCGGAAATGGACTTCATTGTCAGCCTGGCCGTAGTGCAAGTATGCTGGAGCGGTGATCCTGTTCAAGTCGTATGCTGGAGGACTGAGTCTACCGTAGGCAGCCAAGTTCTGAACGGGCGTGACGTGGTTGTACCGACGGAAGGCGTCGAAACGAATGGTCTGTCCGTAGTGGGCAACTTGACGGACGGAGGCTCCGGCAGGTGCGTGGGCGAGGAACAGAGGAACCATCGTCTGGAAGAAGAGAAAAATTTATGAGTATGTAAATTCACAGACTTGACTAGACGGATTACTGACATTTACTGCGTGAAAGATATTATGGCTACAAAGAGGGTGACATGCAGCCAAACCCAAATAAATTGGGAAAAAGGTAGGAGAATCACGATGATGATGATGTCTCATGATTAACCTGAAATTAAAGATACTCACAGAATTGTAAAACTCTCTATCTGTAAGGCCGGCCAAGATATCGGTACCGCAGAGAGCAGCGAGAGCGTCAGCTGGGGTTCCGGAGCAGAAGTTGTCTTTGAACCAGTTCACGAAATCATTTTGGCCGAAGATTTCACCTTGACCCATGGTGAAGGCAGCAGCCTGTGGAAGAAACAATGAACTGAGAAACCTGCTTTGTCCCGCTATATTTCAAATTTCAAAAATACTTCGCATAAGGACAATGGTTTTCTTTTCAAACATCCTGATTCATTCGCCATCTATTATCATCATTATTGATTGTTAACTGATTCTAATCAAAGTCAACGTGACTCTTTAATTGCAAAAACCCAACCTACTTACGTACCTACGTAGTTGATATTCAAACTAATACATAATTATCTTCAATGATAATCAACTAATTGCTATACGTTTTTTAATTTGCAATCTATACCAGTCAATCAATCAGACAATCTGCGATGACAGATACAGGAATGGTTAGGTGATAAAATCGTACATTTTTCTAACGCCTACCGATAGATTAATTACTGTCAAAAAGGTATTACTATTAAGAAAATAAGTTTTGCTAATTATCCAACAGTGGAAAAACGTACAAGATAGGCTCATAATAATGATAATGATGAATTATCTATCAAAACTAGATGAGATACTAACCTCAATGACACTCTCAAGAGGCGCCAAGGACTTGAACATAGGGACTTCGTTGTGTGTGAAGAACGAAGCAGGAGCCAAGCCGTGGAAGGAGAGGAACTTGTCATTGTACTCTGGTCTCAAGGAATTGAGAACCAAGAAAGTAGTTCCACCCTGAGAGTGACCGACGTAGTGGAGCTTCTCTTGTCCTGTGTTCTCAAGAATGTAGTCGATGAAGGCAGGGAGGTCGTGGTTGCCGATCTCGTCCCAGCTGAACCTCCAGAAGCTTTGTAAGAGACCACCGTCGTCAGGGTTGAGAGAGGTGTGTTTGCGGGAGTAGTAGTTGCCACGGGCGTTGCCAAGCCATACGTCATAACCGGCCTCAGCCAGCAGGTAAGCTGTGAAAAGAAAAATCGTTTTAAGAAATAAAAAATACCACAGTGGTCTACATTAAAGATCAGCCCTAGATCAAAACCACATTGATGTTTGATGAAGCAGACTAACAGTATTAGTGTAAAAAATATCAACCATAAGTAATTAAAGTTTAAGGAGAACATGTTGCAAAAGGAAAATCTCTCTTGGACAAGGGATCCATATGAATGCAAATATTTTTGGATTATGGTTTTGAAAGATCACTGTATCAACAATTACAGGAAAGGTACATATTTTAAGGATATTTTTATAGAGAATAGTTAATAGTTTTAAAAAGAAAGATGATGGATATAGCCAATATGTCTACCGCCTTTACTTTGTTGATCGATCTCAATCAACTCGTAAAGACGATGATTGTATTATTAGTCTGGCTGATATACTGATTACTAGTGTTTTTTTTTATATTGATTAATGTCAACGTGTTTGTCGTCTCCGGTGAGTTTTTGTTTGGGTACGTATGATTGGCGAATTACATAGATATCGGCTGATTAAATGAGTCATGTACTGCATATTTATTTAATTTTTATTCGTGATCTACACCACTCGCATCTAGTGTTAAAAGAGCGACTCCTGCCTAAAGCATGACTTTATACAACCATGTACTCGCGGCCTGTTTCTTGCTCTAGCAAATGACAGTTCTGAGCGATGGAAAAGGATAGGAGGTTGGAAAAATGCAATTCCGTTAATAAAGTTACGGCACTACCGTTACGGTTCTGATTTTTGGTTTTGTGGGTTTGCACATGCTGTTTTGTCATACCATTTGGCCGCTTATCTTCCTTTTCTAAAGCGGTTTGTTAAACGATTTTGACAATTTTAAACAATTAATAAATTATAATCAATTGCAAACTTAAGCCACTTATCGATGCTGTCTGATCGTGATTTTCATCATAATGATACGTGTTTACTTACTTTTCACGGGTAATTACTGTGTAAATATCATCATTTTTTAATCCAAAATGATTAAGTTTCTGAACTATTTGTTTAGTATATTTAGCTACTTTGAAAAATCATGCTTAAATGCGATTTTCGATCGATGACGCAGAATATCTATTGTAAAATTATTATTGGACCACTAAAAAGAATACGGAGTAGAATTATTTCAGTCGTACAATAACGTTACATAGGTAAACATGATTGGTACACTAAAAGCTACCAAAGCATTTCGTTTTTTTCTGAAATGACTTTTGTCCGGATAGGAATAAGCTTTTCGTTAGCTTTTCAGTCCAATACATTTTTGACTATAAGGAATAGTCAAAAATGTATTGGACTTCACAAATAGAATCTCACTTTGACTAAGTCTTCTCGGCAAGAAATTAGTTCAAATTGTGTCAAACTAACCCGAACATGATTCAGCTATGGTGGATCCCAAACGAAATTTGCCCGAAGGGATCAGCCGAATGTAAGCCGAGTACGGGTACTTGGTAGTTGCTTCGGGTCTTCTACAAAAACTACCAAATCAAAAATGACGGATACTTATACAGCAAAGTGAATAATGATGAAATTGATAGGGTTATTAACACAAAACTCACCTAGAGCATTCCCAGGGCCTAACACGATGAAGTCAGCGGAAGAAGACAAGAGTCCGTGCATCACGAAGACGACGGGTCTCTTGACAGTGGGGTCATTGTTCTCGTATTTGCCGTGGGGGATCCTGTGGGCCTCCAGGATGTAGCCATCAGAGGTCACCACGTTGTGGACTTCGATAGGGTAGCCGTATTTGGCGACTAAGCCGGGCTGCAAATAAAAAGGTAATTTAGGACTACTGTGCCTGAAAATTCTAATTTTACTTCTCATATATATTCTTAGTCATAATTGCGCAACACATTTGCAATGACTTTGATAGTTTTGGTAGATAATGCATTACTCACTATGTAGGCACGTGTAAAACCAAACTAATTAATTCTGTGTTTACGAATTAGCAACTAATTTTGTCAAATTAATTTCATTTAATATTGTCGCGGTCGTTTGAAAGGTACCGTAGTTATCTCCAAAATAGTTATGATAAGTTTAGTTTTAATAATTATAAATTACACATATATACACACATTATATATTCATAATAACGAATATTACTCGACTCAACTACTGTTTAACTTACTGAATTTTGATTATACTAAAATGAATCGGATTATCGAACGATTAATCTAATGTTTTTCAACTATGTATGAAATACCTATTGCATCAAATCTTTAATTTGTTCATTATTAATTTGTATTGTCATTTCAATCAATCAAATCAATGAATCATCAGGATCAATGTTTTGTATTATGGCGTAGTCGACATATTTCCTATTTCTGTTTGCAAAGTTATCCAGATTTGTGACAGTAATATTATGTAATGGATTCTTTGTTTATATTAAATTGAACACTATTGTATAGAATCTGGTTCTTCTAACCTAACAGACAAATGTGTTGCTGGGGAGTTTGTTCCTCCACTTCTTCTTCCCAGCTAAAACACTAGCAAGTGGCGAAGGGCGGTCGTTTTGGGGGACTGTCTCTTGTAATTTTGACGTTCAAAAAGTGCTGAGTATCAGCCTAATTTGAATAAATGATTTTTGATTTGATTTTAAGTAACCGAGTCAAGGTGCCGCAAGATCCGAACTCGCTTCGCTCGCTCTTGAATCCTAAGTTTTTAAAAGAAACCCCAGAGTACACAAGGAATTATTGCAAGCTTTTGCTTCAAATCTTTAATTTGTAAGTTATTAATTTAGACACTTCAAACACCTTTACTTTTCTTAAATTATTCCTGTTTTGACTTCAACTTAAGACCTAATTGTATGTAAACAAACTATGATTCAACAATTTTTTTTTGTGTTTTCTTACCTTTCTTATTTTTGCTACAAATATTGACCACAGACAAATCAACAGTAGGTGAATCGTCCGTTTCTTCAAATTAACCTTAGGTTAATTAATTTCTAGTTGAATAAACCGTTGGTGAATTCTCCTTTATGGACTTCGTCTATTAGTTATTACAAAAGTCGGTGAAAGGATCTTTAGGTATTTCAACAGTAAGTCTTTCGATCGTAGTTATCTCGATAGTGAGTAGTGATAATAAGTTTAGTTATTATAATACGTAACCGTTTGAAAGCTTTACACAATGGTGTTAAAGCAAATGCTTAAAAAAAATCAACCGATGTTGACCAATTTTAGTTAAGTGGTACTTAACATAAACTATATAATTAGTACAAAATGTCGAAGTTGTCTTTTGAAATTAGTTCCAAATGTTATAAGGACTAATTTTCTATTCTACAATTTAGCATTCTGGCACTATATGTCCAAGAACCCTGTATTTTTTGCTCTGGCATTATTGCCAGAGAAAAAAATAAACTAGGCTAGACAGTAAAAAAATATTAGAGATTTATATATTTTTACTTAAGCCAAGTTTAATTACTAAAACTTACCGCATCTAACTGCGAATCTTCTTCAATGTCTGTTGACATCCGCAACGCCGGATCGGCCTCAATGAGGCTCCTAGCATGATCGGCATTGGGAGCCTTTCTAGCTGATATAGCGGAAACCGCTAACGCGACGAAAAGTGTTAATTTAAGCACCATTTTTGCACACTAGTGATCTACTGACAATATTTAACTGTTTCCACCGTCTTTTGTAGTTGGCTTATCTCTTCGTCATCAATATTATCTATAGATTAGAAAGCCGTGATTTTTTAATGTTTTGGAAATTGTACGGGTGTTATTATTATTGGTTGATTCCGAAATGTTTTTGACTTTGATGATTTTTTTCCTTCTTCGGGGAAACTTGCGCAGGATCAAAGTGTAATTATGAAAGGTGATATCTACATAAAGCATGGTTTCGTGTAAGTTTTTTTTAAAGAAAGAACTTATTTTGTCTGCGTATAATACCTTTGCTATAGGCAATCCATGCTTAATAAAATAAGTTAAAAACATCTATTAAATGTTACTATATAAGATAATTATAGAGTATGAATAATTATTTCAAGATTCAAGATTTTGTAACATATTTTGATTTAAAAGAGTGTCCATGGAGTTTCTTGCCCATTCTTCTCCATAGAGATCTACGCTTTGGAATGGGCAACTACAGTACATTCACAAGTTATTATGTCTTGTGACTGGGACTGTAGCTTCGCGTTTTTTTTTTGTTTTTTGACTTTCAAAAGTGCGTGTAATGGTCTAATTGAAATAAATGCTTTAAGTTTGAGTTTATTATGACAATGAACGGATTTCCTTATATCACTCTTCACAGCTTCAACATGCGGGCTGTAACAACAAATCTATTGTGATTACAGGAATGTTAACGCGACTGTTAATTAAATGAAAACAATTCTCCTTCCTAATGCCAAGTAGTATGTAATATAATATGTTAATTAAGAGGTAGGGTACCACAGCATGACTCCTTTAATCCCCATAGAGTAAAGACGTATGAGGCAGACTAAAATATTACAGTATGTACTAGTTTTAAGCTTTTGTGACTGAACGGATTGGAATTTCACAGAAAAACCATGCTGTCCTGAAGTAATGATATCTATATCATCATCATCTGCCTAGCCTTTTCCCAAATTATCTTGGGGTCGGCTTCCAGTCTAACCGGATGCAGCTGAGTACCAGTATTTTACATGAAGCGACTGCCTATCTGACCTCCACAACCCAGTAACTGGGTAATACGATACCCCTTGGTAAGACTATATGTCTTACCAAGATTTTTTTTTTAGCTTCTGACTACTCGTAACGACTGTCAAAGATCTACAAATGACAGTCGGGACCAACGGCTTAACGTGCTTTCCGAGGCACGGAGGAAACTCGATATGTGATTATGGTCACCCATCCACAGACCGACCTAGGCAAGCACGGCTTAACCTTAAAGATCATCCTGGGCGGCTGTTATTATTATTATGATATCTATATCATATGTCATCAATTCAGGACATCTAGGAGCTAACTATCCAAGTTTGTCCCGTAGTTTTAGTTAAGTAAAATTTCCTCACTACACGTTCTTATCCCTAAATCTGTCGTGTTTCTCCTGGAAAACATAAAGGGTATGGCCGCAGTCTCTATACCGTCGATAAAGTGTTTTTTTATCGTTTTTGCAAATAAGAGCTTATCTATGTGCCTAAAATTACGCGTTGGATATGATTAAATTAGTCATGCACACAAGATGGCACTGATATCGGTTTAATCACGTTTCTATTAATATCTTCGATAGCCTACGTATTTGTCGGTTGTGTTTTAAAAGAATACGGTTTTTAGGTATTTTGCTGCTGTAGAAGCGAATATCTCATCAACAGTGATCGGAGTAGGTAGATTGATTTTTGGTACTTGTATCATAAATGCACACAGAAAGAATAACATGAAAAATCCATTTTTCCGGAAAGTAATTCCGGTTTTTCCGGATTCAATTAAATATTGTTAATGAAGGTAGTGATTTTATTGCTACTCAATTCAAAATTTAAAGGAAGGTATCAAAACTAAATTTATTTATTATTTATCTGTTGAATAATAAAAACAATCGAATTCCGATCGAAGCATTAATAATTATTTTTATTTTTAGTCTTCATAAGGCCACAACTTTTTATACATTGTTGCTTGTGTATGCTGATTTGATTTAAATTTAAGTAATTTAAATCAAATCAACCAATTCCGGAGTAATGTCCATATATATAATTATACGTTTCGGATCAATGACCCCAATTCAATTTACCTACTCCGATCTATGCTCATAAACCATTAACTTAAAAAAGTATTAATTGAGGAACCAGCATATCATGTTTAAGAGAGGTCTGTAGACACCCCACACAGTTGTATTGTAGCAGCAGGAAAACCAGTAGGGGGAACACGATCCCCAAATATCGACGCCATTTTGTCTTTCCGGCTATAACCGACATCGACATGATTCTTCATTGGAGGTATATAGACAGGTGTGTAGCTGTAGAAATCAAACACATTTGACTCACACTCTAAACTTTATTTCTAATAAACCATTTGCAGGTACTTATAAGCTTTCTTTGAGTTGGGCCACCCAATCCCAAGCATTTTTCTTTCACTTATAAATTACTCTATCTCTCTCTCTTTCTCTCTATATCTCTTTTCTTTTTCTTTCTCTCTCTCTCTCTCTTTCTTTATTTATCTTTTATTTATTTTTTACTCTAAGTTGCCTTAGTGACGTCTCATAAACAGATGTTAGTGTCAAATGAACAATTGTCAAAATCCCACTTTTCATAAAATATCTAGAGGCTTCTGTTTAGTAAATTACTCTTCGAGCTGTCACTCGAGGATTTAATCACGACTTAACTAGGTAGTAGTTAAGCCAATAGATGTCGCTAGTCTCTTCTTTCCATCGATAGCGATTTTTGTAATATTTGCACTGCCATCCCTCAGATCGCACGTTCATCAATATTGTCATGGATTATAATTATTAGTTGGTTATAATAGATTAAATAATAGTTTTAGCACATAGACACTCTTCGTGGTTAAATAGCGGATAAACGCTTATGCGGCGACATAAACCTAGATGTTTTTTTTTTTTATCTTCATGTTTTTTTTCTCCATGTAATGGAGTCGGAGAATATAAATTTGGTTTTACGATTTCGGACCCGGAATGGCAGTTGGATTCGGATAGCAGAAATGATATGTGTGTTAGACACAGTTAATAAGATAAAATAATAAAGACATTATTCAGTCAGCCTTTTTAATTTAAATTGCTAAAAATGATTTACGCTTTGCCGTCTTTGCACAAACGTCAATGAGGTTATTCAAATAACACTTGATTGGGCTTAATTGTTCAAATCAAAAACAAAAAGAGAACTTTAATTGAATGTCACACAAAACAAAACAAATCATCTGTGTGTATTGTAAGTTAAAGAGTAATCGACGACAGAGCGTGCGCCCGCACGTTCTGTCGTCGATTACGAATAAGAGGGTTCACCACGCGACGACATGCGTAAACCTGAACGTTCACGTTGGCAGCGGCCGCCGTGCGTCACCCGCCGCTCCGCCTCTATCCCCTATGCTTCGGCCTCCGATCAAAACCTATGATTTAAAAGTATCAGAGGCGTAGTCTGCAAAGGTGCCAAAGGTGTAAAATTATCGGCAGTGCGTCGACCAATAAGCAAGTTTGCACGCACAATCAGACGTCCGACCAGTTTTGTTCAAGATACCGAGCCAGTCATGGTTATAAATCGTGGTCGTGTAGTGACCGAGGTTCCTAAATTAGGATAGGAGGAAAATGACGATGTAAAAAGCAGTTTCAAAGTACAGTGAATATCTGACGTAATTTACAATAAGAAATTATGCAAGCCAAAGTATTTTTTGTCAAAGCATTTTTGGCAAAACGTAATCGATTCGCCATTGAACTTTGCCGAAAATCCATAGCAACCGCTGATATTCTTATCTTGAACATTCATTTTATTGTAGGGATGAACAGAAGATAATGCATGAAAATGCTTTCATGATGATCTGGCAGAAGGAAAATAGGAAATAAGACAACTCGGATTAATATTGTAAATACTTTAATCTTTCAGTTGAAACAAAACAATACAAAGTAATAAAAAAACTTGGATATCACTAATACGCAGCGAACTCCAATATATTCGTGAGGTCTTTGCCCTATATATTAAACTAAAAGTTATTCGTCATGTTTCGGATAAAGGCCTACAAATAAAACAATACTTGAGCATCGGAATCCTTGTATCACAATCATATTTACACTATATACAATAATCATCTGAATCACTGCCGACTGTCAATTTCCTTCAACAAAGGAATCAGATTTCTTAAATAAATCTGCTCCTTAACGTCGTTACCCCAGATGAAGTCGTAATGATTGAAAGAGTCCCTTTCGGCTTTGTAAACTCCTTGTACGTTAGGTAAAGCATCAGCAAGAAGAAGTAGGTCCCGGAAATGAACTTCATTGTCAGCCTGGCCGTAGTGCAAGTATGCTGGCGCGGTGATCTTCTTCAAATCGTATGCTGGAGGGTTGAGTCTGCCGTAGATAGCCAAGTTCTGAATGGAGTTGTGGTTGTAACGACGGAAGGCATTAAAGCGGATGACCTGGCCGTAGTGGGCCACTTGGCGAACGGAGGCCCCGGCAGGTGCGTGAGCAAGGAACAGAGGGATCATGGTCTAGAAACAGAGTAAAAAGTATGAGTAAGAAAGTTCACAGACTTTTCTGAGATCAGTCTCTAAAGTTTAAATTTTAGTAATGACACAAAACTGACGCTTTATATCAAACCAGATTGGCTTTCAATATCAAAAAGATATTTCCAGAAGTGTACTGGTATAGGTGAACTGCGGAGGTGAAACTCAAAGCTTAAATGCTTCAGCTATCTAGACAGCTTATGAGTTAGTATTGACATAATTTAACAACAAATTTTAACATATAACAAATTTTCAAAATGCGGCTTTTGTGGATATGCATTATGCTAAGTTACAAAGATCCGGTGAATGCACTGTGTGAAAGATAATTAAAAAAGAGGTGACTTGTGGCTCCGACCCCAAATAAATTAGAATATGGGCAAAAGAATAACGATTATGATGATATTACTGAAATTAAATATACTCACAGCATTGTAAGACTCTCTGTCTGTAAGGCCGGATAGGATATCGGTTCCGCAGAGAGCAGCGAGAGCTTCAGCTGGGTTTTCAGAGCAGAAGTTGTCTTTGAACCAGTTCACGAAATCATTTTGGCCGAAGATTTCACCTTGACCCATGGTGAAGGCAGCAGTCTGTGGAAAAATCAATGATATGAGAAACCTGCTAGGTCTCGCGATATTTCAAATCCCAAAGCTATGTTAAATTTTGTAAAATATCTAAAATCTTTCGATCCGGCAAATATTTAAATTGTCGCTCAACCGCGTCAAAAGCTGATCATGTCTCTGTTTCGTCATCATATTTTTGAATGAATCACATTGCTTAATAAACTTGCTGCGATCACTCCACCGTTCCAAGTTTCAAGCTTATTGGCTATGGCCGCTGAATAAATGGATCTGGTGAGCTATCATGACCTCTTAAAGCAGTATTATTTTAATCTTATTCCAGAGTGGGAAAGAGATGGCACTCTATAGCTCCGTCTCTTTCTTACACTGGAAATCATACATTTTTCTAACACTTGTTAATTTTATTTAAAAAATTAACAAGTTAAAGTTTTGCTAATTATGCTTTGCTCTGCAATGGGACAAGATAGGCTCATAGTGATGATAATGATGATGAATTATCTATCAAAACGAGATGAGATACTAACCTCAATGACACTCTCAAGAGGCGCCAAAGACTTGAACATAGGGACTTCGTTGTGTGTGAAGAACGAAGCAGGAGCCAAGCCGTGGAAGGAGAGGAACTTGTCATTGTACTCTGGTCTCAAGGAATTGAGAACCAAGAAAGTAGTTCCACCCTGAGAGTGACCGACGTAGTGGAGCTTCTCTTGTCCTGTGTTCTCAAGGATGTAGTCTATGAAGGCAGGGAGGTCGTGGTTGCCGATCTCGTCCCAACTGAACCTCCAGAAGCTTTGTAAGAGACCACCGTCGTCAGGATCGAGAGAGGTGTGTTTACGGGAGTAGTAGTTACCACGTGCGTTGCCAAGCCATACGTCGTAACCGGCCTCAGCCAGCAGGTAAGCTGTGACAAGAGACATCAATTTAAGAAATGAAAATACCAACAATAAAGCATGTTGCATAAGGAAAATCTCTGTTGGATAACCAAAAATCTCTGTTGGTTATGGATAAGAAAACAACCAACTTGCGCTAGTATGAACAAAAGAGCATGTTCAAAAACAAACCAAACAAATAGATGCCGAGCAAAGTTTGTAGTAAGATTTTAGTGAGAAATTTGTAATGTTAGTGTGTTGTAGTGTGTTGTTCAACAAATACCAAAGAATCCAATACGATGGGCACTTCTAAGGCAAAGTGATAAATGATGAAATTAATAGGGCTACTAACTTAAAACTCACCTAGAGCATTGCCAGGGCCTAAGACGATGAAATCAGCGGAGGAAGACAAAAGTCCATGCATCACGAAGACGACGGGTCTCTTGACAGTGGGGTCATTGTTCTCGTATTTGCCGTGGGGGATCCTGTGGGCCTCCAAGATGTAGCCATCAGAGGTCACCACGTTGTGGACTTCGATAGGGTAGCCATATTTGGCGACTAAGCCGGGCTGCAAAGAAAAACTTGCTTTAGACCTACTGCGGCTGAAAATTCACTGGTGAATCTTCCGTCAAGCAAGCAACGTTTAAACTCATCAGTGAATTTTGAAATGTTCAAACACAAAGATCTAGTACAATTGTAAAATTGTACGAAATAAGATAATAAATGAATGTATTTCAAATAAGTTTTTAGGCGAACTTTGTTGCAATTGCGCAGAACATTTGCATTGACCTTAAAAGTTGTGTTCGATAATGTACTCATTACGCACTAAGTAGGTACGTTTTAAACAAAACTAAGTATTTCTGTCTTTACGAACAGCCACTAATTTTGTCAAATTATTATATCAATACTAAAATTCAATTGAATGAAGTATTGCAGTAGTCGTCTGAAAGCTTTACACAATGGCGTTAGAGTAAACGGCTTAGAAAAATCAAAGGGTGATGAGTATTTTAACATAAAATCATACAAACTATGTGATTAGTACAAAATGTTGAAACTGTAATTAATTTGAAGCTTTAGAAATAAGTCTTAATAAAAATACGAACAATTTTTAATTAATTTTTCCCAAAACTCTGTACATTTTTCTCTGGCACAAAATATTTTTTCTACTGTCCAGCAAATTTTAAAACCTGACACTTACCGCATCTAATTGCGAATCTTCTTCAATGTCTGTTGACATCCGCAACGCCGGATCGGCCTCAATGATACTCCTTGCATGATCGGCATTGGGAGCCTTTCTAGCTGATATAGCGGAAACCGCTAACGCGACGAAAAGTGTAAATTTAAGCACCATTTTTGCACGCTAGTGATCTACTGATAATATTTAACTGTTTTCACCGTCTTTTGTAGGCGTCTTATCGGTACGTCATCAATATTATCTATAGATTAGCTAGCCGTGAAAACTTTTTGTCTAGGATTTTGTTTTTGTTTTCGGTTATTAATTGTTATACACATTTTTAAGTTTTCGTAAATTTCTTTAGAAAAACACACAAAGTAGGTTTCCGCTGGCGTCGGTAGCAGGGTCCAAGCTACCGGTGGTTATTGCTCCAGAGATAGGAACCTCCTCACAATGGGGGCCGTATCGAGGAGTTCTAACTTCTGTATCAGGCCATTGATCCAACCGCCAAGTGAGAGCCTCGACAGATGTTCGTCGAGGCTTTTGGCCATCAGGCCATTGGCCGTTACGACAATCGGCACAATGATAGCCGAGTTCATATTCCACATGTAGACAACCTCGTGTTTTATTATTATTATTGGTTGATTTTGACTTGTTTTATCTTTGACTTTGAGAGTTATGTCTTTGTTTTCGTCTTTGGGGAAACTCGAGCAGGATCTAAATATATTACACGTAAGTACGACGTGTAGGTTTTTTAAAAGTAAGAATTAATGTTGGTATACGTTTAGAATAACCACCTTTGCTTAATTGAAAATTTATGTTAAAATAAAGCTATACCATAACCAATCAATACTTACTAAAATTTGTTAAGAAACAGTAAAACATCTTTTCCTTGTTAAAACATACGTGCGATTTGTGTAGTATTAATAAGATAATTGTAGAGTTATTCATAATTATGAAAATTAATGTATTTCCCAGCCACATCCGTAACAATGAATCAATTTTGTTCCCATGAACGGAATGTTTATGCGAGTATTGTTTGTAATGTAGTATTAAAATTGTGTAGGTACCTATTAGATAAGGATAAGGTTTATGTGAGGTAGACTGAGATATTACAGTATACATCTGCCTAGCCCTTTCCCAAACTATCTTGGGGTCGGTTTCCAGTCTAACTGGATTCAGCTGAGTACCAGTATTTTACATGAAGCGACTGCCTATCTGACCTCCACAACCCAGTAACTGGGCAATACGATATCCAGATAGATATATAGTTATTACAGTATACAAGGAGTGGTTTTGCACTTTCGTCAAAATTCAGGAGGTTGTCACAAAAGACATAAATAATCAAATTAAATTACGGTACCTAGTTAGTTATTAATACACGGTGCTTTTTTGTTGTTGTTAAATTTGGCAGTATTTCAGAATAACCCCCTTAACGTGGTTAAGGGAATAAGAAATCATCAAATAAACGTTTGAAGCTGTTTGTTTGTGTGAATGCGCGGTTTTAGAGCGAGGATTAGACGGGCCGCGTTGAAAACACAGGTGGTTTCCGTAATTGAGAAAAAAATAATACCTACCATTTTAGTAACATAGCATTAGCATAGTTACTTTCTTGCATTACACGAGGATGCAACACAACACCTTGTATATTAGTTTTAAGCATTAAATGGATTTTAATGTCACAGAAAAACTATGATGTCCTGAATTTATGACTTACGTAGAATGTTTGGAAATTTCATACTTCCAAACTTTAGCAGTCCATACTGACAAAATCATTGTTCCCGTTTTAACAAAGGCGTTTGCTGAAAATTTATACTGGAGATGGTCGTATCTACTTCCTGGGGTCTAGATAGTCTTAAATGGATAATAGTAAAGATAACAATCTCAAAGACGACGAAAAACCATTCTTACCAAAAGGTACATATATAATACTTTTATACTATACTATACTATACTATACTTTACAGTACGTTCCTGAGGTATAATTTCCAACTAGCAAGCGGGTGAAGCCGCAGTAAAACTAGTCACATCATAATTTATAGCTCTAGGTTTAAATCCTCTTGATTTCTCTGTAAGACCAACAGCGGACTTATCATAGTTTAGCTATCTTTATCATTTTTATCATTGGTGGAAAATAGTTCTTAATTCTTTTATTGTACCTATGATTTACGACTAATCATCCGATTTAGAAGTGCGAATTAGGGAAATATGGCGTGTTATTTCACGAAAATACCTAAGAGTAAAAATTTATCACCGAGCGGTGATCGTGGCAAAAACAACTCACAGAGTTTAGCTAAACCATAAAAATAATAAGGTATGTAACGAGAAATCACTTATAAAGACAAAATTTAGAATCAACCAAATAGGTAAATAACATTTTGCAGGGCTGTTAGTGTTATTGCAAAACTTTTACCCAAATACGATTCCGTTAGGACGCAACTCGCCTGTTGTGAAGCGATGATGTGAACTGAAAATAAAGAAACGCTTCAGGGATAATAGTAATAGCAGTAGGTAATAGGTACCTACCCATTAGTAACCAAAAGGGAAGTTCAGCAATTTGGTGCATAACAAGTTTGGGAGTACAAACCAATTCCAATCTCGACGAGAGGGACCAGGAATCCATAGCACAGGGTATCCTAGTTTGGATTACTGACCCCCCACAAACCTTTTAACTTACCTCCAATATTTGTAATGGTACTTGGTGGGAAAAAAATAAATTGTTATTATTCCGTTTATTCATTTATAAAACTTTTTTTTACATTTTTAAATATTCCTATATAAAATCAATAAAAAAAAAACATTTAAAAATATAAAAAATAACAACCGTTACGTAGAAATAAAAAGTAAAAAAAAATATATTTTTCTGTTGCTCTACAAATAAGTATTTTCTTTCTGCAACATTATTATTAAACCATTGACTAAGAAGCGTGGTTAGGCCCTCAAGATGGATCGACTTGGCGAAGGTCACAAAAATCTGGATACGAGCAGCGTAAGCAGGAAAGGTCACTTTGTGGCAACCTATGGTTCAACAAATGTCGAACTGCATTTAAAAACGCGTGTGCGGAATTTTAAATGTTGACGATGAATCTATTCATTTTAATTGATAGTGATTTCTGGAAAGTTATGTGAACCTTCCAGAAAATACGATAACAAGACCTCCTGCGCACCTAGATATCAAGCAAATAATAAACAAACATTTAATGTTTATAGCAAACAATAAAATTATGGAATCTTCGATTTCGGTACCTATTACCAAAAATATCTAATCGTAGTAAATTGTCGTAATAAATTAACAATAGCTAATCATGAACAGTTTTATATCTCTATTTGTGTAATAAAGTGTATTAAGCTGGTCTGTTCGACTAGGAATATTGGACCTATCCATTTTTATATTTCTAAGTTGTAAATGCGCATTAAAAAGGTAGCTGCCAAGATTTGGACAGTCATTATTATATTTAATAGTAGGAATAAAAACATTTACAGCACTGTAAATTGCAGATGGATAACGAAAATGACTCAGAAAAGAAAGAGGATTTAAAATAAAAATTTACTGTCTGGGAATAATCCAAAGGAGATATTTGATTTTGGGCTACCGCTATGTACACTATAAAGATAAGTAGAAAAAAATAGGGAAATTTCATAAAAATACTAACAAAATAATTTGAAGAAAGCTACAGTCGTTCAAAAATTTATTTTTGGAAAGTTTTCTACTACGATTACCCTATTTTTAGGGCAGCCATGACAGTTGTGTTAGACGTTCGACAATTTTGATAGTTTTAAGACGTGCTGTCCTTGAGTCCTTCTTTGCTTTGAGTTTCGATTGAACTTATTTCGGCGTTTTTAGTGATTGTTTTTGATTTTTCGGAGTTTACTACTACGTTCTTTGATTGATTGCTTCTCTGTTGACCACGGCTTTGTTAAATGGTTTCTGATTCGCTTATGATTTATATTCCGTCGTGCGTTATTTTACAACACATACCTACGCTGTGACAGGTTGTACAGAAGACCGAAGAATACAACCTGCCTCTCTGTTTAGCGTTTGTGGAGTACGAAAAAGCCTTCGATTCGATCGAGACTTGGGCTGTACTGCAGTCTCTCCAACGGTGCCAAATTGATTATCGGTACATCGAGGTGTTGAAGTGTTTATACAAAAACGCCACCATGGCAGTCTGACTTCAGGACCAGACCTCGGAATCTATCCTTCTGCAGCGAGGTGTGAGACAGGGAGACGTCATATCTCTGAATCTGTTCACCGCTGCACTGGAAGATGACTTCAAGGTTCTGGACTGGAGAGGGCTAGGCATCAACATCAATGGCGAGTATATCTCTCACCTTGGATTTGCCGACGATATAGTGGTCATGGCTGAGACCATGGATGACCTCAGTACAATGCTGGATGACCTCAGTAGAGCTTCCGAAAGAGTGGGTCTTAAAATGAACTTGACAAAACCAAGGTCATGTTGAATGCCCATGTAACACCTACTCCTATCAAGATCGGAAACTCTACTATCGAAGTTGTAGACGATTATGTCTACCTGGGACAAACGGTCCAGTTGGGTAGGTCTAACTTCGAGAAAGAGGTCAATCGTCGAATCCGACTCGGCTGGGCAGCGTTCGGGAAGCTGCGTGGTATCTTCTCGTCCAACTTACCGCAGTGTCTCAAGACGAAAGTCTATGACCAGTGTGTGTTGCCAGTGATTACATACGGAACCGAAACGTGGTCGCTCACAATGGGCCTCATCAGAAGGCTCAAAGTCACTCAAAGGGCAATGGAGAGGGCTATGCTCGGAGTTTCCTTGCGTGATCAAATCAAAAATGAGGTCATCCGCAAGAGAACCAAGGTTACCGACGTAGCCCGAAGAATTGCCAAACTTAAGTGGCAGTGGGCAGGGCACATTGCTCGCAGAACAGATGGCCGATGGGGCCGAAAAGTTCTGGAATTGCGACCGCGAACCGAGAGACGATGCGTTGGAAGGCCTCCCACTAGGTGGACCGATGACCTGGTGAAGGTTGCGGGAATCCGCTGGATGCGAGTCGCACGGGACCGGTCAATGTGGCGACACTTGGGGGAGGCCTATGTCCAGCAGTGGACGTCTTTCGGCTGAAATGACGATGATGACTTCCTATCCCCACAACTCAGTAAGTACTGGGTAATACGATAGCCCTTGCTAAGACTGGTTGTCAGACTTTCGCGCCACTTACTACTTAACGAGTGTCAAAGATCCACATTTGACAGCCGGAACCACCGAGACACGGAAGAACTCGGTATGTAATGGGTGGTCACCCATCGTCGGGCCAACCTAGGCAAGCGTGACTGAACCTCAAGATCAATCCGAGCGGCTATTATTTTTTATCTAATCGACAACGATGGAGATTTTTTTGAATTTACAGAATTAAGGAGTTTACCTATATGTTACGATCTAGCTTCTGTTTTGTAATACTTCCACGGAATAAGGAACGGCCAAAAGTTTCGAGAAAACATGACAGGACAATAAAATAGCCCGTGATTTATGTTCTTTTTCCTTTAAAGTACCTACTATGCAAAAATCTTATAAATTACACAAGCTTATCTTAATTCGTCAATTATTAATATTTTGTTATATTCAATCTTACTAAATCCCGTAGATATAATAATTAATCAGTCATTTTAATTAGGTTAATCATGGCACTTACACGTCATTATGAAACAAAACAATGCGGACGGTGTCGATCGCAGACGGTCGACATGTTTTCGACCTTATCACTGAGGGCATACGGGTTAAAAGTGATCGACAGTCAGTGATCGTGGCAGTACCACAATATCAGTATATTATAAGAGGAAAACATATCTTCATCTAAAATAATATTTTAAAGAGGAAAGATTTGATTGTTTGTTTGCATTGAGAAGGCTCCGAAAGTACTGGTCCGATTTGAAAAATTATTTCAGTGTTCGATAGCCCATTTATCGAGGAAGGCTATAGGCTATATATCATCACGATACGACCAATAGGAGTGGAACAGCAATGAAAAATGTTGCAAAAACGGGGAAAATGTGACGCAAACGAAGTTGCGCTGGACAGCTATACGTACCTAACTGAAGGTCAAAATTACATGTGTGGGTAACCACTGCAAGGGCTCAAGATAGCCTTAACTTGTGACGTTCACGATTATTTCTATGAAACTGTCATACTGCAACGCACGTTTATATTAACATCGTAACGGAATAGCCTTGGCTTGGAATTAGCTAGCACCTTTTGTTTTCGGGGAAAACCTTCCTTTGGGGATAAGTTCGCGGAGTTTGGGATTTTTATCTCACTAAAAGACACCATAAGGAGGTAAACCAACCTTTCGGTTACCTTTTAAGTCTGATCAGAACTGCATCTCTGGATGAAATAAGTTAACACCTGGCAGTCTCCGAGCTTACAGCGTAGGGCGCTCATGTTCCCTCAATTACGTAGAGTTGACGACGGCGCCAAGCTGTGAGCTGTAGCCTCGTAAGTGCTGAGTCACTCTAGGTGGTCTACACTCTTAAGTTCGTCAAAGAAGATACGAGCCCGTCCAAAAGTAGCTTGCAACTTCGAAATGAAATCTGCTCCCTGTTGTTATCGAATTCATGAGTTTTGAAAACACATCGGGTGTAGGGACAGCTGCTATTACGGAGGAGTAGGAAACGCCAGTAATATCGGCTGCAGCAACGAGTTTTGGGCTTCGAATGTAGACTGCTCGTTACGAGCATACGAACTGGTAGACGATGACTGGATGAGAGATGAGAACTGGAGAGAGAGAGTAGTGCTAATACGAGATATACCAACTGACAACCACTTATAGGGCATTTGACAATGAGAGCATCATCATCATCATCATCATTTCAACCAAAAGACGTCCACTGCTGGAAATAGGCCTCACCCAAGTGTCGCCATAAGACATAAGGGGGGTTTTGCCATAATCGGCACGCTTGGCAGGCGGGTTGGCGATCGCAGAACAGTTATTGCAAAAGCACAGAGAACGCTGCTGCCCATTATCTGGCAAATCCCTTAGTCGCCTCTTACGACACCCACGGGAAGTTATGGGATGGTGCTATTCTTTACGTCCGTCACCATGCGGAACAACAACACAACAATGAGAGCGATTCTGAATAAATCCTCGAAAAAAAACGAGTTTATATTTTTAGTAGACCTATGACCGCACGACATAAGTACTTTTTAGGTCTCTACAATATAACTATTTAGATTTCTCCGTGTGCATGAAAACAATTTTTTTATTTGTGATTCATGCCCATTACCAACTTATTTTAATCTAAAGGTTTATTATTGTATCGATTATCTACTAATGCACAGGTATTCTATCTGTATTTGTCGCTTTTATGATTCATGAACAAAACCATTTCACAAGTTTTTACTTAGTTTTTATTAATCCCTCTTATCTAGGGAAAAACCCCAAACCTATGTAGTTGGTGTTTGTTGCAGAAATTAATTTAATTGATGTAAAAGTACCCTAAGAGGCTGCAAATGTAGAAACTTTTTGTAACCGACACGGCACACCGTCACGGGAAACAGTTGTTGTATCCTGTAGCGGCGACCGGACACAGTTTACATCTGCGGAGATAGTGTCTGATTTCATACTGGTTATATAGAAATAAAATATTCATTGGTGGCTTGTATCCGAAACAAGACACACGTTTGCGCAGCACCTAAACGAAGCCAAAAGTCACTTGTTCCGTCGTCATTGCGTTATTTTTTATTTGTGCTGGACCACATCTGGAAACCCTCTAGTTACAGATACATTGGGGGTTAAAAGTACCTCTATGACCTCCTACTATTAGATGCATCCATCAACACAATGGTTTTAGTGCATTGCATTGAGTCCTACCGTTCAAAGGCAGGAAAATAATAGATTAGATAAATAAGATAAGATTTTGGCTTGTATTTGAATGAAAATAAATTTTAATTTTAGTGTCCGAATTTACCAGTGGTACATAGATTTGTATTGCCACTTCAATATATTGATTCCTTTATTGTAGGTATAATAATTACAATAGTGGCACGTAGTAATACAATTGTATTTTATACTACCCTCTACAATGAACATGCATAAATATCTAGATTACGTACTGTTGTGGTTTTTATACGCATTGCCAAAGAGGTGGAATTATTGTTGATAACTTGTGAATGAAATATTCTGTTTAATTCGAAATTCAGGACCCATGAGAAGGACACAAGCAGGCAGGGTCATGGAAGTTCAGAGTGGGTACTCTGCCTGCCCACCGAGTGACCACACAAAAGACAGTGGCTCAGTGGTCAATGCTGCCGTACACACTTGCACAGCGAGGCTCAAGTGATACCTCTTGGCAGACTCCCCATTAACGAGCACTAATAGGGGTTGCACAAAGGTGACTCCGGACAAGCCTTCTATCGTGAAATGGTACTACTTTTTATTGTGACCACCGGGGTGGCACTCACTGGCTTATCATCATCAGCCTATAATGTTCCCACTGCTGGGACACAGGCCTCCTCTCAATGAAAGGAAGTGTGTAATCCACCACGCGGGCCCAGTGCGGGTTGGTAGATGTGACATGTCTTCTATTTTTTAGTAGCCACCGCTGGGCCACCGCTGCCCTCTACAACAGTCTGACTTATCAACAACAACATTAATTTATTATCTGGCAATTTTGGCGCATTGATATAATCGTATACATTTACCATGAAGACTAACATAAATATTAATTAATAAAATACAATTTGTGTTAGTAAATAAAACCTTAAAACTGTTGTTAGTAACACTTCCCTTGTGCACTATGTCACTGTGCCGACTTATCCTCAAAGATCGCCTTTTAAAGGTTGCAGTGTAAATTCTCTTCACCAATATGATTTATATAGCTTTCTTACTGTTGATTCACAGATATTATGAAATTAAATTATCTAATAAAAAAGATAATTCCTGGTAAAATATGATATAGGATTTTTTATTTAGAGATAGGAATTTTATCATGTACAAGGATAAATATTACATTTACTACTAATGACTCATTTACATATTCTCATTGTGTGCAAACATGACAAAAATAGACTATCAGAGTTAAATAATGCTGACAAAGCCGCTTTTTATCATGTTTTTGCAATTATTAGCTTTTAGGAAAATTAATTAAGTCTCTAAAATTAAGCGTAGGCTTAAGATGGCACTGATATTGGTTTAATCATATTTCTATTTATATCTTCGATAGCCACCAGAACTGGCTTGAGTGTCTTAAAAAACGCGATATATTCATTGAGGTAGGTTTCATATTTGTATTTTGATACCAATACAGACACTGGCACTTTAAAGAAACACACCTTTTAGTGATACGTAGATATAATAATAATAAATTATTTATTTCGAGTAACTATGACTCATATACAAACGGTTAGTAACAATATTTACTTATATTAAGACTATGTTAATACTTTATCAAATCAATTAAAAAGAAAACAGGTTATAAATCACTGCTGCAGAACTCCACCCGAAATTCTGGAGCAACGATTCACAGCGCAACAGTCTAACCTATCAGCAATCATGCCCAGGACGCTATTGGAGCTGGCCCGCACCGTGCGCAGCAAGGATGCACATTTTTCCGCATTATAGCATAAAAGCAATCTACTCGCATTTCTGCGAACATCGCTGATGCGGTACATAAGCGAGGCGGCCCCATCAGCACCCTAAAAGAATGATTGTACTGAACGCTATGATATTAACCATAAAAATATGAGGACCATTGATCGTTTGATAGATATTTTTGTTCAATAGAAGCTTCTAATTGGAACTTATTAAAAAAAATAACATGAAGAAAATTAAAGGTGATCTTAATTCCTACTGTACACTACCCGTGTAAAGTATGAACGTGGTGGACCAACTTTAAAGCATGTGAAAAGAGACATATTCAGAAAGGTGTATAGATTAAAAGTCAATATGTACTTGAATACAGACAGAATGAGAGTGATAGAAATAGATATTTAGTTAGATGTAGAAGAAAATAATATCCCCGGTAAAAAATCTATATGAAAAAAAAACAATTTGCCTTATTTATTAAATTACATTTTTTTTGGTTGCCTTCTTATTGTCCCACTGCTGAGCAAAGGCCTCCCCTTTCTCCTTCCATACCTCGCTATCCTGTGCGATCTCTGGCCATGTTAGCTTCGCAAACAGGATCAGATCGTCACGCCACCTTCGCCGTAGTCGACGTCTATGACGCTGTACTTTCTCAGGCGTCCAGTGTGTTACCATCTTTGCCCATCTATCTGGGTGCATCTGTGCTACGTGGCCTGCCCACTCCCTCTTCAGCCTGGTCTGTTTTTTCTCCAACATCAGCTACTTGAGTTATGGCCCACAGGGTGGTGTTTCTAACGCGATCTATTCGCTAACACCTATTATGCTGCGTTTCATTGCTCGTTGGCAAATCTTGAGTTTGGACTTCTGTTGTTCAGTAAGTGACCAACTTTGTGCACCATAAGTTAGGACGGGCAAACTGTCGACAAGTTTTCTTTTCAATGTGAGTGGAGTGGTCTTTCCTTTATATGTTCCTTCAGGGCTCAGAAGGTCTTCCAAGCATTTAGGACGTCTTTCGAATTGTGCGTCTTGCCTGTTTTTGAACGACACTATCTGACCCAAATAGGTATACTTGTCGACATATCGTCGACCTCGACTCTCCGTTTCGTGCTGCTGGTCATGATTTGTCTTGGATCTATTAATTGAAACTCCAACCTCACTTGACTTGACTTGCCGTGCTGAGATCTTGGAGCATTTCTTCGAGTTCTGAAGCTGATGTAGAGAATAGCACGATGTCATCAGCAAAATATTTACTATAACGTAATTGAAAAATGATAAAAATGAAATCATCGATTCGCCATTGAACTTAGCCGATTGGCGATAATCTTTTATATAATAAATCTACACGTTACATACGATGTGTAGCTGATATTCTTATCTTGATCATTTATTATAATGTAGGGTTGATAGTATATGAAATGATTTCATAATGATTTGGCAGGAGGAAAATTAAGAATTAAATGGGATATGGGATATGTAGGCTATTTTTGATGAAACGCATAACTCTTGAAGGATAATTATGATCCGAAATGAAGTTGAGTTACCGACATAGCTTGCAGAGTAAGCAAGCAAAAATGGCAGTGGGATGTCTTTGTTTGTAAGACCGATGGCTGATGGAACAAATGAGTTGTGGGAGCCCACGTATCGGCAAGCGTAGTGTGGGAAGCTCCCAGCTTAGTGATTAAAAAGTCGCGGAATGTGGAGAACAGGGTGTAAAGGCGATTGGTGCAGCTTGGGAGAGGCCTATGACCGCAGTGGACTGCGACAGGCTGAGTTGCTATGACAAGCGTCCGAGAAGTCGTAGGCCACTTACATGGACGGACTCACCGCTCGACTCAAAACTCCACGATGAACTTCACGATGCCAAGGATAGGTACAGATAGAGAAACATCGTCAAGCTGAAGATTCCTTCACTTTCAGGGGAATGACGACCCTCAGTAATGAGAAAAACCGTTTCACGAATGCTGACACACGTCTTGGGCTGATTGTGCAATCCATGTCCATTTCTGGTACTGGATCGCTTGCTCGCTCGACCACCCGAGTTCAATCGCCCTCGGTGTGACTGATCGGCACCGACCATACCGCGTCAAATCGAATACATGACGTCATCATCCGGTAGGTACGACACGTGTCAGACACACCTTGGTCCGGTCGCTCCCATGTTCTATAAACCCATGTTTTAAAACTAGAACGAGACTATTTACTATTAATTATTCATTTTTATTATACTTTTACTTTTGTTTTGTAACTTATTACACTCATAAGATATAAAAGAGCGGCGGCTCCTGTTACATATGGCATATATATGCTTAAAAGGAGACGCCACCAACTGTATAACATTGTATAACGTGCAAAAATGTTTATTTCGTTAGAAATTTTTGATTTTTAATTTTTTTATTTGATGTTTCGACTCTTTAGAATGTGCGATTCTGAGTGAATGCGCAAACCGTATTTGTAATTACTGCTTCAGGAAGTCGATGCGATTTCCTTTATTTTTCTAACAGTATTTTTTATTTTAATCGCATTTTTTAAATATTCCATTTTTTTTTATATTTTTCCATATCAAAATAATGTTTAATTAACATTATGAAATATAAAAAAAAATATAGCCCACCGATATGGGGAACTGGGTCTAAACTACGAAATACTAATACCCTGAGATACTCACAGTACGATTAGTTTTAATTATGAAACAACATACACGATACCACGCCTTTATGTAGTAGTCTATCTAACATTACATGATCCTGCCCAAGTGTCCCCGAAGAAGTAAATAAAAATCGATGATAAAACAAATCAGAACCTACTAATAATAATTATAACATCCGCACAGTTTCCTTAGCCAAAATTATCACGGCTGACTAATCTATAGATAATATTGATGACAAATAGATAAGGCACCTACAAAAGACAATGGAAACAGTTAAATATTGTCAGTAGATCGCTAATAGACAAAAATGGTGCTTAAATTTACACTTTTCGTCGCGTTAGCGGTTTCCGCTATATCAGCTAGAAAGGCTCCCAATGCCGATCACGCTAGGAGCCTCATTGAGGCCGATCCGGCGTTGCGGATGTCAACAGACATTGAAGAGGATTCGCAATTAGATGTGGTAAGTGTCACTAGATTATGTGTCTGTATGTCAGTTAAACCAATTGCATTTTTTTTTAAATTTCGTATCACTATTCAAAATTGTACAAAGTGTATCAAAAAATTGTTCAAGTATACTAGGGAGTAATTTCAGAAGAATCAAATTAATTTCAGTTTTGACATTTTGTACTAATGTCATAGGTTGTGAGACGTACCTTCAAGCTGAATTTGGTCATCACCCTTTGATATTTCATGGCCTTTTACAACGTCATTGTATAAAGCAGATGAAAAACAAAATACTTACATTTAATTTCAACAATTCGACAAAATGAATTGCTAATTAGTGTAGCCAGAAATATTAAGTTTTGTTTTAAACGTGCCTACTTAGTGCGTAATGAGTACATTATCTACCAAAACTTTTAAAGTCATTGCCAGTGCGTTGCGCAATTAGGAAAAAAAATATATTTTAGTAGTATATTCATGTACATGTACGTAATTTCTTATTAAGTAATATCAAAAAACTTTACTCACACACTAAATAAGAAAAAAACTAAAAATCAACAGTGAATTAAAACACCTTTTTCTTTGCAGCCCGGCCTAGTCGCCAAATACGGCTACCCTATAGAAGTCCACAACGTGGTGACCTCTGATGGCTACATCCTGGAGGCCCACAGGATCCCCCACGGCAAATACGAGAACAATGACCCCACTGTCAAGAGACCCATCGTCTTTATGATGCACGGAATCTTATCTTCTTCCGCTGACTTCGTCGTCTTAGGACCCGGCAATGCTCTTGGTGAGATTCTATTAAAAAACTTGTAAACTTTTTAATGCATCGTAGCCCTATATTTTTGTTTGTTTTTGAGCATGCTAATTTGTTTACACTAGCGCTAGTTAGTGGTTTCCTTGTCTATAACCAACAGAGATTTTCCTTATGCAACATTTTCGGCTACTTTATTCACCTAGTTTTTGTTGGTATTTTCTTAAAATTATATTGTTTTTCACAGCTTACTTGCTGGCAGAGGCCGGTTACGACGTATGGCTTGGCAACGCCCGCGGCAACTACTACTCCAGAAAGCACACCTCTCTCAACCCGGACAGTAAACTCTTACAAAACTTCTGGAGGTTCAGCTGGGACGAGATCGGCAACCACGACCTCCCTGCTTACATCGACTACATCCTTGAGAACACAGGACAAGAGAAGCTCCACTACGTCGGTCACTCTCAGGGAGGAACTAGTTTCTTGGTTCTCAATTCTTTGAGACCAGAGTACAATAAGAAGTTCCTTTCGTTCCACGGCTTGGCTCCCGCTTCCTTCTTCAGACACAACGAAGTCGCTTTGTTCAAGACTTTGGCGCCTCTTGAAAGTACCATTGAGGTAAAAATCTCACCATTCTGATCGTCATTTAGCGACCTATTTAGCTCTTTTCTTACCATACCGCCCCTTAGGCGAAATTTGATTAATTCGTGCCGCTCCAACAGTCGTTGGCCGTAGTCAATAAGGTTAGCAAAAGGTGGAGTGATCGCAGCAAATTTATTGAACAATATGATTTAAATGTGGTGTCAGACGAAACGGAAACATGATCAGTTTTTGACGCGGTAGTGTAACAATTTAATTATTTGCCGGATTTACTGATTTTAAACATTCTCCGAATGTTACATAGTTTTGGGATTCTGGATTTGAAATAATTTCAATCTTTCGCAGGTTTCTCATATCATTGTTTCCTTCACAGTCCACTGCCTTCGTCTTGGGACAAGCTGAAATCTTTGGCCAAAATGGTGGCGGCAACTGGTTCAAAGACAACTTCTGCACTGGTACCTTAGCTAACGCTCTCATTTCCCTCTGCCGTAGTGATATCTTAGGCGGCCTTACAGAGAGGGAGTCTTACAATGCTGTGAGTATTTTTTAGTTCATTTATAGTATGGGTTATCATCATCATCGTTTTTGTCCTGCTCCGTTGATCTCGTGGTCGCAAGTGCCACTGATGAGCGTGGGGTCTTGGGTTCGATTCCCGGGTCGGGCAAAAAGTGCTATTGGGTTTTTCCATTAGGAATTTTTCAGTAGTAGCCCGGTGTTTGGAAGTTGGCGGTATAATACCCCCGTGCCTCGAAAAGCACGTTAAGCCGTTGGTCCTGCTCCTGATTTCTCTCCGGTCGTTTCGGATTGCCGTCCCATCGGACTATGAGAGTAAACGACAGACATTGCATCTGTGTCTGCGCACACACTTATGCACTATAATATCTCCCGCGCCGATGGCTAATCTCCACCAAGACCGTGATCGAAAAAACGGTGAAGAGGACTATATTCTCCTGCCCTTATCCCAATATATTTGGGGTCGGAGCACCATGTCACGTCCTTTCTAGCCGTATGTTTTTCACTTAGTACATTTACCAGTTTTTTGTAACATAATGCGTAAATCCACAATCATTTGAGTCGCATTTTAGTTTTAAGCTATGTTAATGCTAACAGCTGTCAAAATAGTAACTGAAGAATGTTATCTTGAACTTTAATTCTCAGCTCACTTCTATCAGCACTTTTGGAAATATTTCTCTCAAATGAGCTAATTTGAAAGTAAGTTTCAGTTTTGTGCCAGTACTAAATATTCAGACTTTATAGACTACTCTCCAAAATCAAGTCTATGAATTTACATACTTATACATTGTTCTCTTCTTCTAGACGATGGTTCCTCTGTTCCTTGCCCACGTACCTGCCGGAGCCTCCGTGCGCCAATTGGCTCACTTCGGGCAGAGCATCCGCTATAATGCATTCCGTCGGTACAACCACAACACGGCTGTTCAGAACTTGGCTGCCTACGGTAGACTCCGCCCTCCAGCATACGATTTGAAGAAGGTCACCACACCAACATACTTGCACTACGGCCAGGCTGACAATGAAGTCCACTTCCGAGACCTACTTCTTCTTGCTGACGCCTTACCTAACGTACAAGGTGTTTTCAAAGCTGAAAGGGACTCTTTCAATCATTTCGATTTCATCTGGGGTAACGACGTTAAGGATCAGATTTATTTAAAAAATCTAATTCCTTTGTTAAAGAAAACTGATGGTCAACAGTGATTCGGATAATTGTATATAGAGTAAATTTTATTGTGATACAAGGATTCCGATGCTCAAGTATTGTTTTATTTGTTAGCCTTTTTCCGAACCATGACAAATAACTTTTAGTTTATTAAATAGGGCAAAGACAAATGTTGATACACGTTTTAGTGATATCCAAATTGCCTTATTATGTTGTTTTTTTTTAGTTTCAACTGTAAGATTAAAGTATTAACTATGTGTTATAACCTGAGTTGTCTAATTGCCTTTTTCCCTTCTGCATGATCATCATGGAAGAATTTATTATGTACATACCTACTGTTCAACCCTACAATAAAATAAATTATCATGATAAGAATATCAGCAACACACTGTTTAAAAGATAATCGCCAATCAGCTAAGTTCAATGGCGAATCGATAATTTCATTTACGTTATAGGAAATCAATAATGCTTTGATAAAGGCGAGCATCTTTTTTGTTGTAAACTAGCTGTCCGGACAGACTTCTTTCTGACAAAAGTTTTTTTTTTAGTATTAAAACCTTTCGTGGACTTTAAGGAACATACAAAAATATAAATTAGCCGAAGTGGTCCAGCCATTCTTGAGTTATGCGCTTACCAACATTCATTTTTATTTATGTAGAAGATTACAAAAATTCACAAAGCATAGTAATAGTTTTTTTTTTAACAAATATGAGTTGTTACTGCACTTTCACGAGTGACTGTGAGAAACACTCATGAGAATGACGGTTGTTAGGGCACGTTCATGAGGAGACCGTTAAGGGTCTCCCCTGAGGCTGGCTCTACAAGTGTGCACGACAATATGACCACTATGTCGCCGTCTTCTCTGAGGTCATTTAACGGGTGGGCAGAGTGCTCTCTTGGAACGCCCGCGACCCCGGCAGCCTACTACTACATGCGCACTACTACTCAGGTCTACCATTGCACTAAACATTGAAATCTGTTGTACTATTCTTTAAAAACAGCCTAGTTGGTCAACTACCAGTATACAGGGTGTAACGGAAAGGCTATATACATACACCATCAAACTGAATATGTTTCTCTATCGGACCAACATCGTCATAGCAAAAAAAATATCAGCTGCCCCATACATTTGGTCGAATAGGTATTGAAATTTTCTATGGGGCAGCAGGTAATTTTTTCGTTATTACGATGTTTGTTTGTGGAGAAACATGTTCAGTTTGATGGTCTGTAGCACACGCTTAAGTATGTATATGCCCCTTCCGTTACACCCTGTACATTGGCTGAGGTTATATTCAACTTTAATAATCTGTCTCGTCTGTCTAGTGCTCATTACTGCTAAGCATGTGGTCCTATGCATGAGGTCCTGGGTTTGATTCCTGGGTAGGGCAAAGTGTTATTGGGTTTTTCAATCAGGAATTTCTCAGAAACAGCCACGGAGTCTAGATTTGTGCCAGTTGATGGCAATAGGCTCCCCCCCTATTACACGGGACTTAAACATAACAGGCGAAATGTGGGTACTATAAGGGAAACCTCTGCCTAACCCTGCAGGAATAACATTCGTGATGTTATGTTACTTTTTAAAGACCTTTCCAAAGTTTTCCAGGAGCAGTTTTTACAAAATACGGGTTGAACGTCATCAGTCAGAGGGAATGCTATCGCACACGGCAGCATAGACGATGTGGTTGGCAGGACGCTCTGTTTCTCGTTCTAGCAAATGACGGTTCTGAGCGACAGTAAAGGATAGAAAAGTGCAATTCCATGCTACCTGATGAATGCAACCCTGGATCAGCTATAGCCGTTAAAGCGTGAAAACAGCCTAAACAAGCAAACTCATTATTACATTTTTCAGACTTTAATTACATAGAATAACGATTATGAGGACATTAGAATAGATCAGACAAAGCTTAACTTTGGACACGAATCTAAGCCGTGACCGTAGCTGGGAGCTTGGGATTTTTTTTTTTATTTAGCTATCTCTAAGTAATAGAAATCATGCCTTTAATCTATGGTTTTATCAATGACGCAGTCATAGGCATGATTTTCCATTAGATTTGTTGATTTTGCGCAGAACGTGTTTTTGCTATGTTATCTAGTGGGATTAGTGTACAATCACGAGCATTTAAATGTATATGTTACTGTCAAAGCCCGAACTACGGTAAATCCCAGTATTTTCCAGATTCCTAAGATTAACCAACTCTTAGTGGTAAAAGTCCGAACTATTTTGTGATCATTGTTCATTTCTAACTATTACTACCATCAGTCGTACCGTGTCTCTGAGGTAAAAGACCGAAAAAGAAAAGATTTACTTTTCTTTTTCGGTCTTTTAGTTTATCTTTGTGTTTTTAGTTGATGATGATGATTTACCCGTAAATCATCATCATCATCATTCATCATATCAGCCCAAAAGACGTCCACTGCAGCTGGACATAGGCCTCCCCCAAGGGACGCCACATTGACATTTTGGGGGGTTTTGCCATAATCGCCACGCTTGGCAGTCGGGTTGGCGATCGCAGTACAGTTGTTACAAAAGCACAGAGAACGCTGCTGCCCATTCTCTGGCAAACACAAAACGGTAAATGTTCTCAGCGAATGAGTGTGAGCGGCATAAAAATAGGCATCCAACTTAAATGTAGTGCTCGACGCCCGCTACCGAGGCATCGCTCGCTCCGCTCGATCGGCTCGCGCGCGTTTAGTTACAGTTCTACCCTAACCCAAAAGGACGGGGTGCCCTAGCAACTGTTACGATCTGAACTGACACATGGTTGGTCATGGTTCTAACCTACCTAACCTATTTGGTCGCTTAGTATAATATCACAGTATGTCATCATCATCAGTCGACAAATATTTAAGAAATAGTCATTGATTTTTTCTAAAACCAACTACTACCAACCGTCATTAGTTAAACCTAGCATATCCCAAAGTCTATTTGTAAAACCCAAAAAAAATTGTCTCTTCGTTTTTAAATCCTAAGATTTACCAAAGTACATGCTTTTACAGTAACATACACCTACAATTAGCGAAAATTAAAAGAGATTTTCTTGTTAAACACACACACAGTACTTACCGTCAACACTACTATTCGCTCAAAATTACTTTTGACTGGTGTCAGTCAAAACCTTTATTGAGGTAAAATGCGGTTTCGTTTTTAACCGATTTCCAAAAGGAGTAGGTTATCAATTCGGATGTTTGTAATTTTTTTTTGTATGTTCGCGCATAACTCCGTCATCTATATGGTGATCGGAAATTAGTGACCGATACTTAAGCACGTGATTATATTCATGATAACAAACAGCTTTATTTAAGAAACAATGTTTTATACTCATTCACTATTATAATAATACAATAGCCATATGAAATTCGCTCGCGCGCGCCTCTGGCCTATCAAAAGTTAATGGGTATTAAAAAATGTTTAACAAACAACTTTCCCAAAGAAACATTTTTTATATTCACTCACTTTTATCACAACAACACAACAACCATTTGCAATTCTGGGTTGCTCTGCCTACCCACAGTGTCACGGTACGATATAAATGAGACAGAACGGCGTCACGCGGCTAACAGCTGATAGGTCACAGGCGCACGCGCGCTCAAATTTCATACGGTTGTTGTGATAAAAGGAAATGACTATAAAAAATGTTTCTTTGGGAAACTTGTTTGTTAACATACGTACAATCACGTGTTTATTTATCGGTCACTAATTACCAGTCACCTTATATAAATAAAGAAAAACCTCCAATAGCAATAGGCTTGACCCCTGTAAGCCCCTGTTACATGGGACTTTGAACATAATTGGTGAGATGTAGTGTACTAAGCTTCGGGGACGCGACAACTGTGACGTTATGTTATGTTAAATACATAGGAATCTAACAATTCAGTTAGCAAGAAAAAAGATCTCATGGCTAAATAATAACAGCCGCATGGGTCGATCTTTAAGGTTAAGCCATGCTTGCCGAGGTTGGTCCATGGTGGTGACCAAGATTACATACCTAGTTTCCTCCGTGCCTCGGAAAACAAGTTAAGCCGTTGATTCCGGCTGTCATTTGCAGATTTTAGACAGTCGTTGTGAGTAGTCAGAAGCCAAAAGTCTGATATTCAGTCTTACCAAGGGGTATTGTATTACCCAGTGACTGGGTTGTGGAGGTCAGATAGGCTGTCGCTTCATGCAAAAATACTGATACTCAGCTGCATGCGGTTAGACTGGAAGCCGACCCCAAGATAGTTTGGGAAAAAGGCTATAGGCAGATGATAGAGAAAAATATCTAAATGACAGCCGGGACCAATGGCTTAATAAGCTTTCCGAGGCACGGATGAAACTTGCTATGTAATGAATGAATGGCCACAGACCAACTTAGGCCAGCGCTGCTTAGCTTTAAAGTATGAGCCATGCGGCTGTTATTATTTAGCCACGAGCTCCACACAAGACAAAAACCTAAATACAAAGATAGAATTAAGCAAATTTTGTAACTTCTATTTACTTGAATTCTTCTTCTTGGCATATTGATGGCAAAAACTTCAAATATGTTTAGCTCGAAACACACTCGCAAACTCCCCTCGCTGATGCAGTAAATAGATCATCAAGTATGCAGGTGATAGGGCATGCGACGTAGGTAGGTAGACATGGGTGTATGTATGTGTATTTGTAAGATTTAATTCATTTTGATGTTTTTTTTTAAAGTTGTCATGTTCACTATAAGGCCGCGTGCCTAAAGAACGTACAACGAACACCTTACGGCATTTCATACAAACTTTCAAATACTTATTTTCCGAAATTACTGAACCGATTTCAATGAAACTTAGTACGCATAAGCAGGATACATAGGTCTAAAAAGTTACTAGAAAACATTTTCGAAATGCCGTTTAAAAAAAAATTCTATAGATAATATAAAATGTGTTTAATTTAGCTGAACACAATTTTTGAAAATTTGGATTTAGAAGGACTCTCTAAGCACTTGTAAAATCTGTTTTATAATACCCACATTCATTGCAAATTAAACATTCTATTCTTTTCTACTCTATCAAAGAACCCTTTGTTCGATCTCTAAACAAACACATAAACACAAACAACGTACAGGTGAGCCATAGTTACAAATAAGAATGATCTTGACTCGTACCGCCATTTTCAGTTAGGCTTCAGAAGAAAATAGTTAAAGAATCAAATAAGTGTACATAGTAAATAAGAATTAATTAGTGAGTGATAAAAATAAAAGTGATAAAACCTAATAAAGAAACTATCAGGGATTCAAAGTATAAAAGACATTTAATTTGGAATAATTCTTCAAGAAACTACGTCGCTAAATTGATGAGTTTAATTAAAAGAAGTCAGAAAAATATCAACTGTTCTTTTCTGACTACTAAGTTCAAGAGGAAAATCGATTCACAAAAATACAAGAAAAATCTAAACGAAAACACAAACAGTTTATATGATAACCGGCACAGTTAAAAGTTAGTCTGGTTATACATAAAAAAATATAAGCGTTGACTTGAGCACCTCCCCTTTTTAATTCGACGGTTAATAATGAACAAACACATTTTCCTGGTAACGTTGATTACTCAAATGTCTGATTTCTTCTATTGCAACGAAGATAATGATTACATAGAGGTGGTGGACATGACGAAACCTACGACTTGGAGAGCATTGTCAGTGTATTATGGTGCCTTGGAGAAGCATTGGTAAGTGGAACCTTGAATAATAATTTTACTAAAGAACACGTCAGTGGTCCTTTTCTTTCCTTTCCTTTTTTTCATGATCTGCCTAGCCTTTTCCCAATTATGTTGGGATCGGCTTCCAGCCTAACTGGATCTGCAGCTGTGTATTAGTATTTTAAATGGAACTACTGCTTAGCTGACCCCCAGAATTAAGTAAGTACTGGGTAATAATTATGATACACCTTGGTAAGACTGGTTAGCAGACTTTCGGGCCACTGGCTACCTATAACGTCCCTTTTCATTTCTCTTTATTAGCATTTATTATTATAGTAACCCTTTCTCTAACCAGTAAAACTTGTGACTAAATAATAATAGATGCACAGGTTTATTTCTAAGGTTAAGTAGCGGTTGCCAGGGTTGATATGTGAATGGGTGACCAATGACCATCCATAATATCTCGAGTTTCCTTCGTGCCTCGGAAAGCACGTTAAGCCGTAGGTCTCGCTGGCCATTTGTAGATCTTTGACAGTCATTGTAGAAAATACACAAACATACAAATGGTGTTCATTCTTCTAACAGATCCTTTACGTGCTAATAGACCAGAATTTTACATTTTCTAAATACCGGGTCTGGTGTTTTCAGGAAGGTGTGTATCAACTGCGGAGCCCCGGACCTGGGCACTGGGATACACCTGGAGCACTCAGGAAGCACAGGGTCCATGCACCCAGCTGTTGTTCCAGCGGAGTATCTAGTGAGTAGATGTAAGTACGTCAGCTAGTGCAGCAGCTGTCCTCATCAGCATTGAACATTGTGCGGTCCAATCACCAAGTCAGTATTTTATAGTATACTCCCAAAAATGAAGCCACTTGCACTTGACGACCCGTTATTTGCGTTTTACGAGACGATTTAAAGGGTGTAGAATACTTCAGTGGAGTGTAGAGTGTAAAGATCTTTAACAAAGCCAAAGGGCACTTATTCACCCCGTTAGCGTTCCGGACCCTATTTTTTTTTTTTTTTTTTTTTTCGGATGGGAAATCATCAAATGACTTCTTCCGCTCTGGGCGGAGCGGAAGGGAGTGTCAGACTTGACTGACTAAAACCCATCCATGTTCCTTCTTAGCCCTTTGCGTTCCAGGGGCACGGTATCTCTTTCGAACAACCCGCAGCCCTGGCAGGCATCGGCCCTCTCGGACCCCTTCCGATTTGCTGACATCTCCTTGAGGCGCGCGTGGAACACGAACGCGCCGTCGGCACGGTCTGTCGTCATAAGACGGACGGACGGTGAGCTAGCCCATTACTCACCGTCCACAGGCCTGCGCCTACGGTGGCCGGGGGCCACTGGTTGCCCCCCGACGCCCGGGGCGTCTCCCGCGGCGGCTGGGACGTGAGGTTCTCTCCCTCTCACGTTCCGCCACCTCCTTCGCTAGCATGACTGCTTCGCAGAAAGAGGCGACGGCTTCCCATTCCCTCTCGCTCCGGACCATGGATTGAACCAGGGCCGGACGCGAGAGGTCGCCGCCGCCAATCGCCGCTACGAGGACACGGCGGTGCTCAGCCCAAGCGAGGCATAGCTCCACAGTGTGCTCCACCGTGTCCTCCAGCCGATCCTCGCAGTGGTGACACCCGGGCGTTTCCTCCCGCCCGATTCGGTGCAGGAACCTCCCGAAACAACCGTGCCCGGTGAGGACCTGCGTCAGGCGGAAGGTGAGGGCGCCGTGGCGCCTCTCCAGCCACTCCTCAAAGAGGGGACTTATCGCTACTATTGTGGCGTGCCCTGCACGGGGTTGCGACAGTCGCTCCCTCCATGTCGCCATGAGATCGCGCCGGAGGTCTGTCCGCTGAGCGACAATTTGCCGCGGCAGCGGAGTTTCCCCCCGGCGTAGTGCCTCCGCGCGCCATTCGTGCAGGCACGCGAGGACTATCGCCTCCAGATCCCATGGCGGCAATCCGGCCAAAAGGCTCGCCGCCTCGCCGGAGATCGTGCGGTACCCCCGGATCAGCCTTACGGCTACCACCTTCTGGGGCGCGTTAAGGTAATGGGCGGCTCGCCGCCTCAGAGAACGCGCCCACACCGGGGCCCCGTAAAGGGCCATGGACCGCACGACCCCCGCGTAGAGCCTGCGGCAGGATGCGTTTGGACCCCCCAGGTTGGGCAAGAGCCGCTTGAACGCAGCCCCTGCCCGTTCCAGTTTGGGGGCCAAACGTCGGAAATGCTCCACGAAGTTCCACCGGCTGTCGAGGACAAGCCCTAGGTACTTCAGCGTCGACTCGACGCCGATGGGAACCCCTCCTACCGTCAGTATGGATCCCGACGGTGGCGCATTCCGAGGCCCATGAAAGCACATGGCCTCGGACTTGTGCAATGCCACCTCGAGACCCAGTTGCCGGATTCTCTCCACGACTATCGCAACCCCGCGTGTCATAAGTTCGGCCGCCGCCTCGTGCGACCTCCCTTGTGCCAGCACCAGCGTGTCGTCAGCGTAGCAAACTACACTGACACCGCTAGGGAGGTCGGCGCGCAGCACCCAGTCGTAGCCGATGTTCCACAAGGGCGGCCCCAGAACCGATCCCTGCGGAACACCGCACGACATCTCTCGCCGGTTCCATTCTCCGGTGCGACCGGGGTAGATGACGGCCCTATCCGTCAGGTAGTCCCCGACCACACGACGAAGGTAGGTTGGCACCCGGTGATACCGGAGTGCCTCCCTAATGCAGCTCCAGGGCATGGTGTTGAAGGCGTTGGCGATGTCAAGAGACACCGCCAAGACAACCCCACCCCTGGACACCGCATCCCCCGTCGTGAGAGCCCTCACGCGCATGATAAATGATAAATGATGTTTATTTTGCAAGTAGGTTTTTACAAACACTTTTACACGTCATTTTTTTTTAAACTAGATGGGGCCGGTGTTTCGTACCTGACTACTCTGAGAAGAAACAGCCGAAACAAACTCAGAGGTCACAGTCTCTTTTAAGGTCCAGACAAAATCTTGGCAAACTCACATGAGGACTATGCAGATACGTGTCTGAAATGGTCTTTTGAAGAAAGAACCACACAGATTTGAGTGGACCTGTCCAGTCAGTGCAAGCATTTGTCAGTTATCGTGTAGCTCGACTTATAACTCAAGGAGCTCAACGAAACGACGAACAATACCAAAGAAAGGACATTTGGGTAGGTCGCTTAAAGTACTCAAACTGCCAGATAGTGGTGGGAGAAGATCAATAAATTACGAAAAAATAAAATGTGACCTACATGGTCCTCACATTCACAATAATCAAATGTAATTAATAATAATTAACGTCAATAAATGTCACAATAATAATAAAAAAGTAAATATTTATGTCAAATCAATAAATGTAAAATCAGTAAATGTCACATCAAAATAATAAAAAGTAAAGTAAAAAAAATAATCAAATACTGAGATAAGTATTCATGTCAAATCGGTAAATGTCACCTAAAATAATAAAAAATAAGGTAAAAATAAAATAAAAAATATCACAGTGTATAAAATAAAATAAAGGAATTAACAATAAACAAAGGAATCAACAATAAACAAGCGAAGTCCGAAATTTCGACATTCACAAAGCAAATTTCATTGGAGCAGTTTAATCCCAAGCCTTTTTATCTTCGAGATAGTAATTTACATGATAGTCGGCTTTCAAGCATAGCTTCCTTTTTATAAACGATTTGAATTTATTTAAGTTTAGTGCTTGAATATGGCTCGGAAGCTTATTGTAAAAACGTATACATTGGCATCTGAACGTACCCCCTACTTTTTTGAGCCTCGTTGCAGGAACAACAAATTTGTCATGATGGCGTCCACCGTCGAGCGCCCTCTGCGGAAACCAAACTGGTGTTCCGCCAGATCCGGCCCCATCCCCACAAGGTGCCCGGCGAGGCGGTTAGCAATGACTCTTTCGAAGAGCTTGCCCACCTCGTCGAGCAACACAATGGGCCGGTATGCGGACGGAGAGTCCGCAGAGCGCCCCGGCTTCCGGATGAGGACCAGCTTCCCCGTCTTCCAACGAAGCGGGAACTGGCCTCTCTCCAAGCATGCGCTTAAGAGCCCTTCCAGTCGGGGCCCGAGAGCCTCCGAGGCCAGGACCCAGGCTTTGCCAGGCAAGCCATCGGGTCCCGGGGCGGTATTTTTGGCTTTAAGCCTGCCTACCGCCGCTCTCAGGTCTACCCCGGTCACTTCCGGAATGTCGTCATCGTCCTCGATGTGGTCCGCTTCCGGCACCGCAAGCGGCGGAGCCATAGGCGGGGGAGGATGTTCCCCTCGCAGAGGGAACAGAGCGCTCACCACGTCCTCCACGAGCTGAGGGCGGAGACTCTGCGTCAGCAGGGGGGCCCAGGTGCGGAGTTTGTCCCGCACCATCTTGTAAGGGCGCCCCCACGGATCTCTGTCGAGAGTCTCCAGCATCTCCTCGCGGCCCAGGTCTCTGGCCCGCTGGACAGCCTCCTGGAGGGCGGTCTTCGCTGCTCTGTATCCCTCGTACAGCTCCGCCTCAATGGCTGCCGCATCCGGAGGGCGGATGCGGAGCCTGCGATGCCTGGCGTACGGGTGCCGTGCGGCTACGCACGCCTCGCGCAGAGACGTCAGCTCTCGCGACCACCAGTACACCTGACGCCGGGCGCTTCCTGGCCGAACTCGGGGCATTGCCACGTCGCAAATGTCGGACATGGCCTCCTGGAACCACCCTGCCTCATTGTTGATGTCGGCAGGCCTGTTCGGTGATGTCACCCAGGCCTGCACTATCGAGGCTTCCAGGAGGAGCTCCCGGTCCAGCTGCTTCAGCGCCCAACGCGGACCACTCGGGGCCTGTAGGACCGGCGCGCTTGAGTCCTGGGCGGAGACATCAAACCGGATGTACCGGTGGTCGGAATAGGTCTCCACCCCCTCCATGACGCGCCAGTCAACGACACGCGGTGACAGGGCGGGGCTAGCGAACGAGATGTCCACCACCGACTCGCCCCGCATCCGCACACACGTGGGGACAGAACCCCGATTTAGGACGACCAGGCCCGCCTCCAGAGCCCAGTCCTCCACCATCCTACCCCGCACATCTGTGCAACGAGAACCCCAGGCCAAGTTTTTGGCATTGAAGTCCCCGAGCACCAGCACGGGGAGGGAATAGCTTTGGATGACGACACTCAACTCCATGAGGGAGTTGTGGAACTCGGCGAGAGTTCGGCTCGGGGAAAAGTAGACTCCGGCCACGACGATCTCCCCGAACCGTGCTGCTACGCAGCCCTGACCCTTCCTGACACTCTCAAGGGTCGGGGTACCGGCGGCGGCCGACGAAATTATGACCACTGAACCGCTCAGGTCCTCCACCCAGTCTTCCCTGGGCGGGACAAAGTACGGCTCAGCGACCACGGCGACGTTAATCAACCACACCGCCATACTCTGGAGCAACAGATCCTGAGCACAGCGGCAGTGGTTGATGTTCGCCTGGAGAAGGCGTAATGGGGCCATTATTGGCACTCCATTTCAGCCCCCTCCTGGGCCCCCTGTGAGGGCCCCGCAACAGATGTTGCGGCGGCAGTAGTGACGGCAGCGACAGCGACAGTGGCGGCGGCTGCGGCGGTGGCGACGGTGGAGCTGGTGGCTGGAGGCCTTCCCTTGCCCCTGCCCCTGGTCGTGTTGGGTGGTGCGCAGGCCTTGCCCCCTGCCCGGTGATCGGCCGGTTTGCCCGCCGCCGCACATGCAGTGCAGTGCGTCGTGGCGGAGCAAGCCGCAGCCATATGACCGGGCTGACCGCATCGGAAGCAGACTCCGCTGCGGTCCACCTCCGAGGTGCACCGACAACTCACATGGTGCCCCACCAGGCACCGGTAACACCTCAGAGGTCGGGGCTCCAGCAGCTTCACCTGCGCTGACACCCAACCCACCAGGAGCCTTCCAGCCTCCACGATTGTTCGCGCCGCCGTCACAGGGCAGCTTACCATAACGGTTCGCATGCCCGAGTGGTCCGGCCTTAGGGTGCCTGCCCTGACCTGTTCGGCAGGGCACCCACCGGTCCTGGCGACGGCGGCGACCACCTCCTCCTGGGTCACAGAGTCGTCCAGACCCAGGATGCGCAGGTCTGCGCATCTGACGGGCCTGGACACTCGGGCCTCGTCCGCACCTAGGGACGCTCTTAGCTTTTCAGCCAGAGCGTCAGCGGACGGGCCACTATTTACACCGGGGATCTCCAGCGCTCTAGCCCCTGTCGCGGTGACTTTAAGCCGGAGGCCCCCGATGATCCCGAGCTCTGCGAGATCCACCGTCGCTTTTGCCTTCGCGAGCACGTCGCGGTAGGACACGCCCCTCTTTTCCGCTTCCGGCTGTAGCGTGATAACTACAGCTGCGGTCTTCGGGGCGCGGAGTCTAGCCGCGACGCTTCGCGCCTTGTGCTGACGTCTGCGCTCATCTTTTCTGGCCTTTTTGGCCGCCTTTCGCCCCTTCTTCTTTTCCCCGACTACCTGCCACTCGGCTTCGGCCGCGGGAGGATTACTGGGGGAGGGGGGCGGTGGAGGCTGCAGCCGCCTTGTTGCTGGCGCTGGCACATTTACCGCCTGAGGAGCCGCATTGCGCTTCTTCTGCTGGGCCGGTGCCGGTTTTGCCGGAGCTGACTTACCGGGGGCCAGCGTAGTCCTGCCGGAGGGCTGGCCAGACTGCCCTGGTCCAGGATCGGCAGCCGTAGCTGCCGCATATGAAGCCGCTTTCGGGCCCGGGGCCACCCTCGGTCCCGGGGCTGCATTCGGGCCCGAGCTAGCCCTTGGGCCTGGGGCCGCCTAGTTTGCCGTCAGAGGGGGGCGCAGGACAATTCCCTCTAGGACGGAGAACCGCGCCTGGAAGGCAGCCAGCTCTTGCCGAACCAGGTGCAGGACCTGGTTCTCCACCGGCACGGGCTGGTTCTGCCGCTGCTGCTGGGGCACCTCTCGGGAGCCGGACCCACGCAGACCGGTCAGGTCTGCACGGAGCTTCAGGTTCTCCTCGTGGAGAAGCTCCGTGGCGGCCGTCAGGCGGGCGACCTCCGCCCGCAGTTTGGCCACTTCGCCTGGCGGAGGAAAGCTAGCCTCCACTGCCGCCATGATGGAGGCGGAAGCTACAGGTATGGCCCCGAGTTTTGACGACGTCAACTTTTTCAGGGCCACGACTCTAATCGCCGCTTCTACCTCCTTTAAGAACCTGGCCTTACACTCCGCATCGGAGCCGCCAGCTTCACTTGCCTCGTCCTCACGGGTGTTCGAAGGGGCCTGCCCGCGACCGGCCACTGAGCGCCCCTCCTCGGCAAGCCTCACCGTTCTCCCGGAGGCAGAGACTCCCCTTCCCTTGCCTCGGATCCCACCACGAATACTGGTGGATATCTTGGGAGCCGAGGCCAGCTCCTCTTCTGAAGTCGACCCGCGGTCGCCTTTCGGTCTGGACCGCTTGCGGAAGATCTCGCTCTCCGCAGCAGCCCCAGTCCTCTCGACGCGGGAGCTCTCAGAGCATCCCGCGCTCACCTCACTGGACACGGCGTCGGACTCCGACCCCGCATCCCTCCTCTCCCTCTCTACGCTTCCATCGGCTAAGTTTTTTTTTTTTGATTGTACCATTTTGGTCCCACGAGTGTGGGGGAAATAAGAGGTCCATCCGGGCAGTGCCCCCTGTACGCCTTGGACATTTATAACCCGCCAGAGGGTCGGCTGGTACTCTGGCGGGGGTCGCACTAAAGACTGATTGTTCCATGGGAACACCCGTCAGCCATACATCCCCTCACGGTGCGCCGCCGCTTGAGATTCGGGGTAGCTTTTTATAGAGGTTTTCTACCTCGCGGTCCAGGCGGTTAAGCCAAGACCCTCGGTCCCGATCGAAGCCGCGAGACGTGATCCACGACACTCCGATGATGGGATTACGAGAACGACGGGGACAGAGAAGGACTGCGTCCCTCGCTGTCTGCTCGGAGGCAGGGTGAGTGCACTCCGAGCCCGCCCTTGCTCCTCCGCTGTGCCCTCTGCTTTTCAGAGGGTCACGCGGAGAAACGCCGCGTTGGTCCGGGTTGGACCCCACCACGTCAGAATATTCGCCACCGGCAGTGACATTCCCCGGGGAATAGGAATCTCTTCCCACTCCTCGGGGAAGGACACTGCCGGCGCCCAGGGTGCACCGTCCCGACAGCAACTGTTCCCTCCAGACGTATCGAGAGGGACCAGCGCCATCGGGTCGGGCTCACGAGGAGGTTTTCTGACCCAGCACCCCAGCGTTCCGGACCCTACGGTGACATCTTCGCTTCGGATATATTGGAGGTCAAAGTTCAAACTTTTTCACTTTTTTAAGGTTATATACAACCAGAGGTCAAGATCATCAAGAGAGGAATTAGGTAGAGTGATTTCATACAGCGAAAGAATAAAGTGGATATGCCTTAAATACCGAGATTAATTTTCAATACTCAATACTTTATTGCATTCCATAATGCAACTGCAACTGCAATCCATGTTACAGTTGGTATGTTAAAACATCGAATCAATTATGGACCCTGTCGGGCACAACAAAGTTAATTTTCAATAGGAGAGAGGAAAAGAATCCCGTGTTTTAAAGAGCAGCAATATCCCGTGTTTTAAAGAGTAGAAGAATCCCGTGATTATAATACTAAAAAAAATTGTATATTAATTACCTTTGTTTTATTTGTTTTATCTATCTTTGAGGTTTTTATTATTATTTATTAGTGATATTGTTGGATTATAAACCCCGGGAAATCCCGGGAAGATCCTTATTAATATCAAAAATTCGATGCAAGTACAAACATAACTCTACCTAATTCCTTTATACCTTTACTTACTATTCAATGCATCCAGCAGTCCAATGTTTTGAGAACCTTACATTAAGTTTTGCTATAAAACGTGACTTTTCACCCAAACGTTTCCCAACAATAATTTTTGCGTAGGGTTTCTTAGTTTGAAGAACAGAATGCTCGGTTGGCAGTTTCGTGCGGGGTCCGTTAACAACTAGTATGATATTTGAGTCATAAAATCAAAGATGTTTAGGTAACTGGGTATGTATGTATGTGCAGAAAAACGTACCTAGTTTAATAACACCGAGTGATTTAAGTCAGAGAGAGTCTGGCAGACTCTTAAACCCGCTCCAGGGCGGAAAACTAGTTTAGGGGTCACGGGGTCACCAGTTTAGAAGTATGAGGAACAGGGTGTAAAGTTCCTCGATACTCCTAAGAAAACGGAGGATCCTCCGGCCAGACAGGTGTTATGTCTGGCGGGCAACTGCCCGACAGTTGTAGTCAGGTTTTTCTATATACTCTTAAGTCGATGTAAACTTTGCATGTGAGATATAGGAGATTGATGTTAGTTCTTCCGTCGTGTCATAGATGGCGCTGTAGTACTTTTTGTAGTAAGTTGCTTTTTGTTGGTCGCTACATCTAGTCTAGTAGTTTCCCTTATTTACTTTCTACTAGTGCCTCAGAAAGCACGTTAAGCCGTTGGTCCCGGCCGTCATTTGTAGATCTTTGACAGTCGTTACAAGTATTTGGTAACCTGAACAACTGACAACCAGTTTGACCAAGGGTTATCGTATTACACAGAACTAACAGGGTTGTTGAGGTCAGATAGGCAGTCGCTCCATGTAAAATACTGATATTAAGCTACCGCTAAATTTGTAGTAGCTGTAGTTCTGTATGGTGTCGGGGTTTTGTATGGTGTCGGACGTAAAGAATAGCACCATCCCATATCTCCCCGTGGGTGTCGTAAGAGGCGACTAAGGGACTTGCCAGAAAATGGGCAGCAGCGTTCTCTGTGCTTTTTTGTAACAACCGTACTGCGATCGCCAACCTGCCTGCCAAGCGTGGCGATTATGGCAAAACCCCCCTTATGTCAATGTGGCGTTTGGGGAGGTCTTTCGGCTGAAATGATGAAAGTTGAGAAAAGGCTAGGCAGATGATTATATATAATTTTTTGGTTCTAGTGGTAATAGTGGACGTAAGCTCGCTGACTACGCTCAATCCAACGATGGTGTTGACCCTCGACGTGGCGTTACAATGGACAGCTCTGAAGCAGGACCCGAAGGAACCCACGCTGATACTCTTTAAGTTCGGATGGACGGAGGAGGATAGCGCGCAGATCAACGTGGCTACCTGTGTTTGTAAGGTGCCTGGTGAGTCAGACTTTATTTAGATAATAAATAAAACGGTATTCCTCAAACCACTAAACAGAGTTTATGAAGATTTGGGTGGACCGCATTCATTACATAAATCTTCTAATACTTTCTTTTCATTTCACTAAGCATCTTTATCTGCAAGACAAGCTTAGTTTTTGGGCCCTTAAGAGACCCTTAAGAGGCGTAGGGATACGCCTCTTAAGGCTCATTGCTCTTGGAATCGCAAAAAAAGCAGCTGTTCTATAACCTTACTCATGTTGGCATAAACAAAATTACTAATGTTGCTCAAAAAGCCGCTACGCTGAAGTGGGACTGCTACGTCTGCCGCATGCCCAATGATCTGTGGGCCAAAATTACCACTTCCTGGAGCATTGACACAGCCAGAAGGCGTCGCGGTAGACCTCGTAAAAGATGTGCGGGACGAGTTAGACAAGAGCAGCGACCAATGGTCCACATTGGCCCTGGATCGAGACAATTAGAAGTCATGGGGAGAAGCCTTTACCCAGCAGTGGGATGAAGCAGACTATCAGTATCAGTATCAGCTGGCATAAATGACAAAATCTAGAGAACAGCGGTTTTAAGGCTCGTCCTATAACAAAAGTTGGTTGTAACAATGGGAATATTGATCCCTGAACAGCTTTTTGGTAGTTTCATTAAAACCTTGCTTAGCTGAAACGTCACACTGGTTTTCGGCGAAAGTAACATTTTGAAAGACCATGATAGAAGTATGTAAGTACACACGGTCACACATCAAGCTATATAGTTATCCAGTAGGTACTAGCGATGGGCGAGTCCGAGATGTTTTAACAATCGAAAGAATCGGAGTCGTTAAAATAAACCATCGAGTCAACCATCGACTCGCCGTTCTACCAAACAATCGAATGTTTTTCGATTGTTTCGAGTCAACAGAATCGACCGCTATTTTTCGATTGTTCGAATCAGTCACTCTCACTCACCGAGTCTCGCTCGGTCACCGGGAACAGTCGATTGCATGCATCGAGCCGAGGTGCATGTTAGTTAAAGGCGAAAGCGTGCCAGTCTCGAATCGAGCGAGCCGTGCGTAATGTGTGAACGTTAACTTACGATGCACTGTTTTATTTTATAAAAAAACAGATTCAATAAGAACCCTCGATATGTTTTATTTATTTTCATGATTCCATATATCTAAGTATTCGTACGTAAGTTTATTCCCGTCGCGGTATTGATTATTTTTGATTGCTTTTGTTGAAAGAATTAGTTAGAAGTCAAGAACTCGCGAAACTCTAGAAACCATCGAGGAACAACTAGCGAATGAACACGCTATGCGCCAATCGCAATCACAGACCGAGTCGGACTCGAATCCAAGTCGAAACAATCGAGAACCATCGAGATGTTCGAACAATCGAAACATTCGAATAAAACCTCTCGCCATCGCGCATCGCTAGTAGGTATAGGTAGGTATAGGACTAGCTGTCCCGCCCAACTTCGTCTGCGTCATATTTTCCCTGTTTTCCCAACATTTTTCATTGCTGCTCCGCTAAAGAATTTTTCAAATCGGACCAAAAGTTCCAAACAAACATACTCTTCGTCTTTATTATTAGTAGTATAGATATAGATATCCTAACGTCGCTTTGTATGAGCTTCCCGTACAATGACATAAACATGACGTTGTGCGTACCGCTACCTGTATTATCGTCTTCTTGTGCCATTATAGCATAAGCATCATGAAAATAATTCAAGTTACTTGCGAGGAAATGAAGCATAATTCTAGTCTTCAAGGTTACTATTACTACTTTTTCCTGAAAGAAAAACCCAATCGGTATCTTGAATGGTTATCGTGCTTGCGATCTATAGACGACAAGACGAGTGACGTAGGTATTCATAGAATAAATAGGCAGCCAGGTGCTTTAGTGTAGGGCTTATCATTAGAAGCATCGACATCTAATACATTTGTTTAATTAGAGGTACACTAGCAACTTATCGATAGCGTTATCTACCAGACAAATGACAAGCTTTGATTAGACAAAAAATATACCGGCCGGGGCCTTTGAAAAGCGAGTTTCTAACTACCACTTCTACTGTTTTAGATACTTCTCTTTTTTAACCTCCACCGTGGTCTAGTGGCTACAAGTGCTTCTGCTAAAAATGAGGTCCTGGGTTGAATTCCCAGGTCGTGTAATGTAGTGTTGGGTTTTTCCATCACGAATTTCTCAGTAGCAATGGAATCTAGAAATTGTGTACGGTTGATGAAAAAATTCACATCATTATCATCATCAGCCTATAATGTTCCCACTGCTAGAACACAGGCCTCCTCTCTATAAGAGGAGTGGGCTGTAATCAACCACGCGGGCCCAGATCGGGTTGGTAGATGTCACATGTCTTCGAAATTTTAGTTCTACGACATGCCGGTTTCCTCATGATGTTTTCCTTCACCGTTTTTGAGAGCAGCGGTGATGAAACAAATTACACAAAGTAATGCGCCTCCCTGGGTTCGAACCCACGGCTTACTGCTCGTAAGTCGGGGCTGCCAGTACTGGACCACCGCTGCACTCAATTTTTGTCTAATCAAAATGCACGCCGCGTATTAATTGGGACTTAAACATAAGCGGCTGGTTGTATCTCTGCCCATATCCTTTCGGAGATACAAACGTGATGTTTTCGTGTATATTTCTAACTACTACATAACAATTAACCTCGATTTTTCTTTGTTCCTTTCATCTTCGCTTTGGCCTGCTTGTTTGCTCATAGCTATTGACTATTGTTTTTTTTTTTAATTCTTCTCATTATTATTCAATCATCAAAACACCTGTATAGATGTGTGTACCTCGGTATTCTTCTAGGTTTGGCTTTTGTATCCATCGCCATTTTATTAAAGAAGGTATTGTTTTGCATCCTCGTCAAAATTCAGGAGGTTGTCACAAAAGACATAAATAATTAATATAAACTAAAGTACCTACCTAGATAATTAAAAAAAACGATGCTTTTTTTGTTGAAATTATCTAATAAGCGTTTGAGATTGTTTGTATGTGTGAAAACGCGGTTATGGGGCGAGGATAAAACGCGCCGCGTTTAAAACACGGGTGGTTCACACTTACCGATTTCCGTAAATAAATAAAACTACCCATTTTATTATTGATTCGGCTCGAGAATCGTTAGCATAAGTTACCTCCTTGAATTTGCCGAGAATGCAAAACAACAGCAGCAGCAGCTTGTATATATTTTTTAAACGTTTCCCCTTCTTGGAAGTTCCCATGTATCGTAGGTGCGTTTACAAATATTTAAACTCACATACACAAACACCCAGACCCGGAACAACTCCCTGTAGGTCATACAAGTATTTGTCTTAGCAGCCACCTCTATATTTCACCTCTATCCATTATCCAGTTTGACTCAAAACACAGACACGGTAGCTATATCTCATATGATCTAGCCAATTGATTAGTATCTTAGATACTTATGAATCATTAGACTGATTATCAATGAGTCATTAAGTATTTCTAATCAACTTCCTCCGCACTATCTCGATCGAACGACTTTCAACGATAATCCTAGCTTTTATTTATTTGAACTAGTTTTCCTTGACCGATAGATTATGACTTTGGGAGTTTAGTCACCTCACATCTGGCGGCGTATTTTGAAGGATAAAACTGGTATGCGAGAATGTCTACTTAACAGTTACGTTGATACAAAAGTGTCCGATTGGATTTCCAATGAGGAACTTCCATATTTATTTTTCCATATTTTCATCTCCTATTTCATTATCAGGCAGATGATCTGCCTTGTCTTTTCCCAACTATGTTGAGGTCGGCTTCCAGTCTAACCGTACTTTGCTAGATCGAAAAACAGAGCAGCAGCGCAGAATACAGGAACCTACAGGAGAGCTATTGCACGCGGCAGCATCGACGATGCGCTCGGAAACACGTCTCGTTTCTCGCTCTACTAAAAGACTGTTATGAGCGATAGAAAAGAATAGGAGCATGGATAAATGCGATTCTGTACGTAGGTACTGACTACTGATAGATGTGGTTTTAAACTTATGGATTTCTTATACAAAATTTCATGCTTCTGCAAAAATGCTAAGCGTTGTCGGTGAGTGAATTTAAACATTTAATTAAGAGCGTTTACGCCTTACAACGATTCATACAAATTCAAAACCTTATTTTCCGAAAAAAATTACCAGATTTTAATGAAACGTAATACTCATAAGCCGGATACATGGGAATAATAAGTTACTAAAAAACGTCTTATAAAAAAAAGATGAGAGATGGGAATGGAAATTTCTATTTATATATCTATCTTCTAGATTTATATAAATTACGCGTCAAGTTGTTTGTCCGGGATGGATTCCTAAACTAGTTAACCTATTTTAATCTTTGCACACCGTGTGCAGTTTGATCCAACTTGAAAGAGAGGATAGCATTAGCATTTCAATTTATAGTCGCAATATTATTTTATTGCAAATTAAGTGACAATTATCTGTTAGCTCCAAACGATTCTAACAAATGGCGGTATGACTGGATTGAGTAAGTATTTATTTATTTATTTAGGATCTCCAACAAAGGATGTACACAGATCATGTGAAATAAATAATGGACTTAAAAGTATCACGTAGGTGAACTCCTTCACTTACAGGAGACCACAGCTTGCATAATTGAATTTACATCTAAGCTAACAAAATTATAATACTATTAAAATATATTGAAAAAGTTTAAAAGAATTAAAATTAAAAACACATCAGATAATATTAAATAAATGAAAAATAAAATAAAAATTAACATTTAGATAAATCTTTAGACATTACGTAGACATTGCAAGAGATTCACTGATGTCGAATTGGTTATAATAGAATTTACAATTCCTAACAAATTGATAATACGATTTAAATATATTAAAAAAGTTAAAAAAAAAAAAAAAAAAATATTTGAAATACACCATTTGATATAAATAAACGTAGAGTAAAATTAACAATCAGATGAATCTTTAAGACATTTCTTATACATTGCAAGGGATTCACAGATGTCAAAATTTAAGGTTTTAGATAGCGTGTTGTATTGCCTACAAAGTCTTGGCACAGCGGCGTAATGACCTAGGTTTGTTTTTGAGCCAGGAACGTAGAATAAATCGTATGTATTATGCCTGGGAGTCCGAGTTGGAATTTTAATCTGTAATGAGCCCAAAAGTTCACTGCAATCTATCTTCCCACTAAATATTTTGTGAAGGATAATAAAGTCCAGTTTCTTCCTACGACTAGCTAGTGTTTCCAAGTGATAATGTTTCAATCTATCAGAGTAGCTAGTCAGTTGTTTAGCCAAGTGATCTCCGTAGCACAGGTGGTAAAGGAACCGCTTTTGGACACTCTCTAATCGCTTGGCGTAAACCTCGTAATGCGGGTTCCATACAACTGAACTATATTCTAAAATTGGACGGACTAGCGTGTTGAAGAGCTTTATTTTAGTGGATGGTCTCTTAAATTCTTTACTGTTTCGCAAAACGAATCCCAGTACCTTAAACGACTTGGATACAATATTTAAGATGTGCATATCAAACTTCAGTGCTTCGTCAAGTTGAACTCCAAGGTCGCGAGCACAACTCAGTTTCTGTACTTCAACCCCGTCTATGTAGTATTTATTCTCCAACACCTTTTTATTACGAGTGAATTGGATGTAGTGACACTTACTGATATTCAATTGCATGTTGTTTTGTGTACACCAGTTTGCAAGTCTATTGATGTCGTCTTGAAGCATTATGGAGTCTAGGTTACTCTGAATTGGCTTCATTATTTTTAAGTCGTCAGCAAACAAATAAAAACGGGAGTGTTTGAAGCATTCAGTAATGTCATTGATGAAAACGTTAAAAAGAATAGGTCCCAAATGTGAGCCTTGCGGGATTCCGGAAGTTGCTACATAGCTGTCAGAACAATGACCATTAACTACAACTTTTGACCCTCTATTTTCAAGGTAAGATTTAAACCACCCTATCATTGTCCCGGCCACACCTAGTTGAGACAGTTTTTTAATAAGAAGACAGTGATCTACTTTATCGAATGCTTTACTAAAGTCAGTGTAGATAGCGTCCACTGGGATACGATTATCAAGACACTTGGACAAATCCGACGTAAAACATAACAGATTTGTATTAGTAGATCTAGACTTGACGAAACCATGCTGGTATTCAGTGATGTGTTGTTTAAGGTACCACATCAGATGTCTGCTAACAAGTTTTTCGAACACTTTACCAAATGTAACGAGTAGTGAGATTGGCCTATAATTAGTCACTAAATTCTTTTTCCCGGATTTAAATATTGGTACTACGAGAGCTTCTTTCCAGGTGATAGGAAAAATACCATCCCGTAAAGATCTATTGAAGATTGTTTGTAGGGGTGATGCTAAGGCCTTAGCGCAGCGTTTTACAAATATTGGAGAAATACCATCACTACCCGCGCCCTTACTTTCGTCCAAGCCAATTAATTCACGGTATATTTCATTTTCATCAAATTGCAAGTTACAAAGTGCTACGGAAGAGAGGGAAAAGGCAGTATTTGCGAGATTTGGATTAGTATCTGTAGGGGCAGTGAAGGTGCTTGCAAAATTTTCTCCAAACATATTACAGATATCCTGGCCGGTTGATGCGATTTTATTGTTGTGACACATTTGTGCGGGGTATGTACTGTTGCCTTTTCTTTTATTTTTAATGAAGGACCAAAATGTTTTAGGGTTATGTGTAATACTGTTTTCCATACTTGAAATATATTTCTTGTAGCACGTTGAACCAAGCGCATTGCATTCATCCCTTAATCTCTCAAAAAACTCTTGGTCTAATGGATTCTTGTATTTTTTAAAACGAATGTGGTATTTGTACTTCTCTCTTAGACGTTTTATAAGATCTCGTGAGTACCACGGTGGATATCTACTACTCGCCGTTTTTTTCATGGGGATACAGTCTGAAATAGTCTGTCTTAATAGGCCATAAAAAACGTCTACCACATCGTTAACAGAAGCACAGTCTTTAAATTCACTATCCCACTCAATTGCTAACAAGTGATGCAGAACATTTTCATAATCCGCTCGATGGAAGTTCGGTTTTTCCACATTTTTAGCTTCTAATAAACGTTCAGCCTGCACTGGCAGATAAAACTCTAGCGGGGGATGTAAAGGGTCCTCTTTAGACAAACTGTAGTTACTACGGGCTACATCAGAAATGGGGGTGTTGGATAATATTAAATCCAATATTTTCAACTTATTATTTAAGATACTATTATATTGATTAAGACCATTCAAGGTCAAGAATTCTGAGATTATAGCATTTATATCCGTGTTGCTGGGTTCTGGGTACAAGTATATAAGGTCGTCAATTGTAAGCCATGTTATGTTAGAGAGATTAAAGTCTCCTAAAATCAAAATTTGTTCATTTTTGTTAAATACGTTGTGAACGTTTTTGGTAAAGAGCTCCAGCGTATTACTATGAATAGGTGGCGGTAGGTATACGCCACTGATGTATAGTTTATTATTAGAACTCTTTTTTGAGCCAATATCGACGCTTATCCATAAATCTTCAATCTCGCTTTCAAACTCGGATAGTCGACATGATCTCAGAGTTTTTGAGACGGCAATTAAAACACCACCTCCCTCCTTACGAGTTTTATATTTACTCGACTCACGATCGCGCCTTTAGACTATGTATCTGTCGTCAAACAACTCGGAATCATAGACACCGCTGTTCAACCAAGTCTCTGTTAACACTACAATGTCGTAATTATGTATGGAAATGTTATGATAAAAGTTAATAGTTTTGGTTTTTAAGCCTCGTACATTTTGATAGTACACATGTAGTGGACAATTGAATGTGACTAGATAAAAACAAAAGGAACTTGCAAACTTATAACATACTTAATAATACTATGCTAATGTTTTTAACTTATCTAGGTTATTGATAACAATTCTTTGCGAAATCTCGTCTTTTTTCATGAAAACCTTGCCGTCGCGAACCCAGACAAACTTGAACCCAAGCTCTTTACCGCGGATGCGAGCTGCGGCATGGATTGTTTTGTTATGGCTGGATAGGTGTTCCGTGACGTAAATGGGTTGATGTTTCTCAACTGCTATACCCAAGTGACTCGTATTGAGTTTATCCTTGTTGTTGTTTCTATTATATTTCATTGAAGCGGCAAGGACACTATCTCGCAGGCGAGGACTACTAAATTTGACGAGAATGGAACGGGGCCTGGTACTTTGTGCGTCTTTCTTAGCTATTCTGGTGCAGTGTAGTATGTCAGGGTCTTTAATATCACAACTGATGACCTTACCTAGTTGCATAACTGTGTTGACTAAATTTTCCGCCTTGTTTTCCGGCACGCACTGGAGCTCGACGTTGGCGGATCTAGAGTTTTGTTCTACTAGGTTTAGGCGCTGACTAAATTGTTGAATTGCATCCTGTAAACCACAGTTGTCTTTTTCAAGTTTCTGTATCCTATCCGATTTATCTTCCAGAGCAGCCTTCATCTCTTCATACTTTTCATTGTAGAAAGAAAGTGACTCATTGAAACCTGAGATCAACTCGTTTATTTGTCGGAACTGATCCGAAACTACTTCTTTAAGTGCACTTTGTATTTCCTGCTTAATAATTTCCCTCAACGTACCTCTCGAAAACTCAATTAAGGTGTCATCATTTGCTTGAACCGGCGACGGCGTAGTGTTGCTACGTGACTGTTTACATTTGGAACGAACAGTAACATTGGTGTCCGTCGGTGATAACGAACGGGGCGACGATGACTCTGTAGTGGGGCTCACAGGTTTGTTCAGTCTGACAGGGGTGTTCTTGTTGTCGCTCTTAGGTTGTTTACTAACGCAGCTAGGACACTTCCAGATGGATTTTTGCTTGATGCTCATACTCTTAAACACGTTTTCGTTAACATTAGCGCACAACAAATCATACCATTTGTGGCAAATGAAGCAATGCAAGCTTTCCTTGCTATTAAAATCGATCAAACAACCAGCGCAATTCTTTGTTGTCATTTTTAGGGTTCCGTAGCCGAATGGCAAAAAACGGAACCCTTATAGATTCGTCATGTCTGTCTGTCTGTCTGTCTGTCTGTCTGTCTGTCTGTCTGTCTGTCCGTCTGTATGTCACAGCCACTTATTTACGAAACTATAAGAACTATACTGTTGAAACTTGGTAAGTAGATGTATTCTGTAAACCGCATTAGGATTTTTACACAAAAATAGAAAAAAAACAAGAAATTAAGGGGGTCCCTATACTTAGAACTGACAACTAAAAAAAATTTTTTCATCAAACACATACGTGTGGGGTATCTATGGATAGGTCTTTAAAAATGATATTGATGTTTCTAATATCATGTTTTTCTAAACTGAATAGTTTGCGCTAGAGCCACTTCCAAAGTGGTAAAATGTGTGTCCCCCCCCCTCTAATTTCTAAAGTAAGAAGAGGAAAATTCTGAAAATATTCAGGATTATAGAAAGTAAAAAAAACTATCAACGAAAATTGGTTTCAATAAGATATGATGTTTAGTTTTTGAGATATGGGACTTTTTCATCAAACTGCAGCAGTAACTTTGTTTTTCATAAACATACTATGAAAAACAAATTTAGTTTTGCGGTTGTGTGGAAGTTTACTAACTAATACTACTAACTAATGAATGACAGTTCAAAATATTGTTTGGGGCTATGGAACCCTGTGTGCGAGTAAGACTCGCACTTGGCCGGTTTTTGTCAGTTACGTTCGGTTTAAAATATGGTTGAGTATTTTAATAAAGCGCTTCCAGCAAAACACAAAGCGTATGGCGTCTAGCGGTACCAACCAGAATAAAGCGCTAGTATGTTTAAAGCGTTAAGCAGCGACGTGGAGTGGCTCGCTGGAAAGGTCGCGAGCGAAAGGTCGTAAGCGCCGTGGTATAGGCGTCACTTACGCGTTTTGGTCAACACTGATTTTAAGTCAAAGTAGTTTTCTAACGGATTAGTTAAAACAGTTTTACGTTAATAAACGCAGTTTATACACAGTAAAAACTTAGGCACTGCACTTGCTTGGTGTTCTTTTACGGTTGAAACTTAAAGAAAACTTAAAGATTTCACTTTAGACCAGAAGTAAACAATTATTTATGCGGAGCGAAAGGTAACACTTGTTGCTTAGTTAAATACGAAGGTATGTCCAGATGTATTCACTAGATGGCGCTGTATAGGAGCGGAGCAGCAATGAAAAATATTGCAAAAACGGGGAAAATACGACGCAGACGAAGTTGCTCGGAACAGCTAGTAATATTTGTAGGTTGGGGAAAAAGTTTCTTCGCATTTTTTAAGAAAATTCAAAACATTTTTTAATATAGTTTATTTACATTTAACTAAAGTATGTAGGTACCACTTTGTTCGAAAACTTTTTGCCATCTTGTAGGTAGGGACATAATCCCATTGCTAGAGAAATGTTGGGACTTCTGATCAAAATAAGTACCGCGACAAGTGGTTTTGGCAGTCCTCTCGTGAAACATCAAACCTGACACTGTCTCCTCAGAATTCTGAAGAGAGAAACAGGTGGACATCTGAAGGTGCAAGGTCAGGACTATACGGCGGATGCATTAACACCTCCCAGCCAAACTGCTTTAATCTCATCAGTTGTTCACAGTCGAGCTCAGAATCGATGGTCCTGCCTGGTGGTAACAGCTCATAATTAATAATGCCCTTCCAATCCCACCACACACACAGCATCACCTTGATGCGAGTTAACCCGGGTTTCGCCACAGTCTGTGAAGCCTGACCGGCCTTTGCCCACGACCTTTTTCGCACGTTCTTGTCGTACGTGATCCACTTTTCATCACCAGTTATCAGCTTCTTCAAAAATGGTTCGGTTTCATTACGTTGTAATAGAGAATCACAAATTAGTACACGGTTCATTAGGTTTCTTTCAGTGAGCTCGTGAGGTACCCAAATATCTTTTTTGGGTACCCAGTTTTTTTCAAATGCGCCAAAACTGTTTTGTGGTCAATTCCCAGTTCTTCAGCTACGTCGTAACTGCTGATATCCGATAGCCGATCTAGCTCCACTTTTTTAAAAATGGCATCCATTTTATCCGTAATAGGGCGACCAGAGCGACGTGTATCTTTGACATCAAAAGTTCCGGATTGAAAACGCTTAAACCAAATTTGTGCTACTCTCACAGACAGTGCACTAGGTCCATAAACATCGCATTTTTTTTTGCGGCTTGCTTTGCATTTTTACCTGTTTTGTAGTAAAATTTTAAATGTATCGAATTTCTTCATTAGATTCACTCATCTTGACGGTACGAAAAACAAATGAAAATCACACATTTTCCTAATTTGAATTTGGAATTATGTTCTTTAAAATTTAAACTTTCAATGATACCAAAACCAGCCAGATACAAATAGTATAGCCAAAGAGATTTTATTACAAGTTCGTATATACTATAATGCGAAAAGACTTTTTCCCCAACCTAATATGTTTTATTTATTTATTTAAAAAACACAAACACTCTCATTACAGGGTTACCTAATACAATAGAGCAGTTATGGTTATCTATTAGACAAAACAAAAAAAACGTAATACACATAAATCTTAAACTAATGATTATATGAATAAGTAATTAATAACTAACAATTTTACAAAATGCGGCCCGTGTGAATTCACTCAGAGAACAATTAAAGCAGTCAATCTGTTGTGACACCATATTGAGTGCACGTAGCGCGCGCGTCAGCGGCGCGTGCTGCAGGCTGCATGAGGTTGGTGCGAGCGGGCGGCACCCACAGCAGCGGCGGCCGCCTCCGTCGCCCCACATACCCATCCAGTACACATAACGCCACCGTGCTAAGAACGCCTGGGTTGTGTATTTTACCACGCATTATCTTAAACAAGTAAGTGGCGAGAGCTACTTCCCTTCTTACTTCCAGTTTATAGTAGCCTACCATGCCCAGCAGAAACAGAGTAGGATATAGCAGTGGATACCCTGGATACACACCATACAGCTTTAAGTACAGGAATCTCACAAACTTGTTCTGGATACGCTCTAACATTAGTTTGTACTTGGCTTCATGTGGCGACCAGATGACAGCATTGCATTCCAAATGACTTTTTACAAGCGCTTCGTACAACGATCTTAGCACTGATGTTCGTGAACTGATATCCTAGCCGTAAGACCAACCCTAAATTGCGATATGCTTTTTTACAAACATCCGTGGTATGCTTACGGAAATTTAAATCAGTTGTGAAACGCACGCCCAAGTCTTTAACCTCTGAAACACGTTGCAGTCGGATTCCATCCATGCAATATTGATAATAACTTGGGTCACGTGCACGGGAAAAAGATAAAACCGAACATTTGGCCACATTGAAAAACAACTTATTGCTATGACTCCACTCTACTACCCTATTAATATCCTGCTGCAGTACGTCATGATCAGTTTCATGCTTTATTTTATGAACCAATTTCAAGTCATCCGCGAATAACAACGGTATGGATTTATTGACTACACTCGGCAGGTCGTTAGTGGTTAAAATGAAGAGAAAAGGCCCTAAATTAGTGCCCTGACTCACTCCTGATCTCGTGAAATAGGGCTCGGAGAGCTGCCCACTGCAATCGACGTATTGACAACGGTCTCGTAAATAGCAAGCGAAAAACGACAAAGTGTGAGGTGTACAGCCATACCAGCCAATTTAGCCAAAAGGACGTAATTATCTACTGTGTCAAAAGCCTTCCTGAAATCGAAGTAGGCAACATCTACCTGTTGACCCGCATCCACAGTCGGTACTATTTGTGTCATAAGATCCAGTAAGTTGCCTGTTGTCCCCCGCCCAGGACGGAAACCATGCTGTGCGTCGGACAACAGAGCGCTAATCTGTGGATACAGGCTACCGTGAATGGTTGACTCAAACACTTTAGCTGGAGTGCTTAATACCGCTATAGGTCTATAATCGCTGGGTGTTGAACCTCTACTCACTTTAGGCACGGGTGCAACCCGCGTAAGTTTCCAGCGCTCAGGACAAGTTGCGGTCTTGATACAGACGTTGAACAAGTGTAGCAACGGCTTAAGACGCTGACAACAGCCAAATTGGCTTGTCTCAAACAATTTTTTTGTCAAATCTATACAGTTTTTGACGGCGGAAAAAATATATGTTAATCTTGAACATATTTATGAGAACCCTGTTGCATTCAAAACACGTTCTTGAAAAGTTTTCTCGATACAAAAAAATTGTAAACTAACCTCTTAAAATAATCTTCCAACAAAAATATCTGTTTTACTTATCAACGTACAGTGGTAAAAATTATAACATTAACGTATCATATTTAAATACAGAACTTGGTTGATTTTTATTTTTGACTGCTCAACTTATTTTAAAGTAATTTATTTATCTTATGGTTTGTAAAAAGTTACGAACGTCCCGCCATCACGCTTCTCTTTCTTACGTATACAATCCGACAGTGATCGCGTAGACGCGCAGCTAGACGGACGTATGTCGCATGTCGCTTTGCCCCGCTATCCGTTCATTTCATATTATGTGTGAAAACTTCAAACATTCGTAATATTTTATTTAGTTCCTAAAACTACCTACACTAAGTTGTAAAAAGATTGGCACGTAAAGACATTGTTATAGGAAATAAGTTTACACGTAAATAAAGTTCTAAGTTGTGAAAATATTTGCTGTGCAAAATGGGGAATAAACAAAAAAGCCGGAGGCCAGCAAAAAAGCGCTTCTATACTAACAAACAAAAACATCTCATGGAAGTAGTAAAGTAAGTACATTTTTTATTGTAATATTGACAAATGGGTACGAATAAATGAAATTATAACCAAATAGGTACTAGCACAGATTAGGAATTTTGTACCACCCAAAGCGTAAATTCATTATAATAAGTAACGCTCGGCTGGTCTAGTGGTACACGAGACGAATTAGAAACACGAGTTTCGAGTTCGAATCCATGTTGGATTTTTGAAAATTGAATTGTTTGTTTTTATTTACTTAGTTATAAGAAATTTATTTTGTATTCTTTTTTTATATTTTTAGAATAATTATTAATTTTCTTTACAGTAAAAAGAGACGTTTGGCGAACAGTTCGGAAGCAGGTGAAACTTCGGAAGTTGTTTTTCACCAGTAAGTGTGTAATAAGTACTTAGGTAATAATATAGATAAATAAATAGATAAAAATTGTACCACTTTGATCATAAAAGAAAGTCATAAATAAGTCCAGTGATAAACTATCGAATTTACATAGACCTATGACTCTCTTAGAACTGGACCTAAAGGAAAACACTCGTAGCTTTGTCCATTGTTTCTTGCCCACTCTATAAATCATCGTGTGAGTTTTGGTATTTTTAACCGACTTCAAAAAGGAGGAGGTTATCAATACGAATGATTGTTTGTTTTTTTTTTATGTACGTTCGAGCATAATTCCGTCATATTTCGACGGATTTGCAAAATTCTTTTTCTGTGCTTAGGGTGCTGAATAAAGTTCTGGCGAGTTTAAATGTTTTATTTTTTTGCAGATTAGAAAATTTGCCAGTTGCAGTAACATCAGAATGTGATATTATAGTTACCTCTGAAAATGTTACTAGGTAAGTACCCAGGATCAGATGTGTACAATTGCAATGCAAATTTTTATATGTTACTGTGAGTCATACTTTTATTTCATAACAGGTTTGAAGAATCATGCGAGGTGTTAAGAAATATTACTGATCAAGACTCAAATTTATCTGAGACAGTCCAATCCACCGATAACCTCCCTGAACTTGAGGTAAATATGAAATTATCATGTAGGTACTTGGCTAGGTATTGGTTGTCGAGGATAAGATCCAGCAGTTTTTATTTAGTTACTTACGCATAGATTAACTAATGTTAAACAGTCTTTGATTTTTTTTTTAGATTACTACGAGTCATCCTCCAGAACAAGAAATCCACATCGGACGACGAATTATAAGCCTTACGCATTTTTTTAAAAATCTTCAGAAGATTTCTGGCCACGGACCTTTGGGTTGTAATTTGAGTCATATTGATTTAGTGAGAGAAAACATAAATGGATTATCGTCGAAATTCACTCTTTTGTGTAGGATGTGCAATTTAAAATTTATCATTGAAAGTGACTCTAATGACGAAAATTACTTACCGGTCAATTATTGTGCTGTAGCAGGTATGTTATCAATTGGCGGTGGACATTCAAACTTGGAAGAATTTTCTTCAGCGCTTAATTTACCTGTAATGTCAAATAAAAAATACCAAAGCATACACGATGATCTATCTAACAAGTGGGAACAGGTTGCACAAGAAACAATGGAGAAAGCTGCTGAAAAGGAAAGAAAATTTGCTATTGCGGAGGGCAAAGTTAGTAAAAATGCTATCCCAATTATTGACGTTATTGTAGACGGATGCTACTCCAAGAGATCATATAGAACTAATTATTCCGCCTTATCAGGTGCTGGTACTATTATTGGAAGAAGAACCGGGGAAGTTTTGTACTATGGAGTTCGCAACAAATACTGTTATACCTGTGATCGGGCAGAAAAACAACAAGTGCCTATAAAAGAACACAAATGTTTTAAAAACTACACGGGTCCTTCGACTGGCATGGAGAGTGACATAATTGTTGAGGGATTTAAACAGTCTGTGAAAATTCACAATTTAATTTATGGACGTTTGATATCTGATGGTGACTCCAGCACTTATAGTAAAATTCTGCAATCACGGCCTTATCAACATGAAGGTATAACGGTGGAAAAAATTGAATGTCGAAATCATTTACTGAGAAACTTTTGCAATAAACTGCAACAATTACAAACAGATACCAGATACCCAATCAGCCATCGAAAACTTGTATGCAAAAAGACAATAATGAGTATAAGGTCTGTGATTAAAAAATCTATCGCTAAAAACAAAGGCGATGAATGTCCAGAAATTCAACGTCTATTCGATGATATTATGCTGGCTCATTACCATGCCTTTGGAAACCACGCTAGATGTAAACCATACTTCTGCCAGAAACAGGGCGAACAAGAAAACACTTCAAACGACTTCTTCTCGGGTTCACTATGGCAACGAATTTGTTTATTGGTTCAAAATATAGCAGGCCACGCTCGAAGTCTCATCCATGACGTGGACAGTAATATTGTTGAGCGTTACCACAGTATAATAGCAAAATATGTTGGAGGAAAAAGAATAAATTTTTCCATGAAGAGATCATATGCTACGAGATGTACTGCGGCAACCGTGTCATTCAACACAAATAAATCAATATCTCGACTGTATAAACACATATTGGCAAGAAGTCCACAAGGGAAACTAAAGATGTTAGAAGAAAGAAGAATGAAAAAGAGACACTTAAATAGCAAGTACATGAAGAAAAAAAGACGTATTATTTTCACAAAAACAGATGAGAGTTATGGAGAGCAGTGTAATAAACCAGATATGCCAGAAGATATTCTTAAAAAAATGAAAGACAATTTTATTCTCTCACTAAAAAAAACTGACGAAGAACGAAGTTTGATAGAAAGAAAAACGATTCTTCAAAAAGATAGTAGTGAGTGGATGGAACTTCGGAGGTCGCTGCTGACAGCCTCCAATTTTGGCCGCGTGATAAAGAAAAGACCAAATACTGGATGCGCCAATTTGGTAAAAGACATTTTATATAAAAAAAATATGGATCACATTTCCTCAATCAAACATGGCCAGCAAAACGAAAAAATAGCCTTACTACAATTGTCGAAACAAGAGACTATTGAAATTGAGCCTTGTGGGTTGTTTATAGACGCAGAGTTGCCTTATCTTGGTGCAACACCTGATGGTATCTGTGGCGAAGATGCCATAATTGAAATTAAATGCCCAATCACTGCGTACAAGTTGGGCCTGAATGAGGCTATCAGCAAGAGAAAAGTAAATTTTTGGGTAAAAGACAAAGAAGGGTGCCTAAAAATAAACACCAATCACAACTGGTATTATCAAATCCAGGGCCAGCTCCATATTACAAGACGGAAGAAATGCTTGCTTGCAGTATGGTCTGGAGAAAAAGTTAAATTAAAGATAGAAGTAATAGAAAAAGATGACCTATTTTGGGAACAAAAAATGAAACAAAAATTACAATCATTTTACCTAACTCACCTACTGCCTGAAATAGTAGACCCGAGATTCACACGGAACCTACCTATAAGAGACAACATCAAGGAGCATGAAATACTACTTCAGACACCAATCGATCAACCCACATGTTCTAGATACCTCAGTAATACTGAATTGTAATTAATATTAAATCCCATCATAAAATCGAAAAACCTATGTAAATAAAATGAAAGCCTAAATACATGTATTTCCCGTGGTCCCTTCGAGAAATATAATGCTGCCGAATTGAAATGGTTGTCTCTGCTGTAAACTCTGAAAGGTATCGTCTCTCGTCTTGTACCCGTGGTTCTACCGATTTGTCCTACTGGTTCCGACCAGTAGGACACATCGGTAAAACAAGTGGTCGGAAAACATTTGCCTAACAATAACAAGTTTAAAAACAAGTTTAAGCGATTTTCGACCTTAATGAGATTTAAAATTTGGTTTGTTTTTTCCCACATTCTCGTTCGCTAACGTTGCTCCTTCATTAAAAACCGGTATTTGCATTAATGGCAATAAGGTCGAAAATCGCTTGAACCTGTTTTTTTTACTTGCTACCGTTGAGCAAATGTTTTCCGACCTTCACTTGTTTTACCTATTTGTCCTACTGATTCCCACCAGTAGGATAAATCGGTAAAACAAGTGCAGGACCACGGGTATAAGACGGTATTTCTCGGAGAGACGGTGTCTGCCAGGGCAGAGACAACCATTTTAATTCGGCAGCATTATATTTCTCGAAGGGACCACGGAAAATACATGCACAAATACGCCTGTAAGGTTAGTTGATAGTTGGTGGTAGTTTGTTTTTATTTTCCTTAAATTTATATTGTTTAAAATTCAGTATCTTAAAATAAATAAATAAATACATTCGTTTTTTTTTAATCGCCTGATCTATTTGTTTTTAGCTCTTCATACAGAACAAAAATATATAAGAGCGCCATCTGTTGGTTCATTGTTAATTATTATTGACCGCGTCCTTTGCTTCATACTTGGTAGTTCGCTGTATCGCCGCTCTATAAGAATGGCGCTAAGATACCGGAGAAATAGTGGGCGTGGCTAAAAATACCGAAACAGCGCAGCTCAATAGCGGTTGTCAGCGTCTTAACCAACACCGCACGGCAATCCCTAAAAATGTACGCTGGTATACCATCTGGCCCGGCTGAGCGCTTTGGCGGCAAGTGTGCGAGTGCGCGCTGTACGTCCGCGAGGCCCAGGCTCGCTAGGTGCACCCGTGCACCCAGCGACGCGCCCGCCGCCTCGCCCGCACTCGCCTCCGCCACACTCAGTGCGGGAGGTTCCGGATTGTACACAGACTGAAAAAACCGAGCGAACTCATTGGCACATTCGGATTCCGATAACACCCGTCCATGTCCAAGGTGCGCGGCGCGGGGGACGGCGGGAATGTTGAAAATTTATAATAGGTTTAATTTAATGTAACACTATTTTTCGAAATGTTTTCTAGTAACTGTTTAAACCTATGTATTCTGCTTATGCGTATTAAGTTTCATTAAAATGGGTTCAGTCATTTCAGAAAATAAGGACTTGAAAGTTTGTATGAAATGTCGTAAGGCGTAAACGTTCTAATTTTGGATAAAAAATGTTATAAAATGGCCCTTAAGCGATATTACACTTCTCTCTTACCTATAATTACGATACGTATCCTACTAGCCATCGTTATTTAATACCCTATTCAGTTGAATTATGATTTGACATCTCTCATAATCATCTAGTTATTATGAATATATGATTGATCGCGGTTTTGTTAATCAAGATATAATTCATTTCTTACCTATCTACAACAGAGTGTATCAAGTAACGTCATGTAAACTACCTACCTACCTATTTGTAACACATAACATAACGCTTGCTGTCTTTTGGGTTGGGCATCCGCATTTCGCCAGGTATGTTAAGGTCCCATGTGGGCAAGTTATTGCCATCAACCGGGCACAAATCCAGACTCTTGATCGAAAAACCCAATAACACTTTGCCCAATCGGGGAATCAAATCCAGGACTTCATACTCAGCAGTCGCGAAGGTAACCACTAGACCAACGTCAATCAGGCTTTTCAAAACCTTCAATTTCTTTTCCAGGATTAAGCTACGAGCTAGCAGAGTGGATATCAGCGAACCTGAGCCACGTGGTTGGCGTAGCTACCGACACACCAACCTTCGAGTCAGAGCAGACCAGGGAATTCGCCAGCAGAACAGTCTCCAACGTGCTGGGCAGGAGTGGGATCTACATGATTGAAAATGTGCATATTAGGAGGAAATTACCGGGTGAGTTTTTGTTTTTTCGTTGTTCTAATTTTTTCATTGCTTGTACACACATTATCTTCGAGGAGTTTTGTCTGTTTGAGTCGTTTTTGTTCAGGCCCCGTATTTTCATCGCATCAGATGAAAATCAACGTGGCCCTTTTTGAAAACTTAGCAAATATAGTATTAAGGTTCTCTCATCACGAGCTACCGGCTCAGCTACCAAGTTTTGATGCTAAATATGCTTGCTATATATATCTATTTGCGCCATCGCTTTGCACTAGTGAACCGAGATATGAAAGTCGGAGCAGACAGGAAGTAAAGCGCCATCTAGCGCTTTGACTCCAGGACTGGAGAGACCGCCGAAATCGCAGAACATGAATTCGGTTTTAGTTCTACTGATTTTCAAGCCAACATTCTCCAGCTTCTGTTGCAATTTCTCCAACGTGCTCTGGATCTTCGGTCCATCTTCACCAACAAGCACAATGTCGTCGGAGAACAGAATGCACAAGAGTGTCTCTTCCTGTATGTCCGACGTCAAAGTGTCCATAATCAACAGGAAGAGATAGGAACTTAAAACAGACCCTTGATGCAAGCCTACAGCCACACTGAACTCGTCGGTGTAGCCAGCAGCTGACCGGACGTAGGTACAAGATTGGCTGTACATCTGTCTCTCCCAAGACATAAAATGGTTGCAATGACATTCTGCGAAAATTGCATTTTGCAAAAGTGACATTGTGTGAAAATGAGTTTTTGAGAAAATGACGTTGTGCGAAAATGGCGTTTTGCGAAAGTGACCAAATTTTTCACGATGACCTTTTGCGAAAGTGACGTTCTGCGTCAAAACCACCTGAGGTAATTGCTGTCAGCTGTTTATTTTGAAAATTTAACAAACGGTTTATAGTTTGTTTTTTTATTTAATTTATTATTCAAAATAAACACGGACTCTTAACAGACCGGCTCTGAGTCCCGGCGGTCAAAAATCGACAAAAACTTGCGCAAAGGTTATTATTTTGCTAAAGGACAAGAACAACAAAGACAGTTCATAGCAGTTAACACTTCTTTACCTACTCCTGACTAATGAGGCGACGGCTATCGTAATTACCTAGAGCTACGTATTGGACAGGTGCCATTGTCACGTATTAATCATGTGCAGTGATTGCGATTAGCTACATTGCTAATTGACTACCTTTTTAGGGTTCCGTAGCCGAATGACAAAACACGGAACCACCATGTCTGTCCTGTCTGTCCGTCCGTATGTCACTGCCACTTTATTCCGAAACTTATATGTATTAGGTTATGTATGACTACACCGTTGAAACTATTGGTACTTAAGTAGATGTATTCTATGAACCGCTTTACGATTTTTACACAATAATAAAAAAGTTAAAAGATTAAAACATTCATTTTTTCATTCAACAACACAAACAACATGGAAGTGAATTGAAAAAAAATAAACATCTTACCTATGCGTGCGGGGTGTATACAGATAGGTCTTTAAAAATGACATTGAGTTTCCAAACCATTTTTTTTTCAAAGTCAATCGTTTGAAAGATAGACACTTCCAAAGTGGTAAAATGTACCCCTCCCCTATCTAAACTATCTAAGCAAGTGGAGGAAAATTCTGATAAAATGTAGGTCTGTAGAACGTAAATAAAACGTTCAGTGAAAATTGGTTTGAATAAGATTTGATTTTTAGTTTTTGGGACTTTATCAGCAAACTGTAGCAGTAACCTTGTTTTTGATTATCTAAGAAAAACAAATGTATTTTTACTGTCGAGTGTAAATTTACTTATCAATGACCGTTTAAAATATTGTTATTAATATTGTTTGTGGCTACGGAACCATGTGTGCGAGTAAAACTCGCACTTGGCTTTTTTATTTTTTGCACTGTACCAACGAGCCAGTCCCGGGCAGTTCTTTAGAGTTCAGGAAATCATCATTATTATTCATAACTTCTTTTTAATTTCAGAACACGGTTGCATGGCTGTAGCAATGCCTCTGAAACTGCTGAACATAGCCTACGTGCCGACTCGCCTGACCGCCTTCTGCCCCTCTGCCAAGACAGATCTCTCCGTGGTGGTGGCTTTGAGGAAAGGAGTCCTAAAACACACGCAGATGCCCAATAGTCGAGTGTATGATGTGAACTTAGATGAGATATTGGGACCTTAACATAATCATCTTCCTGCCCTTGTCTCGTATTACTTGGTGTTGGCGCAACACGTTTTCTTCTTCCATTCTCTTCTGTCAACTGTCACGCTTTCATTTTCTCCTTTTTCTTTCATATCATTCGCCACACAATCTATTCATCGTTTTCTTGGTCTTCCTCTCCTCTCCATCCACCAACATCTCCTACCTACTACTCTGTCAAGAATGTACTGGGAAACGATCAATAATACACAAAATGTTAGTTATTCATCTATAGTTTTTTATCGCCTTCAAAGTATCCTTCAGAAACGATACACTTGCGCAAACGAATAATCCAATCATCAAAACATTTTTAAATGCTTTTTCCGGAATTGAATTTTCCAGTTCTAGCCGCCAATGCCCTTATTATAGGTCTTCTACCGAATCAAAACGGGAGCCACGAAGTGAGTTTAGGAAAAAGAAAGAAGTCAGCTGGAGCCATATCTGGTGAATAAAGTGGTTGCTCGATGGTATGTTGAGTTTTTGGTCAAAAATTCCTTCACTATGATGGCCTTGTGCGAAGGCGCATTATCATGGGCAAAATCCAAGAATTTTCTTTCCGCAAATCTGGCCTTTTTCGTCGAATTTGCTCTCTTAAACGCCGCATATGGTTTTCTTACCATTTGTTATGCTGCACCTACCTACTATGTTTTCTCTCTGCATCACTCTAAGGTAGACTGGTAGAAAATGCCCAAGACATTAAGTCCGCCTATGTAGGTACACTGTTTTTTATACTTGTGCATAAAGTTTTAATAAATAAATAAATAACGCTGAAATAATTCTTTATTTACTGATTTTCCTTCCGGCAAGAGAGTCAAAGATAATGTTCAACATGACTTTGAGTTTTGATATACAGAGTGTAACAGAAAGGGTATATACATACTTAAGGGTGTGCTTCAGACCATCAAACTGAACATGTTTCTCCAGCGGACAACATCGTACCAGCGAAAAAAATATCTGCTGCGCCATACTAAATTTCAATACCTATTCGACCCAAATTTATGGAGCAGCTGATATTTTTTTAGCTATTACGATATTTGTCCAATGGAGAAACATGTTCAGTTTGAGGGTCTGTAGCACACCCTTAAGTATGTTATACCCTTTCCGTTAAACCCTGTATATTATATATATGCATTACAGTCCTTTCACAGCAATTTTACCTGTAACTTTGCATCACTATCAAATCTTTATTTTCATACTTATAAGGGGTTTTAAGTCTGCCCATATTAAAATGATTTTTATCATTGCATCTGTAACGCTGAATTTTGCTCCCGTCATCGCCACGACTATTCAGTACCTACAAAGTGACCAACTCTTCAGTTGGACTAAGAAATCATCTAGAATGAGAGAAAATTATTTACATTGTAAAATATGGTTTGGAATAAATATTTTATTCAACTTTTTTTGTTTCATTTATCTCCGTTAAATAACAGTTCCGTGGTGATCAAGTTCTGCAACTCCGCTTGATCTCCGTTACATCCCCAGTCCTGAGTAATTTTTAACTTCGTCCTATCTGACCCCTACGAACCAGTAAACAGGGTAATACAATACCCCTTGCTAACACTGACACTTGTATCCAGAACAGAATATACTGAATTAATGTAGTTTTATTACATAGGTAATTACTAGAAGTTTGAAATAAGGCCAAGTAATAAGCCAAGTAGTAAGTAGTTTGAAGTAAGGGCCGGACTGCTGAAACCGAGACGAGACGAGAAGCCAGAAGATGTGTTGTCTACAGAGATGGGCGGTGGGTAAAAAACCCGAGGGGAAAATACCCAGGTTTTTACATTTTTGGGTGAAAACCGGGTAATTAAGGGTTCAAACGCGGTAATCTGTAGAACTACCACCAGTCCACCACCAGTCGGGTTGTATAACATGTTTCTGCATATAAAAAAAAAAACAGACAAAAACATAGTCAATCATGAATTGAGCTGTTCATCGGGCTAGACAACTGTGTAGGGATTGATAAGGGCTCGTCATCTTGGTCGTTGACATCATCCATAAGTTGCATGCAAAATATTCCAATTAGATGATAAAAAACCTATAATTGCTGTTCGTCTGTAGTCAATTGTTTTGTGTCTAATTTATTACTTTACCGTACCATCTGAAACTTACTCGTACAAAAATGTTGGATGCTGGATCGGAATGGGGATGGAAACTGTGGAACTAATGGCGCTACCATAGCTGGTTCCAAGCATCGTCATTGGTTGAAAATCTATAAATGTCATTTTATATTTCATAATAGCTCGACCTCATTGGTCAGATTGATAGTCGTGCCATCTACAATTAGCTTTTAACGGGCTTCCCCATTAGGTAGTTATATTTGTACCTAGTTACACTGATTTCATACAGCGAAAGAATAAAGTGGATATGCCTCAAATCCCGAGATTAATTTCAAAGAGCAGACAAATCCAGTGGTTTATTTAATAAAAAAGTTATTTACTTTTACACAATTTAAACCATCCGACATCGGATGTCAAGGGTTTTTACCGGGCTAAATCCCATCACTAGTTGTTGACCATCATTTCGTTATTTACACTTCTTTTATCCATTTAGCTTTAGTGGAAACGGTTGAGCAGAGGAGAGATGTCTCGTAATTGTTTAGATCAGCGGACGAGAAGAGACTTGAGAGGCGGGCGCTGAGATGTGTTCTGTGTGTGTTACGCATCTCCTTTCCCGAACACATCTCTGCTCGTCTCCGCTTGGTGGAGTCCAAGCATTATGTATCTCAAGTGTATAGTAACCCTTCTTTAGGCAGACAATTCAGTTCATTAAACCAATCAAATTAGTTTCTGAGAAATGAACATAAATACATTATCGTATTAAAAAAGAAGCCATTAACGAGTGTTAGATATATTCATAGACGTAAGAAAAGTATGTGAGTATGGTACCTTATGAGTGTTGCAAGTTGAGAAAAATAAAACAATCATTGAATAAATAAGCTTTATTTTTGGCCAAACTATTACATTTCATTAACCTTTACTGTATTGAAATAAGATCATTACTAAATGTAACAAATAATTCGATAATAAAATATAGCACAAACTGATGTAGGTAGGACCCAAATAACAAAATATTGGGTCTATCTACTGCCCGATAAAATGTAAAATATATTTAAAAAGGGGGATAATTGTTTCTAGAAAATTTATAAAAGGTAAGCCTTAATTTTAGGGGATGAGCACCCAGCTTTAATACTGAAGCACCCTCTATCTTTTCTTGCCTAAGCAATATCTTTTCTCGATATTTAAATGCCGTTAACAGCGCTCTCGCTCTTGCCTGGCCGTAGCAATCGGGTCAACCGACATAGATGTACAAGGATCTTGTGGCGCGTGGATAAAATCGGAACTATGGTCGCCATGTTGGATTTTTAATACATTCGATTAAGTTATTGCACAAGTGTTTGGATGACAGCACCTTCCTGACAACGTCATTCAAGCGCCAGAAGATCTATGCAGCAATCACTACATACACCGATGTCACATATATGTGACAAGCCTTATCGATATTATTGTAAACACTAACGCCCGTAGGTACTAATTTCACGACATTTATTAATGATAGTTGGCAGTATAGATTTTTTTAATAAGACCGCTTCGCAAGCCATTTCAATCCAATTATAAGCATTCTATTGTCGGATCTTATCAATCAGGAATACTTCACTTTAATGTTGGGAACAAATCTATATCAGATAGATTTTTACAGATTAAAAATGTACTTTATTTCAAACTCATTAACGACTAATTTACAATTTTAGGGGAACATACATAATACTTTTCTTTTAATATATTATTGCCACGGTTTCACTGGCACTGCTCATATAACAATAGGAAGCAATATGTGAAATATTAAAAATAGATTCTTTGAATTGGTGCACCTATACCCTTATATGTTTTTATAATACTATATTTTGGTACTCCCATGATGATTTTTTTTAACTGTACCTTTATTTTAATTTAAGGTTATATTAAAAGAAATGTAAAAAAGATAAATTGAGACAATAACTATTTAAAACTATTTTAAAGTTTGGCAACCCTATTCTGATTACTCCGTTTAAAAAATAAAATAATAATACCATAGTAAAACAGCACAATCTGTAGTTGTAAATAAAATAAAAATACATCATAGACAATATTTTCAATTTTATTTAAAATAAAAATAAAAGTATACATTGATACATTTTGGAATCGGAACTTTTTAACACCAAATTAATAGCAACACTGAGCAGTATTATTATTTTCTTGCAACCCTTTGCAGGATTATTAATATTAATAGACAATCATGTCCTTATTACAAAATTTAGTTAAACATCAATAATACTGCGCAAATATCAATTTTATTCAATCAGAATAGAGTCTTAATATCTATAGTTATCGGTATTTATAAACTACGGAAACTAAAGACATCAAAATCGTTAGCTTGGCCCAAAAATGCTCTGAGGAATGCCGGTGTAAGCATACAGTGCCGACGAAGGTTGACAGTGAACTGACCTACGTTACAGGGTAATCGCCAGTTACCAAGAATTGCATTGACCGTCACTAAAATAATAAGCTAATTACAATCTAAATAATAATATTGCTACATCTTTTAATTTGTAATAAGTATATGAAGAATTATGGAAATACATTGCATGTTTTTTTTTTCTTATAAATAGAAACACTGTATTTTTGCTGGCAACACTGGTTTAACGCGGGAAATGTGTTTCAGATTTTTACAAAAACAAAATATCAATCAAAATATTCGTGAAAAAAGTTACTTAAATGCCAATGCAAAAGATGTTGTTTTATGAAACAATTCATATTTTTTTCACACACGTTTTGACGTCCATCTTAGTTTCACCGCCTTAAACCAAAGTTTGACCGAATTCTATACAGATTTTAAGAAATTCTATTTTATTTATTTTTACGTTACAAATCGGTACGTGTATCTAAAGCTGATTTATTTAATTATTATCAAGGTCTATCATTACGTTTACTATTATCACTGGTTAGCTAACTTTAGCACAAATCTGTCTGAAAAAGTACATACATTAGGAAATAGAATCATCACGATTATACAATCACATAATTATATATTTTGTTATGTATAGGTAGGTATTACTAATGACTCGGCTTCGTCAAAAAGCTTGAGGACTACGATTCAAAAAGGTCTTTTGAAAAAGTTTTTAGTTGATTTGCGTTCTTAGCAATCAGACCTTTTTTCTTTTCAGTATACAAGGTGTATGGAACACCGACGCGAAAACGCTTACCAGGTACTCGGTACATCAATCTGATCACCCCCACATAGATATTTTTCATCGGAAGTTTAAAAAAAAATCAACAATTCCATACAATGAGAAAGTGCAATACCGACACGGTCACAATGACCGTGTCGGTATTGCACTTTTGTCGGAAACAGCCGATTTTTGACGTGACGTCTAATAAATCGATGATCGCCGGCTGCACGCACGAAAAAGGATGACTCATTTTAACGTTACGCTCATTGTAATGTTAATCAGAGCGAGAGCGCTGCACGAGCGAGCGAAAGGCACGATCGGCTTGATATACATAAAAGTATGCATGCAATCATTTCATCAATGTTTTGTTATGACGTTTTCACGTTAAACTATCGTCCGTAAACCGAATTTTCAGACAACCAATTTTTTTTAAATTTCCGGTGAAAAATATCTATGCAGGGGGTTTCAGAATGGTCTACTAAGCACGCGGTAAGCGTTTTTGCGTCGTGTCCTTTGCACCCTGTATAAAAAAGTTCATGTCTAAGATGCGATATATTTGTACATTCAATTTATTTGTATGAAAAAGTATGAAAATATACTTCTATAATTCGTGATAACATCGCAATTTAATATTAAAATATGTGAATCTACACCAACTACTCAATATCACTTTAAGATTTCTTTAAATTTCTTAATGAAATTCACTAGAACTTTCTATCGCGTTCCTGATGTCTGTTTGACGAAGCGTTTACACTAATTTGTCAATAGGTTTTCTCAGTCAGCCACCATTATCGACACTTGCAACTGGATCAGGCTCGTGGAGACCACTGCATAAACTATGACTGTGCGTTTTGTAATATCATACAATTTCTTGTTTATTTTTAAGGCTCTTGGCATTTGAGTAAAGCTTATTTTATCGATAAAGGCATTTTGGTACGTTACTACACTAGTTTTCCCGCCGAATTTGATCCGCCATATTGGCTATCCGAGAACCCAACAGAATAAAATCGAACGCTACACCAGATTTAAAATTGGAACAGTCGCAATGCCTTCTAAGTGTATAAAAACGATGTGATTGTTTATTCACCACAGACAATACCAGAGCGAGGGTAACCGATACTTATGGCACAGAGTAATCTAAGAACAGAGCCCAACCCAGTCGGTCTTTTCATAAAAATTAAACAGCCAAGCTTAGTCCTTCCAATCTTTTTTGATGTCGAAGCACCATTCCCATTGGAGATGTACATTCTTGTCGTCGTCAGTAAAGAGGCTGTTGACGGAGTACGAACCTCTGGCGACAATTCCTGAGGGCGCATCTTCGGGAGGCGTCGTGTATGACTGGATCTCGGTTTTTGGCGGGTAAGAGCCGACCATGTGGGTCATTTTGTCAACTGTAAATGAGAAAGATGTGTTTTAGTACATGTTAGCAATATTTGTGTAGATTTCTGAAATCGTTTATTAGTGTGGTATCAAACTGCTGTTGTAATGGGTAGTGAATGAAATAAGTAACTTAAGTATTTGAGAATGTGACAAAGAAACCACAGTTAGATCCAGTGACGTTAGCGATGCAAACTAAAAAAACTTATTGATAATATATAATACAAAAAGATTCTATATTTGAAAGCAAGCAAAAATTCTAGACAACAATTGCATCAATTAAATTTATTGCTAGTTTTCAAATACATAAATACAAAACCACGCATTTAAAATCAAATTTAGGAACATGAAAGAAAATACACCAAAATACATTGCAACACATTACAAGTTACAATCAATCATCAATCAGGAACAAGACTATTAAAATTCCATAACATTGAGTCACCATATTGAATACAATACAATACATAACGACATTGAATATACAAGGCGTCATATGCAGTTTGAATAAAAATCGGATACGTACCGGGCACTGAGAGGGGCGCGTGAAAAAATACAAAATGCAATCAGACAAGAGGTGAACAAAACTTATATTAAAAATCGCATTTTAGGGTGAATTTCACCAACCAAAGGGACGATCAGCATTCTGTATATTTGAACTGCGTTCAATAACCGCCAGTGTTATAATAATATCAGGCTTGTAATACCCGAACGGTTAAATCAATATTATTACATTCATAATGTACATTTAACAGGTGGTCAATTAAAAAATAATAGACACAATTATGGACCATGTCGGGAAGAGCAAGTTTTAAATAATTAGAGAGGAAGAGTGCTTCTCTGATTTTCCTTGTCAAAAGAAGAGTTCTTATACAGTTAGGTAGAGGTGTACTTTTAAGTACACCTCTACCTAACTAAAAATACATCAACATTTCACCAGTTATGTTCCGTACTGAAATTTTCAATAACACTTCGCCCGACCCGGGAGTCAAACCCAGGACCTCATGGTCAGCAGTGGCGCTTGCGACCACTCGACAAACGAGGCAGTATCATTGCTACGGAATATCGACATTGACAGTTCTTGAACGCGATTCAAATGTACTAATCGCGTTCAGAATCATGTTGAAATTTGCCCGTAAGGCCGTATTCAAGAACGAAGACCAACCATGGTACCCGATTCTAAAGCAACAGATTAAGTTTATGAATTCAAGATTGTGTTCATCATCATCATCTGCCTAGCCTTTTCTCAAACTATCTTGGGGTCGGCTTCCAGTCTAACCGGATGCAGCTGAGTACCAGTATTTTACATGAAGCGTCTGCCTATATGACCTCCACAACCCAGTACCTGGGTAAAATTCAAGATTGTGTTCATAAAGTTTTAAAATGGTAATTACACTTGACATTGCTCCAGAATACGGCCTTAATATCGTATATTATTCATTCGTTTTTATTTGATTCATCGCTAATCTTATGATATCTCAGTAAATTTAAAACACATGTTTTAGTAAATCCGAAGTAAACACAATAAATCCTTAGTTGATTTGGACAATAGCAAGCCCATTCTAAAAACATTCGAACTAAATAAAATATTTTACGTAGTTTTTAGAGCTAATTTTATGAAGACAAGATTATTTAGACAGTTGAATAAACAGTTTTTTTCTCTTATGGCGTGTTTCATATAATATTTGTACTTGACTGCTATTAATCCAGTTTTACAGTACCACTAGAAACAGCTGCATTAAATGGCCATCTTTCACGATGCAGCTCAATACCAGTATTTTACATGGAGAGACTGCCCATCTGACCTACACAACCCAGTTAGAACTGAATAATACCATACCCCTCGGTATGACTGGTTGTCACATCCGAGCCACTGATGACAACCAAAGATCTACAAATGACAGCCGGGAGCAACGGCTTAACGTCCTTTCCGAGGCACGAAGGAAACTCGATAAATAATAGGCGGTCACCCACGGATCAACCTAGGCAAGGGCGGCTTAACCAGAAGATCTACTCATTCATCATCATCATTTCAGCGCAAAAGACGTCCACTGCTGGACATAAGCCTCCCCCAAGTGTCGCCACATTGACATTTTGGGGGGTTTTGCCATAATTGCTACGCTTGGCAGGCGAATTGGCGATCGCAGTACGGTTGTTACAATAGCACAGAGAACGCTGCTGCCCATTCTGTGGCAAATCCCTTAGTCGCCTCTTACGACACCCACGGGAAGATAAGGGATGGTGCTATTCTTTGCGTCCGACACCATACAGAGCGATCTACTCGAGTCGGTGTTATTATTTAGCCATGAGCTGGTCCAATTACAATAAAGTTGTAGCTGTCCGAGGTCAAAGAACGCTATACGATTTCCCTACAGCGATTAATAAGTTACATCTCTTTACCTGGTACTCCGAGCCGGTAAGTCTTCTGCACGTATTTGAGTCCGTGCACTATCTCCCGCTGAACAATGAAGTCGATCCTTATCCTGTATTGTACACCTTCCTTTATCACGAACACCTGGAATAGCAACGGAATTTAGTTAGGAAATGTTTTAATTATAAATTAGTAGCTGCTGCCTGCGAATTCCTTCGCGTGGAAATTCTGACGTGTTTCTCAGAGATAAATTATACATTTATACCCCTCCTCCCTTCGGGTGCTTACATAAAGAAGCAGGTTTCCGGTACAGACAAATCTGTACGGGTCAGTACCGGGTTAACTTGCATATAAAATTGTCATAATTTAACCTGTTTATTTATAAGTGAGCGCATAAGATAACATAGAAAATAATACCTGTAGTGATCGGTACCGACCCGCCCGTACCAAAAACCTGCTTCTATATATAAGCACCCTTACTCTTGAATCTTTCTGTCTATTGATAAACCGCATGAAAATCCGTTGTGTAGTTTAAACACCTAAGCGTACAAACAGCGGGAAACGCCTTCGTTGTATACTAAGTAGAGATTTGATGTTTTTTTTTCAGAGTCAAAGAATAAGTGGCCTGGGGTGGGACAACACAGAAGATCCAGTGACCTTCAGTATCCTCCTTTACACTTTGATCCATCTACCTTTGGTCGTGTTTCAATATATAGAATTTTTACTTTATTTTTACATGATGTGTCACTAAATTCAGTGGACTTCGAAATTGGCATAATCACCACTCATACTACAAGGATGAAGTATGTACTACGAGGATTGGTGGTTGTCATAGTAATTAAGTATTCTGAAGTAGTTTACTGGAAATCTTCCTTGGAATCTATTGGTAATGTTAAGACTTGGGAATGTTTTGTGTTGATACTCGTATTCACAGGGTAACAATAATAATTGGTAATCGGTAGTCGTTGTATAGGCATGTGAAGCGAAGGAATGAGGAAAAAGTCGTGAGGAAAGTTGTAAGTAGAATGTGGAGGAAGACCCAAGAAACGATGGATGGACTATCCAAAAAGAAGATATGGCAAGAAAGGAGTTATTGTCTGATGAGATGACGAGTACGAGTAATAGAAAAGTATGGAAGAAGAGGACATGCTGGGCCCACTCCAAATGATAATGATGACACGTATTCACCAAGTAACTAAAAAGTGTTGTCCCTGTTTGCCTGTGTGATGATGACTCACAACTCGTTTTAATATCCTACTAAAATTTTTAAACAACTAAAGAATGGATGGTAGGTACATGTCATCTGCCTAGCCTTTTCCCAAACTATCTTGGGGTCGGCTTCCAGTCTAACCGGATGCAGCTGAGTACCAGTATTTTACATGAAGCGACTGCTTATCTGACCTCCACAACCCAGTAACTGGGTAATACGATACCCCTTGGTAAGACTGAATTGTCAGACTTTTAGCTTCTAACTACTCGTAACGACTGTCAAAGATCTACAAATGACAGCCGGGACCAACGGCTTAACGTGCTTTCCGAGGCACGGAGGAAACTCGATATGTAATTATGGTCACCCATGCACAGACCAACCTCGGCAAGCACGGCTTAACCTTAGAGATCGACCTGGGCGGCTGTTATTATTTAGCCACGAGCTCCTCAAGGTAGGTACATGTAAAGGTAGGTAAAGGTGGGTTGACGTTACACCAATATACCAATTACTTGCGCAATTTCTTACGTGGACAAGCCATCTGTTTCGAGCAGAGTAAACTGTGAAACAGCTATTAAAGCGAGCGTAACGACACGAGCCCGCTACGGCTCCGGCGCGAAGTTTTTAGGTCGTGTGCCGAACTATAGTCGGCGCTGGCATAAATCATAGTGCGCAGGCTGATACAGTGGGTTACAAAAGTTTATAAATTGATTGAATATGCTGTATACTTATTAATATTATTCTCCTCCAATCACAACTACGTTTGCGAGTATAAATCAATTCTATTTCCTTGTTAAGTTTGTCGTCCAGCAGTGCTTTTGAATGTCCGACCTACTTGCAATAAATGGTTTGATTTTGACTTCATCTATACTAATATTATAAAGCTGAAGAGTTTGTTTGTTTGTTTGAACGCGCTAATCTCAGGAACTACTGATCCGATTTGAAAAATTCTTTCAGTGTTACATAGCCCATTTATCGTGGAAGGCTATAGGCTTATATATCATCACGCTTCGGCCAATAGGAGCGGAGCAGCAATGAAAAATGTTGCGAAAACGGGGAAACTGGGATGCAGACGAAGTTGCGCGGGACAGCTAGTTATTTATAAAGTTCGACGGCACGGTTTGCAGCGCTGCGTGTCGCGGGTTTGATCCCCGCTCAGAACAAATAGTTGTATGACCTACAGGTTGTTGTTCCGGGTCTGGCTGTTTGTGTGTGTGAGTTTAAATGTTTGTAAACGAACCCACGACAAATGGCTAGTGTAAGGCAAAAAAATAACTAAAGAGTTCTATCAAATCTTCATGAAATTAACCGGTTGACTTAGATACCAAGAACTTTTCCCAACCGAAGCAGATATACAGATTAAGTAATCTAGGTTTAATGTGACTGAACTGTCTTGAGTGTTTAAGGTTCAAAATTTAAATATCCAGTGTAAGCCAATAATCAAACATTTAAACAATCTTTACAAGTATAATAAAGCACTTCTTATCAGTGCAGTAACAAATATCCGTTCTACATAAGGAAACAGTATGGGTTAAAATAAGGAAGTCCTGAGTATAATGACCGGAAGTGAACTGGCTTTACCAGCTGCAGCGAAGGGAAACTATTGCCATGCAATTATTGCATTGACGAGAAATCGACCTCGATCTTAAGAGGCAGGAGAAAAATATCCTTATAATCCATATTTTAAAATGAACATTGGTGTTACTACAAGAACCATGAAATTTTATGAATAGAAGTAAGTCATCAGTAAGAAAAGCAATATTACGAAAACTCGACATGACAACGATAACATGACATTTATTTATTTATTTACTCCAAACATACAAATATCCTTACAGGCTAAACCCAATGCGATATTGTAGCACACTTAAAATTTAAATACTTCAACTGTTATTGACATAGCAAATTCTAAAGGTAGCTGTTATTGTAAATTCACCCAAAGTGCAACAGAATATGTCTAAGTCCTCAGGAATGAGGTTGAGAGTGCGGAGCGCGCTCGTGAGCGGCGCCTCGCGCAGCAAGTAAGTTCGCGCGCGCGGTTCTGCCAGCAACCGCGGCTGACGACGACGACCCACATACCCGTCTGGCACAACTAGCTCCACCCTTCGCAATATATCCGCATTATGTATCTTCCCTCTAATTACCTTAAAGATATAAGTCACTGATGTGAGTTGCCTCCTGACCCTTAGTTCATTATATCCGACCATTCCCAAGATAAAAAGAGTTGGATACATCAATGGATAAAATGAACATGAAAACAACCATCTCAGGCACTAATCTGCATAGTCATTAGATGACTTGACCAATGGCTGGAGTTTAAAAGAGATTGTTTCTTCGCAGAGTCAGGCACGAAACACCAGCCTAATCTAGTTATAAAATAAAAAGACGAAGTTTAAAAGTGTTAGCAAAATAAACATCTAAACTAATATTATAAAGAGGAACTACTGGTCCGATATTTGAAAAATTCTTTCAGTGTTAGATAGCCCATTTATCGAGGAAGGCTATAGGCTATATATCATCACGCTACGACCAAAAGGAGTGGAGCAGCAATGAAAATGTCGCGAAAACGGGGAAGTTGTGACGCAAACGAAGTTACGCCGGACAGCTAGTATTTTATAAGGTTACGAAGCAGGCCAATCATAAGATCAGAACCAACGTAAAGATAATAAATTGGTCCTAAAACTTTTCAACTTCTAATGTCGAGCTGATTTTTTTATCTCCGAATTAAGAAAAAACAGATCCACCGGTCCCTTTGAAACATGGCTCCGATTCTTCCAAACGAAATCTATATACGGCTCACAAGAAAAATCTCCTGCAATAAACCTAGAAAACTGTACTCTATCTAAACATCCTGTACGCTCGGGGTATTGGCAGGGAGCCAGGTCGGGCGTACCGCGATAATTGTGACTAAGCGACTTATTGGGCACCGAACATCATGCACCTGTCATACGGATGATTAGTGAAAGGTGTCCCGTGATTTGTTCACAGGGGTTTTGGTCTATGATATCAAGCGAATTTTTTTTGTTCTGTATGGTGTCGGACGTAAAGAATAGCACCATCCCATATCTTCCCATGGGTGTCACAAGAGGCGATTAAGGGATTTGCCAGAGAATGGGCAGCAGCGTTCTCTGTTCTTTTGCAACAACCGCCAACCCGCCTGCCAAGCGTGGCGATTATGGCAAAACCCCCCAAAATGTCAATTTGGCGACACTTGGAGGAGGCCTATGTCCAGCAGTGGACGTCTTTTGGGCTGAAATGATGATGAAGATGATGCTCAAATCAAATCAAAATATTTTAATTTTACATAGGCCTACTGGCACTTATAAAACGTCGATCAAAAGTGCACGGATCGGGTTGGCCGTTCCCTTCTATGGAGAAGAACAGGCAAGAAAATCCATGGTTACTCTTTTAAAATCATTTGATTTTACAATACTTAAGTATTTTAATGTTACAGAGTTAGTACTGAAGTATGGGAGGACAGCAAAGGCCCGACAATAAGTCGTTGCTTACTACCAAAGGTAGAACTATAGCAAAAAAAAAGTGCTGATTTGGTGCATTGCGGTATTCCTATTTAAAGTTATAGGTGCTGATAAAATTATAGACTCAGCAGCTTTTACTCGCGACTTTGTCCGTGTGTAAGAGACATATCCTAGCAGTCGGATATATTGAAATTTTCGATCAGTGAAAGAATTTTTGAAATCGGATGTGTAGTTTCGAGATCCATCCAACCAAACATACACACCTTACCTCTCTATAAGATTATTAAACCTTGGCAAATACTAGCAAACTAGCCAAGTCGAACGAGGAATACCCAGTACTAACCAAAGTACTTTAGTAAATAACAAACCACCTAGACAAAAGATAAACACAGACAATCGTATCTTTCAGCACTGGCAACAAACTCTCGTGACGTAAGACGTCATAGATCTTAGCTACGTCGGCTCCGCTCCAATACTAAAGAGCGGGCGGGATGTACGAGTTTGTTGATCGTTCATTAGGTATGTATTTAAGATATTTATAGTTTAGTCCATAGTCCAAACGGTATACGTAGACCTATTGAGAAGGACTTATCAATGGGTCTGGATCGAACCGTCTTTTTTGGCGATTGCCTGCCGAGCCTAGCCTTTTCTCAACAATGTTGGGGTCGCATTCCAGTCTAACCGGATGCATCTGAATACCAGATATTTTACATAGAGCGAATCAGCGAATGCCTATCTGACCTTCACAACCCAGTTAGTACTAGATACTATTTATTCTGTGGTACTGGGTAATGCCCTTGGCAATGGGCCACTGCCTGGGTATTGCCTGGGGTAATGCCTGTTGGTAATGGGTATGTCCTTTGATAAGACTGGTTGTCAGACTTTCAACAACTTCATTTGCTTTCTGAGGCACGGAGGAAAATCGGTATGTAATGGATTGTCGACCATCCGCGGACCAACCTAGGCAAACGCGGCCTGAAAATCGTCCCGCGGGGCTGTTATAATTGAGCGGCAAACTCCTCAACTTCTAGAGACTGAGACTCTCAACTCTTCTTCCACTTTTCGCTGTCTTAGACTACTACGCATCAATCCTTCGAAGGCGTCGACCTCATTCTGCCATCTCCATCTTGGCCAGCCGCGAAGTCGCTTGCCAAAGACTTATGCGTTTTTGATTTTTAAAGGAGTAAGCGTACGTTTCTTAAGATATAAGGAATCTGATCTCACAGCAGCTCAACTAACCATTTAGGCTGCCAGTTATTCTAAAAGCGGAGCAAAATCATTCACTTTCACGGAGCGTTTATCCAAAACCAAGGTCAAATAGATTATCACAACAGACAGCCTCTAACGACCAAAAACCAATAACTAAAAATTACACCCGTTTACAACAGTAAATCCGTCAGCATTATCAACGCGACATCTGACGTCACATGCCTCACGTTTATGCATAGTACAGACATACGGACAAGATAAATGATACGTTGCATCGTAAATCATTAAGAGAGTTATTGGATGAGCGGCAGGCGTCTACGCGAATATGTCTGGCGTTTGTTAATAATTCGTAAGACAAGAATAATTTTGAAGTAGTGTGTCTGTTTCTGTCCTATTGCTGGCACAATAATATCTAATCTAATCTTTATATATACTTACTAATGATAAAGCTGAAGAGACTGTTTGTTTGTTTGCTTGAACGCGCTAATCTCAGGAAGTACTGGTCCGATTTGAAAAATACTTTCAGTTTTAGATAGCACATTTATCGAGGCTGGCTATAGGCTATAGGTATATCATCACGCTACGACCAATAGGAGCTGAACGAAAACGGGGAAAATATGAGGCAGACGAAGTTGCGCGGGGCAGCTAGTTTTGATATAAAGCCGACTAATGGCGGACAGTCTATGTGGCGCCGTGTGTGTAAATTATGAGGATATTGGCATCTTTTAATAACACAGTATGAAAGAAAGAGACAAGAGTATGTTGGGAGTAATGAAAATAGTTTACATAATATGAAACATGTTTTACACGTGTTCTTAAATGTTTTCTAAACTTGATCAAGCAATCAAGATTTAATTCAACGTGCAAGCCCGTCACAGACGTAGCTATAATATTTAATAATATATCGAGCTATATATTTAGTACATTACTGCCGCGGTCTATAATGACTACTTTGCTGGTCGCGCTGATTATGGCCGACAGCGCAGCGTAGCGCAGCTCCAGGCCGACACAACGCGGTCAGCGTGCAGCACTTGATGGACGAGCTGAGATAAAGGCCGAGACCGTAGGTCGAGGCCTTTACAGCGAGGACAGCAAGGGCTGCAATGATGGCCAAGCTGAAAGGCCTAGAGCGTAGCTAGGCTAGCTCGAGGCAATCATAGCGTGACCAGCGAAGCAGTCATTGTGGGCCAAGGTTTGTATAGTGCTTTACTCAAAAATGCAAGTATCTAATCTAAATAAAACCAGCAAGTAATTTAAATAAAAAATATATTAATTAAAATTTTCGCAATTGAACCGCGCTTTTGTTACTTCTTTGTTTTTTTTTTAGCAATAGTAGTTAGAACTATACAGCCTAATACGGAATAAAATCTTTTTGTACCTATCTCTATAGATACAAACAGCTGTGTTGTAAATAAAATCTTTTTGGATTTGATTTTTTAAAACGTTGAAACGTCAAAATAGCGGCCGGCAAAACATTGCCGGCCTGTTAGAGCGGCCAGCAAAACTTTGCCGGCCGCTCCTTGAAACAGAACGGCAAGGTTGATTTTGCTCAAACAAGGTTGTCAAAATAATGACCACATTACATGCATTTTTGAGTAAACAGTATAACAAGCCACCACACACAGAAGCTATACTATAATATATATTTTACCCTCACTCGGTCTGGTCATTAATGTACCAAAATATATATATATGCATCCGAGCTATATTTGTCGACATATTTTGGTGACATTATAGAAATATATATTATAGCTGCGTGTGCGGTCACTAGAAAATTTATATAGAAAATATATCGTAATATGCCTTGCTATGATTCATATTAATATATATTATAGCTACGTCTGTGGCGGGCTTAATTGACGGCCTTAATTATTGTTAACGTGACTTTTCAGAAGAAGCTGCTTGAAAAATGTATACTTCTTTAGGTACTAATAATATAAAGCGAAGCGAGTGTGGATTTAGTTTTAAATTTAATTTAATCTGCGGAACCACAGCACTTATTAGAATAATTCTTTCACCATTTGAAAGGTACATTATTCCGGTTGGACAGCGGCTCCTTGTTATCCGGGTACCACGCGGGCGAAGCCACGCACAGAAGCTAGTCAACAATATGACAGGTCAGTATCTGAAACTTGAAGTATCTGCTCCACTAACTTGTCTATCAAGCGACTTTGAATGGTCCCAACGAAATCACTGCACAAACTGACAGGTACATTTGTCTTATTACAACAAACAATTTTTCTTTTCTTTCTTATCTATTTGTTCGCGAATATTGACGTCATCACGCCAGAGGGACTTATGGAACTGTTGCATAGTAATCTTGAAGCCAAGACCCACGTGTCCAATGAAACACGTTTTCATCACAACACAAGAGCAAGGTAGCAAGCGTGGACGGTGTAGCAAAGGTTTATTCCCGGTCGTCCCCACCTCGTCGTCCCCACTGGCGAATATAAAATGGGTCTATAGCGGAACGAGTGGAACATAAAAAGTTCCAATCGTCACCACCGGGGAAGAACGAAACTTTTTTTTCCCATTCGTACCCAGTGGGGACGACGAGGTGGGGACGACCGGGAATAAACCGTGGCAAATTGCCGTCAGTTACCTATTGTAATGGCTATGTCTAGCTTGTTTAGACGCCCGCTATTGACGCACTAGATTCAGAGTGACATTTATGTACAAGCCCCTATATCATCTGGTACATTAGAGTGGCACACTTGCTTTATGGGGAGGAAAGAAGGAGTCTTTTCATTGCTATGACAACAGCAAGCTTTTGAGACAAAATATGGCACTTATTACTCATGATATAGAGTAAAATTTACCGAAACCATCATCAATGGCTTAGTAGCCTCGTTCCACCCTCTGTTAGGAATAGGCATCCTGCCTTTCATGGCATGCTTTCCTGGTCTTTTAAGGGTATTATGTGGAACAGGGGGTTCAGAATGTTCGGAGTAAGAGGTTAAGGTCAAAACCACCCAGTATGTTCAGTTGTGTTATTTTATATGGAGGAGCTCGTGGCTAAATAATAACAGCTGCACGGGTCGGTCTTTAAAGTTAAGCCGTGCTTGCCGAGGTTGGGTCCGTGGATAGGTGACCATAAATTACATACCGAGTTTCCTCCATGCCTCGGAGAGCACGTTAAGCTGTTGGTCCCGGCTGTCATTTATAGATCTTTGACAGTCGTTAAGACTCGTAATGACTGTCAAACTAGCTACGGACTACTCGTAAGACGCCAAAGTCTGACATCCAGTCTTACCAAGGGGTATCGTATTACCCGGTAACTGGGTTGTGGAGGTCAGATAGGCAGTCGCTTCATGTAAAACACTAGTACTCAGCTGCATCCGGTTAGACTGGAAGCTGACCCCAAGATAGTTTGGGAAAAGGCTAGTTAGATGATGATTTACATAATTATTTTATTATACACATATAATTTGCAAATGACTAACTACGCACGTATAACGCCACCCTGGTCCGCAAAAATACAAATTGCAATTTAAATTAGCTAGATTAACTCCACAGAAGTGATGAGTTTTTATGTCTAAACATGGCGTTGTATAATTTGAATTTGATTTTGTCAATAGCAAGTAATGTACAACTGCATTTACTACTAAGTACGGAATCGTGTTTGTCTGATAAAGCTTTTTAGGTATCTCAAATCTCAAGTGGTCTACAACTATTATTAGTAAAAATATAACAACACATATAAACATAACATCAAGCCTGTAATCAACAAAAAGTAAAAGCAAAAGTGTAGGTAATAGTACACCCAAATTACACCAGCAGTTCTGTATGGTGTCGGACGTAAAGAATAACACCATCCCATATCTTTCCGTGGGTGTCGTAAGAGGCGACTAAGGGACTTGCCAGAGAATGGGCAGTAGCGTTCTCTGTGCTTTTGTAACAACCGTACTGCGATCGCCAACCCGCCTGCCAAGCGTGGCGATTATGGCAAAACCCTCCTTATGTCAATTTGGCGTTGGGGGAGGCCTATGTCCAGCAGTGGACGTCTTTCGGCTGAAATGATGATGATGACACCAGCTATGTTTTTAAGTCCCATGTAATAGGAGGGGAGCCTAATGCCATCAACAGAGCACAGATCCACACTCCGTGGCTGCTACTGCGAAATTCCTTTTGGAAAAACCTGATAACACTTTGCCTTAACTGGGAATTCAACCAAGAACGATTTTAGAAACTAGACCAACGGGATTATAAGAGGTGTCAGCGACACAGACGCGAAAACGCTCACCACAAACTCAGCACATCATTCTGAACGCAGTAATTTTTCCTCGGTAATTTAAAAAAAAATCTGCTGTTCCATACACTTTGACCGTTTAGGTATTGTACTTTTGTACAGCTGTTCGGTATGATGTACATATTTAGTCTATGGGAAGGGTTTTCGCGTCGCTGTCCCTTACAAAATTTATACAAAAAAACCGGCCAAGTGCGAGTCGGACTCGCGCACCGAGGGTTCCGTACAAAAATTATTAAAAATATTTTTATTATATAATGGAACTAAAAATTTACGGTTTTCGCAAGGAGCTAAAGTTTATACTAGCTCCCGGATATTGATCATAAAAAACAGATCTTTATGGTGTTTTTCGCAATATTTATAAGTAAAGCCATGTTTGAGGATTTTTTTTCACGAATGGTCCTTATGTTTAAAGTGTTGGTTGTAGGTTAATTTGTTGTCATGGTTTCAAGAATTCAAAAGTGCCTGTAACTGGCAGGCAAATTACCTTATTTTAGTTACGCAACCAGGTATTGCAAACAGAAATTGCGATGTTGACCATGTAGGTTTTGAACAAGCTTTTTATAACTCTTTTCAGTGTCAATCCTTTTATCCCACTAGTTTTAGAACATAACGAATAATACGCCAGTATCACGTTAATGGAACCAGGAAAACGATTTTATTGCAGTTATTTCCTGAAGGGACAAGGAAAACGGCGAAATGAAAATATAAACCTACTTACATCTCGGTGAGTTAGTGTTAATTTAGAAATTATCATTGTAGTTCATAATGAAATGACGTCTTTCAGATTATGTACCTATTACTATTGTGGTGTGTGTGGTGACTTAAAAAGGAGGGCCCACTGGACCGAAAACCCATTTTTCATAATAATTATATTTTAATAGTATTTACATAAATATATGTTTGTAAGGTACGACTTTATCAACACCAATAAATTAAAACAGCTAATGTTTTTTAACTAATTAACCACTATCGCTTAATTATTGGCGAAACGAGAGAAAACGAAGTCAACTTTAACCGAAATGTTTGACTCTAAATTCTACGTGGTCATTGTAATAAAAGTTTTAGTGGAGTCAAATTTGTGCTCAATTGATGGCATTTCATCATCATTACCAGCCCGAATTCACCCACTGCTAGGTACATACCTACCTTTTCTAGTGCCAATCTCTGCGTTTCTGTGCCAACCTCATCATATGTTCGCTGGCATATGTTTGCCCCTATTTCTTGGGTCGTTTTATAACTGGCAACGCGGATACAACACCATCTGGCTAACCCTCGGGGATTACAGGGGTCAGTTATGTTGTCGAGGAGTACATACCTGCTTTTTAAGATCAGTGAGGTCCCCGGAGAGGTCTAGCTCGACGTCATCACGTCCTGTGACACACAACGCGAGCTTCTTGACGATCACTCGGCGAGGGTCGTTGGCATCTGTTGGACAAAACCAGTATCAGATTTGTTAAAAGTTACGTGTTTTAAAGGAACTCGTGGAACAGCCGCTCGGGTCTATCTTAAGGTTTAGCCGTGGCTTACCTAACTTGGTCTGTGTATGGGTTATCACCCACTACATACCGAGTTTCCTCCGTGACTCAGAAAGCACGTTAAGTCGTTTAGTCCCGGCTGTCATTTAAAGATACAAGTTATAGGTAGTCAGTGGCCCTAAAGTCTGACAACCAGTCTTACCAAGGGGTATCGTGGTACTAACTGGGTTATACAGGTCAGATACGCAGTCGCTCCATGTAAAATAAATAATATTTAGGAAAGGATAATGTTTTTTCAGCACTGGCTTCTGCCAGCGGCTTCATCTGTGTCACAAATCGGAAAATCCGACCACCTGTAACGACAGTCAAAGATCTACAAAGGACAGCCGAGACCCGCTTTGCATACATTCCCAGGCAAAGGGCTTCAGTATGTCAACGATCCCCATGGATCAACTTGGAAAGCTATTAACCTAGCAAATGAAACCGTGCAGCTGTTATTAATTAGAAACGAGCCCATCTTGAGTTTATGGTATTGTACGTTAAATAATTATATCATTTTGGTTCCTAAGGGTCTTTATATGGCCATCTAAAGTGGCATTAAGATAAAATATAAATAAAAAGCACGAAATTTACCAAAAAAAAAACCGTGTAAACATTTGTTGCAGTTGTTCTAGTGACAATAATAAATCATTCAAACATCAATTATTTACCCTGTTCTTCTCGAAATGTTACTGGACAAAAAGTTTTTATGTATCCATTTAAACACGCTTGAAATCGGTTAAGTCAAAGTCAGCCCAGCCAAAGTGCAAAGGGTAAAACGGGGGCAGCAAAGTTTGTGGGGCAGTCTAATTAGTTGACAAGGTCGGGTAATTCCCGACTAGGGTTATAAGCTAATTAAAAGGAAGGGTCTGGAAACTTCCACTTAAATCACAAAGCTGTGAGAGATGAGAAAGGAGGAAAGTAGTTTACAAAGGAATGATAATTTGAATACTTAATAATAGATACAAGTCACCAATTTTCTGTGAAGGTAACTTTTGGCCGAAAACCGTTCAATACTATCATTTTGATTCGCCGAAATTCTCTTTCAAATGAAGAGAAGCATCGTGAAGGAACCCGGACTTAAAATATCCTTAAGAAGAGAAAAGAAAAGTTTTTTGTATGTTAAAATATCTAGATTTATATACCTAAACGTTGACAATATTCACCTGGCAAGCAACGGAGAGAGCCGCTTAAAATGTTTATGATATTGTAGGAAAATCACAAAATATAAGATCATTGCTCACGGGTCTAAATTTATTCACGCGATGATATAATAATAGATCTAGTTTAGACTAGTCTGCGCTTGCTTTCGCACGCGACGTCAGTGGAGAAAAACCAATTTATCAAAGAATGAAAATAAAATGAATAGGCAAGCTGGTTCCCACCAAATCGGTGACGAATGGAGCTGAGAGTAACCATTCGTCAATTCTCGCAAACCGGGCCTGAGTGAGATTCTATTTAGCAAAAGGTTTGATATTAGAAAAAGAATAACGAGTCTAAGACACATAAATATAGAATATTCGAGAATCGGATTGAGGCAATTTCTATCAAGGCAAGAACAGCTCGTTATGGTGAAAAACCGCAAGATTATGAGTGCGGAAGACTGGGGAATGAAATAATGCAAGCTTCTATTAAAAAATCTGCCCTTTGCAGAATCCAACACCGTATTTACGTAACCTTTTAAAAATTATATTGGCTTCCTTTAAAATTAAATCAACTCTCAAATACGCATTCTATAGAAAATTTCTAACAACCCTGGAAGTTTATGTGAAGCCGTATAGAACTGTCAAACAATCAAATTGGTTCCGTACGACGAAAGTTCTATTGAAAGGCGAGGTTTTGAATGTTTCTGACTTCGCAAATTAATAACGTAATCAGGTTTTGGTGGAAACAGTAAAAAGGGGTTTTAAAAGGTGCGAAAATATAATAATATCATACATACTTTTCAGATATTTAATGGACTTATTGGTTTTTTAATTAGTGTTTTTACTAATAACTAGTTATTTGACTTGGACTTGGAAAGGAACAAAAGGTAAAGGTAAGTCAAAAGAGGCAATCGGGTCGTGGAGGTCAAATAGGCAGTCGCTCCATGCATATTTTACCCTTTTTAGTTGTGGTATCTCATACGAACTGCCCAGACTGGCAAAAGACAGAGTCAACTGGAACAGTTTGGATGAGGCTTTCACCGCAAAAGGCGGCCCTTACACCTAACAATACTAATCTTATCTTAAGTACAAACACTAACATCACTAACAAATAAATAAATAAGTACACAACAAATTAGTTATTAGATACAAACTAAATTTAAGGGATAAATAAAGCTAAGTAAATCTCACACGAATCCTTGTCAAGCATCAATTTTACAATGTAACTAGAAATAAAAAACCGGCCAAGTGCGAGTCGGACTCACCGTACCATTATTTATAAAAACGAAAAAAAAAACTTTTGTTGTATGGGAGCCCCTTAAATATTTATTTTTTTCTGTTTTTATTATTTGTTGTTATAGCGTCAACAGAAATACATAATCTGTAGAAATTTCAACTAGGTAACTATCACGGTTCATGAGATACAGCCTGGTGACAGACAGAAGGACGGACGGACGGACAGCGAAGTCTCAGTAATAGGGTCCCGTTTGACCCTTTGGGTACGGAACCCTAAAAATACCCAAATCGTTTCAATTAATTTCGAATTTTAAGAGTTCTCTCGATTTCTCTATGATCCCATCATCAGTTACTGACCTGATTACTATGGGACCACCTGGCTTTCAAACAAAAAAGAATGTTCCAAATCAGTCCAGGCGTCTTCGAGTAATCGCGGACGAATTGAGAACGATTCCGACGAATTGAAAACTTCCTCCTTTTTTAAAGTCAACTAAAATACTGGGTTTCATTCGACCCTAACATTGACAGCAAAATATTAGGCAGCTGTTAGCGTTGATTTTAACATCTGTGATGCAACTATAAACACTCACCGCCAATAATCTTTGCCCTCTTAACCCCCCACAGGACGCATCTCAAGACTATTATCGCAAATCAAGTTCTCGCACACAGGATGCAACGTTACAGAAGTGCACTCGACCAAGTAGGTCAGCACAAATAGGTCACTGCCGTTACGTATTAACCACAGCTGATAGCCTGGCTTTAAAGGAAATTGATGCGGCCGCAAACGAGGGTAATAATAGGGCTTCAGATAATGTGTGTGTCGGGGAGGAAGTTAGAGCGGTGGGTAGAACGGTTGTGGATATCCGCGTAAGAATTTAGAGGACATTTTAATACGAAGAATAATTGAGGATTGGATCTTAGGAACAAAACTTAGATTTGTGGCCTTTTGTTTGAATCCTAATTTATGTCATCATGATTAGGTATAATTTTAGCCCGGAATCGATCAGTGCTGTTTTTACTTGGGTATTTATTATATATCTTAGTAGTAAGAGTATTACACTTTTTATGTAAACAAAGCTGGTTTTTTTGGAATCTAAATTAAGTACTAAAGAAGATTTAGCACTATTTGTCCGTCTTAATGATTATCTTATTAAGCGTCGTTTTTATGCGTTTCTTTGCAACACCACCAACGAAATCTACAAAAAAGACAATCATCATTATCATCTGCCTAGCTTTTTCCCAAACTATCTTGGGGTCGGCTTCCAGTCTAACCGGACGCAGCTTAGTACCAGTATTTTACATAAAGCAACTGACTATCTGACCTCCACAACCCAGTACTCGATACCCCTTGGTAAGTCTGGATGTCAGAGTTTTGGTTTCTGACTACTCGTAACAACTGTCAAAGATCTACAAATGACAGCATTGTCATAGAAATATACGAGTAGTCAGAAACCAAAACTTTGTCAGAGTTTTGGTTTCTGACTACTCGTAACAACTGTCAAAGATCTACAAATGACAGCATTGTATATTATAGCTGCGTGTCATCATCATCATCATCATTTCAGCCGAAAGACGTCCACTGCTGGACATAGGCCTCCCCCAAGTTTCGCCACATTGACATAACATGGGGGGTTTTGCCATATAATGGTTTCGCCACGCTTAGCTGCGTGTGCGGTCACTAGAAAATTTATATAGAAAATAATATATGTCGTAATATGCCTTGCTATGATTCATATTAATATATATTATAGCTACATCTGTGACGGGCTATAAACCCAACAAGTTGAATTTTAGTTTTTGTTTTGTTATTCAAGTGCTGCTAAGTATTAGCAAGCATTTGTTAAGATGTCAACTTGTGTTAGTAAAAACAACTCATCAAACGAGACAAAATCGAATTAACCTTATCGATTTCAGTCTCCTACCGAACCATATCAATAACATGCTAGGTATCGATTACGCGTACGGTGTCGTGCAATGCAGGTCGTTTGGCCGACCTACGTTTCAAGGTCATGTCATGCGTGGAAGCATCCGACCGTGACATTTGTGTTAAGTGTATGTCACCGTCACGTAACGTTCACGGAACTGAAATATCATGATGTAAAGTGGGTAGTGTGAAGTCACCTTTTTATACTTCGATGGATTTTGAAAAAGATTGAAATTTGGTAGTGAAACGTTGACCTGTTCTAGGAAACCGTATATGATTTGCCATCATTTGTCTAGCCTTTCCCCAACTACACTAGTGTCGGCTTTCAGTCTAACCGGATAGAGCTGAATACCAGTATTCAACATCGAGCGACTGCCTATCTGATCTCCACAACCCAGTTAGTCCAGGTGCATACGATACTTCTTGGTAAGACTGGTTGTTAAACTTTCGGGCCACTGACTACCAGTAAAAAGTGTCAAAGATCTAGAAATGACGGCCAGGACCAGCGGATTAACGTGCATTCCGAAGCACGGCTGGCCTCGAGAGTACCAGGGGATTTACTATAAACAGTCTTGCTATTTTCCAATGTGATGTAGGTAGGCTTAGGTACTTTAGGTTCTCTTTTTACTCCGCCCGGTTTATGTATTTCGTTATGTTACGCCCGTTACATACAATTATTTCGCACGTTAACTTTTGAGCCAAACACAGAATTAAAATACCTATACGAATACGGCTGCAATAGAAATTACAAGTCAAGTTAAAAAAGGAATTATTCTTGTTAGTTATTAATCCTCTACGCGGTTATGATTTTGCTCAAAAATAAACAATTGTTTTTCGATTTTGGTAATTGCAGCTTTTCTATGGTTCTATTTAAACGTAATTCACCTACAAGCCAGCCATTTATGCAAGGGCGGATCCAGCTTTGACGCCAGGAGGGGGTCACATAGTCGTGGTCAAGTCAAGAACTTATAATTTAATTTTGATAACAATAGATACAAGTAAAAATTAGGTATTTTACAAATTAGGGTTTTTTTTTGACGATGTGTTCCCTAATGCGTGGATTGGTCACGATGGCCCTTTTGAAGTAGTACCTCCCTAGTCGGAACCTCCGTGACGTATACCAGCTCTTTGGCACGTCTCCAGACGTAAAAGTCTAGCGGAGTTAGGTCTGGGGAACTTGCCGGTCATGCAATAGGGCCATCGCGACCAATCCACGAATTGGGGAACACATCGTCACACAAAATTATTAAATAAATGTTAAAAGTGCAGTTGAAGTCCGAACCTTTGCGAGTAAATTAAAAATAAACTAGATGGCTAATGTCACTAATATTGAATTTAAAAGTACTGGAATACTATACACATCTAAATAAAATTTCAGAGAATTCAGAGTCTACGACTTATACTTTTTTAAAAATTTGTATTTGAATGTAAAATTTGGGTATTTAAAAAAAAAACAAAATGTCAATGAAAAAATATCCACAGGGCATGAGAATTGTTATGGGGTCTAAAAGATAGGAGATGACCCCCCCAGTCGATCATTTCAATTTGGCACACGATGCACCAAACACCCTGTATTTAAATAACAAAATCTTTTTTTTTTACGTCTTCTCCCGAAACGCGTTATTACGTCATTTACGTCAATAATGGGTACGTTTTTAGGGTTCCGTAGCCAAATGGCAAAAAACGGAACCCTTATAGATTCGTCATGTCTGTCTGTCTGTCCGTCCGTCCGTATGTCACAGCCACTTTTTTCCGAAACTATAAGAACTATACTGTTGAAACTTGGTAAGTAGATGTATTCTGTGAACCGCATTAAGATTTTCACACAAAAATAGAAAAAATACATAAATTTTGGGGTTCGCCATACAAAGAACTGAAAACCAAAAAAAATATTTTAATCATACCCATACGTGTGGGGTATGTATGGATATGTCTTCAAAAATGATACTGAGGTTTCTAAAATCATTTTTTTCTAAACTGAATAGTTTGCGCTAGAGCCACTTCCAAAGTGGTAAAATGTGTGTCCCCCCCCCTCTAATTCTAAAGTAAGAGTAGGAAAATTCTGAAAATATTTAGGATTGTAGAACGTAAAAAAAACTATCAACGAAAATTGGTTTCAATAAGATATGATGTTTAGTTTTTGAGATATGAGACTTTTTCATCAAACTGCAGCAGTAACTTTGTTTTTCATTAATATACTATGAAAAGCCAATTTATTTTTGCGGTTGAGTGGTAGTTTACTAACTAATACTACTAAATAATGAATGACAGTTCAAAATATTGTTTGGGGCTATGGAACCCTGTGTGCGAGTAAGACTCGCACTTGGCCGGTTTTTTTTATGAACGTGGAGAAGTGCCAGTCCGGTTAAATTAATTAAATATTCAAGGTATGTACACACATCAAAAGTGTCTAGGGATCAAGCATTTTTATGCGGATTTCTTGAGATTGAGATGTGGCTTTGTAATAAATTTATGATTTTATAAATTTATATGGATCCTTTTTGGTGCATTTCATAATTTGAATCAGGAACTGTGAATCAAATTCGAGTAAAAGATGAAAATCAGCTGTCAATATTTTCCCTATAAAAACATACAACGCATTGAAGACATTATTAGTGCTACTGTTTCCCTACTACTGATTAAAACCAACGTTATTATGGAGCGGCGACGTCATTTAAGCAGGGAAGAAATGCTCAGAGCCGTGGGAATGATAGAAGCTGGTTCCCGGCAACGTACTGTGGCTTTAGCTCTGAATACAAGTCAGAGTGTTATCAGTCGACTTTGGACACGTTACCGAAGCACTGGTACCGTGGCTGAGCGCCATGGAGGACGGTATCGCTGCACCACACGGAGACAAGACCGATACATTCAAATCTTAACTCGAAGAGCTCCAACAATAACCGCCATGATGTTAGCCGTGAGGCTTCATCACTCTTCAGGGAACTTAATTAGCGACCAAACAGTCAGAAACCGCTTGCATGAAGTGAACCTTCATTCCCGAAGACCGCTACGGGTACCACCTATAGCAATGCACAATCGTAGGATTCGATATCAATGGGCTCTTGAACACAGAAATTGGGCAGAAGAACAATGGCGTTTCGTGTGCTTTTCTGATGAGTCTCGTTTTGGTATGAGACCGGATACAAGACGTATACGACACTCGAGAACCCCTGGACGCCAACAGCGATTAAAATCCTGCCAGGAAGTCCATCCTTATAGTGGTGGAACCATCATGGTATGGGCGGGTATTTGGATCGGCGGAAGAACTGAGTTGATTTGGATCAGAGGCAACCTCAACGCTCAAATTTATGCTGAGACGATTGTATCAGACGTCATCGTTCCTCTACAAGTGCAAATCGGTCCCTTATTTCAGTTAATGCATGATAATGCACGACCGCACACCGCAAGAGTTGTAAGACAGACTCTCGCCGCAGCTAACATCAATGTCCTGCCCTGGCCTGCTCAGTCGCCAGACTTGAACCCGATTGAGCATGCATGGGATATGCTACAGAGAAGAGCTCTGCCGAATATGGAGGGTATCCAGTCGCAAGAAGACCTTTTTTTGTTGTTGCAACGAACATGGGCGGCCATTCCACAGCGTGATTTGGATGAACTCATTTTGAGTATGCCAAACCGATGTTCTTGTGTTGTTAGTGTTCGCGGTAGAAACACGGATTATTAATTGTTTAAGTTACCCAATAAAATTTTAAAGAAAACTGTTATTTCAGTCTTTTTTTCGAACTTTAATGTTAGTGGTTCAAATGTCAAAAATCCCTTTATTAGAAAATGGCAAATTTCTTTATTAATGTAAAGGTGACTTGGTTTATCGTTACTGTGACAAACGAAAACACTTTATTTGATGAATCCTTAAAGAAAATTTTAATTAATATCAATCAGGAGAAAAGTTATTACAAAAATATATGTTGATCTCTAGACACTTCTGATGTGTGTAGTTACATTAAAATCTGTATAGTGGCAAAATACACACATCAAAAGTGTCTAGGGATCAACATATATTTTTGTAATAACTTTTCTCCTGATTGATATTAATTAAAATTTTCTTTAAGGATTCATCAAATAAAGTGTTTTCGTTTGTCACAGTAACGATAAACCAAGTCACCTTTGCATTAATAAAGAAATTTGCCATTTTCTAATAAAGGGATTTTTGACATTTGAACCACTAACATTAAAGTTCGAAAAAAAGACTGAAATAACAGTTTTCTTTAAAATTTTATTGGGTAACTTAAACAATTAATAATCCGTGTTTCTACCACGAACACTAACAACACAAGAACATCGGTTTGGCATACTCAAAATGAGTTCATCCAAATCACGCTGTGGAATGGCCGCCCATGTTCGTTGTAACAACAAAAAAAGGTCTTCTTGCGACTGGATACCCTCCATATTCGGCAGAGCTCTTCTCTGTAGCATATCCCATGCATGCTCAATCGGGTTCAAGTCTGGCGACTGAGCAGGCCAGGGCAGGACATTGATGTTAGCTGCAGCGAGAGTCTGTCTTACAACTCTTGCGGTGTGCGGTCGTGCATTATCATGCATTAACTGAAATAAGGGACCGATTTGCACTTGTAGAGGAACGATGACGTCTGATACAATCGTCTCAGCATAAATTTGAGCGTTGAGGTTGCCTCTGATCCAAATCAACTCAGTTCTTCCGCCGATCCAAATACCCGCCCATACCATGATGGTTCCACCACTATAAGGATGGACTTCCTGGCAGGATTTTAATCGCTGTTGGCGTCCAGGGGTTCTCGAGTGTCGTATACGTCTTGTATCCGGTCTCATACCAAAACGAGACTCATCAGAAAAGCACACGAAACGCCATTGTTCTTCTGCCCAATTTCTGTGTTCAAGAGCCCATTGATATCGAATCCTACGATTGTGCATTGCTATAGGTGGTACCCGTAGCGGTCTTCGGGAATGAAGGTTCACTTCATGCAAGCGGTTTCTGACTGTTTGGTCGCTAATTAAGTTCCCTGAAGAGTGATGAAGCCTCACGGCTAACATCATGGCGGTTATTGTTGGAGCTCTTCGAGTTAAGATTTGAATGTATCGGTCTTGTCTCCGTGTGGTGCAGCGATACCGTCCTCCATGGCGCTCAGCCACGGTACCAGTGCTTCGGTAACGTGTCCAAAGTCGACTGATAACACTCTGACTTGTATTCAGAGCTAAAGCCACAGTACGTTGCCGGGAACCAGCTTCTATCATTCCCACGGCTCTGAGCATTTCTTCCCTGCTTAAATGACGTCGCCGCTCCATAATAACGTTGGTTTTAATCAGTAGTAGGGAAACAGTAGCACTAATAATGTCTTCAATGCGTTGTATGTTTTTATAGGGAAAATATTGACAGCTGATTTTCATCTTTTACTCGAATTTGATTCACAGTTCCTGATTCAAATTATGAAATGCACCAAAAAGGATCCATATAAATTTATAAAATCATAAATTTATTACAAAGCCACATCTCAATCTCAAGAAATCCGCATAAAAATGCTTGATCCCTAGACACTTTTGATGTGTGTATATAAATAAAATCATTATGTTCAATTAGTGGTCCACCTAAGTCCTAGAACCAGCTCAGGGGGGGGTCATGACCCCCATGACCCCCCCCCTGGATCCGCCGTTGCATTTATGGCACATCACGGCCTACCTATGTACTTCCATGAGAAGTAGGACAAATCCACTAGACTGGAATGAGAGCCGACAGGATTTTTCATAACGATCATGGATACGGTACTTAGAGCCGGCAGGCCAACTTGTTTGTTCTGCGGTGACGTCATACTTTGAATATGTACTAAAAGTGACCATTTCTCTTATCATTTTTTTTCGCAACAATATGCAGTGACTTCCGCGCATCGTAGCTCTGAAATGCAACCACTGAGAATCGACAGACCAATATATTTCATCTGCGGAGACGCCATAATTTGAATATGTACTAAAACTGACCATTTCTCTGATCGTTTTTTTTTCGCACCAATGAAGCCTCTTGTAAGCGCTATAACTATAAGATGCAACAACAGAGAGCAGGCTGTTCTCATAAACGGTGAAGGAAAACGTCGTGAGGAAACCAGCATGTCCTAATAGAACTAAAAATTCGATGACATGTGACATCTACCAACCCGCACTGGGCCCGCGTGGTGGATTACAGTACCCACTCTCTCTCATAGAGGCCTGTGTCCCAGCAGTGGGAACATTATAGGCTGATGATGATGATGATGACAGAGAGCAGACAGAACGACATCATTCACATAAGGGGACTACTCTACAAACCATAAAAGTATATCTAACCGTATCTATGATCGTTATGAAAATCCCGTCACCTCTTCAACTAATCCTTGTAGTAGTCGCTTGCGAAATTAAGGAAAACGGAACATTCGACATTACCGTCATAATTTTGTTTGTCAACGTTATGATTAGATTAACCATGTACTGCGTATCAACCGCTATTGATATGAGTCTAGAAAGCTTGATAATGTTCTTAGGTGGACGAAATTAGTTTAATCATTATTTATTTTACGAATGAAAAATTTCGTTGAAAAAGAGGTTTTTTTTTTATTATCTATAGGCCCGCGTTTGACCACTATCTCACCTGATGGTAAGCGATGATGTGGTCGACGGTGAAGCACGCTTGCCTAGAAGAAACCTATTCACTCTTGACTTAAAGACCCCTAGATTGTAGCTATCGGGAAACACAGACTCCGGCAGGGAATTCCACTCCTTAGCGGTTTGTGAGATGGAAAGCAAAACTCGTGAATTGAAAAAGACGTGGATGATGATGTTGATGATTAATCATACCATACGGGAAATTAGCTAGCTATACTCTGGTTATTTTATAATCATCATCATCTGCTTAGCCTTTTTCTCAAACTATCTAGGGGTCGGCTTCCAGTCTAACCGGATGCAGCTGAATACCAGTATTTTACATGAAGCGATTGCCTATCTGATCTCCACAACCCAGTAACTGGGTAATACGATACCCCTTGGTAAGACTGGATGTCAGACTTGGCTTCTGACTACTCGTAATGACTGTCAAAGATCTACAAATGACAGCGGGACTATCGGCTTAACGTGCTTTCCGTGGCACGGAGGAAACTCGGTATGTAATTATGATCACCCATCCACGGACCAACTTCGGCAAGCACGGCTTAACCTTAAAGATCGACCCGTGTGGCTGTTATTAGTTGGCCACGAGGTCCTCTGGGTTATCTTATAATAATGACATCAATAAAAACATTATAAACTCTTCATTTCAAGTATAACACAATATGGATATGCAAGTAATACAAAACTTTATTATTTTATAAATATTCATTGTATGTTATCCTATTCTCGTTCTCACACATTTGTATAATCTCAACATGAATGATGTAACCAAGATTTAAAAGAGTGTCCATGGAGTTTCTTGCCCATTCTTCTTCATAGAGATCTACGCTTTGGAATGGGCCACTACTTTTACAAGTTATTATGGCTTGTGAATGTGACCTGGGCTGTACATTCCTATTTTTTTTTAGTTTTTTTTTTTACCTTCAAATGGTACTGTAACGGGCTATCATCATTCTCTTGCCCTTATCCCAATTTATTTGGGGTTGGCGCAGCATGTCTTCTTCTTCCATACTTTTCTATTACTTGTCATCTCATTGGGCCATGTTTGGTCAGTCTTAACATAAGGATGAGAGAGGAGAATGGTCGATTATTTACAAATTTCACACTGCCAGAAGCTACATAAGCTTATATATTTAAGTTTTAGATTCCTGCATACGTGAACGATATGACTAATATTATCAGATATCTAAAGCATGATTGTCATGGTACATTTGGTACTTGATAATGAATCGCTTGTCTTTATAAGGCAACTGCTTTGCACGTAATAACATTCACAGTGATGCTCTTTGTGTAGACATCACAGATGTTATGTATTATAAACATCTATCTTGATTTGGTAACAAGCTTCTGTAGGCTGAATGATTTTCAAATTGTAATATATAGACTAATATTATAAAGAGGAAAGATTTGATTGTTTGTTTGTTTGTTTGTTTGCATTGAATAGGATCCGAAACTGCTGGTCCGATTTGAAAAATTCTTTCAGTGTTATATAGCCCATTTATCGAGGAAGGCTAATTATGCTAATTATCATCATGCTACGACCAATAGGAGTGGAGCAGCAATGAAAAATGTTGCGAAAACGGGGAAAATGTGACTCAAACGAAGTTGCGCCGGACAGCTAGTCTATAGTAATATAATATATTAATATATATATAAATATAAATTATAAAGCTGAAGAGTTTGTTTGTTTGCTTGAACGCGCTAATCTCAGGAACTACTGGTCCGAAATTCTTTCAGTGTTAGATATTAATTATTATCGATGAAGGCTATAGGCTATATATCATCACGCTACGACCAATAGGAGTGAAGCAGGAATGAAAAATGTTGCGAAAACGGGGAAAATGTGACGCAGACGTAGTTGAACGGGACAGCTAGTCAAACAATACCAGCAAAGAATTTTTGTAAAAAGATCTTCATCTTCCTGCCCTCGTCCCCCCATGTTACTTAGGGTTGGTGCAACACGTTTTTTTCTTTCATTCTCCTATGTCAAAACCGTCACGCTATATAATTCCTCACACAATCCATCCATCGTTTCCTTGGTCTTCCTCTCCCTCTCCATCCATCCCCATTTATATAAATTGTAAAAAGATATTACTTGGGTACTTTTAATCTATTTTTCGGTTTTTTGTTTTAGGCTTTTATCTGACCGAGTTTTCCTTGATGAGTAGGTTCATGCACAACATCACTAGCCGTCAATAAATAATAACTGCCACATGAATCGAGATTGAGCAACGCTTGCTGAGGTTGGTCCGTGGATGGGCAACCATGCCTTACACAGTGAGAACCTTCCGTGCCTTGGGAAGCACGCTCTGTTGTCATTCATAAACCTTTGACTGTAAATAAGGGAAGTCAGAAGTCCGAAAGTAGGAATAACCAGCCTTGCCAATGGGATATCTTGTTACCCATGTAGAAACCAGGTTGTCGTAGGTTAATACAGGGAGCAACTGCTCCATGTAAAATACCTGCTGGTCATCAGTTGCATTCTGTTGGACAGGGATCAACCTCGACATGGTTAGCAAAAATCTAGGCCAAAAATAAAATCTTACCAACAACCACTGCGCCAGCCTGAGCCTCTCCCAACAACGCCTCCTTGTACTTCCTCAAGGACTCATCCTCCTGATCTGCAGCGAGGATCTCGTCAATAGTCTTTTCTGGAGGAGGCCTGTACGAGGACTTGATCTCTTCTTCTTCCTCCTCCTCTGGGGTGCGGGTCACTTCGGGTTCTCCAGACATGGTGGGTATGCTAGAAATAAAACTATTTTGATTAATTATTTATGGATACATACTTTTTTATTTTGACCTTAGAAATGGCAAGTGTTTTTGTTAGATGCTGCTTCAATTCTTGCCCTGTCAGTTTCATTTGACAGGAAAGTGAGTGGAATTTAACATGATAGGGAATCAGAATCAGGGAATGGTCCAAAAGGCCAGTTTGAATTTATAATTTCGCTTGAACGTCCATACATACTATATTTGTATCTGTGGACGTTCAATTACGTATGCTATAAAGTTTATTTGTAAAATGATTTGTATTTTACAAATAAACTTTAAGACAGTGTCAGTTCTATTGAAGTGTTAAGTATCATCAAGTGGTTGCATTTCCCAACTATGTTGAGGTCGGTTTCCAGTCTAACTGGATGCAGCTGAATACCAGTATTTTACATGCAGTGACTGCCTATCTGAATCCACAACCCAGTTGGAACTGGATAATATGATACCCCTTAATGCTTGCTGACCCCCTTGCCGGCTACTTCTTAGACTTTTGCCATTAACTAACTGTAACAACTGTCAAAAATGTACAAATGACAGGAGGGACCAATGGCTTAACATGCTTTCTGAAGCACGGAGGCAACTTGGCATGTGATGGGTGGTCACCCATCCATGTACCTAGGCAAGCATGACTTAATGTCAAGTTCGACCCTAGTTCTTTTATTATTTAGTCTTTAGCATCTCAAGAAGTGTTGAGTATATAAATATTTTTCATATTTTATGTTTATCACTAGTGATCAGTATGACAAGTGATAGTTATGCCTGATGCAAACCACTTGAAGCCATATTTATCAGTAATGAGTGACATTTAAAGATCACAATTGACTGTAGGTATTACCTATTGACATCACAATAACTCAATTCAATGTTATTGCGACCATAACAGTCTAGTTTGTGTTATTTATTTGTGATCTATCAGGTACATTGAAGCTATTTATTTATTTAAATTAGTTTGGCTGGTCCCGCCTGCCAAGCGTGGCGATTATGGCAAAACCCCCCAAAATGTCAATGAGGCAACACTTGGCGGAGGCTTATGTCCAGCAGGGGACGTCTTTCGGGCTGAAATGATGATGATCAGTTTGGCTGGTCTGACTATATCGAAGCTGTAATTAAAAGTGAAGAGTTTTTATCACAAGAAGATGGATTTCGGAACTGAATCTTCTTTCAAGAACATACAATTATCATAATCTTAGCCCAACAACTTAGCCCTATCATAAATCAAGAAGTTAAATAAATCCTATACGGGATCTAATCGGTAATAAATATCAGATCTATTTGTGGTGTATGACTAATAAACTGATTGATCTGTAATCAATATTTATATTGTTCAAGGTAAAATTAACTATTAACTAGAATTGGTCTATGTATGCTTTATGATTACTGAACAGCAGTGGAAGGCAAAAATTCATTTTAAATTAGTTGTTCCATACATTTTGACCATGTAGGTATATCACGTAGGATACATTAGATTTTAAATTACCAATGAAATATAAAATATCTATGTGGGGCGTTTCAGAATGATGTTAGGAGGATGTGGCATTTTCGCATTGGTGTCCCTTACACCTTGCATATAAATACATACAGCATTTCAACTCTGCACCATAGGTACAGAATATACAAGGTGGATCGGGACGATCAACATTCCTTTAAATCACATAGTGTCTTATTTTTTACCCGTATTAAAAAAATCAATCAAATCCAATGAATACTTTAGCCACAGGAAAACGTTTTGCACAGGTTCTTGACAGCTTCTTGACTCAGATCTACAAAATGTTGAAAAATAAGAAAATGATAAAAAGTTTCCTGTGACTAAATTATTCATAGGATTTGATTGTTTTTTTTTTTAATATGGTTAAAGAATATGACACTCTCTATGTGATTTATAGGAATGTTGATTGTCCCGCTGCACCTTGTATAGCTACTGAACAAGCTTTACTCAGTAGTATACATCTTGCAAGATGTATGGTACAGAGTTTTAAAGGTCAGAGAAGTCCCAATCACAGGGCTGTCAGTCCTCACCTACTATGATAACTTGATAAGTTACCCTAGCAGACTTGCAAATCAATTCTCAAAATGTGTACAGAAAGAATAATAATAACATCTTGAATTTCATAACACTATCTACATGCATTCAGCCAGTCATTATCAACAGGAAAAAAGGCTTGAAAAGGTAGGTACTGCAATCAATCAATAAGAAACTAGTATTTCAAAGCAACTTGCAGTCGAATGTCACATGCAATCGTCGCTTAGAATCGTATGAATCATAGTCCCCCATAACCTCTACAACTAAGCTTACAATTTTATAAAAATATATTTCCAGATAGTTATCACTCAGACCGGATTCACGCGAGACGCATAGATAAAGAATAATACAAACCCGCTTGCCGTGAAACTACATGTAAACGAAATACAGCCCGCTAGTGGAACCGCCCAAAAAAACTAATAATCGGAAACTTATTGGATAAGAACTCCGTGAATTAAATAATACTTGTTTAAAAATAAAGCAGCTTTGCCACACGTAGTGACTCCGTACATCCTACAACAACATAATTAAGCGGCTTCACAATTGCAACCCAATAAAGCTTCAGAAGCGGCCTTATCTCGACATTCGTAAAACTTGGATTTAACTTACGTTTCAATAGAATATGCTGGTCAGACCAAACAAAATCAATAACTTGTAATTGCACAATCGTAACAAGCACTAATTAGCACCAAATAAAGACAAACAACTTACGAAAATTTGCGATTTGTAAAATCTATAGATCAAAAATGACGGACAAAACGATTCCGGGCGGTCATCGAACTCTCAAAATTAATTTATTCGATGAAATGGAAGTGCGACATTTGTTGCAACTCTGACATCTCGAGTATTTCTATCTCACTTCACTCACTATGAACTCTCTGTCGTTTCCAGTACGATAAAAAGAGATGCCAATACCTAGCAGCTAAGAATTTTCTCACGTGTTGCCAGACTAATTAACCTGTCTGAGAGACTTCCGGTGTGGGCCATTGTTTATGGAAAATGTGCGTTACTCGTAGTGGAGTACCGGTTATTTCTATTGACTAAACTACCTAAACCTAGTAAAGTTTTCTCAACATCAGCATCAACTCAATCATTATAATTCTTTGTCGATCTGACTGAGTAACAAAAAAAATGTGCGTGAAAGAAGTGAACCTTCGTAATGTGGAAATGAGTGCTTTCATACCCCCTCCATGGTAGTGTTAAACGTTTAACGCAACCTTGTTGGAAGTCGCATGAAGCTTCACTTCAAAATGATGAAAATCGATCTGTTCCAGTTCCAATTTAGCAACACACGATAGCCGCATAAATTAATCAAGAACACGGTTTACCGGATTTATCGTCTAAGGCTCTGAGTGTGCCAAAAAAGCTTGTTTCAATCTTTGATGAAAAAATGAACTGGAAAAAAGCGCGGGAAACGTTCAACTAGACGGACGCGTCCTTTTTGAATTAAAGATTAATTATTTTATAAAATACTGTAAAATAGGATCAGTAGTTTAGTTTTAGTGTTCTCTTCTTTAATTTATAGTTTTGTAGTTTTTTTTTTCTTCGGTAGTGGTAAGTTTTTACTATAATTATTGTTGAAGCCTTTTAATGAACGACCCGCCAGACCCGGGGGACTTTGTTCCCCCGGCAGGCAATTTTGTTACTGTGGTGAGCAATGAGTCAGGCATGGATACCGATGGGTCGTCCTCGGCTCGCAACCTTAAAAGAAGTCGCGTACATGTGTGCAAACACTGTAACAAACGCCGTCGCACCCGAAAAAACCACGGTTCCGAATCGTCGGGTTGTGGTTGCACGGATCCTAAAAGTCCTACAACAACTTTAGCAGAACCTATTTGCCCTGTAATACCAACCATTGCTGCTGATTTTCAGGCTCCATCCGTAGCTGTTCCCGCGCAAATCGGTCGTAAAGCATACGACAAAACCGACAGTGCACCTTACACTATTCATTTACAGAAAAAAACTATTTCCCCTGATGATGATACTACACTGCACCCAATCACATTTGGCAAATATCTCAAACATAACGCCTTTAAAAACATTATAAATGGAAGCGTCAAAAAAATTGGGCGTAATAAAATTTCTCTGTCATTTTCCAATTATCTGGATGCAAATTCTTTTATTTCACATAGTAGTCTGGAAACATATAATTACAAAGCTTTTATACCCACATTTAATGTTACAAGAATGGGTCTAGTACGTGGTGTTCCTGCAGAATGGTCTCCTGAGGAAGTAATTGATAATATTACAGTTCCAATTGGTTGCGGTCCAATTTTAAAAGTCAGACGCCTTAATTTTAAATCTGTTGTTGATGGTACAACAATTTGGAAGCCATCCCAATCCATTGTAGTTACTTTTGATGGACAGGTTCTACCTAAAAGAATCTTTATGTGCTACAATGCATTACCTGTTGATTTATATATTTTCCCTACTGTACAATGTTTCAATTGCTGTCGTTTTGGACACACTAAAATTCAGTGCAGATCTAAACCTCGCTGTTATAAATGTGGTCAAGGCCATACTGGAGAGAGCTGTGAAAGGGAAGTAGAAAATGCATCTTGCTGTCTGTGCTCTGGCTTTCACTATGACATTAATAAATCTTGTCCTGAATTATCTAGACAAAAACAGATTAAATCATACATGGCACATAGCTCAGTTTCTTATGCTGAAGCAGCTAAAGTATATCCCCCAGTAACTAAATCTTATGCTGACACACTTTTATCTTCTCCTTCAAAAAACTTTGCAGAAACTCCATCAATCTCTTCACCTAATAGAATGCAGGCTTCAAGTAGTTATAAAAAGACTGTCTTTCTGAAACCACGCTCTCCACCCAAATCTACACAAGGTTACAATAAAGAGGCCCACAATGCTATTATTAATGATTTTAAAATTCCCCAGCCATCTAATGGTTGTGCCTTTTCTAATAATCAAAATAATGATAAAAATGATGTAAACTTTTCTATAAATGATTTACTCTCTGCATTACACAATCTTCTTTCTCAGTTCAACATCTCACCGTCCAACGTTGCCTCAACTTTCAATGTACCTCAATCCATTCATAATGGACAACACATCCAATATAATCCAGTGGAACTGCCGCAGTCTACTAAACAAAAAGAGTGATGTAATATACCTTTTAAACAAATATGAGCCATTTGTCTTTGCTTTAGCAGAGACTTGGCTCAAATCAAATCTTATTTTTAAAATTAATGGTTATTTAACCATTAGGGAGGATAGATCTGATGGGTATGGTGGTGTAGCTATACTTATCAAGAACTCTTTTCCTTTCTCTATTGTTTCATTACCTCCTCATAGTGAGGAAATTTCTATTGTAGCTATTAAGGTGCACCAAACTTGTTTTGTTTCTATTTACATTCCTCACCCTTCTTCTTCTATTCTTCAAGAGATGAATAATCTCTTTTCTTTTCTTCCAAAGCCTTTCTTAATATTGGGGGACTTTAATTGTCATCATCAATCATGGGGTTGTTCTGTTTCTAATTGTCATGGTGAAGATTTACTAGATATAATTGACTCACATAACTTATGCATCTTGAACTCAGGAGCTGCTACTCGCCGTTCAGATCCCAACCAAAACCAAAGTGCAATTGACCTTTCTATCTGTTCTCCAAACTTAGCCTCTTCATTAACTTGGCATACTCTAACCTCTACTTATGGAAGTGACCATTTCCCAATAGTTATTTCTTACCCTCTTTCCAAATCAAAGGCTTCATCAAGGAGATCTAACTTAAAACATAAATTACCAAGTAGAAATAGTAGTGACTGGGACAAATTTAGAAGCCTTGTTGACAGTAAGCTTTGCTCCCTGCCTGTAATTTCTGATGGCAATGAAAACAGCTGTGCTGAAGCTTTAGCACTTTTGTTAATTGAAACTGCAGATGTAGTTTTTCCTGTAAAAAATAACAATAATAGTATAATACCCTCGCCTCCATGGTGGGACTCTGAGTGTACAGAATTAGTTAACAAACGTAGAGGCAGAATACAATTATAACCTGGATATGTCTGATATTAATTTTGAAACTGTTACTAACCTAATTAACGAAACTTATAAACTTTTTAAGAAGAAAAAATTTGAATCTTGGCGTAACTTCTGTTTATCAATTTCACCGAACACTCACCCAACGATTGTCTGGCGTAATATCCGTAGATTTAGATCAATTTATAAGAACCCTTCCCCTATACCTGTTTCTTTAGCCAGCGAATTTTTAGATAATTTAGCGCCGCCTTGGGTCCCTGAGGCTGTTAACCCTAACATGTCCTTACCAATATTGTCAATAACCAACGGACCACATAACCAGGACACCCATACGACTCTAAATGACCCATTCACTCTTACTGAATTAAAGGGTGTTATTCATAAAACTAAGGATTCTGCACCTGGCAGTGATGGCATCCCATATTCCTTTTTTGCTCATTTAAATGAAGACGTCCTCAGTTACTATTTACAACTTATCAATTCTATTATGATCACTGGAAACATCCCTGTTGAATGGAAACGTCAAATGGTGTTGCCATTCCTTAAACCAAATAGAATCCCATCCAGTGTCTCCATATGTAAATCGAGAGCTACCGTGTTGCAAGGGTAAAAATACGGTGTTTATAGAAAAAATACGGTGAATTTGATAAAATTGTACCGTGTAAATTACATGTAAATTACCGTGCAATTTTTAAAGAAAAAAACAACATTTTGAAGCAATCAAGTCTGAATATATTTGTTTTTTAATTATTATCAAAGAAAATTTAAATATGTAATATGTGGTATTATTCTGAATCGGATGCTCCTAGCACGACAGTATCTTTTTCGTAAAAGGATTTATTCATTTTTGACAACATGTCGTTGGTTGGCCTGAAATCCACACAGTTTTTGCCATTTCTTTTAACTGATTGCTGGGTGAAAGTATTCCCTTTTATTGTTTGGGTTAGAAGTTTTTTTCTTTTTTTCGTTTTTTTTTTAGTTGTAATGGTATTACGGTGATATATGACACGGTAATACATTTTTACCTTGACGGTAGATAGAGACCAGATTACGGTGCATCTACGGTAATTACCGTGTATATGGAGACACTGATCCCATCTGACGCTTCTTCATACCGCCCCATAGTTTTGTCTTCAGTTCTGATGAAATTAGCTGAGCACTTAATTAAAAATCGTCTAGAATGGTTTGTTGAAAGTAAGGGTCTTTTGGCAGAATCACAATATGGCTTTAGAAAGGGTAGGAGTACCAGTGACTGTTTAGGCATTTTAACATCGGATATTCGGATTTCATTTTCTAATAATCAATCCACTGTCGCGGTTTTCCTTGACATTAATTCAGCATATGATAATGTTGTATTATCAGTTTTACAAAATAAATTAAGAGCCCTAGGGGTCCCATTGAATTTGTCAAATTTTATTATTAATATCCTGACTGAACGCTCTATTAGTATGCTAATTGGTGATCAAGAGGTATCTTACCTTGTGTGGAAAGGCCTACCACAGGGTTCTGTGCTCAGTCCCCTGCTTTACAATATTTACACTTTTGATTTAGACTCGTCCTTATCTGATCATGTTACGGTTCTTCAATATGCCGACGATTTGTTGTTATATTCTTCAAGCCAATCCATCGAACAGGCTAGCCAGGCTATCAATTCCGCTTTATCTAATTTGGAGTCATGGTTACATCTTAACGGCTTGAATATATCCACGTCTAAAAGCGCGGCAGTTTTATTCACCCGAAAGAGAAATATTCCCACAATAAATGTCCTTTATAAGGAAACTCCTATCCCGATTAAAGATAATTTCAGATATCTAGGTGTAATACTTGACAGTAAATTAAGTAGTGTCCCTCATTGTGATTATATTGTTAACAAATGTGAAAACCACATAAACATGCTTAGATGCCTGTCAGGTGTGTGGTGGGGTGCACATCCTTTTTCTTTAAAATTAATCTACAATGCTATAATCAGAAGCACTTTAGATTATGGATTATTTATTCTTGAACCGGGTAGTGTTATGGCTTTTAAAAAATTGGACCGTATCCAGTCTAAATCTTTACGAATTATTGCGGGTGCTATGAAGTCGAGTCCCATAAATGCCTTACAGGTTGAATGCGGGGATGCTCCTTTATATCTTAGAAGACAGTTTCTTTCTGATAAGTATTTGTTCCGAATTATTCAGTTCTCAACCCATCCTCTCATTTCTAAACTGGACATTTTAGTGACGCTGATTGATTCTTCAGATTACTGGTCCCATAAACGTGCTCCTTGTTTAGTAATAAGCTATAAAAAATACCTTTCTCTATCTTCTCCAGTACACCGTTCCAACAAACTTCCCATATTTAGCAGTAGTTATGATAGTTTACATTTCAAACCCATCACACAATTTCACTGTACTAGTAAATCTGACCCCGTTTGTCATTTAAGTTTCAACAATTTTCTGGCCGAACACTCGGACTACCATCACATTTTTACGGATGCTTCCAAGCGTTCCCCGACAGGTTGTGTGGGGATTGCCACTTTTCATTCGCAATACAAAATCGTTCAAAAAATAAAACTTCCTCCGGAGACTTCCGTTTTTACAGGAGAATGTTTTGGCATTTTGAAAGCCATTGAATATAGTCGGGTTTTTAAGCTCAAAAAAAATATAATTTTTTCGGATTGTCAAAGTGCGCTCCTAGCCATCAACCAATCTCCACTGACACATAAATTCCAGTTGCCCATAATTTATTTAATAAGAGAATTTGCGTACAGAACCTTATCTGAGGGCAATACTTTGCAATTTGCGTGGGTTCCAGCCCATGCTGGAATCGAGGGCAATGAAGTGGCGAATTCTCTCGCCGGTGAAGCGGTGCAGTGTGGGGACATAGTTCCATACTTAAATTTTAACTCGGATATTATAAATTTACCTAAAACTTTTCTTTTGGACACCTGGAAGGTAGCCTGGGAAATCAGTAGTAGACAAAAGGGTCGTTATTTTTCTTTGATCCACCCCGAAGTTTCGGAAAAACCGTGGTTTGGCGGGGCTAAGTTTGGCAAGATGGAGACCTCCGTTCTCATACGTATGAGACTCGGTCACGTTTGTTCTCCAGCTCATCTTGCCAAACTTAAAATTATAAATGATCCCAGTTGTTCGTGCGGCACAGATGTGGGCGATTTGAACCACATTCTTTTCTCCTGTCCTCTCTATGACCGTTCTTCCTTTCTCAGTGATCTATTGTCTCTCCGTATTCCTTTTCCTACTTCAGTTCTCTCTTTATTTTGTACAAATAGTTTACCTGTATATAAATGTATAGCTTCATTCATCACCATTAATAATATTAGATTGTAATACAAATTTAACTTCATCAATATATTGTATTTCATCATTCATTAGTAATATCTAGTTAGTTATAATCCTATTATCCTACTGATCCTATATCCTAAATTCCGTTATAAATATTAATATTGATAAATTCCTGTTTCCCTAACTTTGTCTCCTTCAATAATAATCCTCCAATCTAAATAACTTGACACTGGCTAAATGCACAAACCGTGCGAAGCCAGAAAAAAAAAAAAAAAAAAAAAAAAAATGAACTGTCTTTGATCAAATCCGACAAATGTCAAAATTGAATGATGACAGTCTTTCAATCGACTGTCAGTGTCGTTTTCCTATTCCAAATTCCACTGTTATTGTTGAATTCGTACGATCAAATCGAAAATAGTAGGATTAATTAATTAAAGATGCGGCTTGAAAATAACAATTATCTCTTTCTTATTCAATTATATTTAATACATAAGTGTGAAGAGTACTAAGCTTGTTTAGGTAGAGCTATTAGTAGGTAATTTAGTATTGTAACAGCGTAATGTTATTTCGTAACGAATAATCACTTCTACAGTAATCAAAATGGACTGAAATCTATTTTCATTACGAATATTTTAAACTACAAAATAAAATAATGTTTGTAAGTATCTCAATTCTCCGTGAAGTCCTTTAATTGACCTCTTCCAATAACAAGCAGAAATTGTTACCTTGATTTCAGAAATTAAACATTTCACGACTCCCAGCTATAATAAGATATCAGGAGTATCTTATTAGACGTTGTACAACTGTGTCGCAAGCTTCAGATGATGAAAAAGAAAAGGAGCTGGAGAGAATAGCTAAAGATGTAAGTTGAATTTTGTAATTCCTTTTTTTTAAATATGGTATTGTACACTGAAACATTCGTTTTCAATCTTAAATGTCATCCTGATTTACAATCATGACTGAATATTTTAGCTGCACCCTAATACCATAGTCGTAAAATATGGAATCAGTAATAACTGTAACAAATTGAAAAGTAAAGGTTCATCTACCTACAGCAAAAGAACTATAAGCTGTGCTGGCTGAATACACAATCAATTTGATGAAAGAGCATACTAAAATAAAACCTCATTTCAATTCCAGGCCTGCATAGATGAACCTCCAACAACATGCTGCCAGTCCGGATGTTCAAACTGTGTCTTCATAGTTTGGGCGGAAGCCTTATCAGTCAAGATGCGAGATGCTGGTCCTGAACTCAGTGAGAAGATATTGAAGATGGTTGAGGACCCCAACATGAAAGCATACCTAGAAATGGAACTCAGGATACGAGGATTAAAAAAATAGTCATGTACCTTTTTGGGATAGACTAGTTATTTTGTAGATTTTATGCTTTGTAGTTTAAATATTCTTCAACATTTTCTATTGTTCTGGTCTACATAATATGGGATTTTACACAATGTTGTAAATGCATAAAACACCTGAGTACAAATTGTAGAACATTTTGTATGATGTTGTATGAAAATATGAATTCAAAATGCAATAGCAAATACCTTTGCGATAATCACAGAACACAAATTATGTAACCAGAGTTATTATTTATATGTTGGCCATCAATCTCAATGTCACATCATCAGTATTTTTTTTTAAACTTATTTTCAAAGTATGTTTACAATGAATTAATTCAAACCATTCTTATTCAATCATTCATTCCATGTATTATCAATCATTCATTCCATTAAATGAGAAAGTATAAAATAATATGAAACTACATCTAGTTAGAACAGTAGCTAATGATTGAGCTAGTGAGATTATTTATTTATGATACTATTTATATACACACAGTAGACAACACAGGAGAAAAACATAAAATATTTGAGTACAAAGTTACTGCTTATTTCACATGAAATTTCTGCCAAGGAGAAATGAAAAAGAAATGTAGACAAAGAAAGAAGGAAGAGAAAAAATCGTTATCCATGTATCATTATGTGTGTATGATTATCTATGTGTTAGTGTTTTTTTGTCTGTAAAAGCTTATGTTCTTTTGTATAAATAAAATAACTATTGTACAAAAGTAGAAATCATTTTAATAGAATAAATAAATTATTTTTATATTGTTATTTACATTTTGTTGTCTCTAAGATAATATTAAACCTATTCACAAATTGTACAAAAATGAATGTATATAATGTTTGTATATTTATATAACACTTCAAGCACATAGTACAGAGGTGGGCTTAATGCCATAGGCATTTTCTACCAATCAACCTTTGGGTGATGCAGTGACAAACAGTGGTAGGTGTTACATAACTAAAAATATTATTAAAAACCAACCACAAATGGTGTTGTTTGCTGAAGATAATTTAATATTTAGGATAAACAGACGTGCCACAAACCTCGACGACGTAAATAACGCTCTAATGCAGGTCCATAACTGGTTTACCACTAATAATTTAGTACTAAATGGGAAAAAAACGAAGTGCATTAGATTTACTCTACAAAATGTGGATTTGTCGATAAAACTGTTTTCTTGAGGATCACGCTTGACTCAAAGCTCCGATGGGGTCCTCATTTAACATCTCTAGCAGGACGCCAAAGTTCAGCAGAATATGCTGTCAGAAAAATACGCAAAAATACAGCAAATATGGACACCGTTTCTGTTAATGAGATATTCCTGATGGAAAAACTCTATGACACTGCCCGACCTGGGAATCGAAACTAGGACCACGATATCCGACGTCGTATCCTGGCTGCGTTTCGGTGACCTCTTCGGAGGAACCGAAGGTTTTGTCTGTGCAATAATGGACGACATTATGATGACGAATAACTAGGTACCGGAAACAAGGATGGCACGGTTGACATTATGTCGGGCTTGCCACCGTCGGCCATCCGGGAGAATCGATCCGAAACATTATTTCTGGTTGTTCTAGTCTGGCTATCGTTGCCAGGATAATCCACTAGCAACTTTCTTTGAAGTACAACCTTATGGAATCAGAAGTGCCATACCTAATACTATAAGTATGCGCCCGACCCAGTCCTCGATGATGGTAATATCATGTTGTATTGGTATCGACATTACCGTCACTGACAGGACTATTGTTGCCAATAAGCCTGACATTGTGGTGATAGATCGATTGGAGCGTCGTACAATGATTGTTGATATAACGGCCCCGCATGACGAGTACCTCGTGAAAGTTGAGAAAGATAAGCAATTCAAACATCTAGATCTGGCTCGCGAGTACAGCAGTCATTGTGCCGATAGTCGTGTCGGCCAATGGCTTATTAGCCAAAAGCCTCGACCAACATCTGAGTAGGCTTTCACTTGGCAGCTGGATCAAGGGCTTGATTCAGAAAGCAGTACCTACTTCTGGACACGGCGCGTATTGTAAGCAAGTTCCTCTCTCAAGAGCCCTGACCACCGGTAGCTCGGACCCTGTTCCTGATGCCAGCCAAACATCTTTCATGCAGCCTCTCAAAGAAAAAAACATGAAAGTCAATTGAAAAGTCATCCTTCGTTCAACCTCTCTCATAAACTCAAACATCCATCCCCCCCGACCCTTGCTCGACGAGCCAGCCCGCGCCGCTGAGCATGTAACGTTAAATTCCCTAAATAATAATATTATGACCCAGCCTGTCCCTTGCTGCCCACCCCTCAATGACGCCCTAAGCCGAGGTCCGAACCCCACAGGGGGTGCCCTTAGCGAGCGGTCATTTAATTGTACTTAGTTTGTAAGCCCTGGCTGGGGGCCTTACATTCATTTGAGGTCACCACAGGATTGCCCGGTTGAGCAGAAATAACCTTAGCAGGTTGATCTGCGAGTGGCCATGTCAAAAAAAAAAAAAAAAACAAACATCCACGACATACCTACGTCTTCTCATCTCGAGGCAAACTCCGGTGTTGATGTCAGTAGACCAGGTAATTAATTAATAGGTTAGGTATACCTACAGCCTGCAGGCTCATTAAGAGGAAGTTTAGGTAATTTTCGGTTATTTCTACGTACCGTCTAGCGTATGTACTGTGGTACCTACCTGCAATTAGAATTGAATAGAATAAAACAGGTTAGCAGCGGTGGCCCAGTGGGTTAGCAGCGGTGGCCCAGTGGTGGTAGTACCGACTTACGAGCAGTAGGTAAGCCGTAGGTTCGAACCCAGGCAGGCGCATTTCGTGTAATTTATTTCATCATGCTGCTCTCAAAACGGTGAAGAAAAACATCGTGAGGAAACCAGCATATACCAGAAGTAAAAAATCGAAGATATGTGACATCTACCAACCCGCACTGGGCGCGCGTGGTGGATCAGACCACTCCCTCTCATAGAGAGGAGGCCTGTGTCATACCATGGACCAACCCACACTGGGCCCGCGTGGTGGATTACAGCCCACTCCTCTCATAGAGAAAAGGCCTGTGTGCAGTGGGAACATTATAGGCGATGATGATGAGAATAAAACTTTATTCTACACCAAAAATAAAACATAACGGTTTTACTAAAACTGCTAATTTTATGGTAACAATGACGGTCCTAACGCTGATAGCGATATCTTCCAGATAACCTTTAATAATTTACCGACATTTTCTTTTATAGGTTTTTCGTAAAAGCTTTTGCTGAAAAATCTGAGAGTAGGTACCCAAAGCAAGGTACCTACCAATGTTATTGTTTTCCCTTCGGTGCTCTTCTGAATTTGACTTGACTTTCAAAATAAGTAGGTAGGGCAACCCTGTACTTAAACAGATATGTACAGTCAGTTCCAAAGTAAACTTACCCCGCTCACATACAAGTCAACATTTCTAGGGGGTGATTTTACTTTGGAGCTGACTGTACCTACGTATACGTTTCACATCACAACTATTATCATAACCTGCCACATCTTTTACTTTGAACTAGTTACTATATAGATATTACTAACGTAGGTACCTAATCGTTGTGAAACGACGTAAATAATGAACACTCTTCGACGCCCTTTACAGGTCAAATGTTCTTAAATGTCTGTACCTAGTCTAGTCTTAGATACTGCGTGTGTCTGGGCTCAGGGCCGTTTGTTGTATTAGTTAATTTCTATTTACTTAGTACTTGTAAAGGCTAAATAAAAACTTTTTGTTTCCGTTGCGAGTTACAACATTTTGTGTTACCCTGTTACCCATTGGGTAAAAAAATACCTATTAATTAAACACACACACGATAGATTAGTAACTCAATGCCACGTTTTTTTTCTCGTTAAGTACCGTGGACCCCTGGCTCCGTAGGGCTCCTATTTCTGTCTGCAGGTTTTACAGTAACCTAACACGAGTCGGGGTGCCCCAAGTCCAGAGCTCGCTTCGCTCGCTCTTGCATCCAAATTCTCCCGGTAGTAAAAGTAACATTGCCTATTGTACACACATACAATCAGTGGGTTACTTAAGGGAAAAAAAACGTGGCATTGAGCTAGTGTTACTAATCGTAATCGTATAATATTTTTTTCCCAATGGCTAACAGTGTAACTCAACGGGTACAAACTAATAAAAAAGCCACTCGGTTCGATTTTCAGGTTAAGCGGCGCTTCGGCGGTCAGTAGATGGGTGACCACCCATTACATACCCTGAGTTTCCTCAGTGTCGCGGAAAGCACGTTAAGCCGTTGGTCTCGGCTGTCAAATTGTAGATCTTTGATAGTCGTTAAGTAGGTAGTCAGGGGGGCGAAAGTCTGACAACCAGTTTACCAAGGGGTATCGTACTACCCAGTACTAACTGGGTTGTGGAGGTCAGATTAGTAGTCGCTCCATGTGAAATATTCAGCTGCATCCGGCTAGACTGGAAGACCACCCCATTGGTAACCTCCAGTGTTTGTGAAAACATGAAGGAAATAAAAAGATAAAAAAGATTATTTTATTTAAAAAACTCTTTATTTTATCAACAGTCAACAGCAATACATATTCAGTTAAGTACATTTAGGTATAATAATTAGTACATGTAGATTTGATTTATAAATAAAGCATCCATCAACAATTCTTTGGTAAAATTTTAAATTGTAATAATCTATGCGTAATTATTTTAAAACATGGCAATAAGCTTGGACAGTTATTTGACACAGAAAGAATAGGTGTTATTTATCGAAATCGACACTAATAAGGTACACACATAAGCTGTATAGCAAATAATAATCAACCCGCATTGGACCCACGTGGTGGATTACGGCCCACACTTTCTCACATAGAAGAAGCCTATTTCCTTATTCATAGTACCTACTAGGTACTGCTGAGCGTGGGGTTTGATTCCCAGACCGGCAGTATTATTTGGGGTTTTCATAATATTTTTTTTCAGTTATCCCAATATGGGAAACCTATTCACTAAAATATTTTTGACAATATAATCGTAGTGACGGCACGGTTGGCGCAATGGTCGAGGGATTCGATCCCCGCACGGAACTTAATGTTCGTATGACCTAACGGTAGTTCTTCCGGGTCTGGCTGTTTGTTCAGAATAAAATAAAACTTTATTGTACAAAAATGAAACATAACGGGCTTACAAAACTGCTAATTTTATGGTTACAACGGCGGTCTTATCGCTGATAGCAATTTCTCCCAGACAACCTTTGGATGGACATTATGGAATACAAAAATAATGTTTATGTGCGTTTATATATTTGTAAACGTCCCATGATTCAGGGGAAATTCCTAGAGTTAGGCAACGGATACATCCCGTTTTTTAACTTTCCAATTTGGACAACTAAACAAAAGACTTGCAAAACAAGAAGGGAAGTTTATCTACGCTGAATCTGCTTGTGTTGTCTTGTGTACTGTTTCAAAATCAGTTTGGATTTATGCCAGGTCGAGGAACAATGGACGCCACTTTTGCACTCCGCCAAATAGGTGAGAAATTCAGACGTGCGCACAAGAACTTGCACATGGTGTTCATTGATCTAGAGAAAGCGTATGATAGGGTATCTCGGGAAGTGTTGTGGTGAGCCTTGAAAGAGAAAGGTATGCCTGGGAAGTATGTAGAGTTAATTTGTGCTGTGACAGCCAATCTTGTACCTACGTCCGGTCAGCTGCTGGCAACACCGACCAGTTCAGTGTGGCTGTTGGCTTGCGTCATGGGTCGGCTTTGGGTCCTTATCTGTTCCTGTTGATTATGGACGCATTGACGTCGGACATACAGGAAGAGGCACCCTGCATGCTGTTTGCCGACGACATTGTTCTTGTTAGTGAAGATGGACCAGAGATCCAGAGCAGATTGGAGAAATGGCAACAGAAGCTGGAGAATGTTGGCCTGAAAATCAGCAGAACTAAAACCGAATACATGTTCTGCAATTTCGGCGGTCTCTCCAGTCCTGGAGTCATAGCGCTAGATGGCGCGTTTCTTCCTGTCTGCTCCGGCTTTCGGTATCTCGGTTCACTCGTGCAAAGCGATGGCGAAATAGATCGTAGTGTTAAGCACAGAATAAACATTGGATGGATGAAATGGCGGCAGGTCACGGGAACTATCTGCGACTCCCACATTCCCCTTAAACTTAAAGGGAAGATTTATAAAACAATGGTTAGACCAGCTGTCTTGTATGGATCAGAATGTTGGGCCACAAAAGGGATGAATGAAAGGCATTTGCATGTGGCCGAGATGAGAATGCTAAGGGGGATGTGTGGTGTTACGCGAATGGATAGAATTAGGAATGAGTACATTAGAGGAAGTCTGAAAGTGGCGCCGGTGACTGAAAAGATGTGTGGTAATCGGTTGTCGTGGTATGGGCATGTGATGCGTAGGAAAATGTCGTGAGGAAAGTTTTGAGTATGAATGTAGATGGGTATAAGGGTAGAGGAAGACCAAAGAAACGATGGATGGACTGTTTGAAGGATGATATGGCAAAAAAGGAGGTATATCCCATGAGATGACAAGTAATAGAGAAGTATGGAAGAAGAAGACGTACTGCGCCGACCCCAAATGAATTGCGATAAGGGCAAGAGAATGATTGTAATTTTGTTTCATGCATAAGTGCAATACCTACACGGTCAAAATGTATGGTAGGTACAGCTGATAAAAAAAAGACCGATTTTTGGGTTCAAAATTATGTACCTATAACGTGGTAAAAATTTGTACGTTGGTGTGATTTAAAAAAAAGAACAACTTATGCAAAGCGCGGTTATTCGTTGATTGAGCCATTTAATTTTGTCCGTTTCAACACTTCAGCTACTTGTAAATATAACCACTCAGAGGGAAATAGGACCCTGTCATGTATTTTAAATGGTTAGTAAAACATTTTGTCCCAGTAAGTGGTCCTTTTTTCCCCACGGTCCTTTAAGGGTGGGGTGGGTTGTTACATTGCTCAGTTTACAATGTTTCTGATAAAATATTCATTTTAAAACATTATTTTTTAGCAGGTCAGTAATTAGGAACTTGCTTAATGGGTAAAAAAATATTTAAGAACTTAGTCATTGTCAAAAGTTTATTTTTGGACACAACCGAAGGCGCCACTGTCGTGGTAAAATTCTGGGCCAATTGAGAAAACAATTGTATAAAAAACATAGAAATAGCTTTTAAAGTAAGTAAGCATTTATTTTCAGTAAGAGTTTCTTTGTTAAGATTATTGTGGAACAAAAGTTAATATTTTTTAGTTTTTATTATGATTGAAATGTTGAGTAGGTACACACCTCGTGTTGAATATTGTAGTATGGCAACACATATATTTATGAAGTACCTATGTTTATTTAAAAGTGGCAACTCTCTCTCTTGTAAAGCAAAAAGCGTAATGGCTGTATTTTTTAATTCCTAAGTAAATCTCTGCAAGTATAACTATGTTTGAATATCATTGAAGCCCTAAGCCCTGAGTCCTACAACACAATTTAGATTGCCATCGACACGCTAAGAAAAGAATATTGTAGTGCTAGAGCAATTTAAATTTTGGTAATATTGATTCATTAATCAATTAAGTAAATATTGTTTAAAGCTGTCACAGTTAAAAACTAAACTTAGACTCACTTACTGGCTGGCTCTGGTTTACTCTCTTAACAATCACGTAAGATATCTCCTTAGTGACAGTGTAACTTTAACTACGTGTCACTTTTACTATATTTGACAGCTATTTATGAGTGTTTACGCCTTACGTCATTTCACACAAACTTTCAAATCCTTATTTTCCGAAATTACTGAACTGAATTAAATGAAACTTTATACGTATAAGCAAGATACATAGGTCTAAAAAGTTACTAAAAATATTTTCAAAAAGTCTTTAAAGAAAAGATAATTGGAAGTTTCTGTTTCTATAGATAATTTATAATCGGTCTAATAGACCTGTAACAATATTTTTCGAAAAAAAAATTTGTATCTTGCTTATGCATATGATGAAGTTTCATTAAAATCGCCTCAGTCATTTCGGTAAATAAGGACTTGAAAGTTTGTATGAAATGTCGTAAGGCGTAAACATAAGGACGTTAAAAACTTTCAGAATGCAATATTAGGTAAGTGTATCGATTTCGATAAATATTACAAGAACAACACTTGCAGGAATTTGGTCAAAATCACACATACTTACACATAATATAAACATTCATTAAACACAGATACCTACTTAATCAAAAAACTTACTCAATATGGTCATAGGTCCATTATTAGGTCCGTTACAAAATTGTTACAATACATTTTATATCAAAACAATATAATTTAGATACTAAAATTAATATACCTTGATAATTATATACAATTATCTAATCACCGTTCAGTCATTCTCAATTTCGTATAATAAATAATGTTACCTTTCATTAAGGTCTATCACATTTATCGATTTTATCCTCTAACAATTAACATCTATTCGATTATACAGACTTTCCGTCAAAATAGACAGATAATAATTATACATTTAAAGTACAGACGGCAGCACAACAATCTGTAAAATTTATTTAATAGATTTTCAACTTTATCTTTAAACAATTAGGTTCAAGACTGATTGGGAAAATTTGACATTTTGGTTATTTCAAGTGCCGTCTTCTATACATACACCACATGAGATCAGTAAAATAAACATTCTTGTCTAGCTAGGAAAAGCGGCAACACGATGTTTATAAAAAACCTTTTCCACTATGTCTTAAGCAAAATGGCGTGTTTTATATAATTGTAAATAGTAACTTGAAATACTCAAACCTCTTATGTTATGGAATAAAATCTTGATACTAAGTTATCAGTGGCCATATTATGTAAACTATCTATTTACATTACAACTTCACTTTTCCTTACTTGCCAAAATACTTGCAGAATGACCCAACTTTTTAACCTGGCCCCTCAAAAATCCTTTCAAGAAAATCTTTACAAAATATTTTTTCACTCCGATTACTAACTAAAGTACCAACTTAGTTATTATAGGATAATACCGGCTTTCAATACATTAAGCTGAAGGATAAATCTCTATTTTAAAAGTATCTTCAATTATGCAAAGACACGTTCATAAATTGCGCAGTTACTTATAATTAAACGTCTACCTCGCGATAAATTTAATATTGGGTACTAAATGGGTTTAATGACATCCAATTAGGAATGTGAGATGGTGAATAAAGTACTTACAGGTGCTGTGACGTATTACTAAATATAATTACATGTCGGATCCGGTCATTAGTAGGTACGGACAGAAAATGAATCGGCAAGCGCGCCAAAGATGGCATGACGCGAACTACTTACCAGTGTAACCACACCTAAGCGCGCTTCTACAGAGTCGTGATGTTTCGAGCTCGCAGCAAGGACGACAATGAGTGTCTGATCGCGGCGGAGTCAAGACGTCCCACAAATAATGCTTCAATTCTACTAGGAAGTTAAGTAATGATAATATATTTTAGGGCTCTTAATTCGAAATTACTTATTTTCTATTTAATACATAGACATATAATAAAACTATGGGGTTTCATTTCACAATATCAATTTCTTAGTTTACATTTTTTCAGCATTATTCTGAAATATAGATTATCGTAGTACGACATCATATTGTTTTATTTATTTACCTATGTACTAAGTTCTTGTCCCACATAATACATAATTATTTTACAGGTACGTAAATATTTTCGTTCATTTATTTAAAACTAAGAAATCAAATTATAAAAGGGTTGTACGTTCGTTCATAGCTAATTGTTCCATAGAATTTCGTTTCACATTAATTGTTTCTCATATTATCATTTCATAGAATAATCAATACGCAGAATACTTACTTTGAAGAAATTTAAATCATCGATTTTTGTTTCAAATAAAGTTTAATTTTAGAATATTCATATCATACTCGTAGAATAACAAATCAAATATACTTTATCCACATAAAATTGTTTGTTTCACATATAACTTTTTACCAAGAATAACGTTTTGTCGCGTGACAGTTTCTAAAATTCATACCTTTGAAAAATGCAAGCAAAATAACAACACAGCGTTAACAAAAATAAAAAATAAATTCGGATAAATTCTTGTCAAGCAGGAAAACAATGTTGTTATTCTCAATAATAGTGTTTATGCCTGTTGTATGCAGCATGCGAGCAAGCATGCAATTTGCAGTGTGCAAGCAAGCATGCATTATGCAACGTGCAAGCAAGCATGCAACATGGTTTTTGTCACGGTACCGGCGCTACGAGGCTCCGGCGGCCCCACGCGAGCTTATCGTCGTTAATGGTATAAACGCTCACCACCTGCTCCTCAGCTCGCGGGCTACCTCGTTCTCCGCGCCTACTCGGGCTTAAATTACACTCTAGGGGTAGGGCAGACTGGCCTACGTGGAGTCGGTTTTGCAGCGATTCGTTTCTGTCACTAACTTATGTAGCACAACATATTGACTTATAAGACAATATTTTAACTTTAATTTAAGGTTAATAATTTCGTTGAAATAAAATATACATCGGACAAACAATATTTGTTTAGAAATTATTCTACTGTTTGTTACGTTAAAAAAAAAAAGGTGACTATAAAATGAATTGAATTGTGTTTCTGTAAAATATGTTTCATTTAAGTAAATAGTTGTTGAAAGAAAAATATGCGAAATAAAAATACAAGGACCAAATATTATGTGAAAGATTTTTTGGGATACGAAATTCTATGAAATTTCTGTCTGCGAAACAACCCCGGGGACACCTAATAAAAGTCTTGAAGTTTAAATAGTAATTGCGAGTTTTTTAATTACAGTTCGATCTAACTTGAAGAGACCCAACTTCTTCCATTGAAAGAGAATTAAAGACGTTCGAAAAAAATATCGGCAAAAAGTTTCGACGTCGTTCATTTAAGAAAATTGAAGCAGACGAGACGACAGAAATAAGAAAAAACGGGTTACTCAAGCCAATTAATAACCATTAACATAATTAAAAAAAAAAAACGAAGAAAAACAGAAACAGGCACGAGCACTCCGTAAAAAAAATTTGCTGTGATTTGAACCGAGTTGGACCACGATACTTAGTACTACTTCAAGACAATATACATCCTTCAAATTACCTTACCCACAACACTTTACAAAATAACCTAACAGTTCCATACAATTACAACCATGTACCACACTCATAATCGACGCTACACAGTCTCCTCAAAGCCGCCAGCTTCCTGGCTCTGCTAGCTACACCATCATCGACCACGTTCGCCCCACGTTGGTACACTAGCATAAAATCATTATAACTATCTTCTACAATTTCTGCACCTTCAACCATCTCCTCAGTCGGTACATCAACTTCACAATCGTTTTTCAACCAGAAATATTGAAGGGAGCTTTGTTAACGTCATTCATCGCAGAACAGGACTACAGGGGCGGAGTGGTGGTCTCGGTTGGGGATGAAGCAGTCACAGGCTGGTGGCCCAGGAGAGGAGAGGGCAGACCCGGGGCCCGCGAGCCCTCCGCAGGATAGGCGGGCCCTGTCGCGGATGTTGAGGATGGAGCGGTTCAGGCCCCATAAGTCTTCGCTCTCTTCGTTCATGTTGCGAAGCAGACCTGGTTCTGTAGAGTGGGATATAGTGTTAATAAATTACTAGATAAATAAATAATAATTGGGTTTGACTGATTTAGGCCCGGACTCCACCACGATCGGAGCGAAGAGGACATGTGTGAGATTCAACCAATCACAGGAGAGACGAGATACACGATGTATATATCAAGTAATGTGATTGGTGAATTTCCGCACGTGTAAAGAGCACCAAAGCAGACACGAGTCTGCTTTGGTGCTCTTTCGAAGACGACTGTAACTCTGCTGCAATGCTGTCGGCATTTAGGCGGTATGGCGTTTGCTTTTTCATAGTCACATAGAAGCCAGCCCTGTCCCTGCCGGTTTCTGTTACAGTTGCATTTCTTTTAAATGCTGTCACAAACGCTTTCGGTTTGGTCTAAGCACTTTACGTACGATAACCAAACTGATATACTTACGGTATCTACTCATGGTGTTTTTTCTCCTCTCATGGTCTTCACCAAGTAGCCACCACGTCCTCATTTCTCCCTTGCCCTGCACAGAGAGAGGACACATTTTTGTTTACTTACCAAAAATTTTCATGACCAATACTCACAGGAACACTGAATGAAGGAAGGAAGTGGTGAAGTTTTCGGTATTTTAATACAAAACGAGCAGGTAACATATCATCACGCCCCTTCAGCCACCTACGAAACCGGAGTTTCGAAACTAGTTTCGAACGAGGCTTGTTTTTATACTTGTACGTAACTAATTTCATCAAGCATTTTTTTTACTTGTACGTAACTGGTTTCGATCAAGTATTTTTTCACTTGAACGTAACGTAACTGATGAAACGCTTTATTTTTTTTTAAGGGTAGCTATATTAATTTCTACGGTTCCGTACCTAAAAAGGACAAATGGAACCCTTATAGGATCACTTTTTTGTCCGTCTGTCTCGCAAGACCACTACTAAATACTCTCGGTTCTGTCTGTGCAATTACGAATGAAGTTGCTATAACGAAGAAGTAGCGGAGATTTATTGGAAAAGACGGCGGCACGTTTGACATAAATGTCGGGCATGCATCACAAACAAGCTACCAAACATAGTACTTGTAATAGTTATTTGTTATACAAGAGTGCAAAGTTGCTTTTTAACCGCGTGTTCAATTTTGATGACCGAGCAAGCGAAGGATTCTAAAATTGAATCACGAGCGCAGCGAGTGATTCAAAATTAGAATCCTGAGCGTTAGCGAGGAAATCAAAAGAGCACGAGGTGAAAAATCTTTGCACTCGAGTGCAACACGTAACTTTTCATTCCACCTCAGCGAGGAAATGACTAAATGCAAAAAAAAAACGTTTACAATCACAAGATAGGTACACTTTTATTTCAGTTTAGGTATTAATTACTACATTACGACAGGTACGTATTACAGAATAATCTTTAAATTGTAACAAAATAATATTACGGTATAATTAACAATGACGTGAAAAAATGCCACGTAAAGAACCGCGTACAAAGCAAATTGAAAAAAGAACACCAAGAAGGTTCCGAGTCTTAGTTTTTAACAAATTAAAAAAAAGTTGTATGATATATTCGGCACCATAGAGGTAGCAGTAAATAGGTTTAATGTTTTTTTTTATTCACAAACTTAGTGCACACGATGTTCTAAATTCAATTTACTTTATCCTCTAGAGAATAAAAACGGCTTTTCCACTCAGATATTGAAGATTAAAAATACTCTTTCCGAGATGGTGGGATGAAAAAAAAATTGTAATAGAAGAGATTCCATTTCACAAGCAATCTCCAGTGAATCTCAAACTAGGCAGAGCTTGTATTTCGGGAATTTTGCGATAAGGCAAGTGCAAAGTTTTCAAACATTTTCAAACTCGGGTTACGTAGGCGGCTAAAGGAAACATGACAATTACTTGATCGAAACCAGTTACGTAAAAGTAAAACAAAAATACTTAATTGAAACCAGTTACGTAGACGTACAAAAAACTAATTTCGAAACTCCGGTTTCGTTGGTGTCTGAAGGGCATCCAGCCTGATAACCCCGTAGGATTATATTTCGGCATTTAGGTTTAAGTACCATACAATAGGGGGCTAGACTATTGCCATCAACCGGGCACATATCCAGATACCGTGACTGCTAATATACAAGGTGTTGTTTTGCATCCTCGTCAAAATTCAGGATGTTGTCACAAAAGACATAAATAATCAATATAAATTACGGTACCTAGTAAATTATTAAAAAACACTGCGTTTTTTTGTTGTTTAAGTTTGTCAATATTTCAGAATAACCCCCTTAACGTGGTTTAGGGACTATAAAATTATCGAAAAAACGTTTGAGGTTTTTTGTTTGTGTGTAAGCGACGTTATAAGGCGGGAATCAGACGGCCCGTGTTCAAAACACAGGTGGTTCACAGTTACCGATTTCAGTAAATAAATAAAAAAAAGAAAATTACCTACTCATTTTATTATCGATTCGGGTCGAGAATCATTAGCATAGTTACCTCCTAGAATTTGACGAGGTTGCAAAACAACACCTTGTATAAGAAATTCCTAATGAAAAAACTCAATAAAACTTTGCCCCACTTGACAATCGAACTCGGAACGCTTTTAGACACTAGACCAACGGCATAATCCATAAAAAACTTCTAAATAAAAATGTACTGATCTTCCTTACCTTAATATTCACAATCCCCCTCTCCTTAAAGTGGTATCCTCCATGCTGTTTCAGGAGCAGGTAAGTATCATGGCTGACGTGGATCCTCTGTGGTTCTCCGCTAGACTCCATCCTGGCTGCAGTGTTGACTGTGTCTCCGAAGAGGCAGTACCTTGGCATCTTGACTCCCACCACACCTGCTGCGCATTGGCCGCTGTGTATACCTGGAGGAAGAGGTTCTGTTTAGTCAACAGTTTTTTTTAGGATAAGACCTGGTGGTCACCAATCAGTCTTACCAATGGGTATCGCATTGTTATGTTCTGGGTATGGGATAAATTGAAGGCGTTCTCTGTGCTTTTGTAACAACGGTACTGCGACCGCCAACCCGCCTGCCAAGCGTGGCGATTATGTCAAAACCCTCCTTATGTCAATGTGGCGTTGGGGGTTTTTATATAACACAAAACACTTAAAACGCAATCACAAATAAACTACTGATCAATATCCACTTGGATATCGTACTAGTAGTTCACTTCAATCGCTTCGTTCCGTAGTCAAAATCAGACTGATTGCTACCACAAACCCGTCCGCTATTTAGATGGTCGACCCATCTTCGAGAAACTTCCACAACTTCCTTGAACCTCTAGACAGTTCCCTAGGGGAATCAAGCCTTCGAGAAAGTTCTACAACTTTCTAGAATCTTCTAGACAGTTCTATAGTGGACGCCATCCTTCGAGAAAGTTCTACAACTTTCTTGAACCTTCTAGACAGTTCCATAGGGGAACTTTCTCTGATTATTCTCTAATCTTTTAGACAGTTCCATAGTGGAACATATTAGACTCGAACGGAATCCTAGAATGTTCTCGTAAAGCAGACGACGTAACAATATAACCCAGTACTGACTGGGTTATGGAGGTCAGATAGGCAGTCGTTACATATAGAATTCTGATATTCTGCTGCATCCGGTTAAATTGGAAGCCAACCCTTACATAGTTAGAAAAAGGTTAGGCAGATGATGACCTGGTTGTCACCAAAGCGGATATCAGCGGAGCAGAAAGATCAGCCTATGAATTTGGTTGATATCCCCAGCGCGTCTCTCTTCTCAAGTGTATATTGGTCGAATCTTGCAATTAAGTCTCTGCATCTCTCGTCTCCAAAGTGGATACAGGAGAAGGTCCACCATCCACACGGCTACTCAAATGTAACGTGCTTCAACTCAAATCAATAATGAGTGGCCAGAATGTCACTGTACGCAGGGTGACTTATCAAGCTATGCTAACCAAATTAAGCTGACCTTACATTGTACTAGAATTTTATACAAAGCGAGATCAGGTTATAGGATTCGTGTAGCTTGACAATGTCGCCGTGTGTCAGTATTTCAATGGCGGTCAGTACTCCCCCACACGATGCGACTAACTAACGCGTTATTAATTACTAGCTTGTGACTTTGTGATTGATTCCCTTTCTGGCTTATGATGCCGTTCTTCTAAATTTCTACAATGCCCAAAATTCGTAAGGACCAGCAATTTTGAACGAAGACATTGTTCTGTTCCTTGGGAGTGTAAATGTGTTTCTATTCGTTTGACAAAGTGCTAACACAGCATTTGACAAAGAAACAGAATGGAGTGGAATTCATGTGCACACAGAGTCAGTGCACTTGGACCATTGTTTTCATCCATATCATTCTGATTGATGAGAGATAAGGCAATTATGCGAAAAAAAACGGCAAAGTGCGAGTCGGACTCGCGCACGAACGGTTCCGTAAGTACCATTATTTATAAAAACGAGCAAAAAAAACACATTTTTGTATGACCCCCTCTTAAATATTTATTATATTCTGTTTTTAGTATTTGTTGTTATAGCGTCAACAGTAATACATAATCTGTAAAAATTTGGACTGACTATATAACTACCACGGTTCATGAGATACAGCCTGGTGACAGACGGACAGCGAAGTCTCAGTAATAGGGTCCCGTTTGACCCTTTGGGTACGGAACCCTAAAAATATATTATGAATTGGTAAACTCCTGCTTTTTACAGATAGGATGGTACTGTCATTTATCTGCCTAGCCTTTTCACTAATATGTTGGGGTCAGCTTCCAGTCTAACCGGATGCAGCTGAATACCAGTATTTTATCATACATGGAGCGTCTGCCTATTTGACCTTCACAACCCAGTTAGTACTGGTTAATACGACACACCTTGATAAGACTGGTTGTCAGCCTTCGGGCCACTGACTCATGTAATGACTGTCAAAGATCTACAAACAACAGCCAGAAGGCACGGAGGAAACTTGGTGTGGAATGGGTGGTCACCAATGCACGGACCAACCTAGGCCAGCGCTGCTTAACCTTAAAGTATGAGTCGTGCGGCTGTTATTATTTAGCCACGAGCTCCTCCCAGGTAGTAATGTCACTTTCTACAATTTATTACTTCATATTCCAAAAAACAACAAGTGCTAGTCGGACTCGCGCACCTAGGATTTCGTACAAAAATGATTAAAAATATTTTTATTATATTATGATGTAACTAAAAATTTTACGGTTTTCGCCATTTTTAGGGTTCCGTACCCAAAGGGTCAAACGGGACCCTATTACTGAGACTTCGCTGTCCGTCCGTCCGTCTGTCACCAGGCTGTAACTCATGAACCATGATAGTTAGGCAGTTGAAATTTTCACAGATTATGTATTAACAACAAATACTAAAAACAGAATAAAATAAATATTTAAGGGGGGCTCCCATACAAAAAAGTGATTTTTTTGCTCGTTTTTATAAAAAAATGGTACGGAACCCTTCGTGCGCGAGTGCGACTCGCACTTGGCCGGTTTTTCCTTTATCTGTGCTATAAGGCGTTGCTTCGTACCAAATTTCAAGATTCTGTGTTCACGGGAAGTACCCTGTAGGTTTTGATTCCCTTGCTAGGGTCGAAAATTTGCGGCATTAACAGCTGTATCCTTTGATTGCGTTGGCGTAATTAGTATTTTTTCACAGCTCCAAGGGACAGTAGACCTGAGTATTTTGTAAAATTCCAGCTTGATACCTGCACGTGTTCCTTAGAAAAAGGGTCTTGACCGACAGACAGACGGACAGACGGACAGACGGACAGACGGACAGACGGACAGATGGACAGACGGACAGACGGACGGACGGACGGACAACAAAGTAATCCTATAAGGATTCCGTTTTTTCCTTTCGAGGTACGGAAACCTAAAAAAATAAAGTCCAAATGCCAAACATAAGAAATAGTAGGTACTGCAGTATTTTTTGACGCCAAAGAAATGAAATTGCGAAACACTAGAACACAACTACACATTACAAGTAGTTTCAGACACATGTGTCGCAATTTATGTTGTTTGGCCTTAAATTAGCTTTACAACTTGCTGAGAGTCAAGTTTATCGTTTAAGACTCGTTCACATTGGTCGAGCGAGCAAGTGAGCTTGCACATCGAAATGCTAGTGACAGTAACTACTTAGGTAGGAACTGGCAGCAGCCTTTTGACAAAAAATACTTTACAATTTGATCCTGTGCACAAACACTGGAAATCAGGGGACACGCGTCGTTGTTATGTGTGTACAGCACAACTCATCAAGTTCTCTCTCAGCGCCCGGCTGCCAATTGTAGATCTTTCGTTACGTAGTCCGTGGCCCGAAAGTCTGACAACCAGTCTTACCAAGGGCGTATTTCCCAGTATTAACTGGGTTGTGGAGGTCAGATTGGCATGCGCTCCATGTAAAATACTGGTATTCAGCTGCTTGCGGTTAGACTGGAAGCCGACCCCAACATATTTGAGGACAGGCTAGGCAGATGATGACTACGCATCAAGTTATAAGTAACCTACAAATGAAAGCCGTTGGGTTTGTCGGCAATTTTCGTTGATATGCCACTGACATATACGGCTACTTTGGTATGTAGGCTCCATGACGCGTACGAAAGTTGCCGGCATTATTAGCGGCTTTGGAGTTTTCCATTAGGATAACTTAAAAGAAATAATCCGATTCTTAACAACTAAAACAATGCCATCTTTATCAATAGTCTACTACCGTCGAACACGGTGAATAGAAAAATATCTTTGAAAAAGAATTAGACTTGCTTAACAAGGCTTTGAAATTGTTAATTAACGTGAAAATCCTTTTCAAAATATGTTCCTAATTCAGCCTCGTGGGGCGAGTTATTTTGGTTCAGTAACCAGAATGTAAACGAACCCGTAATTCTAGTATAACAAAATATTACCAACTATTACGCTCGGGCACGTAATAGCGATACTGCGAAGAGAACTTTGAAATTGATAATAGACACCGAACAATTTTCAACCTAAACTTCTAATGATGATAATATATGGAAATAATTAATAATATGTTGGGCTTCTTAACAGTAATTGTTTGTTCTGCTTTTGTTATAAAGTGTGTATATAGACCCCACAAGTGCTTGTGTCCCGTCATTGCGATAATTTGCTTGTTCTTGACCATACCTGGGAACTCGGATGGGTCAGTTCTATTCAGAACAAATTTAAGGATTTTGTGGTTTTTGTTCTTTTATGTAAACTTGGAAACCTTTTCAAAAAGATATTAACGGACTAACAAGTAAGTAACAAGATAGTTCGATGTTAAAGGTAAAAGGTACAATTTCGAAGGTGACACCAGATCGCTGACCGCAACAGCAAAGCAAGCGCCACGACATAAAGTAGGGAACAGAATTGATCCTGCAGGGCGTGAAACACATTGAGAAAGAAAGGAAAATAATTATATTCGGCACATGCCACAAGTATACAACATTAAACAAAAAATACTTAAATGTAAACCTAAAAACAAGGGATAATTATTGTGTGTTTCACGGCTGCGCCAAATAAGCCAGTTCAGCAAAATGCCGGGCAGTTAGGCTGCCCGACGCTGGTTTTCAACTGGACCGAATGTGATGCGACGGACGTAAAACATTGAAGGAGGATGCGTTATAGTAGCCCACGAAATTCAAATATTAAAGAAAAAACAAACATGTTAATTCTTCATTTGTGGCGTAGATGGCGTGGTATTACTTTTTGTACTATGTTCATCATTTTCATCATCATTTCAGCCCAAAAGACGTCCACTGCTGGACAAAGGCCTCCTCCAAGTGTCACCACATTGACATTTTGGGGGGTTTTGCCATAATCGCCACGCTTGGCAGGCGGGTTGGCGATCGCAGTACGGTTGTTACAAAAGCACAGAGAACGCTGCTGCCCATTCTCTGGAATACTCGTACCCCTCAGTCGCCTCTTACGACACCCACGGGAAGATATGGGATGGTGCTATTCTTTACGTCCGACACCATGCAGAGAGATACTGTGTTACTGTAGTCCTTTTTGTAGCGCCACTACAGACAGTAACCACGACTTACCTATTCTAATATGCAATCTAGCAGCTGGCACCTGCCTGGATCTGATCTTGGGTACAGCATCCAGTACATGCAGAGCTAATGAGGCCACCTCTGCTGCATGACGGGAACACCTCTCTGGGAGACCACCAACCACCATGTATGCGTCGCCAATTGTTTCCACCTGTATCAAATAAATAGATTAGATGAATTATCTAAGAAATCAGATGGGTCAGTTCTATCAAGGAATTATCTAGGACTAGCTGCCCGGCGCAACTTCGTTTGCGTCACATTTCCCCCGTTTTCGCAACATTTTTCATTCCTGCTCCACTCCTTTTGATAGTAGCGTGATGATATATAGCCTATTAGCCTTCCTCGATAAATGGGCTATATAACACTGAAAGAATTTTTCAAATCGGACCAGTAGTTTCGGAGCCTATTCAATGCAAACAAACAAACAATCAAATCTTTCCTCTTTATTATATTAGTTTAGATAAAGATTCTTAGATGAATTATCTAAGAAATCAGATGGGTCAGTTCTATCAAGGAATTATCTAGGACTAGCTGCCCGGCGCAACTTCGTTTGCGTCACATTTCCCCCGTTTTCGCAACATTTTTCATTCCTGCTCCACTCCTTTTGATAGTAGCGTGATGATATATAGCCTATTAGCCTTCCTCGATAAATGGGCTATATAACACTGAAAGAATTTTTCAAATCGGACCAGTAGTTTCGGAGCCTATTCAATGCAAACAAACAAACAATCAAATCTTTCCTCTTTATTATATTAGTTTAGATAAAGATTCTTATAGCTTTATCTCTCGTTTCTCCCGGATGAACATCACCCCCTTGTAATCATACTTTTTATACTCGAAAGAGAACTCCTGAATGTAATTTGAATACCTACTTCTTTATGATATCTATATACTAGATATTACAGGTACCTACCTGTTAATATAACTCTGTTATAATGACCTAATTATAACAGAGTTAACTAAACTCTTAACACAGCTTTTCTAACAAGTTCAGTCAAGCAAGTTTCCTGCCCAGATAGGGTCCTGATGCTGTGAGTGTTCCAGGCTCAGAAGATAAAGACCAGAGATCTAATAAGTGCCGTAAATCTCATTCAGTTCCCAAGTATTTTTTACAATATTGTAAAACAAATTATCATGCAAAAAGAAAAAGCCAGGTTTTTCACGTGGTAACTAAATAGAGATACATATTTTTTTAATTTTGATAGTTTTGGAGATTACCGAAGTCACCCAAGCTACAAGCGGACAGACACCTTGTTTTACTGTTACCTATTTATGAATTAGTCACAACAGACCATCAGTATCATCATCTGCTTAAAGCCTCCTTTACACGTCTCCAGATGCATCTGCAAACGTCATCTTCGGATGCGTCCGCCGACGTATAGAGGGGTAATTTGCGTGTCTGAGATGCGTCCGCCTCGAATCCGATTGCTGTCAGTTTTTGTGGCACGGATCAAAGGGTTTCGGCGCGAACGTCCGGCGTCTGTCCAGACGTCTGACGACGCATCAGTTTGATCGGAGTTGCGACTGAGAGTGCACGGTTGCTTCTTGCGGTTTAATTCTTATACCTACTTTGCGCAGCATTCTTAAAAACGCTTGAAATGGCTAAAAATATAAGCACCGAGGAAAATTTTAAGTTTCTTAAGCTATATCAAGCTGAAAACAGTTTGTGGAACCCTAAAAACAAATACCACAAAAATTAAAATGAGAGTGTACTATTAACATAGTATAATTATTTACCTATTTTAATTAATTAATTATATTGAGGCTACTGTAAATGGATACTGTAAAAGTAATTGGACAGGAGGCTAGGTAAAAAACGTTACGTGCGAGTTGCGTCTGTCGAGAATTAACATAAACTGATCGACCTACAGACATATGGACGACTCGTGGTGATCCATCTGCTGATGCATCGGTCTGCGTCCACAGACGCGTCTGTAGACGTATAGAGGAGGCTTAAGACTGATTGTCAGACTTCCGGGATTCCGACTATTCGTAGCAATCACAATGGCCCGTTTCCAAATAATTACGGCGAACACACGGCGATCCATTACGGGCAATCAATCAGCTTTGACAATCAATTAAGGCTAGCTATCTACTTTAGATTAGGCATTTTATTGTCCTTTCTTTCTTAAGATTGATTGCCTACGTTGGTACTTTCTAATGTAAAACGTTGGTCATGATTTATTCCATATTGTACTATTGGGGAAAAAGTTTCTTCGCATTTTTTAAGAAAATTCAAAACATTTTTTAATATAGTTTATTTACATTTAACTAAAGTATGTAGTTACCATTTTGTTCGATAACTTTTTGCCATCTTGTAGGTAAGGACATAATCCCATTGTTATAGAAATTTTGGGACTTCTGATCAAAATACCGCGACAAGTGGTTTTGGTAGTTCTCTGGTGATGTTAACCTGACACTGCCTAAAGAATTCTGAAGAGACCAAAACAGGTGGAAATCTGAAGATGCAAGGTCAGGACTATACGGTGGATTAACACCTCCCAGCCAAACTCTCTTAATTTTTGCTGAGTCGCTAACGATGTGTGTGGTCCAAGCGTTATCATGATGAAAAACCATACCCCTTCTGTTGATTAATTCCGGCCGCTTTCTCTCAACTTCTTGCTTTAATCTCATCAGTTGGTCGCAGTAGAGTTCAGAATCGATGGTCCTGCCTGGTGGTATCAGCTCATAATGAATAATGCCCTTCCAATCCCACCACACACACAGCATCACCTTGTTAACCCGGGTTTCGCCACAGTCTGTGAAGCCTGACCGGCCTTTGACCACGACCTTTTTCGCACGTTCTTGTCGTACGTGATCCACTTTTCATCACCAGTTATCAACTTCTTCATAAATGGTTCGGTTTCATTACGTCGTAATAAAGAATCACAAATGAGTTCACGGATCATTAGGTTTCTTTCAGTGAGCTCGTGAGGTACCCAAACATCGAGCTTTTTTGTGTACCCAGTTTTTTTCAAAGGCGCCAAAACTGTTTTGTGGTCGATTCCCAGTTCTTCAGCTACGTCGTAACTACTGATATGCCTATCTTGCTCCACTTTTTCAAAAATGGCATCCATTTTATCCGTAATATTTCCGGATTGAATACGCTTAAACCAAATTTGTGCTACTCTCACAGACACTGCACTAGGTCCATAAACATCGCAATTTTTTTTCGCGGCTTTTTGTGGTTGCATTTTTACCTTTTTTGTAGTAAAATTTTAAAATGCATCGTATTTCTTCACTCATCTTGACGATACGAAAAACAAATGAAAATCACACATTTTTCTAATTTGTATTTGGAATTATGTTCTTTAAAATTTAAACCTTCAATGATACCAAAACCAGCCAGATACAAATAGTATAGCCAAAGAGATTTTATTACAAGTTCATACATACTAAAATGCGAAAAGAGTTTTTCCCCAACCGAATCTAGTTTTTCTATCCTAACAGACTGATGTGTTCTTCTTCCCATCTAAAACACTAGGAAGTGGCGAAGGGTGGGCGTTTTGGGGGACTGTCTCTTGTAATTTGGCGTTCAAAACGTGATTATCAGCCTAATTTGAATAAATGACTTTTGATTTGATTAATTGGAAATTATAATCTGCAATTTTTTTGACTAACAAAAATCCATTTAGTCTGCATGTTTTTATACGTTTACTAAAATTGTTGCTAGAAACATCTACCAAGTGAATGGTGACTGGGGGAATCTAAACATTCATGCGTAGTAGGTAAACATCCAGCATATACAAGGTGTTGTTTTGCATCCTCGTCAAATTCAAGGAGGTAACTATGCTTTTGATTATCGACCCGAATCAATGATAAATTAGGTACTTATGTAATTTTTATTTTTTTTCTTATTTCCGGAAATCGGTAAGTGTCAACCACCGGTGTTTTAAACGCGGCCCGGCTAATCCCCGACGTATAATCTCGCTTACACACATCAATCCCTAAACCACGTTAAGAGAGTTATTCTGAAAAAACTGACAAATTTAAAAAAAACGAAAAAAGCAGTATTTTTTTTAAATTAACTAGGTAGGTACCGTAATTTACATTGATTATTTATGTCTTTTGTAACAACCTCCTGAATTTTGACGAGCATGCAAAACAACACCTTGTATTTAAACGTACCTTGTAAACGTTATAGTATGATATGATAGCGTCACAGCAGGTGTACAGGTCATTCAGGATCTCCACCACCTGTAGGAAAACAGATCAGTTAACCAATGACGTTAGATAATATCCGCATTAACATAACTTAACAAAATGAGAGTGTGTAGTTACTAAATATACCCATGTGATTATATACCTAATACCTTGCCTCACCTATAATCATCGACAAGTGCCTAACAATTTTAACCCAAGAAAGCGTCAAGCGGAAACAAAGTCCTCCGAAGCAAAAGGATCAATCAGCCGAGTACCAACACGAGAGTGTCACGATTCGCGCTTGACTAACCAGTATCCTAGCAACAGCGTACACCTCAGAAATTACTCGCTATACAAATTAATAATGTTCGACTCACTGGCTGAAAGACAGTTGGGAATATTTCTTTATCTTTTTTTTAAAAAAAAAAACGTTGCCCGCACTAGGAATTTCTCCTGTATCGTGGGTTCGTTTACAAACATTTAAACTCACATACACAAACAGCCAGACCCGGAACAACTATCTGTAGGCCATATAAATTTTTGCTCCGTGCAGGGATCGAACTCGCGACACGCAGCGCTGCAGTCGATCGCTCAACCACTGCGCCAACCGTGCCGTCGCCGTATTTGTAAGATTACGTCAGTGTGGAGGATATTCAGGTGAATTTTATGTGGAATTGTGAAAGACCCACTCATTGGTTACCTCCTCGTTACAGACTTAACGGAAAAGTGTCGAGCATTGAAGACATTTTTCTCTGTAATTGTTACTGTAGTGTGTAGTACATATTGCCTGTACATTAAAGTTAATTCTGAAACTTATTCAGCCTCTAGGTATACGGGGTAAATTTTTCCAGAGGGCGTAGATGGTCAACGATTTCTGCCTAGGAATAATGTTTTAAAAAAATGGAATTATGCAGTTTTAGTCGTCATTAAAATCGGACTCGAGACCTCTTTCGAGTATTTTTCGCTATTCCTCATAGCTTCGAATTTGGCCATACACGTCTACTTCAAAAAATCACCCTGTATACGTTCGTTTCGCTACTGAAAGATCAAAAGCGAAATAGTGGTAATTTTTGCAGTAGTTTCCGTGTGGAGTAAAATAAACATTTTCAACGTTTTCCTTTTTCAAAAAGTTAAGTAACTTAAAACAGAAAAATAATTCATAAATATTCCAATCACGTGAGCGAAACAAGATGGCTAACCAATTTAGAAGCCGAGTAAAAAAGGGGACCCACTCAATCTATTTTTTATGAGATTTTGGTCCAAAAAGGAAATGTTGGGCCTTCGTCTATAATATTTACCTACTCTTTGTCTATAGTGCCAATTTATTTAGAAGTAAGGCCGTGTTTACGCCAGTAATTTACTTAAACAGTCAGTGACCGACTGGTGACAGTCATGTTCAAAATTTCATAGCATAACATCACGGCTGTAATCCCTAAGGATTAGGCAGAGGTGTAGGTACACCTCTTCAAACAGTACACCCATTTTTCACCATGATTGTTATGTTTTTGCTACCCAGTAAGGCGAGCCTATTGCCATCAACTGGACACAAATCCAGACATCGTAGCTGCTACTAAGAAATTCCTAAAGGAAAAACATAATAACACTTTGCCTGACCTGGGAATCAAACCCAAGACCTTCATGCTCAGCAGTTGCGCTTACGACCACTAGAACAGCGAGGCCAAAATGTCCAAGGTTTAAAAAGTTCTTATAGAAAATAAAGTCAGCCGACTATCCTTTGTTATTCATACATTCCACAAGTCGAGGCGGCCTACCACGTCACCGCGCCTGGCCACGACTTAAAAGCTAAAGCGAAACGGGTCTTGCGGCAGCGACATGCATAGCGAAGATGTGGTGCGACCGGCAAACGCGGCCTGATAAGTCGGCGCGGCCGCTGACTGGTTGCGCTATGGTATGAAGCGCACTGCTCCACGCCGGGACTAGGACCGCAGGTCAAGTGGGCTGGCGGCACTAGTCCGGGTCAGCGGAAGTCGCATTAGATCCCGCTGCAACCCGACACAAGAGTAAGAGACACCGATGTGGTTTCAGTCACTACGAGTCCAGCAGACCCCTCCGCTTTCCTCAAGGCGGAGGACATCCATTGAGAATTACCACAGAAATTAGTAATAAAAAAAACTACGTAAATCATAAGCCTGTAATAACTGCTTACCTGCATGGGAGTGTTGGTAGCCGCTAGCTTGGTGAATCCGACGATGTCGCTGAAGTATATCGTGACGCAGTCGAAGCTCTCTGCTTGTACCCTTTCACCACGCTTCAAGGCTTCTGCCACGGTCCTGGTTCGGAAAAATAAGTAAATTGAGAAGCATGAAGACAATAGTATTTGAAAGTCATCATTTCGATATTTTGCCAGTAAAGGTGATCAAATACATTCAGCGAGAAATTTTTTCTATCATAAATTTTCTCGATGATCATAAAAGGACTGATTTGGTTTTATATAAGTTAGTAGTAGTATTATTTATTTAATTGACAATGCGACCATGTAGACTTTCTATTATGGTTAGTAGGGATATCTTTTTTTTTTCTTTCTATTTCAACGTTGTGCTCATATATAGAAGAAACGATATTGTACCCAGGACAATGTTATATCTAACATGATCTGAAAAGAGTGTCTATCTTCTCCATAAGATCTACGGTTTTTGGAAAAGGCAACTACATTCCATTCACAGTGCCTCCCACGGGTCTATATGAATTAAATGCTTCGTGTTTGAGTATGCATGTGGGTATTGTGTAGTGAAGGAAAACGTCGTCAATAAACCAGGATAATTGACAGATATTTCTCGATGGCATGTAAAGCCAAGTCAGAGGCCCATGGACGGCGTAAAAACTCTGACACCAAACAAGACACTAACGACACAAAAAAACCTCTGACACCAAACAAGACTCTAACGACACAAAAAAAACTCTGACACCAAACAAGACACTAACGACACAAAAAAACTCAGACACCAAACAAGACACTAACGACACAAAAAAACTCTGACACCAAACAAGACACTAATGACACAAAAAAAACTCTGACACCAAACAAGACACTAACGACACAAAAAAAACTGAGTTATTCCGGTCGGATCCCCTGATCTGATCCCCTGTTGTTTATTATAGTATTTTAATTCCTGTCTGATCCACTATTAACTTTGTCATTCCGGTCTGATCCCGTTACTCTTTTTTGACAGGTAAGTACAGTCAAGAGAAAAGCAGTTGTTCATGTAAAAATGTTTGTTTTATTTGTTTAAAATCATCACAGGCAATCAGAAAATTAGTCTTTCTATTTAGACAACTACACCTTAACTATAAAAAATATTTGACCATATTAATTAAATAACAAAAACAGAACTTAAAATTACTATATAAAATAGTATTTTTACTTGGACAATCCTTAATATTAATAAAATATTTTGACCATCTTAATTAAATAACAAAAATAAAACTTAAAATTTGTATTTAAAATCATCACAGATAATCAGACATTTGGTCTTTCTATTTGGACAAACCTTAATAATTTAAAAGGATTTTGACCATCTTAATTAAATAACAAAACAGAACTTAAAATTACGATATAAAATCATCACAGACAATCAGAATTTTGGTCTTTCTATTTGGATAGATAACAAAAACATAACACAAGTTCTAGAGCTTAATCAAATTTGAGAGTTAAATGAATGACATGACAAATTAAATAAAAGTAATCGTTTTTAAATAATAAAAGATTTCGACTAGATAAATCGAATACCAAAAAAACATAATTGTGTCTTTTAATTTGGACCAATCACTTACAGTCTTAACTTTTCTAAACAGTGACCAACTGTTATTTTTCCAGTGAGAAGTTGGTCAGTTACATGTTGGTACCACTTATCGACTACGATTTCTTTTGCTAGCCGTCGTTTTAGGTTTGGCATTTCAACACTATTAGTATTCACTATTTGCAACTTTGCATCCTCTTTTAAAGTTTTCAAAAGCTGATATAAATTTGGGTTTCTTGGCAGACTGCTGTTGAGCTTTTTATGCCAGGATTCCACAGCCTTGGTTGTGCGATGGCGTTGATTATAGGCACACCAAGTATCGACAAAACTTTCATCTTCCAGCCATTGTGTTACCATGTAATCGTTGAATGCTTGTATTTCTTTAGACTCCGGACTGTCTTCCATTACGTAGCACCAGCCATCTGAGATATATTTTCTAGGTAGCAGTGGCAATAAGGCTGATAGCGCTACGTGTTTGCGAAATCGCTTGTTTTTTGTCAAATTCAACGCTTTAGCTCTCTTCCATACATTATGAGAAAAATGAAAGTAGCATCCTTTTACTTCAACTGAGGGGAAAATAGTTGAAATGGCATTCATAGCTGCTTGTTCGAAATCAGTCATATATTTCAGTGGCTTCCATTCTGGGATATATTCCTTTAATAACTGGAATAGTGTTATATAGATTTCTTCATTTTTTCTATTCAATAAAGCATATAATAAAGGTACTATTCGTGTGTGCTCTTCATCACTCCCAAGGTCCCCATGGATAGTGTAAAGTTGAACGAATGGTGTTGGGCAACAATCAAAAGTTCCATCACTTAAATAAAATTGTATGAGTCGTATATCTTTCAGAACATTTTTATCTGCAAAAATTATTATTCGGAAATCAGAGGTCTCGTCATAATGATTGACCAACACAAAATCTTCAAAAATAGAAGGAATTTCTACTTCCTGGGCATTTTTACACTGTATCTTCGATATACCGGCTTGTTTATTTCGAGCATCATACAACGCAGTTTTTATGTTTGTAAACGACGGAAGCTTCTTTATTAGGTCTAAGCCGGCATCACTGAATTCCGCTTTAAAGTTGTTGTAAATATTCGGGATTGGTGAAAAAGAGGATGATAATACTTTTTCTCGGCAATTGTGTAACTTCTGTGCCATTATATTATCCACTTCATTGGGCTCGCATTGATGATGTTTCTCATTACTAATGTTGTTACCCTAAAACAACATAACAGGTATTTAGATCTTTACACTCATTGCTTGATAACTAAAAGACTGCATAAATAACATAAAACGTAATAAATACTTGAATGTTAAGAGACCCGGTGCAATTTTTTCTTCGCCAGTTGACACATCGCCATAGGCTCCATCCATTTTTATACTGTTTCTTCTTTGTGTACTGGTAACCAGCCCTTAGTAAAACTATGCCTCCATTTCTATTTATATATATTAAATTATCAGAATTTTTAGAGGATGATGCCGGCTTACTACCATCCTCATACATTCTGGAACGGATAGAAATAGAATGTGAATATTTATTATAAGAAAAATTCTGTAAACCTTCTGGTCTCTACATTAGAGGTTTACAGTATTCTTGCAGGGTCGGTGTGAGAGAATGTAATGATAACAAGGAACGTACGTTGGAAAAATATGTATCTCGGGATTTTCTTTTACACTGTCATCTCTTGACAAGTTTGTCAAACAATAAAAAACATCAAGATTAAAAAGTTCTTCGACGTATTAAGCCGCGACTGGTACAGCCTTCATGGTGAAAATATATAATTATTATTTAACTTGAATTTGTGTGCCTACACTTCATGATATTTTTCTTCACTGGCAACATTACACGGGACGCCATTTTGTTTTCCTGTTCGCTTTAGTCCGTTAATTACTCACTTCAAATTTGTTTTGTAGATATTTTTTTTCATTTATATGTCCCACTTTTAACTAGCTAATTAACATGAATATTATGGTAAGTTACCATAAGAGAACTTGAGTACCTACTTTTAGTTTTATGAAGGGTGAATTCGGATTTACAATTTGTTTTTTTTTAATCAGATTGGGGTTTTTTCCGCCATGGTTAGAGGAATAGAAAATAAATTTGCTACTCTTTAAAACGTTTATGATCGAATCAAAACCTAATATGAGGCCTATATCTACGTAGCATTAAATAGAATTTAGAAAGTAATCAAAAATAGAATTTAGCAAGATGTGTCACAGTCAAGTCCGGTCTCTTAACTATCTTACCAAATACATCTACTTATTTAATGTGACACAAAACAACAACCATTGTGTTAAGAAAAATATAAAATTATCAACATTTAAACCAAGTCTTCTTTTCATAGTTTCACAGATTGTTTAGTTTGGCTAACGTAAGAAAAGCAGAAAAAAAAATAATTATAACATCATTCAAAGTCATCCAAAAATAAAATACCTATCTATTATTAATAAATACTTACTTTTCCGGAATAACACTTTTACTTGACTTGCACAGAGCACAATTTAGATATCGACTAACACTGTTACACATTGATAACCCTTTCCTCGTAGTCAACAAAACTTCACTCGTCACTGATTGGCTACTTTGGAATCATTAGACAATAGCCGAGACGATAACAATGTAGAACAATACACACCCATATTTTTGCAGGTAAAAAAATATTAAAAAGGGTACATACCGGGCGCGGTGACTTAGCCAAGACGAAAATGTAGAGTCGTTGTTTCTCAATGTAACACGTTTCTATTACAATATTAAGTATTACGAGCATATGTATTTCAATAAACCCTGTATGCATATTTTGTTGCTGACTGTCCCAAAAATCTGTTAATAGATAACTAGTGTATTCGAACGGAATAAAATGATTAAATTTATTTGTGATACCCTGCACGGTGAATCAGACCGGAATAGAAAATATTATAAAATAATACTGATCCCCCAGGGTATCAAATACGGGGTATCCGACCGGAATAACTCAAAAAACTCTGACACCAAACAAGACACTAACGACACAAAAAAACTCAGACACCAAACAAGACACTAACGACACAAAAAAACTCTGACACCAAACAAGACACTAATGACACAAAAAAAACTCTGACACCAAATAAGACACTAACGACACAAAAAAAAACTCTGACACCAAACAAGACACTAACGACACAAAAAAGAAAGAAGAAGTATGGTTACAATAGAGTAAAAGGGCAGCCTATTCTATTTTGTTAGCACTGACGTAAAGCCTAGCATACGTGAATGCAGTACCTAACACTTTCATAACCAGTGATCGGAGTAGGTAGATTGATTTTTGGTACTTGTATTATAAATGCACACAGAAAGAATCAAGACCAAAAAAAAAAACTTGGATAAGCCATTTCTCCGGAAAGTTTTTCCGGTATTTCCGGATTCAATTAAATATTGTTAATGTTGGTAGTGATATTATTACTACTCAATTCAAAATTTAAAGGAAGGTCATCATCAGCCTATAATGTTCCCACTGCTGGGACACAGGCCTTTAATCCACATCAATCAATCCATCGCTGTAATCCACCACGCGGGCCCAGTGCGGGTTGGTAGATGTCACATGTCTTCGAATTTTTAGTTCTAGGACATGTCGGTTTCCTCACGATGTTTTCCTTCACCGTTTTTGAGGGCAGCGGTGATGAAATAAATTACAAAAAGTAATGCGCCTGCCTGGGTTCGAACCCATGGCTTACTGCTCGTAAGTCTGGGCTACCACCACTGGGCCACGTAAAGGAAAGTATCAAAACTAAATTAATTAATTATTTATCTGTTGATTTTTTTTTCTCAACTTTTTTTAATCAACCAATTCCGGAGGAATGTCCATATTAATATATACGTTTCGGATCAATGACCCCAATTCAATCTACCTACTCCGATCACTGTTCATAACCAACATCTTATTTGTACACAAATTAACGACAAAAGAACTCCAAGTAATAGTAACCCTACCAACTATGTGAATAACGCTTGAAGTTAAATTATGAGATTAAACCGTCAAAGGACTGCCATCATAAATCATTTGCGAAGCCTCCTTGAGTCTTAATGTCAACGACATATCGCATTGCAATATAAATTATTTACCATATAAAGTTTCGAGACATAAAGTTCACACAAACGATTTTGAATCAACTTTTAATAAAATTCGTTACGAACATGTTTGCCTTTTCATGAACATGCAACCATGAAAATAGATGTCCATAATATTAAAATATTTCTAGTAAAAGGGTAAACTATTTTTCGGTAGGATAAATTTATTGAAATGCCTACATAATAGTAGCAATTTGTGATCCTGCATAGCTGAAATATTAGCCATTTCAAGTCTACGAAACTTTCAGAAATCATGCTCATCGCTGAGTACCATGAGTACTGTTTGAAATATTTCAATGAGAAAAATAGTTTTGAAGTTAATCGAAGCGTGTTTATTTAAACAAAATTATTGAGATGGAAAATTATGATAGTATACTCGAAAAAAGAAAAGCAGCAAATTTAAATGATTCGCTTTTGTTATTTTTTATATTTCATTCGACTATCTTGCTCTGGAAAGTCAAAAAAAATTATGATCGACAACAGTGACAAATGAATAATTATAAGTGAATGAATCGATCCAACGAAGTCGGATTTTTGTCTTCATTCCTTGTTTAACGTTCATTCGTTCCTTCCTGTAATTATGTTGCTCTCGTGTAAACGTGGAATGCAATTAAAATGAAGCTTCATCTGAGTTAGGGGTGATGCTTAGTTTGCCACAGTTTTCAAACAGACGCAAACACGATACCTGAGCCAGGGATTTTTCATCCAGATTCCTAAGTTGGGCAATATTATTGGAATATTTAACTTCTTTTAAAATGGATTTGTGATTGTCTACACTCATCACCCTTTCACATGAGGCTTAAACACATCTTGTATTATATTTATGATGTGAAATTTTATGATGATCACTCGAACCCACCTTACTTACAACAAGGTAACCATACATTTAAGCTTATCCAAAAGTTCGTCTAGTGTCTTACCTCGGCAGCATCCTGTTCAACAGATCATCAGTCCTTCTCTTCTCCTGTAACAGCTGCTCAGTTCTGGCAGCGACGATGGCTTCCAGGTTTGAAGCATACTTCTCCATCATTGCTAGCATGTTGTCGAATATGTTCGTTTTCCTGAACAAATTAAAGTATTTTGTAAGATTGATACACTTATTCCGCTAGTATCTAAATGTCTGTATGGTGTCGGACGTAAAGAATAGCACCATCCCATATCTTCCCGTGGGTGTCGTAAGAGGCGACTAAGGGACTTGCCAGAGAATGGGCAGCAGCGTACTCTGTGCTTTTGTAACAACCGTACTGCGATCGCCAACCCGCCTGCCAAGCGTGGCGATTGTGGCAAACCCCCCCCCCCCCTTATGAGCGCAATGTGGCGACACTTGGGGGGGGGGCTCTGTCCAGCAGTGTTCGTCTTTCGGCTGAAATGATGATCTAAATGGCTAATCAAATCAGTTACAGATTAAATAGAATAGGATTTCGGTCACAAATTATTATACTTTATTACTACGTTTTTTTTTTGTTTATACCCCAAGTTTAAACTTTGAATACTGTACTGAGGACTACCAGAGGATTCACACGAAACAAAAGATATTTTGTTAGATTCTAGATACTAAATTGTCGACAAATTAGGCGATTGTATGAAAAAGGTACGAATATTATTTTATTCGAATTGGGTCCGTCAGAGAATATCGGACCCAATTTCATCCAAAGCTAAAATTCAGATTTTTCATGATCAAATCTTGATCTTTTCGGAAGTTATTAAGTTTATTCACCAATTTGTCGTTTCTTGTTCCCATCGCGATAAACGCATATTTACATAATAAAACGCTGTCCTTCCAAGCACAATCATAATCAATGTTAAAGATGTGTATGTTACCGGCCAAACCCGATTTCAGGCCAAACTAGTTTGTCCTAGGCCAAACCGGTTTACTGGTTTATCGTGTCAGGATATACTAACCCAAACAAAACATTTACAATGCGCCCAACTTGGATGTGGCATCGCTCGCTACGCTCGCTCAGCTCGCGCGTTTATGGTCACAGTTCTAACCTAACCTAACCCATTTAGATGGGGTGCAGAGTCCTTTTGATTGAGTTTGGCCTAGGACAATTTGACAGATGTAAAGTAGACTTACGAGTAGATTTGTCAATTTATAAACAAACAAGGCGTAATGTAGGCGGGGTTAGTCCGACTTAAGTTCAGTTCATGATTAAGAATACCAGTGTAAGAGATGCTACTTCCACTATTCTCTCGACTACCGCAACTCTTCTAAAGTCAGGAATTTTTAAAATCTGTCGACATTGGCAAGTCTCCAGTTGTTTCTGGTAGCGACACTGACGCGTGTGCTCTTAACAATCATTTCTCACGCTCCCCTGTTACGTTGGATCCATACGTCAGGTCAATTATTTTAACTTTCCTGTTTGCCTTTGCCGCAATTTTACAAAAATTCCTTTGAATTGAGTCCTGTGAGTGAGATTGTGATCAAAAAATATTTTGTCTACTTCTGCTTTCTCCTCCTCTGTTGATAAAAATTTCCACGCGAACGAAGTCGCGGGCGGGGTAGTTAAAAAAAAAGTTCGACTCAAATCCTCAATGGACAACAGAATTTTAGATAACTATAGTTTTAGTCAGCCTAACTTTCTTAAACATGTCTAGACGCAGATGTTAAAATATTTACATTAATATCGTCGAGTCGAGACATTTATATCGCTTGTTCGTGCCTGTTTTTTACAAATTTCTGCATTTTTAAAACTGAACAAAATATACCGTCATTGTTTTCGGCTAGTTTTACTACTAGCTAGCACATAACATCACGCTTGTAATGCCCGACCGGTTAAGTTAGGTGTACCTAATACGTATGTACGTACACCCACATTTCGCCACATTTAATGTAATAAGGGGCGAGCCTATTACCATTAACTGGGCACAAATCCAGACTCCGTAGCTGCTACTGAGAAATTCGTGATGGATAAACCCAATAACCCTCGACCCAGGAATCGAACCCAGGACTTCATTCTTAGCAGTCGGGCTGGCACCCACTCGACGAACAACGTAGTTTTTGGCTAGGATTTCTACTAGTGTTAGTATTTTATTTTGGTTCTAGTATATCATTTACTCTTGATAACTTTTGTCATCCAATCTATCTATACTAATATTATAAAGCTGAAGAGTTTGTTTGTTTGCTTGAACGCGCTAATCTCAGGAACTACTGATCCGATTTGAAAAATTATTTCAGTGTTGATAGCCTATTTATCGAGGAAGGCTATAGGCTATATATCATTAAGCTACGACAAACAGGAGCGGAGCAGCAATGAATAATGTTTCAAAATCGGGGAAAATGTGACGCAGACGAAGTTGCGCGGGACAGCTAGTTTAAATATAAATTCTGCTACTTGGTTATTGTATAAAGTACTTATTTGATATTTGCTCGCCGGCAAAACATAGAAATCTCAGTATTTTTTTTAAACCCATATTTACCATAAACAAACTATGTCTTTGAACTGAATCGCAAGAAAAATTGAGCAGTGTCCTTTTGGTCTTTTTAAAAACAAATGTCTCCTTTTTAATAGGTGAATGTACATAGGTGTATGTGTAATCAAGACTCTCCGAGATATGACGAGTATTAGAGAGTACAGTTACGCGAGAAACACCAATAAATATTTGATCTGTCAGCTACAGAGTAAAACCACCGTTGCGATTGGATGCTAGTTTATTACTGCGCTTGGCGTAGCTACGCATCTTAATAGTGCCGGCACGCACACATACACACATACATATCACTCCTCCGACACTATTTTCAAAAATAACAAGACAGTAAATGGGTATAATAATAAGACTTACATAACTAAAAACAACAAAATAACAAAGAAGCCTACACTGGGCTGGTCGCACACTAAAACACTGTTCACCTTTCGGTATTGTTATTTTATAAGTATATTTAACGCTAGTGTTTCCCTTCAAACTTAATCTAGGTATTCAAGTGCATGGTGTGCGATACAATTACAATTTAAACCTTATAATTAATCTTACGCCTACAACTACGAGTCGGTCTTGTTAACTGTGGTTCAAAAGACCGATCGCCACAACCCTCGCCTACTTCTTGATTAGTCTCCGCATTATTGTTACGATCGTTAGCGTCAACTTCACTTTGGGCCTCTGCCCACTCATCCTCCTCCCCTATATCATTTCCCTCGCGTTCAACAATAGTAGGTAATATTTGTGGCGGCTGCGCCACCGGCGGCGGCGCCAGCGGGGAGCGCGGGCGCGGTGGCGCTGACTGCGTGGGGCTCACGACATCAGCACGTGCGTCTTCCGTCTCGCTTCCAGTTACGGTTGTACCTGAATATTTCCTTATCTGGTCAATATGCCTTCTACAGTTTACATTGTAATCCTTAACTAATATTTCGAACATGCGATTACCTATAATTTTAATTATTTTACCTAAAGTCCATATTTCTTTCCTAGCTATATACCATTTTAACCATACCCTATCGCCTATGGTTAATACTCTTTTAGATTTTAAATTGTTCTCAGTTATTTCATTGATATGACTATCTTCCAATAACAGGTCCAGCCTAGTTCTTATATTTCGGCCAAACATAAGCTTTGCTGGGCATTCGCCCGTTGCACAATGTGGTGTGTTTCGGTAATCAAACAAAAATCCTAATAATTTTTCGTTAATCACATTTTGCGGACTGTTATCGGCAATAATGCATTTTATCATTTTCTTGCATGTTTTAACAGAATTTTCGGCCTGTCCGTTACTGGAAGGGTGATATATTGGGGACGTTATATATCGGATTCCGTTCATTTCACAAAAATGTTTAAATTCTTTAGACTTAATTTTTACATCATTATCAGAAACTATGACTCTCGGTATACCAAACCTCGAAAACAACTTCTTTAATTCAATTATAAGCGCCCGACTTGAAGTACCGCAACTCATATGCAAACATTCCAACCATTTACTGTATGAATCTACGACGATCAAATATACATGTTGGTTTATAGTCATGTAATCAATGTGCAAACGTCGCCAGGGGGCCGAGTCGCGCGGCCAGGGCGCAGGGGGCGCACTCGGCGGCGCGGCACGGGTGCCGGCGCACGTATGGCACGCGCCCACCCATTCTTCTATGTCCTGATCAATCGATGGCCACCAAAATCTACTACGAGCTGCACTCTTTGTTTTTACCACGCCGAAATGACCCGAATGTAATTCTTGTAGTAACCTGTGTCGGTACACTGCTGGTATCACAACTCTGTGACCTCGAAAAATACAACCGTTTTCAACCTCTAAATCTGTTTTGCAGTTAAAATAAGGCTGAACTTTTTTACAATTGATTTTACTTGGCCAGCCAAACTCCACGTATTTGGTTACTGTTTTTAAAGTTTCGTCCTTACAAGTTTCTGATTTTATATCGCTAAACGTTAACGGGGCGATGTTAGCATCTAAAAAGTTCAGGAATGACAGATCAGTTTGTACTTCAGTTTTACAGTCAGGCAAAGGCGAGCGCGATAAATAGTCCGCCGCGGCATTATTTTCACTTTTAATATATTGGACGTTATAATTGTATGCAGACAATATTATGGCATATCGCTGTAACCTCGATGCGGCCATAACTGAAATACCAGTTTTCTTCCCAAATATCGATAGTAAAGGACGATGGTCTGTCTTAAGGACGAACGGTTCCTGACGTCCATACAGATATTGGTGGAAATATTTGACGGCAAAAATAATGGCTGTTGCCTCCTTCTGAATCTGACTGTAGTTTTTTTCACTTGAGGACAATGACCTAGAAGCGAACGCTAGCGGTCGCTCGAGATGCGCGCGCTCGCTGTCGCGCTGCGCCAGCACCGCGCCCAAGCCGGCCGGCCCCGCGTCTACGGTCAACACCAACTGTGCTGCGGGATCAAAGTGAGCTAGCACTCTTTCTGATGATAGCTCGTCCTTTACACTTTTTAATGCACGTTCGTGACGTTCGCCCCACTCCCACTGCGCTCCTTTTCGCAATAAGTCATGCAGCGGGTGCAACTTAGCTGATGCATTCGGAATAAAATTACGATAATAGTTAATTAATCCTATAAATCGCTTTACTTCTGTGACATTTGTTGGCCGCGGCGCATTTTTAATAGCTTCCGTTTTATTTGGGCAAGTTCGTAATCCATGTTTATCTATAATGTAGCCTAGATATGTGACACTATCCCTGAAGAAACAACATTTCTCTTTATGCAATTTTAAACCAGCTTCTTTTAATCTTTTAAGTACTTCGATTAGCCTGCTAAAATGTAATTGTCTAGTCGGTGCAGTTACACAAACGTCATCCAACCATATGCTAACACCTTCTATGCCTATTAATAATGATTCCATAGCTCTTTGAAAGATGGCTGGTGCGTTTGCTAAACCGTATACAAGTCGCGTATATTTGAAAAAACCTTTCGATGTACTTATCGCGGTCAGCTCTTGCGATGATTCGTCCAGGACAAATTGGTTATAAGCATTACTAAGGTCTATTTTGCTGTAACGCTCCCCTCCACCTAACTTGGCGAAAACCTCTTCTATCCTAGGCATTGGGTATTTATCTATTTCTAGATCCTTATTTAACGTGATTGAATAATCACCGGCTATTTTAACCTTTCCGTTTTCTTTTAATACTGGAACAATTGGGGTTCCGTATTTTGGAAATTTAACCGGTTTTAATATCCCTAAATCTAGCAGTCTGTCTATCTCCTCTTCTACTTTTTCTTTTAAAGCAAAAGGCACAGAACGCGGCTTAAAAAATTTTGGTTGGGTACTGTAGTGTATAGACATTCATAGTTCGGTGTAACTCTGTCGTCTCGAGCAACGCACGCGCGGTGACGCGGGGCGGCGGGGCACTGCCCGACCGACCGCCGCGGAGTAAAGACGCGGACGCTTGCTGCGAGCCGATATCGGTGTGATCTGCTGTAATATTGACCCTTGATACCTAGTGTGTACATTACATGTGGCGACGAGACAAACTGTAAGTATTTTGAAATATTTTAGCTTTTAATAACAAAAGAAAGGAGATTATGCACGCACGTGGTGGGTGAATAACCTACAAGTTACCTACCTATTTGAGTTCGAGTCTTAGTATTTATCACCTAAGTATATATCTGTATAAGAAATTTTAATGGATAAAATACTGTAATACAGTAGTTATTTTAACGCTTTAGACGCGGCATTTTTGTTGTTTTAGATTGTAAATATTATTCTGAGCTTATTGGATGCCATTGCTATTTTTTGTTTACTTTCGTCCCTCTTTCTTTGGGACAGGCAAAGGAAGCTGAGCCTATACAGCCAAGTCTGATTTAGTATTGCTTTTTCTATGCCATTGCTAACACAGACCACAGAATATAAAAAGTACAGATTGTACATGATGTATCTGTGTTGAATGCGAGGCTTTTAGCTACTTTATACAGGTAACTTAAATAGTGATTGTAATTTTTAATCGCTACTGTGTGTTTTGCTTGTGCAGAATAAACATATTCTTCTTTCTTTCTTTCTTTCTTTCTTTCTTTCTTTATTCTGAATTTAATGAATTGGTCCACAGTATTAATTAGTTACTTACCTACAAAATAAAGTGCGCACTTACTGTTATCATTGTTACTAACTGATGTTGGCTGTATAAAATACCTTGGACTAAGAAAAATAGAAGGAATTTAAAATAACTAGGTACTCACTTGGCCGTGAGTTGCGTAGGTATTCTTTTGTTCGCATTTTAGGTATCTAGATTTCTATGGGAGTACATCACGGGAGTGACATACCTACATATTGTCAAACATACCTACCTTACTCATTAAATTACGACTGAGCATTCAATTGCGACTGAGCATTAAATTGCGGAAATTTACTGGTATAGCATTAAATTGCGGATATCGATGAATACTTAGCGTACAACTTGCATTAAATTGCGAAGATTTACCGGTATGGCATTAGATTGCGGACATACCTACATGGCATTAAATTGCGAAAATTTACCGGTATAGCATTAAATTGCGGACATACCTACATTGTATTTTATTGCGAAGTTTTCACGGTTTCAAATTTTATGGTTACACTTTGAGTCGCGCGGTGGGTAATACTCACGCGCCAGTGCCACAGTATGACGACTACGTATCATCATAACTGCTAGATGAGTACTGCGGGCGTAGTTACCTACGTAGCGTACTTATAGCATAAGTACAGTCAGGTACAGTAGTCGCTTTATTACTAGCATATAGATTGCGAAAGCGGGTTTATGCAACATAGATTCTACCTTGTCAACAGGTAGCCCCAAATGGCACAGTACACCTTAGAGGAGTTTGAATGTGAAGGGGAGGTTGGTTCGGTCTCTGTCCGTTGGGAAAGATGGAAAAGAAGTCTAAACATTTACCTTGAGGCGGCAGGTATAGACACCGAGGCAAAGAAAAGAGCTAGCCTTTTACATTTTGGTGGTCCCGAATTACAAGAAGTCTTCTATAACATCCCGGGAGCTAATGCAACTGAAGGCGAACTTTTTAACATCGCGATCGAAAAATTAGACAGCTACTTTGCACCTAAACAGAGCAAAGTGTACGAGCGACACTTGTTTCGTCTCCTAAAACAGGAACAGGATGAGAAGTTCGAGAAATTTCTTATCAGACTTCGACTGCAGGCTAAGAAATGTCAGTTTGGTGGAAAAGAAGACGAGCATATCATAGACCAAATAACCGAAAAGGGTAAGACAGAAGAGCTCCGGAAGAAGATATTGAAAACAGGAGACAAGATTACTTTAGAGGAAATAGTTGCAGAAGCGAATGCACTGGAAGCCATAGAGCGTCAATTAGGAAACTTTGGTATGAAACCTGTGGAAAGTCAGTCAATCAACAGAGTAGGTACAAAGACATGGAAGGAGAAGTCAAAAAAAAGATTGGAATGTAGTAGATGTGGAAGCTTTAGACATTTGGCCCGTGATGATAACTGCCCAGCAAAAGGAAAGACTTGCCTTAAATGTGGGATCTTAGGACACTTCAGAAATCAATGTCGGACAAGACAAACTCAGAAGAGGAAATTGTAAGAAGGAGAATCATCGAACAGTCAGGGATTAAAGAAGAAAAGCAGGACGACAAATAATGTCGAAGAAACTGCAAACATAAGCACGAATGAAAGGCAAATCGACTATATTTTCAATATCGACAACGACGCAAAGGTCACATGTAACATAGGTGGAATCAACGTGGAGATGTTGATAGATTCGGGCTGCAAACACAATCTTATAACGGACCGAACCTGGGAAAAAATGAAGAAAGATAACGCCCAAGTTATCAATCAAGATCCGAATCCTGACAAAACGTTCGTAGCTTACGGAAGTGCAACACCGCTGAAGCTGTTAGGATCATTCAAAGCTACGATAAAACTTGCCGGAACATCACAGGACGTCACAACATTCTACGTGATCAGAAACGGTACGCGTGACCTACTTGGACGTGTGACGGCAACCTCATTGGGACTACTTCGGATCAATTTGGATATCAACCAGGTTGAAACTGAAGCGTTTCCAAAATTTAAAGACGTTTTAGTTACCATTCCGATTGACAATTCAGTGAAGCCTGTTGCTCAGCCGTATCGGAGGATCCCCATTCCGCTCGAAGAAAAAGTAGAACGGAAACTGAATGAATTACTGGAAAGGGACATCATAGAAGCCGTGAAAGGTCCTTCTAACTGGATCTCGCCTATAGTCCCCGTGCTAAAAAACGGAGGGGACATCCGATTATGTGTTGATATGCGCCGAGCAAATGCGGCTATACAACGTGAAAACCACCCACTACCAACGATGGAAGAACTGTTGCCAAAAGTTCGAGAGGCCAAAATCTTTAGTAAGCTAGACATACGAGATGCGTTCCATCATATCGAACTTCACCCAGACTCAAGACATATCACGACCTTTATTACCAGCAAAGGTTTGTATCAATACAAAAGGATGATGTTTGGTATCTCGTGTGCGCCAGAGATTTTCCAAAAAACACTGGAACGAATCCTTTTGGGTTGCGAAGGAGTCATCAACTTCATAGATGACATCCTGACTTTTGGGAAAGACGTAGCAGAACACGACCTAAGGCTCAAAAAAGTAATGGCAGTGTTAGAGGAAAATAACGTGATGTTGAGGGAAGACAAATGCATTTTTGGTATGAAGAAAGTCCACTTCCTAGGGCATGAACTATCAGAACATGGAGTTAAACCACTAGACAAGTATATCTTGGCTATAAAGGGATTCAGGGCCCCGACGAATATTGCTGAACTGCAGAGTTTTATGGGCTTAGTGAATTACGTAGGGAAATGGATCCCCCACTTAGCAACGGTAACAGAACCCCTTAAGCAACTGCTTCGGAAAAGAACGGGAAGAAACACAGACATTCAAGATGACTGGGGAGATGCCCAAAAGAATGCATTTAACGATCTCAAGGCGGCACTCATAAAGGTACCAAATTTAGGTTACTACAATCCTCATGATAAGACGGTGGTGATTGCAGATGCAAGCCCAGTGGGTCTGGGTGCAGTGCTGGTGCAAATCAACAAGAATGGGCCGAGAATAATTGCATATGGTAATAAAAGCCTCAGCAGCTGTGAGCGTCGTTACTGCCAAACAGAAAAAGAGGCCTTAGCCCTGGTTTGGGCAGTCGAACATTTCAACATGTTCTTGTACGGCAAGGTGTTTGATCTAGTAACAGATCATAAGCCCTTGGAGGTAATATTTGGCCCGAAAGCAAAACCATGCGCTCGCATTGAAAGGTGGGTATTAAGGCTGCAATCCTACAACTTCAAGGTGAAATATAGCCCGGGGAAGACAAACATAGCCGATCCACTATCAAGACTCTGTGAAGTGGCAACAAACCCGACGGCTTTATTTGAAGACCATGTTCAAGCGGTTACCGAATCTGCACGACCAGTAGCCATCCCATTACAAGAAATCACTGAGAGTTCCCTTGGAGATGCAGAGATACAGAAGGTTAGAGAAGGCCTTTACAATGGAAACTGGGATGAAACAGTTAAAGGCTATAAACTTTTCCAGAATGAATTATGTTTTCATGGCGATATTCTCCTCAGGGGGACGAAAATTGTAATCCCAACCAAATTACGCAGAAGGGTTCTGGAAGCTGCGCACGAAGGCCACCCGGGGATAGTCGCGATGAAGGGCAGATTGAGGACCAAGGTATGGTGGCCTAAGTGCGACAAAGATGCTGAAAACATATGCAAGGCCTGTAAAGGATGCATCCTGGTTTCTGCTCCCAGCGCCCCAAACCCATTAAAAAGAAGAGATTTACCTTCCGAACCATGGGTTGACATAGCAATTGACCTCATGGGCCCCTTACCTAGCGGAGATTATATCTTGGTAGTTGTGGATTATTACACCAGATATAAAGAGGTGAAAACATGCCGAACCATAACAAGCTCTGAAATAATCGAAATGCTTAAAGACATTTTTAGCAGACTTGGCAATCCGGTCTCGCTTACATCAGACAACGGAAGACAATTTTCTAGCGAAGACTTTAAGAGTTTCTGTGCAGAGAGGAACATACGACTCTACAATACCATTCCCTACTGGCCGCAACAAAATGGAGAAGTGGAGCGCCAGAATAGGGACATTCTAAAACGCCTTAAGATTTCCCAAGTAGAGAAAAAGAACTGGAAGGAAGCTCTTCGCGAGTACATGGTGATGTACAATAGTACGCCTCACACAGTTACAGGAAAAACACCTGCAGAACTGTTCTTTAGACGTCAATTTCGAGATAAACTGCCTATGATTCAGGACATGACACATCTCTCAGAGGATCTCGAAATGAGGGATAGAGATAAAGAACTAAAGGAAAAAGGAAAGGAATACGCAGATAGGAAGAGAAGAGCCACTAGTTGTGGATTGGAAGTTGGGGATAAAGTATATGTCAAGACCATGACGAAACAAAACAAGCTGAGCTTAAACTATGAACCCGAAACACATACCGTCGAAGCGAACAAAGGAGGCGACGTAAGTCTACGGAACGATAAAACTGGCCAGCAAATCAGACGGAACGTCGTACACTTAAAACGAGTGGAGGGACAATGGAAGGTGCTAGATGATGAGAATAATACTAATGATGCTCAAACCAACGATAATAGTGATGTTAATGAATCGCAACTCGAGTGAATAAAACGATGGTCAATAATGACAAAATAAATTGATGATTAAGGATTAATCATAATTTTTATAAGGATTTGCTGATTGTACTTGATAAAAAAAAAATGTTCATTAAATAACTACATATTTTGGAATATGAATGTGTTTAATTTGTATGTTAACCTGATCGCAGTTCTTCAAATGAATATTTATATTTATAAAGAAAAACATTAACAAGGGAGGGATGTAGTGTATAGACATTCATAGTTCGGTGTAACTCTGTCGTCTCGAGCAACGCACGCGCGGTGACGCGGGGCGGCGGGGCACTGCCCGACCGACCGCCGCGGAGTAAAGACGCGGACGCTTGCTGCGAGCCGATATCGGTGTGATCTGCTGTAATATTGACCCTTGATACCTAGTGTGTACATTACAGGTACCTTCTTTTAAAACTAGTTTTACCTCAAATTTGTTGAACTTACCTAGTTCGTCAGTAAACAAGTCGGAATATTTACATAAAAGTTGCTGCACTTCTTTCGTGTCGGACTCAGTTACAGATTGATATTGGAAGTTGTTGATATCCGTAATAAAATATAATCTGAACCTCGACATAAAATCTCGCCCTAGTAACGGAGGACCTCCGTTCGGCAATACAAATATTTTAATATCATGGGTATTATTTAAGTACGTAATTCGACCTTGAAAATATCCCAAGGGCGACATTTTATGGCCATTGTAAAGACACATTTTTAGGTTAGATTTAATAAGCACGCGGTCGGAAAAATGTTTTCTGTACAAAGTTTCGGGGATTACACTAGCCCCCGACCCGGAATCTAACTCCATATCTAATCCTACAGATTCAATCGACACATTTATAATAATAGGCGCGTCACTAACGTACCTTACGTTAAATAGTTCGCATTCCTCGCAGTCACTTTGGTCCGACATTATTTCTTCCGTGTTCAAACAATGTAAACGTGATTCACCTTTTTTAGCACTACAAACTTTCTTTAGATGGCCTTTCACACCACACACTTGGCACCGATAGTTTTTAAAACGACACTTTTCTGCGTCGTGGTTTCTGAGACCGCACACTGTACACCGACGAATTTCCTCGGAACTGTTGTTCGAGCTGCGGGTGCCCTCGGCAGGCTCGCCACGTGCGCGCTGCCCGCGCTGCCCGCTCATCCGGTACACAGGTTCCTCCTTGATCTCCGTGGCCTTGACGGTTGTCGCCGCGTGGTCAACTCCTGCTGCGGCCTTGGATCGAGCCAATCGCGCGTACGCAGCCTGTTGAGCTACCTCCAACGCCTTAGCAAAAGTGAGTTTGCTGGCATCTTCTTCAAATAGCCGGTCACGTTCCCGACACGGTGCAAGCCCGAGTATGAAACGGTCTCGCACCAGCATATCCAATGTTTCACCAAACTCACAGTTAACGGCTAAACCCCTCACACGAGCCGCCCATTCTTCGACGCTCTCGCCATCAGATCTCCTCGCCTCGTAAAACTTCTCTCTATCAGCAAAGATACACCTTCTCGGCGTAAAATGCTTGTCTAATTCGTTAACTAGATCCTCGAACGTAACTTCCTCAAGTACATCAGGGTGAAGTAGGTTCCGTGCAAGGCGGTAGCTACTGTCCGAAAGATGGGTCAGTAACAACGCACTTTTATTCTCTGTTTTAACACCGTTCAATTTTATGAACTGTAGTAGTCGACCTTTAAATATAGGCCACTCTTGGGCGTCGTGATCGAAACTTGTAAGGTTTCCGATGATATTCGACATTTTTCACGAACTTTTATTTTATTTTTATAAACGTGGGTAACTCGTCGCCAGTGATCTGTCAGCTACAGAGTAAAACCACCGTTGCGATTGGATGCTAGTTTATTACTGCGCTTGGCGTAGCTACGCATCTTAATAGTGCCGGCACGCACACATACACACATACATATCAATATTATAGGATAGGCGAGCGCTCCTGTAAAGGGCCGACAATTTGACAACAAATTAAAACTCTGGTAAAATCAAAATATTTTTATTTTACATAGGCCTACAGGGGCACTTATAAAACGTCGACAAAAAGGTGCTCGGTTCGGGTTGGTCGTTTCCTATGGAGAAGAACCGGCAAGAAACTAATAATAATAAGGTAATACTAGCTACCCACCGCCACCCTGTATACACACTACTTCGGTAACTATAAAATATTCTAGGGTATTCATTTTTATCTCGTACCGACACGGACTACTAATACGTACGTACATACAACGGTCAAAATAGATTAGCAAACGGAACTCCACAGACGTGAGAGGTACCAATATTGTCTTTGTCGCTATATATCTGGCATTAAGCGTAGCTTAAGGTCGCTAAACAAAAAAAAAAAAAACATCTCGGCAACACGTGCGAACAAGGCTACACAATATAAAAAGGAATTACTTACATGCCAGCATGCATATCCTTAAGCCTAAGTCTGACGAGTCTCAAGTCCGGCCTGCGATCAGACCGCTCGCTCCAGCATGCGTTTAGGACAGCCAGCACAGCTGGTCGAGCCACTAGCCCTCCAAGCGGAGGCCTGAAGAGCACCCCTCCTATTGGATGCCGCACTCGTCCTATGATCTCTGTTGGAGATAAAGGTATGATAAGATATTATTTATCCTACTAATATTGCAAATACGAAAGTTTGTGAGGATGTAGGGATACTTGTTACTCTTAAACGCAAAAAACTATTGAATGGATCGGGATGAAATTTGGTACAGGGATAGAGAATAGTCTGGAATAGGCTTCGATCAATAATTATTGATCGAAGTGAATAGGACATATGATAAGGACCACTGTGATTCTGACAGACTTGTCAGTTTCAGAGAGAGCAGTGGTAACAAGATAAAAAAAATAGAAATAAAAATAGATAAAAAAAGTGAATGTGGTTTTAAAGGTGTCGGAAATTCAGAGGTAAAATGTAAAATAACTCTAAAATGACTGTACGCAGAGTAGGCAGTCCAGAGATAAAGCTAGATCTTACTTTTTTCTACTTTTATAAATGTGAACGTTTGTGCGCAAAAATTACAAACCGTGTTTTGGGTGAAATTTGGAACACTAGTCGTCAAAAAGGTGCTCACACAACAGGCGCATGTTTCTATGGGCTATGGTATTAAAACAAATAGATACCTATTGAAGGTAGTCACTCACCAGTATTAGTAAGATTAGTATCTCCCCAAGGTCCGTTCCTCCCAAGGATCTCGTAGAGAATGATGCCAAAGGAGTACACGTCTCCCTTCTGCGACCCTCTGGGGGGAGGGTTAGGGTCCCTCAAGAGTTCTGGTGCCCTCCATAGCATGCGACGCTCCATTCGCAAGGCATCTTCAGCATCGGAACAGCCATCTGGTGAAGGAAAAAATAGTGGAATATCTGCCTAGAAGTTTGACGTAGGTACTTGATAGGAATAGAGACGCGAAGATGAAACAAGATAAAAGTGTGAAAGAGATTTTCACGTCATCTTGCTTAGGTAAAAATAATTGTTAATTCAACTATGAAACATTTTTCCAAGTTCTGTTCCAATTTACCCTCGTCTCCCTATAAACCCCGTTTTGCTGTAGACAGCTTAGTAATACCTAATACCTACGGTTATATTATGATATCCTAGGTAAAGTCTAAGGAGTATGCGGATGCATTTTAAGAGCTTCCACGAGTAAACTGATAGCAATCAGAACCTTTATAATAATTCTCGGAACTCAAACACTCGGCATATGATTCTAAACCTTACTCGTACCACAAGAAGCTTTAATTCAACGAAGTGCAAAGATAAGAAATGAAAAAAAGAGAAAAATAGAGAGAGAAAACAAAAAAAATAGAAAAAAAAAGAAATAGAGAAAAATAAGAAATAGAGTGAAATGGCATAAAATCTATGACCTCAACTCTCAGATATGACTGTCTCGTTGGTCTAGTGGTCACAAACGCGCCTTATGAGCAAGAGGTTCGAAGTTTGATTCCCGGGTCGGGCAAAGTGTTATTGGGTGTTTTTATCAGGAATTTCTCCGTAGAAGCCACGGAGTCTGTACCTGTGCCCGGGTAATGGCAATAGGTTCGCCCCCTATTACATGGGACTTAAACATCAGTGGGGGAAATGTGGAGTTCTGCTAGGTACATCTCTGCCTAACCCTTCGGGGATTATGGAAGAGATAAATTAAAATATTTTCAATAAACCACAAGATAAAAGGTTTTATTTATGATTTTATGAGAATTTCCAAATTGAAACTATAATTTATCTATAATAAATTACATTTGATTACATCGATGCGATGTGAATGAAAATGAAATGGTATAGGTCACCTTCAGTGCATCGGCCGTTTTTTTTTCAGACCAATAAATTAATAACTTCAATTTCAAGTCCTTTATTTTTTGCATGCCGTCCGTCATTTAGGTATGTAAGTACAGGGTTTTGTTACAAGCTACTGATTTAAAAGAGTGTCCATGGAGTTTCTTGCCCATTCTGTTCCATAGAGATCTACGCTTTGGAATGGGCAACTACAGTACTTCCACAGTTATTATGTCTTGTAACTGGGACTGTAGCTTCATTTTTATTGTTTGACTATTCAAAAGTGCCTGTTACTGGCCTACTTCAAATAAATGATTTTGATTTGATTTGATTTGATTTGACAGCTCTGGCAGTTAGGTAGTGGTAGTCGACCTCGAAATTACTTTACTCTTATTATAAGAGCGTTTACGCCTTACGACATTTCTTACAAAATTTCAAGTCCTTATTTTCCATAATGACTGAACCGATTTTAATTAAACTTCATACGCAGTAGGATACATGTGTCTAAAAAGTTAAAAAAAAACATTTTGACAACGAAAAATAGTGTTACCTACAGCTAAATTAGACCGATTATAAATTATCTATAGAAACAGAAATTTCCAATTATCTTTTTTTTTTTTAAAGACATTTCTATAATGTTTTTTAATAACTTTTTAGACGTATCCTGCTTATGTGGAAGTTTTCATTAAAATCGGTTCAATCATTTTGGAAAATAAGAACTTGAAAGTTTGTATGAAATGTCGTAAGGCGTAAACGCTCTTGGGGTGAATGTCACTTGTACATACGTCTTGCGCCAAACGACTTGTCTTCTGTCTATTAACGTGCAAATTACATTTAAGCCCGCAAATCACACAAAACCTAAGAATATTAGAATTTCGTGGGATGACGACGTGCCTGTAAGAGTAAGTATTTACTAGAATAATGACACCACATGTTTTTTTTAGACGTTGCCCCATACTCAGAATTTCTCCTGTATCGTGGGTGCGTTTACAAACATTTAAACTCACATACACAAACAGCCAGACCCGGAACAACTATCTGTAGGCCATACAAATATTTGTGCGGGGATCGAACCCGCGACACGCCGGGCAGCAGTCGATCGCTCAACAACTGCACCAACCGTGCCGTCGAAATTTTGATAGTCTTCTCGATATTTTGACACTCGCCAAAGGTAGTAAAGGTATCTTACCTATATCTTCAATTGTTCTAGTGTGACAATACGGCTCGAGATTTCTGGCAATTAGTCAAACGACCTCCTGCGACATACCTAATTGTTTTGTGTAAATCATTGTAATGGATATATTGGACACCTATTGTGCCGTATATTTGTAAGGCCAGTTATTTTCACAGTACATTGTCAGTGACTTATTGAAGATGACACATGAAGTAGGACTGTCTGCGACAGACTTTAGACGTCATTTATTTAGCCATATAATCGGTAAAAGTTTAATGATCTTTATTTGATTTTGAGTAATTTTAATGACATTTTGCATAATTGATGTAAGAAATAAACTGAATAAAGATTCTTGAGTCAAGTGACACAACAATGTTAACAAATACGCCTACACGGTACGTTGCCTGCAGGCTATGTATAGTAGACCTCATTATTACTTTATCACCCTCAGGTTGAATGTAATTTTTACGTCAAAAAATCAGGTCTATCTAAGTACACAAACTAAAACTCAGCCAACGCATGGAACGTTGACCGTATGTGTGACAAAGCTTTCGCCGGATTTACCGCACATAAAATACGGTAACTACCTTATTTAAAATCAGCCATCTGCCTAGCCTTTTCCCAAGCCATCTTGGGGTCGGTTTCAGTCTAACCGGATGAAGCTGAGTATCAGTATTTTTCCCACACAACCCAGTAACTGGGTTATACTATACCCCTTGGTAAGACTGGATGTCAGATTTTGGATTCTGATTACTCGTAACGACTGTCAAAGACCTACAAATTACCATATTTAAAATCATACAGTATAAAACATTTGTAGGCAAATCATGGCTCAGTAAACCTATAAAATTCCAAGACCTGTTTGAAATACGGATAGCATGAAAACTCGGTCATTGAACGTCAAAATCATAAAATGTGGGCCTAAAAAAGGATTTTATTAATATCATATCCTGTATTTCAATCTGCAAAATCAATTTTTACTGACCCAGTAGCCTTATTCGTCTCGATATCTAAACTATTTATTTATTTGCATAGTGTGCTCGCCAATCGAAACACTAGTTTTGTACTCATTATTGGATACATTAATTGAGAAAATAATTAACGTATTTTTCAAAGTTATAAGTATGTAGTGAAATCCCTATACTTAAAATTACTTGAAACGCTTTTACTCACAAATACGTCATTTGTTGAAATTATACTAAGGATTAACACTCCCAGTCCGAGATCCCCGTTGCTAACAGACCAATTTACGTCAAGAAACTCCAAAACACCCACCCTTCGACACTTTTCAGTGATTCATCTGAGAATACAAGCATGTGGCGCGACAACTCCTCGACAACAACATGACATTTAGAGACACCCACGTCTACTTGCTAAAATTAAATTATACAAAAACAGAAAACACTCACATTTCAAATTATGAAGCCCATAATCAGCCACCTGCAGGACCCATCGGCTATCCACAAGACAGTTGCTCGAAGTCAGGTTGCCATGGGAGATCAGGGCGGAATCGTGTAAGTACGTCAATCCTCGGAGAAGGTCGGCTACTAGGCTTGCCACGAACATGTCGTCGAGATGCAGGTCTCTGTCTGCGAGGACCCTGGCTAGAGACCCCCGAGAGCAGTACGCTGAGACGATGCATGCTGAGCCACTTTCCACGCAAACTCCTACGAAGGCTGTTAGGTTTTCGTGGCGAAGCTCGCGGATCTGGTGATGAAATGATTATTTTTAATGTCGTTGTTATCAGTTGAATTGAATTGACGGCACGATTGGCGAAGTGGCTGAGCGATCGACTGTAGCGCTGCGTGTCGCGGATTCGATCCCGCACGGAAAAAAATATTTGTATGGCCTACAGATCGTTATTACGGGTCAGGCTGTTTGTGTATATGAGTTTAAATGTTTGTAAACGCACCCAAGATACAGGAAAAAATCCTAGTGCGGGGAAAATTTTATTTAAAAAAAAATGTTACCATAAAGGGCTATTTAAAGGTAAAACTTGATGAAAATGTGCAATCAAATATATGTATTTAAAAGAATGAGCGGAATAGAGCGGACATTGTTGGTAATATTATTGTCATACAAAAATTTTGATCGCCCGTTCTATTGAGTTACTTCGATTCGAATTACTCATGATTATTATAATACTTATATGTTGCATGTCATACGGTGGAATGTACTGGATCCAACAACACCATTATTTGTTACTTACATTCTTTGCAAATAAATTATTTCTTCTTATCCTAAACATTTTCGATTTTGACACACGAACGCTACCTGACAAGTATGACACTAGGCAGACAGACTTGTTACTAAATACTAACAAGTATTGCAATTGCATTACAATTTTCTTTGTCTTCTCCAGTCTAACGCTCGTAAATATTTGAATGTGTGTGCAATACAAATTGCAGTAGTATGATTTAATTTGTCTGGAAACATCAATTCTATGCAATGTTGCTAGCAACGTCATTCCAAACAAAAGGATGTTTCCGAAACAATGCTGTGCAACTTTTGTTATCTAGGGCTATTCTCAGGGCAACAAAAGTCCAGCCAGAGTACAAAACAAACGAAATGAATCGTCATTATCATAGATCGGAATGAGGATTCGATTACAGGCTCACTCTCGCACGAGCTACCTCACTCCCACGCTTCCCTAAAGGTTTTCCCAGTTTTAGCCCAAGGTCGATCGCAGCTTTTAGATTTATTTGACACATAATTATGTCATTATCTAGGATCAAGGGACCACCCGGTAGGATTAGATTCTAACCCTACCGGGTGGTCCCAATTAAATGGCTCTTAAGCGGTAATTCTAATCATTAGAATCAACGCTTATGAGCCATTTAATTTTGAATATCGACCCTTAGAATGTAGTCCAAGGTGCCCGTTCCTAATTCTGAGTAATAAGCACCACTAGCTTACTGTCTCGTTGATCTATGTAAAATCTAAAATAAAGTAAGTACAAAGGGTAGTTTAAAATAAAAAAAACCATTTTGTCTGTCTGTTCTATCGATTTTGACTTTACTTTTCTTTTAAAAAAAGGATGATGAGAGTTCAATCGCTCCATCTCTTTCACACACTGAAGCGATATTAAAACAATACTGCTTTAAACGGCCATACTCATCATCTGCCTAGCCTTTTCCCAAACTATGTTGGGGTCGGCTTCCAGTCTAACCGGATGCAGCTGAGTACCAGTATTTTGCTCTGTATTGTGTCGGACGTAAAGAATAGCACCATCCCATATCTTCCCGTGGGTGTCGTAAGAGGCGACTAAGGTACTTGCCAGAGAATGGGCAGCAGCGTTCTCTGTGCCTTTGTAACAACCGTACTGCGATCGCCAACCCGCCAGCCAAGCGTGGCGATTATGGTAAAACCCCCTAAAATTTTAATGTGACTTGGGGGAGGCCTTTGTCCAACAGTGGACGTCTTTTGGGCTGAAATGATGAATGAAATGCTGAATGACCAGTATTTTATATGAAGCGACCTAACTGACCTCCACAACCCAGTAACTGGATAATACGATACCCCTTGGCAACACTGGATGTGAGACTTTTGGCTTCTGACTACGTAACGACTGTCAAAAATCTACAAATGACAGTCGGGGCCAACGGCTTAACGTGTTTTCCGAGGCACGGAGGAAACTCGGTATGTAATTATGGTCACCCATCCATGGACCAACCTCGGCAAGCACGGCTTAACCTTAAAGATCGACCCGTGCGGGTTATGATTTAGCTACGAGCTTCTAAACGGTCATAGTAACCCCTCGGAAGTCATTAATAGACTTCCTGACTTAGGTTCCACTGGTCGATCCGAAATGCCAAAACCTTTTGTCTAGTTAAACAGCGCAGTCCATAAAATCTATGAATAAACTTTGACTTTAGAAGGAATTTATATTCAAGAGCCAGGTCATCTACTAGCAGTTACTTAACCTTCAGGCTAGAATATCCTTTACAGTTTACATTATCTGAAAAATAAACGAACTCCTAAATATTATTGCGTTGTTGGAGTTTGAACTCTTGCTGCTGTGGAGCGGTGAATTTCCAATAGGGGTCGCATAGTTGTTGGGATAAGAAACTTTCTTGCGTAGGAGTCGGTAGGCACCGAATTTTAGATTTATTAGAACTTCTGGGGTCAGTCATAATTTATTTCACTATAAATTCTCCTTTTTCGTCGTTCCCTCACTGCTGAGGATCGCGACCACATATTATACGTCTCCAAGCCATGCGGTCTCCTGCAGTGTGAACCGCTCGGTACAAGCTGCCTCCAGCAGCCTTCTTGATGGCGTCTGCCTATCTTGCCGGTGCCCTGCCTTGCGCGCGGTTACCTTCTGCCCGGCCCAGTATTATAAGCCTTTCCAGTCAATGCCTAGGTGAACGCATCATCATCATCATCAAGATGTCCACTGCTGGACATAGGCTTCCCCCAAGTGATGCCACATTGACCGGTCCAGTGCGCCTCGCATCCAGCGGATCCCCGCAACCTTCACCAGGTCATCGGTCCACCTAGTGGGAGGCCTTCCAACGCATCGTCTTCCGGTGAACGCATAAAATGTCCAAAAAAGCTGGGGGTACGCTCCAGGCAGATTGTGGAAAGCCGTTTGGTGATGTTGAACTCCTATAGTATGGATTCAGTATAAATTCCTAATGATAAACTAATAAAAACTACCTACAAAAGAAAGAAACAACAGGAAAGTACTTACAGTTAATTAATTTACGTTAATTTTAATGAGACACTGACATTTGAGGACGAGAGGAACATCTTTTAATCACAAACTTGACATTTCTCATTTCAAATCCAATTAAATACTTAAGGTGGATGCGACAGGGTGGCCCACGAAATTCATTTTTATTTACGTTTTTCCTATTTTTCGGTCAGTGTCAGTTTTTATGTTGAATAAAATTTGATACGCGGCCGTAACTAATAGTACTAGTTTGTATGTATATTTTCTTTTTTTTTGTGTGCAATAAAGAATAAGAATAAGAATAATATGGCTTTAGTGAATTATAATCATTAAAGTCATTAAAACCACCCCTTTAATTTCGTTCATTCCTTTAACTATTTCATGCAAAAGTTAAGTTCATTTTATCGTAATGAATGACTATTTCATGAAAAAGTTAAGTTCATTTAATCCTAATGAATGACTATTTCATGAAAAAGTTAAGTTCATTTAATCCTAATGAATGACTATTTCATGAAAAAGTTAAGTTCATTTAATCCTAATGGATGACTATTTCATGAAAAAGTTAAGTTCATTTAATCCTAATGGATGACTATTTCATGAAAAAGTTAAGTTCATTTAATCCTAATGAATGACTATTTCATGAAAAAGTTAAGTTCATTTAATCCTAATGGATGACTATTTCATGAAAAAGTTAAGTTCATTTAATCCTAATGAATGACTATTTCATGAAAAAGTTAAGTTCATTTAATCCTAATGGATGACTATTTCATGAAAAAGTTAAGTTCATTTAATCCTAATGGATGACTATTTCATGAAAAAGTTAAGTTCATTTAATCCTAATGGATGACTATTTCATGAAAAAGTTAAGTTCATTTAATCCTAATGGATGACTATTTCATGAAAAAGTTAAGTTCATTTAATCCTAATGGATGACTATTTCATGAAAAAGTTAAGTTCATTTAATCCTAATGGATGACTATTTCATGAAAAAGTTAAGTTCATTTAATCCTAATGGATGACTATTTCATGAAAAAGTTAAGTTCATTTAATCCTAATGGATGACTATTTCATGAAAAAGTCATTCATTGGGATTAAATGAACTTAAAGAGTTTGTATTGATGATTTTAATGACTACAATTATGTAAACACGTACGTTTTACAGCCGCGTGTCATATTTTATTCAACATAAAAATTGACACTGGAACTGCAAATTACAAAAAACGTGAAAAAAAAATTACGCGGGCCACCCCATCTTTTCCACCTTAAGTAAACATATGGTTTACAATTGCGAGTTTTTGGTAAAAGTTCTCATACACTAGTTCTACCAACTTAAACAACGATTTTACGATAGTAGGTATTATTTTAAGTCCTGAAAAGATTCAAGGTTCCGACTAATATTTTACTATGGGCATAAACTTTAGTGCCACCATAAAATGTGATAGTATGGGCTACTTGAAAATAAAGGACGAACTATTACTACCATAGATATAAGAAAAGATTGCTGGTTTGTCATTGCTACTGAACCTCAGGGCAATTACATAAAAGAGGAAATGTTATATATATCTGAGGCTATTGACAAAAGATGGGAAGTAAAGTTTAAGAAATATTTGAAGATGTGAGGCAGAAAATATGCATTTAAACAGAAATATCTATTCTATACATTTAATAAATCTGTTGAAAAGTCGTTTTTGTACATCGAAAATACTTTCAAAACAAATAGTCAGGGTGTTAAAGGATCGGCTACGACTGGGTGCTGCGCGCCGACCTCCCTAGCGGTGTCAGCGTAGTTCGCTACGCTGACGACACGCTGGTGCTGGCACAAGGGAGGTCGCACGAGGCGGCGGCCGAACTTCCGGCAATAAAGAAAGAATCCGGCAACTGGGTCTCGAGGTGGCATTGCATAAGTCCGAGGCCATGTGCTTTCATAGGCCTCGGAATGCGCAACCGTCGGGATCCATACTGACGGTAGGAGGGGTTCCCATCGGCGTCGAGTCGACGCTGAAGTACCTAGGGCTTGTCCTCGACAGCCGGTGGAACTTCGTGGAGCATTTCCGACGTTTGGCCCCCAAACTGGAACGGGCAGGGGCTGCGTTCAATTGGCTCTTGCCCAACCTGGGGAGTCCAAACGCCTCCTGCCGCAGGCTCTACGCGGGGGTCGTGCGGTCCATGGCCCTTGACGGGGCCCCGGTGTGGGCGCGTTCTTTGAGGCGGCGAGCCGCCCACTACCTGAACGCGCCCCAGAAGGTGGAAGCCGTAAGGCTGATCCGGGGGTACCGCACGATCTCCGGCGAGGCGGCGAGCCTCTTGGCCGGATTGCCGCCATGGGATCTGGAGGCGATAGTCCTCGCGTGCCTGCACGAATGGCGCGCAGAGGCACTACGCCGGGGGGAAACTCCGCTGCCGCGGCAAATTGTCGCTCAGCGGACAGACCTCCGGCGCGATCTCATGGCGACATGGAGAGAGCGACTGTCGCAACCCCGTGCAGGGCACGCCACAATAGTGGCGATAAGTCCCCTCTTTGAGGAGTGGCTAGAGAGGCGCCACGGCGTCCTCACTTTCCGCCTGACGCAGGTCCTCAACGGACACGCTTGTTTCGGGAGTTTCCTGCACCGAATCGGGCGGGAGGAAACGCCCGGGTGTTACCACTGCGAGGATCGGCCGGAGGACACGGCGGAGCACACTGTGGAGCTATGCCCCGCTTGGGCTGAGCACCACCGTGTCCTCGTAGCGGCGATTGGCGGCGGCGACCTCTCGCGTCCGGCCCTGGTTCAATCCATGGTCCGCAGCGAGAGGGAATGGGAAGCCGTCGCCTCCTTCTGCGAAGCAGTCATGCTAGCGAAGGAGGTGGCGGAACGTGAGAGGGAGAGAACCTCACGTCCCAGCCGCTGCGGGAGACGCCCCGGGCTTGTGGACGGTGAGTAATGGGCTAGCTCACCGTCCGGGTGCGTCCGTCCGTCTTATGACAACAGACCATGCCGACGGCGTGTTCGTGTTCCACGCGCGCCGCGAAATAGATACCGTGGCCCTGGAACGCAAAGGGCTAAGAAGGAACATGGATGGGTGTTAGTATGATTTCCCATCCTAAAAAAGGGTATTAAAGGACAGCCAACAGAACCCATTTCCAGCATTTTTAGAAGTTTTGTCTGTTTATTAGGGTTCCGTAGCCGAATGGCAAAAAACGGAACCCTTACAGATTCGACATGTGTGTCTGTCTGTCTGTCTCCGAAACTATAAGAACTATAATGTTGAAACTTAGTAAGTAGATGTATTCTGTGAACCGCATTAAGATTTTCATACAAACATAGAAAACAAATTTTTTTAGGGGTTCCCCATACTTTGAACTGAAAACCAAAAATGTTTTTTTTATATATGGAAAATTCTGAAAATATTTAGGATTGTAGAACGTAAAAAAACTATCAACAAAATTGGTTTCAATAAGATATGATGTTTAGTTTTTGAGATATGGGACTTTTTCATTAAACTGCAGCAGTAACTTTGTTTTTCATAAACGTACTAAAAAAAACAAATTTAGTTTTGCGGTTGAGTGGAAGTTTACTAACTAATACTACTAACTAATGAATGACAGTTCAAAATATTGGTTTAATATTTGTTTGGGGCTATGGAACCCTGTGTGCGAGTAAGACTCGCTCTTGGCCGGTTTTTTTTTGTAAGTGCATCACTTAAAATGTACGGAAGCAATGTAGATAATTTTTATACACAATTGTGCGTAACTTGAAGTAACATTTAGTTTTTGTTTCATTGCAATCGGTTCACTCTATCAAAAGATATTTGAATTTACATTGTTAAGTTCCGTCATCCACGCGAACGAAGTCGCGGGCACAGCTAGTTCATAAATAAGTCTATTATAATTTGCCTAAGTGACAATTAAACGTTATATCTAATTATAACTTAACAAAGTACAGCCAGTTTTATTCTTCTTTTATTTGCCGATTATGCTTTTGGAAATTTTTAATTAGAGTTTTTTGTTATTTGTGTTTTTTTAAGCGTTGTCCTACAAATTGCTCCTGTATCGGGTGTGTTTACAAACATTTTAAATCACATACACGAACAAAACAATAGACTCGGAACAACTACCTGTAGACCATTTTTTTTTTGTGGCGTGCAGGAATTGAACCCGCGACACGCAGCACAGACGCCAATCGCTGCGCCAAACCGTTTTTTATGCAGAGTAAAATAATATAAAATATTTTCTTTCTATGTTTAGCAAATTAACCGAGTTCTATGTCTACATACACACAGGTATATCACAATTAAATTATTTTTGTTTTATTTAACGATTGTATAGCTATTTGTGAAAACTTGTAATTGGCCATATTATTATAACTAACAAAACTATTGTGTCTGCCTAGCTGTAAGTTTTCCTAAAATCCATACTAATATTATAAATGCGAAAGTCACTCTGTTTGTTTGTTACCTTTTCACTACTAAACGGCTGATCGAATCTTAATTAAATTTGGCAAGACGATAGATTTCAAACTGGAGAAGGACATAGGCTATATATTATCACGCTACGACTAATAGGAGCGGAGCAGTAATGAAAAATGTTGAGAAAACGGGGAAACTGTGACGCAGACGAAGTTGCGTGGGACAGCTAGTAATAAAATAAAATAAAGCTGCACAGTAATCTTATTTCACAGGCCAGCATACCTATACAACTACCTACTCCCACTCATTCATAAAGTAACCACTAATTCATTAACAACAACACTAACAAACAACGCCGCTCCCAAAATACAAGGTCAACATAAATAAACAGCGGCAAAACTTCACCGTCTTCTCAAAAGTTAGCTGAAATTATATTTGTATCTCCTAGGGTTTACCATCCATCCATCATGCATCTAGCCTTCGCGTGTTGGAAAGTTCCTTCATTAGAACGTAGTTAGGTTTAAAGATGTTTATTCTCAAAAAAACCGGCCAAATGCGAGTCGGACTCGCGCACGAAGGGTTCCGTACCATTCTTTATAAAAACGAGCAAAAAAAACACTTTTTTGTATGGGAGCCCCCCTTAAATATTTACTTTATTCTGTTTTTAGTATTTGTTCTTATAGCGTCAACAGAAATACATAATCTGTAGAAATTTCAACTGCCTAACTATCACGGTTCATGAGATATAGCCTGGTGACAGACGGACGGACAGCGATTTTGCCATAAAAATATCATAACCTGGAATCTTCAACAGACTATATTTACAAGAAAGATAAAATGATTGATAACACGCCAAAATCAGTTCACGTCTCATTAATCTCAGATTAATGAACCAGTTAGACCAGTGTTACCTGTATCTAAAAATGGAAATCCTACGGTAGAAAATGTTGTTGAAATGTGGCCCAAGGCCAAGTTACATTGTTGCCCACCGATGTATATGGGCAATATTGCCTGTCCTCATATCATTTCTTAGAATTTCGATTTACGGTGAAGTAAAAAAATAAATCCTTGCCTTTCGTTTGGGCTATTATTGAAGTATTTTTTATGAAAAAAGTGAGCTTTGATTTCTACAATCATTGATGCATGGCAATTTCATTTCATCCATCAATAATTGCAATCACACAAAATTCCCGTTATAGTACTCGGCAAATAATGTCAAAAAACTCTAGCGCTATTTAAAAAAATAAGTGCTTAAAAGATAGGATAGTGGGCCCGATAGATGACGCCGTGTGATGCGGGGCCGAATACCGAGTATCCTTAGTATGTATAACTCCTGGAAATACAATCATTTTCTACAACAGAAAAAAAATAACACAATAGTAGATTGTTGCATCGAGCGCAAAGTGAGTCATTAATGCACGAGTGTTATGTTGGTGCCCGAGCGCATGCGAGGGCACTAAATTAATACGAGTGCAGTAATTAGTCACTTTTTCGAGGTGCGTAATCTGCTTTTCTTTCAACTACCTAGACAAAATATACTTAGTCAAAATAAAAAACGCAAGTTAATGAAACAAAGTTTAATTCATCTTCCCTTCAAACATTTAAAACTTACAATAATTATTAAATGTACCTACGTTTTATTTGGTTTATTTGTGAATAATAATTATCATTCTGGAGTTGAATTCATATCGCTATCCGCTGTCTATTTAAATCCTTCTAAACTTTTTTTTTCTAAATAAGAAGTATCAAAGTTTTACAATGGTACAAAATGGCGTCATTTATTTTTCACCTTGTCGGTTTTATTCAGCCGATTTTTATTTTCAGACAGTATCTTTTTGATGTAATGCATTAATTTTATATTGAACTTAATAGGAGACATTTGAACTTCTGTGGTAAATTTAATTCTAAATTTAAAATTTAAAATAGTGCAGTAATGTAAAACAGTACAACTATGAGATATCATATAACATTTCTGCACTGTTTTGGTTCTAAGCAAAAAATACATCCTTTGTGATCGGTTTTGTAGTGATTAATGATAACATTACTGCGTAGTTGAAAGAAAAGTCTTTTGTTTACGTATAGCACATTAAGTAATCCTCTTACCTGTTTCAGTTCCTTCTTGATGGCCCGAGTGACATCGATGCTTTTCTTCTGGAGCCGTTTGATGGCGACTATGTTGCCTCTGTACATGGCTATCGTTGTGTGAGCGCGTCGGGTCTCCATATCATGCTGCATTGAGGTCTGCATGGAGAAAGGTGGAAGTTAAAAGGAGATAGAAATATAAATAAGCCAACTTTTTACCTCTAAAAGTTGAAAGTAACTAGGTACAATTATACAAGAAAATAAATGCGCTTCGGTAATCTTCGTGTTTCCGCAACATTATGAACGTCGATTGGAACAGAGGCAAAGACTCAATTTTTAATTGCCGTCACGAATCGGTAAATATCACACAAAGTTTTGACAATCTATTATTTTCTATTCATGGTAAGTAGTGCAATATAGGCAAGTACTTCCATGGTTGTAAAAGATATCATCATCATCATGCGTTCGTATTTACGAAGATAGGCAATAATTGCCGAAGGTTATACTGTTTTTAGTAGATCTGGGCCTGCACCACTAGCTCTTTTGTATTACTTTAATGTCACACAGATGTGCGAAAGAGATAGAGCATAGACATTTTCATACTTAATACAGGTGGATTTGTTTTACAAATACGTTTTTGCTCGTGTCTAACTAGCCAAACCAAATAAACGTTTTGTTTTTCTACCGTATTCATTTAATCTTGTACCGAGAACCCTTTGTGGAATTAGTTACCTGCAGCTGTGAACACAATTCTGATAAAACAGGAAATTTCTCCTATTGCAAACACAGTTCTCAAAACAAATGTTTTATTTAGATATATTATCTAAACTAATATTATAAAGAGGAAAGATTTGATTGTTTGTTTGTTTGCATTGAATAGGCTCCGAAACTACTGGTCCGATTTGAAAAATTCTTTCAGTGGTATATAGCACATTTATCGAGGAAGGCTATAGGCTATATGTCATCACGCTACGACCAATAGGAGTGGAGCAGCAATGAGAAATGTTGCGAAAACGGGGAAAATGTGACGCAAACGAAGTTGCACTGGACAGCTAGTATGAAATAAGAATAAAGCAATGAAACGAAAGAGAACCACAATGAATGCTGAAACTAAATGCACTTTTATATTTGAAAACTGCATATCTTTTCAACTGTACGAATGTTATCAACACACGTTTAAATATGATTAAACGGGTATCGCGTTCGTACAAGGTATAATTAAAAAGGATTTGTAGTTCCATATAATTATGTTGTTGGTATATTTAAACATAAATATATAGAACAGCTATTATTTTTCGCGATTTTAGTTTGATGCCATATTGGAAGTTGTTTATAATGATGAATTTAATTCCCCCTTTCATGTTGGGAATGATGTTGATAACATCAAGCAGGTTTCATCATAAAACATCAGACACTCATAAATACGAAGCAAATGTTCAAAATCCGAGAAAAGTCAAGTAATATAGGGATTGAATACGTTCTACAAAATCTTGAAGGCCAATTGTAAGTATTTGGATCACTAAATTGATAGAATATTTCATTAATAATGAACTCATTCTTTTGTTCAAAATAGGGCCCAAAGAACCCTTTACTTCTTTTTAAGTCCGGTTTGTCTAAAGAAAACATTCTTAAGCTCTTTTATTAAACTCCTTCAATACGAATATTTAACTCAGAGCAGTAGCAATAGTATTTAGGGCCTTCTTGTTTAAAAAAAGTACTTAGTTTTGTTGTTAGAATTTTACCTAGATATTATTAGTAACATTTGAGACAGTTGGCGGGCATCAGCCACGCCAGGGAGATTATTTATGTGTAGCCACATAAATAATCTCCCTGGCGTGGCTGATGCCCGCCAACTGTACAACGCCAACAAGTAAAACGTTGTTAATTCACTTTAAAAGTTTTTTTTAAAGCCATTAAGGTTACGTACACATCGCTTCTTAGATACATAAACTGAAATATATTGATTTAACTAATTAAAACGAAAGAAAATAAGAAAGTTTAGAAATTAGTGGAAAAGAAAAACGTGACCGCGCCCTACCGGTGCAAGCTCAGAACCAGAACGTTTTAGGTTGGCAGTATTGCCAATGTTTTTTTTTAAGTTTTTGCCTACAGACAGTATCACAAAAAGTCGAAAAGTTTAGCCTTTCGACTGCTATAGCATGACAAAAATATAAATTGTACAGACATTATTAAAATTAAGTTATAATATAACAAGAACGCGTTATAAAACTGTAGCAAATATTTTCTTAATAATATATATTTTTTATTTTTTTTTGCAAATATTTTCTTCGTTTTCCTACTCTCTGATATTATAATGTGCCTAAATTTAATTCATATTCGCAAATGACTTCTATACAGGTCTTTACTACCAGTTGCAAAGCTGTCTAAGCTATCACTTAGTCCATTGAAATATCAATCTTAAGCCAATGGATTTAAATCCTCGCTTTTGTAGAAAGTGTACAGAGTTACTTGTCTCTAATAGATTCTAGAATAACGCTATATTATCGACGATCCCTTATGCTGTTAGTTTTTAATCCTTTCCCTAGCATAAAAAGTACTTAGTACTAAACATAGAAATCCACTTAAGATGCAACCTAACCCTATGATTCGACATGTTATTGATAATATACATGTTATCTGACGCCGCAGTAAATGTGGCTACCTACTGGTCCCAAACCATCTAACAAAGAAGTATCATCGATACGACAAGAAGAAGAAGACATCTTATTACAGTAACACAGGAGAAATATCGAGCTTGACCAAAAATGTAATACACACATGTGACAAACACATTTTTGAAAGGAAATTTATATTTATTTGCGAGTGTTTTATAATAGGTCAATCATTTTTTAATGTACAATAAGATTGTTTCCGATGTTTGCCGAAGCACAATATTTATTCTGCAGCACTGTACAAAATATGGATAATTTTGTGTGCATAATACTTTTAGTCGTGCATCAGTCTATACTAACATTAACATTTTGTGAAATAACGTAATTTAGAACCAACGTTATTCGTGTGCATAGTAAAGCTAGTAACTGACATTATTTCCTTTTGCAACAACAACCTTGAATTTTACTAAACGAAGTTGTCTAGCTCAGGTTTTTAAGGTAATAAGAAAATTGCGTAGTTTATGGAAATAATTTACAATTCACGTAAAACATTTTCCAGCTCCATAATATGTATGAAATATTTAATAAATATAAAACCGTCTTCCATTCACCTATACTACAAAAACATGTTATTTACGTAACATTTCCTACAGTATTTGGATTCTGATGTGATATTCGGATGGACGGATTACCTGTATCCGGATGGACGGATACAGGTAAGATACAAAGGGCTGGCGTAAAGCTAAATTGGGATTCCATTAATCGGCCAGCCTTGACCTGAATCGTAACCACTTCGTAAATATCGAAATAGTTGTGGTAGCAGCAACAAACAGTTCAATTTAATTAATCCTATACTTAAAGAACATAGTTCAAATTCAAATCTGTTTATTCGTGAAACATAGGTAAAAGTAAGTACATGGTGTTACAAATAAAGTTATGTCTCACTATGTGCTGCCGTGCAAGGCATACAAAATTACCAATAATGTTCACACATTAATTAGTGTAGGTTGTAAATTTTTGATATTAAAAAACTACTGTTAACAACTGTTACTGTTACAGCTAATTACCTAATATTAAATGTTTAATAAAATATACAAAAACAAATTTTAAAACAATACAGAATAAGTATAAAAATAATAAAAATAAATAAAATGAATAAAAGTAGTAACAGAAGTAGTAGTAAAGTCAAAAAATCGTTTTACTTTGTTGCAATTAGTTGAAAAGTTTGCGTCATGCGTCGTTTACTTTTGAAAAAGTTTCGAATTCACTTTGTTTATTATATGTATTATGTTATTGTATCACTGTATTAATGTTTTATGAGTAATAATACACTTTTATGTTCAAGCGTTGTGTAATTAACTGAATGCACTGATTGTTTTCAAACACTATTTTGATGCTATTCCTTTAGCACACTTTTATTTCTACATCATTTAAGATATTGTTCTGCAAACGATAGACGTTAGTTATTAGATATAAACTGACTGAAAAATTACATAATTAGACTTTGAAACGAGTGTTGAGTATTTTTTACGAATATTTAAATACGGAGCCGATGTTAACGCGACAACTAGCGCCACCTATTGATTGATTGAAGTTGTGGGTATGATATCTAACTGAGCATCAAACTTCACAGGTGGAGAAGAAAAACACATGGCCATAACATCACGCCTGTAATCCCCGAAGGGTTAAGCAGAAGTGTACCTAATAGTGCACCCACATTTCGGCAGTTATGTTTAAGTCCCATGTATTAAGTGGCGAGTCTTTTGCCATCAACCGGGCACAAATCCAGACTCAGTCATCATCATCATCATCATCAGCCTACAATGTTCCCACTGCTGGGACACAGGCCTCCTCTCTGTGAGAGGGAGAGTGAGGGTTGGTAGATATCACATGTCTTTGAATTTTTAGTTCTTGGACATACCGGTTTATTCACGATGTTTTCCTTCACCGTTTTTTAGGGCAGCGGTGATGAAATAAATTACACAAAGTAACGCGCCTGCCTGGGTTCGAACCCACGGCTTACTGCTCGTAAATCGGGGCTGCCACCACTGGGCTACCGCTGTTCTCAACTTCTCGGTTACTGTGAAATTACAGATGGAAAAACCCAAATAACACTTTGCCCGACCCGGGAATCGAACCCTGGATCTCATGCACAGCAGTTGCGATTGCGGCCACTAGACCAACGAGTCCACAACAAGTACTACAGGCATACTAATAGTAAAATGCCAAAACTCACTTCACAAACCACCTTTTCAGTACTCTGCGCGTTATACGCCGAGATAAACGTCAGATCCTTGGCTTCGATCCTCCACAACACCGACGCTAACTTCTGCTCATATCTATAGTGGCGGACCAGTAATGCTGCAGCCAAGATGGCCGCTGCAGCAACTGCTGCCGCTGCGGACAAGACCCCAGGATCGTGAGGTAAGGAGCACTTGATGCCGTCGAAGCCACACTCTGGTTCCGCAACTGGGGGACTGCCTCCGATCCAGGCTATGTTGTTTGCTCCTACTAGTTCCTGTGAACAAAGTTACTAGGTTTAATATGCGGTTGCTCTCCATAATCTAAAACAGATTTGATTATCATCTGCTGCTTGCCTTTTCCCAACTAGGTTGGGGTCAGCTTCCAGTCTAACCGTATGTAACTGAATACTAGTATTTTACATGGAGCGACTACCTGTCTGACCTCCACAAACTAGTTAGTACTGGGTAATACGATAGCTCCTTCTAAGACTGGTTGTCAGACTTTTGGGGCTACTGAATACCTGTAACGGCTGTCAAAGCCGGGACCAACGGCTTAACGTTCTTTCCGAGGCACGAAGGAAACTCGATGCGTAATGGGTGGTCACCCATCCACAGACCAATCTGGGCAAGCGCGGCTTGACCTGAACATTGATCCGAGTGGCTGTTACTATTTAGCCCCGAGCTCCTAAAGGTATAGGTTCATCATCATCATCAGCCTATAATGTTCCCACTGCTGGGACACAGGCCTCCTCTCTATGAGAGGGAGTGAGCTATAATCCACCATGCGGGCCCAGTGCGGGTTGGTAGATGTCAGACGTCTTCGAATTTTTAGTTCTAAGTCATGGCGGTTTTCTCACGATGGTTTCCTTCACCGTTTTTGAGAGCAGCGATGATGAAATAAATTACACAAAGTAATGCTCCTGCCTGAGTTCGAACCCACGGCTTACTGCTCGTAAGTCAGGACTGCCACCACTGGGCCACCGCTGCTGTTCAAGTTTAGTTTATTTCATTTTAATTTAGCTTATGAAGTTAAACCTTAACTACGTAAATTACCCACATTACAAATGGATGCTATGGGTTGAAATTTTCTTTCAGTAAAAGCGATGAGTGGTGGTGTTTTCTCATCAACAAACTTTATTTATTTCTCCCTCTTACAAATATCATAACAAGGGCTTCGTTTACTGCAATAACAATTGTTAATGAGCGTCGTTCTAGTATTGCAGAAAATCAATATGATGTTATCAAAAGGGATTGTATATCATCAACATATAAAAGTTTACGAAACATGTATCTTAATTTCCTAGTGGTCGATTATAGCTTATTTATTTCCTAGTGGTCGATTATAGCTTATTTATTTCCGAAACATGATCTCAATACTGATAAGGTCGTAAATAAAACAAGCGGCTCAGGAATAATAGGATTTGTGTGAAAATGACTTGTAAACTTGGAAGTTTACAAGTCATTTTCACACAAATCCATCAAATTGATGGTAAGCGAGGTTAAATAATCTTCTGTACGATAGAATTTTCACAACAAAGTTTTAAGAGTATGTTTATCTCCGGATATAATGGTATTTTTGTCTGTGGCAAAATTTATTTATGAAGTGGTTTATCCGGCGTGATTACAACATAACATCACTCCCGCCCCCGTATTCACAACGCTCCGATTCAATTTCGACTACTACTCGAATCGAAAACGAATCCGAGCGTTTGTGAATACGGGGGCTGTAATCCCCGATTTGTTAGGCAGAGGTGTACTTACCTGAGAGCACATGAAAGTGCTGCACATCAAACCTCTCAACAACTACCCTAGAAAATCATCGTATGCAGTCGCTGTGGCTGAAACCGGCTAGGTGGCATCATCATCATCATCGTAACCCACCCGCCCATAATCTTAATTATAACAAGTAATTATTCGATATTTGATTATCATTTCAATATATCAATTCAATTCAATTCAATTCATTTAATTCAGACTCAATTATCCATAATTTGGTTAGTTGGAAAACTTAAAATTATGTTAGTAATTAAATAATCATAGACAGAAACACGTCACATTACAAATAAAGCATCAAAATAACAAATTTATAAAAAATAAAATTAATACAAGCATTTCTAATGTCAAATAAAATGTCCACAATCAAATTTAAAAATTAAATTAAATTAAATGAAACTAAAATAAATTAAATAATTTGAGATCTACTACAATTATAAATAAATTAAAAGTGAGGCGAACACGGAATAACAAAAGTGATGGGCACTTCGTGTTAATTAATAGTGACATTTTTTTTATATTTATCTGACGTGCAACTGTACGCAATTCCACAATATTGGACAGTCCAATCGGCCAGCCACAACACTCAGAATGCTGTTGCTACTGCCACGGACACGACTAAGCAACGATGCTGCTCTTTTTCTAAGGATGGCATGGAAGCCATCAACATGAGCGTTTGCAAACATGCCCGAAGCACTGCAGTGCCTCGGCAGCCGCATCAGCATCCTAAAGGCATTGTTATACTGTACGCGCAGGGCGTTAACTGTCTTCTGCGTATATTTGACCCATAGACTGCACGTATAAAATGATTGGCAAAACGCCCGAAACAAAGTTACTTTTACTGCCTCACTGCAGCGTGCAAATCTACGAGCCAACATATTACATCGAACAGCCAACGCCCGGCGCTCCCTCTCAATGTCCTCGTGGTCTGACTGGTCATCCGAGACCCAGTGGCCCAGGTACTTGAATCGCGAAACTCTGAGTAATGAAACACCATCTATGCAGAGGGGTGGTACGTGCGTCACCGTATGACCAGGAGATTGAAAAACCAAGAGTTCGCTTTTCTTAACATTATACCTGAGCCCATGAGCCCCGGCATAATCCACACATATGGCGAGGAGTTTTCGAACCGCGCTTATGGAGGGGCCCAGCAACACCATATCGTCAGCGTAACTAATGTTATTGACATGCTTTCCATCAATAGAGCAGCCAACTTTGGTACTGCTCAGCCTCTCGATGAGTCCGTTGACGTACAGATTGAAGAGACGGGGCGAAGTTAAACCTCCTTGCCTTACTCCACACTTCAGTCTGTACGTTTCGGACATCGCATCCGCCCACCTTATAACATTTGTTTGGTTGTTGTACCAATAATCAAAAATCTTAATTACTTCCTCTGGAAGGCTGGTTTCTGTCCTCATTTTATTCCACAGCACGTTATAGGACACCAAATCGAAAGCTTTTGAAAGGTCTAAAAAACAGGCATAGACCGGAGTCTTTCTGTCGGTGTAGTACCGGACAGTGTGCTTGAGGCAAAGAACTGCCATTTCTGTCGACAGCCCGTTCCTAAAACCAAACTGAGCATCATTCAGTCTTATATGACTGTTCAGAATACGATCAAGCAGACTGTCCAGCACTTTCGCCACGGTAGTAGCTAACGAAATGGGCCTATAATTACTCTTATCTGAAGCATCACCAGTCTTATTTTTGATTATTGGCACAACTACGGTCTTCATACAATCATCAGGCAGGTAAGAGTGTCTCAAACAAAATGTATAAAACATAGCTAGAACTCTTGGCAGATGAATTCCCGCATGCTGTAAATGCTCAATACTAATTCCGTCATGCCCTGGGGACTTACCCCTCGTCATTTGCTTTATAACGGCAGATATATCTTTAGCAGTAAACGAGGGTAATACTGCTGGCCCAAAGTTGTTCTGCCCAACTTCATTAGTACTGAGCGTCCCCGGCATACAAGAAGGAGGATCTAGCTGGAAAAGACCTTTAAACATGTTCGCAATGTCACGCGGTTCTGTTACGCCGTTAACATTTAATGGGACTGTAGGTTTAGTGTTTAGCTTTCTAGTACCTTTCCAAAAGCTTTTGAAATTTTTATCTGCATGGTGTGATGCTAGAATATCCATTTTAATTTGTTCTGAATTATTTTGACACCATCTTAGTTTAGTTTTGAAACTGCGCCGAGACTCCACCATGTTGTTATATACAGGTCCAATTGTAGGCTTACCATATAGTAGCCAGGTTTGAAAATTTAGCCTGGCCAGTTCATGAGCACCACGAACATGCTTATTCCAGCCCAATACAACATGCTTTCGTTTTATTACATTATCCTTACAATTTGAACTAGTAGTAATATAAAAAGCATCCAAGTTACAATTTTAAATTCACTCGACTACCGACGAATGTTGACTTTTACCTGACAAACCGCAACTGGAAGCCAGAACCGTAATATTCAGAAATTGAACAGAACAAGCTATATTGTTCAGTGGTGAAGGCCACACCGTAATATTCACAGTTTGATTTAAACAGATGATATTATTCAGTAACTATACAATGTCGACTTGAACTTGTGGTACAAATCAAACAAATTTTGCTGATGAATACTGCTTCCTATAAATGTCTAGCTCAGAAACATTGCGTTGAGATTGTTGGCGCGCATTTCCGGGAGCAGGGTAGGCTTCACCAAGTACCTATCCCAAGCTGAATTGATAGCTACGTTCTGAGAAAAGCTAGGGACTGTGTCTCATTAAGAATAGACCCCAGCCGTTCTAGTTGGTCTAATTCTGAATCGACACAATTTATCAAGACATGCCACCACGACATGGGGAAGATAAGTGACGATAGAATTACCACTTCGGCGTCCACCAATAACAATTGCAATATGTTCTGCCACTGAATAAGTCTACGGTGCTCTTGTGCAAGTTTTGAGTTATAATAGTAATTGGGGTAGTCTACCGTAAGGGTGTTATTAACGTGTGTACTCGAGTAGATTGAAATACTGAATTTTTGTCTTCCTCAATGGCCGATGGCCTCACAAATAGTGCCTAAGGAACGTGGTCTGTTCGAGTTCACAGCTGTGTCCTTAGTAGGACTATGCACTTAGGTCTAACAGTAGAAGTGCCGGGCAAACGTTGTAAAACGGTGCCCTGTCGTATCATGGAACCGTTTACGTCTGCGAATCGGCACCTAGTATTTTGGAATCGAATAAATTAACAAAATAAATAACTTCGTATAAATAAATAACCTCATAAGCACAAGCGCAATCCTAACCTTTGTACTATATAAGTATCATAACTTTGCGACCTCTTGTCTTGTGCTTTATACTTTATTGTTGTTCTGTTTGATATGATTATATATTATTTAAGTATATGCATTAACTGTTAATTCCCAATATTAACTTCACCTTGTATCCCCTACCTGTGTACCCCTAGCTTTCAAAATTGGAACAGGGCTGCCCTAAATTGGAAATTCCGTCCTCTCTTCTTCTTCTCTCTCTGTCGGTGAGAAGGCGACCAGTCAGGGACGAACCTAACAGAGCCGTGCGTAAATGACGGGCCCCGGCCCTTTCCCCTTTGGGGGAAACCGACCATAGTACTTATTAAAATGATGATTGATCTAAAAAGATTTACGACGAAAATTTTATCGGCCTAGGGCAATTTAGGAACAGTCACACTTTTTTAGCCATTCAGTTACTTTGTACCGAAATAGTCATGAATATCATTGAAACCGACCAAAGCGGATAATATTGAAAAATTGGTCAGTAAGCATTACCTGTATTTGGGTTGGCTGTTGGTTCCTTATTCGCCTGAATAGTTATTGTTAAGATTTGCTGGGTTGGAAGAAAATGTGCCGGAAATATATTTTAGTAACTAGCGCAAATAAAACAGTCGACTGCACATATTTAGTAGTTACACTTTGACCTTGTCAAAAAGGTGCCAGCTTATATTGCTTTTTTGTCACTGCCATTCGAAACTATGGTAGTGTGCAACTGCCTTTTTGGTTTAGTGGTAGCAAGAGTGACTGCTGAGCAGGAGGCCTTGGGATGGATTGCTAGGTCGGGCAAAGTGTTATTGAATTTTTCATCAGAAATACCTCAAATGCGGCTACGGCACCTGAATATGTGCCCGGTTGATGGCAAACGGTTCCCTCCCTATATCATGGGATTACTGTAACATAACTGGGGATGTGAGGGTATACACCTCTGCCCAAGCCATTTGGTATACAGGCGTGATGATGTGCTACGATTTTGATCACTATCTTATGCTGCTGATGGAAAGCAATGATACAATACACAACAATAGAGCACGTAAGCCTAAATATTTATAAAACGGCCTAGTGCGGGGTGGACTCGCGCACGAAGGGTTCCGTACCACTATTTATAAAACGAGCAAAAATATCACTTTTTGTATGGGAAACCCCGTAAATATTAATTGTATTCTGTTTTTAGTATTTATTATTATAGCGGCAACAGAAATACATAATCGGTAGAAATTTCAACAGGCTATCTATTCATGAGATTCAGCCTGGTGACAGACGGACGGATGGACACAGGGACGGACAGTGAAGTCTCAGTAATAGGGTCCCGTTTGACCCTTTGGGTACGGAACCCTAAAAAAAGTAATTTATCTTAATATACATAGCTAAATATATTTATCTATATATGTGCACTCAGCAAAGTCCACACGACGAGGTATACGTGCCCAGTATAACATGGGTTCTGTCTGTATAGATTATCCTTACAATGAGAGATCCACATAAACTGGTTATGTACCTATAGCTGGAGTGATCGCCGTACTTATGTATCAAGAAACTTTGTCTCATTACTAATTTCCAAATTTTCAAGGTCAATTTTACGTTTTGCTCTGAGAACTTGAACCTGAGAAGTACCCACGTACCTCTTTAACATCTACATCAGCTGCCAAAGTTGCTAATTAGTTCCTGATACAGACCGGTAAGTGCGTAGGTGTCTTGGAGATTCTCTCGTGCGAAGTAAGGAAAGTTATTGAAATCCATTTCAACAAACTTGAGCTTTAATTTAATTAATGAACATTTAATTTGCCATCAGTACGATCCTGGTGATCTTTATTCGTCTAAAATTATATTATGACCCCTTTAGTTTGGAAGTTCAATATTACCCCTTGGGGACGTGCAATCTGGATGAAGAGTCGAGAAACAGGAAACAAACAGAAAGATCGATGGGCAAACAGTAACCCTTGCTTTTATAATATTGATAAAATACTGCTGGCCATCATCCGTCCAAAAATGCATCATAATTCATAACTATCATCTGCCTTACCTTTTCCCATCTATTTTAGGGTAGGCTTCCAGTCTTACCGTATGCAGCTGAATACAAGTATTTGACATGGAGCGACTGCTTACACACCCCAGTTTTTTTTTTTTTTTTTTTTGGCAGGAGGGGAAATCCTGTCGGACTTACACCCAGGCTGACTCATAACGAGCCAGTCTGGATAGTGTCAGGCTCCAACTGACTAAAACCACCTCCTGCCCAGCTCGTGTCCCCCTGACATGGTCAGAGACCTTTTCAATACATTGCTTATTTCTACTGCTCTTTTGTTTAAGTTTTCTTTGATTTTAAAAAGTTTGACTGTAAATTAATCTAATCTGGTCTAATTATTTCCATTCTACATCGCAAAGTGTTTAAGGCTTCAAATGAATTAACTGAATTATACTAATTTTCTAAGATTTACAATGCTTGTTTCTAAATATCTTTTCTTGAAGAGAAATGTTCATATTTGTAAAAAGCATGACTTCTATGTTGATTTATTGCGTTTAATTACTTTTGCGGCTATGGTTATGCAGTACTCTATTAAAATTGTTCTTTGTCTTCTTTCTGACATTAGTTTATTTATATTATTTACATTTATAGTTGTCTCCAGCCTCTGTTCCGCCTCAAATCTCTCTGTCTCAAACACTGGACATTCTGTTAATATGTGTGCGATCGACTCCACTTGATCTGGCTCGCGGATGCACGCTGGGTTCTCCTTACACTTGAAGCGGTGCAAGTATTCGGAGAACCCACCGTGCCCCGTCAAGACTTGCGTGAGTATACCGGCTGGTTTAAGTTTCATCACAATCTTGTGGGCGTCGATCGCACTGGGAAAGAATATTTTCGTCGTGGAGGCTGTTTCGCCATTCTGGTACCTCCGGTTCCATTCGTCGAGCGACCCCATTCGGATCTGCCGCTTGACGTATGAAACCGGGCAGCGGTCATAGTCCGGCCTCTTCCTGGACCGGAGTGCTGCCTCCTTCGCGAGGTGGTCCGCTCGCTCGTTGCCCTCTAGACCAGCGTGAGCCTTTACCCAGAACAAAGACACATCTTTGCCCTGAGATAAAGCCACGGCAACGTTCTCTCTCGTCTCCACGGCCAAGGCGTGGAGGGAACCCTGATTTGTGACTGTTTGAAGTGCAGCCTTTGAGTCACTATAGATACCGAAGGTTCCCTCTTTGCGCTTGAGTATTTCGCGCGTGGCTACGCATATGGCCAGAAGTTCCGCCTGGTAGACCGTGCAGTACGGAGGCAAGCTAAGTTTTGCGGACTTGATCTCGGCCTCACCGTCCCAAAAAGACAGTGCGGCTCCGACCTTGCCCTCAATCTTGCTGCCATCCGTGAATACCCTGACTGCTTGACGGTTGTGGGTCTCCACAAGCAAGCAAGCAATATTAACAGCTTTTCTGCAGACGTTTGCGACGTGGGTGTTGAAGGTGAGCTTGTGGTCGACGGTGAGCCCCAGTATCTTGATTTCCTTAGACATGCCAATGTCTACCCCGCCCATGCTCAGGAGCGGGACATCGTAACGAAGCTTCCTGGTGATCACCATTGCACCAGTTTTATGCGGTGCAAACTTCAGCTTGTTACGAATGCCCCACACCCGGACATACTCGAGGGCGGCATTGGCCTGCCTCTGGACCTCCAACGCAGTGTCACCGTCGAAAATCATCACAACATCATCGGCGAACGCTTGACAGTGAACGCCTTGCTCCTCCAGTCCCTTCAGCAGAGGATCCAGGATCAGGTTCCATAGGATAGGACCGCCAATGGACCCTTGCACACACCCCTTGTTCGTCTCTCTACGGCATTCTGCGCCCGCGTACCTTACTCGTACACTCCTACCAGTCAAGTAGCTGTCTATCAACCTTCTGATATTCACCGGGCACTTTTCCTCAGCCAGTCTAGTCCTAATGGCCGGCCACCATGCGCTATCGAAGGCGCCCTCTATGTCCAGCGATACAACAGTGATCAGCTTCTTTTCACTTAGCTTTCCTTTGATATGTTGTATCATGGTGTAGAGGGCGTCCTCGGTGCTTTTCGGTGGCATGAAACCAAACTAGCGAGTACTGAGCCGCGGGATTAGGTGCCACTTCAGTCTTGCTACAAGAAGTTTTTCCAGCGTTTTACCCAGGACTGGCAGGAGGCCGATTGGTCTGTACGACTTAGGGGTAGTGTAGGATTCCTTACCGGGCTTGCGGAGGACTACCACCGTGGCCACTTTCCAGGCCCCAGGGAAGTGTCCCTGCTCCAGGCACTTGTTGGCCAGTGCAAGGAACGTCTCTGGGTCCCGAGATATGGCCTGGGCACAGATATCGGCTGTGAGACCGTCTGCCCCGGGTGCCTTCTTCGGGTTGAAACTTTCCACCGCGGTTTTCAGCTCCTGAAGTGTAAACGGTGGGTCATGTTGTTCATCATGCGCCCAATCGTTTACACGACTGGCCGCTTCACGTGTACGACGGTGGTCTTCGGTTTCACCCTCCTCTAGGTCTTCCGGGTAGAAGGTCTCAGCTAGCAGCAAAGCCGATTCCTGCGCACTCAGTGGCAATCCATCCTTCACCAACGGCAAGTCCTCCTGTCTTTTTGCGGTCCGTCCTATGACCCTGTAAATCCCCTCCCACATTCCTTCCTTGTCCTGTCTTCCGCAGAACCCCTTCCATCTCTCTGTTTGCGCCCTAAGCGCAAGTGACTCGTAGTTCTTTTTTGCGTGCAGGTACTCGTCGATGACTTTTTGTCTTCGGACTTTTGCAGCGCATCGAATGCGGCGTCTTCGGGTGTTCACCTCCGACATTAGCTCAGCGAGCTCTTTGGACCACCACGGTATGGTAATTTGATTATTGTTACTGATTTTGGCCAAAGTTTCTTCACATGTTTCTGTAATTTTGTCTATGTATTTGTTAACATTGTGTTCCAAATCGATTTTATTATTAATTTTATTTATTTTTATTGAATTTAAATTTGCATCTGCGTTTAATTGGTCCAATTTCGAACGAAATTGGCTCCAATTCGCTTTTTTCGTATTATATTTCCTGGTTGTTCTATTAATATTGATTCCTTTAGCTTTTTTAAGGTTAATTTTGAAAACAATACCGTTGTGGTCCGAGCTCGTGAGTCCTTCCTCGACCCGCCAGTCCTCCACCAAGTCCAGCAGGTCCGTTGAACAAGCTGTTACGTCAACGAAGCTGCTGTACAGGGTGTTACCTCTGACAGTGTCGAAGGTCGGTGTGTTGCCGACGTTGAGTACCTGTAGGCACATGTGTTCCAGGGTTCCCGACATATCTTCGCCCTTGGTATCGGTTACCAGGCTGCCCCACCAGGTGCTCTTAGCGTTGGCGTCGCCGCCGATAAATCCTCGTGAGGCCTATTTCCTCGCGAATCCGCATGAGTTGCTCCAGGTATGGCTGTATGGGCTGGTCTGGTTCAAAGTAGAAGGAGACTACTGCGATTTCCCAGGCGCTAGTGCGGATCCTCACCACCACGATGTTATTGGTGGTGAGTTTCGGACACTGTGTCACGTCCAAGTCGTGATCAAAGACAACTATTGCCGCCTTCACAGTTCCACTTCCTTGTTCAGCACACTGGAAGACTCTCGCTCCTCGGTAGTCTCGCATCCTCTTAACCCCACCCACATACGGTTCCTGGAGCAATGCGAAGGCAACCCTCCGCTCACTAGCCACAATCATAAGTTTTTGGGTTGCAAGGTTCTTCCTTTGCAGATTCGCTTGGATTACCTGGTAGTTCTGACTGGCGCTCTGGTTCGTTCGAGGAACCCCGGACGAGTCATTCCCTGTTTCCGCAGGCTGGCCCTTAGCAATACGCCACCGACAGCCGTGCAATTGCATCCCACTTCACGCGGATTGGACACTCGCTGTCGAAGGCGTTGTGCTCGGTCCTGTCCAGTTTTGCGGAAACATAATTCCTACACTTGGGCGGTTCTGCGGCCAGCCTTGAGGGGCAGTCGACCCTGAGATGGGGATCACCGCAGTGTGTGCAGAGGTCGGCGGGTTCAGTGCACAGTTTTCGGCTATGGCCAAAGCGCAGGCAGCGAGTGCACTGGATCAGTGGCGACTGGTCCAGCACGTGCACCCGCTGCATGTCGATGTGCACTCGCCCAGCATAGGTCAGCCTCTGCCACACACAGGGAGACACCTGCAGGATGATGTGGCACATGAGGGGGTTCCTCGCCTTGCGACGGTACTTCACCCCCATCCCGATGTCATCCACAGGCACATACCCGATCAGATAGCTGTTTTGACGCTTCAGTGCGTTGATGACCTCCTCATCCGAGTGGCACGAAAGGACGTCCTTGGCGATGATGAGAGGATCCTTATTCTTCACCTCTTCAACATTTAAATTTCCGGCCTTTTTGATCCTCTCTGCCACCCGAGTGAGCTCCTCCCTGGTCCTGAAGCCAACCACCACCCTCTGATCCCTCGCCTTCCGCAGCCTCTCCACCCTGGTGTCCTCGTTCTTTCCATCTACCGCCGTCCTGAGCTTCTCAAGAACCTCTTCCCCGGTGTCCTGGTCATTTACTGATGACACGACCATCGAGTGAAGAGGCTCCTGGACCTGCCGCTTTGGGACGGCGGCCATCTGCGCGAACGACGGGCCCTGGCCTGCGACAAAGCGAGGTGCCTGCTGTAGGTGCTCCGACAGAGCCCGTGTGTGCTGTTGGCATTCCTCCAGCGCATTTTTATGCTGCTGGAGGTTCTCCATAAGCTGTTTCATGAGCTCTGTCGGGGCACTCGGGGCAGGCGTCGGGTCCTGGGGGGCCTGTTCAGGTTCGACCGCCTTTACAGAGCTTTGGGTTCTTTCAAGCTCCCCTTCCTTGACAAGATAATACAATCTGTCAACAGCTTTGGCAATTGCTTCTTTTATCTCCTTTTCTAAATTTCGGGAGCTGACGAGCTGATGTTTTGCGCTGGCGAGACACGCCTTTGCCTCCGTGGTTCTATTTAAATACTTCACGTACACACCCCAGTTAGTACTGGGTAGTACGATACCACTTGGTAGGACTGATTGTCAGACTTTCGGGCCACTGACTACTTTTAACGACTGTTTAAGATCTACAAACGACAGCCGGGATCAACGGCTTAACGTGCTTTTCGAGGCACAGAGGAAACTTAGCATGTCTTGGATGGTCACCCATCCACGAACCAACCTAGGCAAGTGCGGTTAGCTAAAGATGGCCCAGACCGAATGGGCAGGATGTTATTATTTGGCCACAAATAAACCACAAACAATTAGTCCAAAATTGTAAAATCTAGATAATTACTCAGATCTCTAGTGATTTGATGAATGCTAACTACAAATTACCAGGCAAATTGCCAATCGATCGATCGTCCATCGATGCCATCTATTGACATCGACATCGATTTTAGCTACTTTCTAATAACATTGTAGGTAAATGTTTTTACTAACTGGTAGAAAATCCGAAGAATTGACATATCGGAAGGTCGCGACGGGTCGGGCGCTCCAACCCCCTGGAACTCCGGAGTCAGCGACCAGCCCGATGACTGTGAAGTTACCCTCGGCGTCGCCTGCACTGTCCATGTTCACCTGGGAAATTAAACACAGTTTATAAGTTAGTAGTAGTAGTAGGTTAAAGTTGGTAGGTCCAAAGGGCTCAGAGATAGGTCGTGGGTTCGATTCCTGGGTTGGGCAAAGTGTTATTGTTTGGTTTTTCGTCAAACTTAATACGCATAAGCAGGATACATAGGTGAAAAGATACTAAATACATTTTTCAAACGTCTTTAAAAAAAAAAGATAATTGGAAATTTGTTTCTATAGATAGATTATAAGCGGTATAATTTAGCTGTAACACTATTTTTCGAAAATGTCTAGGTGACTTTTTAGACCTATTTATCCTGCTTATGCGTATGAAGTTTCATTAAAATCGGTACAGTCATTTCGAATAATAAGGACTTGAAAATTTGTATGAAATGTCGTAACGCGTAAACGCTCTTAACATCCACAGCATAATGTACCTAATCGCTTTATAACACACACGTTTTTTCCACATGGGAATCGGCAATAACTACAGAACTCCACGTATACAAACATAAGTGCGAACTCAGAATAACTTAGTTTTCCCCAAAGGCACGCAGTTACTTTGACTTTTTGAAGGTCACAAACGAAGGTTAGAGGTCTTTAGTGAATGAGCTCTAGAGTAAGGTCGCTAAGAGCTTTGTTGCTTAGAGTACGTCACTTCCGGCTTACGTTAGTTCAGTCAGCTTCCGTTGCACCATTTGTGCTGACTTTGCACTCTCTGTGTCAACCTTGAGAACAAAAGTACTCTTACTTAGGTAGGTAAGTTAAACTTTTAGGGTAACAGTGTGTACTTCTAAACTAATATTATAAAGAGGAAAGATTTGTAAAGAGGAACGCCCACGGCTTACTGCTCAAGAGTCGGGGCTGCCACCACTGAGCCACCACTGCTCTCCTACCATCCTTTACACAGGTACCATTGGGATAAAAATTATCCCTTAACCTATCTATCCCTAACCCACGTCATAGTCTACCTGGTAAAGTTACTTTTGCATTTATACCTATAGTATGAATGCTAAGCCCGCCTACTTAACTCTATAGTTCCGCCAACAAAATCTATTCTTATCTAAACTAATATTATAAAGAGGAAAGATTTGATGTTTGTTTGCATTGAATAGGCTCCGAAACTACTGGTCCGATTTGAAAAATTCTTTCAGTGTTAGATAGCCCATTTATCGAGGAAGGCTATAGGCTATATATCATCACGCTACAACCAATGGGAGTGGAACAGCAATGAAAAATGTTGCGAAAACGGGGAAAATGTGACGCAAACGAAGTTGCGCCGGTCAGCTAGTTGAAAATATGAAGTGAAATGTTTGTATGAACCTTTACTGGACTCATATTGTTCCCGTTGAACTACTGTCCTTCAACTTCAGTGATTTACTCACAAAATTCGTTTTGGCATATTGCGGCAAAACTTTCAGGTGCTCATTGAGTATTCAAGAAAAATAAACTTGTCTTTCTACAGTTAATATTTAGAACAAAGAATTTTTCAAGTCAATTTTTTTTTGTACCTGTTTAGTTTTTAATAAGTACATTTTTCTTTCTCAAATAAAGACGACAATGAGTACCTACTACGATGAATCATGCATTTTAAAACTTTTGCGAGAAAACTAAATTAACCTTGTCTTCATTGCCAGAGTTTCGCAAAGGAGACTTTGTAACGCGCATAACTAATTATAACGTTATAAGTGATGTTCGTGAACGGGCGCTGTCAGTTGTGCCTGGTCATCTCTTAGTTGCCACGGCTTATTTCGAACGATTAATTTTATTTTTGAATTGTCTTTTTTTTTTGTTTTTACTGTGGACACTTTTAACGTGCACGTCTTGCTACATCGTTCTCACATAATTTACCATCTCAACATGAATGATGTAACCAAGATTTTTGTAACAAGCTATAAATTTAAAAGAGTGTCCATGGAGTTTCTTGCCCATTCTTCTCCATAGAGATCTACGCTTTGGAATGGGCAACTACAGTATTTTCACAGTTATTATGTCTAGTGACTGGGACTGTAGCTTAATATGTTATTGTTGTTTGACTATTCAAAAGTGCCTGTAACTGGCCTACTTGAAATAAATGATTTTGATTTGTTTTGATTTGATAACCTAACATCACGCCTGTAATCCCTGAAGGGTAAAGCAGAAGTATACCTAATAGTAGACCCACATTGCGCCGGTTATGTTAAGTCACCGAACCCTGGACCTCATACTCCCCAGTGATACAGCTGCTATCATCAGGTAGCAGGATGTTTAAGTTATTTAATTTATTAGTTTGTTAATCGTTAATAATAAATTCTTTAGAAGTAGCTCAAAGATAGGTGTAAATGTGTGAATGCGCGGAGATGAAACCTGAATATTTATAATACCTATCCTGGCTTCAGTCTGCCCAAAGGGATTTAGATGGATTTTAGTAATACCACCTCTAACGTAGAGGAAAATATTATTTACGACAAAAACAAAACCCTTCCCCAGATTACACAAGATGGAAAGTTACATTTGTCTGAGAAAAAATCGTCAAATAGCCACGGAAACTGAAAACACAGCTACATTTTTTATTTCATTGGTATTCTTTTATAGTTTCCACTTCATCTCACAATATGTTTTCACAAAAAAAATCCCGAAAACGAAAAACAAGTTTTATTTTTTATATAGGTACTTAATTATCCTTTTCCTTGCCAACAGGCATTTAGTAACAAAGTAAGATGGCGCTTATAACGGATAATATATTGTTTCCAAAACGGGGATTCTGGTAGTAAATACTAGCGAAATTACTAATATACATTCAATAGAAACGAGGACTAGATTTTGCTACGTCGATTACTAATGACTTTTGTGGCTTCATCATCATCATCATCATTTCAGCCCAAAAGACGTCCACTGCTGGATATAAGCTCCCCCCAAGAAGGGGGGGGTTTTGCCATAATCGTCACGCTTGGCAGGCGGGTTGGCGATCGCAGTACGGGTGTTACAAAAGCACAGAGAACGCTGCTGCCCATTCTCTGGCAAGTCCCTTAGTCGCCTCTTACGACACCCAAGGGAAGATATGGGATGGTGCTATTCTTTACGTCCGACACCATACAGAGCTTTTGCTTTGTGGCTTCGCTTACCCCAAACTATAAAAACTAATTTGCTCCCAACTGGAATTGAGCGTAGTTCTTCCAAAATACATTATATCAACCCCCATTAAATTTTCTCTGGTTTTTCGAAGATTACTCAATTAGCTTTAACTACTTAGAATCCAGTATTGATTTTAAGTAGTTAGTTATTAGTAGTCATCATCATCAGCCTATAATGTTCCCACTGCTGGGAAACAGGCCTCCTCTCTATGAGAGGGAGTGGGCGGTAATCACTCACGCGGGCCCAGTGCGGGTTGGTAGATGTCACATGTCTTTGAATTTTTAGTTCTAGGACATACTGGTTTCCTCACCATGTTTTCCTTCACCGTTTTTGAGGGCAGATGCCAGTTAAAAGTTAAAGCTTATTAATTTGAAATCTAATTTAATCCTACATTTTGAATATAATGTTTGACTGTTAGGTTAATTTTACGGAATAGGAGGGTTTACTCATAATTGAACGATGAAGTCCAAACAGGGTTTGCAAACATCTGCTTGAATGTGGTTCGTACGTGCACCAAAAACCGAACCTTTCAGTCTAACGATTTCAAGTTGCGTGAGTAATTGGAGAGGAGAATTGATTTAGCTTGTTAGGACGTTAGGTGATGTACTTTAGTGGTAACCGCTAATGAGCATGTTCTGTATATGTGTGTACATTGGCAACATGGAATTTGGTGATCCAAATAATATTTATTTTTAGTGTAGTCAGGTAATATTGTTGCTATTATTTGTATAGTTAACATAATCATCCGTCGTATACGTCATTGAAGCACCAAAGGTACTTTACCGCACGCATAGCACCATTGGCGCTTGAATCACACTGTCAAGAGGACACTGTTGATAAATATTTGTGTATTTCTGTCTGAGGAAAACGTATTGGTAAAACCAAGATGGCGGTATTTGTTAAGACTACGGTCACGCGATAAAAATACCAAGTGCCACTCTACATAAACGTGTACCTATAAGTATTTGTAAAAACCAAATTGCAGAATAAAAAATGTTTGTAAACGCTCCCACGATATAGGAGAAATTCCTAGTGGGGTAACGCTTCACAAAAAAAAAACAATTTATCATTATTAGTTTTTAAACTGCCATTATCAGTTATACTATAAATAACACTGGCAACGGGAACTTCTTGATATCACACAAAACAAATGGTAAACATGGTAAATATCCCATGTCCAGTGTTATTGTAGTGTGATATTTAACATTATTTTTAATATAAAAGCAACTAGCTGTCCCGCGCAACTTCGTCTGCGTCACATTTTCCCCGTTTCCGCAACATTTTTCATTGCTGCTCCGCTCCTATTGGTCGTAGCGTGTTGATATGCCAATCTCCTTCCCCAGGTTGAAATCTATCTTTTTGACAAATTTCATTAAGATCCAATCAACCGTTTATTCGTGAAAAGGTAACAAACAAACATCCAAACAAACAGAGTGACTTTCGCATTTATAATATTAGTATGGAAGTATGGATAGTATGGATATGGAAGTATGGATGTTACACAACGTATCAATGTTTTTCTCTCGATGGCGTATGATGTTACGAAACTTCCATTGTTTCTTAAGTAGGTATTGTTTTGCCGAAACAAAATTATTTGACGTAGACACGTGTCACTGCCAACCAATCATTGTTCTATAATATCTGAATCTGACACAAATTGGCATAAATTCGAGGCTTTTCAGTATTGTTTTTGGTTGTGGCGGTATTATCAGTGACAAGGTTTCCTTTGTAACCTTATTGCATTGTGTTAAATTGTGTTAATACTAGCTTGTGCCCGCGGCTTCGCTTGCGTTGACCCACGGGATCGTATTATATTAACGGTATAACAAATTAGCTGTTACCTACAAAAGTGCAAAACATAACGGTCAAAACGTATGGTGTTGTGCGTCGGTGTTCCTTCCTCCTTGTTTAACCTTATGTTAAACTGACACCTATACTGTTAGCCTGCGTCATCCCACCGCTGGGCAAAGGCCTCTCCCTATGACATCCAATTGTCTCGATCCAGGGCCAATGTGGACCCCTGGTCGGTGGTCTTGTCTAGCTCGTCCCGCCATCTTTCAAACTAACCGTCCGTGTACGCAATACCACACTGTGCTCCAAAACACAAATGACTGATACTGTTGCTCAAAAAGCCACTAAGCTGAAGTGGGACTGGACTGGCTACGTCTGCGCATACCCAATGATCTGAGTGCCGAAATAACCACTTTCTTGAGCCCTGACACAGCCAGAAGGCGTCGCGGTAGTCCTCGTAAAAGATGCTGAGACTTTATGTCATAACTACCATTTTTACCAGGTCGTGTACAGTAATTTAACCCAAGGATATTTAGACGAAACTGTTTGGTTTTTGAGGCTCGCTATTATTAAGAATAAATTGACTCTGGTATTAAACAATTAAGGCATAACCTCCATTATTGTTGTTTAGAGCCTCGTGGGTAGCCGTGGACGGAGAGACAGGTCCCAAAGGTTTTTTTATCCCTAAGGAATGGGCGATACGAACAAATTACTACTATAATATTTATACATGGCAAAAGAGTAGAATAAAAATTGTGTTTGGATTTTTTTATCTTGAAAATAAAACAAAGGTATGTAAAAGCGTGTTTTATATAATATTTAATTTAAATTCTTCAAATAGCTGACACATCTCAGGGTAGACGGCACTTTTGAAATGCATTTGTAACATTCCATAATTATTCGTTTACTATTTATGAATATTTGTATTACTTTCGGCGCTCAACAACACTGTTTTATTTTTAAAACATAAATTGGTCGAACTTTGATAACTTCGATGTAAGTTCAAAAAAAAAAACTAATTGTTATTCGATTTCCTTCATTAAATGACTTTGTGAGCTTAGTAACAAACCACTTGACACTTTTATATTCCTGTTTGGGATTCGAGCGTTTATAATTAAAAACTCATTCCTTATTCAAATTACGCAATAATGTGTAGTATTTAATTCTCTTTTGTTTTTATTTTATATTTAATTAATTCTACTTAGATATCGAGTTCAAGTATTCTATTGTCGATGCTCCATATCTGTTTTATTACCGCCCAAGGCATAATTCATTAACTTCTAATGAACCTCAACACAATCACCCGTATTTATAGTCAAGTTAAAGTAATGATTTGAGTTTAAGTAATAACTTATGCAAACATTTTGATGCAATAGACAAGAAAAGTAAGAGCCGTCAAAGAAAACAAAGCAAAGACAGTTCTAACTTCAAACAATTACTAAACGATAGAATAAAATTTGTGTCTTAAAATAATGACCTTCGCTCAAGTAAACACTTTCACTTGATTTACTGTCGTTTTTGTCATCTGTAACGCTAGATGTCGCTAGCCAGCCGGTAAGCCGGCTGTCAAGCTCGCCTAGCCCAGCCGCTACGTCACTTCCCCACCACATGAGCCTTGCCCCGCCAAATACGAGCCAGGGGAGGTGGAGTAGCCGCCAGCCAGCCAGTGCTATAAAAGCCCGGAGCGATGATTTTGTGTGTTCTTCAATGGGAAAAAACGCTAAGCGAACTCGAGCCTACCCACCTAGCCTTCTGGCAGCTGCAACGCAAGATGCGCTCCACCGAAGAGGCTTCGATGCCTCCCCTCACCCGACCCGATAAGAGCGTCGCATTCGACGACTCTGAGAAGGCCGAATGCCTAGCCGACAGCCTGGAGTCCCAGTGCTCCCCCAGCTCGCAACCAGTAGACAAGCGACATCTCGATGAGGTGAACGCATTCGTCGAACGTAGAGCCGCCCTGCCCCCCGAAGAAGACCCTGATGATCCTCTGCCTCCGGTCACAGCTGACGAAGTGCAAGACATCATTAGCAAACTTCAACCGCGGAAAGCACCCGGCTCCGACGGAATCACCACTAGGGTGTTCAAACTCCTCCCCGCTCAGCTCGTCGTGTTAATGGCGGCCATCTTCAATGGCGCCCTGAGCAACAACGCGTTTCCCCAAATATGGAAAGAGGCCACTGTCATCGGTTTCGCCAAGCCAGGCAAACCCAAGTCTGAGCCTTCGAGCTACAGACCTATCAGTCTCCTGAATGCACTCGGTAAAATCTACGAGAGACTTATGTATAAGCGACTCAAAGACTTCGCCGAGGCTAAGAGTCTCATCCCCAACGAACAGTTCGGCTTCAGGACCGGACACTCTTGCATTCAACAGGCCCACCGCATCGTAGAACACTTGAGCGCTGGCTTCCAGCGTGGAGCAATGACGGGTGTGTTGTTTTTCGACATAGCAAAGGCATTCGACAAAGTCTGGCACAACGGCTTATTATATAAGCTGTACAAACTGGGAGTGCCAGACCGTCTCGTGCTCATCTTACGAGACTTTTTGTCGGATCGCACCTTCCGCTATCGCATCGGGAAGGCACTGTCTTCCCCCCACCCCATTAGAGCCGGAGTCCCTCAGGGCTCCCCGCTCTCTCCCCTTATCTTTACTCTGTTCACCAGTGACATCCCCAAGAGCAAGAAGGCACAGTTAGCCCTGTTCGCGGACGACACGGCCATCTATTACACTGGCCGTAGTCACGACGCTATTTACAGCACCCTCCAAACCTCAGCCAACGTCTTAGGCGCTTGGTTCCGGAAATGGAGAATCGAGGTGAACCCCGACAAGAGCCAGGCAGTTCTTTTCTCTAAACCGCGTAAGAATAAGCCACCCGCCGTCAGCCCGATCACTATGTACGGTAAGCCTATCCCTTGGGAGAAGCAAGCCAAGTACTTAGGAGTCTTACTTGACAACCACCTGTCTTTCGCGGCGCACATCAAAGCAGCTCGCGACCGAGCTGCCTTTGCTATGGGTAGGCTTCATTTCATGATCTCGGCAAAAAGCAAATTGTCACTCAAGTGCAAGTTGCGCCTTTATACCGCGGTGATCCGCCCCATTATGACGTACGCTTGCGTCGTGTACGCTCACACCAAGCCTAAATACATCCATAGGATGCAAACCTTGCAGAACCGGTTCTTACGTAGAGTCACGGGAGCCCCTTTTTATGTCCGTAACGACCGTCTACACGTAGACCTTAGAATGCCCACCGTCCTTCAGTTTATGAAACGTCTTTCGAAGCGTTTCTTCGATAACGCCATTAAACACCGTAATCCCCTGATCGCAGCGGCCGCCCGTTACGAACCCTCGCGCATTAGTACAGTACGCCGTCCTCGGCATACCCTCGTCACTCCCGATGATGCTATCACCCTCCTCCAGGAGAGTAGTAAAGAGACTAGCACTCTTAAAAAGTACAGACACAAACCGCCGTCTTTCCGACCTCGCCGTCGAGGTCCGTCGCGACGTCCCGGTCCATGCCCTCCCCGACCCTCGCTCGAGCCAGCCCGCGATGCTGTGCCAGTAGTTTTAAATCAGCCCCTAAATAATGATATCATTCAGATCCAGCCTGTCCCCATGCAGTCCTCCCCCAGCGACGCCCTGAGCCGAGGCTCGTACCCCACAGGGGGTGCCCTCAGCGTATAGTCGCTTAGTTTGTAAGTTTGTATGCCCTGGCTGGAGGCCTTACTCTTAAGGCACCCACAGGATAGTCCGGTTAAGCAGACGACAACCTCTTAGGTTGAACTGCGAGATGCCATTCATAAAAAAAAAAATTTTGTGTGTTCACTTTCATTATAATAATTGTAAAGGGAAAACTCTGCCCGAATAAAAGTTGAAATCGATTCCTGCTTATTTTTTACCACTCGTTATATTCAGAAGTGGTATGAAAAAAACCTACGATGAAACGACGCTCCGCTGCACATAAACCGGCTGTCGCCTGATCGGGAGGACGAAGATTCTGCATCGGTAAACCGGATGTCTGAAGATTCAAACGAAGGAGGTCGATGCACACCACCCGCAAGGAAAATATTGAAGAGTCTCCTAGCACAAGAAGTTGAAAAAGCAATCCACGATCTGGAACACGAAGCGCCTACCCTCATTCGTCGGAAAGAACACCGTGCCGCATCGTTAATTCCAGAATTTGACCCTGAAAACGAAGAGTGCACAGTTACTGCCTGGATAAAAAAAATTGAACAACTAGGTCAAATCCACGGCTGGGATGACAAAACCAAGTCATTCCACCTTCAAGACAAGTTGAGAGGACAGGCAAGAAAGTGGTATAATAGACTCGATGAGTACGACTACTCGTGGGAACAATGGACGGAAATGCTTCTTCGTGCGTTCCCGAAACATCGAGACTACGCTTATGTTCTCGAAGAAATGATCAACAGAAAAAAACTACCCTCAGAAAGCATGACAAAGTACTACCAAGAAAAAGTTGCTTTGTGCTTCAGAAGCAAATTGTCGGATATCGCTACGGTGTCCTGCATCATACGAGGGTTGCCTTTAGCGTTGCAATCAAATGCGAGAGCATTCCAATGTGAACGGCCTGACGAGTTATATGAAAATTTCTTATCGGCACTCGATGACTACAAAGTTCCTGATACAAGAGGAGGCTACAAGGATATGTCGCGCCCCACAGAAAAGAAACCTTCCGCGAACCCTGACACCGATCCATGCCCGCGCTGCAAAAAAGTTGGACATTTAGTACGCAATTGTCCATTGCCGGACCAACGCACCTGCTACAAATGTGGAGTTCAAGGTCACATTGCTCCACGTTGCCCGTCAAATCCCAAAAATGGACCCATCCCGGCACCAGATAGCGTGAAAGAAATAAAGTTGCTTCAAAACTACAACGATGTTTACAAAAAGACCGCCAAGATCAACGGTGCTTTCGTAAAATCTTACATCGATACGGGCAGTCAAGTGAATGTGCTTTCGAGCGAAGTAGCTACTCTTTTGGGCCTCGAAGCCAAACCTGTCTCCGTTACATTGAAGGGATTCTCAGGCGGCTGCATCAATAGTAACGGCGAAGTCGTGTTTGAACTTGAAATTGATAACCTGCATATGACCTGTAACGCATACCTAACTAACACCGAAATGAGTGGTGTAAATCTTTTGATCGGACAACCGGTTATAAACAGTGAAGGCGTGTCATTAGTCGTACATGAAGGCAAAGCTACACTTCAGAAGGAGCTCAATTTCCTTTCCAATCTGGATGCTACTGAAGATATTGGCAGATTTCGTGTCACCACTGCTGAAAGTGAATGCCTGCCACCAGGTATCTCCATTATCAAGGTGCATATTATTGGCAATGCGCCCAGTAACCACGTAGTAACACCTGCGAAACACTTCGAATTCCAAGAAGTATCCTTCTCTCTGCCAGCAACGCTTCTACGTGGAAATGAAGGCTATCTCAAGGTCGTCAACAGCGGAGCCAAGGACATCACATGGAAGGAAGGAACCGTCCTACTTCGCGCCGAGAGCTGCCAGGAACCATGCATAAATGACCAGGTCAGTCAACATGCCAATATTTGCAAAATGCCAGTAGCCAAATGTGTTTTACAGTTGAGTGCCATAAGTGTTGATAATTATGCCATAGGTGGGGTAGACTTGGACAAAATTAGGGTAGGCCCGATAAGCAAATCTGATCATAATCAATTAATCAGTTTATTAACTCGGTATAGTAATTGTTTTGCTAGCTGTACTAAGGAGTTGGGATGTACGGATTTAGTTCAAATGCGCATTCGATTATCCAATAATGAGCCAGTATACCGTAGGCCGTATAGATTAGCCCATCACGAACAAGAGATTGTTAGGCTCAAAATTAATGATCTATTAGAAGCAGGCATTATAAAAGATTCAGAGTCGGATTATGCTTCTCCCATTGTTTTAGTTAAAAAGAAGAACGGGGGTAGTCGTCTCTGTGTCGATTACCGAGCACTAAATGCGTTAACTATCCGCGATAGATATCCGTTACCTAATATTGATGAACAAATTTCTAAATTATCCGGCAAGAACTACTTCACCAGTCTTGATTTAGCCCAAGGGTACCATCAACTTAGCATTCATCCTGAAGATAGACACAAGACTGCCTTTGTGACACCGCAAGGACATTACGAGTATAATAGGGTTCCCTTCGGTCTCGCTAATGCTCTCTCGGTATTTATGCGTTTAATAAACAAGGTCGTAGATAGTTTAGAAAATTCGAAAGTAAATCATTTAGATAAAAATAACTCCAATAATGTCATCAATCGGTCGTCAGAGGTATTAGCATTCCTTGACGATCTCTTGCTACCCTCAGTCGATGTTCAAACAGGTTTAGACTTAATAGATAAAGTTCTTGAAAAATTACAAACAGAGAATTTAAAATTAAATATGAGCAAATGTTCATTTTTACAAAATAGGATTTCTTATTTAGGTTATGAAATATCATGTGATGGCATTCAACCGGGTGAATTTAAGTTGGCAGCTGTATCTCAATTTCCCGTTCCGAGTAACGTACACGAAGTACGTCAGTTTATAGGTCTATGTAGTTATTTTAGGAAGTTCATTCATAACTTTGCAATAATAGCTCGTCCGCTTACCGAACTTACAAAAAAAAATACAATGTGGGTATGGGGCGAAACTCAAATGAATAGTTTTGAGAATTTAAAAAATAAATTATGTGATAAGCCGGTGTTAGCGATATACGATCCTAGTTTGCCAACAGAAATTCACACGGATGCGTGCAAGTTACGTATAGCAGGCATTCTTTTACAAAAACAGATTGACGGTAGTTTGCGTCCTGTCTTGTATTTTAGTCGCGTTACCAGTCGGGAAGAAAGTGTTTATCACAGTTATGAGCTCGAGTCTCTTGCAGTGGTGGAATCGTTGCGAAGGTTTCGTATATATGTGTTAGGTAAGAATGTCTGTGTAATTACGGACTGTACTGCAGTGCGCGATACAATGACTAAACGTGATCTTATTCCACGCATTGCCCGCTGGTGGCTTTTAATTCAAGACTATGATATTACTATTGACTATAGACCGGGTGAGCGTATGAAGCACATAGACGCCTTAAGTAGGAATCCGATAGATGCCGTTAATGTGTACCGTTTAGAAGTAAAAGATTGGTTTAGTACAGTGCAATGTCAAGATGAAAAGTCGAAACGTATTATTGATTTACTGCAAAGTGGATGCACAGATAGTGATATAGTGAATAATTATGTAATCGTTGATGGTAGGCTTTATCGTAAAACTCTTTACGGTACCCGATTAGTTGTGCCAAACTTCGCGCGATGGAAAATATTACAAATGCATCATGACGATATTGGCCATGTAGGATTAAAACGGTGCTCAGAACTTATAAAAAACGACTTCTGGTTTCCAAAAATGTCCAGATTTATACGGAAATATGTGACGTCATGTTTACATTGTGCGTACGGTAAAGGTGAATACGGTAGGAAAGAAGGCAAATTACATCCAATTCCTAAACCAACTGAACCAATGAAAATGGTACATATCGACCATTTGGGCCCTTTTAGCAAAACAAAAAAAGGGTACCAGTACATGTTAGTATTAACAAATGCTTTCTCTAAATTCGTTATTTCTGAGCCTACGCGTACTGTCAATTCTGTGGAGACAATCAGAGTTTTAAAACGCATATTTAGTTTATTCGGTTACCCAGATCACGTAGTTTCTGATCATGGTAAGGCCTTTACGAGTAGATACTTCAAGAAGTTTGTAACGGAAAAGCAGTTTAGACACACGTTAACAGCTATTGCGTGTCCTAGGTCTAATGGGCAAGTAGAACGCACTAATCGCACAATTCTCAATGCGTTGAGAGCCACGGAACCTAGTGAGGCCTCTCATAATTGGGACAATAGTTTACCTAATGTCATATGGGGTATTAATAATACGGTTAATGATACAACAGGGTATAAGCCATACGATTTAATGTTTGCTCGTGTAGGTAGGTCAGTATGTGATGTCTCCAACCCTGATCGGGTTTCTGAGCCAGTGCAATCTAGACGCGATAGGGCTACTAATCGGATTAGAATAGCTAGCAAGAAAATGAAATGTAACTTTGATAAAAGGCGTAAAAATAGTACGATTTACAAAAAAGGTGATTACGTACTTTGGCGCCAGGCGCCGACTACTAGCGGCAATAAGATTAATTCTAAGTTAGATGATCTGTACTCTGGTCCTTATGTGATAATTAAGGAGTTGGGTAACGATCGTTATAAACTAAGAAGTATAAAAGGTCTTAGAGGATACAAGAAGTTTACAGGTCTAGTATCCGCTGATTCTTTACGACCATATCGTAGCGTCGCTTCTATGTCCGATAGCGACAGTAGTGTAGATGAACAATTGGAAACCGAAGATCTCGTAGATCTTCTTGAGAGCTAGATCAAAGTTCATTTCCCATAATTCAACTTGTTTCTTGAGCTGATTTATAATCATAGTTTTCTTGTTTCCATTGCGGGAGCAATTGTTACAGGATGGCCGAGTGTAACGCTAGATGTCGCTAGCCAGCCGGTAAGCCAGCTGTCAAGCTCGCCTAGCCCAGCCGCTACGTCCCTTCCCCACCACATGAGCCTTGCCCCGCCAAATACGAGCCAGGGGAGGTGGAGTAGCCGCCAGCCAGCCAGTGCTATAAAAGCCCGGAGCGATGATTTTGTGTGTTCACTTTCATTATAATAATTGTAAAGGGAAAACTCTGCCCGAATAAAAGTTGAAATCGATTCCTGCTTATTTTTTACCACTCGTTATACATCCCAAAAGTTTTCTCAAGAGGATATACGCAAATATAACAAATGGCAGGGAAATACTGTTTTGTATAGAGCACCAGTATCACGTTTACACATCATTCATCATCATTTCAGCCCAAAAGACGTCCATTGCTAGACAATAGGCCCCAAAGTGTCGCCACATTGACATTTTGGGGGGCTTTGCCATAATCGCCACGCTTGGCAGGCGGGTTGGCGATCGCAGTACGGTTGTGACAAAAGCACAGAGAACGCTGCTGCCCATTCTCTGGCTAATCCCTTAGTCGGCTCTTACGACACCCACGGGAAGATATGGGATGGTGCTATTCTTTACGTCCGACACCATACTGAGCTCCGACACCATACAGAGCCCCGACACCATACAGAGCATACACACACCATACAGTCACGTTTACACGGCTAAACATAAAGCTTTACATTTCCAGCAAACATGGCCTCGCTTTCTATAGCTTCCCCGTACAATGAGAGATCCGCATAAACTAGTTTTGTATAGCTTGATTGGTCGACATGTGTACTACATACAAGTACTTACCATCTATCCTCCATGAAAAATCTTGAAGAAATCAAGTCATAGAATGACAAAATATTCACACGAACGACCCGATTTGAACTCACACACATGGACTGACGATAGATAGCCTGTTATAAAAAGATATATTTTCCCTCTTAAGTTTACGAAAACACTCAATCCCTTTCAAAAACTCACTTTTATGTTTCTATGTGGGAAGCCCTTCCAGTTAATATCTCCTGCGTCAAAAGAGATTGGATTTATTTCAATTTGTTATCAGACAAGCTCGAGGACAAGACAGAGGAGTTCGTGGCTAAATAATAACAGTCGGGTTCATCTTTAGGTTAAGCCGCGGTTGCCTAGGTCACCCATTACATACCGAGTTTCTTGCGTGCCTCGTTAAACACGTTAAGCCGTTGGTCCCGGCTGTCATTTGTAGTTCTTTGACAATCGTTACGAGTAGTCAGAAGCCAAAAGTCTGACATCCTGTCATACCAAGGGGTATCGTATTACCCAGTTACTGGGTTGTGGAGGTCAGATAGCCGGTCGCTTCTTGTAAAATACTGGTACTCAGCTGCATTCGGTTAGACTGGAAGCCGACCCCAAGATAGTTTGGGAAAAGGCTAGGCAGATGACATGGACCTACCTTCCGTTCTTTAGTTGTCTATATAGTCTGTATATAGTCATTTAGGTATCGTATATTGCTTGGCACCGACTCCAAAGAATTATTAAATTTTATTATAGGTTAATCGTAGGTTAGGTTAGGTTTATTAATTTAGGTAGGTTATAGTATTATTTTTAACTTTTTAGTGCGTTAAGTGTTTTTTGAAGTCGGTTTATTTTTTTGTAAAAAATATTTTTATTTGTTAATTTTTAGTGACATATTTTTAATCTAACAATAAAATATGGGTAGGCCTAGTAAAGATGATTCTCGTGTGAGAAAAGGCGTCGAACTGAAACTGAGAAAAAGGAAAACGATTAAAAGAAATAAGGGAAAGAAACGATCAACGCATTTTGAATAAGAACCCTGATCATCGCGAAACCAGACTATCAAAGCAGAGGACCCACATGTTACTTAGGTTGAATAAGGAAAGTCAAAAAGTTAGTCTGTGGTACACGTTGAAAGTGCATACCGTTACAATTCCAACAAGCCCAAACACAGCTAAGATATATTGTCTTATTATGGAGTTCCAGTGCCTGTCTCTTGGCTTCATCATCAGATCTGATGGTAGAATGGTTCTTATTGAACGCAAATGCTTCACTTGTTGTAGAAAATACCAAAATCGCTGTACGTTTCCTATAAAACTTGAAGAGTTCCCTCGATTTCGCCAAGATTCCATCATCAGATCCCGATTTGGTGACTATGGGACCAAATGGAAAGCATAGGCTTTGGAATAAAACAATAATTTTCCAAATCGGTTCGTAAATGACTGAGTTATGCGCGAACAAAAAACGCAATGCAGAGTAAACTAAAAGTTAGAAATATTTAATTTTTGTTGATTTTTTCAGAAACGGCTTATCTGATGTCGATAAAATTTTCATGGGACCATTTGGAAAGTATACGCTTTCAAACAAAAAAATAATTTTTCAAATCGGTTGACAAACGACGGAGTTATGCGCGAACAAACATAAAAAAAAAAAATACAAACATCCGAATTGAGAACCTCCTCCTTTTTTAGAAGTCGGTTAAAAATAAGAGAAATTTAACAAATTTGTCTTAGTCACAGAAATGACGATCTTGACAGGCTCATATGGAGTCATGATGTATGATTACAGTTAACAATATCTTGGTTAAAGTAATCAAATTTTTTTTTCAGTGTGGGATTTGCCATCGCCATAAATAAGGAACTATCATACAAAATTTGATCCCATATTTCATGGGGGAATTTTCAATATATCTATCAGTTCAGGTCACTATCGTTATTCAAGAAAGATTTGTAAAAAAAACATTCTTCTAGTTTCAGCGGTTTAGTGAGTGAATGAATTTAACATTTTTGTGTAGTGCGAAGTTGCGGGTAGTAGCTAGTAATATTATAATTTGCTCCGTTGGTCTTGTAGTCGCGAGTGCGACTGTCGGGATCTTAGTTTCCAACCTTAATTTTTTTTTAAATAGTCGCCCAGCATTTGGAAAAAAAAATTACACCAATTGGGTAAAATCTTATAATCACTATTCTTGTAAATGGCTTGTCGAGGGTAGTTATTTTAAATTACTTTGACAACAGTGCAGAACATGAACAACTTTTTTTTTATATCAGCCTACTCTGTCCCACTTTTGGGACTGGCCTACCCCATGGCTTTACAATTTGCCTTAACATTAGGCTTCTCCGAATAACTAAAACAGACAATTCGAAATACCCTCTAATTTATCTAGAATCATAACTTCACACTAAGTTTCTAGACCGAAAAGTAAACAAAAGCTCCAAACTACTAAATAATAGTGCCCAAGTCTAAAAGATAAAGAAACACAAAGCTTTTACATTGATAAAGGTTCATCCATTCAAGTTTCCCTTTTGGGGGAATAAAGATACAACTTTACCGAAATAAGTAATGTTTAGTTTTATGCTAAAGCTAAAGTTCTGAAGTAAAAAAAAAACCGTATTTTGAAAAATGATTATTTTTGAGTTATTATGATTATAATTATGCACGGTGGAAGGATAAGGATAGAACTTTTTAATCGTTGATATAAAAAAATAACAGTTGTTGCATTTTGATTGTGTAGGTACTATTGCAGTTTTGTAGGAAACAGCGGGTTTTCTTAATTACTGAGGGATGAATTCTATGTGGGGGATTCAGAATCACATGCTGAATATGTCGTAAACGTTTTAGCGTCTGTGTCCCTTACACCCTGTATATTCTTTTACTTTGGGTTTCATATGCTTGTACCCTTCACATTTTAACATGCTTTTATTAGATTCATCAAGACATTTTTTCAATCTTTGACAGCGGTTATCAATCGATCCCGCGAGTCCCAAATGAGCGGGATCAGTTGACTAAGGAGCCCTATGTATAAAAAATCTTATTTTTAATACCACTGGAACACCACTGTATTTCATTCTAAATTTCTCCGTACTTTCTCGACCTTCAATAATTACGAACTCTCTCGTACCTCCAGATGATGAACAGAAAAGCCTAGAATGTCCTAGAATGTAAAATAAATGGTAACTCACGTCAAATCCCTGCACAGATCTGTATGTGGTGGGGCGCAGGAGTTTCATGAGCGTGGCGCCATCTGTTGGCGGCAGCCCGGAGCGCATAGCTGCAGTCGCCGCCCGCGCCCACAGCGTCACTGCGTCGTACAGGTGTGCTGCTTCTATGGCTACCTGTTGAAAGAAAGAAAGAAAGAAAGAAAGAAAGAAAAGAAAGAAAATAAGTTTATTTGGCACATGCCACAAGTACACACAACAATAAACAATAATTAACAAAAAATACTTAAATCTAAACAAAAGAAAAAAAAAGAGAAGTTACTGTTAGTCTTTGTCAGCCCATTGCGGGGCAAAAGCCTCGCCCATGACTTTCCGCTCTTCCAGACCGGGGTCAATGGAAGAACAGTCTATTATGAAAACCTCATCATTTTCTTTTTTTTTCAAATATGCACTTACCACTGTTGGCCTCTGCATAACCCAAAGGTTGACTGGTAGAAAATGCCTATGGCGTTAAGTCCGCCTGTGTACTTTGTGCTGCAAGTGTTATATAAATATACTAGCTGTCCCGCGCAACTTCGTCTGCGTCACATTTTCCCCGTTATCGCAACATTGCTGCTCCGCTCTTAGTGGTTGTAGCGTGCTGATTTGTGAATCTAAACCATCCAGGGCGCCACCCAAACGCATACAAATTCATTCAAAACGGTCCACGCGTTTAGGAGGAGTTCAGTGACATACCTACACACGTACAGTAGAATTACATGTATATATAAAGATAATATGGTTCACCAGCCGTCTTTACTCTTGGTTGTTACGTTAAAAAAAGTCATTATCACAACTGACGAGTGGAACTCTAAACTCAACCGTTCCACGACTGACTCTTTGCAATAAGCTTCCACCAACCCTTCTTCAATACTTTGCAATAAGCTTCCACCAACCTTTCTTCAATACTTCCCATTTAACTAAAAAACTAAGTTGAAGCGGTTCAATGGTTGCACCCAAGGAAAATCATCATAGAATATGATTTCAAAAAGCTTTCTTAATTTTTGACATAACATCACGCCTGTCCCCGAAGGACTAGGTAGAGGTGTAGGTACCCATATTTAGTATGCCCACATTTGATCAGTCATGTTTAAGTGCCATGTAATAGGGGGTGAGCATTATTGATATCAATCGGCCAGAAATCCAGCCTCCATGACTGCTCCTAACATCTTAAATTTTTGCCCGACTATTTTGATAAACCGAACAGTCGAATATGTGGCCATCCTTGTAATGTACGGTTTCATAGAACTACACAGACAGAACCAAACCCTTCATTTGTTTGTATGTGTATAATTAAGTCATAATTATCGCGGCACGGTTAGCAAAGTGGCTATGCGACTGACTGCTGCGCTGCGTGTCGCGGGTTCGATCCCCGCACGGAATAATTTTTTGTAAGGCCTACAGATACTTAGTTGTTCCGGGTCTGGCTGTTTGTGTATGTGAGTTTTAATGTTTGTAAAAGCACCCACGATACAGGAGAAATTACTAGTGTGGGGCAAAGTATTAAATAAAAAAATTAATTAAAAAATGCCGTTTCATATGACCCAGAGGATATTATAGAGATACTAGCAGCATCCCGGGGTTTTACCCGTGCTGACCGGGATAAAAAGTAGCCTATGTGTTAATCCAGGGTATAAGTTATCTACATTTTATCCAAATCCGTTCCGCCATTGAGGCGTGAAGAAGTGACAAACACACACACTCACTCACAAACTTTCGCCTTTATAATGTGTGTGATTATAGACTTTAAAATGTATATTTAAGTCATTAGAGAGAGTTGCGAATAAGCAAACATTCTCAACAGTTTACTTTAGGTAATTAATGTAAATAAATTACTAATGAATTAACGGTACTTGGTCGATGTCGCCAAAGAGTTAAAGTAAATAGAAAACCTTTGAAGTAAAAATAAAAGCATTTGAAAAGAGATAGCGTTTGGCCACGAGCTACACGATCAAACACTGACTTAACAGCTTATGGGCTGGGCATACCTACAAAATTATCATGACTCCCTACAAAATCTGGCGCACAAAATGGCCGCCATTTTCTTTTAACATCATTCAAGAAAAAAACGTGCAACCGTTTGACAGCAGATCTACCACAAAACTCGGCCCAAAACATGGCGACGCGGTCACGCATAGACGAGCCTATACACACGAAAGAGTTGACAAAATAAGAACTTGGCAAACTGTACGTTCTGCCTCTCTTTTCTTGTGCATCTACTGCTTTATTCTGTATACTGTACTGCTTTATGTGTATACTGTTTTTTAACCCCCGACCAAAAAAGAGGGGTGTTATAAGTTTGACGTGTGTATCTGTGTATCTGTGTATCTGTGTATCTGTGTATCTGTGTATCTGTGTGTCTGTCTGTGGCATCGTAGCTCCTAAGTGGATGAACCGATTTGGATAAAAGTGGTGTCGTTTGAAAGGTATTTTAATCGAGAGTGTTCTTAGCTATGTTTCATGAAAATCTGCTCAGCCGTTTGAAGATCATCACCTCTTTTCTAGTTGATGTAGGGATTTAAAAACTTTCACAGGTAGTCTATTTGGAAATGTTGTCGCTTGTCACCATGGGTATTGCTGAGTGGGGGGGGGGGTGCAACCCCCCTCCCCCCAAAATTTATATTTTGTTTAATTTATATCTTTCCTTGGTTTCGTTAACTAAGAGTAGGACAGTCAAGGCTAGGAAAAAATAAAATAAGTTTAAAAAGCATAAAAAAAATTAAATTAAGAATTTAAAAAACCCCCGACGCAAAAAACGTCTAAAAAGCCAAAAATAAATTAATCCAAGCGTCGTAGCGTCGGGGGACCGCTAATAAGACCGCTTAATACAAGCACAGAACAAAGCGGACCCCCGACGCTACGACGCTTGGATTAATTTATTTTTGGCTTTTTAGACGTTTTTTGCGTCGGGGGTTTTTTATCACATGTGTGTATCGATATTTTATTAACCCCCGACCAAAAAGAGGGGTGTTATTAGTTTGACGTGTGTATCTGTGGCATCGTAGCTCCTAAACGGCTGAACTGATTTTGATAAAATTGGTTTCATTTGAAAGGTGTTTTAATCGAGAGTGTTCTTAGCTATTTTCGGGAAAATCTGCTCAGCCGTTCTGAAGATCATCACCTCTTTTCTAGTTGATGAAGGAATATAAACTTTCACGGGTCCAGTTGATTCGAAATTTGAAATCTTGTCACTTGTCACTATGAGCATCACCAAGGGGGGGGGGGGGCGGCGCACACACCCCCTATCCCCAGAAAAATTTGGGATTTAAAACATATAACTTTCCTTTTTTTCGTTAATTAGCAAGAAGAGGCTCAACACCAAGAAAAGTGGAAGGAATGGGAGGAAACCTATGCCTAGGAGTGGGACAGTCAAGGCTAAGAAAAAATAATATAAGTTTAAAAAGCAAGTAATATACTAAAATTAATAATTTAAAAAACCTCCGACGGAAAGACCTCTAAAAAACCAAAAATAAATTAATTCAAGCGTCGTAGCGTCGGGGGACCGCTAAGTAGACCGCTTACCAAAAGTACAAAACAAAGCGGACACCCAACGCTACGACGACGCTTGAATTAATTTATTTTTGGTTTTTAAGAGGTCTTTCCGTCGAGGGTTTTTTTTTATGTGTGTAACTATTATTTCTATAGTAGAGTAGAGAGAAGCTCTTGGCTAAGTAATAACCGCCGCACGGGTCAATCTTTAAAGTTAAGTCATGCTTGCCGAGGTTGTTCCGTGGATGAGTGACCATAATTACATACCGGGTTTCCTCCGTGCCTCGGAAAGCACGTTAAGCCGTTGGGCCCCGCTGTCATTTGTAGCTAGATCTTTGACAATCGTAACGTGTAGTCAGAAGCCAAAAGTCTGACATCCAGCCTCACCAAGGGGTATCGTATTACCCAGTTACTGGGTTGTGGAGGTCAGATAGGCAGTCGCTTCATGTAAAATGCTGGTACATCCGGTTAGACTGGAAGCCGACCTTAAGATAGTTTGGGACAAGGTTAGGCAGATGATGATTCTTTCTATAGTAGAATATTATGTCATCTCCATATTTATATCTCTATGCGATTAAGTGATAAACGCGTTGCGATAGCAACAGCAGAGGAAAAAACTTTCATTTGTTTTATATCCAATTTTTTCGAGCAATCTTTTCGAGTCACCGTGAGGCAATATGCTTGCAATCCTCGCGTGAAAAAAACAAGTAAAAAACGTTCCGGTTCCCAGACACAAGTCTTAAACGGGCCGAAACAAATTTTGTTTGAAGGAGAATTATACACAAAAGGAATAATGGCTATGCCTGTATGTGCGTTGTTTGCAGTTTTTGGTTAGTTTAGCCATGGTACTTTTATCTAAAATAGGGTATATCTGTGTAAGAAATTATAATATGAAGGAAAAAGGAGTAAAATATGATAGATGCATGACGACTGACAGAGGAGAATGGAAGAAAAAAACGAGTTGCGCCGACCCTAAGTAACATGGGACATTGATGACGATGCATGAAAGATTATCTGTATGCAGTGCCTCGTTTATGCTGAGCTGAAATGAGGATTCTATATACAGCTCTGCCTTATTGTCAAAAATTATAGTTCTGATTAATGTATCCTCCTCCTAGCGTCGTATTTCTCAATGCTGAGGACATGACCGTTCAGTAGTGTCCGACCGAAGGTGCAATTCTGGCCGAAGCCGAAGCCGATTAATCGGTATTCACCAAAACCTTCGGCCGAAGCCGAAGCCGAAGCCGAAGGTGTCATTGACCTTGAGAAATACGATAGTTACTTTGATCTCAGAATATACTAGATACATATTGTGAGAGCTTTAGAGATTTAGCCCAATAACGAGCCGAGTGACCAACATATACAAGTAGGTAATAAAATATTGTCTAAAACCAGACAATACTTACGGTTTTTTGGTTCTTAGAGTGCCTCACAATAATGAACGTATCACCACAGGTACTACTCACAGTAATAAATAAAGTAATTTGTAATAACAAATATGAAATATTTAAAAACAAAACACTTATTAGAATTTTAAGACGCGCTCTCAAACTTGTTTTGACTCGTTTAGTTTACTAACTGCGATTCGTTTGGTCCGGTGCGGCGGCGCGGCGAAATTCTGCTGCTCTGCACACTCTCCGTCTCCCTCTAGCATCGTTCAGTAAATTTCAAATTTTGACAACTAGCAAACCATCGGCTTCGGCCAAACCTTCGGCAAATTTTTGGCCGAAGCCGAAGATTTGGCCGAAGGTGCTTTTTTGGCCGAAGGTGGCCGAAGCCGAAGCCGAAGCCGAAGCTTCGGTCGGACACACCGTTCAGTATCACCTTCTCTCGGATGATCTTTCTCCAATAGTTTCTGTCTCTGGCATTGTGAAGGGCGCTGTGGACTGTGGAGTCAAGGGCGGTGCGGATCTGGTCAGACCAACTTATTGGGTTGTCCTCGAGGTGCTCGTCCACGAGGTCTTTTCCCGACCACCTTGCCGGTCAGGATTAGCTTTCAAAGTTGCCATCGTCTTTCCTCGAAATGTGACAGAAGTATTCCAAGACTCGGCGCAGACACTCGGATTAGAATACACGGACTATTTATTTTGGTAGGAAAATAGCTTTACAACTAATTCTCAGAAACCCCTTTACCCTACCGAATCTACCTTTACCCTTTTCTACCTTTCACTGCAGCCATTTACTCTCAAAAGCCACAAATTGAAAGTTGAAGTTGACCTAATCCCAACTTCTAAATATAGTTTATCCAATGATAGGACTACTTTGTATAACAAACGGTTATCAAACAGTAACTGTCTCTGAGCTTGTTACCGAGTGACCTCGGCAATACGGCCGGTATACCCGACTGTCCTACTTATCGTGTTGTTATTTTATATTGCTTTTGTTCTGTTTCTGGCCATACATTCACGAAATTACAGTCGGGTATATTGGTTTTAATGAGTGTTGGAAGAGATTTAATTTATTTTGGTCTTGTTTTATTTGCTTTTATAAAACGGCTTTTGTCTTTTCCGTTAAGTAATTTAAACAACAACTGGAGTGGATTTCGGGCATCGGTCCTCTTTCCTGTTTCTTTTGAAATTAGCAGTACCTTTGTGCTCTTGTATCTTAATGTATTGTCCTGTGAAGTGTTTTGTGTGTACATAAATAAATAAAATAAGTAAATTAAAATTACTGCCGAGAAGGCTAGTGGTAGTAAGGCTGTCAGAAAATACATACGTTTTTAAAGAATTTTGGTCACCTCGGGCTGCTTGACTTAGTATTTCTTACGATATATTACTTGGTATTTTTTTTTGCATATACAAATGTCTACGCCAGAATTATTAGCTGCTTGCTTCTCTTGTGGTTACAAGTTCTGTTACCGTTAAGGTTTTCTTTCAAAGTTTTTGAATAGAAACCTGGAGTCTGTATATCTATACTAATATATAATATTATAAAGCTGAAGAGTTTGTTTGATTGTTTGTTTGCTTGAACGCGCTAATCTCAGGAACTACTGATCCGATTTGAAAAATTATTTCAGTGCTAGATAGCCCATTTATTGAGGAAGGCTATAGGCTGTATATCATTCACGCTACGACAAATAGAATAATGAATAATGTTTGAAAACCGGGGAAAATGTGACGCAGACGAAGTTGCGCGGGACAGCTAGTATTATATGAACCATTGGCAATAGGTATGCCATTTATAAATAAAAAACAAATTATATCTTGACCGAATTTCGACCCCATGGTGGCCAATTTCAACCAAGATTATTATATTATAGAGCAACAGTTAGTGTGTGCGCAAACACAACTAAACTCTCTCTTCCTCTCCTATTGACAGTATCAATGACAAAGTTTCTGCAACATACGAACACAAATGTTTGTACGCGGCATTTCAGCTGGTTCTCCTGACCTACCCCACGGCTAAACCTATCCGTTCCGTCCTACTTGCGAGGTTTCCTATTTCTGTACAGACAACGTAAGGATTGACGACCCAGTTTAATGTTTAGCGGCCTTAAGAAAATATTGCTTGTTTATTTAACAAGCTACGCAAAGTTCTCGTATTTCATCATCATTTCAGCCCAAAAGACGTCCACTGCTGGACATAGGCCTCCCCCAAGTGTCGTCACATTGACATTTTGGGGGGTTTTGCAATAATCGCCACGCTTGGCAGGCGGGTTGGCGATCGCAGTACGGCTGTACAAAAACACGGAGAACGCTTCTGCCCATTCTCTGGCAAGTCCCTTAGTCGCCTCATACGACACCCACGGGAGGATATGGGATGGTGCTATTCTTTACGTCCGACACCAGACAGAACATCGTATTTCAACCATTTCATACTAAATCTATTGAGTTGATTTTATGGGCTATTTAGGTTGGTATATGGACAATCTTATAAACAGTAAATTTCCGGACTCCGTCTGAAGCTAAAAGTTATTGCGGGTGGGTGTTGCATCATCTGCCTAGCCTTTTCCCAAACTACCTTGGGGTCTGCTTCCAGACTAACCGGATGCAACTGAGTACCAGTATTTTACATGGAGCAACTGCCTATCTGACCTCCACAACCCACTAACTGGGTAATACGATACCCCTTGGTAAGACTGGATGTCAGACTTTTGGGTTCTGACTACTCTTAACGACTGTCCAAGATCTGCAAATGACAGCCGGGACCAACGGTTTAACATGCTTTCCGAAGCACGGAGGAAACTCGGTATGTAATTATGGTCACCCATCCATGGACCAACCTCGGCAAGCACGGCTTTACCATAAAGATCGACCCGTGTGGCTTTGATTATTTAGCCACGAGCTCCTGCTCCTGCGGGTGAGTGTTTATGAGCAGACAAATCGGTCTACCGGCTTTCTAATCTAAATATTTTTTGTATGTGTTACCGATGTGACACATTAAAACATGCGGGTGTGGACCTGACCTGCCACAACTCAATTTGAGTTGCAGTTCGTCCTAGTTACATCACGTCCGTCCACTTTGATGCTCTATTTGTTTGTAGCTTTATTTGACATAGTGTTATTTGCTTACAAAGTCTTTAAACAAGCTCTTTGTTTGAGTGGTCCTGACGTGAATGTAGAAGGGAATGATGTTTTTTTTTGTGAATGGGGCGTTAAGCCTGGTTCACTGAGAGGGTAAGTAGAGATGCTCTCATGACAGTCAGTTGTGCCTTGTCATCTCTTAGTTGCCACGGCTTATTTTGAACTATTTATTTTATTTTTAACTGTCTTTTTTTTTGTTTTACTCTGGACACTTTTAACGTGCACGTCTTGCTACATCGTTCTCACATAATGTACCATCTCAACATGAATGATGTAACTAAGGTTTTTGTAACAAGCTACTGATTTAAAAGAGTGTGGACTTTCTTGCCCATTCTTCTACATAGATATCTACGCTTTGGAATGGGCAACTACAGTACTTTAACAGTTATTATGTCTTGTAACTGGGACTGTAGCTTCATTTTTATTGTTTGACTATTCAAAAGTGCCTGTATTTTGGCTACTTGAAATAAATGACTTTGATTTGATTTGATTTGACACATTTCGCCAGTTATGGAGATCAATAGACCACCAATTATTGAAAATTAAAGTATCTATAATAATATTATGATAACCATAATAATGTAAACAGAAGAACGCGATAACATTATGCACGACTTAGAAATCTTAGCCAGGACCTAACCTCAAGAATCACACTTACAAGCATTAAGCTAGCAAGGTCACCTTCTGTCTCATTCATAACATAACATCAAGCTTGTAGTCCCCGAAGAGTTAAGCAGAGCTGTACCTAATTAGTACATCCAAATTTCGCCAGTTATGTTTAAGTTCCATGTAATAGGGGGCGAGCCTATTGCCATCAACCGGACGGACACACATTCAGACTCCAGGGCTACTGTGGAGAAATTCTTAATGGAAAACTCAATAACACTTTGTTAAGGACCGAGATATCTACGAACAATGTTTTCTATCAACAAAGTTTTCGGCGAAACGTGCTGCCTAGGAATAGAGATTTCTATTAACTTTGATTTCTGTATGTAGTGGTATCGTACAAGCGTGTTTCTATAAAAAACAATACAAACTCAGGAGCTCATGGTCAGCAGTTGCGCTTGCGAGCACTGCTCTGTCTACTTTTTGTAAACAAATGGACTGTGTCACTTTGTCTATGAAAATAATTGACAGCAGTCATAGTGGCCTAGTGGTGGCAGCCCCGACTTACGAGTGGGTTCAAACCCAGGCAGGCGCATTACTTTGTGTAATTTATTTCATCACCGCTGCTCTCAAAAACGGTGAAGGAAAACATCGTGAGAAAATCAGCATGTCCTAGAACTAAGAATTCGAAGACATGTGACATCTACCAATCCGCACTGGGCCCGTGTGGTGGATTACAGCCCACTCATAGAGAGGAGGTCTGTGTCCCAGCAGTGGGAACATTAAAGGCTGGTGATGATGATGATGATGTAAATATGTAATTGAATACAGTCTATTCAATTATTTTAACCTCTGATTTTGATTCATGATTCTGTGGCTGTCTGTTAGAGTGTTGAGTTTGAGTTGCAAAAAACACAGTCTTATTAAGTTCAAATAAGGTTGTCAATGAGCAAAATAAGTTTGAAAAGATTCTACAATCTAATTAACTGTATACTACTAAAGTTTTACACGGATTCCATTAACAAATAAAAAAAGCAGGCAGCTTTTACCGAATCCAATGAGACGAGCTGAACAAGTATGTCTCCCGCCTTAAAAGATAATTTATTTCACTTTCAAATGATTACAAGAGAAGACATAAACAAATGCAATTTAATTAAGTCTGACGCAATAGTCCTTCTTTGATGGTGTCATTGACTTTTACTGTCACCCGAAGACGCAACGAGAGTTATCTAGGTACTTGTGAACTCAGCTGGAAAAATACGAGAGAAGTACGTACTAGTGACATTGGATCTGTCTTTGTTTATTTCATCAGGCTTTTGAGTAAACTAAACGGTGACACGGACTTAATAGCGCAGTGGAATTACACAACTTGATTTTCATTTACTTGATGTCTTATTTTTAGGTTTTTAATTCTTAGCTGATTTTACACACATAGTTTCTATCATGTAGTTGAAAAAAAATGTGCACTGTAGAGGGTGCCCTGATCTGGGTTTATAAAAGATTAAATGTTAATAAAAGCGATAAAAAAAGTAAAGTAATGAAAACGTAAATGGCTAAAAGTTTAAAAGTGGTGTAAAAAAAGACTTTAGGCGTATGAGGAACAGGGTGTAAAGTTCTTCATCCCCCGAAGTAAAGGAAGGATCCTCCGACCAGACAGGTATTATGTCTGGTGGGCTGCTGAACTGCCCGACATGATTCTGTCGGGTTTCTCTATATACTCTTAATTTAAGTCGATGTACTTTGCTTGCGAGATTCAGACCATATACTACTTTAGGTTTATCATAGATGGCGCTATAATACTTTTTGATATAAGTTGCTTTTTGTAAGTCGCTTCAAAGTAAATCAAGTGGTGACCACCAATCTGGAGAAATTCTCGTTTTCCATTATTCTGTGTAAGGATATTTTATGCTAAATAAAAATAAGTTTATGTTTATACGTGTATGACCAGATGTATTAACATGGACGAAGCAAAAGGAGATTATGTCGGAATCGTAGCTGGTGGCGGTCTGTGGTTCCTGCCTACCTCCATGGGGAAAAGGCGTGAATTTATGTATGTATGTAATTTTAAGTTTATTTTATGCCAAACTGTTCTATGTTGAATACCTGCTCAATGTTACTTACTTCAATAGAAACTAAACAACAATGTATGCACCCTATTTCACTAACCGATTAGTTTACCAGTAACTGAAGTCTGAAAAGATTTATTTACATATATATATATTATTATATACAGTGAGGATATTTTCAACCTCACCTGGAGGGAAAGTACTCTAAATACTGGTGCTAGCTCAAAGGGAACATTACTTTATTAAAAAAAAAAAAAACAAATCTCTTTGACAGCATCAAAGAGTTTTAAAAATTCGCTTACCACACTCGGGAATCGATTTTTTTTTACGGTATCAATCGGTAGGGGCAATCATAAGGAAAAATCTCTCTAACAAACATGATAAATCAAATGAACGGAAAACCGTTAAAACCAAATAAAGTTAAAAATGTTCAACTTGTATTGCGTTGAAATAAACCCGAGCGATTTTAACTCCTAAACTCATGAAGCGGTTAAAAGCGGAATCCAGAGATTGAATCGTAATTTTATTTACCAACGTTAACGGGGTCTCGGCCTGTTTATATCTTTGCTTAAGTTTTTATTTTGTTTTAAGTATAGATTACATGTAATCATGCAGATACGTTTATTAAGAACTATGGTGATTTAATTATTATTTTATAACTTCGACGTTATGTTGAATTTTGCTGATTATGATTAAATTATTATTTATTTTTGGTTCCATTAAATATTAGGTTAAGAGATTAATTTGCATGTTCACAAAACAATCAATTAGTTATAATGAATGTATAATATATTACCAATTCTTTCACTATTTCAATATTTTTATTTTCATTTTTTTTATTTGTAGGATCCGGTCATTAGTACGGACAGAAAATGAATCGGCAAGAGCGCCAAAGGTAGCATCACGCGACCTACCTACTGTTGATGTTTCGAGCTCACTGTGAGGCAGACAGTTTGTGTCTGACCGCGGCGGAGTCAAGACGACCCGAAACTGTTCCCCGATTAATGGTGCCCAGTGTTATTGTGTTGTATTGTAATTTCAAGTAATTTGTGAGTAGTAAGTGAGTTCGACAAAAGCAGTGTACCTCGTGTAGTGTGTGTTTTCATAGCACGCAACCCATGTTCTGCCCACATGATGACCGTGTCTAACGGAATAAATCAAGACAACTGCGACATATTTTTTGCATGAAATCATTGAAATTGTATCTTTAAATGTAATCATTAGCTCTTAAGTTACTGGCATTAAAAGGCTTTTTTTTTATTTTATTTTATTATAAGTTATTGATTTTAAATAAATCCTAAAATCCTTTAAAAACTTGCCTTTACAGATTATAAATAAAGGCAAGCAAATATGGGCCAGAATTTCCACCAAGGCGTAGTTTCAACAAACAAAATTGTATATGTTGGAACAACGCCTTACTTTATAAAGGCCGACTGGTAGTTCCGGAGATTAGTGTGTCCAAACAAACAAACTCTTCAGATTTATTATAGTAATATAGAGTCGGACTTCTGTTAGAAGGTGCGGGCCAGGCGACGGTAAACCATCACCCAGGCCCAGTGTGGGTTGGTTGGTTCCACGGCATGTTAAGGCAAGTCAGAGGCACATGGGTGGCTTAAAAACTCGGACACCAGGTTAGAAACTAACCACACGACAAGAAGAAGAAGAAGTGTGGGTTCGTAGATAAAACAAGTCTTCGAAAGTTTTGATTCTATGTCCTCCTGCCGGTTTCTACACAAACAATAATTATACATCATCATCATCATCATCATCATCAGCCTATAATGTTCCCACAGCTGGGACACAGGCCTCCTCTCTATGGGCTGGCTGGCTCTATGTGCTGTAATCCACCGCGCGGGCACATTGCGGGTTGGTGGATGGCCCATGTCTTCGAATTTTTTGTACTAGAACATGGTGGTTTCCTCACGATGTTTTCATCTATCTATACAAGGTGTTGTTTTGCAACCTCGTCAAATTCTAGGAGCTAACTATGCTAATGATTCTCGACCCGAATCAATAATAAAATGAGTAGGTAATTTTCTTTTTTTTATTTATTTACTGAAATCGGTAACTGTGAAACACCTGTGTTTTGAACACGGGCCGTCTGATTCCCGCCTTATAACGTCGCTTACACACAAACAAAAAACCTCAAACGTTTTTTCGATAATTTTATAATCCCTAAACCACGTTAAGGGGGTTATTCTGAAATATTGACAAACTTAAACAACGAAAAAACGCAGTGTTTTTTAATAATTTACTAGGTACCGTAATTTATATTGATTATTTATGTCTTTTGTGACAACATCCTGAATTTTGACGAGGATGCAAAACAACACCTTGTATAAATAAAAATGAATGTTGGTAAGCGCATAACTCAAGAATGGCTGGACTAATTCGGCAAATTTATTTTTTTGTATGTTCCACTAAAGGTATTAATACCAAAAAAAATATATATATTGAGAGAACGAGGTCTGTCCAGGCAGCTAGTAATATAATAATATATGCCATATTATTATAATTATGACTGCATCGTTGGCCGAGTCGCAAGCGCGATGAGTTCTTGCACAAAAATATTGCATGCCCTAGGTCAAAACCACAAACCACCATTAATCAACTTTCAAAAGGCAACCACTATACAATAGCGTTGTGTTCGTAACATTATTATTGAAGCTTAAAATAAATTCTATTTTGTACATAATTCTATTTTGGGATAATTGTATTATGCTTTCAGGGTTTCTTGAATGTCAATTACTTTGTCAGTTTTAGGTAAAAACAATACTGTTAATACTTGAAAATAAAAGGTGAAAAATAACGTTTATTTCAATTCTTGCTTGTATGAACACTTACTTCCTTTTAGAAACATGGACTTGCTTATTTTAGACGTCTTTTTTAAATATTTTTAGGCGGCACGGTTGGCGTAGTAGTTGAGCGATCGACTGCTTTGCTGCATGTCGCGGGTTCAATCCCCACACGGAACAAATATTTTTATGGCCTACAGATAGTTGTTCCGGGTCTGGCTGTTTGTGTATGTGAGGTTCAATGTTTGGAAAGGCACCCACGATCCAGGAGAAATTCCTAGTGTGGGGCAAGATTAAAAAAAATCCTTTTAGATACATGAAATTGTTTATTTTAGCCGTATCTTTTAAATATAAGACTAATGCCCGTTCCCGCATACACCATATGAAAACTATGATCAATTTCAACATAAAAGTTTGCTATTGAATTTACCAACGAGCGTTGAAAAGCACATGTTTCCGTAAAAATGGGCATTACTATTGTCCATAATTTACTCTCTTTCTAAAAAAACTACTGCATTAGCCCAATTAAAATATGCAAACAGCATACTATACAGAAGAGATGTTAACGTCTTTCAGTTTGCGTGTCGGTCTGTCTATCTGTCTGTGTTACCGTTTCACATCTAAAAGGCTGAACAGATGAAATTTGTCACGTATTTAAACCATGACATGCGATAGTTTTGACTGCTTCGTATAGCATCAGCTATTTTTGACCACATTCCTAATGCCATAAAATATGAACCAGTAACAACGTTCAAAGGGAAACTAACTGAACTTCTATTAAATAAATGTTACTACTCCGTATTGGCTGTATGGTGTCGGACGTAAAGAATAGCACCATCCCATATCTTCCCGTGGGTGTCGTAAGAGGCGACAAAGGGACTTGCCAGAGAATGGGCAGCAGCTTTCTCTGTGCTTTTGTTACACCGTACTGCGATCGCCAACCCGCCTGCCAAGCGTGGCGATTATGGCAAAACCCCTCAAAATGTCAATGCGACACTTGTGGGAGGCCTATGTCCAGCAGTGGACGTCTTTTGGGCTGAAATGATGATGATGATGATGACTCCGTATCGGATTTTCTAGCTGATACATTTTAGTTGTATGCCAATTTTTCTATGATTGATGATGCACTGTATCAATGTTTGGATGCAATAATGGTAGAATGGACAAAGATACTTTATTATTTTTTTTCTGAGCAAATAAATAAATTTTCTATTCTATTCTATTCTCGTTGGCCGAGTGGTCGCAAGCGTGACCTCTGATCATGAGCTCTGGGTTTCGATTCCCGGATCGAGCAAAGTGTTATTGGGTGATCCATCAGGGATTTCTCAGTAGCAGCCACGGAGTCTGGATTTGTGCCCGGTTGGTGGCAATAGGCTGGCTACCTTTTACGGGTGACGTAGGTAGACCTCTGCCTGGCCCTTCGGGTATTGCAGGCGTGATGTCATGTTATGTTATACGATACTTTTTATCTCGGTCGGTATGTAAGTTCCCGGATGATAAAATCAGACCTCCACGTGGATAACAATAAAAACCGGTCAAGTGCGTGTCGGGCCACGCGCAGCGTCGGGTTCCGTAGTTTTTGTAGCAGCCAAGTGCGGGTCGTATACGCTGATTGATAGTTTCGTACCATGCTCTAACTAAAAGCCAACCATGACTACCTACCTAATTTGACTTCCTATACAAACAACAACAACTGTTTTATTTATAAAAGTTATTTAGGAAAGTATTTATAAAAGTTATTTAGGAAAGACACAGCGCGATACAACTGACGCTTAACGCCATCTATCTACATTTCTATGGAATTGTTCCAAATTTTCGAGTCAAATACAATTGGTCAACTATTACTTGTAGTTTTCCTTAAAACTTCGTTATATATAGGTACTATTGCCGTGACATTTGTATTTCTAACTACAACCGTTTAGTCTGTAGAGGGGGGGGGGGGCGGGACACTTGACCCTGGCGAAAATTGGTACTTTAAAGCTTGATAAGTTACGAACGGTTTACTTGATCAAAAAACGGTCGTCCCAAACCCGTAGTATTTTTGAAAGACCTATCCAACGATATCCCACACTACGGGAAGGACGAAAAAAAATATCATCCCTACTTTACATGTAGGGGAGGTACCCTAAATAATAGGTTTTACCACTTTTTCGGCGTCATTAACGTGTATACTCATGCCAAATTACAATTTTCTGGTATTCATATTTATTGAGCTAAACCGCGGACAGACAGACAGATAGACAGACGGACATAGCGAAACTATAAGGGTTCCTTGTTGACTACGGAACCCTAAAAACGGGCAAAAGATTGTCGGATATAAACATTCATTCACAAATCCTTCATATATACAAGGTGTTGTTTTGCACCCTCGTCAAAATTCAGGATGTTGTCACAAAAGACATAAATAATCAATATAAATTACAGTACCTAGTTAATTATAACAAAAACACTGTTTTGTTTTGTTGTTTATATTTGTTAGTATTTCTGAATAACCCCCATAACGTGGTTTAGGTAATAAGAACCAATCGGAAAAACGTTTGTGATTTTTTGAATGTGTGCAAACGAGGTTATATATAACGCGAGGATCAGACGGACCGCACTTAAAACACGGGTGGTTCTCATTTACCGATATCCGTAAATAAGAAAAAGAAAAAATTACCTACCTATTTCATATTAGTATTGATTCAGGTCGAGAATCATTAGCATAGTAAGCTCCTTGAATTTGACGAGGATGCAAAACAACACCTTGTATATATATTCCTATCGACATACGAAAACATATAGAACAGTTAGATCTGCCACTAACAACAATAAAAAGTTTCCTCAACCGATACAGGAAGTATCGGATGAACATTTCAAAGGCTTCCAGGCTATTGATACCCCTTGTCCTTATCATGGGTCAGGTCAAAGACCCAGTAAATAGGTCAGAGTTCGGACTCTTACGACCGTACGTAGTCGCCATGTGGTCGGCGTGTTACAAAGTATTACCCTATTGTGTGCGTGTGTAGGGAAACATCTGCAAATGTTTCAGTTCAATAATATTTGTAGGGAACTGAAATCCTCTTACGCGCTTTAAGAATGAATGGGTGTTCTTTGGATAGGCATTTAAGCATATGTGATGCGGTTATGTATGGTTTATTCCCATTTGTCCTCTTCGAGCTTGCCATCGGGGTGGTGGCTGGCACAAAATTGTGACGTTTACCACCCCGATGGTCAATGGCACTTAAATAGTGTCTTATTATGTTTGGGTGATCCAGAAAGCTAGTATTTCTGGCTGCTAAAATACGACTTCAAAATAAACGCCATCCTTTTTTCGTAGATCGTAATTATTATTATTACATTTTAATCAAAATAAAACCTGACACTGAACTGCAAATTGCAAAAAACGTAATAAAATTTGAATTTTGCGGGGTACGCTGTCACTTCCACCTTATACAGTTTATGTAAGACACACTAAATACAGAGAAAAAGGGAACAAAAAATAGGTACAAAGGTGATGCTTATTTCTAAATAAATCTTTCCAGCATACCTCAGCTATGTCCATTAATCACCATTTTAGGGCATTATATATACCGGGTTATATATGCATATAACCCGGTACGAAAATATAACCAAGCTTATCTTATAATGTCATCATCATCTGCCTAGCCTTTTCCCAAACTATCTTGGGGTCGGCTGCCAGTCTAACCGGATGCAGCTGAGTACCAATAATTTACATGAAGCGACTGCCTATCTGATCTGCACAACCCAGTTACAGAATAATACGATACCCCTAGCTAAGACTGGATGTCAGACTTTTTGGCTTCTGACTACTCGTAACAACTGTCAAAGATCTACAAATGACTGCCGGGACCAACGGCTTAACGTGCTTTCCGAGGCACGGAGGAAACTCGGTATGTAAATAAGTCACCCATTCACAGACCAACCTCGGCAAGCACGGCTTAACCTTAAAGATCGACCCGTGCGGCTGTTATTATTTAGCCACGAGCTCCTCCTATATCTTATAACTAGTCTAGTCTAGTCCCGCGCAACTTCGTCTGCATCACATTTTCCCCGTTTTCGCAACATTTGTCATTGCTGCTCCGCTCCTATTAGTCGTAGCGTGGTTATATAGCCTATAGCCTTTCTCGATAAATGGGCTATATAACACTGAAAGAATTTTTCAAATCGAACTTGTACTTCCTGAGATTACCGCGTTCAAGCAAACAAACAAACAAACAAACTCTTCAGCTTTATTATTAGTACGTGGGACACTCAGAAAGTTTTGCGAAACTAAAAAAAATTGTTCTATACGTACATATATTTTTATTAAATCTTTTCAAAGTACTTTCCACCAGCCTCTATACAAAGATTCATGCGCCTAAACCAGTTTTCAAAACACTTTTTCCAGTCCGCCGCAGACACCTCGTTTACAGCCTGCTCGAACCCAGCCAGCGCATCTTCCGGCGACGAAAATTGTATCCCTTTGAGCTGATTTTTTATTTTTGGGAATAAAAAGAAGTCACACGGTGCTAGATCAGGGCTGTAAGGAGGGTGACCCAGGAGTTTGACTGGCGTGCTGTCCAGGAAGTCCCTCGTTTTGAGTGCGGTGTGCGCAGGTGCATTGTCGTGGTGGAGCAGTAGCCCGCGGAGCCCTGTGTTTGGTCGCTTGTTGCTTATAACAGAGAAAACTTCTGGCAAACATTTGGAAGTATACCATTCGGCATTAATGCTTCTTTGATCCCGTAAGGGAATTGATACCAAGTGGCCAGTCAAATTAAAAAAGCTAGCGATCAAAATCTTACCCCCGCTTCTAGATCGCTTCACTTTGGTAGGCGTTGGCTCATTTTGAAACACCCAAACAGTCGACTGGCGCTTGGTTTCTGGGTCGTATTGATAAATCCAGGACTCATCACCTGTAACGATGTCGTAAACACGCCGAGACGAGCCTGCTTCAAATTTGTTAAGCATATCACGGCACCATTCCACCCGGGCCTGCTTCTGAGCATCGGTGAGGTTGTGCGGCACCCAGCGTGATACTATCCTCCTCACGCGAAGATGGCTGTGTAGAATCTCGTGAACGCTTCCCGATCCAATCTTCAATATGTGTTGAATCTCCTGATATGTAATTCGCCTATTGTCTTGGATTAAATTTTTCACTGCTAGCACGTTTTCTTCGGTAACAGCCGTCAAAGGGCGACCGCTTCTTTCGTCATCCCCCAAAGTTGGTCGACCGCGCTTGAATTCGTTATACCAACGATACACGGTTGCCTTGGAAGGGCCTTCATCCATGAATGCCATTTGAAGTCTATCGTACGATTCATCCGGTTTCAGGCGACACTTGAAATCGTATAAAATCATAGCTCTAAAATGTTCCCGGCGCAGATCCATATTTCAGTGAGACACAATACTTTGAATTAACTCGCAAAAAATGTGGAGGGAAATTTTGAAATTGGAACTTACTTATTTTTACTTATAAATAATCATATTTTCGAAAAACATAATAACTGGCCAGTCTCCCATATATAAAAACTTTTTTTCGCAATACTTTCTGAGGGGCCTGGTATATAGATATAGATTAGTATAGATATAGATAGATCAATAAAGATATAGATAGTATAGATTATAGATATAAATCCAGGGTGTAACGGAAAGGGTATATACATACTTAAGGGTATGCTACAGACCATCAAACTGAACATGTTTCTCCATTGGAAAAACATCGTAATAGCAAAAAAATATCTGTTCCCCATACATTTGAGTCGAATAGGTATTGAATTTTGCATGGGCAGCAGATTATCTTTTCGCTATTACGATGTTTGTCCAATGGAGAAATATGTTCAGTTTGGTGGTCTGTAGCACACCCTTAAGTATGTATATACCCTCACACGCACACGACTCAGTTAACGCTAAAGTTAACAGACGGGGCAGAATAATTTTCACGGTGGGTTTAGCATAACAGGATAACTCTTACTATTTAACTTACCTTTTAACATACAAATTAACATGCATTTTAAAATCACACTTGTAAGTCTTCTCTTGAATTAACCTTGATTCCTATGTTTGGTTGTAGCTTCGTTTCTTAGATACAACTTAAGTATAATGTATGGCTTAATGCAAAAATAACAAAATTCTTCTCTCTTTTTGCCCTTGTCCCATTCTACTTGCACTTGATCTCTTCTTTCATTCTCCACTATCGACTTCATGGCATCATTTACTCCTTTCTCTTTCGTGTAATTCCTCACACAACCTATCCATCATTTGTTGTGAATTCCTTTCCCAGTGTTATTAAAATAAAATGTGTCTAAGTTATACTAGAGCATTTTGCCTGTTAGTTCCGAGCGTGAATTCCCTACCCCATGTTTTCTATAAACCTTAATCCCTTATTTGGTAATTAAGTAGATAATATTTCGCCAACTAAACAAGAGACGTGCAAAACACGCCACGGTAGGCGCAGTGGTTGAGCAATCGACTGCTGCGCTGCGTGTCACGGGTTCGATCCCCGCATGGAACAAATATAATTTGTAAGATCTACAGATAGTTGTTCCGGGTCTGCCTGTCTGTGTATGTTAGTTTAAATGTTAGAAATTCCTAGTGTAAAAAACTAAACTAGTGAAAAACAGTGCCCTTTCGTAACTTCTTTAATCTTCAAAAAAACCCCTTTGCAAAATTCAGCCTTCTCGGTCCAAAGGCCTGCGATGAACGTTGCCGAGTGCGTAAGTGAGTGATTAAGGTCTTTTTATACGTATTCACAGAAACAAAGTTGAGTTAACGTACCCATGTAATGTCTTCGAAGATCTTGTGGTAGTTCGGCACGCAGAAAGGAGGCGCCGCCGACATCTCGTGTATCATCCGACATAGCGTCCTGTGGGAATAACAGGTATTTCAGTAATTATTTTTTTATTCATTCTACTAACTTACTATTTACATTTTTACTATTTATATTTTTGGTAGCAAAATTATAAATAGCAAAAAACAGTGAAGGAAAACATAGTGAGGAAACCGGCATGTCCTAGAACAAAAATTTCGAAGACAGGTGACCAACCCGCACTGAGCCCGCATGGTGGATTACAACCCACTCCCTTTCACAAAGAGGAGGCCTGTGTCCCAGCAGTGGGTACAATATAGGCTGATGATGATAGCAAAATTATAAAGCAAAAAAAATATTAAATAAAAAAAAATAGTAGGATACCGGCCATTGGAAACAGGGTCCGAGCTACAGGTGGACAGGGCTCTTGAGAGAGGAACCTCCTAACAATACTTGTCGTGTCCAGAGGTACTGCTTTCTGAAACCTGCTCTTGATCCAGCTGCCAAGCGAGCGCCTTCTCAGATGTAAGTTGAGGCTTTTCCACACGACTATCTTTCAATGACTGCTGTACTCACGTACTACATGTCGACAACCTCGAGACTAGATTGCCATATTTGAATTGCTTATCTTTCTCTGCTTTCACGAGATTCTCGTCATGCGGGACCGCTATATCCAATCCGTTAAATCCAATTTATCTATCAACATAATGTCAGGCTTATTGGCAACAATAGTCCTGTCAGTGACGATAGGTCGGGCGCATACTTATTATATGATACTTCTTAGTTATTATTATTATTGCATTTATTTCAGGCTACGCCCATAGTGTTAGTAACAATGATCTTAATAACTATGTTATTAGACATTCATGTTTTATTCTGTGAGGAGTTCCATCTAATTTCGCAGCATTGGAGATTCCCATCTGTCTGAGAATAAACTCAAGATAGTGCTAGTACTGCCACGAAGACGAGCAAGCACGGCGCTTCTTCATCAATATGCCCTTCAGCAAACATCTTAGACGCACTACATCGCCATGGGAGTTAATGTTTGAGAGTAAAAATATTACCTTGTCAGCATGATCACTAGCTTGGCTTAAACACTGCCACTTGTGACGGTTGTTACTAATATTTATTTATTTAAACTTCATGTACAATAGTGGTACATAGGCGGACTAATACCAGCTAGAATGTAAATATCGGTGATGTATACTTGAAATACCATATGATAATAGTGAGCGTGGTGTTTGGATTTGCAACGTTCAGCTCACTGCCGAAAGTCAAAAGTCTAGTGCACGCTTATGTCTCTTACGCCTTTCCAGCTTTGATATAAGGCTCATTAATTCTAATCTTACAAGCTCAGACAAGATATTCAATAGTGTATGTGTCTCGGCGTTATCAAAATCCTACCCTGTCTGTGTTTGTGTGTAGAAACTACGAGTACTTACGTAAATGTCATTTTAAGTCTTTGTGTGTCTTACAACAAAATGGTGCGTTCGTCATGTTCATTAGCCATGGCCTGTCTCGGTTCATTGCTGGCTATAAATAAACTGCCTTTCCTTTGGGCCTACACATCGTTAAATTTGGATCGTCTTAATCCCTTGGACGGATGATTCAACTTTCAAAATACTATTCATCAACACAATTACACAGCATTGTAACTCTTAAAATAAAATAAAAATCTATAAGGGTTCCGTTTTTTGCCGTTCGGCTACGGAGCCCTAAAAATAGCAAGTGATAACGTAATATTAGGAAAATGTGTGTAATATCATATGGTACGCAATGAGTTTCAAATGGCACTACTAAGGTTATCATTGCTTTTCACTAATGTGAAAATTGGTTCGAGGTTACAAGAAAATGACATTTTTCTCAATTTTATCACTACAAAATGATAGTGTGTCGTGCACCAATCGACCCTCCACGGGATTAAAACGATTAAAATGTAACGGTGTATATGTGTTTATATGGTATTGTTTGATGGGAGACAAGCAGAAGGCCTAAAGTGGTCACCGCCGCCCACTGACTGCCGAGTCAGTGGCCCGAAAATCTGACAACCAGTCTTATCAAGGGGTATTGTATTACCCAATTTGATACTAACTAGGTGGTGGAGGTCAGACAGGCAGTCGCTCTATTTAAAATATGGGTAATCCGAAGGCGAACCCAACATCGTTGGGAAAAAGGCAGGCAGGTGATGCGAAGGAGCAATGCCTTCCCCAAGACTGAGCTTAAATGTCATATAATGTGCCTTCCACTGGCACTCATACCTTACAACACTGTTAATGGAGCAAAAAATGGTTTCTAAATTATGGATGTTCAAACTATCTAAATATATAAATTACGCATCACATTGTTTGTTCGGGACGGACTCCTAAACTACTTAACCGATTTAAATCAAATTTGCACACCGTGTGCAGTTTGATCCAACTTGAAAGATAGGATAGCTTACATCTCATTTTATAGTTGCAATATTATTTTATTGCAAATTAAGTCACAATTATCTTTTATCTCCAAACGATTCTTACGGATGGCGGTATCTGTTGACTGGATTGAGTAAGTATTCAATAGATGGTGCTGTATAGGAGCGGAGCAGCAATGAAAAATATTGCGAAATCGGGGAAAATGTGACGCAGACGAAGTTGCGCGGGACAGCTAGTAGGTATATAAAACCTCGCATGTATTCTGAAAACTTAGGCAGAATTACCTAACAGTGCATCCGCTATGTTTTACCAACATTCCACTAGTTAAGTTTCAGTCCCATGTAATAGGGGGCGAGCCTATTGCCACCATCACCGTGCACAAATCTAAACTCCGAGCTATTATTGAGAAATTTCTGGTGGAAAAACCCAACAACACTTTTAAATACCGAGGAATTGAACCCCGAATCTTATGCACAGCAGTTGCACTTGCGGCCTCTAAACCAACATACGCATAACAGTTATTAACTTAATAAATGCTACCAATATTTGTCGACCGAACAAATTAAATTTTCAACTTAAGAGCACTATCCCGAAAAGCTAAAAAAAAAATTCTACGCTGACCAATAAAAATGGCCGGCAAAGCTGTGGGCCCATATTTCACAAAATTCGAGCCCTCAGACAGCTTGACGGGGTCGCGGCAGACCGAGAAGAAGATGGCGGGACGCCTTGGATGGTTTTCTCGTTGATTGGCGTGAAGAAGCAAAAAAACAGAGAAAAGTGGAAGGAATGGGGGAGGCCTAGGAGTGGGAAAGATCAGGCTAACTAAAAAAAAAACAAAACCAATAAGACCGAAGCTTGGGCTGAACAAATTCTAGGATCTAATCCTTCTCATAGCTTGTCAAATACAGATGGACTCACTCACAGCAGAACTGGGTCATTGAGTTCATCCACCTGGTTATAAATAGACTTGGTTTCATAGAAATAATAGTATGACCCCGGATATTGATAGAGATACTTTAATGACGTCCTGGGTCCGGATTGAAAGGGTATTTACTTATAATGTCGTAGTTACAGTTAGAATCCGCCTTTGAGATGTGATTGAAGAAATAAGGGCGCGTAGGCAAACCGCTTTATTTTGTTAATTTAAAAATGTAGTCTTGCCATTTAATTAAACATTGACCCAAACTAGATATTTCTCCTGTATCGTGGGCTACGTAAACATTTAAACTCACATTAACAAACAGCCAGGCCTGGAACAACTATCTGTAGGCCAAACAAATATGTTTTACGTGCAGGAATCGAACCCGCAACTCGCAGCGCAGCAGTCACGGCGCCAGCCGTGCCGTCTTAATACTATTTCTCAGCTTATAATACATGAGTTAAATCATGATGATTTATCTATACTCTATACTTAATATTATAAAGCTGAAGAGTTTTTTTGTTTGCTTGAACGCGCTAATCTCAGGAATTACTGATCCGATTTGAAAAATTCTTTCAGTGTTAGATAGCCCTTTTATCGAGGAAGGCTATAGGGTATATATAATCACGCTACGACAAATAGGAGCGGAGCAGCCATGAATAATATTTCAAAATCGTGGGTTTAATTTTCCTTTTGAGAGCTTCCGCTGCGTGCGCTGCGTAAACGGATAAAGTTTCGTAAAAATCTTGTAGGATCAAAATCAAAAATCAAAATCAAAAGTCATTTATTCAAATTAGGCTGATAATCAGCCCTTTTTGAACTTCAAAATTACAAGAGACAGTCCCCCAAAACGCCCGCCCTTCGCCACTTCCTAGTGTTTTAGCTGGGAAGAAGAAGTGGCGAAACAAACTCCCCAGCAACACATCTGTCGGTTAGGTTAGAAGAACCAGATTCTACACAATAGTGTTCAAGTTCATATAAACAAAGAATCTAATTAATGTCACATGTCAGCTAGCACACACCAATAATAAAATATTTAAAAAAAAACAAGAATTATTAAAGCATAAAGGGCGTGCCCGCTTACACGTGCATACAGACGAAAAATAATAAATAAAAATAAAGTAAAATAAAAAAAAGATAATAAAAAAATAAAGTAGAAAATCTATGCATGAAGTTATATAACAATCAGTAAGCTAGTTTGGAGAAAGAACATAAACATTGTCTTGAGTTCAACCCAGCGACCAACTATTCTTATCGTTTAAATAGTCGTTAATGGAATAGTAGGCCTTTGAACAAAGGTTAGATTTTACTTTAGCTTTAAACGAATTAAATGGCAAGTCTAAAAAGGAAGTTGGTAGCTTGTTGTAAAAGGTTATACCAAGCCCTACGAATGAATTATGAACTTTATGAAGCCGGTGAAAGGGAGCACGTAGTTTATGCTTATTTCGAGTGTTTATGTTGTGAATATCACTGTTTGTACTGTATAAATGGATATTTTGTCTTATATATAAAATGTTAGCGAAGATGAATTGTGAAGCCACCGTGAGAATACCAATCTCTTTAAAAAAAACTCTCAGAGATACTCGTGCACCAAGCTGGTAAATTGCACGAACCGCTCGTTTTTGAAGAACGAATATATTTTGGATATCAGCGGCTTTGCCCCACAGCAGAATACCATAAGTCATAACACTGTGAAAATAACTAAAATAGACTAACCGTGCTGTATCAACGACAGTGTATTGTCTGACTTTTTAGGATAGAATTTTCCCCTTTAAAGGTTCTAAAAAAAAGTCCGCGACAGCATAAATATGTCAATCTTTTAAGGTTTAATCACTATAACCTTTTTTATGCTAACTAAATTTGTTCTAAAATAATGCATTATTTTCGAAGGTGTTTTTATAAACATGATATTAATCCTTATCGAAATAAATACTTAACCATCACAAATATTTAATTTATAACAAAATTGCACTTTGCGTCATTCGATTTCAATGAATAACTATACTAATATTCTAAAGCTGAAGAGTTTGTTTGTTTGTTTGAACGCGCTAATCTCAAGACTTCATGATCCGATTTGGAAAATTCTTTCAGTTTTAGATAGCCCATTATGATGCGCGGAGCAGCGATGAAAAATGTTGCGAAAACAGTGAAAATGTGACGCAGACGAAGTTGCGCGGGGCAGCTAGTTTATGAATAAATTAAAATTAATTCATCGTTCACCAAAAAACCTATTATTCAACATTATTAGTCGGTACCAAATCTATAAAACTTTCTTTTTCTTTCTTTCTACGACAGAAACCAAATTTCCTATAAGAAAAAAATATTATTAATTACACACTTCTGGACACATCTATTGGCCCACCTTGTATTTTCAGTTTCGTTTGGTCCTAGCTAAAATTTTATATTAGGTCGAGCAAAAAGTTTTTATGCAGTTTTGAACCTGGCACATTCACAATTTCATTCAATAGTCTTTTTTGAATTTCGAACACAGAATTTAAAGAAACAAAAAACAATTTGGAGCCTGTTTGTTGATATCAAACAATCGAATACTAAGAAAACTTGGTTTTATTGGTTTACTTGGATTTAATTCTTGAAAAAGTGATTGATATCTTTGGTTTTGCAACAAACATTACTTATTCTTAACATTAAGGTGAGGTTCTATCAATAATCTATGGATACTTCACCTGAAGTCGCCGCCCAAGCTGTGGCACTTATTCAGGCCGGACACAGCCAAAGAAACGTGAGTGCTCAACTTAATTTAAGTCGATCTGCGGTCCGAAATGTTTATCGGAGGTACCTAGAGACTGGCGGCTTTATTCGTCACCAAGGAAGGCCACGATCTCGGGTCACAACTGAAAGGCAGGATCGATTCATCGTGACGACCAGCTTGAGAAATCGTCACCTTACCTCCATTGAGATACAAAACCAACTTCGCGACTTCCTCGGAGTATCTGTGAGCGCTCGAACTGTTCGGAGAAGGTTAAAAGAACGCGATATGGTACCACACAAGCCAGCTAATGGGCCCAAACTAACGCGAGCCCACCGAACAGCGCGCCTTCATTTCGCACGCAGTCATTTAAATTGGACACAGCAAGATTGGAGCCGTGTACTCTTTTCTGATGAGTAAAATTGTGTTACATGGCAATGATGGAAGGAAGAAGGTCTACCGACGTAAGGGAGAGCGTTTCGCACAATGCTGCTTTGAAGAGAGGGTTGCTTATGGCGGTGGCTCATGGACTGGCTGGGGCGGTATATCCGCGAGCGGCAAAACTCAACTTGAGGTTGTTACAGGACCACGGCTGCCAACATTAAATGCTGAAAGGGACATTCGTGAGTGCTTAGAACCGGACTATGTGGGCCCAAATTTCCTTTTTATGCATGATAATGCAAGAGCCCATGCGGCCGGCATCGTCAGGGAATATCTTCGGGATGTGAACATCAAAGTTATGGACTGGCCAGCCAGAAGCCCAGACATGAACCCCATTGAGCACATGTGGGACGAGCTAAAAAGACGTGTTAGGGCTCGTCAGCCAGTTGCCCAGACGATGCAGGAGTTGAAAACTGCCATAGAAGAGGAATGGGAGATGATCCCTCAAAATTTCATAGAGCGGTTGATAAACTCTATGCCTAATCGTATGAGAGCTGTGGTAGATGCCCATGGAGGCAACACGTGTTATTAAATTAAACCTTTATTTGATAAAACATGTTTTTTATTCAAAAATCAATTGCCTTTAACAAGGCGCATATCCGACTTGTAAGGCGTAGCTCCATGTCGTTTTAAAACTGCATCAACAGTTTTTGTTCAATCTAGCAATCATATTTCGGTAGGGGCCATCGAAACCTAAACTCTAAGGTGGGCCAATAGATGTGTCCAGAAGTGTAATTTATCTTAAACTTTTACCTCAAAAAACAACATCACCGAAAAGCCAGGAACAATGCTATTGCATAAACGTAACTCTGCTACGCTTTTACTATGGCGTAGCTAACTTAGCTCCTCCGCGTACTACGGCGTAGGTAACGTAGCACCTACGCGTACATTTAGGGAGTATAATGGCTTACTTTTCCATGCTGTGATGATATAAACTGACATTTTATGCTTCTTTTCTATTTTTACCCAATTTAAACATGGAGTTGTAATCATACACTAGTAAGATTTATTTTTATCCTTTCTGTGAAGTATTGTTTTTTCAACAGACCCTGCCTTAGCTAGCTGTCTGCTATAGCTGCCTAATTAAACATAGCTAGTGAGCACTGGCTGTTATAATTTATGAAAAACTATGTATTCTCTCAGCGTAGTAAAAATCGTTTTGCTTTACCATAATTCGCTTATAGGTCAAAGTCGTAACGACATAGATTTAATAGTGATTTAACTTATTGCTAGGTTGGCAGTCTCTAGCTGCAGTCGGGCAGTTTTATAATTCCGCATTTAGGTACAGGCAATGAAGTTAAAATGTTGGTTTTAGCTTAAGACGAGAAGCGTAACGTCAGAACTACAACTTCAAGGAAAATACAGTAGTTTATTCGAATCTTCCCTAATGAATCATCTTAAATATTATTATGTTTTGATTCATCTCAACTATGGAGATATTCCACAGTTAAAAACCTTAATCGTAAGATTTTTAGGTTGTCTTGTATATAGACGTATATCTCTTTTCTCCCAACTTTCTCGTCTTACTTTCTATTTAGTATTCTGTTTGTCTTTAGTCGTTTTAAACATGTATAAGTTGCTATAGTGAATGCTACCTCTAAGAATGGGTCCCAAAATACATGAAGACTCGCAACCTTCTTTTTTATTTTTGTTCTGATATTATTTGGCCACGAGTTCCTCTAAGGTAACTTGGTAAAATAAAATTTAATGAGGAAAATTTTTCTTTATGCTCAACAGCGAGAATACTTAAAGGACCTCGACTTTCCAAAGAAAACGTCCAACAACCAACTATTTCCCTATAAAGCCGTTCACTAACAAACAATATCTACTTCAGCGTTAATCAAACAGAATGCAAGAAATCTGTAAGATCTAGGATCTGCTAGAAATCTAGGACACCAGTTCAATAAACCCACTTCACTACCTTTATAAAATTCTTGTTACTATGGAAACTGGCTCTTTATAGTCATCATCATCATCATCCGCCTATAATGTTCCCACGGTTGGGACATAGGTCTCCTCTAAATTAGAGGGAGTGGGCTTTAAATCACCACGCGGGCCTGATGCGGGTTGGTGGATGTCACAATATGTCTTCGAACTTTTAGTTCTAGGACATGCCGGTTTCCTCACGATATTTTCCTTCATCGTTTTTGAGGGCAGCGGTGATGAAATAAATTACACAAAGTAATGCGCCTGCCTGGGTTCGAACCCACGGCTTACTGCTCGTAGGTCGGGGCTGCCACCACTGGGCCACCGCTGCTCTCCATCTGCTCGCCATTTATAGTATTACACCATAAAGTGTTCTCTCGTTGTCTCTTCCTGTTTGTAACCTGTGCTGTGTTTTAACTATTCCGTTGTGGTGTCAAGATACTCGTAGTTAAATTATTTCTCTAGAGTCCGTCGAGGATCATTGTATTTAAACTCAGAAAAAAAAATACAAACTAAGACTAAGACTTTTTATGAGTAAAAGATATTGTTTAGACTACATTTAAATTATACCTTTAAAAACTATTTTGCGTAAAGACTAACGAGTATTCTATTTTCGTAGAAAAACCACGAAAATGTTAAATTCACAAACGAAACAGAAATAGAAACATCACACGGGTTTAAAAACTCAACGTGTTCGGGCAAAACCTACAGTTTTCAATTTCACAAGCAATTGTTTTTCCAAACTTTAGTTTTTTTTTCAGTTATTTTCCTGTTGCTGGTAGTTTTAGCACAAACGTATACCCGCAACTTAATGTAAATTCGAACGAGTTTTGAATAGAAATAACTATCCTACAGCATTTTAGTTAAAAATATTGCGACGAGTGGAATATGTAACAAACACAATTCAACAAGGGGACATCGATGGCAATTAAAAAAAAAGACAGTTGGTAGTTGTGACTGTCTGTCACGTACTTTTAATTGCAAATTATTAGTTTTGATTCCTATTTCAAAATTATCACATGGTATCGGCCACATAAAAACACATTAAACGTTTAGTTTATTGCTCTTACTTCACTTATGGAAGTGTTGCCCTGAGAGCTTCAGGTGCAGATGCGAGGTATCGTGTGAGTCACGACTGACCAATTGCCTATTACGCTAGCGTAAGGGTTACTTACAAGAACCATTGGTTGCAATATATTTGCCCTTTCGAAACCACTTTCAATATATTTCAAGAACTACGTCATTATCTGATTAACTATTTCTTTCAATCCTTTCCTTGTTCTAATAATGAGACAAGGCATTATTAGAACAAGGAAAGACTTCTCCATGTTAAGGAATTCAGTTCAAATAATCAGTGGGAAGGCGACCTGTCAGGGACGAACCTTATAAGGCCGTGTGGAAATGGCGGGGCCCGGCCCTTTATACTAATATGAATTATAATTTAAGAAAAACGAAAATTTTATGAGCCTAGGGTAATTTAGGAACAGTCACTCAGTCTTAAGGACTGCCGACCGAAGTGAAAACTCAAAACAATGGAATTTTTGTTCTTTTTTTGAATTTTTAAATATGTACGTACCTACACAGTACACAGGCCACAATACTAAGCGTCGCTAGTCTGGCGCAAGACGTCACGAGAAATCCCCCCTATCAAAAATATGAAGTTTTCTCTTCAAAATCAAAATTCACTTTTTCATTCACAATTCACATGGGCACTTATAAAACGTCGACAAAAGAGGCACGATTCGGGTTGGTCGTTTCCTATGGAGAAGAACCGGCAAGAAACTCCATGATTACTCTTTTAAAATCATTTCGTTCTACAATATTTGGATGTTACAGCCTTAGTACCTAAGTATGAGAGGACAGCGTAGACCCGACAATAACTTATCGCTTACTACAAAAGGTAGAAAAAGATAATAGTGAAAAAAAAATTTACAAAGCCTAAAAAATCATTTTACTTTAAGTTTCGCTCAAACAGGTTCGGAGTGATTACGATCTGGCTACGGAGGACACAACAGATATTTCAGTTCAATATCTAATCACAGTATGGTATCATGAACCGCGTTCGCAATTTACATGTTCGGTCATACTGGTATTTTTCTCCGTGCGTTCATACTATTGCTCTTCAACCGCAGATACATAAATAAATTGTTATTTCGTAGACGAAATTTGTTTCAATCTTAATTTGAAATTCCATTATTTTGTAAGCTTACTGGAGCAAGCAATCTGTAGAGATTTCGTGATGTTTTATATAGAAAGGTAAACGTGATTCGCATTTGTTTAGACAAGACTGTCTTGACTAAAGAAATCATTTATGAAAATCTTAACTTCAATGTGAAAGTGAAAGATAAACTATTTATTTCAATAAGCCATTACAGCGCACTTACAATGGAAATAGAATTAATATTAATTGCACATTCTTATTAAAGAGAGCAGCGGTGGCCCAATGGTGGCAGCCCCGACTTACGAACAGTAAGCCGTGGGTTCGAACCCGGGCAGCGCATTACGTTGTGTGATTTATTTCATCACCCCTGCCCTAGAAAACGGTGAAGGAAAACATCGTGAGGAAACCGGCATGTCCTAGAACTAAAAATTCGAAGACATGTGACATACATGCATACCAACATACTATGTTGGTATGTATATATATATATACCAACCCGCACTGGCCCCGCATGGTGGATTACAGCCCACTCCCTCTCATAGAGAGGAGGCCGGTGTCCCAGCAGTGGGAACATTATAGGCTGGTGATGATTCCTAATGGTAGTTGCAATGACAGACAACAACGACGGTTCGAATAACAAGAAATTATGCAAAATTGTTCCTTACAACTATAGCGTAGGTGGATTTAATTCTACGCCCACATTGTTTAAAAGGAATAAAAGTTTGTATTAAAGTTAGTTATTTTTGCTGATGAGGAATCCCTTCGGACACACGGCTTGTCGATGCATAACGATGGTGGAAATTTGAAATGCTGTAAGGGACGTTGGACCCGCTGTTGAATTTACAACGTTCAGCTCAACGCCTAAGGCTTAAATCCGAAAGCTAGCTCGACGACGTTTTATCTTCATTAAGTTACCATTCATCAAAAACTTCTAAGAGACCAATGTTGACCTCGCTGCCAACTCTTCTGACTGGGCAAATATTTCCCCATTAAAATGACTGTTTACTTAAAAGTACTGCATTGTTCGTGTAGCGACAGCAAATGCGTCTCTCGAGATACTGGATGGGGCTTCCTGAGTTCAAATTTCAATTTAAGCGTAGATATAATTTGAGATTGCATTGAAAACTTTTGAAATTTCAAACAGAAACATTTGAGCAAAATTCCAATCTCTGAGCAGCTGTCTGAAATTGTAATTCTGTCCGAAATAATTCTGTCAACGACATTGTAGGTATGTCAAATTTAGAATGAGAATTCCCAAAGTGATTTTACTGAATTCTTGTATTAATTTTGATGCCTCAAAAGCAATACATATCAGTCATAATGTATCTATGGCTAAAACATAGTGCTCCCCTCGGTGCGTGGGTCTAGTGCGGGTATAGTATATTTCATTATGAGTGCGGAAAGCCTGTCATTGCAAAGAGTTCCGACAAATGTCTACCCGAGCCGAGGCGCAGCCGAAGGTGAGGGTTGACAGTCGGAACAAGTTGCAATGACGGTTCCGCACGTGTACTGAACAACAATTTTTAATACAGTTGCGAAAAAATGAAGCAATTTAATAAAGATCATTTTTGGATAATGGCGCCAACCGTAAAAGAATATAAGTAGAGATTTTTTTTTGTTTTCTTCACCCATTCTGGGTAGGCAAAGGGAACTATGCCCATACAGCCAAGTCTTCAGTAGAATTTTTTTACTGATATGAAATTAAATTTAATGAAATGAAATGAAACCTAACCTAAGTCATTGAATCAAATCATTAAATCTGATATTGAAACAAATTAGTAGCTTCATTTTAGAAATATTTGCATGAATAAAAACTTCTATGATATTTTTTTCGTAAAAACTTCTTGGTTTGTTTTTTCTTTTTAATAGACATTATTTTGACAGTTGGGAAAGAGAACGCACGTGTTCGGAAAAGGTAAAGAAAAATTTGAGCAACTGTATTAAAAAATAAATGTCAGTGTGTGGTAAATTTTGGTCCTCGCAATATTAAAAATATCCACACTTAGAGAGCAGTGCAAGTCGAGGTCGTCACCACTGGCCGCCACTGCTCAAAGATATGCAAACTTTCAAAAAATGCATTTTACACTTTCAAGTTTTTTTTTTTAATGAAATCAGTATTAAATTATCGGACATCCTATCCTAATTTTTAATTTAGAACTTTTTAATTAGATGCTTACTTATAATGCGGGTTGGTGGGGAACGAGGGCGTCAACCGGAGTACGGCGCGGAATGCAAACACATCGTTGCTGCTGTTCTGACCGAGGTGTTCTGTTGACAAAGGATTTATTATAGTTTTTTTTTTTTTTTAAGAGTTATACTTTAGGTAATATGTAATCTTGATTATACATTACGTAAAATGTAAAATCACTCAAAGCATTTTAATTTTACTGACCCTGACTGTACATAATATCTTCAAACTTGTTTTGGTATTGGTTTTAAAATGTGGTACTCGTTGGGAATAGAAAATAAATTCGGAAATAAACTAATACCAAATGGTATTAGCTCTTAGTATTGGATGGGAATAGATCTGTAAAAGTGAACCTTGAACTTGATTGTATTCTTAGAAGTTCGTTTTATGATTTTTCTACTGGCCTACTAGGTCTAACCTAACCTTTAGACGACCTATATAAAGCACTTATATTTCGTCAAACCAGCTAGCCTACCATGACCTCTTAAAGCAGTATTGTTTTACTCTTATTCCACTGTGGGAAAGAAACGGAGCTATACAGGATGTCTAGCGCCATCTCTTTCCCACACTGGAAAAGGAGTAAAACATGTTTTAAGACTTCATGGTAGGCCACTAGATTACAGTTTTATAATAACGAAAGTATATCACAAGTACGGACTTGAAGGTATCTGATTACTATTTAAATGTCTTGTCTTATTTTTAGCTAATCTATAATAATCTCCGAGAGCTCGAATTTGTCTTTGAGATTAAGGTTATTTTGTTCAGTCAGTCTCCGTTTTTACCGATGAGGTTCAAAACTCGCTCCATCAATCATTCATTTATCGGAGCCTATTCTTTTCCAATGATTTATCAAGTTGAAAGGTGGTGTAGGAGACTGAAATATAACATGAGTTTTCACTTCATTCAGAATCCAAGCTGCATGCTTGGATTCTGTTGTTTTGTTTTTAAGTGTGATTTTTTCTTGAGGCTTGTTACGTGTATTATATTTATTTATTAAGCTTTACTGTTTTTTTAATGTTTTTTATGCGTTATGTAAGTACTTATTTATCTGTTACGAGTGTTAGGTGTAAGAGCCACCTTATGCGGTGAAAGCCTCGACCAAACTGTTCCAGCTAAGAAAAGTTATTACAATATTTTTTTCTGTTAAAAATCTTTTAAAGACCTTTGACCCCCAATATCTCCGTAACTAGAAGGTTTCCAGGTATACTCAAGAACAAAAAAATAAAAATCGCGATGATGAGGAAAACAAGTGCTTTTCGTCTTCGTAAAGGGTAATTTTACTCCCATTATTAGGTGAGGTAAAAGGCAAGTTTAGTCACAATACAACGGACTCACCCGTATGAGTGATAGCAGCGATACTGGGATCGTAGATCTCGTCATCCACGGCCACCACGGCATACTCCCCATCAGTGAGGAGTCCTCGACGCTGCAGCACCTTCATGAAGTCCACCAGAGCTATGTGTTCGCCCAGGAAAACGTACACTGTGGACAAAGATCATCATCATCATCATCATCATTCCAGCCGAAAGACGTCCACTGCTGGACACAGGCCTCCCCCAAGTGTCACCACATTGACATAAGGGGGGTTTTGCCATAATCGCCACGCTTGGCAGGTGGGTTGGCGATCGCAGTACGGTTGTCACAAAAGCACAGAGAACGCTGCTGCCCATTCTCTGGAACGCCCTTAGTCGCCTCTTACGACACCCACGGGAAGATATGGGATGGTGCTATTCTTTACGTCCGGCATCATACAGAACAACGGACAAAGACATTGTAAGCTTTTACAATGAGCGAGTGAAATGGTTTCTTTTAGGCAACCGTGCTCTAGGCCTCAACATCGCTTCACATTAGGCACGTTGCGGCCAAACGCAAGCCAATATTGCAGAAAAAAGGGTTAAGCGTGCTGTAAAATTTGAACTTTCAGCGCTAAGCCGAACGTTGCAGATCCAATGGCTCATGCCTCATCAGGCAATTTAAATGTTGATATGGTATTCAAAGTTTAAATAAGTATTTAAACAATGTACTGTTGTAATGTAATGTTGATTCAGGACAATCTGTTGGCCTTCAAAATTGTTTGCTTGCTTTAATTGGGTAGGCACCCAAACCAATAAATCTTATTTAAAAGGGAGAAGTAAATCTTTGAATACACAATATCTATATATATATAAAATACGCGTCATGTTGTTTGTCCGGGATGGACTCCTAAACTACTAAACCAATTTTAATCAAATTTGCAAACCGTGTGCAGTTTGATCCAACTTGAAAGATAGAATAGCTTACGTATAGTCGCAATATTATTTTTTTGCAAATTAAGTCACAATTATTTGTGAGCTCCAAACGATTGTCACAAATGGCGGTATCTGTTGACTGGATTGAGTAAGTATTCAATAGATGGCGCTGTATAGGAGTGGATCAGCAATGAAAAATATTGCGAAAACGGGGAAAATGTGACGCAGACGAAGTTGCGCGGGACAGCTAGTTTACAATAAAAAACAATACCATGGAATAGAGTCTACTGACGAAAGTAGAAAAATCGTTGGTTTTAAGGTTAACAAGTTGATAATAATAAAATATTATATTTACGAGTTTATCTCAGAGAAATATAAAAATGCCGGTAGAAACCTAAATAACAAAGTTCAAACGAAATGGTACCCTTTTTTTTTCGGATGGGACATCTTTAAGTAACACCTCCCGGGCGGAGCAGAAGGGAGTGTCAGACTTGTACTGACTAAAACCCATCCATGTTCCTTTTTAGCCCTCTGTGTTCTAGGGCCGCCGTATCACTTTCGAACAGTCCCGCAGCCCTGGCAGGCATCGGCCCTCTCGGACTGCTTCCGATTTGCTAACATCTCCTTTAGGCACGCGTGGAACACGAACGTGCCGTCGGCACGGCCTGTCGTCATAAGTCGGACGGACGGTGAGCTAGCCCATTACTCACGGTCCACAGGCCCGCGGCTACGGTGGCCACAACAAAATATTACCCTTCACGCGTACTTTAATACAAGGTAGAAGAAACACCGACGCTAAAACGGTATCCAGGTTTCAGTACATCAATCTGAAACCCCCAGCCCCACCCTTTATGAAGAAAAAAAGGCAATGAATGTAAGTAAAATTATATAAACGTGTCAATTTGGACCTAAATAGTTGATATAGTAGATCAGTTAATAGCTAAAGACAGAGATTAATGGAAATACTTAGTTCGTTGCCTTGGAGTGGTACGCAACAGACTCACAACAATAACACAATTTAAAAAACAACCTCCAGACTACCAACTTTGCAACCTAAAAAAAAAAACACTTTACAAACGCCGCAAGCCTTCTGTTTTCTTATGTACTCCAGCTTAATGTGGGTCACACATACGCTTATAGACCAATTTTTTTTTTTTTTTTGGGAATGGCATCTCGCAGTTCAACCTAGGAGGTTGTCGTCTGCTTAACCGGACTATCCTGTGGGTGCCTTAAGAGTAAGGCCTCCAGCCAGGGCATAAAACTTACAAACTAAGCGACTACACGCTAAGGGCACCCCCTGTGGGGTACGAGCCTCGGCTTAGGGCGTCGCTGGGGGAGGACTGCATGGGGACAGGCTGGATCTGAATGATATCATTATTTAGGGGCTGATTTAAAACTACTGGCACAGCATCGCGGGCTGGCTCGAGCGAGGGTCGGGGAGGGCATGGACCGGGACGTCGCGACGGACTTCGACGGCGAGGTCGGAAAGACGGCGGTTTGTGTCTAAACTTTTTAAGAGTGCTAGTCTCTTTGCTACTCTCCTGGAGGAGGGTGATAGCATCATCGGGAGTGAGACCAATTTAATGAAATACTTAGCACTATATACTGATACTTTCCTGTACTGTTACAATCCAATCTCGGTGGAAACACCCTGCTTTTGTTCACCTTTTGTTAAAGTGAGTTTGGAATTGTTCATAGGATTTATTTATAGCAGGGAAAACTACATTTTAATATTATAAAATTGTAGAATGACTGAAAAGCTTTCCAGCTGATGGACTAATATCTTTGTTTGCAAATCCATCTCATAAAAAATAAAATCGTCAGTAAATTTAGGTCAGCATCTGTCTAGCCTTTTCGAAACTATGTTGGGGTCAGCTTCCAGTACAACCGGATGCAGCTGAATACCTGTATTTTAAGCTGCCTACCTGACCTCCACAACCCAGTCAATGAAAATAGGTACTGACTTAAACGTGGTGAATTGGACTCACTCCCGATGATGCTATCACCCTCCTCCAGGAGAGTAGCAAAGAGACTAGTACTCTTAAAAAACTCAGACACAAGCCGCCGTCTTTCCGACCTCGCCGTCGAGGTCCGTCGCGACGTACCGGTCCATGCCCTCCCCGACCCTCGCTCGAGCCAGCCCGCGATGCTGTGCCAGTAGTTTTAAATCAGCCCCTAAATAATGATATCATTCAGATCCAGTATGTCCCCATGCAGTTCTCCCCCAGCGACGCCCTAAGCCGAGGCTCGTACCCCACAGGGGGTGCCCTTAGCGTGTAGTCGCTTAGTTTATAAGTTTTTACGCCCTGGCTGGAGGCCTTACTTTAAGGCACCCACAGGATAGTCCGGTTAAGCAGACGACAACCTCATAGGTTGAACTGCGAGATGCCATACATAAAAAAAGTGAATTGGACTTCTGCCTAAAAAAAAATAATGTTGTATTCTTTGCTACAGAGAGAGAAAAATAAAAAGACGGAAGGCAGCTCTTTTCCCTGCAGTCACAACATGCTTACAACAATAATACAATTTAAAGAACAGCCTTCAAACTACGAACTTAGCAACCTAACCATAAAATCTAATTTCCCATGCACGTCCTCGTTTCACCACACTTTACGAACGCCGCAAGCCTTCTGCTTTCTTATGCAGCTTTAAGTGGGTCACACATACGATGAAGCACTTCAATGTACTACTTAGCACTACATAGAACTACTTTACTGTAATTCTTGCAATCTAATCAAGGTGGAGACTCCTTGCATTTGAACACCTATTTTTATACTCGGTTAAAATAGTTTACAAGATTTATTCACACATACATACGTAAATTTATGAGAGCGAGGAGCTCGTGGCTAAATAATAACAGCCACACAGGTCGATCTTCAAGGTTAAGCCGTGCTTGCCGAGGTTGGTCCATGGATGGGTGACCATCTTTACATACCGAGTTTCCTCTGTGCCTCGGAAAGCACGTTAAGCCGTTGGTCCTGGCTGTCATTTGTAGATCTTTTGTAGTCGTTACGAGTAGTCAGAAGCCGAAAGTCTGACATCCAGTCTTACCAAGGAGTATCGTATTACCCAGTTACTGGATTGTGGAGGTCAGATAGGCAGTCGCTTCATGTAAAATACTGATACTCAGCTGCATCCGGTTAGACTAGAAGCCGACCCCAAGATAGTTCGGAAAAAGGCTAGGCAATTGACATACGTAAATTTATACCTACAGCTAAAAATCGGATCATAAATCTCAGCGTAATCGGTGTTCATACATAAAAAAAAAAACGAATCGAATTGAGACCCTCCTCCTTTTTGAAGACGGTTAAAAATAAAGAGTGAGACAGTGGTTTTACTGTATTACACGAGTTATGTTTGAGTCGCATGTTGGAGACCAGACTTATGCCATTCATTCCGAATCCGGGATACTACTGGAAAATTCCTGATGGAAAAACCGCATTACATTTTGCCCTACCTGTTAATCAAACTCAAGACCGTTCGGGCAAAGGGTTATTGGGTTTTCCAACAGGAATTTCTTAGTAGCAATTGTGACTGTCCCTAAATTACCCTAGGCTGATAAAATTTTTGTTTTTCCTAAATCATTTTAATTCTTAAGACTAAGGTCGGTTTCCCCCTAAGGGGAAAGGGCCGGGCCCCGCCATTTCCGCACGGCCCTGTAAGGTTCGTCCCAGACTGGTCGCCTTCCCACCGACATAGAGGACTGAATTCCCAATTTAGGGTAGCCCTGTCCCGACTTTGAAAGCTAGGGGACAGGGAGGGGATACAAGGTGAAGTTAATATTGGGAATTCACAGTTATTACATATACATGCATCATATCAAATCATGTAAAACAATACAACAGTAAATTATGAAGCTAATAAGACAAGAGGTCGCAAAGATATGATATAGTATGAAAAGGTCAGTAAGGAGAACGTTACGCTTGCGCTTAAGAAATTCATTATTAAGTTACATTAATTTTATGACTCAGACATAACGAACGAACCCATCTCTATGGCATGTAACCGGTTACAATAACTGCCCCAGTAGGTACGTGACTGTTAGACCTAAGCGCATAGGTCCACTAAGAACACTGCTACGAATTCTAACAGATCACGCTCCCTAAGCATTCTTCACATGTCTTTCTCAATCCTAAGGCAGGGTCCTGAGAAGTCCGGCTGCCATTGAGGAAGGCATGTTTTAGTAGTTGTCCCTACTCGCGTACTTATGTCAGTAACCTCCTTACGGCAGTCTACCCCTTCACTATGATATCACACAACTTGCGCAAGCGCACCGTAGATTTAGTCTGTAGCAGAACATATTGCAATTGTTATTGATGAACGCCGAAGTGGTAATTCTATCGTCACTTCACATGCCATTAATCTTCCCCATGTCGTGATTGCGTGTCTCGCCAAACAGTGTCAATTCACTAATCGGCCTACAAACAGCCTGGTTTGGTAACGAGATACGGGTAGTCCCTAGCGTTCCTTAGAACGGAGTTATCAATTCATTTTGAGATACTTGGTGGAGCCTAACCCTCTCCCGAATGTGCAGACATCAATACCTACGCAATGTTTCTGAGCTAGACCTTTATAGGAAGCAGTATACATCAGCAGCGTTTGGTTAATTTGTACTACTAGTACAAGTCAGCATTATAGCCTGACTAACAATATGGGTTGTTTTAATCGAACTGCGAATATACGGTTCTGCCTTCCATTTGTGGTACGTCAGGTAAAAGTCAGATATATTAACATGCGTCAATAATAGTCGGGTGTATTAGTGTACAGTGTACAGTGATGTGCTGTAAGTGTGAAGTGTGCGGAAGGCCTTCTCCGTCTCCCTATAACCAAACGTAGATGACGGATATTTGCCAAGGTACGGATTAGGAGGTGGACACATACAAACATATAACACAAGAGATAATAGTATACATTTTGGAAGTAGGCGGCTCCGTCATGTTGAAATAAATGATTATTAACAGCTCCTCAGTACTACCACCAAACTGCTACTAAGAGGTAAGAGTTAAATATAGTTTCACTTACCAAGTGTTACGTTAAGGAGACCACAACTCTCTTACAGAATATTGCACACATTACCAATTTCGCCTCCACCGCAGCTCATCTCCTTCCGCGCCTCGACACTCACGCTCACACGCTAACTTCACGGGCCTAATATAGAATGCCCTAGTACTTTAAGGTCTTAAACCTCACACGTCCGAACTCTTCCGTGATCCCAAATCAACTGCCCACTTGGACATAGCCTCTCGGTATTTACCAAGTATCGTAACTTAACTCAAATAGCCCATATCGTCCGAGCCCTATAGCGATCCAAGACCGACTGCCCCTCCTTCATCTCCACAACCATCCTCCCAAGCGTCACTCGGACCATATTCCCACACTTTCACAGCGTTATTTTATTGCCGTCTTTTTATACGTAGTCTCCAATTGTTTTTAAGAGTCCTTTTGGGTGAAACCCATAATATGTTCTCCAGATGTGGCGCAAGTATTGTGAACTACACTTAAGAATCGAATATTTTTAGCGTTTCTTAGGAATTCGTAGAAATATTACACTTGGCCTGTCGGGCACACAGGAATTTATGGCTTTTCAAGTGGTACAATAGTGTTTCACAAATCCAAGGAATAAAGAACGTTTCGTTATTAATTACGGTATCTTGTCAGGCTGTCAAACCATAAACTAAGGGTTTAATGTGTTTGTAAGTCGCTGATACCGTGTGATAATTTTAAAATAGGAATCATGTATTTGCTTAATAATTAGGAGTAAGTGACAGACAGTCACACAATCACGGAGTCCAGATTTGTGCCCATTTGATGACCGCATAATGATATCATGCCTATGCCATACCTTCTCCATGAGTACACACATTGTGGAATGCAATAAATGATTGAGTACCGTATTGAATTTAATCCGCTCAAAGAACATTTTCCAATATTTTCCGGTGTTCATGTAGATACGTCAATTGAAAGAGCGAAGTGTGAAAAGACAAGGGGCAATGACCTCATGAATATGTGAGTCGAACCGGAAAAAGGGAGAGAAAAGCGTGAGAAAAAACGGTTTATTTTAAATTGCCAGTAGAATTAAAAATAAATCTTTTGTAGACAGCCTTTATACGGGCTTTCTTTGTTTATTTTTAGAAAGCAATTTAGGTAAGTGATAAATATTGCATTTCTGGGGCACAAAGTTTGTATCCACGTGTACCTATGTAAAATCCAAGCTAACTATACTAGACCAACGAGACAGTCTTAAATAATAAAAACCGGCCAAGTGCGAGTCTTACTCGCACACAGGGTTCCATAGCCCCAAACAATATTTTGAACTGTCATTCATTAGTTAGTAGTATTAGTTAGTAAACTTCCACTCAACCGCAAACCTAAATTGGTTTTTCATAGTATGTTAATGAAAAACAAAGTTACTGCTGCAGTTTGATGAAAAAGTCCCATATCTCAAAAACTAAACATCATATCTTTTTTGAAACCAATTTTCGTTGATAGTTTTTTTTACGTTCTACAATCGTAAATATTTTCAGAATTTTCCTCCTCTTACTTTAGAAATTAGAGGGGGGGGACACACATTTTACCACTTTGGAAGTGGCTCTAGCGCAAACTATTCAGTTTAGAAAAAAATGATACTACAAACCTAAATATCATTTTTGATGACCTATCTATAGTTACCCAACACGTATGGGTACGATTAAAAAAAAATTTGGTTTTCAGTTCTATGTATGGGGAACCCCAAAATTTATGTTTTTTTTTTCTATTTTTGTGTGAAAATCTTAATGCGGTTCACAGAATACATCTACTTACCAAGTTTCAACAGTATAGTTCTTATAGTTTCGGAAAAAACTGGCTGTGACAGCAGCATACGGCATACGGCATAAACGGACAGACAGACAGACAGACAGACATGACGAATCTATAAGGGTTCCGTTTTTTGCCATTCGGCTACGGAACCCTAAAAAAGGGTAGTATTTAAACGATCGACAATAAATTAAAAATTTGGCTGTCAAAAATACTGATTATGGCGTACTGAAATACTAAGTGAGCGACAGACTGAGAGCGAATACAAATATTGAAAACGGCGACTTAAAAATACAAATTTGAGGCATAAGTTATTCAGAACCATCAGCATAATAATTCTTAAGCGAACAAATCTAAATGACTGATTGCGCAGCAAAATACTCAAATTTAGGCTTAGTCGACGTAGCCCCGTTACGCGGGTCTCCTGTTTCTGTCTGTAGGGTTTACAGTAACCTAACACTTCGAACCTAACCTTTCCGAGTCGAGGTACCGCAGGTCTCGAGCCCGCTTCGCTCGCTCTCGAGTCGGCAATCACAAGTTACGACATCATTCGAATATCAAAACGGTATTTTTTCAAGTACTTCATGTATGAACTCAAATTGGTTTTGTAATCTACTCACCTTGTATTATTTTCGGTCACCACAGTGGCCGAATCAAAAACTAAATCGAGCGACAAAATTACTGAGTGAGCGACAAAATTACTGAGTGACCGAAATCACTCAGTAATTTTGTCGCTCACTCAGTAATTTTGTCGCTCACCGAGTAATTTTGTCGCTCGATTTAGTTTTTGATTCGGCCACTTGGAAGTTTAGTTGCTAGCTTAGACTTAACTGTTTTCCACTGCTAGCAGCTCATTAACAGTAGTCCATTATATTATTTATTCGCTCGGTTTATTACTTCCCATAAAAAATACATTACTTATTAAAAAATAAATAAGATGCTCTAAATCCACGCAGACTGAGTTGCGGATGACAGCTAGTTAGCTACAAAATAAAGTCAACATTATTTTAATACCCGCCTACTCTGAGTTAAACTCAAACGTGCGAAAACACTTACCCTTTAGTAAAAGGCCTCATTTTGTATGCCGTTTAGTACTCAACCAAGACGTCTTAAGAACTCTTTTCTAAAAAAAGAAGAAGAATAATTATTATAGTAGGCTGTTATGATAACGCTCGTGTAAGCAAGCCGTGAAGGATGATACAAAGGAAATGTAATTTTTTTTTCAGGGCTATGCCTAAATACATAGGGAACTATATTTCTTGTCACCAAAATTTATATTTGTCATCAAAGTTGTATCACCTAGTAAATAGATCTATCGCCACGAAATATTTTCGTTCTCAGATAAACAAAAAGTGTTCCCAGGTATGAATTATCAAATAAATGTTGATACATGTGTAAAATAAGAGATGGATTACCAATAAAATTGTAGTGCATTAGATGAATATAAACTTCGTTCTTATAATAATAGTTTTATTACTTAAATAATAGCTTTGTGCTCGGAATGGTAGATCTGTCACCAAATAAATAGATCAGTTCCTTATTTCTATGAAGAAATGCTTTATACGAGACATTGGGCACACCGACTCGGACAGGTTAGGTTCGAAGAGGATGGCGGGGTCTAGTGAGCGAGCGGAGCGAGCGAACTAAGACCCCGACATCCCCTTCGTGTTAGGTTACTGTAAACCCTGCAGACAGAAATAGGAGCCCCGCGTAGCGGGGCTACGTCGACAACGCCTTAGTTTGGACCTGTGGTTTGGTGATCTCTTTAAATTAGTTTGCTTAAATACTTATTAGGACACACCTATTATAATACATACAAAAACATTTATTTGGTACTAGACCTTATATCTCAGGATTTTAGGTGATTTATTGTGGAACTGATTTTGCATTGTTTGGTGACTACATTTTGGTGACAGATCTACTATTTTGAGGACAAACCCTATTATTTAAGAAACACAAAACTAATTAAATTGGTGATAGCTTAAATGATACCCAAATACATATAAAATTATCGTACAAAACGAGGAATGCACTCATACAAAATATATACGGACCCTTCCCGAAGCCGTCAACCAAGCATTCTATAATCAAATTTAATTTAATCGTGAACTTTAATTTTAAAAGATAGGCTATTAGTTGCTATCCTGATTTCCTGACGAAGCGCGTTCCACAGAGAAATAAACTGGACGAAGAATGATCGGTGAATGAAGTCAGTGCGGTGAGAGGGACATTGAAGAACACGGTTTTGCGAAGAGCGCAGACTCCTATTGTGGTTGTAAAACATGTATTGAAAGTGGGAAGCAAGGTAACTAGGGGAAGTGGGAGAAACAAGAAAAGAAAACAAGGTGGTAAGCGCCCTTTGCTCCCTACGCTGTTCGGTGCTTTGTTGCTCGGTGTTCATATGGAAAATCATTTGGCATCTACCCTCTTTTTTAGGACGGGAAATCTTTAAATGACTTCTCCCGCTCTGGGCAGAGCGGAAGGGAGTGTCAAACTTGACTGACACCCCCATGACCCACCCATCCATGTTCCTTCTTAGCCCTTTGTGTTCCAGGGCCACGGTATCTCTTTCGAACAACCCGCAGCCCTGGCAAGCATCGGCCCTCTCAGACCCCTTCCGATTTGCTGACATCTCCTTAAGGCGCGCGCGGAACAAAAACTCGCCGTCGGCACGGCCTGTGGTCATTAGACGAACGGACGGTGAGCTATTGGCATCTACCCTTGGACTGTACTGTTAGCTTGCGTCATCCCACTGCTGGGCAAAGGCCTCTCCCCATGACTTCCAATTGTCTCAGTCCAGGGCCAATATGGTCCACTGGTCGGTGATCTTGTCCAGCTCGTCCCGCCATTTTCTACGAGGTCTACCACGACGCCTTCGACTAATATGACTATTGGAAAAGTAAAGTAATGTTAATTTTTACTTTTATGTCGTTGTATACACATTTACGTTGTATTGTGACTTATAGCATCGTATTGGACTTGACTGTAATGATGCTATAATTGGTGGTAAATAAATAAATAAAAATTATAAATTATTTTCGTTTGGGAAATTAGATTAAAAAAATCAGTTTATTTATACTTTATTCCTTGGCTCTTTACACCGTGGTTAATTTCGAAAAATAATTATATACTCTAGTTCTTGTAGCCACAGATGCCGTGAATACTGGGTAAAAAGATTCATTAATTTTTTGAGAGAGGCGGAGCACGCTATCAGTGGTGTAACTCGCCATGAAACGGGTCTAATTCAATCTGACCCCGAGATCAGTGAAGACAAATCTTAATTCAATCTAAATCGATCGGCTTTTCCCAAACCAATATATTCATACATTCGGTAATGCTGAACGGCTGTCCCGAAATGTGCCAACCTAAACAAGTTACTTTTTAATTTTCTAAATCGCCGCGGGTTCAAGTAAACAAACGCGTAGAAATTGTAGCGTTACATTAAATCGACGCCCGTGACCCAGCCAACCGGTTAACCTTGCACGTTAGTAAACTATTTTATATTTAGCCGGCCATAGACGAATCTGTATGGTGTCGGACGTAAAGAATAGCACCATCCCATATCTTCCTGTGGGTGTCGTAAGAGGCGACTAAGGACTTGCCAGAGAATGGGCAGCAGCGTTCTCTGTGCTTTTGTAACAAACGTACTGCGATCGCCAACCCGCCTGCCAAGCGTGGCGATTATGGCAAAACCCTCCTATGTCAATGCGACCCTTGAGGGAGGCCTATGTCCAGCAGTGGTCTTTTTCAGCTGAAATGATGATGATGATGAGACGAATCTGCATGTGCGATTTGGCCTGCACAGCAAAACTATGCAGGCATGCGTGAACTTTTTTAGCGGTAACGTTTGTGCCCTATATGCAACTCGGTTTTGCAGGACCCATCTCAGTGTAGACTGGTCTTAGACGCAGGAAATAGGTATAGTGGCTCTCTCTCATAGTCCCGTGGGGTGAGGCAATCTGGCATTATGGGCTGGAAATAAGGAGCAGAACGTACGACTTAACATGCATCAAGAACTTCCAGACCCTGAGCTGCTGATGAGGTATTCCTGCTGGAAAACGCTACAACCTTAGCTTGAACTTTGAATTAAACCCAAGACTCCTAGTTTAAACAAAAATATGCTGGTAGTCAAATTCAAGAGTAGCGGTGACCCAGTAGAGTAGCGGTGGCCCTGTGGTGGCAGCTCCGACTAACGAGCACTAAGCCGTGGGTTCAAACCCAGGCACACGCATTACTCTTTGTAATTTATTTCATCACCGCTGCTCTCAAAAACGGTAAAGGAAAACATCGTGAGGAAACCGGCATGTCCTAGAACTAAAAATTCGAAAACATGTGACATCTACCATCCCGCACTGGGCCCGCGTGGTGGATTACAGCCCACTCCCTCTCATATAGAGGAGGCCTGTGTAAGTTCATTAATGAAACCACACCCGTGCTAGTCGCCAATAAATCATCAATAAAATGCAAATTCACCACGAGCCGAAATCCATTGTCCTCATAACTACAAATTACGTTTGCAGTAAATAAATATGGCTTGCACGCATATCACTGGTCTTGTACTTGAATTCAACAGAATAATTGTAGTAGGCTCACAAATAAAAGTAGTAAAAGTTTAAAAAAGTATCTCTTGTGAATCCGACATTGACCTATTTTGCACCAATGCAAGCACAGTCAGAAAACTCTTAGCAAAGCCTTATTTTTTACAAGAGGCACCTGTCTGCACTTTAACCGTTGATTTTCCATCTTAGTTTCTTTGAGGAAGTAACTTATGCTATAAGAAAGTAATTATTTTTGCATTTATCTGTGGAGGCTTGTAATTAGCAATTTAGTTAAATATTATTGTTACGATAAAGTCTGTAAGCTTTCCTAAAATGTAAACCAAATATAAAGGAGAAAATAAACTAAAGAATAATCCTAACAGTTGTCACTGCATAGCATGTCTGGTGCCTTGTCAAACACCCTCGCCTTCAGCTCAGGTGAAAAATCCACCTCAGCTGCAATGACAAAGTTTGCCCACTTGTATGAAAATGTATCTACTTTTCAACTGACTGCTTGAAAAAGAAAGAAGTGCTATGTTCGAATGAATGTATTTTTTTATGTATGTTTACCGGTTCCTCCGCCAATTGCGGACCAATTGTTTTTTCCTAACAATATCAGAAGGGTCTTGTGAAAAGCTAACGCAAACCTTACCTTAACGAACCGAATTGGAAGAAATTGCCAAACAGACCAATTAAAAAAAAAAAAAAAAAAATAAGAAAAGAAGAAAGAAGCCTTTCTAGAGAGCTCAAAACACTTATCAAGAAAACTTTGTATAAAAGACGCGCTGATGACAAAACGCAAAAGCATTAAAAATAGTCATATCTTTTGGGTAGCGCTAGTCTACTTTTGGTAAGCTAACAACATTGATCTTCTGTATTTTTTTCCATATGCATGTTGCCTTGCGTTACTGGGCCATTTTCGCCATTTATTATGCAATTAATTCATTTAAATGACTTATTTCAATTTACAAATCAAACATCATTTATCATTCGTTTGACAGTTTCATTCAATTAAGTTTTTACTGACCTTTAAAACAATTTTCCAGTATTTTCCATCAAAGGCTCGAACTTGAAATTCCAATTTAAAATTTTGAAGTAATCTGGCGTTAGATTTGCGAAAATGTGTTTCTCTAAGAATTACTATAATGTTTGTTATCTATACTAATATTATAGAGCTGAAGAGTTTGTTTGTTTGCTTGAACCCGCTAATCTCAGGAACTATTGGTCCGATTTGAAAAAAACTTTCATTATTAGATAGCCCATTTATCGAGGAAGGCTATATATCATCACGCTAAGACCAATAGGAGCGGAGCAGCAATGAAAAATGTTGCGAAAACGGGGAAAAAGTGACGCAAACGAAGTTGCTCGGGACAACTAGTTTCTAATATAAACTTTCTGATTTGAAAAAGCGTGACTTAAGTTATTTAGTACTTATGATAGTTCACAGTAATGACGATGTTAGTTGCTTCGTAACTGAATATTATCATTATTAGGATCTGTGCTAAGATTTTTTAACCCTTGTTTAGAAAATCAACACATACAAATTACAGGACACAATATTTAGTGGTCCTTGTACCTCGTTCACGTTTATACATCTGGTCATAGGTACACGAGTGAGTGCGTTGCGCGATTATTTTACTGGTTCATCTTATCTATTCTTATTCTTATTGGTGTAGTTTGTGATGATGGAGCGATGTATGTAAAACTACTAACTGGATGGATTAGAATGAGATTTGGCACACAGATAGATTATAACAATGGTAGTCAGACTTTTAGTTACAAGCACCCGCATTAAAGGTATTACTCCCATTAGAAATCAGCAACTGAAAAAAATCTATGGTGTTAATTTGTTAATGGTGTTAATGTGTTAATTTGTTAATCTTGCACCTGATAACCCTAGTAGTTTAATCGACTACTACTCGTAGGTCACTCAATCGATTACTCGTTCATCATGACATTCGCTGTCACTTTTCGATACGAGAAAATTGACAGCCGGCGTTCTCAAGTAGTAGAATACTTTTACCAAATAGGCCTTCAAAATCAAAATCAAAATCAAAATCATTTATTTCAAGTAGGCCAGTTACAGGCACTTTTGAATAGTCAAACAACAATAACATATTAAGCTACAGTCCCAGTCACTAGACATAATAACTGTGAAAGTACTGTAGTTGCCCATTCCAAAGCGTAGATCTCTATGGAGAAGAATGGGCAAGAAACTCCATGGACACTCTTTTAAATTAATAGCTTGTTACAAAAATCTTGGTTACATCATTCATGTTGAGATGGTAAATTATGTGAGAACGATGTAGCAAGACGTGCACGTTAAAAGTGTCCACAGTAAAAACAAACAAAAAAAAAAAAAAAGACAATTCAAAAATAAAATAAATAGTTCGAAATAAGCCGTGGCAACTAAGAGATGACCAGGCACAACTGACAGCGCCTTCCACCTTCTTGTTCGAAACGTCGAGCAGTGATCACATCTACACTAGCAGCGTAGTAAATTGGTGTGTGTAGTTGCATATGTACAGGACTTATTATTTTGGTGATATTAGAGATGTTTTTTTCCAAATATTGTGGAAAACATATGAAAGCAGTAGTTTATGGGAATTACAAAAAAAAAAAAAAAATTGTTTGTCTTTTCCGATTAATCTCAGTAACGGCTGGACCAATTTCACGGGATTTTTACTTTTACTGGAAAAGGATATAATGTAAATTATGTTTGAGTTTAAATACGGGGTTTAGGTTTATGTTGCAAATTCATTTATTTCTGAACTATTGGATGTTTGGTGGAAGAATTAGGTACATATAATTCTTCAATCCTTTAGAACGAACTCAACAGCTTTACCTATATGTATAAATATAATTAACAACTGACCTCTAGTTTTGTAATAAGTCTGATCAACAATCCGCTCCATGTCGGAAATGTGGCGAGGGATGTAGTCAGCGAAGCGTTGCTCAGCTGTTATCACCATTCCGTTAGACTGCGCCAGCTCCTGGGGACAAATGAAATAAATTAGAGGATGAGCAAAGTAACAGACGAGCTGGGTGGAAATAACCCACGGTGTATTCAAGCCTTATCTAAATTTTCATCGGTATTTTTTTTATGAGCAGTTTCCTACAAAAGTTTATTAGGCACCTACCTATTTGGTCAAATTGTATGGTACGACTGTTTATTTTTCAATGTACTGATGTACAATTAATATGAGTTTCAGAATGATGTACTGAAGAAGTGGCAAGCGTTTAGTCCTTCGGTGTCCCTTCCACCTTGTATTTAAAGTACTCAAAGTAACCATGGAGTTTCTTGCCGGTTCTTCTCCATAGGAAACGACCAACCCGAACCGTGCCTCTTCTGTCGAAGTTTTATAAGTGCCCATGTAGGCCGCAAAATAAAATATTTTGATTTTGATTTTGAAAAAAAAGGGTCAAACGGAACCCTATTACTGAGACTTCGCTGTCCGTCCGTCCGTCCGTCCGTCCATCTGTCACCAGGCTGTATCTCCTAGACCGTGATAGTTAGCCAGTTAAAATTTCTACAGATGATGTATTTCTGTTGCCGCTTTAACAAAAAATACTAAAAACAGAATAAATTAAATATTTAAGGAAAGAACGTTTTATAATTATTGGTACGGAACCCTTCGTGCGCGAGTCCTACTCGCCCTTTATTTTATTTTTTTCGGATGGGTAATATCAAATGACTTCTCCCGCTCTGGGCGGAGCGGAAGGGAGTGTCAGACTTGACTGACAAAAACCCATCCATGTTCCTTCTTAGCCGTTTGTGTTCCAGGGCCACGGTATCCCCTCAGGCCCTCCATTGTTCCTACTATACATTAATGATCTACCAAATGCAACTAAGGAACCCATGTCATTGTTTGCTGATGACAGTACTGTTACCATAGCACCTAAAAATATGATTAACTACCATTGTGATATTAATGAGTCATTGAATTCTGTAACAACATACACAATTTACTGTTATTATGTATTATTTGAATTGATTGAATTTTGACTATTGTAATTTTTTGACTAATGTAATATAATTCTTTCTGTTAAACCGCATCACATGTTTATTTAGTTTTAGTAAGATATATTGACTTGGCTCGCGAGGTTGTCGACATGTGGCCTGTTGACTCAGCGATCATTGTACCGATAGTCGTATCAGCCAATGGCCTAATTGCCAAGAGCCTCGACCAATATCTGATGAGGCTCTCGTTAGGCAGCTGGATCAAGGGCTTGATTCAGAAAGCGGTACTCCTGGACACGGCTCGTATTGTTAGGAGGTTCCTCTCTCTGGAGCCCTGACCGCCGGTAGCTTGGACCCTGTTCCCGATACCGGTGGGCTACTATTTTTATATTTTTAAATGTTTTTGTATTTAATTTTGTAAAAATATTTAAAAATGTAAAATGAATGTTTATAAAATGAATAAAGGGAATAATAACTTGAAAATTAATCTCAGTAAAACAATTATAATGTATTTTAGTAAGCGAGAAAAGTTACGCAATACATCAAAATTTAATTTAGTATATAAAAGAAACACAATACAAGAAGTTAAAACAGCCCGATTTTTCGGCTTGATCATTGACAAGCAATTCAATTGGAAAACTCACACTAATGAACTTTGTAAAAAAAAATAGTACTTCGTCATATGCCCTTTTTAAGTTAGCACCGACGGTCAATGCAGATACTTTATTTACAGCATATTATGGGCTAGCTGATTCAGTATTAAGATTTGGAATAATTTTCTGGGGCAATTCAACTCAAAAGGACACTGCGTTCAAAGCACAAAAGCGTTGTATACGGGCTATGTTTGGGTTGCAAACTACTGACAGTTGCAAGCTAATGTTCACAGCACAGAATTCTGACACTTCCGTCACTTTACATATTAGAAATATCACTATTTGTAAAATCTAATCCTAATTTGTTTCCCCTTCTGACTAATAATACAGGTAGAAATAGGCGTGACTTTGGGTGCAATCAAAAAAAAAAGTCTCCGCCAGAACAGCATTTCTAAAACAAAGTGTAATATGCATGGTCCCATTAATATACAATAAAATTCATTGAATACTATTTCATTCAAGAAAGAACTAAAAAAATTGGTTTTGAATAAGGGATACTATAGTGTTACGGAGTTTTTGGATGACAAATTTTGAATTTATATTTAATTTTAATTCTATTAATGTTATTGTTTCAATTTTTATTCATTAACATTATTTTTCTATTTACTGTTATTATGTATTATTTGAATTGATTGAATTTTGACTATTGTAATTTTTTGACTAATGTAATATAATTCTTTCTGTTAAACCGCATCACATGTTTATTTAGTTTTAGTAAGATTTTTGCATATTTAGTACCGATGATCTAACTAGATGGCGGTGTAATCGAAATAGAAGTCGCTATGGTTTCGTTACATGCGAAACTATAACTAGACCCAAGAAGCTATTGTTTTTATGATAACGCGATCAGCGTCCAACTAGGTATCAAAGTGGTGGTCCCTACGACCACCGACTTCAGGGAACTAACCCGTCAATTGATCGGAAGCCGCCGCATAGCCTTCCATACCAACTCTCTTCCAGAGGAGAAGCCCACCCGCGTGGTGATCAGGCGGATCCCGAAGGAAATCCCCACGGAGGACATCCTCAATGACCTCCTAGGCCAGGACATCCCGGTCGCAGCCGTCCACCGCCTTCATAAGGCGAGAGGCGGAGACCAATACGATATGGTACTGGTCATCTGTGACCCAGTTGAAGGTCACCACCCGATCTTCAAAGTGAAGTCGGTTTGCTCCCTGACAGGCATCTCAATAGAGAAGCCCTACCGCTCAAGCGTAGTCGGACAGTGCCACCGCTGCCAGATGTACGGTCACAGTCAAGCCAACTGCCATGCGCCGCACAGATGCGTAAAGTGTCTAGGCGACCATGGCACAGCAGACTGCCCCCGTGCTTAAGACAAATCGCTATGCACGGAGCCACCGAGCTGTGTGCTTTGCGGCCAGTCGGGCCACACGGCCAACTACCGCGGCTGCTCGAAAGCCCCCAAAGGCTCCTCCTATAACCTGGTGAAGCGTGCAAGCGCCCGTCAACAAAGAGAAAGCCCATCGGTGAGGCTACCCTCTGCCCAGATGCCGGAGAGACTCAGCCCTCAGAGGCCCTCTCCCTGGACCACGCTGAACCACCAGAGAGCCTTCCCGGCTCTCAGTAAAGCAAAGTCCAGCCCCATCCCCGGGCTATTAGATGCCCCTGTCCCCACTCCCGCGGCCCAAGCGAGCGCACCGGCGCCCGCTCGTCCCACGCCACCTGGGCCCGCGGCCGAGGACCCCTCTCACAACGTAATTTTAGAAACGTTAGCAGAGTTAGTCACCCCCGAAGCAGACCGCATGGCGGCTGATCTCAGGGCGGCTAACACTGGTGGCGATAAACTAAAAATTATCCTCAAGTCCCTACTCAAGTTAGGCGACCTCCTCCGCAACCTTAATCTCGAATAACTCCAATGGATAATACGAGATTAACGTGCACCAAACCCCGATCCCTAAAATTAGGGTACTTTAATGCCAATGGCATTAGAGGCCAGCGTGATGAGATCGCCACCTTCCTCCGCGACCATCAAATTGATATCCTCCTCGTACAGGAGACCTTCCTCAAGCCCAGTCACCGCGATCCGAGAATTGCCAACTATCGCATAGTTCGCAACGATCGGTCACGCTGCCACAAGGGCGGTAGTCTAATCTATTATAGAAAAGAACTGCACTGCATCCCCTTAGATCCCCCTCCCATGGAGTCTCTACTCGAGACTTCAGTGTGTCGACTAGGCATGACCGGCCATCAACCGATCACTATCGCCTCTGCGTACATCCCTCCCGGCGGCACGTCCGAGGAGCACACTCTGTTCACCAAAGACCTTGCCGTCCTCTTCGGCTTGAGCGACTCCGTTATCATAGCGGGCGACCTCAACGCCAAACACCCCGCCTGGAACAGCACGACGACCTCTGCCAGAGGACGTCACGTGTATAACCTGGGCGAGTCCCTCAACTTCGATCCCATCGCTCCTATGGAGCACACCCACTATCCCCACGACCCCGACCAACGTTCGGACGTTCTCAACATAGCGCTACTCAAGAATGTCAACCTTAAGTTGCATTCCATCGAGACTTTACATGAGCTTAACTCAGACCATCGACCAGTGCTCATGCACTTAGTTCCCCGCTCGGGTCCTTCTGACCCCAGCCAGCCCCCGCCGACCCAAGTGATAACCGACTGGAGGAAAGTCAGCGAAAAGCTGAAATCCACCACGTCGCCTCACCTGGAGGCCATCCCCGACCACATAGTCTCAGTCGCAGACATAACGGCCGCCATCAACTCGTTTACAGAACACGTGCAAACCGTACTGAAGGACTGCTCACGGGAAGTACCAGCAATGAGCGATCAACGCTAGATACTACCCGCTGACGTACGTGAACTGATAACCGAAAAGAACGCGGCCATACGTGACTACAGCAGCTTTCCCTGCGAGGCAAACAAAGCCCACATGCGTAATTTACAGCGTGCTGTAAAGGATCGCACCAGTGAGTTTCGTAATAATCAATGGGACAAAACGTTAAGCGAACTCGAGCCTACCCACCTAGCCTTCTGGCAGCTGCAACGCAAGTTGCGCTCCACCGAAGAGGCTTCGATGCCTCCCCTCACCCGACCCGATAAGAGCGTCGCATTCGACGACTCTGAGAAGGCTGAATGCCTAGCTGACAGCCTGGAGTCCCAGTGCTCCCCCAGCTCTCAACCAGTAGACAAGCGACATCTCGATGAGGTGAACGCATTCGTCGAACGTAGAACCGCCCTGCCCCCCGAAGAAGACCCTGATGATCCTCTGCCTCCGGTCACAGCTGACGAAGTGCAAGACTTCATTTACAAACTTCAACCGCGGAAAGCACCCGGCTCCGACGGAATCACCAATAGGGTGTTCAAACTCCTCCCCGCTCAGCTCGTCGTGTTAATGGCGGCCATCTTCAATGGCGCCCTGAGCAACAACGCGTTTCACCAAATATGGAAAGACGCCACTGTCATCGGTTTCGCCAAGCCAGGCAAACCCAAGTCTGAGCCTTCGAGCTACAGACCTATCAGTCTCCTGAATGCACTCGGTAAAACCTACGAGAGACTTAAGTATAAGCGACTCAAAGACTTCGCCGAGGCTTAGAGCCTCATCCCCAACGAACAGTTCGGCTTCAGGACCGGACACTCTTGCATTCAAAAGGCCCACGGCATCGTAGAACACCTGAGCGCTGGCTTCCAGCGTGGAGCGATGACGGGTGTGTTGTTTTTCGACATAGCAAAGGCATTCGACAAAGTCTGGCACTACGGCTTATTATATAAGCTGTACAAAATGGGAGTGCCAGACCGTCTCGTGCTCATCTTACGAGACTTTTTGTCGGATCGCACCTTCCGCTATCGCATCGGGAAGGCACTGTCTTCCCCCCACCCCATTAGAGCCGGAGTCCCTCAGGGCGTCCGCTCTCTCCCCTTATCTTTACTCTGTTCACCAGTGCCATCCCCAAGAGCAAGAAGGCACAGTTAGCCCTGTTCGCGGACGACACGGCTATCTATTACACTGGCCGTAGTCACGACGCTATTTACAGCACCCTCCAAACCTCAGCCAACGTTTTAAGCGCTTGGTTCCGGAAATGGAGAATCGAGGTGAACCCCGACAAGAGCCAGGCAGTTCTTTTCTCTAAACCGCGTAAAAATAAGCCACTCGCGCTCAACCCGATCACTATGTACGGTAAGCCTATCCCTTGGGAGAAGCAAGCCAAGTACTTAGGAGTCTTACTTGACAACCACTGTCTTTCGCGGCGCACATCAAAGCAGCTCGCGACCGAGCTGCCTTTGCTATGGGTAGGCTTCATTTCATGATCTCGGCAAAAAGCAAATTGTCACTCAAGTGCAAGTTGCGCCTTTATACCGCGGTGATCCGCCCCATTATGACGTACGCTTGCGTCGTGTACGCTCACACCAAGCCTAAGTACATCCATAGGATGCAAACCTTGCAGAACTGGTTCTTACGTACAGTCACGGGAGCCCCTTTTTATGTCCGTAACGACCGTCTACACGTAGACCTTAGAATGCCCACCGTCCTTCAGTTTATGAAACGTCTTTCGAAGCGTTTCTTCGATAACGCCAGTAAACACCGTAATCCCCTGATCGCAGCGGCCGCCCGTTACGAACCCTCGCGCATTAGTACAGTACGCCGTCCTCGGCATACCCTCGTCACTCCCGACGATGCTATCACCCTCCTCCAGGAGAGTAGCAAAGAGACTAGCACTCTTAAAAAGTTCAGATACAAACCGCCGTCTTTCCGACCTCGCCGTCGAGGTCCGTCGCGACGTCCCGGTCCATGCCCTCCCCGACCCTCGCTCGAGCCAGCCCGCGATGCTGTGCCAGTAGTTTTAAATCAGCCCCTAAATAATGATATCATTCAGATCCAGTCCTGTCCCCATGCAGTCCTCCCCCAGCGACGCCCTGAGCCGAGGCTCGTACCCCACAGGGGGTGCCCTTAGCGTATAGTCGCTTAGTTTGTAAGTTTTTATGCCCTGGCTGGAGGCCTTACTCTTAAGGCACCCACAGGATAGTCCGGTTAAGCAGACGACAACCTCCTAGGTTGAACTGCAAGATGCCATTCCACAAAAAAAAAAGTTTTTTTGAGATTCTGTAACAAGTGTGATTTAATTATATACATTGGTAACAAGTTGTAAATAGTTTTATTGAAGATCGTTGTGCGTGTGGAAATTTTACACTTTCTTATTTTGTAACTTCCAATAAAGTAGGTATTATAAACTATTTTGTACGCCGAATATGGCAAAACATGTTGCACCAGCAATCATCTGAACTCGATTTCCATCCATATGTTCATATCTATGTATCATGCCACACATGTTTATACAAATAAATGCATCTTATCTTATCTCTTTCGAACAACCCGCATCCCTGGCAGGCACCGGCCCTCTCAGACCTCTTCCAATTTGCTGACATCTCCTTGAGGCGCGCGTGGAACACAAACGCGCCGTCGGCACGGCCTGTGTCCTGCTTGCCCTTGGCCGGTTTTTTACTATAAGCTTGATTCTTATTCATTTGTTAAGGATCTAACCCAAAACCATCGTAGAAAGCAAACAAAAGCACTAACCAAGAAAAATAAACACCTCGTTTGCCTTGAAAAGATGGCTCTAGAAATAGGGTAATGGTCGTTCATGAATGGGCAATTGCCTGAAAACTGTACACTGCCTGTTGTAAAATTTAACTACTTCCTACGCTGCCACGTGTTAATCTTGCTTCCAGTTCACTTTAGTCATTCAATACATTACTGGAAGCAAGACAAATACTTGCGGAGGATTGTATTACCTATTACAGAAGCTCTAATCTAAGCTCCCACGTGAAGGTAAATCTATATTATCTTGTTGACTTGAATAAATGATGTGCATACTGTCTGATGGTATAATCTAGTGTACAATACACGCACACACTCATATGGGCACATATAGGCCAGTCAACAATTATTATGAGTAAATAACTCAAAAACTATTAATATTTAAGGAGTTGTGAAAAAAGGTCCTTAAAGAAGAGAAAATTTTCAATAAAAAAGTTCCCACTCTCGCGTTGAATTAAAATGATAAATAATAGAGATAGAGTTCCGAGAGTAGAAAGTTTTTTATTAGATTTTTTCTCCTCTTTAAGGATCTTTTTTCAAAACTAAATGGTATCGTTTATCCATCTTAATTTGTTAATAACAATCGAATTTTTACGTGCTAATACATATTTTCGATACATTTTTCGAGACGTCATTCCGAATCGAATGAACCATCGCTCATATTTTTAGGAGCTATCAAGAATTAACACGTTTTTGAACTTGTTCACTAGCCTAATAAACCATTTTAAAATAATTTTAATCAAAATGTGTAGTCTTGAACTGCCTCTCGTATACTGGTTGCAAGCGATGTTTGGTTGATGGCAATAGGCTCGCCCCCTATTACATGAAACTTAAACATAACTGGCGAAATGTGGATGTACTAGGTACTCCTTGAGTAGTAGGATATTCTGTTAAGTATACTATACCTACACCAGTTGATGTTTTTTTTGTTTCACTTTTTGTTGATATTTCAGTTTGTTTATGGCTCCCGCAGACAGACGCTACTCGGCTCTAGTAGAACAATTTCTATGAATACTTTTTTTTAAACAGTTCCCCAAACTAGGAATTTGTCCTGTAGCGTGGATGGGGTTTAAATGTTTGTAAAACATTTAAACTAACATACACAAACAGCCAGATCCGGAATAACTATTTGTAGGCCATACAAATATTTGTTCCGTGCGGGGATTGAACCCGCGACACGCCAACCACGGGGATTGAACTGCGCCAACCGTGCCGTCAGTTCAAGGAACCTTTTATGTTTTTGCGTGTTTATCTAGCTTTAAATAAAATATTACTAGGTACTTTCGCATTCCTTTCGTTTGGTAGGTACTGTCAGTCTGCGTACCCAAACATGACAGACGGCGCCTTCCAGTTATCCTAACATTTTGAGTGAAGATTGCAATGGTTTTTACGCGACCGATCGCTTTGATTAGGATGCGGAATAAAGCCGCAAAACTTGATGCCTCTACAAACAATTACAAAACTAAGAAAAAACACACTAACATAGTGTGTTTTTCTTAGTTTTGTAATTGTTTGCAAGCCATTTATATTCTGCTAGTTGCGCAACTTCGTCTGCGTCACAATTTCCCCGTTTTCGCAACATTTTTCATTGCTGCTCCTCTCCGTCGTAGCGTGATGATATATAACCTATAGCCTTCCTCAATCAATAGGACAAATACAAATCGGACCAGTAGTTCCTGAGATTAGCGCGTTCAAGCAAACAAACAAACTCTTCAGCTTTATTATTAGTAAGTATAGATATAGATTTATTACCTTCCCAGCTATCTCTGTCAGCCTACAGTCGAATAGTATATTTTTCTTCTAAGTTCGTTTAGTAAAGAAAACTGGGATAACTTAATCTAACTTAAATAGCCTTGAGCCTTTGAACGACGTACAAACAGATGGAATTAGGTCACGAGTATGACCTCGATGTGCTCTATTTTAGTCTTAAAGCCTTTAAAGATAAAGTTTAAAAGTAAACACACCTACAAACAGGAAAGGTAAAATGCTTTGTGATTGCTTGTTAAGTTTAGACAGTTCGACTTTAGAAGTATAGGCAATTTGTTAAATTGAAATTAAACTGGAAGTTTTTTTTCCTGCTAAGATGACGAGTTATAGATAAATAAATAAATAAAATAAAAATAAAAAGGTTTATTGCAGAAACTTGTACAACTTTTACAGTAAATCTTACATAGGGACCTCCTTTTAAGTAAAATATATACCAGTGCTAGGAGGCCCCGCTCTTCAATTACAAATACAAAAATGTTAAAAGTATAGATAAAGTACAGAGCATTATGGAAGAAGATGACTGGTTACTGATCGACTAGTAGATAAATAAATAAATGTATTTAAAAAGTATTATAAAAAGTGTACATTTAGGCGCAGTAGTATTATTTTTCATACAATGGTATAGTTAGTACTTTTAAGTAAACTAAAACTAAAACATATTCAAAAGTTACAAGTAATGATAGTTCAATACAGATGTTTGGTAGCGACCTGCCGAAACTACGTTTATTTAAACCTGTGTTTCAGGCCATCAAACATAGATAAAAGCCTTGTGGTATTAAGTCCTATGTACAACTATTGTACATGAAGATTAAATGTAAGAAGGCATGCCTGCCGATCCCCCATAATTTTTTTCATTTTTTTATTGTGCTTTCACACTGGCAATGAAAGTAATACCAAAAACATAATTGAAGGGTAGACCTTGAATACCGTGCCCCTGGAACGCAAAGGGCTAAGCAGGAACATGGGTGGGTTTTAAAAAAAAGGGTAGACCTTGAAACAAGCTTATGCCAATTTGAACATAACTTTTCAATCGATGAATGTGTCAAATTGAGATAAAATTATTTCCGCCTACCAAGCAATCACAGCATTAAAGAATGCCTATTTTGAGCAGACTTTTTCGATGAACAGTTACGTGAAACGGGAATAATTCTTGGTATTGGGTATGAAAGGTCTCGACACCATTATGTATTGCATGTAGTCGCGTCACGGCGGTTTCGTAGAAAAAACAATAATCATGTAACAAGTATTTCTAGGTTTCTATTTCTTAATATATTTGGCTTTGATTGTGGTACTAATTTTATTGTTCATTTTAATCTCAGTGAAAGATTGATGGACCCGACCATGCATACAATCTAAGCTATCTGGGTTTTTGTCACGGTTCAACGAGTCTACATCATTGTTAGGGCAGTGCTGAAGCAATTGGCTTGTGCGCTGCGTGTCCCACGTTCAATTCCTTGTTGAGTTCTTCCAGTTTCTTATTTTGTGTTTGTGTTTCTAATCTTAGAAGACATGTCTCGAGTTCGAATCCAAGAGACGCCTCGGGTTTTTCCGATTCATGTGCGTATTGTATAATTATCACTTGATTCGGTGAAGGGAAACATCGTGAAGAAACCACCATGCCTGAGAGATACTTCTTGACGGCATGTACAGCCAAGTCAGACGATAACGAAAAAGAACACCTTAGAAGTCGATTAAAGTGATACGCCTATCTCTTTTAAGAAAGACTCACCTTTATAGCATCCATTTGTTGAGCAGCAGCTGTCAACGCATCTCCAGCCACGATAGCGAACTTGGTCCATCCGAACGCCTTCAGCAGCGCCACGACAGACTTGCTGGCTTTGTATGCTGGTGGTAGGGTCCTCGCGAAGGTGGCTCCAAGACCTGAGCCCTTCTCGGACCCGTGGGCGCCAGCACATTTCTGTCAACAAAGAGTAACCATTGATTATCATGTTGATACGTTAAGAACCAACTTGTTGTTAGGCCTGCACTGCCTTTTTATATCTATTTCCAGTGGTATATAATAAACATTATTTAAAGACTATCCATAGAGTTTCTTGTCGGTTCTTCTTCATGAGAAACGACAAAATGTTTCAGAAGTGCCCCATGTAGTTTGATTTTATTGTTTCACTATTTGCATGAGGATCTACTCCTACGTCCTATTTAATAAGATCATGCATGCCTCATTTTGTGTGTAAACGCATGTTTTTAACAAATAAATTATCCTTATCTTTTATCTTTATCCTGTGTTTGTTCCCCGGGTTGGGCAAAAATTTTAATTGGGTTTTCCCATCAGATATATCTCAGTAGCAGCCACGGGGTCTGGATTTGTGCCCGGTTGATGGCATTGACATAATTCTAATTGCTTTGGCTCGCCCCCTATTACATTGGACTTGAACATAGCTGGATAAATGTGGGTATACTATTAGAAACACCCCTGCCTAACCCATCTGGGCTTACTGGGATGATGTTATATTTGCTTTAGATTAACAAGGTGCTCATGAAAATTAAAGTAGTCAAGTATTCAATGCTTTATTCTAGGACAAGGTCTGCAAGGCCGCCAATTGAGTCCAATTTTATTCAATCAAAATCCATTCCTTCAAAAATTTTCCATTTAAGTAAATTCTCAAGATTTTTTACCTCGTTTAAACCCAATTCCGTTTTATTAAATCCATTTAAATTAAGAATACGTACCTATTCATTTTGTTATAGGTGAATTTAATCTCTTGAATTTGTTAATAGTGTTTCTTGGAAATAAAAAAAATTGCATGAAATAAAATAAAATAAAAATTTATATTGATATTTATTGTGATATCATTTTGTTAGAGAAAGCACGTGACATGCACACATAGCTAGCTATAAAACGCTTTGAAATATAACTTTTTGTTTTTAGAAAGTTTTTCAAAATGGATTCTATATATCAAAAGAGTCGGGTGTCCGGGTTTTCCTCGAATTAATCGAGTTTTTTGTTCTTATTCTGCTGTGTGTGTGTCTGCTGGACGAAGGTCTTTTTTAAATTAAGTTTCATATTCGTTCACAAAATATGCATAGCTTACTGAGGCTGGAAAAGTCCGGATTGAAATGAACTCTAATCTAATAACGGCACGGCTTATTGCACATTTGTTTTTGTGTCATTACGAACTTTCATATCAGAATTGAATTATTTCACATCATTGGATGAATGTCTCTGTATGGTGTTGGACATAAAGAATAGCACCATCCCATATCTTCCCGTGGGTGTCGTAAGAAGCAACTAAGGGATTTGCCAGAGAATGGGCAGCAGCGTTCTCTGTGCTTTTGTAACAACCATACTGCGATCGCCAACCCGCCTGCCAAGGGTGGCGATTATGGCAAAACCCCTCTTATGTCAATGTGGTGACACTTGGGGGAGGCCCATGTCTAGCAGTGGACGTCTTTTGGGCTGAAATGATGATGATGATTCGATGAATAAGTACCAAAGACAAGTTTTAGAAATTTATTTATTTTTCATTTGCAAAAGCTTATATGTATATAAATAACAGGTTAATTATGCTACACAACGCAAACCTCTCAGAGTTTATTTGTGTGAGCTGTTCATTGACTATCCATAAGCAGACATTGATGTTATTTTAAAAATATAATAAATACATAAAAATAAATTAATTACAATCATGATAATTACAAATCAAAACGCATTTATTAACGCAAGCCCTTGTGTAAAGAAACGTTTCGATTTATACTTACAGGTTTTCGAACTTATCTTGTATAACGTTTGTAAGACTTCTGGAAGTTTATTAAGAAAGTAAGGTATTAAATATTCTGCAACCCTCATGCCGTACACATTGTTGGCTTTTGGTTTTACCTCCTCTATCATTATCACTCCGCTTACAATATGACTCGGCCTTGTTAAACCCCACGCGGTCAATTAGTTACGTTAAATTAAATAGTTATTTCAAGAACTTATGGTAATAGTGTCTATTATACTCTTTGAATGCTTAAACCATAAAGTGGCTTCACATTCAGTTCGCTCTTCAAACGAAGTGAGCGGAGTTCAAATTATTTTAAATGATTTCCAGCTTTCACTAAAACTATGTAACACTTAAATTGACGCCTAAATATTATCGCATTGCTGGAATTTTAGCCGAGTGTTGAAAATGTTACATTGCTCTTTTATTTAGGCATTAATTTTAGGTGACACGTAATGTTAATGAAAACAGGACATGTTGTCTCATGATCTACCATCAAGGACTTTTCCAAATAATAAAAGGTGCCCAATATGGCTCGACGTGAGCCTACGCCGTAGCCAGTTTACGTAGCAAGGGACTACGTCGTAGCCAGTTTTCGTAGCAGAAGCCTACGCCGTAGATATTGTTGGAAAAGGTTAACGAGCCGCTTGGCGTAAACAAACTCCTACACATTGTAATTGAATATTACTCATCAAGTATAACAGTTTCAACTTTATTATCTACTTGGCCTATTTTAAGATTGTTAACCATCACTTCAAATGTGTGGCTAAATTACTCTCTCAATTTGAAATTATTATACAGTAGTAACAATTAACATAAAAGGTTTACCATTTAATATGTGTAAAATTCAAAAGATCGTTTCGTTTTTTGTCTTCAATGTCCTTAGTATTGAAACTTTTCGCGCGATACCTATAGTGAGTGTAAAGAGAAATCTAATGATTTAAATCTTTGTTTGTTTGTTAAAATTAAAACTTTTGGTTGGGTTCCAATACATCCACTTAAATTATTTATCACTGCATTTTAGCCAGTTTGCCAAAAAAACATCGTGTATTTTGAATTGATCTGTGCCAACATGTTCATATCAAATGTGTAAAAACCGAAATAGTGCCTAAAATAGTTCGCGAGCGGTCACAATGAGTTTCGTGCGTCAAGAATAGAATCGAGTTGTAAGTGACAGTGGTAGTGGTACCGAACGCAAAAAACAAAAAAGAGGGTAACCGATTTGGCTGCTAATAAACACCCCCCCCCCACAATAACTTTAGTTATCCGTGATCATGATCCTTGCAACAGCACCAAAATATCGGAAACTCAATACAAATAGTAAATAAACTTGGTAAATATTCCGTTTTCAGTGTTAATAATAGGGTTATTTTCATACTACAGCCTCATTTGCGCATTGCTAGTTAACCTAAAGTTCACCGTTCTCCGATTGCGGATGAGCTCTGCCCATAGATTCGTTATTATTGCAGCATTCACTGCGTAATTATGTATCGATCTGTTAAATTATGCTCAAAGTAACGAGCAATGGATATTGACAGGTGCGGAATTTTCGATTTGTATTTGTCGACCATGATATTTGGATATGATTGTATTGGTTATTGTTAATACATTATTGGTCTTGTTACGACTGTTGCATGACTATTGGACGTGGGTGGGGTATTGAGTTCGATTCTTAGGTAAGGTAAAGCGTTTTCTGGTTTTCCCTTCGGAATTTCTCAGTATTAGCCTAGATTCTGGATTTGTAAGGAGGCTCTTATTATATGGTGCTTTAAACGTGACTGATAAATGTGAGTGCACTATCGATACAAACACCTCTGATCACTGGCGTATTGTTATTGTGATGTAGGTTCTATTTCTTGTTTTTTCTATTGATATACAATTTATTTCTTCCTATTACCTAAATCCTGAACTGTGAGGAGCTTGTGGCTAAATAATAACGGCCGCACGGGTTGATCTTTAAGGTTTAGCCGAGCCTCGGAAAGCATGTTAAGCCGTTGGTCCCGGCTGTCATTTTTAGATATTTCACAGTCGTTACGAGTAGTCTAGTACTAAGTGGTATCGTATTACCCAGTTACTGGGTTGTGGAGGTCAGATATGCAGTCGCTTCATGTAAAATACTGGTACTCAGCTGCAACCAGCTAGACTGGAAGCCGACCCCAGCATAGTTCGGGAAAAGGCTAGGCAGGTAATGAAATAAACCCTGAACTGTGCAACTAAGTCTGACAGGCAAAAGCAAAAGGGTGCAATCATAGTACTTACATGTGATATTAGAGGCAGGTTCCATGCGGCTGCCAGCTTGGCTTCCGTGTGGCACGTGCCATCGGGGCCGAAGAACGCCACCACTCCCAAGTCACGCATTTGCGTCATCACCCTGCACAAAAGATAAGTATTTTTAATTCGTCTAGCGGGACAGAGTACTGACTATAGTAGTTGATCGTTTTTCAGCTTTATTACTAAGAACATAACATTGATAGAGGAGAATGGAAGAAAAAAACGTGTTGCGCCAACACCAAGTAATACGAGACAAGGGCAGGAAGATGATGACGTTACGGTCTCAATATCTCATCTAAGTTCACATCATCTATTATGATATATCTGTGTGTGTGTTAAGGTGTGAAAGTTACTAAAACATTTTCGAAATAATAGGTCTTTACCTATGAAATTGCCGTATTGCAGAACAGACTTTTTCAAACAAAAAAAACTTTTGATTGGCTATGAGTTCTAAATTCAAATTAATTTTGTTTTAAAAATATGACATTCTATTTACAAAATCAGTCTTTTGTTTATTGATTAGCGTTGTATTTTCATTACATTTCAACATTTTTCCTCATAATGGATACTTTGAAATTTCGTGTAATTATGGAATATGAGTTCCGTCGTGGCACCAACGCGGCACAAACGACCCGTAACATCAACGACGTTTACGGAGAGAACTGTACAAACGAACGCACAACCCGTTATTGGTTTGCTCGGTTCCGTTCTGGGAATTTTGACTTGAAAAATGAACCTCGTGGTCGTCCGGAAACTTTGGTCAACAATGATGAATTAAAGGTGATTGTTGAAGCTGATGAAACTCAATCTACAGCTGAGCTGGCAGCAGCTTTTGATGTTAGCATTAAAACAATATTGGTCCATTTGCGACAGATTGGCATTATAAAAAAGCTTGATAGATGGGTGCCCCACGAACTTAACGAACGCCAGCGCAACGTACGCGTCGAGACTTGCCTTGCGCTGCTTAACAGGCACAGAAATGAAGGAATTTTGAACCGAATTGTTACGTGCGACGAAAAATGGATTCTTTTTGACAATCGAAAGCGCTCAGCAAGTTGGTTAGATCCTGGTTCGGTACCAAAGCAATGTGTCACAGTTTGGTGGTCTAGTGCTGGTGTGATTCATCATAGCTTTTTACAAAACGGCGAGAGCATTACTGCAGATGTGTACATTGAAGAACTGACCACAATGATGGCGAAACTCGCACGTCTGCAACCAGCTTTGGTCAATCGGTCGTCTCCACTGCTACTTCAGAACAACGCGCGGCCCCATACTGCACAACAGACCGTCTCTAAGCTGCATGAGTTGGGTTTGGAAGCTCTCCCTCATCCGCCATACTCACCAGATCTTGCTCCTTCCGACTATTACTTTTTCCAAAATTTGGACAACTTTTTAGCGGGAAAAAAATTCAATTCCCGACAGGCAGTACAAAACGCCTTTGAAGAGTTTGTTGTCTCCCGTCCAGCTGATTTTTTCAAGAAGGCATCCATAAACTGCCCCAGCGTTGGCAAAGATGCATTGATTGCAGGGGTGATTACTTTGAATAAAAGAAATAAATAAGTTCGAAAAAAAAATACTTTAACTTTTTTCAAACAAAACGGCAATTTCATAGGTAAAGACCTAATATATTAAAAAAATATATAAATGGAAATTTCTGTTTCTATAGATAATTTATAATCGGTCTAATTTAGTTGGAACACTATTTTTCGAAAATGCTTTTTGGGTAAATGTTAAGACCTATGTATCATGCTTATGCGTATGAAGTTCATTAAAATCGGTTCAGTAATTTTGGAAAATAAGGACTTGAAAGTTTGTATGAAATATCGTAAATCGTAAACGCTCCTAAGGCGTGAGTGGAGTCAAATAACACGGCATGGTGGCGGAGTGCACGAGAGATGGATTACATGTCGCGGTTCCAAATCTTAATTAATTATTTGACTTCATAGATAGTTGTTTAAGTTCGGAATTTTGAATTTCATACAAAATCATAACTTTTTAAGCATTTCGAGTACATCTATACAAATAAATAAAATTGAAGTGTCTGTTTGTAATATTAAAATAACCGCCTTTTACTACATGTTTAAGAATGTATATACGGTACATTTACCAAAATATTTTTTTTACAATTTTTGTCTGTCTGTCTGTCTGTTTGTTCCGGCCAATCTCTAGAACGGCGGGACCGATTTTGACGGAACTATCTGCCAGTGAAAGTCACTTAATAAGGAGTAACTTACGCTACTCCAATTTAGAAAAAAAAACATAAATATTATTAAAAAAAAAAAAACTAAATGACTTTTTTGTTAAATTCCACGTGGACGAAGTCGCTGGCACAGCTAGTTAATAATACAATTTGAAAATAAACCCTGATGTTTTCATCATGATCATTTATTGAAAGAGAAAAGAGGATTACACTTCAATCAAGATTGGTCCAAACAACAAATTAAAAGCAGCTACACTTTAATTATTTACAATATCTCAAAATATTCATAATAATATTCGAACGTAGAGTATTATAATCGAACTCACAATGCCAGCAAAACTTTAATATTTCTGTTTTGTTTAAGCTTGTCAGAAAACCGTCCTTTATATACGAAAATTAACATTATTATATTTATTTAACGCTCATTAAAATTTATTGAAAACATATCCAAATAAAATATGATGAAATTTTCAAAACGCCTGAATTTGAAAGTTAACTGGCCCAGATGTCTTGTTGAAATTCAGATCAGTTTTGTTTTAATTACTATATTTACCTGAATTTAATATCAGCTTGTCGGAGTTTGTAAATATTTGTTTTGGCGTTAATTTTGATGAATAATGTTTAGCTTAGTAGGTTGAGTTCAATGACTTGTTGTCTGCCTAATATGTAATGTTGAAAATAATTACTAGTCTATTTATGTAAAAAGGAATCCCTATTTCCCTTGGTCTTGGTCACGCCATAACTTGAGAACGATTTAACCGATTAATTTCATCATCATCATCATCATTCTCTTGCCCTTATCCCAATTCATTTGGGGTCGGCGCAGTACGTCTTCTTCTTCCATACCTCTCTATTACTTATCATCTCATGAGATACCTCCTTTCTTTTATTTCTTGGCTCCTCTATTGTACAATCGCATAAGTAAAATTAAACCTCTTAAAGATATGACAAGATTTGTGTGCGGAAGGGCTCTGGATGAGTTTCTGAGTAACCTGGATTATGAACAGACTGAAAAACTTATGCAAATATGTCAGTAATTATTTGATAATAAATATATATTTTATTGAATACCGATAAGTTCTAAATACGTTTATGTAAAAATAAAAACATTACATGTATATTACATGAATATGTAAGTAATATATATAATTATATACACTATAAAGTAATCATTATAAATTGAAGATAAGTACACAAACATTATTTTTTATTATAAATATATATATATATATACACGTCCAGTAAATACATTACATTTTTAAGCTATGCTCTTACTTTTAGTTTTATTATTTTAGTTTTAGAAACACCGTTTTTTAAATGTTTATGTGATTTTTGACACGCTTGTCTTACTACAAACTCAAAACAAACATTGTTTGTGATAAAAACCTAGATTACATTGATATAACATTAGTAGTTCCATTGTCTGATTTCTTTGCATATACTACTTGTTTACGCTAAGCTTGTAACTCGTTACCGTCATCTATGATTCACAGCAAAACCAAATGTATCTGGTAAAAAGTGTCTTAACGTGTTTACATTATGGCGACTATTGCATGAGCAAGAATCTTACCTTGCCGTAACACAGTCCTTGACTAGCACGGGAGGTAAAGAACTTTTCTCTGTATACCGTCATCGGGCATTTATTATTTTGTCAATTATGTGAACCATTGCTTTACTTGTGATAGCGTTACTATAATTTAACTGTTCTTCTACTCCACTTGCTACTTGTTATAGATAAGTAATTCTAACTTAGTGTAGTTGAACGTAAGTGAGTGTGCCCTATACTATGTAGATAATATGTATTACCGGTGTACTGTAACCTAAACTTATGGCCAATAAACTTATTATTATTATTATACCTTTATTTATTTTTCCATCTTATTAATTACATTTTTAAATATTTCTTAAAAAATATAAAAAAACATTTAAAAATATAAAAAATAGGTTTTTCCGCCGGTGTCTGGAGCAGGGTCCAAGCTACCGGTGGTTAGGGCTGCAGAGACAGGAACCTCCTCACAATGCGGGCCGTATCGAGGAGTACCGCCTTCTGAATCTGGCTCTTGATCCAACTGCCAAGTGAGAGCTTCGACAGATGTTCGTCGAGGCTCTTGGCCATAAGGCCATTGGCCGTTACGACAATCGGCACAATGATAGCCGAGTCCACATTCCACATATCGACAACCTCGTGAGCCAAGTCGAGATATTTTATCTGTTTCTCTTTCTCAGCTTTCACGAGGTTTTCGTCATGTGGGATGGTAACATCGACTATCATTGCGCGGCGCGCTGATCGGTCTATCACCACTATGTCAGGCTTATTGGCAACAATAGTCCTGTCAGTAATGATAGGCCGATCCCAGTACAGCGTGACATGGTCTTTCTCGAGAACTGGGTCGGGCACATACTTGTAGTACGGTACCTCAGATTCCACAAGTTTATATTTCAGGGCAAGTTGCTGGTGAATAATCCTGGCCACTTGGTTGTGCCTGTGCAAGCACTCGCCGTTAGCCAGACTAGAACAACCAGAAATAATATGTCTGATGGACTCACCCGGACGGTGACATGCCCGACACACGTCCACCGTCCCGTCCTTCATAATATGTTTCCGGTAGTTGTTCGTCAGCATAACTTCGTCCATAATCGCACAGACAAAACCTTCAGTTTTCCCAAAGAGGCCGCCGAAACGTAACCAGGACACGGACGCTAGAAAATCTACATCGGACCCATGAAGAGCCTGGTAAAAGCGCCCGTGAAGAACCTTGCCTTGCCATATTTCCTTGCGGTCATCGGTAGTCAGTATTACAGGTTTGCGCCAGTTCTCTTTAGCCATGGACAGCGGGGTGAGTGTCTTGTCCACTGCGACCACATCTCGGTGCATACCCACCTCTGTTTTTAAAAAATATTCTCTGAGGCTGCACACCTCGCGGTTGTGGAGTGTCTTCGCGTTTAAAAAGCCTCGACCCCCGCACTTCCGCGGGATGTACAGTCTCATCACCGATGATCGTGGGTGATGCATCCGGTTTGCGGTCAGCAGTGTACGAACTCTCCTATCCAGGGCGTCTAGTTCGGTCTGAGTCCATTTGAGTATGCCGAACGAGTACATTAAAACCGGCATGACCCAACCGTTGAAGGCGCGCACCTTGTTCCCACCTGAAAGAAGGCTATTTAGTACCTTCTTCAGGCGACCAAAGAAGCGCTCCCTCAACGATTGCTTCATGTCAGCTACGTTAATGCCCAACGCTTCCGACATACCCAAATACTTATAGTTTTCGGATGAGGAAAGGGATCTTAGGTGTATGGAATCAGAGAGCTGAAGTCCCTCGGATTCCATACTTCAGTTACTTTCAGTAGCTCCATCAGTTGCAGTTTGCTGGGGGCAAAGAGTTTCAGATCATCCATGTAAAGAAGGTGAGATATAACCTGACCACCTCTCCTCAACCGGTAGCCTAAACCTGAATCCTCCAGCAGTGTGCGTAGAGGATTCAGGGCTAGACAGAACCAAAGAGGACTCAGACTGTCGCCCTGAAATATTCCCCGTTTAATCCATACAGGCTCATCGTTCCCCTGGATCTGTCGACATCCTGGATATCGAAGGACCGTCCTCCATTGCCTCATACACGACTCAAAGAAGGCGCGTAGAGTTGCATCAATCTTGTACAACTCCAGCACCCTCATGAGCCATGTATGTGGCACAGAGTCGTAGGCCTTCTTGTAATCTATCCAACATGTTGACAGATCCTTGCGGGATCGACGAACCTGTTGGCTAATGGCCATGTCGATGAGGAGTAGCTCCTTAGTACCACGGGACCCATTCCTACATCCATTTTGAGAGGCCGACATAATGGAATTACTATCGATGTGCTTGTTAATCTTCACTCTCAAAATGGATGTAAGAAGTTTATAAACCGTCGCCAAACACGTGATCGGTCTATAATTCCTGGGTTCCGCAGGACTACCGGACTTATGAAGCAGGTGGGTAACACCCGTTGTAAGAAACTGTGGTAGCGACCCAGACTCTAAGCATGACTGGAATTGAGATGCCAGGCGAGTGTGTGAACTACTCAGCCATTTAAGCCAGAAGTTGTGCAGTCCGTCCGGTCCCGGAGATTTCCAGTTCGGTAACGGACGAACTGCTCTGGCAACATCTAACGGTGTTATTATAATTTTTTCCATTTCTGGTATAGATTCACACACTCGCTCGACATCTCGCATCCAGTCAGCCTCAGTATGACAGACGGGTACCGACCAGATGCTGCGCCAGAATGAACTAGTGGTGGCATCATCTGGACGGCATACGTCTGTCACATTTTGTTTGGGTCGCTCCCAATCTCTGTATACCCACCTTTCATCACTCCGGAACATGCGATTCTGCGAGTACCGATCAACCCTGCGCTTATACCGCCGAATACGGTTCGCCCATGCATAAACTTTCTGCTTCAGGAAGTCGATGCGCTCTGTGACTTGGGACATGTATTCTTGAGGGCTGATTCCAGTCCCCAAGAATGCCCGCCTCACAAAGCGCATCACACGTGGGCGTGTATTGCCCTCCCTGAAGCAGTATAGTTTGCCGATGAGTACCCTGGCCCCATCGATACGGCACTCGATCCTGCGTTGCCAGGCTGGTACGGCTGGTTTTGGTCGAGTAGCTACGTCAAAATTTGGACGTTATTATTATTATTATTATATTTCTTGCCATATCATTTTTCAAACAGTCCATCCATCGTTTCTTTGGTCTTCCTCTACCCTTATACCCATCCACATTCATACTCAAAACTTTCCTCACGACATTTTACTCATTCCTCCGCATCACATGCCCATACCACGACAACCTATTTCCACGCATCTTTTCAGTCACCGGCGCCACTTTCAGACTTCCTCTAATGTACTCATTCCTTATTCTATCCATTCGCGTAACAGCACACATCACCCTTAGCATTCTCATCTCAGCCACATGCAAATGCCTTTCATTCATCCCTTTAGTGGCCCAACATTCTGAGCCATGCAAGACAGTAGGTCTAACCATTGTTTTATAAATCTTCCCCTTAAGTTTAAGGGGAATGCGGGAGTCGCAGATAGTTTCCGTTAACCGATTAATTTCATCTTTTTTTTAAAGTTTTATAATACTTTGTAGGAGGCTTTAGGTAGGTAGGTAATAGGGAGGTAGGTAGATAGTAGGTAGAAACAATTGCATTGCAACGCATGCTGGGATCAGCAAGTTAAGAATACTTTTAGGGCAGGTATTTTTAGATTGAAACCAAGTATGTACTAATAGAGAAGTGTAAGCATAAAATTAAAATAAAATCGGATGTAGATTCTATTTTTCGGTAATTATAGTATTTCTGTTCGTAATACGTCATTTTATTCTAAGCTTTTGTACCAATAAATTAAAATCGATTGATAACCAGCTGGGGTATCATAAAAAATGCAATATGATAATAGTTTATATCGTTACGTTTCAGAAGAACACAGTGTTTTTTTTTTGTCAGTGCTCACCATTTGACAAGGACAGGCAAGCGCGGTTTGCAATGCCAACCAAATATCAACACCGAACGCATTGAAATTGAGTGTAAAATAAATAAACTCGGCTCTTTGCCACGGTTCGCTTTGATCTTCTCACGGACTAGTGATTTCGAGGCAATTTTTTTTTTTAACCGATTCTATGTCCTCATCGAGAAGCCCAATTTACTAACAGTTTGTAAGAGCTGGGGATCGAACCTAGAACCTAGAAGGATTATTGCGTGACAAAAGAGTACCATAATCATCATCATTTCTCGAGAAATACCATGTCACGCTGTACTGGGATCGGCCTATCATTACTGACAGGACTATTGTTGCCAATAAGCCTGACATAGTGGTGATAGACCGATCAGCGCGCTGCGTAATGATAGTCGATGTTACCATCCCGCAAGACGACAACCTCGTGAAGGCTGAGAAAGAGAAACAAATAAAATATCTCGACTTAGCACACGAGGTTGTCAGCATGTGGAATGTGAACTCGGCTATCATTGTGCCGATTGTCGTTACGGCCAATGGCCTAATGGCTAAAAGCCTCGATGAACATCTATCGAAGCTCTCACTTGGCAGTTGGATCAAGAGCCAGATTCAGAAGGCAGTACTCCTCGATACGGCCCGCATTGTGAGGAGGTTCCTGTCTCTGCAGCCCTAACCACCGGTAGCTTGGACCCTGCTTCCGATACCGGCGGAAACCTGTTTGCCTCGGAAAGCACGATAAGCCGTTGGTCCCGGCTGTCATTTGTAGATCTTTGACAGTCGTTACGAGTAGTCAGAAGCTAAAAGTCTGACATCCAGTCTTACCAAGGGGTATCGTATTACCCAGTTACTGGGTTGTGGAGGTCAGATAGGCAGTCGCTTCATGTAAAATACAGGTACTTAGCTGCATCCGGTTAGACTGGAAGCCGACCCCAAGATAGTTTGGGAAAAGGCTAGGCAGATGATGAGATGATGAATCATCATCATTTCATCACCTTCCTGCCCTCGTCCTATGTTACACCAAGTAACATGGCGTAACACGTTTTCTTCTTCCATTCTCCTCTATCAATCGTCACGCTATCATTTACTCCTTTTTCTAAATCTAAACTAAAATGTTATATATATTATAATAAAGAGGAAAGATTTGATTGTTTGTTTGTTTGCATTGAATAGGCTCCGAAACTACTGGTCCAATTTGAAAAATTCTTTCAGTGGTGGATAGCCCATTTATCGAGGAAGGCTATATATCTTCACGCTACAACCAATAGGAGTGGAGCTGCAATGAAAAATGTTGCGAAAACGGGGAAAATGTGACGCAAACGAAGTTGCGCCGGACAGCTAGTCTTTCGTATCATTTCTCACACAATCTATCTTTCGTTTCCTTGGTCTTCCTCTCCCGCTCCATCAATCAGTATTTATATTTATCACTTTTTTAGTCACTTACGCTTCATCCAATGCAATCTAATTCATAAATTGTGACAATTCAATAATATTCATTGCGTTAACCACGCTCGAGCGCGTCGAAGTTGTGAAGCATGACAAAGAGCAAATGATTACCTACACAATTTCTAAATCCTTCTGATTATGTAACGAAGCAGTCTATCTAGGTGGTTCATTATAATTACAGTGCCAACTAAATGTTTAAATTTAAGTGATCAAAGAAACAAACAATATTTAAAATAGCCATAATAGTGGTAAACAAAAACAAACCATTTTATTTGTAAATCAAGCTCGGGTTTTTGGAGCAAAAACTTTCAAAGTGCAAATAGCCCAAATCAAAACCTTATACGTAAAATATTAATAAATATGATTCATCAATGTTTTGTTTGTTTTTAATTTATTTAACCGTTTAGGCGTTTGTTATTTAAATATAAATAAAATATAAAGCCACGTCAATTGTTGCTTAATGGATTCGAGGCTTTATAGTTTAAAAATCTAAAACAACACGCTTTAGAGTAATGTCGATTTATTTTTCGTAATTATAAAAATGCATACAAAATAATATTAAATATTCTATAAGGTGTCGGACGTAAGAATAGCACCATCCCATATCTTCCCATGGATGTCGTAAGAGGCGACTAAAGGACTTTCCGGAGAATGGGCAACAGCGTTCTCTGTAATTTTGTAACAACTGTACTGCGATCGCCAACCCGCCTGCCAAGCGTGTCGATTATGGCAAAACCCCCCTTATGTCAATGTGGCGTTGGGGGAGGCCTATGTCCAGTAGTGGACGTCATTTTTTATTATTTATATATTTTTACTCCTAAAAATAAGTCCTCCATCTTTGGGAATCCCCATATTGAATTTAGAATGACGTCACTAAGTTTACCACGTATGTTTATTTTCGATGACAGTCATCCTGAATGCAAAATTTCAGCTTAATTGAAACTGTGAAACCGATAAAAAATTTTAACATAGTAATCTTGCTGGGATGCTTGTTCCGCCACTTCTTTTGTACCCGTGGTGGTGATGAGTGCCTGTTTTGTGGGACTCTCTTGTGTATTTTTTTTACTAGAAAACTAGCTGCCTAATTTGATTTCATGACTTCATGCTTTGGAGATGGCGGTTTCTGATCAAATCGTTAGGTTTGCTAGTCAATTAAGGCATACGAAAACTATTGGAATTTTTGTTTCTGTAACACAGTAAAGCTTTTTCTGTACCACAGATGCTGCTGTTGTTGCAGCTAATAGAGCAAGAAAATCCAATTTACTTTCTGCAAGTAAATTCTATTGAATTCTTTTCAAAGCTTAACGAACCATATGATACATTTTTCCAAAACCCCTTTTTATGGAACTATCACAATTACACCTGTGAATTGGTGATTGCAGGAGGTCCACACAAAAGGTGCAGTGCGGTGCAGTGTGGGACGATCGACGTCCTTTTGTTTTAACGGCCAAATGTACAATTTATATGAAAATAGCCTTGTTGGCTAGAGTCAGAATGTGTGTTCGATTGATGGCAAGAGGCTCGCCATTGTTTCATGAGACTTCTTTTTTTGTGGTAGTGTATCTATATCTGGTCACCTCTAGCTAACATCTTAGCGAAAACGGGGGTGATATTATATTAAGTGAAAATATCTGTAGGTAGGTTTGCTCATCGTGTTTGACTTAAACATTGCCTGAGCCTGTTTCTATAAATTAAAAAACAATCACAAAACCAAATTTAAAAAAAAAATACGTAAAATAACGTAAGTATTTGATTTAACTGCTTCATCCTGAATATATAGTTTTATCTTTATTTTTTATTTCTTATAAAAGTCTAGCCAAAATAACTCGGAAACTTTCTGATTGAAACTTAAGCCAAATGTCTAACTCAATAACATCCAATCACAGTTTCCAAATAGTTAGGCATAAGAATAGGAAATAGTTTAGCAGTGAAACTCGCGTTCAAAGTCACGATAATAGTCTATAGTTTCGAAAAGTTTGCTCACTGGGTACTTCTATACGAGTTGGAATTTTCGACACAATACGGGTATAGAGAGATAAATTTCCTCCCTCTCCCTAAAGCTGCCTTGTGAAGTCTGCGTTCTATACAAAGTTTAATGGACATCATGACAAAAACCAAGTGAATCCTTATATGTTTTTAAATCCCCAATCGTTTGGCACACAAAAACAACTGTTCTATACAAAACTGCTAAACTTCAGACGGTCAGAAACGGACAACAAAGTGATCCTAGAAGTGTTCCTTTTTCACTTTGAGCTAAAAAAAAATTATGACGTAACTGCCCAGTTTCACACGTTGCCACTTTTACCGAAACTAGCAAGATTTTAATATTACTATTAGATGACGAAACTGTTAGCTTTGTCTCTTGTATCGTATGTGGCAAGAGTCAAAATTTCCGGTTTGAACTAAAAATTTAAGGATTAATATCCAAACAAAAAATCATTTTACTATAGGGAAACTAGATATTCAACACTTTTTTACTGTGGGTAACTGGAGAATCATTCAGGAATTTAGTGACAGTTTTGTATCTCTGAGTGTAGTCTGTAGTCCAGTGTGTTTACGCTAGAAACTTTTATATCTACGTGCTTTATTAACCCTTAATTGGTCGCGCTTAAAAAGATACGTTTTCGGTCGCGTGGCGTGTTTGACACCCTGGCTATAGAAATAAACTACGGAATACATGCAAAATCACGATTATGCTTGATTCTGGATCATAGGACACGTGTTTTTATGAAGCTAACGGAAACTTCAGAGCGCCTAATTCAAAATTACAAAAGTTCTGAAGAATGACTACTGTCAAAATTTGACTTTTCTTCCACACTTACGTGAATAGCAGGTTTAGAAGATGCAAATGTCAAACAAACTTCGGCTGTCCGAAATTTCGGAACGAATAGAACCGTGGTAGAAAACGTTCGAAGTTTCGTCCGCTACTTCGTTTCACGCAGAGTAATAGTAGACCCCCTGAACCTTCAAAGATGCGCTGGGGTGCGTTACACCACGCGACCAATTACGAGTTAAGTAGTCTTAAACATACCGTAAAGCAAGGCTATCCTTATCGTTAGGCCAGTGTGGTCGGCCGCGGCCGATGTCGGCGACGACATAGCGTAGCTTCAGCCCGGGTAGCAGGCTCGGTTCTCGGTTGATGGCTGCCACGGCCAGCGGCATGGCGCCTAGCACCGTCTGGAAACAAATAGAGTTCTTAGTATTTATTTATCTTAACTTTTAGCGTAAAAAGTAACTATTTTTTAACTGTGTCATCATTCATCATCATATCAGCTAAAAGATGTCCACTGCTGGACATAGGCCTCCCCCAAGTTTCGCCACATTGACATAACATGGGCATATTTTGCCATAATCGCCACGCTTGGCAAACGGGTTGGCGATCGTATTACGTTTGTCACAAAAGCACAGAGAACGCTGCTGCCCATTCTCTGGCAAGTCCCTTAGCCGCCTCTTACGACACCCACGGGAAGATATGGGATGGTTCTATTCTTTACGTCCGACTCCATACAGAGCCAACTGTGTAAATATTTTTTCCACCAAAAGCCAGTCCAATATCCAAAAATACTAATAGAATATAAGGCTTATAAACAAGGTCACAATTATATAAATACTCTGACTCCTTAATTAGCGACAAGCATTCCTGCTGACCATGAGACATTGGTTCGCTTCCAAGGTTGGTCAAAGTGTTCTTGAATTTATCCTTCAGAAGCTGCTCTGGCGAAGTCTTGCAGGATCTGTGCCCAGTTGATAGCAAGAGATTCACCCCCCAAGGGACCTAAACATAACTTATAAAATGTGGATGTAATTACTATAAGACCTACATCTCTGCCTAACCGTTCAGTGTTAACAGCCGTGACGTTATATTTACGTTATATATCTAGCTCTACATGCTGGCAACATTAAATACCTACATATGTGCCTAACCGTTCAGTGTTAACAGCCGTGATGTTATATTTACGTTTATATCTCGAGCTTTAGCTGCTGGCAACACTGCTATAGTAATATTATCTTGTCTTACTGGCCTGTCATTACACTCTGTGCCCTGTTTAACCTCATCGTCCTTATATGAATAATATAATTCATATTCATGAGATAATGTTTCAATAATATCTGAAAGTGATCGGCAGAGTCTGCCCCTGGTGATAACAACAATAATAACCTACCTACGATAAATCATGTAACGTGGACGTATTATTTTTTAACCATTTATGTTTTTTTTCTTTCTCAGAATATTTTTTCATAGGTAATTTTAAAAAAACATCAGGTGTTCTATACATTTTGACCATGTAGGAAACAGCTGATATTTTTTTAAATATCCGATGAAAAATTTCTATGCAGGGGGGTTCTGAATGATGTATTGACTATGTGGTAAGCGTTTTCGCGTCCGTGTACCTTACACCTTGTATATTCTATTATACTATAGACTATCTGGTCGAGAAGCTCGTGGCTAAATAATAACAGCCGCACGGGTCGATCTTTAAGGTTAAGCCGTGCTTGCCGAGGTTGGTCCGTGGATGGGTGACCATAATTACATACCGAGTTTCCTCCGTGCCTAGCACGTTAAGCCGTTAAGCCGTTGGTCCCGGCTGGTACTCAGCTACATCCGCTTAGACTGGAAGCCGACCCCAAGATAGTTTGGGAAAAGGCTAGGCAGATGATGATAATGATCTAGTCGAGGTAAATGTATTCATGGACATATTCAATCACCACCCAATTACAATGTTATTAATTTATTTTATTCCCGTTGACAAACATAGAATACTAACATCGTGAGGAAGCATGGAATTAATCACCGATTGCATTTGCAAACACACTCGTGCCTTATCTGTTTCAAAACGATAAACAAGACAATTCATCATCATCATCATCATTTCAGCCGAAAGACGTCCACTGCTGTACATAGGCCTCCCCAAGTGTCGCCACATTGACATAAGGGGGGGTTTTGCCATAATCGCCACGCTTGGCAGGCGGGTTGGCGATCGCAGCACAGTTGTTACAAAATTAAAGAGAACACTGCTGCCCATTCTCCGGAAAGTCCTTTAGTCGCCTCTTACGATGCCCACGGGAAGATATGGTATGGTGCTATTCTTTACGTCCGACATCATACAGAACAAATGAGACAATTATTACGAGACATTATATTGTAAGAAATTAATAAGTTTTGCGCCGCGCGGGTAGACTTTATTCTTATAGAGCTAAAGCGCACGTAGGAGGTGTCTTTATTGCTCGTGTATTTTACAAAGGTGACATCCACCGGTCTAGGTACCCTTTTGTCTTTCTTACTTAAGTATACCTAGCCTTGGTACAGTGGAACTCTTAATTGCTTTACCACACTTAGGTTAAATGTCACTTGCAAGTCATAAAATGACAACATCTATTTATCTTTGTAATAATATGATAACTTCAACCTTTTTGAAGTTTATCAAGTTACTGGATATTTTGACAAAAGTGGTAAGACAATTTCGAGGCTGAGTTTCCAGTGTACTCGATAGGTACTTATTAAAAGTGCCACTTAAAGGGTGCACTGAAGTAGCGCCTACACGTGGCGATGTTGAAAGTACACTTGGTGCACCATGGGTGGTCATCCTTGCTATATGTCTAATATTGTATATAATAGGTTGTATCTATTGAAAAGAAGAAAATTTTTAGTCTGTTTTTATTCTGGTACCTTAATTATTACGTCTTTTGTTCCCGAAGGGTTAGGCAGATGAGAACCTATACTGACAGCACGGTTGGCGCAATGGTTGAGCGATCGACTGCTGCGCTGCGTGTCGCGGGTTCGATCCCCGCACCGATCAAATATTTGTGTGGCCTACAGATAGTAGTTCCGGGTCTGGCTGTTTGTGTATGTGAGTTTAAATGTTTGTAAACGCACCCACGATACAGGACAAATGCCCAATAATACTCACGTTTCACCAGTTATGTTTAAGTCCTATGTAATAGAGGGGCGAGCCTATTGCTATCAACAAGGCAAAATCTACTCTGAGGCTGCTGCTGAGAAATTCATGAAATAAAACCGCAATAATACATTGCACGTCCTGGGCATCGAACCTAGAACTTCATGCTCAGCAGTTAGCACTTGCGACCACAAAAAAAAACCGTTTTGCTCGGGATTCAATACGGCGCCCGCTAGATAAGACACTACTTTATCCCCTTGGTGCATAATCTACTACAAGGGGGCTCCCATACATAAAAGTGATATTTCTGCTCGTTTTTATTATAAATAATGTTACGGAAAAGCCTTCGTGCGCGAGTCCGACTCGCACTTGGCCGTTTTATTTTTTATTCTGCATCAAGCTTCTGGCGAAATGTGGTCTCTGCCTTACCCTTTTCAGATTGCAGGCGTGAAGTTTTTTTTTTTTTAATATGTATTAGTTTGTTTGTTATTTTATAATATTATCTTGTGTATTTTATGTATGGGCCTTAGTTGCCTGATAATAAAATTATTGATTGATTGATTGATTGATTACACAAATTTTCAGATGCTGGGGTTCTGAAAACGTTGCCACAATCTTAAATTTATTTGCATATTTAAAGTCGATTATTTAATATTGACGTGACTGTTGTTCTACTCACAATGTATTCAAAATGAATAAATCATGAGATATTCTAAAGCAATGTTTTAACAAATACTTCGCTAATATTTGCTTAACAATCTTGTTTCTGTAGCTCGGGGCAAAATCCAAAGAATAAAAGATATACTTTTCTATTTTCTACTAGCAGTTGCCCGCGATTTGCATGCCACTGAAATCAAAATAATTAGCTAAATTCAAGATATTTTCAAAAGTAACACGATTGTTTAGTATTAATCTCTTTTATTGAAATCGAATACATATAAGAAAAACTTTTATTGTCATGAAAAAATATCAAATAGTTGTAGATAAAATTAATTCACTGAAATCAATTTTAAGGGCATACTAAGCCACTGAAAGTCATTATAAACCTTAATAAAAAAGAGGTATGTAGATGCAGACATCTTATCCTTACCACCGATGCGGCGCAACTGATAGCTTGTATTACTCGAATGACTATTATCGCAGTCACTATAAAACAGGATAAATGAAAGGATCAGTGCACGCCACTGATATCAACTGTCAACGTTGGACGTGAAGACAACCAGTTGTAACTTGTCTACTACGGCTTATTATGGCGTAGAAATATTATAAATTGAGTTAATAACTATATAGTTGTTTGTGAACACATACAAAATATCGCCATGTATTAGAGAAAATCATCATCATCTGCCTAGCCTTTTCCCAAACTATATTGGGGTCGGCTTCCAGTCTTACCGGATGCAGCTGAGTACCAGTATTTTACATGGAGCGATTGCCTATCTGACTTGTCAGACTTTCGGGCCACTAATTCCTGTAACGACTGTCAAAAACCTACAAATGACAGCTGGAACCAATAGCTTAACGCGCTTTTCGAGGCACGAAGAAAACTCGGTATGCAATAGACAAAAAGATCGACCCGTTTATTACTGTTATTATTTAGCCACGAGCTCCTCCATAGATACTTATACATATACAGGATGTAACGGAAAGGGTATAAACATACTGAAGGGTGTGCTTCAGACCATCAAACTGAACATGTTTCTCCATCGGACAAACATCGTTATAGCGAAATAAATATCAGCTGCCCCATACATTTGCGTCGAATAGGTATTGAAATTTTGTATGAGGAGCAGATATTTTTTTCGCTGTTACGATGTTTGTCCGACGGAGAAACATGTTCAGTTTGATGGTCTGAAGCACATCCTTAAGTATGTATATACCCTTTCCGTTACACTCTGTATACAAATAAAATATTCTAATAAATATTAAATTAATTATGTACTTCTTAAAACTCTAAACAATATTACAGTTTAAAAAAGGAGTAAGGAAAGTTTTTTAGGATTATTAATCAAAAAAAAATTCTGTTCTATTCTATTCTTATATTTTCACATAATGCGTCTACTTCAAAAAATGGACATCATGTGATTTATATACAGAATACTGCAGTTCATATCAACGCAAAATATTCTCATTATCTGTCTTTTGACTTATGACTCAACTTGAATCCTTAGCATTTACATACTAACCATGGAAATCTGAGGCATGTTGCCACAGAGGTTTCCTTGTCGCATAAATATTGCGATTTAGAAGCATGTGGCGCTGTGACATGCCACAATCTCTCTACGTTCTAAGGCCAGCTGTATTAGACTCGTGGCTCGCGGTACGAAAACAAAAGGGAGTTAAGAAAATAAAAGAACAGCAAAGAGTAACCCAAGTGGTACTTAGAAACCAGGAATACATATTTATTTAAACTTTCAATTAACGCTCGCTGTCCTCACCAATCTCTTTATACATGTTTGGTTAAACGTGGGTAATACTTTATGGGTGTGTAGTACTCGTGAAATTAAAACACTTTTAAAAATGAAGCCAATCATGAAATTGCGGAAAAAAAGCCTGCTGTTCACTAAACTTTTTCAAGTTATACGTATATATCATAAATGTATGGAGCAGCTGATGTTATTATTTTTTTAAGTTGTCCATTTTCGTGAGTACTACACGCCGTTACAGTAATGCCTACGTTTACGCAAACTCCTTGATTAACGGGTTTTTTTTTCGGGGAACCTAAACTCCCCTTATCGCGGTCGGCCGGAATTTTACGCAAAATGAACGTGATTAATATATATTTCCGTTAAAATCACTTAATAGATGGATTTTTTTTTGTCAGATCGTTTAGTAACGTTTAACATAAAATAACGCTTGTGCTCCCAGAAGTGTTAGACAGACGAACATTTAATAGTAGGTACACACATATGTAACGTTTCGCCAGATTCCAGGAAATATCCTATTACATCAACCGGGCACAAACCTAGACTCCGTGGCAGCCACTGAGTAACCCTGACGGAAAACCCAATAACACTTTGAACCCAGGACCTAATGCTCATTAGTCGCGTTTGCGACCTATAGATCAACGAAGAACGCGTAAAGCAGACAGCCGTATAACAAATAAATAAGTTTATGTAATTCAGAAGTCACAAGATCCATATTATTCATTCATAATTATTTACGTTCACAAAAGTAATTCAAAATGTTAGTAAATACACAGAACTTACTTAACTACCTACGATAGTATTTGATTTAATGTAGGTCGCCCCAAATCTTATCTAACCAGTTGTTAAGTCTGACTCTAAATCTCACCAGAATGCTGTTAGGGCGGCGCAAATTCTGCAGCTCAAGGCAGCGCATTGTTTTCTAAAGATGGCATGAAAGCCGTCCACCTGTGCATCCGCAAACCATCCCTGATGCGCTGCATGACCGCGGCAACCCCATAGACTAATAAATATATAAATGAGAAACCCTGCCTGTGAAACGTTACTTTCATTGCACATTCCACAGAATCTCGCCTTGACGCAGAAGGCATACGTTTAATTGGGTCACACAACCACAGCTGAGCTCTCGTGAGGGTCACGTATGTCCTTCGTTACAATTTTAATTAGGTGAACTGTTGAGTGCTACTTTGTTTTACATTCCCATGTTTACATCTAAGTTCTACTTGTTTTTTACTTTGTTTTAACACGTCTTGTCTTGGACATGGCAACCACATGTCGTGTTTAAAATGTGTCTCAAACATGTATCCAAATTGAGAGAGTTAAGTTTTCCACAAGCTTTCCCTTTCAAACAATAAACGACAACGGAAACGGTTATTTCCAGAAATCCTTCAACAAAATCGGCTTAAAACGTGACTATTCTAGGTCATAAGGCCTCACCTCTCGCGAAAGCGAGCGGGCCTTGATCCACTTAGCAGGATCGCTGCGAGTTGACACTTAGTAAAACTTTAATGTTAGCCAGTGAGTACCAAGGCTTTGTATCTCTCATTAGTATGAAATTTATTGTAGCATGTTGAGAGACAAAGCCTACAATCAAATCTACCATTCCCAGAATCCCATTTCAAAATTCAGGTCTAGAGAAGCCACACTATTTCAGATTTAGCCGCGCTTGCTTAGCTTGGTCCGTGGATGGGTGACCACCCATTACATACCGAGTTTTCTCCGTGCCTCGCAAAGTACGTTAAACTTTTGGTCCGAGCTATCAATAGTAGATCTTTGAAAGTAGTTATATGTAGGCAATAATCCGAAAGTCAGACAACCAGTCTTACCAAGGGGTATCGTATTACCGAGATAGGCAGTCGCTCCATTTAAAATACTGGTATTCAGCTGCATTCGATTAACCTGAAAGCCGACCCCAACATTGTTGGGAAAAGGCAGACAGATGATGAGAAGCCACACGGCATCCACACAGGGTGTACTCTATAGAAGCTAAACCTATTGTCAAAGTAATCTACCAATCGGCCTTGCAATTTGTCCTCTATTGTTCAAAACCAGGTCAGGATTTAATTTGTACTGCAGTCTCCTAGTTCTAAGCCATATGTTCCATATTGAATTGAGACCATTTTGTGAATGGCTTTAGCATGTGTTAATAACGAGCTATATTTGTTTCTGTATCACCATTGTTCTTTTTATACAAATTTTCAACTTTGCTATTTCAAAGAGTTTTAGAACAAGGAGACTTTCTCGCCTCCAAATAACCAGCATTGGAACAAGTTGAATATGTTAATTGAGTAATCGCCGAAAATAGGTTATGGGCATGCGATGCGGAGGAATGAGGAAAGTTTTGAGTATGAATGTGGATGGATAAGAGTTGAGGAAGACTAAAGAAACGATGGATGGACTGAGTGAAGGATGAAATGGCTAGAAAGGAGTAATATAGAAGAAGCAGAAGAAGAACAAAGAAGAAGAAGTAGACAAACTACGCCGACCCCAAATGAATTGGGATAAGGAGAAGAGAATGATGATGAGTCCAACAAAAATAATCTCGTTAGCTTTATAACAGGAATGTGATGGAAAACATCTAAGAGGTTCCGGGAATAATTGCCCCGACGAATCTCGTAGGTATGACATCGGTAGTTAGTAGGTAGGTATTGGACCTGGACACGAGTTGCCATATTTGACCTGGAAGTCCTTGAATAGACTCTGAACACAGATTGTCCGAAGCAAGAAAAACCTGTTCAGGTAGAGATTCATGGATGACGCAGCCCCAGAGTGTAAATGTGGTGTTGCCCCGCAAACGATGGGACACTTGATATCGTGTCTTGCTTGCACATCACAGGAGTTGATGGACGCTACTGAATGGTCACCAAATCTTTTGCTGACTCATTTAAAATTGTCATCGACACGTTAACAAGAAGGTAGGTGTTTGTTAACGAGTTTTTGTTTGTCGTACGAATGGAACAACTACCAGGCGAGACACGTGTTACATACATATCTTACACTAATTCTTAAGGTTAGTTTTTGCTCGCGGCTTCGCTTGGCTTACAGTAGGAAAATGTTGACGGCACGGTTGGCGCATTGGTTGAGCGATTGAATGCTGCTCTGCGTGACGCGGGTTAGATCCCCGCTTAGAACAAATATTTGTACGGCCAACAGATAATTTTTCCAGTTCTGGCTGTTTGTGTATGTGAGTTTAAATATTTTTAAACGCACCCACGATACAGGAGAAATTCCTAGTGTGGGGCACGGTTTAAAAAAAAAAAAAAAATGTCATGCCACGAAGATTATCCCTACATACAAACTAACAATTTATTATATTGGTTTAGTTATATTAGAAAAGTTTTATCTACTCACATGAGTGTGATAATGAACTATGACCGAATTTGGCGGAACTCTCTGCCTGGGTCTGTGTTTCCGAACGCTTACAACCCTAATATCTTCAAAGTTAGAGTGAACAAACTTCTTCTGAGTAAACTCGTACCATCGTCAACTTTGTCTCTGTCATCTCTGACCTAGACTAGAGTCAAGAGCAAACCCATCGCAAAGAAAAAAAAACGAATTCTGACTGGCAAGTGGCAACATACTCTACTTCTACAAATAAGCTGTAAGTTTATTTTACTGCAATCAAAGTTGCTTTGCAACTTGTCCTCCTGGGACTCCATGTGTGCATAAGCTGTGTGTCAACTTGTGATCCGGATTCGTATAGCACTTAGTCCCTACTATTCGTACATTAAAGTTAATTTATCTGCTTGCTTTTCGACGTCCTTCGAGCCTTTCCTAATGGGATCATTTGTGTAATTGTGCAACAGGTCACCACTCCCGTGTGTTGTTACTAACACTAAGTAATACCTAAATTAATGCCTTACTTTAAAACACAATTGGAATTTTAACCCTCAGGTAATTCTCGTATCGTAGTTAAAAAAAAAGGTTCATAAAATAAACACCTGAAATAAATATTTTGAAAATTATTTTTCATGTAGTCTACGCTTTAATAGTTACGGGAACTATAAAGGAAGTCAAGAATTACTGGAAGTCGCCCTCCCCGACCCTCGCTCGAGCCAGCCTGCGATGTTGTGCCAGTAGTTTTAAATCAGCCCCTAAATAATGATATCATTCAGATCCAGCCTGTCCCCATGCAGTCCTCCCCCAGCGACGCCCTGAGCCGAGGCTCGTACCCCACAGGGGGTGCCCTTAGCGTGTAGTCGCTTATTTTATAAGTTGTTATGCCCTGGCTGGAGGCCTTACTCTTAAGGCACCCAAAGGATAGACCGGTTAAGCAGACGACAACCTCCTAGGTTGAATTGCGAGATGCGATTCAAAAAATAAAAAACTGGAAGTCGTCGTATTTCATTAATTTTTCCCTCATTTGAGTGATTGAAAACTTTAAAGGCTTGATTCTGTCTAATCTGGCGGCACGGTAGTTGGCGCAGTGGTTGAACGATCGACTGCTGCGCTGCGTGTCGCGGGTTCGAACCCCGCACGGAACAAATATTTGTAAGGCCCACAGATAGTTGTTCCGGGTCTGGCTGTTTGTGTATGTCGGTTTTAATGTTTGTAAACGCACCCACAAAACAGGAGAAATTCTTAGAGTAGGGCAAAGTAATATAAAAAAAACTCATAAGTCAATAAAATTATAATTAGTAGTAGTGGTTGTTCGGAAGAAATATTCAATGAAGTGTGATTCTCTCTAATCTAGTATTTTATTTCTACGTCTTTATCACTTCGCCACGAGCAACACGCTCAAGCCACTTGTTGACTCAGGAAAAACCAATGAAAGAAGGTCAGGGTTATCCAGGAGTCACCGCTACGCTGCGAGTATACACGTGACGGAAACAACTGACGCGCGTGTCGTTTTGACGCTAGTCACATCGCTTGAGGGGGTTTGTCTCCACCGATCCCGAGATCAGATTGAAAAATAATGAGTGAATAACGAGAGGTCGACACACGGAAGCGCGATTAAATTATACTTTTTTTTTTGTAAGCACGGATACTGTGATCAGTGGGCAAAAATATTCATTAATTTGTTGTTGGAAACGGATCCTGAGATCGGTATATATGTTACCGGCCAAACCCGATTTCCGGCTAAACTAATTTGTCCTAGGCCAAACTCAATCAAAAGGACTCTGCACTCCATCTAAATGGGTTAGGTTAGTTTATAACTGTGACCATAAACGCGCGAGCTGAGCGAGCGTAGCGAGCGATGCCACATCCAAGTAGGGCGCATTGTAAATGGGTTAGTATATCCTGACACGATAAACCAGTAAACCGGTTTGGCCTTGGACAAACTAGTTTGGCCTGAAATCGGGTTTGGCCCATAACATATACAAAACGGCGGGATCGGTTTCCAATTTGATCTGAGCTCGGGATCGGTAGAGACAAACCCGAACGGGGTCTCACTTGATAACTAGATATCGGATATTCGGATGTATATTTACCTAAACTTACTGCAAATAAATAATTTTGACTTTGACTTGACTAAAAGAGCAAAGAGTACAAAAGTATGGAAGCGGCTTTATTATATTACCCATATTTCCTGCTATAGAAACCTTTCATCAAAAGAGGAAAGGTTTATTTTAAGTATTTAAAAAAAAAAACCTAAAATTGTATATTCAACTACAAACAATATCGAAAAATCGTCCTCTTTGTCGCAAACGAGCAAAATATCAAACTTTATCATTTTCATCATCTTCCTCCCAATTACTTGACATCGGCGAAACACGTTTTTTTCTTCCATTTGCCGTTACCACGCTCTCATTGACACATTTTTCTTTCATATCGTTGCCCGCATAATCCATCCATATTTATTTGTTTCCTTTCCTTATCCATCCATCAACACTAAAATTCGATATAAATCAATCTCAATTTATCGTACGTCTAAAATGGCCATAGATTTTTATTATTCCTCCCACATCCGATACATCATCATCATCATCATCATTACAGCCCGAAAGACGTCCACTGCTGGACATAGGCCTCCCCCAAGAAGGGGGGGTTTTGCCATAATCGCCACGCTTGGCAGGTGGGTTGGCGATCGCAGTACTGTTGTTACAAAAGCACAGAGAACGCTGCTGCCCATTCTCTGGCAAGTCCCTTAGTCGCCTCTTACGACACCCACGGAAAGATATGGGATGGTGCTATTCTTTACGTCCGACACCACACAGAACCTTACGATACATACGTGAACCCAAAGTAATACTTATTATACAAAACCTCCCAAAATAGCAAATTGTAAAATAGTAATACCAGACACTTCTCAATAGGCGTAGAGTGCTTTGACTTGATATTTGTCTACTTATAATAGCAACATTGCGAACACGTCCAATATGATACTAGAAGTCTCAAGTACAAAGCCCAAAACTTAAAGGGTCCAAAGGAAAAGCATGTGTAAAGACTACTGCTTGTATAATTAATAATTTTATCTCTTCAAAAGTTTGAGCACAAGCATTATTTTCTTTAATCCATACCTAATTGAAAATTCTCTGCCATACACAACTTTTTAGTAGGGATTCTTATAAGAATCAATCAAAATATCAATCAAAGAATCAATTAAAATCGTATTAAGGTGAATACAAAATTGCTGCACCAGTTAAATGCTGTTGGTTTAATAAATTGCTGCAGTACGTAAAATTTATTTAATAACACAATTTGATATAAAAGGGAAAACTATAGTGTAGGAAGGGGTCCATATTGGCTCACCTAAAGTTCTTTACCCGAAATTGTTCTTCCTAACGATTTGTAATCCGAATTATCATTCTTCCTAAAATTTTTCATCCTAAAGTTTTCATTCATACTATTTGTAGTGCTACCAGCGATGTTCATAACACTCATGTTTCCGAAAATTTTAATTAATAATATCATTAATGTAAATAATTTAAACTCCTACTGTTTTTTATCATAACGCTTTTATCCCTAAACATAATTACCATAATATTTTCACTGATACTCAGATAGAAACATTTACCAAGTGTAATAAAAATATGTGTGGGTAGAATATATTTATAGTTTTAATTTGGGTGGGGATTAGGTCAGAGTGTCGTCTTGGGGGCACTATGAAAAAAAAACTTAGAAAAATTTTGCGACCAATTTCGAGGTAGCGTGTGTAGTTGGTCACAGTTCTAACCTAACTTAACCCATGGATATCTTTCCAGGTACACACCGCAATAAATAAAAAAACCGGCCAAGTGCGAGTCTTACTCGCACACAGGGTTCCATAGCCCCAAACAATATTTTGAACTTTCATTCATTAGTTAGTAGTATTAGTTAGTAAACTTCCACTCAACCGCAAAACTAAATTGGTTTTTCATAGTATTTTAATGAAAAACAAAGTTACTGCTGCAGTTTGATGAAAAAGTCCCATATCTCAAAAACTAAACATCATATCTTATTGAAACCAATTTTCGTTGATAGTTTTTTTTACTTTCTACAATCCTAAATATTTTCAGAATTTTCCTCGTCTTACTTTAGAAATTAGAGGGGGGGACACACATTTTACCACTTTGAAAGTGCCTCTAGCGCAAACTATTCGGTTTAGAAAAAAATGATATTAGAAACCTCAATATCATTTTTGAAGACCTATCCATAGATACCCCACACGTATGGGTATGATGAAAAAAAAATTATTGGTTTTCAGTTCTATGTATGGGGAACCCCAAAATTTATGTTTTTTTTTCTATTTTTGTGTGAAAATCTTAATGCGGTTCACAGAATACATCTACTTACCATGTTTCAACAGTATAGTTCTTATAGTTTGGGAAAAAAGTGGCTGTGACATACGGACGGACAGACAGACAGACAGACAGACATGACGAATCTATAAGGGTTCCGTTTTTTGCCATTCGGCTACGGAACCCTAAAAAGTAAAAGTTACGCATAATCAATGTACATAATACTGATTCTTAAGAATAAAAAAAAAAACTAAACAAAAAAGATATGACTTTGAATAATAGTGTAAAGATGGTTATGTTGAGAAAATATAGGAAAACAAATAAAAGTATAATAGATGTTTATTTCTACTGACATTATGAAGTTGAATGCTTCGGAATTATGAACATTAGAGACAGAGTAGTTAGGAATTGCGATTGTTAGGATGAAAAATGTTAGGAAGAACATTTTCGGATTTCCAATTATCGGAGTTGAAAATTTAGGTGAACTTTGGCGCACCCTGTAGGAAGAAGTTACCTTGCGTCGACGCTACTGCATTTTAGAATGGGGATGGAAACTGTGGAACTAATGGCGCTACCATAGCTGGTTCCAAGCATCGTCATTGGTTGAAAATCTGGTAATGTCATTTTATATTTCATAATAGCTCGACCTCATTGGTCAGATTGAGAATCAGCTATAGTCGTGCCATCTACAATTAGCTTTTAACGGGCTTCCAAATTAGGTTCGCATTTGTTAGTCACTTTATGAGCCGAAGACATTCAAATTATTCGAGTACAGTTCGAGTTCAGTGAAAGAGCACTAGTTAATTGCATTAAATGCTTAAAACATTGAAATTAAAACTAGGTTTTTAGGCCCGTAGACAATAGTGTCTTATATAATGTCAAAAGTCCACTTTATTACGCGGCATCTCTCGCATTACAGTCATAAATTATTCCACAGAACCGTTTTAAATTTAGCCTATGACACTCAGGGAGGAGCTCGTGGCTAAATAATAACAGCCGCCCAGGTCGATCTTTAAGGTTAGCCGTGCTTGCCGAGGTTGGTCTGTGGATGGGTGACCATAATTACATATCGAGTTTCCTCCGTGCCTCGGAAAGCACGTTAAGCCGTTGGTCCCGGCTGTCATTTGTAGATCTTTGACAGTCGTTACGAGTAGTCAGAAGCTAAAAGTCTGACATCCAGTCTTACCAAGGGGTATCGTATTACCCAGATACTGGGTTGTGGAGGTCAGATAGGCAGTCGCTTCATGTAAAATACTGGTACTCAGCTGCATCCGGATAGACTGGAAACTGACCCCAAGATAGTTTGGGAATAGGCTAGGCAGATGATGATGACTCAGGGATAATGTAACTTCCCATTAGTACATTTTTTTTGTATCGTATCAGTATTTCAAACAAAGTCTGTATACACACAAACTTTAGCTCTCTTTATTGTAGATATTGATTTGTTGACAGTGAAAGCCTACACAAAAAGATTTCCACTTCATATTAAGTGCGTGATCTTACATACTGTAATGAACTCCACCATGTTAATGATCTTCCACCCCTATTGGTCAATAGTGATAGATGAGCTCAACTCAACAGAGCTAGACTCTATTGACCCCAACCAAGGATTTATTGCAACAGTGGCAAGGATAATTTATTGATGTAGGTGGTCATGGGTTTATGTCATATCATACTCGGTGGGTCTTATTGGTCTTAGTGTGTGAATCATCGGAGTGCAAAACATGCCGCCTGTTTACACTGAAAGGGGAGGCAGAGGTGTACTATCACTAGCATTAAGTGAGACATCTTGGTACACATTGTAAAATCACGTTTAATAATTCTCAGAAAATTTAATTTTCTACATCGACGTAAACAGACTTTACACGCCTTCCAAAAGTATCCTAATCCTAACTATCCTAATCACACTAATAATAATAGAAAGGCGAAAGTAAGTTTGTTTGTTTGTTACCTCTTCACGCCTCAACCACTGAACCGATCATCCAGAAATTTTGCATATACTTTGTCAGGTGTACAGAAACGGACATAAGATATATTTCATCGCGAAAAAAGTACTGATCCCGAGGCAAACAATAATAACGTCCTTTTCAAAATAGATGGCGCCACGTGTCCGAGACGGTTATAGTCAAATTCTAAATTTACGCGGGCAAAAGCTAGTAGATAAATAAATTCGTCTTCTTCTGTATGGGGTCGAATGTAAAGAATAGCACCATCCCATATCTTCTCGTGGGTGTCGTAAGAGGTGACTACGGGACTTGCCAGAGAATGGACAGCAGCGTTCTCTGTGCTTTTGTAACAACCGTACTGCGATCGCCAACCCGCCTGCTAAGTGTGGCGATTATGGCAAAACCCCCATTCTTAGGGGAGGCCTATGTCCAGCAATGGACGTCTTTTGGCTGAAGTGATGATGTAATGATGATGTGAACTTACCTATTTCAATTGAATTATGTTGAGTTCGTAAAAAAACGGACTTAATGTCTTAAGAAATTCTATACCAATCCTCCAAGGATAGTAGAATGATAACATGCATTCATCTTTCATAAAATAATTTCTGCTGTTCATCTGTGCAATATCTGAGCTAAATTCGAGAGCGTTGGTCCCGGCTGTCATTTGTAAATCTTTGACAGTCGTTACACCTAGTCAGTGGCCCGAAAGTCTGCAAGACTGTCACAAAAGGGTGTCGTATTACCCAAGACTAACTAGGTTCTGGAGGTCAGATAGACAATCACTCTACGTAAAATCTTGAAATTGAGTTTATGATGATGAGTTTTACGAAATCTGCCAATAGTATTCGAATCAATAGTTTCATAGTATTCGAATAGTGGGATATTGCAATGAAGAGTGTCGATAACGTCCGCGCGTTCTGACAGTGTACGTGTGTTGGGCATCAACGGATTTCATATTAGCCAATGCGACGTGCGTGAAATCCGCATCATCGCAGGACCGCGCGTACGAGCGGTGTCGGGAGAAAAAATCCACCTAAGTAACGACAAAGGTAAGTGCATTTTTCAGTCACGTCTTGCTGCAAGACATCGCAGCCTTATACAAGAAAAACCTAGTGCGGCCCGCCTGTGTAAATAGTAAGAAAGTAATGTAGGAAGGAGGGTTTCTGCATTCGAACCTATAGAAGCAACAGTCGAGTATACAGACTGTAAACGGAGGGCCCATCCGGAAGACCAAGCCAAATAATATCATATTTCAGAATTATACTGCAGACATTTTTTAAAAAAAAATACGTTACCTATTCTGCTATATATTTATCGCTAAAAATATAATAAGGCACGTCTTTTGCAAAATTGTCTTTAATTAAAACATTTAAGACTATATCAGTGACCTAATGACAAAAATTTACGAACAAAAAAATTTATGTTCTATTCTTTTCTTACGACAGTAGTAAATTTTATTTTAATTTAGTATTCCTAATACATGTAAATGAGTTATTTTCGCCCTAAGATGACCCGAAACAAACAAAAGAATATCTTTATCAACAAAATACGATACACAACACGTATTAAAAACGAGACATCGTTAAATTTATACGATGACAAGGACAACGGTTTCCATTAAAAATAAATTGTATATTGGAGCGAAATAATTTAAGTATGAAGAAAAATGCTGGCGACATTTTCTCACTTGAATTGTGCATTATGTCTACTTGGCAGCCATTTTTCATTTCTATCATAAAATATGGCGAAACAGGATCCTCTTCATAATCTAAAAGCAAGAGTGAAAACTCTATTATGTAAATACGAGTATGTACTATCTCCAAAAGTTGAAACTGCTCATTTTAAAAACCAAATCCCGTGCACACGATGTACACACCTGTTTACCGTGCAGGGTGTCACCTTGTTTCGCAGACAGAAATTTCACAGAAAATGTTTCACATAATATTTAGTCCATGTATTTTTATTTCGTATATTTTTGTTACAACTACTATTTACTTAAAAACATATTTTACAGAAACACACTCAATGAATTTTATAATCACATTTTTTTTATTTAACGAACTTATTAAACAGTAGAATTATTTTTGAACGAATATTGTTTGTTCGATGTATGTTTCCATGGTATTTTATTACAACTAAAATTTTAACTTTAAATTAAAATATTGTCTTTAAAAGTCTAAAGTATTGCGCTACAAAATTTAGTGGCAGAAACGAATGGCTGCAAAACCGACTCCACGTAGTCTTGTCTGCCCTATCCCTAGAGTGTAGTTTAAGCCCACGTAGGCGCGGAGGGCGAGACGGCCCGCGAGCTGAGGAGCAGGTTGTTCTTAACGCTCGCTTAAGCTGCGGTGGTGTGCGTTAATACAATCTGCGACGATAAGCTCGCGTGGGGCCGCCGGTGCCCGCAGCGCCGGAGCCGTGACAGAAACCATGCCTGTTGCATTTTGCATGCTTGCTTGCACGCTGCAAGTTGCATGCTTGCTTGCATGATGCATGCAACATGCAACAGACATGGACAATAATAGTGAAAATAACAAGATTATTTTCCTGCTTAACAAGAATTACCCGCATTATTTTTGTAAACTCGGTGTTGTAATTTTATAGAAGGGTATGCATTTTATCAAAGGTATTGAAACGTTTACAAACTTTCATTCGATTAAATGTTATTCTTGGTAATAAGTTTTATGTGAAACAAACAATATGTGGATAAAGAATATTTGATTTATTATTCTATGATATGAATATTATAACATTAAACTTTATTTGAAACAAAAATCATGATTTAAATTTCTTCAAAGTAAGTATTCTACGTATTGATTATTCTATGAAATTTCATCATTTTCCTACCCTTATCCCAATTTACTAAGAGTCGACGCAGCATGCCTTCTTCAAAGAAACAAAAAATTGACCATACAAGACAGCAGGTCTAACCATGGTTTATAAATCTTCCCCTTGAGTTTAAGGGGAATACGGGGGTCGCAGATTGTTCCCGAGACCTGCCGCCACTTCATCTACCCAGTGTTGACACTAAGATTATCTCTCGTCTCATCTGAACTTATTTGTATTGATTAATATGGGTTTTATGCGTGACCGCTATTTTGAAAATAAAATAAAATGGCGGAAGCTAGGTTACAAAAATTCAGCCTGGCGCTGCAAGCCGGAATAGTCCTTACGGTGGTCAGATTTAGCTTTTGGTGACTGTACGTGTAAAAAGATTTAGTTACTATAAAAGCTTAAAAGTACTGTTCATTGTGGAAGAAACTCAGACGCTAAAAAGGTTATTACGTTTTTAGTACATCAATCTGAACCCACATAGAAATATTTCCATTTTTTTTATTGTGCCAATATTAATTTTGAATAAAACATATATATTACTATCTCATTTATTTATTTCTTCACAAATTGATTACATAATTAAATTTTCCTTACAAAAATAAATTAAAAAAAAACTGTAGGTACCCCACCGACATCGGGAACAAGGGCTCCAGAGAAAGGAACCTCCTAACCATACGAGCCGTGTCCCAAGGGTACTGCTTTCTGAATCAAGCCCTTGTTCCAGCTGCCTAACAAGAGCCTCATCAGATATTAGTCGAGACTCTTGGCAATTAAGCTATTGGGTGATACGGCTATCGGCACAATGATTGCAGAGTCCACATCCCACATGTCGACAACCCCGTGAGCCATGTCCAAATCAAATCGAAATCAAATCATTTATTTACCTTAAAGCATGCAAAATTTATTGAATCATGTCATGGTTTATCAATATTAGGATTAACATTGAAGTATATAAAATCTTGATTACAGATACTTGATTTGCTTATCTTTCTCGGCTTTCACGAGGTTTTCGTTATGCGGAACTGTTATGTCAAAAATTATTGCGCGCCGCTCTGATCGATCCACCACCACTATATCAGGCTTATTGGCTACAATTATCAGTGATGATGGATTGATCCCAATACAGCGTGATATTGCCATTTTCGAGAACTGGGTCGGGCACAAACCTATAATACGGCACTTTCGATTCTATTTATTAGATTACGAAGAAGAAATTTATTTATGATTCTTAAATAATTGACTGCTTATAAATTATAATAGCTACCTTAACAAACTTAACAACTTACATTAACGAACATAGATTAAACATAATTTAATTAGACGATTTTTATTTATAGAAAACACGATGCTACGAATTATTGCTTGTTTTTTGCAGAATTTTATGAGCTAGAAGGTTAATTGGGTTTCATTTAATAAAAGTCTTCAATGACTGGCCTAAAAAAATCGCTTAGGTTTTACTTTAATATTGGTCTTTACCTATGAAATTGCCGTTTTGTTTGAAAAAAGTTAAAGTATTTTTTTTTCGAACTTATTTATTTCTTTTATTCAAAGTTATCACCCCTGCTATCATGCATCTTTGCCAACGCTGTGGCAGTTTATGGATGCCCTTCTTGAAAAAATCAGCTGGACGGGAGACAACAAACTCTTCAAAGGCGTTTTGTACTGCCTCTCGGGAATTGAATTTTTTCCCGCTAAAAAGTTGTCCAAATTTTGGAAAAAGTAATAGTCGGAAGGCGCAAGATCTGGTGAGTATGGCGGTTGAGGGAGAGCTTCCAAACCCAACTCATGCAGCTTAGAGACGGTCTGTTGTGCAGTATGGGGCCGCGCGTTGTCGTGAAGTAGCAGTGGAGACGACCGATTGACCAAAGCTGGTTGCAGACGTGCGAGTTTCGCCATCATTGTGGTCAGTTCTTCAATGTACACATCTGCAGTAATGCTCTCGCCGTTTTGTAAAAAGCTATGATGAATCACACCAGCACTAGACCACCAAACTGTGACCATCACCTTTCTAGGGGTCATTTTTCGTTTTGCACATTGCTTTGGTACCGAACCAGGATCTAACCAACTTGCTGAGCGCTTTCGATTGCCAAAAAGAATCCATTTTTCGTCGCACGTAACAATTCGGTTCAAAATTCCTTCATTTCTGTGCCTGTTAAGCAGCGCAAGGCAAGTCTCGACGCGTACGTTGCGCTGGCGATCGTTAAGTTCGTGGGGCACCCAACTATCAAGCTTTTTTATCTTGCCAATCTGTCGCAAATGGACCAATATTGTTTTAATGCTAACATCAAAAGCTGCTGCCAGCTCAGCTGTAGATTGAGTTTCAGCAGCTTCAACAATCACCTTTAATTCATCATTGTTGACCAAAGTTTCCGGACGACCACGAGGTTCATTTTTCAAGTCAAAATTCCCAGAACGGAACCGAGCAAACCAATAACGGGTTGTGCGTTCGTTTGTACAGTTCTCTCCGTAAACGTCGTTGATGTTACGGGTCGTTTGTGCCGCGTTGGTGCCACGACGGAACTCATATTCCATAATTACACGAAATTTCAAAGTATCCATTATGAGGAAAAATTTTGAAATGTAATGAAAATACAACGCTAATCAATAACAAAAGACTGATTTTGTAAATAGAATGTCATATTTTTAAAACAAAATTAATTTGAATTTAGAACTCATAGCCAATCAAAACTTTTTTTTGTTTGAAAAAGTCTATACTGCAATACGGCAATTTCATAGGTAAAGACCTATTATATTCAGAATTGGCTAAAAGACTATTCATAATCTGTCGTTGCCTTTTCCCAACTACCTATGTTTGGATGAGGGGTCGGCTTCCAATCTAGCTGACCAGAGCGGTGCCTACCGACTTCGACAACCCATTTAGTACTGGGTAATACGATACCCCTTTGGTAGGACTGGTTGACCACCTGACTACCTGACAGCCAGGACCAACAGCTTAGTGTGTTTTCTCGAAAATTGGTATGTTATGGATGTTCACCAATCCACGGACCGATCTTGACAAGCGCTGCTTAACCTTGACCTTTGACTCATGCGGCTGTTATTATTTAGCAACAAGCTCCTCAAAGCAAATTTATCTAAACTAATATTATAAAGAGGAAAGATTTGATTGTTTGTTTGTTTGTTTGTATGTTTGTTTGTTTGCATTGAATGGGCTCCGAAACTACTGGTCCGATTTGAAAAATTCTTTCAGTGTTAGATAGCCCATTTATCGAGGAAGGCTATAGGCTATATTTATATCATCACGCTACGACCAATGGGAGTGGAACAGCAATGAAAAATGTTGCAAAAACGGGGAAAATGTGACGCAAACGAAGTTGCGCCGGTCAGCTAGTTTGTTATATACTTATGAGCCATCAGATCGCAAATATCCCGTTCTGAATTTCCAAATGATCCGTGGTACGAAAAGCGCCGACGCTCAAAATGGGCGTCCATTATTGCTTAATTTCTTTGATCCCATATAATTATACGACATCGACATTCGACGTCATATTATGGTAACGACCTTTTGAGTTTTTAATTAACCGAGCTTTATTGTAAAAAAAAAACATTTCTATTTTTCCTAGCTTATACATTTTTGTGAAGTTAATTGATCATCAAATCAAATCAAAATCATTTATTTCAAGTATTCCAGCTACAGGCACTTTTGAATAGTCGAACAATAATAAAAATTAACAAATTAAAAAGTTTTTTTTGTAACTGAAAATGCAACATATTTATCAAAAAATTATATATTATCTATAAATTTTTACGACAAGTACGGCCTAAAACTCAAACTCCGAAATACTCTCGTAAAATTACGAGATTATTGTATTTTTACATGCACCTGTCGCCTGTAAATTTTATTGAATAGGGCCAAGGTGTAGTATTTCATTTTTCGTTAAAGGCTAAAAGTATACGGCTTAAGCTATCTAAGCATTACATGAAAAAGAAGCAACAAGCTGCACAAAAAAACAATCCTGCGGAACATAGCCGACTATTTGAGATGGACTCAGCCCAGCGGAATTTACAATGAAAGCTTTTGTGTTATTTGAAACGTAAATAAAGTGTTTTAGAAAAAACAATCTTCAAAAGTATAAAAAATTTCAGCTCAATCGGAGACCGGGAAGTGGATCAAAAAATTACTGAGATTTTTTAACATTATTGGTGTTTACAGGTGAACCTAATAAAAGCCCGTTATTAATAATTGAAATTCAGAGTTAAAAAAATTCTGGGTAAGCGTTCCCCGTCTTATTCCTAAGCATCTACCAGACAATTTCTGAATGGACAGCTAACACTAATGAACCTGTGCAGCTGTTACAAGTCAAGTTTGAAGTTTCACTTCATCTCTATTTACCCGTGAGGCTCTCAATATTGATAAAAGAGTAACCATTTATTATAACCATGTATTTTATATATCCTTAGTATGTCTTATTAAATTATTATTTTTTAACGATAGACAACTACCACTGTTTGTCTCTGCATCACCCAAAGGTTGACTGGTAGAAAATACCTATGGCATTAAGTCCGCCTGTGTACATTGTACTTGAAGTGTGAAATAAATAACCATGGTGTTTCTTGCCGGTTCTTCTCCACAGGAAATGACCAACCCGAACCGAGCGCCTTTTTGTCGACGTTTTATAAGTGCCCATGTAGGCCTATGTAAAATAAAATATTTTGATTGAATATTTCTTTTTTTCTAATAAAACGGAAAATTTAACATCGTCAAAGATCAACATTAAAAGAGAATCTTTATTAACTGTTAAAATACACTGCTATTTTAAAGGCAGGTTTTCTTTAGGTTTTCTTACAATTACATTATTTTACGAAGGACTACTTGAATAAGAGTCTCCTAAATATAGAACATCTTTGACACATTGCTTTGGTTTCGAAATCGAACATGTTTTATCTTTTGTTTCAAAATGAATCTTATTTCTTCGAAATCTAGGTCGATTAGAGCACCAGTAATGATTCTTGAAATCAAAAGTATTTCATGAAAGCTGAAAGAGAAAGATTAATGTCTTTATCCTGACTTGGCACGTGCGACGATTGACTTAGGTGGACGCAGTAATTATTTTCGCAATGTGCCAAAAAAAGCAATACGTTCTAAAAGTAGTAAGAGATCAAAAACTTTAAAACAACCACGGCTATCCTCTGTACTTCACTATGTACCTTAATTTATTAAATACATTAAAATATATAACGTGTAAGTGGTTTATTTATTAGACGATAAAATATTTAATGGTTTCTAGATACATAACAATTTCAGACGAGAATATTTTCTTGTTTCATACTTTTTAGAGCGTTATTTTTCAGTAGTTGGGTTTTACATTTTGAACTTACTTTGACTGCTGCGATAAAATAAAATAAATAAATTAAAGTCTTTGTGAGTATTTTATTGTTAGTAACAATGGTGCTTAAGTAACTAGTTTATTATTATTAGTAAAATAGGCTCGATTTAGCGATACTCTTAAAACAAAACATGTTGTTAGGGAACCGATTCCCTACCATTAGTATTTAGATCTGGTCAAATATCATAAAAAAGTTTTTTTTTTCAAACCTTTCCTTTCCGCCTACTAGCCAAGCCATTATACCTAGCGTCTGTCCCTCATCTCCTCTCGGACACTCGGATGGCTTCCAGTAAATCATTGTTGATTGATGGCTCGCATAGACAACCGACATAGCATAGGACTTTCAATAGTGGCAGCTAAATTTAGAACATTGAATTTGTGGAGGCTTTATTCGAATAAAGTGAAGTGTGTTTATTTTATTTATTAGGGACAAAAAAAAGTTACATGTACAAGTTTAAAACTGTGTCTTTAAAAAAATAGGTAAACACATAACCCACAGCATTGTCCAAGAGTTAATAAATGAAAAAATATGGAACGGAAATGTATTGAACATTTTGTGTGTGAGTTAATTAATTAATTGTATGATGACTTCGCGCTTCCACCTTCAGGTTGAATGGCAGACTATTATCAAAGTGTGAATGTAGGTAATTGAAAATTCCGGGAAGGTTGGAAGCAAGACAAACGGCGGAAGTGACCTTGTGTCCTTTTAAAGTCAGGTGCGCAGTATTATGAAACTTCGGCGTAGTATGCCTTACGGCGTATTGTTCCTTACTGCGTAGTATTTTAAGATGATTATGTAAGAGATAAATAACGACTCGTAACTATTATTATGAAAGTCTCGTCCCTGACGAACAATTTCGAAGTAATGAATAAGTAACTATGTGTTTTTAGGCCTTGTCAAGTAGCAAACGCTTTTAAAAGTTTTCGTACATTTAGAACAACTTTTAACGGGATTTTAATGACTTATATATTATACTAAACACTTCAACCAACTTATCTCTGCAGGCGGAAAAACACAAATTTTGACGTCTTAAAGCAGTATTGTTTTACTCTTATTCCAATGTGGGAAAGAAACGGAGCTATACAGGATTTATCGCCTTCTCTTTCCCACAATAATGTTTTAAGATGTCATGGTAGGCCTTCGGCACACTTAAAGTGGTCATATTATAGATTATGTCTATCCTACATTTTTTTTTTCTTTTCCTCCATCTTTATTGCTATAATGTCAACCTGTCGAGGTAAAATTCAAAATCATGTATTTGTGAACTTATTTTACGTCCAGAGGTTCTGAAGTTATTTTTAACTCAAGGTACATCGATATGGCCGCAGTAGCTGCTGAAATATTCATTATCCTCCAATATAAAAAAAAACTCTAGACAAATAACACCGAGCAATTTAAATAAATTTAATAATAACTTAATTAGTAATTTAGGCATTCCGGGCCATGTTATTGAAAATGTAAATCAATTTTATGAGGAATTCTTTTCAGTGGTTAACGTAGAGTTCAATAATACATTAAAAATGAAAACTAAATCTATTTACCCTAAATTTATGTTCAGTGACTGGGCAACTAAGGGTATTAGGATAAGTAGGGAGCGATTGTTTGAGTTGTACGGCCTTAAGCCTTACATCAACTCGGAAACTTTCAATAAATATGTTGCAACTTATTCAAAAATCTTTAAAAACACTTGCAAGGTAGCTAAAGCCTTATTTATTAGCAACAAGATTAAGTCTGCCGATAACAAAATAAAGACGGTTTGGAAAATTATCAATAGTGAAACAAATAGAAATAAAAAACATAATAATGATATCAGACTAGAGACTTCACATGGTCTTCTAAGTTCTAAAAACGAAGTAGCTCAAGAATTTGTAGATTTTTTTACCAATATCCCGCTTAAAACTACCGAAACCTTAAATTCCTCACCCTTGCTTTCCATTGACTTATTAAAGGCGAACGTTTCTGCCTGTCCGATTGAGTTTCAATTTAAGCATATAAACCCCATAACAGTCATTAAAGCTTTTAAGGAAATCAAAATCAAATTTACCGAAGATCTATAGGGAATGTCTGTTAAAGTTTGTCAAGCCATTATCGACACTATAGCACCGTATTTAGCCTTAATTTTCAATTTGTGTGTGGACCAGGGAGTCTTCCCAGACCTTATGAAATACAGCAAGGTAATACCACTTTTCAAATCTGGGGACAGTAAAGAGACCAATAACTATAGACCCGTTTCCGTGTTGCCGGTTTTCAGCAAAGTGTTTGAAAAGGTAATGCTTAATCAAATGCTCACCCACTTTAGCACCAATAAAATCTTACATGACAAACAGTATGGTTTCACCAAAGGACGTTGTACGACTGACGCCGGTGTCACTTTATTAAAACATATATATACTGCGTGGGAAGAGGCACAAGATGCCATAGGAATCTTCTGTGACCTCTCGAAGGCATTTGATTGCGTAAATCACGAAACCCTGCTCTTGAAACTTGAACATTACGGTTTAGGTAAACTTGCGCTCAGTTTAGTAAAATCGTATTTGAATGATAGACAGCAGCAAGTACAAGTAAATGGTGTAAATTCAATGGGTTTAAAAGTAAAAATGGGTGTACCACAAGGTTCAATATTGGGTCCTTTCCTCTTTTTAGTATATATTAATGACCTACCCCATTTGTTTAAAAACCAACCACAAATGGTGTTGTTTGCTGACGACACTTCTTTAATATTTAGAATAAACAGACGTGCCACAAACCTCAACGACGTAAATAACGCTCTAATGCAGGTCCATAACTGGTTTACCGCTAATAATTTAGTATTAAATGGGAATAAAACTAAGTGTATAAGATTTACTCTACCAAATGTCAAATGTAGTGATTGTGACATAGTATTAAATCAAGAGAAACTTGAATTTGTCGATGAAACTGTTTTCTTGGGGATCACGCTCGACTCAAGGCTACAATGGGGTTCTCATTTAACATCTCTTGCAGGACGGCTGAGTTCAGCAGCATATGCTGTCAGGAAAATCCGTCAATTTACTGATGTAGATACCGCGAGGCTAGTGTATTTTAGTTATTTTCATAGCATTATGTCATACGGTATTTTACTATGGGGACGGGCTGCAGACATCGAGTCTATATTTATTCTGCAGAAAAGAGCTATCAAAGCCATATATAATCTACGTAGGCGCGATTCTCTAAGAGAACTGTTTAAGGAAATTAACATCATGACTGACCTTGTCAATATATCTATGAAAATATCATGTACGTTAGGAAAAATCTGCATTTATTTAGTAAAAGAAGTGACCGGCACCACTATAATACTAGAAACAGGGACCAACTGGTTCAGCCAGGTTTCAGGTTAGCTAAAGTAGACTCATCTTTCATGGGGTACTGTTTAAAATGTTACAATAAAATTCCTCCCCCCATTCTACAACTGAATGAAACGAAATTTAAATCTTGCATAAAGCGCACACTATGTAGGCAAGCATATTATAAGTTGGGGGATTACATTGATGATAAAAATGCTTGGCTCAATGCTGGTCCTGCTCCACAACCATAGGGGCTATCAAATTACCATGTGAAGTTACTGTGGAAGCTGCAGAAGATTGTATAAATATCTTTGCTTTGTATAGATTCAATCTCTTAGTATTATATAATTGCATAGCACATGTGTGAAAACTATGTACTGTAAAGCCACCATTTACTGAGTACCTACATCTTACTTACACTGACGCGAATTTACCCTGGCGGTTGATTGAATGTCATGCTCACTTAAATGTCACGCTGATGGCGGCGGGTGTGTCGGGTCATTTAGTTCCCTTCAATATGGTTGAGTTGAATGATGGCTGATACATGCGTCATGTTCGTGAACGGGCGCTGTCAGTTGTGCCTGGTCATCTCTTAGCTGCCATGGTTCATTTTTAATTATTTTAACTTTATTTTCGAATTATTGATTTCGTCTTTTACTCTGGACGCTAAGAACTTGCCCGTATTTCTACATCGTTCTCACATACTAGTACTTCTCAACACGAATGATGTAACCAAGATTCTGTAACATATTTTAATTTAAAAGAGTGTCCATGGAGTTTCTTGCCCATTCTTCTCCATAGAGATCTACGCTTTGGAATGGGCAACTACAGTACTTTCACAAGTTATTATGTCTTGTGACTGGGACTGTAGCTTAGCGTTCTTTTTTTTTTGTTCTTTGACTTTCAAAAGTGCCTGTAATGGTCTAATTGAAATAAATGCTTTGAGTTTGAGTTTGAGTTTATCTAATTCCAGATTCTAGTTTCAGTCGAAAATCTGGAAACGCGTACGTAACAGTTTGTGCTTTAATGATATGAGTCGTTTCAGCTTCATATTTCCGGTTGTTAACTTATGACTGCACAGTTCTTGCTCGAAAGAGGCAGTATGTATTTGTATGACCATGTTAACAGAAGTCACAATATTACTATTGACCAAATAATGCTGCTGATCGAACAGGCTGCCTCGTTGTTAGTGGGTTTTTCCATCATAAATGTCTCAGTAGCAGCCACGGAGTCTGGATTTGAGTCCAGGTTTGGTAATAGGCTCGCCCCCTATTACATGGGACTTAAACATAACTGGCTAAAAGTTGATGTCCTATTAGGTGCGCCTCTACCTAACCCTTCTGGGATTGCAGGTGTGATGTTATGTGTTATGATCGAACAGGCACTAAAAGTTCATCATCAGTTTTCCAACAATGATGGTCTAATACGCACTAAGCGTTTTGGGAATACTTTTATAATGCGTACCGCTAAGGAGTGGAATTCCCTGCCGGAGTCTGTGTTTCCCGATAGCTACAATCTGGAGGTCTTTAAGTCAAGAGTGAATAGGTTTCTTCTAGGCAAGCGTGCTTCACCGTCGACCACATCATCGCTTACCATCAGGTGAGATAGTGGTCAAGCGCAGGCCTATTGATAATAAAAAAAAAAAAAAAAAAATTTTCAAGTCTAACTAGATACAGCTAAATACTAGTTTTTTTTCAATGGTTCGACTTTCTATCAGTTACCCTAGCACAAACACGCTGTATATAAACACAACGTAAATACGTCGATTTTTCAATCGACAATCAACATAATTCTCTATATATATAATTTTTTGTTAAATTGCCTACATCTAGCACAGTCAGTATTATCTTTAGATATGAATAAATTCTTAAAATTATGAATATAATTTTTTAGTATGTTGTCGTGTGATTACGTAACGTTTCCTTATTTATTAAAAAAGCATATTACAAAATTAAGGACTACGTTGAAGATAGAGAAGTTTGACGTTAGCCCCTTCGCACATGCGGCTTCCCGGGTAGCTCATAAACAGCACATATGTGTGTAACTATTCTAAATATTTTTTTTTATTTTATTTTTTTCCATTCTTTTTAATCAGATGTTTTAAAATCGTTTTTAAATCATTACACCTTTTGTTTAGAATAGTTACTTCACGGATGACAACATTGGTGTCACTTATTTAATCTAGTGTTTTTGTGATATTTTCTTCTTTTTGTTTTTGTAGACTCTTTTTCTTATTTACCGATTGTTTGTTAATGTGTGGACATTGAAGGCCTTATAGATTCCTAGATCCTTGGTAACTTTTATCTCATTCTACGTTTTGTAGTAAGGAACTACTAATTGTCAGGCCTACGATGTCCTCCCATTCTTAAGTACCATTGCTGTAACAGAAATATTGTAAAACCAAATGATTTTAAAAGAGTAACTATGGAGTTTCTTGGGGGTTCTTCTCCATAGGAAACGATCAAACCGAACCGAGCACCTTTTTGTCGACGTTTTATAAGTGCCCGTGTAGGCCTATGTAAAATAAAATATTTTGATTTGATTTGAATCTATCTTTCGTTTCCTTGGTCTTCCTCCCCCGCTCCATCCATCAATATTTATATTTATCACTTTTTTAGTCACTTGCGATTCATCCAATGCAATCCAATTCATAAATTTTGACAATCAAATAATATTCATTGCGTTATCCACGCTCGAGCGCGTCGAAGTTGTGAAGCATGACACATAATGCCTATGTAAAATAAAAATATTTTGATTTTGATTGATTTACATTACGCACTTGTGGCCTATGGCCTCTAACATCAGACCCACACAACCTCATTACTGGGGACCACGAAAACCCGCGGTAAGACTTGTTGTCAGACTTTCGGACTTCCGACTACTCGTTATGACCGTTAAAACATACACACACAAAAAAGAAATGTACGTATAAACACGCGCGGTCACTCTAGACTTTCTAAAATTAACGAGGGAAGTACTAAAAATAATGGTTTTCTGACGTATAAACTGTAACCAGAGATAAGGTATGATTTTATGATTTTTTGTAACACGTTTATAAAAAAAACAGAACATGAGATGAAGCTTAAAATAAATAAAAGGCTTTACCTAGAAAAGACCAATAAAAACCACCATGCTATAACTTTAACGATGTTTGAGATATACAGGGCTGTAACAGAAAGGTGTACATACTTAAGGGTGAGCTACAGACCATCAAATTGAACGTGTTTCTCCGTCGGATGGAGAAACATGTTCAGTTTGATGGTCTGTAGCACACCCTTAAGTATGTACACCTTTCTGTTACAGCCCTGTATATCTCAAACATCGTTATTTTTGCACAGTATATACTACAAATAAAAATGGGGGTTCATGATTTAAATAAAAACAGGCATCAGTTTGGTGAATACCGTAGACTTTACGATGAATTACGCCAATATCCACAAAAGTTTTGGGATACGTTTTACATACGAAGTGCAATAGCTCCTGTTTTGAAGAGAAATCACACCAATCATTATTCCGCTAATAAATTCTTTCGTATTTATGTTTTTCATCGCGGATAATAAATACGCAGGACGCGCCAAGTCGTACTATTCCCTCCGCTGGTTGCGGTCGCCTGACGCCCACGCCAGTCGCGCCAACATAGCACCCCCCGTTCGACCCGTAGTATTATTTTACCCGCTCATCTCAGACGCAAGACGCGCCATGCCAGTGTGGCCTGCGATTCAGTCTTCGACTTCGGGCTTCTACTAGAGCCTAGATCGTAATTCCTTACTTACCGCCCTTAATACACAATGTACTAGTAGAGAATTTATTTAAATAACATCAGCACTTTTTGAACGTCAATAATTGCATAAGACTGTATTCCAAAACCCTTCTTTGTTGTTTAACCCCGCAAGAAGATGAAACGCAAAAGCTTCCCAGCAAATATGTATGTATATTTGTCTGTTAAGTTTGGAAAACTGGATTATCTCAATATTATGGAGGATTTCTTATCATTATTCTTAAATCTGAATTTGACTTGACTTTGAAAATAAGTAGGTAGGGCAACCCTGTACTTAGTTACGTATACGTTTCACATCACAGTTATCATAATCTGCCACATCTTTAACTTTGAACTAGTTACTTAGTTACTAGATAGATATTACGAACGTAGGTAATCGTTGTGAAACGGCGTAAATAATGAACTCACTTCGACGCCCTTTACAGGTCAAATGTTGAAATGTTGACGTAAATGTCTGTACCTAGTCTAGTCTTAGATACTGCGTGTGTCTGGGCTCAGGGCCATTTGTTGCTTTAGTTAATATCTATTTAGTAGTTATAAAAGGCTAAATATACAGGGTGTAACGGAAAGGGTATATACATACTTAAGGGTGTGCTTCAGACCATCAAACTGAACATTTTTCTCCATTGGACAATCATCGTAATAGCAAAAAAATTATCTGTCCCCGTACATTTGGGTCGAATAGGTATTGAAATTTTGTATGGGGAGCAGATAATTTTTTCGCTATTACGATGTTTGTCCAATGGAGAAATATGTTCAGTTTGTTGGTCTGTAGCACACCCTTAAGTATGTATAAACCCTTTCTGTTACACCCTGTATATTTAGCCTTTTATAAATACATATATGTTATTGTTGTTATGCATATATATGTATTATGATTTATGGGCCCTAGTTGCCTGAAATAAAGGATATTGTTGTTGTAAATAATAACAGCCGCTTGGATAAATCTCTTGCCTAGGTTGGTCTGTCTATGGGTGACCACCCATTACATACCGAGTTTCCTTCGTGCCTCGGAAAGTACGTTAGCCACTGGTCCCGACTGTCACTTGTAGATCTTTGACAGTCATAAACTGCAACAGCTGTAGCTACTGACTACCGAGTCTGTGGCTCGAAAGTCTGACAACCGCTCTTACTCCAAGGAGTATCGTATTATCTAGTACTAACTGTGTTGTGGAGAGCAGATAGGCAGTCGCTCCATGTAAAATACTGGTATTCAGCAGAAAAGGCTAGGCAGATGATGATCTTTAAATACGATTATAATCCTTAGAAACTCACCTGACTTCTCCCATAAGCTCCAAGAAATCCAACAGTAATAGTCTTATTATTGGTCCAGTTGCCGTTCACGTTGGGACACACTTTAGCGCCCCCGCAATCGCTGTTCACAATATCAAACAAGTTCACTCCTTCTATCTCCATCTCATCAACTGACAGTTTCTCTTCAATCAAATTTGCCGTCAAGCTTGAATGGACATTGTTCAAGTAAAGAAAGAAAGAGGAAGAAGAGGAATTTAAAGTATCCGTTTGAATATAGTCGGCGTCATCTGTGTTGGTAGTGTTAATCACGTCACATTTTTTTTGATCCGCTGGTTTGATTGTTTCTTCGTTAGTGTTGTTGTATACTTCGTATATATCAGTTTTGTTATTGTATTCAATATAAGCATATAATTTTAGATTATTCATTTCATTTTCTTGTTTGTTTTCGTCTTCAGTGGATAGTCCGATTTCTATTAGGATGAGTAGGATGTAGAATGTGATGTACGCCATTTTGGTTTTGCTGTTCACGTTGGGTCTATCATTGGAATGGATTCTGTGGAAGAGGAATAAGATTTTAATTTCATGTTTTAATTTTAGTATTATCTTATTGCTTAATAGCTTCTGTTTAGAATAACGCCGCTGAGGAAACAGATTTCGTTATCTGGTTTTCAAATTTTGAAGAACGAGTGGTTATATGGATTAGATACTCAAATGGTCATACAAATTACAAAAATAGTTTATTATAAAGGGTGTAAATAGACTCTTAATGATGTCGAAGGGCACTTGTTCTCCTGCCAGGGCTGCGGGCTGTTAGAAAGAGATACCGTGGCCCTTGAACACAAAGGGCTAGGCTAGGCGAGGGAACATGGATGGGTTTTAGTCAGTCAAGTCTGACACTCCCTTCCGCTCCGCCCAGAGCGGGAGAAGTCATTTAATGATATCATCATCATTTTAGCCGAAAGACGTCCACTGCTGGACATAGGCCTCCCCCAAGTGTCGCATTTCACAGTGACATTTTGGGGGGTTTTGCCATAATCGCCACGCTTCGCAGGCGGGTTGGTGATCGCAGTACGGTTATTTCAAAAGCACAGAGAACGCTGCTTCCCATTCTCTGGTAAGTCTCTTAGTCGGCTCTTACGACACCCACGGGAAGATATGGGATGGTGCTATTCTTAAAGTCCGACACCATACAGACCAGACCATTTAATTATATACCAACCGAAAAAAAAGGCATTAGGCCTTGTTCTACCCGTCATAGCGTTTTTTTTTTTTATTTGATGCATACCTGGGAACCTTTTAGTTACTAAGATATTAGAGTCAAAGTTTATTTATTTATTCATTTATGTACACACAAAACACTTAACAAGATACAAGAGCACAAAGGTACTGCTTATTTCAAAAGAAATTTCTTCCAGCAGACCTGCGATTGGAAAGTTCCAACTTTTTACTATTCAATGCATCTTGATGGATGTATTGAATAGTAAAAATGCTAACACAATTTTTGAGTGCGTTACATTGAGTTTTACACAATTTTTTTTTGTCATATTTCTTTTTAGGGTTCCGTATCCAAAGGGTCAAACGGGACCCTATTACTGAGACTTCGCTGTCCGTCCGTCCGTCTGTCACCAGGCTGTATCTCATGAACCGTGATAGTTAGCCAGTTGAAATTTCTACAGATTATGTATTTCTGTTGATGCTATAACAAGAAATACTAAAAACAGAATAAAATCAGTATTTAAAAGGGGCTCCCATACAAAAAAGTTAATTTTTTGGTCGTTTTTTTAGATAATGGTACGGAACCCTTTGTGTGCGAGTCCGACTCGCACTTGACCGGTTTTTTAAGTCGTTTCCCAGCAATAATTTTTGCGTGGGGTTACTAAGTTTGATGTACAGAATGCTTGAGTGACGGCTCCGTGAGAGGGATGTTTACACTTTGTATGTATACCTGTTGGGTTATAAATCGTCTTTTATAGTTATGTCCATTGTCAATTTGAAATCATAACCTATTAATTCAAAAGGTCTACTTTTAGTTAGTTACGTTTATTTTAGCTGATCTTTCTTCGTAATTTCATAATACATATTATTATTTCGGTAGCGGACGAACGAAGGGTCTAATTTTAACTTGAACTTGACTTGTTTAGATAACTTTGATGCCGCTTCGATTATTCTCAGAATTCTGTTTAATAGAGATCTAGACAATTTTAGCCTTAAAGTGAATGAACTAAAGTTGAAAAAGAAACTATTAAGTAACAAAGGCAGAGGTGTACCTAATAGTACACCCACATTTCGTAAGTTATATTTAAGTCCCATGTAATAGGGGGCGAACTTATTGCCATCAACCGGGTACAAATCCAGACACCGTGACTGCTACTGAGAAATTCCTGGTGGAAAAACTCAATAACAATTTGCCTGATCCAAGAATCGAACCCTCATGCTAAACTATTTAGTACGGACTGAATCATCCTCATCTGCTTAGCCTTTTTCGCAATTATGTTGAAGTCGGCTTACAGTCGGATGCGTCCGGATAACAGGATTTTGAATTAAGCGACTGCCTGTACGATATCCGTTGGAGAGACTGGTTGTCGGACTTTCAATCCATACCGTCTGACTGTCAAAGATGATTAGACTAATGGCAGCCGAGACCAACGACTCAACGTGTTTTCTGAGGCTCGGACGGGCCTTGGTATGTAATGTATGGTTACCCGTCTATGAACCAACCTCGCCAAGTGTTTACTTAACCTTGGAGCTTAACTCATGCAGCTGTTCTTATTTAACTACGATCTTCCTCCTAACCTCCTGACTGTCTGAGTTTTGGTATTTTTTATTCTTTTAACCAATCACGTGTAAGAAAGAGGCAGCAATACTTTGTAAAATATTTGCTTTTGTTTTGTTGTGTTTGTGTGTCAATGTGCCTGGAATATGCCAAAAGTCGAAAACAAACCGATCCATGAGAGATCAGTGATCACTCAGTAAAGTTTATTTAATTTATAATTTATCTATGGCCACAAAGTAAAATAGGTATTATTTAATTATGTTTCTGACGTAACTTTACCTCAAAAAAGGATTCGTCTGAAACACTACTCAAAAATATGAATAATACTGAAATTCTTGTTTCCACCGGATTGGACGAAACACAGCGGCCGAAACTCTTACTAAGCCATGAAAATGTGGCTAGCTATTTATTCATTTTAAAGTTAGCTTGTTCCCTAGACTTTGTTAGTAGGATACAAACCAATATATCCAAACTAAACGCTGTTTAAGCAAAATACATTTAACGGTGATATTTAAAAATTTATTAAAGGTGCTCTTACACGTGTCTTGTATTATATTCTTCATAAACTACTTCAGTGGGTGAGAGCTACACGAGCATTCGAACTTAGGTTTAATTAAAAGTTTATTGAAACAAGAACCTTACTACTTTGAATGTCAGATATTTCCAGTTATGATTAAGTGCCATTTAATAGTGGCAGAGCTTGTTCCATTAGGCAGGCACAAATCGAGACTCCGGCTGCAACGGAGAAATTCCTGATCGAAAATCAAATAATAAATTGTCCGATATGGTGCAAGTATCTAAGAGCTGATGCTCAGCAGGAGAGCATGTGACCAATACAACAAAAAGGCATTAAAAAATATATATATATTTTGCACCAATATACTTACTTCAATATAAAAACAATTTATTTTCTTTGAAAGCAGATTGGTTCTGTTACTTATTTATTTGGTGACAATATTTTTCCAACGAGTATTTTTCTTAGGAACGTGCTAACCCTGTATTAAAAAGTAAACAAAAAATAAACTACGAAGTTCCAACTATAAAAATTTAGAAATTACTTAAAAAAGCAAATGAAATGAATTTATTGAAATGATACAGATCCCCAAAAGCAAATCGTAGATGCTATTCAACCGTAGCATACTACGAGCTACGGCGTAGCACGGCTCGTAGCCGCGTAGCAAAGCTAAACGCTGCCGGAGCATTCAACCTCTGAAAGTAAAAGTTGCTAAAGGCATTATTAGCAATTAGCTCAGCCGAATTAAGTTGACTACATACCTGGTGAGCACGTTGGAGACACAACTCTTGGCTTTGCGCCTGGAATCGAAATTCCAACAGAATATTAATATTTAGAGATTAGTTAGTAAAAACGAAAATAATTTGTTCAACGAATAGATGTAACTTTTATTAGTAGTTTTGTACCGCGTTCATCTTGATTTAGGTGCTTGCGCTTGAATGGAGTACAACTTTTGTGTCCTTTTATTTTATGTTGTTTATAAAGCGTAACTGCATTTCTTAGTAGTCTTTCATTTATTTCACTTCCTACATTGGAAGAAATAAAAGGAGGAGCTCGTGGCTAAGTAATAACAGCCGCACGGGTCGATCTTTAAGTTTAAGCCGTGCTTGCCAGATTGGTCCGTGGATGGGTGACCATAATTACATACCAAGTTTCCTCCGTGTCTCGGAAAGCGCGTTAGGCCGTTGGTCCCGGCTGTCATTTGTAGATCTTTGACAGTCGTTAAGAGTAGTCAGAAGTCAAAAGTCTGTCATCCAGTCTTACCAGAGGATATCATATTACGCAGTTACTGGGTTGTGGAGGTCAGATAGGCAGTCGCTTCACGTAAAATACTGGTACTCAGCTGCATCCGGTTAGACTGGAAACCGACCCCAACATAGTTTGGGAAAAGGCTAGGCAGATGACGACATTGGAAGAAATAGGGTGGGACCACAAGCACCCTATTCACTCACTCCCTTGAAAAAACCAGTAGGTGTTAATGTTTTTGTTTGGACAAGCAATACCAAGCAAGAAAGTCCTTCAAGGCAGACGAAGGTCACAGTTTGATTTAAAACGTCATGACCAAGAAGCTAATCACATACAGCCATAAAATAACACTGGCGAAATGTGGGTGTACTATTAAATACACCTCTGCCTAACCTTTCGAAGATTATACGCGTGATAATATGTATTTTTTACGATTATGCGTTCTATCCTACGTTGTTCAAGGTTGTTATTGAACTTCTTATGCGACTTCCAACAAGGTCGCATTAAACGTTTAACGCTATCATGGAGGGGGACAGAGCCAGAGTGAATGCGTGACACTCATACGCACGCGTAGTATACCTGGATGGGTGATCAAGGTTAACCGACGGTTGCCCAGGTCATTATGTGGATGGGTGATCAAGGTTAAGCGACGGTTGCCCAGGTCAGTATGTGGATGGGTGATCAAGGTTAAGCGACGGTTGGCCAGGTCAGTATGTGTATGGGTGATCAAGGTTAAGCGACGGTAGCCGAGGTCAGTATGTGGATAGGTGATCAAGGTTGCGTTGAAAGCACTCATTTCCACATTACAAAGTTTCACTTCTTCCACGCGGAGGGACTCCACTATTTTATTTTATCACTAGCTGTCCGGCGCAACTTCGTTTGCGTCACATTTCTCCCGTTTTCGCAACATTTTTCATTGCTGCTCCACTCCTATTGGTCGTAGCGTGATGATATATAGCCTATAGCCTTCCTCGATAAATGGGCTATATAATACTGAATCTGATCAGTAGTTTCGGAGCCTATTCGATGCAAACAAACAAACAATCAAATCTTTCCTCTTTATAATATTAGTTTAGACTAATACAAAGATAAACATTTGAGTATTCTTCATTACATCAGACGAATGTAGATGCTCGTGAAATTCTTATCACTTGCTGTATTTTTGTTTACCTATTATTTTTTACGACGCTTTCTGAATTAGACGGTCCACTGAACATAGTACTATTGCTGTTTATGTTAAGTACAACTGGCGCCATTTAGATTCTTACCTAAATTGTGTTTTTAGTACTAAAATAACTTCATTGAAGACTAAGTTTTGCTCGGAATGTCAACCGTGTTGAGTCTAAAGATTATCTCACAGAAAATTCTAACTATTGTGAAAAATATCCAATGTCCTAATCCAGTTAAGGTATGAATACGATACTAAAATCATTCTAGTTTTGACAAATGAGTTTGATAAATGGCCCTCTGATCACAACTGATTCTGTGTTGAGTATATTAATTGAATTGATATTCGAAGTGATGTTGTGGAGTAGGAATGTGTCACTATTGCACTGGCAAATTAAGGGTTGCGCTTCCCGCATCAAACTTAACCATGCTCCTATCCTTTTCTGTCGCTCAGAACCGTCTTTTGCAAGAGCGAGAAACGGATGAGGTTCAACCCTCAGGAGTATTATCCCTCAAACTCACGACATAAGCTTCATTTGACATATCCCATATATTGCAAAAAGTTTTCTTCAGGCTTTCGATATGAGCCCAGTTCATAACAATAACTAGAAAATAACTAACAAATGTGGGTGAACTACAGACAGGTATTTCCTTACCTAACCCTTCGAGGATTCCAGGCATGATCTTACATTACTACTTTCTCTTCCAAAACATTGCAGCATCTTAACCATCTCATAATGTAAACAAACAAAACACGAATGCCATTAAACAGTAGATGCTGTACGGATAAGATGGACGTACACTTAAATACATGAATACGTAATAGCAACGCTCCTATAATCAACAACAATCTTGCTACACATCTAAGGCCACGTCCTAACCAAAGCATTGCGTAAACGACCGTCACATTCATTTTGTTCGGCGAACCTTAACGTTCCGGTTTTTCCAAGAAATGAGTAACACTGTGAACGCAATGTGATCGGCAGTGAAGCTCTCGTGAAGTCTCGTGGCAGGCTACTGCAAATGGTATTTAACGTAATGGTGTATTAATGACTAACTAATCCAAATCCCAGGGTGAGGGCGATGGTTTTCAGACAATTTCCCCCTAGTTCAAGAATCTTCTTAGTGCCCGTTTAATGACGTTACTAATGCCGTCGACACGAAATGAAAGAAAGACCGCGTCGATCACGAATACATAGGACAATTCACTTTTGTTAGGACGCGGGTTAAGATTGGACCGACTTTGATAAACAGAACAAGTTTATTCGCCAAATGATTTGGGCTATTCCCCTCTGTATATTAAACATGAATAATCTGATATTAATGTGAGATTGAAGACACTCTCAGGGGTCGAGTCCGTAATAAGGTGACTGAGTACGATGGTTGACGTAACTCTTCTTCTACCTAAGAAATAAACATCATAATTAATTCATCCATTGACAGTCACACTGTCAAAACCCAGTCTGCTAAACAAAGGAAGAAATGAGTAAAGGAAAATTATCCCTTAAAAGGTAAGGTCTTCTTTAAAGGTAACCCACCTAGGGTTAAGGGATCTTTCTCGGCTTTCACGAGGTTCTCGTCATGTGGAACCGTTATGTCAACAATCATTGCGCTCCGCTCTAAACGATCTACCACCACTATATCAGGCTTATTGGCTACAATATATAGTGGCAGAAATTTATTTGGCTTTGGCATAGATGGAATTCCGCATAATTTCGTTAAACATAACGTTTATTTAGGATTATTTGATACAACTTCACTTGGCATACAATGAAAATGGCAGAATTTCTATAAAATAACGTTAATAAATTTTAATAATGCCTAAAAAATCAATATGTTAGTGACAGAAACAAATCGCTGCAAAACGGACTTCACGTAGTCTTGTTTACTTTACGGCTAGAGTGTAATTTAAGCCCGCGTAGGCGCGGAGGGGTGAGGCAGCCCGCGAGCTGAGTAGCAGGTGGGATCGCCGGAGCACCGCAGCACCGGAACCGTGACAGAAATCATGCCTGTTGCATGCATTGTATATGCTTGGTTGCATGTTTCTTACATGGAAATAGATGAGTTTTTCAATTATGATGGACATGAAAAGATACCAAAAAACGATTCAGACTCTATACTTTCTGCGATATGATGGTTCTCCTTTTTAATTATTATGGATGTGAAATTTATACCTAAAGATGATTCTGACTTACAAAAATATGAGCTTTGAACTTTTGATAAATGAGTGTCTGCCAACCCATTTTCTACGAAATGAAGATTATGCTATCCGCTGTTATGCAATATAATATAATGACATAAAAACTTCTGCTATAAAGGGTACATTAATCAGTAATTAAGGCATTCCGGGCCATATTATTGAAAATGGCCGGGAGCTAATCAGTTTTGTTTAATCTGATTATTTTTGAATTTATAAAAATTGTATGTTAGCTCATTTACACCATTAACTATCTCGAAGGACGTGGATGCATGACTGGGGCATTTGAGCTACGGCATCGTAGCTTGGATTATATGTAAAAAATAAATTCTGGTTCAACCCATTTAGGTCACTAACAATCAAATATTTAAAAAAAACACCATCTATTTTTTTTCTAACCAGAAAGAATTCTCTGGCTTCTTGCTTTGAAAATCACAGACTTTTAGACAGCTATTTATCCTATATTTACACTTACGCGCGAGCAAAGCCGCTTGCAACCACCTATAACATTTAAATGACTATTTTTGACATTATTATGCGGGGGCAACGTACACGTGGGCAATTACCGAACTCCACGCGGGCGAAGCTGCGGTCAGAAGCTAGTCTCTTATATCATTCGCTGTCGCAATCTAGATAATAGTAACCCTGACAATGAAGAGACTACAGAGGACTATGTAGTAACGACTTGACCGATTATCGCGACTATTTGCTGTAGTACGGCGCGCCGCACGCTGGTAAGTCTAGGTTTTTGTCTCTGTCTCCGTCTTTTGTCTACAGAGTGTCTATACATATATCACATCAACGTGAATATATGTTTTGGTCGAGTAGGCATTGATATTGGACACTGATGACATTGAAATGTTGATATTGATTTTATGAATAGAAAATACAATACTTTATCAAATAGCATGTTATTCAAATTGTTTGCAACAAGAACAGTCATTAAGATCCATAGATATGAATACATTCTTCAAATTGTGAAAGTATTAGCTGTGAGACGGGTATTTCTTACTTTAAAATCGACGTGGACGATAAAGTGTATACGTAACTGCCGCTTCATCATCATTCCCAGCCCCGTCTTATCCCACTAAATAATCCACAATTATTTGAAAAACTGTCAGCAGTCAGAAAAAATCCGATACGGACTCAATATATTAACAAACTGTGTCAAGTCAAATGTAAAACCGCACTTATGCAGAAAAGTTTTTTTGGTATTGCCCCACGCATTTATAATAAAGTACCTGATGTAATAAAAAAAATGACTGTAATAAAATTTAAAAGGGCATTAAACCAAATATTAATTGACAAATGCTAAACACAATTGACGACTTCCTTAATGATAAATCTCTGTACTGATTGACCAACTATGAATGTGATTGTTATACCTAAATGTTCCTATTCTGATTTTTTTTTTCCTAATTGACATTCTTTATTATAACTGTTCACATCACTGTTAAACTACCATTTTTACTGCCATTATTAGTCTAACATTTTATTTAGTTTATTTTGTAATTCTAATGATTTGAAATTTAAATTTATCTGGTATCACAATTTTATATATTTCCTATTTAATTTTTGAATTTTATATTATTTGCATGTTTTCCTTCACCGTTTTCGAGGGCAGCGGTGACGAAATAAATTAAAAAAGTAATGTACCTGGGTTCGAACCCCCGACTTACCGAGCAGTAAGCCGGGGGTTCGAACCCAGGTACATTACGTGGCACCAGCAGCCACGGAGTCTGGATTTGTGCCCGGTTGATGGCAATGGCTCGTCACTCCTTAATGCATGGGTCTTAAACAAAACTGGTGAAACGTGGGTGTACGGTTAGCTACACCTCTACATAACCCTTCGGGGATTACAGGCGTGACGTTATGTTGTTATCTCTTTTTTTAATAAGTGTTTTTTTCATCAGACGGAAGCCTATTTAAATAAAGATATTTCCTCTAGTATATCTACTCGAATATAATAGTAAATTTATTGTTAATTCATTGTTGGTATGTATTTTGTATGTCCAAAAATAAGTTTGTAATCAAAACACAAATTATCACCAAACTATCCTGAAAGGGTTTCAACAGATTTCGTAAACGATTTAAAAGTTCAATTTAACTTTTCATGACAAACAAAAGGGTTTTTGCAAGCATTGTTTCAGAAGGGGATCTAGGGGTCAAACTATTGGCTTCGCACAATTTATTGGGGTCTGTTCAATTATTTGATAATGTCTCGCTGGTAAACCTTTATAAATATGTCTAAGATTTGGCGGAGACTGAAGTTGTGTGGTATAAGTATATGGAATTTATTATATGGAAGTTGCTGTTATATTCGGAGGCTTATTAAAGTTGAGATTTTTTAGGAAAAGCATAGCCACGTGCTTCACGAAATTAAGTCGGCAATCCTAATATAATTGGGTATTACGGCCTCCATTTGAATTTCACTGTCAAGTTTCGCGGTACAATAACAACAGGAAAACGTGTGTGAAAATGTGTTGAAGAGAGAGAGGCAGATAATCATAAACCCTGATGAGGGTTGCATAAAAACGTGTAGACACTAGTAAAGAAAGGCCAATGCCCAGCTGGGTTCTGTATGGTATCGGGGTTCTGTATGGTGTCGGACGTAAAGAATAGCTCCATCCCATATCTTCCCGTGGGTGTCGTAAGAGGCGGCTAAGGAACTTTCCAGAGAATGGGCAGCAGCGTTCTCTGTGCTTTTGTAACAACCGTACTGCGATCGCCAACCCGCCTGCCAAGCGTGGCGATTATGACAAAACCCTTTAAACCCATCCGTGTTCCTTCGGAGCCCTTTGTGTTATGGCAAAACCCCACTTATGTACACTTGGAGGAGACCTATGTCCAGCAGTGGATGTCTATGCTAAAATGATGATGATGATGATGATGAATGCTCAGCTGTGGGATGAGACGGGGCTGGGGATGATGATGGAGCGGCACTTACGTATACACTTACAAGTTTGTTTAGCAGTGATAGCCTAGTGGTTGTGACCATAGGCCTACCCTTTCTGAACAATAAATCGTCGTGGATAAATATGAATTTAACTTGGTTTTTTTGTTTATTTATTTACTAGCTGTCCCGCGCAACTTCGTCTCCGTCATATTTTCCCCGTTTTGCAACATTTTTCATTGCTGCTCCGCTTCTATTTGTCATAGCGTGATAATATATAGCCTATAACCTTTCTCGATAAATGGGCTATCTAACACTGAAAGTACGTGGGACACTCAGAAAGTTTTGCGAAACTAAAAAAAATTGTTCTATACGTACATATATTTTTATTAAATCTTTTCAAAGTACTTTCCACCAGCCTCTATACAAAGATTCATGCGCCTAAACCAGTTTTCAAAACACTTTTTCCAGTCCGCCGCAGACACCTCGTTTACAGCCTGCTCGAACCCAGCCAGCGCATCTTCCGGCGACGAAAATTGTATCCCTTTGAGCTGATTTTTTATTTTTGGGAATAAAAAGAAGTCACACGGTGCTAGATCAGGGCTGTAAGGAGGGTGACCCAGGAGTTTGACTGGCGTGCTGTCCAGGAAGTCCCTCGTTTTGAGTGCGGTGTGCGCAGGTGCATTGTCGTGGTGGAGCAGTAGCCCGCGGAGCCCTGTGTTTGGTCGCTTGTTGCTTATAACAGAGAAAACTTCTGGCAAACATTTGGAAGTATACCATTCGGCATTAATGCTTCTTTGATCCCGTAAGGGAATTGATACCAAGTGGCCAGTCAAATTAAAAAAGCTAGCGATCAAAATCTTACCCCCGCTTCTAGATCGCTTCACTTTGGTAGGCGTTGGCTCATTTTGAAACACCCAAACAGTCGACTGGCGCTTGGTTTCTGGGTCGTATTGATAAATCCAGGACTCATCACCTGTAACGATGTCGTAAACACGCCGAGACGAGCCTGCTTCAAATTTGTTAAGCATATCACGGCACCATTCCACCCGGGCCTGCTTCTGAGCATCGGTGAGGTTGTGCGGCACCCAGCGTGATACTATCCTCCTCACGCGAAGATGGCTGTGTAGAATCTCGTGAACGCTTCCCGATCCAATCTTCAATATGTGTTGAATCTCCTGATATGTAATTCGCCTATTGTCTTGGATTAAATTTTTCACTGCTAGCACGTTTTCTTCGGTAACAGCCGTCAAAGGGCGACCGCTTCTTTCGTCATCCCCCAAAGTTGGTCGACCGCGCTTGAATTCGTTATACCAACGATACACGGTTGCCTTGGAAGGGCCTTCATCCATGAATGCCATTTGAAGTCTATCGTACGATTCATCCGGTTTCAGGCGACACTTGAAATCGTATAAAATCATAGCTCTAAAATGTTCCCGGCGCAGATCCATATTTCAGTGAGACACAATACTTTGAATTAACTCGCAAAAAATGTGGAGGGAAATTTTGAAATTGGAACTTACTTATTTTTACTTATAAATAATCATATTTTCGAAAAACATAATAACTGGCCAGTCTCCCATATATAAAAACTTTTTTTCGCAATACTTTCTGAGGGGCCTGGTATTTTTCAAATCGGATCAGTAATTCCTGAGATTAGCGCGTTCAAGCAAACAAACAAACAAACTCTTCAGCTTTATAATATTGTAAGTATATAAGTATATATAGATTTATTATTAGGCTTCTCAACAATGAGTAGCTACACTGTTATATATTAATTTGTACATTGTAAACTTAAGTCTAAGCACCTCATCACTTACAAGTTACAGAAAAGCACCGCATGCACTACATAATACGCAGATAATTACACAATTGAATAATTATATCAAGAAATACAGTTTAAAAATCTTGAAAAAAAGCTAAATTGATTACACTGAGACACACACACACTTGATTATTGTTTTCATTTGTTTGTGCATTCTGAAGTAATATTTGTTAACGAAAGAGGGAGAAACTCCTTAAGTGCCTGAAAATTTAAACGAAACTTTGTTATTCGAGCATTTTTGTTGCCAATCGTATTTCTAGAAGAAAAATATTTTGATGTGGCGCTCAGAAATAAACTGAGCGAGAAAAGCTTTGAATTTAGGTTTCTTCAATTACTTATCCTATTACGTTTTCTTCCTTAAGTTTTGCTTTATTTAATTTTCTTATTATGTAAGTCGTTGCTATGCAAAATAGTTTTAAAACCGTTTAAGATTTTGGGTCTAAACCAATGACGAATGTAATTTTTTAAACCGGGACAAAAATGAACATAGACCAATTATTTATTTATTTATTCACCCATTAAGTCATTCCTATCACTATTTCGTCTTACAGAACCGCAAACATAATGCTTTCTACCTCTTATTGGCGTGTCTGAATTGATTCGGTCCAGCTATTCATGCTAACGCCTAGGTACTATACTCATCTTTCTTCGTTTTTAGGGTTCCGTACCTCAAAAGGAAAAAACGGAACCCTTATAGGATCACTTTGTTGTCCGTCTGTCTGTCTGTCAAGACCCTTTATCTCAGGAACGCGTGAAGGTATCAAGCTGGAATTTATATCGAACACTCGAATCTGCTGTCCCTTGGAGCTGTGAAAAATTCAAACTTCTAAGCCAACGCAATCAAAAGATACAGCCGTTTATGTCGCAAATTTTCGACACTCGCAAGGGAATCAAAACCTACAGGGTACTTCCCGTAAACTCATAATCTTGAAATTTGGTATGAAGCAACCTCTTATAGCACAGATAATGGATAAATTGCGAAAACCGTAAAGTTTTAGTTAAATCATATAATAAAAATATTTTTAATAATTTTAATCTTACTACCCCATTTCTCATGAACGCGTAAAGGTATAAAATTGAAATTCATACCTTTAAGCTGTAATAAAATCGAACTTCTATGTCAACGCAATCAAAAGAAACAGAAATTTAAGCCGCATATTATCAAACTCGCAACTACTCGCAAGGTAATCAAAACCTAAAGGGTACTTCCAGTCGACCTAGAATCTTTAAATTTGGCATGAAGCAACGTCTTATAGCACAGATAAAGGAATAATTCCGAAAACCTTAAAATTTTAGTTACATCGTATAATAAACATATTTTTAATCATTTTAAACTTACCACCCGTTTCCTCATGAACGCGTAGAGTTATTAAATTGAAATTCATATCAAATACTTAGGTCTAAATTACCTTTAAACTGTAACAAAATCGAACTACTATATCAACGCAATCAAAAGAAACAGCAATTTAAGCCGCATATTTTCAAACTCGAAACTACTCGCAAGGGAATCAAAACCTAAAGGGTACTTCCAGTCGACCTAGAATCTTGAAATTTGGCATGAAACACTGTTTTATAACACATATAAAGGAAAAGATCCGAAAACCTTAAATTTTTTATTACATCACATTTTTTTTTTTTTAATCATTCGCGCGACTTCGTCCGCATGGAATAGTTACTTTGGGCTAACGCTAACTTTTACCCGCGACTTTGTTTACCGAGAAGGTGAAAATCTATATAGATATAAATTACGTGTCACGTTGTTTGTCGGGGATGGACTCCTAAACTACTTAACCGATTTTAATCAAATTTGCACACCGTGTGCAGTTTGATCCAACTTGAAAGTTAGGACAGCTTACATCTCAATATAATATAGTCGCAATATTATTTTATTGCAAATTAAGTCACAATTATCTGTTAGCTCCAAACGATTCTAACAGATGGCGGTACCTGTTGACTGGTTTGAGTAAGTATTTAATAGATGGCGCTGTATAGGAGCGCAGCAGCAATGAAAAATATTGCGAAAACGGGGAAAATGAGACGTAGACGAAGTTTCACAAACACTTATTAAAAAAAGAGATAACAACATAACGTCACGCCTGTAATCCCCGAAGGGTTATGTAGAGGTGTAGCTAACCGTACACCCACGTTTCACCAGTTTTGTTTAAGACCCATGCATTAAGGAGTGACGAGCCATTGCCATCAACCGGGCACAAATCCAGACTCCGTGGCTGCTACGGAAGTAAAGTCCAATAAAAATTTGTCCGACTCGGGAATCGACCCTGCGTCAGCAGTCGCGATTACGCCCACTAACCGACAAGAAAACAAAATGTTGAAGCTAAAAAAGACGTTTTCATTAAACTTCCTTAACCATAACAATGTTACGAGAAGTAGCCAAGTTTTTATGCGAGATTACTGCCAACAATTGGGTATAAATCCAGGCTCCTGCAACAGAGTTATTCCTAATAACACCACCCTACCGGGGCTGAAACAAAATCTGTAGCTAATCATCATCCTCATCATCAGCCTATAGTGTTACCACACACAGGCCTCCTCTCTATGAGAAGGAGTGGGCTGTAATCCACCACGCGGGCCCAGTGCGGGTTGGTAGATGTCACAAGTCTTCGAGTTTTTAGTTCTAGGACATGCCGGTTTCCTCACGATGTTTTCCTTCACCGTTTTCGAGGGCAGCAGTGACGAAATAAATTAAAAAAGTAATGTGCCTGGGTTCGAACCCCCGGCTTACTGCTCGTAAGTCGGGGCTGCCACTACTGGGCCACCGCTGCTCACTGGGCCACCGCTGCTCTAGCTAATGCTTGGCTCTATTGATATTTCTGTTCCCACGCCATTGTTTTTGTAATTCAATATCTAGGACTTGCTTACGTTTGCAAATAACAAAGTAACCAAATATTCAATGGGAATATCGACTATCCGTATTTGTTTTCGTTCGTACATATGATGTAATGTAATTGTATTATATCATATAATATTTGATTAAGTTCCTACCTTATCAAATATTGTACGATATAATACATGGAACGCCAGTACGACATGTTTTGAGTCATGTTTTGAGTGTGTTTTGAGCCAGATAAAGATGCAAATACAGTAACAGTAGCTTTAAATACTTACGTATAGTTGTACGAAAAGGTACAGGAAACACAGATATTTGAGCATGTTTAAAGTTGATATAGGTTCATTTTTTGCACTAGTCTATCCTGTCTATTGAAATTTCCAAATGTTTGTAGATATCCCATAAAGCCAGTCTGACGAGTTATGCCCGACTCGTCACTATACCGATTCGTCACCATAAGAAAACATATTATGATTTTTTAATTAATACTAGCTGTCCGGTGCAACTTCGTTTGCGTCACATTTTCCCCGTTTTCGCAACATTTTTCATTGCTGCTCCACTCCTATTGGTTGTAGCGTGATGATATATAGCCTATAGCCTTTCTCGATAAATGGGCTATCTAACACTGAAAGAGTTTTTCAAATCGTCGGAGCCTATTCAATGCAAACAGACAACTTACCCCTGAAAGAGTTTTTCAAATCGTCTGAGCCTATTCAATGCAAACAAACAAACAGACAAACAATCAAATCTTCCCTCTTTATAATATTAGTTTAGATCAATGTTCCCGACTCGTCATCCACCCGTATCTATAGGCAAGTTAAAATAATTACTTGAGTTTCACGAATTATTTATGAAAACATTTTTAAGCAATAGACATGAGTTTAAACGAAGTAAGAACCGTCAAAGAAAGCAATGCTGATAAGCTTTAATTTTTGACAGTTTTAACTTCAAGCAATTACTACAGAATAAAAATCGTTTCATAAAAAAAAACCCTTTTACTCATGTAATAACTTTGACTTTTTTATGGATACGGGTGTAAAACCTAAACACCAGTGCTGTATAGGATGAGTACAGAAAGGATTGCCACTTTAGCTGCGCGGTTAATTTTTTTGCCAGGGACGCTTTCATGAGTAGCGTGACCGCGGATCGCAGTCGCCAATTCCGCCTACATTTTCATGGAGGTTTTTCTTTTTTTTGCGCGATGCACACGTAGAATTTCTCCCGTATCGTGATTGCTTTAATATAAACTCACATACACAAAGAGCCAGGCCCGGAACAACTACCGTTAGGTCATACAAATATTGGTTCCGTGTGGGGATCAAATAATAGGGTATAAATTTTATTTTATTGATTGAGACTGATATTAATTTCATACATTTTTAATTTTTTTTCGTATGTTATTTATTATAAATTTCAAAACTACCTGTTACTAATGTCTTGTAGTGCTGTATCACGCTGAACAGTCGATTTTTTTTTTTTTCGTATGTTTTTTATTATAACTTTCAAAATTACCTGTTACTAATGTCTTGTAGTGCTGTATCACGCTGAACAGTCGGTTATTCAAGTTGCCTTTACTGTCTATATTGGGCCACCAAGATTCAGGCTGTGCCTAGTTTGGGGCCCACGGCTTCCTCTAGTTTTTAACTTTAATAACTATGTTCAATTTTCTTGTTTGTATAATTTGTAACTTGTGTGTGTCAATAAATTGATTTATTACAAATCTGCGACACGCGGCGTTGGTGCCAATCACTTATCCTCTGTGCCAACCGTGTCGTTTCAAACAAGGTGAACATAAAAGTGCGGTCCACTGTACACCCAACTATGGTGGGATCGGCTTCCAATCTATCCGGATGCAGCTGAATACCAGTATTTTACATAAAGCGACCTATCGACCTTTTTACCTATCGACCTCCACAACCCAGTCAGTACTGGTTAATACGATACCCCTTGGTAAGATCGGTTGTCAGACTTTCGGTCCACTGACTACCTGTAACGACTGTCAAAGATGGTGGTCACCCAACCACGGACCAGCCTAGGCAAGCACGGCTTAGCTTGAAGATCAACTCGTGCGGCTGTGAGATATCTGTCAAAGTCTACTGTCCTTAGCCAATCTGCTGAACTCTCAGTTTGGCCGCTACTTAAGTCAGAACACGTGCGTAGATAGCCTTCTAAGAAATAAGTTGAAGTAAACACGAATTTCGCTAAAAAATAAAAAAAAAAGTTCCCCGAAAAGTGTTTTTCTTTATGCTTCAATAAATCCCGTAATTATTCTCGGAAATTACATTACAAAGTACAACGTGTTATTAGAAATTAATTTTGCTTCCTTTGAGAAAAGATTTAATTTTTTTTTTTTTGGAAGGGAAAGGATGATTATGTACATACGTCAATAATATTGTATATTATAATCTCCTCTTCATTCTTAAGGGTAAAAATTCCGGATGGTAATTATGTATTTACTCTCACTTGACATCAACTGAATATGACGATAAGCTATAATGAAAAACAAAAAAAGTAACACAATTCTGAGAGAAATATTATACAAAAAAAAACATGCCAAACACAGGATTCGTAAATCGAAAATGGAAACCTTCTGTGATTGATATGACCAAGTAAAAGAGAAACGTGAGTTACACATGAAAGAAATGTAACGAAACATCCGTAGAAGTTATGTTAATGACATGTCTTTTAAAAAGCAAACAAAATTTTATTTAAGAAATAACAACGTGGAGAACTTGAACTTGAACTTGACGTGGTGAACTTCTTGGCACTTTTTCTATTGACAGCGATGTGGACGACAACTGCCCCTAGTAAAGACCCATGTTCCAACTATGTATTTGGACAGAGCAGTTGGACCACTACCCCGGACTGGAATTTCAGTCTTGACGCCCTGTAATTCTTTTTAACCCCCGACCAAAAAAGAGGGGTGTTATAAGTTTGACGTGTGTATCTGTGTTTTTGTGTATCTGTGTATCTGTGTGTCTGTCTGTGGCATCGTAGCTCCTAAACGGATAAACCGATTTTGATAAAAGTGGTGTCGTTTGAAAGTTATTTTAATCGAGAGTGTTCTTAGCTATGTTTTGAGACAATCTGCTCAGCTGTTTGAAGATCATCACCTCTTTTCTAGTTAATGAAGGGATATAAACAACTTACACAGGTAGTCAATTTGAAACGTTGTCGCTTGTCACCATGGGCATTGCTGAGGGGGGGAAGCAAACCCCTGCCCAAATTTTTTTATTTAAGTATATCTTTCCTTGGTTTCGTTAATTAGCGAGACGAGACGCAACATCGAGAAAATTGGTAGGAAAGGGGGAGGCCTATGCCCAGGAGTAGGACAGTCAAGGCTAAGAAAAAATAATATAAGTGTAGAAAGATGAATTTTAAATGTGGCTTTGGACGACCGAGCTTGGGCACAAGCAAGTCTTCCCATTCGCATGGGAGGACTCGGCGTCCGCAAAATTTCTAGTATTAGTTTACCGGCTTTCATATCCTCGGTCCACGGCACTGAGAAATTAATCAGGAATATCCTGGCTTCCACACTGATTGATTTTGATGTGCCGTGCCTCTCCGAGGCCATCGATGCTTGGAAACTCGCTTGCCCGAATACTGAAGTACCCGACAATCCATTTTCCCAGAGACGGTGGGACGAGCCGCTCTGCAGAGTAGTTCAGGACAATTTACTTCACACAGCTGCTACTACTGCTGAGCGTGCGCGACTGATTGCTGTGGGTGAATGGGAGTCGGGTCTTTGGCTTCACGCACTCCCGTCGTCGAGCATAGGCACTTTGTTCGACGACACGACCTTCCGCCTCGCTGCTTCCTTACGTCTTGGTGCCGCCTGCTTCACTCCTCATCGCTGTCACTGTGGTGAAGCTGTAAACGGCCTCGGACACCACGGCCTGTCATGCAGCCGAAGTGCGGGCCGTTTTGCGCGGCACGCGAACATAAATGACATCATCCGTCGAGCTCTTGTTACCGTCGGCGTTCCAGCTATCTTAGAGCCCAATGGCTTGGCACGCGACGATGGCAAAAGACCGGACGGCATGTCGTTGTTTCCTTGGAAGATGGGTAGGCCTTTAGTGTGGGACGCAACATGCGTCGATACTCTTGCGCCATCACATCTTCCAAGCTCATCGTGCTGTGCTGGCGCTGCCGCTGCGGCTGCGGAGAACCTCAAGCGGCGTAAATATAGTAACCTTTGTGGTAACTATATCTTCGAGCCGTTTGGGGTTGAAACTCTGGGGCCGCGGGGTCCGAGTGCTCACAGCCTTTTTAAGGAAATTTCGAAACGCCTAGTTGACGCTTCCCGTGACCCAAGGGCTGGGTTTTACTTTGGCCAGAGGCTTAATGTTGCCATTCAACGTGGCAACGCCGCCAGTCTCTTGGGCACGTTACCAGCTGACAGCGTTGAGGAGGAGTTTTTTGACGCCCTTTTATAATTTGTTGTTATTTTAGTTTTAATTATCTAGTTTTATGTTTAGTAATTAATTTAGATTTAGAAATTAGTATTTTAATAAAGTTTATGTTTACAGAAAAATATAAAATTAAATAAAAAATTTAAAAAACCCCGACATAAAAAACCTTTAAAAAGCCAAAACTAAATTAATCCAAGCGCCGTAGCGTCGGGGGCCGCTAATAAGACTGCTTAGTACAAGCACAGAACAAAGCGGACCCCCGATGTTGAGTTTTTTTTTTTAATTTTTAATTTATTTATTTTTTCCGTTTTGATACTTGTACATATTTTAATATTAATTTTAGATCTATTTGTAGTTTGTAAATAACATACTGAATTCAAATAATAAACTCATTTTTATAAAAAGATCTAAGAATTATCTAATACTTTTCCGGCTAGCACATTTCTATAAAAAATTACGACGACGGGCGACACGGTTAGTAGGTACTCGAGTCAAGAGAAGAGAGCACGACTTATGTTAACAAACAGACTTAATCAATTTCAATTAATTAGTCCACTTCATCAATCGCTCCAGTCATTGCTTCATTGCTTACTTCAGCGGATACAAATAAAACTACAGCTTTTAATCCTTGAAATAGATCGCTAGGGATGTGCCTGCTCTTTGAAGGTAATCGGTATCGATGTAGATAGAGAAGAGAGGAATGAACTTTTAAAACTAAGTAAGTTTTTTTTAGTAAGTAGCCCGGAGTTTGGATTTGTGCCCTATTCAGCCAAAAGACGTCCACTACTAGACAAAGGCCTCCCCCAAGTTTACATAAGGGGGGTTTTGCCATAATCGCTTGGCAGGTGGGTTGGCGATCGCAATACGGTTGTTACAAAAGCACAGAGAACGCTGCTGCCCATTCTCTGGAAAGTCCCTTAGTCGCCTCTTACGACACCCACGGGAAGATATGGGATGGTGCTATTCTTTACTCCCGACACCATACAAAACCTACATGAGACTTAAACATAACTTGCGAAATGTGGGTGTATACTTCTGCCTAACCATTCGGAAAAATACAGGTGTGATGATGTCAGAAAAAAACTTTTATCTCTACTCACCCCACTATACACAACGACCGTGAAAGCAAAATGACATTGACATTCAATTAAAGTAAATAGCCTTCAAAAGGATCACAGAGAAGAACTACGCTTTATTTTCCTCACTGTTTCCATCTTTATTTAAAAACTTTATTAAAATGAGAATATCTTAAGGGCGCACCGAGGAAACTTCGAAATAATTCCGTTCGTTTGATCCCTTGCTGCATCGTTATTACTTAACCTTTAGTTATGAAGTTTATTTGTAAGAAATTTAAGGATTCAGTCTATAAATCATACACGTAAGAAACACGATTACTTGTAGTTTTCTCGATAGAAAATAATGCCAAAGTAATCTCTAAAAAAGAAAATAAAATATCCTCAGTACGGCGTAAATCCTTTACGGAAGGTCATCAGCTTTTTAATAATAACAAAACTACGTGTTTTCTATAATGTATACCTTTTAGATTTTCAAAATATGTATTGTTTTAATAATATAAAGGAAATACCTAAATTAGCGCGCGTACCGCCCATTATAACTAGAGCCGCCACTCTTCCCAGAGCGTCGCGCGCGCCTGTCTTACGCACACATACACGGTGCGCTCTTAAAGTAACGGAAAGAAAGGTGCAGTTTTCATAATGGTGTTTTACTCAAAGAAACTACATACATTCTTGCTATTCCGCACCATTCCACATAATATGTATGAACGTGGAAATCGCGGTTTACCATAAGACAATGTAAACCACTCAAAACATTGTGCTAATTGATGCATTAAATGGTACAAGAGTTCATGGATATATATAAAGTAAACTTATAACATTAAAACTTGTATTTTTTTAAACTTGGAGTTTATTTTGAACCTCCATTATCTCCGTAACTAGAAGATTCCCAGGTAGGTTTACTCCAGCACATAAAAGTTAACTTTTTCTATCTTGATTTCGGTTTTGTGAAGAAAGAACCTATTTGTTGTACATCCCAAGATGGCATCTCATACTAACGTATTAACACTGTTAACATAAAAACGATATAAACCTTTTAAAATAGTAACCATGAAGTTTCTTGCCGGTTCTTCTCCATAAGAAACGACCAACCCAAACCGTGCACCTACGAGTATGTTTTACGTGAAAGCTAATATTCTGAACTCTGCTTTCTATTCAAACTCAAACTCAGAGCATTTATTTCAATTAGACCCTTTTGTAAGTCAAAAATTTACCCCTATACAAAAAATCGCTAAAAACCTAAAATAAATTAATCCAAACGTTGTTGCGTCAGGGGTCCGCTTTGTTTTGTGCTTGTACAGTAACCCCCCCCCCCTCCCCTGGCGATGCCCATGGTGACAAGTAACAAGATTTCAAATTTCAAATCGACCAGACCTGTGGAAGTTGTTTATTTCCCTTCATCAACTAGAAAAGAGGTGATGATCTTCAAACGGCTTGGCAGATTTTTAAAACTAGCTAAGAACATTCTCGATTAAAACGCCTTTCAAACGAAATCAAATTTATCAAAATCGGTTCATCCGTTTAGTAGCCACGAGGCCACAGACAGACACACAGATACAAAAATACACACGTCAAACTTATACAACTCTCTTTTCTGGTCGGGGGTAAAAAACAAAAATAAACGCGAAGCTACAGTCCCAGTCACAAGATATTTCCAGCAATAGTTTGAATTGATTGATTAATTAGTACGATAGCTAGTTGGTACCTATGTAAATATGAGTTTGGTGCGAGTTAGCGTAGTTGGTGATATTCTGTTGAAAACTAATTTAGTCAAGCACTCTTCACTGTTTGTGCGGGCATCGTATTCAATTAGTTTACTTTGCGGAGTAGCTTTGCGTGCGGGTTGGTTTCTTCATTTACATATAATAAAAAATTTAAAAAACCCCCGACATAAAAAACCTCTAAAAACACAAAAAAAATAATTAATCCAAGCGTCGTAGCGTCGGGGGTCCGCTTTGTTCTGTGCTTGTACTAAGCGGTCTTCTTAGCGGTCCCCCGACGCTACGACGAAAAAAATGGTGGGAGGGGGTGCCCCCCCCCCCTCAGCAATGCCCATGGTGACAAGCGACAATATTTCAAATTTCAAATAGACTACCTGTGTAAGTTGTTTATATCCCTTCATTAACTAGAAAAGAGGTGATGATCTTCAAACGGCTGAGCATATTTTCTCGAAACATAGCTAAGAACACTCTCGTTTAAAATACCTTTCAAACGACACCACTTTTACCAAAATCGGTTCATCCGTTTAGGAGCTACGATGCGACAGACAGACACACAGATACACAAATACACAGATACACATATACACAGATACACACGTCAAACTTATAACACCCCTCTTTTTTGGTCGGGGGTTAAAAAACCGGCCAAGTGCGAGTCGTACTCGCACACACAGGGTTCCGTAGCAGCAAACAATATAAAGTAACGCAAAGTGCGTGCAATGAATATGTATGATGATGTAGCATCAGTGAATTTATCAATCAGAACCACACACTAACACATCTTTGACATCATTGATTGTAATTAATTACACACGATTGTCTTTTCTAATTAATTACACATGATAACAGAATGGACAATATTTAATATGTTTCGTACATTTTCATTACAAAAATTTCGCAGCAGTGTTAACCAACCAGCCAAAAACATAATGAACCAACTTTTATGCCCCGTCCACGACCTCATGCGATGCGCGTGAGTACCAGTATTGTCACTCCATAATTCATGTCGCAGGGACTTGTAGCATGTTGAATTTGCAAATGCACTTTCTTTCAGTTCTTGTTCCGTAGATAAAGAAGCGCTGGAAGGACTGCGCGAAAGATGATGTGGCTAAAAAGGGACTCATGAGACTACAACTAATAGAGATTATGGAAGAAGAGACATGCTGCGCCGCGAAATAAATTGAGGGAGATTGATGATGATATTGGTTCCGCAGTCCAGAATCCCAGTCCAGAATGATGATGATATTGTTTCCGCAGAGTATCGGTGTCACAGCACATGTATCGCTTGAGCATGTAGTTTGTGGTTCAGGGGTTAAACTGACCACGTAGTTGCTGTATTTCATTTCAAGCGCTAACGAAGTCAAAAAAGTAAATTTTTAGAGTGATCCTAATGGATGGGCGGCCATTTTTTACAGCGAATACCTTTTGTTTCGGTGCAGGATCAATTGCCGACATGTTTCCACAAATCTGATCATACACGTGTACGATTTAATGGACTAAATGTACAGCTGCAAGTATAGCAATGAAAAAGGAAGAAAGAGTTGCACATTTTGGAAAAAGAACTGAGGTTATTTTTGGGATTTATTGAGAGCAACTTGCAATCAATGGAACTGAACGACATCAGCGACATATAAACCGTTCGGGAGCTGATAGTGACAATTTTTCATACATATTAGGATACGTGAAGTTCTTCAAGTAAGATTAAATCTACTGATTGCATTATCATCATCTGCCTAGCTTTTTTTCCAACTATATTGAGTTTGGCTTCCAGTCTAACCGGATGCCGCTGAATACCAGTATTTTTAGAGTTTGTCAAACTTCGGGCTACTGTCTACCTGTAACGACTGACAAAGATCTACAAATGACAGCCGGGACCGACGGCTTAACGTCCTTTCCGAGGCCCGGAGGTAACCTGGTGTAGCAAACTACAAAAAGCAACTTATAACAAAAAGTACTACAGCGCCATCTATGACACGACGGAAGAACTAACATCAAATTCCTACGTATCGCAAGCAAAGTTTACATCGACTTAAGAGTATATAGAGAAACCCGACAACAACTGTCGGGCAGTTGCCCACAAGACAGCACCTGTCTGGTCGGAAGATCCTCCCTTTCAATGGAGTATCGAGAAACTTTACACCCTGTTCCTCATACTCCTAAACTGGTGACCCCAACGTGTACTTGGTAAATGGGTGGTCACCCATCCACAGATCAACCTAGGCATGATCCTACTTATTGCGTTCAGTTTTATTGGCGAAATTCGACGATAAATATAATCGTCGTAATTATTCCTGCGGGTGGCATTCATTCATTTTTAGGGTTCCGTACCCAAAGGGTCAATCGGGACCCTATTACTGAGACTTCGCTGTTCGTCCGTCCGTCCGTCCGTCTGTCACCAGGCTGTATCTCATGAACCGTGATAGTTAGCCAGTTGAAATTTTCACAGATTATGTATTTCTGTTGATGCTATAACAACAAATACTAAAAATATTTACCTATGAAATTGCCGTTTTGTTTGAAAAAAGTTAAAGTATTTTTTTTTCGAACTTATTTATTTCTTTTATTCAAAGTAATCACCCCTGCAATCAATGCATCTTTGCCAACGCTGTGGCAGTTTATGGATGCCCTTCTTGAAAAAATCAGCTGGACGGGAGACAACAAACTCTTCAAAGGCGTTTTGTACTGCCTCTCGGGAATTGAATTTTTTTCCCGCTAAAAAGTTGTCCAAATTTTGGAAAAAGTAATAGTCGGAAGGCGCAAGATCTGGTGAGTATGGCGGATGAGGGAGAGCTTCCAAACCCAACTCATGCAGCTTAGAGACGGTCTGTTGTGCAGTATGGGGCCGCGCGTTGTCGTGAAGTAGCAGTGGAGACGACCGATTGACCAAAGCTGGTTGCAGACGTGCGAGTTTCGCCATCATTGTGGTCAGTTCTTCAATGTACACATCTGCAGTAATGCTCTCGCCGTTTTGTAAAAAGCTATGATGAATCACACCAGCACTAGACCACCAAACTGTGACCATCACCTTTCTAGGGGTCATTTTTCGTTTTGCACATTGCTTTGGTACCGAACCAGGATCTAACCAACTTGCTGAGCGCTTTCGATTGTCAAAAAGAATCCATTTTTCGTCGCACGTAACAATTCGGTTCAAAATTCCTTCATTTCTGTGCCTGTTAAGCAGCGCAAGGCAAGTCTCGACGCGTACGTTGCGCTGGCGATCGTTAAGTTCGTGGGGCACCCATCTATCAAGCTTTTTTATCTTGCCAATCTGTCGCAAATGGACCAATATTGTTTTAATGCTAACATCAAAAGCTGCTGCCAGCTCAGCTGTAGATTGAGTTTCATCAGCTTCAACAATCACCTTTAATTCATCATTGTTGACCAAAGTTTCCGGACGACCACGAGGTTCATTTTTCAAGTCAAAATTCCCAGAACGGAACCGAGCAAACCAATAACGGGTTGTGCGTTCGTTTGTACAGTTCTCTCCGTAAACGTCGTTGATGTTACGGGTCGTTTGTGCCGCGTTGGTGCCACGACGGAACTCATATTCCATAATTACACGAAATTTCAAAGTATCCATTATGAGGAAAAATGTTGAAATGTAATGAAAATACAACGCTAATCAATAAACAAAAGACTGATTTTGTAAATAGAATGTCATATTTTTAAAACAAAATTAATTTGAATTTAGAACTCATAGCCAATCAAAACTTTTTTTTGTTTGAAAAAGTCTGTACTGCAATACGGCAATTTCATAGGTAAAGACCTATTAGAATAAAATAAATATTTAAGGGCTCCCATAAAAAAAAATTTTTTTTGCTCGTTTTTTTAAATAATGGTACGGAACCCTTCGTGCGCGAGTCCGACTCGCACTTGGCCGGTTTTTCTACCAAGTGTCCACTTTACCTATTTTCAGCATGAACTTTATTTAATATTGAAGTGTGAGGTTTTGATAGTATAATACGTATGTAGGTATGCCTCATGCTACGTGAAACATACACGCGTATAAAAAATCGTTAAAGTAAAATCATATTGTGTTTTAAATTTTTACAAGAGCCCTTGAACTTGAACATTTTCCGAGCGGGTGCTACACGAATCAAACAGAGTAATGAATGTTTTAATTTTTAACTAGTTAACTTTTGCGTACCTTTTCCGTCGCTTCTCAGGGAAGCTAACAATTTTATGTACCCGGTTAATAAACTCTGCTTGGTTGTTTGGCAAACACAGCGTCTGCATACAACCTAGACTTAAAATAAAATTTAATTCAATAAAGCCGTTGCTCTCGGCCATCATTTGTAGATCTTTAACAGTCGTTACAGGTAGGTAGTAACCCGAAATTCTAACAACCAGTCTTACCAAGGGGTAATTGTATTACCTAGTACTAACTGGTTTGTGGAGGTCAAATAGGCAGTTGCTCCGTGTAAAATACAGGTGTACAGCTGCATCCGGTTGGACTGGATGCCTCAAGCTCCAGCCTGAAAGATTCAAAATGGAGCAATTTTTAAAATTCTTTACGGAATAAATTGCTATTGCGCTGTAGCAAACCGAAATTCATTGCATAGTTCTTTAAAAAGAATCAAATTTTCTTTCAAACAAAAAAACAGCGTAGTGTACACTTAATTCAGTTTTAGTAAAGTTCACTCAAACACTTAGCCCTTGGCCATGACCTACACATTCAAACGACACGCGTCTTACGACATCGTTTCAAACAACGGACAAAACGAATGAAAGAACTTACTTATACGAGTCACTAAAATGCGACCATCGCGTCCGAAACAGTTGACCATCGATGAAATCAAACGTATTAGCTAAATTGTTGTTAATCTTCGTGAAAACGGGCAATTAGGCTTTCAGTTAGACGGAGCTTTGTATTGGTGAAAATTGGCGTTAGGCATTCACCTAAAAGGCGACTTGGTGATGACGCGAATTATGCATTAGGGGAGGTCTCGCTTAATGGTGGTGGAAACAGCCATTAGGCACTCAGGTATCGCAAAAATAATATAAACACGCATCAGTGCCAAGTCTTTGTGTTTGGGGTAGTATGTCCTTTTTTTTAAAACATTACCCCACACTATGAATTTATCCTGAAAAGAGGGTGCGTTTGCAAACATTTAAACTCATAGATACAAACAGCCAGACCCGGAACAACTATCTGTAGGTCATAAAAATATTTGTTCGGTGCGAGGATCAAACCCGCGACACGACATCAGCACAGCAGTCGATAGCTCAACCACGGTGCCAATCATGCCGTCTTCTTCCATACTTCGGCTAGGAGATGATGACTACTTTATTACTCGTCATTTCATCAGTCACCTCTTTCAAACGTTCCTCATGACTGATTATCAGTTCTATGCTATTTCATAACTTGTTCTTTAAATTTTAGACAAGTCACTTCACAAGTCGTATCCCTCGAGTTCGTGAACGAAGCTTAACGCAGTACGCTATAAAACGCTTGAAGTTATCACAACGATTTGACAACGCTACGTTGAGTTTTGTTTGAAAGTTGAACGGTTGGGTCGGGTAGCTTGTGTATCATTGCCGCTCGTGTGAACAGCAGACGAGTTCGCTTCAGAAAAACTAAGCCATGCATTGCATGCATGGAATTACTTTAGAGATGAGATGATGACGATGATACATTATAGAATCTAAATCTCGGTACCTAATAATACCCCCACTGATAGGACATTTTTTTTAAGATATTGTTACGTCATCTGCTTTAAGAGAACATTCTAGGATTACGTTCGAGTCTAGAATGATCCAGTATGTCTAGAAGATTCGATAATAATCCTAAATGTGCCACGATGGCAATGTCTAGAAAGTTCGAGAAAGTTCGAGAAAGTTCGAGAAAGTTCGAGAAAGTTCGAGAAAGTTCGAGAAAGTTCGAGAAAGTTCGAGAAAGTTCGAGAAAGTTCGAGAAAGTTCGAGAAAGTTCGAGAAAGTTTGAGAAAGTTCGAGAAAATTCGAGAAAGTTCTGGAACTTTCTGGAACTAAAAATATTACGTTATCAAACGTAATATTTTTGATGGAGATAACGCCAATTTACTAAGGGTTCTGACTGACACCTGTTAAAAGTGGGTTAGTCCGATTAAAAGTTTTGACTGTAACATACTCGTATCAATACTGCGCAGTTATGTCTCAAACTTTTTACTAAAAGCTTCATAATCTAAGTGTTTTTCCCAACGTGAGGTCCCTAAACAATAACGTAATGGACTTTAAGCAATATAGCCCTTTGCGTGTGTAACAACAAGTTTTAATAGCCCATTAGTGCCTCCTCCAACAACTTTTATAAAAAAAAGTGTAAAAACATGTTTTTGTACCTTAGTTATTTTAAGTGTGTTTTTAAGAAAGGAGTGTAAAGTCTTGTTTGGTATTATAAGCTGTAAAATTGGACTATAAATAACAAGATTTTGAGAAACTTAGTGCTTTCCTAATTAGGTTGATTTTAAAATAGACTCGTTTAGTCATTTTCTCTAGCTAAATATAGAATAGAAAAGAAAATATTATTTTTACTTGTTGTTGTTGCATGTGGGTAGGTAACAAATAAATGTTAAATAATTAAAATTATGTCTACAATAAAACAGTGGGTACAATAATATAGAAACAATATTACTTATGATAATTATGTGATAAATATTGTATGCCTGCGGTTTGTATCCTGTGATACATTATGAATGTGCCTTTTATGCCAGTTTTAGTAAAACTACCTGACACCTTAATTACTGCCTAAACATCATTGCAGTGTTAGAATGGAAACTGAGAAACTCCCATCGCGAAACTCCAGAGTGTGGAAAACCTAACAGAGCGGTTTAATGTAAGCATTAAGAGTACTCTAGTGTTCGAGAACACGATCAGCATTACAAGATTAAAGTAGGTACTACCAAGTACACTGGCGGTCGACCAATTTTCTCCCTTATGCCTTGAGTAATAAGGTTGGTCGGTTGGTGGTCGAACGTCAGTGAGCGCGGTATTATCTCCTGCTTTTCATGATAAAAAGTTTTATCAAAATTCGCCTAGTGGATTTGTCTAGGGGTTTTACCCAAAATAATCCTCAATATGTTCCCAGTTAGTTAAAGTTCCTAGACATGTCCTACTTGTAACAAAGTAACACCCCCGGATTGACCGAACAACTAATATATACCCGAAATATTCCAAAAAGTCTTTATTTATATCTAAATCCGTTGTATCCCATCTCATTTCACATTCAAGGGCGGTCGTTAGCATGGAAATCCTCTACAACACCACTAAACAGACTTATGCAGAAAACCCAGATGGTACAATACATCATTATCTGCCTAGCCTTTTCCCAATTATGTTGGGATTGGCTTCCAGTGTAACCGGATGCTGCTGAATACCAGTATTTTACCCATGTAAAATACTGGTATTCAGCAGCATCCGGTTACAGTCACTCCATAGTGACTGCCAACCTGACCGATGACCTCCACAACCCCAATTAGTACCAGGTACGAGGAGTTCAAAAATCGACGTATTAACGTTACGTTTACACCGCACGTTCGTAGATCACTTAGATCCTAATATCCCACTATTATTATATAGGAGTAACTCTCTGGAAATTCAGGTCATGGAACTAATATAAAACAAATTCCACCAACCAGCGATATGAACACTGTAATTATTATTGTTATTGCAGTATTGGTTCCTTTGATTGGCAGGAAAAGAAGTGAATGATGAGATGATGAGTTCCATTTCCAGCATATTTTATGATGAACATAATATACGCTTACGCTTGACCAACGCGACGCGACGCTTGAAGTAATATAGCCAAACGCTATTTACTAAAACTACTGAGCTTGCATATTTTGCGGTAACGTAACTATTATTTAGTATTTGAAGTGCGTACAGAAATAATAGTCTGCTTAAAAGATTTGTTTGTGTATTTGTTTGTTCTGTATGGTGTCGGACGTAAAGAATAGCACCATCCCATGTCTTCCCGTGGGTGTCGTAAGAGGCGACTAAGGGACTTAGCAGAGAATGGGCAGCAGCGTTCTCTGTGCTTTTGTAACAACCGTACTGCGATCGCCAACCCGCCTGCCAAGCGTGGCGATTATGGCAAAACCCCCCCTTCTTGGGGGGAGGCCTATGTCCATCAGTGGACGTCTTTCGGCTGAAATGATGAAAAGATTTACCCCCAATTTTGTTCTATGATACATATGAGTACTTTGCCTGGTTCATTTTATTTGTTATTTTTCTGGCTTTATTTCCGAACAGAATTACAGTTTTTGTAAAGACATGATGACCTACATAGCAACAAATGCAAAAGAAACTACAACTAATTGAAGGCCCCGTGGGTAGGTAATGGTGTTGAAAGTCTTTGTTAAAAACAAATCGCATTAAAAAATTTACCACTTGTCCACACATAAGCGATTGTATGTTTACATAAACTCGGATACTTTATTGATAGACTACAGGCAGCCCAAAACGATGCCAATACATATTGATATGAATCAGTAAGATCGGCAACAGCGCCTGTTTATCTATCAGACCATAACAGTTTACAACGAGCTAGACGCTTGCCAAATCGAACGATTTCTACTACGATAAACGGGGTTGTGATTGTTCATGAAATATGGTAAATGTTTACAGGCATAGTCTAACAGAGGGCTATTCCATCGGGGACATATTATGAAGCCAGTATTCTCGAAGCGGTAGGTAGAGATGAACAGAATAGCTAAAAACAGTTGAAATTTATGGGTTACGAAACGCTACACCCTATAACCCAGTTATAGTTACGAAATGGCACTTTTTTCACGTCTTTTGGTTAGTTGCCGATATGGGAAAGTTACCAAATGGCATGTACTCGCAGTAGGGTACTCCATATAACAATCAACAATCCGCCTCCAAAATGTAAATGGGATAGTCTAGAAATACCAAACAAAGCTAGAAAAGAACCCTTTCTCTCCACAAAAGTCTAATAATAGTTTTGTTTTAATTAATTTCATAAATAAACAAATGAAACCGTTTAAAACAAGATGGTAGAACTTTTTCTAAACAAGATTAATTTAGAATAATAATGCACAGTTATTCTTTCGTCCTTTTAAAAGTTTTAATAAAACAGTCAAGAATTGAAACGATATATAAATCTAAACCGTTTAAATTAATTCAGCTTTTCAATATGTACGGTCAGAATGAAAATCATAATTATAATAATTATTCAGGAGTTTAAAAGTTAAATATTGTAATACTCACAACAGAACACCACGCGTAACCACGGGTTAGCACGGGTCAGGGACCGGACTGCGAATCAGAAAATGCAGGATCAAAGCACAGTCATTAAGAATGTTCTTTTTGTATGTTTTTTTTTTTTATAATATCGCCAAATTTTTGAAGTGGGTCGCGCCGCCCGACCTACCGCGCTTCGCGCCGCGTCTGCGTAAATAAGTACTCAGGGTAATTTACACCTAGATCTACTGGCAATTGAATCGAAATAATATCTTTACGTGCATCATATTATTATATTATCTAAACTAATATTATAAAGAGGAAAGATTTTATTGTTTGTTTGTTTGCATTGAATAGGCTCCGAAACTACTGGTCCGATTTGAAAAATTATTTCAGTGTTAGATAGCCCATTTATCGACGAAGGCTATAGGCTATGTATATATATCATCACGCTACGACCAATAGGAGTGGAGCAGCAATGAAAAATGTTGCGAAAGCGGGGAAAATGTGACGCAAACGAAGTTTCGCCGGACAGCTAGTCTCTCATATATCGATTACCAATTTATTTATTAAACGAATTAATTAATTCCAAATACTCTATGATTATCTATACACATGATTTCCTTCACCATTAGCTACAGGTGTGCATTATAACTTCATACCGCGTAAATGGCCCAAATGTAAACTGGTAAAAAATGCCTATGGTATTAAGTCCGCCTCAGTACATAGTACTTAAAGTGTTAAATAAATAAGTAAGTGAAACCTTTTAAATGACGTATTGGGAGAGTTATTAATTTAATATAAAATATTTATCTGCCGACAGTATCATAAATTCATAACTTTTACCCAATATTATCGTAAGAAACTTCGTCCATTTCTTATTCTTTCATATTAATTCACATCGACCGATCTCCGATGCTGCTTCTCGTAAGTTTCAGAACTTCAATATTATGAAAACTAAGGAACGAAAGTAAGCATTTCCCATGTTATAAAGAAAGAAAGAAAAGAAAAAGTATTTATTAGTCTCGCACAAGAAATCTTCCACTTCTTTTTCTTTTCATTATTTCTTATCTCTGCACCACCTTTGGTTTAAATCAAATCAAATTCATTTATTTCAAGTAGGCCAGTTACAGGTACTTTTGAATAGTCGAACAACAATCAAAATTAAAGTACAGTCCCAGTCACAAGACATAGCAACTGTGAAAGTACTATCGGTTGACCAATAAAGAATACCTTAAGCATTAAATGCTCCATTTAACCTTTTCTGTGTGAAAAAATTTAATAAATAAATAAACAATCCTTTTGTTATCAAACAATTTAGATGGTTTAAACGATTACGATTATAAGTTATGAATAATAATTAATTTCTTTATTACCATAAAAACAGGTTACAGTTTTGTGAGACCCTGGCTCAAGAGCTAGGTGTTAGAGTAGTAGTAGTATTTCAGGAGCCAGAATGAATGAATGTGCCTTAATTTTATCGCGGATTAAAATAATATATAAGGACTAATTTGTTTACAGACGCTTTAAAGAACTTTGAATAAATGAATAAAATTTAGCAGTACACCTATCCAGTGCTCAATATTAAGGACCTAATTAACGCCATCAACGACGGTTTTGTCGTGGCTACTTACAGAGCCCAACTGTTTTTAAGTACCAATCTATATGAAAAGTAGTGGTGTGCAATACTTTTATAACTGCTAGTTTATTAGTGCTGGGCATGTACCAGTCTATGCCCTGCGTTGGACGTATTTCTGTTGATATGTTGATAATGACTTAACACGCTATTACCACAAAACTTTCAAACATAAAAAAAATACTTACAAAAAAGTTCAAAAGCCAAGAGAAAATTCCGCTCCAAAAATCCAAGTCAATTTCCACAGAACTTCATCACAATTTCATCCAAAATTCACCATAGAAACACAACGAAATAGTCACTGTTTACCTGAGTTTAGTTTTATTTACGACTCTCGTTTTGTTTCGAAAGCGCCTGACGCTAGAGCAGGACACGTCTGCTCACGACGATGGGCCGCGGTAGACTGAGGCTGAGGACTAAAGTGTTCTGCGTTGGAATGGGCTGTATGCAACAAGCAGTTGGTAGTACAGACGGCCAATTTGAAACCAACTTTCTTTTTCTTAGTGTGTCAATGACAGGGAGAGATGAGGAGGAGCTCGTGGCTTAACAATAACAGCCACTCGGGTCAATCTGTGCTTGCCTAGGTTGGTCCGTGGACGGGTGACTACCCATTACATAACGAGTTTCCTCAGTGCTTCAGAAAGCCGTTAAGCCATTGGTACCGGCTGTCGTTCGTAGATCTTTGACAGTCGTTGCTGTTTTTCAGTAATCTGAAAGTTTGACAAACAATCTAAGCAAGGGGTATAGTATTTCCCAGTACTAAATGAGTTATGGAGGTTAGATAGGCAGTCGCTTCATGTAAAATACTGGTATTCAGCTGTATCCATTTAGACTGGAAGCCGACCCCATCATAATCAAGAAAGGGCTAGCCAGATTGTGAGAATGCCAATGGCAGTCAAAATTGAATCGGCCCTGAATTTGGCGACTCATTTAAATGATCACAGTTGTACTACAAAATAGCTTCACATAATGCCATATTATTACACTCATTCGAGACTCAATTATCTCAATTTTTACTGGCATTTCCAAATTGTATATGTCCTGAAAACGAAAAGCTTTGATGCAGTGACGAACTTTGTTTTTATAATTTAGTTTTGACTTTGTTCTTAAATAAGTGTATTTTTGAGAATAGAATATTTAAATATAAGATTAACTACACTGATACAAGATAAATTATCTACGACTTGTATAAACAAGACATTGAGAGATTGGAGTAACTTGTCTAAAATGATTGATTATTGTTTGTAAGTAAACCTTAAAAACAGTTTGTTAGGAAACATCTGCATCTTATTTCTAAGATATTAGAAGACTTTGTTTGTTATAGATTGTAAGCTGGCTACGTCTAGTTGTAAGTGCTACGCTCGCTTGGCAATTAAAGCTTGGCGTACCAGTAACAAGATGCGTTGACAGCCGTATATTCATTGATGACTACAAACCAATATTTTAGTTTTTTAACCCCCGACCAAAAAAGAGGGGTGTTATAAGTTTGACGTGTGTATCTGTGTATCTGTGTATCTGTGTATCTGTGTGTCTGTCTGTGGCATCGTAGCTCCTAAACGGATGAACCGATTTGGATAAAAGTGGTGTCGTTTGAAAGGTATTTTAATCGAGAGTGTTCTTAGCTATGTTTCATGAAAATCTGCTCAGCCGTTTGAAGATCATCACGTCTTTTCTAGTTGATGTAGGGATTTAAAAACTTTCACAGGTAGTCTATTTGAAATGTTGTCGCTTGTCACCATGGGCATTGCTGAGGGGGGGGGGGGGTGCACCGCCCCCCCCCCCCAATTTATATTTTGTTTAATTTATATCTTTCCTTGGTTTCGTTAACCAGGAGTAGGAAAGTCAAGGCTAGGCAAAAATAAAATAAGTTTAAAAAGCATGAAAAAAAATTAAATTAAAAATTTAAAAAACCCCCGACACAAAAAACCTCTAAAAAGCCAAAAATAAATTAATCCAAGCGTCGTAGCGTCGGGGGACCGCTAAGAAGACCGCTTAGTACAAGCACAGAGCAAAGCGGACCCCCGACGCTACGACGCTTGGATTAATTTATTTTTGGCTTTTTAGAGGTTTTTTGTGTCGGGGGTTTTTTAAATTTTTAATTTTTGTTTTGGAAATTAAATTTTATTAAGTACTCCTATTTTTGTATTATTTCGCGTGTTTTACACTATTGAACCTATTTATTTTTTTAGACATTTAGCTAAATGTCTAAAATAATATTCCTACAGTTTATTCTGATCTATTAAAGAGGAATAATTCCGTAATATTATACATTGTTTTCATATAACTCTAATTGTTAAGGCGGCATGATGATTTCACAATTATTTAACAATTATAGTAATATTTCAGTTAATTTACACAAATCTTAATTAATTATATACCTAACTATCCTCATGAATAAAAATCAACGTCGGCTGTACGCTATATCAAGCCTGTACACAATTATTTACTAATTAGGTTTTCAAAGTAATTTCTAAAGATTAAAACTTGTTCGACCTTCCAAATATTTAATCCAAAAATTAAAACTCTTTGAATCTACAAACATTATGAATTACAAGGGTACTAAGGCTTAGAGAAATTTGAAATAGGTAATCGTAAAACTTTATTTAATAGAGCTTCTTTTAAAAGAGTTTATCTATCCAAAAAGTAATCAGGATAGGTCTTCCTGGGCAGAATATCAGTGTTTTAATGAGAATTTTCTACGCGGCCTCGAGAGTAGGCAACCCAATATCTGCAGTATTAAAGCTCTGATCAAACTGAAATGAATCTCCTGCGGAATGCCAGTAGAAGTTCCAACTGGTGCTATAATCAAGAGAGGAGTACTACACATACTGTTTAAAGTTTTCACGGTTTATAACGGTTCCGGTTTTAAGAGGGCAGACAGATATAATCATCATCCTATAATGTTCCCACTGCTGGGATACAGGCCTCCTCTCCATGAGAGGGAATGAATTTTTAGTTCTAGAACATGCCGGTTTCCTCACGAAGTTTTCCTTCACCGTTTTTGAGGGCAGCGGTGATGAAATAAATTACACAAAGTAAAGCGCCTGCCTGGGTTCAAACCCACGGCTTACTGCTCGTAAGTCGAAGCTGCCACCATTGGGCCACCGCTGCTCTCTGCTGCTGTAGACAGATATGTCTGCACCTAATTATTTATTTACCATCCATCGGCGTTCTCCAATTAAGCGCGTCATCGCGTCTAGCATTCCCTGCCTTCGATGGTGTTTCGTCCCAGTTTTAACAGAAATTTGTGAACTTCGTGTATAAAATTAAGTGTTACAGGTGGGTAGTTTCGAACTAATAAGAATTACGCATAAAACCTCTATGTATAATACGGTCTTTTTATTTTTTAACCTAAGCATTGCTTGTTTGTACGTTTGGAAATGAAATATCACTTATTTTTTTACAATATTTTATTTTAAAACTTGACTTCAATCAGTCTTACCAAGGGGTATCTTATTACCTAGTACTGACTGGGTTGTGGAGATCAAATTGGCAGTCGCTCCATATAAAATACTGGTAATCAGCTGGGGTCTCCTACTTGGTGGAATTGATGAAGGTTGCGGGGATCCGCTGGATGCGAGTCGCACGGGACCGGTCAACGTGACGGCATATGTCCAGCAGTGGACGTCTTTCGGCTGAAATGATGATGATGATGATTCAGCTGCATCCGGTTCGGCTCGAAGACATCTCCAACATAGTTCGGAAGGGGCTAGGCAGATGACTTTATTTAAAAACTTGCATATTCATCAGAATGTGAAACATCCACTGAAACATAAGAAATGAGTTCAAGGTCAGCCTGCGCACCTTCTAGCATTTATAGATAAATATAAAAAATCGAGCAGTAGACTGTCCGTAGTCGATGTGTACGCGTAATCTCATTTTCCAAACTAATATTATAAAGAGGAAAGATTTGATTGTTTGTTTACATTGAATAGGCTCTGAAACTACTGGTCCGATTTGAAAAATTCTTTCAGTGGCATATAGCCCATTTATCCAGGAAGGCTATAGGCTATATATCATCACGCTACGACTAAAAAGTATTTATTTATTCATCAACATTTTTTCTCACAAGTCAGTTGATACATAGGAATGACGAATATAAAGAGCTGTCAGACACATCTGTAGTCAAATCATGAAGATAATGAAGAAAAAAATGTAAGATTTCCTTCACAATTGGGGCTTGTTGCTAACCTGCATAAGGAGCTGTACACAGCCTCAGGCGATGCTACTTGCGACACGACTTGCGTCAAATGATACGCGCGCGTCACTTGTCTCCATCGATCACACCACTAGTTACGGTGACTCGTGGCATGCTCCAAGTCACTTCTGTCATTTGTTTTGCAATACGCGTATCCCTTGAGCTCCTGGCCAAGCATACTAGTACCGATGTTTTGTATAAACTCACCCGTAAGCGCAGACGAGACAAGAAGAGAGAAGATGTGTTTTAAGCCACCCATACTCGTAGAATTTCGTTATTTATAAGTCTCGTTTCCGCTTAGCTTTAGTGGTAACTGGGGAGCATAGAGAAGAGATTTGTCATATTTGTTTAGGCCAAGTAGGTAGCAGCGCACAGCTGAGACGAGAAGACACGAGTGCGGCGTGCAGTAGTCGCACAATCATCTTCTCAGCTCCGGTCTAGCTAGTATGCATCTCCACACAGCTTCGGTCAATACACTCTAGAACCTAAGCATCTCCTCTCCTCTCCGCTTTGCACATGTCCTTAAATCTCCGTTTCCCTTGGGTCCAGGCCTTAAGCAGCACTTCATCTTTCCAAAAGGATTTTTTTTATGGCCGTTCATTGTTTAACCGATCTGCGTTTAACCGGATTCTCATATAATTATGTGGTGTGTTAAGCAAAAACTGCTTAAGACACCGCTTAAGTGTGAATACAGCTTAACACCACACGACAAGCTATAGGAAGGTATCACAGAAATGTCAATTGGGCTTAAGCCGAAATCATGAAGGCAATATCAACAACACTTGTAACGGGATATTTACCATGTTTTTTATTTGTTATGAGTTCCCGATATTTCGGCGCTGTTGCAAACGCCATGATCACGGATAAACTGAAGTTATTGCGGGTGGATGTTTATGAGCAGACAAAACGGTCTACCCTCTTTCTTGTTCGTTTTTTGCGCGCCGTACCACTACCACTGTCACTCACAACTCGATTCTGTTCCCGACACACGAAACTCACTGTGTCCACTCGCGAACTTTTTACGGCACTCTTTCGGTTTTTACACAGTTTAACCACTGGATTCCAGGCTCTTGACAGTTGAAACCCATCCTCCCGATTGAAGTTCCTATATTTAGTAATTTCAATAGCTTCTCTAACCAGTCTGGGTATATAGTGGCGTTCTGTCGAGATGACCTGAGGGTTATGTAACTCAATCCAGTGGTTCGATCCTGATTCAAGCAGATGTTGAGCTATGGCCGATTTTTGGGTGTCGTTATTTTTCACCGCCCTGATGTGTTCCGCTATTCGACAAGCTACCGTACGTTTTGTCTGACCGATATACGACTTACCGCAACTGCAATCTACTTTATAAACACCGGGCTTTTCCAACGGAAAGTTGTCCTTTGGCGAACGCAGCATCTGAGACACTTTCTTGAAAGGAGTGAAGACAGTCTTTATGGCGTATTTCCGAAGAATGTTGGCAACCTTATCTGTCACTCCCCTCACGTACGGCAAAAATGCTGGCTGCCTCTCAACCTCGCACTTCCGGTGCTTACGAATAGTTTTTCGTTGGAGTTGTGTGGTCTTCCCAGTATATCCGTTTCTCTGTAGGACCTCCTGTACATGTGCCAGTTCAGCACGTAAATGTTCCTCGTCGCATAAATCATATGCACGTTGAGAGGCAGCCAGCATTTTTGCCGTACGTGAGGGGAGTGACAGATAAGGTTGCCAACATTCTTCGGAAATACGCCATAAAGACTGTCTTCACTCCTTTCAAGAAAGTGTCTCAGATGCTGCGTTCGCCAAAGGACAACTTTCCGTTGGAAAAGCCCGGTGTTTATAAAGTAGATTGCAGTTGCGGTAAGTCGTATATCGGTCAGACGAAACGTACGGTAGCTTGTCGAATAGCGGAACACATCAGGGCGGTGAAAAATAACGACACCCAAAAATCGGCCATAGCTCAACATCTGCTTGAATCAGGATCGAACCACTGGATTGAGTTACATAACCCTCAGGTCATCTCGACAGAACGCCACTATATACCCAGACTGGTTAGAGAAGCTATTGAAATTACTAAATATAGGAACTTCAATCGGGAGGATGGGTTTCAACTGTCAAGAGCCTGGAATCCAGTGGTTAAACTGTGTAAAAACCGAAAGAGTGCCGTAAAAAGTTCGCGAGTGGACACAGTGAGTTTCGTGTGTCGGGAACAGAATCGAGTTGTGAGTGACAGTGGTAGTGGTACGGCGCGCAAAAAACGAACAAGAAAGAGGTTAGACCGTTTTGTCTGCTCATAAACATCCACCCGCAATAACTTCAGTTTATCCGTGATCATGGCGTTTGCAACAGCGCCGAAATATCGGGAACTCATAACAAATAAAAAACATGGTAAATATCCCGTTACAAGTGTTGTTGATAGTGTTAGTGACCATGTCAGTTTAAAAACTTATATCATGAAGGCAAGACGACAAAAGGCCCATTTCATGAAAAAGTCATTCAATGGAATTCAATGAACTTAGAGCCTTGTGCTGATGATTTTAATGATTATAACTCTGTAAAGACATTTTTGTTACGGTCGTAAGTTATTTTTAACTAGCTGTCCGGCGCAACTTCTTTTGCGTCACGTTTCTCCGTTTTAGCAACATTGTTCATTGCTGCTCCACTCCTATTGGTTGTAGCGTGATGATATATAACCTATAGCCTTCTTCAATAAATGGGCTATCTAACACTGAAAGAACTTTTCAAATCGGACCAGTAGTTTCGGAGCCTATTCAATGCAAACAAACAAACATACAAACAAACAAACAATCAAATCTTTCCTCTTTATTAAAATTAGTTTAAAGATTAACATACAAACATGCATGCACTTGCATGTGGCTGAGATGAGAATGCTAAGATGTGTGGTGTTACACGAATGGATAGAATAAGGAATGAGTACATTAGAGGAAGGCTGAAAGTGGCGCCGGTGACTGAAAAGATGTGTGGAAATAGGTTGTCGTGGTATGGGCATGTGATGGTGTGAAGACCAATGAAACGATGGATGGACTGTGTGAAAAATGATATGGCAAGAAAGGAGGTATCTCATGAGATGACAAGTAATAGAGAGGTATGGAAGAAGAAGACGTACTGCGCCGACTCCAAATCAATTGGGATAAGGGCAAGAGAATGATGATGATGATGAGATTAACATACAAACGGCACTGTCTTAGAAATTGAAAAGAAAAACCCAAAGAAAAATGGAATTTTGCAGTCTACCCTGCCGCATCCCCCCTCAACGTATAAAATCTGCTTTATTCGTAACATATAGAACTTGGGTACTGTTTATGTAACTCTTTGATATTTTATGTAATCAATATTTAAATGAGAAAGTCGTTTTTCCCATCTATACTATTATTTTATCTGGTAATGGTAAATTACTTCAAATGTATGGAAATCGAAAACGTTTTGTGACAAAGGAACACTGACTCAGTGACTTTGACATTGACATTCTCAATGATATGTTACAAAAAGTCTCGAATGATTTCGTTTGTTTCTAGGTAACAAAACATCTACAGGCTGTTGTCAAAGCATCCTCGTCAAATTCAAGAAGGTAACTATGGTAATGATACTCGACCCAAATCAATAATAAAATGGGTAGGTATTTTTTTTTTCTTATTTATGTACGGACGGAAACGTTTATTTGATAATTTCTTATTCTCTTAACCATGTTAAGGGGGTACGGTTATTCTGAAATACTGACAAAGGATATGGGGTAGATTGCCGGAGTATTCCCGTTTGAGCACCTATTTTTAGAGCACCTGTACTTTGAGCACCAAAGCAGTGCTGTAGCAATTTCTAACCTACATCAAAATGAATATCTACTACTCTAGATAACCTAACCTAACATTTTATTCTATGACAGCACGTAGCTAATGAATCAAATAAAAAAGTTATAGCAGTTCAAACATGAACATTCAACAACATGAACATGTATGAACATTCATCATCATCTGCCTGGCCTTTTCCCAAACTATCTTGGGGTCGGCTTCCAGTCTAACTAGATGCAGCTGAGTACCAGTATTTTACATGAAGCGACAGCCTATCTGACCTCCACAACCCAGTAACTGGGTAATACGATACCCCCTGGTAAGACTGGATGTCAGACTTTTGGCTTCTGACTACTCGTAAGTAACGACTGTCAAAGATCTACAAATGACAGCCGGGACCAACGGCTTAACGTGCTTTCCGAGGCATGGAGGAAACTCTGTATGTAATTATGGTCACCCATCCACGGAGCCACCTCGGCAAGCACGGCTTAACCTTAAAGATTGACCCTTGCGGCTGTTGTTACTTAGCCACGAGCTCCTCTTTATGTATGTACATTCTTACGTTAAAATCATGACCACTGGTATTACAGCAAATACAAAACCGGCCAAGTGCGAGTCTTACTCGCACACAGGGTTCCATAGCTCCAAACAATATTTTGAACTGTCATTCATTAGTTAGTAGTATTAGTTAGTAAACTTCCACACAACCGCAAAACTAAATTTGTTTTTCATAGTATGTTTATGAAAAACAAAGTTACTGCTGCAGTTTGATGAAAAAGTCCCATATCTCAAAAACTAAACATCATATCTTATTGAAACCAATTTTCGTTGATAGTTTTTTTTACGTTCTACAATCCTGAATATTTTTAGAATTTTCCTCCTCTTACTTTAGAAATTAGAGGGGGGGGACACACATTTTACCACTTTGGAAGTGGCTCTAGCGCAAACTATTCAGTTTAGAAAAAAAATATCTTAGGAACATCAATATCATTTTTAAAGACCTATCCATAGATACCCCACACGTATGGGTTTCATGAAAAAATTTTTTTTGGTTCTCAGTTCTAAGTATGGGGACCCCCTTAATTTATTGTTTTTTTTTCTATTTTTGTGTAAAAATCCTAATGCGGTTTACAGAATACATCTACTTACCAAGTTTCAACAGTATAGTTCTTATAGTTTCGGAAAGAAGTGGCTGTGACATACAGACGGACGGACAGACAGACAGACAGACAGACAGACAGACAGACATGACGAATCTATAAGGGTTCCGTTTTTTGCCATTCGGCTACGGAACCCTAAAAATAAAGCATCTAAAATGACCTCCACATATAGCACTGTTCAATGTTCAACAATAGCACTGACTTACATAATTTTTGTTTTGAACCGTTCCGGGGTTCCCAAGTAAGGAGACGATCCTGTGTCCGTACATACCATGACGTTTAAAACATTATTGTTCCATTCCTATTCCAGAGTGGGAAAAAGATGGAGCTAGATGACCTGTATAGCTCCGTCACTTTTTCACTCTGGAATAGGAATGGAACAATAATGTAAAACATTATTGTTCCATTCCTATTCCAGAGTGCTTCAAAGAAGTCATGGTGAGCCACCAGGGCAAAAGCACCGCGTATAATTTATTCTTTATGAACTCTGAATTTGTTTAAATGTGTATATAAACCTAAATACAAAGAAGAAGTTTTTGGGAGTGCTGTATCTTGTTTATTTAATTGTTACGCGTTATGGTATTTGGTTGTTAATGTTATTATTGATTAGACCTTAACTTTTAGATAGGTTAGAAAGCGCTACAACACTGGGCCTAAGGTACATATAATTTGCCCCTTCTTCTTAAGAAAACACAAAAAAAGCAGCGTTTATTAATAATTAACTAGGTACCTTAACGTCTTTTGGGCTGAAATGATGAATGAATGAATCAATAAGATTCATTCATTCATCATTTCAGCCCAAAAGACGTCCACTGCTGGACATAGGCCTCCCCCAAGTGTCGCCACATCGATATTTTGGGGGGTTTTGCCATAATCGCCACGCTTGGCAGGCGGGTTGGCGATCGCAGTACGGTTGTTCCAAAAGCACAGAGAACACTGCTGCCCATTCTCTGGCAAGTCCCTTAGTCGCCTCTTACGACACCCACGGGAAGATATGGGATGGTGCTATTCTTTACGTCCGACACCATAAAGAACCAATTATTAGAAGAATTATTGATTATTTATATCTTTTGTGACAACCTCCTGAAACGCAAAACAACATCTTGAATAAATATTGTTACTACGTTAGTCAACTTTTGAGGTAGGTCTCATCGCAATCGAAATAATGTCAACTCCAGACTGGGAGTTCATGAAGGAAGAAAATATTCTATATTGCTTTCTTTGAGAGCTTTCTTCAAGTTTTCTATTTACCTTACGAACTAACTTTTAAACAGGCGAGTCCAAACACCACTGCTTCTTTTAAACAAATTCAGGAAAATACAGGATTTAGATAATAATTATAACACGCGCACGTCTCGTGGGAAGGTTTTAATAAAAATAAAACAACAACAACTTGTAAAAAAAACGTAACAACAATTTTATTTATTACAACTTCAACAACCGAGCTCCATCACTAGGCTGGCTCAAGAAGAAAATAGGCGTGCCGTTGTATTCTGAGAGTATCTTTTTCTTCAAGTTTTCTACTTCGCTCTTCTTTACCTGAAATAAAAGAAAACGTTCTCTATAGCCAGTGATTTCTATCGAACCTTTTTCTCCCAGAGAATGCCGTCTTTGCCAACTTCCCGTTTTTTTTTGGATGAACCCCGAGTACTGACTTCTCATGACTTATCCCCGTTATGATTACTGTTGAAATTTTAACTCTCTTAGCGAAGCCGAACGTCGCCATTCCAACAGTGCACTTGAACTAAGCATTCATCCATTAGGCCTAGACTTATGGCCCTGACTCATAGTCGGCATCGAGTCTGTGTAATGTGCAAAGTCCTTACACAAACCCACCAACATGAGACGCTAACATCAATGATTTACCTCTCCCCCATTATTCATGACTGCTAATTGAAATTCACCGTAAAATTCTCACCAGAGTTACAACACAGCCTCCAAAACCACCGCCAGTCATCCTGGCTCCATACACTCCTGGAGCACCCCTGATGATGTCCACGATCTGGTCCAGCTCAGGACATGAGACTTCCATCAGCTGGCTCAGAGAGTCATGTGACTGGTAGAATAGTTCGCCGACCTGAGGAAAGGGAGAATCAATTAAGTGAAGTTACAAAACTTGTAGACCATTTTTTTTTGGTTTGCTCTTGACTCTTGTCTAGGTCTAGACAGAGACAAAGTCGACGAAGGTACGAGCTTACCCAGAAGAAGCCGGTTCGCTCTATTCAGATTAGGGTTGTAAGCGTTCGGAAACACAGACGCAGGCAAAGAGTTCCACTCCTTTGCTGTGCGCATCATGAAAGAGGCTTTTTTTACTATTACATCTGCAACTGTGAAACAAACCCATGGCAATGTGATAAAATTGACCATAAGGATACTTGTTATTAATACCATTCTTAAACAAAGAAACAAATTGGCGAACGCAGTGCGTTCTTGTCAATAAGCAAAAGCATTAGGCACAATGTCGTTGGTTACCTAGCATAGGTCCTTATCTAGTCGCGGTTGTCAATGAACAAAATGAGTCTAGTTTCCGCAAGGCTACTGACATAGCTCAAAAATTGCCAAACTTAAGTGCCAGTCGAAAAGACACATTCCTCGAAGAACGGATGGTCAATCGGACTGAAAGGTTCTGAAGTGTTGAACGTTGGAGAATCTCCCTGACAGTGTGCTGGTGACCTTTAATACGTCAGGCAAGAATCCGCTGGTAGACATGAGAAGCCCATGTCCAGCAGAACAGAGACTTCTGACTAATATGATGATGATTTTGATGAAAACGAATCACTCCCGCTACGTCGATTCCCTTTACATCGGCTCGTGTTTTTCTTGGTTTTGATGCATTGTCTTTTGTTTCACCCCGACATTGCTGTCACAGTTAATTTTAGAAGATGGGTAGTTCTTTTTTTTTAGCGTATCGATGGCACAAAGTTCAAATATTATGTTTGGCCCAAAATTGAGCTGACACCCCTTGCCGATATAGTTAAAAGTACATCAAATGTACAGGTTATAATGATGGAAGATGCTGGTGGTCAATATAAATCTCACCCGCTTGAAGTCCTTCTGCTGCATGACCTTCGCCACTTCTTCTGTCCTGCTGATCTCTTCTATGACGTGTTTCGCTCTCTTCAGCACCACTTCACTACAATTCTGCTGCTTGAGTTCTGCAAACCATATTTTAAAATCCATTTGAAGCGTTCATTGTAATGTTATGTTGTGTGTTGTTTATACTTGTTTTAATTTACTACAATCTACACACATCAAAAGTGTCTAGGGATCAACATATATTTTTGCAATAACTTTTCTCCTGATTGATATTAATTAAAATTTTCTTTAAGGATTCATCAAATAAAGTGTTTTCGTTTGTCACAGTAACGATAAACCAAGTCACCTTTGCATTAATAAAGAAATTTGCCATTTTCTAATAAAGGGATTTTTGACATTTGAACCACTAACATTAAAGTTCGAAAAAAACACTGATAACAGTTTTCTTTAAAATTTTATTGGGTAACTTAAACAATTAATAATCCGTGTTTCTACCGCGAACACTAACAACACAAGAACATCGGTTTGGCATACTCAAAATGAGTTCATCCAAATCACGCTGTGAAATGGCCGCCCATATTCGTTGCAACAACAAAAAAAGGTCTTCTTGCGACTGGATACCCTCCATATTCGGCAGAGCTCTTCTCTGTAGCATATCCCATGCATGCTCAATTGGGTTCAAGTCTGGCGACTGAGCAGGCCAGGGCAGGACATTGATGTTAGCTGCGGCGAGAGTCTGTCTTACAACTCTTGCGGTGTGCGGTCGTGCATTATCATGCATTAACTGAAATAAGGGACCGATTTGCACTTGTAGAGGAACGATGACGTCTGATACAATCGTCTCAGCATAAATTTGAGCGTTGAGGTTGCCTCTGATCCAAATCAACTCAGTTCTTCCGCCGATCCAAATACCCGCCCATACCATGATGGTTCCACCACTATAAGGATGGACTTCCTGGCAGGATTTTAATCGCTGTTGGCGTCCAGGGGTTCTCCAGTGTCGTATACGTCTTGTATCCGGTCTCATACCAAAACGAGACTCATCAGAAAAGCACACGAAACGCCATTGTTCTTCTGCCCAATTTCTGTGTTCAAGAGCCCATTGATATCGAATCCTACGATTGTGCATTGCTATAGGTGGTACCCGTAGCGGTCTTCGGGAATGAAGGTTCACTTCATGCAAGCGGTTTCTGACTGTTTGGTCGCTAATTAAGTTCCCTGAAGAGTGATGAAGCCTCACGGCTAACATCATGGCGGTTATTGTTGGAGCTCTTCGAGTTAAGATTTGAATGTATCGGTCTTGTCTCCGTGTGGTGCAGCGATACCGTCCTCCATGGCGCTCAGCCACGGTACCAGTGCTTCGGTAACGTGTCCAAAGTCGACTGATAACACTCTGACTTGTATTCAGAGCTAAAGCCACAGTACGTTGCCGGGAACCAGCTTCTATCATTCCCACGGCTCTGAGCATTTCTTCCCTGCTTAAATGACGTCGCCGCTCCATAATAACGTTGGTTTTAATCAGTAGTAGGGAAACAGTAGCACTAATAATGTCTTCAATGCGTTGTATGTTTTTATAGGGAAAATATTGACAGCTGATTTTCATCTTTTACTCGAATTTGATTCACAGTTCCTGATTCAAATTATGAAATGCACCAAAAAGGATCCATATAAATTTATAAAATCATAAATTTATTACAAAGCCACATCTCAATCTCAAGAAATCCGCATAAAAATGCTTGATCCCTAGACACTTTTGATGTGTGTATATTTGTACATGTTATGAATTTAAATACCTTTTTATGTTTATCTCTGTAGCAGCGATTATTTATTCTTTACTTTGCAACAGATTTTTCATGCGTTAATCATCATTAAAATACATTTAAAAGTACATAGCATAAACATAACATACTTCTATTCGTTTTTGAACTGCCATGGTCGCTAACACATCATTACTGTAGCAAGCGCTATGATAAAGTGGCGAAATATTGGGAACAAATAATAAACATGGAAAATATCCCGTTTTAAGTGTTAATCACGCTTCTAATCCGCGAAGGATTAGGCAGACCTTGTCCTTGTGGGTGTATTGTTATGTACACTGTCAAGAACAAGGCCTTTAGCTATGTACGGGGCACAATTCCGAGGTTTCTGTTTTATTTTGACAAGTCCGCCACACTATTCCCACTATACCATTACAACTCCTGAAAGCCAGAATCAACAGTGGCAACCACCAGAATAGCACCGACAATAAATCCCACGAACTCAACGAAGTCCCACAGAAACTACTTAACTGTCTTGGATCCCGCAACGAAATTAATCAGAAAAGAATAGCGGAAGAATAGGAATAATATAATTATCAATTCCACAAATCCTTGGCTGCTACAGAGAAATTCCTGATGAAAAAACCCAGTAATACTTTTGTACCTGGGCATCGAACCCTCGACCGACGTGATCACTCAAACAACGAGGCAGACAAAGGCACGTGTGGAGCTAGGGCGGGTCGCTAGTTTTGTCGCGCTAGACTCGGTGGAACGCAGAGCAAAGAGGCTGATTGACGACGTAAAATTAGTGGATGTCAAGCTACACAGCTTGGCTCATCGTCGCAAGGTTGCCTGCTTGTTGGTCTTTTACAGGCTGTACTTCGGTGAGTGTCCCCAAGAACTCCACGACCTCATCCCACCTGCCTCCTTCTACCATCGAATACTTCTACCTGATTACTATTCCACCAATTCGCACTAAGCGTTTTCAAACGTCTTTCATAATGCGCACAGCAAAGGAGAGGAACTCTCTGCCTGCGTCTGTGTTTCCGAACGCTTACAACCCTAATCTCTTCAAAGTTAGACGTAGTTATATAGAGTATAGAGTATAGAGTTAGTGTACAGGCTTCTTCTGGGTAAGCTCGTACCATCATTGATATTGTCTCTGTCATCTCTGACCTTGCCTAGATTCAAGAGCAAACCCATAGCAAATAAAAAAAAGATCTAGTCACAACGTACGTGTTTCATTAACTTATAATTATAAGTATCAATAAGCACCTTGTGGTGGTGTACTCGTATACTTATTTTTATGCTGAAAGTTTCATCCATTATTACGACAGTTTAGTTGCTTTTTTTTCACTAAGACGAACGTTAAAAATCCAACAGCCGCTTTTGTTAAGGCATTTAACTATAGATGTCATCTGGTGTTAGCAAAACCAGTATCTCAACATGCTCGTCTACCATTAATTTCATCATTAAATAAATATTTTCCTTTTTATTCGTTTCAAACAAGCTGCTAATCAAATAAAAGTGAGCAAGAACTTTAAAACATTATTACTTAAAGTCTGAGCACCATCTTATTCTAAGTGACTTCTTCGTCCTCGTGCACCTGGTGCCTTTCTATTATCTTTAGTTTTATCAAAACACAATGATAATCAAATAGATGACTTTAATAACTAATTAGATTATCGAAAAATCTAAAATTGATTAGCTTTTCGTAGCTGTCACAGAATTTGTTGGTAAATGATGGATTGGTTAAAGTTTATAGTTTCATTAATTGAAAAGTATCAGATACAAAATAATAAAATAATTTATAATTTTTTTTCTTAAGATTACTTTATTTCATAAGGAGCTCGTGGCTAAATAATAACAGCCGCAAGGATCGATCTTTAAGGTTAAGCCGTGCTTGCCGAGGTTGGTCCGTGGATGGGTGACCATAATTACACAACAAGTTTCCTCAGTGCCTCGGAAAGCACGTTAAGCCGTTGGTCCCGGCTGGCAATTGTAGATTTTTAACAGTCGTTACGAGTAGTCAGAAGCCAAATGTCTGACATCCAGTCTTACCAAGGGGTATCGTATTACCCAGTTACTGGGTTGTGGAGGTCAGATAGGCAGTCGCTTCATGTAAAATACTGGTATTCAGCTGCAACCGGTTAGACTGGAAGCCGACCCCAACATAGTTTGGGAAAAGGCTGGCCAGATGATGACTTTATTTCATAAAAGGGAACTAACTATATACATTACAAACTATTAAAGTAATGTGCCCAAGAGACTGGCAGCATTGCCACGTTGAATGGCAATACTTAGCCTCTGGCCAAAGTAAAAGCCAGCCCTTGGGTCACGGGAAGCATCAACTAGAGATTTCGAAATTTCCTTAAAAAGGCACTCAGATCCCACGGCCTATCTCTCTCTTCTCTCTTCTTCAACCCTTGGCCACCCAATGCTGAGTGTAGGTCTCTTCCAAATCTCTCCACTCTTGGCGGTTATGTGTCATGGCTGTCCAGCCACGGCCCAAATCAAATCAAAATCATTTGTTTCAAGAAGGCCAGTTACAGGCTCTTTTGAATAGTCAAACAACAATAAAAATGAAGCTACAGTCCCAGTCACAAGACAGGAACTGTAAAAGTACTGTAGTTGCCCATTCCAAAGCGTAGATCTCTATGGTGAAGAATGGGCAAGAAACTCCATGGAGACTCATTTAAATCAGTAGCATGTTACAAAAACTTTGGTTATATCATTCATGTTGAGATGGTACATTATGTGAGAACGATGTAGCAAGGCGTGTGCGTTAAAAGTGTCCATAGTAAAAACAAAAAAGACAATTCAAACATAAAATAATTAGTTCGTGATAAGCCTTGGCAATTAAGAAATGACCAGGCAGAACTGACAGCGTCCGTTCACGAACATGACGCATGGACCAGCCATCATTCAACGCGACCATTTTGAAGGGAACTAAATGACCCGTCACACGCGCCACCATCAGCATGACATTTTAGTAAGCATGACATACTCTTAACCGCCAGGGCACGTTCAAGTCAATAAAGACGTGAATTTCTAATAAATGATAGCTTTCTAGTACATAGTGCTCACACAATATGGGCTATACGACTATTAAATACTAAATTAATTGTATTTATACAGTGCAAACATAGTTTGTACAATCTTCAGCAGCTCCAACAATACTATTTACAACTATAATTATAGGATTTCAACCCCAAACAGCTCGAAAATATAGTTATCACAAAGTTTTATTTATCATTAGAAATTATTAATGGATCATATAATCATTCAGCGGAAAGACGTTCGGAAATCCTTATATCATAACGAAATACCAATAATCTGCACTTCTTTACTAATAATTTAATGCGAATGTGAATTCTGTCTGTCTGCCTGTCTGTTAAATTTCGTCTTCGCACGAGTGCAATTATCTACTGAAATATCAAAATTTTCTTTCATACAAACCTTGTCCACCTTGCGGGCGACTGCGACGCTACAGAGGTGGGGTGCGAGCGAGACAAATCAAACAACAAAAACAAACAAAACTCGCCATGACTTCATAAAATACTGTATTTTCTTTTTTTTTTTTGTTAAGTCCGCACACTTCATTTTATTTTTTTTTTTTTTTTGTAGTGTTTAAGTTATTTCTTATGGACGTTTTATGTTATATTTCAAGTACTGTTTATTTTATTTTTTTATTCTTATTCATGTAATAAAATGTTTATGCTGTCTTGACTTTCGTACGTTTTTTCACGGGTGACCACTGAAAACCAGCGCTGTGCTGAGGCCCCCCCCCCCCCATTGCACAGCATCATGCTGAGCGGTAACCTGTTTGTCACATTCACTACGTGCAAGCTGTCAACTTTTTTATCTTATTGTTGTCATCGTTCATCGTAGTTTAGTTATTGTTTTGTTTGTTATTCTGTATGCACGTCATGTCCCTGCGACAAATAATATTTTTTCTTTCTTTCTTTTCTTTCTTTGTCCTGGTTCTCAGCAACACAATAAAAAAAAATCTGCCAAATCAGTTGAGACGACGTTAAGTGATGGTCCGATCATAGATAACGAAAGAACGGAATTTGATGAAATTGAATCACAGTGAAACATAATTATGATACTTTTTATCCCTTTATATAAAATTGTATTTACTACTAAACCAAAATTATTAACATTACTTTTAAGTTGCTGTATTCTTATTGTCAATTATTGTTGTCAACCTACTGTGTGGTAACAATCAAATGTGCATAACCGAAAATCGTGCATGTGGTGATAGCCTATTATATAATTAATTGTTACATTTATAAATGCAGGTTAAATGAAATTATAAATGTACTGTGTAAACAATTGTTGGTTAACCAAATAAATAAATCCCGGGAGTCTCTCTCGAGAAATCTCGACCTCCACATGGGCGAAGAAGCAGGCTATATATTACAATTTCATCGATACTGAATTTCATAAGAAATTCACAGTTCGTCGTATTGTGTTTTTCCACATTTTCACAAGAATTACCATCTTCCGAGCAAAGCAAATAACAACTTTCTTGAGAAGCTCTTATTATTGTGTACAGAGACGAGTCAACACGGACCATAACAACGCCTCCCTATCCCCGGGACACGCTTCCCGGTGCTAAACCAATCAACTTGGGATCTTTTCCACAGCTGCGAACTTATTTAAAGGTCATCGCAAGTTCACTGTCAAGTTCACCATAATGGCGGAGGGAAAATGGCGGCAAGTAAACAGCTGATCAAGGTTTGGGAAAGATGTAAACATTCCGTGATTAATGACTTTTTGTGTTACTGCGTTAGTTGGGCATTGATTAAGGTTTAATTACGTACTCTGTCGTTGTAAGTTAAGGCGTAAACTTATAGAAAAAATGTATAACTTAGTAATATTGTGGCAGTTTACATGTCCTTATTGCCTTTAGTTTTAGTCATGAAATCCATCCTTATGGTAAATTTTAGAGTATGATTGTTGCAGTCGTTGCATAAGCACTATATCTAATACTAGCTGTCCGGCGCAACTTCGTTTGCGTCACATTTTCCCCGTTTTCGCAACATTTTTCATTGCTGCTCCACTCCTATTAGTCGTAGCGTGATGATATATAGCCTATAGCCTTCCTCGATAAATGGGCTATCTAACACTGAAAGAATTTTTCAAATCGGACCAGTAGTTTTGGAGCCTATTCAATGCAAACAAACAATCAAATCTTTCCTCATTATAATATTAGTTTAGAAGTTTAGACTGCTACTTATCATAGAGTTTTATTATCTTTTTAGATGCTGAACAGAGTGACATTTATTTTATTCTTAAAATCGAAATAAAGACAGCTTTTAGCCGTCTATTGTTTTGGATATTCTTTCTTTGGCTTTCTACTTTGACATACCAACGACAACTTACTTGCCAAGTCCTCAATCCTGGCCCCCCTGAGCGAGGGCATGCCCAGTCGGTCAGCAGCCTCCTGGCACTGCGCACGTCTCGTGGGATACTCGCTGCCGGTCAGCTGGTGCTTCACGTTCGAGTTGGTGACCAGGACTGCCAGATCCCCCAGCTGCATGGGGATCTGTTCCGCTTCTAAGGACCTGGGGGGAAAGATTTAATATTTTAATGGTATGCCTTAAGGTGGAGCTCGTGGCTACATAATAACCGCTTGGGTCACTCGTGCTTCCCTAGGTTGGTCCATGGATGGGTGGCCACCCATTACATACAGAGTTTCCTCCGTGCCCCGGAAAATACGTTAAGCCCTAGGTCCCAGCTTCCTTTGTGATTTTGACATCAATTAACACAAAATACTACGCAGTAGCTTTGTCGAGTTCCCGGAAATTGTCTTAAGTTAAGTCAACAAGAATTACCGTGTTTTCTCAAGCGAACAGCAAACAACATCCGGGTTGATTCCCTTGAATAAACTTATTTAGTAACTTATTTAGAAAGAAACAAGCTTGCTTTTTGTTTGTGCGATCATAACATGAAACCAGCGTAAAGATGGTCTAGTGTATAATCGTTTCCATATTCATAATGCTTCACATAATATTACATAAAATCACACGTATAATCTCAGAAGGGTTAAGGGGTTAAGGGGCCTAATAGACACCCCATGTAGGGGTGGCGTGTGGGGGGTGGCCCCATAGGGGGCGAGGTTATTGCCATCAACCGGTCACAAATCCAGACTTCATGACTGCAACTTAGAAATATGAGATGGAAAAAATCGATAACACTTTGCTTGACCGGGGAATCGAACCCAAGACCGACTCACATAATATAAGTAAAAATAAAATAAAAGTGACCTACACAAAAATACTCTAACGTGTCCAGAATATTCATACACATACACACACAAATTCACCCACACAGCATACTTACTCATACCTGATATAGACCTTTATACTTTCAGGCATATTCCATATTTTATTTATATTATTATCATTTTGTTTATGTTATTAAAACTAATATCGCTAATATTTAAACACTTAGCAATTGATTTCTCCATTCTTGAGGCATATGGCACTGTTTCTCTTTTCTACAGGCTATTATGTAGCCTATCTAAGAGGACAGTACCCCAACCATTTATGTTGTATACCAGTGTTCATTTGTAAAGTGCAGCAACTTTTTTTATTGTATATACTGCAACACCTTTTAAGCAATAAAGTTTTTATTATATTATTATTATTTATTCAAGATAATCGTGACATTTAAGGATCTTTCGGAATCAGTGAACTCTTTCCAATGTTTGTAAGTTATTTTCTACTTGTACCTGACCTTTTTACTTCGAAGGATAGAAAACTTTGTGATCATTCTATATTTTTCACTTCGATTATTATTCGTACTCAATTCTTGAAATAGGATGCATCAATAACTTTTCTTGCTACCAGTATTTTAGCAAAAATTATACCTATAATGAAGATTTGTGACGAATTTACACATCTTTTTTATGTATGTGGCAAATTTACTTTCAATGTATGGAGTTTACAAAAACGTGGCGAGTTTACTTTGTGACGAATGTTCAATAACCCGCTTATTTAGACTTGAAGACTTATTTAAACTTAGATAATATTGCATTCATAGATGTATAAGTTTTCATTCTACTCTCAAAGACAATGTTTGGATATTTACACACGTAAAAATAGTTGTGTTCTATATAAATGCTTCATCTCTCTATTTCAAACGTCTTTTCTGATACCGGATACTTTTGAGTAAATCTAAAAAATTTAATTAAAAATTTAAAAAACTCCCGACATAAAAACCACTAAGAAGCTAAAAATAAATTAATCCAAGCGTCGTAGCGTCGGGGGTCCGCTTTCTTCTGTGCTTGTACTAAGCGGTCTTCTTAGCGGTCCCCCGACGCTACGACGCTTGGTTTTTTTTTGGCATTTTAGTGGTTTTTTTATGTCGGGGGTTTTTTAATTTTTTTTCATGCTTTTTAAACTTATGTTATTTTTTCTTAGCCTTGACTGTCCTACTCCTGGGCATAGGCCTCCCCCTTTCCTTCCAATTTTCTCGATATAGCGTCTCTTCTCGCTAATTAACGAAACCAAGGAAAGATATACTTAAATTTAAAAAAAAAACAATAAGTAAATTTTGGGCATGGGCATTGTTGAGGGCGGGGGGGCAAACCCCTCCCGGTTTGCCCCCCCGCCCTCAACAATGCCCATGGTGACAAGCGACAACATTTCAAATTTCAAATAGACTACCTGTGTAAGTTAGAGGTGATGTTCTTCAAACGGCTGAGCAGATTTTCTCGAAACATAGCTAGGAATACTCTCGATTAAAATACCTTTCAAACGACACCACTTTTATCAAAATCGGTTCATCCGTTTAGGAGCTACGATGCCACAGACAGACACACAGATACACAAATACACAGATACACACGTCAAACTTATAACACCCCTCTTTTTTGGTCGGGGGTTAAAAAGATCTCATTTATGTAGTTTTTAAGAGTGTGATTATAATACAATTCTCTATAGTGGAGCAACAAGCACTGCAACTCATTTAAGTAGGTTACAAGTACAGCTACATTATCATATTTTATTGGTGTTATTAAAACATGGCTTGATAAAAGAGTACCATACGTTCTCAACCGATTGCCTGCTGATATAAGAAGTCAGAAAATGAAAAGTAAGTTTGCGAAATCGCTTAAACCATTCTTTCTCAGGAGTCTGTAAACCAAATTTTTTAGGAAGGTGGTTTGCAGATTGTTGAGGGAGATTTATATAAGATTTATTGATTGTTAGCTTTAATATTAACGTTAAAACGTCTTTAAAAATATTGTTCCGTTCCCACAGACAAACCGTGAAAACGGTTTTGTGGGGGGGCATAGTTCTCATATGAAAGTTTGTATTAAACTTGTATAATAAATAAATAAATAATAATAATATACCCAGCGATTATGCATAGTTCGTTATCAAATTTAATTTAATCCTGTATTATTTACACCGTAATACTACACACTGGTAAATAAAAACACCAACCTGCAATCAATGAGTAAGGCATGGTCCTTCCTGCCCATGGTGACGATGTATTGGTCCATAATGCCGCACGGCATACCCGGGAACTCGTGCTCCGCTTTCTGGCATAACTTCGCTTTTTCTACTAACCTGCAAGAGATAAAAAACTTAAAAACAATCAAGATTTTTAAAGAATTAAGTTAAAAAGTTCCGAAGCACCAGAGTCCTCCTGCAGTGGGTGCCAGAAAACGGGCGTCGTCGCGGAGGGAGGCCTAGAAAACGCTGGCATGATGATTTAGAGGCGTTTGTGAGAGATTGGCCGGACAGAAGAGTGAAAGGTTATGGGGGAGGCATTTGCCCAGCAGTGGGAAAATTCAGGTTAGAGAAAAAAAAATAGTTCTAAAGTGATGAGTATTTATCAGGCATTGCCTTTTCGGAAAAAAAGCAAGTAAGTTGTAGCATTTGGCACAGGTTGAAAATCAAACCTATACCGAACTTCGCCATCTTGTGTTTAAAAAAAAACATGATTCTACCACCAAAAGATTCGCCATTGTAACCATAGAATTAGCAAGTATTGTTAAACAGTTGTTTCAATTTTGGTGTACTATAAATACAAGGTGTTGTTTTGCATCCTCGTCAAAATTCAGGATGTTGTCACAAAAGACATAAATGATCAATATAAATTACGGTATCTAGTAAATTAATAAAAAACACTGTGTTTTTTTGTTGTTTATATTTATCAATATTTCAGAATAACCCCCTTAATGTGGTTTAGGGATTATGAAATTATCGAAAAAACGTTTGAGGTTTTTTGTTTGTGTGTAAGCGACGTTATAAGGCTGGGATCAGACGGCCCGTGTTTAAAACACGGGTGGTTCACAGTTACCGATTTCAGTAAATAAATAAAAAAAAGAAAATTACCTACTCATTTTATTATTGATTCGGGTCGAGAATCATTAGCATAGTTACCTCTTAGAATTTGACGAGGTTGCAAAACAACACCTTGTATATTCTATTCTATTTTATTCTACAGGATATCGACCTCAACCATGCATTTATTTTTCTCTGCAAAAACAAACCAGTCTTTTGCGCGATGAAGTAGTTTGTGGAATGCTTTCTGTCTAACCAGATGCATCTGAATTTTTCACGAGATAACTGCCTAAGTTTAGCCCCTACTTACTTAAAAGCAAAACTCATAAGGGCAGTTAAAGTAAACAAAACTTCCTCTTTTTTTTTCTTTTTTCCGGATGGGAAATCATCAACTGACCCCTCCTGCTCTGGGCGGAGCGGAAGGGAGTGTCCGACTTGTACTCTAAAACCCATCCATGTTCCTTCTTAGCCCTTTGCGTTGCAGTGGCACGGTATGTCTTTCGGACAGTCCCGCAGCCCTGGCAAGCGTCATCGGCCCTCTCGGACCCCTTCCGATTTGCTGACATGTCCTTGAGGCGCGCGTGGAACACGAACGCTTCGTCGACACGGCCTGTCGTCATAAGACAGACGGTCGGTGAGATAGCCCATTACTCACCGTCTACAGGCCCGCGCCTACGGTGGCCCTAGGTCAAATCACAAATCTGCCTCTTCATCCGCGCTATATTTTTTTGCGCGCTCCGTCGCGTATTTTTCTAATAATGATGCCATATGGCTTCTTCTTAACCAGACTATGAACGCGGTGCAGTGTGATAATCGCCTAACAAGACTTCAACGGGTTCACGCAAGTTCATGTGACAAATCTAATTGGGCGCCATTTGATTACCCCTTTAGCCACGGTTCATCCGCCGCGCGTGGTTAATGCCCCACAGCATTGACAATATACTATAAGTCTGTAATCTCTGACATAAGCGGAGCGGAGTGACTAGAACAGCGGGTTACCCGGGTGATGCATAGACTTTCATAAATTGAAGTATTTTTCCCAAGGAGGTAGGTAGTTACAGATAACAGCTACATGGGTCAGTCTTTAGGTTATACCGTGCTTACCTAGGTTGGTCAGTGGATGGGTGACCACCCACTGCGGACCGTGTTTTCTCTCCGTGCCTCAAATACTTATTTGTATTGCATTTCTAGATCTTTGACTATCATTTCTTGTCCTCAGTGGCCCAAGAGTCCGAGAACCAGTCTTACCAAGGGGTTTCGTATTACCCAGTACTAACTGGATTGTGGAGATCGGATAGGCAGTCGCTCCATGTACAATACTGGTATTAAGCTGAATCTCTCTCTCCAGTAAGACTGGAAGCAGATCCTAATATAGTTGAGAAATGGCTAGGGAGATGATAACCTTCTACGGTCCTTGCATACTCAGTTTGTTCAATCACGTTCAATCACTTGTTATTGTAATGATATTTTGAGCGTGATCCTAGCCAAGCGGGTAGCATAGGACGCAGCCTTACTTATTAAACACATGCTGATATTTATTTAGAGGCAACTTATCGATCACCCTGTTTAATTGTAGATCGCCTTAATGAAATCGCTGGAGCGTATCTTCAATCGAATTACGCAGTTGGTTGTTTTGTTTTATCCGTTTATTGGTAGTCAGCGTGGTTGCGGTACTGTCGGGCAATGGACTTTGGCCTAAGGGTTAAAATATACTGTTATAGTTCTGAAACGATTTGTCATTGAAAGGCTCCAAACTCAAATTGTATTTAACAAATCGTAATGAGGACTGTCGGTAAACATGCTTTTTAAATTAAGTCCTGAATGAGCTAAACTTGAATCGTCAGTTTTTTTTTATACTTAATTAGTTTTTAAATGAAACAATAAACAGTACTCCAACCTTTTGCTCAAAATGGTAATACTAGAAATATTCTTCAAAACGAATCGAACTGAACTACTAAGAAATATTCAACAATAAAATGTTAGTGAACATTTTTCTTCCCACGTTCGCGAACAACGCAGTTTAAAATAAGTTATTTCAAGCTATGTTATTTTCATATGGAGCTATTTATGTTGGATTGCTTACTGGATATTCTTGCTGTGGTTTGATAGTACACAAAAGTGACCGTCTGCTGCGTCCGTCCGTACTGCTCTCAAAAACCCTTAAACGCGTTTACGCCTTACAACATTTCATACAAACTTTCAAGTTTATTATTTTCCGAAATTACTCAACCGAGTTTAACGAAACTTGAACGCTTAAACAGGCTATATAGGTCTAAAAAAGTTACTAAAACATTTTTGAAAAATAGTGTAACTAAATTAGACCGATTTTAAATTATTTAAGGATACGTAAATATCCAATTATCTTTTTTTTTAAAGACATTTCGAATAAAAAATTTGTTACTATTTTACTTTTTTATGTATCCTGCTTAAGCGTATGAAGTTTCATTAAAATCGGTTCAGTCATATCGGAAAATAAGGACTTGAAAGTTTGTTTGAAATGTCGTAAGACGTATCTTACATTTCGGAGTTACGCTATTTTTACAATTTAAAAACGAATACGTATTATTTTTTTACAAAAGTATCAGCACTTAGTCATATTTTACCACTACAAAACATAAAATCTCAGCGATAATTCTAGGTCTAAAAATAAAAATACTTAGCTCAAAGCTCTTTGAAGATCATTAATTTGTAATGCAACACTTTCAAAGATTACAAAGACTTAACTAGAATTGCAGACTTAATTCACCTTTCATCTAAAAAATCTCTCAGGGCAAAAGAACTTTTAAACCTCAAAAACCATTAGGTACTTTCATCATAATAATTATTTCTGCATCTTAAATAAACTTGAAATCAGATAAGTAGGTATGTACAATATAGTGTGTTACCAAGCATCCCTGAAGTCTTGATTGAGCTTTTCATAACCAGAATTCAGGTTAATCCAATACATTTATACGCATCCGTGCATGTGGTAGAATTAATGGCTTTGGCACTTCCATCGAAAGTTAGGCGTGCTGTATACTTGTTCGCTTCGGCAATAATTGGCACAGCTGGGCGGTAAATTTGAATTGAACGACACAAATATAAACGTTGGGGCAGAATAATGGTCCGAACAGAACGTGCGGCTTAGGTACTGTAAACATCAACTAAAATATGCCAATTCAGACAAAGTAGATGTTGAGCTCATTTTAATGCCGACCGATTCGAGCCGAATGAACGCCGAATTTAAATAGACAAATAGTTTTTGTTTCGAATCAGCTCGTTTTTTGAACAAATACGTCCGAATTGATGAATCTTGACCCAAACAGTTTAGCTAGCCTCACCCGAGTGCCCGTGATATTTCTGGGATACTCTGAAGCTCTGAAAGTGGATTTAAGTGTATATTGGCAAAGATACTGGTCTATTAAAGAAACAATGAAAAATAAAACTGTACCCATTTCAGAAAAAAGGAAGCTTTACAACACCTGCATTATTAAGACATATCTTACGTACGGGTGAAAGACCTGGCCATTATCCCGAAAAATTGGACACAAACTCACCCAGTTTGTGTCCAATTTTTCGGGATATGTCAAAGAGGAATGGAGAGGAGCATGATGAACCTAAGACTGCAAGACAAATGGAAAGCTACCAAAATTAGGACCATCACTAAAGTGGCCGACGTTAGAGTAAACACCAGAACTCAAAAAAGGAAAAGGAGAGGTCATATGATGAGAGGCAAGACGGAAAAATGGACCAAAAATGTCACAGAATGGCACCCAAGAAACGGAAAATGACTTAAAGGAAGACAGGTAAAAAGGTCGGAGGATGATCTGCCAAAAGGTTGGCGAAGAACTGCTCTGGACAGGAATAAGTGGAGGGATATAGAGGAGGCCTATGTCGCAAGACAGCCTGACATGGTAGTTGATATTGGAAATGTAGGGTACACAATCATTTGAAAATGTTATTAGTTTTAAGTAAGAGTTAATGTTAATACTGTGTTGAGGTCAGAGTAAATAAAAGCAATTTTTTTTTCACGAATGTGCAGTCTGCTCTGATTTTACACCGCTAACTGAATTGAGCTTCTCTTAAATATGGTAAAGTTATACTAGACAGATTGGAGAATTCCTCATGCCATTGTGTCCGGTGTGCTACTGCCCTAACGGTTATTGTCTCCCTGTTATGGATTCAAACTGAAATAAAACTCAAAATCAAAGTATTTCGTTCAAATATACCCGTGATAGATACATTTGAATATTCAAAAATAAGAGCTACTGTCCAGCCACAGGGATAATAACGGTAAATCGACTGAAGGTCGGTACTACTTAATCGTGCGGAATACTCCGCTTGCACGATATTGGATTTTGTATGGCGTCAGATTTGAAACTTAATTCATATACGGCGTTGTAGATACTGCAATGAAACAATACAAAACTGGTGCCGCCAGATTCTCAGTACGATAAGACACTTACCCTACAGTTCTGCCAGTGAGTCCTTCCAGCAGGGTGAAGGTGGCGACTTCAATAGCTGCACTGCTAGACAACCCGGCACCCATCGGCACATCAGTCACGATGACTGCGTCGAAACCGCTCACTCCACCTGCATTGGAACGGAAGATATGACGTATTTCAGAGATATGACCGTCAAAAGATCCTTGTGGGTCTGCAAGCCTTTATGATATTATTCGTGCTACAGTGCATCATGGATCTTTTGTCAATTCATTATCTCCTTACCCTTTTTTAACTGTGTTAGGGTTGGCTTCCAGTCTAACCAGATGCAGCTGAATACCAGAATTTTATATGGAACGACTGCCTATCTGACCTCCACAAACAAGTACTGGGTAATACGATACACCTTGGTAAGTCTGGTTGCCAGACTTTTGGGCCACTGACTACTTAACGTTCTGTCCAGGCCACGCGCAACTTATCGAACTACTGCGCTGTGGGAATTTTGCGTAGAGCTATAGCTTTATCCGTAAAATCCACACAGTTCCGTGTAAAGGTGTTTATTAACGCTTCGCAGCGTACGGTTTCATTTTTCGACGAATATTGCACGTCAACGCCTCGAGCTAAATAAGAGCAAGCGGAGGAGCTCGTGGCTAAATAATATCAGCCGCACGGGTCGATCTTTAAGGTTAAGCTGTGCTTGCCGAGGTAGGTCCGTTAATGGGTCACCATAATTACATACCGAGTTTCCTCCGTGCCTCGGAAAGCACGTTAAACCGTTTGTCCCGGCTGTCATTTGTGATCATGGACAGTCGTTAAGAAATAAGAGTAGTCAGAAGCCAAAAGTCTGACATCCAGTCTTACCAAGGGGTATCGTATTACCCAGTTACTGGGTTGTGGAGGTCATATAGGCAGTCGCTTCATGTAAAATACTGGTACTCAGCTGCATCCGGTTAGACTGGAAGCCGACCCCAACATAGTTTGGGAAAAGGCTAGGTAGATGGATGAATTGCACGTCAACGCCTTTTGTTAGTATATCTGTGTTTCTAACGGCTTCACACAAGCACAATCCTGCTGAGAACTAGGACCTGGGTTCAATAACCAGGTCAGCAATGTTTTTCGTCCAGGGATTCTCAATAGCACTCCTGATTCGAAAATGAGCTCGGTTAATAGCCAACCATAAGTGGTGAACTGTGTGTACCTACTATACATAAACCTCAGTCTCAGCCTTTGAGACATTAGTCGTGATGTTATAATATGTGTTTCTATCATGTTTTCCCCTTTTTTATGGATATATTTTGTTTTCTAACTTTACCTAGCTGTTGGTACTTATGAAGGAGTAGAAATATTGTGAAGCTATTTTATTCATTTCAAGAATTGTTTCGAAGTAAAACTACACAGCATTGTATGAATAAATAAAATGTTTCGAAGTAAGACTACACAGCATTGTATGAATAAATAAAATTCAAGTTAAAGTTTCCAAAGAAAGTGTTCAGTTTCCAGCATTCCGAGAACATTGTCTACAACTGAGAGAAGTTTAAAAATTAATTAAGCGTAATTTCCAGTTACTGACGTTCATAAATCCAATGTCAATAATTTCAAGAAAATAAAGAAATAGAGGAACAAATGAATGAGTATTTTTTTTTATGTACACAGTGCACTTGGTTTTAGCAACTTCACTCAGATGTAGGAGGAGCGCGGGTTCTAGGTTCGGGCTCTAGGTTAAGCCGTGCTTACCGAGGTTGGTAGGTACGTGGATGGGTGACCGTAACTACATCCGAGTTTTCTCCGTGCCCCAGAAAGCAGGATAACCCGTGGGCCCGGCTGTCATTTGTAGATCTTTGACAGTCGTTACGAGTAGTCAGAAGCCAAAAGTCTGACCTTCAGTCTTACCAAGAGGTATCGTATTACCCAGTTACTGGATTGTGGAGGTCAGATAGGCAGTCAATTCATGTAAAATACTGGTACTCAGCTAGGCAGATGATGACTCATATGTAGGAAACTGCCCAGTTGATAGAAATTGCGAAATGTGGGAGAACTACTGCTTAGGCAGACCTCTGCCTAAGCCTTCGGGGATTACAGGTGTGATGTTATGTTATATGAAGATATAACATCGTAACGTGTAGAACAGAAAAATGTATGTCTAAACATGACTAGACCTATCGGTCAATCAAACAGATGAGCCTGCACCTGATCCCGCCAGATGTTTACGATTTACTTAAAGTAGTGATACCTCCAACTGTCGTAAGAAAAGATGAAAGTAGTAGGTTCGGACTAAGCCGAAAGCCGAAAGGATTTCGTCTGACCCGCAAAAATGTATCAGCAGCTTAAAAAAAACCGGCCAAGTGCGAGTCAGAGTCGCGCACGATTGATTCCGTACCATTATTTATAAGAACGAGCAAAAAAATCACATTTTTGTATGGGCGCTTCCATACAAAAAAGTGTTTTTTTTTTATTTTATTCTGTTTTTAGTATTTGTTGTTATAGCGGCAACAGAAAAACATAATCTGTAAAACTACGGACAGACAGCGAAGTCTCAGTAATAGGGTCCCGTTTGACCCTTTGGGTACGGAACCCTAAAAGTACAAACCCCCCAATAAAGGACTCACCAGGGAAATTCGCCACCACACCCTTAACATAATTGGCCCATGCCGGTGGTCCTGGCTTCAAGGAGGCTGATGCTGTCGGTGCAGGAAAGCTGGTCTTCACCTCCTCACCGGTACCCAGGACCGAGAGTAGGCGGCATTCTCCGGTATTGTTCAGACTACCCACTATGAGGGTCACGAAGGGTAATGCCTGGTGGTAGAAAGATGATTTTAATTCTTCTCTTAGTCTCTCTTCGATCTTATTTCTATGTAAGTTTTTAATACGCCTGTCTATCCCCAAAGGGTCAGGCAGACGTATCCAAAGTGCAGCTAATTTCGCCAGTTGCGAAAACAGCCGGCAGGGTTTAAATTCCATATAATTGGGGGCGAGCCTATTACCATCATCCGAGCACAAATCCAACATGCGCGCTGCTACTGAGAAAAACGTCGTCACTTTATTTTGGTTCTAAAAAATACTATGTAACGTAGAATCAGTTTAGATTCGATTTGTCGTCTCGTTAAATTGGATTTATTTTATAACATTACATTAGCAACGTTACCTGGAGGAAGTAAATAAAGATAAACAAGCAAGAGTGCTTAAGGGTAATTAAGAAGATTATGAATATTTCAGTACATGAGTCTGTAAAAGATATTGTTTATTCCCATTCGCTCCAAAATTCGGCTTCAAAACAAAAAATCAACGGGTGGAAAACATTTTAGGGGTACGTACCAACTGGTAACTTCTTAATGGCGCTGCTATTTTTTGTCTCTCTCTGGCACACTAACGTTTGTTAAGAGAGAACTCAAATAAGAATTTGAACAGAAAGTAATAAGAGAACAGAATGATTAAGACGCTGTTGCTGCCGCTAAAAACATCTTTTTAGTGAATACCCTTCAAAAAGTACAAGGCTTGCATGAATTCAATGTGGTAATTATTCTAACAGATCCGACTGCACACACAAAATCTGGGTATGAACATGAAAATAGTTACGAAACGGCACTTTTCTCATGGTATTTTGTTTAGTTGGCGAAATGGGTAAGAACCAGACGGGACGTAGCCGATTTTATGCGTTGCTTTTTTGTTTTTTTGGAGCTCGTGGGAATAAACCATTGTTTAACATAAAACGGCGGTGGTGACGGTGGCGTGTCATGGGAGAGGCCTAGGTCCAGCAGTGGACGAGTACAGGCTGATGATGATGATGATGAGCATAAAACATCATATTCCACTTCAGTTGTCTGTTCAATTAGTGTTTTATCATGATCACAGCAAAACACAGTTCGAATTATAAGTATTTTAACAGAATTTTATTGCTTTTACCAATAAGTACCGGCTGGTTACACAATAGGTAAGAAAAGTTTTCTTGACGTGAGTTTAACGCTATATAAGACAAATAAACATTAAACTTTCGTTAGTTGTGCCTGTCAAAGTTTGTAAAAATACATTAAACATTATGTAAACAGAATTCCATGTTCTAAAATTAAAGGGGTTTACAGCAGGGAGAGAAGCAGGTAATAAAACAGTCAAAATATGGCATTATATAAATCAATTATATAACACATCTGCGGTCTGCCTCCGGAAAGCTCAGGTAGACCGCAGATGTGTATGTAATTATCTACCTACAGAAAGTTGTAATAAAACATCTTAACTACGATTCTTCACCAGACCGAAATCTGAAGTTTAACTTATTATCAAAGACCTCCCACCACAACGTTAATTTTTAATCCATTTATTTCAGACATAGTCCATACATCATACAAAAATTAAATCATAAAAAAACACACAAAACAGACGATAAATGGAAATGTAAATCAGTAAAACTATGATTAAAAAAAAAAAAAAAATACAGACAATAATCAAAAATGTAAGTCAGTTAAACTCTGATTAAACAATGGTACAACCCAACTTTGACATCTAAGACGTAAAGTAATTACAAAAGGCGTAGACAGTGAGATATAATCGATAACGACAGACTTCATCGATTCGATCATGGAATTATCGAGTTATTACGAAGGATTCTCATTATTAAATCATTGAAAAGGGTTATAAGGGAAATTAAGGGTTAATTAGTTTTAGGTCTGATGTTTTGTGCCTTTGTCTGTGTTAATTATCTTTGTTGTAACTGTTGGGTAAGTAAAATATATCTTCATAAATACATTATAAAGTATTATCATATCAAACAAACCAGATCTTCTGCTCGAATTGCATAATTCACTTTTCCATAACAATCCCAAGGATATTGAAGAAAATCCATTGTCTCTAATTCTCTATGTTTGAAAGATTTGTCTGCTCAACTATGTTAATCTGGCAAATAATTTTATTGCATTGGAAATCCATTCTAGTCCATTCACCCCTTTAATTTACAGATGACCAACAAAAACCAAATCGAATGTATTCACAATTCTGTGAAAGTAACGTAATATTTTAAACCTCGAATCCCGAGATCCCCTTAGTTTACCGAAAGCGTCGCTTCTCGAATAAATCGGGCGCGACCACACATCCGTGGCAGGGCTGTCACGAGGAACACGATGGACTGACAACACCGCAACAATGTCGTCAGGTATTTAAGAAAATGTCTTAAAGATTACTGGCCTCATGTATGAAGGAAAACACGTACCATAACCTTAAACCCTTGTCTCATTTTTCAAAGAAGATTCTTGTTTTGAAGGAGTTTACACAGTACAGATGGCCAACCTTGACGTTCTAAAGCAGTATTGTTTTATTCTTATTCCAGAGTGGGAAAGAGACAGAGCTATACGGGTCGTCTAGCTCCATCTCTTTCCCACTCTGGAATAAGAATAAAACATTACTGCTTTATGACGCCATAGTAACCTATTACTGAGACTTCGCTGTCCGTCCGTCCGTCCGTCCGTCTGTCACCAGGCTGTATCTCATGAACCGTGATAGTTAGCCAGTTGAAATTTTCACAGATTATGTATTTCTGTTGATGCTATAACAACAAATACTAAAAACAGAATAAAATAAATATTTAAGGGGGGCTCCCTTACAAAAAGTGATTTTTTTCTCGTTTTTTATAATAATTGTACGGAACCCTTCGTGCGCGAGTCCGACTCGCACTTGGCCGGTTTTTTACATACAGGTCCAGGTGACACTTTTATTCTTTCGTATCTATTCTAATCATAATATCTATGGTTTTTAATTAGGTAACAAAACTGCGCAGGCTGACCTAAGTACATATTCAGGATAGCGCCGAAAAAACCACAATGAATGAAATCACTGGGAACTCTAGTTTATAGGAATATTTTTCTAACTAAAACTAAAACTAACTAACTATCAAATAAATGCTAACAACGAAATTAAAAGAAATATTTTTTAAAACAAACTAAATAACTTTGAAGTGTTCATCATCATCATCATTTCAGCCCGAAAGACGTCCACTGCTGGACATAGGCCTCCTCCAAGAAGGAGGGGTTTTGCCATAATCGCCACGCTTGGCACGCGGGTTGGCGATCGCAGTACGGTTGTTACAAAAACACAGAGAACGCTGCTGCCCATTCTCTTAGTCAAGTCCCTTAGTCGCCTCTTACGACACCCACGGGAAGATATGGGATGGTGCTATTCTTTACGTCCGACACCATACAGAACATTTATAAATATTAGTTTACTAATTTTCACTTATTCGCGTCTGGAAATAAAATTTAAGGAACAAATCGGGCAAAGTTTTTGAAGTAGCAAAGTATACGCAGTTTGACGTATTGTCGGCCCTACCCTCTAGCACAAGGTACTACTAGATTTTAGGTAGGTACTTGAAAACAGTGTTTCGTGCTCGTGGAAAATTTAAAATATTACGGTGAGTCGGATTAGCATGCTCATTTACCTACTAAACAAATATAATTAATTGAGATGCTTATAAAATGTCTAAATGTTGGTCATACGGCCTTTAGACCAAATAATTTCACAATTGAGTGTTTTTATAAGAATTACACGCAAACCTTACCTCATTGTTTTTGTTTTAGTTTTAAACAAGCTTTCATTTATAAAGCTTGACGAGTTGTTAAGATATTTTCACAAAATTCCACAGCAAAACTATCCATTTCATTTTCAGAACGTTATTTTTAATGAACATTCCGTTTTAAAAAGAGTTTTAATAAAAAAATATAATATAATAAAAAAGAGTTTTTAATTGCGAATTAATTTATTCGAACTTTGAAAATGATCGGTCAATAGGTCATTGAACTCAGCGTATCAGGCTCTTGCTGGTACAATACCTGCTTTCAGGGGGCCTTAAATGGCCGCCATAACAGAAACATGATAGGATAATTATATTAATCACGTTAAAATTCTTAAAATGGTCACACACGCAGTTAATATTATGAATTGTCACTTGGTGAAACTGTGTATGAGTTGTAACGTAATTAATACTAGTATTCTATTATGACTCTGCTAAAGAGACCATTTCAGGCCCTCAGGACTCTTTCGTCATAATTCTCCACTTACGGCTTCCAATTGAAGGTTATAAAATAAACAATTGCTGTCACATGAAGAAGATTCTAAGTAAAATTATAGTTATAAGAATATTAAATCCCTAGTAGACTCCTTTCAAACTTATAATTATAGTCTCTAGGTTAAACCGTATGCCCGATGAGATTTCCCATCGACAGAAATTATGCGTTGGAGTTAAACCTCTGAAAAGGATGATTTTCAGAAATTCTTCCTTATGTTCGTTTTATAATGCGCAAACAAGACAGCGCGTCGTCACTGAATAAATAATTTTTATTTTTAACTAGAGAGAGTCTCATATATATCGACGTAAAATCGGCTTCAGCCGATCACGTATTGTTCAACACATTATTTTGTCGCACTTAGTTCGAGGCGTTGAGTCCGAACTCAAACAAACCCGACAAAAACTCTTCCTGACCGGCTCAGACCGATTCGCTTCAATAAGTGTATTCTCTTACCTAAGTAGACAGTATCCTTTAAAATAAAATGTTTCGTACCACAGGTAAAACATATCCTTCGCAATAATCAATGTGTTCTCCAATAAGGTTGACGCGTCCAGGCGCACATGCCGCGACTGAGGGTTGTCGACCGAACGCTTCCAAAAACTTGTTACGCGCCTGCTTCAGAAGCACTGCTTCGCCTTTGGCTATCGCTTCATTTGACATCTGCAAGTAACAACATTAAATGATAAGTTTAACAATCATAACAACATCAACAACTACATTCATTTATTCTCAGGCTACTTTGGCCCATAGATAAATACCTTACAGACTAACATATCATCATCTGCCTAGCCTTTTCCCAAACTATCTTGGGGTCGGCTTCCAGTCTAACCGGATGCAGCTGAGTACCAGCATTTTACATGAAGCGACTGCCTATCTGACCTCCACAACCCAGTAACTGAGTAATACGATACCCCTTGGTAAGACTGGATGTCAGACTTTTAGCTTCTGACTACTCGTAACGACTGTCAAAGACTAACATATATATCGTAAAAATACAACTCATGTGTGTCATGTATGTTGTGTCATGCGTAAATTCTTCTGAGTTAGGCAGAAGTATACCGTGCAGTATCAGCCTAGTGCACCCAAATTTCATCATTTATTTATAAAGCCCATGTATTCGAGGGAAATCCAGACGTTAGTCTGCTACTGAGATATAGCTGACAGAAAAACTGATCAAAACTTTGCATAACAAGTAATAGTGATCAACCAAGAAGACAACTCTTACTCCTGATTGTGCCTGTAACCACAGCGCTCTTTACGCCATTCTATCCTAAACACTGCAATGTACTTGGCAACAAAACAAATTCTCGTTAAGCTCCAAGGCAATTAATAAACAGTTGTCGTCAAAGGTGATAATGTATCGCAAAGGGAGAGGAAACCTCTTTTATAACATAACTACCATTCTTCATGAATCAGCAGATTCTGGAATTCCCGCTTAATCCGTGAATTCATAATTCGGGATTTCATTATGAAAGTACAAGTGTGCTTCTTCCCACAGAGCAGAGCTTACACCAGTGCCTTTTATGTTGGGCTCCTCTAGTTTTGACTGGCTCGTTGGTTTAGCCATCGCAAGCGCGACTGCTGAGCACGAAGTCTGTGTTCGATTCCCAGGTCATTCACAATGTTATTGGATTTGTTTATTAGGATTTTTTCTGTAGCAGCCACGAAGTCTGGGTTTATGCCCTGTTGTTGGCAATAAGCTTGCCCCCTACTATATGAGACTTCAACATAATTGGCGGAATATAGATGTACTATTTTAGTTTCTCCTTTGCCTAATCCTTCGGGAATTACAAGCGTGAAGTTATGTTATGTGCCCTTTTTTTTCTACGTACATCAATGGGTCACATAATATGTATGTGGCTAACATACACACAGTAAATACATACTAAATCTACATAGTAAATCTAAACGGCTGAATCTGGTCCAAGTACCATGATTCGAATCGCTACTATGCAGTAAATGACGTGCGCTACGATGCAGTAAGTACCGTGGAGATCAAGGATAGTTTACTCGATCTTTCCAAAATGTTCGTCCTTCCATAAAACACCTCCTTTCTTGCCAAATCATCCTTCACACATCCTTCTACCTTTTCTTTGGTCTTCCTCTACTCTTATACCCAATCACATTCAAGACACAAAACTTTCCTCACAATATTTTCCACATTCCTCCGCATCACATCACATCACATACATCAGATTACCACACAACTTTTCAGTCACCGGCCACACTTTCAGACTTTATAAAGAAGAAATAAACAAATAATTAAACCCAGCACATGTTGGTGTCAATTGCAGTGCGTCAACAATCTACTTCATGTCATTAATTAAAAGAAGTGCAACCTATTAAAATGATTGCGTTACGATGTCGACTGACCGCGTTCTGAGTAAACTAAACTAAATATAATAAAACAAATGACGGCACGGTTGGCGCAGTGGTTGAGCGATCGACTGCTGCGCTGTGTGTCGCGGGTTCGATCCCCGCACGGAACAAATATTTGTATGGTCTACAGATAGTTGTTCCGGGTCTGGCTGTTTGTGTATGCGAGTTTAAATGTTTATAAACGCACCCACGATACAGGAGAAATTCATAGTGTGCGGTAACTTTATTAAAACAAAAATGTCATTATTCTACTCTTATCCCTGGCCTTTTGAGAGTGAGGGAAGAGAGAGTGCATTTGCACGCACGAACTTGTGCACTATAAGGTCCGGATTCCAGCAAAGTGGAAACAGAGTGGAGATGTGTAAAGCGGAGATGGGAGGAGATTTGCACAGCACACCGCACGCCGTCACAGTAGACAGATCACCGCACTCTGCTCGCAACACGCTGCTCACGTATCTTCACGTGTTCGCTGTGCGCTTGGCTGCCGAATGCGGAAGCTTTTTTTTTAGGATGGGAAATCATCAAATGACTTCTCCCACTCTGGGCGGAGCGGAAGGGAGTGTCAGACTTGACTGACTAAAACCCATCCATGTTCCTTCTTAGCCCTTTGTGTTCTAGGGCCACGGTATCTCTTTCGAACAACCCGCAGCCCTGGCAGGCATCGGCCCTCTCGGACCCCTTCTGATTTACTGACATCTCCTTGAGGCGCGCGTGGAACACGAACGCGCCGTCGGCACGGCCTGTCGTCATAAGACGGACAGACGGTGAGCTAGTCTATTACGCACCGTCCACAGGCCCGCGCTTACGGTGGCCGGGGGCCACTGGTTGCCCCCCGTCGAATACGGAAGCTGGCCTAAGCAATTTACCAGACATCTCCCGTCCTCTCTGGGCAACCCTCCCCAGTAGAGCTAAGCGGAGATGAGAATTGTAAATAAAGGAAAACTACCGGTGGTTTAAAACACATCTCGTCTCCTCTCTTATCGTTACCGTTTCGGTGGAGTCCAACACTTATTCTTCTACTACTACGGCTTAGTATACTTGTTGCTATGAGCGGAAGACCCTAATTCAAACAGCGTAATATGTTATTATCACATTCGATGAGCTATTACCCAATATTAAGCTTATTATTAACACGCCGGTCGTACATCAAAGAAACTCTTAAAGATAATCATTGATATGAATACCAACGTCTCATACAATAATATAATATAGATAGAAGTTTAAACTACAGATAACCCTGTTAGTTATCGCGCTTGACCATAAACTGAGTTACAACTTGGCTGTAAAGTTAAATTGGATGCTATCGAACCAATAGTGATAATATTATCCAGTGAGACAAGTAAGATAGTGAGTTAAGAATGGTAAGATTCAATGAGTGCTCTCGTAGTTTCTTGAAAATGATATGGGAACCGCTTTAAAAAAGAACTATCTTTATTTGGACACGGCTTTCTCCGGCTTTTTTTTCTTTAACGGTAACTAGAACATGTTCTAATCTTATTGACATCAAGAGTAACAAAAAACCGAATCGCAGAACATACTTGGGGCACAAGGGCAACAACCCGACAATAACAAACGGGCAGTAGCTCACCAGACAGAGCACCCTTTTGTTTGGAAGGTCTTCCCTTTACAACGTAGTATGTAAAACTTAACATCCTGTTCCTCATACCTACTATAAGGAACAAGGAAAGAGCAGTTGCCTATGTACTGCACTTACGTACCTTATTGTAAGTCGTGGGTTTGAACCCAGACAAGCGCGTTATTTGTTACTTCACCACTGCTCTCAAAACAGTGAAGGAATACATCTGCATTGTGAGGAAACGACAATGTCCTAGAACCAATAACTCAAATACAGAACTATGACATTCCCAACCCGCACTCGGCTCGCGTGGTGGATTGTGAGCTTGTACACAAAACTGCGAATAGGCGAGATGCGAATTCGCAATGCAGAAAACTGCGACACGAATTGCTGCGATGCGGTTTCGTGCGACAAGGCCTTCTCCCTTCTACGATTCGGGTGCCCATTTATCGAGGAAGGCTATAGGCTATATATCATCACGCTACGACCAGTAGGAGTGAAGCAGCAATGAAAAATGTTGCGAAAACGGGGAAAATGTGACGCAAACGAAGTTGCGCCGGACAGCTAGTATTTTATACACTAGGTCATGATATGGATTGTAAAAAGAAGTGCGCATTTCTGTTATTGCTAAGGAGATACAGGAAAAAGAAACAAAGAAGATATTCGCAAGAATGCGCGATGCGAATCAATTCGCACGTTCTTGCGATGCTTTTGTGCTTTGTTTCATTTTAATAGTTACTCATCTATCTATCTGCCTAGCCTTTTTCCAAACTATCTTGCTTCCAGTCTTACCGGATGCTGCTGAGTATCAGTATTTTACATGGAGCGACTGCCTATCTGACCTCCACAACCCAGTAACTGGGTAATACGATACCCCTTGGTAAGGCTGGATGTCAGACTTTTGGCTTCTGACTACTCGTAACGACTGCAAATAATAGTTACTCATCTATTTAGCATATTTCGTAATTTACTGCCCTTTCGGGGTAGGTACATCTGAGTGACCAGTCAATTTAGACCAGCTTGGAGAGTACTGGCTTCCCTTGAGACGACTGACCCCACTGCGTCGTGGGAGCTCGTAGGTTTTTACGATGCGACGTCGCATCGCAGATTTGTGTTCAAGCCCTAGAACCCGCTCCCTCTAACACTTAGGCCTGTATTCCAACTGTGGGTACGTTAACAGGGTGCGCAAACTGAGACAAAAAAAATACAGTCAGCAGGATTGGTAACTATACCGTCCGCTCAGGTGCGTCTGGCAGGCTATATCTACCCATGCCAAACCCTTTTCAAAGAGCTTACACACAGTAACAGTTACACAATGGTTCAAGGTCGAGACTTATAACTGAATGTGATAACCCACTGGATCGAGTTAACTGTTTACTTTACGTGACCTTTAGGACTAACTCAATGTCAGACGAGTACTGTATCTGAGAAGAGTCATGTTAAAATGTTTTAGTTTTGTTTGTTATTTTTGATAAATTGATAAATGGTGATTATTTTGGAAATAGGTTTTTTACAAACAAGTCAATTTTTTTAAACTAGATGACGCCGGTTTTTCTTACCTGTCTATTCTGATGAGAAACAGCCAATACGAACTCGGAGATCATATTCTCTTTTAAAGTCCAGACATAATCTTGGTGACTCACATGATATTTTTGGTGTAATTCCATAATATACACCTCTGCCTGATCGTTCGCAATTTACTGACGTATGTTACAAAAGAATCTATCCAATAATAATGATTCGTCGATATAATCATCTTGGCTTTTTGTTTTGATTTTAAACAATGAACTGTTTAATATTTCGGTTCTGTGATTTGTTTACTTTTTAATATCGTAAATAAAAGGGTGTTATTTTTATGACTCTCGATGTTTATAATAACATTTTTCAAGTTATAAGTCACTGCCTCGTTCGTTAAGTGTTCCCAAACGGAACTGCTCAACATAAGCGCCTTTTTTACGTATGGGAAATCATCAAATGACCTGTCCTGCTCTGGGCGGAGCGGAAGGGAGTGTCAGACTTGACTAACTAAAACCCACCCATGTTCCTTCTTAGCCCTTTGTGTTCCAGGGTCACGGTATCTCTTTCGAACAGTCCCGCAACCCTGGCAGGCATTGGCCCTCTCGGACCCCTTCCGATTTGCTGACATCTCCTTACGGCGCGTGTGGAACACGACACGGCGAGCATAAGGGCCTGAGTTAAATCCCATGTTGGTGAATGTTATTAGATTTTTCCATAAGGAATTTCACAGTAGTAGTCTGGATTTGTGCCTGTGATTGCAATAGTCTGGAACCCTATTACATGGGACTGTAATATAACTGACGAAATATGGCTGTACCTACAATTTATTAGGTACTCCTCTGCCGTACCCTTCGGGGAGTACAAGCGTAACGTTATGTCACACTGATATAATTACAGCATGACTCATGACTACATGACACTCCTTTTCAGCTTGATTAGTTATATAATTATCAGAAGATGCTTTTATCTGTTTTCAGTATTAATTTATTACCCTGGGATTATACTCTTATTTCATTAGATTACAGAACTGTCATTTGTGTCAAATTGTTTAATTTAGTCATGTTATAATATTTGATTGTTACTTTTGTAAAGATTATTTTATATTTAGGTACCTATTGTTTGTGAATGTGTGGACATTGTAGGCGTTGTAAATTCCTAGTTTTTTTTTGCTTTGTCTTGTTCTACCTTTTGTTGAAAGCAAAGACTCATTGTCGGGCCTACGCTGTCCTCCCATTCTTAATTCTTAAGTAGGTACTAACGCTGTAACATTCAAACATTGTAAAACCAAACGATTTTGAAAGAGTAACCATGGAGTTTCTTGCCGGTTGTTCTCCATAGGAAACGACCAACAAGAACCGTGCACCTTTTGTCGACGTTTTATAAGTGCCCATATAAAACAAAATATTTTGATTTTGATTTTAGTTTTCTGCTTACCCTCTAAACAGTTACCACCATTTGCGATAAGACCTTTGAGCCTATTTTTTTTCGACACATACGATACAATAGCAATGTTTGATTCCCTTTCGTGATGTTGTTTCATGTTTAGTAGTGCTGAAATATTAGTTTAGTTTAGGATGAAACTTGTGCCCGATAACTAGTGATAGGGCCTCATCAGTGGGGAAACTCTGGGAACTTTGTTCATAGACAAACTTAGACTGACGGCTGTAAGATATCAATACAGGGGTTGTAGGGCGATGGGCGATAATACAAATTTATGACAGCGATGACAAAAATGTTTTTGTTTTGAAATTGTTAAATAGTCGAGCTAGTTATTGTGATTGTTGTATATAGTTGTTGTAATACAGTTATTTTTACTTATCTGTCAATAGAGTCAAGTACTCCTGAGAGGTCTCGAAGCAATAGTTTCAAAAGTTCTGACGATAAACCTTGTTTTGGAATAAGACGTACATGTAGATACAGCATGCTTTGTCAGAATTTACATATGCACAACGTCACGCCCGTATATCTCAATACAGTTTACAGTAAACAGTAGGTGGGCTACTGCCCACATGTTTCATACGCCGATAACTTCTTTAGTTTACCTATGTTTTTCTGCGAACAGAATGTCCTTATCTGGCCCCAAATACAGACTACAAGCTGATGAAAATGGTGTTCCTAGTAAAAATCCATTTCACAATTTTTCCAATAAATACTCCACCACAAAAACCGATCACCCTCCTCCGCAAAGCACGTTAAACTGTTGGTCTCGACTTCTTCGATCTTTGACAGTCATTACGGGTCGACAGAAGTCTGAAGGTCTAACAATTGTTCTCTGCAAGAGGTCCCGTGTTGCTCAAAAATTGATTGGATTGGATTGGATTATACGCAGAGTACCTACTCTGCGTGTAATCCAGCATTCGTAAAGCGTAAAATTACTGCGGTGTTGTTGTCTAACACAGTCACGATCCAGACAGAACGTAACATCACGCCTGTTATTCTCGAGGGTTAGGCAAAGGTGTAGCAATAGTACACCCACATTTTGTCTCTGATATTTCTTCTGAATCTGAATTGAACAATATTCATTGGATCATTTATGTTGTCAAGCAAATAATTTCAGCAAACATTTATGAGGAAATGAATTAGGTTCTCTTTATTCAAAATCCTTTTAACCCCCGACCAAAAAAGAGGGGTGTTATAAGTTTGACGTGTGTATCTGTGGGTCTGTGTATCTGTCTGTGGCATCGTAGCTCGTGAACGGTATTTTAATCGAGAGTGTTCTTAGCTATGCTTCGAGAAAATCTGCTCAGCCGTTTGAAGATATCACTATATCTTTTCTGTTGATGAAGGGATTTAAACAACTTCCACAGGTTTAGTCGATTTGAAATTTGTAATCTTGTCACTTGTCACCACGGAAATTGCCGAGGGGGGGGCTGCAACTCCCTCCCCCCAAAATTGTAATTTTTTTTTAATTTATAACTTGCCTTTTCTGCATTAATTAGCGAGAAGAGGCGCAACACCGAGAAAATTGGAAGGAATGGGGGAAGCCTATGCCCAGGAGTGGGACAGTCAAGGCTAAGAAAATGTAATAAAAGTTAAAAAGGCACGAAAAAAAATTAAATTAAAAATTTAAAAAACCCCGGCACAGAAAACTAGAGTACACACTACACTAACACTAAAGAACAAAGAGGACCCCCGGCGCTACGACGCTTGGATTAATTTATTTTTGGCTGTTTAGAGGTTTTCTGTGTCGGGGGTTTTTTAAATTTTTAATTTAATTTTTTATGATAGAAAGCAGCTGACTTTTTTTAATTAACTGACTTAACATTTCTATGTTGTTTAGAATGACGTACTGAATAGGTACTTGGTAACTGTTTTAGCGTCGGGGTCCCTACCACCCTGTGTGGTGTCACCCTATACAGGGTGTAACGGAAAGGGTATATACATACTTAAGGATGTGCTACAGACCATCAAACTGAACATGTTTCTCCATGTGACCAACATCGTTATAGCGAAAAAAATTATCAGCGGCCCCATACATTTGGGTCGAATAGGTATTGACATTTTGTAAGGGGCAAGAGATAATTTTTTCTTTATTACGATGTTTGTTTGTGGAGAAACATGTTCAGTTTGATGGTCTGTAGCACACCCTTAAGTATGTATATACCCTTTCCGTTACACCCTGTATAGTGACACCTACAATTTAAGATTGTAGTTACATTGGGTTGCACTGTAATTTTTAACCCTCGACCAAAAAAGAGGGGTGTTATAAGTTTGACGAGTGTATCTGTGTATCTGTGTCTGTCAGTGGCATCGTAGCTCCTAAACAGATGAAAAGATTTTAATAAAATTGGTTTCGTTTGAAAGGTGTTTTAATCGAGAGTGTTCTTTGCTATGTTTCGATAAAATCTGCTCAGCCGTTTGAAGATCACCTGTGTTCTAGTTGGTGAAGGGATATACACAAATTCCGCAAGTTTTTTTCCCTCAGGATTTGTTCCCTCCAAAAACCTCGGGATTTTTGTTAACTTTCCTAGTTTTCGTTAATTAGCGAGAAGTTTAGTTTAGTTTAGTAAATAAAGTTATCGTTTGTTAACTTTTCTTATCAGCATGTTTCATTCACAATCATGCATTCTGAAGTAGGTAGGTTGTACGTTCACCTTAATCTAATATTCTTTCAATATTTTGCATCACACTTGCACGTAAACAGTATCTAAACATACAGGTTAACTTGGCCGAAATGCCCCATATAAAACCCAAGGTCGATAAGTGATATTTTTTTTTTTAATTTATAGCATTGCACACAGTACACGCAAGTTCAAGCAAAAAAAAAATTGTCTTAAGATTTTATCAAAACAGAAATTTCATTGCAATCTCGCTACATGTTACTTAAATACTCAACTAATGTTCTTAATAATCGATAGTGTTTTGTATCAAATCGTTGAAATTATATTTTTATTTTTTTTACACTCCGTCATGGCTTTAGTATTTGCCCTTACCGTTTCTGAACAAAACATTTGTATAATCTGTGGTGTGGGCATGAAGCCCGCCATCCGCTTAAAAAAAAGTTCACGTATTTCGTAAATCGTAATAATAGTTGTGCTGATTTTCATAATTGTTTACTCGCAAATGTGATGAAAAACATTGTATGTTTAACGGGCGGTACGGGTATTACGAACCTCGACTCAGAAAGCCCTCAGTCTTCGACTTCGGGATTCTACTAGAGCCTCGATCGTAATTCCTTACTTACCACCCTTAATACACAATGTACATATAATTAACATAATAAACAACTGTCCATTTACAAAACACAAATGTTATAAAATCATCACTCATCGTGTGGCTATGATAAGATTCCTCTGCGTATCCCTAAACGCTGTAAGAAGTTAATCTCGCATCTAATTACTTATCTCTGCGAAGTTAAAACGAAACACACACATTAAAGGTTAAGTAAACGTTGATAAGAGTGAGTGAACGGAACGAGAAGGGTGAATGCTTGGATGAATGTGATAGACACACTTTACATAATAAGACCTTCGTGCGGCTGAAAAGGAATACCAGTTTTTTTAAAGTGAGGGTGTTCCGCTCACAGGTGAACGCTCTAAAGAAAGCCTCAAGCTGTGGCGAGAAAGCGTTTCCCTACCCAACCCATTGACTGAGCAGTGGTGCCCCAGTGGTGGCAGTCCCGACTTACGATCAGTAAGTCGTGAGTACGAACCCAGGCAGGCGCATTACTTTATGTAATTTATTTCAGAACCGCTGCTCTCAAAACGGTGAAGGAAAACATCGTGAGGAAACAGGCATGTCCTAGAACTAAAAAACCCGCGTGGAGGCCTGATTCCCAGCAGTGGGAACATTATAGGGATGATGATGATGATGACCCAATCCATTTATGCCACTTGCTGAAAATCTCCCTCGGTCCTCTGGTCACAAGTTGCCATGGCTGACCTGGAAGTCCTTGAAAAGACTCTGGCCACCGGTTGGCCGAAGCAAGGAAAACCTGTTCAGGTGGAGTTGCTGTTCATAATGACACTGCAGGGTGTTAATGTGGTGTTACCCCAAAAACGATGGGACACGATTTAATTTAAGTTATCATCGACACGCAATGAGGAAGAATGTGACCGAGGCACACAATCTCACATAGATATATAAGACCTATTACAGACCCTTCACCGTTTTTTTTACCCAGCAAACCAAATGCAACCGTATCGTAGAGAGAATAAAGAACGCTGTAATCTTAACAGTGAAGTGAAATCAGAGGTAAATTATCTGTGAAAAGACTGTACCTACAAAAACTTAAAAAAAAAAAGTTTCAGTACGTTTTTGATTCGGGGAATTTCAAGGTTAAAAAGTATCAGTAATATCCTACCTAGTTGCAACAATGGTCATAAATATTAACTTTTTAAGAGTTTGTTATCAGTTACAAAAACAATACAGCTGGGTTTAGTTAACAAGTAAAACTGTGATAAACAAATGAGAATCAGTTATCGGAAGCATGTAGGAAACAATAAGTTTAAAACAGTTATGTTCCCGGTTATTTTATGAAGCGATGTATTCATGAAATATTGAACAATATTACCCTCAAAAACCCTGACTTTCATTCAGAACGAAACCACTTAATTCCTCCTTACACACTTTCTTTACACACTTTTCACCCTTCAAAACTCACTGAAAACCTTTATCACCTCATTTCAAAAACGTCATAAGAACCACAATAAACTTTACAACATTATGAACACTATAAACACGGTTTACCTTTTGTTTTTAATATTAGTCGTACACAACCGATCGAACGGGCACAGCGCGTGGCACTCAACAACGATAGCGGCCGTTTAATAAAAACGTTTATTAATTCTTAAGCTGAGTACTCAATAGAGGACAAATTGTATCACAATTGACGCATCATACATGTGTCGTATTGTGTATTTACTTGCTTCTACACAATACACTTATATATTGTGTAGGATTTGCTATGATCGTTATTCAGTAGAGACGAAACGGATAGTAGTTTAGCCGGATACCGGATACCGGATATTCGGCCAACCTAGTAGCCGGATATTCGGCCGCCGAATATCCGACAGAATATTTCCGTTTGGCGCATCGCGCGAAGCACACTTGCGTAGGCGGCGCATATAAACTGAATAATATTCAGTTTCCAGATATATTGTAAACTAGCTGTCATTATTGTCATATATTGTAAGCTAGCAACTTCATTTGCGTCACATTTTCCCCGTTTTCGCAACATTTTTCATTTCTGCTCCATTCCATTAGGTCGTAGTGTGATGATATATAGCTTATAGCCTTCCTCGATAAAAGGGCTATCTAACACTGAAAGAATTTTTCAAATCGGACCAGTAGTTTCGGAGCCTACTCAATGCAAACAAACAATCAAATCTTTCCTCTTTACAATATTAGTTTACAGATTTTGGGATAAATACTTCAAAACATCACGCCTGTAATCCCCGAATGGCTAGGCAGAGGTTTACACTAATAGTACACCCATATTTCGCTAGTTATGTTTAAGGCCCATGTAATAGGGGCGAGCCTATTGCTATCAACCGGGCACAATTATGGAACAACCCAATTACACTTAGACCGACTTGGTAATCGAACCCTAGTACTCGCGCTTGCGAGCACTGTCCCAACGAGGCAATCACTAAAAATACTTCAATATCAATCAACTTTCCGAACGCTTACAACCCTAATCTCTTCAAAGTTAGAGTGAACAGGCTTCTTTTCTAAGCTCGTACCATCGTCGACTTTGTCTCTGTCATCTCTGACCTAGACTAGAGTCAAGAGCAATCTCATCGCAAATAAATATATATCCACAAATTGAACACAAAAAATGTGGATCATGCTTACGCGTATTAAGTTTCATTAAAATCAGTTCACTCATTTCGGCAAATAAGGATTTAAAAGTTTGTATGAAATGTCGTAAGGTGTAAACGCCCTTAAGTCCCATACCTACTATGTTATTACAAGTGACAAAGCAATTACGAGTTAGGCTACATGTTATGTTATGCTTGGAAACTCGCTTGCCCGAATACTGAAGAACCCGACAATCCATTTTCCCAGAGACGGTGGGACGAGCCGCTCTGCAGAGTAGTTCAGGACAATTTACTTCACACAGCTGCTACTACTGCTGAGCGTGCGCGACTGCTTGCTGTGGGTGAATAGGAGTCGGGTCTTTGGCTTCACGCACTCCCGTCGTCGAGCATAGGCACTTTGTTCGACGACACGACCTTCCGCCTGGGTGCTTCCTTACGTTTTGGTGCTGCCTGCTGCACTCCTCATCGCTGTCACTGTGGTGAAGCTGTCAACAGCCTCGGACACCACGGCCTGTCATGCAACCGAAGTGGGGGCCGTTTTGCGCGGCACGGGAACATAAACGACATCATCCGACGAGCTCTTGTTACCGTCGGCGTTCCAGCTGTCTTAGAGCCCAACGGCTTGGCACGCGACGATGGCAAAAGACCTGACGGCATGTCTTTGTTTCCTTGGAAGATGGGTAGGCCTTTAGTGTGGGACGCAACTTGCGTCGATACTCTTGCGCCATCACATCTTCCAAGCTCATCGTGCTGTGCTGGCCCGGCCGCTGCGGCAGCGGAGAACCTCAAGCGGCGTAAATATAGTAACCTTTGTGGTAACTATATTTTCGAGCCGTTTAGGGTTGAAACTCTGGGGCCGTGGGGTCCGAGTGCTCACAGCCTTTTTAAGGAAATCTCCAAACGCTTAGTTAACGCTTCCCGTGACCCAAGGGCTGGCTTTTACTTTGGCCAGAGGTTAAGTATTGCCATACAACGTGGCCATGCTGCCAGTCTCTTGGGCACATTACCAGCTGACAGCGTTGGGGAGGATTTTTTCAACGGGGTCAATAATAGGGTTACAAGAAAAACCCTATAGTTAAGGTTAACCCGTATATTAGGTTAATCAGCCTATAATAACCGGTTCATTTTTGTAAATAATAAAAAACGAAGAAAGCCAGTCCTACCGGATGCAGCTGAGTACGAGTATTTTTCATGAAGCGACTGCTTAGCTGACCTCAACAACCCAGTAAGTACTGGGTAATACGATACGGTAAGACCGGTATTGTCAGACTCTCAGGCCACTGACTACAACTGTCAAAGATCCACAAATGTCAGCCGGGACCAACGGCTTAACGTACTTTCCGAGATATGGAGGAAACTCGATATGTAATGATGGTTACCCATCCACAGGCCGACCTTGGTAACCGCGACTTAACCTTGAAGATCGACCCGTGCGGCTGTTATTATTTAGCCACGAGCTACCCGGGTAATGGTTATTCAAATATAATATGGGTTTTAGGTCTAACCATTTAACCTGATTAATGGGATTTGCTGATTAATGGGTCCCTGTCTAGAAACGTTCCTCATATTTGCCATTGGGAAATCCAATCGTTCACACAGCTTCTAGCTAAAAAAACCACCGTGCCAAAAATTAACACAGCCCTAAAAATATACTTGACGAAAATAATTAGTTAACAATCTAAATATACGATAGATAAAATCAGTGCATCCAATTAAAAGCAAGTACACAAAAATTCCATTTCAAAAAGTTGTTTTGTTGGGTAAAATTGATTTCCTGATTCTTGTACTATACGAACAATTCTAGTAACAGTATATTAAGGAAAACAGAACAAATGACGTGGGTTTCGTGAAATACAATACGTAGGTACCTAGGGTAGGATCCCATACTGGCACACCTACTTTTCCGTAAAGTTTTAGTCACTTACTAGCATTCACTAACAATTAGTAATGGCCAGCGTCTGTACCATGACGTCTTAAAACATTATTGTTCCATTCCTATCCCAGAGTGAAAAAGAGACGGAGCTATACAGGTCATCTAGCTCCATCTCTTTCCCACTTTGGAATAGGAATGGAACAATAATGTTTTAAGCGTAATGGTACGGACACTGGAGGATTACCAAGACGTGTTTAAGCAGTATTGTTTTAATCTTATTCCAGTGTGTGAAAGAGTTATACAGGATGTCTAGCGCCGTCTCTTTCCCACACTGGAAGAGGAGTAAAACAATAATGTTTGATGTCATGGTAAGCCAGCTGTAGGTGTTTGTTAATTTACTACCAATTAGGTAAATAGCTTCCAAAAAACCCGAAGGCGGTTTCTCTAAACTGAACCAATGTTATTTTGTTAAAACTTCCTTTTTGAGTAGCAGGATAAAATGACAGTAAGCTCGTTCACTGGCAAACATTTTTTGGATGCCAAAAATATTATATGATGCGTGTTAGACAGGATGAGTTTTTCAAGTGGGCGTGAATGGCCAAATCGAAACTCTTTTTTTTTCCCAGAAGCAGGAAAGAACAGGCTAATGAATAAAATAACCTATAAACTAGCGGTACGGAGCGGCAGTGGTAGCGGTACGGAGCGGCAGTGGTAGCGGTACGGAGCGGCAGTGGTAGCGGTACGGAGCACAAAAAACGAACAAGAAAGAGGGTAGACCGATTTGTCTGCAAATAAACACCCACCCGCAATAACTTCAGTTTATTTGTGATCATGGCGTTTGCAACAGCGCCGAAATATCGGGAACTCGAAACAAATAATAAAAATGGTAAACATCCCGTTGCAAGTGCTATTCATAACCTATAAACTACTGTTAACTAGTTTTAGTTCATTGATTCTACTAAATGACAATCTATAGGTATTCCTTATTCAGTAGAAGATGAGAATGACATCCAAACTGGCAATATTTTCCGTAACGAACATGTTCTTTCCAAAAGAGAATCCTTTTACAAACTTACAAAGCACCATTATTCATTATCTGCGCTGTCTATTCTTTTACCAATGATACTTGTAAGTGACTATAAAGTTATAATAAATCTGACATCTAGGAAATAAATAGCTATTTTTATGTCGTTTACAGTCAGCTAACAAATGTCGGAAATAACACTGAATACATTCTGGTATCTTCTTCTATCTTCTCTATAAATAAAAGTTTATGTTAGTAAGCGCATAACTCAAGAATGGCTGGACCAATTCGGCTAATTCATTTTTTTGTATGTTTCTTAGAGTCCACGAAAAGTTGTAATAATAAAAAATAAAAATAAAATACTATTAACTTTTGACAGAACGAAGTTTGTTCGGGTAGCTAGTTTACAATAATTTTATTCCATCTATATTACGTAATACTGCTGCAATAAGTAAATAAAGAAAGCTTACTTATTAATATTTACATTGTATGTACGGTATATTGTAAACGGTACATCACATGCTATTTGCCTTATGGAGATAATAACTGTATATAACGACTTGGTGGAGCATAACAATACCCGCATATATCATTCTTTACTGCACTTTGTAACACATACTATTTTATTTACTCGTATTTTCATCATCAGAAATACCGTATTGCATGTTACAAAGGAGGTTGTGCTATTAGCAGGTCTTACTTGAAAAAGATACTTACTTATTTGTTATAATATTTATGTACACACAGTAGAAAAGCTCCAGAGCCTTGAACATCGTCGCCGAGTTGCCAGCTTATCGGTTTTTTATCGGTTACATTTCGGGGAGTGGGCGATGGAACTGCATGATCTGATTCCGGCTAGCCCGTTTCATCATCGGACTACCAGACGTACGGCGATGCGCCATCGGTACTTGGTGGACATCCCACACATACGCACTAAGCGTTTTGGGAATACTTTTATAATGCGTACCGCTAAGGAGTGGAATTCCCTACCGGAGTCTGTGTTTCCCGATAGCTACAATCTAGGGGTCTTTAAGTCAAGAGTGAATAGGTTCTTCTAGGCAAGCGTGCTTCACCGTCGACCACATCATCGCTTACCATCAGGTGAGATAGTGGTCAAGCGCGGGCCTACAGATAATAATAAAAAAAAATAAAAAAACAGGAACATAAAATATTTGAGTACAAAGGCACTGCTTATTTCATATGAAATTTCTGCCAGCAGACCTGCGAAAGGAAAAATCAAAAAGAAATGCAGACGATAGTGTGTGAGAGAATGAACAGAAAAATGTGTTTATGTGCCTTTCCTAAATTAACCTATACTATTTCTTAAATATAAAAACACATATAACTAAATATAAAGACATAATACTAAGATATATAATCAAATAAAAATACATATATATGTTATATGTGTTATATATATGTGATACATATCATCTTAACCTCTCCTTTCTTTCTGAAAAAGATTCAAGGTTTTAATTGAGCCAGACAAGACTAAAAATTAGATTACTCTGCCGTTTCCTGTCTATCCTGCTGTTTGCACATTACAGGAGCTGATAGACGCTACTCAAAGTGCCGAATTTGTCGCCAAAGGGCTGAATCAATTAAGACAGAGCCAAAGCATATTTAATGTGAGTGTTAACTATAGTATGTATTGTATGTATTTAGTGGCATCTGTAACTACAATTATCGGGACGCATTTCAATTGACTCTACTCATGTTACTTAGCTACTATTGCTCAAACTAAATGAACCTGCTTGGAATTACAAATGAATATTTCATTACTCATACTCTGAAAGTAGGTCTGAAGTAACCTGAGGAGCGAGATGAAAGTAATACTTTTCATCCCTAGGGAGAATCGCTTTCGACTGACAGATGTCAAATTATAAAAAAAACTAGCTCTATTTACACATCTTTATTGAACCATGTTCCAACTTTCTATGCTGCCACGATGTAAAATTGAAATAACGAATAAATAAAGTTAAGTATTGTTTAAAGAATATTTATTTTTTAAATAACTTTATTATAATTTAGTTTCAATAATTTCTTTAAAATAGCATAGAGTTGGGCAAAATATTTACCATTTTTTCAATGCCATTATTTTTCATTTTCATATGAAAAATAATGGCTGAATAGCTGGTTGGCCACAAGAAAAAAAACAAAACAGGCGGGAAAGCGGCAATCCGAAATAAAATTGTTTTTATTTTTACTTTCCTTGTATTTGTAATGAAAAACATAGTGTTTACCTCGGGTTAAAGACTTATTTAGTCCCTCGAACTATTGTCCAAACCCCGTCTCGGGACTAAATAAGTTACTTTCACCCCTGGGGTAACAATGTACCTACTATTAATGCCATTAGCCAGTAAAACTATTCAAATTAATACCAGAGTCATGCAAAATTAGGATTGATAATGTTTGTATGTTAAAAAACGATGTGTGAGCTAAAAAATGACGTTGAATCATTAGTTTCAATTAAACATGAAATACGCGAAAGTTGGTATTAATTCTTCTTCTTCTATCTAACATACTTTCTTACTGTTAACCACACAATCTTTAGTGTTTGATTATGTTTTGAGTTTTCACAAATTACCTATATTTTCTCATCGCCAGTTCTAAGGTTGGCAGCTATTCCGATAATTCAATTTCAACGAGACATTACACTATGCTCATGGATATCGAAGTTAACACCCGGTTATTCACCATGCAGTGGGACCAGTTCCCCAGCCGCCATGTTGAGGTCATAAGTCCACTATCTGAAACAAAAACACATCTATACCAATAAAAAGTGTCTGTAATTTCAAAATGTCAGATTTTTACTAATTTGACGGGACTTATACGGACATATAGCTAATGTTTTAGGAAGTAACTTAGGCCACTTTTATTTTAGAAAAAGAATTATGGTTATGAAGTAAGTTTTTTGGCTCCTGAAATACAGGTACTCTAACCTAGCTCTTGAGCCAGGGTCTTACAAAATGTAACCTGTTTTTATGGCAATAAAGAAATTTATTAATTAATTTATTATTTTATGATAATTACACGAGGACAAAGGTTGCAGGGCGCAGCTGGTTACTAATACAAAACCTGTATTCCTCGAAGAGTGAGACAGATGTGTTACTGCATGACTACTGTTCCTGCGTCACCCTAGTGCTAAGCAAAGGTTCTCCTCATGATTTTTTTCGATCCAGCACCAATGTGTGCCTATAGTGGAATGTGCGTACTCTTTGCTAGTAAATAAATCTGCAGGAATAAAAAAAAAGTCCGTACCACCAGTACTCTTATCAGTCCGCTGTTGTGTCCTAACCTCTACAACGGCACACACTATCAGCTGTTTACACGCATTGTTTATAACCCCTGAGTACTGATAGCGGTCGGAGATAACTGACGCTGTAAACCGTTGAAGTTGTAAAACTAATGCCGTGACGAATTCTCAGAGAATTTGTACCAAGGGGATTACTTTGTAGATATTGACAATATTTAGCGATGAACGAAAAACTATTACGAAAAGAAGGAACTACTTTTTTTTGTATTCCTTTGGTTAAACTGGTAACGACACTGGCGACCGAACATTTGCGGTTTTTCTCACAATAACATAACCACCCCCCTTAAAAGCTCCGAAACAATAATAGTCCTAACAGCGGTGGATTCTCGGGATCCACAACAAAATTAATCATAAATGAACGCGGAGGAGAAATTTAATAAACTCTTTAATTCTATTGCATGCAGAAAGACATAAAACAAATAGTAAATTTGTTCTTATTTATATCGGTATATAACTAACATTATTCTCTTTAAACAGGTGCAAAAATACAACGCAAAATGTAATGACCGCAAAGCGGTTCTCAAGTCAGATATTGTATACCTATAAGTATTCCAGAGGCAAGGAGTACTGATTCTGAGAGGAGTAATGCAAGCTGTGCTCAAACCACGCTGCCGTAAAATTGCTGATGTTATCCTGGATAAAACTCCTTATCAGGCACATCCAGCTCGTGATCTAGTTTTATATTTAACCAATATTACTACACCGAAATGCGAGTTTAGTTTTTCAGCGGTAAAACGTTCTGGATAAAAATAAAGCTAAGAAATAAATTAGGTAAGTACTTACTTATAACTTGGAGCTAATAGATAAAAATAAAATAATCTAGTACATACCTAAAACCAAATTTTAGGCACCGCTCACGACCTTGAGCGACAACCTAATCTGATCCAACCTGCCCTTCCCTGGCACGCCCTGCCCTGCTGTGGTGCCCTTTAGTGTGTAGTCGCTTAGTTTGTAAGCGTGGTTTTGCCCTGGCTGGAGGCCTTACACCCGAGGCATCCACAGGATTGTCCGTTTAAGCGGCATGCCATTCATCATCATCTTCCTGCCCTGGTCTCTTTTTATTTTGTCTCTATCTCTGTCACTCGTCATGCCATCAGTTACTCCTTTGTCCTTCATATCATTTTGACACAATCTATCCATCTTTTCCTTGGTCTTCCTCAAAAACTTTAGGCGATGCCATTTGTGTAAAGCGAAGTGGACGCATCGCAGTGACTATTGTCATGCTGTAAACAAGTTCTTGTCTTCTTTCTGTCAAGACTCGAAACACGGGTATCGCTTGTCAACAGGTTAGGTAGGCATCTCACATGTTATATAATTTTCCAGCAACTGATTTCAACACGAAACATCAAAGGTGGATTCATATTTTAAGTCTCGTTGATGTTAATTTATCTTTTAAAATGAAAGGCGAAAGAAATCTCAATATGTAAATAACTCGAGACTGTTTCAGTTGAAATATAAAAGCACATAAGTACTCGTATTATGAAAAAATTATTGTTTCATAATATTTTATAGCAGGCATCCTACGTATCTCTGCATACTCGTCTCTGCTTATTTGTGAAACAGTAATATTTAAAAATATATATGTTGATATTGAACGGATGGCCGATGGGGCCGAAAAGTTCTGGAGTGGCGACCGCGAACCGGAAGACGATGCGTTGGAAGGCCTCCTACTAGGTGGACCGATGTCCTGGTGAAGGTTGCGGGGATCCGCTGGATGCGAGGTGCACGGGACCGGTCAATGTGGCGTCATTTGGGGGAGGCCTATATCCAGCAGTGGACGTCTTTCGGCTGAAATGATGATGATGATGTTGATATTTTATTTTAAGGACCACATGACCGTGCTGTGAACGTATCAGGTGCGGAGAGAAATATGAGTCGGACTACTACGCCCACTAAAACGTATCAACGCGTTTCAAAATCAAACGGGTGCGTATAGGATACGACATAAGTGGGCAGACTCCCAAAGCGAACAAGCCGACCGCCGATCGTAGCGTTGCCATTCCACACTCAAACCTGAAATGTCTCATTCTCGTGCATGGGCGCCGGCAGGATTTTTTCCAGGGTGGTGCACCTTCAGTTCCATGAAAACAGCTCGAAATGTTTGCTCTTCTCCGCAGATATGTTAGATTCATTCAAGGTAACTTTGTCGATCTATCAGAAAAGCCCATCAATTGAAAAAATTGAATTAAGCTAGCCTAGATGTACATGGTTGAACTAAATTAGCTAGCGAAACTCCACACACGTGATTAGTTTCGATTAACAAAACATGACATAATGAAAAAATATTTATTTAATACTAGCTGTGTGTTTTTCATTGCTGCTCCGCCCCTATTGGTCTTAGCGTGATAATATATAGCTTATGTCCTTCCCCAGGTTGAAATCTAATAATATCTTCTTGCCAAATTTCATTAAGATGCGATCAGCCGTTAAGTCGTGAAAAGGTAAAAAACAAATACAAACAAACGAACAGAGTGACTTTCGCATTTATAATATTAGTATGAAAGTATGGACTAGCTGACCCACTCAACTTCGACAGTGTCACATTATCCACTTCGAGGCTCCGCTGCTATTGGTCGTAGCTTGATGTCATAAATACTTCCTCGATAAATGTGCTATCCAACACTTAACGATTTTTTCAATTCGAATCAGAAGTATCTCCAGAAGTATCTAGCTCTGTATGGTGTCGCACGTAAAGAATAGCACCATCCCATATCTTCCCATGGGTGTCGTAAGAGGCGACTAAGGGACTTGCCAGAGAATGGGCAGCAGCGTTCTCTGTGCTTTTGCGACAACGGTACTGCGATCGCCAACCCGCCTGCCAAGCGTGGCGATTATGGCAAAACCCCCCATATTATGTCAATATGGCGAAACTTGGGGGAGGCCTATGTCCAGCAGTGGACGTGTTTTGGCTGAAATGATGATGATGATGAACCAGAAGTACCCGAGATTAGCGCGTATAACCAAACCAACAAAGAAGCTCTTCAGCTTTATAATATTAAAGTGTACTGTTTATAATATTATGTGTACACTTTACCAAACACAAGATTCCAGGCTTTGTCTTTGTTGTTAAGAGATGAAGAGCCTTTATATATTCAAATATGCATTACGCACGCCTTCTTGCTTAAACTATAACGTGCACTTTAGTCAGACTCTATCAATTTTATTACGGTTTACTGAACAAAACGCTGGTTCAACAATCTTTTGAAAGGTGCATTGAAGTCTATCTCGATTTAATTGATACGAAAAGGCATTTATGTACATTAATCCAGAAAGTTATTATCATGGAACTACTACTACACTACTACTGAAAAACATCGTGTCTCATTTTCAAATGAATTTTAAACTGTTTGCTTCATTTGTAGGTTCATACACAAACACTCGCTCTTATGTAAAATGTTTTATTACTTTTCTTTATTCGAAGTAAAAAAAGTTTTGGTTTGTTTGCTTTTTTTGTAATAAAACCAAATAATTGTATTTGTAATGTGTTGTTTTATTAAGGGAGGACAGGGACACTGGAGAAGTGGGTAGCTAAGTAGATACGTATCAAACGCTGCAGAATTATGTTCTCTCCGCTTAACCGGTAACTTTCACAACGAGCTACATTTCAGAGAAGCCTCACAAAGTTGAACAAGAACTCGGCCTACAATCTGCGTGAAAGGAAAGAAAGAAACTTTATCAATTGCGCTAAAAGGCTTCTTGCTAAATCGGCGTGGGGCTACAGAAACAGCGGAGCAATTACCTACCTCAGTACACTACCTATAAGTAGCAGGAAACTAAGCACCAATAGTCTGATGGTGTGACCGACGGACTGCCAACCTCTGATTTTTTGGATTTCATCGAAGGAAAACATCGTGAGGAAACCAGCAAACCAGCATGCCTGAGAGATATTATTAGCCAAGTCAGAGGGCCATGCATAAAAACTGTGACGCCAGGTTAGGCAGTTACCACACCATAAAGAAGAAGAGCTGGACACTGCGTAAAGCAGCGTATTACTTTCAGCACGCGCAGCATGACACTGTGGAAACGAGTTTTATCGACGGAAGGACCGAAAAAATTACAGACAATGAAAATGTGTCGATACTTCCGTCGACATAACCCTCTTCAATAGTGGTCATGCAGGATAGCATTTAGCGGACGTCATCATCATCATCTGCGTAGCTTTTTCCCAACTAGTAAGTCTAAGATGCATCTGAACTGTCTATTTGACCGGACGTACGCATTCTTTATGTCATCGCTGATAGGGAAGACTGTGGTCAGTCCACAAAAGTAATTTTGCCCCTATAGCACTTTCCTCAACAGGCCATAGACTTCGCCTTTTTTAGGGGCCGCAACTCGATCTTACGTGGATAACATTTAGGGGCCTTTTCCCCCAGGGCAGATCAGCAAACCATTTGAACCTGAGTCAGCGTTTCCCATTCAACTAGCCCGGTGAAAATAGACTTTTCAATTAACAAAAACTCGGATCAAGCTGAATTTGGGCAGAGACCTTGGGTACACCAGTAGAAATAAAATATCTTAAAGTCCTCATCGATAAATCGATAATCGCTAGCAATAGTAATAACACTAATAACTTAGGTACCTACATCACTTTAATGCTTATTTTACAAAAGAGTTATAAGCCTATCAGAAGATGGATTGACGATGAAAGCCGTTGTCATTCTCGATGAACATTGTCTCTTTCCTCGAGTCTTTCTACTTGTCAGCATTTATAGTATACTGTCTACTGAACCCTTAGCTCACCGAAAACAATAGAAACAATAGAAATGTCTGTTACATCCGCTGATAGTTGTTGCTGGCCAAATGGGACACGGACAAAAAAGGTCTTAGTTTTTGCTCAAATATATTATATTTTGTGGAATATGGGTACTTATACGTATTGGTTTTAAGTAGTGTTCGTTTCGGGCACGCGAAATGTTTTCTCGTTATCTCTCTATCAACTTTCAAATCAAAAGTTACAGAAGTACATAGGTAAGTAAATAGAGATTTATCTACACGTGTTAACGCTAATACAAACGGGTAACGGGTATGCAAACTTTGTGAATACAAATCGTAATATTATAAACAATACAATGTAAAAACCCAACCACGCAGCCACTATCCACTGAAATTCGTCCGTTGATAAAATACAAAACCACGTGTGCATGTCAAAAATTTAGATGGACACTATGTAGTTGCAATTGCTTTATTTCAGTTGGAAACTAAATCAAATAAGTAGACTTGCATTTACCGGCACGTGGCGCCTTTAAAACATGTGCCCTCAGTTAAAACAGGAATGTGAATTTACTGTTTTTAATAATAGGCTGTTGGGCAGCTTTATACCTTTGCTTTTCCTTCATTCAACCTGGACCTGCGAAGGCAAAGCGCGCGGAAAGAAGCAACCTAAATCATAGTTTCATAATGAATCGCTAACAAAAATACTTTTTGTTTTGTTTATTTTATTTCTTCGTGTATTGAAAAACGACGTTTGATTCACGTGGGCATTATTCACTGCAGTTTTTCCGCGTTAATTCCTCGTCGGCTGAAATCACAGAGTTTTCCCACTTGTATCAAAATGTACAATTTACCTACAGACTGTATAACACAAACTGATGTCGCCTCTCGAATCTAAAGAAAAAATAAAGGAAATAAATGTCCTTTCATGTTCATTAAGGAGGATCTCAAGAATAGAAGCACAAAAGTCCTTTTATATCAGCCGGATTGATGGAATCCTGTGATAAGACACTAAATTAAAACCTTTTCCGACAAAAACTACGTTTCAGTGTTGTCATCAACGGGCGACAAGGCGAAGACTCTTTATTGGCTCAAAAGGCCGGATGATTAATCAAGCTGATTATCGGTACTTTCTAACACAAACCACGAAATCAGTATATAAAGAAGGCAGGCGCGCGGCGCGGCGGTGAAAATGAATACAGATTCAAAGAAATTCTAAGCCATTCGCGTAACAAATATGGCTTTATATAGTTTACATTCTTTCAAATCATCAATACAACTCTAGTTCATTTATTCCCATTTTATGACTTTTTCATAAAAAAACTCAGGAAATTTGGATTTCGCGGGCTACCTTGGCGCATGCTTTCCAAAGGAAGCATAAAGGTCCCACTCTCAGAAATCTTCGCGCCTACGACGAGAACAAATAGGCAAGCGTGAAGCGTGAGAAGTTAACTGTATAAAAAGTTATAGAGCAGAATTTTATTCTTAAGCGACTTTTAAAAAGGAGGTGGTTATGTATTCGACCAGCATCTTCTTTTTCTTGTATTTACACCGATTTCACCGTGATTACTGATCCGATTTAAGTGATTTTTTTTCATTTGGCAGAAGAAACTTGCGCGGTGGTCTCATATTAATTGTATTTATTTAGCTTCGACACTATAGGACTTATCTTCTATAATATGTTCGTAACCACCTGTATAAAGTACCTAAGTATATCACCAAAACACGAAAAATGCTAATCTCAAAAGTACTTAAACACCACACGTTACTAACGAGTTTCGTGTCTACAATATTTTATGGAAATCCAGATATAATCTACACTACAAGGTGACCGCAGTGTGACCCTTAGCTTATACCTAGGTACCTACAATATAAATAAGATTATGTGGGAGTGGGATCCTTCCTCCCAGCTTCACCTTAAAATCTGAAAATTGAATGCAAATAATATAATCTATCACAAACCTAATGGTCCTCGTGTAAGTAAATAATCTTCTTTAAGTAAGTTGTTGGAATTTTGTTTATTTGTTTAGGACGATAACGTAGTTTCTTTCATGAAAGGGGTTACATACATTCAGGGGTTTCATGGGTCGTTTTATTGTTAGGAGGGCAAGTGGCTAGCGCACACTTGTTGATGTGATACGAAGTTTCTACTTTCTAGACATTTTAATTCTGAAAGTTTTTTTATTTAAAAGCTTGTTTTAACTTTTTATAGGTCTAGGACTGAGAAATATGAATAAGGACAACTTTATAGTTTGTGGGGTTTCGACGGATCATCATTCATCATCATTTCAGCCCAAAAGACGTCCACTGCTGGACATAGGCCTCACCCAAGTCACATTGACATTTTGGGGCGTTTTGCCATAATCGCCACGCTTGGCAGGCGGGTTGGCGATCGCAGTACGGTTGTTACAAAAAGCACAGAACGCTGCTGCCCATTCTCGGGAAGATATGGAATGGTGCTATTCTTTACGTCCGACACCATACAGTGCAGGTTTCGACGGATGTCCTATTAATATTGCAAAAACTTGTAGAAATGGGCAAATGAAAGTGGAAATGGACCTTGACGAATATGCCCAACGCCCATCACAATCAGACCCAAACATTGAGGAAACCTGGAAACCCCGAAGACACCAACTCACAGAACGTGAGCCCACCAAGATGTGACGTGGAGGGTGCGCATAACGGAATGTACAGAAACTACACTTCGTTCTACGTAAAGACGCAGCTATGTTCGTTTTTCTGTAAGCTTGAAGGAATAAAGTATACTTATTTTAAAAAATTCATTATTTCAATAAAATAAATAATTTCAATAATAGAATATGATATTTCGTAAAATAGACCAACTTCAATCAATATTTAATTGTTTTTTGTTTTAACGTTCAGTCCGTTCCATTACTAGTTTACTGTCTCCTTTTTGACATTAATTGTCATGACTGTCACTGTCATGTAATCATCACAATTGATTGGAGATTCTAATCTACTTTTTGTTGGAGATTGCCTTTTGTAATTTTATCTAAGTAGTTTTTCTTTTTAGTGAAATATAGTATCGATAAGCAGAATTAGAAATGGCTTTTCATATAAAAGACGTGACATTAAAACCGGATAGGCCTAAAACATTTTTACTGAAGAAACATGCAGATTATTTGGCCAAGTATGGGACTGAAAGTGACGAGTATGAGTATAATATGACTGAATTTCTTCGAATGTCCGGAATATATTGGACTTTAACTGCTATGGAATTAATGGGAACTTCTGACAAGTATGTACTCCGAGTTTTTATGAAATATATAGTTAATGAGGTTATAGAATGGTCTTCGTTATCTATTCTGATCTAAATGACAATAGATGTACATTTATCAACGTCTTGCTAACAGTAGTTTTAGAATTTGGACAGTGTTTACAATACTGAACTAGTCAGTTTTCACTGAAATAAATCACATTGATGGAAATAATAATTACAAACTTTTTTTTTTCATTTTTAACAGGATGCCCAAAGAAGATATCATAAAGTTCATCACAACATGTCAGGACAAGGAGACTGGTGGTATCTCAGCTTGCTATCCACATTCACCACACATTTTGTACACTTTAAGTGCTGTGCAGGTTTGTTTTAAATGATTTTTGCTACTTATTCATATTATAATGAATAGTATAGACTGCTTTGTTTATTTAATAGGCACAAAGGTAATTTTCATAAAAAAAGTTGATTGTATTTTATCAATGAAAGGATTGTATAAGCACTACTGCTGGGCATGACGTCCTAGGTTCATGACCCAGGTCTTGCAAAAGTAAATATTAGGTTGGTTTGGTTTGCCGGGCTGATACCGCACTTAGCCTCTCCATTGGGCCATTGTATGTATATTGCATTGTATATATTAGGTTGTTCCACTAGGAATTTCTCAGTACCTGGCCTGAGTATGGATTTGAGCCTGGTTGATGGCAATAAGCTTGAGCCTATTACATAGAACTGTGTGTAAAAAAAATTTGGCGTAACATAGACACCTAACATTTTTCTGCCTAACCTTTTGGTGCATTTTCCAGTATTATAACAAGAACTGGTGAAATTACACACATCTACTTACCCCTCCCTTAATTTTATAATCATGTAACATTAACTCCTGCAGGTCCTCATAATGTATGACAGGCTGGACGCTATAGATGTAGATGGTGTCGTCAAATTTGTGGCGTCTCTGCAGCAAAAATGTGGCGGCTTCTATGGTATGTCTACTACCCAACTATAAACATTTTTTTTTTGTTTTTAAACTTTCCTCCACTCTAGGAATTTCTCCTGTATCGTGGGTGTGTTTACACACATTTAAACTTACATACACAAAAATCCTCCTCAACGCTGTCAGCTGGTAATGCGCCCAAGAGACTGGCGGTGTTGCCATGTTGTATGGCAATACTTTGCTTCTGGCCAATGTAAAACCCAGCCCTTGGGTCACGAGAAGCGTCAACAAGAGTGGTGACCAGACAAGCTCGTCGGAGGATGACTTTTTTTTTACATTATTTACTTACTACTTTTTGTCCAAAGGTGACCCATGGGGTGAGGTGGACACAAGGTATTCATTCTGTGCAGTGTCATGCCTGTCTCTACTGAACCGACTGGATGCCATCGATTTGGACAAAGCTGGTAACTTTGTGCTCAGTTGCATGAACTTTGATGGTGGCTTTGGATCTAAACCTGGTTCTGAAAGTCATGCCGGTGAGTTTAATGTTGTTAACTGCTTGATTAAGTTGGCAGTATTACAAGTGGTTGGCATATAATTTTTATTCAATATCTTTCCAGGTTTAGTATATTGCTGTGTGGGCACCCTATCCATTTGCAAGAGGTTAGACTCAGTCAGAATAAGTCGCCTTGGTTGGTGGCTGTCTGAGCGACAGCAGCCCAGCGGTGGACTCAATGGCCGGCCTGAGAAACTGCCAGACCTCTGCTATTCTTGGTAAGGGAAACTTCAAACTGTCCTCACACTAGCGAAACCCATTTGATGCTCTAACAACAATGGAAATGTCATAAGAGACATTGACTTGCTGTTGGATTTACAATTTCTTTCCACCTCCTTCTTTAACAATCTACATATATATAAGTTACGCGTCACGTTGTTTGTCCGGGCTGGACTCCCAAACTACTTAACCGATTATAATCAAATTTGCACACCATGTGCACTTGTGCAGTTTGATCCAAATTGAAAGATAGGATAGCTTACATCTCAATTTATAGCCGCAATATTATTTTATTGCAAATTAAGTCACAATTATCTGTCTGTATCCAAACGATTCTAACAGATGGCAGTATCTAATGACTGAATTGAGTAAGTATTCAATAGATAGCGCTGTATAGGAGCGGAGCAGCAATTAAAAATATTGCGAAAACGGGGAAAATGTGACGCAGACGAAGTTGCGCGGGACAGCTAGTTTTGTATAAAACTAGCTTGGCAACACACAACTAACTAGGTTGGCAACACTGTATTTAGTATTGCCAATACAAAAAACATGCTCCTTTTTTCAGGTGGGTGTTGTCATCACTGACCATCATAAACAGACTCCACTGGATAAAAAAGGATGCACTAGAAAATTTCATCCTGGCTTGCCAGGACTCAGAGACGGGAGGTTTTAGCGACCGACCAGGCGATGTCCCCGACCCGTTTCACACGTTGTTTGGTATTGCCGGTCTTTCGCTATTAGGAAACACAACTGTTAAAGCTGTTAATCCCGTCTATTGTTTGCCACAAGAAACTATTGACAGACTGAAACTGGAACCACAGATATATAAACATTAACATTTTATATGTTACAGCTTACAGGTAAAACTGTTTTTAATCGGTCAAAAGTAATTTTACTGGATTCAGTCAAATCTGTTGTTATCTGTGTTAAAATGCGTTTGAAGTTCGTTAAAACATCTAAATTATAGTTACATGGAACCACTATAAAACATGTTTTTAAAAGGGTTAGAAAAAACCGTACCCTTTTTTATTACAGCCTTGGCATTAATGACAAGTTTTGACCTAATAAGATTCTAAGCAAGTTTTACCGGTCAAAAGTAGCCTTGACTGATTTACAAATTTTACTGTGACATACTATTGTTAAAATTATCAAGTCTGCACACGTAATTTAACTGAAAGGACAATATGTCTTCATTTTTAGCATTTCATGTAAGTACACATTTCTATGTATAATTATGTATGTACTCGAAAATTTTGTATTTATTGTAACACTTAAGTAAATAGATATGTTATGAAAATATAATGTGATAATATATAATCAAAGCTGGATTCTATTCATTTTCCCTGACTAAGTTATAAATTATACATAATCGTAGGTACAGTCGAAAGTACCCAAAGAGTATAGAAAGTACCTAAGTATCGAGCCGACTCAAGTACGAGAAAAGAACAACCTGTATTCTATGATATATCGATTAAAAAAGGGGCCTTGCATCTAAAAAAGGAATTACTATTTTCATTGTTTAGTCTGGCTGGAGCATACTGCATAGAGGAATACGATATGCTCTTATCATGGTCCTTAAGAGAGATTGATTGGTCAATAATTTGCACATTTATTAATATTACACCATTCATTCAAGATAATTTTCAAAAGTTAAACACTTGTTTTTTAAACCTTTTTAGGGTTCCGTACCCAAAGGGTCAAACCTATTACTGAGACTTCGCTTTCCGTCCGTCTGTCCGTCTGTCTGTCACCAGGCGGTATCTCATGAACCATGATAGTTAGCCAGTTGAAATTTTCAAAGATTATGTATTTCTGTTGATGCTATAACAACAAATACTAAAAACAGAATAAAATAAATATTTAAGGGGGCTCGCATACAAAAAAGTGATTTTTTTGTTTCGTTTTTATAAAAAAAATGGTACGGAACCCTTCGTGCGCGAGTCCGACTCGCACTTGGCCGGTTTTTTGACTAAATATGTCCAGTCCACACACTTAGCATAGAGGCTAAAATTGTATTGCCTTTGCCCCAAAAAAAACATCATATGTCAGTGTCAAAGTATAGTGTCGAGTAAACAAACATAACCTAAAATTGCATTAGGATGTTTAAAAACATTTTAATTAAATAACAAATCTAATCAATAAATAAGCTAGAATTCGACATGTTAACGTTATACTGTTTTCAGTTCTTCCTCTTTAGCACTTGTGTTCACATATTTACAGTGTTTACATATTTTGTTTACTACAGTGATTTGATAACCACAAAATATTTCCAAGAAATTCAGCAGGAATATGACTATGTTATTGGTAAGAACTACTTTTAACTATTATAGATGGAATAAGACATGGATTTCAGAAGCAAAGTCACTCGAGCAGGCTTTTAGAAACTATAGTTTTATTTGCGTGTAAAACCATAACAAAGCATCACTTTTATAATCCGTGAAGGATTAGGTTTTAGGGTACCTATTACAGTAGACCCACATTTCACTAGATATGTTTACCTCCCATGTAATAAATGGTAAGCCTACTGCTACCAACCCGGCAAAAAAGCAAAACCAAGGCTAATAACAAGAAAATCCTGTTATGATTATAGTATGAGTTATGTATGTTAGTTTAATTGTTTGTAAACGCACATACAGGAGAAATTCCTAGTGTGGGGCAATGTTTTTAAATAAAAAAAAACCCAATAACACTTTGCTTGACCTGGTAATCAGTTCCCAACACCTCATAGTGAGCAGTAACCCTCTTTACCACTAGCTAGACCAACAAAGCAGGCAATTGTTTGTATACCTACATACTTACTATTTCCAGTTGGTTCCGGCACAGCAGGGTCAGTCATTGCCCATAGACTAGCAACAGAAACAAACTACACCTTTATAGTGGTAGAAGCAGGAAGCAAAAGTCATGCATTTCTTGAGGCACCGGTGCTTGGTCCATTCTTCCATGGGTCACTGTTAGACTGGCAGTATAAGACTGTGCCTCAGAAGCAAGCTTGTTTTGCTATGAAGAATAAAGTAAGTTTTCTTTTAATATAAGTAGTATTAATTCTTTTTTTTTAAATTGAGAAACATATTTAAGACTACCATTTGGAAAGAAATTATAAGATTTAGAGAAATAGTAGGTAGACTTAGTGAAAAATTATGACAATTTCCTCAATTTAAAAAAAAAAAAAGTTTAAATTAAACATACAATACATAGTAGGACACCAGTCTTTTGTTAAGGTGCCTAATCAATGAGTTGTTAAAGTGAATATAATTAATTAGGAGGCGTAATTGTATTAGTAATATTTATTTTAATTTTTATTATTTTACTTTTTACAATTAATAAAAAAAAAACATTATTTATTTTTTGCAGTAAGCAGCAGCCAAAATCAATAAAAATAAACTTTTCAACAACTTGGTTTCTTAAATTATCTTAAAAAATAATTCAAGAACTTTATTGCGCCAATTCTTCATCTAACAAGCCAGTAACGCAAAAGGTTCATATCCCTTTTCCACAAATTTTTGTCTATTCAGGCCTGTCCTCAACTCCTCACCTCCTCTAAAGACACTTTTATTTTATTTTCAGAGATGTAAACTAGCCCAAGGTAAGATCGTAGGAGGCTCATCCAAGCTGAATAACATGATACATGTCCGAGGAAACCTGTCACACTATCTAGGCTGGTTTCATGGAAAACACACCAAGGAGTTCATCACAGAACAATTTAAGTTTGTAGAAAAAAATATTTTACATCTAAATGAAGTGCAATACCAAAGTGAATTAGCCAATGCTGTTTTAGGAGCAGCTAAGGAATTAAACTATAATAAACTAGGTATAGAGTTTAAACTAGGTTTTAGGAAAAATATTGTCAGTCAGAAAAATGGAAAGCGATGGTCCACTTCTGATAATTTAAATCCATCCAAACACGTTATTACTAACGCTTTAGTAGAAAAAGTATTGTTAACTGGCAACATTGCTAGAGGCATCAGCGTCATACGGTATAGTAGAAAAATAAACATTTACGCAAGAAAAGGCGTAATTTTATCCGCTGGAGCAATCAATTCGCCAAAAATTTTACAGTTGTCTGGAATTGGTCCTGAAAATCTATTAAAATCTGTAGGGATACCAGTGGTCAAAAATCTTTCAGTTGGTAGAAATCTTCAAGACCATATAGGAACTGGATTAGACTTTGTGTTATTTAATAAATCTGTTTCAATTAGTGCTTTGGATATGATAAACCCATTTAATGTGTTACAGTATTTTATAAATGGCAAGGGTCCTTGGACAACGCCAGGTTGTGAAGTGATTGGTTTCCTGTCTACTAAAAACCAGTCAGAACCAGATATACAATTCATGGTGTTGCCAGTAGGCTTATCCTCAGATAGGGGTAGTTTATTAAAAAGTAATGTAAACATAAAGGACGAAGCATGGGATAAATATTTTTCTAAAACTTTTGATAGTTATGTTGGAACGATTTTACCTCTGATATTACATCCTAAGAGTAGAGGCCATGTCTCTATCAATAGTACTGACCCTAAATTACCACCTTTAATAGACCCTCAGTATTTATCACATAAAGACGACAGAGAAACCATAAGAAATGGATTGAAACTAGTCATAGAATTTGTTAATACAAAGGCAATTCAAAATGTCGGAGGTTACATAAACAAAAATCACTTTCCAGGGTGCGAACATTTTGAGATTTTCACTGATTCGTACCTTGACTGCTACATAAAACATTTAACTTTGACAAGCTACCACCCTGTTGGTACTTGTTCTATGGGGTTACCAGACTCTAAAAATACTGTTGTTGATACTTCTTTTAAAGTTTTAGGGATTGAAAGGCTGTATGTTGCTGATGCCTCAGTGTTGCCAACTTTACCTAGTGGAAATATAAATGCGGCTATCGCAATGATGGCAAGCGTTTTCTTTGAAAGTAATATAAAAGTTAAAACTAACATTCCAGTTTGTGATAAAAATGATTTGTTTTTTGAATATTGTTTTAACGTTTGTTTGTAAGAATAACCATGCAAATGTAAGTGAGTAGTATTAAGCAGTCAATTATTTCAGGGCGAATTTCACCAATTAAACTGAACGAGTTCAGCCCTTATTAACTGCGTTCAAGACATGTCACAAGACTGCTGCCAATAATCCATTGACATTGACAGGTCTTGAACTCGTTTACTTAGCATATTTTGTTCAATTTAATTGGCGAGATTCATTCTTAGTTGTAAAGACTGAAATTAAACACATAGGTACTTACCTGAGTTTAGACTGAGCCATCCTCAAATAAATTTTAGGGCACCTGGGAGATGATAACTCGAGATTATTTGTTATTTTTGCATATTTAGGTGCAGCCGGTTAAATAAATAATTTTAAATTGACACATAAAACTTGCCATATTTGGTAATTTCATACAAGTATTAAATTATGACGAAGTATGAGCTGCGGTTTGAATAAATGGATAATTTAAATTGGTAGTCAATTTGCTAAACAATTAATTTCTAAATTTTGATATTATCTACCTTCTTGTACGTAGTTCCACAAACATTACCTAAGGGAAACATTCTAGATAATTTTGTGAAGGTTGCTTTATACGTTTTCAGACAGAGGCTGCCTATAGCGGGCAGTGGCTCGACTACCAACTAATATTTAGTCCGTATAACTATTCAAATCACATCTGCCATTTTTTTACACTTTTCATGGCTATAATACGGCAACTTGTCGTGTGATGTCAATTTGATTAACAATTAATTTCTGACGGTATGTTAAACGAAAACACATTATATTTTAACACTTTATTGAATGTATTAAGGACACTTCTAAACATGAAATCGCTTACATGACTTTGAGCGTCAATTTCAAAACAACCATTTATTTATTACGAGATAATAATTTGACACGATTTAAAAAAGACTAAGTTAATTTCAGAACATTTCAGAAGTTGAACATGTTTCTACTAATGTTATACCCGTGTTCACTAACTAAACGACGCCTTTATGAATGCCTAGTGAAAGAGCTCTGTACGATTTTTATCACTCAGCTCAGATCCGAGAGACGAAGTTCCAATAATTTGTCTCTCCTTGTGTCCCTCTTCTGAGCAAATGCCTCACCCATAGCCTTCCACTCAAGATTAGATTCCAATAGAGCAATAACATTAAGCATTAATTTAGGAATCGTTTTGTGTTTGCTCAGTGCCGGATTTACAAATGTCAAGGTACAGACTGTAAACTTTTTGCCTCTACAATTTTCACGTTATAGGTAATTTTTAGGGTTCTGTACCCAAAGAGTCAAGCGGGACCCTATTACTGAGACTTCGCTGTCCGTCCGTCCGTCCGTCACCAGGCTGTATCTCATGAACCGTGATAGTTAGCCAGTTGAAATTTCTACAGATTATGTATTTCTGTTGCTGATATAACAACAAATACTAAAAACAATAAATTAAATATTTAAGGGGGGGGGGGATTTAATACAAAAAAGTGATTTTTTTGCTCGTTTTAATAAATAATGGTACGGAACCCTTCGTGCGCGAGTCCGACTCGCACTTGGCCGGTTTTTTTTTTACAATCCAACAATTTCATTGAAATTAAACGTAAAATAATTTTTGGGTTTATTTTTGAGCTAATCAAAGCCCAATCATGTACGGTTTTCTGCAATTTCGCTCTTTTCACTCAAACAAAGTGTGGGCTGTGGGCGCAGAGGCCGATTACTGTTAGGGGGGCGGCGAACTAGTTGTTTTACTCTAGAATATGGAAGTTTGCTACACCGAATCAATGTACAATGACAATTGAGGGGGGAAAGTCATCCGCAAAATTTCGTTGCAGACTTTTATCCGTAAAACATCATAATACATGCATGCACAAATCTTTTTGATTTCTACGAGGCTGCAAAAAAAAAAATCGTACCCCGATTTTGCCGCCCCAAAAATCTGCCGCCCTAGGCTCCAGCCTGCTGGTAAATCCGCCACTGTGTTTGGTAGAACAGGCATAAGCAGATGTGATTTCTAGTGAACTTAATGAATTTTATAATCGTGTCAATTTATTTGAATTAGGTAGCTATTATAAATTAGTTTAATTACAATTAATATAAGTAAGTGCATAGTAAGAACAGATTATGTAAAAAAAAGTATTTGTGCTACAAGAAATTATTTTAGTTCACTGTAAGTATAGATATTATTTTTATTAAATTATACAAAATAAATTACAATTGTACATATTTCATTTCACATTTCTATTCATCTAATTCCTAAACACGTAAACACGAATTCAAAAATGACTAGTAGATGTTGCAGACATGTAACAAAATTAGCCGTTTTCTCAAAAATCTAATTTTACCATAACATCGTTGTTTTATATTAGCGTATCTTAGTTTTCATTAAATTTTAAGAAACGGCTGTCTAAACATGTCTGCTTCCCTTTTTAGATTTTCCGGTACTAAGATTTACCCACTATACATAATTTTAGAAATTTTCAGTTTAATAGACTGACCTTAGATACATAATAAATACCTGATTTTTATATGTCTATGTTAAATACACTATAATATCTCAGTTACATAATGTCTAATTCAATTTTAATACTTATATGTAAAAGATATGGATAGTTTATTTATTTTCCACAATTAGGATTTCTCATATATAAAGATAGCCCGTTTCGACTTAGCTTTAATTATATTTCTTTAATTTATCAACATCGAGAAAGACAATTCACAAACATGGGGCAATATTAAGGCAAGATTTTCTTCACAATTATTTTTATAGTAAGTAATACATTTGGTTTATAAAATATCAAATTCACTTAGCTAGCGAAACTCGACGGATGTGATGGTATCGATATCTTAACGTGACAAAACAAAGGAAGAGTTATCAAGAACCCATCGTAATATATAATTTTACTCTTGAAAAAGAAAAGAGTAGTTAGAGGTGTACCTAAAATAGTACACCCACATTTCGTCAGTTATGTTTAAGTCCCATGTAATAGGGGGCGAGCCTATTGCCATCAACCGGGCACAAATCCAGATTCCATGGCTGAGAAATTCACAATTTGCCCGACCCGGGAATTGAACCCAGGACCTAATGCTCAGCAGTCGAGATTATGCCAACTAGTTTAAGACAATCTTTGGATCGGTTTCAATGAGGAGAAGACTCTACTGTAATGGTACCATGTCTGCCGAGTATCACTAGCTAATTTAATTTTATCCAGTTTTATTAATAATCCACAACAACAATACTAGAAAAAAGGTTTTAAGAAAGTCAAATATTCCTGCCACCATAATTATTTTTACGACTGCATTTTTTTCCATATAAAGTCCTTTTTAAGTTTTAAGACACTCACGGACGGAAGATTCTTCTACATTTAAATCTAAACTTTACACTAATTCTAAACACCGTATTTCTAATTTTGTGCTAGTAAATTAAGAGACATTTAATGTGGTTTTCAACATAGACACTGCTTACATCAGCAGACTATTTCAACATTTAAAAACAAGAAAACATTTTGCATAATCAATTATTTTTCAGATATTCACAGGTAAAGGTTTATATTTCATTAACAACGGAGGTCGTCATTCTCTTGCCCTTACCCCAATTTATTTGGGGTCGGCGCAGCATATCTTCTTCTTCCATACTTCTCTAATACTTTTCATCTCATTAGACACCTCCTTTCTTGCCATATCATCCTTCACACAGTCACAATTTATTAATCATGTATAAAAAGACTACCAGAAACATTTTGTGTATATTACTAAGATGGACTTTTCATTCGTTTTCTTACAAAATTATTAAAATTATTTACTGATGCCATGTCATAATAAAATGATATCATTAAATACTTTTCGACCGGAAAATCATTATTTGACTAAAGTGTTTTTTTTTTTAACACTTAAACAATATTTCAAACTAAGAACTAGTTTAAGTACTAAACAAGCATAAATGCTAAATCAAAATAATGAAAAACAACAAACCTTTTTGAGGCGTTATTAAATAGTTTTCATTGCTTTACAATACTAGATATTTGTATATCTTTTCTGAGCAAAACGCAGTTCACTGCTTGCATAATACTGGACGGATTATCTGATAAAGCTTCACAAGTCATCTAGAATTAATTAATAATATTGCCACACATTTTAATACTCGTAGTTAAAAATAATTATTTATAAAGTAATACTTTGTACATCATAATACTGAGCGGTAAATGCGTCATTGTATACAATTTTTTACATATAAGCTTATATAAGAGCCGTAGAGTTAGCAACTATTAGACGTTTTCGAGTTTTTCTGTATTTCACGCCCTTCTTGTATACTTAATTTCGAAGTCTTCAAGGTCTAGGTCTATTACAGTCAAATCAGTTTTCTTTTTGAGTTGTTTTCAACAGGTTTTAAAAAACACTTTTAGACGTTATTAATATTACAGTCCGTTGTTATAATCACTCTTTTTTTAGACAAAGTGGCATAATAAACAAGGTACCTACTTAGTTCAAATCGTTTAGGTGCAGTTACTTAGTTGCCAACTCTTTCACCACGTGCTCTAATCCTATAAATATAGGTACACTTTATCAAGTAAATATAATTTAATTAAAATATTTGTTACATTTAATTGTGCATAACTTTCAATATAACAATACTGTTTTGTTTCAATTAATAGCCCTATTTGTTAGGCCATCGGCTGAGCTTTCATTGAGCAAAATTATTATTTTTGAGACAAGTAGTTTTGAAGTATTTCATACCCCGATATGAGCTAAAATATTGTTGCTAAGTTGTGCATAAACAATTCACTTTTTAGGCTAAAATTACTATTTATGACTACGTTTCAAAACCAGTTCACAACGTTTGATACTTCATCACATTACATCACTGATGATGCGAGCATAAATAAAGCCATGTATCTACTAAAAATAAGATTTATATAGAAAAGTTTTACAAAGCCACATTATACAAAGTGGTGGTGTCTCAGACCATGAAACTGAACAACTTTTGTTGTATGACTTGGAAATTCGTAACTTTTGTTTTAGTTCTACCATACGTGTTGATAAGGTGATCGCGCCAGTTCCTTTAAAAGCTAACTATATTTTTTTGCGAATTTCAACAGGTCGTAAATCAAAATTTGTTCAGTTTCACTCGGCAGATCTTGCGCTTATTATTTGTTACACCTTGTCTAATTAGCTATTATAAATGTAGTAGATAATCTATGTCATATTATTATGTGGACGGCTTTCAACATTGCATCTTACTTATCTCATAGCTTCTCATCGTAATTATCATAATTATGATTTTTTCAGAATACTAAAACTGTTCACTTTTAACACACAACGTCAGTGTTAAAAAATATTGTTATCTACCAACAGTTATTGACTTAGTAAAATTCTGTTGTAGAGTTAAAAATAAGTGTCCCTAAATACGAAACATTCCTACATTTTATGTAAAACAAATTCAACATTATAATACTTACCTATTCTTTCGCAAAAGCCTTTTTTGACTAGACTAAATTATGTATCATGTACAAATGAAATAAATATAAAAATCTTTTCACCACAAACTGCTATTAAAAATTCCATGGAAAACTTCTTAGTACTTCTCCAAAAGCTATACAATTCTAATTTCAAAGCTTATCGAACGGAACCAATTTGTCATTATTTAGATTTTAAAAGGCCACATGAAAGATTATTTTCGTACCTAACATTATTTTAAGGCTTTTTCAAATATTTACTGCCGCACCATTAATAAGAATCCACAAAAAAAGAAAAGTACACACACAACAGTTAATGTCGTAGTCATATTACGAAATCGGACACCTACAAAGGACACAATTTTTTTTAAATAATTATGTCCAAAATAAATAAATATCATCGTCTACTCCTAAAACGAAACTGTACACTCACTAACATCAAATCGGAACGTATCCACTAACAATAAATGCGAAAAATCTTACTTGAAACAAGAATCCAGGTAGTTATCCAACATGTCGAGTTGCAGATCATCCCAGTCCGTTGGATTCAAAAGTAAGGACGATAGATCATCTTCTGGGATAATAGGAGGTGGTATAGTTGGTTCGACGATCACATTGGCTCCTATATTCGTCTCCAAATCGATGTCAGGCAAACTCTGAATACTGCTGAGATTGAAATCTGGCAAATGCAGTGTCACAGCCTGATTCATTTCATTCGAAATATCCATCGACGCGTTGACTTGGGGAATGTTAGCGACTGCAGATTTTTCTTCTGCGTTTTTGTCTTTATCTGACGCTTTCTTCTTCTTGTGAGGTCTATTTGAGATTCGTTTAGTTCCTTCTAAATGTGCGAGGTCGAGTTTCCAGAAGCCCCCTTTTCCTGGCTCTTGTTTTGATCGAGCCACTTTCACAAACACTTTATTTAGGGACAGGTTGTGCCGAATGGAATTCTGAAATTAGGAGAAAGGAATCGTTATTAGATATTAAAAAGATTTTTATTTTTATTTCATAAATTAAAATAATTATTTTTTGTTTTAGATTACTGCGATTATCCACTCACAAAAACATGTATTTCAAAAATCTACGACTAAACTTTAGCTTAAAATATTTATATTTCACTTCCCCTTTTACTAATGCGTATAATCCGTACCGATCACTAAAAAGATTATGCAATAAAACCTATCAATCATACACTCGACTCCCTATTCATAAATCCAATTAGACGTAATCTTATCACACTGTTTGCGGATCACACGTTTATTAAATCATGAGGTTTCCCTACTGTAGCGATAGCACTCACCTGCCAGGTGGGGTCGGCGTTCCTGTAGTACTTGAAGTTGTCTCTGATCCACGAGTATATAGCGGAGAGCGTCATCTTGTCGTTGTTGTACCTCATCGCCATACAGATCAGCGTACTGTACGAGTACGGAGGCTTCTTCTCACTTTTGGTCCGATACTCGTGCTTGTTCTCCATGAAGTCTCTCTGACACTTCGCTATCGTCTGGTTGAACTTCTGCAGCCTCGTGCTCTGCGGCTGTGTCTTCACCGGAGGGCTCGGCGACATCGGAGGCAACGGAAACTGCGGCACTGACATAATATTCGTTATATTCTGCAACCACGTCAAGTTCGTTAGGTCAGCCTCCGGCTCCTCATCTACAATCATCTTGCTAGGCTTGTGTTTGCTGCGTATCTTTTTAGAATAATCATCATGATCTGCGGAGACGTATGTTTCATTTTGAGCTGCATCCGCTTCTTCTTCGTCTTGGTTTATGGCGTACGTGTCCGGTTGCTCGTACACGTACTCGATCTCGACGGTGTGAGATGACTCGGGCACCGTGTGGTCCACGGCGAAGTACGTCGTCCCGTACTGGTCTCCGGAATCTCCATAAAAATTGAGCGACGTCGCGTCCAGCATCTCGCCGGACGCCGGAGACAGGCCTGACGTTATATGCATCGCGGCTAACTACATCGCTCGCCCTGAAAATATTGCGACAATGAACCAATGAGTCACGTAGTTCATGATTCAGCTAATATCGGAAACTTCGATTTCTTAGAATTATGAATAATGAAACGCGTGGAATAATTAGGGACTTAGTCGATCACTTGGGTTGAAATACCTGAGAGAATAGAAGGTGGTAGACGGTGTTGTCCAAGATGTCCGGAGGGAATCGATCGGCGCGGCGCGGCCAGTGTGACGTCGCGGCGGTCAGCGGCGCCCCCCCGCGCGCATGGTGGTGCGGTGGCGGCTGGTGCGTGTGTGCGCGCGGAGCGACGGCGCGCGAGCTAGTGGGCAGGTGCGCGCCCCATTGTGTGCACCGTCGAGCGATTCCGAACAGGTGTGTGCTGCGATCGATATTTTTCCGCCGCAAGACAACGCCGGCCCGCATCGTTGATAGCTCCGGACAATTAGTCACGGTTATCGGACGCAGGACCGGACTGAGCTGCTAGTCAGCATCAGCCTATCCACAAAAAATCCTCTGGCATCGACCTTCATAAAAGTCCCAGCCGTCACGAGTCCGGAATGAAACAAAAACCCTAATAAAACATGAAAATTGCCATTAATTTTTATGGAGCACTAGTGCACTTTATTACTTACTCACCATTAATATTTCTGTTGTCTATTAGCACCCTAAGTGCGGGCCTGATCGATGATTTCTGAAGCATATCGTCACAAGTCAGCGTGTGCGGGTACTTCCGTTATATCACTCAAATTTTCAATTTCCGCGTTTTTTGAGACATTGATATAGGCAGAGAGATACCTCTTTTTTGGCCATTAAATCCTTCCCTACACAAATAAACTATGAGTACCTACTTGCAGCACGCGTAGCATGACCACCGTAGAAACGGGTTATGTCGACGGAAGAATCGACAAAATGACAGTCTGTCATTATGTCGATTCTTCCGTAGACAAAACTCATTTCTACAGTGGTCATGGTAAGCGTGCTGGTACGAAACTCCATGATTACTTTCATTTTCGGGTCAAACAGCCACATTCATTCGACCATAGACTATATCATCATTTAGAAATCTCCACACCAGTCTCCTTCGTATAACTCGGAAAAAATAGGCGATTATCTCTCCTCGAAGGAGCTCGTGGCTATTATTTAATAACAGCCGCTCAGGTCGATCTTTAAGTTAAGCCGTGCTTGCCTAGCTTGGTCCGTGGATGTGTGACCACCCATTACATACCTAGTTTCCTCCGTGCCTCAGAAATCACATCAAGCCGTTGGTCCCGGCTGTCATGTGTCATCTATGACGATCGTTACAGTTAGTCAGTGTCCCGAAAGTCTGACAACCAGTCTTACCAAGGGCTATTGTATTACCCAGTACTCACTAGGTTGTGGAGGTAAGATAGGTAGTCGTCCTGCGACAAATAAATATTTTTTCTTTCTTACCTAGAAGACAGTAAAGTTTTTCATCTTTCGTACAATCAGCTAAGTTTGTACCAGACTGCAAAAAACGCAGCATATAAACCCTACTAGCTGTCCCGCGCAACTTCGTCTGCGTCACATTTTCCACGTTTTCGCAACATTTTTCATTGCTGCTCCGCTCCTATTGCTCGTAGCGTGATGATATATAGCCTATGTCCTTTCACAGGTTAAAATCTATCTTCTTGCCAAATTTCATTAAGATCCGATCAGCCGTGTAGTCGTGAAAAGGTAACAAACAAACAATGTGACTTTCGCATTTATAATATTAGTATGGATTCTAGTTCATCTGAGCCTCCCGTGAACTATGCCATTCACCTTCTGCCTCTGTGCTACTCGCCTCCAGGGCCAACCTTCGATTTTTACATGCACCTACGTATATTTTCTACCTATTATTCCAAGTATTACAAGGGTAGCCTTTTCATAGAGTTTCTGAGTCATTATCGATATAAAGTAAACAGGGGTGGCGGAGGGTGACATTGGACAAGCACTTGCTTTAATGTTATGTTTAGACGGATCAAACATATTGAAGCTATAGTAAATTACTTTACTTATCTTTTTTATTGAGGGTTTGTACAAATTTAGGTAGACACATGGGGTAATTTAAGAGTACCTACTTTAAATTATCCATACTATAATTTAAAAAAAAAAACACCGTTGGCCCCGGATCTTTGCAAAAAAAAACGTGTTGCACTCCAGGAGTGCCGGCAGAAGTGAAATCTTGAATATTAACGTTGTGCATTACTGATATTTTGGAATGGTTAGGGAATAATTTTGCTCGTATTGCTTTAACTATCAGTATAAAAGTACTATCATTTATGTGGTAAAATACAATATTCTTTTATTGCGCTATCGTACACAAACATAGCTATATGTGTGCATTAAGGTTATTCGTGTTACGCGAGTGTTTATGTTATTTTAGTTTAGTTTATTTCTCAAATATTGTTACTTTTTTTTTCTCGCGTTCTCTTTTTTTTATTTATGTTGCTACTGGTTTGTACAATGTCTTTCCACATTCTAATGAGTTAGGGTGGTTGTATTTGAAACAATCAGCCGTAAATTTAATTGTTGTTATTGTTGTTTTCTGTATTTTCGTATTTATATTTGTATTTATTTATGAATATTCCAACTGACTTAAATGACAGTTTTTTCTCTTGTTCTTCCTCGACTTGTAGCTTCGTTAGTGCGGACAGTGAGCCTTCGTTTCATACTTTGCATGACAATATTTCCTCCCTTTTTTCAAACTATCCTAACAATCTGCATATAGCCCATATTAATGCTCAGAGTGTTCCTGGTCACTATTCCGATCTTCTGGCATCTTTTAGCAGTGTTCATCTTGATGCACTCCTTATATCTGAGACTTTTCTTAAACCGTCTCTCCTTTCTACGCACTACGCACTTCCTGGTTTTGTTCTTGTCAGAAATGACAGGACTGGCAAGGGTGGTGGTGGAGTCGCCATTTACATACGCGCTGATATTCCGCACAAAATTGTGAGTACGTCTCCATCTCAGTACTCTGGGTCGGCTGAATCATTGTTTCTGGAGATCACCTTAAATCATACCAATGTATTGCTTGCTGTGTTTTACTCTCCTAACCTTCATGTTAACTATTTTGACTCCTTAGAATCCTCGCTTAATAATCTTTGCCCGTCATACGAGCATGTCATTTTAATGGGTGATTTTAACACATGTTTAATTAAAAATGATTCACGTTCACATAAACTCCGTTCTCTATTATCTTCTTTCAACCTTGAAATACTACCACTTGCTGCGACCCATAACTTCCCAAATTGCACGCCTTCTCTTCTTGACTTAATGATCGTTTCTTCACCTCGCAATGTTGCTGACTTTGGGCAGATCACTGCAACATTTTCATATCATGACCTCATTTACCTCTCTTATCGTATCCGACCTCCGAAACGTAAGCCTCGTTACTGTTTTCTTCGTAGTTTTAATGGCATAGATCTGGATGCTTTGAAACGCGATGCTGGTGATATCGATTGGACTCACGTTATCGAAAGCACCAGTATCGATGAAAAGGTAAACAGCTTCAATGCCATTACGTTGGATCTCTATGATAAACATGCCCCCTCGTAGGCGTATTAAAATTAAGCATAATCCTGCTCCGTGGATGACTACTGAAATTAAAAATGCCATTGCTCGTAAGGATAAGGCGAAAAGTAGATATAGGCGAAGACCCACGGAACTCAATCTCACTCACTTTAAAGCTCTGCGTAACCGCTGCAATCGTCTGTGTCGAGATGCCAAGAGACGCTATTTCCACGAATCTCTCGTTGATCGCAACTCCTCTGATATATGGAGGTTTTTAAAGTCTGTCGGTATCGGCAAATCTCCCACGAATACCTGTAAAGATGTCGACTTGTGCGCTCTTAACAGGCACTTTTCTTCTCCACCTGTTTCACTGGACCCTAGCGTTAAAGCTTCTACTTTGTCTGAGCTCTCTAGCTTGCCGTTACCTCATTGTACACCTTTTAATTTTAGTCCTGTCTCTGAAGACGTTGTCAAAAAGTCCCTTCTCTCTATTTCCTCCTCTGCTTCGGGCCATGACAATTTGTGTTCGAGAATGATATTACCTATTATTTCAGAGCTGCTTCCCATCCTTACTCATATTGTTAATTTTTCTTTATTCTCTGGCATATTTCCGTCAGCCTGGAAAAAGGCTCACATTATACCACTTCCTAAAGTTACCAATCCTTCGTCCTTATCTGACTTTAGACCCATTTCCATTCTTCCTTTCCTTTCCAAAGTTCTCGAACACATTGTTCACGGTCAAATTTCCAGTTATCTATCATCTAATACCCTTATTTCCCCTTTTCAATCTGGCTTCCGTACGGGCCACAGTACTGTTACTGCACTCCTGAAAGTTACTGACGATATCCGCTGGGCTATGGACAATAAATCTCTGACTATTTTAGTTTTACTTGATTTTAGTTGCGCGTTCAACTCAGTGGATTTCGACATTCTTCTTGGGATCCTTCAATCTTTTAACTTCTCTGCTTCTTCGTTAACCTGGTTTGACTCGTACCTTCGGGGTCGCTCGCAGTGTGTCCGCCATGAAGAGATGTTCTCTGATTGGTGTGATCTAACTGCTGGTGTTCCTCAGGGTGGCGTTCTCTCTCCTCTTCTTTTCTCTATTTTCATTAATACTGTTACCAAAGTCATTATTTCCAGCTTCCACCTCTACGCAGACGATTTGCAGCTGTACAGACATTTCTTGCTTGCTGATGCTGAATCAGCAATCAATGCCATGAATCATGACCTGTATTGCATCGATCAATGGGCGAAGTCGTATGGCTTGCAGATTAACCCTGCTAAGTCGCAGGCCATGATCATAGGCAGCAGATACTATCGCACTGCACTTGACATGTCATCTTTGATTCCACTAACTCTAGGTTGCTCGTCCATTGCCTATGCTGAAACAGCTAAGGACCTTGGTGTCCTAATTGACAGCAATCTATCTTGGCGAGCTCAAGTGAATGAGGTTAGTCGTAAGGTGCACTTTTCCTTCCACTCACTTAAATCTTTACAGAGCTTCCTGCCGTTTAAAACCAAAATTTACTTGGCTCAAACTCTGATTCAGCCGATCATTGATTACGCTGATGCCTGCTATTTGGATGCCACCGAGGAGCTGTTAAATAAGCTTGAGCGCTTGCAAAATCTTTGTATTCGTTTTGTGTTTGGTCTTAGGAAATATGACCATGTTTCTCACTTACGCAAGGAACTCAAGTGGCTCCCTATCCGTCTTCGCAGGAACACTCGGATATTATGTCTCCTATACAACATCCTTTTTAATCCTGCGTATCCCAGCTACCTACGCGACCGTTTTTCTTTTACCCGTCCTCCTGATGCGCTGTGTAGATCCCACCTTAGGCATCATCTCAATTTCCCATCTCATAAAACTGAATTCTATTCCTACTCCTTTTCCGTTCATGCAGTACGACTATGGAACTCACTTCCGCCCAACATACGAGAATCTAAAACTTTATTTCTCTTCAAAAAGCAAGTCAAAGAACATTACCTTTCCTCTATTCTGTAATATTCTGATATATATTATAGGTATATATTTATTTTAATTTTTATATGTGTATTTATTTGTATGTATGTTTATTTTATATAGCCTTAATGTTGTTTTAAGCTCTAATTTAATTTTTTCCTGTTTTATCTTTTCTACACACTATGTCTACATTTCTAATCCAACTTTCCATTCGCAGGTCTGCTGGAAGAAATTTCTTTTGAAATAAGCAGTACCTTTGTGCTCTTGTATCTTAATGTATTGTTCTTTTAAGTGTTTTGTGTGTACATAAATAAATAAATAAATAAATAAATAAATAAAATAAATAAACATGACAATTTATATTACATTAAGAATTTAACACTACAGAACTATTACAATCCGTCTTACGAATTTTACCTCTTTTGAGAAACAGGTTTTGTTTGTGCATAAGATAATTATCCAGTTTTAGAAACCCAAACTCAATGACAGATGTCATAAAGTTGAAATTCCTTCGTAACCTAATGTCAATCCGTCTTACGAATTTTCGATCAGGACACGTGACCTGATGCGAGTTTAACATTTTTTACCCATCACAAAAGTGCACTAAGCCGCTAAAGAAGTTTTCACAAAAAAAAAAAAAACTTAGGAATATTTTTAAACAGTTAAGTATAGAAACACCTGAAAAAAACTAGCAATCGACGAATGCGGAGTTCTTTTGTTTTGTTATACGAATGCCATTCGTCAAAAAGTCAACGACTAGCTATGGGGTAGGAACCATATGGCACACACGGTTCCCTACCTAGGTAGAGGTAGGGGAAAGGTGTACGAGATGATTCACTTAAGGGAGAATGCTTGTAGTTTAAACGACATTCAACTTAGTGCAGATGTGAAAGCGTTTATTCATAGTAAATTTATCTGTCTACCTGTTGTCATACTCAAAATGTTAATTTTTTAGATCTCATATTTTATAATTCACATTTTTTAAAACGCTACCAAAGAATCATCTTGTACACCCCGGTGTCCATGATGATCAGTACGGTAGGGGCAAGATGATCCTGGGGATCATGTTGCCCCTATTTTGGGAATGTCCTTGGTTTTGGTAGGTTTAAATAAACAACAACTTATCAGAGTTTACTATATCTTTAATTACAAAGTTAAATATCTGATAGACTTTGACTTAGGTAGAATGAGCCAGTCTTATTAATTAATAATCAGTCTTAATATCTTTAATAGGTAACAATCATCATATTTGAGATCAATCGTAAGTAAATGTTTAACAAAATTATATATTCTTCTAAAATAATATAAATGGCAAATCCACTATCCATACCATAATCAACATTAAACGAAAATAGTGATTTACTCTCTTGAAAAGAAAAATATTTTTTTTATAATTAAAATCGCGCGCGCGCATCCATCCGAGGTGGTCGCGAGAATTCGAAAAAATGAATGTTCTAAAGTGTAACGAGTGTAATATCGTCATTGACGAAATGCTAACGTATATTCAAAATAAAGTGTCGATAATCGATGAAGAAACCCTGGTACGAGTTTGCATATCATCGTTTACCAGTGAAGAAATTAAGAAATCGAAATCATTGTTATTCGATTCCATACCTACAGATTCTCGTAAAATCTTAAGGAAGAACAAAGGAAAGGAAGAAAGAGACTTGGCTGATATCGTCAATCTGTTTAAATCCGCTGAACCAGATATAATTCCAGTGTTTGTGGCCCGTCAGCTGGAAAAATTACCCCCAATTATGTGGGATCATCTGGACTGTACGAAGTTTTTAAAGGATCTAATGCGAGTAAAGACTGACATTGAAGAATTTAAATCAACATATGCCACATTAAACCAGTTGAATGAATTAAAATCAGAGTTTTTACGTTTCAAGAACGATTCCTTACCGCCTGCGTCGGTATCGTCCGTGTGTAAGGTAAACATGAGAAGGGGGGGCTGGGTGATGGACAGTGGACCGGAGGCCTTATCGCATCATCATAACTCTACGATAAATGAATCTACGATGAATGAACCGTATAACAACAATGGTAAAGAATCATTTAATAATGTAGATGAGAGTGCTACACAAAAAACCCGATACCATGCAATAGGGAGGGTAGCAGCAAAACATACCGATCGTGATTTATCAAGACGGCAACGGTCGGCGGCAGGCAGCACGGATGACGTCGTCGCGGGCGGCGGTGGCGGGGGGAACTCGCCCGAGACCGGTTTGAAGCAGGTAGCGGCTGAGGCTACGTCATCGAGTGCAGGTGTGATCGTACAGTGCGAGCCACAGCTGACTCATAGCGATAAAGGCATTAGCAGTGATGGACGAAATTGCGACTTTATTTTGGACGCAGTACCTAATCCGCAGAATGATGACAATGGTGGGTGGCAAAGAGTAGAACGGCGCCGGAAACCATCGAAATATAGGTACTCGGGCAGGTCGGGTGTGGCAAGGGATTTGGAGTTTAACTTTAGGGCTGCAGAAAAGAAAGTTCCTATGTTCATTACGAATGTCCACAGTGAAACTACGAAAGAGGATATTATTAAATATATACACTCAAAAACACGCGAGTCTGTGTCGTTACACAAAATTAATATTAAAAAGCAGACAGATCACAGTGCGTTTAAATTTTTCGTATCCGAGGCGAAACTAACCATGTATCTGGATGAAAAGCTTTGGCCTGAAGGTATAATTTTCAGGAGATTTGTGAATGGTAGTCACAATAATATGAACAGAGATATTTCTGTATCCGGCTCGACTTACAATAACAATGGATAAACGCCCTTATAGGTTAGCGAGTTTTAACTGTAAGAACATTAAACGATCTGTGGATGGCATCAGGGATTTGTGTCGTTCTTGTGATGTGATCGCCCTGCAGGAAACATGGCTTCTACCTGATGAGGTGCCGTACTTGAGCACTGTAGACAGTGAGTTCGGGTACACAGGTACCTCGGCGGTGGACACCTCGGCGGGAATATTACGTGGGCGGCCGTTCGGTGGCGTCGCCCTGCTTTGGAGGAGCAGTGTTTTCCTGAATGTGTCAGTGCTACGGTGCGATAATGCTCGTGTTTGTGCAATTAAAATCATTACAAGTGATCGGCCTGTGGTAGTAATGAGTGTGTACATGCCCACTAACGGGACGGAAAACCTTCCGGAATTTACGGACTGTCTAGGGACGGTGAGTGCTATAATAGATGAGTACGGTGTAGAATCAGTTTTCGTGTTGGGCGATTTCAATGCCGATCCATGTGAACTATTCTATAACGAACTCATAAATTTCTGTAGTGAACAGATATGGACTTGTGTAGATGTTGAGTTGTTGGGACCTCACTCTGATACCTATACTTTTATTAGTGAGGCACATGGAACGTGTAGTTGGTTGGATCACTGTATTGTTACGCAATCGGCAAAACAGTCTGTCCTTAATGCATTTATAGACTATAACACTTTTTGGTCTGATCATTTCCCGCTCATTATCGAGTGTAATTTCAACTTGTTAACACCAAAGCTAACTTATAAAAGCGTACGAAGAAACGATGTGTTATGGGGGGACAGGACTGACGAGCAGATTGCGTTATATGCGAAAGAATGTCATAGTAGGCTAAGTTGTATTGATTTTCCTGCGGAGTTTATATGCTGTGGAGATAAATACTGTAATAACTCGGACCATGGGCATATTCTTGACAGGCTTTATTCTGACATTGTGAATGCCTTACGAGGGGCGGCGTCGGCGGCAGCGACGGCTCGGGGAGGCACGCGTGCGGGGAGAGGGAGGAATGGCCCACGCATTGCCGGGTGGAATAAGCATGTTAGCGAGGCTCACCGGGTGGCTAGGTCGAAGTTTCTAGAGTGGGTGATGTGTGGTAAGCCAAGGTCTGGGTGTGTGTATAACGAAATGTACCAAAGTCGCAAAATATTTAAGTCTAGACTTAAATGGTGCCAAAACCATCAGGAGCAAATCAAAATGGATGCCCTTGCTGAAAAACATAAGAGGGGGCATTTTCGTAGTTTTTGGAAGGGCACCAACAAAGTAAACGTTCGACCTGGTTTACCGGTGAGTATCGAGGGTGTGAGTGACCCTAAGGATGTTGCTAATATTTTTAGGGACCATTTTCGTGTACTGTCGCCACTGGGACCAGCGAGGACGGTGCTCGATGTTGAGATGCCAGACGGGGACGTGGGGTCTTGCTTCGTTGCCAAAGATGTTGCTCAGGCTATAAAAGTTATATCTAAGGGCAAGTCCCCTGGCCACGATGGCCTTAGCATCGAGCACCTAGTTCACGCTGGGCCACATGTAAATAGAATATTGGCAATGTTTTACTCACTATGCGTGAGCCATTCATACCTACCACCTGATTTCATGAAAACCGTAGTAGTCCCGGTAGTGAAAAATAAAACGGGAGATGTTGCTGACAAAAGTAACTACAGGCCGATTTCTCTTGCAACGATCATAGCAAAAGTTTTTGACGGTTTGCTTAATACACAGTTAGACAAGTACCTGGATCTGCACGATAATCAGTTTGGGTTTCGACCCCGACTATCTACTGAGAGTGCAATACTGTGTCTTAAGCATACCGTCAGATATTACACGGATCGTAAGACTCCAGTGCATGCCTGCTTCCTCGACCTGTCCAAAGCTTTTGACCTGGTGTCATACGACATCCTGTGGGCTAAACTCGAGGAAATAAACCTGCCGCGTAGACTGGTGAACGTTTTTAAATACTGGTACAGTCATCAGGTCAACAGCGTTAAGTGGGCGGGCACAATGTCGGAGCCGTATCAGCTACAGTGTGGGGTGAGACAGGGGGGGTTAACTTCCCCCTCCCTCTTTAACCTATACATGAATGCCTTGATCGTCGCGCTAAGTAGCCAGCATGTTGGCTGCCATGTCGGTGGAGTCTGTGTCAACAATCTCAGTTACGCTGACGACATGGTGCTGCTGAGCGCGTCGGTCTGTGGCCTCAGAAAGCTGGTACGGACCTGTGAGGAGTATGCCCTTGGTCATGGGTTAAAGTACAATGTGACCAAAAGTCAATGCATGGTCTTTGAGGCCGGTACAAAACGTTCGCAAAATTGTCCACCAGTTTTTCTAAACGGTGTTCCACTCGAAAGGGTGGATCAATTTAAGTACTTAGGGCATTTAGTTACGACCGACCTCAAGGACAATGCTGACATGGAGCGGGAACGGAGGGCCCTGTCGGTGCGGGCGAACATGCTCGCACGTAGGTTTGCGCGATGTTCGAGGGAGGTGAAGATAACGCTCTTCAGGGCGTACTGCACATCCCTCTACACGTGTAGCCTGTGGGCGAGGTACACGCGTGCATCATACGGGGCCCTCCGCGTCCAGTTCAACAACGCGCTCAGGGCTGTATTGGGGCTGCCTCGCTACTGCAGCGCATCAGGTATGTTCGCTGAGGCGCGCACTGATTGCTTCTACGCGACCATGCGCAAGCGGAGCGCGTCTCTGGTGCGTAGGGTGTGGGGCAGCACCAATGCTGTCCTGGCGATGATCGCGGTTCGAATGGACTGCCCTTACATACGGCACTGCTGTGATAGGCATGTGGCCGTCAGCAGGGCCGGTTAGATATTTAAGTGTTTTTGTCCTTTGGTGTTATTTCTTATTCATTTGTGTATTTATATATTTGTGTGTACCTCACATATGAGTTTTTAATTGCTCGAAATAAATGTATTTTATTTTTTATTTTTTTTTTTAATTATCTTTACCACTGAAACAATCAAAATGAAACTCGAAAAATAAATCGTTTATAGTTCTAAGCGTCGCTTTCCTGGAGTTGTTGCACACAAATCACATGTGAATTCATCAGGATTATCGCTATCTATCCCTGCACAAGCTTCATGACCCCATCTTTGGCATAAACAACATTTTATCCATCCTTCGCCCCTGTTATCTCTGGAAAATGTTTCAGTGCAGAATAGACATTCTGCGTCTTCTTCTTCTTCGGATGACTCTGGCACAATATTAGTTTTCTTCCTTTTATTTGACATTCCTTTGCCTACTCCTTTCCCTTTCTGTATTTTTTTAGGATGAGTTTTTTTTACATCGTTTTCTTTTTGAGTTTTTCTATTTTCTTTATCGGTCTTTTTTTTTCTTTCTTCCTCTAAATAATTTTTGTATGGCGTGCTAGTTAGAATCGACGTGTCAATTCGTTTTCTCTTCAGATGACTTCTTCTGCCTACAATCTTTGGCAATGGATGAATTTGGGCCGGTGTAACATTAAAAGGTTCACGTTGGCTATCTTCAAGGATGGATGGCGATACACTTGGGTTGCATGCGTAACTTGTAGATGGTATTGGCGACAAAGGACTGCGAACAGAGAAATTCTCATCATTTAGAGGTGTTGGTGATGGTGTTTTATTCTGAAATTCTACAAAATCTTCAGCAGTGAGTGTTGGTGGCGGTGAGGGATCCGTTGTTGGCCGTTGCTCTGTGTTCAAACCCGCTGTAGGCATTTCTGCTAAACTTGAGTCTTCATTCAATTCCATTTCGGTTGTTGCTGCAGCGATATAATCAGCTTCGGTGAACACATCCGGGTCGAAAGGATGTATGCCGGTTTGGCAAATCCATTGATGGCATTTAATGGGACTGCTGCTTTTAAGTAAGCCTCTCCAAAAATCTTTGCAATTTGAAAAACAGTCACTGGCCTGCCAGGATTGTTGTTCATCCACTTTTCGAGTGATTGATTGTGGTACACGCTCAAGGGGTACATAATACTGACATCTAAAGGCTGCAGTTTGTGGGTGCAGTGTGGAGGCAGGCAGGCAATGGTGACGTGGTTTTCCCGAGCTTTTAAAATTAATTCTAAATTTTTTGTGTGTGAAAGGTGGCCATCCAAAATCAACAGCACTGGGTCCTCTGCAGAAGGCTTCGTGTGGCTTAAAAAATGATCGAACCATTTGGTAAAAACCTCCAGATTCATCCATCCAGATGAATTACATGCCCATGTGGACCCCGGCGGTGCACCATCCATTAGTTCAATCTTCATTCGAATCCTTCGAAAGATAAACATAGGTGGAACAAAAGTTCCAGAAGCAGACATACAAATTACAGCTGTCGTAGTCTCCCCCCTTTCAGCTGATGTAACTCGTGCCACCTGTTTGCGTCCAGTTCTTGCAAACACCTTTGAGTTTTTGGTGGGTACCGTAGAAACGCTCGTCTCGTCAACGTTATATATTCGATGGCATGGATGGTTTCTCGCCTCTTGAATGGATTTTAATACGGAATAAAACCTGTCTACCACAGGTTTGTTAAACGCCCGTGCTCGAGCAGTTGAAGTGGATTCAGGAGCACGAAGGGCTATATCGGGATGCCGCTGACGGAAACCTCTCAGCCAATCATATCCAGCTTTTTCTCTGTGGAAAGGGTGGGTGATATTGTTTTTAACTGCAAGTTGATATGCTAACGTTAAGACATCTTGTCGCGTTAATCCATACATCCTCGTCTCCATATCTTGAATGTGCTTCACTAGCTCGATTTCCTGTTCTGTCGTAAAAACTGTTTTTTTTCCACCTAAATATTTTATTGCACCAACAGCCACTTTATTTTTGCCTTTAGCCCTCCTTTTTAGTGACATAACAGGCACTCCATAATGTTTACTTGCTGTTCTATATGGTACGCCATTTTTTACAGAATCCAGCGCTTTGATCATGGACTCTTCCGACCACTCACCTCGATTCGTTTTTCTTTTATAATTACGAGGCATAGTCTAAAACAAGATAAAGTATTTTTTGTTATTAATTGAAATCGATAAAATGAACGAATAGAAGTCTATAAGTATGTTGTCCATAATGCAGGCTATTTAATTAAGTCGTATTTGTTAGAAAAAATAAATAGATTAAAACAAAATCTATTAACATACAATTGGTTAAAGATAGTGTACAAGATGATCCGCAGGGATCATCTTGTACACTAGTAACATAATCATCTCGCCCCAACATCAACTTTTTATTAAATATTCGATAACATAACCTATATCTTTTCAACTATTACCACGCCATCAAAAAAAACAAAATAGAGCAATAAACAAAGGTACTAATATAACAGCCTTCACAATAGACTACCTAGATCACATTTGGCATAAACTTAAATTCAACCTTACCTTAGATCAATGTCACGTAATTTTTGTTTATTTTCATAAAAAATTTGGTTGTCACTCACGACGCCATTACGATTCACTGTGGCTTGCGAATATCGGGGACTACGTTTTACCAATGAAAACAACTAGATGTCGCTAATAGTTTCGTTGCAATAAAAAAGGATCATCTCGCCTCAACGGATCATCTCGTACACCTTTCCCCTACATTCTTACCTAAGCACAGCACAAGTATAATACATACATACTCACGCCTTTTTCTATGAGGATAGGCAGAAGCTACAGAAAACCCCACCTGCTACCCTTACTTCGTCACTTACTTATTTTACTTCGTCAACATTCAGACCTATGCCTACGAAATCTACTTATACTTCTATATTAGGTCAAATTTGTTTGTAAGTTTGTGGTAAGGGGTAATCTTCGGAACTACTTATCCGATTCCGAAAATTCTTTCAATAATGGGCATCATCATCATCATAAGCCTATAATGTTCCCACTGCTGGGACACACACAGGCCTCCTCTCAATCAGAGGGAGTGGACTGTAATCCACCACGTGGGCCCAGTGCGGGTTGGTAGATGTCTCATGTGTTCGAATTTTTAGTTCTAGGACAAGCCGGTTTCCCCACGATGTTTTCCTTCACCGTTTTTGAGGGCAATGGTGATGAAATAAATCACACAATGTAATGCGCCTGCCTGCGTTCGAACCCACGGCTTACTGCTCGTAAGTCGGGGCTGCCACCACTGGGTCACCGCTAATGGGCATATGGGAAGCTGAATTTATCCCGAGTGTTATAGGCCATTTAAACCTTTCCGTGGGATAATTTACGACCATTACGCGACCGAACTCGTGGGTAAAACCTAGTGAATTATATAACAGCGAAATAATTACCTATCTAGACTAATTATCCCCGATCGAAGCATGTGATTGGATATGAAAGGTTAAGGGGTCGTTACACTTGACCTCAGACAACTCTTTTGTCAATCACATTAGCATGGAACGTGATTTTACGTCGATATCATGGTTACTGAGACTTACTAATCCTAATCGTTTCTATTTTATCTTTGTTACGTGTCGAGTCAAACGTGCTTAATTACTTGGGGGTTAAAGGTCACTGTAACTTGAAAAGTGTAAGATGACGAAGCAGTTTTAGGAGCTTGAATAAAGTTAGGAAAGTGACGTCAGGAGGGAGAACTTAGTAAAATATTATTCAATTTTTTGTGGTTGTTTGACAAACGACGAATACATAGGCGAGTAAGCGAGTTGAGACATACCATGTGATAAGGTGCGAGCATATTGCGATTAGCCCGAAACCGTGTCTGTTACTGAGCAATTCAAAACAGGAAACCCAATGCACTGCCCGAACTGGAAAGCGAACCCAGCGCCTCGGCAGTAGCGGTTAGACCAACGTGCAACGAGGCTTTACCACCTAATAAGTAGATAAATTTCATTAGGTATGCATAGTAACATAAATAGGTACTGTGTGTGACTCGTAAACTCTATGTCATAGTTCACTCTAGAATATTGTTTTAAATTTCGTAAAACCGCACCCGTCAGTGATCAAAAGAAAAATAAAGAACTTTGACATTCAAATTACAACCCAAAACCTGACAGCCTAGAGTGGGTTTTTATCCTTCCTCTTGAAACCCCATTGCAATTACATTTTTTAATAATAAGTGATGAATTTGGAAACGGACCCGGCGACTGGCACGGTGCGTTCCGGTAAGCGGCTACACCTGACAATATGGCTGACGTCGAGGGTAAAAAACGCGGGTAAAGCATTATTTTTACAATAACATTATATCTCGTCACGGTCTTGTCTATGGTTCGGTAAATAATTAGCGACTGTGATATTAAATCATTAGGGTGAATAAAACTCAGGCACAAATTATTATTAACCCTTCATGGAAAAAATCATGAACCGATTTGAAGAACGGTTATGTTAATATGATTCAAAACAAATCACTGACTTGTTGCTTACAACCCAACCATAGTTTTAGTTTAGTGAAAACTAAATATCGCAGTCGATTTTGTGTTTAGGGACATAATAATTTGGACAAAAAAAGATACACTCCCATAGCAATTCCCTTAATGTAGTATTTTACCCAATCCAGATAATCATAGTTGAAGTACCTTGTTGTTTTCGCGTTGTGATGTGATAATCGGTTATCGTGGTAAATGTATTGAGGCTGGGTGATCTCCTTTTAGAGTAGGTACCTACAAATGTACAGTGTCCAAAGGAGATAAGTAAGTAACCAGATTCTCATACTACTAGTATGAGAAAGTGGTTATTTATCTCCTTTGGAGACTGTACTTGCTTGCTTGCTTGAATGTACTTGTTTGCTTGCGAAAGCGCTTTATAAGAAGATGAAAACTAAAGAAAGGATGGATGGACTGTGTGACAGATGATATGGCGATAAGAAGGTGACAGCTGAGATAACGAATAATAGAGAAGTATGGAAGAAAAAGACATGCTGCGCCGACCCCAAATAAATTGGGATAAGGGCAAGAGAATGGTGATGACCTTGTTGTTCTAGGACTCTGTTTGATGATAAAACCTCTGCAGATGGTAAATCCTTGGGCATCCACGTCGTTGCTTAAGATTATCAATAGCATATACTGTACATTTGACAGTGTTTCGGGCAAGGTAGAGGATCTTTTTATCTGGGAATTCATCTGTGAATGTTCAGATTGTGTGATTGAGAAAAAATAACGATGTTTTACGATTTTTTTTTCACCTCCACATCGTCTTTTACACTGGACTTTTTATGTATTTTAAATGATCATGTTAATGACACTATCATAAACATAATTGTCTCAAGTGCACGTATCGCACTTAAAACTAATTAATGGCGTCGCAAATGTCCGAACATGTGGACTATGCATTCACGACACATGGTGGGCACCTGTCTCGTTACGGTAGGCGAGGTAATGCCAAAGTGAAGAAAAGACAGTAGTGTAACTGTGCGTCCCCACGTGATAAACTTTAATATTAAAACATGCTATCTGATAAGGAAAAAGATTTCCACTATAAGAGAAGAGAAAATGCAGAAATAGAGATGAAAAAATCTCTGTTACAAACTGTGTATAGAAAAATTAGCAGTGTCTAGGTCCTAGGTAGGCTGTATTTAATTCTTTATGGTGAAGCCCAGTTTCCAGTACTATTTTCAGATTGAAATACGACAGATTTAGCCGTTCGCGGTTTATCAGGAAGGGATCAACAGAACTCCCAGAATGTTTACAGGAACTTATTCGTAAGTAGTGCAACGTGAAAGAACCTGATGTCTGTCAAATATTGGGTGGATGTTAACTTTATTTATATTTATTTATTAGCCTATTTTGTCCCACTGCTGGGCAAAGGCCTCCCCCATAGCCTTCCACTCTTCTCTCCGTGCGGTTTTATACGGCATTATACGGTTTTATATATATATATCGGCGCAACTACAACAATTCGTCTAGAAAAACCTAGAATAACTAAGTTTAATCATTTAATTGTCCTAAAAATTAGTTTAAAAACCATAAGTTGATTACTTTGAATTTATTACGATGTAAAATGAATGTCATCATTGTAATTTCAATACTTAACCTAAAATTAAACGTGCACGTACGTCGAGCCCTATAAATACGGCCGCACTGTAGGCGATCGAGTCAGTCTTGCTTGAGCCGCCGAACTGTACGGATCTATGTAAATAAGTCGTTACGCTGTCGGTTGAATAAACGAGTCATACAGTGTACTTGTGGTGTTTTACTTGGAAGATCGAAGATGAGTGATCACCCTGAACATAGTCAGTGACGTCAGCTATGCTGACGTCACGCTTTCTAAAAACGGAACGGAGACATTTTCTCCGTCATCAGAAGTGGGATCGCAAGAGATTTCTACTCAAGCCACTTCCTCATCAGCTCGTTTACCACCTGAGCAACTGGAACCAGCCAACATTCGGCGTCAGGAGCCTGGACTGGTCTCCAATACATCAATGGAAGCCATGAATCAATCAAGACCGCATAAATACCCTGATCATGGAATGCAGATGGACGGAATACCACCACAATTCCTTATGCAGATGATGGAAATGATGCAGAGAATGTCAGAGCGTTTGTGTGCTCCGCCTACCGAATCAAAAATAAGGATCAAAGGCATTTACCTGCCATCTTTCGACCCGGATACCCATGTCGGAGTACGTGAGTGGTGTCAACATATTGATAGTGGCCATTGAGGCATATAAGTTGAGTGATTTCGACGTTCGTATGAAAGTCTGCAGTCTGCTGAAGGGACGTGCGAAAATGTGGATCGATGATTGGATGGTGACCAGTAGTACCTGGGAAGAGTTACGAAAGAACATCATCACCACATTTGAACCTGAGAACAGATACTCCCGAGACATTGTTATGTACAGGGTGAAAATAATTCATCAGAATAAAACCGTAAGTAACTTAATTCAAATATTCTAAATATCCCTCAGATAACTCTACGAGAACCTCCGAGAACTCTACGAGAACCTCCGAGAACTCTACGAGAACCTCCGAGAACTCTACGAGAACCTCCGAGAACTCTACGAGAACCTCCGAGAACCCTTTAATAAAATCTCCGAGAACCTACTAACCTTATCAGAATCGATATTCTCAAAAGACAAAACAACGCAAGTTGTTTACAGATGTACTACTCAGAGGAAGTTTTGTTTCTATTCTTTCAGGTCTACGAGAATCCACAAAAATCGACGAGAACCAACGAGGCTGGTGCAGAGCGCGCACCGCCTGTCAGTATGGCCGTCTCGGCGCAACTACAACAATTCGTCTAGAAAAACCTAGAATAACTAAGTTTAATCATTTAATTGTCCTAAAAATTAGTTTAAAAACCATAAGTTGATTACTTTGAATTTATTACGATGTAAAATGAATGTCATCATTGTAATTTCAATACTTAACCTAAAATTAAACGTGCACGTACGTCGAGCCCTATAAATACGGCCGCACTGTAGGCGATCGAGTCAGGATTGGCTAGTGGCCTCTCCACTTGTTGACACGTTTTTCAGTGCTCCGCGTTTTTAAACCGCAAACGCTCGGCAGGCCTCCGCTGGCCGCCAGCGAAGTACCCTGCGCCACCTTTGGCGTGAGACGTGATTGGTCGACGTCCCAACTTTTATTAATTCGGTTGAGGGTAGGAGTTCGGAAAAAGTTTAACAAGTACCGCCCGAACCGTTTTATTTTAAATTTTAATTTTTTTTTTTAGAGTTTAATTTTTAATGGAAGGTGCTCGCTGGGCACCCATGGGTACCTAGTACCTGTGGGTTCGCAGCGGGCCACCTCCGCGCTGCCCGGTGCAGCTGCACCGTAGCGGTTGCGGTAGTAGGCCACTCCCAAACGATGCCTAAAAACAATTTGCCATCTAACCCCAAGGGGGCACGGGCACCGTCGCGACCATCAACCGAGGGCGTGTCGCCTGTAACCTCACCCAGTCACTACCCAGAAGTGGAGGAAAGGGAGCCGTCTAGGACCTCACCTCCTTCACCTGCGCCACGGAGAGGACTTAATACTACTCCCCCGTCAGTGCGCGTTCCGGCCGTTCCGATACGGCCACCCGCGTTCCGAAGTGTGCCCACCCTGGCCCCGGGCCTTCCTGGGTCCAGCAGCCGCGCGCCCGCTGCTCGCGTCGTCGCCCCCCCCCTGCGTCCAGCGCAGGCGGACCGGGCGACCGCGATGCATGCGCCCCGCGCCGCCAACCCGCGCCCCGCGCGCCCAAGTTCCGCCGACACCCAGGCTGTGCCTGTAGTGTCACGCCCTGCCGCGTGCTCGCTCACGCACGCACGTACCGCCGCCGCCGCCGCCGCTCCGAGAGCCGGGCGTGCAGCATCGCCCGCACCCCGCCGCTTGCTGGCAGGCCTAGCCGCCGCAGCGTCGACCGCTACGGAGCTGATGTCGCCGCCCCCGCCCCGCAGCGCAGCCAAGGATTCACCCGCGCCCATGTCGCCCTGCTACTCAAGCGAGGGCAGCGATATGGACGATGACGACCTAGAGGTAGGTGCACCTAGACCTACCTACTACGCATCCCCGAATAATTCAGTGACGTCCGGGCGCGAGCCCTCGCTCGAGACCCGCGCCCAGCGCCGCCCACGCAGCTCGGACGACGATGCCGCCGAAGAGGCGAAGCGCGTCTGCCCCGATTCCCCGCTCCCACAGCGCGACCCGCGTGGTAGAGTCGGAGTCGGGTCGCCGACGTTCGCCGCGGCGGCTCGCCGCCCGCCCACCGGACATGATGCCTCACACAGTGTGACGCCACCCGCCGCCACAGCCCCAGCGCAAGGCACGAGCGCAGCAACAGCTGCCAAGGCCAAGCCCAGGGATAAGCCCCGCTACCCTCCGTTGGTGGTGGAGAGGATGCCCAACTGGGCCTTCCATTTTAGGGCCGTGAGGACCATCCTGGGTCACCCTCCGAACGCTCGACCTTTTCAGGGTGGGATTAGATTCCTGCCCGAAACAGAGGACGAGTACAGGGTGATCCAGAGGTACCTCACCGACCTGGAGAGATCGGAGGGCCTAAGTTGGTTCTCCTACTCACTGCCGGCGGAGCGCAGCGTCAAGGTGGCTATCCGAGGGCTGCCGGCGGACACGGACCCGGAGGAAATCCTTGAGGAGTTGAGGGCGCGTGGTTACGAGCCAGAGTACGTCCGTAACATCAAAGCGCGCGGCGGACGACCTGGCTGCCTCTTCCACGCTGTCCTCAAAAGGCAAACAGACTTCCGCACTATCTACGACACCACCGAGCTACTATGCATGCGTGGTGTCCGCGTTGACGCCTGGCGGAGCAAGCAAGGGCCCGCCCAGTGCCACCGGTGCCAGCAGTTTCGACACAGCTCGCACCAGTGTCACCGCCCGCTCGCATGCGTGCGATGCGGAGAAGTCCACGCAGCCCGAGATTGTCCTCGCCCAAGGACGGAGAAGGCCACCTGCGTGAACTGTGCAGGTGACCATCCCGCGTCCAGCAGCGGGTGCCCAGTATTCCGGAGAGAGCTCCGGAATAAGCGAGCGGGCACTGTCGCCATCACGCGACAGCGCCGCGAAATGAAGACCACTGCAACCCAAGCAGACATCCAAGAGGATCCCAGTACTTCGCTGATGGCGACAGCGAATGGGCCCTCTATCACGCAACAAGATGCTCCCGCCTCGAGGCGGAGAAAGAAAAGGAAACGCGGGGGGAAGAACAAGAGGGGGAAAAAGCCCCAACCTCCCGCGGTGCAACCCAGACAGGACCCTGGCCCTGTACCAGCGCAGGCGGCCACTCAGGCGCCCGTGACTGCCTCTTCCAATGTTGCTGTCACTACTTCCTCCGACGCCACCACAGGCGCCGGCAAGAAGAAGGGGAAGCGGGCGGGGAAACCCGCCCCACCCACAGACTCCACTACGGCTGCCGCTCATCAAGTAGCGGCACCGTCCACCTCTCAGCCGCTAGCCGGCGCCCAAGCGCAACAGCGCGACGTCATTCCGGGGGAGAACTTCACCGCCTGCGCCATCAGACTACTCCTGGACCTGATTAGGGCCATAAAGGAGGGCCAGGACGCGGAGCTGGTCATCCTCGACGGGCTCACCGAGTTAATGCGACTCTATCATCCCAGCCCGTAGAGCGCCTAGTCTGGATTGCCGCGGTCTATAGAGATAGGCCGCCCCTCTCCGCCTCCTCCTCAAGGTAAGAAATTTCCATTTTTTTTTACCACCTACCCTGACTGACAGAGCCGGCGTCGCACGAGCGCCCCAGGTAGAACACCGCGGGGTCGCTAGCGACCGCCGACTCACGATGGCACGACACGTCCGCGGCACCACGCCAACTGCAGGAATGCCCGCTCCCTGCCCACGTCGCCCCTTGTGCGACCTGGTGCCTGCGGATGCGACGTAGCCGTCGTCACTCCCGGATTGACCCACCCGGGTAAGTCGTTACCATCGACACGCGACTTACCCAACCAAAGTGACTCCACACGCATAACACACACTCGAAGCGCGTCGTGTTCTAAGTTAATATAGGCATGACGCGCCCGACCAGACACCCATGTACTAAACATGCACTAATACTCACGCGACGAAAGAGCGGCGCGGGCTCGCCATTCGTTCGCTACATGAGCGGCGTTACACAAGTACATTGCCGCTCAAACACATTCATTACGACCCCTTAGTCCGGAACGTAATCGGCTAGCTCTGAGAGCGCAACGGACGGGGGTCAACATCCTTAGCGGTAGGGTGCGCCACCAAAGCCACCTCTGGCAGGCCTGCATCTGCTGGGCCTCCCCCGGGCAACCGGAGGTCTCACCTGGCGATGTCAGGCCGCCGAGATGGCGTGAAGATAGCGGCGCTCGCTACGGTAAAGTTTCGCCGTAGCTAAGCGCGCAGCGCTAAGCGCCGCTGGCGCCTCCTACCGGACATAATGACAACCACACACTGACGAGTGCGCTTTTACACGCGCTCGCCAATTTATCACGCCTATATGGCACCCCAACGAGGCACCCGTTTTAACGGGTGCATGCTGACATCCGCGGGGAAAGGGCTTGCCCACATCCCGCCCGCCACGCCCCCATGTCGGGGACGTTGCGATTGCTCGAACGATCGAGTCAGTCTTGCTTGAGCCGCCGAACTGTACGGATCTATGTAAATAAGTCGTTACGCTGTCGGTTGAATAAACGAGTCATACAGTGTACTTGTGGTGTTTTACTTGGAAGATCGAAGATGAGTGATCACCCTGAACATAGTCAGTGACGTCAGCTATGCTGACGTCACGCTTTTTAAAAACGGAACGGAGACATTTTCTCCGTCATATATATATATATATATATATATCAAAAACGCAGTTTCACATGTTATTTTAACCTACTGGTCAACATTTACTACGACCCAATCATACGGGTGATTAGGTGCCTAGCTGTGTAATTTTACTTTTTATTGGCACTTTGTTTTACCGTACCATTTGCTGTGAACCCCTATTTATAGTATCCACCCTTTCCGATAATATTGGCTCTTGTCAGGCTTTTGATATTCGATAAACTTATTTATGTTTTAATGGTACTTATAAGTTGTTATTTTATAAAGATTAGTTAGTGAAATATTTTGTTTTGTTTTTTTCAACGTCGCCCTACGCTATGAATTTCTCCTGTATCGTGGGTGCGTTTACAAACATTTAAACTCACATACACAAACAGCCAGACCCCGAACAACTATATTTAGGCCATACAAATATTTGTTCCGTGCGGGGATCAAACCCGCGACACGTAGCGCAGCAGTCGATCGCTCAACCACTGCGCCAACCGTGCAGTCAAGCTGTTGCAGCCCTTTTCGATGTAAATAAAATAATAAATATCCAAAGTTAAAATTAATATAAGTTCAACTGCAGCAGTAACTTTCTTAATCAAAAACAAAGTTACTGCTGCAGTTTGACGAAAAAGTCCCATGTCCCAAAATCAAATCTTATTCAAACTATTTCATTTTTTAATAAAAGAACGTGTTTACATTCGTATGAACGATCTCTTTACATTTTGACAGCTTTAGAAACGAATATCTCATCAGACTGACATGGACAGACAGACGGACAGGGCGAATCTAAAAGGATTCAGTTTTACCCATTTAGCTACAAAACCCTAAAAATAGTTAAATAATGTTCAAAAGTCAAGTCCTAAGTTCATTTAGAATTACGATGGTGATTTTATCAATTTTCGAATGTAGCCAGATGGCAAGTACAAATTGTAAGCCAGGATTAATTTTATCATAGTTTTTTTTATTTTTATTAAAGAGTGTTTTCGTGATTTCGTGTCAGCCTAATACGAATATGTCATTTTGTATTATAATAAAGGTTGGACCAAACAGGCTCTACCTTCCCAAAAATTTCAACGCAGTCTTACGGAGTTGCCTGATACCTAGGTTACACCTAGGGTATAGGTTATGCCCAACTTGCTATTTATTCACCGAGCCTTATATTGAGACGCGTGAAACGAAACCATAGCGACTTCTAATTCGACGCCAACGCCATCCATCGAGAGGTGGTGTAAACTTTTCACCCCTCAAATTATTTGCATTTGCTACGGGTTTCAAAATAGACATACACTATTGTGTCTCCTGTGATATTATAAAATGTTGATATAATAATGTCTCATGAAAATAACTAAAGTCATGTACGTTTTTAGGAAACTAAATCTTTAACTAGGCTAACTATTTATTTAGGGAAACGGAAACAAATTTATCTAAGTACCATCTATAACGGAAAATATCTTCAGATAATCCTTTAGCTAACTAAAATGGCTAATTGAAATGAACCTATTGATTTTCGACAAAGAATACACACTATTACGCCATTCGATAGTGTTGCTAGTAAGGATCGAATTCTAGGAAGTAATAAACCTAAAAAAACTGCAGCACAGTAGCAGTTTTTTTAGCTTTATTAGGTTTTTATCAAAATCGGGCCAGAGGCTTGTTTGAGTAGTTTTCGCTATTCCTGATTGCTTCGGTTTTGGCCATTTACATTCACTTCAAAAATTCACCCTGTATACGCGTGAATAACATAACCCTATCTTTGTTGTTACGCAGTCGGTTAAAAAGATCGAGTATCTATGGTTCTAGGTAGGTTAAAATAAACCACTAAATGTAATTTCACTGATTTATTGGCATTTTATAGAAAGAAATATAGGTACATATTTTATTACAAAACTTATTTAATAATTACCCTGGACGAGGGATGGAGGTGCAAAAAAACTCGAAAAAAAAGTTTCGTTTCAGCACCGAAATTTTATATAAAGCTAAATGCTTATTCATTAATCATCTTATAATCTATTAGAGGTGAACCGATTGTAACTTTTATCGTATAATCTGGCAGTAGGAAGCACTTTTTTAGTTTTTGATATAGAACCTGAAGTTTGGCATGTTATACGCCTTACATGTTGAACAGAAAGTATAAAAAAATATGATGTAATCGATCAATCGGTACACCTCTATTGGCTGTGTCTATTCTAACTGTGCGTTAAGATCCTTACGACTACAACCTTTACTCTCACAAACTCCAAAAACAAGTTGAGAAACAGTTTTGCACAACTTTTGTTACTCAAAAACCATGTTTCCAATAACACAAAAACATGTTTATTTCTCAATGTTTATGGACGAGTCGGGCCAAAGGTGCGCCAAAGGAACATCCAAGGTACTCAAAGGTCTGTATTCTTCTTGGGCTCCTCTAGATGCTGCACGAACCAGTCGACGCCGTTGATCAGGTTGTCCATTTCGGCGGCAGGAGAGGACAGGGAATGGTTGTCTTCGTACATGTAAATTCTGGGAATAAAGTATAATGTTAGAGATGTTATATTACGGCTGTATTCTTGATGGGGTAGACAGAGGTATACATTGTGTAAAGGGTTTCGACTAGCAAACTGTTACGATGAATACCCCACAGGGTAGAAATGTTTCGTCGGTTATTGAAAAAATAATCAGTTGTTTTAAAAAAAAAACCGGTCAAGTGCGTGTCGGGCCACGCGCAGTGAAGGGTTCCGTAGTTTTTATAACAGCCAAGTGCGGATCGTATTGGCTGCCTGATAGTTTCGTACCATGCTCTAACTAAAAGCCAAGCATGACTACCTACCTAATTTGACTTCCTATACAAAATTATTTATAAAACTTATTTAAGAATGAAACATTAGCGCGATACGACTGACGCTTAGCGCCATCTATCGACATTTGTATGGAGTTGTTCGAAATTTTCGAGTCAAATACCATTAGTCGACTATTACTCGTAAACTTGTGAAGCCCACTTAAGTGATAGATTTTCTTTAAACTTCGTTATTTAAAGATACTACTGCCGTGACTTTTGTCTTTCTAACTACAACCGTTTAGTTGGTAGAGGGGGGACACGTGTCTCTAACGAAAATTGGTACTTTAAAGCTTGATAAGTCACGAACGGTTTACTTAATCAAAAAACGGTCTTCCCAAACCCCTAATATTTTTGAAAGACCTATCTAACCATATACCACACTATGTGAAGGAAGAAAAATTACCATCCCCACTTTACATGTACGGGAGGTACCCTAAATACGTAATTGTTTTATTCTTCAAAATTTTATTTTACCACTTTTTCGGCGTCAATAACTATAACTATATAACTCATGCCATATTACAACTTTCTAGTACCAATAGTTTTTAGCTAAACCGCGGAAAGACAGACAACCATACGGACATGGCGAAACTATAAGGGTTCCTTGTTGACTACGGAACCCTAAAAAGTGCATAACGGTCACAATGCGTGGAACAGCAAAATTTTCTAAATCTGGCCCCCCAGAGTCGGGGTCGAGAATCTAATGGTATTTAACAATTTCACCGTCAATAAATACGCAAAAAAATAAGTCATCAAAAATCACCAATTACCTAAAATGATACCAATACTTCCCACAACTCAAACAAGGCTTCGAACAAATTTCGAACGCCTGGCCATATCTGTCGAAAGACCGTTGGAGGCTTTGATTAACTTACCTAGTCGTGACTCCATTAGCCTTCAATCTCCTGGCATACTCCAGCCCCTGGTAGTGTGGGACCCGCTGGTCTCCCGAACCCAGCATGAGGGCTGTAGGAGCTTTTACTTTGTGGACGTGGACTATAGGCGATGCTCGCCTCATGGCCAGCAGCATTTCTTCAGTAACGGGGCCTTTCTCTGTGAAGTCGAAACCAGCTTCGACTGCACACCTGGAGAAAGGTAAACTGACCATCAGAAAGATCGGACTGTTCAGAATGATCTGAACAACTAAGGAAATTAAACTTTATATCGATGATACAAGACATGTTTTACAATGCATAATAAGACATGCATTTTTGGCAAGAATTTTATCCCAATATGATAAAGATTTTTTGGGTAAGTAATTAGTATGAACAGAAATCGACCCCGCATTGTGTTAAACCCATAAAAACCGTAAAAAAAAAGAAAATTAGTAAAAACATTGAGGTGGAAAGCAAAAACAATTATAAAGCGCATACGCAATGAATGGTTAATCGCATGAAACATATTTCCATTTCTTATTCAAAAAGTATTAGTAACAATTGGTAATTAAACGTTATTGTACATTTTTTAATAACCCGTTGGGAGAAATAAAAGTGGACTGTATATATATGTATAGGCTTGGTATAATGCCGATTAAATTTACAATATTATAACTGTTCCGGACAAACATAAAATAAATAAGAAAAACCTTGCAAGCCATGTCCGTTCCCACTTCAAAATACACTACAACTCTAAGCACTGTACGGAATCAGCGTCGCTTCACCTCGACCCATTTGGGATTCTTTATAATGGATGTGCTCTGTATGGTGTCGGACGTAAAGAATAGCACCATCCCATATCTTCCCGTGGGTGTCGTAAGAGGCGACTAAGGGACTTGCCAGAGACTGGGAAGCAGCGTTCTCTGTGCTTTTGTAACAACCGTACTGCGATCGCCAACCCGCCTGCCAAGCGTGGCGATTAAGGCAAAATGTCAATCTGGCGACACTTGGGAGTGGCCTATGTCCAGCAGTGGACGTCTTCTGGGCTGAAATGATGATGATGATGATAATAATGGATGTAAAAAGACCCTTCACGAAATCGAATGGCACTTGTTCTCCCCGCCATTGCAATTTATTTGTTCTGGACCTGTCCTGGGAACCTTCTAGGTACAGAGATATTGCTACTTTTACTACCTATAGTCAATTAATTGCTACCTAACTTTGAAACAACAAAAGGACTCCAAAATGACCAGCCATTCTGATATCAGGATGGCTTGTCAACTCTCCGATTGTGAAACTATTCAAATTCGTGTTATTGTTTTTACTTTACATTATTTTTAATTATTTTTACATTGAAAAACGTGAGGGTAGCAATCAGGTAGTAATTTTACGACTGATTGTTACCCTAACATTTTTCAATTGAAATAAAGCAATTTAAAACGATTACAACAATGTTTCTTTCTTTTGGAATACATCTACCCATTATGTTAATTAAACAAATAAACATAATCTATAGTTGGAAAAATATCAAGCACAACATTGATGTTTTTAAAGCGCTGTAACTTTTCTTAAGTTTTTATTGCAAAGTTTGCTATTGACTTGCAAGGTAAGGTATAAATGTTTAATTACATTATGGGTAGATGTATTCCTATAAAAAGAAAGAATTGTATAATCGTTTTAAATTGCTTTATTTCAATAACCGTAATCCATTCCCGGTTAAAACTTCAAATGATCAAAACTTTTTACTTGTTTAAGCTACAAGGTGGACATTGAAAGACCTGAGGGTAGGAATCAGGTAGTAATTACTAAAGTAAAAATAATAACACGAATTTCAATAGTTTACACAAACGAAGAGTTGACCAGCCATCCTGCCCCCGTATTCACAAACGCTTGGATTCTATATCTCTCTATGTTGCTCGCTTTCGTAATGCTAAAACAAGATAGACATACGACTTATCGAATCGAAATCGAATCCGAGCGTTTGTGAATAAGGGGGCTGATATCAGAATGGCTGATCATTTTGAAGTCTCTTTATTTTGTTTCAAAGTTAGGTAGCAATTAAACTATAGGTAGTAAAAGTAGCAAATAGGTAGCATTTTTTGGTCACCAGCTTGACGCAAACCGATACACAAAACCAGCCATTAAGACAAACACGGATCGGAAAGTAACAAAGCCAGTAACAATGAGGTGAGGTGATGCCGATGATTTGCAGTGCTTAGAAGTATGCTATGACCTTAGAACTGAACTCACCCATCAGAATTATCAGCATAATGGCCTTTAACGGCCAGATCTATCAAAGGATTCCTCATCACCATAGCCTTGAACCTATCAGGGTACATCCCAGCCAGATGGGCCACTATCAGCCCCCCATAGCTTCCTCCATACAGAAAGACGTTATTCTCACATAATCTTCCATCTCTTTCTAGTGCTGTGGTGAGAGTGAGATAGCAGTCTTGTACGTCGTACTCGCCTACGTGGGATATAAGAGATCGGGCGTTGTCGTCTCCGTGGCCGATTGAACCTCGATAGTTTATCCTTACTGATGCGAAACCTAGTAAATAATGTTCGATTTTTGAAAAAGTCCTTAGTGGTAGTAGTGCTTTGGTATATTAATCGTAGGGGTACGGTAGTTGTTGGTAATCGGTGGTCGTGGTATGGGCATGTGATGCGGAGGAATGGGGAAAATACCGTGAGAAAAGTGTCAAGTATGAATGTTGATAAGTATAACGGTGTGAAGGATGATATGGCAAAAAAGGATGTCTCTGATGAGATGACGAGTAATAGTGAAGTATGGAAGAAGACGACATCCTGCGCCGAGCCCAAATAAATTGGGATAAGGGCAATAGAATGATGAGTGCTAAGGTAAAATGTACCTATTAAAATTAAGGGGCCTAAACACACGTAGTTTTTAGGGTTCCGTAGCCGAATGGCAAAAAACGGAACCCTTATAGATTCGTCATGTCTGTCTGTCTGTCCGTCCGTATGTCACAGCCACTTTTTTCCGAAACTATAAGAACTATACTCTTCAAACTTGGTAAGTAGATGTATTCTGTGAACCGCATTAAGATTTTCACACAAAATTATAAAAAAAAAACAATTAATTTTGGGGTTCCCCATACATAGAAATACAATATTTTTTTTTCATCAAACCCATACCTGGATGGGTGGTGTGGGGCATCTATGGATAGGTCTTCAAAAATGATATTGAGGTTTGTAATATAATTTTTTCCTAAACTGAATAGTTTGCGCTAGAGCCACTTCCAAAGTGGTAAAATTAAATTATAACCTCTTACCTTAGTGGTCGAAATCAGTTAACAGAAATATCTAGAACATCTCTCGAAACGAAACGCGAGCTTAAATATGCATCAGACGGTAGAGTAGTCAAATATGGTGTTCCTCAAGGTAGCGTTCTGGGGCCACCGCTATTTCTTCTCTATATCAATGATTTACCACGTCAAACGCAACATCCGATGGTGTTATTTGCGGATGATAGTACGGTGATTATAAAATGTAATGACACTAAAGATTATGAAAATGACATTAATTCAGCATTGAAAAACATTATTGACTGGCTTGGCAGAAATAACTTAATAATAAATCTTAATAAAACAAAAGTAATGCATTTTTACCAAAAGACAAGCCCTCTTAGTGTTAACATTAGTCATAAGGGACAAAATGTTGAAACAACAAATATTGCTAAATTTCTAGGAATCTTAATTGACAGCAATCTTACTTGGAAACCTCATGCCGAAAAAGTTTGTAATAAACTTAGCAAGTCAGCCTATGTGCTGCATAATCTATCGCATAAAGTAAGCAATAATATACTCGTAGTAGCATACCATGGTCTAGTTGCGCCAATTTTAAGATTCGGAGTAATATTCTGGGGCAATTGCAGTGAAAGGGAGCAGATTTTCAGAGCCCAAAAACGCTGCATAAGATCTATGTTAAATTTGAAAACTACAGATAGCTGTGTACCTGTGTTTAAGTCGCTGAAAGTACTGACCTTCCCATCTTTGTACATTTTAGAGGTTGCAAGTTTTGTTAAAACTAATTTAGATTTATTTCCATCCCTAGCCGATGTTAGATTGCGGGCAGGTCCAATGAGACAACAATATAAAAACTTATTACATACAGGCAATTACAAAACAGCTCTGCTAAGGAAAAATATTATGTCAATGGGGCCTATCATTTACAATAAAATTCCGCACAGTTTTAAAGGACACCCTATTCGAATATTTAAATCTAAGCTTACTGCATTATTATTGGACAAATGTTATTATAGTATCAATGACTTTTTAAATGATAAAAAAAAATTGACAATATAATTTGTAAATGACTTATGTTTGTAAAATAATTATAATTTCAAAATATTACAATTGATTTTATTGACAAGATTTATTTATGTGCAATTGACTATTTTGTATTTTATTATTTTTTTTTTTTTTTTTTGGAATGTTAATTACTCTTAATTAGAATGACATGTTAATTGTTAATTTATAATAATATTGTATCTAATCTGTTAGTTTCTATGAATTTGCATGCCGTAAGGTAGAATGTAGCGGAAACCTTCAGCTATTGTATCATCTTAAACTTGTACCTACATTGTTGGCAAATAAATAAAATCTGAATCTGAAAATGTGTGTCCCCCCCTCTAATTTCTAATGTAAGAGGAGGAAAATTCTGAAAATATTCAAGTTTGTAGAACATAAAAAAAACTATCAACGAAAATTGGTTTCAATAAGATATTGTAGTGTATGTTAGTAAGTATCATAAGTATTAGTATGTAAGTGTGTGTAACCATACCTTATTAAGGATTAGTCAAGTAAGCAATATACTAACATCATGTTCGATGAATCTATGTAAAGGAGAATAAATCGAGACGTTAACCAGGGCAGATGTCTTTCATTTACCACGACACTTCATATGATGTTAAGTTTTTGAAATATGGGACTTATTCATCAAACTGCAGCAGTAACTTTGTTTTTCATTAACATACTATAAAACCAATTTAGTTTTGCGGTTGAGTGGAAGTTTACAACTAATTCTACTAACTAATGAATGACAGTTCAAAATATTGTTTGGGGCTATGGAACCCTGTGTGCGAGTAACACTCGCACTTGGCCGGTTTTTTTTATACTTACTCGAGTTTCATGCAGTGCACGTCGTTAATACGTTTTCCGTCTTAAAGCACAAGCACTTGTTGCGTTTGCTGTGCATCCATGTCGTGATAAAAACTTCCATGAGCTCAGGCCGTTTTAATAAGGCGTACTTTATCGAACATAAAATAATCAGAAACAAAAAAAAATCTTATTCAAGGCAGGCTACAACTATGTGATTCAAGTCAATAACGGCTAACTTGTGTTAATTTACCTATATAATAACGTTCAATTACCACTTCCAACCTAACTTAATAAATAGAACAGGAGGGTTACTATGAAGTCTTAAAGCAGTATTGTTTTATTCTTATTCCAGAGTGGGAAAGAGATGGAGCTAGACGACCCGTATAGCTCTGTCTCTTTTCCGCTCTGGAATAAGAATAAAATAAAACTGTTTTAAGACGTCATGGTAGGCCACCAAAACATGACATGCAACCAACCAATCCATAAATTAACTCTGCCTATTGCAGTCCACAGCTGGACTCTTCTAACTCCCCCTGTCCTCCGCCGTCCGCATAGTCTGACCCAGCCGTCCAGCCAACGTTAAGAGGGGACTCTAGTCCCGAGGAATTTGAAGAATAGGTATTTGAAGAAACTATTGCCGTCGCGCTGCGCCCGACCAAACCCCGTAAAGTGCGAAAGGGACACTGCAGCTCAGGCTGATTTTACCAACAAAAATCTTGACCAATAGAAGTTTCGTATTCCTATTCCGCTGTTTTCTTTTTCAAAACGAAACTAATCTAAATAATTCTTATATCAAAATTTAGAGGAAAAGTATATCTATGCTTCTATTATTTTCTTTTTTGTTAAAAACTTACCTAATTTGTCTGATAGTCGTCTGAACATGGCGGTAAAAACGGGCTCTTTTCGGGTTTTTGGATTGTCATAATTATTTTAGTGATTTAGTTTTGAAAAAAGAAAATGATAGGGGCATGTATTAATAAGCCCTAGATTGTTTGGAAAAACAATCATTGCTCTTGACACATTATCCACGAAGAAAACAGCGGAATACGGTTGTATGGAGAAAGGCACACTAAAGATCCCTCTTAAACATGGTGCGCTTAGTCATCATTTCAGCCGAAAGACGTCCACTGCTGGACATAGGCCTCCCCCAACGCCACATTGACGTAAGGGGGGTTTTGCCATAATCGCCACGCTTGGCAGGCGGGTTGGCAATCGCAGTACGGTTGTTACAAAAGCACAGAGAACGCTACTGCCCATTCTCTGGCAAGTCCCTTAGTCGCCTCTTACGACACCCACGGGAAGATAAGGGATAGTGTTATTCTTTACGTCCGACACCACACAGAACATGCGCTTAGTAATTGTAGGTAATTTTTCCCAAACTTCCACCTTAAGTGGAATAATTCTAAATTATCTTAGGTCTTAAATCGTGCTAGTATGACACATGTTGAGTTTTTTAGGACTTGCTTATGGCATCGCTATATCTTATAAATTTATGTAACGAAAACATGCTCTGCATAAATATCTCACATACATTTCTTAAACCTTTTTTTTATTTGAGATGGGTCTGCTCTTGCCTCTAGTCTATATAGGTCAGAGATGACAGAGACAAAGTCGACGATGGTACGAGCTTACCCAGAAGAAGCCTGTTCACTCTAACTCTGAAGCGTTCGGAAACACAGACGCAGGCAGAGAGTTCCACTCCTTTGCTGTGCGCATTAAGAAAGACGTTTGAAAACGATGAATGGAAGCCAGTCTCGAAAACGTGACAGATTACCATTAAAATAAAATTGCTTAACCTTTTCGCTCCACGCGTGTAAATTTTTTGTTGACTTTGCTAATAGGCTCGACTTACAGCACAGTAACCATAGACAACACATACAATCACAAGCACAAACTTCTACACTGGACACAATACCCTCAGATTATTAAAAAAAAACATGCAAAACTCACCAGTCAGCAATATCCGTGGAGTTATACATACTGGCGATATCCGTAACCGGGTTCCTGCTAACTACAGCGGCATACGTATCCGGGTACTGCCCGCTCAAATGCGTGACCAGAAACCCGCCATGGGACCCGCCCATGAGGCAAACCTTCTTTGTGTCTATGGGATAGTTCTCCACTGCATAGTCTGTGGCTGCTTTACAGTTTTCTACGTCTTTTTCCCCGCATCGGCTGAGTAAGGATTTTAGGGAAGCCTCTCCCGCGCCCGTTGAACCGCGGTAGTTGACTAGTAAGCACGCGAAGCCTGGAATTTTGTTTTGTTTCTGACTATTTTGTTGAGGGAATTTGGTGTTGTGTAGAGTCTGACTAAGTTCGAACACAGCGAAATAAGACCACACAATTTTCTTGCCCTTATCCCAATTCTTTTGAGGTTGGTGCAGCATGACTTCTTCTTTCATACTTCTCTATTACTCGTCATCATGGCGACATTAGGCCAAACATTAACATTTAACGAGTTTTTTTTTTAAATAACTGACATGGTGAGTCAGTTATTTAAAAAAAAAAACCTAGTGGTTACATTAAAAACGTAACCGTGATTAAAATACAGTTCTTTATCCTAACTTATAAGAATGTTTTACATGAAGAACTTTACCTTAGTAGGAAAATATTAATCATCTAAAATATTTGAGTGTTAGAACTTAGGAATGATGCCGTGACAATGAAATGCCGGGAGAATGGAAAGAAAACGTTTTGCGCCGACCCCAAGTAGAATGGTACAATTGCAGAAAGAAGATGAGTGTCAGAACTTAGGAATTACTTATATGTACTTACCTAAGTTGTGAGTGTACTTGTTTGTTTTAATTGTATTCTGAATATTTATTATAACATTGATTGAATTTACACATACATATTGCTTTATTGTTAATTTGTATGTAATATGGATTTTAAATTCTTACATTGAAAATAGTGTAGCCATAATGGCTAGTTTTTGAATTACCATAACCTAACTATAAGACCTAATGTATTACCAAAAAATCTCACTAATAAATACTTTGACTTTGAGTGATTATTACTCTACTCTGAAATTAAGAATCTTAATTTACCTATGATTTAAGAAAATCTGAACTCTTGTACAGTTCAGATTATATTTAATCAGTCAGAAAGATTCTTTCCTTCCCGTCTCACAGTTAGCCTGTATCAACGCACAGCTAGGCAAGGCCTCCTACTTATGACTAGCAGTCATTTCGATCCAGGACTAATGTGTACAACTGCTTGTCGCCATCCTTCCCGACTTAATTTGCTTGAGAGGGGACTCTAGTCGGTATTACTCCATACATTATGACAATCCAAAAACCCGAAAAAAAAACCGTTTTTACCGCCATGTTCAGACGACTATCAGATAAATTAGATAAGTTTTTAACAAAAGAGAAAATAATAGAAGCATAGATATACTTTTCATCTAAATTTTGATATAAGAATTGTTTCGATCAGTTTAGTTTTGAAAAAGAATACAGTGGAATACAAAAACGTCTTTTAGTCAAGATTTTTGTAGGTAAAATCAGCCTGAGCTGCAGTTGTCCCTTTCGCACTTTACGGGGGCTTGGTCAGGCGCAGCGCGACGGCAATCTTCAAATACCTTCTAATACTTTCAAATACCGACTAGAGTCCCCTCTTAAGTTCTAAATAGAATTCCTTAATTCAGAGCAGTATTATATTCAGCTTCGACTTCAAAAGGAAGACTTACCCAACATATTGAACATGGCTGCTTCAAAAGCGAAAGTGTTGACAAAGCTGGAGTGCGGCCCGCCGTGCGGCCACACGATCAGAGGAAGCTTCTTGTCCTTTACGCACGGTGTGAAGTATATCGCCGTGAAGTTTTCTGTGGGACATTTCATTGTGGTTGAAACTGAGAATACAACATAAAGTGTGTCCCTGGGTAAAGTGCACAAACGAAAATGGGTGAATTGCGAATTTTCACCTTTTTAGGGTTCCTTACCCAAGGGGTCAAACGGAACCAAGACTTCGCTGTCCGTCCGTCTGTCACCAGGCTGTATCTCATCAACCGTGATAGTTAGCCAGTTGGAATTTCTACAGATTATGTATTTCTGTTGATGCTATAACAACAAATACTAAGCTATGACAATTAAGTATTTAAGGTTGCACAAGTCGACGGCTCGAACTCGTTGGCGGGCGTGGCTAATATGCATCTTATTTAGTAAGTTTTTAATTTATTTAGTTTAATTTATTTAGTATTCATTTATCTAGTTCTTATTGACTTATTTATATATTTATTTACTTGTTTAGTGAAATATACGACGATTTATAGCGAAAATGAGCGCGCCAAATTTCATAAATTGAGTTTTGGCCGTATAGATATTATGGGAAAACTACTGGATGTATCTACTCAAAATAAATTATTTGAACTGTCGAATAAATTATCTATCCCTGTACGGTTTCACTTTTTCCATTTTCATACTATACAAGTTATTTATTTACGCCCAAAGACGAGTTAAAATTAGTGTATGTATGGAATAATATATGGAACTTTCGACGCCCATAACTTTCAAACCAATATTTTTTTTGCTTCCATACAGGGCTAGATAATGACAAGACCAGTTGATAACATTTTTAGTTTTGAAACTACACCGTCAAACAGACGTCAACATACTACGTTTGTATGGAAGAATGACCGACTTGTGTACCCTTAAAGGGGCTCCCATACAAACAAGAGATTTTTTGCTCTTTTTATAAATAATGGTACGGAACCCTTCCTGCGCGACTCCGACTCGCACTTGGCCAGTTTTTTTTATTGCTTATTAAGGACCCCTGTATTTAAAACAATTACTTTTATAAATTTAGTGAATATCGTTGAAATAGCAACAATAATGATGGCTGATAATAATTGATATTGCATGGCAAATAAAACGAAACTCTTTTTAAAACAGTAACTAAGTCAGAAAACACGTTCCTCTCTCGTTTCTGGTAAAGTAAATAATGGGATAAACTTACGCTTAGGTTTTTCGCCTAGCTCAAAGTAGACGACATCAGACTCGGTGACGGAGAACGGCGCCTCACAGTTGGCGCTGACGAGCTTCCACACGATCTCGTGCTCGCGGGACACTACCGGGAGACGGGCTACGAACAACTGCAACAAACAAGATGGGTTAGATTACGTTAGCTGGGCTGTTTACTCTGGACGCTCTTAACTTGCCCGTATTTCTCCATCGTTCATCATATTTGTAATTCTTAACATGAATGATGTAACCAAGATTTTGTAACATATTTTGATTTAAAAGAGTGTCCATGGAGTTTCTTGCCCATTCTTCTCCATAGAGATCTACGCTTTGGAATGGGCGACTACAGTACTTTCACATTATTATGTCTTGTGACTGGGACTATAGCTTCGCGTTTTTTTTTTTTTTGTTTTTTTACTTTCAAAACTGCCTGTAATGGTCTAATTGAAACAAACGCTTTGAGCTTGAGTTTCCGCACTTAGTCTCTTTATTGGTCCATTCATCTTAAACTACTAGCCTATTCCTAAACTATCTTGGTGTCGGCTTCCAGTCTAACCGGATGCAGCTGACTACCAGTATTTTACATGAAGCGACTGCCTATCTGACCTCCACAACCCAGTAACTGGATAATACGATACCCCTTGGTAAGACTGGATGTCAGACTTTTGGCTTCTGACTAATCGCAACGACTGTCAAAGATCTACAAATGACAGCCGGGACCAACGGCTTAACGTGCTTTCCGAAGCATGGAGGAAACTCGGTATGTAATTATGGTCACCCATACACGGACTAACTTTGGCAAGGACGGCTTACTCTTAAAGACCGGCCCGTGCGGCTGTTATTATTGAGCCACGAGCTCCTCTTTATTGGGCCATTGTACATGTGAAAATCCTTTTGTCACTCCAACCATCCCATGTCCAACAAACAGGATTACATCAAGTTTACTAGTATATACCCTGTCTAACTGTCTTGTTGGTCGAGTGGTCACTTGATTCCTGGATCGGGCAAGGAGTTCGGATTTGTGCCCGGTTGATGGCAATAGGTTCGCCCCCTTTTACATGAGAATTAAAACATAACTGACGAAATTTGGGTGTACTATTACACCTCCTCTGCCTAACCCTTTGGGAATAACAGGCGTTATGTTATGTTTTATACTGAAAATGTTTATTTATCGACTAACAATAAAGCTAAAGAGTTTGTTTGTTTGTTTGCTTGAACGCGCTAATATCAGGAACTACTGGTCCGAATTTAAAAATACTTTTAATGAGATAGCCCATTTATTGAGGAAGGCTATAGGCTATATATCATCACGCTACGACCAATAGGAGCGGAGCAGCAATGAAAAATGTTGCGCGGGACAATTAGTTTATTTATAAAATATCTGTGTGCCAAAAGAGAATGGGCGGTTTGTAACCAGAGCTGCATGTGTGTATGTGTGCTGGAATAGTATATTTCATTGCGAGTGTGGAAAGCCTGTCATTGCAAAGAGTTCCGACAAATGTCTACCCGAGCCGAGGCGCAGCCGAAGGTGAGGGTTGACAGTCGGAACAAGTTGCAATGACGGTTCCGCACGTGTATTGAACAACTATTTTTAATACAGTTGCGAAAAAATGAAGCAATTTAATAAAGAACATTTTTTGAAAATGGCGCCAACCGTAAAAGAATATAAGCAGAGACTTGTTTTGTTTTCTTCACCCATTCTGGGTAGGCAAAGGGAACTATGCCCATACAGCCAAGTCATCAGTAAATTTTTTTTATTGATATGAAATGAAATGAAACCTAACCTAACTCCTTGAATCAAATCATTAAATCTGATATTGAAACAAATTAGTAGCTTCTTTTTAGAAATATTTGCATGAATCATTAAAACTTCCATGTTATTTTTTTTAGTAAAAACTCCGTAGTTGGTTTTTATCTTTTTAATAGACTTTATTTTGACAGTTGGGAAAGAGAACGCACGAGTTCGGAAAAGGTAAAGAAAAAGCTCGAGTGTGTAATAGCCCACATCCCGAACGCTATATGTCCCTGCAATACGCCACTTTTTGAGCAACTGTATTAAAAAATAACTATGATCGATTTTGTTTTATCTGGATGTTATATTCATACTTCCGAGACTGTAAAAGTGTCTATAAATATAAGCAAAGTAGTTACCTGTCCCGGAGTCTTAAGATTAGAGCATGTGGCGAGTACGACGTCACCCTGGACGTCCAGAATGGTAGTGGAACCTCGCTGGGCCCTGTTGGATATGTCCACTAGTTGTCGGCTCTCTGTGGGAAAGTGTTACTGTGAGAACGATTAGACGGTGTGTAGGCATAGTTGAAGAATTAATGGTTAATCACGTTTGTGAAAATACTAGCACCATCATCATCATCATTTCAGGCGAAAGACGTCCACTGCTGGACATAGGTCTCCCCCAAGTGACGTCACATTGACCGGTTCCGTGCGCCTCGCCTCCAGCGGATCCTCGCAACCTTGACCAGGTCATCGGTCCACCTAGTGGGAGGCCTTCCAACGTATCGTCTTCCGGTTCGCGGTCGCCATTCCAGAACTTTTCGGCCCCATCGGCCATCCGTTCTGCGTTCACCATGCATGAGATTTATTTATTCCTGCAGGAGTGTCCCAGGTGGTCGTTTACCTGCACTCTCGACAACCCGAATAATGCCTCTGACGCTGCAATAAACGTAGTCACCAACTGGACCCAAACTGTGTAATATGCAAGTAATATCGATACGACAAGAAGAAGAACATATTCGATTATATGCTGCCAAAGTCTCAAAAGAAATTTACCTTGAAAAAGTGTTTATACATCACAGTGTAAATACCTATCAAATATGCATAGCATTAGTTACGATGTCAATCAACGAGTTCTTCAAACGTACGAGGGCATTTAAATCTTTCGTATTGAAATTACAAGCGTGTTACGCAATGGGGGACAATTTTAAAGCAGTCTGTTATTTTAGACCTACTTATTTTAGTTCGATATCATATTCAATAAAGAAGTAAATAAATTAATCATGATTCTCCTTCCCCTATCCCAATTTATTTGGGGTTGGCGCAGCATGTCTTCTTCTTCCATACTTCTCTATTACTTGTCATCTCATGAGACAACTCCTTTCTTGCCATATCATCCTTAAGTAAATAAGTAACTACATACCAATATTATAAACGTAGGATCGCACTTCGGTCTCCTGTGGAGTAGAGAACAGGATACGATCCCCGGCCGCGTTGAAGCACCGGCCGGGCAGCGCCTGGCTGTAGATGCCGAAGAACGGCTCCGAAGCCTCGCCGTACTGGATGTTAACTGAGGTGTTCACTATTTCGATCAGCGGGGATACTGTGTCCTGAAAGCATTGAAAGTGAAGATAAAGGGTAAATTATACGTCTCTCTGTTAATGAGTTAAAGTTATAACATTTTTAGTTCTTCACAAGTTAAAAAAAAACCGGCCAAGTGCGAGTCTTACTCGCACACAGGGTTCCATAGCTCCAAACTATATAATAACAATATTTTGAACTGTCATTCATTAGTAAGTAGTATTAGTTAGTAAACTTCCACTCAACCGCAAAACTAAATTTGTTTTTCATAGTATGTTTATGAAAAACAAAGTTACTGCTGCAGTTTGATGAAAAAGTCCCATATCTCAAAAACTAAACATCATATCTTATTGAAACTAATTTTCGTTGATAGTTTTTTTTACGTTCTACAATCCTAAATATTTTCAGAATTTTCCTCCTCTTACTTTAGAAATTAGAGGGGGGGGGACACACATTTTACCACTTTGGAAGTGGCTCTAGCGCAAACTATTCAGTTTAGAAAAAAATGATATTAGAAACATCAATATCATTTTTGAAGACCTATCCACAGATACCCCACACGTATGGGTTGGATGAAATTTTTTTTTTGGTTTTCGGTTCTTAGTATGGGGACCCCCTTAATTTATTGTTTTTTTTCTATTTTTGTGTTAAAATCCTAATGCGGTTTACAGAATACATCTACTTACCAAGTTTTAACAGTATAGTTCTTATAGTTTCGGAAATAAGTGGCTGTGACATACAGACGGACAGACAGACAGACAGACAGACAGACAGACATGACGAATCTATAAGGGTTCCGTTTTTTGCCATTCGGCTACGGAACCCTAAAAAGACCTTTTCGTCTCGGGACGCTCGACAGAAGTGATAACTTAAACTAATCTAGTTGAACTATTTAATATTGAAAGAGCCTGCCTACTGCTGTCGTATGCGTATGAGAAAGGGTAGCCAGACAGAGTGGCGCCGTAACGTGTCAAGTTACGAAGCGGTTTACCCTCCCATAAGAAGTTATCACTTCAATATTCAGGGTTATTGGTAAAACACCAACACCCTCTTAAGAGCTGGTCATTCTACTCATCATTATGAACAATTTTTACTATGAGACCAAACCCCAAATCGCGAAAAAAAAATCAGCTGTTCCGTAGTTTATTTTTACATAACTCGTGAAAATGTAGGAAACAGCAGATTTCTTTTTCGCGATTTCATGTTTGGTCCCATAGTAAATGTTGTTCATAATGATAAGTAGAACGACCTCTTAAGAGGTTGTTGGTGTTTTACCAATAACCATGTATAAAAAAAAAGATTTGAAAAAGTTGGAACTTTGAAGCCCAATATCTCCGAAACTAGAAGGTATGGTCCTGAACAAAAAAATTGCAATGCCGAGGAGAACAAGTGCCTTTCGGCTTTGTGCATGGTCTTTTCACACCCATTGAGAATCACGAACCGGTCGTGTTGAGACGACGCTGATTCCGTGCAGTGCTTATAACTGTGTAGTGTGACGGCACGGTTTGCGCAGTGGTTGAGCAATCGATTGCTGCGCTGCGTGTCGCGGGTTCAATCCCCGCATGGAAGAAATATTTTTATGGCCTACAGATAGTTGTTCCAGGTCTGGCTGTTTGTGTATGTGAGTTTAAAAGTTTGTAAACGCACGCACGATAGGAGAAATTCCTAGTGTGGGGCAAAATGTTAAAAAAAGTAGTAGAAGTAGGAATGGACATAGTTTGCAAGGTTTTTCGCATTATTACTTTTGTTTGTTTCATTGACTTTCTGTCACCGGCACCGACTTCTGATAGTATGAGAAGTAAAGGGTATTTTTCCACCCATGAGGTGGTATAAGGTTACTTACAGATCCCTTCTTCCTGATCACGAGCTCGTGGCAAGCGTGGTGCGGTCCATCGGCCTTGCGCTGTATCCACACCAGGTCTCCGGCCGAGTTGTACCGAGGAGATCGCACCGCTAGGCCGTCGGCAGTTATCTTCTCTGAAAATAGTAGATAATTGTGCAGAATAGTTACAGCACTGATGACAACATTTGTGTCAATTGTTTAATTTATTGTTCTTATAATGTTTTATTTTTACTTTTGTATAGATTCTTTTTCATTCACCTATTTTTTGTGAATGTGTGGACATTGTAGGTTTTGTAAATTCGTATTTTTTTTTTCTTTTATCTTGTTCTACCTTTTGTAGTAAGCCACGACTTATTGTAGGGCCTACGCTGTCCTCCCATTCTTAGTACTAACGCTGTAACATTCAAATATTATAAAACCAAATGATTTTAAAAGAACCATAGTGTTTCTTGCCGGTTCTTCTCCATAGGAAACGACCAACCCGAACCGAGCACCTTTTGTCGACGTTTTATAAGTGCCCCAGTAGGCCTATGTAAAATAAAATACTTTGATTTTATTTTCATTTGAAACTAGAAAGATCAAGATAGCTTAGTAAGTAAATATCGTCCAAAACATATAACTTTATAATTAGATCTCACTTGGATCTTGGATCTGCTATGGAAGAAATTATCAAAAAATCTTCACAAAATTATGGTTGGTGAAATTAACGTAATTATTTACAGAAATTTCTATAGTTATCGACCACTTTGAAATCAAGCCCCTAGCTTCTAATGTATATTCAGAATGAAGATTGTAGGAAGAAATTATTTTGTCGAGACACTGATAGAAATCTGCCTCGGAAAGCTACATTATTATTGAGTACCGTAGAATTTATGTTTCTTCAACGTAGAAGACGTCGAAGCAGAAGTTAATTTCCATTCGATACGAAAGAGAGAATATGAATATAGTAAACAACTCACTGAACTCTCCATCCAGCGTGCACTCAAAGATGTAGCTCGGACGGTTGGTGCAGAAGATGAGGCCCAGTCGGCGCGGCTCCGTCTCCCACACCACGCCCGCCACGCGCGCGCCGTCCGGGGAGAAACTGACCTGACAACAGCACACAACTAATGTATAAGCTCGGGCGTATACATAAGGAAGCAGGTAATCAGCTCCGACCTACCAGCGCTTAACAGTGCTGGTCAGCGCTGGTAACCGCTACATAAAAGAAGCGGTTAGAAGCAAGGGCTGTCAAAATACGTGTTGTTCCCTTGCAAATACAGCAACAGCAACCACTACCAGCGCTGATCGGAGCAGGTAGGAACTTGCCGGCGATGTTCGGAACTTGCCGGCGACGTTCGGAGCTTGTCGGCGCTGGTTCGCCCCACAATATGTCGACTACCAGCGCGGACCAGCACCGACAAGCGCGTGCAGATCGACGACGACCCGCTTTTTACGTGTATGCGCACTTACGTTTGACGAATGACTGATATAACGACGATAGGCAAATGAGTATTGGAGTGGAGGCCGCGTATCGGCAAGCAGAGTGCGAGTCGCCCTCCAGCTCAGAAAACAAAATGTACTGGTTGGGGTCACATCATCCTGATTCCGTAGCGAAAAAGAGATAGTGATATCGTTCATGTATACTTTTTCAAGTGCAAGTGAAAGAGAGACAGCTCTTTCACTCACATTGGAAAATTTAAAAGCCTTCAAGGTCTGACCGTGACCACACTTATCGACGTAGATTTTTTTGCACGGGAATAAAGTTCTTTCTGGCTACCTCCAGCCGATAAGTTGGTCACTCACTCTCCGTCCCGGATAGATCCTTGCAACCTAGACAGAAGCTTGCGTTGTATGCAGTGTACCTACCTGTCCTGGACACATACCGTCGGGCACCCCGCCCAGCACGGTTAGCTTCTCTCCGTCCAACTTGAACACGACTATGACGGACAGATATTTGCCCCCCAACTGCTCGCCCCAGTCTTGTCGGTATAGATACTCTTCTCCCTGGAAAGAAAAGGGTAAATTAGTCATTACATAGGGCAGCGGTGGCCCAGTGGTGGCGGCCCCGACTTACGAGCAGTAAGCCGTGGGTTCCAACCCAGGCAGGCGCTTTTCTTTGAGTAATTTATTTCATCACCGCTGCCCTCAAAAACGGTGAAGGAAAACATCGAGAGGAAACCGGCATGTTCTAGAACTAAAAATTCGAAGGCATGTGACATCTACCAACACGCACTGGGCCCGCGTGGTGGATTACAGCCCACTCCCTCTCATAGAGAGGAGGCCTGTGTCCCAGCAGTGGGAACATTACAGGCTGATGGTGATGATGATGAGTCATTACATCTCGCCTTTATAGCCCCGCAGTATTGGGCAGAAATGTACCTACGTGTAGTAAACCTATATTTCGCCACTTTTGGTTAAGTCCCATATAAAAGGGGGCGAACTTACTTTCAGCACTTTTGTCCTGGCAGCTATTGACAAATACAAAACGATCATGGGCGCCGTCAGGTTTATTTCCGGGAGGTTGCATCTTCGGATAGGTCAGATTTGCATTTGTACATTCACACAAGAGGTAACTTGTATTGTATTTAATTTGAAAAGTCTTATATATATATCATAAAGAATGTGCTAAACATGGAGTATAATGCCGAGCGATGTAGGTAAGGTGACCTGACCCTGGCGAGCGTGATTCACCGCCGCTGCCGGCCCGCGGCCGTTCGAATGATGATGGAAGATCAACAGCTGAATATATTTAGTTATTCTTGTGCTTCATTGGTGTAATTGCTAATTGTGGCGTTCCAGTGTAACATATAAATAAATAAATAAACTTTGTCTACTGAAAACTCAAAAAAAATTGACTTCAAAAGCAAGCGTAGTGAGATCGATAACATGCTCTAAGGCAGATATTTGTTGTTTCTCGGAAATCTATACTATAACTAACTATATTTATATATATAATACCATAAAGCGGAAGAGTTTGTTTGTTTGTTTGCTTGAACGCGCTAATCTCAGGAACTACTGGTCCAATTTTTTCAGTGTTAGATAGCCCATTTATCGAAGAAGGCTATAGGTTATATATTCACGCTACGACCAATAGGATCGGAGTAGCAATGAAAAAGGTCCCAAAAACGGGGAAAATGTGACGCAGACGAAATTGCGCGGGACAGCTAGTTATTGATACCTTTTAACTTTGCCCGGCTATCATCAGGGTGTTTTATACAGGGTGTAACGGAAAGGGTATATACATACTTAAGGGTGTGTTACAGACCATCAAACTGAACATGTTTCTAAAAAAATGTTTGTAATAATAAAAACAATCGAATTCCGATCGAAGCATTTTTTTTAGCCTTTTTATTGCCACAACTTTTTATAAATTGTTGCACTTAAATTTCAATCAAATCAATCAAGCAATTCCGGAGGAATGTCCATATTAATACAACGTTTCGGATCAATGACCCCAATTCAATCTACCTACTCCGATCTATGATACTCACCCGTTTGGGCGCTGTTTCTCCACTGCCGTCGTTCTTGGGTTTGTCATCTTTCCTCTTGATATAAGGCTCAAATTTGGGCAGCTTCTTCTCAGCGACGTAAACCAACGCCGTCTCGTCACGTGACCACTGTAAGCCTCCAAATTCGGCTGAAATCATAAAGTTTGCGAATAAAATTGAGAAGAGTAGCATTTTCTGGCAAATTGATTAACACCTCATTTTGCCGCCTTTATGCTGTTTTTTTATGCTGGCAGGAATTTGTTTGAAACGAACATTTTGACAGTTAAGTTTGCCCGGTTGATGGAAATAGGCTCGCCCCCATTACATAGGACTCAAACATAACTGCCAAACCATGACCACAGGTACACCTGTAGTGGTTCTACTCGTAGTGTCTTACCATTCGAGGATTATAAGAGCGATTCGACGTTTTTAAATGTTTTTAACCAACTTACAGTCAGCATAAACGTCGCCATGTTTGTCCAGACTGGTGAGGTCCACGCTATGCGCCAGGGTCTTCTTACTCCACACCTCTAGGAAGTACTTCTTGGGATCCTTGCCACTCTTCTCTTCACGAATCAGAGCTCTGTAGGTCTCACGAGGGGACACCGCTGATAGTATTCTGGAAGTAATATGGTAAATTGATGTGATGTAATAAGAAAGAATTTTTCGTTTGGATTTGTATGCAAAGATCTGTATTTTTTGGCGCAACAACAGAGTTATTTGTGTACTAAAAGGGATCCCTATACTAATAACTATTTTTAAAGAAGTATTGCGTAATGCTAAGAAACTAAGAATATAGGTGCTAGTGTGCACAAGACACTGAAAAAACCGGCACAGTGCGAGTCGGACTCGCGAACCGAGGGTTCCATACAAACCTATAAAAATATTTTTATTATATGATGTAACTAAAAATGTATCTTGCAATTTTTCCTTTATCTGTGCTATAAGACGTCGCTTTGTACCAAATTTCAAGATTCTATAGGTTTTGATTCCCTTGAGAGTGTCGAAAATTTGCAGCATAAACGGCTGTATCTTTTGATTGTGTTGTGGCTTAGAAGTTTAATTTTTTCACAGCTCCAAGGGACAGCAGACCTAAGTATTTGATATAAATTCCAGCTTGATACCCCCACGCGTTCCTGAGAAAAAGGGTCTTGACAGACAGACAGACAGGCGGACAACAAAGTGATCCTATAAGGGTTCCGTTTTTTCCTTTCGAGGTACGGAACCCTAATAAAAAACACATGTAGATAGTAAAAATTTAGTACTCAGCTTCCTACGCAACAAATAAAAACAATCTCCAAAGCCCAATAACGGACTGAGATACTTACTCATTACTTATATCGGTCCCAAAGTCAGTCTCATCAATAACATTGAACTCGTTGTCCAGGGTGTAGGAGGAAGCAAACTTGGAGACCTTGCCTCTATCCAGGTTCCGAACAGACCACTTTGCGTTGACCTTATTGGCTGCATTGTTGAGCTTCGCACCAGCCACTGACGGTATCTTCGCCAGGGTCTTGTATGCACTGATTATGTTTTCTAGCTGTGGAATTATTTATTTTTAATGTTATTGTATTTGTCGCAGTCTGATGATTTTATTCCGCTAGACTCGGAATCATGTGGGCAGAACACGGGTTTCGTGCAATGAAAACACACACACACGGTACACTGCTTTTATCGAACTAACAAATTACTTGAAATTACAATCCAACACAGTAACACTAGGCACCATTAATCGGGTTACAGTTTCGGGACGTCTTGACTCCGCAGCGGTCTGACACAGACTGTCCTCCCCGCAGCGAGCCAGAAACATCACGACTCTGTAGTAAGCGCGCTTAGGTGTGGGTAGACTGGTAAGTAGGTCGCTTGATGCAATCTTTGGCGCGCTTTTGATTCGATTTTTCTGTCCGTACTATTGACCGGATCCGACATATTGATATTGTGAGAATCATTATTGTATTATGTATATCGTAAGCTAAAAGTCTGACATCCAGTCTTACCAAGGGGTATCGTATTCCCAGTTACTGGGTTGTGGAGGTCAGATAGGCAGTCGCTTCATGTAAAAAACTGGTACTCAACTGCATCCGGTTAGCCTCGAAGCCGACCCCAAGATAGTTTGGGAAAAGGCTAGGCAGATGATGTAGTGATATTGTGAGCCAAAGAAACCAGGGCCATCCAAATGCTTGTTGGGTCGACAATATCGTCAAAGTCGCGGAAAACATTTCCCGCCGTATTCACAAACGCTCGGATTCGATGTCGATTCGGAAAGTCATATGTCTATCTCGCTCGCTTACGTAATGCCTAAACAAGATAGACGTACGATTTATCGAATCGAAATCGAGCGTTTGTGAATAGGGGGCCTGGATAAGGGACGCACAGAACCGGGAAGTGTGGCAGAAAAATGGGGAGGCCTATACCCAGCAGTGATTCCGGGTTGATAAGATGGCGATGATGTATGCAGCTGAGGTAAACAACCTGCTAAGCTAAAGGGCTTTTACCACGACCGGTATCTACCCGGCACGGCGCCGGCGCTTGGTTAAGCTTGAATACGAACCCAGTTGCTAGCCGGAAAGAGATGCGATTTTGAACGCTTGCGCCAGACGTATTTTCGAACTCGTCAACTAGTGTTCATAGAATGTGTCTGTCACACGTGGCGGTGAGCCGATTCTAGCTTCGGTCACACAGGGCACGGCGCAAATGTCAATGGGAAGATACCAGCTCAAACCGCTTGGTCATATCTTAAGTGCCCTTTTATTGCATATTTCAGAGATCAGACAAATCGCAGCGGGCTTCCCCGCAATGTAGTTGCACTGCGGCTCTGTCTGGCCCTTTCTACTCTGCACTAGACTTTAAAATAAGCAATATAATTATGCGATAATAACATAATTGCATAACATACACTTTATTATAATATTATTTTAATTTAAACTGACCTGAGCAGACATTTTCAACATAGCAGTCCGTAAGGCACAATGAAAGCGACACTATCTGCAAGGTAAATACATAATTAAACATTAGCATACAATACGATAAGATGCAGCACGGTTTCTTCAATATATTATTTAATTGATACATGTTTTATCATTGTCTTTTTCTTGTCTGTCTAAATTACCTTACTCTTGAAACTGAGAAATTTAATGGTCGTTACACAGAGTGTAAAACAAATGTGACTTTATATTAATAACAAATACGTCATCGCGCTTCTCTGGTGTTCTCTTCGGCGTCAGCGCGTAAGTCTGTTGGGACCCTTATAATATTTTTTTTCAGTGTGGTTATTTTGTTGTGTACTTCCGAATTAAATAGGTCGTTTTGAACATGATAATTTATTTTAGAAGGCGTATGTGTATGATAAATACAACGAAAAATACTTGAATTAATTGAAAACTAAGAAATCTCGATGTTTTGTGAAGCAGCGGCAAAAAAAAAAAAAACTTTCCCTTTTTTTTAGCAGTTATTGCCCCCATGCTGGGCAAAGGCCTCTCAAAATCATTCCAGGCATTATTTTCATGCCCCACCTCGAACTTATCTAAACTAATATTATAAAGAGGAAAGATTTGATTGTTTGTTTGTTACAATTTAACTCAAAAACTACTTGACCAATTTTAAAAACTCTTTCACCATTAGAAAGCTACATCTTTACCGAGTAACATAGGCTATATTATATCACAATTTACGCGGACGAAGTCGCGGGCGAAGTGCTAGTTATTTATAACTTGATAAATTTATTTTAAGACAAAAAGTATACACAATGATAAGGTTTTACAATCACAATGCAAAGTAATGGGAATGCAGTTGATGTACATTAGTATTAATTTATTTTACGGAGCAGACTAAATTACATTTACTGAGAATGGCTTAGCAAGCTGAGCAAACTTATGCTCATACAACTACAAAGCCATTCTATTTATTCACACATTTATTTCACAGTCATCAAACCAAACCAAGATAAGATAAACTTAGGGTAATATATTATGAAGTAATATGCAAATACATTACATAGAAAATATCCATAGACACAGTCTATTCTTTTCACAGTTTACAATGTAAGACCCTAAGATGATATTCTTTCATGCATGATGCATAAAATAATAAAACAAAGACATTGATCAGTTTTGTCTGTGTAAGTGTGGTTCTTCTAAACAATCTAAACCATGCAACAGTTTTATGATAAACTACCTGTCCGGCGCAACTTCGTTTGCGTCACATTTTCCCCGTTTTCGCAACATTTTTCATTGCTGCTCCACTCCTATTGGTCGTAGCGTGATGATATATAGCCTATAGCCTTCCTCGATAAATGGGCTATCTAACACTGAAAGAATTTTTCAAATCAGACCAGTACTTTCGGAGCCTATTCAATGCAAACAAACAAACAATCAAATCTTTCCTCTTTATAATATTAGTTTAGAAGTTTAGATTAGAAATTTTATTCCAGAGGGTTTCTAATTTACTAGCGACTGCCTGCAAATTCATTTGCATGGAAATTTTGAGGGATAAAGTATTTAGATCCTCTTGAATCATCATCTATTGATGAAAACCGCATCATATTCCGGTGCATAGTTTAAAAAAATCTAAGCACGCGTGGCAAGAAGCAACTTTGTTTTATACTACTTAGGTTTTTATTTAATTTTGTTAACAAGTGTTTTTCTTTTTTAATGGGAAAGGGAAGCCTTTGCCCTTTAGTGGTAAGAAGTAGGCTAAAATATATACATAATGATCACTCACCCCTTAAAATAAACAAGGGACTGAAACAGAACTGGCGAAATGTGGGTGTACTATTAGGTACCTCTGCCTAACCCGACGGGGATGACAGGTGTGACGACAATAATGTTATTGAAATTAACATTATACAAAAATATAAGCTGCTGCCCGCAACTTCGCTCGTGGGGATTTTTTTTTGTTTTTATGGATATAATAAATAGATGTTGGCCAATCCTCAGACCAACCCGATATGCACACAAAATTTCAAACAAATTGTTTCAGCCGTTTCGGAGGAGTATGGTAACTAACATTGTGACATGCGAATTTTATATATAAGATTGATATTTTGACATCAGTAGACTTCCACTTTGCGAGGAATGGGCAATCAGTAGTTTTGAAATAAAGAACTGGTATTGGTAAGTATGGTAAACCGTTTTTTTTATTTGTTTGAACAGACTCATCTGTAGAAAATTCCAACGGGATTTAAAAATTATTTTTGCATTTGATAGCACAATTCTTGAGGAAGTTTATAGGCTAGCTAAGAACACATTGCGACCCATAAGAGCCGGGTGAAAAGATAAGCGGCTGAAACCGTGGGGCACAACTAGTTATTTTATAAACTGGTATATATCTACTCATGGTTTTCAAAATGCACAGGTCAGGGTCACTTGACTGCTGCGAGACAACTAGCAGATGTGAAGTAGTACTTTAGTCATTATTAATCCTAATATGGTTTTTACATGCCAAGGCCCACATTCAGGGTCTTAAACACAAATGGCGAAATATGGATAGAATATTAAAACACATAAATAGGGGCAAACTGCAAACTATGTTACAGTTTGTAAACAATATTATTAAGAGTAAAATTTGAGATAATAATTTAAATTTAATACTTGCTGATTGTGACCGCTCATCGGAATTAATATTTCCGAAGGAAGTATATAGCTCACGAATTAACAGTTAAAATTATAAATAAAGAGGACGTCTGAAAAACAAGTAAAGCACTGTTTAAATGCAAATAGAACACGTACAATAATAATAATTTAAAAGCAAAACAAATAATTACCAAAGCAAACTGATTAGCTGACACTCTGGCACACTGACAGCTGACTTGCAGTCACAGATGATAGCTAGATTGACGGAGACTTGCGGTCTTTGCGGCCACAGATAACTCTATATATTAGTCTTTTCTTTGTTCATCACCATAAACACATACTCAGTCTTTTAGACTTGCGGTCAAATGCGGACTTCTTGTTTTGGTGTTGCCAACTTTCAAAGTTCAACTAAATTTCTGATTTCTTATTTCCAAAAAAAATAACAGTAACTGTTATCCGTTTGGTGTAAGTATTCTACTCTTTGCAGCTGATAACTTTGCCAAAGGTGTCGCGATTAGTAGGTACCAAATTATTTCAAACAAAAATTGGTTTACACAAAACTTTCGACATAACTTATGACAAAAGTTCTGATAACAATGGATGTCACTGAATCCTTAGGATCATATGATGAAAAAAAACAAGCAAAATAGTGGGAAAAAGTAACAAATATTCGTTATTTTACATTTTTCCAAATTCCATGACTGGTACGTACATCTTCTTAGCATGTCGATGGCAATATAAATTGTGTCAGCCCAGAACTGAGCCACTTGTTTGTCGCCCTCAGTAGCGTCCATCAGTTCCTGTAATGATCAAACAGCAGGACACGCAGGACACGATATTATACCGTTATATCTGCACAGACCTTCACTATCCAGCTAACGTCCGATCCGCCATAAAGTTTGAACAGAACTATACCTCAGCTGGCAATCTTTAGTGGCTTTCCGAATACTGAGCCCAGATTTTACGAGGTCAAGAGCTGCTTCACAGATTCTTCCGTATGCGAACGTTTTCTTCTTATGACCTTTTTAAGCTACAAAACAAATAAATGATTACTTATGCCTATTTCATAACACCATGGCTCACTGTTAAACATAGCAAGTTGGTTAACTGTGGGACACACCCTTGTTTGATGTTTTTACCTCATGATCTAACCTATTTATGCACATCGCATGATGACTTCACGTATACGGGAAAATCTGCTGTTGATACGTCTGCCGGAGTGCTCATAGCCAGACCCAACGGAGGAGTTGCCCTGTTGTGCAGGAAGTCGGTTTTCTCGAAGGTGTCGGTAGTGTCGTGTAATAGCGATCGTTTAGTTGAGTTGATCATACGGATCGTTCTATGTTTAATATTCTCGGATTATATGCCTACTGACTCGAGAGATAATTTAATAGAATTTACTACATGTTTGAGTGAGATTATTGTGATTACTGAGAATAATGATACGGAGACGGTGTGCATATTTAGGAGACTTCAACGCTCACCCGGGCGAACGTTTTGTAAGTGAACTGTCAACAGTGTGTACGGAGCAATCATGGTCGTGTGTGGACATTTGTTACCGAATGATACTTATACATTTTAAAGCACAGCTAACGGTGCGCTGCGCTGGTTAGATCATTGTGTGGTGAGTATTGCGGCGGACAATTAGTAATGAAAGCAGCTGTTTTTTATGATGTATACTCGTCAGATCACATTCCTTTGGTTATTGAGTGTAACATTTTAATTATATTAGTGAGCAAAACCCACTCTTGTAACAAGGTTATTTGGGGTGAAAGAAATGCTAAACAAATTGACGAATATTCAAACTTTTGTCATTCAAAATTAAGATTAGTAGATTTTCCTACGGAATTTCGTGATTGTTCGCATGGAATGTGCTCTGATACTAGCCACCACAGACTGTTAGATGAGATGTATGACACTATTATAAGTATTCTGAAAGAAGGTGCTGATACTTCATACATAGGTTCTGATAACCGGCTTTGTAACAGAAAATATATGACTGGTTGGAATGCGCATGTTCGTGACGCTCATAGGGAGGCTCGCATGCATTATCAGACGTGGTTGTTGCATAACAAACCCACATAGGGGTGTATTTACACAAATATGTGTAAATCCAGGAATGTTTTTAAAGATAAGCTAAAATATTGCCATGAGAATGAGCAGCAAATAAAAATGGATATCATAGCTAAAAATCAGACCGACAAGCAATTTGGTGCATTTTGGAAGGCAACAAATAAATTAAACCCGCGGTCGAGTCTTCCTGTGAGCGTGGCGGGCGTGCATGAGCCAACAGAAATAGCAGATTTATTTAAGCAGCACTTTAAGGTTGAGTCGCCACTTGTTGGGACGACACGGGTTGTCGATACTGAGGCCGTTTCTGGGGACATTGACGTTCGTTTTACTCCTAAGGAAGTTGCATTGGTGGTAAAATCAATGAAAAAAGGGAAGGCACCAGGTCACGATGGCCTCAGTATCGAACATCTGAAATACGCCGGAGTGAACTTGCCACCTGTACTTGCTATGTTTTTTAACTTGTGTATCAGTCACTGTTTTTAACCTTTAGGCCTTTCGGCCGGGGCTGTCTACTGAAAGCGCTATATTGTCTCAAGCAGACTGTGCAGTACCACAAGGATAGAAAAACGCCTATCTTTGCCTGTTTTTTTGGACCTATCGAAGGCTTTCGATCTTGTCAGTTATGACGTGATGTGGAGTAAATTGCTGTCTGAAACTTCTGTACCAGTTTAAGTTAAATCAATATTCAAGTATTGGTATGGCAATCAACGCAATTGTGTAAGGTGGAACGGTTCCTTGTCGAGTGTGTTCCGGTTGGAATGCGGGGTGAGGCAGGGCGGATTAAGCTCCCCTACGTTGTTCAAGCTGTACATTAACCGGCTGATTGTTGAGCTCAGCAGCACCAAGGTCGGATGTCATATTGACGGAGTGTGTACCAATAACCTAAGTTACGCAGACGACATGGTGTTGCTGAGTCCATCAATCAGTGCTATGAAGAAGTTAGTGTCGATATGTGAATCATATGCGGTGACTCATGGGCTCAAATATAATGTTGGGAAGAGTGAACTGATGCTCTTTGAGGCCTGTGGTTTTTCTTACCCAGCTTTTCCCAATGTATCACTGTATGGCACTCCTCTGCGTAGGGTATCTTAAATATTTGGGTCACTGGGTCACCGATGATTTGAGTGATAATTTAGACATAGAAAGGGAACTTAGGTCGCTGGCTGTCCGTTGTTACATGCTGGCCCGCAGGTTTGCACGGTGTACGAATGCAGTTAAACTCTCGCTTTTTAAAGTTTATTGCCAGTCTTTCTACACCTGCAGCCTGTGGGTCAGGTATTCGCAGCGGGCATACGATTGCGTGTCCAATATAATAATGCACTCAGGGTACTGTTGGGGCAGCCATGGCGTTGCAGTGCGTCAGGGATGTTTGCTGAGGCATGGGTGGAAAAGGTGCGCCTACCTACTCGCTCGCGTTCGTGGCAGTACTAACACTATACTGGGTGTTTTCATTGATTGGTGCGAGCCTCCCATGCTGCAAAGGTGGTTGCGGCTTCATGTTGTAATTTAAATATTGTTTTGCTTAATTACTACCATTAGTTTTAAGAACATTGTAAATAACAAAATATGGACATAGTCTGAAATAAATGTTTTATATTATTATGTCTCAATTATCTGTTAGCTTCAAACGATTCTAATAGATGGCGGTATCTGTTGACTGGATTGAGTAAGTATTCAATAGATGGCGCTGTATAGAAGCGCAGCAGCAATGAAAAATATTGCGAAAAAGGGGAAAATGTGACGCAGATGAAGTTGCGCGGGACAGCTAGTTGTTAAATAATTTATAAGTACCTATGTGAAACAATGTATTATGAATACTTCAATACTTATGATTTCTTGCCTTTTATTATTTTGGTTACTTTTTTCTAATTTTTAGGGTTCCGTACCCAAAGGGTCAAACGGGACCCTATTACTGAGACTTCGCTGTCCGTCCGTCCGTCCGTCCGTACGTCCGTCTGTCACCAGGCTGTATCTCATGAACCGTGATAGATAGCCAGTTGAAATTTCTACAGATTATGTATTTCTATTGACGCTATAACAACAAATATTAAAAAGAGAAAAAAATAAATATTTATGGGGGTTCTCATACAAAAAAGTATTTTTTTTTCGTTTTTATAAAAAATGGTACGGAACCCTTCGTGCGCGAGTCCGACTCGCACTTGGCCGGTTTTTGTGTTAACGCCAAGTTACAAAGGCGTCGCCAGCTTTTGAGGTAGAGGGTGGCAGAAGGATGAGAACAAAAACTGATTTTATGGGTAAAATTTTTTCTTTACGGATGCAGCTGAATTTCTTCTAAGAATCTAAAATGCAATAGCCACCTCAGAAATAGATGTAGGTAACTAAATTGACTTAAGGAGACAACTTTAAGAATAAAAGATCCAAGGCTCCTCCTAATATTTTAAGGGACCCAGGGGCATACAGGAGTTACTTGATCGACAAATCAAGCATCAAGAGGAAGTAAGCTGTAAGAGCGAGCTCGAAAATTTTGTTACTGTATCGATCCATCATACAGGAGTAACGAGGCGACTAAATACAAATAATCAAGAGAAAGTAGACTGCAAGAGTGAGCGAAGCGAACATCATCATCATTCATTTTTTTTTTCTTTTTTTTTTCCCGAACATTTTTACACCCTGCCTTGGACGGGTTAGAATTGTTTCGATCCTTCATACTTAATAGATTTTTAGAAAAAGACAAGATTCAAGAGAAGTAGTCTGCAAGAGCGAGCGAAGCAAGCACAAAAATTTTACATGGTGCTTTGAATTAATTCAGATATAATGTCATTTGACACCAAAATGACCACATGCCCCATTTTTGCAACCTTATGTTTGACATTATTGCCTACTAAAGCATCGAGGCAAGGGTCTCCTAATATATTTCACACTAGCTGTGCCCGCGGCTTCGCTCACGCGACCCCTTATTCTTATAGCATTGTCAGGGAAAACATGGAAGGTAACGTGAAATCGTAGTATATTCCTAACATACTCTACATGTAATATACTAATAAACTGACTTACTGTTAGTTTAAACTAAACCAAACTAAACTAAACCCGTTGGTACGCACGGCGACCAATCAAGATGTGCAAAACAAAATAAAGCTGAACTCTCATTGACAAAGCGAGGTTAGCTTATACCGCAGATGTATAACTTGATGTGTCGCCGTGTGTACTATACTACTACTACACTATACTATCTTTGTTTTATGTATTAAAGGAACTCTTAGCTGCATGTGACCAGCACAGATACAGAACTTCCAAGTTTTTCAACGCATTCTATTGCATTCATTACGCACTTATGAAATCTATCCATTTTGGTCGCACTCACCTCACTCACCATTTATGTTACTCAAGTTTTCAAAAGAGTTTAGTCGTAAATCCGTAATATTCTAATCATAGTGATACTTACTAAACATGTACTTATATGGTTGTACGTGTTATAGCAGCTCAATGTGAATACGGGGTTCCCGACCAGACCATGGCTGACTTGTGTCCAAAGTATCCCTGCGTTTTAGAGGACCTTCTGCCAAAACTGGTACTGAAACCGCAAATAACGTAGCCACCTGGGTTTTAATAATCTCATATGACGTAAAGAAGAAGAACAGAGCAATTTTAATGTTAGATCTTGTATTTCCGATGATAGACCATGATTGGCAAAGCGGATACTTTTCCAAGGACTCTGGTGGACGGACGAAAATAAGTTAAAGCGTTGACGCAGGCATCACGCAGATCTGTAATGTAATAAATACTGTCGAAGCAAGCCCTTCATCTATTCACCATAATAAAATTATGTTGACTATTATCAATATTTTGCTCCGAAGTTCAAATGCAGGTGCAGTCACATTTAAACGTTAAAGACGTGCCATGAAAAAACATGTACTTTTTTTTAGGGTTCCGTAGCCGAATGGCAAAATACGGAACCCCTATAGATTCGTCATGTCTGTCTGTCTGTCCGTCCGTATGTCACAGCCACTTTTTTCCGAAACTTTAAGAACTATAGTGTTGAAACTTGGTACGTAGATGTATTCTGTGAACCGCAATAAGATTTTTACACAAAAATAGAAAAAAAACAATAAATTTTGGGGGTTCCCCATACTTAGAACTGAAAACCAAACATTTTTTTTTCATCAAACCTCTATGTCTTGGGTATCTATGGATAAGTCTTCAAAAATGATATTGTGGTTTCTAAAATCATTTTTTTTCTAAACTGAATAATTTGCGCTAGAGCCACTTCCAAAGTGGTAAAATGTGTGTCCCCCCCCCTCTAATTTCTAAAGTAAGAGGAAGAAAATTCTCTTAATATTTAGGTTTGTAGCACGTAAAAAAAACTATCAACGAAAATTGGTTTCAATAGGTTGTAATGATTCGTTTTTGAGATATGGGAATTTTCATCAAACTGCAGCAGTAACTTTGTTTTTTATTAACATGCTATGAAAAACAAATTTAGTTTTGCGGTTGAGTGGAAGTTTACTAACTAATACTACTAACTAACGAATGACAGTACAAAATATTGTTATTATATTGTTTGGGGCTACGGAACTCTGTGTCTGGAAATGGGGTCTGTTGGTTGTCCTTTAACACCCTGGCTATTTTTTTTTGGAAATATTTTCGATGTACAAAAACGATTTTTCAACAGATTTATTATATGTAATGTATAGAAGATTCTGTCTATATCGGTCGATGCAAAAATCTAATAATCCAAAACCAATCCAGAGGCAGAAAAACGGACCCTGTGTTTTTTGAACGTTAGTTAGTACTAAGAAAATTAGTAAGTTTGTAAAACTAGTAAGATCACTCAAAGGCTCATTTTGTGCTTTATTATTAGATTGTTGCATCGAGCGCAAAGTGCACTCACTTTTGCAAGGTGCGTAATCTACTTTTATTTTGCTAAATAAGAAGTATCGAAAGTTTTACAATGGTACAGAATGCGCGCCATTTGTTTTTTTTTCACCCATTCTGTTTTATTCAGCCGATTTTTACTTTCAGCCAGTATCTTTTTGATCTAATGCATACATTTTATTAAACTTAATAGGAGGCAACCTCTGTGGTAAAATTAATTCTAAATTTTAAAACAGTGCAGTTAAGTAATGAAAAACAGTGCAATAATGAGATTTCTTATAACTTTTCTGCACTGTTTTGGTTCTAAGCAAAAAAGACATCCTTTGTGACCGGTTTTGTAGTGATTGAATGATAACATTACTGCTTAGTTGAAAGAAAAAATGTTTTCTTTATATGAAGTCTCATTATTGCACTGTTTTTCATTACTGCACTGTTTTAAATTTTAAATTTGGAATTAAATTTACCACAGAGGTGTAATGTCTCCTATTAAGTTAGATAAGATAAGATAAGATAAGATAAGATTTATTTATTTGTTTAAACATTGTATACATACAAGAGCATGCAAGATATTACATCGTTTGAGTCCAATCATGTTTAGCCGTAAGTATCGGCGTACAAATATTTCGCTATAATTATTATACCCTTTATTCATTGTGTTACCCTCATACAGGCAAACTTTATACACTGTTTTATAAAAGGTATAATAATTATAGCGAAATATTTGTACGCCGATACTTACGGCTAAACATGATTGGACTCAAACGATGTAATATCTTGCATGCTCTTGTATGTATACAATGTTTAAACAAATAAATAAATCTTATCTTATCTTATCTAACTTAATAGGAGACATTACACCTCTGTGGTAAATTTAATTCCAAATTTAAAATTTAAAACAGTGCAGTAATGAAAAACAGTGCAATAATGAGACTTCATATAAAGAAAACATTTTTTCTTTCAACTAAGCAGTAATGTTATCATTCAATCACTACAAAACCGGTCACAAAGGATGTCTTTTTTGCTTAGAACCAAAACAGTGCAGAAAAGTTATAAGAAATCTCATTATTGCACTGTTTTTCATTACTTAACTGCACTGTTTTAAAATTTAGAATTAATTTTACCACAGAGGTTGCCTCTTATACCATATGCTTCAAGTTTTTTTATTAAAATGTCATGATTTACGTAGTCAAATGCTTGAGTCATATCGCAGAAGATAGCACATACCGGTGTTTTTTTGTCCACTTTTATCAATACAGTGTATAAGAAGTCGTAGATCGCCATATTTATAGTTTTATTTTCACGAAACCCCTTTTGCTCATTACATAATATATTATTTTTCTCCATGTACCCGTTTAATTCCGTTTGAATGAATTTCTCAAATATTTTTGAGAAAATAGGAATCAGAGAAATAGGTCTGTAGAATTCCATGAGCTCTCTATCTTCTTTCTTAAATAATGGCTTAACGATTGCTATCTTTAGTGCGTCAGGAAACGTACCAGCTACAGTACATAAATTTATAATATGAGACAAATGGTTGCATATTTCAGACGATACAGCTTTTACTACTTTGGTTGATATGTCATCGTACCCCACGCTATTTGTGTTTTTTGAGGCCATAATAATTGTCTGTACCTGTTGTGGTGTACAGGGTGCCATAAACATCGAGTTTTTGTTGTTTACGATGGGTCGTGTAGTTTTATAACTGGACTGGGTGGGTTGTATTTTATTAATAAAGTAGTCATTAAATTGATTAGCAATTTGTTTCGCATCCGTAATTGTGTCATTCTTCATTTTAATTTTCGAAATATAATTTTTGGGTACATTAAATTTACCTTGATTTGTAATTTGCCAGGTGGTTTTACATTTATTGTATGATGTTTTGATTTTAAAGTTATTTTGTGAGCGCTGTGTAAGAGTTATAATTTTTCTAAAACGTTTAGATTATTCTTTAAAGCGCTATTTAATTCATTCGATTTTAATCTGTAAGTCCACAGAAGTTGCCGTTTTTTTTTTACTACAGGATTGAATACCTTTAGATATCCACTTTGGCTTTGTTATTACATTTACTGTAACCCTAGTCTCAGGAAAACAAAGGTTATAGAAAAAAGAGAATATTTCATGAAATTTGTTTTATGCAATGTTCGGATCGTCAGTTTCATATATTTCGGAGAAATACATTTTGCTCATACAATATTTAAATTTAGATATATTTTCCTTGCTGTAATTGCGTCTAAAAGCACTGTATTTGTCGATCGTACATATTTTATTTACCGGGCATTTCAATATCTGGGCAGTGTGGTCTGAAAGGGCTAACTCTATGACTTCTGATTTACAACGTTTGTCATAATTATGCGCAAAGTTATCGATACATGTTTTACTTTCCATTCGAGTAGGTTGATTTATTGCTAGTTTTAGATTGAAGCTAAGTAGAAGGCACTCAAATTCCCTCGACTGATAATTCCTTTTTAATATGTCTATATTGAAATCGCCTGCTATGACAACATTAGTATAGGCATTTTTCGATAATTCATGTAAGACTATTTCAAATTGATTAAAGAAACTATTGAGATTGTTCATATTTGGAATTCGGTACACACATACAAAAGCAGTCTTGTACTTGGTGAGCTCAATGGCACAGCATTCAAATGTCCCTGTTATTGACATTTTTTCGATTTTTAATAGCTCTTTCCATTCGTGTCCATTTCTAATTAGGATACATGATCCACCTCTCTTAACTTCTTTTCTACTATAGTGAGCGGCTAAGGAGTAGTTTGGTAGGCTCAGCTGGTTTTCGTAGCCTTCCATCATAAAATGTTCTGTAACGCATATTACATCCACTTGTACTTTTTTTCTGTCAGTTCAGTCAGAGACACTGTGAGTGCATCCGCCTTGTTTAACAAACCTGCTATGTTTTGGTGCATTACATGGAGATGTTTAGTGACGAAAAAGTTCACCGTGTGACAGATTATCCACATTACATTTCATGCCAGTCGAAATAATCTGGTTATTATATTTTATGTCATCAATTAAATTCATTATATCCTTAAAAAATATTTTGATTCCATTATTATTAATTGCGCCAGTCCGTCTATTATACTCACTATAGTCGTAGGTGAGATTTTTATTGCTGTCCATTAGATATGCGTATTCGTGAGTCAAAAGTCCAAGAAAAGTAAGTTATTAAATGTCTCCACTCTTGAATTGTATAAATTAGTGTAATTCTCGCATTTATAAGTTGGAGCGCACAGAATAAAGTTAGTATTGTTGATTTCCTGTAGTTCTTGTCTGATATGCAAAATTATGTCAAAGTAGCTATTTGTTGTTCTGAAGTCTTCTTTACCTAACATGATTATGCAGTAGTCCTCTAACGTAAAGTCGGATACTTTGTCTTTAAGTCCTTTTAGCAATACGCTTACATTTCCATGAGGTGTTATGTGGTGATAGATTTCCGATCGAATAATAGAATCTTCTGCAATGCTCAGAACTTTATTAATGTTATCTGTACTCAAGATACAGTTAGTAAAATGTATGCATTAGATCAAAAAGATTACTGGCTGAAAGTAAAAATCGGCTAATTAAAATTGACTTGGTGAAAAAAAAAACAAATGGCGCGCATTTTGTACCATTGTAAAACTTTGATACTTCATATTTACCAAATAAAAAGGTAAAAAATCATAGAAATTGACAGCGATAGCGATATGAATTCAACTCCAGAAAATACAAAACAGCTGCAAATGAAGTCGTTAATAACCTTTAATAACTGCACTTTTAATAATTGTATGTTTGAAGGGAAGATGAATTAAACTTTGTTTCATTAACTTGAGTTTTTATTTTGAGTAGGTATATTTTGTCAGGGTAGTTGAAAGAAAAGCAGATTACGCACCTCGATAAAGTGAGTAATTAATGCACTCGTGATAATTTAGTGCCCTCGCATGCGCTCGGGCACCAACATAACACTCGACACACTTTGCGCTCGATGCAACAATCTACTATTATAGTGAGAGTGTGGTTCTACTGTACGCTACAATTTATTACGTAACTAATTAATAATTTTGTGGCATCAGGCAGGAATAGATAAAAAAAAAACTCGAGCCTCTAGGGGGGCAGCTGCAGACCCCCCCGCCCCTCCCTGGCGACGCCCATGCCTGGTTATAAGTATGCATGCCGTGTGTTTTTCGATTTCTATTTGTTTCATGCTATGGTCTCCTGTAATCGAAGAAACACACTGAAACTTAAATAACCTTTTGTATAATTTAGACCTATACTGAACCAAACTTTCAATTTCATTAACTAAACTGTATTGACTACTGAAATAAAATAATCATATACGATGATTTTTATTTACACCGGGTGGCTAGCTAGCTAGTCATCATCATCTGCGTAGCCTGGTCGGCTGCCAGTGTACCTAGCCGCAACCGGATGCGCTTCCCTGAATGAAACAAAATCAAGGAGGTGATTCTTCCCGGGCATCATACTAAACTTCTTTCGCTATGAAGTTCCATCTATACAAGGTGTTGTTTTGCATCCTCGTCAAAATTCAGGATGTTGTCACAAAAGACATAAATAATCAATATAAATTACGGTACCTAGTAAATTATTAAAAAACACTGCGTTTTTTTGTTGTTTAAGTTTGTCAATATTTCAGAATAACCCCCTTAACGTGGTTTAGGGATTATAAAATTATCTAAAAAACGTTTGAGGTTTTTTGTTTGTGTGTAAGCGACGTTATAAGGCGGGAATCAGACGGCCCGTGTTCAAAACACAGGTGGTTCACAGTTACCGATTTCAGTAAATAAATAAAAAAAAGAAAATTACCTACTCATTTTATTATTGATTCGGGTCGAGAATCATTAGCACAGTTACCTCCTAGAATTTGACGAGGTTGCAAAACAACACCTTGTATTACTATATGTTTTGATGAAGCTCGTCATAATGTCAAGATTAAACATGTTCCCACTCCATTGCAAATAAGTGATAAAAAAAATATTTTGCAAAAGACGACGTCTAAAAAACCAAAAATAACTTTACTTTCGGAAATCACTGACTTTGTTGCATTAACTTTTTTGCCACCCACTTCCATCATTTTGGACTTTTTTAACGCATTTTTGAACCGGGATAACCGTTATACAGTTAAAATTTCTACAGAAATAATGTATTTCTGTTGCCGCTATAACCGTTTTTTATTTACCGTTATCATGGGAAATCCGGAATTTCGCGAGATGTAGAAGGGGGCTTCAGAGCCGCTGACAGAAAGCTTCCGATATTTATAAAACGATACGAACGTAGATTGCGCTGTGACCAATCAAAAAACCAAATAAATATGGCAAATGAAGAATTAGACAACTTTATAAGTTTCAACTGTAAAAATGTGAAGCGCTCAGTTGATGATGTGCGGCAGTTATGTCAAACATCCCACATAGTTGCCTTGCAAGAACATTGGCTACTGCCGCACGACATTGATTTCCTGAGCTGTATAGATGACGACTTCGCTTATACGGGTGTATCGCCCATGGACACGTCAAAGGGGATGATCTCAGGAAGGCCGTAGGGTGGAGTTGCATTGCTATGGAATAAGAAAATCTTTAGAAATGTTATTGTAGTGCGTTGTGATAATACTCGAGTGTGCGGTTCTGTATGGTGTCGGACGTAAAGAATAGCACCATCCCATATCTTCCCGTGGGTGTCGTAAGAGGCGACTAAGGGACTTAGCAGAGAATGGGCAGCAGCGTTCTCTGTGCTTTTGTAACAACCGTACTGCGATCGCCAACCCGCCTGCCAAGCGTGGCGATTATGGCAAAACCCCCCCTTCTTGGGGGAGGCCTATGTCCAGCAGTGGACGTCTTTTGGCTGAAATGATGAATGATGATGATGTGCGGTATTAAAGTGGTGATAGGGCAAAGGTCATTCTTAGTGTTCAGTGTGTACATGCCGACTGATAACAGCGTGAATTTTGTCGAGTTTACGGATTGTTTGGGGACGCTGAGCGCAGTAGTGGCTAATGAAGGCATTGAGTGTGTTTACATGCTCGGTGACTTCAACGCCCACCCGGGTGAGCAATTCTATTATGAACTTTTGAATTTTTGTAATGATTTGGATTGGAAATGTGCCGATATCATTAATTTAGGTCTATTTTCTGACACATACCTATATAGTTTTATAAGTGACGCTAATGGGGCGCTAAGATGGTTAGACCACTGTGTTGTAACTGAGTCGGCTTTTCAAACTATAGTCGATACACACATTAAGTATGGTCCAGTGTGGTCTGATCACTTGCCACTCATTATTAAGTGTAATCTGAATAATGTAAAACCAAAAAATTTGCAAGAACATTTTAAATGTAATAAAATAAAGTGGGGGGAGAGAGACCTCGAACAAATAGATTTATATGGCAAATTATGTAATGATAGTTTAAAAGAAATTGATTTTCCGCCTGAACTAAGTAATTGTGGTGATAAACACTGTGACAACCGAGACCACATGCGTGTTATTGACAGTATTATCTAAAGATTGTTAGTGCGTTGTGTAAAGCTTCCTCTGAGAGTCATACTATTGTTAAGCTGAGAAAAAAACAACCTGTGATCGGTTGGAACAAGCATGTGCGTGACGCTCACGGGGTAGGTCGGTGTAAATTTTTAGAATGGGTACTGAGGGGTAAACCGAGTGAAGGACGTGTTTGGGAGGAGATGCGGGAGAGTCGTAAAATCTTTAAATCACGCCTAAAGTGGTGCCAAAATAATAGGGAGCAGATAAAGATGGACATTCTCGCTTCTCACCATTCTAAGCATGACTTTCGTAACTTCTGGAAATCTACAAATAAGCTAAATAATAAGCCGGGCCTACCCGTGAGCGTAGACGGTGTGAGTGAACCGAAATATATTGCGGACTTATTTAAGGATCACTTCAGAGGCGTCTCTAGCTCTTGTGGCGCCCGTGTGCAACCAGTACTCTGGCGCCCTCTAGTCTAGTAGGAGCGGGGTCAAAATGGAATACTAACAGTTATATTTTCAAACGGAAATTCGGATGCAAATGGTGTAATTTTAAATTATGTCGGGCGGCAAAAAGTTTTTTTAGGAATAGGGTTATAAGAATAAAAAAATCACAACTTTCTAGTTCTTTCAATAATATATAATTGAAAAACTATTATAGTTACATAACAAACAGGACGCTCGTACACACAAATATATATATATACACACAAATGTATTTACAAAAAAGTTACTTTGCGAGCTTTTGCATTAGCGAAATCTTTAACAATGTCACTAACTTCAATTTTGATTTCATGTTCAATACTTATTAATGATAAATTTGTCAATCTACTTTGCGACAATGTTGATCTAAGGTAGTTTTTAATTATTTTTAGTTTAGAAAATGACCTTTCGCTATGTGCGACCGTGACTGGAAGTGTCAGGTATATCCTCAGTGCTGTGGACAGATTGGGGAACACTGAAATTAATTTATTCGTAAACAAGTAATTTAAAATATCCAACGGCGTAGTGGAATCATTAATAAACATCGGTAATAATTCGATTTCATTATAGAGCTCGAACTGTTCCACATCTGAAGAGCCAGCATGGCAAAGTTTATTTTCTAAATTAGAGCAATGTGTTTTTTTTGTATCAGAGTCCAAATCTTTCCAGTGCTTCAATTTTTGAAGAAATGAAAAAATTACATTATTTTCATTCAAAAGTTCGAACCGTTCGTCGAACTTAGTAATTGCGGTGTCTAACAAATAGTAGTAAAAATTTACTTTAAAATGTATTTTCGCGTCTGTTATCGGTTCATCCTCCGCCTCATAATTAAAAAACCTTTTACGAGCGCGAGGGCGTGCAGGTGTGGGAAATTCTACTATTGCCTCGACTTCTTCCGCTACAGTTTTCGCCCGGTTAAGGAGCTCCTCAAAAGCGGATTCATTACGGAATTCAGACAAACTTATTTTTGCATTATCAATCATTTTCACCGCTTCTGACAATACAACGTCTGACTTTTGAAGGGCCTTGCTAACTATACTTATCTTGCTTAAAATTTCAAACCAAATAAGCAGAGAGCAGATGAATTTAAACGACTTAATTTTTGCCAATAATGAATTTGCCATATTTCTTGACTCTGCATCTTTGCTCCTATCGGAATATATAGTAAACAAGGCATCATACACTTTTCCCAGTTCAAAACGTAGAGCTTTTACTGCTTCAACCTTGCTCTCCCATCGAGTATTTGAGAGTGGTTTTAGACTTAAATTTGGCACTTCTTTAGCAAGTATTTGCCAACGTGCTGTTGACGCAGAAAAAAAAACATAAATTTCCTGCACAATTGAAAAGAAATTGACAATTTCTAATGAACTTTTAGCAGCGTCATTCACTACCAAATTTAGGCTGTGTGCCGCACAAGGTACATAAAATGCGCGCGGGTTTAAATCTAAAATTCGTTTTTGTAGACCTATATTTTTCCCTTTCATGTTTGCACCATTATCATAACCTTGACCACGCATATCTTGTATGTCAATTTCGTTTGAGATTAAAAAATCTAATAAAAATTGAGTTAAGCCCAGGCCAGTAGTGTCTGTAATAGGAAAAAAACCCAAAAAGTGTTCTTTTACTTCAGCCTTGTTGTTGTTTGCATTTAAAAGAACGTACCGTACGACAACCGATATTTGTTCTTCGTGTGCAATATCTGGAGTGCAATCTAAAATAATGGAAAAATATTTAGATTGTGTCAATTCCAAAACAATAGCTTTTTTTATTCTTTCTCCCAATAATTGTATTATTTCATTCTGAATATTATGGCCAAGATAATGAGTTAGGCGTGACTCAGATTTTTGAATAAGAGCAATGTGTTCCGCAAGCACATTATCAAAGTTAGAGGTATATTCAACCAGCTTTAAAAAATTACCATTATCAGAATCGTAAATTTTTTGAGATCTTCCCCGAAAAGCCAGACATTGCCTTGCTAAAAAATGAATTATGTTGATTATTCGTTCGAGTACTGCAATCCAACGTTTTTTTTCCCGATCAATTTCATTTTGATGCAAGAAATCTACCGACTTTTCTTTTAAAATAACAGTTTTCAATGTAATTTGTTTCTTAAGACATGATAGGTGCCCTAAGCTCTTTTCATGACGTTCTATAGCAGTAGACAAATGCTGCCAATCTTTGTAACCTATTTCACCATTAAAAGGAGTCGGAGTCGCATCAGCATGAAAAAGTTTACAATAAAAACAATAAACAGAATCAGTTGACTTAGAGTAAACCAGCCAGTTTCTTAAAACGGTTTCATTATTTAACATCTTTTTAGTATAATAAGCATTTGAAAAAGATCTTTTCGAACTATTCGAAGGATATGAACCCAGTTTTACCTGTACTGGCCCACGCTCCATCAAAAATATTCTCTGTTTATCGGATAACACCTGTGGCCATAACGCGAGATCATTCATTATATCTTCTCGAAGTATATTCTCCGGGGACGCTTCGGCACTAGGAGGTTCTTCGTCTTCTTCAACTACCGACGACAAAGACAGCAGCGGCGGCGGCGGTGACGTAGAAGTGACGAGTTCTGCTGTAGAATTATCTTGGGTTTTATATGTCTCTGTCTCCAGGTGTTCGTCCGAGGATGGACCGGGTCGAACAAAAAACTTTTTAATAGAACTTGTATTCTTTTTCAAAGACACTTCCTTCTCCAGCTTTCTTTTTCGACTCTGTGCACCAGAAAGTTTCTTTTTTCCATCGCCATCAGACATCTAAAATAAATAATAATCTAAGTATAAGCACCTAAAAGAACTAACAATGTAAATTAATATAGGCCCAGAGAAATAGACTGAAATAGTTGCAACTTGGACTAAGTATTATTTATTACTAGCTTCTGCCCGCGACTTCGTCCGCGAGGAATTCGTATATCGCGATTCCCCCGGGATCTGTGATCATCTGTGCAGTTTTCCGGTATAAAAAGTAGCCTATGTCCTTCCCCAGGACTCAAGCTATCGCCTATCCTATTATCTTCATACCAATGCAACGTTCATCCAAATCGGTTCAGCGGTTGAGACAGACATACAGACAGAAAGACAGACAGAGTTACTTTCGCATTTATAATATAAGTATGGATATGACACATCAATCAACGTCGCGGTACCTACATTAAGCAATCAAAAGTAATAAATAAATAAAATAAAAAAGTAGTTCGTTGTTCAAAGGTTAGGTACAAGTAAGACCTAAACTAAATAAATACCTTAGTAAGTATACTAGTAGGTACATATTAAAGCACTTTAACTTACCTTGTTTGTTCCGCACTGCAGTAGGATAAACAAAGAAAAATCCTAGGTCGTATAGGTACGAGTATTTAACTTCGATATCTTCACTATCTATCACTCGATGTTTTGTTTTTTTTCATGAATTTCGCTAGCTGTTTTTGATGACCTCCGACCTCGAGGCATGTCGCAATAATTGTGCATGCAAATAACCAAATCTTACCTTTTATATATTTTTTATCAAAAGAAAAGCCGATTTACTTCATATTTACATGTTTATTCAATGATGATACTTAATCCAATTGCATCAAGGCTTATTTCACTAAACTACGGTGATGCGGTAAAAGAAAAATTGCGGCACGCGTACACAAGCCTTTGAAAATGACCGCCGCACGTCCCTGGGAATTTTAATTTGAACTTTATGACATTCTAATACAGCCGAGTTAGCAATGATTGTCGGCGTACGGCGTGTTGTCAAACGAATCAAAACAAACAGGTGCCGAAGCCGGCACGCGCCTTTGGTAGCGATGCGACATTACGCCAATTTAATCTTTAATGATCTATTTTAAGGCTGATTTCACGTTGAAACAAAGTTATTGTGTAAATTTAAATAGAGTAGGAAAAGGAGTAGCCTTGCTTTGCTACCGCGCGCCCGGCGTCGACGTCGACGGGGTGCAGCGGCGGGTGTGCGGCAGGGTCTTTGAGAGCGCCCGGCATCGACGCATCTTTGGAGGTGTCGCATTAGAGGGCGCAGGGCGCTCGGCGCCCCCTTAGACCCGGCGCCCGTGTGCGCCGCACACCCTGCACTATAGGTAAAGACGCCTCTGGATCACTTTATAGTGAAATCGCCATTGGGACCATCACGGTCATTCTGTGTGGAGGGTTCACATGGACAGGAGATACGCACTAGATTCACATCTAAGGATGTTCAGGCAGTTATAAAGTCAATGTCGCGTGGAAAGTCTCCTGGCCATGACAGCCTGAGTATTGAACATTTAAAGCATGCTGGCGTCCACCTGCCTAGAGTTCTTGCCATGTTGTATTCATTTTGTATAGGACATGCTTACTTACCAACACAGATGATGAGGACAGTGGTGGTGCCAATTGTGAAGAGTAAGACCGGTGACCTAAGCGACACGAGTAACTACAGGCCAATCTCACTAGCCACAGTGCTTGCTAAGGTCTTGAAAGTTTGCTTAATACACAGCTTGACCGGTATGTAAACATACATGACAACCAATTTGGTTTTAAACCGGGACTGTCTACCGAGTCAGCTATCTTGTGTTTGAAGCAAACTGTCAAGTACTACTCCGATAGGAGCACACCTATTTATGCCTGTTTTCTCGACCTCTTAAAAGCGTTCGACCTGGTTAGGTATGCCATCTTATAGCAAAAATTTAAAAATATGTCAATGCCTATCGAACTGATAGCAATTTTCAAGTACTGGTATCTTAACCAGGTCAACGTAGTTCGATGGTCGAGTGCTCTGTCGGAGCCGTACAGGTTGGAGTGCGGGGTGAGGCAGGGAGGGCTGAGCTCGCCGAGGCTCTTCAACATGTACGTGAATGCTCTAATAGAGGAGCTCAGCAGTACCCGTGTCGGCTGCCATATTGACGGTGTGTGTGTCAACAACATTAGTTATGCGGACGACATGTTGCTGCTGAGCGCCTCCGTGTGTGGCCTGTCCAGGTTGCTGGGCATCTGTGAGCGTTACGCGCTGGATCACGGTTTGCTCTATAACGCAAAGAAAAGTGAGTGCATGGTCTTTCGGGCCAGGGGTCGGAGCTGCCCGGAATCTGTTCCACCTATTAGAATAAACGGTGTCCAGTTAAATAGAGTTCAACAGTTTAAATATCTCGGGCACATCGTGACCTCTGACCTGAGGGACGATGCAGACATCGATAGGGAGCGGAGGGCGTTGTCTGTGAGGGCCAATATGATCGCCCGCAGGTTTGTTCGTTGCTCAGGTGCCGTCAAAATAACTCTTTTCAGAGCGTTTTGTAAGTCCCTGTACACAGCCACCCTGTGGGTGTCATATACCCAGAAGCAGTACAATGCCCTCTGTGTTCAGTATAATAATGCGTTCAGGGTGCTGTTGGGGCTGCCCCGGCACTGCAGCGCATCGGGGATGTGCGCCTACGCCCGTGTTGACTGTTTCTACAAGACGATGCGGAAGCGGTGCACATCTCTTGGCGCAGGCTCCGGACCACCTCCAATACCATCCTGAGTAATTGCGAACAGGTTTGATTGTCAGTACATTAATCATTGTTATATGATTAATGTAATGACAAACAAACAAATGACTCAGAGGCAGGCGTATTAGTAGTTAATTAATTAGTTTTTTATATACACACATCAAAAGTGTCTAGGGATCAACATATATTTTTGCAATAACTTTTCTCCTGATTGATATTAATTAAAATTTTCTTTAAGGATTCATCAAATAAAGTGTTTTCGTTTGTCACAGTAACGATAAACCAAGTCACCTTTGCATTAATAAAGAAATTTGCCATTTTCTAATAAAGGGATTTTTGACATTTGAACCACTAACATTAAAGTTCGAAAAAAAGACTGAAATAACAGTTTTCTTTAAAATTTTATTGGGTAACTTAAACAATTAATAATCCGTGTTTCTACCGCGAACACTAACAACACAAGAACATCGGTTTGGCATACTCAAAATGAGTTCATCCAAATCACGCTGTGGAATGGCCGCCCATGTTCGTTGCAACAACAAAAAAAGGTCTTCTTGCGACTGGATACCCTCCATATTCGGCAGAGCTCTTCTCTGTAGCATATCCCATGCATGCTCAATCGGGTTCAAGTATGGCGACTGAGCAGGCCAGGGCAGGACATTGATGTTAGCTGCGGCGAGAGTCTGTCTTACAACTCTTGCGGTGTGCGGTCGTGCATTATCATGCATTAACTGAAATAAGGGACCGATTTGCACTTGTAGAGGAACGATGACGTCTGATACAATCGTCTCAGCATAAATTTGAGCGTTGAGGTTGCCTCTGATCCAAATCAACTCAGTTCTTCCGCCGATCCAAATACCCGCCCATACCATGATGGTTCCACCACTATAAGGATGGACTTCCTGGCAGGATTTTAATCGCTGTTGGCGTCCAGGGGTTTTCCAGTGTCGTATACGTCTTGTATCCGGTCTCATACCAAAACGAGACTCATCAGAAAAGCACACGAAACGCCATTGTTCTTCTGCCCAATTTCTGTGTTCAAGAGCCCATTGATATCGAATCCTACGATTGTGCATTGCTATAGGTGGTACCCGTAGCGGTCTTCGGGAATGAAGGTTCACTTCATGCAAGCGGTTTCTGACTGTTTGGTCGCTAATTAAGTTCCCTGAAGAGTGATGAAGCCTCACGGCTAACATCATGGCGGTTATTGTTGGAGCTCTTCGAGTTAAGATTTGAATGTATCGGTCTTGTCTCCGTGTGGTGCAGCGATACCGTCCTCCATGGCGCTCAGCCACGGTACCAGTGCTTCGGTAACGTGTCCAAAGTCGACTGATAACACTCTGACTTGTATTCAGAGCTAAAGCCACAGTACGTTGCCGGGAACCAGCTTCTATCATTCCCACGGCTCTGAGCATTTCTTCCCTGCTTAAATGACGTCGCCGCTCCATAATAACGTTGGTTTTAATCAGTAGTAGGGAAACAGTAGCACTAATAATGTCTTCAATGCGTTGTATGTTTTTATAGGGAAAATATTGACAGCTGATTTTCATCTTTTACTCGAATTTGATTCACAGTTCCTGATTCAAATTATGAAATGCACCAAAAAGGATCCATATAAATTTATAAAATCATAAATTTATTACAAAGCCACATCTCAATCTCAAGAAATCCGCATAAAAATGCTTGATCCCTAGACACTTTTGATGTGTGTATATATATTTATTATGATTAAAATACAAAATTTTTATAATTGTTAGTTTTATTGAATTTGAATGTTAATATAATAATGTGTTACCTACTTAATTTAATTTTTATGTATTATTTGATGGTAAATTTATAATAATACTATTGCGTGGTGTGTTTTTATTTGTTTCTGATTTTTGATTTACTAACATTATTTTTAAGTGTGCTTATTAACAATTTATGGATCATTGTGTCTGAAAATAAATGAATAATTATTATGTCCTTTATTAATCTTTAATATAATAATAATTAAGTCTCATTTTTATATTTTACGTATCTGTTATAAAAAATAAATTTAAAAAATTACATTTTTTTATTATTACAACAAATACTAAAAACAGAATAAAATAAATATTTAAAAGGGCTCCCACATAAAAAAGTGTTTTTTTTTTGCTCGTTTGTATAAATAGTGGAACCCTTCGTGCGCGAGTCCGACTCGCACTTGGCCGGTTTTTTTATTTCGGTTAAAAATAAATAGAAACAGCCGCTCTTAGTGACGTCACTTGAAAATAAATAATATTTAACTTCCTACTCTAAACACGCTATCGTTATTTTTTATGTGAACTTTAGTTGATATTTCTTGTTTTCCTGGAAAGAGATAAGCAGAATACGGTTCAGTGATATCCGAGTTATAAACACAATATAAGATTAATTAGTCCGCGCTTACAAACAGCAAATTATTGTGTTATTTTACATAGGTAGGTATTCGCAATTGATTCGAAGTTGGTAAAACATTTTTCTGTGTTCTATTCTATCGTATTTATTTTATTGGTTTAAAAGTACCGTATACCGTACCTACCTACGTTTTTTTAGATATTCGTTTTTATTTACCAATTGTTTGTGAATGTGTGGACATTGTAGGCCTTGAAATTCCTAGATGATTGTTATCTTTTTATCTTGTTCTACGTTTTGTAGTAAGCTACGATTTATTGTCGGGCCTACGCTGTCCTCCCATACTTATGTACTAACGCTGTAACATACAAATATTGTAAAACCAAATGATTCTAAAAGAGTAACCATGGAGTTTGTTGCCGCTTCTGCTTCATAGGAAACGACCAACCCGAACCGTGCACCTTTAGTCGACGTTTTATAAGTGCCCATGCAGGCTTATGTGAAATAAAATAATTTGATTTGAAATGAGGAAAGTTTTGAGTATGAATGTGGATGGGTATAAGAGTAGACGAAGACCAAAAAACGATGTATAGACTGTGTGAAGGATGGTATGGCAGTAAAGGAGGTGTCTGATGAGATGGTGATTACTAAATAAGTATGGAAGAAGAAGACATACTGTACTGCGCCGATTCCAAATGAATTGGAATAAGGGCAACGAATGAGTATAGTGCCTAAAAATAAACAGAAAAAGTTAGTTTATTAAAATTGGTCTGGGAGAAGAAGAGATCGTAACGTAATACGCTTCGTCGGCGTCAATTAAAAAACTCAGAGTGTGTAACATTACCTAACACACTTAAGTAAGGATATTTTGGCGTTTGACTAAAATCAGGACTAAGGCCGTCATCTTGATTTTCAATATTTACATTAAAAAAAAACTATTTCAAAAATGTTTAACAACGCCCCTGAGTACGTCATTCGAGCGTCAAAATAATACATACAAATCTCCATTCACTTGCTTTCTAATCAGTAAAATCAATAAAGTTGGAGTTTACTAGGGACGTGGGGCCGGGCGCCGCACCGGCCGCGCCGCCGCGCCGCTCGATACGCGCGCGCCGCGCGTACCGTGCGTCACCCACCTCCTCAGATCATAGCCAGCCACCCCATTTCACCATCACAACGTCATTGTGTATCATTAAAGCTAAAAATATATACGCCCAAAAATCATTTTAAAAAAAAGTGAATATATATCAGTGATTTTGGCAGCGAAAGCCGGCGCTTCTGTTCACGTGGACCGACTGTTTCTCAAACAAATTATTGTATTAGTTTCTAATAAACCAAATAATTTAATGCGGTAAATCTCGTGAAATTACGTGCGTGTCCTGTAAAACACCGCAAAAAAAAACCAAACAAGCTCTTTGTTTACACTACTATCGATAAAAACAATAAAATATTATTAGGTGCTTACCTAAGTGCGTTACCGTGGTGAAACACCACGGTAAACTCTATTATAAATATAGCGCAGCCAGCAACAAAAAGAGGTGTAAGAATGAATGAGGTAGATTTGATTAAAGAGGTTGAAAAGCGCCCAATTTTGTATGATAAGTCTGTGAGCGGTTTCAATAAAACAAAGCTTCGAGACGATGCGTGGAAAGAGGTTCAAGAATCACTCAACGTTTCTGGTAAGTATCCCAATATTTTTGTTTATGTGAACGCAAGAACGCAACCAAGTATTTGATTTCTTAGTCATATCTTCATTTCCAAGATGATAATTTAAAGCTACGTCATTTACCTACGTGGGTGCCTCATCTGAATCGGAATTTTACTTAAGTACCAATACCAATAGTGTCTCAACACCTTTGAATATACAGCGACAACATTCAACAGTGTGACATCATTAGTTACCCGTTGCAAATTGTTAAACTTACGGAATATCTTCCGTGATTATTATTTATTGTGAGCTCCCGATATTTCAACGCTTTTGCAAATGCTATGATCGCGGGATGACTGATTATGTTGTTTTTAACACAAACACCATTCCCAACGATCTAGGGATCCTACTACTTGCCTAATTACAAAAAGAGCCTATTATTGTCCTTAATTTTTACCTTGAGTCCGTGTTTTCATTCGTAGAATCGGAATGCAAGAAACGATGGAGATCCCTCCGTGACTCGTTCATAAAGTTGCAGAGAACGCATGGAGGTCGTACCAGGTGGCCTTACCATCAGCATATGAGGTTTCTGCTGCCGCATATAGAACCCAAAGACAATGGGTAAGTAGAAGCACCTAGGTATTTCTTTAGTTTATTTATAATGGTATATGAATTATGCTCTATGTTGACACTGGACTCTTTGTTATTAGCAGTTTCAACACTTAATTCGAGCTAAAACTCAAAGCATTTGTTTCAATTATACCTAATTTCAAGGAGTCGGTCAGTTAGAAAGTTGAAGCTTGCCCGTTTCAAAACTTAGATCCCTCTAAGAACGAGCTACATCCAATGACATTTTTAGGGTTCCGTACCTCGAAAGGAAAAAACGGAACCCTTTTAGGATCACTTTGTTGTCCGTCCGTCTGTCCGTCTGTCTGTGAAGACCCTTTTTCTCAGGAACGCGTGGAGGTATCAAGCTGGAATTTATATCAAATACTCAGGTCTACTGTCCCTTAGAGCTGTGAAAAATCCAACTTCTAAGCCAACGCAATCAAAAGATACAGCCGTTAAGCCGCAAATTTTCGCAAATTTTCGACACTCGCAAGGGAATCAAAACCTACAGGGTATATACTTCCCGTGAACTCAGAATCTTGAAATTTGATACGAAACAACGTCTCATAGCACCGATAAAGGACAAATTGCGAAAACCGATATCATATAATAAAAATATTTTTAATAATTTTTGTACGGAACCCTCTGTGCGCGAGTCCGACTCGCACTTGGCCGGTTTTTTAAATATCAATAACCTGTGCTATCTAAAACAAAAGTACCTAATTTAAAAGAAAACCCTTCTTCTCGACTTATCGTTTTCGTTATTACATCTACAGATCAACCGCCAAAAAGGAGACCGAAGATTCAGACAATGAAGATGAAATACGCCAACGTCAATGCTTACCGGAACTGACCTACAGTCAAGACACCAAATACGAAGAAGACGATGATGATGAAGACTCCCAACCCTCGCCTAAGAAAGCTCGTCAGAACTCCACCGACGAAGAAGTGACCTCTTGTTCGTGTAACAGATCGGACCCTGACGAACTTTTCCTCATTAGTTGTGCCCCCACACTTAAACGGCTGAACTCTAAACAGAACGCTCTTGCCAGACTTAAAATCCAACAAGTATTGTTGGAAGCGGAATTCGGATCGGATCTTCCCTACGTGACACCGGCTAGTGATTGTGATTTCGATGCGGTTGAATAAGGCTGAATATACCGCGTGTTTTATTAGATATTAAATAGCACATAGATTTTATTGAAACAAATATACACGAAGTTAGAAAGATTTATATCATTTTTAACAGCGTCATCATTTTGGTCAGCATAAAAAGGTGCCATGACTGTTAAAGCAAAGAGTCTCTATAAATTGCCGGTTATGAGTGATAATTGAACGGTTTTATCTATTAATGCATGCTTCTGTACCACCCAGGTGTCGATTTTCTAAAGGAGACTTGATTACTTGCTACCATACATCTCTCCTTGTGACGCTAGCATCTTTCTTCCCAACTTTGCACTTTAAATGTTCGTTGTCAACAAGTACGTATGTATCTATTTTCTTTAAACTATATCATTTTGTTTTTACATGGATATCTCTATACTAACCTCACTAGTAATACATAGGAGGGTATCTAAAAGGTGTTATGTCATCACTCTGAATCTTGTATACTGTTTCGTCCCGTCTCTTAATTAATCCCACATTGTAAGTTTAATATTCTTGGTCCTTCTATTCTCCACATAATCATACTACAAATTTTAGTCTATTAATGACATTATGCCAAAAACTGAAGGGTGGAAATCTAATAAGTAGCAAAACAACAGTGGAGGAGTTTAGGTAGCTCCTGGGTGAACTCTATTCATTTCCGCCTTTATTAGTTTAATTAAAACTAATCTATGCATTGGGTACTTTGCAGTTTTCTACTAGTCGCAAAAATGGTTGATGTAGTGTAATCATCAATCACAATATTTCTTACAAAAGCTGGTATAGGGTGGGGGACCCAGTCGAATGCCTTTAAAATAGATTTTTTAGGTATTTCTGTTCTATGATTGTAATTATGTAGGTCGATAAATATAAATTAATTGTTGAGACAGCAATGAGGTATCTCATTGCTGATGAAAACAATCGCCAGAAACATTTGGTTTGTAACGTTTACATAAATGTAGAGTTGGAGAATGAATGAGTTTTTGCTTGAAGTTATAGTACCTATTTAATATCGAATTATTTTGGCGGTTGGCGTCAATTTCAGTTGCATTTAATTAGATTAATTAAATAAATATTGAATAATATTTGCGAAATAAAACTTTTAAATAAGAAGCGTTTTACTTTTTGCTGTACCTTGTGTTACTTCCATGATCCATCATCATTATTATTGCCTAGTTAGTATTGTTAGCTGTGACTACACAGGGCACTAGCCAGTCAAAGTTTTTCTAGTGGAGAGAATTTTATTGTCACTTCAGCTGCATGTTTTTGGGCGAAGAGGGCATGATATAAGGTGAAGCATAGTTTGCGACACAGCTCCATCTTCCCAATTGAGTCCGGAGACATTTCAAGGACTTCCAGGTGGCCCACGGAAGGTTTGACCTTGCAAGAAGGTGCTCACTTGGTGGTAAGTAGTGAGATGGGTCAGCTTTTTTCCCATAGCTTACATCGGCTTTAGGCAATGTTAGCATCATGACAACCCTATCATCCAGGAACAAATTCCAAATGGAAAAACCCAACAACACTTTACCTGACCTAGAAATTCAATAAATTCATTATTCCACAGCTATTTAGTAGAACGCATAGTTTCGACATGAAAAGCTACGATAAAAAATCTTCATACAAAGGAAATGTTTAAAAATATTTTTTCAGTAGCTCTTAATGGGGATGGAAACTGTGGAACTAATGGCGCTACCATAGCTGGTTCCAAGCATCATCATTGGTTGAAAAAATCTGGTAATGGTCATTTTATATTTCATAATAGCTCGACCTCATTGGTCAGATTGAGAACCAGCTATAGTCGTGCCATCTACAATTAGCTTTTAACGGTCTTCCCCATTAAACTACAATGGTAGTTAATGTCATTGTAACGTGATTTTCACTGGGTACTGAAATAACCTACTATTAGGTTCCTGATACCTCAAATATACCATTACAGGCACTTATGAAAGTCAAAAAACGCGAAGCTACAGTCCCAGTCACAAGGCATAATAACTTTCGAAAGTACTGTAGTCGCCCATGCCAAAGCGTAGATCTCTATGGAGAAGAATGGGCAAGAACCTCCATGGACAGTCTTTTAAATTAAAATATGTTACAAAATCTTGGTTACATAATTTATGTTGAAAATTACAAATATGTGAGAACGAGGTAGAAATTCGTGTAACAGCGTCCCGTGTTCTCCCCGCCATTGCAATCATTTTCCCCTTGTAGTTACGGAGTTTTGGTGACCAAAGTTCCAACTTTTTCACAAGTTTTATTAAAATAAAAGTTTTAATATTATTACTTTACCTTAAATACTTCTAGGACCCCTGTAGTATTCAATGCATCCTTCAGTACAATGTTTTAATGGCGTTACTTTTTTTAATGGGACAAGCCCAAACCACTACAACTTTTGAAAGCCGGAATCAACAGTGGGGACCACCAGAAAAACACCAACACAAACAAGCTCGATGAAGTCTCGGAGAAAAAACTTAACTGTCTTGGATCATCATCATCTGCGTAGCATTTTCCCAACTTTACAAATGTCGGCTTCCAGTCTTACTGGATGCAGTATTTTACATGGAGCGAGTGCCTATCCTGACCTCCAAAACCCAGTTAGTACTGGGTAATAAGATACCCCTTGGTAAGACTGGTTATCAAATTTAACTGTCTTGGATCCCGCAACGGAATAAATAAAAAAAATAATAGTGGAAGAGTACGTAGGTTGAACATAATTTCCATTTCGCTCTAAAGGGTGTAAAACACCTCTTAACGAAACCGGAAGGCCCTGGTTCTCCCTGTCATTGCGATCATTTTTCTGTTCTACGCCATACCTGGGAACGTTCTAGTTACGGAGATATTAGGGGTCAAAGTACAACATTTTGACAAGTATTTTTTTAAATACAAGTTTTAATGGAAGGTTTTTACTTTAAACACCTCCACGACCCCCGTACTATTCAATCCGGTCATCAGCACAATGTTTTAAGTGCGTTACATTGAGTTCTACCACAAAACATGATTTTACACCCCCCAAAAAAAAGTCGTTTCCCAGCAATAATTTTTGCGTAAAGTTACTTAGTTTCATGTACAGAATGCTTGGTTGACGGCTTCGTGATGAGGTGATTTACACTCCGTATGTCAGCAGGAGACAGAACAAAAAAAGGCCAGTAGGCCAAAGGGACGTTTAAAACTATAAGGGGATAAGTCCAGTTAATTGCCAGTTGTTTTTGCTGCGGCGTCACTGCTGCCATCTGCTGTCGCCTTCGAAATTGTACCTTTAAAATAACTGGCGAAATGAGGATACCTTGTTCAGCCGGTACAATCCCACGACTAATATGTTCCCTTGCAAGTGGTCATACCTAGTTTATGTGTAGTCTAGTACACCTGTGGCACATTTCATGTCGTTTCTAGGTCAGTAGTGAGACTGGTCTAGACTTCTATTATCTACAAATATTGGTACCTGCGGCAATAGGTCTGAGTTTACATAGATAGAAGATGACTAGCCAGTAATAATCAAATAAAACTGCATATGTCACTCCTTGTTCGGAATTGTGTAGTAGGTAAGTTTCTGTTAGTTTTAAAAGTTAGATTTCGGAGTAAAAAGATTTCCGCGAAAGTGTTTCTGTACCTGCTTATTATGGATGGATGAATTTTCAGTTGAATTTAACCAACTTGCTCGGGAATCTACACATGCGTTATGCATCTGCATCTAGCTATGTGAACTCACTGAAAAATAAGGACGTACAAGTTTTAGCCTTATTGTTTCATGCAGGAACGAGGAGTGATGCATACTTAATCTAATCTGGATCATAGAGCCCGCATAAAGATGAAACTTCTTGAACATATTCTCTGCAAAATAGCCTTTCGATTTTTTCATCGTCATTATTTTCGCCACAGTCGCCGATCTCAATTTATTTGGAGTCGGCGCAACATCTCTTTTTCCATTTATCTCTAATCTGACATCGCAGTTGTCAGTTACGCCCTATTTAGACATATCATCATTCACAATTGTTTCTAACGGTTTTGTTTAGTAAGGTACTTTTCCAGCTTAGTCGTGTTTTTCAAATTATTTGCTGTGGTAGTACATTTTATTATAATAGCTAGGTAGATACCTAGGTACAGTCACAAATAATTATGTATTTAGTGGTACACTTGGCTTTTTGTGATTTTTCGTGGCATAACGATTGCAACTTTAAGATATTTCATAACTTAGTATTATAACCTCACGCCTGTTATCCCCGAAGGATTAGGCAGAGGTGGACGTAATAGTACACTCACATTTCATCAGTTATGTTTTCTTTAAGTCCCATGTAATGGGGGGCGAGCCTATTGCCTTCAACCTGGCACAAATCCAGATTCCGTTGCTGCTACTTAGAAATTCTCGACAAACCCAATAACACTTTGCCCAAGCCGGGAATCCGACCCAAGACCTCAAGCTCAACAGTCGCGCTTACGACCACTCGACACACAACGAGGCAGTCAATAAAAACATGGTGGTATTTCAAAATAATTATCATCATCTGCCTAGCCTTTTCCCAAACTATCTTGGGGTCGGCTTCCAGTCTAACCGGATGCAGCTGAGTACCAGTATTTTACATGAAGCGACTGCCTATCTGACCTCCACAACCCAGTAACTGGGTAATACGATACACTTTGGTAAGACTGGATGTCAGACTTAGCTTCTGACTACTCGTAACGACTGTCAAAGATCTACACATGACAGCCGGGACCAACGGCTTAACGTGCTTTCCGAGGCACGGAGGAAGTTCGATATGTAATTATGGTCACCCATCCATAGACCAACCGCGGCAAGCACGGCTTAACCGTAGACATCGATCTGGGCGGCTGTTATTATTTTAGCCACGAGCTCCTCCAAAATAATTATATGGGGTCTAAAATACTACGTTCAGAAGAAAGTGACGAAGATAGCTCACGCTTAGTGCTTTGTCTCTTTAATTCTGTTTTAGTCATAGGTACTTATTTAAATGATTAACTCATATGCGGGGTGTAAGGGACACCGACGCGAAAACACTTAAATCAAATCAAATCAAATCCATTTATTTGCCAGAATGTAGGTTTACACGGTGGTGTGATCTTAAAACTAATAGTGGCCCCTTTACATTCTACCATTGCATATGGTGTGCAAATATTTAATTTTAACCTGGGCCCTTTTATTATTATACTGAGGTACCACTTACTCAGTACATCATTCTGACCCCCCCCCCTCACATAAAAATATTCGCGTCAGTGTCACACCTTGTACCTATTATTACGGGTTAAATCGTACAATGGTTAATCAAACCAGGATTGTAGCGGAGCTCCGCTTCCGCCTCTGCAACTGTAACCATGGAGTTTCTTGCCGGTTTCCTCTCCATAGAAAACGACCAACCCGGCCCGGGCACCTTTTGTAGACGTTTTATAAGTGCCCATGTACGCCTATGTAAAATATAACGTTTTGATTTAGGACCTGAGACCTTTGCGGGTTTGCCCAGCTGTGGGAAAAAAGGGTTAAAAAATAAATAAAAAGTTTAAACGTGGTGCTCTTGACTGTACCTACTTATTATGATAGACAGACAGGAATGTTACTGTTGTTTTTCAATTAAAATAATACAAACGCTTATTTTTTATAGTAGGTATCAGTAAAAGCAATTAATCAAGTATTCAGCAGAATTAACTAGAGCAAAAAACATTAATTATCAAGGTCCGAAGTACATTGAGTTTTAGGGTTCCGTTAGAGTTAACCGCCACACAGTTTTGATGTGTCCCAGTTTTGATCAGTCGATCAGTCTTTCAGACTATGAGCAGATGAGATGGTTCTGATGGCGTGTTGGGCGCTACTCTCAGTAGAGTCTGCCCTAACTTTTCGAATTCATTCTTCGCGCTGACTGTTCTGGTCAAAGATGTCCCGTCGCTTTTTTAACCGACGGATACTTTCTGGGATGGTAAGCTGCCCTGCGAGGTTATTTGGATGCTTTTGGAGTCGGGATTTGTAGTTGTCACCATGTGTACTTATCTCCTCGTTGACCAAAGGAATATTGAGGATTTCATGGATCTCTGTTGTCTTAATAAACCATGGTGCGTTGGATATTTGTTTCAGTATGTAATTTTGTGCCCTTTGCACTTTCATTATGTTGGAGGCACTGGCTGATCCCCACAGTTGGATGCCATATGTCCAGATTGGCTTTAGTATACTCTTGTAGATAAGGAGTTTGCTGTCTATTGCCAGTTTTGAGTTTTTCCCTAAGAGCCAGAAGAGACCTCTGTATTTTAGGTTCATTTCTTCTCTTTTTGTTTCAACATGTTTCCTCCACGTGAGCCTGCGGTCAAGATGCATGCCTAAATACTTCACGGACTCTTGATGTGGTAGTTGAGTGCCGTTTAGGGTGACCGGGTCACAGTCTTTTTTGCAGAGAGTAAATGTGATGTGCACCGACTTGGACACGCTGGCGGCAATTCTCCATTTGGCCAACCATTCTTCAGTCTCATTTAAGCTGGCTTGCAATATGCGAGATGCTTGCGTAGGACATTTGTGCGAAGCAAGTAAGGCAGTGTCATCTGCAAAGGTGGCAGTTGTGATGTCAGAGCTCTGTGGTAGGTCGTACGTGAACAGGGTGTACAGCACAGGTCCGAGGACTGATCCCTGTGGTACTCCTGCGGATATTTCGTGGAATCCCGAGGTAGATTGGTTTTCTCGTACTTGGAATATTCTATTTGTAATATAGGATTTCAATACACCATAGAATGTATGTGGTAATACAGTTTTTATCTTGACAAGCAATCCTTTGTGCCAGACTCTGTAAAAGGCTTGTTGTATGTCCAGAAAGGCAGCTGAGCAGTACTCCTTTTGCTCAAAAGATTTCCTAATCGTTCTGCACACTCTATGGACTTGTTATATGGTAGCATGTTCTTTTCGAAATCCGAATTGGTGATCCGGGACAATGGACTTCTCATTGAGAACATGTAACATTCTATACAGTAGGGACTTTTCGAAGAGCTTAGACATAATCGGTAAGAGACTGATTGGTCTGTATGAAGTGACATCATGTATTCGTTTACCGGGTTCATCATCATCATCATTTCAGCCGGAAGACGTCCACTGCTGGATATAGGCCTCCCCCAAGTGTAGCCACATTGACATAACATGGGGGGTTTTGCCATAATCGCCACGCTTGGCAGGCGGGTTGGCGATCGCAGTAAGGTTGTTACAAAAGCACAGAGAACGCTGCTGCCCATTCTCTGGCAAGTCCCTTAGTCGCCTTTTACGACACCCACGGGAAGATATGGGATGGTGCTATTCTTTACGTCCGACACCATACAGAGCAAGGTTACCGGGTTTAGGGATCATTATTATTTGTGATACTTTCCATATCTCTGGAAAGTAGCCTACACGTTGAATGGCATTAAAGAGCATAGTGAGGTACACAATTCCTTTGCGAGGTAATTCTTGTAGGACTTTTTTGTCGATAAGATCATGACCTTGGGCCTTGTTGTTGTCCATTGAGTTTATATTCCTACGTATCTCCTTAGGTGTTACTAACTTCAAGGGTAGATCCAGTTGGAGATCTTGGTTCAGGACAATGTCTATATCAGATTCATCTGCATTTGGTCTCGGGTTATTAGGCTTAAATACATCGCTGAGATGGTTTGCAAATGCATCAGCTTTTTCTTTATCTGTTCTAAACCAGGTTCCATTTGGGTTCCGAAGTGGTGGTTTGTGGTACAAAGGTCGATCCAGGTTTCTACAGGCTCTCCATAGCGAGTAATCAGTTGCTTTTGTAGCTGTGAGACCTTCCAAGTACGTATCTAGAGCGACGTCATCTGCTTCCGTTATAAGAGTTTTCAGTTCTTTAATAGCTTTGTTTAGTGCCGTTTTGTCATTTGGATGCCTACTAGTGTGCTATATACGCCGTAGTCTTCTTTTTTCCATAATTTTAGACCTTATGGTTTCCGAGTATACTTTATTTTGGTGTGATCGTTCTTTGGCTTCCGGAGTTGACCAGCGACAACTTTCTTGGATTAGAGAGGTGAGGTTTCTCGCAGCAAAGTCGATGTCTGACTCAGTCTTCAGTGGTATGTTTAACTTGATTCCGTCTTCGACACATTCACGAAATAAATACCAATCTGTGCGTTTGTTATATAATTTGGGGTTTCTTTCAGTGTTCAAGACCGTGGTGCCAATCGTCAGTATTACCGGAACATGGTTTGAGTTAGCATCCAGGCTTGTCTCCACATGGTGAAAGAGCCTGGACAATCCCTTTACAATAAAAAAGTCTATGACATCCGGGAGTTTATTTGGGTCTGTGGGCCAGTTGGTGGGGTCCGTTGTAGAGATTGTCCTGAGATGGTTTTTGTCTATACTCTTTTTGAGCTCTCTTCCCCTTGTATTAGTAAGTCTGGATGCCCAGTGAACATTTTTGGCGTTCCAGTCACCACCGGCAATGAAGCGGATCCCTAGGCTGTTAAAATACTCATTATATTGGTCCTCTTTTAGCTTATGTTTGGGAGGGCAGTAGATGGCAGATACATTAAATGTTCCGTTTCGATCTTCTATGGCGACGGTTGCTGCTTGTATGTGCTCAGTTTTGAATTGTGGTTGTTCGTAGTGTTTTATATTAGACCTTACTATTATAGCTGCTCCGGCGTGTGCAGTGCCATCTGGGTGATCAGTGCAGTAGATGTTATAATTCTGTATTTTAATACTACTGTTTACGGTTGTATGAGATTCTGGAACTAGTAGTATGTCTATGTTGTGGGAGTGTAGCAGTACTTCAACCTCTAATTTATTTGGGGATAGCCCCGCTGGGTTCCATGTTGCTATCTTGAGGGAAGTCATTGTGACATCTTAGTGACTAGGGTCGTTATGAGATTCATTAATATACTCATGTGTTGTAGGATTAAGTCAAATTTTTCTGCTTGTTTTGTAAGTATCTCTTCTATGCTTAGTGTGGCAACATTCTCATTTTTTGATGTTTTAGTTACTTCAGAGTATAGCTTGTCCGTGTTTTTGGGTTTTGGCCATGCTTCGATTGGGTAGACCGCAGGCGTTGGTCGGGTCCATTTATTTGGAAGGGTTGGGTAGTTTTTCTTTTGTGGAAGGGCCTCTTCATTGGCATTTGGTTTTGGGTTCCCTCTGGCCTTAATATGTGGTTGTGTGTTTGACTTCCTTGCTAGTATTTCTCTGTATACTTCGCACCTTTTGAAGTTTGCTGGATGCGCGCCTTGACATAGGGCACATTTTGCTGGGGTGTTACGATCTTTCTTAGGGCATTCTGCAGTTTTATGTGATTGACCGCATTTCACGCATCGGAAGGGCCTCATGCAGTAATTTTTAGAGTGCCCATACTGTTGGCATCTATGACATTGCACTATTGAGGTTCGTTTTCGTGGGTCTTCTATGGTTACCGACTGATGGTGTATGAATTTAATATTTTTATAGCCTTGTTGGATAGGCTGGGTTGAAGGTTGGCGAAGAATGTAGATGTTGGTTTCTTTTCTGGGCCATATTTTACATTTATTATCTCCCCAATCACAGTATTTCCTGTCGCTTCTAGTGCTTCTTTTATCGCACTGCTTGGTGTGGAATGATGTAGGTTCCTTATCACTATTCTAAAGGGTCGCTTATCCTTCGTATTAAATGTATGCCCAATTAACCCATTTTTTCTAACAATATCTATTGTAGTTTTGTAGACCTCTATATTGGCGCAATTAATCCTTAGTTGATTCTGGTTGATGATTTTGTATGTGAAGTGTGCTTTGTTTACCACACTCTCTAGCAGCTCAGTTAACTTGGTAAGGTCTTCAATGCCATACAAGATTATGGGTGGTGGCTTTACAACTTTTTTAGCTGTGTCAGTATGCGCTATTGTTGTGTCTTCTTCCTGGTCTACTGGGAGTCCACTGAATGTGTTGGTGGTAATTATTCTCTCTGGAGATGGTGAAGAAACTTTCTTTCTTTTGGCATTTCTTGAGGCTGGTGCTCTCTGCCAACTGGGAGGATTGGCGTCTATGTTGTCCGTAATATTCCTCATCTCATTGTGCTCTGTGTTTTGGATTTGTGTTTCAATGTTGGCATCCCTTATTGAGCTAAGTGATAAACTTCTTGGTCTAGTCTCAAATAGACCCGGATGAAAGGCTTGCTGGACCAGCTTCTTATTGCTCTTGCTCTCTTTAAGACCAGTAGTATTTACTGGTAAGGGGGATACCTGTGAGCGCCGGGGGCTAGCCGGATTGCATGGCAGAACATTCTCATTATTTTCACTCATTTCATTACTTTTTTTGGGAATATAGTGAAGCACTTTCCCAAGGCACTTCACATCAAAATTTCGGGTTGATGGCCTAGCCTTTGATGATCCAACATCTCTCTACAAGGCAGTAGGTGCCGTTTTTGGTGTCGAAGTTAGCATCTTCTGAGCTGGTTACAATTTCGGGGTAACGCCCTAGCCTTTGATGATCCAACATCTATCCACAAGGCAGCGGCTGCAGTTTAATTTAGGAGTTAGCATCTCCTAGACCCCTTTTTTTTCCCCTAGCCAGTTTGTTCGGTTACATGACTTCATTGGTGCAAGGACACCGCAGACGACAATCGGGCGCCGAAAGCTCGCCCTCGCCCTTCATACTTAGCTGCTACAGGTCCCGAGGCAGATGGAGTGTGTGAAGCTCGTTACGGACCGCAGCATTGCCCAGAGGGGACGACCCACAAGGAATGAAATTTGTGCATGGACGTGTATGAAGGACTTGTCGGTGAGCGCCTGATAGCCTAGCTTCACACACCTAGGCGTGCGCGTTGGAAGCTTAGCATTTTTTAGGAGCGAGTTCATTGGCAAAGAAACCCGCCCCACTAAGACCTACACCGACCCCAACCCCCCCAAAATATTATAATTACATATTGCCGTACCAATGAGAATGTGTCCGTCCTGCTACAACTAACCAAATGGCAGACAGGTAGATATGACCTGAAGATAGAAACCATGGTATTATTGAGAGAAATCAATCGGGAGGAGGGATCCTCTCCTGTAGCTGCTGGGCAGACTGATCGCCGTGACACTATCGGATCCGATGGGCATAATCTAGTCGCCGAGATCCTGAGGGGCACCATCACACGTGCATATAATAACACCTGCCCACTTCCCATTTTATCAACCTCATCTTGAAGCCTTCACACACACACACAAACTCGATCGAATTTGTTCCGGACCATCATATCGCGCCGGCATAATCATAAGATCGCGTAAACGCAAGTGCCAGTGATCCTACGTCATCTTAACGCACCACATATCGCTAAGCCCTCGACCATACCGAGGGACACCTGTATCGTCACTCACCGTGCTGATACTTCGGCCATTTTTATTTGTAATCCATCCAGTCAATATACAGTCCACCAGCAACAACTAGAGCTTGACACTCACTGCACGCCGCACGGCACGGTTGACGCTGTGATTGAGCGATTGACTGCTGCGCTGCGTGTCGTGGGTTCGATCCCCGAACGGAACTTATATTTGTATGACCTACAGGTAGTTATTCCGGATCTGGCAGTATGTGTAAGTTTAAATGTCTGTAAACGCAACCACGATACAAAAGAAATACTTTTTTTTTCGGATTGGAAATCATCAAATGACTCTCCCGCTGTGGGCGGAGCGGAAGGGAGTGTCAGACTTGACTGACTAAACCCATCCATGTTCCTTCTTAGCCCTTTGTGTTCCAGGGCCACGGTAACTCTTTCGAACAGCCCGCAGCCCTGGCAGGCATCGGCCCTCTCGGACTCCTTCCGATTTGCAGACATCTCCATGAGGCGCGCGTGGAACACGAACGCGCCGTCGGCACGGCCTGTCGTCATAAGACGGACGGACGGTTGGCTAGCCCAATACTCACCGTCCACAGGCCCGCGAAACAAAAGAAATACCTTGTGTGGGACAATGTTTAAAAAAAAAGTACACCTTGTAGATGGGATAGTCTGCGAAGATGCTTCTTGCAGACCTACAAGAGCCATTGACCACCCCATACATGATATCATTCAATCATTCATACCTATAACTACCCGCAAACCGGCAACATTTAGCATAACAGAATAACTAGCCGAAAAGGTTCCCAATGCTGGGACGTGGGTCTAGAGTGGGTCGTAACGCCATCCACCACGCCCAGCGTGTGCTCATGCTTATCATCATCATCACTCTCACCATAGTTTTTTTTTTCCAGGGCCACCTTTTTGAGAGCAGTAGTGATGAAATAATTTAGATACAGAAGGTAAAGTTCCTCGCCTGAGTTCGAATACAACTCATACGGCAGTAACTACGGCATACAACTCTTATGTCACGGCAGTTTCTACTGGACCATCAAGCCAGATTGCAGTGCTTTAAGTTTTTCCACCTGTGTATGTGGTCTATTGGTCTACTACTACTAAAATCCGTAAAGTCGTTGGTAAAACATAGTTGGGAAAAAGCTAGAAATGATGAAAGCAATATAAAACACATTTCAGTACAAAACATGATTTATTTTTATCTTAATTAGTCTATGTAGGTACTTACCTATTTGTGTTCGACATAAATAAAATACTTAATACTATAAAATTATAAATAAACATAACAACATTATAATTTTCCATCCGTTGCATTTCCTTATTAGTATGGTCAGCTACGATAACCGATTATCACTTATGAGCGTTTACGCCTTACGATATTTCATACAAACTTTTTAGACCTATGCATCCTGCTTATGCGTATTAAGTTTCAATAAAACGGTCCAGTCATTTAGAAAAATAAGGACTTGAAAGTTTGTATGAAATGCCGTAAGGTGTAAACGCTCAGATTGAACATAAAATTATAACTATTTTTGAGCACAATATTAAAAAAAGTCAACCCGCATAAAATTTTAAGATAAGTAGTCAAAATATTTTAAATTAGGTTCGTGGATGCAGAGAGTGTGGATCGAATTATTTCGTGTTGAGACAAAGAATTATAATTAGTTTGTATGGGTGTCTATTTACTACTTACATAATTCTGAACCACATCGCCATAGAAACTTTTCATTCGCAACGACGAAAATTTATATGGGGGGGGGGGGTTCAAAATGGTGTACTGTATGCTTGGTAACCGTTTCAGCGTCGTTGTCCCTGTATATAAAGGAGATTACATGACTTGTAACTGATCATTGGTAAAAAAAAAATAAACAAAGCTAAATAGCTAATACTTATATGTTAGTCGATTTGATTAATTTCGCACTCATGATCACATTTTCTCATTACAGTTTTCAATCCTGAAAATGACGGAGTGATAATTAGCCCGAATTATCGTAATATTTGTACGGAAAATTTAAAGTACTACTTTAGTTAGGTAATGTGAAACATCGACACAATTTCAAGTTTCATAAACTAGTTTCATGAAGTTATATTGTCATGTTGTTTGGTTAGAATTACATAACGAGTAGGTATTACGTACTTGGAAACGCAAGCCAAACAACGCAACGCAAGCTTGGCATGCAAGCCAAAGGGCAATTAAGAATATTGGGAGTCACAAGAGCTCTCGAAATGTGACAAATTATTTAGCAACACATAAATAACATTCCCAACACATTTGATTATAGGTACAAATATAACATCTATTCTTACATTATTGATTCACAAACCGTAAGTTTAAATTCACTACACCATCCGCACAGTAGGCAAATTATTTTCACCATGCTCATCAAGTTGTAACTGCTTCCCGTATCTTTGTAAGAGTTCCAAAACTATTCCGTTAGTCCATCCGAACCCAGACTGGACGGAGTACTCTCCCCCTCCGCCGTGACCCCCCGCCTGCTCACAGCTGTACTTCTCAAACATCTTCTGCCACTTCACATAACCTATGTAGTTCGCACGAATCCACACCGTGGCTTGTTCCCTTGCCAACTTTCTCGCTTCTTCGTAACCGCTTTTCTCCAAACCGCCGATCAAGATACTCTGGAGAGGCGGCCAGGCGTTCGGGTAGTCCCACTGCTCGCCAGTGTGCCACAACGAGGTCGGGATACCGCCGGGGAAGTTTAGCGCGCCGCTCCTCAGCAAGTATCGAACTAAATGAGAAGCGTAAACCGGCGTAGTTGCTGGCTCTACGGCTTCTGTCCACAGCGGCGTCGCACAGCTCGGGAAGAATTGCTTCTTGCGAGTCTTTGATCTGGTATCATAATCATACCACACACCATCGTTCGGGTCCCACAACACATTTTGGATTGCTACCCTCCAATAGTTCGCTAGGCTCCACCATTTCTTGGCACTCATTCTATCTTTTAATTGATTTCTTAGGTCACCTACTATTTGCAAGGCGCCAGCAAATATAGAATTGAGGTCAACTGGGAGAATTTTCGACGTGTGGACATCGGTCAGATTGTCTGTGGTCATATTTTGTGCGTTCACAAACCACCTCGACGAGAAGTCCCAGCCGCTCTCCGCCGCACTTCGCATTTCTTTGTAAAACTCTTCACGTTTGTCGTCGGATAGTACTCTGCTGCTGGAATAATCTTCGTAATATGATTCTGGACGCGGACCCGTGTCTTCTTCATCCGAAATGTAGTGTAGTAACCTGTACTGTTTGCCATCTACTTCAACGGTTAATTTCTTTTTCTCCAACCAATAATGTAATTCCCTTTCTACAGTACCGATGTTCTGTTCGAGCCAGGCGATGTCTCCCGTCGCTGTGAAATAGTCGTACACCATCAGCGCTAGGAGAGGTGGCTGACTTCGTCCCAAATAATAAATTCGGCTTCCATTAGGAATATAACCCAGTTTATTTACGAGGTATATGAAATTATCAATCATTCCCTTTGCAGTTTTCGTCATATTACTGATCAGGAGACCACGGATTATCCAGTATGAGTCCCAATAGTACAACTCTTTAAACCTTCCACCAGGAACAATAAATCCGTTGGGCACATATATAAAACTGTATTGATCAGAGTTCCGGTCCACGTCAGGCGACACTTTCCGGCCGAGCCCCGGCCAAATACTGATAATATCCTTCGCAAACTGTTTCAGCTTTGGATCAGCGATCTGGTGAAGGATCGGTGGGTTAGGGTCAAAATCCGGTGGGTTCCAGTTGAGCAATTCGTCTCCATCGATAAAGTTTGAATCCACAAATAAAGTAATTTGCTCACGAGATGGATTATTATTAGTCGCACTCATAAGATCACTGAAATTGATCAAAGTTTGATCTTGAGAGTGTGCGAGTCTTAGATCAACAAAGGTCTTCGAGTCGGGGAAAATCCTGGCGAGTTGCACTGTACGGAGGAGGTCACCGCCGCAGTAGATAGAGGAGTTGCAGACGGAGACGATATTAATCGCCTGCACGCACGCACTAAGCAGCCCTAGCACCGGATACAGCGGCAAGAACCGCGACGAACAGACCTTGAACATGGCTAATTTCTGTCACAATTTTCGCCCTATATTAACTGGTGTGTGATGAGAAATGCGCGATAACCGCAATGTTTGAGCGCACCGTGTACTCGTCCAACAGTGGGGACCGACGCGGGGCGAGTGGCCGTGAATCCGAGCAACGCCGATTAAATGCATTTCATGCATCATGACGATTAGTTGTCGCGAGCACGTTATGTTGACTGTGCGTTAGGTCACCAACCCATCTCAGCTGATACACCGAGCACTTTTACTAGCGATTACCGCGGACTATACGTACATTGCACACGTTCTAAATTACAAGGTTTCTTGTTTTCCAAAATAAAAACACACGGACACGTGCCCTCCCCTCAAAGTCAGATTGCGAACTGTCAGTTGGCATGAGATTCTTGTCTATGTTCCCCAGATAACCAATCGTACACGTGTGTGATGCGCATGCGTATTTCTGCGTAATTTTATTCGTCATTATCATAACGAACCTTGGCCCTGTGGCCTACAAAAGCAGAGCGCTATCGCTAACATAAATAGCTGAAATACCGTATAATAACAGAAGATGCGACATAATTATGGGCATAATTATATCGTAAGCCTATTCAGTCCCCGTATTCACAAACGCTCGGATTCGATTTCGATTCGGAAAGTCGTATGTCTATCTCGCTCGCTTTCGTAATGCCAAAACAAGATAGACATACGACTTATCGAATCGAAATCGAATCCGAGCGTTTGTGAATACGGGGGCTGATCCGAAGTTCATGTCATGCAGCTTAATTTGTTTATTGGATAAAAGCTGCTTAACCTAAAAACTGCCTAGCATAACCACGCAGTTCCGGGTCTATAACGACATTAGCTACTAGACTGTAGGCCGTCTGGGGTCGGTCTTATTTGCCTCGTAACACTGGGTTGAACATAGTGGAAACTGGTTCATAAAAATATGTGCTAGCAATCTTTGCAGTACGTGGCGAGAGTGCAGCTGCTTGATTCGCGCCGCAACGTCAACTTTAAGGCGTTCGTGGTGCGAATACCAACTTGTTATCTGCACCTCGTCTTGGAAAAGGACTTCTGGCCGCAGGGAGTGGTGCTTCGTTGCTTCCGCGGACAATTGCCACATGAACGCACAGTGACGTGACGTAGTGTGCAAGTGAAGTGTTACTAACATATTTAGTTTTAAGGTTTTATTTACCAACACAAATTGTATTTTATCATATGTATGTTAGACTGTAAGGTATATATCTATGGGCCAAAGTTGCCTGAAAATAAATGATTACAACAACATACATTTATTTTGTTTTTTTACACACACACATTTATTTATATTTATTTATTTGTTCGCCCTATCCTATCGGGAATTTGGGTAAGCCAGTCTACGGTCTCGGGCTCAGGAAACGACTGCCCGTGTGGATGAGGACCCAAGTTTTTAAACTTCACGCTAGTCGATCAGTATATATTTAGTTTTACTCCTGATTTTTTGATAACATAACTAACGCACTTTGGAACATTTCACCTTGTATTATAGCAGACCGGGATCATCTGAATCTGAACCGTTCGAAACCCTAATCCATTGGTGATTCTGCAGTTAATACCTAAACTAACATGATATAACGAAGACATAACTGACAATGAACGGTAAGCTTTAAACGCGATCAAAGTTTTGTTAAAGACTCAAAGATTCTGCTTAGCCTGTTCGCTTACCGCACCTGAAGCGTCAAGAGTTTGTAGATTTTAATTAACGCCATCTATAAAGAGTTTAAAGAACATAATATCCCGCCAAAAAGTGAAGTCCTGTGTAGTTCAAAGTATCAAAGCTAGATGGCGCTTTTACCAACAATTTAAAGGAGGTTCCCTGGTTTATTCTAAGGTGGTCATAGCCTAGGTCATTGACTTTTTCTTGTATGCCAGTAAGGTAGGTATGGTATAAAGATAATATCGATGCCGTTATTTTTTTTTGTGTTGATCCAGACATTCATCTTGGCAGGGTCGGTACTGATACACACACGAGTCAACTACCTCTTTGTGATGGTGCTAGGTTATGAACCTGCCTTAGATTTAAATCTCGAAATACAGAAAGTTCCTCTGTGGCAATGTAGATATAACCTGAGCTTTGACTTAAGGGCTATCCAATTAGTTCATACACCCAATTAGGCAATAAGAGCGGTGGTAGCCGAACTATCCGGTATCTTATTACGTAAATCTGATAGGATCATAGACACGCTAAATACAGAGTTAGAACTATATCATGGAGTGTCTCATTTCATAATATACTAGCTTCTAATGATACCGGTTTGAAGCACATCCATATATAATATAAAACACGATTTTTATATTTCTATGAGCACGACGGTTTCAAAGTCTATAACGAACATAGGTAAAAACATTTTTTTGTGTTTAAAGATAGATATTATAATCATCTAAAGTTTTTCCCCGACTCACTTCGTACCAGGTTAGGTACGAAGTAAATGTTACTTTATGTAAATAAGTAATAATATCCTAGAATGCAATGTTTTCATATTTTTTAATGGTAATTTTCAGAATATTAGGTACCGATTACAAGAGACTGAAGTTTTTCTTTGATTTTTCCTTATAACTCTGCATCTAAAGCAATGCCTACCTACAACAACTGGTTAAGAAAAATATTCAAAATCAAAAGTCATTTATTCAAATTAGGCTGATAATCAGCAATTTTTGAACGTCATAATTACAAGAGACAGTCCCCCAAAACGCCCGCCCTTCGCCACTTCCTAGTGTAGTGGCGGAACAAACTCCCCAGCAACACATCAGTCTGTTAGGTTAGAAGAACCAGATTCTATACAATAGTGTTCAAGTTTATATTTACAAAGAATCCATTACATCAAATTAATGTCACATGTCAGCTAGCACACCAATAATAAAATATTAAAAAGTAAAGAAAATAAAGCCTCGTCCAGACATAAAGGGCGTGCCCGCTTACACGTGCACACAGACGAAAAAAAAAAGTTCGTAATTTTATTTTAGTTATTCTTTTTTTAGTTTTAGTTAAGTTTTTTTTCCTTTACCGTCGACTTAACGGTACTTAATTTTGGTTTTCGCTAACACTAGATAAGACCTAAGTGAATGCCTTTCTAATATAGATCAACTGGCTTGGAGCCTTGACTGGTTAAAAAAGTACCTACATAAGCTTGTACAATTTCCTAAGACATACATATAGGTATATTATGTGTAAAAATACGAAATATGAAAAGCATTTGGCCATTGGCATTTTCCAAGTTGCAAAAAATAGAGTTAACTGTTTCTTTGCAGCCTCTATTTGGAATGCGGTAAATATAATAAGTAAAGATACCGTTCTTTAGTGTGGGTGTAGTATATACAAACGGCGACATATCCAGCAATACATTTCCAATAAGATATGGCCTCGTTTAGTATAGATTTCCCGTACAAAGACAGATCTGCTTGTACTGGTTTTGCATAGCTTTTTTGTCGCCGTGCGTAGGCCTTCGTTTTTTGGCAATGATTTAGCGTTCCTACACTTTTTGCACGCTTTTTTTGTAATAGGCTTGTCCTGAATATTCGGTCGTTACCTTCAATTTTTTTCAATCGCTCCAACTGATTAATTTTAAACTACATAGTTTTTTTATCAATCATTGATCTTGGACCGTTGCTATAAGGAACTTAAATCAGATATCTATTTTGATTGTAACAGGTATAAGTAAAAAAATCGAATCGCATTTGAAAAAGCCGACTAATCGCTATGTATGACAGAACAGTCAAGACACGACTATAGAGGTTGTTTTTTTTAAGTTGAAATTAATAAATAAAGGGCACAAAAATTTTGTTACTTTCATACACAACTCCCACTTGACCAAAAATTTAACTACTTCGGCCAAAATTGATAATGAAAAATGATGGATTATTGTTTTTGCCAAGTTTTTTCTCACCAACTAGTGATTGGGGTATCCTTTTAGGCGTCTAAAGCCTGTGTTAGGAAACTAGACTCTTCCATAACTTATTAACAATAACAAACTTTTTTTTTTTTAATACAATACTTGTCAAAAAATAAATTAGAAAAAGAAAAATACAAAATTAAGACATGAAATAAATAAATGTGTGAAAGTGAATGTGCTTGTCAGACGGTGTGTGGGGAATGATTAAGTGTGAGTGAGTGACAAAATCAAAATCAAAAGTCATTTATTCAAATTGGGCTGATAATCAGCACTTTTTGAACGTCAAAATTACAAGAGACAGTCCCCCAAAACGCCCGCCCTTCGCCACTTCCTAGTGTTTAAGCTGGGAAGAAGAAGTGGCGGAACAAACTCCCCAGCAACACATCTGTCTGTTAGGTTAGAAGAACCAGATTCTACACAATAGTGTTCAAGTTCATATAAACAAAGAATCTAATTAATGTCACACATTAAAGAGAAAAAACATATTAAGCCTCCAGACTAAAGGGCGTGCCCGCTTACACGTGCATACCGACGAAAAAAAATGAAGAAAATGTATATAAATTAAAAAAAAAAAACTATTCATGAAGTTATATCACATTTCAGTAAGCTAATTTGGAGAAAGAAGACAGTGAGTGTATGGGGGGTAGGGTGAGTGGAATTAGTGAGTGAGTGTTGAGAATAAAAGCGTGGGTGTGTGAAAGGGTGTGTACTGTGTATGGTGTGCTTTTGGTTGCGTGAGTGGAATAGAAAATGATCTCGGTTTGTGTTTTATTTTAGCGGCGCCTCCGTGTCCTCGTAGGTTAAATCCAACTAGTTCGTTTTTTCTTTACATTCATGTTGTTTCTTGTCATGTACATAAATCTCTCTATTAAATCTATTGTACAGCTGAGCTGTGCGTTTTTTATATTGCATGCTGGCGAACTTGGTTTTCGTTTGGGGAACTTCTGCTATTATGTCTTTTCTTCTTTTCAAGGTTTGGCCAGGGACATAAGGTAGGGTCTTGTGTATCTTTAGAATAGTTTTGAATATGTATAATTTTCTCGCCAAGAGTAAGTCGCTAATTTGGAAAAGACTTTGGGTAGGCTATCTAATCTTCTTAAAATACGTTACTTTTAGTAGAGAACGTTGTGCCCGTTCAAGGTTCATAAATTTAGTCTTAGCCGCTCGTCCCCATATGGGGATGCAGTACACTAAGACAGACTGTACCAAAGCCAAGTATATTTCGTTGAGGAGATGTCTCTCTGTGTATGTGGGGGTTTCAGCTCAGATTTCTAATCCTATTTGTAACTTGCTTTGCTTTCAAGCTGGGGGTACCAGGATAGTCTATGGTCAACAACAACACGCAAATATTTGGTCTGTGATACTCTGTCTATTGTTGGACATAAACAATTATGTGCATCATCGCACGTATGCACTCTTATACTGAAATCTGTACTTGGTTGTGTACGATTTGATATACTAAAGCATATGTAATTTGTTTGAGCTGTGTTTAATGTGAGTAAGTTAGTTGTAAGCCAACTATAATAGCTATTTGGGTCATACCAGCTTCAGCAGTTAAGGCAACCTCACGCCAGGTATTCCCAGTAAAGACGACAGCAGTGTCGTCGGCATAAGAAAATACTGTTGAATTATTGATTTTGAGATTGCAGAGGTCATTGATATAGAGCAGGATAAGCGTAGGCCCTAACACACTTCCCTGGGGGACTCCGAATGTGAAATCCGCGTCGAAACTAACGTGTTCTCCCACTTTAACCCTCTGCTTCCTGTTCGAAAGATAGTCTCTAAAAAGTTTGAGCGGAATTCCTCTCATCCCTGCAGTATCCGATTTGTTTATTAGGATGGGAACAGACACTTTTTTAAGTCCAGAAACAAAGTCAGGCATTTACTGCCCCTATCCAGATTATCAGCTATTAGAGAGCTGAAGGCAGCAACTGCATCTTCGGTTGACCTACCCCGTCTAAATCCAAATTGTGTGTTATTTAATAAAACTTTAGTTTCCCGGTTTCTCTTATGGGTTCGGATTTCGCCTTGTTGCACAATTTAAAAGTATCACGTATAACGACTGGTTTCCTAAGCAACTCAGACTACGGAATCATTTTTTTATTTTATTTATTTGATATAGGTTGGCTCTATAACTCTAGTTAGTCTGTTACAAAGACAAAGTCGACGATGGTACGAGCTTACCCAGAAGAATCCTTTTTACTAAAACTTTGAAGAGATTAGTGTTGTAAGCGTTCGGAAACACAGCAGAAAGCTCCACTCCTTTGCTGTGCGCATTATGAAAGACTTTTGAAAACACTTATTGCGAATTGGTGGAATAGCAATAAGCATTTTCATAGAATCCTGAATATATAATCTAAACTAATATTATAAAGAGGAAAGATTTGATTGTGTGTTTGTTTGCATTGAATAGGCTCCGAAACTACTGGTCCGATTTGAAAAAATATTTCAGTGTTAAATAGCCCATTAATCGTGGAAGGCTATAGACTATATATCATCACGCTACGACCAATAGGAGTGGAGCAGCAATGAAAAATGTTGCAAAAACGGGGAAAATGTGACGCAAACGAAGTTGCGCCGGACAGCTAGTTAATAACACACAGATATATCGACACAGCCTTTAATATAACACAACATTGGTAACAGACGAAAAACACATCGTTTACAAGATTATTTAAACTTAGCTTCTATAAGTTGGTAACTACTCGATGAATTTATGCTTAAGGCGGAAGCGACAGAATGGCCCGCTAAATTCAAATCTTACGCTTTTTACAATTGCAGGTCTTTTTGCAATTGCAGGTATTTTTGCAATTGCAGGTATTTTTGCAATTGCAGGTATTTTTGCAATTGTAGGTATTTTTGCAGGTCGGTCATGTCAAGCTGTATGTCAATCATATTATAATCAACATATTATAACCCGACACCGACCTGCTAGCCTGCCATGACCTCTTAAAGCAGTATTGTTTCACTCTTATTCCAGTGTGGGAAAGAGACGGAGCTATACAGGATGTCTAGCGCCATCTCTTTCCCACACTGGAAAAAGCGTAAAACAATAATGTTTTCAGACGTCATGGTAGGTCACGAGAAAATTGTAATAAACGATGGGAAATCAAAATTTGCGGGGTACCCCGTTAAGTCGAGGGGAAATCCGAAACTAAAATCGTAAAGAAAGATGGTCAAAAGGGTCTCGAGTCATATTTAAGGAAAACTCATGAAAACAGAATTCTTTAAATCCAGTTTGACTGTGTTGTACTAATTTAGTCAGTCTAGATTGGATGGAGTTATTTTGCTGTCCTTTTCGTTAATAGTTCCGCTTTTCACCTACTATAATCCACAGTTTTTAGGTATTTTTCTGATGTACGATACCTACCCGTTGTGATGGGTATAGGATTGTCCAACTATTCTAAAGGGCCAAACTAACTTACATGCCACACATAAAGTTAGTTCAACGATAATTAAGTACACTCATTTGTTACTACATAATTATTATGGAGACAACATCATTTCAACTGTCCTATAATAGAGATAAATACTTAAATAATAACTTAGAAACAAAGAATGGAATACAACAATTCATAACAACATTATTATGTAATAGTAAATTAAAATAACATTAACGCAGTATTTTGTTATTTACAGTAAATACTATATTAAACTGATTTTAAATAAATTGGTTAGATAGTACATAACAAACAGTATAAATTTCCCAGGAAAAATATACGCTTCGGCATTTATCGTCTGGAAATAAGAACGCGCGATGATGATATAAATACCGACAACTCCGACGGTAGAAGAAAATCGAAGTGTATACCTTTTCTGGTTTTCAACTATAATTAGGTTTCTGTAGGTACAGTAAACAAAATAATTAACTAACTAAGCTAGCAGCTTACTTTTGCCTACGCCCGCGCCAGTGAAAATTATGTTAAATTCTCGGCCGGTAGCGATAGTATTCTTTTTTGCTAAGTATATAATGTAAAAGTCATTCAACATAATATGTATTTAATACTTAGGTATTGATAAATAAAATATAAATCTATTTAATATTGGTATTTTATGATATTATAAGTAAAGTACTTTGAACATTTTACTATTTAAATAAAATTATGCTAATAAATGCCTACGCCTGAAACTGTAGGTTCTATGAATAAATAGTTAACATCAAACTATGCTTTTTAACCCTGATAAACCCTGGGCTGTTAATTACCTAGTTTTAAGTTATTATATAAGGTAACGTAAAACACAAAAAATATGAGACATTTGATTAAGTACTACTGAAAATTACAGAAAAGAAAAGGTTTTTCCAAAATTAGTTTGGATTGGCTTAAGTCCTGCCAGCAGTGTTTGTTTAATTTACACATTCATTATAACAGCCATTTAATAGGTAAATGCTCGGTTATCCTATTATTTCCTATCGGTCAAGAATTTTAAATTGTATGGTGCATACTTATTTTTATATAATGTTTGCTTTCCATGTTGGGAGACCAAAATAAATTGTTTGTCTGCATGACATTATATGTCTTTATGGCACCCGTTAAGTTAAATATCACTTATTTTTAATTAAAAACGTAAGTTCACAACCTTCAATTATTTTAAAAATGTAAATCAATAAATATTTTAATTGCTGCTAGAAAAATTAAGAAATTGTTGATAACACCCACGCCTAGTCATGCGCTGTTATTCGGAGGACAGTCTGTGGTCGTGGTAGGGTTAGCGTTTACATTATTGTCTTCGGCAGTCAGAACACTGCCATATTTGTGCAAGAACTCAAGGATGGCGCCGTTGCTCCAGCCGAAGCCGAACTGCACGTTATACTCGCCACCTCCGCCGAACTGGCCAGGATTCTCCGCATCGTACTTCTCAAACATCTGCTTGTACTGCAGGAAGCCCCAGTGGCAGGACCTTACAAACGTTTGCGCGACTTCCAGGGCCAGTGCCTTCGCTGCCGTCGTTCCAACGTTTTCAATAGCATTCACAACGATGCTCACTTCTGGCGGCCACACGTTCGGGAAGTCCCACTGCTCTCCGCTCCTGATAAGCGATGTGGGCACACCACCGGGGAAGTCCAGACCCCCCGACAGTTCGAGACTGCTAACAATCCTGGGTCCGTTGTTTTGAACAAAAGTAGAGGTTACGGCATTCTGCCACAGCGGCGCGACGTTAGACGAGTAGAAGTATTTACGATGTATGTTGTCTCGAATATCGTAATCGTACCACATTGCGTCCTCTTGGTTCCACAGCACTGCCTCAATGGCGGCCCTCCATTCTGCGGCAGACGCTGCGTACTCGGCAGACTTTTGAAAATCGAATAATAAAACATTGAACAGCGCCATGTACTGCAGAGCACCAGCGTAGATAGCATTAAGATCAACAGGGAGGATGTACCTGGTGTGGATGTCAGTAATAGTACCGTTGTTGCTCCCGTCCGCCACGACGAACCACCGCGTTGAGAAGTCCCAGCCACTCTCAGCTGCACTTTTGGTGTCCGTATAGAAATCAACGCGATCTTGTTCACTCATGCCAATCGTGTTGTTGTAGTCTTCAAAATACGACTCAGGTCGCGGACCGGCGCTAGGAGCATGATATCTGAGAAGCGTGTGGTTATTGCCATCTTTAACAACATTAACAGCTCGGTTCTTCATCCAAAAGTCCAATTCATTTTCCAAATATGGAATATTTTTCCTTATAAAGTCGATATCGTCGGTGTATTTGTAGTATATAGCGACCATCGCCGTCAGCATAGGTGGTTGACTGCGTTGCTGATAGTACCATCTGCTTCCGTTGGGTATGTGACCAAACTTATTCAACAGTTCAATTAGATTTTCTATCATCCCTTTGGCTGTTTCTTGCATTCCACTAATGAGCAAGCCTTCGATGATCCAGTACGAGTCCCAGTAATAAATCTCCTTGAATCGTCCTCCAGGGATGATGAATCCATGAGTAAGTGGAACTAAACTGTACTGTTCAGGTTTTTCGAAAACCTCGGCTTTGACTTTTCGTGCCAGAAGCGGCCAGATGTCGTTGATTCCTTTTCCAAACGCTCTCAATTTTTCGTCTTTTATAGTGTTGAGGAAGATAGGCGCATCACTGTGGTCTGATGGCGTCCAGTCCTCGAGCTCACCTTCGTCTGAGAAGTAGTCGTCAACAAACAATTTCATCTGTGCTACAGACGGACTTTGATTGGTGTCGTTCATCAAAATCTCAAAGTCGTTTAGTGTTTTGTTTTCGTCGTACTTCATCTGAAGATCGACGAAGGTTTTGGAGTCGGGGAAGATCCTGGCCATCTGGACGTGATGGAGCAGTTTGCTGTCGCAATAGACTGGTTTCTCGCAGCTGGGGGGCAGGTCTGCGGCGCCGGCCAGCCCGGCTGCCGCCAACAAGATCAGGAATTCCCGCATCTGAAACAAGAAACAATATACTTTTTATACAATTGTGTGGACAAAGGACGTGAAGTCATGTATTATCCTATACTACAACATACAAACTACGAATGCAATCAGGTATTTGTTGGTAGTATCTTAACCGTGATTCGTCACTAAACTTCGTGAAACAGTCGATCACAATCATCTTCAATCCGTGACGAATTCATCAGTAACAAAATGATCTAAACGATTAATCCCGTTAATGACTCGACAAATAATCGAAACCGTTTAACTTTTTGCATGCTTTGGAATAATATTATTATATCTTATTTATGTAATAAAACTTATTTGCATGATGCTCACAAAAAATACTAACTGTTTGATATTTTTTCCGTGATTTGTTACGGTATCTGTGATGAAGATTGTTTAACACAATTATTTTATCTATGTAATTTATTGATTTAGCGAATAGTACCTCAAGCCTATTGTTTTTTGTAAAGACAATTTGCTTTGTGTGACCATGAACGGATGCCGTTTAGCAAATTCGGCAGCGGGATCACGTTTTTATTTATTAACACTACGTAATATATATTGCAAATGGTTTTTTCCTTGACTTCTATTTATTGGTGTTAGGCGAAATTACACTTCGTCGCTGCTTACCCACTCTATATTTGCATAATTTACAAGATAGTAGCTACAGTAGTATTCATTTCTTAATGTTTTAATTATTAAATTACTAGCTCCTACCTGCTACCGACAACTTCGTTCGCGTGGAAATTTGATGTGTTTTTCAGGGATAAATTATCCTACACATATACAGGGTGTAACGGAAAGGGTATATACATACTTAAGGGTGTGCTACAGATTATCATACTGAACATGTTTCTTCATCGGACACATTTGGGTCGAATAGGTATTGAAATTTTGTATGGGGCAGCAGATAATTTTTTCGCTATTACGATGTTTGTCCGATGGAGAAACTTGTTCAGTTTGATGGTCTGTAACACACCCTTAAGTATGTAAATATCCTTTCCGTTACACCCTATATATACCTTCCCCTTGAATCATTCTGTTTAGTGATGAAAACTGCAACGTACAGACGGCGGGAAGCGACTTTGTTTTATATTGAGTATGTATAAAGATGTAAAACTTTTCGGAAACAGAGACTCATGTAGTGTAGGTAATTACTAATTTAAATTTACTTTGGAAAGTTCAAACCTTTTGTTTTGTAATGTAGGTAACTATTTTGTAATAAACCATTCAAAATAATAAATAAATAAATTTATTTATTTTACGAAAAAACTCAGTTCACAAAAACTCTTTGTTGGGTTACAACTGCATTAACATAAAACTGTCTCGCAGTCATTACAAAAGATGGAGACAAAACCATAACTCAAAATAAAAATTGAATTTAAAATAACAATTTATGCTACGTCATGTAACATAAAGTAGATTCCTATTTTCTGTCGATACAGATCTATTCGCGCCAGTAAAGAGGACAGGTACCTAATACATAGAGCAATTATGGCAAAGCCAACTGGCAATATTTCTTTAAAGGCACCATATCGTTTTCTTTTATCCTACAATGCCGTATGACACGTACTTTACAGTTAAATCATGTAAAAATCGTAAAAGAATCGCTGTAACAGTTACGTTAAATTAAGCGTAACACAACGTAGGTTGGTACCAACTGACTAGTCTCGAAGATTTTGCCGTTTTTTTTTTAAGACCGTCTGCCATAATTATTAGTTTCATAGAGTATTCATTTAGTTTGTATTGAAGTAACAGACAAACCAATCAAGTTTTGTTTATAATTACAGTCTAAGAGCAACCGAGCTCGACAAGGTCATTGTAGAATTGCCAATCTTTGATGGTCAAACATTTCTTCAGCTAAGACTTAGTTTTACATGCGACGCAAATCATAATCATCGTTCTCTTGCTCTTATCCCAAATTATTTGGGGTTGGCGCTGAATGTCTTCTTCTTCTATACTCCTCTTTTAGGTACTCGTCATCTCATCCGACACCTCCTACAAAAACTTGCGACGTAAAAGTTGGTGTTAATTATCGCCAACATCGAGGAGATTCTAAAGCATTAAGTACTTTCTTGGTACCTACTGGTGTCCAACAGAAAATTGGGAGGATACCTACTTGACAAACATGGCTATTTTCAGTTTCTTTAGAATATTTTGTACAGGCTCTATATTTATCTTCATTTTGATGTTGAAATCTGCTAATTGGGAAACGGTGAAGCTAGTCAACTTGAAACCACAGAAGTGATGATTAATGAAGACACAGAAGTGAGTATTAGTGATGACTGAAGCAGTGTTCAGACGAACGGAAAAGAAATCCATAGAAAAGTATGCGAGACAGATATCAGCCGACGGATGGTAAATCATCAAATGACCCTCCCGCTCTGGGCGGAGCGGAAGCGAGTGTCAGACTTGTACTGACTAAAACCCATCCATGTTCCTTCTTAGCTCTTTGTGTTCCAGAACCACGGTATCTATTTCGAACAGTCCTGCAGCCCTGGCAGGCATCGGCCCTCTCGGACCCCTTCCAGTTTACTGACATCTTCTTGAGGCGCGCTTGGGATACGAACGCGCCGTCGACACAGCCTTTCGTCATAAGATGGACGGACGTTGAGCCAGCCTATTACTCTTCACAGGCAAACTCACCGTCCACAGGCCGGCCATGGGACCCTAAGATTCAGGAGAATAAGACAGGGAATCCACGGACTCAACCGTATCAAACAACACGCCCTGAGCCCGCGCATCGCGATCATTTTATTAGGTGAGTGGTTGTTGTAAGCACTCTAGCCAGAAGTGATGAGGGTCAACACCGTGTGGTCAGTCTCCTGCTCTTATAGACCCCACTGACATCCATTGAGGATTTCCATACAACAACAAAAAAAACTAAAATTGGTGAGTGGTGGTGGAGTGAGTTAGGTACCGCCAACTCCTTGTCACATAGAGGAGGCCTGTGTCCCAGCAGTGGGAACGTAATAGGCTGAATATGCTTAAGGAAATAGAAAGTACCTAATCTAGTGCAAACAGTGAAGGTATCAATGAGGTAAATGAAGGTGACAAGTACAGGGTTTAGAATTTAGAAATAACTAATAATATTAGTACTTTAATAAATTTGTACAGGGTTGACTCACTTTAATTATTGGAAGAACCGCTTTTCACAAACGGTCACGAACGCTTTGTAGCGTATTAGTGTTTATGATTAGTTTTGTAACTGGGTTCTTTGCTAACAAGGATTTTCATATGTTAGGATTGTCTGCTCTGTATTGTATGTCGTTTATAGATGGATCAGTCTCTACTTCTACTAAACCTTTTCTGTGAATCTTTGCATTGCCTACACACAGCGAGGTTAGACGGATGATACCATTAAAACTGAGTTTATCTGCAGACTGTTGCGTGCCTTGTAAACTTGAATCCGGAAAGAAAAGACTCTTATTATCATTCATTATAGTAAGGTTTAAGCCTTCGACTTTCTCACCTCGTGATATAACAATGAAAGGAAAAATCGATAATATTTAAATCGACATAGATTCAGTCTTTGTTTTATGAGCGAGCGGAATCCTACTAAAGAAGCAACTCTTGGGTTCTGTTCAGAATGTTAAAACTGTGACGATTAAGGTTGGTGCCTCAGAAAATGTGATACATTAACTTAATATTGATTACAAACAGCAGTCGGTGCCATTATTATGCATTAGATAATTACGCAAGACAGAATAGAGTCGAACTAGTTATAATCGATCTTATTAACTAGCGGGACGGATAAAAGTGAAACGGCAAACGACCGCTTTGCTACTGGCCTACAGAGTCATGTTTTTGCCTATTTGGTCAAACCCCTCACACTGCCAGACAACTATGTTTGCTGGTTGGTGGTAACAGTTTAGAAAATATTAGTTTTATTTATATTAAATAAGACTTAATAACTTTCGAACTTTCTTTTACTTTTTTAACTTTTCGAGGAGCTCGTGGCTAAATAATTACAGCCGCACGGGTCGATCTTTAAGGTTAAGCCGTGCTTGCCGAGGTTGGTCTGTGGATGGGTGACCATAATTACATATCGAGTTTCCTCCGAGCCTCGGAAAGCACGTTAAGCCGTTGGTCCCGGCTGTCATTTGTAGATCTTTGACAGTCGTTACGAGTAGTCAGAAGCCATAAGTCTGACATCCAGTCTTGCCAAGGGGTATCGTATTACCCAGTTACTGGGTTGTGGAGGTCAGATACGCAGTCGATTCATGTAAAATACTGATACTCAGCTGCATCCGGTTAGACTGGAAGCCACCCCAACAAAGTTTGGGAAAAGGTTAGGTAGATGATACTTAATACATTATTAACAAACTACAAATGCATCTAAAATAATAATAAAATATGTACAAGTATCAAAATAACAGCGGGTCAAAAAATTCGTCCACATCGCTGTCAACAGGAAAAGTGCAAAAACGGTGGCCGCATTGCCACGTTGGATGGCAAAGCTGAGTCTTTGGGCAAAAAAGGCCAGCCCTTTGGTCACGTGAAGAGTCGACCAACCATTTGGCGATATCTCGATACACAAGGTAGGCACTCGGACCCCATGGCCTTAGTGTTTCAACCCCAAACTTTGCTTGACAACCTGCACCTCATTTGCTTATCACACTTTTACTTTTTACTATCACAATCTGATCTACTTCTACATTACGACTAACGTAACGTAACGTGACACCCTATGCATAACGAGGTGCAATTGATACGCGTATCAAATACAGTTACATTTTAAATAGAAAAGTACATCGGAACATTAATACATAAATTAGTATTATCAGCGTAAATAATTAGATCACGTGTCCCGAATACTTATTGTTTTTTTTATTTTGTCACACCGTTCGTTATCGATCGACTTTGAAATATACATTTGCACCGTACCTAGAACGACAATAAATTTTTCCCTTTGGCAATACTTTAGTAAGTTCCAGCTATGCGGTACAGAAGTCAGAAGGTCATTCTCATTACTAGAGATAGCTACCTGTTCATCATCGTCGGGGTTTAAAAGCTCCTAAACCTCCAAAAACCAGAAGGAAATATGGACGGCAATAAAAGTAGGGAAGACAAAACAAAAATAGATGAATGTGGTGGCAACTAACAGAAAGAATTGAATACTAAATAAATCGTTAAGAGAGCTGTTATAGAAGAAGAATGCTACACCAATGAAAAGAAAATGAAAATTAACCTAAATCTTCTTGAAACTGACAAATACAGCTACTCTAACGATTCTTGTTAGAGAATCTTGTTTCGCTGGATATGGTATAAAACACTTATCCTCGAACTGGCACGTTATTTAAAAACAGGTTTTGATATCTCCTATTTCTAAATTTAGATTTTAGTGCAAAAAACTTTAAGTTAGTTCGGACTAGTTGATTCAACGAATGCCTTGTTTTAACGTGTACATTTTTTGCACAGGTTATGCCGGAAAATAAATTAACGAGTTCGCTGTACCGGACTAAAATTCAATTTGACTAAGAGCGCTAAATAAATGTGAGTAGCAAGTGATGTTTAAAGTGCGTATGATTGGCACTATCGGTAACCTTGTTAGCAGAAACACGAGATTGATGATGTGCAAATTATTTTAACCTTTTATTTTTATTGCGTAGATCTCTCAAAATGGCTGAGCATGTGCCTTTTTTTGTCTATGAATCAACATATTTTGTCTCACACAGGGCAAATTTCGCCCATAATGGAGAAGAAGAATGGAAATTCTTCTCTATGCGTGGTGTTCTTCAACCAATATAGCATAGGTACAATAGGCTTAGGTACAAATTTAATTTCTGTAAAGTTTAGTAAAGTTTTGCAGTTATTAACAAATACCCAAATAATGTGAAAGTATTATTTTGGTGTAAACGAATGTGACCCACTTGCAATCGCAACGACCACGGTCGCTTTCGGAAGGTCATCGGCTGAATGAATATCTTATTTACTTTTAATTCGATGTCTAATAAATCCATTTTCAGTTTATTTCAATATGAGAGTGATTTCCGGTAAAGGGTCTGTACGATGAAACAAAGATACTACTAAGTTACTTATTTATAAGCTTTTTAGCTAAAGTACGGTATATTTGCAGGTTGTTTGTTTGTTTGTTTGCATTGAATGGGCTGCGAAACTACTGGTCCGATTTGAAAAATTATTTCAGTGTTAGATAGCCCATTTATCGAGGAAGGCTATATATCATCACGCTACGACCAATAGGAATGGACCAGCAATAAAAAATGTTGCGAAAACAGGGAAAATGTGACGCAAACGAAGTTGCGCCGGACAGCTAGTTGTTAGATAAATCACCATTAATTAAAAACTATACAAAGTGTAAGGGACACCGACGCGAGAACGCTTATCACGTACTCATTACGTCATTCCGAAATCCCCACAAATAATTTTATCTTCGGTTATTAAAAAAAAAAATCTGCTGCTTCCTACAAAAGTGCACCTATACGGTCAAAATGGACAGCCAATTTTATTTAAAACTACCGATGAAAAATTTCTATGTGGTTCATCATCATCATTTCAGCCCAAAACACGTCCACTGCTGGACATAGGCCTCCCCCAAGTGTCGCCACATTGACGTTTTGGAGGGTTTTGCCATAATCGCCACGCTTGACAGGTGGGTTGGCGATCGCATTGTTACAAAAGCACAGAGAACGCTGCTCACCATTCTCTGGCAAATCCCTTAGTTGCCTCTTACGACACCTACGGGAAGATATAGGATGGTGCTATTCTTTACGTCCGACACCACACAGAGCTATGTGGTTACTTCAGAATTATGTAATGAGCATAGATCGGAGGAGGTAGATTCAATTGGGGTCATTGATCCGAAACGTATATATTAATATGGACATTCCTCCGGGATTGGTTGATTTCATTGAAATTTAAGTGCAACAATTTATAAAAAGTTGTTAATGCTTCGATCGAAATTCGATTGTTTTTATTATTCAACAGATAAAGAATAAATTAATTTAGTTTTGATACCTTCCTTTAAATTTTGAATTGAGTAGTAATAATATCACTACCAACATTAACAATATTTAATTGAATCCGGAAATACCGGAATTACTTTCCGGAAAAATGCCTTATCCATGTTATTCTTTCCGTGTGCATTTATGATAAAAGTACCAAAAATCAATCTACCTACTCCGATCTATGGTAATGAGTAAGTGGTAAGTGTTTTCGTGTCGGTGTCTCTAACAGCCCGTATTGCTGCTAGATTGACGACACACCAGTTATTCAGGCTTTCCTGACCTATTCAATGCCACAACGCCGTTACCCCCATCATCGCCGTCCTTACTAAAAATAAACACACAAAGGCTACCCGTAGATACTAAGTCACCGTTTTTTAATAGGTCTCGATCACATTTCCCTATAGACGCCCTCGCCCTTGCTTTTTATCAGACAATGTCGGTCTCGTGGCGTGCGGTGCTACAGTTAATGGTAAACGTGACTTATTTACTTTGTCTTTGTTTACAATGTTACTTGGTAGATGGAGAGGGGTCTTCTTTTCTGTTAATCATCATCTGTCTAGTCTTTTTCTCACTTTGTTGGGGACGGCTTTCAGTGTAAGTCTAAGCGGCTGAATGTCAGTATTTTACACAGAGCGACGACTGAGTACATAACTCAGTTACTGGCCAGTACGATACCCTAGGTTAGTTGTTCTCGGTCTACAGACCCTTTCCGTATCAACTGGGAAAAATGTAGGAATGACAGCCTACCTTGTCTGTTACAATCTCTTATATACTGTCTGATCTCTTAACTAGCTTCCGGCTTCCCTATCAGAGGGAATGGGCTGTTATCCAACACGCGGGCCCTGTGTGGGTTGGAATAATTGTCTTCAGGTTGTAGTCCTTGGACATACCGATTAAATTCATTTCATCATCATCATCAGCCTATAATGTTCCCTCTGCTGGGCCACAGGCTTCCTCTCTATGAGAGGAAGTGAGCTGTAATCCACCACGCAGCCCAGTGCGGGTTAGTAGATGTCACATGTCGTCGAATTTTTAGTTCTAGGACATGCCGGTTTCCTCACGATGTTTTCCTTCACCGTTTTTGAGGGCAGCGGTGATGAAGTAAATTACACAAAGTAATTAATGCGGCCTCCTGGGTTCGAACCCACGGCTTACTGCTCGTAAGTCGGGGCTGCCACCACTGGGCCACCGCTGCTCTCCTTGCTTGGACATACCGACTAGATACTAAGTACTAGTGGTAAGACGGCTTCAAGATCCCATCTTTATTAGATAAAACAGTAGCCATAAGTCAGTGACTATTCTTTCTTATTTGACCACATCAGATCTAAGCGACGATACAGACAAACGACGTCAAGGAAGTTAACGACCGGCCCTAAATGTAAGAACATAAAATGATGTACGGTGATGATTCGTTCCCCATCGCATTTGAAGAGTTCTAACTGCCCATTGTCCGTCCTAATCACTTATTGAATTGATATGTACAAGAAAATTTACATGACAAGACGGTAATGCAAATCTAGTAGGTATGTCATAGAACTAGAATAGTTTTGGGGGAAGAAAAAAGAAAGAGGGGTTGAGTTTTGTTTTAGAGTAGCAAGCGCTACTTGGGATCGATTCCCAGTTCGAGCAGTGTTATTAGGCCCAGTCATCATTCATCATTTCAGCCGAAAAGACGTCCACTGCTGGACATAGGCCTCCCCCAAGTTTCGCCACATTGACATTTTGTGGGGTTTTGCCATAATCGCCACGCTTGGCAGGCGGGTTGGCGATCGCAGTACTGTTTTCCCAAAAGCACAGAGAACGCTGCTGCCCATTCTCTGGCAAGTCCCTTAGTCGCCTCTTACGACACCCACGGGAAGATATGGGATGGTGCTATTCTTTACGTCTGACACCATACAGAGCGGCTAGTAACTGCCCGGAATCTGGATAACTAGCGAGAAGTGGATGTAATACCTTAGCACCCCTCTGCCTGTCTAAACCTTTAAGGATAACAGGCATGATGTAACATCATCATCATCAGCCTATAATGTTCCCACTGCTGGGACACAGGCCTCCTCTCTATGAGAGGGAGCGGGCTGTAATCCACCAAGCAGGCTCAGTGCGGGTTGGTAGATGAACTTAATTGTCTTCGAATTTTTAGTTTAGGACATGCCGGTTTCCCCACGATGTTTTCCTTCACCGTTTTTGCGATTTTAGCGGTGATGAAATAAATTGCACCTGCCTGGGTTTGAACCCACGGCTTACTGCTCGTAAGTCGGGGCTACCACCACTGGGCCACCGCTGCTGCTAGTACTTCTGATCAACATTCCTGCCTAAAAATAATTGAATCGGCATCAACATTTTTGCGGTAAAAAAACAATGCTGTTTTCGTTTTCTGCAAATAACTTTATCTACATCAATCAACAAGGAACAAGATGAAGTCATTGATAACACATTAACAACACAAGTGCGACACAAACAAAACAATTAAACTATCTTATCTGTCCAGACAGTATTTTCTTTTTTTATTGAGTATTTTCTGAACGTTAGGTAGATACACCAAAGTCACACTTTCTTTAACAATCAATTCAATATGAATCATACAACACAAACTAGACTACCTATACTAATAAAATCTTGCAATAAGAGGGCAAACAAGTGAAATTCTATCAGGATGATTACGAAAAGCCAAAAATGTGTAGGACTGAGATCAGGCTTCCGAAAAGCTACCTACATACGTAGTATTAATACAAAAGGGTTGAAAGCGATTTTTGCTTTTCCTAAGGCCTTAAAATAGAAACTACGTAAATATGGGAATCTGTCCTTATTCCGCATCGCAATTGCAATCGCTTTCATCTGACAATTAACAAAATAGACATAAATCACGCCCCAAATTACTATCTTAAGGTCGGCTTCCAGTCTAACTGGATGCAGCTAAGTACATATCAGTATTTTACATGAAACGACTGCCTATCTGGCCTCCACAACCCAGTAGCTAGGTAATATACGATACCCCTTAGTAAGACTGGATGTCAGACTTTTAGCTTCTGACTACTCGTAACGACTGTCAAAGATCTACAAATGACAGCCACGGCCAACGGGATAACGTGCTTTCCGAGGCACGGAAGAAACTCGGTATGTAATTATGGCCACCCATCCACGGACCATCCTCGGCAAGCACGGCTAGCTACTCCGTACAAATGATGCTTATTGATACATGACAAAATATTGAAAACTTCGTAGAACAACAAAAATCGTGTGAGTCAGTTTCTTATGGTAGGCGGAAGGCTAATTTTCCGGGCACGTAGTAACCACAGGTTGGTCATTGTCAACCAATGAGTATCGAATCGAATAGGAAAACTTTTTTCCTTATATTGTATCACTAGTGCATTTGTCATTACTTTAAACTGTTCGAAAGACAAAGTAATGCGTAGTTTCTGTTATTGTTTTATTTACGTAGAAAGCAATAACAAAAGGAAAAATTATTCTCTTTTGCATTACTTGGACGTGGTTTTTGTGTAAATTAGTGAGGAAAATCACTCGCAAAATGATCAAGGTATAGTCATAATGGCCATCATAAATGTTCAATGCTTAGAAAAGCGCAACACGCGATAGGGTAGGATATCAAAGGAATACTTTTCATTTTAGAAAACATCTTTGAGGAAGAATGACAGTAAAGCTACTGTCAAATCTCAAGCAGGTAACTAAGAACTGTGATTCTTTTTTTTGTGATTGTCGACAGAAAGAACCACAGCCAATCAAATCACTTGTCATAGATTTGACAGAATACAATTAAAAGACTGTCGGAAATTATTAAAGATACCCCCCGTTAAAAGACTGTCGGAAATTGGGGGGTATCTTTATTACCCAATTCACGTTGTTTAGGAAGTCCCCTTTACAAACGTGAATCGATGAGTATTAGACTTATCTCAAGTGAAGTATTAGGGCACTTCCAATTATGAGTAAAGTTAAGTACGTGGAAGTAATAAGTAAAACTCAAACTCAAAGCATTTATTTCAATTTGACCATTACAGGCACTTTTGAAAGTCAAAAAACAAAAAAAATACGCGAAGCTACAGTCCCAGTCAAAAGACATAATAACTTGTGAAAGTACTGTAGTTGCCCATTCCAAAGCGTAGATCTCTATTGAGAAGAATGGGCAAGAAACTCCATGGACACTCTTTTAAATCAAAATATGTTACAAAATCTTGGTTACATCATTCGTGTTGAGAATTACTGGTATGTGAGAACGATGTAGAAATACGGGCAAGTTAAGAGCGTCCACAGTAAAAGACGAAATCAAATAATTCGAAAATAAAGTTAAAAATAAAATAACTAAAATAAACCGTGGCAGCTAAGAGATGACCAGTCACAACTGACAGCGCGCGTTCACGAACATGACGCATGTATCAGCCATCATTCAACTCAACCATATTGAAGGGAACTAAATGACCCGACACACCCACCGCCAAAGTAGCAGTTACTTTACTTGCGAGGTAATAAACCTTTTTGTAAGTAAAGCCAGTTCTGCTACTTGATCAGTCACGTGCCTGGCAATATGGCAGCTATTGATGACACTATGGCAGTCATGTCTTATTTTATCTCAAGATGTTTTGTGTGGGTCTGTCTTTAGCTATCACTACTGATAAGATTGTATCATCGGCTTCGGACCTACGTGGCGTCTACCACCAACTTGTATGGTCGTGGCTACTGATATTAATTTTACTGTTTTTGAGTTGATAATCATTGCTGTAGATATCCTACTGAAAATGTACCGGAAGATATTGAGTTCCTGTAGTTATAACTTATTATTTATCGATCCATACCATATTATAAATGTGAAAGTAACTCTGTTTGTTTGTTTGTTACTTTTTGACGACAAAGGGTCGTAATGAAATTTGGTTAGGATAAAGATTTTATCCTGGGGATGGACGTAGGCTAACTTTTTTCTTTCTCACACTTGCATATCAAAATTTCCACGCAAAAAAAGTGGCAGACAGCAGCAAGTAAAAACATAAAAGAAAAACCGGCCAAGTGCGAGTCTAACTCGCACACAGGGTTCCATAGCCCCAATCAATATAATAACAATATTTTGAACTGTCATTCATGAGTTAGTTGAGTAGAAGTTTACTAACTAATACTATAGTAAACTTCCACTCAACCGCAAAACTAAATTTGTTTTTCATAGTATGTTTATGAAAAACAAAGTTACTGCTGCAGTTTGATGAAAAAGTCCCATATCTCAAAAACTAAAAATTATATCTTATTGAAACCAATTTTCGTTGATAGTATTTTTTTATTTTCTACAATCCTAAATATTTTCAGAATTTTCCTCCTCTTACTTTAGAAATTAAAGGGGGGGGGGACACACATTTTACCACTCTGGAAGTGGCTCTAGCGCAAATTATTCAGTTTAGAAAAAAATGATTTTAGAAACCTCAATATCATTTTTAAAGACCTATCCATAGATAACCCACACGTACGGGTTCGATGAAAAAAAAATTTTTGGTTTTCAGTTCTAAGTATGGGGAACCCCAAAATTTATTGTTTTTTTTTTCTATTTTTGTGTGAAAATCTTAATGCGGTTCACAGAATACATCTACTTATCAAGTTTCAACAGTATAGTTCTTATAGTTTAGGAAAAAAGTGGCTGTGACATACGGACGGACAGACAGACAGACATGACGAATCTATAAGTTCATGTTATCTTTACGTTATCAATATGATCAATACGAAGTGGATGCTAACACTAACAATAAATGGTTTTCATCGCTTGACATAATTTTTCTTTGTACCTACTTTACCTTTGTTTGTCGTACTGTCGGCTTAGGTAAAGATAGCTGTCTAGCAAAGTAATTCCCCGCGGCAGGCGCTTTATAAAATCTAGAGGATAATTGCATGGAAATACACTTAAACATTACACCTTCTCTCTTATACAGGGTGTAACGGAAAGGGTATATATGTATGTTACCGGGCAAACCCGATTTCCGGCTAAACTAGTTTGTCCTAGGCCAAACTAGGACTCATCATAACAGGATCATATAGAGCACCCTATCTAAATGGGTTAGGTTAGGTTAGAACTGTGACCATAATAAACGCGCGAGCCGAGCGAGCGTAGCGAGCGATGCCAAATCCAAGTTTGGCGCATTGTAAATGTTTTGTTTGGGTCAGTGATAAACCAGTATAACTGGTTTGGCCTAGGACAAACTAGTTTGGCCTGAAATCGGGTTTGGCCGGTAACATATACATACTTAAGGGTGTGTTACAGACCATCAAACTGAACATGTTTCTCCACAAAAAAAATCGTAATAACGAAAAAATTTTCTGCTGCCCCATACAAAAATTCAATACCTATTCGACCCAAATTTATGGGGCACCTGATATTTTTTTCGCTATGACGATGTTGGTCCCATGGAGAAACATGTTCAGTTTGATGGTCTGTAGCACATCCGTAAGTATGTATATACCCTTTCCGTTATACCCTGTATAAACAGAGAACTTTTGTATAAATATAATTTCGACGGCACGGTTGGCGCAGTGGCTGAGTATTCGACTGCTGCGCAGCCTGTCGTGGGTTCGATCCCCGCACGGAACAATTATTTGTATGGCCTACAGATGGTGGTTCAGGGTCTGGCTGTTTGTGTATGTGAGTTTAAATGTTTCTAAACGCGCCCACGATACAGGAGAAATTCCTAGAGTGGGGCAAAGTTTTTAAAAAAAAAAAAAACTAACTTGTAATAACGTTGGTCAAGTGGTCGCAAGCGCGACTCCTGAGCCTGAGCTCCTGGGTTTGATTCCCGAGTGGAGCAAAGTGTTATTGGGTTTTTCCATCAAGAATTTCTCAGTAGCAGCCACGGAGTCTATATTTGTGCCCGGTTGATGACAATAGGCTCGCCTACGATTACATGGGACTTAACCATAACTAGCGAAATGTAGGGTACTATTAGGGACATATCTGCCGAACCCTTCGGGGATACAGGCGTGAAGTTATGATGATGATATTATATAAAAAGTTTTATTTTATTGTCAATTTACATCCTAGTATGTATATTTATATCATCATCAGCCTATAATGTTCCCACTGCTGGGACCCAGGCCACCTCTCTTTGAGAGGGAGTGGGCTTAGTGCGGGTTGGTAGATCAATAGTATATTTATATATGTAATTACAACGTAGGTGTATTAACGATTGTCAAAGCAATGTTTCTGTTTGAGAAAATAAGGAAAAACTACTCGTCCGCGATAGCATACCTCAAGAAAGATTGGACGAGATTTATAATTATGTGCAATTTATAAATTAAATAAATAATAAGTTTCCTCATTCAGGTTTTACCGGCTCTCGGTAAAACAACCACAAAAAAACTCAATCTATGTTTATCAGTGGTGACCTCTTCAAGTGTATTTTAATTAATGCGTGTTTTTATTATGTAAATAAGGGCAGCCTCATTTACATAAACTAACTTTAGCCGATACTGAATCCGCGAATATACTTTTATTAACCAGTATTTTTTAAAAAAACATCGCATCTTCATCCGTCATTTTACATCAGGCAATAGCAAAACGAGAGAGCAGCGGTGGCCCAAGCAGGCGCATTACTTTGTGTAATTTATTTCATCACCGCTGCCCTCAAAAACGGTGAAGGAAAACATCGTGAGGAAACCGGCATCTCCTAGGACTAAAAATTCGAAGACATGTGACATCTACCAACCCGCACTGGGCCCGCGTGGTGGATTACAGCCCACTCCCTCTCATTGAGAGGAGGCCTGTGTCCCAGCAGTGGGTACATTATAGGCTGATGATGATGATGAATAGCAAAACGGTTAGTCACATTTTATTAAATTAACAAATCTGGAAGATCTGTTTTAAAAAATGCCCTATTACGTATACGTTTTAAACTGACATTTACTAAAACAGGATAATAAAATTATTACGAAACGAAACGGGATATTTACCATGGACTTGACATGGTAAATTTCCCGTTGCCAGAGTTATTGATAGTCCTAAGTATTACATGTCTAAAAGTCATGATGTTTTCAGTTGCTACATAACTAAACTAAAGTTAAAACAAATATTGTGTAAACAAGTGTTTACTAGAGCTCTTACGTGTGATAAAAAAAAATAAGATAAATGATAAAGTTATCTGTCCCAAGGTCGAGCAGATCTACTTCTGTGATGCAAGTGGAATGGCACTTTGCAATTTATGGCTTTCTACTGACACTTGGTTCGCTGCAGTTTCAATTTGTAACGTAACATTACGCTTGTTTACTCCGACAGAGTGGATATGTGTATTTAGAAATTTCGTGGACGAACAAAATGGTTTAACTCCGATGTGAGTCTAAAATCTGAGGTTTTGTGATGAACTAGGTATACAAATTCAGACTCTGGTTACAATGTCATACGGGTTGTAGGGACACCGACGCGAAAACGCTTACCATATACTCAGTACCTCATACTGACCCCAAAAAAAATAAAAATAATTATAAAAAAAAAAAAAAAAAAATTATTAATTATACCCCCGCCCCCCCCCCCCCCCTTATACACCTAATTATTAAAAAAATATTTAGCTGCGTACCTGACTAGGTGGACAGATATTTGAATTAATAGTTTAAAGTAAACATAGTGGTCTACAGCCATAATTAAGCCAAGATAAGACAGGTACTCAATCATAATGACACTATTGCCTTGTGCATTAATTTGATCATTTTAAAAATGACTTTGTCTCGGCAGTTTCATTATAAATATTTAAGCAATTATAAAATGACAACTTTATAACAGCAAAATACCTTGCGAAGGTAGTAGTTTGCGGTAACTAACTCGTAATCAAAAGTGATGTGGTTTCGTAAGATGGCCGAATATTTAAAGATATGACAACCAGAATAAGCTTGATCCATGGATGCGAGGCGCACGGGACCAGTCAATGTGGCGTCACTTGGGGGAGGCCTATGTCCAGCAGTGGACGTCTTTCGGTTGAAATGATGATGATGATCATGATGATGATGATGATAGATCGGAGTAGGTAGATTGATTTTTGGTACTTGTATCATAAATGCACACAGAAAGAATAACATGGATAAGCCATTTTTCCGGAAAGTAATTCCGGTATTTCCGGATTCAATTAAATATTGTTAATGTTGGTAGTGATATTATTACTACTCAATTCAAAATTTAAAGGAAGAGTATCAAAAATAGATTAATTTATTATTTATCTTTTAAATAATAAAAACAATCGAACTCCTATCGAAGCATTAATAATAATTTTTTTTTTTTGCCTTTTTATGGCCACAACTTTTTACAAATAGTTGCACTTAAATTTCATTAAAATCAACCAATTCCGGAGGAATGTCCATATTAACAAGTACGTTTCGGATTAATGACCCCAATTCAGTCTACTCCGGTAGAGTAGTCCTACTCCGGTCTATGTTGATCACTGTAATTAGATCTACACAAGTTGGGGATGATTACTTGGTTCTTCTTTTCTTTATTTCTTTATCATATCGAAAATGCATAACCTGGTGTCGCCGTTGTAGTTTTTATTCCCCCTTATTATCCCTTGATTATTAGCCCTTGTGCTTCTGACTTGGCTTTACATGCCGTCGAGAAATATTTCTCAGGCATGCTGGTTTTCTCACGACTTTTTCCTTCACCGAAGCATGTGATAAAAATACAATACGCACATGAATCACTCAAGACCTACGTGGGACACTCAGAAAGTTTTGCGAAACTAAAAAAAATTGTTCTATACGTACATATATTTTTATTAAATCTTTTCAAAGTACTTTCCACCAGCCTCTATACAAAGATTCATGCGCCTAAACCAGTTTTCAAAACACTTTTTCCAGTCCGCCGCAGACACCTCGTTTACAGCCTGCTCGAACCCAGCCAGCGCATCTTCCGGCGACGAAAATTGTATCCCTTTGAGCTGATTTTTTATTTTTGGGAATAAAAAGAAGTCACACGGTGCTAGATCAGGGCTGTAAGGAGGGTGACCCAGGAGTTTGACTGGCGTGCTGTCCAGGAAGTCCCTCGTTTTGAGTGCGGTGTGCGCAGGTGCATTGTCGTGGTGGAGCAGTAGCCCGCGGAGCCCTGTGTTTGGTCGCTTGTTGCTTATAACAGAGAAAACTTCTGGCAAACATTTGGAAGTATACCATTCGGCATTAATGCTTCTTTGATCCCGTAAGGGAATTGATACCAAGTGGCCAGTCAAATTAAAAAAGCTAGCGATCAAAATCTTACCCCCGCTTCTAGATCGCTTCACTTTGGTAGGCGTTGGCTCATTTTGAAACACCCAAACAGTCGACTGGCGCTTGGTTTCTGGGTCGTATTGATAAATCCAGGACTCATCACCTGTAACGATGTCGTAAACACGCCGAGACGAGCCTGCTTCAAATTTGTTAAGCATATCACGGCACCATTCCACCCGGGCCTGCTTCTGAGCATCGGTGAGGTTGTGCGGCACCCAGCGTGATACTATCCTCCTCACGCGAAGATGGCTGTGTAGAATCTCGTGAACGCTTCCCGATCCAATCTTCAATATGTGTTGAATCTCCTGATATGTAATTCGCCTATTGTCTTGGATTAAATTTTTCACTGCTAGCACGTTTTCTTCGGTAACAGCCGTCAAAGGGCGACCGCTTCTTTCGTCATCCCCCAAAGTTGGTCGACCGCGCTTGAATTCGTTATACCAACGATACACGGTTGCCTTGGAAGGGCCTTCATCCATGAATGCCATTTGAAGTCTATCGTACGATTCATCCGGTTTCAGGCGACACTTGAAATCGTATAAAATCATAGCTCTAAAATGTTCCCGGCGCAGATCCATATTTCAGTGAGACACAATACTTTGAATTAACTCGCAAAAAATGTGGAGGGAAATTTTGAAATTGGAACTTACTTATTTTTACTTATAAATAATCATATTTTCGAAAAACATAATAACTGGCCAGTCTCCCATATATAAAAACTTTTTTTCGCAATACTTTCTGAGGGGCCTGGTATTACTTTTTTTTCCTAATGAAAACTGTATGTGCAAAGGAAGAACATTTCTCGCTAATATAATGTCAGTGAACCAAAAACTAAGTGAAGCTCGTTACTTTAACTTGAAATACAATTATTCTATTAATAATAATAATAATAATAATAATAATAATTATTCTATATCCAAACCGGATTTTCCATAGGTAAAGCACGATCAAAAGACGTCATTGTTTTTCGGACACACAGAAAACAATCTGAATAATTTATGTTGTTTACGTATATGTGCATTTTCCTCTAACGTTTGATGCAAATAGCAACTATATTAGCGACAACAAGGCCAAAAGCATCATACTTAATAAACCCCTGAGTAGGTATTTTTTTGTTTTCTTTTTTAGTTCACACTTTAAAATATTCTATTATACGATATCAGTGCCTTTATATTTTCATATCTTATCAAGGGTGCACGTTAATGCACCATCTGTGTTCTATTTAAATAAAATGCAGTATTTATTTTAAAAAAATACATATTTATTAATACAAAAATATTGTTATTGATAAGCAAATATACCGCAAATGAATTGATTTATTATTCGATTTTTTGTACGTAATCCTTTTTTATTTTTTATTAATTTAGGAATTAGCAACATTGGTTTAAAAAAAAAACAAGCACAGTTCAAATATTTGGCTTGCCAAATATCCTGACGGATATTTGCAAAAAAAAACATCTGGTACATCACTAACCACATCAACGCGCCATCATTATCTCAGAGTTTAATTGCAGTGCGAAAATATGTGGCCGCAATTTATCCCTAATTGGCATATTATATATATGTAACCGACTGATGTATACAATATGTTAAAAAAATACCCTGTCCGACCCGAAAGGGGCATATAGGTATCCTAATCACATAACCAAATAAAATATTTTGCGAGGTGCCACGGCTGCACGGGTGCCGCCATGCCGTCCGAGCATACGTTTAAACGTTTGTGCAACCGAGTGCACGTGCTACTGGCAGTGTTCACGGCGACGAAACGCCTCACGCTGATCCAGGACGACCGCGAGTAAATGATGTTAATATTGAAGAGCAGCTGCATAAATCAGACACAAATGTGCTACAAAGCGTCCGTATACTCCGGCCAGTATCACTGTTGGAGGCAAAAATATTCCTTCACAGCCATCGCATTGGTGTCCTCATCGAATAATGTTAACACGATCCAAACTCGAACAAAATATCAAAAAAATATTTTCAGAGCCATTAACAGACGTCATCGGTTCATGACTTTATGACGCCACTACCCCACCGCCGCCATCACCCCTTATTGTTAATTTAGTTATTTCTATGTAATTTTCCTCGTTTTATTACCTTTTTATCGGGTTTTTTTTTACTTGTTGTCCAAAAAGGATCACATAAATATACTCTATTTATATTGACACTTAACAATACCCTTACGGATCGGACAGGGTTTTTTTAATATATTATATTTGAACAGTGTAAACTAGCCTTTTTTTTCGGATGGGAAATCATCAAATAACCCCACTCTGTCAGATGATCCTTCTTAGCCCTTTGTGTTCCAGGGCCACGGTAGCTTTTTCGAACAGTCCCGCAGCCCTGGCAGGCATCGGCCCTCTCGGACCCCTTCCGATTTGCTGACATCTCCTTGAGGCGCGCGTGGAACACGAACGCGCCGTCGGCACGGCAAGTTTTCCAAGCCTTGCTAGATGTTTTTTTTTAATTTTAAAGTCTTCTAATATCTAGTTTTCCAAATACTATTTTATGAGATTCGCATAAGATTTTCACAAAAAAAAAAACAAGCATAAGTATTGCATTGGTAAATTGGTAGTTTTCTTTTCAGCATCGCTTTGTTATAGTTCCACAAATAACCATAAATGTCTATCATTTATGACAAAGTTCAGGTAAATTATTAAAAACAGTTTTTACCTAACCGTTTGTGGTTTGGAGGGAATCCCTAAGAATAATATTGGTTGTCGTGTGGTTATTTTAAATTTCCATCAATTGTTTGAAACCAATTAACCATATGTGATAAAAATGAATTTAATTAATGAATGAGGTAAGTTTACAGCCGTTATGTAAAAATATGTTCGCTGGGTATGTCCTGAATAAAACTTTACGTAACTGTGTATATTCATAAAAAGGTAGCATGTAATTATAAATAGAAGTATAGAAATCCTAACAGGAAGTGTGCTGTTTAAATACCAAACATTTAAACAGTTTTTAACTTGTTCCACATAAGGAAACTAAGAAAATAAAGTTGCGGTAGTACATGAACTGGTTTTTTTTTGTGGAAACTTAGCTGATCACGGATTCTATTAAAGTTTTAACAAAATAATCATGCTATAGTAGCGTCAAAATAAAAAGTTAACTCGTAGCGTTTTTTATTTGTGATTAGCCATTTTCCATCATATTTAGGAGTTATAAAACTTGTAAATACCCTTCGATGTTTTCTAAGTTTGTAAGGATACCAGCTAGAGTTTTTTTGCTTTAGCAGTTAGCTTATAATGAAGAAATATAAATTATAATATTTCTAAAATTATAAAATCGCTTTTCGCTAGTTATTACGCTTTTCCTTAACAAGAACATCGAAAGAGAAATCCGCCCCTAAGATGACCCACTGACTCATTTATTAATTTCTAAAATAAACGTTAAGATAAATATTGGAGGACTTCCGGTCCTTCGAAAATGTTATTTTTTGTCATTTCCTGTGTTTACAATTTTCCATGTCATTTAAGTACCTTTGCTTGAAATGTGTTTTTTTTTTATTAACATTTGGAAAACAGTTGGATGCAAATAAAAATTAAATTATATAAATGAAAAATAAATCGTAACTTTCGTTCCTATTAAGTATTTTATGAAGGAGACATACTTACAATTACATTTTTAAAATTAAATGATTAAAAATTTAAGAATAAAATAATTAGGAATATCGCCTTACCTTACAAAAGGACACCATTCACTTTAAGGCTTCAAATCACGACTCGTTCCAACGAACTCGATATTTCGTTAAAAAACACGAATTATCAAAACTGGTCTGGAACAGTGTTTCTATTTCACTAGTACAATTAAATTATCGTTTGAAAAAAGTATCGATCTATTTAGATCGATTTGACATTTGGTCGTAAAGATCGATTTGACATGCGCTCGAGTCGCGGACGCAGACACGACTGCGCAGTGACAGTGGCTGCCTTGAAGATCACTTGTGAATAGATGCATGGTGCGCAAGACCACGCTTTTATACTTACTATGCTTGATAATAAGAGCATCGCGACTACAATAATTGTTTTGTTTTTTAATTAGAACAGGATTAAAATTTGAATGCCATTTGGTATGACATTTGACAGGATAATATTTACAATACTTTAAATATCAACTATTTACGTTCAATTGACATATATATTTATCACATTCACATGTTTTTGATTTTATTTTTTGTGAATTTCACTGTTTGATATTCTTAATTTATAATTTTTAGCTGTCATTAAATAATGTACTTACTACATAATTCAAACTCAATGCGAATAGTTATATGAATAAATAAATAAAATAAGAATGTTTATTTTGAGATTTCGTGGAGTTTTTTTTTTTTTGTTTCCGTCGACTTCTTCGGAATACAGGTACAAATTAATTGTAGTCCGAAGCATGTACCTAGTAGGTATCTAAATATGAAAAAAAGTCTATGTTAATACATAATTATGGAGTAGATGACCTCTTAAAGGACCTTAGTGTGTCCTTTGTACGTACCTAAACTTACTGCCCAAATGCCGGATACTTTAATTTGAACTGCGCAGCTTTTGAGAAAATTCGAGCTTTGCAAGAGTCACACATTATACAGAAAATGCTGCAAAAGTTTTGATAAACGGTTCTTTGACCTCTGTTCCTCCTTGCCGGAAATAATAATTTATCTTTAAGTCGTGATGAGTAGAATAAGCACATATTAAGTAAAAACTTATTTTGCAAACTTTCCTCTAGCTTCAGCTAGCTACTAATTTCAGTTTTCCTGTTGACAGCGATATGGACGAATTTTTTGACGCACTGTAATTTTGATACTTGCACATATTTTATTATTATTTTAGATATATATGTAGTAAATAATGTAGGTACATACATATGTAATAAAAATAACAATACAATTTAAATAAAAATAAAGCTACTAAAGGTATAATTTGTACTCGTAAATGATTCACAAGGGGTTTAAGGAATAACTTGCAAATCTAATCTAAATAACTATACCCAATCACAAAAAAAAAAACAACCATATCCACTTTTAGTTTTATACTGATTTCTAGTTTTACTACATAAGTATCTACAGAAAGACCGTATCTTTCGAGGATGAAAGTTTATCCAATCCAAAGTGAAATCAAAATAGCTGGTTTTGGTAATCTATATACAAGGTGTAACATAATAAACGCAAGACCTCCGTGTGGTCTCTCGGACCATGAAACTGAACAACTTTTGTTCTACGAGTTCTTGAAATTCACAAAACAAAAATTGGAATTTCCATAGAAACTGACGCGATCAGCTGATCAACATGTATGGTAAAACTAAAAAGAAAGGTATGCATTTCGAAAAGTAATAGAACAATAGTTGTTCAGTTTCATGGTCCGAGAGACCACACGGGAGGTCTATAATGTTCGTTCGTTCGTTTATAATGTTACACCTGGTATATAAAAATCAATGCCACTTTTCGTTGTAATTTTATAACTCGAGAACGGCTGGGCCGATTTGGCTGATTTTAGGTGTTGAAATGTTCGTCGTAGTCCAGGGTAGGTTTAAAAGGTGAGAAAGGTAGGGTAGGGTAGGTAGGTAGTTAGGGTAAAGTAGGGTAGGTAGGTAGGTATGTATGTAGGGTAGAATAGGGTAGAGTAAGGTAGGTAGGTAGGGTAAAGTAGGGTAGATAGGTAGGTAGAGTCGGTAGGTAGAAAAAGTGCATTGCAACGCAAGCCGGGTACGGGGAAGCTAGTAGAGTATTAAACACATGCTTCAGAATTTTGGAAAGTTTACCAAAAGGGTAATAAAATAGGGGTAGGCAAATGAAAAAGTCTCACACCTACGCGGATGAAGTCCACATCGTATAATTTTTTCTGTTGATTTGTGCTTGTCTGTCTAAAGGTGTGTACATCATCATCATCATCCCAATTAATTTGGGGTCGGCGCTGCATGCCTGGTTTACATACATTGTTAATTATTATTTTTTAGTCGCTGGCAAAGTGCATGTTAGTCTGTTTATAGATAGATTGCATTTGCAATTGGCACAAAATGGCAATGCAAATTAGATTTATTATACAATGCAAGTTAGATTACTTAGTATTAATCTAATTTGCATTGCCATTTTCTGCCAGTAAATTGGTGTTAATGAGTCCATTTTACAATGAAAACAATAGTTGTCATGACGTTTTTATTTGGAGCAACATAATACGATAAAAATTCTAATTCCACTTTTATTGGGTTTTGAGTTTTTGTTACGAATATAAATTACAGACGTTGTTACTATCTTATTTTGAATATTCGGTGAAATATTGGCTTTAGGTACCAACATATTTTTTATTATGCTAAAGATAAAGAAGACTTTAAGGTGATCTGTTTAAGTGCATAGCATTGCCATTCCACGTGGCAATGCTGCCAGTCTTCTGAGCACTTTTCCGGATGACAGCTATGTGGAGGAGTACTTAGACGGCTAGCGTCCTGTTGTTTATTTAGTTAGATTGTTTATTTTACAGAAATTAGGCCGTTTTTTCGTAAATATGTAGTTTTAATTACGCTTTATGATCCTGTGTCCGGATAAAGCCGGACACAGTCAGGCTTTTTGGTTGCGTGTGAGGCCAAATTAGATAGTGTCCAGCCTGCTCGGCTTTTGTTAGACTTTTTAAATTTAGGCAAAAATTTGGGAAAAAAATGAATAAGATTTTAATGGTAAATACTTAAACGTTTTGTTTTAATTTGTTTTACATTTCAAATTACAATTGTGTAGTAGCATTGTAGTTGTTTTACTGAAATTAATAATGTAATGAATATAGAATATAATAATATTGAAAGAAGACTGATTCATTAAATTTGATTGTGGTTTCATTACAATTTAAGAGAATTCATGGTAAGTCAGATAAACCCTTTTTTTAAATTTTTTTTAAATTGTGGGGTTATACTAACTGGCTAATAAATTTAGGGTGTCCGGCTTTTCACCCAAACGTCCGGCTAAACTAAATTCGCCCCTAAGACGACCCACTGACCACTAGCTGGTCTGTCCGGTTTTTCGGTTTTAAGACCTGGCAACCCTACTTATACACACTGGCACTGTATGGTGTCGGACGTAAAGAATAACACCATCCCATATCTCCCCGTGGGTGTCGTAAGAGGCGACTAAGGGACTTGCCAGAGAATGGGCAGCAGCGTTCTCTGTGCTTTTGTAACAACCGTACTGCGATCGCCAACCCGCCTGCCAAGCGTGGCGATTATGGCAAAACCCCCCAAAATGTCAATGGCGACACTTGAGGGAGGCCTATGTCCAGCAGTGGACGTCTTTTTGGACTGGAATGATGATGATGATGATGATGAACCCTACTTATGAACAGACATGATATGTATTTGCGTATGAACCATATCTTGTCATTTATCTTAGTCATTTAATGTAAGAGTTATGTATGTACTTGTATTATCATTCTAGGACTATTGTCGTGCTTTTCTGGGATCTAGCTGGTCTTAGACCAGCCCTTCTAAGTTCAACCAGCTTCATCGACACTCGTTTGTATATTAGAAGTGGTAAAAGATTAGACCTTACTTACATAACATAACAACGCGCCTGTATTCCCTGAAGGGTTAGAGTTGAGAGGATCAGAGTTGTACCTAATAATTCACACACATTTCGCCAGTTATGTTAAGTCCCATGCCATCAACCGGGCACAGATTCTGCTACTGAGGAATTCCCTATGGAAAAAACCCTATAACAATTTGCCTGACGGGGGAATCGAACCCAGGATCTAACGCTTAGCAGGCGAGATTGCTACCACTAGACCAACGAGGTTGTCACCAGATGAAACCTTCAAGATAAAAACCCTATCCTTTACAGTTACACCGTGTTTTAGTAGAAATTTCACGAATTAAGTAATACACGGTTTAAAGGAAATCCAATGCCTACCATTAATTCAGCTTGTTTTTATCTTTTAAAAAAAAACTTTGCGCCACTTTTGATAGTTCTCCTGTATCGTGGGTGCGTTTACGAACATTTAAACTCACATATTGAACATAACTATACAGAATGTAACAAAAAGGGTATATACATATTTAATGGTGTGCTACAGACCATCAAACTGGACATTTTTCTCCATCAGACAAACATCGTAATCGAAAAAAAATCAGCTGCCCCATACAAAATTTCGGAGCGGACGGAAGTGTCAGACTTGTACTGAAAAAAACCCATCCATGTTCCTTCTTAGCCCTTTGTGTTCCAGAGCCACGGTATCTCTTTCGAGCAGTCCCGCAGCCCTGGTAGGCATCGGCCCTTTCGGACCTTTTGGTGGGTGACCCCGAGGCGCGCGTGGAACACGAACGCGCCGTCGACACGGCCTGTCGTCTTAAGACTCACATACACAAACAGCTATCTTATAGGTCGTTTGGGGATCGAACCTGCGACACGCCGCGCGGTAGCAATATAGAAAATCCAGCAAAAGTTTTGACAAGCGGGTCGTTGACCTCTCTTCCTTGTCGGAAATACAAATTTATCTTAGGTCGTGATGAGTAACAAAACAAGCACATGTTTAAATTAAACTTTTTTTGCAAACTTTCCTCTGCCATTTAAATTAAGCAAGCTCAAGGATTAATGCTATCATTTTGTTCCAGTAAATAATTCACAAGCGGATAAAGGTAAGGTAATAACTATGGGTTAGTTCAGTCAGTCTTCTGTCTGACCGATGCAGCAGAGTAGCAGTATTTTACGTAGAGCGACATGACATACCTATTATGAGATCGTCATCATCATCATCATTTCAGCCGAAAGACGTCCACTGCTGGACATAGGCCTCCCCAAGTGCCGCCACATTGACATAACATGGGGGGTTTTGCCATAATCGACACGCTTGGCAGGCGGGTTGGCGATCGCAGTACGGTTGTTACAATAGCACAGAAAACGCTGCTGCCCAATCTTTGGCAAGTCCCTTAGTCGCCTCTTACGACACCCACGGGAAGATATGGGATGGTGCTATTCTTTACGTCCGACACCATACAGTACAGTACAGTAGTATTATGAGATATTAGGACTTATTATTATTTTATTTATTAAAATTAAAAACTACTTTAATTAGAAAAGTCTGGCGGTCCTAGGATCTTGCTCTATAAAGGGCTAGGTGTGGGCTAGGTATCACAGTTCACCGTTTAAAAACCTTATAATATTTTAGGGTATTATAATATTTAATTAAAAACATTTTAATAGAGTTGAAAAAACTGCAGCCATGATCTTACCTAGCTGCGAAACTATGAGCTTAATAAGTATCTAACTTCGTTTTTTTTTTAATGTTTGCATATTCTTAAACAAAACAACCAATAGAACTAAAAAGTAATACCTAATTATATGTATGAACAAGTATCAAAATGGAAAAAAGAATAACAGCTTAGGGCGTCAAATAATTCGTCTGTCTGTCTTCGTTGTCAACAGGAAAAATGCCTAGAAGGCTGGCAGCATTGCCACGTTGGATGGCAATACTGATTTGTCCATAAAAGGCCAGCCCTCTTTTCTTCGCTTCATATTTCTTTCATGCCCTCATTAAAAAAGTTAGGTAGCTCGTTATTTTCAGATATTAATCTTCCCAACACAATAAGTAATTAGGACAACAAACATATCGCATGGTTTTTTCGGTGTGCGGGATTTGTTCGTAATTTGAAACTGTACAAAATATGAAGACAGGTAAATTATTGAATTTTTACTTCACTTGTTCTTATTCCGCAAATAATGAGGATGTCCTTTTGTCCCGATCCTATGACGCACATATAGATTTCCTTTATGCATATAGGTAAATTGTTATGTTTTTGTAATAGAATGGGGGCTTGATCATTGCGTCAGACAATACCTTTAAGTACTAACAAATAAACAAGCTTTGACGTCGTGCAACGCAAACTTTGACGTCGTGCAACGCAAACTTTGACGTCGTGCAACGCAAACTTTGACGTCGTGCAACGCAAACTTTGACGTCGTGCAACGCAAACTAATTGACCGAGAAATGAGACCTAAGTAGGACGTAGGTAAGTTAGAATTATGATACACCTATTTTTCAAAGATTTTGAAGTTCAGAAAACGCAGAACACTGAAAACGTAATAGACCAAACGTAATGAAACTTTCATGATAAAACCTTTTCCTTTACAGTCATCATCATCATCATATCATATCAGCCTATAATGTTCCCACTGCTGGGACACAGGCCTCCTCTCTATGAGTGGGAGTGGGCTGTAATCCACTACGCGGGCCCAGTGCGTGTTGGTAGATGTCACATGTCTTCGAATTTTTAGTTCTAGGACATGTCGGTTTCCTCAAGATGTTTTCCTTCACCTTTTTGAGAGCAGCGGTGATGAAATAAATTACACAAAGTAATGCGCCTGCCTGGGTTCGACCCTCGGCTTACTGCTCGTAAGTCGGGGCTGCCACCACTGCGCCACCGCTGCTCTCCTTTACAGTAACAGCTTGTTGTAGGAAGTTCAACAACTAAGTAATACACGGTGTAAAGGACATTGAAGAGCAAATATTACCTACCATCTTTTTCTTTATCGTGTGGATAGTGCCTAACCAGCCCCCGTATTCACAAACGTTCGGATTCGATTTCGATTCGATAAGTCGTATGCCTATCTTGTTTTGTCATAACAAAAGCGAGCGAGCGACTTTCCGAATCGAAATCGAATCCGAGCGTTTGTGAATACGGAGGTTGGTGTCAGAAGTTTTTATGCCGCCCATGGCCCTCTGACTTGACTTACATGCCGTCGAGAAATATTTCCCAGGGATGCTGGTTTCCTTACGATCTTTTCCTTCACTGAAGCAAGCGCTAATTAAACTTTACGTTCATGAATCCGAAAAATCTGAGGTGCGTGACTTAGGTTCGAAGTCGAGACCTATGACTCTGCAGATTAACGGTCACACCACAAGGGTATCACTGCTCCAACCATTTACCTACCATGAATTCAGCATAATAATTATTAAGATTCGTAGACCCCTAATATTTGGATTTTTTCAAATTGTAAATACTAAAAAATTTATGGTCTCAGTGCGCGTTGATGTCTCTTACGCACTGTATAATAGAACCACCGTGGGTACTAACTTACTTACTGGTGGTGTCTGTAAGTCACGAGTTGTGGATCGTGATTTCGAATCAAGGTAGGTTTTATTTATATCTTTACATCTTGTGGCTAAATAATAACAGCCGCTCGGATCGATCTTCAAGTGATGGGGGTGACCACCCATAACATACCGAGTTACCTCCGTACCTCGCAGAAAGCATGATAAGCCGTTGGTCCCGGCTGTCAATTATAGATCTTTGACAGTCGTTACAGGTAGTCAGTGGGCCAAGAGTCTGACAACCAATACCTAAGACAACGAAACTGGGTTGTGGAGATCAGATAGGCAGTCGCTCCATGTGAAATACTGATATTCAGCTGCATCTGGTTAGACTGGAAGCCGACCCCAACATAGTTGGAAAAAGGCTAGGCAGATGATAATGAATTTGTACATCTTCAACACTACTCTGAAAACGGTAAAAAAAAATACCGTGAGGAAACCGACACGTAAATACAAGTACCTTAAATTCGAAGGGTTATTCCCTGAGTACCCCAATCGGAGAATCCCGATTTATCTTTTTCTTGATAACACAATTAAAAGTCAGTTTACCTTAAAGTAAAAAAAATATTACTTACTAACCGCTCCGGCACTAATTTTAACCCAATGTATATAGTGTTATATATCAAAATAAACCTCATTAATCAAGCTTTAAGAATATCTAAAAACATCGTAGGTTCAAAGTCTGTTGAAACGATAATATCGAAATGTAAAAATGGCGCCATTGCGATCGTCGTATTTTGATAATGTTTTTATAAAAAATATTGCAAAAATAGTTAAAATAGTGCTCGTAATATGAAAATTACTTCAATTAAGTAATTATTAGTGTCTCCGCAATATAAAACAGTAAAATAAAACGAAATCTTATCGAATTTTTTACGTAAACACGACAAAATCAGTAGGTATCGAATCGAATGATAGGAGTGTTGATTATTTTGGGTGATTGTGCTACTAACAAAGTGCCTAACTAGGGACATATGGGTATTAAAACAAAGCTTATATAGTCTAGTTTAATTATAAATAGGTTTTATTGACACAAACTACAATTCTTGTTGGAAAAACTTAACATTCTTATTGGAGAAACTGACATACAACACATATTCTCAAGTTCTCATTTTTTTCTAAGTACTTACATTTAGTTGTTGTAATTCGTTTTAACATATAAAGATTCTGTATACTTTCAGCTATACACACGTATTTTTTGTTTTGGTGTAGCTGCAGTAGTTTACGAGAAAAAAAGCTTTAAATGGAAAGTGGCACGGGGCGCTCGCGCGGCAAAAATGTGAGCGGGAGCGGGGGCGGGAGCATGTGTCACGTGACACATTTGTGGGGGCGTTTAAGCGGCTAAAACTATAACACTTGACTTTAAGTCTCAAGAAAAAATACAGTATAGAGTCTCCTAGAGCAATCACATGTTTTAATTAATTATCACAGTAGTTCCTTTTTCAATACAGAAAATCAAAATACCTACTCTACATCATCATTTTCATTTCAGCCGAAAGACGTCCACTGCTTGACATAGGTCTCCCCCAAGTGTCGCCACATTGACCGGTCCCGTGCAACGCGCATCCAGCGGATCCCCGTTACCATCACCAGGTCATCGGTCCACCTAGTGGAAGGGCTTCCAACGCATCGTCTTCCGGTTCGCGGTCGCCATTCTAAAACTTTTCGGCCCCATCGGCCATCCGTTCTGATAGCAATGGGCCCTGCCCACTGCCACATAACTTTGGCGATTGGCTACGGGCTATTTGATCCGGGTCTGGCTGTTAAAACGCACTCACTATCCAGGACGGTAAACACTTTGCTTTTCATTACGAATACAAGGAAAGTAAAAATAAAAGGTTTTCCACTACCGCTTTAGCCTCTTCTCTTATAAAATCAGGAGTTTAATTCATATCTGAATCAGATTAACTCATATTATACAAATCTCTGCTTTACGCAAATATAAACATAACTCTACAACTAGAAAAAACAAATGAAGATTGGATTGCCACATTCCCGCCTAATTTGTTATTTTTCTGTGCTCAGCCAGCTATTCAGCTATTATTTTTCATTTTCATCATTGAAAAAATGGTAAATATTTTGCCCAAACCTATGTTATTTTAAAGAAATTGATGAAACTAAATTAAAATAAAGTTAATTATTGAAGTGAAAACTTCTTTAGCGGCGTTGAGCACTTTTCTGTAATGGGTATAAAATCTTAAACTCGCGTCAGGACACGTGACCTGATCGAAAAAGCGTAAGACGGATGGAGAGTTTTTGACCAGTTATTGGATCTCTCCACACGCGATTATTTAGATAACTTTTTCAAACATTTCTGCTTATATCAAATTAATTATGAGTTCTTGTTCAATTAAATGGTGTGGGAAATCGTCTAGAACATCCAGCTATAAAAAAGATGGCATAACTTTTCATCGGTAAGTAAAATATATTTATAATTTAATAAAATTATGAATAATTGCAGGGCTCTAGCTAAACTAGTTGTTTACGTTTAAGGCACAAAAAACGTACACCGCGTTGATGTCTTTTTGAAAAGTCCCTTTCTCTCACTAGGTATTGTCAATAAGTCTGTCCCTTTCCATCTGTAGGTGTAGATAGAAAGGGACAGACGTAATGCTGTAGTGTTGTGTCAACTTCGAAACAAAGTATAAATAATATTGAAGATAAAAATTACGGTGTTCCCTTACTGTAAAAAAGTAACATTACTTAATATTTACATTTTAGATTTCCAAATATTCCAGAAGTGGAAGAAAAGTGGATTAATGCTGTTAACAGGGAAAGTTGAGGAGGATCGTCCAACCTAGGCACAAAATTAAAATTTTCTTTGGATTTTTTTCGATTTTTTTTACGATTAATTTAATAGCAACGTAAAAAATAGTGATAATTCATTATTTTATGTATTCGAGGCATATCTAATCATATTTTTTGATATTTCAAGTATTTTCATGCATTGAACTCCGCAGTTGGAAAACGGCCGATCTTATAGGAAGTTTGAGTTGGAATCTTATGTGAATAATGTATGTAGGACTCCTAAAAAACACTGTCATTAGATTACTTGTATATTTGTGATGTTAGTTATAAAGTTTCGTATAAATTTATTGCGTAGTTTTACTAAACAAAAATAAAATACGGTGACAGTCTATTTGCAGCAAGCAATCGCATTTCTATGAGATGTTTATAATTATCAAGTAGTCATAGAAAAGTTGTATATATTATAATACACGGTCTTGTTATCTAAGAACACGACACTGTTTACCGTTTAAGATAAGCTTTATTAGAACTCTGGCGATAAGAGTTTTTATGTCGGCCGGCCGAACGACGTCAGCGATGACGTAATGCGCGCGGCCGTTAGGGAAGTTACGCGTTAAGAAATGCAGGACGGAGAGGTTAACCTTGATTTTATTTTAGCATTGATTTGAATAAAGTGAAATCTACAGTGTTACGTAAGTGTTTTATTTGCACCCAGTTAACGCCCTATCAGTATAGTTTAAAAAAAAGTAGAATTAATAGACATCGTAATGTTCAATTTTATCGATATTAGGTATTGTAGCAAAACTGACTTGTGCATCACTATGTGTGGAACATTCGTCCTGACATTGTTGCATCGGCCAATCACAACCGCTATATTGTCTTCGTCCCCCGAACCGCAGTGTAGTACTTTTATACTGATAAAGCAATTGGTGCAAAATTATTCCCTAACCATTCCAAAATATCAAACATGCTCAACGTTAATAATCAAGTTTTCACTTCTGCCGGCACTCCCGGAGTGCAACCCGTCTTTTTTTTAAAAAAATATATTCTTGAATCAATACTTAACGTTAAGTTTTTTCAATTTTACATCGTGGCTGCATAGAAAGTTGCAACATGGTTCAATTAAAATTTGAAAATAGAACTTGTTTTTTTTTAATAATTTGACATCTGTCAGTTGTGAGCGATTCTCCCTAGGGATGAGAAGTATTACATTCATCCCGCTCCTCATGCAACTTCAGACCTACTTTCAGAGTATGAGTAATGAAAATTCCATTTTTGAATTATGGACCCTATTTAATTCGATTTTAATAATAAGATGGTTATCAACTAATAGATTATGCTCTGAATGCACTTGAACACTTAAGTGTTTACATTATCTACTACTTAGGTACTGAGAGCTATATCAACAAGGTCCATGAATACCTATTGCCACATATGTATATTCTGGCTCTGTATGGTGTCGGACGTAAAGAATAGCACCATCCCATATCTTCCCGTGGGTGTCGTAAGAGGCGACTAAGGGATTTGCCAGAGAATGGGCAGCAGCGTTCTCTGTACTTTTGTAACAACCGTACTGCGATCGCCAACCCGCCTGCCAAGCGTGGCGATTACGGCAAAACCCCCCAAAATGTCAATATGGCGTCACTTGGGGGAGGCCTATGTCCAGCAGTGGACGTCTTTTGGGCTGAAATGATGATGATATTCTGAAAGCCCACATAAAATCGACCTTCACCTTTTTGCTTAGCGAATGAAATAGTAGATTGTTATACGAGGGTCGAAAGGAATCAATTCCCATACGAGGTATTCAGACGCCCGAGCGCAGCGAGGGCGGCTATAGTCCGAGTAGGAATTGATGTCTTTCACCCGTGTTAAGCACTCTACTTTTCATTTCGAATTTATGGAAAGTAAAAAATAGTAGTGTTTTGTAAATATTTATTATTTTCTTATCTGCTCGCCACTTCATTAAGTCATTGTACGTATTTAAGTATCTTTCCTTAGACATTTCTGGCAAAAGATTTTCGATAGCTGTATTCGCCTCGTCTTTAACAAAATCTGGGGTCAAGATTTCAGAATCACTTGAACTCATTTTTAATAAGATATTAGTCTTAATCCGAGATTTCGATACAGCTTACAGAGTTAGTATCCCGCCAAATAATATAGTCTATTTAAAATTTTAACTATGGAACACACCGCCTCACTGCCGCGGGCGAACGCACTTAGTTTTTTTTTTATTCACACTAGCCGTTTATACACTCACAAGACCGCAGCATTTTTCTCTTAATTATGTTAGATTTTTTTACAGCCGACTGCCTACCCAAATTTTGTTCTATTTTTTAAATTTATTCCTACTCTAGGGAGGGAAGCAATTACTATGAGTTTTTCCCGCCCAAAGGTGGGAAGTAGCATCTTCCACCCGCTACTCGGATCAAATAAACACTACTTTCCGAGTATGAGAAATGAAAAATACTTTTTAGAATAAACATAATTTGCGAATGGGTTGCCTGATGAAACTCAGTGTTAAGGTATGTATTTATATAGCAAAAAAAATATTTTTCATTCGGTAGGTGATGATGATATGAAGATCAACCTTAGCTAGGATCTTAGACTAATAGGTATTTCTATAGATTAGGAAACGTTAGATATCCAATCATCCAAGAACCCAACTTTTAGGTTTCTAGAATTTGTAGGATCTGAAAATCAAAAGTCATTTATTCAAATTTGGCTGATAATCAGCACTTTTAGAAGGTCAAAATTACAAGAGACAGTCCTCCAGAACGCCCTCCCTTCGCATCGAAGTCACACTTCATAACATTATAATCTAGGTACAGATCTTCATGGCATGTAACTGATGTCTGATCTCGGGGGAAATCTGGCTAACATTCTTCATTTTCATTAGAAAATCCACCTCAGATAAATAATTGCTTATGCTCATCAACAAGAAAATCATCATTATCATCAGCCTATAATGTTCCCACTGCTGGGAGACAGGCCTCCACTCAATGAGAGGGAGTGGGCTGTAATCCACCACGCGGGCCCAGTGCGGGTTGGTAGGTGTCACATGTCTTCGATTTTTTAGTTCTAGGACATTCCGGTTACCTCACGATGTTTTCCTTCACCGTTTTGAGAGCAGCGGTGATGAAATAAATTACACAAAGAAAATAGATTGATCTATTCATAGTCTAGACCACATCATGACATTATGTAATATTAATTAAAACATCAATTAATTACAGATGTGTAGTTACGTCACAAACATTTACGATGCGATGCGTTAGATATGAATAATTTAATGAAACTGGTTGTACACTGCCTACTTACGAATAGTAATTTAGATTTCTTCTAAACATTTCTAGGGTTTATAAACATTTCTTGGGTTTATAAACATTGACATTGTGACTAAAATCAAGAAGGAAGGAAAATCTAGGTGTAAAAACGGAAATCTCAATAGGAAATCAAGACGGTATCACATACAATTTTAAGACCCCTTCTACTATAGAATTTAAAAGCAACTGCGGGAGGAATTCCAGAACCGAAATTTTCCAGCTGTAGGGAAGATAAAAGCTAGCTTAGCTAGCTAGCCCTGATTCGCACAATTTTGACCCGATAAATTGGGCTGTTATAGAGAAATCGATCTTTTGAAGGTTTTTGGGTTTTTTCACATCTCCACCATAAACAGCTCATTTTGAAGACACAAAAAGGGAGGGGGAGGGGTTGGGTTTTTTTTTCATGACATTCTGAAGGTCATTAGTGAAAAGCCGTGCTGCACCATTATGACGCATTGGGTACGTGTACTTGTACAGGCACTCGGTGCGTCAAGTGAGTGCAGCAGATATATGAATTAAAATCTTTTATTTCGTTTGTTACTAACATAGTTTGTAAGTAGTGTGTATTACTAACATCATATGGATCAAGATCTGAAATAAAGTTTTTTTTTTTTTGAGATATCAACGACGTTGATGATAGATCGTGAACGAATCGGAAAGGACTTAATAACCCAACAAGGGCAACAAAAGCAGTCATGTAACCCACGAAGAAACTGAAGGACCTTGCTGACAGTGACCAGAATACCTTAGCCTTCAAAAAATACTCCCTTTTCCTTTTGCCTTACAATGCGTAAGAGCATCATCACCAGACTCTTACTCATACATGCAAAAATAAAATGACGTAATTAAACCTAACGCAATATAATTCGTATGCAAAACTAGCCAAGGCAGGTTTTGTAGGTACGTACGGTATCAAAACTATGGTCGAGGAGGCGTGAGACCTCGCACGCAGTCCACTACTGTTCGAGGAAAATATGACAATGTGACGACAGTGTCGAGAGGAAATCTTCAGCATATAAATAGTATGGTCTGTGCAAACTTTATCATAATACCTGTCACCGCCGCCCGAAGGCTTTGGCAGAGGAGTACCTATACTACTGTAATAATAGCCACATTTCGACATTACCCATATATGTATTCCATCCGTTATTATATTAAGCCATTGCCATCAAACAGGAACGAATCAAGACTCCTGAAAAATATCTGATAGAAAAACGCCATCAAACTCTTCCTGAACTCAGAATCGAACATAAGATACTCAGAGCAGCGTTTACAACCACTAGAACAACATGGCAATCAAATTTTGAACATTTTGACAGCAATTTTACCACTTATGATTGGCTTAATGTAGAAAGCATTGCGGAGCTCGTGGCTAAATAATACAAGCCGCTCGGATCCATCTTTGGGTAGCTGTGCTTGTTTGGGCAGTGGACGTGTGAACACACTACATACCGAGTATCCTCCTGACGTCGGAAAGCACGTTAACCCATTAGTACCGGCTGTCATTTGTAGATCTTTGACAGTCTTTACAGGTAGTCAGTGGCCTAAAAGTATGACAATTAGTCTTATTATGGGGGTATCGTAGTATATATGGTATTACCCAGTATTAGCTAGGTTGTGGTCGCCAGATAGGCATTCGCTCCATGTAAAATCCTGGTGTTCAGCTGCATTCTTTTTTCCCAAACTAGTTGGGAAAAGACTAGGACGATAACGACGGTAGAGTACACACCACGGGTCAAGTAAAAGAACACTGCGCCTCGGCGAAAAAATGACGAGAGGACAATGCTGTTCTTCGATTCCAGCTAGCAAACTGGACAACTCACAATGATGGAACAACCATTCATCATCATCTGCCGAACCTTTTCCAAAACTATCTTGGGGTCGGCTTCCAGTCTAACCGGATCCAGCTGAGTACCAGTATTTTACATGAAGCGACTGCCTATCTGACCTCTACAACCCAGTAACTGGGTAATGCGATACCCCTTAGTAAGACTGGATGTCAGACTTTTGGCTTCTGACGACTCGTAACGACTGCCAAAGATCTACAAATGACAGCCGGGACCAACGGCTTACCGTGCTTTTCGAAGCACGGAGGAAATTTGGTACGTAATTATGGTTAAACCGTGTGGCTGTTATTGTTTAGCTCGAGCCAAATGAAGCCTTTAAAGCCTCATAGATAATTGTCTTATCAACTAAGCCAGTAGGGAAGGTTTCTATATATTTTTAGGAAAGGGAGGAGTATGCGAATCTTACCAAGTCCAGCCTACCTCGTGGGTAAAAGTAGTTCATGGATGCATTTAGATACAGAAGGAATATTTACATGTGTTTTTACAAAACCGCGCACTTTTCATTCAACACTGCAATTCGTCGTAGTCTAGTATTCTGACGCATTTTGTAACGAGTGGGCTTGTCCCTCGTGGTGGCCTTGTTTACTTACGAAGTTTTAGGTACGTACAGTTGAGACGTATGTGCGTAACAGGTACGTAAGTGAGTGTCGAGCTTTGAGGAAAGTGGCGGGGAACTACACTTTTAGCGAAGAGGATAATTTTGATTAAACAACTTTTGGAGTTTTGTACAGGTTGATGCAGTTTGGGTTATTGAACATAAAATTATGCATTGTGACTCTGAACTGGCAGATTTGTATTGCTATGCTAAACATATGGCCTAAGATCCCGCCATACAAGGACCTTCACCGAGCTGGTTAATGGATGAAACTTGTTTTATATTAAATTTAATATGTCAATAAATATATTGCATATGGGTTGTCTAAAAAATTTCAGTCAGGACATTTTTTTTTTTAACTTTTCAGCGGTTTGGTTAATAGACAAATTCCATACCAATCGAAAGTATAAAGCCCATAGCTATAAATACTAATAGCTTTTAGCATATATTTAAAGTACAAGCACGTTGGATTTAATCTGTCAGAACTTTATTAACTATACTAATGCCAGACAAACATTAGTTGCTTCCTACACCCGGCATTCCCATACATAACCGTGTAGATATTTTTAAAAATCCATTTCTACTCACGTGCCACTACTTTGACCACCAAAGCCAATACTGTGGCTGGAATATTAGCAGACTGCATCCTGGGTTACAAGTTACAATAAATAAAGGCAACGACCGTGACGGTGGACGGCAGACGTGATGCGAGGGGCGTGCCACCTAAGTAATGCGTCGATAAATATCACCCGGACGTCACCATTATACCTAAAACTGCACGAAACGATGAGTGTTAGGTCCAAAGGTGACAATAACACTAATTAGAAAGGTGACGCGCTAATTGCGTCAGATATTTTCAATGTACTAAGGAAAAGTCACTTTCTATCTGAAATAACAATAGTAGGAGAGTGTTCCATTGGTTATGGATAATCTCACATAAGCCCGAAATTCTAACAACCAGTCCTACCAAGGGGTTTCTGGTTACCAAGTAACTGGGGTGTGGAAGTCAGACAGACAGTCGCGTCATGTAAAATACTAGTATTCCGCAGTATCCAGGTAGACTGGAAACCATCCGCATTTTCTTTTTACTTCAGAAAAACGTTAAGATGAGACGATCGAGCTATCGATCATTGTGGATGCATTCATTTTGTTTTATTAGCCTTTACGTCCTTCTGCTGGGTAAAAGCCTACCCCATATCTTTCCAGGTACTCTTCTTTTGCACCACCTCAAACCAGCGTTCGTGATTCGCGTCCAGATCATCTCGCCATCTCTTTATAGGTCGGCATTTAATTTTAATTTACCAATATTTTTTCGCCAAGTGTCTTCTCATCTGTCTATATACAGTCTGAACCTTAAAGTACCTTTTGACTAAAATCTTATAGATACATACCATAGGATTTCTAAGGCTATACGAATCAAAAGTGTTGAGTTATCAATTTATTGAAGATCAGCAAATATAACAGATGTGTACCTGAATTATCATTATCATCTTCTACTTAGATGTCAGTATTATATTAACAAAGTGTTTTTAGATCAACGTGGTAAACCGCTAATCCGCACAGATTAACGGTTTAATCCTTTACTGTCACAATGAAATCTTATCAGTTATCTCGTTCCCCGCTAAGTGTGACTACAATAAAATTATACAGCCACGACTCTTACGTTTTCCAACAAACTAACCGTTTTGTGATCAGGATTATGAAGATAAGAAATTGTTACGTTTGTCAGAGTCTGTAGATCGTGAAATACGTAGCATAGAGAACAATATAACCATGTACATGTATTGTTCTTTATTTTTTTCTTTTTTGTAATTTTGCTGTGTACCTACCACGTCCTACTTTTACTAATTAAACATAATTTAAGAGTCTGCATCAACAAACAGAAAGTAACAATTGAACGCAGAAGCCAATGCCACCATTTTGGGTTCGAAACACTTCATTAACATAGCTTTAGAAAAGTAAAGTAGATACTTGAGGTAGTAAGATACTTGAGGATAAAGGTAAGCCGGCAGTGACTACACATAATTAGTCATTAGTTTTAATGATAACTGGTCCTTGAGACTTGAGAACACGTTACATATCTACGCAGGTACCTCAGAGATAAAGGAAAACAACTCCCTTCAAATGTTCCTCAATTAAGGCATATCTATAGCAATTAAAAATAATATTAGGAATGACTACAGTACAGTCTGTCTGCTAATAAATACAAAATACTTACAATAAAATTCTTTTTTACATAAGGACACTCGGTTACTTTCACTCCATAATTTACCAGAGGCACCTATATGAAAATCGTCGGTCTACCTAGACTTAGGGTGTCCTACACTGTTGTTATAAACAAATAAAACACCTCAGGTGGAGATTGATGAAATGATGACTCTACCCTGGAGTGTAGGTAAATGTGTTGCATTTACTTTATTAATGTTCGTTTAGAAGGTATATGTCTATGCGCCATTGTAGCTTGAAATAAATGATGTTATGATAAGTTAATATCGTGTTCTGTTGTTTGTTCATTACAGGAAGGAACTGATAGGCGCCACTGTAGGCGCCAAACCAGTGGCTCGGTTCTGCACTGACACAATTTAGATTGCCATCGATACGCTAAGAAGGAAGATCAAACAAAACATCTGCCTAAGATATTGATTGAACTGTTATTCATTTGTGTTTGTAATTTAATACACTATGTAAGTTTAAAAATTGCGGTAGTCTTGGGGTTAATGGCCCCAAACTGGTATGAATCTGAAATCTTTAACCCCGCAGCCAGCAAGCGTGTTGTATTGGAGATCAATCAACGACCAATGAGTTTTTTTTTTCTGTTCAAGAAGAGGCCTTTGCCCTGCAGTGTGGCAAAAACTATGCCATGCTCATAATGATGATCACAATGGATATGATCGTATGTGTAGGTATATATTTCTAACATTATTTAACTGTGAAAGTACACTTTAAGTGAACGCAATGTTCATAAGAATGAACAACTGAAATTATACAAACTCTGAAATATGAAACTCAAAAAATCTACCGCTGTTTATTTTTAAAAGTCAATTGATGAAATAAGGTAGCAAGATGGATGTTTGGAGTGACTAAAATGGATAAAATTAGATAAGAGAAAGTTTGAAAGTGGGGCCAGTAACATAAAATATCAAAGGGAGTCGTCAGTCCTGGTATGGACATGTGATAAGAAGCGAAGGACCACATGTGACCAAAAGAGTGATGAATATAAATGTATATAAATAGATGGAGAGGGAGAGGAAGACTAAAGAAAAGATGGATTTGTGTGAGAAATGTTATGAAAGAAAAAGGAGGAAATGACATCGTGACGAATGAGAGGGAAGAATAGAAGAAATAAATGTTTTACGCCGAGCCCAAATAACATGAGTCAAGGCCAGCAAACCTATCGTAAGGGCGAATTTCCTATTATTGATCGAAGCGAATTTCAGCAAAAAAACTAAGTACCTACGATCGACCATCACATTTGAGCTGCGTTCACGAGCTGTCAGTGTCCTATTGCTATGAGATATTGACACTTCCACTTTTGACCGCGTATCGGCGCAACGTTGGACGCCCACCAGCTAGACAGACCGACGTCCTCTATAAGATGGCTAGGTCAGACTGCATGTGGCACTTAGCTAGCCTTCCGCAAAATCCTGAGCAAATTCTTATGCAAATACTGCAATAACGGTATGTTTATTATACGAAGCGATAATATAAAATGTGTGACAATGAAGTTAAAAATATGCTTGTAATTATAGGCCTATCTTGAAACATACGGGCAAGGTCTTAGCAATTAAGACGTGTTGCTGCCATTGGCATAGTCCAGGATCTGGGACAGGTTATTACAGAATTTAAAACAGTTGTACATTAATAAGTTGATTATTATACAAGGTGTTGTTTTGCATCCTCGTCAAAATCAGGAGGTTGTCACAAAAGACATAAATAATCAATTTAAATTACGGTATCTAGAAAATTATTAATAAACGCTGATTTTCTTGGTTGTTTAAGTTTGTCAGTATATCAGAATATCCCCCTGAACGTGGTATAGGGAATAAGAAATGATCGAATAAACGTTTGAGATTGTTTGTATGTGTGAAAGCGCGGTTATAGGGCGAGGATCAGACGGGCCGCGTTTAAAACAAGGGTGGTTCACACTTACTGATTTATGTAAATAAGGAAAAAAGAAAAAATAACCTACCCATTTTATTATTGATTCGGGTCGAGAATCATTAGCATAGTTACCTCCTTGAAATTGACGAGGATGCAAATAACACCTTGTATAAATAGGGAAACGGTGTTACAGTGTAAAGGAGATCATGACAATAACTTTAACCGGTGTATCCAGGTTCTACATGATCCTAAACCCACCAGCTAACAATCGCACTGGTAGGGCTTCGGGATGAATAGTTGGGTCGAATTTCGGCATGGGGTTTTATAAGTGAACAAAGGCCCTTAGTTTGGATCTTATATTCCACATAAAATAAGGTCCTATCTTTAAGTTGAAAAGTTGGTAGGTACCTATACCACATACCATATTGAGACTTACTAGCTTTCAGATGAGAACTCAATTTTTTTACCGTTACTAGCGAACTAAGTATGTCTCGCTATGGTTGAAAACAAATGATCGTACCTAAACATAAGTTTTTCTTGTACCATACTCCCATACAATGAAGCACATCGTTGGCCCAAATCTTCGCCAGTTCTACGGGTGTAGTCGCGTCGGCAGCAGTGTCAACAAAATTAAGGTAGGTACTATTTTGCCAGGGACACTACCAAGACGAAGAAACAATTTGTGACAAAATTACCTACTCATCTAAACATTTACGTACAAAATTAAGGTATTAGTCTTAAAGATAAAATCATCTTGCACCATAAACAAAATTTATTAGTAGATCGGTGGCTGGTTGTCATAGCCGAGTTTACGGAGATCCTTCGACACCATGGACCAGGACACAGTCACACTTCCATAAGATTCTGTCCTTAGCACTGGAACAAAAAAAAAACAGACTCAACAAAAAAAGATTTTAAGGATAGCCGAGCAGATGTGGAAGATTACAAAGGGAATTTCTGCCCAATTAGAAAGGAATTTAACTTAACAAATAAACTTAATAGCCACCATCATTATCTGCCTAACCTTTTCCCAACTATGTTGAAGTCGGCTTCAGTCCATCCGGTTAGATGGAGCTGAATACCAGTATTTTACATGAAGCGACTGCCTATCTGACCCACAACCCAGTTGGCACTGGGTAATACAAGGGGTATAATGGGGTAATTATTAAGACTGGTTTTCAGACTTTCGGGCCACTGACTACCTGTAACATCTGTCAAACAAACAAACTGTCAACATAGGGCTTGTACACAAAACTGCGATGCAACGTCGCATCGTAAAAATCTACCAGCTCCCACGACGCATCGCAAGAACTTGCGAATTGATTCGCATTGCGCATTCCTGCGATGTTGCGTCTATTTTTACGATCCATGTCACGACCTAGTTTACAAAATACGTTCAGTACAGTTGACGGTCGGCGAAGGAATGGTCACCCGAATCGTGGAAGGGCGAGACGCCTTGCCGCACGAAATCGCATCGCAGCAATTCGTGTCGCAGTTTTCTACGTTGCAAATTCGCATCGCGCCGATTCGCAGTTTTGTGTACAAGCCCATAAACAGGCGCAGACTTTCGAATAAAAAGCGTGCAAGATAATTATGCCTTCCTTTTTTTTACGGATCATCATTCTGCTCTGGACGCAGCGGAAGGGAGTGTCAGACTTGTACTGACTAAAAAAAACCATCCATGTTCCTTGCTCTTCTTCCTCCTCTTTGTGTTCCAGGGCTACGGTATCTGTTTCGAACAGTTCCACAGCCCTGGCAGGCATCGACTCTCTCGGACCCCTTCAAAAATCTAGACGTGAAACTAAGATGTTAAACATAAGTAGACTTACAATAATTATCCTTCCCACTTGCCAGCATTTTGGGGTCAGCCAGCTCGGGGTATCTGCCAGTCATCCAAGCCATCCATTCGCCGAGCCGGGTGGCAGCTTGTGGCCGCACGAGAGGGGCAGAGGCCTGACTTGAGCCAGCAGTAGGTGGCAAAAGGAACAAGACATAGCCTCTTAGGGCATCACCACTGATGGTGTTTTGAGCTCGCACTGTTATTATTAATTGTGGCCCTGTCAAAACAAATTAATAGCTTGAGATTGCGTGATACGTACTAATTAACATCCTGAACGTTTGGTCATGGCGACCAGTCTGAGATTAGCCATTGTTGCGGGAAATATTACAGTGCACAATAGTGTGCGCTCTCTTTTCCTTATTAAGGCGCGGGCCCACCGCGGCGCTCGGAGAGGCTACGCACGTGTATTAAGCTTCGCTTTGTAAGAAAATGTATTTGTGTTTGTGTCCACTGCAACCCACGGAGAGGCTACGCATGAATTGACGTCATTGATACATGCGTGGCTTGCTCGAATATGCGGTTACATAGCTCAATAATATCGACGTGGGTCTACGTTTCCAGTGGTGTACACGAATATTACCCACGACTATGTACAGTTCGCTTATCGCAGCGCAGTTTTCAGTCATACACCTTGTGAAACGGACGCTTTTCATATATCTCGTAATCGTATATATCGTATCGAGGTACTCATAGAATGGCATTGGCACTGAATTTGCTGGACAGTTCTTCTGACGATGAATCCAAAATTGATGATCTAATCTTGGGTGAATTGCAAAAGAAAACACCGGTTCTAGATTGAAAAACATATTAAATTCAGAAATAAACATGGAGAATTCAAAACATTATTGAAAATAAAAATTTGAAAATTACTCTCGATTATCATGACAAGACACGTGCGCCGTGCCACGCTATACATAGTCGTGGGTCTTCGTGAACTTACTCCAGTGGAAACGTAGACCCACATTGTCAAACAAATTAATACACGCAGCTAAAATGCGCCGCATGCCCGTGCACAGCATGCGCCGCGGTGGGCCCTCGCCTTTAGTCTCATAGTCCAATGGCACGGCCACGAACGAGGTGAGTTCATGGGTCAGCGTTAATCCATGAGGAATTTCTCAGTAGCAATCCTGAGTTTGGTAGTCAGTGTTATGCCACCCCCGGAGCAAACTAAGCCGATGATGGCCCAGCAATTAACGTAAAAGAGCGTTAAAGTCCTATGCTCTAAATTAATTATACTTACAACCAGAAACATTAGTACTGCTGAATACCATTTCTAAAGGTAAATTTAAGACTACTCGTTCAGGGTTAACCCCAGAGCGTGCCATTTGACTGGTGCCTGATGTAAGACCCGAAACAGGCGCCCAATCTGGTCCCCAAACGGTTTCATACTGTACGTACAGTTGATCATCAAATACGCCAGCAGGAAAGGTCACATATTCAATCTGACCTGTAAATGACACTAAAAATTTTGTGATCTCACTATCTTTCATTGAATATATAGACTTAAGTCTAGATAATAAACACGATAAACTTGAATAATGCTTGAATACTTGATGGCACAATGAAAACAAAACAAAACGTTGCTAAGCAACGCAGTAATGTTGCCGTCGTCTAAAAATAAACGGGACCTATTCTCATATCCGCTCAATACCCGCCAAATCGTCTTTTTGCAAATACTAAGCAAATAATAAGTAATATATCTCCAAGTACAGCCGTATCATTCATTTGCATATGTTTTGCAAATAAAATAAAGTTTAAACCACCATGTTTTTTTTCCCAGCACGCGGTGTTTTTTGTGCACCAAAGACAAAAGAAAACATGCATCCGCTCTGCTGTTTTACCGACTTATTTTTGAAGTTTCGCCACAAGATGGCGTTGTATATGCTTTCAAAAACCTAATCGGCCACCATTGTGAAGGCGAATCTATTAAATACTTTGAGAATTTTTACGTTTTTTGTGATAATTATCGGCGAAATATAAACTTTTATTCGGTAAGATACAGTGTCCAGTATTCCTTCAACCGAATTCAAACTACAATTTGTGCTAGAAGTGCTTAATTTCAAAACCTAAATGCTTTCAAAATGTCACGCGAAGTGAGCATCAAATTCGTGAACACCATACCATGCACTAAATAATCTTAGTTTTCTTTGGAATAAGTGTTTGCTACCGGTGGAAGTGAGTTGTTTCGCGCCCTGAATACATGTGGAAAGCTATGGATAGTTGAAAATTTAATGTGCGCTGATGAAAACGTTTCAGAAGTATCTGTACACGTCGTAAGGGAGCGCAGTTACGCGGGCGAAGGCTTCAAACTTGCCGGCATCATTATGGTGGACTGAGGGAGTGTTTGTTGACGGACTGGTGTTGAATACGTGTAGTAAACAGTGCCGCGAGAGGGCCGCACAGCATGTCGGGCGGCTCGCAGCACAACCCCAATGGGCGACAGTCGCAGCTGGGCTCGGGATGGAGCCCCCTGCAGGTGGTGCTTATTATTCACGTATTGTTGATCACTAACTAACCTATGAATTTCGTAATATCCTGTCGGAAGTGTTTCATTTGCATGCTGTTTACACGAATCTTACATTTAATGTTAATGTAAGCAGGTATTACTTACGAAAACTCCTTAATCGTTTAAAATGGTATTATCCTTTGTGTAGGTAAGTTTGCCCCTGAGTTGTATCAGTGTGATAATAATCACATACCAATCAGCTGTTTTCATTGACACACTTGCTTAGATGACACATTATAATGGCATGCTTGGTATCAATGTGAATTACCACAGACATCAATTTTGTTGTTATTTACAGTATTTATTCAGAGCCTGCACTGTAATAGTCTAGTATGCAAAATAGACTAAATCAACAATTAAATGAGATTGTTTCTGTGACACCTAAACTTTCAAAACGAAAATATTCTGACTTTTCTGGGCCACTTGCTTATAATAATGAGTAAGATATGACCTCTAACAAAAGCTATATTGAAGAAAACAGTTGTATGAATTAACATAATATTGTACACGGAAAATGAAAACTAATACAATCTATACTAGAAGAAATATACATAGTTATTTTTCAAAAATAAATGTAGCCATATGGGCTACTAAATTAATGACCAGCAATAAAAAACAGTGATATGTGAATAATATTGGAAATAATTTAATTATGTGATGCTAAAAACCAAATATCTTTTAAACTCTTTCATTTGCCAATGTAAGAAGTTTTTATTTTAAAATATTATAGTAAGTACCTATGTATTTTCAGCCTATTTTTCCCGCTAAATGTGAAAGGTTTACCATTCTCTTTTCTCCAGTCCCCTCTATGTTTAAACATGTTGTGGTAAAAAGTTTGTGTGGCTTCTCTGTTTTTTTTATTTAAATTTCGAGTGTGTTGGTTTCTTTTAGGCAAGCATGCTCCACCCTAGCCCGAATCTTTGCTTTACATAAGTTTAGTTGTAGCCAAATGCAATCTTAATAAGGTTTTTTTTTTAAATGAGTAGTAATTCTTAATACTTTTGTAAATATTTTAGATATACCATACAAATCTCGTATGCTAGATGTTGTGTGTCGTATTTCATAATTTTGTAAATTCTGATCAATTAGTCCACTCAATGGTGGTTTGGTATATATCAACCATAATAAGTATGTTTGTAATTTTCATTCACAAATACCAAGCCAATTTTGAAGTTTTTTGGCAATGTTAAAATTAAATTAGATTTAAAACCACAAAAACTGATAAGAATACAATTATTATAGTGTAATTAAATATGTGCTTACTAACATATATTTCCGTCATAACATTCAACTTATATATACATTTTGACCAGCCTTCCCCGAACCCAACCTCCAGAATGCCACATTTTTCCTGAGCATAGCATACAATACTCAAAGGCCCTTTTCATAAACTTTTCCAACACTTAATCTGTTAGAAAAAGAAAGTGTAATTCAATGGAACACCAAACTTTGGAGTTTGCTTTATGAAAAGTTTCTATGGCAATTTCACGTTGTTTGTAAGTTAATGTTGTTCCTAAGTTTTCAAGTAAGCACACCCCTTTTTGTGGATTAAAATAAAACATCAAAAGCTTAGTGGCGAGTTTAACTATTATAAGAACTTGTTTTAAGTTCTGGTATGTCTTCTTTCGTAAGTCAATGCAAAATGGCTATGTTAAAAAGGTATCGTAATTTTATCAAATATTTCATCTGAAAGTTTTAACCCAAAAAGGTACAGACATACAGATTAAATACTGTAGCCGTGTTCTACCTGTATACCTTTGGGTGATATGTGCATATAAACAATAGTATAATTTTACCTTATGACTTCCTACATTTTTAATGTCTTTCAGTTCATACAAAAAAAAAGCATTGCCTGAAACTACCTGTATTTTTTCAATCCTTTCTTTATTTCATAACACTTCAGCACACTCTGTAATAACCGGAGAAGAATTAGGTAGACATTCTTCCACTTATAAATAGTTACTATAAAAGCTATCTAAGTCATTATAAACAGCTAATGTGAATAACCCAACAGTACATTTACATGCATATTTATTATCTGTAGCTATAATTAATGTTCTAACCATTTGAATGATTTCAGACTTTATCTTTGTGGTTTGCAGGCACCAATCAGAGTTTATTTTCCACACATTTATTCTAATGAAGCTAAAAACTGTGCTGGAATGATCTAGAAATGTCTGGCCTAATTCAATTCAAAATTAGTTCATACAGGCCATTCATTTGTTTTTCTTCTCAATTTAACTCAGTTTCCTAAATTTTGGGTCAAATCATTTGTCATGTGTCTTTTTTTATCAAACTCCATCCTTATTATGGATAATCATCTTACAGGTCCAGGGAAAGATTGATTTTTAGTTACACTGTAATTTCAGCTGCTTCAGCTATTTAGCATGAGGTCCTGTGTTCGATTTCGGGGTCGGGCAGTGTTATTAGGTTGTCAATATATCATATTAGAATTTCTCAGTAGCAACCACGGATTTGTGCCCAGTTAATGGCAATAGGCTCGCCTCCTAATACATGGGACTTAAACATAACCGGCAAAATGTGGGTGTACTTATAAGGTGAACCTCTGCCTATCCCTTCTAGGATTACAAGCGTTATGTTATCGACTTTGTTAGCTAAACTTTCACTAAACACACTTGTCATACCTAAATTAAGGCCTAAATATTATTGCACTGTTGTAATTTCGGCTCACGGCGCTGCGCCGATCGTTGAATATCCAACTATATGCTTTTCTTAAGGTATTACTTAGCGTCAGTGAAAACGGGCATTATTATCGTATCCGAACGGACAGCAATAACTTAATTTGGTAGAAAAAAAAACGCGGATTACCCTCAAAAGTATTCGTACGCTAAACGCGACACGCAACATTAGTCGGTGACCACTAGGCATTAAGGCGCGACCCCTACATGACCCCTGAAGGCGGTCACCAATGACCCGAACTTGGAGTTAAGTGGGAACCGAAAATCGGACAGGAATACGAGTCGATTTTCACTAGGCTAAACTAACGGAACAAATTACCTACTCGTTAATAGAACTACGGTATTCTAAACCTAGGTTCAAATTCCAAAATAATAGGTAGACGTCATCAGATTTTCTATTCATATTATTATGCGTTAACATTTTTTTCCATGACATTACTTGTACTTGTTCGACCTTGAAGTTAAAAATCGTAGGCAGTCTTAAGTTTGGACCAAACTTGTACGTTCAAAAGGCACTGGACCTGATACTGCAGAACCTACATTATCTGTCGGAATTCGATGTCAGGAGCCGTATCCGTAGTTGGTCCATATTAGTTTGACCGACCCTTTATACTCATCAAAATAGGTTATTATACGAAAGCCAAATATGCAAGGAATTATTAGATGTAGCACAGACAAACTGACATCGCAATGGCGCACCGTATCGCGACGATAAAGTCCTATCAGGGTCATCGTACTCTTAAACCTATTCGACGGTATCTTTATCGTCATCACATCACTGAAAATAGTTACTTTGTTACCTAGGTTTTACCCTCTGTTTTCCTGCAAAACTTTTTCAATCTATTGTTAACGTTTTACAAATAATTATTAGCTTTTGCCATTATTAATGACATGTGTTTTGTCCTTAGCTGCATGTTTAATAGACAAGCACAATTTTTTTAATTTATCTTTCTGCCCATAAACCGGGCCCTAATATCCAGCATTAGCAAAAGCTAGGCCTTGAGACAATCGGCAATATTACAGTTCTACTTAAGGCTTGGTTTACACCTAAGCGGAATCGAGCGGACCGAAGAGAAGACTTGCAGGAATCGACAATAGCTCTCGTCTCTCCTGTGAGTTTTCGAATCATACACCTCTCCACGGCTCCGTTCGTCTATGCTTTATTAGAAACATAAAAATACTTTCATACTGGTAAGAGTGACAGCCGATGCTCTACAAGGCCATCCTTTTATGGTGGCTGTACACCCTCGCCCGACATGTACGTAAATACACTACACACATTGCGTATATTCTCGCAACAAACCGACCCGGGACGTAGAACAAGTGAGGAACTCCGAGGCTACACTCTAGCACTCGCCCTACCTTGGAGTGTCTCGGCGAGGGTGTACGGCCATCATTACAAATACTCGATGTGCCCTATTAAGGCCGGGTAAAGTAGAGTCAGGGTATTGTGAAAGTTGGTTACTTCGTATAATAAAACGTCCCGCCAATCAGTTACAGGTGGCGAATCTGCTGGCTCGTGCGCCGCAAGCTCACATGGCATCGGACCGAGGGGTGACGTGGCACACGCCCACCCCCCCGCCTCACCTCTACCATGTACCCGCGCCATCACCTCCTGACCCTCTTCAGGTACACGCTTTGTACTTTACTTTTGGTTTGCTTTGGTCTGTTTAGGTCGGATCTGGTAAAGCCACGCTGCTGTGAACACTGAAACTTGGATTTCCTAAGATATTGGTACGATATTGGCTTGAGCCGGTCAAAAAGAGCTTTATTAAAAGCGAGAATCTATTCGGCTTGGACGACGCGACTCGACCCTGCGCAAACTAAATTTGATGATACGTGATTGGCTCAAGCCGATTACGCGTCGATACGCGATGTGTGTATACGCCTTAAGGATGATCGTTATTGCGGTCAATATGTGAGAGTATCGCAGTCTTAGGGAACCCAAGCTTATAGCACATTTACGCATTTAACGTGCATTTTATCTTATAGGCCACTCATAAAATGCGCGTCATTGAATTTTCGAACTTATTTCAATTGCTACAAAATTGATTGTTTATTGGCTCCGGTAACTAGGCTGAGCTTCACCAGGTCTACTTAGTCTTAAGTTGTGCTATTTACACGTTTCGGTAGGCACAGACGCCACGTCTTTATTTCATGATTTGCGCTGTTCACATTTTCAAACCTTTTAGGAGTTTCGTGCTGATGTGTGCAACCCAAACGTGTCTTTAAGCACTTGAAATAAGTATGCTTTTCGCTAGATGTACGCAATAGTAACGTTGCCATCACATCTGTGTTTATTTACTAACTTTATTGTACAAAGTTACTAACTAAAATCAAAATATCAAACTACCATAGCATAGCATTTCAATATTTTAAGGCGAGCCTACTGAAATTAATAAATAAATGTCAGTAATAATGATGATACTCTCCTCTTTCCTCTCTCAAGAACCCTGACCACTGGTGTAGCTCGAACCCTGTTCCCGATCCTACTATTTTAATATTTTTTATACCATTTTTATTACTAAAAATATTTAAAAATGTAAATAATATGTAAATAAATAAAGAAAATGATACTCTATAGCCCAGAGCATTGTAAATGTCGTTGAGTTCCAAGTAAGCGGCGATTTCTTATTTTGTAGGCAATGAGTACTTTTAGATCAGTTCGCTTTTTTAAGCAGTCATATTAAAGTCAAAGCTAAATATCAGTATTTTACAAAAAACGACTGCCACCCGACCTTCGTCAGGAGCATTTGTAATTAATATTATATTTATAGGTACTTCATTTTTTGTGAAGTTTAATTTATGACAAGTCTTGGTAGCTAAATATAGGTATTATATCGGTAATATTAGTTAAAGAATATCATGATATAACAGCATGCAGGCATTCATAATTCATAGCAAAAACCTTCCATCTGCTTCATAAAAAAAAACATTCACTAACAAACTTTGCACTTACTATTAGATCTAGAAGCAAGAAAGTTTGCATAAGGGTTTCTAGGTTAACATTAAAGGTTAATTTTCGAACAATATCCCTTATAAGGGTTAAAAAATGGGATGAAAGTTATTTGCCGATGGGAAACTCCATCGGCACAAGGCTTGTATTTCGTAAACGTTTAACAACGGGTATTCGAAATTTTAACTCAAATAAGCGACATGTTTGCTTATTGAATTCTGGGAGTAAACACATCTGTTCGTCTGAATTCCACAATTAATTTTAAAGATCCAGTTGAACTTAAATTCAATACATACTTTAGATTAGTTTAGATGGTGCGCCATATAAGCGCGAATATTTGGAGGATTGGTCAGGTATTAGTCTATAAAGCTCCCACCCCAGGGGCACATCAGGCCTCCTCTCTCTGTCACAAGGACACACCGCGATTAACGCTATATTTTAAGTGATTAGGGATAGGTCACCTAGCAAGAAATACTCTGATAAGGCTTAAGATAAAATGATGACCTCCTAAACGGTCAAATACGTAGAACTCATATCCGGCGGCCGGGGTTTACCAGATGTTTATACATGGACGATGTTTAGCTCGTATAGTAAGTAGCGTATTTTTTGTAAAAAAAAATCCCAATGGGAAACAAGCGTAAAGGCGTTAATGTATTTTTTTCCGCTCTTAACTGGCCCACGCTGGGCTGAATACTTATTCAGTCTTGTACAAGAGATATCCTACATATCTTTGTTAATGGCATCACTTAAACTTCTGCCTACGCTAGTGCAATCTGTCGTGGTCGTTAAACACATCTGGACTCCTTAAGTACAATACCACTATCAACACGGAGTCTGAAGAATCCCGTGTTAATAGTGGTCTACTTGTTTTAATAATCTTAAATGCACTCAGTGACAGACGCATACCTTAAACCGCTGGGATTCTACACCCAGCCGTTTATGCTATACGTTGTCGGAACACATGATATTTTGCACAAAAGTTATTTTGTAACGAAGGCAAGGAGTTTTTCGGCCAAAGTTGGATATGCTAACCACTTGAGAGCACATGAAAGACCAACACACCAAAGCTCTCAATATCCACCCTTGAAAGCCATCAAATGCTGTCGCTGTGGCCGAAATCATCATTATCAAGGATGGATTTTTGTAAATTCTAAAGCGTCTAAAGGGGATAAATAGGGTATGAACGTTTGTTAGGAAGTTCGTCGTTTTTGCGGAACGGGAAAGCCCGTCGAGGTCAGCTTGTAATCTAAATAACGACCACCACTATTGTAAACATTATCAATATATTTTATTAATTTCATAATATTATGTATTTGTCACTATTTTCAAATCACTATCTTCGGCTTCTAGAAACTGATACTAATCATGAGAGTTCTCAAGTAAAAGATGTTTTAATATGGGCCCTGATATGCATAATAATACAAATTATGCCTTTATGCAAGCTATAGCACTTGTGTAAACATCTGAGTTGAAGAATTCTTAGCAACTGCATACAGTGGAAGCATTGCGGCACAAACTTTTATCATGGTTACATGATTCGAGACCCTTTACCTAATGGTGAAATTGTTCGTCGGTATTTTCTTCAGAAACAGCTAAAGTTAAAAAGAAAATATGACGAATTGAGAACCTTTGGAAGTTGTTGCAAAACTTAGGCGAAAAATGTATTGTACAGACGCCATCAAGTTACCCGTAAGCGTCAAATTTTCACAGTCAACCATGAACTTAATTCTTTAACAACAAAGTTGAAAATCTATTATAGACGTTTGATAGGTTGTTGTAGCTTGATGTGCGTGGCGTCTGTACCTCAACATTGAAATTTTTAGCCCAGAATTTTGTACTGAATTCTTGATGAGGGTATGTCACGATATTAGAGCTTGTACACAAAACAGCGATGCGACGTCGGATCGTAAAAATCTACGAGCTCCTACTACGCATCGCAAAAACTTGCGAATTGATCCGCATGGCGCATTCATGCGATGTTACGTCTATTTTTACGATCCATGTCACGACCTAATTTACAAAATACGTTCAGTACGGTTGACGGTCGTCGAAGGAATGGACACCCGAATCGTGCAAGGCGTCTCGTCTTGCCGCACGAAATCGCATCGCAGTTTTCTGCGTTGCGAATTCGCATCGCGCCGATTCGCAGTTTTGTGTACAAGCCCTTACACGGTGTATACTAGATTAAAATATTGTCATGGTTAGGGCGTAAGGAGAAATCAAACACATTCAGCCATAACCTGTTTAAGCGTTTTACTACAAAATAAGCGGATTCTCTAATATTAGAAAATGATAAGTAGTGTAAACATAGATAATTATTGTTTTTAATCATTCTCTGTTTTCCCTTGGAAGCGTTTTGTTACGATGTATGAGTGACCTCGTTAGATTTTGTTGAGGATGTTGCAGTTCGGATGTAATATGGATTTATAGAACGAATCCTGAATAGCTAGCTAGAGATTTTTTTCTTTTAATTTCCAAAATGCTTATACAAGGTGTAACAGAAAGAGTATATACATACTTGCGGGTGTGCTACAGACCATAAAACTGAACGTTTCTCCATCGGACCAACATCGTCATAGTGAAAAAAATATCAGCTACCTACATTTGGGTCGAATTGAAATTTTGTATAGGGCAGCAGATAATGTTTTCGTTATTACGATGTTTATTTGTAGAGAAACATGTTCAGTTTCATGGTCTGTAGCACACCCTTAAGTATGTATATACCCTTTCCGTTACACCCTGTATATAAATAACAGGTTGATTATGACACACGACGCTAACCTCTCAGGATTTATCTCTTTATGCGAGCCGTTCAAATTATTCATGGGCAGTTTTTTTTTTAATATTGTAAACTAGCTGTCCGGCGCAACTTCGTTTGCGCCACATTTTCCCCGCTTTCGCAACATTTTTAATTGCTGCTCCACTCCTATTGGTCGTAGCGATAAATGGGCTATCTGACACTGAAAGAATTTTTCAAATCGGACCAGTAGTTTCGGAGCCTATTCAATGCAAGTAAACAAACAATCAAATCTTTCCTGTTTATAATATTAGTTTAGATACTTACTATCATGATAATTACAAATCAAAACGCTTCTTTACGCAAGGTAAGCTGTTGTGTAAAGAAACGTTTCGATTTATACCTATAGCTTTTCGAACTCGTGTTGTATAACGTTTATAAGTCTTCTGGAAGTTTATTAAGAAAGTAAGGTATTAAATATTCTGCAACCCTCATTCCGTACACGTTGTTGACTTTTGGTACAATGTATTTATTTTTAAATGTAATAGATCTCAGAAAGTCAGGTCTTGTTTTTTGGTTTTCATGCGATAGTGATTCCGCAAATCGCTGATTTCGACGACAACGTGCCGCAGTCTTCAGTGTTGATTCCTAAAGACTCTGAATAGAATAATTAAAACATCGTATAAAAATGGTAACATAAAAAAAAACAAGAGCAAACATGACATGTATTTGCTTAACATGATAAGCTGACAAATTGTCACAAGCATATTTTTAACATTTATTGTCGAATCATGTTTATGTCGGCTCGACACGATTTGAACTAAGTCGAGCGCGATATTCCCAAACTTATAGGGATTAATTTATATCAGTTTTTTTTTTACTTGAACTGAGTCAAATGCTTCGTGCCTTAAGCTTTAAACACACACTGCTTTATAATTTAACGCCCATGTTCATACTACTAACTTCTTTATATTAATCTGCCTTACCGGTGACTATCGTAGGGTCTCTTGCAATTGCAGGCGTTGAAGTCTGCTGGCGGGAACTCGGTGTTCAGACATACGGCCACACCGCCTGAACTGTACAGACACACTCCCACTCCGCCAGATAAACATCACATGAGGTAAGAATCTATTGTTACGTTCAATTTTCTTCTTTTCTGAGGACCATTTGCACCACAAATCATTGAATGAATGCATTCAACGTAAAAAGTCTTTAAAACACTGTCATCTTGAAAAGACACTTTTGACAGATATAGAACCATTTTATTTCTTAGATTATTGTTCATTAAGTTACTTCTAATAAGATCGCTGGTTAATATCCGGCTCGAAGGACCATATGTTTGGTTGGGTGTTAGGGTTGAAATTACTTACATGCTAATTTCGATGATAAAACACGTGTCTGTGAAAAGCTGTATTTGATACTGACTGAATTATGGAACCAAAGAGTACAAAAAAATATATAAAAAGTTTAGTCGAAACAGTTTGAATCGAACATACCGTCCACCAAAAGGGCTTTAGGGCCTTTTAAAAACAAGCCGTACGCAAAATACGCGCTTTGGGCGTGGAGTGGGGCACAATACAATACAAGGTCTTGTTAAGTGCAGGTATGAAATGAGGAATGACATGATGCTAAGGATATGTCAGATATGTCAAGGGTACCACTTTACACAGACCAGCACCTACACTCCAGGCTGAAAATTTCTTTAAATAAACCTGAGCAAGTTCTCTTCTCTTCTCTCTTCTTCAACCTTTGGCCACCCAATGCTGAGTGTAGGTCTCTTCCAAATCTCTCCACTTTTGGCGAGCAAGTTATCTTACCTTTTCTTAATTAATATGATTTAACTTACCTATTTTTGTCATAAATTGAGTGAAATTCGATATTCACTGCTTGGTTATCCCAAGAAATGTAACTAAAGTTCTCAATTCCAGTGATTGTTTTCTTAGGAATGGCGTATGGAAAAAGGGAATGAAGGTCGCGTATACATTTAAGTATTATTTTTCAGACACACTCCATCTCCGGGCGACATTAAATCGAGCGCAGCGTTACCTCCTGTAGACTTGTACCAACATTTGGCGCCGTCGAGAGGTAAATAATATCCTGTAGTGCAGTTTTTATAATATTATAGAGATAGCACACGAGTTGGAAACCAAAATTGTCTTTGGAGACCTCGAAAAGTGCCCATGAGTTAAATTATCCTCCTATTGAATGTGCGTACTGCATCCGGGACTGGATTTATTTGTGGAATTAAAATATTTTGATTAACCGTTAATGCTACGGATTTCTGCTTAGTGTAATCTCTCATTGAGAACACAAATTGGTAAACACAATATTAACTTATATAATCCACTGTCAAATAAAATAATTCCTATTATGAATATGGTTAAGTTCGCCCTGAAAAACAGACCCGTACTAAACACTTGTATTTAGATTTTTAAGACATGAGTATTTTATTTTTTACCTACAGAGTGTCATATTCGTAATGGAAAAAAAAACTCTTAAATAAAGGTAAAAAAAGTGTGTTCATAAGATTTTTTTCAGTTTTGTGAAATTGTAATTATTTTTTTATTGTAGCCGATAAACTCCGCGCAGATGACTTAATGGCATATGCCCGGGTAGGCGTGGACCTGTCCCTCGGCGGCGGGCGCGCATCCAACGGCGCGGCCACGTCCCCCGCGCCCCCCGCGCACCAGGCCGCGCCCCCCGGCCCCCCCGGCCCCCCCGCGCTGTCCGTGCGCGACGCGCCCACCATCAACAGTCTCATCGCGCGCGCACAGCCGCGCCACCCGCACGCGCGCGTGGACGCGCTGCTGGAGCGCCTCGTGCCCTCGCCCGTGTCGCCGCACTCCGTCATCGTACACTCTCGTGCGGCGCCCACGCCCTCGCCTCCCTCTTCTAATGAGGTATGCTTGATCCTATTTTGTACAGTAAATTAATTCTAATGTTTTGCACATATCAACCTAATCCCGAATGTTTCCCGCAGGACTCGGCGGACTCGTGCGGCGCCCCGCCTGGCTCCAAGAGGAAACGCAAGCCGGAGCGCACCCTGCGCGTGGCGGCGCCCCCGCCGCCTGCGCCCCCCGTGCCCGCCCCGGCGCCCCTGGCCCCCGCGCCCGCGCCCCCGCCGGCCGCGCCCCGCGTGTCCCCGCCGCCCAGCCCGCCCCCCGCACCCGCGCCCCCGCCCCGCGAGAATGGCGACGCGCCGCACGTGAAGACGGACGCGCCGGACGAGCGCCCCCCCTCCCCGCGCCCGGAACAGCCGCACGCGAGAAGAAAAACACGCTCTGGCTCCGCCGAAACGATAGACGACATCGCCGCCATGATAGCGGACACGGACCGCGCCCCGCCCCCGCCCCTCGCGCTCCCGCCGCCGCCCGCCTCGCCCGCCGCCGCCGTGACCGTGGACAAACTGCGCTCCGTGCTGGCCAGCCCCGACGCCGCGCGCGCCGAGCCGCTCCCCGAGCCAGCCCCGCCCGAGCCCGCGCCCGCTGAGCCCGCTGCACCCGAGCCCGCAGCCCCCGAGCCCGCGCCCCCGCCGGCCCCGGCCGCCGCCCCGCGCCGTCGCAGCGCGCGCACTTCCAACGCGGAGGCACCTAATGTTCCAGTGGAGTCGCCCTCTGAAGGCAAGCCAGCCGAGCCTGAGTCGAGCGACGCGCGCACCGCCGAGCCCGCCGCAGCCAGCTTTGTGGAGGTGGAGAACCAGCTGGAGAAGATGTTCGCTGGCCTGGAAGAGGAACCGGCGGCGAGTCCCACGGCGGCGCCGGACGCGGCCGCGGCGTCGGCGGACGAGGCGGCGGCGCCGGCCGCGGCACGCAAGCGGCGCCGCTCGGCTCCCGCGCGCTCCGACGACCGCAAGAAGGCGCAGCGCAAGAAGACCGACCCGCGCCGCCCGCGCAAGGGCCCGCGCGAGCACCGGGACGCGTACGACTCGGGCAGCAACGCCAGCTCCAGCAAGTCGCGGGGACCATACATACAGGTACGACCGCCCTTTTATGACCTTTTAACTCTCCTTAGCGCATTTGACTGTCTTAAGTCAGCATACGGTCCGGAACCACTGCTGCCCATACCCCAAGCCCAAATAAAATCATGGCTGCGTAACAAAACCGAAGTAACACGCCAAATGGAATGGAGAACCATTGTAACGTGCAGGCAAAGAGTTTAGTTCCGGAAGCATCAACGAGACTTGCTGCAGCTTCACTAGACTCAAACGAGGCAAAATTCGCAAGATTATAGGGATCATAACCGGCCACTGTCCCCTAAAAAAACACCTATTAACCATAGGTGTGACAGACAGCTCTCTGTGCAGAGAATGCATGGAGGCGGAAGACTAACAAGAGGATTTTCATACGTACAATGGCCCAATAAAGAGGCTAAGTGCGGAAACAGCCCAGCTAACCTAACCTTACCTATGTAGGGTGATCCAATTTGGTATTCACAGACACGTTTTATTAAAACCATTGTTATTCCACTCCACTTCACAGATACGCGGCCCCCGCAACTCTCCTCTGTCCGTGAGCGTGATGAACAACTCGACGGGCGAGGAGGAGGACTCGGCGTCGCGGCGCAAGGTGGGCGAGGAGTTCCGCAACGGCGTGCGCGGAGTACGCGGAGTACGCGGCCTGCACGCCAGCACGCTAGGGCTGCGCTACGATGCCACCACGCCCGACGCCTCCTGGCTGTGCGCCTTCTGCCAGCGCGGGCCCCACGCCGCCTCGCTCGGGGACCTGTTCGGGCCCTACGCGCTCGATACCGACTGCGATGAGTACAGGTAACTGATGCGTTCACATTTTTATGAAAAAATAAATTTTATGATTTTGTGAGTGTATAGTCTTACTTTTGCGTCGTTCAGATTTTTTCAGATGGTTAGTTATTTTGACATCTATCCAGGAGAACCTTTTCAATTATTAGGAGAGTAACAGTAAACTTATGTGAGAATATGTAAGCCTACGAAGAAACATAGGCTTCTTCATAAAATTAAATGACACTGAACATAATTCGTATCTGTCAGGTCGTTGGACGAGGCGACGCGGCGGCGCTACTGCACAGGCGCGAACGGTGCCGCCGACGAGGTGTGGTTCCACGAGGCCTGCGCCGTGTGGGCCCCCGGGCTCGTGGCGGCCGGGGCCCGGCTGTGGGGCCTGGCGCCCGCCGTGTGGGGCGCGCGGGCCGCTCGCTGCGCCACGTGCGCGGGGCCCGGCGCGGCGCTGGCGTGCGGGGCCCGCGGGTGCCGCGCACGGGCCCACCTACCGTGCGCGCGGGCCCCGCCGGCCTGGTCGCTACACGAGGACGAGTTCCGCGCCCTGTGCCCGCACCACGCCTAGCGGTCACACGCGACTAACTATAACATAGAAGAAATTGTAGATAGATTTCCCGTTGACATTTTGTAGGAGTAATTTATTGTGCCCGCCGCCCGCGACCTAGTGACCGTGCCGCGATATGTACAGATGTTATACCGCACCGGCGAGTAGTGTTCGCGCGACTCTTGGTAATCTAAAGTCTAGAGTTATGTGTAAATATAGTGATTAATGTAAATAGCAGTTTAATGCATCGGAACACCATTTTGTAAGACGTAATGTACTATATGACATCATGTGGCATTGTAATCGAAAGGACAGTATTTAGTAGTACACAGAGCGCGCTTACGTTGTACGTAGACGCGCGGCCGGTACCCGACTGGCACATTAGCAGCTCACGAAATGCAATATGAAACAAGCGCACACAGAGGTTGACGCTTGCTCTAAGTACTAAGTGTGGCTCAATCGCTGCAAGTGAATGTGACAGTCATCCGGTGGGTCAGACCAACACGGGTTTGTGGTGAGTAAGTACACACATATTTATTCGATATTAAATTGAAAATCTCATTTGAAATATCTACCTAGTAATATATTTTATATTTTCGTTTTTTTATATATACAGTGTATGTGTACTCATCATGAACTATTTGTTGTATCCAACAATTTCCAATTGTTAACATGATCATGTAACAATGCAGTGATATTTTAAAGTAATAAACGGACCTTGAATGTAATAAGTATATTTTTTATGTAAAAAAAATATATAAATAAATAAACAACTGTTTAGTTGCCATTATAGAATCAAAAACTAGTCTAAATAAATAGTGTCTTGTGATTTAAATAAAAAAATATATAAAAATCGTTTTGGGTCTATGAAAATTTACATTTTTAGCTTGGTAATGGATTAATATGTATGTTTGTGGATACTGCATTGTTATCGGTGGATAAATAAGTAATACACAATGTGTGTAGCGCTCTTATTACTTAATGGTTATTTATACCGAAAACTTTACGCTTACATAATTTATACGAGGCACTTCAAACGTTCCGTGCTTCAGAGTTTTAGCAAGTTCCTTTTACTTGAAGGTGTTCAAACTTGGAACTTGTTTATATAAATTATACAAGTCTGGAATCTACAGAGATTGTAACGCTGATACTGCCAACAGAAACAATAAGCAAATAACAATTAAAATAAATAAAAAAGAAATATAAAATGTAAAGTGTAATTATTTAGATTGAACATAATTTTATAAGTGCACGTGGAGACGTTTGAAGTGCGTACGTCTAAGGGTACATAAGGCACTGTCTTCGTTTGCCAGACAGTGCGCACGCCAGCTTCGTGGGACGTTGGTAACGTACTTTAATTCCAGTGAATAGAAAAAATAGACTTTATTTAGAAAATGTTAAGGTACAAATTTATAGTAGGGAGAATCAGGCCAGTTTAGTGTTTTTAAAAATTTATTTGGACAATGAACGCATGAACTCGAACGAACAATCAACATCATCCAAAGCCTTCAATGTAAATGGTGTAAGATTTTTTTATCACTTATGGCAAATGATTACTTTATTAAGTATGTAATTGTTATAAATTATATTTATCATGACATTATAAGCAAATTGAAATACAACATGTTTAAAATGAGAATTTGACTATTATTTGTACTGCTTTTTGAATTCATCACATTTAAAGGGTTAAAGGGTCACATAGTGTGTGTATGTTACACTACATGGGCCTATGAAGCTACAAAAAAGAATCGTCTTTATTTTGGTAGGAACCAAATTCAATGAGGGCTGCCCTCCACCAGAGCAGAGCAGAAAGATTGTGGAAACCGACCAATAATATTGGTTGAAATCTACATAACGTCTGTCGTCTCTCTTCTGATTGGACCAATCTTAGGCTGCGGTTCCGAGTGGAACCGCAGCCTAAGACATCTCTCCGCTCCTCTCCGCTTCGTTGGGGTCCGGGCCTTTCTTTTTTTTTTTTTAGCATGGGAAATCATCAAATGACTTCTTCCGCTCTGGGCGGAGCGGAAGGGAGTGTCAGACTTGACTGACTAAAACCCATCCATGTTCCTTCTTAGCCCTTTGCGTTCCAGGGGCACGGTATCTCTTTCGAACAACCCGCAGCCCTGGCAGGCATCGGCCCTCTCGGACCCCTTCCGATTTGCTGACATCTCCTTGAGGCGCGCGTGGAATACGAACGCGCCGTCGGCACGGTCTGTCGTCATAAGACGGACGGACGGTGAGCTAGCCCATTACTCACCGTCCACAGGCCCGCGCCTACGGTGGCCGGGGGCCACTGGTTGCCCCCCGACGCCCGGGGCGTCTCCCGCGGCAGGACCTGCGTCAGGCGGAAGGTGAGGGCGCCGTGGCGCCTCTCTAGCCACTCCTCAAAGAGGGGACTTATCGCCACTATTGTGGCGTGCCCTGCACGGGGTTGCGACAGTCGCTGTCTCCATGTCGCCATGAGATCGCGCCGGAGGTCTGTCCGCTGAGCGACAATTTGCCGCGGCAGCGGAGTTTCCCCCCGGCGTAGTGCCTCCGCGCGCCATTCGTGCAGGCACGCGAGGACTATCGCCTTCAGATCCCATGGCGGCAATCCGGCCAAGAGGCTCGCCGCCTCGCCGGAGATCGTGCGGTACCCCCGGATCAGCCTTACGGCTACCACCTTCTGGGGCGCGTTCAGGTAATGGGCGGCTCGCCGCCTCAGAGAACGCGCCCACACCGGGGCCCCGTAAAGGGCCATGGACCGCACGACCCCCGCGTAGAGCCTGCGGCAGGAGGCGTTTGGACCCCCCAGGTTGGTTGGTTGGGGTCCGGGCCTTAAGGTGGGTTAATCTATCTCAAGGTAACAAAAACATCCTTTTATGAAATTAATTAAAAACAAGAAAATATTTATTCAAAATCTTTATTTACAACACGACAATTATGTATATTGTTTTAAATCACACTGCAACTTCACTAATATGCATTTTACAATCATAAAATGAGCATGTAGCCACTAAATCTCCGTCAAACTGCCAATCAGCACCGTATGCTATACTTTCGTGTTCTAAATACTCGCTACGGATCTCCATTTGGTCACCCACTCGTAGAATACGGAACCCGCCATACATACAGGCTGCTAAAACTGTGTCTGGCTCGTTAGGGTGCCATTTTAGACGCCAAACGCCGCCACCGACGTCGATTTCTTCGATGCAGGATTTTAGGTTTCGCGTGTCCCATAGACGGACTTTTTCGTCGTAACTGTAATGAAAATGGTATAATTTAGTTTTTGAGACTAGACTCTAGTAGAGTAATTATAAACTAACATGCACTTTTTATTCTATCCATAAAAATAAATAAAATTTAAGTGTCTGTTTGTAATATTAAAATAACCGCTTTTTACTACATATGATTGTATACGGTACATATACCAAAATGTTTTTTTTTTTTTCAATTTTTGTCTGCCGGTCTGCCTGTTTGTTCCGGCTAATCTTTGGAACGGCTGAACCGATTTTCACTGGCAGATAGCTGATGTAATAAGGAGTAACTTAGGCAACTTTTTTGTTTAAATCTACGCGGACGAAGTCGCGGGCACAGCTAGTAATAAATAATATGATGTTTCATAATCGAATTTATAAAGGAGACTGTCACACAAGGTTGTCAACAAAGAGAAAATACCATAACACTTTATATAGGCATTAACTACAAAAAAGTAGAACATAACTGGTTAACTTGAACCAGTTACGTTCTACTTTTTTGTAGTTAATGCCTAACCAGGTGTCAGTTTTATGCCGCCCATTGGGCTCGGACTTGGCTTTACATGCCGTCGAGAAATATCCCTCAGGCATGTCAGTTATGTAGTATAGTATAGTCAAGGGCGAAGCTATTACCATAAACCGGATTGAAGTCCATGCTCTAAGCTGCTACTGAGACATTCCTAATGAACACAATAAATCTTCCAGGTGGCCTACCATGACGTTAAAACATTATTGTTTTACTCCTTTTCCAGTGTGGGACAGAGATGGCGCTAGACATCCTGTATAGCTCCGTCTCTTTCCCACACTGGAATAAGAGTAAAACAATACTGCTTTAAGACGTCATGGTATGCCAGCTGTTCTGGAAGTCTAATCCAGGGCGTCGCGCTCAGCAGTAGCGTTTGTGAACACAAGACGTGAGAGTCCATGTAACATCGAATTTTAGTATACTGAGTTACTGAATTCCACACGATGCGAATTAAACACGATTTTCTTCTAAAACAGATTGTGCTGCATCGGCCGGGTACTGTATGCTAGTAATACTAATAATAACTGCAAAGCACTGTTACCTCCCAGTCAACAATTGATGTTCCACATCTATGTGGCTCCTAATCGCAGTTACGCCAGCCTCGTGCCGCTTGTTCACTGTTGTAGGTATATCTGGAACTCGGACGTCGTAGCTCTTGAAGATGCAGTCATCACCCCCTGGAATGTTATGGAAAGGTTATTATGAAAATGTCTTAATTTCCCTATGCAGGGCAAAAGCTGAGAGCCATTCCTAAAGGACTCCAACTCATCCCGCCATTTCAATGGGCCAAACTCTCTACTCTACTACATTTTTTTTCATGTAAATATTTTTGTAATATATGGGATTTGGGGCGGTGGACACTATTTTTACCCGACTGCTGCGAAAAAGAGGAGCTCGTGGCTAAATAATAACAGCCGCCCAGGTCGATCTTTAAGGTTAAGCCGTGCTTGCCGAGGTTGGTCTGTGGATGGGTGACCATAATTACATATCGAGTTTCCTCCGTGCCTCGGAAAGCACGTTAAGCCGTTGGTCCCGGCTGTCATTTGTAGATCTTTGACAGTCGTTACGAGTAGTCAGAAGCTAAAAGTCTGACATCCAGTCTTACCAAGGGGTATCGTATTACCCAGTTACTGGGTTGTGGAGGTCAGATAGGCAGTCGCTTCATGTAAAATACTGGTACTAAGCTGCATCCGGTTAGACTGGAAGCCGACCCCAAGATAGTTTGGGAAAAGGCTAGGCAGATGATGATGCTGCAAAAACCAAAAGGAGGGTTAAGTGTTTGACCTGTGTTTTATTTTTGGTATGTACCAAATCTAATGCCACAACTGGTCCATCTAAACTAATATTTTTTTGAGAGGAAAGATTTGATTGTTTGTTTGTTAGCATTGAATAGGCTCCGAAACTACTGGTCCGATTTGAAAGATTCTTTCAGTGTTATACATATAGCCCATTTATCGAGGAAGCCTATAGGCTATATATCATCATGCTGCGACCAATAGGAGTGGAGCAGCAATGAAAAATGGTGCGAGAACGGGGAAAATGTGACGCAAACGAAGTTGCGCCGGACAGCTAGTCTTAAATATGTTTGTGAAATAAATCGTACTTCTCGCCTTGTAATAAAAAATGCATGTAAGGAACAGATCGAGTCCGCAAGATCAGCAGCTTCTCTACAAACCTGAATAAAAGACGTCTGTATTCCAATAATTAAACGCAGCTATCCACGCCTCGAAGCCATGACTCTTCCATTTCCCGATACTCTTCAACCCATCTTCAACAATCTTCAAAACATGAATGCAACCAGCAGAATCACTGACCACCAGGCAAGGTTCTTCTGCACTCGTTTTGTTCGTCGACCAATCAACGGAGAGCGCCAAAACGTCTTGAGCAATCGCGTTCTCGAACCACAGCTTCAATTGTAAAGCACCACTCTCATTGGTTAAGCGGTAAAGTTGTAGGGTGCCTACGGAAGTTACTACGGCTAGGGTAGGATAGTCTTGGATGGTATGGTAGCACCACTTCTGGTCCAGTATTCCTGAGGTGTCTATTGAATCAACCGGAACCAATTCTGTGATTTCCTTGTTGATTTGAAATAGGTATATGCGTCCTAGCCTCGTCTGGTTTGCTGAAGTATCCTCTGCAAAACATTATATAAAAAACAACAATAAAACATTATATTACATAAGCTCAGGCCTTTTGCCTATCGACGTCAAATGAGGAATAAGTAGCTATTAATTCAATTAATAAAAAAAAAATGAAATTCTTTCAATTACAATAAGTATAAATCTGTGCTTTGATCCGTCACAAACTACTGAACGGTGACATGGTATAAACGCAGACCCAACAATATTGTTCCTTCTATACGTACATGATTGTCCCTCTTGGTACCTAAGTGGCCACTTACCACCCAACCCCTCTTACCTCTTAGAAAGCCTAAGTGCAGCAGTGAGAACTTTATAGGCTAATCACAGATTAAGCGCTCCTTCACTACCCATTCTAGAAATAACTCTGTCTGTCTATTACCTATCAACAGATTTCGATACCATTTGGCACACGGGTTTGAGGTAGACTTGGATTTAACTAGGATACTTTCATCCCGCGTTTCATAATGAATTTATGTGGTATATTTTCCGACCTACTAGCGGGTAAAACTAGTAATAGGTATGTAGACAGAAATTGCAGCAAACGGTAGCAATTTTAAACTACCGAATTACCTCTCAAACTGATTACCGATTACGTGATTACCACTCCAGCAAATGTTACCTTGCTCAGCATTCTTATCGAGCTGATAAGTCCCGCAGATGAGAACATCTCGGTAGGGCTCCACGGGGCACCACTCCACGGAGTCGGCGCTGTATCCCGTGTCCCAACGCCACTTGTTCTGCCAGACCGCCATTTAGCTGAAAGGGTTTCAAAATAAATTGCTTAGCTTTTAGGAATGATAGTGGCACAATTAAGAGGAGGCCTAATTTACTAAGCAAGGGTCTAATGCTGCCTATAATGATAATAACAGATGGACCATAGAAAAAGTGAAAGATCTTGAAGAAGGAAAGACTGATTTTCTGTTCTGTATTGAATCGCGCAAAGAGCTGGGTGGATAGGAACCTAAAGGAAAAACGAAAAAATATTTATTAATCTCACACAGGACAACAAAAAAATGGTTTAAAATTATAAAAAAGTAAACCAGATTCTTAAAATAATATAGAAAATAGAATAATAAGATTCATTGTTTATAAAAACCCCTGTGTAGTAACGTCCCCAGTTCGATAGATAGACGACCTTCAGAAGAAGGAGGCTAGAACAGACTGGGCACGGAAGGTGCCGGACAGTTTACTGAAGCGTAGCTTGCGACAGGCCCGTGTTCAGTAGTGGACTGCGACAGCCTGATTCTCCCAAATAGATTGGCAAAAATAAAAGAAGGATTACTATTTTAAACCCATTTATTGTAATAAAAAATATGCCCATACATGAATAATTACTAATGCTATAAAGACGAGCAAAGTATCTCTTCATTACATTCACAACGTTACATGTAGATAATAATTTGCTAAAATTTGTACTGTCTTGTGGTTCGCCACTTACATATTACATTGGGACACAAAGGAAGTAATATACAATATAGGACTGTCCCGAAATCACTACTGTTTTGATGGACGACGGCGCCAAGTAAACAATTTTAAATTCTTTGCTTAAAATAATAAAATACTCTAGCACTCATCGGCACAGTCAGACCGCCTTAGGCTGAATTTTAAGGAATTGAAATTGGCTGGATTGAAACCAGCTTGCCCCCATCAGAAAGGGTTTTATGCCTGTGCAATAACAGTGACCAAACCCCCTCTTATAATTCACTCCAAAGCTAAAGGAGAAGGCAGTAGGTTTATTACCAATACTAGATACAGTACCCGGCGATAAATATTGCACATCGACCTTTTAGACAATCGGCTAATTTCGGCTTCGTAGAGCGTTATCTCTGTCGCACGAAATACAAACAGTCCGGTATCTATTAGGAGCTGTTAAAACAATTATGATTTGCTTCTTTTGATAATTATTTTTATTCTTTGTATAAAATACACCAATTTCTTTCCAAAGGTCGCATGTGCATTATTTATCGCCGGGTACTGTACATATGGGATAAGGGTAGACCCTTAACTGGACGCACGGAATCGCACTTTTCCATGCTTCTATCCTTTCCTGTCGCTCAGAATTGTAATTTGCTAGAGATAGAAACAGACCGGGAATGTACGCGGCAGTTTCGGCGGCTAGGAGCATGGAAAAGTGCGAATCCGTGCTGCCAGATGAGGTTCAACCCTAAAACAGATAAATGTTAGGCGCCGTCGTAGTTATCAGTTACCTACGTTATGTATACTAATGTTTTAAAATTACAATAATGCTATCATAGTGGTATGCTTTGCAGAGTATAACAATATCCTTAATATCATCAGATTTCATAAAGGTAATCTATCACTGTTCATTTCGTATAATTCAGTTTAGTATAAAGTTCTAAAGTTTAATCAAAATTATTTTAGCATAAATATTCCTACGGCTGGGACAAACGCCTTCCTCTATCAGAGAGACTAGGATTATAATACATAACGCGGGCCCAATGAGAGTTGGTAAAAAACCTAAGTATATTATTTGATACCAATGTTAATAAATTGTTCAAAAATTAAAGATTAGAACTTCATACTAATACTGAAAAGTATTTAAAATAATTTCACACCAAAGTACAGTCGAATACATAGATATGTAAATATACTCTCGTCATAACGTAAAATCTATGTATAATTGATTTTATTGGTGATATAATAAAATACAACTTTCAGTTTAGAAATCTTCTAAGATCTGCTTATGTTACCTACAGAAGTATACAGTAAATTACAAATCGTATACGCTATCATTTCATATTGTCGTAATTGTTATAATTCTGTCTCATGTGAATCCAAACAAAGTATTTTACTATTATTTTTGTAAAATCAACATAATTTTTAATGTTTATAATTCTTTTAAAATATTGTTGAAGTAACGATTCTGAGACAATTCCATACCGTGAACCGAATGTAGTAAAAAGGGTGTGAATAACTCTTATCTATAAAACAGATCAGCAAGACAGTATCTTGTTAAAGTACAGTCGTCGACATAGAATAATTATAGTCATTTAATTCATATTTTTTACTGAAGTGTCACAAATATGTAGGACAGACAGTTGTTCATATTTAATTAAGTTTCGATGACAGTGACTGTACTTTGACAATCAATCCTAAAGGTATCCGCCCACAGCTACTTTTTGCAGTAATACAAACGTAAAACGGCCGCGATGCTGTCGTTGGCTGTGTACTTTCGCCCACGTAATCACGATTCTGTATTACTGCTATGTCGATACTGTCGCGCTTTAGTTGCGATGCAAACGCGATTCAACATCGATACAGAAATGCCATTCCTCCACTCTTCGTTCCCCGAAGTCATCAAAAACCTTCGCACGTTTCTATCGATAGAGCGGTGCTGTGATAGCATCCCTCCGCCGTGGACGAAACCCTTAGGCAAAGTAATAAGGAGCAGTTACATTTGAAAATAGACGATACAAAATTAAAAAATGACAGGTAAAATATATAAAATACAAAATATCAATCGAAATGGACTTCAAGGGGTTACATTACAATAACATATAATTACGTAAGTACATTATTTATTAGTGGTAACTTATTTTATAAGAGTTTAAAATCTACTTCGTAAATTCTTTTTAAATCTAGTTTTATTCTAAGAAGTATACTTGACGGCAGTTGGACCGAAATTCCTAACATTTGAACATGGATCAGTACAGACGAGCAAAGAAGTTTCTGATTTAAAGATTTTTTATATTCTAACATCGGTGGTACTTTTTGAGTATATACGTATTGGAGTATTTGCAACACCAATAATGTCATAGAAGAGTTAAATAGATAATTAGGGGGATTTAATAATGATTAGGTTTACAAAGAAAAATAAACCATTTGAAAACATTATTTTGATATAATCTTAAAACATTGAAACTACTTGTTTATCTAGTACCTATGTGCCATGTAAAGACACTCACATAACAAGATGGACATCTGTCTGGGGATTTGTTCGCAAAACTGTCAGAACAATTGGTGCCCGTCTATACTCTTATATATTGAACTATTGTCGTTGAATGGTAGATACTACAACTAAATATTTACAACTTAAGACTAACAAACGATAATGATCATAAATCAATGAGCACGTTTCTTACTAGCTATGACGTAATCTATCATGAGGTCACAAATGAACACAGCGGGCAGATATAAACAGTAAAATGGTAGCAAAAAGTGTAATTTAAATTAATTTATTTTTATTCCATTAGTAAGAATGGAATGGACTATTAGACATTTTGAACAATACTCTGCTGTTTGACTTAAATTTTTGCAAATTTCCTAATGAGTTTTGATACATATTTTTAACCGACTTCTAAAAAAGGAGGAGGTTATCAATTCGGATGTTTGTATTTTTTTTTTTTTTTATGTTTGTTCGCGCATAACTCGGTCGCTCGGCAACCGATTTGAAAAATTCTTTTTTTGTTTGATAGCGTATACTTTCCAAATGGTCCCATGAAAATTTTATCGAAATCAGACAAGCCGTTTCTGAAAAAATCAACAAACATTAAATATTTCTAACTTTTCGTTTACTCTGCATTGCCTTTTTTGTTCGCGCACAACTCAGTCATTTACAAACCGATTTTGAAAATTATTTTTTTATTCCGAAGCCTATGCTTTCCATTTGGTCCCATAGTCACCAAGTCAGGATCTGATGATGGAATCTTGGCGAAATCGAGGGAGCTCTTCAAGATTTATAGGAAAACGTACAGCGGTTTTGGTATTTTCTACAACAAGTGAAGCATTTGCGTTCAATAAGAACCATTCTACCATCAGATCTGATGATGAAGCCAAGAGACAGGCACCGGAACTCCATGATAAGACAATGGATCTTAGCTGTGTTTGGGCTTGTTGGAATTGTAACGGTATGCACTTTCCAGGTGTACCACAGACTAACTTTTTGACTTTCCGTATTCAACCTACGTAACATGTAGGTCATCTGCTTTGACAGTCTGTTTTCGCGATGATCAGAGTTCTTATTCAAAATACGTTGATCATTTCTTTCCCTAATTTCTTTTAATCGTTTTCCTTTTTCTCAGTTTCAGTTCGACGCCTGTTCTCACACGAGAAGCATCTTTACTAGGCGTACCCATATTTTATTATTAGATTAAAAATATGTCACTAAAAATTTACAAATAAAAATATTTTTTACAAAAAAAAAGAAACCGACTTCAAAAAACACTTAACGCACTAAAAAGTTAAAAATAATGCTATAACCTACCTATATTAATAAACCTAACCTAACCTACGATTAACCTATAATAAAATTTAATAATTCTTTGGAGTCGGTGCCAAGCAATATACGATACCTAAATGACTATATACAGACTAAGGCCAGAAAAAAGCAAAACATAAATCTTACAGCTTCCAAATATTAATTCATTCATTAATTCTAATTATATTGCTTGGCACCGACTCCAAAGAATTATTAAATTTTATTATAGGTTAATCGTAGGTTAGGTTAGGTTTATTAATATAGGTAGGTTATAGCATTATTTTTAACTTTTTAGTGCGTTAAGTGTTTTTTGAAGTCGGTTTCTTTTTTTTTGTAAAAAATATTTTTTGGTATAAGCAGTGCCGTAGAATAGAATGAATCAAATTATTTGACTAAATAAAGTTCACTTTTAGCCAGATTTTGTTGACAATAAAAACAAGAATTAAATGTTTGAGTAAACAAACATATCAAATAAAAAAATTGTAGTATCTGTTTGTAATATTAAAATAACCGTTTTTTACTACACGCATATGAATGTATATACGGTACATATACCAAATTTTTTTTTTTAGTTTTTATCTTTCTGTCTGTTTGTTCCGGCTAATCTCTGGAACGGCTGGACCGATTTTGACGGGACTTTCACTGGCAGATAGCTGATGTAATAAGGAGTAACTTAGGCTACTTCTATTTTAGAAAAATACTAAAATTATTTTTAAAATGCTAATTGCCTGCTTTTATCTGTCCACTGTGATAAAGGCTTGATTTTGGGATTTGACAAATATGACTATAAAACAACTCTACTATAAGTAATATCAACGTAATATCGTCGGAAAACACAGAGTAATCAGTTTGTTTCATATTTTTTAAATTTAAATAGATTCAACTTTATTGTGCTGTCTTTAAAACACATTTTTTATTGTGGCGCCACTGTGCTTGTTCTATGGCGAGTATTGCCGATTTATTCAATAATATCAAGAAATAGAATGCAAAGTTTATGAATTCCTATAACTTGAGCAATTTAACAATAGTAATTATGTTATAGGAATAACATTCTTAGTCAAATTTTAGATATTGCCATACATCTATAAACGAGTTATCAATTTGATTACTTTTATACTAGCTCAGTAGCGCCACCTACTCGTTAAATTGGAAAAATGCTTAAATTTTCAAAATGTTACATAAAAAGTTATGTTTAAGCTATGCCAGAGATTAAATATACGACAATGACATTAAACATTTAAAATATTAATATTTTGTTTGTGTATGAGGTAGATGTTCACAATAAATGTTGCGATCACAGCCTGTTTTCATTCAGGACATTTTTAACTGTTCATAATCCGTTTTGACTCCCTAGTATGGCGATTGAATGGCTAGGATATTTACTTTTGAATGTTTTGAAAACTCTTTTCAAGGATATACAATACTCTACTGCTTCCCTTTTCAAGCTCATGTCACATAGTCAGTTTTCAAAAACATCCTCTTATTCTTCTAGCCATTAAATCATTACTATTGTATTCTCAACTGCCAAACTTACATTTACCACTTATCACTATCAAATCAAATGTTTTATTAATAAATATGGATAGCCACATCATTGTTATAGTTGTCAAACATGCATGAAAGTAGAAATTTAGCATTCTCTTCAACAATAATTCTTGAGAAAAACTTGACCCAAAAATACTTGAAGATTGCTTGAAGAGAATGTTTCATGCATGCTTGTCAATCAAGCTTAAGTGCAGCCAACTTAAGGGTTTGTTTTCTTTGGAATCAGAGGTGGCCTTTGGTCATCACAAACTACAGTTTTACATTCACTAACATATAAGACGATCCGATAAATTAATTCATAACAACTGAAAAGTACTTGCTAAAGTGCAATCACCTCATATTAGTGCTCCTAACAAATTTGACTACTAAAGTCGAAACAATATCTGAATGGGATCTGTCAATACATTTCATAGGACTTATTCTGTATTCTACTAAGTTATGTATAAACATAGGTCCCTAAGGCCACCTCTACTAATAAATCATGATTCTTGTAAAATATTGCAAACCATTTTGTATGGGATCATAACTTTTAACTAAATTCTCTTAAATTTATGTCTAAGTACCCTGAATTATATTTAAATCTAATAAATAAGATGGTTTAAAATATCCTGCTGAATTTAATACTTTTGTAAATTCAATTTGCGAAACTAAAAGTAAGTATTGTTTGATTTTAATATAACTAAAGCTTTATGAGACTTACTACAAGAATTGCATTTGGGAGCCACAGTGTGGTTCAAATTAATATTGCTTAGCACATAATCGTAAAAAAAAACATTGTTATTGCATTTATACAACAGGTTAATATTATTAAAAATGTACCAGAAAAGTGTCAAACTCAGCAGTTTACCTAATGTTGCAGGAAAACATTAAGTTAAATCTTTTACAATTAAACCAATCACAAAACCTTTACTTATAATCATTTCTGAAACAATCAAATTGCCATTCTTGTCAGTAAAATCAATATAAAAATTTGTTACAGCTTATAAGTAAAGGAGAAAATGTTATGTTTACTGTTAAAATTACTTTGCAGCCAATGATTTGAAGATTCTTAAATTTGTTATTGGAGATTCCAAAAATACTTGAAAGTGAAATAAAACACTAAAAATAAACACTAAATCTAGTAAATTGAGTAATAACTCAAACATATTTTTTCATTTCACTGTTACTAGTTGTTGAAATCTAGTAAACATGAAATTACAATAACTTGATTCAATTTAATAAAAAAAAACAGGTGTTCAAAACATTGGCTGCTCAAGCAAATATTTTAGAATGAATACAACAAGAAGTATTCATAAGTGGCTCCATGTTCCAGAGTCCATAGATATTAATTTATGACAGCTCAAATTGGGCATTGTTACACTGATTTGATGTGACGTCTCAATGGCCTTCATATAAAGTTTATTGAAGCATTGTCTTATGATAGAACATGGTAAGTCACATATTGATACTTAGATAACTTGTCTTCTGGTTACATTATTGCAAAAAGTGTTGAAGTATGATTTTATTAGTGATCCCACTTCCATTTGTTTTATGGGACTTCTGAATATTTTTGAAGTGCCTGTTCACTTACCAAGTTCTATCATAACACAATCAGCAATAAACAACATACAGTTTTACAATCCTTTTCCTAATTCCATTTCATGCTTTTCCAAGACTCGAGGTACTCTAAAATTGACTGTGAAAACTTTTCAACCAGCAAGCTATTGCCTCGCAGACCTCTCAGTCTCAATGAGACATTCTCTCACGAGGATCCTCGCATGGATGATCCCACGCTTCAGACGTTCAGCAGAGCTACGACTGCCTGAGTAACTTGGTCGCACTTCCTTACCCATCTCCTCAATAACAGCTAGCAACTGAGCATACTTCGACATTCCATTATCTTTGTCCTTCCCGACAGACGAGGGCGACGTCGCGGGAACAGTAGATATAGTTGCCTGACTGTTACTCCCATGGCTCAGGTCTTTATGCATGTTTTTCCCGCTCATGGGTATCGCCGTCACAGTGACGTCACTTAATTTCGACTCCACGGCCTGAATGTCCATTGCTTCCATCGTTCTCTGAAAGAGTATGGGTGATATTAGCAAAACAAAGGAAATAGAAATGATACATCAACAAAACGAAACTTACCTATCTTAAAACTAATATTTAAACGTTTCCACGAGCAAAAACACGATTGAACACAGGCCGCGGGTGATAAGTGATAAATTCTACAATAAATTATGTGTTATGTAGGACATACCTAATCCGATCACCTTCGGGCTCTCCAAGAAAATCAACGATTATAGCGTATAAATATAACACTCTTAGCGGTTCTAGCAAGATATGCTGGAATGCATCAAATTTTCCGTAAATGCAAATTACTTTTGTCAATGAAACCCGTATTTTAAGATTTTATTGTAAATAACAAACAAGTCCACAAATTACCACATTGACAATTATGTTTCTTTTTTTTGTATCCGTCGGCTGTCATAGACATGAAGCATACAGCCTCTCCAGAAAAGGTGGGGTATTTTGTGTTGTAGTTCAAAATAATAACACAAAAGTTCCAAGATACCATTTTTACTTAACTTAGAAGGTATTGTTCATGAAATTGTAATTCTTTTAATTTATTTTGGAATAAGAAAGTCAGAAAAACAAAGGTCGAAAAATTGTGGCAAACGTTTCGTTTGACGTAAACCGCTACAAACATACTTCATTGTGAACTTTTTGTCTGTCAGTCATTCATTTCGTAAATCGTATCAGAAATTCAGAAATTGTCAACTCGGTTGCGGCTGGGATTGGTTTTCTTTCTTGGCATTTTAATTTTAATTTTGTCTACGAAAACCTATTTATAAGTGACCAAAACAAATTATAAATCGGCATCAGATTGCACTGCTGGGTTGAATGTTATGGGCTGTTCGCGTCGTTATTGATGTGTCGTTTAGAATTGATTAAATAAATGTAAATAATAAAACAGTAAGAGGTCGGTGTTAAGTGATTTCTCCGCCCACTGAAATCATTATGCGATTAGTGAGACGGGAATTAAGTGGTGAGTGGATGAGAGCCCAGAGAGCCCACGGTATCTGAGGATGTCTGGGGAAGGCGAGCGGGCATCGCGGCCGAGCTCGCTGGTGCTGGAGGCGCCGCCGCCGGAGCGCGAGCCGCTGCACTTTGACGTGCAGCTAGTGGGCGCGCCGCCCGAGGTGGAGCAGCTCGTCAACAACATCAAGCAAGTCGCCGAAGACTTCCTCTATCATTGGAAAACTTTCCCCATTGGTGAGAGCAGTTTCTCTGGTATTTGTTTGGTTTACTATCTGTTTGTTGTTACTTTGCACATGAGTATTCAATAAGTTGTGGCTAAAGGTCAAGAAGTTGCAGCTAAATTAATACATATTATTTCTTATTCGAAATTTCACATAGATGCTCTTCTAATTAAAAATACCATTTCTTAAAAAAAAACACAGTTGCTTTAATTTGTGACTAATATCTAGAAAACAAAAAACAAGCTGTTTCATAGCAGTGCTTATTAACAAGATGTTGCCTAACATTCTAAAGACATAGCTATACAAACAAACAAAAAACAGCAGTGCACCATTAAATTGACCTACTTTCCATGAGTTATTTGTTGTTTGGGTTTTCTGAAAGGCTTACTTTGTTAGTGTGAATTGAATCTATAACTGTGTTAACATAATGGGTGCAGACAACAAATTCATATTTTAAATACTGACAAAATGTTTTATAAACTGTTGAATTATTTTGGTAGTACTTACATTACAACACATACAACAACACACACACACATACATAATACTAACACACACACACACACACACACATACTTACATTGAAATAAAAATAAATTTTTGTTTGTCTTTTTCTGGAGACCTGTGTGTGTATTATTTAGACCTAACATTATACCAAAATTAAAATTCTTACATTGCAATTACAATTTGAATTTGAATCTATAATTCCAACTTTTTTCAGAACAGCAAACAAAAACAAACAGCTACAAAATGTCTATACATAGTTATTATTTTTTGCAGTAACACAAAGAATGTCTATTGTTAACAAGTTATTCTCATCCATGTCATTAAAATAGCTTGTTACAAGTTAATGACTATTTTCTCTTGACAGCAAAAATGTTAATCACTCAAGAATCTTTGTCAATGCTCTTTTCATTTATCAACAATATTCTTGTCATTATTGTTTTGACAAGCTGTTATAATATAAACATGTTGCTTTCCTGCTTTGGTTATTATTTTTGTAGACATATCTAGATGATTATGTAGATCAATGGTCTAGTTGTTATAAACTTTACCGCTGAGAATGAGGTCGAGCTTGAGTCCCCAGTATGGAAACCATTATTGGGTTTGTCCACCAGGAATTACTCAGTAAGGATTTGGTTTGATTGATGGTAAATAGCCCTGCCTCCAATATGGGAGCCTTCTGACATAAAGTCCTATGGGCCTTAAACTTATCTGCCAAATTGTGGGTGTAGTGTACTAAAGTTGCATTAGGTACACCACTGCCTATGCCTACAGGGTCTATAGACGTGATGGTATTTTATCATAATATCAGCTAGAATAATTTTGAGAGGAAGGAGAACTCACTCACATGGGAGAACTCACAGAAACTAAGGAAAAAATAATTTATACAAGAGCCAAGTAATTAAATTTACAGGAACATGTTAATTATCTCAATGGTAGGCATGTGACATGCCCCATGATGTTAGCTTAATAAGCATTTATTTCACATGATAATAAATTAGTCTGTCCTACTTTTAAAACACCACTTTTAGTTTAACAAAACGGTGCTTAGGATGAAAATAAAAATAATAAGGAATATAAACTTTTACGGATCTGGTTGATTCGAAATTTGAAATCTTGTCACTTGTCACCATGGGCATCGCCAAGGGGGGGGGGCATACCCCCCCATCAAAGCTTGGGATTTAAAAAAATCTATAACTTTCCTGTTTTTCGTTAATTAGCGAAGAGATGCGCAACACCGACAAAAGTGGAAGGAATGGGAGGAGACCTATGCCCAGGACTGGGAAAGTCAAGGCTAAGAAAAAATTATATAAGATTAAAAAGGGTGAAATAAAATTAATTTAAAAATTTAAAAAACCCCCGACAGAAAAGAAACTCTGAAAAACCAAAAATAAATTAATTTTCAGAGGTTCTTTTCTGTCGGGGTTTTTTTAATTTTTGGGTGGTGGGCAGAGTATCTCACTAGACTTACTGGATGCCGACCAAAATATATATGGAATATAGTATATAGTTGGAAAAAGCTGGGCAGATGATGATGTGTATAAGGTGCCATACTAATTAGAATCCCAATTCACAGTGCTTCCACCATCCCGGTTCACGGGACCTGGGAATCGTCCCTCGGACATCATCGTAGCTCCGCCATGCGACGAACTCGATGCTGCGGCATTGGACGCGGGCGTGGAGCCGCATCCTCTCTCCCCTAAGCAACTGCACGCCATCAGGGAAAAGGGGTGAGTAGTACAACAGCTGCAGTATGCTGGACAGCTGGACTAGCTTAGTGCTTCATTTATCATAGCTCACTAAGGGGACATTAGGTGATAGTTTGATAGTTTCCTTCATCATATGAACATCAAAATTGTTAGACAGCTCCTTGACAATTCTTAAATCTATGAGTTTAATGGCGTTCTAGTATCTTAGATCCATAGCCAACGAATGTCTTATCACGTTTCTACAACCAAACAAAATTTTAACAGCTCTCAAAGTCATCAAGGACCTAGGAAGGATGTTTTTAAATTCGACTTCTATGTGAAGAGGTTTTTGGGAACTACGTTACAAATACGAAAATAGATTCTTCTAGATAGCGCAAATTTTTAGGAAGCGTGATTGTTTATCTGGTTGTCATAAGTAAACAAAGCATAATAAGTACGTATCTGATCGATATAAACTTAACACCTTCAGGTTTTGGGCAAAACTTTCATAATCATGAACAGCTAAACACGCAGGTTTTATTAGTAGCAAATGTTTGGGCACTCTCGAATAAAAAATGTGCCCGAATTAGAACCGTTTGTAGTCGAAACTCATTTATTGGACATGTCTTCAGACTGGTCGTAATTAAGGCTATTGGTGAGGCAAACATTCCAGCACGGCTTGCATTTCGATTATGTCCAGCATAGGCCTGTAACACGCTTCAGTCGACGACATAATCGTTCGACTGCAATAAATTGTAAGATCGGGCGAAATTAGCTCGAAACGTAGGTAGGTAAGTAGTGTGTCGAAGATTGTTTAATGAAAGAAGTTATTTAAATAACTATTCTTTATATTCGATATCGAAGCTCAGCTGAGTAATCGTACTTTTTCATTATGAAATTCTGGATTGCATTGAATTTTTTCATGGATTGCATTGGATTAATAAATATACACCTGCCTAACCCTTCGGGAAAATCAGGCTTTATATCACCTAATTTTACAAATCTCACTCACCTCTGATTTTTCGGCTTTATTCGCGTATTGTATAATTATCACCAGCATCGGTGAAGGAATCCAAACATGCCTGAGAAATATCTCATTTCTCGACGGCATGTTAAGCCAAGTCAGAGGCCCATAAAAACTCTGACACAAGTTTAGGCTCTAACCAAACGAAGAAGGTAAGTCTCACAATCCTGTAGGCGTAGAAGGGAGTTGTTGTTTCACCATTTCTAGCTTCACCCTTTCTTCTTCCCAGATAAAACACTAGGAAGTTGTACCTAAGGGTGGTAGTTTTGAGGGACGGTCTTATGCCATTTCGAACGTTTAAAAAGTAGGTTCTGAAGCTCCGCCTTATATGAATAAACTAGCTGTGTCCCGCGGTTTCACCCGCCGTTTCTTGTTTTTCTCGCCTCCTAAGGATCGTAGTTAATTAACATATAACCTTCCTCAATTGCGCTATCAGATGCAAAAATATTTTTTCAAATTAGTTAATTAAAAGACACACTTCAGCTTATTAGTCCAGTTACTTTATACATCAGTGTTTGCGTCAAATCCAGTAATTCTGATTTTTTGCAGACTTTTTCGTGATGCTGGATTGCTGGCCCAATGAATAATCCATGTTTGTGACCTCGAGCGCCGAACGCAACTTTGACAAAAATCTAAAAAATCGCAAATATTTTTAGATTTTAGCGATTATAACTAAAGGACTAGTTTTTGATAGAACCATCTTGGGACGTTTTTATAGTAGACTACATTTGCTACAATATGAGACTAGAATTGTTTCTATATATAAACCCAATAGTTCCGAGATAAACCCGTAACTTAACTTGGTATTTTTTAGGAATATTTTGTCGAACTCTAAAATCGAGCAGTCTCGTGTAGGATGTAACCTGGCCATATTGAAGCTGATTTTCATCGCAGTCCTGGCGAATAGTTTGTAGCGCAGCTCGTGAAGGTTTTGTTGTGGGTATTGGGGTTGCCTTCGTATAGAGCAATAATGACTCGCTCTCTTGCTGCTGCTATCTCGTCAGGTGTACACCAACTCGTATCGAGAAATCGCATTCGTGACTTCACACGAGGAAGACTAGAACACTCTGTTGGAGGTAATGGGAACTACATCCCGCTAGAGTCGTTCGAGTGACGCCAAAACTATTGCATACATTTTAAAAGCCTTATCTTGAAAACTGTTGGATCTACAGAGACAGTCTAGTCTCATATTGTAGCAAATATAGTCTTCTTTAAAAACTTCCTGAGAAGTTACTATCAAAAACTAGTCCTTTAGGGTTATAATCGCAAAATGTGAAAAAATACGAATTTTTTCGCGGTCTTCGATATTTGACAAAGTTGCGTTCGGCGCTCGAGGTACCAAACTTGGAGTATTAATTTGGTCAACATCATAAACAAGTCTGCAAAAGATCAAAACTATCGGATTTGAAGACATGGTTACTGGACTATTAGTATGATTGACTTTGTTTTGATTTGAAAATACTGTGTAGTATAAAATGTCTCAAAGCAAATATTCCGATCGTACCAGCAGAGATACGATGACAATCACTGATTCACTCACGGATGCCGTTACATGCACTCGACTCGGTTATAAAGTGGTATTATAGCATAATGTTGTTCTCAATCTACGTCCTGCGAAATATTACATTACAATCTATAACCGATCATTCTTTATGATGTTCTCTGTTGATTGAGACTTAGGAGTAAAGTTAAAACAAAAAGTTCGTAAGTAAGTGTTTAGACCAATTTCAGTTTATATTCTCTAGTAAACAGCCTGAAAGCCTTGAAAACCTGGTAAGAAACTATAAAAATTCTTTTGTAACCAGTTAATGTTACATAAATCATGGTTATGTTGTTCTTTTGGTACTAATTGCGTCAGTTAGTAAACCGACACGAATTAGTAATAGCTAAAAGGTTTCAGTAAAATAATGTGACAAGCGACTACATTATTGTTAGCATCATCAACGTGTAATGTTCCTACTGCTGGGACTGGGTTACAGACCTCTCTATGAGAGGTGACGGATCGTAATCCACCTCGCGGGCTCAGCACATGTTGGTGAATTACATTATTGATAACATCAAATATATCATCATCATCAGCATATAATGTTCCCACTGCTGGGACACAGTTCTCCTCTCTATGAAAGGGAGTGGGCTGTAATCCACCAGGCGGGCCCAGTGCGGGTTGGTAGATGTCACATGTCTTCGGAGTTTTAGTTCTAGGACGCATGTCCTAGAACTAAAACTCCGGTTTCCTCACGATATTTTCCTTCACCGTTTTTGAGAGCAGCGGTGATGAAATACATTACACAAAGTAATGCGCCTGCCTGTGTTTGAACCCACGGCTTACTGCTCGTAAGTCGAGGCAGCCACCACTGGGCCACCGCTGCTCTACATCGAATCTCCATCTCTGCATCGAATATTACACTTAGGTCTAAACGTTTCCGGGCTGCATACATTAAGATTAAACCAGGGATACAAAAATATCACGTCACAAAATTACTGAAGTTTTCTCTACTTACGCACAGTACCTACAAAAGTAATACTTTTTATTCAATAGTCTCCCTTTATTTTAATCCAGTTTTGTTTGGTTATTAATGCTTATTTGAAGCAGGAAACTTTTGGACTTCATGGATATTTTTCTTTACAATTCCAACCATACACGTCGGGCCAAGTAAATGGAACAGAGTAACGTGGTAATGAAATGCCATTGTTCGTTAGTCTGTATGCTGCCGCCCACCGGACTACCGATCAAAAGAATCCTAATTGAATGGTCAGTGCCAACGAAACTGACTATAGGGTTGCCGAGTGCCTGAGTTTTAAATGAGACATTTGTTTGGAGTACCAAAAATGCTTCGTATATAAGGAGCCACGACACTTCTATTTAGGGAGTTCTCAAAATAGTGCTCGTATATCGTTGCGTTAACATTCCATTGGGCATATAGAAAACCGCGTAGGGCCACCCCTGGCGGAAGTTTAACCGCTGTTTGGAGCTATTAAGATGCGACGTGCAGGGGATCCCTGCATGCCCTTTATTCATCAAGTTCAATTAATGTTTTCACTCAAACGTATGAGCAGTACATACAGTGCTCTCGATCGTGTATACAATTGTGTCCCACGACACTGTAATCGTTTTACTCATTTCTTTTCCTTTTCTGGCGCCGCGCTGTTCAACCAAATGTTACTCATGTGTTGTAAAAGATAAAAAAAAAATTAAACTGATCTATTTTTAGTGATCTCAATTGTTTTAAATAACGAACATATTGAAAGAATGCATCCAGATGTGAGTCACAGTTTGTGTTGTCTCTTTTATTGGTATCTTGCTGTTACCCGTGGATTTGCTCGCGTACTGGTTGGATATTATCATTCCATAGTAATGTCCTACCTAGATTAAAGTATTCCATGTCCTAACCCAGGTCGTGGTCTATCAGTATGTCCAATTTCGAAAATCGTTCAGACGTTAAGGAGTGAAGGCGTAACAGACAAACAAACAACATTTATAATATTAATTAAGACAGGATACAGATCTTCTAATTCTATTCATTGCTAGAAAGACAAGGGCATAAAGTGTCACATATCTATTCACAAACCGCAGCTAGCCACAACCAAAGTCATGCATGGTAAATCACATATGCGTCAGAGTTCGTGCTAGTGCGCTCTACATACATCTTATTTATTTTCTTACGCGAGATGTTTGTTTGAACAATGCTTGTGAATCTTTGTTGCATCATGGTCGTAATAAGAACATCCAGACATATTGCTGGTATCATCTCGCCTAGCAGACATATAAAGGGTGTAAATAGACACTTGACGAAGCCGAAGCCGTTCTTGCCATCATTGCGATCATTTTTTTCTTCTAGACCAAACCTTCTAGTTACGGAGATATTGGAGGTTAAAGTTCCAACTTTTGCACAATTCTTTTTGTAAATACTAATTTCATTGAGTAGGTACAGTAGTTACATATTACACCCCAAAAAAAAAGTCGTTTCCCAGCAATAATTTTTGAAAAAGGCCCGCCTTAACTTACGAGGCAAGTTGAAGTGCAATTATTTATAAAGCTCACTCCAAATCATTATAAGGAAGACTAGCCCCACGACTTGGTCTGTCCTGCTCGTTCAGTGCTGGTTCCATTACACCCTCTGAGCTTTAACAGGAAATATTTTCGTATTCCTGTGCTTTCGGTGTGTTTACCAATCAACCTTTTTTTTTTGTAGCCTACATAGTGCCCACTGCTGAGCAAAAGCCTCCCCTTTCTCCTTCCTTACCTCTCTATCCTGTGCCATCTCTGGCCATGTTATCCCCGCAAACAGGATCAGATCGTCACGCCACCTTCGCCGTGGTCGACATCTACGACGCTGTCCTTCCTCAGGCGTCCAGTGTGTTATCATCTTCGCCCATCTCCCCGGGTGCATCCGTGCTACGTGGCCTGCCCACTCCCACTTCAGCCTGGCTGTTTTTTCTCCAACATCAGCTACTTGAGTTATGGACCGCAGGGTGATGTTTCACGCGATCTATTCGGTTTTATATAATAGGTGTAAAAAGTTAAAGAAACCGAAAACCAATTGTTCTCGCCGTCGCGCGTCGTCATTGCGATATTTTCTTTGTTCTGGACCTGGGAAGCTTAGATATTGAAGGTCAAAATATCAATTTTTTTTTTATTTATCTTACTTTACATACCTCCATGACTACTACCAAAACAACAACCATTGTACTATTCAATGCTTCCATCAGCACAATGTTTTGAGTGCGTTACACTGAGTCTTACCAGAAACCGTGAATTTCACCCCAAAAGTCAAAATCCTTGCTCAGAGTCTAAAAGGTTGAATAGGGGATGAAAATATGAAAGTCACAAGTACTTACGTTATTTTTACCGATAACAAATCCCTTCGAGCAACGACTTGTCAAGAAGATAATTCTCTTGAATACTTAAACTAGTGTTGATCTCTGACAGTGGAGTAGATACACAACATGCACCTTACGTTGTCTGGCCGCCCATTGAATTAATACAGTTAATTGTATCCATGTAATAGAATACGCGCACTCGCTGGCGCTTCACGGTGTCACGTTGCGCCTGCGACTAATCTATCATACATGTATTGGTATAGTAAACTCATGTACAGTCACGGGCACTTACGAAGTAGGCATATAATGTATGAAAGTAGCATATATTTTAAAAGCGATTTTCTCCTACTCTAGAAATTTTAATTAACAGTCTTACCAGGTCTTACCAGTCTTAGGTGTACGGTATTCATTACTGTTGCAAATAGTCGCTCTATGAAAAAATTGGTTTAAAGCAGCATCCGGTTAGACTCGAAGCCAACCCCATCTTTAGAGTATTTGCGAAATGGCTAGGCAGATTAAGATAATTTATGATTGTTACAAACATTGTATTTTGAACCCGTATAAATTAAATAAATTAATTTAATAATATTACAATTATTATAAATTAAATAGGTCTGATTTTGAAGTTTTAATTGATATGCAACGAGAAAATCGCTTAAAAATTTGGCTAAGTGAATACATAATTATTAGTGGTCGTGCCTGTACACTCAAGTGGAGAAACATGAAGACAATAATGTTGGGCTTCTAAGTTGCAAGTTTATACTCATCAGTATTTTTAACTGTCTGTCCGTTTAATACTTATAAAACTACGAGTTTTGACAAACTCAGTTTTTAGGAGCTTCAGCTTCTCAGCAACCCGTGGATCTGGATTCTCAAACCGAAGTTGGATTTCAACATAAGAAACTGGCCAAAATGTGGGTGTACTGAACTGTACTGAGAGTAGACACTTTGGTCTACCTCTTTGGAAGTACAGGCGTGACATAATCCAAATGTTAAAACATATTGTATATTTATGGTTTCTGGCTACGTATGGCTCTTAGGGCAACTATAGTGAAGATGTCGTCCGGAATAAATTTAAATTATTTTAATGTAGCTATATACGCGTCTTCAGAGATCAGGGTCACTTTATTCGGTCTGCAGTCTGGGAGAGATAGTGCCATAAAAACACGTCACAGGCGGATTACTCATAGACAAACTTATGATCTACTCGTCTAGATCTCCCGCGTAGTCTCCTATTCTTGTCAGGATGTTAAGAATGGATATTAGAAATGCCTTAGAGGACATTGACAGCGTTGTTTATTTGCAAGACTCGACTAAGCACAAAAAGTAGGTATATAATTTTTTTTTGCAAATAAAATTCAAAATAACTTTCACTTTCGTAAGTCGGTGACTTGTTTGTTTGATTGACTTTTTGGCAAACAGTTTTTTTCCCTTTTAAGTTGTGGTATCTCACACAAATTATTGTCCAGCATCAATTTTACATTGTAACTAGAAGTTATTAAAAGTTATTAGCACATCATGCACATAGAAGAAGAAAAATGCATATTATAGAGGATAAGTCATAATTCATAAAGTACCGAAGCAAGCAAAGTTAATATGCTGTTTTGTTGCGATAATACTCCAATAATAAAAAAAAAGCTTTGTCAAATGGGTCATTTTCACAAAAAGTGTACATTCGTGTTTTGGGTGTGTCCCACAACTTATTTATTTTCTGTAAAGAGTAATATCAACTTTTAAGAAAAACAACACTAAAACTTTGGATCTGTGGGCAGATTTTAACAATTATTTTATAATGTTGCTGGTATAAACACAGCAATATTACCTTAATTTTCAAAAATGAAGTTAGAATGTATCTATTTTAGCACTGTCCCACTACCATTTTCATTAATAAAACGTGACCTTAATGTAATTTTATGACTTATATATAATGATGTGTTTGATATTTTGGAAAGTATAGTTATGCACGATTTGTTAAACAATTACAGCAATAGTCTAATGCCGTATAAAAAAATTAAATAAATTAATCTTTGTGAGGACATAAACTAGTTAAAATGGAAAATTACCTTCCGAAACCGCAATTTTTGCGAGATCATTCTATCAAAATTACCATTTAATGCGTATTTGTTACGATTGGCAACATTTTTAATGCTGTCAACTGGTTCCAACCAGTATTTTCGGCCATTTTGACAACAGCCGGCAGTCGAGCAACATATATCTCAGTAGCGGTCCAGTTTAGATTTCCCGGAACCGCAACCAATTTCAAAGTAAGTTTACAAGTTTATATTTTGCAAATTATTTTGATATCTTTATTGGCTTTCAGTGAACTTGAATTGATACCAAGCTTGTTAATGTTATGAATTAGTTTAAAGTAATTAAAATAAAAGTGTTTATAGTCATGCTTCCGATACTTCCGTTCCGTAACCAAAACGCAGGTAACGTAGAAATGGAATTGAAAAGTTTCGGAATGGAGTTCTTAGGAAGATGATACATTATGTTTGTATTATCGATCTATTTATAAAAAGAAAAAGGCGACGACTTCCAAATCTAATTTGTAACATTCATAATTTGTCACTTTGTAAAAACAAATATATTATTGTAACAAAACTATTTTGAGATTTTGCTAAACAGTGTTGTGTGACAATTATTTGTTTTTTTTTTTAATTTGTATATAATATATATAAAATATTTAAGTTAATTAAATACTAAGGTAGGTTTTAAAGCTAAAGTTTTTTTTTATAATATGGTGAAATTAGTGTGCTCAAAATGACCCAAGTTGACTATCTAACATGAGTGTTTTTTTTCAGGTAATTAAGCTACCTGGTAAAAATGGGTGTCCTAGCAAACGTTGTGATGCAGTGAAGGTAATAATAATTTCGAGAAGAGTATACGTAAAATATGAAGTATTTAGAAAAAAAAAAATAACTAAATGGTTGTAAATAAAAATATCAGTTAATTTAAAATCAAAAACCCGACTGCTTAAGAGGTGAACTAAAAAGACGTAAACAAGAAAAAAAATCAGGCTGTGCAGTCGGAGGATCAGCTGGTCAGCCAGCTTGCGAATATAAATTCTCAGACTTCACGGCATGGTATTTTTCTTGTTTACATATTTTTAGTTCACTTCGGTTTTTGATTTAAGTTAACTTTTGTTTTATTATGACATTTTACCCGACTGCAAGGAAAGGGTTATGTTTTTTGCGTGTATATTGTCAATATGCCTATTCCTATTTTCTATTTATGTTTTATTTTTTTTTATCCCCGACTAAAACGGGGTGTATTTTAAGTTGAACAAGGTGTACAATTTGATTTGTGTTCAATTTTATATTAGAATATTTGTAATAATTTGATCTAATTTTCTTGATAATGTGCAATAGTTTTAAGAATTCTATTCCGTTATAGAAATAGTCTATTCCGTGACTGTCCTATTTTATAGTTTATTATAAATATTTTTTTTGAGCGAAACGCTATTTATTTGTTATTAGATTTTGATAATTTAGATTTTAATCATTTTATTAACGTAATTAAAAAAAAAGTTCCCAAGTTGTATCCTAATTGAGAAACAAATCAGAAATTATTGAACCAATTTGGTCCAAAGAGTAACGTAATGGAAATTAAAATGATGATAATGTATGTTTGCTATTGTTGATTTTATGTTTTATCTATTTTATATTGAAGTACAAAATACCGTTAGCCAATTAAACTATTTGATTAAATCCAAATGAGTTTTATTTTATTTCTATAACCAAAAGCCATTAGTTTCGGAATGGAATAAATTTTGTTCTCCAGGTGCAATAAATTAGTTGTATTTCAGTAAATAATCCTGATTAAGAGGTTTTATTATAATTTTCATGTAGTCAAAAGAATATCAATTGTTAATTTAAGTCAAAAAACGAAAAACAATAAAAAAATGAAATTTCGCCATTTTTTTAATAGTGTACACTTTTTTTGAAAATGACCCAAATATTTAATCAGAAGATCAGCTATCAAATCTAATGTTTACTGCGATGATTGATTAACGGTAATGTCTATGTGTAGGTGTAGGTATGTCAGTCTCGTAATTGATAAGGAGTATTGACAGTTTTAGCCATTGAACGCCATTTGATCCGCCAAATGTACTGATCGCGTTTAGTTTCCTGAAAGAAATCCACTCTTCCTAAAAAAACGATTTGACGTGAGATTTATTGTAAAAAGCTTGTAAAACCCTCATGTTAATTGTGTAAATTACTAAAAATTTGTGGAGAGTTATAACACTTCGGTTTCCCGCCATAGCAACGAGCGGCGTTTTACATAAATTATGAAGGATAGGATGCGTCGACCTTTACTAATTAGAACGGGCGACATTTTAAACCAATTTTCGACTGAATTTTATGTACAGCACTTATTTATAGCATATTAAAAACTAGAGCCTTCTGGTGTGCTCCCAAGATATGTGTTATTGAAATGTGACATCACAAAGAATGAAGGACCTTAAGATAATCTCATGGGCAATTTTCAACGGTATTTTTACATCAGCTAATCAAACTAGTCACAGAAAGTGCCATTTCAAATTCGACTTCAAATAATTAGATGCTTCTAGAACCACGAATGATCATCCCCTTAGAAGTGAGCGTAGATGACATACAGTTTTAGACTCACCACACTAGAACATAGGTGTCATGTTCGCCCCCATCGATAATGTGTAATGGTCAATATAGTTGATTTTTTTGTCATAAAGCTTGCACAAGGACAAAGTATTTAAGCCGAGGAAGTTAAACGCTAAGCAATTGGAATCGATACGTGAATGGGGGTATGTCGCCCTATCTATATAAGTATGTTACTATATTTACATGTCTGTTTTATTTTTGACGTCGGCTCCAATGATGGAATGATTAATGATATCTGTAGAGTTAGCTCCACTTGAGTTTTGACCGTAGTTTTAATTGGCTAGTTTTTATTAACCAAAAACTTTGTATTTTTACTGTAACAGCCCGATAGCTAAAATTACAAGCAATACAAAACTAGTTTATGTGGATCCCTCATTGTACGGGAAATCTAAACAAAGCGAGGCCATGGTATACTAGACATATATAGCTTAAAAGCGCTTATACCCTAAAGCATTTCATACAAACTTTCAAGTCGTTATTTTCCGAAATGACTGAACAGATTTTAATGAAACTTCCTACGCATAAGCAGTATACATAGGTCTAAAAAGTTACTAAAAAACATTTTCGAAAAGTCTTTTAAAAATGAAGATAATTGGAAATTTCGGTTTCTATAGATAATCAAAAATCGGTCTAATTTAGCTGTAACATTATTTTTCGAAAATGTTTTTTAGTAACTTTTTAGACCTATGTATACTGCTTATGCGTAGGAAGTTTCATTAAAATCTGTTCAGTCATTTCGGAAAATAACGACTTGAAAGTTTGTATGAAATGCCGTAGGGTATAAACGCTCTTAATGTGTCCAAGTATGTATCTCTTGAAAATAAAAACAACATTTGATAAAACGAGATTGAATTTTCCGCCAATACACAATTGTAGGCAAGAATTACCTGAAAATAAATTAGACAAGGGATTTTTGCGAAGACTGGATATAATTAAAGTTAACGAGAATCCTAAATACATTGGAGCCAATGTCCTACCCCCATACATAGCATGTCCATTAGAAATGCATTATGTGTATCTGTGCAGTACTATCATAACTATTTAGTGTACCCTATACATGCCATCGTACTGTAGCCTTCATGATTCATGCCATGGAAGTTTCTAGAAACCCTTATATCTTCATTGCTGTTAAGATTATCGTTAAATAGCACTGAGTTTTCCATTGAGTATAAAATGTATGGAAGTACGTAGCTAAGCGAACATAAAATGTTTAGTTAATCCTGTAAAAAAAATATTATTTGTCTATGTATTATGGTGCTTGGTAGGATAATCAGATTAGTACATAGTACCTATATCTTTACCATAAATTAAGCTCTTGTGTGTACTGTTTTCTATAGCCTTTTGTAAAGTCGAAGTTTCACATAAAGGCACACAAAATAGTCTCGGAATCCAAGTGAATTGTGTTTCTGAATGTACAGTGGAACCTTTTCAAAGCTAGCCTCTTTTTTACTGTCGACGCAACTCTACAACAATATGTCTATGGAAAATCAATTCGTTGACGTCAGAAGGCGACGATTTAAAAAGGTTCTGTTGTATACCGACATAATATTCTTTTTTTAAATATGGCTCGTCCAATTTGACTGTTAAGTTGTTGGCTGGTGTAAGATTGTGAATTTGAACTGTTACAATTAGCTTCATTTTTTTACGACAGTTAACTTCGGACCAGCTCTCATCGGTCTTTCTTGTTATAATTTCTACTTCTTGTCGATAACAGCTGTTTTTATCACTTTAGCTGTACTGTCTCCAGTTTCTCGCATAAAAATCTGTATTTTTAATTTAATTTAACCAGACGACAATTCAAAGTCAAAATCTTAAGCTACGGTCTTTAACACTCAACTTTGTGAAATATCCTACACACGAATACGCTGTCTTAAGCCCGGTTTCCACCAAAGCGGAGACGAGCAGCGCGTATACATGCAAGATTCAGCCAAGAGAGACGCAATGTGGATTTCAACCAATGTGATTGGTCGATTCCCGCACCTCTTCTCTCCGCTACGCTTTGCTGGAAACCGAATCTTACTGTCGAACAAATGTATATAGTATTTCCTGAAAATTGTAACTTATCTATCTACACAGAGAGTTCGAGGTCCCCTCCCGCCACTTCCCCGGTCAGACGCACGTGTGGCGCGTGGCGGGCTGGCTGCAGCGCGGCCGCGCACGCGCGCGCGAGGAGCTGTATTGCCACGTGGCACGCGCGCTCGCGCTCATCGTCGTCGTGGCACGGGACAGGCTGCTGAGAGATGAGCCGCTCTCTGTCATCGATGGAGCCAAGTCTTTGCTGCAGGGGCTGCATAGGTAATCTAAGGTTATTTTTAGGGTTCCGTCCCCAAAGGGTCAAACGGGACCCTATTACTGAGAATTCGCTGTCCGTCCGTCCGACCGTCCGTCTGTCACAAGACTGCATCTCATGAACCGTTAGTTAGCCAGTTGAAATTTCTACAGATTAAGTATTTCTGTTGATGCTATAACAACAAATACTAAAAACAATAAAATAAATATTTAAGGGGGGCTCCCATACAAAAAAAAAGGATTTTTATAAATAATGGTACGGAACCCTTCGTGTGCGAGTCCTACTCGCACTTGGCCGGTTTTTTTTTTTATCTTTGTTGTCCTGCTGCTAGGCAAAGGCCTCCTTCATACCCTACCCTCCTGTCTACGATTGAAAGGTTTTCTTTCAACTCCACACAACCCTTAGTTCCCCGGGTGGCATAATCTAAAGCTTTGGATTAAATTATAACACAGCATAGAGCGCGATTTTTTAAACTACCGACACAATAATCAATTAACCCCCTTGCAGGATCTAATTTCGACTCCATCTGTCTATGTTGGTGAAAAACCTATTGATTTTTTTTTCAGACTTCTGGATCTGGTCTTTGGCATGCCATCTTTAGAAGCTCGTGACTTGGACAAGAAGATACGAGAAGAGAGGTCTCGTTACTTAGTAGCAGAGCTGATATGCAAGGTATGAAATGTTAGCTGTTCAGTTTATCTGGATGCACCAGAGGGTCTTAATAAAGGGACATTTCATCAGCAATAACGATGTTATAATAGGGAAAAATGTATAGGATTGACGTCATCATCTACCTAGGCTTTTCCCAAACTATGTTGGGGTCGGCTTCCAGTCTAACCGGATGCAGCTGAGTACCAGTATTTTACATGAAGCGACTGCCTATATGACCTCCGCAACCCAGTAACTGGGTAATACGATAGGACTGGATGTCAAATTTTTGACTTCTGACTATTCGTAACAACTGTCAAAGATCTATAAATGACAGCCGGGACCAACGGCTTTACGTGCTTTCCGAGGCACGGAGGAAACCCAGTATGTAATTATGGTCGACCACCCATCCATGTACCAACCACGGCAAGCACGGCTTTACCCTAGATCGATCCGGGCGACAGTTTTTATTTAGCCACGAGCTCCTCATGTATTGGATTGACGTAATACACCGGATACACTGGACTGACATAAGCTTTTCGATGTATTGGATTGACGTAATACACCGGATACACTGGACTGACTTAAGCTTTTCGATGTATTGGATTGACGTAATACACCGAAAAGTTAATGTCAGTCCAGTTGAAAATCGTTGCAATAATAATCTTTACTCAAAAATGCATGTAATGTGGTCATTATTTTGACAACCTTGTTTGAGCAAAGTCGACCTTGCCGTTCTGTTTCAAGGAGCGGCCGGCAAAGTTTTGCTGGCCGCTCTAACAGGCCGGCAATGTTTTACCGGCCGCTATTTTGACGTTTCAACGTTTTAAAAAATCAAATCCAAAAAGTTTTTATTTAGAACACAGCTGTTTGTATCTATAGAGATAGGTACAAAAAGATTTTATTCCATATTAGGCTGTATAGTTCCAATTACGAATCCTCGAAAAAAAAAATAAACTAAGAAGTCACAAAAGCGCGGTTCAGCGAAAATTTTAATTAATACGTTTTTTATTTAAATTACTTGCTGGTTTTATTTAGATTAGGTACTTGCATTTTTAAGTAAAGCACTATACAAACCTTGGCCCACAATGACTGCTTCGCTGGTCCCGCTATGATTGCCTCGAGCTAGCCTAGCTACGCTCTAGGCCTTTCAGCTTGGCCATCATTGCAGCCCTTGCTGTCCTCGCTGTAAAGGCCTCGACCTACGGTCTAGGCCATTATCTCAACTCGTCCATCAAGTGCTGCACGCTGACCGCGCTGTGTCGGCCTGGAGCTGCGCTACGCTGCGCTGTCGGCCATAATCAGCGCCACCAGCAAAGTAGTCGCGGCAGTAATGTACTATTGACAGCGATTGCCCCTTCATCCAGTTCATAGCAAACCAGTTGATAAGACGAAGTCTAAAGTCTTAATGGTGAAATAATGATGATGAAACAAAGACATTATTAATAACTTAACGCCAATAAATACCGCATTTGGTTTCCCTACCATGCAACTTCAAGAAATCACTATTAAGAAATTACAGCATTTTTGCGTTTTTCCTTGAAGCCGGAACACCAGGAGGACATAGCGGCGCTAGCGGCGTGGGTGACGCGTGCGATGCGGCGCGCGGCCGCGGAGAAGACGGACGCGCGGGAGCCGCCCCGCCCCGCGCCCCCCGTGCCCTGCCTCTACACCACCCCGCAGCGCACGCAGGTACGATGTACCAGGAGAATATGGGAAAGTAGGAAAGACCGAACAGCTTTACGATCTTGAGATCTCTCTTACCTCGGTGCAACAGTCTGGTATCCGGTTTCTGGACATAGGTCTCTCCAATCGCGCACCCTTCAACTCGATTCTAGGCAACTCTCATCCAGCTGCTACCAGCCACCTTGTGGAAATCGTCTCCATCTCTCCATCGTTGAGCATCCTACTTTATATTTGCCGATTCCCGCTCTCCACTTAAGAATACCTCTACCTCAACGGCCATCGGTTCTACGGCTAATATAGCCAGCCCATTGTCACTTCAGCTTATATTGTCACTTAAGACGTATTCTTGTTTCGTAAACCGCGAATCGGCAAAGGTAAGATGGAACGCCCTCAGGCTCGGTGGAGCGACCATCTTTGTTGGGTAGCTGGTAGCAACTGGATGAGAGTTGCCGAGGTAGCTAAATGGAGTGCGATTGGAGAGGCCTATATCCAGCAGCGGACTTGTAGGCTGATGACGGTGATTGTCACTTCAATTAGCTTATTCTCACGACTTTGTTGGTTCTCTTCTGGATCGGCTCGTCCCGAATGTATAAGAAAAGTCCCTTGACCGCACCGTGGTGTATGGCCAGGTGGACCTGCGCCTGTACCGGCGCGAGCTGGTGCGGCGCGCGGCTACGACGCTGCAGGCGCTGCTGGAGCGGGAGGCGCGCGGCTGGTTCCTGCACTTCCGCGAGCGCCGCGCCGCACAGCTCGCCAGCCAGAAGATGCCCATGAAGGATATCGAACAGGTCAGTTCAACTTTCTCGGAAAATCCTCGCTTACCATCAGGTGAGATAGTGGTCAAGCGCGAGCCTATAGATAATAATAAAAAAAACACCAACATTATCTTCATGTCCTGGTCATGTGTGTTTTTGTGGCACAACACGATTTTTTTCTTCCATTCTTTCCTGTCAACCGTCACGCTCATTTACTACATTTACTTTGAAATAATTCCTCACACAATCAATTTATTAAGCTGGCGATGCCTTGATACCCGATTTTCAAACAATACCGGTGCCTCTTCCAGACTTATAAAACGCTACTTATGTTTTAAATGGGTTAAAGTATACGATGCTAAAGACTAAATTGTATGTTTTAAAATTCCCAGTAGGGGATGAAAGTTTGCATGGAAGTTCGTCATTTTTGCCGAAAGAAACCCCAATTTGGTGTGTGGATACGGCTTGTATCTCTTACTTTGCACCGATACACTTCAATGAGATAGGTACTGATATCGTATCGTTTCGGAATATTGCATCGATAATATCTACTCAGGTAAGGATCACGTAAATGAGCTATGTCAAGGTAAAATCACACTAATAACGGCGCAAAATATTGCCTGAATACTTAAATGCAATAGAAAACGCAAGTGATTAAATGCTGATCTACTGTAGCGAGAGTTTTTACGGGGAAAGCCGGATCTATAATGGACACCGGGAAACTTTCTTAGGATCCTGTAGCTTCCTTTTTCATGACAACAATTGCGTATACTTCATTCGTTGGTGAGGTGTGAGTTATCCATCAAAACTTTCCTTTTTCATGAGATAAGATAAGATAAGATAAGTCTTTATTTGCCTTAAACATGGTATAAAGTTGTTACAGTCAGGTATTATTATAAAGTCCACATGTTTAGCTATACAGGAGATGTATCAATTGCATGCAAAATAATATTTATTAGTTATTTGTGGTTCAATGTCACAGATACAAATTCAATCAAATTATATTATAGTTTTATCCACAATGGCAAAAGTCCAGAAAATTATAGTTTATTGTTCAGAAAATCTTTAATGTCGTAAAACATATGTTCTTTCAGCCATTTCAATAGTCTTTTTTTAAATAAGTTAATATTAAATAACAATTTTATTTCTTTTGGAATTTTGTTATAGATGCGTATACACATGACTAGAAAACTTTTCGCATACTTGGCTGATTTAGGAGTATCCAGCAATACAAGTCTGCATGGATCTCGATTTCGAGAGTTTAATTGATTGGCTTTTCTGAACAATCCCTTATTATTATAAACATAATTACAAATTTCGAAAATATAGAGAGACGGAAGTGGTAATATACCTAGCTTTTTAAAGAACGGTTTACATGACTCGTCAGGACGGATACCACAAATGGCTCTGATGCATTTCTTTTGCGCAATAAATGCTCTGTGTCTGTCCGTACTGTTACCCCAGATAATAAGACCGTAACGTAAGATGGATTCTATGTAGGCGTGATATGCTGTAATTGCTGTTTTTTTGTTAGTTATATTCATTATTTGTCTGAGAGCATAAACAAACTTATTAATCCTACTGCACAAACTATCCAGATGTACTTTCCAATTCAGATCTTGATCTATGAGTACTCCTAAGAATTTAGTTTGGGTGACTTCTTTTAATCGGTCAACATTAAGTTTAAAATTGTATTTAGTATGTTTTGATTTATTAAATTGTATAAAATTAGATTTATCTAAGTTAATTTTTAATTTATTTATCTGCAACCATTTTATGATGTCGTCAATAGTATTATTAATGTCTATTTCATGATCAAATTTAGTTTTATACTTTTTGTCAGATGTCACAATAATCGAAATGTCATCTGCAAATAACACACATTTATGATTAGTCACTAGTGGCAAGTCGTTTATGTATAATAGAAACAATAAGGGTCCTAGTACACTGCCTTGGGGGACGCCGCAATTGTTAACTCTATAGTCAGATGAATACGAGGTTAATACATTTTCATTTACTTTATTAATAACAACGTGTTGTTTTCGGTTGCTTAAATAAGACGCGATCCACTCCAGTGCTAAACCTCTTATTCCACTTTTTTCTAATTTTTTCAACAGGATATCATGTGCCACAAAGTCGAAGGCTTGTGACAGGTCGAAAAATAGTCCTGTCGTCAAATAATTTTTATTTAGGGAATTATGAATGAGCCCTAAGAGATTAGCAATTGCTAGTGTTGTTGATTTGTGCTTTTGAAATCCGTACTGTTCTTTTGTAATGATCATGTATTTGCTACAGTAGTCGGAAAGTCTCTTTTGCATACATTTTTCAAATAATTTTGATATTACAGGTATAAGGATTATCGGCCGATAGTTTTTAACATCATTTTTATCGCTTTTTTTGTACAGGGGTTTAACGACTGATAATTTTAAAGCATCAGGAAAAGTTCCAGATGAAAAGGAAAGATTAATTAAATGATTCAATATAGGAATTAATTCTGAACTGCAAGATTTAATTACTTTTGTACTAATTCCATCGTAACCTTCTGAGTTAGTGTTATTTAATGATATTATTAAATTTTTAATTTCATCTGCAGTCATAGGGCTAAGAAACATGGAATTAGGTATTGTCATGGTTTTATTAGGCTCGTCATTGTTATGTAAATTATTAAATGTCGCAGTGCTAGTCGAATCAATAAAGTAATCATTAAAGGCATTTGCTATCTCAGGCGGATTAGTCAGTATTCTTTTATCTAATTCTATTTGAGTAATATTATTGTCATATTTTGCATTTCCAACTTCACGGTTAATGACTGACCATGTTGCTCTGCATTTGTTTTGACTGTTATTTATGTAATTAATGTTTGAATTTATTTTGGATTTAAAAATACATTTTTTCAGTAGAGATGAATATTTTTTATATCTAAGTTTGTTCGTTAGGGTTTTATTTTTATAATAGAGGTACCGTAAACATCGTTTAGTTTTGCAACTATTTCTGAGACCCTTGCTTATCCATTTTTGTTTATTTATATTAGAGTTGTTTATTTTAATCTTGATCTTTGGGAAGCATAAATTATACAATAAACATAAAAACTCGTGAAATTTATTGAATGCATTATTTAAATCCATTTCAAGATGAACCTCTGACCACGTTAAACTTGCTAGGCATTTTTTGAATTTACTTATATTTTCAATACAATAGTCTTTTTTATAAATAAAATATGATTTGGTCTTTACACTTTGCTCTTTTACTGGGAAATCTAAGAGTTGTGCTGTGTCGTGGTCTGATAGGTATAGGGGTAAAACCTCAGCAGAAGATTTTTTTATGTTACTTAGTATGTGGTCTATACAAGAGTCTTTACGTGTTGGAACTGTAACGTGAATCTGCAAGTTATAGTTATTACATAGATCCTTTAAGTAGTTGGTGATTTTTCCTGGTTTAATAGTATTTATATTGAAATCACCAGCAATAACTATTTTCGTACTTGCCCCATACTTTTTTACCGTTTCGCACATAAATTGATCCAGTTTATCCAGAAATATGTTAGGATCAGACTTAGGCGTTCTATAAAGACACACGATAAGTAATTTGTGCAATGGAATTTCAACGCCACAGGCTTCAAATGATTTTTGGGTTGAGTACTTTTTAATGTGGGAAAGCTCGTTATATATAATACCCTGTTTAGCGAGAATACAGGTACCCCCTCTCTGGGTGTCTCTACTAAATGCAGCTGCTACGGCGTAGTTATTTAATTTTAAATATTTCTCATTTCCGACACGCATAAAGGTTTCAGACAAACACAATATGTCTGGTTCTTTATTTATGTCTCGTAACTCCAGCAACGTTAGTTCCAAAATTTCCTTTTTCGAAAGAATGCTAGCGATATTTTGATGCAATATTTTAAAAGTTTTAGGTTCACTTATTACACTGTTGTTATTCACGAAAAAGCGGTTTGTGGTCCAAAACTTTAAAATAGTATGGAATAGTACCTTTTTTAGTATGAGTAGAGTTTTCAATATCAGGACCATTTTTAGCATGGCATTCCGTTTGATGACGTGCAAAATAATAAGGGATTGTACCTTTCGAAGCTATTACATGTTCGTTATCAGGTTTTATACAGTTAGTTTGATTACGCAGTATTATTTTCTTCAATTCTTTAACATTTAAATACTTTTTTTCATAATCGTAACAGTCAATAGCATAGTTTATAGATTTACATGCATTGTACAATTTGTATTCAGAATCAATATATTTACAACCTTTGTATTCACTGCAAATATTACGTATAGTTTGTTTCAGATCATCTATATTTATATACATATTATTTAATGGGCTCAAAACGATTATGTAATTATTACTGAACATGCCATCGCCTCTTTCATTTAATGTTATTGTATGTTTTATTTTTATATAATTTACAGTTTCAAGTTACTCACACGCCTTAATCAAATGTATAAAAATATCGTGTCACTGTGTTTGTTATCGAACTCCTTCGAAACGACCTTTATGAACGATTTTTATGTTTTTTTTTTTGTATATTTTGTAGGTCTGAGAATAGGTCGTAGGTTTTTTTTTCTTACACGTCCTCTTCAAAATTACCACGCAAACGGAGTCGCGGGCAACACCTAGTATACTATACACATACTCATGTACAGTCTCCAAAGGAGATAAGTAACCAAGTTCTCATACTTCTCGTTTAGAGAACGTACCTATACCTTTTGACAACACAGACGTGACGTTATGAGTGTGTGTGCAGGAGGTGCGTGAGGCGGCGATGCGCGAGTACGTGTCGCGCGTGTGCGCGGCCGTGCTGGCCAGCGAGCCCCTCGCGGCGCTGGGGCCCGACGTGCCCGCGCTGCTGGCACAGCAGCTCAGGGCCTCCGCCATCGTCACCAGGTACACATCATCATCATCATTTCAGCCGAATCAGTCCACTGCTGGATATAGGCCTGCCCTGCCCCAAGTGTCGCCACATTGACCGATTCCGTGCGACTCGCATTCAGCTGATCCCCGCAACCTTCACCAGGTCGTCGGTCCACCTAGTGGGAGGCCTTCCAACGCAACGTCTTCCAGGTACACACACCTACCAAAAAAGTTGGCAGTCACGGCACGTCCGGCAGATGTGAAACATATATGCTTTAATAGAATTAATCATTAATAAATACCTATAACGAAATATGGAGTAAAAGAAAGAAAAAACAGTTTGAACGTGAAACTTTCAAAAACAAAACAGGGTCAACAATCAATCCAAAACAAACTTTATTTTAATGGGAATAGGATGATTTTACGTGGCATAGGGCAACACCATTTTCCGCAACACATTTTCTTCTTTTTTCGCAGGGCTGAAGAAGGCGTCCGCAGAAAGTTAGAAGTAAGTCTAGCGACGGCCGAAGCTCGGATATGTGCGACGCACCCGATCCTCTCCCGAGCAGACGCTTGGCGCAAAGAGAAGCTAGCAGCTGCAGCGCTGCGGCTCAAAAACGAGCTGCGCTGGACGCCCATGGAGGACGCCGCTGCAGCGATGCAAGCACACAAGTTGAATCAGCACCGATACTTCTTGCTTAGAGATCTGGCTTTTCTTAGAGATCGAGAGCCGTTGCTTATGAAGGTAAGGACTTTTCTTACAATATCGTTATCTTAGATTTCCTTGTATTAATCTGTTCACATCATACTTTCCAATACCTTGTTAAATAAGTTTGTCTGCTATCAATAGGTACTAGCTTTTGCTTAAAGCATGCGAAGATTAAATAAAAAAAACCTCTGTAAAAAAAATTTTACATTGACGGTTCGGACTAGGTCCTGACTAATTGACTGGAGAAGATTTGGGTAGAAGACTTTGCACAGCAGTGGGACAGAACAAGATATTGAAAAAAAAAGAATAATTTATCGTTAATTGTTAAGCAGAAAAAGACACATCCGCGAGCGTAACCAAAAAGACTTTCTTGAAACGCTTGGTCTATTCCCCAGGAGCTCCGCAGCGCGGTATCCCCAACCCGGTCGTTCACATGGTCGCGTCGCATCTGGCGGCCGGCGCAGTGGGTGGTGGTGCGGCACTTCCGCGGGCGGCGCGAGCGCGTGCCCACGGTCCTGTCGTCGCGCGCCACCAACATCGTCACCCCGCGCTCCGACCCCTCGCAGCCTGTGTTCCTGGTACACCGGGAGACGAACAGGACCACCACGACGAGGTGGCCAGCCTGGAGGCTTCTCAATCTTGCGCACAGGTAAGAATCCAAAGACTGTAGGAGTCAGCCCATGATAGCCCACAATAAGATAGTTAATTTTGAAATGCACGTATTTTGTAAAGTCAACAATGAGGTGTTACAATATTGTTACACCAATGTTACAAAAGTGGGTCACTATGGGCTGATATATTAAAAAAAAACCGGCCAAGTGTGAGTTGGACTCGCGCACGAAGGGTTCCGTACCTTCTTCTTCATAATGCAACTTGTAAACACTTGAACATACAGCCTTTACCTTTACCTTTAGTATTACTTCAAAATCACGACAATGTAAATGATGTTTTTAAAAATGGAACTTGTTTAGAACAAAAGTATCGTATACTATTTGGCTGTTGCGGCTACATGATCTTTGCCTTAAACTTATTAAAGACTAAATACCTAAACAAAATAAAAAACAAAAGTGGACGCGAGAAAAAAAATCTGAGTGAAATTTTATTCGAAATTTTATTAAAAATGTCTTCAATATTGATTGATTCTGATATTGAAAATACTCCACCAGATATAACAAATAGAGCAGTTGCGGCTACTAATAATTGACTACCAAAATCAAGACATGTTTATGAGAAATGTTATGAAACCGAATCTGTGTTTTATTCCTTCCTACGTAGATAAAATCTTGTATGCAACTGTACGTTATTGGTCTTTTAATAACTCGTGCCCACCTATTTCGGTACGCGCTACGCTTGTACCGAAAAATGGCACTCGTATTAAAAGACCGTCCATAACGTAACAGTTGCATAAATAGCTATTTTATTCTGTTTCTAGTATTTGTTGTTATAGTATTAACAGAAATACATAATCTGTAGAAATTTCAACTGGCTAACTATCACGATTCATGAGATACAGCCTGGTGACAGACGGACGGACGGACAGCGAAGTCTCAGTAATAGGGTCCCGTTTGACCCTTTGGGTACGGAACCCTAAAAATGACACCGATTGGATTCCGATTACTTAAATTACAACAGTCGTTTTTGACATTAGTATGAAATGACAAATTGACGAAGGGTGTCAAAATGCGTACACTTCAGCCGTCTTATCTGTGCAGGCGGGAAAACACAGAAATATACCAAGTTTGACATATGGATGCATTTTTTCTTGACAAGTAGTGCCACCTTGAACTGCACACTTAAAGTGGTGATACTATAACCCACCTTGTAAATGTACTTACGTACAAACCCCAGCACATCAAGCTACCACAATCCGTCAAATTTCTTTAATTGATTTTCAAGTTTACCGTTAAAGAATTAGGTTCAAAGTTGATTGGAAAATTTTTACAGTTTCGGGTAAGTTAATGTGCTGGCGGTATGTCAGTGGCCTACCATGACGTCTTAAAGCAGTATTGTTTTAACCTTATTCTAGAGTGGGAAAGAGATGGCGCTAGACGTACTCTATAGCTCCGTCTCTTTTCCACACTGGAATAAGATTGAAACAATAGTGTTTTAAAACGTCATAGTAACCCCCGGTCCCCCTGCAGGACGTGGTGCTGGTGCTGGAACATAATGTTCGTGCTGGGCGTGCTGGTGCCGTGGTGCTCTCCGCTGTCGCTGCGCACGCTGCTCTGCGTCAAGCCCTTCGTGCCCGACTACGAGCTCTCGCAGGTATTCTAGCTTCTAGCCAAGGTTTTATTAGTCCATAATCAAAATCACCAATTTTTACATGACTGCCCAAAAAAAGTGTTCTTTTTAAAGAAAAGTTTTTATAAAGAAATGGTCCACAGAACTGTCCCCGACTGCAATAAAAATGTTGTTTGTCAGTTTTTCATTTTTGGACATAATCACGGTTGTTCTCATTCAACACTGACAAAATGCAACTGGTTTTTTAGTTCACAGTTTTATTATTTTATTTTTTTGTTGTGGTTCGTTCCTAAATTGTCGCTTGCGTACGTAGTTTCACTTACACATTTAATTTTATCTCGTATTTATTTGAAGTGAATTTTACTTTATATGCATTTTGTCCAAGATAAACTGAGAAGGAGTCACATTCTCTGGCTCTTATCCCAATTCATTTGGGATCGGCGTATATAGGATTTCTTTTTCTTCCACACTTCTTCATAACTCGTCATCTCATCAGACATCTGTTTTCTTGACATAATATCATCCTTCACACAGTCCATCCGTAGTTGCCCGGTATAAAAATAGTGCGTCGAATACTCCCTCCATGGTAGCGTTAAACGTTTAACGCAAACTTGTTGGAAGTCGCATAAGAAGTTTCATTTCAACGTTATTGAATACAATTTGTATGTAACAGGTGAACGGAACCCTATTCCCGAAGCGTAGCAGTGAAACGCAGACGATGTGGTCGCGTCTGCTGACGCTGTGGCGATACGTGTCGAAGGAGAGGACGCGCTTCGAGACTGAGCCCGATACAGGTGACGATTTATTTAAATAGGCTGCAAACTGGTTGGTTTCTAGTCGGGAAAAAGATCTATTAAAACCGCATAAATCGTATAATTTGATTCTTGAGTAATGAGTTATTTTCTTTGAAATAAGAGATCAAATAGTTGAAAGGACGACTAGCATTTTTTGAAGGTGAATTTGTGTAGTGGCAAACATTCAGTGCCATTTTTTTACTTATGTTTGTCCATCAACTCTAAATATTTTTCCTTGGTTTTTGGGAGGTGCAACAGCTCAGCAGCACTCGTGATTCCGGTTCATTCGCATTCAAAAATGTTTTTTTTTTCTATGTTTGCTTAGGTCTTCTAGGCAAAGGTCTAAGCCGGCTGGCGCACCGCGTGTGGACGTACGGCGTGGTGGGCGGCGCGGGCTCGCTGCTGCTGCTGCTGGGCCTGCCGCTGGCGGTGCTGCTGGCGTGCGCGGCGTGCGCGGCGGCCGCGCTGCTGGCGCCGCTGTGGGCGCCGCCGCTGGCGCTCGCCACGCACCTCACCAATGCACTCATCTATGATATCGATTGTCCCGATCCTGATCATCTAAACAGGTCAGTGCGAGTACCATGTTTTCGATTTCTAGCCGGATTATGTTTTTTTGCTAAATGTTTTGGGGGAGTATTTTACTGCTTATTCGACTAACTCAAAAATTCTCAATGGGAAGGGGTTATGGGAAACAAACGTGTTTTCAAAAGTCTAATCGGTTTGAAAACCGAGAATACAGAAAATGAAAGATGTTATTCTTTATTGGTTGTGCGATACGACAAGTCCTGAGGAAGATCAAATTACTACCGAAGCGCTTAAGATCGGATCTAACAGTTTATTGCCCCATAATACTAACTTTTTAATCACCTTATTACAATCAGGAAAAGTTCCAGAAATAATGTGCCATCGAAATATAAGCCTTCTTTCTGCATAAAAAGGCGACAACAGTGACATTGGATATTACCACAATTTTAACATCTCACATATCCAAGACTTTCATTGAAGTAATACATCATTTTACGCCAGTTAGTATATTCCGAAGAAAAGGAAATCGATCGCCGATACGAAAACGTTCGGATAAACTACTGGTCTTTGAAGCATAACGATAGTGAATTTTGTTCTTCAGGGAGATCCCTGAAGCGTGAACTTATCGACATGTGCATCCTACCCGTCCAGAAGTTCCATCCTGGAGTTTGCCAAAGGGCAATTGAACGCTGCATTTAGGACATAAAAAGTAAAAAGACAAGATACAGTTCCAAATATCATGCTGCGTTCCAAAACGGGCATAATAGACGTCGGCAAAAAGGCTGCCAGGCTAAAATGGGGATTGGGCGGGTCACGTCAGCCGCATGCATGGCAACAACTGGACAAAAGTCTCCACACATCGATCGCTAGAAGAAGTACGGCGCACCGATTCTGGGAGACTTGCACCAGCCACTCAGGTTACGCTGAGGGCTGGTTCTTGGTGTTGCGGGATTAAAATTCCTGCAAGTACTTGGAGGAAGGCTTTGCCCAGCAGTGTGACAGTAAGCATCTGTAAAATCCAGTACATTTAAACTTGGTTTTCAAAAATGCAGTCTCAAGTAATGCTGGTTCCTTGACCAGTCTTAAATTGTGTGTTGTATGCAGGTGGCTGGTGTTGGTGGAGGTGGTGGTGTGGCGCGTGGGCGTGCTGGGCGTGCTGCAGGTGTGCGGCGCGCTGCTGTGCGCGCTGCTGCTGTGTCCGCTCGCGGCCGCGCTGCTGCTCATAGGTAACGTACTGCTGCACATGTGTTGGTGGAGGTGGTGGTGTGGCGCGTGGGCGTGCTGGGCGTGCTGCAGGTGTGCGGCGCGCTGCTGTGCGCGCTGCTGCTGTGTCCGCTCGCGGCCGCGCTGCTGCTCATAGGTAACGTACTGCTGCACATGTGTTGGTGGAGGTGGTGGTGTGGCGCGTGGGCGTGCTGGGCGTGCTGCAGGTGTGCGGCGCGCTGCTGTGCGCGCTGCTGCTGTGTCCGCTCGCGGCCGCGCTGCTGCTCATAGGTAACGTACTGCTGCACATGTGTTGGTGGAGGTGGTGGTGTGGCGCGTGGGCGTGCTGGGCGTGCTGCAGGTGTGCGGCGCGCTGCTGTGCGCGCTGCTGCTGTGTCCGCTCGCGGCCGCGCTGCTGCTCATAGGTAACGTACTGCTGCACATGTGTTGGTGGAGGTGGTGGTGTGGCGCGTGGGCGTGCTGGGCGTGCTGCAGGTGTGCGGCGCGCTGCTGTGCGCGCTGCTGCTGTGTCCGCTCGCGGCCGCGCTGCTGCTCATAGGTAACGTACTGCTGCACATGTGTTGGTGGAGGTGGTGGTGTGGCGCGTGGGCGTGCTGGGCGTGCTGCAGGTGTGCGGCGCGCTGCTGTGCGCGCTGCTGCTGTGTCCGCTCGCGGCCGCGCTGCTGCTCATAGGTAACGTACTGCTGCACATGTGTTGGTGGAGGTGGTGGTGTGGCGCGTGGGCGTGCTGGGCGTGCTGCAGGTGTGCGGCGCGCTGCTGTGCGCGCTGCTGCTGTGTCCGCTCGCGGCCGCGCTGCTGCTCATAGGTAACGTACTGCTGCACATGTGTTGGTGGAGGTGGTGGTGTGGCGCGTGGGCGTGCTGGGCGTGCTGCAGGTGTGCGGCGCGCTGCTGTGCGCGCTGCTGCTGTGTCCGCTCGCGGCCGCGCTGCTGCTCATAGGTAACGTACTGCTGCACATGTGTTGGTGGAGGTGGTGGTGTGGCGCGTGGGCGTGCTGGGCGTGCTGCAGGTGTGCGGCGCGCTGCTGTGCGCGCTGCTGCTGTGTCCGCTCGCGGCCGCGCTGCTGCTCATAGGTAACGTACTGCTGCACATGTGTTGGTGGAGGTGGTGGTGTGGCGCGTGGGCGTGCTGGGCGTGCTGCAGGTGTGCGGCGCGCTGCTGTGCGCGCTGCTGCTGTGTCCGCTCGCGGCCGCGCTGCTGCTCATAGGTAACGTACTGCTGCACATGTGTTGGTGGAGGTGGTGGTGGTAGCTGCATACTGCTGCCAGCATCTTCGACGCAGATATTGACCTCATTTTTAACATCGGAGTTCGAGGAAACGTTCTTAAGCATGTTAAGGCATCATTTCTATGCAGGATAACTTCACATACTCGCCATCTGTGTAAACCAACGTTCATTGTATAAACTATTTCACTCACTATTTCAGTCAAATTCGAAATTAGAGTGTGCGTTCTGAGTGTCAGTCACTCCGGACAAGTTCGAACTTGTCGAATTTAATGTGTTGTGTGCCGCGGCTTATGCATCCGTTATGCACTGTCACTCAGAACGCATATTAAGCTCTTACAATTATAACAACCGTCAGTTTGTCCAATTTTACTCTTTCAAAACTTAGCGAATATATTTGTCTGCAGGCGGTGTATCATGGTGGGCCCTGCGTGGTGCGTGGGAGGCGGCGGCGTGGCGCGGCGTGCTGGCGCGCGGGGCCCGCGTGCCGGCGCACGACTCCGCCTTCTGCCGCCGCGTGCGCGGGCCCGGCCTGCACGCTACCACCTACTACCAGATCACGTGAGTGCTGTGGTGTACTATGGGCCCAGCCATGCCTCACTGTATCATGAACCTGTCGTGATGCTATACGCTGGGCACAGGAGCGGGCAGGCGCTGGCGGCGGTGATGGCGCGCGCGGAGCTGGAGGCGCTGGCGGGCTGGCTGAGCGAGCGCGAGCACGCCGTGGAGCGCCCGCTGCGCGACTACGAGCACTTTGTGCACGCCTGCTTCGGGCCCTTCTCCGTGCAGATCGCTAAGGTAACACACGATTGTGCAGTGCTTTATGTCCCTAGATAAATATCACCGAGAAGCATGTATTACATGATGTTTTAGTTAAGGCGCAGTCGCCTGTAACGTAGCAATCCAATGCTTATTTGTTTTGGCTTTGATGAAGAATGTATTAACTGTCTGTACTATGTGATACCCACAGATGTGTATGTTTATTTGAGTACAGTAGACACTATGTAGAGTGTACGGTTTAGATTAGTTGCTGAACTGTACACTATAACTTTTTGTGTGTTAGGTAGCGAGTGTGTCCAACACGTACACTTCAAATAGTAAACCAAAACTATATTTAGTACAAGTGTCGTACACAGTAAAGGTTGGTGTTTCCTACATGTATGTCTGGTCCGCGCGTTGGTTAGTTGCACACTAAGTAAGTTGTAATATTTGTGGAGACAAGTGAACCTATTGATTCGCCTTGTCAGCTAGAAGTAAGTTCAATGTACGTAGACCATACATAGAGTGTTTGTTCCCGAAAAGAAGTCCGCAGGAATCGGTTTCTTAGGTGACTTCGGGCCTGATATCAACAGAATTCCATCATGTATATTTTCGTCACTTCCATGCGGCTGACATTTTTTTGGTTGTAGTTTATCCCAATAATTATACATATTTTATTGTTTTGACGTGGTACGAAATTACTATTGGATTCCCCACTACTGAAACAGCTGACGCTCAGATCTATTATGTACCAGGGTAACTATTAGTGTTAAAATTTTCAGCCGGTATAAATAGTATATTTCATTACGAGTGCGGAAAGCCTGTCATTGCAGAGTTCCGCTTCCGACATATGTCTACCCGAGCCGAGGCGCAGCTGAAGGTGAGGGTTGACAGTCGGAACAAGCTGCAATGACGGTTCGGCACGTGTTCTGAACAACTATTTTTAATACAGTTGCGAAAAAATTAAGCAATTTAATAAAGAACATTTTTGGAAAATGGCGCCAACCAATGATATATAAACTATAGATACGTTGCCCGCGCTCTGTAATGGCAAGATGAACTTAAGGCACTTGCCGGAAAGTCATTTAGTCACGTACGAACCAGTGCCGCGGCTGTACGTGATATTAAAATAACTTACTTGAAAAAGTTCTTTTAATAACAAAAGAAAATGCCGTCCTGTATTTTTAGAAAATGTCGTAATTGAACTGCAACTGTGAAAGATAAAAAAGATCGAAAAACGTCAAAAATGTCATAAAAAAGTGTTGGCATAATCATACTCTGATTCGATACAATTAAATAATCGATTTCAAAATCAAAATCAAAATATTTTTATTTTACATAGGCCTACAGGGGCACTTATAAAACGTCGGCAAAAAGGTGCTCGGTTCGGGTTGGTCGTTTCCTATGGAGAAGAACCGGCAAGAAACTCCATGGTTACTCTTTTAAAATCATTTGGTTTTACAATATTTCTGTTACAGCATTAGTACTAAAGTATGGGAGGACATCGTAGGCCTGACAATAAGTCGTTGCTTACTACGAAACGTAGAACGAAATAAAAAGTTACCAAGGATCTAGGAATCTATAAGGCCTACAATGTCCACATATTTACAAACAATCGGTAAATAAGAAAAAGAGTCTATACAACAACAAAAAATAAATAGAAAATATCACAAAATGACTAGATCAAATAAGTGACACAAATGTTGTCATCCGTGCTGTAACTATTCTAAACAAAAGGTGTAATGATTTAAAAACTATTGTAAAACATCTGATTAAAAAGAAAGGAAAAAAAAATAAGATTGAGAATAGTTAGAGACATCCACACATTTGTGCCGTTTATGAGCTACCAGGGAAGCCGCATGTGCGAAGGGGCTAAAGCCAAACTTCTCTATCTTCAACGTAGTCCTTAATTTTGTAATATGCTTTTTTAATTAGGACACGTTTAATATAATTTTTAAACTTTCCATCGATCAGTTCTGTAACTGACTTCGGCAACTTATTATAAAAGCGTATACTGTTTATAAGAAAAGACTTGCTAGTTTTGGTTAATCTGAATTTGGGTATTGCAATTTCGTGTTTACTGCGTGTATTTATATTATGGAAGTCGCTTCTAATTTTGAAAAGTCCTCGGTTTTTGCGGACATATAAAATACATTCTAAAATATAAAGTGAAGGCAGAGTCAGTATATCGATTTCTTTAAATTTTTCTCTGAGGGATTCACGAGGACCCATTTTGTAGATAGCGCGGACTGCCCTCTTTTGCAGTATGAAAATTGAATCAACGTCTGCTGCCGATCCCCACAGCAGAATGCCATAGGACATAATACTATGGAAATAAGCGTAGTATACTAACCTAGCTGTGGCTATATCAGTTAACTGCCTTATTTTTCTGATTGCAAAGGCAGCTGAGCTTAACCTTCCTGAAAGAGTTCTAATGTGCTCGCCCCACTGCAGTTTTGAATCGATAGTAATCCCCAAGAATACAGTTGCCGCTATAACATCAAGCTTCTTGCCGTCAAGATTTAAATTTAGGTCACGTTGTGGTACATTTGGTAAAGAAAACTTAAGGCATTTTGTTTTATTCGTATTCAATAAAAGATTGTTGGCTGCGAACCATTTCGAGACAATAGTTAGGCTTTCGTTAACATGTAAGACGTCCGTATCTTTTCTATCAATTTTAAAGATTAGCGAAGTGTCATCAGCAAATAGAATTATATCCGAAAATTTGGCCATCATATAAGGGAGATCATTAATATAAACAAGAAACAGTAAAGGGCCGAGAATTTAATATGAAACGAGAATAATAATAACTATATTTACATATCTACTAAATTAAATACTAATACATCGTATGCTAGATAGGATTTTATAAAAATACAATAAACTTGGCTAATTAACCTTACAGTAACTACCAAGAAAAAATCTATTTTATTTAATTTTTTTCGATGCCTTTAATGGCGGCTGACACCTGAGGTAAGTCACGTGCCGAGCATGGAGCACAGAATGACAACGCAATTAAAAAAAAATATTTATCTCTCTCTAACAACAGGAATTATGTAGATAACATTTAATTTTCCTTCCCTCTCTTCGTGCGTCTTTAAGTAGCTGTCTAGCTACCGATAGGTATTTACGCTGTTTTTGAGTGCCGTGATGTTCATGCATGACGCGTCTATTTATAATAGGTCATTGGCGCCAACCGTAAAAGAAAAAAAAAATACTTTTTAATACAGTTGCTCAAAAAGTGGCGTATTGCAGGGACGTATAGCGTTCGGGATGTGGGCAATTACACACTCGAGCTTTTTCTTTACCTTTCCCGAACTCGTGCGTACTCTTTCCCAACTGTCAAAATAATGTCTATTTAAAAGAAAAAAAAACAACAACGGAGTTTTTACTAAAAAAAAAATCATAGAAGTTTTGATGATTCATGCAAATATTTCTAAAACGAAGCTACTAATTTGTTTCAATATCAGATTTAATGATTTGATTCAATGAGTTAGGTTAGGTTTCATTTCATTTTCATTTCATATCAATAAAAAAAATCTACTGAAGACTTGGCTGTATGGGCATAGTTCCCTTTGCCTAACCAGAATGAGTGAAGAAAACAAAAAAAAAAACTCTGCTAATATTCTTTTACTGTTGGCGCCATTTTCCAAAAATGTTCTTTATTAAATTGTTTCATTTTTTCGCAACTGTATTAAAAATAGTTGTTCAATACACGTGCGGAACCGTCATTGCAACTTGTTCCGACTGTCAACCCTCACCTTCGGCTGCGCCTCGGCTCGGGTAGACATTTGTCGGAACTCTTTGCAATGACAGGCTTTCCGCACTCGCAATGAAATATACTATTTTTGAACGCCGGTTCTACACAAAACAACATGTTTAAGATATGCGTGAGCTGCTTTTAGGTTCAGTAAGCATTGGAAGATTGTATTGAACAGCTGATTATTTCTTCGTGATCACGATAATGCATGGTAGTAGTCCTTAAGAACGAGAGATAATGTGAACGGTGTGTTCTGAAACATGCTACAAGTGTACTTACTGGTCTAATACGAAGCCGTGCATCGACAGACGGGCGCGTACAAGCAGTTGGAGAAGGAATGTAACTCACTGACTGCGTCGCTGCGTGAGAAGGCGAGCGCGCGGCGACGCGAGCTGGCGCTCGGGCTCAGCGACGCGGCGCGAGCGCGGGTGCGGCTCACCTCGCAAGATCTACGGGTCAGTCGTATTATTGATCCATTTTTTTAAACCCTTGCTTCATCCTCATACTGCTGTCAGGAGCCACACTGACAGTAACCCTGTGACCTATCAGTGAAGTTTCGCCAACAGTTTGTTTGCTCCCTTTAGCGTGCAGTACAGGCGTGCGCGCAAGAGTTAGCGCGCGCATGCGGCGGAGCGGCGCGCGCGGACGACTGGTGGGCGGCGCGCGGGCTCGACGTGGCCGACTGGCACGCGCTCGCTGCCAACACGCTCGTCGAGGTACGTATATTACAGTGTTTGTGTGTGTCGTCGACACGCATAGCGTTACTTCATTGTGCTGTCTCTCCATTTCCCAATAATAGTTTGTTTCCCGTGTACGGTGCAGGTGTTCGACTCGGAGGTGCTGGTGGCGCTGGAGGCGCACGAGGCGCGGCTGCCGCTGGAGCGCGGCGAGGCGGAGCGCGGCTGGGCGGCGCGCGCCGGCCGCGACCCCGCGCCGCCCGACGTGCTGGCCGAGCGCGACGACTGGGGCGCCGCCACGCGTCAGTACACACCACACTCTGCAACATTATATGCACAACACTCACGCGAATCGGCAAAGCTCAGCATACAACTGAAAAGAATAAAAGAAGCTCATACCCGAGCCGCAGGAGCTTTTTAGGATTTTATGAGATTACTAAATTATATGTTAATGTGCTGTATGCATATGTCTTCCAGCGTCGGGCGTGTGGTGTGAATGGGGTGGAAGCGCCCTGCCGCGCGTGGCGGCGCCGGCGCTGGAGGCGAGCGCCTTCAGCCCGCGCGCGCCGCTGCACCCGCCCGTGCCGCACCCCGCCGCCGTGGCGCTCGTGCTGCACAACAGGTACGTGCATGTGTGTGTCCCAGCATCGGGCGTGTGGTGCGAGTGGGGCGGCGTGGCGGCGCCTTCAGCCCGCGCGCGCCGCTGCACCCGCCCGTGCCGCACCCCGCCGCCGTGGCGCTCGTGCTGCACAACAGGTACGTGCATGTGTGTGTCCCAGCATCGGGCGTGTGGTGCGAGTGGGGCGGCGTGGCGGCGCCTTCAGCCCGCGCGCGCCGCTGCACCCGCCCGTGCCGCACCCCGCCGCCGTGGCGCTCGTGCTGCACAACAGGTACGTGCATGTGTGTGTCCCAGCATCGGGCGTGTGGTGCGAGTGGGGCGGCGTGGCGGCGCCTTCAGCCCGCGCGCGCCGCTGCACCCGCCCGTGCCGCACCCCGCCGCCGTGGCGCTCGTGCTGCACAACAGGTACGTGCATGTGTGTGTCCCAGCATCGGGCGTGTGGTGCGAGTGGGGCGGCGTGGCGGCGCCTTCAGCCCGCGCGCGCCGCTGCACCCGCCCGTGCCGCACCCCGCCGCCGTGGCGCTCGTGCTGCACAACAGGTACGTGCATGTGTGTGTCCCAGCATCGGGCGTGTGGTGCGAGTGGGGCGGCGTGGCGGCGCCTTCAGCCCGCGCGCGCCGCTGCACCCGCCCGTGCCGCACCCCGCCGCCGTGGCGCTCGTGCTGCACAACAGGTACGTGCATGTGTGTGTCCCAGCATCGGGCGTGTGGTGCGAGTGGGGCGGCGTGGCGGCGCCTTCAGCCCGCGCGCGCCGCTGCACCCGCCCGTGCCGCACCCCGCCGCCGTGGCGCTCGTGCTGCACAACAGGTACGTGCATGTGTGTGTCCCAGCATCGGGCGTGTGGTGCGAGTGGGGCGGCGTGGCGGCGCCTTCAGCCCGCGCGCGCCGCTGCACCCGCCCGTGCCGCACCCCGCCGCCGTGGCGCTCGTGCTGCACAACAGGTACGTGCATGTGTGTGTCCCAGCATCGGGCGTGTGGTGCGAGTGGGGCGGCGTGGCGGCGCCTTCAGCCCGCGCGCGCCGCTGCACCCGCCCGTGCCGCACCCCGCCGCCGTGGCGCTCGTGCTGCACAACAGGTACGTGCATGTGTGTGTCCCAGCATCGGGCGTGTGGTGCGAGTGGGGCGGCGTGGCGGCGCCTTCAGCCCGCGCGCGCCGCTGCACCCGCCCGTGCCGCACCCCGCCGCCGTGGCGCTCGTGCTGCACAACAGGTACGTGCATGTGTGTGTCCCAGCATCGGGCGTGTGGTGCGAGTGGGGCGGCGTGGCGGCGCCTTCAGCCCGCGCGCGCCGCTGCACCCGCCCGTGCCGCACCCCGCCGCCGTGGCGCTCGTGCTGCACAACAGGTACGTGCATGTGTGTGTCCCAGCATCGGGCGTGTGGTGCGAGTGGGGCGTGCAAGTGTCTCTCGACATACACTACACCCCCAGCAGCAGGCATGTCACACCAGGGTAGGCTCCAACACAGACACTCCAGTACACTCGCCAGTCGCCTCACATTACAGCGACCCAGCAAACTCGCCCCCATCTATAACACATTCTTGAATACTCGTCCCTCAACACAGACCCTGCAGCATACCCGTTCCCAACACAGACACTGACACAAATAACAGCCCAACACACTCGAACCACCCCATCGCCAAATACCGGAAATCTGGCCCCGCCCCGTCTCAGACGCATTCCTAAGTGCGACTCGCTCTCAACATACACACCTAAGAAATCGTGAAACGTGACTTGACAGACAGATTATTGCATACGTCATCGGCCATAATAATTTACTAGCGTTTTTGGCCGTGGGTACGCCAACGAGAACGTAAGAAATTATCTCGCATGCTATTATTCTTCTGAGATGAAAAGTCCTAACCCATGTCATGTTGAAATCCGTTCAGCTGTAAGAGCTGAAGGGTAAAATGCACTTTGACGTTTATAATAGAACGTTTGTTCGTTACAGGGAGTCTGACAACCCGGTGCCGCTCGACTCGGAGCTGTGCGCCGAAATCCTGAGAAGCCTGGAGGACGCGCCCGACTGCGACGATAAACGAGGTAATGGTCAATGACGAATATGAACGTCTAATCTTTCTTTATCGTGTGGTTAATGCCTAATCTGGTGTCAGAATATTTATGCAGCCCATGGGCTCAGACTTGGCTTTAGATGCCGTCGAGAAATATATCTCAGGCCTGCTGGTTACCTCGCGATGTTCACTCACCGTCTAATAAAGCCGCTTACAAAGTTGGATTACGGAGGTTTTCGTCGATTTACAGCGCTTTATCTCCTAAAGTCCCTTCGAATAGCATTTAATATAATTTTTTTAATCAAATTATTTTATTTCAAGTAGGCCTATACGGGCCGAAAACGTTGAGAAAAGTCCCCTGCACAATGAATGCACGATTCGGGGTAGTCGTTACCTATGGAGAAGAACCGGCAAGAAACTCATGGTTACTCTTTTAAAATTATTTGGTATTACAAAATATGTTACAGCATTGGTACTTAATTATGGATGGATAGCGTAGGCCCGGCAACAAGTGTTTGCTTTCTTCACAAAAACGTAAAACAAGATAGAAAAGTTAACAAGCATCTAGAAATTTACAAGAATTTTATTTATAAGTAAAGAAAAAACGTATCACATCGTTAGAGACATCCACATATTTATGTCATATAGTTAACCCTAAGGGTGTTACCACGCCAATCAATCGATCCATAGTTTTACCTAGTAGAAACTATCGATCGCCGTCGACCAATCCATTCTGCCATCGAACGACTATCGATCGATCGATTCGTGTGGTAACACCCTAATGGTGTGGACACGTCACCACGAAGCGGCGCCGCGAACGGTGTACTGCGCCGTCTCACGGTGCATTTCTTTTGTATGAGTTAGCAACTCCTGGATCTTGGTTAGGAGTTTCTTTTGAAAATATGTGGTGATGACAAATTTTACGAATATTTTACAACTAGCTTTTGTCCGTGGCTTCGGTTGCGTTAATTTAGAATTTGCCAATAATCGGCTCGGACACGTGGCGCCATCTATTATTTTAAGGACGTTATTATGGAACAGTATTTATTTCGGGATGAAAGGAACCCTGTTCGTTACTGTACACCTGACAACGTATATGCAAAATTTCAGGCTGATCCGTTTAGTGGTACAGGCGTGAAAAGAAAACAAACAAACAAGCGTACTTCCGCATTTATAATATTAGTGAAGATAGTAAGGATGTCCATATCAACTTTTGAAGAACTAGTAACCGAGATAGCACCTGGTATACACAAGCAACGCACCGTCCTCGGCACCGTGGTGCGGCGTATTGATGTGGCCACACCGTAACCCCGCTTAAACATAATGACTTGCGAATGTAGTCCAATGTGATGCATGTGCAGACGACGTGGAGCGGTACCGCGGCGGCGGCAGCTCGGCCGGCTCGAGCTCGGCCAGCGAGGGCTCGCCGGACGACGACGACGCGCCCGCGCTGCCCGCGCTCTCCGCGCCCACCCCGCCCGAAGACTCACTCTGCAGGTACACTATAACTATTTTAATATCCTTTTTAAACATCTCTAAGAGCGCCTAGGCAAATGGAAATGTTATTGTGCCACTTCTATGCCATTTAAAATAAACCTTTATCCATTAAAATAAACTTTGTTTTGGATTGATTGTTGATCTTGGTTTTGTTTTTGAAAATTCTACGTACAATTTTCTTTTACTCCATATTTCGTCATAGGTTTTTATTCATAACTATTTCTATTTAAACTTATAATAGATGTTTCACATCTGGTGGGCGACCCCTGATGACCAACTTTTTAGGGTTCCGTAGCCGAATGGCAAAAAACGGAACCCTTATAGATTCGTCATGTCTGTCTGTGTGTCTGTCCGTCTGTATGTCACAGCCACTTATTTCCGAAACTATTAAAACTATACTGTTGAAACTTGGTAAGTAGATGTATTCTGTAAACCGCATTAGGATTTTCACACAAAATACAAAAATAGAAAAAAGACAATAAATTTTGGGGGTCCCCATACATAGAACTGAAAACCAAAAAAAAAAAAATTCATCAAACACATACGTGTGGGGTATCTATGGATAGGTCTTCAAAAATGATATTGAGGTTTCTAATATCATTTTTTTCTAAACTGAATAGTTTGCGGTAGAGCTACTTCCAAAGTGGTAAAATGTGTGTGTCCCCCCCCCCTCTAATTTCTAAAGTAAGAGGAGGAAAATTCTGAAAATATTTAGGATTGTAGAACGTAAAAAAAACTATCAACGAAAATTGGTATCAATAACATATGATGTTAAGTTTTTGAGATATGGGACTTTTTCATCAAACTGCAGCAGTAACTTTGTTTTTCATTAACATACTATGAAAAACAAATTTAGTTTTGCGGTTGCGTGGAAGTTTACTAACTAATACTACTAACTAATGAATGACAGTTCAAAATATTTTTATTATATTGTTTGGAGCTATGGAACCCTGTGTGCGAGTAAGACTCGCACTTGGCCGGTTTTTTCAACTAGTACTAAAAAGTCATCCGTTTTAATCGTTTTATGAGAAACGATTGATTGGTACCAAAAATTAGCTAGTTTCTGGCTATCTGATTTGTAAGTAGTTTCTTGATTAATAAAAATAAATGATCGTGTGTGTGTGTGTGTCAGGGCGGGCACGGGCCCGGCGGGCGCGGCGTGTCGCTGGACGCTGACGGGGCGCGGCGTGCGCCTGCGCGCCGACCTGGCGTCGCCCGAGGACGTGACGCTGGACCCGCCGCGCGCGCACGGCACCTCCGTCTGACCTGCCGCCTCACTGCCCACCTGCCTACTGCCGGGGCGCGGCGTGCGCCTGCGCGCCGACCTGGCGTCGCCCGAGGACGTGACGCTGGACCCGCCGCGCGCGCACGGCACCTCCGTCTGACCTGCCGCCTCACTGCCCACCTGCCTACTGCCGGGGCGCGGCGTGCGCCTGCGCGCCGACCTGGCGTCGCCCGAGGACGTGACGCTGGACCCGCCGCGCGCGCACGGCACCTCCGTCTGACCTGCCGCCTCACTGCCCACCTGCCTACTGCCGGGGCGCGGCGTGCGCCTGCGCGCCGACCTGGCGTCGCCCGAGGACGTGACGCTGGACCCGCCGCGCGCGCACGGCACCTCCGTCTGACCTGCCGCCTCACTGCCCACCTGCCTACTGCCGGGGCGCGGCGTGCGCCTGCGCGCCGACCTGGCGTCGCCCGAGGACGTGACGCTGGACCCGCCGCGCGCGCACGGCACCTCCGTCTGACCTGCCGCCTCACTGCCCACCTGCCTACTACGTGCATAAGATAACTACTTTCACTCTTACTCTACCTCTGTAGCGACATCTATGACTCAACTCATGACACATTTTACACCCGGTTGCTTCCGCACGGAACCTGAACTCGGGACGACCTACTACATCACCTACCGACCTGGATTCCAGTGACGTCAGCAACCGCTTAGCTGATTTCTACGTGCATACTCTTTTCACTCTTATTTAATCTCTGAAGCGACATCTATGATTCAATATTGCGAACTAAATTTTAAACCCTGTTCCTCAAACGTCTAGACTTGCATAACTGTCAAAAATCACGGTGAAGTTGAAGTAAGGTTTACAAAGTCGGTTAAAATAACAGTGAACTATAAGGTTGCTGTTGTTAGAGGTAAAATATCTGTGAAAAGAATGTTATGACGTCAAACTATCCTGTATCATACGAGGTGTGTTTACTGCGTGAATCATGTACCTAATTACAGGAATCAACAACCGTTGACTACTGGTCGGAGGCCCCTTTTTCAACACTTTAATAATTCAGTTAATTTAATGATACCATTAAATTAACTGAGAGGGTTGTAAGGTGTTCAATATGACTTTTTTGAAAAAGTCATATTGAATGGGGTCAAATTAATTTAGAGGGTTTTATTGATGATTTGAATGATTAAAATTCTGTAAATAATTAACCCTATACGGATAACCTTTTGGTCCCTGGTTGATTAAAATATGAACGACATGACAATAGACTGTAAAAAAAATACAGAATTGGAATCATTACAACCAAGTCTTCATTACAATCATGAAAATTTTAATTCTTAAGTGTTTGAGATTATCAATTGTTTTAAGTTATATTTTGACGAAAACGATATAAGTTTGTATTTATTATTAAGAAGATTTAATTGAACTTGGATCACGGTCACACGGTCCGTCGATCAACCCGTGAACTAGCCTATAAAACATTATGATTACCGTATTATTTATGACTAGATTTCTATAATCGAATAAAGAATGCAGATCCTGCAACTATTACTTATATTTTCATACTTTGAAGCTAAAAGTAAGACGTAGAATAAATATCTGCTTCATTTTGCCTTTGTGCCAAGATTTGCCCGTGGATGGGTGACCATACATTACTTAACGAGTTGGTCCTGTCAGTCATTTGTAGATATTTAATAATAGTCGCTACAGGTCCAGTGACCCATAAATCTGACAGCCAGTCTTACGAAAGGTGATCGTATTACCCAGTACTAACTAGGTTGTGGAGGTCAGATAGGTCACTCTGTGTAAAATACTGGTACTCAGCTGTATCCGGTGAGACTGGAAGCCGACCCCAACTTAGTTGTGAAAAGGCTAGGCAGATTATGATGAACTACGGTTAAAAGACGTGTGTGTACCAGCGAACTTAGGGATTATTTATATTTGACCGTTTCGGGCGCAAACTTTCCGTGTCTGCTCCGAAATGTAGGGACCAAGACTTGGACACCGCACGGTGTAGCGTCTAAATTCTTATGAAATGTTCTTGAAGGTTGGATCCGCATGGATCCAACCCCACGATCTAGCATGAACCATCCTTAAAAGTTGAGCATTTGCAATACACCGTGGGACACCCGTGTCCTGTACAATTCGAGCAGACATCGGGCCATAGACGGTCTAGCATTTATCATCACTGAGAAGGAGTTATTGCTCAGCACAGACCTGCAGGCCTACCAAGACGTCTTAAAGCAGTGTTGTTTTACTCATATTCCAGTGTGGGAAAGAGACAGAGCTATACAGGATGTCTAGCGCCATCTCTTTCCCACACGGGAAAAGGAGTAAAACCATGTTTTATGACGTCATGGTAGGCCACCTGATTTCCTGATGACATTGAATAATAGACTTTATATTAATTGTCCTTAAGTGCAAACAAGTATTTGTGGACGCTTAATACGTTTGATGTCTTCGTCATTGTTTGTACAACTCTGCTCCTTAACAACACTTAAATTAAGGTGTATTATTTAATGTCACGTCAACGTGGAGCTTTGCTGAGTTTATTATTACGTTGATCTGGCTTTTATAATAAGGAAATAGTTTTCCAAGTATATAATATAAAACAAACTTCTTAGTGCCTAGACTAACAGATTGTAGTACCAAAACTTAGGTCCTTGTAGTATCTACTGTAAATAAAATATTGTATATACTTGCGGCATATAGATATGTATCATTATTTATCATATTTACAATTATTACGAAAACAAAACATGTTTTGGTGATGTTTTAAAAACATCAAAGGATCTGAAATAGAATCTTGAAAAAAGTAAAATATTGCATGTTGTATGAAAACATACGTTTTATCTGAGATTATATTTAAATTAATATATTAAGCTGATGGCATCTTCAACTCGTACTATTTTAGAACGCAGCTAAATAAGATTTGTGAAATGGTTGTTGGCCGAAAAGAAAATAAAACAGCTAACTTAAAAACTAGCCGTAAATAAATTGTAAAAGAACAGTGCCTCCACACTTCCCTTCCCTTTAATTTTGACAATACTGCAGGTTGCAATGAACTTTTGACTGATGCGTTGCCGAATCGAAGGCTTTACGATTGTGAGTAAGGTACAGCAGAACTTGTAGTGAAACGTCAATTATATGAAACAAGCATGTGCAGACTGAGCCAGAATAAGACCACTTTCACATTTAAAATAAAATTTATTCATAATGTAAGGGATAAATACACCTTTACTAAGCTCAGTTTAGTTTTATCATCATTACATATCGATAGCCACGTCTTTTGTGGAGTTTCTCCAGCTAATTGAATTTGACTTCCCTATCTAATGAACGCTGTGTTTTTATCATGAAGAATGTCAAAGTAACCTAATTTCTTACTATCGTAGGACCATGTAATGTAACATTATTCATGACTAAGAGGAAAAGCTTATGTAACAAATCTGCTTCGAGCACTGCATACATGCGTATAGGTCGGCGAACATTTATACAAAGTTTTTAATTAAGTAGCGAAACTCCGTCGACGTCATGAATATCTAATCCAAAAATAATAAAATAAAATTGGGTCAACGACCGCGTGAAGTGTAATTATTCCTCAGTTTCGCTGTTTTGTTACACCTGAGGATTATGTGTGAAAGTGGCCTTATCGCAAGTTTTATACGCAAACGAATAAAAGCGCACAAAAATACTTCGTTGTGGAAAATAATATGTTTAGCGGTCGGATAGTGTTTGGCTCAGATTTGATGCATGAATTTGAATGTTGTGTAATGTTATAGAGAGATAAATACTGCCAGTTTGGAGTAACTGAACTTTTAATTGTATGTTAGTATTGCGATAGCTATGAACTCCGAACAGTTAAAATGTTAAAATTAAATGTACAGGGGAAATACAAAACTTTGATTAAATCCAAAATGCTTTTACCATGTCACAAATAACTCAGGGTCGACATTTAAAGTTATCGAGCAAATGTAAAGAGAAAACTTACCTCGAATTAGTAAGAAAATATAGTATTTAGAGTTTTGCATTTCTTTAAGACCATGACTGTAAGCTTTATTTAGGTTAGGTTGTATTTAGATATAGATGTATTGTAAAGGATTCACCTCACACAACGATTGAGCTTGTATCACTGTACTCTGAAAATCACAGAGTACTGACGCATAATGCCTGTTTAGAGAAGGCGTTTTACGCGCGTATTACAGAACACAAGACGCCCAAGGGCCCTAAAAAGGCTGTTTGAGCAGCATCGTATTTTGATAATAATATGAATCATATTACAAATCGTAAAATGGCCACAATTTGATAAGTCATAATGATATCTATGTACAATTTCATAGCACGCAATTCATATGTTTAACAGTTTTGTATGGAGATTCGTAAAAAGGTCGAGAAATTATTAAGAATTGCTTTAGTGACAACAAGCAAATTGGTGAAAGCGCCAAGGTAGCCTGCGAAATTCTTTTTTTTTTTTGCAAATTGCAAAAAACGTAGGAATATTTGATACTAGCTGTCCGGCGCGCAACTTCGTTTGCGTCACATTTTCCCCGATTTCGCAACATTTTTCATTGCTGCTCTACTCCTATTGGTCGTAGCGTGATGATATATATAGGCCTATAGCCTTGCTCGATAAATGGGCTATCTAACACTGAAAGAATTTTTCAAATCGGACCAGTAGTTTCGGAGCCTATTCAATTCAAACAAACAAACAATCAAATCTTTCCTCTTTATAATACTAGTTTAGAAGATTAGAGGAATTGTTCAAAGTAGACTTTTTAGACCCCCTGAGCGTCTGCAACACGCGTATGCACGAAAGCATGACGACAACATACATTCGCCACGCGATTACTTGTATATAAAACACCTTGTCTCAACAAGTATAAGTAACGTACTAGTGTTTGACGTAACCATAAATATCATCGTCAAAAACTTTTTGTTCAGCTAATGTACAGTGGTTACTAGCAAATTAGAATTAGACCGCCAAAGTATAAATGGCTTAATTCATTCAAATTTGCCTTTTTAGAAGTTAAGAATGATGTTTAAAATGACAATCGGATAGTGCTAGCACACGTACTGGGTATGTAATTATTAATTAAACTGGCAACACCTTTTATAATAGCAATGTAAGATTAAAAACGAATGATAATTCTCCTCTATAATGTGTTTAGCAAATATGTTTTTTTTTGCATAGACTTTTTTATTTATGAATACAGGGATACAATAGACATAATAAGCTTAATAACCTCTTTTAAAACTTTAGCTTTTAAACCCCTCAATTTGTATGGAAGTTTTTTATTTTTCATTATATTTACTTTAGTGAATGTTGTCCAATGTGATGGTTTGAATCACCGCCTCTGAGGTATTGCTTATTTTGTTACAACCTGTATATTAAGGCATCAAATCCCAATATCAAAAAATATATAATTGTTTAAAAATCTAAATAACTACGTGACATATTTTTATAATGATTTAGGTACCTACCAGTTTAAAAACCTGTACGAATGTATTAGGTATTTATGTCCAATTGACTACTTGTGAAACTTATACAAGGTGTTGTTTTGCATCCTCGTCAAATTCAAGGAGGTTAATATGCCAATGATTCTCGACCCGAATCAATAATAAAATGGGTAAGTATTTTTTTTTAATTTATATACGGAAATCGGTAAGTGTGAACCACCCGTGTTTTAAACGCGGTTCTTCTGATTCTCGCCCTATAACCGCGCTTTCACACATACAAACAATCTCAAACGTTTATTCGATATATTCTTATTCCCTAACCACGTTAAGGGGGTTCTGATAAACTGACAAATTTAAACAACCAAAAAAATCAGCGTTTATTAATAATTAATTAGGTGCCGTAATTTTAATTAATTAATTATCTCTTTTGTGACAACTTCCTGAATTTTGACTAGAATGCAAAACAACACCTTGTGTGTCCTTGTTTATTATTACTTATTTATTCAATGGAGAACATTTGTTTATACATAGATTAACCCAAAATCCTACATAGTGGTGTATCGTGACGGTGGAAACTGACCCCAGTGTGTAAAAGGGGTCAGTTTCCACCAAACGGAAAAAACCTCGCGCACTTTTTTGATGTCACTGAATAAGAGTTTCGCCTCATGTAGCACGCAGCTTAGGGTACGGTCTACTGTTCCTAAGTGTTGGTGGTTATGAATAGTTGTTTCTCAAACTTTACCAAAGATCTCCTTATCCAGTGGTGTTGTCAATTGAGCTAGTAAATATCGCTTGATGCCTGAGTGATTACCAGGGGTCGGAATTGGTAGAGTTATTTGTGTAATTACACTGATTTCATACAGCGAAAGAATAAAGTGGATATGCCTGATATCCTGAGATTAATTTTAAAGAGCAGAAGAATCCCGTGATTTAATAAATAAAAAAGTTATTTATTTTACACAATTTAAACCATCCGACATCGGATGTCCGAAGTTGCAAAATTCCAATGCGCACACGTAAGAGAAGATCCATATTAATATCAACATTTTGATGCAAGTACAAAAATTACTCTACCTAATTCCGACCACTGGTGGTTACCCTTATTGTCCTAGTCTAACATACCTATTACAAGTAGGTACACGCTCTCTCTTAGATTCTAAACTTATTGATAGATTATAAAATTATATAACTGGCGATGAAATTATTTTAATATATTTATCAGGCCTATTTATACAACCTGTTGAGATATAGTTTAATTTGCTAAATCGTTTAATATTGGCGCCGATTCTCTTGTTCGAAAACTAAACTCTTGTTAGAGAATTGACATCTTTTTCTGACAAATCGCTCAACAAAAGTCTAGCAGAACTATTTTAAAGATGTTTTGTGAAGTTTGGCGAGGTTGTGGTCGACGCCTTCTACGTTGGTATGTATAGGTACTACCTATCAAACATTAGCTCAATTACAATCGAGAGCTCTTATACAACCTGGTTTTTTTTATATCCCATAACTCTAGGATATGATTGAGACCATATCAAAGAATCAACTGACTTATGAATTATGTTTCAATCATACTTTTTTTTTCGCATTTTCTTAGCTTTAAATATGAATTATTGGCTTGAATAAAAAGAATTACTCATATTTATCAATGAAACTACTACTATTTTACTACACTACTGCGAAGTTTGGCAACCTCGCAAAAGTAAAGATTCGTTATACTGGTGCCAATTTTTGACCTAATTTAATTATGATTGATGATATCTCCGAAACTATGCATTTTTGGACCACCTATTCTAGGAGTTTTAGTATTATTTTTACCTACAGAATATAACCCTAGAATTATGGGATATAAAAAAAACAGGTTGTATATGTTTGTCCGTCCGTTTCTTGTTTTATGAGATAGAAAAAAATGCAAATTGCCTAAATTAAGTTTAGCTTGTGCACAACAGAATCGCCACCATTATTTAGAATATAAGTGTAGGTTTCCCATGTTACCGGGCTGACATAGCAGCACGGCGTTTGCTCATGTTTTACGTTTACAATAATATAAGTACGCACGGCGACCAATCAAGCTATACGAAACCAGTTTATACGGATCTCTCATTGCACGGGAAATTATACAATCCGAGGCCATGTTATACTGGTAATGTATAGGTTAATGTGTCGCCGTGTGTACTACCTAGTCCTTAAGGTAATTACGTCATATTCTGACACAATTCATGCACAATATTAGGTTCATGAAGAATGTATAAAATAAAATTCAAAGGAGCCTCATTAAATATTTAATTTTAAAAAATTACCTTATATAGTTGCGCAAAAATAACTAGCTTTGTATTAACTTCAGCATAAACTAAGAACAATGTTTTCGGCAGCTAAACTATAAGTTTTAAATATGTATTCAAATCGTTGCTAAAGATATGTTGACAATTACGTCGGAAATTAAGAACAAATAAATAAATCTCTAATTTGTTCAGTCTTATAAGTTTGGCAGCTGATTATTAACTTGAACATCATATCCGTCCTTTTATATTAACCCAAAAATTGCTTTGTTGCTGATGACCCACCACATTTTTTTTTTAAATTCCATTGATGTAAGTTACTTATTAAAAAAAAGAAAACAAGGTTATGGATTATGTAAAATGTACCTAAAATGTCTGTTTATTCGTCGAACATTATTGTTAACACATTACTTTTCCGTACTTCAATAAATTAAAAACTATTTTCTCAGTCCAAACTATTAACATTAAAATAAAATGAGTTTTAACAAGAGGCTAGTAGATAATTACATTAGGAAAAGTTGAGCATCCTCTTGTTTTCTACAATATTATATTAAAATAAAAAATAAAATAAATAGTATTAAAAAAAAATATATTATTTGTTTTTTACAATATCATATATAAGTATACCACTAAATAGCTTTTTTTGTCACAAATGAATGAATTAGTGAACATTAAATGTTTATTTATCATAATAATTATATTGTTTTCACTCCTGGCATGGAGGTTTGCCGAGATTAACCAAATATCACCACACTGCTATCTTACAGTAGGTATGAGTTATATCTGTCTGTGGCGTACTTTCCCGCAAACATTCAAAGTAAAAGCATGGGTTTTTAGTATACTTCATTTTGAACCTTAAAACAATGCAATAAGTGCTACTTTGGAGCAAATGTGTTGATAACAATTTACAGAAATAATTTAATTTTGCATCTGGCAAGATTTATCTTGTGTTAATGAGAAATTACTGACTTCCTTTTCAAATTCGGTATCCGGCCGGATAGTGGGTTACTATCCGGCCGGATAGTCTCCGGATATCTGTTTCATCACTTTCAAGTTGCATACTAAGATCGTCAGTAGAAGCGGTTGAAGTTGGTAGTAGCTACTGCTTTGAAATAAAGACGCCTTCTGAGTCACTGTTCACTGCCCCTGCCGAACTCAAACATCATATTTCGTTTGGTTTCATCCATACTATTAATATCTGCACGCTATTTGCAATTTACCGTGGTAAAGTAGACAGAAAGAATTTTCCAGTTGTGTATATATTGTATTTTTTTTTTACAGTACCTATTCATTCGCTTAACTAAACCATCTTTTTTGTTAACCAAGCCTTTAAAGTTTTAAACAATGCAATATTGTAACATACCTATTTATTAAAGAATCAGAATTTATTTTGTTTTTTATTCACGCTACAATAGGTCACCCACACACTACTCATTCTAATTGGCGGTAACAACAGTAGTGGGGGGCTCAATGCCTTACGGAGAGCGTGACTACGGAGGTAGTCTAACGCCCCGCCGCGCCATACTACGTAGTTCAAGAATACCGTTGTAGTTTCCCTCAGTCTTGTCGGATCCATGAACTCACATATAACTCACCCCGCTCACATACAAGTCAACATTTCTAGGGGGTGAGTTTACTTTGGAGCTGACTGTACTTTTCAATATGTGGTAGGAGAATGGCCTCACCAATAATAAGAATCAAGTCGGAAAGAATGGAAACAATCCCGAGCAATTTTATTGACGGGTTGTACCATTGTCTAAACAATGGTAATACGGTTCTATTTTCAATGCAGCCAGTAATTATCGTCATCGTTATCCCAGCTGGACCACCGTACACTACAGACGTCTGGATACCATCAATATTTAATTAAATACTATGTATTTATGATTTGGTACCTAAATTATCTTCTGTAATAGTACATTACTGCCGCGGTCTATAATGAATACTTTGCTGGTCGCACTGATTATGGCCGACAGCGCAGCGTAGCGCAGCTCCAGGCCGACACAGCGCGGTCAGCGTGCAGCACTTGATGGACGAGCCGAGATAAAGGCCGAGACCGTAGGTCGAGTCCTTTACAGCGAGGACAGCAAGGGCTACAATGATGACCAAGCTGAAAGGCCTAGAGCGTAGCTAGGCTAGCTCGAGGCAATCATAGAGTGACCAGCGAAGCAGTCATTGTGGGCCAAAGTTTGTATAGTGCTTTACTCAAAAATGCAAGTACCTAATCTAAATAAAACCAGTAAGTAATTTAAATAAAAAATATATTAATTATAATTTTCGCTGAACCGCGCTTTTGTTACTTCTTTGTTTTTTTGAGCAATGGTAGTTGGAACTATACAGCCTAATATGGAATAAAATCTTTTTGTACCTATCTCTATAGATACAAACAGCTGTGTTCTTAATAAAATCTTTTTGGATTTGATTTTTTTAAACGTTGATATGTCAAAATAGCGGCCGGCAAAACATTGCCGGCCTGTTAGGGCGGCCAGCAAAACTTTGCCGGCCGCTCCTTAGTACAGAACGGCAAGGTCGACTTTGCTCAAACAAGGTTGTCAAAATAATGACCACATTACATGCATTTTTGAGTAAATTTAAGTAACAATTACGCTGCTTAGCAAAACAGTATCAGTAATATATAGATTATACCAAAGTTATTCATCTACAATGTCATGGGACATTCCACAAATGAGTAATGGCAAAAAAAAGAGAAATGCTCAGTTGTCTCACAGCAACGATGTTATCTTCAGTGAAGGCGGATTTTGGATGTCCTTGGCGAGATTTGTTACTAAGACTGGTAGGTATGTCCACGCTGTAATTCTAAATACCAGCGTTCGACATTTCACAGATATAGGGATTCATCATGGAACACAGATCTTTGAAACACATAACCCTTGTTATGCCTCTTTGAGAGATTCGTTTTCGTACATGACCTGAATGAAAACTAATCTGAAACACATTCAAAACAACGCTGTGAAATCTTAATTCCTTCAATTGTTTTGATATTCTAAATTTAAACAAATTTGAATATTAAAAAGTTCTAAATTCAAAATTGGCGACAAATACGTAAATGACAGAAATTAAAAGGCATGCCTGGTATTAAATAAAACTCATATGCTATTGAATGGAATTTTAAATTTATTAAACCTACCTATCTAGTAATATTCATAATCTTCACATCTCTGTTGCACATTAATTTGTATCACATGGATTTGAAAATTACTTTGTTAAAAAAAAACTACTATATTAGAAGCTATATTAATACATATTTTTGTAATAAATAAAAAAAAAAACAATTTGATCTCCTGTATGTGAGTGTGAATGCATGTCTCAATTTGTTATCTACTACAACATTCTATTTCTACTTTAACAATAAAAATTTGAAAGAATTTGTTGGACCTACCTACCTAAAAATTAAATAAAATTAAAAATATGTGTATAATATATATTAAGTAAAATAGTCGAATGCTGTTATTATGCACATGCAAAAAACCTTAAAAGCCTTTAAACTACATTGGTCCTTAAACAAACTAAAAACAAAATGCAAACTGTGGGTATATATTGATATAAATGTTGGATAAAATAATTGCTTAAAACGAGGATAAAACAATGGTACATAAACAATAACCACACCACGCCCGTCAGTCAGGACCATGATCTAGCCGGCCCGTGCAGCACCGACCCTCACCGGGACTTGGCCTAACGGCAGGTGCCCCACAGCCCAGTGCCCACATGCAAGCAACTCTCATGTTTACTTGACCACGTACTTGCTTTATCTTCTTCTTCTTCTTTATTTATTTTCACTTTGACGTCATACAACGACAACGTTTATTTTTGTCTATGTGACAGATAGTATCAATTTTAAAGTTATGATTTGATGTCAAAAGAGATAAAGCAAATGAGATCATAACATATTTCTAACAACGCGTTTACACCCAAATACAAGTTGTGATATTTGTTTTCAATTGTCTTGAAAAGGCCTGACCAAAACGTGTCTTGTTCCCAAATTATTTTGTTAGACACAACATTTAGAATACATGTGTGTTTTTGGTTTAAACGCGTGGTTACAGTTCCTTCGATGTTTTTCAACACGCACGAGTAAGGTCAATCGAAACGAAAACACGCAAGGTTCAGATAGGACCCACGCAATATCTATAGAAACTACAAAATTTCATCAACAAAATTACACTCTCCATGTGATAAAGATTTCTATATAAAAATAAATATCGACTCTAATACACATCTAAATCTCAAATTATTAGCAAGCTAGACTATATACGCTATGGCCACACAGAACATTTTGTTTCACGCCATTTATTCAATACTTTTCAGACACAATCAATTGATCACGATATTTGTGAAGATCTCTTACTTATCTAAGTTAAACTAAATTTAAGACAAGTAACTCCAAAAGCATTTCACAACTATATTCGACAGGCAAAGAAATTGTTTCAGTTGATGAGAATTCAAGTCTCTAAAGGTAATTACGAATCACAGTGAATCGCCCTCAGCAATATGTATGCGTAACATACCACTGTTTCTGTTACAAATATAGGTAAACACCTCGACTTGGGCCGAACGAAAGCTGGCAACACTGAAATAAACCCTATAACTAGAAAAAAAATGTACAATCGTGGTTCTTACGTAACGAATGCTTCGGCTGCAGAAAATAAAGGTGAATGAACGACGACTGTCGGTAACCAGACTATCCAACTCCAAACCCAATACCTATCTAATTTCATTTGATTATATTGAAAGGCGGATAGTAAACTTTAGTTACTACGAATGAAACATGATTTCAGGCCTATTCTGCAGTCATATACCTAAAGTAATAAAATGTTGAATGTTTCATTGCGTAAAGAAAAAGTACGATAACTGTAAATGCCCACTAGCCGTAACGGATGCATTTTCACAAGTACTTGCAACATGAACATGAAACAATAAATTGATTCAGATCGAATATAAATTGATTGAAAATACTGATTCACTGATTACTGAAGACACTATTCTAAAAAGATTCGCCAACCACAGAGATCTTATTTCATAATTGAATCACAAAAACAAGCCAGTATACAAAATGTGCCGTGTCGACATAATTATATAAGGGCTGCGGAGCACAGCGGAGGCGTTTACTAACTACCTAATACACTCTTAGCTAATATCTACGTGAATATTGTAATTTGAGCCAATCGCTGCGGAGCTCCATGTCCGGAGATCTGTCGGCACCTCTGCAGTCACAATGTGGTGGACATCTGGGAAGCGATCCTAAGACGTTGGCATGATGGTAAATGAAAACCAGGTTTAAATGAACTCACAAAACTGCATTCAATACATCAATTCTCTCTATTACTAGTCAGTCGCGTGCTTGTGTGTACACAGGCGAGGGGGGGCGAGGGGGGGGGGGGTACATGAGTCAACAAACTACTCCGCGTGTGTCGCGCCGTTCAACATTGCATATATCTGAATATTATTAAAGGCGGCTGTGGTCATATTGCTTCTGTTTTTTTACGATACAAGACGCTTCTACACACTTAAAACAATGTCCATTACAATTTGAAAACACTACTTAAATCTAAGTTATTTATCTAAGTTAAATTTGTTATTACTATTATATCCATATAAAAAAAAAAAAGTTTCATAGTCTAAATAAATTTTAATCTGACCGCCACGCACGAAATGCCCTACTAAAATTTTATAGTTAAAAAACTAAGTGTAAATTTAATAAATACGTGTAACAATAAAATGATTGCAGAATGTATTGCAAAAATGTTTAGTGAAATAAGAAATAAATAAGTAGGTGTATCAGGATGAAAGAAAGACTAAAAGAAAAAGAGTTGCATGCCACTCTTTTTCTTTGCTTGTAATGCGGGAAGCGGGAACCTCACACTCCATATAACCACGACGAACGCAACAACGCGGCCATCGCGTCCATGGCGGTCAAATGTTAAAACAGTAAAATATAAATAAAATATGTACCTATAAAACGTGTCGTAGGAAACTTGTTTGAATTACATTAGAATGGTATTTGTTTGAATAATTCGTGAATTTAACCCGTAGCCAAAACAACTGGAGAAAACGGCATGTCCTTTGCATGTGTTTCTAATACCGAAGATACCGATGGAAGACACATAGATACACGAAGTCCGTGTATCTATGTCTCTGAAAGGGCCTATTTGCCGAAAATTGTTTGCCAGATTTTCACTTGCCAACCAACGTTTCGCAGAATTTTATTTCGCCGAATAATCATTAGCAGAAGTAACATTGTCTATTGTACACACATACAATCAGTGGCTACATTGGGGATTTTAAGGTTGTTATAAAAACGGTATGTTTGACAAATGATTAATGTCCCAAACTTTTTGTGTCATTATAATAATCAGCTTAACAATAATTCTGCCAAATGAAACGTTGTCATACAAAAATTTGCTAATCGTTAGTTGTCAAAGTGAAACAACGGCGAAACGTTGGTTGCAAAGTGAAAATCGGGCAAACAATTTTCGGCGAAAAGGCAGGACACCCTCTGAAAGTGCCACAAACTCTTGCACGTTTCGGAGTAGAAGTGGCTCACACTAACAATACAAACAGAAAAACTTGCAAGAGTAGTACAAAACTAAAGTTTGTGAAAAAACACTTTTTCCGCCATAGAACAACTTTCTTGTCATTACACTGAGCGACTCCAAGCACGATTTCTACTTGAAGCAATGCTCACAGCATGCTTGGAAAAAAAAACAAAATGAAACTATTGCATTGCTAAGATAAAGAATAGTTATAACTCTTAAAAAAGCGTTTGCATTTGTCTATGACCGAGTCTTAACTTAAGCGATCGTCGCGTGATGAAGTGATCACGTTAATTTTGAGCGCGTTCGATTTTGCCAAACAAATGAGCGCGATCGTTTATATTTGGACAAGACCTACTTCATGAAGTCAGTTGGACAAATAACTTATTAACTAAAGTCGCTAATATATAATACGCTTTACGCTTAAGTTAACAGATAATGATATTCATTAAAGCCTATTCTTGATAGAATAATCTTGTACAAATTTAAGAGTAAAATCAACAAATAAGTTAAACTTAACATTTACAATGAGGTTGCTCTATGGCAGGGAAACTAAATGCTACAAGGTGTCGTTGATATAACTGAAAACGGACACCAAATATCAACGCGACAAAAAAAAAACACTTGTACGCATTTCTAACTAGATGTTTAGTTTTGCTAACAACAGCCCGTGGAGGTTTTCAATTATTGCAATGACATCTTGTATACAGATCACAAAACTTACATGTGTGTTTAAATCAAAATTGCAAAAAAACGTAAGAAAATTTAAGTTTCGCAAACTACCCTGGCGCTTCCATCTTAAGAGGTAAGCGTTTTGAAAGGGTAAGTCGGTTATGAGGTTACGTTAATGACGATGTTACGGGTTATGGGTAACCTACCATTATGATAACGTTTACAATATAAGGTATTCTTTAGGGTTACCATATGATTTACAGTTTAAAGTTTTAGAATATCCTGTAAGAATTTCAGTAAGTCCTCTACACCAATGAAGATAATGATAGGGATAATTGAATATAAATATAACATCTAGTGATTATTTGGGAATGTTAACATAAAATGCGCTACGTTTTGTGTATAAGTCTACTTTTCCCTCGATTTCTAGAGGCGACTGATTCAATGTCATAGTTTTATGTAATAATAAAACTTTATACGGGAAACTTTTTCTTTTCATACATTCAATCAGGCCAATCTCAGTGCAACTTTCCTCGTCAGGCCGCACAACTGCTAGAAGAGCCTGAAGGGTTTCTCAGCGAGAGTATACAGCATGAAAACTTGATAGCTTAGTAGATAGGGCGTGATAAGAGAACGCTAAAGCTATATTTGAGACTGTAGTCAGATTTATGCAAACCCCACAATATCTTCGTCAAGTTTTGCCTGTTCAAGTCGTTTTGTTTCAGACCCTCTAAAACGAGATGAAAATCAATGTTGCTGAACATCCCATTGTTAGTTTTTGGTCCTTTTCTGACATTTGTAAGTGGACCGTTTGCCCAGGCTTCTACTTGAATCTTTTCAATTACCGATTTGGCGTTCTCTTATCAAGCTCTAACTACTTAGTTAAAAAGTTTTCATGCTGAGAAACCCTCAGGTCTCCCCTGCCAAGCGCAAGCGATGCATCATTGTCGCAACTTGCAGTCTATACTAACGCAACTTCCACTACCTACTTTAAATTCAACACAGGTCATTGCTATACTTTAAATAATTTCAAAGAGTTCGAAACATGATTACGTGTTCCTTATAATGACAAAAAATATTGTTAGTTTATCAATACTTTAATCTCAAAAACACCGACTTCAATTAAATACTCCGTATGTGTTTACTGTCACTTTCAAACATTCTTAAATTTATGCTCTGTATTTGATTTTAACTTTTCAAATAACAATCATATCCATCAGTAAAGCATCATTCGTACAGGTCGCCGCTAGAGATCGGGAGTACAACGAAATTCAAGTTAATAACTATATAAGATTCTTTTTATCGCAAAAAGCGGAAAACAAACACGTGATAGATATCGATTATGTATTAAACAGTGCTTCTTCATGAGATTATCATGAAAAGTTCATGAATGAAGCACGTAACGTTGTCTACAAAAATATATTTTTCGGCTTCTTTAAATGTGGGGCATCTAGACAAATGTGTAAAGCAGTTATAGTCGTTTGATCTAAAGAGAGCTCGCGCCACGGCGTGCTCCGCTCGCTCGGCTCGCTCCGCGTGCTCTAGCCGCTCGGCGAGCGCTCGGAGCACATCTGTCACGCCGCACACGCTGCACGCGCGCCTACTGAACTACTATAGTCACGATTTCAATACTTTAATAGAAAAATTTGGTCCTTAGATAGCTAGTTATTAGTGAAAATCATGTAATGCCATAAACACGAGGAAGCCGATACAAGCCACACTCTCTCAATAGCCGTGTTACAACTTCAATACAACACTATAATTAATCTATTCTGAATATGTAAAATGATTTGTAGATATCTGTATAAAACTAAATACTACATTTAAATATTCTCCGATACTTATAATCACTAATATATTCATGGCCGTGCTTCCATCAATATCAATATAATATATTATACCTTACATATAAATTGAGTCACAATGAGAATATCCAAATCGATACAAAATTTCCTTAAATCTACGATCATTGGTGAAAGCATAACCACAAAGTTTAATTTTCAAGATAAAACCTCATAAATACCTATAATATATATATCTTGTTTGTATCTTTACGAGTAAAAGCAATAGTCCACTAACACGAGAGGCTAATAAACAAAAATGTTAACATCAAAAGCATTATATCCATAACATTACGTTCTAGTATAAATGTCGTATGTCGTACTCATAAATATCAATCAATCTGATAATAATATATACCATCAAAGGTATTATATTCTCCATAATATAATTATCTGCAACTTTGGTGAACATGATAAGTCAACAATGAAGATATTTAACTTTTAGACATCACTCAAATATTAATTCATCATAATTATACAAGGTGTTGTTTTGCATCCTCGTCAAAATTTAGGATGTTGTCACAAAAGACATAAATAATCAATATAAATTACGGTACCTAGTAAATTATTAAAAAACACTGCGTTTTTTTGTTGTTTAAATTTGTCAATATTTCAGAATAACCCCCTTAACGTGGTTTAGCGATTATAAAATTATCGAAAAAACGTTTGAGGTTTTTTTGTTTGTGTGTAAGCGACGTTATAAGGCGGGGATCAGACGGCCCGTGTTTAAAACACGGGTGGTTCACAGTTACCGATTTCAGTAAATAAATAAAAAAAAGAAAATTACCTACTCATTTTATTATTGATTCGGGTCGAGAATCATTAGCATAGTTACCTCCTAGAATTTGACGAGGTTGCAAAACAACACCTTGTATATCTGTACGTGAATAAAGATTTAGTTTCTTGGATCGAAGAGACATGCTCATCGTATCGGCATTTAAAAGGGAACCTCGGTTTCGCGAAATATTCTGAATAGATAGCCTTAATGTAACATCTAGTCGCAGCACTACTGGTGGCGCTGCACGGGCGTCTGGCAGTAGGGGCACTCGTCCACCGTGGCGGCGCAGGCGTCGCACAGCACGTAGTGGTTGCACGGCGCCAGCGTCACGGCGCGCGCGCGCTCCTCGCACGTCATGCACTTGGTGGCCGTCTCCAGGTACAGCACCTTCTCGATGTCCTCCAGCTCCGCGCGCGCCGCCGCCTGCAGCGCCTTCAGCGCCGTGAGCGGCAGGCCGCGCAGCTCCCGGCGCGGGGCCAGCGCCGCGCGCGCCGCGTCCAGCTCGCGCCGCAGCGACAGCGCGTGCGCGCGCGCCTCGTCGCGCTGCCGCTCTGCCAGCGCCGCCGCGCGCGCCGCCTCGTCGGCCTCGCGCTGCCACGCCTCGCACGCCGAGCGCGCCTGCGCGATGCGCTCGTCCCAGCGCGCCACGGCCGCGCGCGACGCCACCACCTCCTCGCGCAGGCGCGACAGCTCGGCGGGCTCGAACTCGTACGCGCCGCCGCCGCCGAAGCTGCCCGCCTTCATGGCGTGCGAGTTGAACAGGCGCTCGGTGTCGTTGGCGTAGCGCAGGAAGGGCGGCAGCGGCGAGCCGGGCGGCGGCGGGCTGAAGCCGCGCAGCGCGGCGCGCGAGGGGATGTTGACGGGCGCGGAGCCGGCCAGCAGCCCCTCGCCGTCCGCCAGGTCGCGGTCCAGCGCCGCCACCAGGTTGAGCGGCTCGTCCAGGTGCAGGTCGTCCAGCGCGTGGCCCACCACGTCGTGCAGCACGCCGGCGTCGAAGGGCGCGCGCGCGGGCCAGGCGGGCGCCGGCGCCGGCTTGTGCTGGGGGGCCGAGCCGCCCGACGACGTGGAGGCGCACTCGGAGCCGTCGCCGCTGCCGTTGCTGACGGCGGCCAGCGCGGCGGGCGGCGGGGAGGCGGGGCGCTCCTTCTTGTCGGGCGGCAGCGCGGACGACAGCAGCTCGGCCAGGCTGGTGCCGCAGTCCAGCGCGCCGGCCAGCTCGCGCGCGCCCAGCTCCTCGGCTGCACAGACAGGACGGTGAGCCGCGCACACGGGCGGGTGCGCGCGGCTCGCTCGGACTCGGATACTCACGCTCGACGTGCGCGAAGGCACAGAAGAGGCCGCGCGGGCAGTAGCCGGCCTGCTGCACGTCGTTGCACTTGGTGGACTTGTAGATCTCGGGGTGGAACTGCTGCTCGGTGCGCGTGTGGCAGTACCCGCACGCGTCGCCTGACTCACAGTTGCTGGGTTCGCCCCACTCCTCGCCGTGCTTCACGTTCGGACAAGGCGTGCTGCGATATTTATATTTCCTTGGTGATCTGCGTTTATCCTAAAAAATAAGATTTAAGTTGTGTTTAGAATTGAAATACTTAGAAAGCGACATCAATAACAAACATTAATTTACAGCGGCGCATTTTGTGGAAGAAAACAAACGATACATACAGACAACAATAGTATTTTTGTTGTCTGTATGTATTGTTTGTCTTCTCACACAAATCTTTGATCAAATAAACGAAAACATAATTGTGTATGTTTTGGTTCTTTATATCCCATAATAAGACTATACTCACTTTACTATTGTGATATTGAGGACAAGCATAACCCTGTCTGCATAACCTAGGTGGTCTTTTGCACGGCTCCGTTTTATATGACGATAGAACATAATTTGTATCTGAAACCACACAACAGTTTTATAATATCCACAAAACTCAATTTTATATACAAAGTAAATGAAAAGAAGAAAAACATTCCTTTATCTTCCTGCCCTTGTCCCATTTTACTTGGGGTCGGCGCAACACGTCTTTTTCCTCCATTCTCATCATATATTCATCATAATATGTGTTTTATCATTCGTCATGCTATCATTTACTCCTTTTTCCTTCACCATTTTTCACACATTCCATCCATCTTTTCTTTAGTCTTCCTCTCCATCCATCCACATTCATATAAATCACTCTTTTAGTCACATGTGTTCCATCCCTCCTTATCACATGTCCAAACCAAGACAGACGACTTCCTTTCATCTTTTCTGTAACAGGCGCCACTTTCAATCTTCCTCTTAAATACTCATTTCTAACTTTATCCATTTAAGTCACTCCACACATTCACCTCAACATTCTCATCTCTGCTGCATGCAATCTTTTTTCATCCGTATTCTTTACTGCCCAGCATTCCCATCTATATGTACAGTACGACAGGTCGTATCATGGACTTGCGGACTGGCGTTCCGGCAAGGGCTATAGGCACAAGACTAGAGAGACCGCCGAAATCACAAAACAAGTATTCAGTTTTGGTTCTACTTAATTTCAGGCCAACATTCTCCAGTCTTTGCCGCCACACCTCCAATCTGCTCTGGACCTCTAGGCCACTCTCGGCAACTAGCACAATGTCGTCGGCAAACAGCATACACCAGGGAGCCTCTTCCTGAATGTCCGACGTAAGAGCGTCCATTATCACCAGGAAGAAGTAAGGGCTTAGAGCCAACCCTTGGTGAAAGCCAACTGTCACATCGAAGCTGCCGGTAGTGCCCGCTGTAGACCGTACTTGGGTTCTACATCGACTATACATCGCTCAGATCAACTGCACATATATACTTCCCAGGTACACTTTTCTCCTTAAGAGCCCACCACAAAACCTCACGGGGTACCCGGTCGGTATACGGACTAGATTAACCGAAAAATAAAGAATATTTTCCTTATCTTCCGGTTAATCTAGTCCGTTTACATATAAGAAATGTGAGGTTATTAATTAGTACCTTGCCACTTGGGATCTTCGTTCTGAAGATTTCGTTCTCTATCTAAGGCGTTGGGTGCGGCGGCGTCGGCGTCGGCGGCGTCGGGGTTGTCGAGCGCCTGCAGCTCGCGCATGTCGAGCACGGGCGGCCGTAAGTCCGGCGCGCCGTGCGCGAACGCGCAGTGCGCGCCGTTCTTCGTGCACAGGCCCCGCGCGTCCGTGTCGTGCACGCACATACAGGTCTTGTAGTACCGCAGGTGATACCGTCTCTCTGTGTCGCCCGCCGTGCGGTGCAGGTAAGGACACCTAGCGTAACAAAACAACATTCAATAAATCATAACGGGTAAGTAGATGTAGTCCGGTCAAATTAAACCAAAAAGTAAAGACAATAATTCGCACCCAGCTGCAAATTGGTAGGATTGTTCAAAACACTATCATAAATGAAATCTAAAAAGTCCTCATCGATCCGATACCTGGAAAAAAAATTACACGGGGTCAAATGTCACAAACGGGTTTTTCGCGATTTTCAGCAAAATAGTAAGATTTATCATAAAAGTCGTTCAGACAAAGATCAGATAATTATCTATAAAAATGTCTAAATTCTTTTTTTCCTCAGAGCCACCGTTTCAGAGATATAACGATTCAAAAAGTTGGAAGAGTTGTTAATCGTCATAATATGTATAAGGACTCCACGTATTTACTATTGTTGTAGGTGAAGATGTACACTTAGTCGTGTTACTCACTGCTCGAAATCCAATCGAAAAATTATTTTTTTTAGACCTGGAGAAGCTCAACATCAATCGGAAATATATTATTCGAAAAAACTACTACTTCTGCATAGCGTCAAAATGATGTACTATTATTACACGCAATAACTGACTGATACGACATCTGCATTTTTCAGGAGGGGTAAACATTTTAAAAACTGTTGGTTTTTAAAATGTTTCAAAAACTTCATTTAGTTCAACGTGCTGAAGTTTTTAAAAAGAGTAATTTAAGTCCACAAGAAGTTATCACCAATGGATTTTTTTATATTCTTTCTTCTCTCTAGTTATGGAGCTCCTAATAAAACTACGCGCTTAGATAAGTTTCGATATGCATGTTTCGTTAAAAATACTCGAAATAAAAAACAACTGCAATTGGCTTGTCTTCCTCCAACCTCAGCGGCTGCTCATCGACATGTTTTACGGGTTTATTACCAAGTTCAAGTGTGGCTTGGTTATCAGCTTGACCCAAAAGACTAGGGTTGGAAGTTGGTCGACAATACATTAGAACCAGTTCAGCCCCCGTATTCACAAACGCTCGGATTCGATTTCGAGTGTCCGTTTCAACCACGCGGCCACCTCATAATACTTGATGAAACTTTGCCAGGAATTAGTGCTAATTTGTTCCTATACACACCTCTTTTCGTGAATTTGTTCCAAAAGAAACCAAGGCGCTATGACCAAGAGTAGTTGGCCGCTAGAACCGCCACTTGCCGTAGTCATCGCCCGTGATTACACAGAAACTATATGATGGAGATAAACGAATTATGAATCAAAAGAAAGGTCTTAATTTGTTCCATTTGTTTCAAAAATCAAAAACATCAAAAAGTAAATAAATGAAAAGTTATGCAATACTTAGTTTTCAGGTTATGAGTAGGTAGATATCTCACCTTATATATAAAATTATTAGAAGCTAATGTGTATGGACAATCAGTTCCTAATTTGTTACAGCGAATAAACAGAAAAAAATACTAGAAAGTAGGTTCAATGATTTGTTAGAGTCGATTTTAGTTGGCCCCTCGGACGGCAATATGCCTAAAATACAATGGCGTTTATCTCGTTATTAAAAGCAGGTTTAAGCTTAGTTATAGTACTAATCGACGGGTAACGTAACCTAGTTTGGATAAACATGGAGAATATAACTGCAGCATTCATATTTTAGAAGAAATTTACAAAAAAGCAGTAGTATGAAACCGTATGAGAGTAGGGTGACCATGATTACATTGGTACGAAGGCATGTTTTTAATGTTGGACTCTGTTTGAACGAATATGCGGTTCGTTTTGCGGCCATTGTCTATTGTTTTTAATTCTTTAAAGTATTTACTGATAAAATTTTCGTTTCATTGACTTTCCACAGGTGTTTTATGATGGGAACGATTCCAGAAAAAGGATCTCTATTGTTTCCAATTTATTGTTAAAAATATTTCTCACAAGGGGTTTGAACGATTATTTTTTGTTGTGAATATTGTCATTACTGTGCTGAATTTTTAACTGTGTGCTCGTACCTCGTACGTATTTAATTCCCGGGATTTACAAACTACTAAGTTACTGAGACAACTATCACTAAATCCAGAAGTGTCTAAGAGTGCTTAGCTATGAGTTGTGTCACTTATATGTTGGATTTGTTAATGTAGAACTCACCACCAAAAAGTATTGAAGAGGGATCCAAATGAACTGCGGTAAGTTAAATTTTTACAATTTCATGATGACTTGAAGCAAGCCTGCTTTTGGCTGCTCCCAAACGAAAAAATCTCCTTTGAAAATCTTATTATTTCTTCATTATTATTTTTTTTTCTTATTTTTTTTGAATTAAGAACAATAGACAATGGTCGCAAAACGAACCGCATATTCGTTCAAACAGAGTCCAACATTAAAAACATGCCTTCGTACTAATGTAATCATGGTCACCCTACTCTCATACGGTTTCTTACTACTGCTTTTTTGTAAATATCTTCTAAAATGTGAATGCTGCAGTTATATTCTCCATGTTTATCCAAACTAGGTTACGTTACCCGTCGATTAGTACTATAACTAAGCTTAAACCTGCTTTTAATAACAATATAAACGCCATTGTATTTTAGGCATATTGCCGTCCGAGCGGCCAACTAAAATCGACTAAAACAAATCATTGAACCTACTTTCTAGTATTTTTTTCTGTTTATTCGCTGTAACAAATTAGGAACTGATTGTCCATACACATTAGCTTCTAATAATTTGATATATAAGGTGAGATATCTACCTACTCAGATTCGGAAAGTCGTATATCTATCTCGTTCGCTTACGTAATGCCAAAACAAGATAGACATACGACTTATCGAATCGACATCGAATCCAAGCGTTTGTGAATAGGGGGGCAGACTTACTCAAAAAACTGCTAAACACAATTTTTTGCAACTGTAAAAAGGGGAGGGCCTGTACTTATGGTTTTGCGGTTGCACAACGACACGCTTTGCTTGGTAGCATAGATGCGGTGCTAACTTACTGCTCCATTAGATGCGGTAAGGTGGCGGGGTCTTGAGGGTAAGCGCTACAGTCGTGTAGATCCTCAAGGCAAGTCAGATGGATTCACCTTCAAGAGGTTGCCGTCCTGTTTTTGGTCTAATTCAAAATATATATAAGATAAGAAATAGACGTAACTAAAACCACCAGACGCTAGTTCCCGAAAGCCAAATCCCAAGCTTAGGGTAACCCAAACCCCACTCCCATGATCCCATGTCCAATCACTCCCTCCTTTTTTCCCCCATTTCTCCTCTTGATCTGACAATGATAGTCCCAAGACTGCAAAAAAGAGGAGTGTTGGCCTAGTGGAGATCTAACTAGCCGTAATCAACGTCGAGCATCGGGCGACGACATTAACCTGAAAAAACCAGGCCTAACTAGCCTGAACCCGCTGGGGGTAGGAAATGACCTCCTCAAACCGCAACTCTGTCCCCATAACTTTTCACAGAATCGAGGGCCTTGGCTTAGCCGCCCGGACAAAGAGGTAGAATACCTCTTTATAACGTCACCCTAACCTTAAGGTGGGACTACATGCCGAAAGGGTGTATGGCTTGCAGGAGGCAAGTTCTTAGCGCCAACCTCGACGGACCCGGCAAACATCGTTGTATATTGCCTTCTTGGATGGCCGTCACCCCTCTTGCGAAGTGTTAAAGCAGCCCTTCTCGTACGAACAAAATCAACAATTTAAACACCTCTGAAAATATACTAAAATTAGATAGAGAACAACTCTTCCACAAAGGAATGTTTATGCATCGGCAAAGATCAAATTCCTTTAGCTGAACAACTAATCTAGACAAAGTGACCATTGATTTATCAGATGAAACAGATAGAAAATCCTAAGAACAACAGTTCACAGAAGTGCACTATGGCAAAAAGCAAAGATCCAATCCAGACGCAGTAATGCGTAGCCAAAAACAAACAAAATTGAGTTACTGGCCAGCAGCACCAGCAGTACCAACATCCAACAGTTTCCCAGGGCTCGACGATATAGAGCAAGCAGATAAACCTGAAATACAAGCACCAAAATCTATAAGACCGTCAAAAATATTTTTTGGCGGCGTCAAAGATATCCAACCTTTACTAAAATTATTAGAAGAAGTTGCAAAAGGAGAGTATGACTAAGGTACTACGAAGCGACAGAGTTAAAATACAGTCGAAAACAGCCTAATCATACTCCACTATTTACAAAGAACTGAAGGCTAAAAACACAGAATTCTTCAGTTTCTAGCCTAAACAAAATCGCAATAAAAACTCGTTTTTCTGACCTTTGAACCCGTGTAATTTTTGTCCAGGTATCGGATCGATGAGGACTTTGACTTCATTTATGATAGTTAGTTGATAGTATTCAAATTCTTTATTTCAGACATAGTCTTAGTAGCAACAAGATAACTTAATAACTAGTGTTAGTAATAAGGAGACAAAAGTATTTAAAATATCAATTGGTATGGATCCTCACCCAGTGCCGCAGGAGAGGGGAGTCCCATCGGTCTGAGAACACGCTCAGGAGACTATTGGTGGCGGAGCATTTTGAACAATCCTACCAATTTTCAGCTGGGTACGAATAATTGTACCTTCGGATTTCTAAATAGACCGGACTAATGGTCAAGTACAGTCTGCAAAGAAGATAAGTAACCAGGTTGTCACACTAGTAGTTTGAGAAACTGGTTACTTATCTCCTTTGCAGACTGTACAAATAATAAAGTAGAATAGAGCAGTTAATGACTTTTAGCCAGTAAAAGTCCTGTCAAAATCAGTCCAGCCGTTTCGGATAGTAGCCGGAACAGACAGACAGACGGAAATTTAAGTTTTTTTTTTATTATAAGTACCATATACTTTCGTGTGCATTCAGTATAAAGCTGTTATTTTGAAATAGACAATGCGGAGTAAGTACCTGTTTGTGACTCTCACTTCAATTTTATTTATTTGTATTATATTCATTTTAAATCAATACATGAAAAATTTTGTTTTCTTTGAATGTACAATTTGTATGACACCTTATAATGCATATTTTTGTAATAATATGTAATTGTTGGTTCTTCTGAGTAAATCAAATAAAATTGAACAGTTGGATGACCAGAGATCAGAATGAAAGTATTATATTTTATACAGAAATTTCCCTAAACCAAGTAACAAGTAAATAATACCTCTCTATAATTTACCAACTTTAGGAACTTAAAAATAATATAAGTGCTGGAGAGGTATCATTAGTTAGTAGTAGGCAATAGTAGGCAAATATACTCTAGCTATTCCAATCTCTGTTTATGAAATTAATATGGAAACCATAAAATTTATAATAGATGGGATAAGGAATATTTTTCCTGTTCTTATTTATTAAGGTATAAGTAGTTGGTAATTGTTGTTGAAAATCTACTTCAACTATCAAAACGCCTTTTACAATACTGGAATCCAATTTGGAGCAATCGCACTTGAGGGTGATGCTTTCAAATGCTTGATTAAATAATAAATACCTATAAATATGTATGGTCGAGTGCAATTCGACAATAAGGTGGAACAAAGTTTATACTGGTTGGATTCCATGGGAGTTTTCTTATTGAGTTTCTAGGGGAGTGGAGCAGTAAAAAAAAAATCGCTACTTGCGACTATTTTTTTGGTATTTTCTTTGGAATGTTTTTTTTTTTCCATTTATGAATAACTAAAAAAAATTATAATTTGGCGTAATACGTGTTACCTGTGTGCATCCATTAAACGCCAATTTGGTCTGTTTCTTAGTTAATTGTGGTTGATGTAAAGCATATTTCAAGTTTGTTATTTTGAAAAAAAAAGTCTATTTTGCATCAATTATTTCTAAAATACCGAATTTCAAGACTAAGATTTCTCTTGTCGTTGGTGACTGATATTTTTACACAGACAAAGGAACAAAAAAAAAAATAAAAAAACATATTTACGAGTGAAATGATTAAAAATTCATTTGAATTTTTCTGGAAATCATGTATTTAAAAGTTGTAAAATGGCCATTTTCTCAAAATATTTCTATGGCAGTCAACATAAATAATATTCTGCAAATATCCTTATTATATCTGCCATCCGCAAATAACAAAACTAAAAAAAAATGGGGATTCTCGATAAATGTTGATTATTTCAGATGAAGGGGGAATGAGGCCGCTGATAAATTTAAATTCATTAATTAAATTTCATAATTATAATGTAACCATTTCTCACGACGTGTTTTTAGGATTATAGAGTTGGACTCTGCACCCAATTTTATATCAATACCAATACTGCTCCCAATTCTTGGCGGTAGCCTTTTTGTCATGCTTTACTTCTTAGCAGTAACTAATGTTTAACAAACATCCTTAAATATTTTTCCAGTTATTATACCTCATTAGATAGCTACTAAAATGAGAATTTAGACAATAATTAGTACATTGAGCTTCATAGAAACATTTGGAAAAAAACTGCCTTCATTAACACTAGTCACTACATTCATGGATATGATTTTCATGAACATTGTCTGGTCCAGCTATCTGTGAAAAAGATTCAGTTACCAATGACAAAAGAAGCATTTGTTTTAGAATTCGGTATTTTCGAAATAACTGAAGAAAAATATGAAGTTTAAAAAAACAAGTACATTTCATCAACCGCAATGAACAAAGAAACAGACCAAATTGGCATATAATGGATGCACACAAGTCACACTATTTTCGCCACAATATGATTTCGTTGAATTTCAAGTTATTCATAAACAAAAAAAAAAAACAAAGAAAATCCAAAAAGAAAGTCACAAGTGACAACGTTTTTTAAAACTTTCTTTTCCACTCCTCTAAGAACTCAATAAAAAAGTCCCATGGAATCCAACCAGTATAAACTTCGTTCCACCTTAGAGTATTTTTCGCCTAATTGCATTTGGCTAATATCCAAGCTGATTTAAGTCATAAAACTTACAGGATAACTAGAAAAAAAGGAATAACACCTAATGAAGAAAACAAGTACACAAAAACTTGTCTAGTTTAAAAGATTGTTGTAAGATTGTTCTACAAATATTTTTATTATTTTAATAATTTGTCAAACTTATGTGACATTAGATTGGACATTAGTTTTTTTTGAAGAGGATGGTGCATTCAACTCAGATTTTGTTACTATATACAGGAATAACAAGCCAATAAACAATATTGTGTAGATGTGCAAAAATAATCTTTTCCAACTTTTATTTACAACAATATCCAGTGTTTGTAAACCAATAAACTGTAAAAATGATGTTTATTTTTAAACTCTAAATGCGATGTATTATAGGTGTCTAAGTAAGCTTTTCACTATATCTCTATTTAATATGCTCATGACCTATTAATCTTCAAAATTCACAATGACTGAAATTTTAAAAAAAGTGTGAATACAATAAGCCACATCAATATAATCTTGCCAAACCACAATGCCATGAACCAAATGAATCATGTACTTATGTTTGTACACTACGAATGTAGTCGGGTTATATTTCAGTAAACAAATTAGAGAAAAATTAGTTCTTAATAAAATATCGATTCAGTATTAATAAGCAACTCGAAAAATAACCATCCGATAGAAGTAAACAGTATGAGTAAACAAAGTAAAATAAGTAGCAAAACAAAGCAACGACACTCACTCGTCCCCATCTTCACAAATGCCTGATGTCTCGTTATATTTCGTACAGTAGTTATCAGCGCTATAGTTAAAAGTCCCATCTCTTTTTCTGACCGGCCTCCGCCGTCTTTGGTTATTAAAATGCCAATGAAAACATGTAAAAGGCCTATGTTGTGTACATTTATGTTGTAAGAAAGACGGACACTGCTCTACTCGAAACTCCTTTAGATATCTGGAACATAAAATCGTAGACTCAGAGCTAATATACTATATTGAACCTCACATGAAACACTATCACTTCACATATTACACGAATAAAAACAAGTAATTACTTATAATGGTTCGGTTTTTCTGTTTGAGCTGCTAACAAAGGTTTAGATTCCGACGGCATTTTGGAAAATTATTGCGCCTCTCGCGTCGCGCAGGGCACGCTCACCGACGACCAATTAAAATTCAATATACGATCACGTGATACATAATACTTTAGAAAGGAAAAAAGGTAAATAAAGTTCAAATTTGTTATAATAGTATCAAAATAATATTGAAATCACCACACAATTTAATTTTAAACGGCCTTGAACTTATACAAGCGTTATCTTTGAGTCTAACTTAATTTCGGCACATAAAAAATAAAGCGCAATCAATTGACAGCACCATCGCACTGTCAAGTTGAATGTTTTCTATTTGGCTCGCTCTGTTCAACGACGGTAGAGTTTAGAGAAACCGAGACAAAAAATAGGACACGTACTTCTTCATCAAGCAACAATAACAATGGACGAAACTAAAAAAAAGATAGTAAAATATTTGAAAAAAAAAAAAATTACTCCTCTCAAGACAGTGAACTGCACCAGTTTGCGAGAATCCTCTTTCTCTCTGGGCTTTCCTTCCTCGTGAAGAAATACATTATTTTTTCACGTTTTTTTATTCAGTAACAAAGACCACAAAGATTATTTGCAGAGCCCATTAGTGTAGGTAGTGAGCTCCAGGTAATTCAGGCACTGTCCTGGCGGCCTTTCACTGGTCTAGTAAAGAATACATAATTTGAAGATAGTCTTTGCGTACTTTTTGAAATCTTTTTGGAACTAACTGAAATCATTAGGTTCATCATCTGCCAAGGTTTTTCCCAACTATGTTGAGATCGGCTTCGAGTCTAACCGGATGCAGGTAAATACCAGTATTTCACATGTATTGACTGCCTATCTGACACCTCCATTGAGTGCACCTTTTCCCTCCACAACTCGGTAAAGGCGGAAACATACTTATATGTCGTGGCGTGTCGTTACGGCCCAGAAGCTTATCGGTTTCATACATTTAGTATGATTAGAGACATATTTGTACGTTGTGTCGTGTAGCGTTCTGTCGTGGCGCCCGACTGCTCGCCAACGACTTGCGGTTGCGCGCCGGAGCGGTGATGGGGATTATGACGCGACACGACACAACAGGCAAATGTGTCGTTTTCGTTTCTAATCTATATCGCTTAGCTCGTGGCGCGAACAGCGGACACTTTTTAACCCCCGACCAAAAAAGAGGGGTGTTATAAGTTTGACGTGTGTATCTGTGTGTCTGTCTGTGGCATCGTAGCTCCTAAACGAATGAATCGGTTTTGATAAAATTGGTTTCTTTTGAAAGGAATTTTAATCGAGTGTGTTCTTAGCTATGTTTCGAAAAAATCTGCGCAGCCGTTTGAAGATCATCATCTTTTCTAGTTGATGAAGGTATTTAAACAACTTCCACAGGTCTAGTCGATTTGAAATTTGAAATCATGTCACTTGTCTCCACGGGTATTGCCGCTTTTTTTTTTTTTTTAATTTACAACTTTCCTTGTCTGCATTAATTAGCGAGAAGAGGCGCAACACCGAGAAAATTGGAAGGAATGGGGGAAGCCTATGCCCAGGGGTGGGACAGTCTATGCTAAGAAAACATAATACAAGTTTAAAAAGCATGAAAAAAAAATATTTAAGAAGCTCCCGACACAGAAAACCTCTAAAAAGCCAAAAATAAATTAATCCAAGCGTCATAGCGTCGGGGGACCGCTAAGAAGACCGCTTAGAGCACAGAACAAAGTGGCCAAAAAAAGATAGACATACGACTTGTCGATCGACATCGAATCGAAGCGTTTGTGAATTGTAACGACTGTCAATAAACTAAAAATGTCTGTCAAGACCGGTCAAGACGAACGGCTTAGCATGCTTTCGGCGGCACGAAGGTAACTCGGTATGTTGAGGATGGTCACCCATCCACGGACCGACGTTGACAACCGCTGCTTAAGATCGACCTGTTATTATTTAGCTCAAAGTAATTAATGTAACTGACTGTAAACTGGTCTAATATCCGGACGCCATAAAGTATCTTTGACGCGTAGACACATAAAATCAGTCTAATGAGTTAAAAATTTCCGAAAAATCGAATATCTGAATAAAGTGGGGGCATTTAATTTCACTACTTTTAAGTGTTAGCAACATTTAGTAACGGCGTTAGTAGATTTTTATTTTTGGAATACAATTATAATTTATGGCTACACTGTCCTTTTGACAACCAATTAAACATCACGATTCAAGAAGCACCGATTTTGTCAACCAATAATAGAGCTTGCATTTCCCACCAATCAAATACCCTAAACTTTAATACTGTCAACCAATCGGCTGTCGGAAACATTGGCGTCTGTTTCACCCGCCATTCCCTTCGGCGCCATCTTGAGCATATGATCATTGTTGTGGATTCGTTGATCCCATTTTATTAAAAAATTGTGGTTTATTTCTTGGAAATAACTTTGAAAGGTGTGTAAATTAAAACAAATTAAGTTGATTGTTCAGTGTGAATAATAAGTGTACTCTTCGTATCATGATACTCCCAGTTTCGCGGGTTTGCAGAAACCCTGTTGAAGGCTTTGTCTTAACTTAACGCTTTATCTTTCTTTTAGTGAATAATGGCACGTACCAAGCAGACCGCGCGTAAATCTACCGGAGGTAAAGCTCCGCGTAAACAATTGGCCACCAAAGCTGCGCGTAAGTCAGCGCCAAGCACTGGTGGAGTCAAGAAACCACATCGTTACCGCCCTGGTACAGTAGCGCTTCGTGAAATTCGTCGTTACCAGAAATCTACTGAGTTGCTTATCCGCAAGCTACCTTTCCAACGTCTGGTGAGAGAAATCGCCCAGGATTTCAAAACCGATTTGCGTTTCCAGTCTGCTGCTATTGGCGCTCTGCAGGTGAGCACTGATTTGACCTATGATCAATGGCTAGGGTGTCATGTCAACGGGACAACGGCGTACAATATAATACTTAACTCTTTCCTTAAATTTTCAGGAGGCTAGTGAGGCATACTTGGTCGGCCTGTTTGAAGACACCAACTTGTGTGCTATCCATGCCAAACGTGTGACAATCATGCCTAAGGACATCCAGCTTGCCCGACGAATCCGTGGCGAGCGTGCTTAAACTTAATCATAAATTATTTTGTAATTCAATACCTAGATCTAAATTCCATTACAAGTTTATAATGTCTTCTTTAATTTTTATAATACTTAACATCATATTCATTCATAATAATAATAAGGATGCAGCAGAACTGAGTTTTTATTAAATACATTCTTATTATGTAAGTTGGTTAGGCATGTGTAAGAAATACTATTGTCGGGTGATTGGTACTAATTTACTTCAGCAGTATTCCATACATGGGCATAGCATTGTGTTCGTAAGTTGATCATAAGTAGTATAATAGGTAATGTGAACCATGTGCAGTGTAAGAATATTCTGTGTTTGGCGTAATTTAGTTGCATCTAATGGTGTTTTATGAGAAAATTGGTGTTTAATAAATATAATTAGGGTCAAAAATGTGTTTTTATTTGCCACAATCCAATGCAAATAACATGACTCATATTGCACCATATCTGTACATTAACAACTTTGTCACCAAAATAAAACTAAGCCCTCTTATACACTTGCAAGTGTATAAAATTACTATTAGGGTAATTAGGCCAATCAGATGATAACTGTATAATTTAGCCTCTCAAATGAAAAACTTGGTTTGATTGGAATTAACACTAAAGTTAAAATTAAATTTGACATACCCTCATAATTCTAATGATGATATTTAACTCTTCGTTTGGGAATTAAGGTGGCAAGAAAATCAGTTTCTAAAAAATATGAATACTATAAAATTTCTTGTCTCTGTAAATCAGTTACTGGGTTGTGGAGGTCAGATAGGCTGTTGCTTCTTATGTATAATACGGGTACACAACTGCATCCGGTTAGACTGGAAGCCGACCCCAAGATAGGGAAACTGATCCAGAGCTCAGTACATACATCTCAATGGTTTCCGTTTCCATATTAATCCGATCTCGGGATCGGTGGAGACAAACCTGTAATATCACTTGGTGAATCATCAGCAATCGTACATCATCATCTCCCTGACCGTTTCGTATGTGTCTACGAAATCATCGTGTCCAATTCCCAGTAGACACCGTGTTTGAAGATAGGTACATAATGGGCGTCTCCACGACAGTCAGCGCAGTGGTATCGGGTTCGTATCTCGCATGGTATTAATAATGATACGGACAGATTGCAGACACACCAGATTATGACAGATATTTCAGTACATTATCTGGTCAGTGCCTCGAGTCTGATCAGAGATACATTCATACCAGTTTGACCACACATCTTTACAGATTTCTGAGCTAAGTGTTTGTAAACATACCCACAAAAGAGGAATTTTAGTATGGGACCATTAGAATACCTATATGATCCTAACAAATTGATTGCCACAGCCCATCTGAAACTTTCTAAACTGATAGCAAAGCCAAATGGTCAGGTGCAGGTACAACCCACTTATGTGGGATAACTCTAATTGATTAAGCCAGATTGCCACCAAGGTACTGTATCATACAGGAGGAAGCGAGGGCTTGATTGAGATAGTCTGTATCTCAATCAAGCCCTCGCCTCCTAAAAATACTTTGTGCAATTTAAAAGACTTGTGAGGCTAAATAAAAAAAAAGCCGGCTAAGTGCGAGTCGGACTCGCGCACGAAGCGTTCCGTATCATTTTTTATAAAAACGAACAAAAAAACCTTTTTGTATAGGCGCCCCCCTTAAATATTTATTTTATTCTGTTTTTAGTATTTGTTGTTATAGCATCAACAAAAATACATGATCTGTAGAAATTTCAACTGGCTAACTATTACCGTTCATGAGATACAGCCTGGTGACAGATGGACAGCGAAGTCTCAGTAATAGTGTCCCGTTTGACCCTTTGGGTATGGAACCCTAAAAACCTGATTAATGTCTGAGTTCTGGTTGAAGCTATGTGGAATCATCAATCTTCTACCTTAACCCAATTTGCAAGTATGTGGTTGGTGCAGCAGCATTATCTTTGCCTTCCATACTTCTCTATTACTCATCTCTACAGTCACCCCCTTTCTAGCCATATCATCCTTCACACAGTCCATCCATCATCTCTTTGGTGTTCTTCTACTCTTATGGCATCCATATTCATACTTTCAAATCTAATAGAATGGATGTTGTTATCAATGACTTAAAAATCAAGAAGTCAACTGCACCAGCCTAGACTCACAGCTAATTCCATTAACTGTAACAAACATGATTCATGAACCCTGTGGGTAGGCTAGCTGGTGGGGGATAGGCTGATTGTAGATAATGACATCTTATCAGATCAGCTTGACTTGATAGCCAGCATGTTACAATTGACTATTATGCATTTAGATATGAAATACATACAGGGTTATTGATAAAACACCATTATGAACAACATTTACTATGGGACCAAACAAGACATAGCGAAAAAAAATCAGCTGTTCCGTATTTTATGTTCACATAACTCGTCAAAATGTAGTGTTGGTGTTTTTCCAATAACCCTGTATTTAAATAGATAGAAAACAAACAGTCTCATCATGATCATGCAAGCATGCATGAGTATGCCTGAATGAATACTTGTCCATGTATAGTATTTCAAGCTATTTGGATATTCATCTATGTGTCACTTAGTGAAAATAGGCACTCACACACACAGATTCAGACTGAAGTTATGGTAGTTTCACTTGATTTTAATGTTCAACTAATAACTCTTATGTGTGCGTAAACTGTAAATATAAGTTGGTTTTAAATAAATAAAACATGATAAATATACTTCAACACTTGGCAGTTACTTTAGTAATTCTGTGATTTATATTTATCCTTACTTCATACCATAATATTAATGGTGATGATAAGTCACATAAGGTGGTGGTTGGCGTTAAGCTTTGCTTGGCAAGGTTGGTCCATGGATGGGTGACCATCGGTTCATACCGAGTTTCCTCTGTGCCTCAGAAGCACGTTAAGCCTGTTGGTCCCAGCTGTCATTTGTACATCTTTGACAGACAGTTAGTACATTACTATTTATACACAAAATTAAGAAAGTGACACAATTATTTTGCTTTTCCACTGCATCAGCTGCTGCTACTGAGGCCTTGCTAGCTATAGCAATAGGTTGCTTACTGGTTTCTCGGAACCAGCTATCATTAACTGGTGATAAGAATAAAAGACACTTTTAAAACAAAGCTAATAATGAAAGTATCTATTTAAATATTGTGTACATATCTATTTCACTTATATAATCATCTATGCAACTAGTTCCGTTTCTTGTTCTTCTAATTCTTTAAGTCTCTTTTCTATATCATGTACACTTTTCCCATGTTCTTTATTGAATCTGTATGATTGCAAAAGTTGTTCTTTTTCTAGACCTTTAATTCTTTCATACAATGTTTTATCAAATTCGAGGTCTATATCGCTCTCTTCCCGTAAAACGCAGAAGTATATAAGGAATACTGCAACACTTCCCACCACAGAGAATGGCTGATACCATGGCATGTCTGTGGTTACCTTCTTGACTAAAGGTCTAGTCGTTTTCCTTGCAGCTTGACTAGTAGAAAATTTGATTGGCTCATTTTCACTAGCTTCAACTTTACTGCTGAATGATCTACCTGTCCTGCAGTCCCGGGCTAACCTTCTGAAAGAAAAACAGTTCTTGTGAGGCTCCATTTCACTTTTGTTTGAGATGGAAACTAAATAAAATTTAATTACCTAAAGCAGTTGAAGATATGTCTGTTCATTGTTGTGGATTTAAGGTAAAAACCATTATAATGATTATTTTAATGGGATCAGATGAATGGCTGAATTTTTCAGTTTATAATTCACTGAGAAATTATTGACAATCTTGACTTGACATTTGACAAATGACATGATTTTGACAGTGACATCATTTGAGTATCCCTTTGATGAAAGTATTCTACTCTTTGTACTAAGTACAACATTTTGTCGGAGTTAAGTGGTGTTAGGGCGAGTTCTCACTATGTCGTGACGACAGATTATCGTGTCGTTTAAAGCGTCGTGGCTTGTGTGTTTAAATTCACATATAAGCGACACGATTAATTGTCGTCCACGACTTTGTTTCTAGTAACGAATGATTGTCAAGTAAATGGGTATAATGGGAACAGCTAGAGAAGGCAGTCGTCCAACGATAAATTACTCATCACGAACATAGCGGGAACGCGCCGTTAGTGTTACACACTTGTTCGTATCGGCAGTATTGAACAACCAAACTGACCCCAAGCAACCACTACACATTTCGTCGCAACACTAACCGCACGTGAAACTAATTTCTATTTTTCCTCGCGGCTGGGCCCAGTGGCGGATTTACCAGCAGGCTGAGTAGGCTGGAGCCTAGGGCGGCAGATTTTTGGGGCGGCAAATTTAGGGACAGAATTTGTTTTTGAAGTGAAACTTCTTATGCGACTTCCAACAAGGTTTTGTTAAAGGTTTAACGCTACCATGGAGGGGTTATGAAAGTATTCATTTCCACATTACGAAGTTTCACTTCTTCCGCGCGGAGGGACTCCACGCACTATTTCTTTTTTGCTATCTCAAAGAAATCAAAAAGATTTCTGCATGGCGGTTTTCTGATGTTTTACAGATAAAACACTGCAACAAATTTTGCGGATATCTTTCCCCCCTCACTTGTCATCGTACATTCGGTGTAGCAAACTTCCATATTCTAGAGTACCTACAACAGCTAGTTCGCCGCCCCCCTACCAGTAATCGGCCTCTGCGCCCTCAGCCCACACTTTGTATGAGTGAAAACAGCGAAATTGCAGAAAACATATTTCCCTCTTCACACTATCAACAGTATCAACCCATACATTTTATTTTTGAGCTTTGATTAGTTCAAAAATAAACCCAAAAACTATTTACGTGCAATTTAAACGAAATTTTTGGATTGTAAAATGTAGTAATCTACGACATGAAAATTGTAGAGGCTAGGGCGGCAAAAACTTTATAGCCTATAATCCACCACTGGCTGGGCCAAATCGCATCTAACTGACACATTAACTAATAGAGAGCTGACCCGCACAAATTCAAGATTTTTATACATTTGGACCGCCACCTTTGTGGGGTAGCGCATGGCAGAGGGGTCTGTCAGACGTCTTACTAAACAAAACACGGTGTTCCACCTGGTCACTTCAGGCTGGAGTGCAAAGACATAAACCCACCACATGTGTGGAGCCTTGAGTATTATTTTAGAAGCATAAAGTCGGATAGGTAGTTCATGTAACACGCAGGTATTAAACTGTATCGATTTAGATTGAAAGCTGGTTAAAAGGACTAGGGGATGATTGAAAGCAAAGGAACCCATAGCTTTATTTCTTCCTTTCTACGAGTGATTCCTACTAACGTTAAAATACGTTAGCAGCTATCTCCATTGAATATTGCAGAGCATTTTTAATACTGTAAAAAGAAAAAATGCGTCAATTAATTTATATGTTATGAGGAACCGGGTTCTGATTTTAACAGACAATGTCTTTACAGCATGTGCTGTAAACACATTGTCTGTTAAAATCAGAACGCCTTTGGCTTTGTGTGATTCAAAAATCAAGTTTAGAGTTTATCTTGAACTAGATGTTTACAATGGACGTTGAATGTCTAATGGTCCAAAACCATCTTCGCATTATTGCCTTTCTAATGAAACGGTTTGGGGAAACCATCTAACCGGTTCGATGGTTTCATGGTCTATAAATAACGAACATCTAGGTGGGTAGGTAGAAACATTTTTCGTGTTTTCTACAAAATTCATTATACATATACCAATGCATAAACAAATAAATTAAAGCACTTTAACCCTCACCGAACGAATTCATCTCCAACTTCAGGCTCAGATAACAAATAGTTGCGTTCAGCAAGTGCTTTTTCGTGTCTCTCCACAGCATGTTTCAGTTTATTATCGTCATGAATGAGTTGCTCATTATTTTGAATGAGTTTTATGCATGGAACTATTTCATTACATGAAGGTTTAATAAGTAATGCCCAAATGTCGCACTTGTCTGCGATGTCTTGTATAGTCTCGAGTAACTTCGACCTTTTATTCCACACAGTAGATACGCCATCGCACTGTTATTCCAGTAAATTAAATAATAATTAGGGGTGTGTTGTATACTATCTTTTTAAATACAAACTTTACAAAAATGTAACGAACTGTATGCCAGTTTTAAGCATGATCATCAACATTATTGAAGTGAAACTTCTTATGCGACTTCCAACAAGGTTGCGTTTTAAACGTTTAACGCTACCATGGAGGGGGGATGAAAGCACTCATTTCCACATTACGAAGTTTTACTTCTTCCGCGCGGAAGGACTCCACGCACTATTTTTTGAAGTGAAAACTTCTTTAGCGGCGTTGAGCACTTTTTCTGTAATGGGTATAAAATCTTAAACTCGCGTCAGGTCACGTGTCCTGATCGAAAATTCGTAAGACGAATTGACATTAGGTTGCGAAGGAATTTGAACTTTATGACATCTGTCATTGAGTTTGGTTTTCCAAAACTGGAAAATTATCTTATGCACAAACAAAACCTTCGATTTCTCCAAAGAGGTAAAATTCGTAAAACGTATCGTAATATTTCTGTGTTAAATTTGTTATGTAATGTAAGTTGTCATGTTTGTGTATGATAGCGCAATAAATGAATATTGTATTTTACCACATAAATGATAGAACTAGATAATTAAAGCAATTCGTTCAAAATTATTTCCTAACCATATCCAAAAATGCACAACGTTACTATTCAAGTTTTCACTTCTGCCGGCACTCCCGGAGTGTTTTTATTTTCAGACAACGAAGGCCCTTAGATAGATATGCAATACACAAAATAATCTATACTTACATATTACATACATCATCATACATAACAATAAATATTCGGTGCTTGAACAACTTTTTAAATAGCATACTTTTGATTTAAATTAGGGACGATCGATTGCAACCAAACCTACAGATTTTTCACGAAGTTTTTCCAATTCTTTGCAGCAGCTTTCTACTTGATATTCAAGAGAGCTGTGTCGTGTTTTCTCCAGGGTCAAGTGATGAAACAACCTATCAGTACCAAGCGTTAGGGATTGATATTCCTTTGACAGTTTTTCGAGGTATGTCAATGTATCACGTATTGCTCGATTGGTAGACAATATTGCATTTGTTACTGTTGAAAAGATTGTAGAATTAGAATCTGCTTATATTATCACATTTCATGATAAACTGGAGCCCTTGTACAAAAATCAAAGAAAAAATAATCTCTCAATCTCAAAAATCGACTCACATTCACGTTTTTCCCTCAGTTTCACTTCATTATCTTGTTCTTGCAGTTTTATTCTTTCAATTGTTTGCCCTATAGATGAGTCCATTATTTTGGTGTTAGTATATGTAGGTAATTTGTTACTGTTCCTACAAAAGGCTTAAACCGAGCTCCTAGGTACTGCACTGGATCAAGAGGTAGGAAATAGATAAGAGAAGGGAGCGCAAAACTAGTTGAAGCAATCTTTAGAGTACGTCAATGACGGATTTTTATTAGTATATCATTGGAGTACGTACCTAGTATTTTTAAACAATATGGCGCCAAAAAAGTGATGGTGGTGACAGACTGGGCCATGATGGACCAACAGCATGGGCGTTTTAGTACCATGCTGAAAAGGAAAAAAACACGTTATCGTAATTCTATTTAAAATGTATTATTAAATATCAACCTATTAACATTTAAAAATATTATTTGTCACACTGTTAACTTATGAGGAATTGTAAAGGAATGTAAAAATATTGACATTATGAAGAAATGGTTACCTAGGAAATGTTGTAAACAAATACATATTTGTACAAGAGCAAACCCAAATCACAAATTATAAGGAATCATTCATAATGCCTATCCATAAGCCTGACGCTAACGGTTTTGTAAATGTTACTTGGCCAAGTAAAAACATTCCACATGGGGGTATTTTCCATACACGTGTGGCTGAACCAACGGAGACTCAGCAACAATTACTCAAGGGTAAACTCATTTTTATTTTAGGTTCATTGTTGACCAAGCTTTTTCACACGTCTTTTGGTTAGATATAGTTTTGCACCTAATAGAGCTATTTTAAGCATCATTCAAACTTAACGTTGATAAAAATTATGCTGCTACTCTTATTTTTCTAACGGGCGGGAGTAATCAAAACCGAGGCCAAAAGTCTTGCTTTCCCATTTAATATGATCATCAATAAATCTAAATATACTAATATTAAATATTAGATAATTATTTAATATATTTATTTTCTTTTATTTTTTTATTATATTTGATGTGGCAATGGGCAGGGCACATTGCTCGCAGAACGGATGGCCGATGGGGCCGAAAACTTCTGGAATGGCGACCGCGAACCGGAAGACGATGCGTTGGAAGGCCTCCCACTAGGTGGACCGATGACCTGGTCAAGGTTGCGGGGATCCGCTGGATGCGAGGCGCACGGGACCGGTCAATGTGGCGTCACTTGGGGGAGGCCTATGTCCAGCAGTGGACGTCTTTCGGCTGAAATGATGATGATGATATATTTGATATTATTTAATACTAGCTGTGCCCGCGGCTTCGCTCACGTGACCCCTTATTCTTATAGCATTGTCAGGGAAAACACGGAAGGCAACGTGAAATCGTAGTATATTCCTAACATACTCTAAATATAATATACTAATAAACTGACTTACTGTTAGTTTAAACTAAACCAAACTAAACTAAACCCGTTGGTACGCACGGCGACCAATCAAGATGTGCAAAACAAAATAAAGCTGAACTCTCATTGGTAACAAAGCGAGGTTAGGTTATACTGCAGATGTATAACTTGATGTGTCGCCGTGTCTACTATACTACTACTACTACACTATACTATCTTTGTTTTAAGTATTAAAGGAACTCTTAGCAATGTAAATGTGACCAGCACAGATGCAGAACTTCCAAGTTTGGTTTTTCAACGCATTTTAGTGCATTCATTGCGCACTTATCAAATCTATCCATTTTGGTCGCACTCACCTCACTCACCGTTTATGTTACTCAAATTTTCAAAACAGTTTAGTCGTAAATCCGTAATATTCTAATCATAGTGATACTTACTAAACATGTACTTCTATGGTTGTACGTGTTATAGCAGCTCAATGTGAATACGGGGCTCCCGACCAGACCATGGCTGGCTTGTGTCCAAAGTGTCCCTGCGTTTTAGAGGACCTTCTGTCAAAACTGGTACTGAAACCGCAAATAACGTAGCCACCTGTGTGTTAATAATCTCATATGACGTACCATCGATGCGAAAGAAGAAGAAGAACAGAGCAATAATGTTAGATCTTGTATTTCCGATGATAGACCATGATTGGCAAAGCGGATACTTTTCCAAGGACTCTGGTGGACGGACGAAAATAAGTTGAAGCGTTGACGCAGGCATCACGCAGATCTGTAATGTAACAAATACTGTCGAAGCAAGCCCTTCATCTATTCACCATAATAAAATTATGTTGACTATTATCAATATTTTGCTCCGAAGTTCAAATGCAGGTGCAGTCACATTTAAACGTTAAAGACGTGCCATGAAAAAACATGTACTTACTTTTTAGGGTTCCGTAGCCGAATGGCAAAAAACGGAACCCTTATAGATTCGTCATGTCTGTCTGTCTGTCCGTCCGTATGTCACAGCCACTTTTTTCCGAAACTGTAAGAACTGTTGAAACTTGGTACGTAGATGTATTCTGTGAACCGCAATAAGATTTTTTCACAAAAATAGAAAAAAAACAATAAATTTTGGGGGTTCCCCATACTTAGAACTGAAAACCAAAATTTTTTTTTCATCAATCCCCTATGGGGTATCTATGGATAGGTCTTCAAAAATGATATTGAGGTTTCTAATATCATTTTTTTCTAAACTGAATAGTTTGCGTTAGAGCCTGACTACTCTGAGAAGAAACAGCCGAAACAAACTCAGAGGTCACAGTCTCTTTTAAGGTCCAGACAAAATCAATAAAGAGGAAAGATTTGATTTGAAAAATTCTTTCAGTGTTAGATAGCCCATTTATCGAGGAAGGCCATAGGCTATTTATGATCACGCTACGACAACTAAGAGTGGAGCAGCAATGTAAAATGTTGCGAAAGCGGGGAAAATGTGACGCAAACGAAGTTGCGCCGGACAGCTAGTTTCTTATAAAAAAAACCTTGTCCCGACAATAAAGACCAAAAAAAAAATATTTTGGTGCAGTCGTTCGAAAGTTATGCACGTACAATGTACATACATTTCGCCGATACACAAGGCGATATACAAGGTGTTGTTTTGCAACCTCGTCAAATTCAAGGAGGTAAATAACAAAATGGGTAGGTTGTTTTTATGTTTTCCCTTATTTACGGATATCTGTAAGTGTGATCCACCCGTATTTTAAACGCAGCTCGTCTGATTCTCGCCCTATAACCGCGCTTCCACACATACAAACAATCTCTAACTTTTATTCGATAATTTCTTAATCCCTAAACCATGTTAAGGGGGTCATTCTGGAATATTGACAATTTTAAACAACCAAAAAAGACAGCCTTTATTATTAACTAGCTGTCCCGCGCAACTTCGTATGCGTCACATTATCCCCGATTTTGAAACATCATTAATTGCTGCTCCATTCCTATTTGTCGTAGCGTAATGATATATAAGTAGCCTACAGCCTTCCTCGATAAATGGGCTATCTAACACTGAAATATTTTTTTTAGATTTAGATTCAAACAAACAAACTCTTCAGCTTTATAATAATCTATACAAATAAATAAAATTGAAGTGTCTGTTTGTAATATTAAAATAACCGCTTTTTACTACATGCATATGAATGTATATACGGTACATATACCAAAATAACATTTTTTACATTTTTTGTCTGTCTGTTTGTTCCGGCTAATCTCTGGAACGGCTGGACCGATTTGGACGGGACTTTCACTGGCAGATAGCTGATGTAACGAGTAACTTAGGCTACTTCTATTTTAGAAAAAATCTAAAATTATTACAAAAAAACTAAAAACTTTTTTTAAAAATCCGGGCGTACCAAGTCGCGGTCATAGCTAGTCTAAACTAATATTATAAAGAGGAAAGATTTGATTGTTTGTTTGCATTGAATAGGCTCTCTCAATTATGGCGTGACCAAGGATATTGAGGATTCATTTTAGTATATACTCCGTTGCAAAAAAACGGGCACCTTACAGTCATGGCTTTTCAATGGATTATATTAATATTTTTAGTATGTCATTGCTAGCTTAGATGACTATAAATTTCTTATTATCAATGAGAATCTACTTTTTAACACTTACATCTTGGAATCGGTGTTTAAGTCAATGTAAACAGAGAGCCGTGTTAAAATGGACATTTTTATGGGTCTAATGAAATCAAGACTACTTACCTGTAATTTTATGGTATTTAAAAAGACATTAAAAATATAAAATTATAACAACTATGGCCTCCCCTTGCAGCGATTACGGTATTTTATTGTCTTGGCATGCTTTCCACCAGGTTTTTGATAGTGTCCTGTGGAATGTGTTCCCACTCAGCCGAGATCACACTTTCAAGCTCCCTGATGTTTTGTGGAGGTGGTTGGACAGATCGTACTCGCCTTTTTAGGAGTTCCTAGACGTGCTCAATGGGATTAAAGTCGGGGCTCCGCGCTGGGCAATCCAAACGACGAATACCGACCTCTTGCATCTGTTATGGGAAGGCTTATAAATATTAAAATTTATTGGCTGATGCATGGCCCACCATTCAACAAAATATGGGAACGATTTACTCAATTGAATATATCCTAAAAAAATCCTCGTTTATGATGATTGTGTCATCATTCACTGTCATGTTCTTCGACGTGCCTTTTTATTTTTTTATTAGCAAGAAATATAAATTTTAAATTATGCTTTCAGTATTGTAAAAGCGCTTAGAGCAATTTCAATTTCTGTATCGGTGGTCTTCACATTGGCTGTGACGAGACAGAACAGCCGGGGTAAAACCGACACGCGCCACCAACTACCAACGCTCGCCTCAACGTTGGGGCCAATACTATTAGCTAGATCCACACGTTGGACGAGTGTCGTAAGAGTCAACATTGGGGCCAATGTGTGGAGCCGGCCTTAGACATTCAGACCAAAACTAAACAGACCGATTTGTTACAAGTAGTATACCTAACTGGATTACGATTTTATTCGTCTTGTCCCGTCTATCGCTCGTAAATATTTGAATGTCTTTGCTTTATGGGCTGGCTGGCCTATAGTAAGGACTTTTCAAATTTCGAAATGGTAGCCCCACGCTAGGGCTGCTCATGAGAAAAAAAAAATTGGGATTATGTATGTATGTCTATTAGAGCCCAGCAGAACCCAGAAGAAATTCAATTGATGCCTTGATGGTTTGGTTGCGAATTGTGGGAAGTGCCTTTGATTTCAATTCAACAAATTTCAAATAAATTGTGTCTTCATAGTAAGTACATTTGGATCTAGTAAGTGGGTACTGTGTACAGACTCGGTACAGGAAAGTATTAAACTTCACTCTGAAGCCTTTCTGGAGTTTACCTTTACTATCATGGCGTTTTCGGATTTACGTGAATCTGATTGCTGTTGCACACCAATGTTATTATCCATTTCAACTAGAGGAATTGGTCTCAACATATGTTCATTTTATGCTGATGCTGTGAGATATAAACCGATGCTTGCTCTCCCAGATATACACGCTGTTTATCGAGCAATGCTCGCTATTGCGGAGGCAAAATTAAATAGAGTGGGCTCACCTCCAAGAAATTATGAAAACGTCTATAGGTATAACCACAGTTTGGGATATACTGTAGAGTCAGGGGATGATTTTTTTATTCCTGTAACTTTACAAAGAATAATAAATGCAATCGGAGTAATCAAGAATGGAGACGAAGGTGTTTATTTTCCTGCAATGTCAAGAAACACCGAAATAGATGGTAAATTTGTACCAAGACCTGAGAATATCCTTCTATCAAATCTTCGTGCAACATTAGAAGCCTTGGCAGATTCTAATGACTCAGAGGCAGCAGCATTAAATAGGAAGAAATTTTATCTAAATAATCCATTACCAGCATCTAAATGGGATCAGAGGCACACCTTACTAAATGCTGAACAGATAATGCCAGCTGAATATAACTATGATACTGATCTCAAACTGGATTTAAAAGCTTTAGAGTCCTTAAGTTCTTGTTGTAGGTTACCCCTTACAGTAAATTTGCAAAAAGTCCGTTACGAGGCTGAAGGAAATATTTCAAGTCTAATGAGCAGTCAAATGAGTAAGCTGCGAACACCTGATCTGGGATCAGAAGAGACGCTCACTGATTACTACCGCCATGCTAATCCTGAAAATGACATAACCATGTTCTACAGCTGTGTTAATCTAAGTGATGAGAACATTATGTTAGGAGCAACTATGCTACTGGGAGAAAGGCCAGTTATTGAAAACTGCCCTCAAATCTCTGTATATGCTTCACGTTCAAAAATTATGAATCCTTTTTTCTTTCGTAATAGTTACCAACACAGTTTTCGCAAGCAAAATGATAAAAACTGATGTCTTTTTCATATCTATTTAGTACTCTTAGAAGAATCAAAGCTTACTATTGCGCAGCGGCAAAGATCTGCTTTCAAGCTTCGTGAGAATGATGAAAAAAAATCTGACTCTGAGCTACTGGTTCAGATGCCGCTTGTTCGCCCTAGAACATCTCGTCGACGATCATTGTCCACTATCAGGGAGTCTGGAATTTATGAAATGGACGGGTAATAACTTTTTTTTTATGAATTTTCTACTGATTTTCCATAATTACATGATTATTAATTATTTCATAGATATCGTCCCTTGAAACGTGGGGAGGATAGAGACAAAATGAAGGAGCGACTGGCAAACACAATGGCCAATGGCGACAACCAAGAACAACAGTCACAGCCACCACCTCGAATTATGAAAAAACCACAGCCCAAGTTGCCAACTTCTAAGCAAATGTGGAATGAATGTGAGACTTTAATGATACAATTCTTTTGCTGCTCAATTAGTATAATTTCATAACAGAAATAGAAAAAGAACGAAAGAAAGCTCCCATATTTTGAAAGAGATATTGCACAATTCACCTGTTTTGAATGTACTATTCTATTTTGTATATTATTTACTGATATTATATTAATTTCAGTGGTAACTCAAATTCGAGAACGTACTGAATGGCTTGCCGAAATGGAGTATTTGGGTCAAGCTGGCCCACACCGAGACATTATAAAAGATCAGATCGCTGAGAGGATGCGCTCCTTGGATGCTTTGGGCATTGATGACAGTGAGTGCTCAACTCCGAAATCAGCAGCTTCTGGATTCACATTAAGATACCAGGAACCGGAACCAATTGGTCAGAGACGTAACTCATCAGGTACTTGTCTTTTTCTAGTTTTTGTTTGAATGATCTTGTGGGTTTAGTGATCCCTAGTGTTACCACTACTGGCTCCCGGTTTGATATCCGGGTCAGGCAAAGTGTTATTAGGTGTTCCATCAGGGATTTCTCAGCAACAGCTACAGGGTCTGGATTTGTGCCCAGTTTATGGTAATAGGCTAGCCCCTATTATATGAGATTTAAACATTAGTGGTGAAATGTGGGTGACCTACCATGTACACCTCTGCCTAACCCTTTGGGGATCACAGATGTGATGTTATGATGAACAATATCAAGTCAAGTAAGTCCAGGATATCATGGAAATCCTAAAGTTGGGCAGACTATTTACTGTACCTACTTCACACACCACAATCGCGTACACTCGACAACCAATCAATGCAAAACCTGTTTATGCGGATCTCTCATCGTAAAGGAAATCTATACAAAGCGTGGTGTTTTGCAGTGTGTACAGACAGCGTGATTAAGAAGTTACCCCCCTGGCGTACTCGGCCAAACTGTAGAGGGGTTAGCGGGTTAGCACATACTGACGCTGTCTGTACCTTCACACATTTCACATGCAAATAATATTCAAAATCAAAATATTTTATTTTACATAGGCCTACTGGGCACTTATAAAACGTCGACAGAAGAGGCATGGTTCGGGTTGGTCGTTTCCTATGGAGAAGAACCGGCAAGAAACTCCATGGTTACTCTTTTAAAATCATTTGGTTCTACAATATTTGGATATGTTACAGCGTTAGTACCTAAGTATGAGAGGACAGCGTAGGCCCGACAATAAGTCATCGCTTACTACAAAAGGTAGAAAAAGATGATAGTGAAAAAAAAATAAAAAATCTAAATCAAAATTCAAATTTCAAAGGAGATCAGTACATCATTCCGAACTATTCTCCTCTCCTCTTCGAAAAAAATCATATGAAGTTTTTAAAAAATCAAGTCGAAATGTATGGAACAGCTCATTTTTAGGGTTCCGTACCCAAAGGGTCAAACGGGACCCTATTATTGAGATTTCGCTGTCCGTCCGTCCGTCTGTCATCAGGCTGTATCAAATGAACCGTGATAGTAAGCCAGTTGAAACTACAGATTATGTATTTCTGTTGCCGCTATTACAACAAATACTAAAAACTGAATAAAAGAAATATTTAACGGACAAAAAAAGTTATTTCATGACTTAGTAGGGGTGTTGTTTGCAACACCTTTCTGTTTTTAACCCCCGACCAAAAAACAGGGATGTTATAAGTTTGACGTGTGTATCTGTGTGTCTGTCTGTGGCAACATAGCTCCTGAATGGATGAACTGAATTTGATAAAGTTGGTTTCGTTTGAAAGGTGTGTTAATCGAGAGTGTTCTTAGCTATGCTTCAAGAAAATCTGCTCAGCCGTTTGAAGATCATCACCTCTTTTCTAGTTGATGAAGGGATATAAACAACTTCCAGGTCCGATCACAGATGACAGGTCTGATCGATTCGAAATCTTGGTCACCATGGGTATAACCAGGAGTGGTGGCTGCGCCTTCCCCCCTCCCCCTAAAAAGGCTCAGGATTTTAAAAAATTATAATTTTCCCTGTTTTCGTTAATTGGCGAGAAGAGGCGCCGAGAAAAGTCGAAGGAATGTGGAAGCTCCATGCCCTTATATTTTTTTTTTGCAAAAAAAAATATAAGTTTATGAAGCATGACATAAAAATAAAATATAAATATACTTCAATTCTGTTGGACTTTCACCTATCATATTCTATCTTATTTTTTCAGTGTCATCGAGTAGATCAGACAAGAGTGCGAAAAAACAAAGTGCCCGGAATACAGTTAGAGCTCGGAACAAGGAAGAAAACGTATCGTCCTACTCTCAGTTATCGCCGTTACAATACTCTCCTAGACGTCGCCAATGATCGTTCAATTAAACAACACAAGGGGTTGATTTTATTTATTATTATTTTCGGCATTTGATCCTGGAGCATAGCAAGCACATTTAATCTTTTAAGGTCCTCCATCACTAGAACTCTCGCCTGTAATGCAACATCCAAGATTCGATTATTAGCATCTAGTTACAATACTGGCTCACTGACTGACGAGTATTCGTATAGTCGTTTGCGCCACGATATGGTCATTACAAGTGGTGCGCATTAATGTTATAAATTGTATAATTACTGGATGCGCACTGTAAGTCTCGGTTCTCCTTATCCACTGATGTAATTTTCGAATCTGAACTGTTACATTTCTGGCGAATGCTCCTGGTGAGGGAGTGGCGGGAGCGCCCTAAGGCTTCTTTACTCTATGCGGGCGGCACAGCCATCTGGCACCCTGGCTGGGCCACATAAATGAGCCCCTGCGCTGCAGTGTGTAGAAGCCCAAATCACAAAGCTTTGTTGAACAATAGTAAGTTCTTAGATTCTTTGTTACTCTTTTATGTTTTAATTTTGTCTTTTTTTAGATTGTATAATTAAGTAGGTACATTAATATGCACTTATAAGGGAAGGCTTGGCTAGTAAAGTACTTAAATATTATAATACACTGCCTTACTTTGTCTGTGGGGCAACTGGAAAACTATCTCAGCAGTGCCAATATATTCTTGTTTTAACTTTGTCTCAGCCCAAACCTTCGAGGCTTAAAACTCTGGCCATACAGAAGCGAATCTCTCACGGAACGCGAGACAGAAAACTCTCGCACCGATTATACCAACGCTGTGTGTGTTGTGTTCAAAAATCGCTCGACTTCCTGTTAAATAAACTCCCTCAGATTTTCTTCAGCATGGTCAGAGTTTTAAGTACGCAAGTAAAGTTCTTAAATATTTTTTTGAGTTTAGAACACAGTTACAGCTATCAATTTTGTGAAGAACTTTGAGTCTTAAGAATACAGATACCTGGCTTATTGTCTAACTTAAAGTTAGAACTCGATTCGTAACAAGAAAATTTCTTTCAAAACTATAAATGTACCTATTTTATAATTTGTCGTCATTTCATATTCTAATAAAACTTGTTTTAATTTGTAATCAAATGATTTTTATTTTCAACTCGGAACCTACTTTTGTCGTAAGGTCGAAGTAATAACAGATCTCACTTATCAAGACATCATCATCTGTGTTACTTGGTTATGTTCTTGGGTATAACCCGCGTCCAGGGCGTGTACCACATGTCCTTAAACAAATAATAATAAGTTTGCATTCAATTCCTTATTATACGACTGCCCACAAAAAAGTGTTATGTTTTCAGGGTTCGTGTTTGTAATTGTCTGTGAGTTTCAAATCTCGGATAGTTAGTATAAAAAAAATCGGTCTCGCTTCGCATCCGTCGTTTACTTTCTGGATTCTGCTTCACTTAAAAGACTTACCCATTTCTATTCTCATTTCTAAATAAATAAACAACAATACTCATTTTCCCGAGGGGGGGTACTAAATTAGCTGTGGAGCTTAGAGGAGCAGAAAATGTTCCTACCAGCGCCCGTGGTCGTGATGTTGAGGTCCATCCAGGGTTGTCCAGAGCGTTATACCGCTACATAAGTCTCATTGAGCAGTATTTTATACAAAACTTTGGTAATAACTTTTATTACTTATTTCTAATAGGCCCCGGATAACGGGAAATGGAACCCTTATTAGCATCATAAAAGTAGCATTTAAAAGTTATCGGGTCAAAAGTAATGTTGCGGACACACGAACTACACAGTCGGTTTGGCTATTTAGCCTAGCATTGTAGAATTTGACGCGTTATGGGATCACGGTATAGTCAAGTGGCGCATGCTGCCATTCATATTGTTGGCCCGTGACAGAGTACAGGAATTCACAGGATATGCAAGGGATAACCTTACACCCTGTATAATGTTAAGTACATTGAAATAAAGGATTTTTCAAATCCGAAACTGAGGAATAGCGAGAAATACTGAAAGAAGTCTCGGTCCCGATTTAGATGAAAACAAACAAGGCGCAATTGGATTTTTGAAAAATCAATTCCATTCATTGCCTGGAATTGAAAAGATTTTGAAATAAAAAAAGTATGCTACCTACCCTAACAAAACAATACATTCTCACTCACTTATTAAGTAGTAATCTTAGGGCAAAGTGGCGTATGACCACGTTACGGCTATCCCATTGTCTAGTCCATTTGTAGACGATAATATTATTGAATAGTTTGTATAAAATAATTTCAGATGAGAAAATTTTCTTGTTTCACACTTTTTATAGAGTGATTTTAGTACTGTAGTCGGTTTTAGTGTTGAACTAAATAAATCTAGCGAGATAGACATAGAATTCTCGAATCGAAATCTCAGACCGCCTTGTAATTACGAGGAAAGAGATTACTAATTAAGTAGGTAGGTTTGGATATTTAAATAAACCACTGCCGATTACTAAATTTACTTACATAATTATATTTGTATTATTTGCAGAATAAATACGAATAAATTACATTAATCACTATCATCAATGATTGTTACTGTCTTAGTTATTTTCGACTTTGATTCATTAGAAGCACTAGACTTCCGCTTTTTTGTTTGACTGTCTTCATCAGATTTTGCAACTGTTTTGATAGGTTGATAGTCATTAGGAGGAGTTGCTTGAAGTTCAAAAGATGAATACCTCCTTATTGGCATATTTAGTACAAAGCTATCATCATCAACTGCATCCATATTTGGGCCAATCTTTATGTAACTAATAGTAGAGTATGCAGTATAGTGAAAATCTTCTATCAGATAATTTCCAACTAATAAGTATGCAATCACATCTTCAGCTAATACTCTTGAGAAGTTAGGCTCCTTTCCTTTATGTCTCAAATTGACTGGCCCTTTGAGGAACCATGCATCAAGCAACTTCTGAGCTGTTAGTTTTACATCTTGCTTGTCAGCATTCTCAATTATCCCAGCTAATGTTTTACAGAGAGGCTTTAGATTAAGTTCTTTAACATTTGTATGAGGACGGCAACAGACATCACACATTTTGTTACAATCTGCATCACCCCATGTTTCATCAAAATGCTCAGCTATAAGAAGCCTCCTACATGAGGTGCCATTGAGACAGTATTTGACCATACCATACAGATGCTCCAGACTCCCAACAGAGGAGAACACCATGGTACTGACTTTGAATACATCTTGCATTCTGTACATAGTAACACATTCTGCGCGAAGGCCATCACGACCTGCCCTGCCACTCTCCTGATAGTAGTTCTCCATAGACTTACTTATTGTGTGGTGTATTACAAACCGAACATCAGGTTTGTCTATCCCCATACCAAAAGCTACAGTGGCTACAATGGCTTGGTAGCGTTTTTCATGCCATTTCAAATGAACTTGTGATCGGGTGTTAGCAGCTAAGTTTGCATGGTAGCATCCTACTCTCAATCCCCTTTTACGTAAACCTTCAGAAATGTCTTCAGAATCTTTAATGCTGTTTGTGTATATTATTCCACTTTCACCCTTGTATCTTCCCTTCAGCAATTGTTCAAGAATTGTAACACATTCTTCCTGTGATGTTGGCTTCTCTAGTATTTTATAAAATAGATTTGGTCTGTTAAATGTAGACTTGATAACTAAACAACCAGAAATATTAAGAATTTTTTGCACATCAGTCAAAACACTAGCAGTGGCAGTAGCTGTCAGCCCTAAGATAGGGACATTTGGAAACATGTTAGACAAAATACCTAAATACTTATAGTCTGGTCTAAAGTCATGGCCCCACTGAGAACAGCAATGTACTTCATCTATAGCTATCCTTTGCAATCTACCATCTGCATAACATTTTTGTAAGTTTGACATAAATCTTTTGCTTTTAGCAAACCTCTCTGGGGTAACATACAGCAATTTGATCTGTGTCTTGTTATCTTTTAGTATGTTTAAAGCTGCAGAAGTTTCTTCCTTAGAGCTAGAGCTTGTGATCAGCTTGGCTGGTATATTCCTGTTAGTTAGTGATCTTACTTGATCTTCCATTAATGATATAAGGGGTGAGACTACAACAGTCAGGCCTGGTTTTACTAAAGCTGGCAATTGGTAACATAAGCTTTTCCCCGCGCCAGTCGGCATTACAACAATGGCATGTTGCCCTGACAGAGTTGAATTTATTGCGCCAAGCTGTTTGGGCCTAAAGCTTTCAATTTGGAACACATTTTTCAACGTACGCACTACATCGTCGGACCATTCGTAAGTTGTGCCTGCCCAATCTACACTGGCTAAGGTATCTGTTTTCAGTTTGTTCATAGAATTCTTCAATGAAACTTTCTTCTCGTGCAGTACACGTTGGAGATTCTTCCATTTTGATAACTCAGCGTCAACTTTAGATATTTCCTTATCTACACTTCTTAGCTCCTTTTCGAGGTCTTCTATAGTTTTCATTTTTATGTATTGTGATAAATTTAATTAATAATAAATAACTATGAGCGATTTTATTTCTAACGTTGTTTATTATTTACTGACTTGTCTTATAACTGTCAATGTCAGTATTGTCAGTGCTTTCTTCGGCGTTTTGCGGGTTCATGGTTCGTACTGAAACCACAACGCTTGTTAATTATTTTCTTATCTATATTTATAAAAAATGAATCTCTGTATCATTTAATTTATAGTAAAAATAATGTGAAGAAATCTATTGAATGTGTACGTTCACACTGTAAGACAACGGATATTGTGTTTACAAGAAAATTGGTTATACCCACATGATTTCATTTATATTTTTTGAGCATTTCGACATTTTACTAGCGCATATTTACTAATTACATATGATGCGAAAAAACATGGTTTTGCAGATTTAAATTGGTAGAGAGAGAGGTCTTATGGCCAGTGAAATTTGGCGAAGGGGTGCCGGGTGAGTCCAGCTATGCCAACTCTAGAGTTATTTACTGTATGCTTTCACCAACATAAACAATGAGATCAACCTACACTTCAACCACCAAGTTATCTGTGCAGGCGGGAAAACACAGAACTAAGTATGTACAGACGCCAGTAGGTCAAGCTACCCGCAACTGTCATATTTTTCCAATCAACCTTGAACCGTATTCTTTATAAACAAAGGTTGAAAATCTATAAGAGAAATTTGACAGTTTGTTGTAGCTTGATGTGCTGGCGTCTGTATAATTATACCAAGTTTGACTTATCGATGTATTTTTGCTTGACAAGTAGCGCCACCTTGAACTGCACACAATGTGCAATTTTGCCAGGAACTTCATGGATTTAAAATAATATTATTTTTAGGAATAAGCTAGGTAACTTTTTAATACGTAACACGGATAAAGAATATTAAGGGTTTCTTTTCGGATTCACTGAACACCGTTTGGTATAAGTATTCTACTCAGTTTGGTATAAGTATCTTTGACTGAACCGAACGCGAACGTACCTTTTCATGATAAAATAGTGTACCTACTATTTTGTCATGATTCTGTATCCTGCGGTTGCCTATAGAAAGGCGACTGTAGGCATAACATGGTCAATCGACATTTTTATTTAATGAGTCAATCGCATGTTCTGTGCAGCTTTCCAAACTTATAGCATTTGTGTTTCCAAACGGAGACACAAAAAAGAACCTACCAAATCAAGTAGGTTAGCGTTCGGTAACAATCTCAACCTAATTTTATTCAATTCACTATATCGATATAAATGAAAACTTCCTGTCCGATTGCGGAAGTCTTTCTTATTGAAATCGACGAAGTGTAAGGGAGCGCACGAAGTGGGCCCAAATGAGTGGTTGTTAAATGAATTATGTAATATTTATTGATAACACAGTCTCAACTTCTGATATTTATACGGTCTATGCTATGTGATAGTGGAGCATTTGTTTTGTGAGTAAACAATGTGGTTTAGAGTTCTAACCATTGTAACGATGTGAGTACCTAAATTAATGGATACAGTCTTTTTATTTTTTATTTGTGTCATAATATTTTAGTCGGGTCCATATTGGCTCACCTAAAGTTCTTTACCCGAAATTGTTCTTCCTAACGATTTGTAATCCGAATGATCATTCTTCCTAAAATTTTTCATCATAAAGTTTTCATTTATTTATACTATTTGTAGTGCTACCGGCGATGTTCATAACACTCATGTTTCCGAAAATTGTAATTAATAATATCATTAATGTAAATAATTTGAACTCCTACTGTTTTTTATCATAACTCTTTTATCCCTAAACTTATTTACCATAATATTTTCACTGATACTCAGATAGAAACATTTACCAAGTGTAATAAAAATATTGTGGGTAGGAGATGATATTTATGGTTTTAATTTGGGTGGGGATTTAGTCAGAGTGTCGTCTTGGGGGCACTATGAAAAAATACTTAGAAAAAATTTGCGACCAATTTCGAGGTAGCGCTCGCCGGCCGCTGCCGCGGCACCGCTCGCTTCGCTCGCTCGGCTCGCGCGTAGTGGGTCACAGTTCTAACCTAACCTATGGATATCTTTATGAATAAAAATAAATCTAAACAAAAAAGTTATGACTTTGAATAATAGTGTAAAAGATGGTTATGTTGAGAAAATATAGGAAAACAAATAAAAGTATAATAGATGTTTATTGCTACTGACATTATGAAGTTGAATGCTTCGGAATTATGAACATTAGAGACAGAGTAATTAGGAATTGCGATTGTTAGGATGAAAAATGTTAGGAAGAACATTTTCGGATTTCCAATTATCGGAGTTGAAAATTTAGGTGAACTTTGGCGCACCCATTTTAGTCGCATCCGTTAGTTTACTTCTACATTATTTACTGTAGTGGCGGATTTAACAGCAGGCTGAGTAGGCTGGAGCCTAGGGCGGCAGATTTTTAGGGCGGCTTTGAGGACCGAATTTCCTTGAAGGTAGAGGCAAGGGTGGCAAAAACTTTACAGCCTATACCTTGGAAATTTGTAAGTCCGCCACTGCTGTAAACCGTTTTTACCGTTCAAAGTTTTGTGTTCTATTAGAAACGCACTTAATTAAAAAAGGGTCTTACTGCTATCATATACAACATAAGCTTGTTGGTCTAGTGATCTCAAGTACCTAGGGACTGCTGAGCACGAGGTCTTGGGTTCGATTCCCAGGTCGGTTAGTGTTCACTATTGCTCACGTCTTCTGTGTAAGAGAAAAGTCCTTTGTCCTGCAGTGGGGCCAGCTGGTTTTATTATGAGTGAAAATTATATGAGACTTAAAGAATTGCCGACACGACTCAACGAGCTGTTGAGGGATTACTTATACTTGGTCCATGGATATCCATACTGGCAACATAGGTAGGTACACATCTGGCTAGGCTTACCCCTTTTGGAAACACTAACGTGATGTTAACATTGACGAACATTATTTTTGAATAGTGCTTTTCCTGTCCTACAGCTTGTCTTACACCAGTGCTGAAGTTGCGGTCCTCATACTCGCCAGAGGAGGCTCGAAGGGTGTGCGTCTTAAAAATTTGCAAAAGGTTGGCGGTACGAGTTTGTTGAGTCGTACAATAAACACTGCTAAGGCTGCTGGCTTCCATGATATAACCGTATCCACAGATAATCCATTAATAGCGCTTCATTGTATTAAAGGTTTGTAGTATGATCCGTGTCCCGTGTCCTAATATGAAGCGATCGTCGCGCGAATTAAAATCCCGATCATTACGTTTTTTTTGTATCGTGACGATCGAGGAGGAGCTCGTTGCTTAACAATAACGACTGCAGGCTGCAGGCGTAGATATTCAAGGTTAAGCCACGCTTGCTTAGATCGGGCCGTGGATTGGAATGATCCATTACATAACGAGTTTTTTCCATGGCTCGGAAAGCAACCAACAAACATTAAGCCGTTGGTCCCGGCTATCATTTGTAGATTTTTGGCAGTCATTACAGGTGCAGTGGGCCGAAAATCTGACAAGCAATCTAAACAAGGGGTATCGTATTACCCCAAGTCACGTCTGCCCTGTATCAGTAGACCTATTATCAATTTGATTTTTTTCGTTACTCCGACGTTTCATTTGCTCCGAAAATCTTTATACCGAAGTTACACTTAGCCGAAATAACATTTTTTCGAAGTATTATGTTTCCGAACTTTCATTATACTACTGTTTCAAGTAGGCATGCTGCGTGCAAGCAGGCATGCAACATGCAGCAAGCATTGTTTATGTCACGGCTTTGGCGTTGCGGGGTTTGGGTGGCCCCACGCGAGCTTGTTGTCGCAGATGGTTTTAACGCTTACCTGCTCCTCAGTTCGCGGGCCGCCCCACCTCTCCGCGCCTACGCGGGCCGCCCCACCCTCAAAAGAGGCTTCGGCCAATAGCAAAAAGTTATTTTGTAAATCGGCGAAATAAGGTTCGGTAAAATAATACATATGGCACATGATACTTCCATGATCACATGCGTAGTTTGGGGACCACTACCTAACCTACCTAATTTTGTCAAAATCAAACTTGTTACCGATAACTCTCGATAACTCCTTAACGATGTTAGAGTAAGAAAATGACTGTAACTATGGTTTAATTTTATTCTTATTATGTAAAAATATGTCAAATAACGCATAATATAGCAAAAGAGACGTCGGTCAATAATTTTCCGAATTTTGTTATTATGACCGATTGGTCTGCTTGGAGGTTAGAGGTTAGTTAGGCATTTGCTCCATATAAAATATTGGCATTAAGCGTGCCCAACATAGTTGGGAAACGGCTAGGCAGATAAGTTGTTGATCGCATATAGAATATGCGACGATATAGAACAGGCAGAGCGCCTCATTTGGAAACATGTTTAAATGGAATGTTGTTTGAATTGTTTTAGATAATGTTACAGTTTATCATCGAAGTTTTGTAACTGCAACTGATTGGGCACCTTCGATATGGGGAGCGCTCGAATTTTTGTCATCTCGACCAAATGTGAAGATTCTAATATTGATGCAAGTTACCTCGCCATTTACTCGACCTACACAGCTGAGAAGAGCTTTTGAAAAAATAACGAGTCCTGTTCCATTTGATTGTGTGTTTTCTGTGACAAGGTAATCCATAATTCCCCAGCCTCAGTCACGTGAAGCAATGACACTTAACTACACGCACAAGCACATAAATAAAATAGACTTTATTTATTAACAGAATAGTAATAACGTTTTCTAATGGTTGTTAACCCTTCATTGCCATTAATCTGCTACCAGGTCAGCAGAGGCAGATTGTGTCGAGAGCGCCCTAGGAAGTACCTCATCGACGCCCCTCTAGCGCCCATACTATTAAATGCTGAATGTTTACTCAAAAAACAGATTTTTAAGGGTTCAATTAACTATCTACGAATGCAGCGTAAGTTCATCTTAGAATCTCAAATGCAAAATCTAGCTAGTAGCTACCTCACAAATATTAGCACCTCGGATTGGTTGGATTGTCTATACTTGTTCCTAAAAAGAAATAAAAGTTACTATGTAATTTTGTCCAATTACTTGAAAACTCTAGGAACTGTAAGAAAATGTCTCTTCACTTCAGAAAAGTTAGTTTGTCTTTAGTCATTTTATTCAGACATAGATGTTACTTTATTTAATGAGGGCTACAAAAGACCTAAGGCTCAAAGAGCGAGCGAAGCGAGCTCGAAATTTTTAAATACCCTACCTTAGACAGGTTAGAATTGTTTAGACCCTTCACACAGGAGTTACTTGGTCCACTAACTTACAGAACAAGTCAATATTCAAGAGGAAGTAGGCTGCAAGAGCGAGCGCAGCAAGCTCGAAAATTTTTTTTACAACCTATATTGGACAGGTTAGAAACACGCGTTAGTTCAAAGTAAATGTGTAATTTTGTAGAGGTAGTAAGATATATACTCAGAGGCTTTTTGTTTGGTTTTCCTGTACGCTACAATTTATTACGTACTTACTGACTATTTTTGTGGCATCAGGTAGGCACAGTTATGAATTTTAAAAAATCTGTTGAAGATGTGTATTTGAATTTTATTTAAGCATTTCTTTTTCTATATTAAAAAAATCCGAGCGCGCACCCTTTGTAACCTCGCGCCCCTAGGTACGTGCTTAGTTTGCTTTAAGGATAATACGTCTCTTCAGGTCAGGCTGTTTTGCGGCATAGGCCTCCTCAGAGGCAGTTACTCCTCTCACCTTTACACCTGTCTAACTCTACGTGTTTTTCGATTTCTTGGGTACCATCCTGTGACTTTTTTGGTCCATTTTTCCGTTTTGGCTTTCATCATACGACCTGTCCGTTTCCAATTTACTGGTTTTTACTCTAACGTCTGCCACTTTAGTGCTGTTCCCAATTTTTTTAGCTTTCCATTGGCCTTGCATTCATAGATTAATCATGCTCCTCTCCTTTCCTCTTTGACATACAACAGCACAAGCAGATATGATTGATCTAGGCATATTATCCTATTTGCTGGCATCAGCAATTAATTGTCTAAGCCTTGGAAATATAATTACAAGTCTTTGTGTGTATATAAATAATTAGTGACTGGGGTAACATACTTGAATTAATAATCGACAAGAAAAAGTTTTACATTTATAACATTTCTCTTTTAGGAGCAACAAGTTTCGTTGGCAGCTTTTGAATGGAAAATTCTATCCAGTGAACTTTCAAGTTGATGGTCGAGTCCGTAGGCAAGATTGGAACGGAGAGTTTTTGGAAACAGGAGCCTTTTATATAACGAGGAGATGGCTTTTGGAAAAAGGAAAATTTCAAAATTACAAGTACGTGTCAAAACGTATATTATAATTGGAATCATTCGTGTGCCTCCACTAGTTTTTGTTCGTCCTATTCCTAGCCAGTTTGTTATCTTGTCATGCTAGTCGTGTCGAGCTTGAGCCATGCCACGGAAGTGTGACGGACGAGAGACGGATCGAAAACATCGTTAACCATGGTTCGATTCATGGTTAACGATGAATCGACCCGGATGTTCTAGGCCTACAAGTGTAGGCTTAGAACATTGGGCATTCATCAAACACTACGCACCGACTGACCTCCTGACACTCTGACTGATATCTTTTTTTTTATGGCAATTCGGGCTGATGCTGTCAGCTGATTCTGTACATCTGTTTTTTGACTGACAGTGACACTTGACAGTTACTACTTACGTGTTTTCGAAAATTTTAAACAAAAGTTATTTAATTATCATTATTACACACTATTAATACGAAAACGACTATTTCAGCTGTACTGTACTAGAAGTTAGTGCCACAGAAAGTTTAGAAGTCGATACACCGGGAGATTTGCAGCTTGCGAATATATTACTTAACACTAACTTAGTTGTTTAAAAGTGTATTCGTAAACAAACGAAGCTGTAAGCAAGGTAACGCAGTTTTAGATTACATTAGATTACATTATACTTTTAGAACTTAGTTATCGAAGCAAGGAAGTCTAACGGTTACGCCTCGTGTAGTAGCCCATTATCGCATTTTGCCATGCTCCTATCCTTTTCCGTGGCATAGATAGTCATTTGTTGGAGCGAGAAACAGAGCGGGATTGCTGTAACACGCGGCAGCATCCGCGATACGGACGGCAGAAAAGGATAAGAACATGAAAAAATGCCATTCTGTGCTGATAGATGAGGTGCAAACTTAAAGAGTTGGAACTTAGAAAGTTGGGTAGGTACATGGCTGGATATGAAAGGCACCCGAATGTTTCGTATGTAGTGGGTTACGATCTACACTCCCAAATAAATAGGTATGCCCTGTCTGTCTGACGTTGAACTTCCAGCTTTTTGGACCGTCATTTTACTCATGGTGTGAATACTTAGCATTGAACCTAGATAACGCAAAAATTTAATATACATAAATGTATAGGGCAGTATTGAGTAATTTTAACTGATTTAAAAAAAGACTTGCTGGGACCGCATGTCAAAAAAGTCAATGAAACAAACAAAGACAGTATACTCTTTGCTGACGATATATCGGTAATCGTTGCAAATGATAATAAATCAGACATAATTCACGAAAAAAACCTAAATACAATAGTAAATCAAGTTTTAAAATGGCTAGAAAATAATTATCTTTGTGCAAACCTTAGTAAAACCAAATACATAAACTTTCAAAATTACAACTCAAAACCAAAAACATATAAAGTAAATTGTCAAGGACAACAAATAAACGAAGTAAGTGAATATAAATTTCTTGGACTCATTCTTGATCAGCACTGTCACTGGAAATTACATATAGAACATGTTTGCAAGAAACTCAACCAATTTGTTTTTGCACTTAAACGTTTAAGACGTACCGCTAGTGAAGCAGTCGCCCTGACTGCTTACCACGGGTATGTATCCTCCTTACTCCGGTATGGACTCCTACTCTGGGGGAACTCGACAAATATAAATGAAGCATTTATTGTTCAAAAAAAATGCCTAAGAGCAATTTGCGGTATCAGCCCATTAACATCCTGTCGACCACTGTTTAAAAAATTAAGGCTATTAACTCTAACAGGCCTTTTCATAATGCAGGCTGGTATTTTTGTCAAGGAACACTCGAAGTTTTTTATAGCATGCGACCTGCATTCGAAATACACTCGTCGAGATCCCACAAGATTAAGAATACCTGCACATCAAAGCACATTATGCCAAAAAAATAGTTTAATCACTGCAATAAAAATCTTTAACAACATACCAAAAGAATTAAGAGAGCTCCCTTTAAAATATTTTAAATCGAAATTGTATAAATGGCTCATTGATAATTGTTTTTATAGTGTAAAAGAATTTCTAGAAAAAAAAATAGCTGATAGATATGGTTACTGAGCTCTACAAAATATTTCATGTTGCTGCGTTTTTTTAGTTTTTTATTCTTTATTTATTTTTAAGTTTATAATAATTATTTAAAGATTTCGAATGGATACGAAGCCTTAAATTGTAAGTGCTAATATAGCACTAGCGTTGTAGTATTAATATTTTAACAAATTTATGTTTCATATTAAAATTCACGTTTAACATTTTCAAATATTTGTATGCCATTCTATGGCAAAACATGTAAGTTCACAACCCTATTTATAAGATCTAAATGTACCATGTTTTTACGCAAATAAAAAATATTCTATTCTATTCTATTCTATTCTAGACACCGACTTCCCTAAGTATAGTTACTTTAATGTTTTTTTTAAAAGACAATTTCTTTCTGCACAAAGCTTTTTATTAATAGTGGAACTTAAGATTGGAAACACATGAAGCTTCTGAAGATAATTTTTTATTAGTTGTTAAACACAATTGTTTTATGTTACTAATACTTCTATTAAGTAAGGCATTTAGTTTTCATCTCATAAATATTCCATTCCAGTTTGTATGATGACAAGTGAGAGAGTGACGTTCGAAGACTTGGAAGCTACTGATGTAATTAGTGTGGAGCTTGTGCCTGAACGTAAAGGTCTCATACTTAAACACTGTGAATACTATGTCAGCTCAAGAAGACATGGCACAACAGTTTCAAGGAGATACAATGATTTTGTGCAGCTATATGATGTCTTATATGCCAAATATCCTTATCGGTATGTTTTCAAATTTGTTTATAGCATTTCTTCCAGTTACTTCGTACCTTTCTAATTTTAAGATAATTATTAAGTCTCAACTGAGACTGCCTCGTTGGTGAGTGTAAAGGTTTCTGCTGAGCCTAAGGTTCCAGTTTCGATTACCAGGTTGGTTTGTTGTTGTGATTTTCCATTGGGAATTTTTAAGTAGACAGAGAGTCTAGATTTGTGCCGGTTGATGGCAATTTGCTTGCCTCCTATAACATGGTACTTAAGCATAATGTTTGATACAGCATGTATCAGAAAGGTGTCAGCTTTTGCAAACATTTGGGTCAACTAGGTAGCAGTATGGGACATTTGGTTATTTTTTCGCGATTTTCATCTTGTTTCCATGAAGGAAGTGGTTCAGTTTGACGGTCTGTACTTCTGTACCACACCCTGAAATATGACCTCACCTTTCTGTTACACACTGTATACAAGTTATGTTATTACACCAATTTGTCCATGGCTGTATGGCCATTATACAGTAATTCACACACATTTTCTTTATTCTAGCGCAATTTGCCGCTTACCACCAAAGCGCGTGGTGGTCGGTGGAGGCAGTTCCCGGTTCCTCTTACGTCGACGTGCCGCCCTCCAGCGCTGGCTGACCCTGGTCGCGCGGCATCCAGTCATGGCCCACGATGCTGATCTTAGAATCTTCCTGTGCGAGACCACCATACGACTTGAGAAGCCCAAACATGATGAGTTTGTTCTTGCTGGCACTCAAGAAGAAGGCCCTGTAAGATTTTGATTAAAACAATTATAAATGCATTAGCAATGGGTTTACATCTATATCTACTATTTACTAAGACCTACTACGGCTTACGCGGGTGAATGTCTGTTCAGGGAGATAAAAATTCTCGAAACTTGCGGAAAATAGTACGATAATTACTTCCTCGTATTTTTACTTCCCCTTAGTTATAGGTAGTACGGGGGACTTTTTGTACGCGGTACTTCTGGGCCCTCATGTGATGCAGTTGTATTGTAACCAATCTATTTTTTTGGTCAAAAATTCCTCAGGCAAAATCTCTCGTCTGCGTAGGCCTCCAGTACTACATCTATGGTGGAACTTGTCCTCATGACCTCCATACTTTAGTTCTCTTATCTGAACCACAAATACATGTTTTAGTTATCATGCCAAGCATGCATAACATGAATAACACAGTGCTGTGAGTACTGATAGTAAAATATAGTAGAACTGATAACACAGACAGGAAGGATGAATATTTTATAAAGTTATCTCATAATTCACGAGACTTCAAATCATCATACTTACTGTTTTTTTTAGTGTTGTGTACAGTCAGCAAAAGTATTAGTTGTAAGGAAAAAAATATAAATATTTCCACTTCAGTTAAGTTACTGTTTGACGTTCATACAGCTTACATAAAAATATCAGATAGGCGTTCTCATATATATTTAAAAAGACATAAAAATGCTCTGGCCCCACCACAAGTACTGAGCAATTTTCGCGTTTAGAATGTTGTTACCATGGAGAAAATTGTAAGCAAATGTGCGTTAACCCTAATAAAATTGTACTTACTGTCATGTTTTTACTTAAAAATGATTTTTTATCTAATACATGTGAACGTTCGCAGAGCGAGCTGAGCACGGAAGACATGCAAGCGGCGTTCGTGTCGGAGCAAGAACAGCTGAGGCTTGCGCACCTCGGCCTAGGCAGGCTCACACAGATCTTTGAGAAAGGTAGCTTCATCTATTCTAATATGTAGCGAAATACCCAAATATACAAAAAAAAAATAGCAATATCTATGACGCAAGTTAAGAACAAAAAATCCTGCAAAATTATCCGCGTGGTAAGGACATACAAGAACCCAATGACACCTGACGGACAGTAGCCCCCAGACACTGACATGGTTGGAGGCACCTCCCTTTTCTATTAGGCATGAGGAACAGTACCTGTACCCTGTTCCTCATACCTTCAAAACTATAATAAAAGCTAAAGAGTATGTTTTCTTGTTTGAACGAGCTAATATCACTATCAACCCGACTGGTGAAGCCGCGGAGCACACCTATTTGAGATGGACCTGCACCGCCTTTCGGTACCTCGGATCGTTTGTCCAAGGGGATGTCGAAGTAGACCGAGGTGTAACATGCGCATCAACTCTGAATTCACGATGGATGAAATAGCGACTCACGAACGCCTCTCAAGTTAAAGGGAAACGTGCTGTAAAGGAGATGGATGAAGAAAGATTGTACGTGTGATGGAATGGCAATGTCGTTGTATGTTGAGCGACAAGAATGGATTAAGTAAAGCCCAAATCACACAGAAAGCGGGCGCAGGTCATGCGCGAGACTTGTAGGAATATGAACATTAACATTACACAAATAAGGCAAATAAGGTTGTATGAAAGTAAAGTCAAAGTCATACGTGTGACAGTTGAATACCGGTCGTGTTGTTCCAGTGCAGGACCGATGCGGCGCTGAGCGGAGCGACGTGCGCGAGCTCGGCGCGGCGCTGGCCGCGCTGGCGGCGCCGGGCCCGGGCGCGCCCGCCGGCCACGCGCAAGCGCGAGCCAACGCCGCGCAGTACGTACCGATGATTACTCCAAGAACCTTCTGACATTTCCATCTATGTTTGTGTCCCATATAATAATTAAAAAAAAATAGTAACCTTATAGCATAGATCTTTGACAGTCGTTACAAGTAGTCAGAAGCGCGAAAGTCTGACAATCAGTCATACCGAAGTGCTTCGTAAAACAGGCACTCTGTGTAAAATATGGTACTGATTTGCTTCCGGCTAAACTGGAAGCCGACTCCAACATAGTTGAGGAAAGGCTATATAGGCAGATGATGATGATATGGTTATCGTAGGTTAGCATGCACGGTGTGCCCGGAAGGCGAGGAGTGCTGGGACGAGGAGGGCGCGGGCGGACTGGTGCGGCTGGCGGGCGAGGCGTGCGGCGCCTACCGCGAGCTCGGCGCGCGCCTGTCGCGCGGCCTGCACGCCGAGCGCGCCGCCGCCGCCGCCGCCGCGCCCCGCGCCCCCGCCGCCCTCCCCCTGCTGCACCGCCACCGGTACGCCCTGCGCGCCGCGCTGCAGGTACGTCGCCATGTCACTAGTGCTCTGTCGCGCGGCCTGCACGCCGAGCGCGCCGCCGCCGCCGCCGCCGCGCCCCGCGCCCCCGCCGCCCTCCCCCTGCTGCACCGCCACCGGTACGCCCTGCGCGCCGCGCTGCAGGTACGTCGCCATGTCACTAGTGCTCTGTCGCGCGGCCTGCACGCCGAGCGCGCCGCCGCCGCCGCCGCCGCGCCCCGCGCCCCCGCCGCCCTCCCCCTGCTGCACCGCCACCGGTACGCCCTGCGCGCCGCGCTGCAGGTACGTCGCCATGTCACTAGTGCTCTGTCGCGCGGCCTGCACGCCGAGCGCGCCGCCGCCGCCGCCGCCGCGCCCCGCGCCCCCGCCGCCCTCCCCCTGCTGCACCGCCACCGGTACGCCCTGCGCGCCGCGCTGCAGGTACGTCGCCATGTCACTAGTGCTCTGCGCCTGCCTCCTATTGGGAACATGATAGGCTGACGATGCTTGGTCGTGCAGGAGGGGTGCGTGGCCCGCGCGTACGTGGCGCGCGCGCTGCTGGCGCTGCCCGCGCTGTGCGCCGCGCGCGCCGCGTCGCACGCGCAGCACGCCGCGCTGTGGCAGGACCTGCACCGCGCTCTCACGCACGCTTAGCACAACACTCCGCCGCCTGCACAACTTGGAACACACAGAAGACCCTTGTGACACATCGCATTGCTCGTATGGCCCTCGGTGCGTTGAAATTGTAGCGTTGCGTCAACGCAACGCACTGACAATGATCGTGTGGCTTCAATCTAATGGTGGATGCATATAATAGAAATAAAAGGTAAAGCCAGGTAACGCCATGATGTATTATGCAGTGGTGAGACAGTGCCAAGACAGAGAACTCGACCTAGTGCTGTATTAGAGTGATGTAAGCAGAATAAAAGAGAACTGTTCAATTCGACGATTCGTGTTATAATAATTAGTGTGTGCAGTTACAAATATAAGGTTAGGTGAGCTGCACACTACAGTGCACTGTTTTTGTTCTGTGTTGGCACTATGTCACTGCTCTGTGTCCACGATTGTTTTGTTAAATGTTTACCACCTAAACCTACATTGTGGAATGCAATAAAGAATTGAGTATTAAACTTGCTAGTGCAAACAAGGCATTAATTGAAATAAAATAAATTAAAAATTGCCAAATCACGGCAAATTAACGTAGTGGCCAATCTGCTAAACTATCAAGTTCCCCAACTGTACATGGTTATTTAGGTAAAAATTCCTACGGGGTTAAAATATATTAATTATTAGTAAATGTTATAATATACATATAACATTATATTTAAAATTGCTCATTACAATTTTATTTTATTTACACTAATTAATTCATAATAACTGTTTTACTTTACAATAACAAAAAGGGGAGGGTGTAATTTCAATTAATACTATGTCAACTGACGAAACACTAAAACTAATTGTGTTTTTGCTAATAAGTAGGTATAGTCAACTACAGGATAGCCTAAGTAAAAAGAAACTAATTACTGGATTGAAATGTTAATTACTAGATTGAAATGTTATTTTTATACACGTTGAAAGGGACGCACAAACGGTTACTAGTAAGGTGTGTGGAGTTTGTATCGACTAGTCGGGAATCAGCCGGCCATATTTTTGCAGTCGGCCAGTTGTTGGAAAAAAAACGCCAAGAAGTTGGCTGGAGTAATGTAAATGAAATTATAATATGTTTATAACAAAAACACTTGTAACGGGATATTTACCATGCTTACACAAAACAAATAATAAACATGGTAAATATCCCATTACAAGTGTTATTGATAGATCTAGTGACCATGCCAGTTTAAAAACTTAACTTTGTTTTTTGTTAATAATTTCTATTTTTTTATTCACACTACAGTATATTATACAATTTATTAGAAAATCCCTGTCCGATCCGAAAGGGGCGGATTTTTTAGGTACTCCAATGACATAACTAAATAAAATAGGAAACATAAAATATTCAAGAAAATAAACATAGTAATCAATTAGAAATTTTCCGCTTTCCCTTAAATCTTACAACATTTTAAAACCGTTGACTGTGACCATACCATTTTCTTCATTAGTATGTTCAATCGTCAATTGTTTGTTTAAGGTGTCGCTACTCGAGAAGCGACCACCGGAGTGTCGCCGCCCGCGCTCCTGTGCTGCCATTTTAGTTTCCTCATTTTTTTTGTACATTTTATTTATTTTTATCGGGGTATATTATTTTTACTTGTTAAATAAAACGGACTACATAAATAGAATTTAATCTTGATAATTATTAAAACCCTCAAGGATCGTAACGGGTCTTTTTTTGTAACAATTTGTATGAGCTAGGAATCGGAGCTCTACCTTTGGTACTCAAAAATTGAACATAATCATCAACATAAATTTAACATAAATAAATAATTGGATTGGAATTTTATTAACACAAGGAGGGTGCGAGCGACTGCACAATTTTTTTACGATATACTCAATGCGAGCGGTTGAGTTGTATAAGAAACACGGATATTGACTGAACTCCACCAACAGCAATGATCGACTAGCCTGATTAGTAAGCTTTTTGCAACCGACTAGTCGGCCGAAGCATAGTCGGTCCATCTCTAGTTACATTCAGTGCATCATTCCGAATACCTCCATATAGAAATTTGCTTCGGTATTTTTTTTTAAACCTACTGATCCATAAATTTTTAAACCTGGTATTCATACATTTAGACCGTGTAGGTAAAGGTATTGCACTTATGTAGGAAATCGTTTGTGCGTCCCTTCCACCCTTTATAATCGGAACTATTCAGGGCAATATTAATTTTAATTAATATAAACTTTAAGAAATTATGTGTTACTAACTTATTTCTTATTTTATTATATAAACAGGGTGTAACGGAAAGGGTTTATACGTACTTAAGGGGCCATCAAACCGAACATGTTTCTCCATCGGACAAACATCGAAATAGCGAAAAAAATATGAGTTGCCCCATACATTTGGTCGAATAGGTATTGAAATTTTGTATTGGGCAGCATATAATTTTTTCGCTATTACGATATTTGTCCGATGGAGAAACATGTTCTGTTTGATGGTCTGTAGCACAGCCTTAAGTATGTATATACCCTTTCCGTTACACGCTGTATATTCCATTAATTAGTTAGTAGATAAGTGCATCTACATGCAGCCTTCTTAATTTTATAAATGTACTTTTTGCCGTTGACTGTAGAATTATTTAGTTATTAATTTGTAATCTCAGTGTAAACTTCTATACATTCCATATATCCTTGTACGGAAATTGCTCAAAAAATATCGCAATATTATTATTTTTATGATTTAATAATTAAGAAAATGACGTTAAAAAAAATTCAATATAGTAGTATGGTAAGCAAATAAAGTGCCTGATTGTAATATTTGAATCTGATTATTGTTAAGTTTTACTAGGTAATAGATATAAAAGGCTCGTCGTTGAGACGGTGCCTGGGGTGCGCGGGGCTTGACATAATGAGGGCTATCGTTTCTGCGCTCAGCAGATGGCACCACCTCGCCAGTGGTCAGGAAGGTCCTTTACGTACTTTTATGTTATACATTACAGGACCAATAACTTTATGAGAAGTTATTTTTTTACGTAGTCACGAGCAATGATATATATATACAGTTAGCAAAACTGAAAAGTGATTTTCTCGTGAAATTACGGCTTCTACGTTGAGATAATACCTATTTCGTAACAGTATGGCTTACGAAATTCCATGTTCATCAATACAGTAGGAGAAAATCACTTTTAAAAGTTACTGCGTATTTACATATTATTGCTCGTGACTGCAAAACAATATGATGTACCTTTTTGTTACGGATGGGTAATCTTCAAATGATCCCTCCTAGGACTCGTCCTAGGTACAATATAATGTACCTAAACTTCAGATAAATATTTACAAAAATGCCCCTAAAATTATCCTTTAATACCATAAAAGTCATTATTTCAGGATGCAAGATTTACCTGTAGGTACTATTAAATTAGATCCTGACTTGTTACTTAAAATCTTAATGTCGTAATTAATCAGAAATGGATTAATCTTGAACACCACACTATAATTTGTGGCTTAGGTAATTAAAAACTCGAATATTATGTTGATCTACTGTGTTATTTGTAAGATGTGGGCAATACGTGTAGTTCTCATGAAACTGAACAACTTTTTCTAAGGGACCGACCATGTTACCGCGAAAAAGATTTCTTCTGCTTCTTAATGTAGGCAACAGCAGATTTTCCATATCATAAAAATATTTCATCGTACGTCCCTGAGTGAAGGTAGCTCATATTTATGCATACTAATCCTGTAACATCTTAGTGCACGTGGCAAGAACGTAATACAATTTCACAAAACACTGAACTGAATACGCAAATCGGTACCAACTACGCCCCCTGTCGAGGACATTAAAGCGCCGAAAGATGTCCATGTCCACGGTTATTTCACCTCTGATAGCCAACGCATCAGCAACTTTATTGTGAAGATCATAAAAATATTTTGTTAATGATGCTCAATTAGAGGTGAAAATAATTGAGAAAGTAATTTATATTTCTTAAGTTTTAGGTGGCGAAAGGGTAGCCATATTTCAATTTTCTTTTTTTTTTGCAATTTGCAATTCAGTGTCATGTTGTTGATTAAAATATGATTTGCGACGGTAACAAATGTGGTTTTACTGAGTTGTATTAATGATTTTAGTAATTATATCTTCAGTATTAGTTCATTTAATCCCAATTAAATTAACTTTGAGGGTTGCATTGATGATTTGAATGACAACAATTCTGTAAATACACACGTAAAAATAGCGCCAATCATATTTTACAAATTGCAAAAAGACGTAAGAAAATTTGAATTTCCCGCGATATCCTAGCGCTTCTACCTTAAAGGCGCTCCCTCACCGGGAGCACATGCCTGTAATGTAACAGTTCAGGTTCGAGCATTACATCACTGACTGAGGAGAACCGAGCGTTATGTTGCCCAACCTGTAGCGTAACAATTTGTAACAAGCACTTAATTCTGTACAATATCGAATGTTGGATTGTTACAGTACAGGCGAGTGGTCCGGTCGGGAAGCGCCTAATTACCACTAATGTCAAGTTGACGATAACCAATACAATGAGTCATATTATGGACTTATTTACTAATAGCATATCAAAGGATTGTATAGGGCCTATCATTGTTAATTCATAAATAATAAAAATATGTATATTTTGTTATTGGAATGTAATTGTTGTAGGTAATTTAATAATTATACAGTATTTTAACCAAAATATGTATTTTTTTATCTGTGATGTTCATCATGAATATAATTTGCCCGTTATGGTATTATTATTACCATTATAATCTGGATATCTTCGAAGTTGGAGTTTCTTCTAGGCAAGTGTGCTCCGGTACGGAACCCTAAAAAACGACGACACGACTACTAGCGGAAGCGACTAGCTCTCGACTATTTTGTCACACAAGAAACGTACAATAAATGTAGGTTTCATGTCGTTAAAAGATACTTCACACTGTCGGCGAGGACTCTCTGTACTATGTAGTGTAGGTTTCGCATCGCGCATCGCTAAAAGGCAAGAGCTGTCATAGGAAAACTCGCTTAGCGACGTTTTCGCTTGGCAGGCAGAACGCCGCGAGACTCTTGCTTGGTAGGAACTAGGGCATGCAACCGGATACCCGGTTAACCGAAAAACGGGTTAATCTTCTGATTTGAAAGCCGGTATTAATACAATGTAAAACCGGTTTTTTCGGTTTTATTATTATTATTATCTCATTATTCACTTTCTTTACATATTTATTACATTTTTAAATATTTTTACAAAACAACATATAAAAAAACATTTAAAAATATAAAAAATAGTAGCCCACCAGCATCGGGAACAGGGTCCGGGCTACCGGTGGTCAGGGCTCTTGAGAGAGGAACCTCCTGACAATACGTGCCGTGTCTAGAAGTACTGCTTTCTGAATCAAGCCCTTGATCCAGCTGTCAAGCGAAAGAATCCGCAGATGTTGGTCGAAACTTTTGGCTATTAAGCCATTGGCCGATACGACTATCGGCACAATGACTGCTGTTGTCACGTCCCACATGTCGACAACCTCGCGAGCCAGATCTAGATACTTGAATTGCTTATCTTTCTCTGCTTTCACGAGGTTCTCGTCATGCGGGACCGTTATATCAACAATCATTGCGCGACGCTCTAATCGATCTATCAACACAATGTCAGGCTTATTGGCAACAATAGTCCTGTCAGTGACGATAGATCGATCCCAATACAACGTGATATTACCATTATCGAGAAGTGGGTCGGGCGCATACTTATAGTATGGCACTTCTGATTCCACAAGGTTGTATTTCAAAGCAAGTTGCTGGTGGATAATCCTGGCAACAAGGTTGTGTCTATGCAAGTACTCTCCGTTAGCCAGACGAGAACAACAGAAATAATATGTCTGATGGACTCACCCGGACGGTGGCATGTATTATTACTATAGCTAGCCTGTATTGTCCCACTGCTGGGCAAAGGCCTCCCTCCATTCTTTCCAACATTTTTCGGTTTTATTATTTTTTTAATTTTATTTATGTGGGAAAAAAAAAAATACTCTATCACTATTGGGTGTGGTGGTACTCTTCTTCAAAAAGGGCGACAATGCCGCGTTGAAGAACTATAGGCCCATCTCACTTCTAAGCCATGTCTACAAGTTGTTTTCAAGAGTCATCACGAATCGTCTCGCGCGCAGGTTTGACGATTTTCAGCCTCTCGAACAAGTTGGATTCCGAAAAGGCTTTAGCACCGTAGACCACATACATACGCTGCGACAGATTATACAGAACACCGAAGAGTACAACCTGCCTCTCTGAACGTTTGTGGACTACGACAAAGCCTTCGATTCGATCGAGACTTGGGCTGTGCTGCATTCTCTCCAACGGTGCCAAATTAACTATCGATACATCGAGACGTTGGAGTGTTTGTACAAAAACGCCACCATGTCAGTCCGACTTCAGGACCAGACCTCAGAACCTATCCTTCTGCAGCGAGGTGTGAGACAGGGAGACGTCATATCTCCGAAACTGTTTACCGCTGCACTTAAAGATGTCTTCTAGGCATCCACCTCAATGGCGAGTACATCTCTCACCTTCGATATGCCGACGATATAGTGGTCATGGCTGAGACCATGGAGGACCTCAGTAAAATGCTCAATGACCTCAGTAGAGCTTCCAAAAGAGCAGGTCTTAAAATGAACATGGACAAAACCAAAGTCATGTTGAATGCCCATATAATACCCACTCCTATCAAGATCGGAGCCTCTACACTCGAAGTAGTAGACGATTTAGCCTACCTGGGACAAACGGTCCAGTTGGGTAGGTCTAACTTCGAGAAAGAGGTCAATCGTCGAATCCGACTCGGCTGGGTAGCGGTCAGGAAGTTGCGTGATATCTTCTCGTCCAACTTACCGCAGTCTCTCAGGACGAAAGTCTAAGACCAGTGTTTGTTGCCAGTGATTACATACGACACCGAAACAGTAGGTCTCATTAGAAGGCTTAAAGTCACCCAAAGGGCCATGTAGAGGGCTATGCTCGGAGTTTCCTTACGTGATCAAATCAGAAATGAGGACATCCGCAAGAGAACCAAGGCTACCGACGTAGCCCGAAGAATTGTCAGACATAAGTGGCAGTGGGCAGAGCACATTCCTCGCAGAACAGATGGGCGATGGGGCCAAAAAGTTCTGGAATGGCGACCACAAACCGGAAGACGATGCGTTGGAAGGCCTCCCACTAGGTGGAACGATGACCTGGTAAGCTTTATTCTATGTTATGCATAATGAAAACATTTTTTTTTTATTGTTATTTAGTATATAGTTGTAGCTTATAGAAGTCCAAAAAAATGCTCATTATTTTAAACATGGTTAAGATAAACGTAAAAAAATACATATTTTGATTAGACTTTAGCATTTTCATTTCTTTCTACACAATTTTCAATTTTTTTTTAAAAAGCTTTAATTAAAAACCAACCTAACCGGTTTTGTAAACAAGAAACCCGAAAAATCCGGTTTAATAAAACAACCCGGTTTTTGCATGCCCTAGTAGGTACAGTGGGCTGAATCAATTGGGTACCCCCGGTTCGAACGTGGGTGTTTTCAAGGGGGGTACCCAATTGATGCAGCCCACTGTACATATACGCATGCCAGCAAGTGTCTGGCTGGGCGCGAATAAGGACTGTTTCGATACTTTCGATTAATACGTATGTATCTCGCGGAATATGGGTTGCAACTTTGAGATAAGACCTATTTTGTAATTGTAATAGTACCTACAGATTTTAAAATCTTCATTTCAGCCAAAAGACGCCCACTGCTGGACATAGGCCTCCCCCAAGTGTCCCCACATTGACGGTCCCGTGCGTCTCACATCCAGCGGATCCCCGCAACCTTCACCAGGTCATCGGTCCACCTATTGGGAGGCCTTCCAACGCATCGTCTTCCGGTTCACGGTCGTCATTCCAGAACTTTTCGGCCCCATCGGCCATCCGTTCTGCGAGCAATTTGCCCTGCCTACTGCCACTTAAGTTTAACAATTCTTGGGGCGAGAAGATACCACGCAGCTGATTGCAAAATACTATGTTCGTAAACATATTAATTACAACCAATACAGTAGAAGATAATCACTTTTAGTGCTCGTGACTATTCCTTAGGTGAACGAACCCACATTTGAAAATCTAGATGAGAAACCCTAGTTATGATGACTGAATGTGCGAGTATGACGGGCTATTCCGGCCCGTCGCGCGCTCACACGCGCACATCAACATCATAACTAAGGTTTCTCATCGAGATTTTCTCATAACGAATATACCGGGTGGCTACCAGTGGCGTAGCTAGTCTTCACAGGGCGCTGTATTAACATTTTTGGGGGCCCTACGGAAACGACAGGTGTGAATACCAAAAAAATATGGCATCCTGACTTGCATAGGTAGCTTATGCTGTCATGGACGCCGGCAGCAGCAGGGTGTAAGGGGGTGCGCGTGCACCGAAGGCTGCCAGGATAGAAAATACATAGAATAGATTTAAGAATATCCTAAAATATTCAAGCTCGCTTCGTTCACTCAGACAACTTTATGTTCGTCTCTGTATAATTGCCAGAATTAGCCCTATTTCTGAAAGAAAACCTGTCTAGTTCGAGGTGGAGGCTAAATTTCTATAACTCGCTACGCTCGCTCTTGATTCCAATTTTTTTTTTATTAATAGGCTTTTCTGTATAAATCGACAAATTTACTCCTTGTACGAATTGACAAACGCAAATCTAACATAATAAACGAAGGGGAACCCAAAAAAAAATCAAGCTGTTTTCATGGAACTGAAAATGCACCCCTCTGGATATAATCCTGCCGGCGCCCATGTATGCTGTCATTGATTTTAATAAGATAATGTAAGTGCGAGCGAAATGGGATAGGAAATTGTGTAGCCAAAGAGTAAAATACTTATGCCAATGTGAGTAACCACGATTATGGCTTGCACAGGTAGAGCTTTCATTGAAAAATTCTAGCTTTCTGGGCCGCGATGACTCAAGCCTTCATTTAAGAGCGAGTGAAGCGAGCTCGAAATTTAGAAAGCCTTCTGGACTGCGATTAGTATTTCATAATTTAATCATTACGGGCCTCTTGTCAATGAGAATTTTAGGTTATGGGAAGGTTTTGTTTGTGATTTTTTTCCTCTACACGTCGGCGTCGCGTCGGGGCTCTCGGGAGGCCCTGTATCATTGATACGGCTGTTGTTACGCCCCTGGTGGCTGGCAACAGCTGATGATGATGAAGAGAGATGACTATTAAAAAGTCAAGGTGGCACTTTCCCGGTTCCGAACCTGAAACCTCTAACCTACAGAACAAAATATAAACCTTACTAGGAACCTTCTAATTTCCGGGCTGTTTTCAACAATAAAGTGACGTCTCGCTTATAATGTGCGACGGCAACCGCTAGGAAGAACTGCTAACGATTACGCAATACTGCCTACCTACATAAACAAGAACTTACAAAAGATGATCTAAGTAAATAAAATTATGTAATTGTTTACAATTTGTTCCGTACTCGAACAAGCGGTTGTGCAATATATGCCATCATTATTAAACAATAGGTTTACAAACATATCCTATTGTGACTTTCGGGACGTAATTACGACTGGATAATTTTACTTCTGTCAGCTTTAGTGTTAGAGCAGACTCCTACTGAGATGGTGTGTTGTGTAGTGTTCGCACTGATGGCGGGGCTCTGCGCGGTTGCCGCCGAGCTCGCGCAAGACCTGGCGCACATCGAGGACTTCATACAGCAAAAGAGATACCTACTGAAGAAAAAGTACCGCCCTATGTATCACATCTCCGCACCTGTGGGCTGGCTCAACGATCCAAACGGATTCATATTCTTCAAGAAACAATACCATATATTCTACCAGTACCACCCGTACAACGGCGCGTGGGGCCCGATCCACTGGGGCCACGTGATCAGCGACAACCTCGTCGATTGGGCGTTCTACCCGCCCGCGCTCGTGCCCAAGGACCACTACGACAAGCACGGCTGTCTCTCCGGCTCCGCGGTCATTCACAACAGCTATCTGACGCTATTCTATACGGGACACGTGCTATCTAACAACCAGACGTACCAAACTCAAAATGTGGCCATAAGTGCTGATGGCATCATCTTCCAGAAGTATTTGTATAACCCCATAGTTCGAAATGGACCATTCGGCAACGCAGATTTTAGAAACCCTAAAGTGTGGAGATTTAGAAACTCGTGGTACATGCTGATCGGAAGCTCGAGTTTGCAAGAAGCATATTTATTACTATACACCTCGCCTGACTTATTCAATTGGAAATTGAACGGGACAATAGCCAAATCTTACGGAGACATGGGATACATGTGGGAGAGTCCAGACTTTTTTGAAATAGATGGATTTAACGTTCTCATTCTGTCAGTACAAGGTATACAAGGTGACGGCCATCGATTCAGAAATCTATATCAGACGGGATACGTCATCGGGAATTTCAACTATCTGAACGGACAGTTCGAAGACTTGGAAATTTCAACTGCAACATTCAACGAACTGGACTACGGGCACGACTTTTACGCAGCAAAAACGATGCAATCTCTCGACGGACGGCGACTACTGGTCGCCTGGTTGGGAATGTGGGAGAGCGAGTTCGAGGAATCTAACGACGGCTGGGCGAGCATGCTGACTTTAGTCAGAGAACTGAAGCTCACCTATCAGGGCAGGTTGCTGATGGTCCCGGTCAGAGAAATAGTTGAGTTGCGAGCTGAGGTGCTGGAGGACGCCTGGTACAGCCCCGGGGAGGCGTTCTTTGCGGGCTCCAGGGCGTTCGAAATGCTCGTGAACTCGAGTACGGTGATGTACGACGCTGCGATCGTCCTGGAGTGGAGTGGTGAGCGGCAGTACACCATCGGGTTTTCGTCGGAGCGCGGCTTCGTGAGCGTGGACCGCGGAGGCGTGGACGGCGTGCGGCGCGCCGACTGGCAGCCCATCTCGCACATCCACTGGCGCATCTTCGTTGACTACAGTTCCATAGAAATTTTCTGTGGTTTGGGCGAGGTAGTTTTCTCGAGTCGCATATACCCGCGGAAATCGATGCGCATAAGGATCGCAGGTGAAACGCAACTACATGTGACACAATATCGACTTAGGCGCAGTGTTGGTTATGACAGCAAAATCCGCAAGCAGATGAAAAATCAAGTTATTAAAAGATATCATTAGATTAACAGTATCACAACCTCGTTGCTAAATATTTGATTTAGTAATAAAAGTAACAATATTGAAGAAAGCTATGGAACCTAAACCTACGTAAAAAGTTGTTAGCCCACACTTGATATGGGTAGGTCCTGCCTCACACAATTACTGGACGTAATTAGTCAAAAAGAGTTCAGGAGTTCCTATATGCGCGGAATAGCGAATGGGTCAACAATGAACAATTATGGGTCTGAATGCAAAAGTTCCGTTATAACTCAACAACTGTTTTTTTTTTTTGTTGTATTTGAGCGCGAGGATGAGTAATCAATAGATGAAATCATGAAAGTGCCGTGAGTGTTGCGTGATGATGTATTGGACAATTGTTGTAGCACATACAATAGGTATTGTGTACGCAGCAAAATATAAATATTTAATTAGGTAATAATAGGTAAGTGTGTTAATAAAGAATTTAAGGCTATTGATTTTATTCTTTGTATTTAAATACTTTCCCTCGCTAAAATGTCTGTTTGAGACTAATTCTTCACCCACTTCTATTCCCGGGCCACTTATTGCTTGTGGTTGGGGCACCACCTATCCGAATTTTGGTTCTCCAACTGGACTTTGTCCGGCCTTGACATTTCTCAAGATTTCAACTTAAGGGGATTTTATAAATGAACTAACAAAAGTTAAGTGACTAGATAATTTAACTTATGGTTTTTAAGAGTTCTTTCAAAATATTAAACGGTTATCTATTTCGATGCTCAGCCAGCTTCATGCAGGTTATCCACAGGCTTCCGTTACCCAGGTTAAGAAATCAGGTGGAACGGAAGGAAACTTAAGAGCGTTTATACCCTACGGCATTTCATACAAACTCTCAAGTCGTTATTTTCCGAAATGACTGAACAGATTTCAATGAAACTTCCTACGCATAAGCAGTATATTAGGTCTTTACCTATGAAATTGCCGTTTTGTTTGAAAAAAGTTAAAGTATTTTTTTTTTCGAACTTATTTATTTCTTATAATCAAAGTAATCACCCCTGCAATCAATGCAACTTTGCCAACGCTGTGGCAATTTATGGCTGCCCTTCTTGAAAAAATCTGCTGGACGGGAGACAACAAACTCTTCAAAGGCGTTTTGTACTGCCTCTCGGGAATTGAATTTTTTTCCCGCTAAAAAGTTGTCCAAATTTTGGAAAAAGTAATAGTCGGAAGGCGCAAGATCTGGTGAGTATGGCGGATGAGGGAGAGCTTCCAAACCCAACTCATGCAGCTTAGAGACGGTCTGTTGTGCAGTATGGGGCCGCGCGTTGTCGTGAAGTAGCAGTGGAGACGACCGATTGACCAAAGCTGGTTGCAGACGTGCGAGTTTCGCCATCATTGTGGTCAGTTCTTCAATGTACACATCTGCAGTAATGCTCTCGCCGTTTTGTAAAAAGCTATGATGAATCACACCAGCACTAGACCACCAAACTGTGACCATCACCTTTCTAGGGGTCATTTTTCGTTTTGCACATTGCTTTGGTACCGAACCAGGATCTAACCAACTTGCTGAGCGCTTTCGGTTGTCAAAAAGAATCCATTTTTCGTCGCACGTAACAATTCGGTTCAAAATTCCTTCATTTCTGTGCCTGTTAAGCAGCGCAAGGCAAGTCTCGACGCGTACGTTGCGCTGGCGATCGTTAAGTTCGTGGGGCACCCATCTATCAAGCTTTTTTATCTTGCCAATCTGTCGCAAATGGACCAATATTGTTTTAATGCTAACATCAAAAGCTGCTGCCAGCTCAGCTGTAGATTGAGTTTCATCAGCTTCAACAATCACCTTTAATTCATCATTGTTGACCAAAGTTTCCGGACGACCACGAGGTTCATTTTTCAAGTCAAAATTCCCAGAACGGAACCGAGCAAACCAATAACGGGTTGTGCGTTCGTTTGTACAGTTCTCTCCGTAAACGTCGTTGATGTTACGGGTCGTTTGTGCCGCGTTGGTGCCACGACGGAACTCATATTCCATAATTACACGAAATTTCAAAGTATCCATTATGAGGAAAAATGTTGAAATGTAATGAAAATACAACGCTAATCAATAAACAAAAGACTGATTTTGTAAATAGAATGTCATATTTTTAAAACAAAATTAATTTGAATTTAGAACTCATAGCCAATCAAAACTTTTTTTTGTTTGAAAAAGTCTGTACTGCAATACGGCAATTTCATAGGTAAAGACCTATTACATAGGTCTAAAAAGTTACTCGTTTTATAAATAATGGTGCGGAACCCTTCGTGCGCGAGTCCGACTCGCACTTGGCCGGTTTTTATAAAAAACGAGCAAAAAAAAAACACTTTTTTTTATGGGGGCCCCCCTTAAATATTTATTTTATTCTGTTTTTAGTATTTGTTGTTATAGCATCAACAGAAATACATAATCTGTGAAAATTTCAACTGGCTAACTAGCACGATTCATGAGATACAGCCTGGTGACAGACGGACGGACGGACAGCGAAGTCTCAGTAATAGGGTCCCGTTGACCCTTTGGGTACGGAACCCTAAAACTAAAGATAATTGGAAATTTCTGTTTCTATAGATAATTAAAAAAGGGTCTAATTTAGCTGTAACTTGGCTGTAACATTATTTTTCGAAAAAAAAATTAGTAACTTTTTATACTGCTATGTATACTGCTTATGCGTAGGAAGTTTCATTAAAATCTGTTCAGTAATTTCGGAAAATAACGACTTGAAAGTTTGTATGAAATGCCGTAGGGTATAAACGCTCTTAAAGGACTATCGAAACCGTGAGTCACTGCTACCTAGCTATTACCGTTACTGTACTTATTAACGATCATTCATTGCTATCAAAGCTTGGGAAAAGGCTAGGCAGATGATGATGAATTTTCCTTAATGGATATAATTGCAAATCCAAGTCGTCAGGTACATAACTCTCACTCCAGTCAAAACCAAAATTCAGTGGCGTAGCATGCCTTGGCGGGGCCCCGTATAAACATTTGTTTGGGGGCCCTTATGAAGGGTAAAGATTTCTCACAAGAGAAAAAAAAAATGTTTGCATAAAATTAAAAGAAATATTTATTCATCATAATTATCTATCTGTCTTATCTATCTGTCACTTTTTCCAAAATGTTTACAAACAATACAATTTAAATATTACACTCTCCTTGCCTTTTTTCGGCAAACTGATTTATTCAATCATTTATAGCTAATATAATTTATATTTATAAAGTTTTTATTAATTTCTGCTTACGCAAGTCGTGGCCCCCCGTGCCACGAAGGCCCCCGTATAATTGATACGGCGGTAGCTACGCCCCTGCCAAAATTCATTTATTTAAATTATGCTGAAAATCTGCAATTTTTGAATAACAGAATTTACAAGACACAGTCCTTCAAAACTCCTGCCCTTCGTCACTTTCTTCGACCTTCCCAGGACCTGGGAACAAAATGGCGGAAAAACTCTCCAGCAGCAAGTACAAGTACCTACCAATAGAGGAACTTATAATTAATACAATAATAACACGCCCGTTTCGGTGAAAGGATATTGCTAGTAGGTACACGGTACACCCATAATATCGCCTGTCTTGTTTAAAACCCATTAAATAGGAGCCTATTGCAATCAATCGCGCACAAATCCAGACTACCGGCTGTTACTGAGAGATTTCAGATAGTGAGATGGAAAAACCCAATAAGTTATTAGGTTTTTCTATCTCACCATCTGAAATCTCGGCATGGCAGAGAGTTACTGGCAATAAAACTCTGCTCAACTTGGAAATCGAACCCAGGACGTCTTGCTCAGTAGAGTTATGAAATAATAGTACATTCGTCATAGCTTGTAATGTGTCGACATGAAAAAGTTGTTTGTAAGAAAGCTTAATGGGAAAAGAATCCTTTTGTGCTTGTACGAAAATATCAAGAATGTCTCCGGGGTAGAAAGGTCATTTACCGCCTACGGTTACGTTCCGTCACAGTACACATTAAGTATATACGTACAGTATTTCAACTAGGATCAAAAGGTCGGAATTGGGTCGCACTCGTGCAAAGCATTGGCATGCTTTCAGATACCTCAGTTTACTTGTAACAACTATGAGTGATGAGGAGGGACGAATTACATGCGACTAAAAGAGTGATGACCATAGATCGGAGTAGGTAGATTGAATTGCGGTCATTGATCCGAAACGTATATATTAATATGGACATTCCTCCGGAATTGGTTGATTTGATTTAAATTTAAGTGCAACAATTTATAAAAAGTTGTGGCCATAAAAAGGCTACAGTAAAAATAATTATTAATGCTTCGATCGGAATTCGATTGTTTTTATTATTCAACATATAAATAATAAATTAATTTAGTTTTGATACCTTCCTTTAAATTTTGAATTGAGTAGTAATAATATCACTACCAACATTAACAATATTTAATTGAATCCGGGAATACCCCCCCCCCCGACCCTTGCTCGACGAGCCAGCCCGCGCCGCTGAGCATGTAACATTAAATTCCCTCAATAATAATATTATGACTCAGCCTGTCCCTTGCTGCCCACCCCTCAATGACGGCCTAAGCCGAGGTCCGAACCCCACAGGGGGTGCCCTTAGCGAGCGGTCATTTAATTGTACCTAGTTTGTAAGCCCTGGCTGGGGGCCTTAAATTCATTTGAGGTCACCACATGATTGCCCGGTTGAGCAGAAATAACCTTAGCAGGTTGATCTGCGAGTAGCCATATAATAAAAAAAAAAATACCGGAATTACTTTCCTTGGCTTATCCATGGTATTCTTTCTGTGTGCATTTATGATACAAGTACCAAAAATCAATCTACCTACTCCGACCACTGGTGATAACTAAAAATGTAGATGGATGGAGAGGGAGAGGAAGACCAAGCAAACGATGGATGGAGTGTGTGAGGAATTATATGAAAGTAAAAGGTGTATAAGTAATTGCGTGACGGTGGACAGGGATAATGGAAGACAAAAGTGTTGCGCCGCCGGTGTAAGGAAGGCCATCTAAACTATGTTGTTAAGTAGCACTGCATATTCTGCACCTATAAAAGTGCGGGCAAACCGTGAGGTTTCGGTCTAACTGGGGATCATCATCATCATCATCATTAGCCTATAATGTTCCCACTGCTGGGACACAGGCCTCCTCTCTATGAGAGGGAGTGGGCTGTTATCCACCACGCGGGCCCAGTGCGGGTTGGTAGATGTCACATGTCTTCGAATTTTTAGTTCTAGGACATGCCGGTTTCCTCACGATGTTTTCCTTCACCGTTTTTGAGGGCAGCTGTGATGAAATAAATTACACAAGGTAATGCGCCTGCCTGGGTTTGAACCCACGGCTTACTGCTCGTAAGTCGGGGCTATCACCACTGGGCCACCGCTGCTCTCTGCTGCTCGGTAACTGGGGATACCGTACTTTAATTTATTCAGTAATTTATCTATCATAGTCTGGTGTCCGGAGTCCAATCCGGAGCGAAGCCACTTGTTTCGACTCTCGCTCGATCATCATCATCTTACTTGATCTTACCTTGTAGACTGTAGTTGTCCCATGTTACTTGGGGTCGGGCGGGCGGCGTTGCATTTCGCAAAGAAGGGTTTAGTTGGTTTACTGCATGTTTATCTTTCTTTAGACTGTGTTCCTTTCCGTTCCTTTTATGAAGGCCGCCTACTATAATAATGTCGATGCTGTAATAGGTACCTATTGGTATTGTTGGATCACTCTACATTTTCCTTACAAAAATAGCGAGATTCTATGCGGCCTTCGTTTTCAAGATATTTTAGTGATGACTTGGAAGACTGATTTATGACTACCTGTGCATTGTTATGAAGTGGCATAATTAAACCTGTGACGTTTACATATAAATAAAATACCTACTTCATAGTTGATGAGTAGCGGACCTACTGGATTATTGATAGGTTAGGTAGGTAGGTACTCGAACCCAACAAACAGTGCCGCAGGAGCCGCGCTTTAATTCAAATGTAAAACAACGGCTAGCCTACCATGACGTCTTAAAGCAGTAAGAAAGTGGGAAAGAGACGGAGCTATTCAGGATGTCTAGCGCCATCTCTTTCCCACACTGGAAAAGGAGTAAAACAATGTTTTAAGACGTCATGGTAGGCCACCTGATCGCTTTGAAACATTCCATCTTGAAGGACTAGACATCAAGTAATATCCACGCAAAAGTCGCGAAAAAAGACTGTCATACACATTTAAAGTTAAAAATATCCAGTATAACTTGACCTCGCTTTGTATGAGCTTCCCGTACAATGAGAGATCAGCTTAATTTGGTTTTCTATAGCTTAACTCGTCGTTGTGCGAACCACGCTCTTACTAGATTGCTTCTTCTGTCAAAATCTAACACGTAAACGTGTCGCATCAGCCAAACAATTGCCCCTGCCTTCTGGGCAAAGACCTCCTTCATGCATCGCCACAGCCAACCGCCCCTGACCGCGCATGCGACAGCCGCTACGAACACAAAAAAATAAAAAATTACTCAGGTCATGCCACGATTCACTGCGAGGCGAACAAGACCGACGCGTGTCGCCAGCGTCGCAAGTCACATGGCCAAAGAAATGGGGGTTCGTTCGTCCATAGTACGTGAGGTGTCTAGTGGGAGGGGGGGGGGTCAATCTTACGAGGGAGAGAGAGGGGTCTCGTGAATGAAACACAAAGTAAAATTGCGTGAATAATAAATTCATTGAAAATACTTTTTTACACAAAATTAACTACGCATTTTGATAAATCTCACATGAGATTAAGGGCGGGCGGGGTGGGCGTGAGTGTGTCAAGTAAATCTCAACAAGGAAGGGGGGGGCAAAAAAAAATTGCCAAAATTGCTACACGTAATTATTAACACCACCTTATTTCGTAACGAACCCCCATTTCTTTAGCAGTTGTTACCATGGCCGTGTGATTGACTAGTAGTGGGAGGCTACCTATTAGTGTGCGTGTGGATTGAGAGATCTTTTCGAAAAACTCTTCCAATCCCACCCAAATTATAAGAGGATTTAGGAAATAATTGTAAAAACTTCATGGTAAGGTATAAAATTTGTCAAACCTAAACAAAAAAAGTTAGAACTCATTAACTGGATCTCTTAATCTGGACAACTGAAGAAAAAGCCATAACGCGTATCCAAGAGTATACTGGCTATGTGTTTATAATTTGCATTTTAATTAATTGTGAAGGATTTGTTAAAGCTGCTAAACAAAATTTCGATTCGTTTCAAAGCCACGTTTAAGATTTATAACAGTTTATATGGATCACTCAGAGTGGACAATTTTCAATTGAGTGATCTTGTAAAACACGACCTAGTACTGAAAAAGTATGAATAATTATCATGTTTATTACAAATTATGCTTCTGGGAGAATTTGTAAAACAAAAATCGTGATTGAAATCTTACTGGTTCAAGGGAAAATGAAAATCTTGTTTTTTGTCGATCGTCCCAACTGAGAGATCTTTATTTTGAACTATATTTAATAAACCAAAACTTATAGGTAGAAGGTAGATACATCAGAAATTGTTAAAAAGGTTTTACTAAAAATTGACGAATCAGTCGTCCCTGTAAGTGTTATACTTAAAAAAGATAAATCATTTTTTACAATCCTTGAGGAAAACGTTGAGTAGGGTGACCATATCGCCGGTCGGAATCATTACCGATACAATAGGGATGGTGACTCATTTTTTTTATTTGTCTATCGGGTAGATTATTAAAAAGTATTTGACACGTATTTTTTATTAACACACGTGTAAGACACACTTTTTTATTTTGTCCGATTTTTTTTTTGACTACCCTATGCTTGCAAACATTGTGTATATTCATTGCGTTTTGCGAAGCTGGCGTTGTGCAGTGCATTTAATGTAAGTTTTTTATTATTGCACAACAATAATAAAAAACTTACATTAAATGCACGTATATTATATGCATGTATAAGGTACATGCGCCTTTTAAGGCCCATTTTTTATATAATTGAAATAACTAAAAGAAATGAAATAATTTATGTATTATATTATTAATCACGATTTTCGTTTTACAAATTCTCCCAGAAGCATAATTTGTAATAAACATGATAATTATTCATACTTTTTCAGTACTAGGTCGTGTTTTACAAGATCACTCAATTGAAAATTGTCCACTCTGAGTGATCCATATAAACTGTTATAAATCTTAAACGTGGCTTTGAAACGAATCGAAATTTTGTTTAGCAGCTTTAACAAATCCTTCACAATTAATTAAAATGCAAATTATAAACACATAGCCAGTATACTCTTGGATACGCGTTATGGCTTTTTCTTCAGTTGTCCAGATTAAGAGATCCAGTTAATGAGTTCTAACTTTTTTTGTTTAGGTTTGACAAATTTTATACCTTACCATGAAGTTTTTACAATTATTTCCTAAATCCTCTTATAATTTGGGTGTGATTGGAAGAGTTTTTCGAAAAGATCTCTCAATCCACACGCACACACCTATTATACATATTATCGACTTGATGATGGTGCGGTCACCCGTGGCGCCACCGTCTAGGGGGGTGCTCACCACATGCCAGCTCAGTGCACGTATTTCGTATTGATAGAGGTTTAACAATATGGCAATAAAGGAAGGATATGTGATAATGTGAATTGTTTATGTTCACATTATGACATAACCTTCTAGTTATGTACAATATACCTAGGTACATTTATGACCGAACCGTATCTTATTTTTTTCGTGTGAAGATTTAGGAAAGAAAGCATCTCTAAAATATGTAAATCTGCCTTTTTATAACATAACATCACGCCTGGATGGCGTTTCTTAATTGTTTACAATAATTATAAACCATAGCGCATCACTGTCATTCCAGCAAAATTATTTTTTTCCGATGATTGAATAGCGACTGCGTCACTGACTTCATAATGGATGCGGGTGACGTCACTAGTAAGTGGTCAAAGATTTTAAATAAACAGATGAGAATACAAAGGCGATCAACAAAGGAGCATTCGTCTGTAATGTAACAATATATGAATATAAGATTCTAGTTTGATGTGAAACATCTATTGGCGCGTCTTGGCAGTGAATTCGCCTCGAATGCCGTGACGGCAAATGGCATGACGCTGTCATGTCGTAATGCCCTCTCTACGCCACCGCTCTTGACTCCCTGTGTGTGCGGGCTAGACTGTTTTTTCTTTATTTTACTCCATATTTCGTTATAGTGTATTTATTAATTATAGTTTCTAATATAAACATAGATGTTCCCCATCTGCTGGGTGTCCCGCGACAGCAAAATTTTTTTTTATAGGTACAGACACATTTTTGATATTACAGCTGAATGCTCCCGGCTGAAGCGCCCCGTCTTACAATAACAATTAACCTCTAGGTCCCAGCCGTTCCATTTATGGAACGGACGGACATTTGCCTTGAGCCTCGCCGTTCCATTTATGACGAACCAGCAAACTTAAACGATAATATAAAAAAAAGTAAATTTCTAAATCGTTCTGTCAAAATTTACCTCTATGGTCAACTAGTAGTCGATTCAAACAAAATTAATCGTTAGTAATACTAAACGGCACAACATTATTAAAAAAAATATAGAAACTCGTCTATGTCGAATGTCAAACGCAATGGCAACCCGTGTTATTATGTTCGGAAAAGTGTTGTTTTTGTGAGATATACGTTGTAAAACTTTGGTAAGTAAATGTATAGTATGTTATAAGTGTATAATGCAACTTTTTAGATAGTCATTTGCTTGAAAAAATAACAAAAAAATTATGATTTGAGCCAACAAAAAATCCTTTGTTGTGAAGTTTGTTAGTCGAAATAAAAAAAATATTTGACTCTTGAACCATGTAAAATGGTCTTGGAAACAATAGTAGCAAAGAAAAAATAGTGATAATTCATTATTTCATGTATTCGAGGCATATCTATTCATATTTATTGATATTTCAAGTATTTTCATGCTTTGAACAGCGGAATTCTAAAATGGCCGATTCTAACAAGAAGTTTGAGTTAGGATCTTATAAGAATAATGTATGTAGGACTCCTAAAAACACTGTCATTAGATTACTTGTATATTTGTGATGTTAGATATAAATTTTTGTGTAAATTGAATGAGTAGTTTTACCAAACAAAAATAAGCAACGAAAACAGACGTATTTGCTGCGACCTCTCTCATATCTATGGGATATGTATAATTCTCAAGTAGTTCTAAAAGAGTTGGTTATTATTAATAAATGGCCCCGTTCATCACGAACCCGACACTGTTTACCGTTTAAGATTAGAGCTAATATAACTTGAGTTATAAGTGTTTATCTTTACGATATCGGATGACTCACGCAATGGCGTAATCAAGGGGCCCCCGAAGGGTTTCACGCGGGGTTTTACTGTTACGCGCGAAAGGACTGAGGTTAAATAAACCAGATAAAGCTATCTAGGTACATAATTATTTTTTTCTTAGTGTAGGTATAATACATACTAACCCCACAACGAGCTATTTAGATTGACAGATATACCAAGATCTCATTATTTATTTATATTGATACCTATAAAATACCAAGTAGGTACAAAACAGCGAATATGGTAGAGAATGAAGTCTTTTGAACAGCAGTAGTTAGCAACAATTTCTGGTCTTTGTTGTTTGGGGATGCTCAGACAACAATTTTCCCATAAATCATGGCCTTTATATGGCTTAGATTTTATTTTTATGTTTTACGTAATATTATTTCCTGTTATGAAATCAAAATATAATAAGTTATTGTTTTTATTAATTTGGTTCCGTGTACAAATTAATCCAAGCAATAAAACACTCATTCAGTGGTCGATTTTGTTTCCCTAAATGGAGGAAATTTAGTTTTTGACATTGTAACCCTAAAAGTGAACTGTCAAAATCAGTTGTGTGTGGATGAGAGGTGAAAGGTTGTCGAAACTCCAAACAAGTTTCACAAACCTAGTTTTTATTTTTATCAGTCATACTGTGTGAAGTGGCCGAGAGCACGTAACAGAAGTGAAGTGAATACGTACATATGCTTCAAAAGTATTATAAAGTCTACCTGTGGATTTATTAACGTGATAAATCATGTCTAAAACAATGCTCTATTTGGTCGTCGCGATATTATGTTTTGCGTCAGTAAACACAAAAAAAGGAATAAAGTTTTATGAGGAGAAGGTCAGTAGTATTAATAAAGTGTAATTTTATGACTGATCTAAATATCTAAATAGTTTTTTTTTCCATGTCAACAAGTTTGGTCCAACTTTTTAAATCGGAAACTTATATCGTCAACTCAACTCAATTTTTCCTCCGTAAACCGTCTCATTGTTAATGTGCATGATGTTCTGTATTGCTAACTGTTTACTTTAATTTTAAACAAATCAAATGTGATTTGATGGTGATGGTACATTTTCATCAAATTGTGGAATTATCCTCTATCACCCAAGCATTATAAAATATTAAATATGCCAAATCGCCCAGTATTCCAAAACTAGAACAAGAAGCCAGAAACGAAGGCATTCTGGGCTAGTTTCCTGTATAACCCGACAAATGTCTTAAGTACTATCAAAAAATCATAAGAAAAATGTACTTAGAACAACATAAATTTATTTCTTAACCTCATACCAGGGGAAGGAAGATTGTAGTTGATCGCTTGACAGGATAAATTAAATTCATTATTAATGATGCAATTTTTTGATTCATAATGAATTTATATTACTTTTTAAAGTATTTAAGAAATATTTAAAAATGTATTAAATAAGATGACAAGATGAATAAAGGAGATGTAAATTAAAAGCATTGATTGACAAGGCATGGACTAACCTGCTTGGTATTTTGCACAATGACTCCTTCAACAAATAAAGATTTAAAAAGTATATGTTGGAGTCAAATAGGAATAAATTTTTAACTACTTTGTTTGATATCGTATCAAGCTATATTTTTTACGGGCTTTGGACGTGGAGTGGCAGAAACCAGCCCGTTATACAATAAGACAAACTAACTTTTACTCATAAACAGTCAAAGTCTGAACTTCCCCCCAAAAATCCTTAGAAATTGCTCATGGGAAATCTGGGGAGGCATAGACTTGTGATTTTGTAAATTCATAAGTATTACTAAAGCAATCATAACAGTATAGGTAAGCACCTATCTTATTTCTTTGAATGCCTGTACTTATAATATTCTTGTATTTATTGGCTTAGATAATATGAAGAGCCACTTAATACACTTTTAAATGGTACTTGAATGCAGACAAAAGCACTTAAGATGGCTCTTGTAATAAGTGAGTAGACCTTAAGGTAAATCTACTCGAAAGTACTCAAAGTCATTTGATTCAATTAGGCCCTTAAAATACATTGAATCTATACTTTTTATAGAGCAACAATTAACTGTCTTTTTGTAGGCAATAATTTAAAACAAATAAATGCCAAACTAACCCTTTATTAAATACAAATAAACACTTATGTTTTTGTTTTTATTCGTCATTCTATTATCTTAAATATAAAATTCTTGTGTCACAATGTTAGTTACCATACTCCTCCGAAATGGCTTGACCGATTTGTATGAAATTTTGTGTGCACATCAGGTAGGTCTGAGAATACGACATCTAATTTTTAAATTTCCACGTGAATGAAGTCGCGGTCAGCAGCTAGTCTAAACTAATATTATAAAGAGGAAAGATTTGATTGTTTGTTTGTTTGTTTTTTTTTGCATTGAGTAGGCTCCGAAACTATTGGTCCGATTTGAAAAATTCTTTCAGTGTTAGATAGCCCATTTATCGAGGAAAGCTATAGGCTATATATCATCACGATAGGACCAATGGGAGTGGAACAGCAATGTAAATGTTGCGAAAACGGGGAATATGTGACGCAAACGAAGTTGCGCCGGTCAGCTAGTCTAAACTAATATTATAAAGAGGAAAGATTTGATTGTTTGTTTGTATTGAATAGGCTCCGAAACTACTGGTCCGATTTGAAAAATTCTTACAGTATTAGATAGCCCATTTATCGAGGAAGGCTATATTATATAAAATTCTCGTGTTTGTTATCAAACTCATCCGAAACGGCTGAACCAATTTGTATGAAATTTTGTGTGCATTTCGGGAAGGTCTGAGAATCGGCCAACATCTATTATTCATACACATAAAAAACAAAAAAAAAACCACGCGAACGAAGTTGCGGGCAGCAGCTAGTTTATTTATGTATTTGTTTTATTTATGTGACAACTGACAAAAAGTTATTTTTTCTAATAAATTTTTGTTCTTTTTTTTATTTAAGAAATCTACTAAAGCGTTTCGTTTTCGAATCATAAAGAAGACTATAAAACATAACGCCTTTACTCCCTGGAGGGTTAGGCAGAGGTGAACCTAATAGTCCCATATTTCATCACGTGTGTTTAAGTCCCATGTAATAGGGGGCGAGTCTTTTTATGGAGGAATTCCTGATGGAAAACTCCATAAACTATGTGTTGCCAGATATTGATTAACTCAGGTTTTATGCGTGGCTTCTACGGATGGTTAGGCGGGCCACAGAATTCCGATTCTACGATTCCGACAGAGTCAGATTCGGAAAGTCGGTATGACTATCTTGTTTTGTCTTAACGAAAGCGAGTGTGACAGACATACGACTTTCCGTATCGAAGCGTTTGTGATACGGGGGCAGGTCCCATGCTAAAATATTGAATGAAACCTCTTTGTAGTTCTTCCATACAAATACATAGGTATGTGACAAATTGCAACTTATTAAAGACAAATAAGTGGCAAATCGGCACTTTTTAAAATAAGCGAAAAATTCAATGCACATGTTTTTCAGTAAGTACACTGGACCTGTACAAAGGCTGGGCATATTATGCATGCACACACCTATGCCTTGGTAAATTTAAGTACTCTCCTTTGCGTCGCGCAGTCGGTTAAAAAGCAACAGTTCTTGAACGGCGCGAAAAAAAAGAACTTGTCAAAAGTGACAAACCGACATTATCTAATTCAATTCGTGAGTGCATGTATCTATTAATCCAGGGATTTATTCTAAAATGAGTATTCTCTGAAAGTCTGAACCATCGAAGAGATGAGTACAAGAACAGGATTCCGCAAAGCATTACGACATTTGCGACACCGTACTCGACAGCTGTGTCAATTTCTACTCATTCGCCGCGGCCTACACCGAGCATCGTCTCAAGAAAGCTCTGCAATACTACAAGCAATCCTTAAATTCTTGCAATATTTTGACAGAATCGCATACTATCCTCAATTCCCCAAACATAAAACTCTTCTTTATTTGCAGAACTTACACGAAGCTCAAGAGTTATCAGACAAAGATGTGAAGGATATAGCAGCACTGAGCGACATGACTCATTTCAGGTCTGTCCTGAACGAGATTCTGATCCCAAGAGTTGTGGGTACTCCTAACCATGACAAAGTCAGCAACTACATATCGCAACAGATGCGGGACCTCGGCTGGGATGTTACTGAGAATGTTTTCACAGACCATACACCTGTTTTTGGCCCTTTAAACTTTAAGAATATAATTGCCAAACTGAACCCGGATGCTGAGAGGTTCTTAGTGCTAGCATGCCACTATGACAGCAAATATATGAGGGAACATGCGTTTGTTGGTAAGTACAAGTTGTTATTAGGTTTTTATTTTGCGTAGTTTTTGTGGTCAGTTAATGTAATCAATGTCATGTTAGTGTGTCAATGTAAGGGGTTTACAGCAGTTATAGCCCCTTAGAATTAAATTTAATTCTTAATATATATAAACGACTCAAGTACACTTATACATCATGTATCATGTATGACAAACAATAGTGCAATAATATTTTCGTTTGCCGACGACACTGCAATCGTCTTCATTGGTTCAACCTGGGCTGAAACCAACACAGAAAAGGGTATGTTGCAAGTGGCTTTATGGCTAAAAACTAATCCGCTTACGTTAAACACGAGCAAAACTGCATATCTGCTTCTCAATATATAAAAATGCCCAATCAGAACTTAATTTCAACATTAAAATACATGAGTTTAGGAGGACGGGTGCGATTGTCCGACCATCACTAAAGTTAACCACGTCAATTAAGTACTTAGGTATAATGTTGGACCAAAGCCTGTCCTGGTATCCTCAGATAGGACATATTACTGGGAGAATTTATTTAGATTTTTAAAACACTACGACGCATAGTCCCAAGGAGTGGCTCAGCAAAAAACCCTCTAAATGAAGTGTATATCTCGTTAGTTCAATCTGTAATAATATATTGTATCTCCATTTGGGGGGGCACGCGTTAACCAAGTTTCCTTGATGTTGAAAAAGCGCAACGGATATTAATAAAAGTAATGTAGGTACTTCAAAAAAGGACCATTCGCAACTATGAGCAAACAAGTAATTTACCATCAGTCCGAAAATTATGTTATATTATACTCATAGTATTAAAAAATATAAAACCCTACCTTTACTAATGTATTGGCTAGAAGAAGGAAACACAATATTGCTTTCAACCCTTTTGTAAAGACTGAATTTGCAAATATTCAGTACGACAAACGCTCGTCTTTCTTAAGAACATAAAGAACATGATAGCGTACCTACTTAGGTGAAAGCTTATGAAAACAATATCGCATATCTTCCCGTGGGTGTCTTAAGAGGCGACTAAGGGACTTGCCAGCGAATTGGCCGCAACGTTTTCTGTGCTTTTGTACAACCGTACTGCGATCGCCAACCCGCCTGCCAAGCGTGGCGATTATGGCAAAACCCCTCGTGTTATGTCAATGTGGCGGCACTTGGGGGAGGCCTATGTCCAGCAGTGGACGTCTTTCGGCTGAAATGATGAATGATATGAAAACAAAACATCAGAATGTTTTGATTTTTTTGTTAGTAGCGATTGCGAAATGGTTCCAACTTTGACTTTTTCGTGAGTTTTTAGCTTGCAATTGTCGCCGTGAAGTTTTTTTTTATGATTTTTGTGACTAATAGTGTGTGAAAGTATAGTATACTTAGTCGTAATACATAATATTATTCCTGCCTTTGCCCAGCAGTGGGATGAGGGAGCCTAAGTAAAAACTTCTTCCTTTTTAGGGTTCCGTACCCAAAGGGTCAAACGGGACCCTATTACTGAGACTTCGCTGTCCGTCCGTCCGTCCGTCTGTCACCAGGCTGTATCTCATGAACCGTGATAGTTAGCGAGTTTAAATTTCAATAGATTGTGTATTTCTGTTGATGCTATAACAACAAATACTAAAAACAGAATAAAATAAATTTTTAAGGGGGGCTCCCATACAAAAAGTGATTTTTATAAATAATGGTACGGAACCCTTCCTGCGCGAGTCCGACTCGCACTTGGCCGGTTTTTATTTTACAAATTGAATATAAAAAGTCAAGAAAAAAATATTCGCGACCGCAAATAAAACAATACATTTACTAAAGTATATTCCTCACAATACAAATCGGTTAGACTTCATGACATTGAAACTATAATAATATATTTATTGAACAAAAACTACGCACTTCGTACGCATACCTTACATGCACATGGGTGCACACCAAATACCCACGTTTACCTAACGACACCTTATCTACCTAAATACTTAGAAGTATTTTCATACCCGGTATCTGTACCGGGTATACGGCGATATCCATACCTTAAAGGCCGGGTGTTGAAATTTTGCTGGTTTGTCCCATGCCTACCTCAAACCTCCTCATATTTTGAGCAAAAGCTTACAACGAACGATTACGAACAAAAATGCCTCGTCGAACTTTAACTTGGACAAAATATCGGAAATATATCGCGTTCCATCCATCCATTGCCTATGTTCTTCCCATAGTTTTTTTTTTTTAAATATCTATGGTTCATCCTCAGGATTCCAACTATCTTCACAACTAATTGCATCAAAATCGGTTCATTGACTTAGAACTTATATCGTAACAAACATACAGACTTAATTTTAGATTTAGCTAGAAGTATAGAATCGATACCGCAAGTTCAGTTCGTAATAATGATGATGAAATTGTGACCGTGTGTAATTGACCCACGACCTCCCGGCGCGCCCTTGGGACTTCATGGGCGACAGTCGCAGGGGAAATACTCTCGCAGATTTATTATTAACTTGACTCACGACTTGTGCTTGCACCGTTATTGTTATCGATATTAAAAAAACCGGCCAAGTGCGAGTCGGACTCGCGCACGAAGGGTTCCGTAGCATTATTTCCAAAAACGAGCAAAAATATCAATTCGTTGTATGGGAGCCCCCCTTAAATATTTATTTTATTCTGTTTTTAGTATTTGTTGTTGTAGCAGCAACAGTAATACATAATCTGTAGAAATTTCAACTGGCTAACTATCACGGTTCATGAGATACAGCCTGGTGACAGACGGACGGACGGACGGACGGACAGCGAAGTCTCAGTAATAGGGTCCCGTTTGACCCTTTGGGTACGGAACCCTAAAAATAACAGACTCCTTGGTCGCAAAGGCAAAAACCCTGAACACAGTAGAAACTGAGCATAAAGTTTGATTCCCAGTTAGGGCAAGCTTTTTTGGAGGTCTCCATCAGGAATATCTAGATAGGTTCGCGCATATTACACGGGACTTAAACATAAAATCGGCTTCTGACTAGAAAGAGCTGGATGTCCATGGTCCATGCAATATCACCGATGGTCTATTGGTCTATTGTATTTTATTTTATGGACACACCCAATGCTCCCAATGACGATAAGTGTGGTGACTCCCTAAACCCCATCATGGTAAGGTCATGTAAACTTTGCTTCCTGTTCTAGGTGCGACGGACTCAGCAGTGCCATGTGCGATGATGATAAACCTGGCCAAAGTGATGTCAGCGCAATTTGGGCCGCTAAAGAATAACCGGCTGAGCCTCATGTTCATATTCTTCGATGGAGAAGAGGCCTTCAGACAATGGGGCCCCAACGACTCCATATATGGAGCAAGGCATTTGGCTAAGAAATGGCATGGCACCGAGTATAAGGATGGCGCCAATGAGCTGCAGAGAATGGTATGTTTTTTTTTTTAAATTATATAATAAATTTAAAATAATAATTTATCTGCCTCGGCACAAGACTGGCCGGTGGTGGACATCGGAAATCATTGTTTTTTCCGATAATTCCCGATATCCACCCCGGCTGGTACACTAGAACTGGTGAAAAGGTTTATTTTTTAAAAGGTATTTTTTGGATGTGTAAACGCTACCTTCTAAAAAAAATCGGTTGATTCCCGATGTCCACCACCGATTAGTCCATTAGTCATGGACTGCTTCCGATTTCCTCTTACATACTTACTCATTTCTTACTTTATCCGTTCGCGTAACACCACGCACCCCCGTCCACCATCTGGTGGATAGTTTGTGGTTATTTTTAAGAACAGTTTCGGTCCTCCAAAGGCGGCCGGTGGACATCGGGATTATCGGGAACCAAAATTTTCCCCTTAGTCACACTGGTGGACAGCGACGCGACTTTTAAAAATATTTCCGTTTATTCCACTGATGGACAGTGACATTATTTAAAAATTAAGTTTTCTCATTGTCCATCGACACGCTTGTAACCGCTGAAGGGTAAGTCAGAGGTGTACCCTATAACATGACCACATTTAGCCAGTTTGCACGGACAAAAATCCGGAATCCAGCTGCTACTGAGAAATTCCTGTTGGAAAAATCCAATAATAGTTTTGTTCGACACGGGAATGGAACCCAGGACCTTCATGTTCAGCGGTATAATAGCGATAGCTAGCGACCATCTCGTTATTCTCGTCGCTAGCTAACGCTACGCTGATAGTTGTTTTATTATTTAATAAACTACTATTACTTTAGTTTGGAAATACAGGCGCCGTTTATCTTGAATTGTGTCGTTATAGACTTACAGTTCATGACCTATCAGTTTTAATGTTTCGGAATAACAAAACGCACTGATAGCCTTATGTCCTCCGCCGTACACGCTGGGCCGATGCGGGCGTCTGCCCAGATTGTATAGAAAAAGAGTAGTTAACCAGTATATGTGTCGCAGGCAATTTGTATGATTCCGCGTTTTACAAACAGCGTCGTCCGTTTAAAAACGCTCGCTGTTTTAAAATACGCCGAAGGTAAAATGTAAATTGCCTTGTCACTTTGTAAGATGCAACAACATTTGATAGACAATTCAATCGCCGTTTACAAATTGCCGCGGCAAATTGAACTATTTTTTGAGGTTATCCGGCACGTAAAAAACGCTAAGGTGTCGGTGTCGGTGCTGCGGAATATTATTGGTTCTATATTCGCCTAAAAAACGTAGTCGACGTAGCCCCGCTACGCGGGGCTCCTATTTCTATCTGAAGGGTCTACAGTAACCGAAGTACCCGAGTCGGGGTGCCCCAAGTCCAAGGGCAATTTGTAAACGGCGATTGAATTGTCTATCAAATGTTGTGGCATCTTACAAAGGGACAAGGGAATTTACATTTTGCCTTCGGCATATTTTAAAACAGCAAGCGTTTTTAAACGGACGACGCCGTTTGTAAAACGCGGAGTCATACAAATTGCCTGCGACATATACATAACATCAAGCGAAGGGTTAGGCAAATTCTGTTTCTTTTCACTAGGAAATTCTCCTGTATCTTGGGTGCGTATACAAACACAAGTAAAGTCACATACACAAACAGCCAGATCCGACCAAACTACCTGTAAGCCATAAAAAAATTTTGTTCCTTGCGGGGATCGGAGACGCAGCGCAGCAGCCAATCGCTCAGCCGCATATTTCGCCAGTTATGTTAACATGGGAGATCAGCGTCGTTGTTACAAGTCCAACAGCACGCTTTTTTCAGCTGCAACACAGAGGTTTGGAATGCACCCGCATTTGTTTGTTTATGGCAATGAAGAGCTGGATTTATAACAAACACCCATAATCTGTATCGCATAATGTTGTGAATCACTTGAAGCATTATTAGTTCGTCCGAATACCACTTGAACATTAATCTGTCTAGTACTATCATAGTTTTATTTGAAGAATGCAATAAAAAAGACAAATGCAGTAAAGATACGCGGACTGCGGAGCTGCCATGGACTTAGACAGATATTTTAGCACATAATCTGTTTGCTTGGTTTACTTAACCAGACTTTGCTCGACATAAGTTAAAACTGGCATATCTAATGTTGTAAAAAGGGTTCATAACCATAAATTGAGTGAAAATTCTCTCAAAATGTAATTTCATCGACATTTCTAGTTTAATAGGCAATCGTCAATTTATATCTCTTGAAGTCCCAATTCGTCACGTACTCTGTAATCCGTGAAATTCATAGCACGTTCCATTTCTGTAGAAGGTTATCTCCAATTAACTTGCATTCAACAAGTTGGTAACACGTGTGGTGTACCAATTATCCAACTTCTTGAGTTCACCTTAATTGAGTAGCTCGCGATGAATTTCACCGTGTTGAATAGTACCTAAGACTTCTGGAGAACTAGCATACTTATTTCTAAACCGTTTTAGACACTGGCGGATTTACAAATTTTCAAGGTATAGGCTGTAAAGTTTTTGCCGCCCTTGCCTCTACAATTTTCATGTCCTAGATTATTTTTACAATCCAACAATTTCATTGAAATTGCACGTAAAATATTTTTTGGGTTTATTTTTGAGCTAATCAAAGCTCAATCATGTACAAACATCAGAAAACCGCCTTGCAGAAAGTTTTTAAATTTCTAGGGGATAGTAAAAAAAAAAAAATGGGCTCCAAATTTGCTACCCCACTAGGCTTCAGCCTCTGAATTTAGATGACAGCGGCTTGCGGCTAAATAATAATAGTCACACAGATCGATTTTCTATTCTCTATCTAATGCTTGCCGAGGGCAGTCCATGCATGGAAGAGATGGACCCCATCGCTCCTTGGAAAACACGTTAAGGACTTGGTCCCGTCTGTCATTTGTAGATCTTTGACAATCGTTGCGTTTGGTCAGAAGTCGAAAAGTTTGGCAACCAGTCATTCCAAGGGGTTGCTTTCGTGTATGCGACGAATGTTTAGTAACTGGGTTATGAACGTCAGCCCCCGTATTCACAAACCCGTTCGATTCGATGTCGATCAACAAGTCGTATGTCTATCTCGCTCGCTTCCGTAATTCCAAAAAAAGATAGACATACGACTTGTCGATCGACATAGAATCGAACGGGTTTGTGAATACGGGGGCAGATAGGCAGTGGCTCCATGACGTTCTATTTGAACAAAATAAAAATGCAGAGTTCTATCCGCATACTTAGTTTAGGAATTCCCGACTATCTGGTTTAAAAGTAACATAAGCATTTATCATTTATTTGCATTATATGTACAATGGTATTAAATAGAATTATAATAGTTCAACATGTTTAGCTGAGATAAACCATAGCATGCAAAATTGTAGGGATTATAAAAATGTTTACAACATCAACATTTCTTATAGGTACATAAAAATTCATAAAAAACACAAAAAAAGCTCAATTTGTAATTCAAATCCGATTCGATGCTTTATGCGAAGGCGAACTTTATAATGTTTTTTTTTTTATCTGTGACACACTCACTCAGCCGTACCTTGTAAGGTGTAGTGAGAAATAGGTCACAGTTAAAAATAAAGCACCTTCACGTGTTGGCTCTTGATATTTAACGCGCGTTCTTTCCCAGACCTAATGAACAAGGAAAATGATCTGTTAAACAGGTTATTTCCGATAATGATACGTTTTTTCTCGTAGAGGGTCTGTTTTGGTGAACGGCGGCGATCGTTAAATAAGTTTAAAGGCGTAATTCTTGTGGTAAATGCTGTCTTCTGCTTATTTAGTTGATGAAATTTTTAAAAAATAATATGTTTTTTCGTAAAATCGCAACTAAAGTACTTACCTATAAAGTTCAATTTCCGACTTAATTTCTGATTTTTTATCGTTAATTAAAAAAAAAACAGCTGAATCATGGCCATAATGTATGGACAGCAACTATAAATAAAAGAAATATATGTGGGGGTTCGGAATGATGTACTTACTGAATATGTAACCTTTTTTTCTCTTTTTTTTTGTGTGTCGATGTCCCATTCCACCCTGTCTAATTTCCACTCACATAAAGTTTTGTTTGAATGGAAATAACATCAATTGGGATCAAAGATTTGAATAAACTTACATAAAAAACCTACAACCTCAGTTTTTGTTTACAAACATTTAAACATTGCTTTTCGACGTATGGGAAGGTGAACAGAATTATAGAGAAAAGCTGTTTTTTCTTGGAGCTCTAGGCTCTAGAGATGCCCATGCCCAGCAGCGGTGGGCGATCGAATTCTGCTCGGAAGAAAATAGAGAAAACCAATTTTCCCAGATATGATCGATTTTTCGCCCCCGGAAACCCCTACATTGCAACTTTCATATAGAAATCGTTAGACCCGTTTTCGATAACGTGATTATTAGGCTGTGTCCCCAGTACGCAAACTGTTAACATTAGTCAGCCACCGGTTTAGTACGCCGTTCCATATATTTGAAATGGAGTGTCCACAGTTTGCTAGTTTTAAGACTCGATGACGACGACACTAGTAGACTAATTCGTTTTAAGACTCAGTCGGCTGCTAATAGTTTGCCTACTGGGGACACAGCCTAAATATTGCTTACTTAATAGTAATGGATATAGAGTTTAGATTAAAAGTCAATAAAAACATAATTGAACCTTTGTCTACAGGATGTACTGGTCCTCCTCGACTTACTAGGCGCTCCCGACCCAGTGTTCTTCAGCTACTTCCAGTCCACTGAGAAGTGGTACGTGCGCCTGGCTGTGGCGGAGCAGCGGCTGGCAGAGCTCGACCAGTTCCAAGCCTACTCCAGAGGGAAGGTGGAGCAGACGTACTTCCGGCTTAGGAGTTCCGGCGCAGTCATTGAAGACGACCACATTCCGTTTATGAGGAGAAGTAAGTTTATTTGATCTTTCAAGTCCAGAGCTCGCTTCGCTCGCTCTTGCATCCAAGTTCTCTGGGACCAGTTAACCCCTATCGAAAAAGAAAGAGCAGACTATTTTTAAATCTAATTAGTTCGACGGTCGAACAAATGAGAAAAAAAATCTCACTAGTTCGACGATCGAACTAATGAATCGAACTAGTGGGAATAAGCCCACCAGTGTGCCGCGGCACATACTTTCATATTCATTTAATTTGCATTCTATTACTAGACTGAGCTAAGTCTAAGTTCGCTGAGACATGGACCACATTTTTTTTCTTTAACATAGCCGTTCTATAGTTTTTTAAATCTCACGTGTTGGAACTTCTCCTTGTTGCCGGGAAAACCATCAGTCGGGTTCCCATGAACTCGGGGTATTGGAAAAACCTGACTAACGACAACGACCGACTATTTATGCTTTTGCCATTTAAATGGAAATGAGAATATTTTTTCTGATCTTTAGGTTTAAAGTCTGGCTAACTACTAAATATGACTGAGTGACTTACGGATGGGAAGAATCGTAAAACTTTGACTATAAACGAAACAAGAGACTTGAAATGTTGTCTTTGATATTTTGTTCGGAATCTGGCATGTATTTTTAATTATCATAGCTGCCCATAGTGTCCCACTGCTGGGCAAAGGCCTCCCTCCATTCCTTTCAACGGTCACAATTCTGTGCTTCTTCTTTCCAATTATCAAGGAAGACAATCCAGTTCGTCGTGCCATCTCCTTCGTGTTCTGCCGCGACCCCGTGTCACTGTTTCAGGGCACCAATCCTGAGCTTTACGGGCCCACAGCTCGGTCGGCATGCGACAGAGATGTCCTGCCCAGTCTCATTTAAGTTAGGCAGCCTTTTAAGCCACGTCAACGATTTGCGTTTCGGAGCGCAGTGTAGTGTCTCGAACACGATTGTTAATTTCATACCTACTTATGATGTCGACGTATACCTAATGATTAATTAATTATTCCCGTTATTCCTAACTCTATACTTCAATGTTTGCGAAAATAAATACGCACTGATCGATTTTCAACGGTTGACTCAGCGCCAAAAGTAGAAATTCCAATATTTAGGCATCCTTTCAGGTTTCGGTTTAGTGAAAATACGTGTTAGTATTTTATCTTCAACAACAACGTTAAACATAATATTTCCATCAAATTCTCAAAAGTGATACGGCATGTGAGTGTGATGTCAGAATAAAATATCTAGGTATCTGTCTGATAAGCCAATACAAATACTGATAAAATTCAGTGTCCAAATTAAATCAAAATATTATCGATGCGGTTTTCCCTATCCTTGGTTCTACGTATGAATTTACGTATTTATTCGGAGAACACGTCTGTTATGTTTCAAATGTCAATGTTTACTGAAAGTTATTGTAGTTAAATGTTATGATTGTCTATTTTGGATAATAAAGCATTATGGTCTAGTGGTGGCAAGCGCTACTGCTAAGTATGAGGTCAATCAATCAATCAAAATATTTTTATTTTACATAGGCCTACAGGGGCACTTATAAAACGTCGACAAAATTTTGCTCGGTTCGGGTTGGTCGTTTCCTATGGAGAAGAACCGGCAAGAAACTCCATGGTTACTCTTTTAAAATCATTTGGTTTTACAATATTTCTGTTACAGCGTTAGTACTAAAGTATGGGAGGACATCGTAGGCCTGACAATAAGTCGTTGCATAATACAAAACGTAGAACGAAATAAAAAGTTACCAAGGATCTAGGAATCTATAAGGCCTACAATGTGCACACATTTACAAACAATCGGTAAATAAGAAAAAGAGTCTATACAATCCTATTCTCCTATTCGATTATTCGAATAGGAGGATTATTCGGTCCTATTCGATTCCCGGGTCGGACAGTTATTGGGTTTTTCCATCAGGAATTTCTCAGTAACAGCCTGGAGTCTGCAATTGTGCCCGGTTGCTGGCAATAGGCCCGCCTGCTATTATTGGGTCCACCATCACTGGCAAAATGTGGTGTAGTATAGTTACGTTACGACGGTCAGCTTTGCTTAACCCTTTCGGGGAGAACAGGCGTGATATTACGTTATGTAACTAACTAATACTATTAGCTTTACTTACTAGTACTTTAAAAAAGGCTTAAAATAGCTTGCTTAACTACCTCATTGCTAAGAAAAACAATTAGTTCTTCGCTTTAATTTATCAAACAGCTCATTTGTATGGGTACCGTGTAGTTTTTGTGGCCGTGTAGTAGCCTATGAAGTTCGAACGGCTATACATTCATGGTCGAAATTACATAAATAGATACTGCAGGCTTCCTTATTCAAATAAGATTAGATTATATCAGTCTGCTTTGTTATAAATACTGATAAATAGATGCAGTTACCATTGATGAAATACTAGCGGCCCGCCCCTGCTCCGCCCGGTTTTTACAACTTGACAAAATATCAGGATATACATGAACGTAAATACTACTAACCTTGGGTGTAAACTGTCTTAACTGCTTAAATGATGGCGAAAACGACATTTAATTAAATCCGTATAATTGGTGTTTGGTACATTACGCCTACTTAGCACAAATTAGATCGTAGAACGATACCTACAAAAAATTGCCGTAAAATTACGTATTATAAAGCCATCTTTTTAATTCGTTTTACATGACTTGTGCCTTGTAAAGCGCTGAGCAGACGATGGGCGATTTGTGCGCGACCAGAATGCTACCACCAATGGACCAATGGATGAAAATACAACGGGACAACCAATGAACAGGGTTCATTTCATTTGCAGCGGGGATTTTTGTCTAGCGTGTAACGGACAAAATTGTCCATCATTTGCGAAGCGCTTAATCGATAGCCCAATGGAAGGACAGTGAACAAGCGAGAGATCATTTAATTCTATACACCCTTGTGCAGCACAAGGGTGTCTAGGCGCATAGCCTTGTACGGAACAAACACCGCGATCTTGTATTTTCAATAAGTACCTACTTTTCACAAATGTTTGCAAATGCGCCCGCCCGTGGCGTTGACAACGTCATTGGAGCGCCAAAAGATCCTGGTTGCACTGTATTCATTTTGATGAGTTCAAACCAGGGCCATAGCCAGGAATTTGTTTCAGAAGGGTGCGGGGAGTAACCCTGGTTAAAAGCACTATAATCCCCCCCCCCCACCCAAATAATAGTTTCGAGCGTCAACCGATAGTGTAAACACAAAACGCAATAAGTTGTAGTGTATTAAGTTTTGATAACTACGTTATAAAATAATACTCTCCAGGTATCCTACTCCTACTCCACAACGAATGTGATAGGTTTTTCTTTTTTCGGTCTCGATACAGAAAAGCCTAGCAATTGAGAAAAATGATGATTCAAGAGCGAGCTCGAAATTTTTTGTATAAACTACAGAAATTGGGAGTATTTATAAAGAAAGGCGAATGAAGTAAATATTACAGAATTTTAGAGCGAGCGAAGTGAGCTCAAATCAGCATTACTTCGGGTAGGTTGCAAAAATGAGGATAGGAGAAACTGACAACTTATATAGATGCTTAAACAAAACTGCTACTACTAAATGGCGTTGAGCAGGTCATGTCGCATCGCATGCCTCTGTGATAGCAGATCCAGATGGCAGTCTTTCCAAACCACGAGATGAACAGGACCATCGGGCAAAAGAAAGGTCGGGACTCGAGAGACCGTTTAAAAAATGACCTGACGATATAGCGCAGACTGATGGCTCAAACTGGCTACATCTTGCCATGGACCACAAAAAGATGGAGGAAGCCTTTACCCCGGGGGCTACATTTGCAACCATTTAAACCCCCTACCTCCCATCCCCTGCCTACGGCTCGGTTCGAATCCTACTCATTGCAATTACATATTTAAATACGAAACCTACAACTAAAAACCTTTCTCTTTTAGGGTAGCAATTGCATATTCAACTCGAGTATGAGTCATGAAACGTGGTTGACCCTGTCTGACTTCGTTTAAACTTTAATCGCACAAGTTGAAAAGTTATCGTGTTGACGAACTTTATCAAGTATGACTTAAATACTAACCATTTATGTCGTAGTCAATAAGATAAGTTTTGACGTTTTAGTGAGCTTCAAAATGTTTTCTGTCTTCAAATTATTCAGCAGTCCAGCATGTGTTGACATTGCAAATAATTAGCTGTCTTTTCTTGGTAATCCAATCTTAAATTAAATGACGAATAATTTAATGATTCCTTCCTCTGATATGAATCGTATGCATTTAGGAGTCTTATTATAAATCTGAATTTATTTTTTTCCAAACGTAAATGATTTATACATACAATATAGATAACGCAATATTGTAATAATAGATTGTTATTATTGATATTGAAGCTTAGTCTGAGATGTAAAAGTAAACGGCGCGTTCACAATCACGACACAACTTGAACAATGACGAGGCAAGGCCAGAGGTTACTTATTCCTATTAATTAGATATTCTAAATACCTATCGATGAATTCAGTATCATCAATATCAATACAAAGTACGCGTAGCGACCAATCAAACTACATACATATACAAAGCCAGTTTATGCGGCTCTCTCATTGTATTGGAAATCTATACATAGCGAGGCCAAGTAACACTGTATAATGTAAAACTTATGTCGTACCTAATAGGTCATTGGTCGCCGCCGTGTGTACTAACATCAGTTAACGTATTGTCGAACTCCGTTAACTAAGTTGAGCTGACTTAGGGCGAATTTCACCAAACAACTATGAAATAACTTAACACGATCAACACACATACCGCAGCCAAGAACTGTGTGTTAGTTTTAATTATAATTTTATCAATCACCTAACTTGACATGACAGTTGACAAAAGATTAATTATGATGAGCCTTCAAAACACCGGTGTGTACTCTCTCTCTTGAGGTCACAAACAGGCGCGCCTGCTAATGAGTCTGGTCAAAATAGACATTCAAGGTTACAATAATTCGCATAAACCTGTGTATTTTTTTAGGTACTTTACTTGACTGGACTACATCGTTCTACCTACATTACATTGCAGCCCGGCGCGGAGGTTTTTGATTTTTGTTATTTTTTTGTTACCAATAAAAAATAATAAAAAAAGCCGGCCAAGTGCGACTCCGACTCGCGCACGAAGGCTTCCGTACCATTGTTTATAAAAACGAGCAAAAAAAAAAACTTTTTTTGTATTGGAGCCTCCCTTAAATATATGTAGGTATATTTTATTCTGTTTTTTGTATTTGTTGTTATAGCGGCAACAGAAATAAATAATCTGTAGAAATTTCAACTGGCTAACTATCACGGTTCATGTGATACAGCCTGGTGACAGACGGATGGACGAACGAACAGCGAAGTCTCAGTAATAGGGTCCGGTTTGACCCTTTGGGTACGGAACCCTAAAAAACAACTTTATCCTACAAAACTGCAATACCTACCTACACAGTCAAAATGTATGAAACAGCTGTTTTTTTTTAAATTATCGATGAAAAATTTCTATCAATATGATATGTTCAGAATGATGTACTATATATGTGGTCACCTTTTTAGCATCGGTGTCCCTTCCACACTAGGGCTTGTCAACCTCATTCAATCGGCAAATGATCCATGTAGCATTGTATTAATGTATCCTATTCCATTTGTTTCAGACGTGGACATCTTGCACCTGATCCCTTCACCATTCCCCAGCGTATGGCACACTCCGGACGATAACATGTCGGCTCTAGACTTCAGAACAATAGAAAACTTAAATAAAATCATACGCGTCTTCGTCGCAGAGTACCTACATTGCAAACCTAACTAGCGGCGAAACTAAAACACAGGCAAGATTGTTACTTAAAACTTGTAAATGCGAAATGATGTACCTAAAATGAAATTATTATAAGTATCTTAGGTTAAGTCTCGAGTGCAAGCACATCTCATGTTATGTAAAACCCTGGTTTATTAATGTAATACCGGAGTGTTCACGTACGAAACGTACCTATGATATTGAAGACTGCTTGATTTACCGAGCTTTACGCACGGCGACACATCAAGCCATATATGTCCAGTATAACCTGACCTCGTTTTGTATGAGCTTCTGGTACAATGAGAGATTAGCGTATTCTGGTTTTGCAAAGCTGGATTGCTCGTCGTGTGTACGTGAACACTCAATATAAGCTCTTTCATATCGATGCGATTTGTCGCAGGAGTCTGCGACTCGACGCTAATAAAGTTGCCGCTTAAAATGTTACCTATGCATCAATAATTTTACAAATCGGCGGGTGTCTCATTACCATTCGTATACGACATATTCCTACCTATTTGGAAAAGCGATAAACTACCTTACTTTATGGTGAAGTTACTGTCGTATGTAAAATTTATAGATACTCTTTGCTTGTGTAAGCCAAATTTTCGCTGTCTATAATATAAGCAAGTGTATAGCATTGGCTTTTGTCAGAAATCTTGAAAAAAATCAAGAAGTTTCCAAAATAATCCAAATTAGTGGAAAAAATTGAAACGTTACATAAATATGAACCGCTAATTGGTTTTTGTCATATTTAATGTAACTGCAGGCTTGAAATTAACCGCTAAATATTATAAAAACAATTTAACGGACTATTTATTTTGTCACAAATCATATTATCATCATCATCATTCTCTTGCCCATAACCCAATTCATTTGGGGTCGGCCAGTACGTCTTCTTCTTCCATACCTCTCTATTACTTGTCATCTCATGAGATACCTCCTTTCTTGCCATACACAAATCATATTATAACCGCAACTAATAGTAAGTACAAACTGTTTCTGAAAACTAATCAACACAAAAAAACTGGACAAGTGCGAGTCGGACTCGCCCACCGAGGGTTCCGTTAAATTTGTATTTTGTAGAGATTTTTTTTTATGATTTAATTACAAATGTATTATGGTTTTCAGATTTTTTCCTGTACTTGTAGTATAAGACGATATTACTTACTTAATTTTTATTCCCTTGAGAGTGTCGAAATATTTTGCGGCATAAACGGCCGTAGCTTTTTTTTACGTTAACTCAAAGTTAGATTTTTTCACAGCTGCAAGGAGCTTAGACCTGAGTATATGGTTTAATTAATTTCACCTCCACGCATTCCCGAGATAAAGGGGCTTGACAGACAGACGGACAACAAAGTGAGTCCGTTTTTTCCTTTTTAGGTACGGAACCCTAATAATGGCTGTAATTGCTGAATAATAGTTAGCTAGTTTGTGATGATCGATGACGTCACCCTGACGAATAGACCTTATCGTTTTATGACGTGCAAGTTAGTGACATTCAATCTAGTAAAGCAATTACGAACCTATATAATAAAAAAACTTGCGAGTTTTTATCATTTATAACGTCTATTTCAACATTTGATATTATGTTCCGGCCGTTAATTATAAGTTCCAGTTTTGAATCTTGTAATTAAAACTGGTTGTCGATAAGAATTAATATTGTTGAAATTATAACAAATATCGCGTCTGTAAAGGCTGGCGCGGACAATCAATTTAGCTGGTGTTTTGATAGCAAAACATAGCTAATGTATAAAAGGTTTAGTCTCAAGCACTATTTTAATAACTATAGGAAATAGGAAATCATTTGTTTAGACTTATCCAAACCATGTCAGAGAATGGGCAGCAGCGTCTCTGTGCTTTTGTAACAACCGTACTGCGATCGCTAACCCGTCTGCCAAGCGTGGCGATTATGGCAAAACCCCCCAAAATGTCAATGTCGCGACACTTGGGGGAGGCCTATGTCCAGCAGTGGACGTCTTTTGGGCTGAAATGATGAGGATTCAAACCATGTTGGGTGGGGCCAGCTTCCAGTCATTTTGCATGGATCGGCTGTCTATCTCACTTTTACAACCCTGAAACTAGGTGTAACACTTTATCCAAGATACATAGGAAAGCTAATTCAATTGTGTGTAATAATGAAGTCAATAATGGCGCTTATAGCCTTTTATTTAAGGCCATTTTTTCCTTACTGATTGATTGTTCGCTAAAGGCGATTTCAACGTGAAAAAGCACTAGATAAGTACTTACATAAATTATAAAAAAATATATCATAAACATTCCAAATCTTTTCTCATTGGTTTTTATTGAAAGGGAACGTAGGGCGCTGTCTGTTCGTGCGAATATGATAGCCCGCAGATTTGCTCGGTGTTCGAGGGGCGTCAAAATAGCATTATTTAGAGCATTTTGTACGTCCTTTTATACGGGCAGTCTGTGGGTGGATTACTCGCAGAAACAGTACAGCGCTCTACGCGTCCAGTACAACAACGCGTTCAGGGTGCTCTTGGGGCTGCCTCGCTTCTGCAGCGCGTCGGGGATGTTTGCCGAGGCGCGTGTGGATTGTTTCCACACAATCATGCGCAAGCGGTGCACATCCCTGGTGTGTAGGGTGCGGGCCAGCCGCAACAGTATCCTGAACGCTTTTGCTGAACGTTTCGACTGTCAGTATGTGAACCACTGCTGCATGGTTCACGTACAGACTAATTTTAAGATATTATTTTAATTTTGTTCGTGTAGTATAATATAATTGTATAATTGATAAAATGAATAATTAAAATTATGTAGGTATAGATGATATAATGTATGTCAATTTAAATGTAACATCTTAAATTTGTTTAAATTTTTTTTTTTTTTTTTTAATATGTATGGGTCAGCTGATACTTTTTTCGCTATTACAATGTTTGTCCTTAAGTATGTATATAAATTAACTAATTACTTGACATTTATTCTTATTTGACATTTATTATGAATTTACTTTTAACTTTTAATTGAATTAAATAATGTTTTTACTGAACTTTGCAATCTGGGACAATCAAGCCGACCAATAATTTATGTGTGGATTTTTATTTATTTTTGTTTTATATGGGTCACGGACCTGAAATAAATGATTATTATTATTATTATTATTATTTACTTAGCAACAACATAACGATTGAGTTGATGTCTACTTTGTTACGTATATTCTTTAAATGCGTAGGTAAATGTTTTATGAAAATCTTTTACTGTATTTTGCATTTAATAATAATATATTTATTAAACTTTATATACAATTTATTAGGGCATGGACCCAGTTCTACAAATTCTTAGTCAGAGCCGGGTATACCCAGTTCTTTAAAGGTATTTGTAGAAACGGCCCCATATTGCCGGTCGGAAATTGTAGCCCGATTTACAATAGTGGTACATATAAAGCGGACTTAATGGAAGACATTCTCTAGCAGTCAACCTTTGTTAATATCTTTAATCGGATGTCCCGTTTTACTCGTTCTGTTTTATTAGTTTAAATACATGACTATACTGTACCATGCTCGGGGTATTTTATGTTTTTTTATAATGTCTCGACTTAGGTGATATTTTTTAAATTTCGGGACTTGATAAGTTTATTTATATATTTACAAAACCGCTGTTTCTTTTATCTGACTGGTTATTTACCTGTATGGTTATTTGGAGTAGGTACCATCCTAGGTACAGAAAAAAAAAAAAAAAAGATACAGAGCATGAGATCCTTAGTTCGACTCCCAGGTAGGACAGTGTTCTTGATTTTTTCCATCAGGAATATCTCAGTAGCAGTTACCGAGTCTAGATTTGTACCCGGTTGATGGCATTGGCTGGCTCCCTTTTTAACCCCCGACCAAAAAAGAGGGATGTTATAAGTTTGACGTGTGTACCTGTCTGTCTGTGGCTTCGTAGCTCCTAAGCGGATGAACCGATTTTCATAAAATTGGAGCACCCCCCCCACAAGCTCGGGTTTTTTTTTTAATTTATAACACTCCTCGTTTTCGTTATTTAGCAAGAAGACGCGCAACACCCGAGATATGTGGAAGCAAATGAGGGAGGCCTTTGCCCAGGAGTAGGACAGTCAAGGCTAAGATAAAATAATATAAGTTTAAAGATCATGAAAAAAAATCATTTAAAAATATTACGAACCCTGACACAAAAAGCCTCTAAAAGACAAAAAAAAACCAAGCGTCGTAGCGTCGGGGGACCGCTAAGTAGACCGCTTAGTACAAACACAAAACAAAGCGGACCCCCGACACTACGACGCTTGGATTAATTTATTTTTGGTTTTTTAGAGGTTTTTTTTTGTGTCGGGGGTTTTTTAAATTTTTTATTTAATTTTTATATTGGGATAACTCGTGAGATGTATAAGTACCTACTGCTAGCTACACTTCTGCCTAACCCTTCGGGGATTTAAGACTCGATGTTATGTATTTATTTATTTGTTGGAGTCCCATTCTATAGTTCTTCCACAGCGCATTAGGATGAAAAGTCAGTACCTAACCCCGCAGTTTGCATTTTTGTACCACATCTGCCAAAATAACATGGTAATTTTATAAAAATACTACGTTCCTATAACGGTTGTGGAAAACTAAAATAATTATTTACACAATAGCGGATCGTATCTTCATATAGTAGGTATATGCAATGAATGTAATGTAAATATGTATTTATGAATCAATCTAACATAGACTTTAATGCTTTTGAGTAAAGTTCGACATTCCCCTAAACATACTCTAATGTATTTGTGAATCCAATCAATTTTACGAGTGGTTTATTCGTTAAATTTCCCAATTATATTGGTTGAAGTGCAAGTAATTGTTGAACAGTTAGCTGTATGTTTGCACGACTTATTTAACTGCTAGCTGTACTCGCTGATCAACCAATGCTTATTCGCAAATATTTGTGAGGTAACCGCTTCTAAACCTCGTATCTAGCAACGTTGTAATCTTTAAAATTATATTTCTGATGTGTGCAAGATACTGGTCGTATTATCAAGTAGTCCGGGGAATTTACGCCGAATATTAGGCTAACTTTGCATTAATTAAAAACAGCGATTTTTTCCATTGAATGAGTAGGGTATGGACAGGAGAGTATATTAAGCTGTATCCCGCGAAAAGTTCACCTCCGCGTATATGTTTTTTTTAAGAAAACGTCTAATATGTATTTAACTTGGTGGAAAAAAATATAAACAGGTATGTTTATTTGGAGTATTTGTAGAACAGATTGAATACTACAAGTAGGTCAGAAAATTAAACATTTTCGTCCACGGAACATTCGTTTTTTTTTTAAAAATCTTATTATTTGACTTCGTACTTAAGGCAAAAATATTAACAGGACAAAAATAGTGCTGAAATGACTTATATCACCATGTCTAACTATTATTATGAAAATTAAACAAATCCTGCTCCGGACTTCACAGAAAATCAAGAAAATCAAAAAATCTTAAATACTACTTACGGCAAAAATGTAACAGGATTTAAATTCATTTAATAATGAGAAATATATAAATCCAAACCGTAATCCCCCAAAATTAAACAGATTAGAGCGATAATTAATATTGTCAAATTAAAAATTAAATTACGATGCACGGTGTCAGCGCTAAGCAGCGTGCGGCGTACGGCGTGTTCTAGTGTGCGTAAACAAGATAAGCGCTGCGTTCATTGTGTGCGAATGCCTGTGTTGTTGTTTGCGAGTCAGTGTTTTATTGAGTTACGCGATTGTACACCTTATTCATATTACGGAAAGATCAAATTCCTATGAAAGTGCTGCGCCAAATACAAGAATAAAGCTTGCAGACGTATTTTACGTAAACATTAATTGCCTTTTTTTCACGATTTGCTTTAAAGTGTTTAATTTTCGTGTAAATAGGTTAGAAATAGCCTATAGATGAAAGTTAAACTAAATTAAACCCTGTTACCTTTTTGCTTCAACCGCTTTTGTAAAAAAACTGGTAATAATAACTTCCGGTATTACAATTTGTTTAATTTTGTTTAATGGTGGTGTAATATATTAATTTAAGTTATTTTATGTAAAAAAACCGCTGTTTATATTTTTGCCTTAAGTACAATCCAAAAATTTCGTAAATGTTTTTTTACCGTAATTTCCGTGGACGAAAATGTTTAATTCTGAAGAAATATATTACTGTCACCAATTCTTTACCTAAAGTAACAAAATTTGTCCTGTTAACATTTTTTCCCATGTTTTTATTCACAAAAATGCGTTTTCGTCTTTTTCACCTTGATCCGGTCTCGGAAAATGTTTAATTTTTTTTTATTATATGAAGAGCTAAGGTCAAGTACACGATTCAAGAAAAAAATCGCTGTTTATATTTAATGCAGGGTTCAAACCTAAAAGCCCCGGACTAAAGAATGTTATGTCACAGGCTATTTTAGTCATTATAATCCAAGTGTTCCAAAAACTGAAAAATGTAAGGCCGTGCACAGTTTATAAGCAAGACTGTCTTGTCAGACTATAATACACAGTTACCACGTATTCATAATTTCGAGCCTGCCACATAGAAATTGCTCGCCGGTTATAATATAAAAAAATAAAAACCGGCCAAGTGCGAGTCGGACTCGCGCACGAAGGGTTCCGTACCATTATTTATAAAAAAAAACACTTTTTTGTATGGGAGCCCCCCTTAAATATTTACTTTATTCGGTTTTTAGTATTTGTTGTTATAGCAGCAACAGAAATACATAATCTGTAGAAATTTCAACTTTCTAACTATCACGGTTCATGAGATACAGCCTGGTGACAGACGGACGGACGGACAGCGAAGTCTCAGTAATAGGGTCCCGTTTGACCCTTTGGGTACGGAACCCTAAAAACACTGTTTCCGACAAAACTTCAATACCTACACGGTCACAATGTATCGAACAGCTGTTTTTTTTCAATAATACCGCTGAAAAATTTCTATGTATAGGTTCAGAATCATCATCTGCCTCGCCTTTCCCCAAACTATCTTGGGGTCGGCTTCCAGTGAGTACCAGTATTTTACATGAAGCGACTGCCTATCTGACCTCAACAACCCAGTAACTGGGTAATACGATAGCCCTTAGTAAGACTGGATGTCAGACATTTGGCTTCTGACTACTCGTAACGACTGTCAAAGATCTATAAATAACAGCCGGGACCAACGGCTTAACGAGCTTTCCGAAGCACAGAGGAAACTCGGTATGTAATTATGGTCAACCATCCACGGCCCAACCTCGGCAAGCACGGCTTAACATTAAAGATCAACCCATGCGGCTGTTATTATTTAGCCAGGAGCTGGGTTCAGAATTATGTAATAATACGTAGTAACCGTTTAAGCGTCGGAGTATCTTCCACACTATACAGGGCGTAACGGAAAGGGTATATACATACATAAGGGTGTGCTACAGACCATACAACTGAACATGTTTCTCCACAAACAAACATCGTAATATGGAAAAAATTACAAAATCCCCATACAAAAATTCAATACCTATTCGACCCAAGGTACGGGGCAGCTGATATTTTTTTCTCTATGATGATGTTTCTTTGTGGAGAAACATGTTCAGTTTGATGGTCTGTAGCACACCGTTAAGTATGTATATACCCTTTCCGTTACACCCTGTATAGCATAAAACCTTAGTTTTGTGAATGATAGATAACATGTTCTGATCTAAGTTACATTGATTTTCAGTTATTTCAAATAGTTTTTAATTTTCTCTCTACTTTCAAAATTCCTCTACACATTACCATTGGTGCAAAATAAAACAAATTATGAATTAATGTGATACAATTGTATACAAATTTTTATTGCAAATGATATTATCAAAGCATAGAAAAAATAAATACGTTGATGTTTTCATAATTGTTTTTTTTCTTATGGTGCATCTACACTAAAATTACTTTTTGTTTAGTGACCTTTGCAAGTGGCAGTGGGCAACAATGGATAGCAAAATATATAGAATGTAATTTGTTGCAAGATGTTGCACTACAAAAAGTAGCTTTGGTGTGGATGAACCTCTACATTCCTTGTGGTTCCCTTTTTCCTGTGACTGAATACAAAGCAAATCATGATAAAGCTGACAAATTCACTGGCTCTTGTAAACAGCTGATATTGGTGCAGTAAAAAGTACCTGTTTCAGCTGTATACTACAGCAGGTAAACTTCATATTGCCACCCCTTCCCCACAAATAAGTTGTAGCTATTTACATGCCAATCGCCCATGAAACAAAAAACTATATAGTTGCATGTACACGGATTTTGTGGCGCGTGGGTATTGTCGGAATTAACGCTGCAATCTAATTTTTCAATACAAATTCCCAAATGGTTAGCAACAGCGCCCTCCCAACACCATCAATCAAGTGCCATAAAATCCGCAGGGGTAAAGATCGACGTGTGACTATTAACTTATAGTATAGGATCCCGCTATACAACGACCTTCTCCGAGCTGGTTAAGGATGAAACTTATTTTATATTGCGTATGGGTTGTCTAAAAAATTTCTGCCAGTATTTTTTTTTTTTAATCAATTCACTCGGTTGGTTAATAGACAAATTCCATACCAATCGAAACTATAAATCCCATAGAATATGCAAACGTTAATATATTAATTAATTAATCATATCCTGAACCGAAATTTTTTAGGCAGCCCATATGCAATATATTTATTGACATATTAAATTTAATATAAAATAAGTTTCATCCATCAACCAGCTTGGTGAAGGTCGTTGTATACCGGGATCTTAGCCTATTCCATAGTACTTACAATAATATACAAATCACGGTAATGTAACGTTACGTACCTATTAACTGACGCAAATTGACGCCACTGAGTCCAATATAAAGTATATAATATACTTTTTACATAATGAGGGCCACGTAGAGTAAGATTTTACAATTTTTCATTATTACAACATTCATGATATTAGAAAATATATGTCAATATTTCATTATTTATATACATATATATATTATACTGCTTTTAGCACAGACCATTATATATTTTTTTGTCTATAATAAATGACTAGATTGTTTAGTTTTGTTCACTACTTCTACGCAAACATTCGGAGCGTAGATACATTTAGAACTAGGAAATAATTTACATAGCGACTATGCTAAAAGTAATAAATATTTCCGTATTGCGCTGGAGAAAGAGTCTTGAAAATGCCTTGAAAAAAAATACATTATAAAAAGCAAGTTGATTCTGTAAAACCTACAAGAAATGGGATCACAGGAATAAGTCACGGAAAGTGTTACAGATAGGCTTTTAAAAACATTTATTGTTACATCCTAAAACGAACTTAGTCTACACTCATACTTACACATTTAAAACAGTCTATCTAACAAAGATCCCTTAAATTTCTTCGAGACAGTCTCCTCACATTCTTTCATTCTCTCATCTAAGTTACGTTTAAGACTATTTGCGACTTGCTCTGTGCTCCCCCTGCTTAAAACACTGGTTTGCGTATTGTTTTCACTAAATTTCTTTATTATTTCACATGTTGCAGTTTCACTGCTGTGGTTAGTCTTTTGTCTTTTAGCTAACGGTTCAAGTGTGTCTTTTGTGTCCAATTCTTGCATTTCTCTATTTAGCTCATCAAGATTAATTTTAATGATACCTACTTCGGAATTATTATTACTTACTTTGGATTTTATTTTTAATATTTTTCTATCATTCTTATCATCTCTCTCAGTATCTGAACATCTTGAAGATGTTTGTGAAGTAACGGTACTTGTACATTTTCTGTTGACTGTAAATAATGGATTGTGAGTGCTAGGCTCGTTTACTGGCTTACACGTCAGTATTGTGTGCGGTTCGATTTCTTTTCTGTCTGAAGCTGTATTCCCTTTCGCAGGAATATCATCATCAACTACGCAAATTACTGTGTCGATTCCGAACGCTAGCTGGTCCATTTCTAGTAGTTTGTTGCTTGAGGCTTGTGGCGGCGCACCAGGTTCCTCATCTATATCGATTACTTTGATTTTATTATCAGGTTCTTCATCTATACCTATTAATTTTATTTTTTCATCTGGTTCCTCATTTATACCGATTAATTTGATTTTTGTTGTATCTGGTTCCTCATCTATACAGACTAATTTGATTATTTTATCTGAATCCTCATCCATACTCACTAATTTGATTTTTTTATCTGGTTCCGCATCTATACCGATTAATTTGATTTGTTTATCTGTCTTTGCTTCGCTGCTATCCGTGCTGCTTTGTGGCTGTCCGTCATCTTGGCATTTCTTTTGTTTCAATGGATAGTTTTCGCAACTGTAGTCTTTATTGTCATCGAATCCTCCATCTTCTTTATAATTAGGGTCTTCTGCTAGAAGTTTGGTTAGTATATTCATCGGCTCGTCCAGTACAAATTGTTTGTTCGCGGTTTCTGAATCTATTCTTGTTTTGGAACGTTTTATTTTGGTACCGGTCGCATCTTTGTTTTTCTTTGATATATTTACTGTCGGTACAGGAGTAGGTGTAGGAGCTACGGGTACGGCTGGGGGAGTTATGGTTGTATCACCCACAGTAAATATACAATCTGCACTTTTAGGAGCTACAGTCATCTGACCTACATTAAACATACAACCTGCACTAGATGGAGTAACAGTTGTATCAGGTAAATTAAATAGACAACCTGCAGTAGATGGAGTTACAGATGTATCAGGTAAATTAAATAGACAACCTGCAGTAGATGGAGTTACAGATGTATCAGGTAAATTAAATAGACAACCTGCAGTAGATGGAGTTACAGATGTATCAGGTAAATTAAATAGACAACCTGCAGTAGATGGAGTTACAGATGTATCAGGTAAATTAAATAGACAACCTGCAGTAGATGGAGTTACAGATGTATCAGGTATATTAAATAGACAACCAACAGTAGATGGAGTAACAGTTGTATCACCTACATTAAACACACAATCTGGAGTAGGAGGGGCAGGAGCAGGGGCAGTTGTGAGAGTTACGATTGTGTCACCAACCATATAAGAACCTGCTTTTGCAAAAGCTCCAGTCGGGCGTATAGTTGTGTTACCCACAGTCCTAAACGTAGGCTGTTTTGTAGCATGCTGTGAAGTTGCAGTATGAGAAGAGTTAGGACCCAAGGCAGATAAAGCAGTTACAGGAAGCTGTGGCACAGTTTTTCGATAAGGTGCTAGTGGGTGACTCTGAAAAGAAAATCAAACTTGTTTTTAGAAAATTATTGGATACGATTTTTCACTGATGACAGTCATGAGATGTAAATATTTATCTTTAGGAAGGTTTTTTGTTAAAAGAGCATTGATATCGGATAATCCATTTTCCATCTATAGTCCCCGTCGCGAGAAGCTATAAATTTTGTGAATAAAAATCGTCTACGTTACGTAGCGATAATAGGGGATACTACTGGGTAAATAAAACGAATTTTTATTTTGTCCGTCAGACAGATGATACAAAAATATTAGACACGTATTTTTTGTTGGAGGGTGGGGGCTCACTACATCACAAGTAGGTATAAAATTACCTACAAGTGACGTAATGCGCCATTTCCACTCGATATATCTCCGTACTTTTATGACCACGTGAAAAATTAAAAAATACGTGTCCAATACTTTTCAATAATCTACCCGCCAGACAAAGAAAAAAAAATAGTGATCAGCCCTATTCAATCAACAACAAATAATCCCAAATTCCGTCAACTCAAAGTAACATACGTGTACTACGAAACTAACGAGCAATTTCACTTGGTCGGGTTACATGTTAGCTGTGTAAAGCTAAGCGTCCACATGTCCGCATGGTAAGCATCGGACGCATCGCATCAAACGGAGGAATTTTTCACAGTGCGTCCACTGTATCGGCAGCGATCGGATTTGCCGACGCAACTACCAGTAATCGGATTTCTAATGCCACTTCGTTCGGATTTTCGTAGTGAGTGTACGTGCGGAATGTGTCTGTGAGATAATCGAGAAAAGCGAAGAAGAACAATTCGTAATTGCTTGTTTGTTAGCAGATAGGCTTATAATGATCTGCGCATTCAATGCGTTCAGGGTTCTCGAGAAAGACCAGGTTACGTTGTACTTGGGATCGGTCTATCGCTACTGACAGGAATATTGTCGCCAATAAGCCTGATATAGTGATGATAGATCGATCAGCGCGCCGCGTTATGATAGTCAATGTTACTATCCCTCATGAAAAGAACCTCTTGAAATCTGAGAAAGAGAAACAAATAAAAAATTACTTGGCTCTCGAGGTTGGAGGCATGTGGAATGTAAACTCGGCTATCATTGTGCCAATTGTCGTTTCGGCCAATGGCCTGATGGCCAAGAGCCTCGACGAACATCTGTCGAGACTCTCGCTTGGCAGTTGGATCAGGGGCCAGATTCAGAAGGCATTACTCCTCGATGCGGCGCGCATATTGAGGAGGTGCCTGTCTCTGGAGATGGAGACCTAACCACCGGTAGCTTGAAAACTGCTCCCGAGACCGGCGGACCACTATTTTTTATAAATTTTTAAAGTTTTTTTTAAGAAATATATAAAATTTTATTGGATGAGCAAAAACAATGAATAAAGACATAATAATAAAGAATTTGGGTTAATTAACATAGTCAACTTGGTCATCTTTACCAAAGCTTATTTTAATCCAAACACACCAAATTCATGAACATGGGTCCCATGGCTATTAATACCAGCCGCAGGGGTCGATCTATCGAACCTAGAAGAGGTTAAGCCGGGGATGGATCACCATCAACCATCTAGGGAGTTTCCTCCGTGCATCGGAAAGCACGTTAACCCAACCAACCAACGGCTGAATGTGCCCACCAAGTGGTACTCTGCGAAAATAATTTCTAGTAAAATTATACTATACTAACCTCGACAGAAGAACTCTCATCATTCCTTCTCAGAACGATATCTTCAAACAACGAATCTAACATAATAGACTTTTCTACGACGTCTCCAGGATCCCTATGGTCAGGAATAAAATATTGCCTTTCGAATATCTCCCGGGGAAACAGCCATTTGTATACTTCTTCAAATCTCTTCAGGTTAGTCTGTAATCAGAACATAAATTACAAATATTGTCTTAAAGTAAATGGACAGGGAGCTTCAGATACTTAATAGAACAAATTTTTACCTACTGAGATCATCAACCCTTTTCTAGTTAGATTTTGGGATGATGCGGCATGTCTTCTTCCCAACACTTCCATAAGGAAATAACAGCTCTTAATAAAAATAAAATATTCACTAACTTTCATATTGATTGAAGTGTTCCATATCTTGAAGCAGGCTCTGAAAGGTAGCTTCAGTATTGGATTAGGAGATTTGACCTTATCGCCTTCCACCACGATGATGCTCCATTCGCGAGCACAGAACAGGTGTAAGTTCACCATAGGGTTTATCATCACCATCTTCTTGATGTGTGGATTCACTGTTTCTATTGACACGTCTGAAAAGAAAACATTTAATATAAGATTCCTGTGACAGACGGACGGACAGACAGCAGAGACTTAGTAACAGGTCCTTTTGGCAACCCTAAAAATATATTTAAATGACGTGGCTTTTTTAAAGAAGTTTGGTTTTTTTCTATGCAAGGTATTGTCATCCCATCAATATCTTGATTTTCTTCAAAGTTGCTGTGCATGATGAAACTGGTTTTACAAGTCAAGTTTATACTTTTACAAACAAAATTAAAAAAAAAAAAAAAAACCGATACAGAAAACATCTAAACAGCTAAAAACAAATTAATCCAAGCGTCGTAGCGTCGGGGGTCCGCTTCGTTCTGTGCTCTAAGCGGTCTTCTTAGCGATCCCCCGACGCTACGACGCTTGGATTAAATTTTTTCATGCTTTTTATACTTTTATTATTTATTAGCCTTGACTGTCCCACTTCTGGGAATAGGCCTCCCATTCCTTCCAATTTTCTCGGTGTTGCGCCTCTTCTCGCTAATTAATGCAGACGAGGAAAGTTATAAATTTAAGAAAAAATGATAATCAAGGGTCGAGCAAATTCCCGGCAATTCCCGTGGTGACAAGTGATAAGATTTCAAATTTCAAATCGACTAGACCTGTGGAAGTTGTTTAAATCCCTTCATCACTTAGAAAAGAGGTGATGATGTTCAAACGGCTGAGAAGATTTTCTCGAAACATAGCTAAAAACCAATTTTATCAAAATCGGCTCATCCGTTTAGGAGCTACAATGCCACAGACAGACACAGATACACACGTCAAACTTATAACACCCCTCTTTTTTGGTCGGGGGTTAAAAATTATCCGGATTTTGTGCCCTAAACTGATGCTTTGCCTAGTTAAGGTGGAGGGAAAGATCGCTATATGAGAACTCCGCCATACTCAAACTTTTTTCTATAGGGGCCATAAAGACGTTTTAGCTATGGTACCGCAAGCCACACGGGTATATTTATTTGGGTATTACAAAAACTAAAGGACGTTGCGTCAAAACGTCCCGTCCCCCCAAATCCTTACACCGACCAACAGATTTAAAATGTATCTCAGTCAAAACATCTTAATAAGGTGGTCCTTTTTAGGGTTCCGTACCCAAAGGGTCAAACGGGACCCTATTACTGAGACTTCGCTGTCCGTCCGTCCGTCCGTCCGTCCGTCCGTCTGTCACCAGGCTGTATCTCATGAACCGTGATAGTTAGCCAGTTGAAATTTCTACAGATTATGTATTTCTGTTGACGCTATAACAACAAATAATAAAAACAGAAAAAAAGTTTTTTTTTTTAATATTTTTTTTTCCCATACAAAACATCGATTTTTTTTTGTTTTTATAAATAATGGTACGGAACCCTTCGTGCGCGAGTCTGACTCGCACTTGGCCGGTTTTTTTATTTATTACGGCGTTTGGCGACATCTATCTCTCAAAAGTGTGGGATACTCCGAGAAGAGTTACGTTAAGTTTTAAAACTATTATTTTGGCACAAAATAACTGTTTGTCAACCATATAAAACTAGTCAAGCAGTTTAGTCACTTACAGACAGCTCGCTACCACAACAAAAAAAGAGACAAAAGATAGTCGCTAGCTACAAAGGCCTTTAATACGCAAACAAAACATCACTTTACGTGCACATGTAAACCCACATGAATACGTATAGAATATAGACATTGTGACGATATACTTTGTACTTTTTTTACATATTATTATTGCCTAACTTTAGCGCAAAAGCAATCTTAGCATACAATTGAAATCATTAGAAAAGAAGCTGTGGGCATTCAGCAAAGAGTAGAACATAGCCAAGATATTGTCTCACCATTGACCAGCTTTTCATCTGTCCAGGTGTCGAACCTAGTAACCCAATCCTTTGCATTCTGCTCCTCACACAAGATTAGTACTGGCCTATGGAGCAACGGGCGTACCACTTTCAGGAACATACATATTTGAATATTTCTGCCAAAGCTGTTTGGATCATTTAATATCACGCCATTCCTTCTCTGCAAAGTAGTACATTCTAGTAAATTTTATTTATTATGTCAAAATCTGGGAAGAATATTCTGTTAGAGATTTAAATATATTTTATGTGAAATTTTGCTAGTGGGAATGCGACACGATAACTACTGGGGAAATGTTGGTGTAATGTACTTAGACACCGCTGCTTAATTCCTTAGGATTTACAAGCGTGATTTTTTAGGGTTCCGTACCCAAAGGGTCAAATGGGACCCTATTACTGAGACTTCGCTGTCCATCCGTCCCTCTGTCACCAGGCTGTATTTCATGAATGGTGATAGTTAGCAAGTTGAAATTTCTACAGATTATGTATTTCTGTTGCCGCTATAAGAACAAATACTAAAAACAGGATAAAATAAATATTTGAAGGGCGCTCCCATACAAAAACCTGTCTTTTTTGGTTGTTTTTATAAATAATAGTGCACCCTTTGTGCGCGAGTCTGGCTCACACTTGGCCGGTTTTTTATGATTATTGTTTGATATTTACCCTTTTAAACTGCTTGTAGAGAAAGCGGATGCCATCGATGGAGTTTTGTGGTATATTGTCCCGGTCAAGGTAAATGATATCCTCATCGCCCTTCGAGAGGTACAGCCGGTCAATCATGTTTTGGTTGCGGATCATTTTGAGTTATTGTTAAATTAGTAAAGCTGAAAACAAAGTTAGAACATTATTCATTATTTAACTGGGTTGGAGTGTAGCCTTAGGGGCGCTATGGCGTGAGGACTTTTTTTTCTCAATATTTTTTTTTACACCATCTCATAGTTTTCCACTAGAGCAACAGTTTCTTTCCAGAAAAGCTTTTCATCTTAGCTATCACTTTTTTGGAAATATAGAGCGTTTTGCAAAAACAAGAAAGTTAAAAAGCTCCTAACTCAGAAAAGGTGTGTCGTAGGGACATACTTCTCAGAATATAAATAGTTTCTATGGACAAGGTTAATAAGGTACTGCATTTTTTTTCAAATTTCAGAGAAAATTATTTTTTTGGAAAGTCCAATAAGTCCCAAAAAATTTTTTTAGTTAAGGGTATCCTTCAACTCCTAAAAATCCGCCCTCAAGACGACCCACTGACTGAAAACTTTTATTGCTTAACAATTTTAAAGCTTTCGCTTGATGCTCTTGTGACTAAGTAGATATTTTTTCACAGGAATGTGCTATCAGGGTAAATATTAATCTCGTGTAAGTCCTGCCCCAGGTCATGGTCAGCTTGCATACAATATTTATGTGTGATTACAAACATTTTAACTTACACACAAACAGCCAGACCCGGAACAACTACTTGTAGGCCTTAAAAATATTTTTACCGTGCGGGGATCAAACCCACGACGCAGAGGGCAGCAGTCAATCGCTTAGCCACAGCCCCAACCATGCTGTCAAAACCAGTTGATATTGTGTGAAAAACAAACAAACTCACACTCAAATAGTATTAGTTATTTCACTTTGTTTAAAGTGTGAGAATTATACTCAATCACTTGTCACTATTAAATTATTATGTTAATAAACTTCTTTTTATTCATTGAATCAAGCACACAACTAACTTAACATTTCTGTATCTCAGAATATTGTCTAGTGGGTTTCCAATGTGGGCGGCTACTAAAAATATACATATTGATCCTTACTTCTATTGTAGGGACAAAATGTGGGATTGTTAAGCCTATATCAATACTTCAAGGTTCATTCCTGTAACTTATGAAATAAAGCTGAGACTATTGATTTAATTATGGCTAAAATAAACCAGGATTTAAGATGTTAAAAAGTTGTTGTAGTTTGATTGTTATAATAAGATTGCTTCTTGCAGCAAATGGTAATGCATTGTGAAAGTGAAAAGTGATGTACACTCAGGTACATTACAGCCTAGCAGGCTAGGCCTCACCTGTCCCACTTGATTTTTATTATCAGGAATTAAGTTGAAGGTTAAAAGATATGTTAATTTTGTATATTGTAATAGAGTACTTACTGTGAATGTAGGTTTACGACGGTAAGTTTTGATTCAATCTATTTAAAATAGATAGCGTCATGATTAAAATGTACAGCATTTCTAAATAAAATAGGGCCACAAACACTGATACACTTGTTTTGTGTACCTCTATGTCTTCAAACTCCTGCATGATGTGCCTGTTACGATAAACATGATCCCAAAACATGGACACAGATTCTTAAAATAAAAACGTAAAACACTTGTGTATACACCGAAGCTACACATATGACTAGTAGAGTTATCTTTGCATTATAAATAAATATGCTAGAAATGCTAATTCATTCATTTAAACAGCAAATACACGCGTACCAAACAAACTTGTTTTCGATTCGGAATAACATCTTATACTAACAAATTAAAATGTTATCTTCAAACGTAAAGTTGGTGTGTTTTTTGACATTTCGAAGGCTATTTAATTTAGTTGTGTTTTATCCATTCATTCTTGTTGTCGCCATTAAATGTAAGCAAAGGTACACGAACTATACTGCCAAGTCATTCATCATCGACATCTAGCCATAGAGTAAAAAGCCCTTCTGCAATGCAATGCATATGCAACCCACATGGAAAAGGTCTAAGTATGACACAGGTTAAAATGTACTTTGTAATTTAATGTAGAGCTCTGAATATAACAAATTAATGAGTTTAGAAGCTGGGACAAGACAAGGATATTAGATTCCAATGACAATGTGGGATGCAGTTTAATTGTGCTACAGAAGCCATGTTAGCAGAGCACAGATGGAGGCTCAGGAGCACTGAAGAATAATGGGCCGCTTGTTGGACGCGAGCGAAGGGAGCTCGATTTTTTTGCACTCGCTTCGGATTTATAAGTTTTCTTGTGACAGTTCATATAGCAATAATGAATACTTTTTTAAGAGGGGGAGGTCTTTAAATTAAAATAAAACACCGAAAATGGTTTTTAGAATCCATAATAGGTTTCACTTCATAAGTGCCAGTAAGAGGCCATTCATAAATTATGCCACACGTTAAGGGCGGGAGGTCGACGAAGTAAAATTCAGTTTTATTTAAGGTGGAAGCGACAGTAGTCCGCGAACGTCAATTGCAAAAAACGTAAGAAGGCGCTTGCACCTTAAACACGGAATTTGCGCGTAAAATTGCAAAACACAAATGTGACCAGCAGTGACAAGAACAGGTGGCGGGGGTATAAAAATAATCATCGACGGAATTTATGGAGGGCCCCTTACTGACCTACTTGAAATAAATTATTTGATTTTTGAGACATGATTACTAACTTTTCGTGCACCAAGAAAGCAACATTCTGGAATGCAACATTTTTCAGGCGTGATACAATTAAATCAACTATAGCCAATTTCATGGATATTAAAAACATTTCCCTGTGTTTTATTTCAATTTGAAGATATCCGCCTCTAAAAAAAGCCAGATAATTTATGTATTTGGGATGCAAAGCCAGCGAAGAAAGCTCGAAAATTTTTGTGTCCCGCCTGGGATAAGTTTTTATTGACAGTCACTAGACATGATGGGACCCGACTTGATCGAGCGACCCTGGACACTAGCCCAAAGAGCCCAATGGAGCAAATGGCCCTGCATATTAAAAACAAAATAATATTATAAAGATTCAAAAATATATTCATTTATTATACAAAATACAAACTGGTTAACAGGCATTCTGGATCTACTGTGTTTATAGCACCTTCTCTTACAATATAATATACGGGAAACATGATTGAGTATACAGTATATAAAAAATCATATCAAAATTATTCATTTTTGAAATTTGGTGGCCTCTTCTCAACGAAAGCTGTCATGCCCTCTTTGCGGTCCTCCTGTAACAGAACAGAAACACAAAAATGAATATTACCGTATCGTATGCGTCCTTTCATAGAAAGAGTGATAGATATGAATGTTGATGGATAGAGAGGGAGAGGAAGGCCAAAGAAAGGTGGATGGATGGTGTGAGGAATGGCATGAAAGAGAAAGGAGTAAATGATGCCGTGACGTAGTCTGACAGGGGAGAATGGAAAAAGACAACGTGTTGCGCCGACCCCAAATATAACGGGATAAGGGCAAGAAGATGGTGTATGCGTCCTTTCATAAAACACGTATTTTTACGTCTTGTTTTGTTTTGCAAAAAAAAAAAAACGACGCATAACCACTTACCACTGAAGCTTCTAGCATAGAAAGTAAAAAGAAAAGACTTTCTCAGAGAGCATTAAAAAATGCAATATACTCGAACTGTTTAGGGCGTATGATTCGCCTAGTTAGAATTATAAGAGAAGTTTCATTTAATAGTTCAGTGTTTTGTCTATTACATGACGTAAACCGCCTGAACGACTTAGTCTTATCGGCGATAAGAAGTGTGGAAACTCCTTAAAAATACAAACTTACAGTAGCGAAAGTTCCATAGAAGGTAGACTTTTCGAAGAGCAGTCCTGACTTCAGCGTGGTCTCGTAGGCCTGGTTGACAGCTGCCTTGGCCATCTTCACGATGAGAGGGGAGTGGGTGCCGATCCTCTCGGCCAGCTTGATGGTCTCCTCCAGCAGTTTGTCCACGGGGAACACACGGCTTACCAGACCTGGGGAAAATGGAGTATTTTTTTTACCAAATTACGTCGCAACCAGTAGGCGTCGCGTCCGACTTCGTAGAAGAACGTGTGACGAGCTTGACAAGATCAATTTATATTATTAAAATAATCAAAAAAAATTCCCGCTGTCCCAAACAGGTCCCACTAAACTAGAAATCTCATTCAACCAAATCTGCATATATTTCGATTATCAAGCAGTATGCAATGAAAGCACCTTCTTCATGATTCTTGTCTCCTGGTAGTCTGTGAGACCATTATCCCCCTTTTTATATTTTTTCTCATCTCCCACCCCTTCTCTCTTGTCATTGGCAATTTCCTAATCCTTCTTCTTGTCCGTACCATCAATGTGGCGGAATAGTGAGGACAACGAAACGTCGATTTTGCGATTTCTAGTTGTTTCCACAGGTGGGGATATTGCAGTGGGGATAGCGGGAATAAACCATTTTTAGGGTTCCGTACCCAAAGGGTCAAACGGGACCCTATTACTAAGACTTCGCTGTCCGTCCGTCCGTCACCAGGCTGTATCTCATGAACCGTGATAGTTAGCCAGATGAAATTTCTACAGATTATGTATTTCTATTGATGCTATAACAACAAATACTAAAAACAGAATAAAAAAAAATATTTAAGGAAAAAAGTGATGTTTTTGCTCGTTTTTATAAATAATGGTACGGAACCTTTCGTGCGCGAGTCCGACTCGCACTTGGCCGGTTTTTTTTTGTGTTCTTTAACTATATAATCATCATCATCATTTCAGCCGAAAGACATCCACTGCTGGACATAGGCCTCCCCCAAGTGACGCCACATTGACCGGTCCCGGTTAACTATGTATTTAAGTTTAATTTAGTATTATATAATTATCTAAACTAATAAAAAGAGGAAAGATTTGATTGTTTGTTTGTTTGCATTGAATAGGCTCCGAAACTACTGGTCCGATTTGAAAAATTCTTTCAGTGGTATATAGCCCATTTATCGAGGAAGAGGCTATAGGCTATATATCATCACGCTACGACCAATAGGAGTGGAGCAGCAATGAAAAATGTTGCGAAAACGGGGAAAATGTGACGCAAACGAAGTTGCGCCGGACAGCTAGTTTTATTAATAAAGAAGTATAGCGTCTATAGCAAGCTAACACTAAAATATTTGAAAAATAAATAAATTCGAATTCAGAATTACCGGGCTGTCCTGTGTCCTACATACAACTGCACTTTTGAGGACCTAATGAATACTACTGACGTTGTTATTGGCGCAGCCACTTGCTAGGACTAACTGATTGTAATAGTACCATCGATACAAAAACAAGAAGGTTTGTGCTGTCTTGAATATTCGACTTACCCATCTTCTCAGCTTCAGCAGCATCAATGAAGTTGCCGGTCAGGACGATTTCCATGGCCTTAGACTTGCCGACGTATCTGGGCAAGCGCTGGGTGCCACCGGCCCCGGGGATGGTTCCGATGTTGATCTCCGGCTGCCCGAACTTAGCCTTCTCACCCGCGTAGATGATGTCGCAGAGCATAGCTAGTTCGCAGCCACCGCCAAGCTGGGTTACAGGGATAAGAAAATACAGGAATGTAGACTATTACTGTTAGGCAGTTTTCTTTGGCAATTTTAAATGCCTTGCGATTTCATACAAGCAAGTTTCATAATATAAGGGCATAGCAGTGTTTTTTTACTCTTACTTCTATGTGGAGCTATACAGAGTTATTGTTTTGTAGCAGGACAATATGAGGAAATCTGAATTCATAATAGATAGCTCTATTTTACCAAACTCTGAAGAGCCCAGATTATAATTATCTGCTGGCCTACCATGACATCTTAAGCAGTATTGTTATACTCTTATTCCAGTGTGGGAAAGAGACAGCTATACAGGATGTCTAGCGCCATCTCTTTCCTACACTGGTAAAGGAGTAAAACAATAATGTTTTAAGACCTTATGGTAGGCCACCAGGGCAGATCAGCTGGCAGTGTCCACAGACTGCTGGTTCGCACAATAATTGTGGAAGCATAGCGCTTTGTTTGTTTGTACTTACAGCGAATCCATTGACAGCAGCGATGATAGGTTTGCCGCAGTTGGAGACATCTTCCCAGTCCTTGAGGAAGCCTTTCTTTGTGTTCTCGCTGAATGTGTTGTTCTGCATCTCCTTGATGTCAGCGCCAGCGGCAAAGGCCTTCTCGTTACCTAGGCGAGAAATAGCTTTTATTCGTTTATCCTTAACGACGATGATATGGGCTTAGCAAAAAATATCTTAACTACTTAGTCAATGACCATTATTTTCAGCCAGTTTTCAGCACCCAATCAAAAATGAAAATATTTTATTTCACATAGGCCTACTACATGGGCACTTATAAAACGTCGACAAAAAGGTGCATGGTTCGGGTTGGTCGTTTCCTTTGGAGAAGAACCGGCAAGAAACTCCATGGTTACTCTTTTAAAATTATTTGGTTTTACAATATTTGTATGTTACAGCGTCAGTACTTAAGTATGGGAGGATAGCGTAGGCCCAACAATAAGTCGTTGCTTACTACAAAACGTAGAACAAGATAAAACGTTAACAAGCATATAGACTTGGCAACTTATTATAAAAGCGTATAGGTACTGTTTGAAATGCTGTTTTTTTTGTTAGGAATGACTTGCTAGTTCTTGATATTGATAATCTAAATTTCGTTTACTGCGTGTGTTTATATTATGGAAGTCGCTCCTAATTTTGAAAAGCCCTCGGTTTTTGCGGACATATAAAATACATTGTAAGATTTAAAGTGAAGGCAGAGACAGTATATCGATCTCTTTAAGTTTTCTCTGAGGGACTCGCGAGGACCCATTTTATAGATCGCGCGGACTGCCCTCTTTTTAATATGAAAATTTAATCCACGTCTGTAGATGGAACAAAACTGCCAATGACCATGATAATCAGTAGATACCTCTACCTAACGTGAATATTTCAAGCCATTCTAATTGACTGCCTAAAGGACTATTATACCCTTCTGTAATGCCCTGATTACGCGTATCTAATACAGTGGCGAGACAGTACCAAGAAGCAGAAACCACGTATCAGTGGCGAAGGGTGAAAATATTGAAAGCGGAAGCCGAAGAAAAAAATGAGAATTTAAAACATTGTTTTAATTTTTTTGTTTTTTCGTTTTGATCATCAGCGAACCCGAAAACCACGCAAATGACACCCATGACGAAAATTCCAGAAATTTACGTCACGCTTCGGCGCTATTTTTAATTTTGGCGTCAGTATCTCATGATAAAAATACCAAAAAATTCTAAGGACCCAACTCGATATGTTTTTTAATAACTTATGTATTATAACGATTAAATGCACAGGAACTATTAACAAATAAAAATATAAGTTATAAAACCTTTTTGAAACAAGCTTTTATAAAGATGCACTGAAAAGAAGAAAATAAATCTTTGAGTAAATGAAAACGATATAGGATAATTTTCACAAAAGCTTGTCGCCTTTAGTTTTTAAAGCATTTACCATTCACTCGACAAGCTTGAGGTAACTATAGGAATTATGTTTATTTATAAAAAGTGAACGGGTATATATACAAAGTTTAATGTCTGTGCTATTAATCGTTGAGGAGTTCCCCCGTGAGGAGACGATCCTGGCGGTAGGATGAGTTCATGATACAAATCGTGATTATCCATCAAATTTGAACTCGTTTGCAAAGTTTCGTGTCTGTGCTATTAAATGTTGAAGAGTTTCCTCATGAGAAGACGATCCTAGCTGCAAGATTAGATCATGATAAAATTCATGTTTATCCATCAAATATGAACATTCATACAAATTTTCACGTCTGTGCTATTAACCGTTGAAGAGTTCCCTCGTGAGGAGACGATCCTGGCGGTAGGATGAGTTCATGATACAAATCGTGATTATCCATCAAATATTAACTCGTATGCAAAGTTTCGTATCTGTGCTATTAAACGTTGAGGAGTTCCCTCGTGAGGAGACGATCCTGGCGGTAGGATGAGTTCATGATACAAATCGTGATTATCCATCAAATATAAACTCGAATGCAAAGTTTCGTATCTGTGCTATTAACCGTTGAGGAGTTCCCTCGTGAGGAGACAATCCTGGCTGCAGGATTAATTAATGTCTGTCATAAAAATGTATTGTTCTTAAAACAAAAGGTGTGTGCAAAATTTCAGCTCAATCGGAGATCGGAAAGTGGTTCTAATTTAGCTTTCTATACATAGAAACTTTGTAGTAACTCGATAAACTTCGGCTTACCTAGTTCCTACAAAACGGTGCTTATCAGCACCGTTTTGTGCCGCGAAGTCACGTGTCCGCATCCATACGAATTTAGTTCTGAATTCTGACACCCGACCATCGGCTTACTGGCGCCACATGTAGATTTCTTTGTTGACATTAAAAATTTTGCCATTTTTGTAATGTTTTCAATCCATAGGTTTGAAAACATCGGTGTATTCACTGTGATGTGATACCTACAGATGTGTACATAATTTACTATTTGACTACAGTAGACACTACGTATATAGTGCCTTGTTCCCAAAGGGAAGCCGGTAGGAATCGGCTTCTTAGGTGCCTTCGGGCCTGCCACGTATTCGACCGAAAGTACCTCCCAAGCACTGGGTCTGTATCTTAGCACTGACTTGCCATTGTGTATAGTCCTTCTGCCAGTTTTTGTTCACAGCAGCCAATCTTAGAGGAGATTAGCCCTCGGTACGGGAAAAATTATAGGGCACAAGTGTGTGCGCAGACAAAGGTGCACATTTTCTTCCCTAATTCTCACAGTCCAATGGGAATAGGACGGTAAAGGTAAACGAGCAGGGAGAGATCAGGAGCAGGACCAACAGCTTAAGGCCCATGGCACACGGCGTATTTTAAACGCGCAGACGACGCGTAGATGACGCGCGTATACGCGCTTCAAACGAGATTTGAACGCAACCTTGTAACCTAAGCACACGGGGCGATCGTGAAACGCGCGTCGTCTGCGCGTTTAAAATACGACGTGTGCCATGGGCCTAACGAACATGTCCGAGGCACAGGGGTATTATATTAATAACATCCAAACTCCAGAAAAAGAGTGTTGTGCCGACCCAAGTAACATGGGACCACAGCAGGAAGGGCAGGAAGATGATGTTTATCGAAACGCCAGGCTACCGAGAAATTCCTAAAGAAAAAACCCAATTACACTTTTTCTTGACCCAGATATTAAACCCAGGACTCTACGCTCAGCAGTCGCGCTAGCAACCACGAGATCAACCAAGCAGCTACCATTGTACTCAGCACATGTATAGACGCCAGCAGGTCAAGCTACCCGAAAGTGACAAATTTTTCCAATCAACCTTGTACCGTATTCTTTATATCTAAGGTTGAAATTTGACGGATAGTTGTAGCTGGATGAGCTTGCGTATGTCCCTATTCAAGGCATTATGGACGAAGTTTTCAACTGAATCCATCAAGAAAAATGTGGTTATCCTAACGTGTTAACTCAATATATTTTTTGCGTGGTACATTACGGCCCCTGCCGGCCGATTTCGCAACTAGGATTCGCAACCAGTTGCGAATTAAGAATTTTTATTCCTTGTTCGCAACCAGTTGCGAATCAAGATGTTTTATTCCTTAACCGCAACTAAGCATCCTGATGATTAAGTTTCGTAACCAGTTACGAGACAATTTTTTTTTTCTTATTCGTGACTTTCGTTGTCTGTTTTATTACGGATACCTATTGAAAAATGTTATCAAAGTTATCAGTTGGTACATTAATATTATTTATTGATAATGATATTTGTACAGTTTAGCCACACTGGGTGTGCTTTTTACGTAATACGAAGATAACAAGAATGACATCGATGTTTAATATTACGAAGCAGTTTTTCTAGTAATAGTAATTCTTATAAAGTAAGTGGATATTCGCTCAAGGTCGATTTATTTAACAAAGTTCAACTGCTTATCGTATCTTTAATCTTATTGTTACGTGGGTAAGGCTGAAACTAAACGATGGCGCTTCCTACAATCTTTATATTCTCCTTTCCCCCGTCAACGTTGATACATCTGTCATACACGCACGCTGTTGTTTATAAGGTTCCGTACCCAAAGGATCAAACGGGACCCTATTACTGAGACCTCGCTGTCCGTCCGTCCGTTCGTCTGTGACCAGTCTGTATCTTATGAACCGTGATAGTTAGCCAGTTGACATTTCTACAGATTATGTATTTCTGTTCTCGCTATAACAACAAATGCTAACAACAGAATAAAATAAATATTTAAGGGCGCTCCCATTCTCTCCCGTTTTTATAAATAATGGTACAGAACCCTTCGTGCACGAGTCCGACTCGCACTTGGTCGGTTTTTCAAACTTTGCTCTACACTAGTAATTTGTTCTGTATCGTGGGTGCGTTCATAATCATTCAAACTCACGTACGCAAACAGCCAGACCCGGAACAACTACCTGTAAGTCATCAACTGGGCACAAATCCAGACTCCATGGCTGCTACTGAAAAAATTCTGATGGAAAAACCCAATAACACTTTGCCCGACCTGAGAATCGAACCCTAGACTTGGTGCTCAGAAGTCACGTTTGTGACCACTATACCAACGTGGTACCAGTCAGAATCCCGTAATTTCTAACCCAACATTGACAGTGTATGTACCATGCATACATATATATACTTACGCCTTTTCCCTAAAGGCTAGGTAAAAACTCCCGGTAGTTTATGGGGGTCCCTGGCGATACCCATAGTGTCAAGTGACCAGCATCCGTACCATGACGTCATATAACATTATTGTTCCATTCCTATTCCAGAGTGAAAAAGAGACGGAGCTATACAGGTCGTCTAGCTCCATCTCTCCCACTCTGGAATAGGAATGGAACAATAATCTTGCCAGGCCACCACCAGCTACGCTATCTTCATATACTCCTTTTGCTTTAGGACTTACCAGTGATAATAATGGCAGCAATCTTTTCGTCAGCATCAAAATCTCTGACAGCCTGGCCTAGCTCGACGAAGAGGGGCCCACACAGAGCATTCAACGCCTTAGGTCTGTTCAACTGGATAATTCCTACATTCTTCTTGGCGCCAACAACATCTATTTTGATGTTTTCGTATGCTGGGCCTGTGGAAGATATAAAAGTTTTGTGTAATTAGTTTTGTTAGTAAGTACAGTTGGCAAAAAGTTAAGTCACCTTTAACTGATAATCAGGGGAGTAGATACCGCCGAATCTGCCGTATCAATAATACGGAGCCCCCGGGCCACGGCGGCCCCCGACGTGCGTAAGCAAAAATATATAAAAACTTTAGAAAAACTTAAGTCATCATCAGCTTTAAATGATTTAATAAATCAGTTTCCCGAAAAAAAGGCAAGGAGAGTGTAATATTCAATTCGAAGTGTTTGTAAAAATTTTGGAAAAGTGACAGATAATTATGATGAATAAATATTTCTTTTAATTTTGTGAGAAATCTTTAACCTTCTTATGGGCCTCAAACAATTTTTTATACGGGGCCCCGCCCCCGCCAAGGCACGCTACGCCACTGCTGATAACTTATGTACCTCTGACTTTGTGTCACTGTCAAATCATATAAAAATAAATAAAAAGCCTTTTATGTATCATACCAAGGTAATTTGCTTAGATACTTTTCAACACTAGGTAATAAGTTTTGTTAGTCTTTAACATATCCTAGTTAGTAGTGTTTGTTTTTATTAATAAGGTTTCAAGATGTAACCTCATTACCGGTAAAGGCCTCCTGCATGTTTTTCCACTGTCCAACCATAGTGAACTTTATTCACATTAAAATAAGGTTTCTGTTGGGTTGCTGCCATAGACAACTCAGTCAATATTACAGTGATCTTTAATTTTGCTGGTTGGTACTAAGACCCAGCTAAAATAACTTTGGTAGACCAGTAGCCAGGTTACTAGTTACAATTAAATTTTAACTCAAGTTGTATGTGAGCTGATTATCTAAGTTACTTCATCTTTATCAGAGGTTGATTGTGTACTTTCTCAGATGATAATTCTCAGCCTGAACACCGCTGACGAAATAAGAGGGGTGTTATTCTTTAACATGTGCAACTGTGTACCTGTCTTTTGCATAGTGATTCCAAAACAGATAGAACATTTTCCTGCTGACTATAATTAATATTTTAAAGAATGTCACTAGAGATATAACAAATCATCATTGTAATACATAATGAAATTAATCTTCTGCCAAAACAACTTTTTTGTGATAAGGTATCAGTTTTATTGTCAAGGCCGTCTTAATGTAATTCTACCTTAATTGCTCGGTAACAAAATTACAGTACTTTTGAAATAAGGTACTTTAAAATAAATTAAAAATACTAAAAGTTTTTTTTGCACCACTCCATTATGAAGATTTATTCATGGAAACTCAGAAGCAACTGGCCAAAATCATAACATGCCTTAGCTGTATAATATAGAACTATCAGCATCTCAAAGATAATTTCAAGATGAGTGTAATAGAACAATCTTTAGACAAGATAACTCATGTGGGTCTTATTCTGCTAAGTGCTAACTGGAGGTAAATTATTTTCCAAAGATATACCTATGTATAAAACAATAAGTGATCTGTATTCACTCGCTATTCAACCGATAGAAGATAGCTATGAGAGCACCCTTTCAAAATGCTTCTTCTCAATTCCATATTTATTGAGATTACTGATAACAGTTTCTATAAATCTGCTCTATCTTACATCACACCATCTAAGTCCACTAAGACACATGTTTCGAGCAAATTTTTTGTCAAAAAAGTTTTGCTTACCAGTGCTGTAGAATTTAACTAAACCGGTATTGGTGGCAGCTACTCTGTTCACCACATTTTTTCCCAATAAAACACGGGTTACCGCACCGACTGAAGCCATTTTTTATTATTGGTATTATTAACGACTACAACGTCGCCTTTATTAAACAATACTGAGCGATTTAACACCCGATAAAAGAAAAACACCGGCGAAAATAACTTCGGAAAAATGAACTTTGATACTGTGATAAGTAATTGATATGATAAGAATACAAAATGAGGACCGCGAATGAAATAGATATATACGATGCTCTAATGTGTGAAAGAGAAGGAAATTAGTTACATTCTTTCGAGTTGCATAACACGACTGAGTTAAGATGCCCACATTTTAAGTGCAAACACTGTGAAATGTAAAGCATTACAATACGAGTGCTTTATTCAATGGGTTGAAATGTCAATTACGTTTAATTAGGTCTCACTTTATGATATGCGCAATTTATTTTTTCTAAACTAGTTTGTAAACCAATTTGAGTAAATATGACTCACCTATGACTATTTAATTTAAAAACATTCAGTTTTATAGTAATTTGAAAGTAATCGAAGAATTCAAGGTATCGTTTTTTTACTCAAAATGGTTTTCCGAGCTAGGAACTAAACGTAACCAATATTTGTCAATGACAATGACATTACAACAATGACATTTTCTTAAAAGTAAATAAACACTAAAAACCTCAATCAAATCAAACTAAATTCCAGTGCGAAGCCAGAAAAAAAAAACTCAATACTTAACTAGATGATCATTGACAATGTCGTCTAAAAAATATAGATTCTTCATTCTAACCGGCGAACCTGGTTAAGTACTTAAATCAAATAACACATTTTAGAACGTCCGTCCGTCGTGAACCTTAGAACGTCTTAGAAACCGAATATCATTAATATTATTTCAGGAATTGGTAAGACTACCCTGACAAAGAAAATATCATCAGAAATCGCAGGCAAGGGTGTTAAGACTACAGGATTTTATACTGAAGAAGTTAGAAAAAATCGAACAAGAGAGGGATTCGATGTAGTGACTCTGGATGGAAGCAGAGGCCGTCTAGCTAGAGATCAGAGCCTCTTGGGCGGCCCAGTGAAATATAAAGTTGGGAAATACGGCGTTTTAATACAAGAGTTTGAGAATGTTGCATTGCCCTCTTTAGTTATGGTGATAAGTTTTTATGTTTTGTATTTTAAATACAAAATTTACTTAGACTTACCTACTTTTGACTTTAGACTGCGTCGTTGGTCTAGTTGGCGCAAGGATGACTGCCAAGCTCGAGGTCCTGGGTTTGATTCCCATGTTGGGCAAGGTGTTATTGGGGTTTTTGCATATGAATTTCTCAATAGCAGCCATGGAGACTGGATTTGTTTGTGGGTGATGGCAATAGCCTTGCCACCTATTATATGGGACTTAAACATAACATGCGAAATTTGGGTGCACTATTAGGTGTACTCAGAGAACTGTACCTAATTTGTTTTGTTTTTTCAATTTCTAGGCAGATAATACACAGGCAAATCTACTAGTCATAGATGAAATAGGAAAAATGGAGTTCTTCAGCGAGCCTTTCAAAAGTGCTATAAGAACAATATTCAGTCCTACATCTAACTGTACCGTGCTTGCAACCATTCCTGTGAGAAGGGGTGATCAGTTGATTGAGTCTATAAGAAATAATAGCCAGGCCAAAGTTTGGATGGTAAGTTACTGTGGCATTTAAGGGAGGGAGGGGGTCGAATTAAAAAAAGACCCTTTTCTCTATGTGAGGGAGTGGACTATGATCCCTTAGGGCTTAGTAGCTGTTGCATGTTCCTCTCGATGTTGTCCTTCACTATTTTGAGGGCAGTGGTGATAATATAAATTACACCTCGTATGTTCTATTACCACTGCTCTCAACTGATTGACGAGGTTGAGGACAGATAAAATAAAAAATCCGTTATTGTAATATTATTTGTCTCTTTATATTTGAAACACCATTGGTCCTTTGTCATCTCCCCGTCATAACCCAGTAATAGGTTGAGAACTCTGAGAGGAGCTTGTGGGTAAATAATAATGCTTGGGTGGGTTGGTCTGTGGATGGGTGACAACCCATTACACACCGAGATTGATTTAAGTAGTCAGTGGCCTGAAAGTCTGACAACCATTTATGCCATTGTATTTGCAATGATCGACGCAGACTCGTGAAATGTAACATTTGTACATTGTTTTTAAACACTTATTTAAATTTTCAGGTAACCAGAGACAATAGAAACAACATCCATCAAGAAATATTGAAGGAAATAAACACAGCACTAAATTTTACAACATAAACTATTTATTTATTAATATTAAAGGTACCTGGGACAATATTTTTGTTTTATTAATGTATTCTATGTGAGCACCATTATAAGTTACTAGCTGCACCCCGCCGTTTCACCCGCGCAGACCGGGATATAAAGTAGTCTATGTGTTAATCCATTGTTTAAGCTATCTACATACTAAATTTCTTCAAAATCCATTCAGTAGTTTTCGCGTGAAAGAGCCGCGCACTCGATATTGTCGGCGTTGAGAATAAAAAAAATAGCGCACCCATGTGCGTTTTCAAAGCGCACTGTTGGCTTTTCAACGTTCAGACCAGCCCTCGTATTCACAAACACATCGATTCGACAAGTCGTATGTCTATCTTTTTTTTGGCATTACGAAAGCGAGCGAGATAGACATACGACTTTCCGAACCGAAATCGAATCAAAGCGTTTGTGAATATGAGGGCTCAAAACAAGTGCGCGGTAAAACAAACACCGCATTAGAAAGCGCAAGATCTACACTTCTATGACGCTGGGTAATTACATCAAGTAGATAATTAAAACTTAACAGTCTTATCGTCTCTGTGCATGCGTCCAGCCGCAACGGAATCGAACTGGCGCGGGTTTGTCTGATCTAAGCCATCTGGTAGCCCTAACAACATCAAAGAACATTACATTCATAACATCAACAAAGTAAATAAATGAAGTAATTCGAACAGTCAGCAGTTTGTAAATATAGCAATAATATAAAATGGTAAAGTCTGGATGAATGGTTATGATGATGAGAAGCTACATTATCCTCGAGCAGCTATATATTTGTATTTTCCGTAGTATTATTTCTAATCAAAACACGAGCGAACAAAAAGCGCGGGAAAGATTTGATGTAAGAGCATTTAAGCCCTTATAAAATTAATAAACAAGACAAAAAGGATAAAATAAAATGGCGGAAGTTAGACCACGCTTTAAAAATATATTGTATATACGTAATATATGTAATATACTCAGCTTTTCCAACATGTCCATGTCATGTGTTGAGTAAAATGTATGGTCACTTTATCAAAAAAGAGACTTACTATCATTGATTCTCTCTTTCCGTAGGTACCGAATTTGTGGTGCAAGTAAGTATTTCAGTAATGTAGTACATATTAGTTCCATGCATTAAGATATAAATAGATCTTTGTTAGATTTTGATTCACAAGAAAAATATTATAAGAAAATACTTCTAAAAGGGGCTTTTTGGGCTCCTTAATATACGCAACCATAACAAATAAAAAAATAATAGGTATCATATGAAACAAGGCAGGGATCCACAAGCAAGTAGCCTCAGCGATGGAACCATGCTGTTGGCCTTAAGTTAATACTGTAAAGTATTTCCCGCGCAGGAGAACAAAGAGGGGAAAGGGAGAGAATTAGTTTTCATAATATTAACAAGTAAAGAAAATTGTCTTCTAACTAAATAAACATTAGTTCGACATAACCAAATCAAAAAATGCCACGAAAAAACCACCCAGCCCGGTGAAATTGTTAATCAGCTATCGTCATCAGAATAATCGTCAAATTGTCCGGGTATCTCAACTACAACCGGAGGGTTGCAATACTTTTCGTATTTCACTTGATCCGCTATAGACACCGGATGCACGTCCATCGGACAAAAATTGCCTTCTGCCATTTTCTTTTTGACGAAGAAGAGCCAAGGCGAGCTTGGCGGTGTCACCCGCTTGTAGTATTGGGGAATCCAGTAATCATCAGAGTCCCAATCTTCAGGAGTACTACACCTGGTATCTGGTACATCTGGAAAAAGGTCATATTTTTTTTCTAAGCTTCTACATCATAAATTATTAAAGGATAATAGTCGCACAGACTACCAAGAGACCAGAATCATGAAGTAGTGTGATATGTAGATTTGGTCGTTTGAAATTTCTATTTTATTGGGCCCGATGGCGGGGACAACGGGAACAATTTTTAATTAATTTATTCGATTCCCGTTGTCCCCACCAGTGGGGACAACGGTAATACCACCACTTATTTTAATGGCCTAAGAAATGTGTAGAAAGAGTAAAGGAAGACCAAGAAAACGATGGATGGACTGTGCGATGGCAAGAAGGGTAAAGTATCTGATGAGATGAGAAGTAATAGAGATTCGATTCCCGTTGTCCCCACCAGTGGGGCATAAGGGCAGTGGGGACAACGGTAATACCACCACTTATTTTAATGGCTTAAGAGAAGTGTAGAAAGAGTAAAGGAAGACCAAGAAAGCGATGGATGGACTGTGCGATGGCAAGAAGGGTAAGCTATCTGATGAGATGAGAAGTAATAGAGAAGTATGGAAGAAGAAGACATGCTGCGCCAACCACATATGAATTGGGATAAGGGCAGAGGAATGATTATGGCTTATGAGATGTGTTCAATGCCTTGTTGCTAAATAAGAGTCACCAGCTACCATAGTAAGACAGCTTTATCTGCCTATCCTTTTCTTGGAAGGCTTGGCTTCCTGTCTAACCGGATGGATAACAGTAAGAATTTAATATGGAGCAACATGAGGTCAGGTGCCTATCTGAACTCCACATTGCTCAATGTTGGCTCCAAGTGACTGGGTAATTGTTGTCAGACTTTTGAGCTTCTGAGTGGGTGTAGCAACAATACGATATTTCGCCTGACGGTGAAATGTCTTGTATCTGTAAAGTTGTTGAAGTATTCTTGAAGTACCAGTTACAAAATATTGTGTGCATCTGAGCTTGGTGCCAAAAACAACATGAGATTATCAGGAATGGAGAAAAATAATATAAAATTGTATTTATTTATGTAGTCTTTGCTTATGTTTGTAGCTGACAAATATTTCACTGTTTTGTTATAATAACTCAATTAAATATCAACCAGAAACTCAGCAAGGTGTGATGGTAACCATTATCAAATAATAAGTGTCATTATATTAGTAATGCAAATGTATTACAGATACACTTCTTCAGAACGAAAGAAACGTAAGGCTGACGGAAATGACTGCGATTTCTATACAGTTATTCAGGAGATGTTTGACACCTTCTCTAAAGAACAAGAACTTCGTTTCCAGGACTTAAACAACACAATTAAAGAAGTCAGTGCTCAAAATGTTGAATTACGAAATAGCGTAGAGCTAATGTCAAAAAAGTACGACGAGTTCTTGATAAAAATATCGCATCTCGAGTCTGAAAGGATTGAAGACAAAAATACTATTAAATTATTAGAAGAAAGACTGGAAACTCAGGAACGTAAGTTACGCGGAACTGGAATCGAGATTAGAAACTTACCAAAAACCTACGGAGAAACGAAAAACCATCTATGTAACGACGTCATCAAGATTGGGCAAACACTGGGCCTTCAAATAGATTGCTCCACAATCAGGGACATTTATAGAATTCCGTCAAAAGATGGCTCAAATCCTGTCATTGTTGAGTTTATCACGGCCCTTACAAAAGATAGTGTCTTGCGAGAGGTCAAAAACTTCAACAAGTCCAAAACAAAAGAAAATAAACTTAACACAACGTATATTAATCCTGACTACCCACTAAAGCCAATTTATATTTCGGAAACTCTTACCCAAAAGACGCAAAAATTATATTACCAAGCACGAATGTTTAAGAAGAGCCACGGATACACTTTTTGCTGGACTTCAAATGGCATAGTGTACCTCAAGAAAAACGTAGACGCTTCCCAGATTCGCGTAACCGATGTCAATGATCTTGATAAATTAAGAGTCTCAGAATGACTATTATTATGTAAGTTTAGTTATTATTTTTTAAATTATTTCTTACTTTATGTTTTCTTAACTGTATTTATGTTGTTACACACACGCACACTCTACACAATTCCCACTCTTTCAATTCTCTTTTGCGGACAACCTTTTATTCATGGGACCACGGAGAAATACTTTTTAACAAAAAAACCCATAGCTAAGTGTCACCCACTTGTGATAAAGACAACATCATTCCACGGAAAAACTATCACTATTATGCAGGTAGATTTTCTGAAGTGTTCACTGGAATTTCATTGTTATTGTTTTTGCGCAGTTCGTAGGTTACTTAACAAACGTATTTATTACTTATCTTATAGCAACTCATGTAGTCTTTTACCATTAATGGTCATGAAAAAATACAATGAAGAATTGAACCTAATCAATAGCATTCAATAATCTAAATGATTTGTCGGATGACATAGACAGGGTCACAGTTTCACATTAACAAACTGCAGATATTGAAGAATGTCACAAGCTTATAACCCCATCGTCGGATCACCTTCTAATACTTACGCAAAACATACGCAGCATTAACTGCAATATGCCAGGACTAGAAATTCTGCTAACCAGATTAAAATTGGACTGCGACATTATTATACTTACTGAATGCTGGCTTTCACGCACATCAGTAGTTCCAAACCTAAATGGCTATCGATTTGAGACAACAAAAAATAATCCGAAACAAAATGATGGTGTGGTTATTTATTACAGAGACCATCTTCGACTAAAAGTAATTGAACCAAATGTCGAAGAATGTAATTGTTTAGTTGCTACGTTTGATAATCGCACGGCAATCATTGCTATGTATCGCTCACCTTCTTCTCACAACCTGGAGCCATTCTTAAAATCATTAGATGTAGTTCTCACAAAATACTCCGGTTTTGAGAATATAATTGTCATGGGAGATATAAATATTGCGATTAACCATACGAAACTAGAGGTAAATGGCGAACGCTACCTTAACCTTGTAGCTTCCCATGGCCTTCTACCAGCCCACACTCTTATAACACGTAGTGAAAGCGAAACATGCATTGACCATGCCCTACTAAAAACTAAAAGCCCTGCTATGACCATCGTTCCCGACTTCACTTTGACAGACCACTACCCCGTTTTACTAAACCTAAACTTCAAGAAAGCTACTCAATTCTCACTTAAATCAATTAAAAAAGTTGACACAAAAGGCCTAGAACTTGATATTCTAAAAATTGACTTAAATCCTATTTATGACTCAAATAATCCAAACGTTTCTATGCAGTATTTGACGAAAAGTCTTCAACAAGCCATAGTTAACAACACCACAATCGTAACTCTATCGAGACGGAAGAAGATAATAAAGCCGTGGATAACGCCAGGCCTTTTACGCTGTATAAGAAATAGAGATAAGTTGCACCGTAAACATAAACTCTCACCAGACAATTTAACCCTAAAAATTACCTATTCACGCTACAGAAACCACTGCAATAATTTATTAAAAAAAGTAAAAAGAGCCTACGAGAAAGATAAGGTGCGGACGGCGCAAACTGATAACAAAAGATTATGGAAAGCAATAAAAGAGATCACAAACACTTCAAAAATTACAAACCACCCTAATGAACTGCTGTCTCTATCAACGACACCCCAGTCATCACTAAATGAGATAAACAAGTACTTTGTAAATGTGGGTAAGACACTAGCTAATAGGATTGAACAAAGGAAGACAAGTAAAATACGTACAAGTAGCTGCTCCCAAACTCTTACACAGTTAGATTCTTTTGTTTTGGAAAGTACCACTGAAGATGAGGTGGAACGTCTAATCGACAACCTAAAAACAGATTGTGCTACGGGCTATGATTCTATAAGCAGCTCCTTCTTACAAACATACAAAAAGTTTCTGATCCCACCACTTACATTCATATTTAACTCATGTCTTCAGAATGGTGTTTTCCCTGACAGCCTAAAAAAATCTGTTGTTTGCCCTATACACAAGAGCGGAGACAGAAGTCGTATCATTAACTACAGGCCGATTTCTATTCTACCAGCGCTTTCTAAACTTCTAGAGAGACTTATCAATACAAGGTTAGTTGGATATCTAGAATCCAAACATCTGCTTTCAACAAACCAATACGGATTTCGTGAAGGCAAATCAACAGACCAAGCCGTAAGTGATCTCATCAACTTTGTTAGCAATAACCTTGATAAAAAACAAAAATCTCTCACTATTTTCCTTGACTTAGCGAAAGCTTTTGATACGATTTCTGTCCCCATCTTACTCAACAAGTTGGAGCTGCTTGGAATCAGGGGAACTCAACTAAACCTCTTTAAAAGTTATTTAACTGGTCGGCTTCAGAGTGTTATGATTGGTAACGTCGATAGTGGAGACCTTCCAGTCACGTACGGGGTTCCTCAAGGCAGTATCTTAGGTCCTACCTTGTTTCTCGTGTATATAAACGAGCTTACGAGCCTTAAGCTTCGCCTTGGCAAAATTATCTCTTTTGCAGATGATACTGCTCTCGTTTTCTCTGCCGATACATGGGAAGGGGCCTTCAAAGCTGCCCAAGAAGGTTTCGATGCGGTGAGGGAATGGCTTGAGGACAATGTGTTAACTTTAAATGTGGATAAAACCAAATATATCTGCTTCACTATAAGGTCTAACACAGAAATAAATCATGGTAAACATAATATCATAGCTCACGAATGTTCCTCTAGAGAAAACTGTTCTTGCCCTAAATTAGAGCGTGTAACAATAATGAAATATCTAGGCGTTATCATAGACAAGAACCTCAACTTTAAGGAACACACTAAGGCTCTCTGTGGCAGGATCAGGAAGTTAATTTATATCTTTAAGACCCTCCGACACGTCACCGAACCCTCTTTGCTGAAGTGGATATACTTTGCCCTCTGCCAATCCCTCATTACTTATTGTATAACATCATGGGGAGGGTCCCCTAAAACAATCATAAAACCTGTTGAGGTTGCCCAGCGTGCCATCCTGAAGGTTAGCACTTTCAAACCAAGATTGTTTCCTACCTCGCAGCTTTACGAATTTTGTGGAGTTCTCTCAGTAAGACAACTATTCTTTCTTAATATTATATTAATGCAACACAAGAATATTTCCTACAACCAACCAACACTACAACCAACACTCTAAATAGAAGCACAAAACACTTGGTTTGCGCTCAACCCATCGCTTTTAAAACAAAATTTAGCACCAGATTTGCTCCATTTATTGGCCCCTACATTTACAACAAATTAAACAAAAATCTGAACATTTACCCGATGACGAAAAAGTCTTGCAAAACTACAGTAAGTGAATACCTACAGACACTCACGTATGAAGAGACAGAAAACCTGCTTCAAATACCTAGATGAACAGCTAAAGACTCAACCACTTTTTGAACTATTAAAATTAAAACAATCATGCTCCGCAATCTTACACACCCTCTCACACTCATTCATACACACCTCCATTACACAAAGAGAGGACTGGTTACACACCCTTTCAAATATTGTAATCCTTTTTCAAAAAATTTATTTTATAGTTTAAGATACGTACATTCATACTTGGGATCATAGTAATATCTTAATAAAAACTCTTAATTTGTAACTCAGGGGGATCGGCGTTGAGGGCTGAAATACAGGTTATGCCTAGTTCGGCCCCAAATGCTAATACTTTTGTGTACTTTAAGTTTAAATTTAAGCACTTTACATGTAAAGAGAAATGTACAATTTTTTGTGAATAAACATTATTATTATTATTATTTTTACTTCTGCAGGCCTCGTCCTCCTCCCCCTCCCTGCTCCTTTTGGCGATTACAGGTGTGATGTTCTTATAGCAGTTAGAAATGCCATTTCAGATTAAGCTACAGTTTATAAACTAGTTTTGTTTTGGAACTCACCTTGGCTTTCAAAATCCACACACTCTTTTGATATCAAATCATTAAGCTCTTCATCATCACTGGATTCATAACTACGCTCGCTATCTTCTATGACGGGTTCAATCTTTCTGAAATTTGATTTTTATGAGTCAATTAAGTTATAAGTGAAGTAAGTTTTGAGTCTTTTTGTACTGGCTGCCACCAACAGTGTTGTGCATAATTTTTAATTTTATTACAGCTGTGCTCAGCGACCCTCAGCTGTGTGAAATTATTATAAAAATATTTTCTTACTTCCCTATATTAATCAGATTTTGTTAATAAGGGTTTTAATTATTTATGCATAGAACCCTAATCTTTATTCTAAACTAAAAGTTGCATAAGTTACTTGTTACAACATCTGTCTGTAAAAGTTCCGTTAAAATCAATTCAGCCATTTCAAACCGAATAAAACAGACACACAGTCAGATAAAAATTTCAAAAAAGTTTTTTTTGTTAAAAGTACCATATTTACTTTCAAATGCATTGAAAAACCTGTTATTTTGAAATTACAAACAGACACTTCAATTTTATTTAATAAAAGATTGGATAAAAGTAAAGCACCAATTTTATTTTGTATGCATTATGTTCAATAGTAAAATTAATAAAAAAATATTCTTACAACCTTAAAAGAATTTTGCAAACATACCTTCCATTGTGTCTTTGAAGGCAATTTACTCTCAACTTCTCTTTCTTCAACAAATATTCTTCATCATCGGGTTCATCAAAGTAATTTTGAGAAAAATCAACTTCTTCCAAGTAATCTATCTTATCTATATATGTTTCATACAAGCCATTGTTGTACACATCCAGGGTTTTTAGACTAGTTATTTCATTCAATGTTTGTGGAAGCATACACAGCTTATTATCATTTAAATATAGTCGCACCAATTTGGTTAATTTACCCATATCCTCGGGCAGGGACAGAAACATATTAAATGATAGTTTACAGGTCTCTAGGTTTTTCAAATTACAGAATTCATTTGGCAAACTGTAAAGATTATTCTGTGCTAAATTAATTTCTTTTAAATTTTTATAAATATCTATATTTGCATTGATGTGGTATAGTCGTGTGTTGCTTAGATTCATTTTCTCCACCTCGTGGCATTCTTCCAGCCCAGCACATGGCAACTGTTCTAAAACATTCATATTCACTAGGCCCTCATAATCTTCAGATCCTAAGCTCAAAACTTTTGCATGGCAGAATGTGGACATAAGCTTTACATAATTACCTAGGTTACAGAAATGCAAAACTATTTCGTTGACTAGAGTTTTATAATGTACTAGTTCCTCAAAATAACCATCTGTAAAAGACTGGCATATACAGTGGTTGTTACTTAAATTCAAATATGCCAATTTGTTAGGTTTTTCGGCCCAAACCCAGAATGGTGGTCCCTTAAGGTGATTATTTGATAAATTAAGCCATTCCACACAATGGCAAAAACTAGGTGTATCGTCGAAAAACACAATTGAGTTAAAGGATAAGTCCAGCGTTTTTAAATTGTTTAGTTTCAATACTTTAGGAGGTACTTCAGTCAACTTGTTGTTGGATAACTTTAAATGGACTATGTTCGGTGGAAGATCCAGGTTTTCATCAAAGCTTGATAATTTTCTATTACTCAAATCCAGGTCGGTGATTTTAGTCACATAGTCTACAGTATTTATGTCTATATTTTTGGCAAAACCGTTTATTATGCCATTCTTGTTACTAATCTTTTCTTCGTTTCCAACCATTTTGCACTGTTTTATGTAGTTATAATAATTTGTTCATAACTCAGGAACTATGTACCAGACATTTATTAATAAACTGCAATTAAAATTATTCAAAAAGTTTTCTAACCTCTCCGAATGTCTAAAAAATCCGGTGGCTAAGCGGCCAACGGCGATGGCGATAACAACATAAAACACAAATTCAACATGTCACTGTCAAATTGTCAATGTCATATTTTGCTTCACAACAAAAAACTGTTTTTTTTTTTGCGGTTCCATGGATATTCAGTCTATATTGTGTATAAAAGTGCAAAAAGGTTTGTGTAAAATGTGTGTCTTATGTTCATATGGATGTGTTCATAATATAATATCTGGTTGATGGAAGGGGGTGGTCATAAAACAAGTTTTAGCAGTTATCAATAGGTACAGTGAGCAGCACCTCTACATCAGGTCATGGGTTTGATTCTCGGGTCAGGCTAAGTGTCATTTGGATTTTCCATCAAGAGTTTTCCGGTCTTACGATGCTGTACCCTCTGGCGCGCGGCGGGTAAAGGTCCTATAGTCTTGCGCCGAGAAATAGCTAGGTCTTTGTACTGAATATATATGGAAAACAACAAATAGGCAGTCGTCACCCCCAGTACGAACCAACCACCAACACCAACTTTCCCGAGTCCGAAGAGACGAAAATAGTTTCTGAGACTTTCTCTTTGGCAGATAGTGCGACAATCGAAATATGTCCTGCTACTGTGGTGAAACAATTATTCTCATCCCACATAATCACTCCGGCAGAACGACTTTACCCAATGTCTGGTAACGGTATGCAGTTGCCGATACAGAAATCTGTGATATGTCTGCGGGCTCAACTTCGGCGCTGCAGATTCAAACCGGCTAGATGGGATATAATCGAAACCTCCAATCGAAAATACAAATATACAATGTGAGAATGGAGCTACAACAGGATATGCTGCGTCTTTTCTCCTATCCATCGTGCAAAACTACTTGCACCTTATAGGTCTTGAAAGTGGTTACATCAATTCGAGAAGAACATCGCGATCGACGCGTTACGCCGCTAGCATAGGGCTTGATGAGTAATGTACCAAGCCCCTCTGCCATTGCCGCCGCCGATGTATGTTGTTGTGATTTCGCGAGTTGTTATAATTCTGTGATATTACCTAACGTATTCATTTTAATTAAATTGTGTTCGGGCAATATTAAATGTTACTTATGATGATCAACATATTTAGGTATTTATATAAAAGGATTAAATACTATTATAATTAATTATGCCTGTAAAACTCATCAAACTGGTTACTGTGAGTCAATCTTAAAAGATGGACATAATTATGCTAGTGCGGACATTTTTATAGTGCTTTTTAAATAATGATCATATCGGTAGCTTTAAATATTCGCATAATAATCATAAATTATAGCCTATATACTACTCAGATAATCTGTCTTTTTAATTTTGTAAACAGTCTGAAAATCTGTACAATAGTTTAGTTTATAATATTTTGTGAAGTCCCTGGACTGGACGTAGGGTCAGGATTCGTTTTTTCAGTTCGAGAAGCTATAAAATATGTAGTTGCTATTACCACTACTCAAAAACGGTATACTAGTTGGGTAACACAATGGTATTTATGCTGCGTATGTTTTTCATTATTTACAAACACGGCTTGATGTAACAATTTATATTGTTACTTAGGCAAGGCAAGTGTAAAATTGCCCCATGGGGGAAATGTTTTGTAAACACCTTTTAAGCGGAAAATCACATATTTTAACTTCCTTTACAAAAGTCGTAGAAGCAAGTAGTCGCGTTTAGAACATAGAATGATTTCAAAAAAGTATTTAACAGTTAAAGTGATTTTTGCATTGCTATTTGTTACATTAGTTCACAGTGGTAAAAATTCTGATGAATATACCGGTAGTAATAACCAGAATAAGCCAGAAATTGGCCGGCAGGGAAAAACGAAAAAAGCTCTGATGAGTAAGTACCTAACAGTGTGTTTGCGATTTTGTTAGCCAAATAATGCCAGTGAAACCGTCGGATCAGAGATGACTTTTCCAAAGGCCACTACCCAGGATCGCGCGATCTAAGGGACTTCCTAATTCCTGCCAGTTTCGTTGCTAGGGGCTGTCGAAAGATAACCTCATTTACTTAAGACGGGGGTACCAGCAACTTTTGTTATCCAACATTCTTTAAATTCCTACAGTTTTAGTGGAGTGGGTGAAGATACCTACTTGCAGTTCTATAAGGATGTTCAAAAGAATACCAAATACATTATTAATAATATGCAATATTTTTTTAAACTTTTACTTTTACGTACAAATTAACATTTATTTGTGATCTAAATTACAAAATATTTGAATATTCTATTCTGCTAGTCTAGCATCAAGCGTTTAGCGGCTTCATACCGTTGCTTCTTCTTTAACCTGCGAAAGACAACCGCGGAAAAAAATAATAATCAAAGTTTTACATTACAGGAATAAAAACTCTTTCTATAATTTCTTCGAAAGTGTATAGAATAACGTCGTCAGATACACGTGGGCATTTGTTACTGCAGTTCTCGGTTCCATAACTCCCTTGCCCACGCTGCAATAACAAAATAAATTTTGAATTATTCTTGGCTAAATCTCAGATGACCTACTTTGTTTTTGTGTCTTTTTACTGTCTTTTAATTAAGATATTTGACGACTTTTTTACTTTTCAGCGCAGAAAACGGCAACTGGCACGTTCTCAAATGTAATCACTCAGATACAAAACTTGCCGACTATGGACCTCGGCAGAAAGTTCCGGACACCATGTAAGACTGGTAACAGATGTGGAAAGGTATGTGTTATATCATCTTTAAGCTATTAATTTAATTGCCTTTCTTTTCTTTTTGGTCGCAACAGTCCTGACTCTAGTCGTACCGTGCGCCTCATTAGATCATCCCCCGTCACTTTTGCAATAACGCCTATTTGGGACATGGGCACAGATTCTGTTTCTTCCAATACTTGCGAAAAAGATCTTTAGGCTTTTTAAGTATATCTAGTATATCTAGTTTTAAACAGCCCACAACCGAGATTCTTAGGGTTATTTTTTTAAACACGTTTTTAGGAACGAGGGAGAATTTAACTATGATGAAACATCATCATAGTTAAATTTTGAACTATATTATATAATATTTTATACAGGTAATCAAAAGGCTGATGGTACCAAAACTGGCGCAGCTGGAGAACACGATAATGGGTATCATGAAGGACCTGACGAAGATGCCACCAGGCTCCCGTCTCCCCGACAAATTCACGAAAACGGAACCAATTAAACTGATGCTGGATCAAAATTATAAGTGAGCGAGTTTTTGGTTTACTACTTCGCTATTCATAAGGGCCGAAGAGATCTAGCGTGCACCACAGGGTGGACCGACGATCTGGTGAAGGTGACGGGAATCCGTTGTATGAGAGCAGCGCAGGTCCGGTCGTTGTGGCGATCTCTGGGGAAGGCGTGTGTCCAGCAGTCTTTGGGCTGAAACGATGATGATGATTGATTTGTGTAATTATATAAAACTTAAAGGTTTAAAATCATTAGTATGATGGACAGAAATGGTGCTTGGAGCTCTTAATAACAGGAGCGTATTAATATTCCTAATCTAACATATTTATCAGAACCCGACTTTGCTTGAAGTTAGCTCAAGATTTGCGAAGGTTTCCCTTCTCAATAACAATCAAATAAGGCATGCTTAACCAATTTGTTTGCGTTTCAGGGAGGAAGTATGCATGGACAAGCTCGAGTCGTGTCTTAAAGAAGACAAACGTCGGAAGCGGATCCTTAAGAAGCTGTTCTTCAAGAAGTACAATTCTCTCCGGCAAGACTTGATCGGCTACGGTGGGAGAAGGCTTTGGGGAGGGGAGGGCAACCTGTTCTATAGGAAATAAATGTTAATTGTATAATTATAAACCTACTTATAATGAATTTGGGCATTTTATTTCACTACATGTAAATATTAGAATTGAAACACATCTCATCAGACGGATCTTTCGAGATTTATTGGAGAGTTGAACAGTTTATTAGAAGTAGGTCCGTTTGCAACACAAAATAAAAATAACTAAAAGGGTTTTGTGCTAAACATATTACTGGTACTGCCTCTGTCATACTCTTACAAGGGCGCCCTTGTTTTGTGATACTTTTACCCACTGAAGTATTAACTAACTTGCTTCCACTGTACCAAAAAGTTTGCAACATCTAAAACAAGAAAAAATTCAGGCCTATTTTTGGCTACAAAAGAAACTAGCTACAATCAGTAAATCAAGAAGTTGAAGAACCATGGGCACTTTAGATTAAATTTGGAATTTCCCCTACACTTATATGGTGTGTATTGCATTTTATAGTAAAGAATAGACAAAACACCATTTTGGCGCTTGATTACAACTAAAATCCAGTCTCCGGACTGGAGCTCAGTAAAAGAATCAAACATCACCGTGTCAGTGAATTAAATATCACCGTGTAGGTGCTGAGGTATCTGAATATTTTATGAAAATGGTTCGGAAATGCACTTTCGCATTGCAATCCAACTTTCCTCCCATAGTAAAAAATCAAGTACAAGTAAAAACCCTTCACTTTGAAGGTTAGCCATAGCTTCATATAAAAGTGCCCATGGCCCTTTAATAACAGCTGTTCGTACTTTTATTGCCTCTATAAAATCAATACTTAAGTGATATCATCTAAGTGATAATCACCCAGATTTGATTGTGAAATTCGGACATTATGCTGCTAGTCCATAGGGCTACGGAGAGCGATTGGGGCTGCTAGTGCAGAAAATAGAGAAGAATAATTTTAATTTAATTTAATTTTTATTGAAAGGGACAGTAAACAGTTGCATTATGAGAACTTACAACTAGTTTAACAAGTACAATTATATAGGCAATAATGAAACCCACAACACTGTCCACAGGTAGAAATAAAATTGAAAGAAAAAAAAAAACTAATCGCTAGGAAATTTTGTAGCAGTACGTGCAGTAATATATAATACCTAAGCATAAAAAATTGAATATTATTACAGTAAAATATAACAGTAAAATTTAACCGTAAAGTATAACAGTATTTAACAGTAAATTATGACATTATTGAATTTCACAAGTTTCACTTAATTTTAATATTATAATAAAGACCGGTCGGAGGAGCTCTTAGCTAAATAATAACAGCCGCCCAGGTCGATCTTTAAGGTTAAGCCGTGCTTGCCGAGGTTGGTCTGTGGATGGGTGACCATAATTACATATCGAGTTTCCTCCGTGCCTCGGAAAGCACGTTAAGCCGTTGGTCCCGGCTGTCATTTGTAGATCTTTGACAGTCGTTACGAGTAGTCGGAAGCTAAAAGTCTGACATCCAGTCCTACCAAGGGGTATCGTATTACCCAGTTACTGGGTTGTGGAGGTCGGATAGGCAGTCGCTTCATGTAAAATACTGGTACTCAGCTGCATCCGGTTAGGCTGGAAGCCGACCCCAAGATAGTTTGGGAAAAAGGCTAAGCAGATGATGATGATGATGATGAATAAAGAACGGTGGATGAGGCTTTTAAATCTACACAAAGAGCAAGTGAAGATGTCAATATTTTCAAATTTTGAATTGTAAGTGTCAATCATACGGCAGATAGGTGAGCGCAGACCAGAATTAGTTCGGCAAGTGTACGTTGCAAAAAGAGTAGCCGCGCGTACCTGCCGCCTGTGAAATGTTCTTGGTACAAATCATGTTGTTCAGATTTATACAGTTGAACCTGTTTCTGATAATTTTATATAAAATAATGGCATCAAGGTAGTTTCTTCGTGAGCTTGGGGGCAAGCGCTTGTACTTGCTGAGTGAGTGTAAGGTAGGTAGGTTATATGGCATCTATAGTGCATCATCATCATCATCATCATTTCAGCCCAAAATACGTCCACTGCTGGACATAGGCCTCCCCCAAGTGTAGCCACATTGACATTTTGGGGGGTTTTGCCATAATCACCACGCTTGGCAGGCGGGTTGGCGATCGCAGTACGGTTGTTACATAAGCACAGAGAACGCTGCTGCCCATCCTCTGGCAAGTCCCTTAGTCGCCTCTTACGACACCCACGGGAAGATGTGGGATGGAGCTATTCTTTACCATATAGACACTGCATACTCTAATTGTGACCTAAATAGGGCTTTAAACAAACTTAGATATGAAGAGGTTCTTTTGCAGTCAAGGGTGGATCTTATGATAAACCCAAACAATTGATAAGCCTTTCTAACAATTTTGTCGATGTGCAAGTCTAGGCATAGTTTGGAATCAAGTATAACGCCGAGATCGCGAGTTGAGTTTAATTTAGTGAGAGGAACGTGACAAAGAGTGTTGGCAAAGTTAACAATGTGTTTGTTTTTAGTGAAAGTAAGGTCATTACATTTCGGTACACTTAGCTTAAGTTTGTTTCTATGACAGTAGTCTCTCAGTCTGTCCAGATCTTGCTGAAATAAAATACAGTCTTCAACAGTTTTGATTGATTTGTAGACTTTTAGATCATCTGCGTACATTGGAAACTTAGTGTTGTGTTGTGAAAACAATAACCAATGTCGTTTACAAATATATTGAATAATAACGGCCCAAGAATAGAGCCTTGTGGAACACCAGATGTGACTTCGATAACATTTGATTTGTATCCATTGATTACTACATTTTGACAGCGGTTAGAAATATACGAGGCAAACCACCGCAATAAGCTACCTCGAATGCCGTTGAAGGCAATTTTATCAAGCAACATTTTATAGCCCATCTTGTCAAAGGCCTTGCAAAAATCAGTGTAGACTGCATCTACTTGCAGGCCGTTATCAAAGCTGTCAAACAAAAAGCAGGAGAAAGACAGAAGATTAATTATTGTGCAACATCGAAAAAAGTGGAAGGAATGGGGGAAGGCCTTTGCCCAGGCCAGGCCAGTGCTTTGCTAGGCTTTTGCTTTACAGTTCAGTATGGTTAGGTTAGGTTAGGTTAGCCGGGCTTTTTCCGCACTTAGCCTCTTTATTGGGCCATTGTACGTATGAAAAATCCTCTTGTTACTCCAACACTCCCAGGTCCTCCTAGAAAGCTAGCAGCCTTATCAGGCTGCTGAAGGCTTCTGGGAGCGATGCCCGATGATACAGTTCAGGATAACAGTTATAAAAAATATGTCTCTTCTGCATATTTTGCATGAAACGACGTATCAATGAGAGTAATAGTGAGTAGGTTAGAGGACATGTAAGGCAGATCGAAAGAGCTTCGAACACTGATCCATTTGGTTATTAAATAGGAAACTTTGAATCTGTATTATGGGATTCTCCGAGAGACTTTTTGGCGGCTGTTTCCTAGTTTTTGACTCCGACAAGGTTTCATACATTGGATAGGTATTCATCTATACTTAATATTATAAAGCTGAAGAGTTTGTTTGTTTGTTTGCTTGAACGCGCTAATCTCAGGAACTACTGATCTGATTTGAAAAATTATTTCAGTGTTAGATAGCTCATTTATCGAGGAAGGCTATAGGCTATATATACGCTACGACAAATAAGAGCAGAGCAGCAATGAATAATGTTTCAAAATCAGGGGTTTTATTTTCCTTTTGAGAGCTTCCGCTGCGTGCGCTGCGTAAACGGTTAAAGTTTCGCAAAAATCATGTATGACAGAATTGTTTTCCTTTAAAAGTTCTAAAAAAAAGTCCGCGACAGCATATGTCTATCTGTTAAGGTTGACACACTATAACCTTTTTATGCTAACCAAATTTGTTCTAAAATAATGCATTATTTTTGAAGGGGTATTTGAAGTGAAACTGCGTCTTCCAACAAGGTCGCGTTAAACGTTTAACGCTACCATAGAGGGGTAATAGAAAGAGACAGAGCCAGAGTGAATGCGTGGCACTCGAACGTCGTAGTATACCTGTTACAGGCCAGCGCGAGCGTGGTTCTCTTTGTGCTATAGCCTAAATTATATTTTGTGGATGGGTGATCAAGGTTAAGCGACGGTTGCCCAGGTCAGTATGTGGATGGGTGATTAACGTAAAGCAACGGTAGCCGAGGTCAGTGTGTGGATGAGTGATCAAGGTTAAGCGACGGTTGCCCAGGTCAGTGTGTCGATGGGTGATCAACGTAAAGCAACGGTAGCTGAGGTCAGTATGTGGATGGGTGATCAAGGTTAAGCGACGGTTGCCCAAGTCAGTAAGTGGATGGGTGATCAAGATTAAGCAATGGTAGCCGAGGTCAGTATGTGGATGGGTGATCAAGGTTAAGCGACGGTTGCCCAGGTCAGTCTGTGGCTGGGTGATCAAGGTTAAGCGACGGTAGCCGAGGTCAGTATATGGATGGGTGATCAAAGTTGCGCTTAACGTTTTACCATGGAGGGAGTAAGAAAGCACTCATTTCCACATTACGACGTTTCACTTCTTCCGCGCGGAGGGACTCCACGCACTATTTTTTTATAAACATTATATTATTTCTAATATCCAAATAAATACGTTATCCATCACAAATATTTAATTTAAAACAAAATTGCCCTTTGCATCATTCGATTTCAATGAATATCTATACTTAATATTATAAAGCTGCCATGAAGAATTTGTTTGTTTGCTTGAACGCGCTAATCTCAGGAACTACTGATCCGATTTAAAAATTCTTTCAGTGTTAGATAGCCCATTTATCGAGAAAGGCCATAGGCCATATATCATTACGCTAAGACAAATAGGAGCGGAGCAGCAATGAAAAATGTTGCGAAAACGGGGAAAATGTGACGCAGACAAAGTTGCGCGGGGCAGCTAGTTCTTTTATAAAGCTTAACAAAAACATGACATAACATGTATATCCCGGCATCCATTGTGAGGAAACTTTTACCCAGTAGTCATCGTGCATGTGGCTAACGTGACCAGCCGAATTCCCTTTCAGCCTGGCAGTAGCTATATTAATATCTGCAAATCTTGCAAGACGACACGGAAAGAAGTTTTCTTACAAGGAACAATAACAGGAACTGAACCACGAGTTTAGTCAAAGTCACGTGCAGGAAACATAGTTACGCAATCCATTGTTCCTAATGTCTTCGAATGAACCGCTAAAACACCAACAACAATTTATTATACACAGCTCAATGTTTTCCAAACTTACACACCAACGGAAGTCGAAATACACAATCCGAACTTGATTCAAATTCAGATCGAAACTAATAACGGAACGACCTGTTCTCGACCTGAGCTCTTGAAATTTCGTTTTTTTTTAGTATGGTTTTCAAACTGGTGACGTGCTAGAAAAAGAGAATTTCATTGGTGGCCAGTTATTGCACAGTTCGATACCAAAAAGACTTTATGCTATCAATTAAAATGTGTGAATCAAAATTAAAATTACAAGTAGTGTTAATAGTTTTATGTGTTGCGATGGAAGGGTTTCAAGCTGTTGATGATTGTAAGGACTTGTTATGTTTGGAATGGAAATTGTACCTTTTTGTGACTTGTTTATTCTTCGATACCTTTATCTCTAGTTTTTTATTGTGGATTTATTAAGAAGAAGCTTAAGTATAACCTGCGCATTATTACAGAATTTGTCATATTTTTACATTCCAGCCCTATTATTTACGGTGACGCGAGCACCTAGGTACTTCGGTATTCTCCAGGACCATAGAGGACAGCCGCTATCCGTGGAGGTTTCTGAAGAATATATGGACCAGGATTATATAGCTACGAATAGGTAAGAGAGTTTTATTCTTTAGTAGCAAATATTGTGTTTAAAATGTTGTAACATTTAGATTTAATTTCTGTTTTTAATTATTTCAGAAAACGACACAGGATCGCCTGGAACAAGTGAGTATCTACAAATAATTTCTCTGAAAATTACAATAGTAGCAAAAGTTAGATCTTCGAACAAAGACAAGCTAAGTTTTTATGAACCTTAAACTTTTACTTAGGGATCAATACTTTAACGGGAATTAAAAACAGTTATCACATACCGTTGTGTTCACATAAATCACCATAACGTAGAGAACAGTTGTTGCTATGCGATTTCAGGAGTCGTCCCATAGTTAAATTTGATTATAATGATTGTACTAGGTAAACAGGCTTAGGATGCTTAGGGTAAAACTAAACTTAGGTTGTATATTTATTTTAAAACCAGGGTTACCTCTAGGAGTGAAATAAAATATTTAGCTCTCCTCTGGTACAACTAATATTTATCTTAACTCTTCCCATATTTGAAATTTCCAGTAATAGTTAATTGAACAGACAGCTGAATTATATGTCAGGCTTTTAAATTTCTCCAGGAACCCCTTGGACATGGAAGATTTTGACGACGACGATACGGAAGAAATTCTAGATGAAAAAGACAAGGATGTTAAACTACCCAACAAATTTAACTTACAAGCTGGCCCCGTGTAGAAAGTGAATTAAAAACTTTATTTTAGTACTAGAATTAAGGTTATTTGTAAGAAAAGTATGATTATACTAATCGTATAGGAATGTTGCTTTTTATTTACAGTGGAAAAGTTTACTTTTTGTGTTAGTGCAACATCGAGCGAAACAAATGATAGGCGCTTTCGTAAATGTGGTTGGTTGATAAGTATAACAGTAGAAAAATATTAGTTTTAGTTCATAATTTTTCAAAACATGTGTACAGAAACTTACTACTCATGTATTTAGAAATTGATTGGCTTCTCTCTGAACAGAACCATCAAATATTTTGATAAAGTTCAATCGTTTCAAGGGATACTTGTTATAAGGGCTATCGTCGTGAAAACTGTGTTTCCGTTAATTAATAGCATAAATCCGGCACAGTAGAATTTTGATTTTGATGTTTCTAATCTGCATCTTTGTCAATTTCTTATAGAGCAGGGAATCGTCTCCATGGTCTGTACAATCAGACCAGAAAAAATACAGCTATACCTACCTAACAAACGATTTTTAAAACGTATGCAATGCAGTCATTTCAACATGATTTAGGAAATCCGAGCACGAACAAAAAACACATTTTACTAAAACAACATTTAATTAACGCAGTAGGTATAAAAATAAAAGAGTAAAAACAACTTCCTAGACATCTAAATCGCTGTACATATTTTCTATTTGTGCCTCTATGGAGGCCGGAATTTCTGCGGGGAACAAAGGCAGTCGAGCCATTTCCAGGGACTCTCCAGATGTATCCATAGACTCGTCAGAGTATTGATCGTCTAGATGGTCCTGGTAAATCTTCTCGCATTCACTCGGGTGTTCGCTTTTCATTGTGCTTGGATGATATCCAATAGCTTCTATTGCACCTACAGTCAGGTACGGCAATGGAGTTGTTACTTGAAAGTGTTTGTCTGAAAAAAATATGAAAATCTATGTAAAACAGTCGGATGGCAACAATAAAATTAATGATGGTGAAAACAATTAATTTAAAAATGGATTTTAACTAAACAGACGTAGGTTCTAGGAAGTCCATTAGAAAGTCAATGTTTGTACGTAGTCTGGATATGCAAATAATTTAATCAATTAAAAACTTACGGTCAATGTGGTCGGGAAAAATGACAGTAGCTAGCGTCTTCCCAACTTTGTCATCGTAATAGTCTGCGAAGATGTCTACTCGAGGACCCTCAAACACATCCTTGCCTCTAGGCTTTTTGTCGCAGTCAGCTTGTAAATGTCTTCTGCCTGATATTTGGTCGGGGGGGCCATGAGGGGTGTGCATACTCCCCTTTGGTGGGGGTATTTCTGTGAGGGGCACAAAGCTTTTTGCGACTTGTGCGCCAACCGGCTGCACTTTTGCGAGTCTGGGGATAAGTATTCTGTGGATTATTATAAGGTAAATCAAGGGCAAAATTATTAGCTACTAATAATAAAAACAGGTCATTAACGAATGTGAGGCACATGTCGCATCGCCGGCGATTAGCCAGAAGCGAGTAGAGTAGCACTTAAAAACGAGTGGTTCGTTTGTCAGATTCTACCCAAAGCTGTAGGAACAGACAATTCTTCTACTACTTCCACGGAATCTACAGTCATTTGTCATGTTTGTTAAGCGAAAAAATAGACGAAAGTTAGGCTTCCTCGACGGCATCGTCGGTGGAACAGGTGCCGTATCAATACTTATGTAACCTTAGCCTTGCCTTTTTACAACGTCTCCGAACAATGGGCGAGATGCAAGTGGATGCAAAAAGCTACGAGAATTGTAAATCTACATTATCGATGATTCTACCAAAAGTGGGTTTAATGAATATTATTCAATTATAATCTTTTAACTGATTATTTGTTCAGTTTATCTTTAATCGATTTACGATACTTACTGAATTATTGATTGAAACCGATGGTAGAACTTGAGTTAAAGAACTAATTTTAGTAAAGTAGGTTGTTTTTCAGCGCTTTTAAATCCACAAAGGTTTGTTTTAAACAGCAAATGTAAGGTACAGTGCTACAAAATCCTTTAGGTGCTTGAATGACGTTGTCGATAAACATTTGGGAAATACTTTTAATTGTGTGCTTGTTAAAAACAAGATGGCGTCGGTTAGTTCCGATTTTGGCCACGCACCAGAAGATCCTTGTGAAGCTATTGTATGATATTGTACTCACTTGTTCACCATTACACTTGATCTGATTTCGCCCGCCGCATAATAAACATGCACCAAAACTGTAAAATACAAAAACTCCATTGCGTTGTTCGACGGTCACTATAGCATTTTAACAATTTGACTGAACATGCAAAGGACTTTTAAAGCCTTTTTCAGATGTCTAACAATGAATGAAATTCTTATTGTTTCCTGCACAATGCAACAGGTGGTTAACGAAACTTTTCGTTTTAGTTTTCTTTGTATTGCGTAGTGACTCCGAAATGGTTGATGTTATATCAGTGAACCTTTTTGGGTAAAATGGTGTTGAAGTTGTCCAGTGTTGTAGTCTGACAACCAGTCTTACCAAAGGGTATCATATTACCTAATACTAAGTGGGTTGTAGAGGTCAGAGGGGTATTCGTTCCTTCTAAAATACTGGTATTCAGCTGCATCCGGTTATACTGCAAGTCGACCCCAACGTAATAGTTGGAAAAAGGCTAGGCAGATGATAATGGTGTTGAAGTTATGTCCAGATGTTAGTAAAACCTTGGAGTTTTTTTGGTTGTTGTATTCTGCCAGAAACCAAACGCCAATATCACTTGATATTGCGTGGCGATTATGGCAAAACCCCCCGGTTTTGCCATAATCGCCACGCTTGGCAGGTGGGTTGGCGGTCGCAGTACGGTTGTTACAAAAGCACAAAGAACGCTGCTTCTCTGGCAAGTCCCTTAGTCGCCTCTTACGACACCCATGGGAAGATATGGGACGGTGCTATTCTTTACTTCCGACACCATACAGACGAATAGTCCACTACCAATAGGACCAATATAAGTTTTAACATTGAGAAAAAGTTAGTAAAACACAAAAAAAATATCTGGAAGTTTCATAACATTTATTGAACGTAAAGCTAATAGAATCGTCCCTTCTTCTTTTTATAGACGACGGGGTCCAAATGCCATGTCTGGTTGCCGCCGCAAGAGACCAGGGTGAAGCAGCCTCCGAACACGATGGGTGGGTCCGTGTCCGGAACACAGATGTTGTCTTGACAGAACGTGGCAGTTCCTGGAGGAAAACATAATATAATCCAAGGAACTCTTTGCTTTTTGACAGGAATTTATAAAGGGAACTATATTTCTTGTCACCAAAATTTATATTTGTCATCAAAGTTGTATCACCTAGTAAATAGATCTATCGCCACGAAATATTTTCGTTCTCAGATAAACAAAAAGTGTTCCCAGGTATGAATTATCAAATAAATGTTGATACATGTGTAAAATAAGAGATGGATTACCAATAAAATTGTAGTGCATTAGATGAATATAAACTTCGTTCTTATAATAATAGTTTTATTACTTAAATAATAGCTTTGTGCTCGGAATGGTAGATCTGTCACCAAATAAATAGATCAGTTCCTTATTTCTATGAAGAAATGCTTTATACGAGACATTGGGCACACCGACTTGGACAGGTTAGGTTCGAAGAGGATGGCGGGGTCTAGTGAGCGAGCGGAGCGAGCGAACTAAGACCCCGACATCCCCTTCGTGTTAGGTTACTGTAAACCCTGCAGACAGAAATAGGAGCCCCGCGTAGCGGGGCTACGTCGACAACGCCTTAGTTTGGACCTGTGGTTTGGTGATCTCTTTAAATTAGTTTGCTTAAATACTTATTAGGACACACCTATTATAATACATACAAAAACATTTATTTGGTACTAGACCTTATATCTCAGGATTTTAGGTGATTTATTGTGGAACTGATTTTGCATTGTTTGGTGACTACATTTTGGTGACAGATCTACTATTTTGAGGACAAACCCTATTATTTAAGAAACACAAAACTAATTAAATTGGTGATAGCTTAAATGATACCCATTTATAAATAAGTACATATCTGTACAGTTCTTTCGAAGTTATTTTACCACTGTTTTAGCATCACTGTCAAAATCACAGCGACCTTTATTTTCATTACAATAAGGCTGCTGCTGGGCTGCTGCAGTCAAAGGTAAACTAATTGTAAAAGGCTGTACACGGAATTTATGGCGCGTGGCAGACAAAATTCAAAACAAATTGAACAATATTTATCAACAACGTCTGCCTTTAAATGCAGTCTGGACTGAGCACTTATAATCGATCCTGGCTTTATCCAAAATTCTAAATTAACCAAGTGCCCCTACGACAAAAATACACAACATCCCTTACCAACGTATCCCGTAGGTCTGGCCTGCCGTTTATTCTTCACATAATCAACAACGGCCTTCGACAGCGCATAGAAGTGCTTGCTGGCCTTATATCGCATCTTGGCGAGCGCAGCATCGCAGTCACTCTTGTCAGCCCTGCAGTGGTACACCAAGTTCTTGGTGTTGGTCTTGATCATCTCTTCTCTTAGCACTTGGTACTTACTGTCCGTGAACAGCATTTGACCGAAGCGGACGTTTACTGGGGAGGAAATAGGAGGTGTTGGGAGTGACCGCAGTTATTGCACGGATCCGTCTTGCAATAAATGAAATAGTGCGAAACCAGGCGAATGACGTCTTTAGCTTTTACTGCATGGATATGAAGCATTTTCTGATCGACGGTTAGTTAGGTGGTAACGTAAAAAAGGAAAAAAAAACCAAAGACAGTTCAAACCTGGATTGTGACCAAATCTATGGGAACGTGAGCCACACGGGATTAGCAGCACATAACACAAAAATCTGTTGCTTGTCTATGCCATGGTGTTAAGAATTTCAGGGGCTTATGAATATGCTGGTGCAACAAAATTTGAGAATCAAAAGACTTATTCTGCTTTTAATCATCATCATCATTTCAAGTCCGGAAGTCGGAAGTCGGAAGTCGTAACCAACTGCTGGGTGTAGGCCTCTTCTTTTTTTCTGTCATCATTCCACCGTTCGTTTCGGTTTCATGCATCCCTCATCCAGGTGTTTCCGGAGACCTTGGCAATACCTTTAAACCAAATATTCTGCATTTAGTTATGGCAAAAGAATATGAACTCACATCCAGCCCCAACAATATATCCGTCCAACAGGCCAACATGGTTGGCCAAACACGTTAGAACGGTGGCCAACACGACTCTCCTCATCTTCTTGGGTTAGCAAACTGAGCACTTTAGCGTCCTAAACCACCAATAGCCAATCAACCAAAGATTTCATGGGCCAATTTAAACTAACGACTAACAAATTGGCCACCAAATATTAGAAATGTAATTGGAAAATTTATTGGAATTCAAGATAATAGGTTGGATAGACGCAAACGTTACAACAGGAAAATAAAAACAACATAACGATCAGTGCAGCCAAAAATCCCTCCAATTTTATTTTCGATAACATCCATTAATTATTGTTTGCTTAACTTTCTAAACAACAATTGGAAGCACTCTTTTATTCACCCACTAGGTATAATAACCGTTCTCCTTTATAACCATTCGAAATTCAAAATGCGGCCGATTCTTTTATTATCTTGTATTCCCGCCAAAACACAGGCACCACAAACAAACATGGCAACGAAAGAGGTAAGACCAGAAACAATTAACAATAGCTTACACAATCGTGCGCTGGTCGGGAGTTAATTGCCCTCCCTCCCTCCCTCTCTCTCCTGACAGCTGATAGCACCGAATTATACCAGCATTTCACGCTTCACTGTAATCTAGGCTCCATTTAAGGTGGCATGAACTAATTTGTAAAGTTAAGATTCTCGCAGAGGGTTTTTTGAATTATAATTATTTATAAAGAGTTCTGATTTGTTTCATATTTAACGGAGGGTTCTTTTTTTAAAAATCTTTCTTATTTGTCGCGTTGGTGTCGATACCACAAAATACATAGGATGCGCTAAGCCACGTTGCTGCTGCGCCTGATTTCTGTTTAAACCGTCACTGAGACACGGCATCGCATTTTTCTCTGACGTTTCTTCTGATCACCTCTCTAAAGAATCTTAAATCTGTCTGTGTAGGTCTATGAGACGTAGCTCTGTGTTAGCACCAAGTAAGGACAGTATGGCACGCGTGCTATCGCCCCTGTCCATCGTCTATAATATTGTGTGCCTCTTGCACTGTTCGATCGTTTCCTAACGTTACACTTTTCTATACACTTCTGCTGTTAGAATCAGTACTAGGGAATTGATAATTCAGTGGCTTCTGTTAATCTTGATGCTGTTATAAATTACTTTGGTGATAGATGTATTAATTTTTCTTCGAGAAATATCCCCATTTCACTTTTCCGCGGTGGCAGCATAAGCTAAGTTTGAGAATTCTCGTAGTTTCACGAGATGGCCTCTGATACTTATACTGTTACCCAGCGTCAACCCACTGCTAGGCAAATGACATCCAGTTGTTTCAATCCAGGGCTAATGTGAAGCACTGGTCGTTGCTTTGGTTCAGCTAGGCAGCCCACCATCTTTTTCGAAATGACCTGTAAATAAGTATTACATTGCTGTTTACACAACAGCCGCATACCATCACGCTTCATGTGACTACCACAACAGACTCAGAGGGGTAGTCAGAGCTCTATTGACCTGTTCTTCGTCAGTTATTTTTAAGTTCCATGTATCAGGCATCGGGCTTATTAGTCGGGCTAAGCAGCCTATTAGTCGTGCTTGCTTCTACACCAATGAGGCAATGGTACTGACTCTATACAAAGATAAAAACTATAATAACCAGGATCCGAAGCTTCCTTAACCCAGCAATGTATTTCTCCTAGCAAATACAACCACCGCCGATAGGTTTCCAACAAATTGCGTTCGTAACAGACGCACTAATTGTCTAACAAAATAATGCATCAAGTTTATCTATGCTCGATACAGCGGCGCCGCCACAATATAATTAGACGATTGTATCCTTTGTCTATGGTCCCCGTGATATATTGGCGCGGAACTCTATGGTTTACGCGTTTGGTTATATTTCAAAACTTGTTGGTTTGTGCCTCTTTAGTATTACAGTGGGGAAAGTTTGGAGTCCCGGATTGGAGCCTTTATAATAGGCTGGTCAGTATTATGATGATGCTCAAATATGTAATAAATCTTCTTTGCTGGTTCTGGGCTAAGGAAAGCAGTACAAAATGCCTTGTAGATGGGCTGGTAAAATATAGAAGACAACGGAAGAAGTTTGAAGGAACCAATGTTGGTGTAAAAATTGCTGCACAGAAGTTCCATTTAAAAAACCGGCCAAGTGCGAGTTGGACTCGTACACCGAGGGTTCCGACCCAAGTATTTGATATGAGTTTCAATTTGATATCTCTACGCATTCATGAGGAAAAGGGTAATAAGGTAATAATTATTAAAAAAAAATGTGATGTAACTAAAAATTTAAGTTTTCGGAATTTTTTCCTTTATATGTGCTATAAAACATTGCTTCATGCCAAATTTTAAGATTCTAGGTCAACTGGAAGTACCCTTTAGGTTTCGATTCCCTTGCGAGTAGTTACGAGTTTGAAAATATGCTCCTTAAATTGCTGTTTCTTTTGATTGCATTGACGTAGAAGTTTGATTTTGTTATAACTTAAAGGTATTATAGACCCGAGTGTTAAATAAAAGGGTAGTTCAGTATATACTTTGTTTATTTATTACAAGAAATCATAGAATAGCAATAACTACTTTAAAATAATTTAATAGCATTTTAACAATATTTATCAAAATCAACATGAATTTATACAATTTAAATATTATCAAAAATAAATATTACAAGACCAGCTTACTTGATAACAGTTGATGATAACTCCACGAACGTCGTACACAAAGAGAGCTCGCAACGATGGCGGCATGCCGTTTTATACCAAAAAGGTGGGGATGGCGCCATGATTGCGAGTTTGACAGTTAAACTTATTTGAATATTGTTTTGCGGGTAACTTGTGATTTTAGGTAATAGTAATCTGTTATTCTTTAACAACAAATAATGTGATGTAAATTAACATATTATGAGGCATAAATGATAACCTGAACGTGTATCACGAGCACGTGTGCAAACGTGCTTACAGTCGGCCATCCAAGCAAACTAAGTACGTCCCCGTACTTAGCTGCAAATCAAGTAAACAATAATAAGATAAAACAATTCAGTACAATAGCAATATTATTTATGTAAATGTAGCAATATATAAACAAAAATTAGATAGACCCATTGGTCTTAATTAATAATAATTCAGACTCCATTCGTCCTTATTAATATATTTGACCCCATTGGTCTTAAAGTATTGACCCCATTGGCCTTAAAGTATTGACCCCATTGGTCTTAAATTATTGACCCCATTGGTCTTAAATTATTGACCCCATTGGTCTTAAATTATTGACCCCATTGGTCTTAAATTATTGACCCCATTGGTCTTTAGCATTGACCCCATTGGTCTTTAGCATTGACCCCATTGGTCTTAAGGCATTGACCCCATTGGTCTAAATAATTTACTAGATATAAAAAAATAAAAGAAAAACAATTTGAATTTCGAATTTTCGCTTAAGGAGTTAAGACGTCATCATGAGGTCTTTTGAAACAGATCCATGGTTTTAACTTGTCTACAGCAACTATACTACAATATTTTTTGTTTCCCTTTCTTGTAAGAGGTGTGTCCTCTACTTGGTAACGGTCATGGTCAAAAATATTAGTAATTTTGTAAGGGCCCTGATACTTTGGTATTAACTTTTTACTACCACCCGTAGAGGGAATTTGACGTTCAATCCTTACTAAATCCCCAATATTATATTTGATAGATTTGCAACGAGATTTATCAAAATTTGCCTTTTGAGTCTCTTGGGTGGATTTGATGTGAGAAGAAATCTCAGTACGAATTTCTTCGAGATTTTTGGTTTTTGAAGTCATATCATCATCAATTGCCGAAATTATTCTGCTATCAGTGGAGCCTTGTGGCCTTATACCAAAAAGAGCTTGTGCAGGTGTCTTATTGATACCTTTGTTAAAGGTATTATTGATACCCCACTGGACATCGGGCAGGTGGTCTTCCCATTTGCTTTCGCATGTGCCAACACATTTAGTTGTTAATGAATCAACAATAATCTTATTATATCTCTCCACCTGTCCGTTGGCCCGTGGAGTAGCAACTGCATTTAATATATGTTTGATGCCTTTATCTAATGTAAACTTTTTGAAGAGATCACTCGTAAATGACGTGCCTCGGTCAGATATAATTCGTTTAGGAACGCCAAAGATACTAATGTACTCGCGCAAAACTTTAATAGTAGTGTTCGATTTTGTATTTTTCACAGGTTTCAAATATATGTATTTTGTAAAAGCGTCAATTAATACAAGAATATACACATTACCCCTACTACTACGTACGAATGGACCCGTATGATCCATGTGTATAGTATCAAACGGGACGTCTACTTTGTGGATTGGGTGCAAAAAGCCGGGTCTTTTCCCACCAGGAGCTTTACTATACGCGCATTCTAGACATGAGGATACATATTTTGTAACAAAAGTACGCATATCTGGGAACCAATAATGAGTTTTTATCTTTTCCAGCGTTTTGTCTAAAGCGAAGTGGCCGATATCGTCATGATTCTGTTTGACAATTTGCCATCGAACGCCTTTAGGCACAACCCACCTATCTCCATCCGGTGTGATTCTAAAAAGTTTACCATTCTTAATTTTATATTTTTCTTTTATTTCTAAAATATCTTTAAATTCAGAGTTACTTAAAATCCCAATAATCCGTTGAAGTTCTGAATCTGAATTCTGAACTGTTGAGAGCCAGTCTGTTTCTGTTATAGAATTAACCATTTTTTCTGAGTAATTACTACTAATGGATGGGTTGCGACTCAAAGCGTCCACATGAGCCATGGAAGATCCCGGTTTGTACTCAATTTCAAAATCAAATTCTTGCATTTGGGTCCACCATCTGGCTACCCGGGGGATCATATCACGTTTCATGAAAGTGGACCTTAACGAATTACAATCGGTCACGATCTTAAAATGTATCCCTACTAAATATACCCGAAATTTTTGCAACGAGGCTACCACTGCTAGAGTTTCCAAGTCATACGAGCAATAATTTTGTTCTTCAGGGCTAGTTTGTCTGCTAAAATAAGCTACGGGTTTTAAAATATTCTGTTCATTTTTCTGGAATAGTATACCACCGATACCTATTTTGCATGCGTCGGTATGCAATTCGGTTATGGATTTTGAATTATACAGGGCTAATATCGGTTTTTGAACTAAAATTGTTTTTAAGGTATTGAATGCATTTTGTTGATCGGGCCCCCATACCCAAACAGCATTTTTTCTGAGTAACTGTGTCAATGGCTTTGCAATAATCGAGAACCCCTTAACGAACCTACGGAAAAAACTCGCGAGCCCTAAAAACTGTCTTATATTGTGTTGATCTTTTGGTACGGGAAATTTTTCTACTGCCTCTATTTTAGCGGATCCTGGTTGGATACCTTCATTTGAAATATTAAACCCCAAGTAAGTTACTGAACGGCCAAAGAAAACACATTTTGACAAATTTAGAGTAAGGCCTGCTTCTGATAACAAAACTAATACCGATTCTAACTGTTTCATACCCTCTTGTATTGATTTTGATGGGATGATTATGTCATCCAAGTAAGCTAGTGCCTCTTTATGACGTAAGTTGCCTAGAACCTGATGCATCATTCGTTGGAATGTTGCTGGGGCATTTGCTAAACCGAAAGGCATCCGGTTAAATTCGAAATGGCCGTCCGGAGTGACGAACCCTGTTTTATGCCTATCTTGCTCTTTGATAGAGATCTGGTAGTATCCAGATGCCAAATCAAGAGTTGTGAAATACCCATTACCAGCTAACGTATCAATTTGGTCATCTATAAGTGGCATTGGGTAATTTTCGCGTATAGTATTTTTATTCAAGGCTCTATAATCGATACAAAGGCGGTAACCGCCAGTTTTTTTTCGTACGAGCACGATAGGACTAGCAAAAGGGGAGACTGAAGGGCGCACAATTTTGTTTTGAATTAGTTCATCTATCATATCCCTGACTATTTCTTTCTCTTTAATTGCTAGCCTATAAGGCCTATAGACTACAGGTTTGTTACAGTGCAGGTCAATGCCCATTTCACAAACCGAAGATTGCCCCAACTCAGAGAGTGTAAACGCAAAGCAATGTCGGTAATTATTTAATAAGCAAAGCAAGTCATCAATCACCTTTTGGCTTAAATCACCAGCAACGTTTAGGTCCGACGAACTGATTAAACTCATTTGTTGATCTTGCCGTTTAGAATCTACTACACGCAGAACCTTCCTTTCATTTTCCTGATTAGCAGTGATACCTCGTGCAATTAAAACATTGTTTTCTAAACATAGAGGCTCGGAATTTAGGCTATTAACAACAATTTGTCCGTAACCATCACTGTTAAATTGATAAATTCCAGTTAGAACAAAATGGAAAAAGTTATTTTTATTACGCAAGCCTCCCTCAACGTAAAGATCACCTGAGAATTTGGGTTCTGTATAGACTTCTATAATTTTTAAACCTATTAATCGAGTATTCTTATGGTTAAAAATTTTTATCTTTTTATGTTGGCTGTTATCGATCTGATTTTGTAAAATTTCAAAATGTTCATTTGTTTTTTTAATCAATACGTGAGGTTGTTCAGTAAAGGTTTGACCTATCATAAGGGGAACCTGCATAACACAATCTGGGACAATTAATATTTCGACTTCAGCCTTGACCCCGTCAATTTCAACTAAAGTATTGACCTTACCCAATGTATGCACAATAGAATTGCCAAAACCTCTGAGTATAGGCAGATCTCTTGTTTTTATTTCTATATTCCCTAATTTGGATAATTCAGATTGTTTAAGCATGGAGCATTCACTACCAAGATCAACAAAGGAATTCATTTGTATATCGTTAATACGCACAGTTTTAAAATATTTGTCTGAAATTGTACCACCGACATCTACCCTGTTAACAGATTTTTGAGCCGGAATTACTTTAGAATAACAATTTTCTGCCTCATGACCAATTCTCATACATTTAGTACATTTTTTGATTGGTTGAGTACATTGACCTACAAAATGACCTTCCTGTTTACAATTATTGCAACGAAGGACTCTGTCTTTGGCGCTTGGATTCTTTGCTTTATTATCAGAGGAGTTTGTACCAGGCTGATTTTTGTGAATATTAGACTTGCGGTCAGAATTCTGTTTAATACTTCTTGAATTTCTTAAATAAGTAAGCAATTTATCCAAGTCCTCATACTGAGCCGCTTCGGCACCTAACCTAACGGCGCGATCATCTATGCCGTGTAGAACACATTCCACCGCTCGTTTGCCAATAATACTACATCGGTTAATAAGAGTAATTTTGTCGTAAAAATAATCTTCAAGGGAGTCTCCGTAACGTGCACGCCTAGACAACATATCTGCTAACATTTGACCATAGTTCTCTTCAGAGGGAAAAGCCGATATTAATTTGGCCTGCCATTCGTCCCAAGAAAAGAGCACCGATGGTAATCCTTCATACCAACGTTTTGCCAATCCTTGAAGTTTAGGGAGTGCATAATGCACAATTTGTTTATTATTCCATGAATAAATGGCAGCACATTCATTCACCTTGTGCAGCCACATACTCATCGTTTGCTCTTTTCTTGCCGGGTCAAACTCAGGTATAGTATTGTTAAAAGAACCTATACTTTCATGACCTGGGGCAAGTGACCTCAATGCCTGCACTAAAATATTTAAATCACCGCTGCATCCGTTAGAAGCAGCAGTGTTACCTGTAGTTCCTTGTGTTGGTGCGGGAAGATATTGCACGTTGTGGTTCGTGCTGTGCCGCGGGCTGCTGCGCCGCTGGCTGCTGCGCCGCTGGCTGCTGCGCCGCTGGCTGCTGCGCCGCTGGCTGCTGCGCCGCTGGCTGCTGCGCCGCTGGCTGCTGCGCCGCTGGCTGCTGCGCCGCTGGCTGCTGCGCCGCGGGCTGCTGCGCCGCGGGCTGCTGCGCCGCGGGCTGCTGCGCCGCGGGCTGCTGCGCCGCGGGCTGCTGCGCCGCGGGCTGCTGCGCCGCGGGCTGCTGCGCCGCGGGCTGCTGCGCCGCGGGCTGATGTGCCGCTGGCTGCTGCGCCGCTGGCTGATGTGCCGCTGGCTGCTGTGCCGCGGGCTGATGTGCCGCTGGCTGCTGTGTAAAGGGCTGCGCGATCGACTGTTCCTGGATATGTGGAAAGTCGTGCCCATCGCGCGGCCACGTATCTGCTGCAAACTCGGTTCGGAACCTGCTGATTGCTCCAAGGCGTAATGACGTCCATGATCTTCTCCATTTTCAATCGGTTGCGTTTGTACACTTCCCAAAATCGGAGAGGCAAGGACTCTTGTTTTATCCATGTTTCTCGACCGAAAAGAAAAAAAAACGCATATTAGAATGAGCTACTAATCCCACTTCTGAATTGTTAAATAAAAGGGTAGTTCAGTATATACTTTGTTTATTTATTACAAGAAATCATAGAATAGCAATAACTACTTTAAAATAATTTAATAGCATTTTAACAATATTTATCAAAATCAACATGAATTTATACAATTTAAATATTATCAAAAATAAATATTACAAGACCAGCTTACTTGATAACAGTTGATGATAACTCCACGAACGTCGTACACAAAGAGAGCTCGCAACGATGGCGGCATGCCGTTTTATACCAAAAAGGTGGGGATGGCGCCATGATTGCGAGTTTGACAGTTAAACTTATTTGAATATTGTTTTGCGGGTAACTTGTGATTTTAGGTAATAGTAATCTGTTATTCTTTAACAACAAATAATGTGATGTAAATTAACATATTATGAGGCATAAATGATAACCTGAACGTGTATCACGAGCACGTGTGCAAACGTGCTTACACGAGTATTTGTTTCAATTTAATACCTCGACGCGTTCATGAGGAAAGGGGTAGTAAGTTTAAAATCATTAAAAATATTTTTATTATATGATGTTACTACAATTTTACGGTTTTCGCAAATTTTCCTTTATCTGTGCTATAAGACGTTGCTTCGTACCAAATTTCAAGATTCTGAGTTTACGGGAAGTACCCTGTAGCTTTTGATTCTCTTGCGAGTGTCGAAAATTTGTGGAAATTTGCAGCATAAACGGCTGGATCTTTTGATTGCGTTGGCTTAGAAGTTTGATTTTTTCACAGCTTCAAGGGATAGTAGACTTGAGTATTTGATATAAATTTCAGCTTGATACCCCCAAGCGTTCCTGAGAAAAACGGTCTTGATAGACAGACAGACGGACAGACGGACGGACGGACAACAAAGTGATCCTATAAGGGTTCCGTTATTTCCTTTCGCGGTACGGAACCCTAAAAAGAAAGCATAATAAATGTTTTTCCAATTTCAATAAATAATTTAGTTTCTATAAGCGTTGATATCTTGTTCTCCAAGAAAACCTGAAGGCATAAACTAGTTATATCAGTAATTGCAGGTGACACTTCATACGATAATGGGATTGTGAACCAATTTCAATACAGGTATCCTAGTGGGTGTCTCGCGAAGAGTTATGATGGACAGCCTGACAGTCTGTAGTTGTACTAGGGAATTTATACCTCTGATACCTATTAACCACGTAGTAAATGTGAATTATAGACAAACTTAACTTTGCTGCCATATAGTACGAATATAGATCTTAAAACGTTTGTTTGAAGGGTTGTAACTGTGCTGTCTGGTGGCAAAGTTATAATTGTAATTGTAACATCAATGCGGGGTGGTCAAGTCGATAAAACGATTTTATTGGAGGATAATTTTAGGGAGATGGCACCGATTTTCGGCAAGTGAATATTATTAATGTTTAAATTATTGTGTTTATTTTAGAGTAAGATCAAAATAGATCTCTTAGGTTTAATTGAAATAGAAATCATATACAGATAATTCGATTAAAGCTTGACAATTATTTTATCGGTAATTGTACATCTTGTGACCTGCTCCCCTTCCTTTGCAGTTGTAAGTCATCATACGCTATCACTCAAAGCAACTGCATGAAGTAATCACTGCTTAAATAAAATAAACGCGTCAACAATGGTATTTGCCCTTGCCTACAAGATGTCTTCTCTGCAGGAAAGTCAGGTAGTACTTGCAACTGGCGTGCGTATTTCCGTATTTGACCAGGGGCCCTACAATGACGGTTTAAAGCAGTGTTATTAAATGTCACTCCAGTGTGGGAAAGAGGACACCTACCGCTATTGCTTTCGCATTCTATAATAAGATTAAAACAATACTGCTTTAAGACGTTATGGTAGGCCACCAGATTAATGAACGTAGTAAAAAGAACAACTGAGTTTTGCAGCAGGTGCTTTTCTGTAGGTTCTATCTAGTCACCTGCGTCTTGCAACAGTTGCATCCACCCTATTTGCCGTGAATTATGACATGTTAACAGGTATTGGTGCAGTTCTGATGACTTATGTTTAACCGACCACACAGAATGTAATAAGTATTTTGATTCGAAACCCTTCAAGTATTTCTTGTTCTTATCAAAATGCCAGGCCAATTAGAGCTGACGGCGTAGTTTTAATTAAAAGTAGGTAACTACTACTTTGTATCTGTACAAACTGATAACTAAGCTCTTCAAACTTCTTCTAGTTTTTTGTAACAATCACTTAACTGTTGATAAATGCTCTGACCCTCTTGTTCCTGAAGACCCTCACCATACAGCTCTTAGTATTTTTGTAGATTTTGTTGAGTATCATGCGCTCCCATCGCAGCTAAGAAAAAAGTTTCTCTATCAATCAGCCGATTTTCCTTCTATAATAAATGCACTTGAAAAATTCGACTGGCGCTGTGATCTCGCCAAAGGGTCAGTGGAAGATGCCTTGTCACTGTTGTACGTCAGACTAAATAACATTTGTGAAACTTTCATACCAACTAAAATCATCAAATCTATGTCTAACTACCCTCCTTGGTATAAAACCCCTCTAATAAAAATTCTTAAAGAAAAATTTAAATATCACTCCAAGTATAAAAAATATGGTAATTTATCAGACTATGAATCTTTTTTAACTTTGCGAAATCGTGCTAAATTATTAGAAAAAGAAATGTACGACAGTTACATTGAGACAATAGAAAATAGCATTATTAAATCGCCTAAAGCATTTTGGTCTTTTGTCAAAAGCAAGCAAAAGTCCTCATGTACTTTTCCATCGGTTATGAAGTATGGGCAGAGGTCGTCAGGACAAGGTGATGAAATTTGCAACATGTTTGGCGAAGTTTTTAAGTTTAACTTTCTCCAGAACACTATTCCCGGTGTAACTCAGTTGGATGGCGATATGAACTGTCTTTATCAAACGTCTGCTTCTGATATAAGCTATATTGAAGTCAGCGAAACTGAAGTGCTGAAGCTACTGAGGGCTATTGACGTGAATAAGTCAGCAGGGCCGGATGGTATTCCTGCTATACTCATAATTAGGTGCGCTCAAAGCTTAACTTTACCGCTTACTCTAATATTCCGTCGTTCTCTTAGTGAGGGAGTGGTGCCGCAAGTTTGGAAAACAGCTTTTATTACCCCCGTCCATAAAAAAGGCCCTAAGGACAATGTTGAAAACTATAGGCCAATATCTAAGCTTTGTCTATTTGCGAAGGTTTTAGAAAAAGTTGTTTACGCGTCAGTTCATAGTGCCATTAAACAATCTCTTAGCAACTATCAATATGGCTTCCTAAAAAACAGGTCTATTGTGTCGAACTTGCTTATCTGTTCCGACTACTTGTCCTCCACTATGTCTGAACCCTCTCAAGTGGATGTTGTCTATACTGATTATAGCAAGGCATTTGACCGTATAGACCACGGTGTCTTGTTGCGTAAGCTGCTTGCAGTGGGTATCAGAGGTGATTTATTCAGATGGTTTAAGTCATATGTTGAGAATCGCTGGTTTGGTACGTGCTTTACCCGTTCCAAAATAATCCTTTACGCTGACGATATGAAAATTTTATGCCCTATATCAGAACTTTCCGACTGTCTTAGTTTGCAGCGGGATCTAGACAGATTTCAAAATTATTGTCTCCTTAATAAACTCGAACTTAATGTCTCTAAATGTTTTGTTAGTACCTACACACGCAAACCACATGCAATCATGTTTCAGTATAAGTTATGTGATACTAATATAAATAGAACAAGTGTTATTAGGGATCTGGGTGTCACATTTGATTCTAAGTTGCTTTTTGATGCTCATGTTGATAACATTGTCAATAAAGCGTCTAAAGCACTTGGATTCATACTAAGGTTATCAGCTGATTTTAAAAACCTTAAAACTTATAAAATCCTTTATTGTGCTTTTGTCCGCAGCCATTTGGAGTACGCCTCACAAGTGTGGAACCCTAGTTATAATATTTATATAGACAGAATTGAAGGAATTCAGAAGCGGTTCCTACGTTTCTTGCAGTATAAAACTAGGAAATATACTCCCAATTATGTAGCGCGGTGCAAGCGATTTCATATCTTACCACTGTATGAGCGCAGACGCATTGCTGATGTGATATACTTATTTAAAATCGCAAATGGTACTGTAGATTGCCCTGAGCTGTTAGGTAGTTTAGGATTGGTCACACACTGCAAAACGTTTCGCAAACCCAGTTTGTTGCATGTTCCTCATTCCAAGTCCGCGTACAGGCAGAATTCGTTTCTGATCCGTGCAAGCAGAAGTTTTAATAAACTCACTAGTGAACATGATTTGGATATTTTCAACACCAGTGTTTCGCGGCTCAAGCATTTATTGGTAGAAAGCTTTTTTACGGATAAGTGTTTTTTTTTTTATCTGAATTGTAGTTTTTAGTTTTTAATTTAAATTAGTAATGTAATTAGTTTGTAGTTTATTGTCTCTCGTAACTTGTTTTAGTAGTTTTAGTAGTTATTTTGTACCTACCTTTTTCTTTTGTTGTTGTTTCTTTTTTTTTTTTTTTGTTACTTCGTTTAACTGCGGAAACTTGTAAATGGCCTTCAAATCAGTATTGTTTATGAACGTTGTTTTTATTAGCTGTAAGTTTCCCGAATAGCATAAAATAAAATAAAATAAAATAAAATAAACAATAATGTCTTCTTGTAAAGTATTAAGTTTTCCTTTTGGACTCGTCGATTTGTTTAATTTGAATTTCTTCAATAAAACTGAACGCGTTTAGCACATCTCCACCGTAATTGACACTGATACCTCTTGAACGCGGTTATGATGCGCTCATCGCGTTCAGTTTTATGAATGAAATGTTTCGCTGCTTCAAAACCAAAAAAAATAATATGCAAAAATTTGAATATGAAATTGGGTCGATTATTCTATGATATACGTTTTTTTCTGATTATCCAGTAGATTGCACGAGGATTTATAAAATGTTCGCATGAAAAGTGATAGTCACTGCACTTGCTATTTGCGTAGGTAGTACTTAGTGGCGTGCCATGAATTTTCGTAGACAGCATGAAGGATTCGCTTTTGTAAGGACCTGCCTAAATGGCATGAGTGATATACAGTGCAGTCAAGTAAATCATGCAGAAACAAGCAAAACAACGACTAATAATAGATTACAACCGCATTACAGTTTTGTTACACCCATAATTCGTATTTAACGGTTTATCAAAGCTGAAGCGGCCTGATTCCACAATACTAAAACTAACTAGACTAATAATAAATCTCTGGTTGAATAATAACAATCTAAATGCTTTCAAAACTAGTACATTATTCAGAATCCGTGCGGAATAATGGAGGTAGACGGTTATCTCGCCTATTGTTGCCATTAGCAGCCATCTTATAACAGCATTGTTTCCACCAATCCTAGCCGCACGAGCGCCGTAGATTGCCGGAGATGCACGAAGTTCAAATTTAAATGTTGAGTTGTTCTTTTCGATTTTGTTTTGAGAGGCTGCTGTTATAATTGAGCGGAGATGACACTTTGGCTTTTCTAATCTTTTCCAGTGTCTCGACATAATCTTAGCTTCCGATTTGAAGAAATCTATACCTTAAAATAGATGACTAAAACCTGCGTAAAATTATGGTAAATAAATGGTTGTCTTTTGGTCAGACACGTTTCTGAGCCTTCTTATTTCTTATTGTTTTGTACTTTACAACGTGTACCAAGAATCTATTCGATGAATCAGTGGCCTACTCCGTACGCCATTAGGTCGTCGAAACCAAAGCCCATAAATAATATGATTTATAGTCAATAAAGGGCAAAATATAAATTTTATAAAATTGTTTCCTGATCACCTAAAGGTACTTAACAGATTTATAAATCATGTTTACATACAGTTATAACTTAGAAAGCAAATAAAAGGCTCTTACAAATTGGTCTGCTTTAATTGATTTTACAAGACTCTAGGTTTCTTCCTGATTCGTCTTGCCAACTTCCCAGTTAATAAATGCCAGAGGAAAGGGAGAGAGATACAGTAAAATGGGAAATGATCAGAATATCTTCTCTTGTGGTCAAAATTGCTTTAACACACTTTGCCCGACCTGAAACTCGAACCCAGGACATCATACTCAGAATTAGTGCTTGAAACCATTACACCAACGAGCCAATTTCTTGATGCCATTAATCTTAAAGGATGTTTTTGACACACTATTTAATAGACCAAAGAAAAGATGTATGGGCTATGTGAAGGATGATATGGCAAGAAAGGAGCTGACGAGTAACAGAAGTATGGAAGAAGAAGACATGCTGCGTCGACCCCAAATAAATTGGGATAAGGGCTGGAGAGTGATAATTTACGGAAGCAATTCATCCTGAATTCCAGCAATTGAACAGAAAACAGAATCATCATCATCATCATTTCAGCCGAAAAACGCGTCCACTGCTGGACATAAGCCTCCCCCAAGTTTCGCCACATTGAAATAACACGAGGGGTTTTGCCTTAATCGCCACGCTTGGCAGGCGGGTTGGCGATGGCAGTACGGTTGTCACAAAAGCACAGAGAACGCTGCTGCCCATTCTCTGGCAAGTCCCTTAGTCGCCTCTTACGACACCCAAGGGAAGATATGAGATGGTGCTATTCTTTACATCGGACACCATAAGAGTACCAGAATATCTATCTAATATAATAAATTTTGCGGCAATATTCTGTATATCGTCGCAAAATTACCAGTCTATCGGTTTTTTATCATAATACGTTTTTGGAGCAGCGGTGGCGCAGTGGTGGTAGCTCCGACTTACAAGCAGTAAGCCGTGGGTTCGAACCCAGGCAGACGCATTACTTTGTATAATATATTTCATCACCGCTGCTCTCAAAAACGGTGAAGGAAAACACCGTGAGGAAACCGGTGTGTCCTAGAATTAAAAAAATTCGAAGACATGTGACATCTACCAACCCGCAACTGGGCCCGCGTGGTGGATTACAGCCCACTCCCTTTCTAGAGAGGCTTGTTTCCCAGCAGTGGGAATATTATAGGCTGATGATGATGACATTTTGGGGAATGTGCTTTGGAATTACACAGTCCCGCATAAGTCGATCATCGAACGAACAGAGATACGGCGAAGCGTCACCGTTATAATTATGGTTAAAGTTCCAAGGACCCGAACAAAGCGCTTTGCTTCCACATTACCAGTCTGTGGAATTCACTGACGGGTTTTTTGTTCCCTAATCATTATAGTCTGGATCTCTTCTTTCTTCTAGGCAAGCGTGGTTCACCCTAGGCCACATCATCGCTTGACATCAGGCGAACTGTGGCCAAACGCAAGCCTATTTTTTAACCCTTATAATATTATTAAGAATCTTCGTTCTTCCAATAATCGTCTTCTACGTTGTCTTTCTCACCGCTCTGGTTTTCTCAAATCGTCCTTCTTTGTCCAGGCTGTCTTCCTTTTGAATGCGCTCCCTCTGAACATCAGGTTGGCCAACAGTCGGTTCACGTTTAAAGTTAAAGCTCGCGAACACTTACTTAAGAAGCTGGCAGATTCATCTCATAATTAAATTGTTGTTAGTAGTATATGTATGTATTTATATATTTATTGTTATATTATATTATCTATGTATTCATCGTTATATTTTATTGTAAATATTACATTACCATTTGTTTTGCTGCACCTACTATGTTTTCTCTCCGCATCACCCTAAGGTAGACTGGTAGACAATGCCCAAGGCATTATATCCGCCTTTGTACAGTGTTTTTTTTTTATACTTGTGCATAAAGTTTTAATAAAATATTTCATATCACAAATCCCTTCATTCGTAGTTCCTAAAGTTCGGCACAGCAAAGCGACTCGTGTTGTACAAGTGCATTGTTTACTCGACATTGCGCCCTCACTCTTTGTGCAGCCTTTATGGACAATAAATACCGCGTATTGAACAGTGGGCCCAAATTAATTAGTATTATGTAGCGATGTAATCAGTAACGATTGTTTCCAGCGATTTGTTATTGTTTCAGACCTTTTGGTTGCGGGTTTAAAGGTGGGCTGGCGCGTTTGTTTCGGTTTATTGTTGAATGGGGCTTTGTAGTTGTGTTGCTGTATTAGATTATATAAACAGGGTTTCCAGTTTTGGTTAGTTTTAATCGACTAACGACAATTAGTTATCGCTTTTCGTAATTAATGTGCTGTCTAACTAGTGTCCTGCCTACCCTGTCGCTTGATCACAGGAGCTGATGGACACATTGGACACTACTGAACGTGGCCGACTCTTCGCCAAATTTTAGGCTGAATCAATTTAAATTGTCATTGTCACACTAAGAAGAAAAAGTGTCTTTGGTTCTTAGCCATCAGATCAGAGCCATCCGATCTAGATTAGGAAATAATATGCTGGAGAACTGTACAACAGGGGTATTGTATTTCCCAGTGCTAATTGGGTTGTGGAGGTCAGATAGGCAGTCGTTCCATACTGCATCCGGTTAGCCAGAACTCTACAGATTCCTCTCGGTCATTTCACAGTTTAAATTCTTGCACAGCAGATCATTCATAGATACAAGTCCATCCTGACCTGCCATACTTTAAATACATGTATTTCAGCCACTGTTATCGGCTGTGGATCTACGCAGTAGTATCTGGGGCGTCCGCGGCTTGGCGTGTACAAATGGTGCGCACGCGCGTAAACACTCCAGATATTTTACGTTCGTGCTTCATGTGAGGTGGTGGGCGAGTTAGCAGAGGTGGCGGGTTGAAGAGCCTTTTACTAAAACTGTCACTTAGGCCGATTTGCACCATTATTTGATAAACAGATTAAACACCAGACTATGAACCAACTACCAGTGGTCCACTTTTGCCCAGCCAGATGACACAGGTTAGCAGTAACAGTAACTGAAACTAAGTTAAAGATCAGGCGTTTTTTTGCGGAGTCCATGACATTAAATGTAGGTTAAATTCCGCGAAAATATCCAGGCTTGGATGCAGGATGCAGCACCGCCCCCGTCTGCCCGCAAAAATGTGCACATGCAGGATAAGCAACAATAATTAGCATGCCATGCACCCAAACCTGTACTCAATGAGCATTGTGTACTGGATATTTTCGCGGAATTTTAAGCTCCATATTTTGCTTGACTACTACTACCTAAAGATTATTCTTAGTTGTCAGTCTATGATAGGTTGTTGTAATTGATCAAAAAGGCATGACTGCAAAGTTCTATTTATTTGGGATCGACCCCAAATAAATGCGCAGCATGTCTTCTTCTCCCATACTTCTCTTTTACTTGTCATCTCATCAGATACCTCCTTTCTTGCCAAATCATCCTTGTTAGCCGTCCTTGCCACAGTACATCGTTTGTTTGGTCTTCCTCTACTCTTATACCCGCTCAATTTTAAGCTCAATTTATCCATACTAATATTTTAAATACGCTGTTTGTCTGTTAAAATTAACAAAGACTGGGATAAGGTTTGGCACATTGAGACCATGATCTGGGTGAGGCCATATGATACGTTTTTATCCCGGTAGTAGAAACCGAAGAAATAAAGACGAACATGTTTAACTATGTCTAAAGAAAGACGTCTCGAAAATGTAATAAGTTTCACAAATCAAATCAAATACGGTTAGACTGGAAGCCGACCCCAAGATAGTTTGGGAAAAGGCTAGGAAGATGATGAAATCAAATCAAAATATTTTATTTTACATAGACCTACATGGGCACTTATAAAACGTTGACAAAAGGTGCACGGTTCGGGTTGTTCGTTTCCTATGGAGAAGAACCGGCATGAAACTCCATGGTTATTCTTTTAAATGAGATGACAGTGTAGGCCCGACAATAAGTCGTTGCTTCCTACAAAAGGTAGAAAACCACAAACGCTACATCTCATCTCTCCCACCATCCACCAGATCCACACCAAACCATAATACCTAACATCTGGGTGTTCTGATGCAACGACTTCCCAACTCTTAATGCTTTCAATAACTTAGCTTTTCCTTTTAATATTAGGAGCTCATTCCTAAGAACACTGATTGCGATACTCGGCTAAAGTTTAACTTCGTGATCGCTACCTGCGGTGTTTTATTTATCTTTTATCTTGAATGCAATAAAGCGGTAGTTGGCTTTGGTTGAAATATGTATCACTGGTGAAGTGGTTAATAAGGTCTTGTGATGTTTATTTATAAATATCCGTCCGTTAGGTCAGAGGAAGGTTTACATTTCGAAAATACTTCAGTCCCAAAAATAGCTAAAATTTTGTATTTGGGTTTAGAAGTGCTCTAAAACGTTCAAAAATGATTCTATGGTTGGGCTCTTTTCAAACGTGCCAGATGATTTTGTAATCTCGAGTGTGGTTGGCTCTTTTCTATCATAATGAGATAATCCTTTCAAAGACTTCGTGTCTTATCAAAGAAAAATCTGCGTAAGTATTTTGTTTCCACTGCTGTCATCCACTACGCGAGCCCATTAGAGAGAAAAAAAAGTAGAAAATGTTTTGAGGAAAGTTTTGAGTATGAATGTGGATGGCTATAAGAGTGGAGGAAGACCAAAGACACGATGAATGGACTGTGTGTGGGATGATATGGCAAGAAAGGAGGTATTTGATGAGATGACGAGTAATAGAGAAGTATGGACGAAGAAGAAATGCTGCGCCGACCCCGAATAAATTCGTTTAAGGAAAATGGTGATGGATTGCGGTAATGTTTTGAATTTTTTACCCGACTACAAACGAAGGGTAATAATTCTTATGTTCTGTTTCCCCGTCATGAACAATCCTGAAATAAAATTCATAAAATTCTCAGCCTAGGTGTGAACCCGGAACGACCTCGTAAGTTGTGACCGTTACCATGGCATCCCCACTATTCCTTCTCCGAAAATAGTATGTTCCTTTCTACCCTGCTTAAGTAAGCCCTAAGTAACGAACATTACCCAAAATAGGACATTAACTGTGTATGTCCTTGCTGAACAAGAAGTTTATCAGGCCCCTGTCCATCTTGTCCATTTGTGTCCATTCCTGATCAGGCGATCATAATGATTCTTATCGGCTGATCAGATTGTAAACAGCAGTGTTCTGCGTCGGTACAGATGGTAGTTAAGATGTATGGAGGTACGGAACTGACCTCTGTTGCTTTGGTTATTGTTTGACTTGGTTTGTATAAGGCCCTTATACAAACCAAGTTATAAAACTGTTATACAATGTTAGAAAACGCTTTGCCCAAGCTAACCCTTAAAATAAGGGTTAGCTTGAGCTAAGCGTTTTCTAACATTGATCGAAAATGGTTACTGTCCTTTTCTAGGCGATAAATTATATTTGTTTTGTAAATTAGTTGTAAAACGCACTTTTAAATGTCCAAATTTTATTATGTTTCAAAACAGTAGTGGTCCGGGTTTCCAATCTGATTACTCTAAGAAAAAACACCGAAACAAATTCAGTCCGGTTCACAGTGACTTTTAAAGTCCAGTCTATCATAATCTTGTTTAAGTCTTTTGTGGACCAGGCAGTTCAGTGTTGTTTTTGATATAATCTGTAGAAATTTCAACTCGCTAACTATCACGGTTCATGAGATACAGCCTGGTGACAGACGGACGGACGGACGGACGGACGGACAGCGAAGTCTCAGTAATAGGGTCCCGTTTGTCCCTTTGGGTACGCTAGTATCTACTTAAACATACATACTCCTGGAACACGTGACGCATCATCACAGTAAGAATCAAAAAAGTGATTTCCTAGTGAGTAAGTAAGTGATTTTCTTAGGACCACAACATGAGTGACTTTCAATTCAGAAGCACCTTATAATGAGGTTAGCAGAAGAAATCGGCATTGACTACCGTTCGATTATTGCAACTCTTGATGTGGTATCGATAATCGATACTGCAGGTAACTGAGGAAGCCTAGATCTGGGTTGTGGTTTTCATAAAGAGAACTATTGCAAATCCGATATTTCGATTTTAAAAATTATAAAACGGAATTAACTACGACTAACGCCTGTAGTAGGCGCGGTCGGCAGAAGTATAATAGGTGAAAACAGTCTTTTGCCAATAACAGGTTATAAATCTAGACACTTGGATGCAGCAAATAAGAGATTAATCATGGGAAACCCTAATAAATCTGCCTGTTTTAGGAAGGACCTTAAGCTCTGTCTTCACATTAGGACCGGCGACCTCGAGTTTATTTATTTAATTTAAATTTAATGTACAATAGTAGTAATTGGATGGTGGATGAGAATGTTAAGATGGATGTGTGGAGTGGCTAAAATGGATAAAGTTAGAAATAAGTATATAAGAGGAAGTTTGAAAGTGGCGCCTGTTACAGAAAAGATGAAAGGGAGTCATCTGTCTTGGTATGGACATGTGATGAGGAGGGATGGAACACATCTGACTAAAAGAGTGATGAATATGAATGTGGATGGATGGAGAGGGAGAGGAAGACCAAAGAAAAGATGGATGGATTGTGTGAAAAATGATATGAAGGAAAAAGGAGTAAATGATAGCATGACGAATGACAGAGGAGAATGGAGGAAAGAGACGTTTTGCGCCGACCCCAAATAAAATAGGAAAAGGTCAGGAAGATCAAATCAAATCAAATCAAATCACTTTTATTTGTTAACACAGGTAAAGAAATACAGATGTTGAGTTTGGTGAACAGAGCGCTATGTTATGCCAGGGGGCGTACAAATATGGTGAGCATCTAGCTCAAATATTACGACTTTAAATTAAAAAAAGATGTTTGAAAATCATGCGTAATTAAAATTTCAAAATAAACTATAACAATTCCATAATATTATTTAAAAAATTGAGTGATGTCAGATTTAAAGGAGGAATTATTTAGTTATAAATGTCAAGAACTTAAATTAAAAAAAAACTAAATGAGAATATCTAATTGCAAATGTCAAAAAAATAATTAAATGTCAATATTAATAATACATTTCAAGAAAAAAAGCGCGGGAAACGTTCAACTAGACGGACGCGTCCTTTTTGAATTAAAGATTAATTATTTTATAAAATACTGTAATATAGGATCAGTAGTTTAGTTTTAGTGTTCTCTTCTTTAATTTATAGTTTTGTAGTTTTTTTTTTCTCTTCGGTAGTGGTAAGTTTTTACTATATTATTGTTGAAGCCTTTTAATGAACGACCCGCCAGACCCGGGGGACTTTGTTCCCCCGGCAGGCAATTTTGTTACTGTGGTGAGCAATGAGTCAGGCATGGATACCGATGGGTCGTCCTCGGCTCGCAACCTTAAAAGAAGTCGCGTACATGTGTGCAAACACTGTAACAAACGCCGTCGCACCCGAAAAAACCACGGTTCCGAGTCGTCGGGTTGTGGTTGCACGGATCCTAAAAGTCCTACAACAACTTTAGCAGAACCTATTTGCCCTGTATTACCAACCATTGCTGCTGATTTTCAGGTTCCATCCGTAGCTGTTCCCGCGCAAATCGGTCGTAAAGCATACGACAAAACCGACAGTGCACCTTACACTATTCATTTACAGAAAAAAACTATTTCCCCTGATGATGATACTACATTGCACCCAATCACATTTGGCAAATATCTCAAACATAACGCCTTTCAAAACATTATAAATGGAAGCGTCAAAAAAATTGGGCGTAATAAAATTTCTCTGTCATTTTCCAATTATCTGGATGCAAATTCTTTTATTTCACATAGTAGTCTGGAAACATATAATTACAAAGCTTTTATACCCACATTTAATGTTACAAGAATGGGTCTAGTACGTGGTGTTCCTGCAGAATGGTCTCCTGAGGAAGTAATTGATAATATTACAGTTCCCATTGGTTGCGGTCCAATTTTAAAAGTCAGACGCCTTAATTTTAAATCTGTAGTTGATGGTACAACCATTTGGAAGCCATCCCAATCCATTGTAGTTACTTTTGATGGACAGGTTCTACCTAAAAGAATCTTTATGTGCTACAATGCATTACCTGTTGATTTATATATTTTCCCTACTGTACAATGTTTCAATTGCTGTCGTTTTGGACACACTAAAATTCAGTGCAGATCTAAACCTCGCTGTTATAAATGTGGTCAAGGCCATACTGGAGATAGCTGTGAAAGGGAAGTAGAAAATGCATCTTGCTGTCTGTGCTCTGGCTTTCACTATGCCATTAATAAATCTTGTCCTGAATTATCTAGACAAAAACAGATTAAATCATACATGGCACATAGCTCAGTTTCTTATGCTGAAGCAGCTAAAGTATATCCCCCAGTAACGAAATCTTATGCTGACACACTTTTATCTTCTCCTTCTAAAAACTTTGCAGAAACTCCATCAATCTCTTCACCTAATAGAATGCAGGCTTCAAGTAGTTATAAAAAGACTGTTTTTCTGAAACCACGCTCTCCACCCAAATCTACACAAGGTTACAATAAAGAGGCCCACAATGCTATTATTAATGATTTTAAAATTCCCCAGCCATCTAATGGTTGTGCCTTTTCTACTAATCAAAATAATGATAAAAATGATGTAAACTTTTCTATAAATGATTTACTCTCTGCATTACACAATCTTCTTTCTCAGTTCAACATCTCACCGTCCAACGTTGCCTCAACTTTCAATGTACCTCAATCCATTCATAATGGACAACACATCCAATATAATCCAGTGGAACTGCCGCAGTCTACTAAACAAAAAGAGTGATGTAATATACCTTTTAAACAAATATGAGCCATTTGTCTTTGCTTTAGCAGAGACTTGGCTCAAATCAAATCATATTTTTAAAATTAATGGTTATTTAACCATTAGGGAGGATAGATCTGATGGGTATGGTGGTGTAGCTATACTTATCAAGAACTCTTTTCCTTTCTCTATTGTTTCATTACCTCCTCATAGTGAGGAAATTTCTATTGTAGCTATTAAGGTGCACCAAACTTGTTTTGTTTCTATTTACATTCCTCACCCTTCTTCTTCTATTCTTCAAGAGATGAATAATCTCTTTTCTTTTCTTCCAAAGCCTTTCTTAATATTGGGGGACTTTAATTGTCATCATCAATCATGGGGTTGTTCTGTTTCTAATTGTCATGGTGAAGATTTACTAGATATAATTGACTCACATAACTTATGCCTCTTGAACTCAGGAGCTGCTACTCGCCGTTCAGATCCCAACCAAAACCAAAGTGCAATTGACCTTTCTATCTGTTCTCCAAACTTAGCCTCTTCATTAACTTGGCATACTCTAACCTCTACTTATGGAAGTGACCATTTCCCAATAGTTATTTCTTACCCTCTTTCCAAATCAAAGGCTTCATCCAGGAGATCTAACTTAAGACATAAATTACCAAGTAGAAATAGTAGTGACTGGGACAAATTTAGAAGCCTTGTTGACAGTAAGCTTTGCTCCCTGCCTGTAATTTCTGATGGCAATGAAAACAGCTGTGCTGAAGCTTTAGCACTTTTGTTAATTGAAGCTGCAGATGTAGTTTTTCCTGTAAAAAATAACAATAATAGTATAATACCCTCGCCTCCATGGTGGGACTCTGAGTGTACAGAATTAGTTAACAAACGTAAAGAGGCAGAATACAATTATAACCTAGATATGTCTGATATTAATTTTGAAACTGTTACTAACCTAATTAAGGAAACTTATAAACTTTTTAAGAAGAAAAAATTTGAATCTTGGCGTAACTTCTGTTTATCAATTTCACCGAACACTCACCCAACGATTGTCTGGCGTAATATCCGTAGATTTAGATCAATTTATAAGAACCCTTCCCCTATACCTGTTTCTTTAGCCAGCGAATTTTTAGATAATTTAGCGCCGCCTTGGGTCCCTGAGGCTGTTAACCCTAACATGTCCTTACCAATATTGTCAATAACCAACGGACCACATAACCAGGACACCCATACGACTATAGATGACCCATTCACTCTTACTGAATTAAAGGGTGTTATTCATAAAACTAAGGATTCTGCACCTGGCAGTGATGGCATCCCATATTCCTTTTTTGCTAATTTAAATGAAGACGTCCTCAGTTACTATTTACAACTTATCAATTCTATTATGATCACTGGAAACATCCCTGTTGAATGGAAACGTCAAATGGTGTTGCCATTCCTTAAACCAAATAGAACCCCATCTGACGCTTCTTCATACCGCCCCATAGTTTTGTCTTCAGTTCTGATGAAATTAGCTGAGCACTTAATTAAAAATCACCTAGAATGGTTTGTTGAAAGTAAGGGTCTTTTGGCAGAATCACAATATGGCTTTAGAAAGGGTAGGAGTACCAGTGACTGTTTAGGCATTTTAACATCGGATATTCGGATTTCATTTTCTAATAATCAATCCACTGTCGCGGTTTTCCTTGACATTAATTCAGCATATGATAATGTTGTATTATCAGTTTTACAAAATAAATTAAGAGCCCTAGGGGTCCCATTGAATTTGTCAAATTTTATTATTAATATCCTGACTGAACGCTCTATTAGTATGCTAATTGGTGATCAAGAGGTATCTTACCTTGTGTGGAAAGGCCTACCACAGGGTTCTGTGCTCAGTCCCCTGCTTTACAATATTTACACTTTTGATTTAGACTCGTCCTTATCTGATCATGTTACGGTTCTTCAATATGCCGATGATTTGTTGTTATATTCTTCAAGCCAATCCATCGAACAGGCTAGCCAGGCTATCAATTCCGCTTTATCTAATTTGGAGTCATGGTTACATCTTAACGGCTTGAATATATCCACGTCTAAAAGCGCGGCAGTTTTATTCACCCGAAAGAGAAATATTCCCACAATAAATGTCTTTTATAAGGAAACTCCTATCCCGATTAAAGATAATTTCAGATATCTAGGTGTAATACTTGACAGTAAATTAAGTAGTGTCCCTCATTGTGATTATATTGTTAACAAATGTGAAAACCACATAAACATGCTTAGATGCCTGTCAGGTGTGTGGTGGGGTGCACATCCTTTTTCTTTAAAATTAATCTACAATGCTATAATCAGAAGCACTTTAGATTATGGATTATTTATTCTTGAACCGGGTAGTGTTATGGCTTTTAAAAAATTGGACCGTATCCAGTCTAAATCATTACGAATTATTGCGGGTGCTATGAAGTCGAGTCCCATAAATGCCTTACAGGTTGAGTGCGGGGATGCTCCTTTATATCTTAGAAGACAGTTCCTTTCTGATAAGTATTTGTTCCGAATTATTCAGTTCTCAACCCATCCTCTCATTTCTAAACTGGACATTTTAGTGACGCTGATTGATTCTTCAGATTACTGGTCCCATAAACGTGCTCCTTGTTTAGTAATAAGCTATAAAAAATACCTTTCTCTATCTTCTCCAGTACACCGTTCTAACAAACTTCCCATATTTAGCAGTAGTTATGATAGTTTACATTTCAAACCCATCACACAATTTCACTGTACTAGTAAATCTGACCCCGTTTGTCATTTAAGTTTCAACAATTTTCTGGCCGAACACTCGGACTACCATCACATTTTTACGGATGCTTCCAAGCGTTCCCCGACAGGTTGTGTCGGGATTGCCACTTTTCATTCGCAATACAAAATCGTTCAAAAAATAAAACTTCCTCCGGAGACTTCCGTTTTTACAGGAGAATGTTTTGGCATTTTGAAAGCCATTGAATATAGTCGGGTTTTTAAGCTCAAAAAAATTATAATTTTTTCGGATTGTCAAAGTGCGCTCCTAGCCATCAACCAATCTCCACTGACACATAAATTCCAGTTGCCCATAATTTATTTAATAAGAGAATTTGCGTACAGAACCTTATCTGAGGGCAATACCTTGCAATTTGCGTGGGTTCCAGCCCATGCTGGAATCGAGGGCAATGAAGTGGCGAATTCTCTCGCCGGTGAAGCGGTGCAGTGTGGGGACATAGTTCCATACTTAAATTTTAACTCGGATATTATAAATTTACCTAAAACTTTTCTTTTGGACACCTGGAAGGTAGCCTGGGAAATCAGTAGTAGACAAAAGGGTCGTTATTTTTCTTTGATCCACCCCGAAGTTTCGGAAAAACCGTGGTTTGGCGGGGCTAAGTTTGGCAAGATGGAGACCTCCGTTCTCATACGGATGAGACTCGGTCACGTTTGTTCTCCAGCTCATCTTGCCAAACTTAAAATTATAAATGATCCCAGTTGTTCGTGCGGCACAGATGTGGGCGATTTGAACCACATTCTTTTCTCCTGTCCTCTCTATGACCGTTCTTCCTTTCTCAGTGATCTATTGTCTCTCCGTATTCCTTTTCCTACTTCAGTTCTCTCTTTATTTTGTACAAATAGTTTACCTGTATATAAATGTATAGCTTCATTTATCACCATTAATAATATTAGATTGTAATACAAATTTAACTTCATCAATATATTGTATTTCATCATTCATTAGTAATATCTAGTTAGTTATAATCCTATTATCCTACTGATCCTATATCCTAAATTCCGTTATAAATATTAATATTGATAAATTCCTGTTTCCCTAACTTTGTCTCCTTCAATAATAATCCTCCAATCTAAATAACTTGACACTGGCTAAATGCACAAAACGTGCGAAGCCAGAAAAAAAATAAAAAAATAAAAAAAAAAATACATTTCAACATCCGAATCCTTTGGTCCCGTTTGAGGGCCCCTTTTGGGCATCGCGCATTACGTGATCGCTGACGTCATTGATCCCTACTTCACGTACGATTAGAGTTTAAGTTTGCCTGTATGAGGGTAACCCATTTGGGTTCCTCGGGGTCTTAACGGCGGATGATGTAACTAACCCATATGGGTTCCACGGTGCCGTGCAGGTTATTAATGCATCATTTAAGATTATTTTTTTCCAATTACAGAAACAGCATTATATTGAGCCATCATTGAAAAATTCCTCCAGTGTGTAATAACATTTGTCACTAAGCAAGTTATTAAGTGCCTTTTTGAATTTTATTAATGGCATATTTTTAATGGCATCCGGTATTTTATTATAAATTTTTGGAGCGTTGCCGAAAAAGCTTTTACGCATTAAGGCTGTTTTAACAACAACATTTAACTTTACATAGTTTGTTACAATATTGAGTACGCAATGGATTTCTTCTGACTGCCGATAAGCTGACAAATAAATGCGGGTTTTTTTTTACAAACAATGCAGTTTCCATTATACAAGGTGTTGTTTTGCATCCTCGTCAAAATTCAGGAGGTTGTCACACAAGACATAAATAATCAATTAAAATTACGGTACCTAGTTAATTACTAATAAACGCAGATTTTTTTGGTTGTTTATGTTTGTCAGTATTTCAGAATAACCCCCTTAACGTGGTTTAGGGAATAAGAAATGATCGAATAAACGTTTGAGATTTGTATTTGTGGAGGCGCGGTTATAAGGCGAGAATCAGACGGCCCTAGTTTAAAACACGGGTTTTTCACACTTACCGATTTCTGTAAATGAGATTAAAAACAAAAATTACCTACCAATTTTATTATTGATTCGGGACGAGAATCATTAGCATAGTTACCTCCTTAAATTTGACGAGGTTGCAAAACAACACGTTGTATACATTGCTGGCAGTGTCAATATTTTTAGATTTTGGAAATATGGAATACAGCTATCTGTCGTTTTTAGACCACACATAGACCTCACACAGCGTTTCTGGATCCTAAATACAACTTCCCTATTAGCCTACTGCCCCCAGAAAATAATTCCGTACCGTAAAACAGAAGCTACGAGTCCGTGGTATGCTACTAGCAATGTCTCAATATTAACCTTTTTTGAAAGTTGGAATAGTGCATAAGCAGATTTACTTAATCGTTTACATATTATGTCAGTATGAGTGTTCCAAGTCAATTTATTATCAATAGTCATTCCTAAAAATTTCGCACTATCAACTTCCTGAATTTTATGGTCTTTATAAGTGATATTAATGTTAATATTTTCCCGACGCTGATGAAATTGCATGATGTTGGTTTTGCTTAGGTTAATTTTCAAATTATTAACATTAAGCCAGTTTATTATTTTAGTTAAAGATTCATTAATATCATTTTCATAATTATTTATGTCATTGCATCCTATTATAGCGGTGCTATCGTCTGCAAAAAGAACCATCTTATGTTTAATTATTTTTGGGAGATCATTGATGTAAATCAGAAATAGAGGTGGTGCCAATACGCCACCTTGTGGTACGCCATATTTTAAGGCTCTTTGTTTTGAATAATGCACAGTTTCTAATTTGGTTTTGGGACATAATCGAGAGACTTCGGTGCATTGAACTCTATCAGTTAAATATGATTCTATCAATTTTAGGATATTTCCCCTTACGCCGTAGCCATACAGCTTTTGTAGCAATATCTCATGGTCAACATAATCAAAGGCTTTCGTCATATCAGTAAAAATAGTACAAATTGGATTATTTTTATCAACTGATGTCATAACATTATTAATTAAATCAAACAGTGCCAAGTTAATATTTATGTTTTTGCGAAAACCTTTCTGTTCATTGCAAAATAAGTTATATTTTTCAAAATATGTGTAAATAGAGTTTGAGTGAAAATTTTGGACAAAACGGAAATTTTTGCAATGGGTCTATAGTTTATTATATTCGTTTTGTCACCTTTTTTAAGTAAAGGTTTAATAATAACTTTTTTTAGGCTGTTTGGAAATATGCCATCAGTAATACAGAGGTTAATAATGTGAGCTAATGGCTGTGCTATATCTTCCTTTACATACTTTAGGACCTTAGTACAAACGCCATCCCAACCAACAGTATTTGTATTTTTAAGATTACAGATAATTTTTATAATGTCATTTTCCGAAACCGGTAACATAAATAAAGATTGTGATGAAAGATTATCAAAACTATTGCCATTCATCTTATCAGAATTTATATTATTTTCAATTGTGTCAATAAAGTAATTATTAAATTCATTAGCAATGTCAATAGGGCGTGTAAAAGTCAAATTGTCTCTATTTATAGTCATAATTTGTTCCTGTGGTAAGCATGTTTTAGATTTATTAATAACTTGCCATGCGGCTTTAGATTTATTCTGAGAAGAGCTAATAAAATAATTGTTTTGGGCTTTCTGAGTCAATTTTATAACTTTTTTATAGAGAGTGGAGTATTTCCTTAGATTATTCTTATTTGTTGAGCTAGGGTCAAATCGATATTTCCAAAGTAAATGTCTTTGTTTCTGGCTGCATATCTTTATCCCTCGAGATATCCACTTAGTTTTTCTATTTAATTTGATAGTTACTATCTTTTCTGGAAAGCATAATTTATATAATAATAAGAAATCGTCCATGAAGGCTTCAAAAGACACGTTGGCATCTATAGCATTAAGGACTTCTACGAAAGATAAACCGCCTAGGAGATTTTTAAATTTAATCAAATTATCTTCCGAGTAATCTTTCTTTTTACATTTCCAAAGTTGTAATTTGCAAGTTATTTTTATGGGCACTTTCAGTATTTGGCATGTGTGATCCGAGAGGGCAAGATCTAATATTTCAGCTTTACAGCCCCTTTTGTAACTATGTGCAAAATTATCGATGCAGGTATTACTACTGAGTCTTGTTGGTTTGTAAAGTGCTAGTCCTAAATTATATTGTAAGAGAAAATATTCAAATTCAATACGTCAATGTTAAAATCTCCTGCAATAATAATGTTTTTATTTGTCCCAGAACTAAGCTTTTTGAGTATGTTGTCCAATTTTTCATAAAATAATATATAATTGTGTTTAGGCACCCTGTACATAGAAATAGTAATAATGTTATAAGATATAAGTTCGACAGCGCAACATTCAAACAGTCCTGAAATCGATTGTTTGGCTGCATCAGTTAGTATTCGATATTGCAGTCCTGCTCTGACAAAGATGCATGTACCTCCTCGTTTCGTATTTATTGAATAGTAAGCAGCTAGATAGAAGTTGGGTATATACATTAGATCCTCATTGCCTGATTCCATAAAATGTTCTGTAATGCATATAACGTCTATAATAGTTCCCTTATTGAATAATTCCTCTAGTCTAACTAAAAGGATATCAGATTTGTTCGCTAGACCTGCTATATTTTGATGGAGAATATTGAGACATTTATAGAAAAAACTGAGAATCATTTGTTGTTTGTGTGACTGGTAAAGCATTCATTTCATTTTTCTGAGAACAATCAACCTCTAAGGGTGCCTCTAAGATGATCATGATGATGATGTACAATAGTAGTACATAGGCAAAGAGGATGAACAGATGCGGGCATATCTACAGTACACAGTTATTATGCAATAATACGAGTGATTTAAGCAGGGTGTACATTTACGATGCCGTTTCATCAGGAGCGCTGTTAGGAATAACACGCGGTTTATTGAGTCCTAAATCTTTAATATTTACTTAAAGTTTGCTTGTTTTCAATTAAATGCAAATTAAATATGAATTGAATTAAAAGCTTCCTGCCATAATCTAGAACCCCGTGGTATGTTCGATTTGGATTTTAAATGTTAGTTAAGTATCTACTAAAACACGGTTCAGAGGCGTCTCTAGCCCTTGTGGCGCCCGTGTGCAACCAGTACTCTGGCGCCCTCTAGTCTAGTAGGAGCGGGGTGAAAATGGAATACTAACAGTTATATTTTCAAACGGAAATTCGGATGCAAATGGTGCAATTTTAAATGATGTCGGGAAGCAAAAAGTTTTTTTTAGGAAGGAAGGGGTTATAAGAATAAAAAAATCACAACTTTCTAGTTCTCTCAAAAATATTTAATTGAGAAACTATTATAGTTACATAACAAACATGACGCTCGTACACACAAATATATATATATATATATACACACACAAATGTATTTACAAAAAAGTTACTTTGCGAGCTTTTGCATTAGCGAAATCTTTAACAATGTCACTAACTTCAATTTTGATTTCATGTTCAATACTTATTAATGATAAATTTGTCAATCTACTTTGCGACAATGTTGATCTAAGGTAAGTAGTTTTTAATTATTTTTAGTTTAGAAAATGACCTTTCGCTGTGTGCGACCGTGACTGGAAGTGTCAGGTATCTATCCTCAGTGCTGAGGACAGATTTGGGAACACTGAAATTAATTTATTCGTAAACAAGTAATATAAAATATCCAACGGCGTAGTGGAATCATCAATAAACATCGGTAATAATTCGATTTCATTATAGAGCTCGAACTGTTCCATATCTGAAGAGCCAGCATGGCAAAGTTTATATTCTAAATTAGAGCAATGTGTTTTTTTTTGCATCAGAGTCCAAATCTTTCCAGTGTTTCAATTTTTGAAGAAATTAAAAAATTACATTATTTTCATTCAAAAGTTCGAACCGTTCGTCGAACTTAGTAATTGCGGTGTCTAACAAATAGTAGTAAAAATTTACTTTAAAATGTATTTTCGCGTCTGTTATCGGTTCATCCTCCGCCTCATAATTAAAAAACCTGAGCGCGAGGGCGTGCAGGTGTGGGAAATTCTACTATTGCCTCGACTTCTTGCGCTACAGTTTTCGCCCGGTTAAGGAGCTCCTCAAAAGCGGATTCATTACGGAATTCAGACAAACTTATTTTTGCATTATCAATCATTTTCACCGCTTCTGACAATACAACGTCTGACTTTTGAAGGGCCTTGCTAACTATATTTATCTTGCTTAAAATTTCAAAACCAAATAAGCAGAGAGCAGATGAATTTAAACGACTAAATTTTTGCCATACTTCTTGACTCTGCATCTTTGCTCCTATCGGAATAAATAGTAAACAAGGCATCATACACTTTTCCCAGTTCAAAACGTAGAGGTTTTACTGCTTCAACCCTGCTCTCCCATCAAGTATTTGAGAGTGGCACTTGTTTAGCAAGTATTTGCGAACGTACTGTTGACGCAGAAAAAAAAAACATAAATTTCCTGCACAATTGAAAAGAAATTGACAATTTCTTATGAACTTTTAGCAGCGTCATTCACTACCAAATTTAGGGTGTGTGCCGCACAAGGTACATAAAATGCGCGCGGGTTTAAATCTAAAATTCGTTTTTGTAGACCTATATTTTTCCCTTTCATGTTTGCACCATTATCATAACCTTGACCACGCACAACTTGTACTTCAATTTCGTTTGAGATTAACAAATCTAACAAAAATTGAGTTAAGCCCAGGCCAGTAGTGTCTGTAATAGGAAAAAAACCCAGAAAGTGTTCTTTTACTTCAGCCTTGTTGTTGTTTGCATTTAAAAGAACGTACCGTACGACAACCAATATCGGTTGAGGGCGCTCGGCGCCCCCTTAGACCCGGCGCCCGTGTGCGCCGCACACCCTGCACCATAGGTAAAGACGCCTCTGACACGGTTGTTGCGGAGTAGTCAGAAAATCAAAAACTGAAAACCAGTCTTACAAAGGAGGCATGCCGCAAAGCAACCAATTACATCCACATGTCTTCTTTTGTCTCTCAAGTAATTGATCAATTCTTGCACTTCTTCGATTCGGTAAAAACAGAGCCTTATCTAGTCACTGGGTTGTGAGAGTGACACCGTAAAATACTGGTAGTCACTTAATCAGCTACGTCCAGTAAGACTAGATACAAAAACCAACGGAGTTAGGAAATGGCTAGGCAGAAGAACATATTTTACAAAAACGTGAATCAGTTTAAGCCGGACGGGCTGGTGGTACAGCGCAGAATCTAAACTAGCAATTATGCTACTGGAATTAGCAATATTGTAAAATATCTGTTTTACAATTTTGGTATACAATTAAGTATATTTTACCTATTTCTAAATCGTGAATATACAGAAAATCCCATACAGTAACAGCCTCAAGTAATATTCCTGCTAACCCTTTCCGTAGAACAAGAAGGCTACGCACAATCTGCTTTGTTCTGGTTCCCTTAGTAAGCCATGTTGTTATAAGCGTAGGAGCTTCCAGCGCCGGCTATGTGTCTCGGAACCAATCTGTAACAACTGCTTAACGACACACTGATGGGAAACATAGGGGTTATTATAGTGTACGGGACTGCCGTTATCTGTATAAGTAAGTTGTAGTAAGTTATCTGTATGCAAGGGACACCGACCCGACAACACACTAATTTCGCCAGCTGTGTTAAAGCCCCATGTAATTGGGGGCCAGCTTATCACCATCAACCGGAAACCAATCCAAATTCCGTGGCTACCAATGAGAAGACGCAATAGCATTTTGCCCGACCCGAGAATCGAACCCCACTTAACTTATGCTCAGCAGTCGCGCTTGCGACCACTAGACCAACGAGGTAGTTCCCCGGAGAAGTCCTGAAACAAGTTTTTTTTTTAAATTTCCTAATCACTTTTTCTGAATTGTATCTAAGATTAAAAATGTATGAAACTCGACCTCCACCCGCAATGCACACCCGTATATTTCCTCATAATGTCTTATTTACGAATAATCTGAAGTGTGTGTGTTTCAATAAGCGCGCGTGCGTTGCCGATGTCGTAATTATGGTGGTGTCTCACCGTGGGGCCACTTAGTAACGGCTAAGTGCTGGTAACCGAGAGCACTGTATAAAGGGAATTAAATGGGAAAGAGAACAGCGGTGGCCCTGTTGGCAGCCCCGACTTACGAGCAGTAAGCCGTGGGTTCGAACCCAGGCAGGCGCATTTCTTTGCGTAATATATTTCATCACCACTGCCCTCACAAGCGGTGAAGGAAAACATCGTGAGAAAACCGGCATGTCCTAGAAGTAAAAATTCGAAGACATGTGACATCTACCAACCCGCACTGGGCCCGCGTGGTGGATTAAAGTCCGATCCCTTTACATAGAGGTGTCCTAAGTGTAAGTAAATTGTGCATATTAAACGCTGATTATGCCGAGGGTATCATAGTTACAAAAGCCATAGACAAAATAACGATAACAATCTTTTTAATTGGGATTGTTAACTTCAGCGAGTAGACGACAACTGACGACACGGGGCGGTGCGGCGCGGCGGCGTTTCATTATGTTTTTTTTTATTATTAAGTTAAGTTCTAGGGAGGAATTGTGAACGAGGAGGATGTCGGTGTAATATACCCTTTTGCATATTATCGAGACTGGCCCATTTCTGGAACCTAAAAATAAATTTCGACGCCATAAAACGTTTTAGGTACCCAATAAACTACATTGTACTCGATATTGAATAGTACATTTTTGTACCTAAATAATAGAGATATCCGAGTCTTAAACCACAGTATCCCATTACCGACCATTCTTATCAAACGCAATCCAAATGCGGGTGGCATATAATACCAACATAACTTCTGATAACAAGAAATTTTTTAAACAGCCTTGTCTCTAAAGAAATAAGGCTGAGAGTCCGTCAAAACGATGGTAATGTAAATGTAAATCCAACTTTGCACACCGAATAGATATTGGCCCACAATGACTATTCGACATGTCAAACAATTGAAGAATTCCTCCAGCAATAAAGTCTATATTCGTTTGTAGATAAACCGCCACATTGTGGTGTTTTCAAGGCGGGTGGTGGAGTGTGCAAGTAATATTGATCCTTAAGTAACGAGCAGTTAGAATGTGTCTTACTAACGAACGTGATAGGTCTGTAATGGACTGGCTTCACGCCACCGATGACATCAAGGACAAAAATCTGTGGAGTAGTGAGGCTGCAATTATTTGAGATAGAGTACCGTTTGTGCGCAGATGAGATCAGTCGGTGCTGAGAAATGTAGAGGAAATATATTTACAGTGGGATTTATTTACTTCTTCTTCTTAAGAGGACGATGAAGGCCCGTATTTTGAAGTAGGTATCCAAAGTGAAACATAATAACGCAATATGTCTCGTGTGGTGACTCAGGCCACGAACCTGAACCTCTTTTGTTCTAAGACTTTTGGAAAAACATAACTTTTTTTTTACCCTACATGTTGATCAGCAGATTGCGTCAATTCATAGAGAAAGTCCAATTTTCGTTTTTGCGAATTTTTAGAGCTCGTAGAACAATAGTAGTTCAGTTTCATGGTTTGAGACACCTAGCGAGAGTTCTTGTGTAATTATGTTACACCTGCATAGCCATTAATGTTAATCATGCGTGAGAGGAATGAAACTATAGGGCTGCGGGACTGTTCGAATGAGATACCGTGGACCTGGAACACAAAGGGCTAAGAAGGAACATGGATGGGTTTTAGTCAGTACAGGTCTGACACTCCTTCCCGCTCCGCCCAGAGCGGGGGGAGCTATACAGGATGTCTAGCGCCATCTGTTTCCCACACTGGAAAAGCAGTAAAACAATAATGTTTTAAGACGTCACGGTAGGCCACTTGGCCATTCACAAACGCTCGGATTCAATTTCGATTCGATAAGTCGTATGTCTATCTTGTTTTGGCATTACGAAAGCGAGCGCGATAGACATACGACTTTCCGAATCGAAATCGAATGCGAGCGTTTGTGAATACGGGGGCTGGTCTACGTTATCATGATAATCATGCGCTCGCCACGATTGACAAAGACTGGTGATAGCAGTACACTATGAATAGTGGACTGGAGGCCGATGCAGATTATACTTTCGAAACCCCTTAGATGTAGCTAATTTTGCTAACTATGGAAAATAAGATTATTTTTTTCTTTGACAGAATACCTGGGCTATAAAAATAGGTTCAACGAAGCTATAAAAAAAACTATCAGCAACATTACCTTTTTGTTTCTTTTCAAATACTATTCAAAAGCGGCTCCACACCTTATTTTTACAATTCAGCGAAAAACTTCTAAGTTGTCGTTAAAATTGCGTCCGTCGTTAATTCGTTATGCGGCTAGCTAATCTCGCATACAAATTGTTGTTTACGCCGTATCTCATTTGTTTATCAAGCAAACGAGGCCTGGACTCAAATAAAAGACAGTTGTGGTCATTCTAGGCGATGGAAGATTTTGCACGCAAAGCTATTGTGCGACAGTTGATCTGAAAATGAGGCTCTCAATGTAATCTCTACTGCACAAACATGTTCGGCTCGTCTGGTTTCGACGTTTTTGAGATGGATAGACACATAGAATATACGTTATTACAAGGATCTTTTGGCGCGTGTGCCAATTTTGTTTAAATATATTTAACGAAAATGTTCACCAACAGCGCCCATCTGTCAATGTCAGTATAGTAGCACTGTTTAATGTTTTTAGACATTTATGTCATATACCACGAGCCCATGTTGAGGTCTGGAAGGATTCTGACCTTAGATTTCAAAAAGGGCTACTCACGGTGACCCCAGTCTAGTCTAGAGATCCATAAAAATTACTTAGCACAAGCTATACCTTACACATGTTTATTTCTCTACCATGTCCTTGTTTTTTGCGACAGTGACAGACCTAGGGCTCATCTACGGAGACGCGGCGTGTCGAGTGGCGCGTAGTGAGAGCGTTTACGAAGCAGCGTTGCCGTTGGCGGGCGACGCGGCGGGCAACGTGGTGGGCACCGGGGCTTGCAACGCACGACGCGCCACGTCACGACCTGCGTCTTCGTCAACAACATCGGTCATTGCCATATGTTTGTGTTGTACCGCGGGCCGCTCCACGTGCCTCCTCTCCATAAATGGCAAAAAAACGCGCAACGAGCCGCTTGACTCGCCGCGTCTCCGTAATGAGAACCTAGCAAATAATAGAGCAGTAAGCAGAAGTGGTAATGCGCTGGCCATATTAGACGTAGAACCGTGTCCCTTGGGGTAGACGTACTAGACGTATTCTTGAGTGGAGAACGCAAATCGGCAAGCGTAAGGTAAGGACACCCTCAGGCTCGGTGGAGCGACTATCTTCGCAGGGTGGCTGGTAGCAACTGGATGAGAGTTGCCGAGAATCGAGTTAAGTGGCGAGCGATCGAAGAGGCCTATGTCCAGCAGTGGACTGCTGTAGGCTGATGATGAGAACTTATTTACGGATTAATTACTAACGTTTTAAATCTTGAGCGAAATCTCTCGTATTAAAACAAGTCAGTTACTCAGTTGCATGTCCACTCATACAAATATCGTATGAGTGGATATTTAACTACTTACATATCCCACTCAGCCAAAAATTATTTCAGTTAAATCTGATTGATATTTTTCCCCGAGATCCATCCCACGATATTGTAGATTAGATTAACGTTTTATGTGTCTGACCTGTGGAATTTAAATCCTAACTACTTTGTCACACAAACTTTTATACAAAGAAAAAGATACATTTATAAAAGATACATATAAAGATACATTTGTAGGTAGTTATCTACCTACAAATGTATCTTTATGTACTATGAACTTTTATGTATCTATACTAATATTATTATAAAGCTGAAGAGTCTTTTGTTTGTATGGTTGAACGCACTAATAATCTCAGGAACTAATGTTCTGTTCGAATTGAAAAATGATTTGGTCCAACAGTTTTTATTTATTTCAATCAACTTTGATCATACAATTATACTAAATTAAAAATTATTATACAAATTAAAGATGTAACATCTTAAGTGACAATTACACATTATATTAATAATACTTTAAGCATGTTTTCAATAACCCCTTTATCGAGGATGCCTGTATAACATTATGCTACGACCAATAGGAGCGGAGCATCATTGAAAAATATTGCAAAAACGGGGAAAATGTGAGGCAGACAAAGTTGCGCGGATCAACTAGTGTTTTCATATAAATACTTTGGTACGTACAATGTCAACACTGTAAGAACAGGGGCGGATGCTGATCATTTTGTTTATAATTATTAAAACAATCATTGTGTCAATTATATCTCGAATCTCGTGAGAAGTCTCGTCGTTAGGGTTTAGGACGAATATGTAATACCTGGATGTTTGCGAAATAGATGTTACTTCTTTAAAACACCACGTATTTTAAGTGGACCGTAGTTGTTTTACTCTTGTATGACATTGTCAGGAGAGCGCTCTTGGTAAGAATTTGTAAAGTTGTCTGTGGAAATTATATTGAAAAAAAAAACAACGAGGTTTCAAATCGAAGTTTTGTTTGTATTTGACAGGTCTTATTTTCTTCCCTCACTTTAATTCTTCATCGACGTATACACCTGGTTCACTGATTTGAGAGAAGGCCGCCTATTTCGTGTCCTATTTCCCCGGTTTCTATATTCTCTACGAGCAGGGCGAACATTCATGGTCCAGCTGCACAAATAATCCTACCGAGCTTCTGTGGTGCAATCGGTCAGTCAATTAAATACTGTCCCCACAACAGAACAGTATCAAATTTCACTAATAAACTGAACGTGATCGGCATATTTAATAAAAACTAAGTTCAAGAGTCGGTGCGTGCTTTTGAAAGCTGGTCAGGAAAATCACGTTCAGTTTCTTTGGCAAAATTCACTTTCAGTGGTTTGTTTAACCCCATAAATGATTCCAAGCCATTGAAAGCCCAGTGTGCAGCCATAAACCCATTATTAAGACTGGAGAGGACAAATCCACACCAATTGATGACACCGTAAAGCTCTTAATTAGACAATGTGCAGAATTGTGCACTTAAGGCTCAATTTATTTACTCAGCTAATCTAATTGCACAGAGATGGCCTGGCATTCACTTTCGCTAATATAACTTTAGCTTTATTGACTTTTCTGGTGAAGGGTTGGGTGAGTCACCGAAGATAAATCGAGCATGCTGGGCTGGACTGGCAGTCCTCATTGACTGACCAACGAAGACTGCTAAATTAGCCTTTACAGTTATGCGAGGCCTGTAAATCGTGATATTAATAATGCCTTACGTCAACCTGGTCAGTACCACTTTTTTTTTTACAAATCTTGTTGAATCTTTTTTACAATGTTACAGCACCATGCTGAGATATGCCTTTTAGTGTTTGGTTTTTTTTTATCTCGTACAGGACCAGTTAAGTTTGCCTTATTTTTAATTTATTCCTGTTTTTATATATGTCAGTTAATTTAAAAAATAACTTGTCTTGATCGAGACTAATAAATTCTTTTTCAGTACTCATACTCTGAAAGTAGGTCTGAAGTTGCCTGAGGAGCGGGATGAAAGTAATAGTTTTCATCCCTAGGGAGAATCGCTTTCAACTGACAGATGTCAAATTATAAAAAAAAACTAGTTCTATTTTGTCATTTTTATTTAACCATGTTCCAACTTTCTAAGCAGCCACGATGTAAAATTTAAATAACTTTAAGTTAATTATTGATTAAAGAACATATATTTTTTAAATAACTATATTATAATTTAGTTTCAACCATTTCTTTAAAATAACATAGAGTTGGGTAAAATATTTACCATTTTTTCAATGATGAACATGAAAAATATTGGCTGAATAGCTGGCCGCCACAGAAAAAAAGAAAACAAAATATGTGGGAAAGCGGCAATCCGAAATAAAATGTACTAATTTTATCTTTAGCTTATTCATGTTTTTATTTTTACTTTCCTTGTATTCGCAATGAAAAGCACAGTGAACTATTGGCGCCCTCACTTCATTCGGGCGCCAAACCCCGTCTCGGGACTAAATAAGTTACTTTCACTCCTGGGGTAACAATGTACTATTTCATTCATTATTTCAAAAAGGTGTTGCCTATTGGACCATCTCTTGCTTGATATAGAAGGATATGTTTTTTTGTACTCTTTTGTTGTCTTTTCTAATTAATTTCGTTGCGGGATCTAAGACAGTTGAATGGCGATACGTCAAACCAAACTTGATTGCCTCTGCAGTTTTCTAATGGTCGCCACTGTTGATTTTGGCTGTCAAGAGAAATTACAGTTGTAGTGGTTGGGATAAGTTTGGCGGGCTGGTTTCAGAAAAGCTACCTATAGATCAGAAATGAAGCTGCCAAATCTGGAACAAGGAAAATGAAGAAAATTTAGAAAACCTGTTCGGTATACACACACGGACGCATTTGAATTAATATATTATAACAGCAAAAGCAAAGCAAAAGCAAAAGCAAGCCCTTAAGGCAAAAACCATCCAACCAAAACGAATCTGCATCAAAAAATATGCAATACATTACCAAGTCGCCCAATTAAGAATAACCCGGCCGAATATAAACAGTCGGCATCACATTCACTAGTTTACGAGTGTTGCCAGCAATTTATTGAGAACACGACGCCGATTATTCTCGGTCGGTTAATCATCGGGAGGCTATGAATTAGAATCAACCTGTTGTTGATCTGCATCTATCATAATTATTCGTTTCGCTTGTAAATTCTTGCAGGGAGTTGTGTGTGGATTTTTATTGGATGTAGTTGATGCAAAATGGTACGCTAATTTCGGACTACCTAATATCCATGGAAGATTACTTTAAAAAAAAAATGTATAAACTATGTTAGTCACAACTTTTTATTATTAATTTAGAAACAAGCTTTTTGTTCGAGATGCATCTACGCACTATGGCCCCAAATACAAGGTGTTGTTTTGCATCCTCGTCAAAACTCAGGAGGTTGTCACAAAATACTTAAAATAATCAATTTCAAATTACGGTACCTAGTTAATTATTAATAAACGCTAATTTTTTTGGTTGTTTAAGTTTGTCAGTATTTCAGAATAACTCCCTTAACGTGGTTTAGGGAATAAGAAATTATCGAATAAATGTTTGAGATTGTATGTATGTGTAAAAGCGCGGTTATAGGGCGAGGATCGGACGGGCCGCGTTTAAAACACGGGTGCTTCACAATAATTCATTTAATCTCAGAATCAAAAGAAATTCCATACATTGTTAGTAAATCATAGTTATAACTATGTTAGTATATTCATAATAATCAATATCAACATTATAAAATTATTAATTAATTACCTTAGTCTATTTTACATTGAAAAGGACCCCTCCAGATCCATGAACAGTATTCCAATGCTTCACCACCGGACAATCAACCCTTCCCCAATATGGTATTCAGAAGGCTGTTGGAACTGCCCCGCACGCGGCACATCAGGGAAGCCAATAACCGATACCGTAAAAAAAAAACTACCTTCCCATTTTATTATTGATTCGGGTCGAGAATCATTAGCATAGTTACCTCCTTGAATTTGACGAGGTTGCAAAACAACACCTTGTATTGGGGTGTCGTACTTCCCTGCTTTCGTCTTCAGGGTGGAGTTAGACCTGGCCCGTACTCTGCCGAACATCCGGATTCTGAAAGTTGTTAGCTTTTCATTTAACGATAATGAATGTCTACTAGTATATACGGTAGTAAGCTTTAATGTAATTTGAAATTGTGTTTGCCTTGTTACGTGTTCTTTAAAATGATGGCTAATATGCTTATTTCATTTGAAATTACTGAGACGTTTGCACCTGCTTATTGCAATTGTAACGACCACCATAATATGCACACATATAACACTGTCAAAACAAATGAAAATGTATGCGTCTTAATTATAGAGGTACGCAGGAGTTGAGCATAATCATTAAAATAAAAGTTGCATTTAGTTTGTAGAAATATTTGGTTAATGTTTGTAATATTCAAATTCAAATCTTAATTTTGTAAATAGGTTTTTATAACACATTTGCTCGTAAAGGGTCTCTTATTTCACCAATTTCAATATTGTATTGTACCTCATTACGAACTTGTAATGTAAAACGCACGAGTTTCTTTTCAATAAGGTAAAACGCACGGTTTATCAAGATGCTCCGTCTAAAACGAATAGTACTTTTTAATACAGTTGCTCAAAAAGTGGCGTATTGCAGGGACGTATAGCGTTCGGGATGTGGGCTATTTCACACTCGAGCTTTTTCTTTACCTTTTCCGAACTCGTGCGTTCTCTTTCCCAACTGTCAAAATAAAGTCTATTAAAAAGAAAAAAAAACCAACCAAAAAACCAAAAGTTTTTACTAAAAAAAATCATAGAAGTTTTAATGATTCATGCAAATATTTCTAAAAAGAAGCTACTAATTTGTTTCAATATCAGATTTAATGATTTGATTCAATGAGTTGGGTTAGGTTTCATTTCATTTTCATTTCAATAAAAAAATTCTACTGATGACTTGGCTGTATGGACTCAACTTGTTCCGACTGTCAACCCTCACTTTCGGCTGCGCCTCGGCTCGGGTAGACATTTGTCGGAACTCTTTGCAATGACAGGCTTTCCGCACTCGCAATGAAATATACTATTTTAAAATGGGTATCATTTAAGCTATCACCAATTTAATTAGTTTTGTGTTTCTTAAATAATAGGGTTTGTCCTCAAAATAGTAGATCTGTCACCAAAATGTAGTCACCAAACAATGCAAAATCAGTTCCACAATAAATCACCTAAAATCCTGAGATATAAGGTCTAGTACCAAATAAATGTTTTTGTATGTATTATAATAGGTGTGTCCTAATAAGTATTTAAGCAAACTAATTTAAAGAGATCACCAATAAATCATATTATGTTACTAGAAAAACTAAGGCGTTGTCGACGTAGCCCCGCTACGCGGGGCTCCTATTTCTGTCTGCAGGGTTTACAGTAACCTAACACGAAGGGGATGACGGGGTCTTAGTTCGCTCGCTCCGCTCGCTCACTAGACCCCGCCATCCTCTTCGAACCTAACCTGTCCGAGTCGGTGTGCCCAATGTCTCGTATAAAGCATTTCTTCATAGAAATAAGGAACTGATCTATTTATTTGGTGACAGATCTACCATTCCGAGCACAAAGCTATTATTTAAGTAATAAAACTATTATTATAAGAACGAAGTTTATATTCATCTAATGCACTACAATTTTATTGGTAATCCATCTCTTATTTTACACATGTATCAACATTTATTTGATAATTCATACCTGGGAACACTTTTTGTTTATCTGAGAACGAAAATATTTCGTGGCGATAGATCTATTTACTAGGTGATACAACTTTGATGACAAATATAAATTTTGGTGACAAGAAATATAGTTCCCTTTTAAAATCTTAGCAAAGAGTTTTTATGTCAGAAAAGTGGTCAACATTTTATGAATAAAATTAAGTTAGGGAGATAAAATATAATAAATAAACATTTAATTCTTTCATTTAATTAATTATGACCATATTTTATTTTATTTTAAAATATTTTTGTTACTTTATTAGTAATACTGGCTGTTTATGTGCGTTTGCCTTAAAAAAAAGTGCTGATGTGCGCGCATTGCTAATTTGTGAACAAGTAAAAGATTTATTCGTTTAAGAAAGTCCGACTTTTATTTATTTTCTCGCAAATAATATAAAACGCCGTATGACATAGTGCGTTTACACTTGTACGTCCATACATACTATATTTGTATGAGTGGACGTTCAAGTGTTTAAGCATACACTAGCAAAATGGCATAAATAAAGCGGAAGAATTCCGACTGATACAACCTTGTCACGGGGTGCATTTTAATTTACAACGCACTTGCCGTGTCGAGCCATTATTATCGTTTGCGATGCGACAGCAACCCATACTAGGTTACCGTAGGGTCACCAAAATATTTCGTATGTATATGTAAAAGTTAAGACTGCAAATACCTATTTGAGGGGCAACCTAAGATGTCTATGTGATAATAAGGAACCATTTTGAATTTTAGAAAAAAGTATTTTTTCAAATTACAGCAATTAGAAGTTTTGCCGAAATAACCTTCCATCCCACACATATACATATTTGCATGACGTAAAATAAATCACGCCAGCCGAAGGGTTAGGCTGAGGTTGCTTAATTACTTAGGTCCCATGTAATAGAAGGAAGCCTATAGCCATCAACCGGGCACAAATCCAGACTTCATGGCTGCTACCGAGATATTCCTGGTGGGAAAGCTCCAAAAACACTTTTTCCAACCTGGTTATTGAACCCAGAACCTCATACTCAACAATACCGCTACTAGACCAACAAGGCGACTTGCATTTCTAAATTAAAACTGACAGCTTCATAAAAGTGTAAACCGGAACTTTGGATGGGCGTATATCAGTTAGTAGCCCTAGCGTTGACACTTCACACCTCGCTACAACGTCACTTCGTCCACTCTCTGTCAATTAGCTCTCCACCGACCATGAATACTCAATTACATAGCCTTAGCGGGTGTAACAGTGAAATCTTCAATCAATTATATTCACAATAGACTTGCGCGCGATTGTCGAGTGTCGCGAATAAAGCAGTAGCTTTATTCTAGCTTTGCTTATAAAATTGTAAAATGGTGATTTAAAAAATAGCGCAGTGAATATTTTAGATTTTACAATGTAGTTCGGACGTAAATTAATAAAATAGACGACAGAGCAATAGAAATGCAGTCATAAGGACTATCGGCAGAAATGAAAACTTTAAAAAAATGGAATTACCTACTGCGTTCTTTTTTTGAATTTTTACATCAATTATAGTCTGAAGCATTTCAATTTTATAATTTGTAACTTGAAATTATTAACATCGGTCTGGTTTTCACATCTATTGGCACTCCGAGCAATAATTACATAATTTTTATACAGGTTATTAATTAATCAAATATGGCTGCACAAGCTCAATACAAATTGTCTGCCGCTGTACGTTTGCATCGTTAGTCTGGGGCAATACGTCACGAGCATGTTGAGCTCAAACCCAAAACTTTTTCTTTTACTTTTTTTTTGCTAAAAAAGTTTTCATTTCAATAAAACATACCTACCAGATTGTTTTTAAACTTTAAGCTATTTATTATAAAATCACTGTTAACGTCCCGATCACTTCGACTGTTTTAAGGTGAAGGAAAATGAGGAAGCCGAAATGTCTGAATAGTATACATACATACAAGGTGTAAACAGACCCTTCACGAAGCCGTTAACTAAGCATTCTGTACATCAAACAAAATAACGCAAAAATTTTTGCTGGGAAACGACTTTTTTTTATGAAAATCTCGTTGTACAGTGAAACTCAATGTAAGGCACTAAAAACATTAAGCTGACTGATGCTTTGAATAGTATACGGCTCACGGAAGTATTTCAAGGAAATTTGCAATTTTCAAAACGAGTATTAAAAAAAAATGTGAAGAAGTTGGAACTTTGACGTCCAATATCTCCGTAACTAGACGGTTCCCAGGTACAAGCCTTAACAAAAAAATGATTGCAATGGCGGGCAATAAGTACCTTTCGGCTTCCTTAAGGGTTTACACCCATTACATCCATTTTTAAATTACCCGTACTGGGTCCCCATTTTATCATATTTTCTTTTATCGTAAGACTATTGCTATATCGTTGCAAACTAAACTGTGACCACAGACGAGAGAGAAGCGGTCTACAATTGTCTCTGGTGGAACGTCAAATCTTTGCGGGCAGCCATATTGACTAGTGTGGTTGTCAAGGAAGGTGCCGCGTAACAAAGCGTTGACGGACCGCCGACGTCTGTTTTCTTAATCTAATTAAATCTGATGTCATATCATATATAATTCTGATGGGGCGGGCAAGAGCCTTTATACTCGTATTCCCATAAATATTGACATTCTCGTTTTAATATCGTTTAAGATAAAGAGATACAAATACATGACTGAATGACACAATCATTGATTTTAATAAAAGTCAAATAATTATATTGTACGACACATGTAGAAGTGTATACTATTATTTGTCGACAAACGTTTCAGAGGACGTGCAAACAATTCTTGGCTGAATGTCACCAATATGTCACGTCACTATATTAAATGTCAAACGCATGTTGAATGTCACATTTAAAGCGCAGATCTCACGGGTTTGTGACATGCGGAGATCTCGAAATTAAATAAAGGTGTTTTAGGATATATTTTTATCAGACCAATTAATCAACCATTAAAGGATAATATTACGACAGGCGCCTTTAACTGTCGCGCTGTGTGTGGACAGTCATCTGTTGAGTACCTCTAATTGATACGGTTCAATTTCAATTCAATTTTTAATCGTTCTTAAAGGTCTGGAGTTTGATAATAAGGATCAGAGTGGCAAAATAACAGATTATTGCCTATTTTACTACCTCTATAAAATAATAAAAAAGCCTTTTAAGTTCAGTAGCTTTTACAAATAAAATAACAAAACAATTTTTATTTGTAATATCACTGAGTCATGTAAAATTTGGATTGATCTTAATTAATGACATACCATTTGTAGTTAGGTATGTAATTAATAAAGATCAATATAAATGCGATGTTCTGTATGGTGTCGGACGTAAAGAATAGCACCATCCCATATCTTCCCGTGGGTGTCGTAAGAGGCGACTAAGGGACTTGCCAGAGAATGGGCAGCAGCGTTCTCTGTGCTTTTTTTGTAACAACCGTACTGCGATCGCCAACCCGCCGGCCAAGCGTGGTGATTATGGCAAAACCGCCCAAAATTTCAATATAGCGACACTTGGGGGAGGCCTATGTCCAGCAGTGGACGTCTTTTGCGCTGAAATGATGATGATGATGATAAATGCGAAAGTTTGGATGGATGCATGTTTATTACTCAATCACGCCAGAATGGCTGATCGGACCTGGATGAAATTTGGCTCAGAGATAGATTATAGCCTGGAATAGCATTGGTTTCTTTATAACTCACACTTGGGCTAAATTTCGAATAATGCTAGTTTTCAATTTAATTTATTATCGCGAATTTACCGTTAGGAAGCACACGATAAGCCGATCTAAATATCGTTCAGGAGCTGTCAGTTTCAAAATTCCATAGCCATAATTATGGCACTGACACTTCTTTAAACGCCGTTAAGATCTGCTGATTGTTATCACTTTCTTTGGTGAAATTCGCCCTTAATGTTTCACCATGGCCTGCATATTTCAAAAGCCATTTATAATTAACAGTATTAGCAGCAATTTCCTTGTTAATTCCTCGATTCAAATATAACCTTTGTACGTGGAAATATTCCTAGTATTTAACTTTATCTAGTCCGCATCTAGCGAAGAGCGGGCGCAGCTTTAATAGTATTGTTTAATTGTATTCGTTGGGCTGTAAAGAATACTTATCGCGATCAACTGAACTTTATATGATATCTACTAATACGGAATCGTGTGTGTTTGTGTTTATCTACGAATTAAATGGCCATGGAATAGTATCTGTGGGCGTTGTAGGGGACTACTGTTTTGTTGTAGATGTTAGTAAAGATTTTGTTTGGGTGCAGAGTTTTCAGTTATACTCATACTAGCTGTCTCGCGCAACTATGTCTGCGTCACATTTTCCCCATTTTTGCAAAATTTTCATTGCTCCGCTCCTTTTGGTCGTAGCGTGATGATACATAGCCCAAGCCTTCCTCGATAAATGGGCTATCTAATACTGAAATATTTTTTTAAATCGAACCAGTAATTCCTGAGATTAGCGCGTTCAAGCAAACAAACAAACTCTTCAGCTTTATAATATTGGTATAGATTAGAAGCTATGCATGAATGTCAAGTTTTGTTTCATTCCATGTTTACACGAAACCTAAAAAATGATCATGAATGAACGATGAACATGGTAGATGTGCGAGCACCTCATTATATCATTCGCTCAGTGTCGAGCGTTAAAATAAAACATCGTTAGATTCAGTTCACTAATTAATGAGTCAATTCACTTTTGATTAATTTTATTTTCGAAGTTTAACTTCGTGGAAAAAATGCGAATCGATTCTGTTTTACTTGTTTCGAATGTTGAAGAATGTCATCTCGTAATAAAATAAGGACGAATAAAATAGTTAATCCTAGGTCGTGAAGAAAATTTTGAGTATGAATGTATGAATGTGGATGGACGGCAACAAGAGTAGAGGATGACCAGAGAAACGATGGATAGACGTTGTGAGGGATGATATGGCAAGAATGAAGGTTTCTGACGAGATGACGAGTAATCGAGAAGTTTAGAAGAACACATGCTGCGCCGACTCAGAATAAATTGTGATAAGGTCAGGAGAGTGATGATGAAAATTGTTAATCTTATTTATTCACTACTAATTTTTATTAATATAACTTTTCTTTCCAAATGAGGAATTGAACTAAATATCAATATAAAGCAGACCCTGGCGCACAAACACTAGTATGTAACATTTGAATGATACAGAGGCAACAATGGTTATTGTGGAACGATTGATGTCTGTATGTCCTTACTTCTAAGTTATTACACCATAGCTTATTTAAGCTTAGTCTTAGGGATATTGTGAACTTTAAAGGTCGCTATTTAGTTTGGTACCTATAGGCAGACTTGGGGGTAGGGGCTAAGGGCTATTATTCGTAGATCTTTGACAGTCGTTATGGGTAGTCAGAATGCTGACTCTTGCTTTGAAATTGAGTTTAAAAATCAGAGGTGAGTGTCTTGGGTTTCAACTCGAGGCCTATGACTTGACAGTCCGACGGGGGTCCGACGCACCACTATAGGCTGTCACTGTTAATTACCCCCAATATATTATGAAAAGCTACAGCATCCAGTCTTACCAAGGGGTATCGTATTACCCAGTTACTGGGTTGTGGAGGTCAGATAGGCAGTCGCTTCATGTCAAATACTGGTACTCAGCTGCATCCGGTTAGACTGGAAGCCGACCCCAAGATAGTTTGGGAAAAGGCCAGGCAGATGATGATATTATGAAAAGCTATAAGAAAGAATAATCTGGCATTTCCTCAATTTTACAACCAAACATCGCTCCATAAGAGCTACGATTTATTCCTGCGTGTTACGCTCTATTCTATATAAATTGAATTGTAAAGAGACGGCAACAGAAAGAGAAGGAGGGGATGCAAGTTGGACTGTATTTATTACTTTGACCAGCTGTTATGAATAATACCCGGATAAAGTGATTAATTTATCATATTGTCATAAGGTCTGGATTTATACCAACCAGATGTCGTTTGATATCAGTAAAGATATTAAATAGTGAAAGCGATATAATATTACTAACACACTTCTATAAAAAATGGCATCTAATGCAAACCAGGATACGGACGTTGATTACATTACCGCGAGACCTTTTGAGACCCCAATATTTCTATACCCGCCGTTTCATCTGTCAAAGTCGAGGCCAGGCAAAGGAAATTAAAGCGAACAGCCTCTTCGCCTGACTTAATCTGTGGTCTGACAGTTTATAAGTACCGCTTAATTTGCTAAGACAAACCCTTAAAGGAGGCGTTGCGCTGATCATCCATCATTGTAAGGTAGAAGCGATCGGCTTATGGAGATTGTGGGCTAAGAACAGTTTGGGAAGCGTTTTTAAGCCTTTCTATACACATTTGTTTTTAGAAGTTACTTCTGTGGCCGCTGTGGGATAGAACAGGCTGACAGAAAAAAGCTATTAGATAAAGAAAACTTCGTAAGCAAACTAAAGTAAGTTGGATATCGAAAGAGGTTCTATTTTCAGATAAAAAAAGAGGCGACTACCCTAGTCGCCTCTGGCTGTACGACGAAGAAAAATCCTCAGATGCCATTAAAGTTTTTTATTAACTGTTTTTTTTTTAAATTAGTAAATGTCCAGTGCATTATTTTTTCAACAAAAACAACCATTATGTTGGCCGTTGTCAAGACGTTGACAAAACCTTATTTTAGAATATAAGGCTGTTGTAAAGTTAGCAAAACTTTAGTTTTCAGAGATACAGTGCTACAAGGATATTGCCTAAGAGTGTGACCACACGTATGCACGCAAAATCGGCTTGCGTCGGACAGTTACTGCAATTTAGTTAAGCGCGGTGTTAACTCGCGTCGTCTGAACCGAAACGAATAATGTCTTTTTCACTTTTATTTTGCAAAGAAGTTCATTCGGACAGGCTCGCCCCTATTCAGTGCCGCTATGTGGGTGACCCCACTTAACGACACGAAATAGGCTCGAGCCATTCTTCCAGCACTACTGCTATTTCCTATTTTCTTGTTTGAAAACGCTCCTTGCTTGTAACTTAGTCCACATAATTGGTATCGTCTTCTATCAATAACATATTGATAGTATAAAATGTAGTTCTGATAACGTCATTAAAGATGCAGCAGCTTTATTCAGTGATTATAAATCATGTTCAGATGAAGTATGTTATCGATAGCGATTTCTATCTTCTTATTTGCGTGTAAGACTTAGGTTAATAACAAATGTATCGTCCATGAAGTATTCTTTAAGAAATCAAAAATGTACAATCATTGTTAGATGAAAACTAAATATAGCTGTAAAAGAATCTTCTAGCCCGTGGCCAAAAACGGAACTAACGCAGCCATCTTGTTTTTTAATAAATTTCGCAACACAGTTTTACAAAGATCGCGCCAAAAGATTCTAGCATGCAAATCTGAATACCTAGAATTTAATTCTACAAAAACGGTTTGCTAAAATAACGTCAAAAATAATGGCTGTTTTTGTAGAAAAAAATAATGTATTGGCCATTTGCCAATTATTAAAAAATATTTGCAAAAAAAAAAACTTTAATGGCATTCGATTATTTTTCGATATCAAACGGCCAGAGACAACATCACTATTTTGAAAAAAAAAACCTCTTTCGATAACAAACCTACTTGGGTTTGATATTGTAATAAACCGTTTTTCTTTCTTTCATTAAATTGAAAAAGGTTTTAACGTAGTCCTAATGGTTCTTTTGACAAACTAGAAGCTAGGGAAGTTTATATTTTTACTACCACTTTTGCAAAGTGTTCTTTAACTAATAGCTGTAGCTATCAGTAAATAAATGATTAAAATCCACTTTAACGCGATCCTATTTACAACTACAGCGTTAACGTCGAACGCAAGCAATATTGCGTTTACTTTCCTAAAGGGTATGATTTACTCCATTGCCGTTTGATATTTAATCAGGATTCCATCAAAATTGACCAGCTGTTGATCACTTAAGGCTGGTCTGGGAGGCAACCTGTTATTTCCACAATTTTCACACCTACCGCAGTGGGTAATTTCAAGACATAACTTTGAAAAGATTGGGTAGCGCAGGGCAATTTAGCTATGGGTTTTGAAATTGCCTCATTGGCGTTTCTAGGTGTATTTAGTTGTCCCAATTCTATTAGGTTAGTGTTATTAGCTGGTTAACGGATTTTATTTAAACTACTTTTACTGTTAAGTACCTAAAAACAAATCCACGTATAGGTTATCTCTACTTTTCTGTAAGGTGTTGTCATGTAATTCTCTCTTCTCTTTATTTTTTTGATTTTGTTTTTTTTTTCTCTTCATTTACAACGTCAAATGATCATCATATCTGACGTAAATGGCATCCCTAAACCCTTTCATTAACAATTCACGTGAAACTCTTAGGCAAACCCTGCAACAGAAGGTACGTATAAGGTTATCGAGATCAAACCCTTTCTTTGCCAATTTTGGTTTTAGACAAAACGTGACGATTATATTCTATGTATCCTATATTAGTTTTATATTTCTTCTGAATCGTTTTAATTATGTCAGCCATTATTTCAGTTTTCATGTTTATCAAAACATTACATCTTAGTGTATTGCATATGTAAGCAACTTACAAGCCATTTACATGTAAAACAGACTATTAAGTAGGGTTGATACTTTCAACTTTAACAACAATAACTGTTTTGATTTTACAACGGTCAAGTCTACCCTAATTAGGTTTTAACAAAGGAATATTCCAAATTGTGAAAATGCTTTTAAACACACATAAGATACTGGTACCTACTTACTCGATTGAAATCTACTTTTCAAAATAAAAACATAGTCATATTCTCCAAAACACACGTCTTCGGTTGTTACCCAGAAACCTTCTATAAACGCAAAAAATAAAACAAATTTAATTTTGTGCTAACGTCGTTAAAAAAGTTAATCAAATTAAGTCTAGCAAAAAAGCTGTTCTAAATCTCCCGCCACTTCCATTATTCTTTGACAGCTGTCATTATTCTGAGATGACATTAGACATTTATTCAGTCCTTCGTACCGCCAGCAACCCTACCTTCACAGAACAGTCACGCCGGTGGTCCAGAGCTCCACGAACACATTTACACGAGCGCCCTCCTAACACACGGCTCTTACTTATAACCATCGCAATCAAACTATGCCTTATCATGTCCTAGTATCAGAGATTTGACCTTTTCTCATGTGCTAGTAAGAATTGGTGCAGTAAGCCATTTTCTCACAGTTGTAACAAACTTGCTTATTTCTTGTGATGAAAAACAAAGAAGCTAATTTGTACATAAAAAAAGTTAAAAAGGGAAAATGAATATATTATTAGATGAGATGAAAAATACAATTAATTATTAAAAAATACCTGCTTAACATACACACTTAACGTCTTTAAAAGACAAACTGTAGAAAAAATGAAGATCAATTAACTCAGCAGAAGAGGCGAGATGAGTACTCAGGAACGGAGATCAGTTTCAGAAGATCCAGAGCAGTACCCAGGAACGTAGATCAGCTACTGAAGATCCACAGTAGCACTCAGGAACGCAGGACAGCTTCCGAAGATCCGCAGTAACAGACAGGAATGTTGATCAGCTTCTGAAGTTTTAGTAGTAGAGGTCCCAGGAGTCTGTAGTGAGATCTCCTGGGCAGTGATGAACGCAGATTCAGATCCAGACTCTTCTTGACTCAAGCTTGACTGTGCTTTTTAGTCCCTCCAGTGCCGTCCGAAAAGAAACTCTCTATCAACCCTGATCCTCCGTTTCTTGTCAATCTTTCTTCAATGTCTATCTTTTCAGATTCAAATTGTTGCGCTCGCAACTTGCCAGTATTCAAAACAGCGCCAGCAACAATCGGTCTAAAACGTTGCTCATAATATTTTTATAAATATAACTTAAAATATCTTTACACAGCAAATATTCGTAATTATTTATCTAATACAACAATTGAACTCACGTATTGATGATAATTATTTTAGTAATATATAATCTAAATGAAACCTTCATAGAGAATTCGGCTGGTAACAATAAAAATTAAAAGTAAATGACAGCTGACAAGTTTGATGTAAAAAATGTCACAACAAAGGACACAGAAAATATTTATAAAAATTGAAACGATTGGTAAAATGCTAATGAAAAACCAAAACTACTACTTTAAACTCACACACATAAAGTATGAATATGGATGATAAGTGTGAGTATAAAGTGTCTGTTGTAAGCCAATACTATACAGTCCATCCGTCTTTTCCACCTTCATACTAAAAACTTTCCTTACTACATTTTTCTCTTTCTTTCGCATCACATGACAACCGATGATTAAGAATTTCAAAAATCCTGCAGCCTACTGAATACTTTTTAAAAAGCCGAACTTTAGTCAAATTAAAATGTTATGCATCAGCGTTTCAGTAACTTATCTAGGTCATTGTGGAAAATGTAAACTCCGCCTTTATACGCCTGTTAGGGTTTGTGAATTTTGATTTGGCTAATTGATCATTTTTAATCGATATTCGTATTTTACGCTGGCAACTTTACCCTTTTATGATATTAGTGGTCGCTCTGTGATCGATGGACGGAAAAATGGCGGGAACCAATCAGAGCACTCGCTTCTCCCCGCGAAAAAAAAGAAAGATTTTACGCGGGAAAACAGAAAAAGAAGCTTGGCCGGTTGCGTGGGCAACTCGGGGGTTTTGTTTGGTCCTGATTATAAAATATTGATTGATTTTTGTATGAGCAGTTCATGTGAATTAAAAGACAGTTTGTTATAATCATTGTATCATTCTACTACGTCCTGTTCCTGTTGGGGTTCGTTTACCCGTCATAAAAGATAACACTATATGAACTGTAATCAATTGGTTTTATTACAAATTAATGTTGAACGGTAGCGAAAATGTATGCCGCTCTGTCCCTCCGTATGTCACGATCATTATCTAAAACAAAATGATAGAACTGTCGTTGTCTGCTGTCACACAATTGAAAAAAGGTATGCTGAAGTTAAAGGTTCCTTGCTTGTAAACTGTCGGGCACCATTTCGAAAAGTTGATGATAAAAGTGTTCATTCAGTTTTTTTATGTTATGTGTCATCGTGTTTATGTCACAAAAGTGATGTTATTTCTTTTGTTTTTTACGTCGTACGATATATCGCGTAGTTATTAGTAAAAGCTGTTAAGTAAAAGTGAGAAAGTTGTCATTCAAGAAGTTGTTATCATTGTCACGAACTGTTACTAGTTTCCTAAGATTGTTTATAATATCCACTTGTAGTCCAGCTAATAGGTTGATAACACAATTTAATAGCTATATCGCAGGCTCAACAGCACCATCAAGCCCCAGTCTAGGGTACGCTAATCTTTCCAACTTCCCGACTTTTGTGGTGACTGACAGTTGACATCAGTGACAGCTACCTGACTACTTGTGGCTGTGAGATAGTGTTTACATAATATCTATCCAGAATTCAAAATTATTGCATCACTGGCTTCATGATCATTATCGGGATAAAAACTGTCCAACTGTCTAAAACTGAACTATCCAGGTTATAAACTATGTATGTGCCAAATCACACAAATCCTTTCAGCCATTTTCACGTGATCAATCACGTGAAAATGGCTGAAAGGATTTATATTTTATATGTAACAAACACCCAAACATGCAAACTTTCACATTAATAATATTAAGTAGGATGTTCTCTAAACAACGGTACTTTTCAAATAAATAATAACAAAATGTTCAAGAAAATAGTGCCAGTCAAAAATACGGTTCCAATCAATTTCATGCATGTTTAAATATCAAAACAATGACTACGAATAAATACGAATGAACGCGAAATGAATTAAAATACCGCTTCGATTAATTGTTTACAAAAAAAAAAAATGCAAATGGCGTCCTCATGTCAAATTGACAGCCCGCCATTTCGTTACACTTGCGACGTGCGATTACAATCTGGCGTGTGCCATATTTTAAAGAAATATTTACAAAAAAACGCAAGCAGGATTTCAAAACACGGGTTCTGCCGATTGTCTACATACAATATGTTATGACAGCAGAAACTCTTCTTGGCCCGGCTGACATTAACGACCTATGTTCAGTCATTACAAGCAGTCTGATGTAGTGTCTTCCACATAAGCTCTTTTAAAAATAATGCAAACTAGCCTTTGATAACATTGCAAATCTTTAGATTTACAAACATTCTGGGGTTAAAAAACTAAAAATCGTCATCACCCCTATGCCAACTTATTTGAGGTCTCCTTCGATACTTCTCTATCATCCGTTCAGTACTTACTTCTAGCTAGAAAGAAGTAAATACTGACCAGATAAACCTATTTCTTCTTACTTTGAAAACATTATTACATTATCTAATCTGTGCACAGCCTGCAAAATCAAAATCAAGAGTCATTTATTCAAATTAGGCTGATAGTCAGTACTTTTTGAACGTCAAAATAACAAGAAACAATCCGCCAAAACGCCCACCCTTCGCCACTTCCTAGTCCTACTCCACTGCTATAGTTTGTATTAAATGCGGAACCCTAAAATATAGTTTGCTTAAGGCTATTGACACTATTTGACTATAGGATGCGTCGGAAAAAACCAAGCAATATGTTTTTATAATGGCATTGTAATAACAAACTGTACGAGGTCTTCAATGTTATAGTTTGTTTGCTTCTTTTTTTTAGCGTCTTTATATAAAAATGGTTGTTATATTTGAATTGATTTGATGGCATGCGGCTTGAGAATGTAAGGCACCGAAGTGAGAAAAGGATTTAAGGATATGAGAGGTCATTGAGAACCTATAGATATCAGGTAATTAGGACTCCTACCACTACTTTTTATCCGGATCTGTTTCTTACAATTTGCCTTATCGGCCTTTTTGTAGCTCTGTGAATGCGTGAAAGCTTCCGGGATTTTCAATTACCTGACAAGAAATCATGAAATTCATCGAAAATCTGAATACCGATAAAATTCACAAATATATTGCATGCTATACGAGCACAAAGCACATCGTACAACCAGAACAAGAAGTGCCCATAAATTACAAAACACAAACAAATCCTGTCCAGGCACGCTTATATTCTCCGCACGTACAATCCGCAATCACGCAAAACTTTATTAACTCTTCAATATCCATTTCCAATAGAAGCAATCTTGGGCCATTACTATTCTTTATAGACATAGTTAAAGGCATAAATTACAGCCCATATATTATCTCAGAATGGCTAATGTAAACGAGGATCAGGCAACGTGCACGGATCGGAAGCTATGACAATGCCAAACAATTTATTTTAATGGGCATTTATTAAGTTGGCTGTATAAAATCGCTGGTAACTCGGCGGGTGGCTGAATGCTTAGATTATCTGTGTCATGCGCCCGAGGCCAAGATGCGTATCGGGTGTATTCGGCTTTATTCGGCCCGTATCGGCAGCGATGACAATGGCAAACAAATGCGATCACGTTCGCCCGTATGTTCTGCAATATATGATTTTGATGTTGCGATTTGAATTTGAATTTTAGTTCTTAATGATTGTTTGGAATTTCTGAAGAAAAGGACCTATTCAGGTGCACTAGTTGTATTAAAGGAACAGTTTTATCTGGATTTAAGCAGCACTTACGAAGTTTTCTCTATCATTCAAGATTGTGTGACTATTGACATTAATCTAGACTAATTGTCTTCTTTCTTTCATCTATTTTAGATTTGTTAGAAGCTGGATTGTGATCTGGATGTTTTATTACTTTACCCAATAAATTGCATCAACCTCTGCGAAGGCTACTTCAGTTGGTATTCCACTTACGGCTTGCCCATGACATGACCTGTCGTTATGGCGAGTCGGAACCAAACAGGTTTCTTTGATGCACTAGAGGGCAGATAAGATAGCTAGGTATTTTCTGAAGTTTGGAGCAAACTCAAGAAGATAGTCTTAGAAAAGTCTGGGTAAATCGATTTTTAATGTAGGTGACTGTACTGCTGCATATAAATGTAAGTGGGGTAAGGGATTCTCAGCGTTTAAAGCCGGCCATATATGATAGGTTACGCATGTGCAGTTTTGCCTGTGTAGTCAAACTGTACAATTATAACAAGGGAGGCATAAATGAAGTGAAGTGCTACTAACATAGTTTTTAAGTTTCTATTTACTAACACGTGTTGTAGTTTTACGATATATATGTTAGTCTGTAAGGTGTTAATCTATGGGCCAAAGTTGCCCGAGAATAAATGAATGTTATGTTGTTTTTTTTTATAAATTATTTAATAATTATTGTATACGTTTAAGTATCATTTTGTTATAATGAAAAAATCTCTCTGCTCTATAAGGTGACGTAAAGAATAGCAACATCCCATATCTTCCCGTGGGTGTCGTAAGAGGCGGCTAAGGGATTCGGAAGAGAATGGGCAGCAGCGTTCTCTGTGCTTTTGTAAAAACCGTACTGCGATCGCCAATCCGCCTGCCAAGCGTGGCGACGATGCTAGGCATTTAGTGTGTGATGAAATACATATTACGTTTTACCCTATCAAATAACATTTCACAATAGGAACGTAGGCGTATTCGGCGACTGTACCATTCTAGATTTCGGTCAAGACAGAGTAGTACAATTTTGTTTACTTTGGGAAACTTGAATTGGGGAAATAGCCCTATTTCCGCGTCGAGCCTACTTCTGTTGTCTAAGATAAGAGATGGGGTAGGCATCTTGTTTATGTTTTATCCCTTTCTGACATCATCACCACCAGTGTCACCAGTACAGGATATCAAAACAGAATTGTGGAACGTTCTTTATAACAATTTAGTAAGAAGAAATCGCTCTGTAATAAAATCACAGCGTAAGTATAGTCATAGTACGGCTAAGGCTTTCATTTCAATTAATAGTCAAGTTGGTAGTTAAAGCGGACTGTTTTAGTGTTAAACGTACATAGTTTTACTAATATTCAACAAATTGCGACTAAACTATGCCAGGAGCTTTCTAATAACCACAGTCAGGAAAGAAATAATCATATATAGAACCCGTAAATTATCACCATATTTATGGTTTCAGTTAACAAGAATATTATGGGCAATATTCTCGTCCCCTTTTACGAACGGTAATTTGGGCTTATACATACCTGTAAAGTAGGTCTACTATCAGTATTCTTCTGGCTAATCCTTCGGACAGTACAGGCGTTATATTATGTTATGTAAGAATATTTAATAAAAACCCATATGAATACTCCTTGAATTTATGCAAGCCTAGTAGATACCTACCTTGTTATTGGGTATTTCCCAAAAAAACAATCTTATCGTTCCTACACATTAAAACAGTTACAAATGTATTTTTCTTTTTCTATCGATGATTTTCAATACTCAGTGAACTACCTCCACAACCATGGGTCAGCAAGGTGAAAAGGAATAGTACTAGATTTTTCTACTATGACGACAAATCTCCCCACTTTTTTCATGTTTTCACCCCGCGACCCCTTCTGACTTGCGCCGACGCAAACCAACAGCAATTTAGAGCCGATACGAAGCGTTAGTCTGTCCAGCCAGGTGCTAAGTCATGCAAGCCGAGCAATAACGCTGCATAATTCAAGGACACAAAGCATCGGAGTGATAAACGCACTGGCTCATTCACTGGTATCCAGGCACCTTTGTCCGGCATTTGTTTCTTATCCAAAAAGGTTGGTATTATATTGATTTTCGATGTAGAAGTGAAGTTGGAGAGTAAAATGCTACTGGCTGGTTTGTTTCTTAGCTAAAATAGGAAAAAGAAATGGGTGTACGGAAGCCAATTGTGATTTTTTGGAGTTGCCATGTTGAAGGCATGTTTAAAAAGAGTAATTATTTATTGGTCTATCTTTTTAAATCTGACTGTAAATACTTGAACCTTTCTTCCTGACGTTTCTGTTGAGTTTGACGTTATAACAGGAAACGGATTCACAAAAAAAAAAACTGTACTCTGAGGCCTGAGACAGTGGCAGTCCCTTTGAATCATTTAGTATTTTTACAACAACTATAAATAAGATTGACATAAACGTTTCGGTAGTTTTGTATTTCATCCAATACGTTTTAGACTTTCCCATTATCGTTATCACTGATTTGGGAATAAATGTCAGTATATCAGGGCCGGGGCTTTTCTATGTAAAGAGGGAGTCACTTTATGTTTTCATTTCGAATAAATACCATATTTGCAGTACAGTCGGCTTTGGGACAAAGAGCCTAATTGTATTAAATGCATTGTCCGGAACATAGGAGTGTCCGAAATACATCACTTGTAAATACCGCAGCAGCTGCCCGACCTCATATGAGATACAATAAGCTACTTGATATAACAACAAAGGTTTGCAAAGCCACCGTGTAAGGCTCCTGTCTCATCGTACGAGGAAGCGACTAGCTAAGCTCTTGACAATTTTCTGCTCAAGAAACGTACAAAAGATTTGTAGGTCCTAGGTCAGGAAAAAAAATAGCTGTCGCTAACTGAGAATAAAAGTAACCTAACTTGAAATTTGCGTTATGTGGGATTTAACAAAATTGTGTTTCGTGTTACAAAGTATTAAAAATAGTTTAAAAAAAAAGATGAATAAAATCGGTTAAGTCGTTATCAAGTTTTGGCGTGACCATTTAAAATAGGGATTCATTTTTATACATATGTAGGATCAGGAGTGCCGAGGGGTATCTCGTCAGGGTTTTGCGTTCCCATTTCATTGGGATAAAGAAGACTGTATAAGTTATTACAGATTTTTAATTACAGTAGGGACAACAAGTACAACAAGGTTCAATAGAAAATGGTACACACAATAAAAGTGATACAATAGAAAATGACACACAATAAGAAATGATAATTAATTATAACACACAGAAATACAGTTACAGTAAAAAGGTAATACAGGCGAACAGACCTTTTCAGGTCACAGTTCGTACAGTGGCCAAGCCACCCAATAACAAAGTGTATTGCTCGCTATCAGCAAGATAATACGACTATTGTTTAATATACAGCACCGCTGTACCAGGTAAACCGACAGTTTTGTCGGGAGCAGGAGAGCTCTGTATCGAGTCGAATCCGAAGACCGACTGACGAGCTTACAGAAGGCACGCTGTTTTATACAGCAATGCCCCCACTTTTCAATCCCTCCATGACAACTCTGTCCGTTGACGTACAAAAGTAGGTCACGCGCTTACTTGATACAAAATGTGCTAAATCTAATAAGACTTACGTGATAAAGTAACCAAATAACACTAGAATAACTGTCGTAATTAAGCAATGGTAAATTCACAAAGAAAATCATTTAAAATTAAAGCATCAGGTCATCAATTGTTTTGAACAAAACTAACTGTCACATTTATCGAAATAAGTTGCCAAAAATGAATTAGTGCGTACACTAAGTACTTAGTAAAAAGGCTTTGATTTAGTAGACTATACTTTACAGTAAAATCACTTAAATTAGCAAATAGGAACATCAACCAACTAAATGTGAACAAAATTTGGTGACTACCCACAATTATAATTGACAACCAACTCCGACACGGCCAGAACTGACGTTCTACACGACCTCGTGTGATCCTGAAAAAGAAAATCTCTTGTGAATATCGATCGGCCTTTCTGACAAACAAAAGCCTTAACAAAAGGTATGTTGAAAAGAAAAATCCTGATTAGTCACATAAAATTATTATCAATATCAGTTGCATCACAACTGCTCAAAATCACTATACTGCTACTGACAATACATAGCTAGACTAAAGTAGAGACATAGTCTCCCAGCCGAAATCACACCATGGGATTCGACAAGTAACTTGGAGTCGAATAGACAACCCGCATAGGCGTCAACATAGACAACCCGCATAAGCGTCAAGATCAACAACCAAATCCAGGAGTCAACATAGACATCCGAACAAGAAACTTGGAGCCGAATAGACAACCCGCATAGGCGTCAACATAGACAACCCGCATAAGCGTCAAGATCAGCCTCCAAATCCAGGAGTCAACATAGACATCCGAACAAGAGTCAACATAGACATCTTGACAGTTTAGCTATACTATGTCAGCAGCATATGAATCATCATCAGTGTCAGTATTGACATCACTAACAGTAACTGGACATTCAGGCATTTTTCGTACACGATCATGGGCATATTTGTAAATTCTAATGGTATTCAAACCTTTTAACAAATAGCTACCACCATGTAATAGTTCTAAAATTTTATAGGGACCTTTAAATTTAGGATCCAATAAGTCTCCAACTTGAAACTTTCTCAAAATAGCTTCTGTCTCATCATAACGGGTTTTATCATATTTGGCACTTTTAGTTATACCCAGGGCTGCTTGTTCTCTTACTCGGGACAGATTTACTTCTATCTCCTCATTGTCAATAGTCATCAAACTCAAAGGTCTAGCAACTCGTCCAATCAATACGTCTAAATGACTAGATTTAGTAACTCGACTAATTGTGCAAATTAAAACAACTTGAACATCTTCAATGGCATGCTATTAGACAGAGTTGTAAAATCAACACTGTTTGTTATATTTTGTTGATTGATGGTTTGAAAGGGTTTCTCTATTTATTATGTCAAAATCATAGGCCTGTAGAAAAGCCCACCATCTATTTCTACTTGACTCTGAATTTGCTCGGTACATATTCAGAATTTCCTATTCCCATTATATTGACCATACAAGAAATACGCTTGCCAGACAACTCTTCAGCACATGTTTCAGCAATAAAAGAACAGTCAGCCCCAGAGTCATAACAAAATGAAAGTGACTCACCAAATTGCTGTAGAACAGCAGTGATGGGTGTACATCACAAGCTTCAAGGATGGTTAGCTGCTCGAAGGCAGACTCCCTGTATCTTCACTCGAACCTTCCGGTCGCCTTCCAGACGCCTTTGGGCAGCGAGGAGCGACGTGTCCAGACTCCCCACAGCGGTAGCAGACGATCTTCTTTGGTGTCGCCTTAGGTGACGAACTGGCTGATCCAGGATGTTCGTTTGCCTTCTCGGCCTTCTTGCGACAGTTTGTAGATTTATGGCCTTCTATACCACAAAAGTGACATACTATTGTACCTGGTTTGAACTTTTTCGGTTGAGAAGAATCTTGATCAGAGGAAATCTGAGACTTTCTCTTAAGGTGGGACAGGACACTCAGTTCTTGTTGAAGTTTATGCCTAGATTGTATTTCGGTAGTAAATGCTAGTCTATGAGCACGGGAATCAAATTTGGAGACATGGGCCAATACAGTTGAAACAGCAATGTGTTCGACACTCAGGCTATTCCATTTGGATGTCAGTGAAGTTATCTGTCTACTGGCATATGCGGCTAAAGATTCTCCATCTTTTGGTTGACTATTATGAAGGTTAATTAGGGTAGCAGAAACAGTTTCCGAAACGGCATAACGAGACAGGAAGAGACTCTTAAAGTCTGTCCAGGTCATACCTGCGTATGATATTTGGGAAAGCCATACATTAGCACTGCCCTTCAAGGCTTTTGTGAGGGCAATAATAAGGGTGCTACCTTGAAGAGGCTTTTCCGATAGGCAAATATCGACGGTTGTACTCCAAGATTGAGCATCGGAATCGGGTAGGTCTGGGTCAAAATCGGGCAAAGAAATCACAACAGACGAAACGGAGTTAGTTTTAATCGCTTCAATTAATTGTGTCATGTTGCGACTCTGAAGTTCTAACATTACTCGCCATGGTTCAACACCTTCCGATTCTTGGGCTAAACCTAATCCCACTTCTGATGTAGGATCAGGAGTGCCGAGGGGTATCTCGTCAGGGTTTTGCGTTCCCATTTCATTGGGATAAAGAAGACTGTATAAGTTATTACAGATTTTTAATTACAGTAGGGACAACAAGTACAACAAGGTTCAATAGAAAATGGTACACACAATAAAAGTGATACAATAGAAAATGACACACAATAAGAAATGATAATTAATTATAACACACAGAAATACAGTTACAGTAAAAAGGTAATACAGGCGAACAGACCTTTTCAGGTCACAGTTCGTACAGTGGCCAAGCCACCCAATAACAAAGTGTATTGCTCGCTATCAGCAAGATAATACGACTATTGTTTAATATACAGCACCGCTGTACCAGGTAAACCGACAGTTTTGTCGGGAGCAGGGGAGCTCTGTATCGAGTCGAATCCGAAGACCGACTGACGAGCTTATTTTTTTTTTTTTTTTTTTTTTTGTGAATGGCATCTCGCAGTTCAACCTAGGAGGTTGTCGTCTGCTTAACCGGACTATCCTGTGGATGCCTTAAGAGTAAGGCCTCCAGCCAGGGCATAAAACTTACAAACTAAGCGACTACACGCTAAGGGTACCCCATGTGGGGTACGAGCCTCGGCTTAGGGCGTCGCTGGGGGAGGACTGCATGGGGACAGGCTGGATCTGAATGATATCATTATTAAGGGGCTGATTTAAAACTACTGGCACAGCATCGCGGGCTGGCTCGAGCGAGGGTCGGGGAGGGCATGGACCGGGACGTCGCGACGGACCTCGACGGCGAGGTCGGAAAGACGGCGGTTTGTGTCTGAACTTTTTAAGAGTGCTAGTCTCTTTGCTACTCTCCTGGAGGAGGGTGATAGCATCATCGGGAGTGACGAGGGTATGCCGAGGACGGCGTACTGTACTAATGCGCGAGGGTTCGTAACGGGCGGCCGCTGCGATCAGGGGATTACGGTGTTTAATGGCGTTATCGAAGAAACGCTTCGAAAGACGTTTCATAAACTGAAGGACGGTGGGCATTCTAAGGTCTACGTGTAGACGGTCATTACGGACATAAAAAGGGGCTCCCGTGACTCTACGTAAGAACCGGTTCTGCAAGGTTTGCATCCTATGGATGTATTTAGGCTTGGTGTGAGCGTACACGACGCAAGCGTACGTCATAATGGGGCGGATCACCGCGGTGTAAAGGCGCAACTTGCACTTGAGTGACAACTTGCTTTTTGTCGAAATCATGAAATGAAGCCTACCCATAGCAAAGGCAGCTCGGTCGCGAGCTGCTTTGATGTGCGCCGCGAAAGACAGGTGGTTGTCAAGTAAGACTCCTAAGTACTTGGCTTGCTTCCCCCAAGGGATAGGCTTACCGTACATAGTGATCGGGCTGAGCGCGGGTGGCTTATTTTTACGCGGTTTAGAGAAAAGAACTGCCTGGCTCTTGTCGGGGTTCACCTCGATTCTCCATTTCCGGAACCAAGCGCCTAAGACGTTGGCTGAGGTTTGGAGGGTGCTGTAAATAGCGTCGTGACTACGGCCAGTGTAATAGATGGCCGTGTCGTCCGCGAACAGGGCTAACTGTGCCTTCTTGCTCTTGGGGATGTCACTGGTGAACAGAGTAAAGATAAGGGGAGAGAGCGGGGAGCCCTGAGGGACTCCGGCTCTAATGGGGTGAGGGGAAGACAGTGCCTTCCCGATGCGATAGCGGAAGGTGCGATCCGACAAAAAGTCTCGTAAGATGAGCACGAGACGGTCTGGCACTCCCAGTTTGTACAGCTTATATAATAAGCCGTTGTGCCAGACTTTGTCGAATGCCTTTGCTATGTCGAAAAACAACACACCCGTCATCGCTCCACGCTGGAAGCTAGCGCTCAAGTGTTCTACGATGCGGTGGGCCTGTTGAATGCATGAGTGTCCGGTCCTGAAGCCGAACTGTTCGTTGGGGATGAGACTCTTAGCCTCGGCGAAGTCTTTGAGTCGCTTATACATAAGTCTCTCGTAGATTTTTCCGAGTGCATTCAGGAGACTGATAGGTCTGTAGCTCGAAGGATCAGACTTGGGTTTGCCTGGCTTGGCGAAACCGATGACCGTGGCCTCTTTCCATATTTGGGGAAACGCGTTGTTGCTCAGGGCGCCATTGAAGATGGCCGCCATTAACACGACGAGCTGAGCGGGGAGGAGTTTGAACACCCTATTGGTGATTCCGTCGGAGCCGGGTGCTTTCCGCGGTTGAAGTTTGTTAATGATGTCTTGCACTTCGTCAGCTGTGACCGGAGGCAGAGGATTATCAGGGTCTTCTTCGGGGGGCAGGGCAGTTCTACGTTCGACGAATGCGTTCACCTCCTCGAGATGTCGCTTGTCTACTGGTTGAGAGCTGGGGGAGCACTGGGACTCCAGGCTGTCGGCTAGGCATTCGGCCTTCTCAGAGTCGTCGAATGCGACGCTCTTATCGGGTCGGGGTGACGAGCTTACAGAAGGCACGCTGTTTTATACAGCAATGCCCCCACTTTTCAATCCCTCCATGACAACTCTGTCCGTTGACGTACAAAAGTAGGTCACGCGCTTACTTGATACAAAATGTGCTAAATCTAATAAGACTTACGTGATAAAGTAACCAAATAACACTAGAATAACTGTCGTAATTAAGCAATGGTAAATTCACAAAGAAAATCATTTAAAATTAAAGCATCAGGTCATCAATTGTTTTGAACAAAACTAACTGTCACATTTATCGAAATAAGTTGCCAAAAATGAATTAGTGCGTACACTAAGTACTTAGTAAAAAGGCTTTGATTTAGTAGACTATACTTTACAGTAAAATCACTTAAATTAGCAAATAGGAACATCAACCAACTAAATGTGAACAAAATTTGGTGACTACCCACAATTATAATTGACAACCAACTCCGACACATATATATAATATATATAGATTCAGACTGGCCTTATTGACTAGTACCGTAATAAATTGAATTTGTTACTCGTAACCGGCGTTCGTGTATGAGCAGATGAAGGAACGTGGATTAGGAAGAAGGAGAATGTACGGATCGTAGCACGAGCAAAAGGCGCAAGTTTTTGTATGTATGTATTAGGTAGATAACAAAGTAAACTCTAGTTGCTAGTTCTACTCGCTTCTCGCTACTCGCCGGCAGTATGACAGATGCCTAATAGGCAAGCCACAGAGGCAAGGGCCACAAAACGGCCGCATGACCATAATCTGAGCGCAATGTAAACATGTTACAATTTGCTACGTTTACCTATTACATGTTCCGATGGCCTGACCTTACGTGTAGCCTCGGTGTTAGTGGAAAGAGAAGCGGTTACATTGGTTTTAATTTATCAGAGATTAGTGGACTGTGGGGAGCGGCGGTGTAGGTTGAAGGCATTGTTCTTGGCGAAGGAAATATCGAGAGGAAACTGTCATGTCCTAGAACAAAAAACCCGAAGACATGTGACAACATCTACCAACGGAACTGGACCAGGGCATGTTAAAACCGAGTTGTTTTAAAAAACTGGAGAAAAAAAAGATAGGAGAAACATAATTTGTCGTTCAATATTTATAGTGTGTAATTTTATGATTTCCCTAATAAAAGAAATTTAAAAAAAATATATAATTCCGAAAATCAGAAAAACCCCGTTTTAACTATCCTAAAAATACCGGGTTTTAAATTAGTCGGTTGTCCGGTTTATTCTGTTATCCGGGTATCCAATTTGCATGCCCTAGACTGGAACCACGTGAAGGATTACAGATTACCTCTCTCTGACATAGAGGAAGCCTGTGTCACTGCACTGTTAACAATAAAGGCTGCTTATGAAATAAACTGTACAAAATTAATGTTGGAAAATGGGACACCCATGGAAGACCTGAGCATTGAAGGTGAGACAAACAAGACTGAGGTTTAGGATGGATTGCAATAGCAAATAGCATAATATCTTCACACACGGTTTTCCATTTTCTCGGTTTTCGTAATTATATTTGTTTTGCTAAAAAATAACACTACTCTCTGCTTACCACCATAGTCTTACCCTTAATTCTATCCGTTTACACGGTGCACACGCTTCCTTACCCATAACATTGTGGTGGTCAGCAAACGTCTAAGTGGTGGTGACCATTTGCGCAGGAGTGCGGTAGCTAGCGACCGATTGATACGCGGTTAGCGACTGCTTAGTGCTTAGTATATTGTTTGCGGTCGCTACTAAATGATTTATTATTTCGTTCTACCAGAAAGTATTCGCTCCGTATGCTGTCGGATGTAAAGAATATCACCATCCCATATCTTCCCGTGGGTGTCGTAAGAGGCGACTAAGGGACTTGCCAGAGAATGGGCTGCAGCGTTCTCTGTGCTTTTGTAACAACCGTACTGCGATCGCCAACCCGCCTGCCAAGCGTGGCGATTATGGCAAAACCGCCCATGTTATGTCAATGTGGCGACACTTGGGGGAGGCCTATGTCCAGCAGTGGACGTCTTTCGGCTGAAATGATGATGATGATGATGAAAGTATTCTAAAAATTGGCTGTCTGTAAAGTCGGTTTGCGGAAAAATAGTTTAACGTGACAACGTCATAACAAAATTTTGATGAAATGATTGCATACTTTTATGAATAGCAAGCCGAACGCTCAAGCCGATCGTGCCTTTCGGTCGCTCGTGCAGCGCTCTCGCTCCAATCGTAATGTTACAATGAGCGTAATGTTACAATGAGTCATCCTTTTTTGTGCGTGCAGCCTGCGTTCATCGATTTATTAGATGTTGTCACGTCAAAATGGGAATGACAGTCACGTTATGTCCAACTAAAAATTAAATATAAAAGCCTCGGATTTTCCTCTCAATAACCGTTTTCTCCTTTCTCTCAATCTCCGCCATAAAACATGCGTCTACGAAGACACGACAACATAGGCACAACGATATGAAATTCGTACTTAATAGAGAACAAAATAATTTATGTGCAAAGTAATGCATCTTGTGTCGGTCGCCTCGGGCAGGGCGGTGATTTTACGCATTGAGAATCGTTCCCAGGCCATGGCTTTGTTATTGTATTATATAGATGATAGTTGAGCTCTGATAGAACAGCATGATGTTGTAGGATTTTTAAACGTTCAATCAGAGTAGTGCGAGTATCAGTCATTTGAAAGGGTTAATTTCAAGCTTCGTTTTTGATTTACGAATCATGATTCTACACCCTCCATAGACTAATTTGGTGCGATCATATTGAGTCCACTATCAAATTTCTGACTTACCAAATCCTATACTGAGATGTTTACATTTTACAAAGAGGTGACCGATGAATACGAAAAGTATTTATTTTGCATAACCCTATCACCCTTTTCCTGGTCAGTAATTTTTATTATGTCCATTCAAAATCATTTTGATTTGCAACAAGTATTGTTACATATTAGTCTTATGCATTGCCATTAAAATGGCAAATACGACTTTATGTGTTATAAATTAGGTGCAAGTTGCGACCCTAAGCTATAGTTTCATTATTAATTTTATCGCTTTAAAATTAACGATGCACTAGAAGAAGGACAATAACATTAATACCCATTATCTGTGCTACATCGGCGATCATTCGATTCTCTGACCATTGCCACACTTTAGCACCTAATCGGGGATGTATTGAGCACAATAAACAACAATTACAGCGAATAATGAATGTCGCACAAACGTCATTAGTCGTGTTAGTACAACGGGACTAATACAATAAATAATATAATGTTATAGAGCACGCGGATAGCTACGGACGGGCTCGGACGAGATATTGCGAGCTCGCGATCTACACGCTTTGTGGTGCCGCGGTGTTAGGGGTGGCAAACATACCCTAAGTTGTCCTAAATGAGGGAAATTTGAATTACCTTCTTTGATCAGCCTTCTTTGCCACTAGTACCTACTATTAACAGTTGCATGATGGAACTACTGTTTCTTTTTCACTGGTTCCATTTTTAAAAGATTCTAAAAAGTAATGGAACGATGTTGAATTTTGTTATCAATAGTTTTACATTATTATTTTAGGCACGGCAAGTAGCTGAAGCTACCAAGTAAATTTGTGCATGACTGTAAGGAATGCAGGCCGCAGGGTTGAAATAACAACACACTTGATGAGCGATTATTTAAAACTCTATATTGTCAACACTCCAAACTATATTTACATCAATTAACACTTATACTAACACGGAAAACACAATTTGAAGCTACTAATTTAACATAAACACAATACAGAGAAAACTTTAGGCACACAAATACAATAACTATACGACAAACGAGATACAGAGTAAGCGCGATGCTTATCAGAGGAATTTTGGATGAAGACTACCTGTTAATATTTTTTTTTGGGAATGGCATCTCGCAGTTCAACCTAGGAGGTTGTCGTCTGCTTAACCGGACTATTACCTACCTGTTAATACTCTGGGCCGCCATATTTATACTTGCGTACAAAAGCACAAGTGCTGGTGGGGCTATGGCGGACTCCCACCTATTATCCAATCACCTGTGCGAGAGAGCGTAAACAAGGTCATAAAACCTCTCCCCGCGACACCCCGCCTCTTACCCCTGTGTCCTAATTTCTAATGGACTCGCCCAACGAACCCGGATCTATAATACAATGGGGCCTTTTAGCCAATCAGGCGGTTTGTTATGATTGCCTTGTGGGACTTTATCATATTAACTTTTCTTATGTGGCTCTACATTTTGCAAGTAAATAGCTGTTTTTACTTGTTTCCACATTATATGTTACTGTTATTATTTACAATTATGTTGCCCTAGGTCTTAGAGTACTTATTAATAACATTTAAGCCTATGTTAGGGTCTTATTCTAGGAGCTATTAACAAAAAGGTGTACATTTTCTATATACTAATAGCTTGGTGTATAAAAATTACTTAGTTATTCTACTGTGGTCTTAACAGATCGACCGATCATAAATTTACATAATATACTGTTTCCTTATCATGATATACACTAGATTTGAGATAGCTGTACTCTCTTACATTTCCACCCCCTGTAGAAGGGTTCAACCGACTACACTTCCGTCAGTAGGGAGTACAACTATCTTTACCACTGGCCGACGTAGAACTCCATGCTTTGTTCTTACGTCGACTACTCTTATTATAGAGTCCGCACCAGGATAAACACTTTTAATGACCCCTTTGGTCCACTGGTTTCGTGGTTTACTTGAATCCGTCACTACAACCACGTCACCCACTTTCACATTTGGAACGTCACTTGTCCATTTGTTGCGACGTTGCAGCGTCGGCAGGTACTCGCGCAGCCAACGCCTCCAAAAGAGGTCGGCCAGCGCGTTCACCCGTCGCCACATGCGGCGGGAGTCCAGGTCGGCGGCATGCCGACGTGTGCACGGCGCATCTCCCGCGGCAGTGCCCAGCAGGAGATGGTTGGGGGTCAGCACCACTGGGTGCTCGACGTCACTGCTCACGTATGTGAGAGGGCGGCTGTTGACTACAAGCTCGGCCTCGGCGAGGAGGGTGTAAAGGACCTCCTCGCGGGGGGCACGCTCTCGAAGCGTCGCCTTTAATCTGTTCTTGATGGAGCTCACCAGTCGCTCCCAGCACCCGCCCATGTGTGGGGATGCCGGGGGGTTGACGTGCCAGGCAATTCCGCGGCCTGACACCTCGCTGCTCAGCTTGTCTTGATCCAGGCGCAAGAGGCGCAACTCAGCCTCGTGCAGGTCGTCTGCCGACACCGCGGTTTTACGACGTCTCTTGCGACATCTATCTATAAAGAGTAGTACAAGCGCCATGACATGTAATGCGCGCGTCCAAGTCGGTGGTCGCTCGTAATGCAGCAGTGTATCTGCGTGTGCCACAACTGTTTGCACACGCTGCACTTTCTCCAGGTCCTGCTCCGTCACCACGTCGAGGTCGGTGTCAGCCGGCCACTGCTCCTGTGGACAGCGAAGAAAAGGGGGACCCGACAACCACTCATTACTATTATTGGGCCAGTCCATTCTGGTGGCCTTGTCAGCGGGGTTCATCGCCGACGGAACCCAGCGCCAGTTAGCCCTCTCTGACCTCCTGTCTATTTCGGCTAATCGATGTGACACGAACCTTTGGAATTCTAACGCGTCCGAGTTAATCCATTTTAGGACGGTTTTACTGTCCGTCCACAAATACACGCTATTTACTTTCGTACCTAAATCTTTTATGATTGTGTCCGCTATTCTACAGGCTAAAACAGCAGCTTGTAATTCTAGCCTAGGGACTGAGGTAACCTTTTGTGGCGCTACTCTCGCCTTACCTAACACTATAGCGACGTCCCTATTTCCCTCTACGTTATATCCCGCTAAATAAGCTACTGCCGCGTAAGCGGATTCGTTCGCGTCACCGAACACGTGTAATTCAAGGTGTTCTAATTTTAGGCCGTACCACCTAGGTATAGTTATTTGGTTAAGGTGGTAAAGGTTGTGCAACCATTCGAACCACATTTTGGCCTCCGCATCTTTTAATTTTTCATCCCATTGTATACCCGTGTGCCATATCCTTTTCATGAGGATGCGCGATTGTATGACACACGGATACAAAAAACCTAACGGGTCAAAGATTGACATAATAAATCTTAAAAACTCTCTTTTCGTCGGAACAACAAGACCCTCTATTATGGGTTTAGGTAATCTCTTGAATGATAGGTCAAAGGCCAGCTCGTCTTTGTTTGGTGACCAAATCATTCCTAGGGTGCGTTCCGTAGCACTTTCGCCCTTGTCTAAAGACACTCGGTCAGGCATCTCAGCACTTAGTTTGTCGCGCAGCTCTGGAGAGTTCGTGACCCACCCCCGTATATTAAACCCGCCTTTGGCGTGGACGTGGGTTACATCCTCTATTAAACTGTTGGCCTGCGCGGCAGACCAAGTACTGTCTAGGTAGTCGTCCATATAGTGTTTTGTGTGTATGGCGGCTACCGCTTCGGGGTACATATCTACATATCTACTCGAATTCTTGTTGAGAATATAAATTGCCGATGTTGGCGATGACACGGCCCCGAAAATCATAGAATTCATGACGTAAACTTCAGGCTCTTTGTTGGCATCAGACGACCACAAAAACAATTGAGCCCCTCTATCTTGTTCTCTTATAAATACGCGTAGGAACATATCCGCTATGTCCCCAGTGAACGCAACAGGCCCTAATCTAAATTTAAACAACACGCCTAGCAGGGAGTTGAGTAAATCAGGCCCGGTCAACAAGTTGTCATTCAACGAGGTTCCGTTGTAGCTAGCTGCGGCGTCAAATACTAATCTCAACTTTCCCGGCTTGTTTGGATTCGTTACCCCGAAGTGGGGTAAATACCACACCGAATTAGATTTGACACCGCCTTCTACCTTGCTTGCGTACCCCTCAGTTATCAACCTATCTATTTGTGCTGTATAGGCTGAGGCGTACACAGCGTCTTTACTCAAACGACGCTCAATCCCCGCTAGACGTTGACGCGCATATTTATAATTGTTGGGCAACTGAGGGTCGTCCCGACGCCATAATAACCCTACCTCCCACGAGCCGCTCTCTGTCTGACGGCTAGTGGAGTCTAGAATAGCCTTAGCTCTCTCTACGTCTTTATGCTTTCTAGGCACTTCTACTATACCTATGGCTTCTAGCTCAAACTGTTTTTTAACTAATTCGTGTAGAACATTAGATGGCTCTATTACACAATTTAATGAGTGCTCGCTAGTGTCTCTATAGCTACCTACAGGTCCGTGCACAACCCACCCTAAACTGGTCAAAGAGGCAACTGGCTTACCGGATTTCCCTCGGCGAGTCTCCTGGCTGGTCAGCAGCTCCCAGTTGTCCTGACCCAGCAACAGTAGTGGTCTGGCTCCTCGCATTTCCTCACAACCCAAGTCGCGAAGGTGGGCGTGGTCTTGTATTACTGTGGCAGGCACTGTTTGCGCGGGTAAGTCCAGGCTTTTTAATGTACGACACTTCACTTTATGTGTTTGCCCGTTTGGTCCACGCACTGACACACTGATTACTTTCGACGTTTCATCGACAATCTCTTGACCGCGCGCACTGTGCAATGTTATAGGTACCGTTTTTCCACTGGCGTTTTCAGCTATCGAGTCGTCTATCAGTGATACGGTTGCCCCGTCATCTAGTAGGGCATAACAATGGTTTTCTCTGCCGTTCACTGTCACACACACTGGCATTATCTTCAGTAGCGCCTTGCCTGTGTAATCACTGACATTTGTGACGCTCTCACCCTTCCTGTCGGCATGTAACAATGTGTGGTGTGCGTAATTACAGGACGTGCACTTACTTGCTCGACAGAAATTCTTGCCATGTTTCTTTATCATGCACTTGAAACACAATCTATTTTTCTTTACGTGTTGCCATCTCTCTTCGACGCTCAACCCAGTAAATTTCTCACACTTGGGTAACTTGTGATTCTCCCCACATAGCGTGCATGGCTCTTCAGCCTCTTTCGCTGGCTGCTCATTGTTGGAATTGACGTGCAAGTACTGGATGTTCTTAGTAGGCCTCGCTGTCTGTACATTAGACCTATTCTTAGCGGCGCCTGTTGACGGTGTAGTCATTTCAATTTGCAAATAATAGGACGTAGCTCGGGCTAGATGACTTAGAAATTCTGCGAGTATTTCTAGGCTTGGTGCCACTCGCACATCTATGCCCTGGGTTGCTGCCATGCCCATCGCAAAATCACCGTATTGAGCACGTTGTACAGAGGTAAGTTTATTAAGTATTTCACTTACCAGCTGTGGATTATTCAGATATCCGTTCGCTTTCACGCTTTTCAGCAGTGATACACAATTCCTCACTGTCGTCGAGAACTTTCTGAGCTCACGGCCACTCTCAGTTACCTTAGGCAACGCACGCACTTTTTTAAGGGCACACTCGAGCACTAGATTTGGGTGCCCGAACTCTTCATCGAGCGTCTTCATTATTTCAGCAGGATTTGTAGAGGTACGCAATAAATCCTCCACTGCTAGCTTTGCGTCTCCTTGCAACGACGTTTTCAGGCGCGCTAGGTTCTCATGCGGCTTGAATTCGTACATCACCGTCGTGTCGTGGTACATATTTTTGTATGATAGCCACTCTGCTGGGTCGCCTCTAAAAAATGGCAACTCATAGGCCTGTCTTGGTACCGGTCGCGGACGCGCTAAGCTAGTTATAGCGTCGGCCAGCTGATCTATCTTCCTGTCACGTGACCTGCTCCTGTCTGCGTCTTCGGCGAACGTGTTTCCCCACTCAGGCACTTCTCTAGCCTGCTCTCTCGATCGCGGGGCACTGACCGTGGCCTGGGGAGTGTCGTTCCCTAGGTACGGATGTTCGCGAAACTGTACTGACGCGGGCGCACACTGAGGGAGCGCAGGTATACGGTCGGACTTTGGCGCGGGCGCTGAGACCTCACGGGAGGGCGCTGTCACCTCACGGGAGGGCGCGGGCACTCGACGCGGCGATGGGTCGCGACACGCTGCGGGCGTGTTTATCTCTCTTACTACGGGAGTCATCTCCGAGACCCATTCCTCTACTCGTCGCGTCGTCCCCTCTTCGTCTGAGTCTTCTTCCACTGCGGCGTCTATCTCTGCGAGATCAGCTTCTAGCTTCTTCTTTACCAATTGCTCCTTCATGCGCACTATTTCCCTCTCAGCCTCGTATTCTACCCTCCTCCGAAGGTGATCGGCACTTCTGTGGCCGCTCCTCGAGGAGACGTGGCTTGTATCGGATCTCGCCCTGTGGGTTCTCTCCGATCTCGCAGGCGGAGTCATTCCTCTGTAGTCGATGACACGACCACCGGGACCCGCCAACGGGATCACAGGAACGGGAAACGATGTCGACGTATGTGCGACAGAAGGCGAGCCTGGTGGCCTTTCTGATGGCACACCTGAGTCAGCTTCTAGCTCTCGCCGCCTGTTCATATCTGCCTCTAGCTTGCGCAACTTACTCCTTGTCGTGATGGTGCTTTTCTCGCTCATCTTGCGTGCTCAGCAGATCCGGCTCGAAGGACCAAAAATTGTAAGGAATGCAGGCCGCAGGGTTGAAATAACAACACACTTGATGAGCGATTATTTAAAACTCTATATTGTCAACACTCCAAACTATATTTACATCAATTAACACTTATACTAACACGGAAAACACAATTTGAAGCTACTAATTTAACATAAACACAATACAGAGAAAACTTTAGGCACACAAATACAATAACTATACGACAAACGAGATACAGAGTAAGCGCGATGCTTATCAGAGGAATTTTGGATGAAGACTACCTGTTAACCTCGCGAGAAATCGCTACGCCCCCGCAGAGGGGCGCGGCTGGCGGGATATGGGTCTAGACCCTTGCCCCGCGGTATCGTAAAATGTGCCCGTAAATACGGGCACCTCGTCTTGTTGCCTGTATAGGCTCGGTGGGGGCGAGCGCGTGTAAAGTGCGCGACTCGCCAATGTGTGGTTGTCATTTTGTCCGGTAGGAGGCGCCAGCGGCGCTGGGCGCTGCGCGCTTAGCTACGGTGAAACTTTACCGTAGCGAGCGCCGCTTTCTTCACGCCACCTCGGCGGTCTGTCACCGCCAGGTGAGACCTCCGGTTGCCCGGAGGAGGCCCAGCGGATGACGACCAGCGACGGAGGTGACTTTGTTGGCGCATCCTACCGCTGAGGATGTTGGCCCCCGTCTGCAGACGCTTTCAGAGCTAGCCGATCACGCTCCAGACTAGGGGCCGTAGTGTATGAATTTGAGCGGCAATGTACTGTGTAACGCCGCTCATGTAAGCGAACGAATAGCTGGCCCGCGCCGCTCCTTCGTCGCGTGAGTTAAGATGAATGTAGAGTGAAGGTTGTCTGTTCAGTGCGCGTCGCGCCTATATTAACTTAGAACGCGACGTGCATCGAATGTATTTTGTGTGTGTGGAGTCGTAATTGTTTGGGTAGGTCGCGTGTAGACTGGGACGACCTACCCGGGGGAGTCAGTCCGGGGGGGGGGAAATCACGTCCGCAGGCACTAGGTCGCGCGGGAGACGACGTGTGCGCCCGGCGCGCCCCGCGTCCGGCGGGCGTGTGTGCCATGGCGCTATCTGCGTCAGATGGGGCCAGGCAGAGGCGTCGGCACGCGAGAACATGTTGGACGCGAGGCGGCTACAGAAGTCGTCCAGGCTCTCAATCTTCATGTCCCGCTGTATGGTGGCGTTCCTCACGAAGCGAGGTGCGGCGACGATGGCCCGCAGCGCAAGACTTTGTTGCGCGCGGAGAGACTTCTTAGTGGTCTCGCTCGTGAGGGCGAGCCACGCTGGGGCGGCGTACGTGATGAGAGGGCGAATGTACGTTTTGTACACGCCCAGCTTGGCACGCAGCGGGAGGCGAGACGAGAGCACTGGACGAAGCTGGAAGCGGGCATTCCTGCATTTCGCGATAGTGCTACGGACGTGACTTACCATGGAGAGCCGTCGGTCGATGGTGACGCCCAGGTACTTGGCCCGGGGCGACCATGCGACGTCGACTCCTTGCAGTGTTAGGGGTGGTGGGAGCTTCTGCGTGCCGCCGGTTACCAGCGCCTGCGTCTTACCCACGTTCACCGACAACCTCCACTTGGACAACCAGTCTGGGAGTAGGTCGAGCACGCGCTGCATCTTGACGGCCGCGTGCCGCGCGTTAAGCGAAGTCGCTATGTACGCGGCGTCGTCGGCATACAGCGCGAGCGTGGTGTCAGGAGTAGTAGGGATGTCGTCGGTGTAACATGAGTAACAGTGCGGCGAGACGCAGCTGCCTTGCGGCACTCCTGCGGCTATCGAGCGGGCGCCCGATAGCGCTCCGTCGACCACCACCCTGAAGGTCCTATTACACAGGAAGGAGGAAACCACCCTTACCAAGCGACGGGGCGTGCCGGCCTGTGCCATCTTGTACAACAAGCCGGCATGCCAGACCCGATCAAACGCCTTTTCCATGTCGAGGAATACTGCTACTGCTTGCTCTTTCTTGTTGAGAGCCGCGGCGAGCAGATGCAGTACCCTCGACAACTGGAGCGTCGTTGAGTGTTCGGACCGGAACCCGAACTGCTCAGCTCGTGGGGTGAAGTGTAGAGTAAGGTGTCGCAGCAGGAGTTGCTCAAACACCTTGGAGGTAGTGGAGAGAAGAGTAATGGGCCGATAGCTCTCCGGCTTCAGCACATTCTTATTCGCCTTGGGCAGCATTATGACGCGCCCCTCCTTCCACGAGTTAGGGAAGGCGCCCGTGCGCAGTATGCCCGTGTACAGGCGCGCCAGCGCCGCTACCGTGCGGTAGGGCAGGTGGCGCAGCGCTGCGTTGGTCACACCGTCGGCCCCGGGTGCCTTCTTCAACTTCGTTTTGAGAATGGCGCGTCTGACTGCGCAAGGCGAGAAGAAAATTGGGTCCTCTTCGGAGGCTATCGGCGTCGAGAAGTACTCTCCAAGGTGCCTCTCGACTGCTGCGATGTGCTCGGTGTCGGCAGTCGGGTTCGGTACGAATTGACGCTCCAGGTGCTCGGCGAAGATCTCCGCGCGGTCTGGCGCGGTGTATCTTGGTGCCCCGTCGCTGTGGAGTAGCGGACGAACCGGGGCCGGGGTACTCGTCAGCTGACGACACAGCTTGTGTAGAGACGCCCAGTCTCCTTCTGCGGCGTCAATACACTCCTCCCAGCCCTCGGCGTTGAGCTCCTGTAGCTTGGCCCTTACCTTCTCCGCGTGGCGGTTGAGGTCGCGCTTGTCGCGCGGGCAGCCTGACGCTTGCCACCGCCTGCGGAGGCGCCGCCTATGGGCGACCATCTGCTGGAGGTGGATGGGCAGAGGCTTGTAAAGAGGCCCCTGCGGCTGCGTGATAATGGTAGTCGCCTCATCATAGGCGCGCCTAATGCAGGCGGTGATTTCGTCGGCTAGCCCGTCGACGTCCGCGGCGGCGGCGATGGGCCAAGCTGGAGTGGTGGTTTCCATCACTTCCACGAACTTTGTCCAGTCCGTTTTTCGACGTGGCGCTGGAGGAGATAGTCTCGTTGGCATTCCGGACAGGACGACGAGTACAGGTTGATGATCCGACTGAAACTCGTCGTCAATAACTTGCTGGGCGATCTGGCCTCCCAGGCCCTTGTGGATTATGATGTCCAGCACGTCAGGTTGATGTGTCTGGCTTCCTGGGTAGTGGGTGGGCGTTTGTGGGCCGGACACCATGTATCCACGGGCCTCTGCATCTGCGAAGAGCCGCCTCCCCCCGGTATTCGTGCACCGACTGTTCCAAGCCGGGTTTTTAAGATTCATGTCGCCGGCGAGGATTGTCGCGTGCGGCGCTTGAAAGAGTAGCGCCCGGAGCTCCGCAACGTCAAGCGGGGCCCCGGGCGGGCAGTAGCAAGAGTAGATGTCAATATCCTCGCCAGCGACGTGCAGCTGGGCACCTAATGCGTAGAAAGTGCCCAGTGACGTCGGAGGGAGTGGCTGGTGCACGACTCTCCGTCTTATCAACACCGCCAGACCGCGGTAGATTATGCCAGACGGAGACTTCTCATCCTTCCTGTAAATGACGTATCCTGGGAACTTGGGCCTGTCAGCAGGCCCCAGGAGCGTTTCACTGATGAGCGCCACGTCGATGCGTTGTTCCCTGAGGAGGAGGCGGAGTGGGGCAACCTTATTCCTGAGGCCGCGGGCATTCCAATGCAATATCCTCAACGGGCTATCCATGGAATAGTTGTAAAAGCTGTGCGAGCCCGTCGAGGATAACTAGCTCCGCGTCCTCGCCCTGCCTTATGGCCTTAATAAGGTCCATTAGGAGGTTGATGGCGCAGGCGGTTATCTCCCTTGTTGGGACGGCGCGACGCTGTTGTCGGTCTCTCTCTCGGGCGCCGGCTTGCGGCTGGGCAGTGCTAGTCGCCGCCGCTGTTTGAACGGCGGCTATAGCCGTGTCTGTGGGTGGGGCGGGTTTTCCCGCCCGCTTCCCCTTCTTCTTGCCGGCGCCTGTAACAGCGTCGGTAGGTGCGGCGTTCCTGGCCGTCGTGGGCGCCTGAGTCGACGCCTGCGCCGGTACTGGGCCCGGATCTGGCCTAGGTTGCGGCGCGGGAGACTGAGGCTTTTTTCCCCTCTTATTCTTCTTCCCGCGCGGCCTCTTCCTCCGCCTCGAGGCGGGAGCGTCTTCTTTGGTGTTGGGCCCGTTCGCTGCCGCCATGAGCGACACGCTAGGGGCCTCGCGGTCCTCCGCGTTGGGTTCCTTAGTGGCCCTTTCTCGTCGCTGTTGCGACATGGCGACAGTGCCCGCTCTCTTGTTCCGGAGTTCTCTCCTGAACACCGGGCACCCGCTGCTGGACGCCGGATGGCCACCTGCACAGTTCACGCAAGTGGCCGTCTCAGTCCGTGGGCGTGGGCAGTCTCGGGCTGCGTGGTCTAGTCCGCAACGCACGCATGCGAGCGGGCGGTGGCATTGGTGCGAGCTATGACGAAATTGCTGGCACCGATGGCACTGGGCGGGCCCTTGTTTGCTCCGCCAGGCATCTATACGTACCCCACGCATGCACATGAGCGTGGTGGTATCGTAGATCGTTCGGATCTCTGGCTGCCTCTTGAGGACCACGTAGAATAAGCAGCCGGGTCGTCCGCCGCGCGCTTTAATATTGCGTACGTACTCCGGCTCGTATCCTAGAGTCCTCAGTTCCTCCTCTATGTCGGCAGGGTCGGTGTCCGCCGGCAGCCCTCGGATGGCCACTTTAAGGCTACGCTCCGCTGGTAGAGAGTACGAGAACCAGCTAAGGCCCTCCGACCTCTCTAGGTCAGTGAGGTACCTCTGTACCACCCTGTACTCTTCCTCAGTTTCGGGCATGAATCTGATTCCTCCCTGATAAGGTCGAGCATTCGGAGGGTGGCCCAGTTTGGCCCTCACGGCCCTGAAGTGGAGGGCCCAGTTGGGCATCTTCTCCACTACCAGCGGCGGGTAGCGTGGCCGGTCTCTCTCCTTCTTCTTGGCAGCTGCGTCTGCGCTCGTGCCTTGTGCAGGGGCTGCGGCGGCGGCTGTTGTGCTGGGGGACGTGTTAGCGTTACGTCCGGTGTCTTGTCCAGTGGGCGAACGGCGGGCCGCGTCGGCGAAGGTCGGCGATCCGACCCCGGCTCTACCACGCGGGACACGCTGTGGGAGCGGGGAGTCGGGGCAGACACGTTTCGCCTCTTCAACGGCCTCGTCGTCTGAGCTGCGTGGGCGGCGCTGGGCACGAGACTCAAGGGAGAATTCGTACCCGAACGCCACTGTGTTGTCCGGGGTTTTGAAAGAGGAGGTAGGGGCACCTACCTCAGAGTTGTCTTCGTCCGTGTCGTCCATGTCGCTGCCCTCCCTTGAGAAGCATGGTGACATGGGTGCGGGCGAATCTTGGGCTGCGCTGCGTGGTGGGGGCGGCGACATCAGTCCCTGCACGCTCGTTGCTGCGGCGGCTGAGCCTGCCAGCATGCGGTGAGGTGCGGGTGATGCGGTGCGCCCAGCTCTGGAAGCGGTGGCGACGGCGGCGGGCCGTACGTGCGTGGGCGATCGCGCGGCGGGGCGCGGGGCGGCAGGTACGGCCTGGGTATCGGCGGCGGTAGTGGGACGCGCTGAGCGCGTGCTTGCGGCGCGGGGCGCGTGCGTCGCGGTCGCCCGGTCCGCCTGCGCTGGACGCAGGGGGGGGGCGACGGCGCGAGCAGCGGGCGCGCGGCTACTGTGTCCGGGAGGGCCCGGGGCCTGAGTGGGCACGGGTCGGAACGCCGGCGGACGTACAGGGACCGCCGGGGTACGCACTGATGGTGGTGTCGTCATCATATTTCCGGGGCTGCGTCGCGGCATAGGTGAGGGAGGCGATGTAGGAAAGGGCCTCCTTTCCTCTGCTTCGGTGTTAGCGGCAGTGGATGCCGCGCCGGGCGTCGGGCTCCCGATGTTCGGCAGCGACGGTGCCCGGTCCCCCTTGGGGTTGGTTGTTGGCGGAGTCTTCTTCGGCATGGTAAAAATGGGTATGGCTACCCGCAGCCGCTACGGTGCCGATGCACCGGGCAGTGCGGAAGCACCCGCTGCGTACCCACAGGCACTAGATGCCCATGGGTACCCAACTGATACCTACTACGCAACTAATAAAAAAAGTGCGGCTCGGACGGTACACTGAAAAAGTTTTTGTTGCGTCTACCTCCAACTTATTTAATAAAAGATGGGTCGCGGACCAATCACAGCCCTGCGCCAGAGGTGGCGCAGGGGACTTCGCTGGCGGCCAACGGAGGCCTGCTCGAGCGTGGTCGGGTATAGTTCGCGGCGCACTCAAAAACTGATTAGCGTGGAGAAGCCATAAGCCAATCCACTACCTGTTAATACTCTGGGCCGCCATATTTATACTTGCGTACAAAAGCACAAGTGCTGGTGGGGCTATGGCGGACTCCCACCTATTATCCAATCACCTGTGCGAGAGAGCGTAAACAAGGTCATAAAACCTCTCCCCGCGACACCCCGCCTCTTACCCCTGTGTCCTAATTTCTAATGGACTCGCCCAACGAACCCGGATCTATAATACAATGGGGCCTTTTAGCCAATCAGGCGGTTTGTTATGATTGCCTTGTGGGACTTTATCATATTAACTTTTCTTATGTGGCTCTACATTTTGCAAGTAAATAGCTGTTTTTACTTGTTTCCACATTATATGTTACTGTTATTATTTACAATTATGTTGCCCTAGGTCTTAGAGTACTTATTAATAACATTTAAGCCTATGTTAGGGTCTTATTCTAGGAGCTATTAACAAAAAGGTGTACATTTTCTATATACTAATAGCTTGGTGTATAAAAATTACTTAGTTATTCTACTGTGGTCTTAACAGATCGACCGATCATAAATTTACATAATATACTGTTTCCTTATCATGATATACACTAGATTTGAGATAGCTGTACTCCCTTACAATGACCGTGGACGAAAGTGAAAAGATTGTAGCAGGTGGCGTTTCGTAGTATAAGCTTATCTCCATTGAAAAAAGGAGTGATTTATGTATGTAATCAACTGATTGAAAATTCTGCTAAATAACATAAGAGAAATAGTTTAGTTAGTTTGATTTTCAGTAGTAGGATCGCAAAATGTCAAAATATGGATACGAAAATTTACAATATTTAAATACCAGAAGCCTCTACTTCGACCATTGCTTTAACTACACCAGGGATGGGGAAACTACGGCCCGCGGGCCATCTCCGGCCAATCTCCGGCAATTTCAGCAAAACAGATAGAGCCGGCCTGTGATGAAATCATGCAGAAACAAAACAGTTCAGCATTTCACAATCATGTCTCCACAAAGACCAGCGTCCCTCAACCTTCTACTTCACAGCTAACTTAAAAGTTTAATTTACTGCTATTTGAATTTTTTTCTTATTACAATAGCTATTTTGTACAATACATTTTCAGAATATACGTATCAATATTTTTATTTCAGTAATTAATGTAGCCAAAAATGCAACAACTTGGCCCGCCATATATTTCGTTAGTAAATATGGGCCACGCGAAGGAAAAGTTTCCCCATCCCTGAACTACACTGATATTGTTCGAATGTTACTAGAATTAATAGCATTTTTTTATCAAAAGTAGTTTTTTTATAATAAGGGTTTCGATCAATACTTCAAAATAAATGATAAACGTTGACGACAAAGTTCCCACGTATTTTTTTATTTATTAATTCTAAACTATCAATATTGCCAAACTTCCTAACATTAAAAGGACAGCCTTATGGCTGTCCTTTTAATGTTACGGTGCTTTGATTGTTCAAAGCAGCCACTGTAACGTGACTCCCTAACAAAGTGAAGCACAAAATAGCAGCTTGATTGAAGCGGGTTTATTGCATTAAATTCTCGCGGTGTCAGCCCTAATTCCAAGTGCATACGATACGGGACGAGCTTTGTTTTGTAGTGCCATAGACTCAAGAGGAGGCTGGACGTGGACTGAATATTTTTAGGCCCAAACTGTCACTCACGAGATATTTTCCGTGATTTTCAATTACTATGATCTTCCGATATTTCGACGATGTTGCAAGCGCAATGATCGCGGGAATATCGGGAGCTCACAATAATTGAAAAGCTTCGGAAGATATCCCGTAAGTCACAGAAAGTAGAGTAAGTTTAGTTATAAGCAGAGGTCGGAATTAGGTAGAGTTATGTTTGTACTTGCATCGAAATGTTGATATTAATATGGATCTTCCCTTGCGTGTGCGTATTGGAATTTTGCAACTTCGGACATCCGATGTCGGATGGTTTAAATTGTGTAAAAGTAAATAACTTATTTATTTAATAAATCACGGGATTTGTCTGCTCTTCATAATTAATCTCGGGATTTGAGGCATATCCACGTTATTCTTTCGCTGTATGAAGTGTAAGTAACACAAATAACTTTACCTAATTCCGACCTCTGGTTTTAAGCCGTGAAAGCTTAAAACAGTGTTTGTATTTTCTTATCAGATATTTTACACATAATGAAAACAGCTTGCCTGAATTCCATAGAGGATGAATAACCTCATTTTGAGCTAGTTATGTTTAAGACCTATGTAATAATTGGCGGTATGGGCGGAATAGGATTACCTATTGCTATCAGTTGGGCTGCAGTAAGTAACGATAGCTGTTACTAAGAAATACCTATTGGAAGAACCAGATTTGAACTGGGTACTTGCGTATTCAGGACATTTCTTCAATAAAGAACGAGGTGGATGAAGAAGAGTGTACCAGAGTCCTATCCTGCATCACTAACTAGAGATAATTAACAAAGTTCTCACATTGTTTTGTTGCTAAAGGAAACCTGCTATTTCCTCATACTCACAACTCATTGGGTACATGTTCAAAGGGGGTCCTTCATCGACAGTATTAACTTGTTTACTACTGTTATTAAACTCTTAGACAAACATATTTATCAAGCTAACCCTCCAGCGGTCCCACCTGTTATCAAGCCGTCTCTATCGAACCCTAGCTCGTGGGTTCCCAGCTATAAATATATTTTGTAGCGCACGCACAACAATTAAATTATCATAGGGAAGTCACCGCACGCGACCCGAGAGTTATAGGGACGAGTGGATGCCGACAGCCTCGTGGTGAAGTGGGATAACTGAGGAATTGAGAAAAAAGGTTGTGTTAAAAAAGACGTTGAAAAATTCTTTGCGTTCGTTTTACCCTTTTATTTGCATTTTTGACTTAATCTGAAATAAACCAACGGCGAATAGCTACTGGGTTGTTGTTTATTAGGAGTTAACATTGTCAAACGCAAATCAAAACATAGCAGTGAAAAAATTGGAGTAAGTTAAAGTATTTTTCATGAGCTTTTGGAGGTTTTCGGACCGGACCGAATAAGTTGTAAAAATTACGAAAATGGTAGATTGATCAGCAGATTACAATGAACGCAAACAACAGACAGCTCGAAAGTGTGACCTGTTGATGGCATCAAAGTTTAATGTGATAGCTTGCAATTTCATTTTCATCTTATACTTGACACACGGTGTGTGTCAAAAATAACAGATCCTGAAGCAGACATTGCAATTATACAAGGTGTTGTTTTGCAACCTCGTCAAATTCTAGGAGGTAACTATGCTAATGATTCTCGACCCGAATCAATAATAAAATGAGTAGGTAATTTTCTTTTTTTTATTTATTTACTGAAATCGGTAACTGTGAACCACCTGTGTTTTGAACACGGGCCGTCTGATTCCCGCCTTATAACGTCGCTTACACACAAACAAAAAACCTCAAACGTTTTTTCGATAATTTTATAATCCCTAAACCACGTTAAGGGGGTTATTCTGAAATATTGACAAACTTAAACAACAAAAAAACGTAGTGTTTTTTAATAATTTACTAGGTACCGTAATTTATATTGATGATTTATGTATTTTGTGACAACATCCTGAATTTTGACGAGGATGCAAAACAACACCTTGTATTTTAATTGAACCGTAATTTCCATACCACACTTACATCCAATTTCCTTGCATTTTTAGTTTTAACTCCGCAATTCTCGACACTTAAACGCCCCCATCATTCAGAAGCACATTTAATAGACTCGTAACTTATGTCCCACTGATAGAATAGAATAGAATAGAATAAAACTTTATTGTACACCAAAAATTAAACATAACGGGCTTACAAAACTAATAATTTTATGGTTACAAAGGCGGTCTTATCGCTGATAGCGATATCCCACTGATTTACAAATTCCGGACTTACTCCCCTTCGGCTTGCCCCCCACCGGCTGGGTGGCTGACGTCAATTACCGGAGTTATAGCCAGGACTGATCGTGAGTCGCGTCTTCGCCGCGCATGTAACATGGCGACCGGAATGCTCAGCGGTTCAGCTCCGCGGCCAACCGGCGAGTATTCTGCGAACGTAGCCTACGATCGGATTCGTTCGCCGATTTGATGGACATATCATAAAGTTTGTAATGTTTTCCGTGTTTGGTTATGGTCTTGTTAGTTTGGTTTAGAATTGTTTGATATTTTGCTATTTTTTTTTTATTAAACCAAAAAAGATTGCCCAGTAAGTCGTGAGAAGGGAGGCCTTTGTCCAGCTGTGGGACAACATAGGCTGATATAAAAACAGGAATATGGTTGTCATAAGTCGGTAACAACTTCACAGGTGCGTACTTACAAACTGTGACAGACAGACACGGAGAGTTTCCAAGTTACCCGTTCACACCATTTTTTTCCTATTTTCTTCAGGATATCTGTTTAAATACGATGTGAAAGGTGTTAATTGGTGCCCACCACTTGTAACCTAACATTATTTCTATAAGAAAACGACCGTTAATAGATTTAACACTTACGAGTAGGTATGTACTCGTAATGTTTCGTGTTGGTGTAAGTGGTCGTTTACACCAAGATCAATAATAAAAAGAAAAGATGGATAACTCACTGCGGATCGTCAACTGACATAGTCAGATCCCACTACTAGTGGAATCGGTTGCCATTCTCTAATCCAATCGGTGTTGGAGACGTAACGAGGCGAGTCAAAGGTCGGCGCCGCCCATATGCGCGTGCGCACATACGTGCACGTGTACATTACACATTGTGTGTGACACGAGGTGAATGGAATGGGAAAACATCGGAGTTCAATGGATTTAGTGCGAGTTTTTATCACTGACAATAGAGCAGCTACTCGATAGGGTAAATTAAACAATAATTTGTTTGGAATGATTGTGTCTCCTATTTTCGGGCACAAAAGTCTGATAACCAGCCTTATCAAGGGGTATCGTTTTACCCAGTACTAACATGGTTGAGGAGGACAGTTAGGCAGTCGCTCCATGTAAAATAGTGGTATTCAGCTGAATCCGGTAAGAGTGGAAACCGACCCAGGCTAGGCAAATGATGATGATGATTATGACTCCTATTTCGTTACCAGACGACGCAAGTTAAGTTTCAGTATTAATTCAAGATTTCGTTAATGCGGTTGGATAGCCAAAGAAGTCATGCAAAACCCTTTGACGGACACAGCTTAAACGCGACGATAAAATCGTCGTATTTGAGTATATTAATTGTAGCTACAAAAAACAGACGTGAAAAATATTGAGGGACTAACAGAGAATGTTGAGTGTTTCAAGGGATACAGTATACTTAGTATAAAATAACTGTTCTTAAACAAGATAAATCATAGATTTTTGTTTTAACTTAGAAAATGAAAAGTGCATTAGAATATAATACATTAAAACTTTATCATAGGTACACCAAAAATTAAACATAAGGGGTTTACAAAACTGTTAATTTTATGGTTACAACGGCGGTCTTATCGCTGATAGCGACATCTTCCTCTTCTTCTTATATATTAGAGTGATTTTTGTAAACGAATTAAAAGTCAAAACGTCGGAAAACTGATGTGAACGTGGAACAATAGAAAACTTACAATACCATTTTGTAGACGAGCATTTGTTAGTATTTAAATGCAGTACAGTCGTTGCCAGCGGTGACACGGGATCAATATTTTTTAAAGAACCAATAAAAGAAAGGCCTATTTTTTTAATGCATATTTTCAAGAAATAGTGATAATAAAAAAGTCCTGTCTATCACGCCAAATTCACGAATATGTATGATGTTGGACGTAAAGAACAGCACCATCCCATATCTTCCCGTGGGTGTCGTAAGAGGCGACTAAGGGACTTAACAGAGAATGGGCAGCAGCGTTCTCGGTGCTTTTGTAACAACCGTATTGCGCTCGCCAACCCGCTTGCCAAGCGTGACGATTATGGCAAAACCCCGCCTTCTTGGGGGAGGCATAAGTCTAGCAGTGGACGTCTTGCGGCTGAAATGATGATCACGCCAAAAAAAAAAAACGTTTCTCAGCAATCATTTTTGCGTAGAGTAACTTAGTTTGTTAAACAGAATGCTTGGTTAACGGCTTCGTGAAGGGTCCGTTTACATCTTGTAGGTATAGCCCACTCCATATCATAGGCTTGTTTTAACATTATGCTACGCTACATAAATTATCCTCGGCGTCTTTGACGCGCTATCAGCCAATTAAAACTAAGATACACCTAATACTCATATCCAAACAGGTAGCCATGCAATTACAAGTAATATTAATAAGTCTACTACATGATAAGACAGGCCTAAGTATATAATAACTTTGATTACCTGTAGAAGTGAGCGAAGCAGGATTATTGACGCGGCTTAGCTGAGATCTTGGTGTATAACATGTAGGTAAGATAAACGTCTGATTTGTTTCATAGGCGTTTTTAATTAGAAGGATTAAGAGTAGGATAAATATTATCATCTAAAGTTAATTAGTTTAGTATCTTTATTACTCTAGGGATGTAATTCACGGATCGACATTTATGTGTTCTAGTTTCGCTGAAATGTTTGCAGCTATTCGCACGCGACTGGCCGAAACGAACGTGTAGACACAAATCTAGTTTTTGTTAATGTCATAGTTGCATCAACCGTGTAGCCCATCTGCTTGTCATTTGTCTGGTATACCTTAGTTTTTGAAGGGTTCTCTCAAAGACGTAAATTTTCCCAATTTTTTATTAAAAGCCCTAATACTTTGGTATCTGAATGCTTAACTCAGGATACTTTTGTTTATATGTTACAGTTTACTTGTTTATCATTATTCAGCGCTTTACTAGGTGCTGATATCATTTGATAAGCCAGAAAGTTTTTCGAAGGCTAGAACCTTAGGGTCTGATTGTGGTCGTAGGCTATACCCACACCATGCTTTACCCTTATATTGATAGCAAACAATAATATTTCAAAGTAAACCTTTTATAATCTAATTGATCAATGATCAATGCTCGTGCCTTCGTTATTTAAAAAGAGGCCTTTGCCCAGCAGTGGGACAGTAATAGGCTGGTATTATTATGATTAGACCACTTTTCCTAATACTTTTCTCCACGCCATTACATCGCTCTAATATCTCCAGGCGATGCCGAGTGAACTTAATGTTATAAAATTTTATTGTTGTAACGGCTCGCACAAGTGCTAACAATGCTTTGTGGTGGGGTCGTGTTGCACCTAATTACAGTTTGCTTTTAACGTGGGATATCTTATATACCTGAAGGATATCGATCTGTTTACTGAACGTGGGTAGTTTGAGAATTATTTCAGTGCTGAGGAATTGAATGGGATTTGTGGTTTTCTGAATCTGGAGTGTGGGATGGTGACTGTTTTTTACGCTGCAGGAAAACCACCAAAGGTAATGCTAAATATAGACAAGAATGCTAGGACACAATAGGTTATCTAGGGCATCTTTACGGCCATGCATGATCGATTTCGGCTGTGCATTTTGAAAGTTGGCAATAACTGTCAAACGTTTCGCTGCTCTGATGGATGAACCATAATTACGCAAGTGTTTGTTTGTGAACGAGGCTGCAAAACAAGAAATACTGCCCGCAATTTTGGGGCCCGGTGGCCCTTTTCAGGCGAAAAGCCATGCAAGTCCTTCTATTTAGGTTTAAATACATATATTATCAAAAAATATTACTACTACCTACTTACTATTTCTACGTAGGTAGGTATATATGAATGAAGCTCTCTGAATTTATTGCTTCTACCCTCTACATTAACATTACAATTCTGTTCTGTCATTACGAGTGTCATTATTGAAATATTGTCCTTTAACAGATAATAGAGGAGGTGTATTGATCGGCAATTGTAGGTGAATAATTATGTGTAATGGCTGAGTACGGAGTAGCCATTACATAATGTGGGCTACTGTTCAGCTCACTCACATAAATTATAAATTTTATTGTAGTTTAGGATTAATAAAGTTTGAAGGCGGTAGCTTATGGTGCATGACGCCATGGGTAAGTATATTTCATACCAACTTGTGACGTACTGAGGCCCTACTAAGTGATTTTTTCATTAATTTGATAAAACAAAAATATATGTGTCTAATATTTTTGTATTACCGGACTGGCGAATAAAATAAATTTTCGTTTTATTTACTCAGTCATCATCCTTATTAGGGTCGAACAAAAGTCAAACTAGTATCAACTTGTATCAAATAGTACATTTTGATACAAGTGGGGAAACTGCGTGTAGCGACGTACAGAAAGCAATTACAACAAAAACTACTACAGTGCCATCTATGAGAAAACAGAAAAACTAATATGGTCTGAATCTCGCAAGCAAAATTTACATCGACATAGGAGTATATAGGAAAAACGGTACTCCCTTTCTACTCCACTCTCCGCCTGACCGCCGCCGCGTACGGACGTGCCGCTACCTGCTCGCATTCCCGCTCGCTATCAGTGTGTGTCATCGGTTCGTCGCTTCCCAGTGTCGTGACGTCATCAGTAGTCCCTTGACTACACCCCCGAACAATTGTTGTCTTTTTATTAAGACAGCACTTGCTCATTTTGCTTCGGATATTATTCCGATTTAACTTCCTTTGCCCCATCAGGGAAAAGTCCTCAGTTTCGAGGTTCTTGGTGGGAAACCTAACGGTGCCAACGAAACTAAGAGAGGGTGGTGATCCAATCCGCCCGCCTAATCCCTTCAGGATCTAGGTGAAAAAATTGGGCTCCGTCGCGAACGTGTGTGTCGCCGATTTACTGTGCTAGTGTTTCCCGTTTCAACAAGTTCCTGAAAGCAAAATTCCCTGGACTGGAGTTGGAGTTGCTACCAAGCCCGGATCCTCGGACTGTGGCTGCGGGAAGGTTGAAGCGGGTGAGTCGCTGGACCCAGTAAATTCCCTTCATATTTGTGCAAGGATTTAGGTTGTTAGGCTGTTTAGGCGCGGAGCTTCACTCAATGTCCGTTAACTTTTAACCGACAAAATGTCGTCCTTAGACGAGAAGGAAAAAGCGCTTTTGCGTTTTTTCTTCCGCGTCTTCACGACCGACCCAAATTTTGAAAAGTATGGGTCAGAAATTGCTGCCATTCAGCAAACCAGCGATAACGTCACTGACTTCAGTGACGCGCTCGACAGCCCTTTGTCGCCGCCGCCTGCCGACAGAGGCTTACCGCCAGCCGTTGCCGCCGCGATTAAGGCTACTCCAAGACCCAAAGTTGTGAAACCCATTGTTTCACAAACAAAGGTCCAGCCCGCACCTGCGTCCATTGTTCCCGTTTCTGGGAACATGGGCAAAAGCTCACCGCCAGCCGTCGCCGCCGCGATTCCGGCTAATCCCGAACCCATTGTTTCACAAACAATGGATCAGTCCGCACCTGCGTCTATTGTTCCCATTTCGGAGAACATGGACATAACCGTACCAATCTCCGACTCGGAATCGGTTATAGATTCCTGCTCTGCTTCCTCGTCCTCAGAAGACGACTACCAAGTCGTCGGAAAGGGCAAGAGGAAGAAGGGCAAAAACTCGCAGGCCGCCATGGCCAAAAAGTTAGTCGCGCTTCCTCTAATCCCCTCTCCCGAGGCGTCCCGTCCCACCTCCCCGGTCCCCGCACCAAAGTCCGCCGCTGCTCATACCAGCAGGCCAACCAGCCCTAAGGCTAACTCTTCAGCCGCTTCTTCAAAGAAGCTGAAGCCCCCTCCCCCGTTGTTCATTCAGGACAAAGGGAAATGGACAGACGTGTCCAAAATGTGTAATGAGCGCCGCATTCAATATACAAGCGCAAAAAGCACACAGCAGGGCATCAAAGTGGTGGTCCCTACGACAACCGACTTCAGGGAACTAACCCGCCAATTAATCGGAAGGCGCATAGCCTTCCACACCTACTCTCTTCCAGAGGAGAAGCCCACCCGCGTGGTGATCAGGCGGATCCCGAAGGAAATCCCCACGGAGGACATCCTCAATGACCTCCTAGGCCAGGACATCCCGGTCGCAGCCGTCCACCGCCTTCATAAGGCGAGAGGCGGAGACCTTTACGATATGGTACTGGTCATCTGTGACCCAGTAGAAGGTCACCACCCGATCTTCAAAGTGAAGTCGGTTTGCTCCCTGTCAGGCATCTCAATAGAGAAGCCCTACCGCTCAAGCGTAGTCGGACAGTGTCATCGCTGCCAGATGTACGGTCACAGCCAAGCCAACTGCCATGCGCCACACAGATGCGTAAAGTGTCTAGGCGACCATGGCACGGCAGACTGCCCCCGTCCCAAAGACAAGTCGCTTTGCACGGAGCCACCGAGCTGTGTGCTTTGCGGCCAGTCGGGCCACACGGCCAACTACCGCGGCTGCTCAAAAGCCCCCAAAGGCTCCTCCTCTAACCTGGTGAAGCGTGCAAGCGCCCGCCAACAAAGAGAAAGCCCATCGGTGAGGCTACCCTCTGCCCAGATGCCGGAGAGACTCAGCCCTCAGAGGCCCTCTCCCTGGACCACGCTAAACCACCAGAAAGCCTTCCCGGCTCTTAGTAAAGCAAAGTCCAGCCCCATCCCCGGGCTATTAGATGCCCCTGTCCCCACTCCCGCGGCCCAAGCAAGCGCACCGGCACCCGCTCGTCCCACGCCACCCGGCCCCGCGGCCGTGGACCCCTCTCATAACGTAATTTTAGAATCGCTAGCAGAGTTAGTCACCCCCGAAGCAGACCGCATGGCGGCTGATCTCAGGGCGGCTAACACTGGTGGCGATAAACTTAAAATTATCCTCAAGTCCCTACTTAAGTTAGGCGACCTCCTCCGCAACCTTAACCTCGACTAACTCCAATGGATAATACGAGATTGACGTGCACCAAACCCCGATCCCTAAAATTAGGGTACTTTAATGCCAATGGCATTAGAGGCCAGCGTGATGAGATCGCCACCTTCCTCCGCGACCATCAAATTGATATCCTCCTCGTACAGGAGACCTTCCTCAAACCCAGTCACCGCGATCCGAGAATTGCCAACTATCGCATAGTTCGCAACGATCGGTCACGTTGCCACAAGGGCGGGACTCTAATCTATTATAGAAAAGAACTGCATTGCATCCCCTTAGATCCCCCTCCCATGGAGTCTCTACTCGAGACCTCAGTGTGTCGACTAGGCATGACCGGCCATCAACCGATCACTATCGCCTCTGCGTACATCCCTCCCGGCGGCACGTCCGAGGAGCACACTCTGTTCACCAAAGACCTTGCCGTCCTCTTCGGCTTGAGCGACTCCGTTATCATAGCGGGCGACCTCAACGCCAAACACCCCGCCTGGAACAGCACGACGACCTCTGCCAGAGGACGTCACCTGTATAACCTGGGCGAGTCCCTCAACTTCGATCCCATCGCTCCTATGGAGCACACCCACTATCCCCACGACCCCGACCAACGTTCGGACGTTCTCGACATAGCGCTACTCAAGAATGTCAACCTTAAGTTGCATTCCATCGAGACTCTACATGAGCTTAACTCAGATCATCGACCAGTGCTCATGCACTTAGTTCCTCGCTCGGGTCCTTCTGACCCCAGCCAGCCCCCGCCGACCCAAGTGATAACCGACTGGAGGAAAGTCAGCGAAAAGCTGAAATCCACCACGTCGCCTCACCTGGAGGCCATCCCCGACCACATAGTCTCAGTCGCAGACACGACGGCCGCCATCAACTCGTTTACAGAACACGTGCAATCCGTACTGAAGGACTGCTCACGGGAAGTCCCAGCAATCAGCGATCAACGCTGGATACTACCCGCTGACATACGTGAACTGATAAACGAAAAGAACGCGGCCATCCGTGCCTACAGCAGCTTTCCCTGCGAGGCAAACAAAGCCCACATGCGTAATTTACAGCGTGCTGTAAAGGATCGCACCAGTGAGTTTCGTAATAATCAATGGGAAAAAACGCTAAGCGAACTCGAGCCTACCCACCTAGCCTTCTGGCAGCTGCAACGCAAGATGCGCTCCACCGAAGAGGCTTCGATGCCTCCCCTTACCCGACCCGATAAGAGCGTCGCATTCGACGACTCTGAGAAGGCCGAATGCCTAGCCGACAGCCTGGAGTCCCAGTGCTCCCCCAGCTCGCAACCAGTAGACAAGCGACATCTCGATGAGGTGAACGCATTCGTCGAACGTAGAGCCGCCCTGCCCCCCGAAGAAGACCCTGATGATCCTCTGCCTCCGGTCACAGCTGACGAAGTGCAAGACATCATTAACAAACTTCAACCGCGGAAAGCACCCGGCTCCGACGGAATCACCAATAGGGTGTTCAAACTCCTCCCCGCTCAGCTCGTCGTGTTAATGGCAGCCATCTTCAATGGCGCCCTGAGCAACAACGCGTTTCCCCAAATATGGAAAGACGCCACTGTCATCGGTTTCGCCAAGCCAGGCAAACCCAAGTCTGAGCCTTCAAGCTACAGACCTATCAGTCTCCTGAATGCACTCGGTAAAATCTACGAGAGACTTATTTATAAGCGACTCAAAGACTTCGCCGAGGCTAAGAGCCTCATCCCCAACGAACAGTTCGGCTTCAGGACCGGACACTCTTGCATTCAACAGGCCCACCGCATCGTAGAACACCTGAGCGCTGGCTTCCAGCGTGGAGCGATGACGGGTGTGTTGTTTTTCGACATAGCAAAGGCATTCGACAAAGTATGGCACAACGGCTTATTATATAAGCTGTACAAACTGGGAGTGCCAGACCGTCTCGTACTCATCTTACGAGACTTTTTGTCGGATCGCACCTTCCGCTATCGCATCGGGAAGGCACTGTCTTTCCCCCACGCCATTAGAGCCGGAGTCCCTCAGGGCTCCCCGCTCTCTCCCCTTATCTTTACTCTGTTCACCAGTGACATCCCCAAGAGCAAGAAGGCTCAGTTAGCCCTGTTCGCGGACGACACGGCCATCTATTACACTGGCCGCAGTCACGACGCTATTTACAGCACCCTCCAAACCTCAGCCAACGTCTTAGGCGCTTGGTTCCGGAAATGGAGAATCGAGGTGAACCCCAACAAGAGCCAGGCAGTTCTTTTCTCTAAACCGCGTAAAAATAAGCCACCCGCGCTCAGCCCGATCACTATGTACGGTAAGCCTATCCCTTGGGAGAAGCAAGCCAAGTACTTAGGAGTCTTACTTGACAACCACCTGTCTTTCGCGGCGCACATCAAAGCAGCTCGCGACCGAGCTGCCTTTGCTATGGGTAGGCTTCATTTCATGATCTCGGCAAAAAGCAAATTGTCACTCAAGTGCAAGTTGCGCCTTTATACCGCGGTGATCCGCCCCATTATGACGTACGCTTGCGTCGTGTACGCTCACACCAAGCCTAAATACATCCATAGGATGCAAACCTTGCAGAACCGGTTCTTACGTAGAGTCACGGGAGCCCCTTTTTATGTCCGTAACGACCGTCTACACGTAGACCTTAGAATGCCCACCGTCCTTCAGTTTATGAAGCGTCTTTCGAAGCGTTTCTTCGATAACGCCAGTAAACACCGTAATCCCCTGATCGCAGCGGCCGCCCGTTACGAACCCTCGCGCATTAGTACAGTGCGCCGTCCTCGGCATACCCTCGTCACTACCGATGATGCTATCACCCTCCTCCAGGAGAGTAGCAAAGAGACTAGCACTCTTAAAAAATTCAGACACAAACCGCCGTCTTTCCGACCTCGCCGTCGAGGTCCGTCGCGACGTCCCGGTCCATGTCCTCCCCGACCCTCGCTTGAGCCAGCCCGCGATGCTGTGCCAGTAGTTTTAAATCAGCCCCTAAATAATGATATCATTCAGATCCAGCCTGTCCCCATGCAGTCCTCCCCCAGCGACGCTCTGAGCCGAGGCTCGTACCCCACAGGGGGTGCCCTCAGCGTATAGTCGCTTAGTTTGTAAGTTTTTATGCCCTGGCTGGAGGCCTTACTCTTAAGGCACCCACAGGATAGTCCGGTTAAGCAGACGACAACCTCCTAGGTTGAACTGCGAGATGCCATTCATAAAAAAAAAAAAAAACCTTTCTACTCCTAAAATTGTTTGTCCGAAAATCATTATCCATAACACGTTTCCTATAAACTTCAATAACCATAATGACCAAAATCCCGAATTTTTTTTTAATATAATTATCTTTAGTTCTAAAAGTATTCTGTCATAATATCGAGTACTATAGTAATTGAATCTCCTAATTTTACATGACTTAAAGTCAGATGTCCTAAGTATTGTGGTAAATAATGTGTATTGTTCCGAATGTTCATTTATAATACATTTTTTAGTCCTAAAACATTTGCTAAAAATTTGGGTTTTAGTGACAGAAACGAATCGCTGTAAAACCGACTCCACGCAGTATTGTCTGCCCTACCCCTAGAGTGTAATTTAAAATCGCGTGGGACCGCCGGAGCCCCGCAGCGCCGAAGCCGTGACAGAAACCATGCCTGCTGCATGTTGCATGCTTGCTTGCTTGCTTGCATGCTGCATGCTTGCTTGCTTGCTTACATTCTGCATTGTGTTCCATCATACCTTTGTTTAACAGCGTGTGTACACCATTTTCCTCTAAAGTAATCACTCGCACATTACACTTATATTGTTTATTTTTATACTTTACACACACCCAGTAATATTTTTCGTTGTTGAATCGATTTTTGTCGTAATATAAGCCATCACAATTTAATTTTATGCCACTCTTGTTAGTCTTTAAAAGTTCACATTGCTGCATTTTCAATAATTTATTTTTGATACGAGTTTAATATAAAACAAAAACGTATTTATCCTGCTACTAAACAGAACTACATAACAAGTGAACTATCTCAAAACAAGTCGGTAGAAGAAAAGATATTGTCCGCTCGTATCTACGTAACGTCTGAGAGAAGTTCATAGCAAAAGCTTTGTTATACAAATATGTTTTAGGAATATTTATATTATCTCTTTATTCATTTTCTTTACATATTGCTTACATTTTTAAATATTTTTACAAAATTATATTAAAAAAAACATTTAAAAATATAAAAAATAGTAGCCCACCAGCATCGGGAACAGGGTCCGGGCTACCGGTGGTCAGGGCTCTTGAGAGAGGAACCTCCTGACAATACGTGCCGTGTCCAGAAGTACTGCTTTCTGAATCAAGCCCTTGATCCAGCTGTCAAGCGAAAGACTCCGCAGATGTTGGTCGAAGCTTTTGGCTATTAAGCCATTGGCCGACACGACTATCGGCACGATGATTGCTGTAGTCACGTCCCACATGTCGACGACCTCGCGAGCCAGATCTAGATACTTGAATTGCTTATCTTTCTCTGCTTTCACGATGTTCTCGTCATGCGGGACCGTTATATCAACAATCATTGCGCGACGCTCCAATCGATCTATCAACACAATGTCAGGCTTATTGGCAACAATAGTCCTGTCAGTGACGATAGATCGATCCCAATACAACGTGATATTACCATTATCGAGAACTGGGTCGGGCGCATACTTATAGTATGGCACTTCTGATTCCACAAGGGTGTATTTCAAAGCAAGTTGCTGGTGGACAATCCTGGCAACAAGGTTGTGTCTATGCAAGTACTCTCCGTTAGCTAGACGAGAACAACCAGAAATAATATGTCTGATGGACTCACCCGGACGGTGGCATGCCCGACACACGTCCACCGTCCCGTTTTTCCCGTTAGGAATATTATTATTATAAATAAACATTATGTAATTTGAATTTAGGACTTATAACTTTTATTGAAAACGGTTTTACTTATGTCTTTTGTATATTATTGATTGTAATATTTATGACAAACGGATTTAGGACATAATATATTTAGGGATTTCAATTTTATGGCATGTGATATTATGTTATATTCAGTTAAGGTAAGTTATCATTCAAACAAATGATGATTAGGTCAAAAAAAGTTATGGCACTTTAAGTTATGGATAAAAAAGTTAGGTGACACAATATAGAACCAGGAAAAACTCGACAACAACTGTCGGGCAGTTGCCCACCAGACGTAACACCCGTCTGGTCGGAGAATCCTACCTTGTCAATGTCAATATTGAGGAACTTTACTCCCTGTTCCTCATACTCTTAAATGTGTTATTGCAAACAAGGCAGAATTCACACCCAAGCCGCAGGCGAGGGTATTATAAAAAAATCTACGAGAGTGACATAAATTGGACGTTAAAGTTAAATGAGCCAGTTTTTGAGGCACTGTATTGAAAATCTGAATCTGAAACCGATTCTTAAGTTGGGTAAAGCACAAAAAATCGAATTCAGAACTACGTGCTCGGAAGTGGAAACGAAACTGACTATTCAGTTTGACGTGCAGCCATTGGACATTATGGTGGGTCTAATCATCCCATCATCAGTTTCATCCATCATCTTATCCATATTTTTATTCTTACCTACATCTATGTAAAACTTAGTCTAGCAGTTATAACCGACCAATCATATTGTAATGTATCTTAAAACAAAATTAAAGTCGGTCTTATCATCAAATGACACTGCTATTACATGGCCATGATTATCAGGTAAATTATGTACACGGTAAACTAACATTTATATGGTTTGTTTTACGAGTGAAAGTCCTATGAAAAGTTGACAGCTGTCAACAGCCAGCTGTCTTCTCGGCTGTCCCAATTAAAAGTTCAAATGTCATGTTGATAACTTAATTATTATGAATTTTAAAAAATGCTAGTTAAATTATGTTATTTATCTTTGAAATAACATAAAATAAAAACCGGCCAAGTGCGAGTCGTACACAATATTTTTTACGCTCATTCATAATATGTTAATTTACATTCAACAGCAAAGCTAACAGAGTGTTAATGAAAAACAAAGTTACTGCTGCAGTTTGACAAAAAAGTCCTACATCTCAAACACTACGCGGTGTTTGAGATGTAGGACTTTAATCAAATCTTATCCAAAACAATTTTCGTTAAAACTTTAGAAATTGGAGGCGGACACAATTTATACGACTTTAGAAGTAAATATTATGTTCCGTATGGTGTCGGACGTAAAGAATAGCACCATCCCATATCTTCCCGGGTGGGTGTAGTAAGAGGCGACTAAGGGATTTGCCAGAGAATGGGCAGCAGCGTTCTCTGTGCTTTTAAAACAACCGTACTGCGATCGCCAACCCGCCTGCCAAGCGTGGCTATTAGTGCAAAACCCCCAAAATGTCAATGTGGTGACACTTGGGGGAGGCCTATGTCCAGCAGTGGACGTCTTTTGGGCTGAAATGATGATGATGAATGATGAAGTAAAAATACATCACATCAGTAAACAATTGACTTAAGAAATAAACGTATTTAACAAACTTCGATATCATTTTTTTAAGAGCTATCGATAGACACTCCACACAGTTATTTATTTTTTCAATCCTTTGTTACATGTATTGAGGGCCACCCCTATTTTTATTTTTTATAATTTTCAACGTATTATGTACAGCGAGCGGTTCACAGAAGGCACGTACTTTTCAAATTTCAACGTGTGTGCTGAAAATAGTTTCGGAGCGAAATGGCTATGACATACGGACGGACAGACAGACAGACGGACAGGACGAATCTATAAGGGTTCTATTTTTGTCATTTGGCCACGGAACCCTAAAAATGACCCTGTCTTAATAAAAGGACAAGAGAACCTAGAAAAGTTGCAGTCGTCGTCGCAAAAAGTTTCGAGAAATGTTATAGAACGTTTTTGTCTGTCAATTAAATACTAATACTTAGAATGTCTTGATAGTTTGCATAAGCTCTCAGGTTTTTTCCTTTACAAATACAAGACTGAGTATTTTCAGACAGTTATGTCTATATTTCCACACAATATTTCCGTTATAGTAAACCTGCTGATTTGAGAAAGTTAAATTGAAATTCTTGCCCTAAATTGCCTTTATTCTTAACTTTAAGCTTATGGACATAATATGTCTATAAATATAAATGTTCAACTGTACCTAAACGCTAAACCATAATTAAAAGTATTTATTTGTTCGGGAGTAATCACTTTCAAAAGTAGGTAAAACATAGATTAATGTAATAATAAACGTAGCGTAAACACAAAATAGTCATTAAAGAACACAACTGGAATAAATTGCCTTAATTCTTAAGAGAAAGCCGTTTTGATGTGACATCTTTAAATATATAAACCGGCCAAGTGCGAGTCTTACTCGCACACAGGGTTCCATAGCCCCAAACAATATTTTGAACTGTCATTCATTAGTAGTTTTAGTTAGTAAACTTCCACTCAACCGCAAAACTAAATTGGTTTTTCATAGTATGTTAATGAAAAACAAAGTTACTGCTGCAGTTTGATGAAAAAGTCCCATATCTCAAAAACTAAACATCATATCTTATTGAAACCAATTTTCGTTGATAGTTTTTTTTACGTTCTACAATCCTGAATATTTTCAGAATTTTCCTCCTCGTACTTTAGAAATTAGAGGGGGGGGGACACACATTTTACCACTTTGGAAGTGGCTCTTGCGCAAACTATTCAGTTTAGATAAAAATGATATTAGAAACCTAAATATCATTTTTGAAGACCTATCCATAGATACCCCACACGTATGGGTATGATGACAAAATAAATTTTGGTTTTCAGTTCTATGTATGGGGAACCCCAAAATTTATGTTTTTTTTTTCTATTTTTGTGTGAAAATCTTAATGCGGTTCACAGAATACATCTACTTACCAAGTTTCAACAGTATAGTTCTTATAGTTTCGGAAAAAAGTGGCTGTGACATACGGACGGACAGACAGACAGACAGACAGACAGACAGACAGACAGACATGACGAATCTATAAGGGTTCCGTTTTTTGCCATTCGGCTACGGAACCCTAAAAACTCAAAGGTGACTGACTGACATAGTGATCTATCAACGCACAGCCCAAACCACTGGACGGATCGGGCTGAAATTTGGCATGCAGATAGATGTTATGACGTAGGCATCCGTTAAGAAAGGATTTTGATCAATTCTATCCCCAAGGGGATAAAACAGGGGATGAAAGTTTGTATGAAACTTTGTCAATTTTAAACCGATCGGGCTGAGACTTTGCATGCATAAAGCTACTATGACGTAGGCATCCGCTAAGAAAGAATTTTGATAAATTCTACCCCTAAGGAGATAAAATAGGTGATGAAAGTTTGTATGAAACTTTGTCAATTTTAAACCGATCGGGCTGAGACTTTGCATGCATAAAGCTACTATGATGTAGGCATCCGCTAAGAAAGGATTTTTATCAATTCTACCCCCAAGGGGATAAAATAGGGGATGAAAGTTTGTATAAATCTTCTTAGATTTTCGACTGATTGGGGGGATATATCCTACTTTCTATCTATTATATTTTTATTTGTTTTCCTATATTTTCTCAACATAACCATCTTTTACACTATTATTCAAAGTCATATTTTTTTTTGTTTACATTTCTTTTTATTCCTAATAATCAGTATTATATACATTCATTTTGCATAAGTTCATTTTCACATAACATGTATAACATTTAGGAATAATAGTACCATGGTACAAGTAGTTAAATACATGTTTACATTCAGTCAATTATATGAATTGGTTTTTTGTTTTTATTAATTAAAGCGTCTTCTTTAATTTTATTTATAGCGGTGTGTACCTGCAAAGATATCCATAGGTTACGTTAGGTTAGAACTGTGACCAACTACGCGCGAGCCGAGCGAGCGAAGCGAGCGGTGCCGCGGCAAAAATTTTCTAAGTATTTTTTTCGTAGTGTCCTCAAGACGACAATCTGACCTGAATTTCATTCATTTAAGACAAAAATCAGTGAAACGACCTTTAATCATTCTATACAGTTGCTTTTTAGACATAACTATCTCAGGTATAGTTATAGTCATAAGGTATGTAACAACAATAACCAAAAATAAAATGGCTAAATGTAAAAATGTGAACAGATGTTTAGTGTGAGTGAAAATATTATGGTAATTATGTTTAGGGATATGCGTTATGATAAAAAACAAATTTAAATATATTTACATTAATGATATTATTACTTACAATTTTTGGAAACATGAGTGTTATGAACATCGCCGGTAGCATTACAAATAGTATGACTGAAAACTTTAGGATGAAAAATTTTAGGAAGAGTGATCATTCGGTTTACAAATCATTAGGAAGAACAATTTCGGGTAAAGAACTTTAGGTGAGCCAATATGGACCCCTATTTTCGACATTATTTTGCGGGGTAACACATATGTAGGCAATTTCCGAACTCCACGCGGGCGAAGCCGCGGGCAGAAGCTAGTTTATAAAATATGCATAATATTGAGGAGAACCGGCGTAAAACACAAATGCCTAAGCTTACGCCGTTCTCTTATGGACGTAGGCAGACACCACAAAATGTTAACTGCTACAATCGTTACATACTTATTTCGCCTCGTCCAAATTCATACATTGGCTCAGACACGCACGCCTGCTGAACTTTCTGAAAAACCTCACCAATAAGGTAAGACTAAGCCGAAGAGGACATGACACGTTACCGCCAAAAGTGGAGAGATTTGGAAGAGACCAACACTCAGCATTGGGTGGCCAAGGGTTGAAGAAGAAGAAGAAGAAGAGAAGCCGAAGAGCCAGTGGGCTTGGCCTTAATAGCTGACCAACGTAGCCTACTAAGGTAGGGGTACCTTAGTCTATCAGCGTACTTCAACAAGAACCGCTGGTGGTTAAGAGCAGCAGGGTTCTTGAGTGGACACCTTGAAATACAGCCGTTTCATGCTAATGTTTACCTTACAAAAAATATGTTACCTACATTCCTAAAGGTTAACTACTCAGGTTACGTGTGTGGTTACCTAATACGTACATTACGTGTTTAGTTATAGTTTAATAAGGTTTTATTTTTATTGTATAAGACTGTTTTGTGTATTTTATGTATGGGCCTTAGTTGCCCGATATTAAATGATTGATTGAATACTTTAAAATTTACTGAATTACTGAAAAAAATCCTACTAAATGCCAAAGTTAGTGAGGATGGATGGATGGATCTTTCTTATTCTCATTCTTTATTGCACACAAAATAAAAATAAAAATTTAAACATTCAAATTGCAATATAAAAACTTATGTATAACGGCGAGCTTAACCCAGAATTAGATCTTTGTGACTCTTTCACGCGAAAACTGAACTGAACTGAACGGATTTGGACTTTTCATCCAGGTAGCACAATCCCGTGGGACAATTACCGAACTCCACGAAACCGCGGCCATAGCTAGTAGATTGTAATTAACTTCAAACCGCTTCTCTTATGCACCTTGCACCACACCCTAAATCGTCGATAATCGTCTGAGGCGATTGTGCGCCGCCTTCAGTCCTGTAACCAATAATTTGTGGACATAAACTACAAGGTTATGATCTAACCACACAATTGGGACAAAGAAGATATTTGCAGAATGCAGAGAATTATATCGGTAAATATCGGTATAATATTACTGCTGCAGATTTGATTAGATTGTCTTGACCAGTTGGCTTTGTTCTGTCTTGCGTATTGTAGTTCCTTTACATCATAATTCACTATCAAAATCTTTTTAGTTGTAGTATTTATTTATTTAATAATCCATGTTTACTGAGGCCATAGCCTCATGAATGGTCAATGAAAAATGACATGTTGATGTTGAAACTGTAGAACGTAGATAATGAGTATATTATCTTACGCTGAGACAACCAGTGAATGTTTATATTAATAGAGTCATCGAGGGTTAAAAATCTGATCTTACTTATTCGTGATAATTATTTATAGTGAGCTCCCAATATAACACGGACACACACAGGGGCAGCTGTTGCAGCAACAGTGGCAGCAGTTTTTCAGTGTAAGTTTACGAGTTATAAAACGCGAAAGCATGAAACTGTGTTTTAAAATCAGATGTTGTTATTGGACAATTTCCCATTCAAGCTTAAGTTCAGGCTTGTTTCGGTTCTAATATCCTCCTGTAACCACAAGATTGGCCTAAGGCCTACTTCATACGGCTTTAATTTTGCGTTTACACCGTACGGCATTTCATACAAACTTTCAAGTCCTTATTTTCCGAAATGACTGAACCGATTTTATTTAAACTTAATACGCATAAGCAGGATATATAGGTCTAAAAAGCATTGAAAAGTTAATGGAAATTTTTGTTTCTATAGATAATTTATAATCGGTGTAATTTAGCTGTAACACTCATCATCTGCCTAGCCTTTTTCCAAACTATCTTGGGGTCGGCTTCCAGTCTAACCAGACGCAGCTGAGTACCAGTATTTTACATAAAGCGACTGCCTATCTGACCTCCTCATCCACAACCCAGTAACTGGGTAATACTTACGATACCCCGTATTTAAACACACTTTTTTTCGAAAATGTTTTTAGTAACTTTTTAGACCTATGTATCCTGCTTAGGCGTATGACATTTCATTAAAATCGGTTCAGTCATTTCGGAAAATAAGGAGTTGAAAGTTTGTATGAAATGTCGTAAGGTGTAAACGCTCTTATGCAAGCCTAGCCTTTTCCTGCGTTCCGATTTGGTAGACTAGTAATATTTTTGTCAATCCACGAGGCACTATTTATTTTTTCAGTAATATTTTGAAAAGTTTTATGACGATTATGTGCTTTTTAAGTAAAGATTTTTTTTTTTTGAAACAGAAATACTTCTAATTTGCACCTACCTACGAGTACTTTGAATTAAGTGAATGTAGAGTATCAAGTAAAATAAAAATATATTTATTAAATTGTGTTAACTACATAAGCTATCTGTATATTATTTGTGTGTATATCTTTTGCTCTGTATGGTGTCGGACGTAAACGCTCAGTATGGTGTCGGACGTAAAGAATAGCACCATCCCATATCTTCCCGTGGGTGTCGTAAGAGGCGACTAAGGGATTTGCCAGAGAATGGGCAGCAGCGTTCTTTGTGCTTTTGTGACAACAGTACTGCGATCGCCAACCCGCCAGCCAAGCCATAATCGCCACGATTATGGCAAAACCCCCCATGTTATGTCAATGTGGCAACAATTGGGGGAGGCTTAGCAGTGGACGTCTTTCGGCTGGAATGATGATGATGATGATGATATCTTTTAATTTTGTGTGCAATAAATTGCACTTGCAATAAAGTAACTATTAATACACAATTTTAAAAGTTTGTTCTGTTTAGAACATGACTCAGTTTTTTTAAGTTGTACGTCCACTTGCACTACACTAAATAATGTTTCAGCGATTTCAGCAAGTGAGCCTAAAAAATAATTGTTTTTCTCAACATAAAGAAACTTCCCACAAACCACACCCTAGCAACGTGTGATCTTAAGGTCCAGCCACAGCTCCCCAGCCCCACAGAAACTCGGCTGCGCGGGCGCTTACCTGAACAGTAGCACAATGAGCGAATAAATTAGCCACGAGGTTATTGCGATGTCCGCCTGACACAGACGACTCAATGACTCTCATGATATACGGCCGAGAATTCGTAGTGAAATACTTGTATTTACTTAGTTGTGGTAAAACGATAGGGGTTTACTCGTTTTACTTCAGTTTTGTATTAAAGAGAGGTTTTATGTTTCAACTTTGTTTGTTATTTAAGTATAGAACTAAGATTTGAATGTATTTTGTTTATGCAATTTTTTATTTAAGCTGGATGTGTGTCATACAAAACCAGAACAAAACTACAACTTATTATAATCCATATTCGAACGGTGAAATGACTGTAATGTGCAAGAAAAATCTACATATACAGCTTGGCAAAAAAGAGTGTGGAATAAATAAGGTCGCCAGTAACGCAACTGAGGCAACCCGTAATACTACAACTCAACAGATTTTGATATTTGTTATTTTTAGAGATATGATCCCAATTCCAAGAGGGTGGTTCAGTCCCTTGGACGCTACGCAAACACCATGGAAGGCTTCAATGTCCAGTACGAATTTTAGTTCCAACTGTCACCGCGTCAGACTCTTTTTTGCCAAGCTGTACGAGTAGAAGTAAAAAATGTGGGTGACATTGTTTTACCTTCTACTCGAAAGGAAGAAAATTAGAAATGTACATATTTGTATTTATTACTTTAAAATTGCTTTGGCCTTATAGGGTTCAGGTCAGATAATTGCCAAATTATTGCAATAGCAACACTTACTTTCCAAATGAGTGCAATTAATACTTATTTGAATAGAAAAAAACATAAGGGCTACAACGACACATTAATTAGAAGTGATTTTAATGATGTGTTTAATGCGCATAATTGTGATCCCTCAATGTGTTGAAAACTAGTTTGATGAATTCGCCATTTATCACCAATGTTAATCCCGCACCATAGTGCTAAGGGCGCATAGACAAGAGGCAATCCAAAGCGTTTCGTATTTCAACAATGGAATTCAACAAGATTAACTTTTTTCGTTGACATTTATTATTATATGTCAGGCCGATACATTTTTGACTTTTCCATCTTCGAGCGGGAACGCCGCCCTCTTGTCAGCGTCATTCCAGCGCCAAAAAATCCATGCCACTATAGAATGCCACGTTGCATTGTCTAGCTCCGCAGTTCAACTTTTATACCTGCACCAATATCCATGCAAATAATAAAGTCTCGTTTATTACATCAGTCAGGTCAAGCTGTCTATTACGTACAGTCGACTGCTAAATAAGGTCTATAATCAGGGTTCAGGGGCCCGTCAATAAATCCACGGACACTTCCCTTTGTGCGCGATTGTCCGCCACCTACGTCACCTGTTGGTGTGGCAAGGAATGATGTAGTGTGGGCAGAGGGGATTGGCGTAAATGGGAATAAAGGGTTCTGATTAAAATATTGGACATTGTTGGATATAAAACTAGTGTGGGATTGTTTTTACACAAATTGCTTTTTAAATAAAAGGTAGTCTGAAAGTGGCGCCGGTGACTGAAAAATTGTGTGGTAATCGATAGCTACAATCTAGGGGTCTTTAAGACAAGAGTGAATAGGTTTCTTCTAGGCAAGCGTGCTTCACCGTCGACCACATCATCGCTTACCATCAGGTGAGATAGTGGTCAACCGCGGGCCTATAGATAATAAAAAATAAAAAAAGTAATCGGCTATCGTGGTATGGACATGTGTTGCGGAGGAATGAAGAACATGTCGTAAGGAAAGTTTGGAGTTTAAATGTGAGAAGATGGATGGACTATGTGAAGGATGATATTATGGCTAGAAAGGAAGTGACTGCTAAGATGACCAGAAATAAAGAAGTATGGAAGAAGAAGACATGCTGCACCGACCCCAAATAAATTCTGATAAAGGCAGAAGAATGATGATGATGCTCTACTGGATGTCTACTTTGCCATAATATATATTCTGGTTGAAATAAAGACCATTTACAGATACATACGTTAGGACTACTTACGAGACTATTTACTTACTTACTTACTTTACTGTTACTTATGTTAAGATCAAAAGATAATATACATGAGTTGCAATGATGTGCTGAATTAATGAATTTATTGACTAACTTCTGGAAGAGTAACCTCCAACTGCATATTTTTACGAACTGATGATCTTTCAGAGCGTGATTGAGAAGTGATTAAAAAGAGAACGTACGAACGAGATTGATGGCGTCAAAATGAGGGAGTGCAAAATCGGCCAAAATGAAAACCCGGCTTTTTCGGGTTCCATCCAAAAAAAAAAAATGAAAAACATTCCAGTAGCTCAACTATTGTCGAACGTTATTGAGAGTATTGAGGCTGTTATGATTTCCTTTTAAAAGTTAGTTTATAATCAAAGAGTTTATTTATAATATTATGATTAATTTTTTACCAGATTGTTAAGCTTTTTAAAATGCGTGGTGTAGTAATGTTGCCGTTCTAAAATAATAAAAACTCGAAAAACCGGAAGCTTGAAAACAAAAATCCGGGGTTTTTAGCTATTACAAATATGCCGAAAAAGGTTTGCATTCACTAGTAAAATGGCTTTGCGATGTCCAAAATAAACCACATATGCCACTCCATAAGAACCGCACTATATACTCTGAGGTGTGCATTCTCGTAAATTGAAGATAACTTTATTCATGTGATAGTAAAGTCAATGTAAATATATATTTTATGCATTTAATTGCCTATGGGTTAGATTTGACGCCCGGGAATAGCTTGCTTAAAATTTATTAACCAACTACGTGTGCATTAACAGCTCACAGAAGGAAATTTTGCATTTTATATAAGTTTTAGAACGAGTTTGTGGAAGTTTTGATGTTCAGTTCATCGTTCTATGTATCTATGGCTGTCTTAGATCTTAATATATTATGCCTTCCTATTCACAACTTTGTATAAGTTATCATGACAAATGAGCTAACTGGTTAATAGATGCACAACTAGCATGATAACTGCTAATGAATCAGTATAAACCTATTTACGCAATTCTGAATTATTATTTATTTACTATTTGTGCAGGTAGATTTAACTAGTAGGTACATTTTATGTATTAAGTGTTTAAACAAATATTTAAATTTCTTCAAAAAATCGAATAGTTAAAGGATTTTTTAACATACTTTCAACCTCTTTGTAGGCCCTAAGCTACACAAAAAACAAAAAAAAAAACTTTGCGAAATTGTTACCCATAGAGAGAATTCCAAATGCTTGATTCCTTTCGTCAACTGGTTGAAAGATTAATTCTATGAAACAGCCCAGGTGTTAGTTACCGTGTGAAGCTTGCCCTCTAATCTGAATCTTCCTACACATACCAATGGTAAGCAGAGATGTCAACACCTCCATTTCGGGAACCACACAGCAGTCTTTGCATTCCTTTAACAGAAAACAGAATAAGTTATGCGGAGAATTCTGACAGAATAATCAGAAATTTTAGAATAGAAAGTACATACCTACAAAAGTACTTTATTTACACATCACTTGAGGTGTTCGATCCTCATAAATTTCCGGCAAGGTTGGGCGGTGTTCACACCGTATAAGTATTCAATCGGACTGTAAATCAGTGAGTTGCACGCGTGCCATTGTATGTACAATGTACGGTGTGACAGCGGCCGTTATTCTAGAATATTTTGCCGGTTGTAACTTCATCAGGCTGGTATAATAGATATATATATGTCTTTGTTTGTAGAATAGGTGAAATCTGGGCTGATTTTAGAATGATTTTCTCTCTGTTGGGCATCGCGAAAGTTCTTTATCACCCCACCTGTTCAACATCATCGCAGAGGTTTTTGTTCTATAAATGATATCATTACATTAGACCAGAAAAAAATAGAGTTTAGAAAACCCCTCTAACTCGGATATATAGATTCCGTTTAAGCTACTTAATAGCACATATAAAAGCTCTCAAACATCAAATAATGCTGCAGACATAATAATTATGTCAACGTCTTGAAAAATATCTACGAACAAAGCCAGTACTGGGCCAAATTTTAAAATTCGCCGGAGAGTTAAACAAGGACATCATCTGTCCCCAAAACTTTTTAAAGCAGTATTACAGCACATTATGAAAGATGAATGAAGAACTCTAACCAAAAGGGATTCAATGTCAATGGGAACTACCTGAGCAAAAGCCTGAACTGCCGTTCGCAGACGATGTTGTTATTTTCTCAAAAACATCTTAATTTGAGGGTTTAAGATGTTTTTGAGAAAATAACAACATCGTATAATATCCATGATAAAAGGACTTTACTATATTAGTATAAAAATAGGCCCTAAACATCACGAGAAAACGAAGGTTGCTGTAAACAGCAGCGACCTCCCCACAGAGGTTGATGGAAAGCAATTTGATTATGTCGATGATTATATTTCCTAGAAACAGTATACGCTTTTATAATAAGTTGCCAAAATCAGTTACAGAACTGACCGATGGAAAGTTTAAAAATTGCATCAATCGTGTCCTTATTAAAAAAGCATATTACAAAATTAAGGACTACGTTTAAGATAAAGAAGTTTGGCTGTAGTTCCTTCAGCTCATGCGGCTTCCCTGGTAGCTCTTAAACGACACAAATATGTGGATGTCTCTAACTATTTCGAATTTTATTAATTCCATTCTTTTTTTTTCAGATGTTTTACAATAGTTTTCAAATCATTGCGCCGTTTATTCATTGTGCAGAATAGTTACAGTACTGACTGACTGCATTTGTGTCAATTGTTTAATTAATTGTTCTTATGTTTTATTTTTACTTTTGCATAGATTCTTTTTCATTCATATTTTTTGTGAATGTGTGGACATTGTAGGCTTTGTATTTTTTTTTCACTATATCTTTTTCTACCTTTTGTAGTAAGTGGCGACTTATTTTCGGGCCTACGCTGTCCTCTCATACTTAAGTACTAACGCTGTAACATCCAAATATTGTAGAACCAAATGATATTAAAACAGTAACCATGGAGTTTCTTGCCGGTTCTTCTCCGTAGGAAACGACCAAACCGAACCGTGCCTCTTTTGTCGACGTTTTATAAGTGCCCCTGTAGGCTTATGTAAAATAAAATATTTGATGATTTTGATTTTGATACTATTAAACCAAAATCAAGAAACCGAGAAGTCAGCAGGCGAATTGCTATCTAATTGGGCCTGTATAAATCGGGCCCGTTGGTAGATTACAACCCCCAAATTCCCTCTCATAGAGAGGGGGTCTGTGCAGGGGGAACATTAAGCGCTGATTATGCTTTTGCTTATGCTAATCAGATATTGATATTGGAAACATGCTGCTAAAATGTAAGCTAGCTTGGAAAACTTTTAACGATCTACATATGTAACTTGGTATGGCCAATAGGTACCTACATAAAATTTCCACTCTTAGCCAAAAGTGTTCTAACCCCAAACTTTAAAAATCAAAGGTTTTTCCATATTCCCACTAACCCCCAGGAATAATACCAAAAAATGTAAGTATGCAGTGCATTATGTAAAATGGCGGCAATCAGATCGCGGAGCGGCGCGGCGCGGGCGCAAAGTTACCGTTTTGTCCCACTTTCGTAATTAAAACGTTTGATCAGCGATGGAGCAGAAAACTTCTTTGAGATAAACGTCTAGCAGTGGGGAAATACTCCTGTCTGTTTGTTAGATAGTTTTAACCGACTTCTAAAAAGGAGCAGGTTTTCATTTCTGCTGTTTTTTAGGGTTCCGTACCCAAAGGGTCAAACGGGACCCTATTACTGAGACTTCGCTGTCCGTCCGTCCGTCCGTCCGTCCGTCTGTCACCAGGCTGTATCTCATGAACCGTGATAGTTAGCCAGTTGAAATTTCTACAGATTATGTATTTCTGTTGACGCTATAACAACAAATAATAAAAACAGAAAGAAAATAAATATTTAAGGGAATAAATATATTCCCAAACAAAAAAATTTTTTTTTTTTCGTTTTTATAAATAATTATTAATAATGGTACGGAACCCTTCGTGCGCGAGTCCGACTCGCACTTGGCCGGTTTTTTAAAATGTTTGTTACCTACCTCATAACTCCGTGATTATTGGTCCGATTTGCGTGATTATTTTTTTATTTGGTAGAGAAAGCTCGCAAGGTTGTCCTATATAATTTATTTTATTCACATTGCTTGAGAAATTCATGAGAAATCTTCTATAATACATATTTTTTTCTTCTATGTCTATGTGGATAATCTGCTAATAAATTTTAGTAACGATGGAAAATTAATACTCGACAAGAATTTGTGGGAGATACCATCATACCACAAATCAAAGGCGGAAATAAAAAAAAAACTTAAAAGTTTTTAATTCAGAGCCACCACTGCAAAGCTTAGTAAAAACGTTCCTAAAGAAAAGTAATGATCCTTGATACTCAGTATTCTTCGGCCATCAGTGTAGCCATCGTATAATATGCATTATGCAATTGCATATTAAGGTTGTTTGTTGAGGATAATGTATATTTTAGCTAAAATTCGGTAATCGTGCATTTTGGGCATTTTATTTAATTTTAACTGTAAAAATGCACCGGAAGTGACCTGAAAAAAAAAGAGAAGATGATTGCTGCCAGACCGGACTGCCCCTTCCAGAGACACTGGGTGGGCAACTGGGGACAGTCATAGGTCTCATTAATTAATTAAATGGTAAACACTAACAATACTAACCCATTTACTTAAACACCATAGTTATTTACACTGAAATTCTAACAAAACCATGGGACTGTAGGCTGAAATAAAGTTTAATTTATAACATGTACATTTTTAACGCTGCCAAGCACAGTTACTTAAGCTTTAAATTAAATTGAAACGTAGTTCTAGACACTCTAAAGTTGATAATCGGTTGTTAGACATGATTCTCCATCAGGTGAGGCGGTCCTATGACAATTTATGTGCATCAGTACTATAAAATAGGCGTGTGACACCTTAAACGCCGTTGTTTATGGTTTAATAAACGTCCGTATTTATTTATGTGGCTTTATACAACTTGCCCCTGTGTCCGACAACAAATGTTTGCGACTGTCAGTTTGTCACTAGGCAGCTAGGTAAGCGTGGGACTTGTGGGAATCGAAGTGGCAAGAAAAACAGAAAAAGGGATGTGACGACTGAAGTATCTCTACTTATGTTAGCTTAGACTAATATCATCATTCATCATTTCAGCCCAAAAGACGTCCACTGCTGGACATAGGTCTCCTCCAAGTGTCGCCACATTGACATTTTGGGGGGTTTTTCCATAATCGTCACGCTTGGCAGGCGGGTCGGCGATCGCAGTACGGTTGTTACAAAAGCACAGAGAACGCTGCTGCCCATTCTCTGGCAAGTCCCTTAGTCGCCTCTTACGACACCCACGGGATGATATGGGATGGTGCTATTCTTTACGTCCGACACCATACAGAGCGACTAGACTAATATACCTATACAATATCGGGTACTGTGGCTCCAATAAACAGTTTGTCGCTAACCGCCGCCTTTTATTGACGTCCCATTGGCGACGAGGATGGGATGTCTATAAAAGGGGAAGTTATAATAATTATTTATAATTTTTCTCCATTTCCCCGACTTGGTATAGTGGTCACAAGCGCAACTGCTAAGCAAGTGGTCCTAGGTTCGATACCCGGGTCGGGAAAACTGTTATTGGGTTTTTCCATCAAGAATTTCTCAGTAGCAGCCACGGAAACTGGATCTGTGCCCGGTTGATAGCAATAGGCGCGCCCATCATTACATAAGACATTAACATAATATTAGGTACACCTCTGCTAAATCTTTCGAGAATTACAGGCGTGATGTTTTTTATATGTTTTTCTCAATTTTACCACCTGCCAAGATTACGCTGAACATACGAAGTTCCGTAAAGATTAGCTGTCAAATCGCGCGTGCACTTTAGTTGATTTGATGTGACATGTTTGGACGTTCTGTATAGCATTCCGTAACACGTCAATACAATGGAATACATTATAGTTTATCAGCAATTTCATTGATACGGCGACACATCAAGTTGACTCTTCCAGTATAACATGGCCTCGTTTTGTATAGATTTCCCGTACAATGAGTGATAAACATCAACTGGTTTTGTATAGCTTGATTGGTCGCTCGCGGTCACTGGCAGTGTTTATAATGTCGCTGATGACAACTATAAATTGTTTTTACTTCATTAAAAGTTTCTGGGAACGCGTTTACCGTAAACCAAGAACAATAAATATCGATTGGGGAACCTTGCTTTGTTTTCATACGATAAAGAAATTAATGTACGGTCAGTAAAAGAGATAAGTGTCCAGTGTTCAGGAAGGCGTGGCCACGTGCTGGCGTGCCCAACTTGACGCTTATTTTTATCTTTTTGAGAAAACATGCACTACATTACAGACGGAAATTTAAGTTATTGCACAGCTAACAATGAAAAAAAAATTTAAGTACCTACAATTGTAAATGTTTTGTTTGTAAGTAAATTGTATTTTTGTGTATATTGTAATTGTTGTTTTCTTGAACATTTTTACTTCCAATTATCGTCAAAAGAAATCTTAGTCTGAAAATCCGGTAATTTAGAAGTAATTGACGAAAATAGGATATTTGCTAAAAATTTGTGAAATATTCATGTCTTGGACCAGAATGAACAAAGAAACTGACCGAATTGGAGTTTAATGAAATGCACACAGGTGATACTATACCGCCACAACATAAATTCGTCGAATTTCATGAACGAAAAAAAAAAATACCAAACAAAAAAAAAAAACATTTTTTAAACTTTATTCTCCATATCACTTAAAAAAATTCTATGAAAATCCGACCACTATAAACTTCGTTCCACCTTATTGTCTAATTGTACTCGACTAGAAGTGTATTGAAAAAAAAATGCAGGGCAATTTAATAAACAAGGCACAATTAAAATGGCCTTTTAATTAAATGAGAAAAAAAAAGAGTTAGTAATTAGGCTGAATAGCGTATATTACCTTGGCCAACATAATTTTATTTCATTAAACATAATATTGGGGGTACAACTGAAAATATTTTGATAGATTTGGCAGTTATCACAAAATATTTGTTATAAACGCACAAATGTCTGTAAAAGCAGCCATTTATTTTTAAAACAAAACAATAAAGTGTATTCTTTGTAGATAGTGAAAATTAATGATGAACAGATCAACTTTCGGTAAAAAATCTGTAAGTAAACACATTTTTTTTTAAATTATTGTTCGTGAAGTTGTTAGTGTTTTCGCCTAAAATTATTCATGTTATTTTGAGTAATCCCAACCGGGTAACCGTTATTCAATGTGACATATTTTCAAAAAGTGTGTCCTCTTTCTTCTAGCAATCGTCACGAAATGTAAAATGCGTGCTTATTATCTTGATTTCTGCTGTTTGCGAGATATCTTTGCGACACCTAAAGTAATTGACATAATTATACTTTTAATACATTATTTTTCCGACAAAATAGTTTATTTCATGTCGAAAACATTATGCAGTAGACTTCATACTATGGTAAGACACTGTAAACAATTTGAAATGTCATCCAACCTGCCATGCTGTTATTAATCAAACAAGGAACACTGTATAAAGCTTTTACGGTTTGAATTAATTAGAACCACAGAATATATCTTCGTGATTTTCAATTAGTTGAGATCTCACACTAATTAAAACTAACAAGGAAATTCATACATTCCCAATTACAAAACGTTTCATATAAAAAAAGACTTAGAATTCTGTTCTAAAACCATTAAAAAAAACATTAAAAAGGTGCTAACTTTTTAATTAAACCTAATTACATAACATGGACCATTAGTTTCAAACTATTCTTGCCCGAAGATTTTTTTTTCTTTGAAAACTTTTTCTTTTTGTTTCTTCACAGGGTATTTATATGTAAAATATTTTTACTATAAAACCTAGATGGATATAAATGAAAAGAACATTTAATCGGTGATTACTGCATGTAATGAACTAGCCTTATTAGGTACGTATACCTAATAGGTGTGCGGCAAATGATTGGCATTAGTGATGTGTGAAAAGTATTGATTAAAATGACCTTAGAGATCCTTATGGGCCAATCCTGCTGTTAGCCCCTGGTATGCGGTGCATCAACATCGTTTACTATTTTATGAATGCTTAGTAAATTAAATAAATAAAAAATCCAGCATTTTATTTGCATTTGAAAGTAAACATTTTGCTGAAATAACGAATATAATAAGTTTTTTTTTTGCATTTGTGTTTTTTATTAACTTATTTTTGGAAATGTACGCAAACAAGTTACTACATATAACATTGATTTTTTACATTTTTAATTCGTTCGATTTGGTACAAATACGGCGTGATTTTGTTATGGCATAGCACTATATAGGTCTTTGCCCAAAATAAAAAAAATATAAATATCTGTTTTGAAATAAATATTGTCAAACTTTCAAAATGTCAAGTGGATTTCTCAGTCATAGTGATCATAACAGGATGTGATCTATATTCGTTCCTTAAAATAAACTAGTAAAATGAGTAAAAGAGTTGACAAGTGTGTCTTTGTGTTGACAAAACATGAATAAAATTGCAATTTTTGTATCACGATGGTGACGACGATCATTCTGTATATCACATCATAACCTGACTTCAAAAAAGAGAGAAGAATCGAATAGAATATATAGCTAGAAAGATTAATAGACGAAGGCTCAAAAACGCCTTCTATTAATACAGTACACACTCTAAATGTGTGGAGTTAACTTAGACTGACAGCTAAAACACTAGGAAGTGGCGAATGGGGTGCGTTTTGGGGGACTGTCTCTTGTAATTTTGACGTTCAAAAAGTGCTGATTATCAGCCTCGTTTGAATAAATGACTTTTGATTTTTGATTTTGATTTTGACACCTTAATTTCAGTTTTGGTTACTTTCAGCTGATACTTATCGTTTTTTTCTTCGGTCGGTATGCACAATGAGCTATTAATATCGGCCCATATTTCGTCTTAAAGGTGTCATCAACAACATTTTTATTTTTTTCACACGCTTTGACATTAACCTTGAAATTACAAAAAAAAAAACAGATTCTACTGAGTAGTGTACTATAAATTATACAATTGGATTTGTTATTAATATTGTATATTCTTAACCTACTACCTGGTGCTCAAGAATTCGCCTGCGTGTATTTACATAATTTTAATCACAAAAAGAGAAGAGATTTAAGATGAGATGTAGACATGTGTCCTTCTACAAGTAGGTAGGTCAGGTAACCTGTATGCCATAACGATTCTATGGTTTGGGCATGATAAGATAATAGACAGACGGATAGAGGATACTTTAAGAATATTGGAGGAAAAATCATTACAACCTATTTTTGTTTGTCCAACATTTGGAATAATAACTAAAATACAGGAATGGAAACGCATTTTCAGGCATATTCTTAGGAAACTCGGCTATACATAAATACACAGATTAAAAAAACATGCTGGTCGAATACATAACCAATTATTTTTTAGAAATTGGTTATTAAGACGTAAGATCTTTTTTTTGCACGTGGTTTTCTTTCACCAATAAATGAGAAACATAAAAAAATATTTGTATTTCATTAAAAATCTTAAATCAAACATTGATTGATGCGACGATACATCTGTAACATGGACGTTTTTGTGAAATTAATAATCCTACAGCTTGAAATTTGTCTTTAAAGACCCCGAACAAATGGCTTACAAAAGCTCCTGAAATAGTTTTTGTCAGGCAAATAATACTATGTTTTCCGGGTTTTTGTGTGAGACTTTACGTTTCTGACAGTCGTGCCTTTTAGTAGGAAGGTAGTATTCGCTGGAGTTAGACAATAGCCGTCGCCAGAGCATTGTCATAGTACAGCTTCTTGGGTGATTTGCATTGGTTTAGTAGGTATTTCATTATTTCAGGTAACGCTGATAAAATTTTACAGTCGGACTCTTGACTGAAAATTAACAATAAAGTGCACATAATGTTGTTGTGTAATGTAAATGATGGGAAGAAAACAGTCAGCAGAAAAAGTTAGGTTTTGTTTCAGATCAGTAATGACAAATGTGTCAAAGCTGTAATTTAGGTTGTTGAATATTTATTAATTTGTTGTAAAATACGTGTTGGCTTGTGATTTATGAGCAAATATCTTGGGCATGGCACATTATTTTGAATTTGTTATTCATCCTTTTTTTTGATTTTGTTTGACCTGCTATCACTGGTCTTTATGACTTGCAAGTAGTCTCATTTGTATAATTAAAACAAAATAATAACCTGATTTGTTATTATAAGAATCCTGCGTTTACCCATAAATGTCTCCGCTAGAAAATATTTTTTTTTTCATAGTTTGGTGATTTTATACAAAAATTAGTTGTTTTTGCTTCTAAAAAATATTATCTACGGAACTCCCATATACATACACCTTCGATCTTGACCTAATCGTTTACTAACAAAACAGCAATTGATAAATAATGATGAATAGCGTACCTCGGTTTAACAAACGTTGCGCACTTCAGTGGTCATTTTCTGAGAAGCTCGCTAAGCCAGTGCGCACATTCCCAGAAAACGGGCGATCGTCCGCGGAAAGCGCATGATATATTCCATGTATGTTTTAATACACTTCTGAGAATTTCGAGTAATGTTACTAGAAAACTAGTTATGTTTCGCAGTAGCGCTCCCGTGCAGTTTGAAATAAAAACTTTTTGTTTACAGTTGAACGGACAGCGACCCCGGGTGGATAGGTTCATAGCTCCTCGGGAGCAGTTCCCGGAGTTGTGCAGGAAGATGAAGTGGGCAGCCAGGGAGAAAAGCGCTGATGACGTGTGGGTGAGTGGAAATATTCCAGAAAAAAATCTTGAGGATAAGATTCCCTTATTTTTTTTCTAAATTTTGCCACATGTTATATTGTATTATTTAATTACAACTAAATAAGACTTTTGTCATTATGACATAATATGCGGAGTTTCAAATAGACGAAGTGAAGCGAAGAACGGGCCAATTGGAAAATGGTAATTTTAATTGAATGCAAATATATAACACAGTTTTTCAGCAATACCTACGTATACCATTTTTTGCTATCTTTAAAATTTGCACTTATTTAACTTTTTAGTGGTATTTTTATACTACTAGTAAGTAGTAGTAGTACCAGTAAATTAAAAAAAAAGACATTCGACACTCTTTGCAGGCACACGCTGTGCACTTAGAATCTATAAGTAATTGCCACTAGTGGATTTGAGTTAGTGTAGAGATAAAATAAGAGCGTGACTTTTGTATGTAAAATACTCTCTGCAATTATCGTGAACTTTGACACAAATTACCAACGCAGTTCTGGACTCTGACAGTAAGGCATCGTTCACATCAAACGTATTGTACGCCGCCGACTGTGAGTATGCACACTGTATAGAGGTATGTGTTTAGTCAGTTCGGTGTGAACAAGAAGTTAAATAAATATATATGGAAAAGCGATAAACAGCGTAACGCGCGCTCACAGTCAGCGGCCGTCAATACGTTTGGTCTGAACAATGCCTTAAGAACATTAACACGGCGACGCAACAAGCTATAAATTTCCAGTATAAAATGGTATCGCTTTGTATAGATTTCCCGTACAATGAGAGATCCGCATAAACTAGGTTTTTATAGCACGATTGGTCGCCATGCGTACATAAGAGCAGGGAATTATCTTACTAACGACGAGAAACTTAACTTCTCATAACAAAAAATAGCATCTTTAAGAACACAAAGCATTTAATAGTAAAAAGATAGCTTATTCCCACGCGCTTCAAAAAATGTGGCTTATTCCCACGCGCTCCAAAAAATGTGGCTTATTCCCACCCGCTCTACAAAAAGGGGGCTTATTCCCACCCACTCCAAAAATGTGGCTTATTCCCACGAGCTCCAAAAAAACAAAACAGCAACACATAAAATCGGCTACGTCCCGGGGCTTATGATGCCAATTAGAATCACGTATCACATTTGGTCATATTTCTGGGTGTTATTTGAACTATCAAACTGAAGAACTTCCTCCGTGAATCCATCGCCGTCTTCGAAAAAAAAAATTGTATTGTATATGTTTAAATAGCAAAGCCGTGTTATACTGGAAATGTTTTGCTTCATGTGTCGCCGTGTGTTCGTAGGTAAATTTAAATATTAGGTAGATACACGTTTTTGTACTTCAAGCTCTTGAATCCTTGCACCTGTCTTTTTATAAAGTAATTGTCAAACCAAAATTATATTTAATAGCTATAACGGCTGTTCATAACAGCTGCATAAGATAAACAGGTAATATATTATTTACGACATATAATAATACTATCTGATCCTCCGTTTTAATATCAGGACCATTTTTATGCACTTGAAGAACGACGCTCAAAAAGTCATATCAAACAACTTAGCACGTCAACATACAGATAATATGCTTTATTCAAAGAATACTATAAAGAATGTCATAAATAGAACTGCTAATCTGAATAAGGATGCGTTTCTACCCGAATATATGCGAGAAAAAAGGCGAGAGAGAGTGGTGTGAGGATGCGCAGTGAACTCTGCTGTGCCAAGAAGTGATCTTATGCATGCATACAACATAGCGACTGAGATAGGTCACAGATCGTCGCTTTGTATATAAGGCGATTCTCACACGACATCGGTCGAGGTGAGATCTGCGTCCGCGCGGATCTCACGTCGCATCGTCTTGTATAAAATCCGATGATGTCCAACACACGTATCCGCTGCTCTGTATGGTGTCGGAGCTCTGTGTATAGTGTCGGACGTAAAGAATAGCACCATCCCATATCTTCCCGTGGGTGTCGTAAGAGGCGACTAAGGGACTTGCCAGAGAATGGGCAGCAGCGTTCTCTGTGATTTTGTAACAACTATACTGCGATCGCCAACCCGCCTGTCAAGCGTGGCGATGATGATGATGACACGTATCCGCTAGCATTAAGATATAAAAGTAAAATAAAAAACAAATTAATTTCCTGTTATCAATTAAGAAAAGGTGGCATTAGTCTCTGGTGCCAGTTTCGAAGTGATGTCTCACTTCGAAACTGGGACCAGGGACTAGTTGTAGTTGACCGCTAACCCTATTTGATTAGCTAATAGATGAAGAAAGACTACCCATCTTAATCTCTTTGTACCATAATACCTTTATGTATTTAACATTCTATTTTGCTACCTACAGTATACAAAATACCTACAACAGAAAAGATACGCGAGCTACTTAGACGAGGCTTTCGGCTTGGAGCCGGTGAAGTCTGAACTATCACAGAATGGAGACGAGGATACTGTGCAGCTGTGGCCCTGTGTTCCTAGGAAGAGAAGCTACCTGTCTTCCGCTGACAGCATACTGGATCTGCCTACATATAGCTACGCTGCATGTATGTTATTCATTCATTAAATACAGCGTGTATTAGAAAGGTGCGGTCCTATTTTAGGGTGAGATTTAGACCATCAAACTGAATAACTTTCTCCATGGACCGTAGATTTCGCTGTAATATAGTCGTTTTTCAATATTTCTTCTTATTTTCTATATTTTACTAGCTATCCCGCGCAACTTCGTCTGCATCACATTTTCCCCGTTTTCGAAATAACAGATACCGCCATCTGTTAGAATCGTTTGGAGCTAACAGATAATTGTGACTTAATTTGCAATACAATAATATTGCGACTATAAATTGAGATGTAAGCTAGCCTATCTTTCAAGTTGAATCAAACTGCACATGGTGTGCAAATTTGATTCAAATCGGTTAAGTAGTTTAGGAGTCCATCCCGGACAAACAACGTGACGCGTAATTTATATATAGATAGATAGATTAACCGACTTCTTAAAAAGGAGGACCAGCATTTTTGTAAAAAAGTACACCTCACACCATTTCTCCGTGATTACTGATCCGATTTAGGTGTTTCTTTTTTCATCTGGTAGAGGAAGCTCGCGCGGTGGTCCCATATGAATTTTATTAACTTTGCTTAGTACCTTTTGAGTTATCATTACATATGTATGGACGATGTGCTAGTGTCTAGTTACAATAGATATTTGATTAGGATTTAAGTGAGATAACGCAACTAAAACGGGTAAAATATATTCGGAAGTCGGTGGCTAAAAAGTCAATGAAACAAACAAAACTCAACGACTCCTGTAATACAGTTACCCATTTTTTAGTATTGTTTTGGAAGTCGGTTGTTTTTTTTTTCAAAAGAGGGTTTTTCACGAAATGTGCCACTGTTTCCTATTTATTGTCTTCTTCCTGTTTTTTTCCATAGTTCCCGAGTTGCTCGACTGGTCGAACGACAACATCTTGGTAGCAGCGTTGGGCAGGAACTACCACAAATGGTCCTGGAGATCACAGAGCCTCATCAGCCAGGGTGTCACGGATTATGAGATACACTGCTGCAAGTTTGACCCTCAAGGGAAGCTGCTCATTGTTAGCATTTGAACTTTTCATATAATATTTAGCAAATAACAATAATTTTGTTATTTAGGAGTATATTTTTAATAGATTGATATCAGAATATCATCACATAATCATATTTTTGCTGATGAACATAGAGACGGGTAGGTGACTACTTGATAATAATAATTATCTTTAAGAATGACGACCACGATGAGGCCATAAAATATAAAGAAATTAATGCTCTATGGAAATAGGGCTGTGCATTTGATAGTGCAGCGGTGCAATGTATTGGCTAAAGCATTTCTGTTTACCACCTAGTATAATGATATATGGTTTCTTTTGTAACTGTGCTGTTTCTCAGCTTAAGGCCAAATTTTTCTATATTTTTTTTAATTTTTCCACAGGTAGGCACTGAAGTCAAAAGGGTAGAGGTGCATGACAATGCGCAGAGCAAGTGTATCGAGAAGAACAGCTGCCGGTGCCAGGAGAAGGTCAACACTGAGTACTGCTCCATCACAGCAATGGACTGGAGCCCTACTGGGAACTCGTTTATCACGTAACCTCAGCTTCATCCATACTTAAAGTTAACATTATAAATGCGAAAGGAAATCTGTCTGTCTGTTGCCTTTTTATGCCTTAACGGGTTTCGATGAAACTTGCCACAGTATGTGAACTTTTCACGAAAAACTATGTAAATTAAATAATGTATCTTTCAGAATTTTCGACACTGCGAGAAAATAACAATCATATTCAACCATATGACCCCAAAAGCCTTAAGCCATCACAGACTTTTACTTATAAGATTTTTTTCAAATGTTCTCTACATTCTTCACCAGAGGCTGTTCCCGAGGAATGTTGAGCACTTTCACTCGTAACGCGACGCCGATCAGCTGGCGTCAAGCCAAGAGGAACGCCATCCTCATCGTCAGGGTGTCTCCAGACGCGCGGTACGTCGCGGCAAGTGCTGTCAATGATGACGATGTCTGGGTCTTCACCTGGCCCAGTCTCCAGCTGTTTTCTAGTCTGAAATCTGACTGGACTATTAAGGTATTGTTTCAAAGAACCTCAGATGCAAGAACGAGCGAAGCGAGCTCGAACGTCACCTTGGATCAATTAGATTTTATTTAGACTATTCTTACGGAAATAGGACACACTCATTTGGTCAACTTGTGTATGAAGACTTTCTTTTTTTTATATTCACACTATGCGTCATATGAGGACAGCCGTGCGATTGATCGCAAGGATGAAACGTATATAAAACTGATTTCTATTCGCACTGTCTGTACCACCGTCTGTATGGTGTCGGACGTAAAGAATAGCACCATCCCATATCTTCCCGTGGGTGTCGTAAGAGGCGACTAAGGGACTTGCCAGAGAATGGGCAGCAGCGTTCTTTGTGCTTTTGCAACAACCGTACTGCGATCGCCAACCCGCCTGCCAAGCGTGGCGATTATGGCAAAACCCACCCTTTTGGGGGAGGCCTATGTCCAGCAGTGGACGTCTTTCGGCTGAAATGATGATTCGCACTGCGACGCGGCTGCCCGCAAACCACTCCTGTTACTCGGAGGGCTGCAGACCCACTGTTGGCTTCCCGGATTCAAGCGTTAGCGAGTTCGAAACGTGTAATGTACATTTTATGCCTTTTGTTACGGCCTTACATACATGTAGCTACATACGTAGGGTCTGGGAATTGTATGATAAAACTGTGTGGTTTTTGTGTCATGGTAGGCTCTAACGTGGCACCCATGGCGCAGTGCCCTCCTCGGCATTGGCGCTGTAACGTCGAACATGCACGCTCGCGTGGCGCTGTGGGATGCGCCCACGGGCAAGGTTCGGAAGCAGAACCTCGGGAGGTACCACTATAGCTTGGACGCCATGCTGTTCAGCAGGAGGACGGGCGAGCTGGTGCTCAGCCTCTGGAACACAGGTAGAGTGATATGTGTCATTTGGCTGTTCGAAATGCTTATTTAGCTTGTTTCTGTAAATTAGAGGTATTGCAAATGTTAAGAACTCTAAGATTTAAATATTTTTCCTGGATTTTAGTTAAAAAAGGTTAAAAAGGGCGCATCTGCGGAAAAAATATGAAAAAAGTCTTAACTAAAAAAAGGCGCACCCTAGTAGTAAGGTTCATTTTCCCAATTCCATTTCTTCAGATGCCTTTACCTTTTACTTTTCTGTTTTCCTTTTACTTACGGCTGCAGAGATTTTGTAATATCTGTAATATACCTTTTTTCTTAGGTGGGTACTTTGAAATATGTTGGAGTTAATAGAACTTTCTATTGTTTAGTAAGCTTACACGTTTGTCAACAGACAGGGAATCAACGACCCCGAAAACATCTTCTCAACTGGTAGTGATGAGCGATCCGGACACCGTTGTAGACCAATGGGGAGAGGGCCGGTCAGGGCTGGACCGCGTGCGGACAATGGTGTTCAGTCCGGACGGGACTAAACTTGGTAATGGCACTGTATTGTTGGTTACTGACACTGCTAGCCTGTGTCACCCCTCTGCTGGGCAAAGGCGTCTCTCCATGACAGCAAGTTGCGACCCCATGTTGCGATTCATGGCTAATGTGGACCCACTGGTCGCTGGTCTTATCCAGCTCGTCCCACCATCATTGTTGGCAATCAGATTATTAATTAATTAAGGTTTTTCAAATGGGTTTTGGCTTAATCGTGTGGTATTCTTATTTGAATTTTTGGCATTGTAACGCGAATGAATAGTTGCGCCTAATGACAATGTGTGTGTTTAGATTTAAGAGCGTTTACGCCTTACTACAATTCATACTAAAAAAAAAGTAAAATGTTACAGCTAAATTAGACTGATTATAAATTATCTATAGAAAAAGAAATTTCCAATCACCTTTTTTAAACAGACATTTCGAAACGGTTCTTAGTAACTTTTTAGACCTTTGTATCCTGCTTATGCGTATTAAGTTTCATTGAAATCGGTTCAGTCATTTCGGAAAATAAGGACTTGAAAGTTTGTATGAAATGCCGTAACCCGTAAGGTGTAAACGCTCTTAAGTGCGAATACTTTAAGGCGATAATTCATTAGGAAAACCACTTTCCCCAATGACTATGGCGAATTTTAATTGATATCGTTATCGTCGTTCACACCATCAAGTCACTAGTTTAGTTTACGATAAATATTCTATGGTTTCTAGCAACGGCGACAGCGGACGAAGACTTGATCATCTGGAACTTTCTCCCAGAAGATAAGAGAAAAAGAAAACTCTCTTGCAAACGATTCTCCGCAATTCCCGTATTTTTGGACAAAGTTACTAACGGTGTTTCCTTTCGATAGGTTCTCGTATATGTATTATTGTTGTCTATCTATTAAATTATTGCAGTCTTCTTATGAAATTTATTTATTTGATAATAAATATTGTAGTTATTATTTTGTTTTTATTTGTATCCAATTTGACTGCCTATTCTATTTGTTTACTTTTTGTGAGATAATTTTCAATGTCAAGGCTTTACTCCGCACTCATTGGGGTACATAAATAATTCATTTAATAAGGCGAATGCGCTAAAACTGCTCGCGAAGTTTTCAGTTTTTTGCTAGTTGTTGATCTAAATATGATATTTATTTTTGACAGGAAATAATATGTCTTCATGAAATTGTTACATTTATATCAGTATTTTCCTTCCTTAATTCATGTTTTCTCTTATCAAAGTATAAAACATTAAAAAAAATGATGACCCATAGGCATCAGGAACAAGGGGCAGGTATTCTCCTTATTATTAAGTTGTACAAAAAAGATCGCGTTTATCATGGCCATGGCGTCAATTATGATAAACGAGATCTTTTTCTTAATGTTAAACATGATCCCAGCACTTGAGCATCAAATATTTAGCTCATCGATTTAACAATCATCATAATTACCATTAAAAGTGTCCACTTATTCTAATTACTGGACATTAATACTGATTACTTTGTAAGGTGATTGTTTCTATTATTGTCTACTATTATGGAAATTATAAAAGGAGGTGTCTGATGAGCTGACAAGTAATAGAGAAGTATGGAACAAGAAGACATGCTGCGCCGACCCTACATAAATTGGGATAAGGGCAAGAGAATGATGATGATTACATTTCAGGCTCTGTATGGTGTCGGACGTAAAGAATAGCACCATCCCATATCTTCCCGTGGGTGTCGTAAGAGGCGACTCAGGGACTTGCCAGAGAATGGGCAGCAGCGTTCTCTGTGCTTTTGTGACAACCGTACTGCGATCGCCAACCCGCCTGCCAAGCGTGGCGATTATGGCAAAACCCTCCAAAATGTCAATGTGGCGACACTTGGGGGAGGCCTATGTCCAGCAGTGGACGTCTTTTGGGCTGAAATGATGATGATGATGACATTTCAGGATAGATCAACTATAAGCTTCTTCACTCAACTGCGATTTAATTTTCATCCCAAGACTGAGACCCCGTACCATCACCAAATTGGGTATCGGAGCACGGTAAGGACTATCCTTGCGTGCAGCGTTAAAACAGTTAAAAACTTTCTATTCCTTGGTCCCTTTTTAGGGTTCCGTAGCCGAATGGCAAAAAACGGAACCCTTATAGATTCGTCATGTCTGTCTGTCTGTCTGTCTGTCTGTCTGTCTGTCTGTCTGTCTGTCTGTCTGTCTGTCTGTCTGTCTGTCCGTCTGTATGTCACAGCCACTTATTTCCGAAACTATAAGAACTATACTGTTGAAACTTGGTAAGTAGATGTATTCTGTAAACCGCATTAGGATTTTTACACAAAAATAGAAAAAAAACAATAAATTAAGGGGGTCCCCATACTTAGAACTGAAAACCAAAAAAAAAATTTTCATCAAACCCATACGTGTGGGGTATCTATGGATAGTTCTTCAAAAATGATATTGATGTTTCTAATATCATTTTTTTCTAAACTGAATAGTTTGCGCTAGAGCCACTTCCAAAGTGGTAAAATGTGTGTCCCCCCCCCCCTCTAATTTCTAAAGTAAGAGGAGGAAAATTCTGAAAATATTTAGGATTGTAGAACGTAAAAAAAACTATCAACGAAAATTAGTTTCAATAAGATATGATATTTAGTTTTTGAGATATGGGTCTTTTTCATCAAACTGCAGCAGTAACTTTGTTTTTCATAAACATACTATGAAAAACAAATTTAGTTTTGCGGTTGTGTGGAAGTTTACTAACTAATACTACTAACTAATGAATGACAGTTCAAAATATTGTTATTATATTGTTTGGAGCTATGGAACCCTGTGTGCGAGTAAGACTCGCACTTGGCCGGTTTTTTTTTGTTTGATTCCTGTTGGTCGAAAAACGGTGGTCAAACACCTGGGATCATTAACAGAGCCTGAGTTTTTTTTTTAAACAAAACACATTTTAAGGATCGCGTATTTTTCGGTTAACGTTTTTTTTTGTTAAACTACTATTGGGTAATATTTGTGCGGACCAATAGAAGTAAGGGTGTTAAACAGATGTGGTCATCGTGTACACGGGATTTTGTTTGAAAAATGGCCTATTCCCTCTTATCTGATAGTACATATTTTTTTACTTTGTTTTTGTCAATATGCCCTTTGCATAGTTTCTTTGATCATACTTTACTTCCCACAATAATTATTTTTCTTTAACAATACAATTATTATCATATTGACGAAAAACACAACTTATTGTTTCTTTTCTCTCTATATTCCGCGTTACCATGGCGACATATTGTTGAGCGACGTACAGCAAGATGAGTTGATCTGAAACATCGTATGCCAGTACAGCATCACAGCCTGATATGATGGATTGTGACAAGTTCAGTCATTAACGAGTCAATTAACCTTTCATTCCTCACTCATTAATAGGCGGAAATTGACGCATACGTATATAATACATGGGCAACGGAATTCACTTAAGGCTTTTTAATCAATTTCATGGAACTATCCATATTTTATGTGTGGTGGCAAAATACATTAAAAATCAATTAGGTGGGACAGCTGTGGATTTTGTAAAAAGTTTATTATAATACTTTCCTCAAAAACTCTAAAGATTCTCTAAGGGTTCGGCAAAAGTAGTCAATCGATTGCTAAAACGTAGAGTGCTAACATTGCAAAGTAGCAGCTATGTCTATCTACCCTACAGTTTTTAATAACACGAAACAAAAAAATAAAAACAATAATAAATAAATTAACAAAATAAAATTAATTATTTAATGGTTTAAATATAGAAGTCTATTCACGAATCAAAGATGGCGGCAGTTTGTTAAATTTTCTAGGGGTGCTGAACTGCTTATCATCATCATCCACAGCTTGAGCTCACCTACTGCTGGATGTAGGTCTCTCTTGTTTTGTGCTAATCTTCACGTTCCTTGTTTTTTTTTTTTATTAAGCTGTAAAAACACATACCGCACCGTTCGGGATGACGGTTTGGTTATGGTGGGGCATGAACACACAAAAAAAAAATCACCGCCGTTAACCTACTGTCGCCTTTGTGGATGGGCCGCGAGAACTGCTACGTTGTAACATTGTTGTCTATTTATATAAATTACTAGCGACCCGCCCCACAGTGGAACGAATGTATGGGAGCGGTTGGACGTAGACATGTCCGAAAAAAAAGAGTAAAATTATGCCAAACTAATGATGCCATCTTATTCGATTACTTAATGCCTTCATAACTTGTGGTGATGAATTTCTTCATAACTCCCATATTTCGGGAGTAATTTGAGAAAATGTGATATTTTACTATGAAAATGAGTGTATCGAGCTCTCTCCCTCCTGATTCCGGGCTTGTTTCAAGTAGCGGTCTCTAATATCATAATGCTAATACTAAGAGCTATATTTAATACTAAGACACATAGTGCGCCAAATGTGCACTTTCTGGGATAAAGAGTGATGTTTATTTTATAACACAATTTTTTTATTTTTTGTTTATTTTTGTTGATTAAAACCGTTTTTCTAAAGGTTTACCTTATTACAATAACATTTCTGAGCAGCCAATTAGAGAAGATATAAGCTAATTAGGATATATAATTAGGGACTTAAGGTTTACATATAAAACTGATGCACTAATGATTACTGATAAGAACATTGCTATTATTTAATTACTAAATGGCTCTTAATACACTAATTTAGCATGCATCATTTACTAATTATCACAATAACTAATTACCTTGCAATATTTAACAAAGGATACCTGGGATACCTGGATTTTATATAAATAGGTCACTATTAGTAACTTTAAAATCAGTGTTGATTTACACCTCGTTGTATCCAAGCTAATCTCGCAATGTATTTTCCAAATTTTAATACAAATCTTGATATTCACGTTGCTTTATGCGCACGCGCACATAAAGATTTACGCGACTTTAACTATTTGTTCAGTGTTTTAAAAGATAACAGTTGTGTTCAGTTATGTGAAAGTGCTGAAACAAGTTTAAAAGACTGGTGTCGTCGATTTTGCTACCGCATTTATGCAAAATGGACACAGTCTGGAAGAAGCACAGATAAAATTCGGAAGAAACATGAGATTTGGCTACAGGCTGCAATTCAATGGCCGGAATTACAGAATGAAAATATGGAACCTTCTACAGAAAATATAAGTGACGTCATCGAGCCCATAATTTCTCCTGCTAAATCTGATGCTTCAACTTGTACACATCCTAGTCCTCGTAAATCTTTTGAGGACCTTAGTAACCGGCAAAAAAGAAGACGCACTGAAGATAGTCTTTCATGCAGCAGTAGCAGCGCTGAAATTATGTTTTCGGCCGAAAGGGCGCTTCAAAAGGCAGGACAAAGCGATACAGCTTATGTTATGAAATACTTGACGGAGAATCCAGAAGAGGCCTCAAAAATCAAAGCCTTCATTGAAGGTAAATCAATTCAGGTACGGGAAATATCCCCTTTGAAGGCATTGGCTCTTTATGTATCGATGAACTTATCGAAATGGCGCTATAACACTCTTCGGGATTTCAACACTCAAGAAGGAGCTCTTCAATACCCGAGTTACTACATGTTGGTTAAAGAAAAAATTAAGTGCTATCCGGCCAAAGAAGATCTCACAGTTACAGAGAGCTCTGCAAAAATCAAATTACAAGCCTTGATGGATTTAACCTCAAGAAGACTTATTAGGTCGTTAGAAACCCCTGTTGATCCCAATCAACAGCTCGTATTGACCAGCAAATGGGGTTTTGACGGATCATCTAGCCAAAGCATTTATCATCAAAGGACGAGTGAAGATGAGCAAATCGATCTTGCTAGTAATTTTATGATTAGTCTTGTACCACTGCGGCTCGTCTCAAAAGGTGTAACAATTTGGGAAAACGAGCGACCATCTTCCACTTCATTTTGCCGGTCAATATTGTTTAAGTTTATAAAGGAAACCAAAGAAAATGTGCAGAGAGAGATGGCTGAAATCGAAGCAGAGATTGAAGCCTTAACTCCATCCACCATCACTGATGGAATTAGTGTCAAACACCAACTGCTGTTGACAATGATTGATGGTAAAATTCATTCCAATAAATCCAATACACCAGCTTCAGTGTGTGACATATGCAAGGCTTGTCCTAAAGAAATGAATAATTTAGAGTTAATCAAAGATAAACACGCAAACGAGGACATGTATAAATATAGCAAGTATCCGTCCAAAAGGAAATAAGTTTGTAAAAAAATCTTCTTTTAAGGAATTTTATGAGCTTACGGATTCTGAGAAAAGTGATATCGAATTTGTTAACATAAATGATTTAGCGGACATCGATTCTGAATTTGAATTAATTGATGATGATGATGATGACGAAGATAATTAAATGATGTTATTGTTTTAAAATGTGTAACTTAGTAAATTAGAGCTTACATCTTAATTATTTATTGTACTTTTAATGAAACTAGGTAATTTATTATCAACTTACTTAAAAGTCATACTCTCATCAGTTCTTGTGAATATTTTTGTTAATATATATTTCTGTATATATATAATATATTTATAGACCTCTTAATAAGTCTGTCTGCGGTTTAAAGTAAATACAAATGGGGAAAAAACGTTTTTTTTTTTAAATTTTCATTTCCTTTTATCCCAGAAAGTGCACATTTGGCGCACTATGTGTCTTAGTATTAAATATAGCTCTTAGTAATAGCATTACGATATTAGAGACCGCTACTTGAAACAAGCCCGGAATCAGGAGGGAGAGAGCTCGATACACTCATTTTCATAGTAAAATTTCACATTTTCTCAAATTACTCCCGAAATATGGGAGTTATGAAGAAATTCATCACCACAATTTATGAAGGCATTAAGTAATCGAATAAGATGGCATCATTAGTTTGTCATAATTTTACTCTTATTTTTCGGACATGTCTACGTCCAACCGCTCCCATACATTCGTTCCACTGTGCGCCCCGGCTTCGCACGTGTGCAATGCTAATACAAAATATACTACAGAATGTTCTTCATATAAAACGTTCACAGCTTTTTTGTCACCGCCGCAACCGCTATGTCCCTGAATTTTCAATATCTAATATCTTCGAAAATTCATATTCATTTAAATAACATGCTGTTAAGGGCCATATTGATCTATATTAAATGCACAATGTATTTAAGGTAGGTACAGACAGCGTCAGTATGTGCTAACCCCTCTACAGTCGGGCCGAGTACGCCAGGGGGGTAACTACTTAATGACGCTGTCTGTACTTAATTGGATAAGGATTAATGCTGTATTGCTTAAAATCGCTTAGTAAATAAGCCATTATTTCTAGTAAAAATTAAAGGATAAAAAATGGTTATTGTGGGTTATCCCTAAGATATAGACATATACAATCGCGAAATTTTTTGTAGACTTTTTTAAGGTGTACAATACTGTAGTACATTATTTTGATCTGTATCGTAGGGTTAAGCCAGCGTTTGAAATGAAAGCGCAAAAAATGTGTTTATTTACGACATCACATTGGAAACCTCTAAAATTATCAGTGTTTTTCTACTATATTATGCATGTAGTAAACATATATATGTTTAACTTCCTCTTGAATCACCCCATCTATTAAAAACCGCATCAAAATCCGTTGCGTAGTTTTAAAGATCTAAGCATAGATAGGGACAGACAGACAGCAAGCGACTTTGTTTTATACTATGTCGTGATTATATTGAGAGAAACAGCATACCAATGTCTTTTAGTTTCTAACTTCGGCTTTGACTTTGGTGAAATTCTGTTTTAAGATTTTAAAAACCGATATTTCATATTCCGTTAATCTAAGATACAGTAAAAAGAGTTAATAACTGTCTTAATTTTTGAAAGAAACATTTTGCCCGCGGTTTCTTGATAACTCGGGTAAAAAGTATACTTGTTGTCTCTGACAAAAACAGGGTTTTATCACCGATGGACAAAATTACGTTATCGTTAATTGGATGAAACTCTGAAATTCATTCTGAAAGAGTTTTTCCATTCACTTAAGAGCGTTTATACCCTACGGCATTTCATACAAACTTTCTAGACGTTATTTTCCGAAATGACTGAACAGATTTTAATGAAATTTCCTACGCATAAGCAGTATACATAGGTCTAAAAAGTTACTAAAAACATTTTCGAAATGTCTTTTAAAAATGAAGATAAATGGAAATTTCTGTTTCTATAGATAATTAAAAATCGGTCTAATTTAGCTGTAACATTATTTTTCGAAAATGTTTTGTAGTAACTTTTTAGACCTATGTATACTGCTTATGCGTAAGAAGTTTCATTAAAATCTGTTCACTCATTTCGGAAAATAACGACTTGAAAGTTTGTATGAAATGCCGTAGGTGATAAACCTTCTTAAATTGCGTGTAAAAATGTTATGCAAAAAATATTTTTATGATTGGGTGAATTATTTTGCTTAATGGAGAGCCAATTATACAACTGCTTAGATATTACTTTGTTTTGTTATCAAAAATTACTGTTTAAATTATAGGTAGGGACAGGGTGTTAACATTAAAAACAATTTAAGGTTTTAAAACCTTGAATTGATTTTCCACATTCATATTATTTTTTTAAACATATAAGCTTTAAATGAGGCTATAAGCATTTTTCTCGGACAATTTAAATTCAATCGAATAGGACGATTGAGTATTGTTTACGCATTGTAACGAGTTTATTATATCGTTACATGTCTTTGACCAATTAGTCGATTTTTGAACGAATTTTTCTAGCTGTCATTTTTAAACTATGTTAGTTTCTGAAGGTTTGAAGTGTCAAATTTTGGATGTGTCACTTTGCGTCCTTAACTGGCGGTCGTAATGTCGTCTGAAAATTATTAATTTCAATCTGGTTGAATCCAAGATAACTTTTGGCTTTGAGATGCCATTTATATAATATAAAAGACCCAGGGAGTGGTGGAAGGATTGTTCATTCGGATTTCCTGGTGAGTTTTGATGCTTTCGAACAAATTCTTGGTTTCTTCTCCTACAAATTCTTCCATCGTTACGATTTAAACTTATTGTTTCCAGATCCCATTGTGCGTCTCTTCAATGACTCTGTCACCTAATATATATTATAGGTGCATTGGGAGAACTCAATTTTGATGGAATAAACGGTAAGTCTCCTTTCTATGAATCGCCACGTTTCCACGAGGTCCAAAGATTCGGCAGAACACGTTACTATCTATCGTTTCCGTATTTCTTTTGCAGCTAGCAGCTGCTGGCGGTTTTATACCAGTCTTATTCAGGTTATTCTGGGTTAAATTCCGATGCAGTTCTTGCCAATCCACGTGTCGACAATATATTCGATGCCTGAGGTCACCTTTTAAATTCATTTTACAGCCTTTTGCTGAGTAACCTATTTTTTAATTCAATTTACAGGATGCAATTAATAACAACACAAAAAAATTATGTTAGTAATACAATTTAAGGAAAATCTTAAATCATAAGCTACTGGCTTTAATAAATTAAAATGTTCAAGGGTATATTTTGCTGGTTTCATTGAAAATTTATTTCAAAAAGCTACCTCCCTGCAGATTAAAAGTTCGATCCCTTCGATTTGACTATCTGGCTATTTTTTTTAGTGTGCTCCAAGGCGCCCGAAATCCTGTTTATATTTTATTTTTAGGAGAACACACCTTTAATTTTGTTCCAATACACACCTACATTGGCGTAGGTGGCTTTATATAATCTCACACACCGCTAATAAGGTTACAGCATGTAGACATCAAAAGAATCAGGTATTTTTGTGTAAACTTTTCTAAAGCATAAAATCAACTAAGCTAAAACGACTACGTTTCAATATAGGCGAAGACACGCAAGCATATGACAGGTGTAATTCATCTCGACTATCAGTTATTATGAGGAATCAGGCAAAAACAGACAGTACAATTAAAGCAAAGGGGCCCATAGATTGGTTTGACTTACCGATCAGCAAGACAATAAATGTTTAAGGCTCAACGGCGAAACCAAATATAGTTCGATGGGTGGGGCTTTTCTCGCGAATGCTGCGGCGGCGTGGAGAAACTCCGAAAAACTATTTTTATTCTCTTTGGCGACTGAGGCGATGTCGATTATTCTGCCAGCTTCATGTAAAAAAACGGACTTACCTTTACAAATTGTTTAGTGGACACAGTCCGCATGTCATAATAATATCCAATTTGTTTCAGTGCACGCAAACTATATTTATTACTTTTGTCGGAATATTATATTATGTCGATAATCTTATTCACAACGTTGATTAATAGAAAAAAAAACAAAGCATACAAAAAGCAAATGAAAAATGAAAATTTAACGTCCCCAGATTGCTCTGAAAACTACTACTCAGCAATAAATAAAGGAACATAGCAATAATGTGGGAGTGCAACAGCACTATCCACTATGTTTTCCTTTCTAGATCATCATTTTCACAAATCTGTCAATGCACTTGTCATTTTTCCTTTTGACATAAACCTTATGATAACAAGAATAAAGATCACTGTATCGTAAAGATAAAGTCAACCTTCCTAACTCACTGAGGCGGAAGCTCGTCGACATTTATATCCTATCCTAACCTATGGCGCTCAAACTTCGTCTTTGACTGAAGCTTAGAAGTCCAAACCCAACGATTGCTAAAGAGCGATTTTATTAGCATTCTCAATATTAGACTCTCCGGTCGAATGCGCAACAATATTAAGACAGGCATCGCCGAGGTTGGTGGTCTGCGAGGTTAAAATGGGACGGGGTGGTTCACGTTTCTAGAAAATCGCTACTTGTTCATGAAATAGTCATTGAAATGGATTAAATGAATTTTGAGCGTTGAATTGATAATTTGAATAATTCTACAAAGTGTTTTTTGCATCCTCGTCAAATTCAAGGAGGTAATGGGCTAATGATTCTTGATCCGAATCAATAATAAAATGGGTAGGTAATTTTTATACTTTTTTCTTATTTACGGAAACCAGTAAGTGTGAACAACTCGTGTTTTAAACGCGGCCCCTCTTTTACTCGCCCTATAACCACGCTTTCATACATACCTACAAGAAAATCACAAACGTTTATTCGATAATTTAATAATCCCTAAACCACGTTAGGGGGGTTATTCTGATATACTGAAAAACTTAAACAACCAAAAAAATCATCATTTATTATTAATTAACTAGGTACTAAATTGATTATTTATGTGTTTTGTGACAACCTCCTGAACTTTGACGAGGATGAAAAACAGCACTTTGTGTTACGGTCGCAAATCATATTTGATTTAACATACACTGTCCTGCAAAAATGTAAAATAAAGAATTTCGCAGGGTAGCCTGGTATTTCCCCCTTAACTCCGACGATAAAGCAATTTCGATGGCTTATTAAGCAACCATTAATTATAAACGAATCTATCAGAACGATATCTGACAGAACGATTAATTTCGTATCTGAGTGACGGTAGAAGACAGAGATATATAGGTTATCAGTAATACCACTCGGAATCTAGCGGCAGGAACTGATGATTTATTGTCAGTAAGCACGCGATTTGAGCAGCTAATATAAACTTATTAGAGGATTGATATTATCACTGGCACTTGCTAATTGGTGTAGAGATATGAGAGGTAGAAAACGCTGCTGTTTCAGACTTAGATCATCATCGGCCTAGTCTTTTCCCAAACTATGTGGAAGTCGGCCTCCAATCTAACTGGGTGCAGCTGAGTACCAGTATTTTACATGAAGCTATCTGACCTCCAAACGATACCCGTTGGTAAGACTGGATGGCAGACTTTTTGTTTTCAACTTAGATGTACTATCAATTATCTGGGTATCGGACCACGGTAAGGACTATCCTTGCTTGCAGCGTTAATACAGTTAAAAACATTCTATTCCTTGGTCCCTTTTATTGTCTTATTCCTATTGGTCGGAAAACGGTAGTCAAACATCTGGGATCATTAATCGAGCCTGAGATTTTTTTTAAACAAAACATATTTAAAAAAATGGCCACGTAAACTATTTGTGCGGACCAATAGAAATAAGGGTATTAAACAGATGTGGTCATCGTGTGCACGGGATTTTGTTTGAAAAGTGTGTCTATTCCCACTTTCCCGATAGTACATGGATAATTAGATACATACCATTACATAACGCCTGGATTCCATGAAAGGGGGGGCAGAGGTATATCCCCGATTGCACCGGGAATTTCATGTATCTGAAACGAGATGGGTGTACAGATAAACTTAATATAATGAGAGCCCACGACCGAAACCATATGAAATCGGATTGATTTGATTATTCTGATTCCAAAAATTCTATTTCCAGACATTTTCCGCGGACATCTGACCTGACGGCATTTTAAAGTACTTAAGGCAAAAAATCACTGAACTGTTTGGAGTTGTGAGTGACATATAAATGGGTGTTTTTTTATTTGGTAATCCAAGCTGCCATTAAAAAGATTTAAAAAATTGAGCTGCTTTGAGAAATTTAAGATTAAATTTTTAGTTTCGTTTTTGAATATACCACATTTGCTCAGATCACATTATTATAACCAACTTTTTTGTAATAAAAATTATGAAATCTACGTACAGACGCCAGCGCATCAAGCTACCCGAAACTTTCAAATTTTCCCAATCAACTTCGAACCTAATACTTTAAAGATAAAGTTGAAAATCTAATAAAGTAATTTGACAGATTGTTGTAGGTGCTGTGCTGGCGTTTTTTCAATATCTGACATATTCCGTATGCCTATTTTTTTCACATAGCAGACAATCCCATACATTCCGATCTGGAAATCGAACCAGGAACCTTATGGTGGGCGGTTCACTGTTTTCTGAAAATCATAAATACAAATTTACAGGAATATGCATCAACATTTTCCGTTGGATTTCAAACATCAAAGCGATTACCTAAAGGATAACCTTTATTATTAAAGAATTTAAACCATTTCGTCAGTTAAAAGAAAAAGAAATAATTACGAATGTAGGACATGTTGTTGAGTTATTTATGAGGTTTCTTGCCGATGACATTTAATGTCATCGGCAAGTCATTCTTAGCTGAGACTGTATTTTTAATAGCCCATAATTGTCAACTCTCCAGGCATTACAATACCTAGACACATAAACATTAATAACTATCTTAAGAGCGTTTATGCCTTACGAAATTTCATACAAACTTTCAAGCGTGTCAAGTCCTTATTTTCCGAAATAACTGAAACGATTTTAATGAAACTTCATAAGCATAAGCAGGATACATACATAGTTGTAAAAAGTACTAAACATTTTCGAAAAATAGTGTTACAGCTAAATTAGACCCATTATAAATAATTTATAGAATTATGTAATACGTATTAAGTTTCAATAAAATCGTTTCTTCGAAAATAAGGACTTGAAAGTTTGTATGAAATGCCGTAAGGTGTAAACGCTTTTAATCACTACATAGTATAAAACAAAGTCGCTTCCCGCTGTCTGTCCCTATGTATGCTTAGATCTTTAAAACTACGCAACGGATTTTAGTGAGGTTTTTTAATAGATAGATTGATTCAAAAGGAAGGTTTATAGGTATAATACATGCATAATATAGTAGAGAAATACTGATAATTTTAGAGGTTTCCAATAAGACATTCTGTAGTATATTTAGTATCAGCATTGCACCCGTGCGAAGCCGGGGCGGGTCGCTAGTAAATAATATTATAAATCTAAAAAAAATACTTTCAATCGCTTGCGTGGTATACAGATCCATCCGTACGAAGTTTTTGTACTTCCCCATACGCCATTGGTCAGAATTCTATATAGTGGGACTTCCTGCCGGCTTCACGTCGTGGTTAAGTAAATTGTCCAATAATCACTAACTATATTATTTGTTTCATTCATTAATTCGGCTAATTACGACCTGCCATCAACTTTTACGTACTGAAATAAATATACAACATTCTAAGTTGCTACTTTCCATGTAAAATAAGCGCGTAGTTCTACCTAACTGTGATAGATGGCGCTGGTTACCAGATTCGAGTTGATGATTGTGTAGTTACGAGTTTGTTGATGTATGTTTTGTTGATTCGTAGTTTTGGTTTGAAAGTTATTATTTTTAGTAAAAAATATTTACAATCATTTTCTAAGTGCCATATAAGTCATGTAATATCCGACCGGCCGAGGTGCTACCCACAATTTTATGATGAACAAATGTTATTAATGTTATTCTATTCGACCGAGAGCCGAAGTGCGAGACCCTACGCTTGGTAGCTCACAAGACCACAACTCTAAAACTTAGGGCACAGACTACGATAAAAAAAATGTAAAAAAAATACTGCCATTGATTTCCCTGGGAACTTTTTCAGGGATCCTCCTTAGTCCAGTTTAAAAACCACCGCATAAGACGAACGAGCCAGGCAGCCCTAGAAATGAGCACATTTATTATTTCCTTTATTCACTTATTTATAAAAAATCTACATCTTTAAATATTCCTTATAATTTTCTTCGTAATCGGTATCGAGAATTGGGTCCAAGCTACTGGCGGTCAGGGCTCTAGAGATAGGAACGTTCTAACAATACGAGCCATGTCCAGGAGTACCACTTTCTGAATCAAGTCCTTGATCCAGCTGCCTAACGAGAGCTTCATCAGGTATTGGTCGAGGTTCTTGGCAATTAGGCCATTGGCTGATACGACTATCGCCACAATGATCGCTGAGACCACATCCTACATGTCGACAACCTTATTAATAATTCCTAACCCTTCCTTGTCATCGGTTACAATCGTCATGCGTGCATAATTACACCACTTTGTATGTATCCAATTAAAACTAAACTGTTGAGCTATATTCACATTTCAATATTTTTTCCTAACAGGCCTAGTTCATTCTACAATTAGTATTTTCCTAGACATAATAGGTTTACTAAGTAAGCAGAAATTTAGACCCCTTTAACCATGTTTAGGTGTGGAAGACAGGTGGTTCCGCCATCGGATTCCAAAATGGCGGCACTATCATTGAAACCGATGTTTAGAAAAGATGTCGAAAAATATTGACGCGCTACTGTTTTGTGAAACAATTTCGAAGGGTGGGCGCTGATACCAATTATTACAAGATATTAAGCTAGCTTAGGTATTGGCTGCAGCGGAGGCCGGCGCGTTATGACGTGCGGTGATACTGGGTCTGTTCCTGTGGAACGACTGGTTGCTGAGAGGCGAGCCCCTACCGGGAGTGGCCCTGATGTGTTACGCAAACGACACGCTGGTCACGGGGGAGGTCGCACGGAGAGGCAGCGTTGCTGTCGACGGCTACCGTCACGCAAGTTATGATCTGGCGCTTGGCGGCCTGCGGCGCCTGGGCCTCGAGGTGGTCCTCGACAAGTCGGATACCGTAGTCTTTCACGGCTCCCAGCGGGCGTTGGCGGTGGGATTAAAATTGTGGTTGCTAGGCCTCAAATTGCTGTCAAGTGCACTATGAAGTTTTAGGGGAATGAGGACCAGGATGTAAAGTTTCTCAATACTCCATTGAAAAGGGAGGATCCTCCGACCAGACAGGTGTTGTGTCTGGTGGGCAACTGCCCGACAGTTGTAGTCGGGTTTTTTTATATTGGTTGGTTGGTATCTTAAGTCGATGTGAATTTTGCATGTGAGATGTAGGAAATTGATGTTAGTTCTTCCGTCGTGTCATAGATGGCGCTGTAGTACTTTTTGTAGTAAGTTGCTTTTTGTTGGTCGCTATAAATTATCTGGGATTGGTGCTCGACAGCCGATTCTGCGGCTGTTTCCGGACTTCGGCTCCCACTTCAGGCTGCGGGCGCCTATGTTGATGTGCGCACCCGCAATGCTGCTTCCCAATCTAGGGGCCCGAGCACCGCCCGTAGGACATACCCCATAAAAACCCAAGTAAAAAAAAGTACAAGGACATTGTACAAGGACATTGTACTTAGGGGTTTTTGAATCCATGCCCCTATTCGGGACTCCGGTGTGGGCCTCTGACCTGACGGCCTGCAGCATCGCGATGCTTCGAAAACCACAGAGACGATGACTGTCCGGTCTATCAGGGGGTATAATCTCCTACGAGGCGGCTTGTGCACAGACCGCTAGTAATTAAACACGTTATATTTTTCAGTAATCAGACCTCAAAAATCCGGTGCTGTTTGGAAGTATTCAAAATAACCAGGTAATCACGATAATAAGTTATTTGTTAATGTAAACTTTTCGTGCTGTTAAGAGCTATCATTTTTGCACTGTTCGTGTTTGTTTTTGTTACAAAACAATGTATCCGGATAAGCATTTATAAGCGCCATCTATAAAACGAGTCGGTAATCACAAAATATTCCAACCCCACATTGAGTTGTAATTTCGTGATCAATAATTAATACGATGAATTTCGTCATTGTTTTAAACGTGTGTAGTGAGATGCGATGGAACCCAAAAATATATCTTAACCAGAGTCCATTTAGACACATTTTTGGATCGTTTTTGGTCGATCCTATTGGATAAACAGGACCTCCTGGATATTTCGAAAAAAAAAATCCTCATTATACAGGTCGTTTGTCTAGTCACCTGTGTTCGTTGTGGGTTATTCTAAACGTTACAATGTTGCCAAAGGAATCCTTATCCAGTTCCCTATAGTCATGGGTTCCTTAAGGTAATATTTTCATAGAACCCAGCTGGTTGTCTCGACAAAAATAAATAAGTTCTTGCTTGCACATACTCATATTCATTATTATTCTCTGTATTTAGCCATAAGTTTATAACATTCCTTTAAAATATTATCTTGATAGTGGAAGGATTCCGAGAAACACGTTTGAATTATTTTTGTCCAGGTTTTCAACATTATTATTCAGCAATTGCAATGGAAACTTTATGGTCTAATGACACAGGGCTTCTCTCTGTATGAAGGAAGATTCAGCACCTGCCACCAGTGCGAGCTGATGGATGCCACATGACTTTGAATTATCGGTTGTGGAACTTGACTGGTTCCTCACAATGTTTTCCATTACAGTTTAGACAGCTGTGGTGATGAAAAAATTTGTGCAAAGTAATATTCCTGGCTCTGTATGGTGTCGGACGTAAAGAATAGCACCATCCCATATCTTCCCGTGGGTGTCGTAAGAGGCGACTAAGTGATTTGCCAGAGAATGGGCAGCACCGTTCTCTGTGCTTTTGTAACAACCGTACTGCGATCGCCAACCCGCCTACCAAGCGTGGCGATTATGGCAAACCCCTCCAAAATGTCAATGTGGCGACACTTGGGGGAGGCCTATGTCCAGCAGTGGACATCTTTTGGGCTAAAATGATGATGATGATGAAAGTTCCTGGCTGGGTGCGAACCCACAGCCTACAAGTCGTAAGTCCCGCGTTTCCACTGACCCACCACCGCTCAAAGTTTTGATACATAACATAGCATCACGCTTGTAATCCCCAAGGGTCAGGTAGAGGTGTACCTAATTGTACCCATATTTCACCAGTTATGTTTAAGTTCCATGCAATAGGGGGCGAGTCTATTGCCATCAACCGGGCCCACATCCAGACTCCATGGCTGCTACTGAGAAATTCCTGATTGAAAAACCCAATAACAATTTGCATGTAGTGACAACTTACTACAAAAAGTACTACAGCGCTATCTATGACACGACGGAAAAACTAACATCAATTTCCTACATCTCACATGCAAAATTTACATCGACTTAAGAGTATATAGAAAAACCCGACTACAACTGTCGGGCAGTTGCCCGCCAGACATAACACATGTCTGGTAGGAGGATCCTCCCTTTTCAATGGAGTATTGAGGAACTTAACACCCTGTTCCTCTTACTCCTAAATGCACAAGTCGCGATTGGGTCCACTAGACCAACGATTGATCGCTTAAGGTAAGTCTGACGCATCGGCTCGGTATCGGAACGTCGCGTGCGCACTACAGGTAAATCAAACCTGCTACAGTCCCAAGACTTTATTAATGACTAGCGTAGCTGCGTGACTTTACCCGCATAATCGCTTAAATGGATCATTTCATGATGAATACAAGATTAGATTACTTTGAGATAAAAATTACCAAAGCAATAAGTAATACTTATGACATAACATCACGCCTGTTTTCGCCGAAGAGTTAGACAGAATTGTATCTATAGTAGGTACACCCACATTTTTATGACCTGTAACGTTGACTAAAAAGGGATTTTTTTAAATGCACATCTGTATAATTTTTCAGCACACTAGGTAACTCCACTAATTAATTGAATGCATACCAGAATAATGAATGCTGTGCAAAAAAACCAATTGATTAACTAAACATGTCCAACAAAAAAAAAACAAAACAAAAATTACACAAAACGAGATGACCCTTGTAATCGGATTCACACCAAAAATGTGGTTCGTACATCGGATATGATTTACAAAACAAAAATACGAATTGTTTATCAAAAATACTAACTTGCACTCTAAATGTTAGCTAAAACTGGCCATTTCGTTTAAAAGTCAACGTTTGATGATATGGCCATCCACGTTTGCACATATCATTAATGGGGCTAGGTAGCAACTCGTCCCACTCGAAACTGGGACCAAGGACCAATTCTACTCTTTCTTTTTCGATAGGGGTTAACTGGTCCCAGAGAATTTGGATGCAAGAGCGAGCGAAGCGATCTCAGGACTTGGGGCACCCCGACTCGGACAGGTTAGGTTCGAAGGGGATGGCGGGGTCTAGTGAGCGAGCGGAGCGAGCGAACAAAGACCCCGACATCCCCTTCGTGTTAGGTTACTGTAAACCCTGCAGACAGAAATATGAGCCCCTACGTCGACTACGCTTTAAAAAACAAAATTTCCTATTATCAAATAAGAAAAGGTTGGATTGGTTCCTGATCGCAGTGTAGATTCAGTTCAGTAAAATAGTTCTGCAAATACCAATACAAACAGTATATTTAATTTGATTTATTTAGTGTGCATAATTTGTGTGCAAGTCAGTATTTTTGATTTAACTTTGAAATATTTTGTCCGAAAAAAAGGAAATATACAGATTTCGATTTAATTACATGTCGACTAAAAAGCTTAAATGATTTTGTTTAGGCCACTGAAAACCAGCGGTGTGCTGTGGGCCCCCCATTGTACAGCATCATGCTAAGTTAGCTAACCTACTTGTCGCAGTCACGACGTGCAAGCTGAAAACTATTTTATTTAAGTATTTTTTTTTTGTAATTTTTTTAAATGTTATTTTTGTATATTTTATCTTATTGGAGTAAATGTTTGTTATGCTTTGTAGGTTTATTATATTTGTAGCAACCTACAAAAAGCAACTTACTACAAATAGAACTACAGCGCCATCTATGACACAACGGAAGAACTAACATCAATATATATATATTTTGTTATGCTGTATGAACGTCATGTCCCTGCGACAAATAAATATTTTTCTATCTTATTGAAAACCTGCAGAAATACCAAACGCCTTAAAAGAGATCTCACTTGTAGGCTCCTTTTGTCCCGTATGTGGTCAGCGCAACACGTTTTCTTCTTCCATTCATTATTGACTATCAAATCTTTGTCAGTTTATTTTTATTGCCTGTCAACTCTTGCCGACATCTCTACAATTATACTCATATAGCCGTAAGTGTCCGACTCGTCAATTTGACGTCATCATTAGGTACTTCAAATTGCAATGTCGCCATCCGATCTGACGGCTAAATGATACTAAACATGCTAATGTATAGTTTAAATAAAAGGGTTGAAAATACCGAAGTTTCTTTGTATAGCCAAATTTATCTGGCTATCGTAAATCATCGGACAAATGCCAGAAAGAATCGTGCTATGAGGGCTGTGTCTCAAAGATGTGCTCGGGTTTCAGATTCTGTTTTTTTTTATGCTTTTACAAACATTTGGACACGCGAAGGGCGGGCGTTTTGGGGTCTGTCTCTTGTAATTTTGACGTTCAAAAAGTGCTGATTATCAGCCTAATTTGAATAAATGACTTTTGATTTTTGATTTAAAAACTCACACAAACAGCCAGACCCGGAACAACTGTACTGATCCGGAACCTGAAGACCATACAAATATTTATTCCGTGCGCGGATTGAACCCGCAACACGCAGCGCTCAGCCACTGCGCCTACCATGCATGCTTGAAGGAGAAAAGTAACTTTGCTGTTAAATAAAAAGGAACAAAATCTTACCTAAAAGTGAAGCAACATTAACAGCCAATATTTCGCAAATCCTTTTTACGCACTTTTTAACATTTAAGCTCTCCGTCACTGAATATTGTACCGCTCGCTGTCAAGACTAGATTTTGTTTTAATAATTTGTTAAGATATTAAACCGATTCACTGATAGACTTAACTGCTCTAAACGTCCTTATAAGCCGTTTCGAAGTTATCGGCATTATAATGTCTAGCTAGGTAAGCCGTACCGTTCAGCAAAATGAAAGCATATAAAATACATAATACAATTTTCGCGAATTCAGAGTACAATATTCCTAAAGCTGTATAAACCGAATTGGTCACGTATTATTTAAATAAATTGATATCAAAACTAATGATAATAAAATTATATTCCATCAATAAACTAACCAATGGTAAGGCGTCGTGCTTTCTAACCGACCAATTAGAACACTTTATAGGTCTTTACATACATATAAGGAAACGCTTGAATTGGATATTATAGTTAGACCACGGTTACCGGTAGCGACTCATAAACGATTTGTTTATATAAAATATAGACAATCTGTTTCATAGTTATATATGGATTGCACTAGCGGTGGTACTTACAAATAGTATTTTTATTACTTCATTCACAAGGTAAATGGCACGCACGTTAAAGGAAGGGTGTAGTTCAAAATGGGGTGACTTCGACTATTTTAATTGGAGAGGCTATCCTCTCCGACTAGCGATGATGAGCTTAAACGTATGTCTGGCACTTCCTGTGCAATCAGCTTCGCTGCCACCTTGCTGTGTGGCTCGCCAATATACTTGCCACGACATGAGCTGTTCTCGAATAGCTCGGGTTAATTACGAAGAAGAAAAAACTTAAGAAATATTGGATGAGGAATTTAGTACAATTACACATCAAAAATACAACAATTATAATACCAACCTGTAACACTGAAATAAAACGGCCTCCTGAAACGTTTCTATATAACTGTCTTTTATATTTTCAGCAGGTAAACCATGACCTGGATCTCCCGACCTCCTAAACTTCAATAGTAAACTTGAAACATACAATGTACTCACTACTTACGTAACATGATGTTTATGGCACCGCAAGTAAACTCACGGCCATTAATAAGTTAATGATTTTACTGGATGCTGTAAATTATGCTGTGACGCCATCTATGGCGTTTTAAGTAGAAAAATGAATTAATAGAGATTCTGGGCCTCAAGTCTGCTGTTTTTATAAACATCGTCATTCCACAAGATCCCATTGTCATTTTACTAAAAGTTCGTAATCTGCTAAATTCATAATGGCCTGTCAAATTCTATGCCATTTCTTTCAATGTGAATGTAATCATGGCTGTTTAGCGTGGAGGTTTGATCACCAGATCCGGAATAGTTATTGGGTCATCAATTCAACATCTGCCTAGCCTTTTCCCAAACTATCTTGTTCGTTCGTGTTGGTCGGCTTCCAGTCTAACCGGATGCAGCTGAGTACTAATATTTTACATGAAGCGACTGCCTATCTGACCTCCACAACCCAGTAACTGGGTAATATGATACTCCTTTTAGTATGACTGGATGTCAGACTTTTGGCTTCTGGCTCGTAACGACTGTCAAAAAACTACAAATGACAGCCGGGGCAAATGGCTTTACGTGCTTTCCGAGGCACGGAGGAAACGGTATGTAATTATGGTCACCTTTAGGAGTATGAAGAACAGGGTGTAAAGTTCCTGAATACTCCTTAGAAAAGGGAGGATCCTCCAACCAGACAGGTGTTATGTCTGGTGGGTAACTGCCCAGGAATAGTTATTGGGTCTGGAATTCAAATAAGTAATTACCGTATGTCTGCAGAAATACCTCCTACATTTGTGAAGAGTTTTTGACATTGATGGTCGCTGAAATGAAATCGAGATCATGCTCGTATTTTGAACGTGTTAAATACTGCGATTATGGGGCAATGAATGGCAGTAAGTCAGTTTCACTTATATGTGACATTACTCAGTAAGCATAATGTTAACGGACGGGTCGAAGACCGTATGGTCTTCGACCCGTCCGTTCGTTAAATTCAGGCGGGATGTTTTATAAACATCGTCAAAGTAGGTCTATCTCTGAAGTCAAACAAAATAAAACACAAACAAAATAAAAGCCAAACAATAATTAGCATATCCCACTAACTTTTAATTTCAGATTCAATCAATCGATTGATCAATCAAGATATGATTGAAACGTGTTTGCGGCGGCGTGGTAGGCAGGACTGGCAGTGCCGTTACGAAGGTGATGAATATTCATTGATTTAAGCGACACTGGTGATGGCCTACAGTTGAGCGTAGTGGCCGGTGGCCGGGTACACAGTGGTCGTTTACCTCTTGATTTATTTTTAAATTATGAAGAACTTTTATCAGATTTTATCTGAATTATGATAAAAAGACAATTTAAAACATAAGGTGGAATGGAGATAGGAAGTCTCTTTAAAGATCATCTGTAACCTGGGTCAAATATAAATTAGTTTAACGTACCGTTACCCTAAAACCCGCTAAGCTTATGTGACTGGCTTCGTTGGTCGAGTCGCCGCAAGCGCAATTGCTGAGCATGAGGTCCTAGATTTGATTCCCGGATAAAGCAAAATTTTATTGTGTTCTTCCTTCAGGAATTTCTCAGTAGCACCCATGGAGTCTGGGTTTGTGCCCAGTTGATAGCAACAGGCTATCCCCCTATTACATGGACTTAAAACATAACTCTGAATGCGCTCTGTATGGTGTTGGACGTAAGGAATGGCACCATCCATATGTTCCCGTGGATGGCGTAAGAGACGACTAAGAGCCAGTCCACACGGCGAGTTGCGTTGACCCAACGCATATGTTTTGACGCATAGCTGGCCACACAGGCGCTGCGTCACGGCAAGCATTTTATAAAAACATCGCATCAGTCTATAGAAAGCATGGATCGGAAAAGACGTCTGGCATTGCTCCTATTACTACGTCACCGCCGAAATCGACACAAAATCACAAGACGGTATTGGATCTTTCTCTTAATTTTATTTGCGTGTATCCTCCCTATCAACGCACAAGCAACTGAGCGCTGCCGTTCCGTCGTCACAATGTGTACACGCCCGCCCGCTTCGTCTCGGGAACAGCAGTTCCGTCGTGCGCGTTGCGTTGACGCAGCGCACCGTGCGTACACTATGATTATTAGTATGTAAAGCGACGCAACGGCAGCGCTGCGTCGACGGAACGGAGACGCAACGCGCCGTGTGGACTGGCTCTAAGGGATTTGCCAGAGAATGGGCAGCAGCGTTCTCTGTGCTTTCGTAACAACCGTACTGCGATCACCAACCCGCCTGCCATGCGTGGCGATTATGGCCAAAATGGCAATGTGGCGACACTTGGGAGAGACCTATCTCCTGCAGTGGACGTCTTTTGGGCAGAACTGATGATGAAAGATGATGAAGACATAACTGGAGAAATTTGGGAGTACTATTAGTTACACCTCTGCTTAATCCTTCGGTGATTACAGGCGTGATGTTATGCTTTGTTTATGCTTAAGTGGGCATGCCAACTGTCAGATGGGAAATGAGTAAGAAGAACATTGTGTACCATCTTGAACGCCAGAGGACACCATGCCAGAGTATCGATCATGGTGACCCTGTTGGAAATGAGTTTGACCCCTACCAGAAGTAGGTTTCGATATTAGGCAAAGACAGAATTCTGTGGAGAAGAAAGAGAGGAGGAAGAGAGAGAAGACTTTGTCCAGCAGTGGGGAAAAGGGCTGATTAGTATACATTAGTCTGGTTATAACGGCAATACATTTATTTAGTATGCGAGGAAACTCGGTTAAGTACTAGTACCCTCTTGAATTTATGTTCGTTGACATTGGATTTCAAAATTCAAGTTTATGTTGCTCAGCATTTAACTGGAACTTTTCAATCGAGGTTTTCTTAAAAAAAAAGGTAGGTATTTGTGCGTACTGAATTAATTTTACTTCATGCTAATAAAAGGTTTATTATGTACATACCATGAAAACCGAGTCATAACTCATAATACATTGTGATGTTCAATGAAACTAAGTAGTCACTCGAAAAACGAAAACATGTTTTCTGTTTAAAGTGATGTAACCTTGTAAATAATATGTTAAGACGAAGATGATTTCAATCTGAAGAATAGCAGTGTTCTCCAAACAACAATATACAATAACGTACAAGTTGTAACTACACAATGCGCACGCGCCGACGGTTTACTACGGCAGTTAACGCCCGGAAAGACGTACCGTGGCGCCATCTGTTACGTTTAGCACGAACTGCAGTGGCTACTTAATTATTTCAGAAATTGGTACTTTCTCAAGATAAAGGAATTTATCGCATAAGTAAATAACTTTATTTCTGAAAAAAAAAACGGACCTTCAGGTACCTATTGTTTTTCTCGTCCTACAAAAGAAAATAATAATCGTGACAGATATGAAAGTACTAAATAATCCTCTAACTACTAACACTACATTTCGTATTCGTAGTACGTAATAGTTCTCTTCGCAGTCCAAGACGTCAAAAAATATGGAATGTCATCAGCGTAATGTCACATAATACTTTTCACTTTATGTGTCAAATATTTTTGCGTGGTAACACACCCCTGAAAGTTACAACAGTAAAAAAATAAAAAAGTAAAAATATCTTTTAGAATACATACAAAATAAAATCGACAAAACCTTACAATTACTTCTATTATATTCTATTAATTAATAAATATCAAAATATTTTTACATAATTAATAAAAAAATATACATAAAATTGATTTGTCTCTATCTACATGCAATACAATATAAAATTTTGTGTTTTAAAAATTGATAGGTACCCACCACCCTGAAATGACAAGACTGAATGTGAAATTACTGTGGTCGCCAGTGTCGATCTGCTACATACAAAAGACATCAACGAGTGCGTACTTATTTCTGCATAAGTTTTATTTAGAAGAGTACCTGACAAATTACGAATAAATCAAAATAATTATTTAGGTATAATTCTTTTGTATCATTAGATAAACAAAAAAGCTAAAGTAATAAAACAACCTTCAATGCAAATAACAGATAAAAACATAAAAAAACGCAGGAAACGGTGCTACAAGCGAATAAATTACTAATAAACATTTTGATATAACAGTGTCAGATGTCAAATTGATGGTCGCGCCATCACAGATGTGTTAGGAGTTAGTGAATTAATTAAATAAATATAAATCTTGTGTTAAACACGATAGCCCCACTTCCGTTGTTAGGCACACTACGGCACTTGCCTCAGACAGCACACTTGCGCTCGCGCAGAAAAGGATTAGAGAAAAGATGTTTGAAATAGTTCTTCGGCTCCTCATTCGCTGCGGAGACCGCGGGCAGAGCGCGCGCGTTCGGCCTATAGTAAAAAAGAAATAAAAAACAAAAATACGATATACCAGTTCATTCACGGTTCGCCGGCTGGGAGCTTTTCGGGTTCAACGATCTCCGGTTATATCATACTGCTGTCATTTTTTTAAAGCGAACGTCCTTGCGAGGCGATGGCGCGAACAGCTGACGATCGAAATCCTGACGCGGCATCGCAAACTAAAAAGTTGAGTGCCCGAATGTTTCAACTTGCAGTTAGTGAAGAATCAGTGCAAGTGCGCAAATGTTTTTTTTTCAGTGAAGTGTTAAGTGCCAGTGATGAACAGTGAAAAGAAGAAACAGAGGTAAGTTTTTAGTTCGTAAATTATTCTTTAATAGGCGGTTTCACGTTGCCCATTTGTTAACACTTGCATAATGACTTTTGGCGTTTTTTCTGCGGCTTAACATAGGTCGTCATTAATTTAAGTGTTGTAAGAAGGGTTTACAGGTATTGTAATGTTTTTTATGAAGTTGATTGAGTCATAAAGGCACATAATCGCTTAAGTATTTTTATGGTTAAAAAGGCGTCCATAATTTTAGCCTCGCTCGTTTTATTCTACTCCTTTGTCTGTGTTAAAATTATTTTTCAAACCTAAAATAAGTTGTGAAAAATTAAATTACCCTAATTATTTCTAACAAGCCTTCACATTGTAACTAACCAATAATTAGAAAAGTCCTCGTCAGAACCCTTCAGATAATAACCATGGTTAACGTACCTACGTTTAACAAGACAAGTGGGCCCGTGGGGTGACCCGTCAAAACAGATCGGTTTTAGCCTGAAGGCATCTAGACACAGGTCTTATATCTAGATCTGAACTAACCTTCTCCAATATTTGTGATGAGACCAATAATCTTGTACCCTTAGGGTGGCGTTTGACATTCAAGCTATTTTATTGTTGTAGAAAAGAGGCTGATTCAAAGATGGGAATGGGAATAATTATGAAGATATAATTTTCAGGCTGTATACATTTTCAGGCTGTATAAGTTTGATAGGATAGATAAATATTGGCGTTGCCTAGGCCAATTTCTTTTACTAGCTGCATGTGTTGGTCTGGTAATAATAAATTTCTTCAAATATTTAAACCGTCCAGGTGTGTTAATTTTATTTGGAAGACTAAGTTTTCATTAAATGTTGATAAACGGTAAATTGAAACGAAGACTCGGGACTGTAATTCCCTACAAGCTAAAGTTTGGGGGTAATATTGTTTTCTTAACTAGGTATGATGCACTTAACCATCTGATGATTACTATTATGTACTAGCTTTTATTTACAAGCTTGTTTGAACCTCCAAAATTTGAAGCAATATTTTGTAATTACTTGTTATGTCTGTATATCCATGCAATAAGCGTCCGCAACTTAACATAAGTAGAGAATTGCGAAACAACTGCACCAATAGACACAGGAAGTGAAATAACGGACTACAACTTGTTTTAATAAAAAAAAAGGGCTCTTTAATCGATTGACAACGAATATCGGAAGCAACATCATAAGGAAGACTCAACTCCTTAGAGAAGTAACCATGGCCACATCTAGGATAAACTGTGATTCTTTGGAGTCAGCAACAACAAATTCTGTTGAATATTGAGCTTGTTGCTGGCTTCGGTGCCAAAAGAGTCTGCATTGGTTATTAAAGCTGGGATAAAGGCTAGGAATTACTCTGTATGGTGTCGGATGTAAAGAATAACACCATCCCATTTCTTCCCGTGGGTGTCGTAACAGGCGACTAAGGGATTTTCCAGAGAATGGGCAGCAGCGTTCTCTGTGCTTTTGTAGCAACCGTGCTGCGATCGCCAACCCGTCTGCCAAGCGTGGCGATTATGGCAAGGCCCCCCATGTTGTGTCGATGTGGCGAGGCTTGGGGGAGGCCTATGTCCGGCGGTGAACGTCTTTTGGGCTGAAATGATGAATGATGAAAGGCTAGGAATGATGAAGAAAAGGACAGAAAAAATACTTACTTATTTGAAGAACCTTCTTCAGACATACTTGTGAAGCGGAATATTTAAAATACCGATGTCGAGACATCATAAATATATCAAAAGATTATTAGAAGTTCCATCCAATACGAACATTTCAAGCAACAAAAACGAAGTCTCGGGAAACACGTAGTCTAAAATAAATGCTGAGTCACAATCTAATTTAAATTGTTATTGTTGCTTTATACTGCAGGCGTAAAGTAGACGGCGGCGCTTGAAATCTTGCGCTGGCGCCGATCTGAGTTGAAATGACGTTGACCTCACAACTGTTCAACAACTAGAAGAAATAAATAAAGATAATACATTTATTTGCACCAAGCCTTACGCATAGGTAAAAAAGTCATCATCATCTTCCTGCCCCTCTCTCATTCCACTTGGGGTCAGCGCAACACGTTTTCTTCTTACATTCTCCCCTATCAGACATTACGGCATCAATTACTCCTTTCTCTTTCATATCAATCCTCACACAATCTATCTTTTCTTTGGTATCCTCTCCCTCTCCATCCTATAAAACACATAAAACGCAAAAAAATACGAAAAGAAGAAGCTGGGGCAAAATATGCGATACGTCCATACAAAACGGTCATCGTTCAGCATTCCAAGATTCAGCTACAGACAGATCTAGATTTCCTTTCTGACCAAAGTGTTGACGGTCAGATTTTCCAGTTTTTTTTTTAATGTAAGATATACTTCATGGATCTTCCAGATCATGATCATGATGGATCAACCAGGGAGAAAAATAGGGTAATGGCAGAAGATACCTTCGCACCTAAAACGGTGGCTCTTTTAACCTTATATTAGATTTGCCGTGGTAAAGATAGGACTCTTAAGTTTAGCTACCCCCTTGTCACACTCCAGTATTACCAATGATGATACAAAGCGATGTGCATAAATTTCCTAATTCGTCCGAATCCGAGTTTCCGAGTATCCAAGTTTTAATTGGATTGCCAATCCAGATACGGGACCCTTAATTGAGTTAATGCAGTTCATCACATCTCATCACTATTATTGCAAGGAGGGCAACTTATTACAATTTTGATTGAACCAGACATTGTATGGCGTTTCTTTAAGATCCTCATGCCCAACTGATGGTGTCGTTAAACTTAACTCAGAAATGGATGGAAAATTATTAATAGTTAATGAATAATTTTCCTTCCATTTCTGAGTGATCCAAATTCTGCAGAAGATCATCATCTACCTAGCCTTTTCCCAATCAAGTTGGGGTCAGCTTCCAGTCTTATCGGATGCCACTGAATAACAGTATTACATGGAGAGGCTGACTATCTGACCTCCACAACCCATTTAGCAAACTTTTCTTTTTGTGACACACTCTAATACTAAGTTGCTAAAATAATTCAAAGTCTTCTGTCGGTATATGATGATTATGTGTTTATGACGTCATGCAGCGATCACAAAATTGCCAATCAAGTGTGTGTATTGATTTTGTCACAATGGGCAGTTTTTTCAGGCAGTCTCTATCATCATTTGGTAACGATAGTGAGAGGCTAATGATTAGTTGACATTATAGTACTAACCTTTTAGGAAATATTACCTACAATAAACAGAGAAAATTCTGCCCTGTTATTTTAATTAGTAAACCTTTCTTTGACTTAGTTTATTATCTACTGATCGTAAACGTCTTATGTTTTATCAGTGTCCATTATTCATATGCACAATTATATTTGAATATCGCCAATTTAGTTATTGCAGTTCCTTCGTAATTTATTGACATTTATAATAATGCTTAAATATATGATGCCTTCAGGTTGCACTAGATGGCGCAACGATACTCGTTACCTATTTGAATAGATACTCAGCCAATATAAAGGAATGAACGATATTCTACTAAAGTTAGATAGCAATGGCAAGCACCTTAACATACACTTTCATAGATGTTATTCATAATGAGATTATCAAGAACACATTCACTGTAACTGACTGAAGACAGTTGTCAAAACTAAAAGTATGAAATTTCCACAGTCAAACAATTACTATGGTTTTGTGGGGCTTAGTTTATAATTTTTTCATACCTTGTGTCAATATAAATAAATAAATAATAATCTGGGTTTATAATCACAAATCTCTCCAACTAATATGTTCTACATTCCCAGTACGTAATTGGGTAAAAAACACTGAATTCTATATTATTTAGCAATATATACCAACCGGTAACTCACAATTAATAGTTATTTGTTATACAAGAGTGCAAAGTTGCTTTTTAACCGCGTGTTCAATTTTGATGACCGAGCAAGCGAAGGATTCTAAAATTGAATCACGAGCGCAGCGAGTGATTCAAAATTAGAATCCTGAGCGAGGTGAAAAATCTTTGCACTCGAGTGCAACACGTAACTTTTCATTCCACCTCAGCGAGGAAATGACTAAATGCAAAAAAAAAAAACGTTTACAATCACAAGATAGGTACACTTTTATTTCAGTTTAGGTATTAATTACTACATTATGACAGGTAAGTATTACAGAATAATCTTTAAATTATAACAAAATAATATTACGGTATAATTAACAATGATGTGAAAAAATGCCGCGTAAAGAACCGCGTACAAAGCAAATTGAAAAAAGAACACCAAGAAGGTTCCGAGTCTGAGTTTTTAACAAATTAAAAAAAAGTTGTATGATATATTCGGCACCATAGAGCATGCATGTAGCAGTAAAAGGTTTAATGTTTTTTTTAATTCACAAACTTACTGCACACGGTGTTCTAAATTCAATTTACTTTTTCCTCTAGAGAATAAAAACGGCTTTTCCACTCAGATATTGAAGATTAAAAATACTTTTTCCGAGATGGTGGGATGAAAAACTATATTACACCATCTTACTTCAATCTCTCAATCGATTCGAAACATGTTCGTGAGATAATGACCTGAAGATACAATCAGAGATTTGCTTTCACTTTCAAGTTATCACTTCGGAAAATCTTTATTATAACTATATTTACATCATTAATTTGTAAACAAAAGATAACGTTTTGTATATTACTTTCTGTAAAAATTAGCTATGCATTATTTGTACTGTGAGGAAATAACAGATTTGTAATTTGGAATTGACATTTTTGAATTGAAAAATGATTTTGAAAGAGAGCTCTTTCCCGCAGCCGTTTTGAAATCAACCACCCTTTTGGTCGTTGGTCTCCTTTATTCAATCTCGCCCCCCCCCCCTCCCCTTATTGACGTAGAGTAATATTATCGGAATAAACATTTATATGGTTGATCTGAAGGTACTGGTTCTAAATATACGTCGCGTTTATTAATAAGGGGTCGGACTTTCAGCGATCGTTTGCAAATGGCACTTATTCTTGATTTACAGTAGATAAGGGCTGTAGATCGATGGCATAGTATCAAACAAATACATCATAATCGTAATACACGAGATTAAGGCAGAGGTATATTTATAATAACTAGCTGCTGTCCGCGACTTCGTTTGCGTGGCTTTTTTTTCGGTTTGAAAAATAGATGTTGGCCGATTCTCAGACCTACCCGATATGCACACAAAATTTCATCAAAATCGGTCAAGCCGTTTCGGAGGAGTATGGCAACGAAAACTATGACACGAGAATTTTATATATTAGATAGTATATAATTGTACGCCCTCATTTCGACAGTTATTTAAACTCAATAAGGGACGAGTTTCCTGCCATCAATCTTACACAAATCCAGATTACGTGGCTGATACTGAGAAATTCAGCTTTTTCATTGTTAAACTATCTTTAAGTAAATTGTCCATGTAAAGGGACCTTTAGACGAGCAGTTCAGAATATGGAGGTTCTCGCAAATAGAGATACAAGGCAGAGCATTATGCGTTCGCGACGGGGCGCGGGGGTGTAGGCAATTGTTAATGTCACCGGTAGTTGATAAATTGCTCTGTAACGTTACATTATGGATTTTGTTCTTTGTTACTGTGTGTATCTTACTTTTGTACATAATATATGTTAATGTGCTGTGGCCTGTTGCGGAGATGACAGATTTTTTATTCCGTAGAAAAATCGGAATCACATAAGTTAGGATTCATTCATCTGTTCCGTCATTTCTAAAAATGTCTCCTTACTAGATTCTATTTAATATTAGACACAGTTTTATATTAAAAGTATACAGCAACTAAGTTTTTACCAGTTTTCAAGCAATTAGTCGCGCATCAAACTCTTGGAATACAAAATGCACAGCGCTGCATAAAAACTACGGCCTCAGTATTCCGAGGCGGAGATCTTCACGACAGAATAGTTTAACTCGCGTTGTGATTTAATATTATAATGATAGATGTCGCCCATTGTGAGTCTGCTGTCGGGATTGAAATTTAAAATTGTAGGTCGTTCGTGATATTCGGAATTTTTAAAAGCAATTCTTTGTTAAGGTTTATTTTGTTCGTCCAAAAACTAAAATCCTTTTATGTTATTTAATAAATATTTTTACCCTATACACGGTGCAAGTAAGAAGTCAAGTAAAGTCAATAAATCAACAATTAATTATTCTAAACCAGTCAGGGTTGAAATTTTTTGTCTGCGAAAAATCTGCTCAGCCATACAAGAAATACATAAAAAGAAAGAAAACATATTTATTTAGTACATGCCACAAGTGCACAAAATAAAAAAAATAAAGTAGAAGAAGAAGGCAACACCAACACGATTAAAATGTATGGGGCAGCTGATTTATTACCAGTGTTAAAAAAAACCTAAAACTGAGCGAAAAAGAAAAGTAACTATATAATGAACTTCCAATTGATTTCTCTCAACCACACAACCTATTTTTCTTCTTCTTCTCTGGGCACAATTTGCTAACCGTCAGTAGTGACAGAAACGAGGATGATTCACTTCTCGATGTCAAAGACACTGGAGATCTGACGCCGAGCGATCGTGCGTGACACTGCGCCGTTTTTTGTTTGATTTCAGACTATTTAGGGTTCTGTCGCGGATTCAGAAATTGAATTTTGAGAGATTGATTTGTCTGAGAGATTTGATTAGTATGTTCTTTATGCTATAATCAAAAGAAATCAGTCTTTCAGGAAAACATTGTTAGTGAACTAGGCAAAGCTAGGCTCGTTGATGATGATGCTATCGGAATTAAACATAAGTGGCGAAATATAGGTATTTTTTTAAAGTTCTAGAGCCAAAACTTAGAGCAGATGTGTGAGGTACCCCGCACGGGATGGTACATAATAGGGATGGTCATTTTTCACAAAGATCCCGTGAATGTAAAAGAGACTGAATTAATTTTTAATTAAGGTTTAATTCTACACTACAAAAAGTTTGCAGAGAAGAGCTCCGCGATGATAAAAACAATAAGTAATGTTAAGAACATTTCTACTTGTGTTACTGTATTTTTTGTTAAAAATTTTAATGTCGTTAGTTATCCTCTTGCATAGGCAAGCTTTCTTATTTATACGTAAGTAACATACAGCAACATGATCATACAAAACGGTTTACATGAAAATGAATGTCCACGGAACCCAGAATCGCAACACGAACTAGCTTGACGAAATTGTAACGTTTTCTGCTTTTTATATCAATCGTGGCGAGTTCTAGGAATTTGAGAGACTAAAAATATAATTCATTTTCAAAGCCTGATACTCCTAGATCCGTCCGATCCGTCAGTTGGTCGGAAAAAAATGATATTGTATGTGACGAAGAGACAGTGGCATATTTCTACGAAGTTTTATGTTTAAAACGTTTATAACTTCGCACTCAACGTGTCATGGGATTGTGGGAGGTCCGTTTTGCTACCCATGTAAAAATCCTTTGACCAGGTACTTGTCATAGCTCTTGGCATTGGATCCAAAGATACTTTAATTATTGGTGATTCAATATTTATGTAGTGGGTTGTATTTTATGATTCCGTAATATCTCTTGTAAAAAACAATAAATGTAAAACCATTGTAGACACTACTATTTACCGTTTCATTTGAGTCTAGCATATTAAAGTTACAATTGCAAACCAAAATAGAATTAGAAAGCACCAGTAATGACAAAGACAACACAATTTCTGTAGTACTCATAACCTATCGCAAAGTACTATTTTATTAGTTTTTAAACTGACTCAACACTTGTAACGGGATATTTACCATGTTTGTCCATGATCATGGCGTTTGCAATAGCGCCGAAATATCGGGAACTCAAAACAAATAATAAAAATGGTAAATATCCCGTTACAAGCATTATTGTTAGTCGTTTATTTCTACCACATCACTTTCATTAAAGGCACATTTACAGTGTCACCGTACATTTATAACAAAACAAATGGACATCAATTCTTTTAGAAGGCTTTCCCTATTTACTCGAACGTAACCAAACAAATAGTATAGCCTATAATGCAAGTTATACTGCATACGTTAATTGACAGCTAACCTAACGAAAAACAGTGGTCTTCTACTATACAGAACTTAAAGCATTGGATCTATCAATACTGCGTACCTACGCAGAAAATAAATGAGCATCAATTCGCCTAGAAGGCGTTACTCATTGCTCTAACATATAACGGGTAACCCATGCTATCTACAGCACACGTAGGCCGTTCTTAGCCATATGTTCTCCATCAAATACATAGGCAATCGCTTCCTAACATTCACTTTCCCAACATTCCCGCGCCTTGGGTGGGGTATGTACATAAAAACGCAGCAATCCACCGTTTATTGGGCGGTCTCAAAGACGCGCACTCAGGCGGAACCCACTCCCTACTACAGCGGCTTTCACGAGGAGAGGGGCCTAGTGTCCTACGTATTAAAATGGACTGTTTTAATTATTTCTACGATGGCGTGTTTCCGTGTAGAGGTGGGCAGAAGTGTTGGCTGGAGTAAATGGAAAAGGAGGGATGGCTTTGGGGTTAGTTTAGTGAGAAAGTCGGTTGAAAAATGATGGCTGTCTCGATGATATGTCGGTTTTGTAGAATACCAGCACGAACGTTGAAAACACAGTTACTGTATGGCATTTTGGTTTTAAAACGTTTGCGACAAGCACGATACGTATTTCCAGGGATATGAATAAAGATTTACATGCAAGTTAATCATTATGATGCGGGAAACGAGCAATTAAATTTTGAAATCGTTTTAATTTGGGCTACGTTTTTGTGTAGGACCAACGTCACCTGCCAAGTTTGAATCGATTCATGAGTACCTATTGACTTTTTCTATGTCCTAATTTGAAGCTATTGCTTAAGTAATTTTTATTTATAAATTACGATTGCCTCAATTACTATGAATCGGTGTGAATAAAGTTTTTTTATAATTATTTCCCTCATTGTAATAGACTTTGTCAAGATTTTGTCGCATTCTTTGAAAGATTTGACAAATTATGTGACACAAATGCCAGGTCTTGTCACGGCAATGCGTGTCTAGGTGACAAATCAGCTGATAGGCTAAAGAGACAGATCTATTACCCTGTTTATTGATCGTTACAATTACAATTAAAACGGCCTACTATTAAATTGATTGTGTAAATTGTTTATTGACACAATAATGTGGAGTTGTGAGGTATTCGTAGCCACTGGCCTTTTTTATGATCTTTAGAGGTTAAGGCTTTTTGCTTGGACTATAGAGTAATGTCAAATGTTCGTTTGTTACGTTATTAGTGGGTGTCATAACAAAAAGCTGAGGAATTTGTTTCAGGGCAGTTTGTATTAACAATCCATTGCAATCATCCACAGCTATTGGTTTGTCAAACGAGGTGATGAATAAGACAATAAATTTTTTCTTTTACTTACATAATTAGTATTTAAGCCTTTTATCTTCATTTTTAACATCACACCGTTGACTGTATTACGTTACTCCGAAGTTCAAAACACCGATGTACCGTACACATAAAGTTCGTGAGTACGAATTACGTTAGTCAGAAAGTACGCCGTTCAATCTGTCAAGCAGTAGCTCTGTTTTTCATTTTCACAGTTATGGATAAGTTTTTTCGGCTGCGTAGCAAAGAATGCACATAAATGCATGTAATGTTTATCTTTTACATGATTTTGTTTAGTTGTTAATTTAATCATTTTGTTTTGTCCTTTACGAGGCTAATAAAAACTTTTCTTTCTTTCTTTAAATGAAAAATATCTTTAAAAATAAGTGGATTTTGTATAAACAGTGGTATGCATATTGTGTCGGGTGCGCACCAACATGCGTAGTAACAGATTTATTGTCAGTTTCTGCTTCATTGGAGATATGCTCGTGATGACCACGCGTGCGTGCACCGTGCATGTCATTGTATCACATTGTAGGGATTGTTTCACACTTCTCACCATATCCATATCTCCGCTTACTTGCATTTTAAGGTCGTAAACACACATGCCTATAGTATGCAAGTAGCTTGGATCCCTTTGTCCCACACCCACTTCTGATAGGTGTTTGGCAATAAGGCATGCAAGAGACCTCCATTTTTTTTTGCAAGTTGAGAACATGCATGTGTCACACGTTTTAATGATCAAATCAAATCAAAATATTTTATTTTACATAGGCCTACATGGGCTCTTATAAAACGTCGACAGAAGAGGCACGGTTCGGGTTGGTCGTTCGTTGGTCAGATACCTCTCCTTCTCTGACCTCTCCGCTTCCATCATCAGCATCATGAGCCTATAATGTTCCCAATGCTGGGACACAGGCCTCCTCTCTATGATAGGGAGTGGACTGTAATCCACCTCGCGGGCCCAATGCGGGTTGGTAGATGTCACAAGTCTTCGAATTTTTTAGTTTTACGACATGCCGTTTTTCTTACGATGTTTTTCTTCACCGTTTTTGAGGGCAGCGGTGATGAAATAATTTACAAAAAGTAAAGCGCCTGCCTGGGTTCGAACTCACGGCTTACTGCTCGTAAGTCGAGGCTGCCACCACTGGGCCACCGCTGCTCTCATGATGCTCTCTCATCTCATCTCTCTCTCCGTGTTAGTCGAATCTAAGGCTAAAGCAACGCGATGTATCTATTTGAAAGTTGGAAAAAATCATAAGTAGATAATGATACTTTATGGTAGTCTTCTTCTTTATGTCTCTCGCTACTAAGCTAGCAAGAAATAAAAAAAACGCCTATTGGATTAGATAGTTACTAGACTAAATAACTTTAGACATGTCTATGACAAAACCATAGATCTTATTAAATATTTTGTTAGTACAATTATTAAAAATCTTGGTATGAGCAGTTTTGCACGCACCACGTACTTTTGAAATTACTCGACCGATTCGTGCTATTTCTTTTGAGCTACGAGGTTTTTTACTTTGATAAAAACTGGGCTAAATTGTAACAGTGACTGAAGGATTGTTTCTGGGAAAACTTTATTTAGTAATGCACTATTAAATTGCACCCCTTCTGTTAGGTTAGTACAAGAAGGAAGAAGGGTTTTTGAAGGGCTGTGCGCAGACATATTATGGGGCACGGCTAACTTTAGAATTATTTATTTATTTACTATCATACCTACAAAATAGATTTAAATCGTATACAGAGTGGAAAGAACACCGAAGCTTAAACGGTTCACATCTGCTAAACAACATCGCTTAATACTGAACTAATGGAAGGTATAAAACTACTAAAAGAATTGAATTTCAGACTGTGGTGATTGTGGACTTCAAAAGAACAACTTTGTGCATGTGCCTCTGCATAGTCAAGACAAGCAGAACAAATAAGTTTTGAAAATTATAACCACAAACGCACTTTATAATTATATTTTATTAGCTTCTGCCTGCGGCTTCGCCTGCCTGGAGTTCGGCAATTGCCCACGTGTGTGTTTCCCCCAGAAAAAAATGTCAAAAATAGTCACATGAATAAAAATCTGAGAACTTCATTTTGACCTCATTTTCATTGCCAGCAACCCGGAAAACCACGAAAACGAAACCCATGAAAAAAAAAAACAGAAAAAATTTCTCGGTGTCATCTTGGATTTTCATTTTGACCTCATTGCAGTCACGAGAAGCGTCAACGTTTCGCGTTTCGTAATTTCCTTAAAAAGGCTGTGAGCTCTCGGACCCCACGACCCCGAGCTACAACCCCAAACGGGACGAAAATATAGTTTTCACAAAGGTTACTTATATTTACGCAGCTGAGGTTCTCTGCAGCTGCAGCGGCAGCGCTAGTACAACGCGATGAGTTTGGAAGATATGATGGCGCAAGAGTATCGACACATGTTGCGTTCCACACTAAATGCCTACCCATCTTTCAAGGATACAAAGACAAGCCGTCCGGTCCTTGGCCGTCGTCGCGTGCCAAGTTATTGGGTTCTAAAACAGCTGGAACGGCGACGGTGACAAGAGCTCGTTGTACGATGTCGTTTAAGTTCTACGTATCTACCCAGAACTCTTAAATACCTACACACTTACAATAACTTACAACTTATGCTAGCTTAGTACTTTTGCGGGCTTATTTTAATTTCTTTTGATTTTTACTAATTGTGTTTTATTTGTGTTATAATCATCACTATTTGAAAAGTTGTTTTAAGGGTTCCGTACCCAAAGGGTCAAACGCGACCCTATTACTGAGACTACGCTCTCCATCTGTCCATCGGTCCGTCCGTCCGTCCGTCCGTCCGTCTATCACCAGGCTGTATCTCATGAACCGTTAGCCAGTTGAAATTTCCACAGATTATGTATTTCTGTTGCCGCTATAACAAATACTAAAAACAGAATAAAATAAATATTTAAGGTGGGTTCATACAAAAAAGTGATTTCCGTTTTTATAAAAAATGGTACGGAACCGAGGAGTCCGACTCGCACTTGGCCGTTTTTTTTTCGTAGTTGGAGTAACACGGTCAATAAATAATTGCTCGATTTACTACTTTCAACTGCGGTGCATGCCCGTGTTACTGCAAAACTGTAAAAAAAGTTGTTTTCAGAGCCAATGACAGACGTCATCGGTTCATTACTTTAGCCAGTTTCTTATTTTTATTAAATTTTATTAACTTTTAATTGGAGTGTTTTTTTTATATTGATATCCAAAAATAAATACATAAATAGAGTCTAAGTTTTGACACCTAATAATACCCTCACGGATCGCACAGGTTTCTTTTTTAACATATTGTTTATATTGTCTGAAAGGCAACAATGAAGTGTAAAACTAAATTAAATAAACACCAAATACAATTTCACCACAAAACCAACTGACAGGGTAATCGCATGGTTTTATCGCGCCCATCTTAGAACAGCAATATTAATTACAACTATCTTTTAAAAAACCGATTGATTATAAAGTTTGTTTGTTTATGTTACCGTCTTTTGTGTTTGACAGTCTGACGTTGATGAAAATCAAAATAGCGGGTCTCAATGGAAGAGGTGCGTTTCGTAATAATTATAATTGTAATGGGTGTAAAACGTGTAAAAAAACCCTTCCCGAGGCCGAAAGGCAGTTGTTCTCCTCGACAATGCGATATTTATTTCGTTGTGGACCATACCTGGGATTTTTCTATTATTACGGAGATATTATAGGTCAAAGTTCTATATTTTTCACAACAAAAAAAAATACAAGTTTAAAATGTTGTAACTTTAGTTTTGATGCCTTCATGACCCCTGTTCTATACAATGTATCTAGCAGCACAATGTTTTGAGTGCGTTAGATTGAGTCCGTAGAGGTACTGGATTGGTTGATGTAAAGAATGCTTGGTGTGGGAATTTAGTCTGAACGGCCCAAAACGAATGGACCGCGTGCCATTCGACCGTAATCAAAAATTGTCTTTACTCGAAAGGACCGGTGATGGAATGATTTCAAAATTAATTTAAAGGGACACGTGGCCCGTGGTCGATTTATTTTAGGCCGTTCAGACTAAATACCTTTCGTGAAAGGCCCGTTTACACCTTGTAGAATACTAACCAGTGGCGACCCACACCGGGGTGGTACGGGTGCAATTCATCATCATCATCATCATTTCAGCCGAAAGACGTCCACTGCTGGACATAGGCCTCCCTCAAGTGTCGCCATATTGATCGGTCCCGTGCGACTCGCATCCAACGGATCCCCGAAACCTTCACCAGGTCATCGGTCCACCTAGTGGGAGGCCTTCCAACGCATCGTCTCCCGGTTCGCGGTCGCCATTCCAGAACTTTTCGGCCCCATCGGCCATCTGTTCTGCGAGCAATGTGCCCTGCCCACTGCCACTTAAGTTTGGCAATTCTTCGGGCTACGTCGGTAACCTTGGTTCTCTTGCGGATGTCTTCATTTCTGATTTGATCACGTAAGGAAACTCCGAGCATAGCTCTCTCCATTGCCCTTTGGGTGACTTTTAGCCTTCTGATGAGGCCCATTGTGAGCGGCCACGTTTCGGTCCCGTATGTAAGCACTGGCAACACACACTGGTCATAAACTTTCGTCTTGAGACACTGCGGTAAGTTGGACGAGAAGATACCACGCAGCTTCCCGAACGCTGCCCAGCCGAGTCGGATTCGACGATTGACCTCTTTCTCGAAGTTAGACCTACCCAACTGGACCGTTTGTCCCAGGTAGACATAATCGTCTACAACTTCGATAGTAGAGTCTCCGATCTTGATAGGAGTGGGTGTTACATGGGCATTCAACATGACCTTGGTTTTGTCCATGTTCATTTTAAGACCCACTCTTTCGGAAGCTCTACTGAGGTCATCGAGCATTGTACTGAGGTCCTCCATGGTCTCAGCCATGACCACTATATCGTCGGCAAATTGAAGGTGAGAGATGTACTCGCCATTGATGTTGATGCCTAGCCCTCTCCAGTCCAGAACCTTGAAGATATCTTCCAGTGCAGCGGTGAACAGTTTCGGAGATATGACATCTGCCTGTCTCACACCTCGCTGCAGAAGGATAGGTTCCGAGGTCTGGTCCTGAAGTCGGACTGACATGGTGGCGTTTTTGTACAAACACTTCAACACCTCGATGTACCGATAATCAATTTGGCACCGTTGGAGAGACTGCAGTACAGCCCAAGTCTCGATCGAATCGAAGGCTTTCTCGTAATCCACAAACGCTAAACAGAGAGGCAGGTTGTACTCTTCGGACTTCTGTATAACCTGTCGCAGCGTATGTATGTGGTCTACGGTGCTAAAACCTTTTCGGAATCCGGCTTGTTCAGGAGGCTGAAAATCGTCAAACCTGCGCGCGAGACGAATCGTGATGACTCTTGAAAACAACTTGTAGATATGGCTCAGAAGTGAGATGGGCCTATAGTTCTTCAACCGGGCGTTGTCGCCCTTTTTGAAGAAGAGTACCACTACACCCCTGCACCACGCCTGTGGCGTTTTCCCCTCGAGTATGACGGAATCAGACAGCTTCTGAAGGGCCTTAAGTACTGGTTTTCCACCCGCCTTCAGAAGTTCGGCCGTAATTCCATCATCGCCCGGTGCCTTGTTGTTTTTAAGCTGTTTCGAAGCCATCCTAATCTCGTACAGGCTGATGTCCGGGATGTCTTCGGTGTAGTGTCGGGTCAGTCTAGCTCTTGGGTCATTCGCTAGATTTACAACGGGTTTCCTGGTTGACGTGTACAACTGCCCATAAAAACTCTCGATCTCCCTCAGTAGCTCCGGTTTGGCGGATACGATTCTGCCATCGTCGGTCTACAGTTTCGTGAGCTGGCTCTGCCCAATAGCCAGATCACTTGCGAATACCTTTGAGCCTTTATTCCGCTCAATGGCGTCTTTAATACGCTCGGTATTAAAGCGGCGGAGGTCGCTCTTCAAGGATTTAGAGATCTGTCTATTGAGCTGCCGGTATTTCCACGCGTCTTCTGAAGACTGCAGGATCATCTCACGCCGTTCCTTCATGAGCTTGAGAGTATGATCAGAGAGTTTTTTGTTCTTCTGTGTACGACGCGTCTTGAAGGACTTAGACCCTGTCGTATGGACAGTTTCCATGAATCCATCGTTGCATTCGTCCACTGAGCTTCCTAGGCACTCGAAACGATTCTGGAGTTCAAGCTGAAAGCTCTCGGGGTTTTGCGTAGAGCGTAGACTTCATCAGTCGAGACCTTTCAAGCTTAATATTGATGTTCAATGTGCCTCTTACCATGCGGTGATCGCTCCCAGTTTTCACCGAATTGATCTCAGAGACATCATTGAACATTTGCTTCTTGGTTGACATGATGAATTCAATCTCATTTTTAGTTGCACCATCGAGGCTCTGCCAGGTCCACTTCCTGTGCTCACGCTTTCTACGGGTGCAATTAACGAATGAAGAAAATGTGAAGTGTACTTAGCATACAAAAAAGTTCGACCCGACGACGGGTGTAAGTGTCTGGAAGGCTACTGCCCGACAGTTATAGTTGGGTTTTAACAAGCACATACATTTAATTTCACGATTCAGGATTTTGATGTCGGTTTATTTATTTATTTGACACTTCAAGTACAATGTACAAGTTGTAGAGGCTCACTTAATGCCATAGGCATTTTCTACCAGTCAACCTTTGGGTGATGCAGAGACAAAGAGTGGTAGGTGTCTATCTGTAAAAATAAAAATTTAATAACTACATACTAAGGATATATAAAACACTATAAATATCAAAATACTATAAATATATATATATATATATATGTCGGAGTCGGAGTCATTATTACGGATACAAGACTGACTATGGATCGAAAGCGCGCCAAAGGTCAAGCGACCTACTTACCTGTCTACCCACACCTAAGCGCGCTTACTACAGAGTCGTGATGTTTCGAGCTCCCAGCGAAGCGGACGGTCTGAGTCTGACCACCGCGGAGTCAAGACGTCCCGAAACTGTAACCCGATTCATGGTGCCTAGTGTTATTGTGTTGGATTGTAATTTCAAGTAATTTGTTAGTTCGATAAAAGCAGTGTACAGTGTGTGTGTGTTTTCATTGCACGAAACCCATGTTCTGCCCACATGGTGAAAGTCTAAACGGAATAAAATTATCAGACTGCGACATCAGAAGTGCGATCAAATCGTGCTAATGCAATCACACGCGAGAACAGTGACAATAACAATCAGTGACGTTTACTTTTTGAAATGCAAAACGAATAATTGCACTCGCGATACGAACTTAAACTCAGCCAGTGAATAGCAAGCTAGTGTTGGCGGTTAGTGTTTTTGTTAAGTGTGTTAGCGGATTTTAATCCCGACAAAACTTAACATATCATCACGCTTGTAATCTCCGAAGGGTTAGGCAGTGTACCTAATGGAATACCCACATTTCACTAAGTGCGATGCGAGCTAGTAATGCGTCATCCATCGCTGACTTGTTTTGTGTAGAATCAGGTTCTTCTAACCTAACAGACAGATGTGTTGCTGGGGAGTTTGTTCCGCCACTTCTTCTTCCCAGCTAAAACACTTAGGAAGTGGCGAAGGGCGGGCGTTTTGGGGGACTGTCTGTTGTAATGTTGACGTTCAAAAAGTGATGATTATCAGCCTAGTTTGAATGAAGTGACTTTTGATTTTTTCGTGTTGAGTGCAGTGGAAGGAATCCAGCTTATTTGGACGTTAAGCAAGGCGTTGAAGGGCTCCGCATCTACATAGCTGTGACAAAGTGTAGTTAAAGTGTAACAAAGTGTAACAAAGTGTAACAAAATGTAACAAAGTGTAACAAAGTGTTCCGTGGCACATTGGTGTACCGTGGTCATTAGTTGGTGTGCCTCGGAAAACGAAGGTTATCTCTTGAAGTTAAATAGACAGACGGAAGGAAACTATCTACTTAAACATTCGCAAAATGCGCGATAGATTTTCCATCTACGGTATACCTCCAAAATGTACTACCGAATTTCTAGATGTACCTTGAACACAAAATGTTTGCGGTACACTGATAACCTATCCAGGTATGACGTGGGACCAGTTTAAATAATTGTTCAAGGCTAGATTTATGTGTGCCGAAACTTTTACGACTACCCTCATTAACTCACTCACTACTAAGGAGTAGTGAAAAACCAAAGGATAGAAAAACGTTACAAGTGTTCATCGCTACCGCAAATCAAGTGCCATGCTTGCGGACCAGGGATAAACCAGGACTCAACGAAGCGGATTGTCGCACGAAGAAGCCGCTGCCTGTGCCGGCTGCTACGGGCATCGGGCAAGCGACAAAGGGCCACGAAGCCCTTGCTGTGCGTCAAGTGTCATGCCGGTTCACGTAGCCGTCCGGCGTACGTGCGTCGGTAGCATGCAGTGCTGGCAGTGCGCAGCGGGCCTGCTGACGGCGGGGTGCCAAGCCGCGTCGATGTCTGCGTCGTACAAGCAACATCGCGGGCACATTGCAACACAGGGGTGAGTTGTTACGGTTTACTAATTATTCTGATTCTGAATACTTGTTGGTGAAAGAAAGTTTTCCATCGAAATTTAATGGCAAACATATTAGTCACGTTGTTGCTAAGACTGGTATAGTTCAGACACGAGTATTCAGTACAGAACAGATTTCATGTTGTGTAATGATTAATGATTACCCTATCGCAACTTTGTTGCAATGTTTGCCTGATAATTATTTACAAAGTGACGTCATGTTAGGTGGCGAGATTTTAAATCGGGGTTTTGTTGCAAACATGACGGCAAGGGAGTTTTCGTTAACGAAAATCTTTTGTGTACATTCGGTGAAGCATAATAGTGGTAACAAGTTTCAATCGGTTTTTAACTGTTATGGCAACGAATGTAACTGGCAATGAGTAGCCAAGACTTAAGTGCTAAGTTCAGGCGTCTTTCACCGTCATATTCAACTCAATGATAGGTCTAAATGCCTATCCTGTTTAGCTCGTGTTCGCCGATGGTCGGTAAACAGTAATTTCCGTGACTCTTATCGTTTACCTTGGTGCTGAAAAGACTACTGAAAAGCTTTTCGATTATAATTAGTTCCTGGGAAACTCTTAGTATTTTTGAAAATTCGTAAATAGCTGCCTTACGTGCTAAGTAGCGAAGTCTCACTCCGGTAAAGTTCAAGCCGAATTACATCCGGTACCTAAGGTGTCGAGCCGGTGGTACACGGTTTGTATAGACGTGACGGGTTAGCTAAGCTTAAAATGACTAGTGTGCCGAGTTAACGAAACGATGGCGAAATTTAAAAGTTTTGGGATTGGTGATTTTGGGTTGTTAAAGATTTAAGGTCTATTTAGAGTGATTGAGGTTTTAGACGGTTATCCTTAACACGGAAAGCTTTAAATTCTATGCGTACCTACAGATACGCACGCGGTAGTCTAAGGAAGATGCCAGGGGTCACGTACCAGTCGAAGTGCTAGAGGGGGATCGCTACACATTGAGATCATTAAGTTCTAAGCGTACGTGGGACACTCAGAAAGTTTTGCGAAACTAAAAAAAATTGTTCTATACGTACATATATTTTTATTAAATCTTTTCAAAGTACTTTCCACCAGCCTCTATACAAAGATTCATGCGCCTAAACCAGTTTTCAAAACACTTTTTCCAGTCCGCCGCAGACACCTCGTTTACAGCCTGCTCGAACCCAGCCAGCGCATCTTCCGGCGACGAAAATTGTATCCCTTTGAGCTGATTTTTTATTTTTGGGAATAAAAAGAAGTCACACGGTGCTAGATCAGGGCTGTAAGGAGGGTGACCCAGGAGTTTGACTGGCGTGCTGTCCAGGAAGTCCCTCGTTTTGAGTGCGGTGTGCGCAGGTGCATTGTCGTGGTGGAGCAGTAGCCCGCGGAGCCCTGTGTTTGGTCGCTTGTTGCTTATAACAGAGAAAACTTCTGGCAAACATTTGGAAGTATACCATTCGGCATTAATGCTTCTTTGATCCCGTAAGGGAATTGATACCAAGTGGCCAGTCAAATTAAAAAAGCTAGCGATCAAAATCTTACCCCCGCTTCTAGATCGCTTCACTTTGGTAGGCGTTGGCTCATTTTGAAACACCCAAACAGTCGACTGGCGCTTGGTTTCTGGGTCGTATTGATAAATCCAGGACTCATCACCTGTAACGATGTCGTAAACACGCCGAGACGAGCCTGCTTCAAATTTGTTAAGCATATCACGGCACCATTCCACCCGGGCCTGCTTCTGAGCATCGGTGAGGTTGTGCGGCACCCAGCGTGATACTATCCTCCTCACGCGAAGATGGCTGTGTAGAATCTCGTGAACGCTTCCCGATCCAATCTTCAATATGTGTTGCATCTCCTGATATGTAATTCGCCTATTGTCTTGGATTAAATTTTTCACTGCTAGCACGTTTTCTTCGGTAACAGCCGTCAAAGGGCGACCGCTTCTTTCGTCATCCCCCAAAGTTGGTCGACCGCGCTTGAATTCGTTATACCAACGATACACGGTTGCCTTGGAAGGGCCTTCATCCATGAATGCCATTTGAAGTCTATCGTACGATTCATCCGGTTTCAGGCGACACTTGAAATCGTATAAAATCATAGCTCTAAAATGTTCCCGGCGCAGATCCATATTTCAGTGAGACACAATACTTTGAATTAACTCGCAAAAAATGTGGAGGGAAATTTTGAAATTGGAACTTACTTATTTTTACTTATAAATAATCATATTTTCGAAAAACATAATAACTGGCCAGTCTCCCATATATAAAAACTTTTTTTCGCAATACTTTCTGAGGGGCCTGGTACTTACAAGTATGCACATGATGGGTTAAGGAGAATGACTGAGGGTCAAGTACCGTTTGAACTAGAATGATTCAGAGTTGAGAGATAGTTTGGAATCTTGGTTCGGATGGTCAGACCGTACCAGTAGCCATTTCGTAGCCGTAGTCCGTTAGAAGTCGGTGTCTGCTTATAGTAGTCCGTGGATGCGCGGTGCGCGGGTGGCTCTGGCGGAGGTCGGGTCTTGTAGAGACCATAGAGTGAGTCATGCATGTGGGACTCGGCGTTCTTGAGGAACGTAGTAAAACAAACAGAGGTTTGTTGGAGGGCCTGAGTGTTGCCCATAGGCCACGGATGAGATTCCTGCTTTATTTGGTGATTATATTGATGAAGAGGTACTTGGTTGCTCTAGCATTTTAATTGACCTAATTGTTTGTTGGATCTAATTTTAGTTATGATCCATGCGCTGGATGTGTGAGAGCAATAAGATTGCTGGTCGGCTAGAGAGCCGTGGCGTTAGTGGCCTTACTCGAGGGTATCTATAAGCTTAGTAGTTTTTTTTGTTGTAGTAGAGTTTTAAAGGTTGATTTGAACGACTATGGTACATGGCCCAGGGTTATCATGATTGTATTTTCGATTATTTCCAATCGGTTCGGTTAAAACGAAACGGCTAGTTCTACAATGTTCTTATTCCCACCACCCCGTTGAATCTAAAGTTTGGTCAGGAGTGACCGAGTGGAACAAATTTCTGTCGAGGAGTATTTGTTTGCAGGGTACCCATCACACGAGGACGTGTGCAAGCAGGATGGCCGTGTCGGAGTCGGAGTCATTATTACAGATACAAGACTGACTATGGATCGAAAGCGCGCCAAAGGTCAAGCGACCTACTTACCTGTCTACCCACACCTAAGCGCGCTTACTACAGAGTCGTGATGTTTCGAGCTCCCAGCGAAGCGGACAGTCTGAGTCTGACCACCGCGGAGTCAAGACGTCCCGAAACTGTAACCCGATTCATGGTGCCTAGTGTTATTGTGTTGGATTGTAATTTCAAGTAATTTGTTAGTTCGATAAAAGCAGTGTACAGTGTGTGTGTGTTTTCATTGCACGAAACCCATGTTCTGCCCACATGGTGAAAGTCTAAACGGAATAAAATAATCAGACTGCGACATATATATATAAATTCTTAAATAAAAGGACAAACAATGAGGAAAATATCAACGTTGCGACGATACGGCTAGCTTCTTCCGAATGTACTCTCGTACTTTAATTTTAAAAGATAGACGATAAGTTGCCATCCTGATTTCTTAGGGAAGCGTGTTCCACAGAGAAATAGACAGTTTAGTAGTAGTTAACAGAGTGTAGTTAGTTCTCCATTTGCGTCAAAGATGTCGCTAGAGCTCTATTTGTCAAGTTAATTGTGTTTGCGACTGTATTACTTTGTTATATCGTGGCGTTAAGTCACAAAAATACCGTTGCAGAAGTGTGACGTAGTTTTAAACTAATCTTGTTTTGCAATAACAAGTTAAAATGTCAACTATTCGTAATAAAATACTGGCCGTAAAATAATCATTTTAAAAGGTAGTCATTTTATTTATTTATTGGAACTCGTTGGTCGGGTAATTAAATTATAATTTAAACAGATTTAAATTGACATCTACACATTAGAATATTAAATCAAAGGATTAAATAAAACTCAAACAAAAATCTTATTAATTTTAAGCAACACGCAAGATTTATGATTATAGATATTACATTCTTGTATCTAAATATAGAGCCATTTAATTATAATTTATTTAAAAAAAATATTGGGTTAATTTAATCAGGCTAAATTAAAACTTCAATCTAAGTTAGAAACTTTATCGAATACCCATTAGTATATTAGGCATAGGCGTTTAGTTTAAAAAGGGTTTATAAAAGGGTCTGATCACCCGAGCGATCTCTAAAAACGAGTAGATTTATGGTAAATAACATTAATTGGTCCAGATATGCCTTGTATGGCGTATTGACAAGACCCAAGTTATTAACCCAAGAATAAAATACCGTACACACTTATATGTTACGTGCGGAATCCATTTTGACCACCGTTGAAGCTGATGAGAAATTACTCCGCTGTGAACCGGTTAAATATCGTGTCGTGAACTCGTGACGTGACTTAAGATGGAGTGTAAATTCTATTCGGTTAGCAAAATGGTGAATAAAATATACAAAAGAATAGGATTCAGATGCTCTTCCGACGGCGACTACCACCGCAAACCGCAATGTCACCCAATCGCAATGACACATGGCAGCGACACGGTAACTATGGAAGTGGTTTCTTTGGAACTGTATGAAAGTTGTTTCTATGCAACTGTTAAATACAGATGTTTCATTCCAACTCTATAAAAGTAGTTTTTGTGCAACTCTATGAAAGTGGTTACTATGCAACTGTATGAAAGTTGTTTCTATGCAACTGCATAAAAGTTGTTTCTATGCAACTGCATAAAAGTTGTTTCTATAAAACTGTATAAAAATTGTTTGTATCCAACTCCATAAAAGTTCTTTCTGTGCAACTGTATGAAAGTTGTTACTATGCAACTGTGTGAAAGTTGTTTCTATGCAACTCCAAAGGAGTTGTTTCTGTGCAACTCTATGAAAGTTGTTACTATGCAACTGTTTGAAAGTTGCTTCTGTGCCACTCTGTGAAAGTTGGTTCAATGCAACTCATTTTTGTTAAAAAAGCAAGTTGTAAATGTTTGTTTTTTTCCGATTTCTCTGATTTTCCGTCAAGTGTGTAACCTTCTAAGCATACATTTTAAGATAACGTACTCTGGTCACGTCTTCTTAATATTAATTAACACAAGCGTTAATGGCATTATCTGAACCTCATGTCGGCAACGTAAATATTTCTTTGGCAGAACATTATTTAACTTTGACCGTTTTCTTTTTTTATCGACGCATAAAGAAGTCAGACGTTGGGGCTTTAATTAAAAAATTAAATTAAAAATTTAAAAAACCCCCGACACAAAAAACCTCTAAAAAGCCAAAAATAAATTAATCCAAGCGTCGTAGCGTCGGGGGTCCGGTTTGTTCTGTGCTTGTACTAAGCGGTCTTCTTAGCGGTCCCCCGACGCTACGACGCTTGGATTAATTTATTTTTGGCTTTTTAGAGGTTTTTTGTGTCGGGGGTTTTTTAAATTTTTAATTTAATTTTTTTTCATGCTTTTTAAACTTATTTTATTTTTGCCTAGCCTTGACTTTCCTACTCCTGGTTAACGAAACCAAGGAAAGATATAAATTAAACAAAATATAAATGGGGGGGGGGTGCACTCCCCCCCCCCCTCAGCAATGCCCATGGTGACAAGCGACAACATTTCAAATAGACTACCTGTGAAAGTTTTTAAATCCCTACATCAACTAGAAAAGACGTGATGATCTTCAAACGGCTGAGCAGATTTTCATGAAACATAGCTAAGAACACTCTCGACTAAAATACCTTTCAAACGACACCACTTTTATCCAAATCGGTTCATCCGTTTAGGAGCTACGATGCCACAGACAGACACACAGATACACAGATACACAGATACACACGTCAAACTTATAACACCCCTCTTTTTTGGTCGGGGGTTAAAAATAGCATAGTTCTATTGAAAAAAAGTTTTTCGCCCAGTCAGGTAATATAGATTATGCAATTGCAATTTTACGTATGTGTGTAGTTCCTATTAAAAAAAATATTCAATGTTTAAAAATTATACATTTTAAGGGGAATTCAAATAACATTATTTAATATGAATTCTTAATATTGCGATTGACACGGATAATTAACGCCAAATACAATTTTTACCAACCCTACCTGTTTTTCCATATGAATTTCAAAAGCTCTTAATAAAACGAAGCAAAAAAATTCAACAACAACTAACAAATTTAACATTTCAATAAAGTCATCAAAAGTCTATAACAGTTAAAGAAATCTTTTATGACACTTTTATTAGAATCAATAAAATCGACATTTTATTAACATTAACAAAAAAGGACTGAATGGCACTTTATTAAATTATATCAATTGCCTGCAAAATTAGATCATCGGTAGGGCTGTCACTGACGAACACAAAATTTTATAAAATTTTGTTAAATCCCTCCTCCCTTTTACCCTCTTCTCCTTACCGGGGAGAGGGAGGCTCACGCTCCAAATATTGAGAGCTCAACGCTCGACGATGCCCCAAGTTTCTACTTAAACCTATCTTAATATTGTCTATAGGGTGCAATGTTTTTTTGTCCTCCACCGAAATAGGATTGTACAGGTTTCTGCATGTTAATCGGGCGAATAAATTAAATATTTTGAATGTAGCATGTCAGTTTAGTTCATATGTGGCGGTATAGATGTCGCCACAAGTTTAATTGGAACTGCCTTTAAATTATCGCAATTTGGTTATATAGCAAAAATATATTTTTTAGTCATCTAAAAGTGTACTTACGGTTTTTTTTAAATTCTGTATAGTGGTATTTTGATTTCAATCAGGTTACACTAATAATCTTACACGGTTGTAAATGAGTGTCGTTATTAATTTAACAATTTACTGCTGATTGCAGTGTTCATAATATGATATTTTATTAAGTTATTAATAATCAATTAGTCCTAACACGCCTGTATTAATGTTTATTGAAGTTATTCATTAACTGGGTCTTTATGACTGTATGTATATCATAATTTTATAGGTAATGCTAGTGGCATTACCTATACCCACCTTGCACACACACCTTTAATGATTTCCAAAGTCATAATATTAATGTCTCTGCTTTTACCCATACCTACATTTTCTCTAATTAATAAATTCCAGGAACTGGCGGAACCCCAAAAAAAAAGTACGCCAAATAATCTGTGGTCCAAGTTTTCATCAATATTAACCATTTAAACTAAGAAAAGTACGCAGTCCTATTGCACTATTTTAAAAAAGGTGCATTTTTTCGGGTATAAGTTTATTTTTGTAGGGAACCATCTCGTGCGTGGCCAGGGTTTATTAAATGTGGTTCTTCATAATAAAATATCAATAGGTAAATATTATCCTGAATATGTAAAAGACTAGGCCTACAATAAAATACACGTGTCATTGTCCTCAATGACTTTTTTTTTGCAAAAATCGATCAGGTCAAACAAGAATCGAGATGGCCGATATAAACCAACGGGATTTTTTTATGAGTACGTTTTGTGCTGCAATCTCGTATTGTGGCCTGGTTATTATTCTTACATGTACTTCTGACTATGAATTTGACTGACACGTGTTTCGGGCCTCAACAAGATACCGTTGGAGCCATGAGCATGCACGTGGATTACTATGGATTATGTCATGACATGAATGAACTGATGAACCAGTGAACGAACAGTTCTATAGTTCATTAGTTATTTATTATTTTATTATTTTCTAACTCAACACAATTGATACTAACATTAGGGTAAGTTTTATTGCTACTAACACTGTATGGATTTTTTATCTAAAATAAATATTTTGAATTTGGATAACATCACGCCTGTAATCCCCGAAGGGTTTGGCAGAGATCCCATATAACAGGAGGCGAGCCTATTGCCATCCACTTTGATGGCAATAGGCTCGCCTCCTGTTATATGGGATCTCTGCCAAACCCTTCGGGGATTACAGGCGTGATGTTATCCAAATTCAAAATATTTATTTTAGATAAAAAATCCATACAGTGTTAGTAGCAATAAAACTTACCCTAATGTTAGTATCAATTGTGTTGAGTTAGAAAATAATAAAATAATAAATAACTAATGAACTATAGAACTGTTCGTTCACTGGTTCATCAGTTCATTCATGTCATGACATAATCCATAGTAAAGTTTTTTTTTTTTTTTTAATTGAAACATTTATTAAAATACTAATTTCTAAATCTAAATAAATTACTAAAAATAAAACTAGATAATTAAAACTAAAATAACAACAAATTATAAAAGGGCGTCAAAAAACTCCTCCTCAACGCTGTCAGCTGGTAACGTGCCCAAGAGACTGGCGGCGTTGCCACGTTGTATGGCAACACTTAGCCTCTGGCCAAAGTAAAAGCCAGCCCTTGGGTCACGTGAAGCGTCAACTAAGCGTTTGGAGATTTCCTTAAAAAGGCTGTGAGCACTCGGACCCCACGGCCCCAGAGTTTCAACCCCAAACGGCTCGAAAATATAGTTACCACAAAGGTTACTATATTTACGCCGCTTGAGGTTCTCCGCAGCGGCAGCGGCAGCGCCAGCACAGCACGATGAGCTTGGAAGATGTGATGGCGCAAGAGTATCGACGCATGTTGCGTCCCACACTAAAGGCCTACCCATCTTCCAAGGAAACAACGACATGCCGTCCGGTCTTTTGCCATCGTCGCGTGCCAAGCCATTGAATGTAAGAATGGTAAAAGGTACGCTGTAGTTGACATATCTGTTTGGATAAAAACTCCAAAACAAATAAAGAGAAAAAAAGCACAATTTCATACCCCCTCCAACGTAGCGTTAAACGTTTAACGCAACCTTGTTGAAATTCGCATAAAAAGTTTCACTTCAACAACAAAATATTATTGAGTTTAATTTGTTTTGATTCTGGATAAGAGCTGAGACTGGTGCTAACTCTCCGACCACTCGATAACATACACTGAATGAAACAAACTCAGAGGTCCTAAAACAATGAGGCTTTAATACATAGCTGCCTACACATGTATATTATTTTCTGTAACAGTATCAAGCATATTCCGAAGCGGTATCGTCCCTATAAATATAGGTAAATGGAATTTAAAGGCTCTCTCACACTAGTCACTGTGCTTGAATGTTTTGTAAATTAATTGTCTGAACTAAAATTCCCATTAACAGTCTCGAATCTGTAATGACGGTACGGTTGGCGCAGTGGTTGAGCGGTTGACTGCTGCGCTGTGTGACGCGGGTTCGATGCCCACACGGAACAAATATGTGTATGGCCTACAGATAGTTGTTCCGGGTCTGGCTGTTTGTGTTTATGAGTTTTAATGTTTGTAAACGCACACACGATACAGAAGAAATTGCTAGTGTGGGGCATCGTTTCGTAAAAAAAGAACAAATAAATTCGGTATCTTTAATACTGCTTCATAAAATAGCAAAAATCTCATCAGACGTAAAGTTTGAGCCTCCTTTAAAAATACATTTAAATCTAAACTACTCCTAAGTGTTTTTTCCTGGGTTTATTTTAGAACCCTTTCTGGCTTTATTCTGTTTTATCGTCAAATAAAGTAATAATAGTAAAAAAACGAATATTTTGTCGTGACTAGGAAAACGTTTGAGATACATAATATATCGGGCGATATTTTCTACTTTTATGTGAAAGTACCTTTAAAGTACCTTGTGCCGTATTTAAATTTTATTGTTTAGTAGATAGCGGGTCCGTACAAAACAGGTAATCATAGCAGGGTCAAATAGTACCAATATATTGGTACAGTACTGATATACTATATAATAAATTCCTGTTATTGGCCATGGATTCCGTAGATATCCTCCGGTTATTGCCGCTCTGACTTTCTGGGGTCAGATAGTATTGCACCAACAACGAATTGACAGGAAAAGGCTGTTTATGAGTTCTTATACTTAGACGAAAAGAAAGAGGTAGGCATTTTGAAAATAATTGTAATCATTTTTAAGGGAAATAAACATAAAATGACGCTTGTTTTCCCCGATGGTTTAGGCAGAGGTGTCTCTAAGAGTAAACCCACATTTTATTAGTAATATCCCATGAAATAGGGTGCGAACCTATTGCCATCACCAGCCACCAGCGACTCAAACTGTAACCGTAATAAGTGTTTTTAACACTGTTTTTTTTTTAAACAGTTATAACAGAAAAACACTTTTAAATGTAACACATACAATAATGTTGCCGAATCAAACTGTAACCTTTTATATGTGTTAATAAGTGTAACTGAAATAATCAATTATAGCTTTTGTACTCTGCGTTTACCTGTTACACTTATTAACACTGTTAACACTTTTATATCTGTTACAGATATGTTATATTTAAAAACACATTAAAAAGTGTTACATATTTGATTCTGTTACCAATTCAATATGTAACACATAAAATTCTGTAACCTTTATGAAGGTGTTTTTAAGTCCCTGTCGGCCACATACCAGACTCCGTGGCTACTACTGCGAAATTCCTTGATTGATGGCAAACCCCAATAACAATTTGCCCGACCCAGGAATCGATCCCTGGACCCCGTGCTCAGCGGTCGCGCTTGCGGCCACTAGACCAAAAAAGGTGTATTTTTACGATTTATCATTAAGACTTCCAGTTCTTGATTTCTTTTGTCATAAGATACCAGAACTCGCGACTGATTACTTAAAAGCATTTTAAATGTTCATCACTTCCAGTCTTAAAATAACTTTTACTCTTAAAAAATAAACGAAACACGACTGCACTGAATGAAGGCACTGGCCCTCTTAAAACGAGTTTTTAGTTCTTAAAAAAAGATATGCAAGTGGAATTACCGTTTTATTACATCACGCTAAATGGCTGCACTTGTGCCTTGGCGCTTGAGGCTGTGTCAGCTGAGTGGTTTCCCGAGATTCTTGTAATTTTAAGGGAAATACCGCAATAAGCAGGATAATTGTTTGAAAGAAAAGTATTTTGCATATCTGTCAAAAGAACAGCGGTTGCCCAGTGGCGGTAAGCCCAAGTTACGAAGAGTAAGCCGTTGGTTCGAACCCAGGCAGGCGCATTACTTTGTGTAATTTATTTCATAACCGCCGCCCTCAAAAACGGTGAAGGAAAACATCGTGAGGAAACCGGCATGTCCTAGAACAATAAGTTCAAAGACATTTAACATCTACCAACCCGCACTGGGCCCGCGTGGTGGATTAAAACCCACTCCCTCTCATTGAGAGGAGGCCTGTGTGCCAGCAGTGGGAACATTATAGGCTGATGATGATGATATCTGTCAACTGGAATCAAGCAACGGAAAAAATAACGCTAGGTTAGTGAAAAATTGAGCATCCTGTAAAGCCGAACAGTTTATCTGTGGGTCATCGAGTTCCTTGTGAATCAAAGAGTACGTTGCGTCATGTTTGGAATAAATAAGTGTATTTTCTTTCCATTGCTGGTGAACTTTCCTTATCATCACCATTCTCCTGCCCTGATCCTAATTTATTTGGGGTCGGGGCAGCATGTTTTCTTCTTCCATACTTCTCTATTACTCGTCCTCTCATCAGACACCTTCTTTTTTGCCATATCATCCTTCACACAGTCCATCCGTCGTTTCTTTTGTCTTCCTCTACTCTTAAACCCAAACTGAACTGGTGAACCTTCCTTAAAAACAAAAACCAGTAAAGCAAAATCAAATATCGCAAAACCGATTTCGGTTCGAACCGGTTTAGACCTTCGGTAACTGAATTAATTTCCACTTGGACGTGTCCAATTGTTCTTTATTGGTTCAATTATAAGTTCGATACATTGTTGCAGGTTGTACAATACTGGTTTGTTCCTACGTGAGGTTTGTTTGTCTGTAAAATGTAGTATGTAGTGTAGTAGGCATGCATTTGGGTATAGAGCTACATTACATAACTACATGAGTTCATCATAAGTTAATCTATATTAATAATATATAATATCTATACTTAATATTATAAAGCTGAAGAGTTTGTTTGTTTGTTTGTTTGCTTGAACGCGATAATCTCAGGAACTACTGTCCGATTTGAAAAATTCTTTCAGTGTTGGATAGCTCATTTATCGCGGAAGGCTATAGGCTATATATCATCACGCTACGACCAAAAGGAGCGGAGCAGCAATGAAAAATGTTGCAAAAACGGGGAAAACGTGACGCAGACGAAGTTTCGCGGGGCATCTAGTTTACTAATAAAGCTGAAGAGTTTGTTTGTTTGCTCGAACGCGCTTATCTCAGAAATTACGGATCCGATTTGAAAAAAATCTTTCAGTGCCAATGCCCATTTATCGAGGAAGGCTATAGGCTATATATCACGCTACGACTAAGAGGAGCGGAGCAGCATTGAAAAATAATTTGAATACGGGGAAAATGTGACGCAGACGAAGTTGCGCGGGCCAGCTAGTTATAGCATAAAGTAAACCCACATTTTGTCCCTTATCTATAAGTATGATGTAATAGGGGTAAGCCTATTGCCTTTAACCGACCTTTACCTAAGTCCTGTCTGAAGGCTTCAGCTAAGAAATTCCCGATGGTATAAATCACAAAAACATATCGTTATCATCTGCCTAGCCTTTTCCCAACTAAGTTGGGGTCGGCTTGCAGTCTAGCCAGATGCAACGAAATACCAGTAGGTATTTTACATGGAGCGACTGCCTATCAGACCTCCAAAACCCAGTTAGTACTCGGTAATACATTCCCGCTTGGAAAGACTACCACAGCAGCCATTTACCAGCAATAGACATCCAGTTTTAACACACTAAACATTGACAAGCATGTAATTTGATTCCAATCTGATCTGTAATGAACTTGCTTCTGAGAAGTGGCTCGTGGCTCGTGGCTTCACAAATAAACGAGCGTTTGATTGAACGAATACTTCCATGACTTGTGGTTTGTACAACCATCTGCGTATACTTAGCTTATGTCACCTGAGTGTTAAATATGAAACAAGGGTTTTTTGAATTGATTGTGTAAACCAAGATGCAACACGCAATTGCATTTAAATCCATGCCATTTAAATCAGTCAGTCAGTCTTGTTTTATCAAGCAGTGATAGTCTACTGGTGTGACCGTGGGACTGCCAAGTCAGAGGTCAAAATTGTATTACCTTGGTAGGTAATGCAATTTAGTTATTTAATGAAAAACAACACAACTTCACATTTTCTCTTCCTTCTCTCACACACTATCGTCTACATTTGTTTTTCATTTCTCCTTTCGCAGTTCTGCTGGCAGAAATTTCTTATGAAATAAGCAGTACCTCTGTACTAAAATATTTTAAGTTTTTTTCCTGTGTTGTCTACTCTGTGTACATAAATAAATAAATAACTGGAAAACCAAATGTTTCACACTTGCAAGATCTCGCAAGTCCAGTGTTGCGGGCCATAAATAACAAATTCACGGGTAATTATAATATATCATTACCGGTTCACTCGCATATTTTTTTCCCATACAACCGATCTAATTGATTTTCACGAACAGTATTGTGTATCAAAATTAACTTACACAAAATAATGAAGTATGTGAAAGTCTAATTATTTAAGCATTATACAAGTTCAGCAGCGAACTATAGCGAATTGAAATCGATTGTTGTTGTTGTAATTTTCCTCGTAGTAAATCACTGTTACGCTTTCAATTGCAATCTTTTAAGTTGAGTACATACAAATAGAAGAAATAACACACTTAGGTTACGTCACGCCATAATCTATTTTTGAAATGATAGCATTTCTCTTAACTTTCAAAGTTTCCCACACGAAATTATCTTTGCGAATGTAGAATGAATTATATTTCTTTGCCAATTTTGACGTTCAGATGTGTCTTTAAATAGCGAATAGAAATAAATGGTTTGCCTTTAACTTAATTTGTGGCAGCACTACGCTGCCACAAATTCTTTAGTTTTCATTTTAGAAAAGTAAAAACGATTGCTATTAACGATTTCATTAATTCATTTGGTATGACAAAGTATCTTTTACGAGTATCTTTAATTTGCATAAAAATCTGACTTCAACACTTCACTGCAGTAAAAAGATGTATATCAAACCCGCATAATTTAAATAATTATCAAGCACTCATCTAAACAGGATAATAGTACAGCAATACAAGTTACTTCCCATCCCCGATACTATCACTACACAATTAAAAGGCGTCAAATCGTTATAACGATCTCTATAAAAGGCTTTCCAACATCTGATTATGTCGTAAGGCATGCTCCACATTCTCTAATGTGTCCCTGTCCTTATACGCATCGTCAGGATTGGTCACAGCAATGCGACAGATTAATGAAGTTCGTACGAGGGCTTACGGTGGTAAATAGCCATTCCCACGGGAAATGTGGCGCGCTTTGTTTGGTTACGTGTGGCGCCATCTGGCGGCGGGGTGGGGTAACGGTGATGAGCGCTTTTTTGGAACGTTCTGTTGCGTAAGCTAAATTTGGTTTTATTTTGTTTCTGGTCCAGGCGAACAATATTTACAGTGTCAAAACTATTTTAATATTTGTCATGTTGGGCTAATAAAAGATTATAATTATAAGTAAGCAGTCCTAATAATACCTTGATAAATTTATATGATGATGATGTCAGTGGGCGAGTTGCAGGTACAATAAGGTTAAGTATGTACCTACTCTGATTGTAGTTCTTGGGCACACTCATTTTCCGGCAGTTTCCGGTCAATGAAATGACATACCTACTAGCTTCATATTAGGTAAGGCCTTTTCTTTCCCTTGATAATATTATAGTCCCTTAGACTAAGTATTTTATCTATCATCACATCAAGCATTGTAAATGTTCTCCAATCGGCTAATAAGAATAAGATCGTCAATGATTTGAATTCACAAAAAGATAAACATCAAAGACCTGTAGATTAGTAGTAGACGGTTACAATCTCGCACATCAGCGGCATCCAAATGATTTCATTTCCGCGCACCGTCCATTACCATTCCACACAAGAAATAACCCGTACATTACAAATAAAGTGCGCAATGGACGCGTAAACTGCGCATTCCAGTTTACCTACCTCATAAAGTCGAGTTAAACCCAACATAAAGTAGAGGACACACTGTGATTTTTTGTATCTAATTGGTACCACTATACAGACTGAAAAGTCTTTATTAAAATACCTTCTAATAAGGTCTATTTTTTATTTAAGTTGTAGTTATCTTTCATTGGAAGTGTGAGGAAAACATGGTTTTTCTTTGCAAGTTGTTAGGTCGAGTAAATTGGGTGTGAATAGGCGTCTTGCCTTGGGTCCACTTTGAATTAAAGATATTGGATTTTTTGCTGAGCAATCGGGCTGCAAGTTTGCAACAAATGATTGCTAGAAGCAAAAGGAAAGGTACGCCAAGACGCATAACCTCTTCATCTTGTCATTTGAGTGTGCATAGATAAGTTTTGTACATACACACTCTTTTACTATCAATAACATTTGTATCGGGATATTTACCATGTTTATTATTTGTTATGAGTTCCCGATATTTCGGCGCTGTTGCGGATGAACTGAAGTTATTTCGGGTGGGTGTTTATGAGCAGACAAATCGGTCTACCCTCTTTCTTGTTCGTTTTTGCGCTCCGTGCCACTACCACAGTCACTCACAACTCGATTCTGTCCCTGACACACGAAACTCACTGTGTCCACGCGCGAACATTTTACGGTTTCGAGTTGTGAGTGACAGTGCTAATGGTACCGAGCGCAAAAACAATATAAAGAAATAACTGAATAAAACAAAGAAAGACTCTATTTTATCTCTTAAACAACTATCATCTTCACTCATCAAATGCTGAACACAGCTTGTTACAAAGTTGTAGTCGGCTAACGCCATATTTTTTCAAATATGATATAAAAACATCTCAAGTTATTAAATCGAGATTCCTCCTACTTCCTGCTACTACTGCGACTGTGTCGGGCATTTTTACAGCCTTTTCGCCCGACCGTTAGTGATACACACAGCTTTTAAAGCATTGGTTACTGCATGCCGAGCATTTTGAAAGAATTACTTTTTCTCTCCCGGCTAAACGAGCGTTTGATCAGGGGGGTTACTATGACGTTTTAAACATTATTGTTTCATTCTTATTCCAGAGTGGGAAAGAGATGGAACTAGACGACCTATATAGCTCCGTCTCTTACCCACTCTGGAATAAGACTGAAACAATAATGTTTTAAGACGCCATGGTAGGCCACTTGGTCGTGGTTAAGGGGTAAGAACTTATCTTGGTGTTACTTCGCTCAAGTTAAGTTTCGTTGTACATAGGTCTTTAGAGGTAGGCCATATACCTACGTTATGGTGTACCTGACAAGTTTACCCGTGCAGTTGAACTGTACGGGAAAATCGGAGCGTGAATGTTGCAAAACTATGCAGATATGTCCTCTATGCAGCTCAACCTTTCCTGACGGGGTACCTGGACAGGTAAACCTGTTATACCCACAGTCAAACCGGTATCACCTATCGTGTATGGCTATCTTAAATCCTGACAATAATGTTTTATGAAGATTATTTGTTTATCTATACCACACTTACAATATTCATACTTCACTCTATTTGTACCCAAACTAGACTAGTCCACAATATAGGTCTCCCCATATTCAATAAGAAAGAAAGAAATTGCTTGCAAACCTACACGACTGTATGTCACAAACATCCTAAACATAGTTTAAAATTTCTGACTCCGCCCCTCCATGTATATCCTGTTCATTACATACATATAATCAAGTATAGAAATGAGAAAGCAGCCATTTCTTTACACAAACTACTCATAAGCACTTTTTATTCAATGTTATTAGCTTAACTTACAATACTTATAACTTTTTATCCATATGCGTGAATTAAAAAAAAAAATAAACAAGCTGCCACTTGCTAATAAGCTTAGGAACAATTTCCCAGCCATATATGAGTAGCTAATCTAATACGAACTTTTTTATTTTAAATGCGATCAGAATATTAATGCTTAACATTGGCATATGTACATAAATCTAATATAAAAAGATGTACAAAGTAAACATGAATTACAAAATAATAAAGCGATGTTATTGTTTGCATTTCTAGCCTTAACTTAATAAACTACTAAATAAATAAATACTTAATAAACTACCAAGTCTGTTTTAACATTTTATTGACAAAAAAGAAATTTGCTAATAGGTCTGTAGTTTGCCAAGTAGTGGGAGAAAAAGTACGGAAAAGCTCTTCCTAAACTGAAAACTGAGACCTGTCCCACCATTCAATTCAAATTATTTCAAAAATACATATTCAGATTCGTATTTATGGTCTTGCTGTTTATTAAATTGTCTAAAATCTTACTGACCACTGTAGAAACGAGTTTTGTTTACGGAAGAATCGAGATAATGACAAATAGACAATGACAATGTGTCAGTGTGGCGATTCTTCCGTCGAAATTACAGTAAAAATTAAATACTCAAAATTGCTAAACTCGTCTGCAAAATATGAGGTAAGGGTCGTATTCAACGCAATACTCTCTCTCTTGCATTTCTTTCAAAACAAAATGGACCGTGAAGGAAGTGGTAGACATTACAATTTCATTATTTAACCACTATGCCCGACAAGATTTTGACACATGACACATCAGCTGAATCGGCGGGGTGATGCGAATTGTCATGAATTTCACGAAATTTTCATCAACTTTCAGCGTTCGATTTTATTGTGAAAAATATGTCACGGGATCTGTTACATACGATAAATTTGAGGTTAATATCTTCAGTATCGTGTTGAGGTCGGTAAAACGGAGTCAGTCTATTGCCAAATATGGGTAAAATACATATTACTACACCCTTCCAAAAAGTAGGTACCTTATATGCGCTGGAAATAATGTACATAGGAATGCTTCTCGTTTGCTAAAACAATTCGGAAGGGCAAAATAAAAACAGTAACATTCTATCTGCATTCTTAGTTTTGCCATTATTCACACACAATTTCTTAAAAAGACCCAATCAAAGTCTAGACAAATATTACTGAAAACTATGTTGTAACATAACACTTCTTAGTGCTGACCGAAAACCCGGGTTTCTTATTTACGATTAATTTGTTGCATTCAGCCTAATCGATAATCGCAATTAAATCGAGTTTGAAAAAAAAAAGTTGACACTGAATAAAAACTCATAAGTTTGTATAATTTTAAATAATTGTTAATTTTGAAATTAGTCATAATAACCATCATTTTTAATAATTTCATTAAGTAATTATTAGATCAAAAGCATCTTATAATTAATTAATGAACGTTGACTTCATGGGAAGGAGATTTATTACTAAGTAATAAGAACGACAGAAAACAGTAATCCCAAAAAAAAACAAGTCAACATTTTAATCATTAGGCTTAATTCCCGCCGATTTTTTTCGATTTGAAAATTTAAATAAAGAATGCGCTCGCAATTCTCATTATTTAAAATAAGTACCTACCTATTTTAATTTTACTAGATAACATTTTAAGAATTTTGTTGTGTAGTATCTGAAGGTTGGTTAAAGAATGCCCAGGATCTTGGAAGGCATAGTAAATAATTATTATGATCTAACAACATAAATTATATTTATTCTTCCAAGATTGTGTATCATATGACGGGGTTATTGTTATGTTACAGCTAGTCAGTGGCCCGAAAGTATGACAGCCAGTCTTACCAAGGGGTATCGTACTACCCAATACTAACTGGTTTGAGGAGGTCAGATAGGCAGTCGCAGGTCGCTCCATTTAAAATACGGTTATGCAGCTGTATCTGGGTAGACTGGAAGCCGACCCCAACAGTTGATGATGATGGTTGACAATCGGCAATTCATAAGCCGTTTCAAGGAATATTAGATTATTGTTTCAAAGCGGTTCACTGTCCAGTGTAAAAAGGTTTTTGAAGTGATAACTTCTTATGGGAGGGTTAACCGCTTCGTAACGTAACGCGTTACGGCACCACTCTGTGTGGCTTCCCTTTCTCTCACGCATACGGCAGCAGGCTTAGATAAGTTTAAGTTATCACTTCTGTCGAACGTCCCGAGACGCACACACACCAGAACCATCAAGAGTCTACAAAATATACGAGTAAGACTCTTACTCGAGAGTCTTACCGTATACTTTGGATAGTTTTCTTTAAAATGGTTTCTTTCTCCTTTTTGGGGTAGCTATCCTAAAACCTAGCCTATCTAAGTAGGTGTAAAAAAATATTGTCGATTAAAAGTATTGGACGGTGAAGGCAAAAGATAAACTAAATTGGAAAGACATGGGCAGGCCTTTACCCGCATTGGGACAGAACAGGCTGATTAATAAAGTAAAGAGTAAATCCATTAACCAACCCAACGTCCTAACCATAATCAAACTACATAATTCTTTTTTACTATTCCTACCGAGATCCTGTGCATATCTACCAATCTTCAGATAGTTTAAAACAAAATTCACAATAAACTATCTATAATAGTAAATTTGAATGCCTACAATATAAATTGGAACAGCGAACGAATTCCAAATTTAAATTTTGAGATGGAAATAAAATTGGCGCGAATTTAGTCATAATATCCGTCCGTGCTGTTTATTGTTGGGTCGGAATGTACGAAAAACAATTAACATTACCATTATAAAAGCCTAAAACACATTATAATAAATATTTACTGTATTTTACGGTTAAAATAAATTTATTTTAATTTTCATCAATCGATTTCTTAAATTTCTCAATTTAATTACTCGAGTTGATCCAAGATTACAAAAAAATAATCGATTGAAATAATCGCTTTCACACATCACAACAATTTTAAAAAAAAAATGGTCGTCTATTTCAAAATACTTATTGAGCGGTGGTAATGAATATTATGTGTTATTGGTCCCGTATTCGTAAATAACGCTAAGATCTGGGCAGTTTCATGCGGTTTATAAATTTTGGAATGATATTTGTCATGTTTGTTACCGAATCTATACGCGTGTGTGTGTTTTTAAGTGAAAAATAAAAATGTAAACACGCACGATTGGCGCGAAACTTCGACTTTAGATTTCAAAATTCATCATTACCACTGCTTATTTAAATTGAGCTATGGATGAATTAGCCGCATAATTAAATGACGAGTTGATTATTGTCGATATAGTGTAGCTCGAATGTTCGAAAACCACAATTTTTATGATTTTTAGCCTCGACCAGCACAGCCGTCAAAATGGCGATGACCGTATTTATGCACTTGAATTTTTTAAGGGTAAACTATGATACTTGCGCGCTATTTACAGAAGTTTTAATGGCGTTGATATATGAAATTTTTATCCAACTTTCTTAATTAACGCACACTAATAGTATTTGATAATCAGAAAATAAAATATTTGCATAAATTATGAGGATGACGAATGACTTAATTGCTAGCCCCTTTCGGGGCCGATACCAACCCAGCGGAGGTTTGTTCGTCGAGCCCCTTTGGGGGCCCGTACCGAACTATATGGTTAAATTCTTTTCTTACCAGCTGTGTTTCCAAAGTCTTTATTAGAGGCGTGGCCTACACGCAATGTTTTTACTAAACATAGGCCAAACATTACTTAACAATTATATGCAGAAGGCTCACTTCTTCATAAAGTCAAGTCAGACAAACACACATTCGGTAGACTCTATACACTAGGTTGTATTTATTAATCTAGTTAGCGGAAATCCGATATCGATACAAGGGAGCGTCCATTAATCACGTGAGGCTTGAAAAGGGGGGACGGGGTTTAGCAAAAATCACGAAATATACAAGGGGGGAGGGGGGGGTGTTGTAAGAAATCACGTGTATTTATTTTTTTGGTCAAACACACGATTTCTAAAACGAAAAGGGGCGTGTAGTGTGACCTTGACTCGCCGTTGCCAGACAACGAACGAAGTACCTGTATTTAAAGATAATATTCTAAAAATTTTAAGATTATTTGTAGGTGCTAAAAAAATACACGTGATTTTTTCAGTCTTAAACCTCACCAAGTATCCCCAAGGGGGAGAGGGGGGGTTAAAAAATCCTAAAAAAACTTCACGTGATTAATGGACGGCCCCCAATACCTATCACGTTACGGAGTTGCGCACGCCAATTTAATTTAATTAGAGTTTTCAGGTACCATAGAAGATATTTATATGTAGGACCTTCAGATTCAGAATCTGGTAAATAATATAGAACTTATCTTACAGTTTTAGATCAAATAAATAGACATTTAATTTGCAACAGCTTTTAATAGTTATATTAAAAAATAAAAACATTTAGTCAAAAAAGTATCGTTAATGGTGGGTGATTTGTTTATGGTACGAAATTTTTTTTTTTTTTTAATTTGGCACAACTGTTTTTTTTCGAGTTAGTTTGGCACAACTGTTTTCCTTTTTGGCGCGGAGTTTAAGTTGCATCTGTTGTTTTAGTTATAAGATCATATCTAGTGTGTACTACGAATTTCATAATGGACAAAAACATTGAACAAAGAGTTTGTCTTAAATTTGGTATCGCCAATGAAATTTCGTCAAAAACACGTTCTTATGAGTGGTACAAAGCGTTCAAAAGCGGTCGAGATGTGATCGAAGATTTGCCTCGCTCTGGTAGGCCATCAACGTCTTCAACTGAAGTTAACATCGCAAAAGTGAAGGTAATAGGACTGAAAATCCTCATTCAAGTTTAAGAGAGAGAGCCGCTGGGTTTTATGTGTCTCACGCGTCGACCCGTACCATTTTACATAACCACTTGGGTATGAAACATGTTGCCGTTCGGCTAGTTCCAAAAGACCTGATTTTTCTCCAAAAACTCAATCGCATAAGAGTGCTGGAAGACATGCTGGAACGAGTCAATTCCGACCCAACATTCATGAAAGGCGTTCTTATTGGTGACGAGACAGGGGTTTACGAGTTCGACATACAAACTAGTCAACTAGTTTCAGTGTAGCGCCTTTCAACTGAACCTAAACCGAAAAAACCACGCCAAAGTCGATCAAAAGTCAAAGTCATGTTAACCGTTTTCTTTGACTACCGCGGTGTTGTTCACTCGAAATTCTTGCCGGAAGGTGAAAAAGTAAAATAAGAATATTATTTGAGAGTTATGCGGCTTTTAAGAGAGCAAATTCGACGAAAATGGCCAGTTTTTTTTTAATTTTACACCACGATAATGCGCCTAGGAACAGTGCATCGAATTTTTTGACCAAAATCTCAACAAATACCATTGAGCAAAGCAACCACCTTATTCATCAGAAATGGATCCAGCCGACTTATTTTTTTTACCTAAACTCATATTACCACGTCGTGGCACCCATTTTCATTCGGTAGAAGACGTAAAGGAGAATTCGCGGCGAGAACTGAACTCAATTCCGGAAAAAGCGTTTTGATGATTGGATTATTCGTCAGCGTAAGGGTATCGTTTCTGAAGGAGCATTACTTTGAAGGCGATAAAATTAATTTGGATGAATAACTAACATTTTGTGTATTATTGATCGTTTCCCGGTACTTTCTTAACAGAGTAGTATATAGTATAAAACTAAAAACACGCTTCTCTTATTCTTCTCCAGCACACCCTTTTATTTGATACCCATGTCATGGGAATGCATAAAAAAAAAATAAGAGTCCGCCATCATTGCGAGTCCGTGTATTGTATTGAACTTCTGCATCTCTCTACTTTCTGGCACGTTGATCACTTTACATAGTCTATCATTATATATGTGGCCATCTTCTCGTCTACATAGCGTGCTATGTTAGTTTTACGCTTGTATTTTTTTGTGCCTATCAAAACATTATTAAGCGTTTTTTATGGGATGTTGCTTATTGTATGTTTAGCTTACGTTACGTAAAAATGGATGCAAATATTTGGTATGCATGTGAATGGATGTATGAATGAATCAATATATCTCTATTCAATACATATTATAATTAATTCGGTCATATGATTAGTCTCAATAACGGTCAGGTTACCATTGTGAAAAAAAATATTAATTTGTATCGTCAATCTAGTTCTCATTTTGTGTTCATTGCATTGGGTAACAAAAAGTTTGAAGAATCTCCTGAAAATGATCATAAACCTACACATAACCGCCTTAACGCAAATTTCTATTAAAACAATTCATCTTTCTATAGAATCAAATCGATAATGTTGGCTCTGTAATTCATTTTCCGTTGTAAAGCCACTTCCCGTGCCCACGGTACCCGTAATAAACGCGGGATAGCCAATAAAATTGCTTTTGTTTCGATCATCGGCGCAGCAGTCCATGGAATAATGTCTTGTAAAGGAGCTGGGTAAAAGGTGTTATTGTAGATTCAATATCTGAATTGTTTTAGTAAAGAAAATCAAGAGATTTATTTTTCAGCTGTTCCAATAAATTTTACCTCACAATTTGATACATTTTTAGCAATAACTAAAAATATGTCGAGAGTCAAGACGGTTGGATGTTACCTTCTCTTGGCTATTTATCATCAAAATAATTCTTGAAATCGTCTGGCAGGCGTACTGATTATGACTTCTTCTCTAATTATGAAAAACCACTTCTGTAATACTCACTTCCTTTCACTTAGGACTTAGGCTTGCCACGTTTTGGCAAGGGAACCCCACTTTTCCAGCAGTGAATTGCGATGGGATGAGTTAGATGCTTAATGCAATTATTAAGTTTTTGCATTTAGCATCTAACTCATTTTTTTTTATTTTTTTTTTATTTTTTATTTACAGTAGCAATATGCATCACACAGCGTATGCTGAGTATGTTAGTTTCCAACATTACCATCCCAGCCGGTTGCCTGAACATGATTAGCGCAATCAATTTGTTTAATTATCACTTACCTGCCGAGGTCACTCGATTAAAATGATAATTGATTCGTATTTAAATACTGGCATTGTGCCACTTTTGCATAGTTTAATAGTTACCTTATGTTCATCCTTCCAGTTTTTTTTCATCCTGTCTTGATAGATTTCACTATGGTCGCCCCTAATTCAACCTTGCTAACTCTATACCTAGTTTGCCAATATAGGTACCTTTTTCTGATTGTGTGATAGTGATAATTGTATGACTATTATAATGACCTCATTGTTGTGAGGTAGTCTTACAATTATCAATAAACTAATAAGTCCCCTAGACTAATAAGTCTGGTGGGTATAAGTGCAAATGTTAAGCGAATAGTTCCTTGATCCGGTTCCGGGGTGGGCACGGTTATAATGTGTATTACACTGCTCAGCCTTTCTTATATAAGGATGATTTGATGTTATTTATTTATTTATTTAGGTTAACCAACAATTGTTTACACGATGTACATTTCAGACTTAATGACTAGAGTAACATTTACAAGTGCAACAATTAATTACAGGTTAACACCACATGCACAAAAAAAAACGGTTTAACATATTTTTACGTTATTGCCATTAGAACTTATACATACAAGGAATAATTTAAAATTTAAAACAATTTATAAGAATAATTTAAAACAATAATAAAGAAAACTATCAATCATTCATTCATGTCAATTTGATGTCAAATGCATAACAAATATATAGTTTTCATCTTACATCTAATTCTTAAAATGTCTTTAATGATACACTAGATGCCTTCAGCTAGTGTATCACAATCAAAATGGCGACACTTTACCCAATTTACACACCCACAATCTCACACAACTTAGATCTCAACTTCAATGCAGCCAACATCCCAAAAATTTACAAAATTTCTACGCATTGTCATCTACAAGTGAGCTTCGATTAAAAAACTGAAATTTGGTTAACCAGACATAATTTAAAAGTAACATAATCTACATCGTTTAATATTAATGTCTCTCTCTCCCAAACAAATTACCGTACACACAAACCAATTTACCAACCCACAGTCTCACACAACTTAGGTCCATCCTCAAAACTGCCAACATCCCAACAATTTACATCAAATCCTTCCATTGACATCTGTCCACGAGTGAGCTACGATTAAATACTGGATTATGGCTGGCCACTCATAAATTATGAGCTACATAAATACAGAGAGCGAGGGATCCGAGACAATTCAATTACTAAGTTACAGAGATGCAGGGACATTGAAATAAGCGTTCGGCGACTGTTATTTTATGTAAGGGTTGGTACACAGTGTTTTTGAAGAGGGAATAGATTTTTATTTTTCGTGTGTGTTGTTTTTATCTTATGTTCAGGTTTAGGGAGCTCGTGGCTAAATAATAACAGCCGCCCAGGTCGATCTTTAAGGTTAAGCCGCGCTTGCCGAGGTTGTGGATGGGTGACCATAATTACATATCGAATTTCCTCCGTGCCTCGGAAAGCACGTTAAGCTTTTGGTCCCGGCTGTCATTTGTAGATCTTTGACAGTCGTTACGAGTAGTCAGAAGCTAAAAGTCTGACATCCAGTCTTACCAAGGGCTATCGTATTACCCAGTTACTGGGTTGTAGAGGTCAGATAGGCAGTTGCTTCATGTAAAATACTGATACTCAGCTGCATCCGGTTAGACTGGAAGCCGACCCCAAGATAGTTTGGGAAAAGGCTACGCAGGTGATGTTTTTATTTTATGCTCCTGTCAATGACATTCAAGAAACAGTACTGTTAATTAATGGTTTCTACTAGCTTCTTGACAAAAAACTGTGGCACAGTTTAAGTACCTAATATTTGAATTGAACTGAATTACTTGTGGAAAAAAATGCCAGAGTGCCAAAATTTTCTTGCTTTAATTCATCGGTCACATTTAACAGACATTCCTTAATTGACGATTTTGATTTGATTTCAGAATTGTTCAAATAATTTGTTTTATTCATTCGTGTATAAATCTAAAAAGGAGAAAATATTTTTATAATCAGGTCTATTTATGTAGTTGTTATGTACTTGTTTTTCGTTCACAAAGCTTTATTTATTTGAAAGCTAAATGTTAGTAGACACGTTTCTTTACCATATAGTGTGTAAGAGCATTAGATGCGTTCAAAACGAGTAATGGTTTTCCTATGATTTCGCCCGCGGCTCCGCACAGACCTGAACAGCTAATATTTATCATGTAGCTATTTCCCTTTCGTAGTGAGCAGATGTTTGGCGGGTGTGATGTACTGTAAAATTATTAAATAAATATGTGCCCCTGCGACCCGCCCGCTCGGCATTACGTTGACAGCAGTCGAGGCGAGCGGACGTGTCACAGACACTAATAGATATATACGGATACGGATATATTTTACATTGAAAAAAATCTTAATTATAAAAAAATAGCTGTCCGGTTCAACTTCGTTTGGTCACATTTTCCCCGTTTTCGCAACATTTTTCATTGCTGCTCCACTCCTATTGGTCGTAGCGTGATGATATATAACCTATAGCCTTCTTCGATAAATGGGCTATATAACACTAACTCTTGCTCTGTTTGGAGTCGGACGTAAAGAATAGCACCATCCCATATCTTCCCATAGGTGTCGTAAGAGGCGACTAAGGTACTTGCCAGAGAATGGGCAGCAGCGTTCTCTGTGCTTTTGTAACAACCGTACTGCGATCGCCAATCCGCCTGCCAAGCGTGGCGATTATGGCAAAACCCCCCAAAATGTCAATGTGTCGACACTTGGGGGAGGCCTTTGTCCAGCAGTGGACGTCTTTTGGGCTGAAATGATGATGACGATGATGATGAACACTGAAAGAATTTTTCAATTCGGACCAGTAGTTTCGGAGCCTTTTCAATGCAAATAAACAAACAATCAAATCTTTCCTCTTTATATTATTAGTTTAGATTTAGATAAAACATATTTATTAACTGTAAGTGATGGATGGTACTGTTAAGATGGATGAGTGTACACATATCCTTATTTCTAAACCGATACGTGGTTAGCGGTGTATTATTTAAATAATATGGTATTGCTTGTGGGGGCAGAGTCAGGTAAAGTCGTAAGTAATTATCACTTCTTTGTAATTTTATGTATATTTTGTCTTAAAGACAGTTTTTAAACGAGGCTGGAGCATGACGGATATCCTATAATTATGATTGTTACATAAGATAACATCACACCTGTGATCACAGAAGGGTTAGGCAGGAGTGTACCTAATAGTACACCCTCATTTCACCAGTTATGTTTAAGTCCCATGTAAAGGGGGGGGGGGGCTAGCCTATTGCCATAAACCGGACACAAATCCAGACTTCGTGGCCGCTACTGATAAATTCCTGAAGGATAAACTCAATAACACTTTGACCTACCCGGGAATCAAATCCAGGACCTCATGCTCAGCAGACGCACTAGCGACCACTGAACCAACGGGGCAGCCCACGATATACGAATACGAATGCCCAAAAACATCTGTATAATTTACGTTCTCCTAGCAAGTCATGTTTAGTATCTTGACACTAGCTTACAATATGCTACTGTAAAAGTACATACATATTTAGATAAGCTAATGTCATGTGCGTGTGAACTGAGGCACCAACCAATTTCGCAAAATTATAATTCTGGGATTCTGGGAATAGACGTAAAACAATTGTAGAACCAATCTGGGAATTTCTAAACAAGCATATTAAAAACTACAGCCCTTAATGTGTTGCTCGCAGACCATCAGCCAGATCCGGAAAGTATTTGAAAAAATAAGATAATGTGACTACAGAAGTACAGACAATTAGTAAAGAATTAGTAAAGGTACTTACTGAAAAACATACCACAAAGCATCAAAGATAAAAAATATTTACGACTAAACTGTGGGCCCTCACTCTACATACGAAAGATAAATATTTTAGTGAATATTACCGAATCAAATAAATTTATTTTGCGAAATAGCAGTTGGTCCCTCAGTTCACATGCATATCTAATATCTTATGCATGAACCACCGTATCACCGATGCTTGTTGCTCTGTCGCTAATCTTTATGATCTTGTTTCTGATAACAATCCGTGGATCGAGAACAAGATGTTCAGTTCAATAGTTTTAGTTAACGATTGGAATGGTATTCTAACCTGATTATAATGTTGGAAATTAATGTCAACTTTGGAAAACTGTTCGTCTAGTCTAGAGCTTTGGCTGGTTTGTCTAAGAAAGTCATTCGATAATGGAAATATAATAGGTCTTTACCTATGAAATTGCCGTATTGCAGTACAGACTTTTTCAAACAAAAAAAAGTTTTGATTGGCTATGAGTTCTAAATTCAAATTAATTTTGTTTTAAAAATATGACATTCTATTTACAAAATCAGTCTTTTGTTTATTGATTAGCGTTGTATTTTCATTACATTTCAAAATTTTTCCTCATAATGGATACTTTGAAATTTCGTGTAATTATGAAATATGAGTTCCGTCGTGGCACCAACGCGGCACAAAAGACCCGTAACATCAACGACGTTTACGGAGAGAACTGTACAAACGAACGCACAACCCGTTATTGGTTTGCTCGGTTCCGTTCTGGGAATTTTGACTTGAAAAATGAACCTCGTGGTCGTCCGGAAACTTTGGTCAACAATGATGAATTAAAGGTGATTGTTGAAGCTGCTGAAACTCAATCTACAGCTGAGCTGGCAGCAGCTTTTGATGTTAGCATTAAAACAATATTGGTCCATTTGCGACAGATTGGCAAGATAAAAAAGCTTGATAGATGGGTGCCCCACGAACTTAACGATCGCCAGCGCAACGTACTACGCGTCGAGACTTGCCTTGCGCTGCTTAACAGGCACAGAAATGAAGGAATTTTGAACCGAATTGTTACGTGCGACGAAAAATGAATTCTTTTTGACAATCGAAAGCGCTCAGCAAGTTGGTTAGATCCTGGTTCGGTACCAAAGCAATGTGCAAAACGAAAAATGACCCCTAGAAAGGTGATGGTCACAGTTTGGTGGTCTAGTGCTGGTGTGATTCATCATAGCTTTTTACAAAACGGCGAGAGCATTACTGCAGATGTGTACATTGAAGAACTGACCACAATGATGGCGAAACTCGCACGTCTGCAACCAGCTTTGGTCAATCGGTCGTCACCACTGCTACTTCACGACAACGCGCGGCCCCATACTGCACAACAGACCGTCTCTAAGCTGCATGAGTTGGGTTTGGAAGCTCTCCCTCATCCGCCATACTCACCAGATCTTGCGCCTTCCGACTATTACTTTTTCCAAAATTTGGACAACTTTTTAGCGGGAAAAAAATTCAATTCCCGAGAGGCAGTACAAAACGCCTTTGAAGAGTTTGTTGTCTCCCGTCCAGCTGATTTTTTCAAGAAGGGCATCCATAAACTGCCACAGTGTTGGCAAAGATGCATTGATTGCAGGGGTGATTACTTTGAATAAAAGAAATAAATAAGTTCGAAAAAAAAAATACTTTAACTTTTTTCAAACAAAACGGCAATTTCATAGGTAAAGATCTAATAATTGATTGATATAATTTTAAGTTGGGAACAATCTTAAAAATTTAGTAAAAGTATTTTTTTTCATATAATTTTGAGAATCAGTACTTTTTGATATTACTCAAAGGAAATCATCATCGTCTGCCTAGCCTTTTCCCAAATATATTGGAGTGGCTTCAGTGGCTTCGAGTCTAACCGGATCCAGCTGAATACCAGTATTTTACATGTAGCGATCTGACCTCCACAACCAAGTTAGTACTGGTATTATTACACGAATAAAATAATCTATCTAATAATATACCCGTCCTACTCTACACCTTCCCAGTGTGATAAATAGAAAACATAAAATAATTATATACTTTCGAATTATAATTAATCATTATTATAAGCTCTCTAGCTAACAAGTATATCGGTACCGTCTATTCCAGCTTAACAAGCCATTTATCCTTTCCTCTAGATTATCACAATTAAGTATCATACACTTTATCATCATGCCATTCCGACCTGATCACTTAACAGTAGTACATATTTTCATTAAATAATTATCGAGATTGGCCCTGATCGGCCAATCATCTGTCAATCATTGGATTTATTTTATAGAGAACTTAGGGCTTGGCTACACGAGTCGATTTCGTAGATATATAGAATTTAACTTCACAAAAATGCAGACAGATAAATTCTTTGCGTATAAAAAGGCACTCACAAAAAAAAATCTTGTAAGATAAAGAGGATATTTTTTTCAAATCCTTTTAAGTAAGAATATTTTCAGATTATAGGCTGGAAATGTTAAAAGCGTATTTTGTGGTCATTATTTGGACAAGCTCGAAGACTAAGATTCAGGAGTTTCATAATTTTAAGAGTTTCCTTTTCAGAAAACCTTTTTCTACGGTCTGTCTCTTAGCCACAAAGTCTTATAGCAACCAGTATGAAAACAAACCGTGTATAACGATTCTACACACACTTGTGTATTCTTGCCCTAAAACATAATCATCATAAAACCCCATTGATAAGAATCGAAAGCATGATCGGACGTGTACAATTATATCGACTACCAATCATTATCGGTGGCTAAAGGGTAATTTAATGAACAGAATTCTTCATAATCTTCTAAACAAATATGTTATTAGTAGATCAATATAATTGGTGAGTTCGATGTGATGGTAATCGGGAATCCGTGTTCGAACTAGTGATATCAGAATATTTAAGATACCCACTTTAGATAACCATGGGGCCTTAAGTGGCCACTTCAGCTGAAGCTTAATATAGTAATAATATACATTACGTTACGTGTTTTAGGCCCCAATATGAGTTGATGAATGCAATCCAAAACTATGTTCCCACTGCTGGGACACAGGCCTCCTCTCTATGAGAGGGGAGTGGGCTACAAATCCACCGCACGGGCCCAGTGCGGGGTTGGTAGATGTCACAAGTCTTCGAATTTTTAGTTCTAAAACATGCCGGTTTCCTCACGATGCTATCTTCACCGTTTTTTAAGGGCAGCGGTGATGAAATTAATTACACAAAGTAATACGCCTGCCTGGGTTCGAACCCACGGCTTACTGCTAGTAAGTCGGGTCTGCCACCACTGGGCCACCGCTGCTCTCGCTGGCTCATCCGACATTTTTTAATACTTACGGGGTCATTTTGGCTACATATTATTAAGTCAATGCTTGTTTCTGAATTAGTAAATGAGGTTTAGGATTTTACAAACTACACTTAGGTTTATAATTTGGAATTTTGACAAGGGAATCGAACCAAAAACCCCAAGCTCAGCAGTAGGGCAGCAGCGTTCTCTGTGCTTTTGTAACAACCGTACTGCGATCGCAACCCGCCTGCCAAGCGTGGTGATTATGGCAAAATCCCCCCTTCTTGGAGGAGGAGGTCTGTGTCCAGCAGTGGACGTCTTTCGGCTGAAATGATGATGATGATGAATTATTTTTCTTAAACATTTCCCCACACTAGGATTTTCTCCTGCATCGTGAGTGCGTTTACAAATTTAAACTCACATACACAAAAAGCCAGACCCCGAACAACTATCTGTAGGCCTAACAAATATTTGTTCCGTGCGGGGATCGAACCCGCATACGCAGCGCAGCAGTCAATCGCTTAGCTAATGCGCCAACCGTGCCGCTAAATTAGTTCTTCCTAAAGTCTTTTTCACTTAGATACCTATAGGCACTCAGCTAAAGAGCTTTGTACGAGAATCTCAATAATAAAAATAGAAATGTGTTTCAAACAATCTATTTGCCACATAGGTACTGCTGCTACTTTGTAGCATTTAAATAAGCTTTTAAAGAAATTACAATATCTTACCTGTTAGGAGGCTTTTTGTTAAAAGCTGATCCGCCCACGTTTTGAATACTTACGGTAGCATAATATAAGTAACTAAACGTAAATAGGTATCTTCTTGCTAGGTTTTCTAAAGCACGTTGGTCCAGTTTGACTAGATGAGACAGAATATGTTTGATTATATTAAGAGCGTTTACACGTTACGGCATTTCATACAAGCTTTCAAGTCTTTATTTTCCGAAATGACTGATCCGATTATAATAAAACATAGGTCTAAAAAGTTACTAAAAACATTTTCGAAAAATAGTGTTACAGCTACCAAAATGCAAAATGTCTGTGAAAAATGTTTTGCAAATGTTTTAGTAACTTTTTAGACCTATCATCCTGCTTATGCGTATTAAGTTTCATTAAAATCGGTTCGGTCATTTCGGAAAATAAGGACTTGAAAGTTTGTATGAAATGCCGTAAGGTGTAAACGCTCTTAATTTACTAATTGATGCCTACGACCTTCATCCAGCATCATCATCATCATTTCAGCCGAAAAACGTCCACTGCTGGACTTAGGCCTCCCCCAAGTGGCGCCACATTGACTGGTCCCGTGCGATTCTCATCCAGCGGATCCCCGCAACCTAGTGGGAAGCCTTCCAACGCATCGTCTTCTGGATCGCGGTCGCCATTCCAGAACTTTTCGGCCCCATCGGCCATCCGTTCTGCGAGCAATGTGCCCTGCCACAGACCTTCGTCCGCTTGAAATTATTATGAAAATATTACTTCCCAATTTGAATCAGATTTTGTTAAGAATTTCAAGGTTTTTTTGGCACGGTACCATAATCTTTATTCAAAATAAAAGTAGCTTCAGTTACTCCTTAAACATCGAAAGATCAGCCGGAACAAATAGACAGAGAGTACAAATGAATATAAACGAATTTATTAATATGTGCTTACTTGATCCCTATATTACTCCACAGAACACGATGTAAAAGAAGTTATTTTCATTACCAAAACAAAAATTTTCATAATACTACGATGATTGTAGAGGGCCTAACCATAAAGAAACATTGGATACTCAATGCAGGGATAATAGCGAGATCATTTATTTGCAAATTACCTACGCCCGGACAGGCGGGCACGCGGGCAGGCGGTGTCGAAACATCTGTAGGGCCGTTGTTTACTTAGCAACGATAAGTTAAGCTGATACGGAATAACGGTAGGGTGAGCATCTGTACTGAGATTCTAGATAAAGTTCAGTACAAAGCGTTTTGTTTGCTGAGAACTTGATTACGTATCTGGAGGAGTTGTAAAGCTATATCTATGTATATGCGGTACATACAAACATGTTCGGCCGGGCGGCCAAATTCTCGTAAGTATTCTTTTTTGCCGCCGGCCTGTACCGGATTAGGCTGGCCGAATGTAGCATCCCTGAGATCTGCGAGTTTAAGCTGCGATTGCTGATGTGATTCTGTGGATGGGTGACCGTTTTCTTAATATATCGAGACCTGTGACTCGGAGACCTCTCTTCCAACACCAGACCTTCCTCAAGTGGTGTCGAATTGGCGTCCCATTCGACTATTCGTGTGAAGTAAGAGAGAGTGCTTATGAATTTTCATAAGCACTCCCTCTTACTTCACACGAAAGAACTAATACACACACGATACTACACACGATACGATACGATACGATACAATAGTTACTTCACACGATATTTTTTCTGCCCTTAGCTTCATTTATTTTTGGTTGGCGCAACAAGTCTTCTTCTTCCATACTTCTCTATTACTTGTCATCTCAGCAGACACCTTCTTTCTACCCATATCATCCTTCACACAGTCCATCAATATTTTATTTGGTCATCCTCCACTCTTTTAGCCGTCTACATTTATGCTCAGCGTTTCCTTCACTACATTTTCCTTATCCCTACGCATCACATGTCAATACCACATTTTTGCGTACACACTTGTAATAATATCTCCATGGGCTAGTCTCCGCTGAGTTTGTCCGTTCTGTCAGAAATTTGTTCAGAATTATTACATATTTATTTAAATGCTAGAAAACCAACAGCAGCCTTAAGCATAAGGGTTACTATCGTATTTCTAACACAACAACAATAACATAAAAAATTGCAAAAAGGATTCATGGCAACCACACAAAATGAAGCAAATGCACACGTTGCCAGAACTGCAGAAGTGTGGCAACGTGTTTATCTGAGTGTTATATCGCTATGTTTCGCCAGGTATCTGCTGTTTGCGAATAGAACAGATGATCTTAAGATACCGGCGCAGATTACCATAGCAGTCGAGGCACCTGTTTGGAATAAAAGGCTATGAGAGACAGCGTTTGTTTGTCAGGTGGGATTTGTGGATTGGTAAGAAATTGGGCCTGTAGGATGATGATTGATTTTAACGGCACGGTTCGCGCAGTGGCTGAACGATTGCCTGCTTTCGCACGGAACAAATATTTGTATGGCCTACAGGTAGTTGTTTCGGGTCGGCTATTTGTGTACGAGAGAAATTCCTAGTTTAAAAAAAAGGATATCAATCCGATAGAGCAAGCATACTTCATAATTATTATCAAGAGGTCAAAATTATCAGCCATCTCCTTCGATCAATAATAGTACTATTATTGATCGAAGGCCATCTCCAAACAAGCGTTCCTAGGAAGAATGCCTTTACCGCGTGGTTAAGGACGAAAAAATATTAAATCGCATACCTTTAGTTTCTTACCTAGAGCTATATCACTAAGTTTAATCTCATGACTTAAAAACAACGTCGATGAAGATATATCGCATCCAGTCTACCTGAGAGCATGGCTAGACGGCGCCGCATTACAGACGCACGCGCGACCGTGCGACCGCTCGCGACTTGGCTGAGTTTTTGTCGCAAGCGTTGGATCATAATCCATCAATGCGTCATATCCGTTAACAATCGGCTGATGGTTTGTGTTATGTTATGTTTATGGGAATGATATAGGATTATTTTGTATTCTTTTATGTAGTTAGAGACTGTCTGGTAGAGATATAAAACTCTGACTTTTAAATAAATAAATAAATTGTGTTTTATTTCAGGCAAAATACCCATGTACAACAATTAAATACAACGAAAATAGTAAAATCGTTAAAACATTAAAAATAATAAAAATATTGAAAAATTAAAAATACTAAAAACAAAAACATTAAAAAACCTTGAAATCATTAAAATCATCACTAAAATTATCAAATCATTGAAATAATTGAAATCATCAAAATCATTAAAATCACCAAAATCCATAAAATCATCAAAATCATTAATCAAAATTATTAAAATCAACATTATCATTAAAATCATCAAAATCATAAATAATTAACCACTTATCTCCGCCATGCCCTAAATACGGGCGCATGCAAGGCCAACCAATGCCGCATGAATGGCCCGTCTAACCGCCGTCATTTTGTGAAGCTTATTGAGTTTCATTACAGGGTGTAACATACGGACCCGTCACGAAGACGGCTACGAAGCATTCTGTACATCAAACTAAGCAACGCAATTTCCGGTAGGACTCAAAGTAACACACTCAAAAACTGTGCTAATGTATGCATTGAGTCGTAGAGGTAATTAAAGTAAAGTTTACATTAATAATTTTTATTAAAAATAAACGATTTTTATTTGCATGTTTGTTAATTAGTTGCGCAGTTGCAAGTGAGTTGAAAGAAATTAGTTGATTAAACGTTTATAAACCGATAGTCGACTCTATACCTGTCACTCACAGTGACAAAGTACGTCTGATTCGACAGCATTAACCATCTACTTGCCTTTCATCTGTCTTCCCATCACACAAAACAAAATAACAGGGTGCTATCACCCTGCTATCATCACCTGATCACAAATTTTATTGCCTCTCGGCTTTTTGACACACTAAGTGCCGAGGTACTAAGTCAGTAGTTAGGTACTCACACAACACCAAAGAATAAACATTAATGAGTCTGACAGTCGTATTGTTGTAATGCCATTCAACAATAGAATTTTATGAATGGTTAAATAAGTTTTTCATTCAGTTCTCTTGCAGAATTTGTGTGTTTAAAACTGTTGCCTTTGAGATCTCAAATTAGGATTAACGTTTGCACTGTTTACAAAAAAGAGATTAAAAAATAAATTAAGTGTGAGAATTAAACATATAGCCTTCCCTCCCTCAGTCGGATAAAACACAAGTCGACTCCAAAAGTAAATAAAAAAAATAAAAGTAGTAAATTGGAGAAATCTAAGTCCGAAACAAAATCAAGTTGCATGAAAAAATAAGCGAACACAACACTAGAAGACTGCTGTAACAATTCCTAGGATTACGTCAAAAAGTAGAAAAAGAAAGTGACTTACAAAACATATCATTTACCAATAAATGCCTTGCTGAAAAAGGAAGAAATATATGTTATAATATCGAAAGGCGCGAATGAAGTTATCGACACAGGAATTCTGATGCCAGAAAAAGATAACGCTATCTACATTGTATCTCTATCCCTTTTCACAGCGGATTATATCTTGACAATTAAATTGACAGGAAATTTTGTAATTACTTTTGTTTGTAAGCCCTGTCTAAAAAGGTTCCCAGTTTTAAGTGGCTTTTAATGATAAAATACAAATGTGTTACATAAGGATTTTGCGTAAGAATATAAAATTAACAATGCATTTGCATTTTATATTGGACAAGATGTTAATTGTCATGAACTCATGAAACACGAGTGTAATTAACAATTTCGATTGACATCTCAAATAACATAAAAAACTAACATCTTGTTTGTAACATTCACATTCTATTCGAGTAACAAATGCATTTATTTTTCATTTTAAGAGTTAAGAGTTGGTATCGAATCGATATCTTGATATCTTTTAGATAGGCTTACAGGCATCGGAATAAAATGATCGAATAAGTAACAAATAAGTTGGATGTTACATTAAAGTAAGTAAAACTTGTAATTTTTAATTCCTACTCCAGCCAGTCAGTCATTTTAGCAATTCAAAAAATTCTAATGCGTTTTTTTGTTGAATTTTGTTGCTGAAATGAAATGAACTGTTATTGCCATTTCATGCGCGCAGCAATTAGGTTGTTTTTTTCCTAAAATAACAACAAAAAAAAACCATTCGAGAACAAGATACTCTCCGGGATATTACAGTATCGAGTATTTATTCCGATGTCGATTACGCTTGAAAAAAATCGATTATACGATAGTAGATATCAGATATCGATATTTCTCGCATCCCTATTCGTAGTGCTGTTTTATCGTATGTTCCTAGCACGGATGCAGATAACAAATGAGTGTCGAATTGACTCCTGTTTCTTTCTTATCTTATCTTTGTTATGTTTTGTCCCGATACGGGATGTTCGAAGAAATCACTAGCACGAACTTCGAGCAAAATATCGTGTCGACATCGCTTAATTATACAGAAACAAATTAAAACAGAAATTGCGAGAGTGCCATGTGGGTCTTAGAAGTAATAAATATAATTGAACTGGGCAGGCCATGACTGCCCGATGCCGGCACAGCTGTGGGCCCGAATATTGAAAGAGCCCTGAGACAGCTAGACTGGCTCGCAGCAGACCGAGGAGAAGATTTTTAGACCAGTATAAAAATATCTGGGAAAAAAATCTGACTGTCTAGTTTTTATTAAAAACGTAAAGGCATAGAAAAACGATGGAATAGACTCCAATGAAATGTTGCAGGTAAAAAAAACGTGTTTAGGTCAGGAGTAGAAACTGTAAAAATCTACACAAATAAAAAAGAACTGAAGTGTCTGTTTATAATTTCAAAATCAAAGCTTTTTATTGAATGCTTATGAAAGTAATATTAGTACGGTTTGTTCCGGCCAATCTTCGAAAAAGTAGGACTCATTTTCTCGGGACTTTTACTGGTAGATAGCTGATGTCATAATGAGTAACTTGGAATTTTATTTTAGAAAAGGGATTAATATTACTTGAAAAAAATTAAAACCCTTGAAATTGTTGACAAATCCGATTCAAATAACATTACGATAGAACTGGCTGGGCTCGTGGCAAAATAATACACTATCTGATGATCATTCTACAAACGCCGACTTGACATATTCCCGTCAACGTCATGCACTTGTAAGTGGACAGTTGTGCGATGGTGACAGAATTATTCCTGTCACCATCGCACGTTTAGCCAAAGGTCGTGGTAAGTACCCTCATAGATTTCGGACTGAGGGGCACGGATACGATTTTGTTTTAATACGGCTAGCTTTTGTCCTCAACTGATGAGAAGCGATGATGCGGCTTAAAGAGGAACACGCTTACATAGAAGAAACCGATTCACTTGAACTTGTGAAGTGATTCTTTAAAGTGGCTTATTATTGGCTAGCACGTTGATCTGTAGCGACGTACAAAAAGCAACTCACTACAAAAAGTACTACAGCGCCATCTATGACACGACGGAAGAACTAACATCAATTTCCTACATCGCGCTAGCAAAGTTTACATCGACTTCAAGAGTATATAGAGAAACCTGACAACAACTGTCAGGCAGTTGCCCACCAGACATAACATCTGTCTGGTCGGAGGATCCTCCCTTTACCACGGGGGATGAGGAACTTTACACCCTGTTCCTCATACCCCTAAAGATCTATAAATGATCGTTACTGGTGAGAGTGCGCGAAGCACTTCAGTTGGATTTCTGAGATCAGGTAAATTTTGATTGAGTTTTTCTATCAGAAAGTCGGTAGCAGCCGAGCCTGAGTTCTATTGTATTATATAAATGGCTGGTGTCACCAACTTAACTGATGATTTAAATTATTAGAACTCTGTAAAGCCGCGAATCATTTTATCAACAATCAACATATATTATAGTCTGACGCTGACCGGCAAACGTAAAAATAAAATTCGCAGGCTTCCCTGCCCCCCTTTCCACCTTAAACATAACTGGTGAAATACCAATCGGTGAACCCTGCTAAACCGTTTTGGAAGTTTACAGGCTGACCTTATGTGTACCTATAGTTGCAAATAGCAAAACCGCATTAATTCAAATCAAATCAAATGAAAATCATTTATTTCAAGTAGGCCAGTTACAGGCACTTTTAAATAGTCGAACAACAATAAAAATGAAGCTACAGTCCCAATTACAAGACATAATAACTGTGAAAGTACTGTGGTGCCCCATTCCAAATCGTAAATCTCTATGGAGAAGAATGGGCAAGAAACTCCATGGACACTCTTTTAAATCAGTAGCTTGTTACAAAAAATTTGGTTACGTTATTCATGTTGAGTTGGTATATTATGTTAGAACGATGTAGCAAGACGTGCAAGTTAAAAGTGTCCATGGTAAAAACAAAAAAGACAATAAAAAATAAAATTAGTTCGAAATGAGCCGTGGCAACTAAGAGATGATCAGGCACAACTGAGATCGCCCTTTCACGAACATGACGCATGGATCAGCCATCATTCAACTAAACCATTTTGAAGGAAATAAATGGCCCGACACACGCGCCACCATCAGCGTGACATTTAAGTGGGCATGACATACTTTTAACGCCAGGGCACATTCAAGTCAATAAAAGACGTAGGTTTCCAGTAAATGATAGCTTTCTAGTACATAGTCCTCACACAATATGGGCTATGCGACTATATAATACTAAATTAATTGAATTTATACTATGCAAAGATAAATTGAACAATCTTCAGCAGCTCCAACAATACTATTTAATGATATCAATTCTGATTTTTAATTTTTTCTAACGTATATTATGACTGCATTTCAAACAATTCACACTGCATTGCGTTGTATTAAATTCAGAGTTATACTTGCCAGACAGTCGAGCTGTATAAAATAATAAAATATAATGAATAATATTATCACAGGAAGCTTGAGTAACGTAGTGGTCTTGGAAAAATAAAAAACGAGTTATAAGAGAAAGTTTGTACGCGCAAATAGTACAAATACTATTAAATTAACCATTTTGATGGTTGTGTTAAAATAAATATCGTTACTGGATCAATGAAGTTCAAGGATTAGGTTAGAATTTCATAAGTTTTAGTAGTATATTCGAAAAACGTAATGTTAAAAATGGTTAAGTTTTTGCCATGTTGTTAGTGGTCGTTTGGTAAAAGAAGCAATCTGTATTTTTACAAATAATAAAAACGAAGTAAATCACCACCCAAAATCCCAAAATAAAATAGTTAGTGAACTTTTTATTTAATTTTCTTGTAGATATATGTACTTTTATTAAAACCCTGTCTTGTTTTAGTTCGAGATATAACTAGACAAAAAAGGAAACTAGTCTTGACAAAAACTTGAAAAAAAATGGGATAATTAATCATTCCAGAGCGAAGAATGACTGTGGCCATACTTTCCTACTTTTCGAGACAAAACCGATTGGGAAAATTTGAAATATAGTTAGTAGTTGCTTAGTATAAAAACATCGTATGTACTCGTAATATTAAGTTTAAATGGTGGTAATTAATTAAATATAAATTAATCTTGAATGGGATGTAATAACATATTATTCCCATTAAAAAATATTCTAGTAATGCGATTTTTTCCCAATCACGACGCAACGTTTACGTTGCAAAAAAAAACCGAAATACTCGCTGTTACTTTTTGGATTGCTGCAAAAAGTGGTTTAAATGCAACTTGATTGGTTCGAAACGAAAAGGTTCTGTTTGAAAAAATAATGGATCGGTTGTCAGATATTCGTATATTGTTCGAAATATGATTTTTGACCTTAATACGAAACCGGAATGTACTTTTTTTTCATGTGCGAACTTTTCTTACAGATACAAATCCGCCATTCAAACGGGTATTTAAATTAATGATACCAATAAGGCATCATCATTTAAATGCCGCGTCATATGGGTCTTAATTTTAATGCATAATTAATGACAAATGTTGTTATCCATATACCATATACAATCCTTTGATGCCGTTTGCATCGAATAATTGGATCACAATATCAATTGATTCAGTTGTCATCGTTTATCAACAGCATTTTGGATGAGGTTTTTATTAAAAAGTGAAAAAAAAACGGAATGAATTCTTGTAGCAGTGGCGTGCCCATTAATAGCACCCGTTCTTTTCATGTGTCTGTTTGTGTCTCTTTCCTTCACGTAATGATTGGACACTCGTTTCTAGTAGTGGTTCCCAACGGCGACGAGACCACACACATTTAATTTACTGCTAAGCGATGGTCGAATTCCCATTCGCTCTGTCTGCCTTACGAAATTTTCCCAGTCACTACGCCACTCGAAGCGAATGAAAAATTTTCAATGGAAAAAAATCGTATTACAAATTCTGCTGTTTTGTTTCTAAGCGGACTTCATTTTTTAATGGAAATGTGCACATGTTTGATAAAAAATACTCCGTCTTGAAGTATTTTTTGAACCATTGACTTAATAAGATGATTAAACGGACACTAATATGAAATTCTACAACGGCCGCAATAAGTTATTGACATTACAAGAACAGCTTTTAGTGTGATAAAATTACAGTTTATAGTATAATTTTTTTTTCCGTTCACCGTACCCATGCCCATAAACTTACCTTGCTAATTGTTGTAGAAAACAATGTCCGGCAATAGGCTACGTGACTTAGCTTCGAATGATTAAAACCCATTATAGCGTGCGTTTTATGACGGAAAATGATAAATGTATTAATTTGGCAGCAATTTATTGTATGTCACAACACACGCTATTTTAAGCATTAAAAAGCATTCTTGTAGAGTTTCAATGTGTAGGAAACCTTCCCGTTTAGAAGGCAAAAATGTGGAATATATTTCCCGCTGTTTTAAAGATGTGTGGTCAAATATGAGTGTCTCGCAACCCTGCAACTAACAACCGTTGATTATTATCAATACGTAATTTAAAAAATAATGCGAAGAAGCGTACTAAGCTCGTGACAAAAATTACATGTCGAGAGTAATAGCTCAATGTGTTCTTTTTATTTATTTTTTACAATAAAAAACGTTTCATCAACAATAAAAAACTAAAAACTTCAATTGAATTTTCTATATTCGGTGAAAAATTGTTCAATAAGAATATAAGATGCATTTTGCTGGCAGCAAAAAAACTAAATTCCATGATGAGACGGACACAACAAAAAAAAATTAATTAACCTTTATAGTGGCCAAGCATCCACTGAGAAAGGTCTTAAGTGAGGTAGTGACACTAGTTTTCGATCATAACGGCTCGGATGCCATTTCTAGGTTTACAAAGAAACATCGAGTAGTGTCTGTGACACGCCATCTAGTATTGAAAGCTAATTGGCAGGTGGTCGTTTTTTATACTTTGGGTAATTAACCTTTCGCAGTGTGTACTCGAAATTGCTGAAGAAGAAAAAATACAATTATGAGGCAAGTTACAGGCATGACGTAATTTTTTGAATAAATGAAACGTTCTTCTGACATTATGTTTTAAGACATATAGGGCAGAAACACTGGGAAATAAGGTCACCAAGTTTTTACATTTGACGTGTGAATAGCCAGGATCCCAATTTTTTACACATATTAAAGGTATGAGGTATTGAACATATTCTACTTCGACACTTGCCATTATTAGCGGCACGTATCATAACGTTCTTCAAAAAAAGAAACGGACTATTTATTGCCTTACATTGATTGGTGTAATTGAAAGGTCTCATTGTCTGGCTAATTGCAAAACGTCGTCGTTATATATAATAGCACCGCAATTACTGTCGCAGAAATGCATTCTCAAACATTTAGCAACATATTTATTTGGGAAAGCACTCAATCACCTGTTGCTATAATCGTAATACAATGATGACATAATTTTATTAAGTGTTAAAATTATCATTCCTAATTGATATGCAGTTTTAACGGTAAACGCCGTGTTATTATAGAAGCTCACATCTGCAGGATCCGCAGATGTTGCATCACCGTAATGGTTGGTTGAGGACGCACCATCTGTCGTCTCGTTGAGTTTGCATTAAATTTAAAAAGGAAAATCATCGCTTAGAGCTACGCTTAACACGTGTCATCAATTATTTAGAAGTCTTTCAATATGATCTGATTATTTAAGATATCAGACATGACACTTAATTAAACACAACGTTAATTTTTTGCTAAAAGATTCTTTATTTTATTTACAACTTGACGACATAAACAAACGAGACCTATCATTTTAATTGGTCCCCAACAATTTGCTGTGTTTTTTTTTGTAATAACGAGATTAACTAGATAAAAATATAAATAAAACATTTTATTCATTATATTAAACCTTAACCAATAACCTTAACCACTGTGACATGTTTTTGTAAGCATAATTAATAAAATGCCGTATAAAGCGCCCAATTAAAGGAAATACTAATCAGTTGAAACGTATAGAAATTTAGAGCGCGCTGTTCCGAAAACCGTACTGCCCAATGTTGAAACGGTGTTCACTTAATAAAGATTTTCCATTTGCTCGTAAAACACCCACACTTCGATACACGGCAATATTTCGAATAGAATCCCACTAACACGCAGACATTCCCAACGGCTACGTCGAACGGAACGCGCTAGCGTATCCGTTGGGAAAAGTTAAAATTGTGGGGACATTAATCCACACAAAATTCAACAATGAATGCTGCTATTGGAAACGACATTTTTATTTTGACCTTTACGATAACTGTTGTTTTGAATTTAAAAGCACGCACTCGATGTTTGCTGCTCACTTGTATGAAACGTCTTTATATTGTCCGGAGTTGTCTGCGGCCATTTTTCTTAGAAACATTGATCGTAAAATGGTATTTATAAGCTTCAAGAATTTAGTTATATATTCAAGTATTTAAAAAACATTACAATTACATGGTCTAACATTTTGATAGATTAAAATAAAAACTTGTGAATGTACTTATCCAATATTTCTCTGAAAATTCAATTAGCGTTGTTCTGAAACTAAGTGTTTTTAATCAATAATGAGTTCTTAGTTTTAAGTTAAAATAAAGTATGTTAGCAAAAGGTATTTTAACATTGTCTTCTACGCGTAAAAATGCCTCTATCATTAGCGTAGAAGCTCATTGACAAAGGAGCGAACGAACAGTCAACAACAGCGATCTAAGTTTTAATTTTGTTCATCGTAATACATAAGTAGTAATAACAAAGTAATGGTTTTTTTTTAGTTATTATAAATCTTAAGTGCTGTATTATTTATGTGCCTTCTGCCTAGATATGCATTAGTATTTTTAAAGTTAATGTTATAAAAATAAATGCACAAATAAGTGCATAATGAAAAGAGAATCATGAAGAGAGTCGTAAAGCTTTTCGGCAAACAAAACTAAACTGAATAAAAACTTAAATTAAAAAGTCTTTATCAGTGAAACTGATCCAGATTAAAGGGTTATCATCGACCAAACAAAACAAACGATTCTTAAAAAAAATACTGTCTAGACATGAACACTAGTTCATTATTCTTTTTATTTGTACTTAAACAAGTTTCTCCATGCAACTCCGGTAGCGACTGTACTTAACACGTGCCAATAAGTAGGCGTCACATTTGCCGCTTGTTACGACGTTTTGCCGCAGTCGCCGCCGCTGCAATTTGTCGCACCCGTCGTATGACATTTAACACATTTAATCGATTCTTCATTCTAGCGGACGTTTAGTCGAGAACGTAATTTGATGACCACAACAATTTGCCAAGAACAAGGGGCATTGATAAAAAACCAAGCGCATTTTTACTGATTTTTTTCTTCGTATATTTTATTGTATTCGTTTTTCAATTTTTTGTTGATGGATGAATAAATAGTGCAGTTTTGTCCGTTACGCGCCCAACATGTGAAGTGTCATTTGTTGCCATTCACTTCGATTAAATTAAACATTAAACTTGAGCTTAGAGCATAAATATCATTAATAAATAACTAAATGTCCGTTGACTTGACTCGTATGACATTTTGGTAAAAAAAGTCTTCTGGTTGTGGTTGAAAAAAAGGCTGATAGATAGTTTAGTCAGTCACTTTTAATATATTTTCGAATATTGTGTTACGTTACGAACAATAGAAGTAAAAGAAATCAATAAAAACAAAATGGATGAAAGATTAACAAGACAGTCCTTATGAAATATCATAAAATGATGGTACACCGAAAATAAATTCCTGTTGCCAAAAATTACAGAGAATAAGAAATTAAATTTGCATAAATTTCATTACATACTTACAAGATACATTATAGGTAAGTGCATGTACCGATGCATTTGCGGTTGCGGCAACGGCGAATTTTAGCAGTGACCAAAGATAAAATATATGAAAACATGCACAGCTAAGGAGCTGATGTCCCTTTGGCATCACCCGCATGGTGTGCGGTAATACTAACTTAGTCCCACAGGATCCTACTACCGAAATAACAAGTATCCTATGTGGCAAACCAGGCTATAAACTGACGGTGACGTCACGGTTGGCGCAGTGACTGATCGATCGACTGCTGCACTGCGTGTCGCGGGTTCGATCCCCGAACAGAACAAATATTCGTGTAGCCTACAGATAGTTGTTCCGTGTCTGGCTGTTTGTGTATATGAGTTTAAATGTTTGTAAACGCAACCACAATACAGGAAAAATTCCTAGATTGGGGCAGTTTTATAAAAAAAAATATATTACAGAACCCGGCGATAATATTGTACATTGATCTTTGGAAAGAAATTGGTGTATTTTATAAAAAGAATCAAAAAGAATTATCAAAAGAAGCAAATCATAAATGTTTTAACAGCTCCTAATAGATACCGGACTGTTTGTATTTCTTGCGACAGAGGTAACACTCTCATCATCATCATCATCATCATTTCAGCCCAAAAGACGTCCACTGCTGGACATAGGCCTCCCCAAAGTCACATTGACATTTTGGGGGGGTTTTACCATAATCGCCACGCTTGGCAGGCGGGTTGGCGATCGCAGTACGGTTGTTACAAAAGCACAGAGAACGCTGCTGCACATTCTCTGGCAAGTACCTTAGTCGCCTCTTACGAAACCCACGGGAAGATATGGGATGGTGCTATTCTTTACGTCCGACACCATACAGAGCAACACTCTACGAAGCCGAAATTAACCGATTGTCTAAAAGGTCGATGTGCAATATTTATCGCCGGGTACTGTGAGTGTACCACTAAACGCCGACAGACACTACGCCGACAGACCGAACACCGACAAGACTTTATTTCGACGGGACTTTTCTTCGACGGTGTATATCCGATTAGTAGTTTTTGCGTGAAAGAGTAACAAATAGTTTCCTCACAAGGATGGAGGGACGCATAGGTGGATCCATGCTCATAAACTATTGTATTTAGGTATTGTCAGATTTGGGTTTAGCTCTTTCTCAGATTAGAAGTTCTTACAATGAGAACTCTAACTCGAATCTTACTTTGACAGTTGTTACGTTACGTTTGGCCAGAAGCCTGGAAGTCTGAGAACTAGTCTTACCAGCGGGTAAGACTAGTGTGGTCGTGTTACACTGTCTGTAACTATCTTCTGACGTTTCATGAGTGCCCTTGCCTATTAATTATAATTAATATATTTTTTTGATCCGCTACCTATCTAGTAGGTGGTGGAAGTTAGTAGACATTCCGTCTAAAATTATGGTATTGACCGGGAGCCATTACAGTTGCGACAAGGAAATTCCGACAAATGACTCTCTTCAATTTAAGATTTACTTAACAGCACAGTTTTGTACATACGAGTACATAAATAATTATGGGAAATGTATGGATAGATTGTGTGAGGAATTATTTGAAAAAAAGGAGTAAATGATAGCGTGACGGTTGACAGAGAAGAATTGAAGAAAAAAACGTGTTGCACCGACCCCAAGTAACATGCGACAAGGTCAGGAAGATGATGATGAGTACACAAACAAAAATGACCTGTCAAAGCATAGGTACAAACAAATACCTACAGATGTGATGTAAAAAATATAATTTACTAGCTGTCCCGCGCAACTTCGTCTGCGTCACATTTTCCCCGTTTTCGCAACATTATTCATTACTGCTCCACTCATATAGGTCGTAGCGTGATGATATACAGGGTGTAACGGAAAGGGTATATACATACTTAACGGTGTGCTACAGACCTTCAAACTGAACCAGTTTCTCCAAAAAGAAAAGTGATCATAGCGAAAAAAATATCAGCTGCCCCATACATTTGGGTCGAATAGGTATTTAAATTTTGTATGGGGTAGCAGATAATTTTTTCGTTATTTCGATGTTTGTTTGTGGAGAAACATGTTCAGTTTGATGGTCTGTAGCACACCCTTAAGTATGTATATACCCTTTCCATTACACCCTGTATAGACTATGTCCTTCCCCAGGTTGAAATCTATCATCCTGCTAAATTTCACTAAGATCCGATCAACAGTTTAGTCGTGAAAAGGTAACAAACAAACAAACATACAAACAAACACACAAACAAACAGAGTGACTTTCGCATTTGTCGTAGTTGTCTTGATTTATTCCGTTAGACTCGGTCATCATGTGGTCAGAACATGGGTTTCGTGATATGAAAACACACACTACACGCGGTACACTGCTTTTGTCGAACTCACAAATTACTTGAAATTACAATCGAACACAATAACACTAGGCACCATGAATCGGGACACAGTTTCGGGACGTCTTGACTCCGCCGCAATCAGACACTGACTGTCCTCCTCGCAGCAAGTTCGAAATCATCACGACTCTGTAGAAGCGCGCTTAGGTCTGGGTAGACTGGTAAGTAGATCGCGTGATGCTACCTTTGGTGCGCTTGCCGATTCATTTTCTGTCCGTACTAATGACCGGATCCTACACATTTATAATATTAGTATGGATGATGATACATAAATAATTGTATAATTATATTTGAAAAACCAATTTAAGACCAATTATAAAATAATTAATGACAAAACATTAATTATATTCTAGTAACTGAATAAACAACATTATCTTTACGATTGTCATGCTAATGTGACAGACACGGAATAAAATATTCTGTTTTTATTATTCTATGGTGACAGATACGTGGGACACTCAGAAAGTTTTGCGAAACTAAAAAAAATTGTTCTATACGTACATATATTTTTATTAAATCTTTTCAAAGTACTTTCCACCAGCCTCTATACAAAGATTCATGCGCCTAAACCAGTTTTCAAAACACTTTTTCCAGTCCGCCGCAGACACCTCGTTTACAGCCTGCTCGAACCCAGCCAGCGCATCTTCCGGCGACGAAAATTGTATCCCTTTGAGCTGATTTTTTATTTTTGGGAATAAAAAGAAGTCACACGGTGCTAGATCAGGGCTGTAAGGAGGGTGACCCAGGAGTTTGACTGGCGTGCTGTCCAGGAAGTCCCTCGTTTTGAGTGCGGTGTGCGCAGGTGCATTGTCGTGGTGGAGCAGTAGCCCGCGGAGCCCTGTGTTTGGTCGCTTGTTGCTTATAACAGAGAAAACTTCTGGCAAACATTTGGAAGTATACCATTCGGCATTAATGCTTCTTTGATCCCGTAAGGGAATTGATACCAAGTGGCCAGTCAAATTAAAAAAGCTAGCGATCAAAATCTTACCCCCGCTTCTAGATCGCTTCACTTTGGTAGGCGTTGGCTCATTTTGAAACACCCAAACAGTCGACTGGCGCTTAGTTTCTGGGTCGTATTGATAAATCCAGGACTCATCACCTGTAACGATGTCGTAAACACGCCGAGACGAGCCTGCTTCAAATTTGTTAAGCATATCACGGCACCATTCCACCCGGGCCTGCTTCTGAGCATCGGTGAGGTTGTGCGGCACCCAGCGTGATACTATCCTCCTCACGCGAAGATGGCTGTGTAGAATCTCGTGAACGCTTCCCGATCCAATCTTCAATATGTGTTGAATCTCCTGATATGTAATTCGCCTATTGTCTTGGATTAAATTTTTCACTGCTAGCACGTTTTCTTCGGTAACAGCCGTCAAAGGGCGACCGCTTCTTTCGTCATCCCCCAAAGTTGGTCGACCGCGCTTGAATTCGTTATACCAACGATACACGGTTGCCTTGGAAGGGCCTTCATCCATGAATGCCATTTGAAGTCTATCGTACGATTCATCCGGTTTCAGGCGACACTTGAAATCGTATAAAATCATAGCTCTAAAATGTTCCCGGCGCAGATCCATATTTCAGTGAGACACAATACTTTGAATTAACTCGCAAAAAATGTGGAGGGAAATTTTGAAATTGGAACTTACTTATTTTTACTTATAAATAATCATATTTTCGAAAAACATAATAACTGGCCAGTCTCCCATATATAAAAACTTTTTTTCGCAATACTTTCTGAGGGGCCTGGTAATTGACAGCTGTCACGATATAGGAGTATTAGAAGCAAAACGTAAAAGGATGACTCCTTCTTGTGATTTTCCGATAGCAATGCCGTTCGGCACTGCTTTCAAAACGGGGTGAAGGAAAACATCATGAAGAAATGTGATAGAACCAAAACTTGGAAGACTTGTGCCATCTGCCTATCTACATTGGACCTGGAGGTGGATAGCCCATTCCCTCTCATGGAGAGGGGTGTCTCTGTCCCACTAGTGGGAATATAGTAGGCTGATTATGATATACCGATAGTTTATTAAATTAAAATATTCGTTTTGCAAGTCATATTTCGTTTAACGAAAACGGTTTTAAGTCTATAATCATATAGTATATACTTATTTGGATGAACACGCTAATTTCAGGCAATCGCAAAAAACCTTTAGTGTTAGGTAGCCCATTTATCTAGGATGGCTCATCAACATCATCGCTACGACCAATAGGAGAGCGTCAATGAAAATTGTTGCAGAAACGGGGAGAATGTATTGCGCTTTTATTGCTTTTGTTGTGTACGCAGACAAAATGGCGCGGGTCAGCTAGTCTTACTAATATTTTAAATGCGAAAGTTCGTGAGGATGAATGGATTGATGTTTGTTACTGTTTCACGCAAAAACTACTGCACTTGGATGAAATTTGGCACACGGGTAGTTTATAATCTGGATTAACACAGGATATTTTCTATTATTTTATAAGCTAGTTAATCATAAAACCAAAATGCTTAAGGACTTTTTTCGATTCTTAATCGTTCGAATAGTTTTATTTTTTTTACTATTTATGTACTTACACACAGTAGACAACAAAGGAAAAACCCATAAAATATTGGAGTACAAAGGTACTACTATTTTATAAGAAATTTTTGCCAGCAGACTACGAAAGGAGAAATGAAAAAGAAATGTAAACGATAGTGTGTGAGAGGAGGAAGAGAAAATGTGTTATTGTGCCTTACTTAACTTAATCTATACTATTACCTAATTATAAATACACGTATAACTAAATATCATAACGTAATGCTGACATATATAAACAATTAAAAATATGTATATGTTAACGGAAATGTATGAAATCCGTCATTGTATAAAATTCCTAGGAAATGTGTATAATTCCTAAAATCCTTAGGATATGTATGAAATATTTTTTAATTAACACTTTTCCTAGGAAATCTATACATTTCCTAAACCGTGATAGGAAATGTATATCATGATGCAAGTATGCAGCAAACAAAAAAGCATGCAGCATGCAAGCAAGCATGCAGCATGCAAGCAAGCATGCAGCATGCAAGCAAGCATGCAGCATGCAAGCAAGCATGCAGCATGCACCATTTAAGCGAGCATGCAACATGCAGCAGGCAGGGTTTCTGTCACGGCTCCGGCGCTGCGGGCCTCCGGCGGCCCCACGCGTGCTAATCTTCGCAGACGGCTTTCGCTCACCACCGCAATTTCGGCTTGTTGGCCGGCTGCGCCGGCCAGCCTCAGCCGCCTGCTCCTCAGCCCGCGGGCCGCCTCGCCCCTCCGCGCCTACGCGATTTTAAATTACACTCTAGGGGTAGGACAAACAAGACTACGTGGAGTCGGTTTTGCAGCAATTCGGTTCTGTCACTAACTTTTGTTGCAAAGCATATTCAATTTTTAACCAACAATATTATTTAATTGTTACAGAAACTATAGCAAATTGGTTTGATTAGAATTATGTATGGGGCACTACAAGTTCACGACCACCATTTTCACCCAAAGTCTCACAACATCTAATATATTCTTCAGATTAACTTATAGTATAGTTTTTAATTTTATACATTTCCTTCTGTCATATAGGAATTGTATAGAGTTCCTAGGAAATGCATACAATTCCTAGGAAATGTGTGGAGTAAAAAATAATTATGATACTATTTAACACATTTCCTACATAGACTCGGAATTGTATACATTTCCTAGGAATTGTATACAATTCCTAGGTTTCACACATTTCCGGTAACATATACATTTACATAAATCACAATTGACAGGAAAGGTAATGCTCTTTCACTCGGTTTTGGAACAGTGAAATGGTCTTCAAATCACGAATGCTAGGCGGAAGTGAGTTCCACAACCTTACAGGATGGACAGAGAAGGAATAGGAGTAATAGCTGGATTTATGTTGTACTTTTAGGTTTGCACACGGCGACATACAAAGCTCTAAATTACCAGTCTAAAATGGCCTCGCTCTGTATAGAATTGCAGTACAAAAATGAGAGATCCGCGTATACCAAGGTACTAGTTTTATATAGATAGCGTGATTCGTCGGTGTGCACACGTGCCTACGTCACACCTTCCTTCGATTCGTAATTCATTCATTGTGTGAAAGAAACTTTGTATTGCGGTGCCCTTTCATCCATTGTACCTACCTACCCATTGGCCGGTTATCAGGTCAAAATTGGGGTCATAAAACAAGTTTTACTGACAACTATCGTTTAACAAAGGACGATATTTTAAAATGAGGGTGGTGAGAAACGAAGTGTGACCTTAAATGGAATAAATTAAAGGTGAATCGTCTTTAATTGCACGCAAGTTACCCAATATTTCAAAATGCTGCTTTTCTTATCTTCTCGATTAAGTTTTAATTCACGTAATTATTTGACATGATGATCGATAGTTTATGGTGAAAAAAGTTCATCGCTGTGGTGGGGTATATTAGATCTCAATATCGGTATCGGGATTATATCGGTATCTCGAGATACTGTGGCCCTAGATGAGATACCGTGGCCCTGGAACACAAAGGGCTAAGAAGGAACATGAATGGGTTTTAGTCGGTACAAGTCTGACAATCCCTTCCGCCAAGAGCGGGAGGAGGCATTTGATGATTTCCCATCCGTAAAAAAAAAACGTATTAGAAATTCAACAAAAGATGACAATGTTATTTATAATATATTAAATGATATTATTGACCTATATTTTTTTTTGTTACCAGCGCGTAATTGCTTTGTTCCATTTAAATATCTAATACATGTCTTGCCCAAGGTTATGAAGCTATAACCAGATTACAAAAAGTTTTACCTGAATGGGACTTTGCGTCTACATGTAATAAAAATCACTATTGCCAATCCAAAAGAAAAGGTAAATAGCATTCTGACTGTTAAACAAATACTGACTGTAAGAGAGGGCTGAATAAAGGCAAGACAACTTGAATAACAATCAAGACATAAATAAACTATTGATTAAACAATATTAGTCTCTGAAAATATTTAAATAAATAATCAATTTTTAATATAATATACCAATTTATTATAACAATAAAAATCTTTCTTTTTCTACTCCAAAAATAACAGGCGCTGGTTCATGTACTTATCCACAATCGTTGATATGTAGAGAAAGATGTCTGAAGTACCTAGGATGGTCCTGAGGCACACATTACCTCTCCGGGTAAGAAAACATTTTAAAGCAAAAATTTAAGTCAAAATATTAGATTTAAAATTGGAAGTAGGTAAACAAGTACCTTTAGAATTACTTAGTTAAAACGGAACTAATGTACATAATATCCAGGTACACCAAAACAAAATCGATCTATCCCTGCACACATCTGACTGTTGGTGCCATACAGTAAAATAGAGCTATTATTATAATGACCTTTCAAACGGCACGTACTACAACTTGATACAGCTCTGGGGACAAAACACAAATTTTTATTTGACATTTCATAGTTATTAAATTAATATAAAATGATGATGGAGTCGGAAAATCTTCTCATAAATCAACAAAAGGAAGTCAAATTTTCTACATCAGTGGGGTTGAGGGCGTCCCTCGATTTGACTCAATGAAGAGATTAGTGCTTGTTGCGTAATGCTTAGTTGCGCGTTTGATTGGCTGTCGGCCGGTTTCTGAATGATCCTTGGCGCCGATCGAGCCTCACGAGTGTGATATCAGGCATTTCTGATGACCTGAGTATCCGAATGCGTCATGCGAGACGTGTGTACACGATCCCCCCAGCTAGGACGTGTTTGCTTGTGGGTGGACTTGGAGCAGATCCACCCCGAGTACTACTTCACTGTGTAGAAACGGACTCCCCGACAGAGTGGCGTCGCGGCTGTATAGATGCAAAGGGCGACAAAAACATTAATAGCGCGATTTAGAACTTTTGCGTTATTTTTCTATTTTGTTTACTAAAATATGTTCCATTTTACTTAATAAAACACCAATGAATTTTCAATTTTACAAAAATGTATTAATTTCGGAGAAATAAGCATTTTTGCATAAGTCACATGAAACGGGAATATATAAAAACATCAAGAGCGACCGAGATAGCGATAACGGTACTAATATTTCTGACAACAGTGGTGCCATCTCTTATCGATTAGAGGAACTAGTATTATTTATGCTATGTGATAAATACCGGTTGGCTTAATAGGTCGTTGTTGTTATAATGATTGAAATAGTAATTAATGGTCATATTTATTGATACATAAATAATAATTTAAGAAGAGTTTGCGTCATTTTGTTCTGAGTGGCATAAGGTCGAGTTTATCAGTCACTATAAATGTGTGATAATCGCATTCTTTGAAACTTGAAACCCTTTGCATAGGTGTTCTATAAACAGCTCGTCTGCATAAAGTTGATATTGAATCAGGTGACACAGTTCGTGTAGTAAGCAAATACTCGGGTACGCCTCTGCTAACTCTTGAATTAAAAAAGCGTTTACCGAAAAACACGACTTTCGTTCTTTATCGCTAACATACTCAATGATTTTTACCGAAGAATATTTCTTTAATACCTGCAGATATACGAACTATTTGTTATTATGACTGTAGGTAGTACATTGAGGCAAAACATTCCAATGTCATCTTAATATAGCCAATTGGTAAATCAGCTGCCCTACACATTATTGTTTTACTCTTATTCCAGTATGGGAAAGAGACGGAGATATACAAAATATATAGCGCCATCTCGATTCCCAGGTTGGGGAAAGTGTTGTTGGGTTTTTCCGTCAGTAATTTCTCAGTAGCAGCCACGGAGTCTGGATTCTTGTCCACTTAATGAAAATCGGCTCGCAACCTTTTACATGGGGCTGAAGATAACTGGTGAAATGTTGGTGCACCTCTGTCTAATCCTTTGGGGATTACAAGCTTGATGTAATGTTATGTTTTTATTCACAAACTAGCTTCTGCCTGCCACTTCTAATGGAAAACATCCTATGACACTCGGCAGTAGTGTGGCTTTCTATCAGTAACGTGGTTTTTTGAAATCGGATGAGTAGTTTTGGAGAACCAACCATGAACCTTTACCATGTCCATGTTACCGTTTTGGTTAACCAGAAATGTAAACATAAACCTCTTTACTAAATTAATGTAGATTTTAGAGTTTTAGATTTTTTGACGGCACGGCTGGCGCAGTGGTTGAGTGATCGATTGCTGCGCTGCGTGACGCGGGTTAGATCCCCGCACGGAACAAATATTTGTATGGCCTACCGATAGTTGTTCTGGGTCTGACTGTTTGTATATGTCAGTTTAAATGTTTGTAAATGCACCCACGATGCAGGAGAAATTCGTAGAGTGCGGCAACGTTTCTAAAAAAAAAGAGATTTATCTATGGTAGAGCCATATAAGAGTGTAGAAGTACAAAAGCTACATAATATTATGGCTTTGTAGAGTCTACAGTATGCCACTTTAATTCTATTCTATTTTTAATTATGGCAAGCAGAGCCGATGTCGACTATTCTGCCAATGTCGAAAGTGACTTGGAAAAGCAAGTGTGTATACAGAAAGTGTTACAAGAGAAGAATTTAGAAGAAAAAAAAACTTTGACGATACATTGGACTTAATGTAGATCTTGAGGGGTTAGTACTGGACTGAAACAAACAAAAAGTATATAATTAAATAAATAATATAGGTGTTAAACCATAAAATATACGTAGGCCATATCCACACACAGAATAGGGGAATACAAATATTATAATTTTATGTTATTGTGACGGATGAAAATCCGTCACAATAACAACGCCACAAGCAGTTCAGGAGTGGAATATGTTAAAAGAGAGGGGAAATTAATGGGAAGAGGGATTTTAAATCTAGGGAGACAATACAAGTCTAGAGGTGGTATGTTGTACGAGCATTCAAAAAATATGTGCTCCAGGGTTATACCACTTTAAGTTTGCAGTTCAAGCTGGCGCTGCTTCTCAAACTAAATGTCATCGATATGTCAAACTTGGTATATTTATTTAGTTCTGTATTTTCTCGTCTGCACAGATAAGTTGGCTGAAGTGTAACAATATCGTCCGCTATCAGTGGTCACTCAACTCACAGTGACCTATTGTAAAGATTAGAATGTAATGAGTTAATTAACTGATTACTAATAGCTGCTTGGCAGTTTGCTGAACTGGGTCTATTTGGCGCAGCCGTGAGACACAATGATTATCTATTTTTTTTTTAGTTTTTTTTTTTTAAATTTTTATGTTGTTTGAGCTTCTGGCATGTGCTAAATTGCCAAATAAACCTGTTTTCTTGCTTTTTTCTTTCATTATCGTAGGTCTATCTATTAAATAATATGAGATTTTAACCTAATTAAGTATTGTGATATCTTTGCCGGCGTAATATTCCATGTCTTTGTAGGTACATACATAATTTAAACGTGGTATTTTATCGACACACTTCAATGTTCAAGTGTGCCGCCGATTAGTCAACAGGTGACAGTTTTATCAATGGTCGGATCGTTCAATGGTCAAAACTCTAGGCAAGGACAACAAGCGACACCTTGACGGCTCCGCGCCCATAGACAATATGAAAAAAACATTAATTGTCTATTACAACTGCTGCGGAACTCTTTCATCCCTTATCAGCATGTTAAAGAGATGCTAAATTGTAAAAAATACAATACTTAATTAACATGACGGTTGACATATCAAAGGGAGATGCGACAATTAAAAAAAAATTCTCTCGAAATTATTGCAAAAAATATATTTCTTGTTTTGGCCTAATTAAACACTTACCTAATAAAAATTTAATAATTAATAAATTACAGATGCGTTCATATTTATAATATACGTTTTATAAATACTTAATTATTATTTTTAATAAAACCGACAAATGATGAATAATCAATAATACTTTAGTTAAATGTTAAGCCACGACAATGGCGACCGCAGAGACCCATTTTGTGAGTCTTCTCTACATTGAGGGATCCCGCGCACACTACATGGCCACGACTGACGACTTGTCACATGACATGCCGCTATCTTGAACTAAACTGGTCGTACGGCCGCTCGTGCGACCAAACTTTCTTCCTGCACGCGTAGCATGACCACTGTAGAAACGAGTGTTGTCTACGGAAAAATCGACTTAATGACAGATGGACAATGACAATGTGTCAGTTTGCCGTTTCTTCCGTCGACATAACTCGTTTCTTTCGTGGTTAATGCTACGCGTGCTGGTCGAAGCTTCTACGGCCAAAATACGTAGCGGCGTAGTGTGCGAGGTCCCTAAATGATATTAAATAGAACCATTACAACATTTTACGCCGCCAGTTCGTTGGTAAAAAAATATTAGGTAATAGATGTAACAATTATATTAAGAAGAACTTTGCGCTACAATTCATCATGCATAGAACATGTACCAAATATGTAACCATACAGTGATTTTAAACCAAAAATAACTCAAAAAAATCACCGAAACGCAGTCAGGTTCTAAGTAATTAACAGATAACACTGATAAAATTAATTACAACAACTAATTAGTAAGTCAAACTAAACACGAGATTTTTTTTATGTTTTAACTAGCTGTTCCGCGCAACTTCGTCTGCGTCACATTTTCCCCATTTTCGCAACATTTTTCATTGCTGCTCCTCCCCTTTTGGTCGTAGCGTGATGATATATATATATATAGCCTTCCTCGACAAATGGGCTATTTAACACTGATTTTTTTTAAATCGGACGAGTAGTCCCTGAGATTAGCGCGTACAAGCAAACAAACTCTTCAGCTTTATTATTAGTATAGATTAGTATAGATATACTATTAGCTTTATTATTAGTATTGATTAAGACGAAGAAACATCGTATTTTCCCAGCTTCTTCGTATTCCCAAACGTAAGCATCTCGCTTGCGCCTATTAAAACACGCTGGTTCTCTTACCCGAAGTAATAATTACAATAAAAACGGCGGTACAGTCAAAGATATTATTCATTAAACAACAAGATATTATCGTTTCTATTGACAAGCCGACTAAATGCGTGAGTATGCCGCACAATTAATTTAAAATTGAACGTTCCCGATGTGTCCGCCCTTATGTAGACAAGCACTGTCCCGATAATCGAGAAGACATTTAATATCGATTAAATTAATTTCAATCTAATTTGAACTTTTATGTTTTTAGGTGACATTTTTTTCTTAGTAAATTACATGGGAATTAAATATTTTTTCAAGTACTTAATGGTTTTTACTTCCAGTCTTTTTGTGACATGAGACCATATTTAATGTGACATAATGACATTCCGGTAGCCATATTCTGATGACTTTCTGTGGCGGTTGCAGCCTTACGCAAACGAAATTGTCACGTTTTTTTTAAAATTAAACATGGAAATGGAATTGCTTGTACTGTAATGTCAACCTCTTTTCCGGTACCATATATGGGTAACTAAGATAATCCTACTACACACTAGGTAATGCAAAATTGCTATTTGAAAATTGTTTAATTGAGAGACAGCAGAACAATCACCTAGGAATTACCATGTAAAGAAATAGGTAGGTACCAAATTTGGTGCAACGAAATTATTTGTAAATGACAATCTTGTCATTCCATCGCTACATTTATAGCAAGTTAAAAAAGGTAATTCTCTAACTACAAACTTGCCAACAATAAAGTCAGAAACAAGATCATCCTTGTTTTTTTGTTGTTGTTGTTTTTTTTGCCAAACTTTGTTGGGCTCGTCTGGGGTGTGTAGATGCAATGATTACAATCATAATGTGATAATTGGACTGCATTGTTGGTCTGGTGGTCGCTAGCACAACTACTGAGTGTGAGGTTCTGGGAGCGATTGCCAGGTTGGGCAAGTGTTATCGGGTTTTTCATTAGGAATTTCTGAGTAGCAGCCACGGAGTCTAGAATTGTGCCCTGTTGACGGGAATAGGCTCACCCCATTACATGGGGCTAATACATAACTGGCGGAATGTAGGTGGACTTATTAGTTGCACCTCTGCCTCAACATCATCTGCCTTTTCTCATACTATCTTGGAGTCGGCTTCCAGTCTAACCGCATTCAGTTGAGTATCAGCATTTTTCATGAAGCGACTGCCTATCTGACCTTCACCACCCATGAACTGGGTAATACGATACCCCTTGGTAAGACTGGATGTCAGACTATCGGCTTCTGACTACTGGTAACGACTGTCAAAGATCTACAAATCACAGCCGGGACCAACCGCTTAACGTGCTTTCCGAAGCACGGAGGAAACTCGGTATGTAAAGATCCCCACCACGGACCAACCTCGGCAAGCACGGCTTAACCTTGAAGATGGACCTGTGCGGCTGTTATTGTTTAGCCACGAGCTCCTTAGCCAGAAACAATATAACGGTGTCAAATTCTTTCGGTTTTCTTATAACCGGGGTCACACGTGATTACTAATAATTATGCATGTTACACAGATTCGAGGGTTTATTCTGTTATAATACCAAAAATAAATTCCACTCGTATCTGTTTCTGCTAACAGTGAGTGTTTGAAACAAATAGCAGTGGTATTAGTTTTTGGAATTAGAACGGAATTAACCGATCAAATCAAATATTTTTATTTCACATGGGCGCTTATCAAACGTCGACTAAAGGTGCTCGGTTCGGGTTGGTCGTTTCCTATGGAGCAGAACCGACAAGAAACTCCATGGTTACTGTTTTAAAATCATTTTTTTGTTTTACAATACCTATTCGAATGTTACAGCGTTAGTACTTAAGAATGGGAGGACAGCGTAGGCCCGACAATAAGTCGTTGCTTACTACAAAAGGTAGAACAAGATAATAGTAACAAAATATATACGATACGAGTGTTATAACGATAACCGAAAACCTATCAGTTTTAATAATAGGTATCAATCTTTGTGCACTACTTTTAAACCAATTGTTGTAAGTGATGATTTATTGGTATAAATCAAAATCCCAACATTGAAATAATTATAGAATAATGCGAAAGTGACTGATTCTTTGTAACACATTAACGCCAGGACAGATTTTGATGACATTTAGCACACATGTAGACACTGAATTAGGTTAGTGTATAGAATACTTTTTATATACCAACTAGCTGTCCCGCGCAACTTCGTCTGCGTTACATTTTCCCCGTTTTCGCAACATTTTTCATTGCTGCTCGTCTCCTATTGGCCGTAGCGTGATGATATATAGCCTATGTCCTTCCCCAGGTTGAAATCTATCTTCTTGCCAAATTTCATAACGATCCGATCAGCCGTTTAGTTGTGAAAAGGTAACAAACAAACAAACATACAAACAAACAGAGTGACTTTCGCATTTATAATATTTGTATGGAAGTATGGATAGCAAGTTCTTATGGGATAATTTTCGAAGTCCTCCCGGGCGAAGTCCCGCAACAGCCGTGTTTAAAATAAAGGTAATATGAATGTAGAACGGTAATTCATAGTTACCTTATTAAATCTTAGCTTTACTTGCATTCCCTCGGGCGGGTTTATCGGTAATACTAAACATTTTACTGCTCATTTATGACGCTTTTCCTTCATTGCTATGCTTTAGAAAATTAAACCCATTCAGAAAACAATTTCTCGATTATTTTAGTTGGTAGTTAAAGTAGGCTATGGCCTATTACTGTGAATATATTGTACACATAAATAACAATTTTGAGATAAATTAGTAACCGCATCAAAATTTTTTACCTAGTTTACTCGTTGATAAACATCGCGTTCGCAAAGAGAGTCAAGAAAAACTACTTGTGTTGTTTGTATTATTTAGGACTTACGTGACGCGGTAAGTACTTGCGGTACCTTTTAAATTTGTAAATTTTATCTTTGACAGGGGTAAGTAATATATGGTTTAATTACAAAATCTCTAATATTTACAACATATAACAACTGAATCTATAATTTTATTCGTTATAATGATCAGTAAATATAATAAACGATTGATATAATTTTAAAGTAACTAATTTTTATCAGCATAACATACATTGAATATAAAATCGTTTGATATACCACTCAAAAGACATAAAACCTATTGGATCTAAAATGATAAAACGAGTAGTAAAAAACACAATGCAAGCAAAGAAACAAATTCAAGCAAGAACGCAAGAATGCAAGCATGCAGCATGCAAGCAAGCATGCAACATGCAGCAGGCATGGTTTCTGTCACGGCTCCGGCGCAGCGGTGCTCCGGCGGTCCCATGCGAGCTTATCGTCGCATATGTGTTTAACGCTCACCACTTACCGCTGGCCTGCTTCGCCGGCCAGCCTCAGCCGGTGCGGCGAGTGTTGAAACCACCTGCTCCTCAGCTCGCGGGCCACCTTGTACCTCCACGCCTACACGATTTTAATAAACACTCTAGGGGTAGGGCAGACAAGACTACGTGGAGTCGGTTTTGCAGTGAGACATTTCTGTCACGCCGCTCCCGCAGCACGCTTGCTTCACTCATTCGCCTTCACTCGTTAATGGTCACTGTTCTAACCAAACCTAACCCAAATGATTCACCAACATAGAGGGGACCTGGCACTCCGCTCCACTCCCGCCTTTACCTTCTAATCTAATATAACCCATCCGAGTCGGATTGTTTTTTGAATCGGGGTGTTAGCCATAAAGATGGCATCAATATTATTATATATATTCTAAACGATAGGCCTAATGATTTTCGATTCAATAAACGTTATATCCATTAACGTTATACGAAATAAGTTTTAGAGTATAAAAATGTTATATCTAAAGAAATTATATCAACAGTTGTAATAACTCACGTTTATTATATCTTGTGAACGTTATTGAAATTAAAATATACTAAATAACTTTATATCATATGAGACGCACCCCTTCCACCCTGTATATTCATAAAAAAAAACTTCTTGACTGTTTATTTTCTATTTATTTAAAAAAAAACATTAAGCGGAACTAAAAAATCAATATAAAAATTATAGATTTAATAAATATTTTCAAAATTAATAACGACAACAATATGAAAGTTGAAACCATCAACTTCTACCCAGTATCAAGTCTGGTACCTACCGCAGCATTTCTAGCCCAGGCAATAAATAGCTCGTTTATTCCCGAAGGCCTAGAGATCAGCCGTGAACACAAATTAGTGAGCTATTTTACTGTTGCGCTCTGAAAATGTGCTTCAGGCCATCAGTTGGTCTGCATTATAAAGTGTTTAAATAGAAATAAATCGTTTTTACGGTCAATAAATATTAAAGTTTTAAGGTCGTTGGCTGTGAAAGTATAGAGATCCGTTTACCGACGAACCTAATTAGCAAGGCATCTGTAGAAGATCGAAAATTTGTTACAATGGCAAGATTTTTATTTACAAAATTAAAAATTAAATTTGATCAGCAAAATTAAATTTGTTTTGCAAAATTAAGAATTAAATTTAATTTGCAAAATTAAAAATTACATTTGATTTTCATCAATAAACAATGAGTAACAACTAAATAACATAACAAAACATCACGCCTGTAATTCCTTAGCGGTTAGTCAGATGTGTGCCTATAGTAACTACACCCACACTTCGGCAGTTTATTTTTAAGTGCCTTTCAATCGAGCACACATCTGGAGACATAAGTACGTACTGATTATATCCTGACGGAAAAAACCTATAACGACTTTGTCCAATCTGGGAATCTAATCCATGACTTCATGCTGAGCAGTACCGCTCGCAACCACTAAGTAATAAAATACAGAATAACATTAAACAGAAAGAAAGAAAATAATTTTATTTGGCACAAGCCACAAGTGCACACAACAAAAAAAAAGTAACAAAAAAAAACTTAAATCTAAACAAGAAGAACAAAAATAAGGGATGAAAAGCAAAAAAATGGGATAATTATCGTGTGGCTCACGGCTGCACCAAATTATAGGCCCAGTTCAGCAAAATGTGTAGCAGCTACACTGCCCGACGCTGGTTTTCAACTGGAATTGTGATACTGATGTGACGAACATAAAATATATTAGTTTCATACTAAGTGTCAAAGTGTGTCTGTGTAGCAGATACCTAAATAAAATAAGTTTGTGCACAACAATAACAATAATACATAAAGGAAATAATAAATAAAACTAAAACTACGTTACAATAATACGCAGTTAATTGCTGAGTAAACCATCAACTTAAAGAAATTATAACAAAAACAAGTGGGATGGGCGTATGACAACAGACTGTAGAACTAGAAACATGAGACATCCTAAAATCTAAAATACAAACTTAGACTTAAAATTCCAAGCTGCTTTTAGAAGCAATTATTATTATAACCAGCTGCTACCCTCGACATCGTTGGCGTAGAAATTTTGATGGGTTTAAGGGGTATGAAAAATACATATTGGCCGATTCTCAGAACAACCCGATATGCGCACAAAATTTCATACAAATCGGTTCAGCCGTTTCGGAGGAGTTTGGTAACAAAAACCGCGACACGAGAATTTTATACATTAGAGATTATTTTCTACTGCGTTGCGTTATTTTGGGCTGACTCAATTTAAATTGTAATAACATGCTAAGAAGAACTTTATTTTCCAAAAACCAACAACCAACTTTCGTTTATACCACTCGTCTTCTTGTCAGCAATAACACTCAATATTTTGCAGTTTATAATTTCCACTACAAATACCAAGCTTGCAGTAAAACAAACAATATGATAACCCATCCTACTTTCCACACAAATACGAATCCACAAACTATTCTCTCTATAAATCATCGGTTAACTGAACATTCCGCAAAACTCCTAAGGAAACAATAACTCGAACTAAACATTCCCTATAGATAATTTGTTACAGAGAAGATTTATATCTTTGTCAATAGCGAAAAATGGCCACTGTCTGGGAATAAAATGAACAAATGTAACCTCATTTATTAGTTAACTATAAATATTCGAGTTGGTTCACATAATTCTCTGCAGAAGATACGTATGACTCTATCCGAGGGATCCCGGCAAGGTGCGCGTACACTGATTACGAAGAATCAAAGGATATGCCAAAGCGAGTTCATTAATCATAAGTAATTTATAATAATAATAATTTTAAAAAAATGTAAATGTATTGTAAATGTACCTATATATTTTTTTTCTCTTGATAAGTTTAATATTGGTCTATATCCACATTATGATTATTTTAAAATTCTAATGTTTCTACACCGGCAACGGTTGTATATGTGAACTGTTATAAATTGTAAGATCTGTATGTACCTACCAAATTAATGATATTCTATTCTATTCTATTCTAAATAGGGTTTGTTCGGCTAAAATGGGGGACCAAATATAATAAATACAATAAAATAACACGCGAGATGTACCTAATAGTACACCTACACTTTACCAGTTATGTTTTTTTAGGCCCATGTAACAGGGGCGAGCCTATTACCATCAATTGGGCACAAATTCAGACACCGTGGCTGCTACTGAAAAATTCCTGATGGAAAAACCCAATAACATTTTGCTCGACCCAGGAATCGAATCCAGGTCCTCCATTTCCAGTAAAAAAAATACAATCATCGTTTTTTATTTTAATAAAATCGTCGAATTAGTTTGGTAGAGTTAGGCTTCAGTCTCAACTCATTATCATTACCCACAGCCCACTGCTGGGTATACAGGGTGTAAATCACGTCATCACGAAGCCGTCAACCAAGCATTCTGTACATGAAACTAAGTAACTTTACGCAAAAATTATTGCTGGGAAACGACTTTTTTTTGGGGGGTTTAAAATCATGTTTTGTGGTAGATCTCAATGTAACGCACTCAAAAAATTGTGCTGGTGGACGGATTGAATAGTACGGGGGTCGTGGAGGTGTTTAAAGTAAAAATCTTCCATTAAAAACTTGTATTTAAAAAAATACTTGTCAAAAAGTTGGAACTTTGACCCCTAATATCTCCGTAACTAGAAGGTTCCCAGGTATGGTGTAGAACAAAAAAATGATCGCAATGACATGGAGAACCAGTGCTTTTCGGCTTCGTTAAGAGGTTTTTTACACCCTTTATACAACGTGTAACGTTAAATGCGCAAAACCTCAGACACCCGAAATTATTTTTAATTCAATTGACCTAATACTGAAAGAAAAAAAAAACGGAAAGGTTTATGTGCTGTTTCAGTTTTACTGGAAATTCTGATCGTTTCTTTCTTTCTTTTCCCGCGTATCAGTACATTTAAATTGGACGACAAACATTTGTGTTTGTTTACCTATTTTGGCGGGTTTGCGCACGTTATGGCTTGTGCTATGAACAAATAGACAGGGCAACCTTTTCTAATGAATGTTTTTTGAAAAAAATTAACCTATGTTAAAAAGTGGTTCAATTGATTCTGCTCGTTATTCTGATCAAACTATTTTCAGGTTTTGCGCATTTAACGTTACACGTTGTATAGGCCTCTCTCTGCTTGTGCCAAGCTCCACGTTCCTGTGCCAAGCTCCACGTTCTTTTGCCAGACTCATGCGGGATATAACCGCGATGGCAACAATGTCGTCTGCCGATCTCGCCGCCGGACGACCTACACTCTTCTTTCCAGTCCTTCGAAGCCACTCGGTCACAGCTTGTCACTAACTAAGTCTAACTGGAATAGGAAAATTGGGAGCTAGCTGCTGACACCATAGTTACACTGAAAGATTTAGTATCTGTCAAAGTCAGGGGTCTTCACGAGACACATCTGCGATGTGTCTTAGTCTTAAGATTCGTTTCACTATTTAACGCATCGCAAAAATGCGTTAAATAGTGAAACGAATCTTAAGACTAAGTTACTTTTACATTTTTTTTGGTCTGCACGCGTAGCATGACCGCCGTAGAAACAGGCTATGTTGACAGAAGAATCGACAAACAGACACTTTGCCACTGCACTTCGCGTGCTAGTTTTCTTACCAACTTCCGAAATCTTTGCGTTTTCTTCGTATACAAAAATATACTTGTTAATAACGTTACATATAACATTCAGTGCTGTCGTGTGTATTGGTAAATGTAAGGTTGCGACTACACATTATTAGTAACGGTCTACTAACCACGGCTTGTAATAGAATAACACACATTGTTCTCAATCTTTTTACTTTCATTGCAAACAATAAACGCAATATCCAACAATAGACGATTTTTGAATTATAAATACAGTAAGAAAATAGACTAAAATAAAGTTCGTTACAAATCACTGCATTTACAGTAATACCAAACGCAAATCAATGAATTTCATGGCATCCTATAAAAAAGCAAAGTCGGTGACTTTTGAATTTCGAACCATCATGAACTGCCAAAATTCTCTGAACTGCAAATCTATTCACAAAACGAATTTAGAATCAATCGACATTCAAATAGAAAATTGGTCACGAGCTTAGCCGAAATTCGTAGAATTTTGTCGAAGTTGGCTCGTGTAACTTCGTAAGCGGTGTACTTGCACGTCGTAGGTTTTTTCCTACAGTTGGTAACAAGGTAGGATGTAAATCAAAGCTGCAGCGATCTGCATAGCGCGGCCGGTGCATTCGTTAGAACAGATAGGAATACCTAAATGTATTAGAAATGATATTTAGTATACAGGCCGTTTGCGAAAATAATTGGGCTGGGACCGTAGAGTATTGGACTGAGCTTGTGATGTGACAAAATGAAGTACCGCTGTGTTTTGAGTTATAGGAGAACGGTTTTAATGATTGTATGAAATTGATTTTGTTAATTTTATTAATATTATTTGGTATGTTTGGGAAAATTAGCAAGAGGTAGGATAATTCCATGATGAATGATTTAGTTAAGTACTTATTGAGTTTTCTGACTGCCAAGTTAAAAGTTGGCGAATAAAATAAAAAAAAATTGTTCATTAAAAGTGTTTTGTGTAATGACTGGCAATGTCTTGGATTGGTAATTGTGAATTATAAATTAATTGCTTTTTTGCAGGTAAATCTACCGCTGAAGGCTCAACTGGTGGATATGGACAGCAATATATGTAACTGGGTAAGAGAATTATGAGAATCTTAACCTATCTTTATCTTGTTTTCTATGTATAGTACTTCCCCACCATAACTTCATGTTTAATATTGGCAAACGTTCGTGGTAAACCATTCTGTAATAATAATATAATAATTTTATATAGACAGATTGATTTGTAAGTCATTCATTTATTGGAATTAACGCGCATTTGGTCCCCTGTGTACCTGCGACAAAAAAAATAATAATAATGTAATGTGATCTTATTTCTCAAAACTATTTACATCGGTGCGACTTACGACTAATTACATACGTAAAAGTATATAACATGCAGCTCTATAACCTATATATGTACAAAGTACCTACCATTAACGTCATCAGCGACCCAACCACAACGAACTGCCTACCTTGTACTAAACTACTGACAAATGCGAGACATTATGTAATAATGACAAAATGTCACATACACTTTTTTACTTCAGTACACAAACATTAGATTAAGTCATTAGCAAGTCTGGAACATAACGACGGTAAAAAAAGAACGTCGGTAAAGGTGCAGTGCAGTGGCCCGCGCTTTGCTAGAATCTCTGGCATAAATACTATTTGGAACTGTCCGTTCATTTCATAGGGTTGTGATCGTTTCGCGGTCATCGATATTTTCTTTGGAAAAAGGGAATAGGAAACAGCACATTATTTCTGTGGATTTTGTGATACTTCGTTTTAAATCCTTTGTAGGTATTAAGGTTCTAATAATTATGATTTTTCGTGTCGTTGTTTTGAGAATGTAATTAATAGTATGGGGATAGGCTTCCGTAAGCTCCCTAGCCGACGAGTTTGATTGGTCATCGTTTTTGTTGCATGACAGTTTAAAGGAAACAATTGCTTGCCTGTTTGTTTTATAGTTCCGCCATTTGTAATGTGGACCTCCCAGGTTTTTAATTTATAGGTGACATTTTACATGGGGTCTTATGTACAAAAAAGGAGTTCAGGTGTTTCTAAGTCAAGCTTTAACAATACACAGATCATGGGTGGATACAGCTAGGATGATCAAAAAAATTATGGCTTTATGAATAATTAACAGTCAAGATAGTTTTGCACTTAATTCCATATACCTACACAATTACTGTACAAATAAAAAGATCCAAGACTGAAAATTGCCATTTGGGCAATTGATATGAAATCTCCGAATTGGTAACTAATTTGGGTGTTTTTCAAATAGAAGCACATCCCTAGCTTAATCTATTGTCGATACAGACAAAAAAATACCCTGAGTCCGGTAAACCGCGGGTTCTGTAGAACATTTAACTTGTGCTTGTACCATAAAAATTATAATGCTTCCAGGACCTGCTGGGTGGACAGAAATACTACGAATTTCGCCGATATCACTCAAGTTTTTCAAAGCGCATTTCGAGAAAATAGGGTTTGTAACCAATTACTAATTCCTAAAAACCAACCTGTTCTCTTCTATTATGTAGGAAATAGACGGAGATAGAGCGATTTTAATTTATTAAAATTGTGAAAGAAAACAAAATGGCGTCGTGTTTTTTTGAAAAATGTTGTTTTTTTAATTCTTGGGCGGTATTTGTTAACACTTAGGTAGACTTAGTCTTGGTGTGAAATGGGCAAATCGAAATATGCAATTTTTTGTGATCTTTATGGTGATCAAAAAAAGCTTACTTATATTTTATTGATGCGTTCGTTTGTTGACAAGAATATTAAAATCGAGGTGTTGAATTCTTGCATAGTTATTTTCTGAGAATTTGTAGCTTGCGGTACCACTTTATTACTTAACTAATTAAAGAAGAATCATTTGTAGTACGTGCCTGAGGTTTACGGCTGGTAATATTAAGACGTTGGTTAATCCAATTTATTGTCATTATTAGTCATTAAGAGTGGGCTGTGTTGTGGTTTCAAGGTTCAGAAAACACTAATGCTGGCGACATCAGTTTCCGAATGGGCGTGTTTTAGGATATTTAACTTTTTAAGTGACAGCTAATAACCATGTCATTGGTGTGTTATTAAAACAACTTCAGAGGGACTTATTTAACGGCTAAACGATGCTAAAGTGACGTAACAGTATTCTGTCATTATGTGGTTTGGACTATACAGTTAAGTACAGTAACTTTTTGTTTTATCTACAAAGCTACAGGAATCTTATGGCGCTTGGTTGCCTGTGACAGGCATTGTTGAAAAACATTCGTGAAATTATTTAGGGAAATTGTATTCAAACAATTTTCGATTTGTTTCAATAAGGATCATCCTTCAAAAATATTGTTATAAAATCTGTAGGCTGTAGGATGATTTCCATGCGTGTGCATTGTGTTAAAAGAAAGTATTCGACACCTAATTTCTCTATTATATTATTAATGGGAATAAATAAATGATACATTAGTAGTCGCATAGTAGCTAATACGTTCCACCTAACTGACTTGTGCAGGTAATTCATATTCTTATTGTTTACGCCGAGCCCTACAGGTTGTCTTATCCATACTTAGTGTATACTTTTAAATTTAGTATGGATGAAACCACAGGGCAGAACTATATTACCTATACTAATACCCAGTGACTAGAGTAAAACCTTAATACAAATGACATTACTTAGCATTATCTTATGGACGCACACCATTGTGAGAAGACCTAATGACAGTAAGATTGAGCCGTTGTCTTATGAATAAAAGCTAATTCATATATTCTAGATTAAAAACTGTAGAAAAAATAGTAAGCTTACAAAGAATGCTCTATTTTAATCACCCTCCATACAATTGGACGCCATAAAATTATTAATATAACTACTATAACTAGAGCAGTTTTTCATCCGTCTTTCCGCTTTTTAATAATGTTACCATATAAAATAATTTTATGAGGAATAAAAACATAATCAGATTCCGCGACGTGACTAAATTAGGATTAGTTAACCGTCAACTTCGTGTAACCTTCGTTACGTAAAGCTAATTATTTGATACATTTCTAACTAATTGACAAAAGAAACCTTTTTGTTTGCCGCTAAAGGAGTATATGGTTGATTTCCTTTACATTTTAATAACTGTCATGCATGTATGTATGGGGGTTATTGATGAATATTGAAATATGCTGGATTTTTTGTGTATGTATCTAGGGCCTCCCACGTTGACAAACTGGGGCTTTAGTTTGCATTTTGTCGTCATTTATGGAATCATAACTGAGAATTGTTTGTTTTCATTTGTATCACTTATCTTCTACTATACAATTCTTATATCAGGCAGTTTAAGAGAAGTCCAAGAGTTCTTGATGAGGAATGATAAAGTTCTTAAACCATAAGTCCTAAGTCCAATTTTAAGAGAAGTCCAAGAGTTCTTGATGAGGAATGATAAAGTTCTTAAACCATAAGTCCTAAGTCCAATTTTAAGAGAAGTCCAAGAGTTCTTGATGAGGAATGATAAAGTTCTTAAACCATAAGTCCTAAGTCCAATTTTCAAGAATTCACTGTGCGACAACTATACGAAAGCGTAAATAAAGTCGCATTGAATACTAATGTATGAATTTATATGAATGTAGCCTAGCCTTAGTGTTAAACAGGCATTTGTGTTATTTATTGTAGAACCTTGCTTTGTGGTTCCGTATTCCAAGGAAATTTAATTCATGGTCAGCGCTGCAATTTTCTGATATAAACTTTTATGATGAACGAAAAAAAAGAGAAAAAAGATCTAAATTTCAAAGTCACGTAGATTTATCAGAATCAGTAGCAGTGTGGAGGATGTGGTCACCGTTTCCGGCACAAATATAAGTCCAGTTGTTAGGCAAGAAATTATTTCATACAACGTACACAATATAGGACGAAATGAAAAACTCTTTTCCTAGGAGGGATGAAAGAGCGGATTAGTGTTTGGAATCTTGATATTTGTAACCAATTACCAAAAATCTATATGTTAGGACCTACTTATTCCGATAATGCAAACCCTACGACTATTATTAAAGTAGCAACTCTAATATAGAGAGGGGGTTGTGAATCTGTGGTGGACGGCTCTAGGAAAAAAGCTCTATGGTCGGTGACTAGCTTGTAACGTGTAAAACTAAGACTTCTGACTTGTACTTATTATAAAATTCTAATAAATAGCATATACAGGGTGTAACGGAAAGGGTATTTACATACTTAAGGGTGTGTTATAGACCATCAAACTGAACATGTTTCTCTACAAACAAACATCGAAATGAGGAAAAAATTATCTGCTGCCCCATACAAAATTTCAGTGCCTATTCAACCCAAATGTATGGGGCAGCTGATATTTTTTTCGCTATTACGTTGTTGGTCCGATGGAGGAACATGTTCAGTTTGATGGTCTGTAGCACACCCTTAAGTATGTATATACCCTTTCCGTTACACCCTGTAGAATAAGAGAAGTGTTTCATTGGAAATAACACATCTTACATGGCGCTGAGGACAGGAATCATGGATGTTGCTGTGATCAACACCAAAATGATAAAAGTCAAAGTCATTGTTTCAACATTGCTCTAACCTTGGTTTGGCCACCCGTATCACTTCAAAATCAACACTTTCCAATTAAATCAACCCCTCATTATTAACACATTCATTCAATTTTCCGTTAAAACAATTAGGTAGATGTGACATTTAAACTTTACACCGTCGAGTTACGCGCAAGAAATGTAACGTAAGGTATTTTTCTTTGAGAAAAACTGCCGCCAATGTTGCAGGTTTTAGTTACGGGGTAATCAAAATACAAGGGGTAAACGGACCCTCCTTCACGAAGCCGTCAACCGAGCAACCAGGGCCTCAAGTCTGCTATTTTTATAAACATCGTCATTCCAACACAATCCCTTTGTCATTTTGCTAATAGTTCGTAATCTGCTAAATTCGTAATGATTTGTCATTTGTGTCTCAAATTCTATGCCATTTCTTTCAATGGAGTGTCAGTGGTTGACCATTGTGAAGTCATAATCATCATCATCATCATTTCAGCCGAAAGACGTCCACTGCTGGACATAGGCCTCCCCCAAGTTTCGCCACATTGACATAACATGGGGGGTTCTGCCATAATCGCCACGCTTGGCAGGCGGGTTGGCGATCGCAGTACCGTTGTCACAAAAGCACAGAGAACGCTGCCGCCCATTCTCTGGCAGTTTAAGTCCCTTAGTCGCCTCTTACACCACGGGAAGATTATGGGATGGTGCTATTCTTTACGTCCAACACCATAAGAGTGAAGTCATAATGACGCCATTATAATTAGTAGATTTCCAAACATGTCAAAATCAACAATTATGTAATCAATGTTAGGCCATTCTGACACTATTGTAATAGCAGACTTGAGGCCCTGCACATCAAACTAAGTAACCCTACGCAAAAATGATTAATGGGAAACAACTTTTTTTGCTGGGCTCAAAAATCAAATTTTACGGTAAAACTAGGTCTCTCAAAACATTGTGCTGATTGATACATTGACTAATAAACGGGTCATGGTGGTATTAAAAGTAAAGAAAATAAAAAAGTGGTTATAAAAGAAGTTGGAAAAAGGAGCTCGTGGCTAAGTAATAACAGCCGCACGGGTCCATCTATAAGGTTAGGTCGTGCCTGCCGAGGTTGGTCAGTGGATGGGTGACCATACATTACATACCGAGTTTCCTCCGTGCTTTGGCCCCGGCTGTCATTTGTAGATCTTTGACAGTCGTTACGAGTAGTCAGAAGCCGAAAATCTGACATATAGTCTTATTGCCCAGTTACTGGGTTGTGGAGGTCAGATAGGCAGTCGATCCATGTAAAATACTGGTACTCAGCTGCATCCGATTAGACTGGAAGCCGACCCCAACATAGTTTGGGAAAAGGCTAGGCAGATGGATGAAAAGAAGTTGGAACTTTGACCTATCTACGTAACTAGAAGGTTCCCAGGTATGATCCAGAGCAAAAAATGATCGCAATGACGGGAGAACAAGCTCCTTTCGGCTTCGTTAAGGATGTTTTTTGACATATTATATTGACTGGTGATGATGGAGAATAGCCAGGCTGAAGTGGGAGTGGGCAGGCCACGTAGCACGGATGCACCCGTAGTGAAGGACAGCACCGTAGAGGCCGCGGCGAAGGTGGCGTGACGATCTGATCCTGTTTGCGGGGCTAACATGGCCAGAGATCGCACAGGATATAGAGGTATGGAAGGAAAAAGGGGAGGTCTTTGCTCAGCAGTGGGACACAATGTAGGCTACAAAAAAAATGTCATATTGACTTGTGTCAAATGTTCGATGTGTGGAGGAAGCCTAATGTTTTTCATAGCGAAACGCCGTGAATGTTCTTAGCTGGCTGGCCCCCTGTAAGTTTAGATTTTTAATAAAAAATCCGGTACTTAACACCTTAAGTAACGACTCTTGGATACATGTACAATATGTACATCGAATGTTGACTTTTGGGGCCGATTAATTAAAACCTTGTCAACCAAAATCTTCGACTTTCAACAACGTTGATGACGTGGTGAATTAAGTTTGTAATTGGCCTAGCTGACCCGCGCGCCACATTTTCCCTTTTTTCGCAACATTTTTCATTGCTGCTCCGCTGCTCTTAGTCGTAGCGTGATGATATATAGCCTATAGCCTTCCTCGATAAATGGGCTATCTAACACTGAAAGTTTTTTTTTTTTAATCGGTCCGGTTGTTCCAGAGATTAGCGCGTTCATGCAAACAAACTCATCAGCTTGATAATATTAGTAAAGCACGTTAAGCCGTTGGTCGCGGCTGTCATTTGTAGATCTTTGATAGTCGTTACGAGTAGTCAGAAGCCCAATGTCTTACATCCAGTCTTACCAAGGGGTATCGTATTACCCAGTTACTGGGTTGTGGAGGTCAGATAGGCAGTCGCTTCATGTAAAATACAGCTACATCAGGTTAGACTGGATACTGGTTTCCCAAGATAGTTTGGGAAAAGGCTAGGCAGATGATGATGATGTAATAGGGCCTATCGTTATCAACGGTAACGGTATATCAACCGGGCAAAAATTCCAAACTCCGTGGCTGCTACTGAGAAATTCCTGATGGAAAAACCCAATAACACTTTGCCCGACCTGGGAATCGAACCCTGGACTATCATAGCAGGTACACTTGTTCGCTGCTTGCTGCTTGCACTAAACCACTCCTAATTCAGGACATAATCAGTTTCTACCTCCATTGTTGTACAGTTGGCATCAGATTTCGGTTAACACTTATCAATATTACACCAATTTTTGTGGTGATCAGTGTGATCTGATGTAATATTGTTTTGAGAATTTGTGTAACCATTGATGAAAATATTGTTATGTCTTTTACTCCAGTCTGTTAATATGGATAGTTCTAAAACTAAGACCTCTTATAATTTTGGATATGTAAAGCGACTTTCGTTCCGTACCGAACCGACCGTACCTTTTTGAAAGTTGAAGAAAATACCACTTTTAATGGCACACGGATTTGCGAACACTGTAGTTCAAGTATACATACAAACCTATCTGCTCTCCCCGACCTATCATTACGACCCTCTTTACTTAAAAATCCGCCATTTTTCTAATAACATAATAAGCCGTACGAAATACTTGCGCCTTGGATGTTCGATGTTTCAATTATAAAGAGGCTGGATGCTGTTATTATTTTCTGCTCTCCCCATTAGTGCTGCGCCGTGATAGCGGGCCTACAGTGTAATAATAGTGTGAGCTACACAGCACAGAGGGCAGTAAATCAACTGCAAAAAATACTGTGGTTCTAGTGATTCTTTATATGTAGTAAATAGAGTGTATCGTTACGTGTTGAATTAGGGCTACTGAATTATGATGATTTATTTACCAAATGAGTTTCTAAGATTGCAACTAATAATTAGTGAAGTACTCATTTTTGTTTTTTAAACGGTGTTTGTAGATGGGCAAAGGATAAAAAGGAGTAAGTAAAAAAAAATACGAATTGCTTTTTGAGTATTTATTCTGACAGATGAGGATCTTTGCGCATCTTATTTCACCTTGCCTAGTCATGACACAGAAGGCGAAGGGCAAACCTCGTAGAAGATGGTGGGACGAGCTGGAAAAGACCAGCGACCAGTGGTCCACATTGGCTGAATCGAAACAACTGGAAATCATGGGGAGAGGCCTTTGCCCAGTAGTGGGATGGCACAGCTTAACAGTTTGAGTAGTCATGACAACGATAACAACGGAAAATATGGCTAAAAGCAAATCAAATTATTGGATCAGCTAAGCAGCACCAGACCAGGCGGAGATCAAAATTTTTTAAATTATATTTTTAATTCTTCTAAGTTAATCATGCTTGTGGTCCCTAAAGGGTGCCTAGTAGTACACCAACATTTTGCCAGTTTTTAAAATAAGTCCCATGTAATGAGGTTCGACCGTTCGTGCATTTTGCTATCAACCGTTCACAAACCCAGACTCCGTCGCCATAGACAAACAAAGTTTTAAAAATCCGTACAAACTTGTCTTTCTGCCTGTCCTCCACTGCCCGCATACCGGCGCGTCTAATCAGGATAAATGCTATTGAACATTAATTGAGGATGTAATCCATATGGATGCTCCCTGGAACTGCCTGCTCTCAATATCATTTTTTATAAAGAAAATACTCAGCTAAGGAAGTGTCGACGTGTATTCGAGTGCATTTTTTATGAAATTCCGAGCCGATACTAGTTTTATTGATGACAAGATACGAAAGATGATTTTATGTAGTTTTTTGTGTGAAAATATTTTTATAGTGGATGTCGTTATGGGTGATAAATACCTAGGTTATAGCTGGCAGGTTCGATGGTAAGATAAAGCGTGCCAGCGATTTTTCTGGGTAATGCCATTTTTCTGGACCTTCGAGTCGGCAGATTAAAATTGTAGCAGTTCTTGTGTGGGTTCGCTATTTCTTTTGCCTGCATTTTACGCGTGTTGGTACATAATATAGTACTTTGTAATACGAATAAACAAACCATTAAAGATACAGATACAATGTTTTATTCGTGTTCTTTGATAGGGATTTTTTATCAGCTAAAACATGTTTTCCAGCAATATACTTTTTTGTGTACCCCCTGAAAACATGACGTACTTTTTGTATCGTTAAGCATCCTAGTAAACTAAAAAACAAAGTCGATTCCCGCCCATCTGTACACTTAGATCATATACACTACGCAACGGATTTTGATACAATTTTCATCAAAAGACAGAATGATTCATGAGAAAGGTTTATATGTATAATTTATCCAGGTTTATATGTATAATATTATATATGAAAAACAACAAAATTTCCGCGTGGACGAATTCGCAGGCCGCAACCTTTTTACTATAAGAAACTTTGTATTCTTGAGAAGAGGCAACACTTTTCAAAACAACATAATTTATTAAAACCTCAGAGAAATATTCACTTCACAAATTAGGTGGTCCTGCGCATCCGACACGGTTGAGTGAAAGTAGTCTTTATGCGCACTGGCGATGGCGCACGCGCAGGAACGATAACGATCGCTATTGTATACAGCTGCAGTATAACTCATCACTGCGATATAGCGCCTCTATATTATTTGTGGTGTAGGCAGCTAATTAAGTGGAACTACTGAAAGTTTACTGTGTCTTGCGTGGTGTTGTGAAAATATAAAATGTATACTACGACGCGCGACATTGATAATTTTAAGTAACAAATAATGCCAGCCTATTATTGTCCCACTGCTGGATTAAGGCCTCTTTTCATAAAGAAAAGTGTGATCACCACACCACTCAAGATGGGTTGGCGATTTCAGCCTTTAATTAATTATAAGTCCAGACTTCCCACGGGGTTTTTCTACACTTATCTCAGTGATGTTAGAAAGTACTTTTGAATCTTATAATTCACATTGAAATCCCTACCTTACTAATTTATCTGATCACTATTATCTAGATAGTGATTAGTAGTTATATATGCCGTTATGTATAAATATGCCGTCATGAGTATGAGTTTCTTATGCACTTGTCTCCTAAAATATTGGTAAAATATTTATGAAGACCATAAAATTACCTTTGTATTTGCAATCGTTTTTATTTCTTTAATAACCACATGAAGGGAAAGCCTTCTGATTAAATTGAAAAGTAGCGGGGATTAAGAGTAAGGAAGGAGAAAGCCTTTGGCCAGCAGTGGGACACGATGTAGGCCAGTAAATAAAAAAAAACACAAGCTGACTTAAGAGCGTTTACGAATCACGATATTTCATACAAACTTTCAAGTCCTTATTTTCCGAAATGACTGAATCGATTCTAATGGAACTTCATACGCATAAGCAGGATACATAAAAAGTTATTAAACATTTTCGAAAAATAGTGTTACTGCTTAATTAGACCGATTATAAATTATCTATTGAAACATCTTCATCTTTTTTAATAACTTTTTAAACCTATATATCCTGCAGCGTATTAAGTTTCATTAAAATAAGAACTTGAAAAGTTTGTATGAAATGTCGTACGGAGTAAGAGCTCTTAATCATCAAAAGACCATTTCAGACACGTATCTGCATAGTCCTCATGTGAGTTTGCCAAGATTTTGTCTGGACCTTAAAAGAGACTGTGACCTCTGAGTTTGTTTGTTTGTAAAAACCTACTTGCAAAATAAACATAATTTATCATTAAAAAAAATGCGATTGGCATTTTCTACCAGTCTACATTTCGGTATGAATAAATATTAGTAAATCGCTTTTGAATATAGCGTAAATACAAGATATTTATGCCCATCGACTACTGACCACTAAATAACCCAAAAACATGCTTTTATCCAATAACTCAGTTAAACGTGCTCCACATAAACATATATCTATAATTCTAAGGTATCTACATAAATCTACATGCATTATCCGTATAATATCTGTGAAATACAGATATTGCATACTCGTGCTTGTTCGGGCATGTTGGTGAAAGATATGATAAAGCGGTACGGGGTCAGGAGTTACAACCTGACTTCTAACAGCCACTGGGCTGCCTCTAATAATGTGTCGGGGTTCACGATGGAAAATGTGGGCTATTTTGGAATATTATCGAATATAATAACAGTGGAACTGTTTGTTTCTTGTTTATGTAGTTTATGGAGATTTAAGGTTTGACGGAGCTATCGAAAGACACAACTATCTGTTTGTGAAAGCTACTGCAGTTATGAATTTATTTGTCTTTTTAATACTATACTAGCTGTCCGGCGCAACTTCGTTTGTGTCACATTTTCTCCGTTTTCGCAACATTTTTCATTGCTGCTCCACTCCTATTGGTCGTAGCGTGATGATATATAGCCTACAGCCTTCCTCCATACATGGGCTATCTAACACTGAAAGAATTTTTCAAATCGGACCAGTAGTTTCGGAGCCTATTCAATGCAAACAAACAAACAATCAAATCTTTCCTCTTTATAATATTAGTTTAGACTAGCTCCTCGCCTGCGACTTCGTCCGCGAAAATTGAGATATAATATAGCCTATGTTAGTCGGTAAAGATGTAGCTTTCTAATAGTGAAAGAATTTTTTTAATCGGTCGATTAGTTTTTGGGCTTAATCGTAACAAACAAACAATCAAATCTTTCCTCTTTATAATATTAGTTTAGATTTAGATAGTCTTGCGTTTGGCCGCAAATCGCCTGGTGTAATGTGATGATGGCATAGGGCACTGGCATGGAGCACGCTTGCCTATAAGAAACTGATTCACTCGTACTTTGAAGAGTCCCGATTATAATGATTAGGGAACAAAGAACCCAGCAGTGAATTCCACAGACTGGTGCACAGACTGGTTCGCACAATAAATGTGGAAGCAAAGCGCTTTGTTCGGGACTTCGGGTCCGGGCATTTAGCTTAAAAAAGGGTTTTTCTATGATACGTTAAGTTCATCACAGTTTCTCTATGCACAAGTCTCACGTTTACACTACTTGCATGAAGGTGCTTTGTTGTTAAAAAAAAAAACTTATTGTTAAGAGGGCCTTGACTTCTTGTTGAACTCTATGATAAAGCGATGCGGGGTCAGGAGTTAGAACCCGGCTCCTAGCAGCCAACGGCCTGCATCAAATAGTGTGGCGGGGTACACGACGGTAAATTTGGACCATGTTGACGCTCTACTGGAATATTATCTAAAGTAGTAATATCTGTCGCAAACTAAAAGGCTTCTTAAGATTCACGTCGCAAACTAAACTGTGACCACAGACGAGAGAGAAGCGGTCTACAATTGTCTCTGACGGAACGTCAAGTCGTTGCGCGCAGCCATATTGACTTGTGCGGTTGTCAAGGATGGTGGCGGTACAAAGATCGACGACGTCTGTATTCTTAATCTAATTAAATTTGGTGCCCCATATCATAAGTAATTCCGATGTGGCGGGTAAGAGCTTTAATAATATCAATAATTCTGTTTGTAAACTTGCCTGTTTTAGGTTTTGAATGTTAAAGGGAATTATGAGAATTCAATTGTCTAAAATTTCCAAATTAGTTACCCTGGTATGGTCAAGTTAAAGTAATTACTTGACTTCAAGTGATTAACCTAATTAGGAGCTCGTGGCTAAATAATAACAGCCGCACGGGTCGATCTTTAAGTTTAAGCTGTGCTTACCGAGGTTGGTCCGTGGATGGGTGACCATAATTACATACCGGGATTCCTCCGTACCTCGGAAAGCACGTCGTTGGTCTCGGCTGTCATTTGTAGATCTTTGACAGTCGTTACGAGTAGTCAGAAGCCGAAAAAACAGACATCCAGTCTTACGGGGATCGTATTACCCAGCTACTGGGTTGTGGACGTCAGATATGCAGTCGCTTCATGTAAAATACTGGTACTCGGCTGCATCCGGTTAGATTGGAAGCCGACTCCAACATAGTTTTGGAAAAGGCTACGCAGATGATGAAGTAATAAACTCCAACTATCCAACCAACAAATATGAAATTAATACACATCTTGAACACCATTAGAGTTCCTCAAGAAATCTATTCAAAACGAAAACACGTACGTAAACATTTTGCAGTAAATTTCCCCGAGAGGACGTGATAATGCGACTATAAATAAGGCATAAGATGAGTTATTACGACACCGGACAATAGAGATTGTTATCTCAACCCGCTGTACTTAGATGCTGTCCACCGAAATTGTGGACCGAAAATAGATGTCCACAGGTTTATGGTAACAGGCTTGGGGAAAAGGTGTTTACTTACACATTTAAACTAATATTATAAACATGAAGAGTTTGTTTGGTTGAACGCGCTAATCTCAGGAACTACTGGTTCGAATTGGAAAATTATTTTAGTGATGGATAGCCCAATTATTGAGGAAAGCGATATTGTCCCATTGCTGGGCAAAAGCCTCCCTCGATTCTTTACAATGCTCACGATTCTGTGCGACTTCTTTCCAATTATCAAGGAAGACATCCAGTTTCTCCCGCCATCTCCTTCGTGGTCTGCCGCAACTCTGGGTCACTGTTTCAGTAAAATTAATATTTAGGCATTTAAAATAATTGTGGCTTAGTTTCAGTAGAAACTGACATAATTCTGGAATTTATTATGGGTCCTGCTCATGACTCCTGTTGAAAAGCAATAAATGAAATCTACGATGGAACGAGCATAAAGGTGTCTGTTCTCAGCGTTAAAATTTTTAAGTCAAAATATAACACGAATCTTGTTTTATAATTATTTATACGTTGAGGGTCTAGAATCATTTTGGGATGCTCTGATCATCTTAACACCGCACCGAGCTACATATAACTGAAATCTGACATCTCAAAAGTGGCATTTTCTTAAAACCATAATCATCTTCCACGCAAACGTTATATTTCGTAGAAGTAAGGTGTAAAACAAAAATCGCATTCAAATCGAAAGCTACCATATTGGTAGTTTATGGTCTGTCACTAAGCTAAATTGAATTCTAAAGCTGGGACAAACCATAATATTGTTTATGTATTATCGATAAATAAAGCGTCAGATGAGTTATGTCGACACAGTACAATATAGATTATTGTCAGACCTCCGGAGCGGAGCACTTAATAGCGATCTGCGATATACTCCTATCTGCGAAAATATTATCTATTTAACTGAGAAATTTCATGTAGAACACCATGATTCCATTCTTTTAATTGTTGGAAGATTTAGATTTTGACACATTCATCATAATTTGGTTTCAATCATTAACTTTAGGCTTTCGTAACAAAACGCCAATCTCCCGAAATTAAACTATGATATAACATATATAGAGTTAGATATAACATATATAGATATAACATATATGATACAACCTGTTTTTTTTTATATCCCATAACTCTAGGGTTATATTCAGTAGGTAAAAATAATAAACTAAAACTCCTAGAATTTTTTTTCCACATTTCATTTTTGGACCACCTAGGTCCAAAAATGCATAGTTTCGGAGATATCATCAATCATAATTAAATTAGGTAAAAAATTGGCACTAGTATAACGAATCTTTACTTTTGCGAGGTTGCCAAACTTTGCAGTAATGTAGTAAAATAGTAGTAGTTTCATTGATAAATATGGGCAATTCTTTTTATTCAAGCTAATAATTCATATTTAAAGCTAAGAAAATGCGAAAAAACAAAAGAAAAAAAAAGTATGGTTCAAACATAATTCATATGTCAGTTGATTCTTTGATATGGTCTCAATCATATCTTAGAGTTATGGGATATAAAAAAACAGGTTGTATATGCACTTTCAATTCATTCTAAGCATGGCTTTTCAGTAAAATAACATGAACCAAATCAATATTTATGAAAACAAAGAGGTACTTTGTAGCATTTTGGAATTTTCTTTATCTAAAAATAACTCCATCAAAGATGCCATTCCTTCGACCCTTCACAAAATAAGTGTTGCGACTATCATCGACTATCGACAATTGTGAACCGTCATGATAACTCATAGTCCATTATTTATCGACTATTATCGTTAGTAACTGAGACGAAACGGTAGCTGCAGGCTCAGAGGCCAAGTGACGCGAAAATTGTACGGGAAAAATGTGAGAACGTGCAATTTGTGTCACTTGGGGCTTACAGGCTAAATTAGCGGTCTTTCGGAACTACGACAAAGTGTAATAAGTTGCCCAGTTATTTGCTGTGCTTTTGTTTTTTTTCTGACAAGTTTGTTGTTGGAGCTTTTGACCGGATTTTAACAATTATGATATGTGTTATAAAGACTTGTAAGAACGGTTTAGTTCAGGATGAAGTCGTTTCTTTTATTTGGTTAACATGGATCAAAATCCAGTTAAGTGTTTGCAATTTCTATAATATTTCAGATTTTTAGGAGCTTTCAATAAATACTTTGAACTTGAAACTAAAATCAATCCAACATTCAAACAAATGTATCATATTTTTCTTAGAAAACTAGTTCCAGGATCAATAAGGTACAACAAAAACTCAAACACGGACCAGGAATAATTTACTATTTTCATACAAATATTAAACGCGATTTAGACGAAATAGAATCTGTCAGTAATATAAGAACAACATTAATAACGATCAATTTAAGTGTTGCACTACAAAATATTACCGTCTAGCTAGTGTTGTGCCTATTAATGTCGTATCGTAAGCGTCGATGAGTTATTGCCTTCTAAACTGCCTGCCACACGTCATAAACTAGTGATGGGAATTCGATATCGATAAAATAATCATTACATGAGTAATGGAATTTTATAGCGTCATGAATATTTAGGAAACAATTTCCGTACATCTTTAGTATCGATTAAATCTCCTCCGTCTTTCATCAATCATGATTATGGAAGGACTTTCATTTTATTTTTGCATTAAGTATGAGGAACGCTTCCTAAAAGATAAGCTTAGTGTCTCAAAGAAACCATTTCTTATTACATATAGACTGGGTGTAAGGGACGTCAACGCACAAAATTGTTGCTATGAATTCAGTACTTGGCAAGACCTCCAGTAAAAAAACGTCAGTTATTATGACATTTTTTTTAATAGACAATATATTCATATAAATATTTCTGTATGCTGCCAATCAAAAATCTACCTCACCCCCGACAATATATACTAGATTGACTTTTGTCCTTATAGAATTAAGAGAGTAACTCTAGAATCATTTGTGCTGAATTCTTATTTATTTTATGCACAACGAATCATAGTATGATATCATCTTGGTAACAGTATGCCAATCGTTGACCCGTACACCGTTCATAATATCTTAGTTGTCATCTCCTACACTACTCTACACACACTTCTTCTTTTACGCTATTAAACTGTACAAGATTATGTTTCTGATACATTTTTTAAGTAAAAAAGCTCTTGGCTAAATAATAGCAGCCGCACGGGTCGATCTATAAGGTTAAGCCGTGCTTGCTGAGGTTGGTCCGTGGATGGGTGAACATAATTACTGTATACAGAGTTTCCACTATGCCTCGGAAGGCACGCTAAGCCGTTGGTCCCGGCTGTCATTTATAGATCTTTGACAGTAGTTACGAGAAGACTGAAGCGAAAAGTCTGACATCCAGTCTTACTAAGGGGTATCGTAATAGTTACTGGGTTGTGGAGGTCAGATAGGCAGTCGCGCCATGTAAAATACTCAGCTACTCAGCTGCATCTTGTTAGACTGGAAGCCGACCTTTAGATAGTTTGGGAAAAGGCTAGGCAGATGATGATTATTTTCAAAGTTTTAATATATATAGGTTATGGGTACATCCTTAGAGATGAAAGCCTCTTCACCATCAGTCTTAGGGAAATGCCTTATTACCCGTTGTTTAAATAAATGAGTTAACAGCCCTACCTTCTAACGAGTATACTTCTCTAATTATCTATCGTTTTACTGCTTTTATTATTGCTATACGACTTAGGAAATACCTTTGTTTATTGTCTTGAACTCCGTAACGGTTTGTGAGATTCTGTGGCATCAACTGTCAGCATGGAAGAATCTAGAACTCATAAATGTGGATCGCCATTTTGTTAATGTAAAATATGGATTATATTAGGTTTACAATAAGAGCAGTTGTAGCTCAAAACATATCTGACTTACTTGGCTTTGAACTCAGTAATTTTTCCAATTAATGAAGAACAACATTGTGGGGGAGACATGCCTGAGATCTTACAATCGAAGATATGCGACATTCACCACCACCATTTCGCTCGCACGGTTGAACAAAAGTCAGGGGTGTAAATGGCCTTTTTAGCAGAATCACATAAGGAGATAAGCCAACAAGAACTGTCATGCATTTATTAACGGAAAACTACCTTGAAAAAAAAGTGAAGTTTCAAAGAAAATTTCAGAACATGACCTTTATGGCGCTTAATTTCCAAAGGTAGAAGTACTTTTTTGTCAAATTTGTTTTCGAAGGTTCCTTCATGAATTATCAAAAATATTTCAGTTTAACATCCTGAATGGCGTAGATTTCTCATAATCGGCAGATCATGACAGAAAGTTGAAAATTTGCAAAAATCTTCGAAGGAGTTCGATTTCTCCTAAACAACCAGTTTGGGCACTTTAGACCCTAAGTTATCAGGATCAAATTTATTGCAAATTAGGTCTAGTATCACCCATTCAAAAAAATTTACCCAATTACCAATCACCTTGTATGTTAAGGGTTTACATTTGTTTTCTTTCCGTGTTTCTCAAAAGAACATTGTCTTCACACATACCATACCATACATCATTCATATCATGCTTCATTTTGGGTCGATGCAGCATTTCTTCAACTCCCATACTTCTTGATCTACCTTATTTCACTATTGGCCCTTATTCTCATTTCCAAACATATTATCACTTTATAAAATGATATTTTTCGCATTCCAAATAAATGAGCAAATAAATTGCTATTATAAGTAAGTAAAACTATGATGGAAGACTATTATTAACTCAACGTTTAAAAATAATAAGCAGGTAACATTTTTAATTAACGCTTTCAATGTTTAAAAGTTTTAATACCTTAATAATTATCATTATTTGTTATGTTCAGGGCCATTAATTTAAAATATAATTACGACCTATATTAACAGTCAAGCTTAACCGGATGAACCAAAACCAGACCTCGAAGAATGTACAGACTGAAAATGAAAGAACTACAACATAAAGATGCTCAAAAACTTTTTTTTATCTAACCGATGCGATGATGTGATGCGGTGATGTTGTTTCAGTTAAATCTTGATAATCTAACGATCATCAAAGATTACTTTCAAAATCACGAGTTTTTTTAGAATCTGCTTAAGTTGAAGCTGGGATTAAGGCCTCCTGTCTTTAAAAATGGGAATGGGTCGTAATCCACACGCGAGCCTAATGATATTTGAAATAAACCCTCCCAGAACATTAATTAAAGTCATTGATACCAACAAGAAGGTTGTCAATCAAAAGAAAACGATCTATCTTTTTTGTTCTACACCAAGTTAATTGCAAACCTCATTAAAAACAAGCAAAACACATACATTTGCTCAATCGTCTTCAAAAAAGTGGTTTGAAACGTCATAAATATCAGTGGGTTGATATCAATCAAGTGAAGTCGGTCGACATGTATTTAACGGCTCGTGTTAGAGCTGTTACTGTCGTCTCGTACAATACTTTTGAGTTATTGCATCGTAAATTGCTGACACGAGTCATTCTGTTCCGAGAATATCGATATCGATAAATACGGCTCTAAAGATCGTAAATTGCTAGGTGAATTGAGATTTTAGGTTTGACATTTGTTACGGGCAATTAAGATAGTTACCTACAGTGGTACGGTACTTACTCGTATTTGTTTTTTTTTTAGTTAATTGGTTTGATTGGCACTCAATTAATATGGACATATTTTTTGCGAAACACTTAATTTCTTGACTGGAAATGTAAACTTTGATTTGTTATTTAATTTTGGTCAACTTACGCTTTGATGTTTAATTGACGATATCTATCATTACAATTATTTCTTAACTTTTTAATTCATTTGACTATGTCGACATTTCTGCGTCGAATAAAATTATCGATACAATCAAACGAATATATTTGTCACTTTGTCACGTCCCTATGAAACCTAACACCAATAGAGGTATTGTCCCGCATATTATCACTTCATTTCTCGTACACATATAATTTATAGGGACAATACGTAGATTTAGAGGTGTCTAATAGTAGAAATATTATTTAACGATAAAATACGTCCCGTCCGATAGACATGTTTTCGAATGGTGGGCCACGAGATGGACGAAATAGATATATAAACTCCACTTGTAAATGATTTCTCTAATAATTATGATTGACAGGCATTGCTACATCATGATTATATTCGAGTTTCGTTTGCCTATAACTAAACAGATAGGTATTCCTCTTTCATCATGCTTTACCTTAGACTGTTCTTGAAGCAGAAACGAAACACTAATACGGGGCTTAGGGAGAATGTCGTGAGGAAAGTTTTAAGTGTGATTGTTGATAAGAGTAGAGGAAGACCAAAGAAACGATGGCTGGACTGTGTGAAAGATGATATGGCATGAAGGGAGGTTTCTGATGAGATGACGAGTAAGAGTAGAGTAGTAGTATGAAAGAAGAAGGCAAATTAGGAAAACAGATAAATTATTTTAAGATTTCCTTAACATAATTTATGTTGCGCTAGTCCAGTCAGTACTATCCTACTGTATACCTGTCTGGGGTGGTGCATCCAAAACAAAATTTCTAGCGGTGGAAAGGGCTCAACGCGCTCTTATCAAGTGCATGAACTTTAAAAAAAAGGAGATATCCTACTGAGGACCTATATCGACTTAGCAACTTACTCTCAATTAGGAAACTTTACGTTACGCAAATTATATTAAGAAAAACATAAGTCTCTTTCCTATAATCCTGGCATATTGACAAAAATAAGGAAATGCTTGATATTAAATATCCCCAGGACAAGGCCTTTGCTTGCCAGTATGCAATTTAGCATACGATCTCCTGCGCTATATAATAAAATCAATAAATACATCTACATTTATCCCAGAAACTACCATGACACTAAAAAAACGATAATAGAATGGAAACAAACCTTTACCTACAATGATATCGAAACACTTCTGAAACCTTGACACATGCACACCCTCACGCTCATGTACTCTCAGTCACACCTACAGACTACACTCTCACTCACATTTACTTACACACATACTTATACCTAGTCATACACACATTTGATTTAATTTAAGTTAATATTTATTAAGTAGTTTAACAAAAAAATACGTTTTTGCTTTCTGTATAACACGTCTGAAAGAGCGGACTCTCCTAATGCAGACACTGTCTGCCTAAAAGGAGGATCCAATCAAAAATTTGTTTGTGCCTAAACTTGTTTTACCAATAAACTACTACTATTATATATATTTTTTATATTTTAAAGCATGCTGCGCCGACTCAAAATGCTTTGGGATAAGGGCAAGAGAATGATAAAGATGATTTACAATAACAAATCTGGAATCTACTCTAGGAAGGTCTAAAAGTTTGCAATAATAGTAAAAAAGTATGCTCAAAGCTCCATTTATTTATAGTTATGCTAGAAACTCAAATGCTCGAAGTTGTAAAGATCATTGCTAATCGCTTGCTCACCCGCTGTTTCCGAAGCCCTCGTCACATTCGTGATATATCGTGTATCATGGAATATGCTCAGCTTTGTGCATAATATCCATGAATATTCCACAAGCAGCCAGAATTTAGAATTCGACCATAATTATGGGTTTAGTACCTACCTAGTACCTAAAAGCGACGCGTGTGCTGAAAGGAAATGGTGAAAATGAGCAGTTTTGACGTGAATTCGCAATTTTTTTTTTTTGCAGGGTTGCATGAAAGAAATTTGATTAAGACAATTTGACTGTACTTTGCGTGGCGTAACCTAGCAGAGCGTTTAAAAACAGATACAAGAACTTCCTTTTTACACACGAATTCACGAAACGGTAAGGGCATACTCTCCAAAAAGGACACTGCCTTGCATACTTTTTTCCACTGATGCGTCTCTTTTGCTCTTGGGTCATCGTTTAGTTGCTTTTACGGCACCAGAGAACAAACAGTTAAGCAGAGAGTTCCTATAAGCATATTATGCCCAAAACAATCAAGCACAGAAGCTTTTCTAACACTACAAAGCCAACCCACCACAGGATTTAACCCTAACCACGCAAACAGGTTATCTAATACCATTTGTTAGTTAGCCGTAACCCGTAACATAGTGCATCGCATCGGAAATTACATCTCAAGCGTAAACGACGTCGCTTACTACATCGTGTTCATTACGAGCGGTATAAGCGATAAGCGCCTGAACTTACCACTTAAATTATGCGCGGTAAGCAGTTCTTGATGGGGTTCTGCTATTCGTCAAGCCACGAGTTTATAGGTATGGTGTGATCTAGGCAAGCATATTATCAGTCTCCCGTCGGTCTGTTACGTACTGCAAAGTTATTTTGTCATCAGACCTTGCACCACTATCAGCATCATCGGCCTAGCCTTTTCCCAAAGAAGTTGGCGTCGCCTTCCGGTCTAAAGCAAAGATACACGCATAGTCGTCGGCTGCTGAGAAGCGAGTGACGCCTTTGTTTCAAAACTATCAGTAATTTTTCTAGCACGATATCGTCACTTTTTGATTCACTAGACGATAACCTATAGGAGTAGTTTTAAATACTTAACGCAAATCTCCGTAATTTTGAGTTCGGTCACTTTCGTTCTGACTGACTGCTACGTTTGTAACTTGTTCGTGTGCTGCTTTGGAAAATTGCCTTCACCACGAGACGACTGGCCATCAACGTCGCCTGCATTATCGCTTAACATCATGTGAGATGGATTTCAGACGCGAGCATATCCAGAGATGAAATCTCTGTGTTTGTGTGTGTGTTATCAGATCGCCTTTCGATCAGTCCTGCTGATCTGATAACATCCTACCTATCCTATCCTATTCTGAGACGACCTAGTTCAGGTTGTGAATATGGTCAATGCTGGAAAACCTGGTTGCCATGATGAACCCGACTTTTAATGTCGTAAAAACCGGCGAAAGTCATAAGAAAAATGTATCTACTGGAAAGGATAATAAACATAATCGTTAAAATCGTGGAGATCTTGCGAGGAGAGGAAGGGTTGTAGGCAGTCGCTTGACGTGTTAAGATGTAGTAGGTGCTTTGAGAGAATTCAATGTTCAGCAATTAACGTTTGTAACAATTCATCATCTTCAAGCCTTTTCTCAATGGCTGTGTTCTCAATGTTGGGTTAGGCTTCCAGTCTAACAGGGTGCAGCTGATTACCAGAATTTTACATGGAACGACTGCATATCTGACTTCCAAAACCCTGCTCGTGCGATAATACGGTAACCCTAGGTAAGACTAGTTCCCAGACTTTCGGGCCTTTTACTACCTGTAACTTGTCAAATATCTACAAATCACTGGCGGTTCCAACAGCTTAACGTGCTTTCCGAGGCACGAAGGAAACTCGGTGTGTAATGGGTCGTCAACCATCCACGGACCAACCTAGGCAAGCGCGGCTGTTATTATTTAGCAACGAGCTCCTGACGTATGCAATTAGATCAGTCTTCACGAAAAAGTAAAACAAAAAATGTATCCACACGCAGCGGCTTTCATCAGTCTTCGATGTATGCATACGCCAACTTTCGAATTGCAAAAAAATGGATAAGTATTGTAGATGCAATGCAATCGTGTAGTTAACTATGTAGATGTTCCGCTAATTAAACAAATCCATGCCTAATCCGTAATGCTAACTCGATAATTGAAATACAAATTCAACTTCATCATTGCAAAACGGTGCGTCAAATCGTACGAAAGTATCGCAAAAACGCATAATCGAATGAGGCATTAGAATACTTAATCGCACAAAAGGCATTTGTGTTGTCAAAGATTAGCACTACACCCATCTTTATTGCACCATACATGAAAATGTGCGCGCACGCACTCCCCACCTACACCGCAACTCGTGACACCTCCCACTTAATAACGTAGAAGGTAGTTCCCCCCCTTGCATCTAAGCCTGGGCGTTACTCACTAATGTAATCAGTTTGTAGCATACCGCCGCAGACGCAGTAGCTGAGTGACGTCAGTAAAACGTACAGTTAAGAGCACAAAAACATATACACTTAGGAAAATAGAAAAACGATTGTAACTTTGAGATATGACCTGTTTTGTATAGCTGGTGTCAGAAAGTACCAATTATGGTCATATTTTAAGGATGGTGTCTCGACTATCAAACTGTATAACTTCTCAATGGGACCAATATCGTACTCACGAAGAATAAGAAGCATATAGGTACAGTGCCCTGCACCATTACCTGACCCATCTCACAATGCAAAAAAGAGGCAAATGGATCAGGTAATGCTGCTCACTGACATGCTGTATAATATATGGACTCCAAAATTCTACGTTCGTAACATCATCAAATTACAATCAATACACATAATATAACATCAAACCTGCAGTCCCCGAAGGGTCAGGCAGTGATGTAACTAATAACAACTTAGAAAATTACTTTTAATAAAACTTGCTCAGCGTATACATATATTAGTGCTCGTAACGGTTCCTACGAATGATTTTTAATAAGTACTTATCATGATATCACGCATGAATAACCACGAGTTTCTAGTTAGCTATATATGAAAAGGATTGTGAGAAAAAATAGACATAATTATTAAAAGTAAATCTGACGTAAACAGACGTATATAAACGACGTGTGTTCAGTTTTGCATGATCAGCTAGACTCACCATGATGTCAGGTTTGATTTGTTTTAACGGTAGGCTTTATAATGATCGTATTGTTTCAATGTGCAATGTTTCTTTACTATGTGGAAGCAGTAGGTAGGTGGTACTTGAGTAAGATGGACCTGCTGGAGTCATACATCTCTGAAAAAAGTAGGGAAAGTATAACTCAATGTAGCTCATTTGGGATTCTTACCATATCGTGTGGCTGTACCTGAATTAAATATAAATAAATAAACTGATGTCAGAGTTTATCGACCCATGGGCTTTTGTACTTGGCTTTTAACATGCCTGAGAAATGTCTCTCAGACAAGCTGGTTTCCTCACGATGTTTAGCGTCACCGTAGCAAGTAATAATTGTACAATACGCACATTAATTCGAAAAATCAGAGGTTCGAACTTGAGTACCATGTTTTGAGTCTGAACTTGAGACCTTTGACTTGGCAGTCCGCCACTTGGCTACCACTGCTTATAACGTTTGGGATCTTGGGTCGTTTGATCGTATTTCAATCTAACCTAAGAAAAGTTTCCTAAGTCAGCTTGCTATGGATAGTTGGTCGACGTCCTTAGTGAAAGATAAGAGTAAGATCAGCTTAATTAGCGATTTTGGGACTAAGATAGTTCCATAATCTTTAAGGACAGACCCTGCTAAAATAGAGATGCGATGTAACTTCGTAGGACATCTTTCGACTAAAATGGTGATGCTTGCTGATGATTTAGGTCATCATCATCATCGTTACAGACGGAGAGAGCCTCACGTCCTAGCCGCCGCGGGAGACGCTCCGGGCCTCGGGGGCCACAAAAACAATTCCAAAGAATGGCTCATGCATATCATCCACCACTACTCTCAAGCTAGAAATCCTACATGCTAAATTACACACAACGCGTAACTAAGACTAGACTACCAGTACCTACACATTCCTACATACCAGATCAACTGATTGCCAACTCATCATGATCCCAGCCTTCCCTAACAACATAACCATCAGTCTCACACACCTATTATAATACCATAACAGAATAACTCCACTTTTTAACCTCTCCGGGTACACGGGCACGCGCTACATCAATTTTCCATACACCCAGGCTGCGTAATTTAGTTTAATTAAGTCCGACACAGCCATAGCTGGTCTAATTTTGCTCTATACCTATAATGCAGGTTCTCCCGTGAAAGCCAGGAGAAATTACTGTGATCAGGTAAGGTAAAAAGTACCTGTGCTTAGTTAGTAAGTTAAGTTGCCCTGTCGGTGTGTTGGGTAGGGGAAATACGGACGCTAGTGCCAGTAAAAATATTTAGACATTCAATCGGTGCACTTTTGTTTAGTTCATTAACCTTGGTAGGGTTTGCGCCAAAAACAACTACGTTAAAACGCTAAAGGCATTGAAATATGGTATTTTGGGGTGGAAACGCATCCTATCCTAATACATTTTGGAAACAGAAGAATTAACAATGCAATGGTGATTATATTTCAATTTCGTAATTTCCACTATCATTATCAGCAGCCTATAAATATTCCCACTGCTGGGACACAGGCCTGAGGCAGTGGGCTGTAATCCACCACGCGGACCTAGTGCGGGTTGGTAGATGTCACATGTCTTCGAACTTTTAGTTGTAGGACATACCGGTTTCCTCACGATGTTTTCCTTCACCGTTTTTGAGGGCAGCGGTGATGAAATAAATTACACAAAGCAATAACCAGCCTGGGTTCAAACCCACAGCTTACTGGTCGTAAGTCGGGGCTGCCACAACTGAGCCACTGCTGCTCTCCACTATTCTGACATAAATTTCCATTATAGTTTGTCATCAATTCATCATCATGAACAAAGACTTGTCCTAACTATGATGAAGTTGGCTATGTGTCGACAGCACATAATTATATACTCTAACAAAAGACAAAGTCGATAAACAGAACAACATTAGACAAAACAAAACAACCGAATCACGTCTCCACCGATGTCCAAAGCAGTTCAATCCCACAGACCACTCATTAGCAATCAGCTCCAATCACATAAACAATCACTAGATTACAGGACTGAACTAATCAATGTTCAATTTACCGACATTGGAGTTGGATTGTGAAATCTAAATGGTCGAAACGTTAGCTAATCGTGTGGTATAAACGGCTCCATATTAATTAGATTACCGCTCGACGTGATCTGAAGTTGGGACGTCTCAATTTTGTTGTGCCGTTTATAGGTTGCGATACTGGTACGATACGATTTTTAGTATTACAAGATTTAACTAGGCTATTTGTGCGATTAAGTGAGTCTCGTAAGCGTCTGGATGTTACCTTCGAACGGGGGATGAACCAACACTAGATTGTCTTAGGCCCGGACTTTACCAAAGCCTAGTCAATCTCAAGTAAATCAAAGCAGTGCTAACCTAGCCGTCATAGGTCACGAGTTCGGACCCAAGGTACGCACCTCTTGGACGGTGAGTAATAGGGCTAGCTCAGCGTCCGTCCGTCTTATGACGACAGGCCGTGACGGCGGCGCACAAATCGGAAGGGGTCCGAGAGAGCCGATGCCTGCCAGGGCTGCGGGACTGTTCGAAAGAAATACCGTGGCCCTGGAACACAAAGGGCTAAGAAGGAATATGGATGGGTTATAATCAGTACAAGTCTGACAATCCCTTCCGCTCCGCCCAGAGCATGAGGGATATTTTTCTTTTTAAATTTCTTATTTTCTTTCTTTATTTGTTGACTAGCAGCCCGCCCCGGCTTCGCACGGGTATTTAATAAAAATTGCAAAATTAAAAATTATAAAACACACAAATACACAATCATTTCTTGACATTGATTCCCCTCCCGTACTGCTCGTACCCCAGTGACGCCTACATCGCATAAGGTGCTGCCTAGCTAGCTAGCTGAGCCGGGTGAGTGGCGACCACGCAACTTTTTTCTAACACCTACATTTTTAAACTCGTGATATCTTTCGAATGAAATGTCCGAATTGAATAATTCAAAAAGTTATATAAAGGTATTGAAGTAGTCTTGAATATGAAGTAAAAAATAATTTATTTTGATTAGGATTAATACCCAGATATAGATTTCCCAACCGTAAAAAAGGCACACCCCTCTGATTTTTCGGATTCAATTGCGTATAGTATAAGTAACACTAGCTTCGTTGAAGGAAAATCATCGTGAGGAAAAGTCTGACACCAAATTAGGCACTAGCCACACTATAAAGATAGAAGGCCTTAGTTTTTAATTCAACACAATTTTTACTGTGTGATCATCATTGCCGCTCAATTGCAGTTGAATTGCAGTTTGTCTATGCCAGCAGTCTCTGATATGGTCCTATCTCCGCATCGCACCTACTAAACCGCCCCGAACCGGTCACTGTATATTTATGAGCTAATTCCCAAGTGAGACTATGTGGTCACAGGCGCTCCGATAATGAACTAAACTTTCATAAATAATTATTAATTATTATTTTAAGTAAGTCTTCCCGCTGTGTGCAATGAATACCAAATGTTTGCTCGTGTTATGAATTTATGATTTATCAACGGTAAAAGATAAACTCCGTTTGCAGTTTTTGTTTTCATAAATGTAAATAAATGTGGTTTGGAAAAATAAACTGAACGCCTTTAAGTAAAATTCATTTCGCACTACAACTTCAAGTATTTATATCGTAGAACTAGACATTCTGCATTCAACTTAATTCAAGCAGTTATAAAGCTGATATTTGCATAAGTCGAAATAACGTCAAATAGGAAACAAGGATGTTATTCGACTTTAGATTTACACTTTCATGTGATCACGCTATTTCCTTTTTCCAGAGTGGGACTAACGAAGTGTTTAGTAGGCGCTGTTTGATACCAATTATAGAGCAATGTTTGATTTCTAAATTTGTATTGGTGATAATTTTGTAATCTAGTTTAACATGCTGTGAAATTAAATGAATAATCGCAAGTTCTGAAGTAGTAAAGATTTTATACAGGATGTGCTGATTAAGTTTAGATTTAGAGCGACTTGATCGAGCAAAATATATACAATAACTTATACTACTACCTACTTACGCTACGTATTAATTTTTGATGATAAAGATCTCTATAAATGACAGCCGAAACCAATGGATTAACGTGCTTTCAGGGGCACGGGGGAAACTCGGTATGAAGGTAATGGGTGGTCACCCATCCACGGAGCATCCTAGGCAAACGCGGCTTAATGTGAACATCTATCTATCCGAGCGGCTGTTCGCCACGAGCTCTTTTTCTACAAAGACTGTTGAAGATAATGATGGAACAGTTGAGGTGATGGAGGGTAGTGTCAGTCTGCATAAATAAATAACACTAATGGAAAGTTGCATAGGGGTAATGTGCAAGTTGGAGTGTAAGTGATTGGAAGTGAGCGACGGAGCAAGAGGATAACGCTGTTAGATGCTCTTTCAATATCCCCCAAATTCCCCTAGTGTGGAAATAAGAACATAGCAACACATGAACTGCAGTATATTATCTATCTAAACTAATATTATAAAGAGGAAAGATTTGATTGTTTGTATGTTTGTTTGCATTGAATAGGCTCCGAAACTACTGGTCCGATTTGAAAAATTCTTTAAGTGTTAGATAGCCCATTTATCGAGGAAGGCTATAGGCTATATATCATCATGCTACGACCAATAGGAGTGGAGCAACAATGAAAAACGCAACTTAGTCTGCGTCACACTTTCCCGTTTTCGCAACATTTTTCATTACTGCCCCGCTCCTATTGGTCGTAGCATGATGATATATAGCTTAAAGCCTTCCTCAATAAATGGGCTACCTAACACTGAATGAATTCAAATCGGACCAGTAGTTCCAGAGATTAGCGCATTCAAGCAAACAAACAAACAAACTCTTTAGCTTTATTATTAGTATAGATATAGATAGATAGAAGATATAGATATAAATAAAAGATATAGATGTATCTTTAAATATTGTAATAATTCCAGGAATGACATTGAAATAAATTAAATGTTATAATTATTAATTAAATAATAAATCGGTAATATAACTGGACATTGCATTAATTTAATACCTTAAAATCTTTTGATCTAATTGTATATACTTCAATGTTAATCTTGATTTTGATAAACCATGATTCTATAATTTTTGAATGCCTTGCGGTAGAATTACTTGAAACATGTACATTTTTCTAACACCATTATAACAAAGTTTTCTGCAAAAATAAATGATTTGATTTGATTTAACCTCTCCTGATTCTGTCCCAACAAAGAGGGCCTCATAATTACTGTATAAGAATGCCTATTTATTAACAAACTAATAAATATTAAACACAAAAAAATATCAAGTCATACCGGGTACGTAAGGAATGGAACCATCTGATCTCATGCCACAGACTAAAAACTAGCGCTCATTGTTGAATGAATGTTAACAATTTATCATGACCAGTAACTGTTTCGAACGAATGATTCATTATATGTTTTTATATACATGGATAGGTACTACATAGGAATACGCTTAACAACTTATGTAGACTCTCTATTCTCAATTATAATAAGTGTTTAAGATCTATCGAGTATGGCGAAGCTTCGGTACGCATTTTAGGATGAAATGTATAGTTTTTGTTGAAACTACGTGTATATCTTTTTCTTATCATTGAAGGAAAAATACCTAACTATACCAGGACGTTTTGGCACGTGGCCAAAATCAAACTAAATGCCGCCATATTGTTTTTGAAAAACAATATGGCGGCGTAACAGTTTAAAGTGTTAACAGCGCCCCCCTGTCAACGCCATTCGAGTGTTTAAAGATCCATGCAGCATCAGAAATGTTTACTAGAGCCATTGAGGCATAGAGGAATAAGATTTATAGCTAATTCCTCTATGCCACTGAGGTATCAAACTTCAACCTAACTATCATTATACCTTATAATTTCATCTGCTCCGCTCCTATTGGTCGTAGCGTGATGTTATATAGCCTATAGTTTTTCTCAATAAATGGGTTATCCAACACTAAAAGACGAACCAGCAGTTTCTGAGATTAGCACGTTCAACCAAACAAACAAACTCTTCAGCTTTATAATATTAGAATAGATACATTTCCCAAACTCAATTGGTATTCGGTTCTAAATCTCGATAACGTTATGATGTAACGTCAACCAGATACGAAAGCTTATCGCAACAAATATATCTGTTTGAACATTCCTCGTTGTGTCTTACAGCAGGTAATCTTTGAAATATATTCCGAACAGTGTCAAACCAGCTCCTTATAATACGCCTATCCGCTTTTAATAATCACTACATGCGACCATTATAAGTAGGAACGCCGTTCTCGTTTGCAACGGTCTGTCTGTCCGTTTAGGCTAGTTTTAGTAATATACTAACTGTGACTAAATTACTAAGATATGGTTTAGTATACAAACTTTTTAGAATTTGAAGTTAACGTTGGCATACTCCGGTGCTGTTAGATTTAAAAAATACTGTTGTGAACTAAGTTTTTTTATGAGGGATAGAAAACCGGCCACTGTCCCGTAAACAAACACCTATTTACCATAGGTGTGACGTACCTATGTTCAGAGCATCCATGTAGGCGGAAGAAACACCACGGAACTCGTGCTCATGGAGTAGTAACTATGGTAGATCAACGGGCAAGGACTCTTCAATCGCCGGCATCACTATCGGAAGCCGGCAGCGGCCTGAAAAGGCTTTCTAGAGGATTTTCATAGTACAATGGCCCAATAAAGAAGCTAAGTGCGGAAACATCCCATCTAACATAACCTAACTTATGAGTGATACAATAAATAAGTGCCTAGGCAAATTCTGAAGAAGCATTTTATAGTAGATATCTATATAACCATCTCAATAAGTATCTTGTCGTGACAGAAGCATTCGTTACGAAGTTGCTTCAAAAGATGAGTAAGCTATTTGAACCCGTAGAACCAATAGTGGTAGTTGGGTAATACATAATAGGCCATTAAATCGGTATTGAGAGTAGCGGTGGCCCAGTGGTGGCAGCCGTCGGGGCTGCCACCACTGGGCCACCACGAATGGACTGGACTATGAGCAATAACCCGAGGGTTCGAACCCAGGCAGGCGAATTACTTTGTGTAATTTATTTCATCACCGCTGCCCTCAAAAACGGTGAGATGATGATGATTGAGAGGAGGCCTGTTTCCCAGCAGTGGGAACATTATAGGCTGATGATGATGATGATGATGATGATGAAATCGGTATTAAAGAACCAAGTCCAAATGCTCTCTTCCTCAGAGGCCTAAAATTCCAGGCAAACCCACAGCATAAGCTAGCAAAATACTTGAGTGGTGTCGAACCAGCTTCTTATAATACGCCTATCCGCATTTAATTATAAGATTTAATGCAGCGCGTATCAACCATCTCGACCGAACAAAAACGGATGAGCGGGCAACACACGAGTGGCATGGAGTCGCGATTTATACGTGTCTCGGATTTTTGTCTTTTATTTTCATGGATGGATGAGTAGAGATAAATTGTAACGCTGTAAGTCGGCAGAAATGGCGTAACTGATACTAGGTTTATTCATTTTGTAAATTGTAAGCTTAGATAGATCATTTCGCGAAGATTCAATAGATCATTTGAGCTAGATAGGTAAAAACGATACAATTACCTACCCTGCCCAATTAACTTTTTGAAGTCGTCATAAAAAATTGGAATAAATTATTTACACACTTTGACTTTGATCCAAAACAACTTTTATACTACAAAATACTGTTAGCAATTTCATATTTCCACCAAAAAAATCTCTCAACAAAGACAACTCTATACCTCTCCTATAGATCGACAAAAAGAGTACATTTTATAATGTTTTTCGTGTAAGCACAAAAAGCCTATCCGCTCTAACTGTCGACGGAGTACTGATTGAAATTTGGTAGCGAACAGTTTTTCCAGGAACCAGAGTTCGTTCACATTCATACACTTTTTGAGTGAACCATTTGCGAGCGAAAAATCAGAGTGCGTTCATTCTCTTTTATTCTTTTTTTTTGCTGCGAATATTTTTGTGGAAGTATGCTGTATAGTTTTTGCTCTAGCTGGAATTTAGTGCACGATCTTTTGGTCTAGTTTTTTTAAATACTAAAAAAGGCAGTTCATTGATTAAGCTGTTTGCGTTACTGTACCTACATTCTATTTTAAGACAGATGCTGTGTTTTATCACGGCTCGTTAACTATAACCATGGCTGCTTTTTGTCTTCAATGCTGTAAAACAAATAAATCTAAATTCTTAAACGTGTTTGTACAAATGTACAGTGATCACATATTTGTTTCATAACAATGTACCCAGCAGCGGGATGAGAGCAGCGGTGGCCCAATGGTGGCAAACCCGACTTACGAACAGTAAGCCTTAGGTTCGAACCCAGGCAGGCGCATTACTTTTTGTAATTTTTTTCAGCGGTGCCCTTAAAAACGCTGAAGGAAAACATCGTGAGAAAACCGGCATGTCCTAGAACTAAAAATTCAAAGACATGTGACATCTACCAACCCGGTCTAGGCCCGCGTGGTGGACAGCCCACTCCCTCTCATCTAGAGGAGGCCTGTATCCCAGCAGTGGGAACATTATATGCTGATGATGATGTAAATAATTATATATTTGGAACCCTCGCATAAAACATTTCTGTTTTTGCTTCAAGTATTTTATGACTTTTTCAATTCTCATTCTGGAACTTCATCATGCATAAAGTTGATATACTTTTAAATCGGAATTATCATCAATAGATAAATGTTTTAATAGACTTCAGCTAGTCGGCTATCGATAAGTGTATTTTCTCAAAGACTATCCGACAGCTTGTGCTGACAGTTAACAGGTTATATTAACAATTAACATAATTTATTAACGTGATGTTGGCTTTTATACATCATAAAAGCCACCCTCTTTGTTGTGACAATCGATTGAATAATAATGTGTTATAGAACGAGTTGCATGTTATTGTTTAGTGCAACGATGTACAGAACCTGCATACTTTTAATAACACTAATCTTCTATCAACGGACAGAATATTGACATTCTGATGATCAATTATGTCATCATTACACTCTACTAACTCAATAATATAACAGTTGAAACTGTTTACCGCCAAAACCGTATTTTCCTTCTCTCAAATTACTAATTTAGAACTGGTGTTTGTCTGTAGCTTTGCTCGTGTCACATGATTAAAAGTTGATAACTTCCGTCTGTCTTTTATAACTTAAATACATGTATCGTTGGACACATGAAAGCTTAAAATTGAAATTAGCTTCCGCCTGTCTATGGAACTGTCATAAAAGAATTTGCATCAGTAAAGTTTATGTCAACTCAAGCATTCACGCCAAAAAACAATTTGAACTCATTGCTCTCAAATAAAACCTGTGAAGGTGTTATCAAATACTTCTTTGCCAATTTGCCACAGACATGGCATGTCACGACGGCATTAAAGCTTGCCATCAGTAATTATGCTAATGCCACGTCGGAATACATGCTAATCTCGAGCGATTCGCCTCGCGACCGACGCGTCTTGTGGCACAGATATCTACCTGGGTGGCGATTATAAGGCTAGATTTTTTTGAGGTCTTAGAACAGGATAAGCACATCCTGTTTGTGTGAAGTGTGAAGAAGTAGGATTATGTGACCCAACTGTACTGCTCTCAATGCTGGGACAGCGGCTCAGTGAGAGAGAATGGGTACCTAGTTATCTAAAACGCGCGGGTTGATGTCTCATGCTTTGGAATTTTTTGGATCTTGGACATGGCAATTTCTTCAATTGTTTTCTTTTACCGTTTGAAAGTACATCCTACCGAAGTAAAGGAAACAATTGGAATAGTGCTTACGATCTACGACGCACAACTGGGCCAGCACCAGCAATGCTCCCAAAAGTAGGATTATCGATGTTTTAAAGGGCATTGGGTAAGAGGCATGATTTTTTTTCACAGCGGCCACAAAGATAATTATTGTTAACGTATAGTGGAATATATGATAATAATGACTCCTAAAAGAATTTTGCCGAAAATTATATCGGAGCTGAAATATCTGATGTCAAAGTTGTGTTGTTCCTACTAACAGTTTGCATACTGTTATGTATTTTATCAAAAATTAACTCTTTCCTATCGTTTGCCGTTACGAAAAGTTTTTCCTGTATATCTCGACTCCGATGCATTTTGGAAAAAAATTGTTCATAGAAGAAAATGAATGTCTTATTGTGTTCTTACTAACGAAATATTTTTCATTAGTGGCCGCAGACTTAAAAAATCATGCCATTTTTACCCAAACCCATTAGATTACTATCTGGACGTGTTTCTTATCAGTCTATAGCGTCTTTAGAGACCGTCTCAACTAAAGGGATAATGTGGGCACGGCTGCAAATATGCAAAGGGTGTGCTAACTAGGCAGAAAAAGAGGGAGTGGTAGGTATTTAATTCGCTACGGTGATCATAATAATCGATGTTACAATATGATAAAATATCTTTTACAAAATTATGTCTACGGAATTTCCTTCGATTGGTAAATTATTAACATGGTCTTATTACCCTTTTCGGAATGCAGGACCATTCCAATTCTAACTTAAGTTTAAAGGTTCTGATAATGTACAAATTCTAATAGATTGACTTTTACTTGTATGGTGTGAATATAATGAAACTGTATGGTTTGGGTACGCCCAATTCCTAGTATGCAGCCACGGTAGCCCGACGGCTAACGCGCGAAAGGTTTCTCACCTTTTGCATTTGTATAGTAGGTACTATCAGAAAAGTGGGAATAGGCTCTTTTTTCAAACACAATCCCGTGTACACGATGACCACATCTGTTTAACACCCTTACTTCTATTGGTCCGCACAAATAGTTTGCGGACCAATAGTACTCAAACAAAAAAAAAACGTTAACCGAAAAAAGCGACCCTTTTTAAAAATATGTTTTGTTTTAATAAAAATCTCAGGCTCTGTTAATGATCCCAGATGTTTTTCGACCAATAGGAATAAAATTGGACCAAAGAATAGAAAGTTTTCAACTGTTCCAACGCTGTAAGCAAGGATAGTCTTAACAGTGCTCCGATACCCAGTTTGGTCATGGTACATTCTTAATTTGGTCTTTGGTATACCAATTATTATAATATCGACAACACAAGAAGATGCAAGATAGTTAAGATTGATATATTTTTTTTCTTTTTCGGTTGGGAAATCATCAAATGACTCCTACCGCTCTGGGCGGAGCAGAAGGGAGTGTCAGACTTGTTGACTGACTAAAACCCATCCATGTTCCTCCTTAGCCCCTTGTGTTCCAGGGCCACGGTATCTCTTTCGTACAGTCCCGCAGCCCTGGCAGGATTAAGATTGATCCTTATTTCCTCCTAAAGGATGATAAACAAGTACTCTATCGCATGTCCTTCGGTATATAATTAAGCCTTCTTCAAGTTATTCAATGATTTCATCTTCTTACTTTATCGTGTGGTTAGTGTCATAGTCATACCCTTATGTTTTTATGCCGTCCACGATCCTCTGACTAGTCTGACTTGCTGTCGAATAATATCTCTCCAGCATGGTTTCCTCACGATGGTTTTCTTCGCCGAAGCAAGTAATAATTATACAATAAGCACAAGAATACTAATAATCAGAGGCGCGCGTCTTGGGCTCGAACTTGGGTCCAATAAATTGGTAATACGACAGTCACAGCATTATGCTATCACTGCTTATGCAATTTTATCGTCACCCAAAGCTACGAATGGCAACGTCTTGGTGACGAAAAATTTAATGGCTTTTTCAGATTTATTCGCACGCAGATTTCCTAAGCTATTTTGTTTTGTTTCCTCGTTCTTTTCTACTTCATTTTTCTCAGTCAACTATAAGTACTTCGCAGCTGGTAAATTTTTCATACTTTGCGATATTTAACAAAACGAAAATAATAAAAGTTAAACCTATTAACAATTAGGCAAATAACATAATTGCTCTTTACGTCTCATTCGATGGTATCTCGGGATTAATCGAACACGAATCATTGAGACAATGATAATAATTAACTAAACAAATGTTCGCTCATTATTCATTCTTTATAATTGTGTCACATGGAATTTAAAGGAAAGGTTTTGCTTTGTGAATTAGCTTATCAGTTGACGATCATCAGAGATATCTATAATGTTTATATTAAAACATTAATCTTAGTAAATTAAGCAGTTATAGAAGTATATCTTGCATGTTTGACAGAAATGGTATAAATGTGGAATTATTTCAGGAAATTAATATCGTTTATGCTCAGGCACAATAGGCACCTATTAGGTTGTTTATCGTATGACGTTGCGTAGTTGGTATTTCTTGATATTTTTCTTCATTTCAATGTGCGTTATTTTTATTATAATTATCTTAGTTGGGTGTACCACTAGGTACCACTCTGCCCAACCATTCGGAGATTACTGATGTGATCTAATGCTTTATTACTTTTTTATAATTGATCATAATAATTTCTGTATGTGCTTCTTCTTCTTTATGGGGTTTACTTTCCGCACTTAGTCGTTCTTCTTAATCCGTCTTCTGTACGTGCTTAATACAATGTGTAAACAGACCCTTCACGAAGCCGTTAACTAAGCATTCTGTACATCAAACTTAGTAACCCTACGCAAAAAATATTGCTGGGAAAAGACTTTTTATTTTTGGGAGAAAAATCACGTCTTACGGTAAAACTCAATGTGACGCACCTTATAGATTGTGCTGGTGGCAATAACTAGTAAACAGGTCATGAAGGCATTTAACGTAAAGTTCTAACCTTAAAAACTAGTTTTTTTTTTGGTATCCTACCTAGTGCCCCACTGCTGAGCAAAGGCCTCCCCTTTCTCCTTCCATACCTCTCTATCCTGTGCGATCTCTGACCATGTTAGCCCCGCAAACAGGATCATATGGTCACGCCACCTTCGCCGTGGTCGACCTAGAAGCTACGAAGCTGTCCTTCCTCAGGCGTCCAGTGTGTAACCATCTTTGCCCATCTCTCCTAAAAACTAGTATTAAAAAAAAAACTTGTGACATAGTTGGAACTTTGACCTCCAATATCTGCGTAACTAGAAGGTATCTCCAGAACACAAAAATAATCGCAATGACGGGGAGAACAAGTGCTTATCGGTTTCGTTAAGGGTTGATTTATACCCTTTATAAACTTCAGCTTTAATATTGATTTTCTTATGGGACTAAGAAACAGTTTTAGTAACGAAAAAAAAAACATCATTAAATCTTCTGTATGCTATGCTTTAAATATCCTGAGGGACAAAAATTTGACGACAATTTACTTACTAACAATCCTTCATCATCATTTGCCTAGCCTTTTCCCAAACTTTGTTGGGGTCGGCTTCCTGTCTAACCGGATGCAGCTGAGTATCAGTATTTTACATTAAACGACTGCCTATCTGACCTCCACAACCCAGTAACTGGGTAATATGATACCCCGTGCTAGGACGGGATGTTAGACTTTCGACTTCTGACTACTCGTAACGACTGCCAATGATCTACAAATGACAGCCGGGACCAAAGGTTTAACGTGCTTTCCGAGGCACGGAGGAAACTCGTTATGTAAAGATGGTCACCCATCCACGGACCAAACTTGGCAAGCACGGCTTAACCTTGAAGATTGACCTGTGCGGCTGTTATTATTTAGCCACGAGCTCCGAACGAAGAAACGATCGCATTTATCTAAATATCAAAGTAGTTGTAAGTCGTAAGGTCGGGCAGTGGGTGTGCAAGCGCACGACGCTTGCGCCTGCGCCGGTAGCCCCGGACGCTGGACGAAAGGACCAGAGTTCAGGTGGGGCTGTGATTATCATATCAACGCTGTATGTGATGTGGGCTGGAGAGTTTTATAGAGGTACAGTGCTGCGGGATAGGACTGCAGCTATCAGTTTAAAAAGTATATGCTTTTTCTTAGGGTTCACCATTTCTGTTGGTTTAGTGAGGTACAAATCCCACACTCCCCGGTATTACCCCTAAAAGACCGGTCGCTTGTTGAAGGTCTCCCTCCGATAAACAAAAGGGTTTTCCGGAAATGAAAAGCCTAAAATTGTCATAAACCGTAACGAAAATCGTTTCGTCTGTAGCTGAAACCTTAATCGTACACAAAATCCTAATTTCAGTTACTAAACAACAGGATGATCATACCTAATAGGAGTAGAGTAAGTACGTACCTAACTTGGGGAAAAACTATAATTTTTTATGCTTCATCATTTTGATGGAAACTTTAAATACTTTAGTTGTTAGTTATATGACGTGCAAAAAATGCTGATTATCAATTTGAACAAATGAATTCTTATTTTGTTTTTTATTTTCTTATTTTATGTGTATTAGAGCAATAAAACTGGCAAAATATATTTTCTTAGGGTTCCTTACCCAATTAAATTAATTATTACTGAGACTTCGCTGTCCGCCCGTCCGTCCGTCCGTTCGTCCGTCCGTCCGTCCGTCCGTCCGTCCGTCTGTCACCAGGCTGTATCTCATGAACCGTGATAGTTAGCCAGTTGAAATTTCTACAGATTATGTATTTCTGTTGACGCTATAACAACAAATAATAAAAACAGAAAAAAATTAATATTTAAGGGGGGCTCCCATACAAAAAAGTTTTTTTTTTTGTTTTTATAAATAATGGTACGCGCTTCGTGCGCGAGTCCGACTCGCACCAGGCCGGTTTTTTTTTGTTTAGTTTCTTTTTACTTTTTTATTACATTGTTATGTAATTTTTTATTACATTGTTATGTAATTTTATTCTAATTCGTCGGTGGCAGTGGCAGCGCACTTCAACTGCAACTTTTTATTTTGGAGCAAATAGCCGATAGCAAACTATGAGGCATATCCCCATCTTGATTGATGATATATAGTCCCCATCTTTTAACTAACATAACATCGCGCCCTTAATCCCCGAAGGGTTAGGCAGAGGTAATAATAGTACACCCATATTTCTTCAGCAATGTTTTTAAGTCCCATGTAGTAGAAAGCGAGCCTATTGCCATCAACCGGGCACAAATCCAGATTGCGTGGCTGCTACTGAGAAAATTCTGATGGAAAAACCCAACAACGCTTTGCCCCACCCGGGAATCAAACCCAGGACCTTTAATTACTTCGTCAATATTCTTTATGTTGACAACCAACACGTCTTGTTTATAACTTAACTAGCACTTTATCCGCGACTTCGTCCACAAAAATTGTTACATAATATAGCCTATGTTACTCGGTAAAGATTTACCTTTCTAATGATGAAAGAATTTTTAAAATTGGTCGAGTAGTTTTTGATTTAAATCGTTACAAACAAACAAACAATCAAATCTTTCCTCTTGTTATATAATATTTGTTTAAGCACCAAAGATTCTGTGTCAAAAGAAAAACAACTGAATGCTGAAAATTTCAAAACCACATAACTATATCTCAAAGTCTAAATTAAATAGAAATGCTCGTGTTTATCAAAATATCAAATAGTTTCAAAGTGTTGTCGGGGGCGTGCTAGCTCACGGAGAGGCTAGCTGGTAGTCGGGAGAAAGGACAAAGTTCAAACCCGGACTACTGCGATTATCATATCAACATCAACTACGCTATTTTATTAGATTTTATGGCTAATGGTGTTTTATTGTTTTGTGTGTTATGTAATTATTATTTATATGACGTTCAAAAAGTGCTGATTATCAGCCTAATTTGAATAAATGACTTTTATTCAAATTAGGCTGATGGATTTTGTTTTTTTTTTTATTTTATGTGTAATAAAACAATATAACTGGCACAATATCTTTTTTTTTGTGTTTAGTTTTCTTTTTACTTTTTTTTTTATTGTATCATTGTGTAATTTTTTTTCATTGACTATCCATCGAGATCTAAATTTCTATTAATCTAATTGAAATTTAATATTATATTGTTTAAAACTATATGTATTCTACAATATAATAAATAACCTTTAGAACAAATTGACGAAATGATGTTGATACCGTTGCATCAAAATCCAAAAATATCACGACACAAAAATATTCTTTATTAGCTTTATTTTATAACTAGCTGCTGCCCGCGACTTCGTTCGCGGGGTTTTTTATGGATATGAAAAATAGATGTTGGCCGATTCTCAGACCTACCCGATATGCACACAAAATTTCATCAAAATCGGTCAAGCCGTTTCGGAGGAGTATGGCAACGAAAACTGTGACACGAGAATTTTATATATTAGATATGTATGTAACAGATAAGGAGGAGGAGCTAAATAATAACAGCCGCACAGGTCGGTATTCAAGGTTAAGCCGTGCTTGCCGAGGTTGGTCCGTGGATGGGTGACCATAATTAAATACCGTGTTTCCTCCGTGCCTCGGATATCACGTTAAGCCGTTGGTCCCGGCTTTCATTTGTGGATCTTTGACACTTTTTACGAGTAGTCAGAAGCCAAAAGGCTGACATCCAGTCTTACCAAGGGGTATCGTATTATCCAGTTACTGGGTTGTGGAGGTCAGATAGGCAGTCGCTTCATGTAAAATAATGGTACACAGCTACATTCGGTTAGACTGGAAGCCGACCCCAAGATAGTTTGGGAAAAGGCTAGGCAGGTGATGATGTACAATAGTTAAAATGGCAATTTTCCTTGTTTTGCAGTTATTGTATTAACACCACACAGCACAAATATATGGAGCTTTTGGTAATAAGGCCTATTTTAAAATATGATGGTTTAGATAGCAGTCCCTAATTACTTTCCCATTAAATAAGTACCAATGATCAGTTTGTTGATAATTTGTAAACTTAATGAGTATTTCGACATTTCATTTATTACACTGTTAAAAACTAATTTGTTATTATCTAACATCAATATAGGTCGGTATTCAAGGTTAAGCCGTGCTTGCCGAGGTTGGTCCGTGGATGGGTGACCATAATTAAATACCGTGTTTCCTCCGTGCCTCGGATATCACGTTAAGCCGTTGGTCCCGGCTTTCATTTGTGGATCTTTGACACTTTTTACGAGTAGTCGGAAGCCAAAAGGCTGACATCCAGTCTTACCAAGCGGTATCGTATTACCCAGTTACTGGGTTGTGGAGGTCAGATAGGCAGTCGCTTCATGTAAAATAATGGTACTCAGCTGCATTCGGTTAGACTGGAAGCCGACCCCAAGATAGTTTGGGAAAAGGCTAGGCAGGTGATGATGTACAATAGTAAAAATGGCAATTTTCCTTGTTTTGCAGTTATTGTATTAACACCACACTGCACAAATATATGGAGCTTTTGGTAATAAGGCCTATTTTAAAATATGATGGTTTAGATAGCAGTCCCTAATTACTTTCCCATTAAATAAGTACCAATGATCAGTTTGTTGATAATTTGTAAACTTAATGAGTATTTCGACATTTCATTTATTACACTGTTAAAAACTAATTTGTTATTATCTAACATCAATATACAGGGTGTAACGGAAAGGCTATATACATACTCAAGGGTATGCTACAGACCATCAAACTGAACATGTCTATCCATCGGACAAACATCTTATTAGCGTAAAAAATATCAGCTGCCCCATACATTTGGGTCGAATAGGTAATGAAATTTTGTATGGGGCAGTAGATAATTTTTTCGCTATTACGATGTTTGTCCGATGAAGAAACATGTTCAGTTTGGTGGTCTGTAGCGCACACTTAGGTATGTATATACCCTTTCCGTTGCACCCTGTATAGATTACATACTTTCACGTCACATGTTCACCTGTCTAGTATCTAAAGATCTTAATAAAAAGGTCTCCTGTCTTGATTGGAAAGCGTAATTTGTCCTTACATTTGATTCTGTGTCCGATAAATAAAACATATTACCTAGAACTAAATGAAAGATAACAAAAAAAAATATTTTTATTATACTTAGTGATAATTGTGTTAATTTCACATTTGGCTCTGTTTGGTGTCGGACGTAAAGAATAGGACCATCCCATATCTTTCCGTGGGAGCCGTTAGAGGCGACTAAGGGATTTACCAGAGATTCAGGCAGCAGCATTCTCTGTGGTTGCCAGAGATTGGGCAGCTGCGTTCTCTGTGCTTTTGTAACAACCGTACTGCGATCGCCAACCCGCCTGCCAAGCGTGGCAGTTATGGCAAAACCCCCCAAAATGTTAATATGGCGACACTTGGGGGAGGCCTATGTCCAGCAGTGGACGTCTTTTGGGCTGAAATGATGAATGATGATGATGATGTTGTGTTATTTCATGGTTAAAACTACTTCATAAACTCGTTAGATTTTTATTTAATTAAGTACATAAAAAAAGGCTTTATACAAAACGACACATTATGAATTAGCGTCGCTTTTCGTGTCTGTCTGTCTGATCGCGTTGTTCTGTTGAAACTATGTAATGGATTTTAATGCGTTTTGTGTTCAGTATCATGTCAAAAAATATTCCGGGAGGTTTATTTATGTATTAAAATGAAACTTAACTTTATACAGAAATCTCTATAAATAAGCTTTTTGGACTAAACTGAATTAAGTCGAAAAAAACTGGAAAGCACGGCCTGGCCACCTTTAAGTTCGGTAAGTATATAAAAGGCAAAAAATTAAATATTTTGTGCTGTTAAAATTTCCTAACCACTATAAAACTCACACGACCCATACAAATTAAAAAACTTGAAAAAAACGAACTTTTTTTGAAAAACTACGCACAAAATGTTTTAAAAAAAGAACAACTTCGTACCAACCGAACATCTTCATACCAATGCAGTGGCGTAAAAGGTCGGAACAATTTGTAATTCCGGACGCCGCAGCCGAGAGCCTCCGTAAGGTTGGTATTAAATCGTAACTATTTACAATATTATTATTATTATTATTTTTAGGTTATTTTGTACGTAAACTGTTCGCTATAAATACAAGTTTTGTGCTCCCGCCACTAGATTAATAGTTGTTTTGAATCTCGGAATCGGGAGCCCGTGAAATTGTTCGCGATTTTGTAATGTTGGTAGCGTAAAATTGAGGTGGTTTGATAATGTTTTTTTTTGTATTTCAAAACGTGTTTTAGCAGGATTTTTAGTTTTTATCTTGAATATTTGACGTGTTCATATTTATCATAATTTGAGAATTATCTGTTGTGGCAATTATAACCTAAAGACGACTGGCACTGCCTTGCCAGTTAAGTTGGTTCTACCCATTTCCATCCGTAATTTTATTTTGGTTGAAGTACTGTCTCTGATACTGCTTTTCATCAACTAAAATCACAATAGAAAGATACAAAGGTGGAGCAACATTTTGTTCATAAAACCACCTTTGTACTACATTGCAGCAACTTCAATTAGGTTCATTTTTTCCGCCTAAACCATTTGATTACAAACTCCATACCGGCCAATTCAAAAACATTTAACCGCAATGAACCAATCGCAGCTCCATTAAAATAAGTGTTACAATTAGAACAGCCAATTACTATTTTAATAATCAGTGTAAAAATCTGCACAAGTTACAAACAACGGACTGGTTCGTGAGCTACGATACTGGGATACTAGGGATTAACGGCTGTGAGGGGCAAATGAAATTATTTCGCCTCTATCCGCCATCTTCATTTCGCGGTATCACGCTAGGGCTGCGTTTGCCTAGAATGGAGAAGATTTGTGTCGTAAGCTATAACATTTACATCAGGATGCCTTAGCGACGTTTGCACAAGACACTAAATAAAAATATCGCCAAATTTTTCTCATGAAAATTGTGTTTATTTATCGTATTGTACACATACAAAAACAAACAATTGTTTGACCAACGTTTGCTCCTAGAACTTTTTTGGCAACAAATGTACATTACATTTTCATAGAGAAAAGATCAAGTGCACAGACCAATCCTTCCGAATTTAGGTAGCCTAGAAATTCTTCCAAGGTGAAATGAGAATACTAAAAAATCTACTTTATTGACCTGGGTGATATCACCCAGGTGAACATAGTGGAATAAACCATACCAGCAACTTAATTGCCACGAAAAAAGGTCGTTAGTATTTTGACAGACTTCTAAGTGGCTGTGCCTTAGCAGCAACCAGGGGTATAAAGTTGTGATTTTGACTTTGACGCAAAGTCATCATCTGCCTAGCCTTTTCACTACTAAAATGGGGGGTTCGGCTTCTTTCTAACCGGATAAAGCTGAATACCAGTATTTGTATTGATGCAAGAAAAGACAGAAGTAAAAACACGGTGAAAACACTGTACTTTCTCCCTGCCCTTGCCCCCAGCCAACCGCTAAAAACTAATCTATTTCTCCCTTATACAATAAAAGCAAAATCTCTTGCGAACCCTGCGCGCGCCGCTCAATTTGTTGTCCGATCATATTGAGATCTCTTTATATCGGCACAAGAGCGCCTGCGAAGCTAAATTGAACTAACTGTACTCCGCCAGTAGATGATTGTAAATATTTGTGTTCGGTTAAAAATAGCGACCGTTGATAGATTGGCTTCGGACTTATATTGTTGGAGGTATTCTTTAGCTAGGGTTCTGTATGGTGTCGGACGTAAAGAATAGCACCATCCCATATCTTCCCGTGGGTGTCGTAAGAGGCAACTAAGGGATTTGCGAGAGAATGGGCAGCAGCGTTCTCTGTGATTTTGTGACAATCGTACTGCGATCGCCAACCCGCCTGCCAAGCGTGGCGATTATGGCAAAACCCCCCTTATGTCAATGTGGCGATACTTGGGGGAGGCCTATGTCCAGCAGTGGATGTCTTTCGGCTGAAATGATGATGATGATTCTTTAGCTATGGATGTCAAAATTGGCTTTATAAAGTACTCAGAAAACAGTGTTTTATTCAAACAAAACCTTCATTTTGTATTTTCAACGTTTATTTCGAATTATAGGATGATAGAGGCACAGGACCGGTCTACACTTAGGGCTTCCCCAAGAATCTATAACCCGGGTATTTCGGTCCCATTCCGAGTTTACCCGGGTTTTACAATGGGACTAAAACCGGGTTCCGCACATTATCTATTTAACCAGCGGTGCATTAATAATTTTATCGATATTTAATTTTTCGGCGATATAGGTTTTTGTGAAATTGTCAATTGTCCGGTGAATAAGTCAAGTAACTATAGTAACCCAAAAATAAATACCGTCAAACGTCCCAGTAACCATAGTTACCCAAACGATTAGTTCCGAAAAAACGCACTTACAAATGTTCCATGTCGTGCTGTATCTATGGTTTTGCCCTCTATATTATCTGTATTAAATTCCGCGTTGAATGCCAAAAGAACGAGAATCTCAGCCGTACAAAATTAAATGTCAAAAAAGTTTTAAAAGTGAGGTGTCAAATGTCACCGTATTTTCGTGGTGTGATTTATGTTCTCTGGTTTTAAAACGTGAATACTATTATATTTATAACCCAATGTTTATAGTGTTATATATCAAAATAAACTTCATTAATCAAGCTTTACGAATATCTAAGAATACCACGTTCGGGTTTACAAATACGCCTAAATTTTTTTCAGGTAAGTCAAACGTCCCGGGCGTAATTATGGGCCTCGATCATTATTTTTCAAAAATTTTGCAAAAATAGTTAAAATAGTGCTCGTATTATGAAAATTTGTTCAATTAAGTAATAATTAGTGTCTCCGCAATATAAAACAGTAAAAAAATACGAAATTTTAGTAAATTTTTTACGACAACACGACAAAATCAGTAGGTATCGAATCGATCAGAGCAGGGGTTGATTGGTTTGGTTAATTTGGCTACTAAGAAAGTGCCAAAGTAAGGACATATGGGTATTAAAACAAAGCTTATATAGTCTAGTTTAATTATGAATAGGTTTTATTGATACGAACTACAATTCTAGTTGGAAAAACTAGACATTCTTATTGGAGAAACTGAAATTCAACACATATTCTCAACTTCACATTTTTTTCGAAATACTTATATCTAGTTGTCGTAATTAGTTTTAACGTAGTTAGATTCTGTATAGTTTCAGCTATACACACGTATTTTTTGTTTTGGTGTAGCTGCAATAGTTTACGAGATAATAAGCTTTAAGTGCGCCGTGGCACGGGTCGAAAAATTCCCGAGTTTAAAAAATGCGTAATGTACAAATAATGAGGCGTATTTTGTGGCCTTGGACGTTTCACCGGTTAAAACTGCAGCAAACAATCTTCGTATTTACGAAGGTATGCAGTCAGCGGTTAAATACCCTTTATCTCTATAACGAAAGAAACTGACAAACTGTCACTTAAGGAACTGTAAAAGCCTACCTACGTAATAAAACATACTTGTAAGTTGTTGCAAAGTACATTGTTATGTTATCACATAAACCGATTAAACTTTGGAGTAGTTTAACCGATGCGTAACCTTTTCCTCCTGACCTACCTATCTACCAATTTTAGGCATTATTCCGCATTTCTTATCAAAATATTCGAATAATCAGCAAGTGACAAACACCAAACTCGAAAAGCCTCTTTCAAAAAGATAAGATATAATTTTAAAAGTAATTTAAAGCTCTCTTAATCGCCATTCTTTTTAAAATAAAAATAATCTTCCTTCCATTTACAATAAAAGCGTAAACATGAACATGAACACCTGAATGAAATGACATAAAATACTCTACTATGTTTTTTAGTAACTTTTTAGACCTATGTATCCTGTTTATGCGTATGAAGTTTCATTAAAATCGGTTCAGTAATTTCGGAAAATAAGGACTTGAAAGTTGTATGAAATGTCGTGAGGCGTAAACGCTCATAACAAGAAAGATTTTGTTAAGGGGCCTTGCTTTTATCACAACACTTTGCTAAATAAAATTCCTGAAACCTTCTAAACCTTAGCCACACTTTATCGAGTGCTATAAACACACAAGAAACGTTTAGAGCTTAAATGACTAAAATTAAACCAACGGCTATTTCTTATTTCCTTTAAATCATATTCCCGCTGGTCTCTAAACAGTGAAGGAAAACATCGTGCGGAAACTGGCATGTCCTAGACCTAAAAATTTAAGACATGTGACATCTACCAACCCGCACTGGGCCCGCGTGGTGGATTAGAGCCCCCTTTCATTGAAAGGAGGCCTGTGTCCTGCCTGTGTGTAATGATATATACCTTATAGCCTTTCCTGATAAATCGGCTATCTAACACTGAAAGAATTTTTCAAATCGGATCAGAGGTACCTGAGATTAGCGCGTTCAAGCAAACAAACAAACTCTTCAGCTTAATAATATTTATTAAATTTGCAACTGATGGAGCTACTGAAAGTAACTGAAACTTTTAGTAGCGCCATCAGGATGGAATTTGGTGTGGACAAATGTGCGGTCATGCATGTAAAGCGAGGGGAGATTGTGGAATCTGCGGGAGCCCAGCTCTCAGATTCCATAAATCTTAGATCCCTCTCAGCAACCGAAACCTACAAGTATTTGGGTATGTCGGAAGCGCTGGGCATCAATGTTGCTGACATGAAGCAATCGTTGAAGGAGCGTTTCTTTGGCCGCCTGAGAAAAGTATTTAATAGTCTTTTATCAGGCGGAAATAAGGTGCGTGCCTTCAATGGTTGGGTCATGCCGGTTTTGATGTACTCTTTCGGCATACTCAAAAGGACTCAAACAGAACTAAACGCCCTGGATAGGAAGGTCCGTACATTGTTGACGGCATATCGAATGCATCACCCACGTTCTTCGGTTATGAGACTGTATATCCCGCGGGGTTGTGGAGGTCGAGGCTTTTTAAATGCCAAGACTCTCCACAATCGCGACATATGCAGTGTCAGGGAATATTTCCTAGAAGCCGACGTGAGGATGCATCGAGATGTGGTCGCAATGGACAAGGCCCGCTCCGCTCTCCTTTGCTAAAGAGAACTGGCGCAAACCTGCAGTGCTTGACATTAATGACCGCAGGGAAGTATGGCAGAGTAAGGAGTTTCACGGACGCTTCTTCAGTGCCCTGCATGGGCCTGATGCAGACCAATCAGCGTCCGTAGCCTGGCTACGTTCCGGGGACCTCTTTGGAGAAAACGAATGTTTTGTTTGTGCAATTATGGATGAAGTTATGATGACGATTAACTACCGGAAATTTATTGCGAAGAATGGCACGGGTGACATATTATTATGTCGGGCATGCCACCGTCCGGGCGAATCGATCCGTCACATTATCTCTGGGTGTTCTCGTCTAGCTAACGGAGAATACTTGCATAGACACAACCTTGTAGCCAGGATTATCCATCAGCAACTTGCTCTGAAATACAGCCTTGTGGAATCGGAAGTGCCGTACTATAGGTATGTGCCCGACCCAGTTCTCGAAAATGGTAATATCACACTGTATTGGGATCAATTAATCATCACTGACAGGACTATTGTTGCCAGTAAGCCTGATATGTGGCGCGCAATTATTGTTGACATAACGGTTCCACATGACGAGAACCTCGTGAAAGCCGAGAAAGATAAGCAAATCAAGTATCTTGACTTGGCTCGCGAGGTTATCGATATGTGGAATGTTGACTCAGCGATCATTGTGCCGATAGTAGTAACAGCCAATGGCCTAATTGCCAAGAGCCTCAACCAATATCTGATGAGGCTCTCGTTAGGCAGCTGGATCAAGGGCTTGATTCAGAAAACGGTACTCTTGGACACGGCTCGTATCGTAAGGAGGTTCCTTTCTCTGGAGCCCTGACCGCCGGTAGCTTGGACCCTGTTCCCGATACCGGTGGGCTACAATTTTTATATTTTTAAATGTTTTTTTTTATATAATTTTGTAAAAATATTAAAAAATGTTAATGTATGTTGTGTAAATGAATAAACGGAATAATAATAAGTATAGATAGATAAGGTAAAGCACATCTCCTTAACTGCATGGAAGTAAAAGTTAATAGAACCTGTAGAATTAGTTCCTGGCGCATTAAGAAACGTGATCTTTCAAAAGAAAATTTAGTAAGATTCCAAAGTTATCTCCAATGTCTTTCTTTCTCGGATATTTACCTAACAGAGAATGCAAACGAAGCATATGATTACTTTCTGGAACAATTTCGAATGCTGTACGATCTTTGTTTTCCATACAAGTTAGTGACAATCAAAGCAAATCCAACTATTAAATGGGTATCACGAGGAATACGAGTATGCAGTAAAAGACAGAGACACTTGTTGTGGAAATACAGACGTGACCCTTCTTTTGAAAACAAAAATACTTTCAAAAACTACTCACAAAAATTCAGGAAAATAATTAGATTAACCCAAAGAGCACAAAACAATTACTTTATAAACAGCTCCAATAATAAATCAAAAGCATCTTGGCATATTATAAATAACAAAATACGCAATACCGAGCCTATATGTAAAATCAAAATTCAAGACACCGTCATTAGTAACCCATCAGAAATTTCAAATGCATTCAACAATTTCTTTATTGACCAAATAAATCCCAACTCTCCACCAACACGTGTACCAACTGCTTTGAGTAGCAATACACACTCAATGTTTATGTCTCCAGTGATACCTCAAGACGTAATAAGAGTAATTCTGGCACTAAAAAATACAAACAGCTTTGCGTATGACGGTATACATACAAAAGTAGTAAAATTCGTGTCGCATAATATTGCCATACACTTATGCCACATCATAAATTTATGCATTAGCTCTGGAATATTCCCGAACGGTTTAAAAACAAGTATCGTAAAACCACTTTTCAAAAAAAACGATAACGAGAATTTAGGTAACTATAGACCCATTGCCCTAATTCCAATATTTTCAAAAGTCATCGAAAAGATAATCTATGAGTCAATTAATAAGTTTTTAGGTAAACACAATATTTTATGTGATGAACAAAAAGGATTCAGAAAAGACAAAGGTATAAATATGGCTATTTACGACTTGCTTAGTGCTATAATGGGGAATGTCGATAAAAAAATACCAATCTGCGCAATCCTCACAGATATGACCAAAGCTTTCGATTGTGTTCATCATGAAACCCTGATTGATAAACTTTACATGTATGGAATAAGAGGAAACGTTCTTGATCTTATTAAGTCGTATCTAAGTGGACGTAAACAATACACCGAAATTTCTCAAATTTGCACTAAAACTAGGCGTGAGAAAAAATATAAATCCGAAGCAAGAGTCATCAGACATGGCGTACCCCAGGGTGGAGTTCTTAGCTCACTCCTATTCTTGCTATACATAAATGACCTACCTCATCACATCAAACACCCCATGGTCTTATTTGCCGATGACAGTACCGCACTAATTAAATGTACAGACATTAATAAATACGAACAGGACGTAAATAGTACACTTAAGGACATCGTGGATTGGCTTGACAAAAATAACTTAATAATTAACTTGCAAAAAACTAACATAGTGCACTTTTATCAACGCACATCAGTACCGAATTTAATTATAGAAAATAATAACTGTTGTATAGACCAAGTAAAAGTTGCAAAATTTCTAGGTATTCTGTTGGATAGCCAGTTGACTTGGAAACCTCAAGCAGAGGAAGTCTGTAAAAAACTGAGCGTATCCGCGTATGTCCTACATAATCTAGCGAAAAAGGTTAACACCACCACAACAGTAGTCGCATATCATGGTCTAGTCGCGTCCATTTTAAGATATGGAATAATTTTTTGGGGAAATTGTACTCTACGAGAACAGGTGTTCAAGGCTCAAAAACGTTGCGTAAGAGCAATACTTAATATGAAAGTGACAGATAGTTGCGTTCCAGTGTTTAAGTCTCTCAAAATTTTAACTTTCCCTTGTATGTATATTTTAGAAGTCGCAATTTTCGTTAAATGTAATATGAACCTTTTCACTACAATGTCAGAAACTAGGAAGAGACCTATAAGAAGTCAGTATAAGAACTTACTTAATGTCGAGAGATGTAATACTGCTTTGCTCAAAAAAAGTGTTATTAGTATGGGCCCAATCATTTTTAATAAAGTACCCAATATTATTAAAAATGACACATTACAAAATTTTAAAAGGAGACTGATTTCATTATTGATTACAAAATGTTATTATTCAGTAAATGACTTTTTAAATGACACTGACATATGTATTGAACAATATAATGTATAAGATTTAATTTATTCTGATTTTATATAATTTACTGACATACCTAATGATCTCGTTGTTTAAATTTGTATGATTTTATTCCAATTATGTAGATTTTAAAAATGTTTGTTTTTTCTTTTATTTGAATGCACTGTGCCAACTATTGTCTTAACTAGAAACCATTATTTTATTAATTTTATTTCAATTTGTTACAAATTTCTCAAATGTTTGCATGCCTAATTTATGGTAAATTGTACAAGGCTCACCCATTTTATTGTTACACCTTATTTTATGTACCTACAATCTATGCAAATAAATTTTACTTTACTTTACTTTTTACTTTACTTTACTTGCACTTGTATTTATGTCCCAAGCACCTACGCTAGTAGGTCCTTTCATCTGAAACGATTACTCAATGACCTTTATTTTCCCCCGCGTGCATTCATTTTTGTACTGCTAATTATTTTATTATAAGTAAGTAGCTACAAATGTATGTATGTATGTCCTGCCCTAAAAAAAAACACAGTGCATTTCCTATTGCTATATGTCTCTAAAAAAATATTCTTATGTTTAAATCAATATGAAGTTCAGCTGACTGTGATGCTGGGCATAAAACTCAAGTAGATATTGGTTGTTTTATCCAGGGTCGTACATTTTTTTTTGGAATTCCTATCCTGGAGTATGATCCTACAAAGAAAAATCTATAGAAGTGTGTGAAATGACTCAAACTCAAAGCATTTATTTCAAGGTCTTTTTTTTAGACCATTACAGACCCCTAAGAAGGTAAAAAACAAAAAAGCGAAGGTACAGTCCCTGTCGCCAGGCATAATAATTTGTGAAAGTAATACTGTAGTTGTCCAATCCAAAGCGTTGATCTATATCGAGAAGAATGGCCAAGAAACTCCATGGACAATTTTTAAATCAAAATATTTTTACAAAATCTTGGTTACATCATGCGTGTTGAGATTAAAAGATTTTTTCATGTTAAGTTCCTCGACTTTCACACAAAATACCAGCACCAATTAACCTAAATGTATGCCAAAAATAATCACCTTAGTAGGCAGACAATCCCAACAAAGCAACCAATCTCACACTCCATTTGAGATAACAGATACAGCCTGATGGTGTTGTGAACCTCGTTAGTCTAAATGGGGGTTTGTCACGAAGACCTTCCACCATATTTATGATGTCAGTGTGCTGTTGTTCCGATCAGGGTAGCAGATTGGTAGGACCTTGTTGCTATCTGGTTGGTGATCTCTGCCTGGTGTGCTGATATTCTAATAAGGGGCTAGGTGCTTCGTCAGTCAGCTTTCTATAATATATATTTTTAGTGACACTGCGAAACATGAAGAATTCATATTTCGAAGTGGCCGTAAGTAAACAAGGGTTACAAGGCTTCAAAGGGGGATTAATATTTATGCAATTGTTTTTCAGAATATATTAAAAACACAAGATTCAAGATTAGTTCCAAGCTTGACCACGCGCCGATTGATTCTTGTACAGCTTTATGGATGTATGTTGCTTTTATTCCAATAATACGTTATAATAATGTAAATAAAGAAACGAATGATTAGTTCAGCATTTTCGGATTAGTATCTGACATCAAACCAAAAAGTTATTTGCAGAATACCTTCCACATGCAACTTAACTAAAACTTAAGGTTATAGGAAACATAAATGAACTCAAGTACGGATAAAAGTTAAATAATGTGTCCTAACGGTGGAAAAGGCAACCTTTGAGTAAAATACCTGATGATGTTTAGGATCTATGAAGACTGTTTTTGCACATCGCAATGCCGTATCTAGTCCTACATTATGTACCTACGATTTGATTGTAATAAAAAAAAAAAACAGAAACATCCAATTTGGTTACCATTGATGAACACTGATGATGACCGGAAATGACGTACTTGTGTGCAATACATATTACTTATTTATTTATTACTCGTTTCAAATTAAAATAAGGATGCATTTGGACGTGGTAAGGATACTTAAAGTTTAACCATAACATTAATCTTCCTTAAGCAGTTCCAACGGTAAACATCTAAAGTACTGCTCATAATTCATGATCCACTTACCGTAATATTTTTAAAGTTAAATGGTTGTTAAAGAGCTCAAAGCAAATAGTACCAGTAACTCACAGACTAGTGCCTGTTAGTTAACCGACAGTAAAACGCCTTACCTAATGGTGGAGCTAACTGGTACAAATCGATTGTTGAGTCAATCGATTTATGATTTTGAGTTACGGTGGAATCGATTGATCGGAATGGTTTTGAGTGGTGACTATTTGCGTAGAGTTATCAATTTAAATTACATTATTATTGTAAGAACAGTTCCGCGCAACTTCGTCTGCGTCACATTTTCCCCGTTTTTGCGACATTTTTCATTGCTGCTCCGCTCCTATTGGTCGTAGCGTGATGGTATATAGCCTATAGCATTCCACAAAAATGGGCTATCTAACACTGAATTAATTTTTCAAATCGGACCAGTAGTTCCTGAGATTAGCGCGCGTTCAAGCAAACAAACAATCAGGAGCATAAAATCCTGGATCAAATTCCCAAGTCGGTTAAAGTGTCGAGTGCCCCGTTGGTCCAGTGGTTGCAATCGTGACTGCTGAACATGAGGGTTCGATTCCCGGGTCGGGAATATTTGTTATTGGGTTTTTCCATCAGTAATTTCTTAGTAGCAGCCAGTTGTGCCCCGTTGATGGCAATAAGCTTGCCCCCTACTACATGGGTCTTAAACATAATTGAATAAATGAGGATGGAATTGAAGGAATGGAGGTATACCGATGCCTAACTCTACGGATATTATAGGCGTGATGTCATGAATGGTCTAAGTGTTTTTACCGTCTGGATTTTGTCATAGCAGCTTAGTCTCGATTTGTGCTTGGTTGATGGCGATAGACTCGCCCCTATTACATGGAATAAAAATATAACTAGCGAATTGTAGGTCTGCTACATAAGGGCAGAGACACCACTCATTTACCCCAGCTGCAACCTGTATCCATAGACTTCGTTGCGTAGCAGTCGACGATCGGCCATAGAAAAGAGTTCAACGAGAAACTACGCAATGTGAATCATATAATTGAAGGAACACACGTAAAAGAACCGTTTGTATGATTGTGACCTACATTGTATATGTGTATTCTTTGTTGGAGATCCTAGTAAATAAATAAATATATATGTGACCCATTTTTGGTTCTGAATAAATATTTATTATTATATTGCTGTGTCTAAATGTGTACACCTCTGCCTTGCCTTTCGGGGATTACAGGTGTGGTGATATGTTTATATAGGGTGACTGGTGACCGATACTTGAACAACTCATTGAACTCATGATAACAAACAACTTTCCAAAAGAAACATTTTTTTTATAAACTCAGTCACTTTGATCAAAATAACACAACAGCCTTATGAAATTCGGAGCTGCGAGCCATGCGGGTGCTCTGCGTACCCATATTGGTACGGAACGATAGTAATGAGACAACGGCGTAATGCGGCTAACAGCTGATAGGTCACAGACGTAAGCGCGCGCGAATTTCATACGGCTGTTGTGTTATTGTGATAAAATAAATGAGTGAAAAAACAAAAAAAATTGGGAGATTTTTTGGTTTTCATAAGTAAAATCACGTGTTTAAGTATCGGTCACTAATTACCAGTCACAGTAAGTACAAAAACTATTTCGGATTATTAAAAGTGTCCTTTTACTTCCAGATTGGCCGAGGTCAGCGCTGCCGAAGGCAGATAGCGGGTAAGCACAGCAGTAGCTCAGAAAAATCATTGCATCTACGGAACAGATTTACGAACACGATTTATTAAGTTGTACGCAGATTTGACCTCAAGTCTGTCTTTAGACATATGTATATTATATAGAACTATGTTCAACTTGTTTTATCCCGTGCATTGGGTGAAGGTTTACCTTGTTTTTGTCTTTCCATTCTTTAGCAAATTGGCCCCAATCCTGTAGGTAGGAGTCTAGCTCGTCACGCCATCTCCGGTTCCTGTTCTTTCGAAACCAATACTTTTACCAGCCAGTTCCATTTAAGACAGACTATCTATCGCTCTGTTAAACCTATGATGGTGCCACATTCCAAAATTCTATACTATATTTTAGGAAAAGTTGTCAAATAAAGACCGAGCTATGCATACTCGTAGGGACTGTTTCTAGTTAACACGTGTAAGATCAATAATAAAATAATTATAAAAACTGAAACGCCAGCGCCTAAACTCGGTATTTTTACGATCTGTGAATGTAAGTAAATATTCACTTAAGTACTTGCTCATTAACTACATAACATAACACAAACACGCAACTGCAGTTAAATAAGAATGCAAATTATAGAGAGGGCTAAAAGCCCACACGTCCAACCATTCCAAAACACAAACAAAATTAAAGAAACATATCTCTTCTTTCAACAGTATTTTTTTTAAATACACTCTGCTGATAGACGGCAAAACACGGAACTAAAATAAAACCTACTGGATTTGACATAACACTGACATTTGCCTCAACGAGCAGCGCCACACTGGCTCGCCGATTCATACTGGCCACATTATACTTCCATTTAGTTTAATTATGGTAAAAACAGGATACGGACATAAAGCAAACTGTTATAAAGAGAACCGCGAAATATTTTTATGGCATCTTTACTGGCGGATGTTGGTATGTCTGGCGAGGTTTTGTTAATTGTTATGGCATAAACGACGTTACGACAGGCAGACTGGTTTGTTTGTTTTTATTCTGTGCCTTATTTTTCATGTATAATATGACCACTTTAAGTGTGCTGTTCAAGGTGGCGCTGCATGTCAAGCAAAAATGTATCGATTTGTCAAACTTAGTACATTTAGTTTAGTTCTGTGTTTCCCAAGCACAGAAAAGTTAGTTGAAGTTTAATAGTATCTAGTCTTTTTAAATATCTGTGTCTGTTTTCTATAGGTAGTTGCAATGTCACAAGGGTCACTTGACTAATGACGGATACTGCCAACTTGTTTTTTTAACACATTTTACGTTGATAAAACAAGATGGCACCGTCAGTTTCTATTTGAGCCACGCGCCAGAATAAGTGCAGTACAACTAGAGGTATAGTTAAGCATTGTTGAATACCTACAATTTCTGAAATTTTACTCAATTCCTATGTCGTTGAATTGTACTTAATTCCTGTTACATAGTAAAAAATGCATTCAAGTATTTATATTTATTTACCCTAGAGTTTTAAACAAACTGAAATAATGACATTATACAAAATACAGAAATGACCCACCAGTGCGCAGCTTCGTCGTAAAAATAATAATTTGAACTAATCTTTTAGAATTACTCGTACGCATTTGCACATTCCTGGTTTTCTTCGAAATAACTTTGGTTTTAATAAATGGGTGCAAAACGGAGGCAATGTTGAACTCCGCCAGAAATACAGCAGTTTTTACGTAGTTCCTGAGTTAAGGACTGTTTAATAAATACTGTAATAAGGGAAATCTAAATAAATGGATTACTCTTAAGAACGCTGTTCTGATTAACTCCTGCCCGAAATGAACCTTTAGGACATTGATTTTTAATCATCTCTGGAAGTACGACAACGCGCCACTTCGTGGCGTCACATTTTCCCCGTTTTTTGCAAAATTTCTCCTATTGGTCCTAGCATATAATATTATATAGCCTTCCTCGATAAATGGTCCATCCTACAATAAAAGAACGTCGAACCAGTTGTTCCCCTGATTAGCTCAACCAAACGAACAAACTTCTCAGCCATAAAATATTAGTAAAGACATAGATTTACTAGTCCGAAGTTTGCCTACTTTTACAATTCATCTGCGTAACCAGGATCCTATGGTTCAGTATAAGAAAATGATCGCATCAATGACTGGAAGCATTCGGCTTCAATAAGTGTGTTTTTACTTCCGTAATTTCCGCATAGAAGATCCATTCATCGTCCTGCGACCTTACACCAATTTATTTGGGATCAACGCAGGAGATCTCCTTTCAAACATCTCTATCAACCGTCTTCATGCTTAAAACCATCATCATCATCATCATCATCAACAGCCTGAATTCATCCACTGCTGGGTATAAGCCTCTCTTTTCTTGTGCCAATCTCCACGGTCCTGCGCCTGCCTCAGCCAGGTTTTTCCCCCGATGGCAACTATGTCTTATGCCCATCTCGCCGCCGGACGACCCACATTTCTTTTTCCAGTTCTTGGACGCCGTTCGATGATAGCATTCGTCCATGTATCATCACTGCGCCTTGCCAAGTGTTCTACGCAACTCCATTTGAGTTCGATAACGAGATTTCTAATGGGACCTTACCCCAATTTATTTGGGATCAACACAGCATATCTTCTTCAAACATCTCTATCAACCGTTTTCATGCTAAAAACCCATCAAACCTCATCAGAACCTTACCACATCCAGTAGCTTCACATAGATCATTCTCTCCAATCTCTCAATAGTAATTGGTCTAAAGGTCGGACATATCTGGCCATTGTAGTTCCCTGGCATTTGTGTATTACAACATCTGGCATTTAAAGTTTATTCCGAATTAACGTTTGACTCCTATTTCTCAGATAACTTGGGTATTATTATAGAAAGTCTTTTCAGGAATTTCGACCATTATACCATTAATATTATTATTCATTTAAGTCGAGATTAGTTTGAGGATAAATAAGGTAAATGACTTGCCATCTTACTATTGTGGCTTTTGTGATGTTGTTTCAGGGGTGCGAAACCTTTTACATTCAGTATATTGTGGCATAATCTTAGTGTTGTATGTTTAGAGATTTTTAATATTTATGAAGGTTATACAAACTATCAGAGGGAAAAGAAATCTTATATATTTTGCATATAGGGTTAAATTTAACATAAACTCCGCCTTTTTCTCATGGTAGGCAGAAATTAATTAGCTAGCGAAATACCTCAGACTTCTTCGTCTCGATTTTATTGCTTAACGACTGCTTGTCGTCCTGTTACTTTCTTTAGCCAGGATTTTAATTTAATAGAGCTCATTAAATTTACAGATTTAGTTGTCATCATTACTTATTTAAAAACGTTTCTCACCTTTTCTATCAGTAAAATAGATACAATTAAACACAAAACCATATGTTACAGTTACAAGACATTTAAAGTTTATCCATTTCAAAACAACAACAAAGCGAACTGCAACTCTTAAATCAGTCCGATGAACGAAACATTTTGAGATACGTCGGAAACTAAAGTACTATCGCTACGGTAATTAATTTTGTTTATCAGACAACGAGAAATACCTGCCGCTGGATATAATTTAGTGCTCGCTGACCATTAGCGAGGCGAGCACGTTGCTACTTTTTGTTGCAACACTGTTTTGAGGCAAGTTGGGTTAGTAGAGATTTTAATGCATTAATGATGTTGTTCTATGACATACAAAATACATATATCTAGAAAATCATGAAGACGTCCAGCGCCTCAAGTCTGCTATTTTTAAACCCCGTCCAAAAAAGAGGGGTGTTATAAGTTTGACATGTGTATCTGTGTGTCTGTCTGTGGCATCGTAGCTCCTAAACGGATGAACCGATTTTGATAAAATTGGTTTCATTTGAAAGGTATTTTAATCAGGAGTGTTCTTAGCTATGTTTCGAGAAAACTCTGCTGTCACGTCTTTTCTAGTTGATGAAGGGATTTAAACAACTTTCACAGGTCTAGTCGATTTGAAATTTTAAATCTTGCACTTGTCACCATGGGAATTGCCGAGGGGGGGGGCTGCACCCACCCCCATTCCCCCCAAAAATATCATATCTTTTGTTTAAATTTACAGCTTTCCTTGTCTGCATTAATTGACGAGAAGAGGCGCAACACCGAGAAAATTGTAAGGAATGGGAGAAGCCTATGCCCAAGAGTGGGACAGTCAAGGCTAAGAAAAAATATATGAAATTTACTTAACAATAACATGTATTGATGCTTTGCTTAATCTAGGGACACGCTGTGCCCCAGCCAAATATAGGTAGCAAAAACAAAAAAAAAGTTTAAAAAGCATAAAAAATTAAATTAAAATTTAAAAATCCCCGACACAGAAAACCTCTAAAAAGCCAAAAATAAATTAATCCAAGCATCGTTGCATCGGGGGGCCGCCAAGAAGACCGCTTAGAGCACAGAACAAAGCGGACCCCCAACGCTACGATACTTGGATTAATTTATTTTTAGCTTTTTAGAGGTTTTCTGTCTCGGGAGTTTTTAATTTTTAATTTATTTTTTATAAATATCGTCATTCCAACACGATCCCATTCTCATTTTGCTAAAAGTTCATAATCTGCTAAATTCATAATGGTCGATCATTGGTCTGTCAGTGGTCTCGTAATAGAATTGTGTTATAATGACATAAGTGTATTGCTATTATTTTAAAACCCGTTAGTAGAAATGATTTTCGGAAAACTACTACTAAATTTGAACATTTATTCATGCCAGATTTCTTTAATATATATTTTTACATATTATTTTTTAGTGTTATAAGCAATCTGAAGTAGTAAGAAGTTTGTAATTAGCAGAAAACATCAATATTTTATCTGTTTAGCTGTCAAAGTTAAATTGTCTGTCAAGTCAGTCATTCATTTGTCATTATGTACGAGATTACCATTCTAAGCCATTTCTTTCAATAGAGTGTCAGTGGTTGACCATTGGGAAGTCATAATGACGCCATTATATTAGTAGATTACCAAACTTGTCAAAATCAACAATTTTGAAATCGCGAAATGATAGGCCTTTCTGACACTATTGCAGTAGCAGACTGAATGAACTGGGCCTCAAGCCCAGTTCATTCAGAAAACTCAACTTTTCTGTCTATCAACAGTTGAAAAATAGCTGTTTTCATAAGTCTTCTTAAGTTCTTGTATAACTCGTGCTTAATCGCGAAAAATGCTTGAACGGTTTATGGGACACAACGATCTTACTCGTAAATAGCTTCTGAAATGATTATTAGTCAACTTATGTTTTTACGTCCTTAATAAGTTTTCGAATGTTATGCCAAAAGCGGACAAGATGCCTAAGACGACGCGAACGCGAACTAACCATTATTAGTTACCAGTACGTTGCCTTTGTCGGTGAATGTAGTGTGCCATATTTCCGATTAACTTTTTCATAATTAGCCCCACCGCCTCCGTAAGGAAGTTCAACCTCATAATTTCAAATACAGCATGCTTGTTTCCTTCATCCGTAACATGCATCCCGTCACTCCACGCATTTATGACCGCCACAGCACCGATTACCGCTTAATCAGCAACCTACACAACAAGCCAGCTTCTTACCTCACAACATTCCTCTTTAACACCATAAATCTAACTAAAACGCTTTGTTATCACAAAATTTAACATCTAAACTACTCGTTTCCCCTGATAACTTATTGTAAATAACTTCAAAAATCAGATAAAATACATTAAAGCGGGCTGTATCGTGAATCGCTTAATTAAACAGCACTAAATCTGTCATTTGAGCCTTCTGTGGGGCTTTACAGCGCTTTAGAGCGCTTTCCCCTTAAACTGTGCGTTTAAAACCCTTATCTGAGTCCCATTATATCACTAATAGAGGCTGGTTTATGTGGATGCAATGAGCTAGGAAGTGAAGTGGTCAAGATTGATGGCTCCAGTGGCAGCGATTGTGTTTTAGATATATTGATGTTCGTGGATTCACAAGCAGACTTGTTTGTCTTTGACTCGTGGTCAATTTTTCACTTCCATTTTTTCGCTACGTTTTTCATCTTGTCCATTTTCAAAAAAGCTTTTATCAAATTCGAATATTTGTGTTCCAGCTCTAAAAAAACCGCAAAATATCAAATCCACCTAGGTTTTTCTTGCTTAAATTTTAATTTTATAGATGCCATCTTTTCAAAAGATTCCCCAACTAAAAGGATATTTATTTTTAAATTCCACATACAACATCGTTATTTACAAACTACAAATATGTAGATATAAAATAATAACAAAATATGTACAAGTATCTAAATTACCGTGCGTCCAAAATTCGTCCACATCGCTGTCAAATGGAAAAGTGCCCAGAAGGCTGGCCTGGCCGCATTGCCATGTTGGATCGCAATGCCGATTCTCTGGCCAAAAAAAAGGCCAGCCCTCCGGTCACTTTTCAAAATGATTAAGCGATGTTTAAAGTTTTATTTTATGGAATTCATATAAACTTTCTAGATGACTAGCATTTTGATTTTTTCTACTCTATGCAGCTTATCCATATCCAATCTTACCTCGATGGCATCGGACGTAGAATAGAGGCTACCAATGCCCGCGGACAGTACTTAGCGATCATCGATATTACCTAATTTAGTTATTTTCACAATCCACACTTAATATGGACTAGATTGACCAGATCTCTGATAGGCAATTGTAGACTTCACTGTGCTCCGAAATAGTCGCATTTTGTGGTATTTTCTTGCAATAGGGAACTTCGGTTTGCTTCTCAAGTCGAGCATTGTGGAATAGGGTTTTTCCATCAGGAATTTCTTAGTCTTTATTCGTGTTGGTTTTTGGAAATAAACTCGGCCAAGCTCGCGCTCTTTTACTAGAAACTTTAGCATTATTAAAGAAATAAGGCTGTTTTTTGTAACCTTCGGGAAAAAAGCAGCACAATCGCCATGTTTTAGATGAAAGAGTGTCATCATTGCTATGCAATATTGACTTTGACAGCCTTTGAACGCAGTTTAAGAATGACCGTGTTTGTTTCATTGCTGCAATTTGCTGTTAAGAAGTCCCAAAGCTATCTTGATCATTTTATCATATTCTATGACACTGCCATCTACGAGTATCACTTTATGGACATGATCGTTATTTATGCTCATTCAAATTACCTTTATGGTAGATAAATATTTATAAAGCATGACGCTATAAATTTCATGGGATATTCATAACTTCAACAGGCCACTAAAAACTTGACACTTTAAGAACACCTTGTTTACTTTTTTGTCTCTTTCTGTCATCCCAATTTCTTATACGTGTGACAAGGACAGGGCACATAGGTTTATCGCTCAAAAAAATACCAGACCAACGTAATAAGGGCAAAATTACACCATTACATTATAATTCATTGAATGAGTTATTACACAACTTTATTGGTAGTAGCACAAGAAAGCTTTCAGGCAATATTAAACCTTAAAGTTGAAGAATAATTATCTAAGTAGGGTTGGGGGTAATAAAATAAGTTTTTTTTTTTAATTTTAAGTTCTTATGTCCTAAATAGCAAGTAAATGGTAGTGAGTTTAGTTGTTTGTTTGTTTATACATCGGAATTGAGCAATAGTCGGCAAACATTATAAAACAATTACTTTAATCTCACTTGATGCAGACGTGACGTATTCGATTCGACCCTGTAACGTAGCCACTCTGGTGGAATACAAGCCTCCGGTCTGTGAGAAGCAGTGGGTCATCATCCACTATTATCCACCCCGCGAGCCCTGTACGGGGTGGTGGATGTCAAATACCAAATACAAGGTGTTGTTTTACATCCTCGTCAAATTCTAGGATGCTAAAGATTCTCGTCCCGAATCAATAATAAAATGGGTAGGTAATTTTTTTTTCTCATGGAAATCGGTAAGTGTGAACCACGGTACACGGTACTTGGACCCAGAAGTCACGGGGAATTACGATTGATAAGTTTCTACCTGGGGAGGGGGGGGCGAGGGTTCAGAATGGTATACAGATTACGAGGTAAACGTTTCTGCATCGACCTCCCTTCCAACCTGTATTTTATAAAAGAAATCAGATTGTTGCTTAACATTGCCCAATATTCTTTATTATTTAAAGAGTGGCGACTATAGGGTTACGTCCCCTCTACCAACTTTAGTAATCGTGGACCATAATATGATTGAACGATCAAGCTTAGTTTTGAGCCACTTACTATTGACACGTTGAACTATTCATGAACGATCGGCACTGCAAATCTGTTTCCTGTGATCCATCTTAAGTTATCATAGATAAGTTATGATAGATTCTTTGACCAGTATGCGCGCACTAGGCAACCTGGCTGCGGCAGCCCGCAGGTCAAGCGAACCGGCACTAGCCAGGGGCAGAGAAAGTGGCATTAGATCCCGCTGCCCCCCGAAGCAAGTGTGTGAGGGAATACCGGTGTAGTTTTAATAAGTACGTGTCTAACAGACCCTTACACTCTCTCCAGTGGAGGAAATCCATTGAGGATTTCCACATCAAGAGAAAAAAAAAGGAGCCACTCTGATGGATATAAGAGCCCACGCACTAATCGGCCACGGATGTCTTGCTGCAGCAGCCATTAGAACGCGCATGACTACACGGCAGCCGAATGAATGCGCGCAGCCAGAGTAAGACAAAGCGAATGCACGTGGCTATCTTCAGAACCAGAGTACTTGCAGCCAAATGTATTTTACGATCCGAAACGGTTTATTGAAATAAAACGGTCACGATTGGCCATCACTGCTGCGGCTGCTCCATCATTTGGTTGCAGCAGCCTTGCCGGCCTAGCGCGTACGTGCCCTTAACATAACGCCCTCGGAGCTATACTTAAGTAGTCCAGTAGTAAGTTGAAAGTGCTGAAAAGCACACCAGATTGTAACGCTAACTGAAAGCTTTCATTTTTGTATTAATAAAGAAAATTAGAAAGAAAATCTTCGCCATTTACGGATGCCCTCGTGAAGGTTAAGTGTTTTGTCGCTAAGCAAAAGCTTTTTAACATTTTAGTAAAATTTACAACATACATAAAATCGTGGCATTTAAACAATATCACAGCAATAGACAGATATTAGCTTGCGAATTCCGATGCATAAAAAAATTATTACAAATTGAATAGACATTTTATGTGAGTTCCAGCCATGACCTTTGAGTTGACTGTTTGGATACATGGAATCAATTTAGGACAAATATTGGCAAGCGATAACCCACGCAAACGACAATTACTTGAAAATAATTATGAATTATAAAATAATTACGATGCATGATTATTTTATTATTGCAATAGTTATGTTTGGAATGGTGATTGCATTATCATTAACACTAAAAACGGGTTATTTACCATGTTTCCTATTTGCATGATGTAACAAACTTGCTTATTCCTTGATGATAAAGAGGAAAGAAGCTAATTTGTACATTAAAAAGTTAAAAAGGGAAAATGAATATATTATTATGATGAGATGTAAATACAATTAATTATTAAAAAAACCTACTTAACATTCACACTGAACGTCTTTAAAGGCAAACTAAATAGAAGAGGCGAGATGACTATTCAGGAACGCGGGACAGTTTCCGATGATCCGCAGTTACAGACAGGAATGCAGGACAAGCTTCCGTAGTTTTAGTATTAGAGGTCCCTGGCGTTATAGACAGGAATGCAGGACAGCTTCCGAAGTTTTAGTATTAGAGGTCCCAGGAGTCTGTAGTGAGATCTCCTGGGCAGTGATAAAGTCGTAAGATTAGACAGTTCCAGACACTCCTTCACTCTTGAGTGAAGAAGTGTCTGGAACTGAAACTTACGACTTTATCGCTTTACGACTGGAGGGAGTAAAAAGCCCAGTCAAGCAAGCTTGACTGTGCTTTTAACTCCCTCCAGTGCCGTCCGAAAAGCCCCCTCTCTCTCCACTCTGATCCTCCGTTTCTTGTCAATTTTTCTACAATTTTATTTCTTTTGAGATTCAAATTGTTGCGCTCGCAACTTGCCAGTATTCAAAACAGCCAGCAACAATCGGTTTAAAACCTTGCTCATAATATTTTTATAAATATAACTTAGAATATCTTTACACAGCAAATATTCGTAATTATTTATAAAATACAACAATTGAACTCACTTAATAATGATAATCATTTTAGTAATATAAATAATCTAAATAAAACCTTCATAGAGAATTTGGCTGGTAACAATTAAAAACAAAAGTAAATGACAACTGACAAGTTTGATGTAAAAAATGTCACAACAAAGAAAATATAAAAAGGAAACGATTGATAAAATGCTAATGAAAAACCAATAAAAGTATGAATATGCATGATAAGTGTGAGTATAAAATGTCTGTAGTAAGCCAATACTATAAAGATTGCGCGTCAAATTTCCCTGCTGAAATCCCAAACCGTCAACACAATATTCAAACAACTCAATCGCAAATTGGCAATAACAATTTACAGTATCAATAAAATAACAATCTATTATTATAAATTATGAATCACGACACAACGGGAATCCGAATGGTTTGACGGTGAGTAATTGTGTCAAATAACTTCGTTTAGATTGAGCTGATCTAATTTACAAGCCAATTGGCTGCGAGGCTGTGACTCAGTCTTTATAAGCGCCGGCTCGGTAAATCTGGAGCAAGATTTTCGGTTTAATCTGTTATGCTAGCTATTTGTCTTGGATTGCTTTGTGAGATTGGATGATAAAGTGTAAAGGAATTTAATTCCCAAAATCAAAAGGAGGTTTGTCAGCAGGTGTAGGTGCCTGCATTGGTAACGGAAATCTATAGAATTATCAAAATATCGGACCACATTATCATCATTCTGTTGCCCTTCCCAATTCATTTGCTTTCGGCGCAGCATATCTGCTTCATCCATACTTCTTCTTCTCTATTACTCATCATTAGACAGCTACTTTCTTGCCATATCATCCTTCACACAGTCCATCCATCGTTTATTTGGTTTTCCTCTACTCTTATATCCATCCACATTCATGCACAAAAGTTTCCTCACAACATTTTCCTCATTCCTCCGCATCACATGCCCATACCACGACAACTAACATATCGGACTACATATGGGAAATAACTGAAGATTCATGTAAAAATCTTGCTTTTGAAAACCACATTGAACATTCAATAAAAAGTTTTTCCCAGGTAAACCAGAGTTCCGACTAATAATTAAATACCTCTTTATAAAGCAATAGCATCCTTAAACTTAATAAAGTCTTCACTTAACCAAACCGACTACAAGCATTCCATACAAATACCACCATCTTGAAATCAAAAGATACAATATAATAAAGGCAATCATTAACAGTAACACCGCATAAAATCAAAATAATTACCTTTATCGCTGTTACTGACTATCTTAAGTCTAACATTTAATTACTTAGGCTAATTAAGTGTAGCACAAGCTTTAGAAACGAGTCACGACTCAACGCTAAACTATTAACATACGAAAGATTATAATGATTAAGTTAAATGTGATTTCATTCTTGTCTATGTTTTTTTTAAATGTATGTAAAGAGAATGTATTCTCTTTACATGTATTCTCTTTAGTTTTAATAAAGTTGATATTGCTGGCAGGCCGCAATGTCATACGTCATGGTCGAGTCAGATCCATCAGAAATAGTATATTTCATTGCGAGTGCGGAAAGCCTGTCATTGCAAAGAGTTCCGACAAATGTCTACCCGAGCCGAGGCGCAGCCGAAGGTGAGGGTTGACAGTCGGAACAAGTTGCAATGACGGTTCCGCACGTGTACTGAACAACTATTTTTAATACAGTTGCGAAAAAATGAAGCAATTTAATAAAGAAAATTTTTGGAAAATAGCGCCAACCGTAAAAGAATAGAAGCAGAGTTTTTTTTTTGTTTTCTTCTTCCCTTCTGGGTAGGCAAAGGGAACTATGCCCAAACAGCCAAGTCTTCAGTAGATTTATTTTTATTGATATGAAATGAAAATGAAATGAAACCTAACCTAACTCATTGAATCAAATCATTAAATCTGATATTGAAACAAATGAGTAGCTTCTTTTTAGAAATATTTGCATGAATCATAAAAACTTCTATGATTTTTTTTTAGTAAAAACTCCGCGGTTGGTTTTTTTTCTTTTTAATAGACATTATTTTGACAGTTGGGAAAGAGAACGCACGTGTTCGGGAAAGGTAAAGTAAAAGCTCGAGTGTGTAATAGCCCACATCCCGAACGCTATACGTCCCTGCAATACGCCACTTTTTGAGCAACTGTATTAAAAAAATATTGTATTAGTTTGTTAGAAATTGTAAACTGTAAAATAACATTAAATGTTGTTTCTTTTAAAAAAAGAGAGACTTAGTTGTGTATTATTGACGAAACAAACCTTACTACAGAAACAAATACCATTAAATGTAGATAGAATGGGGAAGGTCGATACCAAAGCTCATTGTAAATGGCTTGACCATAGTTAGGTCATAATTTAACCAATCAGGTAATGCTATATTGAAATATAAAATTACATTAACAGGTTTTCAACCAATAACGATGGTTGGAAACAGCTATGCCAGCGCCATTATTTTTACAGATACTTTATCCTTAGGGAGTTAGAGACTTGTCGTAAAAACTTGACATACAACTCTAAAAAGAGTCAACTTCTTGATTTTAAAGAGAGTCAACTTCTTGATTTTAAAGCTCCTAAGCAGCAGTCACGCTGTGTTCCGCCCATTTGTCTCAACGGCGTAGCACTAAAAATTGTCGATAGTTTTAGGTATCTCGGTCACATCATCAGGAGCGACCTAAGGGACGACGGAGATATTGAGAGGGAGCGCAGGACGTTGTCTGTGAGGTCAATATCTGCCCGCAGGTTCGCTCGTTGTAGTAGAGACGTCAAAGTAACTCTCTTTAAGGCGTTCTGTCTACTCGAGTGGCCTGTGGGTGTCATATATTAGACGAGCCTACTATGTCCTGCGCGTCCAATTTAATAACGCCTTCAGGATGCTGTTGGGACTGCCATGGTGCTGTAGCGCGTCAGGAATGTTCGCGGAGTCTCACACAGATGGCTTCCACGATATCATGCGAAAGAAAGCGGCCTCTTTACTACAGCGTCTGCATGGTACTGACAACAGCATTTTGAAGATGATTGCTGCCAGACCGGACTGTCCCTTCCATAAAAACTGGGTGGGGACAGTAATAGGTCTTAATAAATAAAAACTATTGTAAACACTAAAAATACTAAACTATTTACTTAAGCACCATTCTTACTAACACTAAAATAGTAACAAAGCTATGGACTGTAGTCTGAAATCAACGTTAATTTATTTATTTAAAAAATAAGGCATTATATAGTCAACCATGGTCTTTTGGCGGGTGTCCATGGTCGGAATTAACGACGTAGTCTTGTATTTTAAATCTTCATCTTGTATTTTAGCTCGTGGCTAAATAATAACAGCCGCACGGGTCGAACTTTAATGTTAAGCCGTGCTTGCCGAGGTTGGTCCGTGGATGGGTGACCATAATTACATACAGAGTGTCCTCCGTGCCTTGGAAAGCACGTTAAGCTGATGGTGCCGGCATTTTTAGATCTTTGACAGACGTAACGAGTAGTTAGAAGCCAGAAGTCTGACATCCAGTCTTACCAAGGGGTATCGTATTACCCCGTTACTGGGTTGTGAAGGTCAGATAGTCAGCCGCTTTATGTAAAATACTGGTATTCAGCTGCATCTGGTTAGACTTGAAGCCGACCTCAAGATAGTTTGAGAAAAGGCTAGGCAGATGATGATATATTTTAAATGCTATGTCTAGAGACAATTTCAAAAATGTTTACCAACAGCACTGTCCCGACAATGCAATTCGAGAACCAAAGTAATCATGGTGTACTTTACAGTACCTAGTACGGTCAATGTGGCAGTTTGCGTACGTATGACTTTTTGGGCAATGGAGTAAACATCATCATCATCTTATTTTCATCATTTCTCATCAATCAATTCATCCCAATTTATTTGGGGTCGGTTCAGCATGTCTTCTTCTTCCATACTTCTCTATTACTTACTTGTCATCTCATGAGATACCTCTATTCTTGCCATGAAACTTCCAAACTATCCTTGACAGAACTAAGACGTTCTCTTTACGAAAACTCTTTAGTTCTGTTAGACCTACGAGACGCAAAGTTAGCTTTAAGTTTTAATCTACGAAAACTGGGACTTTCGAAGACTTTGTAAAGTTGTAAGCTATTTATATTAGATTTATTTCATTAAACCAGTGCAAGACCTAAGGAATGTGCGAACATGATCTTACGAAGCCGAAGTACTATGATTCAAATATACAGAAAGTATATTTGAATCATAGTACTTCGGCTTCGTTTGGAGTTGGCAATTCATTTGGAGCCAACATCTCTAAGCTTAACCCTTCGCTTGTAACGGAAGGGGTTTATTTTTTAAACATTTAATTACTGAGCGAAAACATTCAATTTCCCGCGCATCAATCACGCTTGTTTCCTGCACCATCCTCACTTCTTCAAGCTAATTACTTCGGGAGCCGGTCACGATCCGCTATTTACATACTTACTCGTTATATTGGTAAACGTTGGCTGAATAGCTTGTGGCCTTTGCCTAAGGCTGACTGAGATATTGTCTGTGGAGAGGTGAGAAAATAAGGTTCTTTTTTATTTCCTTTTTTTTAATAGATTACAGTGTTTGTTTTCCATGGCATCAATTAGATTTCTGACCATAGAGCATGTAAAAGAAGTTTATCTTAAATGGCTTTTAAATATTGCAATAACTTGCTGTATTTTTGTGTGTTAATGACATAATCAGACTATGAGAAACGAAAACTCGTAGTCTTGATACCTTGTTTAAGATCAAAATGAATATATTTCAATATGAAATAGTAGCAATTTAACTATTGCAAAGCGACTGCTAATATCAATCTATTTCTAACACCTTTATCAGTCAAAGAACAGACTGTTCACACTTTGTGAAGAGTCACGAGTCTTTATGTATTTACATACACGTTTTATGCTTCTCTATGAAGTAGGCAGTTCGCCTTGTGGCCATTGCCTCCCGCTGCTGCGTTTTGATATGTCTATGGTTTCGGAGAAAGGAGGATTATCTATATAGCAAAACGTTTAATAAAAATATGAAATAAAGAAAAGTGATTTGACAGGAATAGAAAGAGAGACATTCGAATAAAACTGATCTTAGCTCGTTCTTCTTTCTTTTTTTAAATCTTTTCCACCATTCTTTATCCATGGTTCAATTCGATTGCACTATTTGTTATTTTATGGCTTCTGCTCTAAATACGGTGACGGCGAACTGCGTGAGAGGAGCTGCATAAGTTTGTATTTGCTAAAACTCGCGGGTTAGTCCATCTAGTTATACTATTAGTTATACAATATAACAGATTGGACAAAAAAAGTCTTATTTGTTATACTGCTCCGTCTAGTTATACTATTAGTTATACAATATAACAGAATGGACAATAAAAGTCCAATTTGTTATACACTCTCACGCTCAATATTGCTCTTATTGGATTCGAAAAAAATTATAGAGGTTTGTCCATGTTGTTAAAATGAAACAACAAAATAATATGCAAAGGAGGGGTCCCACTCCCGGCGGAAGTGTGCAGCGCATACAATGGACGCGAACCATCAACGTAAACGTCATGCGCTCATACTACGAGGCTACAGAGGGAGGAAACAACCTGACCGCGTACTGTGTTCGGATGCTCTCTCTGTTACAGGTGCTTGAGCCAGCTGTCAACGTGTCGGCGCAACGATTATCAGATCAGGTGCGGGTCATCCAGCGTAATCATATGTTGGACGATACCGTACTTGATGCGCTGGTGGCTGTTCTGGATTCGCAGTTGTCAAACTATTTTGATAACTGCGAAGATCTCACTGATGCTCACTCGATCCTGTATTGTACGATCTTCGCATTTATCAAAATAGTTTGACAACTGCGAATTCAGAACAGCCACCAGCGCTCTATTTGCATGGGCAAACGAGGTAAGCGTGGCCTAAGTTCATGCGACATGTACCGATAATGTCGAATCGCACCCTCCAAAGCACTCCTCATTTCCTCACTGCATTGGGGTGCTTACATTAGTAGCCATGTCATTACTCACCTCGTCAGCGCGATCGACTACCTGACTAGACTGTGGTGGGACTACAGCCTGCGAAGGAGGGGCAATGACGTGGCTACTCTGCATTTCAATTCGCAAGCTATCAAGTACGGTGTCGTCCAACATATGATTACGCTGGATGACCCGCACCTGATCCGATAATCGTTCCGCCAACACGTTGACAGCTGGCTCAAGCACCTGTAACAGAGAGAGCATCCGAACACGGTACGCGGTCAGGTTGTTTCCTCCCTCTGTAGTCCTGTAGTATGAGCGCATGACGTTTACGTTGATTGTGCGCGTCCATTGCATGCGCTGCACACTTCCGCCGGGAGCTAGGACCCTGCCTTTATTTTGTTGTTTCATTTATAGCAGTTTAAATGCAGGTATATACAACAACATGGACAAACCTCTATTATTTTTTTCGAATCCAATAAGAGCAATATTGAGCAGTATAACAAATTGGACTTTTTTTGTACATTCTGTTATATTGTGTACCTAGTAGTAAAACTAGAAGGAGCAGTATAACAAATAAGACTTTTTTTGTCCAAACTGTTATATTGTGTAACTAATAGTATAACTAGATGGACTAACCCAAACTCGCAGTGGACCCACGTAGTTGATTACCGCCCACTCCTCATAAACAGACCTAGTCTTATATAATAGTGGGGCCACGTGGTGGATTACAGCCCACTCCCTCTAGAGAGGACGCCTTTGTCCCAGCAGTAGGAACATTATAGGCTGATGATGATGACCGTACTACTGGGACAGTTTCGGAGATATGACGTCTCCCTGTCTCACACCTCGCTGCAGAAGGATAAGTTCCGAGGTCTGGTAGATAAACTCATAGGAAATGTGTTTTTTACTTACCTGTATCTAGTAGCGAAAATAAATTTGGGAGTGTAGTAGGGAACGCATATGTACTTATGTATTTTATAAATACCCACGGTACCACTGGACCAGAAGTGTAGAAAGGGAAAAAAATCCCCACGACACCACTAGTAGTGCGGTTTAGTAGTGTGGAAAAAGAGGGAGTGCGGACGTGATAGGCTGATTATGATGTTTGTGTGTAGGCCTATAACAAGTGTCAAAAAGAGAGAAGGCTTATTTCTCCTTATGTTAACATAATTTATTGTACAAGGTGGAAAGGATACCGACGCACAAAAGCTTACGACGTATTCAGTACATCATACCGAACCCGTAGATAGTTTTCACAGGTAATTTTTAAAAAAAGAAACAGCTGTTCTCTACAAAAGTGAAAGTACACGGTCAAAATGTATAGAACAGCTGATTTTTTTTTGTGCGCACGTACATACGTCAAAAGTTCAAACACAACAAAAAAGTTCGTGTTCCGTCCATAATCCCAAACATTATCCACAATTCCTCACAAATAATAGTCGCCATGTTGTCATCGCGTGCCGTGAAGCGCCGGCGCGTTGAATAAAATTAATCCTCTGAACTAAACGCATACAAATTCCACAACGTTGTTGTAATTTCTATTTATCTGCCAACAATGAGTTGTTGTAGGGATTATGTTACACAACTCCTGTTTTGTGTGTGTTTTGCTCATTTTGAATTTTAAGTAGGTTGTTGTATATGGGCTTGGATTATGGTCATCGTGTTTTCTGCTGTGGTGATTGTGGAGCATGCAATTGTGTCTTGAAGTGACGAGGAGGAACACTGTGTGGTTTTACTTAATAGGAGACTGACAGCCAAGTAAAAAAAAATTGTCTGCGTACTTTAGCCGATAGTCAGAATCAAAATGAGATAAAATAAACTAAAGGGGTTTAGGTAACTTTGTATGAACCAGTGGCTTGATATTTTTTCACAATGATAATTGTTACTAACGTATAGTGGAAAATATAATAATGATGACTCGTAAAAGAATTTTACCGAAAATTATATCGGAGGTTAAATATCTGATGTCAAAGTTGTGTTGTTCGTTGGTAACTGCTAACTTTTTGCTACTGTTATGTACACATTTTATCAAAAATGAACTCTTTCTTATCGTTTGCCGTATGTCATTACTTCCCAGACAGCAGCGACACTATCGAATGGTGATGTTAATATTTCTGTCAACCAATTACATTGATAACAGCATGAATTTGAAAGCGTATTAGTAAATTATCATCGATTTTGCTTTGAGAAATTGTCAAGCATCCTAAATCCATAACAGAATTGTTATCACATTCCACGAGTTTGAAAAGGGAATAAGTTAAACTTTGTTTCATATCTTTGTAGAACGTGGTCTCCACAATAACGTAAAGCATTGGCTGCAACCTATGGTCCGCGGATCACCGGTAGTCCGCAGGAGTTTAAAATTTGGTCCGCGTAAGGTTAAAATGTTATTCGTACAGCTTGGCAAAAAGAGTCTGACGCGGTGACAGTTGGAACTAAAAATCGTACTGGACATTGAAGCCTTCCATAGTGTTTGCGTAGCGTCCGAGGGACTGAACCACAAACTTGGAATTGGGATCATATCCCTAAAAATAACAAGTATCGAAATCTGTTGAGTCGTAGTATTACGGGCTACCACAATTGCGATACTGGCGACCTCATTTATTCCACACTCTTTTTTGCCAAGCTGTACTTTTTAAATTGCACAAAAGAAGCTAGCTCAAACTTAAATTGAGTACGTTGACTTCTAGTGGGTTAATTGAAAATCTATCAGGTGAGGTTCTAAAAAAATTTCGCGCTCGCTCTTGAAAAATCTTCATAAGCATTTCTGCAAAAATATACTAATTCCTATTTTTGCAAAAATTTTCTAACTCTCTTCGATCGCTCTTGTATCCTCTACTATCATAATTAAAAAGGTTTTCATTTTATTTTCCAATTTTGCATTGTGTGAGTTAAATTCACTCGCCTAGATATATTCCTGTCGATATCCATGTTTATCTAGCACCTACTGTTCCCTGGTCGTCCCTGGTCCAAAAAAGGTTGCGAGACACTGACGTAAATAATGTTACTGAACTGTCAAAGTGACATTAGGATTGCGAGTGTTTAAAACAATTATCCCGCTTGTGAGAGTGGTTACATTAACACAACAATTTCTCCTTCCATCAGCAAATATTGAAAGAGAAACCGCAATATTTCAACTCGTCTATGACAAACAGTCCGCCAGGTAAATGTATGAGTTAACTAAGACTAGAGGATTACTCCAATGCCGTGTGGGCGATGAGCTTGCATCTTGTCACTTTCTGTGCTGTTGGGTTATACAAGTACTTTCTGACCAATAAGGAGGGGATATAATAATAATTACTACTCGCTTTACTCACCTTTTTATGCCTTATATTCAATAACTAGTATCTACTTACCTTAATAACATACAGTCTAATGTGCCATTTCCTCTTTTGTGGAATTCTTCAACACGCATTTACATCACAAAGATTTTCTTTTTAAATTATCACAAATATATTTATCGATTTCAACAAAAACCAAAACAAGAATGGTACCATTAAAATTTTCTAACTATTGAAATGAAAAGCTATCTCGAACGAAATTATCCGATTTTATAGTGAGTAAGACAGTACGTTGACAACCCAGTCATTAAATAATTAAAGTTCTGTTGTGAAATGAAGCCATTTTGCATTTCGCTCGATGAAAACCCTTATTACAATAATATTGCAGTAAACTAAGGGTATTTATGTGATTTGATTGCGATATATACTGCACCTACAGGATGACTCATACCCGTTTTCACAAAGACTATGTGACACCTCAACATCATCTGCCTAGCCTTTTCCCAACCATGTTGAGCGACTGCCTATCTGACCTCCACAACCTAGTTAGTACTGGATAATTCGATACTCTTTGGTAAGACTGCTTGTCAGACTTTCGGTTCACCGACTACCTGTAACGACTGTCAAAGATCTACAATTGACAGCCGGGACCAACGGCTTAACGTGCTTTCGAGGCATGGAGGAAACTCGGTATGTACTTGATGGACATTATTGTTCATCCATCTTCGGACCTACCTAGGCAAGCCCGGCTTAACCTAAAGCTCGTCCCGAACGGCTGTTTTTATTTAGCCACGAGCTTCTTCACCTAAGACTAAAACTAGGTTACACACTACATGTCAGAAGGTCTAAAATCCAACAGCACAGTTTTTTTAGGGGTATTTTTAGACATCACCTAGTGTTTGTGAAAACAAGAATTAGAATTCATTGACAATCTTTCAGGGGTGAAAAGATTTCAAGTTATCTTTGGACCCACAATTTATGCTTCCCTATCGAATGTTTAGGTGAGTGTTTTTAATCCAGTTTCTACAAAAGCTTTCAAAGTAAACCTATGTCATATCACCAGGCAAAGAAGTGGGCTTGAGTTATTTTGAAAAACGACTGTGCAGCTATAGCATACGGTCTTTATGTACGAATACGGTATCAATAAAAAAAAACTTTATAAATATCGAATACCTATATAAATAATAAAATATCTATATATCGAAATATCTATATTTAGAAGTTAACTTTAAATTATTTATGTGTTTATCTAAAGTCTAAATAGTTATGAATTATAAGTAGGATTTACTGAGAAGCCTACAGAAATATATATGGTGAGCAGGGAATTATTTGCATGGTAGGTTTATTGGCAGTAAATTGTTGTCGAGTTTACCAAACAAATTGTTAAAATAGCTTAGTGGGTTATTGACACGGAGATTTAAGTTAGGAGATACACAATATGTAAAAAATATAAAGGTATACCAATGACATTACATAAAACCATAAGAATCATAAAATATTTATGAAAGTAAATTTATTAATAAATTTCAAAATGCATGATTTTACATTATTTTTGTGCCCAAATTTCCCTAAAATCTAACAAACTTTCAAAACGTGACAACACCATATTCGGCATTAGTAAGGTAGATCGTCAATTGTTTGTCTATAACGCCACGACCCGAGAAGCGTCCGGAGGGTCACCGCCCGCGCCCCTGTGCTGCCATGTAAGTTCCTCATTATAGTACGAGTACATTTTATTTAATTTTATCGGGGTATTTTTTGCCTGAATTCTAAAAGGATTAAATAAAAATAGAATTTAAACGGACAAGGTTTTTAACATAATATTGAAAAAGCCCCCATAAAATATCTATCTTAAGGAGGAAGCGACACGGTAGCCCACGAAATTATTTTTTTTATAGGTCAAATGAAATCATTTAGTAAAAAGAATACGAGAAATAAAATGACGTCAACGTCGACGCGTTTGTTAGTTTTTTTTTTTTAATATTTTTATTTCCAATTTCTTAACATTGTAATTATTAAGTTCGAAACAAAAGAAACACTAAAGGCCTTCTGGCTTCCAATAACCAACACCAAACACTGGCTCCAAGCCCCCAACACACCAACACGCCAACCTAATAGTCAGCTGACTATTAACTGTTAATCTGTAGCAGTAATTACACTGCCAATATAGAAAATATACAGCTTTCATTAAGAAGCGCAATACTAGCTACTAGCTAACTCGTTCGCATTATCTGGCATCGGTGATGTGAAAGAGATGAAATCTGCAATAGTTGCTTGCTCATTACCCGGCCATACCCTGCCATGGTGGGGATGAAGGCCGATTATTACTGGACTCCAAATAGTCGTATGTCATCCTAGTGTAGGGATACCATTTATTCAGGAGGTTTACTTGTTATATATTTTGGCGCCTTTATGACATTGCCAGGAAGGCGCTGTGAAATTGTATTAAAAAAAGAATATGGCCGGCGTTAGGTGCAATCATGGCCACGCGCCAAGAGATCCAAATAGAACTATAGTGAAACTTTCACATTTTATTTTATTTTGCCTAGCTTTTTGCCAACTATTTTAAGGTCGACTTTTACTCTAACCGGAAGCTGCTGAATATCAGTATTTTACATGGAGTGACTGCCTATCTGATTCCACACCCCAGCAACCGGGTAATACGATACCCCTTGGTAAGACTGATTGTCAGACTGTCGCATGTCGAGCCACTGACTACCTGTACAGGCTGTCAAAAGATTAACAAGTGACAGCCGGGACTGAAGAACTTTAAATAGCATCTGCCTATCTGACCTCTTAGCTCAGTTACCAGATAAGACGATAGCCTTTCGTGTTTTATCACAACGAAAGCGATGTACACTGTGTAGAGAGAAATGGTGTTCCACGGGTCAGAAACGAAAAATACTACTATTAGTAGAACATATATGACTTTCATTTGTTTTAACGCAAAAAGCAACTGAATGTGATTATGTGCAATATTTTTCTGCTGGCTTTGGAATTGGAAGAAATAGAGGACTGCATGTACTAAACACAGGTATGGTAATATAAATTTATTTGGCCCAAATTACAACAAGCAATTACACATTCTGACAAAATTCCTACCTCACTTCTACCAATAAATCCTGTGCTTTACGTAATCTTACTAGGGCGGTACGTTTTACCACAAAGGAACACAATCGGACACAAAACTTATCACGAATACTGTATCGACAAAATATATTACAGGGACCCCTCTAATCTTACCGATCGATTGGTCACACCACTAAGCACGCACTGCGTACCCTGATCTTGCGTTCAGACATTCAATTAGCCGATAGGAACATAACTTGGATAGATAACCAGTGCGGCTACACAATTACACCTTATAAATTGTTCGTATTCATTTATTAATTAAAATACTTGCCTGTCTATCGGAAATCTAATCGATGTTTCACAATTAATCGTTGCGATGATGAATTGTTTGTTTATTCTGAATATAAAAATCGAGTGGTATTTTAACGATTTAAAAATATTGACGTAAGTTTATTTAAATGTTGACAAGAATTAATAAAAATGGCCTGGTTCTTTCAGTCTGAACTTTTGCCCTTTTGATTGTTAATAAGATCATTTAAGACACACACAGATAATTTAAGGACTGTTTTCCAAGAGTTTTCCTTTATGACAAAATCATTCAAACGCCAAAATACTCATGCAGAACTCTAACGTAATCTTGGCGAGTTTAAATCTGTGAGCGAAAATCATAGAGCATAGATTGATTTTAACTAGGTATGCTTTTGATATGCCTTTTTCTTTCTAAAAGCGTATAATTAATTTGTAAGGACGTACATTGTGACACACTTGCAAACACGTTAATTAAGCCTAATAAACGACTTGTATAATTTTGTCATTCTACCAGGAATTAAATTTTAATTTCTTAATCACTACTTTGCCACTAAAGTTTTGTAAAACGAGCCTAGATTATCTGTGGTCGTTTAGTGTGGTAAGATCCACGGTTTACCGCCAACGGTGTTGCCAATGTAATAATTAAGAATTATAAAGACTTATATTTAAGTAGTAAAACGATACAGATCGGACTTGCACAACTAATTTTAATAGCAATTTATGTAGTGCTTATCTTAAATAGGGATCTTTTCGGCAAAGTTCAATCGGTAAGATAAAGTAGTTTGTCAGCTGTTATTTAAATGATAGAGATAATGTTAATTACTTAATAAATACTCGGAGTGCCGTTGCGAGAAATGTGATATGTTTTTTTTTTGCGGTTTTCTTTTGGATAAGGGATTCGTCCTACGGTATTATGTAGGTTGTATTAATAGTTTTTTATATTGCAATTTTGATTATTAAAGTTTGTACATTGTTATTTTTAACATAACAACACTATTTAAAATTGTTTTGAAGTTCGTCCGCTATTGTTGTTGTAGTTTCTTTTTTTTCTCAAAATTATCATTGTTTTTTCAAATACCCAACCCAGAACCAACATTTACCGTTTCTGTATTTCTATTTCACCTATTTAGTTCCGAATTATGTATTTAAAAGCTGTGAAATTTATTAAATTATCATATCCATCATCACATCACGTTTAATTAATTTTAAATGGAACTAAAAAGCCCAAATGTCAAGTCGTCTCGTTTTTTAGAGTTCCGTACCTCGAAAGGAAAAAACGGAAGCCTTATAGGATCACTTTGTTGTCCGTCCGTCCGTCTGCACGTCTGTCCGTCTGTCTGTCTGTCAAGACCCTTTTTCTCAGGAACGCCTGGAGATATCAATCTGGAATTTATAACAAATACTCAAATCTACTGTCCCTTGGAGCTGTGAAAAAATCAAACTTCTAAACCAACGCAATCAAAAGATACAGCCGTTTATGCCGCAAATTCCCGCAAATTTTCGACACTCGCAAGGGAATCAAAACCCACAGGGTACTTCCCGTGAACTCAGAATCTTGAAATTTGGTACGAAGCAACGTCTTATAGCACAGATAAAGGAAAAATTGAAAATGCGGAACCCTCGGTGCGCGAGTCCGACTCGCACTTGGCCGGTTTTTAGTTTAATCCGTTAGCAACTTTGCGTCCGAGAGGTTAAACCTTAAAGACAACAACAAGCTACTTTGTTTTCCAAATTGACTCAATTACTGCAACTTCCTACATTTCAAATTTCACCCAACCGTAGTGCTGTGGATAATCACTTTTGATAACACCACACTTTTCGACATTCCCTTCCGACAAACAATATACAAAAACCTTATAGATAATGCAAATATCATTTACGCTCACTTAATCCTGCTTTTTTTTTTAAATCGAACTTGATTTTTTTTTCCTGTCTAATGAGTACAAATTGGCGTGAAACAAATCCTAGCTACATCTTATCAGAAATTTCACACTTTTTGCCAATAAAACTACTATAATACCGTTGAATAACTATCATTTCGTGGAACTGAGCATATTAAAAAGGGATAAATGCTTTATTATAAGGCTAACTAGCGACCCGAGGCAGTTAGCTTTAATTGTTGGCAGGTTCATCATTGTTATGCCATTTTTTTATACTGGCAACGTACTGTGGGGGCTTTGAGAACAAAGAATTCTTACTTTTTTTTTAAATTTTGAACAGTTTCTATTTCTAATAAGGCTCCGGAGCTTTTGGAAGGCTGACAGTTATTTGACTTTATACAAGGTTAGAATAAGAAGACAAAAACAGTCTACCAGAAAGAATCGTTGAACAAATTTTAATGTCATATAGTACAATAAAATACAAATTTAAATTATTATCATCAGCCCATAATGTTCCCACTGCTTGGACACAGGCCTGCTCTCAATGAGAGGGAGTGGGCTGTAATCCACCACGCGGGCCCAGTGCGGGGTGGTAGATGTCACATGTCTTCGAATTTTTAGTTCTAGGACATGCCGGTTTCCTCACCATGTTTTCCTTCACAGAGTTATATTCACAAAAAAATACAAATGAATGGAAACAGAATTTAACAAGTTTTCTCTAAATATAAAATTACATTAAAATCGGTATATCTGCAGGTCCAGATGTCTCTACTGACTCTGTGTTTGGGTCAGCAGGTAATAAAAGTTTAACCGTTTCAGGTATAAATGCGTTACGTTAAGGTTTTCTTATTTGTCTCAAGCAACTGATGAAGGGATCTGAACTTAACAAAAGACATATTATATATACATCTAAGTTACATTCTTCCCTAGAAAACTTTCTGGTAAAGTTTAGCCGGTACGATCGGAAATGCTTGTTGCGGGCTTCTGCAGCTTCTTGCGATAGCTGTCCAATTGGAAGCAGCGCACTTTTTATGATTTGGCTTCCATGTACCAATATCTTCTGCATAGTAGGCGTCATTGGGTGCCAACCATACTGTTCTACGTACAATTTTGCTGTGTCGTACGCATACTTATCATATTTTTCAGCATCAATTTTATGGCCACTAGAAATAGTTTCTAAAATAACCTTGAATCTGTAAATCAGTTCAAAGTTAATAACTGTGATGTCTGAAGCCAATTCGGGGTTTTCAAAAAACCTGCGGCTTGTGTTGCCATCATTGGTGTTGCCAAAGTTGGCCTTTGGCATTTCAATGAGCAAACCGGTTGCATTTCGAAACCTCTCCTGAATTTCCAACTTCTTTTGGGCTTCTAATTATCAGGAAAACATCTTGGTGTTTATTTGCTTTTTGACCATCGTTGCTTAATTTGTGATTTTACATAAGAAAATCTTTTTTTAAGTCTTCTTTAGGCTCTTTTTTTTTCCACATAGCGCATAAGGAGAAAATTCTCATAATAGTCAAGTTTTTCATTTAAAGTTGGTAAATTTTGACTCTGTAGTTGGTCAAATATGTATTGACGAGTCACTAATTTAGTACCCGAAGTAGTAGGTAGCCCTGAAACAAATAAAAAACCATTTTAATACAAAAAAATATCGCACACTGAATATTCTTTCTTATATAACATTCCTATATTTGACAAAGAGCCTTTCAAAAGGGCTTACCTCAAAAAAGCGCGATTTTGGGCGGCTATTTCTTATGGAATTAGATAGTTACATATATGAACTATATAGTATAATGAAAATTATTATTGGGACGGACTCATCATCATCATCATCATTTCAGCCGAAAGACGTCCACTGCTGGACATAGGCCTCCCCTAAGTGTCGCCACATTGATCGGTCCCGTGCGACTCGCATCCAGCGGATCCCCGAAACCTTCACCAGGTCATCGGTCCACCTAGTGGGAGGCCTTCCAACGCATCGTCTCCCGGTTCGCGGTCGCCATTCCAGAACTTTTCGGCCCCATCGGCCATCTGTTCTGCGAGCAATGTGCCCTGCCCACTGCCACTTAAGTCTGGCAATTCTTCGGGCTACGTCGGTAACCTTTTTTTTTTTTTTTTTTTTCGGATGGGAAATCATCAAATGACTTCTTCCGCTCTGGGCGGAGCGGAAGGGAGTGTCAGACTTGACTGACTAAAACCCATCCATGTTCCTTCTTAGCCCTTTGCGTTCCAGGGGCACGGTATCTCTTTCGAACAACCCGCAGCCCTGGCAGGCATCGGCCCTTTCGGACCCCTTCCGATTTGCTGACATCTCCTTGAGGCGCGCGTGGAACACGAACGCGCCGTCGGCACGGTCTGTCGTCATAAGACGGACGGACGGTGAGCTAGCCCATTACTCACCGTCCACAGGCCCGCGCCTACGGTGGCCGGGGGCCACTGGTTGCCCCCCGACGCCCGGGGCGTCTCCCGCGGCGGCTGGGACGTGAGGTTCTCTCCCTCTCACGTTCCGCCACCTCCTTCGCTAGCATGACTGCTTCGCAGAAGGAGGCGACGGCTTCCCATTCCCTCTCGCTCCGGACCATGGATTGAACCAGGGCAGGACGCGAGAGGTCGCCGCCGCCAATCGCCGCTACGAGGACACGGCGGTGCTCAGCCCAAGCGGGGCATAGCTCCACAGTGTGCTCCACCGTGTCCTCCGGCCGATCCTCGCAGTGGTGACACCTGGGCGTTTCCTCCCGCCCGATTCGGTGCAGGAACCTCCCGAAACAACCGTGTCCGGTGAGGACCTGCGTCAGGCGGAAGGTGAGGGCGCCGTGGCGCCTCTCTAGCCACTCCTCAAAGAGGGGACTTATCGCCACTATTGTGGCGTGCCCTGCACGGGGTTGCGACAGTCGCTCTCTCCATGTCGCCATGAGATCGCGCCGGAGGTCTGTCCGCTGAGCGACAATTTGCCGCGGCAGCGGAGTTTCCCCCCGGCGTAGTGCCTCCGCGCGCCATTCGTGCAGGCACGCGAGGACTATCGCCTCCAGATCCCATGGCGGCAATCCGGCCAAGAGGCTCGCCGCCTCGCCGGAGATCGTGCGGTACCCCCGGATCAGCCTTACGGCTACCACCTTCTGGGGCGCGTTCAGGTAATGGGCGGCTCGCCGCCTCAGAGAACGCGCCCACACCGGGGCCCCGTAAAGGGCCATGGACCGCACGACCCCCGCGTAGAGCCTGCGGCAGGAGGCGTTTGGACCCCCCAGGTTGGGCAAGAGCCGCTTGAACGCAGCCCCTGCCCGTTCCAGTTTGGGGGCCAAACGTCGGAAATGCTCCACGAAGTTCCACCGGCTGTCGAGGACAAGCCCTAGGTACCTCAGCGTCGACTCGACGCCGATGGGAACCCCTCCTACCGTCAGTATGGATCCCGACGGTGGCGCATTCCGAGGCCCATGAAAGCACATGGCCTCGGACTTGTGCAATGCCACCTCGAGACCCAGTTGCCGGATTCTATCCACGACTATCGCAACCCCGCGTGTCATAAGTTCGGCCGCCGCCTCGTGCGACCTCCCTTGTGCCAGCACCAGCGTGTCGTCAGCGTAGCAGACTACACTGACACCGCTAGGGAGGTCGGCGCGCAGCACCCAGTCGTAGCCGATGTTCCACAAGGGCGGCCCCAGAACCGATCCCTGTGGGACACCGCACGACACCTCTCGCTGGTTCCATTCTCCGGTGCGACCGGGGTAGATGACGGCCCTGTCCGTCAGGTAGTCCCCGACCACACGACGAAGGTAGGTCGGCACCCGGTGATACCGGAGTGCCTCCCTAATGCAGCTCCAGGGCATGGTGTTGAAGGCGTTGGCGATGTCAAGAGACACCGCCAAGACAACCCCACCCCTGGACACCGCATCCCCCGTCGTGAGAGCCCTCACGCGCATGATGGCGTCCACCGTCGAGCGCCCTCTGCGGAAACCAAACTGGTTCTCCGCAAGATCCGGCCCAATCCCCACAAGGTGCCCGGCGAGGCGGTTGGCAATGACTCTTTCAAAGAGCTTGCCCACCTCGTCGAGCAACACAATGGGCCGGTATGCGGACGGAGAGTCCGCAGGGCGCCCCGGCTTCCGGATGAGGACCAGCTTCCCCGTCTTCCAACGAAGCGGGAACTGGCCTCTCTCCAAGCATGCGCTTAAGAGCCCTTCCAGTCGGGGCCCGAGAGCCTCCGAGGCCAGGACCCAGGCTTTGCCAGGCAAGCCATCGGGTCCCGGGGCGGTATTTTTGGCTTTAAGCCTGCCTACCGCCGCTCTCAGGTCTACCCCGGTCACTTCCGGAATGTCGTCATCGTCCTCGGTGTGGTCCGCTTCCGGCACCGCAAGCGGCGGAGCCATAGGCGGGGGAGGATGTTCCCCTCGCAGAGGGAACAGAGCGCTCACCACGTCCTCCACGAGCTGAGGGCGGAGACTCTGCGTCAGCGGGGGGGCCCGGGTGCGGAGTTTGTCCCGCACCATCTTGTAAGGGCGCCCCCACGGATCTCTGTCGAGAGTCTCCAGCATCTCCTCGCGGCCCAGGTCTCTGGCCCGCTGGACAGCCTCCTGGAGGGCGGTCTTCGCTGCTCTGTATCCCTCGTACAGCTCCGCCTCAATAGCTGCCGCATCCGGAGGGCGGATGCGGAGCCTGCGATGCCTGGCGTACGGGTGCCGCGCGGCTACGCACGCCTCGCGCAGAGACGTCAGCTCTCGCGACCACCAGTATACCTGACGCCGGGCGCTTCCTGGCCGAACTCGGGGCATTGCCACGTCGCAGATGTCGGACATGGCCTCCTGGAACCACCCTGCCTCGTTGTTGATGTCGGCAGGCCTGTTCGGTGATGTCACCCAGGCCTGCACTATCGAGGCTTCCAGGAGGAGCTCCCGGTCCAGCTGCTTCAGCGCCCAACGCGGACCACTCGGGGCCTGTAGGACCGGCGCGCTTGAGTCCTGGGCGGAGACATCAAACCGGATGTACCGGTGGTCGGAATAGGTCTCCACCCCCTCCATGACGCGCCAGTCAACGACACGCGGTGACAGAGCGGGGCTAGCGAACGAGATGTCCACCACCGACTCGCCCCGCATCCGCACACACGTGGGGACAGAACCCCGATTTAGGACGACCAGGCCCGCCTCCAGAGCCCAGTCCTCCACCATCCTACCCCGCACATCTGTGCAACGAGAACCCCAGGCCAAGTTTTTGGCATTGAAGTCCCCGAGCACAAGCACGGGGAGGGAATAGCTTCGGATGACGACACTCAACTCCATGAGGGAGTTGTGGAACTCGGCGAGAGTTCGGCTCGGGGAGAAGTAGACTCCCGCTACGACGATCTCTCCGAACCGTGCTGCTACGCAGCCCTGACCCTTCCTGACACTTTCAAGGGTCGGGGTACCGGCGGCGGCCGACGAAATTATGACCACTGAGCCGCTCAGGTCCTCCACCCAGTCTTCCCTGGGCGGGACGAAGTACGGCTCAGCGACCACGGCGACGTTAATCAACCACTCCGCCATACTCTGGAGCAACAGATCCTGAGCACAGCGGCAGTGGTTGATGTTCGCCTGGAGAAGGCGTAATGGGGCCATTATTGGCACTCCATTTCGGCCCCCTCCCGGGCCCCCTGTGAGGGCCCTGCAACAGATGTTGCAGCGGCAGTACTGGCGGCAGCCGCGGAAGCGACGGTGGTGGCAGCTGCGGCGGTGGCAACGGTGGAGGCGGTGGCTGCGGGCCTTCCCTTGCCCTTGGCCCTGGTGGGTGGTGCGCAGGCCCTGCCCCCTGCCCGGTGATCGGCTGGTTTGCCCGCTGCCGCACATGCAGTGCAGTGCGGCATGGCAGTGCAAGCCGCGGCCATGTGACCGGGCTGACCGCAACGGAAACAGTCGCCGCTGCGGTCCACCTCCGAGGAGCACCGACAACTCACGTGCTGCCCCACGAGGCACCGGTAACACCTCAGAGGTCGGGGTTCCAGCAGCTTCACCTGCGCCGACACCCAGCCCACCAGGAGCCTTCCAGCCTCCACAATTGTTCCGGCCGCCGTCACAGGGCAGCTTACCGTAACAGTTCGCATGCCCGAGTGGTCCGGACGTAGAGTGCCTGCCCTTACCTGCTCGGCAGGGCACCCACCTGTCCTGGCGACGGCGGCAACCACCTCCTCCTTGGTCACTGAGTCGTCCAGACCCAGGATGCGCATGTCTGCGCATCTGACGGGCCTGGACACTCGGACCTCGTCCGCATCTAGGGACGCTCTGAGCTTTTCAGCCAGAGCGTCAGCGGACAGGCCGCTATTTGCTCCGGGGATCTCCAGCGCTCGAGCCCCTGTCGCGGTGACTTTGAGCCGGAGTCCCTCGGTGATCCCCAGCTCTGCGAGATCCACCGTCGCTTTTGCCTTCGAGAGCACGTCGCAGTAGGATACGCCCCTCTTTGCCGCTTCCGGCTGTAGCGTAATCACTACAGCTGCGGTCTTCGGGGCGCGGAGTCTAGCCGCGACGCTTCTCGCCTTGTGCCGGCGCCTCCTCTCCTCGTTTCGGGCCTTTTTGGCCGCCTTTCGCCCCTTCCTCCTTTCTCCGACCACCTGCCACTCGGTTTCGGCCATGGCTGGCGGGGGAGGCGGCGGCGGTGGCTGCGGCTGGCTTGCTGCTGGCGGAGGCGCCGTCGCTGCCTGGGGAGCCGCCTTGCCCTTCTTTTGGGCCGCTGTCGGCTTTGGCGGAGCCGACTTTCCGGGGCCCGGTCTGGTCCTGCCGGAGGGCTGAGACTGCCCTGTTCCTGGCGCAGCCGCAGCAGCCGCATATGAGGCCGCCTTCGGGCCCGAGACCACCCCCGGGCCCGGGACCGCATTCGGGCCCGAGCTTGCCCCCGGGCCCGGGGCCGCCTTGTTTGCCGCTAGGGGGGGGCGCAAGACAATGCCCTCCAAAACGGAAAACCGCGCCTGGAAGGCAGCCAGCTCCTGCCGAACCAGGTTCAGGACCTGGTTCTCCACAGACGCGGGCTGGCTCTGCCGCTGCTGGGGCACCTCGCGGGAGCCGGACTCTCGCAGACCACTCAGGTCTGCCCGGAGCTTCAGATTCTCCTCGCGGAGAAGCTCCGTTGCGACCGTCAGGCGGGCGACCTCCGCCCGCAGTTTGGCCACTTCGCCTGGTGGATGATAACTTGCCTCCACCGCCGCCATGATGGAGGCGGAAGCCGCAGGTATGGCCCCGAGTTTTGAAGAAGTCAGTTTCTTCAAGGCCACGACCCTTATCGCAGCTTCCACCTCCTTTTGAAACTTGGCCTTACGCTCCACGTCGGAGCCGCCAACTTCACCTGCCGCGTCATCACAGGTGCCCAAACGAGCCTGCCCGCGACCGGCCACCCCCGATCTCTCGGAGGCCGAGAGCCCCCTCCCCGTGCCCCTTATTCCACCACGCCTGCTGGTGGAAATTTTAGGGGCCGAGGCAAGCTCCCCTTCGGAAGACGACTCGCAGTCGCCTTCCGGTCTGGACCGCTTGCGTTCCTCCGCAGCAGCCCTAGTCCTCTCGACGCGGGAGCTCTCAGAGCATCCCGCGCTCACCTCACTGGATGCGACGTCGGACTCCGACCCCGCATCCTTCCTCTCCCTCTCTTTGCCGTCACCGGCTTGATTTTTATTATAGGGTTTTTCATTTTGTTCCCACGAGTGTGGGGGAAATAAGAGGTCCATCCGGGCAGTGCCCCCTGTACCCGGATAAGCCTTGGACATTTATAACCCGCCAGAGGGTCGGCTGGTACTCTGGCGGTGGTCGCACTAAAGACTGATTGTTCCATGGGAACACCCGTCAGCCATACATCCCCTCACGGTGCGCCGCCGCTTGAGATTCGGGGTAGCTTTTTATAGAGGTTTTCTACCTCGCGGTCCAGGCGGTTAAGCCAAGACCCTCGGTCCCGATCGAAGCCGCGAGACGTGATCCACGACACTCCGATGATGGGATTACGAGAACGACGGGGACAGAGAAGGACTGCGTCCCTCGCTGTCTGCTCGGAGGCAGGGTGAGTGCACTCCAAGCCCGCCCTTGCTCCTCCGCTGTGCCCTCTGCTTTTCAGAGGGTCACGCGGAGAAACGCCGCGTTGGTCCAAGGACCCCACCACGTCAGAATATTCGCCACCGGCAGTGACATTCCCCGGAGAATAGGAATCTCTTCCCACTCCTCGGGGAAGGACACTGCCGGCGCCCAGGGTGCACCGTCCCGACAGCAACTGTTCCCTCCAGACGTATCGAGAGGGACCAGCGCCATCGGGCTCACGAGGAGGTTTTCTGACCCAGCACCCCTACGTCGGTAACCTTGGTTCTCTTGCGAATGTCCTCATTTCTGATTTGATCACGCAAGGAAACTCCGAGCATAGCTCTCTCCATTGCCCTCTGGGTGACTTTGAGCCTTCTGATGAGGCCCATTGTGAGCGGCCACGTTTCGGTCCCGTATGTAATCACTGGCAACACACACTGGTCACAAACCTTTGTCTTGAGACACTGCGGTAAGTTGGACGAGAAGATACCACGCAGCTTCCCGAACGCTGCCCAGCCGAGTCGGATTCGACGATTGACCTCTTTCTCGAAGTTAGACCTACCCAACTGGACCGTTTGTCCCAGGTAGACATAATCGTCTACAACTTCGATAGTAGAGTCTCCGATCTTGATAGGAGTGGGTGTTACATGGGCATTCAACATGACCTTGGTTTTGTCCATGTTCATTTTAAGACCCACTCTTTCGGAAGCTCTACTGAGGTCATCGAGCATTGTACTGAGGTTCTCCATGGTCTCAGCCATGACCACTATTTCGTCGGCAAATCGAAGGTGAGAGATGTACTCGCCATTGATGTTGATGCCTAGCCCTCTCCAGTCCAGAACCTTGAAGATATCCTCCAGTGCAGCGGTGAACAGTTTCGGAGATATGACGTCTCCCTGTCTCACACCTCGCTGCAGAAGGATAGGTTCCGAGGTCTGGTCCTGAAGTCGGACTGACATGGTGGCGTTTTTGTACAAACACTTCAGCACCTCGATGTACCGATAATCAATTTGGCACCGTTGGAGAGACTGCAGTACAGCCCAAGTCTCGATCGAATCGAAGGCTTTCTCATAGTCCACAAACGCTAAACAGAGCGGCAGGTTGTACTCTTCGGTCTTCTGTATAACCTGTCGCAGCGTATGTATGTGGTCTATGGTGCTAAAGCCTTTACGGAATCCGGCTTGTTCGGGAGGCTGAAAATCGTCAAACCTGCGCGCGAGACGATTCGTGATGACTCTTGAAAACAACTTGTAGACATGGCTTAGAAGTCAGATGGGCCTATAGTTCTTCAACCGGGCATTGTCGCCCTTTTTGAAGAAGAGTACCACCACACCCCTGCACCATGCCTGAGGCGTTTTGCCCTCGAGTATGACGGAACCAAACAGCTTCTGAAGGGCCTTAAGTACCGGTTTTCCACCCGCCGTCAGAAGTTCGGCCGTAATTCCATCATCACCCGGTGCCTTGTTGTTTTTAAGCTGTTTCAGAGCCATACTAATCTCGTACAGGCTGATGTCTGGGATGTCTTCGGTGTAGTGTCGGGTCAGTCTAGCTCTTGGGTCATTCGCTAGATTTACAACGGGTTTCCTGGTTGACGTGTACAACTGCCCATAAAAACTCTCGATCTCGCTCAGTAGCTCCGGTTTGGCGGATACGATTCTGCCATCGTCGGTCTTCAGTTTCGTGAGCTGGCTCTGCCCAATAGCCAGATCTCTTGCAAATACCTTTGAGCCTTTATTCCGCTTAATGGCGTCTTTAATACGCTCGGTATTAAAGCGGCGGAGGTCGCTCTTCAAGGATTTAGAGATCTGTCTATTGAGCTGCCGGTATTTCCACGCGTCTTCTGAAGACTGCAGGATCATCTCACGCCGTTCCTTCATGAGCTTGAGAGTATGATCAGAGAGTTTTTTGTTCTTCTGTGTACGACGCGTCTTGAAGAACTTAGACCCTGTCGTATGGACAGTTTCCACGAATCCATCGTTGCATTCGTCCACTGAGCTTCCTAGGCACTCGAAACGATTCTGGAGTTCAAGCTGAAAGCTCTCGGGGTTTTGGATCTGGATCTGTGCTGGTCGGAGCGCAGACTTCATCAGTCGAGACCTTTCTAGCTTAATATTGATGTTCAATGTGCCTCTTACCATGCGGTGATCGCTCCCAGTTTTCACCGAATTGATCACAGAGACATCATTGACCATTTGCTTCTTGGTTGACATGATGAAGTCAATCTCATTTTTAGTTGCACCATCGGGGCTCTGCCAGGTCCACTTCCTGTGCTCACGCTTTCTGAAGAAGGAGTTCATCATATAGAGGCCCTCCTTCTCCATAAAACTAGCCAGTTGGTGTCCCCGGTGGTTCCGACATCCAAACCCAAATTGCCCCACCTGCAGCTCATCTCCGTCTCGCTTGCCCAGTTTCGCGTTGAAGTCCCCCATGACAACGGTAAAGTGAGTTTTGGAACCATGCATGGCTTTGGAGATATCCTCATACATGGTTTCCACTTCGTCGTCGGGGTGTGCCGAGGTCGGGGCGTAGACCTGTATGACCTTCAGCGAATATCTTGAGGATATTCTGAGTATCAGGTACGCCACCCTGGTCGACACACTCTCGATCTTCACCACGTTATTCACAAGGGACTTGTGGACGATAAACCCACGGACGGACGGACTCATAAGTACTTTAAAAAGGCACTCGAATTTCTTCGAAATCTATTAAAAAAAAAAAATTTGGACAGAGTGATGTTTGTCGTGTTAAAAATGAATGACAGAGAATGTTAATTATTTTTTTCTGTAACAAAAACTAATTGTTCTTACCTGTATTATCGCAATCCATCACAGTTAAAACGAAAATATTAGCTTGAAATGAATAATGCACTTTGGAAAGTTATAAGTTTAGGAGAGCGCCGAGACCCGACTTATACACACTTGTTCACTATCGAATTCCGACTGATCAAAGTCAACTCCCGCGCTTCAAAGGCGAGGGGAAGGGATGTTATATTGTACACTGAATTGTTGACTCACCAATTGTATAGAAACTTTACCATTATATTGATTTTTAAAAACATACTTTTGGCCGCCTTAATCTAAATCTAAATCTATGTATGTGCGCTGCTCTCCAAAATTAAATTGATGACTTAATTTTATCACAATAATATATTAACCTCACTATCCTTTCGCGCGTAACAGTAAAACCCCGCGTGAAACCCTTCGGGGGCCCCTTGATTACGCCATTGCGTGAGTCATCCGATATCGTAAAGATAAACACTTATAACTCGAGTTATATTAGCTCTAATCTTAAACGGTAAACAGTGTCGGGTTCGTGATGAACGGGGCCATTTATTAATAATAAACAACTCTTTTAGAACTACTTGAGAATTATACATATCCCATAGATATGAGAGAGGTCGTAGCAAATACGTCTGTTTTCGTTGCTTATTTTTGTTTGGTAAAACTACTCATTCAATTTACACGAAAATTTATATCTAACATCACAAATATACAAGTAATCTAATGACAGTGTTTTTTAGGAGTCCTACATACATTATTCTTATAAGATCCTAACTCAAACTTCTTGTTAGAATCGGCCATTTTAGAATTCCGCTGTTCAAAGCATGAAAATACTTGAAATATCAATAAATATGAATAGATATGCCTCGAATACATGAAATAATGAATTATCACTATTTTTTCTTTGCTACTATTGTTTCCAAGACCATTTTACATGGTTCAAGAGTCAAATATTTTTTTTTTATTTCGACTAACAAACTTCACAACAAAGGATTTTTTGTTGGCTCAAATCATAATTTTTTTGTTATTTTTTCAAGCAAATGAGTATCTAAAAAGTTGCATTATACACTTATAACATACTATACATTTACTTACCAAAGTTTTACAACGTATATCTCACAAAAACAACACTTTTCCGAACATAATAACACGGGTTGCCATTGACGTTTGGCATTCGACATAGACGAGTTTCTACATTATTTTTTTTTAATAATGTTGTGCCGTTTAGTATTACTAACGATTAATTTTTTTTTAATCGACTACTGGTTGACCATAGAGGTAAATTTTGACAGAACGATTTAGAAATTTACTTTTTTTATATTAGCGTGCTGGGACCTAGAGGTTAAACAATTCTATCTTTTGACAATGCTACAAGTATCATAGACAAACAAAATATATACAGTTAGATTTTTCACCCGTGCACCGATTTGTAAATCCCTTCAACCAAATCGCTCGCAGTTCTCTGCTTGTCACAAGACATGAATTACTGACTTTCGAAATATATTTTACTTACAGTAGACAACAAATATAATACTATTTGTATCGCGAAATGGGCAATGAAATGGTCCTCAGCTGATCATGTAGGCACCCAATTTCGTTTATAATATTTTGGACAGATTGGTATGTAAACGTTCTTAAAACGAATTGCTACTCTATGTTTATTCAGATTTGAAGATTTTTTTGCAAAACTCTTCACTACTCTTGTATTTTATTATTTGTATTTTTTTACCACGCCAAGTTATAACAAAAAAGAAATGCTTTTCTTATTTTAGTACGTAATTTATTTACTTACTTACTTAAAATAAAAAGCTTAAAACAAAAATATTTATTATTATCGGTATACTTTTTAAATAAAAAATATGAATTTTAAAAACTCAGAATACCCTGCAGCTGATAAAGTTATTAAATTGCTTTATGCCGAAGTAAATACAAATTTTCTACCCCACTAAAATAGTGCTGTATTTGTGCAAGAAATAATAATTGATAGCTAATAATTATTTTCTTGAATTTTAAAATGTTCTATTCTATATTTAAGATTTGTACTTTGATAAAGTAAACAAGACAGCCATTTTACCTTTTGCAATTTAATGAATAATTATAGAAAAGGTGCCAACGTACCCTTCACTCAGCCGTAAACAAAGCATTCTGTACCTCAACAGTAAATCTACGCAAAAAATATTGCTTTGGAAACAAATTTTTTTTTGGGTGATAAATCACGTTTTACGGTAGGAAGGCCTTCTTTGTTGCTTGTAATGGCCTGGTGGTCGATCCCATGCTTATTTAATTTATTAATGCAATGTAGTATGCGTATAGTACATACAATATTTTAATGATTTAGTTCTTAAAGTTTTTTTTCAATACAAAGCACACAAAACATTGTGCTGATGGATGCAAAGTTAACTAACATTTTAAAACTTGTGAAAAAGTTGGAACTTTGACCCCCAATATCTCCGTAACTAGAAGATTCCCAGTGGAATGGGGAGAACAAGAGCCTACCAAATAAAAAAAAACAAAATCTGAATATTTTTATTTCACGTAGGCCTACACGGGCACTTTTAAAACGTCGACAAAAAGTTGCTTGGTTCGGGTTGGTCGCTTCCTATGGAGAAGAACCGGGAAGAAACTCCATGGTTACTCTTTTAAAATCATTTGGCTTTACAATATTTATATGTTACAGCGTTAGTACTTAAGTATGGGAGGACATCGTAGGCCCGACAATAAGTCGTTGCTTACTACAAAAGGGGCTTCCGGTTTTGACTTCGATAAGGGTATTTTTACACCAACACACCACGATACGAATACACGATACGATACGATATCTGGAAACGAAAGGTCGATCAGTACAATTTTAATTGTTATATCGATAATACTGGAAATACATGTAGTAGAATTTTATAATATCCAATACAAGATGATTTTATGTATATATTTTTTTGCATCGTTCATAATTGTAAAGAAACCGATACCTTGTTACCCGGCAGCTATAGCTGAGTCAATCTCATATAACGATAAGACTGTTACTGACCTAACTAACTTTAAGAATATAAAATAATTTTTCTAAAAGATAGAATAAAAATTTTGTGTTTTTAATTGTATCGATATCGATACTTGTAGTCCAGAAGCCAATTGCTACACTAATGTCAAATAAAAGAGATAAGACTTACTAAACCAGTATTCTTTGTATTTATTGTTTTTCAACGTAACGAGCAGTATAGAGACATAGAGATACAGAGATGTCTAAGTACGTATGTATGGGTCAACTTTTGATGATATCGATACAAATATAAGATCTATAGGGCTGTGTGATAACCAGCAGGGCGAAGCATAGAGTAATAACTAAAGCATAAAAGAAGCGCTTAAATAACAACTGAACTCATATATTTGCTTCATTTTGACTTATGGAGCCGCTAGGAAGTAAGAGAAGGACAAGTATACCGAAGACATTTCGAAAATTCGTAGCTTGTCACCACTTTTATTCAGACTAGTGATGTGACCTACTAGATTTCAACATCGATATAATTTACATTGACATGCCAAAAATTATAACTGTACCTACCTTAAATTTATAAATTACTAAACACACATTTATGAGAGAATACAAATAATAATAACATAACTTTTTGAGGTGCGTTCAAAATGAAACGACACTAATAAGTAAGAACAATGCTCTTAAAAAAGCTCTTCCGTAAAGGCTTTAGTACCATAGACCACATACATACGCTGCGACAGGTTATACAGAAGACCGAAGAGGACAACCTGCCTCTCTGTTTAGCGTTTGTGGACTATGAGAAAGCCTTCGATTCGATCGAGACTTGGGCTGTACTGCAGTCTCTCCAACGGTGCCAAATTGATTATCGGTACATCGAGGTGCTGAAGTGTTTGTACAAAAACGCCACCATGTCAGTCCGACTTCAGGACCAGACCTCGGAACCTATCCTTCTGCAGCGAGGTGTGAGACAGGGAGACGTCATATCTCCGAAACTGTTCACCGCTGCACTGGAAGATATCTTCAAGGTTCTGGACTGGAGAGGGCTAGGCATCAACATCAATGGCGAGTACATCTCTCACCTTCGATTTGCCGACGATATAGTGGTCATGGCAGAGACCATGGAGGACCTCAGTACAATGCTCGATGACCTCAGTAGAGCTTCCGAAAGAGTGGGTCTTAAAATGAACATGGACAAAACCAAGGTCATGTTGAATGCCCATGTAACACCCACTCCTATCAAGATCGGAGACTCTACTATCGAAGTTGTAGACGATTATGTCTACCTGGGACAAACGGTCCAGTTGGGTAGGTCTAACTTCGAGAAAGAGGTCAATCGTCGAATCCGACTCGGCTGGGCAGCGTTCGGGAAGCTGCGTGGTATCTTCTCGTCCAACTTACCGCAGTGTCTCAAGACAAAGGTTTATGACCAGTGTGTGTTGCCAGTGATTACATACGGGACCGAAACGTGGCCGCTCACAATGGGCCTCATCAGAAGGCTCAAAGTCACCCAGAGGGCAATGGAGAGAGCTATGCTCGGAGTTTCCTTGCGTGATCAAATCAGAAATGAGGACATCCGCAAGAGAACCAAGGTTACCGACGTAGCCCGAAGAATTGCCAGACTTAAGTGGCAGTGGGCAGGGCACATTGCTCGCAGAACAGATGGCCGATGGGGCCGAAAAGTTCTGGAATGGCGACCGCGAACCGGGAGACGATGCGTTGGAAGGCCTCCCACTAGGTGGACCGATGACCTGGTGAAGGTTTCGGGGATCCTCTGGATGCGAGTCGCACGGGACCGATCAATGTGGCGACACTTGGGGGAGGCCTATGTCCAGCAGTGGACGTCTTTCGGCTGAAATGATGATGATGATGAATGCTCTTAATGTTTTCAAAAAATAAAACTACTTCTAACCCCGAATGTGTTTAATGGCTACAGTAACTGATGAGTTTACTGAAAAGAAAGTGAGAGTGAGAAGAGTGGAGAGATTCGCTTTTGCGAATGCATTTAGCAACTATTGCTTCAAAATATTTTCTCAATATGTATTTGGATTTTAGATAATTACATTAGAGACGGTACTTTCATTCAAACAAGCATAAATGCTTGGTTTGGCTTTATTACCTACAAATTTTCATGATGTTAGGGTTTCTGAACAAACTGTTTGCTTTATGGGCTTGCCGTATTGTTGGCCCTTAGGCTCTCCATTGATTTACAGATGATGAAAAAAAATATTGAAAACCAGCACAAAGGGGAAATCAGAAAGAAAGAAAGATACATAAATAGATACTTTATTGTTTGCACACCATAAAAATAAATAAAACAGATGATGATGTATAAAGTCTTTTCCACGTATTATTATTCAGTATCAAACGTTTTTCACAGTATCTTTCTTCGCAGACGTCCATAAGTACTTTCTATTATGTAATAAATCAAGTTAGTTATTTAAACGGGATACCATTTATTGCAAATAAAATACCTTAATTAAATCATATAGTAACCATTTTCATCTGTTCTATCCATAATAAATAGTATGGGAACACATCTTCTCTAAGTCGTCTCAAATTCATAGTTTCATAGCATCTTATTTTAATCTTTGTTCGAGCATAAGTGACTGTGCTTTTTTGGAGTCCAATATCGTCTACCAATACAATATATCTATATTTTTTATTCATATTGTCTTTAGGGAAACTGTCTCAAAAAAGTATCGACAACATTTTGGTCACAACATCCACAATTGATACGCGAACTTGTCAAATAGTTTAATAAATGAACTTTCAGACATGCAAGCAACGTACTTTCAAGTTTGGCCGGGTAATTAGAACCAAATGACAATTCGTCTGGTGACAATCTACAAAAACTAGAACAAAACAAAAATCATTTATCTCATTCCCACTTCCTATTTCGTGTCATAAGGCAGAGCGGGAAGAAAGATAGTCATAGAGTTCTTTTTTTAGCACTACTTTTATCTATGCTTTAGTTATTATTCTAAGGGGCGAAGTCGCGGGCTGAAGCTATTACACAAAACATTTTTATATACCATCGTGAAGAAACTAAACCATATTTCTCGACGGCATGTAAAGCCAAGTCAGACCAGACGCCCATCGGCGGCATGAATACTCTGACACCAGGTTGCACTCACCACACGAAAAAGAAAGAAAGAAGAATTCTTATATTTCCGTTAAAAAATAATTAATTAATTATTGTTTAACGGACTTAAACATACCAACCTAATTTATTAGTGTAAAACTAAGAATACATTCTATGTAATGTTTATGATCTTGTAAATGTTTTAGGTATATTGTTTTAAAGAGCACTGTGGCGTTATAGAAAAAACCGGCCAAGTGCGAGTCGGACTGGCGAACGAAGGGTTCCGTACCATTGTTTAGAAAAATCACTTTTTTGTATGGGTGCCCTCTTAAATTTTTATTTTATTCTGTTTTTAGTATTTGTTGTTATAGCGGCAATAGAAATATATAATTTGTAGAAATTTCAACTGGCTAACTATCACGGTTCATGAGATACAGCCTGGTGACAGACCGACGGACGGACGGAGTGCGAAGTCTCAGTAATAGGGTCCCATTTGACCCTTTGGGTATGGAACCCCTAAGTACGGTATAATATTCTAGACTATACAATGTAAGTGTCATTAAATATTATTGTGTTAATGATAAAAATAAAAATTGTTTGCCTTTTTCCTATGGGGTAGGCAGACATTACAAAACGCCATCTGCTACGATCCCAACATACCTTTCAATCTATTTATTGTGAAGATTACCAATGGTAGGTCACAGGCTCACACACACACACACACACATAAACGTCTGGGGGTGTGTTGATGCAATTATTACAATCATAATGAGATAATTGGACTGCATTGTTGGTCTAGAAGTCAAATCTTGTGGTCGCTAGCACACCTGCTGAGGATGAAGTTCTAGGTGTGATTCCCAGGTTGGGCAAGTCATCATATATCATCATTTCAGCCGAAAAGACGTCCACTGCTAGACACAGGCCTCCTCCAAGTGTCGCCACATTGACATACCTTGGGGGGTTTTGCCATAATCGCCACGCTTGGCAGGCGGGTTGGCGATCGCAGTACCGTTGTCACAAAAGCACAGGGAACGCTGCTGCCCATTCTCTGGCAAGTCCCCTTAGTCGCCTCTTACGACACCAAAATCAAAATCAAAATCAAAATATTTTTATTTTACATAGGCCTACAGGGGCACTTATAAAACGTCGGCAAAAAGGTGCTCGGTTCGGGTTGGTCGTTTCCTATGGAGAAGAACCGGCAAGAAACTCCATGGTTACTCTTTTAAAATCATTTGGTTATACAATATTTCTGTTACAGCTTTAGTACTAAAGTATGGGAGGACATCGTAGGCCTGACAATAAGTCGTTGCTTACTACGAAACGTAGAACGAAATAAAAAGTTACCAAGGATCTAGGAATCTATAAGGCCTACAATGTCCACACATTTACAAACAATCGGTAAATAAGAAAAAGAGTCTATACAACAACAAAAAATAAATAGAAAACATTACAAAATGACTAGATCAAATAAGTGACACAAATGTTGCCATCCGTGCTGTTACTATTCTAAACAAAAGGTGTAATGATTTAAAAACTATTGTAAAACATCTGATTAAAAATAAAGGGAAAAAAAAATAAGATTGAGAATAGTTAGAGACATCCACACATTTGTGCCGTTTATGAGCTACCAGGGAAGCCGCATGTGCGAAGGGGCTAAAGCCAAACTTCTCTATCTTCAACGTAGTCCTTAATTTTGTAATATGCTTTTTTAATTAGGACACGTTTAATATAATTTTTAAACTTTCCATCGGTCAGTTCTGTAACTGACTTCAGCAACTTATTATAAAAGCGTATACTGTTTATAAGAAAAGACTTGCTAGTTTTGGTTAATCTGAATTTGGGTATTACAATTTCGTGTTTACTGCGTGTATTTATATTATGGAAGTCGCTTCTAATTTTGAAAAGTCCTCGGTTTTTGCGGACATATAAAATACATTCTAAAATATAAAGTGAAGGCAGAGTCAGTATATCGATTTCTTTAAATTTTTCTCTGAGGGATTCACGAGGACCCATTTTGTAGATAGCGCGGACTGCCCTCTTTTGCAGTATGAAAATTGAATCAACGTCTGCTGCCGATCCCCACAGCAGAATGCCATAGGACATAATACTATGGAAATAAGCGTAGTATACTAACCTAGCTGTGGCTATATCAGTTAACTGCCTTATTTTTCTGATTGCAGAGGCAGCTGAGCTTAACCTTCCTGAAAGAGTTCTAATGTGCTCGCCCCACTGCAGTTTTGAATCGATAGTAATCCCCAAGAATACAGTTTCCGCTATAACATCAAGCTTCTTGCCGTCAAGATTTAAATTTAGGTCACGTTGTGGTACATTTGGTAAAGTAAACTTAAGGCATTTTGTTTTATTCGTATTCAATAAAAGATTGTTGGCTGCGAACCATTTCGAGAGAATAGTTAGGCTTTCGTTAACATGTAAGACGTCCGTATCTTTTCTATCAATTTTAAAGATTAGCGAAGTGTCATCAGCAAATAGAATTATATCCGAAAATTTGGCCATCATTTAAGGGAGATCATTTATATAAACAAGAAACAGGAAAGGGCCGAGAATTGAACCTTGGGGCACGCCCATCTTGACTATAGACCCGCAGGACGTTGCCCCATTTACATTTACTTTTTGCAGCCTGTTTGATAAATAAGAGAGAACAAGATCAGCAGCTTGTCCCCGAATTCCGTAGTGGTGTAATTTACAGATCAGTGTTTTGTGGTCGACGCAGTCGAACGCTTTTGAGAGATCACAGAAGATGCCAATAGCATCCTGGGACTTCTCCCAGGACTAACCACCCACAGGAAGATATGTGATGGTGCTATTCTTTACGTCCGACACCATACAGAACAAGGGTTGGAAAAAGTGTTATTAGGTTTTTCATTAGGAATTTGTCTGTAGCAGCCACGGTGTCTAGAATTGTGTCTGGTTGACGGTAATAAGCTCGCCCCTATTACCCCCATTACATGGGACTAATACATAACTGGAATGTAGGTAGACTTATTAGTTGCACCTCTGCCTCAGCATCATCTGCCTATTCCCAAACTATCTTGGGGTTGGCTTCCAGTCTAACCGGATGCAGCTGAGTACCAGTATTTTACATAAAGCGACTCCCCATCTGACCTCCACAATCCAGTTACTTGGTAATACGATACCCCTTGGTTACACTGGATGTCAGACTTTTGGCTTCTGACTACTCGTAACGACTGTCAAAGATCTAAAAATGTCAGCCGGGACCAACGGCTTAAAGTGCTTTCAGAGGCACAGAGGAAACTCGGTATGTAATTATGGTCACACATCCACGGACCAACCTCGGCACGCACGGCTTAACCTTAAAGATCGACCTCATCATCATCATTTCAGCCAAAAGAGGTACACTGCTGGACATAGACCTCCCCAAAGAAGGCGGGGTTTTGCCATAATCGCCACACTTGGCAGGCGGGTTGGCGATCGCAGTACGGTTGTTATAAAAGCACAGAGAACGCTGCTGCCCATTCTCTGGCAAGTCCCTTAGTCGCCTCTTACGACACCCACGGGAAGATATGGGATGATGCTATTCTTTACGTCCGACACCATACAGACACAGAAAGATTGACCTGTGCGGCTCTTATTATTAAGCCACGAGCGAGTTGCATCTCTGCCTAAGCCGAAGTTTAATTTTTCTTCTAACATTACCCGTAACACATATATCAGTATACCTTTCGAAGTTACTCCAACTGTAAATTCATTCGAGCCATTTTGCATCATAACCGTCATTGCCACTTTTCTCCCTTTAACATTACTGAGGAGAGCAATCTTTAATCCAACGATTACAAATCACTATATCCCCAGGGTTGCTAATGCTTAAAATATTCTTGAAGTAATAAATAAGTCATGCTCCAGTACATAATTAAGTGTAATGGTTGTTAGCCGTGTTTACTTTAGCCCCTGTAGCCCTGCGGCTATATGCCTATGTACTAATAGATGGCTTCTTGTCGTTGAAATATTTTCTTATCATGACTGGCTCGTTCATCGAGTGGTCGCAGGCGTATGAGTCCAGCTGGCCTGCCATGACCTCTTAAAGCAGTATTGTTTTACTCTTATTCCAGTGTGGGAAAGAGACGGAGCTATAAAGGGTGTCTAGCGCCATCTCTTTCCCACACTGGAAAAAGAGTAAAACTATAATGTTTTAAGACGTCATGGTAGGAGAGCTGGGCTCGATGCCTTGGCCAGGTTTTTCTTCAGGAATTCTCAATGACAGCCACGGAGTCTTAATTTCTGCCAGGTAGATGGCAATAGGCTCGCCCCTCTGTTACATAGGACTTAAACATAACTGGTGAAATGTGAGTACCCTATTAGGTACACCTCTACTTACCGCTTTGAGGATTACAGGTGTTATGTTATGTTTAAATCAGTCATGTAGCAGTACATAATTAAGTTTAATGGTTGTTAATTGTATTTACTTTAGCCCCTGTAGCCCTCAGACTATATGCCTATGTACAGACAGCGTCAGTATGTGCTAGCCCCTCAACACTCCGCCGAGAATAATCATAACCATCATCATTTCAGCCGAAAGACGTCCACTGCTGGACATAGGCCTCCCTCAAGTTTGGCCACATTGACATAACATGGGGGTTTTGCCCTAATCGCCACGCTTGGCAGGCGGGTTGGCGATCGCAGTACGGTTATCACAAAAGCACAGAGAACGCTGCTGCCCATTATCTGGCAAGTCCCTTAGTCGCCTCTTGCGACACCCACGGGAAGATATGGGATGGTGCTATTCCTTAAGGCCGACACCATACAGAGCATCCGCCGAGATGCCGGGGGGGTAACTACTTAATGGTTGAGATGTTTTCTTATCTTGACTGTCTCGTTGGTCATGAGGTCCTAAGCTCGATTCTCAGGTCAGTTTAAGACTGACCATCCCTGACTGACCAGTGTCATTGGAGTTTCTTAAGAAATTTCTCAGTAGCACCCACAAAATCTGGGTTTGTGCCCGGTAGATGGCAATAGAGTCGCCCCCTGCTGCATGGGACTTAAACATAATGGTGAAATGTGTGTGGGCTGTTAGGTACACCTCCATCTATTTACGTAGTCCCGGTAACCCTCAGGCTTCTTGCTCTTGCTTCTAATAGATGATTTCTGTCGTTGAGATATTTTCTAATCTTATTATCATGTTCGTGAGCTAAGTAAAAAATTTTATGGTGAAGAAATTCTGTGGTTAAGAGCGTTTATACCCTACGGCATTTAATACAAACTTTCAAGTAATTATTTTCCGAAATGACTGAACAGATTTTAATGAAACTTCCTACGCATAAGCAGTATACATAGGTCTAAAAGTTACTAAAAAACATTTTCGAAAAGTCTTTTGAAAATGAAATTAATTGTAAATTTCTGTTTCTATTGATAATTAAAAATCGGGCTAATTTAGCTGTAACATAATTTTTCGAAAATGTTTTAGAGTAACTTTTTAGACCTATGTATACTGCTTATGCGTAGGACAGTCATTTCGGAAAATAACGACTTGAAAGTTTGTATGAAATGCCGTAGGGTATAAACGCGCTTAAGGCTGGCTAGGCTTTGTTGAGTATCTTTGCTTGCAAACAATAACGAGATTGTCTTGGATCTCATATTGCGAACTCTCATTGTAACTTCGAATGTTGAGTTTGTTTGATTCTCATTTTTCTCTTTATAAAATAAAATAGGCTTGTCACACGACGTGGGGCATCAGTAGCAAAATAGATCTAATCTATCTGAATATAAAGTGCAAAGCAAGCACTGGAACCTTTTTAGAATCATCAACCTAAGCTTGTCCCAAAAATTTCCTGCAACCACCCAGCAGAAAATCAATAATAATTGTAAATCAGCCTTCAAAGTAAAATACTCCAAGCAATAAACAACCTTAACAACCACAATTAAATTATAGAGTAATAATATTTTGATGCAAAAACAACTATACAAACAAATTAATACTCTTCGAACGGTGACGGCAAAATTGTACCAAACTCAATTTGTAAGCCGCTAAACACACTGTTCCGTAATGCATTTATAATTGTTAAATTGCTTAATAGCAGAGAAATAATTTGCTGTTATTATAATAACAGTTCTTTATTATACTTGTTGGCTAATAAGCAGCTACTATCTTTAACGAATTAATTGATTAATTTATTTCGAATCAAGTTTAAATGTGCTTAATCTTTTCGTAATTGTTTTCGTGCAGGTTTTGTTTGCACTTAAAATAATTTGTCGTTACAGCCGCTAATTATAAAAAGCTCGACAAAGGTGCCTGGAACAAGCAAAAGAAATATTCTACTTTTATCCATTTTTCGTCTTCGTCTGCGTCACATTTTCCCCGTTTTTGTAACAATTTTCATTGATGCTCCTTTCGGTCTTAGCGTGATTTTAGGTGTTGTTTTGCATTCTCCTCAAAATTCTAGAGGTTGACACAAAAGACATGAACGTTAAATTACCGTACCTAGTTAAGCTTCTTCTTCTTCTATATAAATAAAAATGAATGTTGGTAAGCGCATAACTCAAGAATGGCTAAACCAATTCGGCAAATTTATTTTTTTGTATGTTCCTTAAAGTCCACGGAAGGTTTTAAAACTAAAAAATAAAAAACTTTTGACAGAACGAAGTCTGTCCGGGCAACTAGTTTTTTGTTGTTGTTGTTTTGCCAGTATTTCAGAATAACCCCCTTAACGTGGTAAGGAATAAGAAATAATCGAATAAGTGTTTGAGATTGTTGTGCCGATTTCAGTAAATAAGAAAAATCTAATTACCTACCCATTTTATGATTAATTCGTGTCGAGAATCATTAGTATAGTTACCGCCTTGAATTTGACGAGGATGCAAAACAACAGCTTGTATAGCCTTCCTCTATAAATGCGCTATCGAACACTAAAAGATTTTTTTCTATTCGCAACAGCATTTCCTTAGATAACCGCGTTCAACCAAAAAAACGAACGCTTCAGTTTTATAATATTAGTAGTAGATTTAGATAGCCGTGGCCTTAGCACGAGTGCGCGGTATAAACGTAAAGTAAATACATCGATTTTTGAATCGAAAATACAATTTTCTTATATCATTTTAGTTGAACTGTGTGAAACAAGCACAATCAGTACCATCCATAGAAGTTAATGCATTTATAAAATTTTGAAAATATTAATTGCGAAACGGGTATTTTTTTCATTTTTAAATCGACGTACTTTTTGTTACGTTTACGCCTCTGGTCTTATTTAAGAACACTAGTGAAGTAACCCTTTCGAAGGAAGAGCCAAACATGAAAAGGGACATGGTCATAAGTAATAAAGAGGAAAGACAGATATAGATGTAACAATAACATAACGCCTGTCATCCTGAAAGGGTTAACCTGTCGTGTACCTATTATAGTACACCTACATTTCGTCAGTTAAAAATGAATTAACAAAACTTTGGTCATCCAAGAACAGGCAAAAGACATGTGGGTCGTCTGGCGTCGAGATGGGCAGACGACATAGTTGTCATCGGGGGAAAAACCTGGCTGAGGCTGGCCAGGACCGTGGAGATTGGCACAAGAAAACGGAGGCTTATAGCCAGCGGGCTGTGGATGATGATGATGGTCGACTCTGAGCAAGAGGTCCTGGTTTCGATTCCCAACTAGGGCACGGGCAAAGTGTTGCTGGGTTTTTCACCGGCAGTTCCTCATTAGCAGCCACGGAGTCTGGTTTGTCCAAATGGAATTTCTCAGTACCTGCCATGAAGGTTGGATAAGTGCCCGGTTGATGGCAAGATGCTTGCCCCCAACGTGGAACATAAACATAAACACAACTGGCGAAATGTGGGGGTACACTTTTGCCTAACCTCTCAGCGTCAAGCGTGATGTTATAGATAAAAATACTTAATTTGTCAAACATGCGTTTACATAAACTGACTAATCAGACATGCAAGGTATTGAATTAATATAAATAATGTAAAATATGCCTGCAAATTGCCTCGTGACTCGCATGCTCTAGATATATTTGTTGATGATAGCTATAAATCTTACTTTCCAGTCGTTTTAATTACTCCATAAACCCAAGAACTTCCCGTTTCTCGGAACATCCGTGTCCTTTCATTTCGTTCTGATGTTCTGCGGAACAATTTATGGCTGCTCCTCACACCCTTGGGTCTTGCTGCATGATATCTAGTTGTTGGCGTAATGTATGTCGAGCCCTGAGGCACAGTGTAGGTGGAACAGAAGTGCTAGTTGGTCGTGTTCTTGAAATAATCACCCGATGGATGTGTGCGTCTAAATGCGGGGATATGTAAAAGAGACGACTTAGGAATTCTCTGAAAAATAACAACAACCATTGTTCTAAGCAAAGGCGCAAAGGCTGAGGGCTTTTGAAAGCCTATGCAATTAATCTAATACTTATATGTATAGGTAATTAGGAAATCGACTCGTATTAGATTATTCAAAGATGATCGGAATTATTATTAGGTAACTAAAATATTAATAAATTATTAAAGAGCGTCAAAAACCTCTACCTCAACGCTGTCAGCTGGTAATGTGCCCAAGTGACTAGCATTGTCACATTGTATGGCAATACTTAGCCTCTTAGTCACAGGAAGCGTCAACTAAGCGTTTATAAATTTCCTTTGAGCACTCGGCCCCCACGGCCCCAGAGTTTCAACCCCAAAGGGCACGAAAATATAGTTACCACAAAGGTTACTGCGATCGCCAACCCGCCTGCCAAGCGTGGCGTTATGGCAAAACCCCACATGTTATGTCAATGTGGCGAAACTTGGGGGAGGCCTTTGTCTAGCAGTGGACGTCCTTCGGCTGAAATGATGATGATGATGAAAGGTTACTATATTTACGCCGCTTGAGGTTCTCCGCAGTGTCGAGTTTAGTTTTCCTTACATCCTGACAAACTTTTGAATTTATAATATTAATTGCTGCTGCCCGCGTGTTCGTTCGCGTGGAAATTTTGATTAGATGTTGGCCGGTTCTCAGACGTACCCGATATGCACACAAAATTTAATACAAATCGGTTTAACCGTTTCGGAGGAGTTTGGTAACAAACACCGCGACACGAGAATTTTATATGTCAATCACAAAACTACCACGAGATTCGACAGTATACTTTCATAATCGGTGGTCCTGGTGTAAACACAGTGCCACCGAAACGTTAATTTTGCTGTTACTTCTTGCTATCAATGGCATGAAATTTTGATATCCCAAAACTTCGCAACTTACTTTAATGGCGTCGTTGTTGGCAGTGCAGAGCGCATTTAACAACTTGTTTCTTTTTAGCATGTGCTAGTAGCAAGCTAAAACCATCAGAAAATTATACAGCCTCTTTATTAATAACGCCTACTCTTCCCAGTTTCACTACTGCACCATCCCCTGCCATGCCATCACTGGTCAGTCGTGAGATTCTCTCTGCCGGGGGCACCCAGCTTGTTTATAGCAGTATTTAATTACTACGCCCAGTGAATCTAGATTATTACATTAGTTATGGGCTGTCTCCTGACAGATCACGAAGCTAATAGGCTGATAGCTAATAAATGATGGCACCTTCGATTTTTGGTCTGATTATTTTGTGTCGTGAATGGTTTAACAGGTGTCTGATTGCCAGTTAGCGTGACTGTTCAAAATATTTTAAGTATGGTTTGCAAAATGATTCTTTTTTGACTGATTCAAAATATATTCTTATATAATCAAATCAAAATACTTTATTTTATATAGGCCTACATGGGCACTTATAAAACGTCGACAAAAGGTGCACGGTTCGGTTTGGTCGTTCCTATGGAGAAGAACCGGCAAGAAACTCAATGGTCTTTTAAAATCATTTGGTTTTACAATATTTTACAGCATTAGTACTTAAGTAAGGGAGGACAGCGTAGGCCCGACAATAAATCGTTGCTTACAACAAAAGGTGACAAAAGGTAGAAGAAGATAAAAAAAAACTTATGATTTACGGCCTCTCTATAGTCTATTTAACAGGTCACAGAATCTCCTAGCTAAAACGCCTGAAAGGTCTGAACAAGATATATGTATGTAGCGATATTTTCCACTCAGATTCGCTGACGGTTCGTGGATCTCTCGTGGCTAAAATAACAGCTACACCCATACCAGCCACAGCCGTATTCTTTGGTAAGGTTAATCTTAAAGGTTAAGCAACGCTTGCCAGGGTTGGCATCTGGAGGTTGATCAACCATTACATCCCCAGTTTCCTCCGTGCCTCAGAAACCACGTTAAACCGTTGGTCCCGGCCTACATTGGTAGAATTTTGACGACAGTCGTTATAGGTAGTAAGTGGGCCGAAAGTCTGACAACCAGTGTAACCAAGGGGTATCGTATTATCCAGTACTAACTGGGTTGTGGAGGTCAGATAGGCAGTCGCTCCATGTAAAATGCTGGTACTTAGCTGCATCGGTTGTTAGTTGAAAAAAGCTAAGCAGAGATGATGATCATTTGAATGAATTTCTACAGTAGCCAGTCACATCGCTGATAACAATTAAAAACACCATTTTAAAAGAACACTTCAAAGCTTCACACCCGTTGGACTGACGACGTGGCATCAAGTAGCAGTATAATACATTTATCTTGTTTTACACTTGTGACATACATAGAATCTCGAACCACCAAAAAAACTGCCTTGTCAGACACCATTAGCAATCCAAAAAAATCCTCGCTATCCACATTCGGCATCCACCTCTACAGCTCTTAATCAAACGCGACAACCGCCAGCGGCACGCTCTAACTCAAGCAAATGCGCCGGCGCATAAATCTCGCGCACTGATTAAACCCCAGTTAACAATGACGGCTATAACGTCGCGGTGCTTCTGACGGCTAATTGTATGATAATTCATGCAAAATGGACGATTCAATGGATTCTCTGTGGTTGGTTGTAGCCTGGAGGACCGAAAGTTGGTTGATCTATGGAGCTCGGTTGGTAGCGGTCGGATTAATGAATTGATGTCGATATGTGAATGAATTGTTTGTGAAATGGCTTTCTGTGTCTTGGCTTTCACCGGACAAAATTTATTGAATTCCATGAAATTATTTATTTAACCACTTATTTGACAGTACCTATAAAAACATTTCATTTCACACCCTATTTTACGTTTTAAATGACAGCAGTATCATTTAATCTGCCGTGTTCTTTGGTAAGTAAGAAATTTATTACACCCCCTATTATATTCGTGGGCATCATTCTGGCATCCAGTCTGACTAAGGAGTATCTTATTACCCAGTTGATGGGTTGTGGAGGTCAGATAGGCGGTCGCTTCATGTAAAATACTGGTACTCGGCTGCATCCGGTTAGACTGGAAGCCGACCCCAAGATAGTTTGGGAAAATGCTAGGCAGATGATGATTTTATTCGTGGGCTTCAGTTGAAAATTAGCATCACGAGGTATACCTTGTGTTTACTTTTGTTTGCTGAGCTTGAGACCCTATTGGCATTAAAAGTTTTGATTATTTATTTTGTTTAATTGGTGTTTCTTATAATGCTGTTGGTGTTTTTATAATGCCAATAAAGTTTTCTCTTTTTTATTTTAGTACCCGCCTTGCAGGAACATCTTGTTGTATACATTTCCACTTACTGGAAACAAATACGATGCAAGCAGATCTTGCATGGGTTCAGAATTGGAAACGTCAATCCTTGCATCAATTCCTGAGGTCGTACAAAGGTGCACTGGTCATTCTTCTACTTCTTCTCATGTTGAAGACCTGGACAGCTTTAGTGAACACTTTTTTTAATAAAAACTTTGCCCCCCCCCACATTTAGAATTTCTCGTGTTTCGGTGCGTTTACAAACATTTAAACTCTTATTCACTAATAGACACACCCGGTGAAACTGTACGCCATACAAATATTTTTGCCGTGACGGAATCGAACCCGCGACACGCAGAGCAGCGGTCGATTGCTTATCTTCTGAAATTTAGCAAATCACAAAACATGATCTAAATAACCTATTAGGGCGCGTTCACACTATTTCGTTCCGATAGATTATCGTGTCGTTTAAAGCGCTGTGGCTTATGTATTTGATTGGAGGTGTTCACATGACAGACACGATTAATGAATTTGATGCTGGGGTAATTGGATGGATTGTTTGAATGGATTTGTCAGTATTTCTTTCCCATCACTATACTACCATTAAGACCATTAACTAACAGACACTCACAATCACTTTCTCGTCCACTTTTTCCTCTCAATATTTAGCAGTGCGCAATGCGGACGAGTGTGCGGTATTGAATGTAAATCAGCCTCCCACGCGGTGACCTTGCGGTGTGGGCGACGCATTCTTGCTGCCATCGACTGTTGCTATCGACACCATCCGGACTTTAGATAATGGCTAACAATAATATGCAAGAATATTTAGTTTTTATTCCGCAAACATTTGAAGCACCCAAAATTACATATTGGATGTGAAATAGAGCTCCAAAAATTTAATGTGCAGAATCTGCGATAGTTATCTTACAACCTAAACTTACAGCAATACTCGACTCGTATTCGGGCGAGAAGTAACAAGGTAATTACCTGATTCTGTAATTTATTCTGGTCGGATAGAATTCTGATAATACATAGAAACTGCCATCATCTATAAAACCTTCAAGTACCCTTAAAGCTTGATCAGTAAATCCCAATAAACTTACACAAAATGATATAAAAGGGTTTCCATGCATAGTGGCAGACTCTAGAATACTCTAGATCCTGAAGTGAAGGTGGTCCAACACTAAATAAAGGTCTTAGCAGTAATAACTCGAGGTAATGCGACGATTCCGAGTTAAATTGAAATGTATTACAAGTGGGGTGGAATGCATTGTCGCTGTACCTGGTAGGGATAGCAAAAACAAACTGAGAGCATAATTATATTTTAAGGGTTTTTTTTATATTTAAAACTAAATCAGTGAGAATATATAACATTTTATATTAAAAAAAACACTGGCACACACAGATAAACCCTGAGAGGTTTGCGTTGTGTGCAAATAATCAACTTGTAATTTATATAAAGGCTCTTACCCGCTGCATCAGAATTACTTATGATATGTGGCACCAGATTTAATTAGATTAAGCAAACAGACGTCGGCGATCCGTCAACGTCTTGTTACGCGCCACCTTCCATGACAACTACTCAAGTCAATATGGCATTATGGCTACCCGCAACGACTTGACGTTTCGCCAGAGAGAATTGTAGACCGCTTCTCTCTCGTCTGTGGTAACAGTTTAGTTTGCAACGCGAATCATATGAAGCCTTTTTGCACACACGTGTAGTACAATTAATGTAATGGTGGTTTGTGATGTAGCTATCAAAAACTTAGAACATTTCCTAATTTATTTAGAGAAATAATAATTTAGTACCTAGTCTAAATTAGAAGATACATAAAGAACCTAAATAAATTAATTTGTTTTGGGAAAGGATTAGCTTTTGTTCATAACTTCATAAGCGATCTTCTTTCAAAATTTCATCCAGAACACCGGTAGCTGCGACGAGTTATAACAAAAACGTATTTTTAACAACCTGACCAAGAATACCACAAACACTTAAAGACTATAAAGTTTTCTTAACACACACCACTAACAAACGTGCTAACAAGCAAAACAGCAGAAAAACATGTAATTTATAACCTCAACAATTTATTCCTTGTTCTAAATAATGAAACTATATAAATTCAGTATTTAAACTTCGCTCCCCGAGGCGTCATAGCACCTTCCTTATTAAGTGCATCACTTTATCCAACTCGATATGAAAACCAATAAAAATGATAAAAAGTTTCTCATCTCTGAATATTTTATTAGAAACTAGCTTTGCCCGTGGCTGGTCGTGAATAATTTTGTCTTTTGTAACTATCACTTGAGATAATTAATTTAGACATCAACGGACAAAGTTGGTTCAGAAAATATTTTTTTGCTCGAGTTTTTATGAATATTATTTTCATTTTTCAGTCAGTAAAGTGCATTCAATTTGCAATTTAATTTAGTCCCATTAGGTTTTATTGATAACGGTTACTCAATGTAAAGTAATGATTAATGTCTAGTCAACTATATTTACGAGAAAATTTACTGAAGTGTAAACGTCTCTTAACTTTAAGCAACTTTAAAAAGAGATTTTTTTTTTTTCGTAGATTGTCTCAGTTACTACCAAAATGTCATTATTTATAGACAGTTTTGACAGTGTTTTCGATGTTATGAAAGACACTACCCACTTTTGACTAAACTCTGGTCGAGTAAAACCAAAAACCATCAAACTGATTATTATTCCAATTCCTCCATACTTCTCTATTACTCGTCATCTCATCAAGCACACACATAAAAGCCAAATACTCAACGAACGATATTAACAACACACGCAAGTGTGCCAAACCACCAACAACACAAAAAAAAAAAAAAAAAAATTCTAATTTTTAAAACAGACACACCACTCGCACGCAATAACTTAGGGTCTTTATCATAAGCAAAGATAAAATTTACGCATTATTTAACTTTTTGATTCAATTACGGTCTATATACATATTTAGTATCTACTGATAGAGCCTCCTACATACAAATGGGTTTATCAACGCGAGTTCACTTACGTACGACAACCAATAAACCTATTCAAAACCAGTTTACGTGGATCTCATTGTACGGGAAGCTCATACAAACCGAGGTCAGGTTATATTGGAAATATATAGCTTGATGTTCGTCTCGTGTATTTCTATGTCAGGAGTAGATGTGACAAAAAGCTGATTGGTTATGCATTCCTCGTGAGCCTAGCTAGGTAAATAGGCATATCTATGTGTTTATCTATTATATTTTCTTTGGCTTTCAAAGTGCGTTTGGATGTTGTTTTTCTTTTGATGGACAGTAATTTATAGATGAACCATGTTTATGGTGAAATGAGGTCTTATTGCGACGCCACTAACGGAAGGTCTGTGTCGAGTTTTTTGTAGAAGTGTAGAAGTAAGGAGGAAAAATGGTTTACAGGTCCTTTCCATTTATGTGTCCCCTTATGACGGCACATTACATATAAGAACACTGGCCTGGAGTTCGGTAAATATCCCACGAAATTTCCCAATACCGGCGGGATAAAAAGTATCCTATGTGTTAATCCAGTTTATGAACTACCCGTGTGCCAAATTTCATCCAAATCAGTTCAGTAGTTTTCGCGTGAAAGAGTGATAATCATCCATTCATCCATCCCCACAAACTTTTGCATTTATAATATTAAGTAGGATAGGAATTAGGATCCGTCCCATGCTAAGATACTATTATTCAGACAATAACGTCTGTTTTAAAGCTAACATACTTTTAAGGTTTCCACCAAAGCCGAGACGAGTAAAGACAAACGAAGCTCTGCGGAGACGTGCGGAGCCTTGCGGAGACGTGAGGAGCTCTGCGGACACGTGCGAAGCGGTGTGGAGATTTAGGCTGCGGTTCCACTGAGGCGGAGCAGAGCAGAGCGGAGACGAGCTGTGCCGCGATTCACCAATCACATGGCTTGAAATCCACATCTCTTCTCCACTCTGCCATGTGATTGGTGAATCGCGGCACAGCTCCTTCCGCCTCAGTGGAACCGCAGCCTGAAGGAGCATTAAAAAACACACGAAAGAAAAAACATCACAGTTCAAAATAATTTCATCTATCTAAATCTTTCCCAGATTCCCCTGACGTTGCTAACGCTGCTAGATCGCTGTGCGTTTAAATCAGGCAAGTTAGACTTAACGCGTCAATCGTTCTCAAGTCACGACTGACTTATAGCACCCTTAAATGTCCACTGTGTTCACTGCTGAACCTAGGCTAGATTGAATGATGATGAAGTCCTCATCTTGCTCTTCTTCTGATTTTCTAAAGATTTTTCACTGACTTTAAAGCTTACTTAAATTTTTTTTGTTCATCAACATCAGCCTGTATTCGTTCACTGCTGGACATAGGCCTCTCCCATGACACGCCACTGAGCACAATCCTCGGCCACTCTCATCCAGCTCTTGCCAGCTGCCTTGCGCAGATCATCGCTCCACCGAGTCTGAGGACGTCCTACGCTAAGTTTACCGATCTGTGGTGTCCACTCAAGAACTCGTCTACCCCAACGGTTATCCGTTCTTCGGGTTATATGGCCGGCCCATTGCCACTTCAGCGTGCTAATGCGGTGGGCTATGTCGATAACCTTGGTTCTCTGTCGAATCACCTTGTTACGAACTCGATCTTTCAGAGAAACCCCGAGCATAGCTCTTCTCTCCATATTTTCTTTGTTCATTTCCTTTTATTACAAGAGCACAGTGTCCACTGTAGAACAAAGGCCTCTCAAATCGCAAACTATTTAAATCTCTTTTTCTTCTTATGTCCTTGTTTTATTTGCTAACCCTACAAAAGCGTTGTTCGTTTAACTTTCGCACGTAGTACTTAACTCGGTTCTGTAGCTCTCAATGACGTATAGTTGCGAAGCTACATCACTATAGGAGAAAAGCACGCCACGCAAAACTAAACTAAACATTGTGCTTCTTTGGAAAGATTGAATAGTTGCATCACTGTGCACTGCCTTAAATAACAGTGGCGCTTAGGATTGAGTTGATAACTCGGCTCGAAGTCAGTTTAACAAAGAGCATGCATCCGTAACTTAAAAATATGGGTGCTAGGAACTATATGTAGGTCGTCTTGATAAAATTACGCACAAATTCATCATATGCCTAGCCTTTTCCCAACTGTGTTGTGATCGGCTTCTAGTCTAACCGGATGCAGCTGAATACCAGTATATTACATGGAGCGACTGCCTATCTGACCTCCACAACCCAGTTTGTGCTGGGTAATACGATACCGTTTGGTAAGATTAGTTGTTAGACTTTTGGGCCACTGAACACCTGTAACGACTGTCAAAGATCTACTAATGACAGTTGGGACCAACAGCTTAACTTGCTTTCCGAGCCACGGAGGAAACTCGGTATGTGATGGGTGATCACCCATTCATTTACGCGTAAATTATATCCATGTAAATATAGACAAACTTACAAGAATAATGGTAATGTTGGGTGCAACTTTGTATACGGTAAACACCGTATACAAAGTTGCACCCAACATTACCACAGTCTGGAACTCGGAAGTTTTTCCTATCTTCGCACCCCACTTTCATCCAATCATCGTTCCTTGCTCCTCACTAAAAACTTCAAACAACAATAATAAATCAATTGCTACTTAACAAACAACCTTACTATGGAACATCAGCCGATACCTTTCACAATTCTAATTCAATACAAAATCTCAGAAACAGGCTCCTGAACGACAATCCATCACCATTTTACATCACAAATAATACTAATAAGGAAATTGTTAAAATACCAACAGCGGTTTTATGAAACAAAAAGTACATGGAATACTAGCATTAATTGCAATTATGGCGCCCTCTATGTTTGAGACGTGTTTTTGTATCACACCTAAGGGCGAGAATCCGATAATTGTAGCTCGTTCAATATTCATGGATTAATTACAAGTGCCTGAGGAAGTCTGGTTTGCTCTCTGTAGACGTTTGTGGAGAGATGACACCTCGTTGGCCTAAGCCCGTTGCTTTTCATGATGCAGCCGTAGAAGGACGTACAATTAGCTAGTTGAAATGGCAGTTGGGGATGCCTTTTTAATTGGTAATAAGAAAATGATTTGAGACAATATTAGTATACGGGTATCCCTTGTGGAGAGCCATCGATATCTGTCTTGCATTTTAAAATGCTCATACAAACAACACTGTATACAAATAATGTGTATGGAATTATTCGAGGCTCAGATTGTGTGGGGCAGGGAGACCTGTGTCTCAGTAGAGGAATTCTTGGTTGACTATTTTGTAAGCTTTTGCTCTGATTGGAAAATGTCCCTGTCAATCTATCCTGAGTTACCCTCCCGCAAAGAACACGAATTAAAAATCAATTCATCACACAAAAGACTCGTATTGCCATATAATTGAGTCATCGTATTCAGCTATAGTAAGAAAAACCATACTTAAATACTATTAATGTGAAAGTGACTCTATTTGTTTGTTTGTTGCCTTTTCACGACTAAACGGCTGATCTGTGATCGTAATGAAATTTGGCAAAGAAAATATAGAACGAGTATATCCTGGAGACATAGCCTGTCTTGTTTTCTATGTAGTTACACATAAAAATTTCTCGCGAACGAAATCGCAGGCCAGTAAACTATAAATTGTCGTTCACAACAGTAATATTGAAATTAAGACACGCCGAAATACAGACATTGCCTAGTTCGGTTGCAGTGGCTACATCCATTTATTATAAACTAATTACTGCTAAAGTTTTTTCTGTAAAATATTGCTAAGTTTTTTGAGAAATAAATTTATTATTTATTAATTTCCTCATTGACCTCATGTATCTGCTCCATATTATCCCTTTATAAGCTCTTAGCAGAACATCACTATCGAACTACAGAGGTACTAAAAGCTCTATATTCCCCTCTCATTTTAGATAAACATGGAAATAAAGCAGTCGTGCGAATACCAATTAGATGTGATTAGTAAATGCAGTGGTACGTCAGCGATCCGAAGAGTACTTGGTAGTTGTAACACCGGTCGAATTTCCACTTGGGTTCAGGGAGGGCAGAACTCAGGAAACATACTAAAATCGGTACAGAAACTTGTGCGAATATTCCAATCATTCTGTATCCTTTAAAAACAGGAACGGAAGACAAAGTATTTCTATAATGATAATATTATGATGAACAGGTTTTATATATACTGATTTCATACTGGTTTCATATATTTACCCTATTAAAACTACCGGATAAAGCGTTCTCCTACCTAATTGTGATTGAGTAAATAAAGACAAAGATTTCCAATAAATTCAGTTATGTTCAGATTATTAATATTAGCACTGAAAACAAACATTCTCATATCAAAACCTACAATTTCACCATCCTCCTCGGGCTAACAATTTCCTTTGCCCATCATTTTTCTTTCGATAATTTAAGCTTCACTGAAAATAAATCAGTCATCTTCTAAAATATGTAACTTTATTCATCTCATGCCTGCAATGTTGGTTCAAGCCACCTTCCTGCTCAATCTTCTTCAATTTTCTCCACAATTATCGTCCATCACACCACGCATACGCCGAAGGCTGCAAAAGAAACCTAAGCAGTACTTACAAAATTTACTAGTGAGAACTCCTTATTACGAAGGCTTCGTAATATTAATTAATTTTGCATAAAGCGTCCGGAGCGGTTTATAGCCAGTCGCCGGCGGGTGAGAAACGTCCGAGTTTGAAGCGACCAAACTGTGAGATTAACGGGAGTACGGGTACTGTGGAGGTTTTAAAGGGATGACACTTATGTGGATTTTCGTTTGTGGCAACATTCTGTGGCCAGTTTTGGGAGGTTCAACAGTTTTAAAGTCCCCTTTTATAATTATTTTTTCCTTCCTTCTCTTTTAACGATTGTCTGGCAGTTGTAGTACTTTTAGCGACCTTCAGAAATGCCATTTTTTTGGTAATATTCGTCGTGTCGTTGAGCTCCTTGAGTTATGAGTGGAGCTTCACGATAACTGCCAAATGCTTGCACTGGCTGGACAGGTCCACTCAAATCTGTGACGTTCTTTCTTCAAAAAGCCATCTCAGACATTTATCTGCTTAGTCCTCGTGAGAGAAGACCAATATTATGTCGAGACCTTAAAATAAACTATGACCTTTAGGGCCTAAGCACACGGCGTATTTTAAACACGCAGACGCGCGTTTCAGGAACACGCGATTTCTGCGCCGTAGATGCCAATTTTTGCGTTTTTATAGAATCAAACGCGCGTAAAACGCGATACAATCGTGCGTGTGAAGCGCGTTCGAAACTCGTTTGAAGCGCGTTCGAAACTCGTTTGAAGCGTGTACAAGGGGTCGGAGGAGGGTAGAGGAGGGGCGCGCGCTCACGTCACCCCACCGCCCGCACCGCAGTTACGAGGAATTTCTGACCAAAACGCGAACGCTACGAGCGACTACAGCGCGTCTGTATCGCTGTATCTGCGCGTATACGCGCATCAGACGCGCGTTTCACGATCACCCCGTGTGCTTAGGTTACAAGGTTGCGTTCAAATCTCGTTTAAAACGCGTAAACGCGCGTCGTCTGCGCGTAAAATACGCCGTGTGCTAAGGGCCTTAAGTTCGTTTTGGCTGTTTCTGCTCAAACTAGACAGGTGCAAAGCACCGGCCTCATCAAGTATTAAAAAAGGACGACGTGTTTGTAAAAACCGATTTGCAAAATAAACGGGTGCGCCAAAGTTCACCTAAATTTTCAACTCCGATAATTCGAAATCCGAAAATGTTCTTTCTAACATTTTTCATCCTAACAATCACAATTCCTAACTACTCTGTCTCTAATGTTCATAATTCCGAAGCATTCAACTTCATAATGTCAGTAGCAATAAACATCTATTATACTTTTATTTGTTTTCCTATATTTTCTCAACATAACCATCTTTTACACTATTATTCAAAGTCATATCTTTTTTGTTTATATTTCTTTTTATTCATAATAATCAGTATTATATACATTAATTTTGCGTAACTTGATAACTGCAAAGATGGTGTCACCTTGTTTCGCAGACTGAAGTTTCACAGAATTTCGTTTCACAGAAAATGTTTCACATACTATTTGGTCCTCGTATTTTTATTTCGAATATTTTTGTTTCCACTATTATTTACTTGAATGAAACATATTTTAGAGAAACACAATTCAATGAATTTTAAAATCACATTTTTTTATTTAGCAAACGTATGAAACAGTAGAATTATTTTTTAACGAATGTTGTTTGTTCGATGTATGTTTCCATCGTATTTTATTTCAACGATTTTTTAACCTTAAATTAATTATTTTTCTTTAAAAGTCGAAATGTTGTGCTACAAAAGTTAGTGACAGAAACGAATGGCTGTAAAACCGACTCTACGTAGTCTTGTCTGCCCTACCCCTAGAGTGTTAATTAAAATTGCGTAGGCGCGGAGGGGCAAGGCGGCCCGCAAGCTGAGGAGCAGGTGGTTTTAACACTCGGCGCCGCGGCTGAGGCTGGCCGGCCAAGCCGGCCAGCAAGCCGAAGCCGCGGTGGTGAGCGTGAAACACATCTGCGACGATAAGCTCGCATGGGACCGCCGGAGCCCCGCAGTGCCGGAGCCGTGACAGAAACCATACCTGCTGCATGTTGCATGCATGCTGCATGTTGCATGCTTGCTGCATGCTTGCTTGCATGCTGCATGCTTGCTTGCACGCTGCAAGTTGCATGCTTGCTTGCATGATGCATGCAACAGACATGGACACTATTAGTGAGAATAACAAGATTATTTTCCTGCTTCACAAGAATTTACTTGCATTATTTTTGTAAACTCGGTGTTGTAATTTTATAGGAGGGTATGTATTTTATCAAAGGTATGAATTGAAACGTTTACATACTGTCATTCGATTAAACGTTATTTTTGGTAATAAGTTTTATGTAAAACAAACAATATGTGGATAAAGAATATTTGATTTGTTATTCTATGATATGAATATTCTAACATGAAACTTTATTTGAAACAAAGATCGATGATTTAAATTTCTTAAAAGTAAGTATTCTGCGTATTGATTATTCTATGAAATAATATGATCACAAACAATTTATGTGAAACGAAATTTGATTAAACAATTAGCGATGAAACAAAGCACAACCCTAAAAAGATATCCATAGGTTAGGTTAGGTTAGAACTGTGACCAACTACGCGCGAGCCGAGCGAGCGGCCGGCGAGCGCTACCTCGAAAATGGTCGCGAAAGTAGTTCTAAGTATTTTTTTCACAGTGCCCCAAGACGACACTCTGACCTGAATTTCATTAATTTAAGACAAAATTCAGTGAAACGACCTTTAATCATTCTAAACAGTTGGTTTTATGGTGGTTTTTATATTTACGTTATGTAAAGTATACCCCCAAATAATAGTCATACCTTCAAATTAAAACTATAAATATCATCTTCTACCCACATATATTTTTTATTTCACTTGGTAAATGTTTCTTTCTGAGTATGAGTGAAAATATTATGGAAATTATGATTAGGGATAAAAGCGTTATGACAAAAAACAGTAGGAGTTAAATAAATTTACAGTAATGATATTATTCATTACAATTTTCGGAAACATGAGTGTTATGAACATCGCCGGTAGCACTACAAATAGTATGAATGAAAACTTAAGGATGAAAAATTTTAGGAAGAGTGATCATTCGGATTACAAATCGTTAGGAAGAACAATTTCGGGTAAAGAACTTTAGGTGAGCCAATATGGACCCAAAATAAACATCATTTATAAGCAACAACTTTTTCCTGTACGACATCTACAGACTATCATAATATTTAGTGTATCTGTAGAAAGCATAGGACCTATTTCCTATTTGATGTATCTAAACCATAGGCTATACTATAACCCTACAATAAAAGCCTTCATGGCGAGAAGAACAAGGCGCGTCCACGAGCAAAACGCAGCGCTAGCAGTTTTTCTCTACTCCTTACTTATACCCGGTACCCTGGCAAAATAACCTTGAGCTTTCGTTCCCTACGAATTCTATCTTCTATCTCCTTTGAGATACGTAGCCAGTACGCTCAGATTTGTTAACTTAGGTCGTTTTTGTTTAACTTATGTCTTGTCTTTTGTTGTTTAACTTAGGTCTTTTGAAAAAAAAAAATGTTTTATGTTCATTATTAAATTGCCTATCCATTAGTGTAAGTAGCAAATCAAAATAATGGTTCCTTTACCAGGAGAAGCATTTTATAAAAAAAAAACTCATTTCTGTGGTTTCGTTTCGAGATAAAGTAAACATTATACTACTTAAAACAAAACAAAAATACTACCACTTTGGATTCAAGATTATATGGAAATTTAATGTATTTTTATTAGTTGGTATGACTTTGGATAAAGAGTAGATAGTTTCAAAAAACGGCTACCACTCCGTTTTGCTCGAGGACGCGCCTTAATAAATAAATCAAACTTTATAATCCAGCTTTATTAGTACCTAAAACAATAATTCCGCTGAATCGTAAAATCAGGCAATGACCATCAATATACTAATTTCCGGAGGCTGTTCTGTACCTGTATGTGACTCTCATCCGGTCGCATTTCACGTGCTATCTCACTTTAAATCACTTAATATACAAGGTGTTGTTTTGCATCCTCGTCAAATTCAAGGCGGTAACTATGCTAACGATTCTCGTCCCAAATCACTAATAAAATGGGTACTTAGGTATTTTTTTTCTTATTTACGTAAATCGGTAAGTGTGAACTACCCGGATTTTAAACGCGGCCTGTCTGATTCTCGCCCTATAGCCGTGCTTCCAAACGTACAAACAATCTCAAACGTTTATTCGATAATTTCTTATGCCCTAAACCACGTTAAGGGGGTTATTCTGAAATACTGACAAAACTCAACAAGCAAAAACATCAGCGTTTTTATTAATAATCTAGGTACCGAAATTGATTATTAATGTATTTTCTGAACTCCTCCTGAATTTTGACGAGGATGCAAAACAATACCTTGTATATTACCACTAGCTTATGCTCACAGCTTCGCGGCTTTAATCGGTAACTGTGCCACAAAAACGTATCCTATTTTCTATTCCAGACTTTTATCTATCCCAACATACATCCATTGAGTAGTTTTTGCGTGGAAGAGTAACAAATATCCACGCATCGTATGTACCTACGAGTATATTAATGTGTAAATAGTTACACAGACTATCGCTGTATTGTTTCTCCCTCTGCCTCGAATCCATGCAAAGGTTGTCTTGAAAAGATTACATTTAGCGATAGGACCACCCATTGAAATATTGTCGAACATGTTGTGCCAAAATTAACAAAATGTTCGAGAACAAATGTGGGGCACAAACTTTCGCACACAATATTTGGTGAAATCGCACAATAGCGTAAATACGAACGATGTTTTGAAATACAACTAACCCGCAGCATTTTGATACTACACTGCGAACTCTGCGGTCCTGGAAATAAAACGGTAATAAAATAAATAGATACATGTCTTAGTGTTTAATGCCGTTTCCCGTACAACCGGCGGACGTTAGCGCAGGTCGTAAAGTTAATATTTTGCAAATATCAGTAATACTGCTTTATGGGGTAAATTAACGCACCTCTGGTTTTATTATTGGATCAAATGGTGCTGTCACCGTTAATATTGCTGGTGTTGAGTGTGGAGCCACGAAGATAGCGGTTAAATGTTTCATTCGGTCCCGCATTTATTTTATCACCACAACTTAGGTCGATGCATGGGTTTTGATCATTCCATTTGTTTTTATTTATTTGCCTACATTCCTTACAATACATGACATTAAACGAAGAAAGAAAGCAGTCTGTACCAACACAATATTATTATCAATCTCAATTATTTCTGTAAGGAACCACTTTTGAGCAGAGCCATCACCAAGCTATCTGTAGTAACTGTTTTTATTCTTACGCTATAGCACAAATACCTAAAATTTAATTATGCTAATATTTGCTGTACAGAACTCTCATCATGATGATGCTTCTGTGTGACCTAGTTCCAGCAGTAATCTTTCTGCTGAAATGATGAAGGCGAAGTCTACAGAAGAATATCACAAACAGTTTCTCTCACAACGGTTTATCCTCTATCTTCTCCGCTTCCCGCTTCGCTCATGTCCCCGCTCATTTCAAACCCCCACACCAAGCCCCAGGCATCTGACAGGACAAGTGTACTGTGTAGGCATATATTTAAATAATTCAGCCGTCGATACATAAATACATCGTGTCATCTACTTTTATGCAGCAATCTGATATCTGCTCGATGCTGCAAATGAGATGAGGTATCGGTATGTGACGCTCAGATGGATGGAATTTACAAGCTTGTATAAAGATATAGAGATTAATTTGCTGTATGATACTTTAAAGGCTTTGCTTGGGTTGGAATGTGTAGCAAAAGTTTTCTTTCAAAGTCAGAGTCAAACAATTTAGTTCAGTTAGGTGATTCAGAGGCACTTTTGACGACAAAATAAAGTAGGCACAGCTATAAAGGGTAAAAGATAAAATATTTATTTAGAAAGGCACCTAGTCTACCCGTCATTCCGACATTTTTTTTTGTTCTACTCCATACCTCCGCAACTTAATTACTCTTACTCCTTAACTTAGAGATATTGGATGTTAAAGTTCCAACCTTTTCATGAGTTTTTTTTTTTAATACAATTTTTTAAGGTTTTAACTTTACTTTAACTTTTTATAGGTAACTCAATGAACTGTTTAATATTCAATGCAAACAATCAGCACAATGTGTTGAGTGCGTTATTTTGAATATTACCGTAAAACGTGATTTTACAACCCAAAAAAAGTCGTTTCCCAGCAATATTTTTGTCTAGGGTTACTTAGTTTGATGTACGGAATGCTTGTATGGCGGTTTCGTGAAGGGTCCGTTTATATCTTGTATAGTCCAGTCGAATCTCCCTCTTATTTTTCTCGTGTTAAATAAAATCTTCACGGATAATCTTCACTAGGGGAGAATGCGGGGTTATGATAGGTCTCCTACTAAATAAACCTCATGGTGCTCATCCTGCTACGGAAGTCGGGCGTGCGTGGTGCATAATATGCCTCTTAAATTCGCCTATCCGAACCTAAGAGAGTCTAAACCTGTATGTTGACTTCTTCTGAAAAATGTCGGTAACGGAACATTGCATGTGAGCATTAACGGCCTATAACGTTCCTACTGCTGGGACACAGGCCTTCTATTCTAAGAGTGGGACTGCGCTATAATCCACCAATCAGGCCCAGAGCTGGTTCGTGGATAAACGGAACATATAGTCCGGGGAATTTACGCCGAATATTAGGCTAACTTTGCATTAATTAAAAACAGCGATTTTTTTCATTGAATGTATAGGGTATGGACAGGAGAGTATATTAAGCTGTATCCCGCGAAAAGTTCACCTCCGCGTGTATGTTTTTTTTAAGAAAACGTCTAATATGTATATAACTTGGTGGAAAAAAATATAAACAGGTATGTTTATTTGGAGTATTTGTAGAACAGATTGAGTACTACAAGTAGGTCAGAAAATTAAACATTTTCGTCCACGGAACACGCGTTTTTTAAAAAAAATCTTTTAATTTGACTTCGTACTTAAGGCAAAAATATTAACAGGACAAAAATAGCGCAAAAATGATTTATATCACCATGTCTAACTATTATTATGAAAATTAAACAAATTCTGCTCCGGACTTCACAGAAAATCAAGAAAATCAAAAAATCTTAAATACTACTTACGGCAAAAATGTAACAGGATTTAAATTCATTTAATAATGAGAAATATATAAATCCAAACCTTAATCCCCCAAAATTAAACAAATTAGAGCGATAATTAATATTGTCAAAGTAAAAATTAAATTACGATGCACGGTGTTAGCACTAAGCAGCGTGCGGCGTACGGCGTGTGCTAGTGTGCGTAAACAAGATAAGCGCTGCGTTCATTGTGTGCGTATGACTGTGTTGTTGTTTGAGTCGGTGTTTTATTGAGTTACGCGATTGTACACCTTATTTATATTTCGGAAAGATCAAATTCCTATGAAAGTGCTGCGCCAAATACAATAATAAAGCTTGCAGACGTATTTTACGTAAACATTAATTGATATTTTTTTTCACGAATTGCTTTAGAGTGTTTAATTTTCGTGTAAATAGGTTAGAAATAGCCTTTAGATGAAAGTTAAACTAAATTAAACCCTGTTACCTTTTTGCCTCAACCGCTATTGTAAAAAAACTGGTAATAATAACTTCCGGTAGTACAATTTGTTTAATTTTGTTTATTGGCGGTGTAGTATATTAATTTAAGTTATTTTATGTAAAAAAACCGCTGTTTATATTTTTGCCTTAAGTACAATCCAAAAATATCGTAAATGTTTTTTTACCGTAATTTCCGTGGACGAAAATGTTTAATTCTGAAAAAATTTATTACTGTCACCAATTCTTTACCTAAAGTAACTAAATTTGTCCTGTTAACTTTTTTTCCCATGTTTTTATTCACAAAAACGTGTTTTCGTCTTTTTCAGCTTGATCCGGTCTCGGAAAATGTTTAATTTTTTTTTATTATTTGAAGAGCTAAGGTCAAGTACACGATTCAAGAAAAAAATCGCTGTTTATATTTAATGCAGGGTTCAAATCTAACGGCCCCGGACTAATAAGTGTAATTTTAAAAGCTTTTGCATAACATAACAACACGTCTGTTTTTTTTTCGAAGAATTTAGCAGACGGGTCCCTCCACAATACCTAACACCCACTTTTTGGCAGTTATGTTTTAGTCTTCAAGATTTCTTAATATATAATTTCATCAGTATCACGGATGTAGAAATTAAAACTCCGTAGTATCTATCTAACGGTTAATATTTAGTCAAAAACAAAAGACGGTCAATTACAGAGCGCATTTCAATGACCATAGATAAGGAGTTTTGTCTCTGTGTCTGTGACATTGACAAATGTTTTAATGATTGCAGATTGTGTCATACATAATTTATATTGCAATCGTTCAATTTAGGTTTCTGGCGGATCCAAATAGCAGTTCATTTATTCGGATTGGTGTTTACTACTTGCCTCCATTAATTAAAGTATGATACCGCGGTTGCAAACAAATGTACTTTTTTGCTACCCACCGTAGCTCCGCAGGTCTTTAACATAACGCCTATTATAACCCAGTGAAAATAATGCCAAAAAATACTACTGAAAAAGTTATGTCAATCTTGTTGTAAGTCGTTCAGGAAAAACGTTTCGAAAGCGATGGCTACTTGTCTATGACTTCAGCATAAGTTAATAGACAATTTCAGAAATCGGATCAATTGTTTTTCAAATGACTGACTTTTATGAGCGGGAAATATGACCGATAGATTAATACTGGCCTTAAAATGCCCTTTAAGAGCCAAGGCAAGAAATCAATTAACATCATTGGATCAAGTAGCGAAACGTTATTGCTCATCAATAATCACTAATTAATTTTGAAATTCAATCACACAAATACTTATAACAGCTATAGATGTCAACCTATCTGTAATAGAAATCTAAAAATAACACTTTTAAAGTACCAATTATATAATGTTTATTTTTTAGTACCACCTATAAAATACTATGTTTGTCCATTCAAATAGAAACGAATGTAACCTATCCTAGGAGACCATTTTACACCCACGTAACAACTTACTATCCTAGACATATAAATATTTTATACTGGCAATAAAGCGGCTCTTAAAAAAAGAAATAATTTTACTTATCATAGGACTTTCAACCTTATTTTAAAAGTTCTAAAGGCGATTTGATAACGCGACCATAAGTTTATAAAAGTGATTAAAAAAGGTGGTTTTTTTTATTGAATGGTCACAGACAACAATAAGCACTCGATCACGAACTGTCAAACTAAATGTGAAGTGCCACGTGCCGAAATATCGTTAGGTTTGTTACACATTGATGCGTAAGCGAATTCTGCGGAATAATTTTAAATTCGTTAGGACTTTTTAGTTTTAGCTTGGAAACTTACGCCGCAGCTTTAGACCGTTTTTTTTTTAAATCAAGGATAATAAACTTTGAATGTACAAAAGAAAAGGTAAGGTTAAAAAAGTCATGAAGTCGAATCCAGAGCAGAATGCACAATGCAAAGTATAAATGAAATTTCGATTCCCATTACCGAATTACTCATTAACTAACTTTTCATTCACAATCTGGAGCATTTAATAGCAATGCAGACAATATTTTAATTCAAAAACTGTTTCACCTAATTTAACAACAAATGCCAGTCCCCCATAGTCAGCAACCACCATTACACCGGAACACACCCGATCACTCGCCTGATTGAAATCTAGAAAGCTATCATAGTTCGAGCATTATCTTCTATATTGTTTATGATATAAGCTGCCATAATACGACCTCCGTTGTCGATAGAACGCCTTTGGTAGGTCATGCGTAATCCCCATGCTCGTAGGTACGTTATTTTAATGTAGGTACTTAGTTGATAACCTCAATAAACTTATAAAAGTGTATATGTGCAAAAAAAGGCATTATTATGAAACTTTTATTTGTTTTGGTATATGAATAATGTACTAAATTAATGGTTTCTTTTTTCCATTGCAGGTCTCTTGTGTTCCTTGGATCAATTCAAACATATTGGTGAGTTGCCCACAAACCACTGTTGTAATTTATTAATTTAACTGATTTAACATATCCAGGCAAGTTTCCCTGGATATATATATTATTATCACCTGGATATGTTATTTTCTTATATATATAGATATAGAAAATAGCCTTATTTTTACGAATATGGGTTGTTTCTTCAATTATTACGATCCGACTAACTTATCATTCACTCTTTCGTTATTGAATGAAGTGGAATGCAGTGAATGGAAATGGATTAATGAAACTGATCCAGAATTTAGAGGTGATACATTACAGCTTGACTTAATAAGTAGGATATCAGTGGGCGCGTCTGTGCGCTCATTATCTCAGATCAGCCGATACCGAAGATGCAGTCGATTTTACCTGACCATCGACTTTATCTGACCATCGTCTGTCAAAATGGCATGAGTATGCATTTATGTATGCATTAATAAAAAAGGTGGATCATGAATCTCTTTTTAGAGAACTTTAAAATGTTGGTTATTCTTTTTAAGTATAGGGAAATTTAATTATGTAATTTCATAAAGTAATTCTACCAAACAGACTTAATAATATAACATTTACATCTAAACAATTCATCCCACACAATTTCCTAATAAACGCATTATAAAACAAATAAATCTGTAAGTACAAAGAGAAAACAACCGGACCAGTACTCGTCAATGATCAGATAGGCCGTTTTAGCCGCAGAAGTGACACCGCGGCGCTTTTGATTTACCTCTGTTCCGACGTCGTGAATAATGGCTATGAGCTTAACACTACTACTTCAGTACTTTAGGAAGTGACGGCCATGTACGGGTGTGGTTAGGTTAGCCTAGGGTTGCCGTTCGTCTGGAATTCCGGATGGAAATTTAGCTTAGTGTCGGTAACGCAAGTCAGGTCAGGTATTGTTTTGTATAGCGGGGTGGTTTAAACAGTCTTTGACAAAATAAAAAATATTTTTCAGGTAGTCAACAATCAATCTGTCATTTGCGTAGCTACGTAACACATGTACTATTAGTGACGTTTATTTTTTATAATTTTAAGCTTAACTGGTAATGACGCAACAAAACTGTCTCAATGATGTGACATTTATGATATTAAAAAAAAAACGCAAAATAAAAGATACAAATTAAAAAAAAAACCTAAACAAAATCTTTTTAGAGATCTGGGAACCCTAGGTTAGGTTAGGCCGGCAACACGATTAAAATAAGTTGAACCTAACTGCTACTTAACATCGGTGTTTGGCGATTTTTTTGTCGACAGTTCTTGATAACAAGTGACTTCTTCTTTTCTGGTCTGTGCAAGGATTTATTCCTTATTCCTTCGAACTAAGGGACTCTTGATTGTTAGTGTCTCCTTCTGTTGGGATTTTAGTCTTTATGTCTTAGAACTTAGGGACTTTGATTGTTATGTACTGTTACAGCTAAAACAGTTTTGTGTGTTGCGAAGTGATGAATGGTAGTCAGAGCTTAGTGGTGAAGACCATGATAGTCAATTAAAATGGTTTACGACTTAATGATTTTTTGGTACCATCGCTGAGTGTTTCATTTAAAAGGAGCTAAAATGGTTACGGTTGAATTTTGTAATTTATTGTCTTTTCTTCTGAGTGTTATTTGTCTAAAAAGACTAGTTAACATCGTTGTGATCAGATCGCGTAATAAAAGTGTTAGCTGCAGATTTATGATGTTTTTTTCCTGAATTCATTCGAACTTAACGACTTCGCATGATAGGGGAAATACGTCATGACGTCATATTTTATTTTACTTCAGTCAATGTCCATTTCGACTGTTAATTCCCAACGGTTCAAAAAAATCCGTCAAGTGCGTGTCGGACACGCGCACGAAGGGTTCCGTACCATTATTTATAAAAACGAAAAAATAAACTTTTTTGTATGGGAGCCTCCCTTTAATATTTTTTTTCTGTTTTTATTATTTTTTGTCATAGCATCAACAGAAATACATAAGCTGTAGAAATTTCAGCTGGCTAACTATCACGGTTCATGAGATACAGCCTGGTGACAGACGGACGGACGGACAGCGAAGTCTTAGTAATAGGGTCCCGTTTGACCCTATGAATACGGAACCCTAAAAATTGCAAAAATCTCGAGTGACATTTAGATTCTCAACTAACAGAAATTTAAGCCCATTTTCTATTAAAATAACACAAGAATTCCAGAATACACTTTCAATGTCCATTCCGTCTACATTTCACAAACCCACACAAATTAAGTTACAAAATGTAATCTCAGAATCGCAAGTGTGCGAGCCGCCTTCAAATCCGCAATGAGAGACAAATGTCCATGATAGCGGAATGATATCGCCGCGAGCGATTTAAGGCACAATGAGCTCTCAGAAATTTACGTGTCGCTGTCACGGATAAAACTATAAATCAGTCTAACTTACTATTGTCTGAAAAAATCAGTAAAAGTTCTACACTTGACTGCAGCAATCTGCTAACACTACATTTGACCTCAAAAATGAGGCAAAACTACTTTTGCCTGTTATAATTATGACTTTAAAAACTACTTATATATCTTTCAAATATACTTATGTATGTATGTATGTCTATGCTATGTGATATTTGATTTGCTAGGGTTTTTTTAGGCATACAATAGAATGTACTTGTTATTGTATTGTAATTGTAACCAAAATTTAAAAACATCTGTTTTACAACAGTGCTAATTATGTTGGTACAATGTCCGTCAAAACGCTAATAGCTATAATTATATTCTAGACTAGCTGTCCGGTGCAACTTCGTTTGCGTCACATTTTCCCCGTTTTCGCAACATTTTTCATTGCTGCTCCATTCCTATTGGTCGTAGCGTTATGATATATAACCTATAGACTTCCTCGATAAATGAGCTATCTAACACTGAAAGAATTTTTCAAATCGGACCAGTAGTTTTGGAGCCTATTTAATGCAAACAAACAAACAATCTGACAAACAAACAAGCTCTGTATGGTGTCGGAGGCTCTGTATGGTGTCGGACGTAAAGAATAGCACCATCCTATATCTTCCCGTGGGTGTCTTAAGAGGCGACTAAGGGACTTGCCAGAGAATGGGCAGCAGCGTTCTCTGTGCTTTTTTAACAACCGTACTGCGATTGCCAACCCGCCTGCCAAGCGTGGCGATTGTGGCAAAACCCCCCAAAATGCCAATGTGGCGACACTTGGGGAGGCCTATGTCCAGCAGTGGACGTCTTTTGGGCTGAAATGATGAAACAAACAATCAAATCTTGCCTCTTTATAATATTAGTTAGACAACCTGTGGACATACAATTTAAACGGATCTCCAGTCAGTGCAGTACTGGTACTAATACTACTCAAACAAGAATTCAAGTAAAATTATTTAGCAATATATAATTATATTGGTGATTCTAGATAACATTAGCAAAAAAGTGAAAAAAACGCATTTAGACAGCGTTGCAGTTACGTGCCGTTTTGACTGCAACCAGTCAAAACTGCTTTTGCCCGAATAACAATTCTAGCTGTAACTTCACTAACAACACGGACAGACGTGTAGACATAACTGCAGAATTTGTTAGGAAAATGTCGTGTGTCTGAACAAAATATTAGTTCAGAAATAGGGTGAGATTGTTAGATTAGATTGTCGCGTGAAATTCTGCTGCTTTATTTATTAACTTACTTCGGCTGGTAAGAAGAAAATCAAGGTGAAGTTTTCGTCCTAGAAATTTGGATGACCTGGAAACATACTAGCAGTTACTGTAAAGAATCGACTGTCTTACCTACATGCAAGCGGTAAATTTTAATGAACTAACTAATTTATATTTTTGTCTTTATATACCTATAACATTGTGTGATAAGTTTATATAATTACCAGTTAAAACTATCTCTTATAACACTTATAAGCTTTGAAAGACGTATTGCTAGCCTAATAAAGTGTCTAAATTTTAATGTGTTAATGTAGCTTAGGGTAAGTGCATTTTGTAATTATTTTTATGGTAAATAAAGACACTTGAAAATGAAAAAAAAACGGCCAAGTGCGAGTTGGACTCGCGCATGAAGGGTACCGTACCATTATTTAATAAAAACGAACAAAAAAATCACTTTTTGTACGGGAGCCTCCCTTAAATATTTATTTTATTCTGTTTTTAGTATTTCTTGTTATAGCATCAACAGAAATACATAATCTGTAGAAATTTCAACTGGCTAACTATCACGGTTCATGAGATACAGCCTGGTGAAAGACGGACGGACGGACGGACAGCGAAGTCTCAGTAATAGGGTCCCGTTTGACCCTTTGGGTACGGAACCCTAAAAATGAACTGTGAAGAATACAGGATGAAACAATCTGCTAAATAATTTTCTGCCAGGGTTTGGGTTTTTATTTTTAGTTGGTGTGTGGTCACAAAGTGTTACTAACTACGCATGAGGTTTATGGTTGGATGCCCAGGTTGGGCAATAATTTTTTTGGGTTTTCTATCAGGCAGATCTCGTGGCAATCTGGAATCTTTTTCTAGATTTTTTGCCCGGTTAATGGCAATAAGCTCGCCCCTTATTACACAATTATGTGCCTAATCTAACCTTCGAGGATAACAGGCGTGTTATGAGTAAAAGTTTCTTAAGGTTCTATTCTTTATATAGAAAACAATTAATAACAACTAAATTAATATCACATGTCTGCCACCTACTAGCGGCAACACTGATTAAAACGTGTCAAACTTAAGAGAACTTGTTACAAATCCTCCATTTTAGCTCTTAGGAAATTAGCTGCAATCAATAAATTGCTAATCAATGGAGGCCTGCGGGTGGTAAATTAGTACCGACAGTAAAAACGTTGCTGATTGTACCATGTTTTATTGCATTTTTAGATGTATTAAGTACCAGTCAGTGGTTGTGTCCCGTCGTGAGGTATAACTAGTTGTTTTTCTTTTATTTTGCCTCGGATGACTGTTTTGAAGTGATTTGTTATAAGTTGACGAAGCCATCTTCTCCTTTTGCCGGCGGCATAAATATTTTGTTTTGAAACTTTTTTATCGCGCGATGTAGAGTCAACATGTCAATGTCATGTTAAAGACATTTTAAAGTGCAGTAAAATATATCCGAACGAAGAATTCCTTTAACCATAAGAAGTGCAGTTGTAGGTGGTGTGGGACACTATAAAAACCATTGACATGATATGATGGAAAATGCCATGATGAAACCCGAGCTAATAGTCAAGATACAGTAATGTATGCTTCATTCCTATCCTTACATTAAGAAGCCAAAGTAATAGGCTATTGCTCCAACGTTATTCCGCGCTGGATCTTTCATCAAAGCTCCGATTACGATAAACACTGTCACCTAATCTCTAAGCCCGTTTCCACCAAGAAAACATACCAAATAGCACAATTTACTGCCCCACATCTGCATCACAAAATCATATTGCGACACAAATACTAACTAATGTTCTCTCATAGTCGGTTAAACCATTCAGATGTAAACTTAGTTTAGAGTACGCGAACAGCGGTTTAATTTAATGCAATAAGTCAACTCTTCGACTATCTGCGGTTCAATAGAACGTATTCAAGCCTGGTTTTGGTGTGAAAAGCACAGATTATGAGATATAGAAATGGTACGGTGGTTTTTATTTGAATTCTGTGTTATTTTGTGCCAGCCGTAGCTGGAACTGGAGCACAAAATAACTGAAATGAGCCTTAAAACTGAACTGCATTGTCACAACTGTGTTTTCCGGTACAGGCTTAGTCTGAAACCAATTTATTGTGAAATAAGTATAGGTAGTCTAGCTTACAATTGCTATAGAAGCTTTTTCTTGTCCTGCAAGGATATTTTGACGCTCTAATGACGTTGACAACTTGACAGAAAGTTAAGTTGTTATGCATTTGTAAAACTGTTCCGTAAAATGTATTGAAAAAAGAAGATGGCGACATTGGTCCCAATTTCGGCTTCGCACTAAAATTACACCTACTCGACATGAGGTTGCCTGAAAATACCCTTTCCGAAAACAGGTATACCTATTCTCAAAAGGGCGCCTTAACTGCCACCCACAAACTGAACAAGTAAAAAACACAAATAACTATTGACATTTTATTAAAAAGCTATAGACGTTAACCATAAAAGTCTTTGGTAAAGAAACATAAAGTATTTCCTAGAGGATATAAACTTCACTAATGCTTCCTGTTCGAATTAAATTCTATATTATTGTCTATTACTTGCCGATTATATTTCAAATGGCCAGTTTTCTTATTCATAAATTCTTATGGCGCAGGTTAAACTGCTTATTACGGGAACTGAACTTGTATATATTCTGTTCGATAGGTTTGTGCCGGTTTTTCCTACCGGCTTCGTTCTTTTATCATGTGGGTTTGAGTTCATACGATGGATTGACCTTTTCGTGGAAGATTTCATTAATATAAATGAAATACTAAAATGAATTTCGTAGTATATCTTCTTTATATAATACAAGGTATGGTTTTTAGTTCACGAACTAGATATTGGTCTACTCACCGAGTCTCAGAAGTTACCTTCGAGTTTGCCCAAGGGCAATGAAACGCAGCATTCTGGGTGTCAATAGACAAGACAGGGTTCGAAACACTTCGCTGCATTCTAAAACGGGCATAGTGGATGTGGCATAGGGCTGCAGAAAGAGGTGGCGAATTTATCTGGACGCGCACCGCGAGGGCTGGTTCGAGGAGTACAGGGAAAACAGCTCAAGGAAGGAAATGAGGGACACTACTGACTAAAATAAAGAAAAAAGAAATGTAAGAATCCGATCCCTTCCAAATAATTATTTATTGTAAGTCATTTATGTCCCACTGCAGGGCCTTTTTTTTGTCCTTCCACTTATCTTTAACCATAGCTGTTGTTGTCTTATCCTTAAGAAAAGAGTTGAGTTCGCCCCGAACTCTCCTGGGCTTTCAACGTTGCCATTTGCTTTTGTTTGAGACCCACAGATACTTTAGAATCCTCTGGTATTGCATTTCTAAATGATTGCATATTACCCAAGCACTCATCATCATTTTCTAGCCGTTATCTCAATCCATTTGGGGTTGGGCATTTCTTATTCTTCCATACTTTTCTATTACTCGTCCTTTCTTGCCATAAGAGGCCTAATTCAAGTTTTAAAAGCGCAGCTCTTTTATTGTTTAAACCCCCGACCAAAAATTCACTTGACACCATGGGTATCGCTAGAAGACGGGGAGGACGGGCTGCACATACCCCACTCCCCCTTAAAGTCTCGGGATATTTTTAATTTGTAACTTCCCTGTTTTCGTTAATTGGCGAGAAGACCCGCATCAGCAAGAAAAGTAGAAGGAATGGGGGGAGGCCTATGCCCAGGAGTGGGAAAGCATAACAGAAATTAAATATATAATTTAGTTTTTTAGAGGATTTTGTGTTGGGGATTTTTTAAATTTTAATTTCATTGTATAAAACTTGGTTTTTTTGCAAGATTCATACTTACAAACCTTCTTAGAAGTGTGGGAAACCGCCGAATGTAAGTATGCTCACTGGATAGAAGAATTAGAGGTATGCATATAGTCGGTTCGGTGTGAGCGAGAAGTTAAATATATTTGTAAAAGCGATAAATTGCGTAACTTGCGCTCACAGTCGGCGGCGGACAATACGTTTGGTGTGCACGATGCCTAAGGATGTTATCAACGTACCACTTTGTCAGACATAATATTAATTCCATTAAAACTTCTGCGATTAACTCCCCTGTAAGGAGAAAAATGTTGAGTCTAGTGGATTAAAAAACAAGTGGTATCAATTCTATCGACTTGATAACTAACATCTTGAACAATAAACTAGATAAATGATCGGTAATGATAACGTTATAATTTTCCAAGAAGTATTTGGATCAACAAAAGATGAGTATGACTGGTATATCAGGGGTTCCGTATATGAAAAGTCTGATTAAGGCGCTACGCAAACGTGGACACTTTTGTGTCTTGTGTCGGATATACCTAAGCTACCAATGAATATTTGATTTGTAACCAGTATGAAATCAGTCCCTGCGCAGACGTAAAATTTAGTTTTTGTACTGTTGCTTCCACTTGACACCTACTCGTTGCCGATCAAAAAGTATTCGGTGGCGGTAACTGGAAACTAAAAGTCGTTGTTGAAGAATACAAGCAACAATAAATAATTTCCTTACCATTGTACTGAGCTGCGCAAACGCACGATTTTCCACGCACACCGAGCGGGTGTTCTTGAAAACTGACGGAAAACAAGCAACGAATTGTACCAGAGACCAAAAGAAGCGCCTGGCGACTGTATCCGATCACTGCCACCGGACACAGCAGCTACGGTTACCAGTGACCAGGAGTAGTAACCAGCGACTGTCTCCGATCGCCGCTACAAGACACAGCAACTACGGTTTCCTCTGATGGTGTGCCGTGTCGGTAACAAAAATTGTCTACTTTTGCGTAGACCTTAAAATTTTTACAAAAACACGATTGTTTTGTAAATTCATATAACACGTTTCGACAGTTTGCATGACAATTCGGATCTTCAGCGAAAACTGGAGTAGCTGGTTCCTCTCCATAGGAAATGTCCAATTGGAATTCTGAATTTGAAATTCCAATTCATTGTTTTTGATTCCTACGTAAACTTTCAGAACATAATCCCAGAATAATCCCATAATCCTAAATATCAAGGAAGAAGTTTTTTTTGTCAAACTAATTGAGTGACGGAACCGAAAGGTTGCCTTCCCCAATTCTCAGAATACGGAACCCCAACCGCAATAAACACGCAAGTTGTAAACACAAACCTTATAAGGCAATCATAGTCGTTGACATAATATAGTTTTAAAGCGCCCTTTAATTGGCGCCAGTAGGTAGTAGGTACAAGAAGTGCTATAATGATCAACTATTTAGATAGCCAACAAGAACAGATCGCGAAACTATTCGTAATATTCTATATATTTATTACTAGCTGTCCCGCGCAACTTCGTCTGCGTAACATTTTCCCCGTTTTCGCAACATTTTTCATTGCTGCTCCGCTCCCATTGGCCGTAGCGTGATGATATATAGCCTATGTCCTTCCCCAGGTTGAAATCTATCTTCTTGCCAAATTTCATTAAGATCCGATCAGCCGTTTAGTCGTGAAAAGGTAACAAACAAACAAAGTGACTTTCGCATTTATACTATTATAGTATGGATGTCGGCGATCTCTTTGTTTTATCATAAAAACTTTTAGTAGAATACTTTTTTTGTCAATGTTATTTATCTGTTATTAAGTTTCCACCACCCCGCATTGGATCCTAGAGGTGCATTTTATTGAGATCTTATAAAGAGGTGGGCTGAGTCCTGGAGTCTATATTATAGGCTGACTATGCTTAGCTAAGCTATGAAGCAACATATTATATTAATTTTCAATTATGAACCAAGATGTGCGAATTAGGTCTGTAGGGTTAATTAAAAGGTTTAAACTTGGCAGAAGTTTTCAACGCCGCTGATTTAGTTCGCTTTAGATTTGTAGTTTGATTTTTAGTTTTAGCTGTTTATTGATTGAAAAATATTTTGAGCCAGTGATGGAATAACAAGCCCTGAACTGTAACACATATTAGGTTGTATCCAACAGTGACTTAGTGGTGAAATAATAACTCTGGTACTTCGATATTGCAATTGATCTACATCATGAATAGAAAATAAACTCAAACATAACACTATAACTCAGCCACGTAGTCTAGCAACAGATCACAACCGCAAGATTCCGCAAATCCGTACATCTCTAATCACGAAATCCAGTTCTAAACACACATAGATACGTATACAAGTACATAAGTCCGACCATTCATTACTATAAGCATCCCTAGTAACGCATATCTGTCTGATCGGACACGTACCGGTGCATAGTATATGCAAATATAACTGATTGTAGAAGCGATACGCCCATTTGGACCCTGTCTCGAGATTACAATCGATTCTGTGTGCAGATTACTATTTTGCCCCCTAATTATTACTCTATTAATGTTTTGGTTTTGTTTTTAATTGATGTTGGGGTATTTGATTACGGTTTTGAGATTTGATTTGTTGATTTTGATAAGAGTTTAATTTGTGATCTGAACCTATATATTCTTAGGAATATGTTAATTTGGTTACAATATCAGAGAAAAGAAAGAAAAGTAAACCTTAGTACCATATTAATTAGGCTACAGGTAAGATGATCGCTTTGACAATATTACGAATAAGTCACTTTTTCCACTTGACATTTCTTCCATGTCAATCAATGAATAGGAGGCATCATTCTTCACAAGTGGGTATTTTAGGAAGCAAGTACAGAGTATACATCAAAAAGGAAGGCAGCAGGATCCATGTCCGGCCAACCTTTTTCAAACTATGTTACGGTGAATATATGTGACGGATAGTGTAACCAGATATAGCTGAATATTTTACATGATGCTAATACGGGTTGCAGAGCAAGAGCCAAGCTAAGTTAGTTGAGCGTAGCTCTCATAGCTGACGCAGTGTTTCATACTTGTTGCATAGTTTGCAGTTTGCACACAAGTATGAAAAACTGCGTCAGCTATGCGAGCTAAGCTAAACTAACTTAGCTTAGCTCGTCTGACCTCCACAACCCAGTTATCAGTAACTGCTTGGTTGGTAGACGGTTTTAATTCGAAAAAGCCTGCAGATGTTTGTTTCGAGTCAGGGTCTACCTACATATGTATGTATGTACTGTGTATAGTTATGTAACTGAAATGTCACAGTTGTATTGTATCGTAGATAACGAAAGCGGAAAAATACCCCGCTCCTAAGATACAGGTCCGCGTACCTAGTTTAGGGGACCGGAAATCTGCCAATAATGTTATACTCGATTGTGCGGGTTGAACGACATTGGTCAAGTCTGCTATTCGTCGAATCGGCAATTCGTCTGATTTTGGTCAAAGCTCAACCTACTGCCTACATGTGTTTTGTATCTTGTTTTTCATTCTTATGAACAAGTAAAAAAAACTTATAATATTATATGTTATGTAACTTGTGTATTTCAAAAACGATTTGTGTCAACAATACAAGAGAAACTCCAAGTCAGGGACAACGTTTTGCTAAAAAAACGTCCTGCTAACCCTTTATAGGCAATATGCCGTTTAGATAAATAAATTCCTCTACTATCTAGGAAACTGGTTGCTACACATTACGGGGGGCTCATACAAAGTTATCTGATGATGTCCAGCTTGCAACAAAGGGGGCTCATATTTCATGCTTGGTCCTGGACGCTATCCTATCAGAATCGTGAGTACTTGCTCTCAACTTTGTGGAAATATTCATAAAGACCTGTTGTGGACCTTGAATAGGCTTCCTGAAGTGACCACAATGGAAGTACAGTTTGTTGAAATTTATGATTTTGTTAAGTTTTCATTTTTGATTGTGACGGGCAAACATACGACCTCTGTAACCTCTCGAGGTACGAGATTAACGTTTTATTGACTGACATTTATTTAAATATAAGGCTGTCATTTGTAGATCTTTGACAGTCGTTACAAGTTGTCAGTGGCCCGAAAGTCTGACAACCGGTCTTACCAAGGGGTATCGTATTACCCAGTACTAACTGGGTTGTGGAGGTCCGATAGGCAGTCGTTCCATGTAAAATACTGGTATTCAGCTGCATCTGGTAAGACTGGAAGCCAACCCCTAAATAGTTGGGAAAAGGCAGGCAGCTGATAATGATTTATTTAAAAAGGTATAAGCGAATAAACTTGGTTATACTATGACAATCTTGGGTACCGTATCAAAAATTGGGCAATTAACATATATCAGCATACAGTACATATACCAACATCGTCATTCAGCCAGTGTTATATGTATATCTGTCTAAAGAGATCTAGTCAACCTATTTCATGGCCATCGCACCCCATCGAACCATATTTTTGTCAAACGTCAGTACAGTGGACGGATCAAATCTGTCAAAATCTATCGTCGCTCCCACGCGAGGTAAGCATCAATTATAATTAGTGGTCAATTTATACAAAAAACAGTGTTCTGTGTCAGGAACGTCTGAACAGTCCAATCGTGCATGCAGATACTTAAATTTTACTCATACAGGTTGGTTCACAAAATGTATTTTATTTATATTGTTTTTTTTTTTACTTTTTTTTATAACCAAGCATTCTGTCTATCAAACTAAAGAACTCTACGCAAAAATTTTTGCTAGGAAATGACTTTTAGTTTTGGGGTGAAAACAGCACTCAAAACATTGTTCTGATGGATACAATGAAAAGTACAAAGGTCATGGAGGTATCTAAAGTAAAGTTATCACATTAAAAACTCGTATTCAAAAAAATACTTTGACCTCTAATATCTCCATAACTAAAAGGTATTATGTCCAGAACAAATATCGCAATGACGAAGTGAACAAGTGCCTTTCGGCTTCGTTAAGGCTATTTTTACACCCACTATGTATGATTTTAAAAGTTTCGTCACTCAAACTTATAAGATATCCTTATATAGTCCGCGAAAATTGTGATATATTATAACCTATGTCACTCGGTAAAGAAAACTTTACGACACTGGACGCACTTTCAATTGCAAAGGACAGAATACATTCATCAGTAAAATGATTACGAAGGTTCTGTGAATTCTGTCTCTTCCACCTGGGAACACGAAGCCGGACAATTAAATTTTTAGTCCCTCTCCGTGGGTGTTGTTTAAAGCGAGTAAAAGATAACATCTTGAAGGGAGCATGACGTTCTCAAAATGTATCAGATATTAAAGCTGTATTTTGACACTGGTACACTGAAAATATCATGCTGTGAGACTCTGACTACCCATCCGCCCGCGAAACGTGTTGGTTCCTTGTGTTCTGACAACCTTGATCTGAGAATCTTGGTCCTCCCACACATACTTTAACAAAGCTGGTGTGTGTTCAGAAACTGGACATTTAAGTTGACGAAAATGATTAAACACAAATTTAAAGAGCCATTTATTTCGTTTACATCTTTTTATAGAGAAAAATACAGAAAATACACTACAATATACCTGAAAAAGATTTCTAATGGACTAAATGCATTTACCGACAAGCACAAGAATCTAGATAAGAAACTGTAGCTGTATATAATAATAAAAATAATTAAAAATATCGAGCAAAAATCTTAAGTTCTCTTATCAGCGCAACTAATAATCGGTCGTCCCTTTACTAAGAAACCATCTATCCTCTTTGAATACTCAAATACCCTCTAAATCATTAATAGACACTATCACTGTACACCCCGCTATCTCCTTCTCCCATAAATCCTGAAGATTGGAAGGTGGACAGCATTAAACACAGTATGTTGCATTTCTCATGAAAGTAGCCTATGCATTTAAAGTGAAGAACAAACATCTAGAACTGGAATAAGTGTATGTTGATAACCATAGAAATAAGAAAGATAGGTATATTAAAAAAATACTCTTTATTAAGTAAAATGTCGCAATATGCATCGAGCGAAAATCAAAACCACCCACCCAGTGCTGTCTAGTAACTAGTATGTGGAGGTAGAATAGGCAGTTGCCTCCATGTAAAATACTGGTATTCAGCTGCATCTGGTTAGGCTGAAAGCCGATCCCAACATGGTTTCAAAAAGGCTAGGCAGATGATGCTAATCAAAAATCGTGAGCAGTACCCTTATCCTCACAACCAACCCAACAATAACCACCCCTATCTCTCGCTCCCATAACTCCTGAAAACTAGAAGGTGGTCAGCAGTACCCTATCACCGTACGTTGGTACTGATGCGCCCGCGCACGCTGTAGCTGCGCCCGCGCCGCGTCGTGTGACCGATACATATCGACCTAATGATTGATGCCGCCGCCCATTTGCCAAACTAGTTCCTGAGACACTGTGTAGCTACGAAAAGAGCGGAACTTGTTTCGAATGCTTGGTCTAAATGCGATAGATGCGTCACTAGATAGTATATAATTTGTAGTACAGCTTAATTGTTGCAATCTTTCTTTATCGTTGTATTTCATTCTGAATTCGGCTGCAGGCCTGTTTAGAGAGCAGTGGTGGCCCAGTAGTGGCAGACGGATTACTTTGTTCAATATTTCATCACCGCTGCTCTTAAAACGGTGAATGAAAACACAAAAAATCGAAGACATAAATGACATCTACAAACCCGCACTGGGCTTGCGTGGTGAATTGCAGCCCGCTCCCTCTCCTATAGAGGAGGCCTGCAACCCAGCAGTGGCAACTTTACAGGCGGATTATGCCTGTCGCTTCAGTGTAGGCACACATGACAGTTCACAGAACAAGTCCTTGACGCCGTTCCTTCCTACCGCCCCCTTGCCACCAGGAAATTGATCTCGTGTCCGCGTTTGGTCACATTTTACGGAGCCCACAGCTTTCACTTTAGTATGTCAAGTTATTAAGCAAAGGTTACTAACTGGGTTGGAGAGGTCAGATAGGCAGTCGCTCTATGTAAAATACAAGTATTAAGCTGCAACCGGTTAGACTGAAAGCTGACTACAGTTTACAACATAGTTGGGAAAAGGCTAGGCAGATAATGATGATTTCCCAGTGTCCTTGTCGGCAACTACCAGGAAAGCATAACGTCACACACTTCTCTCCGACTCAACACTCTCATTTCATAGCCTCACGATACAAGTCAGTGATGCGCACTGCCTACTGGCCGCATCCCGCTCAAATCGTGATTAATGTGACAATCCACGATCTTAACTCCCGCGGAACACGGCACAGATGTGTCTGTACCACGATTATTTATTTTCGGCTGAAGACTCCTAATGAACGAGGTTGTAGACGCTTTGCTTAAATCATTACGCGAAATACGGTACGTTTGAATACCGTAGGGATAGGACAGGCAGAGGTATGGTGTAGAGGTACTTGATATATCTTCTCTGGGCTGTATATGTATATTCTTAGGGTAACTAAAATGTAGGGTTTTTATGAACTGTGGTCGTTTAATGTTGGAAACAAATTTAAAAAAAAGATATTTAGTGGTGACAGCAAAACTGTATCTGTGAGTTCAGCTGACGATAGTCAATCTCTTTGCCATAGCAAAACTCACAGACTCAGGTTTGCTGCTATTACTAACTAATTTTTACACATAGAAAAACGCATTCCTGAACACAGCGCTGGGGGACCGCTTGAAAAACAAAAGAAAATATCCATTGTATTTGTAATGCATCGGTAATAAAAATGATACAGTGTCTGGTCTTGCTGACTGTATCCCATAAAAACAGAAAAAAATACCACACAACAGTTTCAACAGCCACAAAACAATCGATAACTAACATTTCGCCGAACATCGCGTAAATATCAGCAACACCTAAACTGAACGCGACCATAATAAATATTCAACGTATTTTAAAAGGTGCAGCTCAATACCTTGTACATTAGGTCTTCACAGCTTTGCTCTGGGCGACCACGCTGACAGCTCAATCGAAGCATTCACCACGTCAACAATAAGGTATCGATCCTCGGAACAGATAACTTCGACACAGCCGGCCAACATAAAGATGTGTTCCTAGATATTGTTAGAGAAAGTTGTATAAAAGAGTTTTTGAAAAAAAGGCTTGTTTGATAAGGTCTTATTGCTGTTTGATTGAGCGATCGTTGTAGTTACATTAATAATGGTGTACCTACTACGTCTCTGTCAAATCGGTGGACGTGTTATTACTTTTATTAATGTACGTCTAATTGCGTATCGTTAGGATATCAAGGATGTTCATGTTATACAACTTGTACACAACAATACTGATACCGTATTTGATAAGATCTAAGTGCATTAAAAAATAAATGTGTATGGTATTAACTATTTTCTTTACTATCTGTTTCTTGTTAACTCATTTTATAAATAAATTAAGATTATATTCTTTCGCATCAATTTTAAAACGTCAAAATATTAACGCGCGCAAAAAAGTTATGCTGCAAAAAAAGAACAACACTTCACCATAGACTAGTTTACTTTTTAAACTTATCTCTCGAACACAAAGCAAGCAAAGGTATACATTACAAGTACAGCCTTACACTCATTTCTTACAGGCAGTGAATGAATAACATTATCAGGCCGAAGCTTTCTTGTGCTTGGTGTAAATATTTATTCTTACTGGCAGTACAGACCGACATTCCTCGAGTATTGAGTACCTACATAAAAATCTCTTACTTATGTTATGGTTTAATCCAGTGTTTAAGTTCAAAATAAAACATGTTTTTGTCGTATTGTAAATTGTTTTTCCTGTGTTAGTTTTAGGTTTACGTTTCAGTAAGGCGAAATTTTGCTATGCCAATTTCAATGCTTCTATACAAATTCGGTTTTCAATATTTATTTCACAACTATTATATACAAACCTTTGACAGATATATACCGCTTAAAAACATTCTTACAGTACTATCGAACTCTTTTTTTATAAAACTGAGCATTCTTAAGTATAAGTCATTTACTTCCCTTCGCTGTCGCGTATTCATTCACTAAGCAAGATCGATCACGCACTATCTTAACACGCATCAAGAATATAATATCACAAAACAAGGTCTAGAGATCTCCAACAATGATAAAAACAATTAATAACACTTTAAAAGAAACGGAGCACGAAATCTATACAATCAAATGTTTAAATATAAGTCATTGTAAAAGGTTACTTGACACTAGTAATTTCTCTACATATTTTTGCCCGCGAAAAATTAGTGTTGCCAGTTACAATAAATACCGTGTATTTAGTCCTTTCCCGTCTTCGGCGTCACGCTGGGTTTCGGACACTGAGTAACGTCACACATTCACGTCCCAACGTATATCTATTACTGGCTTGAGTTAATAATAGCATCCTGTTTTATTTATAACAAAATACAATGGATTAGGTCGAAAATGTTATTGCTAGCCGAATAAAAATGTTAATTATGGCGTCTATAAGGATAATGAGTACACTTTTTGTTGGAAATAATAACGATGCATTATTTTGTTAAGTCGGTTAGAAGGTAAATTAAATTGTTGCGCCTGCAACAGCGTTGCATTTTTAGAATTGTCCAAAGGCACGTAAGAATGTAATTTCACACACGACAACTAAGGATCAACAAGGTCCTTGGTATTATAATTCATATAAGGCTGTTGAAGTGACAAACATGTATCCATGATAAGTATTTAGGTTATAATCCTACTAGGTACGCCTTTGAGCACCTTGCTTGATTTGAGCAAATGCAGCCTTTAGACTGATACCTACGTATCAGTATAAAGGCTGCAATTTTCAGACCACCAAGAAAAAACAGCTGAGCATTTCAGATTTAACCGGCTAAAAAAGAAGCTGTTTCTTCTTTGTTACCAAATGGATTCCTCACTCCACCACGTCAAGAAACACATTATTATTTAAACACAAAATCAATCCTAAAAGGCATTTATTTATTATTTCAACTTAAATATTTATGTTAGTTGTCATAAACCAGACAGAATTATGTCTGAACATTAATTTTATTGTAAGCAATTGACTTGAATGGCGTATGACGATAGACGCCATATTCTTTTTTTTTATCTGTGGAGTGTTGACGTGTGCAGGTGCGCGGATGTTGCCAGTTGCGAAGAAGTAAATTCATCATAAATGATGAATGGTGCGTTCACTTACGCCGCACGGTATGAGTGTATACATATGGCTGAGGTAGTTATGGGGAAAACGCTGAAAAATCCGGCTGTGCAAGCCACGTTTTTTTCATTATGTTTCTATTTTGTTCTTAAAGTTGTCATCGGGTGTTCCCAACTGATGCGCCCCCCCCCTCACCCTTGCTACGCCACTAATCACACGAACCATAAAACTTACGTATAAACTGCGCAATGAAATTGTAATCTCGGTAATTATACGGTGTTTTATTTTTATCCTAGTACATTGCATTTTAACAAAACAGTTGTTAATGGTTTTCAATTTCCAAAAATACTTCTTAACAAAAAAAGAACAACACTTCACCATAGACTAGTTTACTTTTTAAACTTATCTCTCGAACACAAAGCAAGCAAAGGTATACATTACAAGTACAGCCTTACACTCATTTCTTACAGGCAGTGAATGAATAACATTATCAGGCCGAAGCTTTCTTGTGCTTGGTGTAAATATTTATTCTTACTGGCAGTACAGACCGACATTCCTCGAGTATTGAGTACCTACATAAAAATCTCTTACTTATGTTATGGTTTAATCCAGTGTTTAAGTTCAAAATAAAACATGTTTTTGTCGTATTGTAAATTGTTTTTCCTGTGTTAGTTTTAGGTTTACGTTTCAGTAAGGCGAAATTTTGCTATGCCAATTTCAATGCTTCTATACAAATTCGGTTTTCAATATTTATTTCACAACTATTATATACAAACCTTTGACAGATATATACCGCTTAAAAACATTCTTACAGTACTATCGAACTCTTTTTTTATAAAACTGAGCATTCTTAAGTATAAGTCATTTACTTCCCTTCGCTGTCGCGTATTCATTCACTAAGCAAGATCGATCACGCACTATCTTAACACGCATCAAGAATATAATATCACAAAACAAGGTCTAGAGATCTCCAACAATGATAAAAACAATTAATAACACTTTAAAAGAAACGGAGCACGAAATCTATACAATCAAATGTTTAAATATAAGTCATTGTAAAAGGTTACTTGACACTAGTAATTTCTCTACATATTTTTGCCCGCGAAAAATTAGTGTTGCCAGTTACAATAAATACCGTGTATTTAGTCCTTTCCCGTCTTCGGCGTCACGCTGGGTTTCGGACACTGAGTAACGTCACACATTCACGTCCCAACGTATATCTATTACTGGCTTGAGTTAATAATAGCATCCTGTTTTATTTATAACAAAATACAATGGATTAGGTCGAAAATGTTATTGCTAGCCGAATAAAAATGTTAATTATGGCGTCTATAAGGATAATGAGTACACTTTTTGTTGGAAATAATAACGATGCATTATTTTGTTAAGTCGGTTAGAAGGTAAATTAAATTGTTGCGCCTGCAACAGCGTTGCATTTTTAGAATTGTCCAAAGGCACGTAAGAATGTAATTTCACACACGACAACTAAGGATCAACAAGGTCCTTGGTATTATAATTCATATAAGGCTGTTGAAGTGACAAACATGTATCCATGATAAGTATTTAGGTTATAATCCTACTAGGTACGCCTTTGAGCACCTTGCTTGATTTGAGCAAATGCAGCCTTTAGACTGATACCTACGTATCAGTATAAAGGCTGCAATTTTCAGACCACCAAGAAAAAACAGCTGAGCATTTCAGATTTAACCGGCTAAAAAAGAAGCTGTTTCTTCTTTGTTACCAAATGGATTCCTCACTCCACCACGTCAAGAAACACATTATTATTTAAACACAAAATCAATCCTAAAAGGCATTTATTTATTATTTCAACTTAAATATTTATGTTAGTTGTCATAAACCAGACAGAATTATGTCTGAACATTAATTTTATTGTAAGCAATTGACTTGAATGGCGTATGACGATAGACGCCATATTCTTTTTTTTTATCTGTGGAGTGTTGACGTGTGCAGGTGCGCGGATGTTGCCAGTTGCGAAGAAGTAAATTCATCATAAATGATGAATGGTGCGTTCACTTACGCCGCACGGTATGAGTGTATACATATGGCTGAGGTAGTTATGGGGAAAACGCTGAAAAATCCGGCTGTGCAAGCCACGTTTTTTTCATTATGTTTCTATTTTGTTCTTAAAGTTGTCATCGGGTGTTCCCAACTGATGCGCCCCCCCCCTCACCCTTGCTACGCCACTAATCACACGAACCATAAAACTTACGTATAAACTGCGCAATGAAATTGTAATCTCGGTAATTATACGGTGTTTTATTTTTATCCTAGTACATTGCATTTTAACAAAACAGTTGTTAATGGTTTTCAATTTCCAAAAATACTTCTTAACAAAACCATTTACAAATTAATATAAACACACCACTTAACATTCCCATCTTCAGTTGCCAGATCTATCTACATAGATACAGTAATTTCACAGTTATATTACCACCAACTATTAAGTTGGCTAACCTGACGTTTTTACTGCTATATGACGTGTGAATGATTCCCCTGTAAAACATAATCAGGTTAGCCAACTTTACAGCTAGCGGTAAAATACTTATGACAGCACTATACCGATCAAGATCGTAATATATGTAGAAGCATTAATTCGCATTACTTTCAATCAAAGCATCAACGGCTCATCAAAGCGTACCATAGACTATCCCACAAAAGCGACATCCTATTTACCCTCCGATTTCATACCAAACTCACCAATATCTTACTTAAAACATTGTAAAACAATCGTTGCTGTAAAGCTGTCGAAACATTGTATCGTCAGCCATCAAGAATGAGACGGAAGAGCTAAATGTACGAACACATTGGGAGCGGCGCGGGGAGCGGAATCCCAGAGCGGGTGTTTTGAATAAACATACATAAACATCAAGCCTGTCATTTCCGATGAGTTAGGCAGAAATATACCTAATAGTACACCTTCATTTCGCCAACCTATTGCCATTAACCAGGCACAAATCTAGATTTCGTAGCTGCTACTAAGAACTCCATCATGAAAAAATCCAATATCACTTTGCCCGACCCAGGAATCGACCCTAGGACCTCATGCTCAGCAATTGCTAGACCAACGAGGCAGTTTTAAACACATTAAAATAATTATTTTCGTTTATGAATTAGTCCTTTCACTGTTGTCATTGTTGTCAAAAACACAGAAATATTTATGCTCGTAGCAATAAGTTAGTTAGTTAGTTGCCATTACAGAGGCGTCAGTCAAAATTATGGTAGAATATTTTCACAAGTAGGAATATGCGTTTTCCGTTCGTCCCGCACCTAAAATCAAAGCATTTATTTTAAATACACTAACCAGTAAACTCGTTAACAGACAAACAAATTTAGCTCCAATCACAGCCCCAAAACATTCCAAAGCGTAGATTTCTATGGAAAAGAATAGATAAACTGCATGGAAACTCTTTTAAATCAGAATGTTGAACACGCTTCGGTCCGCGCACCGCTTGCACTGTGTCTGTACCCTAAGTTCGTTCCCGATTGCGCCACGCTATGCAAAACGCCGCTTTCCCGGACATTGCCGGGTCATTCCCGCAGGAATTGATGGGGTATTCTGGTTACCTCCGCTCTGCTTCGTGTATATTTCTGCTAAGTTTCGTTTCCTTACGAATATGTTACGCCAGTTGGAATTATAAGTTTATTGGTAACGGCTGTTCTGCTGGTGCAGTTAATTTAAAATTGTTTGTGTTACTGGGGTCTAGAACAAAACGTAGTCTATTTTATTTCTTCAGAAATTCGAGCTACGGTGGCGTTTTGTTTTATGTTCCATATTTTTAGGGTTTTGTTTGAGGTAGTTTGGATCTCGAGATTGAATCAAAATTAATCATATAATATGTTAATATAACATCCAGAAACTAGATTAATCGCTGCTTCTGTTTTTGCTTTTGCTATTCGCTTTGGTCGATCGATATGAGATGCTGTCATCAAAAGATACATAATTGCATTTTATTAACGCCATTAAGTGAAAGGAGAAAAATGCTGAAATTCAACACACCATGATCACAAAGAAAAAAGTTAAATCGGTACATGACATTATTAGTGAAATAAGGAAAATCGTGTAATCGGAGGTGACGCTATTTTTTATCAATAACTGACAGTGCACTGTGTGTAACAGTTGCACTCGCCATTTCTCTCACTGCTCGGACCCTAAGGGTCGTAGCGCGATGTTAATGGCCTCCGAGAATTGGGTTAACAAACGCAAAAAGAGTTATTGAAATCAGACGGGTAGTTCGAGAGATTAGCGCTTTCAAACAAACAAACTCATCTGCTTGATTATATATCAAGTAATAATCAGAGGTCGGAATTAGGTAGAGTTATTCTTGTACTTACACTGATTTCATACAGCGCAAGAATAAAGTGGATATGCCTCAAATCCCGAGATTACTTTTACAGAGCAGAAAAATCCTGAGATTTATTAAACAAAAAAAGTTATTTACTTTTACACAATTTAAACCATCCGACACCGGAAGTTGCAAAATTCCAATGCGCACACGCAAGGGAAGATCCATATTAATATCAACATTTCGATGCAAGTACAAAAATAACTCTACCTAATTCCGACCTCTGGTAATAATCCATTTATTTATCATTGGGATTCTGATCTAACTCGACTGTGTAATCCTAAAATGAGCTATTCAGCATCCTTAACAAGTAACAGTTAAGTGGAATATTATTTAGAACCACATTACTGTGTGACGGACAGACCTCAAGGCGACATACATCAATAGCTAATTAACATGAACATAATTATGCAGTTTAGTTGTTACTAATTTTAGTAATTACTCATTTAAATTAATATAGTATTTACATAATTAACACGAACCCATATTGTCACATAGGTACACAATGAACAAAGATAATAAACCCATAATTATCATGGCAACACTAACCTGTCAAAAATACAAAATTGCGTCTCAGTTGTCTAAACTGAACACGGCCATTCTGACATCTGTCATTCAAGCCCGAGAACTGGCAACATCGGATATTAATATAGATGCTCGTTAGTGAATTCTTATCATCTTGTTAATGGCAACACTTGGGTCATTTACATACCATGTTTGCATACAGCCTAGTTCTGAAAGTGGGCTTGGAATTGCATGTATTCTCGACATGTCTATTTGAAGGAGAAAATAGGCTTTTAAGATTTAGATGTATCTTTATTAATGTAATGTTAAACTTTAGTTTGATAGGTCGAATTACATAGGTTTAACGAGTATGAAATGATGGCGGACAAGACAGTTAGCAAGATGTGATACTAGCAAGGTAATTACTAGATAAATGGTTGCTTAGAGATTGTTGAAGTGTTGGCAGACTAATCACCATGTGCACGATGTGCCTTCTAATCAGGGTTCGAAATTATCAAGATACTTATCGGAAAATTTCACTACATAGGTTTTACACTTTTGTGAGAACCAGCTGTTTTTTTTAATGATGTCAAATTCCTGTGATAAAAAAAGAAAACAAAAAAATCAACATCATTTCAAACCCCTCCAGGTTTGAAATAATGTTGTTTTTTTTTTTTAGTTTTTCTACTTTTTGTAATATGAGCAACGACTTATTCGGACCTACGCTGTCCTCCCATACATAAGTACTAACGCTGTAACATCCAGTAACCATGGAGTTTCTTGCCGGTTCTTCTTCCATAGGAAATTATCAACCCGAACCGTACACCTTTTGTCGACGTTTTATAAGTGGCCATGTAGGCCTATGTAAAATAAAATATCTTGTTTTTTTTTTGTACTGAGTACGTGGTTATCGTTTCTACGATGGCCCATAAACCCTGTGCCATAATAACTTACAACCAAATAAGATCCAAAGCCCAAGCTTTTACTACTCTTTAATAATTCTATGGAATAATAGTTTTGTAACACCCACAAGTGCTTAAAATACCAGACCAAGCGGCTAGACTACAGAACAAAGAACACGGATCCTATCACATCTCTAACAGTTATTTCCACTCTAGTTTATTTCATAAGCCAGGCTTAATACTCATTGTACAAGGCTTAACACAAAAAAAAAACTTTACGAACCTGTTTTGTCAACGATTGATATCTTGACGACGATTGTGGGATGTAAGGGCGCTAACAGACATGCGACACATGTCATCGGAGACGGACTCGGATAGCTGACGATAAACGATTGGTGCTAGTAGGAAGTCTGTTCACATATAACTGAGCGGTTTTGCTTTATGTTTGCAAAATTGCCAGGAAAAGTTGTGTTTAGAAAATGCAACAGTGTGCTTTTGTAGAAAACTATCTTCTGTCTGCTAAAAGTTTGTTGTTTCAACATAAATATATCTAACTAGCTGCCCGGACAGACTTCGTTCTGCCAAAAGTTAATGCAATGCACTTTTCCTTCCAACGTACTACGTACCTACTCTACCTACCTACCAACCTACCCTACCCTACCCAACCCTACCCTACCTACCTACTACCTACCTACCTACCCTACCTATCTACCTACCCTACTTTACCCTACCTACCTACCCCACTCTACTCTACTCTACCCTACCTTCCTACCTACCCTACCCTACCTACCTACCTACCCTACCCTACCTACCTATCCTACCCTACCTTTCTCACACTTTAAACCTTCCCTGGACTACGACAAACATTTCAAAAACAAAATCAGCCAAATCGGCCCAGCCGTTCTCGAGTTATAAAATTACAACGAAAAGTGGCATTGACTTTTATATATATATAGAATAATATAGATAGATAGATGACACTCGGCAATAACGAAGCTATCAATTAATGTTTTTTTTTTTTGAAATCGGAACTTCACACTTTACCTCTGCTTAATGTTATTACTGTAAAAGAAAACGCCATAAATAAACCTTCCTATACATAATTAAAACCCATCATCTGAGTATATTAAAAACAAAAACGTGAAAATCCTATTGCCTTTCGTAATAACCTACAAAAAACAACAGTAGTACTTACTGCTACAATTTATTGACAAAAACTGCCACTGTTCAAAGATAGAAGCTTTTTGCGACTGATCGATATCATCCCAGCGAGCTTCGTAACTGATCTTATCATGACAGCAGTTAAGTTACACTTTAACACTTGGAGACACTCCTTATGGGACGAGCATATGAAGGACCAATCATTATAAATAATGTCTGACCATTATATGTTGGGTCTTGAACTGTTATTATCAACCTTCTTTCGTCTCAAATAAGGTTAGTATTTAGGTAAGTTATAGAATCAGGCGTTACTTACCGTTACCGAAATCCAGGACATTAAAATGTTATGCAATATGTCGTTTTAGCATGGGATTGGGTACATGACATGCTAACTATTATTGTTTGCATGTGCATTGTGCATGTTTTTGAGGAATTAAAACTATATATTTTGCATTTACATAAAAAGAAAGAAAATCCAAGAAAGTTCGATTCTAAAGCTAAGACCACTAAATTGGGATTCGGAACCATATTGGGCTGGATATTTGTGGGAATAGTTTTTTTATGAATTTCTTCTCGGATCCAAAGATTTTCTACAATAGAATGACCACTTTAAGTGTGCAGTGCAAGGTGGCACTGCTTGCCAAGCAAATATGCATCGATACGTCAAACTTGTTACATCTATTTTAGTTCTGTATTTTACCGTCTGCAGAGATAAGTTGGTTGAAGTGTACAACTAATGTCCCCGGGCTAAAAGTTTAATCAAATTGTCAGACCTCGTATCAGTTTTTATAAATCGTAGATGTTATTAATTCAGTCAATCACAACTTTTTAAACGACAACTGGTTTATTAAGTAAACGCATGTACGAATAACAGGTATATTTCAATAATAAAACCATAGTGTTAGAATTTATTACAGCTTAGACAAGTATTATAATTACAGAGTAAATACTCTGGTAATCTGTAGTACGAACGCGTGTCATATCAGAGATGGTTATCAGTACAATCTGAGATGTTATCTTTTGAATACATCAGCTCTGACTACGATGTGAGAAACACAGGAACTGTGGACTTGGGACAAGTTTTGGAAATAATTCTATATTTATATTGAAGTGAAACTTCTAATGCGAGTTACAACAAGGTTGCATTAAACGTTTAACGCTACCATGGAGGGGGAATAGAAAGAGACGGAGCGAGAGTAAATGCGTGGCACTCGAACGCTTGCGCGTAGTATACCTGTTACAGGCCAGCGCGAGCGTTAGCAACGAGTAGCGTCCAATATTCCAACGCAAGAGGGAGAGAGAAAGAAAGATATTTCATTTACTTGTTGAAGTGAACTTCTTATGCGACTTCCAAAAAAGTTGCGTTAAACGTTTAACCCTGCCATGGAGGGGGGGGTATGAAAGCACTCATTTCCACATTACGAAGTTTCATTTCTTCCGCAGGAAGGTACTCCACGCACTATTTTTTTTGTACGGATAGCTTTACAACAACGACATACATTTATTTTCAGTCAAAGTTGTCCCATAGATATATACCTTACAGTCTAACATACATATGCTAAAATATAATTTGTCTGAGTGAATAAAACCTTAAAATACATACTTATGTTAGTAACACTTCACTTGCGCAATACGTACTGTGCGTTCGTTCATGTTTGAATCGGCATCCTGGTGATATCCGACTACTTTGACTAGGCTCGCTGTACAGAAGCTATACTGGAGTAAAGTTATTGGTATATAATTGTAACAGAATAAGTAAAGTAAATTGTGACTCAATTAAATAAAATATTCTCATCACTTCGAGCAGGCGGTTTTTAGTAAGCGCCAATACGGAATGTATAGCGGTAAACTTTATTTCATTTAAGTTCGTGCATTACAACCACGTTACGTAGACTTCGTATAAAAATAGTTCTGAAACTTTGATTGCTGTTAACTATTAATCATAAAAGACTCAGCGCTTTTCTGGTGGTCGCCACTGTTATAGTAGTTTGGGAATATATAATATATTGGGCTTGCTGTTAGCTTTTGTCCCTCGTCAGCTCGTGAACTAAGTCACTAAAACATCTGCGACACCGCTCCTCCTAAGAACTTGCTGCATGATATAAAACATTGAACTGCCAAATAAAGGACCTCAAAATATCCAGGTCCACAGCGTACCCAGTTAGTTATAGCCTGAATGTATGGCAATACTGCTGCAGAATACATTGTGTGTTAATGTATTCCGATGTTTGCGCGCCTATCGCTGAATAATTGGAGTCGCCTCGGCGCCTGGACGCCCATCGTTCTCCTGGAGAATTTCTAAGTTCGTTGGGTGATTAGGAATATAATTTAGAAACAGTCCAAATTTCTGGCTTGTTTGTCTAAGTTGTTCAGCACGGATGAAAGAGAGAAAGAAAATATTTAGTATATTTAAATATTTAAATGCTTATTCAATATTTAAATACTTATTTAGCACATACCAAAGGGCACACAACATTCTACAAAAACATCACAGGAAAACTGAAAGGAGAGAACGGCTTTCAGTTTTCTTCTCAGCATCAACATTAACTCAGAACATAATCAGTCAATATTCTCTCGCCTCGAAACTTTTGCAAAAGAAGTTGGCCGAAATTCACTAATCGAGCCTAGTCCTTGAAAATGGATTCTCATGTCTTTGAATAAGGAATTCCTGTCAGTAGAGGCTGGAAAAATCAACATTATTTTATCGAAAAGTCAAAAATGTATGCAATACAACTGACATAAGCAAACGAGAATCTTATGCCAATCACGTTGAAAACTTGGTTGAAATTATACAAATGACGTATGGGAAGCCAATGCTGCTTGCACAGTCCCTCTGGTATATTATTGTGCCCTATGTGCGGTAGAGGGACTGGGCAACCAGCAGGCTACCCGAAACTGTCAAATTATCCCAATCAACCTTCAACCGTATTCTTTAAAGATAAGGTTGAAAATGTAAGAAGGATGCAGTATACGCCAGGAGCTTGCTCTTCAGATTAAGCCGCGCTTGCCTAGGTTGGTCCGTAGCACCCATTACAATTCGCTGTTATTTGTAGATCTTTACAGTGACAGATGTCAGTCGTTATAGGTAGTCAGTGGCCCGAAAGTCCGACAACCAGTCTTACCAAATGGATATGGGTCCACAACCCAGTACTAACTGGATTGTGGAGGTCAGATAGGTAGCCGCTTCATGTAAAATACTAGTATTCAGCTGCATCCGGTTAGAGTAGAAGCCGATCCTAACATAGATAGGAAAAGGCTAGGCAGATGATGATATGTCTGTAAATAAATATAAAAGGAAGCAGTACGCGCCGATAAGAAAATATAAGTAAATGGCGTCTAAAGAAGAAAATGCTAAGAAGCTTATTACTACATATTTTATACCAGTAAAAAGCTATACGCTAATTTAAGCTAATCTGAACTAGTATTTATTAAAGTCGAGGTGTCTGAAATCCTCTCGTTCCAACACTTCGATGTTGCGATGCAAGTTGTCAAGTATATCGGTTAATATTTTAAATATTGAAGATAGTAAATAAACGTGTAATCCTAGGAGCTTGCCAGTTAAAAACTATGAGAAACCGGTCGAGGGCTGAAGTCAGTTAGACGGACAGACTGAGCGAATTCAATGCGTTTTGCAGTTTTTGATTGTCATTGATTCAAAAAATTCTAAAATTTCAAGGTAATTCTAAAATTTCTAATTGATAAAGTTTATGGATTTCTCTTTGTTGATCTTCCGTACGAACTCGTCAAAAATACATCCTAGTGCCCATTTTTGTTAAACATAACTATTGTGAATTTCATTCATGCTTTTAGACCCAGTTTAGCTTTTAGTCAATTTAAGGTATTTGTTGCATACCTACAGTTCAAACATATTCATTACTAGCTGTCCCGCGCAATTTCGTCTGTGTCACATTTTCTCCGTTTTCGCAACATTTTTCATTGCTGCTCAGCTCCTATTGGTCGTAGCATAATGATATATAGCCTATAGATTTCCTCGATAAATGGGCTATCTAACACTGAAAGAATTTTTCAAATCAGACCAGGAGTTTCTAAGATTAGCGCTTTCAAGCAAACAAACAAACTCTTCAGCATATTTAATAAAAATAATTATAGTATAGATAACATTTGAATGTATCGTTTTCTACTAAGCGCGCCTCAACCCGAAAATCTACCCAAGCGGCTATTATTATTTTGCTACGAATTCAAACAAACAAACTATTTAGCTTTATTGTATTGGTATAGATAGAAGTCCTCCTGTATCTGAGTCGCGTCAAAATGACGCTAAACCAGTAGCACAGGACCTGCCGCATATTTTTATATTATGCTTATCACGTAGCAGAATCTAGGATGATCATACGGGATGATAGTTGGAACTGTTACGTAAGTTAGCTAGAGCAATGGCAATAAAGGGTCACTCATTAGATGACGTCTAAAAGTATGGAAGAAGACATGGATGTCTTCACTTGAAATGGATTTGAAGACACCTCCATTCATTTGGAACCGACCTCAAATAAATTGGAATGAATGGAGGAGAAATATGACGCAAGTTACTCAAGAATGGCTGGGTAAATCAATATTATTGAATTTACAGTTCAGAAAATTTATTCTCCTATGCTTTTCTTGTAGATACTTGTACTTTAGGATATAGATGTGGTTTTTATTCTTATTTCGGTGGATTCCTATAATTCTGAAACACATTATGCATCACAAGAATTTGAATTAACTCGCTATTATCAAGTATATGATGGGGAAGCAGTTTTGGCACCACACTCTCCTTTTTGATTAAACTTGAAGATCATAAATAAGATTATTTCATTCCTGCTGGAGCGGACTATTCAAATATCAATACTATATCAAACAATAAATATGCAGACGTTCCCACTACAACTTTTATCCCTCCCTATGTTTCCAAACTTGAGCATCTAGCCTCACCCGCCGTGAGAACTTCTAAGCCCACGGCGGCACACACAATACAACAAGTTCTGATCACAAACGTATTGTTTATGACCTTGCGACACATGTTTATACTGGTGACAGCATGTGGGACTATTTCCCACTTCCAAACGGTCACGAAGAGGAAAAGTTCCAGAGATATTTTTGTGAAGTAAGATATCGGGGAAGATATAAGAGTGTGGGAAACATTGTTTCGGAGTTGGAAAGATTTTCTGTAACCTGTTAGAATGGAGAATTTTACACTTGATAAACTCCACATGGAAGACTAAAACTCAAAGGTTAGTCCTGCAAGAGTCTTCAGAATTCTTAACGGTTGTTTCGGGGAAGACAGAAAAATCCACCAAATTTTTTATACTAATTTGGTTTGTTCATATATGTCGCCGCAAGAGCTTTTACCTGCTAAGACTATTCATTAATCTAATTAAGAACCAACTCATAATTCTCATTTGTGATAATATTGATGAACTTGCCATGCCATCTACACAGATGGCAGTGCAATTATTACAAAGAATCTAGAAACGTTCGTATCGATTATCAAGAGACTGAGCGCCATCTATTGGGTTGTGTGTTAACTACTGCTTAGATGGGAGTTGGTCTTTCTGACAAATCATTGAGTAATTTATTAAACAAAAGCCTTTAGCTAGAACTATAGTTAAAATTAAGATTAGCATTTTATAATGACTGGGATTTTAGAAATGGCATTTTAGATTTTAACAATGGCAATATTTAATTTAAGCAAGCAATTGTTGTAAAAAGTAATTAAGCATAACGCCTTTGCATTTGTCGATATTGGTATTGTTTAATTACTAAAATAATTAATGGTGAAGTTAGTATTGTTTAACTGAAGTTTTAATGAACTTACTATGTAATAAATTACTGTACTGAACTATTGAGTGTGTGTTGCGTACTTCCGCCCACTCAGAACCGCAGGCGAAGCGAGCAAGATGTCGTTCAAGCTAGCTCGCGAAGTCGCGATTAGACGATTGAAATATTAATGAATTGAAAGTAGTTTTTGAAGTGAGCAATAATAAGTTATGTTAATATGAACTGTAATAATTGAAAGACAGATCCAAAAGACACACATTACATCAACCATGTTTGTGAATGGGCGGCTCAACTTATGGAAAGTTTATAAGTGTTAAAGTGCCTGTAACTGGTTTATTAGAAATAAACATAAGGAGTTTGAGTCAAGTGTTGTGTGTAATTTCAACTACCTATCCACCTAATTAGCATTAATGAAGAATAAAGTTGCACAGTTAGCGACTGAAAGGCAATATGGCGTCGATATTCATTTATGGTGGAATCCCCACCTTGATATCAGAAGAGTGGATTGTTCATGCGCGCCGTTCACACTTATGCCGGACATCCAATGAATAACATGCAAAATCCGAAACCGGCTTGCATGGCCATGGCCGAGAGCGTGCTTATAGACTTGATCTATAAATCGTAAACGTTCTATGAGCGTGCAGCATAATGATTTGCCCCAGCCAATCTAATTATGGTCTTAAATGAAGCAATGGACTGATAGACAGGAAGATACTGAAGACTATGATAGCCAAAGAGTTTGCTGCATTTTCATCAAGTAGCTGACAGATACCAACATGATAACTAAGGGTTGTTGCAACTTGAACACACATGACCCAGTCAGACTATAAATGAACACAACATTATGAAAATGCAGTTTACATGGGTAAATAAACAGTAAAGTTGTATTTGACGGACAACTTCTTATTGCACTCAAAATGATCAACATGTACAGCACAGAATGACCGAAGCAGCAAAACAAACAAACAACAAAGATTGGACACCGGAAAAGCACATTGTTAAAAAACCTGCTGACGGATTATCAATCCCGGGAAGTATTTTGTTTTATTAATTTTAGTATGTTGTTACTGTTTAACATATTTACAGTTAACAACAATTTAACTTATCACGTCACACACTGGCTGTGTTAATGCCACCTTTAACTTGACACCTAAGGGAGTGAAATACAAACTCAACTTAAATCACTCTATTAAGCTCATGCTTAGTGCGCTTATTAAAGCTATTATTAGAGTAAGAATCATTAATGTGCCATAAACAAGTCAGATAGGCAGTCGCTTCATGTAAAATACTGATTTCAGCTGCGTCCGGTTGCACTGGAAGCCGACCCCAACAAAGTTTGGGAAAAGGCAGGCAGATGATGAAAAATTACTCATGAATCAGATTAAACTATTTAGTTACTTGCATCTACACTGCATGAACTTAATTAATTAACTATGTATTAGCAAATTTTAAGACATTGTTGTTGATTTCTAATTCATAGTAACAAGGAAAATTCTCTTAGGAATATTTTTGAATACAAAGATTAGTCACTTGAATTTGCATAAACATTACATGAAATCAATTATTTAACTAAGTATCAACAAATTTTAATTCAAAACTTTTTGTATTCGAGTTGTCATTCACAGTGACTAGAAACATTGAATACAGAATAACTTATTAGAAATTAGTCACATTTATTTGACATTCACATTAATATCTCACAATCTTTGTGGTGTCTATTGTTTGCTTTTCAATCAATTATGCAACTTGAAAGCATTTGCTTTTGACAACATGTTGCATGATTCATACTAAAACACTTCACTATGAAACTGATTTGTAAAACAAGACAAGTAATGAAGTGCCAAACAAATTTCAGTTCAACGAGTTGTAACAATGAACTCATAGCGCAATAAATCAACAGAAAGCAAAGCTTTCAATATGTTAGAATGTGAATATTTGTCAGTACATTAACACAACCAATAGAGTTTTTAAACTAGTTCTGATCAGTTTAACATTCCTATCTTAGTTTAACACATAGTCTGCCAGACAATAGACACAATTGAAAATGTATTGTTTGAGGTCACCGGTGACCGGGACGGCAGTGAAGGTGTTAATTAACTTAATCTAAGTATGAAAACTATTCCAAGACAATTGATTACCTACTTCATAGCTTATCACCCCAACTAATTTAAACATTAGTAGGACTGTTTTTTGGTCATTGGTCATGAGCCCTGCCATTAAAGCATGAGGGCCTGGATTCGATTTTGAGGTCTAGCAAAGTGTCATTGGTTCTTTTTCCATCAGGAATTTGTCAGTAACAACCCAGACAATAATATTAATGGCAAATAGCCTGCTCCTAAATAAGAGACTTAGGCGTGATTGACAAAGTGTGGATGTGTTATCTACACCCCTGCCTAACCCTTCAGGGACTGCAAGTGTGATGTTATGTAGGATATCTTTTCTTGCACTATTATTTACCTGCATGACTTCTCACATTCCAGGTTCCAGGAAATTGTCTTCAAAAAGGAAATGATAACCAACTATCAAAGAAAATTAAACAAAATTGGAAGCAACTGTAAAGGAACTTTTAAAACTCTATGCACCTAGTCACTCCACCATAGTGATAGCATCAATTGTGGAAGTCTAAACCATTGTCAATAAGAACAGCTTCCTCAAGAATAAGCCTGCTAAACAACACATATCACAACTTGGTTTTAGCCGACCAATACAATTAATTTCAATACCTGGTGAATAGATAACCGTGTCGCCAGCTGTCAAATGAAGAACAGCATGAGGACTGCCAACCAGGGATTACTGATTCAGTGTCCACACACCTAAGCTAATATAAAAGGTGAGGCATTTTCAAACTACTTCCTACACCTTACCACTGATCTCTACATAATGTTACATCAAAGGCTGAATACAATAGCCAAATCAACCTACCTACATGATGCTCATGTGTGATGAGTCTCATGTTTAAACTTTCATTATTTTTATGTTTTTGTAATCCTGTCAGTTGCTCAACTACAATAATAATAGCAAAGTATTAGTACTCCTAACTACAACTAATAAATAAAAAATAATAACACAAACATCAAGCTATTGCTATCCGTGGAGGAAACAACTAGCTTGATAAGTACAACAAATCACACAAATACTATCAGAAGCCGTGGAGGTCACTGATAATGAACACACCAAATGACAAACAATCTATAAATAGTCGTGGAGACTATTTATAATGTTAATAACAAACTATTAGCGGCCGTGGAGGCTTCTATTAAACAATACTCTCATGTTATCCTGCTGGGTCCACGGCGTAGAAACCGCCTAGAGCCTGGTTCCTTATATCCTGTCAAATCAAAGACTTCGTGCCTGTCACGGAGCAATGGTCCTAAACTCCTTATCCAAATTAATCCTGTCAAATCAAAGACTTTGTGTCTATCACAGAGCGGTGTTCTTGATCCTATCCTTTAATCCTATCAAATCCAAGACTTTGTGTCTATCACAGAGCATTACCTTCCTGTGAGAATGAACAAATAAAAATATGCTACTTACAGCACACTTACCAAATACAAATTACAAAATAACTAAAGCAATCAATAATCTTATTTAAGCATAATCTAGTAGACAGTAGATCTATTACCATGTCTCAAGGTAAACTAAAAACCTAACTCATACAAAGCATAACCATTGAATGAATATTGTTAGATAGTTCAAGCGAAAATATCCTACTAATCTAGTAGCTGATCATTCTTATTTCAATAAACTCAATTCATATTGATATTGCTGTATAATTGAAGCAACATCATTCCACTCAGCTAGCAGCTGATCATTCTATTTCAATAAACTCAATTCATATTGATATTGCTGTATAATTGAAGCAACATCATTCCACTCAGCTAGTAGCTGATCATTCTATTTCAATAAACTCAATTCATATTGATGTTGCTGTATAATTGAGGCATCATCATTCAACTTATCTAGTAACTGATCATGCAATATCACTATACTCAACTCATTTAATGTTGCTGTATAATTGAGGCAACATTATTCTATTCAGCTATTAGCTGACAATACAATATCAATAAACTCAATTAATGTTGTCGGATAGTTTTGCCAACAAATATCCTATTCAGCTAGTGGCTGATAAAACAATATCAATAAAATCGATTCAGTTAATGTAAATAAACATTTTTTATTCAGCTAACAGCTTATCATCCATAAACTGCATGCAGCTTTAAGTCTGTAACTGTGCATATGTGTGTTGGTGATACATAAATGCATTTTATTTTGAATATGAGGAAAACTGAATAGATGTTAGATCTATTACAAGTTTTCCATGTTGACTGAAACTTTTTGTTACCAAATCCTACATTTCAATGAACATTGTAGGTTAATAAAAACAACATTAATCTGCCGACAGAATTTATCTCCATTATTTCAGATAACAAGCTCAAAACTCCAAATACTGACAGCGACGGCAGGTGCAGGGCGCGCACCGCCGATCAGAATGGCCGTGTCGCCGCAAGAGCTTTTACCTGCTAAGACTATTCATTAATCTAATTAAGAACCAACTCATAATTCTCATTTGTGATAATATTGATGAACTTGCCATGCCATCTACACAGATGGCAGTGCAATTATTACAAAGAATCTAGAAACGTTCGTATCGATTATCAAGAGACTGAGCGCCATCTATTGGGTTGTGTGTTAACTACTGCTTAGATGGGAGTTGGTCTTTCTGACAAATCATTGAGTAATTTATTAAACAAAAGCCTTTAGCTAGAACTATAGTTAAAATTAAGATTAGCATTTTATAATGACTGGGATTTTAGAAATGGCATTTTAGATTTTAACAATGGCAATATTTAATTTAAGCAAGCAATTGTTGTAAAAAGTAATTAAGCATAACGCCTTTGCATTTGTCGATATTGGTATTGTTTAATTACTAAAATAATTAATGGTGAAGTTAGTATTGTTTAACTGAAGTTTTAATGAACTTACTATGTAATAAATTACTGTACTGAACTATTGAGTGTGTGTTGCGTACTTCCGCCCACTCAGAACCGCAGGCGAAGCGAGCAAGATGTCGTTCAAGCTAGCTCGCGAAGTCGCGATTAGACGATTGAAATATTAATGAATTGAAAGTAGTTTTTGAAGTGAGCAATAATAAGTTATGTTAATATGAACTGTAATAATTGAAAGACAGATCCAAAAGACACACATTACATCAACCATGTTTGTGAATGGGCGGCTCAACTTATGGAAAGTTTATAAGTGTTAAAGTGCCTGTAACTGGTTTATTAGAAATAAACATAAGGAGTTTGAGTCAAGTGTTGTGTGTAATTTCAACTACCTATCCACCTAATTAGCATTAATGAAGAATAAAGTTGCACAGTTAGCGACTGAAAGGCAATATGGCGTCGATATTCATTTATGGTGGAATCCCCACCTTGATATATACTAATTTAGTTCTATATGGTGTCGGACGTAAAGAATAGCACCATCCCATATCTCCCCGTGGGTGTCGTAAAAGGCGACTAAGGGACTTGCCAGAGAATGGGTAGCAGCGTTCTCGGTGCTTTTGTAACAACCGTACTGCGATCGCCAACCCGCCTGCCAAGCGTGGCGATTATGGCAACACCCCCCAAAAAGTCAAAGTGGCGACACTTGGGGGAGGCCTATGTCCAGCTGTGAACGTCTTTTGGGCTGAAATGATGATGATGAATTTGGTTTGCGTTTGATAGCAACTCGCCTGATGTGAAGCGATATGATGCTGCCTAGGGTGGAGCATGCTTGCCGAATCAAATCAAATCAAATCATTAATTTCTTTGCAAACATGGGTAATAGGTACATAGATGTTCGATTACAATAAGCTCCTCCATATTTTACCGCCACATGGGCATGCAAATATTAGGTTTGTAATTTAAAGTTTAAAATAAGTGGCATGTCAATGAATTACAAAAAAGCTAATAAAATAAAAATGTCATTTGAATAAGACTAAAAAAATAAAAATGACATTGGAATTACAATAAAAAAAAATTGTCATTAGAATTACAATAAAAAACGACAACCTGGACAAAGTTACAAAAAAAAACAAAAATACTATGAATAATGTCAGACGGAATAAAATGATGCCAAATAGAATAACGGTATGTCAATTTGAGTAACAGTAGGTATATTATAAATCAGCCATTAACAGAAGGTGTATAGCGTAACAGTAAGTATATCAATCAGTCAGTGAATCATCATTAAGAAAGTCGTCAATTAAGTAATAGCTTTTCATAATTAAAATGTCAGTTAGCGCCCATTTAAATTTAAACAAAGTAAGTTTTTTCAATAACGTGATTTGAATTTGGAATCTCACATGCTCAGCTAAATTGCCAGTATAGTACTTACAAACACCCTTTGGTGCCAGAAAGAGGAAAGCCATTCTCGATACCCTTACTACACGTGGATGATATTCTCGATTTCCTACAAAATCATAACGACTGCTTTTTCATATCGTTGCCATGTTTTCGAAGACATAATATTGTAAGAATAATTAGATAACTACGAACCATTTTTTAAAAGGAATGGATTAACATAAAAACTGTCATTAATAATAACAAATACCGTACTGCGCCGTAATACCGTAATAGTAATTAGCTGTAACATTAGTTAACTTATTTCTCACAGTAGGTGTAAAAAGTAGAGTATCCTCCTCTGGGCTAAAGGTGTCTTTGCCTTGGGCTAGCTTGAATCCCTCGCTGCATTCAGGATTCTTGTATTAACTCCCTCGCTTTGCTCGTGAGTTAAATCCCGAATCCTTCATTGCGCTCGAGATTCAATATGACGCTCGTGACATAAGACACAACTTTAGCTCCTCGGTGCATAATCTACTATTTTGCATTAGTGCGGTTTTACACTTCACTTGACATAATTTATTGACGTACTGTGTCCGTATTGGATTTTTTATGACCTCTGATAGTTTTTGAAATAAATGTGGATTACATTTCACAAACAAAGCCGTTTCTAATATAAATAAAGAGGGTAAAGTTAAAATTTTCAATGATTTAAAATATGGACCACAGCTATCAGTTGTCTTAAGACCGCACATTGACCTGATGCATCGCTTCTGCAACCTAAATACCAGTTCCCTATCAGTAGACTGCCCCAGAAAATAATGCCATACCGCAATACAGAGGCAACCAGTCCATGGTACGCTGTTAAAAGAGCCTGACTGTTAACTTTCTTCGAAAGTTGAAATAGAGCATATGCGGATTTGCTCAGTTTTTTACATAATTCTTCAACATGAGGCTTCCATGCAAGTTGGTTGTCAATTATTATGCCTAAAAACTTAGCTTTATTAGCTTCTTCAATGTCACAGCCATTGTAGGAAATATTAATGTTTGGATTTTTGCAACGTTGATAAAAATGCATGATTTTTGTTTTAGTCAGGTTTATAATCAAATTGTTATTATTTAACCAATTTATTATGTCGTTTAAGCACTTATTTATGTCATTCTTATAATTATTTGGATCATTACATTTAATTACAGCTGTACTATCATCTGCAAAAAGAAACATTTGGTTGGTTGTTGCTAGAAGAATGGCTGAAGATAAAAACCAAAGAAGGACCTGAAAAGCCAATATGGATCTATGATCCGCCTACCAAGCTGAATGACCATGGCGCCTTATTCCCATTTTTTCGGAGAAAACAGCTTTGCACCAGTTACGGACGCCAGTGGGCCGTAATAACTACATTACGATTTCTCCGCCTCCGTTAACGCCTCTTCCGCGTTTCTTTGTAGCCAACAAAACGAACATTCGAGGAAAAATATAATATATGGCCAACATTCACAAGCCAATATTGGCCGACTGAGCCAATGAGAGCGGACGTATTCGAGCGTAACACTTCCCTGAAAATTGTAGGAAGTAGAAAATGGTGGATAAAATTATAGAAGTAGATTGTACTGATTATAATGGTGGTTAGAGGAGCTTGTGGCTAAATAATAACAGCCGCACGGGTCGATCTTTAAGGATAAGACGCTTGGCGAGGTTGGTCCGTGGTTGTGGACCGAGTTTCCTCCGTGCCTCGAAAAGCACGTTAAGCCGTTGGTGCCGGCTGTCCTTTGTAGGTCTTTGACTTTGTAGGAGCTCGTGGCTAAAGAGGAGCTCGTCACTAAATAATAACAGCCGCACGGGTCGAACTTTAAGGTTAAGCCGTGCTTGCCGAGGTTGGTCCGTGGATGGGTGACCATAATTACATACCGAGTTTCCTCCATGCCTCGGAAAACACGTTTAGCCTTTGGTCCCGGCTGTCATTTGTAGATCTTTGACACTCGTTACGAGTAGTCAGAAGCCAAAAGTCTGACATCCAGTCTTACCAAGGGGTATCGTATTACCCAGTTACTGGGTTGTGGAGGTCAGATAGGCAGTCGCTTCATGTAAAATACTGGTACTCAGCTGCATCCGGTTAGACTGAAAGCCAACCCCAAGATAGTTTGAGAGAAGACTAGGCAGATGATGAGTGGTAAGTTAGAGAGAGAGAGGTCTGAGGAAGGACTTCTAATGCTTGATTTAAGATAAAATAGTAAGACTAAAAAAGCCACTTAACGAAATTATCCTGCGTCTCATACGCTATCTATTGCACAGACAAACAGACGGACATACAGCGAAGCCTTACTATTTTATTATTATTAATAAAAGTTTCCTTAAAACAACTTACTTGCTTTGGTTATCTGTTTTAAGTGTTTTTTAACCATTACGTGATAAAGCACAATTTGTGGGCCTCGGTTTAAACCAACAATAACCGTTTATGTAATTCACACCTTTCAGACAGCTGCTTAATCGTAGCTAATAGAGATAAAAGTAAACAATGGCGTACTTTTGTAGCAGCACTGAACTTTCCTTTGAAATATAGACGTACAGTTTGTATTAATCATCACAATCCTTGTGCCTATTCCATTTATATACTCGTAGATAAAGAAAAGGTCGGAATCAATCATCTTGCATAATGAACCTAAAATGAGCTCATAATGTTCCCACGGCTGGGACACAGGCCTCCTCTCCATGAGAAGGATGCTACTAGGCAAGGATCTCTCCCAACCTCCACCACACTGTCCTGTCTGCCACCTTGTGCGTCCAACCAGTCCCTAGCTACCTTTTTAAGGGCGTCGGCTTCGGTCCATAAAGCTGGTACGCTCGACGACCTATCTAGCTATACTAAACCAGTTTATGCGGATCTCTCTTTGTGCGGGAAATCTGTACAATTCGGGCCATGTTATACTGGAAACTGTGTTCGCCGTTTGAATCTACGTCGCCGTCACACGCTACGCTTGCAAATACGTGACATCCGAAGCAGAAGGATTATCAAACATAGTGTTATTTTCTAGCCATTATCTTCCGAATTCATTTTTGTCGGCACAGCATGTCGTCATCTTCCATAGTTCTCTATTACTCGTCATCTCACCAGACACCTCCTTTCTTGCCATATAATCCTTCACACAGTCCATCCATCATTTCTTTGGTCTCCCTCTACCCTTATACATACCCATACCTGCCAACAATAAAGTTGCAGATACAAAATTGTCGTTAGATTCTCTAAAGACCGAATACATTACATTTGTCTTTCGATATATTATATATCACCTTTGCTTTGGTCACACTCCATATACAACGCTTAAGTCGTTACTCTTATTGGTTATTACTTATTAGTATTACACGCCTAATGCATCAGGCCTAGTTTCCAATTTAATTTATTACGGAGTTCATTAGGCGTTAGACAGTTAACCACGTTCGGTTTTCTAGAACTAAGATAAGCAGCGCAACCCAGATATGAATTTTGAGGAACTCTAAACCTCTCTAGAAACCTGGCTGCTTTATATATAGAACTAATAGGAAAGTAAAAAAAAACCAGCCAAGTGCGAATCTGACTCGCGCACGAAGGTTACCGTACCATTATTTATAAAAACGAGCAAAAAATTTACTTTTTGTATGGGAGCCCCCTTAAATATTGAATTTATTCTGTTTTTAGTATTTGTTGTTAAAGCGGCAGCAAAAATACAAAATCTGCAGAAATTTCAATTGGCTAACTATCCCGGTTCATGAGATACAGCCTGGTGACAAACGGACGGACGGACGGACGTACGAACAGCGAAGTCTCAGTAGGTAATAGGGTCCTGTTTGATCCTTCGGGCACAGAACCCTAAAAAGAAGTATACTATCAATTGGGTCGATCTTGAAGATTAAACCGCGGCTGCCGAGTTTCCTCCGTGCCTCGAAAAGCACGTTAAGCCGTAGTTCCCAGCTGTCAATTGTAGAACTTTGACCTGTCACAGGGTTACAGGTAAGTAGTCAGTGGCCCGAAAGTCTGACAACGAGTCTAACCAAGGGGTATCGTATTATACAGTCCTTACTGGGTTTTGGAGGTCAGATAGGCAGTCGCTCCATGTAAAGTACTGGTATTCAGTTTCAGCTGCATCCGTTAAGACTGGAAGAAAGACCCCAATAAATTTGGAATAGGCTAGGCAGATGTCTATCAAACTCAAGTGTGTTACTTTAAACATTTGATGTTTTTCTCTTTGTCGTAATGCGTGTACACGTCTGAGAGTATTATATTATTTTCAAAGCGCCATAAATAATCTCCCTTGTCTACAAAATATTTTTTCTTATTTCTAAAAATATTACCTACCTACTTGCAAATTCAAGATAATTTACAAACAACAGCAATATCCAATCCTTTTAAGAATAACGTAGTCAGTAACACAGTATACTCGATACTTTTATACTAGCACTTTGAACCATCACAATTTTATCAGAATACTCTCTACTCTATAATATTTTGTGTCTCAATTCCGCCGTACATTTCAAAATGGCCGTGCATTAAGATAGGATATAACACGACAAGACTATTACGTGTCGTTTAATATGATAAGGCTTAATACACAATGAAATGTTGGTATGAATAGCTTTGAGTCGAGAGTCTTGAGGTGTACACTGACTGGCTGTTCTTCCTACTCCCCCACTATTCTTTTCTGATTAATTTCGCTGCGGGAACTGCGACAGTTAAAGTGTTTCTCTGGGACTTCGTCGAGCTTTTTTGTTGCAGACTTGCAGCACTTTTCTGGTGGTCGCCACTAATGATTCTGGCATTTACGAGTTGCAGTGTAGAGTGGCGGGCTTGTCTTCCAGTTATAACAAATAGCTGCTCAATATTCTTGTTCACGTGTTCCCTAGATACATCTGAATGGCCATTTCATAAGGAGTTTCTGGTTGGTTATCACTTTACGATATAAGAGATGATTAGAAACCTAAAGAAAACTAAATTTGCATAGCACCTGTTTTCAATACCTATCAAAAGAATTTTTACAAAACCGATTCCAGTGTGTGAAAGTTTGCAGTCACTACATAATTATGTTACATACGTATGTACTGGATACCTACGGCCTGGCAGTCCGACGGACACGCAAACGACGACGCGACAGACGCGTCCGTGCTAGAAAGTGCTGAAAAATAATATTAAAGTCAGACTTAATAACTTTGGACTTACTGTTACCTACAAAATTTAAAAAACAAGCAAAATAAATATTGTTTCGTAGACATTCCAAAAAAAGCCTCGGAAAGCACGTTAAGCCGTTGGTCCCGGCTGTCATATCGTTACGAGTAGTCAGAAGCCAAAAGTCTGACATCCAGTCTTACGAAGGAGTATAGGCAGTGGCTTCATGTGAAATACTGGTACTCAGTTGTATGCGGTTAGACTGGAAGCCGACCCCAAGATAGTTTGGGAAAAGGCTAGGCAGATGATGGAGACATTCCAAAAAAATATTTCAAGGAGTGATCAGACCTTTACCAAAGCCTACGCAACACTAGTCCGAGCACGCGGCGATCGCTTAAAACGCTATTAATCGCAGTAAGTCTCCGTACGAAGTAATCAACGAATAATTTATTGCTACATTTATGCGCAATGTCGCATCGAGCCATATTCATGTACTGAGCCATTTGCTCTGCGGACTTTAATGAGAATAATTTCATAAAAGGTTTAAAAATAAAGATATTTGTGTTGGCTACTCCATTATTGTTGTAGTGAAGTCATCAGGGGAAAGAGTATTATGCAAGCGATGGTTTTATACTTAATTTGTCATTTTAGTCGTTATAATAATTGCGGACAAAGAGTAATCGTATAAATTTAGGAGTATGTACCCAGTTAAGTGGGTCTTTAAGTGAGTCAGACTGTTTATTTACTCCATTTTTAAGCGTAGCACTTCTAGTTTTGGAACAGAAGTAACTCTGTACGAACATAAATAAATAAAAAAAAACAACATCAAAATATAACTACTGCCACTGAGGTTATGATGGCATTTGTTGTTCTAGAAATAAAGAGTCAGGATCAAAGACCAACCAAATACATTTTGAGACAACAACATTATAAAATAACACAAACGAGTATTGTTACAAACCTGTGAGACAATTTTAGTTGCACAATAAAATACACAGTGGCTATCCACCAAAGGCGTCAAAAACTGATAATCCTATTCTACTATCTTCTAATGTATAAAATTCTCGTGTCGCGGTGTTTGTTACCAAACTCCTCCGAAACGGCTAAACCGATTTGTATTAAATTTTGTGTGCATATCGGGTACGTCTGAGAATCGGCCAACATCTATTTTTCATATACTTAAAACCCATCAAAATTTCCACGCGAACGAACTCGCGGGCAGCAGCAAGTAATATTATAAATTCAAAAGTTTGTCAGGATGTATGTAAAACTAAACTCGACACTACGAAACTCAAGCGGCGTAAAAACCTTTGTGGTAACTATATCTTCGAGCCGTTTGGGGTTGAAACTCTGGGGCCGTGGGGTCCGAGCGCTCACAGCGTTTTTAAGGAAATTTCTAAACGCCTATTTGACGCTTCCCGTGACCCAAGGGCTGGGTTTTACCTTGGCCAGAGGCTAAGTATTGCCATACAACGTGGCAACACCGCCAGTCTCTTGGGCACGTTACCAGCTGACAGCGTCGAGGAGGAGTTTTTTGACGCGCTTTTATAATTAGTTGATATTTTAGTTTTAATTATCTAGGTTTAATTGTTTTATGTTTAGTAGTTGATTTAGATTTAGATATAAATGAGAATGAATAAGTCGGATGTATGGATGTCTGGATGTTTGTTATCTTTCACGCAAAAACTACTGAATAGATCTGGATGAAATTTGGCACAGGTATAGATAGTAGTCTGTAATAGCACGTAGGATACTTTTTATCCTGGTAGTACCTACGATTGCGTGGGACAATTACCAAACAAAACGCGGGCGAAGCCGTGGCCATCGCCAAATGGCCATTTATCAGTCAATAAATAAAAGAGCAACACAAATATCAACAGACCACAGACCTGCGTGAGAGAGGACTTTTGGCCGAAAGGTGTCGTATTTCGACGTTTCCGTGGACGGTTACGCGACGACACCACGCAGCGGAACACGACGCCGTCAACATTACGTGTTTAGTTATAGTTTAAGGTTTTTAATATATATTAGTTTATTTGTTATTTTATAATATTATTTTGTGTATTTTATGTATGGGCCTTAGTTGCCTGATAATAAAATTATTGATTGATTGATTGATATGGTACTCCCTTTCTTCTCCTAAAATTGTTTGCCCGAAAATCATTATCCATAACACGTTTGTTATAAACTTCAGTAACCATAATGTTTAAATCCCGAAATTTTGTTTAACATAATTATCTTTAAATAAATATTATGTAGTTTGAATTTAGGACTTATAACTTTTATTGAAAACGGTTTTATGTATTTTGTATATTATTGATTTTAATATTTATGACAGACGGATTTAGGACATATTATATTTAGGGATTTTAATTTTATGGCATGTGTTATGTGATATTAAGTTCGGGTAAGTTATCGTTCGGACAAATGATGATTAGGACAAAAAAAGTTATGGCACTTAAAATTATGGATAAAAAAGTTAGGTGACACAATAGAGAACCCACAAATATACAACTCCAATTTTATTCAGCTGTAGAATACAAGAATATCGAGTTACCATCACAAAATACATTTTGCCCCCTCATACATTAGGAAGGCCACTAAAGTAATGGTAATTCTAAGCGCAATGGCACACGGTTTCCATTTTAAACACATTTGCTTCAGTACATTATCATAATAAAATTATTTAAATACCAACTGGCTACTTACTCTGGAACGAAAGATACGTTCATAAAATTTCTTCAGGGGGATATGATAAGAATTTATTATTTTATCTTTGGAAAATAAAACAAATCATTGTAAGCTATATGATATAAACTGGACATTTAGAGCACACATTTTAATTCGAGAAGTTAATAAATAAACGCATCAATGAAATAAATTTAAATTTATTTTTTGTTGTAAATTTAATTTAAATTTACAACAAAAAATTAAAAAATATCTATACTAATAATGAATATATAAAGCTGAAGAGTTTGTTTGCCTGGTTGGTTGAACGCACTAATCTCAGGAACTACTAGTTTGAATAGAAAAAATATTTTTGTGTTGATCCATTTATCGAGGCAGGCTATAGGGCGTCCACTAATTACGTGAGGCGTTTAGAGGGGGGAGGGTGTCGAGCCAAATCTCACCTAATCTCACGAGGGAGAGAGGGGAGGTCTCGGCAAATATCACGTATTTTTTTTGCTGTACACATTTTTTTGTGTAACATTGTAAATATGTATGTCATGAATAATAAATATTCAATGAAAATTCTTAAGCAAATTATGTTTTTTAAATCAATCCAACGCAATCAAGCACAGGTTAACGTATTTACTCCTAACTACGAATTTTGATACATCTCACGTGAGATTAGAGGGCTGGTGAGGGGGTCAAGTCAAGTCTCATGATATCTCACCAAAGCTCGAGAGGGCGTCGAAAAATTGCCGAAATTGCCTCACGTAATTAATGGACGCTCCCATATGTATAACATACGGCCAATAGGAGCGGAGCATCAATGGGAAATATTGCAAAAACGGGGATAATGTGATGCAGGACAGATAATCATCTGCCTAGCCTTTTCCAAACTATCTTGAGGTCGGCTTCCAGTCTAACCGGATGCAGCTGAGTAACAGTATTTTACATGAAGAGACTGCCTATCTGACCTCCACAACCCAGTAACTGGGTAATACGATACCCCTAGGTACGACTGAATGTCAGACTTTTAGCTTCTGACTACTCGTCGCCTGGATGAGAGATGCCTGAAACCGAGCTGTATTGTATGATATTCGATATGAGAGAGATGCTGTATGTTGATGATGATGATGACATAGCGCATCACAATACGGTCTTACACAACCCCTCTTGATGGGCATAGATAAAGAAACTATACATTAGAATTTTGATGACGGCAGATTGTTGCAAGAGAAGGCTAAAGCGAAACCATTCATAAAATTCTTTAACAACAACAACATACATTTATTTGCAGGCAACTTTGGCCCATAGATATATACCTTACAGACTAACATACATACTATTAAATATAATTTGTGTTAGTAAATAAAATCTTTAAAAAAAAACTTAAATCTTTATCTTGTGTTAGTTCCTATCTAACACAGTAACAGATGGTGACGTTTTTGCGCGGAACTTAACATTTTCATTCAAAACAAACTCATTAACAAACATAAACAACATGAACACTCTGTGCATATTTTCCTACAATTGTGCAAATATAAACACGATTGTGTATATTCTAATGAGGCTTTATGTGCACGCGCACCTTTTTACAAAACAAATTATTTTATTACTGGCAACATCGCAAATTAGTCGCCTTTAACATGCAATTGATCAAGTACTACTGCTTTATGTAAATCATTTGTAATAGATATGGGCAATAAAAATGCCTTTCAAAGATAACTACATATGATAAAGTACCTCATAAAAAAATGTGTTAATGATATGGAAAAGATGATTTGTAAGTACAAATAATTTCTTATACTTGCTTCTCTATTATGTGATAAATTTGGTCACGTGAGCTTTGCAATTTATTATTATCTTGGATTGTAATCTCGTGAGAGTAAGCCATAAATATAACCGTATTATTATAATCGTTTGAGTCACTAATATAGAGTATCCTATCAATTCAATTTGATAAATTGAAACCCTAAACCCAAATTCTGTAAATAGATAAGTACCTGAATTTAGCCTATTGAACTCCAGGCTTTAAAATCACTAGATGATTTTTCTTTCCTGTATTGCCCTATTAAAACCTTCTCACCCAAGGAAAGAGTTCCAACACTCAAAAACCTACTAAGTACCTAAAACATTCCGCATTCAAACATATTTTTAAAATTACCCCATCTCTAGAATCAGGAACTCAAACTGTAACCGTAATAAGGTGTTTTTAACACTGTTTTTAAAACAGTTTTAACAGAAAAACACTTTTAAATGTAACAGATACAATACTGTTACCGAATCAAACTGTAACCTTTTATATGTGTTAATAAGTGTTAAATGTGTAACTGAAATAATCAATTATAGCTTTAGTACGCTGCGTTTACCTGTTACACTTATTAACACTTTTATATCTGTTACAGATACATATCTGTTACATATTTGATTCTGTTACCGATTCAACATGTAACACTTATAATTCTGTAACCTTTATGAAGGTGTTTTTAAGTCCCTGTCTAGAATTAACCATCTTTGAAATTAGCTAGATTATACCAATGTTCAGCGGATACGCGAGCACAGACCTGCAATGATCTACAGACATCATGGTACCTACATAATGACATACTAGATCTTGCGTTATAAATCTATGCGCAAGCGACGCCAAAATGTGTGCTGGACACGCAACGCGAATTGGATCATATTTCTTCGTATACTTTTCAAGGGAACTTGGTAAACGTAGCTTGTAACTTAGTGTGGACGCAACTAGAAAAAATATTATTTTGGTGACATTAAATAAATATGCTCCAATGTCAATGGCGTTGTTGTAAAAAGTGTTCACCTACTACCTAGACATGCAGTGCAGTGCCCATTCTGCAAAATTCTTAACCAATTAGGTACAGATCTGGGTTGGCCGCTGAAGAAAAGTCATACCAAATGGGAACTCATTAATATGTAAGGATAATAAATAAAATTTGTAATTTTCTTTCCTATCCTTCTGCGGATGTTGCTTGTCCGAAATAAAAGTTTTTTGAAGTGAAAACTTCTTTAGCGGCGTTGTGCATTTTTGTGATGGGTTAAAAAATGTTAAACTCGCGTCAGTCGCGTCGTCGTGTCCTGATCGAAAATTCGTAAAACGGATTGACATTAGGATACGAAGGAATTTGAACTTAATGACATCTGTCATTGAGTTTGGGTTTCCAAACTCAATGACAGAGTGTTTTTGTACGATAGCGCAATAAATGAATATTGTGTTTTACCTTATAAATGATAGCACTTTTATACTGATAATTAAAGCAATTCATGGAAAATTATTCCCTAACCATTCCAAAATATCAAACATGTTACGTTAATATTCAAGTTTTAACTTCTGCTGGCACACCGGAGTGCAACCCGTTTTTTTTATTATTATTACCTAATTCTCAAATTTGGCGCCATGTCCTGTGTGTCTCATGACTTGTCTTCTTTCTTGTCCAGGATGCACTACCACCTGCACATTTCAGAACATGAACGAGGAGATTCGAATGACAAAACTTTCCAGGTCAATCGACACAATAAGAAGAAGATTCGTGTGGGTAATGAACCTAATGTATCGTAATTAAGAGCCGAATTCATCGAGACTAAGGGTTCCGATAAGTCTTCACGAGTGGCCTTTGCTGTACAGGCAGACAGCCAATCAGTCGATAAGAGCTTTTTCCAAAATGTGTGCCGTGACGAGAGAAGACGTACGCTCCAAAACAAACGCTAAATGGAACGAATTGAGTTAAAGTCGACTCTAAATAAACCTCATCATCATCTGCCTAGCCTTTTCCCAAACCATCTTGGGGTCGGCTTCCAGTCTAACCGGATGCAGCTGAGTACCAGCATTTTACATGAAGCGACTGCCTATCTGACCTCCACAACCCAGTAACTGGGTAATACGATACCCCTTGGTAAGACTGGATGTCAGACTTTTAGCTTCTGACTAATCGTAACGACTGTCAAAGATCTACAAATGACAGCCGGGACCAACGGCTTAACGTGCTTTCCGAGGCACGGAGGAAACTCGATATGTAATTATGGTCACCCATCCACACACCAACCTCAGCAAGCACGGCTTAACCTTAAAGATCGACCTGGGCGGCTGTTATTATTTAGCCACGAGCTCCTCTAAATAAACCTCATCTCATCAATAGCTAGCTTGTATCCACGGCTTCGCCCGCGTTTTGTTCGGTAACTGTCCCACGGGATCGTACTACCGGAATAAAAAGAGACCTATGCTGTCCCAGACTCTTTATCTATCCCTGTGCCAAATTTCCTCCAGATCCATTCGATAGTTTTGTAGTGAAAGACTACCAAACAGCCAGACATCCTCAAAAACTTTCGCATTCATAAATTAGTCGGATTCACCCAAAAAAGTTAATACTTAAGAAAATTGATCTATTAGAAACTTACTCGGCCACTGAAAAAATCTTTAACGCCTTAAAAGTATCGAGAAAACATTAAGATTGTTCGTGCCGATTCCACTTAATGTTTCACTCGGTTAGTAATCGTTTCGTTGAAATTCCTTCTCTTAGGGCTATCTCAGTTTGTCTAAAGAATTTACAGAAGTCTATTCGTCATTACTAATAATTCACTTGATTTCAGAATGAGGCCTATTTTTGTAAAACAAAAAATGTTTTCATCCGTTTTTGGACAGATATTAGTAGTTAATGGTCTTGATGGAATTAGTAATGATTTATTAAATTATGTTTGTGTGTTTAAAATATCAGGCCAATTTTATATTATTTGAAGGCTCTTACCCACTGCATCGGAATTGCTTATGATATGTGGCACCAGATTTAATTAGATTAAGCAACCAGACGTCGGCGATCCGTCAACGTCTCGTTACGCGCCACCTTCCTTGACAATTACTCAAGTCAATATGGCTACCCGCAACGACTTGACGTTCCGCCAGAGAGAATTGTAGACCGCTTCTCTCTCGTCTGTGGTCACAGTTTAGTTTGCAACGTGAATCATATGAAGCCTTTTTGCAAAGGCGCCGACATATTTATAGGGTCCATGTATTGCAACTTGAATTTGTCTCCATTTTTAAACATTTACGACTCAAATAATAAAACGACATATTCATATCAACCTGCAGTATTTAATATTCTTAAAACATTAAAACAAACACTTCCACAATTAATTTATTAATAAACCATTTTTTTACAAAAAGAAGAGAAAATGCTGATACTCGCTAAAATGAAACTGCTCACTCGCTCACTGAAATCAATGCCTAAATATTTTGGCACTGTATATTTTAGGCGCTTCAATGAAAATGTTACTACAAATACTAAAGTATTACTCTTAATATTTTACTTAATTTTAATTAGTTTTACCGTACCCTCACAGTTTCTACCACTCCGAGCATTTCTTTATTAAGCACGGTCCTCAAAGTCTGGCTCGTGATTTATCGATTCTCGGACGTCCTTAATTGATCGAATCGATCTATAATGGATCGATTCATTAGGTCTAGTCGATTCCTTTGCACAATGAACACCGATGTCCATATTGGATTAGGCATGAATCTGTGAATCTCGATTAACAAGAATTTCGTTTTAAAATCGAATGGACATCTGAAATGTAATTAGATTTACTGGGAATTGTGTGTTAAAGTAATGTTTTAGTTAATTTTGATTGGCTACTAGATTAGTAACATTAAACTGATACGTGTTCCTAACAGGAATTTCAAGCAATTTAGCGTCGCGTAAATAATGATAATCGCGTAATGTAAACACCGACAAATTATAAGTCAGTTACGGTAGAAGTATTTTTATTATATCATTTTATGTTTTGAATGAATTTCAGTTTTTTTTTTAAGTTATTTCGAAAAACTACTTCAAAAGACAATCGTTTCTAGTTCGACCTATAAGGGCTTAGACGATGGCTATCATACAAAGATTTTCGTGCGTACTTAATAGTACCATGGTTTCGTACCAACAAACAGCAACGTATCGGCAACAACTTCGCCAGTGTTGTCATTTTTTGTTGTCACAATGATAAGCACATGCTTATCATTGTTATTGAATGTCAGTTTGACGAGGCCTTCAGCACCCGTATTCACTAACGCTTCGATACGATTTCGATTCGACAAGTCTTATGTCTATCTTGTTTTGGCATTACGAATGCGAGCGAGATAGACATACCACTTTTGCCGAATCGAAATCGAATCGAAGCGTTTGTGAATAGTGGGCCTGATCTACAAGTTGAAAGTGACACCGACGCTAAAACGGTTACCACGTATGTCGTATTCAGTCCATTCGATATTTAAATCTTTCGTTGGTAATTAAAAAAAATATAAAGCATGGATATTGCAGTTATGTAGGAAACAGTTTGTTTTTTTTTTCGTTGGTTCAGAATGATGTACTTACTGAATACATGGTCACTGTTTTAGCGTCGGTGTCCCTTCCTCCCTATATACTCACTAAAAGGCAGCTGCGTTTGCCCATCTATTCCAGGATTAAGAGGATGTATAAAACACGGGGTATTTCATTATAAACATAAATTACAATATAATCATGATCTTCACCCCAAGTGGCGCTAACGTCGCACTTTAATTAGTTCGGCAGCCGTTCTGTCCACCTCGTAAAAGTGAACGAGCGTGATCTTAGATAAAATTACGCATTAAAAAGCTAACTACGAGTTGAAAAGCATGCTCCTGAATTAAAATATAGTACTTTCTAAATACAGGGAAACTATTCAAAGGTGACTGATTCTTGTGTATATAAGTGTTGCAGATGAAAATTGAAATTCGTTTCACAATTTCCCGCTCAATGGCAGACTCTGCTTCATAGAAATGAGCTCTATCAAGTAAGTTGTGGTGAAGTGTCAAGAAAAACTACGCACAGAAACTGAAAAAAAAACACGAACAACAGAAACCTTTGACTTTTTCAGAAAACAGCTTCAATGTCATGATCAGAGTATGAAAATTACCTACAGAATAAATCAAATACACAGCGAAACATTCCATTTCACTCCAACCTCGCTTACTGCAATTTCACACATTCCATTTTCAAAATGCGCAAATCAAACATGGCCGTTATAAGTGTTGGCGTTGACGAAATTATGTAAATAATTGTGAGCGTACAGTCAACACACAGTTTCTTTACCTCTGACAGCTGTAGTCCTATAACAACTATAAAATCCCAAAAATAAAGATCTTTATACATTTTTATCAACATGGCGCTGGCAGAATAGATGTCATGGGATCGGTTGCAAATGAAGAAAAAATAATTGATACACTTGTCAGTGATAGCAAATTAACAACAACCTAGATTTAGCATTTTAGCATTTAGATTATGATTTTGACAGCTATGCAAGAGCGGAGGTAATATAATTGTGAAAGTACTGTAGATGACATTCAGCATGGTTCACGGTTGTCGCGCGTTTGCGCGGTCGGCAACGCGACGCGACTCGTTAGCCGCGCCGCGATTTATTCGCGTTACTGTCACCTCACGTTATGTTATTTATTATTTTATACAAGCCGCTTGATTTATTTCGTGTCGGTTCAATGGCGAATTTGTTAGAATTAGAATTGAACACCCACTGGTGTGTGGGTGCTCGAGCTAAAAAGTGTATCATTAGCTTCTGTGGTGTTCTGCACAATGTATAAAATGTGGTCATAAGGCGCAAACTTCTAGAGAAAACATTTTGCCGGTAATAGTTAGCTAAGCGTTTAAGTTAAGCTGAAACTGGCATTTTTCATAGACATGGGTTATTCTTAATATATTTCAGAATAAATTCTAGTATTATCCTTAATGTTAGTGACAGGATTAGACTCGCAAAGACCAGGAAAGCATGGAGTAAAAAGAGAAGGCGTTTACCCAGCAATGGGTGGATCAAGGGTGGCATTGAATAATGATAATGATGACGAAGTTTGTGATTGCTACTGATACGAAGGTTTTACACACATTTATAAGTTCATGTATATGAATAAACCCATTCACGACGACCACAATCAACGTAGACCATAAATTCATGTTATGTTACACAGCGGGACACGTAAAAACTACCTATACATTATGAGATACTGCACCCGAAACCTATTTATATTTTTGAACGAAACACTAAAAACTTTCAAGGCAATATTTATTTTTATCTGCAGTACGTTCTAAGCACAATAAAGAAGCCTTTATTTTTCAATTCAACTGTGTTGTAACAGTTGTTGAATTGAAAAATAAAGGCTACTTTTTTACTTTTTTGCAGCGAGCAATTTCCAAAGCATTTGAGACTAGGTACGTATTCCGTACATGAAACGTTTGAAGACCGTTAATGATAAATGAATACACGGAGACTCTACTTATCAGCACTCATTATACCCATAACTTGATATAAAAGCATGCGGAGCCTACTTATAGGCGGGATCCCAATTACATCGCAGTATTCCTGTACAAATGTTGCTTATTCCCTTATCGAGCGCGCGTTACCCACAGACATGACTTATAATTATACCAAGCTATATATCACTTTTTTTTACAGTGGCGTGCGTACGCGTTTGCAATTGATTCCGCGCGTTCACGCGATCCGGCAAGATTTCCACTCGCCAATTGCTCCGCAAAAACGCATCTCGCCATTTACGCGGCCCAGCACGTCTGGCGCCTCTATGCACCCCCCGCCCCTCCCACGCCACTCCCGACCAATCACAGTAATCTATTCGAAATTAGAACTTCACGCGCGCGATTACAATCAAAGAGTGCGGTTTGAGCGGGAAACGTTGCGGCGCGGCGCCATGTTTGTTTTTTTATACTGGAACGTTCCGTTTCACGCGACATCTTTAGCGGTAGATCGCGAAATAATATTTCAAACCTCAATTACACCATCCGTCAAGTTAATTCTCTGGGAGCAGCAATTTTGTCATTCAAAATTGTTGAAACCAGTCGGTGGCCCGTTATGGGATTAATTAATGGTCCGCTGGTTGCGGGGCGGCCATAAGCCGATGTAAACGACTCGGTCGCTTGTCTCACATGTACAAGAAAAACGTTGCAAGCGCGTGTCTCGATCGTGACTACATCAGTCAAATCTTCGCTTGATATTCAGAAGATAGCATTCGTTACGACATGCGACAGCGCGTGCGACTCTCATACGTATTATGGATTATTTGCTGAATATTTTATTGTAATGAGTGCAGTTAACAACCCAAAGTTCGTTTAAGATCATATAAGATAAGAGTGTCTATCATGGTATGAATCATGGTATAATAACGTCGGTCAGACATAAAAATCACAGCTATACAAGTACTCACACAGATTTATTCGTTTCCATCTCGAGTAATCTTTATCATCTCAATCACAAACAGATCCAACAAAACCTGCCATATTAGAAGAAATATTTCTTCAGTAATGAACTCGACTGAACTGGACAGCTCTATACAATCTGAGAACCATTGTAAATAAAACTAGAATAAAAGCTCTGTAATTTTATTGGCACTTTATTTATTATATAACACAATATATGACAGCACAATGAGGCCAATACGGTAAACATTTGTAATTAAGCCAACAGAGAAGCTACACAATCATACCCTTTGTCCGGCAATACATTACATGACAGCCTACTATAGCACAACAAACTTACCCTTACACCTCAACCACTCAAGAATCATCTCTACGACTCAGAAAATTAGAACGAGCGTTACATTTTCGGGTGCAAAAATAATGTTTGTTGTATTTCTACGTAAAAGGCGTTCCAAATCACGCAGCGAACATTGCGTTTAGTCCGCACAGACAATGCTAATAAGACAAGTGCTTCGTACAACGGAACGTATAGATGACAGGTTACAATGCTTACGGCGGAAACCATTGTAGGCTCTGTTAAAACTATTGTCGAATTGTATAGAGAGTTGGGTATACAAGATGCGTACAGTCGTGTTTGTGGTTCGAAGGACCAGATAAGCAGTAGGTACCAAGATTACTAAAACCACTTTACCTGAAATGTTATTCGTCGTTAGTGTCTCTATTTTAGACCTCCATGAGTGACAGTTCATAAGTAGGTCCGAGCATTTTGAACTATGCATTAAAGGAATGACATGTCCGAATAAGATGGAACGCTTCGTTTGCCTAGTGGTCGCAAACACGACTGCTAAGAATAGAAAATAATAGAATATTCTTTTATTTGCTCAGAATTTAGTTATTTACAATAAGGTGGTAACAAAATACTCTTCTCTCTTCTCTCTGATGAAAGAATCTTTGTACATTCTACCATTATGGCATGCAAACGTTATGATCGGATGAGTCGAATTAACTTTTATAATTGCCGTATTTATTTGACTTTTAAATTCCTAAATTAGTTATTCAATCTGGTCTCCATACCACAATCAAAACCATGAATTTTAGTAATATTTTACTTAAAACTGAAGGATATTCCGTTGACACGAATCCTAATGAATCTGAATATATTTCATGTATTCAGTAAACCATTTCGTAATGTATTCAGACACACACGATCTGAATTATTCGCTATGGTAATACTGCCATTGGTAGGTGCCCTTAATTGCCAACGATCGCTATCATTCTGAGTAATTCTGACGATTTCAAAACCTAGACACATTATGCGACCTCTCAAAAATACAGTGTTAAAATTATACATCATACAGGAACATACCATACGTCCCGTTTCAAATGGAACTGTCCTTTTTCTCGGGCACCTGTCCCATTGTCCCCAAATAAAGCTCGGGGACGGAAAGTAGTTCCGTTTTACGAAACAGCGCGATGAAAAAAAGAGTGCCAAGAATTTTATTCCTTCTTTAAAATTATTATCAACTTTATTAAGGCAATTTGCTTTCTATGACAATTTATAAAATCATAACTTAAAAATTATGTGTCTTGCATATAATTTATTAATTACTATCAGAGAAATTTTACATAATAAAGCTGGTGAACTAGTGATTGATTTTATTTTTCATTTAATATATTATGGAAATTATTATAATTATGTAAATCTGAGTATAATTAATAGTGAAAACTAATGTATTAAGTTACATTTTGTTTTGACAAATAAAGAACAAAACATCGTATTTATTTTCATTGTAAACCTGCTACTGGCATATTTAAACCCTAGTCCCGTTTTGGGTTAAAAAAATGATGGTCAGTTTAACATTACAATTAATTAAAACTAAAGTGATAAATGCGCAAATATTTAACAAAATAAACTTGAAGCCTATCATAGAATTAATTTATCTATGGTGGATAAAACCGCGGTATTATTTTCTTTCACTTTTTACTTTTCTAAAGAATCTAAAAATAAAATTGTAACAGTATCTTTAGGGATTTGCCCAATGATTGGTAATCTATATATTTTGATAACCTTTTGTTTAAATACTATGCGATGGATCGTGCGCCGTCAGAACATAAATTCAACATCACCATTACAAAAAAGTCTTTTGGCGGCAAAACATGGCGGCCGCTTATCATAGACAATCGAAAATCGTTTTGAAATTAAAATATAACTGTTGTTAAAGTTGTAACAAAATAAATAATACATTTTTTGTACGTTAAATTAACATTAGTAAACGTTTTACATTTTAATTAATATGGAATGACAAAGCGTGTGTGTGTTGATGAGCATTTGATGTTAATTACATTGTTTCGTTTAACATAATACACTAAATGAAAACCTGCATTAAAACTGATCTATGGGTTCGCATTGACGTCCATTAAGCCCAATTACAGAGCATTTGAAACGGGTACTTTCAACAAATCAACTTTGTTGCAGAAAACGTGTAGATAATCCATTACAAGTGTGATTTCAATCGTTTTCCATATAATTTTCTTAATGCCCATATTAGGCAGTACCACCCAGACCGCGTGCTTGAATCCTAAAATATACCACAGCTACATACAGTCTCTACAAACTCTATTTCTTCTTCTATAAGGTTTACAATCGCCACTTTTGTCGGTATGAGAAGTGATAATATAATGCTGCAACAATGATGGAGGAGTGTGTCCAAAGGCGGGAACAAACACGCGCCATTCGCGATACCTCTATAAAGTTAAAGTATAAACAATTGCGCGACACATTGACTATTGTATGATTGTTTCTTTGATTTGTGATTGGAGATTACATTGTTCACACAAAACATTCAACACTCAACCGTAAAACACCAGTATAAGGTGTATTTTTGAACAAATTGTATAGTACAATTTGAAATAATGCAGTTTGGTATCATTAGTTTCAGTTCCGATAGTAAAGTCGTAAAGTTAAGCGTTAAACATACTTCATGCGTCGTCCCTCGGGCTGGTATGCTGGTATTGTGAGCGGTCAAAGTAGGCGCTGGGGCGGGTGCCAGGGTGGGACTGTCGGATAGGCGCCAAGTCGGTAAAGGAACCTCTTTTATTGTAGCCTACTGATATTCAATTCGCCACTCTATGAATATTAACAGAAGTTTTGTTTTGTTTCAATCGTTAAGAGCGTTTATACCCTACGGCATTTCATACAAAGTTTCAAGTCGTTATTTTCCGAAATGACTGAACAGATTTTAATGAAACTTCCTATGCATAAGCAGTTTACAAAAGTCTAAAAAGTTACTAAAAACATTTTCGAAATGTCTTTTAAAAAAATGAAGATAATTGGAAAATTCTGTTTCTATAGATAATTAAAAATCGGTCTAATTTAGCTGTAACATAATTTTTCGGAAATGTTTTTTAGTATCTTTTTAGACCTATGTATACTGCTTATGCGTAGGAAGTTTCATTAAAATCTGTTCAGTAATTTACGAATATAACGACTTGAAAGTTTGTATGAAATGCCGTAGGGTATAAACGCTCTTAATGCAGCTTGACCACGGGCTACACGCTCATGCAAAACGCGTGTTGGATCAGCAACTAAAGAAAAATGGCTGAAAGATTGCCACGGGTCACCGCGTCCGCGACACATCATGCGACACGACACCACTCACGTGAAGGAAACCAGAGACACACGCGCGTCAAGCTGCATGGCCTGAGGGCGGTACGCAGTGTATTTTTAAGATAACCAGGCATATAATCGTAACTTTTGTTTGTAGTTGTGTTGTGTTTGCCGTTGCGGTTTGTTGCAGATTTTAATGGTAAACTACGACTCACCACAAACATTAACAAATACTAGTTTCTATACATCACTGTATCTTCAAGCTCATAATCTGCTATAGCTTCTTGTTTCAGTGAAGTTCCAAGTAGTGGAAATTGTTGGCAAAACTATATAACAGATAATGGCTGTACTGAGTTTCTCAGATTCACAGATAACTTTCTGCTGAGGTTTCACCTCCTAACTGTCTCTGGCAACCCCCAGACACAACTAGCACACATATAACTAAGACCTAAGTGTCGCACACAATGTTCGGAAGCCTAGAACGCATAAATCGTGCGTTCCTAGCGTTGCTGGCATGTATAGCCGGTACTGCGCGGTAGCCGCGTTAATACCTCGTGTGTACCGCGCTGCACGCACAATGCGTCGCATCATCGCTTTAAATGGTAAACTGTAATAGAAAATATTGGGTGGTGCAAGTTCGGGGCTGAAAGCGGTATAGCTGAGCATGTCTCTGCAGGATCTTTCTTGGTCCATCTGGAAATCCCTGGACCGTCTCGGGATTCAAGCAGGAAGATTTGACTATAACATCGTTGTTTGAAGGGCAATGCGCGAAAAGCAGTGGAGTGTGAGTGTGGAACTGTGTCATGAACTATGTTCCACCTCTTAACCTGCCCTATTGGGCCAAAAACATACTGCCACAATGACCTCTTCGCTGCCACAGACGGTGGCGACGCAGTGGAGGTGGTTTAGTTTTGAGCAAGTATCAGCGACGCGTAGAACTAGTAAGAGCGGTATAGAGGTACGACAAACAAAGTGTCAAGTTCCTCATCCTCTATTGAAAAGAGAGGATGCCCAGGCCATATGTAATTTGACAGGACGTGCTATTGAAACGACACAAAGACGTTAAGATATTATGAGCTATAGACGGAGTAGTACTAGGAAGATCGCTATACAATATTTATGAAAACATAGTAAAACATCGATCAGTCTAGTGTGATACCTCCGCTTGTCAGGTTGCATTCATGTGAGATAACTTTGACGAACATTAAAATATATTGTAAATAAAATATACAAATAAAATAATGTGGTTTGCGTTATTACAAATCTCGAAATGGTAAAACGAGTGTACTTGAATTCGGTTTATTTTCGTTAGTTTTTTCCAAAGACATTCAAATATTTACGAGCGATACACGGGAAAACACGAAGAAAATCGAACCAATGTTGTGTCAAAGTTGTTACTACTTAGCAACAAATGTGTTTGTCTAGTGTCATACGCTTGTCAGTTAGCATTCGTGTGTATTCGCAATCAAAATATTTTTGTATGAAAATATTTCCAATATCCGCTCGATAAGTCTTTTTAATCTCTTTGATACGAAAGAGAAAAGAAAGAGAGATAGACTTACTCCATTTAAAACAATCCACACAAAAAATACGGTTTACTTACAGAATTGGAGTGCTCTCACATGACAAACAGACATTTGTGACAATAATCATATTGCATTTCGAGACCTGTCTAGAACTAACCTTTGCGTTATCATTAAACTATTTCAGTATGTCTACCACTCGAACTCGTCTTCGTGCGTACGGTTGCTAACAGTCGGACGGTCTTGTAACACGTTAAATAAAACAGAACGGCCGCTCATAGCTTAGACCACACGCTATTAGTATGGTACAGGATCACGGGTCGCGCCAAATTGTCCCATTGGCGGCTCATTGTTGGGACACTCTGCCGTGGAAATATCCCACATTGTTATACTATAAATGGTCACCCTTTATTTCGTATGCCAACTACTGTCGGCTTTCAAATTGACTGTAATTTAGGATCGTCTTGATTTTATATGCAGAGAAGCTGGCTTCGAGAATAGAATTATTTTAGGTTGTTTTTTTTTTCTTTGAGATCTGCTGATTTTTACAGATAATGCAAACTAGTCTCGCCTAGGTTATTCATCATCATCATCATTTCAGCCGAAAAACGTCCACTGCTGGCCATAGGCCTCCCCCAAGTGTGCATAAAGGGGTTTTGCCAAAATCGCCACGCTTGAACAGAGACACGCACACCCACAGAGAACGCTGCTGCCCATTCTCTGGCAAGTCCCTTAGTCGCCTCTTACGACACCCACGAGAAGATATGGGAGGTATAGGTTATTAAAGATGACTAAATTAAATGCATAGTATATGCCCGGTGTGACCCATCGGCAAAAATTATGAACCATTCATGTTCTGTTTACTGTTTTAAGATATTAAGCCTCGTAAGAGATTAGCCGCTTTAGGAGATTTTCCCCTTTTGATAAAGAGACTTTTTTTTTAAATCCCGCTCGCTTCCACTACAAGTACCATTAAGACTTATTGTGCAAACTTTCATACCTCTAAAAGCAGTAGTTTAGGCGATGCACGTCTGTCAGTAAGTAAATTTAATATTTTGATTAAAAAAAAATAGAAGTTTAATTCTTTAGAGACGATGAAAAAAAAGTTTTACAAGAATACGATAGCAAATTGTAACATTACTAAGGCTCGATTCTCCGGTTTGCTTGCATTTGTTGGTATACCTATCGGTTTATCAAAGGTAAACAAACTAACGCTAGTCACATTCTTCACCAAGATTACAACATCTTTACAAATAAATAAAGCCCGCTACAAACTATTTTCCTAGCGTGAAAACGCGCAAATGATACGCCATCCGAATACGGAACGCGCGAAGATTGAATAAGTGCAGCAATTATACTGCGGGCGTGTGTACTGTGCGGACGCACGTGTGTAACTAACTTATTTGTATTGGACAACGATTTGAAATAGGAAGCTGCAACTAGAAGTAGGTGCTTTAGGCAAAGTTTGGGTAAAAAAAAAATATGCCTGGCATGCGAGGGCGAGTTCTTGGACACGGTCGTTTTAGTAGCAGGTTAATCTCTCTGGGAGCCCAGCATACCAAACACTTCCATGGCATTTCTTGTGAGGATTTTTTAAAGTAAGCAACTGAAATAGTTTGAATTTTCCAAAAATAGCAACAACACAAAAACGTTAATTATTGTTTTATCTCTTGGTAACCTCACGCTCACGACCCCGGCCCGTCCATCAAGAAACGCATATTCAAACTTTTAGATTTGAAACTATGGTACAGAACAACCTCAATTTGAAAAACTTGCGTTTAACTTATTTTCAACCACGCCGTCTGCTGTACTCCTAAACAAATTCTAACTAAGCTAACCGATAAATCTTCAAACCTTCGATGTCTATAGTTTTCAGTGGGTAACACACATGTATACAGAAATAGTAATCCATATTGGGAATATCAGCCGACATAGGATTTTCCAATGAATAAATTACGGTGTCAAGCCCCGGGACCGGACATTTGCATCAATGCAGTAAATTGAACAAATTTGAAATTCATCGATCCGACATAGTTTCAACACTTGCTGAATTAAACTCCCATAACATGGATTTATACGTTGGCTTATTACCATTCGCATCTGGATTTCAAAAATACAATATGTCGATATTCCATTCTGCCATAAAATAGGCAGAATATAATATTTCCTTTCTCGTTGAGGGAAGTGAAAGGCAACAAAGAGCTGATTACAAAATTAGAAACACAATTTGAAAAAATGCATGGGCATATTAAGTACTCTAGAGACTGTTCTTAAGAAACAGCAGGACCAACACGACGGTACTAATCGATAAATAAACCAGTGGTATAATTGTTCTCTAATAAAATCAATTACTCGGTAATTGATTAGCTCGCAATTTAGCATTCTCGGAATCTCTACAATGTCTAAGTCCACTTAACTTTTTTAAAGGCAAAGGCACAACAACTTTAAAGCATTATATACAGGTTTTTTCATTGCACAAACAGCTTCATCCAGCTTCTACCAGATAGTAATTGCCATATAAGACAGTTTACTCGATCCTATAAAAAACTTAACATGGGTTCTGCATTACTGCTGAATAGGGAAAAGTGTAGTTTTCTCCAGCACAATTTTGTACTCTAATTTATCTTTGACAAGGTTTAATTTCAAACGAAAGTTACTAAACTAATCCAATGTTATATTTAAGTTATGGCTGGTTTAGAAGTCAAATCCAGGTTTTAAAATATCCCTAAAGAATTCATTAAGCAACAAAAAACGAAAACCACAATAATTTAAATAGAAAAGTAGAACATTGTTATTTTCATTGAATTATTTTATGCCCAGAAATTTATCCACGTCCATAATAAAATCGCCTAAAACCATTTTCAAAACACCAATGAAATCCCATCACTAAAAAATACCCAGCCATCATTAAAAAAAAAAAAAAACAAACCGATACCATAGACTCAAAATGGCCACTTCTTCCTTTAATTTTAACGCATGTAAACTCGACTATAATATGAATATAGAAGCTAGGAAATGAAATATTCTAACAAGGTGTACTGACATAACAAAGAGTAGCCCCGAGCGGTTTTCATTACGCTAGTGCAAGTATAATGACACAGCTGAGCCGACCTTTGGGCTCTGAGGAAATCCCTGGCTTGCACATAATCGTTTCGTTATTAATAGTTAGAGCGGTAAAGATTAGATTATTGCAATGTTTATTATGACCTGAATTGTAGGGGAGTTAACTTCCGTAGAAAGATGGAAAGCTAACTATGGGTAAAATAATGTACCCACTGCATTGTCATCATCACACGTCGTGACAAGTTTTTTTCTTCCATTCAATTCTCTCCTGTCAACCGTCTAAATGAAGAACCTACTGCAGCACTAGCATTGATTTTGTGCGCTAAGATTACAAGGCAATCGATTGTTTAAAAAAAAACTGATTTAAAGATTGTTTGGAAGAGTTCCCACAGACACTTTTCAAGTACGTTGTATGTAAACAAAGCCCGGGAGCTTAGAGGCATAAGAATAATCAACCTGTAACTTTCCCACTGCTGGGACACAGGTCTCCTCTCTTTGAAAGGGTGTCTTCGTATTCTTGGTCCTTTCCTTCACTGTGGGAGTGGTGGTAGGTGATTAAATAAACAAATTAAAATGGTTAGAACAGGCACAGGAAAACAGCTCGTGAAAGGAATTGGGGGAGGCCTTTGCCCAGGCAGTAGGAAAGTACAGGCGGAGGAAAAAAAAAATGTCTGTCTAAGTTTGAACTTACTCGTAAGTCGGGGCCATCCCACTGAGCCACCAGATCTCAAGCTAAGCTGATTGACTGAGTTTCTAGGATTATAATAATACCTACAGCACCACATTGCCCTTGTGAAAACGATAGTGTTGTCCTTTTCTTGAAAAAAAAAACCGGCCCAGTTTTACCCGGGACCCGGGAAAATCATCCATTTCTAAGTATCTTCACAAGGATCGTTCTTATTCACAGCAGTTAATTAATACAGGCCTCAGAAATGTGCCTTAAATACTGTACTAAGCCAGGAATCTCCATCATACAAGCACTTAGGATACATACGTTTTACTCGTACCGGTACTTGAGCGACCGATGACCGTTAGATGGGTAATTCTGGAATTATTTGCATAATGGTCCGCTTAAGCCCTTATTACGTGTTCCCCGTAAACGTTGGATGTAGTTATTTAACGTTATCAGCTATAAGAACTAATAATTTTATTTTAATTTTGTTTAGGGCTGACAGGAAGATGTGATTTTTTAACGGTTTTTTTTTCATCGCTACTCTTTTGACCGGATATATAAGTACATTGATGAGTAGACTGTTTAGATGTTTGCATTAGTCTGAAGACCCTCTTAAAAAATTCTATCTTTACTTATACCATGGGTATAGGTATAAAAAATAGCAAAATGAATTATAAATTACTAATTGTAGTACGAGGTTAAAAATGTTTGAGTTTTATCCGTCTTATATGAGTTTATGAGAGTGGGTCTTACCAAGGGCTACCGTATTATTACTAACTGGGTTTTGGAGGTCAGATAAGCAGGCGCTCCATGTATAATACTGGTATTCAGCTGCATACGGATACACCACACACGGACTGAAAGCCGTTCCCAACACTGTTGGAAAAGCTAAGGAGATGATGATGATGATAGATTCGTCAGGAACCGGCTGAAAGGTTTAGGTTCATCATAACTTGAGACCGAATCCGTATGACCTTATCAGGCGAAGGGAGGGGGTTTTGGGGGACTGTCTCTTCTAATTTTGCCGTTCAAAAAATGCTGTTTAACAGCTTAATTTCTATTTGTTCTGTATGGTATCGGACGTAAAGAATAGCACCATCCCATATCTTCCCGTGGGTGTCGTAAGAGGCGACTAAGGGATTTGCCAGAGAATGGGCAGCAGCGTTCTCTGTCCTTTTGTAACAACTGTACTGCGATTGCCAACCCGCCTGCCAAGCGTGGCGATTATGGCAACACCCCCCAAAATGTCAATGTGGCGACACTCGGGGGAGGCCTGTGTTCAGCAGTGGACGTCTTTCGGCTGAAATGGTGATCAGCCTAATTTTAATAAATGACTTTTGATTTATACGTATATCTAGTAGTTAAATTGCACTTATTTTGAAACCAAGTATGTAAGCATTAGCAGTTTAAAACATTAAACTTGTGATACCATCACTGTATTCATATAAACTAAACTAATAGACGCCATAATGTCACGCCCCGCGCGTGGCTCCCATATTCTCATTAACTAAGGTACGGTAGCCTCACCACTCTGGGCTATTACGATTACAATTTATTTATTTAACAATTTATGTACCTAGGTACACACTTAAAACGGGAAAGAAAGAAAGGAATAGAAAATATTAATGTTTTTAGTAACTTTTTAGACCTATGTATCCTGCTTATGCGTATGAAGTTTCATTAAAATCGGTTCAGTCGTTTCGGAAAATAAGGACTTGAAAGTTTAATGAAATGTCGTAAGGCGTAAACGCTCTTAATTATTATTATGGGCTCTAAAATACTATGTTCGACATGAAATTGCAATCAATGCGATAACAGAATACCTTTTTAAAAGTTGCTAAGTGTATACATGTTGGTGCTAGTGACTGTACCACGCCTGTACAGTAGGTATGTACTGGATCCGCGTCCGGTACACGACATAATGTTGGCTGCTACATCGGGTAACGTTGTTTGGATCTTTATAATGCATCCCTAGACTACCTAGACTTTTTAAAGATCCGCTTTTTTTTTTTAGAATGTCTCATTTAATTTTTCTTTTTGCTATTTTGCAGATTGCTGTCAAATTAGGCAAAATGAAAGAAAACTCAATGCATCAGGGCCTCAGTGGACTTGGAGTTTCTAAGTAAAATAAAAGGGTAAGCATCACTAGTAAAATATTATGGTTTTATGATGAAAATAGAAACTGTTCTATGTACTTAATTACGTCTTGAGGTCATGAAATTACCAAAAATGTTAAAGTTCGTCAAATTTAAAGATGAACATTTTAACATCTTCTAAACTAACGGAAACGTAACTTAAGCGTGAAGCTTGAGAAGATTTTCTTACTTGAAATAAAATAATTTCACGGAAGAAAATCTTTTCAAGCTAGTTTCACCCACATCACATTGATTCATAAATATAAAATCCACATTTGCTATCCCAGCCTTTACTTACAATTTCTGGTTTCATACGGTCTATTGAAAATTGCTTACAAGACCTAATAGCAGTGTCCTATTAAAAACAATAGATTTGCATGTGCAGCGGCAATTTGCTACTATTTGTTTATGGCGCGAAACGCAACAGATAAAATATTAAAATTAGAACGAGCCTATTAATTGTTACACACGTTCACGTTCGGAATGAATGGCAAATTGAATGTTGCTAAAAATGGAGGCATTGTGTGATTACATTGTTTAATTGTGGCTACGATTGTATTTTATTTTATTATTTCTTTTAATTATTTACATGTAGTTTAAAAACTTTGTACCACAAAAAAACAAAAGTTGGCACTACCAACCGTCCAATTTCGATGTGACTTTCATACTCGCAACATAGATGGTTTTCAAAAATATTCGATAAATTTATACGGTAGTTTGGCTACACAATTCATCAAGAAAATAGTCTAAACAAAGTAATTATATTGTATACCGGAAATGGCTAACAATTTGGTCTTGCTCATAAACCGTAGAATATGATCCTGAAAGAATAATGCACATGTTAGAACTATCAACTATGATGCAAACTGAATATATATCATTATTATACTTGTTGCTCGACATAATTTCTGTCCGTATGTATTGTCACTAACAACAGTAAAAATAATCGCACCACATACTTCTACCTTGCTAGTTGCTACCATCTTGGCGTATTATTTATCGATATTAGAATATCGCGATATTAGAGAATCGCGTGTGCTCAGCGCTTCCATCGCTGTTACAATTTATTTTAAGCACTACATCCGCTGACTTCTCAAACTACTAATGGTTATCACCGTATTTGGTATATTGTATTTGGAAGGGAAAGGTGATTAGGCAGGGGTGTTAAATCTGTCCGATAACAACGAATTTATTAAGGAAATTGTTTTGTTCATAAACACTAAAGTCTACTCTGATTTTACTGCGATAAATTCCGATAGATTCCTAAATATGCAAAGGGTTCGCGAATTTTCAGCATTAGCAGAAACATTGAGGTTGACTTCCATTTCCATGAAGATTTTCACATGAAATTGCAAAGTTCCTTTGCAATGACTAATCGAGAGGGAGGTAAAGAGGAGGGAGGGTCCTCGAGGGTTCACAAATCAGGTTTCTAAGCATGGAAGTCTCGAAAAATCATGCAACCTTACATGAGTACTTAGGAGTTCTTAGCGGCTTTTACCCACAAATCATTTCCCTCGAATATCCCTCGTTACTTATAATCTGTAATAATCAGGTTAAAACCCATGATTCTTCATCCATTTAGTAACGGTATAAACCATTTTGTTATGTTGCCAGTAATAAACTACAAATACCTGTTTTATTTTTCCCTCTGGCAACACTGATACGAAACACACAATTTACTGTGATGCAAATTATAATTTCTAATTGAATTTGTGATTTTACATGAAGTTTAATTTAAAAGTATGTAATTTAATACGTTTTTACATAATAAGGTAATCAGTGGCGGGTTCGCTTGCATCTTATAATCAAGATAGCGTTTGTTTAATCTATGGTTTTAATTTAGATAAACATCTTCGATATCTATGGTGATGTTCTGGGTAAATATTTTTGTGTTTATTGTGATAAGTTTTATCTTTGTTGTTTTGTTATGCTAAGGTCATTTCAGCCCATAAGACGTCCACTGCTGGACATAGGCCTCCCCCAAGTGTCGCCACATTGGCAGTTTGGGGGGTTTTACCATAATCGCCACGCTTGGCAGGCGGGTTGGCGATCGCAGTACGGTTGTTACAAAAGCACAGAGACCGCTGCTGCCCATTCTCTGGCAAGTCCCTTAGTCGCCTCTTACGACACTCACGGGAAGATATGGGATGGTGCTATTCTTTACGTCCGACACCATACAGAACCATGCTAAGGTAATAATGTTTATTCAATAATTTTAAGTAACTTTACTAAATTCTTCGTGTATCAGGTAGTCATTATGTGGTCCAGATACAAAGATTACCATTTTTTTTTTGGTTTTATTTTTAAATGAGTACCTACCTAAGCTTAAATATTAACAGCAATCAGGCAGCAAGCAGTTTGACAATGACCCGAAATCTGTATTTTTTCATTACTCACTGTAAAATATGTTTTTCCAATTTAATAAATATTTTTGTTTATTTATTATTTATTTCGACTAAAAAACCATAGTGTTAGGTAACAATAAAAGTTGAACATTATGTTTGTTTCAGTATTTCAATTTTGCTGGTTAAAACCAGCAAAATTGAAATACTCCAAAATCCATTACAAAAATGGAATTTTCAAATTTATTAACTAATATCTTTGCCCAACTTAAATGGGACTGGGCAGGACATGTCTGTCGCATGCCGAACGAGCTGTGGGCCCGTAAAGCTCAGGATTGGTGCCCTGAAACAGTGACACGGGGTCGCGGCAGACCACGAAGGAGATGGCGGGACGAACTGGATGTCTTCCTAGATAATTGGAAAGAAGCAGCACAGAATCGTGACCGTTGGAAAGAATGGAGGGAGGCCTTTGCCTAGCAGTGGGACAATACAGGCTAGCGATAATAATAATATAATATCTTTAGGATGCCATTGACATTTTAGATGACCTTTTTAACATTAATAAAAACATCTCTTTAGTTACTACGTGTTTAACTATTTTAAAAATCTGACAAAACACGAGAACCAGAAACATTATTTACGTATACAGGGTGTAACAGAAAGCTGTGGTCATATTTCAGTAATATTTAGACCACCAAACTGAATAACTTTCTCCATGGGATGGGACCACCAACAAAATGTCGAAAAGAAATTGCTGTCCCATACAAGATTTCAATACCTACTCTGCCCAAATTAATGTGTAGGACATCCGATTTTTTTGTGATAACGATGCTGTTCCCATGGACAAAGTTGTTCAATCTGATGGTCTAAATCGCACCCTGAAATATGACCACACCTGTTTGATACACGCTGTAGGTATAACATTCCCCAACCCTTCCTATAAGCCGCATGCCGCACCTATCGCGACGATACGCAGCGATAACACGCGATGTAGATACGATGCAGATACGATACGATAACGCTACGTCGCAACACGTGTACGCTGCTTCGAATTAATTAAACTCTGAACAGGGCATGTTAACTTGTACTTGTGTTTAGTTTTGATTCGGTTATTATGTTCTGCAATTGGTTTATATTGAGTTCTATGGTAGGTCGGGAGTATCGATATTAAAGTTATTAAGAGTTTTAAGAAAACGCATAAAGTATATACGCAGATTTGAAAAAGACTGTACAGAGCCAAATTAATTAAGTAATCTTAAACTCACCAAAAAATTAAGGCTTTTAAAGCAAATTTTGGTTTTGATGATTTGTGAAGTTACACAAAATCCAACTTGTTCGTGGTTAATATGGTTTGTTTTTGTGATTTTCAAGTCCATAGGATAAGCGCGCGAAATTTTATCGCTGCGATTTTTAAAATGCAATTAAATAAGCGCAAACTTGTTCGTGAAATTGTAAACGAACATAGATCTTTTTTTTTCAGGGAATTCTAATCTGATCGGACACCCGCATGCCTTTACCGGTGACAAACAGACAGTTCTAAAATATATTCTATCAGATCGATTCGCCTGAGGTATCGATATCGATAACTCGAACTAAGAAGAGATTCGATTGTCGATAAGACGCCGATCTCGATGCGATAACGTCGCGCGCTACATATGTTAGGCGCTGACATTATAAAGTAGCTTTTATACGATGCACGATGCGCGTATCCGAACGCGTCTGGTTTATGGTTTGTCAGTTCGTGTAGCAGGGTATTGTAGAGTTGTTCGGAATTTGAAAATGTTTCCCGCTTCGGTGTAGATATTGTTCAAATGTGTTTTTTTTTCATTAAAATAATTTAATGTTTAATTTTTTCGTTTAGCGACATGGGAAAACTGGCCCCTTAACAGCTCTAGAAACTATGATCTATATTCCAGTTATTGTTTTCGACATTATTAACCCTAGATTAATAAATAACTAATATTCAGCTGCATTCGGATTTACTTTTATTAATTTGGAAAAACGTTCTAATTTATTTATAACATTTTAGCCTCCCGGCGTTCCTTAGTAATAAGCGGTAATTAAATAAGATTCGAATTCTAAGATTAATAATGCCAACATCATAATTCCCCATGCCACCATTTTTATTCAAAATAGACTACCGGCCTTCCAGATTCACATCAAGAAAACCACTTTCATTTTCCAACAAGGAACTTTAAGATTAAATTAATCTTAAAGTTCCTATAATTGCACAATTATCTCCACTTACCATCTAGTGTCCATTGGTTTAAATATTATTTGTACTGAGACTGCCTCGCCCGAGATCCGAATTGACGGACCACCTCTCCAGGCTCTCATTATGGGGCGGCACAACTTGTAAGCGATACGAGATTTTAATTACTTTCGTGTGAACGTGTTTATTAGTCATTTCGGTTGTGGTAGGACGATTTGTTTAGATGTTCGGTAAATTCAGAGAGTAAACAAAATATAATTATTAATTAAAGACATAATTATAAACATTTATTAATTTCTTTAGTTAATAAATAAATTATTGACGTCATCATCGGCCTAGCCTTTTCCCAAACTATCTTGGGGTCGGCTTTCAGTCTAACCGGATGCAGCTGATTACCAGTATTTTACATGAAGCGACTGCCTATCTGACTTCCACAACCCAGTAACTGGGTAATACGATACCCCTTGGTAAGACTGGATGTCAGACTTTTAGCTTCTGACTACTCGTAACGACTGTCAAAGATCTACAAATGACAGCCGGGACCAACGGCTTAACGTGCTTTCCGAGGCACGGAGGAAACTCGATATGTAATTATGGTCACCCATCCACAGACCAACCTCGGCAAGCACGGCTTAACTTTAAAGATCGACCTGGGCGGCTGTTATTATTTTGCCACGAGCTCCTCAAAATAAATAAATTATTGACGTAATATACTTCTACAACGTGTAACGGTAAATGCGCAAAACCTCAGACACCCCAAATGATTTTTAATTCAATTGAACTAATTCGGCGAGAAAAAAAATCATTAAAAAAAACGTAAAGATTTTATGTGCTGTTTTAGTTTTACTGGCAATTCTGATCGTTTCTTTCTTTCTTTCTTTTTTTCCCGCGTATGAGAAAATTTAAATCGGACGACAAACATTTGTGTTTGTTTACCTATTTCGGCGGGTTTGCGCACGTGATGGCTTGACCTATTAACAAAAATAGACAGGGCAACATTTTCTACGAAGATTTTTTGAAAAATGTGACCTATATTAAAAAGTGGTTCAATTGATTCTGCTCGTTATTCTGATCAAACTAGTTTCAGGTTTTGCGCAATTAACGTTACACGTTGTATATTTTTTTATAAAATTTATTTGAAAAATTCTTTCATTCTTTGTGTGTGCCCATTTATCGAGGAAGGCTATAGGTTATACATATATGTATATCATCACGCTACGACCAATAGGGTTGGAGCAGCAATGAAAAAAGTTGCGAAAACGGGGAAAATGTCACGCAAACGAAGTTGCGCCGGACAGCTAGTAAATAAATAAATCAAATCTCGTAACACCTATCCACCATAAACATGCGTCGTGATCAATGCTCGAGCTCTCTTTTCTTTACTGTTTGTTTCTATCATATTTTTCCTTAAGTTGCACACATCCACCCGCTACCCGTCTAAAGCTTAGTCCACACTATAAGATAAAGTAGCCACGGACGCCGGACGTAGCAGTAATCACGCACAACCACGCTCAGGGGTATGTGTGTACCGGCCTAATCATTACAACATTCCTATAATTGAAGGGAACCGTTTCACGCAAACAACATCGATCTAATGTTTGGCTTTAGGAAGTACGAGATGACTGAATGGACCGGGTTAGTTCAGTAGTTTTTATTAAGTTTGTGCCATAAGTAGTTGAATGAAGATGTCATGAAGAAACTAAGCTCTCTTTGGAACAAGACAACATGTCAATTAAACACACATATGCACATAAATAATGCGATTATTCCTAAATTATTCTAGGCTGATGAACTGTTCGTTATGCATGTTTAAATTAGTCCCTCATGTCGCCAATGATATCACCAACACATGGCAGGCTCCTAAACTACATTATATTCAAGTAATACTAAATTTAATATTTTGGTTCTTAATGCGCACAGTTTGAATTAGTAAAAAGCCTATACATTTTTGTGTACGTGTAAAGCAGTTTTTTTTTTGTTCTTATTTATAACGTCATTTTCATGTATGGGATTAAAATCATCGTAAAAAAAAAGTCTCTATGCCGGTCTAGACCGGTGCCAGTGGTGCGCCCTTATAACCATAGACATAATTAATACAATCATTTACAAAACCATAAGTTAAATATCGTCTTCTTCATCAGGGCCCACTAATCCCGGTGACCTACGGTGGCTGGTATCAGAGAAGCGCACGTTACTGCAATCGACAGTTAAACTTAACCGGAGGCAATAAGATACAGATATCTGGGTGCTACTTTAAATTTATCCACCCGGATAGTTTGACTACGAAGTGTAGGGACTTGTCATAAATTGTTATTGATGATACATACCGAGTTTCTTCCTTGCCTCGGAAAGCACATTAAGCCGTTGAAACGCCGTCCTGGCTATCATTTGTAGATCTTTGGCAATCGTAACAGGTAGAGATTTTAGGCCAGAAAATTTGACAACCAGACTTACCAAAGGATATCGTATTACCCAGTACTATCTGGGTTGTGGAAGTCAGATAGGCAGTCGCTCCATTTAAAATTACTGGTATTCAGCTGCATTCGAGTAGAGTGGAAGCTGACCCTAACACAGTAGGGAAATGACCAGGCAGATGATGATTATACATACTTTAAATAATTAGGAGTAAAAAAAAACCAGGTTTGAGTTTCGGAACGCTCGACAGAAGTGATAACTTAAACTAATCTAAGCCTGCTGCCGTATGCGTGAGAGAAAGGGAAGCCAGACAGAGTGGCGCCGTAACGCGTTACGTAACGAAGTTATCACTTTAAAAAAAATCCTCTGAACCTACACGATCTTGTGGTTCTCGACTATGAGGAAAAAAATATTTTCTTTGATATCAAAATAATCATCATTAAACCATGAACGACTCATGGTTGAATGATGCGAATGATATGATAGAATAAGGAATTAATTCCTTATTCTTTAGGGGTATGAGGAACAGGGTGTAAAGTTCCTCGATACTCCTCAGAAAAGGGAGGATCCTCCTACCAGACAGGTGTTGTGTCTGGCGGGCAACTGCCCAACAGTTGTAGTCGGGTTTTTCTATATACTCTTAAGTCGATTTAAACTTTGCATGTGAGATGTAGGAAATTGATGTTAGTTCCTCCGTCGTGCCATAGATGGCGCTGTAGTACTTTTTGTAGTAAGTTGCTTTTTGTTGGTCGCTACAATTCTATCATATCATTCGCATCATGGTAGCGTGATGGCTGTCAGGGTCAAATAGAATAAAAAACGACAGTTGACCACTTTCAACCATGGCCAAGGCATAAGGGTGAAAAGTGGTCGACAGTAAGTAAGCGCTTACTTACTGTCGACCACTTTAGTACCTACACGACACGATCAGAAGTTTTGAATTTTTGGATGTCACGAATAAACTCAACGTGATCAGAGATGTCATCTGAACCTCAATCAAGAACTGTGACAACATTCCGCAACAATGATGAAACTGGCAGCTCTTATACACGGTTTTCATGTGCTGATCGCATTCAGTTTTAATAGTGTCATTAAAAAAAATGTGGTGATAGTCTGTGGTCAGCCCATACGTCGATAATCAAGCTCTTAGCTGGCCGCCCATTAAGGGGAAGATAACTCTAAAATCGCGAAATAAATAAATACAGCGCTTGTCACGACAGCATTAGCTTCCACTTAACTGGATTAGATTAAATGTTCGATTTTGTTAGCAATACCGCAGTTTATATTGGCAACACCGTTACTGAAGATGGGGATTTGATAGACCGCTGTAATTGGCCGGTGGAATGGTCAAAATCAATTACTGTAAGCTGTAGTTCAAGGTATTGAATTCGAAGAGAAATTGTCGTATTTTTTTTTTAAATGGCACCTCTTATCATTCCAACAACTTAACACTGGACATTACAGCTAAGGAGTAGAATTCCCTGCCTGTGTCGGTGTTCCTTATTTCATATAACATATGGTAAATAGGTTTCTTTTGGCTCCATCGTCGACCTCATTTCTGTCCTCAGGACATGATTGAGGTCAAGAGTAGGCCACCTGAATATTAAAAAAAAACATAAGTAGTACTAAGCTACAACCTAAGAAAAATAAATTGATCTAATCAATTGTTTATTTCAACGATGCATTGATCTTTTTTCGAAACTAGACTGAGTTCAATCCATATAGTCAGCACTGCTAGCGCACAGGCACGGCACTGTTAGAGGCAGGGAGGCACTGTTAGAGACGTTAAGCACTTTGTCTTCAAATGCTTGGTTTTAGATCATGCCAGCATTCGCACAATAATTTCCTTCGCCGTTTTTAGCAGCGGTGATTAAACGACACAAAGTAGGGTGAAGTGTTCAACACTGAGCCACCTAAATTTCTTACCACGATAACTCAAAGGTTTACTTTCGAAATAAATTTTTATCTGAAATACAGGAGAGGTAAGTTAGTTGACTACCGATTTGCATTTAAGAAATGTTACTTTTAGTGATACTATTAGTGATATTACATAGAATAAGCATTTTTTTCGAAAATGATATTTGGCTCATTGTGTCCACCCCCTGGTACACAGTAAACCGGGGGGTCTGTTACAGTTAACCATGAAATACACACAGAACCAAATAATGTCAGAATGTTATATACTCAGAAATAACTACACATTATGTTAGAAAATCAGCCTTTATTAAACAAATACAACAACATCTGTTATTTATAATCGAAATTATTTATGAATTATCGACCTATTACCTGAAAAAAATACAATTTGCTATCTTAAATTCGGTGAGAAATTAAAAGCTAATCATAAACAATAATATCTTAACGTGTAAAAGGCTTTTTAACGTAAAATAATATTTTCTAATGTGACACTCATTACATAATCCTTGAAAAACATCATTGCTATTGGAAACAAGATCAATCATATTGTATGGATGTTTTTTGACTGAGCCCAGATTGTACGAGGTCAGGAGCTGCCTTCACAGATTCTTCGGTATGCGAACCTTTTCTTCTTATGACCTTTTTAAGCTATAAAACAAATAAACGATTACTTAAACTTATTTCATAACGTTTACCTACACAGTTAACCAGCATGAAATACACTGATCCATGAGTCACTGTTAAACATAGCAAGTTGGTTAACTGTGGGAAACGCCCTTTTTTAATGTTTTAAGTTACGATAACTTTTGAATGGCTCACACCAAATAAATAGTTAATACGTCCATAAAAGCACACTAAGGGTATCTACAGAGCTAACATATTCCAATACTTTTAATACTAAACAGAAACATGTAAAACGAAAAATTACTTACTTTTTTTCTCCCGTTTGACACGGATAATCACAAAATTCCTCGCCACGCTGACGACGCGAATGCCAGCTCGCTGCAAACTGGTAAGATGGGTGGGAGGCCGTTATGGGGTCTATATTGCTAAGAAGCGCGGAACTACAGGGTAGCATTTTCAAAATATAGGCTTGGTTAACTGTGTACATATGGTGCACTGTTGAACATCTGACCCTAAATTGTTTGCCTGAGTAAGAACATAAGACCTGTGACACGTAAATCTGGGATATAACAACTAAGTCATCACTGCTCTAGTAAATCTGTACTATTAATAATATATTATAAAGCTAAAGAGTTCATTCGTTTGGTTGAAAGTGCTAATCTCAGTACCTACCTGGTTCGGATTGAGTCACGTTACTACCAACAGGAGCGGGGCATCAATGAAAAATGTTACAAAAATCGGGGATAATGTGACGCAGACGAACCCATGGATCAGCTATGCGATAATTCAATCACTATCTATACACATAAATTTTAACACAATCTCGGTAGAATATTGTCGCCAACTGCCATCCGAATGATTATGTATAACTCTTCACTAACATAATTAAGGTATCTACACCGTACAATATTTATGAAGTTTACTATGTATCAGATAAGTAAACCCCACAAATCACGAGGGTCTGATTGCCATATCGCCCGTAACGAACTATGCTGTACGGAACTGCGGTAATCAAGGCATGGGAGGTAAATTACGATATATATGGGACGATTGGGTGCAGGTGGATTGTACCTAAGATATATGGGATACTCAAGAAGGTATAGATAATAAAGGTTTTAGGTAATTCTCACGCTTAGTGAGAGTACTCTAGGGTAAATCTCTGTCGAACCCTTCTGGAATTACAGGCGTGATGTCATGTTATGTTTTTTTAAAGATATTATGTTTTACCAGTTGTATGGATGACTGCCTCGTTGCTCGAGTGGTCGCAAAACAACTGCTGAGCATGACGTCCCGGGTTTCAATCCCCGGGGTGAGCAAAGTGTGACTGTCAAGATCTACAATTGACAGCCGAGACCAACGGCTTGATGTGCTTTCCGAAGCACTGAGGAAACTCGGTATGTCATGGGTGGTCACCCAGCCACGGTCCTAGACAAGCACGGCTTAAAGATCGATCCGATCGGCTGTTATCACTTAGCTACGAGCTCCTATTGTTCTAATAATGTTGACAGCCGTTATAGAAAAAACCGGCCAAGTGCGAGTCGGACTCGCGCACGAAGGGTTCCGTACCATTATTTATCAAAACGAACAAAAAGAATCAATGTTTTGTTAAATTATAAGTTTACTAATTTTACTTTAAATAAATTCGAGACAATCAACTGGGTAATTATTTAATTTTACAATAAGTTCGGTACAAGTAACAATCAATGATATAGCGAGTTTGAGAATAGTGAACTATCCAAAATCTGAAAGCCCAAGAGGCCGCTCCGCTTGTGCTTCGCCGTTTTAAAGCTTCAGGCACCCCCACTGCAGGAACCTCAGCAATATGAAACTGCCTTCATTGACGTCAGTTTCTTTGCTGTCGTCTGCAGATGGCGCTTCAAATGTAGTGTTGCCAACACGGCCATGCTGCATGGTGCCTGCCCCAGGCACCTCACGAGTCTGGATAGGATACTGAAATCAAAATAATTATGTCCCTGTTAAAATACAAATACATAAACGCATTCTAAGAAAGGACACCAGAATAAGTATTGCACGTGCGTTGCAATGCCACTTCCTGCACCTAAAGGGACTTTGCCACACTTAGGAGACCAGGTTTATAGTTGACATAATTATCACTTGCACTCGAAGAGTACTTCACTCACTCAAGCGTACCAAGTTGATCTCGTACAACACAAAGCAAAGCATTACATTTCAACAATGTGCAATACAACAAAATGCTATGCACCTTTTAATTACAGGTACCTTCAGTATTCTATCTAGGCTCGATAATTCAAAAGGGAAATTAATTTGACACTATTCAAGGACTATTAAAGAGATTATTAATAAAAACAGTTTTTGAACATTACACACAACACAATTAAAAAATAAATCAGTTCTATTATAAATACCTTGCCAACACGGTTTTTATTATTTACTTTCCTTTTGCTATATTATTATTCAATGCTCCAATCATTAATATTTATCCATGGTTTCATATTTTCCGCCACGGCTACTCCATTATACATTTTAGAGCTTCTTTGACTGCCTCTTAAATCCGATATCTCGTATCTATCATTTTCCAGGACTTTCTTTATTTGGAATGGGCCTTTGAATGCAGGCAATAGTTTTCGACTTTGACCATCATTACTTTGACTTTGTATTTTGACCAATACCAAGTTCCCTTCTTTATACCGTGTGGCTTTGATACGCGTTTTGTCGAATCTGTTCTTTTGATCCTCTGCACTGGCCTTAACATTTTCGTCCACCATTTCGCGCAACTTTGACACGTCTACCAATGCTTCGCTATCAAAATCTGGGGCGAGACTGTCACTATCCATACGTAACCTATAGCCAAACATTACCTCACTAGGAACGGCTCGAGTAGTTTTATGTATCGTACTATTAAGTCCCTGCTGTAATGGCTTAATGCACTCATCCCACCTATCATCGTTAGTCTCCGCACCCATAGTTTTTAAGGCTTCTAAAATAGTTTTGTTAAACCGTTCCGCCTGTCCGTTAGCACGAGGTACTCCTGTCGCTACGATATGTAACCTAATATTTCTATTTACACAGTACTGAGAAAATTGACTTGAAGTAAAACAAGAGCCTGCGTCACTGATTATTCTTCTAGGGTTTCCAAATATTTTAGATATACGTTCTAATTCTTTAATTACTCCAGTTGCATTAGATTTACGTACAGCACATATAAAAACAAATTTTGTGAACGAATCTACAATTACCAAAACATATTTGTTTTTGTTTCTAGTTGTTACGAACGGTCCTAAATGGTCAAGATGGAGGGTGTGGAAAGGTTGTGCATATTTTGGTAGAGGGTACAGTTGTCCCTCTTTTGGACCTCCCTTATTTTTAAAATATATGCAACTCAAGCAATTTTTAATATACTTTTTTACAATATGACGCAAACGTCGAAACCAATACCGTGTACGTATACGCTCGACACACTTATCAACAGAAAAATGACCTAAATCATCATGATTACTTTTTATGATTTGCCAAAAACATTTTTTTGGTACGACCCATCTACGTCCCTGACTAGTTCTCCTATAAACTTTTCCGCCTAAAAGTTCATAATTATTGAAAATATTTTTATGTTCGTCGGCCTCTCCTGATGCCAATATATCCCTTATTCTTACTATTTCAGAGTCCTGTATCTGTACTGTCAACAACCAATCAGCCTCTGTAATTGACATAATGATCTCAGATTCCGATTTTTCGCCGGATGGCACAGGATTGCGGCTCAAAGCATCCACGTGCTGCATCCGGGATCCTTCCCTATGAACTATTTCAAACGAGAACTCTTGAGTCGATAGGACCCAACGTGCTATTCGCGGGATAATATCCTTTTTAGTTAAGGCATACCTAACCGCATTACAGTCAGTAATTATTCGGAACTGTCTACCTAACAAGTACAATCGAAATTTTTGAAGACTACATACAACTGCTAACAGTTCTAATTCAAAGGAATGATATTTTTTTTCATCTTCCTTAGTTTGCCTACTATAATAATGTACGACCTTTTCGCCCTCATCATCGATCTGGGTAAGTATACCAGCGATACCGTCCCTACTTGCGTCTGTATATAGAACTTTATCTTTATTAGGATCAAAAATGGCCAAAATGCTTTCAGAGGTTAATTTATCTCTTAAAATATTAAATGCCCTATTTTGTACATCATCCCATACCCAGACGGCATCTTTCTTCAACAGTTTTGTAAGGGGTGCTGATAAAACTGCGCAATGTCGTATGAATTTACGAAAATAACTAATTAACCCTAAAAACTGTCGAAGCTGATGAACGGTTTTGGGTATTGGAAAATTCCTAACCGCTTCCAATTTTGACTCATTTGGCATAATATATCCTGGTTTAATTTTATAACCTAAAAATTCGATTTCGTTTTTAAAGAAATGGCACTTTTTTAGATTCAGTGTCAAACCATTCGTTCTAAATATCTGTAATACTTGTTCTAATAAACTGATATTTTCTGCAACTGTTTCAGTAACAAGATAAACGTCATCAAAAAAAATTATCACATTTCCAAATCTCAAGTTCCCAAGTACTTTGTTCATCATCTGTTGAAAACATGACGGAGCATTTGCTAAACCAAACGGTAGTCTTAAAAACTCATAATGCCCGTCTTCTGTAATAAAGGCTGTTTTATCTATCGAATCTGTATGTAGTGAAATCTGATAATATCCACTTTTTAAGTCTAAACTTGTAAAACATTTATGTCCTTGAAGCCTATCTAATAAATCATCAATCCGGGGCATAGGATATTTATCTTTGATTGTGATTTTATTTAACAACCTATAGTCAATGCAGAGCCTTTTTTCTCCATTTTTTTTATTTACTAAAAGAGCTGGGCTGGCATATGGAGAATTACTATCACGTACAATTTTGTTTTCAACTAATTCTTTTACTATTTCCCTAATGGTCTGCCTATCCGAATACGAAGTTCTAAAGGGTCTGCATTGAACTGGCTGTAAACTTGATAAATTAATTATCATTTCGTAATTGTTAACTTTTCCAAGTTCTTTTATGTTTGAAGCAACACAATCACTGTATCGATTGAACAAAGCCAATAACTCGTTTTGATGGGTACTTGTATCTAAATCTATAGCGGCTACATTACTACAAAATTCTGTAAGTTCACTCGCGGATTGGAATTTAAATTGGTCGCCTACACGCGAGTACATTAAATCAGACCGCTCAGTCACATTTCTTCCAATCAATATATCGCACCCAACCATATCATCCAAAACGTACATATCTATATCACTCAAAAAGATAGAATCTAAAGAAAGACTAACAGTTACCTTTTTATTTACGTGTTTATAAGTTTGTTTAGAAAACCCTTGTAAAACGACGGGTGAGGGTAGTGCGATATATGACAAAGGAATTTTATTTGCTAAAGATTCGGATATTAACGAGCAACTACTACCAGTGTCAATAAATGCTTCATAACAGTTATTTAATATGAAAACGTTTTTTATAAACTTATTACGTGGATTTGTACAAATAAATTTAGTTTCTTGTTCAGGTTTCACTACAGGTTTTGTTGAATTTTTCTTATGGTAACAACTCGATTCTACGTGCCCTCTTTTCCCACAATATTCACATTTATTTGCATCGCATTGATTCCTTTTATGATTACCCCCACAATTATAACATTTAATTATTTTTCGACTAAAATCTTGACCTACACTGGACGAGGACGGTTGGCTTGCAACGGCAGAGTTTGTGGGTATAGGAGTTCGATTTACGGATGATGACTGGCTCTGCGTTGTGGGTTTAACATGTATGTCCCGTGAACTATTTTCTTGTCTTACATTTTTCTTGTAAACACGACTGTGTAAATAACTAGCTAAATCATCACTGGATTTAAAATTAATAGCTTCTATAGATGCACCGATAATGTGATCGCCTATGTTTCCTACTATTATTGAAATAATATCCTGTTCAGAAAAATTCAAACATAAACGATCTATCTTGCATTTTTGCTCAAAATAAAATTCATACAGGGATTGGTTATCGATAGGTTTTTTATCTATGATTTCTTTTAAAAGATCGAACATATTCCGACGTATTTGGAAACTACCCGACAATTTTAACCTCCAGTCGTCCCATTTCCATGCGGGCCACTGCTTTTCTGTACGTAATAATGAATCATACCATACTTTAGCAGATCCTTTTAATTTATTCAAAGCTTGATAGCGAATCATTTTATCGGACCATGAAAAAGTATTTGCGTAAGATCGAATAATGCTAAGCCAGGTGTCTATATCATGTTTTATTGGATCAAAATCTGGTATAAAATGGTTCAAAGTAGTAGAATTTGAATTACTCACAGTTTCGGTATCATCATGAAATACCTTATCCTTTCGCCTTGGTGGCGGCGATGGCGTCCTGGCGCTCGAGCTTGAAGAAGAGGTGGAGCGAGCACGTTTTCGCTTGGAACGCTTACTACTGCTACCTCGTTTTTGTTTACCCATGGCGTGAAAGTTGTTTGTCACTTCTGATGTTAAATTATAAGTTTACTAATTTTACTTTAAATAAATTCGAGACAATCAACTGGGTAATTATTTAATTTTACAATAAGTTCGGTACAAGTAACAATCAATGATATAGCGAGTTTGAGAATAGTGAACTATCCAAAATCTGAAAGCCCAAGAGGCCGCTCCGCTTGTGCTTCGCCGTTTTAAAGCTTCAGGCACCCCCACTGCAGGAACCTCAGCAATATGAAACTGCCTTCATTGACGTCAGTTTCTTTGCTGTCGTCTGCAGATGGCGCTTCAAATGTAGTGTTGCCAACAGTTTTGTATGGGACCCCCCTTAAATATTTATTTTATTCTGTTTTTAGTATTTGTTGTTATAGCATCAACAGAAATACATAATCTGTATAAATTTCAACTGGCTAACTATCACGGTTCATGAGATACAGCCTGGTGACAGACAGACGGACGGACGGACGGACGAACAGCGAAGTCTCAGTAATAGGGTCCCGTTTGACCCTTTGGGTACGGAAACCTAAAAACTAAAATCTTCGAAAGCGGTTGAAAAGGCATCCCGCTTTTCTGCTTAGGAGGTTGTCGTCTGCTTAACCAGGCAATGCTGTGGGTTGATATTAACGCGTCCAGCTTTAGCAAAAACCGTATTCAAACACAACATGAATTTGTTTTAAGTGTTTCTGTATTTTAGTTGCGCCTTCACACATCAAGACAGCAAACACTTCCAGTAAGTGCAAGTAATTATCCCTTGATACTACTGACACTTCAGTGTCACCCATCCAATCAAAGGCACAATATTAACACGTGAAGCAGACGGCGCGTCGCGTGCGCACGTGGGCGGGGCTAACGAGCCGCGTCAACGTCACCGCCCGGTGACACTTTGATTGATTTGAGCGTCGGCTAACCAATTAAGTGTTTGTAATGATACGTTTACCAGATGTTAGGTGTCTTTGGAGATGCCATAAATGGTGTGGGTGCGCTTCCTGCACTGGTGTGGGATTCCGCTAGAACTCGGATTCGTCTGATTTTAAATGGATTCGGAATGCCCTCGGGTACCAAGCTTCATAACCGTAGGTACTAATATCATAAATGCGAAAACACTGCTTTTTTTTAGCATAACCACGTCCTCTATTCCCAAACCACTGCAACTCCTGAAAGCCAAGAAGAGAAACAAGTTTGGATCCCGTAACGGAAAAGAATAGCGGAGAAATAGGAAAAACTATCTCCATTTCTTTCCATATCATCGATGACAGAACTAAACAAGGCCAATAGGCACAAAGGGACGTTTACAAGTGGGATAAGCCCAGTGGATCGATCATTGGTGCTAGGCAGTTGCCTATCACTACGGATCCATCCACTATCACGGATAAATATTATCATTAATGTTAATGGGTCCTAAGTTGTGCGGTGTTATATTTGATTCCAATCAGTAAGACTTCCTACAAACTATTTTACTCTTTTACGATTAACACACACAGTCGAATGGCCCGTGGGCCGTTCAGTTTGGGACGTTCAGACTAAATACCCGTTGAGCCTACTGGTACCTAGAATACGACCAATATTAACACAAAAGGATTAACAACTTCTTTTCTGGCCGATAGCGGATCCGAACCGGTGGCATTTATGAAATGAACGCGGGCGATGGGGTCTGAAAATGCTTGTGTCTGATTAATAGTCTGAATCTGTTCGCCATGCTTAGCAAATCAATGGGATAATCAGCCATTTTGCTTTTGAAACAAAAATGAATAAGAAACATTGACTTCGTAAATCTGGCTAATAATAAAGGTTCGATTGCGACCTGACTATTGCAAATGGTCGATATAAAACGTTAAACCTACAGCATTAGTTCGCGTTCTCGTTAGTTATAATTGGTACTTCTTGCACCCCCAGGGAGAACCCAGATCTATTAACTATACACAAACAAGGCATGGATATTAAAGCTAGTCAAATTCAAAGGAACTAATGATGTGGATACTTGGCCGATCCTTTGCGAGGGAGTGTCATATTGAACTTTGATGTTTGAAATACTGATGGACAGGTGTATTTTGATTCTGCCAAACCGGCATTATTTAAAATTACGATTTACGTGAGTTAGAAGAAGCCATTTAGGCCCCCTGTATTCATTAGGTTTAAAAGTACTTGAGTTAGAAGAAGATATGCTATGACGAGTTCTTTAATTGAGAATGTTCATATCGCGATGTAAGAAACTTCGAAAGCTTGCTATGAAGAACAAATAAATTTCGAATGTTCATCATCGAGATTTTGAGAGACTATTTCGCTTTAACGTAAATGGATGTAAGGATATCTTAACTAAAATTTGTGGTATGTAAATCTAGTCTGATCTAGGAATCGAAATTAGGACCCCACGCTCAGTAGTCGCATTTGCGCCAATGAGACCACAGGGGCAGCAGAAGGTATGTCCATAATCCATCTTAAACGACCCCATAACTGAGACAAAGGTTTTGTCAGACCATAACCCATGTATTTCCTCTTCTACAAAAATCTTTATTTATAACCTCCCATCTAAAATTGTAAACCAAAGCCCAACCAATCAAGGAAACAAATACTTCCTGTACAACAATACCGACCACGAACAGTGTCGGGCTCGTACAGTCAGCAACACAATTACGCAGCGCGCTGTGCAGTTAATTGTGCCGGTTAATTAGGGACGTGTCGCGTGGGCACGACGCCCCCGCGCCCAGGCTTTTGTGCTGACCGTACTGGCTGCAGAAAATAAACTGTCTAGGATTGTTAGCAATATTTCGGATGTTTAAAAGTCTTGTGCTCGTGATGGTTGCCGATGGTTGGCTAAAGGGGACCGCGTTTTTTTGTTGTTTACCAAAACTAAACGAAGATAAGATAACAATGAACACTCAACCTCTACATATACAAGGGCCATATAGCACGATCACACGGTGTAAAGGTAATGTAAATTTAAAATAATAACAATCGTTACACACAATTTTTTATAATTTTTTGAATTTATTCATACATTTATGGATCAAAGAAAATTGTGCTTGTTGCAAAAAAATACTATTGGATACTTGTATTTTCGATTCAAAAATCGATTGCAACTGCGATTCTATAATCGACTGAGGTCTGAGTCATTCGTCACATTTCAGTTCGGACGACGAGCCATTAATTTTATTTATTTAGTTTTACTAAAAACTAAACATTTTGTTCATTGACACTTTAAGGCTTTATTTATTTATGTACACACAAAATACTTAACAGGACAATATGTATATTATGATAGAAGAGCACAAAGTACTTTTGTGCTCTTCTATCTTCATCTTCTTATTTCACAAGAAATTTCTTCTGTCTTCTTCTTGCTTTCGGACCGACCCAAGTTCTTTCTGATCGGTATGGGAGTACCCAAACTGATCAGAATGAACTTTCCCAAATCTTATGTAAATGTTAACTTAGTTCTTTACACTTATTGATTTTGTTTGCGTGTCTTTCTGCGTTGTTAATAATTTCATGATATGAAATAACAAATAAATAATTTATTCAAAATAAGTACTAAAAAGGATGTTCGCTCTGTCGCTACTCAATATTGCATTTTAGCTTAATTCCTGTACCATGTGAGCGCGTGGCTGGTCTAGCGTGTATGAAATACTACGCACTGCTATTGTGCACATTATACAACTAGCTTGTACCCACGGCTTCGCCCGTGGTTTGTTCGGTAATTGTCCCGCGGGATCGTACTACCGCGATAAAAAGTCATATGCGCTATTTCAGATTATTATCTATCCCTGTGCCAAATTTCATCCAGATCCGTTCAGTAGTTTTTGGCTGAAAGAGTAACATTTAAAATCTTTATATCTATACATCCAGGCAGCCATACATCCTGACAAACTTTCGCATTTTTTAATAATATTATTAGGATACATTGCTGAGTTCACGGACACGAATTACGACTTGCATCAGATTGGAAGGATATGAAAAGTTGAGAGTTTTAGATGCTATCCTATGTCATCAGAATAAGCTCCTGTCCCAAAGAAATTCCAGACAACAGTAAAAAAAACTGAAGTGAAAAATAACGACTTATAGAATGATGCCAGGAAAACACAAGAGGCTTAAGAATTAAGGCCCTAGTACATCCACATTCTGCCAAGTTAAAGTCCCACGTAATAGGGGCAAACCTATTGCCATCAACCGGGCACAAATCAGACCTAGCTGTTACTGAGAAATTCTTAATGGCAAAACCAAATAACACTTTGTCTGACCAGGGAAGTAGCGCTTAACTATCTTTTTAGCAAAATATCAAACACTAACCCCACTTTATCTGTCCCTATACATCCCCGCTTAATTCTAGTGCGATGTAAACGCGCTTATGAAATACTCGGCACCCGCATTGTGCGGAATATATACAATAATATAATATAATACACGGCACTGCGCCACGATACCCACTGGATATGGTAACCATGCTCATCTTTAGCAACACAATGATGTGTTCTCTCGTATTTGGAGTATTTATGTTGTTCTTATCCGACAAGCCAGGAAATTTAAGTAGGAAATGAGGTTGGTTGTGACTGTTGTTGTTGGTTGTGCATTGTAACGCGAGTTCCGAAGGAGGCTTTGACTATCTTTTGTCTTTTACCGCTTGTCAAAGTCACTTTGTTCCAACCAAAGTGATTTAAATAGAGCAGAAATAAAGTATATTTTCATACAAAAATTTTGATCCCGAATCTTTTCGATTTTGACACAAGATTGACAAGCGGGCGTATGTGACACTAGACAGCACGATTCGTTACTAAATAGTAACAGTGCTGGATTACGATATTCTTCGTCTTGTCCCGTCTATTTTGCTTTAATTAATAATATTGCTCTGGAATTGCATATGTTTTACTCTAGCCTAAGAAATCTTACCTGTGTGAGCTATTGTATTCTATGACTTACTTCCTTTTTATTTTTTAAGACGAAAGAGACTATTCTCCACGACACAGGGAATCCTAGTGTGGAAGCTAGTGATATTCAGCTTGAACAATAAAGCTTTAATTTTATTTATTTATTTTACTATCACTCGTCAATATTTGAATGTATTTGGTTCCAACAGTGTCTATGAAAAAAAAAAATATAGATATTGTTTGGAGCACACCGCGTTACACACAGAGACGTGTGAGGCAACGATACTCATCATCATCATCATATAATGTTCCCACTGCTGATGCTGGGACACAGGCCTCCTCTCTATTAGAGGGAGTGGGCTGTAATCCACCACGCGGGCCCAGTGCGGGTTGGTCGACGATACTCACGTGAAGGAAACAGTGACTCTTGAAGCAAGCTAGACGTACGCTCGTGAACGGTTAGGTAGAATTCACTTTAGCAATCCCCTTAATATTCTACCAGTCTAAACTAAGTTAGTTCCAACATTCGATGACCTAAAGTTCGTTGTAGCTCTGCATTCCTCTACTCCTATTTAGCTTTTTATTTAACTGATTAAAAAAGTCAAGGATCCAATAAGCTTGAAATTCAAATACTTCTACCACAATCGTAAAATCTCTTTGATTCCTATAGAAAAACTTTACAACCCTAAATACCTAATTCAAAATCCACCTGCGCCACATTATGCAATCCACCCAACCCAACAAATCCACGACTTACGGAAAAAACCCATCAGATTAATAGATAGAAATAAAATCAAGCCATTCGACGTATTAGAAATTCCTGCGGAGTCGTGACCGGCCCATCGCGAACAAAAGACGGCTCGGAAATCGGAATGAAACCGGACAATAAATCCTAGCTGACTATACGCTGTACAGGAATCAATTGAGCTTTTGAATCTGGGTGCTACTTTGTCCAGTCCCCCTTTCCGCCTTCATATTACTGTTTGTTTAAGTCCCCCTTCTGTTCGAGCTCACGATCATATTGGCATTGTCAGTTGATGTGTACAATGGTTTCGTTGTTGTTTTAAGTTGCGATGACAGAACTATGAAGGACTGTTTACATGCTTGAAAAGTTTACAAATACATATAACACAAACTATTGAAAAGGGTACTTGTTTACTAGTTGAAAGCTTGCTCTCCTAGTGTGTAAATTAATCATTATTCGCATACATATGCTAATTGTGTGCTATTTTGTATAGCATCTGAACTTAAAACTCTAATTCAAAGCATTTATTTTAATTACAAGATTACAGGCACCTTTTATTGTCCAAAACAAAATGATTAAATTATAGCCCAGTCACAAGGCATAATCCGTTGTGAAAGACTTGTACTGCTCCAAATAAGCATGGTTTTACTTACTACTTCGTTTTTACTACTTCTTAGTAGATTTGTGTAATTCAGGCTTTTATTACAGAACCTTACCTTATATGTGTAATCTAATCTAAAATCAGTAAAACTCAAGTGAATTTTCAACATATAAAATACCATCTCAAATCCATCAATTTACCCCTTAGCCGTAAAGCAGGAACCATAGATAAAATGGCTCGTTCCCCGGTTCTTCTTGCGATGTGGCCATAGATAACAGAGTACGGAGCACACCTGTTTCCTAGGCCGACGCGGACGGTGTGCCACACAGGAACTAAGGTCGAGTCGCTGCAGGCAACCAACAGATTTATATTAATAACTAGCTTTTTGAACAACAGTTTGGTAAGAGAGCAACATTGTAAATAATATTACAGTAAATGTTTATGCATGGAAATATCAAATATTCTAAAAAATGGAATGCTTCAAACGATTAAAACGCTTTCTAGAAGGGGATAATCTATGGTAAAAAATGTGATTCCTCTTATTGATGAACGAATTATGAATTGATAACCTCAAAATAGTCATGCCTCCAATGGCATTACACCAGCTCATGCCAAAAGACAACAACCCAACAGTTGAGAGATTAAGTAGTTATGTATTTTAAATGAATTTTGCAAAGAAGTAACCTGTGTCCACTAGGTGGACCGATGACCTGGTGAAGGTTTCGGGGATCCGCTGGATGCGAGTCGCACGGGACCGATCAATGTGGCGACACTTGGGGGAGGCCTATGTCCAGCAGTGGACGTCTTTCGGCTGAAATGATGATGAATGATGATGAACCTGTGACTAGCTCTTACACAATATTTACTCACTTATTTGTAAAATACATTTTCGAAAAATAGTGGTTACAGCTAAATTAGACTGATTAGAAATTATCTATAGAAACAGAAATTACCAATCATCTTTTTTTAGGGTTCCGTAGCCGAATGGCAAAAAACGGAACCCTTATAGATTCGTCATGTCTGTCTGTCTGTCTGTCTGTCTGTCTGTCTGTCTGTCTGTCTGTCCGTCTGTATGTCACAGCCACTTATTTCCGAAACAATAAGAACTATACTGTTGAAACTTGGTAAGTAGATGTATTCTGTAAACCGCATTAGGATTTTCACACAAAAAAAGAAAAAAAACAATAAATTAAGGGGGTCCCCATACTTAGAACTGAAAACCAAAAAAAAAAATTCATCAAACCCATACGTGTGGGATATCTATGGATAGGTCTTCAAAAATGATATGGATGTTTCTAACATCATTTTTTTCTAAACTGAATAGCTTGCGCTAGAGCCACTTCCAAATTGGTAAAATGTGTGTCCCCCCCTCTGATTTCTAAAGTAAGAGGAGGAAAATTCTGAAAATATTTAGGATTGTAGAACGTAAAAAAAACTATCAACGAAAATTGGTTTCAATAAGATATGATGTTTAGTTTTTGAGATATGGGACTTTTTCATCAAACTGCAGCAGTAACTTTGTTTTTCATAAACATACTATGAAAAACAAATTTAGTTTTGCAGTTGTGTGGAAGTTTACTAACTAATACTACTAACTAATGAATGACAGTTCAAAATATTGTTATTATATTGTTTGGAGCTATGGAACCCTGTGTGCGAGTAAGACTCGCACTTGGCCGGTTTTTTTAAGTTATTTTGAAAATGTTTTAGTAACTTTTTAGACCTATGTATCCTGCTTATGCGTACTAAGTTTGATTAAAATCGATTCAGTCATTTCGGAAAATAAGGACTTGAAAGTTTGTATTAAATGCCGTGAACGGAAAAGCTCTTAATGGTATTTTTACTCCCGTTATATTCATATTGATCGGTAGCATCTCACACCAAATTACATTCAAGACTCGACCAGAAACATTCCCATCCATACCAAATCAATACAGATCCCACCCATCCAGCATCTTCGACTGCACCACAATCACAACAGAACACCATTAGTACCCAAACAATGGCGGCCATGTTTTAAATAATATCAGCTAACTGGAAGGCCATGCTCGTTATCATTACGACCAGTATCTGATGCATTATTTATAACTGATGTAACGGGTTCCGCAGGGGGAGAGTAATCTTCTAATGTAGAATGTATCTGGGTTGTGAGAGGGGATTTTTCGTTGGGATCTGCTTTTGTTTGCGTGGTTGATTAACTGTTTGATAGAAATTGTAATGAATGACTTCAGAAATCAGCATCGTTGTGGTTTAACTGTTTTAGTATCGATTCTTCTAGATAAAAGCTTTATTTAATAAGCTTCTCAAAAACAAACGTGTTTAAAAAAAAAGTATGAAACCAGAACATATTCAGAGGTTAGCAGCAATTACTTTTAGTAAATGACTTTATGTTCTCTAAAAAGCGCCATATTCAATTTAATGTGATACTGCTATAACCAGTGGACGATGAAGACGCTTCTAACGATACCGATACATTTGACAAATTATGATAAGTAGTTTAGAAATTATCAAGGAACAGATGAACATACATGATTCACACAAAATCATAACCCTCCTTTTTGCTTCGCCGTAGTCGGGTAATTAGCAATTCTTGTTGCAATTGGGCCCTAGAACATAATTTCTGGTATAGCTTTTATTAATGCATTCAAATAACGTCTAAAAGCAGTGATAGGTATGCCCAGAACAGTATAAATCTGCAGAATCGATAACTGGTTTTAAAGAGCCAATTAGTTTTAAATGCTCTTTTACTTTAAGATAAAAATCTTGAGGATTAGATTACATTGATAATAGAATTTTATGCGTCAATTCGAAACAGAAAAGCTTGTCTTTGAACAGGTAACAGCCTGACGGTTCAAACTTTAGGCAGATAAAATCTTATCAATAACAATTGTAACGGGAAGTTGAACAGGTTTGCTAAAAAAATAACAATCTGATAAAATCTTATCAAACACGCTTGATCTTAGTATTCCCTTAGCAAACCCTTTCATTGGATACCCATAATTATCATGAGAATGCATAAAAAATAACTAGTCTATCATATTGGATTTAGATGACGTCACTTAGGCAATCATGCATTGTCATCCAAAATACAAAATTTCAGCTCAATCGGAAGCCCAGGAATTGGGTCTTTAATTTAAATAGTAGATTGTTGCATCGAGCGCAAAGTGAGTCATTAATGCACGAGTGTTATGTTGGTGCCCGAGCGCATGCGAGGGCACTAAATTATCACGAGTGCATTAATTACTCACTTTATCGAGGTGCGTAATCTGCTTTTCTTTCAACTACCCTGACAAAATATACCTACTCAAAATAAAAATTCAAGTTAATGAAACAAAGTTTAATTCATCTTCCCTTCAAACATACAATTATTAAAAGTGCAGTTATTAAAGGTTATTAACAACTTCATTTGCAGCTGTTTTATATTTTCTGGAGTTGAATTCATATCGCTATCGCTGTCAATTTGCATGATTTTTTACCTTTTTATTTGGTAAATAAGAAGTATCTATCAAAGTATTACAATGGTACAAAATGCGCGCCATTTGTTTTTTTTATTTTTTTTCACCAAGTCAGTTTTATTCAGCCGATTTTTACTTTCAGCCAGTAATCTAATTGATCTAATGCATACATTTTATTAACTTAATAGGAGACATTACACCTCTGTGGTAAATTTAATTCCAAATTTAAAATTTAAAACAGTGCAGTAATGAAAAACAGTGCAATAATGAGATTTCATATAACTTTTCTGCACTGTTTTGGTTCTAAGCAAAAAAGACATCCTTTGTGATCGGTTTTGTAGTGATTAATGATAACATTACTGCGTAGTTGAAAGAAAAAGATTTTTTTACATAGTTACAAGTGAATCTAATAGAATGAATTCCCGCGTAGAAAGCAAGTGGTACCTGCTTTCAAAGCGTTGCGTTTTGCTGTAACGTTTTCCAGCAGGTTTGAAAAAAATCAGCTGTTGCCTACATTTTGACGAGTTATATAAACATAAAGCACGGAACAGCTGTTTATTTTTCACGATCTCGGGTTTGGTCTCATAGTAAAAGTTGTTCATACAATGTTAATGTTGTGAGTACAATGACCTCTTAAGAGGTTATTGGTGTTTTACCAATAACTTTGTATACTGTCAAATGGTAGTACAAATAAGAACGATAACCAAATTCCCCTTCACCTTCATTTTCATGGTAGTACCGCTGTTTATTTGGAAGAATAATTTTAGGAAAAGTTAGTTTTCTGTAATCCTGTTAACAGTTAAACACGAATAGTGGTGTATTCTAGTAGAATTTTGTTTAGGTGCCTTAAGTCTTATAAATAAATATAAATTTGTACCTCTGGTGACCCGACAAGCACCGCTAAGTAGTACCTTGCAACAAACACCGTTAATATCTGTCGTTGTCCATTGTCCAGACATCCCATTTAGAAAATTGCAGCAATCACTTAAAGGGACGATCGACACGAACCTTCCTACCAACACTGCATCGTCCTCGGGCCACAAAACTGTTATTTCCCGATTAAATCAACAAACCCAGAAATAACAGATAACGATTCCATGAATAAATAATCGAATACGGTAAAACGGTATCGATTTACAAACAACGAAACCAACCTTTATTTATTTTAGCCCGAAGCGTCGCATTACTTATAAACGAATAATCGATTCAGCACTCAATTTCCCGTCAGCACTGGATATAATAACAAAACTATCGATAACTGAATCGCGGGCGACGTCTCGCGATTTCTATTATTCGAATGAATCGATTTGCCCGCAGCGAGTAACGATGCGACAGCCATTATTCGATTCGGACGGGATTATTTTAGACGAATTTATCATCGAAATATAAATCTTATGATTTATACTTGTGGATAATGAAGGTGGTATTAGCTTCCTGTGGTGGACAATGGCACTGCCGTCGGGTTTATTGTAACAATAATATATTGTTTTTAGATCGGTGGTAGCGACAGCTGTGTAATTGCATTATGTAAATAAATAATTTCGTTTGACATTCACAGCCTACAATAGGCAAATCAAATAAACCACCTCGAAACAATCAAATATTTTATTGATGGAATTGCAACACTTACTCTGGCAAGTTAAACTTTATTAGCAATTACAGTTTTCAAAGCTGGAATCCTTTTCGAAATTCTGTAATAAACTAATAACACAATTTTAAAAGTCCGGGCTTGACATCGCTAAATAATAAGTTACCGGGGATGGAACACAGATTTCAAGTCTACAGTATAATGGCATGCAATCGTTCAGAAAACTCACATCTCTACAAAAAAATAACCATCATCATCTGCCTAGCCTTTTCCCAAACTATCTTGGGGTCGGCTTCCAGTCTAACCGGATGCAGCTGAGTACCAGTATTTTACATGAAGCGACTGCCTATCTGACCTCCACAACCCAGTAACTGGGTAATACGATACCCCTTGGTAAGACTGGATGTCAGACTTTTAGCTTCTGACTACTCGTAACGACTGTCAAAGATCTACAAATGACAGCCGGGACCAACGGCTTAACGTGCTTTCCGAGGCACGGAAAAAAATAACATAAAAGCCAGTTTGTATGGTTATTAACTTTGTCTTGAGTAAGCTTTATAAGGTGCAGTTAACACGACTTGGACAGATAATATACTGAAATATCTGTTAAAACTAAACACTTGCCACTAAGGTAAATACTTGGTGGGCGTTAAAGTCTTTTACTGTAGACTCCGTGTCTCAAGTGAAAGACATCAACGCACATCGATTGGTACGAATTTGGCCTTGTAAGGTTCTTTCAATCCGGTACGAACAAATTGCGAAAGCCACTCTCACAGATATTGTACTGAAGTATCTGTCAGAGTCTGGTGTCCAAAGCTGATTTGCAACTTCTCCACATTCGGTTTGATCGAACGTAACGCACAATTTTCCAAGCAATATTTTAGTACCTACCTCATCTGCCATAGAATCTCCCAACACAATCGAAAATACAATATTAATTACTCATTATGAATTATGCAAATACATAGTATTCATACTGAAAGCGCTACAGCTGAATACATAACATAAACAATAATTAATCCGGGCCACTAGCATATAAAGCGGGCTGCACACGTACGACAGACCGCGACACTCGCTGCCGGCGGCATTGCGACGACAATAGCAATAATCGTACGTTTGAGTCGTGCGCGGCGTTTCATAGGCCTTGCGTATCGACTCCCGTATTGCTTGTTTATTAAATAAGGCTTTTAAGGAAGATTTTAGGATTCCCTATCGGTATGTAATAGAGATTCGTACTTTCTATCTAGGTACTGAATGAAAAGTATGATGAAATGTTAATCATGTTGGAATGGAAGTAACTCAGAAATTGCCCACTGGGAAGGAAAGTTACTATAAAATATTGATGGTTTGAGCTTTCTTGGATGATGACCGAACATTTAGTAAACAGTGCTAGCAAACGCCAGATGAACTTTCAAAGAGAAAAATGCAACAGTAGCTTCGTGTCGCTGGTGAGACTAATTTTTAAACTTTGTTAACCGTAAACTTCGTCACTTCCACGACATTATGAGATCGCCTTGATATATTAGGACAAAGAGCGGGATGGTTAGGAGGTAAAGCATAGTTTTCAACACAGCTCCAAATCGGCACAGTACATTCATTCAATGCAACAATTGAAACCCAACACAGAATACATAAAAACATCTTCAACCCTGTTTACTCTCAAGAATGTTAACAAGCTTCTAACATCCACCGTTTACCCTCAAACAACTACCCAACAAAACAGTCTAAACGACCCAGAAAAAAGAACAAAGCCTAGTTGCCCGTCTTAAAAGTTTAACACCATCTTACGATTGTAGTAAGGTAACCTGCACAAGTTCGACTAGACGTGGCGCGGCGGCACAATCTGTAATCGCCGCCTGAGGCCAACACGCGAACCATTCTTCACCTGCCGACGATGTGAGCTTGATTAATCGCCGGTGTGTAGATACCCTAACGCCTACGGAGAGTACTAAGATACGATTGTAATATGCAACGAAATGCTAGCGTTAAAGTTACCGTTTGTATTATTTTAATTCTTGTTTTCTTGGCGCTATGAGCTTATAGGCTGTCAATTTATGAATGTAATGTATGTTTTCGCAGCCACCGGTCAACGCTGGCCTAGGTTCATCCGTGGTTTGGTGACCAATCTTTACATATCGAGAATCCTAAGTGCAATGGAAAGCACGTCGATGATCCCTATTGGCATTTGTAGATCTAGAAGCCTGAGTTTCGTATAACCCAGTCGGGATTGTCGAAGTCAGATTAGCAGTCGTTCCGTGTAATTCTAATATTCAGCTGCATCTCGTTAGACTGAAAGTTACAACGAAGTTGAACATCAACAAAGCCACAACATAGTTAGGAAAGGCCAATCAAGTAATGATGAGCTAATCAAAGCTTTCTAAGCTCGATAAAGCACTAATTTTGAATTAGCAGCATCTTTATGTTCGCTATTCTGTGTTTATCACCCATTTACCAAGTTTTATGATTATGGGAACGTTAACTAGATCACGGTTATTAGAAGACTACAAAATTAACTAGTTTCTGAACGATTTACAGGTTCGTAGAGTATAATATCACACAATGTAGGCGTCCCCATTGGCATAAAGTGTGACCTAAGTGAATTATGTCCGCGTTCATTAACAGTAAACCCTAAATCGGAATTTCAACTCCCGCTGAACCGAGTGTCGACAATGCGATAGTGAGATTTTAGGCATTATTTTATGTGTCGCCTTATGTTATTGACAATGGGTATAACCTAACCTTTATGCTTAGGTCAGTGATAATAAGAGGCCCTCACCTGGTGGTACTGAGGGTGATACTTAGAGCTTCTATAATTGTGAAACATTGAAATGTTGAATTGGTTGACTCGGTATATCAGCTGTCTTAAAGCAATCATGTAGTTACACTCAATTAATACTTGAATTGAAATAACTAATTCAAAACAATTATTAGTAATCGCATCTCTCATTACGGCGAAATAAAATAATTGTTTTCGAGCTGTTTCTACAATTGCACAAGCCCAAAGGCTGTAATTGTTTTAAATATGGCGCTCAATCCGCCATTTGTAATTGCATGACGTCTATGAAACTGCAGCAATCACTTAATTAACAATAAAATAGCCAACTTCCCCTTTTCATTGAAGGCTATAGTTATATTGATAGCAGAGACATTCTACATTCATAAAAGTAGATTAAAAGCGATGAGAAACAGTTAATTCTGTGTAATTGCTAAGCTTGCATCTAATGGAGTTGATTTCAAAAGGTTGCCAATTGAGAAAATTGCATGCTAACTATGTTGCCAGCTTGATTAATAAAAATTGTATCGTTGAGGGTGGTGAAGCAATCGATGATCATGAGAGTCAATTCAGTTGAGCGTAACTAATCCAACTTTTTGTCTTAATACGACCACACCATCGGTTAGGTACAAAAGCAAACCTACAAAAATTAAAAATGTTGATTTTAAGTAATTCTCTTTATTTGTTACAGGTCTTTCAATTATGCTCGACGTTCTAGTTCCGGTGGACCTTAATAAGTGATCCATAAGCTTAACAAGCGGGTAAGTAAGCAGCTGGATGCAACTATAAGTTATTGCAATCAACTCTGCCTTTCGCTGTCCACGGCTGCACAATGGCCTCCCCAAGCTATCCTCCGCTTTCCCCATCAAGTCTGACCTTTCTAAGGTCGATGGGCCATCTAATTATCTAGCTGGCCATCCAACGCTGCGCTTTCTGTTCTGCGGTGTCCACTACCTACAGGACTTGTTCGCTCCTTGTCCGCAGCCGAGTAAGTTTAGACCCGATGATCTCCGAGTTATTGCGATAACAAAATTCTTCAAAGAACGTCGGTGAAGAACAACAGGAACTTTAGACGGTCTATCACGGCAAGGGTCTTGGCGGTCTGGTCGGTGTGCCATTCTTACTGGCCTGCTAAGTCCCAAGCTATGGTGGACCTTGCCAACGCTTAGAAGGTCATCATCATCAAGAAAAAGAAGAGCTACTTTTTAGTTTTGTGTTGTTATTTTGTCTTAATTGTAAGTTCTTGTACCTACCTATAGTACCTGCATAATCATTGTTTGTATAGTAATACCGCCAGGAAACTAATTGTCAAGCTATGTCGATTTGCCATGTTACACCCATACATACAGCTTTCAAACAAAAACAGTTGTTACATTTTTTTTTAAGAATATTTCAGTGAATTTGCATAGCCATTAGTTTTTCTGTCGAATGTTTTTCTTACTCCTAAGACTCCTAAGGGTTTGTTTGGACAACAAAAAAATAACTACAAAACAAGACTTTTGCTATCAGTTCAGAAATTGAAATATTGTTAAAGTTTTCCAATGTTTTATGCCCTAGGTATTAATATCACCTTTGTACCTATTTTCTTTTCCTTTCTTCTTTTCTGTATTTAGTGTGTACATAAATTGTTAAATAAATAATAAATAAATAAATCATGGGCTCCCGAAACATTGAGATCTCTTTCTGAAGCGATTACACAAATTCCCAAGCCACTCATTTAGGATTAGCTTACCCATTAATTGACCAAATACCCACCGTAATATTACAAGACAACAAAACCTAACAATTGTGGCGACCATTCCATTAATTGTGCCATACAATGTCGCTTGTTAATTAAGAGGGCTCAGGGGCTCAGCAGCTCAGCTGACGTGACTTTCATGTAGCCCGCCATTGCATTGTATTGTAGATCACAAGTTCACGACACTGTCCCAAGCTTGTTCATCAAACGAATGGATGCTGGGTGATTCTGATGTTAGAAATGTTTATGCCTAAAGTAGCGTCCACACTGAAGTTACTGTTCGCGGAGCAACGTTTGCAAGGGTTAGTGGGCAACAACGCATAGTAGATAGTAAAAAGTTTGAATGCACGAAACGAACAACGTTTGTTGTTTTGAATAAAGTTACAAAACTTTAAAAAACAGTCAACGTATGATAATTGTTGGTGACCGCTATTTATCTACGCGATGAGCAACATCTAACAGACACCAATAGCGGTCGTAAAAGAAACTTAATGTTTCCATGCACTTTTTTTTGCACAATTCATTGTCTCAAAAAATTTCGCTACTCAAAGTAAGTTCGGTGTGGATGCACCTTAAAAAACATGCTTTCTTCTTTTGTTTTATTTGATAATTTTATATCATGATATTCTTTGTGCATTCGCGATTATTATTGTATTATTATTATTGTCCATGTCTTTATGGAGCTGAGCAGACGATCAACTGACTTCATTCGACAAAACTGACTGCTCTAGTATGGCCGCACGTTTTTTCATTAATTGGTTGTTGCAAATTGACCGCGAAGTCTGAATTATCCATCGTCAGCTCGGCACCTAAATATTATATTAATTTTACTAATATATAACAAAGTATGTCGCGGTAGAGCTGGGGTTTCGAAGCGGCATGTGCCTCCCGCTATGCAATGCCCTTGGAAATCCCAAACATGCTGGCGACGACTACCAACTACGATACATCGAGGAAGACTGAAGATTCGTAATTCTATTGATTTGTTATAACAAACAAATCGTGTGATTTATATGTGTTGTTTTAAATTTTATCAGGATGTGGACACCAGACCTACGTCATCATCACCATCTGCCTAGCCTTTTTCCAAACTATTTTGGGGTCGGCTTCCAGTCTAACCGGATGCAGCTGAGTATTATACCAGTATTTTACATGAAGCGACTGCCTATCTGACCTGCACAACCTAGTTACTGGGTATTACGATACCCCTTAGTAAGACTGGGTGTCAGTTTTTCGGCTTCTGACTACTCTTAATGTATTTGTGTGTGTGTGTATCTTATTTCAAATGGCAATTAATAGAACCAATGCAGGTACCTACTTAACAATACTTACTTACTTAGTAATTTATGACAGTTACGGTAGCTAAGCAAATATTTTAAATCGATTGCACACTACCCTCTAAATTTTTGTTTCTCTAATTTTCCGCTCATCTGCCTAGTCTTGTCCCAACTATGTTGGAGTCAGCTTCCAGTCGGTGCAGCTGGGTAAAACCCCGTACTAAGACTGGTTGTCTCTAATTTGTATGGTGTACCTACATAACAAGGACTGTTCTACCTTATATTCCTTTATATCTATCGATCTTTGTCACGTTTGCAACTCGGAGAACGAGTAACAAGAATTTCCCTACATAAACAAATAAAAATTTATAACAATGCCCGATGTGGGAATATAACCTGGAACCTCTCTTCACGATCTGAGCAGCTGCAGTCTTGACCACAAGACTAACGAGCGAGCTAAACTAAACTTAGCTTAATTCAAGCTTGGTTCTCATATTACTTTCAAACATTGTACAGCAAGACAATGCTGCAATGTTTCGTTAATTTAATACGATCTTGAGTAAGTTAGGTGAGAATTGAGAATACTCTGGTATTATTTAATTAGTCGAACAAGGGATATGTCCTGTTCTATTAGTTTATATCCGCATAGGAATTTAGGTACGAACTGATTGTATTTTCGGATATCTGATAAAGGCGTTTCGCAGAATAAATTGTTACGGCGGCGCACAGTGGCAGAGTGCACTAGTGCTACTAATATAATGTAGTTTTAAGGTTTTATTTACTAACCCAAGTAGTTTTTTATTTTTTACTATTATCTTGTTCTACCTTTTGTAGTTAGCAACGACTTATTGTCGGGCCTACGCTGTCCTCTCATACTTAAGTACTGACGCTGTAACATTCAAATATTGTAAAACCAAATGATTTTAAAAGAGTAACCATGGAGTTTCTTGCCGGTTCTTCTCCATAGGAAACGACCAACCCGAACCGTGCACCTTTTGTCGACGTTTTATAAGTTTGATTTTGTGTGTGTTTTTTTTTTAAATCATATTATGTATGTTATTCTGTAAGGATAATATCTGTGGGCCAAAGTTGCCTGATTATAAATGAATGTTATTTTATATTTGAAAATATAATGGCAATAATTTTTTGTTTTCGTTGCAGTTAGCAGCTTTTTCAGGCTCTCAATTAAGTGTAGGTATTTAACACGTGAGATTTATAACTTTACATTACAAGTTACATCTTCATTAAATAAAACAACGAAATACAAGATGACTTATTACTTATTTATTAAACCATCAGTCCCAACTATCGCTCTCCTTGAAAGCACTCACACATTTCGACTTAGCTTTGCTGTCAAACTTCTCAATCACTTTTTTAGCATCTACTTTATCGTTTATTCTTTCTTTTTTCTTTTCTGCGCCATCTTTTTTCTTGGCAATGTTTTGGTTTTTTCCAGTGTCTGCTGTATCAGTCTTTTTGCGTCCGTTCGTTGGTTCTGTTGCCGAGCTCCATGACCCCGGTCTTGGAGCCTCGGCGCTTGTTCTTCCGGCGACGGCGGCAGGTCGGGGGGTGTCGGGTGCACTCGGGGACACCGACGACTTCTTCGCTAGAGGTTCCGACTCGTCAACCTGGCGGAAGTAGATTGGTGTTCAAGAATATATATTGATTAAATATCTGAGAATGCTCAACAGCAGTATTAACAGCAGGCAAAATATGTAATGATGACAAATTATTGCGTTATTATTTATGTTTCCACGTCTTAATTTCTTATTATTATATTAGTTTTATTAGTTTATTAGCATTTTTTGTGTCCACTTTAGATTTGAATAAAATATTTTATACTGGTTCCAATTAATCTTGATATTTATATTTATTTTATCTCGGCACAATCTCGTTAGAATCTCGTTACGCGAAAGCACGCGTCCGTTGGTTAATGATGACTCAATACGACAGCATTTATTCTAATGCATAATTAGCCGATAATATTCGCACAACTGGGACTCAGGCTTCCTCTATTATATATAATTATTTTGGGCCCATTGCGAGTCGGTACATGTCGCATATCTTCGAATTTTTGGTTCTAGGGTATGCCGGTTGCCTAGCAACGTTTTCCTTCATCGTTTTGAAAGCAGTGGTGATGAAGTAAATTACTCTAAAGTAACGCACGAGCTACAGCTTCTCTTCTAAAGCTGATGCCTCATTAGTGCGTTGCATCGACGCTGCGTCGTTTTACATATATTTTTAGTGCTATGCTACATTATGCGTTGCGTCGTCGCACGGGACGTTTCAACGGATCGAGGGACGAGAGACGAAGCCAGGGGAAGGTGATGCGCTGCACTGTCGGAGCTCCGGTGCGATGACGGAAAGTGTTCCACTGCTAGAGGGGAAAATTAACACGCTCCGAAGACGTGAGTCGTCTTCTTGCGTTACGAGCCCCAGCCTAATGTCCATTTCATAAATACTGAGCTAGCTGTGACTACGCTAAGCTACTTACTTGAAACATCCCCGACGACGTCCTCTTCCTGGTCCCCACGGGCGGCGATGTCATCGAGGCGCTGTTGGAACGGGTTCGGCTCACTTTCTGGGGAAGCTGGGGCGTCTGGGGGAGTTGGGGTGACGTCCACTGAATGCTCTGGTTCATCTGGTTGCTCCGGTTGAACACTGTGGAAACAAAGATACAATGATAGGTTTCTTGGATGTATTGCTTTCTTCATCATCAGCAAGAGGCCTATGTACAACAGTCCACTGCTAAACAGAGGCCTCTTCAATCGCGTGCCACTCAACTCGATTCTCGGCAACTCTCATCCAGTTGCTACCAGCCACCCTGTGAAGATCGTCGCTTCACTGAGCCTGAGGGCGTCCCACCTTACGCTTGCTGATTCGCAGAACACAGCAACAGCTTTCCTAATTAAAATTAAATTCTTCATAGAATTTCTCACTAACAACCACGAATCTGTATTTGGGGTACAAATACAGATTCGTGGTTGATGGCAATAGGCTCGCCCTCTATTACATGGGACTTAAACATAACTGGCGAAGAGCGGGAGTAGTATTGCCTAATCATTCAGATTCAGTCATGCATAATTCATGACATAATAAATTCAAATAAACAGAGAGCTAAAAAGAGACGGAGGGGAGAGGGGGTTTAAAGTCACCCAAAGGGCAATGGAGAGGGCTATGCTCGGAGTTTCCTTGCGTGATCAAATCAGAAATGAGGACATCCGCAAGAGAACCAAGGCTACCGATGTAGCCCGAAGAATTGCCAAACTTAAGTGGCAGTGGGCAGAGTACATTGCTCGCAGAACGGTTGGCCGATGGGGCCGACAAGTTCTGGAGTGGCGACAGCGAACCGGAAGACGTTGCGTTGGAAGGCCTCCCAATAGGTGTACCAATGACCTGGTGAAGGTTGCGGGGATCCGCTCGATGTGAGTCGCACACAGCCGCACGGCGACACTGGAGCGAGGCCTATGTCCAACAGTGGAAGTCGTTCGGCTGAAATGATGTTGATGATGATGAAAAAAGAGAGAAAAATAAAATAAAAATAACAAACCTTGCCGCGTCTTCAGAAAATCCGTCTTCGCTCTGAAAGAAAAAACAATTGTTAGATAGATAGAATATAGTATACTCTTTATCACCTACCTACACTAAATAATTTACGGGTATCATTAGAATAAAGAACTTATGCATAAGATGACACAATAAGCGGTCCTATCGTAAAATCTAATATTATATTAATAATAAAGCTGAAGAGTTTGTTTGTTTGCTTGAACGCGCTAATCTCAGGAAATTAGGGTGGTCCGATTTAAAAAAATCTTTCAGAGTTAGATAGCCCATTTATCGAAGGCTATAGGTTATAGATTATCACGCTACGACCAATAGGAGCGGAGCAGCAATGAAAAATGTGGCGAAAACGGGGAAAACGTGACGCAGACGAAGTTGCGCGGGACAGCTAGTGCAATATAATTCGGAGCATTCGACGGTAACGTGAAAGTTCCGATTCACTTGTTTCAGTACAAAATTGAATCTTGGATTGTTACATTATAGTATAGGATCCCGCTATACAACGACCTTCACCGAGCTGGATAATGGATGAAACTTATTTTATATTAAATTTAATATGTCAATAAATATATTGCATATGGGTTGTCTAAAAAAATTCAGTCAGTAATTTATTTTTTAAACATTTCTTCGGTTTGGTTAATAGACAAATTCCATACCAATCGAAAGTATAAAGCCCATAGAATATGCAAACGTTAGGTTGCCTTTTCTTTTCCCGTCACAACTCTCGGGTAGGCATGTGTAAACAGGTAAATCGATACTAGTAACTTGTACCGGTCTGGTTAATGAACAAAAAAGGCAACCTAACGTTTGTATATTTTATGGGCTTTACACTTTCGATTGGTTTGGAATTTGTTTATTAACCAAAGGGGTAAAATGTTTAATTTATTTTTTTTTAATTATTAATTAATCATATCCTGGACAGAATTTTTTTAGAGAACCCATATGCAATATATTTATTGACATATTAAATTTAATATTAAATAAGTTTCATCCATTAACCAGCTCGGTGAAGGTCGTTGTATACCGGGATCTTAGGCTATTACAGGCGAATGCTCCCGGTTACACAACATTGATTGCACATTTTTATTTAAGAGCAAGTTTATTAACATGAAATACTACTGCCTTAAGTAAAAACATACTGATTTGCTGAGAATAACTATTCATATGGCTTTTCAAGACAGTCAAGGCTGCCTGCATATTAACGAAATAATATACGGTAGCTATGAAAAATAAGAACTGAAAAATATAATGGTAATGAGTGAGCAGTATTTTGGCATTATTAATCTTCATTTAATCTTCCTTCCCTCTTTTCTTTGTCTTTTGTTTGTGATCATTATTCTGTAACAGTATTTTCAAAAAATTACGTAAAGATTCCATTCGGAAATAGAATACTGATTTCCACCGCAATGTTTTAATTTGAACCAGGAACGCTAAGTCTCTGGCAATTTTTTTTTCTAACCAGAGCGAAGGCGCAGGACTTGTCGCCGTGTCCGTTTAATTGGTATCCGAACGCATCCGCTAATTGTGGGTGAAGTATCGGACGGCACTAGCGACACTAGCGCCGCGTCGCGCATTCACCTGTCGTCGACGCGGGAACACGCCGCCGGCAAACCAAATTACTCGAACGCGGTCACGACTAACCAAAGTTCTTTTTTGCCTTTATTTTTTCAGGGAATTCTCGAAACTACCGTGTCCTGTTTTCTTAGAAATAAATGATCAATTTGAGGCTGACTTGTAGTTTTACTCAGTTGGTCGTCTTAGAGGCTTAAAATAATCGTAGTTTTGCAGATCAACCATACTACTATATTATTAAGAAAAGAAACAGTAAGATGGATGATATTATGGAAAGGTAGTTATTCCGTAAAAGGTTTAGATAAGTCCCTTTTTATTTTCCACAACGTCAAATTATAAGGAGACTTGACAGTTCTCAGAATCTATTGTTGACTTATAAAAATGTATTAGACGTTCACACTAAGTATAAAGCGGACGTGTTTTATATAGATTTATGGAATAGCCTACTTAAATCTAAGACGATCCTTATTCCTTACTTAGAGCCCTCTTCAATCTCAAACTAACATACGGCCAGACATAAAATGTCGCAATCCTCTTCATCCTACCCTCGCATTGGATATAAATTGACTTATTTTAAATCTAATACTCGGTACTGGAGATCAATCAATTATATACGATGAGGCAAAACATAGTCCAATAAAAACTTCTACGTGATAAGATTGGAAGTATTAGAGAGGAAGCCTTTGATACTTTTATATAAAAATGTTATTTATATGTTATAGTTGCGGACGTGAGGGAGTCAAAGCTGACGACGGTTCATCTATCAAACGTTTGACCGTATAAGGCGAGCGGCGCGCCGCGCAGATGACACACCAGAGACAACGTTTGATTGACTTGTAACTTTTTATTTTTTGTTGTAACGCTCGCTAATAAGCTATGTTCCCGCCGTTAAGGCAGCGTTCGGATACGCGGATGAACGGAACGTATCCTGCTGAATCGGGATTACAATTTTTCTTTGGCATCTAATGGTGATGAACTGCACGGCTGATGTGCTACAACATTCAGGTAGTCTTGCATACATAATCTACAATGCAGGATTTAATTAATTTCACTAAATTACAATTCCATTTGAAAGCTGTATAGTGAAGCCGTTCAAGTGCTTAGCAACATAATATAGGTAGGAACAGGTTCAATTTATATCATCATCATCATCATCATTTCAGCCCAAAAGACGTCCACTGCTGGACATAGGCCTCCCCCAAGTCACATTGACATTTGGGGGGTTTTACCATAATCGCCACGCTTGGCAGGCGGGTTGGCGATCGCAGTACGGTTGTTACAAAGGCGCAGAGAACGCTGCTGCCCATTCTCTGGCAAGTACCTTAGTCGCCTCTTACGACACCCACGGGAAGATATGGGATGGTGCTATTCTTTACGTCCGACATCATACAGAGCATCAATTTCTAATTTAATAATCAATTTATATAGCCTTTCTAAATACGAAACAAAATCACATTGACACATCTTTATATCAAATAGTTTAGATAAAAAACATGACTCACGGAAATAAATGTGAAAAACTACACTTCGATAAAAAAATAAACTATCAATCGATTTTTATGTCTAGTTACCAATTTTTTGCGTTGAAGCTAAAATGTTTCGTAGTTGCGTGATTTAGGAATCGCAATTCCTGCTGTGCGAATCCGATCGAAACCGATAATATTAAATTTAAAAACGTAAATAAATGAAAATGGCGAAACACGTAGTTAACGGAAGCTTAGATGACTTTTTTCCAACTGGAAACACGTTCCTGTATGCCGTTTATTTTTTGCAACGCGATAATGAAATAGGAAATTCCATTGAATTAGTCGTCACCTTTTTCAAATAGAATACCTATTAGAAAAAGTTTATCCAATAAATTAGTAGCGAAAACGGCTTTATAAATAAATCATAGTACTCTTATCTCTGTTCCTTTTTTTAGTATTTGATTATTTCATTAAAGCCTTTTTGTAACGATGAAGCTGGTTCTTTGAGACACACAAAGCCGCAGTAACTTAATTAAATGAAAAGTCACTAATAATGCTAAGGTCAGCTGTATTCATTACTCCTTAAATAACACCACAAGACTCATAAAAAATCTCTTTTAAAGCTTTGAGAATTGAGGCTAATTTTAGAATCACTTTATTATTTCGTCATAGGTTCCAAATTACTTCTATATGTAGGTACTCCGTTGTCAAAGTACCTTATACTTCATCATTATAAATATCTCAAGAACAAGCCGCTTCACTACAATGATATCTTCCTCCATTAAATATAGCCTTAATACCCCAGCAACTCATGCAGTCTATCCTATTCCAGATCGTCAGAACTAACCCTCAATTTGGCTCACATGATTTAAAATGCTCACACAATCCGATTCTGTCTAGTCCGACGTGTTACAGCGCAAATAACAGCCTTATACAGAGAAATGGGCGAGTTAACAGACCATAGACAAGGCTAAGGACATATTGTTAGTGCGTGTATGATGGAGTCTCATCTGAAAACAAAGTGTAGGTCCGGGCTTTGGACGGAGGGCCCGAGCATCCGCGTTGTAACGAGCGTCAAATACATGCGATTTATGTATCTTGTCGCGTTTTTCCTTGTTGGGATGATTCGAGTTTCAGGTGGGTCGTGTTAAGGCGTCAATGTCACTTATAGAGATTTGAAGGACTTAATTGCTTGTTCTGGGTGAATAGTTAACATCTTTCTGGCAGAATAAACGACAACAAATTAGGAAAGGACCTAAGTTTAAGTTACCTGTCTTAAATATTTCATCGATTCAAGCACCTTGTTTATAAAATTAGTTCTCAAGAATTCTGTTTGACAAAATTCAGTTAAAACGTTATCGTAAATGCTTCCGGAATAAGGTGCTAAGAAATTAGACAGAGAACGTGAGAATTGTGACGACAATTAGACAAAAAAAAATTGCGGCAAAAGTGTGAATTCGCTTTTAGGATTCCGTACCTCAAAACGAAAAAACTAAACCTTTAGTGGATCACGTCGTTGTCTATCTGTCAGACTAATACGAAGATCCTTCAGAAAATAATATCGGCTATCTTCGAAAACCTGCGAGTATGGTGTCAAAGAACGTGTTTTCTAAACTCAGTCTCAATATGTCAAAATTATCTGTAAATCCCCTACATTTTTGAGAAGTTTTTGACGTGGACAGTTTCTGACATGTTGCGAATTAATTTCGAACATTTTTAAGTTTGGGCCTTCGAATTCAACTTGGTATTTTTAAACACGTTGCCCCACTCTAGGAATTTCTCCTGTATCGTGGGTGCGTTTACAAACTTTTAAACTCACATACAACAGCTGCATCCGGTTAGACTGGAAGCCGACCCCAAGATAGTTTGGGAAAAGGCTAGGCAAATGATGATGATGACAACAGCCAGACCCGGAACAACTATCTGTAGGCCATACAAATATTTGTTCCGAACGGGGATCGAACCCGCGACACGCAGCGCACCAGTCGATCGCTCAACAACTGCGCCAACCAGCATGCCGTCAATTTCGATTTCCGTCGTTTTCGTCTTCTTTAAGTGAATTCTCCGAATTTACCCAAAATTATTATTTCTGTCAGTGCACATTATGATTATTAGTTTTCACAGTAATTCTACGCTGCAGTGTTACAGGTCAATCCGCATTTATTACACACGAAATGGTTTCGCGTTGAAATAGTTGTTCAATTTCGCAAGATTGTGCGAAAATCATGTTGGATTAAATCAGTGTTAATGATCTGGTAATCAAATGATTTCGGTTCGATAGCGAGACAATAAGCGTAGAATTTCATTTCAGTTTGTTGCGTGATTGCTTCTATTACCCTATTTCTTTTAGAAAATGGGTTGTTTTATTAGATTTGTGGTTAAAAGCGTTGCGGTTTTCCAATCCCTGTTATTTTTTTTCCACGAAACGGATGAACATTTTTATATAAACATAGAGTATGCTGCATTTAACTTGCAGTCAGCATCAACAGTCTTTCCCAGCCTTCAAGCTGTCATCCGATTAGAACAACAGCAAAACTTAAGAATACCAACAAATTCCGAATACATTTTTGTCATTTATTCATACATTTCCAATTACTCTAATTGACGCCTTAAAAGCAATGGATGCCGAGAGTTGCAGCATACCGTTTTAAATAGATAATAAGCTCTCATTATTTCATAAACAGCATATTCACACGAAGTGTCCAGTGTCCACATTTTCATAGTTTCCTATGAAATGATTACATTTTTATACCAGGTGGACCCGTCCCGGCGACTTAGCGTTCCCTTAGCTTTATGTTAATAGAATGTAACGAACAACGATGGGTGATTATCGCCAAGAGTAATCGTTCTTAGTGGGAACTATTTGGCGCGCGCAATCCGCTCAGGGCTGAGACTTGTCTTTGGTTTAAACTGTTGTCTATGGCGCTAGGGTCCCGCTCGTGTTTTGAATAGTTTAGTTGATTATCACTTGTGCAATGTCTTGTTTAATTAACATCTTTGTAGTGCTGGACAGATCAGACAACTGGCTTTTAGGTTACTAGCTACAGCTGCCTACGCCACAATAAATCAATAGGTTAAATGAGAGTTGTGCAATTAATGAATAGGTAAATAATTCATAACTTGAGCTATCGGACACTAGCTTGGAAAGAAAATTATACAGGAGGTAGGCCACGCCCAGAAAACTACTAAGAAAACGATGCAGTATAATGTAAGTACATCTTTTTCTACAAAAAAAAAACTGCGGTTGAAACGGCAATTCAACTAGGTAATACCAAAATATCTAATTAACGTTCATCTGGCAACCCTACGCGCTATACCCCGAGTGCGTGCGCGCACGCACGTTACGGCGCCGTTTTGAGAGCCATTAACGCGATCACTGACTAATCGGCATTTAAAGGAATTTCGTACGATTTGCCGCACTTATTACTTTGACCAATATAAATTGAAACATCAGGGTGGCGCTGCTCGCTAAGAAAAACATCATCTATCTGTCAAATTAACTACATTCAAAATAACACCGTGGCTCAAGATATGGTGGTCAAGTAATACTAGTAACTGACACTTACAACGTCGCTTTGAAAGTTCTGAAGATGTTATCGCAGAATTGATGTGGACATACGCGATTGACACTTGATCTGCTGTTGATTGGCTTACGTGAGTATTACATGTTTTATTAACCAATCCGGGCGATGTGAAATAAATTCCAACATAGTTTGGAAGAGCTTAAGTGTGAACAAAACGGTTCTCTGCCTTTTCGCCAAAATTTGTTTGCCAGATTTTCACTTGCCAACCAACGTTTCGCAGAATTTTATTTCACCGAATAATCATTTGCCAAATTATCATATAATTTTGTTTTATTTCCCAACCTCACGAGTACGTTTGGTCAGCTTTTCATAATGACACTTTTTAAATGCCAACTTTCTCCCCTGGCACCACTTCCATGAAAAGGTAATGCATCGTTCTTGAGAAAAACCAATTATTGTAACCTAACCTCAATAGTACATTGTGTATTAAGTTAGTTATTAAGTTCGGTAAGTAAGGAATTACGATCGAGGCTCTAGTAGAAGCCCGAAGTCGGAGACTGAGGCTTTCTGAGTCGAGGTTAGTAATTCCCGTACCGCCCGTGAAACATACAATGTTTTTCATCACATTTGCGAGTAAATAATTAAGAATTATAGCATATATATATAATACACAAGTCAGGACAACTATTATTACGAAATACGTGAACTTTTTTTTAAGCGGATTGCGGTTTTTGCCCACACCACAGATGAATGAGAATGTTTCGTTCAGAAACGTTAAGGGCAACTGTTACTTATGTAGGTATACAGCCATGACGGAGTGTAACAAAAAAAAAAAATTTTGAAAAATAAAAAGTTTTGGTAAAAAAACTATTATTAAGAACATTAGTTGAGTATTAGTAACATCTAGCGAGATTGCAATGAAATTCCTATTTAGATAACATTTTAAGTCAATTTTTCAATTGCGTGTAAACTCCTTGCTTGAACTTGCAAGACCTGTGCGCTGTGATAAAATTTAAAAAAAAATTACTTACCGACCGTGGCTCTCATGACAAAAAGAAAGCTCGAGAGTTTTATATGGGGCATTACGGCAAAGTTAACCTGTATGTTTAGATACTGTTTACGTGCAAGTGTGATGAAAAACATTTTATATTCGCCTAAAAAGCGTAATCGACGTAGCCCCGCTAAGCGGGGCTCATATTTCTGTCTGCAGGGTTTACAGTAACATAACACTAAGGCGATGTCAGGGTGACCCAAGTCCAGAGCTCGCTTCGCTCGCTCTTGCATCCAAATACTCCTGGCAGCAAAAGTAACATTGCCTATTGTACACACATACAATTAGTGGGGCTACATTGGGGATAAAAAGAGAGCAAGAACAACTTATTTGTGTAACCAAGCAGGATTACAATACTTGTCACAGGTTCTTGTCACTTGTTACTAGTTCAGGGAATCGATAAGACGCGATCGGGTTTTCTGTCAGAATTGGGAAACTTGCTGTTGTTTCTGACTTCATTAGGGGTACAACTTTCTGTTTGGACTTGTCGAATAAACAATACTTATAACTTCTCTCCCAGAAACACGACTATACGAGAGAAGTTTCTCTCCCAGAAACACGACTATTCTGTATCGTCTGAAAAATTATAAGTATTGTTTATTCGACAAGTCCAAACAGAAAGTTGTACCCCTAATGAAGTCAGAAACAACAGCAAGTTTCCCAATCCTGACAGAAAACCCGATCGCGTCTTATCGATTCCCTGAATTATAATAACGCAACAAGCAATATTCTCAGATTTTACGCTGTTGACATTTACGCGAATAGGCAGGTGAAAACAGGAACTTATGATTCAAGAAACTATTTCAGTTTATCTATGTAAATCTGTTACTAGAATTTGTAGACAGGTGTCTTATTCCAAATGTAACCTTATGGTCTGTTGCAGAATCGACGATATTTGCAAAATGTTTTGGCGACAACTTTATTATTAGCTTAGTAAACTTCGTATTTTAAATGAACGCAGCGAAAAGTATCTATGGACTTTTTTTCTGAAATTACTTAGCTTTCCAGAATCAGTCTGCAGATCTTGAAGGTCTATTAACAGCATTTTACCAGGTTTTCAGTCGCATTTTATTTAAATGAGACCGAAATCAAGATCTAAATCGGGACCGTCCCCCCGTATTCACAAACACTTCGATTCGATTTCGATTCGGAAAGTCCTATGTCTATCCTTTTTTCCCATAACGAAAGCGAGCGAGATGGACATAAGACTTTCCCAATCGAAATCGAATCTACGCATTTGTGAATACGGGGACTGGTCTATCATTGTATGACACAAAATCTCTCGTGTAACACATGACACAAAGCATATTATATACGCCAATCTTTTTAAGCTCCTAGTTACAGCGGGTAACATCACATCTACACCACCATGAAAACTTTCCACAACTTTTATCTAGACCAAAATAATTTCCGCACTTCAGTCTAACACTAAACTGCTACAAAAACGAGCTCCTAAAGCTATCAAACGTAACCCTACACGTTCTTGTTCCGGAGTAACGTTTAGGTCTCGTCTTTAAATCGCTACCCGTATTTATTAGTCGTGTCGCCTGGAGAGGGGACAAGGGCGAACCTCGGGTAAATCACCTGCAAGCGCTAGGCTACATAGGGCACGTTTACATGGTACCAAGCCACTTTTGGTGTGACCACCCATAAACGGTTTAACAAAGAAAAGGGATTGTTTCGGTGTAAGGTGACTGTTTTTTGGTCCCGTTTAGGTTGGGGTTAATGTTGCTTAACTGGTAAGAGTAGTTAATGGGTGTCGCGGTAAGGCGGAAAATTGGAGGCGTTCAAATTAACGTGCGAATGAGCCTTTTTGTTGCAAAATTGGGAAGAGCGTTGAAGTGACAACAATGTCATTGCAGCTATGGTCTTGGACTTCTACTGAATTCCAAATGATTTTACCAAAATCCACCGACACAAGTTCCCGTGTTATTTTTTACTGATCAAGAAGCAATTGCTATAGAATTCTTTGACCTAAAAAAGCAAGTGCAAAAACTGGACAAGCAAAACAGCCTACATTTCCCAATCATCATGTGTCTAGCAAGCACTAACGAGGCGCGCTAATCGCACGCCGAAGCGACACATCGATACGTCTCCGGGACGCATTCGATCACTGCCGCACCAATCCCACATAGTGAGCGACTTAGTGCGCATTTTACTACCAATGTTCTAGGATTTAGATGGTTTTAACGCACTGTGTGGTACTTTACAGTTCTTCAATATCATCATCATTAGCTAAGCCTTTACATAACTGTCTTGGGACCGGCTTTCAGTCTAACCGGATGAATGAGTATTTTACTGACCTCCACAACCCCGGTTGTCATTGTCATCATTTCTAGCTCCTCACTTTCCGTAACTACCATCAAAGATCTACAAATAACAGCCCGGACCAACGGCTTCAAGTCTTTTCAAAGACAAAAGAAAAAAAGGTGCACGTGGTTGTGAAAAATTGGCAGACAATGAAGTGGGACATTTCCTGCAAATTGGCTCCACACTGGAGTTGTGTTTGGCATGGATTGACGATATCACATTTGTCAAATTATTTCTACAGCAACCAACCGCAATCAGTAAAGATATTTCCAAAGGAGCCTTTAAATTCAATCTTTAAAGTATTAGCCTAGCCTTATCCCAACTATATTGAAGTCGGCTTCCAGTCTAACTAGATGCAGCTGAGAATACCAGTATGTTACATGGAGCGACTGCCTATCGGACCTTCACAACCCAGTTATTATTATGTTTTGTTTTGACATTTTTGTTCCTGCGGCTAGCCGGGAAGTGCTGATAGCATGCGCCTAAGCCACGTGGTTATCAGCTGGGTTAAGAGTTGATGCAATAGCAATAGATACAACACGGTTCTGTGCTGTAGGTTAAATGAAAGATGAAATGTTTGAGTGAAAATGTTTTTGGTGCGGGTCATCTGATTCACATTGGAGCAACTTTATTATTATAAGCCTGTATTATTCCACTGCAGGGCAAATGCCTCCCTTCCCTCCTTCCACTTTTCGCGATCTAGTGCTGTTAAAGAATGATTCTATTTGATGGGCAAGTGGACTGTATCTAGAGGGAAAGGTAGAAGGGACTCACCGAAGCTCGTTGAAGAGGGCCGGCTGGCTCCGAATACCTGTGATTTTATGCTGTGGGGCGGCCCTATTCTTGTTTCTTGATGATTTGGATGATGATAGGTTGATGGCACACACAATTACTGTCTTTGATCACACTTGGTTGCTGTATTTCACAATAGTTTTTACGGAGTCGATGAGTTCAAACGAGATATGGCGGGGACTCGTTGATGAGTTGCAAAAACGTTAGGTGGCGCTATCATCATTCATCATCATCATTTCAGCCCAAAAGACGTCCACTGCTGGACATAGGCCTCCCCCAATTGTTGCCATATTGACATTTTGGGGGGTTTTGCCATAATCGCCACGCTTGGCAGGCGGGTTGGCGATCGCAGTACGGTTGTTACAAAAGCACAGAGAACGCTGCTGCCCATTCTCTTGAAAATCCCTTAGTCGCCTCTTACGACACCCACGGGAAGAAATGGGATGGTGCTATTCTTTACGTCCGACACCATACAGAGGTGGCGCTATGCGCGCAGGAAATCGTAGGGATGGAAATGGCGGGAATTCAAATCATGCTTTATGGTGCTTTAACAAGTGCGATTGCAGGCCAGTTAGTACTACAATAATACGATACCCTTTGGTAAGACTGGTTATCTGACTTTCGGGCCACGACTACCTGTAACGACTGTTAAATATCTACAAATGACAGCCGGGACCAGCGGCTTTACGTGTTTTCCGAAGCACGGAGAGTTTCCTCCGTGCTTCGGAAAACACGTAAAGCCGCTATGCAGCTATGTAATGCGTGGTCACCACAGACCAACCTAGGCGACTGCGTCTGACCCTGAAGATTGATCCGAACGAGTGCTATTATTTAGCCACGCACGAGCTACTTCCCCTACGAATCAATCTTCAATGTATTTTGAATTAATATTATAGAAAATAGTGTAGCCGTCATGTAGGCCGGGTGTGCGCTAACAAGGCGCGCTAATCGGGCGTCGGAGCGACACATCGGTACGTCGCGTGCGCTCGGTCGATCACTGCCGCACAAATCTTACGTTGTTAGTGCGCATTTTTACTTCCAAGCTACATAGATGCATCTTCTTCGTTCTGAGTTTTTTTGTATGTAAGAGTGTTTTGGTCGATCGCAAACGCAGATATGTTGAGAAAATAATTTGCGGTGTTTTCAACCTGAACAATTGCAACATATCCTGCAAATGACAAACTTAAGAACTGGTTTTTACGAGATTTTGGGGTCGTAAAGTTGAATATTGTATTAACCGCATTAAAGACAGTTTCAGCAGCATATTGGCCGCTTCTTTCAAGTCAAGAATCACTATTAACATTTAAAAACCCGCAGACACGATCCACAAAATCGCATTCAAACGACATTCACACTCGAAGAGCTAACATACGTTCGACCCGACGACCGCAACTGGCAACCACAGTAATTGACGATCATTTGACAAGCGTTGTCGCGCCCAAAGCGGGCCCAAATAGGTAAAACTCGAAATGTCAGTGACAAAACGGCCCGGACACGTCGCTCAACTTAATTGGCTATTAGCTAATGAGATTGTAAGATAGTTATCTGGTCGGCGACGCAAAGCGAATATCGCGTATATCGAAAGCGCCCCGTTAGGTGGCTGACGATGACAGCGGGCAGGCGACAAGACGAAAGGGAGTTACTGAGATACGATGTGCGAATGTTCCTATCGAGAGGCTGATAACAGATCCTTGTAAGGGCTAGAGGATGAGAGGTCACGTATTCCTGAATGGTGGCAGTACATTATAATAACGGTTGATAATTCTCGGCTGATTACCATGGCTCGTCTTCAATCCTATCAAAGTCAGTCTGTGGTACATGTCGTAACGGTCTGCGTCTATGGTTACGATTTTAATCTGTGCCAGATTTATTGTCAGCTCCCATTGCTTCGTAATTTCAAATAGTATACACGTAATGTTACTCTAAAATTAACACTTTAGCAGCCACAAACTACCCTCGAATACAGCAAACTCAAAATATCTCAATTTGCTAAATAAAAGCATTGTTCGTTGTCCATTTGTGCTTACTTAATGAACTGTTAGCACAATCCCTGGTGGATCTAAAGCGTAGAATGGAACGGTGTAAAGAAATCGGTACACGTTCGGTCGACCTGTCGCCTGAACTCGGGCCCTTTCGAGCAAAGCGTTAATTTCGCAGAAACGCTCGGTTACATGTCGCCGTGACCTTTAGAGGTAGGCAGACGATTAGGTGCTATTTATTTATTTTAGGCTTTGTTTAGTTTCGATCACTGTTTCCGCTGTGCGCTAACCCCCTTCTGAGGTCAACAGATACTATATTATTTAGCTTCCCGTTTACCATCGTCTAAATTAATATTTTATTAGAAAACGTTAAGTTTGTCATTCCAGTAAACGTTTATTTTAGTATTTTGACTACTTACTAGACTTTAGCAATTTCGTGGTTTATTTTGGAACGTTATTCAAAGTTGAGTGACAAATTAAATGTTAAGCAGAGAAAGTCTTTAATTGACTTTAAGCAAAGTTTTTATGTAAAAATCATACATACAGTACCATTCTAGATGTGAATACGTATCAAGCAAGCTTATGATTTGACTGAATAACTCGGTCAGAAACCAAGATGCAAAAGCCGCAACCTCTTTCAACCATTCAAACATTTGCTTCTACGTAAACAACAAAACGCATAGAAAGTAGTAACAAATGAACGTGTTCCTCGATTCAACGGGCATCCAAACAGGAGTCTTATAAGATCTAAAGCAAGTGGCTGTACGATATTAGTCAGAGACCAGATTCGCGCGCACGTGCCAAAGAAACAAAAGGTGAATGATAGCGGCAATAGCGCCGAGCACGGCGATGAACCCAGTACGCACGAGGTGATTTTAGCTTGATAATACGATGGCGGATTAACAGACTTTAGTGTCTTGGAGGCTTTTTAGCACAGCGGGAGGACCTAGCGTGACACAGGAGCCAGTTTGCGATGGTATCAACATGGTATTGTGATGATAAACACCGTTGTTACCACAGATGCGTACATGCTGTGACAAGAAAGCTGGCTGAAGTACAAGTTAAGAGTTCTCCAATTTTGTTTTTTTTTTTTTTATATATATATATTATTACAACCTATTGGCAGATCGGGGTTTAAGCTAGTCAAGTCAGTTCCAGCACACGTGTTTTTTTTCGTCATAAACCCCTGGAGAGTACGAGAAAAAAATATGACGAAATGTAGAAGAGATGAATAGAGCAACTTTAAATCAATGCTGCCGCTGTTTGTGCCCACTTAAGTTACAATCAAACTGGACGTACAAATTGTGGACGTCAGATTTGAACACAGTAGGTACTCTGATATATAATGTACTGAAGTTTCTGGCAGTACCTACTGACGAGTCTGCCGCCGGTACGCAGAAGCACAGAATCTGCGAACAACAATCATCCTGTGTGTCTCTCCCTTTATTCGCTGACGTGATACTAATGGCACCACCCGACGATGCCCGCGATTTATTGTCGCGAACAGGGCCGCCGTCGGCTCAACGACTGCGTATGTTTCACTGTTCCTTACAAAGTGTAGATTAAGCTTTAGAAATGGAAATACGCGGGAGCGCGGTTGGGGCACTTCATTTATGACGTATTTGGTTTGGTTCTAAGTGGTGTAGTATTGTAGGCTTGTAAAGCTTTTATGGTTGGGTTTAAGCACAATCACTCACTTTATAATTCGACACTAAAATCATTCCACCATGGCTCATTATTTTAAGTCTTTCTAGGGCGTCCTGTGATTGAGAGTCTCGACGAAAAGTTAAATCTTATATCTATACCATTGTAGTTTGAGAGCACTTAAACAAAGTTTCACTCCAACTCACTTTTCGCAAAAACTATGCAAACTATGCGCGAACAAGCCGTCCCTTACCTTAAAACAAACAATAAATTCAATTCACACAATTATCGCGTGATCGACCGTTGTACGCCAACATTAGCATGTGGCCACATCACGAACTATTAAATCAGGCACAATGTGCAACTACCGTCATTGCTATCTGCGGCCGAGGCGCGAACGACCCAGTTTGGCGCGTGCGGACCATAGATCAACTGATTAATGATAGACCACCTGGTTGGTGAAAATTTTGTTGTTGGATTTTATAATTGGAGGTTAGCTACTGTTTTTTTGACTATAGTCTCTGGTTGCCAATTATAAAGTAATATAGGCCATTTAGCTAGAGGACCTTGTGGCTATATTATACCAGCCTAACGGGCCAATCTTTAAGATTAAGCAACGCTTGCTGACGTCAGTTGGTACGCATTACATACGGACCCCTCTATCCCTCAGAATGCCGTTGGTGCTGACTATCATTAGTAGATCTTTGACAGTCGTTGTAGGTTTTCTGAAGCGGAAAGTCTGCCAACCAGTCATGCCAAGAGGTATCGTTTTACCAGTAACTGGGTAACGGAGGACAGATACGCAGCCGTTCCAAGTAAAATTCTGGTATAAAGCTGAATCCAGTTTGACTAGACCCCAAAGCAGCAAAAAGATTTTTTTTTGAACTGGGTCAGCTCTTCACTATTTTGATTGGCGCAAAATTGGAGTAGAGTAAGTTTGACAAAAAAAAACAGCATGAATTCTATTTTCGAAGACCTGTCTATCTATCCTACTTACCTTGGATGAAGAGGTAAACCCGTACTTAATTCACGCTAAAGCCGTGAATTAAGTATCACATCGCCTTCTATTCCATACATCCTGATAGCCTAATCGGGGATCTATGCATTCACGATATACTTAGTTACCTACATCTGTCTACTTTTCGAATGTAGGCGATTCGTGCCAGTTCGTATCAAAATAATGCCTACAGTAGCATTATTCCTTATTAATAACGAGCAAAACCATTGTCTGTTCATCTTACCTCCTCCTACGAACAGAGATGATCGATACGGCGTTTCTGCGTAGTCTGCTAATCTTTGGCTCACGACGTAAGTCAGCGGACCCGATATGATCGGCACGAGCGATGCATCGCGGCAGTTTACGAGCCTACCGGTTAGATTGCGGCCACAGGGCTTTTTATACAACCAGCATTTGAGGCTCTTTATCTATGCACTTGTCCGTTTCTATGGATTCCTGGTACCGATTCTCTGGAGCCCTTAATGGTTTGGTAGAAGTCTGATCTGGCGTAATGATTTTTGATTTGATTTTTATCCTGGTTGTTGAGTTGAGACGAATATGGTAAGGAGTTTTGTGCGAAAATAATAATGTGTTTTTTGTAGAACGAATCCTGATATTGTAGAGCATATGAAATATACAGAGTGTAACGGAAAGGGTATATTCATACTTAAGGGTGTGCTACACACCATTCAACTGAACATGTTTCTCCATCGGAAAAACATCGTAATAACGAAAAAATCATCTGCTGCCCCATATAAAATTTCAATACCTATTCGACCCATGTATGGGGTATGTAATACTTTTTTCGCTATTACGGTTTTTGTCCGATGGACAAACATGTTTAGTTTGATGGTCTGTAGCACACCTTTAAGTATGTATATACCCTTTCCGTTACACCCTGAAGAGAGCATAGAAGCTTATGTCAAAGCGAACCAGCCGTTTATTAATTTCTTGATAGATACTTCCATCTGATCATTAAAACCAACCTACGATAAGATCTAGCACAATCCATTGCCAAACAGAGAACACACGATCTAACACAATTACGAACGATAAAAGCACACATAACTACCCACATTTTGCACTAGGAAATTCTGCATACCATCCCACACAGCAAGATCAAAGCCAAACATCAAAGTCGGCTCAATTTTGGCGGCAAACACGCACAAACCATTCAAGGAAGCTCAAATCTACTTTATAAGGACGCAAAAAATTTGCCAAATAGACAGAGAAGGCATAAAGCAAGCGGAGTGGGCGGAAATCTCCGAATCTCTTGTGTTCAGGCGCATGCAAATGGTTGTACGACAATATTTATGAACTGTGTGGCTAAATGTTAATAGGAGTTGACATGCTTAGATAGGAACCGGTGAAAGAATGAGCTGTGTTATGGGTATCTATTTATATGGTTGAAAGCAAGCCGCTTTTGATTAGCTGTTGAATTGCAACTTTTGAAACGAATTTTGCAAGAACGGTTGTACCTACTTAAAACATGAATAACTCCTAAAGTATTCAGCTGCATCTGTTTAAACTGGAATCCAACCCCAACATCATTGGGAAAAAGGTCGTCAGATGATTATAAACAGCTTCTAGAGCTCTTTTAAATATAAATTAGAAAATTATCTCGAGATCTGGAAACACCCATTGGGCATTGTTCCAAGCTACACTTTTGGCCAAGCTAGTTTATTGACGCTCGCTTTATTTTATGGTCGAAATGGGTGAAGACGCAGTTCTTATCACATTAGACTGTGATCAAAGAAACCTTACAAAATTTGTCAACCCCGAAAAGAAAAAGAGTGCGAATTTTAGAGCTAGAAGAAACATAGAGCAGGCCTACTAAAAAAAATTCAGACAAGCCACATCCACAAATACATAATCTTCACAAACGTACAACAAAAACGTTTAAAACAATTAAATACAACCAGTCCACTACAAACAAAACAAACATAGAAAGTTCCATTTAAGTGCATAAGTAAACTAAATGAGAATAAAATATCATCGCACACGTCTTAGGTATGCAAATGGGTCTGCGCGGGCGCATTAAAATGCAAGATGGCGGAAGCGCGCACGCGAGGTCGTGGGGTCGGCGGTATCGCCACGCGCCATTGTACAGGCTACCGAGTAGGGCGGCATCAATTACTATGATACCAGGATATCTATAGTAATATTATAAAGCTGAAGAGTTTGTTTGTTTGGTCGAACATTCTGGAGAATCTACTGGTTCGAATTGAAAAAAAAAAATTGTGTTGGGTAGCAAACTACTCGAGGAAGGCTATAGGCTATATAACAACACGGTTCGACCAATAGGAGCGGAGCATCAATGAAAAATGTTGCAAAAACGGGGAAAATGTAACGCAGCCGAAGTTGCGCAGGTCAGCTAGTATGGATGTATTTTATATGTATACGATAGTAACAACCAATTTGTAAGTGTCTGAGCGGAATGAAGTGTTATCACTCAATGGAATTGCGGTGGTGTGAGGTCGTAGATAGAAATGGGATGGTTCCGTCGCTTTTGTCGATTTGATTAGTTGATTATGTATGGAACATAGTTTGATGGCGTTCTGTAGTGTCTGCCTAGCTCCACGGTCAGGAGTGTATGTATTAGTGAAGGATGAACATGAACAATAAGTGCAGATACAGAAAGCTTATTTGACGGCTAGTAATCCTGGCTCCGGGGCTAGTCTCTGGAGTAGGACTACAGAAGACCATCGCCTGTCATCAGGCGGGCTGCGGCCAAATGCAAGACTATTTAGTGAACAAGATCTGTCCATTGCATCGGTCTCTCATCTAGTGATAGTTATTAGATATAGCTTTTCAAGGATGTTTCGTAGTTTTCGTCAAAATCTGAACTAATACCGCTACCTTTTTTTTAAATATATCCGAAATATACTGTCTATAAAAATGATATCTATTTAGATATCATAGATTATTGAATCAGTGTTCGTATGAGAATTATTTGCTTCAGTTCTGCACACCCACTGCACGAGGAGTTGATGCCAAGGGGGAAACGCCGGGGTAGTCCGCGAAAAACAAATTATTTTATGATTTTTGCAATAAGCAAGTCAGTGTCAGTTTGTACGAGTATATTGGTTTAACCTTTTGAACGCCAGAGCATAACCGCACGCGCGTGCCCTCCACGCCAAGCCACAAATTCACCGCAAATACTTACAAATAAATAAAGAGATTTCAAAAATATTGTTGGTTTATTTCTTGATAAGACATTTAATATTTAAGGTATATAGAAGACATTTTAAAGATATATAAATAAACACACACAAACGTCATGATTTAAATGGCTTATTTCGTGTTATAGTGCACCACATTATTTGTCACATATTTGTGTCGTTGTCGTACAAGGCACGCGTTTGCTTGTCACGTATATGTGACAATGGCGTTCAAAAGGTTAAATATGATTCGCGGTCGTAACAAAGGTGCGTATTACGGCAGAAAATCATATTTTGTTCAACAACGTAAGAAAATAAGATTTTCGCGGTCTAACCAGGGGCTTCCACCGGAACATTTAACAACCAAAATGTTAGACTAAACTGCTCCTATTAATTACGGACAGTCCTCGTTGTTACAAACTCCTATCCCCACTATCGATATCTTCTCACGATCCGTTAAATCGCGGCGTACAATAGCGGCGGAGCGCTGGTGCAGTCCGCTTAAAACAAAGTAGATTCACAGCTAGCACAATGTGTGGCGAACAGTTAGAAGATTATTTATGGACCATTTATATAGGTTACTTGCTGTCCTAAGGCCTGGGGCGGCCAGTTTTCTTGTTAATGTAAGCCTATCTTTGTTAGGGTAAAGTTTACAAGTTTTTTCGCCAACTGTATAGGTTTGGTAAAATTGCGGATGCGGCTCCGGACACCAGAGCTCTAGAGCGGTTCTAGAGCTCTGCATGAGTGTGCAAGTTTCACGATTTTCTTAAGTTTTACCTAAGTTAAGAGTCAATTTCGTTAAATCGCGGCGAACAATAGCGGCGGAGCGCTGGTGCAGTCCGCTTAAAACAAAGTAGATTCACAGCTAGCACAATGTGTGGCGAACAGTTAGAAGATTATTTATGGACCATTTATATAGGTTACTTGCTGTCCTAAGGCCTGGGGCGGCCAGTTTTCTTGTTAATGTAAGCCTATCTTTGTTAGGGTAAAGTTTACAAGTTTTTTCGCCAACTGTATAGGTTTGGTAAAATTGCGGATGCGGCTCCGGACACCAGAGCTCTAGAGCGGTTCTAGAGCTCTGCATGAGTGTGCAAGTTTCACGATTTTCTTAAGTTTTACCTAAGTTAAGAGTCAATTTCGTAATCAGCCTTAAAGAAATTCTTTTTGAAACCAACCAGCTCGATTATTTCGTAGTAAATGCAACGGTCTTAAGCTTCATAAATCCGTATTTTATCACGTTTAAACAGTTTCAAGAAGTTATCGGTACTGGTTTTTATAGAACTTTTTGTGTACTCAATTGGGATTATTTTACTGAGACTGAAAACTGATCGTGTAGTATGCTTATTTAATATTTATTTCATATACTTTCAGGTGTTCCCGAGAAAATAGATCCTGCCAAACTGACAAACAACAGATAACGGCGCCGTCTTCGCAAAATTTCAAAAATGGAATAACGGGATGAAAAAACAAAATCAAAGTGAACTAAAAATTTATTAAACTAACCTAAGTACAGACAACTACTGCTACGTATATAAAAGTCACACGTACTGCTTAACCTACTATAAAGGTGTGTCCAAACATTGCGCGGCAGTCGCGCGCGGCGGTCACATTCGTCAGTAATTGCTGCTGCCACGCAAACATATGACGGCTTAGTCCTAACTAGACCACGGCAAAAATGTGTCCTGCAAATGCCGCGTGTTGCTGCTGCGCTCTTGCCGCGCAATGTTTGGACACACCTTAATACTAATAGTATTGTCTATAGCCATCACAACATATAGAAAGAACAAGTCAAGCGCATATGACAAGGAAAGAAGCATGGGACATGCATTGTAAGAAAATGAACACAGAGCTGTTAAAAAATGGAGGCGCCTACTGTTCTTTCACGGTAAGATTACGTCTGATTGGGCATTACTGTCGAAATGAGCGACCTTTATTCTCATTTACATTAGGTTGCTTTTAGGTTGGCCACTGACAAGGCTGACAAATAAAAGTGATCTTTATTGATTTTTTATGAGATTGTTTGTTGTTGGTTTGACGCTGTCAGACGTAAACTAAATATGAAATGACTGCATAAGCATTCGGTGTGTATTATACTTTCTCAGTACATGCATCACATTGAGTTTAAAACCACAAATTCAGTCCGTCTACTTGCAGAGAATCTCAGATTGAATATTTAAGACGCATGGTCATTTTGAACATACACAAAGATTTAAATCCCTAGATGTGCTGTCACAATGCTTGGGACGCGCGGGAGAAACTCACATATCGTTTAAAAATGGAACGTTTTAAATTAGATCATACGACACTCGAGGATAACGTAGCTTCCCATTAGTGAAGGAATTTTCAAAATCAGGTTGTTGCCCTACATCAATACCTACATATAGGGTGACTGGTAATTAGTGACCGATACTTAAACTCGTGATTATCCTCATGATAACAGACAGCTTTCCTAAATAAATATTTTGTTATACTCATTCACTTTTATCACAATAATACAACAGCCGTATGAAATTCGGGCGCGCTCACCTCTGGCCTATCAGCTTGTGATAAAAGTGAATGAGTACAAAAAATGTTTCTTTGGGAAAGCTGTTTGTTATAATGAGTATAATCACGTGTTTAACACTCTCACCGCCACCCATGTATAAAATTTTTCAGTGCAGCAAGCCGTGCGGTCTGCCGGCGGGTCGCAGATTTGCCTACCAGTGCAGGCCGCGGCGAAAAATTTATAGCGGGTTTAGCAGGCCATACGGTCTGCCGGCGGGCTCATTGTGTATTTTTACTAGCAGGCCGTGCGGTCCGCTACGACCTCGCAATTTCTTAAATACCCACAATAAAAGCGCGCAAAAATGCAACCGTTGCAAGCCTTGCGGGCGCCCGGCGGCCTAATGATATGAGTGGCGTGACAGACTCGATATTTTTCGTAAATAATAACGGAAATTTGGTTATAAATTGGCGCGAAAGATACGGTACGCCGGCGGCCCGTACGGCCTGCTGATCTCGGTTAGTGTAACTTAAAGGTGGCGTGCCTTACTCGAAAACATACGTCCCGCTGGCGGACCGTATGGCGATGAGAGTGTTAAGTATCGGTCACTAATTACCAGTAAGACACTAAGTATATTCACAAAGTTTACCTCTTCATAGACGTATCGATTGAAACCGAAATGATGACCAACCTTTGACGAGGTAAGGCGAATCTAACTATTTAAATCTTTGATCGGATCAATAGGCACATCCACAGGGTGGAATGCACATCGACGCACAAACGATGACCACGTATTCAGTACATCATACCGACCCCCCCCCCCCCCAGCCTCCCCACATAGAAATCATTCATCGGTGATATAAAGAAAAAAACAGCTTTTCCATACATTTTACCGTGTAGGTTTTGCCATTTGTAGGAAACTGCCGATATTTTTTTAATACCGATAAAAAAGACTGCGTGTGACAGGTTCAGTATACTATGTATGAACAAGAGGTAACGGTTTGTGTGTCGATGTCCCTTCCAGGCTGTAAATCTTTTAAAGCTTGTGACACATACATATTGGAGATAGAACACAAACACAAATCTACCCCTTAACATCCACATGATCAGTAGTTATAAAAACATTCAAACACATGCAAATTATTTCTAGGTTAGACACAATTGTACTTTGCTTGTTAGGTTTTATTTTTATAACGCCTCAAGTCTCTTCGACAATTTCAATGATAGTACACACGGCGACACATTAAGCTATACATTCTCAGTATAACAGGCCTCGCTTTGTATGAATTTCCCTTACAATGAGACCCGCATGAACTGGTTTTGTATAGCTGGATTGGTCGCCGTGCGTACTATAAAGTGGAACCCACGTTGTAATTACTCTTTTTTGTCCGGTTAAGCAGTAGCCAGCCTCAGAGGCTGAACTGCGAGATGCCATTCACAAAAAAAAAAACAATTACTCTTAGGTATATTTTAAAAGCGAACCGCAAATGTAGCTCTTTAAAGATATTAATCAAATCGGTTTTCATCAAATAAGATTTTGAAAGCTATTATTAAAGTTTAGTATCTTTTGTAGCAAAATAGCCGCAAAACACATAAAATAAAAAGCTCCGCTTTTTAAATATTAACTCAATAAAATAAAAGATGAATATCAAAATAATACTGTCACAAAATATTCGAGAAACAAATTCTTTGACAGACAAAATATGTCTCAAAAAAAGCCGAATAAAAAAATACACTCGAGGTAAGCATTCAATGTTCCAAAAATAATGGGTTTTCTGATATTTTGTTTCGGACGCATAAAATACACAATATTCGCACTCTTTTTCTTTCAGGGGGTAAGTAGTACCTTAGCCTCATTTAATACAGTCAGCCATTAAGTCATTGCATGTACTTCTTTTTATAATAAAGAATATTGATAAACCACTTTGTGGTGAAAAAAATCGTAGCTTTAGCAGATCTAAAAAGTTACCCTCTTAATCAAAAACACTGAATAAACTGTGACCATACAGTATACTTGGCCAAAAATATCGCATATGAGGTTTAAGAAAAAATTACAATCGCCTTCGTAGACCGTCGTATCTATCGCTGTCTCGTTCTAAAGCTTGATTTGTAACTGTCATGGTGATCTCGTCACAAATTTATACAGCATCAATTAAAGGCCTTAAAGCTTGTTAACTAAAGTTCTTTTTCGTCAGGCAAAACAATGATTGCGTCTACAATATCCCTAACTACCTTCGACGCAAAGTAGGTATAGCAGTTGAAAAACACTAAGAGCGCTATGGAAGACATGAACACAAATACGAACATTAGTTTATACGTATCCGTTTTGGGCCGCTCGCTCCGTAACGCCATCTGTGGACAAGTGATTGCAACATTAAAATACTTTATAAAAAATAGTTAATTACAACGTTCAAGGACATGTATTCAACTCTTATTAACAATTTACACGAAGCAATTTAGTGACGATCGATGGAATTACAATCAATTCTGTCTGAATCATGTTTTGCATGAGCATTGTTTTAGAATTATGGGGCTTGGTTATTTTCATTATTCCTACCCTTTCCCCCCACACATAGAAAATTTTCAGCGGTATTTAAATCAAAATCAACTGTTTCATACATTTTGACCATGTAGGTATTGCACTTTTGTAGGAAACTGATTTTTATGTGACCGTATGGTAGCACGAACAATTTTGAACTTTATGTACCATATCATAAGCTAATAAACCGTGTACTAAATGCATTGCCGATCAGCAAAAACGACGAACTTGCTTGTTAACTTTCACCTACTATTTAAGCCCTCGAAAGGGTGATTTTACCGGTTTTACTCTTCGCTATGTAGCAATGTGCGATAACCAAAATAAGTAAGGATTAAAACCGGCCAAGTGCGAGTCGGAGTCGCGCACGAAGGGTTCCGTACCATTGTTTATAAAAACGAGCAAAAAAATCACTTTTTTGTATGGGAGCCCCCCTCAAATATTTATTTTATTCTGTTTTTAGTATTTGTTGTTATAGCATCAACAGAAATACATATACTGTGAAAATTTCAACTTGCTAACTATCACGGTTCATGAGATACAGCCTGGTGACAGACGGACGGACGGACGGACGGACGGACAGCGAAGTCTCAGTAATAGGGTCCCGTTTGACCCTTTGGGTTCGGAACCCTAAAAACTGTATAAGATAAGATAATATTTATTTGCATAAATATGTGTCATACATACAAGAAAATACATGCATGCATGTATTTTCTCATTATAAAATGTGACAAGTTTACGATATGTAATGGCCAAACTAACCGTGCTAGCCCCCGGATAAGGGTAAGGCCGCAAAGACATTTCCAGACCGCATTTCATGCAATTTACGTATATCTCATAGCTCACAGATATACTGTATTAGCAGCCTCAATTATAAGTAACAGAAATTAATTGAAAACTTTTTTTCCTAAACCCTTCTAACTACACAAATATACTAATTATTCTTTATTTTTCCAAAAATTAAATCAATTTTAGACATTGAGATTCAATTCTTGCTAACCCCAAGTTTACACCAATGTTTCAAAGATGTATTATACATGTTATGTCTAATGTTTTCGTTTATCGTTTACAACTAAAGTTGTTAGTAAAGTTGTCTAATATTACTTGAGAACTTGTCAAACACGTATTTGTCAAAATAGTTGTCTCAAAACAACGTCAATACACGATTTTTTTTTTTAATGTTTGACATATCTTGTGAGGGGATTAAACGTGGGGTTATGATTTGTTTTATAATTTTAACCAGGCATAGTAAGAAATATTTTTGGAAAAATTAAAAAGTAAAGTGTTTTCCTACTTACTTGAACTCAGCCGACCCAGGATGGGGCAAAGAGAAGAAAAAAACAAAAACTTCTAATACATTCGCCACCAATCGCATGGGATTTAAAATATACTGTCATCAGTGTAACGAACGTGTGGTGTACTTTTGACCCCCAATTTGGAAAAGGTCAAATGACATTATGGTCAAGTAACATTATGGTCAAGTGACATTATTGGTCAACAAATGCAAATAATGAACAAATGATATTCACGGTCAACTGACATTGGTGGTCAAATGACATTGATGTTTCAATGACGGCAAATATTTAGTGTCAAATGACAACAACGTTCAAATTAATTTGATAGGCACATGACATTACCCGTCAAATGAGATTTATGGTCCATTTGCAATTATGTTCAAATGATATTTAAGAGTCAGATTACACTAATGGTCAAATTATATTTTAGGGTCAGATTACGTTAATGGTCAGATCGGTTATCTGCCTTTTCGCCGAAAATTGTTTGCCAGATTTTCACTTACCAACCAACGTTTCGCAGAACTTTATTTCGCCGAATAATCATTTGCCAACTTATCATATAATTTTGTTTTATTTCCCAACCTAGTTACCAACTGTACGTTTGGTCTGCTTTTCATAATAACACTTTTTTAAATGCCATGTTTCTCCTCCGGCACCACTCCCATAAAAAAATAATGCACCGTTCTTAAGAAAAACCAATTATTGTAACCTAACCTCAAATCAACTTATATTCGCCTAAAAAGCGTAGTCGGCGTAGCCCCGCTACGCGGAGCTCCTATTTCTGTCTGCAGGGTTTACTGTAACATAACACGAAGGGGATGTCAAGGTCTTAGTTCGCTCGCTCACTAGACCCCGCCATTCCCTTCGAACCTAACCTCTGTCCGAGTCGGGGTGCCCCAAGTCCAGAGCTCGCTTCGCTCGCTCTTGCATCCAAATTCTCCTGGTAGCAAAAATAACACATAGCCTATCGTACACATACAATCAGTGAGACACACAGTGAGGATTTACATTGAGGATTTTTAGGTCGTTATAAAAACAGTATGTTTGACAAATGATAAATGTCCCAAACGTTTTGTGTCATTATAATAATCAGCTTAACAATAATTTTACCAAATGAAACGTTGTCATACAAAAATTTGCTAATCGTTAGTTGTCAAAGTGAAACATCGGCGAAACGTGAGTTGGCAAGTGATAATCTACCAAACAATTTTCGGCGAAAAGGCAGGACATCGGTCTGATCCCATTTGTGAACACACAAACACAGCAACAGCAATGAATCGGTAGCGTGGTTATAACCGGTTCCAATAACCAATAAGGTGAACAGAATGAATACTGCCGATGACGGTATATCGATCCCATGGAAAGGGACTTTATAAATTAAATTTTATATAGAACACAAGACAAAAACAAGATTTGAAATAAACTTGACTAAACCCCACAAAGTCCCAATAACAGTATCGTCGCAATGAGCGTATATCCCGCGTAAACGTCGCACTGACGCCGCGTAGATGCTACGTAAACGTATACGTTACACTAGTGTCGCTTAGGCGTCAGTGTAGCTAAACTAAACTAAACGCCGAATGCGACGGCAATCTAAAGCCTATTAACAATCTTTTTAACTTATTTGGTTTCACTTAAAACCTGGAGCACATAATATCAGTAACTTACACAAAAGCATGCAAGTAGCTTGCATGCCATTGAGCCATAACAATTTCGTCGTTTAAGTTAACACCGCGCCAATAAATTTTTGGCGGTTTTGACATTTTGATGCCGTAATGGCGTATCTACACATGCCGCTGGCTTATGCCGCCGGCTTTAAGACCGCCTTGCCGCTGAATTTGCCACCGGATTTACCGTCGGCCTGCAGAGGGGTTGCAACAAAACTACCAGTACGTATCGAAGCCGCAAGCAAACTGCCGCCGGCAACCAAAAGCCGCGCGGGCCGCAGGTAAAAGATGCATGTGCAGGCGGCATGGTCGACGGCCTGGCCGACGCCCTGGCCGCCGGCCGCGCCGCCGGGCATGTGTGGATGCGCCATTAGAGAATCGGAAGACATGTTGTTTCAGTCAATCAGAAACAAGCAACATCTCTATTTAATTTGAGGTGTACACCACACCACATAAATTATAAAATGGTATAGTACAGACAGCGTCAGTATGTGCTAACCCCTCGACAGTCCGGCCGAGTACGCCAGGGGGGTAACTACATAATGATGCTGTCTGTACCATCACCTAGGCATAATGATGTCATTTTTTCGATCTCCTGTAAACTTACGCGGTGTTAAAACTTAAGCGACGTTTTGTGATTGGTAATGTTAAAATTTCATGCCTGCTAGTCCTGCTACTTGCATAGGTTTGTGCAATATATAATAGGCATGTGTATTACTGGCTAAAAGTCCGACCAAACAGTTACGTTTAACTAGAGCACACCGGACTTAAAACAGATATTTCAGTACATTATCTTCGTCCAAGCCCCTGGTGCCCAAAACAAGTTCGTAAAGGTAACCTACCTTTACGAACTTGGTACCTTTATTGAAACTTAAAAAAAAACTAAAACATTTTTTTCTAGTCTACCAGTAGCAGTCTTTAAAGATGAGATTTAAGACAAAACAACGTATAAGGTACCTCGCTGTCTCCTCTGCCGGACTTGTGCTTGTGGTAGGGCGTGAGTGTGACGCGCGAGTTCTTGGCGAGCGCGCGCATGACGTCACCGGCTTGGTCGCGACGGTCGAGACCGACGTAGGCAGATGAGTCGTCGAGGAAGTGCACTGTTACTGCCCCTGTGGAAAGGTGTTATGCTTAGTATTGACTATAGACACGAGTTTTGTCTACGGAAAAATCGTCATAATGACAGATAGACAATGACAATGTGTCAGTAGGTCGATTCTTCCGTCGACATAGCCCGTTTCTACGGCGGTGATGCTACGCATACTGAAAGAGGGTTATCTCCAGCTGTAAAAAATATCCTCTTGGCTGAATTCCAGGCACTGAAGCCAATTTTAAACGGAGGCTAACGAAGTCATCATCAGCGTAGCCTTTTCGCAAATTTATTGGGGTCGGCTTCCAGTCTAACCGGATGCATCTGAATACGACGCACGTAGGAAAATCGGTTTGTAATGTATGTTCAGTTGGTCAGTCATCCACAGACCGATTTTGGCATCTTAACCTTGAAGATCGACCCTTGCGGCTGTTATTATTTAGCTAAGAGTTCCTCCACTAGCCATGTTGTAGACTAGCCAAATACATCATCATAATTCTCTTGCCCTTACTCCAATTTATTTGGGGTCGGCGCAGCATGTCTTCTTCTTCCATACATCCCTATCACTTGTCATCTCAAGAGATACTTCCTTCTTGCCATATCATCCTTCACACAGTCCATCCATCGTTTTTTGGTCTTCCTCTACCCTTATACCCATCCACATTCATACACAAAACCATACACTAGCTAAATACGCAGGAGATATTATATTACACAAGTCTGTGCACAAAAGAGGTGCACTCTTTGTTCCTCTACTCTCATAATCCTATGAGACGGCATCGGCAATTGGACACCACTGAGGAGATCAGGCGTAGAACCAACTAACTGCTTGCCTTGCTATACGACCCACGGTAGTGTGACACCACTAATATCTGAACTCCGAGGACGCTACTGAGAAATTTTACTATTTTTTTAATTTGCACAACCCGGGAATCGAACCCACGACCCCACGCTCAAAACTCACGCTTGCGACCAATGACACCAACAGGACTATTCAGTTGTCAATTGTGATAGGCTGAATAAATCATATTTTTATTTTTTTTTTTTGTTTATTTTCTTTTCGTATTTTTTTTTGACCCTGCGACAAATAAATATTTTTTCTTTCTTTTTTCTTTCTTTCTATATTCACTCTTTATCATATAATCGAAAAAATCCCCCCTGTCAAAAGACCTGAGTTCCTGGTCATAATACTGCTGTAAAGATTTAGAGCATACAATGTCAGCATTTAGGAGTATATCATCATTTCAGATGGAGGATATAATCGAGATCCATGGGCAGAGCCCTACACTTGGAGGAACGGAGGATTTTTTAAGGTATAGGCTGTAAAGTTTTTGCCGCCCTTGCCTCTACTAATTTTCGTGTACTAGATTATTTTTACAAAAAATTGTTGCAGACTTTTATCTGTAAAACCTCAGAAAACCGCCATGCAGAAGAGATTCTGTCCCCAAATTTGCCGCCCCAAAAATCTGCCGCCCTAAGCTCCAGCCTACTCAGCCTGCTGGTAAAACCGCTACTGGAACCAACCGTCACGCGTCACCACATCAACCGGTAGCTGCTTCATCCAGTACATTACCATCCAGTGCATTTGCACTGATGCAATCACCACGAATATTTGAGTACATAAAACTAAATAAACTAAGAACATAACATCACGCCTGTAATCCCCGGAAGGATAGGCAGAGGTGTACCTGATAGAACACCCGCATTTCGCCGTTTAAACAGTGCCATGTAATCGGGGACGAACCTGTTGCCATGAACCGCGCAATAATCCAAATTCCGTGACTGCTACTGAGAAATTCCTGATGGAAAAACCCAATATCCATTTTGCCCGACCCGGGAATCGAGCCCCGGAAATCGGACCCTCATGCGAACACTAGACATAAGAGGCAGTAAACTAAGAACTAGGAAATATAAAAGCAATACATATCTCACTAAATGATGAACTCGTGGCTAAATAATAACAGCCGCACGGGTCGATCTTTAAGGTTAAGCCGTGCTTGCCGAGGTTGGTCCGTGGATGGGTGACCATAATTACATACCGAGTTTCCTCCGTGCCTCGGAAAGCACGTTAAGCTATTGGTCACGACTGTCATTTTTAGATCTATGGCAGTCGTTACGAGTAGTCAGAAGCCGAAAGTCTGACATCCAGTCTTACCAAGGGGTATCGTATTACCCAGTTACTGGGTTGTGGAGGTCAGATAGGCAGTCGCTTCATGTAAAATACTGATACTCAGCTGCATCCGGTTAGAATGGAAGCCGACCCCAACAAAGTTTGGGAAAAGGCTAGGCAGATGATGATGATGACATATCTCACCGAATGGACTGAACAGTTGGTTGAGGTCGCTCCTCTGCCACTCCCTGGGGAACACCAGGTGGAAGACGTGGTCCCTGCATGGGGTTGCTGAAACAAAGTTTTTAATAATACAAATTAAGTCCAATTTAATTACCTAAAGAAATTCCACAGTATTAGACGGGTAGTTAAGATAAAAAAAAAGATATCGTGCATTTTTGAGATTAGTAAACGCCAGTAGCTTTAAATGCCAGTTTAAAAAATCATCACAAATGTAATGTTGCAACGATGTCACATCATCGATGTGTCTAAACACAAAAAAAAACAGTACTCTCATAATTAAAAAAAATATAGATCCTTAGCCAACACTTCTGCAGAATTTATTTAGTTAAGTTAAAGGTTAAGTTAGAACAAAAAGTAAAGAAGAAAAAAAATCTTACGATCAGCGCCCATCAAATTGATATACGGGCTGTCCTGCCTCGCAGTCTTGGCCAGGAACAGCTTGTTTAAGAAAGGTTTCAGCGTGGCCGAGCCTGGCGCCAGGCGCTCGGAGTCCTCGCCGCGCATGCGCGACAGATGCGCGTGCATCGCCAGGAAGCACAGCCCCGTGATGTAGGCGTCGTAGCCTGCCTCGTGCTCCTTGTCGTCCAAGTGAGAGTAACCACGGCCTTCTAGGGATCCTGAGAAGACGGAAGTAATTTTTTTTAGGCTGTGGTGTATTAGCTATTATTGTACAGACGCCAGCACATCAAACTACAACAATCTATCAAATTGCTTTTATAGATTTTCAACCTTATCCTTAACAAATTTGGTTCAAGGTTGATTGGGAAAAGTTGACAGTTTCGAGTAGCTTGATGTACTGGCGGGTACATGAAGACGTGGACCTTAAATAGAATTTGATCACGTTGCATCCGTCAAGAGGGTTGTAGCGGCACTACAAAAAGTAACACAGCAACATTGGACAAATTGTACTACAGCGCCATCTGTGCCACAAATGAAGAACTAACAGCATATTCCTAAATCGCGCAGTTTAAGTTATCCGCGATAAAGATGCCTAGCCGTCATACGAACCAACGTAGACAGATAAAGACCTAGTTTAGGTTTGCACTGTAAATAGTGCATCATACTTGTACTTGACTCACGCCCTCTTGACAGATGCAAATTACTGAACCATAAGGTTCAATATTAAGTACTCGAAAATCCAGTTACAGCATTCTAGATTCTGCATGGTGGAAAACTAGGTGAGCCTCCTTCTTTAGACGAAAGATCAAGAATCGAGGTACGGATAGAAAATAGTACATTGTGTATTAAGGTCGGTAAGTAAGGAATTACGACCGAGGCTTTAGTAGAAGCCTGAAGTCGAAGACTGAGGGCTTTTTGAGTCGAGGTTCGTAATTCCCGTACCGCCCGTGAAACATACAATGTTTTTCATCACATTTGCGAGTAAATAATTATGAATTATAGCTTTACTACACACGTCAGCACAACTATAATTACGAAATACGTGAACTTTTTTAGCGGATGGCGGGCTCCACATACACCACAGATTATACAAATGTTTTGTTCAGAAACGTTAAGGGCAAATACTTATTTTTTACACTCCGTCATGGCTGTATACCTAATACAGCCATGACGGAGTGTAAACAATAAATAAAATAATTTCGAAGTTTTGATACAAAAAACTATCGATTAAAACATTAGTTGAGTATTTGAGTAACATGTAGCGAGATTGCAATGAAATTGCTGTTTAGATAACATTTTAAGACAATTCTTCAATTGCGTGTTCTCCTTGCTTGAACTTGCATGACCTATGTGCTGTCCTATAAATTTAAAAAAAAATTACTTACCGCCCTAGGGTTTCATGGTAAAAAGAAAGCCCGAGGGTTTTATATGGGGCATTACGGCCAAGTTAACGTGTATGTTTAGATACTGTTTACGTGCAAGTGTGATGAAAAGGAATGTTAAGCACTAATGCTTTTACAGTAAATTTTTTTGGCTACATTAAAGCGCACAGACAGGGAGTAGGTGCGGAAGTACGGTAATTACGTACGTAGTTTCATGTATTTTTATGGACGACATCACACAGAGAGCATGCGTGAGACGGCGTCGATTCGTTTATAGAAACTCGGCATTATTGGACCTCGCGCACGACGTGGCCTCGGCCACAACTAGTCGCAAGGCCAGCTGCTGTCACAAAAAAAGCAAAGTCATCAATACTCACCCACTGTAGGTAAAGAGAAGGGTGGTTCAGCGAGAGTGGACAGCAATTCCCTGAGCACGCTGGAGCCGAGCTTGTCTTTGAACGGCGGCAAGCTTGACATGTACTTCGTGTCTAACAGTCTGGAAATGCGAAAGGACCGTTACATATTATGAACGACGTAAAAAGACAACACTAATCGAGGTGAGGTCCAGAATTGTCGACATAGCTCACAAAATTTTAGCCGTAGAACCCATGACCGTTGGGGTAGACTTGTTCTTGAGTGGAGACCGTGAATCGGCAAAGGCAAGGACGGTCATCAGGCGATGGAGCGACGATACGAGCCGGGTGGTTGGTGCCAACTGGATGAGAGTTGCAGAGAATCGAGTTAAATAGCGTATAGGCGTGCGATTTAAAAGGCCTATGTCCAGCAGTGGACTGTTGTAGGCTGATGATGAGCGGGTGCGAAAGGCATTTGTGCCCATACATTTGGAATTTCAGGTTTTGTGAGTGCAATATTTTGTGAACATCATAATTATGAACAGTTGGCAAATATAATCTTGAAAATAGTGTCATTATTAGGATGTTTATTGTTAGAGTTACATTAAATTTCCTATGTTTGACAGAAAACGCCACACAGAAGCAAAATGTGCTATTGATTTCATTATAAAATCTCTTATTTTTAACCAACTTCAAAAAAGGAGGAGGTTCTCAATTCGACGGTATGTTTTTTTTTTTGTGTGTTTGTTACGCGATTTTGTCTACCTTTTTCTGCCAATCCTAACCCAAATTAAAAAAGTGAATATTGCAATCAATATCTTACTTGGGGAAGAAACAATTTGTGAACTCTTTGAAGGCCTCGTAGTCAGAGGGCAAGTCTTGGAAGAAGTGGCCCAATGTGTGAAGAACATCCAGCAACATGTTGTGACCAACCACCAGTTTTCTCTGTGGGTAACCATTTTGTTTTACATTTCTAAGAAGACAAGTCGCCTTCTTCTTAGCGTGTTAAATGTTGCGTTGTTTATTTAAATTGTGTCGGCACAGAACTGAGCCACTAATCTGGCGCACTCAGTAGCGTCCATCAGTTCCTGTAATGAACAAAGAACAGGAAACGCAGGACACGATATTATGTGCCCCATCATTTGTTTCATCATCGTCACGTTTAAGACGACTGAGTAGAGCTAACAACACCAAATGAGCTGTTTGTTAGACAACGTTCTGGTCGGAGGCGGGCAGTGTGAACAAAAATTTTTTTTTTATATCATTTTGCATAACATGGTACAATAGATTTGTGGTGGGATCAGTCAGCGAACAACGATTAATACACAGGGTGGGAGGGACATCGACGCACAAACGGTTACTACGTGTTAAGTACATCGTTCCGAACCCCACAAGGAAATTTTTCATAGATAACTTTTAAAAAATGCTGCTGTATCCTACAAAAGTGCAATTCCTAAAGAAAAAATGTATGGAACCGCTGTGAAATCTTTTATATTACTAAACTAAAAAGCTCGAAATAAAAAAAATACTATAGAACTAGACTGAAAAAACTGATATGCAAAAAACAAAATACCCATCTAAACTAATACATATTATAAAGAGGAAAGATTTGATTGTTTGTTTGTTTGTTCGCATTGAATAGGCTCCGAAACTACTGGTCCGATTTGAATAATTCTTCCAGTGTTAGATAGCCCATTTATCGAGGAAGGCTATAGGCTATATATCATCATCATAGGAGTGGAGCAGCAATGAAAAATGTTGCGAAAACGGGGATAATGTGACGCAAACGCGAAGTTGCGCCGGACAGCTAGTTTGCATGTAAAATAATGAAAATGGAATGGGTATCGCCTGCTTCCAAATTTAATTTTATTTACAATGTGCTTGTTGTTTGCTTTTCAGGTTTTTGAGTCATGTATTTTTGTTGAGTTTATCCATTCAATTTAGTAACTTACCGACTGGCTGATCATTTTGGCCACTTTGGTAAAGCCTACAGCCTCTTCTAGTTCATCCCATTCCTTTTTTTTCCTAATGGTTTCTTGATCCTCCATACCTTCTTTTTTACGTATCACTTTGAGCACCCTGGAAGCATTAAACACAGTACAAAACGAAGCTAGTAGAATAATTAATATTATTGCATATAAAATAGTTTGTTCAACTGTGCATCTCTCGACTGCAGGTTCCACAGGTGATTTGCCCAAGGATAATAGTTTATCCACGTTTCACTGGTTATGTTTAAGTCCTATGTAATTGGGGGTGAGCCCATTGCAACAAACACATCCAGACACTGTAGCTGCTACTGAGAATTTTCTGATAGAAACTCCCAATAACATAACCTCAGGCTTAGCAGCAAAGCTTAAAATGCAGCCACCAGACCAACAAGACAGTTTACTACTATTTTCTGTTATCCAAAGCAGATGTGGCAGAGCAGCACAAAAAATCGCGATGATCTGTACCACTGTGGATTGGGACAGAGACAGTGGCGTAGCTTGGATTGGGACAGAGACAGTGGCGTAGCTTGCCTTGGCGGGTCCCCGTATAAAAAATTGTTTGGGGGCCCTTATAAAAAAGAAAAAAGAAAAAAAAAAAAAAAGGAAGAAGGTAAAGATTTCTTACAAAAGAAAAAAAAATAAGGAAGAAGGTAAAGATTTCTCACAAAAGAAAAAAGAATTTTTGCCGAAACTAAAAAATATTTTCATCATAGCTATTCATCTTAATCATCTATCTGATCCCCATTCTTCTACCATCAGATGAGCAGAGCTATGGCGAACAGTCACCATTATATGGTTCAAGTTCAGACAAACTCATACAAAGTGCTATACTTCCACATTTATTGTGTTATAGTTCACACTAAAAATGTGGACGCTTAGACTGTTTCCCAATCATTATAATCTAGATCTCTTCAAAGTTCGAGGGAATCGGTTTCTTTTAGGCAAATGTGCTCCACCCAAGGCCGCGTCATCGCTTCACATTAGGCGAGTTGCGGTCTATTTAGCATTAAAAAAAAACCGGCCAAGTGCGAGTCGGACTCGCGCACGAAGGGTTCCGTACCATTATTTATAAAAAAAGGAAAAAATAATAACTTTTTTGTATGGAGCCCCCCTTACATACGTGGGACACTCAGAAAGTTTTGCGAAACTAAAAAAAATTGTTCTATACGTACATATATTTTTATTAAATCTTTTCAAAGTACTTTCCACCAGCCTCTATACAAAGATTCATGCGCCTAAACCAGTTTTCAAAACACTTTTTCCAGTCCGCCGCAGACACCTCGTTTACAGCCTGCTCGAACCCAGCCAGCGCATCTTCCGGCGACGAAAATTGTATCCCTTTGAGCTGATTTTTTATTTTTGGGAATAAAAAGAAGTCACACGGTGCTAGATCAGGGCTGTAAGGAGGGTGACCCAGGAGTTTGACTGGCGTGCTGTCCAGGAAGTCCCACGTTTTGAGTGCGGTGTGCGCAGGTGCATTGTCGTGGTGGAGCAGTAGCCCGCGGAGCCCTGTGTTTGGTCGCTTGTTGCTTATAACAGAGAAAACTTCTGGCAAACATTTGGAAGTATACCATTCGGCATTAATGCTTCTTTGATCCCGTAAGGGAATTGATACCAAGTGGCCAGTCAAATTAAAAAAGCTAGCGATCAAAATCTTACCCCCGCTTCTAGATCGCTTCACTTTGGTAGGCGTTGGCTCATTTTGAAACACCCAAACAGTCGACTGGCGCTTGGTTTCTGGGTCGTATTGATAAATCCAGGACTCATCACCTGTAACGATGTCGTAAACACGCCGAGACGAGCCTGCTTCAAATTTGTTAAGCATATCACGGCACCATTCCACCCGGGCCTGCTTCTGAGCATCGGTGAGGTTGTGCGGCACCCAGCGTGATACTATCCTCCTCACGCGAAGATGGCTGTGTAGAATCTCGTGAACGCTTCCCGATCCAATCTTCAATATGTGTTGAATCTCCTGATATGTAATTCGCCTATTGTCTTGGATTAAATTTTTCACTGCTAGCACGTTTTCTTCGGTAACAGCCGTCAAAGGGCGACCGCTTCTTTCGTCATCCCCCAAAGTTGGTCGACCGCGCTTGAATTCGTTATACCAACGATACACGGTTGCCTTGGAAGGGCCTTCATCCATGAATGCCATTTGAAGTCTATCGTACGATTCATCCGGTTTCAGGCGACACTTGAAATCGTATAAAATCATAGCTCTAAAATGTTCCCGGCGCAGATCCATATTTCAGTGAGACACAATACTTTGAATTAACTCGCAAAAAATGTGGAGGGAAATTTTGAAATTGGAACTTACTTATTTTTACTTATAAATAATCATATTTTCGAAAAACATAATAACTGGCCAGTCTCCCATATATAAAAACTTTTTTTCGCAATACTTTCTGAGGGGCCTGGTATTTATTTTATTCTGTTTTTAGTATTTGTTGTTATAGCGTCAACAGAAATACATAATCTGTAGAAATTTCAACTAGCTAACTATCACGGTTCATGAGATACAGCCTGGTGACAGACGGATGGACGGACGGACAGTGAAGTCTCAGTAATAGGGTCCCGTTTGACCCTTTAGGTACGGAACCCTAAAAAAGATGTTTGTTGCTGGACAAAAACTTTAAGTTATTTCAGTAAGTTGACTAAGTACATGTATGGGTATCACAAGGGTTTAGAATAACAATCAAAAGATTACCTGGTCTTATTTTCTAAGATCTTAGTATCAAGTATAATTTCCTCCTTGAACCTGGTTCTTAGCTCTTGGAAGAGCAGCATCCTTATAAACGAGTTGCATCTGTCAATCTCCATCTCATCTTCTGTAGTGTTGTCAATGAAATTCTTCACTTTTTTACTGCAGAGTAAATCAATGATTGTGATTATGCAATAGGCAATTATACAAAAATAAGAGTAAGATTTTCTATTACAATGATTTTTGAAAAAATCATGATTACTTTCTTTATCCATAGAAACATAAATTACCAATGAACTTTTTTTTTTAAGGCGTTTCGAAAATGTTTCCGGTCCCGTCATTTCGGAAAATAAGGACTTCAAAGTTTGTATGTAAACACTCTTAAGGAAACCACCTTAGGGTCTTTACCTACATAAGCTAATGAATGCATGCATGCAATGCATCAGAAACTGGCTGTAAGTATCTTAAGTGAGATAGTTAGTAAGGTACCTCTCCTGCGCACTTGATGATAAATATACTGCATCAGTGAGCATAGTTTGTGTGGTTGAGTTTTGGGCTACACACATTTGAACTTTTTGGCATGCTAAGAAGAAGTAAGGTAGGTACCAAACTCCATGCAGTTGAAGCCGAGGTTGTGAGCTATTAGGATATACTTTATTGAACCCCAAAATTTTTCATAATTTTTCTTTAGTCATATAAAATTTTAAAATATTACCATATATCCTCAATCTGTGCTTTGTTTTCATCAGGTATTGTCACTACATCCTTCTCCTTGCTGTATGACTGTTGCCTCTCAGTCAATGATTCCCGTAACCTTTTCTCATTAGAAGCAGTTATATATGTGATACCTGCAATTATCAAGATCCATGTAAGAAATTGAAGAATCAGTTAATGTGTGTGTACTTTAGGTACTGCTTTGCCTAACCCTTCCAGGATTAAGTGTGTGATAATGATGGTATGTTGAGCTTGTGGCTAAGTAATAACCACCAATTGGATCAATCTTCAGGTTAAGCCGCGATTTCCTAGGTTGGTCTGTGGATTGGTGACCACTCATTACATACCGAGTTTCCTCCCTGCCTTGGAAAGCATGTTAAACTGTTGGTCCCAACTGTCATTAGTAGATCTTTGACAGTTGTTAGTGTTAGTCAGTGGCCTGAAAATGACAACCAGTCTTACCAAGGGGTATTGTATTACCCGGTACTAACTAGGTTGTGGAGGTCAAATAGGCATTCACAGCTGCATCCAGTTAGACTGGAAGCCAACCTCAACATAGTTAGGAAAAGGCTAGGGAGATGATGATGTATGTTGAAGATTTATTAGAGATATAATTAATTAGCAGGTAATTTGTGCAGGTCAATCTTAGCTGATGTAATTAAAGATTTTTAATTGAATCATCACCATGGACGGACTGTGGAAAGGATGATATGGCTAGAAAGTGACTGCTGATTGTTGTGTGATTGTGCGGAATGTGGAGTTGTCGAGGACCTACAACATTTTTTGATGGAATGTGTCAAATATGAGACCGGTAGAAGTAATTTTAATAAGGTCCCTGAATCTGAACAGAGCTGATGTTGGCATGTTCCACACAATTCTATCCCCCCCAACTGGCGAGGATGCAAAGGGTCTGTTCAAATTCATGGCCTTCATTTTGTGAAAGTAAAGTATTGTTTAGGATACGGTGGGACTGGCATACGCTCGTTAAAGCCCCTATAAAATAAGTAAAGAAAAGAAAAAAAAAGTGACTACTGAGATGGCAAGTAATAGAGACATGCTGCGCTGACCCCAAATAAATTGGGATAAGGGAAAGAGAATGATGATGATTTGAATCATCATCCCCATGATTTTTCTATTTAATGCCGATTTTATTCAAAACTATTTAACTATTATGTTGTTTTCTTGAGTTTCTTGAAATTAGACTATTGTTTAGTTTGACTTGTGTTCCATGTAAGGTCCTCCTATTCCGTTTGTCTCCTTTATTATAAGAGAAAATAGTTTGGACAAACAAGAACATTAACGATATTACTACTCACCTTCTTTTATTAGCTTGTTAAAGTTAAATCCATTGGAAGCCAAGAAATCTAAGCTGGAGCTCTGACAGAGGAACATTCTGTCTGGCCCAGGCCGGCCGCGCGGGTATAAGTAGAAATTGTATGTGTCATTCATGTAGTGCTTCTTCTGCTCATCCCAGTGAAACGCACTCAAGCCAAACTGAATCAATAGAAACTCACAAGAGCCATTCAACATACGAACGTAATATTCCTCTGGCGAATCGAAAACAGACACATCCCGCCCACTTAAAAGCCCTGTAAACTCCGCATCTATAGAAATAAAGTCTGCTTTCTCTATAGAATCACTTATTAAGGGCAATGTGTCCTTAAAATCTGTAAAAATAATTAAAAATAAATGAGTATTTGCCGCGCTTACATTATACCAAAGCACTTGTGATTTCTACTTACTGCTACGAACTACATCCATTATTTACATAAAATAAAAATGTCCGTTTAATATAATATCATTAAGAATTAGATTTTTATTTAAATTGTGTTTATTTATCTAAATATATGGTCTTACAGAACAGACAAAGATAACAGCGCGGCTTACACGCGCATGTCACAAATGTGTCAAACAAAACCTAAAAAACGTCAAATTTCACTCGTATCGATTTTATTGATTTAGAATAGTGTCTTTTAGCTTAAAAATGAGATATTGAAAAAGGCTATTGGTCAAAATGGGTGTTAGTGGAACAGAATTGGTATATATATCTTAAATCATAGGTCGTATTAATTACCTACTCCAATTCATACTATTGCGACAAAATTACTAAAAACCACCCAGAAGAAACCAGAAGCAGAAATTGAATTGAAAATATGACGACAACAGTCATTGGTTTTAAAACAGATCTTGTTGTAAACATTGTGCTAAAGCTAGGCACGAATAATTAATCCAAACTAGGCCGGCGCAGTCCTAAATAATAGACCCTACGTAATGTCTATAAAAATATTAATAAACTACCATATACAATAAAAAATTAAACCACCGATGCAACTTTTACGAATAAACTCAAACAATTATTAATTAAAAAAGCATACTACACATTAAACGAATACTTAGTTGACCAACAAATATACACAAACAGACACCATGCTTTGTTAGTCGTCTAGAACTCACACTCCTCAATATATATATAGATAAATAGTATTTTATAGTCTAAGCTCCAAAAATGTATGATAATTTTATTAACGTATGATAATTTGATAAATTTGTGATAATTTTATAAATGTGTGAAATATCAAAATATTTTATAATGTAATTTTGTTAATTGATCTAATAATTTATAATAATATAATTGAATTGTTACTGAGAGAAAGAGGGCTATCCTCTCTCCTAATATTGCTGTGCCCGGCAGGGTCCATACTGATCTCTTATTTGTTAATATCTTTTTAATAAATATGGAATGCAATAAATAATTGAGTATTGAGTATTAAAATCGGTTAAGCACTAATAAGGCTGAGTGAGGGACTAATGGACCCCCTTGGGCGTGTTGCAACCGGCGTGCATGTATGGCCAGATATTTGAACGAGGCAAACGGAGTGTTAAATATCGTGTGGTGGCGTATGCCTAGTATGTGTATGCTTAATATACTATACATGGGGGGGGGGAATGTATAGTATATTATTAACCGACCATAGTACTAATATCAATTATGATTTAGGAAAAACGAAAATGAGGCTGCTGTTGAATATTAATAAATAGCTAATAAAAAGTGTCAATAAAGTACTGATTGTGTAACACTAAAGTTTGGCTAGCCAAAAGCTGCATCAAACTCAGAAGGTCAGTGTAGCGGCTACACGGTTGTATTCTACTGTAAATATTGCACTAAAATAATTGAACGTTTTATTATGAGGGTGCTAATGTCACATTACTTAATATTCTATCTTCGCTTTCGCTTCCACATGTGTTGACACATGAGGAAGCGAAAGCGAAGCGAATATAACTTATCCCTACGCATGTTGAAGTCGTTCTGTGGTCATTTATTAGGTACATAATACGACTATTTTGGCCCTAGTACGTGCCTTTAGCCGTTGGTCCCCGACTGGCATTCGAAGATCTTAGACAGTCGTTTCAGCATTTAAAAAGCCTGAAAGTCTGGCAAGAATTTAGTCTTTCCCAGGGATATTGTTACCCTGCAACTAGCATGTGAGGGTAAGATAGGCAGTCAAAACACGTTAAACACACTGGTATTCAGCTGCATCCATCCAGCTAAGCAGTTACACTGGAAGATAACAGCAACATAGTTAGGAAAAGACTAAGAGGCACATTATAATAAATAGAGAAACTTTTGTAATTAAAATAATTCAAACAATCTAACGCACTCAGTAAACTGGTTGGAAAAGTTCTTAATTGGCAACCACTTGTCAAAAGGTACAGGTAGGCTAGACCCCCTGCAACGTGAACCAACATCCTAATCGCGAAGGTCATATGCATCTCATATCAAGTATATACTGAACTCGGATAGCGTAGCACGACGCAAAAGGTTACATCAAAAAACCTGAGTTCATCAGTGGACTGTGGATTTAAGTAGGTACAGTCAGCGTCATTATGTCCTAACCCCTTAAGTTTTAAAATGTTACACTGCTACAACATTGAATTCGTTTCGAATAATTTAAAGAATACTTTCAAAAAGAACTCAATGTTTCCACACGGGATCGAACCATCACTACACCGAGTTTCTTCTTACTATTACCGGCCGGTTTAACAAATTAGCCAGCAAGCCCTTGCTTATTGCGATGATATTGGTAATTAGTATCGTCCGAGTCACTTTATCTTTAGGTCTCTGTCTATCATATCTATACATCTTTCGGATGTTATAATTTGAGGGTATCCATTAATTTTTCTTACTTACGTTTTCTTTATAAAATTAATCCTATACCCTCGAGTTATAATGTTAGATTAGTCAATCTAAAATATTTATAGCATTTCCTATTTTATGGTTTGCGTGATAGGATGTCACTTGTCTAGAGATCCGTTTGTGTCAGGTAAAATATGAACATTATGATAACTGTAAATTATCAATACAAATTGTAAAATATAATATAAATCTTTGTAGTAAAATAAGATCAAAGTTTGTGTTAAATTATAGCAATAATTAACATTTTTTTATTATTTCTATTATCTAACACATTATTAAAGTATTTTATAGTTCTTAAATATATTACTAAAAAAAAATTAGAAACAAAACTTTAAAATTAAACAATATAATTGACGACAAAAAGCAAATTTCACACCAAGGATCCTTCATCCTCATACACGTCAAGCGGTCTTGAAACCTCCGGACTATTAACACAATGAAAACTATAGTAAAAATGTTAACCGTATTATTAATAGGCGATAAAAAAAAAAAAACGGCGTCGGCGGCGGGAATAAAAGTATTAAGGGTTTGTTGAAAAATCATTATTAAAAACAGAGTTTGAAAAAAAAACATAAATAAACTTATTTATTCACTAAAACAATAAATTAATTATAACAAAATGTTTTTGCAAAACACAAAACTAACTAGGTCCGACACGGATTTGAACGCACGTGTCTTTTAGGGGGGGTAAGAACTTAATGGAGCTGACTGTACTGCAGATTTTGCACCTAAGTATAAGTAATCACTGGAGTTAGTAAGTATGTATAAGCTACCTGCAGGTAACAGGTACCTTAAACATACTTCACCACTTCATCCAGCCGAGGTAGAATACTAGGACCCATTAGGAAGTGGAGAAGACCGGGTGTACCGACATGTTTAACGTTTAAGGAGTGATAATTCTCATTTATTCGAAGCATAATATGTAAAGCGTGAATCGCACAGAAAGTGGGTGTAGGGTACGATTCCCAAGTGTTATTGGGTTTTTAGGCTGCCCCCCTATTACATGGGACTTTAAAATAACTGGCGAAATGTGGGTGTATAATAATAACAACACTTCTGCCAAACCCTTCGGGGATTATAACGATGGTGTTATGTTTACATGAATCTAACCACAATCGCCAAAGTTCCTCACATGATTTACGTAAGTGTCCTCATATTCATTGAAATCGAACTATGTAGGTATTAATGTTGAATAACTATTAATACTTCCAACAATAACAAGGATATGCGAATAGTTAGGCTGTGTTCAGATCGGGGCTAGCCATTTACTACAGAGATGGCGGCTTATTGAGAATATTAGTACCTATAGGACAAGACGACATGATTCGCCGACGCCTACAAAAATAAGAAATTGAAATAAGAGCAAGGTAATGGTAATAATAAGTGTGCGAAACTATTAGCGAACGGCGGTCATACTCTTGGCTGACCTATTTTTAATAAGATGAAGTTGCATCTTCTTATAAGTGACCAAGTACCTAATGGTATTCGGTACCTAATGGTATTAGTGGAACTAGCTGAACTTCAGCGTGATTGTGTCACCTAATGGGTGATGACCAATGGATTAGAAAGTGCTCGAATTTAATTTTTTTAACAGTCCATAATGTGAACCAACAATTACGTAGATATTTAATTAGCTATTAAGTATTTTGCCATTCCACTTTAACAATTAGATACTTAATAGTAGATAAATATAGCTATTTCGCTCCAACTTTACAGACCAAATTGCAGTTTAGCTATTCTTGAACTATTAAATAACTATTACCTTAATGGCCTTCAATTTGACGGAGCCCTTAGACATTTTAATTATCACGTTCACGAGAATGATGCAGTATTGACAAAATGTTCTAAAAATTGAAGTTTACACGTATTGTTGTCGCTGCGGTTTGCCTACATTCAACAGCGTCAGCGACAATGATATAATTGCCAATACCAATGCTGACTGATATATTTACACACGGTGTTAGGATTTCCTCAGTTAAAATCTTGTTATATAAAGAGACTCAGTGTAGTAAATAGCTCAGTGCTGTCAGGACCTAGGAACTTGATGTAAGTAGCTTGTTTTTTTTTTTATTTATCTGTATCTTTGTTTTTTTTTAAGAAGCTTTTCATGTCTGTATGTATGACCGCGTTTTTTTTCTTTTTCGCCATAGCTTAGAGCGTGTTTTCAGCAAGGTTTATGTGCATTAATATTTGAAATATCAATGATTTGTAAAGTCTAAAAATAGTGTAAAGCAGAGGTGGGACGCTATAGTTTTGTATATTATTACTCAATATTATTTCGTAAGTCGTTTAATTATTATTGCTATCGAAGTGCTAGAAGTCTTCGTATTAATTTAATATAGCTCCCCTAGACTTTTTATCGAACAGTTTGAAGAGTTTTAACCAAAAACTTCCTTGAATATTTTCGTAAAACTATTGCTAAGTCAGAGATTACCTTCAGCCTACTCTGGCCCACTGCTGAGCAAAAGCGTCCCCCATGGCTTTCCAATTTTCTTTAACGTTTGCCTTTTCCGACCAATCCGTTAAGAATGAGTCCGTATCGTCACGCCCGCGTTTCTTTGACCTGCCTCGGCTACGACGGCCTTCTTCCGTCAGATACCTGATGTAGTTTAATTAAAATCCGGTATAGTAAATTCGTTTTCGAAGCACATGAATACCCGTTTTCACATTATTAATAAAAAAATAAATGAACGTTTATTTCAGACTACAGTCCATAGCAGGCGTTATTAGGCAGGCATTATTAGGCGAGATCCCCTTAAATGAATCCTTTAAAATAAAAATGCACTGTCAGTTACATTTTTAACGCCAAGTTTGAATTTCTACCAGTCGTTTACATTATTTTTTTTTATAAATTGATTACATTTTAAATATTTCTTTAAAAACAAAAATCTATTCGTTTATTGTTAGCGAAAGATAACACGAGTTTGGCGATGCGACGCAAGTTTAAAAATATGAAACTATAGCCACCAGCTAACATCATATTAAAGTCTGCTGATTTACAAAGAAATAAGTACTTATCAACCCGCACTGGACCCGCGTGGTACTTACATTAGGGCCCGCCCCCACTTACAAAAGGAAGCCATCAGTGTGAAAATCATACTTAGACCGGATCCTGCTTTTGATACTGGCGAACCACATATTTAAATATTATTGTGCATTTCTAAACATAAAAAAGAGTGCAAGCTATCTAGGGTACCTATCGGGCACGGTTAGCGCAGTGGCTGAGCGATTAACTGCTGCGTAGTGTGTCGCGGATACGATCCCCGCACGGAGCAAATATTTGAATGGCCCACAGATAGTTATTCAGGGTCTAGCTGTGAGTTTAAATGTTTGCCTCGATACAAGAATTCCATAGAGTGTGGCCACATAAACAAAATAAGGAAAAAAGAGAAAATAAAAAAAGGAAATAATAATCTTCCTACTTCTTCCACAGAACCATGAAGACTGCTCTAGCCCTATGCTTGCTGGTCGCGGCAGTGTGCGCAAGACCCGAGGCGACATACGACACACGTTACGATAACTTCGATGTGGAGACGCTGGTGGGGAATGTTCGGCTGCTGAAGTCTTACGGACACTGCTTCCTCACCATTGGGCCTTGCACCCCTGAGGGAACGGACTTCAAGAGTGAGTAGACCATTTGCTAACTTTTTAATTCGATATTTCATTCCTACCTTCATAACTATTTTATTTCTTTTCCAAGCTCCGATAGATTTTCCAGATGAGAATTTTATTTAGGATTGATTGCAAAATAGTACGTTAATGATGTTTTTTTGAGGAACCGGTACTTAATTTAGCAATATATTATATTAGCCGTAGCGCTTGCGCAAGCGATATGGCTGATCATGATGTCTTGGGTTCGATTCTCGGGTCGGGGAGAGTGTTATAGAGTTTATCGTGTGTTAGTGTTATAGAGTTTATTTATTTTGATGGCACGGTTGGCGCAGTGGTTGAGTGATCGACTGTTGCGCTGCGTGTCGCGGGTTCGATCCCCGCACGTAACAAATAGTTGTATGGCCAACAGATAGTTGTTCCGGGTCTGGCTGTTTGTGCATGTGAGTTTAAATGTTTGTAAACACACCCACGATACTGGCCGAAATCCTAGTATGAGGCAACGTTAAAAAAAAATATTCTATTGGAATTTCTCATCTAATTCGAGACCGAATCTTGGCAATACGCTCGTCCCCAGTAACATGTGACTTAAACACGAGCTACAACTCGGTCTTACGCTTTTAGAATCACAGGCATGATTTGAAGTCATAAGCCACGTTACACAATTAATATTTGATTCACAGAAACCATTCCCGATGCTCTACGAACCGGCTGTGGTAAATGCAGTCCTAAGCAGAAACACCTCATCCGTACTGTTGTCAAGGGTTTCCAGACGAAGACCCCCGACATTTGGAAGCAGCTGGTAAAGAAGGAGGACCCCCATGGCCAATACAAAGAGATCTTCACAAGGTTCCTTAACGGTTCGGACTAGATATATTGTACCAAAGAGTTCCAAGACCAAGGAGGTTAAGACCTAGATGAGCTATAAATTTATTATTAAAATCCCCGATTTTACAACATTTCGTTGTAAAATCGGGGATATTTGTTGTTTTGCAAAAGGACAATATAAATTGTCCGTTTAATGATGGTTAATTTTTTATATCTATGGTTATATATAAATAGTTATTTTGGCGCCTGAACAACGTTCTCGGAAGGCTGTTTGTAAACATTTGTCAGATTGTCTATGTCTATTGAAAAATAAGGCAAGGTGTCAACATGCTAAACAATTGATTTCCGTATAAATTGTACAGTCGTGCAACTGAATCTTTCAGTGTATTCTGTAGTATATTTTAACGTGTCTATGCGAGAATTAACAACTCTTGTACTTGTCAAAAAGTATCAAATGTTATGTTTTCGCATAAATGCTCTAGGTAACCTTGGCTTGTCAACTTAAGAACAAACTACAATAAGATTTAGGTTTATAACTTATTTATAGGGGTATTGTTTTATGTTACGACATCACATAAGTAAATTGTTAACTAATAACTATGTAGTTTTTTTAATCTATTATTAGTGTATTTATTATTTAAATAAAGAAATGATTTATATTACTGTCGTTTTATTATTTTTTTCAAATAAAGAACGTATTCATTTGCCTTCAATTCAGCAATGGATTCCATACGAAATAAACTTGTTTAAATAAAAAATTAAAATAAAAAAATACCAAATAAATATGGCAAATCATGTTTTGTTTAACATACAGCCTGATCCGCAAATTACAAAAAAAAATACATAAGTATATAAAAATATATAAAAAAATAATAATATCGGGGTCAACTATGGCGCTTCTCCCTTATTGTATCGAATATAACAATCTCAGTGAATACATTCAAAGATAAAGTAACTGTTAAAGGACTGTAGACCTTACCATCTTCAGTTTAAGTATCAAATTGAAACTACATCAGATCTATTTTAATTTTTATTGCACGACAACTTAAATAACCACTCATGTGCACATCAACAGAACACTCTTTCGTAAACTATAACTAAATTAAATATTAACTATTCATTAAGAATTCGCTATAATTAAAATAGAACTACGTTAAAGACACATTTCATAAAATTCAATCATATTAGGTACAGCCAGGATAAGAGTAATAGACTAGCTAACCTGGACCATACAATTTAAAAACCTTTGCACACCATAACATAATATCAACTTATAGAGCAAGTCATCTGCCTAGCCTTTTGCCAAGTATTTTGGAGTCGGCTTCCAGTCTAACCGGATGCAGCTGATTATCAGTATTTTATATGAAGCGACTGCCTATCTACTAGGGACGATGGGGGAATTGCGGACGCGGGGTAAATACGGACTAACAGATATCTACTCAATCCCTACCAACAGCGCTCGTCCGACATGATCAGGTGTTACTTTCCGCCATCTTTAGTGCCGAGCAAACATAAATGACGGACGGATGCGCACGATTTTCAAGGTAAGTAATATCAAACATTTTTGTGAATTTTGATCTTATTTTGAGCGTTTACTTTTTGAGTGTTATGGTTATACAGTAAGTGACATTTTAAAACTGATATTTTATGTCGATTGACTCATAAATGGAGATTTAATAATACAATAACTTTCGATGATTTTTTTTTTAACCTAAAAGTTATTGCCGTTGTTTTTTTTGTAGCGTGTTGGGTTAATTGCGGACAAGCTCCTAGGGGAAAATACGGACGTCCGCAATTACACCTGAGTTGATTGGTCAATAAGTTTAAGCAAATTCTATTGTCCATTTTCAGATGCCGCGAAAATATATTCGTAAAAAAATGATCAGAGCTACACAATTGAGACATTACAAAGAGCTGTAAAAGAAATACAGGATAAAAAGTCCTTGTAAAGTAGCTTGTGTTTCTGACTCCGGAAGAATAAAAGAAAAATATTCGTTGATTGGCTCCAGCATTTTTAAGAATTTGCTAAACCTTCGGCTAATAACCTTATATTACTAATACTGGATAATCACGAGAGCCACGTTAGTCTGAAAGGTTTGTCGCAAAAATTTCACATGCTCACACATCGCATAGAATGCAGCCACTAAAAACTGCAAAGGAATGCAAATCCTTAATGGTCAACAACCCGGGAGCCAAAATTACAGCATTTGATGTCGTAGGTCTTTATACAAAAGCTTTTAACCTGACAACGAGTATAGATAAAGCTATAAATGGCTTCAAGTCTGCTGGAATTTACCCTGTAGATCCAGATAAATTCAAAGGCACGTTCGCAAGTTTTAGTGATATTATTGGACCAGAAACACCTCTTGATAATAGCAATAGCAATTTTGATCATTCAAGCCAAAGAGAGCCTCATAATGAATTTCAATTGGAGAATAATGTTATTAATGATGCTTATTTAAACCAAAATATGAAAGTTCGAGTTAACCTCGAAGAAAAAGAACAAAAGAAATTAGAAAGGAAAAAGAAGAATCAGACACACGAAAAGAAAATTACTGCAAAAAATCAAACAAACACTAAAAAAAACGACCAAAAGGAGAAAAAAACTTGAATAATTTTGAAACTGACCAAGAAAACCTTCGATCAATAATTGATCGAAGAAGAAAACGATGATTATTTTTGCATTTATTGTCTAAAAAAGTATCGTGACCCACCTAGCCAAGACTGGATTATGTGTTTAAAATGTAAGAAATGGGCTCATGAGAATTGCACTTGTGGAACTTCTTCCAGAGGCTTTATTTATGAATTATGTGTATGATGCATACCTTGTCCGTAAATACCCCATACTGTCCGTAATTAACCCAACACCAGTCCGGATTTACCCCAACGGCTACGGGTAATTACGGACAGACAAGATTTTGGTTTTGGTAAAAAAAAATATACTAATTGATGGATCTCTTATTATAAGGGATGTTAATTTTGTAAATGTATAACTAAAGTTTTGTAATTAATAAAGTCAGACTGATTATTTCTAACAAAACAAGTTTTGTATGTTATTTCGTTAAAGCGTCCGCAATTCCCCCATCGTCCCCTACTACTACTGTCTACGACTGTCAAAGATCTACAAATGAGATCCGGGACCAACTAACGTGCATTCCGAGGCACGGAGGAAACTCGGAATATTATGGGTGGTCAACCATCTACAGACCAACCTAGGCAAGCGCGGCTTAAGCGTCAGCTGTTAAAAAAAGTAATACGTACCTCTCGTACCTCGAAAGGAAAAAACGGAACCCTTATAGGATTACCTTGTTGTCCGTCCGTCTGTCTGTCTGTCAAGAGTCTTTTTTCAGGAACGCGTGGATGTATCAAGCTGGAATTTTATCAAATACTCAGGCCTACTGTCCCTTGGAGCTGTGAAAAAATTCAAAGCAAAAATCACAAACTTCTAAGCCAATGCAATGAAAAGATACAGCCGTTTATGCCGCAAAATTTCCGCAATTTTTTTTTAATATTTTTTTATGGAACCCTCGGTGCGCGAATCCGACTCGCACTTGGCCGGTTTTTCTGGTCTAAGAAGTCACCACACGAGAGCTCTCGCGTTTATTCTGTTACACCCTGTATAGCTATACAGGGTGTAACTTTTGAGGCCATTGTTAGCTAACAATGGCCTCAAAAGTTTGACAGCCAGTCTTACCAACTAGTATCGTATCACCCAGTGACTGGGTTGTAGTGTTCAGATAGGCAGTCGCTCCATGTAAAATACTGGTATTCAGCTGCAGCCGGTTCGAAAGGAAACCGACCTTACACAGTTGGAAAAAGGTTTTCAAGCCAACGAAAGAGAACCGCAATCATTTGTATCGATTCAAATCTTTGTTGGTTATTATTATTTCAAACATTGTCTACAGTGTGTCATTTTCTTTTTGACTTAACATTATTTTCACAAGATGATTAGACAATCTTTCATATGCAGTCTTGTTTCTGTAAAGATGTATGTTCGCTTTGACCTTCTTCATAAGAAGCGGCGGGTCAATGTCGCTGAGCTTCACCAACGCCTCTGAAACAAGCAAATAGAAAACCGATTTGGAGATAGAACTTCCGAGATGAATGAATGATTTATTTATTTATGAATATAGGTACACACACGGATACATAGATACATTAAACAACACAGATATATTACAGATAGAAGAGAGAGAGATACATTTTTAATACCGGGCATTCGTTCCCCTTTCAGTCCACCTGCACTGGGCGTTCTTTTCATCACACTTGCACGTAAACAGTATCTAACCATACAGGTTAACTTGGCCGCAATGCCCCATATAAAACCCTCGAGCTTTCTTTTTGTCATGAAACCCAAGGTCGGTAAGTAATCTTTATTAAATTTATAGCACAGCACACAGGCCATGCAAGTTCAAGCAAGGAGTTTACACGCAATTGAAAAATTGTCTTAAATGTTATCTAAACAGGAATTTCATTGCAATCTCGCTACATGTTACTTAAATACTCAACTAATGTTCTTAATAATCGATAGTTTTTTGTATCAAAACGGCGAAATTATTTAATTTTTTACACTCTGCCATGGCTGTATATCCACGTAAATATTTGCCCTTAACGTTTCTGAACGAAACATTTGTATAATCTGTGGTGTGGGCAAAAAACCGCCATCCGCTTAAAAAAGATCACGTATTTCGTAATAATAGTTGTGCTGACTTGTGTATTATTTATTTTATTCATAATTATTTATTTACTCGCAACTGTGATGAAAAACATTGTATGTTTCACGGGCGGTGCGGGAATTACGAACCTCGACTTCGGGCTTCTACTAGAGCTTCAATCGTAATTCCTTAAAAAACAATGTACTATTTCATAATTGAGAAAGGTTTGGGTTGCATGTTTCATGCATGCGAACCTTTATCCGACACGTGTTTGGCCTTTTCTCCTCAGGCGATGTTGAGTCGATTTTACCGCATCTTCTGCATGTAAGCACGATGATCAATGAAATCAAGCTATGCAAAACCAAAGTAAGCTTATTTCTCATTGTACTGTAAGCTCATTCAAAGCGAGGTCAAGTTATACTGGACATTGTAGCTTGGTGTGTACATATTTTCGAGAGCGGCAGTATTAGCGGAATTTAAACTAAATATTCTTGCATACAAAGAAAGTACTCAAAAGGCCTGATTCCCTGCCCTGAAGACCTAAGTCTAAACTCACCAAGCATCTGTTTCCTGAACGCTTCGTCCGCATCATCCAGATGTATGAGCATGGCGTTGTAGAGTGCGTCGATGTGCGCCCCGTACAAGATAGTGTCGTATGGCTCCGGCCGGTTAGTGAACAGCGTGACTAGAGTCTGAACGGCATAGGAACGGACTATGTCACTGCTGTCGTCCAAGCGTTTGAGTACCACTGGGGAAGAAATAAGGGAATAAAATTTGTAGCGACCTAGAAAAATCAACTTACAACAAAATGTACTACAGCGCCATCTATGACACGACGGAAGAACTAACATCAATTTCCTACATCTCGCAAGCAAAGTTTACATCGACTTAAGACTGTATAGAGAAACCCGACAACAACTGTCGGGCAGTTGCCCACCAGACATAAAACCTGTCTGGTCGGAGGATCCACCCTTTTCTAAGGAGTATCGAGGAACTTTACACCCTGTTCCTCATACCCCTAAAAATTGTTTCTTTTTTCGAGGCATAGGTGTCACACTTCATTTTCTAAAGTAGTTTCTAAAAACGGAAGGGTATGCTAGTCGATCCATAAATCCTCAAGTAATGTCACAGGCCTATACTGCCTAGTGTTTTCCCAGTTTGTCTCGGCTTCCGGTGTAACAAGATGCAGCTGAGTACCAGTATTTTATATGGAGTGACTGCCTACCTGACCTCCACAACCCAGTTAGTACTGGGTAATACAATACCCCTAGGTAAACTGGTTGTTTAACTTTCGGGCACTAACTACCTGTCACAACTGTCAAAGATCTACAATTGTCAGCCGAGACCAACGGCTTAACGTGCTTTCTGAGGCACGGAGGAAATTCGGTATGTAATGGGTGGTCACCCATCCACAAACCAGCCTGGGCAAGCGCGGCTTTAACCTGAAGATTGATCCTAGCGGCTGTTAAGATTTCGCCACGAGCTCTTCTGGTGTCAAACTTCTATGGTACCTAAAAAAATATTGGTTAGTTGATTCATAAACCTAAAAGTAATGTCACAGGCCTGTCAAAACATCGAGCAACAACTAACTAATACGACGGCACGGTTGGCGCAGTGGTTGAGCGATTGACTGCTGCGCTGCGTGTCGCGGGTTCTTTCCCCGCAAAAAACAAATATTTGTATTACCTACAGATAGTTGTTCCGGGTCTGTTTGTGTATGTCAGTTTAAATGTTTGTAAACGCATCCACAATACAGGAGTAATTCCTAGCGTGGAGCAACGTTTTTTTGAAAAAAATAAAATAAAAAGATAAGTCTGTACTGTCCCATTTCTACGGGTGGGACTACTAGTGGGAAAGCCCTCCGCCGTCCTTTTTCACACAATCTGTCTTGTGCTACTGCAAGCGAAGTCCTTCCGCCAGGGGTGAAGGTCATACCACTATCTCCGCCTCTTGATCTGCCGCGATATCGTCTAACGTTACATGGGACTCACTCCGTAACAAAAATCGAGTAAATATTTAGGAACCATTAATTAATCCAGTCCGTATCACCGTTCACCGGCCCTTATCCCAATTTATTTGGGGTCAGCGCAGCATGTCTTCTTCTTCCATACTTCTCTATTACTTGTCATCTCATCAGACACGTCCTTTCTTGCCATATCATCCTTCACACAGTCCATCGATCGTTTCTTTGGTGTTCTTCTACTCTTATACTCATCCACATTCATACTCAACACTTTCCTCACGACATTTTCCTCATTCCTCTGCATCACATTCCCATTGATCCAGTCTGTGTACTTACCAAAGTACAGTTTGTGCAGTGTATCCCCCTTGAAGCAGCCCCGCTGCCGAGCCAGCACGGCGAGACAACACACAGCTCGCAGTGTGTGCTGGCGCGTCAGGGTCGAGTTGTCGTCAGCTAAGCCAACCAACAAAGGCACCATCTTGTCCAGAAACGGTTCTAAGGACTCCTTGGTTGGGAAGAGGTTAACCTGCTGAGGAGTTAATTGGCTGGGTTACTTTTAAGCAGAAAGAGGCAGACAAAAGAGATCGACCCGTATCGGCGTAGCCAGGAGGTCGGAGGGCCAAGCAAATGTTGACTTTATTATTTTACAAGCCGGCCTCGACGACGGTATTCTCATCACCAAAAATGATAAAACTTCCATAAATCTTTTATACACTATTTACCATTTAGAAGCCCTACGTGCCCACTTTCTGAAAAGGAACTCTTGTCCAAAAAAGCATGATCCAAGCATGCGATGTCTGCCAATAATTATGATAAGATAAGATAAAAATTTATGAATTTATTAAGTACTAGCACAACACCCGCGACTTCGTCCGCGAATATTGTGATATAATACAGCCTATGTTACTCGGTAAAGAAGTAGCTTTCTAATGGTGAAAGAATTTTGAAAATCGGTCGAGTAGTTTTTGAGTTACATCATAACAAACTATCAAACCTTTCCTCTTTATAATACTAGTTTAGATGTCCTTTTGGACGTATTTGCCACCCGACCTCTTGGGTGCTTGTATCCACAGGAACCCAACATATGATATTAACCTTAACTTCCAAAGTACGAAAAAGATATGACAAGTTTTTCATAGTATTAACTTTACCTTACTGCCAAAATGTAGGTGTTGTACTACTAGGTACAGCTCTGCCTAACCCTTGGGGGATTACAGGCGTGATATTAACCTTACCTTATCACCGGTATCGCCATCCCCGCCGTTCACCTCGGTGACCAGGTTCTCGTTATGAGGGTTCTCCTGCAGAGCGGAGCACAGACAAGCCACTGCGGCAGAACGAATGGCCTCGGCAGTACGACCCGCACACCACACCAGGTTCGGCATTATTACTTCTGTCAAGGGTAAATAAATAGAAGCATATCCAGTCAAAGCAGATAGTTTTGGCGTTTCCAAACGAGAGAGATCCCCCAAAAGGCAAGGATTCAATGCTGCACTTTGTAGCAGAGCATTTTTTTTGGCATCTCGCAGATCAACCTATGAGGCTCGCTTCCGCTTAACCGGACTATCCTGTGGGTGCCTTGAATGTAAGGCCTCCAGCAAGGGACACGATTGCGCATTTGTATGAAGTTTTGTTTATCCGGTTAACTACTCCAGTCGCAGCTCGTGTTTTGTCGCAGGAAAGCTTTTTGAAATTGCATGTATTTGACTATGTTAATACAAATAAGACAAGGATTTTCATGGATGTTTGGTATGTATATAATGTCTTCGCCCTTCCCCACATGGAGATTGAAGCTTTTTCCACAAATTCTTAACCCACGTCATGGTCTACCTGTGTGCGATTTCAAAGAAATCCATGTCAGCCTTTAATGCACTATTATAGTGACCTAGGTGTTGTCCACGACTTCGTTCGCGTGGAAATTTTGATTGATATGGGTGAGGAAAACAAAAAAAAAGATAGCATATGTCCTTCCCCAGGACATAATCTATCTTCTTGCCAAATTTCATTACGATCCAAACAGCTGTTTAGTCGTGAAAAGGTTATAAACAAACAAACAGAGTTACTCTCGCATTTATAATTTTATAATGGAAGTATGGATACCAGTTCAACATACCTTCAATAACAACGTTGAGGAAAGCCTCAAGCCTGTCGGTGTCGCACCTGGTGAAGTTGACGTCTCTCCTCAGCAGCACCGTTGACAGCGTGGTGAACACCTTCAGCTTCACCTCCGGGTCTACCTTAGGGGTCGCGAGGCACTCCCGCAGGAGTGGGGCTATGAGGTGCAGCTGGTTACCGATCGCAGAACCTGGACAAGAAGTCTCGTTAAAAACGTTAGATAATGCGGGCTGCAATATTAAAGTTTTAGCTAAGTTTACAGAACCCGGCGACGCGGTAGGCCCAGACGGAGATGGCGTGACGAGCTGGACTCTTACCAAGAAGATTGGGCTCTAATGAAAATGGAATAGGGATGGGAGGAATTTGCTTTTTGCACTGTGACACATAAGGCTCATAATAAATGACATCATGTAAGGCCGTACCGTAATCAAACTAGCGTGCACAGTCATGTTACTAAAACAATCGACGCGCGTAGTCGTGTCTTGCATTACGCGCGTGATGTGCCTCATTGAGACTTGGTGGTCGACCAATCACCACGCATGACGTCTTAAAGCATTGTTTTAATCTAAATCCAAAGTGGTAAAGACATGGAGCTAGACGTCCTTTACATATAGCTCCGTATTTTCCCACACTGGAATACTATTAAAACCAGGGCCGTCTTAAGCATATTTGGCGCCGGGGTGCGAAAGTCAAACTGCCCCCCCCCCCCACTCTAGCTCTATATAGTTTGTATGTGTAATTTATTTATTCCTCGAGGTCGTGGCTAAATAATAACAGCCGCACAGGTCGATCTTCAATGATAAGCCGCACGTGCCGAGGTTGGTCTGTGGATGGGTGGGATCTATCTTAGCGAGTTTCCTTCGTGACTCGGAAAACACGTAAAGCCGTTGGTCCCGGCTTTCATTTGTAGATCTAAGGTAGTCGTTACTGTTAGTCAGAAGCCCAAAACTGTGACAACTAGTCTTACCAAGGGGTACAATCGTATTACCCAGTTACTAATAATAATGAACTAGCTGTGCCCGCGGTTCTGCTGCTCGCGTGTTCTCAGTGTAGTAGGTACCTATCGAAATTCATGGCGGTCGGCTTGCACCCCCTAGGACTCTGCGTCCGGGTGCACCGCACCCCTTGAACCCCCGGGTAAAGACGGGTCTGATTAAAACATACTATACTGCTTTAAGACTTCATGGTAACCCCTCAGAGTTAAAAACCCCCGTTCAAAACAAAAGAAGCTGAAGAGTGCTTGTAAATAGACTGCTCAACATGCAGTGCAATGCTTACCAGAATGCAGCATGGCACACTCGAGCAGACACTTGTCAGGAGACAGCTGCGTCCAGGTCAACGCGTCGCTGGTGATGTCAGCCAGCACGGATCCGATGTGCTTGTCGTACAGACTGATAAGGGTCTTGCCGCACTTCTCCGCGTAACGTAGCTTGTCCAGGTTAGCTGAAGAAATACATAATGAATCATTCATATGTCTTTACTTGTTTTTTTTTAAAAAAAAGCTTTTATTTAACTTGCAATGTATGTATATATTTATGTATGTTTGTTACGGTGGAATTTTGGAAGCTAAATTAAAACCAATTCCCGATGTCCGATTGAGCTGAAATTTTGCACACACCTTTGGTTCTGAAGACAATACATATTTATGATAGACATAACTTAATCCTGCAGCCAGGATCGTCTTCTCACAAGGAAACTGCTCAACGGCTAATAGCGTGAACACGAAACTTTGCATACGAGCTCATATTTGATAGATAATCACGATTTGTATCATGAACTCAACCTGCAGCCAGGATCGTCTTCTCACGAGGGAACTCCGCAACGGTAAATAGCGTGGACACGTAACTTTGCATACGAGTTCATATTTGATGGATAATCACAGGAGCTCGTGGCTAAATAATAACAGCCGCCAGGTCGATTTTTAAGGTTAAGCCGTGCTTGCCGAGGTTGGTCTGTGGATGGGCGACCATAATTACATATCGAGTTTCCTCCATGCCTCGGAAAGCACGTTAAGCCGTTGGTCCCGGCTGTCATTTGTAGATCTTTGACAGTCATTACGAGTAGTCAGAAGCTAAAGTCTGACATCTAGAACCAATGGGTATCGTATTACCCAGTTACAGGGTTGTGGAGGTCAGATAGGCAGTCGCTTCATGTAAAATACTGGTACTCAGCTGCATCCGGTTAGACTGGAAGCCGACCCCAAGATAGTTTGGGAAAAGGCTAGGCAGATGAACCACGATTTATATCATGAACTCAACCAGCAACCATGATCGTCTTCTCACGAGGGAACTCCTCAACAGCTAATAGCGTGGACACTAAATTTTGCATACGAGTTCATATTTGATGCATAATCACGATTTGTATCATGAACTCAACCTGCAACCATGATCGTCTTCTCACGAGGAAACTCCTCAACGGTTAATAGCGTAGACACGAAACTTTGCATACGGGTTCATATTTGATGTATAACCACGATTTGTATCATACACTCATCCTACAGCCAGGATCGTCTCGTCACGATGGAACTCCTCAACGGTTAATAGCATGGATATGAAAAAAGTGTTGAGATTGAAAGCTTTTATTTAAATGCTCTAAAAAGAAGAAAAATAAAATTTTCTTTTAATTTTTTAATATTCAACTTATAACCTCATTATACACAATTTATATGATCATAAAAGCTGGTCGCGAGGTTTACTTGTGTAAACAAACTACTTCCTATTTAATTGAGTAATTTTATCTGCTAAGTTTAAGTTCTTTTACATTTCAGTCTAATTAAATACTTATAGGTAAGTACTTACGCAAACCTCGCGTCAAGCTTTTTTTTTTTTAGGATGGGAAATCATCAAATGACTTCTCCTGCTCTGGGCGGAGCGGAAGGGAGTGTCAGACTTGACTGACTAAAACCCATCCATGTTCCTTCTTAGCCCTTTGTGTTCCAGGCCCACGGTATCTCTTTCGAACAGCCCGCAGCCCTGGCAGACATCGGCCCTCTCGGACCCCTTCCGATTTGCTGACATCTCACGCGCGCGTGGAACACGAACGCGCCTCAATGAGACGCGTCGGCACGGCCTGTCGTCATAAGACGGACGGACGGTGAGCTAGCCCATTACTCACCGTCCACAGGCCCGCTACCATGACGTCCTAAAGTACTATTGTTTTAATGACATTCCAGTGTGGAAAAGATACGGAGCTATGGAGAACATCTACCACCATCTTTTTCTCACTCTGGAATATGATTAAAACAATACTTTGACCAACCAGCACTGGGCCCGCGTTGTGGATTACAGCTCACTTCCTCTCATAGAGAGGAGGCCTGTGTCCCAGCAGTGGGAACATTATAGGCTGATCATGATGATGAATAGTGCTTTAAGACGTAGGCCACCTGGTCGCAGGATCGCTCCCTTTCTTTGTGCCGAAAGACGTCCACTGCTGGACATACGCCTCCCCTAAGTGTCGCCATATTGACATAGGGGGGGTTTTGCCATAATCGCCACGCTTGGCAGGCGGGTTGGCGATCGCAGAGCGGTTGTCACAAAAAAAAAAAAACAAAAAAAGCACAGAGAACGCTGCTGCCCATTCTCTGGCAAGTCCCTTAGCCGGCTCTTACGACACCCACGGGAAGATATGGGATGGTGCTATTCTTTGCGTCCGACACCATACAGAACAAGGTTGACTTAATATAACCTTTTTTTGCTATCCAAATTTGTTTAAAAAATAATGCATTATTTTCGAAGGTGTTTTATAAATATGATATTTTTCCTTAAACACATGTATATATCCAATTAAATACGTTATCCATCACAAATATTTAATTCAAAACAAAATTGCCCTTTGTATCTTTCGATTTCAATGATTATCTATCTATATACTAATATATCTATACTTATATTATATAAAGCTGAAGAGTTTGTTTGTTTGTTTGCTTGAACGCGCTAATCTCAAGACCTACTGATCCGATTTGAAAAATTCTTTCAGTGTTAGATAGCCCATTTATTGAGAAAGGCTATAGGCTATATATCATTACGCTACGACAAATAGGAGCGGAGCAGCAATGAAAAATGTTTCAAAATCGGGGGTTTTATTTTCCTTTTGATAGCTTCCGCTACGTGCGCTGGTAAACGGTTAAAGTTTCGCAAAAATCATGTATCACAGAATTGTTTCCCTTTAAAAAAAAAGTCCGCGACAGCATATGTCTATCACTAAGGTTGACTCACTATATATCATCACGCTACGACAAATAGGAGCGGAGCAGCAATGAATAATGTTTCAAAATCGGGGAAAATGTGACGCAGACGAAGTTGCGCGGGACAGCTAGTATTAGCATAAAAGGGCTACAATTATGGTACTCACAGAGCGCCATGAACTGTATAGTATCGTCGACGGGCATGGCGAACACGGTGAAGTTGATAGTGAACAGATCGTCGGCCACTCGTGCGCACGCCTCGCCGCACACGTCCAGCAGAGCCTCGCAGGTGTACAGCAGGTTTCTTTGGTATTTAGGCTGAAAAATGTGCTTGTCTATGAGTAAGAAGTAAGGGCTGAACACTCGCTTGAAAATATAATCACGGGGGTAAATAATAACGGAGTATGTCCGTGGTAAAAAATTGAAAAGGTATACCATAAAAATATTTTGTATTTGTTTAGAACTTGAAACTTCTCTAGAACAAACTTCTGTGTCCGATAGGACTTTCTTACTTACCCCATTTAACACCTACATATAAAAAGTGAATACATTTAGAAAAAAAACTTTATCTTTACTTAAAATTTTGCTTATAAGTTGTCTATAAATAACGAGAACTCATCTGCACATTCTTCTAGACCCAACAGTTTAGGCTGTGCGTTATCTGTCAGTGAATTTAATCTTATTACTAAAATGCGAAAGTTTGGATTTGTTACTCAATCACACCAGAACAGCTAAAGTGGTCTGGGTGACAGGCACAGAGATAGATTTTAGTCTATGATACACATATCGATGAGAGCGGCGCTAAGCTCAGACTCGTATGTACACATAGCGTTGCGGCGCGGCGGCGACGCTAAGACTACTTTTCATTACTTTACTGCGCAACGTAAAGGAGGGTATTTATGTTTTCTTTTTTTCCACACATCCACGCTAAAATTTCAGGCAACAGCTAGTATTTACATAAAACATATTGAACCCCATACCTTCCTAGTCCTGCACCTATCAGGATCAGCAGCTTCCTTGCACAGTTCCTCCAGCACCTTCTCCTGGAGCAGTTCCGAGCGAGAACCCCTGATGATGTTAGCGAGGACCAGGAGAGCAGCCCACGAGTCTACCTCGGCCTCCAGTAGTGGCCACCAGGTAGTGGGGACTATGAAGTAGCCGAATAACTCGGCTGCGCGTTTTATCTGGAAAAGGAGGTTTAAAATGCTGCTGTCTGTGGGTGAAAGTGAAACAGCACCTAAGAATAGTAAGGCTGTGTACTGTCTATCGCTTATGTTTCATTCTAAACGTTCAAATATGTACCTACTTCTTCTAAGCGTGTCGATGGCAATCTAAATTGTGTCGGCCGAAACTGAGCTACTAGTTTGGCGCCTCTAGCTGTAGTGTCCATCATAAGTATGTCCATCTTAGAATGACACATGAGCAAAAGATCTCCAAGTACTAATTGTGCGTGCGTCTATCCCCACCCACACAGCCGGACGGCGTTTCGAGTCTACAACTGCAGTGACATAGTTTCGCGAGGAAGCTTCTAGTCCTTATTTGCCTTGTGCTAGGGTTTAATTTGCAGCAGATATAAGACAAGAATTCGAGGAGTTCCTCTTACTGTTTGCATACGCTTTCAGAGAATAAGCTAAAACTACAGTTACAATAGTAATCGAATTCGATTCTTTCAGAACTCTTCGACATACAAAAAGTAATAGATAAAAATAAGTAGTCAAAATGTTTGAGAGAAAGGGGATGCCCCTTTCTCTCAAAAGCAAATAACAAGAACTCTCACCTCAGGTATGACCCTAGGATCTTCGTCAGTGGCGCCACGAACCATAGCTTTTATGATGGCATGGGCATGTTGAGTGGCGCCCTCTTCCGCACAGAGGATCAACCAGCATAGCAGCTGGGACACACGGAGTCTCGCGTCTGCTTGCCAGCCGTCCATTTCTGAGAGAAAAAGAATATTAGTTTCCTTCTCATTTCGCATAAACAGAAATGAAATAACCTCGCTAAATGCATGCTTGCGATCTTATGTCACTTATTTTTCGGGGTTTCATGACCAGAATGGTGAAACATGTGGTCCTATTACTAAGCCTAGGTCATCTGTCTGTCTGTCCGTCCTTTTATCCAAAACAGGACACTTTCTATGTTACCGTAACAGGAAGTTAGTTGAAGATGTCATCTAATCTAAACTAATATTATAAAGAGGAGAGATTTGATTGTTTGTTTGCATTGAATAGGCTCGAAACTACTGGTCCGATTTGAAAACTTCTTTGAGTGTTAGATAGCCCATTTATCGAGGAAGGCTATAGGCTATATATCATCACGCTACGACCAATAGGAGTGGAGCAGCAATGAAAAATGTTGCGAAAACGGGGAAAATGTGACGCAAACGAAGGTGCGCCGGACAGCTAGTGCTTTTATAAATGTGTAATTTAAAACTGATATAGATTCTGCGCAGCAACTTACCCCTAGAAATAGCTGGTACTATCTTGCCAATATTGGTTTGCACCAGCATTCTGCAGCCAAAGTTAGGTCTCTTAATATCTGGAGGGTAGTGTGTCGGCACATCTTTGAGAAAGTCCGTCTTCTTCTTAAAGTCTTCCTCATTCTCCTCCATGTATTGAAGGCCGATGTCGGTCCAGAAGGTAGTGGCGGTCTTTCTTACTTCCTCCATGACATCACTTAGACTAGAAGAAGAATTATAGTTGTTAGATAAAATATGATAAATCTATGTGGGGGGTAAATGATGTACTGAATACGTGGTAACTGTTTGTGCGATGGTGTCCCTTCAACCCTGTATAAAAATATAGCTGGACACACTTAGATTCTAAACTTTATGTCATGTTGATACAGTTTATTTCATACTTTCAGAGCATAATATTTTTAGTTATTATTAAAGTTAAACTTGTTTAGTTGCTGGTTTTTAGGGTTCCGTACCCAAAGGATCAAACGGGACCCTATTACTGAGACTTCGCTGTCCGTCCGTCCGTCCGTCTGTCACCAGGCTGTATCTCATGAACCGTGATAGTTAGACAGTTGAAATTTTCACAGATTATGTATTTCTGTTGATGCTATAATAACAAATACTAAAAACAGAATAAAATAAACATATAAGGGGGGCTCCCATACAAAAAAGTGATATTTTTGCTCGTTTCCGAAAAAGTGATATTTTTGTCGTCGTCCGTCCGTCCGTCCGTCCGTCCGTCCGTCCGTCCGTCCGTCTGTCCGTCCGTCCGTCTGTCACCAGGCTGTATCTCATGAACCGTGATAGTTAGCCAGTTGAAATTTCTACAGATTATGTATTTCTGTTGACGCTATAACAACAAATAATAAAAACCGGAAAACACAAACAAAAATCCCATACAAAAAAGTTTTTTTTTTCGTTTTTATAAATAATGGTACGGAACCCTTCGTGCGCGAGTCCGACTCGCACTTGGCCGGTATTTTTCTACCAACCCTGCTAACTGCTAGCAGTTCTCTCATTTATAAGTACTTATTTCATTAAGTGATTTTGGAAGGCTATGGGGGAGGCCTATGCCTAGCAATAGTACAAAAAAGGCTAAGGAAAAAGAAATTGTTTATTAATGTAACCCAGAGTTTGATAGTGATGATCATGTAAACTTACATAACATACTTTTGGAACTGATTATACCTACCTTGTCAGTAGCAGAGGTAACATGCGATGCCAAAAGGAATATCTGTCTCTATAGCTGAGCATCCAGTTGCCAACTTCCAGGGTGACCTGCATCCGGACCTGGGCGTTCTCGTCAAAGAGTTTCTCTGCCATCGGGCTGATGGACAGCTCAAAGCATCTCGCATTGCCTGCTATAACTACTGCTCCTGTAAAAAGAAATTAAACTATTAAGATTCAAGTTTTCTATTTTATAATAATTTCTGTAGGAACTGGAATGCATTTTAGGAATATGATCATGCAGTTGCAATTTCATTTAATATAGTGAAATTGCAACTGACAAACTATTTTCATCATGGGTTACTTAGTTACTTTTTAAATTAGCTGTGCACAGTAAGTTGACTTATTATGTTCATTTTCAAATTCAAGGAATCGGAAAAATCTTGTGGTGATATTATAAGATAAATAGATTGTGTTAAAGAATTACCAATAGCTTTGATGGACGCAACTCGTACTCGAAAATGTTGATGTGCATAATTAGACAAGAGAGGTTTCACATAGCTCTCCGATTGGAAATGAAAGTCCCTCTGTAGTGATTTGGTCACCATGATTATACACTCACAAGCCTCAAGCTTCACACTAGGGTACGGATCAGCAACCGTTTTAGTGAGGATGTTAGACAAGTCATTGATAAAAGGACTCAAAAGATAAGACACTTTGTATTTCTCCAGTATTTTGTGTACAAGCTGAATAAGCACCAGACGGATTTCCTCAGATTCCTCCACGATTTCCGGACAGCCAATACGACGGACTATTACCGGCAGTATATAGGTCAAATAGTAATCATTTAGTGGAAGTTTTTCAACAAAATTCGATATTATCAACGCCGCGGTTTCCCGACATCCCTCAGAAGCGTCAGAGAAGCTCTTCAAGACGTAAGCGTACACTTCTGGGAAGACAACCGTCAGGTCACAGTCCTTGTTCACTGGGTTTTCAAATATCTCTTCATTTATTTTCACCAGCGCCTGTTTCCGAGCCATTTTTGACTCGCTTTGTAACATAGTGATATGGGCCTCCAACGCAACGCGAGGATTATCCATCAGAGACGATTTCGTATCACTCATTTTTGTAATATCAATAATTCGACGATCGCTAAATCAGAATTATCGACAAAACAAAAATACTTGATAAACAAAATCGGTTTCCATGACGACCTGGTGACAATGACATTATGTGATTGAAATTGACAGCCCGCGGACATTTATGTGGTTTTAGTTAGTAATCCCCAATTCCACAGTCCCGCCGTCCATTTTTGTTTCCTGTCTGCTGTTATGTAGCGTAGCGTTGCATTTTTTACCGTGTTTTCCAACTTTCTGTCGTAATCCATCCTTATTCCCAACTTAAAAAAAAACTCTGTTTTTGTAACAAATCCAACAGGCCGAAAATAATCAACAATTTGTTGGTTCCTTGTCCAAACGCAAAACTATCTTTGATTTTTAGTTCGTATTTGATGTTATTTATAATGCCCAATAGGTAGCGACAGTGGCTAAAGTAAAACTATATTTCTTATGGAGCCAATTATGAATCCACGGCGGTTTAAATTAGGTACGTACGATTCATAGCAAGGGAAAAGGTAACGAATAGCTGGCAGGAAGGTGTAAGCCACTGGCCGCAGCCAAGTGAATAGGACGAATAGTTGCTGCACTCGGACGTAATACTTTTATAAAAATCAAAACTAATAATCGCCTAAAATGAACTGTCTGATTGTCAGAGACAGTCATCGATCAAAATTTCTAAAACACGTGTACATCTCCAGCATGCCACAACGTGCACCAATCACAGCTCGCCAAGTAAAGCTGTCAACGTTTTCATTTCGATGAATGGACGAGATTCTTCTATCACTTTAATTTTGTGCTATTTCTATTTATTCTGTAACAAGTTGCGTTGTCCGTAGCAGCTGGAGTTAAATTTAGCGTAGCTCATTAGCAAATATTAGTGCAAAATGTTGAAATTAAGTGTGTTTCATTTATTATTCTTGGCGACAATCGTGCAGTTATCGCTTGCATTAAGGGAAGGCGAATGCGAAGTTTGTATCAAAACCGTAGAGAAATTCGCAGCCACGTTATCAGATGATGTCAAGAAGGTCCCTAAATCAATCGAGGCTGAGTTCAAGAAGTTCTGTAAAGGGTCCAAGAATAAAGAGAACAGGTTTTGTTACTATTTAGGCGGTCTGGAGGAATCTGCGACCGGTATCTTGGGTGAACTCTCAAAGCCCCTGAGTTGGTCTATGCCCGCAGACAAAATCTGTGAGAAGTTAAAGAAGAAGGACGCACAGATCTGCGACCTCAGGTTCGACAAACAGATCGACCTAAACAACGTAGATCTGAAGAAACTCAAAGTGCGAGATCTGAAGAAGATCCTGAACGACTGGGATGAGGTCTGCGAAGGTTGCATCGAGAAGTCAGACTTCATCAAAAGAATAGAAGAGCTAAAACCCAAGTATATGGGCAAATCTGAATTGTAGAATAGCTCAATTCAAATTTTAGGTAAGGTTATGTTCTGCAAGCTTCTTTCATATTGCAAATATTTAATTGTCAAGCCATAAAATCGCCCATACTATATCTAATTGGTTATGGTAAACATGGCAACAAACTTGTACTTTCTGTGACTGTGAGTCATAATCAAATACAAAAAATCTAAACTTTTGTGATGCAATCAGAATAATTGCTTCAATAAATTGTTAAAGGAAAAGGTCAATAACCTTTAGCACCAAACATCATATTTGTTAAAATCCATTCTTATTGGAACACAACTCTCACATACAGATTTTATATTTGTTTGGAAAATGACAATTTCTGATTTGGGTACTGAAATTGAGCAGACTTTTGAAAAAAAAATGAGCATAAAAAGCAACTCAATTTTATAATATAACTGTTACAAGACTTGAACATAAAATAATAATATTTAAAATGACATCCTGCATTGACTAATATCTACCGAGAAACATGCATAGGCCTTCAACTGATAGGGCCATAGAAAGATTTAAAAATTGAGACACAATTACATGAAAGAACTAATAAGTCAAACAAACCCTCCCTATGATACAACTTTTTGCTAGGCTCACACTTCTAATATTATTGAGTTATTGCAGCATGCTTCCATCATAGCTTCTACCCATCATCAATATTATTGATCCTTCTACAATACAATTTCTATATTGTATATAACCTCAAAGCTTTTCTCCATAGAGTAAGGTAGGCAAAAACAACAGAATCCCACCTGTTATAATCTGAATCCTCCATGTATAAAAAGTAGGAGGTGGCATTCCATGAGCCCCCGCATTCACAAACGATTTGATTTGATAAGTTGTATGTCTACCTCGTTCAATCGAATCGAAGTGTTTGTGAATATGAGGCCAGGTGTCTGTTGAAACAATTTTGTAGTGTAATAAACAACTAGCTGTGCCCCACAACCTTTGTCTGTGTGAAATTATTTTTTTAATCAGAAGTTGTTAACAATTTCAAGTTTTCTTTTCTCTTACATGGATCTGATGGATCACTAATTCTTCTTCTAAAATAAAAGTACCCCAAGCTACTCCTTATAACATCAGTTATCAGCCAGTAAAAGTCCCATAAAAATTGGCCTGGCACTTATGGAGATTTACCGGAATAAACAGACACAAAAATAAAAAAGGTTTTTGGTGTAACCATTTCTTCTATTTTTCATATGCATTCAGTAACAAGCTGTTATTTCGAAATTACAAAAAGCCACTTCAATTTTATTTATTTGTATAGATGCCTAGTCTTGCCACTACTAATTGTTCATTATTTCATCATCTGCCTAGCCTTTTCCAAACAATGTTGGGATCAGCTTCGTCTCAACACATACTGTATGTGGAGTGTAGTGTATACTTTGTGGAGTGACTGCCTGATCTGACCTCCACAACACATAGTACAGGGTAATACAATAGCTTATGATAAATTGTTATTTATTTGTTCCAGATTAATTCATGGGACACTTATGTGATATCACATCTCAGCAACAAGCCCTGGTGAGCCGTGGAAGCGGCAGTCCCAGTGATCAACAGACTTTGCATTTTACGAACTGTATGCAAGATTGCAAGCGTGTGTGGAAAATGCATGTGTTGATTAAATTATTATTGCTACTAAGTAATTAAAATATTTTTTCGACGTTACTTGTTTTATTTAATGTTCGGTTCTGAAAATACATCTTCCATTCAATCAATCAATCAGTTTATTTGTGAAACATAGGTGTTTACATAAATGAATAGAGGGTGCGCTATGTTTTGTCATAATTAAGACATACAAATTTATAAGTGACCCATTATTAAGTAGTTTCTACATACAGCTGTCTCTTTAAGCTGGTTGCAATAGGTATTATCTGTGATTCCTGAACCATAATGTGAATTTTTGATTGTCAGTAAAGTAAAAGCAACCCCGTACTGTCACCGAAACTCTCCTTTGACTACTGTAGGGACTATTCCTGCTTGCAGCACCAGACTGCTATGAACACTAAAAAAAACTTTTTTTTTTTTTTGTTCTATTCCTATTTAGAAAGGGTGGTCAAACATCTGTGATCATTAACAGGTCAGGGTATTGGTCAGCACAGGAAATAGATGTGGTCATTGTGCACTGTTTTTTTTTTTTGTGAATTTTTTTTAAAATTGAGCAGATTCAACTTTTCAAGATATACATACATAAAATATTTTGCTAACTTTATTGACTCTTCAACCCAACACTCATAGCAGCAATGGAACAATAAGGCACTTGCGGTAGTATAAAGGTAAATCTTGGATACCATGGATCTATGATAGATGGTATAATTATAACAGATCTAAAGCTGCAATGCATCGCACAAGTGCATGTATGGACACAGATTTTTATGAGTACCATGATCTACCTAATGATATTTGCCATGTTGAGTGGAAAATTGAAATCAAATTCTTTAAAAAGTTCACAACATATTGGAGGATACTAAATAAAACAAAAAATTAGTTCACACTAATAACTTTATTGCAGGGATGCTTGATCTAGTACATATAGATTCACATAATTGATTGAATACATAAATAACATGCATATTGATGACACATGAGGGATCCCAATTAGTGGTACTTGTAGTTCCTGTGGTGCTCTGAAAAATAGAAAATAAATATTTTAAATTCTTGTCACATGATACTAAATAAAACATTTTTAAACAAGACTAGATTTATGCCTCTTCTTGCTAAGATTCAAATTGGTTCTTGAACTGTTACTTTTTACTCCCTTAGCCATTATTATTTTAAAACCACCATTGGAAAATCATACTTTTTTGTTGCAAATGAGTACTGGATATCTACCCATTAGGATACACCTCAATATTGCATCTCAATGAAAGAATCATCAATATCTTTTACAAAACATGTCACTCCAACATTGGTTTTCTTTCAGAACCAGCTTTCTGCTTTTATAGTTGCTCAATGCTCAAACTTCAGTGAATGCCTCTGTTTTTCTTTTTTTTAGAAACCTCTGTTCTGTCAAATTACTGAGCAAAGGTAAACCTTTCCAGTTCTCCATATGTATGGCCGTCTCAAACCATATCCCCATAAAAGCTAAGTAATCAACCTGAATTAAAACTAGAAAAAGTGATTCCTTACTCATTTTTCCGTAGTTAATGACATAGAAGAAAGTCATGCTGCCAGCCAGCAGCTGGAAGAAGGGGGCAATGCCCACCTTCTTTGGCTGCATGTACTTGTGCTGCCACCTCCACCAGGCTGCAATCATAACAACATTTATGTTTATTGTTCAAAGAAGTAGCTAAAGGCCTTGGATTTGAAATAATAAATTGTCTTTATAGTTGAACCTTATAACATTCATAATGTCATAAAAATTGTAGCATGTAAATATTGTCTTCGACTTTAGTGACTAAAATTCTAAGTCAAATATTATGTTACCTTACATAAATAATGTTAGGGTCTAGTAATAATACAAGTATCTTGGGTGGATGTGAAGTGTGCCCATCTAATGTTTGATCTCAAATCTAACTTTCATGCAGCCAATGAAAGTTAGATTTTACTTTATTCAGGACGAAATACTAAATACCGTCCAATGAGATATTTTCAATACATTTCTAACCTCAAAATTATACATAGATCAAAAAAAATCGTATTTAACTGGGTTGTTACCTCGGCTGAAAGCGCCAGCGACGGCCTGAGGCGACTTATTCCTGCGTGCGAACCATGCACCGAGCTCATTGATTTTTACCTGTCCGAAGGGAGTATCAGCTGAAAACGAGATTGAAAATTACATAATCAAAATGGTAAACTCAAGAGCGACAAGATACCGACTGAAATCATACTTACGCTTGCCATAAAAGCGGGCGGGGTCATAGGGCCCGTGGGTCGCCGGGTTGTATTCCTTAGGGTAATCACCGAAACCCATGATTACAGAATTTCACAAAATTTTTATGGAATGAAACTGACCTCGGATTTCGGTGTCGATCAATCTGTCAATTCAAACTGTCAAATTTAAACCATAGCTAATGTTAGTATTTTATGCCTACGTAGGATCGATTTTCTTAGCTGGTGTAATAATGGAAATCATTAAACTTTAATTCTATTCAATATTTAAAGCTTTCATAAATATGATAATTTTCTCTGCGCATGATGGATGTAAAAGAAATAAAAAAAATGAATAAAGTAAAAAAAATGCTGACATAAATTGTTAACTATCTGTGGACTTCCCTCTATATTTCAAATAATTGTAGTCTATGATTATACAGCAGATTTCATTCTTTGTGAGGTGTGCACAATTTGTTTATTTCTTAAATAGTATCCGAATAATTAAGCAAAATGGTCTTGGAAAGTACTATGATTTGTGTGGATAACAGTGATTATATGAGAAATGGAGATTTCCTGCCAACAAGGCTGCAAGCACAGCAAGATGCCGTAAACCTGGTATGTCATTCTAAAACACGGTCAAATCCTGAAAATAATGTGGGTTTATTGACGCTAGCTAATGTAGAAGTGTTGGCGACGTTAACCAGTGATGTTGGCCGCATAATGTCCAAGTTACACCGTGTCCAGCCTAACGGCAATATCAATCTTCTGACTGGCATCAGAATTGCTCACTTGGCGCTGAAGCATCGTCAGGGCAAGAACCACAAGATGCGCATTGTGGTGTTCGTCGGCTCTCCAGTAGAACTTGATGAGAAAGAACTAGTTAAACTAGCTAAAAGGTTGAAGAAGGAGAAGGTAAATTGTGATGTGGTGTCGTTCGGCGAAGATGCAGAAAATAATCCTGTGCTGACAACCTTTGTGAACACTTTGAATGGTAAAGACAGCAACACGGGAGGTAGCCATTTAGTATCTGTCCCAGCTGGTGGCTGTGTTGTACTCTCTGAAGCTTTGATTTCTAGCCCATTAATTGGTGGTGATGGAGCAGGTCCATCTGGCTCAGGTTTGTCTCCATTCGAATTTGGAGTTGATCCAAATGAAGACCCTGAGCTGGCACTTGCCCTGCGTGTGTCTATGGAGGAGCAGAGACAGCGCCAAGAAGAGGAGTCTCGCCGGCAACAACCAACTACTGAAGGAGGAGAGGCTGGGAAGACTGGGGAACCTCAGAACACTGGTATGGAGCGAGCTCTGGCTATGTCTCTAGGTCATGAAGCTATGGAACTGTCGGAGGAAGAGCAGATTGCTCTGGCTATGCAGATGAGTATGCAACAGGATGCTCCAGCTGCTGAAGAGAACATGGATGTTTCAGAAGAGTATGCTGAAGTCATGAATGATCCTGCATTCCTTCAAAGTGTACTGGAAAATCTCCCAGGGGTTGATCCTCAGAGCGAAGCTATCCGCAATGCTATGTCCACCATCAAAAAGGATAAGGATGAGAAAGATGACAAGGAACAAAAAGACAAAGACAAGGATAGCAAGGGTTCTGGTTCCTCGAAGTAAACACAGAATTATTTTTCAATTTTTATAATTGATACATTTTGCTCGTAAACTTTAACATTAGACACCATAATATGATACAACCAATATAAATTTAAAAAATACAGATTGTTTATAATTTAAACTTGTGTTTATTTCCATGTGATCCAATTTAGACCTTCAATTTTTTCGAACCCTGGAAATAAGTTCATTGTTATGTTAATATTTAGAATATTATCTGTAAGCAATCTGTAATAAAATTAATTAAAATGTCATGGCTTTTTAAATTGTCTTTGACACTTACTTGAATCTTCAAAGAACCTGGAACTTTGAAATTTCTGTTTACATTCGATTAATTTATGTCTTCTCTGTTCCTCATTGAATTCGTTAACTACATTTGCTACCTTGTATTCGTCTTTATCTAAAACGAAAGAAAGGTGATTCAGGTGTATAGAACACTTCATATAAAATTATATTATAGAGTTCTATTACCTTGTGTGAAATTGGACTGGATTCCTTTAGTGATTATCATCCTTTAAACTATAATCAGTCACTCTTGCAAATGCATAGGAATGCAGACCAATCACTAAAATAATAGATTATATATTACAAAACTGGAAATATTCAAGAAATCAGAATCCAGTATTGGGGAAAGCAAAAGTGTACTAATCCACATTTAAATAGATGACCGTTTTATAGCTATTAAAAATATGATGAGACATTTTCTAAAGCTGATGTTCCTTACCTAGAAATGGATAAATCCAAGGTGTAATTTGGCCATAAATGAAAATACATACAAATGTGGGTTGGGCCACTTTTGTACAGACAGCCCCATTTATTTATTACAACTATTGAAATTAATTTTTTACTGTATTAGAATTCTATACCGGCGTTAGTAACCGTTCTCGCGCTATCCTGGGAAATTTTGTTTAACAATAAATAAGAGCTCTTTATATCTTCTAACTGGGGTTTGAAACTTCTATTGCTGTGGGCAGGTGCTGAAAAATTGTAAAACATTTCAATAAATTCTAATATTCCAAAATTGTCCTTGAAATACGATAAGTAGACAAAGTAAAATATGATGCTTAATTATTTTATGAATTACCTCTGCCTGCTTGTTAGAAAGAAAAATAGCATTACACTATCCACCATTATCCAATGTTTCAGAGAAAATCTTTGAGATGCATAAAAAATTGTTGATTAGTTGTGAAGTATGTATCAGCTGCTGTATTGAAGTAAATTGTTGATAACAAAGGGAGGTCTTATTTGCAAATCCTACGTAAGGAACGGTACCGAAAATTATACCGAACGTAGGTAGGTATAGGTCATACCATATTCTGATTTCTGAATAATTCCATACCCACTGCTACTATGTGTAGGGAATCCAGAGACTAGAAAAAAAAAATAGAACCACCTGAGGCCCTAGCACGAATTTTACCACATAGCATCGTATTGTAAACATTAACTTCGACGTAACTGGAATTCAAAAAGCATCTCTTACTACTACGTACGAGGATATAATTTTGACTGCTCGAACGTTAGGCCCTTAGTACAAAACTTGTGTCAAAGTCTAGCGTTACAATACGATGCAATACGTTAAAATTCGTGCTAGGGCCTCTGAGCAAACAAGTCGTTCGAACCACAAGCTGTATTTTCTTTTTCTCCTCGCTCATCTTGGTTTTAAGTTAATACTCACGATATGGTCTAGTCAGAGGAGTTGGCGACGTTTCTTTATTTGATAATTCTTCTTTGGTTGGTGACGGCGATTTCCTTTTTGCTTCTGAAATTGAAAACATGTTGAAGCTTCTAATTCTTCTCACTCAAGTAATTTGATATTGATAAAGACAAAAATTCGCAAACACACATAATGTTCCTCTCTTATTTATTTCATTCTCCTTAAGGTAAAAAACCCTGTCATGCATTAGCACGTTGTTTGAAGGCTTGAGGCTTATCCCCGTCAAGGCACTAGCCTAGTCTAGGCATCAACTTCTTAGGTGAAGTATCTAATAATGCCCTATGGTTATCACGATGATGTAATACCTAATCATAATTCGAATGATTGTTACCAGCAGCTGCAATTCTGTCATGCATTGGCGATCTACATCTATTCGGAGAGCGCGGGGGTGTTTTATTCTTGTCTGAAAATATATTCCATGCTCAAGATTAGATTAAAATTTATTTAACACAATCATATTTCAATTCTGACAGTTTCCACAGTCATACCAATATGTACCAACCCACAATCTATGTCAAACGGTAAATCGTCACAAAAATATTAGGTAAAACAATCAAATCGTATGATTAATTGTTTAAAAATTATTTATATTATCTGTTTTACAATTAAATTGGATGACATGACAGTTTTATGTGGGTTGGTATGGATACCTGCAAAAAAAATAGCTTTTCACCTACTTGCCGTCCAATGTTTGATTTCGGGTGGTTCGCGGTTTTCTAGCTTGAATTTGTGCGTAGTAGAATTCGAGTAATCTGGAAGAACGATTGATTAACAAAGTGGCAATCAGCAAACGTAAGGACGTATTTTTTCATCGCAAATGTCGCTGGTACTAACGCACTCCAAACGAGATTCAGTCGCAGCCAGTAAACCTTAGCTCCTGTTCAGAAATTCAGTGTTGTGGTTAACGCACGTCATCTGCGATATGCGATTTAGATGCTGCAATGCAGACGCGGTGTAGTCGCTCGTAAGTATAACAGAGATTCTTCAACAGTAGCATAATGCGTCTGACGGGCGCAGTGGCGTGGGCGCGCCTGAATATATTCAAACGCGCGTACGTAGCGATACAAACGAGCTTTGAACGCGCTTCTCGCGCTCGTTTATATAGCTTCGTATGCGTATTAAAATCGATACAAACGCCGGCGCATTTAAAATAGAGACTCCGTATGAATACGCTCTAAGGTAGAGCGGCCTCGGCTAGGTGCAGAGAAGATCTTTGCGTGATGGCTGGTAGCTGCTAAATGAGAGTGGTTGAATGGCGTGCTATTAAAGATGCCTAGGTGTATACAGCAGTGGACCGAGATTGACATAGGCAGATGATGATGACAGGTGGGTAACTGTTTGACTTGAACATACTGTGCTATGTGGCAGCGTTTATCTAATTCGAATATTTTACTTCCAAAACTCTTTCAGTATGTGAAAGGTCGGTTCCACCACTATTAAAGCATTAGGTTCATATTTATTATCATTATTACATCACATACATGATGTCTAGCTGCATCTCTTGACACAGAAGTAAAATTAAAATAATACTGCTATGAGAGGTGATAACGCTCCTGTTCAGATTCATATAGCACCTACTTTACAAGCTAGTGATGCTCAGCGATATACCTCGACTTATATCCGGTGATCTTTTTGGTGTCAGCATAGACGGACTTCTGTTATTAGATCTTCTACCTGGTATGGATGAGGACGAAGGCCGTAATGCTGGAAAATGAAAACATGCTGAGAAAACTAAACTTCTTATTTGATACTTAGGTAAAGCCGCGCGCATACGTGATGCTAAGATATTCTAAATGCTGAAAATGACTAGGCCTTGGAATTTTCGCAAGCAATTTGTATGATTCTGCGTTTTACAAACGGAGCCAACGTCGTCCGTTTAAAAACGCACGCTGTTATAAAATATGCCGAAGGCAAATTGGCCACTCGTTCAATTGTTATTTCGACTTTGTTTTTTATAATAGGCTGAGCATCATAAAACACAGGTTGTGTTACTTTTGCTATCAGGAGAATTTGGATGCAGGAGCGAGCGAAGCGAGCTCTGGACTTGGGGCACACGGCTCGGAGAGGTTAGGCGAACGAAGACCCCGACATCCCCTTCGTGTTAGGTTTCAGTGAACTCTCCAGACAGCAATAGGAGCTTCGCGTAGCGGGGCTACGTCGACTACGCTTTTTAGGCGAATATAGAACCACTAATATTCCGCAGGAGTCCTCCGAGCACCAGATTCCATGGACACCTCAGTGTTTTTTACGTGCCGGATAACCTTAAAAACCTAAATAGTTCAATTTGCCGCGGTATTTTGTAAACGGCGATTGAATTGTCTATGAAATGTTGTGGCATCTTACAAAGTGACAAGGCGATTTACATTTTACCTTGGGCATATTTTAAAACAGCGAGCGTTTTTAAACGGACGACGCCGTTTGTAAAACGCGGAATTATACAAATTGCCTGCGACAGAATCATTAGAAACGGGGTAGAATACAACTGAGACCATCAAAGTTTTCACCAGCATCGGAAAATACTAGGGATCCCGCCCGACAACCAAGGCAGGTTAAGCTGTTTTCTCTGTGAATTTCTACAAAAACTTCAGTTCATCGGAAAATTGCACTCACATTTACCGCCAAGGTTAGCTCTCAGGATGGGAATTTTAGTATCCGGAAAGACATTGGGATTAGTAATCGACTCCCGTAACTTGTTCCCGGATACCGTGACCTTCGTGGCTGTCCAAAACAAAACGGCAAATACTATTATAGTGACAATCAAAATCCCGCCGCTACCCCCGTGCGGATAGATGTAGGTAGTGATGCGGGCCACGCGCCAGAATATTAAGTGTCCAAGAACACTCGTGACAACATCAAATTTATGAAGCTTTACTGAAATAGAACCGTCGAAAGTTCGGTTGTTAAACTAAGTATTTACTTTGGAACTTGTCTTAACTAAAGAAAACTGCCGTGTGATAACTACCGCGCTACTATTGAACAATATTCGGGCAACTTCTCAATAGTCGATCAACAAACGTGCAACAGTAAGGCAAATTAAACGCAACAGTGAAAAAACAGCGGCATTATGTGATACCTACTTCAATTTAACGGATATACATAATGATGGCATTTCACATGGAGCATTTGTCAAAAATAATCACGTATTGCAAAATGTACTGTATCGGTTTATAAGTAGGTATTACGTCCATTTTATACGTCTTCTGAAACATGAATAATTGAGTAAATAATCCAAGTGGAGTGCAAGCACAAGAGAATTTAACGAAAGCTGTTACTCACGTATTTTGGTGCTGATCAACTTTGTTCGCTGAAGAGAGGCGTTTTGGGAGGGAGATTCTCTGTTTTCCGCTTGAAAAAACATTCCATTAATCAACAGAAATACGTGGAAGTTTCAAATGTCTTTATACAGTATTTCAACGGTAAAAATGTATTCTAAGGACACTTTCCACAGGTGGCCGTGCGGTTTGCTCTGTATGGGAAATAACTCAATTTGAGATGCGCTTAACCTAGCAATAAAGGCACTCAATGTACCTACCCATCATACTTTATCCATTTCAGCCCGGACACACCCACCGTTGAGTATTAACCTCATTTCTTCTGCCATACTTCCCGGTTCCATGCGTCCCTCATTCAAGTGAGACTGACGATATCGTTAAATCAAGGCGCTATTGGACCGTTCGCTACTTTGGCAAAACCTTGGCCACAACTTTGCACCACGTCTAGCCAACATACGCACGTACATTTTATAAACAGCGGATCGAAAATGTAACAATAGGGAATTCTCGTAGCAGGATAACACGACACGGAATATAATACAAATCATAAATAATCACTATGATGTACCTTTATTCTTCCGGTTGGGAGATTTCGTACCGCTAAGGTGTGGCGGTGTGACCTTTTCAGCACCGTCTATAAAAATAGGTACGTTTTATTATATGAAATTTCTTTGGTTTTATAAAACACAATAAAACTATACCAAATAATGTGCGAGTCCGAATCGTACTTAGCCGGTATCTTTTACGTTAAAATCCCAAATATGGTATAGTATAATATTATCTAGTTAAATCAGTCCCAATCTTTATGTGGGTTGGTACGTTGTGGCAGAACTAAGCTCATCGTATACCCGTATTAGTATCTAACTTTTGAGTACAATACCTAACTAACAAGAGACTCACATACTTATGTACTTAAAATAACATCATGCCTGTAATGCCCGAAGCGTGAAAACCTTTATAGTTCACTTACATTTCGCCAGTTAGGTCTAGGTTCCATGTAATAGGGGCGAGTGACTCACTAGGGTTATTGTACGGCCACGGCTGGTCCCTCCTGATAGTCAACCTTTTGTTGAGTGGTGTCACCAACGGCTTGCCGTATCCCTTGTTTTCGGCGCTCTTGCAGGTACCAGCACCTAGAACAACAGTCATGTAGAGGATGGTGTCTTCCCTCTCACACGCACGTTGTGCTGCGAGTGAATGGGCAGGCGTAAGCTGCTTTATTTGGTGCCATTTTTAATGATTGGTTACAAGCACGCCTGCATGTACGCAAGCAGGATTGCTGAAAGGCAGTAGCAAAAAAAAAGCAAAAAGTGTCTGGGTTGCAGAAAAGTCAGAATTTGACTCCGAATCCCTTTGTAGCTGCCAAATACTGGGACAGGATCATTAACTTACAGCAACTCACTGCTAGAAGTGCTAGCCATACCTCTCCGCTCCCAGCCCTTTAAACTCGATATTCAGCGACTCTCATCCAGTTGCTGCTTGTGTGACCTAGCTGTAGCTGAATGATATGCTATTAAAATAAGTACTCACGAGCGTTTCTATTTTGAAATTTAGTGTGGTTCATGGTGTCCAAAACGTCGTCTGCAGTGGGTGGATGCCCTGGATTCACACTGTTCACTATTTTTGAACGAGCTAAAAATAACAAAGAAATTTGTTGTAATATTTTAACCTCTTTGTTTAATAATCACGAAAGCTTGTTCGTGCCCGGAACATGAGCCGCACCAGCTCGTCCTCCGGACTAACTATTCAAACTTGTGGCGCTCTAGAGACCAAACGCGTGGGCCAATTTTGATGATTCTTATGTCAAACGATTAATCTTAAAATTGTGAGTGTTACTAACACATGAGAGTAATCAAAATTCAATATCTGCTACAAGCTGACGCCATATTTATCTTAATATCTACACCTGTAATTACAAGATTAGCAAATTCATTGTTTGAAAGTAATTCGAAATGAAAAATCGTATATAAAGTGGAAAAATCAAAAACTATAGTAATTAACTAAAAATTTAATAACTAATTAAAAAACAGCCACATTTGGAAGGACTCATTCCACATTTTATTAAGTTTATATTCAAATGGTCCCGAGTGCTCTTTTTAGTTTTTTTATCGAATATTAGAAGTAAAATTAATCAAGGTGTACTCACTATCTAAAAACTCGTGTCCCGAAGGTGTCTCACTGGGCAATTTGCAGGAGTTTATACTTGCTGTGTATTCTGTACACAATACCTTTTATTAATGTCATAAACTCACTGCTCTAGTGGTCACTAAGCAGTATGGGATCTTGGGTTCAATATAGTACGATCCCATGGCAAGGCTACTTGATATTGATTCTTTTCAGCAGGGTATTTTGCACCCTATTGTCTGAGACTCAAAGCTACATTAGGCGAAATGTCGTAGGTACATCGAGAGCACCGCGGGACGTAATATTATATAATTAGGGAATTCTCAATAGCAGCCTGGAATTTTGATTTTGTCAAAATGGCTTTTGAAAGCAGTAATGTGGACTTACTAGTACTAACTACTTGATATTGATTCTTTTCAGCAGGGTATTTTGCACCCTATTGTCTGAGACTCAAAGCTACATTAGGCGAAATGTCGTAGGTACATCGAGAGCACCGCGGGACGTAATATTATATAATTAGGGAATTCTCAATAGCAGCCTGGAATTTTGATTTTGTCAAAATGGCTTTTGAAAGCAGTAATGTGGACTTACTAGTACTAATAAACATCATCTTCTCGGGGAATATAAACAAGCGTAATATTATGTTATAGCTAAGGCAAGAGACCAGTTGATCTTGATCAGTTGAGAAGTGTTCCCTGAGTTGCCATACTTTGCTAAGACAAAATATAAAATCATGTTGTTGTGACTAAATTGAGATATTTACCTGGTGAACCGCTTATTTCCGGAAGTTTATCTACCTCCTTCTTCGCGCTTATGGAATGATCCTTACGCCGATCTTTACTTAGGTCCTTACTTCGCTCAATGCTTGGTTGCCCTTTTCGAAATAAATTATTTCCTTTACGTATGTCAAATATCAAACAAATTAAAAAGCCTCCTTGCGCCTAGTGCAACCAGTTTTGCGAAAATTAACATAAAAGTACGTGTGTATTGATGTCATGTTAATGAAATGTTTTGAGAATAGGGCTGGACTGTATTAGGGAATTGCAATTTCTGCAGACTGTCACTCGCAGCTAACTTCTGAGCCGCCAAAAAGTTTGAACAGAACTATGCTATAGGTATAAAAAATATCCAATATAACCCAGGTCATCAAAAGGTAGACAGGGTTAATTTCGTATTTTTATAATTAATCCATTTACTTACGAGATGTGCTTCGTGGGGGTGTGCGACCCGGCGTAGTGTTTCGCGAGGTAGCCATCCTAGAGTTTGGCGAGCCGGATTCGGCTGAGTTACTCCTGCTACTCAAGCTCCGTGGGTTTCTGACTGCGCCCGTAATCGTCATACCTTTGATCTCTTGACGGAGCCCTGAACAAACGAACAGGTTTTGCAGATGTTGTACTTGTATGCTGGCGAACATTCATTTTAGGAATTTGTCATCATTATCATCTAGTCTTACTACACTCACAGCAGGACATGGGCTTCAGTTTGCTTGCACCAACTCCAAGTTTACCTGATTTAAGGCTATATAGCATTCTGAAATAAAGGTCTTACGTATTTTGGAGGAAATGTGCGAAGGTATTAAGTAAGTAATTTTTAGTACCAAATCCAAACCGACTGCTAAAAAAGGAGGAGGTTATGTATTCTTCAAGGTTTTTTTTTCATTCACACTGATTACTCGCCGATTTACGTGATTTTTTTTTCATTTAGTAGAGGAAGGCCGCGCGGTGATCCCATACACATTCCAATAACTTTGTTTGAGAAGTTTATGAGTTAGCTCCCTATAATAAGTTATTTCTTTTTCTTGGCCTACGTCGAAGACATGATAGTCCCTTAATGGCATAAGAGTTGTCAAATCAGGTTTTTCAACTCGATATGCTGAAAAAGTTACAAGGTCTATCAACATGAAAAAAATATCATTCATAAGGGGATTCATGTTTATTATTCTGTCTAGTCAGAATTTTATTTTATTACCTACATTTTGAAAAATGTCTTTGTAACGTCTATTAGTTTGCAAAATCTCGATAGCAAGGAATGCGTTTTAATTGATTCTTATACTACTTTTAATTCATGAATCAACAGTTGCATTTAATTTAGGAACAAAATAATTGACTTAAAAAGTCTGCAACTTACTTGAAGCATTGCTTTCCCTGTACGGCGTGCGCTTGGCAGGTACGTCAGAGGCGGCGCCGCGATTCGGTAGTATACGTCGGTTGCGGCTCTGCGGTTGATCGGGCTCTAAAATACATTTTACATAATATATAGGTACTCATCCGTCACATTTGAGTGATATCTATAGGTGAATTATACTTAGATATTTTGGGCGTATGGCCTTAATCCGAACAGTGCCATTTTGATTTTTCAAATAAATTTATAAACTATTTCACATATATTTGAAGGGCATTTGGTGAAAAAGCGTCCTCCTGTCAATGTCATTAAAGCCTCAAAAGAACCATGCAGCACTTTACGTGTTTGAAGTAACCCTATGTGGGTTAGTACTTTTGGGCATATCGGGACATCTAACTGACAGATTACCTAAATATATAATTTTATTTTAAAATAGCGACCCGTCCCGGCTTCGGACGGATGCAATTTGCTTATGAAAAATATGAGAAGTAAAGCTAGCAAGCAAGAAAACAACCAAATTTTCTTTCACACAAACTCAATAAAAACCCCTACGAAAATCCGACCACTATAAAGTTCGTTCCACATTTGAGTATGTTTTGTCTAATTGCACTCGGCTATAGTTTGAAAATGAACTTGGATTGTTTTTTTTTTTGGAATTTTATAAATGCTTGTGGGTTGGTACATATTTGGCAAAACTGTGTCGTTCCCTTTCACTTACTTAAAACATTTGGACATGTCAGTTTCCCTTTCCGATTGATTTAAAAGCAACGAAGGATTCGTGTTGAATAAAGCTGTATTTCTGTAAACCTAAAAACACAAAAAAGTGCTCCTCTTTGACGTATGGTTTGGTTAACTGAAGATACCTACTTACAAGACTCATCACTTTTCACTAAGTGACACCTAAAGAAGTGCTTAAATATTCTTGCCACCTGATGGAATTTCGTCACACGCTCGACAATATCGAAATATATTTACTGAAACGATCTAATTGAATTATACTTACTGAGTGCAGCAATCTACTCAATTCTTACAGGATATGGGATCAAGGGGTGACATTAATGAAACCAAGATTACATGACATTATTTATTGATAATTGTAACAACATAACAAACGTACCAACTACAAGTACTTTATACAAATCTAATGCATTCTATGCGAACTAATTACAGTCTATCGTTTGCGATAGCTTAGTTGAGCGCCAAGGTTTGCTGCGACAATAAAACTAGAATCGGCATGGGTAAGATTGCAACATCATTCTTACAGCTGGACAAGGATCTTTTACCGTGTGGTCAAAATTGGTACTTGTCCGCCTTTTTTATTTAATTTTCTCTAAACAATGCAGAAGGATGTTCAAAGCTCACTGAAGATGGTGTCCATAACTAAGTTTCAATATGACCAATGATGTCAAGTTATTTTTTTAAATATTATATAACATTAATAGGTTTTCAACTGCGTGTGTGCGTTTGAAACTAACTACACCAGCGCCATCAGCTCAGATTCGCATTTTGTCTATTATAAATAGTTTAATAGCTTCATTAAGACAAATAATTACCAGCAGGGCCTTCCAAACTACGTTTCGAGCCAGCCGGCTCTGTGCAAGACGTTTTGCCGCAGCCCTTAGTTGTTGTATTTCATGATGACACACAATCAATTGATTTTGAATAACTAACCTAACAGAGAATAAAGTTTACAAATAAAACGTCATTTAATGAACCTGAAATCCAACAACTATACCTTGAAGTTCGAGCGTGTCCAGTTTTTAATTACCGAATTCTGCTATTCCTAAAAATATTTTTATGTATGTTAGAATCTTAAAATCTATGAAATCGTAGATTTCAAGATAGATCAAAAGAAGAAACCGCTGGAAATTGATAAATACGTAAAATTATCAACGAGACATTAAAATTCAAATTTAAATGCCTACCTACAGCTGATTCCTAAACTGGATACGCTCGACACATTGACAAAAAAGAAAAGAAAACAACAAAAAAAGACAGATTAAATATGCCTACTGGCAAGTTATCATTAACAGTAGGCGTCACATAATTGTATTACTAACTAAAAGTACGATGTTGTATTCTCAATGCTTGGCTGAGCGTTTTAAAATTAACTAGGTATCTATTATCGTCTAACTTCACAAGCGTCTATTCCTAACTAGTATTATCTTCTGTAGGTGTATTAGAATTATCCTGCTCCATACAATCATTGCTTTTACTATCATCCGTGATCACACATTCCGTACTAAACTTTCGTGCATGTACAGGCGAAACTTTCTCACTGCTTTTTGAGGACCGTTTAGTCTTACTGATACCAGGCAAGTTACTATCTTCATTTGTTTTCAAGTTACTCTGCTCTTGGGAGGTCTGTTTTTTTGTTTTTTTACTGTCGTTGCCATGGTTACGGCGTTTAGGCGCTTCATCGGAGGCGCTAGAAGCGCTACTATGGCTACGTGATCGTTTACCAGGCGTAATAGTTGGGGTAGAAGCGCGGAGCTCGCGGAGACGTTGTCTCTGTGCTGCCTTTAGCTCCATTTCGACGCAGTGCTCCGCGAACATCAGCTGTAGGGGCGCGTACATGTGGGGTAGGAGTTCTAGGTCGCTCATTGTGATCTGGGGACAAGAGTTACAAATAAGTATTGAAGAAAAATTTGCTACTTGTTTCAAAACGAGTCTTTACGGAAGTGTGACTGCTGCAGTTATTTTCTTGGCATCTAAGAGTCGCTTGCACCTATGTTTGCCGAGGTCGGTCCGCATATGGAGGCTGAAGTGCGTCAGCACTGTGTAGCGAGCGTTCATTCATTCGTTCGTTATGAATGAATGATATAGTATGTACCTGCATGTTGTCAAACGCGATGCCGACGCTGTTGTTATCGTTGAGTATGTGCGAGTTGAGTCGCGGTAGACGCGCGTATCTCTGGCTGAAGTGCGTCAGCACTGTGTAGCGAGCGTTCATCCTCCGTCCGATGTCGATAGCTTGGGTTGTCGTTGAGTGCATCTTCATTCGAGCTTCGTCGGCTAGTTCGTCCTCCATTGTCGCTTCGTGGATTAAGAGGGTCGAGTTCTGGCCTGAAATTGAAGATTGATATTACTTTTTGCGGCTTGATCAAAATTCTATCTACCAACCAGCACTGGGCCCGCGTGGTGGATTACAGCCCACTCCCTCTTATAGAGAGGAGGCCTGTGTCCCAACATTGGGAAAATTATAGGCTGATGATAACTTTTTGCTCATTTATTTTAATCTGTCAATCAATCAATCCTGTGCTTAATTTTTGACTAAGTCTTCGTTCGCATGGTATAATTTGACAAGGTTTTATAAATTGATTGCAAAAGTACGTTAGAAGCACTTTCGACAGTGAGTCCATTTACTACCTTGCTGACCGGCTAATATTTGTATACACCTTACGGTCTACAAACCACTGGGTACTGGGCCACTCTCTCACAGAGAGGAACTGTGTCTCAGCAGTGGGAACGACATAGGTTGATTATACTTATGCTAGTGTTACTCACCAATGTTAACCAGCTCCTCACAAGGCAGCGTGTCTCCGGAGTAGGTCAGCTTGTACCTGTTGTCCACCTGTACGGACAATCCGAAGGCGTTGGGACAGTGCGACACGACGCAGGTCGTCATCGCTTGCACGCCGATAGCTGCCAGGACTGCTGATGTTACGTCAGTGTGTTGAGGGTGGCTGTGAAGCTGTAACGAGAAGTTGTGGGTTAGAATTTAGAAAGTAGAGCAGACAGTAGACAGAGGTTTTTTTCCAATATAATTTAAGTTTAAGCATTCCTCGAAGGATTAGGTATATGTGTATAGGTATATAGTAATCCCAGATTAAACCAGTTTGGTTTAAGTCAAACTCAAACTCAAATTCTTTATTGCATTCATGTGTTTACAATTAGTTGTTACATATATAGCAAAGTTCCAACATGAAACCCGGTTAGGGCACGGCAACATAATAGATTGGACAAAACAAGCATCCAGTTAGTAGGTATACTGGATTGCAAGTTTGCAACAATTAATATAGTTACTATCGGAAATATTGCTAGTATCTAGGTTTATGCAGTTATTGTAAAAAATATCATGACGTTATACTTTTTTTTTACGTATATTAATTATTATATTTATTTGCATCAGTTTTTATAATTTCATTAATTTGTCTCATAATAATAGAGGGCGAGTCTGTTGCCATCAACTGAAAATTCAGAATCTGGGTTGCTACTGACAATTTTTTATTTTATGATACAGAAAACCTAAATTTCGTCTTTGGCATAGTGCACAGACCGAGAAGTTGAGGTGCTACTGAGAGTTTATTGAAACATTTTTGTTGTCAAATGGTACGCGCATTTCCCAATGTCAATTGCAATGGTAAGTTATAATAACCATACACAGAATTTCGATTCTGCCTGGTGTCCTTTAACTACTTAATGAACTAAAATTCAAATTTTCAAGTATTTACAAGGTTCTGGTTAGGGATGAGCGTGTAGTCGGCCCGCAGCCTCTCGAACTGCGTGTGGTACACCGTGAGCCACGTCACGATCTGTCCGGGCGCCAGCAGGTACAGCGGCGGCGCGGGCGAGCTGTCGCCCGGCGCCACCTCCTTCATCGCTTCTCGGCGGGCTTGGATCACGCCGATTAGGCCTGGAGAAAGGGAAATAATAATAATTGTGGCTGTTGTTGTATTTGTTGGTATAATAATTGTTGGCTCGATGCACGCTTTGGTGCAAATTGTAAACGCAGCCTTCTGTATAAATAAATAAATAATAATATCCCCCCAAAAGAATTTCAGTCATGACGAACAATCTTATACACAGATAAGGCACTGTCCCACTATGGTTCAAAAGGCCGATTTAGCAAGACAAACAGATACTCCCGAGTCTCTTCCCGAGACTCGCTAATAAGGAGCAAATTCTGGGAAGTAATGTCACACCGGCCCGCGAGTAATCTGTCCAACAAAGAACTCGTTTTTAGTTGCTAGCTATACCTACTCGCTAATCGCCGCCGGGAGAACCGTTGCCATAGCCAAGTACGCAGGAGATATGATAGTGCACCGACTTACCAATATGATGGTCAGCATGTAAATGAGAGATGTATATCGCATTCAGTGTCCTTAGGAAGGCGTTCACTTTCTTGGGCCCGTAGAAACGCACCAGCTGACCAAACGTGCCTTCTCCACAGTCCAATAACATTGAATGATATTCACTGAAAAAGTAGGAATAATATCTGTGATTTTTGTACTGTGAAATTGTAGTGTCACTTGCGATTACAAAAAATTGTTTAAAAGTAAATCTGTGTGCGTTATTGACCTGGCATTTATCTTGGGCCGTACGATTATACAAAGTTCAATTAAGTTAGCTACCGTAACTTTGCCGACGTGATGAATGCAAACAGATTAGAAGGTTTTATGACAAAGTGCCTCGTTGATCGAGTGGATGCAATCGCGACTGCTAATTGCTAGTGGGTTTTTCCATCTGGATTAATTTGTCGTTAGCAGCCACGGAGTCTGGATTGTGCCCGGTTGATACAATAGATTCGCCCCCACAAATTTAACGATAGCAATTACATCTATGGAATTACGCTATTTAATTTAATCTTGTATTTTTAGTGACTGACGCTAAATATCATTGCAGGGGTCTCGAGAAAATCATAAGATGCAAAATATTCTGGTGATACACTCACTCAATTTGCAGAACAATAGCGCTAGTATTCCTAGTCTTGCTGGGTATGCAGGAGCCCGTGCCCAAGAACACCACCTTGGGGAACTCCTTAGAGTCACATCTGGCGTATCTCATGCTGTCCACGAGGCGGCGGAATTGCTCCAGGCTGCCCACGAAGCCGTCCACGTCCATTGTCTCCTGGATGTAGTCTTGGATGTGTAGCTTCGGCTCTGATGACCTAAGGTGGCGAAATAGACGGTTTAGATTGTGATTGTGAAAGTGACGAACGCTTTGGCGAAATCTGTGTGTAATTCTTGTAGTTGTGCTATAAAATGGAACATGAACCGTTGACGGAGCAAATTTAACTATGTTAGAAATCGGAATAGTGTCTGTTTATAATACATTGTCTCGTTAGAATTGGGCATTCGACTATAAAACTGGCGTTACTGCCTTTGGTAGAATATCAATTGTTGCAATTTCAGTCATAATTTCCTCTCCACTTTAGGGGCTGCGCAAACGTAGAGTTTTTGTTACCGACACGGCACACCATCACAGGAAACCGTAGTTGCTATGTCCTGTAGCGTGGAGTGGCTGATTTCCAACTGGTCACAACTGGTCAACTGGTTATTTACAAATCAAATATTCATTGGTAGCTTGTATCCGACACAAGACACAAAGTGTCCACGTTTGTGCAGCGCCTTAGGCTTAACTGAGTAAAGTTCGCAACTTGTTGCAGGTATGACAAGCAGCGAGTGTGTCGTTCGGATAGTTTATTCGCTGGGCTATAAGCGACTGCCATGATAGCTAGTCGCCTCCTTGCCCACGTTCGGACAAGTTCCTTAGATAATAAATCATTACAACATAGAACTAACCTGTCCAACTGCTTCTTAGGTCTCAAATGGAACATCGTAAGCGTCCTGCCCGCCAGTAGCTCCAACTTGGTGGCCGAGTCACACTCGTCCATCTCAGGCTGATGCCCGTCGCCCTTGGCAGACCCCTCCAAGTTTATAATGTTCTGGAACTGCGCGAGCGCTATCTACAAATGATTTTATTTGATCGCACCTTCACCGCATGCATTACTAAGCTACATATTTACATATGCTACGTAAAATTGTCTTGGAACAAGCGCTGGTATTACTGAAGCATTGAAAATAAACCCTAGAAACTTCCCTGAGCAATCAATTTTGTTGCTCTATATCACGAATTTGATCTTTTAAGGATTGGTATTGAAGATAGCTTGAGTGGTAATAATATTGCAGTGTACAATTTTTGAACAATACTATTGTAAGGTCTGCATCACTTGAGGATATCGATTCATTTAAGCAATGAAGGGAAGCTTCAAAATTATTATTTCGGGACCGTAAACTCTTTGGCATAACTTAGAATTTACAAAATCAAAATCAAAAGTCATTAATTCAAATTAGGCTGATAATCAGCACTTTTTGAACGTCAAAATTACAAGTGACAGCCCCCCAAAACGCTCGCCCTTCGCCACTTCCTAGTGTTTTAGCTGGGAAGAAGAAGTGGCGGAACAACTCCCAAGCAACACATCTGTCAGTTAGGTTAGAAGAACCAAATTCTACACATATTTACAATAACAGGGTATGCTATATGTTAGTCTTTTAGAAATATAACTGATCATTTATCCTTTTCTTTGCATATCAGCCTTAATAAACTTACGCAAAGCACAGACAAAGCACCAATATCTCATCATGCGAATTTCATAATTCCTTACATACCTTATTCTTAAGTTCCTCCAACCCCTTTAGCCTCACAGGGCTATTGGTCTTCGGCACAGGGGGGTGTGCGTTCCATACGGCGGGCATACTGACGTCACGTAGCAGGGGGAATATGTCAGGGTCTAACAGGTGAAGCTTGTGCTGGGTTCGATGTACTGCTTCTGAGCCTAGGCAGGAGTTTTGGGAGTTGAGGACTAAGTGGCGGGGGAGGGGCCCGAACATAGCCATGAAGGCGCGGTACCTGGAACAAAGACGTTATTATATTATTTTGATGGATTACTAATTATTCTTATAATATGTATATTATATTTAATCTAGCCCCTATTGTTCCACTGCCGGGCAAAGGGGAGGCCTTTGCCCGGCCTTTATCCATGCTTTGGCCTTTATCCATTCCTTCCAACGGTCACGATTCTATGCTACTTCATGTGCGTAGTGGTCCCTGGACCCTGAATAAAAATAATTTGAAAGAGCACACTTACGCCGGATGATGAAACACGTCAGGGGGTGTGAAGTGTACGATGATTGCGGGAATGTTCTCCGGGGGATTGCTGCCGTTGTCGAAGTGAGCGGAGAATTCCGGCTCCTTCAGGTACGATAGCTCAGGCACGTCTAGAACTGGAAGATGAGATCACAATGTAATAATTACATAAATCCTACTAATCTATCTATATTTATATAAATTACGTGTCACGTTGTTTGTCGGGGATGGACTCCTAAACTACTTAACCGATTTTAATCAAATTTGCACACCGTGTGCAGTTCGATCCAACTTGAAAGATAGGATAGCTTACATCTCAATTTATAGCCGCAATATTATTTTATTGCAAATTAAGTAACAATTATCTGTTAGCTCCAAACGATTCTAACAGATAGCGGTATCTGTGTACTGGATTGAGGAAGTATTCAAAAGATGGCGCTGTATAAGAGCGGAGCAGCATTGAAAAATATTGCGAAAACGGGGAAAATGTGACGCAGACGAAGTTGCGCGGGACAGCTAGTATTAAAAAGGGGAAGTTTGTGACGATGGATGGATGTTTGTTACTCTTTCACGCGAAAACGAATAAACGGATCTGGATGAAATTTGGCACAGGAATAGATAATGGTCTGGAATAGCACATAGGATACTTTTTATTCCATTAGTACGATCCTGTGGGACAATTACCGAACAAAACGCGGGCGAAGCCGTTGGCATATTAAGCTAGTTTAAACATAACTGAATGAAGCTCATTGTCTTTGTATCTATAAAGTGTACTCCGATCAAAATAACAACAGTGAGTGTAGTAAAAGGCGACTAAGGGATTTGCCAGAGAATGGGCAGCAGCGTTCTCTTTACGTTTGTAACAACCATACTGCGATCGCCAACCCGCCTGCCAAGCGTGGCGATTATAGCAAAACCCCCCAAAATGTCAATGTGGCGACACTTTGGGGAGGCCTATGTCCAGGAGTGGACGTCTTTTGGGCTGAAATGATGATGATGATGATGATTAAGCACAATGATGTGATTTTGTAACTCTTTTGCTAAGTCTGGTGCCATATTCATTGAAAACTTGTATTAGAACCCATAAAATCTTCATTATTATAACGCGAATCTTTTAATATCATTTAAAGGATGAGCTCGTGGCTAAATAATAACAGCCGAACGGGTCGATATTCAAGGTGAAGCCGTGCTTGCCGAGGTTGGTCCGTGGATGGACTACAATTACATACAGAGTTTCTTCAGTGCCTCGGAAAGCATGTTAAGCTGTTGGTCCCGGCTGTCATTTGTAGATCTTTGACAGTCGTTAAAAGTACTCAGAAGCCGAAAATCTGATCACATCCAGTCTTACCAAAGGGTTTCGTATTACCTAGTTACTGGGTTGTGGAAGTCAGATAAGTAGTTGCTTAAAATAAAATACTGATACTCAGCTGCATCCGGTTAGACTGGAACCCCAACAAAGTTTGGGAAAAGGCTAGGCAGATGATGATTCTTATATCATTTACAGTCTCACCAATAAACACAGGTCCAGGGTCATCAGGTGTCTTCACGTCTTTGGACAGCACCAGGGTGCCATCAGGCAGCACCACATCTAGACCACACTTCAACTGGCCCAGCAGAGGACCAGGTTTCACTCCTTTCTCCACGCACTTGGCTAGGTCAAGGGTACCCAGTCGTTTCTATCGAGAAATAGGGTTAAATTAATCGGCATATCTTTAAGGCACACCAAATGTTAGTGAAAAGTGAGTACACCTAGCAACTAGAAACAAGTTGGTGATCAGTTTTGTTTTTGCCACTTGCCGGTATGCATAATGTGTGCCCACGGCGACACATCAAGCAAGCTATACATTACATGGCCTCACTTCATATTGATTATGAATAAATGAGAGATCTATAGAAACTGGTTTTGTCATTCTTACCTTCAAAGTACAGATGTAAGAAACAGAACAATTGCTTTTCTTCTGTAGCTCGTGTAGAACCTTGTCAGTCTTTTTTTTAATAGGATCTGTAGCAAAATATTCATTTATTTAAAATAGTATTGAGTCGTGAAACAATATTACATCTACATGGGGGTCAATGCTGCATAGGCCTTTTGAGCCATCATAGGCTACTAAAATAGGGAGGAGAAGATTATTAGCAAACCACCAACAGGTTAGCAATACCCCATTGGTAGCTTACATTTACAAGACATTTTTCATTCCTCTCCTTCCTCTGTTATTGTGGAAAATCGCACATAATGTTCAGCAAAATAAGAAAAAACAATAACTTACTCTCCACCACAGGAGGCTTTGGCTTAGCCTTCGCACTACCTGGCAAGTCTTTAGTATTCTTGCCTTTGGCAGCTGTGCCTGCCTCTATATTGCGTTGCTCAGGCTTATAATAGTCAGTCTCGTCATGAACAAACTCTTCATACTCTTTCTCTAAGGGGTCCATTCTTGGTTTCTTTGCGCCAGATTTATCCTTTAAGATATTGTCGTGTGGGCCTCTGAAATGATCAAAGGACTTTTAGATCTTATCGGGTTTGCGATTGTTTTATACTCTGGCAAAATTGGGTAGAATGCCACCATCTACAGTCATGGGGAAAAAAGCGTGAAATTATGTCAATAGTGTCGAGAATAAAATAAAGATTATCAAACTCACAATACTATGTATTTGACGCTCATTACGTTGTCCTCAAAGTCTTCACTGGGGCTGCACTTTGCCATTGATACTTGCATGTCTTTCATTATCACAAACCGCTTTGTTGCAGTATATAACTCATCCTAGAACATTAACATATTATGACAGTAAAAGTTTCATCATCTACAGCTGTGACTGAAGAGAAGTGGTTGGCCAAAGTATGCCATACACATCTTCGGGTTGGGACACCACATGGCAAAATTGAATATACTGTAAATACATGTTAGAGAAAAAGCTGTTTGGTTTAACTCAAATTGTGTGAAGCTAACCATGAACTTGGACTGGCAATTGCTGAGCAGAGCTGAATATAAGTAGATTGATCAGGTTGGCTTTGTTGTTCAACTGATAGTGCCCAATTAATGTGCTGTCTGAATAAGTGTCTGAAACCTTTCCAGTAGCAGGAAACCAAATCAATTAGATGGATTATCAGCACATGCATGTAGAGATTCTAAGACAACGTACCAAGCCCTCAGGTCCATGCAAAGTTATATTTGGCACTCCCACATCTTGCAAGGTGAGTGACAGTCCCGGCAGGCCTCCGATGTTTCTCCATGTTTTACTGGTGATGAATATGTGATCGAGCCGTGAAAGTTTCACTTTATGTTCATGGGCTAGCCTCTGTGTGCATTCACCGCAGTTGAATAAATATCTGGAAAATGATTTAAATATAATATTATTATTTTATTTGCATAAACTATTAGCTACTTGACAATTAGACAAAAAATACTCAAAAGGTGGAACAAATTTAATAGCGGTCAGATTTTCTTGGGACTTTTCTTGGTGAGTTCCTAGAGGTGTGAGACAAAAGATAAAAAAAAAACAAATTGCCACTCACTACTTTTTAATATTAATTGTTCTAAACACCGTAAGTACATAAGTACTTTCACATGCATTCAGTGATGATTTTATTTATTTGTATAGATGCCATGATAAACTAAAAGAAAGTCATCATCATCTGCCTAGCGTTTCGCAACCATGACGGGATCGCCTTCAAGTCTAACTGGGTGCAGCTGAATACCAGTATTTTACATGTAAGACTGCCTGTTTGACCTCAATTAAACATAAACTAGAAGATAGTATGATGCAAACAAAAATATACTTGTGAAACAAATTATTTCTAAGTTGCATCAGATTTTTGTACAATTGTATTGATTGGTTTGGTCTTTTTCAGGAATCTGTTTGACTTGTTGGTCTATCAGAAGAACTGAGTGAAGAGAAGTAATTGTTTTCAGCCGAATATTATCGCAACACGACTAGTACAGTTGCCACACTAGGGCCCACATGGATTACAGCTGACTCCTTCTCACGAAGAGGCCTATGTCCCCACAGTAGGTTACATTGTAGACCGATTATGCTTACTATTATCTAAAAGCAATAGCCAAAAAAATATATACTCATAGCATTAATTTAAGTAAATTGATTCAGGTTGACACTCAGAAAAAAGATAAAAAAATGGTAAACAAAGTGTGTCCAAAACAAGAGTTCTTGCGTTTTCAAAGCAGGCGGCTTACCGTTTCTGGTCCGTGAAAAGGTACAGTGTGTTAGGTGCCCCCCTTGCGCCTGAACCCAGCACCTGTAAGTACACAGTGCTAGGCCCATACTTCTCACTTTTCTTCGTTATCTGTTGCCTTTGACGTTGCGCCTCAGCTATTCTTGCCGAATTCGCTTTCGGCATATCGGCTAAAAATTCCAATAGCTTCTTAGTACTATCAGACGAATAAAAACGTATGCTACGTTTGCTAACTACACGGTAACTAAACAATACACTTAAACCGTACATGTGTTTTGAGGTTATTGATATTCCAAGACAGAGCTGTTTACGAGCATTTGTTCAAGATTTTATTTCTTAATATAAAGATTATTTTTGGTATGATTCATTTCATAATTATTTACTTTTCATGACAACGTTTCAGATTTGGAACAGAGTTTTACTCTGCGACATTCAACATTTTCTGAATTTTCCAGTTTTGACAGTTGACGTTTTTCATCTATTCAATTTTTGGTATGTTTGGTTCTATTTTATCGCCGATTTTTCTTCGCTGGTATTTGATTCGCGTTTTTGGCATGAATGACATAAATGTAAACAAAATAATCATAACTTTCACTGTAAGAGATGATTTACCTTTTTTAAAATAAATATATCAACATATCGAAATTAATTAAACTAAGGGGTTACTATTATCGAAAAGTTTCCAAAAAAAAATGTTACCCTCGTTGCAAGAAGAATGACAATGGTAGATTTTTTTTAAATATATACAGCAACACTGATTAACAAAAATGGCGTTCTATACAGCTGCGGGTTGCGCAATTTTTATGTAAATGTGCATGAAATTTATTAGGAAGATTAAGTTTTAAGTGCAACAAATACTTCAGAGAGTGGGCATGATCTTTTTTTAAAATTTGATTAGTAGAAAACGTATAGTGTAACAATATTTTTAGTTCAGTGCAAACCTGTCATGGACCGTGTATTTTTTGTGTTGTGATGTATGAAAACGATAAATAATGAAACGGAAAATAATGCGGCTGTATAAATAATGTGACAATGATGAGTATGATATGGGTGGTGTTATTGGTGGCCTTGACCGGCTCACACTTGGGACACTGTTCGCCTCTCCGATCAACGCCGCAAACCTACCCTCATGGTGAGTCATTTTGTGGAAAAAATGCATGTTTTACAATATTTAATTTAGTATTTATCTTACTGTGTGTCGCCTCCGGGCGCAAGTGAAAGGTACATGGACAACTTTTTAATTTTTTGTCATTTACATTGTGTCTACAAAAGCTAACATCTGTTCAGATTAGAAAAGCATATCAGTTCGCGTTAAAAAGGATGTGATACAGATTTCCGTTACAAATGAGAGCCAATCATTGTAAATGTACCCACAAAATAATTATTTTAAATTCAAAGCATTCACTGTTCATTACTGCTGGGACTTTGTTTGGTAGTCAAAGGCTGTCCTTGTCCATACATGTATATCTGTATGTTTACATATCTATGCAAATGAAATGCTAGTGTTACGAGAAATCTGTGATTGCTAGTCTATCAGCCTTCAATACAACAGATTAGAGCATCAACTTAATTGCCCTGCAATACAGTATTTTATTGTTAACAATATAATTACATAAAGTAACTAAACTCATCAGTTATGTATAGTTTACCTCAAGCTAAGGTACAAAAATGTGTAAAAAATAAATAAACATTGCTTATCTCAAACTTTGTTATCTAAACACTGATAACACTGCTCTTATTATTGTTTGGGTATTATAATAACAGTATATTATCACATTATGATAAGGAAACACCTGTAGGCCTACATAAAAAAGGATTGATATCTTAATTACTCATTTGTGTGCTTAATTTACTTGTTAATAAAGATATCATAATGTTCTATTTGCTATAATATTATGCTGTACTGTTGGCCTTTGCCCATCTGTGGGATGATCTATAGCATAATTTCAAAAATGTATTGATAACCATTACAGAATTATTCCATCTAAGTACCATTAAATGCAGACTATCTCTATTGTAAGGTTATTTTGTAAAGAAAAACTTAAAAATCAATCTATAATTTGTTTCTTCACAGTTTCTTACAAATCACTAAAGTTTAGCCTTGACAAAACATATTGCAATTCTGAAACAGAGACAAAACTGAATCTAACTAGAAACTAGTATTATTTACTTTCTGTTATAGACTTTAGGTCCAATCTACCTTCCCTATCCTTGTTAGTATGAAAACCTAAAAAAAATATTCAGGACCAAGCTTCCCTTATTTACAAGTTCCATTATTATGTAGTGTCATTTTCCAAACCAGAAATTAAAGTATGTAGTCTAAAGTAATATTAAAAAGAGGAAAGATTTGATTGTTTGTTTGCATTGAATAGGCTCCGAAACTACTGGTCCGATTTGAAAAATTCTTTCAGTGTTAGATAGCCCATTTATCGAGGAAGGCTATAGGCTATATATCATCACGCTACGACCAATAGGAGTGGAGCAGCAAGAAAAATGTTGCGAAAACGGGGAAAATATGACGCAAACGAAGTTGCGCCGGACAACTAGTACATAATATTCATGGCCAAAGTCACGGAGAGAGTTAGATAATCTTTAAAAGCCTTTACCCAGCTAAGGCATCCCACTGTAAGGATGTAAGCTGTTAGCCTACTTCATCATGCAGGCAGCAACATACTGAAAATATTATTACCAAAACACAATACAATATAGTAAACTTTTATTACATTTTTCATTCTATAATAAATTGCAGTTTATTTTTATTCTGTGTGTTAATAAAGCAAATAAAAAATATTGTCATTCAGGCAGCACAATGTCAGACTAACCCATAATAAAACACATAATTGAGAGTTAAATTGTTTATCGCTAAAACGGTTACCAAATATTGAGTACATTGTTTTGAATCCCTTCCACATAGAAGTTTTTCTAACTTATGCAAGCAGTCTCAAAAATGCAGGATTTTCCCCTGTGGTTAACTCACATATCCACCTACAGATGCAAGTTCTCAGTCCCGGTTGGAAGGCTGGGGCTCCCAGGGCGGCATGTACGCGGCGGTGCCTGCGCTGGCGCTCCTCATCACCGCTGTCGGCCTGCTCCTCGGGTGCACCTGGTGCTACCGGCATAAGGACTGCAAGGTAAGTCACTGATGATGATAATGATATGATGCCTGAGTGGAGTGTGCATGATAAGTTAATAATAAGTTGTTTTCCTTTGATAAACCATAGTCTATTTGCAGCCTTCTCACTAAAGTGTATTATAATAACTCTTTTTTGCATAAGAGCAGATATAAAAAAAAAACAAATAAAAAAAGATAAAAAAAAATATAGATAAATATATCCTGTTTGAGTCTCCATAGTTTCTGTAATTGTAATCTAATTTACAGTCGAAAATCTAGGATCACAAAAGATTCTACATCAATCATGATTTTGAATTCTCAATTTTTAAGGTTTCCACTTTAAAAAGAAGAATGAAATCTTTATCATCTCACTTTTTACCCATTTTCCATAGAAGTTTTTTCGAGATCTATGTAAGAGGAATTTTTATTTTGTTAATTTTTTGTTAGTACATAAATCACTAGTCTAAGACTAGTTTACAAATGTCTGTAATAATATATTATCTGTACTTAAATTGTTTGTCATAAATACATTGTCAAAACAATAATGTTAGTGGCCTACTTGATTTCTTAGTTACACATAGTTATATATAATTATATTATTGAAGTATTTGGTTGGTGTCCTGATTTGCTGCTTATGTGACAGATAGTTATAGAAGAGATCAAGTTTCAAGGCATTATGCCCAAAAGTTGTAGATATCTAAGGATATTACATATCTAAAGTTACCCAAAACTAAAAAAGAAAACAAATAAGGAAAAGACATACATACAGAGATCCATTTCTAAAGATATGGTAAGTTTTAAAAAAACCTTGTCTCCAATGTTATTGATCTTAATATAGTATGCAAATCATGAGAAAGCTATGGAAAACAGCTTAGATTATAAGTCTTGCTTATTATGTCTACAGTCTATTATTATAGTTATGGACTTAACATCAAGTGCGGTTAAAAAAATAGTTATTTCCCACATTAATATCTTTAATCTGTAATAATATAATAAGCTCTTCCATTTCTCTTCCATTTTACTACTCTATTAATTAAAAAAGTAATTTCGCACTAAACATTCTCGCGATTGAATAAACTTGATTCTAGATCAGATTAAACTTTAATTGGTAATTCTTAATGCCTATTATTTAGTTTTTCATCTTAGAACTACATGCACCAAGGAAACGATTGATGGATTGTGTGAGGAAATATATGAAAGAAAAAAGAGTAAATGACAACGTGACGGTTGACAGAGGAGAATTGAAGAAAAAAACGTGTTGTGCTGACCCCAAGTAACATAGTACAGACAGCGTCAGTATGTGCTAACCCCTCAACAGTGCGGCCGAGTAAGTGCAGGCCAGGGGGTAACTACTTAATGGAGCTGTGTGTACAAGTGCTGGAAGATGATGATAATCTGAGAACTTTCAAGGTTTGCTTAAAGGAACTGTCCGCGCGCTTATAGTTATAAGTGACCTTCCCTTAGAAATACTACTTCATAAATTAAACCTCGTATTTCCTCGGAAGTGTTATTTCCGGAACCAATGTTATCATTTATCCCACTAGTAGCTTTTTTCGGTTTTTCCCATTGCTTTGCCTTCGTAGAAGTCGAAAGTTATCCCACGGGAACGTACTATTGGGTTGAAAAGTATCCTATGTCCTATCCAGGTCCTGCTCGCGCAGCATGACTACTGTAGAAACGAGTTTTGTCTACGGAAGAATCGTCATAATGACAGATAGACAATGACAATGTGTCAGTAGGTCGATTCTTCCGTCGACATAGCCCGTTTGCTACGGCGGTCATGCTACGCGTGCTGTGTGCCATATATCAAAATCCGTTCAGCCGTTAGGGTGTAAAAAGGTAACATACAGACGGAAATAATATCACGCCTGTATAATTCTCGAAGGTTTAGGCAAAGGCACGGCCGTTACTAGGGGGGGGCATTGTGGGGCAATGCTCTACCTTGAAATCACAATGCCCTACCTAACCTAAGATAAATTATTATAATTAAATTGTTTGTTCATAATTTGAGATAAAAAAAAATTCATCATCACTGACCTAGATGTCAGTGATATACATGGTGATTGATTTAGGAGCCCGTGCTTTGGAGCAGATCAATTATGATATTTTTTTTACCTCCGCCCTACCTTTAACCAATGCTGCCCTACCTAAAATTCGACTCTAGCCGCAGCCCTGGGCAAAGGTGTACTTAATAGTACCCCCACATTTCGCCAGATATGTTAAAGTCCCACTTCATAATAGAGGCGAGACTATTGCCATCAACCGGATAGAAATCCAGACTCCGTAGTAGGTGCTACTGAGAAATTCCTAATGGAAAAACTCAATAGCATTTTGCCCGACCTGGGAATGAAACCCACGACCTCACGCTCGGCAATCGCTAGCTAGACTATTACTTAAATTGCTTTCGCATTTACAATACTAGGTTGGATATTATTGGTGCGCACAAACCTACATATTGCTACGATACATGGCGTGACACCCACGGCCAGAAACAATGTCCTATTCTTAGCCAATGAGTGGTGACACCAAAAAATTTGTGATCATATAGTTCAAGGTAGCTACACAAATATATCTCGTATGCCCACTTATATAAGGCACGAGTTTTCTTATCGGTTCGTGTCTGAATGGGGACGGAATGCATCAGCTGTCACTTCCCATGCAGGAGTCACCAAGGGTCACCATTGTGTGGAGGTGAAGGGTTAATAACTTGTCACAGTTTCCACGACGTTGCAGCATTTTAATCTACTACCAAGTATCTTTGTCGTGTTGTTTTGTGGCGAAATGTCGTAGTATTTTTAGTAGTTTTTTACTCCTCAGCATTATTTCGTCTAAAGTGAATTCAGTTCTTCTGAACAGTCCATGTGCTTCTACTGCTTGGCTTCGAAAGCCGCCTACATACTATTTTTAGCGTATCGATTCCAAAAAGTTCAAATAAATTATGCCCAAAATTCAGCTATACGTACTCCGAAGACGCAGACACACTGCCATCAGGGAGTACATAAATGACATGGCATGTGGCACAGGATGCAAATACTCAAAGCAAGCACATAACAAATAGTAGTAGGATAGTAAAATAGTAATTCATTAACGTCATCGTCATAATTCAATAAAGTTCTGTATGGTGTCGGAGTTCTGTATGGTGTCGGAGTTCTGTATGGTATCGGACGTAAAGAATAGCACCATCCCATATCTTCCCGTGGGTGTCGTAAGAGGCGACTAAGGGACTTGCCAGAGAATGGGCAGCAGCGTTCTCTGTGCTTTTGCAACAACCGTACTGCGATCGCAAACCCGCCTGCCAAGCGTGGCGATTATGGCAAAAACCCCCCTTTCGGGGGAGGCCTATGTCCAGCAATGGAAGTCTTTCGGCTGAAATGAACGTCATAATTTTCCTGCCTTCATCCTAATTTGTATTATGTCGGCGCAGTGTCTTCCTTCGTTAATTTCTATTAGCTACTACTTCAATATTCACCGTGTCTAGCCATATTATCTTTTACATAGCAAATACAACAGTATCAACATGTAAACAGGTGTTTTACAGCTCACTTTACGTTTAACAGCCATTTAATTTGCCTCATAAAATTCGCAATAAGCATGTTTCAGGGAGTCTTTGACGAAGAAATCGTTGTTTTCTATAAAAATACGTTTATGACCCAGTAAAACGATTTGGTCCAAACTTAGATAATGTTACTGTCTCAAATGTAGGTCATTGAACTTTATCAATTTGTATACAAAAACAATAATTTGGTTTTAGCTCAGCAGACTGTTTTTGTTTAGAAATGTTTAAGTATGTATATATTAGAGAGTACTGACATCATTTAATAAGGTATAATCTAGCTAGAAGTAGAAGATTTACTCATCAATATACACACATCAAAAGTGTCTAGGGATCAACATATATTTTTGCAATAACTTTTCTCCTGATTGATATTAATTAAAATTTTCTTTAAGGATTCATCAAATAAAGTGTTTTCGTTTGTCACAGTAACGATAAACCAAGTCACCTTTGCATTAATAAACAAATTTGCCATTTTCTAATAATGGGATTTTTGACATTTGAACCACTAACATTAAAGTTCGAAAAAAAGACTGAAATAACAGTTTTCTTTAATATTTTATTGGGTAACTTAAACAATTAATAATCCGTGTTTCTACCGCAAACACTAACAACACAAGAACATCGGTTTGGCATACTCAAAATGAGTTCATCCAAATCACGCTGTGGAATGGCCGCCCATGTTCGTTGCAACAACAAAAAAAGGTCTTCTTGCGACTGGATACCCTCCATATTCGGCAGAGCTCTTCTCTGTAGCATATCCCATGCATGCTCAATCGGGTTCAAGTCTGGCGACTGAGCAGGCCAGGGCAGGACATTGATGTTAGCTGCGGCGAGAGTCTGTCTTACAACTCTTGCGGTGTGCGGTCGTGCATTATCATGCATTAACTGAAATAAGGGACCGATTTGCACTTGTAGAGGAACGATGACGTCTGATACAATCGTCTCAGCATAAATTTGAGCGTTGAGGTTGCCTCTGATCCAAATCAACTCAGTTCTTCCGCCGATCCAAATACCCGCCCATACCATGATGGTTCCACCACTATAAGGATGGACTTCCTAGCAGGATTTTAATCGCTGTTGGCGTCCAGGGGTTCTCCAGTGTCGTATACGTCTTGTATCCGGTCTCATACCAAAACGAGACTCATCAGAAAAGCACACGAAACGCCATTGTTCTTCTGCCCAATTTCTGTGTTCAAGAGCCCATTGATATCGAATCCTACGATTGTGCATTGCTATAGGTGGTACCCGTAGCGGTCTTCGGGAATGAAGGTTCACTTCATGCAAGCGGTTTCTGACTGTTTGGTCGCTAATTAAGTTCCCTGAAGAGTGATGAAGCCTCACGGCTAACATCATGGCGGTTATTGTTGGAGCTCTTCGAGTTAAGATTTGAATGTATCGGTCTTGTCTCCGTGTGGTGCAGCGATACCGTCCTCCATGGCGCTCAGCCACGGTACCAGTGCTTCGGTAACGTGTCCAAAGTCGACTGATAACACTCTGACTTGTATTCAGAGCTAAAGCCACAGTACGTTGCCGGGAACCAGCTTCTATCATTCCCACGGCTCTGAGCATTTCTTCCCTGCTTAAATGACGTCGCCGCTCCATAATAACGTTGGTTTTAATCAGTAGTAGGGAAACAGTAGCACTAATAATGTCTTCAATGCGTTGTATGTTTTTATAGGGAAAATATTGACAGCTGATTTTCATCTTTTACTCGAATTTGATTCACAGTTCCTGATTCAAATTATGAAATGCACCAAAAAGGATCCATATAAATTTATAAAATCATAAATTTATTACAAAGCCACATCTCAATCTCAAGAAATCCGCATAAAAATGCTTGATCCCTAGACACTTTTGATGTGTGTATAATACCTATCAAACAAATATTTTATGTTTTCCCTAACTTAAAGGTAACCACAAACTTTACAATTAAAATATTATTTTAGAATAAACACTTTCAGCCCCAATTAATAAAGTGGTATATAAATAATATGTAAGCATAATTCGTCCATTTTAAATTGTGAAGGAAACCGTCAAATTCTAGATTTGAACTCTAAAACTGAAGAATTCTTCTACATACAGTTGAATAATGCCAATCTTTATCATACCATTAGAATGGATAACACACACATAATGGATTTGTTGAGGCGTCATAATCTCGCTGCCATACCATTTATGTAGTTTCTAATAAAAGTTGCAGTTGTGTATCTAATCAGTGGCCGACGGGCGGGGTCAACGCACTCGGCACGCCCTCGAGCACAATACGTGCGCAAGACAATAGTGCAGATCCCGTGCGCCCTCAGAATCCACATCTGTTCCGCTAAACATACGAGCGAACTACGAATTCGGAGTAGGTACGCCGAGACGAGAGAATTTCAATTAAGCCTCTAAGTATACGAAGCTGGTCTCCGCCAAAATCAAGGCTGTTAATCTAGTACAAAGAAAGTAAGGAAACCAGGTCTTCTACATTGTATGCTTGAATTCCACCGCATGTGAATTACTTACTTTTGTACCGTATTTTCTAAATTAAACTTCTGGTCTGCCCCTCGTTACGCTTTTGTGGCCGGAATACGGGTATTGTGCCGCGAGAGATTTGATAAAATATCCGCAAACATTCTGGGAAAAGTGCGCTTTCTGTGCCGGACAAAGATTTTGCTAAGAGCCCCTTCAGAGTAATGGGAGACGATAACTGTTTATTTTTCGCGTGGGTCGTCAATGACGTCATTGTTACGCTATTCTCGGCCTTCTAAGTCTTCTAACTGTCCCTTTCATGACGTAATTTGCTTGTATTACTGTATAACTATATGCCGTTTAGGCAAAATTATGCGCACTTTGCTATAAATTCTTAGTACCATTTTATTGTCTGAATGAGGTAAGCTACGGACATTAGACTACATTTTATTATTTATATTTTTTATTGAGAGAATGAGGTAATCCTTATAAAAGCGAAACCACAAAACGAATACGGGGAAGTAGTGTAGTAGAACAACGTAAAACTTGTATAACAACAAACCACACGCAAAAGCTTTTAAAGTTACAACAGTATTAAATGATTAGTGAGGATTTCGTAAGATAACATTTCAGAAGCCATTTGACCGTAAAACAATCTCTCGGCTTTATATAATCTGGACTTGAAATGCTGAAAACAGATTTGTAGTCCTTGTGTGTGGTCTTTGATATCCCATATTGATTTCATGATGCTGCCAGTTTTAATTATGAAGATGATTATGATGTTTTGCGACGTTGATGGGGACCTGAGGGCTATGCCATCAGCACCGAAGGGTAGGCTGATAACGGAGACGTTGACATATTTGGCATAAACCCTATTAACTGTTCCGTAAACCAGAGTATTCCAGTAAGACTCCTAGCCCTATTTTATTCGAATTAAGCTGAGAATAACTGAGAATTAGCACTTATGAGAATGTCCCCCAAAACGCTCACCCTTCCACACTTCCTAATGTTTTAGTTGGGGAGAAGTAGCGCAACACCTGTTAATTTAAAAGAACTTGATTCTTAATAGTATGGTACCTACAGCAACATAGAAATCGCCGGAACATTCAAAATGTTCCACGGTGAATTTGAATCGATAAGCTCATCAGTCATAGGGGAACGCCTGCGCCTATAGATGTCAGCCAAACGGTAACAGTAGACGCATACGGGTCTACCCAACACTTACTCAGCCGTTGGCACTGGTATTGTTCTATTCCACGCGATGATGCGTCTACACACATCGTCCAGGCATGTGTACAGTTATTAGTCACAATGTTTATTTCTGGTATTTATTACCGCCGATATTGATCTGTATCTGCTATCTTGAATTGTTTTTGCATGAGACTTGTCTCTAATGGGCAGGAGATAGCTATTTGTGAGATGTTCCGGTCTGAACGTATCGAGATTCTGTCTGTGAGTTACTGTTTGGACTGAGTCCATGCAGATATTAAGACAGCATTTAAAACACGCACGCTAATAGTGACCTCAGTTATTGTATTGCGTACAATCAATTAGCAAATATATCATGAGTCCATTAGTGGATGTTGATGAGCAACTCACTCTACGAGCTGCTACCGATAAGTTTTTGACTAAAATGTTGCAATTTGCATCTCTGGAATTTGGTTCTTTTTAACAGATTTTGAACCACCCACTTTGGTAAGAGAATACATTTGCTCCAAAACAAAGCCGTGTCCATCAGCAACGTCAGCGTAGTATGAATACTGCAAAACACAATCTGGCAAAAGCTTTGCAGTGTTAACTGTGCCAAAATTCACCGAGTTTTCGTTAGCCCAAACAAATATTTAGGAACTTACATTCGATAGGAATGATTGAGCTGTCTCGTGTGGTAACAGATGTATTAGCTTCTTACATGACTAATTATAACTTTACAACTCATCGACTTTTCCGCAGACAGGAAAACTGAGTTCAGTTTTCATAACTAGCCAGACTGTTTATTTTACACATACCAGCTAAGCCAATGACTTGTCGATATACCTGGTTTAACAATAGACAGATATGTATCTGCTAATTATGTTTCTCACTAAACATGGTTGGAATAAATAATGATGTATGTTCCCCGTTTTAGTTTTAACTAGAAACAATTTGCCTTGTCACTAGTACTAGTTTAAACGTGGCCTCGTGTCTTTAGGGGCTCCTAACCCTTGGATTATCAATTTGAGGGCAACTCCGAAAGGAAGCTTTAAAAACGCAGTACCACAAAAAGCGACCTTTTTAGAAGGGAAATAGTTTCTCTCCTATAATTCAGTCGAGGGAAAAATATGGAATTGCGGTTTCCCAAAACAAAATTTTATATTAATATTCCATTTCGGGAGTTGCCTTGAAAATGTATCACGAATTCATGATGTTGAGCTAAGTGAGTTACTTCCGTCTTTGTTTGGGCAGCACCTAATTTGATATCTTTGTTTGGGTGTGCTCTAACTAATGCATCAGACCTTCTTTATCTACGGTCTTTAATTTGAAAATTATCTTTGTCTCTGGTCTGACTTACGCTGATACATCAAGGAGGTCTTTCTTATCTTTATGAGCCCTTATTAATAGTCCTTATTAATATGAATATCAACCGACCGATCCTGTTTTATTTTTAGTCAAGCAATTAAACCTCAATCGCCCCTTAGTCCTCGAAAACTAATTTATCAATCTGGATCAATGTATCCGAGCTGAAATTGCCCATAGAATTTTATCACAGCACTTATTGTAATTAAGTGATTAAACTAAGTGTTACAAAGTGGAGGTTGTGGTGTGGCGCCGGTCCTGAACTGAGCTCGATTGATTTTGTGAACTTTGGAGCTACCTGGACTAGACATTTCTTTATTAACTGCGTCATTTGTCTAATAGTCACAAGTGCTCTGGTTGAGTTTGCATTCATATATTCTCGATTCCAGTGTGGGTGTGTGGGACTTAAACATAACCGCGAAATATGGTACATCTCTGCCTCCTCCTTTGGAGAAATAATGGATGTAATGTTTATATTTTACTTTCTTTTTTTGTCAGGGATGTACTAGCTAAAAGATCTCGTAGTCAGATACAATTAATTTGCCGTATGACATCCGATATTGACGTAAATATTGTTTGGGCGAGGGCATGACGTAAACTTGTCTTTTCTAGGGAAGGGACGGGTCTTAAACAAGTTTATGACGACAATGCCGACCATGGTCCAAAAATTGCCAAAAGCTTGAAATAATAAAAAAAAAATATAACAGGGATTCTCCATTTTTCATGTGAATTCGAAACAAAGTCCTTGTCAGAAACTAACTACTAACTAGGTATTCTAAAATGCCCAGTTCCAGAATTTCGTAGAAGCCAATAGTTTTTATTAAAAACTATAGCTAGACTGCGACCATTATAGGCCAATTAGTATAATGGAATTGGAATCACAAAAGAAAGTATACTGTTTCTTTATTATTACCTTCGCCCATTGACTTGTAATAAACTATGCTTTAGGCAGTCCGTCGCCTATAATTCGTAGTCTTCGATTTCGCATTCTGTAGCGTTTGTCTAAAAACCATTTGGTTGAAATTCAGCGTATAAATGGAGCAATGAACTTAGAAGATAGCTCTTCAGGTTTTGATTAAGTCTAGTCTAGGTAGGAGATATTTCAAAACTAAATGTAACAAGCGAGTTTCCGAAGTCTTAAATCCTAAACCAAGTAAGAGATAAAGGCTAAATCGTGCCAAATTTCTGCCCAGTTTCCTGTGAATTATAGCCTTTGGTTGCCCGAATTTCCCGCGGCTCTATTTCCTGATAAGGTACACTATAACAAAAGACATTTCGCTCACACAATTGATATCTTTACTGTAGTCGAGACAATGAAACATTGATGATTCACTTTTCTGTGAGTACTCATTCACGTTTTACTCCATTACAACTTTTCTTTTATCTCCGACGAGCTATCAAGTATTGAGAACGAATCTATTTGTTCGTACACTTCGAACAGCGCATTACGATACGTTCCACGTCTCGGTAGTATTATTGGGGGCATAAAGTAAACTCATCGTTGACCTTGTCGGAAGCCTCAATTGCAACGCCCCACTGGCGTTTGTAAACAGTGTTATTCACACTTATAATTGTCTAAAAACAATGTGATAATCGTTATCTGTGAGTCAGCACGCTTTGCCCACCTGTCCTGACAACGCACTAACGTAAACATGTGTGACATGCTTTTTGTGCACTTTGTTCTAAATCACATTGACAATATAGTCTCGTTTTTTCTTGTCACGATTTTGGCTGAGATCAAATATATTATTTTTGTGTACTTCATTTATTTAAACCACGTTAACAGAGCGTGGGTTTACGTGGCCTTAGGCGAGACTGATATTAAGCATGCTCGTTCTGGTGTAAGTAGTTGGTTTATCCTCAGTTTCAAGACCAAAATTACAAAAGAATATTTTTATTTTTATTAATTTGGCTAAGCATAATTTCGACCGAACGATTAACAATGTGTAAAAATTAATTATTTCGTCGCGCAATAATCTTTTCTTCTGGTACTCCAAGGTACACCAAGATACTCTTACAAGAGAATCTTGCTGCTATCAAGCTCAAGGAAAAAAGTCAAAAGAGCCCGCCAAAAATACACAGCGACATTTTCTCACAATACGCTAAAACAATCCGACGCGAATTCTTTGCACGGCGGTCTTTGATACTTCACATAAAAACCCTAGACTACGCGCGAGACATTCACACGACGAAACAACAATCTGATATTTTTCATCCATCAACATTTAAAATGAACCGTATGTGTAAAAGATTAAGATTGGAAGTAGATATAGTGAGTGCAATATAATGCCAGTCATCTGACGATGCAGTGGCGCTTCTACTTGGCATAGAGCCCGCGGCGGGCACACCCCACAGTCGTGCCCCTCCCACGCTGTCATCGCTTCACACCTCCCCCATCGCTACTCTGAATCATGTACTAAAATATGAAGCGGCTATAAAACCGGTAATGTACTGTCATGATGAGAGCAGATCGCGATTTAGATGATGTGCAGAGTAATGCGAGTACCTGAGTAACGTCCGTCACGTGCCAGCGGCGGTATTGTTGTAGCTCTCCACCAGATCTGTCCGAACTGTATTTATGGCAACGCTAAACGAGAGCTGTCCTAATTCCACTACAACATCTCCTAGCCGAAACACAGTTTTAAAGAGTTGATGTTTTTGTTAGTTGTTAAAACGAAAACTGCTCTCTAGAATGCCAACTGATGAAATGCTAGTACCTGTAAGCCTTCCCGTTTCTCCAACGTGACTGTCCTTTTTCAGTCTTCTCAGCGCCTTACTCCGAAAAAAGATTCTCTCAAATCATCTCCTTGGAAAGACCCACAAACAGAAAGAAAATTTCTGCAATCTTCGTCATCTTCAAATTCCTTGCCACCAAATTCCCAGAACTTATGAATTTGAAAGAATATTTGTGTAAATGTCACGTCAGACTTTTAAATTTGAATAACAAAGATCCTTCGCTAAAAGGACGTCTATTCTAATAAAATACAAAATTCACACGCTGACTCAGCCATTATATTCACAAAGCAAATACCTTGACGGGTTAATCAAACTCAAACCAAGCTTCACGAGTGTTAGCATCAGCGCGTTGAGGCAGGTCTCACAAAATTTGCTTTTCATTTTTGACACAATATATTCCGTAAGCTGGAGTTTTTGTCTGCGATGTAAATATGTATTTTAAAAAGATTAACGTAAACATAAAATCGCAGAACGAACGAGGTGTCGTGATATTTTATATTTGTTTGACTGTTTATGAATAAGTTCAACTCTGACGCTTGACCGTACTGTTTATATTTAATGGGATTACTTTTGTAAGAGACTATTACAAGTAAAGCTATAAATATTATTGGAAGTGGGATTTAGGAATCGACCGCTACACCTACACCGCCATCTGAATTTATAGTCCCTGTGGCATTCCGATTCCGAAATGTCTCTTAGCTGGTTCAAATCCTGGTTTATACTTGTACAAAAACACAGGCAAACAAAGCCTCCCACATACCTATTATAGAGTCGTACAATTGTCGTATGCTTTTAGCAAAGATGTCAACAGCTCTTTAGCAAGCCTGGGGCCGTAAATATGGCGTACAGCAGCATGCACCATTGTGTAACCCTTTTGAATTATAATCTTGCTCCGATGAATATTTTGTATCAGCTGCATACGATTTACAAGTTTATGTTTACCCTTGCCTACATTTGCAGTACACGTCATCTTCCCAACATAGATCTGTTCCGGAATAAGATTTGTGTATGCAGCACTTCGTCTTTGGCCTTTTGTCTGTCCTAGTTTCAAACTCTAAGCGAATAGTTCTCACATTTTTCTACGTGTCCTTCCTACGGCTTTGAAACCTTAAAACAAACAAACAATATAGTTGTCTATTGTTACGTTGTCTCTTCTATTTCTTCTATGTTGTGGTTCTCCATATTTAATTTTATAAACTGAGTTGCTGATAGTCTATCAACTTTAAAACATAACATTTCTATCATAAGTTCGGTTTTTTTTACCCATCAAGATATCAGGCTGCCGTTCTACATAAAAAAAAATCCAGGAATGTCCAGATTTTCTGCGTACCGTTGTTCCCATAAATTTCCTGTTAGGCGACCACAGGCTCCTACCGTGTTGTGGTCGCCGGTCGCAAGCCGGATACGCGGCTTTACCGACATAGAGCCGAACCTCTGGAAGCCCATCGCTGTAATGCAGTGTAATGGTAATGGCCAATTAATTGTGTCAATGTAATACGACCGCTCCGCTGGACGCTCCTTGGTTATCATTGTTTCCGGAACGACTTGGTTTTTTGGCTCTTTATGCTAATGGAACGGTTTGTTTTTTATTGTCTAGTGGTGTCAATTATTTTTGCAAAAAAGGTGTATTGGAATGTTCTTGTTATGAGTTAATAACTAAATTACCATATTTGACAAAAACTGAAGTGCCACGCGATTTTGTACCATGTGCGGTGGGTGCACCTATTAACCATAACTTGTCCTGCATTTGTACTACCGTACGAAGGTTTCAGATTTTCTTCTTTCTACCTACGTCGTCGATTTTGAAAGCGTCGTCGATTGCCACTAAAAATAAAATGCAACCTGTTTGGTTATGTTTATGTGATGTGCATTCTGACGTTGGTGTTTTATCAGTGCAGTGATTCAGCTGACGGAAATAAATCATTAGGAGATCTACGCATAAAAATGTCGGTACTTACTTCCAAGACTGCGTATTAACATAAGTTATGGTTGTACTAGGCTCGTTACTACCCATTAACATTTAAGTCCGTCTGTCAGTCATTTGGGCAGATTTACGTCGCGACATCTTTTATTCTTTTATTTATATTCGCCGTCATTGTTAAAGTTGTGTCTATCCCTCACAATGCTTGTCCAAACAACTCTATCCGTCTACTAAGTGGCGACGACACGCTCAAACGGCGCGAACGTATTTTATAATGCGCGGGCGCATCGCATCGTCGCGGTGACTCACGCGCACGCTAATTACAATGTACAGAGCACGTGTTCGCCTTGAACACGGCCCGCTTATTGATAACTAAGAGTTAATGAATGTTCTTCTGTTTTAATAAACTGACCCTTGTCCAAGTGATAAAGTTCTTTGGAAAAGTTTGCTTGGGTAGGAAATATGATCTTTCCTGAGAAGACAATAATGGTGTTTGTCTTTTCACTCTTATTATGTTTCACTTTCTATTCTTTTCAGACTTTTCTTTTTGGCCAGCATCAAAGCTTTCAGCATTGTTGTGTCATAGTCTATTAGCCAAAAAACTTGGCGAAAGTTTACCACGGTAAACGCAATGGACAAAAAAAAACGAAATGTTCACACTGTATTTCTATCATTTCACCTACGTTTAAGTCAGAATAGATTTATTTTACCGGCCATTAAATATCAGTCGTCTGGTCACTACATCCATACTAATATTATAAATTCGAATGTCACTCTGTTTGTTTGTTTGTTACCTTTTCACGACTAAACGGCTGATCGTATCGTAATGAAATTTGGCAAGAAGATAGATTTGAACCTGGGGAAGGACATAGGCTATATATCCTCAGTTCATCACGCTACGACCAATAGGAACGGAGCAGCAATGAAAAATATTGCGAAAACGGGGAAAATGTGACGCAGACGAAGTTGCGCGGGTCAGCTAGTAATCTATATTTTTATCAGAGCACTTTTTTCTGTAATTTTTATTCGAAGAATGTCAATGCCCACACCGCTATTCCAATTATTTTGGCACCAACGTGGTGTCATTCATTTTAAATCTATTTTTGTTTGGAATTCACAATGTGTACATCAAATAAGAAATGCATGTGGTCTTGTAAAATTTAATTTTCTTGTAAATTTTTTGTGTAGGTAGTCAACGCTGCAATTAGACGGGAGATTTGGTGCTAATTTGCAAAAAAAAAAATATAATCTTCTGCTGGAAATATATATAAAAGACTAGTTTTTTTTTCATATTATTTTTCTTTTCTTGTCAAAAAATGTGATTTGTAAAAGTGAAATCTCATTTATTATGTGATCTAAAAAATGGACGACATTAATCAAGGCGGTTGATTAAATTCAAGTGTTTGATTTCCTTTATTTTTAATTTAATTTACTATTCGAAGGAAGTCATTGAGTGGGCAATAAAAAAGAAAAAACCATTTCTCTTCAAGCCATGAACTTTCTTTGCTGCGGTGCGGCGTGTTGCATGCCTCAGGAAGTGAGCAATTAATGTACTTATGTACCAACAAGAATACTTACACGCACGACTACACGATAATTAATATAGTTAACTGAGAAGTGAGTAAGTACAGTCAAGTAAGAGGAAGGCGATGTAAGGTTTTACATCAGTCGTAACTGGTAACGCACAAAAACCCCCCTTACTGCTACGACCACAAAGTCGTTGTCAATGTCAAATGCCTCATCACTGATGTTTGGTTAGCTGTATTTGACTGTCTCACAAGAACTAAAGAAAATACAGCGAGATACATTTCTTGTATTACTGCCTTCGGACAAACATAAAATTGTTTACGGTACCTAATTTCGTTTTCTATCAGAAAAGGGTTTATGTTATGCCGAGAATTCACAATTTTGTGATGACGTAAATTTACTTTGTCCGTACCCAGTGATTCCGCAAAAGCAGCTATTTCTGGGACACGCTATTTTACTCATAAAATGTATTAAAGGCGATGGCTAAATGACTGCCCCAAGCATGTCTAAGAATCTCACAATAACTCGTAATATTTAAAAAATCATTCATGAATTGTTTAGTGTTCAATAATTTCCTAGAACTTTCGTACACTGTAAAACATAAAAAAGTATATTAATTGCTTTTTTGATTTAACATGACAAGGTCAAGGGGAAATAACACTACAGCCGTAGACTACAGCAAGCTAGGGAGGGGTCGTATCACTTTTCCAGAATGTCAACTACAAACTACTTAAATATCGATTTTTGACAACAGGTATCAAAACGATTTATTTTCCGAAACTAAGGCGTTAAATTCGGTGTCCTTTAGTTGCTTGTTATTATGTTTTCACAGGGTTTTGATTCAGAAAATGGGGTTGTTTTTTAAATCATAATCGACTTTACTCAATTCCACTTTATTCTAATCAAAATCAAAGAAATAATCTTAACTGAAAGCTTCGGACTGTGCTTCTTCATTTTATCTTACTACCTATTTTGTGTCAAAAAATATAAACGGAGTAGTGGGCGATAAAAACTAATTCTTATTTTTTCTTTCAACCTATTCGATTCTTCTAATGATTCTGTTACACTTGAAGTTCAATCCCTTCTCCATGAAAAATCTCTATGCTAGTGTATTGTCTATGGTCAGATGTCATGTCAACTCATGTCATACAACAGCAACAGACAACAGACGCCGCAACGCTCTGCCGTTTTCTTGTTCGTTGTGCTATTTTTTTATTTTGGATTTTCATTGACCCTCGCTTGTTTATTGGACTTATTGTGTGTGTGTGTGTGACACGGACTTGAAATAAAATCATCATGCCATGCATAAACATCGAAGTGTGCCCGGATCTTCAAGGAATACTTCATTTAGGGGGATCAAGACCTCAACTTTTAAGAGGTCGAATAAGGTCAAGGCATATCAGCCAAAGAATATACTAAGTGTATAGTTTATATGAAAGCCTAGCGACAAAATAATCCTTTAGATGACATACTGTCATATTACTGCAGCTGTATTGTGGGGAACAGAACTCGGGGCTGTTGCTGTCATGTTATGCTAGTTATCTGGTATCTGGGGTGGGCGAGACACCAGAATACATTATCAGCTCCGGCTTCATTTTTAGATAATGTTCTTGTAAGAATCAGAGAATAACGAATAAATAAGTAAATCGTATTTTTATTGTTTTATTTCAATATCTTTTATGTCCTTGGTTACTCAGTGCCTAAACTAGATGACGTAGTTTAGGCAGGATTTATCAATCACTATATATCTACTAACTAAACTAAGTCCCCCTGGTGCGTCTGTTTGTCAGTCTGTCTGCCTACGCATGTATCAGATTTTTATGGGATTGTCACTAGTAGGTAGATTGGTTTAGGCATACTGACAGGTTATTTCATATCATCATCATCATTTCAGCCCAAAAGACGTCCACTGCTGGACACAGGCCTCCCCCAAGTGTCGCCACATTTACATTTTGTGGGGTTTTGACTTAATCGCCACGCTTGGAAGGCGGGTTCGCGATCGCAGCACGATTATAACAAAAGCACAGAGAACGCTGCTGCCCATTCTCTGGCAAATCCCTTAGTCGCTTCTTAAGACACTCGCGGGACGATATGGGATGATGCTATTCTTTACGTCTGACACCATACAGATCTTTTACGCATCGCACCTTTCCATCATCATCATCATCATCCTTTATAGCATATAATGAGTTGAAATAAAGACAGTTTTCACAGACAATATATAAATAAGTGGTAGAAATGATGAACGTATTTAAAAATAGGGATTATTATTTGCAGACTGACCCAAACAACTAGATTTTTGTATTTGAGATGGATACACAATACTGCTAGGTAGGATACAGAAATAAATATACACGCGGGCGGAAGAGATTTTTGCGCAGGTTGTTGTTGCAGTTGTGTGTAGCCCGTAATTACCTCTTTGTAGATATATACTCAAGTATCACCATGTGAAATCGGGGTGTGTCGCTACTCGATAGTTAAAAATATCGTAAATCATTACAGAAATATCCAAACGCCTAGGTAAAAGTTCATAGCAATATGTCATTTGTTTGCAGTTTTTATTTCTATTGACGTAGGAGTTACACGAATATATTTTCAGGATTCTAAGGATATGAAAAGTTCCTGAAAGTTTTTTCAATATGAAATACTAATTTTAATGTATTTAGCTTTACATATTGCAAGGTTCCATGTTTAGACATTGCTGGGGCAGTCGTCCATACTTCATTTAGCCATCTCCGTACGAACAGTATTCGGCACATAGGACCTGAGATTAGTTATATGCATGACTGGAGGACCAAGAGTACAGTTCTATCATCCTCTTTTGAAGACAAAACCTAAGCTAAACCAGCAAAACAATAAATAAAGCAATTACTTTTATCAGCCACCATCCGAACAGAATTCCATTTAGATTAGTCTGGGTATTGCTACGCAGTTTTACTCAGAAAACCTTGTTTACTTACTATTCTTATAATAATATGTCAGTTTCCTCCTCTCGTCTCGGCTTCACTCATATTGACTTTGCGTCGTAATATTTCACTTTTAGATGGTTTTCGATCGAAAGGATTAAAGTTTATATTAGATTTCCTTAATGAAACATGTGCAGTATCTGATCCTTCTTTGATGGATTGCTTTTGAAATTGGGCTCCTGGTCTATAAGAAAACTTGATGGGTGTCCGACGTCGTAATTCTTGCGATTTTCTGGCATTATTGGGTATATTATTTCTGAGAAAATAGCGCATGGTAAATCGGTGTTAGATACGGAACACTATACTTGTCCGAAAAAACTAAATCACAAGGTTGTAAACATAATTCATACATCCACTCCTCAGATTGCACGTCCATACTTTTAATCCTCCATAAAATCGTACATTACGATTTTTATAACATACGGACACGCGACATCGGTTACGATGCCGATCAGTGTTACGTGTTGTGTTGTTATCTAGTTTCGCAAAATTTATCTTGTGGAGAAATATTTTACACAATAATGTTATTCGTAAATGTTGTTTGCATGCATATGCAACTGTTGTAACAATTCACGTCATCAATTCACACAATTATCATGCTTCAGTGCAGTATTATCGTACTGTATTATGTGAATGGCTATTCAGAGAATAATGTACTGTGAATCAGTCATCTGTGCTTTGAAGTCGATAACGAAGCGACATTGACACATATTACCATTTAGCACCAAAACGTAAAGACCAGCCCTTATTGGCTAAATTGGACATTTCTAAAGACCTTGCATTGTCTTACAAACGTTTAGTAATGACAAGCTTTTGCATTTGGTAATTGAATTGGCTCTTCTACGAATATAACCTTCGTTGAGGCTCGCCTGTCCCTCCAGTCACCAGCATTATAGTGACGTCAGCCTAGTCCTTTGTCCTATTTACTGAAACCTCCACAATTTGCTTAGTTGCTCGGCCTAAGTAATTAGAGAGGGTGGGATATTAATTAAGTTTTCCACTTTACGTGACGCTCGGCTAATTTCTTATAATTTTCGGGTTCATCGGTATTAAAAAAGTTGTCATTGTTTTTAAAAGCTTTTATCCATTTTTGTTGTCTAGAAATGGGCGTAGGATTAAAATGTATCTTGGTTTCGCTTTGAGAAACCCAACCTAATAATTCGTGAATGATACAATTTTCTCGCGTTAAAAAATTAACCGGTATCGTTTCTGCTTGGTCCATGACTCATACATCGACATTCATTTAACAACTCTAAGAAATAGATCAACAGTGACTTCCATAAATACTGAAAATATAGTCGTGGGATGCAAATTACGATTGACATGGACTGATTGCAAGATTTATCAGATTTCAAGCATAGAGTTATTACTCAACATTGGAGAGTTAATTAGTAAACTCTGGCAGAGTTTAAAAGAAAACTAGTTAGTAATCCCAAGAATCGACATCTGATAAATAGGCACATCATTCGCAGTCTTTGGCCGGATAAACGCTACTTCGCCTTCAACAACAAAAAACGGCACTCAATGACCAGAACTTGTTTTTTTACCAACAAAACAAGGAAGCAACGGATTGATCCGACCATCCAACGCCGACTTGTCACAGTCAAGTAGTCGTCCTACATTTCGACACCGTTATCATTCACTTTCCCTAACAAGGCTCAGATACTCGGATCAAACAATGTGTGGAGCTGCGGACTCGACTTTAAACTTTATAACTTCATTGTGTGGGACTCGTGTTCTTATGAATTGTTGCCTATTGTTGCCAGCATTGCCGGTGTTGCTAGCGTTGCTACAGCGACGGAACGCTTTTTATATGCATATTATGTTCTGTTATTGCGCAATTATGTTTCCTTGAATCTGATTGTTCGTTTTTGTTTATAGGTGATTGATCTATGGCTGTAAAGAATTTAAAATTTTGTTTCGTTTTATGCCGCATAAAGTGTTTAATTTTAATTTATATTCAATGTATTGGAAGTTTTTATCATTTACTTCACTTCTTTTGAATTTTAAAAACTTTTATCGTACTTTAAATTATATCCTAACTCCTGTCACTTAGCAGTCCGTACACTTACTGCCAAAGTTAAAAATAAACCATTCACTATAATAATGACAACAATGTCCGGAAATAGGCCGATGTACACAGTGAGTGCGAATTAAAAATAAACGGTCGTTGCAAACCTTGACGTAACCTGCGATGAACTGCATAACATGAATCGTAATACAAGCCGATGTGCCGATGTTCCGATGGCGAATACATTTTGTCACGCACACATAAGTGGACAATTATCTTGTTAACAACTCGCGTAAGTCCCAGTGTGTTACGTCATTTATAGTAATTAAACGCAGGTGTCGCTGTGGACTTGGGATGATTTCATTCGGTTTCCATCCAATGTGTGGATTGAGTGATGAGTCCCCGAAAGAGGAGAAACTCCCTTTGAAAACCAAAAACCGATGGGGCTGAAGATGGGAACACTCTGCTCACAATAAGAACATCGATATAGTGACTTGATAACGATTAAGTCTGACAGTTTGCCAATTCCTAAAATCGTGTAGAGCAGATGAAATGAAGAATTCTAGACATGACTTAATGAAATAAATCTTATCGCCAGTTTAGTGAAACTAAACTAGTTTGAATGGTCCGCGTGAATGAGCAGTGGCACATTAACAGGACCATTAAAAATAATTTGACTATAAACACACCATAAGAACTAAATTCTACCTAATGAGATTACAAGAACCTTACTCCCAACATTCGTGCCAGTTCACACGATTCGTTGCGTGTGACACCTCGAGAGATGCAACACGATTGCCATAATGAAAACCTTGCTTTCCAAGTATTGACGGCGTACCGTGTAATGGACAAGTAATTTTGTCCCCGAATGTACCTCTGTACAACACGGGCTATAGGACATAGAACTCCAAGTTTATTCAATTATACTGTCAATGTCAGACGCGTTCTTGTGCGGAAAAATACATTTGCCTCGGCTCGTTTTTAGCAAAAATCGATATGAATAGCTGATTTTGTTATTTTTTTTTTGTTATCGGGATTTTCAGTAGTCAATATTTGCAGCAGGAATGTTTCAGTAACAGCCTGGGACTCGGCACTTGTCCACCTCTCTGAAGTTAGCATGGGAAATGTAGATTGCAAGCCGTAAATTAACCGCAAATTAACTATGAAACCCAAGAAATTTCCGCGCGCCTGAAATCCCGAAAATTGATTTGCATGCCGATTTCACTGGAAGTTAAAATGCAAAAGTTGTAAAATCAGTTACAAAAGACATAGACAACTTTACCAAAGCTTATAAATTAGCCACAATTTAACCGTGAAACCTACAAAATTTCCGCTAGCCAGAAAACCCGAAAATCTGTTTGCACAAGAACTTCAACGGAATTAGAATGTAAAAAATCGGGAGCGCTGAAAATTTTTGGTTTTCGTGGTTAATTTGCGGTTAATTAATGACTAATTATCCAGTACTCTATTTGTTTGTACGCTACATTTATCATGCTAACTTCAAAAAGGTCACTTGTTCCCGGTTTATGGCAATAGGCTTTCCCTCTGTTACATGGTACTTAAATATGTACCTACAACTGGCGAAATGTGGTCGCAGCTTAACTTTTCGGGGATGTCTAGCGTGGTGTATTATTATATCCTAGGTATCACAAAATGTTGACCCAAATATCTTAACGGATCTGCGACCTATTAAAATGCAGGGGACCGATGCACAAGCAGCTTGAATGAATCCTGTCAAATGGCGAGGGAGACCCGTGTACTGCAATGAACGTCTTCCGGCTTCAGTGGTTTATAATGATAAATCCTTATGCTATGTACGATTACTTTGTCCTAGATTATTGAGCTAGGTATATTCTGGTTAGAGACGAACTGGTTGTATATCTAGGTACTCCATTTTCTGAAAGCCTGATAAGTTCTGATAAAATCTCGCGTTAGTATTTTGCTTGCAGAAAATAAAGCGGCGAAGTAATACGTTGGCATGAGATTTGACAACATCTTGCAAAGTATTTCGTACACGATCCCCGCAGCGGAATGGTCGTTTTGTCCACCTGGCACCTGCTGTAAATTCGTTTGTCACGACATCCACCGGAAGAGATAAAATCTTTCGCAGTTCATTGCCACCTGCAGCTGCATCCCGAAATGCATATTTAATAGTTCCGTTCTCGTATTCACGTGTGTTTTCTAGTTCGCCAAATTATTTCTAAAAAGCCGTTAAACATCTCAATTTATCTAAATTTAACCTCATTCATTATTGTCAAAAACCTTCGGATTGGCTGCGCTGGCTGAATACCCCATTGTAAAAAACGATCCCATAGTCAATGGGCACGGCTATACATGAATAGAGCGCCAATCACGGTCATACAATTATTGTTAGAGGTTTTTTCGCTTTTGGCACATAAATCAAATTTATATTCTTTCTCGGCGTATAATTTGGTCGGAAAATGCTTACCTAGTAATCAGTAGATATAGCTTTTACGCTTGAAAAATTGAACAGTGACCTAGTTCCCTGAAAGAGGCGTGGCGAGACAAATTTGTTTTGCATAGCTACACACATCAAAAGTGTCTAGGGATCAACATATATTTTTGCAATAACTTTTCTCCTGATTGATATTAATTAAAATTTTCTTTAAGGATTCATCAAATAAAGTGTTTTCGTTTGTCACAGTAACGATAAACCAAGTCACCTTTGCATTAATAAAGAAATTTGCCATTTTCTAATAAAGGGATTTTTGACATTTGAACCACTAACATTAAAGTTCGAAAAAAAGACTGAAATAACAGTTTTCTTTAAAATTTTATTGGGTAACTTAAACAATTAATAATCCGTGTTTCTACCGCGAACACTAACAACACAAGAACATCGGTTTGGCATACTCAAAATGAGTTCATCCAAATCACGCTGTGGAATGGCCGCCTATGTTCGTTGCAACAACAAAAAAAGGTCTTCTTGCGACTGGATACCCTCCATATTCGGCAGAGCTCTTCTCTGTAGCATATCCCATGCATGCTCAATCGGGTTCAAGTCTGGCGACTGAGCAGGCCAGGGCAGGACATTGATGTTAGCTGCGGCGAGAGTCTGTCTTACAACTCTTGCGGTGTGCGGTCGTGCATTATCATGCATTAACTGAAATAAGGGACCGATTTGCACTTGTAGAGGAACGATGACGTCTGATACAATCGTCTCAGCATAAATTTGAGCGTTGAGGTTGCCTCTGATCCAAATCAACTCAGTTCTTCCGCCGATCCAAATACCCGCCCATACCATGATGGTTCCACCACTATAAGGATGGACTTCCTGGCAGGATTTTAATCGCTGTTGGCGTCCAGGGGTTCTCCAGTGTCGTATACGTCTTGTATCCGGTCTCATACCAAAACGAGACTCATCAGAAAAGCACACGAAACGCCATTGTTCTTCTGCCCAATTTCTGTGTTCAAGAGCCCATTGATATCGAATCCTACGATTGTGCATTGCTATAGGTGGTACCCGTAGCGGTCTTCGGGAATGAAGGTTCACTTCATGCAAGCGGTTTCTGACTGTTTGGTCGCTAATTAAGTTCCCTGAAGAGTGATGAAGCCTCACGGCTAACATCATGGCGGTTATTGTTGGAGCTCTTCGAGTTAAGATTTGAATGTATCGGTCTTGTCTCCGTGTGGTGCAGCGATACCGTCCTCCATGGCGCTCAGCCACGGTACCAGTGCTTCGGTAACGTGTCCAAAGTCGACTGATAACACTCTGACTTGTATTCAGAGCTAAAGCCACAGTACGTTGCCGGGAACCAGCTTCTATCATTCCCACGGCTCTGAGCATTTCTTCCCTGCTTAAATGACGTCGCCGCTCCATAATAACGTTGGTTTTAATCAGTAGTAGGGAAACAGTAGCACTAATAATGTCTTCAATGCGTTGTATGTTTTTATAGGGAAAATATTGACAGCTGATTTTCATCTTTTACTCGAATTTGATTCACAGTTCCTGATTCAAATTATGAAATGCACCAAAAAGGATCCATATAAATTTATAAAATCATAAATTTATTACAAAGCCACATCTCAATCTCAAGAAATCCGCATAAAAATGCTTGATCCCTAGACACTTTTGATGTGTGTATAATGGCATGTAATAGTCTGTAAAATGGCTGAAAAGATTACATGCAATATGCACGACTAGATTTTTTTTTCAGAGTTATCAGAAACGATGGATTGATTGTGTGAGGAATGATATGAAAGAAAAAAAAACCGACCAAGTGCGAGTCGGACTCGCGCACGAAGGGTTCCGTACCATTATTTATAAATAAATAAAAAATACTTTTTGTATGGGAGCCCCCTTAAATATTTATTTTATTCTGTTTTTAGTATTTGTTGTTATAGCGGCAACAGAAATACATAATCTGTAGAAATTTCAACTGGCTAACTATCACGACGAGGGAGACGACGAACAGCGAAGTCTCAGTAATATGGTCCCGTTTGACCCTTTGGGTACGGAACCCTAAAAAGAGTAAATGATAGCTTGACGGTTAACAGAGCCGAATTGAAGAAAAAAGCGTGTTGAGCTGACCCCTAGTAACATACGACTAGGGTAGGATATGATATTTAGAGTTATCAGACTTTTCAGTCGTATTCATTTTCGTTTCATTTCACGACCGGTTTTGATACGTTTTATGTCCAGACTCGTTTAACTTGGAGTGCATAATTACGTATGAAAAACAAAAAAAAAACAGAAAGTGAAGCGTCTATTTCCACATTACAGAAAACTTATAATTAACTAAGAAAAGTTCATCACAAATACAACTAAAACTCTTAGAACACGAAGTTCCTAATACTTACATGCACTACTAATGACCTAGTTATCTAAACTAGTACATATTATTATACGTTGGTAGTTATCCTTTGTGAAAGCGAACGAGCGCTGTTTTCCTGGAACTCTCTTATGCACAGACAGTAATTGACCAATTATGTTTGTATGTAAAAGCGAGGATTACAACTGCTGCTCGGCTTTTCTAGTGAAGTATTTAAAATACCTCGTACGTAGAAGTAGTTCGGAAATATGCTACTTAACACTTTTGCAGTTAGAAACGTGAAATAAGGGTGAATTTCGCCAGTAAAATTAAATGGCATCATCGGTACAAGAGCGGACATCACTTGAATGCGGTTTACATGAATCGCGTTCAAGTTTCATTGATAAAATTCGTTCAAGTTTCATTGATGAAATTCGTTCTAAACCGACGCAACGTTTTATTGGGAATCTAAATGATATTACGGCTACTTAAAAAAATTGTTAAGTCATATTATAGTATTGACCATGAACAATAGAAACGCCGATCATGGACAAGTTCTAGTAATTCGCTTGGATGAGCTAATCCGGGGGGCGACGCCTGCAGATCGCATTAACCAATTAGATGTGACAGAATTATGTCATTGTACAGTCATAGTTGCATGCAAGTCTAATGCTTTATGTGTTATAGAGATCGATCTTTTACCCCTATTTAAAAGAAAAATATCGAAGTGTTTATGAGGCTAAAATACACGGTACCCACGTTTTAACGCTGTATTGGTCCAAAAAGTTACTTAAGCCCGTGTGCAGTAACACTAAAATAATAAAGCCTTTATTTAATAATAAACTAAAACTAATTAAAATAAAGTATAAATTAAGAAAAACATAAATATTGCACTTCGCCGTCTTCGTCAATCACCGCGTCTTTTGACGCTTAGGCCTCTCCCAGATTACTCCATTTGTCATGGTCTCTCAGTAACACTAGAGCCAAAACCCAAATTTTGATACTGACGAACTGAGCGTTAAAATCCAACTGCGTATTTAGGTCTCGTGTAACTGAAAAAGGACAGACTACAAGCGTTGAATTTGTACTGTAATATAAAAATAAACATAGATTCGCTAAAATCTAGAGCACTGTCCAGCGTCATCCCTCTTCTCCGCAATATCACGTAACCTCACTAAGTGCTTGAAGCCTTGTACGAACAATACCAAACATAACTCTGTATGAACAAGATCATATGTCTGATGCATTGTTTTCTCTTGTCGCCAGCCGAACGAAGGAGCGGACAATCAGGTACTTAGTAGATGACGTAGTTGTGTTTGTACCATTGTGAAGTTCAGTTTTCGCTTTTAATTGTGTGTTTTATAGATTTACTGGTGGAGGTTATTATTTGAAGATACCCCTTGTCGTTTTGGGGGATTCATAATGTTCTATTTGTGTTTGTTTAAACAAATTTCACGTGTCATGTTGTCAGGCACACACAATTTTTGTTTGATGTGACATCATGTTCTTTTGTGTCTTTGCCCTTTGCATGAATGAATGTATTGTGATCGACTACAAACACAATTCAAATCCTTTATGTTTCGCATTAACAGATCACTAACTCCAAAAGTAGCATTCACCCCATACAACAACATAGTACACAATCAACCTCTTTACTTTAAAATGTTCATAAATGAAATGTTCCAAATCTCCCACAGTTGTTTACTGCAAGCGCGACCCACCTTCACGATGGTCGTCGGGCCCATCCGCCCGACTCGGGCTTCGCCGAACCCGTCAACAATAACATCAGTGAAGACAATAACAACGGGCCGATATCTCTGCGAGAGATGCAGAACATTGCCAACAACAACGCGGCCGCGTACATCGTGAGTGAGAACGAGGAGAGGAACAGGGTCAGCAGGGAGTCGGTGGTGGAGTTTGAGCCTTTGCCGACTGGGATTAGAGTTGCTGATCCGTTGGAGCATTGCGCTGACTGGTTCGGTGAGTTTTCATAGTTATCTTATTACCTAGACATAAAGAATGATTTGCATTAAGCCATTGTGTCAATCCAGCACCGGGTTCCACTGAAACTAGTTCGTAATTGGGTAAACAATTTAATTTCAATCCAGTTTCACCCTTCGCTGGTGTGGATGGAATAGAAGCCACCGCTAATTGGACAAATATCGATGTACCTTGAACATAACCTTGACTACTAACTGATTCTACCATCTGCTTCTAACCTTCAAAATCAAATCGTAGTTTGGCGATCAATTTATGGCCTACACTTCTTTTTGTGTACCTTTGCATCTTTATTCATCCAGTTCTCGTCGTCACTTCCTTCCTGTGAGTGCGGTTGTTTTCCGGTCGTGAAGTAGTACCTGTGTAGTATTTGTATGTTAGGCAAAATACGACGACATTTTCTATGGAGATATACAAATTGATGACAACATTGTGTTGGATTGAGCAAACAATATGGCAGTAGGTGTCTCAACTCCAGAAGTCGTGGGTTCCCGATTTCGTGTTACTTATGTATTAGACAATTACAGCTTCCAAAGTGTAAAACGGTAGAACGGGATAGCTTTAGGCGACCCAGGCAGTAAAATAAATCATTCTAACTAAATGGAACGCCACAAAAGTCGTGGCTAAGGACCTCGTAAAAGATAAGGACCACGGTTTACCCACCCTTAGCCGGGATTTAATCTTTAAAAGAAATAAGTTGTGATAAAACGACATTTAATTCACTTTAAGTGTCCACAAAGCGTCAAAAATTGTCATCCATCCTCGTCTCGGAGGAAATGAATTGGTAACTTAAAAAACCTTTAATATTGGGGGCCCAAGTCCCGTAATCCGTAAATCAGTGCCTAAGCCTTACTTAAAATATTCACCCCGTTTATCAGAAAATCAACCTTAATCTGGATAGGATTAGATTAGTTGTCGATTGACACATTATACCGACCTAAGACCTTTCAGAGTTTATAACGCGCACCATTGTTATCGTTCGACCATTACAAAGTTCCCATGACCGATGACTATCTCTGCTTGCCTTTGTATAGAAACATACGAACAATACATTTTGGGTGCAGGCACGCTGGTTTGGGTCTTATTGCCCTTGATTGTAGAGAGTACTAAACTATTAATTAATAGATATTTACTGAGACAAATGTTCAAGCAAGCAAGCAAGTTCCTTTTGCCATGCGGACTAGCGGAAAATATTGGATATGAGGAGCAAAGACCCCGTGCTAATCAAAAGGGGTAAAAATTTTGTCTGTTTTGAATGTCATCTTGTAAAAGTGTTTGTAAAAAAAACCTATTTGCAAAATAAACATCATTTCATTTTCTTATCATTTTTATGGTCCGTTATTCTACGTGTATTTTTCATCGCGGCCGCACCCACTTCAAACCATTATGTTTCCATACAAACTTGCATATACAAAGAAACAAGCAGTAAATTGATTTTAAATGTACCTAATTTACCATATTTGGTTACAGGCGATGAAGATTTCCCGCGTAATCGATTGCAGTACCTAAGAGAAATCGGCAGAGGATGGTTTGGAAGAGTAAGTAATACAGAACTGTCAATCGATATACAACACGAATCAAACTGAATACACTGTTGCTCAAGGTGGACTGATTTATTGAAGGTTTTCGGGAATCTCCTGGATAACGCAGTTTATGTCTTTTTGGTGGTCCTTGAAAGAGGCCTGAATCTAGCACCAGACGTGTCCCGGCTATCATGATGATGAAGGATGTAGTGGTGTTTCTTTAATACACAGTACTGTCCCACTGCTGGTCAAATGCCTTTAGAGGTATGAGGAACAGGGTGTAAATTACCTCAATACTTCATTGAAAAGGGAGGATCCTCCGACCAGCCAGGTGCTATGTCTGGTGGGCAACGGCCCGACAGTTGTTGTCAGGTTTCTCTATATACTCTAAGTCGATGTAAACTTTGCTTGCGAGATTTAGGAAATTGATGTTAGTTCTTCCGTCGTGTTATAGATGGCGCTGTAGTACTTTTTGTAGTAAGTTGCTTTTTGTAGGTCGCTACATGCCTCTCCCAATATCTTCCATGAGCTCTTTTCACGTGCCTCCTCGAACCAGTACTCACGGTTTGCGTCCAAATAGTCTCGCCACTTCTTTCTGATCCGGCATCGGCGGATCCGAAGTTTTGTCTTGCCTCTATGAATTAAGTGAAGACCTTCAGTGAATCAGCCACCTTGAGACGCTATTATTCGTATTTAAAATCAATTAATAATAAACATTCATCTATGAAGATCCTGTATCTGATTTGTATTTCCCAAGCATAAAATATAATTTATGACAATTTATAGGAAATGTAATAAAACTCAGACCTGCACGTCCAATTAAATATTGTATCAATTCCATTATAAATGGTTATGATTATGACAAACGTGATGATTATTAAACATCACGTTTCGCGATATTTATTATTTTTATTATTGATGATTGCACTAACCAGAAAAGTAATATGTTCTTTAGCTTTACACATAAATACTGTAGAGACATACAGATAAATGCAGTAATAAACCTTTTAGGTCGTCTTTTAGTCACGTGCGGCTCGACCAGGGGGAGGGGTCAACAAAAAAAAACACAATTAGTCACGATGGGGGGTGAGGTTCATGTGACAATCGCGCGTTTTTTTTATGGGATAAAAAAAATAATTTATAGCATTATAATTTAGTTTTATATTATGTCTTAATAATTATCTGCCTAGCCTTTTCCCAAACTATCTTGGGGTCGGCTTCCAGTCTAACCGGATGCAGCTGAGTACCAGTATTTTACATGAATCGACTGCCTATCTGACCTCCACAACACAGTAACTGGGTAATACGATACCCCTTGGTAAGACTGGATGTCAGACTTTTAGCTCCTGACTACTCGTAACGACTGTAAAAGATCTACAAATGACAGCCGGAACCAACGGCTTAACGTGCTTTCCGAGGCACGGAGGAAACTCGATATGTAATTATGGTCACCCATCCACAGACCAACCTTGGCAAGCACGGCTTAACCTTTAAAGATCGACCTGTATTATGCCTAATAATGTTTTAAAAATTCGAGCAACCGAATTTGTGTCTAATAATAAAAAATACACGTGATGCTGGAAGGGGGGAGAGATAGAACCCCCACCAATACTGTATTCTATGGTAATCTAAGCAAAACGATTTTGAATCATCTGTTGAGGTTGCTTGGTTATATAGACTTGAGAAATAGTCTCTAAGAAAGTCGTTAGATAAATGTATAGAAGGAAGGTGTTCCAAAACATTTGCATTTCCCAGAGGATAACCCTAGCCAATGTACCACTGTAGTAACCATGGAGTTTCTTGCCGATTCTTCTCCTTATTAAACGACCAACCCGAACCGTCGACGTTTTATAAGTGCCCAAGTAGACCACGACGTGATTTTTTGTTTTTGTCTGTTGAAAGTTAGTGTGATGAAAGGCAACTTGACATAAATGCATGTGACTTATTCTGAATTTTCCTTCTACCAGGTTGTGGAAGGCGAGGTCGACGACAATGGCTCCACGAGCGCTGTAGCAGTCAAGATCCTCAACCAGAACGCGAGCCTGGAGGATAAGGCGCGGTTTCTGGATGAAGCCAGGATGTACCGCGACGTGCGTCATGAAAACGTTCTGGCGTTCGTCACCAAATGCTTGCAGGAGGATCCCTGGATTTTGATATTTGAACTTTGTTCTATGGTAAGCATGGGGAACCTGATGGAGTATTGTAGGATTATCTGAAGTCCGAAGAGAGGGGGAGGACACGATGATCCTGAAATCCGGCAACCTACTCTATTTCCGAGAGGGTGACCGGCAGTCCCAGGGTGGTGTTGGGTTTATCGTTCACAAGTCCCTTGTGAATAACGTGGTGAAGATCGAGAGTGTGTCGACCAGGGTGGCGTACCTGATACTCAGAATATCCTCAAGATATTCGCTGAAGGTCATACAGGTCTACGCCCCGACCTCGGCACACCCCGACGACGAAGTGGAAACCATGTATGAGGATATCTCCAAAGCCATGCATGGTTCCAAAACTCACTTTACCGTTGTCATGGGGGACTTTAACGCGAAACTGGGCAAGCGAGACGGAGATGAGCTGCAGGTGGGGCAATTTGGGTTTGGATGTCGGAACCACCGGGGACACCAACTGGCTAGTTTTATGGAGAAGGAGGGCCTCTATATGATGAACTTCTTCTTCAGAAAGCGTGAGCACAGGAAGTGGACCTGGCAGAGCCCCGATGGTGCAACTAAAAATGAGATTGACTTCATCATGTCAACCAAGAAGCAAATGTTCAATGATGTCTCTGTGATCAATTCGGTGAAAACTGGGAGCGATCACCGCATGGTAAGAGGCACATTGAACATCAATATTAAGCTAGAAAGGTCTCGACTGATGAAGTCTACGCTCCGACCAGCACAGATCCAGATCCAAAACCCCGAGAGCTTTCAGCTTGAACTCCAGAATCGTTTCGAGTGCCTAGGAAGCTCAGTGGACGAATGCAACGATGGATTCGTGGAAACTGTCCATACGACAGGGTCTAAGTTCTTCAAGACGCGTCGTACACAGAAGAACAAAAAACTCTCTGATCATACTCTCAAGCTCATGAAGGAACGGCGTGAGATGATCCTGCAGTCTTCAGAAGACGCGTGGAAATACCGGCAGCTCAATAGACAGATCTCTAAATCCTTGAAGAGCGACCTCCGCCGCTTTAATACCGAGCGTATTAAAGACGCCATTGAGCGGAATAAAGGCTCAAAGGTATTTGCAAGAGATCTGGCTATTGGGCAGAGCCAGCTCACGAAACTGAAGACCGACGATGGCAGAATCGTATCCGCCAAACCGGAGCTACTGAGGGAGATCGAGAGTTTTTATGGGCAGTTGTACACGTCAACCAGGAAACCCGTTGTAAATCTAGCCAATGACCCAAGAGCTAGACTGACCCGACACTACACCGAAGACATCCCGGACATCAGCCTGTACGAGATTAGGATGGCTCTGAAACAGCTTAAAAACAACAAGGCACCGGGTGATGATGGAATTACGGCCGAACTTCTGAAGGCGGGTGGAAAACCGGTACTTAAGGCCCTTCAGAAGCTGTTTGGTTCCGTCATACTCGAGGGCAAAACGCCTCAGGCATGGTGCAGGGGTGTGGTGGTACTCTTCTTCAAAAAGGGCGACAATGCCCGGTTGAAGAACTATAGGCCCATCTCACTTCTAAGCCATGTCTACAAGTTGTTTTCAAGAGTCATCACGAATCGTCTCGCGCGCAGGTTTGACGATTTTCAGCCTCCCGAACAAGCCGGATTCCGTAAAGGCTTTAGCACCATAGACCACATACATACGCTGCGACAGGTTATACAGAAGACCGAAGAGTACAACCTGCCTCTCTGTTTAGCGTTTGTGGACTATGAGAAAGCCTTCGATTCGATCGAGACTTGGGCTGTACTGCAGTCTCTCCAACGGTGCCAAATTGATTATCGGTACATCGAGGTGCTGAAGTGTTTGTACAAAAACGCCACCATGTCAGTCCGACTTCAGGACCAGACCTCGGAACCTATCCTTCTGCAGCGAGGTGTGAGACAGGGAGACGTCATATCTCCGAAACTGTTCACCGCTGCACTGGAAGATATCTTCAAGGTTCTGGACTGGAGAGGGCTAGGCATCAACATCAATGGCGAGTACATCTCTCACCTTCGATTTGCCGACGATATAGTGGTCATGGCTGAGACCATGGAGGACCTCAGTACAATGCTCGATGACCTCAGTAGAGCTTCCGAAAGAGTGGGTCTTAAAATGAACATGGACAAAACCAAGGTCATGTTGAATGCCCATGTAACACCCACTCCTATCAAGATCGGAGACTCTACTATCGAAGTTGTAGACGATTATGTCTACCTGGGACAAACGGTCCAGTTGGGTAGGTCTAACTTCGAGAAAGAGGTCAATCGTCGAATCCGACTCGGCTGGGCAGCGTTCGGGAAGCTGCGTGGTATCTTCTCGTCCAACTTACCGCAGTGTCTCAAGACAAAGGTTTATGACCAGTGTGTGTTGCCAGTGATTACATACGGGACCGAAACGTGGCCGCTCACAATGGGCCTCATCAGAAGGCTCAAAGTCACCCAGAGGGCAATGGAGAGAGCTATGCTCGGAGTTTCCTTGCGTGATCAAATCAGAAATGAGGACATCCGCAAGAGAACCAAGGTTACCGACGTAGCCCGAAGAATTGCCAAACTTAAGTGGCAGTGGGCAGGGCACATTGCTCGCAGAACAGATGGCCGATGGGGCCGAAAAGTTCTGGAATGGCGACCGCGAACCGGGAGACGATGCGTTGGAAGGCCTCCCACTAGGTGGACCGATGACCTTGTGAAGGTTTCGGGGATCCGCTGGATGCGAGTCGCACGGGACCGATCAATGTGGCGACACTTGGGGGAGGCCTATGTCCAGCAGTGGACGTCTTTCGGCTGAAATGATGAATGATGATGATGATGATGGGGAACCTGAAGAATTTAAATTAATAGCCGGAATATTGTTTAAAGAACGTTTCTTTGCTGCCTTTGCAGAAGGAAGCGTGGGTTGCGGATTCTGCCTGGACTTAAATCAAATAAGCGTTTATTTCTGTTTACAATTATTACAGTATAATATATTATTTTGTTACTATCAGTTTTTGCCATAACAGCTTGTCCGTCGACAAAGATCTACACGAAAAATCCATTTTGGACCGGCAACTCTTTTGAGATTTTCTTCCCAGTATTTTTCTTGTCGACTTTTGCTTCTATTGCCATCCCTAGGGTACCACTCTGATATTATTTTAGTCCATTTCTCATTTTTATTGACTGACTGCCTGGACTTAATAAAACCTATAATTTACTTTACCTGGTATCCATCAAGCGTGGGAAATATTTGGACGAGTAATTTAAAGTCCTTTCACAGTCGTTTTGGTGCATCACCTCCGTTTTTCGAACAGTTATGTATCGCCGCTAGTGCCTATCGATGTGTCCACTATTTGACATCATCAATTTTATAAAACCGTTATATAGTTCAGCATTCCTTAAAGAAATAATTCTAACATACGTGTAAATAATTTACAGGACCTCCAACAATACTTGGTAGTGAACTCTCCTAAGATGGCCATCCTGAACGAGGCCGGAGTGCCGCTGCGGCTCTTGTGTGACGTCAGCGCTGCGCTTGCGCACCTGCACTCGCGCGGCTACCTGTATGGGTATGTATTAACAGACCTTGTGACTCCAGCTTCGTCTTTTTTCTGACCATACATTTCGGGTTCATCATTGGACGTCGCCTAGTCTTGTAGTCAAGTGCAATTAGACAATAAGCTGGAACAAACTTTATAGTGGGCGGATTTTCATGGGACTTTTTTTTATTGAGTTTCTAGAGGTGCAGAGAAAAAGTAAAAAAAGAAGAACCCGTCGCCTAGTCTTCTCTACTCTAATTCTGTTAATAGTTTTCGGGCCTGGTATTGAACCTCGCCTTCTCTAATAAAATGGGATTCTATTCGTACAGTCAGTGCTCGGCATTACCAGACCATTCTCACAAAGAAAACAAGTGAAGAAGGATTCGGTCGTGCAGGGCATTGACTGTATCCAGCTTAGTAACACATGTGGGCAATTGGAAATTTTGTGTGTGCTAAGTGAAAAGTGCCCATCGATAACCAATCCCACCCTAGTCCCAATAGTTTTGTAAAAAAAGTAAGCTCCAAAATGAAACTAAGGTGATTTCTACCTGAATTCCGTATTCATTTAGCTGTGGCTCTGTCTGTGCAATTTATTCTTCGAATATCTTAATTTTTTACCAACTTCAAAAAAAAAGAAAGAGGTTTTGTGATAGTCTGTAGGTATGTATTTTTTTTTCTATGTTCACCGATTTCTCCACCAATTGTTGATCGATTTTCAAAATATTTTTTTAATCTATGTTTTTTTCTTTCAGCAACGTTTGGTGCGGGTCTGTGTTAGTACGCGGTACGTCAGAAGAAGCACGCGCCGTCCTAGGAAGATATGTGTCCGCTGAGCCTCCCTACGACTTGTCTGCGCCAGAATCGCGCGCGCATCCACCTGTATACACGGTACGTAGTTATACCTTTTTTACACTTTCGGTGCTAAGCACCCAGCATATACAACAATAATAGTATGGGTGGCAACAATAATTCGTTCGTGTGCCCATCCTTTAAATTGTTTATTTGCAAGAAAATATATGGTTTACAAGGGAAGATCTTACAGCCTTAAAGTCATTGTATTCACAATTATTATAATTATATAAAAATTTAAATGTCACAATTATTAAGCAGTTTCAATTATTAGTACATATTGTTATATTATTATCACAATATTATAACGCATTATTATTATATACAAATGTCCCTAATTAATTTACAATAAATTCCTTAACTAATCTATCAAATATTTTTATGTTCTAAAAAATATTTTTGCTGTAGAAACACTTTTCTTGTAACCACTCAGACAATTTTGTTTTAAAAACCACCCAACCAGCCTCCCTAGTGGTTGCTATACGTAGCTATAGATGACTTATAGTAAAAATGAACTATTGAACTTGGCTGCGAAAGTTCCTTATCGTCGTCATTTAGCACGCTAAATAATAGGACATTTTAATAACATTTCCACCGCGGTGATTTTTCTTGCTTGCAAGTATTTTTGGAGTTCTAATTGTGGTCTTTAATATCTGTCTATTTGCTTCACCAGCGTGGTACGAGAGAACCACAATAATGGAGATCTTTGACAGTCGTTACAGGTAGTAAGTGACCCGAAAGTCTGACAAACAAGGGGTACCGTATTACACAGTAATGACTGGGTTGTGGAGGTCAGATTAGCAGTCGCTGTATGTAAAATACTGGTATTTAGCCTTATTCGGTTAGACTGGAAGCCGACCCCAACATAGTTGTAAAGGGTTAGGCAGATGATGACATTAAATTAGTTAGCAAAACTTCACAAACGGGATGGGTATGAATATTTGATGACAAATAAACAAAAGGAATAATTCGTAATTTGATGGAACTACTCTTTTAGCAGTCGTCGACCCGATTATCTCACATTCACACCACACATTCTCTAACTCACTTTACCGTTGTCATGGGGGACTTCAACGCGAAACTGGGCAAACGAGACGGAGATGAGCTGCAGGTGGGGCAATTTGGGTTTGGATGTCGGAACCACCGGGGACACCAACTGGCTAGTTTTATGGAGAAGGAGGGCCTCTATATGATGAACTCCTTCTTCAGAAAGCGTGAGCACAGGAAGTGGACCTGGCAGAGCCCCGATGGTGCAACTAAAAATGAGATTGACTTCATCATGTCAACCAAGAAGCAAATGTTCAATGATGTCTCTGTGATCAATTCGGTGAAAACTGGGAGCGATCACCGCATGGTAAGAGGCAACAATATTAATTGAACATCAATATTAAGCTTGAAAGGTCTCGACTGATGAAGTCTACGCTCCGACCAGCACAGATCCAGATCCAAAACCCCGAGAGCTTTCAGCTTGAACTCCAGAATCGTTTCGAGTGCCTAGGAAGCCCAGTGAACGAATGCAACGATGGATTCGTGGAAACTGTCCATACGACAGGGTCTAAGTTCTTCAAGACGCGTCGTACACAGAAGAACAAAAAACTCTCTGATCATACTCTCAAGCTCATGAAGGAACGGCGTGAGATGATCCTGCAGTCTTCAGAAGACGCGTGGAAATACCGGCAGCTCAATAATAGACAGATCTCTAAATCCTTGAATCCTTGACCTCCGCCGCTTTAATACCGAGCGTATTAAAGACGCCATTGAGCGGAATAAAGGCTCAAAGGTATTTGCAAGAGATCTGGCTATTGGGCAGAGCCAGCTCATGAAACTGAAGACCTACGATGGCAGAATCGTATCCGCCAAACCGGAGCTACTGAGGGAGATCGAGAGATTCTATGGGCAGTTGTACACGTCAGCCAGGAAAACCGTTGTAAATCTAGCGAATGACCCAAGAGCTAGACTGACCCGACACTACACCGAAGACATCCCGGACATCAGCCTGTACGAGATTAGGATGGCTCTGAAACAGCTCTCGGAACCTATCCTTCTGCAGCGAGGTGTGAGACAGGGAGACGTCATATCTCCGAAACTGTTCACCGCTGCACTGGAAGATATCTTAAAGGTTCTGGACTGGAGAGGGCTAGGCATCAACATCAATGGCGAGTACATCTCTCACCTTCGATTTGCCGACGAAATAGTGGTCATGGCTGAGACCATGGAGGAACTCAGTACAATGCTCGATGACCTCAGTAGAGCTTCCGAAAGAGTGGGTCTTAAAATGAACATGGACAAAATCAAGGTCATGTTGAATGCGCATGTAACACCCACTCCTACCAAGATCGGAGACTCTACTATCGAAGTTGTAGACGATTATGTCTACCTAGGACAAACGGTCCAGTTGGGTAGGTCTAACTTCGAAAAAGGGTCAATCGACGAATCCGACTCGGCTGGGCAGCGTTCGGGAAGCTATCTTCTCGTCCAACTTACCGCAGTGTCTCAAGACGAAAGTCTAAGACCAGTGTGTGTTGCCAGTGATTACATACGGGACCGAAACGTGGCCGCTCACAATGGGCCTCATCAGAAGGCTCAAAGTCACCCAAAGGGCAATGGAGAGAGCTATGCTCGGAGTTTCCTTGCGTGATCAAATCAGAAATGAGGACATCCGCAAGAGAACCAAGGTTACCGATGTAGCCCGGAGAATGCCAAACTTATGTGGCAGTGGGCAGGGCACATTGCTCGTAGGACAGATGGCCGATGGGGCCGAAAAGTTCTGGAATGGCGACCGCGAACCGGGAGACGATGCGTTGGAAGGCCTCCCACTAGGTGGACCGATGACCTGGTGAAGGTTTCGGGGATCCGCTGGATGCGAGTCGCACGGGACCGGTCAATGTGGCGATACTTGGGGGAGGCCTATGTCCAGCAGTGGACGTCTTTCGGCTGAAATGATGATGATGACCCGATTATCTGCTGTGGGACGGATTGTTTTTATTGTAATAAGATATCGATACCAATCACGTGTATGAAGTATCGCAACTAATTTACTTTGACACTGTATACAACAATTTGACAGTTGAGCTGACGAGTAATAAAGAAGTAAGGAAGTATGTTTTTGCATGGTGCGCCGATCCCAAATAAATTGGTATAAGGGCAAGAGAATGATGGCACAGCTTGCTGTTACCGTCTCTGGTTATCTCAAAAACTGGTTACTTTTATTCCAGGCAGCGCTATTGTGAATAAAGGTTTCGATTGTGTGCATTATTCAGTGAAAGGCCATTGTCCTTTGACATTTGTTTTTATAAATATCAAAGGATGATGTGAATAGAATGACTTGATTTTTGATAGTACTATGGAAATACTTCGACTCTTCGGTAATTTCGGGCGGTTTCACGTTAGCGTTCGGCGTGCCTTTCTTCCCACGGGCACCCGTTCGTGTAAGCGCGTAAGCTGAGGCAAAAAAAAATCCGCTAGGCTCAAACCGCTGTCTGAAGCCGTGATGTTATGTTAAAGTAATGTGTGTGTTTGTGTGTCAGGCTCGCAGCGAGGCGTGGGCGCTGGGCGCGCTGGCGTGGCAGGTGTGCGCCGGGGGCCGCGCGCCCGCCGCGCTGCCGCCGCCGCCGCCCGACCTGCCCGCCGTCTACCGGAACCATCTGTGAGTACTCACCACCTACACTACTTACCAGCTTGCAGCTGCGGTCTCACCTGCGGACGTTCGAAAAGAGAAAAATACATTATGTCCACGAACCCACATAAAACATCCGGAGCTAGGTGCACGGTTCATATTGGAAACTTTGTTTCCTTTTGAGCAGAGCTGACGAGAAATTCCCTGGTAACCCCTTTTTAAAATGTTATTTTTTTGTAATGTGGCCATATAACAGTGTTCATACTTATAGGTAGTGTAAGGGCATGAGCCTTTACACTTAATTTTGAATGTTAATAAAATAAATGTTAATGTTAAAAGGTATTTAATACGAAAATGCACTAAAATAAAGTAATAAAAAATGTTATAAAATGTTACAAAATGTTGGATGTTGCGCGAGCTCGATATTAAACCGAAGACTGACGTACTCGCGTACGTGACGATACTACGTTTTTATAAATTAACTAAATTTGCAGTATTTTAACTAGGCTAAGGTACAATGTGCGGTTGCTGACCGTACATCTTGGCGGGGCCAAAAGTAATAATTAAGATAACTTATTAAAGAATATTTTCCTAATATAAATAAAAACCATGAAATAAAAACAATGTAAATAAAATGATTCTAAGTTAAATGTTAAAAGAATGAGGTCGCGCGTAGATAAGTTCTATGTTTTCAGTGGATGCTGCAGCTCGTGGTGGCTTCCGTGGCGGTAATCTGGTGGACACGCCGGCGTTGCTGACGGTGACCTTGCCGCAGCGTTTGCAGTATGCGTATGCTCCTCCCGCGACGACTATTGCCAAGATCAGAAGTCCCATCGTAGAGTATGAAACGATGTATTGGTGCACATCATGTTGTGACATTTCAGCATGTTTCGTTTGTTGTTCCAATTCTTTCAATGAATTATGAAGTTTTTCATAATCGTTTCTAACAAATTGCGTATTCTGTTGTCCAGTTGATAAATCAAGTGGTTGGATGGATGTTAAATTGTTGATATCGTCCAGATCTATCAGTGGTATTTCCGGGCTGACATAAATTTTGTTTGTGTAGTAAACTTGTGTATGATATGTTTCTTCGTTGTTTCTAATAATACATCCTTCTTTGGCTTCTAAAATTCCAGTTGAATGTATTTTCTTAGTAGTCATACGACCTTCACAGATGATTTGCAGCTGGCAATCCGTGCAGCAGACATAGAGCCAGGTGTTAGGTTTTTGTAATGGTGTCCATTTGTTGTTGCAGGATTCGGATGTGTAGATACATTTTGATAATGTAATGTTTGTTATTGCACCGATTTCGCATGGAATTTGATAATTTCTCATGTTACGTGTTGGTTTGTTTAATGAACATACAAATGTACTTGGTTCCAGTTTAATACAATGTTCCAGGTCACTGTCTGTGAGCTGCATATATGTTTCTTTTCTTATATTGACTGCAACATATTCTGAATTTGTTTTCATTGTAAGTGAATGTTTGTTATTTTGTATCATCGGAATAGGGACTGTTTTATATATCGTGAATGGAGTGTCGCCTGTTAATGGTAATGTGATTTCGATAATAAAGTATTTATCAAATAATCTTGATTTTACCTCTAGTAGCTTGTATATGTCAGCTAATTGGTTTTGAATATTGTCAACGGGTATCGATAATTGTTGTGGCAATTGTCCAGAGATAATGTTGAGCTCCTGAAAGAGTTGGTTCTGCGGTAATAGTCTGGTGTCTACATGACCATGATGAATGTTGATAGCTGTGTCTAAAAGCATATGTTGAATGTGGCGCAGTTTAGACAGAATTGTTGAACTAGTCAGAGCCATGATGTTAAAGTAGTTCAACTCTTCCTCTTGCTCAACATCCTTACCCAATTTCTGTAAATAGTTCTCTGTAGCGTTAAGATGTTGATCTAAGAGGTTGAACTGAGTGTTCATCGCCTCTTCATTTCTCTTTAAAATGTTATTATGTGCCTCTATGATTGATGTTTGACCTTTGATCAGGTTCAATAGATGATCTCTATTATTTTGCAATGTTTCGATGTCCTTTTTATATTGTATTGCGAACCTTTCATCTAATACGCCGAATAGGCTGTTTGCAAGGTAACCTATTCCATCAACAAGGCCTCGGGAAACCCGCCCTCTGGTCTGCCCATGATGTGTTTCCAACATGTAATTGTTGTGATCAAGTTCGTTAACTTCCTGTTCGAATTCAGTCATAATGGTTTTGCACATCGTTTGGTATGCAAATTGCTCACACCTTTCTCCCAGATGTTTCACAACTCTATGTATGTTTTCCATGCCTTGCCAGTAAGATGTCATATTATAGTAGGTAACAATCTTCCAGTCATCGTGTACGCTTTGCAAATTGCCGATTTTGTCAAAGTACACTGCTCTATTTGGTTCAAACGGTGTGATATTAATGTCACTGCTTTGCTTTGTCGGCTGGAATAATGTTAGTAATGTTAAGAGTATCGATAGCAGGCTGGAACTTATATTTCTTGATTTAAATCGCTGTTTCTTGTTAGTGTTATTTGTTGTAGGCTTTTGTTTTTCAGTGCAGATTTTGTCATTGGATTTTGTTTTGGAGGTGGTGGTGTCAGGTGTTTCTGTATGATATTCTGGTATTGGGAGTTTAACCAATTTTGTTATTGGTCTTGTTAGTGACCCTGTTTGTGTTTTCATAGTCACAACTCTGACTAGATTGTCTCTCCCCGGGTGAACTTCCTGTATTCTGCCAAGTGCCCATTTCGCAGGAGGAAGGTTGTCTTCTTTGATTAAGACAACATCCCCTATGGATAAATTGTTTGTTTTGTTTAGCCATTTACTGCGAACTTGAAGTTGTTGTAGGTATTCTGACGACCATCTGGTCCAAAACCCTTGTTTCATTTTGTTTAGTAACTGCCACCTATGTCGAATGTTGATGTTTTGTTTTTCCATATTTTCCGTTGGTAAGAATGTTACTGGTCGGCCAATCAAAAAATGTGCAGGAGTAAGGTAATCAATATCGTCCACGTCTTCCGTTAAAGGGCAAAGTGGTCTAGAGTTCATACAGGCTTCGATTTGAGTAAGCAGTGTTGAAAACTCTTCGTATGTCAACTTTTGCTCTCCTAGGACACGCTTTAAGTGGTATTTCATAGACTTTACCGCAGCCTCCCAAATTCCGCCTCCCGTCGGCCAGCTGGGGGCGTTGAAATGCCACTCTATCCCCATCTCGGTGTTCCTTCTCGTTAAAGTGTCGTTGTTAAATGTTTGTGAGATATGCAGTTGTTTGGCTAACTCCCTTTCGGCTCCAACAAAGTTTGTTCCGTTGTCGGAGTAAATATGTTTCGGACAGCCTCGTCGCCCAATCATGCGGTTGAGAGCCAGTATAAATGTTTGTGACGATAAATCTGATGCAAGTTCTAAATGCACCGCCTTTGTTGCCATGCATACGAATACAACGACATAACCTTTACTCGTTCTTACGCCTCGACCCTTGTTTAGTTTAACACTAACAAACCCTGTGAAGTCCACCCCTGTGTGATAGAATGGTGGTGACTGCGTTATCCTCTCACTAGGTAGGTCGGCCATTAATTGGTATTGTTTCGACGGTTTGAAGCGACAACATTTAACACAGTCTTTCAGGTATTTTTTAACAGTGTTATTTCCTCCTGTTATCCAATATTTTTGTCTTAATGTAGCCATAGTTAGTCTCGCTCCACCGTGTAGTGTTGTAACATGCGCTCGGGCAATGAGAAGATATGCCATCTTGCTGTTTTTTGGGATGATAGCCGGGTGCTTGGTTTCTATAGGTAAGTTTGAATGCTGTAATCTCCCTCCGACGCGCAATATGTTATTTTCATCTAGGAAAGGGCAAAGTTTCTGAAGTCCTCTATTGTTGCTTACCCTTCCTTTTGTTTTTAAATCTTGGATTTCTTGTCCGTAATGTTCGTTTTGTACGTGTTTTATAATTATATTAGTAGCGCGTCGAATATCAGCGAGTGTTAAATTACATTGTTTTGACGCGGGCGGGCTATTCATGTTTGTATGATTCATAGCTGCGTCTTCCCTGTGACGACTGTTTTGTGCAGTGTTTGTTATGAAACGTGACACCCATGCTACAATGCGTATTATAGTCATAATACAGCTGTTCCTGATTAGGAGTTCTGTTATAATGTTATTGTTTTTGCCTTCCGCAGTTTGTGACGTAACTGCGTGCACCCTTTTAACTTCTATTTCTGGTATCTTAACCGTGTCATATGTTTTAGGGATGTCTTCACTGTTCAGCCATTCGGGTCCATCAAACCACAGCGGAAAGTTGTGTAACTGAGACGGTAGTAGTCCACGTGACGCGCAATCGGCCGGGTTTTGCTCTGATCTTACGTGATTCCAACACCCGGCGGGCACTACAGATGTTATCTCCTGAACTCTGTGTCCGACATAGGCCTTCCATCGTGAGACATCGCCCTTTAGCCAGCCAAGCACGATCATTGAGTCCGTCCATGCTGTTACCTTAATGTTAGGTTTATTGAGGCAATGTTTTATTTTCTTAACCAGTTGAGCTAACAGCTGAGCACCGCATAACTCAAGTCTGGGAAGTGTTTGTTGTTTTTGGATTGGAGCGACCTTTGTTTTTGCCGCAACCAATGCAATTTGTTGCTGTTTTCCCTCTGTAACTTTACTGTACACCACACACGAAAACGCTTTTTCCGATGCGTCGCAGAATGCGTGTAATTCCCAATCCTTGTTTGTTTCTAACCCAAGCCATCGGTTAATTTTGAAAGGTTGCATATTTGTTAACTCAGTCTTTAATATTCTCCATTCCTTTTCTATTCCATCTGGAACAGTATCATCCCATTCGATTTTGTACTTCCAGATCTGTTGGAATAAAATTTTTGCCTTGATTGTTATTGGTGATAGCAACCCTAAAGGATCAAAAATTGTTGATATGTCGCTTAAGATTTGCCGTTTTGACGAGTTTTTGTTATTGTTAATGTTAGTTTTGTTTTTTAATGTGGGTGAAAATATGAATTCATCTTGTTTCGGATGCCATGCCAAGCCCAATGCTTTGGAAGCTGATGCCTCTGTAAAGCTTAAATTGACTGGGCTAATCATATGTTCCGGCAGATCTTCTAACAGTTTATGTTCGTTACTCGACCACTTTCTGAGATTGAACCCTCCTTCTTTCAATAGGTGTATAAGTTGGTCTCTTGTTTCTCGGGCCTCGTCCACGGTATCCTTTCCGAATAACGCATCATCTACAAAAAATTGGTTAAGTAAGATGTTTTTAGCTTCTGGGTACTTGTCACCTTCATCCATCGCTAGCTGTTGAAGTGTTCTGAGTGCTAAGAATGGAGCGGCCTTAGTACCGTAGGTGACTGTACATAGTTGATATTCTCTTAGCAGTTGCCGTGGACAATTCCTCCACACTATTTTCTGTAGGGGTTGATGTTCTGGATGTACTGCTATAAATCGGTACATTTTCTCAATGTCTGATGATAAGACATATTTGTATTGTCTCCATTTCAGCAAGATGCTAAGGATATCTTTTTGAAGATTCGGTCCCGCCTCCATTAAGTCATTAAGACTGTGTTTTGAGCTGGTTTTTGCCGACGCGTTGAAAACAACTCTAAGTTTCGTTGTGATAGCACCTGGTCGCACTACCCCGTGGTGCGGGAGAAAATATTCAATGTTATTGTTAGTGTTGCTTTCGACCTGCTTCATGTGACCCATTTCTTCATATTCTTCTATAAAAGCTTTATAATCTTTTGCAAATCCAGGGTTTTTAGCCATTTTTCGCTCTAGTTGTTGAAATTGAGCGATGGCCTGTGATTTTGATGTTCCTAAGTGTTCAATAAGATTGTCTTTGAGGGGGAGGCGAACTTGGTATCGCCCATCAGGAAGTCGTGTTGTCGTCTCTTTGTACAGCTGTTCGCACCTGTTGTCAGGGTCCACATCTTCTTTGTTTTCTTGCAAAGACTCCTGTTCCCAGAATTGGGCAAGATCCTGAATGTTGTTGACTATTACATGGCAATTGAATGTTTTGTAATTACCACATACTATCCAGCCTAAATGTGTTTGTTATGCTATGATGGATGATGTGTTTGTTTTTATTAACCCCTCTAACAATATTTCGGAATATACATCGGCTCCCAATAGTAAATCTATGTCCTGGGATATGTTAAATTCAGGATCAGCGAGTTGTAAATGTTGTAAATGTTCAAAGCTACCTTTATTTACTGTTTTACTTGGCAGTTTGTTCGTTATTTTCTTCATTATAAGTGCATTAATGTTAATGTTGAAGTCATTGTAAATCGCTTGGCATCTAAGATGGAGCACTCCTTTGCACATGGTGGCGGCTGTAGCACCAACACCAGACACCACCGCGCTCATCTTGTTTCGTTTTAACTGCAATTTTTGAGCAGCATTTTCTGTAATTAGGCTGACCTGAGAGCCCTGGTCTAGTAAAGCTCGTAAGATGATCGTAGTTCCATCATGGGCTATTGTTTTGACCTGGGCCGTGGCTAGCAGTACCTCATTTGCGTTGTCATGTGCTAAGTGCGTGTTCAATTGTTGACCTACATTTGCCCTACCGGTTTTCGATTTTGCAATACCAATCGCTTCATGCAAAATGCTGCTATGCGGCTCATCGCAGTGCTTGCACTTTTTTTCCGACGTACATTTTTCGCCGTTATGACTAAATAGGCAATTTAGACATACATGTAGGTTGTTAGCGGTCTTCAACCTTTCGTCTGGTGACATACTTAAAAATTCTCTGCAATTATAGAGCCCGTGTTGATTATTACATTTTGGACAAGTTATTGCGGAATTATGAAATGTTTGCTTGTTATGGAATGTTCTCGGCATGTTCTTAGTTCCACCTTGGATGGTCTGTTGCTGCACTTTAGGCTTACTGTATGTTGCATTATGAACTGTTTTCGGCTGAATGTTTGGCTGTTGACTGTTAAAGTTTCGTGGGCGGTTCGGGTTTGTACCCGATTCCATCGACATGAATTTGGTTTCGATGAATTTCAGGAACTCGTTTAATGGTGGCATTTCCCTTGGATTTTCCATGGATTCTTTGAAAGATTGGCGTGTGTCTGCGTCCAACTTTTGCATTAAAATGTGAACCACCAAGGGGTCCCAACTAGAAGTATCGTATTGCAGGTTCTTAATAGCCTGAAGGCACTCAATGGTTGTATCATGCATTCTTTTCAGTAGAGATGCCGTTGGGGTTTGTATGTTGGGTAGACTCAGTAGAATGTTTGCTTGGTAGGTAAATAATAGTCTCTTATTATCGTACCTCTGTTGAAGTATTTGCCAACTGGCTTCGTAGTTATCGGCACTAATGTTCATGTGCTGTATTAATCGCTCGGGCTCTCCCTTTAACTTCGCCTTTAAATGTTGCATTTTCTGAGCTTTAGAGATAAAAGAGTTACGATGCACGATTTCCACGAACAAGTCCTTAAATGTTGTCCACTGAGCATAGCTACCACTGAAAATCGGGAGTTCAATTTTGGGCGTGGATTTTTCCTGGTGTTTGTTATCCCAAATCCTCTTGTTAATTTGTTCCTTGCTGAATTCATAAAGCCTTTCCAATCTATTATAATCACTTTCAAATGCTTGCGTGTTGACCAACATGTTATCGAGCTTCCAATAAGTGCTATCGACCTTTTCCCAACGTTGCGTAACTGTCCTCAACTTATCTTCAAGTTGCCACTTTTCTTTTAAATTTTCAATGTCCATGTTCCGTACTGTTCTCTCAAAAGCTTTGATGTTCGACCGCTGCTCATTCATCATATCTTTAGTCCGTTGGTCCACGACTAACTCCTCATTTGATGTGTTCTTTCCATCATCCGGGATCTCATCGCTCTCCTGTTTTTCTGGAACATTCTCTTGCACACATGGCTTTTCTTCTCTTTTTTGCAACTGACTAAACGAAGCAAATTTTTCGTCTTCGACTTGCGCCAATAATCTTTGTTTCGACTTGTTTATCATACACTTCGTTTCTTCATATATTTGTTCCAAACGCTCATAAATGCGATTCTCATAGTAAGGTCCAGACTTTTTGCCTTCAAATAAGGCTAATTGGATGTCGTTATTTTTAAACTCACTCCAAAACCCTTCCAGCTTTTCAAGTCTGTCATCATGGTACTCAAGAGTGGTTTTACGTGTAGAACTATCTTTCTTAAAGTTTTCATTTATACGTTTGATAGCCTCAAGATTCGTAGATTGAGAGTTAAGTAAAGCGTCGTAAGAAGACATTGTTGTTACCGGTGCTTAGTGCAAACAATAAATCCAAAATTCCAAAAAAGTAGGTAATATGGAACGTGCTCACCGGATTCGCTGCTTACGCTCCACCCCGATCTGTGCAACTCTCACTCGATATCACTGTTCACTCACACTGTTTTTAATGTTTGTTGAATGTTCTGTTTAATGTCCGATTTTAATGTTCAAATGTTCCCGCGAGAGAAAACGTACCACGGCACTGATTTTACTCTTAACGGCTCGAAGGACCAAAATGTAAGGGCATGAGCCTTTACACTTAATGTTGAATGTTAATAAAATAAATGTTAATGTTAAAAGGTATTTAATACAAAAATGCACTAAAATAAAGTAATAAAAAATGTTAAAAAATGTTGGATGTTGCGCGAGCTCGGTATTAAACCGAAGACTGACGTACTCGCGTACGTGACGATACTACGTTTTTATAAATTAACTAAATTTGCAGTATTTTAACTAGGCTAAGGTACAATGTGCGGTTGCTGACCGTACAGGTAGGTATAAGTAGACAGTTTTTACAGTAGGCCAGAAAAATGTAGGTAAAGTATCCTGTGTTATTCAGGAATTTAGCTTACTATCAGTGAAAGTATCTTTATATTCGGTTCAGTTTTTGACAGAATACATTTAAAAAAATAAAAATAGAAAAAGTATAGTTAATAAGCACGTGTATATTGTTCCAGCTACCAAGTAATGCAGCTATGTTGGAGCCCCAACCCGGAGGCCCGGCCGACGGCGTCGCAAGTGCACGCGCTCATCAACCACCTGTACACGTCGCACCGCGACAGCAGCCAGGCGACCAGCGCAAGGGACGACGGCTACGGCAGCGCGGACTTCGAGGAGCGCTGGCAACGACTCAAGCCTAACTCCATCCCCAAGCTCGACGAGCATAGAGCCATCGTCCACGCACCATCCACCTCCATGGCCTCCCACTTCACGACCTCCGACCAAGACCTCAACACGAATGTACAAGACTCCCTCAGCGTCGACATGGACACCGCCGTCTCGCGATCCAGCAGCATCATGTCCGACAAAGACATGTCTGTACAAATCAAATCGGAGAGCTTGACGAACCTACACGGTTCACTAGAAGATGTCAGGAACATCTACCTCACACACAACGAGACGGCCGCGCTTGAATGCCATCAAGGAAATATCAGTCTCGAAGATGCCAGAGAAAAGGAACAGGACAGGTCTGACGCCTCCATGGACCCCTGGCTCAAAGACATCATCGCTGGCAGCACTGATGACGTCAGCTACTACAAAGATGTCAGCGACGTCATCAAGAATCTCGATAATATACTGAACTCAGAAAAGACTTCAAGTTCAGAGTCCAGCCACCAGGCCAGTCCCTCTAGAGACAATCTGAGCTTAGACTGCAAGAAAGATTACCCGATGCAATCCAGTATGGTGAAGTCTCCTGGAATTACGAATTTCCAGAGTATTCTAGATACTGGTTTCGGGTCCAAATCAGAGGATGCAGAGACGGGTGAAGACGATGAGCTCGATCGGGATACTATCGGGACTCTGAGCCACTCGTTCGAACGACATAGCGAGCTCGACACCGCCAGTCAGCACACACTCGAGAACCTCACGCCAGACACGCCAATCAAAGACGTAGAGGTCGTCACAAGAATTGAAATACAAGTCCAAGTAGAAAGAGTTACACCAGATGTTATAGTTGATGATGAAACTGTCGAATCTGTTCATCAACACACTGAATTGCCAAATGATAACAAAATAGTGAGTAGTGATAGTGAAATACCCAAGCTGAAGGAATTATGTGTAGCGTCGATACCTAGTGCTAGTGATAACGAACAATTGAACGTTAGAAAAGACTGTCAAACATCATGTGATAGTAACTTAAAAGAAATAAGTACTGATATTAAGAATGAAACTAAGTCAATAGAAGATGTAGGGAAACTGAGTGAAGGTACGCCTCATGAAGTAGAGAGTAAGGATTCTTTAGTTAAGAGCGAACTGGATCAAATGGTAGATGATATATTCTTGCCTATAATGGTGCATGGAATGTCAACTAGTAAAATAGATCAATCAAGCGAAGAATTGTCTGAAGGGAAGCAAGAAGAGAAAACTGTTGAAGATGTAATATCTGATACAAACATCGAAAGTGATATTGAAGAAGTCCTAGTTAGTGATCTCATAAAAGTAACTGAAAGTTCGAAATCCCTTGCAGACTCGAAAGAGGATAGTTTAGGGGAACTGAGCGACTTAGAGCCTTCAGATCCCCTATCTCCAGAACCGACACCTGAGCCTGTACAAAGTATGAATATTATTGAAAGTTCTAACTTGAATGCAACAAAAGAGACTGAAATACCAACAATTGTAATAGAGGAAGTGAAATCTCCATCGCCAGAATTGCCACCTGAAATAGTACAAAATATTTTTAAGGAAGAAAATGAAACACAAATTGCCACTGTAGTAGAGCAAAACGAAAATGCAATAAAAGAAGAAGAAAAAGAAACTGTTGTCAGTAAAATAGAAGAAGACGAACACCAATCTGCCACTACAACCGAAGAAAGTTATACTGAAAAACAAGTATTGAATGAAACAACTGATTATATTAATAATCAAGGTCTACAAGATGCGAAAATCTATTCCAATGTTGTCATAAAAGCTGAAACAAATATTTCTAAACAAGTTTCGGATTTTATTATGGAAGAAAGGAAAATTGCACCAATACATGAAGTAAGGAATGTATCGAATGCGAGCGTAACTGTGCCAACAGAAGATGTAATGGAAAAAGAGTTTTATGTAATAACTGAAAATGTTCTGGAATATTCTAAACATGAATCAAATAAAACAGAAAATGTCGTGCCACAGGCTAAAAGTAATGTTTTAGTCGAAGAAGTAACAATAGAAAATATTGTTGGCTTAGAAAAAGAACTCAAGGATGCCAATATTACTGAAGATTCAAATGTGGTTGATAAGGTTATCCCTTTAGTTGAAGTCGAAGCAACGACTGCACCTTCTAGTGTGGAAGCTGAAGAAATTGTTCTCGAAACGGCTGAAATCCGAGAAAGAGACAGCAACACTCCTAAAGAAACTCAAAATACACGGTCTAATGAAGAATCGATCGTCGAGGAAGAAGTTGTTGATGTTTCAAACAAAACCTTTACTGTAACTGAAGGAACGGACATCCCTTTAGATACTGATGTAGAGAAAAATAATGCTGAAACTATTGCCATTAACCAAATGGAGATGGGTGAAGCTGACAACCCTAAAGAAGAAACAAAAACTGCTTCCCAAGAATCTTTGTCCAAAATTGAACAAACAGTGTACGAAAACTTTCCGGTCACTAAACCAGACTTACATGAAGAGTCCATAATATCTGTGATAGCAAATGTAACTGTAGAACCGGCAAAATTTGAAGAGGATATTGATGAAGAGGTTTCTATCAAAACAGATGAACCTGTCAATGAATCAGTGAACTCTGTTAATGCTGAGACTGTAAATGCAACACCTAATAGAGAAGCTAATGCCTCTAAAATGCCTGTTTCTGAAGAGAATGATAAGAAATCAGCTGATGAAAATATCCCTAAATCTAATAATTTACTGAATAAAATCGCAGGACCATCAAACAACGCTGTGTACATGGATCTTATAAACGATACGACAAATACCGACCTACTAAACGATAATGGCTTAGATAGTAACGTAAGAAACGTCATCAAATCCTGTCTTGAAGGTTCTACCACAGACAACACAACATGCTCTATGGTCAGGAACGAATCTACTGAATACCTAGATCTACCCAGTTTCGGGTTAAAAGAGGTTGATAACTTCTTACACATGGAAAGAGTTTTCAACAGTCAGAATGCTGATGTTGTATCAAGTACCCCTCTAGCAAGTGACAGTTCTCAAGTAAATAGTACTATTGAAAACTCAGTCAAAGAAGAAATCCAATTACTATCAGAAACTAAAGTTCCAGCAGATTTTGGAATAGGAACTTCTTTTACTAAATTGGAACAGAAATATGTTCCGGATAGCTTGAGCCCTTTTGAATCGCCCACTAAAAGTCACCATACGGACACGTACGATGAAAACAGCTCAGTAGTTCTCGGCCCTTTTGAGAACTGTACCTTAGAACTCTTCAAAGGAGTAAAATCAACAGAACTAGTTGATTTACCGAAAGAAGAACTATTAGCATTCTCTTCAAACTTCAGTGAGATGAATCTCGAAACCCCATCTCCGTTACGAGACGGTAACTTCTTAAACGAAGTACCCGATATCGTGCATGACGATCTACAGTTCGATGATATACAAAGTCTAAGCGAGAAGCAGTCAGACCCTCAGACTGAGACAGACAGCGGGAATTCCGGCACTGAGAAGCGAGTTTCGCCCTTAACGCCTCCTAACTCCCCTGGAGTATTTCTCGCATCGACATCACAGCAGAAATACGTTGTCGATATAGATCTAACTCCTGAACCAGCACCGGTGTTAGAACCAGATCTGTCTGTACAAAAAGAGATAGAATTAAACCAGATAGAGTTACAAATTACGTCCAAGCTAGCAATGGCCGAGAATGAAAACAACATGAACATAGAATATTCTGGTCCATTGACAGTTGAAGGTATAGTTTCTGATGAAGAGAACATGTTGATGAGGGACAGTGATGCGTTGCCTGAATCTTATTTGGCGGGTAATGGAGGGTCTGTTGAAGATTTGAGAGAAAATTTGACGTTGGATGAAGAGTGCGTTAAAGCGTTGAGGAATGAACTGGAACTGAAGTTGCCTTTGGCTCAGGTGAGTTATAAAACCTTAGCTAATTATACTAACACCCTGTTTCCGAAAGGCTAATTAAAATGAATACCAACTGACAGGCTGTCAAACTCAAGTTCGACAGTGACAGCAGTATGATTACATACTGCTGTCACTGTCGAACTTGAGTTTGACAGCCAATCAGATCATTTGAGTGAGTTAGAAAATCTGTTGTCGCCAAATTAATATATTATAACTACGTTTTGATCCTACTAATCAATGATTTTTTCGACAACTTAAAAAGGTAATTTTACGCTAAGTGAACATAAAAAAAATATACGAATAACAGAGTGAATCGAAATATTAATATTTTTAGTCACCATGTTTTATCAAAGCGTGCAATCGTGGTTTATTTACATTAGATATTTTTAAAACTAAAAGTGTGGTGATTCACAATAATATCATGTAATTGCACTGTCCACTGATAAGTTTACATTGGGACTTACCCTCATATTATGCGTAATGTGGAAAATTAGTATATTTGATTACGAGTTCGGAAAGCCTGTCATTGCAAAGAGTTCCGACAAATGTCTACCCGAGCCGAGGCGCAGCCGAAGGTGAGGGTTGACAGTCGGAACAAGTTGCAATGACGGTTCCGCACGTGTACTGAACAACTATTTTTAATACAGTTGCGAAAAAATGAAGCAATTTAATAAAGAACAATTTTGGAAAATGGCGCCAACTGTAAAAGAATATAAGCAGAGTTTTTTTTTTTGTTTTCTTTACCCATTCTGGGTAGGCAAAGGGAACTATGCCCATACAGCCAAGTCTTCAGTAGAATTTTTTTCATTGATATGAAATGAAAATGAAATGAAACCTAACCTAACTCATTGAATCAAGCCATTAAATCGAATATTGAAACAAATTAGTAGCTTCTTTTTAGAAATATTTGCATGAATCATAAAAACTTCTATGATTTTTTTTTAGTAAAAACTCCGTGGTTGGTTTTTTTTCTTTTTAATAGACTTTATTTTGACAGTTGGGAAAGAGAACGCACGAGTTCGGACAAGGTAAAGAAAAAGCTCGAGTGTGTAATAGCTCACATCCCGAACGCTATACGTCCCTGCAATACGCCACTTTTTGAGCAACTGTATTAAAAAAGACGTTGCATACACACGGATAAAGTGTAGAAAAACCAAGTATATATAATCGTTATCTGGGATTATAACTTTTCGATCATTAAATTTCAGCGTATCGTACGGTAGCAATCAATCGCGAGAAATGGTTAACTTGCCTTATCCTTGTGCAGTGATAAATTAGACTTATTTATTCTTGTTGGGAACAATAACACAATTACCAAAGAATTACCGTGCCTTTAAATTATTTCTTATGTGATAAATAAGGGGAATTTTCAAAAATAAGGGGATTGTTTTGATATGGACTTTGACTTTTAAAAATGCGTTTGGAATCTCCGATGCAAGATTTGAAACAAGTAATTTATTTCCCGATTTTGTCGTTGTTTTAATACGAAGATACTTTTCGATCAGTGTGTGATTTGTGCGATTCATATTTTATAACACAAAAAAATATCACATTGTTAAAGAAAAACACATCGTGATTTACATTTTTGTTAAAAAGATGCGACCTCACAGTATTCAGTAACAAGCCCGCTTATGACCGTACATATTTTAAATAATTTTAATTTTTCGAATGTCAAACTTACTTTTAATTCTTAGAGCGGTTTCAGATTTGTGTATTTTTCGGCGCGTATATAATAAGCTCATATCGGCTAACGCGCTTACAAGCACACCGCATTTTGCGCTCCGAAAAATCAAACGTGCGTTTTTTTAGCGTATTTGCTCGAACCGGTGGGTTTTGTCTGAGCTATATGTCAGTAACTCTCACGGTTTGCGCATGTGGCAAAAAGCACGCGTACACGCGCAAAATAAAACGAGATTATACGCGTCGAAAATACGCTTTTTTGAAACCGCCCTTCGTTTTACTGAAGTGATAGACACTGTCTGTACTGGGGAAATGTAAAGTCAGGGGAAATAATTAGTAAGCTAATTAACTCGCATCAATTTACTACCCTGTGTAGTAAATTGATGAATTTTTCAAGTCGGCGTGGGTGGACAAATCCTAAACTATGAGGAATAGCGGAAAACACTCGAAAGGAGTCTCGAACCCGATTTTTATGAAAACTACTAAAACTACATCATTGGAATAATCAATCACGTTGATTTTGAAAAAAAAACATGCTGTATTATTAAACCATTCGATAGTGTCGCTGCCAAGTATCAAATTCTGGGAAGTACTGAAATCAGAACGGTCATTATTTGTATGAAATTAAAAAGGTCATCAAAGGGATCGTCATGCTGTACCTTCAACACAGACGCACATTTCCCCAGTTTCTTTTTAAACCAAACCTTCGATGTCACTCACAGGTTGCCGCAATAGAACCTCCTTGCGAACAAGAACAAGAATGGACGGCAGAGTTGCCGCCGCCGCCCGAGCTCATCCTGAGCTACCCCGGCGCGCTCAGTCCCATCGCCGAGGAGACCGGCCAGCAACTGTCGGCTTACGAGAACGATATGAACTGTAAGAAAATCATTATTATCTATACTAAAATTATAAAAAAGTAAAATTTTTTTTGTAAGGTAAACTTACACACAAATTTTACCAAGTTTATCTTCACAACTACTGATAAATTTCCAAGAATCGTTTCAGTAACGGGAAGATACATTATTCTTGAGCTTCCTCCTACCACATCTTCTAACCCCTTTCTCCTTCCACAGGGAACCTATCAACCCGCACAGAATCATCAGAGAGCTACCCTGAACCCTGCAACAACAGTACTGATGACGTCACAGAGTTGCCAACAGGCGCCCAAAGCGGCACTCAGGAACACTCCACATACACCATCGAACAGACACGGGACCCTTCGAAAGATGGCACCAAGGATTCCCGAGATAACACGTATACTGTACACAGGGATCTCGACCTTGTTAGCAGCAGAGAGTGAGTATATATTTGTTTGTAGAAATTGAGGAAGCTGTAATTGGTGTTGGTAAATACTGATGAAGGTTGTTGGACAAACAACATTGCACATTCCCGGCTTAACGTTCGACTGTAATAGTGGCTTCACTTGTTAAAGCTTAAAACATGATTCAGTTCTTCAATTTTATCCCTATATCGCTAAATATTTGATTCCAAGGCCGAAGAACTGAGTTTGTTGAATCTCTTCGTGCAGCGAAATACTGGACGTTCTATTACATTTTGGCAAAACTAGTTCATAAAAGGAAATCATATTTTCATTGATGTGCATTAAACATTGAATAAAAGAGTACCCTGACCTTGGTATGGAATGTATAATTAAAACATATCGAAAGCGAACGATCAGAAACGTCGTTATCTAATAGGTTATTTAAATCGACTCATATTGAAGACCGACACGCAAGCTATTTGATTGCGAAATTATAACGGCGTTAATTAATACGTTTATTACCTGTAACAGTCCAGCTATTAGCTCCTACACGTCATTCGAAACTACAGAGCTTCACAACAGGTGCGTCAAACTCTTAATCTATAAATTATCCATTTACAGAATTACAATGAGCGCAGACAGCTTGAACGCCAGCCCTTTTAAGAAAATTATACCCGAAACCGAATCGCCGATCGACGACAAAACGTACACGAAAGAGGAGGAGAAAGAATCTTTAGAGCGAATATCGCAAGTGTCGCCCTTTCTCCTGAGTCCTACCACCGACACGTCCGCCCCAGATACCGACCTCGACAATGCCACGGGAGTGTCGACCTTATCGAAGACTACCCTCCCCACAGACGCGAAGCACTCCAAACCGTCCGAGACACAGTGCCTGTCCAAAGCGACCAGCATAGACTCGTGGTGCTCCAACGACACTTTATACAATGTCGAGGAGAATTTCGACGACCTTGCCATGGACCCGGACGTAGCAGAATTCGAACCAGAGAAAGAAGAAGGGAATAGTGAGAGCACAGACACGTTAACCCACAACGAAGATGAAAAGGAAGCCAGCCATTGCTCCACATACATCATACACGACAGCAAGTCTGAAGCCTGCGAGACTTTCTCACCAGATTCGATAACTGCCAACGATAACTATACGTATACGAAAGTGAAGACTGATAACGCTGGTACAACGCCGTCCGTTTTAACAAAGTCAGACTTAAACGATTCTACGAAGAACACGACAAAAGATCTCGCCTACGGTACACTTATGTCAGGGATGCCCTCGTACTCAAATTGTACCACGGAGGTTGCCTCAGGATTTGAAGACTGGAAGGTGGCACAACCAGAGTTGGTTAGAAAGTCTCCCATGCCAGGAGATGCGGATATGACGCCGCCCAACCCAGCTGATGATAAGGTGATCGATATAACAAGCCCGCAGCTTGTATCCGAACCTTGTCTAAATAAAATGGAAAGTGTCGACATATCCTGCCTACAAGACAATCTGATAGATAGCCACAATGGCACAGAACAACTTGAAACTCAAGTTGTTTTAGTTCACACCGACAGTCCGAACTACCATTACAGGAACATGGAGCCGTCGGTAACAAGTACACCTCTCACCGACCTCATCGACGACGGTGAAAACGTCGAAGGCATCCCCATGAGACTACCCGAAGTTAACACGGAGTCTCCCGAAGACAGTGTCAACTTCCAGACCTTCCTACAGTCTGCTGAAGTCAGGCCGCAAGATCTATCCTCCAACGCGAGCAATGAAAGGGCCAACCAAGACACAGAGGTGCTGCTAGAGGGAGACAGCAAAACTTTGAGCAGGAACAGCAACAGAGATAGCCTGGCTGTATCGGAACGCACGCCGACGTATTCCGACTTCGAAAACTCGGCGGGAACGAAACCTCAAGACGTCAACTCGAAAGATAAGTCTAGTCAGAGCATGGAGAGCGGGATAAGTTCGGAGGATTTTCAGAGGTTTGAGAGCTCTGTGAGGAGTCGTCCACAGGACCTGTCGTCGTTGATCGACGCCAGCTCCCTGCTCCTCAAGAGCGAGAGGATGTCGAGTGAACTCGCCATGGGCTCACTGGTCACAGACTTCGATCAGACTAGTCAGTCAGAAAGCCGAGAAATCGCGAACGAGCCGCAATCTCAAACGAGTCCGCCTATCGTTACGAATTTAAATGAATCTCACAGCTTAGTTAATTTTAGAGAACCCAATTTTTTAATAAATTTCGATGCTGACGATGAGACGGAGCAACCGCATTCGATTATTATAACCGAAACTACGATGGATGCGTTCAAGGAGACTCCGAATAGGAGTTACGACTCTTCGGACTTGAAAATCCTAGATGTAAATCATACCTACGATTCCCACACTAGTAGATGTCAAGCGCGCGACGATTTCGAGAAACTACTAGAAAATAAAATTAATGGGGAATTAGATTTTAACGAAGAAGAGAACCTAATAAACTCTGAGCATTTATCGCCGAAAGTCGAAACCGTATCAGAGAAAACGGACACAACAGTAAACAGTATATTTCTAACAGAAATACACAGAGCAACGCCAAACACTTCGAAATCGAGCGACAAGAAAAGTCGTAAAGTACACGAAGTAAACTGCAATGGTGGTAGCGAGAAATTTGCTACAGTCAACTTTCTAAACGAGACCTTTGAAGAATTGCTCGAGAGTAACGTAGATGATGATACAAAAGACCTGAAGACTGAAGAACCACCGAGTGAAGGAGAGGAGCTCGCCCCAGAAAGAGTTAAAACCCCTGAAACTCCTTTACTGGAAGAAATAGAAGTTCTAGAAAGTCCTAAGGAGTCGAAGAGTATACAGGATGAGCTCCAAGAGATCGGTGAGCTAACGAACGGAGTCGCAGAAGAGAATGATAAGATGGCAGTAGTTACGGAAGATTTTCTGCAGAATGAGAAGAAGTTCTGTACGTTAGATTCGTATTTTCCGTTGCTGAGTGATATCAGATTCACTGGTGAGTTCCTTTCTTATTAATCCATTTGAATATAGTTTGCATGCCCGGTAGTATCTAATTGGCTGATATTTCCACTTGCTCTTACCAAGGTGTGCTTATCAAACATCACCAATTATTGAAACTTTTCTTTTGACATTAAGTATGGATCTTTCACTGAAGTGGAGATGTACAAGAATCAACCAATAAGAGACGATACCTGCACGTCTCTGCATTTCTTTGCTCTATTCGCGTCCGCTTCACTAGAATCGCACCCTACTGGGGATCTCGGCACAAAAAAAAGGTCCAATAACAATTTTTACACTATTTTCGAACATGTTCATGTTCCGCCAGTCTATGGAATTCACTGCTGGCTTCTATGTTCGGTGATCACTATAATTAGGATCTCTTCAAATTTCGAGTGAATCGCTTTTTTCTAGCCATACGTGCTCCACTAGGCTGCATCATCGCTTCACATCAGGCGAGATGTGGCCAAACGAAAGCCTATTCAGAATAAAAAAAAGGTTCTTTTATTTTCTCCAGGCCCAGCAACAGAAATAATGAGCACATCATTCACCCAAGACTCTCCTACTGAGCCCACGTCCCCCGAGAGCGCGGACAAGCGCGACACTGCCGCGGAGCTGCTGAAGGAGTGGGACAGCGACTCTGACTCGCACACCAGCAACTCTTCCAGCGGAGAGTTTATATGGAAGGTGAGTGGGGGGGGGGGCTGGGGGGTGAGTTTGGTTCGGTGTGACTTGGTTCTATTAGATGTTGTTGATGTTATTTTCGAGGTTGATTTTGGCTTGGATTCGGGGCTACATTTTACAACTAAAGAAGTATGTAAAAAGAAGACATGCTGCGCTGACCTCAAATGAATCGGGATAAGGGCAAGAGAATGGTGATGATGATTTATGCAACTATAGTGCACCTAGCTTCCAAAGTTTCAAAAGTGCCCAAGAAGGTTTCTGTGAAACAAAATATTGTTTAGATACTCGGACCTGGTATTGAAACTGGTCTTTGTAAAGACAAGATTTATTTCTTGATGAATGATAATTTGTTTTTGGTTTAAACATCTGTGCGAAAGTTAGCATCTTGCATTACTGGTTTAACTTTTTTATTGTACAGACATGAGACAAGCGATCAATGGAGAAAATTTCTAAAAACGGGAGCTAACAATTTGCAGGGACCTCTCTAGGGCCCTTTAGTCAATACAGGCTAGTTTAATCAGCAAGACATTAAAATTAGATAAGGACAAAACCACAAATCTGGGATCTCAAGAAAATAGACAAAATAATACCTAAAAATCACATTGTAACCAAGTCACAACCAACCAAACGTTGTATTTAAAACCTGCGCCGGTGTGAGTTTTCGCGGGCTACTGTGACTAAAGCAATGCTATACAACATGTGATTAATGTAATGGTGTGGATACTCTGTAGTTACTCCCTGCTTTGTGTTGGTCAACTACCATATATCTAGATATGTGATGACGTTTAACTTGACAGCTCAGCAATATTTTGACTATGGTCGCCATAGACAATTCTTTTGTATGTTTTTGTTGTGACTAATTTGTACATATCATACTTAAAGCCAATGATACACTAGGGGACAAATGTCGTGCGATACGTATCGCCAGCGACGTCAGATGAGGTAGCGCGACGTTGCCGGACTTCGCTCGACATGTCTGGCAACATCGTACTTTCTAACCCACCATCTTCTCGTCTTTTTTCTTTGACTTTTAATTATAATTATGTACGCCGCAGCCAACAACACTACCTCGGTGGGTGTCATGATATCCATTGCCTTGTGAAACAAAACTACGTGATGTCGCCAGATATGTCAGGCGAAGTTTCGCGAAGTCGCACGACTTCGTCTGACGTCGCTGCGGACATAAGTCGCGCGTTGTCGCCATATTTAGGCGAAATCGGCCGGCTTCGCTTGACATGACGCCGATACATGTCGTGGCACATTTGTCCCCTAGTGTATCCTTGGCTTAAATATTTCGAATATCTTGTGTGACCCCACAGCAAGCATTAGTTCGAGATTACGCCACATAGACATTCACATACAAATGCTTGAAGTTTGTCCATATACGATGTCTTTTTTTGTAAAATTCCTTTTGATAGAGCCGTCAAGCTAAACTACTAAAGAACTTATAATGCAATTCCAATTATAATAAATTTGTCCTACGCTTCTCTGAACTATAAAGTTTAGCTCCCCATAATTGTATTTATACAGATGTACACGAAGCCATTGCTATGCCCCGATATGGTCGCTTGTGTTGCCTTGTGGGAGAAGTGTCGTCAATATTAATAGAGATAAGAAAATACATTCATAAATTCAAACCTTTTTCCCATGGGGCTAAACAGAAGTTTAAGAAAATTAAACTTAAATAAAAAATACTCCAATATGTTAAAAAAAAATGGGATAAGGGAAAGATACTGAGGTTGGCTTTAAAGGAAGGTTCTTCATAATTCAATGATATTTTTTTGTGGTTACAATGTTGTAACAACCAATAAATTCATTGGAAAAGTTGACTCATATATTTATAATGTTTCCCATATAAGTAGGTATTGACATATTTGGTAAAAATGAAGGCAGATAGTCATTCAATTGTGGTTTCTACAATTTACATTTATATGTATGGTGTACATAATAAAGATATGCATGCAGTTAGACTGGAACCGACCCCAACTATGTTGGGGTTCCCATGTCGATTTGACATGGCGACAGAGCGACTGCCTATCTGACCTCCTCAACCCAGTTACTGGGTAATCTCCTTGGTAACTCTCCTTTCAGGCTTGTCTACAAGTGACACCCATATACAGTCCGGGTTGTCTTTTGTAGAACGTTGCAAGTAAAGCCATTGCTTAACATGATTTCCGAGGCACTGTGGATACTCTGTATGTAATCTATGATCACCTATTCACAAACCGATCTTGGCAATCACTGCTTAATTTTTGTTCAATGTACATAATAAAGAGTATTCTACCTATCTAAAAAATCGTCACTCTCACAAGGTACATAAGTGGTACATGTATATAAATATGGGTGTCGGTGTGGTGTGCATGTGACGTGACTTGTGTGTGTGCTAGGACGGCGACGGCCACGAGACCGCGGTCGTGCCATCCACGCACTTCGACCACGTAAGTCTTTATCTCCTATGTGTTTATGTGTGCCTGGTACCTTTTTGTTGCTTGCTTGCTTAACAGGCGCTTCAGTTTTCGCTCATTTTTGTCTTCATTTAGCGACATTTTTCGTCAGAACATTAAAATGTCTCAAAATTTAATTTAATAATGTAGCGATCCAACAATATTGGATTTCGGCACTCGTCTATACAATGATCGTGAACATGAAACAAAAATGAAATATCCCGATTGAAGCGTCTGACTTCGGCTTTATGGAAGGCTGGTTAAATTGAATGATTCTGTGGTGTCAATTCAATAATATTTTTTTAGTAAACTGTCCATGATTTTACCTCAATACCTACTTTGTGTAAAGATTTTTCTTCCCATCAATTTAATCAGCATTTCATTTTTTTTTTGTTTAGATTCCATTTTACAATCCTCTCGCAGTTATTTTTGCCTCTGAGAACATGTCATAAAGATAAATAGTGAATTTGGTATAGTGCAAAATTAGAGGTAAAAAAACCTGTGATAAAAAGTTTAGATTTCATTTTGGGTTTGCATCTGTCTGTTATCGACATGCTTTTAGTTATTCTGCAAACATTTGTATAGTGTAAATTCTTTAGTAGTTTGCGTATCCATTACAACACATTATAAACTCATGAGCTACCGTTTCGTCTTGCAAGTCGTATTGTACAACGCAGGAGAGATCATTTGTAATATTCAGTTTCGAGTCATTATAATTTCTTACTGTAATACTCATTATAGTATTCATAGTCTTGTTCTATGCATATTGGGGTCGTCGTTTAGTCTCATTGCGGTTGAAAATCTATTTTCATTAATGAATAGTTTATACGAGCTTAGTAACTTATACTTTCACACTTGAATTAGTATTAATGGCGTTAATGCCGAGTGAAAAGAAATCGATTCTATTTACTTATGTCTAGATTGTTTGTCGTGAAGAAATACAAGGTGTTGTTTTGCATCCTCGCCATAATTCAGGATGTTGTCAGAAAAGACATAAATAATCAATATAAATTACGGTACCTAGTTAATTATTAAAAACACTGCTTAAGAGCGTTAATACCCTACGGCATTTCATACAAATTTGCAAGTCGTTATTTTCCGAAATGACTGAACAGATTGTAATGAAACTTCCTACGCATAAGCAGTATACATAGGTCTAAAAAGTTACTAAAAAACATTTTAGAAAAATATGTATACTGCTTATGCGTAGGAAGTTTCATTAAAATCTTTTCAGTCATTTCGGAAAATAACGACTTCAAAGTTTGTATGAAATGCCTTAGGGTATAAACGCTCTTAATTGTTGTTGTTTAAATTTGTTAATATTTCAGAATAACCCTCTTAACGTGGTTTAGGGATTAAGAAATTATCGAACAAACGTTTCAGAATGTTTGTATGTGTGTAAGCGAGATTATAAGGAGAGATCAGACGGTTTAAAACATGGGTGGTTCACATTTTACCGATTTCCGCAAATAAGAAAAAAATAATAACCTACCCATTTTATTGTTAATTCGGGTCGAGAATCATTAGAATAGTTACCTCTTTGAATATGACGAGGATGCAAAACAACACGTACGTATAACTCTGCTTAGTGTTTGAGAGGTGCGTTCGGTTCAATGCACTGTTTCTGATCTATTTCGCCAGTGGCACACACGGCGAAACATCATCATCTTCCTGCCCTTGCCCCAATGTTAATTAGGGTTGGCTCAACACGTTTTTTCTTCCATTCTCCTCTGTCATCCGTCAAACTATCATTTACTCCTTTTTCTTTCATATCATTTCTCTCACAATCCATCCATCGTTTCCCAGGTCTTCCTCTCCGTCTCCATCCATCAACATATACTCATAACCTTTTTAGTCACATGCGATTCGTCTCTCGTCATCGCATGCCCATACCATGACAGACGATTCCCTTTTAACTTTACATCAAGCTATACATCTCCAGTATAACAGGGCCTCGCTTTGTACAAATTTCCAATACAATGAGAGATCTGCATAAACTATTTTTGTATAGCTTGATTGGTGTCCGTGCGTACAGTCACGACCACTAATATGTATGAACGCAACAACTCTTAAAAGTTATTTCAAAGAGTATTTTAGACGCCATACTGACAAAACCGTATTTGAATTTTGCATAAATACATTAGCGAAATTCCAGCACATTTGCCACACTAAAGTACTAAGCTCGAATAAACTAATCATCATAACCCAAATAAATATAACTTTGATGTCCACATTCCACTCACAGCAGCGAACAGGCGAATCCCGCAATAACAGCGGTGGGGACCGCCACGGGTCTCCAGCCGGCGGGTCGGGGGCTTCGGACGCGTCTGCGGACTCCGGCTCGGGCTCCGAAGGCGATGAGGTGGAGTTTGTGCCCTCCTCATGGGACTGCCGCGCAGCACCCGCCAAGTCTTCGCTAAGGAGCTTAGAGCAGACTACACCCGTATGTATTTTTTTGTTTTTTAACTTGAGTAATTACATGAGAATATTTTGAGCATGAATTTATATGTTTCAAAGTAAGAGAAGGCCAAAGAGACGATAAATCATAGACTAAACATAAAATTAAGATAGAGCAAGGAAGACAGTCCAGCAACAAATTCAGAACATTGAAGCTTGGGCATAACTACAAGTTATAGAATTGACCTCCCGAAAAGGTGTAACATAATTATGGTTGAAAACATAACCTTTTTCTGAAGTCGGTTATTAACGAGCGTTAGTCTCGTGATTCCCTATCTTTTTAGAAAACTACTTTCCAAGTCAGATATTGAGTCAGTACGTCATTTAATTTATAAACTCTAATTACTCATGTGATTAGGTTCCCAACTAAAGCATAGTTAAAAATAAGGAAGGAAAACTGTTGTGTTTATAGTATTTATAACACAGTACACGATTATTTATGTACTAATAGTATATTTATTTGTGATGTAAGTTTAAAATGATCTCAAAGTGAATAGAGCGCGTTAGTAGTGCAGTTGTTTTTTTTCCTTTATTGTAAATATTGTAGTCTACAAAAGGGAAGAAAAAAAGTAACTTTTAGTGTAACTGCAGGCAGTGTCATAAAAAGAGTGGGTGAGCTCAAGTGTTAAATCTAATATTCCTTTTATTAAGTGTTGCCCTTTTCTCTATTGATTTAACTAGCATGAATCGTTGCTTCGTAAGCAACATAGAAAATAGTTTTAGATAAAATTGTTAGTCTTGTGTGGTCCCTTTATTCGGTTTAAAGAACTTTATTCCCATTAAGACAATCGTCACGTGAGAATAATAAAAAAATATATAAAATCAGTGCGGGTAAAAGAAAAACAAAAGGCAAAATACACTGTGATCATTGTCAACAAAATTAGAAGCGAGTTCGCTGCATTCCTAAAATAAGGTGGAGCCACAAGTTAAAAGATTTTAAACAAAACTAAACACAACACAGTTAATATAGAGTTTTGTCGATGGAAATAAAAGTGAATAATTTATTTTTAAATAGGTTGAGTGAAGTTGCTTCTTTTACATCCTCGATCATAGGTTAGGTTATTATGATGAACATTTTTTTTTTGTGTAAACGCATTATAGGAGGTTTATACATATAAGTAAAGTCCAAGTTTCCTTCCTACACACATAACATTAATCAAAAAAAGATACAAAACTATCATGTCACTAAATTACTGAACTTTTCTTTAGTTACCCACTGTAAAAAATAATGGTTTTGTTCAATACAGTCTCCTTTTATTTCAATCCATGTTTGTTTGGATATTAATCCTTAATTTTATAGTAGAAGCCGGAAAATTTTGGACATTACGATGGATCTAGGCGTTTCAACATTAGAGCTCTCCATACTCCCTCTCATAGAGAGGAGGCCAGTGCAGTAAGAACATTATAGGCTGATGTTGAGGATGTTGTTCTGCTTATAGGCCCAACATGTGATATACTCGTATTATAATAAGACATTATTTCTCCAGGACAACAAGAAGCGAGTAGTGTTCAAGCGTCAGAAGTACCACTGCGTGTACGAGTACCCTCGTGAAGTAGCCGACATCGAGGCGCACTCACCCGCCGCCTATCTACCGGACTTGTCTACTTACTCAGGTATTTTGGATATTCATCCTTGGGTTCCGAGGCAGCCGCATTACTTTGTGTAATTTATTTCACCACCGCTGCTCTCAAAAACGGTGAAGGAAAACATCGTGCAGAAACCGGCTTGTCCTAGAACTAAAAATTCGAAGGCATGTGACATCTACCAACCCGCACTGGGCCCGCGTGGTGGATTACAGCCCACTCCTTCTCATAGAGAGGAGGCCTGTGTCCCAGCAGTGGGATCATTATAGGCTGAAGATGATGATGATCCTTAGGTTCAATAGGTTTATTCTTAACATAACGCCTCCAATCACCGAAGGGTTAGGGAGAGGTGTACCTAATAAACCACCCACATTTCGCCAGGCATGTTCAAGTCCCATGTACTAGGGAGCGAGCTTATTGCCATCAAACGGGCACAAATCGGGGCCCCGTGGCTGTTACTGAGAAATTCCTGATTGAAACCCCAATTACAATTTGCCGACCTGGGAATCGAACCCTCCTACTCAGCAGTCGCGATTGCGAACTCTGAACCAACGAGGTTTATTCTTATTCTGTCTTATTAGGCATGAACCATATAAACCTATTTCAAATTTTTCTTTTCGAAATTACCCGAAATAACTCTATGAGCCTGGTAACGTCTTCTAGAAGGTAGGAAAGAAGCAAGTTTAGTGACATTTTAATCTGTTATGTTGTAGAATGGGACCCGACGAGTGTGGAGGAAGCTGAACTAGGTTACGGACAACTGTTCGGAGGCCCCAGTCCGCTAGACCTGTACCCGCTCAGAGCCGGCATCGCGTTTGGAGCTGGTGCGTATACATATAAAGTGTAAACAGACCATTCACGAACCTGTCAACCAAGCATTCCGTGTACCAAGTAACCCTACGAAAAAATTATTGCTGTTAAACGACTTTTTTTGGGGTTAAATGTCACGTTTTGGGGTTAAATGTCACGTTTTACGGTAAAACTCAATGTAAAAAAACATTGTGATGATGGATGCATTGAATAGTAAACAGGTCATGGAGGTATTTAAAGTAAAGTTATAACCTTAAAAACTAGTCTGCCTAGCCTTTTCCCAAACTTTTTTTGGGGTCAGCTTCCAGTCTAACCGGATACAGCTGAGTATCAGTATTTAACATGAATCGACTGGCTATCTGACCTCCACAACCCAGTAACTGGGTAATACGATACCCCATGGTAAGATTGGATGTCAGACTTTCGGCTTCTGACTACTCGTAACCTTAAAAACAAGTCTTTGTAAAAAAAAAACTTGTGAATAACTTGGAACTTTGACGTCCAATATCCTAGTAACAAGAAGGTCCCCAACTATGGTCCAGAACATAAAGTGATCGCAATGACGGGGAGAACACGTACCTTTCGGCTTCGTTAATGGTCTATTTACACCCTTCATACTATTTCCTGATCTAAGACGTAGTTATGTAGTACATCATCAGCAAAGAGCAAACTGCTGTTGTATCCTACTAGGAAACCCCTAAATCGATGTTCCGCTACTCTAATGTTACCATGACTAGGCACTAACTACTCTATTGTCCACAGATTACGACGAAGACTTCTTCATATCATCATCAGCGCGTCCCTTCGAGAGCCTGGGCATCATGTCGACCACGAGCCAGTTCTTCCCGGGCAAGCACGTGAAGCCCTCCCTTCTGGAGCGAGACCTCTCCGACGACCTCGTGGAGGACTTCCCGCCCCCTCCCTCGCCGCTACCCACCACCACGCTCATGCAGACCCGCACACCTTCGCTAGACTTCACCACACCGGACTCAGGAGTCGAGGATATAACACCAGGATCCACAACAGATGAAGATTTCAAAAAGAAACTTCCAGAAACAGAACTCACCTGGAGACCGGTCGATAGTGCCAGCTCCAGTGAATCCGTCAGCCCGAGCTCTCCAGGGGGCGAAGCGCTAGGCGGTCTCCGACATACGAGGGACAAACTAAAGCTCGACCTCCCACCCAGTCCCCACATACCATCACCACGACACAACAGAGTCTTCAACTTCGTGCTGGACAAGCCGAAGCGACGGGAAGAAATTGGTTCAACTCCCCTCGTCATGACTGACGACACGCCAATAGTGACCACAACACTTCCCCTACAGAAGGATTGTGAGGACCTACCAGTACCAGAGCCGACATTCTCGACCTTCGGCAAGAGTTCCCCTAAAGTTGAACCTGAACAGAAACTCATACTTACTGATGAAGTCGAAGAAAATACATCAGAGGTCAAAGACGAAAGTCCCAAGGTCGTAGAAGCCGTGAAAGGCGAGGGGACCGTCCTAGACAGCGGTGATGAAGACTCGGGCATCGAGAGCAGCTCTAAAGCCACCCTCGAGCGCAACAAGACAAACGTCTCGTAATTAGAACAAAGTAGCAGTAGATTTGTATAAATAGGTACTGAACGATAGATCTGAAGTAACTGAAACTTTGTTAGAGGAATAAAGTTGTAGGTTACGTTTTGAGAAAGAAATATGGTAGTTTGGATTGAATTAGGCATCAGTTTGTGTGAACGTAAGATTTATTTAGTAGTTCTCATTTTCTGAATGTACCTTCTTTTAGTACTAAGTAACTGGTTCTAATTCAAACTAACTATTTCATTTCTCCTCGTGGGGTTTTTTCCACCCCCACATAAACCCGTCGAACTCAAGTCGACGAACTATTGCCATTATTAAATAAAATAGTATTACAATCAGCAAAAAGTATTAAATGCTGGACATAAACTTGATATACATATCGGAAGTATGGACATCGATGTTTTATAGCCAATCATTGCAGAACTGTCGAGTTAGGTAAACTTTTCGTGTTTCAAACATCGTTCATTTTCACTTTTTTGAATGTTGCCAATGATAAAATTCAAATTTTACAAACATTTCGCTTCGCCTTTATGAACGAAAATTGCCTTTGGAAATTAACTGCGGAAACTCTATTTTATTAATATAAAAAAACCATTAAGCATTTCATGTAAATAACATCCACATTTGAGTTTCCTAACTCGGTCGACTACCCAGTATTCACTGAACTGGATGCTTTGTCCAGCCGAGTGATTTCTATAGTCCAAGCTAGACCGGACGCAGTTCATTCGGTAATCCCACTCTAAAGGTACAATTCGCCATGAGTTATATCTATAGTGTACCGCTTTCGTAATTTTAAGGCTTTGATACTTTTTACACAAAAAACAGCCTAATTTTATGTGATCAGTCGCGTCCGGGTTTTTGAGATATATTTTCGTTAGATCTTACGTCGCGTGCGATGATTTTGTTTGATGCACGTAGAATTGTTGAATTGCAGTCAAAATCACACATTTAACTGTAAAAAATAAGAATGAAATGTTTTTAATTCGCCAACGTGTATACGCACGTTATTTCTCTGCACGCGACTAATCCGACTTCACACTCGTTGGTAGTTCCAGCCTACCATAGAATAACTCTCTGTGAATGACATCCATACTAATTTGTTAATCCTCAATAATTTTATATTTGTAATGAATGAATTATAGAAGGCCCGCCATCACATTGGTCTACAATGAAGGCAGCCGATCGTCGTACTTGTTAGTAACTTTCATACGTAACGTTTTTTACTCTTATTTCGTATGTTGTAGTGATAGAATACGCTCGCGTTGCGCTCGAGGCACACGCCCACTAAAATTATATGTTTTATGTATAATATTGTATTGTATGATTCCCACCAAAATTACTTTTTATTATTTTGATATGTGAACAAATACGTTGTGGCGTTGTGTGGCGTCCCGGCGGTGCCCGAGCGCAACAGATATCTCAATGTCTAAATTAAATGTTATTTGTGACGACCTATTATGTTACGCACAAGTAAGTACGCATCTTCCATCTTTTAAACCTCAAAAATATCTAAATTAAAGAGTTTCGGTCTACGATTGAGGTTAAAAAGCCAATTCTTAGTTAAGTAAAAGTTTATATTAGATAAGTGTAGTGTTAGATGTAACAAGTTGTGGTGATAGATCGACATTGCGTATTATGTACACTCAGCAACAGAATGTCTAGCTTTAGTCGCTAAATTCCCAGTTATTATTTATTATTATTGAAGTGTAACGTAGTGGTGTCTCGATACATTGTCGATGGGTCGCGCTGTTGCTGACTGTACCGCGAAGTGTGCCACTATATTAACGTCATCACTATAGTCTGCAATACGTCCAAGTGTGAACCTAATGTGCAATTCTTCTCATTTCCATATCATCGCGTTTTAGTTGTTTAGTTACTGCTGTAAATATAATTTAATGTTATTATGTATTGAAGAAAATAATCTTTTTGAATATGAAAATTTATTGATTGTATTAATTGTACTACACGTTTATTGTTCTGAACATTATTTTTTACAGTTTTAGAATGTTTTCGTTAATGTACAGATGTAAATAAGTGATAGATGTTCATTTTGTTACGATGCGTAGGGGAGGTAGATGTGCGCTGTGGAAGTGAGCCGAACAAGACAACGTTACGTTAGCTCCGAGTAGGCAACCAAACATTTCTATTGGTTTGTAGAAAATCTTACTCAGCAGATTAGTTTACTTCAAGCTTATGATATAAAAAATAAGGAATTTATTTGAATGAATTGTCCAGTTTAATTATGGTATTTATTGATCGTAAGTTGTTATTGATTTGTATGAGTTGTCGGCAGTATTTAGTGAATGTGAACGCATTGGAAGTCTTTTCATATTGTGACTTTGTCGAGTCTTTTAAAAGTATTTCTATGAAAAAAATAATAATTAAATAAAACTTGTGACTCAATATAAGCCTTTTACTTAAACATAACATACGGAATGTAAACATAAACATATACACTAAACAATACTCTATGAAATCAGATTTAACTCCTGAGTTGAAGCGCGGAAGATCAACTCCGTCTCCATATAATGACGAGGCCGGTGACGTCACTGGTCGCTAGCAAGCTCTCGTCGTAACTGAAGCTCACCCCGATTACCGGGGATGCGTGTCCTGAGAACGATAATAAGAAAGGTCATAAAACATTCATTTATTCATTGGAATTTTAGTCGGGAAATGTAGGTACGACATGGATGTGACCAAGCATTTTATAGAACTGTAAAACAAGTTTGTACCACGGTTTGTTTGATGTACCTAGTTATGCAATGAAAATGATTAAAATCTTAAGGTTCGTTTTTCCTTGTCAGCAGCTGTTTTCTGAGCACATATTGCCAAGTTTGAATGAATGTGTGAGAAAGGAATTTATTCGACACTGACATCATTTTCGTTTGTTTGGATGAAGAGTAGATGAAGACCAAAGAAGGATGGACTGTCTGAAGGATGAAATAGCAAGAAAGAAGGTATCTGATGAGATGACAAATTATAGAGAAGTATGGAAGAAGACATGAATGAATGAATTGGGATATGGGCAAGGCAGAATGAGTAGTTGATGACTGACAGTCATGGATCTTACCCTGTAGTTTATTCACAACGGGATGTTCGGCATGCCCCTCGATGTCAAGGAAGTAGACGCAGGAGTCCTCGCTGCCGCTGACGACGCAGACGCCGCGCCGGAACGACATGATTGGACAGAACGTCGACTTGACGCTGTGCTGAGTGTGCAGCACGTCGAAACGTTTCTTTAGTTGCAGGTTGCCTTCGCGGTCGATTATCCTGTAACGATGCGAAGGTTTTAAGCATATTGACAGCATTGCATTGGATGTTTAAATAGTATATAGAATCTCTTTCTTTAAAAGACGGTTATAATTGGTGAAAAAGTGCACTGTAAAGATAGATTTGTTTTCCAACTAAAGATATTTAAAATACGAATAAACCGCTGAAAATAGAAACTTGGAAAGATGTTTAGTGGCAGTTGCGCTAAAATGAACATTTTCAAATTAGGGTAGGTTATTGGCTAGTTAGGGGGATGTTACCTGAACAAATACAGCGAGTTATCCGCCGCGCTGACAAGCAGCGCCGGGTGTCGCGCCAGCCAGGGGCTCCAGCTGAGGCAGGTGACGGCGCCGCCCACGATACAGCGCCGCAGCTTGCTGAGGCCGCCACCCATGCTGTCCATGCGATAGCTTACTATCACACCCTGTATCAAACCGCTTGCTTAATTGCGTAGTAAGGTCTTACAATTTGCGGTCAGTGTCTGGTTGTATAGAACAAAATATGATTTGCGGCCGTAACCAATATCGCTTTACAGAATTATAATCATCAATACAACCTCTTTAAGTTCATTAAATCCCGTTTAATATTTTTTTTCATAAAATAATCATTCAATGGGGTTCATCATCATCAGCCTACAATGTTCCCATTGCTGGGACGCAAGCCTCCTCTCAAGAAGTGGGCTGTAATCCACCACACGGGCCCAGTGCGGGTTGGTAGATGTCACATATCTTCGTATTTTTAGTTCTAGGACATGCCGGTGTCCTCACGATGTTTTCCGCCACTGTTTTTGAGAGTCAATGGAGTTAAATAAACTTAAATGGGACGTATTGATGATTTTAATGACTACAATTCTGTAACTAAATACGTTTTATTACCGCGAATCATATTTTGTTTAACATACAACCTGAAACTGACCTGAAAATTGCAAAAAAGCCGAAGAAAATTTGAATTTCGTTGCCGCTTCCACCTTAACGTCCTCGTCCTTAAAAATCATTTTTGAGAACATTCATTGCCTTAACATGTAGATAATATTTTTTCTTGCATTAGATGCAATGAACGGTTTTTTACAAAATTCTTTGTTATGTGAAAGAAAACGGTTACAGACTTGAAGTGCAACATTCAATTAAACAAAAGATGAGTAACATTATTTCAGCAACAAGTATTTTTTTATTACTGAAAAGATGTCGCTGACAATAATATTGAACATTGCAGTGTTGCTGGCATCGTATCAATCTCGTACGCACGGCGACCAACCAAGCTATACAAAACCAGTTTATGCGGATCTCTCATTGTACAGAAAATCTATTAAAAGCGAGGCGATGCTATACTGGAAATGTACAGCTTTATGCGTCGCCGTGCGTACCCTACTCAACGATAACAGTTGCACAACATTGTCTCCATGATGGATGAATAATGTTAAGCAGAATTCGAGGCTAAAAACAGATAGTTTTCGTGTATGTTTTTTTATGCAAACGAATTAGTAACAGATAATTCCGATTGACCGGATTTTTTTTAGCCTAGTCGCGTGAATCGCTTGTCCTGTTTAAAATGACAAAACAAAGAAGTACCTAAGAAGTAGGTGCATAAATCATCACATTGCACTGTTTGTATTTTATTTTCAGTTCCAAATACTTCGGAATGTTTGCAATAAACATTAGATTCCGCTGATAAATACCACCAACAAAATTATATAAACTTGTAACTATTCTTGGTAAAATATGCAGCGTGTTACGAGTTCTGGGTATTTATTGCGTCTAAAATTAGTGGTTAGCAGAAAATGTGCGTAGTTAGGTACTGTACTTTGTCATTGGCCGCCCAGAACATTCTGCCGCTGGACTCGCAAGCTATGGACAGCACTCGGCCTCCCAGAATACTGCTACCACCTGGACAAGAGAGTTGCTTTATTTTTTTCAAATAAAAGGAGAGTAACCACAGCCTTTTCAAGGTTCACTTCTAAAATTGCATCACCATAATTTTTACTAACATAACATCACGCCTGTAATCCCCGAAGGTTCTGGCAGAAGTGTACCTAATAGCGCACTCACATTTCGCCAGTTATGTTAAGTCCCATGTAAAAGGGGGCGAGCCTATAGCAATCAACCGGGCATAAATGCGGACGCCCTGGCTGCTGCTGAGAAATTCCTGATGGAAAAACCCAATAACACTTTGTCCGACCTGGGAATCGAACCCAGGAGCTCATGCTCAGCAGTCGCGCTTGTGACTACTACTTAATTACTTCCGATTTTTACAATAAACTTTGGAATCGAACTCACTATTGAAATCATTTTTTTTTACTCCAATACCCTTGCCTAGCACTTAAAAAAATAAGGGAATTTGAGTTCTACTTGGGTTTAGCATACCTTACAAGTACAAAGTCCATAGAGTAGTAGTACCTACCTACTTATATTATTCACCAATAAGGAACCACAAAAGCTTGTTTGACGTATTTCCCTTATTACCCAAAGACCTATATTGCGCACTATTTGCACCACTAATGACGAATGTATCACATTCATACATGACTCAGTTATTTTGTTTGAGTACATTATTGTTAAATAAAGTTGATATCAAAGATAAGTATAATCATACAGTGCCACGTGGGTCTTTTACCGCTTGAATGAAATTATTAGGACGGCGCTGTTGGTTAACATTTTGCTCGTTTGCAGCAAAGATGAAAAAAATCGAAAACAAAAATGATTTTACTATGTTGTATCTATATTTATATAACTTTCATCTTTTCATAAAAGGTTTTTTTTTTAATATTATCTATAGGCCCGCGCTTGACCACTATCTCACCTGATGGTAAGCGATGATGTGGTCGACGGTGAAGCACGCTTGCCTAGAAGAAACTTATTCGATCTTGACTTAAAGACCCCTAGATTGTAGCTATCGGGAAACACAGACTCCGGCAGGGAATTCCACTCCTTAGCGGTACGCATTATAAAAGTATTCCCAAAACGCTTAGTGCGTATGTGTGGGATGTCCACCAAGTACCGATGGCGCATCGCTGTACGTCTGCTAGTCCGATGATGAAACGGGCTAGCCGGAATCAGATCATGCAATTCCATCACACACTCCCCGAAATGTAACCGATAAAAAACCGATAAGCTGGCAACTCGGCGTTGATGTTCAAGGCTCTGGAGCTTAGACTTGACCAGTGCCTCATTGCCAATAAGTCTCTTGGCCCGCTTTTCAAAAAAATATTGGCTGTGTAATGAAAAATATTTACAATCTAACTTAAAAAAAAAAATCACTGTCCTGCTTTTCTTATTTTTGTTGGAATTTTGTCATTATTGTCGCAAACATGTGATTAGTGAATTTATCAGTTGACGAAAACAAGACGGCGAAGTTGGTTGCGATTTTTTCCACGCGCCAAAACATCCATGTACAATTTTCCAATTTAAAGTCAGACTCACCTCTAGGATATATTCCAGTTGAAATGTTGAGTACTTCCACCATTCCTCTTGCGTTGCCAGCCTGACGTTACTTTTAAGGACAATTTTTGGTCAAACTTTTGTTGGTGTACAGGCTGTCTTTCTTGGAATTTGAAACCACAGGGTAAAACCTCTTAGTATTCAAAGAACAGCTATATTAAATACGCAAATTAATACGCTAGTTATGAGATTCCAATATCCCACTATCCCTTTTTGTCTGGTTAAGCTAAATCACACAACAACTTATAAGAAACTGCATGCACCCTGGGCGGTCAACCTAACGTTTATTTGCCGACTTAATTGGAGAAGTCATCATGCCCTTATTTTAATTTATTTGGGTTTGGCGCAGTATTTATTTATTTTACTATTTATGTACACACACAGCAGACAACACAGAAAAAAAAAACATAAAATATTTGAGTACAAAGGTACTGCTTATTTCATATGAAATTTCTGCCAGCAGACCTGCGAAAGGAGAAATGAAAAAGAAATGTAGATGATAGTGTGTGAGAGAAGGAAGAGAAAAATGTGATGTTATTGGCCTCCCTTTTCTTTTGCCAATCTCCACGCCCCATATGTAAAAAGGATACAATAACCATATTATTATTAGCTGGCTGGAACACACAGCACAGTATCGGAGCCCCCAGCTGATCAGGCACAGCCCTCAGGCGCCGCCGGGCGTTCACCTCCCACAGGCTGAGGGTGCCGTCTAGAGCGCAGGTGACTAGCAGCTCGTTTGAAGCTGACCAGTCGCAACCTACAAGATAGAAAGGGAAACAAATCCTATATTAATACGTAAATTAATAAACGCTCGGTCTCATAACCACTAAGAAATACTCAAATGAACGCCAAAACGTATTGCAGGGTTGGATTTTAAATTTTGACGTACGTATCTTGTGAAAGGGGCGAATTAAAATTGCCGCTTAACACATTTCTATCTAAAGACTCTTTTCACACACTTCCAGGGATCGAACCCATCAGCTTACCCATGCTTGACAGTAATACACATTACTGTCAAGCATGGGTAAGCGAGACTGATGGGTTCGATCCCTGGAAGTGTACACCCACGAAAAGCAAAGCAAAAAGGGAAGCAGCTTTGTTGTGAAAAATCAACATATTTTAAGTCAGATGCGCCTCCATAATAAGTGCCCAAGTAGGCCTATAGGTGACCAACCCTAACCGTGCACCTTTAGTCGACGTTTTATGAGTAAAACGTCGACAAAAGGAGGTCGGTTTGGGTTGGTCGTTTCCTATGGAGAAGAACCAGCAAGAAACTTCATGGTTACTGTTTAAAAATCATTAGATTTTCGGGAAGCATATTATTTTGCGTCATTTTGAGTGTTCCTCCGCTTCCCACGCCTAGAACTTCCTAGGCCTAACTACCAAGGTTAATCGCATAGTTTGTAAGGAAGGAAATTGATAGCATACTATCGTACACATTGCTAGCATCAAAATACATTATCAATTTCTATGAACAACAGGATGCTCCGTTAACTGACTCACATTGAAATACATTGTTCATAAAAAAAATGTGTAGTTGAGTCAATGCCAAGGTTAGCGTGGAATATGTTTTTTTTTTTATTTATGGGCTAATGCCATGCACCCCTGCATGGTGGATACCTCTCATACCAAATACAAGATGTAAACGGGTTGAAGCTGTCAACCGAGCATTCTGTATACCAAACTAAGTAACCATACTAAAAAAAAAGCTGGAAAACGCCTTTTTTTAAGTTGAAAGATCGTGTTTTACGGTAGGACTTGAGTCGTATCGTAATCATGTTTTACGGTAAAACCGTACCATACCGTAGGTCGGTAGGTTGATTGTGCGTCATCAATGTAACGCACAATGTTTTGAGTCTAAACATTGTGCTGATGGATGCATTGTATAGGAAACGGGTCATGAAGGTATACAACGTGTAACGTTAAATGCGCAAAACCTCAGACACCCCAAATGATTTTTAATTCAATTAACCTAATTCTGAGAAAAAAAATCATTAAAAAAAAACGTAAAGTTTTTATGTGCAGTTTTAGTTTTACTGGAAATTCTGATTGTTTGTTTCTTTCTTTTTTTCCCGCCGATGAGAAAATGTATTAATTGGACGACAAACATTTGTGTGTGTTTACCTATTTTGGCGGGTTTGCGCACGTTATGGCTTGATCTATGAACAAATAGACAGGGCATCATTTTTAATGAAGATTTTTTTTAAAAATGTGACCTATTTTAAAAAGTGATTCAATTTAATCTGCTCGTTATTTTGATCTAACTATTTTCAGGTTTTGCGCATTTAACGTTACACGTTGTATATGTTAATTTATAACATTACCAAACCTGCAATACTTAGAGGAGTCAGTAGGGGATTCATTATAAACTTAATAATATCGCGCCTGTAATTCCCGAAACGCTATACAGAGGTGTATCTAGTACACCCGAATTTCACCGGTTATGTTTAAGTCCCATGTAATAGGGGTGAGCCTATTGCCATCAAACAATTCCTGATGATGAATTGATAAAACACGAAAAACCCAAAAACACTGGCCAACCAGGGAAGCGAGCATACACTCCACGTCCAAAGCATGTATTTTTCTTACGGAGCATCATCAATGATAATGACATACCGGTGACAGGCTTGGTATGTCCGTCCAGTATGAAGGAGACGCGCGGCGGCGTAGCGGTGACGTCACAGATGGACACCGTGCCGTCGTCTGAGCCGCAGCACAGCTTCGAGCGGTCGTTGTTCGCGAACTTCACGACGCTCACCTGTTCCGTGTGCTGGGGGTAGTTAAGATGGCTGTCAGTTCGGATGTAGTAGAGTAGTAGAGTTAGTCATTATTAGCCTAAAGTAGTCCTAGAAACTCAATACTAAACTACTCTCCTTCAGCTTCTTCAGTGGCATTTTAATCTTTTATATAAAAACTTTGCCCCACACTAGGAACTTCTCCTGTATCGTGGGTGCATTTACAAACATTTATATTAAACTAACATATACAAACAGCCAGACCCGGAACAAATATTTGTAGGCCATACAAATATTTGTTCCGTGCGGGGATCGAACCTGCGACACGCAGCGCAGCAGTCGATCGCTGAACCGCTGCGCCAACCATGCCGTCAAAATAATTTGAAAATCATTTCTCTATCTAGCGATCAGTAGCATTGCTTGTAACATCTGCCTAGCCTTTTCCCAAATATGTTGGGATCACTTCCAGTCTAACCGGATGCAGGTGATTACCACTATTTTGCATGGAGCTACTCCCTATACTATATCACTTCCACAACCCAGTTAGTACTGTGTAATACGATAACCTTGGTAAGACAGGTTCTCAGACTTTCGAGTCACTGACCACTTGTAACAAATGTCAAAGATCTACAATTGACAGCCGGAACCAACACCTTAACGTGCTTTCCGAGGCACGGAGGAAGCTCAGTATGTAATGGCTGGTCACCCATTCACGATAAAACCCAGGCAACCTGAATATCGACCTGGAGGAGGAGTAAGAGCTTTAAGTGGGCCATTAGTATAACCACTACTTGCAGATAATATAAGTTGACTAAAGTTTTATTAGTTGTATGCTGATAGTAAAACCTTACCTGGTCAAATATGTGATGTACTCCTGAGAATGCATAGTTCTCTGATATTGACATGTCATTTTTTCTCTTTGAATTTGCACCTGATGGTGTCTCATCGGCCAAGATACTTGCCTAAAACATTACAATATTAATACTAAGTTTAGTGCACATTATAAAAAGCTTTCTGTGTGTTTATGTTACCACAAATTAATACAGAATTATCTGGAATTATCTATTATCAAATACAGTATTATCTGGTTGAATTATTCTTAAAAGAAATTGAACCTAGGCAAAACAGGAATTCTGAAGAAATCATGTATCTATCATCATGTATATCAGTAGTAGTATGTCATCTATTTATCAAAACAATAGTTTTTACTTAGTGTTTCATTTTCACTATTTTTATGAAATGTATGCAACAGTAGCTGTTTTTTTATGGAAACTTTATGTTTTGAAAAATAACACAATTTCCTCAGATGATCTCTTTGCAACCTAGGTAGGCCATGCAGCTTTACATATACTTAAAGTATTTTTATTGTAGATGAATTTTCAATAGTTCTTTGTAACATAGGAATTTCCTATTATTATCAACCTTAGTAGGTAGTAACTTGCTATAAGTATTCAGTCATATTGTTCTAGTTATTTTTGTATTTAAAACATCAATAGAAGTTACCTTGCTGCTAGATCTGGCTCGCGAAGATGATGAACTGATTGAGATATTATCCTGTACGCCATATCGACGCTGCAGCAACTGACTCCTCACATTTATGTACTTCTTTATAGTTTCTATGTCCTACAATCATTAATATTTAGGTTTGATATTGACACAAATATAGCAGGTTACAGAATACTTCTTATTGTTTTGATCATTACCTTAAACTTCGCATTTTCTCTCAGGAGTTGACTTCGGCGACGTATGTACAGAGTTTCTGTACAAAACAAACGAAGAAACAATTAAGTTTTTACTTCTCTGTTGCATGAAGCATGTATATAGTATTTTTTTGTTTCTGAGACTACTTCGAGTACACTGCACTGATTTCTCTAGCTCCTGGACTAGACTAATAATGAATTTCAACGGGAAAACTGTACTAATAATCAAAAGCTGGTTTTTAACACAAAGTATAAGCCATACTTACTGAAATTTGGATTGTTTGGTGCCCTGTACGCATTGAACCGTGCATCCAGCGCGAAGATTTGTTGTTGGAACGCCGCCGCCATCGTGACCATGAATTATGTCTGAACACAATACACTGCCCACGTTTTGCTAATTATTTATCGTTTAATTAATGATTTTCACGTAAATTATATCACGAAAACAAAACATTCTTGTGATTATTTGGCACTTGTCAGTTGTCAATGTTGTTGGTTGACATTTTGTTTGACAGTCATCAGCTGTACGTTGTGCATTTACAGAGGCAGTTCTAATCATTAATTGAAAAGCGTTGTAATGTTTTATTTACAAAAAACTTATTTATACATTAGCCTGCAGGCAGCTATAAATAAGTGTACATGTACATTTCATTTCACGATTCCAATAACTTTAGGTACTATTTTTTCTGGCACTAATTAGTACTATTTTTGTCTAATGATACCTACGTCTTGTTGATCAGTACGGAATTAAACCATCATTTCTTCTTTTGATCCTGATGCTTGCTTTCTTATTACTTCAATGGACTTTAATTGTTACGCTTGTTTACGAAACCAATAAAAAAACAATTTATACAAATCTTGACCTTAGTCAATTACACTGGGTCGTTTAACCGACCGGACCCAAAAGTCCATTTGTCACACCCACACACATGCAGGCGAGTTCGTCGCGCGTCCTCCACGCGCGGGCTGCGGCCGGCTGAGGCCAGCGATTTCTTAGAATCCTTATTTCCGATCCGAAATACTCGGCGCTGTGATACCAGGAAATCTCGACGGCGTTATTCTGGGGCAATGCTGTGTAAAACCCGAAACACGTAGCTTTCTAGCGAGGTGGCTCTGCCTGCCGTTATAAATAATCAGAATGCGTAAAAAGAAGTCGGTGACCCTCAATAACACACTCATCATTTCTCGTACCGAGAAACATCTTTTTCTGCTTCTCTAACAGTTATATTTTTCAGAGGAATCACATCCTTGGGGGATTCGAAATAAAACTGCGTAAATAGTTGTAGATATTTAAAATTTCATTATACATAATTAATGAATGAACATACCATACATCGTATTTTTAACATGTAAAATGCCTCATACAACAAACGTACGTATAAATGACAACGTGAAACAATCCAGTGAACAGTTAATAAACTGACTTTATATTTACAAATTACAACTATGAGACGGATTAGTGCTTTACATGGATTCGATTCAGGGCAAACGTTTAGATTATACTATAGTAACAAACATCTTTACTGTAAATATTCGCTGCAATAAATTAATGACTTACACATCGTTATCATAAACAAACCGCACTAATCCATCTAAAAAATATGCAGTTGACTATTGTTTGTTGTACCTAGTTTAAAAAAATATTTGCATTGACTTAAAAGAAATGCATGGAGTGTAAAAAAGTCACTATAAACTATAACACGTGAACATTTAAATCAGTCAGTCAAAACTTAAAATAAAACTGAAGGCAAGTTTCACTAAGGACCAATGAGCACTGAGACGTAGCATTCATAAAACACCTCTAAGACTTAACATAGCGAAATATGTACAGACGAATCTATAAAAATAGGTACGTCTCAATGGACAATGACGTCGGATAATATTAACATACGCTAACAGTTTTTATACAATTAAAAACATCTACATTAAGTTGTTATATGTACCTATATACATAATTTCGTTAAATTCATAATAATATCAACATAGTTTTAATTTATTTCCGCCGACAAGCTACACAAACAGTCGGAACACATTCAAACTTATTAACTATTCAGATTTCTTTTAGCGCTTGCTTACAAGTTAGTGGGCCCTATGATGCACTTAAACATACGTTTTATTTGATAAACAAACTTATAACACCCCACTTTTTTGGTCGGGGGTTAAAAATAAAGTATAATTTTTAAATAACAATCTGTAATTTCAGTCTTACGCTAGTTGCATTCTTCGTCTAATGTTGTTAGTAAAAAGTTACGTAAGCTTTCATGAAAATGACAGATTTCAGTTCCTTGATTTCTTTGTAAGAAGAAAACCAAGTAAGCTCCTATTTTGAGCGACTTCGAAACCGCTCTTAATTAAATCCTGTCTTGTAAAGACCACATTGTTTCTACTTCATATAAGAAAATGTGTAAGAAGCTTAACAACATAATGTTGCTTTGTGATACTTTTTGCTTACACAGAGATATTTCGGTATTACGTACTTACTGGAAAAAAAATCATGTAAAACATGTCGATTTCTCTATTACTCTCTTTTCTCTTAGTTGAAATCTTCTCATCAGACAATTTTATGTGTTCCGCAAGTAGGAATGCACAGTAAAAGGTGTTACTAACGACGCTAGATGTCGAAGGCAAGTACCCATTCGATGAATGAAACACGCCGCATTGACGCGTCTGAAGGCGCGTCTATACAATTACTTCTACTACCAATTAATTACAAAAAAAATATTTATAAAAGTTGCGTGACTTTTGCTTAAAAGTTTGAATATGGCGTAGCATCAAAGTGCAGTATAAGCCCCTTAGATTGTATGACATGCGACTTCATTAACAATATGTATATAAAATTGGCGGATTTAAAACTTAACTTTTAATATAATATACGCTAAAACAATGGTACTATGTAAAGCACCCACACACGGACAGCTGCGTTTTAATTTTTTACATAATCTCTGATGTAACTGTGCAATTCTACCTAAATTATAGAACTTTTCGTTTGGAAGAGAATCGATACAAATTGAACCGAATTTTCAAGTAGATTCAGTTGATTTCCCGGTACAACGCAATATATTTTTAACTAGTATGCCGCGTCGCTTCTCTGTGCACGTTCTAGACTTCGGAATGACGCGTCGACTACTTTGAAAAGCTAGCTCGTAAAGTTTCAATTCGTATCGACCCAACTCCAAAGTAGGAAAAGCAATTTCCGGCTTGAAACTTACATAGCTAATTTAAAACTATAGGAAATCGCACAGAAATATAGCTTTTGAGGTCTGACGTGTAACAGGCAAGACCCGGCTTCTAAGCTATTGCGGAAATGCTACGACGTTGACTCGACATGTGATAAAGACGATATTGACAAAACTCAAGCAGGACACTTGCAACAAACCTTCCTAGATAACATTAATGACAGGACAAGAATATGACAGACAATCAGTACTTAATCCTGTCGATCTAAGCTAACTCTTATCCAGAATACACACATTTTTCTAAGACAAATCTACTACTCGGACAATTTCATTACCGAGTAGTAATTTCAACAAAGCTTTACCAACCAAACCTATACTATTCCATTGTGATTTTAGAACTTCTTGTTGTTTGTTTTAGACAATACTTCTATTATTTTCATATTCCAACGGCTCAAGCGGAACATTAATTTCAACGGAACTCGTAACCCGTCTAAATCCCACTCTGAAGGTACTGTACACCGTATTGTGTTCAACGTAAGGTTCAAAGTAGTACACGTTATAAACGCATGAATTATTCCAAGCATGCCTTCAATTTGAAATAACAGAGGGATTATTGCTTTAAGGTATTAAGGTCGCTGATATTAATAAGTTGTTTAAGGATACTTATGGAGAAAAACTTGAGGTTTATTGTATTATTAACACCACACGTGATCCGGAAAACAACAGTTTTAATGATCTGTTAACGTTCACTGATTAATATTAATTAATTGATTTACTGTAAGCAATTACGAAACATAACAACTGTTATTGAAAAAAAAGCTAAACATAGAAAATCTCTTACAAACATTCCACTTACTTACAATATTTAAAAATTACGACAATTAGGACCTTATGCTTAGACAAATAGAAACGTTATTTCGTTTTACATTAAGACACCAACATTAACAGCTAGACACAAGCTAATCGCAGAAGTTAGCAAACAGTTTCTGTCACTAATCCTCGTAACAAGACGAAGGCAACAGTTCATGTGAATAACTGTCGGCACGCGTCGCCGGCGCATACTGATGACCAAAACAAAATAAAGCGACAAACCTCACACGCTTACGTTCCGCCGCCATTTTACCTAATTCTCAGATAGTGTAACCTCCTCACGTGCCTTCATACAGCCCATGTGTTGAGCACGCGAATGGGAAGTAGGCTTACAGCCTAACAGCCTAAATTACCTACGTGTTAAGCGTGTAATTCGTTTTTTTTTTCGACCCTGCGTTTTTCTTTATGTATATCGTTTTAAGGCGACTCCAGACTTACTAGTAAATCGAAGAACATTTAAACATTTCTATAAAATTTATATTAATACAAAACTTTCCGTAATTTCTGGCGAAAGCAATAAAACTGTTGACATAGACTTTGAATGACGAATCAATCATATTCTAAGAAAATACCAATTACATAATTACATTTGCTACTTTTTATAGAAGTCAATAAGTAAATTACGTAAGCTTTACGTGAGTTTATGTTTCTAATAACTTGGTAGTTATCAAGTACGTCGATTTTTGAGCAAGCATACCTACGTTAAGACAAACTTTCCAAAACACGTGGTCCATGAACCTTACTAAACAATACACAGAGATAAAACATTAATTTATTATCATTTCAAAACATTTACTTCAAACATTTAATCTAGACGAATAATTGATAAAATCTGAACAATGTCTCAATTTCAACAGCGTAAAGAAATTCTACGTATCGTGACGCACGGCACGGCACGGTCGGTGTAGACAGTTCACTGGCAAAGCGGGAACATTCGCAACGAATATTCATGCGTAATATCATTCATTGCCAATAACAGGCGAGCGCGGTGAAATACCGCTGACTACGTACCTCCGAACAAGTTCTCTATTATACACAAACCAGTCTTGCTTGACCTTACGCTTACTTCGTGCTATGCAGTTACATTTTAGATTGGGCACCTTTTAGTTTTTTCTTTCTTTCCTATGTCGTTATATATTTAGCACCTATGGCACTGAGGCACGTCATCAAAAGCTCCTATCAACCTAGATTCCATCCTGTTTTCCGCTTGTTCGATGCTAATTTTAGAACACATTACGACTAATGACGTTCGCAATGAATATTCTATTAATTCTTACCTTTGTACATCTCTGTTCACATCTAGGACTTATAATTCACTTTCTTTACTTACGCAAATCTATGGTTTATTATTTGTCTTATCGATTAGAAATGGACCTACTCGATTACACCGAGAACTCGATTGTTGTACCGAGGCAGCTTTTTCTCAATTCTGGAAATGCTAATCAGCCGAACCAGTTGATAGTTTGCAGGGAACACTGTTAATGTGGCCGAGCACCTTCGTAGAAACGAAAGCGAGATAGTCACTAGTGAGAAATGCGATTATCGTAATAACCTCCCGGAACGAGAGCCCTTTTCCAATCTCTGTTTGTAGACACGACTATTAAAAACTTCACGGAATACTACCGTCGACTCAAATTGGATTGTTCCTATGATTCCCTTTAATTACTTAGTTGTTGATTTGATTTGAAACATGTTTCGTGTTTTTGCGAAACTGGCCAAATGTAATTGTTAAAAAAAATACGTAACGTTACGTCGTGAAATGCAATTAATTTACATTTTACAAATATTTTTTACATCAAATTTAATATTTAATTAACCAGGTAAATCCCAATGCATATTAACAGTAATTAGAATGCGTCAGCAGTGACGTTTTACTGACGACGACGTCAATGTGACGCAGTGACGCGTGGATTGTTGACACTATCAGTGATGTAATATTACGATTTCTAATTAAGCGATAACCCGGAAACTCTAACTTCTTTACCTTGTAGAGAACAGTTCTACAAGGATATTCTGCTCTCTTTGTTGGTGGTAAACATTTGTGAAATTGTATTGAAAAACAAGCTGTGTTAGTTCCGATTTCGACAGCGCGCCAAAATATCCCAGTACAGCTGTAGCTCTAGTTTCCTTTCAGTTCGCTGTATTTTCGTGTGACGTCACTATAAACAACGCAATATAATATTAACCAATCAACTCCGCCTTTCGCAGTCTGTCGGTGGACATAATATGCGTATATGATTTCTGTTTAATGCTGACATTTTCCCAGTAATTTAGCAAAACTATAATGGAGCTATGTTTAACATCGACTACGACAGTTTTCATCACTAGACTAATTAAAATGTAATTATAGGCCAAAACCAACAATTATCGTAGAACAAGGAAAACGTTTCGTAAATCTTCTAACCATCATTTTACATAGGTTTCCGAGACCACCAAGATATTTGTAAACGTACCGAGAATTGAGGAAAATCGTAGGAAACGACTGCACTACTAGAAATAAACACAACTCGTGTAAATATTCTGACAGTTTTTGTTTCATAATATGAACAAAAACATTTAAACTGAAATTAGATGTTCTAAGTATTCGGAAACGGACGAGATAAAGGTCGACTTTAATCGATTCAGAATTGTATGTCCAAGTCTTCGCTTCCGAGAAGATATGAAGATTAGAGTTACATAAAAACCTAATGCGGAATTACCATAAATATACCTATTATACGACCAACAATCGATAACGAGTTTTCGGAGAACAAATTAATGTGTTTTTACTTAGAACATACAGATGTCAGTACCAAGAAAATTATCTTATGAGAACCTCTTAATTGGAGACCGGGGAAGAAAGTACGCATGTGAGAAATATAAGCAGTTATTACAACAAATATCTGTGTTTTTTGCATAAAAATGTACATAATTTCGTTTGACCAATTTTCTTTAAAATTAAAAATAAAATAAAAAATTTCTTCCATAATTTAAAACTTAATAAATACTCATTTTCATGAGTATAATTACAGTCGAGTTTCGCCCGGAGGAAATATCGATGACTTACGTCCGTGAACTCAGAGGACCTGCAGTTTACATCGATCGTGTATTCTTGTAACGACTTTATTTAAAGAATTAATACTCACTCGGACATTACGCCCATTGGAGCCCTTCCTATAAATCGTGAGAGGGATAACGCTACACAATTTTCTTTTGGTCTCTCTCGCATTTCTTTTTTTTTTTGTACCAGGTTTTCTTTATAAACTGCGGGTACACTGAGTTCACAAATGCTTGCTAAATATTAATATTGACATAAACGTATACTAATGCTTACATGTGTGAGGTTTTTGTTCCAGAAAATAGTATTTTTCGAAAAGACGAAGAAATAGTTTCCAGTTTTCGTTACACATCTATTCCATTTGTACAAAGCAAGAGAACCTCGTAGTCCTATAGCCACTTACACATGGTTAAAAGGTATTTAGAAATTTTCTCTTTGTTACGTCCAAGGAGGTTGGTTACGTCCAGATTATTCCCAGTCGTCTTCGCTGGAAGACCGTGGTGATGACTGGTCGGGTTCTGGTATGACACTGGCCAGGGTATGGAGTACGGAGCCTCCTGATCGCTCAGCTCCGGAGATCCCGCGTCTTCGCATCAACAGCTTTGCGTGGAGGTCTGCCATCAGGTCGCCGCCTGGTGTGGAACCGCCCTGTAGACAAAAGAAAGGGTTTGTGTCAAGTTTGGCTAGCTAGAGGTAAATATCTGCTTTATCAACTCAAAACATTTGCAATGGACAAGAAATGAGATCATCATTGAAGACATTTCCTCATGCTTTTGTCCATATTGGTGTTTAAGGATCATCCATCATCTGTCTAACCTTTCCTTTGCAAATTATGTTGGGTTGGGCTACAACTTTGTAATCTGCCAAGCAAAGGTTATTTTATCTTAACTATTAATATTATAAAGAGGAAAGATTTGATTGTTTATTTGTTTGCATTGAATAGGCTCCGAAACTACTGGTCCGATTTGAAAAATTCTTTCAGTGCTAGATAGCCCATTTATCGAGGAAGGCTATAGGCTATATATCATCACGCTACGACCAATAGGAGTGGAGCAGCAATGAAAAATGTTGCGAAAACGGGAAAACTCTGACGCAAACGATGTTGCGCCGGACAGTTAGTTCGAAATATAGCAATCTTTTTCGACAAATATGTCTACCTAGTACCCAGATGTAACACATCACAAATGTTCATATGAAACATAACCTGAATTTTAATGCTAAGTGATCCGAGCCGTTTCCGCACAGTACGCCCCAGTTCCACTGAAGATTCCGTCTCAAACACTTAGTCCACATTAAACATTCAAGCTGCTAAAAGCTTGTCACAGTCAGGAATATATTAAAGAGTATATAAACATAAATATTTGCTCATCATTAATTGATACCTTGACACATTAACAGGCGAGTCCCTTCGGGGAATCGTAACCAAATTGTGTTACTAATTTGCGATGTCTAAAAGGTATGTATGTGTATATGTATTACTATCGAGAACGTGGCCAAGTGCTCTAAATAGTTCAACGACAATTAACAATGTGCATACGTCACCTGCCTTCTGAGCAAAGACCATATATTATATGTTTGACTTGAATAATTTTTATACATGAGATAAGAGATAAATTTAAAAAAAAAATACCTTGTCAAAATTCCCCATTCATGTTTCAACTGTATATTTGATGATACAAGGAAATAATAGTTGTTAATTAAGAGTACGTTGATACATGTCGACAGTTCATCGAATCGGCCATCGTGGCCGTATTTCAGTGGGCGATGGCCGATGGTGCCAATAACCTCGGCTTCAGAGGCGGTTGCCAAACAATGAGATGATAATATGTAGCCCGATCAATTTGAATACCTAAGACGTACATAATAGAGATCATCGTGAATAAAACTGTTATGAAATGGAGAATTTGATAGCTTTTCGAAAAACTTCACAAAGGTCCGGTACATAATACTTCAACAGGAGTGCATGTATGATCAGATGGCCTACCATGACGCCTTAAACCATTATTGTTTTACTCCTTTCCCAGTGTGGGAAAGAGATGGCGCTAGTCATCCTGTATAGCTCCGTCTCTTTCCCACACTGTAATAAGAGTAAAAAAATACTGCTTTATGACGTCATCGTAGGCCAGCAGTTGATCACTGTACGGACAAGGCAAAAGGAGTAAGAATATCTAACTATCTAGTTGCAATTTTCTACCTTCCGCCACTGTAAAAAGGTATCAGTTTGTTTGTAAATGTAACCTCAGGTAACATGTAAGTTTATATGAAGCATTTTGGCACGAGCCATAACTTAGGTAGACTTTTTTTTATAAACCTTTCACGTGGGTTTAGGCACAATAAATTACTAGTTAGGAGAACTTTTTTTATAAGGTATTACAACGAAATCATTATTTATCACTTCTTATTAAAAGGTATGGCAAACCAAACAGGTATAATGATGAACACATAATATGTACTTTATTGAGGAAACCAACTCCCAATGATTTCACAGAATCACTTTGAGAGTTTACCATCCTGTTGGAATGAAAATAAACGTTTCCTCAAATTCCTTTACCCGGATATAAAAGTACCACTTAGGTACTACTCCTCCGCCAGCTGTCCTTAGAGTAAAAAGTTAGTAAGTGCCAGTAGTGTACTGGTCTATTGGATAACGGTGGTCGGGGTGTGTATACTGTGTATATGTAAACTTTGTCATTTAGAGAAACCTAGACAAATAAACTAGTGAAAGTAGAAATCGTTTCTACTAATTCCGATTTTCCTGTTACTATCGATTTTTTTTTGTGACTGTCATTGTAAAGATTAAGCTCGTGGTAAATAATAACCAGGGGTCGGAATTAGAATTATTTGGTAGAGTTATTTGTGTACTTACACTGATTTCATACAGCGAAAGAATAAAGTAGATATGCCTCAAATCCCGAGATTAATTTTAAAGAGCAGAAAAATCCCATGATTTATTAAATAAAAAAGTCATTTACTTTTACACGATTTAAATCATCCGACATCGGATGTCCGAAGTTGCAAAATTCCAATGCGCACACGCAAGGGAAGATCCATATTAATATCAACATTTCGATGCAAGTACAAAAATAACTCTACCTAATTCCGACCTCTGATAATAACTAACGCTCGATCTTTAGGTTAAGCCGTGCCTGCCTAGGTTGGTCCGTGTATGGCTGACCACATACTGTTTCCTCCGTGCCTCGGAAAGCACGCTAAGCCGTTGGTCCTGGCTGCCATTTGTAGATCTTCGTCGATAGAGGTCGTTATTGGCCTGAAACTCGGACAACCAGTCTTACCAAGGGATATCGTTTTTACCGAAGAATACTGGGTTGTGGAGGTCAGTCGCTACATGTAAAATTCTGGTATTCAGCTGCATCTGGTTAGACTGGAATCCGACCCCAACATAGTTGGGAAAAGGCTAGGCAAATGGCAAACCTGTGGGCAACATGACATTCTTTATGTGATGACGGAAAGGTAAAGAAATAAGATTGACATAGATTACCGAAAAGTTTATCACAATCGCGTTTAATTATTGTATAAATAGCACTTAGAAATAGAAGATCCTCTGCGTAATTGCAAAATACACAATAGGTTGGTTCTTCTATTTTGAAAGCTCAAAGTGCCAATGTTTTGTTATTTGGCCGCCATGTTGAAAACATCCTTGTTTTCGTCGAGCAACGTGATGCGTATTGTTTCTGTCTAAATTAAAACAGTTGTTGGTACGTCACGCAATCTCTCGGATGAGGAAGGAACGTGACTCCTTTTCTTTGTTATTGTAAATCCTTTTCCGCGGACCGTAAGACAAAAGGGCAGAAAATAACCTTAACCTAGGTAACTTTTTTTACAAAAACTTTTTTTCCGACATTTTTGTATGGGACATACCAATACCTCTGCCGCTACTATGAAAGAAAATTTTGCCGCCAGCGATTAAACTAGTGTCAATCGATATAGTAAGTGATTCTGATTTCTAACAAAAAATATTCAGTGATGAATCTCGAAAGTGATACAGTTTCCGAGATATTTGAGTTCAAAAACGTGAAAAATAGACCTTTTGGCAAGAAAGGTGTCTGATGAGATGACAAGTAATAGAGAAGTATTGAAGAAGACAAGCTGCGCCAACCCCAAATAAATTGTGATATGAAATGAGCAGGAGAGTGATGATGTAACTTCAATGGGGATACAGCATGTCCAAGCATCACCATTGGTTGAAAATTGAAATTTCGTGACAAAATAATAGCTTGATCTCATTGGTCAGATTAGGACCTACCTATAGACACGCCATCGACAATGAGCTTTGACAGGTCTCTATAAAGATGATAAACTACGGAATATCCTCGGAAAACATTGTTTCCGGTTGAACTAAACTATTAGTGACGTGGGTAAATATTATGTTCAACGTACGTCAAAGTTACCAAAACAATAGCGATAACTTTTATCGCAAACCGCATGATAACAACATTCGTTTATATTTGGTGTAATTCATCCAGTTGAACTTGATTGGGTTAATTGGTTAGGTAAACAGGAAAAAATATGATTTTTCCTGTTCATATTTTCACTATAAATTTAAGATTTCAAATAGGTATTTTCGAGAATTTATTTGATTTAGGGTGTTACCACAGCAATCGATCAATCGTCGATCGATGCCATTCATCGATGGTAGAATGGATTAGTCGATGTCGATCGATAGTTTCTACTAGGTACAACTTTCGATCGATTGGTGTGGTGACACCCTTACGTCTACGAAATAGATAGGAGGGTACTCCTGCACCAATGATTCAAAACAATAGGCGTAATAGCTGACGAATAAAAAAAGAAAAAAAAAGTTTATTTCAATTACACGATTCAACAAACTTAGACGAACTGGAGATCACCTTTTAAGTAAGGAGATGCTTGTGTTAGAAATGACGAATGTATGTAAATAATGAATCTATAATTATATAATATTATATCAAGTGAGTGAGTGTCAAGATGATGATGAACCTTGGTTCCCCTTAACCGGTTCACTTCCGACAAGTATTCTTGCTAGCGCCGCCGCGCCGCGGGCGTCGCTCGCTGATAAACATTTATTAATTAAAGCGACGAATGATAACTCCGAAATGCGTCTGCGCAATCATTGCTATACGAAGAAGGCGTATCTATTGAACAAACTTATCGCACTGACAACTAAAGGTCAATGGCACGCAATTATCTAGAACCGTCCTACTAGAAATGACAAATGATAACAATTATTCTTTTTAATTTATAAATTTAATCGTTATTGGAAATCACCCTGCTGCGGGTCTTTCCAGTTCTATAACATAAAACTAAATGTCAGATGTTAATACTTATGCATATTTTTTCCAACGAAGTAAAATTTTAATTAATCTGATTTTTGGGACTTCCGTGGAATTTCTGAATAAAAAGCCTGTTTGACAGAGTTTTTTTTTTATGGCAACGACTCGTCTTGTTCGGAGAAATAAGATGTACGATATAAATAAATTATATAAACCGAACAAGGCCGACTTATGTAAAATTCCGAAATACTAATTTAAAAGAATTGCAAAAACATCCGTGCTTCTCAAATACATCTCAACTTGTAATCACTACTATCTAATGCAGACAAATGCTGTGTTAGCGTAATAAATAAATCCTTGATGAGACTTTTACAGACTCGATTGTACACTCTCCGCTATTTCACCCAAAATAACAATCAGGTTCTTATGCATTTCAGATTTTGCCGCTCGACGATTAATTTGCCTCAACAACCAGTTGAAGGTTACATAAATGATTTAGAGTTGAAGCACTCAGCAAACCAACAGCATCATTAATCACCAACTCAACGAATGCACTTGCTCATTTTCAGACAAGACTGAGGCACTCGAAATAAGTGCCCTCCCATCACAGTGCAAGAAAGTATAGATCCGAAGTGTGGAAGTGGCCCATCTGCACCATTATGCCAGCCGGAGCCAGCTCGCACTGACAGATATATTATGACCTTATCTCACTCATTACCTTAACGGAGACCAGTTCGAGGAAACCATCTCCTTTCTCGTAGCATTGTCAACCTTGCCGGGATATTTTACGAGGAAAAAATTCATGAGTTGGAATGTGCTGAATACATTTGTAGCTGGCTACACAGTTGCACTTGACGTGACGTTCGTCTCCGTATCCTGTACAATGTAAGAGAAGCTATTTGTTCTTTTGATGCCGAGGATAATGGCAAATTAGACATAGCAACTGTGTTTAAATAATAGGGAGTGCACGACTGATTAAATACAATTAGAGGAAGATATTGTTGAAGCCTTTGACAACTTCAAAGCTCGACAAGAATACAATTACGTTCATTTAAACTAAGCGCTAATTGTATTTTATAGGTCTTTCAAACAAGCGAGAGTAAATTGAGTACTTATTAATTGTTGACAAGACTCGCACAAGCATTTTCTGCTGGTATTGAGTACTTATTAATTGTTGACAAGACTCGCACAAGCATTTTCTGCTGGTATAAAATAATAATAATTATTATTATTCAAATTGGGCATCGGTTTTTACCACTGTTCTTTGTATTTGCTTATTGCAAACCACCATATACATAAACTCGTAGAAAACGCGTCCAATCGAATAAGAAATGTAGCTGGAAATTTCCTAAAGACATAATATATCAATTATGTATCTAGGACGGGCAGGAGATAATAAAATCAGAAAATAGCCAACAACGACTCGGTGCTCTTTTAAAATGTGCACACGTGACAAGTTGCGTATTTTCAAAATCGCGTTTAAATTGTATGCGTTATCGAACAATATAGGCGACTTACTTCCAAAACTGAATTCCGAAAACTAAATTTGTAGTAAGGGCCACAGGGGGTAAGCCGCAACCAATCGGCTATTATGGGCGACAATGGACACGTCCCAGTTCTAACCCTGCGCCCGAATTGAAGGAGTGCCTCGCCATTGTCATATGCGTCTGGTAGAAGGAGGATATACAGCATGTGCCTTTATGTTCGGCAGGAATTTGTAGTTGTGCGCTGCTCTTTGCCCCAGAATTGTTGTTAGTGTTCGACTTTGTCGGTGTCGGCTTTATGTCAAGCGAAACTTGGCTTTTGATTCGATGCCTCTTGAAACCTTAGTGCCGGAAAGTATCCTAATTGGTATAATATGTTCAATCTTTGAATTTCCTGTGGGTGTTTGGTGTTTAGGCAAAACAAATTAATTTCTGCAAGAGAATTTTTGGTCACAAAGGTGTTGTACAAATTATTGTTATACCCGCTTCCACTCGTAAGTCTGTCATGCGACGCCTACAATTCCTGCAACTTTATACATATTTGTGTTTGCAGCAATTCAATAGAATTCAAATTCTTCAAACCGTTTTATTTTATAAGGAAATATACAACTTTTATGCCCAAAATTATGCTTGAAGGTGGTTAAAAAAATGAGAACGACATTCAAAAACATATTTCTGATCAATAAGCGCCACCAACAACGCAGAATTTCCGTGAAATAAGGATCCATTCGATGTAGTTTGTACAACCCACGTTTTTAAAACCACAATCTTTATAAGCAGAAAATAAGGACCAACTTGTATTGTGTTATGAGTCCTTATAAGTAAAGTATAAAGGGCATTATAAGTCCGTCAGGATACGCCGTAGATCCCTATTCGTTCCGCGCCTGGACGGACCGTGGCAAATCAAACATCTGAAATGTGCCGTATAATTGGCCCAGCCGATCGGAATGCAGTCCGCTCGACCACTGCGGAATGGCGACAAGTTAAATACGATTATAATAAAGCATTCGCTGTATAATTTGGTACCAGTTTGGCCTGTATTAGAAGAATAAGCAAGCACAGATTCTGTAATCGTTGCTTTGGTTAAATTGAATAAAGATAAACGCGCATATTCAACTTCAAAACTAATATTAGTGCGAAAGTGCTATTTAATCAGTTTCTATCCTTTCACTCAGGTAAATAATAATCTAATAATCCATAGTTTAGACAGGTACTGAACAAACGGCGCCTGGAGTCTAGACAAATCGATCCAAACGGATTTAGAGGACTAATACCTTTAAAACATTCTGGAACAATCGGACTACCGAGAAATTGTAATTGAGTAAATATCAATAGACAGTGTTTATGTTACAGATCGTTTTCAAGAAATATTGGCATCAACTTGAAATGAGTACTTGACAAATAAACATCCCCTTGAGGGAGTAGAGTATCCTTTTCCATCATCGTTACCGCTGTCAATTTTTAGAGACCTTAAAGGCCCTCCGGAATTGACATTAACTGTACGAATGACGTTTATATTCTGACAGGTACTTTTGGGAGTTCGCTGAATTAACCCTTGGCACCTGCTTAGCGTGCTTAGTAGTAATCACAAATCCGATAGTATTTTCTCAGAATCCGTGACGACTTTGACCGATCGCATCCTCTGTGAAGATCTTTGGCGCCCACTAGACGTTACTAAGATCACTAATAATAACGTACAGATCTTTAAATAGCTGGACATTTGTCACGCCATGAGGCGCCAACTGGCAACAGCTAATGTAAACTCGTTTAATTAGAGCGAGTAGTCCAACTGTCCTTTGTATCATCATCAGCATTTCAGCCAAAAGAAGTCCCCTGCTGGACATAGGCCTCCCTCAAAGGGGGGGGGGGGGTGCTATAATCGCCACGCTTGGCAGGCGGGTTGGCGATCGCAGTACGGTTGTTTTAAAAGCACAGAGAACGCTGCTGCCCATTCTCTGGCAAGTCCCTTAGCCGCCTCTTACGACACCCACGGGAAAATATGAGATGGTGCTATTCTTTACGTCCGACACCATCCAGACGCCTTTGTATAAGTCAGTTTTACTGTTCATATAATATTATATGTACTTCGGTTTGTTCTTCCAACTTTTTTACGCAAGGTTATTTTTCAAAAGGAACTTAACCTCTGGTCTCGCCAATAAAAGCGATATTTTATTTTACTGTGGGTTACAGTTCCCCCGTAATCTATTCCCACTGTTATAATAACTAACACATCCCGCGGTTACAGCTCGAAGCTCCTATTACGGTGTCGAAGAAAAAATCCCGAACGATACACATAATTGTGACTACAAAAACTATACTTGGAAATCAACAATTCTTCTAGGAACCTGTCCATATGTAAGACATGGATGTAATATGCGTTACTGTACCTTGCACGGACCAGAGCTTAGCAAAAAACTCTTTATTAGCGGGGTTAGTCATCCATGCGATCTGGGCTTAGTGCTAAATGTCAACATATTACGTCATGATTAACCCTTGCAAGTAAACTTAAGCCCCCAACGGAATTGTAGCGAACGTGGTTCGTGGTATTCAGTTATTCCGTGTGTTCACGTAAATGTTAACGTCCATTCAGGCCCACGCGTTAATAATAAATTGTGAGCGAGTATGCTCTCTGAATGATGATAAGTGAGCCCGTTTGTATGAAACTACCGGTAGGAGGTGGATACAATGGCGCTGGGGAACGATAAGTCGTCTGAAGCCGAGAACCGATCTTGTGAACGTTGGGTATTGCTACGTGTAAGGCAAATATTAAGAAACATTATTTTACGCCATCTTTGCTTGCTGTTGGTCTTCGATTACTTAACAGTTGTTTCTAACAACTCACAGATTTGGCACTCTCATGAAGGTGTGTGTGTTATTGGCAAACAGACGTGCGCATTATTTTAATATTTCGTAGACGAGTTTTATCTAGAGGATATTACATACATTAATCGCCATAAGTACATTTTAGACGCTGAAAACTTTGGGTATTAAAATTCTGATTCAGGCTGAATTTCATAACTACTTCAACATAAAACCCCACGTATTTTGGGAAGTTCAAAATTAAAGCTACTTTTTATAAAGGTGGGTTTTTATAAAGGCATGGTATTTTGTGTAACATACCTAATACAATTATATGATTCACAGAATAATGGTTGTGCCACAAAAAACGATTCATAGAAGGATTCATAGAAGGTTGCTGTTGTTCCGCATTCTCCTCAAGTACAGTAGGTTCAGAGATTTAAACACAATTTGAATATACAGACAAATCACGTGGAGGCCGAGAGATGCATACATGCATGTAGTAACTGGAAGCATACACAATGTTAGCTGGAAACGCACAACAAAGTGGAATGATGAGAAGCGCGGATTCCGTTAAACTGTGAGATAGGGATGCATTGCACGAGACTTGCATGTGTATCGTATCGATACTTTGGATCGATACAAATGTAAATATCGTGTCTTACAGTCAGATGGGTTAAATAGGACCACCGAGATGAATCGAGGCGATATTTAAAAGGGTTTTGTCGTACTAGTTTAATTTTATTGATAGCTTTTAAATACCATACTTTTATTCAATTAAAACAATAAAAAACCAATTCCTTTTTAGTTACTTACAAATTGACATCCTAATTCCGTTCAAAATTCGTCCCGATTCACTCCCGTGGTCTTATTTAACCCGTTTGACGGTACTCACTAATCTCTGACTCTTCAGAGATTAGTAAATACCGTATAAAGGCTTAATTTGTAACCTTTTTGTGTCCTCCGTTTTTATTGTATTGACTGATCAAGTGATCATGCAGTTTAGGACAATACGATCCATCATTCGGATACCGGTACTTTTGTATCGATCCAAGTATTTATCGTATTCGTTTATATCGTTCCAAAATATCGAATTATCGCATCCTTACAGTATCGATAGATACTGTAAAGTATCGGATTAGGTCGAGCATCACTACTGTAAGACGATCGATACCACACGACGCGCGCTCAATAAATGTTTGGGAAGACATTTTATTGCTGTCTTTGTATCCTCACGGTTCGTTGCTGTCATGGCGTGAGCAGAACTTCAAAAGGGAACATGTAAGAACGATTAGTTCGGCCATTAGAAACTGTAGGTGCTGCCGGTGCTGCGTGACAGTCTATATTTAAGGTAAAAGAAGCATTCATTTAATTAATGCCTCAGAATATTACTAAACTAGTAGGTTAATTACTTGTTTAGCTTATGTTGTTCGTTTCTTCTAATAATCGAAGGTCAGACGGAATATTTTACCAGTCGCGTATAAATTTAATTTTAGGTGATGTTCACCTAATATACAAAGTGAATTGTATAATTCTACGAAACAACCTTTTACCTAGCAATAGCTGGACAGTATTGTTTATATACAATATTTATATATCTGATAAACTGTGTCGTTGGTCGATAGGTTGCTAGCGCGACGGCTGAGAATGAGGGTCCTGGGTTCGATTGCCGGGTAGGCAAAGTGTTATTAGGCTTTTCCATAAGGAATTCTCAGGAGCAGCCTCGCCGTCTGGATTTGTGCCCGGTTGATGGCATGGCTCGTCCCCTATTACATGAGAATTTATACATAACTGGTGACATGTGCATTCGGATACTCAGGTCATCAGAAATGCCTGATATCACACTCGTGCGGCTCGATCGGCGCCAAGGATCATTCAGAAACCGGCCGACAGCCAATCAAACGCGCAACTAAGCATTACGCAACAAGGGTCTACTATTGGGTACCTACACCTCTGCCTAACCCTACGGGGATTTCAAGCGTGATGTTATGTTTATAAATACACTGTAATGACGGTCGCTCTCTCAATCCCCATGCAGTCCTCCCCCAGCGTCGCCCTAAGCTGAGGCTCGTACTCCACAGGGGGTGCCCTTAGCGTGTAGTCGCTTAGTTTGTAAGTTTTTATGCCCTAGCTGGAGGCTTTACTCTTAAGGCACCCACAGGATAGTCCGGTTAAAAAAAAAGTCGCTCTCTCAACCTCTCATACTAAACAACACACTATCGCAATCTGTGAAGACCATCAATTACACCTATTCACAGTTCACTCGTACAAGTGCGATTTAAACAGCAACTAGTGTCCGACCACCTAGCGACGGATGTTATCAAATGTGAGGAAAAAACGTCTGATACATACCCAATTAAAAGATTTTTTTGCATTGGAAAAACGCATTCGAATTCCCAGTATTTCAGGAGCGGATAATTATCGGTGTAAGATTATAGGGTACTTGGAAACTCCCATAAAAAGTACGCAGGTCACGATCGAAAAAAAAACAGTGAATCGAGTGATGAGTCAGAATCAAAACAAAAAAGTTTTTATGAATCAAAATGTTATCTTGTACAATCTGCGACAAAAGCAGATTAGATTGTCGCTACAACCCACGCTTCAACAATGTTTTCTCGTCTGTACCGATAATAACTACATTTACGAGGGTATTAGCTCTTATGCAAGACCGTACGTACACCTTTGAAATAACAATGTGACTTTAGTATATGCATGACTTTCAGAAATATTCTTTAACACCGTTATTGGGTTTTTGTTTGTCATAACTAAACTAATATTCTCTGTAATCTGTAAAATTGCTCTGTATGGTGTCGGACGTAAAGAATAGCACCATCCCTTATCTTCCCGTGGGTGTTGTAAGAGGCGACTAAGGGATTTGCCAGAGAATGGGCAGCAGCGTTCTCTGTGCTATTGTAACAACCGTACTGCGATCGCCAACCCGCCTGCCAAGCGTGGCGATTATGGCAAAACCCCCCAAAATGTCAATGTTGCGACACTTGGGGAGGCCTATGTCCAGCAGTGGACGTCTTTTGGGCTGAAATGATCAATGATGAAACTAACATTATAAAGAGGAAAGATTTGATTATTTGTTTGCATTGAATAGGCTCCGAAACTACTGGTCAGATTTAAAAAATTCTTTGAGTTATATATAGCCCATTTATCGAGGAAGGCTAAAGGCTATATATCATCACGCTACGACCAATAGGAGTGGAGCAGCAATGAAAGATGTTGCGAAAACAGGGAAAATGTGACGCAAACGCAGTTGCGCCGGACAACTAGTTACAAATAAGATTATAAATAAGAAATTTTGTGAAGATGGATGCCAGCCTAATTTGAATAAATGACTTTTGATTTGATGTATTGTGTGTTACGGATTTAGACGATATTTGGCACATAGATAGTTTAAACATAGGATAGTTTTTATCTAGGTAGTACGGTCCTGTGGGACAATTAGGGTGTTACCACACCAATCGATCGATCGTCGATCGATACCATCGATCGATGGTAGAATGGACTAGTCGACAATCGATCGATAGGTTTACCTAGTAGGAGTTTGATTTTGTACGCTCTGTACTTAATTTAAGTCGCATTTAGGCACCAACTCACTTAGAACAGTAGACACAGTTACTTAAAAAAAATCGGGTGTTTTTTTGGTATGGTTTAGCATATTTTGACAAAGGCAAGTCCAGTTTGTGAACTCAACTCAACAGTCCAATTTCCTCGTGATGGATGCACCAAGCAAACAGTATGTTGACTAGTAAATACACATAAATGTTCCAGCTCCAAGTAAAATCGAAATACGTCAATGTTGCCATCATAAATCGCGAGTGTTTACATTCGCAAAAAAACAGTCTGTTCATTCACAATGTGGTATGTTTACACATACGCCGGGTGCTGTTTCGCGTTTTATTTTAACAGTGTGGAATATGAAGCTTATTTAGTATTCAAGGTTCCGGAATAAATGTGCGCGTAATTTGTCGACGTCATTAAAACAACCTCTCGCCTGTAAACCCTGAAGGGTTTGGCAGACGTGTTCCAGTACACTCACATTTCGTCAGTTATGTTTAAGTCCCATATAATAGGGGGCTATTGCCATAATCATCATCATTTCAGCCGAAAGACGTCCACTGCTGGACATAGGCCTCCCCCAAGTTTCGCCACATTGACATAACATGGGGGGTTTTGCCATAATCGCCACGCTTGGCAGGCGGGTTGGCGATCGTAGTACGTTTGTCACAAAAGCACAGAGAACGCTGCTGACCATTCTCTGGCATTGCTATCATCTATTGCCACTAACACACGACACTTGTGGGACTTTGTGTCTGCCTATGTCCAGCAGTGGACGTCTTTTGGGCTGAAATGATGATGATTGCCACTAACCGGGCATAAATCCAGACTATGGCAGCAACTGAAACAAAAAAAGTCCTGACTTTGCGTGTTCTGGAAACCCTACCTCATACGCTCAGTGCAGCAGAGGCGCTTGCGAGCAATAGACAAACGAAACAGCGCTCCGGAACAAAAATGAAAATACATAGGTAATCTGCCGACGTCATTAAATATGAGGAAAAAGAAAAATATATCTTAGTAAACAACAATGCAGTGAGCACGTGGAGACGCTCACAATGGGTGCTGATACCATTATCGTGGCTTTATCATGCACTATTATAATGGCCTTTCTTAGAAGCGAAGTAGCCTGGCGTACAATTATCGCTGATTCTGTGAACCGTCAGACTGTTCGTAATTATGTGGGTGTACCTACTACCAAGGTTTCGTTGTTTTACTCACAAAAATTGAAACTATTATAGATAGTTTAGATAAGAAAACAATAGATTACTTGGAATCATGTTCAACGAGGGACGTTGAGAGCGAAGCTTGCGTTCGTATGTTCATAGATAAGTAGCTGTAATATGTTATTACGTCATGGGTAGAAGTTACCCGGGCCGTAACCGTAATGTCAAAAATAAAAGGGATTCCCCAAATCACCATTTCACTCTTCAGATTTAGAAGACTAAAATTTGTCTCAAGGTTTCATAAAAAAAGAGATTCCCCAAATCACCATTTCACTCATTTCAGATTTGGAAGACAAGAATAAAATTTGTCTCAAGGTTTAATTATAAAAAAAGGGTTTCCTCAAATCACCATTTCACTCTTCAGATTTAGAAGACTAGAATTTGTCTCAAGGTTTAATTTAAAAGATAATCTATTAACCCACACAACGAATCGGTCGTAAAAACGAATGTGGAATCTCAGTTTAATCAAATTACAGCTAGCCTGCCAAGTGTCTATGGCCAGACATAAACAACAAATGTTGTCTGTATTATGTCTGCCTAACATTGGGATTTGTTATGAATTTATTATTTAAATGGAAAATGTTGTATTATGTTATTGTGAATAAATTAATTAGGTAGCATTTAAATTATTCTGTTTTAATAATATTAAGACTACTCAAAGTTCACGTGTTGCTAACAAGATTTAGTTTAGAATAATTAGTGAAATGTCTAGGTGACAGGCAGCTTAGTAAAAATGTAATTATTCACAACAAACAAAGTCTTAGGCGAAAATAACATTCTACAAATCTATCAAGTACTGACAAGGCCAAACGTTTTAGGCTCACGAATTATTTTGCGAGACAAAATAAGGTTTTAAATCTCATGTCCTTTCTTTGGTATTGTTAGTCGTGTCGATAACTGACAAATGCTTGCACTGGCTGTAAAGGTCCACTTAAATCTGTGTGGTTCTTTCTTCAAAAGACCATCTCAGACACTTATCTGCATAGTCCTCCTGTGAATTGGCCAAGATTATGTCTGGACCTTAAAAGAGACTGACCTCTGAGTTTGTTTCAGCTGTTTCTCATCAGAGTAGACAGGTACGAAACACCGGCCTCATCTAGTTTTAAAAAGTGCGAGTCTTACTCGCACACAGGGTTCCATAGCCCCAAACAATATAATAACAATATTTTGAACGGTCATTCACTAGTTAACATCCACTCAACCGCAAAACTTTTGTGCTGCAGTTTGGAGAAAAAGTACCCACCATCTCTCAAAAACTAAATATCAAATCTATTATATATATTTATTATCTTATTCAAACCAATTTTCATTGAAAGTTTTTTTTTACATTCTACATCCCATAATTTTTTCAGAATTTTCTCCTCTTACTTTAGAAATTATTAATTAATTTTTAATGCCTACATATTTTTGTTCGTGATTGTACATCAGCATTCCATCAAATCAATTGAATTATTTTGATTAGAAATATATTTAATTCAATATAATGGAACAAAATTGAATTGAATCAATAATTTAATGGAATTGATGTAAGTAATTTGTTTTTCTTATTTAATAATATTGTAATTCATCATCTGCCTAGCCTTTTTCCCAAACTATCTTGGGGTCGGCTTCCAGTCTAACCGGATGCAGCTGAGTACCAGTATTTTACATGAAGCTACTGCCTATCTGACCTCCACAACCCAGTAACTGGGTAATACGATACCCCTTGGTAAGACTGGATGTCAGACTTTTAGCTTCTGACTACTCGTAACGACTGTCAAAGATCTACAAATGACAGCCGGGACCAACGGCTTAACGTGCTTTCCGAGGCACGGAGGAAAAACTCGATATGTAATTATGGTCACCCATCCACAGACCGACCTCGGCAAGCACGGTTTAACCTTAAAGATCGACCTGGGCGGCTGTTATTATTTAGCCACGAGCTCCTCCTCTCGCTCTCGTAATAATATTGTAATTAAATGTGAATAATTTGATGAATTTGTAACACATTAAATACAGCTATCATAGAAGGCTCTGTATTCTATAAAATCTCCCATAGTCAGCAGTCTGTTATTCTTTTGTTAAGATGTTGATATTAGTGTGTGTTACATGTTTGATAACTTTAGCTTTTAAGGATTTTTTGTATTTTCTGTAGCATGTGACTGTTTTAAGACCATAATAAATAAAAAAAAAACATATAACTTACACCTAAATACTACATTCCTTAACGGAGAATATAGAATACTACTGAAAATGGAAATGTCTGTAAAAACTTTGTTTTTTTAGTTAATTATTAATGTTATTTCATTCCGTTTGTAAATCATCCGACAGATATTTTCTTTGTCATCTTCTGTGCTATGTGTGATTCAACACTAGTTTGCAATATCTGAGAGCTTATCTGTTAGGTCCAGGGCAGAGAAATATAAAAGGGTATTTCTATATAATAATTAATAAAGTATATGATGCAGCACGGAGCCGATAACTTCGTAGATAAACTTATTATTGTTATTTTAAGATGATATTCATGGAATTGAGGCATTTGAATGAATTGTTTTTTTTAAAATATATTTAAGTTAATCTTTGACACTAGTTTCTGCTGAGTTAATCTTAATGTCTTCTTTCTCATTAAATAACTTAGGGAAAATCATTCATAATTATTATATTATCATTAAGATAGAATCTCAATGTACACAATTTTTGTGTCTTGTCATGCTATTAATTAATATTTTCAGTGACATGACAGCCTGATACATTCCAAACCGTAAGGACTCTCAATATCTATTTGACGCAAATGTATGGGGCAGCAAAAGCAAAAATATCAGCTGCCCCATACATTGGGTCGAATAGGTATTGACATTTTGTATGGGCAGCAGATAATTTTTTCGCTATTACGATGTTTGTCCGATGGAGAAACATGTTCAGTTTGATGGTCTGTAGCACACCCCTAAGTATGTATATACCCTTTCCGTTACACCCTATAGAATGTGTCTTACTTCGGAATAGGTAAGGCTCGTAGCGTTCAGCAGTTTCTAGCTGCAATCATCTGCCTAGCCTTTTCCCAACTTTGTCGGGGTCGGCTTTCTGTCTAGCTGAATACCAGTATTTTACAGCTTATTCGACATCCACAACCCAGTTACTGGGTAAAACGTTACTCTTAGTTAAGACTAGTTCCCCATAGGTATGAGAAGAAGACGTGAGTTTATGTATGTAATGTAGGTATATGTCTTACCTTTTGTGGTGTGGACTCAGAAGCCGAGCGGAGCTTGGCGCGGCCAGCCCCGCCTGCTTGTCGGATGGCAGCCATGAGGCTGGAGTGCGCGTCGCCTACCGGCGCAGGCGCAGGTGCAGGTGCAGGCGTCGACGTCGCAGGCTTCACTTCTCTGCTGACAAGAGAAACGGATGGTTTCATAACAAATGTGACAAATGAGCAGCGGTAAACGGGAATGCGGTAACAGTGACGGAAAACATCGTGAAGATACCGCCATGTCCCATAACTAAAAATTCGAGGACATGTGACATCTACCAATTGAGCTTTAGTGGGATTACAGCCCATTCCCTCTCATAGAGAGAAGGCCTATGTCCCAGCAGTGGGAACATTAAAGGCTGATGATGATGATGAAATGGGATCCCATTTAAACCTCATGCGGCTGAACAAGGTGAAGAACGCGATCTAGATTCTTATTGAAATGAGTTAGGAACAGGGGTGTGTGGAAAAGGGAATGTGAGCTTTTTGCCGTTGGGGGTAGGTTAAGAGCGTTTACGCCTTACGACATTTCATACAAACTTTCAAGTCCTTATTTTCCGAAATGACTGAACCGATTTTAATGAAACTTCATATGCATAAGCAGGATACAGAAGTAAAAAAGTTACTAAAAATAAATTTATTTTCATTTTTAGGGTTCCGTACCCAAAGGGTCAAATGGGACCCTATTACTGAGACTTCGTTGTCCGTCCGTCAGTACGTCTGTCACCAGGCTGTATCTCATGAACCGTGATAGTTAGCCAGTTCAAATTTTCACAGATTATGTATTTCTGTTGATGCTATAACAATAAATACTAAAAACAAAATAAAATAAATATTTAAGGGGGGCTCCCAACTCCCATACAAAAAAGTTATTTTTTTGCTCGTTTTTTATCAATAATGGTACGGAACCCTTCGTGCGCGAGTCCGACTCGCACCTAGCCGGTTTTTTTATTCACTGTAGTCTGACAGTGATATTGATGAAGTTATGATAGACCGTGATAAACAGCATTCATAACAATTAAAAGCTTACCTACCTACCATTACTAAGGATTCTCTACGCGAAATCCTCGCGATTCGCATAAATAATTAAATTAAACACAGAATCTATAATTTGTTTACTGTATCCTTGTCTGTTTCTCAGTAAAAACATATCATTAGTACTATATACCTATACCAACATCGCCACAATCACGATAAGTATTAATAAAAAGATAGTTTCACACCTGCGCTCACCCAACATGACTGGATGATTCTGCCCCTATCTTGGAACAAAATCACGTCCGTTGTAAAATTAATAGCAGATGTGTCCTAATCATTACAAGCAACGATTCGTGAGAGGTAAAACCTCATAACGTTGTAACTCGGTACTTAGAACACAAGTAATAAAATGTATCCATTATGTAGATGAGATGACGAATACAAAGGGCACCTTAGTAGACTTGGTTGAAAGTCAGACAGCTCTCAAAGTCGGCTAGAATTTCATTTTATTTGTCAAAATGAAATTCTAGTCGATTCTATAGGAGATTGAAAGGCAATGAGATAAGTTTATCGTCTGTGAATCCCAGGGTTTAGAAAGGGGAGCATACCGCAATTAACCAACTATTTGTTTCCAGCAAGTTTTGTGAAGTAAGCTTCGATCGATGCCTCGAGATTGCTATTAGCTTCACCACCAAACCAATATTGTGAAGAACACGATATTTAACTTTTCCTTGTTTATATTCTGAGGGGATCGAAAATGAAACAAACAAACATAACATTACGCTTGTAATCCCCGAAGGGTTAGGCAGAGATGTAGGTACTTAATAGTACACCCATATTTCGACAGTTATGTTTATTTCCCATGTAATTGAGCGAGCCTATTGTTATTAACCGGGCACAAAACCAGACTCCGTGGCAGCTACTGAGAAATTCCGGATGGAAAAACCGAATAACACTTTGCCCAACCTGGGAATCGAACCCGGGACCTTATGCTCAGCAGTCGCGCTTGCAACCACTCGACCAACGGGACAGTCTGATCTCAAACTATCCACTTATTTAATATCAAACTCAGTATTAAGATCTTAGGACGTGTCATCTGAAAAACCTTTTTTTTTCGGATTGGAAGTCATAAGGTCCTACACGATGGACGAACGCACATTATATGCTTACAAATATATGTGTGTGTTATGTACAATGTAAATAATCTACAACAAAACAAGTATGTGTGAGTGTGCAGACTTCGTGTGAAAACCATGTGTGTTACTTAATGCTGCATTAAATTAATTCTGACCTTAGCTGAGGCGAGTATCGATTCGGCCGAGCTCGTCTAGACTAGCCTCTGACGAAGTTACGTCATAGTAATTATACACGATTTTAAACAAAAAGGTTATTGGAGCTACACTTGAAATTTCAACTGAAAAATCTTTATAAAAATAGTTGAGCGTATGGGACATGATGCTAAAAGCTTGGATGTAAGGATTTGATATCTGTCTAATCCTGTAGACATAGTTACAATTACGAGGGCATGTCAGTCTATCATTCTACGGGATCCAATTGTTTGTAACTTTTGTAAGGACTTGGGAAAACGGATCTTTGAGTGGGCTTACAAGGAGACTTATGTAAATGCTAGACTCGAGAAAACTTGTTTGCTAATATAGGACGCTCGCACCGCATTGCGTCATCACAATAATACGAACTTTTAGACAGATACCAGACTAGAATAGAGAAATTGGCACATGAACAAAATACTGTGGCTCCAAAAAAAGTTTTATCCGTATTTCAACAAATAAAAACGACCCAAGTAACTAAATGTGCTCCGAAATAGAAATCATTCTTATCTTTTGTATTTCCTCTGTGATTTTTCATATTGGGACTGAAAATATAAAGAAGATACCGCCATGTCCCATAACTAAAAATTCGAGGACATGTGACATCTACCAATTGAGCTTCAGTGGGATTACAGCCCATTCCCTCTCATAGAGAGAAGGCCTATGTCCCAGCAGTGGGAACATTAAAGGCTGATGATGATGATGAAATGGGATCCCATTTAAACCTCATGCGGCTGAACAAGGTGAAGAACGCGATCTAGATTCTTATCGAAATGAGTTGGGAACAGGGGTGTGTGTGGAAAAAGGAATGTGAGATTTTTGCCGTTGGGGGTAGGTTAAGAGCCTTTACGCCTTACAACATTTCATACAAAATTTCAAGTCCTTATTTTCCGAATTGACTGAACCGATTTGAATGAAACTTCATATGCATAAGCAAGATACTTATGTCTAAAAAGTTACTAAAAAAACATTTTCTTTTCATTTTTTATTCAGTGTATTCTGACAGTGATACTGATGAAAGACCGTGATAAACAGCATTCATAACAATTAAAAGCTTACCTACCTACCATTACTAAGGATTCTCTACGCGAAATCCTCGCGATTCGCATAAATAATTAAATCAAACACAGAATCTATATTTTGTTTACTGTATCCTTGTGTGTTTCTCAGTAAAAACATATCATTACTAAATAAACCTATACCAACATCGCCACAATCACGATATTAATAAAAAGATAGTTTCACACCTGCGCTCACCCAACATGACTGGATGATTCTGCCCCTATCTTAGAACAAAATCTCGTCCGTTGTAAAACTAATAGCAGATGTGTCCTAAGCATTACAAGCAACGATTCGTAAGCAGTAAAACCTCATAACGTTGTAACTCGGTACTTAGAACACGAGTAATAAAATGTATCCATTATGTAGATGAGATGACGAATACAAAGGGCACCTTAGTAGACTAGGTTGAAAGTCAGACAGCTCTCAAAGTTGGCTAGAATTTCATTTTGTTTGTCAAAATGAAATTCTAGTCGATTCTATAGGAGATTGAAAGGCATTGAGATAAGTTTATCGTCTGTGAATCCCAGGGTTTAGAAAGGGGAGCATACCGCCATTTGCCAACTATTTGTTTCCAGCAAGTTTTGTGAAGTAAGCTTCGATCGATGCCTCGAGATTGCTATAAGCTTCACCACCAAACCAATATTGTGAAGAACACGATATTTAACTTTTCCTTGTTTATATTCTGAGGGGATCGAAAATGAAACAAACAAACGTAACATTACGCTTGTAATCGCCGAAGGGTTAGGCAGAGGTGTAAATAGTACACCCACATTTCGCCAGTTAGTTACGCCCATGAAATAAGTTTAAAAAAAAAATTGGGAGCGAGCCTATTGTTATCAACCTGGCACAAGTCCAGACTCCGTGGCAGCTACTGAGAAATTCCGGATGCAAAAACCCAATAACACTTTGCCCAACCGGGGAATCAAACCCTGGACATAATGCTCAGCAGTCGAGCTTGCGACCACTCGACCAACGGGACAGTCTGATTTCAAACTATCCATTTATTTAATATCAAACTCAGTAATAAGATCTTAGGAAGTGACATCTGACAACCCTTTTTTTTTTCGGAGGGGAAATCATCACATGGCCCCCCCTCCCGCTCTGGGCGGAGCGGAAGGGAGTGTCAGACTTGACTGACAAAAACCCATCCATGTTCCTTCTCAGCCCTTTGTGTTCCAGGGCCACGGTATCTCACATCATCTGACAACCCTTGATGGTTCAACTTGAAACACTTAAAAAGTTAGCTCAAAGACGATCCTACACGAAGGACGAACGCACATTATATGCTTACAAATACAAGTATATGTGTGTGTTATGTACAATGTAAATAATCTACAACAAAACAAGTATGTGTGAGTGTGCTGACTACATGTGAAAACCATGTGTGTGTTACTTAATACTGCATTAAATTAATTCTGACCTTAGCTGAGGCGACTATCGATTCGGCCGAGCTCGTCTAGACTAGTTACTCTAGACTAGCCTCTGACGAAGTGACGTCATAGTAATTATACACGTTTTAAAACAAAAAGGTTATTGGAGCTACACTTGAAATTTCAACTAAGAGTCTCTATTAAAATTGTTGAGCGTATGGGACATGATGCTAATAGCTTGGATGTAAGGATTTGATATCTGTCTAATCCTGTAGACATAGTTACAATTACGAGGGCATGTCTGTCCATCATCGGGATCCAATTGTTTGTGACTTTTGTAAGGACTTGGGAAAACGGATCTTCGAGTGGGCTTACAAGGAGACTTATGTAATTTATGCTAGACTCGAGAAAACTTGTTTGCTAATATAGGCCGTTCGCACCGCATTGCGTCATCACAATAATACGAACTTTTAGACAGATACCAGACTAGAATAGAGAAATTGGCACATGAACAAAATACTGTGGCACTAAAAAAACTTTTATCCGTATTTCCACGAATAAAAACGACTCAAGTAACTAAATGTGCTCTGAAATAGAAATCATTCTTATCTGTTGTATTTCCTCTGTGATTTTTCAAATTGGGACTGAAAATATAAAGCAGATTAGCTTCGTTGCGTGCTATATGTATAGGTACCGGTACACCTAGATATTTTATATGTATTATTAAAAGAATCGATAAGTTTGTTACGTTCGTATGGCCATCGAACGATACTGTTTAGTTATTCAGTGATGCAATTAGTCTTTGTAGCATGAACTAGTTCAAAAAGCTCTAGAAAGCTGCTACTGCACTGAATAATATATTAAGAACGAAACACAGTGTATTTATTTATTTATTTTAGGAAAACTTACAGCTAAGCAGACATTTAGTAATAGTTTATACAAAATATGGCCAATTACAAGTTTCCACATATAGTAATTAGAATATTTGAAACTGAAAATTTATAATAGATAATATATGTAGGTATATAACACCAAACAGTAAAATTACTATACTACTTACTATTACTATTTAGCTACCTTTGGAAAAGACCCGTGTGGTAACACTGCGTTAATCCAATTACTTTCACACTCTCTACGCTAAAGGAACAGAGGAGAGCACAAAGGTCGATGCTTTTATCAAAATGACGAGCTTCATTTGATTAAACCCGAATTAAGCTCCGATATTTCTTCATCAAAGTCTAGAAAAGTTAGTAGTTTTAGTTTTACTAAAAAGAACGAGGCACTGTTTCAAGTCAAAGACCGCTACTTCGTTCACTAAGAGCTCATTGTACTGAACAAATTAAATAAATTTATTGCTGAGCATGACTCAACAAGCTACAAACAAGATCAAATCGTTGGTAGGGTCGAATACCAATTGATCATAATGGTTGGCTAGCAAAAAAAAAAACAAATATACACGACCATATACAAGACTTTTTTTATTATAAGGCTAATAAGTAGTGCTGTTAATAATTTGTCTAGTATGACCTGCGGTTACGCCTGCATTTTCGGACTTATTCCACTGGGATAAAAAGTCTTGTTTTTTAAGGGGGCGTCCACTAATTACGTGTGGCGTTTAGGGGGGGGGGAGGGTATCGAGACAAATCTCACCTAATCTCACGTGGGAGAGAGAGAAGGTCTCGGCAAATACCCACGTAATTTTTTTGCTGTATGAAATATTGAAATATTGTTGTATATGCTTACATGTTGTCATGAATAATAAATGTTCAATGAAAATTATTAAGCAAATTATGTTTTTAAAATCAATCCAATGCAATCAAGCACAGGTTAACGTATTAACACTTAACTAGGAATTTTGATACATATCACGTGAGATTAGAGGGGGGGTTAGGGGGTCAAGTTACGTCTCACGATATCTCACCAAAGGGGGAGAGGGGTTTGAAAAATCGCCAAAATTGCCTCACGTAATTAATGGACGCCCCCTAACCTAGGTTATGGTCTACGTGTGTGCCAAATGTCATCGAAATCTGTTCAACCTTCAGCTCACAGAGAGACTGAGTTACTTAAGCGTTCGTCTACTTCTTTCTTTATTTCTTTATCGTGTGGTTAGTGCGTTTTCGCGTTCATAATAGTTTTTAGTTGCTACCTACCTCTACTCGCTTTTCGCTAATAATTAGTATGGATGAATGGATGTACCAGTTTTGCCAGCCGGTACCTCAGCAAAAATTCTTCCATTAAAACTGACCGACCATTGATCGGAGTATGATAACCTCACGACTGATTGCGTTGATAAACTGGCGAGCTTATTGACCTGCACCGGACGCAACGAATTTAACTGTTTACAATATGATTTGAAAATGACCACGCTACACGCTGCTTGTTCATGCTCGTATCAATGTACTGTTAATTCGCTTTGAAGGATGTGCCTGTAGACTTGGTGACAATAGCTTAGCGGGTATTCTGTACTATTTAGGACCTGGATTAAGTAAGTTTTTGATTTGTGAAGTTGTTGTTTTAAACAAATTAGCATGCTGCAACAGTAGCCACGTTAAGTATAACATGCTTAGCGTGGCTACTTTACATGTACGGCGTAAGTGAAAAAAAAAGAAAGGAACACAGAATTTAATAGGTAAGTTACTCGGATAGCTAAAGAAACTGAGTTCAAAACAGATTTGGAAAGAGAAAAAAAACAGTTGCCTGCACAAGGCACTGAGCTTACCAGACGACAAAAAATAACCTGCTCGGTCAGATTGGACGCCAAGAAGAATTCAGTCAATGGAATTTAATTCAGCATTTGTATTAATAATGCAGGTTGATAACTAGTCATAATGTTAGCAGGCCTCGACTGATTAAAACCGTGTATTCTCGGGTTTAGGAAAAACTGATCAAGCGCTAAGAATTATACAGCTGGCAAAAAAACTAGGATTCAAAACCGTCACAGAACAGTCCTCAAGACATAATTATCTCAACAAAGTGTATAAATTCTCTACTTACGACTAATATTCACAGCATAACATCAAAGCACTTATGATAGCAGCAAAAAATAACAGTGCTAGCTTCTAGTGCTTGTTTACAAAGACATGTAGGTACGCAATTTAATATCCCCATTTACAGTCTGAAGAAAAATATGATTCCACGTTCGGCGTAATTGCTTACCATTCCGAGGCAAATACATGACATTGCAACATCGGAATGGGAACGTTAAAAAGCTTCACACTCAATCCTACTACCCTAGCTTTTATATTTCTTTCCATATTCATATTTTTATCGTCTGCAGTTGAGCAATTAGAAGCCTTAATGCCTTCTCGTAACTGGCAAATTCGCGTGATCTTTGTGCCAGTACCTCGGTCAGGACGAAACCAAACAAGACATTCCAGTCTGGCTATCATTCCAAGTAACTTGATGAGATCAAATTCGCAAAAAGTGTAATAAAGTTATTTTCATGAATTCTTATTCTGACTTGAATAAAATGTTTGTTTAAACATTATCATTGAATCATCATCCTTTTGCCCTTATCCTAATTCTTTTGGGGTCGGCGCAGCATGTGTCTTCTTCTTCCATACTTCTCTACTACTCGTCATCTTACCAGACACCTACTTTTACTTTATCACAGTCCATCCATCGTTTCTTTGATCTTCCTCCACTCTTGTACCCATCCACATTCATACTCAAAACTTTCCTTACAACATTTTCCTCATTTCTCCGCATCACATGCCCATACCACGACAACCGATTACCACACAACTTTTCAGTCACCGGCGCCACTCTCAGACTTCCACTTATGTACGTATTTCTTATTTTATCCAATCGCGTAACACCACTCATCCCCCTTAGCATTCTCATCTCGGCCACATGCAAATGGCTTTCATAAATCCCTTTTGTGGCCCAACATTCTTATGCATACAAGAATAAACATAATAATTGAATTAAAATTATTATTTAATTAGTGAATAACGCGTTAGTGTCCGATAACAGGAAGTGACGTTTACTTATCGACTATAACGTTCAACGTTTTTATTAGCAGAAAATCGACCGCTCTATTTAAAGTAGCATAATCAATATTCTACCCACAGAAATATAAAAATATTATAACTATAATTCTACCAGTCAAACTGACTGCTGTTAATGCGATTAAGTGCAAACTAGTGTTATTCTTTTCCCTATAAAAATACCTATTAAAACACGTAAAATTATAGACGCAATTATTTCGTCGTTATGTGGTTGTTTGACCATTATTGTTAATTTAAATTTTGTGTTTTCCCGTTGGTCGGGTATTAGTGAGGATAAACATTCACAATGAGTGATAAATAAATTATAGAGGACATTTCAAGTTTTCAAAGTCATGGATAAAATCCATGAATCATAAAAAAGCACACCTGACAAAATCAATGAGGCTATTTATAATACTACTAGCTGTCCGGCGCAACTTCGTCTGCGAAACATTTTCCCCGTTTTTGCAATATTTTTCATTGCTGTTCCGCTCCTATAGAGCATAATATTGCGACTATACATTGAGATGTAAGCTATCCTATCTTTCAAGTTGGATCAAACTGCAAACGGTGTGCAAATTTGATTAAAATCGGTTAAGTAGTTTAGGAGTCCATCCAGGACAAACAAAGTGACGCGTAATTTATATAGATAGATTATAACTAAGAAAGTTTATGAGAATGGATAGCTGGATGTTTGATACTGTTTCACAATGGATTGAATTGGATAAAATTTGGAACACACATAGTTTATAACCTGGATCAATAAATAGGATACTTTTTATACCGCTGTTGGGACATTATTACCGAACTCCACTCGGGCGAAGCCGCTGGCATAAACTAATTTATTATATTTTCTGTAAATGGATGATGTAACGCAGGAATCATAACGTTGAATCCTGGTTACTACACATCAGATCTAAATCAAAATCAAAAGTCATTTATTTAAATTAGGCTGATAATCAGCACTTTTTGCACGTCAAAATTACAATAGACAGTCCCCCAAAACGCCCGCCCTTCGCCACTTCCTAGTGTTTTAGCTGATTTTTTTTTTATCAAAAGTTATTTATTCAAATTAGGCTGATAATCAGCAGATCTAATTTCGCTAGCTAATTTAACTTGTATATTTCAACTTTCGGGTTTTGTCTTTTCTGCATCCGAATTCACATCATCTACCGACTCCTCACAAATTCACTTTCGTAGAACAGACTCTACTGTACTGAACAGACCGATACAGAAATAGAATTTCGCAGTACATGGAGTACATACAATTGTACATAGTTCTATGTATGTAACGATTGCGAACAAACCCCGCATAATTACGGCGGCAAGGTCTTTTGTTCAACATGACCAATTACTTAACATACTAAATAAATTTCAGATGAAATGGATGAACAAACAAAGGAATGAAGGCTATATTAAGAACTTTCTGCTCAAGAAAGGAGCCAAACTGTCGAGTGAATCACTGAACAATCGATTTATTATTGGCTAGCTTCTGCCTGTTACTTCGTCTGCGTTAAACGTATCTTATGGCACTTGGTAATAGTGTCTTTACATCATCATGAACTTTAGAATTTGGATCAGTAGTTTCGAAGATTATCTGGCTAAACAAGGATGTAGCGTTTAGTCGACATTTGACAGATTCTACGTTTTACAGATTCGAACCAGGTTGTGAAGTGCGCTGTGCTGTTGGGCCCCCATAGCACAGCATCATGCTGAGTGGTAACCTGCTTGTCGCAATCACGACGTGCAAGCTATCAACTTTTTTATTTCGTCTTGTTGTATTTATAAATATTTGTAATGCGTTGTATGTTTGTTATGTCATCATCATCTGCCTAGCCTTTTTCCCAAACTATCTTGGGGTCGGCTTCCAGTCTAACCGGATGCAGCTGAGTACCAGTATTTTACATGAAGTAACTGCCTATCTGACCTCCACAACCCAGTAACTGGGTAGTACGATACCCCTTGGTAAGACTGGATGTCAAAATCAAAATTTTTTATTTTACATGGGCCTACATGGGCACTTATAAAACGTCAACAGAAGAGGCACGGTTCGGGTTGGTCGTTTCCTATGGAGAAGAACCGGCAAGAAACTCCATGGTTACTCTTTTAAAATCATTTGGTTCTACAATATTTGGATGTTACAGCGCTAGTACTTAAGTATGAGAGGACAGCGTAGGCCCGACAATAAGTCATCGCTTACTACAAAAGGTAGAAAAAGATGAAACTGAAAAAAAAAAAAAAAACTGTCAGACTTTTAGCTTCTGACTACTCGTAACGACTGTCAAAGATCCACAAATGATAGCCGGGACCAACGGCTTAAAGTGCTTTCCGAGGCACGGAGGAAACTCGATATGTAATTATGGTCACCCATCCACAGACCAACCTCGGCAAGCACGGCTTAACCTTAAAGATCGACCTGGGCGGCTGTTATTAGTTAGCCACGAGCTGTGTAGCTGTGTATGTGTAGCTGTGTCTGTGTATGTGTTGTAATGTTTATTTATATTTTATCATTTTGTATGCACATGTCCCTGTGACAAATAAGTATTTTTTTTCTTTCTAAGTATCATGAAATTAAATAAAAAAACAAGTAGGAGATTCAACAATTTCGTTCAGGTACACGAAATTCAGCTTCATTTATGCAAATTCGTTAAGGAAAACGACAAAATAGTGCGTATGTGCCAGCAAACCCGTGGTGGCCATTTGCCCGACGTGCTATGCCATACATAACCCTATTCTATCTACCATATGATTCAATTAATTAAATTATAAACTCTAAAAAACACTGTGATTTATATTAAATTCAAATCTTGCGTAAATTTTGGTACCCTTTGGTATAGATCAAAGGGACACGAATAGACTATTAACTCGAAATAGATAGTGAAATCAATAGTAAAGCCGCATTCAAAAGCACTTAAACTTGGAAGGGCTTTGACATATTAGAAAAGCAATGCCTTCATGCAAATTGTCCAACAAACTATAATAAACGGCAATCTAGTAAATATCAGAACACGGTACTTGATTGCAACCTGTCAAACTCAATGGAACAAGTAATCGGCTTTGCATGAATTTGATCCAATATTATCTTGGCCCTATCTATAATCCAAACTAAGTAATAATAAAGCTAAAGAGTTTGTTTGTTTGCTTGAAAGCGCTAATCTCAGAAACTACTGGTCCGATTTGAAAAATAGTTAGTGTTAGATAGCCCATTTATCGAGGAAGGCTATAGGCTATATATCATCACGCTGCGACCAATAGGAGCAGAGCAGCAATGAAAAATGTTGCGAAAACGGGGAAAATGTGACGCAGACAAAGTTGCGCGGGACAGCTAGTCTAAACTAATAATAAAGCTAAAGAGTTTGTTTGTTTGCTTGAACGCGGTAATCTCAGAGACTACTGGTCCGATTTGAACAAAATATTACAGTGTTAGTTAGCCCATTTATCGAGGAAGGCTATAGGCTATATATCATCACGCTACGACCAATAGGAGCGGATCAGCAATGAAAAATGTTGCGAAAACGGGGAAAATGTGACGCAGACAAAGTTGCGCGGGACAGCTAGTTAATCATATAATTTCAGCTCAAGGCTCCAAGTGAAAGGTTTAACAGTAAATATTATGGAAACAGGTCATAATAATCCTAAAATATTGACAACAAGATTGGGTCTAATGGATATATCTGTTCAAATTGCGTTCTGAAACGAACGAGTGAACTTACGTAAGAACTACTTGAGACTACACGCGAACCATTATTCTATTAATTACATGTTATCGGAAACATGCGAGCTGCGAAGTCATATCAATGGATGCTACTATAATACTACTAGCTAAATGAATAATTTGCTCGGAAATTCTATTAATACACTGTTTGATGCGTAGGTTCCGCGTCATGTTTCGCTATGATATTTATTTCGTGTGAAAAGGGAATAGCCCACCGCAATCATTTCTAAGTATCAGTTCTGTATGGTGTCGGACGTAAAGAATAGCACCATCCCATGTCTTCCCGTGGGTGTCGTAAGAGGCGACTAAGGGATTTGCCAGAGAATGGGCAGCAGCGTTCTCTGTGCTTTTGTAACAACCGTACTGCGATCGCCAACCCGCCTGCCAAGCGTGGCGATTATGGCAAAACCCCCCCTTCTTGGGGGAGGCCTATGTCCAGCAATGGACGTCTTTCGGCTGAAAATATGAATCATTTCTAAGAGGAAAATACAGTAAGTAATAAATATTGTTAATAAGTGTGTGGTCATGAGCATCACATCATTCATCGATTATTGTTGGGTTCTGTAGACGCTCAACGAAAGACTCCACGTGTACCTAGACTATAAAAAAGGTAATTTATTAATTTCCTAGTCTCACATCATGTTATACATATCCAGTATACCCTGACTTCGCTTTGTATGAGTTTCCCGTACAATGAGATGTCAGCGTACACTGGTTTTGCAAAGCTGGATTGGTCGAAATTGAATTTTTACTAAGGTTTGGGTGGGAGGAGGTGACCCTAAAGCGTCATCAAAAGCGTTTTAGATAAGAACTAATTGTCCAAGAGTTTTTAAAGCACTAATTACTGTTTTTTTTTTTTAATTGAATGTAAAGATGGAAATAATAATTAGAAACGGACATAAAATTACGAAGAATAAATGGTTTCTTAGTACGAAGACGTGACGTAATCAAAAAAGCACAAATATTTATCTAATACACTGATGCATAATATTGCGTGTATGATACAGTATTACGAGAACTTAAGTTATTATAACAACAACCACCACTTAAATGTAGTATGAAACCCTACTTCTGAGAAGAGGCGCTGAAGCGTATCTTAACGAGTAGATCGACCGGTCATGACATTGGAACTGTCAATGTCAAGTGAGAGAACTGTCAGTCAAACGTCAAGAGAAATACCTTCGCAAAATGCCAACGACCTGACGAGATGAAACCATTTATGACAGAAGACCCGTCTCATGACGCAATCAGGGAATCCCACTTCTTACTATGCAACTTTGGTCACGTGGTTTAAACCTAATGCTTTGGCGAACCTCCAGTACTTGTTTATGGTTGGCGCTGATGATAATAGGTTCGCGAAATCCTTTAGTCTATGAATAACAAAATCGAGAGCCGTACGTTCGGCGAAGTCACACGTGTTAACTGCGGTGGCCGAAAGGAAGGTGTGATGTTAGTCAAGTAGTTATGTTATGTCTTACATTCAGAATGTTCACGAAAAATATTGATTACAAGTTGCAATAATTAATATTGTTACTCTGAACTATTAAGTTTGAGATATAGGTACAAAAAGCATTCTAAATTCTTTGAATAAATCATACATGCATGAAAACATAATTTAATAAATAAAATGGATCCTTATTTCGAGCTCAATAAATTCATAATGGTCTATTAAAACCTTACAAATCATTAATCGCATCTCAAGGTAGTTGAAACATATAAATTTTAAACAATACATTATTTGCATGCATGCGATAATTTAATTTGCGCGTGCGCGTCTTTATTTGTGCACGATAATGATTTGGGTTGGGATCTGATGCTAAAGCCTTATATGTAAAACAGTACAATGGATTGTATGAAACAGGACCAGTTTATTTGACTTATGTACAATGTACGATTATTCAGAATTTACACAACGTACTGCGATCGCCAACCCGCCTGCCAAGCGTGGCGATTATGACAAAACTCCCCCTTATGTACACTTGGGGGAGGCCTATGTCCAGCAGTGGACGTTTTTCGGCTGAAATGATGATGATGATGATGAAGAAATTCCGAAAAAACGTACTTTGTAGAAGATGTTTATTTATGAGCAAAATCAATCTAAAGTTGTGATTCTTTTCGCAGTATACTGAAAAGATCTTACAAGACCACAATTCTACGTATAAAAACTTTACCAGGGAACGACCAAAGTGATATTGAATTCAAAGAAAGAGTCTTTCATTACGCACGCATAGAATCACCGACTAATAAAAATATAATGAATACGTAACAGATTCGTAAAATAAACTTTAGACCCTCAAAGCCTATTGATATTTAGAAACCAATTCAATAGAAATGACGTCAACGTAAAGACAAGCAATTAATACGAAATTAATAACGCTTAATAGGTACCCTTGAAAGTTCACCATAATATTAATTACTAATTATGATGAAAGTGCACGTCACTAGACAACGTCGATAGAATTTATAATGCAAGCGTCGACCGCTCATCGAACACAGTTGTTAATCGATCGACACGAGCCGTGTACTTGTGGCCTAAAACACCATAGACAAAGGCATACATTCCTTTCGAATGGATGCATTGAAAAGTACAGAAGTCACGTTAAAGTAAAGTTATTACAAGTTTAGTTATTAAAGTTCAAGCTTTGCTTGACTTCAATATCTCCATAATTTGAAAGTGGCCTGGTTTGGTTCAGAACAAAAATATTTCACAACTAGCTGTACCCGGCATGCGTTGCAATGCCCTTTTTACTATCTACCCTACCTACCTACTCTACCCTACCGACCTACCCTACCCTACCTACCTACCCTACCCTACCTTTCTCACCTTTTAAACCTTCCCGGGACTACGACAAACATTTCAAAACCAAAATCAGCCAATCGGCCCAGCCGTTCTCGAGTTTTAGCGAGACCCACGAACCACAATTGATTTTTATATAATAGGTCTTTACCTATGAAATTGCCGTATTGCAGTACAGACTTTTTCAAACAAAAAAAAGTTTTGATTGGCTATGAGTTCTAAATTCAAATTAATTTTGTTTTAAAAATATGACATTCTATTTACAAAATCAGTCTTTTGTTTATTGATTAGCGTTGTATTTTCATTACATTTCAACATTTTTCCTCATAATGGATACTTTGAAATTTCGTGTAATTATGGAATATGAGTTCCGTCGTGGCACCAACGCGGCACAAACGACCCGTAACATCAACGACGTTTACGGAGAGAACTGTACAAACGAACGCACAACCCGTTATTGGTTTGCTCGGTTCCGTTCTGGGAATTTTGACTTGAAAAATGAACCTCGTGGTCGTCCGGAAACTTTGGTCAACAATGATGAATTAAAGGTGATTGTTGAAGCTGATGAAACTCAATCTACAGCTGAGCTGGCAGCAGCTTTTGATGTTAGCATTAAAACAATATTGGTCCATTTGCGACAGATTGGCAAGATAAAAAAGCTTGATAGATGGGTGCCCCACGAACTTAACGATCGCCAGCGCAACGTACGCGTCGAGACTTGCCTTGCGCTGCTAACAGGCACAGAAATGAAGGAATTTTGAACCGAATTGTTACGTGCGACGAAAAATGGATTCTTTTTGACAATCGAAAGCGCTCAACAAGTTGGTTAGATCCTGGTTCGGTACCAAAGCAATGTGCAAAACGAAAAATTACCCCTAGAAAGGTGATGGTCACAGTTTGGTGGTCTAGTGCTGGTGTGATTCATCATAGCTTTTTACAAAACGGCGAGAGCATTACTGCAGATGTGTACATTGAAGAACTGACTACAATGATGGCGAAACTCGCACGTCTGCAACCAGCTTTGGTCAATCGGTCGTCTCCACTGCTACTTCACGACAACGCGCGGCCCCATACTGCACAACAGACCGTCTCTAAGCTGCATGAGTTGGGTTTGGAAGCTCTCCCTCATCCGCCATACTCACCAGATCTTACACCTTCCGACTATTACTTTTTCCAAAATTTGGACAACTTTTTAGCGGGAAAAAAATTCAATTCCCGAGAGGCAGTACAAAACGCCTTTGAAGAGTTTGTTGTCTCCCGTCCAGCTGATTTTTTCAAGAAGGGCATCCATAAACTGCCACAGCGTTGGCAAAGATGCATTGATTGCAGGGGTGATTACTTTGAATAAAAGAAAGAAATAAGTTCGAAAAAAAAAATACTTTAACTTTTTTCAAACAAAACGGCAATTTCATAGGTAAAGACCTAATATAAATATAGAAGATAGATGACGGGGAGAACAAGTGCCTCTCGGCATCGTTATTTTGTTTTTTTTTACTCTCATTAGAGATTCACTGAGGTTTTGTCATTATCAGGAACCCAACAAGCATCCAAGCAATTTCTGAATACGAGACCTAAATAATGTATTTACTTTTATTAAAAAGTTTTTAATTTCTTTTATATGTATATACTATTAAAAGAGAAAATTTTATCAATACACGATCAATTAAGACCTTCGCGTTCTCGTTTAACAGAAAACAGAATTCTCTCATTTATAAAAACCGTTTTTTTTTCAGCGCTAATGGCTCTCTACTGTCTGTTTGTAAATAAATCTCGGACTAAAACAAAAAAAAAGTCAGCGTATTAAAGCTTTTAAAATAAATACAACATTTCATAGACTATTCTCAGAGCAGAGGGTCAATTCTAATTAAATATTACACGCACATACGAGACTAGCCATTCGTAGTACACTTTCCACCTGCGACGTTAGAAAGCGACCAATTGAAGTTCTCAAGTTCATAAGAAATCTATAAATAGACTGCAGTACTTTGTACTGAGATAGAAGTGCATTTAAGTGTATGACGACGCATGTAGTTCTTCATTTTCCATGAATATAAGAAAAACGAGAGATGAAAATGTTATTTCAAAAAAGTTACATACTGTATGTCAATATGAGACAATATAGATTATACTTTACTTATTTCAAAAGACAAATACGAATTTATTTATTTAATCTACAAATCCTTAAACAGTTATTTACTTAGTACAATTAAGAAGAATGTAATTAAATATAACAATGTAGTGCATATCCAAGTTTAACAAGCTTATCGAGGAATTAAATTTAAAAAAAGAGAGAAACATAATATCAGCTGCAAGTTTTCAGTCAAATGTATTAAGTGCGCGTTATATTACTATTTCCTTAATTAACTTTTCTGACTAAAACGTACAAAGGGACTTTGAGTTATATGCTTCACATTCTGCAAACGAAAGACCTTTAAAATTTCTAGTAAACGAAGTGTCTATAATGAATAAAAAATGGAGTTTAACTCCTATAAGCAGAAAAGAGATAATTAAATACTGCGCCAAATTAAATAAGCCATAGGTATGTAACTTTAATAGTACTTTTGTAGTAGTTTTATTTATTTATAATAATCGTATAGTTTTGTGTGTATTTATTGTCTCTGATTTTTGCATTACTAACATTATTTTTAAGTGTACCTACTAACAGAATTATGGATCAATGTGTCTGAAAATAAATGAAATTATTATTATTCCGTTTATTCATTTCTATAACATATTTTTTACATTTTTAAATATTCTTACATAAAATCAATAAAAAATATAAAAACATTTAAAAATATAAAAATAGTAGCCCACCGGTATCGGGAACAGGGTCCAAGCTACCGACGGTCAGGGCTCCAGAGAGAGGAACCTCCTAACAATACGAGCCGTGTCCAGGAGTACCGCTTTCTGAATCAAGCCCTTGATCCAGCTGCCTAACGAGAGCCTCTTCAGATATTGGTCGAGGCTCTTGGCAATTAGGCCATTGGCTGATACGACTATCGGCACAATGATCGCTGAGTCAACAGGCCACATGTCGACAACCTCGCGAGCCAAGTCAATATACTTGATTTGTTTATCTTTCTCGGCCTTCACGAGGTTCTCGTCATGTGGAACCGTTATGTCAACAATCATTGCGCACCGCTCTGATCGATCCATCACCACTATATCAGGCTTATTGGCTACAATAGTCCTGTCAGTGATGATGGATTGATCCCAATACAGTGTGATATTGCCATTTTCGAGAACTGGGTCGGGCACATACCTATAGTACGGCACTTCCGATTCAACAAGGCTGTATTTCAGAGCAAGTTGCTGATGGATAATCCTGGCTACAAGGTTGTGTCTATGCAAGTATTCTCCGTTAGCTAGACGAGAACACCCGGAGATAATGTGACGGATCGATTCGCCCGGACGGTGGCATGCCCGACATATGTCAACCGTGCCATCCTTCACAATAAATTTCCGGTAGTTTTTCGTCATCATAACTTCATCCATAATTGCACAAACAAAACCTTCGGTTTCTCCAAAGAGTTCCCCGGAACGTAGCCAGGCTACGGACGCTGCATGGTCTACATCAGGCCCATGCAGGGCACTGAAGTAGCGTCCGTGAAGCTCCTTACTCTGCCATACTTCCCTGCGGTCATTAGTGTCAAGCACTGCAGGTTTGCGCCAGTTCTCTTTAGCCAAGGAGAGCGGGGTGAGGGCCTTGTCCATCGCGACCACATCTCGATGCATCCCCACGTCGGCTTCTAGGAAATATTCCCTGAGACTGCATATCTCGCGATTGTGGAGAGTCTTGGCGTTTAAAAAGCCTCGACCTCCACAACTCCGCGGGATATACAGTCTCATAACCGAAGAACGTGGGTGATGCATTCGATATGCCGTCAACAATGTACGGACCTTCCTATCCAGGGCGTCTAGTTCTGTTTGAGTCCATTTGAGTACGCCGAAAGAGTACATCAAAACCGGCATGACCCAACCATTGAAGGCACGCACCTTATTTCCGCCTGATAAAAGACTATTAAATACTTTTCTCAGGCGGCCAAAGAAGCGCTCCTTCAACGATTGCTTCACGTCAACAGCATTGATGCCCAGCGCTTCCGACATACCCAAATACTTGTAGGTTTCGGTTGCTGAGAGGGATCTAAGATTTATGGAATCTGAGAGCTGGGTTCCCGCAGATTCCACAATCCCCCCTCGCTTTACATGCATGACCGCACATTTGTCCACACCAAATTCCATCCTGATGGCGCTACTGAAAGTTTCTGTTACCTTCAGTAGCTCCATCAGTTGCAAATTGTTGGGGGCAAAGAGTTTCAGGTCATCCATGTAAAGAAGGTGAGATATAACCTGACCACCTCTCCTCAACCGAAAGCCCAGACCTGAATCCTCCAGCAGCGTGCTTAGAGGATTCAAGGCTAAGCAGAACCAAAGCGGACTCAAACTATCGCCCTGAAAAATACCTCGCTCTATCCTTATCGGTTCGCTGTTCCCTTGGATATGCCGACATCCTGGATAGCGAAGGACTGTCCTCCATTGCCCCATACACGACATCAGGAAGGTGCGCAGAGTTGCATCAACTTTATACAATTCTAGCACCCTCATGAGCCATGTATGTGGCACCGAGTCGTAGGCCTTCTTATAGTCTATCCAACATGTCGACAGATCCCTTCGGGAACGCCGAACCTGTTGGTTAATGGCCATATCAATGAGGAGCAGCTCCTTAGTACCGCGGGACCCGTTCCTACATCCATTTTGAGAAGCGGACATGATCGAATTGTCATCAATGTGTTTGCTAATTTTAGCTCTCAAAATGGATGTAAGAACTTTATACACTGTCGGGAGACAGGTTATCGGTCTATAGTTTTTGGGCTCCGCAGTACTACCCGATTTATGGAGCAGGTGAGTTATTCCAGTAGTCAGGAATTCGGGCAGCGACCCTGACTCTAAGGCTGACTGGAATAGGGCCGCTAAGCGAGCGTGCGACCTTTGGATCCACTTAATCCAAAAGTTGTGCAGCCCGTCCGGCCCTGGAGATTTCCAGTTAGGTAACGGACGGACTGCACGAGCTACGTCTTGGGGGCTGATAGTGATAGCCCCCATTTCTGGAACTGGATCGCACACTCGCTCGACCACCCGAGTCCATTCACCCTCGGTGTGGCTGACAGGCACCGACCAGATGCTGCGCCAGAACGAGCACATGGCGTCATCATCCGGTAAGCGCGTGTCAGACACACCTTGGTCCGGTCGCTCCCAACTCCTATAAACCCACCTTTCATCTCTTTGGAATGTGCGATTCAGAGTGTATCGTTCCACCCGCCGCTTATACCTACGGATACGGTTTGCCCATGCATACACTTTCTGCTTCAGGAAGTCGATGCGCTCTGTGATACGGGACATATAGTCTCGAGGACTAATATCAGTACCCGCAAATGCCCGCCTCACAAAGCGCATCACTCGAGGGCGATTGTTGCCCTCCCTGAAGCAGATTAGTTTGCCTATGAGTGTTCTGGCCCCACCAATACGTCGCTCAATCCTGCACTGCCAAGCCGGTACGGCAGGTTTAGGTCGTGTAGCTCTGTCATCAGAAAATTTGACATGAGCTACACGACATGCCGCTACAGCCGCACAATACAGGATTGAGTGAGCATCAGTGAGGTCTTCACAGTTATCAAAATAGTTTGACAACTGCGAATCCAGAACAGCCACCAGCGCCCTATTTCTGTTATGCATGGGCAAACGAGGTAAGCGTGGTCTAAGTTCAGGCGACATGTACCGATATTCTCGAATCGCACACTCCAAAGCACTCCTCATTTCCTCACTGCATTGGATACTTACATTAGTAACCATGTCACTACTCACGTCGTTAGTGATATTCTGTGTTATGATAGGCTGTGGTGGTACCACAGCCTGCAACGACGGAGCAGTGACATGGCTACTCCGCATTTCAGTTCGCAGGCGATCAAGTACAGTGTCATCCAACATACGATTACGCTGGATGACTCGCACCTGATCCGACAGTCGTTGCGCCGATACGTTGACAGCTGGCTCAAGCACCTGAAACAGAGAGAGCATCCGAACACGGTACGCGGTCAGGTTGTTTCCTCCCTCTGTAGCCCCATAGTATGAGCGCATGACGTTCTCGTTGATGGCTTGAGTCCATCGCATGCGCTGCACACTTCCGCCGGGAGCTGGGACCCTATCAGAAGCCGGTGGGCCTCGAGGTCCTAAGCCGTCCGGTGGCCGGCGTCCTCCCCGTCGACGAACAGGTGGTGGCGTCGTGGGCGGAGAGAAGTACTCGTCGCTGTCGCTCGACGCAACTGCCACGGCCGGTGTCACAGCACTCACAGTGAGGCTGGGTTCCGGCGGCGGCGAGGCGGAGCGAGGCGACGAGTCCGGAGGCGGTATTCGTGCTTTTCGAGCTGCTGCTCTGGTCAACATCGTCTTTACTTCATTTTATTGATAGATATTTTTCTTACATGACACGTATGTCATATGTCATTATTGTACCAGTTTTTCTTTTCTGTATTTTGGAGCTTTCTTGCGTTTGATCATGGTGCGATTGGAAATAGTTAAGATAAATAATTTATTGTAGTATTAAAATCAGGTATCAGATTTATAAAAGAAACTGATTAAAAATTAAAATTGATGAAAATTATGTATTGAAATTGAAAGACGTCTTGACTTTGGTATTGCCAGCTAAATTATTATTATTCCCTTTATTCATTTTTATATACAAATTTAATACATTTTTAAATATTTCTTATAAATAATATTAAAAAAAAAACATTTAAAAATATAAAAAATTGTAGCCCACCGGTATCGGGAACAGGGTCCAAGCTACCGGCGGTCAGGGCTCCAGAGAAAGGAACCTCCTAACGATACGAGCCGTGTCCAGGAGTACCGCTCTCTGAATCAAGCCCTTGATCCAGCTGCCTAACGAGAGCCTCATCAGATGTTGGTCGAGGCTCTTGGCAATAAGGCCATTGGCTGATACGACTATCGGCACAATGATCGCTGAGTCAACAGGCCACATGTCGACAACCTCGCGAGCCAAGTCAATATACTTAATTTGCTTATCTTTCTCGGCTTTCACGAGGTTCTCGTCATGTGGAACCGTTATGTCAACAATCATTGCGCGCCGCTCTGATCGATCCACCACCACTATATCAGGCTTATTGGCTACAATAGTCCTGTCAGTGATGATGGATTGATCCCAATACAGTGTGATATTGCCATTTTCGAGAACTGGGTCGGGCACATACCTATAGTACGGCACTTCCGATTCCACAAGGCTGTATTTCAGAGCAAGTTGCTGATGGATAATCCTGGCTACAAGATTGTGTCTATGCAAGTATTCTCCGTTAGCTAGACGAGAACACCCGGAGATAATGTGACGGATCGATTCGCCCGGACGGTGGCATGCCCGACATATGTCAACCGTGCCATCCTTCACAATAAATTTCCGGTAGTTATTTGTCATCATAACTTCATCCATAATTGCACAAACAAAACCTTCGGTTTCTCCAGAGTTCCCCGGAACGTAGCCAGGCTACGGACGCTGCATGGTCTACATCAGGTCCATGCAGGGCACTGAAGAAGCGTCCGTGAAGCTCCTTACTCTGCCATACTTCCCTGCGGTCATTAGTGTCTAGCACTGCAGGTTTGCGCCAGTTCTCTTTAGCCAAGGAGAGCGGGGTGAGGGCCTTGTCCATCGCGACCACATCTCGATGCATCCCCACGTCGGCTTCTAGGAAATATTCCCTGAGACTGCATATCTCGCGATTGTGGAGAGTCTTGGCGTTTAAAAAGCCTCGACCTCCACAACTCCGTGGGATATACAGTCTCATAACCGAAGAACGTGGGTGATGCATTCGATATGCCGTCAACAATGTACGGACCTTCCTATCCAGGGCGTCTAGTTCTGTTTGAGTCCATTTGAGTACGCCGAAAGAGTACATCAAAACCGGCATGACCCAACCATTGAAGGCACGCACCTTATTTCCGCCTGATAAAAGACTATTAAATACTTTTCTCAGGCGGCCAAAGAAGCGCTCCTTCAACGATTGCTTCATGTCAACAGCATTGATGCCCAGCGCTTCCGACATACCCAAATACTTATAGGTTTCGGTTGCTGAGAGGGAACTAAGATTTATGGAATCTGAGAGCTGGGTTCCCGCAGATTCCACAATCCTCCCTCGCTTTACATGCATGACCGCACATTTGTCCACACCAAATTCCATCCTGATGGCGCTACTGAAAGTTTCTGTTACCTTCAGTAGCTCCATCAGTTGCAAATTGTTGGGGGCAAAGAGTTTCAGGTCATCCATGTAAAGAAGGTGAGATATAACCTGACCACCTCTCCTCAACCGAAAGCCCAGACCTGAATCCTCCAGCAGCGTGCTTAGAGGATTCAAGGCTAAGCAGAACCAAAGCGGACTCAAACTATCGCCCTGAAAAATACCTCGCTCTATCCTTATCGGTTCGCTGTTCCCTTGGATATGCCGACATCCTGGATAGCGAAGGACTGTCCTCCATTGCCCCATACACGACATCAGGAAGGTGCGCAGAGTTGCATCAACTTTATACAATTCTAGCACCCTCATGAGCCATGTATGTGGCACCGAGTCGTAGGCCTTCTTATAGTCTATCCAACATGTCGACAGATCCCTTCGGGAACGCCGAACCTGTTGGTTAATGGCCATATCAATGAGGAGCAGCTCCTTAGTACCGCGGGACCCGTTCCTACATCCATTTTGAGAAGCGGACATGATCGAATTGTCATCAATGTGTTTGCTAATTTTAGCTCTCAAAATGGATGTAAGAACTTTATACACTGTCGGGAGACAGGTTATCGGTCTATAGTTTTTGGGCTCCGCAGTACTACCCGATTTATGGAGCAGGTGAGTTATTCCAGTAGTCAGGAATTCGGGCAGCGACCCTGACTCTAAGGCTGACTGGAATAGGGCCGCCAAGCGAGCGTGCGACCTTTGGATCCACTTAATCCAAAAGTTGTGCAGCCCGTCCGGCCCTGGAGATTTCCAGTTAGGTAACGGACGGACTGCACGAGCTACGTCTTGGGGGCTGATAGTGATAGCCCCCATTTCTGGAACTGGATCGCATACTCGCTCGACTTCCCGAGTCCATTCACCCTCGGTATGGCTGACAGGCACCGACCAGATGCTGCGCCAGAACGAACACATGGCGTCATCATCCGGCATGCGCGTGTCAGCCACACCTTGGTCCGGCAGCTCCCAAGTCCTATAAACCCACCTTTCATCTCTTTGGAATGTGCGATTCAGAGTGTATCGTTCCACCCGCCGCTTATACCTACGGATACGGTTTGCCCATGCATACACTTTCTGCTTCAGGAAGTCGATGCGCTCTGTGATACGGGACATATAGTCTCGAGGACTAATATCAGTACCCGCAAATGCCCGCCTCACAAAGCGCATCACTCGAGGGCGATTGTTGCCCTCCCTGAAGCAGATTAGTTTGCCGATGAGTGTTCTGGCCCCACTAATACGTCGCTCAATCCTGCATTGCCAAGCCGGTACGGCAGGTTTAGGTCGTGTAGCTCTGTCATCAGAAAATTTGACATTGGCTACACGACATGCCGCTACAGCCGCACAATACAGGATTGAGTGAGCATCAGTGAGGTCTTCGCAGTTATCAAAATAGTTTGACAACTGCGAATCCAGAACAGCTACCAGCGCCCTATTTCTGTTATGCATGGGCAAACGAGGTAAGCGTGGTCTAAGTTCAGGCGACATGTACCGATATTCTCGAATCGCACCTTCCAAAGCACTCCTCATTTCCTCACTGCATTGGGTACTTACATTAGTAGCCACGTCATTACTCACTTCGTCAGCGCGATTAAATAACTGACTAGACTGTGGTGGATCCACAGCCTGCGACGGAGGGACAATGACGTGACTACTCTGCATTTCAGTTCGCAAGCGATCAAGTACGGTGTCGTCCAACATATGATTACGTTGGATGACCCGCACCTGATCCGATAATCGTTGTGCCGACACGTTGACAGCTGGCTCAAGCACCTGAAACAGAGAGAGCATCCGAACACGGTACGCGGTCAGGTTGTTTCCTCCCTCTGTAGCCCCATAGTATGAGCGCATGACGTTCTCGTTGATGGCTTGAGTCCATCGCATGCGCTGCACACTTCCGCCGGGAGCTGGGACCCTATCAGAGGCCGGTGGGCCTCGAGGTCCGAAACCGTCCGGCGGCCGGCGTCCTCCCCGTCGACGAGCAGGTGGTGGCGTCGTGGGCGGAGAGAAGTACTCGTCGCTGTCGCTCGACGCAACTGCCACGGCCGGTGTCACAGCACTCACGATGAGGCTGGGTTCCGGCGGCGGCGAGGCGGAGCGGGGCGACGAGTCCGGAGGCGGTAGGCGTGCAAGCTTAGCTTTAGCTGCTGCTCGGGTCAACATTTTCATCCATTTATTTCTTTAAATTTTCGTTTATGACATGTGTCATATTATGTCACTTTAGGGACCAGGTTTTTTCTTTTCCATCTATTATAGTATATGTGTTTCATGTTGGTGTGCTTGAATTTATTGCTTCTTGATTTTAAAAAAGAGATGAAATAGGTACCAGATTGAATGGAAACGACTGTTAAAAATTAAAAATTGTATCAAATCACGGAAAGAAATTGGATGACGTTGACTTTAGTGTTGCCAGCTTATTATTATTATTATTATAGTATTCAAGAAATGTGGGTCGTCTGACTGCGAGATGGGCAGACGACATAGTTGCCATCGGGGGAAAAACCTGGCTAAGGCAGGCGCAGTACCGTGGAGATTGGCACAAGAAAAGGGAGGCCTATATCCAGCAGTGGGAAAATTTGGGCTGTGGATGATGATGATGATTTGTAACTATACAACATGTCCTGTCAATGACCCAAAAAAAAAGGTTCTGTATGGTGTCGGACGTAAAGAATAGCACCATCCCATATCTTCCCGTGGGTGTCGTAAGAGACGACTAAGGGATTTGCCAGAGAATGGGCAGCAGCGTTCTCTGTGCTTTTGTAACAACCGTACTGCGATCGACAACCCGCCTGCCAAGCGTGGCGATTATGGAAGAATCCCCCAAAATGTCAATGTGGCGACACTTGGGGCCTATTTCCAGCAGTGGACGTTTTTTGGGCTGAAATGATGGTGATGAAAAAAACTTTAAAAAAGTGTCATTCATCAGTTCATCATTAAGTCTTATTAAGTGTAGGTATATCAACTTCGTCCCGGTTATAAAACAATTCTAATCTAAAGCTTACCCATTAGCATTAAGCTGTTCTCACATACTTAAGTACTAACGCTGTACCATTCAAATATTGTAAAACCAAATGATTTTAAAAGAGTAACCATGAAGTTTCTTGCCGGTTCTTCTCCATAGGAAATGACCCGAACCGTGCACCTTTATGTAAAACTAGCTATCCGGCGCAACTATTGGTCGTAGCGTGATGATATATAGCCTATAGCCTTCCTCGATAAATGGGCTATCTAACACTGAAAGAATTTTTCAAATCGGACCAGTAGTTTCGGAGCCTATTCAATGCAAACAAACAATCAAATCTTTCCTCTTTATAATATTAGTTTAGATAAAATATTTTGATCTGAGCCTTAATACGGCGCTACTGTTCTTAAGTACACAACTTAAAACGCATCACACATACATAAGTAACACATAAACATAATGTAACATAACCATTCAGTATGGGCACGCCCTTATAGGGAAAGTCATTAGCATAAGAAGAAACAATGCGGTCCGGCAAGGACGTTTGCATAAACAATTTCAGTTCGGACGATGATTTATCTTTTGCGGACCGTACTAACCAATATGGCAGCGATTTTACGAATGCCAGACTACTTGGAAGACACATTAACGATATTCTGATAAGTACTAAAGACGAATTCGTAGTAGTAAAGATGCAAAATTATCACTTAAGAAGTGGTAATTGCGTATATTTGTGGGACGAAATCCGTGTAAAAAGGGGTGCCTTAATTGGAGATCTTGACCTTGGCAAATAACACATTGACACACTGCTCAAGGTTAAAGCTTTCTCACGGAAAGTATCTCACTACCTGCCATTTGACCTATGTATACTGTACAGCATTATCATCTTCCTGACCTTGTCACATGTTACTTGGTTCCGTACCCAAAGGATCAAACGGGACCCTATTACTAAGACTTCGCTGTCCGTCCGCCTGTCACCAGGCTGTATCTCATGAACCGTGATAGTTAGCTAATTGAAATTTCTACAGATTATGTATTTCTGTTGCCGCTACAACAACAAATACTAAAAACAGAGTAAAATAAATATTTAAGAGCAAAAAAATCACTTTTTTGTATGGGAGCCCCATACAAAAAAGTGATTTTTTTGCTCGCGTTTATAAATAATGGCACGGAACCCTTCGTGCGCGAGACTGAATCGCACTTGGCCGGTTTTTTTCTTCCATTCTCCTCTGTCAACCGTTTCGCTATCATTTACTCCTTTTTTAGGATTCCGTACCCAAAGGGTCAAACGGGACCTTATTACTGATACTTCGCTGTCCGTCCGTCCGTCCGTCTGTCACCAGGCTGTATCTCATTAACAGTGATAGTTAGCTAATTGAAATTTCTACAGATTATGTATTTCTGTTGCCGCTATAACAACAAATACTAAAAAAAATTTTTTTTTGGTTTTTATAAATAATGGTACGGAAGCCTTCGTACACGAGTCCGACTCGCACTTGGCCGGTTTTTTTCTTACATTCTCCTCTGTCAACCGCCACGCTATCATTTACTCGTTTTTCTTTCATATAATTCCTCACCCATTTCATCCATCCAGTTCAATTTTATAACTTTACAGCATGAAAACATTAACTGCAGCCACAAATAGTCGATGAATGTAAAATTAAACAGAAACGTAACAGGATCGCCCATGCTTTTATTAACCCTTTAAACGCCGACACCGTAATATTACGTGTTCTGAAAACAGTGCACGAATCGCCACACACGTATAATTACGTTATTTTATTGGAAAAGTTCTCATAGTGCACAAACTCCTTAGAAAATATGTCAGTTTTAAGGTGTAGGGTATAATCTTTATTGTTATGGAACTTTTTTAATGTTTTGAATGATAAATACTGTGAATTTTGGGATTTAAATACATTGTGATCACTGATCTCCTTGCTTGTATCGCCAATCACGTAATTTTACGAATACTAGGGATGGGGCAAATTCGTTAAATATTTTATAGGTTGGCTAAGAATAAACAAGGCTCTTTAGAAATTACTGTCACTATTTGCAATAAAAGTGGGTACTTTCATTACAAAATAACCATAGTGTTACTCTGATATACAAGTATCTGTACACAATAAAATGTATTTAAGTTTAAAATTATTTAATTTTTACGACAAAAATATAGAAATCTCATTACGCGGAACCTCACTAGTGCAGACAGTCGCCGGTCGCCGTCACCGTAATATTACGTGCGGCCAAGGAGCTTCAAGGTTATATCGCACTGTATTGTCAGTTGCCTCAGCGCCATCCCCGTAAAATCCCGTGAAAGCTGTATCGCTCTGTGCAACTAGTGTTGTAGGGGTTTTTCGTGTTATCGTGTAGAACTTTAAATGCAAAAGAAATGCTGGAAGACGAAGAGTTATTAAATATTTTGCAATCGAATCATGAATTGCCAAGCGACGACAGTTCTAACACAGAAAGTGATGTTAATTTGGTAAGTTTAATTTATTGGTTAATTCGATAATTTAATTTGATTAGAAATTTTGTTTGTGTTTAATATAGGTAAGTACCTACTAGGGTTCATCATGAATATCAACCAAAATTTAAATTGTAATACATTTATAGGCTGAGATTATTTTATTTAATATTAAAAGGTACCTAGGTAGGTACTTATTGTTTAGATAAATTACCTTTAGTATAATTAATAACAGCAGATCTCGTACTGTATTTTTATAATAATACTTCTGTGTAGTATAAAAGTTTTTACCAGTAAAATGATTCCAGGTACAATGCATTTCTTTTTAAGAAATATTCTCCTACTACCTACTTGCCATTCGCAATTTTATAAACTTGCAAGCTCGTGGAGAATCGTCACCAATAGAAGAACGAACGTGCCCATCTCCCGAGTACTGATTTGTGTTAACGTAGTTAATGACTGAAGACTGAATAATGTTAGATTAATTAAGCAGGTAAATAAAACATTGATTTTATTTCTGGCTTTTTATTCATGAAACCTCAAGAGAACACCAGTGTCCGCAAACCTATTGTCTTTCTATTGTGTCTCTAATTACGATAATCGAAAGATTAATATTGTTAATAAATAAAGAATTAATGCATCGATATTAAGTATTCCCAACACTATTCCAACTTATGCCTAAAGTGACTTGGCGCTGGAGGTAAGTCAAAGGTATCAAAATCTTGGCGGTTAAAGGGTTAATTGGGCTTTGTTTTCATACAGAGCTTTTGTTAACAGGAATCGCATTTAATATCATCATTCATCATCATCATTTCAGCCCAAAAGACGTCCACTGCTGGACATAGGCCTCCCCCAAGTGTCTCCTCATTGACATTTTGGGGGGTTTTGCCATAATCGCCACGCTTGGCAGGCGGGTTGGCGATCGCAGTACGTTTGTTACAAAAGCACAGAGAACGCTGCTGCCCATTTCTCTAGCAAGTCCCATAGTCGCCTCTTACGACACCCATGGGAAGATATGGGATGGTGCTGTTCTTTACGTCCGACACCATACAGAGCACATTTAATATAAAGGTAATTAATGGTTTTTAAATCTCTCGAATGATTAAAATATACCAGTTGAATTGTTATTTCATAATTATTATTGATTTTAATGCTTTATGTGGCGTCAATAATAATTTGGTTGTAATCCCCTTTTATTGAAACAAGACAAGTAACATAATTTCTGTAGTTAAAATCAATATTAAAATCTTGATTAGATCGTCGTGATCAATAGGATTTGGAAGGTTTCTCAAGGCCTTTCATGAGTTTAATAGAATACGAAGATTTACTTTCATGATATTGATCATCTATGAATATTAATTAGACCGCACAAAATCGAAATTCCGTCATGTTGACGTTGTATATTCGATCCTTATGAAACCTTATGATATTATAATATTATATATTATAACACAATGTAAATCTGAACCCGTAAGTGTACCATCGTAGATGTAACCAAATCGAATTGGGTCTTGATACGTCTCGCACCGCGAGCGGTTCGGACCGCGGTGTGAATTACCCAATAGCTCTTTTCGAATGGGTCCTTTCGCACCGCGGTGCGAATCGCCCACGAATTTTTTGCAATGGGTCGATTCAGACCGCTGTGGGGAACAGTTCTCTTTTTGGATGGATGAATTCGGACACAGAAGATTTATGCAGTTTTATGTCACATCCGTTAAGTACAACCAGGCAGAAAATAACAGGAAAAAAAAAAAAAAAAGTTTCATAATTCTGTCATAAGCCCACTACGTAAAACCACCTTAAACTTATGCTAGCCTAGTACTTTTCTTGCGTTATTTTATTTTTTTACTCTTTGTATTTTTAATTTTTATTTTCTGCATTTAAACTACATAATAACCAACCAGACACTGTTTGTATTTCGTAATTATATTATTTCATAGTAAGTAGGATTATCAGACGGTTATTCAGCTTTCCTAATATATATAGGTATATAAAAATCACGTGTTACTATGTTCGTACACGTTAATCTCCAAAACCACCCCACCAATATCAATGTTATTTTGAGAACTTGAGTGGTTAGTTCCACCTTGAAATAAAGGATAGTTTTGGACACGAAAGGTGGCGCCGCCGCCACCGTGCGAAACATGGGCTGGTTGTTACTTATATAATAATCGCTAGATACATAATAAAATAATAATACGGCTAATTAGGATCTTGTCTCAGCCATTAACGAAAATACATGATAAATAAGATATCAGATATTACGAAGACAGGTATTAAGTACAGTCAAGAGCACCAATATCTTCTATCACACTTACCAATTCAAACCTGATTTTTTTGTGGAATAACAATTACAGCTTTGGGTTACGACTTATTTCCAGGGGCGTAGCCACCGCCGTATCTGCCGTATAAATTATACGGGGCCCCCTGGCCACGGAGCCCCCGACGTGCGTAAGCAAAAATTTATAAAAACTTTAGAAAATCTAAAGTATCAGCATAAATGATTTAATAAATCAGTTTGCCGAAAAAAAGGCAAGGAGAGCGTAATAATTAATTTGAATTGTTTCTAAAAATTTTGGAAAATGTGACATAGATAATTATGATGAATAAATATTTCTTTTAATTTTATGCATACATTTGTTTTTCTTTTGTGAGAAATCTTTACCCTCCATAATGGCCCCAAAAATTTTAATACGGGGCCCCGCAAAGGCACGCTACGCCACTGCCTATTTATATATAATGATATATAAATAGGCAGTGGCGTGTGGCATAATAACATTTGTTCCAACATATAATGTTCGTAATAAATAACACAAAATTATAATCAATACAGTACAGTAGTAGAAAATCAGTTATATTAAGCTAACGGTGTGTAGGTATACACCGTAGTAGTATCTTTTTCATTAGAATTTTATAATAGCTATAGATAAGAATTTAAATGTCTTAGGTAATAAAAATGTATCTGAAGAAAATCGATAAAATCGTACTATAGTGATGTTTAAATAGGTAATCGATAGGATTTGTAGAGAAATCGACGGGTAACTATGCGCTAGATAGATAACATCCTAAACATAGGTAGATAACGAATCAAAAACACATTAGAAATGATATTTATCAGCTTTTTTTAACGTCTGTTTTGAAACTAAAAGGATCAATTCAGTTAATTTCCTATCAATTATCTAATAGGTTTTCGGAATCAACAATTTTAGACTAAACACTTATTATATTTGTATGAGTGGACATGCAACTGACTAAAGTAAATAATTTGAGAGTTAGGTTTTTGTAGATTGTGAAATCGTGGGTTATTCAACACAGCAGAAATAAAACGCGTCAGATGTTTTTTTGGTTCTTTTTCCTCGTCTGTCCATTGATAACTACTACAATGAGATAACCTTAGCTCTGCTAGCAATATATTCATTGGATTGCGCATTATGATGACAGTGCTAGCTGTGCACCGCGACCTTCGTCCGCATGAAATTAATTATTATAAAAATTCTAGCTGCTGCTGGTTTTTTTATGGATATGAAAAATAGATTCTCAGACCTACTCGATATGCACACAAAATTTCATACAAATCGGTTCAGCCGTTTCGGAGGAGTATGCTAACTAACACTGTGACACGAGAATTTTATATAGAAAGTTGGAGATATGAAGGTCAAAGTTACAACTTTACACGTTTACTTTTTTAATAACAAGTTTTAAATGTAATTATAACTTTAAAACCTCAATGGACCCCAGTACTATTAAATGCATCCATCAGCAGACAGTGTTTTTAGTGCGTTACTTTGAATTAAGCGCTAACGTAAACCGTGGTTGATTTTACACACCAAAAAATTGTCGTTTCGCTAAACTAAGTAAAACTTCGATCAACCTATTGTTGATCGAAGAATTAAAACAGCGCATACTAGTAGCGCTGTTTTAATTCTTCGATCAACGATAGGTTGATCGAAGTTTTACTTAGTTTAATGTACATAATGCTTGGATTGACAGGCTCTGTGATGGGTCCTTTTACATGTAGATTCACTCGTGAATGCAATAGTGCTACTGTATATCTTAGTACCCTCGCCCGTTATGTTTAATTTTTGGTGTACAATAAAGTTTTATTCTATTCTATTCTAGAACAGGCACACAAAAGCGCTAACCTAAGCCCATTTCGTTCCTGATACTACATGGTAGACAATCTTCTGCTCTTCTTAATCTCCAATTTTTTAACATAAATCGATTCGCTTTTCCTTTTACGAAACAGATCAAAATCCTCGTGCACGACGCCATTAAAAACTAATTTCAAAATCTTTACTTTAGCCAACTTTTTGCTCTTTAATCCCATTACTGTGCAAAACAATAAACGCGAAATTAAAGCTAATTACTATTGTTCTGATTGTTCCCTTGCACCTTCAGGTTTACTGAGAAATGTGTTTAAATATAGACCGATGTTAAGAGAATTTATAATTAGCGGCTGCGATTGCTGGGTATTTAGTACTGTAGGTGTTTTGTTCATCAAATATTTTGGCGTAGCTTTTCCGTTTGAAAACCGAGTCCGACAAAACAATTGCCGCAATTTGCTGCATCCAAGTTGCGAGGTATTTCGGAAAACAATGTCATGTTTTCCCTCGCTTAATTGCTTGCTTATTTTTCTGTATGTTGATGTAACAAGACTAACGAGCTCGCTTACTGAGTTCAGTATACCGTTTTTCTAATGAGTATGTTTAATCTTCCGACTCATAATAAAGGATCGTCATTATAGACAGAAGTTAATAAATCTTTCTGACAGGGGGAGCCATCTGAAAGTTGCAGATAATTTAGCTCAAGTCGTCTAATGACTTCGTAGCTGTCAATAAGCTGCCTATATAGCTGCATAACTGCGCTGCTTATTAGTGAAAAAGCTTCCAATTAAGCCGAATTAGGCTCGAAACACGCGGGAGGCTTAAACGCAAGATTTATTACCGCTAAAATATACGCTATACACCATGTCGACCATATTACATACAAGCGTCGCATTAGCGATGTTTATCAGTCCGCTAGGAATGTTTTTCATGCATTTTATCGCGACTGAAAATAACTTTAATGCGCTCCTTGCCTCGCTAGAGTTCTGGTAATAGCTAATTAAATGGCACGAAGTGGAAATGAGCTCAATAGAATACTTCGACCTTCCTTCAAGAGACCAATTTGTGTAAAATAAACAGAAGCGGTTTAAAAAGCATCGCCTGCAATAATAATTTCGAAAAGATATTACAGAGATTCTCTTTTCATGCAGTAAAACAATTCCACACAGAATCTAAATCCAGAATCCAGATACCAAAGCAATCGGACAAATTGGGGCGAGAAATGGTCGATACAGGCATAATAAATAACAGGAATCTCATAAATTACCTAGACTGCCTACACAACACAAATATTAACCTGAACAGAACAATATAAACACTAACAGCATACACGGAATGGAATAGGACTCGTTACCGTTGAAGAATCATATTGCAATGTTCTATGAATGCGCTCATTTGGCTTAACTCCACAACAACCCCATTAATACCTTAAAATCTTCGGAACAAGTTAAAGATTGATGGCTGAATAGACTTCGGTCACAACAAAAACTAACAATCTATTTATTTTCCCTTATAAGAGGATTTATCAGAAGTCGGTAACAACTGTAATTGGGTTGACAGTGCTCAGTCACATTTTCAAAGCTGTGCGCATTTCACATACAAAATGCCGACAGTTAATTGGGATCCTATCAGTACTGACGTCCTGATATCTTTAGAACTGTCAGCCCTAGTTTGTCAACACTGTCCCGATTTACAACGAACGCTGGATAATGCTTGTTTTCAGGATCAATGTCCAATTGAAATGGATATAGGCAATTTAATCTGACACAATGTCGAGAATGGTTTATGGATCAAGTGTTCTCCAATTCTTCCCACGATGCAGTTTGATTAATAACTTGGAATAGGTCCATCTTCACAGATATTTTACTACTTTTTACGACAGTAATGATCAACGGTTTTCTCAAATGGTAGAGAAAATATACAAGGTGTTGTTTTGCATCCTCGTCAAATTCAAGGAGGTAACTATGCTAATGATTCTCGTCCCGAATCAATAATAAAATGGGTAGGTATTTTTTTTTGTAATTTCCGGAAATAGGTAAGTGTGAACTACCCGTGCCGTGCCGTGGCCGTGTTTTAAACGCAGCCCGTTTAATTCTCGCTCTACTATAATCGCGCTTCCACACATACAAACAATCTCAAACGTTTATTCGATAATTTCTAATTCCCTAAACCACGTTAAGGGGGTTATTCTGAAACACTGACAAACTTAAACAACCAAAAAAATCCGTGTTTATTAATAATTAACTAGGTATCGTAACTTGAATTTATTATTTATGTCTTTTGTGACAACCTGCTGAATTTTGACGAGGATGCAAAACAACACCTTGTGTTAAAAGCAGCTGATATACTATTTTCGCCAATAACCGCGGAAACATAAGAAAGTAAACATGTAATACTATTTGTACAATACACCGTTCTGCGGAACACACGGCACTTGTTTTCAAAACGACTGTTTCTACTTAAGAACACGGTACTGGGAAAGCCGTGTGGTTTGTAAATAGTCCCCGTATTCTAGAATATTCGAAATTCTAGACACTACTATGGTCCTAATTGGCTTTCAACAGACGGCCGTTTGCGTTTGTGTATTTTAATTGGGAGTACTTTTTTTCCCTCGCTTTCTGGATGCTCAGCGGGTTTAAATGTAACTGTAGCAAATGAAACAAAAAAACCGGCCATTTGCGAGTCGGACTCGCACACGAAGGGTTCCGTACCATTATTTATAAAAACGAGCAAAATAATCACTTTTTTGTATGGGAGCCCCCCTTAAATATTTATTTTATTCTGTTTATAGTATTTGTTGTTATAGCATCAACAGAAATACACAATCTGTAGAAAATTCAAGTCGCTAACTATCACGGTTCATGAGATACAGCCTGGTGACAGACAGACGGACGGACGGACGGACGGAAGGACGGACGGACCGACAGCGAGGTCTCAGTAATACGGTCCCGTTTGACCCTTTGGGTACGGAACCCTAAAAAAGGTTTGGTTTTTGTTGTTTTGATACTCACAGAATCGTTCATTACATTCTTTCTATATTTCTTTAAAAAAACTTATCCTGTATCGTGGATGCGTTTACATACATTTAAACTCACACACACAAACAGCCAGACACCCACTATGTATGTCGGTGTTAACGTTTATCCCATAAGCTATATATTGGGAAAACACGATAAGATTTTCTTAAATCCACAAATGAGGTATTGAATGACGTATATGACTGACAACAAAAAAATAAAATACGAGCAAGTTTATGTAATAAAGATATAAATTAATCAATGAACGGTTTGTAGTACGAACTATACATACCGGATAAGTACACAAGAACGTGACTATTTACTATGTTATGTGGCTAGTTCTATAGATCTAGTTTCTTATCTATGAATCAATCTATTAATCGATTTATTAGGAAATTCTCCTAATAGGAAGTCCTTCACTAAATAAACGTATCGTCGGAATCATGACAGCGTTGAAAACCCAAGATAAATCTTTACTTTAATATTTTAAAGAGGTAAAATTTGTTTGTAAGTTTGTATGTTAAGGGTAATCTTCGGAACTACTGATCCGATGCCTAAAATTCTTTCACTAACGGGAAGTTAAATTATACCCGAGTGTCATAGGCATATATACATTTAATAGTTCCCGCGGGCTAACTTCCGTACATAACGGGTGCAAAATCTAGTTAGATTATAATTTGACTAAAAGGACTAGCAACAGATAATATTGTGTGGAGAAGATAGAAGGAGGCGTTTGCCCAGCAGTGGGACAGAACAAGCTTGTTAGTTAATGCCAGCGTTTCCTTTCATGAGTTGAGGTTGTGTTGGCTCCGAGATTGAACTCTCAAGCTTCACTGCGTAATTTAAAAAAAAAAAAACATGCTAATGAACCCATTTGCAGATATTTCATGACCTGCTGGCCTACCATGACCTCTTAAAGCAGTATTGTTTTACTCTTATTCCAGTATGGGAAAGAGACGGAGCTATACAGGATGTCTAGCGCCATCTCTTTCCCACACTGGCAAAGGAGTACAACAATGTTTTAAGAGCCAGCTGTAGTCATCCTGCAGTCTTCTTTATTTATTTATCGTTTGGTTATTGCTTAACTAAGTGTCAGAGTTTTTTTTTGATGAATCCCAGGAATCCAAGGTGTGTGTCTCCCCGCAAATAGGTCCTAACCCGCAATAAACAAAACTGATACAAAACTAAAGTGAATATCGTACTAAATCCAAGATAGTCTTTACTTACGTAATTTCCTTTACCAATTAACAGTTATTTAGCTCCCAAGTCTAGGCCCCCTATTCACAAACGCTCGGATTCGATTTCGATTCGATAAGTCGTATGTCTATCTTGTTTTGGCATTACGAAAGCGAGCGAGATAGACATACGACTTTCCGAATCGAAATCGAAACCGAGCGTTTGTGAATACAGGGGCAGGACTAGTTAAAAACACCTTGTCTCAAGTAAACAAGAGCCCAGCGTGATCAACAGACATTAATATTGATTAGCACGTTGGCAGCTAAAGAGACCCTAATAGAAATCGATACGACCACTAATCACCAGATCACCATATACGTAACAACTAACCATCCTGATTAGCAGCTGCCGACTATTTCTTTCACTTTATTATGCATGGAAATTATTTTTTTAACTTAATACGACTAATTAATCAGATTCATGAAGGACAATCTTAAATTAAAATCTTTAATTAAAAACATACCAGGGTCTATTATTGATCAATGCAGATCATTCTGTATTTCTTACCACACGCATTCTCCTAAAAAAGTGGTCGACGGTTGGGAACACTGGGGAGTATTCGGACCTAATCCCAGTAAGATTGTTTTTGTGTACGTGTTAATCAAGCTTCTTTTTCTAATTCCACTTCATCTCATTGGAGATGGCGACGGAATACGCCTCGGAGCTTGGATGAATTCATTTGCACAACTATTAGTAGTACAAAGATACAGGCCACGTCTAGTCTTTAAATGAGAACCATGCGGCGCTGATGAGATGTTTTTGATCCATTATCTGGTTCAGTTTCAAGCAAATATTGACGTGGTAAAAACAATACACGCGGACCTAATCCTTTACTTAGTCTTGTCATGTAAGCTCACTTCGCGTCGCGTATAAAACAAACATTTATTTTATGAAGTTGTTAAAACGCATTAGAGCTTATTTATACAACTTTAGAGCTATTTAATATTCCATTGATGGAGTAAACAGGGGTCAAGTGACCCATAACTCTAATCCAGAGGTGGAAAACACAGCGATTTACATTTTTCTACGAAACTGTATCTATTATAACGACTTTCTTTTGTAGCGAAGGTGCTTACGATTCATGTAATTCAATGCATCTACTGGGAACCGTGTGCTGGCGGCAAGCCCTGAAGTGTCGGCGGCACACTTGGCGCTGTTACCGGGAACTATGGGAATCACTCCGGATTACTACTAAATTACGTTTGAATTTGAATATTCCCACATTATTATCGTGTGAAATCAAGTGGCTAAAAATTCTGTTAACAGACATTACAGATTTATATGCAATGCACTTTGCAGTGAGTAAGTGGTAGTGCCGATGTTGGCCAAGGTGCATCGCACCTTACAACACAAAATATTCGAACCGTTTCTTATCTCTATTGCCGAGCAGTACTAATTAACCTACCTCCTCTCCCTATTTGGCACGCTCAGAAAAAAAACCAGAGAATATACAGTTTTTTTTTTGTTTTATTCGCGTTTTTGAAAGATTTGTATTGCAGCGAAAAACTTGTCTGACCGTTTTCTAAAGCTGTCTTCTCAAGGGTGGTGTACACGACCATTATCAGGTAATCAATGAATTAATTGAGTAATTGATCCCTATCTTGTAGACTTGATGTCGTAAATAGCTGAAGTAATTAGTTGCAGAGATGATGCATACTCAGAACGACTTTTTTAAATGGCATCGGCATCTATTATGAACCTTTAATTACACAAAATCCCATACCTAGTCAATCAGAGGATATATCCAGTGCTTTAGCATTAATGTATAATGCATACAGCGGGTTTTGACGTGCACCTTGCTACAGTGGAATGAGTTTCATATTTATATTAACTTTAGAGCTATTTATCCAGGGTGGAAAAAATCTCTGTTCGCAGCGCATATGGCGCCCGGGGAGAGACAAAAAATCAGGTAAAGATAATTATATGATAAGGCTAATATGACCCTTGATGGGTAAAAAATAAACACGTGTTGGCTTGGAACTAAGGAATTCGGTACTAGGTTTTTGTTGTAATCTATTTCGCGAATGTTCTAAGAATCCAATGATAATGAGGGAGTAGAATACAAACAAGTTTCCGATGATAATTACGTAACGTAATAATAGGAAGAAAATGAATGATGGCTAAGAAAAGTCTATAGTTATACTTAGTTGAATAAATGCTCCGATTGATACAATGATGACATCTGCCAAACGCGTAATGAAAGAAAGTTTGTTAAAAAAAAGCTTCTGAATTTGGTCAGCCCCTGGTTAGTTGTCAAAAGGGAATGGACAACTGCAGTCGAGTGAGACTGAGACATTTGTTTGAACAAAGATTTGTCAAAATAATGGGCGTGATTATATTTCTTGAACATCCGTCCGTGTGCCAAATCTCCCCATTTATTTAACTCAAACGTGAAAAAATTGACAAATGGTTTGCTAATGCCTTACAGCCTAATCAACAATACACTCTCATATGTTTAAACTGTACTAGTGAGTCATATGTGGAATCACTCTGCGATCAGACTGATTGGCGAACCTATTAAGGTGCTGATAAACTTGAGCATTCACTTGTAATGAGCATTCTTGCGAATGTTACATTATAGAAAAATTTACGAGAGCGTTTTAGCGAGCATTCTAGCGAAAGGACAATAAATTTCGAGCTTTTTGCCGAGCCTGACATCTCCGTGAAGGATATTTTTTTGACGAGCATCGACTAGACTAGTCGATGCTCTTCAAAAAAATTTCAAGATCTTTCTAGCGAACACTCTAGTCACTAGTGTTCGCTAGAAAGATCATGAAAATGTTTGTAGCGATTTTTCGCTCTATGCTTAGCTCTTTTCCTTGTTCAGTTAGTTTATTCGTTTTTTCAACATTTCGCCTCACTTCGTCCGTAAGTTTTGCTTAGTACGAAACATTCCGGGTTTAACAGCGGCAGTTTATCAAACATAACATAAAACCCACGATTCGTCGGTACTGTAGTCTGATTTAACAAGGATCAAAGATCATAAGAAAATCCTTTAACCCTGCGGGGATCCGATCTGTCTGTATAGGATTATATGCATGGTTCATCAAAAAAACAAAAAAAAAGATTAAGACTATTAGATACAACATCAAAAACTGATCAATTTTCTACTGATCTTACACAGCCTGTTCCTAATAGAAAGTATAAACATTCAAAAAACTTACCGTTTGTTATCGACGGGTGGTGTGATGTCCATAGGCGGTGGCGGTGGCGGCGGTGGCGGGGGTGGTGGCGGCAGCATCTGCGCGGGGGGCGGAGGCGGGGCATCAGGTATATCCGGCACTACCACCGTCACGGGTACTTCCTGTTCCTTGAGCACGTTTACATCCGGCAGTTCCTTCAGATCCGGGAGTTCTAATTCCGGTACAGCCATGACTGGTGCCACTGGTGATGTAACGACTGAAGGCGCAATGGACCCATCAGTCGTGTTGGAGAACTGCACGTCACCCGCTATGCCTGGCAGGTGTGGAAGGTCTAGAGGCATTTCTAGCTCCGGGACCTGTTAATGATTGATGATTATGAGTTTTTAAATCAAGATATTCTACATTTTAAAGCATCGACAACTATAAGTATTATTTTCGTATGCTGAGGATCTCTTCAGCATATTGTAGTTAAAAGTTTGTTGTTGTTAAACTCTTTTTCACTACTGTTAAAAATAGCTTATGAATTTATAATAAAACAATACGTACCATGCCCATGCCAGGTGCATACAAATATTCATCCGCATCACGTTTCAGAACATCTCTGTTCAGTATCGAGCTAGGCGCAGCTTCCAAGAGGCTCTTGCTCTCAACCTTAGAGGGCACTGCCGGCACGTACGCCGTCGCGGGCCGCGTGGTCCCAAGATAAGGACTCTCATCAGTGTTAAAGATCAACAGGTCACCAACACTTGATAAATTATCAATCATAGTGTTCAAATTGAAGTCCTGTTTGGGTTTCGCACTTTTAGGCTCTGCCACTTTCACGTGGTAGAAATGGAGTTTCTCCTAAAATATAATAGAAATATTACTATTTGCCGTTTATGCGACATATTGATATATACAAGATTGAGATATCATTGAGGAGCTTACGACGAGACGAGATTGAAAAAAACCATTTCTCACAAGGTTTTTTTTCAATCTCGTCTTGCAACTATAATAAATTGTGAAGACTTAAGAGTAAACTGTGAGACAGAGTTTGAGTATAATTGTAATAAGCGAAAATATTCTACAAATGTTCGTAAAGGGCTGGAATCATTTAATACATGACGTAAACTTGTTTTATAGACAAAAAAAGCTACATCCCTTCAACCGAAATTTCTTGCTTTGGCCATTATTCTATCTTATAGTTGTATTAAATGAAATAACGAGCGAGAGCGTTAGGTAACTAGAGAGCGGTGTCGGGCAACAACTTAACTAAGAGATAGCCAAAAAAGAGCCACGATAACCGACCGTACAATTTTGCACTCTTGTTCTGTATGGTGTCGGACGTAAAGAATAGCACCATCCCATATCTTCCCGTGGGTGTCGTAAGAGGCAACTAAGGGACTTGCCAGAGAATGGGCTGCAGCGTTCTCTGTGCTTTTGTAACAACCGTACTGCGATCGCCAACCCGCCTGCCAAGCGTGGCGATTATGGCAAAACCCCCCTTATGTCAATGTGGCGTTGGGGGAGGCTTATGTCCAGCAGTGGACGTCTTTCGGCTGAAATGATGATGATGATGAGTCTCAAGTTGTCTCCAACGTCTACATTTAACAATTTACAATGTTCAGATCAAATAGCTGATGATAACAAGTTCACACATTGTTTACACAACAGTGTATTACGAGACACAGTGTGACACACCCAACAGCTTAATTATTGACTTACTTGTAACTCCTTCTCGTTTGACTGCCCCTGAGTCTTCCCACTCAGAGTAACCTTTTTAGGCTCGTGTTGGTATCCATCCGCGTCAAAAGCTGATTGGTAATGTTCATGGGTTATTGAGGCCGGATACTTGGCGCTCGAGAAGACTTTGATCGCCTTCTGCAATCCGGTTAGCTTCTCCACTTTAGATCTTGATAACTCTATTCTTTCATTGAGCTTGTTTGTCTTGTCCAAGTTCTGCTTGATTCTTGTCGTCAGCCGTGCAAACACATCATCTACGATGCCGTTGAGGTTATCCAAAGTGTCCGCAATCTGCAGTATTGTCTCCTCAACGCTCAGATCACTTGGTACTAAATTAATTCTATATATACCCTCCATATTCAACCTCTTTTACACGCGTATTTTAATTTCTGTAACAAACATCACGTGTTGTAACGCTTGTCGAGGTATAACGCTGAAATAATGCGAATGATCAAATTCTTCTACGAATTTCATGGTTCTATTTTTTTAAAGCTGCTGATGAAATCTTACCTACTAAGCTTCTTAAAAATCACCTAAAATAAATTAATAAGGCACAAGAATTATCACTAGACAACACATCCACATTCTTGTGTGTAATTATATTATGTCCAATAATTTTATAGCACTTCGTAAAGCTCCTTAAGTTCATTATTTACAACTCAGTCACTTAAAGTCTATTTTATCAGTACTGTGTCACTTATTGTATGCTATATTGGGCTCAATTTTTCGACAAGTTCAAATTATGCGAGTCGGTGAGCAACGAATGGAGATTATCGTTCGCGGGATCAGTGCTCCACGAGAATCGGCAGTACGCGTCGGGCGACATGGTCGGGTCTAGTATCGCCGACTCCTCGAGCTGACCGCCCGACAGCATGTTGTTAAGGTGCTTGTTTATGACCGCGTCTCCGGGACTTACGTAGCCACTTGACGCCGGCGGCTTTAACGGTACAGCGTTGCGTACTGGTTGCTTATGACTAGGCAAGGCGTCTAAAGACTGTAATTGAATGTAGCTGCTGTCGGCAACGTTTTTCACTGGCTGTGGCAAGGTAGGCATAATTGGCAAGCTTTCAGAACCGAACATTTTTGTGGGTGACGGTCCTAACTTGGGGAAATTCATCATGGACTTTGCCTGTGCGTCTTCAGGCATCACGTAGCCCGAAGAGGCTGGCGGTTGACTTGGGACGCCAAGCGGTGCGACTCCAGTCGTGAATATAGTTGGCGCCAGTGCTGCCATAACGTAACTCGAGCTGGCAGGCTGTGCTGCTGGTTTTGCAATTGGACTTGTATGGGGTGCAGGGGCAGATTGTACGTAGCCGCTGACCGGATTCACTACAGGTTGTTGTATGTAACCACTAGGATTTTTCTTGAATGATTTGTCACTAAAATAAGGTGAATTCTCTCTAGAATTGTCAGTTTCGGAACTTGCAGTATCTTCATCTTGCGTTGCTTTATTGTCTTCAGGCCTCACGGGTTCTTCTAAGTGCAAGGACGAGTCCGACCCGTCGTCTGAAGTGGAGGCTTGTCTCTCAACGGCTCCGCGTGACGTGTCCGACAGAGCGGTGCTGTCCGTGTGGTCACTGGAGCCGCAGTTGTTTTCAGTGTTCTGTTTGGTTTCCGGAGTTGACACAGTAGTTCTACTGTTCGGTAGTAACAACATCTCGTCTGATGATGGTTTATCGTCCTTGTTTGTTGGATTCCATCCTCCAAACGCGTATTTGGAAATATCTTTCTCAGGTATACCTAAACCATTTGGTAAAACTGGTTTTATATCTTCCATTTTCCTATACTTTTTGTATAGCTTAATGGAACCGTACATCATCCCTATTAATGCACAGATCGCAAGAAGGATAAAAATCATAGCTAGTCTATCCTTGCTTTTACAAGATACCGCGCTTGGGGGACTCCACGGACCAGGGTACTCATGAAACCTATTGTTCTGTTCTGAAGGCATCTTTACTTCTAGTCTATCAGCTAATATGCCATGGTAAGGATCTTCATCAAAGTTTACTGCTCTGACTTGATAAGTTTCACTTTCATCAACATCTTCGCAATGTATGAGAGAATAATACAAATTAGTTGTATTAAATATTTCTTCTCTAGGTGCAGTACTTTCGTCTTTCACTCTTCTTATTTGATACAGATCCACAGTTCCCCCAGGCTTAAGAGGAGGTTCCCAAATTAATTTATCTGGATTATTTTTTACTGTAGGAGCCTCCAACTTACTAGGAGGGCCAATCCTCGTCCTGACAAAGATGCCATGTTCAGGATTGGGCTTTGAACAACTTCTAATAGCTGAATTACAAGCCTTTATGGTGAATGAATAATTGTAAAACCCCTCAAGGTCAGTCACTTTGAAGTCCATTCTAGAGGTAGGTTTTCTATTATCTTTTTCATGCTGCTTTTCAACCACTTTTTCAAAATGTCTTGTTTCTTTGCCGTTTTCATTGATCGAAATGACATATTTTCCTATTACACCATTTTTATGTAGAGGTGGATCCCATGAAATTATTAGTGAGTCACTCTGTACATCAGAAATAACAACATTTCTTGGAGGTGTTGGTGTATCTTCGATGGTTGTCACTCCTGTGGAAGCATTTACAATTGTTCTCATACCACTAGTAGTGTTCAGTGCCAGGCAAAACAGATATGTGGTGTAAGGTTTCAGACCAGTAATGTTTACTTCCATCTGTTTTGGGTTAGTAACATTATATGTGGATTTGTTTCCAAAAGAAGTGTCGCAGTCAGTGCTTGTGGCTAAGACAGGGAAGTATGATATTTGATATCCTTTTATAGTACCTTCTGGTAGGGTACAGGACAATGACCAAGTGATTTTGACAAATGATTTTCCCGGAACATCATGGTTGACTTTTACAGGAAACCCAAATATTGGAATACCATCTTTATAAATATCACAAGTTGCCCATGTCATGCCACTTGTTTTAAATCCACTATTAGCTGATATAGCAAACTGATACCTGCTGTCTCTTGGCAGGTCAATGACATGAGTGTTCTGATTAGGATCCAACACAGTGAAGTTCATGCGTCCTGTACAAATTTGACTAGTATTATGTTGACACCAGAACAAGGTATAGTTGTCAATGTGCTTGACGCCCACCCAGGATAATTTGTATGTGCCATTTTGATAGGCTAGTTTAGTAAAAGATTTTACATTAAGTGCTTCAGTGTTTACTTTTGATGGAATGTAAAGGTGACTGCTGTTAACAGATGAACCAACTGCATTAGTGGACCAAATTGTCACATCGATAGCATCTAAAGTTGTTCCATCAAGTATAACATAACTCAAGCTTTTGTTTTTATCTGGAAACAATGTCTGCGGGTGCTTAGATCCTTGAACAACTACTTTGTAGGTGAAATTATCACCGGCCTCCTCATACTCCTCAAGTTGTTGCCAATACACATATATCACTCTTTTATTTTCATAAATTGATTGGTCAAATGCTCCGGTAATTGTGTCTGGTGGCCGCCGGGGCCTCTCACTAGCAGTTGTAAACAGCACATAACTGAAGTCAGACCAGAATTTATCTTCAGTTGCTAATGCTGTCTTTATGTATATCCTGACCTCATATGACATGTGCGCATATGGTAGGTTTGAGAGCAAGAAAGTATAAGTCTTGTTATTTCGTTTTTCCTTTGACATCAAAGATGATGCATCAACACTACGAAAGTAAGCTGTGTTATCAATTTTAGCAATTTGGTACTCTATCCTATGTACAATGGCACATGACAGAAGGTCAACCATGTTGTGTGGGAGCTTCCATTGAAGCAGCACACTGTGCGTGTCATTAATCAACACCTTCAGCTGTTCCGGTGGATTAGGCTTCACTATTGAGAAATGATCAATTGTAAAATTCTGTGTATTTGTTCCAAAATAATTTGAAGCTGTTAAAAGAAAATAGTACTGATTTTCCATCTGTTTATACCTGGGCTTGCTTGTTTCAGAATAAGTAACCCATCTTACATTGTTATTAGTCCTGTTTGCTACACGGGGCTCCACCATGTTTCCATTTATGAAAAATGTTAAATTATAACTTGTCAAACTGTATTCAAGGGGGTTAGGGGACGTCCAGGTACATGTCATATTTTCAAGGTTCCTGGACATGCATCCAAAGTCAGTGACATTGGGTGGAGGTATGTCCACCAGCACTCTGAAAGTGCACTGCTTTTGCGTTACTGTGTTTTTGCAATAGTATGTAGACACCTGTCTCGGCATATTTGGAATATAAAGCCTTCTTGTAGTTGTGTTAACTTTTTCCGAGGGTTGAACTTTAGGACCAAGGTAAAACTCCAAGTTATCAGCCGAGTGATGCTCGGCCACACAAAACATTTCCAAAGGATCCCCATGAAGTATATTAATCATACCTTCAGGGTACACAGAGACAGAAATGTCTACTCCTTGACACTTGGAAATAATGCACGGTAAACTGATCAAACATTTGATTAATATACACCACATCCATAGTCCTAGCTGCGGCCCCCTTCGGAACCCTTCGCACTTTCTTCGGGTATTTGTACATATATTTTCCATAACTGCTGTGTTAATCTGTCACTCCATCACGAACGGATGCACTGGTTTCAACTAAACCGATCGCGGAGAAGGACACATTCCTTGTTTTTTTATATCGCGAGCTAAATGGCGCACCGATGGTCTCAACACGATGACACAAACTGACTGAGCACCGTCACTATACGCGCACCACATTTATTTATCAAACGCTACTATTATCCGGGATCGAGTATTCGATAAAACTTGTAAGCGCGGGACCGGGTCTGGTCTAATCGTTCTGCATTGAAAATTTTATAACGCCTGCAGTACAGTACTTACATAAAATAGAAGAAAACTTTGGGAGTATTGAAATTCTCAGAAAAGCCAACTTCAGTTCAGTTCGTGCAGTGCAGCGATGATTGATGGCGGTGTTGCTAGCTAAATATGTCAAAATACCCATTGTTTTCTAAGGCTAAAATTATCCGCAAAAACTAGAACGCGAAGATGAAGACTAAGTCTAAGAAGGAAAACAATAAAACTCCGCAATATCGTATTATAATAAAAGCTAACTCATTTGCACGCCTGTCATAACCAATCGTGGTATACTTAATCGCTATTTCGCACAAAAAAAATAATTGCTGTAATCATGTTTGAATTAGATCTAATTAAGCACGAGTGACATCCGTGTATAAAGTAGCAAGAGATATTTTTTTTTTACCTAGGTCAAGATTTGAGATTAATTTCACAAAGACTAACGATGGAAAGCTGGAATTGTTCTTGGCAACATTTCGGGTGACATCGACTGAAGTTAGCAGCATGCAGGTGAAAACAAATCAATAATAAACAGGAAAATGTTGCCTCACTATTATTTTCCCGTTTAACTTGGCAAAAGTAAACAAACAAAGGCAGATTTGTTACTGTTTATAGCCAGAGGCCGATGAAATTAAAACATTATTTTGTAATTGGCGAGACACACGCTTTTATTTTCACAGAAGTAAAATACAACATAACGTTGACATTAGTAACAAGAAAGGTTAAACAAGATTCACATTCATGTCGTTCATCTTGCATGTGATATTAGTGATATGTCGAGTGCTACATAATGTCAACACCAGTTGGTGTTGACATTATGTAGCGTTAGCCATAATTTACCTATATTTTACAAAACTAGAAATATTCAGGCTAGTTTCCAATCAACACTATAGTTTATACTATAGCGTACGTATCCAAACAACATTCGAAAATCCGAACTTAGCAAACATGTGACTTTGACAAATCTGACATGAGTGACACGACTGACGTTAAAAATGTACGTCAAACTTCGAAAACTACATACTCTAATTTTTTAATTTAAAAGAATTTATGTTATTTTGTTCTAATATTTAGGCGAAAAACTTAATTACTGTTATAACGATAACAGTTGCCAATAGTTTTAAATTTAAATGTAATTTTAAGGCCGCATCAAATAAAGTCACCTCTATACCAAGTTGACAATATAATTATATAATTAAAACGATACTTTCAGAACGGAACTACAACCTTCATCAGTGTTGATAAAAATAATTTCGTTTTTAATTTCATACGTTTTGAGTGTAATCTAAAGAGAATCAATTATGTGAATGGCATAAATGATACAATGGATGATAATAACTTACACTCCTTGGGTTATACAACGAAAACAGCACTCATTAAACTCCGTGATGATATACGAAATGTTATAGAAGAGCACAGGAAGAAAAATCCAACTGGGTATGATAATGTTTGAGTTTTCCATGATTCCAGGCATTATAGAATGCCCTTGTTCGCAAAGATAATACAAAAAATCGGTCTTTAATTTGTGTGTCTTGGTTACACATTTTTATAAAATATACACATTTATGATTTTAATTCATGTATAAATATTTCAGATTTGGGTTGGTACGGAATATTATTTCATTTTCATCCGAGAAAGTGCTGCTGTCAGGAGTCGCTTACACAATAACATTAGTTTACGTAGTCTGCTTGATACTTACGTACCTTCTTGGGGAGTCTGTACAAGCCCATGCCTATTTACTATGGGAAGCATTTTTCTTAATTGTGATATTGTTAGTAAACTTCTTGGTGGCGTTCAATGAAGAGTATTTATACAGGAATGAAGTACCTCATAGAGTAAGGAAAGTTTTAGGTAAGTGTACAAGACAAATATATGTTGTATTTTTCCATATTTTATGGGACTTAAATATAATTAGTGCTATTTTGTGTACTAAAGAAACACATCTCTTTTCACCTCTGCCAACCGTTTCGGGCAAATACTGGTGTGATGTTATGAAACTTTTATTTGTATATTTAGTTACGAGAAGACAGTGTAGTTGTTTTTATTTACACATTATTTTGTTTATTGGTATAAAATGTCACAATATTGTCTATTTATTTATTTGTTAACACAAAGCACAGAAGTGTTTAATTACATCTTTACCCTAGGGAAACAAACTATTGGGATACTAATTATCCTATGTCCAAAGCCAGGTAATAGTTTACCTGTGTGTAAATTTATTTAATACCTATTATATAGTTGTTCATGTGTGAAAAGACAGACTGATTCGCTTTCGCATTTATGATATTGATAGAGAAATGCCCCTGCTTCGCACGGTGCCACCTATTGTGTCCAAAATGTTATTGAAATTGGCTGGTAGTTTTGGAGTTTAGCATGTATGAACATAGCAACATGTGATTAAGAAGATTATAGATTTCCCTGCAAAGATAAACATAAACCTCTTCCAATCAACCACACCCATTCAATATATTTGAGTTTATTTTGAAATTATTGGCATTCTTCCAGAGGTGAAAGTACACATTATTATAAACAACTTTGTCAGTAGGTCAAACAAGACAAAAAAAAAACATCTATTATGGTAGTCACAAACAAAATTTTATCTATTACTAGCTGTCCGGCGCAACTTCGTTTGCGTCACATTTTCCCCGTTTTCGCAACATTTTTCATTGCTGCTCCACTCCTATTGGTCGTAGCGTGATGATATACAGCCTATAGCCTTCCTCGATAAATGGGCTATCTAACACTGAAAGAATTTTTCAAATCGAACCAGTAGTTTCGTAGCCTATTCAATGCAAACAAACAAACAATCAAATCTTTTCTCTTTATATATAATATTAGTTTAGATCAATAACCAATATCATTATGTAATAAGTTAATGAACTCGTAATGATTTGCTGTAACGATAAGATAAGTTAACAAAAAAATGTTCCAAAGAATTTGTTTTTTTTTGGAATCTATCTTCATGATATCTGACCTGTAATACCCAAAGGTTAGGCAGGGTTATTCACAGTATGGGTGATCTTCTATGTAGCCAGTTAGAAGTCTCATGAGAAAGGGGCCGTCCATTAATCATTTGATGTTTTTGCATGTTTAACCCCCCACTCCCCCTTAATGATACGTGGTGAGATTTAAGACTTCCCCCCACCCCCACCCAAAATCATGTGTATTTTTTAGTACCTACAAAGAATCTTAAAATTTTTAGAATATTATCGTTAAATACAGGTACTTCGTTCGTTGCCTGGCCCTGGCGAGTCAAGGTCACACTACACGCCGCTTTTCGGTTTAGAAATCGACGAAAAAATAAATACACGTGACATTTTATCTTACTACACCCCTCTCCTACCATTGTGATATTTCGGGATTTTTGCTAAACCCCCGCCCCCCCTTTCAAGCCTCATGTGATTAATCGACGGTCCCAAAGAATATTAGCCTTTTTTTCTATAAAACGGGCACACATCCAAATTTCAGTACACTACTGAGAAATTCCTGGCGAAACTTGCCGAACTTACCTGTATTGTTATTTTTGCCGCGTGAATGAAATTGTCAGGACACTGTTGGAAAACATTTGTACAGAGCAGTGTTCCCCATGGATATGGATCAGCGTTTTCGAGTATCTCTATCTCATTCTGTCACGTAAAGTCATCATTTGGTGGAGTGAGAAACCTGGTCGCAAACATCCGAGTTTAATCCTATTCGAATCACTGACGTACAATTAACGGAATTGGACATCTCACTTTAGTAAGTTGCAATTCTAAGTGACAGAAAGAGAAAAACATGCAAGAAAATTTTGATCAAAATTGTTGGTCTTTGTTTTGATGATTGTTGTTTTGTTTATTACAGAAACATTGGATCAAGCTATAGAGAGTTCAAAATGGAAAGAGAGTCATTATCCACATTTGTGCGCTCCATATTCTCCATGTGTGATTCTGCAATGGACTTACCGAGATTGTAAGAAAGTTTTATTTAGATATTTAATAAAATATTTGCTTATTTTATTTATGCCAAGCGGCCATCCAGCCAGCTTCCAGCCAGTGTGGAGATGGCCAACCTTTTCCCAACCTTTTCTCGAAGGGAAATCCGCTTTGCTGCCTGTGCCTTGGGGTCGATTTCTAAACAGAAATCTGTATCTTGTTACCACTAGCTATTTATCAATTTACGTTGGGTAAAGATCAAATGCCCTACCGTCTCCGGTATAAGCTGGCCTATGCGCTGGCTATGTAGCTTAAGGGAGTGCCGGTACGTATTGATGCGAACACTGATATCGGTTTGAGCCGACAAAGAGTTTTAAAAGCCCATGGAATTTAAGCGAAATAGACGTCATTCGCTTCGTATTAGTTCGGACGACGCGACGGAGAAAGAAATGCGAATATTCCGATGACGAATCGGAGTATTCGTATTGGCATTTATTTATCCATCTCCACTTGAAGATGACCACAACATATTTGGGAAAAGCCTAGGTAGATGATGAAGCTCATTCCGCGACTTATTCGGCTCAAGCCGATTGCGTTATAAGTGTCATCACCCCCTGAATAGTAGCTACTATAAAATCTTAAACCATTGCCAGATATAAGCTTAAACATTTAAGCTTTTGTTTAAAGAATTTAAGAAAGCCATTATGTAGAAACGGTCACTTTTCAAGCTATACATTTCCAGTACTTATAAGATCCTTTGTATAGATTTTCCGTGGAATGAGAGATCCGCTTATATTGGTTTTGTATAGCTAGAGTGGTCGTCGTGCGTACTTTTGTTTAAAACTCAACAATCTGTGACAGTCTTCGCGATTGCGGCAAGGGGTCGACTCAGCTTCATATACGCAACTTCGTCTGCGTCACATTTTCCCCGTTTTCTCAACATTTTTCATGTCTGCTCCTCTTCTTTTAGTCGTAGCGTGATGATATATACTATAGCCTATAGCCTTCCTCGATAAATGAGCTATCTATCATTGAAATATTTTTTAAAATCGGAGCAGTAGTTTCTGAGACTAGCGCGTTCAAGCAAACAAACAAACAAACTCTTCAGCTTTATAATACTAGTATAGATAAGAACTATCTGGCGCTGGTTTTAGAACAATAGCACATTTGGCAGTACCACAAGCTGCAGAAATTGGCTCAGGCTTATCTGATCCTAAATAAAGGTTTTGACTGATATAAGAGCACGTCGTGAATTCAAAATTAGCACCTGCTGCTACTCAATAGCAACCTATTAGATAGCAAATGTTATTATTATTATTACTAGCCTGATGTTTTACTGCTTGGCAAAGACTTCCCTCCTTTCTTTTTATCGGTCACGATTCTGCGCAACTTCTTTCTAATTCTCAAGGGATACATCCAGGATGTCCTGCCATCTCCTACGTGGTCTGCCGCAGCCCTATGTCACTGGTACAGGGCCCCAATCATGTGTTTACTGGCCTATACCTTGTTTGGTTTGCCATACGTAATACGAGTTCTGTCCAGATCCATTAAGGTTGGACAGCATTACAAGCCACGAAAAAAAAAATTATCCGCCCCTAAGACGACCCACTTACCAAAATTTCGGTTGTGAGTGCAGTATAGAATACAATAACATATTAAATTTTATCATTAGCTAGCTTTTGCCCTCGTCTTCACTCCCGTTATGTTCGGAAATTATTCTTCGGTAACATATTAAATATAGCATATGACACTCGGGTATAATGCCGCTTCCCATTAGTGGAAGAATTTTCGGAATCGGATCAGTGTTTCTGAATAATAATCCCCACGTTGCTTACTTTCCTGAATTTTAGGAAAATCCTTATACACCTGCCTAAAACATCCATTCTCCCCCCTACATAGTAATGGTTCCATAACGTAAAATACAAAGGAGGTATTATTTCAGCGACCATAGTGAACCTGCCCTGGGCGTTGCTGGTGGAAGGCGACGTAATAGTGCTCAGGCCGGGTCAGGAGATCCCAGGTCATTGCCGGGGCCTGCAGCCAGAGGATCCAGAGCAGTTCTTCGGACAAATCTTCCAGCCTACAACACCGGTACTAACTATGCTGTTTGCACTTGAAGAGTCCCCGGGGACTATCATTGCAATTTGAACTATATATCGATGCTGTACAAGTTATATTACACATGACGTGCAGCTCGTGATTTGCAGCGACGTAATTTTTTTTTTTATGATATAATTGTAAGTGTTATTTACTTAGACGTGTAAATATGTAGAACTAGAATTTTTATTTGGCTAAACACATGGAAACTGTTCTCGTATTTCTTATACAGGTGATAATGAATTAATTGGACACGAATGGCACGATGAGTTTGTCTGTAAAGTAAATTTACACGTAGCAGAACTATGCACTAAATAGAAACAGCCACGTATACTGGGATAATGGCGTAGGTTTATATAAAGGCTGAATTTTTCAAGTGGACGTGGATGGCCAAATACAAAACTATGAGGAATAGCGAAAAACACTCAAAGAAGTGTCGAGCCCGATTTTGATAAAAACCAAAACTACATCATTCGATTTTTGAAAAATCAATATTCCTAGAGAATCGTTGATTTTGAAAAAAAAACACCACCTGTATTATTACACCATTCGAAAGTGTCGCTACTAAGGATCAAATTCTGGGAAGTAATGACATACGGCAAACTAAAGGGACGGGCCTCTGACTTGGTTTTACATGCCGTCGAGCAAATATTTCTCAGGGATGCTGGTATCCTCACGATGTATTCCTTCACCGAAGTAACAGATAATTATACAATACGCAAATGATTATTCAAAAAAAAAAAACAAAAATCAGAGCTGCGTGTCACTATCACTGTTGCTGCGCGCCAGTGTTGGGCACAATTGAATTAATTTTTTAATTGTAGAAGCAAACAATTACAATTTTTATTTCAACTAAATTAATTGCAATTAAATTAATTCAATTATTTTTTAATTGTGAAATGCAATTAAAATCAATTGCAATTAAATCTGTTAATTGTGGTTTACAATTAATTCAACTGCAATTAAAATTTTATTTGCATTTAAATTAATTGTTTTAAACAATTAATATTTAATTTAACTACGTATTTGATAAATGTAAATATGGCAGGAGTCCATAGCGTGCACACTGCACGCCCCGCATCCCCCCTTCGACTTGTGCGTAGGGATGAATTATTCTAGTTAGGTACCTGTGCTACACTTTTACGTAATGTTCTGGCTTAAATCCAGGCTTTACATTATCTTTGAGAATATTATGGAGAATACTCTTGCATTTGTTTAATTATATTTTTCAGTTACATTTATTAATTGTTAACTGTAATTGTAAACGTGTATCAAACAATTAACAATTAATCAATTGTAATTGCAAATTTTAACAAGCACAATTAATTTAATTGTAATCGCTAAGTTTTACAAGCACAATTAATTAATTGTGAATTGCGACACGTTACAATTACAATTAATTATTTTAGTTGTTAGTTGCAACTAAATTTGGCAATTTAATTGTTAGTTGTTAGTTGTTTTACAATTAGTTTTTGCCCTACTCTGCTGCGCGCCCACTGACGGTCGACAACTTATCACCCTTATGCCCTGAGTACCTAATAAGTTTGAAAATTGAGCGCGCTATTATATTGAATTATTTCTATCTAGATTAATTTCTTTTCCAGCAAAAAGATAACTTCAGCACTCCCCGGATTCGAACACCACATCGAAACAAAGCGTATAGAATGTGCGAGACTCCTTACCTCAAGAATCTGAAGCTAGCCCTGGAACAGGCAACTATCAGGCCTGTCACTATCTTTGAGAAACAGAGATATCTGGTAAGAATCTTTTCACAAATACATTTCGGATATTACTACTAAAAAATAAATATGACAGTCAAAGTAAGTAAATGTAGAAAAACTGGAAAAAAGATAATTTCAGCAAAGCCATGCACTAGTCAGAACGTTGAATTTTTCTCATTTTAAAATTACATCTTTTGTAGTAACTTCAAAATCAATTAACGAGATTTCAGAGAGCGCGTTCTTGGAATAAGTTATCCTTATAAATTCAAAATTGTAAACTTAAAGTTTAAATATCTACATTTTTGGAAATAAAGATATATTATTATTAAGGGACACCTCTGCCTATCACATCTGGGATTACAGGCGTGTTCTCATGTTATTTTGAAATATTGCAGTGCACAGTAAAAATAATGGAAGGCATAGTCCTGCCCCTCGTGATATCGCTGGTGGTGATAGCCAGCTTCATCCGCCATGTCTACCACCTACCAGGAGTCACGCATTGGACGGAGATCTACTTTCTGCAGACGATCGCTGCCTCGCTGCCCTTACTGCAGATCGTCTTCCCTATCGCCTGGGTGACTTTGAACTGCTATGGACTGGCTAGGTGAGTGAATTTTACTTGGTTTTAATATCACTACATAAAACGTAAAGTCTCCTCAACGCGCATTTATTTCTGATGAAAAGCTTCGCCTTGAAGCCGCGTCGACTCTTGATCGTGTGGCCGACTGGCCTAAGTATGGCCACTGACTCACTCTCTAATTGTTGCCAACAGATTATTGATTTTCTTGACAAAAAAAGATAAGCTAACTCAAAGCATTACAGTTAGACCATTACATACAGGCAAATTTGAACGTCAAAAAAAAGCGAAGATGCAGTCCCAGTCACAAGACATAATAACTTGTGAAAGTACTGTTGTAGCCCATTCCAACGCGTAGACTGGAGAAGAATGGGCAAGAAACAGCAAGCAAAAAAATCATCAAATAAACTTAGTTTATTGCATAACTTACTTTATTTCCAGATTCAAACTCTTATCAGAAACTCGCCAAAAATATGTCCGTCCGAAATCGTGTTCAATATCGGAAGACGCGAGCGATCCTCTGATCCAAGCGATGAGCGAGTCCAACCTTCAACCAGAGAGCCTCAAGTCTTTAGGCAAAACCTTCTTCAACATTCTGACGGGCAGGGAAGACATGGTCTGCAGGACTGCCAACATTGTGCATGTCCTAGGCTCTTTGTCGGTGAGTTTATAAGACTTATAACTCGAACAACATAAATTGAGACTTGAGGGTGGCGCTGCTTGATAAGGAAAACGTCATCCACCTGTCAAATCCAGTACATTTAAGCATAGTTCCAATTTCCACCGCGTATCAACTTATGTTGGTCAAGATATACTAGCTTTTAGGGAAGGAGTAAACCTGTATCTCTAGACTACACATTGCACAAATGACAACACAACATCAAGTTTATTCCTATTTCCCTAGGCTCTAAGCTGCGTAGACAAAAAAGGCATCTTGTCCTGGCCGAACCCCACAGCGGAAAAGGTTTTCTTCCTGCGCAACTCCAGTCCATCATCGCACAACTCCAGTAAGACCAGCCTGGTGGGGTCTATGGGTCACCAGAGCGATGAACAGATTGACATGCCCGTTGAGGGTACGAAGACCGCTGAACCTTCCACTATTGCTGAGGTGAGTAAAGGTATAATATAAAAGAGGATCTTGTATATGATGATGTCATTGAGAAAATGTGATGAAGAGAATACATACGTCATACGAACGCGCTCACGCTTGGTTCGCTTCGTACGCGTATTTAATTCGATACCTGGTGGCCTACCATGACGTCTTAAAACATTATTGTTTTGCTCCTTTTCCAGTGTTGGAAAGGGACGGCGCTAGACACCCTGTATAGCTCCGTCTCTTTCCCACACTGGAATAAGAGTAAAACAATACTGCTTTAAGACGTGATGGTAGGCCAACAGGCCTACAAACCGCTTTTACGGCAGCGTGAACGCGAGTTGTCGGCGCGTATAAAATACGCCGTGTGATTACGCCCATATTGATTTTAATATTGTCAATACGTTGTTTAGTAACGAATTTCTTTTATAATGCCGTCAATGTCCATAATAACTGCTGAAATGATGATTGTAGTACTTACCGTACTCCTTGTTTTGGAATAAAATCCAAGGAATTTGTAACAAAAAACATTACCCATGTGTATTAATTCGCCATTACTTCATCAGGTGTTAGACCTCACCCACGACCAGAACGCGCCATTCTGCGTGGAGTTCGACGACCAGCGCTGGCGCCAGCACCTCGCGCGCCTGAAGCCGCTCGGCCTCGCCGCGCTACTGAACACGTGCGCGCCCGCCCCCCGCCACACGTATGCGCACTTCTGCGCACATCTCACGTGCGAGGCGCAGTACAGGTACAGTGTACTAGCAGCACTCGCTCGGCCTCGCCGCACTACTGAACACGTGCGCAAATGTAGCACTAGCGACTACTAAGCTAGACTAACGAAACTACGCCTCAAACACGGACTTAATTTTAGCGAAAGTCACGCCTTAAAAAGACCTGTAAAAAGAACTTGATCTTACAACACAGACCTAACATCCTGCCTGTAATTCCTTAAATGTCAGGCGGAGGAGTGTCGGGTCCAGGGGGGTAACCATGACTTAAAGCAGTTGTAGCATACGATTGTAATGTCACTCCAATGTGAGAAAGAGACGGCGCTATAGAGGACGTCTAGCGCCATCTCTTTCCCACTCTGAAATAAGATTAAATCAATACTGCTTTAAGAAGTCCTTTTAGTCCTTTTGCTAGTTATGTGTGTGCATTTGGGGCGAGTCTACACCTGGTTGTTTCCATTACAGTGAAGACCTAGTACCTGTGACGAACAGACGATGCCTGTGCGAGTTAGCCAAGCAGATCGGATTCACGGACGCCGTCACTGAGTCTTACCATGTGCAGGAGTGTCTTGCGATATTTAGACAGCTGGTAAGTCTATTTTTTTCAGGGAATCTGTCATTATCCAACCTACACCAACTTAAAATAATACAGGTATCTTTAGGGTTCCGTACCCAAAGGGTCAAACGGGACCCTATTACTGCGACTTCGCTGTCCGTCTGTCACCAGGCTGTATCTCATGAACCGTGATAGTTAGCCAGTTGAAATTTCTACAGATTATGTATTTATGTTGCCGCTATAACAACAAATACTAAAAACAATAAAATAAATATTTAAGGGGGCTCCCGGCCACCATATGCGCGGGCCTGTGGACGGTGAGTAATGGGCTAGCTCACCGTCCGTCCGTCTTATGACGACAGGCCGTGCCGACGGCGCGTTTGTGTTCCACGCGCGCCTCAAGGTGATGTCAGCAAATCGAAAGGGGTCCGAGAGGGCCGATGCCTGCCAGGGCTGCGGGAATGTTCGAAAGAGATACCGTGGCCCTGGAACACAAAAGGCTATGAAGGAACATGGATGGGTTTTAGTCAATACAAGTCTGACACTCTCTTCCGCTCCGCCCAGAGCGGGAGGGGTATTTTATGATTTTCGATTTTAATGAAAAAATAAATGAGGGGCTCCCATACAAAAACGTGTTTTTTTTTTGCTCGTTTTTATAAATAATGGTACAGAAACTTTCGTGCGCGAGTCCGACTCGCATTTAGCCGGTTTTTTTTAAATATTAATAAAAAAAAAGTCATGTATTCGGTACATCATTCTGAACCCGTACGGGCTCAAAATGATGTACCGAATACATGGTAACCGTTTGTGCCTCGATTTCTCTACCACCCTGTATTAATCTCACTGACATGGGACCTACAATCATGTATACGTTTATAGAGCAAGAAAATATCGGAAATCCAGTTGCTTCCTCGTCAGATAACACTATCTCATAGCTTTGACAGTCGTTTCGGGTAGTCAGAATCAGACCAGTTGTTAAATTTTCGGGTTTGTTACCAATGAGTATTCTACTTACGAAATGGGTTGAGTTGTGTAGGTCAAATAGCTAGTCGCTCCATGAAACATACTGCTGGTATTGAGCTGCATTCAAAAGCTGACCCTAACATTTTCATAAGCAACGGGTTCGATTCCTGGCTTGAGTGTTTTTCGATATACCTCATAGTTTAGGATTTGGCCATCCACGCCCGCTTGAAAATTTCGCCCTGTGTAGCTAGTACATAGCACGGAAAAACCAATCATCCGTCTAACATCACCCATCTTTGTCATGTTTAACGTCCGGCTAAGTACCTAAACTTAAAAATCAAATAGCACGGTTAATGTCCCTTATGAACTAAAAAAAATATTTTGTTCTACAGCAAGCAGATACAATTCGTCGTGAAACCCGCTTTGTTCGTTCTCTACAACTGAGCACGAAGGTCAAAGTTCCTCTGCCTCACATGCTGGCAGTTGTAGTGAAGGACCAGGCCAATCAGCTGCAGATGCTCACACAGGTAGGCAGAAGCACAAGTCATTGTGACTCTTATGAACACTAATGTAAGCTTCAAATTGAAAGGATACCGCTTTTTTGTTGTACACAGTGGTTTAAGGATCTTTTGGCGTTTAAGAGCGTTAACACCTTACGGCATTTGATACAAACTTTCAAGTCCTTATTTTCCGAAATGACTGAATTGATTTTAATGAAACTTCATACGCCTAAGCAGTATACATACATAGGTCTAAAAAGTTACTGAAAAACATTTTCAAAATGTCTTTAAAAATAAAAAATTATTGAAAATTTCTGTTTATATAGATATGATCCGTCTAATTTAGCTGTAACACTATTTTTCGAAAATGTTTTTAGTAACTTTTGGGCGTACGCACGAGGTCCAAACACGCTATGCAAAACCAAATTAAGCTGATCTCTCATTTTACGGAAGCTCATACTTGAAAGCGAGAACAGGTTATACTGGATACTTGTAGCTTGATGTGACACCAGTGTGGTACCAGTCATTATAAAACCAACTTTAATCAACACTAGCATAAAGTTTATATTCAATTGGCTTTGCGTCTGCAGGGCACCGCCGACATAATCCTGGACTCGTGTGTGGACTACTGGAACGGGAAGGACCTCACGCAGATATCTCCTGCTGACCGGAAGAAGATCATCGACTTCTATCAGAGGAACTCGCTCACCGCCTATTGTACCGCCTTCGCTTATAAGTATGTAGCACTGTATTTGTTTTACACTTATTCCATGCAGATTCTGATTGCGTATGTGTTGTGTAGGAGTATTAAGATCAGGGTTTCTTTCAAAATACTCTTAGTGTTGGGTGCCATCTTTTAATCACGTGAGCTTTTTCAGGCCACTTTTATAGCACCCTCTCCCTTACTGATATGTGTGAGGTTTTAATGCTAACCCTCCTACTCCCTCCCAGCAACACGTGTATTTTTATTATTGAAAAAATAATCGGATTTTTAGATTTAATCTACTATTAAAAAAATATTTTACACGTCTCACACTAAACTGACATTTTTCGACCCACGATAAAAATAAACGTGATTGTCACATTATCCTCTCCCTCCATATTGATAAACCGTGTTTTTTATCTGTCCCCGCCGCCATTTTCAAATCTCATGAAAAAAGGACGACCCCTAGGTTCTGTTAAGGTGCCTAATGCCTCAAAAATGTATTTTATCCAGACCTCTAACGCGCGGCATATCATCATCCCTGTCGGCGATGTACTTGGAGCTCCCGGCAGACAGCCGACAACTGTACGCGCCGCTGTCGAACCACTGGGCCGACGCACCCGCTCTACACTTTCATTCGACGGGTAAGTTGATAATAAAAAAGAATGAAAAAAAATATATTTATTAGTCTCGCACACAACAAAAAAATGGTTAATACAGGGTTAGCAATCAGCCAATTTTAAAATTAAGATGTCTTTAAAGAACCGTAATTGAGTGTTAAATATTCTACTCAAACAAAAGTACTAAAAACATTCAATTGAAAATGTGATCTTTTTTATAAAATTTTAATTTAAAATTACAGTTTAAAAATATATAATAAATGTTTAGGTTGTTCTCATGATGTCGATAGGTACTGTTAACAAAAAAATAAAAACTTTTATTTTATAAATTGAATACAATATTTGGCTGGTTATTGAAAAAATACGCAGTTTATTATGTATATTACTTGTTAGTTGTTTAGGGACACACGAAGTAAAGAGCTTGTGGTTACGTAATGTCAGATTAACCTGCACTTGCAGAGGCAGGTTCGTGGATCACCATCTATTTTAAGCCGTCCGAGTCTAAGAAGGCACGTTAAGCCAGTAGTCGTCATTTGTAGATCTTCTAGAAGTGTTACTGATTATCAGAAGTCAGAAAATCGGACGACATGTGTTACCGAAAGATACAGCATTACCTAATAACGGGGTTGTGGGAGTCAAAAGCCAAAAGCCTGTGTTACCAAAATACTAGTAATTCTCAACACGAATGATGTAACCAAGATTTTGTAACATATTTTGATTTAAAAGAGTGTCCATGGAGTTTATAGTTTAAGAAGATTATTATGTCTTGTGACTGGGACTGTAGCTTCGCGCTTTTTTTTGTTTATACAATTAGTATTTTGCCGATCTAATATAGTAGGCAAATTGATAGTTTTTTTATGAAGCTTTTTTTGTACAGTAATTTTGAAAATAACACCTTCTTTTATTTCAGACTCTTTGTTGTTCAACGAGGTGACAGATGACGACGTGAAGGACGCTGAAGGTTTCTTCGATATGCAATGTAACCAGGTAGACTACACCACATTTCTTTCAATATTTAATTAACACGTTAAAATCTAATATATACCAATAATAAAGCTGAAAAGTTTGTTTGTTTGTTTGCTTCAACGCGCTAATCTCAGGAAATTCTGGTCCGATTAGAAAAAAATCTTTCAGTGTTACATAGCTCATTTATTAAGGAAGGCTATAGGCTATATATCATCACGCTACGACCAATACGAGGGGAGCAGCAATGAATAATGTAGCGAAAACGGGGAAGAAAAAAGACGAAGTTGCTCGGGACAGCTAGTAATGTAATATGCAGACAGGTGTCTGATGGGCTAGTGCCCGACAGTTGCTGTCGGGTTTTCTATATACACTTAAGTCGAAGATTTAACTGCGCAATTTAGGATGTTGATGTTAGATCTTCATTAATGTCATAGATGGCGCTGTATTACATTTCGTATTTTTTTTTTTATAAACTTTGCCCCTCACTATGAATTTCCCAGACCCGGAACAACTATCTGTAGGCCATACAAATATTTGTTCCGTGCGGGGATCGAACCCGCGACACGCAGCGCAGCAGTCGATCGCTCAACCACTGCGCCAACCGTGCCGTCAAACTTTGTTGCTGTAGTACTTTTTGTAGTGCCGCTACTATACTCTGTATTCACGGTTTCCACTCTTCCCTTCTTAAAATCATTTTACCAAAACTTCGCAGGTGTTCATAGGCATGGTAACAATGCAGTACCAAGCCCAAAGCGATATGGTCGAGCTAATAGAGCGTCTAGAACGCGCCTGCATCCGCTTCGTCCACTTCAGCAAGGAGAACGAGCTGAGATCCAGGGTCTTCAGTGAGAAGATGGGTCTGGAGTCAGGGTGGAACTGCCACATATCACTTATAAGTGAAGAAAGTGCGAGGTAATGTAGACTTTGTAGTTAGATAAAAGGAAACTAGTTTTATGAAGTAATATATTTTTTGAATTTTATGTGTAGGTCTTTGTCAAGTTTTGAATATTTAAATTATTTTGTGTATCTGGAACGGAAAAAAAGCATTCTATCAAGTAAAAAAAAGACGATTGATCAGTGTATTGTAGTTGATTTATTTCACAAGCGCGTTAGTCATTGTAATTTAAATCGTATGTCAATGACATAATAACAGTTACATATCGTTCATTAATAATTACAACATCTGTACCTAACCTAACTATGTTCAACAAATAAAAATATATGTATTTGTTAATTACATCAGCTGTGCCTTCGGGCTGTCATCATACTTCGTTCGTTTTCTTGATAGAATATTTTTTCTTGAAATAATACCAAAATTGACTATTTACCTCTGATAAGGAAGTATGTAATTGTAAAAATGATTAAAAATGACATATTTTTCATACCATGTCGTATCGTAACAACGAAACAAAAACATGTGAGTATTTTGCAAAAGGGAGTACTTAAAATAACAAGTCATTTTGTAAATACACTAAAAGCCGTTCACTGAAAAAAGCAAAATCATTATGGCACCTAACGCCCACCGGCCATGCACAGGAGTTTTCAAAAACTGCAAAACAACATGGCGGGACTAACAGGGTGTTCAATTTTGTGTCACTTTAACATGACGCTTGAATTGGCAATTAATTGCAATTAATTCGGCAGTATTATAACAAATCACATCATTTTCACTACAGCAGTTACACAGCACAAGTGTAGACTTTTCTTCTGTTTTGATTTAACTTTTTGATGTTAAATTGATGTTAAACAGGGTGGTTGGGTACAAGAAAATGTTTAAAAACAACTAAATAAGAAGGTACCCGATACTCTTTAGAAATGGATGTTGTGTCCTTTTAAATCCCTTCTTTTAGCAAAAAAAAAACCTGAAGATAGATTTTAATGTTTTCTAATTCTAAATGTTAGTTTTTTTTCTATAGTTCGATGTGAGGGACTACAGCCTTAATCTACGACTTGATATAACCTGAAATTCGGGCTCAAAGTTTAACCCTTCCAGAATAATACTAAGATCATATAATTATGCAACCTCTTCTAAACACAACTATAGTGTGGGTAGACCCCAAGTCACATAAATACAGGAAGATTATGAGTGTTGCCAGATGAAATAAATAAGGGGCTAAACATTTAACCATAGACACAGTCATACAAACTCCTTACAACCTCTTTTACAATCGTCATAATAGTGTTGCTAGACCTAGACCCCAAGTAAATTATAAGTGTTGCTAATCGAAATAAATCGACTAAAATGACCGACGCTACAAAAACGGCGTGTTTGTCCTTAAGGAGGCTGTGGTCCGTCACTGTTACCGTCACACATTGTTGACAGCAAGAGCGCGTCGCCCTTGTCGTCGCAAACCTTGGCCCAGGGCAAGGAGCGCCCGCCCACGCGGCTCAATAGGCACATCGACGCCTATGATGCAGCCGCGCTCGGCTTTTATTATAGGTTTGTTTCCTCAGCTCTATCGCGCTTGCTTTGTTATCTCACGTCTGAGGGAAAGATTGTTATACGGCAACAGTGGGGGAACGTTTTTAACACGACATTCGCAATTTGAAATGATGTAAGGGCATTGAACGTGTTCGAAATTTGAAATGACTAAAAGGATTTGAACGCGCTGTTGGATTGTTAACTTTCAGTATTGAGCTTAAAGTTACAAATACAACAATGTACCCAGAGGTATTATGGCATTTCAAATGACCGCAGTCGACGACTGTGTCTACAGTTGCAATTTTATTGTGACTGTAGTGACGCGTCTTCGTGAAAAGTTAATGAATTAACATGAGAGTATGGTAACCACGTCCCAGGACTAAGTCTAGACTTGCCGACATAAGGGGATTTCTTCTGGAAAATAAAAAAAAGTGAATAAATACTGAATAAGGAAGAATATAAAAAGTCCAGACTTTAATGCTCATATTTGATTTTTTGTCGGGACTTTTGAAGTGATAACCCCCAACAAGAAAGCCTCTGGTCTCCAAGATACAAACTGATAGTCATATGGGCGTGAAATAACAATGCTGCATTAGTATTTAATCTTCATTTATGATTTTGTTCATATTTGCTGGTCTTTAAAGGAAAATAGACGCAACATTGTGAGCAGTCTGTTTCTGGCATAGTTCAAATCAACCAAATAAAGTATTAAATATGAACAGATTCATACATTATTTTAAGTTTCGCTTCGCACTTAAGCTTGAGCTAACCTGACTTCAGCACTAAATCCTCATTCTGTTATTAATTATTATAACCACTACATACACACTGCATTCATAACATACAATAACGCTTATTTAAGAATAGTAATTCTACACATGAGTTAAGATGACAATAAAAATGTATATTCGAGCATTTAATGAGCATAATGTACATTCTATTATTTACTTTATCATTGTTAAAAAACGCTTCTGAACTATAAATTAGGCATCTTCGCCATGCAAATATACATCCATATATCCTGTACGTTATAAAAGCTATACAGGAGTTCTTGTGATAACGTATTCCTTACAAGACAAGAAATTCGCTTCCGTCCAAATATTTGAAGTGAAACTTCTTATGCGACTTCCAACAAGGTTGCGTTAAACGTTTAACGCTACCATGGCGGGGGTATGAAAGCACTCATTTCCACATTACGAAGTTTCACTTTTTCCGCGTGGAGGGACTCCACGCATAATTTTTTTAAATAGCTTCACTTCATATTGTATTTGTAACTAAATAATTCAATTTCAGGAAGGGAAATAAGATTTTAAACCGAGAATTACGTCTTGTAGGTAATTCGTATAATCACTTGTTTTCCTGACTATTATTTATAGTTATGCATTAAACGGTAAAATTATTAATTGATATCACGACGAGTTCCATTTTGCGGTGGACTTGGCTGTTCATTCATAATAATGACACATTTTATGAAGGATCCACAACAAACAAATAAAGGCACACAACATTTTTAATACATGTCGCCATAAATCAGTAATACCTGACCTGAATCGAAATTGGTGATTTGTTATGAACTTATAATTAGTAGGACAATGAGTCCATTTACACCTTGCATTTATCAGTATTCTGTCTGATCGCGTGTCGTGGATGTAAAAGGTATCAGAATATTTTTACATCCAGAATTCTGCACTCCATTGCTCTTTGGCACTCTTCAAGGCCGATCACAAAACTTCTGCACTTCATCAATGCAACCAAACGCATATCTAAACTACGCTACGTTTACCAGTGGAGTAGGTAGTCGAGTACAGCAAGCAATAGAGATCTCGCAAGTAAAACTAAATGTGTAACTTACGCCAGTTTACTGCAAAATTGTAGCTTGTAGGTTGTAGTAAGTATAGTCAACCATAGATAGTTATTCAATTATTCTAGAAACAAAAAAGGTATTTTTATGTTTCTAGAAAAAGTGAATAACTTTATCAACGAAAACTTACATTGAATAATGTAAAAGCTATTTATTTTATGGGACGCAAGTATACACTGAGAGCCAGCCCCTACTTCTAAAAACAGTATTATTTCCATGTCAGAAAGAGATGGAGCTATACGACACTATCATTAACACTAAAAACGGGATGTTTACTATGTTTACTATTCATTTTGAGTTCCAAATATTTCGGCGCTGGTAGAAGCACTTTGATCACGGATAAACTGTGAAAAGTTATTGCGGTTGGGTGTTTATGACCAGAAAAACCGATCTACCTTCTTCCTCGTACGTTTTACGCACTCGGTACCGCTACCACTTTCACTCAACTCGATTCTATTTCCGACACACGAAACTCACTGTTTCACTCGCGAACCTTTTTCGGCACTCTTTTGATTTTTACACAGTTGAACCACTGGATTCCAGGCTCTTGACAGTTGAAACCAATCCTCCCGGTTGAAGTTCTTATATTTGGTAATCTCAATGGTTGATCTTACCAGTCTAAGTATACAAGGTGTAAACGGGTCTTGGAGGTATTTAAACAACAGTTATAAGATTAAAAATTAGTATTAAAAAAAATACTTGTGAAAATGTTGGAACTTTGACCTCCAATATCTCCGTAACTAGAAGGTTCCCAGGTATGGTCCAGAACAAAAAAAATAACGAGGAGAACAAGTGCCTTTCGACCTCGTTAATGTCTATTTATACCCTTTATAGTGGCGTTGTTAATGATAGTGTTAAGCCTCGTATTCATGTTGGTGGTTTATAAACAGTTGCAAACACGTCCACACACGTCAACATTTGTTGATAAACTGATGTTTTCGCTCACCGGGCGTCAACTCAGCAACACAAGTGTTGCCCGCAATATGTTCACAGCAACTCGGCAACATGTTCATGCAACCATGTTGCTAAACTAATGTTTACCATGAATACGAGGCTTTAGTGACCACGTCAGTTTAAAAACTTATATCCTGCATAGCTCCAACTCCGTATGTCGTGGTGGTAGGCCTCCCACAACTGTAACAAAAACAAGCTTACCCCATTAACCGTTGTATAAATCTGCCAAACGACACAGTAGCAACATGGCGACTTCGAAAGCGTTGTCGATGTCAGCGCCGGGCGCCATCAATCTGGAGCACAGCACTGTCAAGTTTGACAACGAGATCAAGAAAGCAAGGCATTCTATCACTACGCATACTAATTTGAAGGTACTGCTTATGGTCTCTATGGCTATATTCTTTTGGGTTTATATTTCTGTAGCTCCTGGTGAAGAATTTTTGGAGACTTCCACCTAAGCTTGGTTGGTCTTAAGGTGCTCCCTCCCTGGAGCGTTTGCCTGTAATGTAACAATCCAAGATACTATTCTGTACAGAAACAAGTGATTGTTACAAATTGTATCGTTACATACTGCGTACTGCAATGCTCGGTCCTCCTCCCTCACTGATGTAATGCTCGACTCTGTAACATTACATTACAGGCGAATGCTCCAAGTGAGGGAGCACCTTTATGTTGATTAAACGCCTAGACCAGGGATGGGGAAACTTTTTCCTTCGCGTGCCCATATTTACTAACGAAATATATATGGCGGGCCAAGTTGTTGCATATTTGGCTATATTATATACTGAAATAAAAGATTAATATGGGGTTTTCTGAAAATGTATTGTACAATATTACAAAATAAAAATTGCAAATAGCATTAAATTAAACTTTTAAGTTAACTGGGAAGTAGAAGGTTGAGGGACGTTGGTCTTTGTGGGGACATGTGACATATGGAACTGTTTTTGTTTTCTGCATGATTTCATCACAAGCCGGCTCCATCTGTGATGCTGAAATTTATAGCAGTGAAAAAAGGTAGTCATCCGAAAGCCTATTACGAAGACAATTTTTTCATAGCTTCACTTGATTTTTATTTGATGGTCGCGGGCCGGAGATGGCCCGCAGGCCGTAGTTTCCCCATCCCTGGCCTAGACGAATATGACGACTTAAAGTCCTTTAAATTACACATCGAATTGGTAATAGAAAACCCAATGTTGTTGCCATATACACAATCTGTTAATGGCAAAAACAGGACCTTATGTTAATCGCGAATTCGTTGGTAGAAAATAAAATAAAGTACCATTATTTTGATAAATTTGGCAGTTGCAACGCAGCAGCATATCAACGAGCCACCCGTCAGCGGACGCAGACTCTCTCCTGGACGACGACGAAGACGACGAGGACGGCTCCCCGGCTGACGCGTGCCGCTCGCTGTCCTGTCTCACGGACTCCACGGACCACTCCGCACCCGTAAACTTTGACATGAGCAACAGAGTAAGTGGCTATAAGGCTTGGTGAGGAACTGCTTGAAACAGAACGTAAGGTGCCTGGTGCACGCTGCGGGACTGTTCGAAAGAGATACTGTGGCCCTGGAACACAAAGAGCTATGTAGGAACATGGATGGGTTTAAGTCGGTATAAGTCTGACACTCCTTCCCGCTCCGCCCAGAGCGGGGGGGGGAGTCATTTGATGATTCCTAAGGTGCCTGGTGCACGTCAGCCGCATGCACGATGATCGCTCGAGAAATCGCTTGAGAAAAGTCTCCACATGATGGTTGCCGGAAGACAGACGGCACTGCCGAAGCCGGACCAGAAAAAATTGGTGAGATGATCAGGACGCGTACCGAGACGGCTGGTTCGAGGAGGCACGGGAAATGTGGAAGGAATTAAGGGAGGTCTGTGACTAGCCGTGGGATAATAGAGTCTTAAAAAAACGGTGCCTGCTTAGTTCGTACTCAAAAGCTTACAACTTGTATATGGGGCTCGATACATCACTATCGAACCCACTTCTTACCAGTACTAAACATTTTTGCACCCTCTCTCGACCATTTTCAACCCTTTTTAACAAAGAAACTTTTTCAAAGCTCCTCAATACAAATACACCTCTGTTATCCCCAGGCGAAGCTCCCCCGCGGCATAGAGAACATCCGTCCTCACATCGAGCAGGTCGACAACGTGCCGCTCCTGGTGTCTCTGTTCACTGACTGCTCGGCGCGCTCCGTGCAGCAGATGATACAGATCATGCAAGACTACGGCGAGGTCGTATGCGTCATGGGGTCGGCGGCCAACTGTCTTAACATGGAGATATTCATGCAGGCTGATGCAAGGTAACCTCACAATCATGTACCCAGTCTTTTTAGGGTTCCGTACCCAAGTAATAGGGTCAAACGGGACCCTATTACTGAGACTTCGTTGTCCGTCTGTCACCAGGCTGTATCTCATGAACCGTGATAGTTAGCCAGTTGAAATTTCTACAGATTATGTATTTCTGTTGCTGCTATAACAACAAATACTAAAAACAGAATAAAATAAATATTTAAGGGGGGTTCCCATACAAAAAAGTGATTTTTTGCTCGGATTTATAAATAATAGTACGGAACCCTTCGTGCGCGAGTCCGACTCGCACTTGGCCGGTTTTTTTTCAACTTTTTTTCCTAGTCTGTATTGTCCCACTCTTCTCTCCGTGCGGTGTTCTCGGGCCAATCTCTCTCAAACGCTCCTAAGTAGTCACGCCAGCGTTTCCTAAGCGACGACACCCGTCTTCTGGGACCCACTGCATGACGTGACCCACTTTTTCCATCTATGCTAGTCTTTGAATGCAGCTAAATACCGGTATTTTACATGGAGTGACTTCCTGTCAGAAGTCCTCAACCCAGTTACTTGATAATATGATACCCCTTTACTGTCGGTTGTCAGAATTTCGGACTTCTGATTACTCGTAACTAGAGATGAGTCTGATATCATGTCACAGGTAAAAATCATGGATATTTTAAAATCATTTCATCAAAGACAAAATCATCACTGCTAGTAAATCTAGAATGAACGCGAACTTCGGTGATTCGGATCGGACGGTCCCGGGCCGTCTCGGGTGTGTGAATTGCGACGTTCCGAGGCTGCGCGATCGGCGATTCTGAAGTCACAGAAATCGCATATTTCTATAAAATCACCGGGACTGGGTGCGCGAAACGGCATTAATGCTTTCGCTTACGTTGTTTACATTTGCGTGCGACATGCGCTGCTTTAAAATACCCTGCCATGAATGTCACAAACTAAGAAAAATTTAATTACGAGCGCTAACTGACAAACTCGACAAATGCCTACAAAAAAAACTAATGACACTAATGACAATGACTGATAATTTCACTAAGCTGTTCCACGATCATTTGAGTATCTACTCACAATTGAAGTGACGAGATCTAATACTCAAATAAAAATCATTGATGATTTTGTCATTGTTCCTGCCATCGATATTTTTTTTGTCATTGTCATGCAGTCATCGATACAGAAAAATCATCACTCAGCCCATCTCTACTCGTAACCACTGCGACTCGACAATGTAAAGTAGCCTTTTACGGGGACGGGGAGGTATTTTTGTTTTAGCACGAAATCACACCGTATTTTCTTTTTTTTTAGCCAATTCTATTACGCATACAAACATTCCTAATCACTTTTTTTGCGATTTCTCGTGCACATTTTCTTGAATATTTTTAAGGAAGTACTCGTACTTGATCAAGGTCGTGACACTCCATTCTTCCATCCCTTGTCTTATTAGATCGCTGATTTCTTCTAATCCCATTTTAGCATAGCAGTAGAGCCCCTGTACCCCGTATTGTGCCAAAAGATGCCGCCGTACCAAGTCCCGGAGTCGTGCATAGGACCCATCGACCTGGCGAGAGCGCTCAACTCTGTTCCTTGCTCCCTTTCGGTAAGTTCTGCCAAACAACACCTTCGAATCTTACCTTGGCTTATCTACACTTTGGAATGCTTGAACTACAAACATTGTTCATCATCATTATCTTGCCCTTGTCCCAATTTATTTGGGGTCGGCGCAGCGTGTCTTCTTCTTCCATATTTTTACTTTGACCTACATACATAATGTTCCAAATCTGCCCAAGAGGCGTCTCGTACTGTGAATGCCATGTATTACTAGACCCCTCATGTAAAAACGAATGTATGTAACAATCGAATCAAATCAATTATCAAATAGCCTTCATTAACAATCTTACAAGTCATCTCAAATTATGTCATCTTATTTTTACATATTACTATATAAATGTTTAGATATATCAATATTATGTTTTTCTTATTCGACGCCGGTTCCTTGATTGTCTAACTTTTCAGCATAGGTTCCTAAGTATACTATTTTATAACTTCTTCTAAACATTTTCACGCTGCTCAGTTACAAAATAAATGGCAGGACCAGCCGTTTACAAACTACTGTAGCCAAAAGGTATGTATTTAAAGTATTTTCGCTCGAAAATCTACATTGAAAACCTAAAATTAAGGTTAATTTCAGAATGACAAAAGCTACCTAAAACGAAATAAGAACATGAGCCCAAAATTTTTAAAATTGAACTGAGAATTATGAATCTTACTGACACATCCCCTGTTAGATTTTGAACTCTCAGCGCTAAGTAGTGCATTGAAAATCCAGTGGAAACCAAACTTTATCATACAGGACTAAAGTTCTTATTTCCAAAGCAAGCTCACTTTACGATAATGTCTACAGATGACCCGTGATGCTGACGTGTCGCTATTCACCCTAATCACGATGTCGCGTCACTATATGACTTGTCTATGGAACAGCACGCAGTTTTGGATATGTAGCGTGTGCTTCATCGCTCTGCTGCAGGTATGTAAAATTAAATACATCATCATCATCTGCCTTGCCGACTTCCAACCGGCTGCAACTGAATACCAGTATTTTACTTCGCGCGACTACCTATCTGACTTCCACAACCCAGTTAGTACAGGGTAATACTAACTTCCATAAAAATCAAAAGTCATTTATTCAAAATAGGCTGATAATCAGCACTTTTTGAACGTCAAAATTACAAGAGACAGTACCCCAAAACGCCCGCCCTAGGAACTAGGAAGTGGTGAACCACTTCCTAGTATTTTAGCTGGGAAGAAAAAGTGGCGGCACAAACTCCCCAGCAACACATCTGACTGTTAGGTCCGAATCACATCACATAACATTACCTTGGAAAGACTGTTTGACAGACGGTCATGACTCTCAAAGATCTATAAAGCGCAACACACAAGGAGCGAGCGCGGGACGGGCGGGGGCCGGGTGACGCGCGGGAGCCACGTCCGTCCCGTTCTCGACCCGCTCCGTTTGTGGTGGCAGGCTACGGGCGTAGCTCGTGCGCGTCACCCGACCCACGCCCACTTTCTGTGTGATTTGGGCTTAAATGTCAATTGAGACTAACGGGTTAACGTGCTTTCCGAGGCACGGAGGAAACTCAGTATGTAATAACAACAACAGACATTTATTTGCAGGCAACTTTGGCCCATAGATATATATTTATTTAACACTTCAAGTACAATGTACAGAGGCGGACTTAATGCCATAGGCATTTTCTACCAGTCAACCTACCTGTCCTATATACCTTACAGACTAACATACATACACAAGTACGAGTACAGCTTAACCTGAAGAAGTGAAGATCGACCCAAGCGGAACTCCTAACAAGTCGTATCATCGACACGATAGAGGAAGCTATGAGTATAGATTGACAGATGTGTTGTGTGGCACAGGTGGGTTCGCTGTGCGCGTTCGTGCCGCTGTCGCTGAGCGTGGGCGGCGCCGTGTGGGGCGGCGCGGGCGTGGTGCCGGCGCTGGCGGCGGCGCTGGCCTTCGCGCCGCTCGACACCGCGCTCATGCAGAGAGCGGCCACGCGCCCGCAGCTGCTTATGAATGCTAAGGTCACATATTTGTTTTTTTTTTTTACTTTTGCGCACCTGTAAACTATTCTCGCCGACAATATTGTTGACGCTCTGTGCATAGCACGCGTCGTTGTTAGTTGGCCAGGGGGCATAGTCTCATACTTTTTTTTTTGTATCATCCTAATCTGGGCAAAGGGGGAGGTCCTGGCTTTCCAATTTTCCATAACGTGTGCCTTTTCCAACCATTCCGTTAAGAATGAGTCCAGATCGTCACGCTAGCGTTTCTTTGGCCTGTCTCGGCTACGACCCATACTTTTCAATACAAAGTTTTTTTCCTCACACGTTCCTAGCACGGCCATGGTAAGATACGTGAGCAGCTCTTAACTATTCAACGCCATCTAGACTTTTTTTGTATTGCTTAAGCGTCACACATAATATAACTTAACTTTTTATCCCCAAATGGTTAGGCAGTCATGTTAAAGTCTAAAGGGCGAGCCTATTGTCTTCAACCGAGCACAAACCCAGACTCCGAGCTACTAAGAAATTCCAGATGGAAAAACTCTAACATAAAGTGTCTCACCACCGCCCACTCGATATCCACTGCGCAAAGGATGTATGAAAACCAGCAGAATACATTTGCTCCGTTGGTGTAATTGCTATGTTGTGGAATTCCATCATCTGCCTACCTTTTTCCCAACTATGAGGTCAGCTTCCAGTCTAACTAGATGCAGCTGAAAGGCGCGACTACCTATCTGACCTGCATACCTACTTAGTACTGTGTGGCGTTCGATAAACGAATAAATAACACTGCCCGACATGGGAATCGAACTTGCTGTCGATACGTAAGACGTAGAAGCTGTTTAAATCGCTTTTTATCTTTTCTTCGTTTTCTTTGCATTTGATCGTACAGTAGTGATATTCTGTTTTTATGTATTTTTATTGCAGTTTTCTAACTCAAACCATTTCTCCACCAACAGATGGCAGTCTTCGTATTCTGGTGCTACGCTCTAAAGTTCCTTCCAGCCGTCCTTTCGATTCTAGTCCTTTACGGGTTTACATTACGCGCTTTCTGCGAGCAACTGGCCCAGGCGACCAACGCGACTGCGTGTTGGATAGTGTACCCGATCAACGCGGGACAGTTTAACGCAACGCACGACCTGACGTTGAAGAGCTGGCATGGTTGGGGAGACGACTTTTATGATGGCTTCTATTTGGCGCAGCATATTACTCTGGCGTTGATTACTTTGCATTTAAGTGAGTATTAACACCTACAATAGATTTTACTTTTTACCTTTTCCGAACTCGTGCGTTCTCTTTCCCAACTGTCAAAAAAAACCAACCACGAAGTTTTTACAAAAAAAAAATCATAGGAGTTTCTAAAAAGAAGCTAATAATTTGTTTCAATATCAGATTTAATGATTTCAATGAGTTAGGTTAGGTTTCATTTCAAATAGATTTAAGTGTGAAGAGATGCCACTTCAAAAAAATGGCGTTTCTCAATTTGTATTTTCTTTTTGTTCAATGATGTTCTGCCAATTAAATGATTTCATTGATTCTCGGTGGCAAAAAGTCACCGACTTCTGAAGTTAAAGTAATTTTGCATTTTTTTTTAATATTTAAATAACAAAATTGATATTGATGTATGATACACCGTGAATCTTTTTAAAGGTGTTATATGTCCTTTTAATTCATGAAACTTGTTTCGATTGAAAATATTTTATAAGTTGTGTCAATCACATAAGAATAAGGCTGCCTGTCCACCGAAACGGAGCGAGGCTGCGAAGTGGAGAAACGGAGAAATATGAAAATGAAAAAATGATTTATTGTTTTTGCCAAGTTTTTTCTTACCAACTAGTGATTGAAGCTTTCTTTTAGGCGTCTAAAGCCTGTGTTAGGAAACTCCACTCTTCCATAACTTATAACAATAACAAACTCGTTTTTTTTTAATACTTATCACCGTAAAATAAATTAGAAAAAGAAAAATACAAAATTAAGACATAAAAAAAATAAAAGTGTGAAAGTGATTGTGCTTGTCAAACGGTGTGTGGGGAATGATTAAGTGTGAGTGAGTGTATGGGGGGTAGGGTGAGTGGATGAGTGAAGTGAGTGTTGAGAATAAAAGCGTGGTTGTGTAAAAGGGTGTGTACTGTATTAAGCAATAAGATGGCGGAGTGTATCGGAGTTTTTATGCAATCCTATTGGTTAATATTTCTCAGTTTCTCCGCTGCCTTGCTCCGCTTCGGTGGACAGGCAGCCTAAGATATTACTCCATCACTCATTCTTGTATTCACTATAAAATTATCATTATAAGCAATTTAGCACATACTCTTAATATCGTATCTCCTGTATAAACTCATAAAATAATATGTATTCATTTTCAGTTGTGATATCATTGTCATTTGTTCATCGACAATCTTCTATATGGCAGAAGTGCTTCTGGGCTAATAAAGTTTGGTCAGTCACTGTGGTCATCTTGTAAGTAAACATATTTAATACATAACTAACATTTAATTTTTCATATTAAAATAATCGCCCTGATCCTTTATTCACCAAAGTACATAGAGAAATATGATCAGATGGTAAGCTTAGTCCATCAATCCCATTATTTTTACCTAACTGCTTTTGACAATAAAATTGTTAGATGTAATAAATAGTCAACCTTATTGCTAAAAGCTTTAGGTGCAAAGCCCAGAATGGAAGGAAATGGATTCAGGGTTGTATTAAAGATACTATAGGCTAATAGGGCTCCTATCCTCTTGATTAATACCCGGTTTCCACCAAAGCGGAGAGGATTCAAGATTCGACCAATCAGGAGAGACGAGATAGGGAGATGTGAAGATTTCAACCAACGTGATTGGTCGTCAGACGGCATAGTTGCCATCGGCGAAAAACTTGGATGACGCTAGCACAGGACCGCAGAGATCGGCACATGAAAGGAGAGGTTTATACCCAGCAGTGGCTGAATTCAGGCTGTGGTGATTGGAATGATTGCTAGATTCCCGCAAGTCTCCTCTCCGCTCTGCCGGTTAAAATCGCCGTCTGGAAATAAGTTTCTCATTGCCCGTTCCACATGCCTTAGAAGTTTTCAGTCTCCCTCATGCATTCCCTTCCAAAATCAAAATCAAAAAATCAAAATCAAAAGTCATTTATTCAAATTAGGCTGATAATCAGCACTTTTTGAACGTCAAAATTACAAGAGACAGTCCCCCAAAACGCCCGCCCTTCGCCACTTCCTAGTGTTTTAGCTGGGAAGAAGAAGTGGCGGAACAAACTCCCCAGCAACACATCTGTCTGTTAGGTTAGAAGAACCAGATTCTACACAATAGTGTTCAAGTTCATATAAACAAAGAATCTAATTAATGTCACATGTCAGCTAGCACACACCAATAATAAAATATTAAAAAATAGAGAAAAAAAAAAAATAAAGCCTCCAGACTAAAGGGCGTGCCCGCTTACACGTGCATACCGACGAAAAAAAAATAAAATAAAGTAAAAAAAAATGTATATAAATAAAAAATAAAAAAAGGAATCTATTCATGAAGTTATATCACATTTCAGTAAGCTAATTTGGAGAAAGAACACAAACATTGTCTTGAGTTCAACCCAGCGACCAACTATTCTTATCATTTAAATAGTCGTTAATGGAATAGTAGGCCTTTGAACAAAGGTTAGATTTTACTTTGGCTTTAAACGCATTAAATGGCAAATCTAGAAAGGAAGATGGTAGCTTGTTGAAAAAGGTAATACCAAGCCCTACGAATGAGTTATGAACTTTATGAAGCCGGTGAAAGGGAGCACGTAGTTTATGCTTATTTCGAGTGTTTATATTGTGAATATCACTGTTTTTACTGTACAAATGGATATTTTGTTTAATATATAAAATGTTTGCAAAGATGAATTGTGAAGCTACCGTGAGAATACCAATCTCTTTAAAAAAATCTCTCAAAGAAATTCGTGCACCCAGCTGGTAAATTGCACGAACCGCTCGTTTTTGAAGAACGAATATATTTTGGATATCAGCGGCTTTGCCCCACAGCAGAATACCATAGGACATAATACTGTGAAAATAACTAAAATAGACTAACCGTGCTGTATCAACGTCAGTGTATTGTCTAACTTTTCTGACGGCATATGCGGCCGAACTAAGCCTACCCGCTAGGCTTGATATGTGTGGACCCCATTGTAATTTTGAATCTACTGTTATACCCAGAAACACAGCTGAATCAACAGTTTTAAGCTCCTCATTGCCGAGAACAATGTTGGGACCTAGATTTTTAACATTTGGTAAGGCGAATTTAATACTTTTAGTTTTCTTGGCATTAAGAACAAGGTTATTTGTTGTGAACCAATCTGTGACCATTGATAGAGCGCTGTTTATGTCTCCAAAATCTTGTCTATTCCTATCTACTTTAAAGATAAGAGAGGTATCGTCAGCAAATAGTACTACATCACAAATACCCTTCAAATAATATGGTAAGTCATTGATATAAACCAAGAATAAAAACGGTCCCAGTATTGAGCCTTGAGGTACACCTAGCTGAACAGGTAGCCCGGAAGATTTCGCGCCATTGACATCTACACATTGGAATCTATTTTTTAAATACGAATCTATTACATTTAGGGCCTCATTTTGAACACCGTAATAACGTAGTTTCCGTAAAAGCGTGTCGTGGTGTACGCAATCAAAAGCTTTTGAGAGATCGCAGAAAACACCGATTGCATTTTGCGCGTTTTCCCACGCGTTAAATATGTGTTTCAACAAAGCAACCCCCGCATCTGTAGTCGAACGACCTTTGGTAAAGCCATATTGATCGTTGTGAAGAAGGTTGTTTAGATTAAAATGTCTTAGCAATTGATTAAGTATTAACTTTTCAAAAATTTTGCTAAATGCAGGTAATATAGAAATTGGTCTGAAGTTACCAATATCATTTTTACTGCCTGATTTAAATAGAGGGATGACTTTACTGCTTTTCATAAGGTCAGGGAAAGTACCTGAATCAACGCATTTATTAAAAGTAACAGCAAGATAGGGGGCTAAGATTTCTATTATATTACTCAAAAGTTTAATGGAAATACCCCAGTAATCACCTGTGTTTTTAGACTTAAGTGAATTAAAAACATTAACTATATCACGAGGTGTTACATGTTCAAAACTAAATACGAGACCACATTTGGGCACGCTACTATGCAAAAGGTTTTCGGCTTTAGACGGCGACGAACTTAAAGAGCGAGTCGTAGTTATAGGTATGCTAGCAAAATACTCATTAAATGCCTTAGCTACGTCGGCTGGATTATTAACTAATTTGTTATCAACCATGATTTCAAGTTGGTTGTCTTAATTCCAGAATCCTTGCGCAGTTGTCGTTCAGCGGCATAATGCTAAGCAGCAGCTACGGCTTCTGCGACAAGTGGGGGGTGTGCGAGCTGCAGTACTACGTCCCGTGGCCGCTGGCTGTGGGCTACGCCGCCTCGCTGTTCCTAGTGTTCGCACTCAACGAGTTAATCAAGTGGCAGGAGATCAAGTAAGTTTTATAGCAACACTGTCTTCGACGCTGTAGGAAATTAAGGAGGGGTAATATATTATGACAAATTACTTCATTTATGATGACTCTAGTAAAGTAACAAGTCAAAACTGCTACTCAGAAAACTTGATAGCACTTCAACTGAGATCTGTTAGTCTGAGCTGAGTTATTCTTGTGTTCGATGTTCGAATACAAGCCCACGGTCCGCAATTGCGAAAACTAGGTAGATGTGTTTGTAGCAGAGTCTAATGTTGAGATAGTTGTGTGGAATGACTAAAATGGATAAAGTTAGAAATGGGCATAAAAGAGTAAGTTTGAAAATGGAGCCTGTTACAGAAAAGATGAGAGGGAGTCGTCTGTCTTGGTATGGACATGTGATGATGCTCTCATCTCTTCTAGTCACATGTGTTCCATGAGTTCCATCTCTATGCAACACATGTGACTAAAAGAGTGATGAATATAAATACGGATGGATGGAGAGGGAGAGGAAGACCAAAGAAAAGATGGATGGATTGTGTGAGAAAAGATATGAAGGAAAAAGGAGTAAATGATAGCGTGACGATTGACAGAGGGGAATGGGAGCAATAAAACGAGGTGCGCCGACCCCGAATACCATGAGACAAGGGCAAGAAGATGGTATCGAGTTTTTGTCACAGGTAACTAAGCCTACATTGTGGAATGCAATATACAACGTGTAACGTTAAATGCGCAAAACCTGAAAATAGTTTGATCAGAATAACGAGCAGAATCAATTGAACCACTTTTTAATATAGGTCACATTATAAAAAAAAATCTTCAATACTAAAGGTGCCCTGTCTATTTGTTCATGGGTCATAACGTGCGCAAACCCGCCAAAATAGGTAAAAAATCAAAATCAAAAGTCATTTATTCAAATTAGGCTGATAATCAGCACTTTTTGAACGTCAAAATTACAAGAGACAGTCCCCCAAAACGCCCGCCCTTCGCCACTTCCTAGTGTTTTAGCTGGGAAGAAGAAGTGGCGGAACAAACTCCCCAGCAACACATCTGTCGGTTAGGTTAGAAGAACCAGATTCTACACAATAGTGTTCAAGTTCATATAAACAAAGAATCTAATTAATGTCACATGTCAGCTAGCACACACCAATAATAAAATATTAAAAAAAAACAAGAATTATTAAAGCATAAAGGGCGTGCCCAAGCGGGCACGCCCTTTATTTTATTTATATTTATACATATTATATTATATATATATATATATATATTATATTTATACACGTGCATACAGACAAAAAATAATAAATAAAAATAAAGTAATATAAAAAAAAGATAATAAAAAAATTAAGTAGAAGATCTATGCATGAAGTTATAAAACAATCAGTAAGCTAGTTTGGAGAAAGAACATAAACATTGTCTTGAGTTCAACACAGCGACCAACTATTCTTGTCGTTTAAATAGTCGTTAATGGAATAGTAGGCCTTTGAACAAAGGTTAGATTTTACTTTAGCTTTAAACGCATTAAATGGCAAGTCTAAAAAGGAAGATGGTAGCTTGTTGTAAAAGGTTATACCAAGCCCTACGAATGAATTATGAACTTTATGAAGCTGGTGAAAGGGAGCACGTAGTTTATGCTTATTTCGAGTGTTTATGTTGTGAATATCACTGTTTTTACTGTATAAATGGATATTTTGTCTTATATATAAAATGTTAGCGAACATGAATTGTGAAGCCACCGTGAGAATACCAATCTCTTTAAAAAAATCTCTCAGAGATACTCGTGCACCCAGCTGGTAAATTGCACGAACCGCTCGTTTTTGAAGAACGAATATATTTTGGATATCAGCGGCTTTGCCCCACAGCAGAATACCATAAGTCATAACACTGTGAAAATAACTAAAATAGACTAACCGTGCTGTATCAACGTCAGTGTATTGTCTGACTTTTCTGACGGCGCGGCGTATGCGGCCGAACTAAGCCTCCCAGCTAGGCTTGATATGTGTAGACCCCATTGTAATTTTGAATCTACTGTTATACCCAGAAACACAGCTGAGTCAACAGTTTTAAGCTCCTCATTGCCGAGAACAATGTTGGGACCTAGATTTTTAACATTAGGTAAAGCGAATTTAATACTTTTAGTTTACAAAACAAACACAAATGTTTGTAGTTCAATTTAAATTTTCTCATACGCGGGAAAAAAATAAAGAAACTATCAGAATTTACAGTAAAACAGCACATAAAACCTTTACGTTTTTTTAATGTTTTTTTTTTTTCTCTCAGAATTAGGTTAATTGAATTAAAAATCATTTGGGGTGTCTCAGGTTTTGCGCATTTAACGTTACACGTTGTAGAATCGAGTATTGAGTATTGAACGTCTTGGCTCTGGGCACTAGCGAGTTTGTGAATTTCGTTTCGATCCGATTTCATAACATCGCGCCTGAAATCCCCGAAAGGTTAGGCAGACTTGTTCCTAATTCGAAGGACCATTTTTAATGTGGACCGGTAACAATGAAACCACACAAAATAAAGTTTATAGTGCACTGTATTTATGTCGGATATGCATTAATAAAAATGGTTATACGTGTTACACTGGCAGGTGGCGAATGTAGACTGACATTGATCCGTTCAGTGAAATTACTAATTACACCCACATTTCGCCAGTTATGTTTGAGTCCCATGTAATAGCGAGCGAGCCTATTGCCATCAACCAGGCACAAATCTAGACTCCATGGCTGATACTAATAAATTCCTGATCGAAAAACCAAAAAACACTACCAGACCCGGGAATCGAACCCAAGTCCTCATCTCATGCTCAGCAGTCGCGCTTGCGACCAATAGACCAACGAGGGAGTTCGATCCGATTTCTTATACTGATAAACTTAGTTAATGTTATGATCAGAGGTCGGAATTAGACAGAGTTATTTGTGTACTTACACTGATGAATACAGCAAAAGAATAAAGTGGATATGCCTCAAATCCCGAGATTAATTTTAAAGAAGAGAAAAATCCCGTGATTTATTAAATAAAAAAGTTATTTACTTTTACTTATTATTTTATTTAATTTTACATCGGATGTCCGAAGTCCCGTGATTTATTAAATAAAAAAGTTATTTACTTTTACTTATTGTTTTATTTAATTTTACATCGGATGTCCGAAGTCCCGTGATTTATTAAATAAAAAAGTTATTTACTTTTACTTATTATTTTATTTAATTGTACATCGGATGTCCGAAGTTACAAAATTCCAATGCACACACGCAAGGGAAGTTCCATTATATATCAACATTTCGATGCAAGTACAAAAATAACTCTACCTAATTCCGACCTCTGGTTATGATTGATGTTTTATTTCCTACTTCTTTCCTCGTCCTCCAGGGCTGACGGTCGCAACCAGCGCCGCGCTCGCCTGGACTTCGGCACCAAGCTGGGAATGAACTCGCCCTTCTAATCTAAGTCTATCTAGTCAATTACGCTTTAGTTCTACTGTGAATAATATCGTATCGGAGCCGTCTGGCGTTTATTTTGTAAGAGAAATGTGACATGTACTTAGTACTATTTTGTACTTACTTTATTTATATGATGTTTTGATGATTTTAAATAAATTTTCGTAATATAAAGTGTTTTTTTTCTTTGGCCTGCTTCTCCCTCTCCTTCCATCAACATCAATATTCATCGCTCTTTTAGTCACATGATGCTAATGATGCCATGACATCTGACAGAGGAGAATAGAAAAGAAAACCTATTGCGCTGACCCTAAGGTCCGGCGCCCACTATCGGTGGGGCTCGGTACAGCTCGGGCGCCTGAGAGCGGCGTCGGGCGACTTCGGGCTGCCCCGGCAGCCGTAAGCATGGCTAAGGACGCCGAGGCTGTCTTCGAGTAGCTCGGGTGGCATTTTCGAGGCAGACACGTCGCAGAACAGTCATTTCGATCACCGCAAAAATGAGAACTAAGTTCCAATCCACCATTATAAATACACACGCACAACTGTTTTCACGTAACGTTACGACTGCTCTGCGATGTTTCTGCCGCCCGAAACCAAAATCAGCTACGGCGTCCTTAGGTGTGCTTACGACTGCCGAGGCAGCTCTCAGGCACCCGAAGCCGCCCGAGCTGTACCGAGCCGCACCGATGCCCACCGATAGTGGGCGCCGGGTCTAAATAGAATGGGGCAGGAAAATGATGATGAAAGCGTTTTTTCTTTTGTACCTAGTAGGTACATGTTCTTTTACAGGGATTAATTAAATACCTAGCAGACGTCGCCGAGTGGCTCATTTCAGAACAAAATGTATTGGGTATGTAAAGTAAAATAAAGAAACCACATAATTGAAAACAAATATTTTTTTTATTTAAAACTAAATTATGATAATTTTGTGATGCTTATTAAATGTTGCCAGTCATTATTTTGTTATACCAATTCCTTTGTTCGCTCTGAGGTCAAGATTAACAGACTACATGTAGATAAAAACATATTAGAACATGTTACTCTTACTTCAAACTACCCTCGTACTACTTACTACATTACTAAATTGACAATGTTCCACTTACACAAGACTTGATTACTTCGCGTAGTTGACACTAAATCATCTTTGAAATCAAACATTTAAAACTGCCGCGTACGCCGATTGCGACCGCCACTCTACAAAGAATACATAATTTAATTTTTTTTATGGTTAATAACATTATTTTATATCTTTTCAATTAATAAACTACATTAAGGTTAGTCGGTAAACGCTTGTACTTAATAGGTACGTAAATAATGTTCCTATCACTAGGATTCATCTGGTAAGTCTAATATTTCTTGAACGAACGACGCGACGTCAATCTCCTGACTGTGATCTAGACAGAACGGGTGGGTGAGCAGCGCGTCGTAGTTCGGTCTTTGTTTGTAATCTTTCTGAAGACATTGCACAATTAGGTCCTCAAACTGTGCAGAGAACTGGTTGGCGGGTAGTCTCGGGGGGTCGTCCTTAACTACTTGCTTGAGCTGTTCGAAGGGCGTACCCCACGTGTTGTAGGGGAACGTGCCCGTCGCCAGCTCGATCAGGGAGATCCCGAGCGACCACACGTCGCTGCGGATGTCGTACTGGCCCGGGTTGCCGCTCGGGTCGATCCTCTCGGGCGCCATGTACGGCTTGCAGCCCGCGTCAATAGTCTTGGCAACAGAGTCAACCAAGTATCCAGATATACCAAAGTCACACATCTTCACCTCTCCTTTCCTGTTGATCAGGATATTAGAAGGTTTTACATCTCTATGGATTACTCTGAGCTTAGAATATAAGTAGTGTAAAGCGCTGACTACGGAAAATGTGATTTTCCCAAGAATGTTTTCAGGTATGGTGCGCTTGTTGTGGTACACTTTCATATAGAACTTGTCGAGGCTCATGTCCATGACCTCCATGCAGATCCAAACGTCTCCCTCGCGGAACATGGCACCGTAGAAGTGCACTGTGTATGGACAGGCACTGGCTCTCATGGACACATCCAAGTCCATGAGCAGACGTTTCAGCTCTGTAGACTGGGTGTTGAATGATGCTGTGATTCTCTGTGTATAGAAATAGAAAACACTTAGCACAACAGTTTTGAGAATGCTATGGAAGAAAATGTATTTACTGTCTAGCATTGATAAAGAAAAACCTTTTTTGTGGCTGTTGGCATCCTCAAAAAAGATTTTTCTTTATCAATGCTAGACAGTAAATACGACTGTTTTCCATTCAAGTGCTACTACTTCATAGGATAAAATCAGTCAGTTTTCAATCAAAAAGAGCTTGTCCACATCACCACGTAAAACGGTGCGGTGTCGCGGCGCGTCAAGTTGACGTGTCGTGCTAATTTACGTTGCCGTGTCGTAAAAATGCACGTCACGATGCCGCAATATTAGACGTTGTCGTGCCATGTAAAATTCCGGTATATTTTTCACTCACGAACCTGTGAGTATGTCTCTTTCTAAATATGGACCACACAAGATGTATTCTGCTCCAGCTATTCTTAAGAAGACGCTCATAATACAGCCAGCACGATTATAGTTCAACAAATGAAAAATCAACTGAGCGAACGAATCGTAGTCATGTACTGCTTCCGACGACGTCCGACGCGAGATTTGGTGGCTACGTTTCCGTACCGTGCATTAGCACGTCATGACAACGCGATGCGACACCGCACCTTTTCACGTTAAGGACGTCGTGATGTGGACAAGCCCTAAGGAGGTTTCTGACTGTCAAGCTGATGGCTGGTTTGTTGGCTTATATTTCCAGTTACCTTGACTGCCATAGTGGTGTCACTAGGAATATGCTTCATCTTCTCCACAATGCCATAGGCTCCACGGCCCAGATCACAAATCTTGATCAGGTCATCTGCATGGACCGTGAATGTTTTGTCATCTACTGTTATTGTTGTCTGCTTGTCCAAGTTTCTTGGAGGTGTTCTAAGGAGCAATACAAAACCTTATAAAATATAAATTTAAGAAAATTTGGTACAAGTTAAAAATGTTATCCATTTTTTTTGTTGTTAATGACACTATAAAGTTACTACAAGTTAACAAATACTATATTGCTATGTCTGCATCCATAAACTTATCTTTTATCAGTAAAATCAAGCTTGGATATCTAAATGCCATGACCCCTGTAGTCAGAAATCTTTTAGAGGCAACCTATCAACTGTCATTAGCCATTATCTATCTAGGTTTACCCTCCTACCTATGGTGGCATGCTTATCATTTTGTCCTTTCAAGATTTCTTCCTCACTACGAACTGTAACTAATAATCACATAATCAGACTTCTTTTAGGCCAGTTTTAGTAATATATGCCTATATTGATATGTAATACTCACTGAATTTAACAGATACCACAAGTTTTCAGGTGATAATGCTATGATTTTGGAAATTCAAATGAATAATCTGTTTACCAAAGGTTTCATGTGTTTTATCATAGACAGGGATCCCCTAATTTGGATATAAGGAATTTCTTCATTAGCATAAATATAATTTTATTCGTATTTCGATGTAAAGAACACAAATTGTAGCTAATGGATATGTCAGGTAGACAGATTAGTGCTGGTTGACACTCACACGACCTGTTCTTCTGGGGGTTTGAAGTTGAAACCCGGCGGCGGCAGTTTTCTCCTCGACATATCGCCGACGTCCTCCCAACAAGATCCGAGCCAAAAACCACAAATCCGATCAGAATTTCAGCAAATCCCTCCACGATACGCTTCAGACCAAACTGTTGACTTAGCGGTGTAAAACACAAAATTTACATCTAAATCACACAAATATCCCACAAGGCAATATTTGGCTCAAGCCTTTAACTAGTTTATCGAAAAATATCCAATATTATTCAATTATTTCCAAAAATTATGCACTCTGAAGAAGGCAGCTAGGTTTTGACATTTGAAATATTGTGTTGCCATAGTTTTACTTATCACACCAAGCCAAAAGTTTGGTATTCTCGATAGTCTTGATTGTTTATATACCATTAAAAAAAAATAAGATGAAATTGATAAGTATTACGCCGTCCAATAAGTCATGTGTTAGGCAGAGATGCATTGCAATCAAGCATATTAAGTTATTAATCGGGCAGTGGTCTCGGAATATGCAGCGTCTGGCTAAGAACGAGTTTAATATTTCGGGCTGCTACTGCAATGGCGCTAAAACCCAATAACACTTTACCCGATGTGGGAATCGAACCAACGTAAGTAGAACTGGTATTCTGTACCCCTACCCACACACCTACATTGAAGACGCACGATAGCGCAGCATGCACTACGTGGAGAGAATAATTAAAAGACAATAGAGAATCCTACTAATATTATAAACGCGAAAGTTTGTAAGTATGGATGTACTAGCTTCTGCCCGCGGCTTCGCCCGCGTGGAGTCCGGAAACGGAAATGCCTACATATGTGTTACCCCCGCAAAATAATGTCGAAAATAGTCAATTAAATGTTATATTTACTTAATATTTGTTGTCCGCTGGTTCGCTCGCACTTTTTACTAACTACCTCCTACCCTACCAACTTACCCTACCTACCTGCCTACCCTACCCAACCCAACCTACCCTACCCAGAAAAATGAAGGAATAGGGTAGGGTAGGGGTAGGTAGGGTTGGGTAGTTGGGTAGGTTGGGTAGGGTAGGTAGGTTGGGTAGGGTAGGTAGATTGGGTAGGGTAGGTAGGTTGGGTAGGGTTGGGTAGGGTAGGGTAGGGGTAGGTAGGGTTGGGTAGTGTTCCACGCGCCCCTCTGAGACGTCGCGGGGGTAGTCAAACACCTCACTCCCCCCTCAACCTGATATGAGGCCCGCCATAGCAGGCCGGCACCAGCCGGGGGTTGCGGAAGAGTCGTATGTTCCCGCGACCCCCGGGGTAGGTGAGAGATGGAACACCGGGGTGGTTTTTAGTCAGTTGGATTCTTATAGACCCCTCCGCCCTCCCCAGGCTGAGGACATCTGTGCGGATTTTCCACACCGCAAAAAAAAAGTTAGGGTTGGGTAGGGTAGGTACTGTAGGTAGGTTGGGTAGGGTAGGTACTGTAGGTAGGTTGGGTAGGGTAGGTACTGTAGGTAGGTTGGGTAGGGTAGTTACTGTAGGTAGGTTGGGTAGGGTAGATGGGTTGGGTAGGGTAGGTAGGTGGGATAGGTAGGCTAGGGCAGGGTAGAAAGTTAGGTAGGGTTGGGTAGGGTAGGGTAGGTAGGGTTGGGTAGTGTAGGTAGGTAGGGTTGGGTAGGGTAGGTAGGGTTGGGTAGGGTAAGTAGGTAGGTAGGGTAGGAGGTAGTTAGTAATATTAAGTAAATATAACATTTAATTGACTATTTTCGACATTATTTTGCGGGGGTAACACATATGTAGGCATTTTCATTTCCGAACTCCACGCGGGCGAAGCCGCGGGCAGAAGCTAGTTAAGAATAAAACAAATATTTAATAATATTATTAAAGTATATTTCTTTCACTTATAAGTAGAATATATCCGGAAAAAACATGGATATGGTTATTTAAGATTCACTTAGAAGAAAATCTGATAGCTCTAACAGCATCCTTAGCTTTCTTTACTGCTTCTTCTTTAATTCTATGTCGTTTCTCTTTTTCTGCCAACCCAACAACCACATCATGTTGCAAAGCACTCTGAACATTGGCTTTAGCAAATAATTTACTTAACACATAGTCATCATCATTTTTTTCTTTCTCTCTATCTCTTTTATGCTTCTTCTTTTTCACTTTTTTCACTGCAACTACATTTTCTACTTTAGTTTCTGAATCAGGAGAATGTTTTCTTTTATGTGGTTTTTTAGTTTCTTTAGCAATTAAAAGTTTATCTCTTTTCTGTGTTCTTTCTTTTACTGCCTTTTCTTTACATTCATTATCTTGTGGATTCACCTTTTCTGCTTCATTTTCAGGGTTTACCCCTCCACCATGGTCACTTTCTCTTTCTTCTTCATTTTCTTGGCTTTTTAAAACATTCTTTAATAAATTTTCTTCATAATCCTTTTTTATGTGCATATTCACTATATCTAATTCAGATAGTATGCTTTCAAATGGAATATTAGTAACTTGATCATCTACTAAATTAACTTCAGGCACTGCAACTTTAGGTGGGTTCAGTAGTAGTTCTCTTTTCTTTTTGTACTCTTCTCTGGGGTCTTTCTCTTCCTTATTCTCCTCTTTATCCTTAGATATCTTCTTACTTATCTCTCTTGCCATCCTCTTCATAGCTTCTATTTTTTTATTTGAAAATGAGCTAGTTTCACTGGAATGTTTGTCATCACTCTTCCTATTTTTTGCATTATGATCAACATTTATTTTGGTGTGTTTGAAAAGAGAGGCAGTTTCTGTGTCTCCATCACAGTTCAGCTCTTCAAGAGTGAAAAGACCCTGTAATGTGCTAGTAGTCAACACATTCTTTTGATTAGGGTCTATTAATATTTTGTTACTGAGGAAATGCTTGAATATCTGCCTCTGATAAATCTTTTCTTCAATAGTTCCGGCTGATAGTAGTCTGTAAACTGTTACGTTTCTTTGCTGACCTATTCTCCAAGCTCTTTCCTTAGCTTGGTCATCCGTGGCTGGGTTCCAGTCAGGGTCATATATAATGACTCTATCAGCACCTGTGAGATTAACCCCTAATCCCCCAACTCTAGTTGTGGCCAGGAACACTAAGTATTCAGGGTTCTCATTAAATGTTTTGATCATATTCTGTCTCTGCCCAACATTCACTGAGCCATCCATTCGCAAATACTTAAAATCTTGAAGTTGTAAATATTGCTCTAGTAAACACAACATTCCTCTGGACTGAGAGAATATTAAAGCCCTGTGACCTTGTTTTTGCCAAATTTTTAATAAAGAATGAACAACAGTCATTTTGCCCGATCTTTTGTAGTTGCCAAATGTTTCTGGGTCAATGTCATCACAATCTTCATGAGCCTCATAGAGGTACAAGTCAGGGTGATTGCATATCTTCCTCAAAGTACAGAGAGCCACCAATATCCTTGCCCTTATAGGATCCCCATATTTATTATCTTTGTCTAAAATACTTCTTACTGTGTTACCAGTGAGATATCCCATATACAGATCTTTTTGTTCCTGACTTAGGGCACAAAATAACACTTGTTCATTCTTCTCTGGTAGTTTAATATGACTTTGAACCTCAGCTTTTGTTCGCCTTAACATGTAAGGTGTAATAATTAATTTCAGTGCCTTTGCAATTTCTAAAGCCGTTGCTTCTTGATATTCAGTAGCATTAGCATATCCCCCTTGAGTAATGGGCATTGCAAAATGGTCCATAAATGCTGCATAAGTGCCCAACAAGCCTGGTCGCATAAAATCAAACAATGACCATAGTTCTTGTAAGCTATTCTGCATAGGAGATCCTGTAATGATTATCTTATGAGGAGTTTGAAACTTCTTCACAAGCTTACTGACTTGGGTATCTGGGTTCCTAATTTTGTGTCCCTCATCTAATATAATGTAATGCCATTTCCGGGCTGTAAGATCTTTAGTGTATTTCACAACACCAGCATATGTGATCAACAGGATCCCATGTGCAGTGTGTAGGTCTCTGATCAGTTGGTTATGGTTTCCTGCATGGGACCCTGTGTGATGGAGAACAGCGACTCTTAAGTGTGGGCACCAGAAATGAAAATGAGAGACCCACTGGTAAATAACAGTTGCTGGAGCAACAATAATGGTAGGACCAAGACCTCCCCAAGCACCTAAATCACTTTTGGACAAACCTGCCAGAAATGCAATTATCTGGATTGTTTTTCCTAAACCCATTTCATCTCCTAATAATCCTCCAGATTCTACTTGGTGTAGTTCCCATAACCACTTGACTCCAATCTTTTGGAACTTGTACAGCTGCCTCCAAATAAAGTTCGGTACTACTAAGCCATTCTGCAGTTCATGGAGCTCTTCTGGGTCTTTGTTACCCTCTAGCACATACTGCACATCAGCTGTCATAGAGTCGCCATCATAATTACTTAATTTAGCTGCTGTTAAATTTTTCTTCCAGGTTTCTATTCTCTCCTTGTAACTGGAAGTGTCACCATCATCAACAATTCTCTTTAAGTTATGTTTAGGGCGGGCAGTGGGGGTGGAGGTAGAGGGTTCAGCAACTATATCAATAATGTCATCAGCCTCGTCGGAAGGTAAATATTCATCGTCAGAATCTTTCTCTGAAGAAACTGTGGATGTTCTCGTTCTGGAAGTGGTCGGCACTGGTGTATCTTTGGATGTCTCTTTTGGAGATTGTTTTCCAAAATGTTTCGATTGCTTTTTCGATATAAATTCAGCAGCAGCTTTACTTTTTTCAGAAACATTGTCTTTTTTACTTTTAATTACAACTTTCTGTTTCGCAAGCGCCAGTTGGCTCTCTAAATATTTATTTATATCAACCATTGTTCATAAAAGTATTTTTATTTTATCTTCTTTTTCAATTTGAATGTTTTTGTTTTCAACAGTAGTGTTTTCACGAAAGCCAAAAACTTAAACAAGTCTGGTCTTGCAAGTGTTTGGTTGGCGACTTGACGTTTGTTTGACATTTCATTTATTGACGTTCATTTAGCATTTCCTGCTTTCCGAAGTTACTCTTGATTTCTATCTTTTTCATTATGTAATATCAAAATATAATTACTGATAAAAAACATTCCATTTCAGGGCTATTAAATTTGTGTAATAATTACTGTTACTGTTACTGTTACTGTTAGCCTGTGTCATCCCACTGCTGGGCAAAGGCCTCTCCCCATGACTTCCAATTGTCTCGGTCCAGGGCCAATGTGGACCACTGTTTGCTGGTCTTGTCTAGCTCGTCCCGCCATCTTCTACGAGGTCTACCACGACGCCTTCTGGTTGGGTCAGGACTCCAGAATGTGGTTATTTTGGCCCACAGATCATTGGGCATCCGGCAGACGTGGCCCGTCCAGTCCCACTTCAGCTTAGAGGCTTTTTGAACAACATCAGTAATTTGTGTTTTGGAGCGCAGTGTGGTGTTGCGTACACGGTCGGTTAGTTTTACGCCTAGAATGCTGCGCTCCATGGCACGTTGGCAGACCTTGAGTTTGGACTTTTGTGTAATAATTATTTAAATTATTTTTGAATGTTCTAACGATTCTTGAATAATTTGTAGCCCTATCTGAAAACACAAAACACAAGCTTTACGTCAATGTCAAAAGGCCTGGCAACAGTGGCAACGAATTGTCAAATAAAAAAGCAATAATTTGCACGTGTGGTTTAGACAATCGAGCACGGCTTTATTTTAAGAAATATTAGTTTAATAAAATAGCAGTCAATAAACTTATATACAATATAAGCATAATTACTTATTACGTGCAACTTATTCTACCGTTTACTCAAAAAGTGTGATTAGGATTTTGAATTTCATAACCTCGTGTATTATTTGTTTAATTCGTTGAAAATGCAGAAAGTTAAAAGAAAATTTAATGAAGACGATGCTAGTTCACCTAAGAAGAAGAAGGTGAACTCAGACAATGCTGACGGCAAACCGGCAGAAAGCGAAAATGGCAAAAACAATAAATTCAAAAAGGATTTCAAGAAGGATGGTGCGAAAGGTCCAAATAAGTTTGGGAAGCCGAAATTCAACAAAGATGGGAAGGGAAAGCCAAGTTTTGGGAAAGATCAAAACAAATTTGGCAAAGGAAAGCCTAATTTTGGCAAAGATGGCAAGGGAAAGCCTAATTTTGGCAAAGATGGCAAGGGAAAACCGAGTTTTGGCAAAGATGGCAAGGGGAAGCCTAATTTTTCGAAGGATCAAGCCGATGGGGAGAAACCGAAGTGGTCTGAGATGAAAAAAGAGAAGAAAGAACTGAGGTTAACAAGGCGCAAGGCTAAGGCCACTGCTGAAGTGTTTGAGGTGTCACATAAGGCTAAGTTGTTAGCTGCACAGATACAAAGGTAGCTAAAAATTTACTTAAGCATTTTACCACTATTTCCTACTAAAGAAGAGAATTATTTAGATTGAAGTCATCTTTCTGCCCTTGTCCCATTCTACTTGGGGTTTACGCAACATGTTTTTGTCTTCCATTCTCCTCTGTCAGATGTCAGCATCATTTACTCCTGTCTAATGATTTAGATCAGCGTTTCCCAATAGGTGGGTTGCGACCCGGTACCGGGCCATCTAAATAAAATACCGGGTCGCAGCATTTTGAATTGTTTAAATCATAAAAAATTAAAACTTAATGTACAAGTAAAAAAACTGTATAAAGGCGGTCTTGATTCCTTGGGTATTTGCTACCAGTCCACCTTAGAAAAAATTGCTCCATTCACACAAAATACTTTCTATTTTACTTAATGTAATCAGCGGAGGAAGAGGTTTTAAAGTATTGAGTGGGTCACTACGGGCCAGTGTGACATTTACCGGGCCATGGCAGAATAATGTTTGGGAAACACTGATTTAGATTGAAGTAATTAAAGCTAAACAAAAAATATTATTTGACTGATATTAAACCAATTCTGTTCCACCCATGAACCTTCTTTTTATAATTCTTAATATTTCTAGAAAAGTGGTGAAACAAGACTTCAGAATGAATTCCTGCAAGGAGCTCCACTGTCTGCTTAAAGGCCACTACAAATCTATAGCCTTAACACATGATCTCAGCCGTGTCATTCAAGTTTTACTAAAATATGGTCCAGACGATATCAAAAATGAGATTACAGAAGAATTATTAGACTTGATGGTTCAAATGGTCCAGTCAAAATACGGGCAGCATGCGGTCAAACGCATATTGAAGTATGGTACAGAGTTTATACGTCATGAGGTACTCAAGAAGTTCTATGGCCATATTGTGTCAATAGCTACTCATGCAATAAGTGCACCGGTGTTGGACTATGCATATGGAGAGTTTGCTACAAAGAAAGAGAAGTGTCATATGCAGCAGGAGTTTTATGGAGATATTTATAAGAATGTAAGTTGATTTGGTTAATGAATTGAAGAACATAACTTTTCATAATATTATGTTCTTGTTGATACACATTTTATTCTGTGATACAAAGTTATTTAAGTTCTTATGAATTCCTTAAGTAATTAATTGGTAGTCATCATTCCCTTATCCCAAAATATTTGCATATTGGTGTATTAATAGTCATCTCAGTACTTACCCCTTGCTAATCATAACAGTCCATCTATCATCTCTGATCTTCCACTACTCTTAAAATAACATTGAAAAACTAATTAAAACAACTACACATTTGAATAGATGTCAAAAATGTTTAGTTGTTTTGATTAGTTTTTGTCTTATATTTTATCATGCTGCAACTTTCAGAAAACATACTCTTAAAAGTAAATCTTAAATGTAAAAAAATAGTTGCCTCTACTGGCTTTGGCAATTCAGAACATTTAAAAAAAATATCTACCTTTCCTCACAGACAAAGGATGACAAAGTGAAGACAATTAGTGACACATACAAGGACAGCCCTGTGATGAAGACTGCTATCCTGCAAGCCTGCAAGGCTAACATACAGAAGATTCTAGACAAGAATCTACATGATGGAGAGTAAGTACTTTATTTACCATTAATATTTATTGGGTTATATTTATTGACGAGCTTACATTTAACGCAACATTGAGTATTTCTCGTTGTCCAATGAAATCCAATCATATATATCACGGACGCTTTTTTTTACGAAATTTACAATATCTCTGCACATTATAAACTGTTGGATTCTGAAAACTGAAAAATTGAAAAAGTGATAAAAAAAATGGTGAAAATTGATGGCCGTGGGCTGGGTTTACATATAACAAAATATGTAGCAATTAATATAAATAAGATTAATACCATTTTCAGCACAAATATATACTGCTGCTACTCAAATTATTTTAAATTGCTAAGATTGAACACTTAATTTACCCATACGCAAAATACGCGTTTGGCTCCTGTACACAACACAATACTAAGCTGACATCAAACATTCCAGATTATTCCACTCAATTCTGTACGACTACATCCGTGAGTGCAGCTCAGAAGACCGCGTGGAGCTGATCTCGACCTTGAGCTCTCTCATAGTGCCGCTCAGTAACTCGCTACCCGGCGCCAACGCCGCTTCCATCTGTGTGTGGCAGGGCACTAATAAGGATAAAAAGGTGGGAATAATAAGGATATATATGTAAAGAAATCTTGTTTAGGAATTGTAGAAGTGGACTGGATAGAATATCCAGTGTTTGAAATGTCGTAAGGGACATTACACGTGCGTGCATTTCAACTTTTTGCATTGAGCCGAATGTTCCAAATCCATTGTCGATACTCGATTTAATAGCCATTCAAATAATACCAGTGCTGGGAAAACGCCTCCTTCCATAATTTCCAGTGATTTCTGTCGCCGCGCTTATTTCCAAGCTTTCCCCTGCTTATGGCGCGCCGATAACCCCCTTACCGCTGCGTGAATGTGGCGATGACCCTACGTAAACGAGGCGAAAGTTCGGCGGTTTAGTGGTCAACCAGTCGTCAAACGGGTCCGCTTGATCCCGTGCAGCACTTATAGGTGTGCGTTGACCTTAATTCTGTAACGTCAACAGACACCTGCAATCATCAACCCATTGCAGTGAACTTGAGGGGGTTGGTGATTGCAGAACTCTTGTTGTATTAAATAAAGGTAGTAAACTTTATTTTCATTAATTTGCAGACTATATTGAAAGTAGTGAAAGAACATGCAGTGGCCCTCAGTAAACACAAGACTGGCTACCGCTTATTGATCGCCATCTTTGATTCCGTCGACGACACGGTTCTAGTCAAGAAAGCCATTGTTTCAACATTAGCAACCAATTTGAAGAACATTGCTAAAGACCATTGGGGTAACATGGTAAGTTTCCAATATAATTATTTAGTATGTAGTTGTTTGTTATTTTCTTATTTTTCTGCTTATAACTTTTGAAGTACAAATAATAGGTGGTTTGGCCTTAATCATAATTGTGGATTATATTGTTAAAACTGTATGCTCTAATAGGCAGTTTTTTGAGTTACCATAACCTAACTATAATACCTACTTTATCACCAAATATCACACTATACATAATATATGTATAGTTTGACTTATATACCAAAAAAATCACTTCAAAAGAAGTAAAATCAGGTAAACCATTTAAAGGAATATTCACCTTTCTTTTCAGACATTACACTGGCTTGTAAAACCCAAAGATTCAGGCGCATTCCACCCCAGTTTCATCAAATTCCTTGAAGAGGGCGCCAAAAGCGGCACGTCCAAGAAAGATGCGGAACTCAGAGTGTCTGAACTGAGGGAGGCAATCCTGCCCGCTTTGAAGAAGGATATGGAAGAAGATCCTGCATTCTGGCTCAGTAGTAAGACGAATATGCTGCTGGCCGTCGCTGTTTTGTCGATAGGTATGTGTACTTTAGCTAAAGTAGGCACAACACCAAATCAAGTTCTACAAAGCTAGTACATATATGGATATCATTGTACGGGAAATCTATACAAAGCGAGGACATTTTATACTGAAAATGTGTAGCTTTGATGTGTAGCCATGTGTACGTTTATAAGAGTTAAAGTTTCAAATTGTTTAATTGGCCTAATTAATGTTCTTTTTAAGGCTAGCATTAACATTGCTAACTAACTTTGGCTTTAGTTGAAAAATCGAACAGTGTGCTTTTATTTAGATGCCCAGTAAAAGATCTTTGATTGGAATTTTTATTTTCGATTGTTCATGGATACGAAATTTCCTTTGGTAAAATTGAAATAAAAAAAATCCCCTTGTAAAATATGAAAATCAAACAGTTACGCGAAGAAAAGTAGTTGATCATAAAATATTTTCTCTTTCACAGAATCAACAAAAGAAATTCTAGATGGCTTAGCAAAGGTGATCTGCCAGCCTGAGTGGCGCATCACCGCCGATGGCAAGGACGTCCTGGCGGTGGAAGACGCTGGCATTCACATGTGTCTCAAGAAGCTGGCAACATTGGACAAAGACAAGGATGGCAACACTTTGGGTGAAGCCATTGCTGAGCACTTGGAGGATGACACAGTAAGTGTAACATTCTCCTTGTTTTTAAGTGAAAAGTTCTTTAGCCGCGTTGAGCGAATTTTGGTAGGGGAAACCTATGCGTTCGCGTCACCGATGACCTCAACATGCTCGTGACGTATTGCGCTAGACTAGCGACGCGTAGTTCCTTTGTTTTGCGATTTTACTTCTGTCGGGAGTGCTTATGACTGCCTCTGTTTTTTTTTCTTTCATTAAATGACTGCTGCATATATATTGTTTACTCCCCAAATTAATGAGGCGTCAGTAGTATGGCGCTTTACGACTCTTTTGATACTTTCATGTCATTGTCAGGAGGGTGCTGTAGGTCAACATTTGTGATATGAAATTCTATTAAAACAAGTTCAATAAAAACTTGTATAGCTCCATTTACTAATAGATAATTTCCATAAAATGTGTTATTTAGTAAATCAGTTTTCATCTTGTCCATCCAGAAGAATGTGAGTTTTTGGCTAGCCAAAGATATTTTAAATCATAGCAGGGTAGCCAACGCCAACTAAAAACACCTGAATTTGTCTCATTTCTTATTTACTTTTTCCAGATCGAACTATGGCTGCCAACCAACAGAGGGTGTTTCTTCCTTCTAAAACTAATTGAAAGCAACGAAAATGCCGTTGCGAAAGCTTTGAGAAAGAAAATTAAGCCTCATGTAAATATCTTAAAACAACAGACTTCGGAAGGCGCGAAACACTTGTTACAGACTGTTCAGAAAAAATAAACGTATTTTTAAACATTTGTTTTTTTCTTTAAACCTCAAGTCAATATCGATATTAGATACGAAGCAGGCCAAATGTCAAGCAATGTTGTACCACGTACGTCGCTACTGATCAGTTTTACCTCAGATTAGGCGTCACTGTTAAAATAACAGTGGTCTCTTAACTTGTTAAAATTAGGTTTGTCTGCCGTCTGAGGTAAAATAATTGTGAATGAAAATCCGATATTATGCCAGTTTAGTATAGTCCACTAAACTGGCATAATATCGGATCCCAGATTACTGCGTTTTTTGTAATCGGATTATTTGTATGTATTATAATATATTAGTTTGTTTGATCTGTATATTATTATTCCGTTTATTCATTTAAACAACATATTTTTTACTTTTTTAAATATTCCTTAATAAAATCAATAAAAAAAACATTTAAAAATATAAAAAATAGTAGCCCACCGGTATCGAGAACAGGGTCCAAGCTACCGGCGGTCAGGGCTCCAGAGAAAGGAACCTCCTAACGATACGAGCCGTGTCCAGGAGTACCGCTTTCTGAATCAAGCTCTTGATCCAGCTGCCTAACGAGAGCCTCATCAGATATTGGTCGAGGCTCTTGGCAATTAGGCCATTGGCTGATACGACTATCGGCACAATGATCGCTGAGTCAACATGCCACATGTCGACAACCTCGCGAGCCAAGTCAATATACTTGATTTGTTTATCTTTCACAGCCTTCACGAGGTTCTCGTCATGTGGAACCGTTATGTCAACAATCATTGCGCGCCGCTCTGATCGATCCACCACCACTATATCAGGCTTATTGGCTACAATAGTCCTGTCAGTGATGATGGATTGATCCCAATACAGTGTGATATTGCCATTTTCGAGAACTGGGTCGGGCACATACCTATAGTACGGCACTTCCGATTCCACAAGGCTGTATTTCAGAGCAAGTTGCTGATGGATAATCCTGGCTACAAGATTGTGTCTATGCAAGTATTCTCCGTTAGCAAGACGAGAACACCCGGAGATAATGTGACGGATCGATTCGCCCGATAATTATTATGTTAGGTAATTGGTATTTTTTGTTTTTGTACTCTACCACAATGCTGTCCTATTTAACCCAAAGGTTGACTGGTAGAGAATGCCTTGTGGCATCCGCCTATGTACCACCAATGTACCTGAAGTTTGATAAATATATTCTGTGCTGCTAGACCAAACGCAACCTTTATACTTTGCCATGTTATAGTCCGTGAGACAAGGTTTTATTATTAAAAAAAAAACTTAATTAGTCAAACTTATTTATTGTATTTAACTTTACAATTTATTTTCTATTTACCTACATATTAAATAGAACACAAATATTACAATAAAGTTATTCAAAATAATATTATATATATTTTTTAGAAGATCATTAAATACAATTTCTTAACTGTTGAATGAACTCAGCCTCATGAGTAACTATTAGGAATATGATGAAAGATAATCAACAAATCCTACATGTCAGTAAGACAGTACAATTTTGTGCAAAATAAAAAGTAATAAAGTAAGGCGAGTATCGGATCCGGTGTTTCTTGACCGGTACGAAGTGCCTAAGACTACAGCAGATCTCAACTAAACATTCTTAAGCCGAAACCAGCAGGTAAGTCCAATAAAACAGGAAGTATTTTAAAAATTTCTTTATTTAAGTATGGCAAATACTTTCTAAAAAAAAATCGCTGTCAAATAAAGTAAATAGTATAAGCAGTATAAAATATATCTTATTTATAAAATGCATAATGTTTCGTTACTTCTGGCATTAATCACCTTTCTGCCATCGTCCAATGATACTTGTGGTCGACGCAACATTTTTGCATTATATTAGCTATATTGTAATTATGTAACGAATACATAGTCAAATTATCTATAGAAAGAGGCATTTCTAGTTGTACAGTGAGGTCAGCAATATAAAAATAACATCGGCTTAAAAAACAAGTGGACAATCTGTAAAGGTCTGACCAACCTACAAAATATGATGGGGTTATCGCCGCACCTATTAATATTTTTACAAAAAAAATGTTCGTTAAACTTTACTTTTTTGCAATGCAAATCGAACACATTTTGGATGTGACTGTATATTTCTATTCACTTTTATCGATTGTCAACTTGTCAGACAGAGGCTACAACTAATTATACATATCATAATTCTCCTGCACTTTCACCAATTTTCTACTGTATTTAACTAATTACATATATACCAGGTGAGACACCGACGTGAAAACGGTTACCACATAGTGTCACTGACTCTGGCAGGGCCACCATCAGGGATTTTAATTTTGAAAACACAAAAAAATTGTCGCTAATTAGTCGAAATTTGTCGCCAAATATCAGAATTTGTCGGTCACTGGTTCAAAAGATATAAGGGTTTATTGGTGGCCGATCTGGAGAGAGTCTCCCCAGCAGGGCCACATTTATATCTCAAAAACTAGGGCACCTAGCAAAGATCTGTTTTCTCCCATATTTTGTCGCCAATTAGTCGGAATCAGTCGCCAAATATCAGAGTATGTCGGTCACTGGTTCAAAAGATATAAGGGTTTATAGGTGGCCGATCTGGAGAGAGTCTCCCCAGCAGGGCCACATTTATATCTCTAAAACTAGGGCACCTAGCGAAGATCTGTTTTTTCACATATTTTGTCGCCAAGTCATAGATCTAATCGGGTCTTAGTCTAGGAGATATAATGAGTTCAATTAGTAAGGTATAGTCCAAGAGCTAGATCGAAGAGTTCACGAAAAATTACCAAGAAAAAAAAATATATTAATATGTGTAATATACTTCTACTTTTATCGGTCTAAAGTCTTTAGAAATGTCCGAGAGAGATAAATTCTTAATTAAATTCATGTTTTTATGTTTTAAATTGCTAGGTTAGAGTGGCTTAAACTTCTTTGAAAACATTAAACCTTGCTCTTGGTCTATTTGGTGTCAAGATGTACAGTCGCATGCAACTGTTTTGTCAGTTTACAATGTTAAGCTCTGATTAACGTTAGAATAATAAAAAAATACCGTACCTTTAGTAAAATGTTTAAAATACTTAAACGTTGAAAACGTATTGTCAATTATTATCAAATTTTATTAAATGTAATATAAATTTTATTATATCTCGCTCTTTTCTCCGTTTTTGTATTTTCGGAATACCTAGAGATAACAATACACGAGTTCGTAACTATTCATAATAAGTTCCACTTTAATTTAACTGGCTGACTTAAACTTACGTGACGGGCAACTCGTTCTAAGCAGCTCGTCTGTACAAGCGCATCTATCTCTTTCTTACTTACCGTAAATGAAACGGAGCGCAGCGATCTATCTGCCTGCGACTAGTGGTAAGTGCACATTGTGTTAGATAAATAATTACGTATATTTATTGTAGATTTGTTTATAGGTAATGAATACAGCTTCCCTATGATGGGTTGAAATTATAGAATAAGTTTATATTTATTTAATTCGAAACAAACACTCCTCCATAAGACGTCATAGATACTGTCTAGAAACTACATAAAGTATTTTGTACTCGCTTGTACCACTGTATGGGGAAATTGAATTCTTTAATATCTTTTTAATTACACACCGACTAAATCTGTAACTTGGCGACAAATTACGACGAATTGGCGACAAAATATGGGAGAAAACATATCTTCGCTAGGTGCCCTAGTTTTAGAGATATAAATGTGGCCCTGCTGGGGAGACTCTCTCCAGATCGGCCACCTATAAACCCTTATATCTTTTGAACCAGTGGCCGACAAATTCTGATATTTGGCGACAAATTTCGACTAATTAGCGACAATTTTTTTGTGTTTTCAAAATTAAAATCCCTGATGGTGGCCCTGCCAGAGTCAGTGACACTACCACATAACCAATGCATCATTCTGAAATAAAAGAACTAGTAGGTACTAGTATATTCATTAACACTTCTGTAGGAAACAGCTGTTTTTCTTGAAGTGATAACTTCTTAAGGGAGGGTAAACCGCTTCGTTACGTAACGGGTTACGTCGCCACTCTGTCTGGCTGCCCTTTCTCTCACGCTTACGGCAGCAGGCGGACGGATTAGTTTAAGTTATCACTTCTGTCGAGCGTCTCGAGGCGCACACGTTTTTAGGGTTCCGTACCCAAAGGGTCAAACGGGACCCTATTACTGAGACTTCGCTGTCCGTCCGTCCGTCTGTCACCAGGCTGTATCTCATGACCGTGATAGTTAGCCAGTTGAAATTTTACAGATTATGTATTTCTGTTGACGCTATAACAACAAATACTAAAAACCGAATAAAATAAATATTTAATATTATCCCATACAAAAAAGTGATTTGTTTGCTCGTTTTTATAAATAATGGTACGGAACCCTTCGTGCGCGACTCCGACTCACACCTGGCCGGTTTTTTTTTTAAATAAACATTTAAGAATTTATATGTGGGTGTGCTTCAGAATGTAGTACAAGATATGTAGAAACCGTTTTCGCGTCGGTATCCTTTCCACCTAATATATTAACATTAATCACTAAGTGATGTCTCAAGAATTCACATTATTCTTTACAACATCATCATCCGCTGCCTAGCTTTACCCACTGCTGGGCATAGGCTAGGTCTCACTTTGCTTGTCACTCTTTACATACTTAGATACAATACCAAATATCATGATCATGTCATTCCTTTGTCCAAAGCTTGCCTATATTTTTATCAGTTACGTCATTTACTACATTCAGCGTCCTCTCCAGCAAGTCTTCTTGGATGGAGTCGATTGACCTGAAATATAACAAAAGGTGATTTTAAAACTTCGATTTATAGAGGAACATGTCCCTAGGAATTTTGTATTAACTCTTTTATGCTGGTAGAGTGGTAACTGGACGAACAAAAAATAAGGAAACAAATAAATCAATATGGCCCATAAAATAACCATCACTATAAAAATCTTTGGATCCTTTCAGAGTTCATCTCAGATTCATAGCGGGGACATTCGTGGATTTAAATATGTTCAATACTACACACATCAAAAGTGTCTAGGGATCAAGCATTTTTATGCGGATTTCTTGAGATTGAGATGTGGCTTTGTAATAAATTTATGATTTTATAAATTTATATGGATCCTTTTTGGTGCATTTCATAATTTGAATCAGGAACTGTGAATCAAATTCGAGTAAAAGATGAAAATCAGCTGTCAATATTTTCCCTATAAAAACATACAACGCATTGAAGACATTATTAGTGCTACTGTTTCCCTACTACTGATTAAAACCAACGTTATTATGGAGCGGCGACGTCATTTAAGCAGGGAAGAAATGCTCAGAGCCGTGGGAATGATAGAAGCTGGTTCCCGGCAACGTACTGTGGCTTTAGCTCTGAATACAAGTCAGAGTGTTATCAGTCGACTTTGGACACGTTACCGTAGCACTGGTACCGTGGCTGAGCGCCATGGAGGACGGTATCGCTGCACCACACGGAGACAAGACCGATACATTCAAATCTTAACTCGAAGAGCTCCAACAATAACCGCCATGATGTTAGCCGTGAGGCTTCATCACTCTTCAGGGAACTTAATTAGCGACCAAACAGTCAGAAACCGCTTGCATGAAGTGAACCTTCATTCCCGAAGACCGCTACGGGTACCACCTATAGCAATGCACAATCGTAGGATTCGATATCAATGGGCTCTTGAACACAGAAATTGGGCAGAAGAACAATGGCGTTTCGTGTGCTTTTCTGATGAGTCTCGTTTTGGTATGAGACCGGATACAAGACGTATACGACACTGGAGAACCCCTGGACGCCAACAGCGATTAAAATCCTGCCAGGAAGTCCATCCTTATAGTGGTGGAACCATCATGGTATGGGCGGGTATTTGGATCGGCGGAAGAACTGAGTTGATTTGGATCAGAGGCAACCTCAACGCTCAAATTTATGCTGAGACGATTGTATCAGACGTCATCGTTCCTCTACAAGTGCAAATCGGTCCCTTATTTCAGTTAATGCATGATAATGCACGACCGCACACCGCAAGAGTTGTAAGACAGACTCTCGCCGCAGCTAACATCAATGTCCTGCCCTGGCCTGCTCAGTCGCCAGACTTGAACCCGATTGAGCATGCATGGGATATGCTACAGAGAAGAGCTCTGCCGAATATGGAGGGTATCCAGTCGCAAGAAGACCTTTTTTTGTTGTTGCAACGAACATGGGCGGCCATTCCACAGCGTGATTTGGATGAACTCATTTTGAGTATGCCAAATCGATGTTCTTGTGTTGTTAGTGTTCGCGGTAGAAACACGGATTATTAATTGTTTAAGTTACCCAATAAAATTTTAAAGAAAACTGTTATTTCAGTCTTTTTTTCGAACTTTAATGTTAGTGGTTCAAATGTCAAAAATCCCTTTATTAGAAAATGGCAAATTTCTTTATTAATGCAAAGGTGACTTGGTTTATCGTTACTGTGACAAACGAAAACACTTTATTTGATGAATCCTTAAAGAAAATTTTAATTAATATCAATCAGGAGAAAAGTTATTGCAAAAATATATGTTGATCCCTAGACACTTTTGATGTGTGTAGAAGTTGTTCATAATGATAAGTACAATAACCCCCAAAACTAAGGTAGTATGACACTCAACCTTGGTCTATAAGTCCGCAATATTTTTAGACCTCGCGCTTACCAAATTAAGATAAAAACTTGTCAATCAAGCAATTCATTCGGCACGAAAAAAGAAACGAAATAATATATATCCTACTAATATTATAAACGCGAAAGTTTGTAAGTATGGATGGATGCATGGATGTTTGTTACTCTTTCACGCAAAAACTACTGAATGGATTTTGATGAAATTTGGTTTGTAGAAAGCTTATACCCTGGATTAACACATAGGCTACTTTTTATCCTGGTCTGCGCGGGTGAAACCGCGGGGCGCAGTTTGTTATAATGTTCTTGGCGAGCGTGTCTGGGGCGGCGCACAGTTGTCCGGATTTTCAAAAAGGTGGACATAGGATCGAAAATGCATATCTAACTTAACAAAAAATTGTTTCGTATAGGAAATTTAACGCTGATTAATACTTATTACTACAAATTTTCAAAAAAATATCTCCTTCAATTCAAAAAAAAAAAATTAATATAAAAATGTATGGGAGAAAATCTATTTTTTTTTCTTCCGTTCAATATCAAAGTATAGCAAGCAAACCTTATATTCTGGTAAGTACTTATTGTCCTTAATACGACGACATATAAATTGCTTGTGTATCCCTGCGGCCTTGGCGCCTACGATGCTTTAAAGTTTACAATTTTAATTTTGAATTATCTTAATATTATTATCGAGTTTTTCAATTTAAATTAATACAAAATATCATTTTTAATAAAACAACCCCCCGCGTGCCCCTTCCGTGTATTAGGCTCGCCCCCTATTACATGGGACTTAAATATAACTAGCGAAATGACAGTACTATAGTGTAGTTACACCTTTGCCGAACCCTTCGGGGAATGTAAAGCGTGATGTTATGATAAAATAAGCATCATCTTCAGACTGCAACTCTTGTAGATCCATATCGCAAGCAAGGTTTGCTTGCTATACTTTGATACTTTCTGAACGGAAGGAAAAAAATAAAATAGATTTTCTCTCATACATTTTTTATTTCAAATTTTTTTTTTTTGAAGTGAAGGAGCAGTTTTTTGTTAAGTTAAATATGCATTTTCGATCCTATGTCCACCTTTTTGAAAATTCGGATCACTGTGCGGCGTGGTCGGGATTCAGGTACTAGGAGCACATACCTTACCCGGAGATAGTTGAGCGTGGAGTTGGTGATGCCCTGGCACTTTCGCGTTTATTATATTAGTTGGGATATTGTGTGAATTGTCCAAAATATGACGATAACTGTTTTAGCTACGCACTAAGAAATGCCGTCTCTATACAAGGAAACACCGCAAACGTCATTTACCAAAAAGGTGGTAGGACAATTCATTATTAATATATTTTTCGGCAGTTAAATACCATAATATACTTACTTTTTTCTAACCATAATGTATTCTTTGGATGGCTTCTTACTTTGAAAATCACAGACTTTAACACAACTATTTATCCTCTAATTATACTTACTTACTTACGCGAGCGAACCCGCGGCCAACAACTATTAAGTATCTATAACATTTAAATGATTATTTTCGACATTATTTTGCGGGGGTAACACATATGTAGGCAATTTCCTACCTCTACGCGGGCGAAGCCGCGGGCAGAAGCTAGTATAATATATTTCCTTACATATTTTTTTTTTACATTTAAATATTTACCTGTTAGCATCCAAAACTTCCCAGTCATCTTCTTTTAACTTGGTATATGTTTCAGATACTTTCTTCTGGAAGTTTAGTACTTCATACCTATAAGGAAAAAAGCAAAACATGAATTAAAATCAAGCCAATATCTAAATATGAATAATATTGACAACATTATGAGCCTTCTCCCACTGCGACTATTTGTAGTGATGCAAATTCATGCCGGCCATGACACAGTCGCGAAGCTGTCGCTGAATGTGGTCTATCATCCAAATAACCACGATTATAACATTAATTTATTCTCAGGCAACTTTGAACCCATAGATACCATACCTATCAATATAGATTCTGTCACGCTTCAGTAGTAGTGACTCACGAGCGATTCTCGATACACCTAGTCGCCTCGACAGTGAGCAAAGGCCTCATCATCATAATCATTATTTCAGCCGAAAGACGTCCACTGCTCGACATGGGCCTCCCCCAACGCCACATTGACATAAGGAGGGTTTTGCCATAATCGCCACGCTTGGCAGGCGGGTTGGCGATCGCAGTACGGTTGATACAAAAAAAAAAACACACAGAAAACGCTGCTGCCCATTCTCTGGCCAGTCCCCTAAGCGAAGGCCTCAAACTATATAAAACAATGCGTGATCATCATCATTTCAGCCTATAGGTCTTTATACACCCAAGTGTTGCCACATCACCCGGTCCTGTGCTTGTAAATGGTGCAAGTGAAGGTCTATTTACAAAGGAGGAGTTTGAGCTTTTCACCATAGTAACTGGCATAGTTAAAAATTTTGGTTAAATCAAAATGGCGGTGAGGTGACTATGTCATTTCAGTTCATAACAATTTCAATCAGTTAAAAATAATGATGTATGTCCAGAAAAACATGTTCTAATTTGATAAGATGACCTGGGTCACTGACCTTTCCATGCCAAATCCATTTCTTTGTTTGATTGAGTCAACTGGCATTGTGAGAAAGAACACCTTATCTGGTTTAGGTAGACCTACATCTGGGGACTTGCACCAATTTAAATCCAAACCTGAAAAAAAAAAAATTTTTTTAATGAGTAAAGACATGTTTTAATTTGCACAGTAACTAGTATTAGGGTTTCTTTTAAAAAGGTTTATTTTCACATGTTTTTGCCTTGCCTAGCTCCTTTCAAACTGTCATTTAAATTACTTACTTTATGAACTGTTCACAATCAGATAATTAACCAAGCCTCATACTCATTGCAAGTTAAGTTTTTTGTTTTATTAATTTTAAGGCGATTTTTGTTGTTCATGCCAATAAACACAATTTTCTTTCTTTCTTCTCAAACTAGACCCAAGATACTAAAAAAAATAATCACCTTTGGCTGCTGAGAATGCCACACCAGAGTAACAATAGCGGTCTACAATTAAAGTGGTGCCGGCTTCTAATGTCTTTATAATGTTCTTAGCTCTCTCCCACCTGTTAGCCGAGAACAGCAGATGGATCACTTCATCAGATAGATCATTCTGGAACAGTTGAAGAAATTTATATAAGAAAAAGGTTGTTTTAATTATGTCTGAATTCTCTAAAATTGTCTAATTATGTAAAATGGTTGCAAGGCTAATCTATAAGTGCATAAGGCACTCACAAGCTATCCCCAAATCAAGGAGGAGACAGAATGAATTCAAGAGTATTACTTCAATCATTGATCATCAGAGGAGGCCCTTGTGTCCAAAAGCCACTTCCAGGCTGGGACAGAGACTGATGGAGATCTTATCTATATCAATATTAGAAGTGTTTGTTTGGTTGAATGTGCTAATCACGAAAAATTCTTTTAGTGTTGGTTAGCCCATTTATCAAGGAATGCTTTAGAGTCTATAGCATTCCAGTCTATATTTTAGACTATATAGGGTGACTGGTATTTAGTGACCAATACTTAAACATGTGATTTTACTCATAATAACAAACAACCTTCCCAAAGAAACATTTTTTTATACTTATGCAGTTTTATCACAAGCGGATAGGCTGATAGGCCAAAGGCACGCGCGCGTGATTTTCATACAGCTGTTATTTTATTGTGAATGAGTATAAAAATGTTTCTTTGGGAAAACTGTTTTTTATCATGTATAACATCACTCTACAACCAAAAGGTGCGAAGCATAAATTAAACATGTTCCAAAACCAGGGACAATGTGACACAGACAAAGTTGAGAGAGTCAGCTAGTAATAAATTTTACACAATGTTATATTGCTTTAATTTCAACAATCTCATTTAGACATTTTCTTAAAATTTTATCGCAATAATTATATATTCAGACAAAATTAAAGTCATCATACATCCATGTAGGCGTCAACCAAATATTGTCACAGCAACAAGAAAATATGATAGTAATTATTACATTGCTTTTATCAAGGCTTTTACAATAAAAAAATATGATATTTGCATGCACCTACAATTATAAAATCTGAAAGATTATCTGGGCAGATTAAATAGGCATACAATATTACAGATAACAAAACTAATCTAGATATGTATAATATTATCCAAAACGAACAAAAAATTACCTTCAGTTGTAAATAACTGTTTATAATTTTTCCAACGTCTGTATCTCGTGCGGGGAAATTAGTGTATTCTGCCTGAATATTCTTCTTCTTTAGATTCTCCACTGAAAAAAAAGAAACATAACAATTATAACTTATAAAATTACAATAATGCAACAAGAGTGGACTTTTTATTTAATAATGTAATGGCTCTGCTATTAAGTTTTTAAATTGGATCACATTACTATATCTGTAGACACAGCTGCTTCATTATGAGAATATTCTGACAGCTTTTGAAAATGTGGACTCATCAGGTTTGCAAAGAATACATGGTTATTTTAAAGACATTTATTTTTAAATGTGACTCTTGTACGTGAAGCTTACTACCTGCCTTTGAACATAGGTAACCTTCATCGATAAACCGATCGTAAATACACGTAATTATTTACTTACCAAGTGTTCTGGCTTGTGTTGACTTCCCAGTCCTATCGACTCCCTCAATGACTATTAGGGCACCACGTTTCATTTTCAGATGACTATTATTCACCAAATATAAATTTTATTTCGCCTATGAACAAAACAATTTAAAAATCTGAGTCCGTGTGAATGAATGTAGCTCGCAGTTTTAACACCCGTAAAGGAAAGATAACAGCGAGGTATAATAAAACAGATAAACTAAACTAAAAACCAAAATAATAACGATACATAGAATGCACACGACCTGCTATTTATTATTGTGTATTTCGGATTTGGTTATTTGGTTAGAAAAAAAATATTATGACCGACTGGTTTGACAGCAAAACATTAATTTGGCGGGAATAATAGAGTAGTGATAGAGACGAGTTGAGCTAAGTCACATGGACTCGGATCTATAAAACAGAACAACACTATTAGGACAGGTCTCGGCGGGTACGGACAGAACCCTTGGTTGGTGCGTAAGTCCGACTCGCATTTAGCCGGTTTCTTTTTAGGAAAACGTTACAATGTAAAACAGCATTTCGTTTGTTTATGATGTAATGGTAAATACAAGCGAGATCGGTAGGTAAGCTGATGCTTTGTTCTGTAGCTGACATGATAATGAAAATAAACCCTACAATGTTAATAAAAGGAGTTGCAGTAATTGGATTTTATTGGATTCATTTTGGCTTTTACGACGTATTTTAATGATGTGAATGTGAATAATTATGTTTTCATAATGATTATATAATTATATTAGTTAGTTATAATTATATCAATATAATTATATCAATATAATTATATTAGTAGTAGATTTAATCATACATGCTAGGAATAAAATTTGTTCATCTCTCAGTTCATTATCGTCGACCAATTTTATTGGGTGCCTATAATGAACAAGTGGTGGCAACTATAGGGTTGGGGTTGGGGGTTGGGGGTTGGGGAACTAGGGGAGGCGAAAATTGAAACAAAGTTGCCAAATTCAGAAATTTTCCTCATAAACTGGCAAATCATCTGAAATCAAATGAGTTTAAAATTATTAGCAAGTGATTTATAAATTCTAACACAGGTCAAAAAAGAAAAACATGCTATTAGTATACACGGTCTCAGGTTGTCGGCTCAGACACAGAAATATCCCTAAGAAACGGGAACACATGTTGGAAATTCGACGCCGACGCGCGCAACTAGCAACCCTCTTATCAAACGTCATTTTAGAATCAAACTGCGCTGCAATCTCGCGTTCGGCTGTTGAATTTCTTTGTTTTTTATTTTTATAAATAAATGTAACTTTAACCGTGAAAGAATTTTATTTTAATCATGAAAAAAGGATACAAAGTGACAGATGTAAAGAGGGAGAAGAAAATAGGCGTTGCTGCCGAAAATCTGGAAGAGTTGATCGAGAAATCATGCAAAAAGTTAGGCGTAAGTAGAAATTACTTTGTTCATGTTTATTGTGTCTAAAATGTTGTTAATTGGTGTTTTTGACGTATTTTAAAGCAAGTTTTAGTCATGATTAGCTGTGTTTATCGTTTGTAACAAATGGGTCAGGGTGAAGCCTTGACCGATATTCGTGTACCTTGACCTAATTCTGCGACTCTGGATTTCCAGTTCAATGTCAGCTGCGCAGAGTGCCGGCTCTGCGTGGCGGAGGATGGGACACAAGTGGAGGACGACGAGTACTTGGCCACGCTGCCCTCGCAAACACTCTTCATATTATTGAAGAACACAGAGAAAATGGTTACTGGTAATGGCAGTTGAGAAAATATCGGAAATATTACGATGTGGGTAGATTGATCTTGTATTTAAAATCAATCTGCTAGATCCTCTTAAGGGCCTATTAATGTCCAGCTGTGGACATGATGATGATTACATTATAGTGGAATGGAATAAATAAAAGTATTTTATATAAAATTGATAAATTTCTAGTTAGAGGTTCGTTTTAGGGGCAGATTTGGGGTATACACTTATGGGTACAATGATATAGTACATTGTGATATAAGTGTGGTAAGTTGAAAACTACAGCTGAGGCGAAGTTGCTACAAGAAAGCAGAGGCTGTAATTATCAAAGCGCACGTATGCCATACGACGTTTTATCATATTTGCGAGGAAATAAATAAAACTCGGGGTTTCTTAACAAACAAATCTTTTACCTGCTCACAAATTAGCGATGTATGGTGTCGAACGTAAAGAATAGCACCATCCCATATCTTCCCGTGGGTGTCGTAAGAGGCGACTAAGGCATTTGCCAGAGAATGTGCAGCAGCGTTCTCTGTGCTTTTGTGACAACCGTACTGCGATCGCCAACCCGCCTTCCAAGTGTGGCGATTATGGCAAAACTCCCCAAAAAGTCAACGTGGCGACACTTGGGGGAGGCCTATGTCCAGCAGGACGTCTTTTAGGCTGAAATGATGAATGATGATGAAATTAGAGATGCGCGCGCATCAGCGCTTTTTTTCAAGGCAAAGCCTCAAAAACAGCCAGTATTATTAATAAAGTAAATTATATTTTTATGTTTTGTTATAGAGGTGTTTTATGGTCAAAATTAATTAAATTAAAGAATTTTTTCTGACATAACACTCTTTGCTAAAAGTACCGGTCGTTTTAGACGGATCATCTTGGTAAACTGTGCGTTTTAACTTATTAAAAAGAAACTCGTGCATTTTACATTGCAATAAAGCACAAGTACGTAATGAGATACAATACGATATTGAATTTGGTGAAATAAGAGACCCTTTACGAGCAAATGTGTTATAAAAGTAAGAAAAAATTGGGCTTCAAATCTTTCAACAAAAGTTTTTTTCCCCAGACTTTGATTACTTCTATAGCCTGATCCGGTCCCAGAAGAAAGACTACATTGACACCGGAGCAGCAGCCAAAGAGTTCCTTACCACCAACATCAAGGAGAAGTTCAAAGTGTTCCAGAAGTACATTGCAGCTGCTGATGATGCCAGGACCATGCTTAGCGAGAGGACACAGGATCCAGCGTGGTTTGAAGGTGAGACTGGACTCTAAGATTTAAATAGTTAAATCTGCTCAACTGCAAAAATAAAGATTGCATGTCAATATCATTGACAAGGAGACATTACATTTGACTGAAAATTGTTTGTGTTCCATGCTAGATCTGTGAGCTGACTCTTCTCAGGGTGATTTTAGTATGTTGAAGGCACAACCAAAGATTCTGTTATTTTTTAATGTAACACCAAATAATATATTCTTGTAACATTATCATATAAAAATGTTTACAGGTTTAGAACCATCAGAAAAAACGAAAGAGCAGTCAATGTCGAAACGCGTGAAAGATCGGATGCGTGGGTACTACTACAAGACCAAATCAGCTCTCCAGTCCTCCGATGTCTACATACACTCCAAGAACGGCCGAGGTAAGAAACTCATAGACCAGTTCTTGACAGACCTACGAAACATACTTGAATCGTACAAGTACAATGACACTTATTTCAACCGCAAAGCGAACAAAACCGCTCGCATTTGCGACGAGACTGGTCTGTTCCAATGCGGAGGCCTGTGGAGCATCGACAAGTGTTTCTATGAAGGAGAACACATCATAAACCCTTACCGCAGCCGCGAGGAGCGTATCATATTCCAAACCTGGAATCTCGACCACAAGATTGAGCTGTCAAGGTCTATAATCCCGAAGATTTTACAAGCTATCGACGGGTTATACAGCGGTGATATTAAATGTATGTTATGTGATAAAAATTCGAAGGTGGGTGGTGTCGAAGCTGATAGGTATTTCTTGCAAATATTCACGCGGGAGAATCTTAAGCTGGTGCATATAGTGTGCCATTACAAAGGGAAACATGACGCCGAGTCGGGCGTTTACACACTGTGTAAGAAATGTTATGGCGGCCAAAGTATTGAGTAAAAGTAAGCTGTTATAAATTAAACGTGTTCAGTACAGATTCAGAATTCTAGGGCATTTTTTGGTGTTGCCACTTTGGCACTGCCAATGACGGCTCTCGAAACATAATGTTTTGGAAAATCTCGTCTCTTAACACTTTCGAGTCTATCCATTTTTCAAAGAGCTGGTAGTGGCTCCCGCCGCGCCGTAGTACCATACATATTGCTAATAGACCCTCCGGAACGGTCACTGCCATTACGTTTGTGCAAAAGTCAGCCAAAGTGGAATGGCCCTTAAATTAGGTTTGAAACCGTGACGTTCCCCGCACTGAGAGAGTTAGTGATATGTATAATTTGGCTCTTATCCTACTTTTATACTGACCAAGTGTTTCATACGAAATTTTACCCCTAGGATACTGAGTTTGTACGTAAACATAACTGCAATATATTAGCAAACAAAGTATATTTCTATACAAATAGTACGTTATATTATAAGCTATATTTTCTGCTATATGCGCTATATTTTTAACCCCCGACCAAAAAAGAGGGGTGTTATAAGTTTGACGTGTGTATCTGTGTATCTGTGTGTCTGTCTGTGGCATCGTAGCTCCTAAACGGATGAACCGATTTGGATAAAAGTGGTGTCGTTTGAAAGGTATTTTAGTCGAGAGTGTTCTTAGCTATGTTTCATGAAAATCTGCTCAGCCGTTTGAAGATCATCACGTCTTTTCTAGTTGATGTAGGGATTTAAAAACTTTCACAGGTAGTCTATTTGAAATGTTGTCGCTTGTCACCATGGGCATTGCTGAGGGGGGGGGGGGAGCACCCCCCCCCCCCCCATTTATATTTTGTTTAATTTATATCTTTCCTTGGTTTCGTTAACCAGGAGTAGGAAAGTCAAGGCTAGGCAAAAATAAAATAAGTTTAAAAAGCATGAAAAAAAATTAAATTAAAAATTTAAAAAACCCCCGACACAAAAAACCTCTAAAAAGCCAAAAATAAATTAATCCAAGCGTCGCCGTCGTAGCGTCGGGGGACCGCTAAGAAGACCGCTTAGTACAAGCACAGAACAAAGCGGACCCCCGACGCTACGACGCTTGGATTAATTTATTTTTGGCTTTTTAGAGGTTTTTTGTGTCGGGGGTTTTTTAAATTTTTAATTTAATTTTTAACGACCTGTGATAGGTGGTATTTGAATGAAATCTTGTTGCGTTGTCATACATATATTTTATTAACGACAGAGAATCTATTATTAGAGCTGTAAATATTACTTTTAAGTATTTTATGCACTGTTTTACAAGTCGATTTCTTTTTAATATTACCAAAGATCTTTTCTTTTTAAACGAGAGGTTTGTATTCGGTGACAACAGAGAATCCGGTGTGGAAGGGACTCAAACGCACAACCTGTTACCACGTAGGTATTCAAATCAGAAATTAGAAAAAAGAACTTTTCGTTCATAGAAATTTTTATCGGTAATTAAAAACTTTCGGCCATGTGCGAGTCGGACTCGCTTACGAAGGGTTCCGTACCATTATTTATAAAAATGAGCAAAATAATCACTTTTTTGTATGGGAGCCCTTAAATATTTATTTTATTCTGTTTTTAGTATTTGTTGTTATAGCGGCAACAGAAATATATATTCTGTAGAAATTTCAAATGGCTAACTATCTCGGTTCATGAGATACAGCTTGGTGATAATCGGACGGACGGTCAGCGAAGTCCCAGTAATAGGGTCCCGTTTGACCCTTTGGGTAAAAAAATCTTTTCGTACATAGAAATTTTTCATCGACAATTTAAAAAAAATATGTGCTGTGTCTTTCAAAACTGCAATACCCACAAGGTCAAATGTACGAAATAGCTTTTTTTTTTGAGGTACCTACATAGTTTTTTTTTTCAATTTCTAGGGGGGGGGGGTCAGAACGATGTACTGAATAGGTACGAGGTAACCGTTTTTGTGTTGATGTCCTTTCCAGCCTGTATCTAGAAAAGTTATTTTTTTATTGAGACATAGAATACAAAATGGGTGTTTTGTAACGACTTCATCGTCTTGTACGATCTTATTATGCAGTAGACCGTATCGAAATCTGAAAAGCAATTTAAACTTTTCATCGGACATTTGTATTCGTATACAACACCGCAATATTCCCCAGCTTAAACTTCGGCTCTGATTAGCATACCGAAATTGATCTACTTCGCAAAATTATCATGGACTTGGAAAACAGATGCTTTCGACCACTTTGTTTAAGATATATTTTTACTCAAGATACATGAAATATTATAGTTTAAGTATAAATAAATAAATATATATATATGTATTTTTGTTCAATCATTCAATGATTTGAATTGTTAGATGTCCTCTCACCGTAGTTAGTCGCATGAAAGTGTTTTAACTGAGAAGAGTTAGCTCGCACATAGAGACTATTAAAGCGTGTAACAAAAAGGTTGGAAACAAGCTTATGGGTCTACAGACCATAAAACTAAACAACTTTATCTATGGGACCAACGACATAATCGTAAAAAAAAACATCTGCGAGCTCGTGGCTAAATAATAACTGCTGCTTGGACCGATCTTTAGGTAAAGCCGCGCTTGCCTAGGTTGGTTCGTGGATGGGTGGACCCATTACATACCAAGGTCCCTGCGTGCCTCGGAAAGCACGTTAAGCCTTTGGTCCCGGCTGTCATTTGTAGATCTTTGACAGTCGTTAACTCGCTACAGGTAGTCAGTGGCCCAAAAGTCCACTACCAGTCTTACCCAGTACTAACTGGGTTGTGGAGGTCAGATAGATAGGCAGGTGCTCCATGTAAAATACTGGTATTCAGCTGCATCCGGTTAGACTGGAAGCTGACCCCACCATAGTTGGGAAAACTACTCGACCCACATGTAAAGAAACTTGTATAGTTTGATTGATACATACTTGGTTTGTATCTTAGTTAGCACAACTTTAAGTATGTCTACACCCTTTCTGTAACACGCTATAGATACGATTTTCAAGATGAGCAGGACAATACTGCTCGATTCTCCATTTGAAATTAAAACGGGCAATTTTTTTGTGGCGGAAGGAGAATCTAACGATCTAAATATTTTTTTTTACTTTCCTTTTTCGGCATGGAAACGGCTATGTTCACTAGAATACATGTAGTTTTTATATGTAGTGGTTGTTCGTTTTATATTAATAAAACTTTTTATTGTTAATATTTAACCGCAGTAGGTATTTCTATTCCTTAAATTCATCTCCTTATCCTTCATGACATAGTATAAGAGTTATATATCTGTATATTATACTTATTTACTTTATACTTCTTAATATTTAAGTATTATAGCCAAATGTAACGTTGAATAAATTTATATTGAAAAAACTAGGCGATAGATTTTTCTTCTATATAAAAAAAAATAATGAATCAAACAGAAATCTAAAATGAACTTCGTGCGTTGATTATAAGGTAAAAATTTGTTTGAATGCGAAAGTTTCAGTGTGACGGAAATCAATGAACTAAATTAGTAATGTGGAAAAATCTATTGCCGCAGTTTGGTTGGTTTAATTTAATAAATACAGTTATTTATATTAAACTAGTACTTAAGTACCAACAATATTATTTTCTTTAATGCTGTATCCAGCCTTATGAAGAAAAAGTTGTATTTTGTTTCGTTTAAAATATTGTTCAATACAGCATTTTGACATAGAACCTCATTATTGATACAGGGTTGTTAGATAGCCATAAACAATGTTTGTGTAACGAAATAAAAAAAATAAACAGATCAGTAATACATTGCGACTAAAATTAAAAGTATAGTTCTTTCGCAGTTATTTTACTTTTGATTTCGCATCACTGTCAAATTAAACTGAACTTTATTGACGCTAGAATAAGTTTGTTCTTGGGATGCTGCTACACATATGTCAATATCTGATTAGGTGTACGAAGAACAGGGTATAAAGTTACTTGACGATCCTCTGACCAGACGGGTGTTGTTTAGTGGGCATACTGATCAAAGGTAATAGTCGGGTTTTTCTATAAGGACAATTTCGTGATTCAGTATCATGATATTAGTCCTCAATTTGCGTCATAGATGTTGCTAGCGTTCCTTTGTCAACTGTCAACAACAACAATAGCAGCTACATCAGAATGATCTCGCAATGTTGTGTTTAAGTTGCGCTGTCAAAAGGTAAAATAGCTGTGGAAGGACTGTAAATGAATAATATTTGGAACACCTAAAAAACTTTGGCTTGAGCAAAACTTATAAATGATGAAATAAGACGTCTATCACATGAGCGTTTTGCTTTAATTTTGTCTCAATAACCATTTTACTGGACTGGTTAAAACGGTGATGTATGCGTATCTATCTTATTGGGCAAGACTTGACGCTAAATAAGGTAAAAGTACCAAAGCGGCGCATTCGAATATGAATAGTATTTGTATAGAGTTAACGGTCATATTCATATAAAGCGCGTGCTCACGTTCATTAATAGTAACAAGACTCGCTTAAGAATAAACCTCCTAAGAAACAAAAGCTTGACTTAGCAAAGTAAAATCAAAGTAAGTTCTATAAAAAAAAACGGATGTGTGATAGAAGGCCAAAAAAATATAATCTTTCTAATTGTACCTAACTACTCTCCTAAAATAAATTCAAGTGAATTAAAGCAGGAAAAAAAAAACATTAATTAAATCTATTTAAACTATAAAGCTGTTTGTTTATTTAAGACACAGCACAATTCGTTGAAAAGGCAAGTTTTATCTAGATCAGTTTCCTAAATAAAGATCGAGTAAAGAGAATGAAAAGGCCGAAAGGGCCTTTTGTGAACATAGTTAAATCATACTTTAGGAATGACAAACGGGCTTAGTTCTGCCACAATGTGCTAACCCACAATCTCTTATTAATTCAGTTATATACCTCAAATAAAATCCTGATTCGAAATATGGAATATTAAGAGCCTACTATCCAGCAAAATCAGCCCAATATACATCCAAAAGTTATGCTTAGAACAAATTGTAAATTAACATAACATTACGCCTGTAATCCCCGAAGGGTTAGGCAGAAGTGTACCTAATAGTACACCCACTTTTCGGCTGTTATGTATAAATCTCATGTAATAGGAGGCGAGCCTTTGCTAAATATCTGGGCACAAATCCAGGCTCAGTGGCCGCTACTGAGAAATTCCTAATGGAAAAACCAATAACACTTTGCCCGTCTTGGGTATCGAACCAGGACCTTAAGCTCAGCAGTCGCGCTGGCGACCTCTTGACCAACGACGCATTTATAATTAATCAGTCAGAACAAACAGAATAGGGAGAAGTTCTGTTGTGGGTTGGTACATTTTGCCAGAACTACGCTCACAACTGGTCTAGAATTAAGTTACATGTTATTACCAACAGATGCTGGTTACCTGTTATTACCAACAGATGGTGCTAAATGAGAATTGACCGTTGATTCTTGACTAGCCAAATTAATTTGACTTATTATAGTTAATTTATTGACTGATTCGGCACCTGGTGTCAAACTAACGAATTTTTTAGAACATTTTGTATTTCTTAAATGATTCCTTTGTGAACGTTTTATGATTTGGATTTCAATATAATTGTAATCTTAGATAGGATTTATGAAATGGAACGAGGGGCTTTTCCACAGGCTTATAACAAAACCGATATTTCCCAACAACTCTAATTAACTTTAAAGCTGTGTATTATTAGGTACTAACAAATATAATAATAATTGGTATTGTCGAAACAACAAAACTACTTCACAGCGTGTGGTGGTATAAAGGTGTGGTACCTATATTTGAGGGTCTGATTCAGACCATCCAAGTGAACAACTTGCTCCATGGGACCACCACCTTCATCGAGACAAAAAAAAGGAAAAACATTCAGTTTGATGGTCTGAATCACACCAAGAAATATGACCACACCTTTCTAGGACACCGTGTATAACAGAAACGTTTTTTTTTTTTTGTTAGATAAAGTCGAAAAAACTTCAAGATTTACAGACAGCACTAAACTTTTGGGTAACGAAGTAGAGCATCAGAATGGGAGCTCTGAAATGCGAACCAAGACCATAACCCCAGATACAGACAATGTCCCAGCTCCCGACTTTGTGGGGGCTCCAAACAAGCTGTCCCCAACCAGAAACCATTTAACTCAGACTAAGAACTTACAGCCAGCTAAAAAGAAACCCAAAATCACAAATATACACGAAACCGATTCTTCAATATTCAAGCTTATCACAGAATTAACTGACAAACTGTACTGTCTAAAGACGCTGGTTACCAAGATATGTAATGACCTGGAGACGAAGATATCCACAGTAAACGACAGGGTGGGGGCTCTTCAAAGCGCACGACTGCCATACTGAAATTCTTGATGTCAGGTTACAGGAGACACGGTTTACTGCTGGATATCCAGCCTCCCTTTAAGGCCATCGGTCTATCTAGCTAGGGTCCGACTACGTTTCCGTCTATCATACAGGCTGTAACAGAATAAGTGCAAAACCTCTTAGGTGGTAATTCAGATATGAAAGACGCTGACCGGTAATTTAAAAAAAAAAGTAAGATAATTTGAATTTCGTGAAATTTAAATTCCAAATTTGAAATACCTTATGAAGTATTAAGCTTATTCTGTTACACCTGTATAATTCAAACAAAAATAAACCGTTTTGAGTCATGTAAGCGTAATGTGGAAGAGGCTCTCAAGGTTGTGTAAAGAGTACTGTGTCGAATTTTCTTATTAATTTATTCTAAGTACTGTCTCCTTTATTATTAAGACAGCTCTATTTACCATTGCTATTCTTACCTTAAGCTAAAAATATTTTTCCATTAACCTACTCTAATGCTAAAATGATCTGCCACACAATCGTCAAAGAAGTTTCTGCAATTGAAAATCCTCTTTCGATGATTGTGTTGTGGACGTATGTATAATATAAGTATATTGATTATATCAAGAAATCCTATTTTGTGACAATCGTTTACCAACTTGTTTAGTGTTTAGTGGATAGAGATGAATAGCAATATTAATGTGTAAGATTGTAGTACTTACCACGTTGATTTGATTTGAGATACATAGTGAAAAATCTAGTTTACAAAATAATTAAAGATGGAAGCATAAACCGCTACATTTTAAAACTCTTGTACTCCCTTACTATTACTCTATCTACTATTTTACTGGGATGAGGGTAGCATTGGAATTAAACAAATACTACAAATAAATAAACTTATGCAATGCATCTACTTACCTACCGATTCCCAATAACTTTAAAATAAGAAATACATAACGTCAGCCATGAAAACAACTGCATAACTTATTCCTTAGCAATGAAAACATGAGTCGTTGTTATCTATTGGCGATAACAACTAAACTGGTTTGTGCATGAATGAATCATGGCAATCACTGACAAGAGATATGCATATTGTAGCAGAGACATAACATCTCGCCTGTAATCTCCGAAGAAGTCGGCAGAGTACCTAGTACCTACTCTACAATACACCTATATGTCGCCTATCATGTTTAAGTCTCATGTAATTGGGGACTAGCCAATTTCCTTTATCCAGGTACACAAACATAAAGCTGCTGAAAAACCGCCTTGTTTTACCCGACTTTGAAGTTTTTGAAGTAATTTTCGCTTCAAATCAACGTGGTTATTAAATGTCAATAATATGAAAAATATATAAAGATTAGAAGCAGTCGAATCTTACTCCATACAGTAGGTCAAAACAAGCGTTTTCGCTTCAGTTGGGATTGCAGTCTGATGGAGAACTTGGGTCTACCGAACTGCCTTATTGCAGCTAGGAATCGAGTAAACGGTTGACGAGTTTAGAGACCGTATAAGCTGCAAGTATATGTACGATTATGCCTGTAACTTGTTCAAAAATAGGCCTCAATTGCCCCATTACAACTTCTAGTTGCTTATTACTACCTCTTCTATATGATCAGTATAATATTAGTGTGGGAAAGAGTTGGGGCTAGACTTCCTGTATAGCTCCATCTCTTCTGCACAGTGCTATCTCACCTTTGCGTGGCAAAGAGAAGGAATAAGAGGTGGTGGTGGTGGTGGTACACACGACGACCAATCACGCTATACAAAACCAGTTGATGCGGATCTCTCATTGTATGGGAAATCTATACAAAGCGAGGCTATACTATCCTGGAAATGTAAACCTTGGTGTGTCGCCGTATGTACAGTTCCTGACTGGTGATTGGTGAAAAACACAATGGCATGCAAGAGACTTACATTTTCGTGCAAGTTACAGACACCAGACACGTTTATTTGCGGTTTTGTAAGAACCATCTTTGTTTGTGAAAGGATGAGGAATAGTACTTTTTAGCACTGGAACAATGCTGGCTCTAACTTATAAGTACGGCTCATAAAATTGAATACAGTCGAAAACATGTAAGAGCTTTAATATATACCGTATCATGCGATGACTTACATTACTGTATGGGCTAAGAATAGGCTGTGGTAGAAGCTTCCATGTAGTTTATAGTAAAGTTGTTTGCGTAGCGTAGCGTGTTGTGTAGACTTCGAATATACAGTATTAATCGATATACCTTCTCCTCTGCCTAATAGTGTGTACATGTAGACTAAGGAAGATATCATTATACCTATTAAATATTATGTAGCACACTGGTACAAAAATGTAGGAAATAATGCTGCACATGTTGAAGATTAGGACTGATGTTTAGATTGTATTAGTGTTTTGATTTCTGTGCTTTTGTAGGAGCATTGTATCTAGGTGCAGATTTATGTTAATGGCAATAAAATGTCCATAATATTCACATGTAAGTTTTTAAACTGACATGGTCGCTAACAATGTCAATAATACTGGAAACTGGATATTTACCATGTTTATGTTACCAAAAGTAAACATAGTAAATATCCCGTTTGTATTGATAGTATTAAGTATAACATGTATATCAAAGATAATAACATTTAAAATTACTCTCTAAACAAAATAATGCAAAATGTGATCTTTGGCCAAACTTAAAACTTTCTTTACTAAAATTTGTCATAGAAACTTTTAATTTTTAACTGATTTACAGCCTTTAAAATATCTGCACTTAATTTTTTTTAAATATGTAAACATAAGTAGATCACATTACCATTAGCAACATTGAATGTTAAACCATCAGACACCATATTCGTTGTATACCCTTAGAATTAAGGAATTATGTGCTAAAATGTCTATACTTATTTTTTTTATGAAAAGTAGGATGGAGATTCAATTCTCCAATGCTCTTTTCTCAAACCTGCCTTTTACCGAAATAGTTTTATAGAAATTGAAACCTTTTTGTCTATAAACGCATAAACTTTATGGTTTCTGAAGGAATTGTAAAATACTTGTTCATGATAAACTTTTTGTTAAAGGAAATAAAATACAATTTAAAAGGATTGCAATTTTTTTATTACTCCCCTTACATTCATTATTTAATTTCAACAATATTAGATGAAAAGGTTACGCTACACAGCGCGTGCTTTTTCAACAGAGGTAAAATATGCCAAAGTGGACCTTACTTTTTCTGCTGCTGACTCCATGTTACTATTCTTCACAAAAAGGCAAAATATTAAACCGAATCACTGTTTTTTCTACAATACGGGAGTAGATATTTAATACATACAAGAATGTACCTGCAAGCTTAAAACTACCTCTTAAAAAATTAAATATTGAAAGATTACAAATCTAAATTTGTTTTATTTTTGTGTAAATCCTTATCTTCTCTTCCTGCCTTGTCCCTTTTTACCAGGATTCCTCTCTCCTTTGCCAGCTTTAGGTTTCTTAGCTGAGAAATTGGTGGGGTTGTTGCCCTTCGTCTTTGTTTTAAAGTTACGTTTGCCTTTGGCGGGTTTCGTGTTCTTCTTTTCTTCTGAACGGCTGTAACGAAAAAGTAAAATTTTAGTGTTGCTATACTAAAAGTAAAGTTCGGTACGCAAAACACGAGCTTTAGGCCCCTAGCACACGGCGTATTTTAAACGCGCAGATGACGCGCGTATACGCTCATCAAACGAGATTTGAACGCAACCTTGTAACCTAAGCACACGGGGCTATCGTGAAACGTCTGCTGCGCGTATACGCACAGGTACAGCGATACAGACGCGCTGTAGTCGCTCGTAGCTTCCGCGTTTTTGTCAGAAACCTCTTCAATTGTGCCTCTCTCACCCCTCCTTCGATCCCTTGTACCCGCTTTAAACAAGTTTCGAACGCGCTTCACACGCACGTTTTTATCGCGTTTTACGCGTGTTTCTGAAACGCGCGTCGTCTGCGCGTTTAAAATACGCCGTGTGCTTATGGCCTTAGACGTGGAGTTGCGGACACCAGCCTAATATACATTAGTAAACTGCTGATTAGTTGCCAATATCATCTATACTTGACAGATTTTAATGGCAATAGGTAAACGCCGGGACTAGCTAAAAGAGCATTAGGTTGCGTTAATAAAAGTGGTGCAACAAACATATTTTAGGCTTGACTCATGATTTGCACAGCCAGGTGGCAAAATTGTAAATGTAGATAGATTTACATTCGGAATAAGTCTTAGCCCGAAATGTTCAAGATTCAGCAAGTCAGTTAGCCAAAATACTTATAAAAATTACTGCCTTATCCTAGTGGTCACAAACACGATTGCTGAGCACAAGGGTTTGATACCCAGGTCAGGCAAAGTTTTATTAAGTTTTTCCCTTCAGAAATTTCTCAGTAGCTGCCACACAGTCTGGATTTGTGCTCGTTTGATGGCAATAGGTACGCCCCCTATTACAAGGGACGTAAATGTAACTGGCAAAACATGGTAGGCTACCACCCAACCTAACCCGTTGGGGATTACAGCCAGGATGATATTGTTATTTAATAAAATAGTAAATAATACTCACTTTACTTGCTCATCATGTATTTGCTTAGCTACTGCCTTATCCATATCAATCTTGGGCCTCTTGTTCAGGATGTTATCAAGCATATTCAAGTTGTTTTCTCTCTCCTGTGCCGGTGTCGGTATAGGCAGTTTGCGCTTCCTTTCTTTGCCTGGGATGAGCTCATGAATTCCTTTACCTCTGGCTTCCTTCTCTTTGGGCAGTTTGTCTTGGAACTTGCCAAGTGATGCTGTTGATGCCTTGGCTATGGTTGCTGCTGTATCTAACTACAAATACAAAAATTATATGTTGAATGAAAATGAATTAGGGTAAACAGTTTCCAAAGCGCACAAGACAAATAAAATGCACAATATTAAAGAGACAGGTGTCGGAGGAGGAGTGTACTGAGTCAATCAAATCTTTATAAAAAAAAAAACAACTCATTATGCATCTGAAATTGCGAGTCATCTGTAGTATAAAAAGCAATAAGTAATGTTTTTAATTTGTAGTTAAAAAAAATATGGAATTCATAGTTGTATAATATTTTTTAGTGGTTTTATTCCAATGCTGGGAAAAGCCGTCCTCCATATCCTTCTCAGTACTCTTCTCCTACAACTATGAAAACTGAAATTATTTGTCAAAATTTTTCTTTGTACCTGTGTAGCTGAAGCCTTATCGGAAGTGACAGGTAAACCAACTCTGGGTATCTTGACCTTTTTGGCCCTTGCAATATTCTTGAGCCTCTGCAGCTCGTTCTTGGCAACTTTCTCTGACTTCTCACTGGCTTTCTTCTCAAACATGTCAGTCATGGGATCCACGTTCTGTGGAACCTCAATCAACCAGTTCTTCTCTTTCTCTGCAGCTGCTTTCTTGAAACTAGAATGAATGAGGAATGTTATGTTTAAATTGAAGCTATAGAAATGTCATGGGGATACCTACATAATACCAAACATTGAGTAGCAGATTTATGTTTTTAAACTGACATGGTCAATAACACTATCAATAATACTTGTAAAGGGATATTTACCATTGTTTACTACTTGTTGTTTGTTTTAGAATCAAGTTGTGGGTGAGTGTTGGTGGTACAGAGCACAAAACATTAACAAGAAAGAGGGTAGAACACTTTGTCTGCTCTTAAACACCCACATGTAATAACTTCAGTTTATCCGTGATCATGGCATTTCCAACAGCACCAAAATATCAGGAACTCAAAATAAATAGTAAGCATGGTAAAAATCCCCTTACAAATGTTGTTGATAGTATTGAGCAGGTCGGAGTAACTCTCCACTATGGTACTATTAAGTAGGTAATGTGTGGACATCAGCCTGTATGTATTAATAATATAATTCTTTTTCTTTAATCATGAATTTTGATTTATAATAGTTTGATTTTATTAATTAGGGAACGTTTTGCGATTGATGTTTTAAATAAATACTGAAATACCCTTACCCATACAAAGGCACCCATTTCTGCAATTGTTCATCCCATTCCAATTTATCCTTCTTCTTCTTTGTGATACCTTTAGCTTTAGCAAACTCTTGCCATTTAGTAAGAGCCTTCGGCTTGGGACAGGGTTTGGCCCTTGGGATCACTGTTTTGGGTTCGGGTAGCTTTACAACAATAGCTTCATCAAGCCGCTCTGTGGGAAGCTCCCATATTTTGTTGAGGAGTAACTGTGTGTTGTCACGGGTTAAAGACGTTAAATATTCGTCTTTGTTGGCCCTGGAAAATAACATGATGTGTGGTTAATAAGCCTGCGTTTATTTTTAATTACGCAGTTATTTTTTAGCGTATGTTGTCATTTTGAGACAAGGGTTTGTCATCATATGAAAAACTTTATTTTTAATAACAACGGAAAGAGTATGAAATTAAAAGTAATATATCAACTCACTGTAATAGTTTTGTGTCCAAGTCATTTGTGTCCGATGCAAGTAAAGTGCCTATATCAAGATCTACTTCTAAATGTTTTTCTACCGTAATAGATTTATACTTCTCAGACTTCTTCTGTTCTTTTTCTAAAATTTCATTAACGATATCCATATTTATTTAATTTTACAATTTCACACATTCCCTTGCACACAAGAATAACCTCAAACTTATTTTGACGTTTTAATTTCGTTCATTGGTGCAATCCACGTGCAATAAAGGTTGTCTTCGTAAACGCTTGCTATTTTTCATTAGCTAAAATAAGAATGTCTAGTTGTATGATCTTTTTCTGATTTAATTAAAATATCTCGAGAACAATATTTTTCTAGCTAATTTCCTTCTTTTGACCCTTTGACCAGAATACGTGTGTGTCTATCTATCTTCACAAACACCAACCATGTTTGGTCGATTCCATGGAAGTATTAGGTACCAAGCACACTTCAACACATCGGTCAACCCGCTGTGGTTTCATGGCTCAACTTTGTCTTGGTCAAATAGCGTGGTTAGTAATTAGTATTGGGACTGATATTACGTATGTTAAAAAAGTGAAGAGAGGGATGGAGTTTCCATTACACAACATAGAATATTATTCTTCTTAGCGTGTCGATGACAACTTAATTCGAGTTAGCCCAAAATTTGGCAACGAGTTGGCACCTTCGCTTCAGTAGCGTCCGTCAGCTCTTGTGATGTAAAACCAACAGGAGAGGCAGAACCCGATATCCAGAGTCCCATCGTGGGGCAACACCACATTTGCACTCCACAGCAGAGTCATCTATGAATCTCCACTTACAGGTTTGCCTTGCTTCAGCCAATCTGTGTCTGGAGTCTAGTCAGCCATGGCAACTCGTGTCCAGGTGGCAGAAAGAATAATAAAAATGATGAAAAATGAAAGGTAATAAAAAAAAGGTGACAGCAGTTTGGGTTTTGCCCAGTACTTAACAGTTCCATGGCTTTGGCAGTTGGCTCTTTATGACAGTTGACAGCTGACAAGCGCAGTCTTTTTGATGATTGTTTTCCGTGAAAGTTTGATAATTTTTCGTAATTTTCTAACCGTAATAAAATTGTAAACTAAAGAAACTAATTTATCTCGAAAGTTGCTGTGAATTATCGAAATTTCGAACAGAAAGTTGGATATACATATATATAAGAGTAACCATGACTGGTGATTCAGAGAAAACATATTGTTTCAAAAATGAAAATAAATTCGTCGTCAAAAGTGGATGTAAAAAACGTATGTGGAGATCTCTGAAACAAATATTAACGGCTGAAAGAGCACTACCATGGCCCAACGAAGCTGTGTTGTGTAAGAATTAAAGGTACTTGAGATTTAATTAAAGACAAGTATATTTTGCTTTATCCTGCATTTTTATTTCAGATTACTCTATCAACGCTCCGCCAACTTTCAAGCCAACAAAGAAGTATTCAGATATATCTGGGCTCCCTGCTCCTTACATAGACCGTCACTCCAAGTTATTTTACAGCAATGCAGAAGAGTTTGCAACTGTTCGAAGCTTACCAATGGACATCACTGCAGGATACCTACAATTGAGAGGGGCTAACACAATAGTAGGATGAAAGATTACTGGTCCAGGCAAAAATGTTGTTGTAGTGATCTACATAATTTGTAACCTCTGTTACTATAAACTGGGATGGTGTATTGTGAAGCTAAAAATACTAAACAATGTAATATACAGAATTTTAGCTAGCTACATTCTGAATTCATGACTTTTACCTACATAGGACAGAAGTCTCCTTGTTCATGTTTTACTGGTAATCAGTATCTATGTTACTCATCTGGTTAGTCTCTGTATGTAAAAGTTACAAAGAAATAATTTGGTTTGTAGATGTTAAAATGTACCTCTCTTTATTTCATATTATCATACAATTATTGCAACAGGCTGAAAATTGGATTAAATAATTTCAGTAGTCCTAAACTGCTTTACATTTCATTCAAATAATTGAATGTGGAATATAAATAAATCTATGTGACGACAAATTAATACTGTTTTTATCTTACGACTGCAACAGATCTAACACTAAGTTGGAAAAAGTTATATAATATGTTACTTTCCCTGCAAAATATGTACTCCTTCAACTCCTTGACAGACTGACAGTCCTTGATATGCGTATGGTAATTTTAAGGCAGCCACAGACGAAACAAAGCAGTGTGGCCAGGCTCATCAAAATGTGAGACAGGATATACCCAGCACTTCAAATTATGAAAGACCACATGGCTTCGATCGATTGTATTGTATTATGTATTATTGTATTCACAATCATAACCAGTAAAGCAAACGACAACGAAGTGTTAATATTTCAGAACGTTAGAAAATTACTATTCCTGAACTAACATTTGACGGACCGACCTTTTTGAGAACCTGTCAATGTCAGGTTATTCATTGTCTTGTTAAGTTAATGTCAAATAGACATGGGATATACTTGTCACATTCAATACCAGGGCTTCCAAGTACAAGTCTGTAAAAAAACCAGGGTCGAAAACCAGGTTTTAAAATACTTGAAAGTATTTGGTAGAGTTCGGTCTTAACTTAGACATAGTATACTTTCGTACACGCTGTTATGTGTCTTATTTGTACATAAGATAGGATAAATGGTGCGAACAAGTCTACGAAATGGCCTCGAGCCCTCCGCCATCCACGCCGCTAGCCCTGAGCCGACCGCGCCCCGAGCCCCGCGGCGCAAGCCTTGTGCCGCCAACGCCGCGATCCCTGCACCCGTCATCCGCGCCGCGAGACTCGCGCGGCCGCCCGCACTGCGCCCTGAACTTCCAGGGTTTAAAATACTTGCATAGGATAACAATCCATGTCGTCTTACAAATAAGGATCATAATCGTATTTGCGTAAAAAATACTTTTAACATCCAAGTCTTTTTTACGATTGTGCTCCTTACATATATTGAAACATGGTTTAATTTCCCTTAAGTTCATCATTTTAATACATTCAGTGCGAAAAAATTAAATCTTTACTTACTTTAAAAAAAAAAGGCTTAGGTTAGGACTGCCTGCTAAGTATATTTTTTTGTTTATTTGTATTACTAAGTAATTTATGCTGAGATAAGTTAGATAAGCATTAGCAGACGTAGTTAGAAGATTTCAATTTCATTTTGTGATATGTACATTTTTTTTTGTTATTGTTTTTGTTTTGTAGATTTTTTTTTGCTCAACTATGTTTTTTATTTTTTATTCTGATTAAGAAATAATAATTGTTCAACCTTTCGACTGCCCATTCGACCTTCTGTCTGTCAGAATATTTCCTGCAACAGAAAACAGTCGTTCACAAGGCACACTAAAAGCCATTGCATTTAATTTTAATTTGGCCAGTTTAGCTAAGTTTGGGTATATTTCCTGATTTATTCGCCACCACTCCAAAGGATTCATTATCTGGAAACAAGACTCTGTCGTCTCCAGATATGAATCTTTTGGAGCCCCGTCGACCTGTCGACTCGTGACAGCTAGGTGAGCTAGGAAAGAGTCGTTATTTCTTGACGTCCACATATCGGTCGTTAAGCAAATACTTTTTGCATCGTATATAGTGCTGACGTAGTGTGCATTTTAACCTCTTCATATAACGCAGGCAATAAATTATTGGAGAAATACTTTCGCGATGGTATTACATAATTAGGGAAAGCAAACGTAATTAATTCGCGAAACCCTCTGTCTTCCACAATAGAAAAAGGCAGTAAGTCCCATATGAACAAATTCATCAAATGATCATCAATTTGTTTATTTTTTATTTTATGGCAATCACGCCGAAGAAATGCTGAGATACTGGGATTCGACCTTACTGACCTAAAAAGTGGTAGTTTGAGCAGTAGTACCTGTCGTAATTTGTGAAGCCCCTGTACTTCATGATGTTCCACTTCTTGTTCCCATCTCACTAAATTTACAGAAATATGTTTTCTCTGTATATGTTTGGTGAGGTTTGACACTCCCGATTTGTAAGAGATATTTACTTTACACATTTTGCATTCAGCTTTATTTTCACCTTTGTCCACAAAATGATCCCAAGCCACACTTTTTTAGGAACCATGTCTATAAAACATTATATTTACACAGTTTTATTTACACGCTCTTATTTAAAATTCAATAATCCTCTATTCTATAGTCTAAACGCCACACAAATTCTTATATTTACAATTTCTAACTACATAATACTCACAGAAACCACAAAAAAATGTTTATTTATTTATTTACACAACTGTTAATAGTTCAATAAACACACGAAATTACTTCTTTTAAAATTGTGTCACGGTCATTTGATGCCGTAACAATTCGCAACCGAAAGCGCAACGACAACTGACAAAAAAAAAACGTAAACAAAATATTTATATTTTGAAATAAAAACAACTTACTAAACTTCCGTACGCGCTATAATGTCTCTTATTTGTATTGAGGTAAGGATAAATGGTGCGTACTCGTTTATGCTAGTTACTAATTACCGTAATTTTTATGCAATTATGTTCCTTGTTTTGATAGAGGTAAGCAAGTTAGTTGACTAACGAATCATGAGTCGCACTCGCACGTGCCAATGTAAAGTACCTATACAAGGACACAGGACAGGATAGATCCGTGTGCTCGGGTAGCTTCGGGATATTTCGGCCACAGCCAACGAGCCCCGAACTCGAAACCGAGACTGACGTCACCCGCGCCGCCGCGAGCCCCGTTTAACTTCCTGCATAGGATAACAACCCATGTCTTAGTTTTTTTTTTCGCAAATACTATTGTCCTCCTTATTCATATGGAGATATGGGTTAATTTCCTATCCATATACTTTTTTGTTTATAAAATGGCAACTATATTATTATTTAAAGTTTTATTTCCTCGCTATTTATTATTTACAATTAAAAAATCGTCTTTCTATAAACCCATGAAATAAATTATTATATTTACAATTCCTAACTTATAAACACAGAATAAACACAAAAAAAACAGTTTTATTTATTTACACACATTTTCTAATTTTTTAATATACTCGCAAAATAACTTCTCCAAAATGAATTATGTCTCGGTCAGTTCAACGAAAGATGACTAAAAAAAAACCGAAAACAAATATTTACTTGACTTTAAACGTAACTTAGTATTACCATACTTTCGTTCACGCTATTATGTGTCTTATTTCTATATAAGTATGGAAATATGGCGCAAACAAATCTACAAAATGGATGCGCTACCCATGCCGCTAGCCGACCGCGACCTGAGCCCCGCGGCGCAAGCCTTGTGCCGCCCGCACCGCGAGCCCTGCTCCCGCACTCGCGCCGCGAGACTCGCGCCGCCGCCGCCCGCGCTGCGCCCTGAACTTCCAGGGTTTAAAACACTTGCATAGGATAACAATCCATGTCGTCTTACAAATAAGGATCATTATCGTATTTGAAATAAAAAAAACTTTTAACATCGAAGTATTTCTTTTTCCGCAAATACGATTGAGCTCCTTATTCATATGAAAATAAGGGTTAATTTCCTATGCAAGTACCTTTCAAGTCTGGTTTCTTCTAACTTGCCCGCGCGGCCGCCGTCTTGCTAAAACTTTCATACTTGCAAGTATTTCCCACTCACACCAGGGCGCCCTGGTTGGAAGCAAAGCCCTGGTTTCAAAACCTGGTTGCGTAAATACGTCTCATCCCTATGTCAAATCAACAGGCCAACGTGCATTGCATGCCTCTTCTGAACATAGTTTACAATTTTAAATAAATTATTGTGATAAATCAAGTGTTTCACTTCGAAGAATGTCTTCTTCATTCTTTTTAAAAGGAAAATCCAGGCAAGTTCATAAAAGAAAAGGTGAGAAAGTAAAGAAAAAGAATCCCAAAAAACCGAACGCGCCTAACCTAGAAAATGGTGAAGAATCTTCGGATAGTGAACTAGATTTACGAAAGTTTTCTGACGCGGAGGAGTCGGAAAGTGACCATGAAACGGCAGAGCAGAAGAAGTTACGTCTCGCTAAGAAATATCTTGAAGAAATCGAGAAAGAGGAGGCGAAGCGAGCAGAGCTCAAAGAAGTCGATGATGCCGTTGAAAATCGTTTGAAAAAAGACTATTTGGAACAGAAAGGTAAATTAAAAATTGAAGTCGCTGAAAACTATGTAGAACCAAGTGAAACAGACGTCAGACTTATTCGTGCAAAGGAACACCGTCTTACACTAACATGTGTGTGTATCAGCAGTGATAACAACTTCGCGTTTACTGGCAGCAAATGTGGATCCATAATCAAATGGGGCATTAAAGAGAAAAGAAAACTCGGTACTTTAACTTATAAAACTCATTCCAATTATATAAAAGGTGATGTGAAATCTCTTGCTATATCTACTGATGGCAAATATCTAGTTTCATCTGACGATTCACCAAATATTGTAGTGTGGGATCCAGACACACTCAAGCACATACACACGTTCAAAGGCCATAAAGATGTAGTAACAGGGCTTGTTTTTAGAAAGAATACACATGATTTATACTCAGCCAGTAAAGACAGATCAGTGAAAATATGGTCATTAGATGAGATGGCCTATGTTGAAACTTTGTTTGGACACCAGTCACCTATTACAGCCATTGATGCTTTAACAAGAGAAAGAACAGTGACAGCAGGAGGAAGAGACACTACAGTCAGAATATGGAAAATTGCAGAAGAATCGCAATTGATATACAATGGACCAGTGGGAAGTCTGGATGAAATTAAGCTTTTAGATGAGGAGCATTTTGTGTCTGGCAGTGACAATGGATCATTATGTGTATGGAGTGTGCTAAAAAAGAAGCCTCTGTGTGTAGTAACAGAAGCCCATGGCTCAGAGAACGAAGTACCAAGGTGGATCACTAGTCTGGCAACTTTATTGAACTCTGACGTTTTTGCATCAGGTTCCTATGATCTTAGTATTAGGCTATGGAGAGTCTGTGACCAATATAGGAAAGTCTTACCTATGTTTAGTGTACGAGTGAATGGTTTTGTAAACTCTATGCAGTTTACGAGTGACGGTAAACAGTTATATGTGGCTGTCGGCCAAGAACATAAGGCTGGCAGATGGTTCAAGTTGGGAGGTGCCAAAAATGGACTATTAGTTGTTAATTTTACTATTAAGGCGTAATATATTGTAATAAACAATTTTATTCTTTTGGAGTTATTTTATTCGCATTTTGTTCCTAGCCTAACTATACTAATATTTTAAAGAGGTAATGTTGGTCAGTTTGGAATAATGTAATGTAGGAGGTTATCTCTGTAACTACTTATTTATAAAAATCTTTCACTAATAGATAGATAGAGCAGCTACACTAATCATTGTTGAAGTTCTAAAACCTTATTTAGGGAATTATTGGCATTTTTGTTTTTTGATACCTTTTGCTAGAGAATCGGAAAACGCGTCGTTTCAGTCAATCTGAAACAATCAACGTCTCTCTAATTTGAAGTGAACACATTATTAGAATTTCCGAGACTACCACCAACACTGATCTCTTTTATATTTGGTAAATAATTATTTATCAATTGGTACTAATTAGTACTCGAACACTAGCGCTTATGGTTATGGGGACGGGCTGCAGAGCGATGGTCTATATTTATTCTGCAGAAAAGACCCATGTATATCCTACGTCGGCGTCGGCGCGTTTCTGTAACGGAAATTAACATCATGACGGTACCGGTGTCGGTGACGGTCGGCTTGTCAATACATCTATGAACATCATGTATGTCAGGAAAAATCAAAACCGGCACCACTACATTACTAGAAACAGGGACCAACTAGTTCAGCCAGGTCTCAGGCTAGCTAAAGTAGACTCATCTATCATGGGGTACTGTTTAAAATGTTACAATAAAATACCTCCCCCTATTCTACAACTGAATGAGACGAAATTTAAATGACGACAAGGTTGGCGCAGTGGCTGAGCGATCGACTGCTGCACTGCGTGACAGGTTCGATCCCCGCATGTAACAAATATTTGTATGGCCTACAGATGGTTGTTTTGGGGGCTGGCTGTTTGTGTACGTAAGTTTAAATGTTTGTAAACGCACCCACGATACAGGAGAGAAATTCCTAGTGTGGGGCGTCTTTTTTTTAAATTTTATTTTTCAATCTATCTGGCGTTATTCATCATTGGGTTGGTATTTGCAGGTCATGGGCTTATGCGAGATTTTTCATTAACAATATCGCTTTCATTATTATGCGATCTACAACTTCACAATAATAGATCTTGTGGGTTTTTGCGTTTGAGCCTTCGTTCATTATAATCCTTTGCAAGTACTTACATTAAAAGTAGTGTGTGATTCTGAGACTTCTTTTGCAACATCCACTACATTTCTGACCTGTTGTCCCATTGCTAGTAAGGCCTGCGTTGACGACGGACTTTTCTCTGCGGCGGAGATAAAAGTATGCTTCGCGAATAAAAAGTCCGCCGCGGATTTATCGCGAACTCAACGCACACGGTGTGACTAATTCGGTCGTGATAGGTACTCTTTTTTGTCGTATCATATAAAGAAGTTCTTTTCGACTTCTTTTATTAAATTTATACAATCGATTTCCTGCTTTCTGCATGTCCTCGGTTATTCGGGGGACTTTTTGTACGCGGTACTTTTAATCCGTTTGCGTCACTCGATAGTTGTAAGCGATCTATTTTAGCGGACAAAAATCCGTCGTATGCGCAGGCTATTACACTGCCCTGCGTACGCCTGCATAGATGATGGGACATAGTGTTGTCTCTTCTTCGCCATGTTTTACAAAGAGATGTCTGTTTTCTAAATACGATCTAATAAGGCCTGCGCAGACGACGGACTATTCTCCGCGGCGCAGAAAATATAACGCTCTGCGAATATAAAGTCTGCCGCGAATTTACCGCAAAAACAACGCACACGGTGTGCGATCATCACCACAACTTTTTCTTTAAATTTCGGTCGTAATATCATAAAAATATAGTAATATCGTAAAGAAGTTAAAAAAAAGTCCGTGGACAAAAATCCGTCGTCTGCACAGGCTAATGAAGTTGTAGTATTCGTGGGTTTGTTCCCGGTCGTCCCCACTGGGTACGAATGGGAAAAAAGTTTCGTTCCTCCCCAGTATTGAAGATTGGAACTTTATATTTCCCACTCGTTCCGCTATAGACCTATCTTATATTTTCGCCTAAAAAGCATAGTCGACGTAGCCCCGATACACGGGGCTCATAATTCTGTCTGCAGAGTTTACAGTAACCTACCACGAAGGGGAAGTCGGGGTCTTAGTTCGCTCGCTCACTAGACCCCGCCATCCCCTTCGAACCTAACCTGCGAGTCGGGGTGCCCCAAGTCCAGAGCACATCTATTAACACATCACTATGTGTTAGTGGAGGTTTGTGTATTTCTGGAAGAAACTGGTTTATCTACCAGTACCAATGTGTAGTCATGTTTGAATTTAGACACATGTAGGGGAGGATTGTTAAATAAAAAAGCAAAATATATTCTTAATTAATTTATTTCCGACAAAACCTACTTAAATCCAGTGCCAGGTGTCTTCATCTGTGACGATCTTCATCAATCTTCAAGTTATTAGGTACAAGCAACCATTCCTTTAAAATGAAACGTGATCCTAGTGCTAAATAAAATAAAAAAATATTAAGCCGCATCATGTACTTAGATCGTTCGTTAATCGGAGAGGCAGGGAGGGCGTTCCATTTTACCGATAAACCTAGCCGAATCTGCAAATCAGCACAGGAAACTGCCACAGCAAACAGGCCAGCGTGCAGCACCGGCCTGCCAAACAAACGAGTATATTAGTTCGCAGTCTGCTGGTCTGCCGGCCGCCACCTACTACTCGCGCTTACGTTGTACTTGGTGCTTGTTTACGACGCAACTACGTCGACACCATTGATTAAACTTCAGAAGATTATAACGAACGATGTTTTGAGACGGCACTAAAAATTGTGGACTGTGAAATTAAGTTAAGTGATGTGCACGATGTCGCGCCCTACGTGCCGGGTATTAATATTACTGCCACAACACCTTGGTGTTGCGTGAAAGACGTCAAGTTTACCTACTTTATGCGTGTCTCGGTTTGTCAATAAATATAAAAGTTTACTCATAACTTATGTACGGCAACAACAGCAATTCAGCAGTTGTCAGCAAACAGCAAACCCCCCCTCCCCGCATACAGCCTCGCTCCCCGCATACTCCACGCCCTGAGCATACCAACATTTCCATTAATATTACAGAATCGGTAGTTTTATTTATAATATTTGCAACAAATGCTGTACTTAAAGTAAAAGTCGTAAGTAATAGGCCGCATGCTCTACTATTGTTGGTTATAATCATGTCTCTAATTAAGCCATCTTTACCTTTTAATCACTAAAACAGGCTACAGATGCTGCAATTTTGATAGTAAAGTAAATTTACACATAGGTTCAAATTTTGAATGATGTCCACTTCACAATACTAAATAAGTCTTGGTGGTTAAAAGGTTCCAGTAAAAGCAAAGGCCTAGTACTTAAGATAATATTGACAATGTTAAACATAATACATCAAAGTATATTTAAAAGAAACTAAAGAGTCCAGGCATCTTCCAGTAAAAGCAAAGGCCTAGTACTTAAGATAATATTGACAATGTTAAACATAATACATCAAAGTATATTTAAAAGAAACTAAAGAGTCCAGGCATCACATTCTTACGAGTTATTTACCAAGAATCATGAATGATGATGTCCCACATTAATGCCCAATTTAGCCCATTAATCACTTGTGGTGGTAGGTACATGATCTTCCAGTTATTTTGTTATATTAAACCTGAAATAATATCTAAGACCACATCGGTCTTACACACCTAATGCTGATTAATTACATACATTTAATCTAGTACAATATGAACATGAAGACTCAAATACAAGTGACTGAATAGTCTGTTGAAGAAATCCCTAAACTAAGTAAAAAATTATACAACTAACTAAACTAAAAGTATTTCAAGAAATGAAATAAACTCAATTCAGTTTATTGTATTCAGTAATTTATAAGATATGTTGAGAATTTCATGAAAGTTCTATATAAACAAAAAATAAAGTATGAAAATCTCTAGAGATACAATTCTTACATTATGCAGTTATCCTATGTTAAAATTAGGGGAACTTAAATTATAATTTGTTACGTTGCGTGTTTTGTCACTATGTTGGTCATAGTTAGGTCTGTGGATGGCTTATGAGTAACTGATGAGTTTTAGTACCTTGGCTGAAGGCTGCTCAGAGAGACATTGTAGTACAGCACTTCAGCTCACAGCTGGTACTCTCAACCTGCATGAGGAAAACACACTAATTAGTCAACTACCCTATAAAACAGTTGCAGAAGAACAAGTAGCTAGCATTGTATTTTCTATCAATTTCAGAAGGGTAATATTAATTGCATAATTTATAGTACAAGACTTGATGCTGCGATTAACAAAATTTTATACAATAAATTAGTAGTGATCACTCTTTTCTTTTTGTTGGTTGTTGGCAAACAACTAGTTATCTAGATCAATAGTCAATAGCATTCTTACAAAAAAATGGATTTCCTTGTGGTTTAGAATACGTCGAATTTATAAACAATTAAATATTTGTAAGTGGACTTACTCAGCACTTCAATGCCTGGAGCGTGATCGTGAGCGAGAACGGCTGCGGGTGCGACCCCGCGAGCTCTTGGAGTCGGAGCGGCTGCGAGAGCGAGAATGGCTACGGCTGTACGAGCGCGACCGCCTGCGCGAACGAGACCTGGATCGACGACGTGAACGAGACCGTGAACGCGAGTTGCTAAAAGAATAACCATCACACAACACATATGAATACATTCTCTGCTCAAGCCAGTGACGCAAGCGCCCCTTCCTGATGTGTTAAACGCAACTGGAGACTTTGGAGCTACACAATTGTAACATGTACCACCTCCGTCTGTGCGAGCTGAACAGTATAAAATGGTATGTTAAGTTTAGTTTACTAGCTGACCACAACATAGGAAATACACAAAAAAGTTATAAAAAAGAAACCACTAAAATTGTAGGCATCAAAACCTTATTTAAGTTTGGAATTCAAATTCAATCATGACAAAATAATAAGGTGGCGTTCTCGGTTCTGGTGATGCAAATCTATTCAATCAATATTTACTTTAGTTACAGATTTGAAGCAGCTGATTAGATTGACAAACTTTCTGTCACTATAGGATCTTGATACAAAATAAAGAAAAGCTTCTTAGGTGGTCAGCTAATACAGCGGAATGCGTCCCGACGAAAGAAGACAATGCATCTATGTTACCTGCGACGGCGGTCGTAGCGGCTTCTGTACGGCGACGAGGGGCGCCCGTAGCGCGCCATCTGCACTCGGAGCTCCCTGCCATCCAGCATCCGACCGTCCAGCGAGTCCAGAGCCTCCTCCGCATCTCGGCGATCGTAGAACCTAGATTTGCATAAATGAACTTTGCTATCTTAATGATGATGGGATTAACCCCAAAGTGATTTGAAATGCATCATCCGGAAACCAATTAACAAATTGAAGTATGATGCACTTGAAATTAGAGCTGATGTAGATTCACGGGGAGAAGGGCATACATTTTGAATGAGACATAGAAAGAAATATTGCCGTCCTCGGGCAGGGCAGGTGGTATTTTACCGGTAACGGCATATGACGTCACGAAAGCAGATTGTTATAGAGTAGGAATATAAATTACCTGACGAAAGCGAATCCTCTGCTTTCTCTGGTGTACCGGTCTCTGGGTATATAAATATCACCAACTTCACCACATCTTTCGAATACACGACGCAAATCTTCAGGCGTTGTGCGGTATGTTAGATTGTCCACTTTCAACGAAACCATGCCGTCGATACGCGGCGGCGGCCTTCCGTAACTCATCTTGTATTATATTTCCGTTATCTACGGCGTAATAAATGGATATCTGTTTCACCGTTTGGTCACAACAATTAAATTAAAATGGCGTCACAAAAGCAAGCGGGTCGCAGGCGACCTCAGCGTGCAAGCGTAAAATTAAATATGGCTACCGGATGACGATAGAATTTTAACCAGAGCGCAAGAGCGGATGTGGTTATAATGTTGTCATAGAGAAAAAAAATATACTTTTAGATTCGACATATCGCATAATTATATTGTTGGTGAAATAATTTAAAATAAAATGCACGATTTTACAAATTTTCTTGACTGGTGATCTCAGTATGGTGGAAACAAGTAAATAATAATTTATGGAGAACCAGAACAGTGGAATAATATTTATTTATTGTATGTCCATTGTTGTTGCGCGGTTGCTATGGAGTTATTTTATTACATGTGTCCAGCAAAATTTTTCGTTTTGAATTTTATATAAACTTCGTAGTGTTAACCAACAATTCAAAAATGCTTCAGATCAAACAAGTTAGAAATAAAACTCTTCTTCCTGATTTAAGGAAAGAGGGCGACCTTAGCAAAGATATTATCCTTGCAACTCAAAATAAACATGTGGGCTCAACTGGGTATAGACTGTACTCGCATCATACACTTGCAAGTGTAAGGCGGCTAAGTTTTTATCATCCTTTCAAGTAAGTAATCGTAATAATTGAGGTGAAAAGTTGTACCTTTTACACATCAATACATCCCGTTAGGGCAGCTTTACTGGAGTTTGATCAGCACAAACCCCCGTATTTGAATAGAATGAATCGTTGAAACGATGAACGACAAAAATATCGCTCGGTGGAATTTTATATCGAACGTGGCTAAGAAATGAAACTGACTAGGCGGTTTCTTATAAGCGTAAATTGCTATATACTTAGAGCATCATCATCCTCGTTCTCCTATCCTTATCCCAATATATTTGGGGTCGGCGCAGCATGTCTTCTTCCATACTTGTCTACTCTTACTCGTCATCACATCACCACCCTCTTTTCTTGCCATATCAACTTTTACACAGTCCATCCATCGTTTCTTTGGTCTTCTTTTACTGTTGTGCCCATCACATACCACGACAACCGATTACCACACAACTTTTCAGCCACCGGCGCCACTTTCACACTTCCTCTTATATACTTAAAGCCTACCATAGGTTATTTCTCTATAAGGCCCAACAGACTTACGCCGAGAACACCCGATGAGAAGCGTGAATGTGAATGGTTTCTGGACATTTCATTCTCGCGTTCGACTCTTTTTTCTCTGTTTTCTATTTTCGGGTGAGAATAGAAAACAGTATCATAAACTTGTTGTCTCTATTGACAGTTGACACTTCTCGCGTGAATCTGTAGGGCCTACCTTTCTTTCTACTTTCTTTACGACCCGCCCGCCTCACCTCAACCGATTCATAAAATGTCTACAGTGGTATTCCCTTATTTTAAATTTGGTTCATCGTTTTTAGAGTACCAAAAGATAGTCTGGATTTGATCCTAGCTACGACCTACAATCAAACTACAGAGACGTTTGCGGATAAGGAGGATTTATATCTACAAGCCGAAACTATTGGCTGTGAAACCTGGCGGAGACTTCGGAACACCTTTGACAAAAAACCACCTGTCCATGTACCCATGGTAAGTTTCGTATCTCTCAGCTTTAGAATAATTACTCAATCAATAAGTTCGTCCTCGAACTACTGTTATTGATGACAAATACTCACTGTCACGGTTAGATATTACTTCTATCTTTATTAATTATTATTAACAAGTCCTTTATATATTCCAGGGACATCCGATGAAACTCGGAGGAATCAAGGAACGCAAATCTCCTTTCAGTGTAAAACTTATGAACTCTGGAGTCCATTCTTCACAGACCAACCCTGGATACAGCAGGCAGCCGGCTGGTGGCGCCATTTTCTTCTACTAGTGTTGTTAAGATATCTCTAGTTACAAATCAGGGTCAGTCGATCGTTTGAGGGGCGTATGTTTTTACGACTTACAAGTTCTTTCTCTGTAAAGTTTCGTTCAGCGAAATATGCAGACGATTGTAAAAAATACGGTTTCCTACGCACCTACCTTAGGCTTGTTGAAAAAATATCGATGTTATTTTTTCAATGTATCCATGCTTTTGAGCGATATTTAATGTTTCGATATATCGATATAAAATTCCAAGTATCGAAAAGGTAAAAAAATCGATATTTTTTTCAGACCAATAAACATTTATAAGTTTTAAGATCAAAACATCATCCTAATCAGGATTACTTTTTTATAATAACATCTTTTTAACAAATTATATTTGATGTATTTTTTGTTTTTGGTGGACTCGATTTGCTGTTTTATAATTTGTTTTTAAGTTGGCAACTCCGTTTGTCAATTTCAACTTTAATTGCCGATATATCGATTTTTTTAAAATTGATAATATCGATGCGATACGTATCGATACTTTATTGCATTTCCGACATCTCTAACCTACCTACATGACTATTACTAATAGGATAGGCAACACCGGAACAGTAAAGTTTCGCAATCAACTTATCAACTAGGAAAATAGGCACTACCGTGCTTGCCAATGATGACTAGGAATGATACAAGCCCCCGTATTTACAAACGCTCGGATTCGATTTCGATTCGGAAAGTCGTATGTCTATCTCGCTCGCTTTCGTAATGCCAAATCAAGATAGATAGACTTACGTCTTATCGAATCGAAATCGAATCCGAGCGTTTGTGAATATTTTTCGTAAATATATAAAGAACAAGGGTTAATGTAGATGAATAATAGTTTGCGTCACTTACTCTACCTCAAAATGGTGTCGAAATTAGTTTTTTAGCTGAAACGCATGTTGCAGTTCACTTTGCGGCGCTCGTAAATACGCCAAAACTATTGTACTTCCAAAAAAATCGTAGTACCTACATAATTTTTAGGAAATGTTCTCAAGTTTAATTTTGTTTACAAATATTTTTTATCGTAAAATCAGTTAGAAAGAGCAAAGAACAGAGAATTCGGAAAAAGCACAATAAAATCTATAAAAATACCAAAACTCCGCCCAAACAGGTAACCTCTGTTTATCGAACCAAATGACTGTTTGTAAACGGAAACCTATAACACTATTCAGAACCATAGAGGAATAATCTCTAGACTTGGCATAGCTGGACTTACCCCTCTGCCAAAGTACAGACGCCAGCACATCAACCTATAACAATCTGTCAAATTGCTTTAAAGTAGTTTTCAAAGTTCAAGGTTGATTGGGAAAATTTGACAGTTTCGGGTTGCTTGACCTGCTGGCGTCTGTACATTGGCTATAGGACTATAGTTGTTATGTAAAACAAATTCATTCTCCGACAGACGCCATTGTGTATCGTTTTATGTCACAAACAAGTGCTCTCTAACAAAGATCAATTGAGCAGTTTCCTGTTGTAAAAAACGATGCCAGTTCAAATTTGACGTATCACATGTAAGTACTAAAAAACTAACATGGTGTTATAGAAGTACAATGCCGTTACGCCGTTTAACGATTAGAAAAAAATCGTGGTACGTTGGTAGCTCAAACATAGGACGGGTACATAACAGGGGCTAACAGGTAGGTGACTTGGCATAGCAAAACAAATTGTTAGGGGATTCGCTCCTTGCCAACTGAGTTTTTTCCTGTATATTCAGAACAAACAAATACTTGGCTAACTCATGTGGATGTCGTATTCACGGCGACACATCAAGCTATACATTTCGAGTATAACATGGCCTCGCTTTGTATAGATTTCCCGTACAATGAGAGATCCGCATAAACTGGTTTTTTATATAGCTTGATTGGTCGCCGTGCGTACATAGGTTCATATAATAACCATCATTATGTCCATGATACCCATCATTAAGTTATCCACCTGGCCCCAGAATGAACGTAATGTTTTATTTTATTTAAGTATTGAGTGTAGTAAAAATCTGAGTTAAATAGCGACTCAATAAATGTACGTAATTAAATTAAGATAATCTTGGGTCTTTGTTGGACCAGTAGTAATTTAAATTACCCCTTTTCTACTGTACTTTACACCTTGTACGATATTATTTTATTGCGGTAAATTGTATTTTGTAGGTTTACAAATGATTTTACACGAACACACTTTTTTTCATTTTATAACTACCTTTGTTGTATGTTATTTAGTCTGTTGTGGTTTCCTATGTTTGTTTTATACTGTTTTGTGGTATATTAAATACATATGTTCGTTTAATTCAAAGGTTTTGATTCTTTGTATCGATAGACTACTGCAGACCTAACTATCCGTCTCTGTGTCTCCCACAAATTAAACGTTGTGGTTGCGTTTTTTATAACATCTCGAAGCACAGACTACAAACAGGGCGGAATTTTTCAACGTCACGTGGAGGGTAAGTACTCTAATTAATGGAGATGGCAAATTTAGTCAAAGGAAACACTCCTTTATTTTTAAATAGAAACATCTGCATTCAAAGATTTTCGAAAATTCGCATGCCAGACTCTGGAATCAGACCAGCGAAATCCAAAAAATATTATCGTGTCATTTAAGCTATCGATCGATAGGGTCAATCATAAGGATCAAATAAGGGTGTTACCACACCAATCGATCGATCGTCCATCGATGCCATCGATTCATGGTAGAATGGATTAGTCTACGTCGATCGCTAGTTTTTACTAGGTGAATCTATTAATCGATTGTCGACTAATCCATTCCACGATTTATCGATGGCATCGATCGACGATCGATTGATTGGTGAGGTAGCACTCTAACAAACATCATAAATTAAATGAAAGGAAAACCATCATATCGTAACTTATTTTAATTGATTGATAATTGACGTTAAAAATAATATATATGTAATTGTTAATTAGGTACTACTTAACAGTGCCGGTTTTAGCACTGGGCGAGATTTTATACGGCGCGCCCGAACTGCAAAGACTGCAATTCACACCCATACGAAAAAACCGGCCAAGTGCGAGTCGTACTGACACACACATGGGTCGGTAACCCCAAACAATAAAACAAAAATATTTTTAACGGTCATTCAAATGCAAAGGACCATGGGCAAATTTGTATGGAGACTGGACCAAATCTTCAACATTAATGAAACCTACTCCAAAAGAAAGATTTTGGGGTATTATTTGATTGTTACTATGGGAGCCAAGCCGAAATCGAACGCCAACAAGGTGATTTCGAACATCAAAAAATATATTCATTCGTAGCTTCTAGCGAGGAATTGAACATATTATAAACAAACATAAAACAACATTTGTGTATATTCGTGTATTGATTAACTTTTTTTTTGTTTCAACTGTGACAAAATAAATAGAAAACATGGTAAATATCCCGTTACAAATACCTATTATTTAAAGTAAAAAATATTTTGTTTACAGTTTCAATACTATGAATTTTGATGCTTTCTCAGTCCATACTGAGAAAGCATCAAAATTCATAGTATTGAAAAAAACGTTCCAAAACACAATGTTCGCGCTCGAATTCGATGTAGCTGCCATAATGGAGTTTCTTGCCGGTTCTTCTCCATAGGAAACGACCAACCCGAACCGAGCACTTTTTTGCCGACGTTTTATAAGTGTAGGCCTATGTAAAATAAAAATATTTTGATTTTGATTTGATAATAAGAAATTAATAATACCCTAAAAGCTTACATATGGGATAGGTTTTATCACTGTTGAGTAATTGGTCCAAATTACTCATAGTCCTTTATATTACCTACCACAAAACTAAATTTGTTTTTCATAGTATGTTAATCAAAAACAAAGTTACTGCTGCAGGTTGATGAAGTCTTAATCAAACCGTTGCAAGTTTTCCTTACTTGAAATTAGAGGAGGAGGACACAATTCTTGTCAATTGTAGTGACGATTGACAAGAATTGTGTCGCCCTCCTCTAATTTCTTAAATCAATGGTTGATGAGATATTTGCTTCCAATGTAGTGACATTGGAAGCAAATATCTCATCAACCTTAGATTTAAGTAAAAAGTATAAATGGAACCTCAATATATTTTTTTAAGAGTTATTGAGTGCCTAACGATCTATTGATTGATAAAAAAAACTTTTTATATAATAGTGTAGGTTACACAGTTATATAGAGTTTTTTTTTTAAGTGAAAACTTCTTTAGCGGCCGCGGCGTTGTGCACATTTGTGATAGGTAAAAAATATGAAACGCGTGACCGTAACTGATACGTGACCATCAGGTCACGTATCCTGACGCGTGTGGTCTGTAAAAGTATAAGATTCCAGGGTATTAGGGGTGAGCGAAGCAACTTTGATAATTTCAGCACCACGCCTGCCACGGGAAGAAAATTGGTGATTTGCTTTTCACCAATCACACAAATTATACACTACATTTATCGAAAAAGAGAAGAGAGGGAGGGAGAGAGAGAGAGAGTTTTATATTATGCGACCGAAGCGTACAAAAAATTGAAGTATCGCGCATACAGATACATATCGTATAGAAGGTAGGCTAGAAAAATATAGTGTTTGTACAAAAATAGGGTTTAGTTACGCGGGGCCCTCTTTTGCGCGGTGTCCATAGTATTTGCTACTTTAGCAACAGGGTTAATCCAGCAATTCAGCAGACAGGAAAAGTTATGACTTTTAAAAATTCTGAGCCTGTACACCTGCCGACTCTAATTTTTTATTCTTAATATTTTTCATTGTATTGAATGGTGACTGGGGACCCTGGGCTGCAGCCCAAAAACCCCTTAAGTATATATATAGATGGATCTATATATGCCCCCTGGGGTTACCCTTCTGTGATCCGTACATTAAGCGCTGGTTAGGGAAACATCCGGTGGCGATGTACGGATAAACTGGCTATAAAAGGTGGAAGGGACGCAAAAACGGTTTCCATATATTCAGTAGGTACATCACTTTGAACCCCCTACAAAGAAATTTTTCATTGGATATTAAAAAAAACAGCTGTATAGCTATCTGGCACAATCTGGGAGCTAGAAAGAAAAAAACCAACACCAACTGAAAACGCAAATGATATCACAAAAGAGCTTTGTGTCAACAGTGATGGCTGACTTATGTAACTGGCAGCTGATTTTTTGGAATTATTACAAGGAATGCTAGTACTACGTCAAAAACAAACAAGGTTTGGTAACTTACTGGTCTGGCAGAAAAAGCAGTGAAATCCTAATTACGGTATACCTACCCAAATACAATCCAAAATTTTTAAAAATTTGCTTGAACTATGTAAACCCTATTTATTTAACGCGCCCGACTATACAAACATTCAAATAGATTTGCTTTTAATGGTGATATGGAGTTTTTGGATTCTCTAGGTAAATGTCATATTTTTTCCTCTTCGATTTTTTTTACGAAATAATCAGGCCTGGGTCCTAATTTCATGCAATTTCCTTTTAGATCTAGACACAACCAATAAAAAATCGCACCGGGTGCGGTCTTGGTATTTATATGAACAGTTTAAATCGCTCGAAAGAAGCCAGTTGGATGCTGCTCAGAAACTGAAAGATCGTTCCTATCAGGAAAGAATTTTACGCCAAGAATTGTCAGAGAGACGAGCTAGGCGCAAACTATACGATCAATTTGGTCTTTGTCAGAGCGAATCTAGATTAAAAAGAGAAAAAAGCGTCAACAATTATGCGCAGCGGACGACAGTGAGTACGAGCGACGATGACTTCTTCGAAAGTTTCTACCTCCTGCAAGAGGACGAGCGAGTGACGCAAGTTACTGGAGCTAATGAGTTTGCTGGTGACGGCGAGGGCGACACGTTCAGTCAAGATAATTTATCGGCGAGCCAGTGCTGCTTGGCGAACTACGTGACTATCGACGACCAAAACAAAGAGGACAACGTCAGTAATATGGGAAGCATTACCAGCGTAGTGGAGAATCTAAAACGTGACGAGTTTATACCACCGAAAGAAATGGAATTTGAGCACAATTCTCTCGACGAAGATTTAAACTCTGTAAACGCCGATGTGAATATCTCGATAGCCGAAGATATAAATATGCAGCTCGACTCTGTTCAAGAGGATCTAATGAGTTTAGAAAATATTGCTAAACTTGAAGACGTCGATAAAATTTCTGATGTGCAGAGTTTTACTGAAGCTGCAGTACGAGAGCTGAAGAAAGTTCAGGTTAGCAAAAAAGCTGATCCGGAATCTAATGCAATCGCAATATGGTCCCGGCTAGTATCTTTCGCATATCAAGTTGTGCAATTGAACCACGGTGATTGTTTTGAACATTTTGCTTAGATTTCGAATAGCCACAAACTGACAGTTAAATGCATGTAACGTGTGTTGCAGGGAACTGCTACTGCGACTACAGCTCGCAGTTTCTGACGGCGGTGCTAGCGTGCGATGTATTGCGACGAGGCGTCAACAGAATGTGTGAGTAATTATCGTTCTAACAGCTGCTGGGTAGTGGTGAATGTCATTGATTTTCCAGATTTTTTAATTATACTCCTTAAATTTTTTGTATTTTATGCAGCCGCAGAATGTAGTTTAATTTGTGGTTTGGTAGGCAGCTAGGGTTCCGTAGCCAAAAGGCAAAAACGGAACCCTTATGGATCCGGCCTGTCCGTCCGTTTGTCAGTTTTTACTTCGAGACTATTGGCACCACACAGTTGAAATTTGGAGAGTAGTTGACTACCGCTGGCGTCGAAACCCTGTATGTTCGAGTTCGACTCGTCGCACTTGGCTGGTTTAATTTATACCTGATTTGATAGAGAAAGTATTTTTATGAGGAAGTGTTAGCCGCACACCAAACAAATATTTTTACATCTATTACTACCTACACCTAATTGTACACAAATACACGAAATAAATGATTGCCCTACTAATTAACCAACGGAATATCAAAACTACTTCAATTTTACTGTACCTACATTGAAAATAACAAATGCGCATATGGTACTATCTGGGGGCACGGTAGTGCCCTCGCCAAGACGAGCCAAGCGAAGCGCAACGGTTTATATTATTCGTAACACATTACAAAGACGTTATGTTTAATTTATTTAGATGTTCAAATTTTGGTACGGAAACAGTTTTTTTTTTATGTACAAACCTACGTTTAGTAATGTTCTGTTGGGGAAAATGCTAATTTTTTGTGTGTTTACTACCCTATTTATAATCTCTTACAAGTGATATACACAAGATATAACATAATTAGTAGGAGTTTTAATTTTAGGTAATATTTTGCAGCCTTACGTCTCTCCAATAGAGTTTGCTGAATCAGTAGTGTCCAGCGCGAGTCCCAATCAAAAAGTTAAACGGAAAAAATCGGTACAATTAAGAAAATACAGGAAAATATGTGAAATAAAGGTATTTTTTTTCAGCTTACTTATTCGTTTATCCTAGGTACTTCTGAGATTCTAAAAATTAAATATTTTGCAGCCATTGTCAAGAAAGTCAAAAAAGCGCAAGACACACAAAACAAGACTTTCGGAAAGAAAATGTTCAGGTAGACACTGTCATAATGATTGGAAACCTTTTTGTACGCAATCTCTCGCCAATGGGACGGACACCATAGCGCAAGCCCGCAGCGCGAGTGAACCATGGTGCGAATATGCCAAAATATATCATTACAGAGAAGAAATTAGTTCGAGATCCTCCTCTAGCGGCACTTGGCCAGACATTTTGAAGAAAGAAAAGCCGAAGGTTTCTAGACGGCAATGTTATAAATATCGTAATAGGGCCTTAAGTCCGATGTTGGACATTGCTCACTGCATTGATAGCATATTGAAGGACATTGACGACCCTAGGCACGATATGTGAAATTTTTGTTACAGATTAAACAAAATAAAATGCAAAAGTTTTGTTATTGGTAGTATTACAGTTTACTAGGCTCCTCCCAGATCGAGATAAAACAAGATTATACTGCTTAGGGTCTTCAACTGGAATGAATCGTCTCGGTTTATTGCGAAGCGCCGCAATGGTCGAAATCCATGGGGAGAATCCCGCGCACGTGTTTCACAGTGCGCTGAGGTGGATGCTGCACGCCGCACGGCTCGCCACAGCCTCAACCCAACCGGAGCGGTTAACAGTTGGCCGCGTCAGTGCGTTGCAATTATAAAATAAAATAGTGTTGCGGTCTGCCGCATTGTGACTGGCCCGTAGTGTGTAGAAAGCCAAACACAACCAGTGACCATAATTTTATTATAGTCTGGTTTCTGAAGTATTCTATCGGGTGTTGCCCTATAACAATGTGGCAATAAAAGAAAACAAGTATAACAAATATGTAACACTTTAATACACTTGTCGCCTGTACAACAGCGAATTTAAGTTAGTTACAATATTTTTTATAGATTTCTACGTAAGTTACATCGAAAATGTCTCATAAGAACGCAACCCCCTTCACCTTTTATATTCGTATCAAACACAAACCAGTTTCACAGCTAAAGTGTATACAAGGTGTAACGTTAAATGCGCAAAACCTAAAAATAGCTTGATCAGAATAACGAGGAGAATCAATTGAACCACTTTAATATAGGTAACATTTTTCAAAAAAATGTTCATTAAAAATGTTGCCCTGTCTATTTGTTCATAGGTCAAGCCATAACGTGCGCAAACCCGCCAAAATAGGTAAACAAACAAATGTTTATCGTCCAATTTAAATTTACTCATACGCGGGAAAAAAAGAAAGAAAAAAATAAACGATCAGAATTGCCAGTAAAACTAAAACAGCACATAAAACCTTTACGTTTTTTTTTAATGTTTTTTTTTTCTTTCAGAATTAGGTCAATTGAATTAAAAATCATTTGGGGTGTCTCGAGGTTTTGCGCATTTAACGTTACACGTTGTATTACTAGAACAAAAAACACAATTTTATTACAAAATAGATGTTTCCAATAAATATTTCATTTTATAAATTGAATCTACTACAATCAACTCATTATCCAATCAGAGGAGACTGCTGAAATTTGTTTTCCAATAATGAATTGTAGTCCCTCCTTAGCTTCAAGCCAGCAGGTACTACAATATATTCAATTCTTGGGTAGAAAATTATTTTTACAATCGAATCATTTTAATACAACTTAAATCCGACTAAACCAGAATATTAAAAACATTCTTCAAAATAAGTAGAAAAATATCGTCTAACTAAAGTGGTATAAAAATAAACTGTAACACTAGTTTCTGTTCCTTCCTTAGAAAAAATGTAAAATTAACTTTTCTTTGTTTGTAAATTGTATACATTTTGTTTAGAGCTTCTCAGAGCAACTCGCTTGAAATATTTTTTTAAGGAAGGTAACATAACAGAATTTCTATTGAAAACATAGCCTATATAATTCTATATCAAACGGCTTAATTATGTGTATATTGTAAGCTTGCTTTCACAAAATTTATGGGTAATATTTGTATCACTATTTAACGGTAAATTGGTGTTTTATAAATATTTTATACTATAACAATGTCCAGAATTACAGTAGTTTATTTAAAGTTAACATATTGTGATGTAGTGCGCTCAGTAGATTGAAGGCAAGGCTGCTTGTTAGAGGCGCACACGTTTGGCACGGCGCCGACGCATTCGATTCGGTTTAAGCAGACATATTTCCAAGCCAACATATTTGACTTCGGCCGAATCGTACCATCGCTGAATCATAGTCACGGCACAATTTGACCGAAGGCTTTTTCCTGAACGTTTACCTATAGACATTAGATTTTGTCACCCGATTGTATCGTATCATGCCGACCCAAACATACTGTGTGTAGCGCCTTCCACAAAAGCTAAAACTTTAACTCATATTTTGACTTCTGCTACTGCAAGGTGGAAGGGACACCGATGCGAAAACGGTTACCACGTACGTTTACCAGTACATAATTCTGAGCCCCCCCCCACATTGAAATATTTCATCGGTTATTAAAAAGAAACAGCTGTTTCCTACAAAAGTGAAATACCTACACGGTCAACGTGTATGGTACAGCAGATTTTTCTGAAATATGGTCTATGTCGACAGTAATTTTGCTCCCAGCAATCAAATGGCGACCAAACCTACCAAAGGAATTGTTAGTTATACGGGGTCTAAGAGCAACGACGCGAAAACGCTTACCATGTACCCGGTACAAAGAAGTTTTTGTTAGGTTATTAAAAAGAAACAGTTGTTTCCTACAAAAGTGAAATACCTACACGGTCAACATTTATGGAACAGGAGATTTCTATGTGGGGGGGTGCAGAATGATGTAATGCATACGTGGTAACTGTTTTCGCGTCGGGGTCCCTTCCACACTGTTTACACTACTCATCAAAAGACATTTAATAGACCTTATACCAGACTACAGATCAACCAGGAGGTGCGACCAAACACGCTGTTACCGGACGGCCCGGCTTGTGTCACACGAACTGGATGGAGACCCAGTTCATGAGCTTATTCTGCTGTTTACTTATTTTACCTTTGATAGGAGTTACTCGAAAGCAACCTTAAGGAAACGCGGATAGAGAACACTGGTTTTGATTGTTTTGTGAATAACTGCGAAAGGACTATAGGTAACTTGTAAATAGTATTGCTACAAATCTGTACCATAAAATTGCTGTATGTAATTTTAAAATAACAGCTGTTTACTGAATGCATATGAAAGTATATAGGGCACTCATAACAAAAATCTTTTTTTTTTAAAGTTTTGTCTGTGTGTGTTGTTTTGGCTAATAGGTATTCGAAAAGGCTGGGCCGATTTTGCCGGGACTTTCATTGGCAGATAACTGTTATGAGGAGTAGGCTACTTTTATTTTAGAAAACGATTAGGATTTTGTGTAAAAAAAATAACCCTCGAAATTGTTAACAAAATCTGATTCAAATAGGGAAGTATTTTTTTTTAATAATAATTTCACGCAGACGAATGTCGCCGGCCACAGCTAGTTTCCAATAAAAAAAAAACTAGTTTCACCGTAGTCAGGTAAAAGCCTGTTCATACAACAAATCTAGACGGTTATAACTTTTTAAATATTTTTATAAATATATATGATGATGTTTATATTTATCGTGTGACGGTAATATATAAGGCGTGCTTCTATGGGACGCTGTCAGCGTGTTTTAATTCACTAAAATATTTCATAAAATATTTATTTAATAAAGCGCGATCAATTAGGATGGGTAAAGGGGCTAGCTTTAATATAAGTAGCTTCACATTTGTGCTAGATTTTTTAAAAGCTCCTTTACACAATGGCCCTTGCTGGTCTGTGAATGTCAATTGTTTTATTGAGAGTTGCTATGTTTTTGCCAGTATTTGCTATCGTGTATAGGAGCTATTATAATATTTGGAGATTATTCATATATTTTTTAAATTTAATTATGCGTAAAGCAGATATTGCTCTGCTGTGCGATAAATTCATACGCCGAATATAGTTGCCCCCCATTAGAAAAATCTATACATTAACTATTTGATATTTTGATTTAGTGTACAAATACATTACAATAAGAATAGTAAACAATTATAAAATTGACTCTATTGTCTGTTGATGTACACTCAGTGCAAAAAAATAACAAAGAAAATTGCGCATGCATGAATACATTAAGTAACTATGTATTTTGTTGAAATAAATAACCGGGAGTTCAACATAGAAGGAATTTCTACGAGTATTAAGTAGTTGTAAAAATCAATTTCTTTAATTGTTTGGCCAAATTATTTGTAAAAAACAGTACCTACATATAAATTACCTTCTCAAAGATCACTGGGTTTACCAAATTCCAGCCTTTTCACGCCCAAGTAAGTATAATTTTTATTAGGTTCAATGTACTAAAACTTCGTTCTCATGTTCATTCGAGACTATAATTATAAATAATATAATATGTAATAAATACATTTTATTTGATAAACAGAAGAAGAATTCGGCGCACGATTCGCATCCCAATCAAAATGGCGCCAGGCCAGAATTAACTAAGTATACAGGCCTCTCCCAGTGAGAAGGACAATTATTTATTGTCCTTCTCACTGGGAGAGACCTGTGTCCCAGCAGTGGGAACGTTAATTATGTTATAGTGCATGCACACCAAAGATACTCTTGTATTGTGGAGCAACGTTTGTAAGGGAGTTAATGGACAACAGTTAACAAAGATTCGTTTTAGGTTTCAGTGTTAATTAACATTACCCAACTTTCAAGTATGGGGGCGACATGAGCAACAGCCGATAAAAAGCAACAAGTAGCCTAAGATCCCGGTATACAACGATCTTCACCGAGCTGGTTAATGGATGAAACTTATTTTATATTAAATTTAATATGTCAATAAATATATTGCATATTGGGTTGCCTAAAAAATTTCAGTCCAGGATATGATGTCCAATATATTTATTGACATATTAAATTTAATATAAAATAAGTTTTATCCATTAAGCAGCTCGGTGAAGGTCGTTGTATATTGGTATTCGCTTATTCCTACGCCGCTGCCAACCTCCCCGCTACCGGAGAACTCGGATGTAAACAAGAACTTAAACATTCCGAACGAATGCGATCCTGGAGTGGGAATTCAACATTATAACTCTGCGCCTGACCTGAGGTCGATGTTGGAAAATATAACAGGAAACAAAAAGCGGAAGATTAATGAGTGCGATACGTGTTCCACAGACGCCGTTAAAGAGATATTCACCTTGTTTTCGCAGGATCAGGCAGCTAGGTTTGAGGAATTACAATCAACTATTAGTGCCCTTACAGAGCAAAATAGTAAGTTGACGCAAAGTGTGGAGCTAATGTCAAGTAAGTACGATGAGTTTTTGACCAGAATTTCTCAACTTGAATCTGTGAGTCGAGCCGACAAAAAAACAATTGAGTTACTTGAAAGTAAAATTGAATTTCTTGAACGCAAGTCTCGATCCACGGGAATTGAAATTCGCAACGTACCTAAAAAGGCTGGTGAGACCAAGAAGGACTTGTGTACTCTGATGCAGCGTGTTGGACAAACCATTAACGTTCAAATTGATCCAAACTATGTTAACGATATCTACCGAATAAAGGCAAAAGACTCATCTAACCCAATTATCGTAGAACTCACTACTGTATTACATAAAGAGAGGATTCTGGAGAATGTTAAAAATTATAATAAGTCGAAAAAACCAGGTGAAAAACTTAATACGTCCACCCTGGGCTTACAAGGTCCATTAAAACCCGTATTTATATCGGAAACTTTAACTGCGAAGACACAAAAGCTTTTTTATCTGGCCAGAGCGTTCCAGCAGCAACACAATTACTCCTTCTGCTGGACATCACATGGTGTTGTTTACCTAAGAAAAAAGGAAAAGGATCAGCACATCAGAATCACATCAGAGATAGATATCGATAACCTGAGGAAATCTGATTGACTATCTTGTTTGTTAGTAGTAGTCATTCCTCTCCATATAATTATAAGGTTCGTCTTAATTTTGTCGTCAGTTATATGTTCCGGCATTCACATTAATTGTAAACAACAAAAGTTTTCCTATATCGTAAGTACACATACAATACTATACACATTAAATTACCTACCCGCTATGGATTCTTTCGGAATTAACGCCTTACTAGTTACTCCTTTTTTTGTATTGATAAGATCATATTTTACTGTGATAAAGCCATATAAGTTTCTTTATTATTCTAATGTTGCAAATAACCAATTAGTTTGCCATTTTGGAAGTTTGAAAGTGGAAGTAAACTTGTTTTCCCTTGAATATAATAAGCTTGATCATTTATGTTGCGTACGGACCAATGGCTAACTTGGAAGATCTTTCAAATAATATTGACGACTTTACTGTATCGGAATCATTTGAATGTGAAGTTGATGATTGCAAAAAAATCTTTCCACCGCATTCATCCTTGTCAGTTGTTACACAAAATATTCGTAGTTTAAATTGTAACTTTTCAGATTTCCAGATTTTATTAACCAGAATCGGTTTTGATTGTGACGTACTCATTCTGACCGAGTGCTGGCTATCGTGTGTTTCTTCTATACCGACAATTAGTGGTTATTACGCGTTCACGACTACATTAAATCCTCTTCAAAATGATGGCGTTGTCGTTTATATTAAAAATGAATTGAGCTTTTGTATTGAGGAACCTAATCTGCTAAATTCTAATTGCCTCTTAATTAAAATTGGTAACAAAGAGACAGCGTTGCTGGCTGTTTACCGGTCTCCATCATACACTAACGTCGACCCTTTTTTGGCGTCGCTTGATGAAAACTTGGTGAGTTTATCAGGTTTTAAAAATGTCGTAATAATGGGAGACGTGAACATAGACATTCTTTCTGAAAATATGAGTGCGTCTGCTATCAGATATCTTGCTCTCACATCCTACCACGGACTATTGCCGGCTCATTACTTTGTCACTCGTGATGCTAGTGGTACCTGTTTAGATCATGTGCTATTGAAAACCAGATTCCCTTCTACTACTATTGTACCGCAATCTACTGTAACTGATCACAAATCGGTTATTTTTAGTTTAAAAAAACAACAGTCACGTACGTATGCTGTTTTAACGCGTACCATAATAGACCACGAGCGTCTATCTCAGGACATTAGTGAGATCGACTTTGGCCCGGTTTATGAAACTGATGACTGTGACTTTATGGTCAGCTATGTCATTGGTGAACTGAAGAACGCTTTGAGTAACAACTCTAAAACTACTTCACTTGCACGTCGCAAAAGGATTATCAAACCATGGATAACACAAGGCCTATTGCGCTGCATGCGCAATAGGGATAAACTACACAAAAAATCTAAATCGTTACCAGATGATCTAATTTTAAAACAAACGTATATTCGATACAGAAATTTTTGTAGCTCAATTATTAAAAAAGTTAAACGTAATTATGACAGAGAACTTATTCAAAAGGCTGGCATGGATATTAAAAAGTTGTGGGATTCGGTTAAAAGTATCACAAATACTACAAAAAATTTAAACTATCCAAAGGAATTGCTAACAATATCTGACACTCCTCAGCACTCTGTTAATGACATCAATTTCTATTTTTCTAATGTTGGCAAATCATTGGCTGAAAAAACACGCCGGTGCAATCAAAGGTCCAAAACCATACTGGAACACCTATGGAATATAATCATAATTCACTAGTACTCTTCGATACTGACGAAGATGAAGTCAGGAGCCTGATAACCACACTTAAAACTGAATGTTCTGTAGGGTGGGATAATTTGTCAAATCAGCTCTTAAAAGATAATAAAGATATTCTTGTGCCACACTTAACCTACATTTTTAATATGTGCCTAGAAAAAGGTTGCTTTCCTAAGCACCTTAAAAAATCCCAGATCAGACCAATTCACAAGGGTGGGGCCAGAGACCGTATCGAGAATTTTAGGCCCATTTCAATTCTTCCCGCACTTTCAAAAATTCTAGAAAAAATTATTAATCGTCGTTTAGTAGGCTATCTTGAAAGCAAACACATTTTATCCGATTATCAGTTTGGTTTTCGCCGTGGTAAATCAACTGATCATGCAGTTAGCAATTTAACAGATTATATTACTACTAATCTAGATAAAGGTAATAAATGTATCTCAATATTTTTAGATTTAGCAAAGGCCTTCGATACGGTTTCTGTTCCAATCCTTGTACAAAAACTGGAAAAAATTGGTATAAGGGGGAAACAGCTGAGCCTTTTAGCAGATTATCTAACCGACAGAACTCAATGTGTTCAGATTGGTACCTACACTAGTTCTGATCTACCAGTGACTTACGGCGTGCCGCAGGGAAGTATTCTTGGGCCAACCCTTTTTCTCGTTTATATAAACGATCTCCTTTGTCTTAACTCATTTCATGGCAAAATAATCTCATACGCAGATGACACTGCCCTCATTTTTGCTGCTAAAACCTGGAATGAGACTTACCAGCTAGCTCAAAAAGGTTTTGATTTGGTTAAAGGGTGGCTTCGTGATAATGTGCTTACCCTGAACGTTGAGAAAACTAAATACCTTACCTTTTCGATCCGTGCGTCCTCACCAGTTAATCTTAATTTAATCGCACATAACTGCTCACCCGACACTTTGGTTGATTCAAAATGCTCATGTAATCCTTTAGAGCGTGCAAAAACAATAAAATATTTGGGCGTAGTTATTGATGACAATTTTAGCTTCAAAGCACACATTCAGGCACTGAGTAAAAGAGTTCGCAAGCTTACCTACATTTTTAAGACATTGAGGCATATAGTTACCCCTATAATACTAAAGCAAATCTATTATGCGCTTTGTCAATCACTGATTACATACTGTATATCGTCTTGGGGTGGTGCACCAAAAACTACGATGAAGCAACTCGAGGTATCACAAAGATCCATACTCAAACTCTGTACTTTTAAACCTTTTCGCTACCCTACCACGCTTCTTTATGAATACTGTGAGGTTCTGTCTGTACGCCAACTATTTGTCCTAAGCATCATTAGGAAACAACATACTACCATGGATTTTAGTTCGAATATGTTAACAAGGCGGAGAGGTTTACCTGTATGTAAGAGGATGAAGCACTCAAGAACTGCTTTTATTTGTAGATTTTTTCCCTTTTTGGGCCCATTTTTATATGACAAAATTAACAAGACTCTTCATATATACTCTATGAATAGGGCAATGATAAAAGCATCCCTAACTCATTGGCTGGGGAGACTAACATACGATCAGACTGAGGATTTGCTGACTATCCTAAAGTAGTGATACAACTTACTGTTGGCTTTGTTTAAGTATTATAGCCGTATTCTATAAGAATCTATTAGCAAAAGTAATCAGATATACTCTCTCACACACCCTCTCACACACATACACACATCCTTTTCATCTTACACACCCAGAGGACAGTAACCCTATTTTTTAATAAAGTATTTTTTTCTGCATGTAAAAATTCAAAATTTAAGTTAGTACGTACTTTAATTGTAATGTTTACTTTTGTTCGTGAGCTCATACTTGCACACTTAGTTTGAGGGCTTGAGGCGCTGCGTACTGAAACACAGGCTTTAAACCTAGTTCGGTAGCAGATGCTAAAAATAGACACAATGTCAGTGGTTAAATTTTTGTGATTAATATTAAGTAGCTTGTTGACAAATTGTGTGAACATATGTATATTTTTTCTGGTCTAATAAATAAATATTATTATTATTATTATATTCGGCCGCAAAAGAAAAACAGGAAAATGTTGACTACAGCGCCATCTAGCGGGAAATTGAACAAGTAGATCTTAAGTTTCACGTTAAAGTTGCAAATGTTGCTCTACTAAAAGTAACTGTGATGTATATGCCACATATGTTTTAAATAAAGAATAAAATAAATATAACATACTATGCACTGAGTGTACCCTCCTACGCTACGGTTTGAGTTAGCCACCTAGTTGTCGGGGGGGTTGTCGAAATAGTCGATTTTCTCTGCGGCTGGTTGTTGCGGTTGCTGAGACTGCTGAGGTTTCGGTTGGCTGCGAGCGGCCCATGCGTTCGTTGAGGTGAGTGTTGCCCAGCCCGATCTGTGATGGAATGGAGGGTAGAATAGTGAGGGAAAGCCGGAGACTTAATATTTTATTTTAGTAATTTTAAGTTTAACATGTGTGTCAAATAACTAACATTTGTCGCAGGATAATTGAGAAAAAAAAAGGATTTATATATTTTTTTAAGAGAATTTGTAAACAACGAGGATAAGTCTGGCCTCGCTGCCTGGGTGTTATGACAGCTATGCACTGACGAATGGGCTCAGTTCTGATCAACCAGAATAAAGGTGTTATAATTTACTCTAACGTTTCTATAAACAAGTCAAAGTGAAGTAACTTCAGTAAAAGTAATTATTTAAGATACGATTGTTATTCTGTAGGTTAGTAATTGCAATAAGATCCGTCAAAAGCTACGATATGCTTTCTTTGACGGTTGTTATTTCGTTTAAATTCTTGTCTACATAAAATAAAAGTGTTTGCACAAGTAATTACCAGAGGTCGGAATTAGGTAGAGTTATTTAAGTACTTACATTGATTTCATACAAAGAAAGAATAAAGTGGATATGCCTCAAATCCCGAGATTAATTTTATAGACCAGAAAAATCCCGTGATTTATTAAATAAAAAAGTTATTTACTTTTACACAATTTAAACCATCCGTCATCGGATGTCCGAAGTTGCAAAATTACAATGCGCGCACGCAAGGGAAGATCCATATTAAATAAAATCAACATTTCGATGCAAGTACAAAAATACCTACCTAATTCCGACCTCTGGTAATTACTTTAACTTGGGTATAGATACGGGCGTAGGATTAGCCAATCAGCAGCAATCAGGTTTCGATCGTCCAAAACACAATGATTTTTGCATACATCTTGATTAGCTCGTATTATTACAAAAATCTTACGTAGTTTTCCCAATCATCCTGGATGCATTCCGAGACTATGCCAGACTCAAAACAATCTATATGAAATGTTAACCAAAGATTGTGTGTGTGTGTGAGAGCTAAGATAGGTTAGTGTGCAGATTGCCTACCACGACGTTTTAAGAGCGTTTATACCCTACGGCATTTCATACAAACTTTCAAGTCGTTATTTTCCGAAATGACTTAACAGATTTTAATGAAACTTCCTACGCATAAGCAGTATACATAGTCTAAAAAGTTACTAAAAAACATTTTCGAAATGTCTTTTAAAAATGAAGATAATTCGAAATTTCTGTTTCTATAGATAATTAAAAATCGGTCTAATATAGCTGTAACATTATTTTTCGAACATGTTTTTTAGTAACTTTTTAGACCTATGTATACTGCTTATGCGTAGGAAGTTTCATTAAAATCTGTTAAGTCATTTCGGAAAATAACGACTTGAAAGTTTGTATGAAATGCCGTAGGGTATAAACGCTCTTAAAGCTGTATTGTTTTATTCTTATTCCAGAGTTGGAAAGAGATAGCGTCTAGACGTCTTCTATAGCTCCGTCTCTTTCTCACAGTGGAATGACAAGTGCGTTAAGACGCCATAGCCCCCTAGAAGTACGTACTTGGTGTTGGCGCTGGGCAGGTGCGGGGCGGGCGCGCGCAGCACGGGCCCGGGCACGCGGCGCTTGCCCGCCTCGCGCGCCAGCACCTCCAGCACGCTCATGGCCGGCAACCACGACTGCGGGGGTACACACTTACATTGACCACAACGAACACGACCATTTGGTAGACGTGTATAAAATATGCAGCGTTACGTTTAGTGAATGCGACATTGTTTGATACATGTCGGTAGTACGATAATTGATGGGGACTAAGTTGGATCCTTGCTCTGTTTGGTATCGGACGTAAAGAATAGCACCATCCCACATCTTTCCGTGGGTGTCGTAAGAGGCAACTAAGGGATTTGCTAGAGAATGGGCAGCAGCGTTCTCTGTGCTTTTGTAACAACCGTACTGCGATCGCCAACCCGCCTGCCAAGCGTGGTGATTGTGGCAAAACCCTCCAATATGTCAATGTGGCGACACTTTGCGGAGGCCATGTCCAGCAGTGGATGTCTTTTGGGCTGAAATGATGATGATGAAGTTGGATCCTGAATGCAGTGAAAGATTCTAAAGTAGAATCCTGAGCGTAAGAAGGGACTTTTAAGGGATAATGTCAAGTCTGTAATCCCCGAAGGATTAGACAGAGGTGTACTTAATAGTACACCCACATTTCGTCAGTTTGCCTTCAACCGAGCACGACTCTAGATTCCAATGCTGTTACTGCGAAATTCATAATAGAAAAAAACAATAACATTTTGGTCAACCTGTTGTCAATTTTGTTTGTTATTATTTTTGTGAACAACTAAGACCAGCCCCCGTATTCACAAACGCTCGGTTTCGATTTCGATTCGATAAGTCGTATGTTTATCTTGTTTTGGCATTACGAAAGCGAGCGAGATAGACATACGACTTTCCGAATCGAAATCGAAACCGAGCGTTTGTGAATAAGGGGCCAGGAAATATTAACTAGATTTGAGAGTAAGTTCCAAATAATTCCGCAAGAACAATGAATACCTTCTCTCTATCAGCAGTGGCGACAACGTTCCTGTTGGGCTCAGCGTCGTAGGCGACACTCTCGCAGCCGAAGTGTTCGCACAGCTCGTGTATGAACTGGCGCTTCTGCCAGTTCATCGACGGGAACGAGTGCGCTCGGGTCTTCTGTTTGGACTGTAGAATAAACGTTATCATTATTTCGTTGTGTTGCTTGTTTTTTTTGTTTGTTAGGTCGGAACCCTTATCAATTCGTCTGTCTGTTCACCCGTATGTCACAGCCATTTTACTGCGAGACTATTGGCACCACACCGTTTAAATTTGGATATATATGTGCCTTGTATGAACCGTTTCCATCTTTAATTAGTTTAATTAGTAGCTTAGTGTGTGTGTAATCAATTCAAAATTAAAGGAAGGTATCAAAACTAAATTAATTTATTATTGATCTGTTGAATAATAAAGACAATCGAATTCCGTTCGAAGCATTAATAATTATTTTTAATTTTAGCCTTTTTATGGCCACAACTTTTTATAAATTGTTGCGCTTAAATTTCAATCAAATCAACCAATTCCTGAAGAATGTCCATATTAATATGTTTCGGATCAATGACCCCAATTCAATCTACCTACTCCGATCTATGATGATGACACAACAGTAAAAAAGAAAATATTTTGTTCAAAATAGACTCCCTTTATTTCCATCCAATTTTGTTCGGATAGAAATTCTTTATTTTATAGATGAAGCCGGATATTTTTAAACCTTACCATGTATACCCGACAGTTTTTGTCGGTTTTTGTGTGTCGATTCATAAATTCCTTCTCTTCCCTTACCTTCTTAGCGAGCTGCACGAGCTCGGTGAGCTTGTCGTGTATCTGGTGCGCGAAGGCGGGCTCGCGCGCGGCCGTGGCCCGCACGTGCTCGCTGTAGCGCGGGGCCAGCTTGGCCGACACGTCGGGGTTGCGGATCTGCAGGGCCAGGGCGAGCTGGCGGGTGCGGGCTTCTACGCGGCATTCGTCGTCGCATTCCAGACTGGAAAACAAATAAAACTAGATACTTTGACCCTACATGTATCCGAATTTATCTCACGTAACTATCTGGCCGGATACTGCGTGGACCTCAGTATCAACCCGGTGTTTAGAAGTTTGCGATGTGATGTGATATGCCGCTGCAATCGCATTAAAACGTTGCGCGTGCGCTTGATTTCTGTCCGGTCGGGTCAGATTGCGCACACACACACACGTGAACTGCACAGGGTGAAATATTAATCACGTGGGCGTGGTTGGCCAAATCCGAAACTTTTAGAAAAAGAAAAACATTTTTGATGAAAAACTAAAACTGCATTTGGGATTTTTGAAAAATCAATATTCTTAGCCAAGAATCAAACTCGCAATTATGAAAATAAAAAACACTATTATTACATCATTCGATAGCGTCGCTATTAAGGATCAAATACTGGGAAGTAATGACGTATGGCAAACCTAAGGAACTAGCTCAATTTGATAAAATACGAAACAGTACGCAAACACAATATAGGTGCGTGCTGTTTCTGTTCCAAATAGATCCTCTTGATCCATTCGATCAAGAGGATCTATTAGGTCGCTATAAGGCCGAAATCAGCAACCAGATAGTTGCCAGATACCTGTTATATCTCTTTTTTTTTGTTGGTAATATTAGTTAACTGTGAATGAGGTGAGAATATCTTACGTTTTCAGCATACTGCCGGGGCGCTGTACATCTGACAGGTCTACTGAACCACCTTCTGACATCTTAGTGGCGGCTAGAGCGCTCATCATCCTGTTGACAAAGACTTCGGTTTTAAATACTGATACTTGACACGAATGGTGAAGTGAGTAATCCATGAGCTTGTTCATGGATTACTCACTTCATGTCCAAAGTGGTACAAAGACGGACTTGATGTCATAAGGCATTATCTACCAGTCAATCTTTGGGTTGAATACGAAAACCTCTGGTAGGGTATTATCACACACACCGTCCTTCCATCACGGTGCGCTCGATCCCTAACTCGTCATGACTCACTTGGCATAGTCCCTGGCGTTGTCGCAGCAGGGCCGCTCAGCGTGGCGCCGGCCGCACACGCAGGTGGCGCGCACGGCGCGGCGGCAGGGCGCGGCGCTGGGGCAGGGCGTGGCGGCGCCGTCGATCCCTAACTCGTCATGACTCACTTGGCATAGTCCCTGGCGTTGTCGCAGCAGGGCCGCTCGGCGTGGCGCCGGCCGCACACGCAGGTGGCGCGCACGGCGCGGCGGCAGGGCGCGGCGCTGGGGCAGGGCGTGGCGGCGCCGTCGATCCCTAACTCGTCATGACTCACTTGGCATAGTCCCTGGCGTTGTCGCAGCAGGGCCGCTCGGCGTGGCGCCGGCCGCACACGCAGGTGGCGCGCACGGCGCGGCGGCAGGGCGCGGCGCTGGGGCAGGGCGTGGCGGCGCCGTCGATCCCTAACTCGTCATGACTCACTTGGCATAGTCCCTGGCGTTGTCGCAGCAGGGCCGCTCGGCGTGGCGCCGGCCGCACACGCAGGTGGCGCGCACGGCGCGGCGGCAGGGCGCGGCGCTGGGGCAGGGCGTGGCGGCGCCGTCGATCCCTAACTCGTCATGACTCACTTGGCATAGTCCCTGGCGTTGTCGCAGCAGGGCCGCTCGGCGTGGCGCCGGCCGCACACGCAGGTGGCGCGCACGGCGCGGCGGCAGGGCGCGGCGCTGGGGCAGGGCGTGGCGGCGCCGTCGATCCCTAACTCGTCATGACTCACTTGGCATAGTCCCTGGCGTTGTCGCAGCAGGGCCGCTCGGCGTGGCGCCGGCCGCACACGCAGGTGGCGCGCACGGCGCGGCGGCAGGGCGCGGCGCTGGGGCAGGGCGTGGCGGCGCCGGCGTGGCACGGCGCTGCACAGCCGTGACCGCACGACGGTCGCTTCTCCGTGCACGGCTGCGTGCATCTGGGAGACCGAGTGAGAAGGTTAGGGTTGTAACTTTTTGTTTCTGTTCGAGTTTAAATCGGACACTCAGCGAAATTGCATAGTTACATCGAAGGCAAGTATTCACATTCGCTCGTTCACCAAAATGTGGGCCAGTGCGCGTCCAGATCTCATTAGAGACACAGCGTACTCAAAAGCCATAACCATTTACTATATAGCTATTTCCCTTACAATTAGAGACTTTAATTTCTACCATAAACCATATCCTATTAATACGAGAAAGGAGTGTTAGATCACCATAGCGCAATCAACTGTGTGTGGCATGCGTTGCAATACACCTTTTCCTACCTCCTTATAATCTTCTACTCTACCGATAATTTTTCGTTCTTCTACAAAGTATTATAAAACATAAAAAAAAGTAATGGCGTGACCAAGTGAAATAAGGATTCATTTGTACATATGTTTTCATGGTCACAGACCAGTACCATATTTTGAATTTTATCCGGGTCCCATTTTCGCCACTTTCATTAGGAATGATTTGAAACTGGCACGGTAAAATTTAGTAACCTGTCTAACGGAATTTAATCCTCCGATACATGTGGTCTGTATTTAGCTTAGTTTATGTCGATTGAAATTCACGTTTCACAAAACCACACATAGATAAAGATTAAATAATGTGTTTTTGATGTAAGAATAATTCGGGAACTTGCTATAAGAATAAATGGATATTTAAAACTAAGGAGGGAACTAAGGAGGAGCTCGTGGCTAAATAATAACAGCCGCACGGGTCGATCTTTAAGGTTAAGCCGTGCTTGCCGAGGTTGGTCCGTGGATGGGTGACCATAATTACATACCGAGTTTCCTCCGTGCCTCGAAAAGCACGTAAAGCTGTTGGTCCCGGCTGTCATTTGTAGATCTTTGACAGTCGTTACGAGTAGTCAGAGGCCAAAAGTCTGACATCCAGTCTTACCAAGGGGTATCGTATTACCCAGTTACTGGGTTGTGGGGGTTAGATAGGCAGTCGCTCCATGTAAAACACTGGTACTCAGCTACATCCGGTTAGACTGGAAGCCGACCCCAAGATAGTTTGGGAAAAGACTAGGCAGATGATTGGATATTTAAAACGAAAACTTCGTAAAATTTCGTTCTTGGCAGTACAAGTTTGAGTAAAGTACATAAGCTAATACTTAATAATGGCGCATGTATGTGTGTGAGTGTAATGTCAATGTGTTTTATCTAAGGTACTGTATGTTTGTGAATGGTGTTGTCGTATGTAGATGTATATCTGGAAGAAGAAAATACGTTTTCAATAAAATTACTCACTTGCCAGTGTCACAGGGTCCTTTGTGACAGGTCTTAATACAGGTATGCTTGCCACATGGCAGCGGCTTTCCGCATGGAAGGCCGCATGAGAACTCCTCTTGAGAACAAGGTATGGTTTTCCTTTCCTGTTGAACAGAAAACCATAAGGATGATTTAATTGTAAATAAAATCGCTACTACAACGTTTGGTAGTGAGCACGACACAAGGCGGACACAGTCCCCGGAGTGGCAGGAGTGGTGCGGCGGGTGGCGGCAGGGGGACACGGCGCGCTGCATATGGATCACTCACCTCGTGATCACCATGACAACGCTTGGTAGTGAGCACGACACAAGGCGGACAGTCCCCGGAGTGGCAGGAGTGGTGCGGCGGGTGGCGGCAGGGGGACACGGCGCGCTGCATATGGATCACTCACCTCGTGATCACCATGACAACGCTTGGTAGTGAGCACGACACAAGGCGGACAGTCCCCGGAGTGGCAGGAGTGGTGCGGCGGGTGGCGGCAGGGGCACACGGCGCGCTGCATATGGATCACTCACCTCGTGATCACCATGACAACGCTTGGTAGTGAGCACGACACAAGGCGGACAGTCCCCGGAGTGGCAGGAGTGGTGCGGCGGGTGGCGGCAGGGGGACACGGCGCGCTGCATATGGATCACTCACCTCGTGATCACCATGACAACGCATGGTAGTGAGCACGACACAAGGCGGTCAGTCCCCGGAGTGGCAGGAGTGGTGCGGCGGGTGGCGGCAGGGGGACACGGCGCGCTGCATATGGATCACTCACCTCGTGATCACCATGACAACGCTTGGTAGTGAGCACGACACAAGGCGGACAGTCCCCGGAGTGGCAGGAGTGGTGCGGCGGGTGGCGGCAGGGGGACACGGCGCGCTGCATATGGATCACTCACCTCGTGATCACCATGACAACGCTTGGTAGTGAGCACGACACAAGGCGGACAGTCCCCGGAGTGGCAGGAGTGGTGCGGCGGGTGGCGGCAGGGGGACACGGCGCGCTGCATATGGATCACTCACCTCGTGATCACCATGACAACGCTTGGTAGTGAGCACGACACAAGGCGGACAGTCCCCGGAGTGGCAGGAGTGGTGCGGCGGGTGGCGGCAGGGGGACACGGCGCGCTGCATATGGATCACTCACCTCGTGATCACCATGACAACGCTTGGTAGTGAGCACGACACAAGGCGGACAGTCCCCGGAGTGGCAGGAGTGGTGCGGCGGGTGGCGGCAGGGGGACACGGCGCGCTGCATATGGATCACTCACCTCTTGATCACCATGACAACGCTTGGTAGTGAGCACGACACAAGGCGGACAGTCCCCGGAGTGGCAGGAGTGGTGCGGCGGGTGGCGGCAGGGGGACACGGCGCGCTGCATATGGATCACTCACCTCGTGATCACCATGACAACGCTTGGTAGTGAGCACGACACAAGGCGGACAGTCCCCGGAGTGGCAGGAGTGGTGCGGCGGGTGGCGGCAGGGGGACACGGCGCGCTGCATATGGATCACTCACCTCGTGATCACCATGACAACGCTTGGTAGTGAGCACGACACAAGGCGGACAGTCCCCGGAGTGGCAGGAGTGGTGCGGCGGGTGGCGGCAGGGGGACACGGCGCGCTGCATATGGATCACTCACCTCGTGATCACCATGACAACGCTTGGTAGTGAGCACGACACAAGGCGGACAGTCCCCGGAGTGGCAGGAGTGGTGCGGCGGGTGGCGGCAGGGTCGCTCGCGCGGACACGGGGCGCTGCAGGGCGGGGGGCGGGCTCCGCAGCGGACGGGGGGCAGGATTACTTCCGCACCACATTCACAGGTGAGCTCGTCGAAACCTGGAGATGAACACTCATCAGAATTTGAAATTATTAGGCTAAGAAATACCACTTTTTTTCATAATCTTGCGCCGGTATTTTCTGTTTTTTTTTTTTTTTTGTGAATCAGTACATTTGAATTATATTTTCTCTGGGACTCATCGAGCAACATTGTGACCACTGTTGATCCTAGTTTACAAGAATAGTCGTTTCCACAGTCGCTATGGGAACACGGGCGAGGCTTAATAATAATGTTCTTAGCAACCTTAATAATGCTAGTTTTGATTCAAAAGACCCCAATATAAACTACGGTACATTATTTTCCACAGTTTGCCATGAATTCAATAAAACGTGTCCTATAAAAAAAGTTAAACTCAATTCAAAATCTAAATTTAGCGAATGGGCCACTACGGGAATAAGAAAAAGCAGAGATATTTTATATAATTTATATCACGAAAAATCTCTGACTTCAGATCAAGTCTTTCACACTTATGTTAGAAACTATTCGAAAATATTCAAAAGTGTCTGCGCTCAAGCAAAATCTCAAATAATAAGTAATAAAATTGGTAATTCTAATAATAAAATAAAAACGGTGTGGCAGGTAATTAACAGAGAAACCGGTAAGACTCAACAACAAGATAAGAGTGAATTGTCTTTAAACATAGATAACAAAACAATTTCTGACAATTTAGAAGTCGCTGAGACACTAGATAATTTCTTTACTAACATTCCGTTAGAGGTAACGAAATCTCTCCCCTCTTCGGTTGAATTAGCTGAGGGCCTTCTTAAAGAGAACTTCACAAAAGACATACCAAACTTCAAATTTAAACCAGTATGTATTGCCACAATCAAAAACGCATTCAAAAGTCTCAATATCAAAAATACTGAAGACTTATGGGGGATTTCGGTCAAGGTTCTTGAAAACATTATTGACTCAATTGCGCCTGTCCTAACAGGCATATTCAATCAATGTTTGGACAGCGGCAAGTTTCCTGACTTGATGAAACATAGTAAAGTGGTACCAATTTTCAAATCGGGTTGTAAGAGTGATCCTTCTTATTATAGACCGATATCTGTGCTTCCAGCACTGAGTAAAATCTATGAAAAAATCATGCTGGACCAGATGTTGTCTCACTTTAACTCTAATGGGATACTGCATAGTCAGCAGTTTGGTTTCACGAAGGGTAGGTCGACAACGGACGCGGGAGTAAAACTCATCAGTCACATTCTGGAATCCTGGGAGAAGTCCCAGGACGCTATTGGCATTTTTTGTGATCTCTCAAAAGCGTTCGACTGCGTCGACCACAACACGCTGATCTGTAAATTACATCACTACGGAATTCGTGGACAAGCTGCTGATCTTGTTCTTTCCTATTTATCAAACAGGCAGCAAAAAGTAAATATAAATGGGGCGACATCCTCTGGGTCTATAGTCAGGATGGGTGTGCCCCAAGGTTCAATTCTTGGTCCTTTCCTATTTCTTGTTTATATTAATGATCTCCCATATATGATGGCCAAATTATCGGATATAATTCTGTTTGCTGATGACACCTCGCTAATTTTTAAAATTCATAGGAAAGATAAGGATGTCATACATGTCAACGAAAGTCTAACTGTTCTCTCGAAATGGTTCGCAGCTAACAATCTTTTACTGAATACGAACAAAACTAAATGTCTAAAGTTCTCTTTACCAAATGTAACTCAACGTGACCTTAATTTAAATCTTGACGGCAAAAAACTTGATGTTATCGCGGAAACTGTATTCTTAGGAATTACTATCGATTCAAAACTGCAGTGGGGCGCGCACATTGGAACTCTTTCGGGGAGGTTAAGCTCAGCCGCCTATGCAGTTAGGAAAATAAGGCAGTTGACTGATGTAGCCACAGCTAGGTTAGTATACTACGCGTATTTCCACAGTATTATGTCTTATGGAATTCTGCTGTGGGGATCGGCAGCAGACGTTGATTCAATTTTTATATTGCAAAAGAGGGCAGTTCGCGCGATCTATAAAATGGGTCCTCGCGAGTCCCTTAGAGAAAAGTTTAAAGAGATCGATATACTGACTCTGCCTTCACTTTATATCTTAGAATGTATTTTATACGTCCGCAAAAACCGAGGGCTTTTCAAAATTAGAAGCGACTTCCATAATATAAACACACGCAGTAAACACGAAATTGTAATACCCAAATTTAGATTAACAAAAACTAGCAAGTCATTTCTTATAAACAGTATACGCTTTTATAATAAGTTGCCAAAGTCAGTTCTTGAACTGACCGATGGAAAGTTTAAAAATTGCATCAAACGTGTCCTTATTAAAAAAGCATATTACAAAATTAAGGACTATGTTGAAGATAAAGAAGTTTGGCTGTAGTTCCCTCTGCTCATGCGGCTTCCCTGGTAGCTCAAAAACGACACAAATATGTGGATGTCTCTAACTATTCCGAATTTTATTTATTCTATTCATTTTTTTTTTCAGATGTTTTACAATAGTTTTCAAATCATTGCACCGTTTATTCATTGTGCAGAATAGTTACAGTACTGATGACTACATTTGTGTCAATTGTTTATTTAATTGTTCTTAGTTTTATTTTTACTTTTGTATAGATTCTTTTTCATTCATATTTTTTTGTGAATGTGTGGACATTGTAGGCTTTGTAATTTTTTTTTTTTTTTTTTTTTTTATTATTATTTTTTTTTTTTCAGCTTCATCTTTTTCTACCTTTTGTAGTAAGCGATGACTTATTGTCGGGCCTACGCTGTCCTCTCATACTTAAGTAATAGCGCTGTAACATCCAAATATTGTAGAACCAAATGATTTTAAAAGAGTAACCATGGAGTTTCTTGCCGGTTCTTCTCCATAGGAAACGACCAACCCGAACCGTGCCTCTTCTGTTGACGTTTTATAAGTGCCCATGTAGGCCTATGTAAAATAAAATATTTTGATTTTGATTTTGCTTGAGTGGAAACTCGAGGCCGCGCTGTAAGGGCGAGTACTCACTGACGCGCGGGCAGGGCGCGCAGTGGCCGGTGTGGCAGAAGTCCTCGCAGCGGTGCGTCTGGCACGACAGCGTGCGGCCGCACACCACGGCGCAGCGGTGCGACGTCGCGGCGCAGCACACCGTGCGGCAGCGGTGACGCCCGCACGACAGTTTCTGGGGGAAGATAACAATTACGATTTAAATCTATACTAATTTAAAGCTGAAGCTTGTTTGTTTGGTTGAACGCGATAATCTCAGGAACTACTGCTTCGAATTGTAAAATATTTAAGCCTTGGATAGCCCATTTATCAAGGAAGGCTACAGGCTATAACATCGAGCTAAGACCATTAGGAGAGGAGCATCAATGAAAAATGTTGCAAACATGGGACAATTTCGCGCAGTCGAAGTTGTGCGGGTCAGCTAGTACAGTCATACAACTATGCATGCGTAACCATTGGAGCTATTTTAGGAAAGCAAAGGAGTATAGTATGGTTGATTCTCTAGTCTCTCCTGTGATCTGTCGAATCTGGCAAGTCTCCACACTGCTATGCTCATCTTTGCGTTCTATAAGGTGAAAACTATAAGCCATCATCAGTTTTGAATTTCTAATTCTAAAAGCCGAAAATCTGGATTTTCGCAGAGTTCAGACATCTAATGACCCACTAAGGCTAAGAAATCTGCCAACAACACGGTATGGTATTTTGTAGTTACCTTGTTGCACTTCTTCTGGCACAGCACATTGTTGTACATTTCGGGGAGATCAGCGCAGGGTACTTCGCGGCTGGAGTGCCCGCAGCGGCACTGCAGCACTGTCTTATCGGGACATTCGGGGCATGGGCCTGGATAACGAGACAAATTGTAGTTTAAAGGATTATGATGCAATCAATTGCAGTCAGTCCACTTCCACTTGATGATGACTTATTTATAAACTTCTAAAAAGGTAGATTGAGTCAGGAGAACTCAAGAGACAGGAATTGATTAAATTGATTGAATTCAGTGAAGTAGGTCTTCAAAGCAATGCGGACTAGCTGGGAATTACCTCAGCTATGAACTTTCAGCTACCAGCTCAGGCATATAAGCATTTTGTATATGCATTATATCATCTGCCTAGCCTTTTCCCAAACTATCTTGTGGTCGGCTTCCAGTCTAACCGGATACAGCTGAGTACCAGTATTTTACATTAAGTGACTGCCTATCTGACCTCCACAACCCAGTAACTGGGTAATACGATGCCTCTTAGTAAGACTGGATGTCAGACTTTTGGCTTCTGACTACTCTTAACGACTGTCATAGATCTACAAATGACAGCCAGGACCAACGGCTTAACATGCTTGTTACATAGGCATATGTGATTGTTATTTTTTGCAGTACAACAAATTATATAAACATGGTATTTAACAACTGGTTGCATGCCAGTCTCGTGATAAGAGGATAGTGATAACGAAGGTGGAAATTAGAAATGCGTTACAAGGCTTTGACCGCGCTGTTGGATTCGGAACGTTCAGCTCAGCACAAAGAGTTAAAAATCCAATATTAACTTACCTTCATGACAATTAAGTTTGCAGAAATGTTTGTCGCCGGCGGGGCCGCACTGCAGCGGTTTGGCACAGATGTTGCCGCACAACGGGATCGGGTCCGTGCACGCCGCGCGCGAATCTTTCGCCAACCTACGGGAAACAAGGGTTTGAATGATTTCAAAGGGTGGCTTGTTTTAAACAAAGCTAAGCTGAATTACGAAATAAATGTATGAAATTATATTATGAATTATTATATAGATGTATGAAATTCCTGATGGAAAAAACCCAATAACACTTTGCCCGACCCGGGTATCGAACCCAGGACCTCTTGCTCAGCAGTCGCGCTTGCGACCACTAGACCAACGAGGCAATCCAAAAAATACGCTTATTGTGTTAAAAAATACATAAATTGAAACTGTTTCCTCAAATGAAAAGATAATCTTTCATCATATACATGGTAATTTTCACTGCTAGATCAATATAGTTTAGTACTCACTGCGTGTTCCCACAAGGACAGGTGTGCACGTAGTGCGGCAGCAGCTGGCAGGGCTGGCACGGCGGCGCGTGGCAGTGCGCGCGGCACACGTGCGCGCCGCACGCCAGCACGCGCCCGCACGTGTCGCCGCACGACCACGCGCTGCACGCGCCCGTGTCCGCCGTGCACGCCACCGAGCGCGACACGGCGGCCGGGCAGTGGCACACTGGATATAGGAATACAGGTGTCATTCTTCATCATTTCAGCCCAAAAGACGTCCACTGCTGGACATAGGCCTCCCCCAAGTGTCGCCACATTCACATTTTGGGGAGTTTTGCCATGAACTCCACGCTTGGCAGGCGGGTTGACGATCGCAGTACGGTTTTTACAAAAACACAGAGAACGGTGATGCCTGTCTCTGGCAAGTCCCTTAGTCGCCTCTTAAGACACCCACGGGAAGATATGGGATGGTGCTATTCTTTACGTCCGACACCATAAGGACAATGTCATTATGAGTGAAGAAATATATAGCCTTTTAAAATAATAAATCTCCTTTGGCTTCGTCGGGTTAAAAAACCCTTCACGAACTCTAAATCTACTTGCGTTTTTTGTGACATTTGTCGATGCCAAAAATGCGTCAAAATCATAATCATCGAAGTGTGTATTTTTTTTGTAAAAGCTTGATATTTTTTCAAATGTAACAGGTTGATATTTTTGTATCTGTACAAATACATGAGATTAACAATACAACATTTTAAAATCAAATTCAAACTCCTGCCAAGAGAATCTCTCTGCATACCTTGTTCGACAGTCTCAGCACAGATGTCACAAGGTCCGTCGTGGCAGTCCTTGGCACAGTTATGTACACCACACAGTAGGGTACGTCCACAGACGCGACCGCACACTTGCGGCAATTTGCTGCTGCAGAGCACTGAGCGGGTTTCAGCACCGCATCCGCAAGGCCTGTAAACAGGGATTATGTTGAATTTTAATGCTACTATTTTGAAAAAGTACTGCTTATTTCATAAGAAATTTCTGCCAGCAGACCTTAATGAAATTAAAAATAAATGTAGACGATAGTGTGTGAGAGAATGAAGAGAAAAATGTGTTATTGTGCCTTACCTAACTTAACCTATACTATTAGCTAAATATAAATACACATATAACTAAATATAAATACACAATGCTAAGATATATAAACAAATAAAATATATTATAATCACAATTGAGAGGAAAGGTAATGCCCTTTCACTCTGTGTTTGAACAGTGAAATAGTCTTCAAATCACGAATGCTAGGCGGAAGTGAGTTCCACAACCTTACAGCATGGACAGAGAAGGAATAGGAGTAATAGCTGGATTTATGAGGATGGGATTTAAGCATTGATCTAAGGTGCGATCTACACGGTACGTCACTTGGGCGTGCGTAAGAAAATCGCGTACACCATCGAGGTACAAGGGCATCAAGGATTAAAGGATTTTACTTGTTGGACATGAGATCTAGTTAATTAAGGTACATGATACCATCCATCATACGTACTTGACAACAGTGGCCTGGCAGGGCGGGCAGGGCCCGGGGTGGCACAGCAGCGTGCAGGGGTGCGGGCAGGCGCGCGCGCGGCGGCAGGCGCGGCCGCACGTGTGCGCGCCCGTGGAGCCGCGCTGGTACTCCGGCGCGCGCACCGCCCCGCACATGCAGCGGTACTCCGTAGGGATAGCTTCGTTCGTGTTCTGGCAGGCTGGGCAGCGCCATTTGCCCTCTGTTGGCAATAACATAAATGGTTCAACTATTTTTGGAAATAAAAGCTGATTTCTAAAATCTAACTTAATTGTACTAAACGGAAGCCATTCGAGGTGTGTTGTTATTAGTTGGTATAAGTTTTTTGAAAAAAGATGAAGAAAATACAGACTGATATTTGAACTGATCTGTAATGTTCATCATATATGTAAAAAAAGCCATGGTAGTACCTACATGTCTCATACAGATTTATGACGAAACTAGAACAAAATATTGGTTTGAGTCAGCTAGATTACACAATGTTTATTGAAGTTATAAAAACATATTGAGTAATCAACAAAGATCTCACAGATAAGGAAAGAACTATCTTCAATCAATCCGATACAATGAAAATTTCAAATTGCATTAAATCAGGAAGAGGTGTAACTTACACAGCATCATACCTAAGCCAATTTCCTTATATATAAATCCTTACGCAAAATACGCCCTTCGGACATGGAGTTGTGGACCAGCCCGTTATACAATTCCCTCATAAAAATTATAGTGGCAAACTGGGTTAAGTTAAGGATGAAGATAAACAAAACCATGTACTCACCAACCATACTGCTTATAGCCCATTTCCGGATGCACCTCAGATGTAGAACATGGTAGCAGTTGCAGCACGACCACACCTGGTCAAACTGTTTGACTCGGTCACAGCAGACGAGACACTCCAGTGTACCCTTGTCTAGTTGTTCTGTGAGACGCTCACGTTGGGTCATCTCTTTGTTTACTGAAAAAGAATTATGTATTTTTATTTAATCACAATCTTTACTTGGGAGCTTCTATAGCCATACTAGAGTTTTTTATCTCACCGAGTATTGGCAGAAAACTTTGTAAACTTGGTATATTAAATATATTTAATCTTATTGAGCTCTTCTGGGTTAAGGTTGCCTTTGTACATAAGTTGTTATGAATACTGTAACAATGTCTGTGTAATTTATGATTACAATAAGTATTCATTATTTATAAAGAAACAAGACTGTTTCTACTCTAGAGTAGAGGAATAACAAAGATCATCTGTTGTGATCATCAATTAAAAGATCTTGAAACTAGGTTACATCATTCATTATTATTGGCTTGATGTATGGTGTGCTATGCATTCTAAAGCTATGTATTTTATTGCACTTTAAGAACTGAAGAGCAAAGTCAGAGATTGATTTGAAAATAACCATAAACACAATACATTCAACAGGTTACACTATTTCATGAATGCGTAAAATAAACAGTTTATGAACAGTTCCTTGACAATGATTACAATGCATCTCAAGACTTTCTGAGCTGAAAATAATGTAATGAGATCTGAATTTTTAAACAATAATCAAAGCTTGTACGAACCTTGATCAGTCCCATATTTCGTTTTGTTTCGAGCAGGACTGGCAACATTCTCAGACTTTATTGCTCTCTCCCTCTCTCTAGTATCTCTGTCCCTTTCGCGAATATCTCGGTTACCTCTGTCCCGTTCGCGCGTATCACGATTATCTCTCTCCGAGTCCCGGGAATCACGGTAATCTCTATCTATTTCACGGATGTCTCTGTTGTCCCTGTCCCTTTCACGAATGTCGCGGTAATCTCTATCCCTTTCACGGATGTCTCTGTCTCGGTAATCTCTACCCCTTTCCCGGAAATCTCTATCTTTTTCACGGATGTCGCGGTTACCTCTGTCTCTCTCGCGAATAGTTCGGTTGTCTCTATCTGTCTCACGGACATCGCGGTAATCCCTATCTCGTTCATGAGTATCTCGGCTGTCTCTCTGCTTATCACGGGTATCTCTCTCTCTATCCCTCTCCAGGTTTTCACTTTCCCTGTCTCTATTATCACTCTCTTCTCTACCTTGTAAATAACTATTGGCATATTGTTCGTCTTCAGTGCTATTCCGTTCCATTGCTCTAAGTCGTGGAGTTCCGACCCAATTCTTTCCACGACCTGAAGCTTCTCCTCTCCCATTCCTCACATCCTGACTGTCTTTACTAATTGCACTGTTGTAGAAGGTACGAGCATCATCTTTATTCTTTAACTTGAAATTACCTTTTCCTTGGCCTTTTTTGTTACTTGAATCATAGTTTCGGTTGTTAGATTCATAGTTACGGCTGCTAGAGTCCTGTTGGCGACTACTTGATTCAAACTGCCTACTATCTGGATCTTGATTTCGATTGTTTGATTCTTGATTACGGTTGCTTGATTCGTGATTGCGGTTGTTTGAATCATCATGGCGCCCATTAGATTCATTATTGCGATAATTTTTATCACGGTGGCGACCATTTGTTTCTTGGCTTTTAGGGTACTCTTGCGGACGTTGGTATGATTCAGTTTTCTGGCTTGTTTCAGTGTTTTGTTGTGAGCTCTGCGATCTTTCTCTCCAGTTGGTGTCTGATGAACTACCACTAGCATTTCGTGGTTCATTTGTACTAGGGTAGTTGTTTCGTGAATCATTCATACTACTGTAATGGTTCTTAGGTTCATTTACATTACTATAATTATTTCTAGATTCACTATCGTCTTGGGCAGTACTAGATTCAGGAATGTTCTGAGTGCTAGTTGAAGGTGTCATCATGGAACCTTTTGGCACAAATTCAGTAGCTGTTGGAGTGAGATTAGATTTGAGTATCATTGCATTAGTATAAGCATTAGGATTGGGTGCCACTGGGTTGTATTGACTTTGAACATTCATTGGGTATGCTTCTGTGCCACTGGACACGTTGGCTGTGGTTGTTGAATAACCATAACTGTCTAACTGGGGGTTTTGAGCACTGGAAGGTACATTCTGGTAATTATATTGTCTTGCAGGATAGTTTTCATATTGCACATTGCTATAGTTGTTAGCATTGGGCGTACCACTGTTTTGCATTTGAGAAAGAAACTCATTAAAGCTCACATACTGGTTGGGTTGCTCTGGTCTGTTGGGGAAGTAAGCTTGGTTGACATATTGGACATTTGGGTCGCCGTTCCAACCTTGGTACTGGTTATTATAAGCGTATGTGTTGTTCCACTGAGACATGATAACGGGATAACAAAATATACTGTTTTTAACTGGAGGAAGTATGGCCAAGAATTTTGCGGATTATACGAGTTTTTTTGTAGTTACGGTGATGTTATGACCGCAGGCCGAAGCCTGAGGTCTCGAGTTAACCGTGTAACTCTACCTGAAATTAATAAAATGGGTAATTTGTTAACAATTCGTGACCAACCGACATGTGCCACTTTCTGAACTGTATGATAGATAATGTTGACTCACCACTTGGTTGTTTTGTCCACCGATACGTTTTTGTTAAAAATAACTATATAGTAAAGAAAAATAAACTAAAATAATTTAACAATTTACAAAATTGCAATAACTATAACGATATGACAAGGATGATTCTGATCACAGATTCGGATTCGGAAGAAGGGTGAAGGGGGAGGTCGACGTTGACAATTTGACAGTAGGGATGGTCGTTGCACCTTTCAGAACGCAAAACAGAACAATTTTATTATAATTTTTAATCAAACGCTTTACTTGTAAATTACAAAAAAATTACGAAATAAAAAGATGTAAAACAATAAATGTTTTTACATCGAATACTTCTAATATGGTCAATCTACAGAATATTTTCTTAGTATGCGATGATATTCTCGTTATGCTAACAGAACCCAAAATACGAGTCAAACAAAGACCGGGAATTTTTGATTTTGTTTTTAGTATTGCACAACATTTGCACAATATTTTGTTAATTTTATTTGCTCATGACGTTTAGTTATGTGTACTACGTATTGCACAATGTTGTTGAAAGGTCTTTGACGATTATTTGCATGATAATATTATGGTGCAATGTAGTTAAAATATTATTGTTTATGGCGCGCTTTAGTAAATAATTAATACTTATCCACCCTTGCATCTAGCATGGGTGAGATGACATGTCAAACGTAAGGAATGATATACCTACGGAAAAATGCATGCTGACTTCGCCGACTCCTCATAAATTGGGTCAAGGGCAAGAGATGATGTGAAATAAATCTGCTTAGTACGTACAACCAAACTACTGGGTGTTTGACCATAAAAGTGGATAAAGAAATCCCATATTAATTTATTCCCTTTCATGTTGGCTTCATGGGTAATTTGGCGAAAGGAAGTCCCACTCGGTTTCTAGAGATATATATACGACCTACACAAAAATGCTAATATAATAATCTATATAAATTAATATTATAAAGAGAAAAGATTTGATTGTTTGTTTGTTTGCATTGAGAAAAGCTCCGAAACTGCTGGTCCGATTTGAAAAATTCTTTCAGTGTTATATAGCCCATTTATTGAGGAAGGTTATAGGCTATATATCATCACGCTACGACCAATAGGAGAGGAGCAGCAATGAAAAATGTTGCGAAAACCGGGAAAATGTGACGCAAACGTAGTTGCGCCGGACAGCTAGTAATAGATAAAGATAATCAATAGAAAACTGACTATTAAACATTCCTAATCACAAAACGATATAGCTCAGCAAGCAAACGTAAAGTATCTACGCTACGTATCGAAACATTGTAATAATTTTCCTGACTCACTGCTTTGCGTAGCGTAATGTAGATTATTTAGATAGGTATACAAAAAATTGTGAGGCGTCCGTTTATGGTGCAACTCATGCTAGTTTCGTGTTATGTAGTGAATACCGTGATTGTGACTAATTATGCTACGTGGATGTGCGAAGCAATTTCGATAACATATAAAATATATAGGTATTATTTTTGAATCCATTTTTAACCACCGCGGCACCGACCAAAAATAGGGGTGTTATAAGTTTGATGTGGGATTAAATATTTTTTTTCCTGTTTTTATTATTTGTTGTTATAGCGTCAACAGAAATACATAATCTGTAGAAATTTCAACTGGCTAAACGGACAGCGAAGTCTCAGTAATAGGGTCCCGTTTGACCCTTTGGGTACGGGACCCTAAAAACAAAAAATAAATTAATCCAAGCGTCGTAGCGTCGGGCGACCGCTAGGTAGACCACTTAGTACAAGCACAAAACAAAGCAGACCCCCGACGCAACGACGCTTGGATTAATGTTTTTTTTGTTTTTTTTAACCTTGCAGACTTATCGCCAACATCGGCGATGCCCGTTTTAAACCGTGTGCATTCAATCGGAGAGTCTAATATTGGTGTAACGACCTACAAAAAGCAACTTACTACAAAAAAGTACTACAACGCCATCTAGCTGCCGCTTACGAAGGAGGGATCGAATCTTATTTACGGTTTACTTACAGGGGAGTGAAAAAACCGCATAATTATCCCTAGGTAATTATAATATAATACAATTTTATAATTTGTGGTGTTAGAAGTTCAACAAAGGTTTGCATTTTTACATAACATATATATTTTATACATTTTTGTACATAAGGTGTTTAGGTACCACCTCCTCATTTTCACACATCCACATAATTACTTAAAAAGCCCTTACCATGTTCGGTACCGTGCCGCGAAAGCTCTATTGTCTGCCAATGATCCATTTCAAGCCTAAAGAATATTGGCCATTTCGTAGTAACCTTGGCCCGTTTACCTCCATAAGTATTGGCTGCTATTTAGAACCGTTGAAGACGTTTGTGAATTAGTCTGGTTAGTTATGGTGCAGACAGTGGGCATGGGGTGCATGGCGAGTTCCCAGAAAATAAGTAGTGTGGCTGCTGTGAGTGTTGTTAAATTATATTAATAATTTAAATTCATCATCATCATCATTTCAGCCGAAAGACGTCCACTGCTGGACATAGGCCTCCCCCAAGTTTCGCCACATTGACATAACATGGAGGGTTTTACCATAATCGCCACGCTTGGCAGGCGGGTTGGCGATCGCAGTACGGTTGTTACAAAAGCACAGATAATGCTGCTGCCCATTCTCTGGCAAGTCCCTTAGTCGTCTCTTACGACACCCACGGGAAGATATTGGATATAATTTAAATTATATAGTTTTAAAGTCAAACGAAATTGTTACCATCGCAGCTAAAACCTGGATGAAACGGACGTGTGTGGAGATTGGCACAAGGATAGACAGATCTATACTCAGCAATGCATGAAGACGAGCTGTGGATGATGTTGATAGCTTTTACATCGTTTTTTTTGTGAAATTTATCGGCAGTCTGTAATTGATTTCAGTATTAAAATCTTGAATGTGATAATAAGCAGTCTGGCTAAAAGTTGCTTGCTGCCTTAAATTGAATACGTATATTTTTTCGAATAAGTTCATATTATATTACGCGAAGCAAAACTTTATGATCCTTTTAAGCACATCGCGAGTGTCTATAAAATAAGTAGAGAATGCAGAAAGATAAAAAAAATAAACTTAAAAAGAAGAAACAATATGAATGACGGTCAAATTTCAACTATTAATACTTAGTTAATTGTTCTAAATAAATCAATTTTCACGCAGTATTCCGAGCCTTCTAAATCTTCAATGAAGTCCATCAAAGCGGAGACGGTACTGTCAGCACTAACGAGGTTGGACGATGAGATAGCCAAGAGTGAGAGGACTCATCCAGCTGCCAGGCTAGCAGTCGTGGCCATTGAGCTGGAGAGTATACAACAGGTGAGATGCTAAGTGTGTCTTTCAATTAGAAGCGGGAGTAAAACGAAATAGCTCAGAAAACATTGAAAACGTCCTATAAAACCTAATCTTTCAATTTTCTTCGCAGGCGAAGTGATGGTCTGAGGGTGTTGTGGAATCGCTTGATATATATTTCCACTAATTTTATTGACTACCTCGTTGGTCGCAAGCGCGACTGCTGAGCGTGTGGTCCTGGGTTCGATTCCTAGGTCGAGCAAAGTGTTATTGGGTTTATAGAGGTGACAGACACCACAGATAGACTGTTCCGACTTACAGTGAACGAGCTTCCAACTGGCACGAAAAAAATACTACAAGATGACTCATTCTACTATCGACCTGCGGTCTCCGGGGCAGTGATGTAGCGGCCTACAAAAAGGAACTTACGACAAAAAGTACTACAGCGCCATCTATGACAAAACTGAAGAACTACATCTAATATGGTCTGCATCTCGCAAGCAAAGTAATCCTCGTATATAGAAAAAACCGACAACAACTGTCGGGCAGTAGCCCACCAGACACAACACCCGTCTGGTCGGAGGATCCTCCCTTTCCTATAGGGGACGAGGAACTTTACACCCTGTTACCATACCCCTAAAGGTTTTTCCATCAGAAATTTCCCAGTAAATTTGTGCCAGGTTGATGGCACAACGATTTAATTTGATTAGTAGGTATTGATAAGTTCGCTTTTAACCACTGCCTATCACCTGATGGTAAGCGATGGAGTATAGTCAAAAGAGGATTACATTGATTATTTCCTTTTTGTAGGAAATCAAGACATTTGAAGAGATCACCGCGACAGTCACGAAAGATACGTATGCCAAAACCATTCACCAAGTGAGCACTTATTAAACCTTTGCATTATATGCATAACTGTACGAATTGAAATAAAGATAGCGCCGGGGTAGACCGCGAAATTCAAATTTTCTTAGGCTATGATTCACGACCGTAACAAATATGGCTTTACTGAGTTATAATCATTAAAATCATCAAGAACCCGCTAAGTTCATTTTAATCCCATTGAATGACTTTTTCATAATAGTCATTCTATGAGTTTAAATCAGGAGGGCATCGTTTCAATGATTATAATTCTATAAATACATACGTAGAGCGTGAGAGCAGCGGTGGCCCAGTGGTGTCAGCTCCGACTAACGAGCAGTAAGCCGTGAGTTCGAACCTAGGTAGGCGCATTCCTTTGTGCAATTTATTTCATCACCGCTGCCCTCAAACACGGTGAAGGAAAACATCGTAAGGAAACCGGCATGTCCTAGAACAAAAAATTCGATGACATGTGACATCTATCAACCCGCACTGGGCCCGCGTGGTGGATTACAGGCCATTCTCTCTCATAGAGAGGAGGCCTGTGTCCCAGCAGTGGGAACATTATAGGCTGATGACGATGATGATGATACGTATTACGGTCGCAAATCATATTGTGTTTAACATACAGCCTGACACTGAACGGAAAATTGTAAAAAAAGTAAGAAAATTTGAATTTTGCGGGCTATCCACGGACGGAACGAGGTACCTACATTATTGTTTTTACTCAAAAATGCATGTAATGTGGTCATTATTTTGACAACCTTGTTTGAGCAAAGTCGACCTTGCCGTTCTGTTTCAAGGAGCGGCCGGCAAAGTTTTGCTGGCCGCTCTAACAGGCCGGCAATGTTTTGCCGGCCGCTATTTTGACGTTTCAACGTTTTAAAAAATTAAATCCAAAAAGATTTTATTTAGAATACAGCTGTTTGTATCTATAGAGATAGGTACAAAAAGATTTTATTCCATATTAGGCTGTATAGTTCTAACTACCATTGCTAAAAAAAAACAAAGAAGTAACAAAAGCGCGGTTCAGCGAAAATTTTAATTAATATATTTTTTATTTAAATTACTTGCTGGTTTTATTTAGATTAGGTACATGCATTTTTGAGTAAAGCACTATACAAACCTTGGCCCACAATGACTGCTTCGCTGGTCACGCTATGATTGCCTCGAGCTAGCCTAGCTACGCTCTAGGCCTTTCAGCTTGGCCATCATTGCAGCCCTTGCTGTCCTCGCTGTAAAGGCCTCGACCTACGGTCTCGGCCTTTATCTCAGCTCGTCCATCAAGTGCTGCACGCTGACCGCGTTGTGTCCGTCTGGAGCTGCGCTGTCGGCCATAATCAGCGCGACCAGCAAAGTACAAGACCGCGGCAGTAATGTACTATTAATGTTACACTGCAAGTTTAACTAATTGTCTAATGTTTTTGTTTTCTAGTTGTTTACAAGCTTAGACCTGTACAGACGACCGATGTTAGCATCGGAAAATGAGGATTTCGTCGCTAATGTTAATAGAAAGGTACGTTCCGTTATTGGTAGCCAGTAAATAACTATTTATTGAATAATAAACAGGGCATTTGCTTTTAATTTTGCGACGATAGAGTAAATTTTCTTAAACGCCTATATATTTAAATTGCAGAATAAAAGAATATGTGTTTGCTGATTATATTTCTATGGTAATGGTGTTTACTTACGTAAGGGACAGCCCTCCGCAAACTGACAGGGTGCATTCAGCTTCTTTCATTTAGATTTTTTCTAAGAAAGTTTTAGAGCTCATACACGGAGGCGCGCCGCACGACGCGCCGCGTCTCCATGAGCTCTAAAAGTCACGGACATATCAAACCACCCTCGTATTGCTGGTTTTATTTTATTTCAGCTGTATTTTTACATAAAGGAAGTGCTGTGCAGAGGGAGTTTAAATTGAAATTAAGGAATAGTAACTGAAAAAACAACAGAGAAAATAAAAAGAATCCTGAGAAAATTTCCGGTTGAATATGATTAAAAATAAGGAGCTGGATGCACCCTGTCAGTCTGCGGAGGGTTTTTGCCTTACACCCTGTATCTTAAGTATTAAAAAAAAAACCTTCTGGGGTGAGTCGATTTTGTTGCTCGAGAGTATACTTAAACAGCTCAGCGGACTCGATCAGTCTTTGGCTTGGTTTCAGTAGTAGTGGTAGTGGAATTCATTGAAATCCACATCGAGCCTCTCGTCTCTGCCGTCACTAAAATCTTGCACGTCTCCTACGCTCCGTCCTTCTCTGCTTCGGGGGAAACCAGGCCCTAGTATACTCATCAAATAAAGTGGTCATGGCCTGCAGGAGATGCGTCGCCTGGAGCTGAGCTGGCTACGCACGCGCCACACGGAGCTGGTGCGTGAGCGGCGCGTGCTGCACGCACAGATCCTGCGCTCGCGCTCCCTGTACGCGCAGCTGCAGCACTTGTTGGGTAACTATGCCATGTCACATGATCTACAGTCTGCAGGAGATGCGAAGTCTACGAATATCGGACGTACACAAAACACACAACAGATTTTTTTTATTTAGACTGACATAAAATTAAGCAGCACGCACTGCATGAAACACTAAGTCACTAGAATAGTGAGTCGAACAAGGTCACTACGGCTGCGGCTGCGACAGCAACGCTGCACCGATTTGGTGGCAACAAAGAACTGTCGTAGTTGTGTAACGCGCTGCTATCGCCATTTCCGTTGCACGTATACGCACTTTCCAGAATTTGATGCTTAATGGCGGTCGGGCGGTGGTAAGTATCGGTTTTCTTAAAATCCAATGATGGAGTTATAGTTTTTATCGAAATCGGGCTCGGGACTCCTTGGTATATGCAAACATCATGTACGTTAGGAAAAATCTGCATTTATTTAGTAAAAGAGGTGACCGGCACCATTATAATACTAGAAACAGGGACCAACTAGTTCAGCCAGGTTTCAGGTTGGCTAAAGTAGACTCATCTTTCATGGGGTACTGTTTGAAATGTTACAATAAAATACCTCCCCCCATTCAACAACTGAATGAAACTAAATTTAAATCTTGCATAAAACGCACACTATGTAGGCAAGCATATTATAAGTTGGGGGATTACATTGATGATAAAAATGCTTGTGCAATGCTGGTCCTGCTCCACAACCATAGGGGCAACCTGAATCATCTGAATTACCATTTGATGTTATTGTGGAAGCAGCAGAAGATTGTAAAAATATATTTGCACTGTATAGATTCAATCTAGTATTATATAATTGCATAGCACATGTGTGAGTACTATGTACTGCAAAGCCACCATTTACTGAGTACCTACATCTTTCATTGACGCGAATATACCCTGGTAGTTGAGTGAATGTCATGCTCACTTAAATGTCACGCTGATGGTGGCGGGTGTGTCGGGTCATTTAGTTCCCTTCAATATGGTTGAGTTGAATGATGGCTGATACATGCGTGATGTTCGTGAACGGGCGCTGTTAGTTGTGACTGGTCATCTCTTAGCTGCCACGGCTTATTTTAATTTCTTTGTTTTTGTATTGCTGATTTAATCTTTTACTCTGGACGCTCTTAACTTGCCCGTATTTCTACATCGTTCTCACATATTTGTAATTCTTAACATGAATGATGTAACCAAGATTTTGTAACATAATTTGATTTAAAAGAGTGTCCATGGAGTTTCTTGCCCATTCTTCTCCATAGAGATCTACGCTTTGGAATGGGCAACTACAGTACTTTCACAAGTTATTATGCCTTGTGACTGGGACTGTAGCTTAGCGTTATTTTTGTTTTTTTGACTTTCAAAAGTGCCTGTAATGGTCTAATTGAAATAAACGCTTTGAGTTTGAGTTTTGAGTTTATTTTTCACTATTCCTGATAGTTTCGGATTTGGCCATCCACGCAGACTTGAAAAATTCCCCCTGTATAGATTCACAAGGTAGGTTTTCTAGTGAATTGTTGAACCAAGGAGGTATCACATAAGCTAAAACGCGGTTATACTCAATCACACTCTAAGCATTATTTTGAACTCTCTCTAGAATCCATCTGGGGCCCCACCGCTCGCCCCGGCAGTGCCCAAGAGAGCGCGCTGACAAAGGCGCTGTGCCTGCGGGACGCACTAGCGGCGGTGTCCGCGAGACTCCGCGCCGCCGCCGAGTATGCGCACGCGGCGGTGCGTCTGATCGACGACGCCATGCCGGCCTGGAAGATGACTACTGTCGGCAAGTCAGTGATAACAATTGTTACTAGAGTTAGGTCCAGTTTGTACCAAAGCGGAGACGAGCAAAGCAGGAAGAGACGTGCAAGATTGAACTAATCCCCTAAAAGACTAAAGACACGATGTGGCGTTCCTGTAATGAACAAACAGCAGGAAACGCAGGACACGATATTAAGTAGAGCCAGAGTCATAAAGAAGAGAGGAGCTCGTGGCTAAATAATAACAGCCGCCCAGGTCGATCTTTAAGGTTAAACCGTGCTTGCCGAGGTTGGTCTGTGGATGGGTGACCATAATTACATATCGAGTTTCCTCCGTGCCTCGGAAAGCACGTTAAGCCGTTGGTCCCGGCTGTCATTTGTAGATCTTTGACAGTCGTTACGAGTAGTCAGAAGCTAAAAGTCTGACCTCCAGTCTTACCAAGGGGTATCGTATTACCCAGTTACTGGGTTGTGGAGTCAGATAGGCAGTCGCTTCATGTAAAATACTGGTACTCAGCTGTATCCGGTTAGACTGGAAGCCGACCCTACGATAGTTTGGGAAAAGGCTAGGCAGATGGTGTGTGTTGCTATAATCTCCAATTGTGCAGGTTTTCCTTGCTGCGACCAACCTGGGTCTGTAGTCTATTTAAGCACTTCCAGGTCAGCAATGGCAACTCACGTCTTGGTGGAAGAGACTTTCAGCGGAGGATGGTACGAATGGAAAACCTTTATCAGATCGAACACCATGACAGATTTTCAACTTGTATGAAATTATTTTTTTCAAATAAACAATATGGCCCGTGCTAGTAGGAGTGGCTGGGAGCGTTCAGCAGCAGCAGCGGATGCGTGTGCGTTGCTGGTGGCGGCGCGCTGTGCCGAGCGCGGCGCGCGCCGCGTGCTGGCCGCGCCCGCCGCGCCGCGCGCCGCTCGTGCGCTCCGCCTCGCTCTCGACTACGCCTTCACTGATGCCGTGCACGACCACAAGTAACTTGAGCTTATGATGCTTTAAGGCTTTCGTAGACAGGCGGGGCGCGACAGAGCGAGGAGATCCTGCTAGAACAATTTCCATGAAGTTTTCAGAAATCGTCCTAATAGAGTTGCGTCGCGCCTGTCTGCCTTTATTTTCTTAGCGATATCTGCCTATTATGATCCCACTGCTGCACTGGTGGGACACAGGCTTTTCTATCGATGATCCAGCACGCGGGTCCAGTAGATATCACAGTTATGTCTACGAATTTGAGGACATCCAATTTTCCCACGTTGCTTTCTTCTCCTTTTTGAGAGTAGTGGTGATAAAACAAAATTGCACAAAATAATGCGCCTGGGTTCGAAGCCGGGCACCACCAGTGCTCTCACTTTCTTACTATACTTTTAAATACAGTGCAAAACCTGTAAATGGAACGTTCGGCGCGTGACCAAAATGGTAACTAATGCCTCCATCTTGTTTTTGCAATAGCGCCTGACAACGTTATTCGAGTGCAAAGACAAAATTTGCACGATATAAGCACTATAGGCGGACAACAACAGATTTTTTATTTAATGCGCTACAGCACCTGGGAAGTGGGAATCGAACCCAGGACCTAATACTGAGAAGTAATGGCAACGAAGCGTTAACAATCAATCATGATAGTGTGATGGACTCGTATGTTTCTTTGCAGGTACCAGAGAGCCACCGAAATCTTTTCCCAGTTCAAAGATGCACTGGTGCTGTTAATCGATTCCATTCATCAGGTATGTCATATTTGGTTACAACCAATTTTTGTCGTAATCTCTTTTCACATGTTTAATCTGTGTTCGCTGTTCCTCGCTTTTTCTCCGTCAGTTTTTTACCCGGCTCGTTCTCGGTCGAGAGTGTACAGCCACCAACTCTAGGAGCACGGTACTCAGCTACCCACTCCAAAAAAAAGTAACGCACTTGCGTATCGCTGTTGAAGCAGGCTGAAGCTGTTGAAGCCGTGACAGTTTTCAATGTGACCCAGTAAGCCGGCAGTCAGAACGTGTGAAAAGAGAGGTTTTGTTTTTGCAACGACTCGATTGACTTGTCCAATTACTAGATTTTGTACGAAGCTTCCCTCGCATTACGGTCAGAAATTATCCCATGAGAACGTTTCAAATATAGCATATGACCTTCGGGAATAATGTAGCTTCCCATTAATGGATGAATTTTCAGTAGGCTAGAGATTACTCGCTACATCCAAACATAAAACTTTATCTCTTTCTAATATTAGAAAAAATAACGCAACGTATTTCTTTATCAAATTGGTCTCTAACTAGGTTAACACACTGGTTGATGGAGAAGTGCCTTTATCAACTAGGTACCCGTGGTCAAATGCCACTTCCCCTAAAAGATAATACCTACATACATTCTACCAATAGTAACGGATCATAAACTTTAGGGCAAAGTGGCATATGACCACGGCTATCCTCTTAACATCAATAGGAATATTAATTAAATACATTAAAATATTAATGTGTCAATTGTTTAATCAAATTTAATAGACGATCTGTAATCGATTTCAGACGAGAATATTTTCTTGTTTCATACTGTTTAGAGCGTCAATTTTCAGTACTTAGTCGGGTTAGTACTTAGTTTGGTTTTCGTTTTTGGACTTATTTTTTGCCTTGTATTAAAACCTCAATAAATTTGAACATTTTGAATAAAGCAAAACACTATAGGTGCTAGTACACTTCAACCAACTTATCTGTGCAGTCGGTCAAACACAGATCTAAAATAAATGTACCAAGTTTGACGTATTGATGCAAATTGTGTTGACTAGTAGCGCCGCCTTGAACTGCACACTTAAAGTGGTTATACCATAATAAAAACCCTGACACATGACATTAATTAATTTATAATTTGATTATTGTGACATTGTATTTATGGTGACTAAAAATCAGACGGCAAAATGTTCAAAGCGTTTTCAATTAGAAACAAATTATTAAAATGGCGAAACGTACGACTGATCTTGCAAACAAGACATAATTCTAAAGATATTGTGAAGGTATTTATAAATGGCAAGCCCGTACAAGTCCCTTCTTATTTTTCGATTATGCAAGCTCTAAAAAGAGAAAGTGTGACGATACCATCATTTTGCTACCACGAACGTTTGTCAATAGCTGGCAACTGTCGTATGTGCCTGGTGGAGGTGGAGGGCTTGTTGAAGCCGCAAATAGCCTGCGCTATGCCCGTCGGCAAGGACATGAGGATCCGCACCAACTCAGAAGTAGTCACTAAAGCACAAGAATCCATTTTAGAGTTCTTACTTGTCGACCACCCGTTGGATTGCCCCATATGTGACCAGGGAGGCGAGTGTGATCTGCAGGACTTATCTGTGCGGTTTGGCAATGATCGTTCACGATTCACAGACATACATTTCGAGGGTAAAAGAGCCGTGGAAAGTAAAACTATAAGCCCACTCATTCGCGGGAACATGAATCGTTGCATTCATTGTACGAGATGTATTCGCTTCGGCTCTCAAATATGCGGCCTGGAAGTTTTGGGATCAACTGGTCGCGGCCACGATATGCTGGTTGGAACTTTTGTTCCCAAACTGTTTTTATCTGAGTTATCTGGAAATATCGTAGATTTATGTCCGGTGGGAGCGTTGACTAACACTCCCTATAGGTACAAAGCTAGATCTTGGGAATTAAAGAAAGCCAATTCTATTGATGTTACAGACGCCGTTGGTACGAATATAATATTAAATTATAGGTTTGACCGAGTGCTTCGTGTTTTGCCTCGTGAACACGATGAAATAAATCAGGAATATGTCTCTGATAAGGGCAGATGGGCAATAGATTCGCTCGAGATGCAGAGGCTGGTGATTCCGATGACAAGAAAAGGTTCTTGTTGTTGTCCGCTTGAATGGGATTCCGCCCTTAAAATGGCTCGTGATATGATTAGAGCAGTAAGTCCTGACGATATTGTGGTGGTAGCTGGCCCATATACAAATGTCGAGACTTTGGTAGCCTGCAAAGACGTACTTAACATGATAGGATGCGAGATGTTTTATGTGGAACGAGGGCTGAATTACACAAGCTCTGGGGCTGACATAAGGGCTTCATATTGCTTGTCCTTACCTATGAAAGATATCCCACAAGCTGATGTAATTATATTAATTGGTACTAATCCCCGATTTGAAGCACCAATTTTAAACATGTGGATTCGACAAGCATATAGAACTAACGAATGTGATATATACGTGGTTGGTCCAAAGTGTGAATACAACTATCACGTTACTTATGTAGCAGAAGATATTACTGGTATTAATAGAATTCTAGGGCCTTTGTTGAATGCTAAGAAACCTCTTATTTTTATTGGAATAGCGGCACTAGAAGGTGACGCAGGTCCTACCATAATGAGGGCTATACAGCATGGGTCAAAAGGAATCACAAACAAAACAAATGACTTGATAAACATTGTTACTAGAGAGGCGAGTTTTGCCGGTGCCTTAGAGGCTGGGTATAGGCCTGGAGCAAAGAGAGCGTTGCCGATCAAGAATCCCAAGTTAGTCATCTCTCTTGGAGCAGATGAGATATTTTATGAGTGGAGCCCACCTGGATGTACTAAAGTAATTTACGTAGGTTTTCAAGGTGACAAAGGCGCAGAGTGCGCTTCTTTGATTTTGCCTGGATGTGCATATACAGAGGCAGGCGGGCTCTTCTTGAATATGGAGGGTAGGTCACAGTTCGCGTACCCTGCCGTCACTCCTCCGGGAAAAGCTAGATACGACTGGAAAATATTTCGTGCTCTAGCAGAATACCTTAACCTTAGTTTATTTTACAGTGATCATAGTTCTCTTTGCACTCGAATGGCGCAAATTAGTCCAAATTTCACGTGTTTGGGTATGTATCAACCAAAGTTGTTTGAAACTTTAATCGGAACCTTAGAAGGTGAAACATCAGGGAGCAAAGAGCTTTGCGTAGATATGAAAAAAATTAAAGATTATTATTGTTCTGATGTCTTCACTTATAATTCACCCACTATGATTAAGACTCAGAGAGCAGCGGTAGAATTTGAAAACGCACCGTATTATTGTAATTAATACTTTATTTTTATTTATTTGTTATCACTATTAGCCCTTGTGTACTTCAATTTTAATAAAATTTATAAACAAAATTTTTTAGCAGTTTTAAAAAATTGTGTTCACATGATCTGAGTTACTGGTTTATTCGATACTAGGTGCTGCTCGCGACATTGGTCCCAGGCGCGGATCCAGCCCTCAAAATAGATTGTGGGCACGGCCGCCCTAAAATCTGCAAAGTGACGTCGAAACAACCGGACAAGTGCGATTCAGACTTGCCCACCGTCGGTTCCATACAAATTAGTATTAAAATTATTTAAAAAAAAAAAACAAAAACCGACTTCAAAAACCTAATAAACACTAAAAACTTAAAAATAATATTAAATTGAAAAACATCAAGAATTATTAACCTTAATAACCTTACCTAACTCCAATCTACACTATATTTTACAATTTAACCGTTTTTGGAGTCGGTGCCAAGCCAAGTGTACCTAATAGGGCCATAAAATATTTTTTCTTATTTTTTTTTTACAATAGTTTACGAGAGTCTCATTGTGTATCATATTACTATGTACTGATATTTATTTATTCTCGATAGATGGCGTTGTACCGTATTTTGAATCGCGACATATTTTCGTTATCGAGAAACCTATGAAGATCTAATTGTATTACTTTCGAGTTTCACATTTCGTCCGCAAGAGCTCACCACTATCCGAACAAAAACAACTCCGTCTTCTTCTGTTGATATTCTGTTTTGTGTTGTATTTTTTTTTTCAGTTTGTTTTGTAGTCTGGTTTTTTTTTCTGCTATATTACCTCTTTGAGGTTAATAGGTATTTTGTGAGTGCGGGCTTGGCACCGACTCCAAAAACGGTTAAATTGTAAAATATAGTGTAGATTAGAGTTAGGTAAGGTTATTAAGGTTAATAATTCTTGATTATAGTTTTTCAATTTAATATTATTTTGAAGTTTTTAGTGTTTATAAGGTTTTTGTTTTATTTTTAAATAATTTTATTTTCTAGTTTTTATTAAGTTTTTACTTAATTCATAGTTTTGAAGTTTCTTTTTAAATTTTTAATAGAAAGAAAATTCATTTTGTTTAATATGGGTAGGCCTACTAAACGCGCTGCTCAAATGAGACAGCGCCGTTTGGAAGTAAGTAACGACGAAAGGGAAAAAAAATAAATAGTTACTAGAAACATTTCAAATGAGAGTTATGAGCAGCGAGCCCCATGATACAGGTGAAGTTGTACGAGAAGACATTACGAAGGCTAAGAGGCAAGGTGGTCCTATATGAAAACAGTTATTTGCAGTCTCAATGGCCATTCTATCTCAACGCCTTGTAAGTGCTCCAGAATGCGCATACAGATTGTGTCACTTACCGCTCAAAATGTCTTCCCGTAAAACAGTCTTTATTAACAGTTGTAAGCCAACTGAACGTTTTCACTTTTACGATACGACAGTGATGATAGGTACATCAGTTTACAACAACATTTTTGACCGGTTTAAATTACGCCCAGACGAACTAGAAGACTTAAGCCTCGCTGAATTCGCTGTGCGCTTCGAAACGGTGGTGTCTAGCTTTACATGTGATGAAGACGTTGGCGATGAAGAACAAAGGCATGAAGATTTTGTAGATGTTACAATGATAAATTACACCTTTACTGTATTATTGTTACAATTTAAAAGCGCCCTTAAAAGCGAACTAGCGTAATGTTATGTTATGGTACGGCGTAAACTATACATACACAAACAATCGCAGCAATCGCGAGACATGTGCTGTCGTTTTTGGAAGATTTCTATCGTCTATGGTTAATTCATCACCTCCTGACCTGATGATCACGAGATCAAAATGGTAAACGCCCTTTAAAACATCAAAAAAAATATTTACTAAATCATCGATGGCTACTCCTTACTGTTAGGGAGTTGTACCTTCCATCATCAGCTTAGCTACATGAGATGATGATTACCATACGCAAGTACGTAGATAACTTCATAAAATTTGCGAAAAACGATGTGTGGGCGCATAAAATTTGAGGGTTGCCATCGTTTTCTCCGGGATCCAATCATCAGATCCTGACTTGGTGACTATGGGACCACTTCAGGAGTATCTCCTTTCAAACCAAAAAAGAATAATAAGAATAAACACAAAAAAAAACATACCGTCGAATTGAGAACCTCCTCCTTTTTTGAAGTCGGTTAAAAAAATTGAATTACCACATTTTTTATGATTCAATTACAAATGTATGGTTTTCAGACTTTTCCCTGTACTTGGAGTATAAGACGATATTACTTGCCAAATTTCATAGTTGTAGGTCACCAAGAAGTACCCTATCAATTTTGATTCCCTTAGGTATAGGCTTAGGTTGATTTCTTTGTAGTTGTCCGAGATTTCCCTACTGCCTACGGCCCTGCCCCGAAGATGAGTTAAATTTTAAAGTTTCAAGATGAAGACAACGCAAGTGCGAGCGAAGCGAGCCGGGCCTCGGATATTTGTATGTATGTGTGCATAGGTCCACGCACGTAAAACCGTGGGGCGGACACTAATTAATTAATAAACCTGTAAAATGTTACCCTGTTTCATCATGAAAATTACAAAAGTGTATTTGTCTGAATGCAAATCACACATTTAAAATCTAAACTACTTAACCGATTTTGATGAATTATTAAAAACGTTTTCGTCTGCATGCATTTAAGAAAATGATCTCTCCGTGGTGGCCACGCTGACCGCTGATAAAATTTTAATGCTTAGGATAAACGAGGATATTTTTAGAAACTTTTAATAACGCCTCGAGTAGAAGATCAGACTGTCAACCTCAATTAGGGTTGTGGGCATTCCCCTCTTGCCCAGAACGGTGGATCCGCGCCTGCTTCGTCTGCGTGAAATTATTATAAAAATAAAACTTCTCTATTTGAGTGGGATTTTGTTATCAATTTCAAGGGTTTTGATATTTTTGCACGGAACCCTAATCCGTTTTCTAAAATAAAAATAAGTTCCTAAGTAGTAACTTAGGAACTTATTTTTTATTTAGCTGCCATTATAAGGAGTACCTTATAATGGCAGCTATGTAGTAAAAGAGAACGAAAAGAGACAAAAGAATATTTTTTTAAATATACAGGATTGTCAGGTATAAATGGATCAGTTGATATTAGGCTGATTGCAGACTTGAGTCACGACAGTTTTAAGTCAGACTTTCCTCAGATAGACAAGTCTGCCTTAAAACTAAAACGTAATTGTTTTGTCTACGACAAGTCGCGCACCTAAAACGAAACGGTTTTGGTCTCTGGTATCTTTAATAGATTTTCAACTTTATCTATAAAAATACGGTTCAAGCTTGAGTGGGAAAATTTGTTAGTTTCGGGTAGCTTGACCTGCTGGCGTCTGTACGTCGCTACTCTGTTTTGTCGTTGATGTGCGCGCCCGCATACGTAAAAAAGGGAAGCCGACAATCGTTAGTCAGACTTGTCGCAGTTCTTGTAGGTATTAGAAAATTTTGTCTATGAGACGTTTTGTTTGAAGTGTGCGCGTCTTCATATATTTTGTAATGTAATAGTCTGTCTTGACTCAAGTCTGCGCTCAGCCTTAACTGTTGTCTTATTCGCACATAATACAGGGTGACTGATAATTGGGTGCATTCCTTGACATGAGTGATAATGAACCTTATTTCCGAGAATTCGGACCCGATAACCAGCGGTCCAAACTGTGTTGTTTTAGAGAAATCGAACTTAGAAAGTTTTTTTGGACATTTTGCAGCTCTACCATAAACCGTAGATTTGAGAAATCAGGGTGATTGCTCATGAACTGAGAACAGCGGTGGCTCAGTGGTTGCAGCCCCGACTTACGAGCAGTAAGTCGTAGGTTCGAACCCAGGCAGGCGCATTACTTTGTGTAATTTATTTCATCACCGCTGCCCTCAAAAACGGTGAAGAAAACATCGTGAGGAAACCGGCATCTCCTAGAACTAAAAATTCGAAGACATGTGACATCTAGGTACCAACCCGCACTGGGCCCGCGTGGTGGATAACAGCCCAGTCGCTCTCATAGAGAAGACGCATGTGTCCCAGCAGTGGGAACATTATAGGCTGATGATGATGGTTCTCATGAACTAATAAATCCTTCGAAAAGCATTTTGTCAAAACAGAACCTGGTACAAGTACCTTTCGAAATAAAGCGCCGTAAATTTCATTTCCACGAATCTTGAAATTTCCTTCCTTTTTTCGACGCTTTCTTCTTAAAATAAATGAATCACACTTGTGCAAATTATAGGAAAGACTACCTTGTCTCTATTAACTTTCTAAAATGGTACCCTAAACCCAGTTAACAATGTCAGCCCAGAAAACAATGGTTTTTACTGGTAGGGTAGTATATTAATAAAACTGGGTAGTACAGTTTTTCCGATGCACGTCTTTCTTAGGATTGTAGATTTTTTTGTCGCCTCTTTGCGATTAGAAGAAAAACAATCCGCCGACTATAGGAATTGAGGCAGTTTTCAAGGATAGCATTAGTACGTTTTGATAAAATTGGGAAAACCTTTTTATTGCATCCGAGGCAGAATTCAGTGTTATGGACCTAAGAACTGCAGTAACAAACGCTAACGTGTATCAAAAAGACTTTTTTCAATACACTTTCGAAGAAATAAAATAATAGAACGTATAGTATTTTTGCCTTTTTCGCCAGGTTAAAGGAGAAGCAAAGGTATGACCCACCCACACACCCTTCTCTCTTGCTACAACTTGTTAACTCTGCATGTTTCATGCTAGGTTCTTCTCAACAACCTAGAGAATCTATCGGCCGCTGAGAAGGACGTGGCTACTTGCAGGAAGGAGCTGCGAGCTGCTCGGGTCAATGACATCGTGCACAAAGGACTGGCCGAGCTCAAGTACGAGCCTAAAGCTCTCACCAGTTTAAATGTTGCTATGAAATGACTGGAGGTCAAGGAATAGGTTGGGATATAAAAATAAATGATTTGATACAAGTTTTTGTTTTTATTTAGTAGTGTGAATACCTAGTTTGCTCCCAATTGTTCGATTGGGTTTCGCTGTTTAATAAAAGCAATCATGGCAGTTTGTTTAAGTTACTGTAATATAAGTATTATAATAAAAGCAGGAATTATTTGTTGTTTCTCATCATATAATATTATAGAACATGTAAAGTCATTTACAGGTCATCTAAATCTTTCACATTTGTAACCAAAAAAGTTGAAAATAACAAAAAGTAATTAAAAAAAATAAAAAACACGACGAAAATAAAAGTTGGAAGCTGGCCATTAGATTGAAAATATAAAAATAGAATGGGTCCCGCCTGCTTCCAACTTTTATTTAATTTAAAATGTGCTTGTTTTTAGTTTTTCAGTGGATCATTTTTAACTTAAGTTTTTTTACCGCAGTCGGGACTTATTTTTTTTTTAAATAAAATATGCTTAGCTTTTTGGGAACTTAAAGTACTGGTTGCTATGAGTGAGAAATAAAAGTCAGAAATATAAAAACACAATCAAATTTTATTAAATATCAAATATTGTATTGTCTAACACGATTCCTTAACTATCATGTTTCACATCAATATCTCGTAATGGCATAATAATACGGTTACAAATACATTGGGTCGATAACGTACTGACAGATCAAAAGATATTATTAAAGGACAGAATCGAAGTACAGAGAAGTTGTTGATAGTAGACAGTTATATAGAATACGATATAAATAACATTTATCAATATTGTCATGAAGGAACAAGAAGTAGCCAAGGATAATAATCATATTATACTCGTGCATGAAAACTTAACAATATTATACAAAGACACAAACAATCTAATATTTTTTAATTCAAAAATTATAAATGATAATTAGTAGAAGCTAAATAAAGTTCATGAAATGTAGATATTGAAGTTTATTGATAGTCTACAAGTTTCAAAGAATGAAATACATGGCACAGGAAATAATGAAAAGTAGGAGAGAGTAGTCAACGAGACATAGAACACACTCACATTATAAATACTTGTACACAATACATGGGCTTAAATGCAAAATCTACAAAAAAGTGTTATACACGATTATTATCTCAAAACGGTATGATCAGTTAATAATAGGTCTTATACACTATTCATATTAGGTAGTTTTTTGTGCGCCAAAGCTCTACTTGGATGATATTAAGCGTTTTTTTTATAAAAAGTCTTCCGCTAATGACTAGATTCGTTTCAAATTGGCGCATGAGATGTTCAAATTTTGTTAAATCCGCGATGTTTTTGCTGGGAATGGAAAATGGTTTGTGTGTTCATACGCAGAAGATATTTTATAGTAATAACGACGATTGTTTAAGATTAACACTGATATGTGGTATGATGTGTCACGTCTTACTTGGTCAACACAAGTCCTCCCCGGTGTACGGTACGACTACACGCAGTACACTCCCTTCGACATCTACTAATCTTACTGTATCGTTAAAATGCTTATCATAAAGTACTGTAAATTAACTAAGCGTTGAAATTCCACATTTTAGTATTTGTGCGAAAAAGATTACCGTAAAAGTTTTGTTTTATAAAAATAGTAGTCACTGAAAGAGTCATGAAAATAGATTTGCTGCTTTTTGCGTAAATTGCTATTGTAAAGAAATTAGCGGAATATTTTTTCAAGTCAATACCACTGCGATTAATGTTAAATATATTTGAAAGTCCTAGTCAACTTATGTCGCATCATTTCAAGAATCGCTTATCAAAATGGACGGCTCTGTGTTAGTCACATTGCCTCAGTTTCCGACGGTTGGAATGTTCCGGGAATCCTAAAAAGGGCTATTCCTTAATAACTCGAATAGAAGGCGTCCAACATTGTCTACCGAGACCGCTCCGGGCGGCGGCGGGCGAGCTAGCTAGTATTACAGTTACAGCTAACGAGTATATTGTCAATCAAAAAGCCCGACCATCGCTTCAGCTAATCGTTTAGCGTGGAGTTATAAAAACCGTCTAAAGCATTACTTTTATATACGTAGTAAAAACATGGAAGCACTCCTGCGGACAGACTCTTTGCTGGCTATCATTTGTTATATTACTAATGTGTACACACTGACAGTAGTTGATATGGTTACAGGTGTCGATACATATTATTGTAGAAGATAATGGTAACACGTTACAATTCGCAAATAATCGACGCGAATTAAATGAGCAAACTCATGTTATGAATGATTTAACGTCAACTTAGGTGATAGTGAAACTCAACAACAGTAGAACAACGTAATGAAGGTACAACGCAGACAGAACGATGTCCTTGCGAACGAGAAGGGCCGGTGATGACGTCACCGGCGAGCGAGTTCTCACAAATATTACCTGCTGCGGCTTTACACTTTGGTGATGGTCTTCAGTTTTCTACTCCTCAAGCACCTGGAATGACATAAAATATTTTCTTATTATGGCCAATACAAAAACGCATTCCGGGTGCTGATGGGGTTGCCCCGATACTGCAGCGCATCAGGGATGTTTGCTAAAGCTCACGTGGACTGTTTCTACACTGTGATGCGGAAGCGGTGCGCATCCTTGGTCCGTAGGGTGCGGGGCAGCGCCAACAGCATCCTGTCTATGATAGCGAGCAGGCTTGACTGCGATTTTGTGAACCACTGCTGGTTTTGGCTGGGCCTATCACCTTGCAGCGGTGATGTCATTATCTGCTTTTGTCTTGTTTTAATGCTTGTAAGTGTATTACTAACATATTTTGTAAGTACATTGGCACTAACACTATGAGTCTTGTTACTTGAAATAAAATGAATAATAATTATCTTGTGGGTAATAGAAATACAAGGTGTTGTTTTGCATCCTCGTCAAATTCAAGGAAGTAAATATGCTAATGATTCTCGTCCCGAATCAATAATAAAATGGGTAGGAACATTTTTTCCAATTTACTGAAAAAGGGTAAGTGTGAACCACCCGTGTTTTAAACGCGGCACGTCTGAATCTCGCCCTATAACCGCGCTTCCACACATACAAACAATCTCAAACGTTTATTCGATAATTTCTTATTCCCTAAACCACGTTAAGGGGGTTATTCTGAAATACTGACAAACTTAAACAACCAAAAAAAATCTACTAGGTAATCTAAAACTAGGTACCGTAATTTTAATAGATTATATTTATGTCTTTTGTGACAACCTCCTGAATTTTGACGAGGAAGCAAAATAACACCTTGTAGAAACTTCAGTGCATCTCATCAGCATAAACAGCCCATAACGTTCCCAACGCTGAGACACAGGAGTCTTCTCTGTGGGAGGGAGTGGGCCGCAGTCCACCACGTGGGACGTAGTCCAGCGTGTGGGCACACCAGAGCAGTCTGGTGATCCGCTATGAGTCTCTCTTATAGAAGGCCCGTGTCCCAGCATTGGTAACGTCATAGGACGCTGTCAGCATGGGACGCGAATATCATGATGACCCGTTTGGAGAGTAGACGTACCTTATAAAGCCGCGGTACAACATGTAGGCTCCGTACAGACTGAGCACGATGGTCGCCGTCCACACCACCGCCAGCACGGAACTGCTGCCCTCTGTTATTGATGAGCATAAAATGTTAGTATTTTGAGCTCCTAAATTCGAATGGTCTACAAAGACCGATGCACTAGAAGGACGTGAGATACACACATAACATCACGCCTGTAATCCCGGAAGGGTTAGACAGAGGTGCACCTAGTAGTACACCCACATTTCGTCAGTATGTTTAAGTGCTTATATAATAGGGGGCGAGGCTACTGCCATCAATCGGGCACAAATCCAGATTCCGTGGCTGCTCTGAGAAATTCCTAATAGAAAAACACAGTAACAATTTGCCAGGGCGACCAGGGAATCGAACCCAAGACAGTTCTTCAAGATCAGCAGTCGCGATTGCGACCACTAGACCAATCAGGCACCCATGACGTGGGATAACCCGTTAGAAATGCGGCGCAGTATAATGAGCCTATGTCCATCAGTGAACCGTGTGATCGGCTGACAAGCTGATGTTGATGAAGCTTGAAGTTTGAGCTCTTGATCGATCATCTCAACATTCATAATAAATTCTGAACGCAACCTACATAGGTCTCCACGCCCAACTAAAGAATATTACATAGGTAAATTATCTGGAAAAGAACTGGAGGAACCAACGTAGCTTGCAGATTAAAACCCCCCATAGAAAGCTGCGTGTGCAGAAACAATTAAATAACCTAATTTACAATAGAGAAAAATAGAGCATCAAAAACTTTTCAACGCTGTCTACTGGTAATGCGCCAAAGAGACTGGCGGCGTTGGCACGTTGTATGGCAACGCTTGGATGCCAGCGAAACTGTGGTGCAGCCTTACCGATGTATCCGTCGTGGTAGATGTCGTGGTGGTTGTGTCGGCGCGGCTTGTCCTCGCGCGGCTCCACGGCCAGCAGGTCGGGGATCTCGTCCAGCTCGCCGGTGCAGTTCGCCCATTCGATCGTCACATATCTGGGGGTCCGAATGGTACTATATCAGTTTTTAAACTGAAATGGTCACTAACACTATCAATAACACTGGAAGCTGGTTAACAAATAGTAAATTTGGTAAAAATCCCGCGTCCAGTGTTATTACTGACTTTTGTTATGAGTTCAAATCGGTAAGCATTTGGCTCTATGGCGTTAAGATAAATATAGGAGTATAGAGCCAATTTCATATAAAAAGAAATGAATTTGGATTTTGCTGCCGCCGGTTACAATTTACAATCTGAATTGTTTGTTGCCTTCTGAACATTTTCTCATCAAAACTGTTTTTTGAAGTACACAGCAGCAATGCAGTGAGTCCATATACTTTTTTTTTATCTTGATGGGTCAATCGAGCAGTCTTTACAGTGTCGAAGGCTGGCTGACCAAGCTCCAAGCGCCAACTGACATGATGATGTACCTGGAAGGAATGCTACAAGCCCGACGTGCTGGCACCAGCAGCTGACGCGTACGCGAGCGGGCCCCGCCGCGGCATGGGCCCCAAGCACCCCAGGGGCCCGGCTGACCTGACTCCGACTGCTTGCAACCACACTCCACTTCGCATACTTCATCCTCCTGTAAACAGATGTAGTTGATGTAGGTACTAGGGGTTAGGGAAATATTCATTAGATCTTAATATTTCAACCATACTCAAACAACGGTTTACTGATATGGCCAAATGCTATCGAGTCAAAATCTATTTAATATCGAAATTTTATTGAAATTAAGCTGATTACACAGTCCCTCAATGCCCCCGCCCTGCTCTCTACTTTCTAGAGTTCTAGCTGGAAGGAAGTGGCGCGGGCGGAACAAACTCTCCGCCAGCACATCTGGCTGTACTGAGAGTATGGCGAAAGTTAAGGGAATCTGAGTGTGACACATTCAAGACTTGTCACTATAGTGTATGATCAGACCTGGTAGTGCATGGGCGGCGCGACGATCCTGCCGGGCAGCACAGCGGCACAGCGCCACGGCTGCAGAAACAGCTCGGCGGAGTCATCGGCGCTGGTGAGCTCGCAGCGCGCGTGCGACACCTTCACGCCCCAGCCGCATGCACCGGCTGCTTCTGAGCCCGTTGACGTCTGGCGAGAAATGAAATTGGGTTAGGACATACAGGAGCATTTTAATCTGTTTTTAAATTCATTAGTGAAACCCACTGGCTCGACTTCTGTTATCATTAAAACAGAATATTACTATTGTAGCGACCAACAAAAAGCAACTTACTACAAAAAGGACTCCAGCGCCATCTATGAAACGACGGAAGAACTAACATCAATTTCCTACATCTCACATGCAAAGTTTACATCGACTTAAGAGTATATAGAAAAACCCGACAACATCTGTCGGGGCAGTTGCCTACCAGACACAACACCTGTCTGGTCAGAGGATCCTCCCTTTTCTTAGGAGTATCGAGGAACTTTACACTCTGTTCCTCATTTCCCTAAACTGGTGACCCCGAAATGAACGTCAGCACAGCCTTCGAGCAACGTGACGTCATCATCATCAGCATAACTTCCTTCAAGCTTTCGAGCAGCAAGTCGAAGATTCGATGATTATACTTCATATATCTAGGCCGTACCGTAAAAGCAGCAGTAAAATAATATTTGGAAGGAGCCCTTGGCCAGAAACGGGACCGCGATACAATCCTTGTATTATAATTTCTAACCACCTGTCAGTAACCTACGAGCAATAGGTTTGTAAAGCCAATGACCAATTAAGATTTTAAACAACAAAAGTTTTCTACCTCATTAACGACTTGTATATGGCATCCGAGCGATGGTCTGGCGACAAGTTTGAGGCACGGCTCCCGGGGACATGGAGCGCGCTGCTCAGTGGGCGGGCACGCCCGGCCTGGCCATACTGCAGCCGTCAGGTGTTGTCTGAAAGGAATGAAAATTTAGGCTGTGTATTGCAATGTTATTGGTTGTGGGAGGTGGTGAATCGGGCAGATAGCTGATAACTGCATTCAAAGGTCTACTTCAGAAGCAATAAAAATATTTTTTACAAAAAAATAAACCGACTTCAAAAAACACTTAACGCACTAAAAAGTTAAAAATATTAGGTAGGTATCGTATATTGCTTGGCACCGACTCCAAAGAATTATTGAATTTTATTATAGGTTAATCGCAGGTTAGGTTAGGTTTATTAATATAGGTAGGTTGTAGTATTATTTTTAACTTTTTAGTGCGTTAAGTGTTTTTTGAAGTCGGTTTCTTTTTTTGTAAAAAATATTTTTATTTGTTAATTTTTAGTGACATATTTTTAATCTAATAATAAAATATGGGTAGGCCTAGTAAAGATGATTCTCGTGTGAGAAAAGGCGTCGAACTGAAACTGAGAAAAATTAAAACGATTAAAAGAAATAAGGGAAAGGAATGATCAACGCATTTTGAATAAGAACCCTGATCATCGCGAAAACAGACTATCAAAGCAGAGGACCCACTTGTTACTTCGGTTGAATAAAGAAAGTCAAAAAGTTAGTCTGTGGTACACGTGGAAAGTGCATACCGTTACAATTCCAACACGCCCAAACACAGCTAAGATACATTGTCTTATTATGGAGATCCAGTGCTTGTCTCTTGGCTTCGTCATCAGATCATCAAATTAGGTAGAATGGTTCTTATAGAACGCAAATGCTTCACTTGTTGTAGAAAATACCAAAATCGCTGTACGTTTCCTATAAAACTTGAAGAGTTCCCTCGATTTTGCCAAGATTCCATCATAAGATCCCCATTTGGTGACTATGGGACCAAATGGAAAGCATAGGCTTTGAAATAAAACAATAATTTTCCAAATCGGTTCGTAAATGACTGAGTTATGCGCGAACTAAAAACGCAATGCAGAGTAAACTAAAAGTTAGAAATATTGAATTTTTGTTGATTTTTTCAGAAACGGCTTATCTGATTTCGATAAAATTTTTATGGAACCATTTGGAAAGTATACGCTTTTAAACAAAAAAAGAATTTTTCAAATCGGTTGGCAAACGACGGAGTTATGCGCGAACAAACATAAAAAAAAACTCCTACTCCTTTTTTAGAAGTCGGTTAAAAATAGCTGACTTTGCGGCATTGGTTGGCCTTGCACGCGCCCGTATTTAGGGCATGGGGGAGATAAGTGGTTAATTATTTATGATTTTGATGATTTTAATGATAATGTTGATTTTAATAATTTTGATTAATGATTTTGATGATTTTAATAATTTTGATGATTTTGATGATTTTATGGTTTTTGGTGATTTTAATGATTTCAATTATTTCAATGATTTGATAATTTTAGTGATGATTTTAATGATTTCAAGGTTTTTATAATGGTTTTTTTTTGTTTTTAGTATTTTTAATTTTAATTTTTAATGTTTTAATGATTTTACTATTTTCGTTGTCTTTAATTGTTGTACATGGGTATTTTGCCTGAAATAAAACACAATTTATTATTATTTACCGCGCCTTGACAAGTTTCAAGAAGATCTAGTCTGCCATCAGACAATTTCTTGATTTTGGGAGAGTCCCTTGTTCTGTTCGAGAACAGCGGTGGCCTAGTGGTGGCAACCACGAATTACGAGCAGTAAGCCGTGGTTTTGAACCTTGGCAGGCGCATTACTTTGTGTAATTTATTTCATCACCGTTGCTCTCAAAAAAAGGTGAAGGAAAACGTCGTGAGGAAACCGGCTTGTACCACGAACAAAAAAATTTAAGACATGTGACATCTACCAGCCCGCACTGGGCTGGTGGATTACAGCCCACTCCCTCTCATAGAGAGGAGGCCTGTGTCTCTGCAGTGGGAACATTTTAGGCTGATTATGTATGTTGCTTCGTGTTCTGTTATGTCAGAAGTACCTGGTGCGGCGCATGTGGCTGGCAGTGTTCGCGTCGCCGCAGGAGCAGGCGGACGCGTCCCAGGCGCCCCACTCGCTCAGCTCGCAGTCCACGCCGCACGGCACGTAGCACCACGACTCCTTGGCTTCGGTGGCTGTCGTGTTCTGTGTGAGAGAACGGAACGGATATTATAAAAATTAACATAAACATAACATGACATACTTTCCCTACCTTACCTACTTAGTAGTCGGTACACACATTTCGCCAGTTATATTTAAGTCCTATGCAATAGGGGGCGAGCCTATTGCCATCAACCGGGCGCAAGTCTAGACTCCGTGGCTGCTAATGAGAAATTCCTGATGGAAAAACCCAATATCAATTTGCCCGCCCCGGAAATTGAACTCAGGACCTCATGATCAGCGGTCGCGATAGAGACCACTAGACCAACGAGGCAGTCCCAATGAAAATAATTATGTCAAAAACAGACAGTCCTCTGAAAAATTAATAGAATCAAGAACCTGATACACTTATGTGAGTTCGTGTTCAACTTACTGGGCAGTATGAGTCGTTAACGAAAATTCCGTCACTTCGAAGGCATCTGACTGACCGCTTCTTTGTGCCTTCACCGCAGGGTGATCCTCCTGAAAGCAAACCATTTATTTATCGTTAATCAAATGAGACAGAGATCTAAGACTCAAAAAAGTTTTTAAGATTTCTTCCTACATTGCATGAAAAAGGTGAATTTATGTAAGTGACTCCACGGTCAGTAGTCGAGCAGACTAGTGAAGTTTACCATTACAGTTCGCTAGTAAAATACTTCGGGTAAGATCATCACATCAAAGCTCTCACACTACCCTGGAAACCCATCATACCAAAGCAAACGCTATGGCCGGATCGGCTAGGCGGCATCATCACTTCAGGTTTTAAAAATTTAGTCATGCTTGTATACATACCCAGGGGCTGGCAGTCATCCCAGGGCGCGACGTGCCAGGAGTAGGCGTGCGGAGAGCAGGGCTCTGCCCCCACCAGGTGCGGGCAGGGGGAGCCACCATCGTCAGCGGGACGGAGCACTACGCGGGTACGGTCACGACGACCACCCCACTTGGTCTGATGAACAAATGAGATATTGAACCATGCGTACTTGGTACAAGGAAACAGTTTCACGCTTTCGGTTGTGATTGCTGAAATTGCTAATAAGAACAAAGTCAGAAGTCGATTTTTCGCAACAAAGTTTCTTTTTTTTTCAATACTGGGCAGTTGTGGTGGACTTTGTTTCTTTCATTGTCTTTTCTGTTATCGACTTTCCGAAACTAATAGTCGATTGTTGCATCGAGCGCAAAGTGAGTTATTAATGCACGAGTGTTATGTTATAACGCGCGATATATGCGAGGGCACTAAATTAACACGAGTGCATTAATAACTCACTTTAGCAAGGTGCGTAATCTACTTTTCTTTCAACTACAGTGACAAAATATACCTACTTAAAATAAAAACTGAAGTTAATGAAACAAAGTTTAATTCATCTTCCCTTCAAACATACAATTATTAAAAGTGCAGTAATTAAAGGTTATTAACAACTTCATTTGCAGCTGTTTTATACTTTCTGGAGTTGATTTCATATCGCTATCTGTTCGCGCAGAACGCCTACCTAAATGATCATAGCACTGGTGCAGCTACGTGTATTTTGGCTCGTACCTTTTATTTTTATTTCTGTTTTTTATGCTTCTACCTACAGTGGTATGTTTTTTTTATTATACGAATTTTACTGGATAATCAAGGTGTATTCTTTACATCTCCCGCTAAATAAACCTGATGAAATCCCGAACATGGTCCTATCGAGCCTGGATTAGAAGATTTCACATTGAAGAACCTTCGATCAGCTATTATTATAAGGATTTCAAGAGATTTGGTGGATAACTCATAATTACAAGCGAAGTTGGCGGTGGCATCCGTTTTGCTGTGTCATTGTGAAGATTTGGAATTTTCCGTGGTCTGGACAATTGAAATCATTATTAGTTCCATCCAACACTCTATTATCAGGTTGTATTTTAGTGTTAATTAGCCGTTATATACCCAGGTTAGTACAAAGTTATATACCTATCACCTATTGTAAAACTGTAACTTGCAGAAACCTATTTGTGGTTAAAAATGTTATAATTGATCAGACTTAAGATTGAAAATCAAAGTTATTTGTACCTTTTAAAAAGTAGTTATAAAAATAGCTGCATTATTATCGCTTTATTAGGTAGGTAACAGTTACTGAATCACTTATTCATGTAATCATAATTAAAAGATAAAATAGGTTCATTTCATTCATTTAAAGTAGAAAAATAGGTTTTCGTACTAATTTATTTTATTGCTAAACCGTATAGTCGTTAATTATTGTAAAAGTATTAAGAAATTGGCAGTCAATTCGTTTCTTTTGTATGTAGGTATTAGTACAAGAGGTTTTGTCACAATTTTAGACGCTGTTAAAACTTGAATTGTATACATTCCAGGTTGACTACACCAGCTTACGCAATGCCAGAGGATAAGGAGCTCATTAGAAAAAGGGCGAGTTTCAAGGGAAGGGTAACAGTATTCTTGAATTATTTGAATTCATTAAAACCTTCTACAAGTCCTTCTGAGATTAACGAGTTGCAATTGCGTTATAACAGGCTTGAGTCATTGTATAGTCAATATGACGAGGTGCAATTGGCACTGGAATGTAGTACTGATAATTTGGATGGTCAAATGTTAGAACGTAGCGAGTTTGAGTCTCTTTATTATAAAACCCTATCTGGAGCTCAGAAAGTTCTTGATGAATATAGGAAAAGAGATCAAAGTGATGTTGAGGTAAGTTCACGTTCTAATGGTAATAATCACAAGTTTGTTAAATTACCGACTATTCAATTACCAAAATTCAGCGGTTCTTACGTAAATTGGTTGGAATTTCACGATACATTTGTCAGCCTCATTCACACTAATGACGACATGAACGACATAAATAAATTTCATTATTTGAGGTCATCACTAGAAGGTTCAGCTGCCGTGGTGATAAACTCCATTCAGTTTTCTGCAGCTAATTATTCAGTCGCTTGGCAGTTACTCTGTGATCGGTTTGACAATAAACATCTGTTAATTCAGCACCATGTTACAGCATTATTTGATAATGAGACGATCAGTAAGGAGTCGTCAGTGAATTTAAAAGCTTTAATCGATCAAATCAATAAGAACTTGCGTGCTTTAGAATCTCTTGGAGAACCTGTTGCTCACTGGGACACTTTACTGATTCACTTTATAAGAGACAAGTTAGACAATAAAACTTACCGTGAATGGGAAGAGTACAAGGGTCGCCTTGACAAGGACTTCAAGATTACATTTACCGTGTTCCTCAGTTTCATTAAAACTCGTGCTGAATTAATCGAAACATTAGAAATGTCAAGTTCAAAAATGAATAAACATTCAAACACTTGCAAAAATTCTAAAGTTAGGACAATGGTAATACAGGATTCCAATAATACAATAGACAAGAATAGTCATGTGAGTCATAGTTCTTCTAAGCCTAAGAGTTGTGTTAAATGTAACGGTGAGCACAAATTAAGCAGTTGTCCTCAGTTTTTGGCATTGAGTAATGAAGCTCGGCTGCAATTATTACCGAAATATAAGATTTGTTTTAATTGTTTGTCTTCAGGACATTACGCTAATAACTGTAAACAGACAACTTGCAAAATATGTCGTCGCAAGCACCACACTCTGGTGCATGTCGCAGATCATTCAAAAAAGTCAGACTTGACTATTAATTCTGCTAACAGTGATGTTGCGACCAGTGCCCCCGCTCCGACAGCTCCTAGTGCAAGCTTGTCCCTTTCGGCGAATGTTGAGCGTGGTGATGTATTGCTATCTACGGCATTAATTAAAATAATAGGTAAAAACGGTCAGCAATACGTTACTCGTGCTGTGCTTGATAGTGGCAGCACGTCATGCCTCATGACCGAAAGGCTGTACCAACTACTAGGTTTAACTGCCAATACTGTGAACAACTCCATATTAGGTATTAATAATTCATCCTCACATATTAATAAAATGTGTCCTCTGTCAATAAAATCTTTAGACGATAACTTTTCAATTAAAATTAATTGTTTTGTTCTACCTTCAATTACCGATGATATTCCGAGTAGGCAGGTAGACTTATTAAAATTAAAAATACCATCAAATATTTGTCTGGCTGATCCTAACTTTTACTCACCGGCCCCGATAGATATGTTGCTCGGTGCTGACATCTTTTGGGATTTACTGGGATCCCAAAGAATTAAGTTAGGAGACGGACAACCCATTCTCTGCGAGACTAGACTGGGATGGCTAGTTTCAGGCCCAATTAAAATTAGTTATGCATCGAACCCGTCTAGAATAGTAAAATGTAATTTCACAAATATAATTTCAGACGGTAATGGTGAATTAAATTATAGCGTAGATCATCAACTTACAAAGTTTTGGCAAATAGAGGAGGTTTGCACTACATCAGAGTATTCCCAAGAAGAGAAGCTATGCGAGGAGCATTTTGTAAATAATACTACACGTCTGGAAAACGGACAATTTTGTGTTCGAATACCACTGAAATGTTCCTCGGATATGTTGGGTGAATCTTTTCTAAGGGCTAAACATTGTTTTTCTTCTTTGGAGCGTAGGTTCAAAAATCAACCTCAACTGTCTAAGATGTATAAAGACTTTATGGCAGAGTACGAAGCTTTAGGTCATATGTCGAAATGTGAAAATCTTGGACATTCTGCTCATTATCTCCCACATCACGGAGTTTTGCGTGACAGCAGTGTCACCACTAAATTAAGAGTGGTTTTTAATGCCAGCAGCGCCACCACTACAGGTACTTCTTACAATAACATACAGATGACCGGACCTGTAGTACAGGATGATCTTTTATCAATACTATTACGTTTTAGACAACATAAATATATTATTGCTGGTGATGTGGAGAAAATGTACCGGCAGATAGTGGTTCATCCCAATGACAGACATCTCCAACAAATCATTTGGCGTGATGACCCGTTAATTCAGTTACAAACTTACCAGCTAAATACCGTGACGTACGGCACGGCCAGCGCTCCGTTCCTCGCAACGAGGTGCCTAAAACAGTTAGGTTTAGAGTGCGTCGATAAAAAGGCTGCTGAGGTCATTCTTCGCGATTTTTACGTCGACGATTTGCTAACGGGAGGAGACGATTTCAATGAAGTAAAAGATTTGCGTCATAAAGTTACTTCTACTCTTGCTTCAGCTAGAATGAATCTAAGAAAGTGGAAGTCAAATGATATGCGTTTGGTTATTGGTTCTGACTGTCCCCAATCTTCACTTGACTTGAATATTGGCGGATCTGAGTCTACCAAAACCTTAGGTCTAGGTTGGCAATCACAATCCGATCAACTTTATTTTTCCATTAGTGAACCAATTATTTGTAACAATACAAAGCGTGATATGCTTTCGATTATATCACAAATTTTTGATCCTTTGGGGCTTTTGGCTCCATGTATTATAGTGATGAAAATGTTACTCCAAAAATTATGGTTACACAAACTGTCATGGGATGAACAGCTATCGCCGGACATTAGAGAAATTTGGACTAAATTAGTCAATAATTTACCAAAATTAAATCAAATCTATATTCCACGTCATGTTTTAATTGATTCAATGGAACTTTTAGAGTTTCACGTTTTCACTGATTCGTCTGAACGAGCATACGGAGCATGCTTATACGTTCGCAGTGTCAACAATGAAAGTCAAGTTTTAGTACGTTTATTGATAGCTAAAAGTCGTGTTACCCCTCTGAAACCAACCACTATTCCCAGACTAGAGCTTTGCGGTGCTTTGGTCGGAGTTCGAATTTATGAAAAGGTAGTCGCCTCATTACGGTTAACCACTAGGCCGCGTACATTCTTTTGGACAGACTCCACTGTCGTCCTAGGATGGCTTAAAATGTTGCCAAGCAAGCTGCAGCCTTTCGTTCGCAATAGAGTTGCAGAAATTTTAGAAAAGACTGGCAACTGCGAGTGGAGGCATGTCCCTACGGATCAGAACCCTGCTGATTATGTCTCTCGAGGAATTGACATTAATTCGTTAGCTTCTTTAGAAGATTGGTGGTCTGGTCCAAGTTTTTTAAGGAATGACGAATCATGTTGGCCTTCTAGATTTACAAAATCCATTAATGAAATTCTACCTGAAATCAAACCTAATGTCACCTTACATGGTACAGTAACCGATAATGTGTCGCATGAATTTATTAACTTCAACCGATTTTCTAACTTTTTAAGGCTTCAGCGCACGGTAGCTTATGTTTTGCGTTTTGTTGCTACATGTAATAAATTGTCTGTTCATGGTACTTTCAGTAATGATGAATTGCAAAAGTCCTTAAGTTTAATTATTCGAATAAGTCAGAACGAGTCTTTTAATGAATATAAGTTGTTACTTCATAGTAAACAGTTGCCAAAGAAAAGTGCATTATTGAAATTTAACGTTTTCTTGGATGAACATAAGATAATGCGTGTTAGAGGTCGATTGCAAAACTCGGATCTACCGTACGATAAGAAGTGTCCAATTCTTTTACAGTCTAGCCATCACTTTACAAAATTACTGTTTGAATATGAACATAAAAGGTTGTTTCACGCTGGGCCCCAGTTACTATTAGCTTCCATACGGGATACATACTGGCCCATAAGAGGTCGTAATTTAGCCAGGTTGTGCTACCGTAGTTGTGTACGTTGCTGTCGTCTAAAGGGTCAAACTGTCACACCGATCATGGGCAATTTACCAAGACAGCGACTTCTAGCTGGAGGTTTCCCTTTTGAAAATATTGGCTTGGATTATGCAGGTCCAATTCAATCGGCTGTTCGACAGGGTCGTGGCTGTAAATTAGTAAAAGTATACATTGCAATTTTCGTTTGTTTTACTACAAAATCAATACACCTTGAACTAGTCGGTGATTTAACAAGCAATACTTTTATCATGGCGTTAAAGAGATTCATCTCGCGTAGGGGTAAACCGGTTAATATATATTCGGATAATGGCACCTCGTTTGTTGGTGCCTACAATGACTTATCAAAATTTCTAAAGGCTAATTGCGACTCGTTATCTGAGGAGATGGCTAAAGAAGGCATTAATTTTAACTTCATACCTGCATACTCTCCTCATTTTGCTGGCCTTGCGGAGGCTGGTGTCAAGTCAACGAAGCATCATTTAGTCAGGGTGTTGGGCCTTTGTAACCTCACTTACGAGGAGCTTTATACTACGCTGGTGCAAATAGAAGCTATTCTAAACTCCAGACCACTGACTCCACTTTCATCAAATCCTGAAGACTTGGCACCATTGACACCCGGACATTTTTTGATTGGACGTCCTTTGACATCTTTGCCGGCACCTGATTACCAAAACCATTCCACCAGTTCCTTGTCTCGCTTTCAACGTATTGAACAGCTCCGACAACATTTTTGGAGCAGATGGAGCAAGGAATATATATCGGAGCTCCAACTCAGGACGAAATGGCGCACTTGTAAGGGTTCTCTGAAGCTGAACTCCCTGGTACTGCTAAAAGAAGACAACATGCCGCCGCTGAAGTGGAAAATGGGTCGGATTGTCGCTACCTACCCAGGTCCGGATGGCGTAATCAGAGTCGCAGACGTCAAGACTTCTACTGGTCTGCTTCGCAGATCATTTAGCAAGATTTGTCCATTACCCATCTACCCCGAGACTGACTATTCTGGTTGAAAGACAGGCTTTCAACGCCCGGGGGTATGTTCGCGCAGAACGCCTACCTAAATGATCATAGCACTGGTGCAGCTACGTGTATTTTGGCTCGTACCTTTTATTTTTATTTCTGTTTTTTATGCTTCTACCTACAGTGGTATGTTTTTTTTATTATACGAATTTTACTGGATAATCAAGGTGTATTCTTTACATCTCCCGCTAAATAAACCTGATGAAATCCCGAACACTATCGCTGTCAATTTTCATGTCTTTTTAACTTTTTTTTTTGCTAAATAAGAAGTATCAAAGTTTTACAATGGTACAGAATGCGCGCCATTTGTTTTCTTTTTTTTTTTCACCAATTCTGTTCTATTCAGCCGATTTTTACTTTCAGCCAGTATCTTTTTGATCTAATGCATACATTTTATTAAACTTAATTGGAGGCAACCTCTGTGGTAAATTTAATTCTAAATTTAAAATTTAAAACAGTGCAGTAATGAAAAACAGTGCAATAATGAGATTTCATATAACTTTTCTGCACTGTTTTGGTTCTAAGCAAAAAAGACATCCTTTGTGATCGGTTTTGTAATGATTAATGATAACATTACTGCGTAGTTGAAAGAATAGTATATTTCATTGCGAGTGCGGAAAGCCTGTCATTGCAAAGAGTTCCGACAAATGTCTACCCGAGCCGAGGCGCAGCCGAAGGTGAGGGTTGACAGACGGAACAAGTTGCAATGACGGTTCCGCACGTGTACTGAACAACTATTTTTAATACTGTTGCGAAAAAATGAAGCAATTTAATAAAGAACATTTTTGGAAAATGGCGCCAACCGTAAAATAATATAAGCAGAGTTTTTTTTTGTTTTCTTCACCCATTCTGGGTAGGCTAAGGGAACTATGCCCATACAGCCAAGTCATCAGTAGAATTTTTTTATTGATATGAAATGAAACCTAACCCAAATCATTGAATCACATCATTAAAACTGATATTGAAACAAATTAGTAGCATCTTTTTAGAAATATTTGCATGAATCATTAAAACATCTATGATTTTTTTTTAGTAAAAACTCCGTGGTTGGTTTTTTTTCTTTTTAATAGACTTTATTTTGACAGTTGGGAAAGAGAACACACGAGTTCGGAAAAGGTAAAGAAAAAGCTCGAGTGTGTAATAGCCCACATCCCGAACGCTATACGTCCCTGCAATACGCCACTTTTTGAGCAACTATATTAAAAAAGTTATTTTTGACTTATTGTGCTTTTTTTGAGAAGTCAGTTTTTTAATAGTATCCTACTCAAATTCTTGTCATGAATACATTGTCACTAGAACTTATCATGTCATTATCAGAAAACTAATAAATTACTCAGGAAATGTTTATTAAATAAATGGGACCACAAAAAGAAGGATGCCGTGCAAATTCATAAACTCCTCCTTTTTTAGAAGTGGATTAAAAAAGTGCTATCTTAACGATGTAAATCAAAGTTAAAGAAACTTTGATTTTATTAACACATTTTAACATGAGACTAGATTTATTGAGTAAAAATCCTTTTAGTATTACTTTATCTTTGCATTTGCATCACTGGCAAAATCACAGTTATATCCAAATTCGTCATAATTCTGTTGCTGTTTGTTTGCTTCCATATCAGCTAAAAGTCAGAGTAAGCCAAGTAAGAGGCCTATGGAAGGCATAAAAACTCTAACACCAAGTTAGGCACTAACCATCATACGTTAAAGAAGAGGAGGTAAAGTAAAACTGGCTGTAGGATTGCGGGGCAAGAGGTTTATTTGCCAGTGGGGCCCGGGGTGGTCACGGTACCTGTTCACAAGGGCTCCACTCGGACCAGGAGCTGACGACGCAGTCGTTGGGGCAGGGCGCACGGCAGGTGGCGTCGCGTGTGGGGGCCGGGCCTGCGCCCGCCGCCTCACATGTCGCGGGCTCAAGGAGTTGACCCTCTGCATCTACGCAACTTTAGAAGAACGATGATTTTTAAAGTTTTGATCTTCAAGCATAACTTGGTATGAACATGGTATGAAGGTGAACTTTTCTAAACTTCATATTTGTCTACTATAAGAAGTACTCACGTGACAGTCCTGTTGATGACGGCGCGGCCGCACAGCGAGCGCGGCGGCGCGCACACGCTCCAGGCGCCGAGCGCCCAGCGCGGCTCCGACACGGCGCACGTGGCGCGCTGCAGGGTGGCGCCACACTCGCGCCCTCCTCTACCACATGTGTGTACTCACGTGACAGTCCTGTTGATGACGGCGCGGCCGCACAGCGAGCGCGGCGGCGCGCACACGCTCCAGGCGCCGAGCGCCCAGCGCGGCTCCGACACGGCGCACGTGGCGCGCTGCAGGGTGGCGCCACACTCGCGCCCTCCGCCTGAGCCCTCCTCTATCACCTCCCTACAAGTAACAACATGATTTGTGAAAACGAATACCAACACGAAACAATTTTGGTATTCTCATACCCAAAGATGAAGCATGTCAGTTTTCACCCACCTCGTCCTGAAGCGGAAAGCGGCCCTAGAGCCAGGCTCGGAAGCACACGGCCCCCACTCCCCCCACTCGCCGACCGCACAGTCGCGCGCGCACCGCACGCTGCACGCGCCGCGCAGCAGCGAGGGGAACTCGAGGTCGTACGAGTAGCCGTCGGTGGACGCCTCGCGGACGCGGCTGGGACCTGGAGCGAACGCAATAATAATCGTGACAAGTATCGAAAGAAATTACAGTGACACCTGGGTAACTGAGATGTCAAGGAACCTAGAATGTGTAACACTTTTTTGAGATTTGCTTTTCATTTAACTAGTTTCCCAAATAGGCAGGTTAACATGACAGTTGTCTTATTTATACAGGGTCTCAGCCTCCAACTTTGAGAGGTCAAAATGTACCATTTATCATATTAAGAGGTGGAAATGTTTAAAAAAGAAATGCATACAACCTGATAAATTTTGTAACTAATACCGGTTATCGAGCTACGAAGTCCCAATTATAGATGTAAACATCGAAAAAATCTGTGGTATCTAATCTCAGTTATCAAGGTTAGAAAATTCCCAGTAACAGAGGTATTTGAATGCAAAAGTATCGGGACCGCATTGTAATTATCAATAACAGAGGTTTCTCACCTATCCAGGGCCCACTCAACCAGGTTTCACTGTATTTGGATATGGCAGTAGGTAGGTACCGATATGACTGCAGGTTGAAGAGATCAAAAGGTGAAAGTATATCCATGTACCTTGTTCACGTAATTTTAGTAAAGAAAATAATTGCAAGGCTTTTACTTCTTCTATAACAATTGAATGAATGAATAATATACATGATGCTTATCACAGCCTAAGAGGTTTTTGCTATGTAGGCGTAAACCTGCAATTCTGGTAACCGTTAAAATTTGCATAAGAAAGAGGCGTACCAGTAAGCGGGTGATATTTCTTGCACACGTCCATCGGCACGTCTCGTCCTCCCACCATGCATCTGGCGGCGCGAAGAGACCTGCCTTCACCGCACTCCATTCTGCAATTAAACTCTTCATTTAACTATTCAGCCAAAAGCAACGCGGGCGACGGGCTTTAAAACCAAACCTTTATGAAGAGTCGGGTAAAATAAACACCATACATAATATCATGAATGTTGTCGGGTTTCCTTGTATAGCCTTAAGTCGCGGATAACTTTAACTGCGCGATTTAGGAATTTGATGTTAGTTCTTCAGTTGTGTCATAGATGGCGCTGTAGTGCTTTTTTCCATGTTGCTGTGTTACCTTTTGTAGTGCCGCTACACCAACATAGTTGGAAAAGACGAGACATATATGGTTCTATAACAGTGATCACCTCTGTAGATGATAGCTGACTATATCCTGTTAAAGAGATTGGTAATTTAGAGAAATAACGTCATACCCGGATGGAAGAATGCAGTCAGAGTCGGTCGGTAACAGCTCCAAGGATACGTTCTTACAAACGCAGTTTGGAACATCGGGATCCGAAGCGTCTAGGAATCTGCAAACAATAGAATAATTTTAAGTTTTTGGATGGCAGACAAGCAGATGGTCATGTCATAGTAAGACTGGTAATAGACAAGGCTTATGGACATTTTGACCAGTTAACAAAGCTGAATGTCAATGGAGTTTTAGTCGGTTATAGTCCAAAATAACCCCTCATAGGTTATGAGCACTAAAATTTACAAAAAAAAAAGTTTCTGTCCCGGACAACGTCCTCCATACACCTGCTACTCCGAACTTACAATTGTATGATTTTTCAGGGAAGTCATTGTTAATTATTTTGTCCATGTATCGAGTTGTAGATTTGCTTACTTGAGCGGGTCTGCGCATATGACGTCACAGGTTATGGGCGTAATGTGCTCGCAAGTGACGCGGCAGGCGGCGACTGCGCGGGGTATCAGCTGACCGGCGCACGCGCCCGCTTCTACGCGGTGCGACTCCGATCCGCACCAGATACCTGGAACATAACAGTGTATGAGTAACATGGGTCTTATAAAAATACTCTAAGAAACTAGGTCATTGACTCCCAACGGCCTGGTACAGCGAAAATAAATGGCAATGCCAGGCATATTTGGAATTAAGATTGAGCGCTTCTCCAGCTTTTGTATACGCACGGTGGACACCCCGTATCGAAAAGCTTTGCGTGTGACGCCCACAGCTAGATGCAACTAGCTAGATGCTAGACGGCAACGGTCTTAAACAGGTGGCTGGGTCTGACAAGATCTAGTGCACTAGGCTAGATGCGGAAGGCGGAGAACAGGGTATTGAGGCGTAGCTTGGGAGAGGTCTATGTTCAGCAGTGAATTGCGACGATTGTGGCTGAGTAAATTTTTTGATTGAGGTGATCCCAAAGTAATGATACCGTCTAGTTCTGTGGTCTCTATTAAGTTGTGGTACTTACTCCTGACTCTGTACCCGACGCCGCAACGCTGCATAGGCGGCAGGCGACACGTGCTCCAGTCGCCGGCCACCCAGGCGGCGTCACGCGCGCGACACGACCGCGACACGGGACAGTCACGAGTCTCCATACGCGAGCCGCAGCTAGGACCACCATGTACGACGCGCACACGGACTTGTTTGCCTGGCTCTGTGGGACAGAGAGACGAAAATAAAATAAGGATCAATTCTGGGTGTAAGGGACACCGGCGCAAAAACGCTTACCACATACTCAGTTCATCACTCTGAATCCTCCCAAATATGAATTTCTCTTCGGTATTTAATAAAAAAAAAATGCTGTTTCCTACAAAAGTGCAATACCTACACGGTCGTACTTTTTGGTGTCGGACGTAAAGAATAGCACCATCCCATATCTTCCCGTGGGTGTCGTAAGAGGCGACTAAGGGACTTGCCAGAGAATGGGCAGCAGCGTTCTCTGTGCTTTTGTAACAACCGTACTGCGATCGCCAACCAGCCTGCCAAGCGTGGCGATTATGGCAAAACCCCCCTTATGTCAATGTGGCGTTTGAGAAGGCCTATGTCCAGCAGTGGACGTCTTTCGGCTGAAATGATGATGATGATGACACGGGTCAAAATGTATGGAACAGCAGTTTTTTTGATAAATTACCGATAAAATATTTCTATTTGAGAGGGTTCAGAATGCGTTTTCGCGTCGGTGTCCCTGACACCCCGTATTTTGACTCTTCTTCTTCGTGTTGCTGGCAAGATAGTTTTTAAAATTTTGTTGCCCCAAAGCAATCGTCACTTCCACGACGTGGTTGGTGGGAGCGCAGATTTAATTATGACTGCATGTTTTAAGTAATTTTCTCCAAATCAAAGAAAGTTCTATTGGCCCAGATTCACAAGGCACTTACCACAAGTATTAGGGCAGGGTGACCAGGGCATCCAAGCTTCGACCCTGCATCCACGACGACAACGTACTGTGCACGCGCGACGCGATGCGGGACGTCTCAGAGGAGCGCATCTAAATATAATAAAATTCAGAAACACAATGTCATCATAATTTTGCGTTGGAATAAAGCATAAGTTCTAGGGGTTACAGCATACTTTCCGTCGAGTCTAAAACCAGGCCAGCTGTATGAGCAGTCAATTATAATGGGTGTAAAAGTACCCTTAACAAAGCCAAAAGACACTTGTTTTCCTCCTTATGGTATGGTCTAGAACAAAAAAAAAATTGTAATGACTTCATTACAATTTTTTTTTTCGAGGCCATACTAGATAAACTTCTTGTTACGGAGATATTGAGGGTCAATGTTATAACTTTTAAAAAATAATTTATTTTTGGTCATTGACCTATATTGGATACAAAACAATATAAGTACACTTTTATCAATATAACAAAATTCAAGTTTATTAAAAAAAATATCTAATGCCCCCACAAGCCTAACACTATTTAATGCATCTGACGGTGTGTGAGTGCGTTACATTGAGTCCTACCGTAAAACGTGAATTTTCACCCCAAAAAGGAAAGTCGATTCCCAGCCATAATTTTTGCGTAGAGTTACATAGATGATGCACAGAATGCACTGTTTCTGACAGCTTCACAACACAACTTCTACACCTTGTATAATAAAAATGAACAAGGAATTTCCAATGAAGTCCTGTAAAGTGACAATCTCAATTATTGAATACTTACAACGCCTCACGAACTACATCAGCATTGTTCTGGACGCACATCACATCTCGCACCATTTCACCTTCTTCAATGCACGGCTCTTCTTCATCACTCTCGTTGTATGTCTCCCCATCCTGGAGACAATATTAAAATATGAGTCTTTAAATAGACTCCGGACCCAGGTTGGCAGAAGCAAAGAAAACCTGTTCAGGTGGAGATATTGTTGCCCCACGCACAATAGGACATTTAATTTTGATATCGTGTCCTACTGTCTGTCTTGTTGTTCATCAAAAGGTCATCAAAAGGAGCTGCTTGACTCTACTGAAAGTGCCCAACTCATCGCCAAATTTTGGGCTAAGTCCAATTGAAATATCACCGACACGCTAAGAAGAATCCCATAAAGCATTAGTGGCACATAATTGATTCAAAAACAATCAATGTTCAGAATACATTTACTACCGCGCAAATACACATTAACTAAACGACACCGGTAGAAAAAGCATCATATTTTTCCTTATACTATTAGAAGCTTGATAACTGACCAGCAAGTCCGTATAGTTGGTGACGGGCATGAAGTCCTGCCGCCGTCTCTCGCAGGGTCCCCAGGGCGTGGCGAGCCAGGAGTAGGTGGCACATGCATGAGTGTTGCAGGTCTCGTTCTGGATTAGCTGGTCTTCTGATGGACAGGGCCAGCCGTCTGAAAAGGGATGTATATTAATCATAACTTTTAACACAACTTGGTGTATCGATGATTTAAGGTTTCAAACATTTCATGGCACGTATCATGTATGCCACAGTCTAGACTCATTTGAAGCAGCTTCCGCAAGTTCGTGCGTTTGCCTAGTTCTAAGAGGCAGTAGAGGTTCGATCATCATCTAATTAGACAATAGAAGTTATGGACAGACACTCATGTAGTACTGCTGTTACGCAGAAGTTAGATTTCTTTTGCAACTCCCCGAAAAAGGAAAAATGAACGTACAGATCTTTCAGGACTTAACCAAACCCACTGATAGAACTGTGCAGGTAGCGGAATGCTGGTCCAACAATATTTCAGTGTTATCGGCACGCAAAGAATAAGAGTTGCCAGATTTATCCATTCTGGCACTTATACTGGGAGCTGAATGAGCCAGTATTTGCCATTTGCCTGTTCTTGGAAGGTAATGGATGTGCAGCGGTAGCAAAGGTTCCACGACGCCCAGGATGACACCACACAATCACCAGCACAGGCGATGCGGCATCATCATGGGTAAAGGCTTGTCAGTTGATGATCTCTTGACAATGTGGTCTACTCACTGGGAGCTGAATGGGCCAGTATATGACGTCGCCTGGTCTTGGATGGTCGTGGATGAGCAGCCGCGGCACAGGGAGCCGAACAGTGGCTCCAAGAGCCCCAGGATGACACCACGCAGTCGCCAGCGCAGGCGATGCGGCATCTCTCACTCCGAGGGGGCGCGCCGGTGCCACTGCACCATGCGCGTTGAGCTTCTTTCTGTGGGGGAGGTTAAGATTGGTTGTAATAACTAAGGATAGGAAATTGTGCGAAATTCTTTTTCAAAGAGAGACTATGGATGGATTATGTCTTAAGTGATTTTTGAGGCTGCTGGTTGAAAATAAAATGGTTGTGATTTTCTCATCCCGTTAACGAAATAATAAATATCAAGAATATTTTTTAACAACTTGGACAGATTAGCATGCTCTCTAAGTTAGGTTGATAGTGAGTCTGTGTATAGCAGATGGCCGCGCTTTACGTCATCTATAGCCGTTTTCAAAAAAATGTTAATGCTCTTTTAAAAATTCTGTTACCCCATCATGTCCGACACATCTCAACTCGCGGCTCCTCTTGCCAGGGCCGCAGGTGGTGTGTGGCTGGTTGAGCACGCAGGGCCCCCACGGCAGCGCCTGCCAGGAGGCGCAGCGAGGGGTGCTGCAGGTTCGCTTCTCTTCGAGAGGGGGGCAGGGTGCCCCGCCGCCTGACGCTGCAGAGATTACTCGCCGGCGACGGACGCTGTAGCCTGGAGAGAGTACATGAAATTAGGGTTTGAAATTATTCAGTTGTTTTGTCGGACTAGGAAATAATGATGTAAAAGGTGTCACATAATAAACGCATAACCTCTCGTGTGGTGACTAAGACCAAGATACTGAACAAGTTTTGTTCTATGACTTTTGAAAATCTTCTTTTGTATAGTTTTACCGTACATGTTGATCAGCTGATCGCGTCAATTCCTATAGTAAGTCCATTTTTTGCTAATTACAAAAAATCGTAATAAAAAGTTGTTCAGTGCCATGGCTCGAGACATATTATAGTAAAAATTATTCTAATATTCTATTTCACCTACTTCAAAAAAGGAGGTTATCATATTTGAACAGTATGTATGTCATATTGTTGTGTGTGTAGACATTGTACATTTTCAAAACATCGTATATGTTAGGGCGGCTTCGAATTAGAGGAGTGAAGAAGCCCTTTTTTTTGTTTTTCTTTTCGGATGTGAAATCATCAAATGACTCCTCCCGCACTAGGTGGAGCGGAACGGAGTGTTAAACTTGTACTGACTAAAACCCATCCATGTTCCTTCTTAGCCCTTTGTGTTCCATGGCCACGGTATCTCTTTCGAACAGTCCCGCAGCCCTGGCAGGCATCGGCCCTCTCGCACCCCAATTTGCTTACACCTTGAGGCGCGCGTGGAAAACGAACGTGCCGTCACCACGGCCTGTCGTCATAAGACGGACGGACGGTGACCTAGCGAGTGAAGAAGCCCTGCAGTGTGAGATTGTGCGTGTTACTTCACTATGCAAAAATGACGTGCGCGTGGCATGATAGTGGCGTGACGACTGCGCTTCTGATATCGCGCGGCTAGCACGCCACAGAGCTGCCATTGCAGCGCTTTTTCATGCCACTAATTTGAAGGCCACCCTAGTACTTATATGGGGTTTTAATCTACGGTTTTAATCACGTGTGCCAAAAATAATTATAAGTAGAAAATCATTAAATAATAAAGTGCAAAATAACTTTAGCTACGGAAGTCAGTGACTTTTGTTTTTTTGATTCTCTATTTTTTATCAACGACTTCCAAAGCTATTACATATAAGCAAGCTAACAGAACTACAGAAATATGAATGATACCAGCAGAAGTTGATGAAGCTCGAGCTGAGTTGATGGTGATAAGGATGATATTTAGAAGAACCAGTAGACTACTTCCGAGCCGTGCGACGATTCAACGTGCACGGGTCGGAGGTACGTAACTGGTTTTCCTTTTTTTTCTTTCCTGATGTTCCCTCTCTTGACCTCGATCTCTCCTGATGCAAAGCGATAGATGAGGGGATGCATGGATCTCAGGATTCAAGGTTTAAAAAAACTTGTTGATGTTTTGATTCGCGGTTGAAATGTAGAGTTACCAGTAGTAGTAAGTTGTTGAACGGGGAAGAGCGGGCATCCGTCAGTAGGTTGGCACGCTCCCCATTCTCCCCAATCGCCAACCTCGCAGTCACGAGGACAGGGAACCTATGAAAAAGAAGAATACTTGTAATAAAACTAACAGAATAGTAATAAACCTATCAGACTGATGTGTTGCTGGGGAGTTTCTTCTTCCCAGCTAAAACACTAGGAAGTGGTGAAGGACGGGCATTTTCGGGGACTCCTGTAAGTTTTGACTTTCAAAAAGTACTGATCACCAGCCTAATTTGTATAAATGTCTTTTGATTGGCAAAAGGATAAAGAGCCAAAACGGAGACAAAAGAACCGACTATATAAAACGTTCGTATCACCAAAATAAACTAGTTTAGCTCTAGTATCAAGGAATGCACCCAATTACCAATCACTCTGCCTAAAACAACGCGTTCGTCATACTAAATTGATAAATTCGCATGATTCAGCCATCATTATTCATGAACACTGCCTAGAGCACAATTATTATTATGATGAGTCATCTGAAATACTCATGGTTTATCATGGTATTCAATGAACGTAAGGGCTGAAACTGAAAATGAGTCATTTCATAGAAGTTTTAACATGAGGGTAGAATATTAGTCATCCATATTGACTCATGCCATCATCTACTTTATGCTTATGACATCTATAATGATGACTTTCGATATAAAACTCTAGCAACTATTTATTTATAAATTCAGCTTACACAAAAGCGGAGTACAATTTAATCTGTTTTCGCGAAAAGACGAGCTGATTTAAGAATTCAGTTAGTCTGAGTTAGACAAAATGATCTGGTGTATTGCTGAAATCCACATGTTCCAGTATTTCACGCTATTTAAAGGATAATTGGTCAGTTTTCTCCTTAACAAGTTCATGCATGCGTGTACAGTTTGACTGTTCCGGCTAAACTGCACATGCATAACCTATCGTCTATGGCCGGCTTTACGTCGAAGCTCACCTCACAAGGTTGTACAAGAGTTGGCATCGGCGCATGGGCACACTGCGCGGGATGTAGCGCTCTCCCATCAGCGCGCACGCAGGTGGCGTCCCTCCGCTGTCCTCCTCCCCCACAGCCCGCACCCCGCGCCGCGTCCCCCTCGTCCTCGGCGTCGTCAGCGTCATCATCATCATCATAGATCGCGTCATTATCGTCCGCATCATCGTCATCGTCTGTGTTCACTGAGTAAGTAAAATTATAAACGTTTAAAGGGTCAGTCTAATTGATACTAGCATGACGGATAATCAAAAAAATTAAGGTTTGATTAATTATTTAATTAGGAAGTCGGATTTATTATTTAATTTGACCGTACCGGTATGACCGCACCGTAGCACCTGCCGTTTTAATTTAACTTATAGAAGGAGGGTTAACACCTCGATAGCGTGCTTTAAACTGATTAAACTTATCGCGAAATAGCCCCGAAATCTTTATTTACCTAATCTTGATGCATCAAAAGCTGCATTTCATTAGGTTTATACATTAACCAGCACTGAGCCGCCACTTAGCTCGCACTGACTGGGCATAAGTACTGTTCGAATCACCTCAATGGTACTCCACTCAAATGACTAAAGCGTCATTCCTACCAACTATCCGTCCGACCAACGATACCGACAATATACAAGTAATACTATATGTGTATGATAGTATTTACACAATTCACTTCCGTATAAAACACCCATGTACACACTCACACTCTCCAACACACACTCGCACACTTACTCACACTCGCACACTGCACGTACGCACATACACGCAAACAAACACGCACACACACACACACCAACAGACTAATGATAAAAACTAGAACGAGACTATTTACTATTAATTATTCATTTTTATTATACTTTTACTCTTGTTTTGTAACTTATTACACTCATAAGATATAAAAGAGCGGCGCCTCCTGTTACAGGCATATATATGCTTAAAAGGAGACGCCACCAACTGTATAACATTGTATAACGTGTAATAACGAAATAAACATTTTTGATTTTTTTTTTTTTTTTTGAATACTCCATTGCACTTGATGCCCTTTCCGAGTTAAACACTCTTACAGAAGACAAAGAGTGCCAATAAATTAAAGCTAGCTTAGCGAAACATGGCTTAACTTTAAAAGACTCTTTTCACGGAATTAAGTTATAAATTTCCTGGATCCTTCTACTCAAGTCCTCATACAAATTCCATGAATATGTAACAAAAGCTAATTGATCAACGATGCAGTTTTAACACATGGCTCGTGTCCAAACGCCATATTCATCACGTCAGCGAACACTTTACAGTATCAAGACAAAATGAATACTCTTGGATATATCGCTTGTGATGATGTTACTGTGAGGAAAATGTTTTAAGTTCAACAACTCTTTTTGCTTAGCTTGTGATGCTTAGGAAAAAGATTTGTTAACACAGGTATTGCACATGTACAGGTATTATACTGGTAATTGATATTTGAAAACCCGTGCTTAATGAAAGTTGCGAAGTATTAACAAAGATTTGAACAGGTATCGTGGTTGGTAATGATAAACTCCTAATGGAAAACACCAATAATCATTTGCCCAAAGCGGGAATTGTACTCGGGGCCTTATGTTCGGCAGTCGCGCTTGTGACTCTGACCAACGAGGCAGTCAGAAACAGCAGAAACCTGAACTTATAAGTCTGAAATTGCGTACCCGCCTTGAACAAGCATAGTGATTAATACTCAAGTCATCTCTATAGGAGAAAGGCTCTGTGAGACAGTAATAATAATGTAGTGCTTACAATGCAAATCATTTGCAACAACCCCTATCTTCCTGAATACAAATTCATGCAGCAATTCGCGTTCAGTTTCAGCATAATTATCGCAACAAATCATGTCAGTTTATCAATTAATCTCCACGGAACAATGGGTCAGTAACAGCGCTAGTCCATTACTCATCAAAATTAACCTTATTATCGTTTGCTCGCGTTTTATTAAGGTTTCTGCCTCACTGCAAACGAGGAAACGAGCACTAGTTATCGACAATTTTCTTGCGCAAGAAACGTTGTAACAAAAGATTATAGGTCCCGTGTCCCGTGTACAAGAAAAGGTATTTCTCATTGCGAGATGATACAAATCTGATTGACAAGGTAGATTTTTCGATTTTCGGAAAAAAAAATTAACTTTAAATCCGTAACATTTTGCGGAACATATTATGTTCTTTTGATAGGTACTGACCTAAGCTATCACCCCTGCACTATTTCGTACTATTTACTTGACACCCTGTATATTAACCGTTGATCGCTGACTGTTCAAACCTACTAAGTGAGGACTCATTGTCGCAGCAATAAGCGCTATCAAAGAGTATACTTGTTCAGCAAAGAGTATAGTAATATAGATGGAATAGAGAGTTAGAGTGTTCACGCGAATTTTTGACACCCACATTGAACGGTGTCGCCGTCTGGTACTATATCCGTTGAACAAATCCCAATAGCTATAGCTATAATATAGCTGCTACAGGTGCGTACCTATATTTATATCTATATCTTTGTTTTTCAATAGGTTTTCTATGAGTAGACGGGTAATTTGAAATGTAGGCCATATAAAAAAAACAGTTTTGAAAACAAAATGAAACAAATACAGTTAATGTTTACAAAACTGAATGTTAACAGAATCTAAAAACCACATAAATTACACAAAATGGAGAGATTTACAAACATGCGTACAAACCGAAAGTAGTGACCATTTTGTAAAAAAACTATTTGCATGATAATGTTGCCAAACCTAAAAAGAAATATTTGCAATTTCAAAATGATAATTAAAAAATGGTTTAAGCTTGTTTAAAATTTAAATTTATTATTTTTTACTAAATTTTCATTCAAATCAAAAAGGTATTCATTCACACTGGCGATAATTGGCGTAAGCACCATCTATGTCATTATATCGTACTAAATCTCAAATTTATGCGGATTTCGTAAGAGATGATGTATTTTTGTGAAAAATTGGACGCTAATGTAAAGTATGGCACTGCCCCCCCCTGTTGTTCAGTGACAGAGCACTCGCTGAGAGACTATCACGTGGTGCATACGCAAACTGCATATCTACTAACAAGAAATCATTCATTGTCATCATACACTCACTACGCGGTAATCGCTACGCGGTCGCAGTGGGACCGGTGCCTATGACCATTACCATGAATCGAACAAAGAAATGATAATGACAGCCGATGTTATAGAAAATGAGATATTATGTAGCGAGCAATAAAGCAGTGAGTAATCAATATCAATGCTTTAATTTGCAGGGAGCAAACAAGGAATTCAATTAAGTGAAAAACATGGATGTGAAATTGATTAATAACTTTTATAAGTTGATTGGTAAATCAACTTATAACTTATTAATTAATAGAGTTCGAATGAAAAGTTGGTAAGAATAAGTAAGTTTTCTTGAATGCTTGTGCTTCAGGTTAAGTTGCGTTTTATTTTATTGAGTGTAAAACCTATGTCAATTAAATTAGAAGATACAAAAACCCAGCTTGCGTGGAAACAAAACTCATTCCTTCTCTTTAAGAGAATTCAGAAGAGGCTTTTGTTTTAGTGGGTCAGTTCATCATCTGCGTAGCCTTTTTCCAACTCTGCTGGGGTAAGCATTCAGTCTAACCGGATGCTGAGTACCAGTATTCGACATAGAGCGACCGCCTATCTGACCTCCGCAACCCTGTTAGTATTAATGTACACGATATCCCATGGTAAGACTGGTTGTCAGACTTACAGGCCTCTGACTACCTGTAACGACTTTTAAAGATCTACAATTGACAGCCGGGACCAACGGTTTAATGTGCTTTCCGAGGCAAGGAATAAACTCTGCAAGAGTTGGAGTTATAGACTGGTATTACTTTAAAAAACCTTGAAAAAATAAGTCATAAAACACCCTTCTTTCCAAAGAGTTCCAATGTTTAAGTACTTACCAGGTAAAGCAGTAGCGTGTCCAATCTCGATGGCGACGCGACATTGACCCCAAGGTCCTGGGGTCCAATGTGCACTAGCTTCCAAGGCAGCTGGCCTTACTTCCTCTACCACTTCACATTCCCTGCCTCCTCCTGGGTAAATGATAATAATATGTCAGAATATCAGTTTTTGTTATGAAAAGTTTAGTAGGAAATCTAACGTATAGTTTAAAAAAAAAAGTACTGACTAGTGCCCATAGTACAGTATAGCCACTCAGACCAGCTTCTAATCTGGTTATTCTACCAACCAGTGTTAATCTTCTTGATACCTTTTGCCTACAGGACAGACCAAAAGCTGAGGGAGTATTGCTATAAATTATTTACAAATCTTTATCTTGACAAAGTCTTGGGCACAAAGTTAGGGTAAAATATTAATTTCAAGTTTTATAAAACAAGTTGTAGGTAGTTGCAGGATTACTGTGCACAAACCTTGCGGTAATCGCTTTAGTCTCCGTGTCCTGACCAGTGCACCATCTGGCCGTGGTCGCCATGGTAGCCACTCAGCCAGTATGCAATCCTCACGGATCACGCACACACGAGCAGTTCCTATCTGCGCCAGTGTAGGTCCACAATACCTAAGACGAAATTGTATTATAGCTAATTTAAATCATATTACGAACTAGCTGTCCGGCGCAACTTCGTTTGCGTCACATTTTCCCCGTTTTCGCAACTTTTTTCATTGCTGCTCCACTCCTATTGGTCGTAGCGTGATAATATATAGCCTATAGCCTTCCTCGATAAATGGGCTATATAACACTGAAAGAATTTGTCAAATCGGACCAGTAGTTTCGGAGCCTATTTAATGCAAAAAAACTAACAAACAATCAAATCTTTCCTCTTTATAGTATTAGTTTAGATGTAGTAATTTATGGACTTAGTAAGTGCAATCGACATGGAACCTAAAAGTGTGGGTAAAATTACTTTGTAGTAAAAGAAGCTTTCATGGCGTAAAAAAACACAACGTTACGGATTATCATGTTCTCGGAGCATTTTTGCAGATCATACAGTAATATCCAAACCCGATAGCTGATTTAGCGTTCGTTCTCATGCCACATCGCTTTTTGAACACGTCCTTACATAAATCAGCATTTCTATAACGCAGCATCATTTACACATCACATAATTCACGACGTTCCGGAAAGCGTTCGTGAGATGACTTTTTCCCATGCGCTACAAAATTGTATACCCGACGGCTCCAAAACAAAATAGCAACAGAATAATATGGCTGTCAGCATAAACTCCAATAATGATCAGTAAAACTCTTTGCTTGGCACGTGACGAGGGATGAAAAGTGTTCCATACCATCTCTCCTTCCATAACTTGGCACATAAAGTTTTTATGCTCAAGTGGCAATCAATAAGTGAGCTTTGACCCAGTTCCCAAGTGTCGTGAGAATGCAAGCCTTGAGCCGCAAGATCATACAACTTTCAGGATATGAAATTTCTTTCACGACATGTGAATTATGCATGTTATGTAAGTAAAACAGGTAGGAGGAGACTTTAATTTTGACATGTTTTACTGGGACTATGGCATTTATATCAACTTACACATGTTAAGGAATTTGAATTAGCTTGTATCCTACAACATTCTAACAATGTTTTCTTTTGGAAATCTGCCTTGAGTGATCCGCTTAACAATGGACCGTAACGTGTGTTACTAGTTACGTGACTTCCTTCATCATCATCATCATCATTTCAGCCGAAAGACGTCCACTGCTGGACATAGGCCTCCCCCAAGTGTCGCCACATTGACCGGTCCCGTGCGACTCGCATCCAGCGGATCCCCGAAACCTTCACCAGGTCATCGGTCCACCTAGTGGGAGGCCTTCCAACGCATCGTCTCCCGGTTCGCGGTCGCCATTCCAGAACTTTTCGGCCCCATCGGCCATCTGTTGACTTCCTTATCTTACTGTAGTTTTGAACTATGAAAGAGTTTTCTTTTTCAACCCATCAAAAGTTACCACATCCAAACTTTACATTTCAGGTGGTATAGAAATAACATGATGTAGAATGTAGATAAACTTACATGGCTTCAACAAATTGTCCATCCTTCTTGCGACATTGCACCTGGCGACGCTGCAGGCCCAGTCGGGGTGTATGTACTAGCGAGTCAGTCTCCGTTCGCATATACCTATAGGAAATAACAACCATGTACACATAAATAGAACATACAAAAGCATTCATACGTGCTTTTTTCTCTCAGGAATTTTTCTATGCGGAAAAATTCTGAACGGAAGGAATAAAAAGATACAAGAAAGGTCCGAATAAAAGGAAGGCCGAAAATACTTGTAATGTTATATCAAAAGAAGTATTTTTATCTTTACTTTCTTCAATCTCGATTATAGGCGAGATTGGAAATGTTTTTGTGAATACTTTATTCATGGCGTTTTTGATGGCATGTTTCACAAGATTAAACAGTAATCATGTACAGTTAGGGTATATATGGTGGCAGTGGTATATATGGTGGCAGTGACAGCGACGCATAAACAGTTTTTAGTTCGTAGAAATTAGCTGTTACATACATTTTGTCCGTGTAGGTATTGCACTTTTGTATGAAATAGCAGATTTTCGTTTTTAATAACCGATGAAATATTTTCATGTGAGGGTTTGCTATAATGTACTTAGCACGTGGCAACCGTTTGAGCGTCGATATCCCTTCAACCCTGTATATTATATCAACATAAGGTTATTATGTATTTACTTTCGTCTAATTATTTTCCCGATTTTCTATGTTGTTGGTAACTCTTTGTATGTGACTGATAGTGAGTACGAAAAAGGGAACTAACAAGGTGCGAAAAGAATTTTGTTTACAAATTCTTGATCGAGGATCGTAAAATGCGCAAAGTTATTAATATAAGTTTCCCATAATAAATACTATAAATGAAAAATTAATAAGATTTAGACAACTTTGGTGAGAATCCAGCTATAATAAAAAGTATTGAACCTAGTCTACGAAGATTAATGGAGTTTTTGAAAGCGAGTTACTTGCGCGATGTTGATGGATCGACTGGCATCCAATTTGTCAAAATGGTAAAGTGTTTTCCAAAAATGATGTTATAAAATCATGCGTGTCTGTTTTGACAGTGTTTTGTGTGTATTTTGTCCTTGATTTCGTTTTATTAATAAATATTTGTTTATTTTAGTTTTCAAGCGAAAAAGTTGGATAAGTAATAATTTACTGTGAAACAAAAACAAAGTTGCTGTTGCTTAGTCTTTGTTTGGGTTAACGTAAAATATGTAAGTATCATTTTAAAAGTGATATGAATTGCAAACCTATTCATCATGAAGTTTTTATTACAAAAACAAAATTGATCAACTGAATGCCAGACACGAAACAATCAAAAACAATCTAAAAAAAAAAAATTTAAAAAATAACACGGTGCCAAAAACATAAAATGTTTTTTACTGTCAAAGCTCAAAATGGAATGTAGGCGTTCTTTCACATTATTTTACGTCTATCCTTGTCCACCATCGCTGTCACAGTGATCTTTATGAACGTAGCAATAAGGTTGCTGTTGAAATGCAGCTGTACAGCTAACAGAGGAATGTATCCTATGGTATGGTACCTCTCTATGGTGCGTGCCGCATGTTCCCCCGCACCCAGGGGGTTGCATTCAGTCCATTTGCCCACGTAGATGGAGTATTCAGAGTCATTTGTCGATGGTTCTGTAACAAACAAAATAAATATATTAGTATAACTTTAAAACTTAATGGTTTGTGCGACAACTAAATAAGAGAAGGTTATGTTTTCGACAAAATCTGTATCAAACACAAACAAAAGTCACCGACTTTTGAAACTCCAGTTTTTTTGCAAACTAGTCGAAAAAGGTTTTTTACGTAGGTTTGTTGTAAAATATCAATTCTATAGATAAAAGTTTTGCTTTGTATTAATTATGTCGATACCGTTAATTAATTTGTTTTTTTTTTGTATTATACGCAACACAATTTAAAAGAAAACAAAAGAATCAATTGTGTATTGTTTTAAAAGGCTTCCAACCGTACCGGCCAGTATTTTCTCGATTGACCTTTCAATTCAATGTAACCTTTTTCAATGAAAGATTTGAAAGGACTTTATTCTCATTGTTCAAAAAATGAGGTTGGTTAATCAACAAGTTTTTGTGCTCATATACTTTACTGCATGGTTCTTAGGGCGCTTTTGGTATAGTAGATTGTTGCATCGAGCGCAAAGTGAGTTATCAATGCAAGAGTGTTATGTTGGTGCCCAAGCGCAAGCGAGGGCACTAAATTTACACGAGTGCATTAATTACTCACTTTATCGAGGTGCGTAATCTGCTTTTCTTTCAACTACCCTGACAAAATATACCTACTCAAAATAAAAACTCAAGTTAATGCAACAAAGTTTAATTCATCTTCCCTTCAAACATTTAAAACTTACAATAACTATTAAATGTGCAGTTAATAAAAGTGAAATTTGTTTTATTTGGTTTATTTGTGAATAATAATTATCATTCTGGAGTTGAATTCATATCGCTATCCGCTGTCTATTTCCATTTTTAAAACTTTTTTTGCTAAATACGAAGTATCAAAGTTTTACAATGGTACAAAATGCGCGCCATTTGTTTTTTTTTCAACAAGTCGGTTTTATTCAGCCGATTTCTATTTTCAGCCAGTATCTTTTTGATCTAATGCATTAATTTTATATTAAACTTAACAGGAGACATTAAACCTCTGTGGTAAATTTAATTCTAAATTTAAAATTTAAAACAGTGCGGTAATGAAAAACAGTGCAGTAATGAGATTTTATACAACATTTCTGCACTGTTTTGGTTCGAAGCAAAAAATACATCCTTTGTGATCGGTTTTGTAGTGATTAATGATAACATTACTGCGTAGTTGAAAGAAAAATTCTTTTCCTGACATTTTATTGCAAAAAAAGATGGCGGCATTCCTTCTTATTTAAACCAAGCTCGAAAACATTCATGTACACCTATAAATGAAATGTGCAGAAAATTTACATTTTAAAATCAACTGTGAATTAATTCAAAACTGTCAGCTGAAATCTAGTGGTATTCAAAGGTAAATGACACATTCGGCCAAAATAGTTAGGTGCAGTGACTTAATTGTCCGATATTTAAAATGCGCCGGTGCTATTCTAAATAGAACAGTGTGAAATTGAATATGAGCCAGCTGGTAAACGGGCTTTGTGAGAGTAGGCACCAGCTAGGTTGACACGCCGTGTGTTAACATCACGGACGTGTAATTTTGTTCACACGGACTTTGCACAGTGAATTTATGGAGTTTTCAGTTGTGTTTATTAGGAGTTTTATTGTTGACTATGAATGCTGAAATATGAAATGCATTTCTTTGTTTGCATTTAAATTTGCGTTTAAATTTTATCAGTGTTTGCATATTTTTTTCAGTCTAGCCTTTTAAATTAAAATTAGCAGCTCCAACAATTTGTGCGTATTCTCAAACAGCTTAATTAAAAAGCTTGAACAAAATGTAGGTTTTTAGATTCTAAGCTTAATTTACAATGCACCACTACAACGTAGTGTCAGGACACATTTCCCAGTCTTGCTTAATTCCTCCTCGTTTCTGAAACCACTTGACGTAATAGCTCAGTACATAATGAAACTCGCAGAACATTAATCATGAGCGACGCGGTAAGCTTGCCTTCATAATAAACGAGCCTAAACGTAACGCTATTACCACGCACAGAAATGTTCTAGAAAATAAGTAAAATGCTGGCCAGTTATTTATGAACTGACTTGTACGGCGCTTGGGTCTTTAGATAAAAAATGTTGGTTAGATGCGATGAGACTTTTGGGCCTTATGAACCTTGCAGAGTTTTTTCAGGATTTTCTAATAAGCGAAAATATATATTTACGGGCTCATAACATTATTTTGTGCGTAAAAAAACTAATTTAGAGCTTACATCGTCTACTTTTAGTCTAACTTGAGCAAAAAAACTCCGTATTTCGTTTAACCAATCACATTTTCGTCCCCTATTTCGTGAAAATGAAATTTAATCAAAAATCCAGTTTATAAAGATGCTGAGAAACGGACAACAAGCTCAAAATCCTTAGCTGACAACAGACTAATGAAAAACCTATACAATTACGGGAGACGATGAAGGAGCCTTTTTTAAATCTCGCTGTAATCTGATTAGACGGCAGAGAACCAAAGCAGAGATGGGTATAGAAGATCAATATTCTGTTGAAACCTTATGTCTTCTTTTATTTCAAATCCGTTTTTATTGGCAGTGGAGTGTAAATCCTCATCAAGGGATGAGGATTTACACTTTAAATGCCAACTGCGGCATGTGTGTTGCTTGCATCAAAATACAGGAATATGCTATTCCTTCTAATTTAATTATTCCGAACGTTGGCAAGATGTAGGGCTAGTTTTTTACGAATAGCTAAACAAAAATCTTAAAATTTCAGTTAATTTATTAAATCGAATCAACAAATCCGATTGTTATAGTCCGTCGTCAAAGAACAATATCATAATGTATCAATATACATATTAAAGATAAGGTACTTTGTGTGGAATTTTATTATCATCATCTGCCTAGCCTTTTGCCAAACTATCTTGGGGTCGGGATCCAGTCTAACCGGATGCAGCTGAGTACCAGTATTTTACATGAAGCGACTGCCTGTCAGACCTCCACAACCCAGTAACTGGGTAAAACAATACCCTTTGATAAGTCTGGATGTCAGACTTTTGGCTTCTGACTACTCGTAACGACTGTCAAAGATCTACAAATGACAGCCGGGACCAACGGCTTAACGTGCTTTCCGAGCCACGTAGGAAACTCGGTATGCAATTATGGTCACCCATCTACGGACCAACCTCGGCAAGCACGGCTTAACCTTAAAGATCGACCAGTGCGGCTGTTATTATTTAGCCACGAACACGTACACAAACGTGCGTGTGTGTAACAATAATGTGGGAAATTTTATTAAATCTATCTACCATAAAAAATATTTTATAGCAATCGGCAATGGTGTACTTTCTATCAGTAAAAGAATTTGCCTACGACTTGGATTTAAATGCTGTCGAGAAATATCTCTCAGGCATGCTGGCATGTCCTAACTAATAATATTATAAGTGTAGATACAAGTGGCAATTCTGTCTTCCCTACAAAGTGTTGGAGGGAGCGAGTAGTTTCCAGACGCGGCAGTTTTCACTCAGATTAATTAAGTGTACGATATCGAATTAGCCTGGGGAGAACGATTTGTTTGCTCCCTAACCTTTAATGGCAGTGCTTTAGCTTTCGAGCCGATGCCTCGTATCGCGCTTTGTAGCGGGAAAATGAATTGGTTTGTGTTCAAGTGCTACTTAATTGTGATCCTTAAATGCGTTTACTTTAAATAATCGTTAGTGGTATGCGTTAAAAAAGGAAGACATAATTAAATAATAATTGCTGCAACGAATCATTGTTGCTACGCTGCTACGTCGCTACGCTGCTACGTCGCTACGCTGCTACGTCGCTACGCTGCTACGTCGCTACTCTGCTACGTCGCTACTCGTCTGCGTAGTAACTACGCTACGCCAGCTACGCAAGCAATCGTAGCTTATTCAAGGATATCGTTTAGTCGAGGGATTATTAAAGGCGTACAGTTCTCATGAACAAAAACAACTTCTGTTATGGCATAAATCAGGAAAATGCGAAAAAATATCAGATCAGCTGCTCCATACATTTATGCTGTACCTACCTTTGTGCTCTTCAATCCTAATATATTGTCTTGTTGAGTCTTTTGTGTGTACATAAATAAACAAATAAATTTATGGTTGCATAATTCAGAAAAGTGTACAGAACGATGATTTTATTTTTCACAGTAGCTTATATTTTTTATGAGTACTTCGCTCCTTTAAAGTATGTCCCAATAGATGCCCCTTGCTAAAAAAATTGCAAGCAAAACCTGTGATTAAGGTAAAGAGGCTTCTCGTACCTTCTCATAAAAAGGTGAAGAAATGGTACTCAGGATAATAGCAAGCACCAACAAACCAGGTATGTTCTCTATACAGCTATGATCAAAAGCATTTTAGTGACCTACTTTTTCGCAATATTTATTTTCTGTGGCCCGAGGGGCGATAGCATCTATTTATGCAGCCTTGTTATCTTTATCGTTGTTACATTGACACAAGAGTGGCTGTGTTGCCAGGGGCTTGTTATTTTTTATTTTATTATTAACACCGACATATGTGATTGCGGATTGAGGCTGAATTTGTTGTTGGTAACACTGGTTTGTTAAGTTTTGGAATGACAGTAGTGTTTTTGTTAATTTCTGAGCATTTTTAGTAACTTTATTAATATCTCAGAACTTTGTATTGGATCTTGATATTAGCTGGTTATAATGACTAGGTATATTTTTGATAATTGTTGTCTTTATATGTCACATCACTAAGCTAAAATAATGGTATTCACCTGCTTCCGGTTACACTAGAAGCCGACCCCAACACAATTGGGAAAAGGCTAGGCAGATGATAACCAAGCTGTAACACGAAGTCACAAATCTGTTAAACAAACACTGAAAGTTTTGTCTATAAATAAATTTAATAAAGAATAACCAACCAATTCCCTAGATTTACATTTTCCTCGTAAACCTGTCTCGGCAAGTAAATAATTAACTTTATGTTGTTATAAATTCTATTTAGATAACTCGTTCACAACTTTTTTGTTGAACAACCAAAGTTGTAGCGTGATAAATTAAATTATTCCTAACTTTTACTAACTGATTGTAAGTTCTATTGTCAGTGGGGTTATTCAAATTCAGTTAGATTGAAATAATCTTGAAAATTCACTTTAATACGTTCAACTTTGTTAACTCCAGAATTTCTGTGTGGACCTTACTTGATAATAAACTTTTGTATCTTATAAACTAAAACTTGAAACTTGTGTGAAACTCGAATAATAACATCATCTGCTTAGCCTTTTTTCAACGAAATTGGGGTCGAATACTACTACACACATCAAAAGTGTCTAGGGATCAAGCATTTTTATGCGGATTTCTTGAGATTGAGATGTGGCTTTGTAATAAATTTATGATTTTATAAATTTATATGGATCCTTTTTGGTGCATTTCATAATTTGAATCAGGAACTGTGAATCAAATTCGAGTAAAAGATGAAAATCAGCTGTCAATATTTTCCCTATAAAAACATACAACGCATTGAAGACATTATTAGTGCTACTGTTTCCCTACTACTGATTAAAACCAACGTTATTATGGAGCGGCGACGTCATTTAAGCAGGGAAGAAATGCTCAGAGCCGTGGGAATGATAGAAGCTGGTTCCCGGCAACGTACTGTGGCTTTAGCTCTGAATACAAGTCAGAGTGTTATCAGTCGACTTTGGACACGTTACCGAAGCACTGGTACCGTGGCTGAGCGCCATGGAGGACGGTATCGCTGCACCACACGGAGACAAGACCGATACATTCAAATCTTAACTCGAAGAGCTCCAACAATAACCGCCATGATGTTAGCCGTGAGGCTTCATCACTCTTCAGGGAACTTAATTAGCGACCAAACAGTCAGAAACCGCTTGCATGAAGTGAACCTTCATTCCCGAAGACCGCTACGGGTACCACCTATAGCAATGCACAATCGTAGGATTCGATATCAATGGGCTCTTGAACACAGAAATTGGGCAGAAGAACTATGGCGTTTCGTGTGCTTTTCTGATGAGTCTCGTTTTGGTATGAGACCGGATACAAGACGTATACGACACTGGAGAACCCCTGGACGCCAACAGCGATTAAAATCCTGCCAGGAAGTCCATCCTTATAGTGGTGGAACCATCATGGTATGGGCGGGTATTTGGATCGGCGGAAGAACTGAGTTGATTTGGATCAGAGTCAACCTCAACGCTCAAATTTATGCTGAGACGATTGTATCAGACGTCATCGTTCCTCTACAAGTGCAAATCGGTCCCTTATTTCAGTTAATGCATGATAATGCACGACCGCACACCGCAAGAGTTGTAAGACAGACTCTCGCCGCAGCTAACATCAATGTCCTGCCCTGGCCTGCTCAGTCGCCAGACTTGAACCCGATTGAGCATGCATGGGATATGCTACAGAGAAGAGCTCTGCCGAATATGGAGGGTATCCAGTCGCAAGAAGACCTTTTTTTGTTGTTGCAACGAACATGGGCGGCCATTCCACAGCGTGATTTGGATGAACTCATTTTGAGTATGCCAAACCGATGTTCTTGTGTTGTTAGTGTTCGCGGTAGAAACACGGATTATTAATTGTTTAAGTTACCCAATAAAATTTTAAAGAAAACTGTTATTTCAGTCTTTTTTTCGAACTTTAATGTTAGTGGTTCAAATGTCAAAAATCCCTTTATTAGAAAATGGCAAATTTCTTTATTAATGCAAAGGTGACTTGGTTTATCGTTACTGTGACAAACGAAAACACTTTATTTGATGAATCCTTAAAGAAAATTTTAATTAATATCAATCAGGAGAAAAGTTATTGCAAAAATATATGTTGATCCCTAGACACTTTTGATGTGTGTATTTTACATAGAGCGACTGCCTATCTGACCTCCACAACCCCGTTTATATTGGTAAATATGGATAACCTTTGGTAGCATTGTTTGTCAGATTTTTTGACTGTCAAAGATCTACAAATAACAGCCGGGACCAACGGCTTAGCGAACGTGCTAAGGAACCAAGGAAACTCGGTAGGTCATGGATGGTCACCCATTCACGGACTTACCTAGGCCACTGCGGCTCAATTTCAGCCGCAAACACCTTTAATATAAAAATTAATAACAAGAGACCTAATTGATTTCTTTATTCTTTTATTATTATTTTCATGGCTTTGTTGTCTCTACAGGGCAAAGGCCTCCCTTCCATTTTTAAGTCCAGCTCATCTAACCACCCCCTGCTAGGCCAGCCGCGTCCTCGTTTTTAATATTTGATTAAAATAACACAAGAAACCATAAATATAATTCCGTAACTGAAAAAATAAACGTTAATTTCATAAAGGACAGAACATTCGAAAAATATATTATGAAAAGTGTCCGCGTTCTAAGGAAATTAACAAGTAAAGTCATTTGTCGGGTTCCGTTTGGGTTTCATCAAATTAATGCGAGCGCCCTCGTCCCATCAATAATGTAATTTATTATAAGTGCCCGTTGATTGAAAACACTCATTTTCCAATATATTTGATTAAGTTTGTAATTTAAAATTTAATTAAAGCGATGGAATGTTTGCTTTCAGTAGGTTTGTATGTGTAGGAAAGTAATTATGAACTTATAATTGAAACTATATCATGTAATTACAGTTTACTAGCAGCCCGCTCCTTTTTGGAAGGGTTATAACGGCTTATAAAATATTGAATAGTAGAAGTATATGATGCACTATAATAATTTTATGTTGATAGTTAATTTATTTTATAATAATAATTCATTAATTGATTGATTGTCGTATACTGTATTATTTTTAATGATTTTTTAAAATTATTTCCTTCTTATCAAAGTTTTTGTACCTACCTAGATAATAAGTAAATGATGTGGTTGCCTATAATTGGAAGCGCACACTTGTATTGTCCTTGTGTATGTTATCATGCATGTAATTGTGTAGCCTCTGTTGGCGATCCAAATAAATAAATAAACAATAATCATTATCAAATATAATTTCAGCCGAAAGTCGTCCACTGCTGGACATAGGCCTCCCCCAAGCATCGCCACATTGACCGGTCCCGTGCGACTCGCATCTAGTGGATCCCAGCAACCTTCACCAGGTCATCGGTCCACCTAGTAGGAGGCCTTACAACGCATCGTCTTCCGGTTCGCGGTCGCCATTCCAGAACTTTTCGGCCCCATCGGTCATCCGTTCTGCGAACAATGTACCCTACCCACTGCCACTTAAGTTTGGCAATTCTTTGATCCACTAAAACCTTTCAAAATAAATTCTCGTAATAATGATGGTGAAAATTCATTGTCTAGTTTAGAACAACAAACAGGTTATATTATATTTACCAAGACAAGTTCAGTGCCTCTTTCGATAACAACCGATAATGGGCGTTTAAGTTGAATTTAGCCATGTTTTCAAAAACGTATGACATACCTGGAGTAAATAATGTATTCAGAAATAGCTCCAGCAAAAATGAAACTCAGCTCTTTTTTGTAAAAACTGCTGGCAAAAAAATCCGAAACGAGACTGTTAACTTTGATCAAGTTGACAAATCGGTACCTAAGCTTTCAGACATTGATATACCTCGCTCCATCCACGTTAGGTCTAAGAGATATAGCCCGGAGACATTGCAATATGTTGGGGGGTCTTAGGCGTGGCACACACTTGATTCGGCACTCTGCAGTATTTGCTGAATAATTAGTGTCGACCCGAAGACATTATTACATTTTCTAACATCAGCTTTAATCAGTACACATCGTTCTGAAATTCGCTTCTCGTTCGTCAATTTTGGCGTATTACAGTTGATTTTAAGGGTACTACATACTTTTAGGATCGTCGGTCGGCACATTAATTTTTTCTTTATTAAACTTTGCCCCGCACTAGGAATTTCTCCTTTATCGTGGGTGCGTTTACAAACATTTAAACGCACATACACAAACAGCCAGATCCGGAACAACTATCTGTAGGCTATACAAATATTTGTTCCGTGCGGGGACCGAACCCCGCGACAAGCAGCGCAGCGGTCGATCGCTCAACCACTGCGCCAACCGTGTCGTCGACATTCGATTCTCTAGTTTTTGTTACATAACAAAGCTGACCCGAAGTTATGACTTTACTTATCTTTAGGTATTCGGCTCTCATTCGGCTCATGCTTTTGCAGAATTGACATGTTGCAGTTGGTATTCACCACCCAGCTCAGCCGAGTAGGCCTTTTTCTAAAAAAATACACACTGTATGAGTCATCGTTACACGAAAATTTAGCAGGTGGTGTAACCGAGTGTATTTTTCTAAACAATAGAATCCATTTTAGTTCATAATTCTGGACCCATCAATAAGCGCCATCTGTTTCAAAGTAACCGCCTGTTCCATACAAAGATCTACACAGTCAAAACATATTAATACCGATCCGAACTGGTGTATAGCATGCCTTATAATCTCATGTTGTTTGTGGGGACCCGGCACTATGAGACTACATTTGCATACAGATGGTGCGCTCAATCCAAGCCGGAGATGTAATTTCTACGCCAGATAACGTTTTGAATATTCCTGCGATGTGTGTAAATGTGGAAGTTGCATTTACTTGCGAAACTTTGATCTTAGAAATGGAGGTTTATGTTAGTTATAATGTGATTAAAATCTTAAAAATAAATAGCAATCTTAAATATAACAATTTTTAACGACATACCTTCCGATTTAGAAAATAGCTGTACCACGAAAGTATCTTTTAAAAACAAAATGGGGAAGTTTCTTTTTAGCACCTTTTGTCAAAACTTCATGGCTGGAGATGTGTAGATTCCAATTATGATTGTTTGTTGTTGTTTATATATCTATGTCTATCTGATTTTTGCGGCTTCACCGTTGTGAATTGAAATTCCGTTTCGCAACTTAAAATGTTTTAACTTTACGCTTATAGTCAGCCTTTGTTTAAAATAAGTGTGTTCAGTTTTAGGTAAAAGTTGTTATTGAGATAATACTAACGAATAGTTACATCAATATTTAAATTGTATATGGGAGCTACATCTGCCAACAAACTGTTTTACAGTTTGGCAGAAGTAAAATATTTTGTAGTACGGATATAACAACGAATAAACGCTTTTTCATTTTTTTTTTTTTTCATTTTTTTTTTTTTTTTAATAGCAGGTAGGTTTGTATAATTTTGATTATGAATGTTGTTTTTACTTTATTGTATTCACTAAAGTAATAATTAAATCATAACACATGCTATAAAGTAACATGTTCTTTATATAACGACATTTTTTCTTTCCTCCTTACTTCTTTCTAGTGGTACAGGCAGCGTCATTAAGTAGTAACCTCTCTGGCGTACTCGGCCGGACTGTAGAGGGATTAGCACATACTGACGCTGTCTGTACCTTTGCAACTTAACCACTCAACTTTGAAGACGTATGTACATACATACATATGTGTAAACTCACGCCTCTTTCCCATGGGGGTAGGTAGAAACCACAGACCACCATCTGCTACGATCCTTACATACTCCTTTTGCTTCGTTCATGTTCATACATCAGGTCATACACGCACGCTGGTTGCGAGTACGAGTACAAGTTTAAAGACGGTACGTGTCGGCACAGTTGGCGCAGTGGTTGAGCGATCGACTGCTGCGCTGCGTGGAGCGGGTTCGATTCCTGCATGGAACCAAAATTTGTATGGCCTAACTGCAGATAGTTGTCCCGGGTCTGGCTGTTTATGTATGTGAGTTTAAATGTTTGTGAACGCACCCGTGATACAGGAGAAATTCCTAGTGTGGGGAAACGTAAAAAAAAGAGTTTCATTAATAAATACAAATATAAAACTTTCTAAATGTGTCCAGTCTTCTAACCACAAAAGTACACAGACATTATAGATTCATTATGGTCTCTGTGATGTAAAACTGCTTATCAAATAAGCTGTCTTCAATGATGACGGTAAATGGGGCATAAGGGTCCGAAATATTAACGTCACCCGGACGTCAAAACAGCTGGGAAGACCCGAACACCCTCGAATTAGGATAAGTACAGTATCTTGTGGTATATAACCTTCAATATTGTGTTATCTCCCACGGATGCAGACGTATGTTTATGTGTGTATTGTGGTTATCTATCACTTGTATACATGTGTGTATTTTTTATTATGATCGACAGCCAGGGTTTTTGGGGTACAGAGCAAAAACCATTTGGAGTTTGCCATCAGTAACTTTAGGTACCTGCACCATTGTAACGTTCTGAATGACATCTCTATATCCTATGATATAGTCTCCTTCCACACTTTAGTACTTTAGGAGTATGAGGAACAGAGTGTTAAGTTCCTCGATACTCCTTAGAAAAGGGAGGATCCTCCGACCAGACAGGTGTTATGTCTGGTGGGCAACTGCCCGACAGTTGTTGTCGGGTTTCTCTATATATTCTTAAGTCAATGTAAACTTTGCTTGCGAGATTCAGACCATATTAGTTCTGCAGTTTTATCATAGATTGCGCTGTAGTACTTTTTGTTATAAGTTGGTTTTTCTAAGTAGGCTACAGAGCTGTCTAGAGAAGTAGACAATCTAAAATAAAAACCCTTTGTACATACCTCAATATTTTTAGCTCGTAGGTAAATAATAACAGTCGCACGTGTCGATATTCAAGGTTAAGCAACATTTGCCAAGGTCGTTCTGTGGAGGGGTGACCATCATTACATACCGAGTTTTCTCCTTGCCTCGGAATGCACGTTAAGCCGTTGGTCCCGGCTGACATTTGTAGATCTTTGACAGTCGATACAGGTAGTCAGTGGCCCGAAAGTCTCACAACCAGTCTTACCAAGGGGTATCGTATTACCCACTAACCTACTAACAGGGTTGTGGAGGTCAGATAGGCAATCGCACTATGTAAAATACTGGTGTTCAGCTGTATCCGGTTACACTGGAAACCGACCACAATAAAGTTGGCAGGTGATGACCTCAAAATTTTCCACCGAGAAAATATTCTATTCATTTATGTATGTACCTAACGTTCTCAAAGCAAGAGTGCTCCAATAACAAGGATGTCTAGATACGGAACAAGGTAAACATGTTTTCTTCAAATTTTACACAACATTTTACATATTTATCCCACAAACAGGGACGTTTGGGAGACATGTCTGCATACAACTTGAATTTCTACGTTCTATTCCAGTGTGGGACGCTGACTTGGTTACCAGTGCTCTTTATATTATATAATAGTGAGTAATATAAGGTTTGTGACCTTTCAAGATAGTGCTACTGCTGAATTTATATGGAGGCAAGCGTAAGTTTTGTTCTAAATAATATTTGTAGAAACTACTGAACTAAAATTATTTCGAGATGCAGATCGTACTTTCGAAAAAATCTTTAATTTAATTTCCTTGCATGATTTGATATAAGCAAATCAGTTTCCTGGGATATACGTAGGTACTGAACTTGAAAGTTGAGCATTTTTATAGTTATTTGGCTTGCTTTTTGCTTTGCTTTAACTTGACCTAGGCTCTGCCATTAGAACTTTGGTCTAGATGTAAAATTACAATAGAAATGAAGTGAACTAAATATACAACGTGTAACGTTAAATGCGCAAAACCTCAGACACTCCAAATGATCGTTAATTCAATTGACCTAATACAGCAAGAAAAAAAAAACATTAAAAAAAAACGTAAAGGTTTTATGTGCTGTTTTAGTTTTACTGGCAATTCTGATAGTTTCTTTCTTTCTTTTTTTCCCGCGTATGAGAAAAAACACAAACATTTGTGTTTGTTTACCTATTTTGGCGGTTTTGCGCACGTGATGGCTTGAGCTATGAACAAATAGACAGGGCAACATTTTTAATGAATATTTTTTGAAAAAATGTGACCTGTATTAAAAAGTGGTTCAATTGATTTTGCTCGTTATTCTGATCAAACTATTTTCAGGTTTTGCGCATTTAACGTTACACGTTGTTTAGGGTGACTGGTAATTAGTGGCCGATACTTAAACACGTGATTATACTCATGATAACAAACAGCTTTCCCAAAGAAACATTTTTTATACTCATTCCCTTTTACAAAATTAATACAAAAGTCGTTTGAAATTAGCTCGCGCGCGCGCCTCTGGCCTGTCAGCTTGTGATGAAAGCGAATAAGTATAAAAAAATGTTTCTTAGGGAAAGTTGTTTGTTACCATGAGTATAATCACGTGTTTAAGTATCGGTCACTAATTACCAGTCACCCTATATAGATTACAACGAAGATGTAAATAGATCGTATACAAGACGTTGTTTTGGATCCTCGTCAAAATTCAAGAGGTTGTCACAAAATACATAAATAATCAATACAAATCTCGGTACCTAGTTAATTATTAATAAACGCTGCTGTTTTTGTTGATTAAGATTGTCATTATTTTAGAACTATAGCTGTCCGGCGCAACTTCGTTTGCGTCACATTTTCCCCGTTTTCGCAACATTTTTCATTGCTGCTCCACTTCTATTGTTCGTAGCGTGATGATATATAGCCTATAGCCTTTCTCGATAAATGGGCTATCTAACACTGAAAGAATTTTTCAAATCGGACCAGTAGTTTCGGAGCCTATTCAATGAAAACAAACAAACAAACAAATAAACAAATTTTTCCTCTTTATAATATTAGCTTAGATTTAGATAACCCCCTTAGCGTGGTTTAGGGAATAAGAAATTTTCGAATAAACGTTTGAGATTGTTTGTCATGTGTGAAAGCGCGTTATAGTGCGAGGATCTCACTGGCTGCGTTTAAAACACAGGTACTTTACACTTACCGATTTCCGATAATAAGAAAAAAAGAAATCTACCCATTTTATTATTGATTCGGGTCGAGAATCACAAGCATAGCTACCTCCTTGAGTTTTGCAAAACAACAGGTTGTAAAAATATAGGGCCTAGAGAAGAAGCAGTCGCATTAAAAGAGTTTAATTTTTATTTTTAAAATGACTTTCAAGAAGATTGACGTGAGTTTTTCGATAACGTCCGTATGGCAATGTATAGATTTTTTAGATATAATATCCGTCATCGTTATTTGCTGATAAAATATCAACTCAACGACAAAGGATTCAAATGAAAAATTCATCAACGAACACAATTCTACATGAAAACGACCGCATTACTGTAAAACGACGGACAATGATGGCTAATGTAGCAGACTATTTAAACAAGCTGTCATATTTGCTGAAAGCGGCCAGCCGATACAATATCGATCGTTATAATAAGGGCTATTGTTGCCTGACACGCACACCGCATACATTCTGTATCCAGGGCTGGGCAAAATTCAAGCTTTGTTTTAATTAAAATACAAACGACAGAATACTTTTTCGCAAGCATTTAAAATACGAAATATTTTCAAGTCATGTATTTGAAATATAAAATATTTAATACAGTAAGTATATTAACCTTTTTTTTAATGTCAGAATCTTTGCAGGTTTTTACTGTTTGACAAAATCTATAACTGCACAAAAAGGTATTTTAGACCCTAGTTTGTAATTAGTATTTGAAATACTAAACAGAAAGTACCCATCGGCAAGGAAACTCCTCATCAGGTATTTCAAATAGCATTTCCAGTAGAAGAAAAAAAGTGGGTGAAAAATCTGCCTAATTACACCTAGGTAATGGAACAATACCAATTTCTAATTAGTGTTCACTTCCAACTAGACAGAGACGTTGCATAACGTCTTCCGATTCTCTAGCAAACGGCATTAAAATGACGATATGTTTTACAATTACTAGTTATTTAAGAACTGCCCAGCCCTGTCTACCCCTACATGTACATAGACGTAATTTATGTAAAATCGCCACACGATGCAATTTACATGTAAAAGCTTTGAGATTGAAGTAACAGGAAATGTGATTTTTTAGTTTGTTATAGAGCTTTTGAACCGTTACTAATGGCACAGTTTTTAACTTTTTTGATTTATTGAGTATTGTGTGTTCTGTTGTTTTTTTTTCAATATAACTAAGGGTAGTTTTTCATATGAAGTTGGATGAAAAATGATTGTATGCTTTTTTACGAATTTATACGTTTCATTTTATACGAATCAACATCGAATTCCAAAGCAAGGCAATGTTTTCGGTAACATTTGATAACATCTAAGTTAGTATTCCAGAACTGTGCTAAGGTACCTTTCGTAAGTCTCCAAATCAACGTGGTTCTCAGATTACCGTAATTGTATATCTGTCTCAGCCAACTTTATCTTGACGTGAATTACAGTGTTCTCTTTATCTTAACCTGCAAATAAATTAACTTACCAGCACTCGTTTTCTAACTTCATTCAATGTCATTGACAATTCACGTGCCCATTTGTTGTCCCAAATGTTGAAAAACTTTTCGGCTTTGTTGTTTTCTACGAAAACGGCAGCCATATTGGGATATATACTCTCCAGAAATGGGCATTTAATTTTCCATCCTTTGTTTATGCGTTTCACCGTTTTTATGTTTAATAATAAGCTCCGATTATCCCGACTTATAAAAAAGAAAACAACGGGAGCTTTTAAGGATACCAAAGATACCAAACGAATTTTTCATTGTGTTTTTATTTATTGTGAAAGTATTTTTAAATTAGTTCAACAAATTGGATCAATATCTGGGTATGCAAAGTTCGCATTTAGGTATAAGAAGTTATGAACCGAATTTACCTAATTGTTGTAAAACATAATTCAACTTTTTCACTTTTCGATTTATGTAGAGGTTTGTTATGTTAAGATTGTCAGCGTCCTAGTTGTCTATCTTTGCTGGCTTTTTGCAACTGTCAATATAGGTCACGAAACAGCAACATTTGCTTAAGACACATTGCATTGACATATTAATTAATGAGATTTTTAACGACATTGGACGACTGTTAATGAGATAATTTAATACTAAACCGAGCGACGTTAAATTATGTTTGCGAAAAATTAGCTAAACTATGAATGATGAAAGCGATAAATTATGAATGATTAAAATTCCAAAAATGAGCTACTAGCAGTGGGTAACAGTTAATTTAAGCTAGCAACTAAAATACCAAGTGGCCGAACAACTACTAACTACAACAACGTCGACCGAAAAAATACTGAAGAAGCGAAAATAATACTCAAATCGGTTTTAAAGTCCACTCACCCGTGGAATATGAAACCGATTTGAGTTCATTTCAGTACCTACGCGGTAATCAGTATTTTTGACAGCCTGATTTTGAATTTACATTCGTTCGTTTAAATAATAGGTCTTTACCTATGAAATTGCCGTATTGCAGTACAGACTTTTTCAAACAAAAAAAAGTTTTGATTGGCTATGAGTTCTAAATTCAAATTAATTTTGTTTTAAAAATATGACATTCTATTTACAAAATCAGTCTTTTGTTTATTGATTAGCGTTGTATTTTCATTACATTTCAACATTTTTCCTCATAATGGATACTTTGAAATTTCGTGTAATTATGGAATATGAGTTCCGTCGTGGCACCAACGCGGCACAAACGACCCGTAACATCAACGACGTTTACGGAGAGAACTGTACAAACGAACGCACAACCCGTTATTGGTTTGCTCGGTTCCGTTCTGGGAATTTTGACTTGAAAAATGAACCTCGTGGTCGTCCGGAAACTTTGGTCAACAATGATGAATTAAAGGTGATTGTTGAAGCTGATGAAACTCAATCTACAGCTGAGCTGGCAACAGCTTTTGATGTTAGCATTAAAACAATATTGGTCCATTTGCGACAGATTGGCAAGATAAAAAAGCTTGATAGGGTGCCCCACGAACTTAACGATCGCCAGCGCAACGTACGCGTCGAGACTTGCCTTGCGCTGCTTAACAGGCACAGAAATGAAGGAATTTTGAACCGAATTGTTACGTGCGACGAAAAATGGATTCTTTTTGACAATCGAAAGCGCTCAGCAAGTTGGTTAGATCCTGGTTCGGTACCAAAGCAATGTGCAAAACGAAAAATGACCCCTAGAAAGGTGATGGTCACAGTTTGGTGGTCTAGTGCTGGTGTGATTCATCATAGCTTTTTACAAAACGGCGAGAGCATTACTGCAGATGTGTACATTGAAGAACTGACCACAATGATGGCGAAACTCGCACGTCTGCAACCAGCTTTGGTCAATCGGTCGTCTCCACTGCTACTTCACGACAACGCGCGGCCCCATACTGCACAACAGACCGTCTCTAAGCTGCATGAGTTGGGTTTGGAAGCTCTCCCTCATCCGCCATACTCACCAGATCTTGCGCCTTCCGACTATTACTTTTTCCAAAATTTGGACAACTTTTTAGCGGGAAAAAAATTAAATTCCCGAGAGGCAGTACAAAACGCCTTTGAAGAGTTTTGTTGTCTCCCGTCCAGCTGATTTTTTCAAGAAGGGCATCCATAAACTGCCACAGCGTTGGCAAAGATGCATTGATTGCAGGGGTGATTACTTTGAATAAAAGAAATAAATAAGTTCGAAAAAAAAATACTTTAACTTTTTTCAAACAAAACGGCAATTTCATAGGTAAAGACCTAATATATACTACCCATTTAAAACACAAAAATCCATCTAAAGATAACGTTCAAAACTCAACTCAATGGCTAAGATTTAAAAAAGCTTATTCCGAATATTCATTGGCGATCCAATAGAGCAGATCGGATCGACCTCTTAGTTCATTGAACTGATGTATATTAAGACAATTGAAGGCCTAATGGGCCAAAGGGGGATTATTGGGGTACAACTGGCCTTGTGGGTACGTTAGGACCCCGCAAAGCCTCGGCTTAGCATCTGGTTCGGGAACCGTTAATTTAATGCCGATGAGATGTTTAAATTATGTTGTTTAGGTTCACAGCTGTGTGCTTACCTACTGTACATGGGTTATAATGCTTGATTACGGCTGTTCAATGTGAATCTACATGTGCTGTGGACACGCCTGTGTTGTCAACGTGTGCAATTGCTTAACATTCGTCGTAAATATAGTTAATTGTATGGATATAGCAAGGAAGTACAGGAATGAAATCCGTGCTACAATGATATGCCTTAAAGTATATGTAGTAAGTATCATACTTCCGTGTGACAATAATGTGTGGAAAGTATTTGAACGCCAAAACCTTATAAATATTTTGGTTGGGTATTTAGAAGCGGTAAAGCCACGACGTACAAAAAAGTCTTTATCCCGAGTGTGCGAGCAGGCGTAGTCTATCGTCTATTTTCGAATACCTATATCCAATAAATGGACGATAGACTACACCCTCTATCAAACTGAGATTGAATACCTTCGTCAAACTATCACTTTTCATGACGCATTCACCCTAAAAAAACCGTCTGTAATCAAAAATCTTTCCACCAACGAAGTATCCTTTTCAAAACCACGAGCTATTTGAAATGCTGAAGTATTTTCCTGAAACATTTGGAATGCACAACATTGCTCCTCTAATAAGAGCCACGGTGCTGCGTGGAATACGGAAAGTGGTGAGAGCGGTGAGCGGTGGGAGCGGTGTGAGCGCAGACTGACCGACGCTAATACAATCGTCGGCTCCACACCTGCCGGGCATTCAGTTTCCAACGAGTGCAATACTGGTATGAAGATAGACGGTTAATATTATGAAAGGGTATGACGGGAGTTTGTTGCGGTCCTTCGTATTTCTCGCTTACATGGAAGTTAGTGTTTGCGTTCAATTAGTGCTGATTTTGCATAACATACCTACGTGACATGCTATGTCGTGATTTATATCTATTCTGTCTATGACTTTGATTTTATACTCAAAGACAATACTGATACAGTCCTATAATCTGTAAGAGCGAGGTTTTTTCCGCTTGGTGAAAACGTGGGTCCATAACACGTCTATGAAAATTAAGGAATTGAGTTGTGTCAAACTGTGAGAGTAGGTACTAGGTATTTATTTATTAACCTAGCAGGACCAAATTCAGATGTTGTCTATTTAAATATCTTCTATGCTAAGATTAGAAACCCATACTTGATCAGTTTTAACTTACAATTGTACCATTGCACCATGCTGAGATGGGGCCTTTTAGCTTTTAATATTTTTTTATTGCTTTGTCCTGTGCAATCCAGGTAAATACTTTTCTTTTTTCTCTTTCTTACCATGCATTATTGTCAATCAATGAGTTAATAAAACAAAACAAAATTAAATCACTTACAATTTCTCGTATTCTTGGTACGTTTAATTGTATCAAGCAAAGTGTTTCTTTTCAATAAAGTGTATAATAATGTAGACCTCCTATAACAGGCTTTGAATAAGAATAAAGATTATTGCCAGAAGTAATACTAATCACTGAGAGGATTAAATTAAATTGAAAACGGAAAGAAAAGGTATTATCTTTCATTTTCCAATAAGGATGAAACTCGAAGCTTGTTATTTTAAGTTCACTGAGCTAAACTGGCAAGCAGATATTATTGTAATTTGTGAAGGGAATAACGGATTTTATTGGACGTTTTTGAATGCAATGATGTTAATAATGCCCATTTAAGTAATTATTCAATGTTACTTTTTGTTGTTTTTTAATCATTTAAAAATATGAAAAATAACGACTGTAAGAAAAATAAAATTCGAGGCTTCAATAGGTATTGATTCTGGAAACTATTCAAAAAGAAATCATAGAGATTCATTTTATTAAAATAGGCCCAGGAATTCTTTGCACTTACACAACTTTACGGAACCAAAATAGGCACAAAGCGTACTGATGGTTACCAAGCAACTCGGTTCTTTTCAAAAGCTTATTGTGTTGGTCGGTGAGCAACTGGTCGCTAAGACGACTCCCTCAGCTACTTATTTATAAATGTACAACATTACAACGAAATGGGAAACTCTAAGGTACTACTTACCTGTATATGTTTCCTCTTCCCACCATAATATATTTAAAAGCAATGCCCACAAAAACTCAATACTATGCGATCTTTAGCTGTTTATTGCGAATCCATTAAAACTTTTCGGAGCATCTCTATGATTTCTCGCGAGAGGACGTTTACTAGAGCAAAGTTTTCCAATTTAGGTTAGGCTACTACCCCCAATTCTGGCTTCGAAGCAAGCCGAGGTCACTCACCTCTGTCAAAAGAGGATTTATTTACAAAGAACTGTTGACGGTTCAGAATTTGTTTATCTTTGTGGTCTCTGTGCCAGATATGGACCAATGTCGGATGTTTGGACGTTAGATAAAGGATTATTTAAATTCGCCTTTGAAGTCGGGATGATGCAAATCTTTTTGATGAAGTTTCCGTTATGAAGGCTAATTTATTAAGCGCTGGCTGGCGGCTGGAGCGATTAAATCTTTAACCCGAGCGGGAATTTGGTGTTTAGAATAAAAATTTGCTGACTATTCATTGCTTTATAATATTTAGATTTTCTTGACTTTTAATTTTCTCTGGGATTTTAATAATCATGATATTTTATTAGGAAAATAACAAAACATAATATCTGTTATTCTCGAAGTGCCTAAGTAAGGGCCTCAGTGTACCCTATATGACCACTTACTCATACTAATAGGGTATGAAAAATATTAAGAACAAAATTAACTACGGAGGCAAATGAGTCATGTCTCAGTAAAGATATTAAGGGGAGAAGTCCTAAAGGACGATGGTAAGTATCTAAAGCTGAGCCCATATTTGGCCCAACACCCAACACTATCGCAGAAAAACACCCACGTAGATAACAGGTCATTAAACTCTGATGGCTGTGAAGTAGAACCGGGGCGGACTGTATTCGCACAGTTTGGTAAAAAATGGCCCAGGCACGCACCAGATTTATTGTGCCGCCGCCATTTTAGTTTTCAACGTTACGTGAAAGAGAAAAATCGGGTGTGAAAGGTGCTATATTTTCAGACGACGTATATAACCCTTTCTAGCCATATAGGTTGTTATTTACATATTTATTTCATTAGGTACGTTTCTAGTTTGGTTTTGATGTGGGTTTCAAATAAATCTACGTAAGTTCTAGTACCTACACACTGTTTTTGGAAACTATTCTATTTCATTGCCCAAAGGGATTTAATGTAATTTTGTCGTGTAGGGTATTCCACGTATATGCCACTTACTACTGGCTTTTTCTCTCTGTATCCATCTCTAGTAGGCATAAAGATCTCTCAAAAAAGGTGCCACTAATGCCGATGACTATTCCATTAAAAAAATACAAATTCTAAAAAAAAATATAAAATTCCAGATCTCTACGCATTAACGTACAATACGTACCTTATATGCTTCATTACGTAGATTTTTCCACGAAATGGTTTACGAACAATTAACAGAACAATCCTCGCGTTACTCAATAAAATACGTTTCCAATCAAATCAACCAAAATGGCGGAAGCTCGCATTGTTTGCTAGTTATTTTTTGCAAACATTCATTTGCTTTTGATTGGACTCGATGAACGAATATCGGACGATATTGCAAATAACTAAATAACCAATCAAATTAGTTCGGATTGCCGCTATGTTGCAATATATAATGGAAGGTATTCACGGTTTGATTAAATGAATTTTTCAATATAAAATTCTGTGAGTCGCTAGTGAACACAATTTCCCTCCACGTATATTAAAATAATCCATATCCATACTTTCATACTAATATTATAAATGCGAAAGTCACTCTGTTTGTTTGTTTGTTACCTTTTCACGACTAAACGGCTGATCAGATCTTAATGAAATTTGTTAAGAAGATAGATTTCAACCTGGGGAAGGACATAGGCTATATATCATCACGCTACAACCAATAGGAGCGGAGCAGCAATTAAAAATCTTGAGAAAACGGGGAAAATATGACGCAGACGAAGTTGCGCGGAACAGCTAGTGTATTATACTGAAGGCAATTGTTACTCACTTCTTAGATTTTATTTGTAGGTTGGTCGCAAATCTGAGCAGAAGATTTTGTTTTGCAATTGAACATGAATTACCTAATAGTCTGCACTGATTAAGTACGTACTGTCTTCGACCGAATTGCACCAATGATACAACACAACCATCACATCTAACCCTCGTTCAAGAGCTGTTCAGCACTGTTGTGATATATTGACACTTTGGGATATACGATACACCTTGGTAGGACTGGTTGTCAGACTTTTGGGCCACTGACTACCTAACGTAACACTAAACGTAACGACCGCCAAAGATCTACAAATGACAGCCAGGACTAAGATGACGTGACGCGATTTAGTTGTGCTGATTTTTTTAATTAATTGGTGAATTTTGCCCTGAGGTTCGTGCCAAGCACAAAGCACCTACCAACACAAGGACATAGCAACACACGGCACACATTACCATTATAACCCCATACAAAAAGAATTGGACCACAAATGTCTTTCTGCCGTGTTTTACCGCCAACGATCCGGCTTGATTTATTCATTTGTCCATAAATTCAGTCATAAGCCGGACATATTTATTTTGTATGAAATATCGGTTTTACCCTTGGCCGGTAATACGATATTTTCCCCCTTTGTTATCCCCACATTCAGACTTGACCCTTGATATTTTCTGCTATTATATTCTGGCTTTTTTCGGCTATTTCTGCTGGCGCACCGTTTTAAAGCCGCACTCGAGTGTACAAACATACCGTACGTACGAATGCGGAAATCTGTAGAGTGCTTCTTCAATTTTTCCTCAAATCGTATAAATGGAGCAAAGAGCTTTGTGTTGAAGAAGCCTATTCAATGTTTTTAATCTGTGCTTCTCTTAGAATACACGTTATATACTTTGTTATTTACGAGTCTCTTTGAAAATCGGTATAAAGGGAGATATATTTTTAATTTAAAAGTTACTGTGTATGACGAGATCTAAGGATTTATATTGTAGGTACACACACACCCATACTTTTAAGGTACTTAGTAAAAAAACATCTATAATAGGCGAATTTCACAAATAAACTGACTGGGATCTTTATATTTTAACCGCTTTCAATAGCCGGCTCTGTCAGTATTCCATAGAAAGACTAGAGATTGAAAAAAAAAGTTATTTGGCCACAAGTGCACAATGTAACAATATTATAAAATAAAATAAACTTTATCTAAAAAACAAAATATATATTGTGTTTCACGGCTGCGCAAAATAGGCCCAAATCAACAAAATTACGGACAACACATTGAATCAATGACGCCTCTCATCTCTCTGCAGTACAAATGTGCTAATTGCGATGCTTTTGGTCTAGAAAGGTATTAAGGATTTAAAGCACAAAACAGCTCTGCTCTCATTTATCCTTGTCTATCAACACCTATTCGTCAGTGCAACAAAATTGTGAATTTTACGAGTACTTTCGTGCTCACGGACTGGGATTAAGTGCACTCGGTACAGCAGGACTACAAGAGACAAGCACTTAAGTGCATTCACTTACTTTAAACCCGTAGTACTTGGCGGATCTGACACTAAAACACTGCAGATTTAACGGTAAAATATTGCACGGAATGACGGTATTGTCACGTTTAATCTAGTCTAATTATTCAGGGTGAATCAAAAAGAGAAAGAAGATATAGAATTGAAGAAAGAGATAGATAGACACAAATTATCAGTCATCATCATTCTATTGGTCTTATCTCAATTTGTTTCGTGTCTGCTTCTTCGATACTTCTCTGTTAGATTATCAACATGTATATATAATTTCAATTGTTTTTCCGTCACATGGGGTGCTATTTTAATTAATCCAAAAATTAATGGAAAAAACCAAAACTGTTGAATCTGACAAAAGATGAAATCACTAAATACTTTCAGCTGAAGCATTTTTACTGACTGTACCTTATTTCTTTGAACTTGGTTTGGTACTAGTTTATTGTAACAAACTTGCTTGTTACTCGAGATGAGAAGGAAGTAAGCAGACTTGTACATTCATCATCATCATCATCATTTCAGCCCAAAATACGTCCACTGCTAGACATAGGCCTCCCCCAAGTGTCGCCACATTGACATTTTGGGGGGTTTTGCCATAATCGCCATGCTTGGCAGGCGGGTTGGCGATCGCAGTACGGTTGTTACAAAATCACAGAGAACGCTGCTGCCCATTCTCTGGCAAATCCCTTAGTCGCCTCTTACGACACCCACGGGAAGATATGGGATGGTGCTATTCTTTAACTTGTACATTAAAAAAGTTAAAAAGGGGAAAATGAATTTATTAGAAGATGAGATGAAAAATACAAATAATTACCAAAAACCTGCTTATCACACACTAGTCTTTAAATGGCACACTGTAGATGATGAAGAACAGCTCAGCGGAAGAGGCGAGATCTGGCAACCGGGTAGTCCAGTAGGACGGTCGCCAGAACAGTACGTCATGACTGCTATGCGAGATGAGCACTAGAAACGTAGATCAGCCCTGAAGATCAGTAGTAGTGATCCCAGGAGTCTGTAGTGGGATCTCCTGGGCAGTGATGACACGTCGTAGATGATGGAGACTAGATGACCAAGTTAGTTTTTCCTCCAGCTCTCGCTCCAGACTAGATGATCAAGATAGTGACTGAACCTTGAGTGTCCTCTTTGCTCCTCCCATGACTGTCCTCTTGACTCGCAGGACTGTCCTCTTGACTCTCAGGACTGTGACCTGACTCTCAAGATTGTCCTCTTGACTGGCCTCTTGACTCTCTCTGTGACTGGCCTCTTGACTCTCTATGACTGGCCTCTTGACTGTCTATGACTGGCCTCTTGACTCTCTATGACTGGCCTCTTGACTGTCTATGACTGGCCTCTTGACTCCCCCGAGTATCCGTCAGAAATGCCTTTTATACCCTGATCCTCGTGTTTTTGTCAATCTTTCTCGAGTTTATTTCTTTTCAAATTCTAATTATAATTGTTGCGCTCATAAGACGCAACTTGCCAGTATTTAAAACCGCCAGCAACAATCGGCCAAAAACCTTGCGCATAATATTTTTATAAATATAACTTAGAATATCTTTACACAGCAACTATTCGTAATTATTTATCAAATACAACAATTGAACTCACGTATTGATGATAATCATTTTAGTACCTTTATAGAGAATTTGGCTGGTAACAATTATAAATAAAAGTAAATGACAGCTGACAAGTTTGATGTAAAAAATGTCACAACAAAGGATACAAAGAAAATATTTATAAAAATGAAACGATTGGTAAAATTCTAATGTAAAACCAATAAAAGTATGAATATTGATGATAAGTGTGCGTATAAAGTGTCTGTAGTAAGCCAATACTATATTATACAATGGTATCCGTCCAGAATAGATAATAAATTGAGTTGAAACAAATACCGGTGGAGTCTCATGAGTCATCTCCTATCTACCCTTATAATATTTCAAAACAGACAATGTAAGTTAGTATTTTTGTTATTGTAGCTCCTTATTGTTACATTACTCATTAAAGGCTATATAACACTTAAAATAACATCCCTTAACGTCAACGATTCATTCTATTTCTGGAATAAGCCGCTTACTACAATTGCGCGTTTTCCTCAAACTCAACAACACAATTTCAAACCCACTGGCTTTTAGAATAGAGTCGGAAATACTCTGACGAGTTAAATGTTTACAGTCAATATATTTTTTCAATTGTGCTAAGTGAATGTGCCCACATAATATCCTTGGCTTGACAAAGCTTTGTGATACACGTGTCAGCCCCATTTTTACCGAAGCCTTATTGTCAATTGACGTCACAAATTGATGTTCGAGATAATATTAATAACGGATCGCTTAATATCTGACGAGATGGCTTGCTAATTATATTGCTTCGGATTAATTGCGTCTATTGTAGTGAGATGTACATATGTGGGATGAACATAGATTGGTAATTGTCATGGTTTATCATAGACATGCCTTGAGCCATTCATCGTAGCCTGGTATATGGGATTTCAAGTCTGAGTCAAGATTTGTGCTGCTATAAACTGAGCCAAAAGCCTTAACCAAATAACATGGTCTTTCATGCTAACGATGTTGATGGGATTAACTACCACTTCGGTTTTTCGTGCTAAACGGGATCAACGTGTATTTGATAGTTCAGAAAGAAAATAAAAAAAAAATAGTCGATTTTTCACGACGATTCGTATTAGAGCTAATAAAATAATGACTCCCACTTTTAACACTACAATATTAAACCATAGACTTCCATTTGCACTAAACAATTTCTCAAAAATTATCCAGCAATAGTTACAAGGATCCCTTGTCCCTAAGTGGAAAATACGGCGCGGTGTCGCCATGGAGATTACGCCATAAATCAGAGAGTGTAGCCGCATTCATGCATACATCAGAACTGGGTAGTGGGTAGGAACGTGCCTCGTGGTGTAATGGCCGTGTCCCAATGTGTGTTATGGTCGGTAGATATTTTTCCCTTGTAGCTTTGTGTAGGAACATCAAATATGGGGGATTTTTGAGGTCGCTTTGTTGTAAGGATGCTGACAGAGCGTATTTGGCATTTGTATTATATTGCTCATAAAAATGACATGTTTTAAGGGACTGTCTCTTGTAATTTTGACGTTCAAAAAGTGCTGATTAGCCTAATTTAAATAAATTACTTTTGATTTTGACAATGCGTTTAATTTTGACATATCAACAATACTGACACCCGTATCTACAAACAAGTCAAAGTAATCACTTGAGTAATAACTTAAGATACGATTTTTGACGCTTCTTACTTCGTTAAAATTCTTGTCTATTGCATAACAATGCTTGCATAAGTAACTCCATTAATAACTTTAACTTGACTGTACATACCAGGGTTATTCTTTGTATTAATTACTAACGTTGTCGAGTAGAAGAAATTATATTTTTAATCAATTTTGTGTCTGATGATAGATCAAAAGAAAAGATGGTACTTATCTGGAAGTGCTCTTTGAAGGTGTCATTTGATCCTCGAGCCCTGACCACTTTTAACGGTGGTTGAAAATTTTATGCAAACGATGGTAACAGCTAGTGGAATATAAATATTTGAAGTACTTGAACTTCAAATATTTATATTCCACTTGCTGTTACCACATAAAGGGTGTAAATAGACCCTTAACGAAGTTTTTTGTTCTGAACCATACCTAGGAACCGTCTAGTTGCTGAGATATTGGACGTCAAAGATCAAACATATTCACAAGTTTAAAAAAAATAGTTTTTAATTTTATAACAGTACTTTAAATACCTCCATGACATTGAGTTTTACCGTAAAAAGTGTTTTTTTCCCCCAAAAAAAAGTCGTTTCTTAGCAATAATTTTTGCGTAGGTTCCCTACAGAATGATTGGCTTCAGGAAGGGTCTGTTTAGACCTTGTATATTTTTTAACATGGAATACTACTGGATCTGGTTTTTTGTGGATGTCTGAAATTATCCCACGGGAACCTACCACCGGGATAAAAAGTGTCCTAACCTTACCCAGGACACGCGTGTGTCAGATTCATAGATGTGAGACATTTTCATATTTCGGACGAGCAGGGAGATGACGAGGCGTCGCCGTAAAGTTCCACGGACCCGAACAAAGCGCTTTGCTTCTACATTAATTGTCCGCCAGTCTGTAGAATTCACTGCCAGCTTCTATGTTCCCTGTTCATTATTATCTGGGTGTCTTCAAAGTTCGAGTGAATCGGTTTTTTTTAGCCAAGCGTGCTCCACACTTGCCCGCATCATCACTTTACACAGGGGAGTGGCGGTCAAACGCTAGCCTATTTAGTAATAAAAGACGAACAAAACTATCCGAATCCGTAAAAAAGGTACACACACCTCCATTTAGTAGTTACCCCCTCGGCCTACTCGGCCGGAGTGTTGAGCGGTTAGCACATACTGACGATATCTGTACCAGACAGACAGACAAATATCTCCTTTCTGACCCATGGAACACCAAAGAAGTTATTCGATCATACACTGCTTTATTGTATGTCACCTAACCACACCTAACGTTGCCTTTGAAGTCTGTGTTTATGTATGTAATATAAAGGTTATCTCTTAGTCTATATTTTTGCTTTATCATCTGTGCGATCATTTGAATAATGTACAGAGAGGATGGAATAGTATCTACGACATCGTTTGGCGCGCCTTTGTTGTAAATCTTCTTTGTACTGATCGAAAGGAGATAAGGTTATCTGGTTTCATAAACATATAAAAAGACCTTACATAATAATCGCCGAACCGTTATATAGTACACACATCTCCATTTCGCCAGTTATGTTTAAATCTCATGTACTAGGAGACGAGGTTACCGGGCTTATTGTCATCAACCGGGCATAAATCCAGATTCCGTGGCTGCTACTGAGTAATTGCTGATGGAAATATCCAATAACACTTAGCCCGACGTGGGAATAAAACCAAGGACCTCTTGCTCCGTAGTAGCGCTTGCGACCATTAGATCAATTACATTACATTATATTATGCAAAACATGGAATAGAAAACTTATTTTGATAGCTTAGAAATTGGGAATCGCACACTCACTACACATGTGAGTGTGCGATTTGACAGCGTACGCACGACGACTAATCAATCTAAACAAAACCAGTTTCCAGTTTCCTGGTAACCTATACAAAGCGAGGTCATGTTACACTGGAAATGTATAGCTATTGATGTGTCGCCGTGTGTACGGGACGCTACGTGTCTTGGTTTCAATTTCCGCATGTTAAGAATGATACAATATTGATAGACATTCATATGACATACAAATAGTGGTTTCTCTTGAAATCTAGGTGCAATATGGTCTTTACCTATGAAATTGTCGTTTTGTTTGAAAAAAGGCTTTGCGGGGTCCTAACGTACCCACAAGGCCAGTTGTACCCCAATAATCCCCCTTTGGCCCATTAGGCCTTCAATTGTCTTAATATACATCAGTTCAATGAACTAAGAGGTCGATCCGATCTGCTCTATTGGATCGCCAATGAATATTCGGAATTAGCTTTTTTAAATCTTAGCCATTGAGTTGAGTTTTGAACGTTATCTTTGGATGGATTTTTGTGTTTTAAATGGGTAGTATATATTAGGTCTTTACCTATGAAATTGCCGTTTTGTTTGAAAAAAGTTAAAGTATTTTTTTTTTCGAACTTATTTATTTCTTTTATTCAAAGTAATCACCCCTGCAATCAATGCATCTTTGCCAACGCTGTGGCAGTTTATGGATGCCCTTCTTGAAAAAATCAGCTGGACGGGAGACAACAAACTCTTCAAAGGCGTTTTGTACTGCCTCTCGGGAATTGAATTTTTTTCCCGCTAAAAAGTTGTCCAAATTTTGGAAAAAGTAATAGTCGGAAGGCGCAAGATCTGTTGAGTATGGCGGATGAGGGAGAGCTTCCAAACCCAACTCATGCAGCTTAGAGACGGTCTGTTGTGCAGTATGGGGCCGCGCGTTGTCGTGAAGTAGCAGTGGAGACGACCGATTGACTAAAGCTGGTTGCAGACGTGCGAGTTTCGCCATCATTGTGGTCAGTTATTCAATCATCTGCAGTAATGCTCTCGCCGTTTTGTAAAAAGCTATGATGAATCACACCCGCACTAGACCACCAAACTGTGACCATCACCTTTCTAGGGGTCATTTTTCGTTTTGCACATTGCTTTGGTACCGAACCAGGATCTAACCAACTTGCTGAGCGCTTTCGATTGTCAAAAAGAATCCATTTTTCGTCGCACGTAACAATTCGGTTCAAAATTCCTTCATTTCTGTGCCTGTTAAGCAGCGCAAGGCAAGTCTCGACGCGTACGTTGCGCTGGCGATCGTTAAGTTCGTGGGGCACCCATCTATCAAGCTTTTTTATCTTGCCAATCTGTCGCAAATGGACCAATATTATTTTAATGCTAACATCAAAAGCTGCTGCCAGCTCAGCTGTAGATTGAGTTTCATCAGCTTCAAAAATCACCTTTAATTCATCATTGTTGACCAAAGTTTCCGGACGACCACGAGGTTCATTTTTCAAGTCAAAATTCCCAGAACGGAACCGAGCAAACCAATAACGGGTTGTGCGTTCGTTTGTACAGTTCTCTCCGTAAACGTCGTTGATGTTACGGGTCGTTTGTGCCGCGTTGGTGCCACGACGGAACTCATATTCCAAAATTACACGAAATTTCAAAGTATCCATTATGAGGAAAAATGTTGAAATGTAATGAAAATACAACGCTAATCAATAAACAAAAGACTGATTTTGTAAATAGAATGTCATATTTTTAAAACAAAATTAATTTGAATTTAGAACTCATAGCCAATCAAAACTTTTTTTTGTTTGAAAAAGTCTGTACTGCAATACGGCAATTTCATAGGTAAAGACCTATTATTTCAGGGCGAAGCGCTTGGGTAGCTCGCGAAATTTAAATGTTCTTACGATTTTTGCTATTAGCAATTCAGTGACAGGTTGTATGTTTATTGAAATATGATTCGCGGCCGTAATAAATATCGCTTTACAGAGTTATAATCATTAAAAACATCATTTATTGATGATTTTATAATCATTAAAATAACCGATACACGCCGTTTAAGTTCAATCAATCCCATTGAGTGACTATTTCTTGAGAAAGAAATAGTATTAAATGAACTTAGGGGGTTGTATTGATGATTTTCATGATAATAATACAGCCTTCCACCCGGGCATGCTTTGCCGGACTTTTACTTGGAAATCTCTAAATAGACTCCGAACCTAAGTCGGCCGTAGCAAAGACAATCTCTATAGATGGGGGTTCATGGACGGGTCAGATCTCAAGTGTGTTAGCGGCGTGTCTCCACCTTCCATCTTGCGCTGCATGCCCTGTCACCTGCGCACTTGAGGATCTTATGACTGCATCAGCGAGCGGAGTTCGCTTGGCTGAATTTTGGGCTAAATATATTTAGAGATTTGCCGGCGACACGCTAAAAGAAGAAGATGATAATAATTCTGTAAAAACATGCGTATTACGTATTATGTTACGTATATGTTCTGTATGGTGTCGGACGTAAGGAATAGCACCATCCCATATCTTCCCGTGGGTGTCGTAAGAGGCGACTAAGGGACTTAGCAGAGAATGGGCAGCAGCGTTCTCTGTGCTTTTGTAACAACCGTACTGCGATCGCCAACCCGCCAGCCAAGCGTGGCGATTATGGCAAAACCCCCCCTTCTTGGGGGAGGCCTATGTCCAGTAGTGGACGCCTTTCGGCTGAAATGATATGCGTATTACGACTGCAAATCATATTTCTTTCAACATCTAGCATGACACTGACCGGCAAATTGCAAAAAACCTAAGAAATATTTTAATTTCGCGGGCTAACCTTAAATTAAATGTTCACACAGGAGAAATACTTTCCTACTACTACTTTACTTTCAAGGCGATTTCATTTACCTACGCCGTCTATACAATGATTCGGCCACTATTATGTAAATTAGTACATGCAATTACATTTGAACAGTTACATGAAATAGCTATGAACTTTATATTGATCACCATGACTTTTCCGATCTATAAATAAAAGTGCTGCAAAATCCGACGTGATGAATATAAATTGACGCCTACTTCTTCCAGAGAGCGATAAGTAGATCCTTTTGCTTGAAATGCGAGCTTTTATGATGACTGGCATTATTGATGACTTGCTTTTATTATTCAAAAGTCGCTTCACGGATTTCTATTCTTGTTCTTCGCCAGTTTTAGGGTATATCACATCCACTGTGTACTCTGTAGGGGTGGGTGGGGGTGTATGCTGATTAATTAAGGTATTTATATTTATGCATGTAATTAGGTTATGGTATTTATATTATATTCTATTATGGATTATTATTATAATACTCCTGTAATTCTACAAACATTGGCATAATCTATGAATTTTGAGCGTATTTAAGTTCCAAAATGTCAGTCTAGAATTAATTCCTGCTTCTTTCAAGATACGCCACTGCACCCAGTTCTTTGCGTTCCATATCCAGTCCGACCTGATCACATTTTTAAGGTTGATCAAGTCAGTTTTTTGAAAGATAAGCAAAGATGTACAATAACATTACGTAAACTACAGCAAACTTGTAAGACTTGACAAGAAACGATTTTCCTAAATCTTTACTTGAGCTCTCGACACGACACGACCGTTCCAGAAGTCCTTGAGCCGGTTAAGTCTTCCATCCAACGAGGCCAAGGTTGACGGATCTCCCAGCAAATTAACGACGACGCTGCCAAGATAGCTGAAGATCCGTCACCTGACTACAGATCCGGGACTGAGAGCCAGCTAATGAATTCTGACGATTTACCTCCCCCGGAATTAATCTCATCTTGAAATCCCACTGTCAGGCACTTATTCAGTAAGTGCCTGACAGAGTTTTTACTTGTAGATTATACGTTCTTGAGATGTTGAAAAAACATCTGTAAGAAGATGTTTATTTGATTCATTTTTGAAACAGCCAGATTGGGTCGTTTTCCTCTGGGGTTTAAATTGAGGGAAAATAAATGTACTGTGTTGCGGAAATCTCTTTTTGGTGTATCTTTAACATACAAATATTTAAAACCGATTTTAAAAGAGTAACCATGGAGTTTCTTGCCGGTTCTTCTCCATTGGAAACGACCAACCCGATCCGTGCACCTTTTGTCGACATTTTATAGGTACCCTTATAGGTCTATGTGAAATAAAATATTTGATTTTGATTTCTTTGATTTTACAGTGTGAGAAAAATAAGTATTAAATTTAGGGGTTCGGTTGGCTTATATTTTGCTTTTAAGAATTAAAATGTATTTTCAGGTTTCTGTTAGATAGAGTTGGAAAGAAAGTAATTAATTTTGAATCACAAGACTTAACGCATTGGTATTCAGCCTATGGTGTTCTTACTACTAGGACGTAGGATTTCCCCTTGTCAGAGAAAATGGGTCTTATTCCATTGGGCGGATCAATAGCGGGATGATTGAACATTCTGGTTTCGTCTTGATGTTTTTTTAGACCAGTTTTCTAGTTTTCTCAGCTATTCAGTAAGCAGATTAGGGGCAGGCGAGTCTTTTCGTCTCTTTATTATGTAAATAAAGCGTGGGTAGATAAGACTTTTGTGTCAGTGAGTTGACCTCTTTTCAATTTGGGGTAGACTGGCTAGAGAGACTACAAAAGGCTGTTTGATCAAAGCCACTGACCTTTTGCAGATATTTAGTTCTTTTAAATAATGTTAAAGATATTAAATGGCTGCTCTGACCTTATGAAAGGTAAATCATTTGAATAGTGTAGAAGATAGCTGAATAAATATCTGCTTTACATTTAGTAGAAATAATAAATATTATTAAATAGGAATAATAACCATTCTGGTTGTGTAAACTGGTTAAAATAACACTTAAGACTCTCAATTTTTTGATTGTGTTTCCCAGCCAACCATTGTGAGATGAAACATCGAAACAAACACAGAGAGAGTGTTTTAAAGTCTCTACAAATATGTATTATTATTATTATATACCAATCTCTTGTTTGTTTGTTTGGTTTAACGCACTAATCTCAGGAACTACTGTTTCGAATTTGTTTACAGTTGGATAGCCTATTTATAGAAGAAGGCTATATAACAGCACGGTTCAAGCCGTAGGAGCGAAGGATCACTGAAACATATTGCAAAAAAGGGGGAAAATGTGACGCAGACGAAGTTGAGCGGGTCTAATGACCCGCTCAACTTCGTCTGCGTCACATTTTCCCTGTTTTTTTTTTTTTAGCTAATGCTAGTAGCAAAAGTAAAATTCACTTTAAAAACTACCTTTACAAGTACGTCTACCTGGGTCTATTAGTATGACAAAAGGAATTGTTGATGGTTAATTCAGTAAGGAGAATTTATTAAGAAATGTTCAAATATTAGTTTTTAGTCCATAATCTAGTTACCTAGACGTCTAGTCTTTGACCTGTCCAAAGTTGAGAAGTTTATCGGACGTCTGACCTCGGTCAGTCTATGAAATATTAAGCTAACTGGTATTAAAGCGGTAGTGAGGATACTAATCCGGCAGTTTACCCAGGGGTCTGGACCAGAGACTAACAACTTAATTTTAAGTTAGGTTGGGATAGTGAACTGAGATTAGTTAAAGTAGTCTATCTTATTAACCGATGAAAAAAGGAGGAGGTTCTCAATTCAACGCGTTTATATTTTTATCTACTGAATTGTATCAATGCCTGATTGTATTTATTTAACACTTCAAGTACAATGCACAGAGGCGGACTTAATACCATAGGCATTTTCTACCAGTCCACCTTTGGGTGATGCAGATACAAACAGTGGTAGGTGTCTATCTGTAAGAAATAATAATTTAATAAGACAAAAGTAAGTCATAATTAGTTAAGATATAACGTAGTATAGGTATGATAAGTATCGTATCCCCTATTGTACCCTGTTTCACTGACTGACTGAGGTACCAAAGTATAAACAGTGGTCACAAGTATCAGCATGCTCCACGGTTGTTTTCCTTAGGAAGAGTTATTGGGCATTTCTTTTAAAAAATCTCCATGGCACCTGTTACTTCAAATAAAAAAAGCGAGAATAAAATCGACTCTTGATTTATGCACGGTTATTCGCAATAACCTCGCTTTCAATTCGGTTGTAGGTATCCACTTCTGCACATACCTTTGGGTACTATGTTTAAACAAACACACGTCCATTCAAACAAACAATGGACAGTATCATCGGCCAAGTACGAGTAAAACCAATACAATGGCTCACGCTCGTTAGTGGGTATGGCGTTTATGTCTCGATAAATGTCGGTAGTTAGGAAAAAGAAATGTCAGATTGGTGTTGCTAAAGCTGGAAAATGTCGTTGGACTATCGGCGCGCTTGCAAGGAGTGTTATTGAGTTTGTCTCCATTATTTATAGAATGTTAAGCAGCCCCTACTAAATACAACGACTTCAAAATTTCGAAGCCAAAAAAACTGAACTTAATGGCACTAGGCTCACACCCAATAAAAATTACTTCAAATTCTTATCTATCAAAAAAATGGCAGAATATTAAGTAATTAGGTACTTAAACTCGCCTATAGATATCAAGGTGGGTGTTGGGTTCTGGACCCAAAGCACATTGTTAAACAAAACATGTAAACAATACACCTCTGACTACATCTTTGGCATGTACAATCGCGATGACAGAAATAAACTTAAAACCATAAACTAAACACGTCCATTCACGACCTACACTCGACCGTTTCTACCAAGCAATACAAAATGGCTGCTTGTCACTGAATCACATTCGCGGGTTTCGACTTTATGTCTCGATAAATGTCGGCAGTTCGGAAATAGAAATGTGACGAGATTGGTGTAACAGTTTATCTAGAAAACGTTGTTGGACGTTCGTAGAGCTTGAAAGCACATTTTAGTTCTGTGTCAATGTTTGTATGCTCATGAACTGTATCAATGTTTGCATGCCGTAATGGTAGAATGTACAAGAATTCTTGAATATCCTACGATATTGTTACCTACATTTTGACCAATTAAATGAATATTCTATTCAAAGTTGTGTTTTTTATTTGATAAAGTGGTGTTTAAAATAACTTAATAATTTATTTAACAATTGGTGAATTAAATATAATCTTAATATAAGTGGTGTTTTGCTTGAGAAATTGAATATTGTAAATGTCTTATCAAGTATCTATACTAATACTTATATACTTATGATAATAGGTCTTTACCTATGAAATTGCCGTATTGCAGTACAGACTTTTTCAAACAAAAAACAGTTTTGATTGGCTATGAGTTCTAAATTCAAATTAATTTTGTTTTAAAAATATGACATTCTATTTACAAAATCAGTCTTTTGTTTATTGATTAGCGTTGTATTTTCATTACATTTCAACATTTTTCCTCATAATGGATACTTTGAAATTTCGTGTAATTATGGAATATGAGTTCCGTCGTGGCACCAACGCGGCACAAACGACCCGTAACATCAACGACGTTTACGGAGAGAACTGTACAAACGAACGCACAACCCGTTATTGGTTTGCTCGGTTCCGTTCTGGGAATTTTGACTTGAAAAATGAACCTCGTGGTCGTCCGGAAACTTTGGTCAACAATGATGAATTAAAGGTGATTGTTGAAGCTGATGAAACTCAATCTACAGCTGAGCTGGCAGCAGCTTTTGATGTTAGCATTAAAACAATATTGGTCCATTTGCGACAGATTGGCAAGATAAAAAAGCTAGATAGATGGGTGCCCCACGAACTTAACGATCGCCAGCGCAACGTACGCGTCGAGACTTGCCTTGCGCTGCTTAACAGGCACAGAAATGAAGGAATTTTGAACCGAATTGTTACGTGCGACGAAAAATGGATTCTTTTTGACAATCGAAAGCGCTCAGCAAGTTGGTTAGATCCTGGTTCGGTACCAAAGCAATGTGCAAAACGAAAAATTACCCCTAGAAAGGTGATGGTCACAGTTTGGTGGTCTAGTGCTGGTGTGATTCATCATAGCTTTTTACAAAACGGCGAGAGCATTACTGCAGATGTGTACATTGAAGAACTGACCACAATGATGGCGAAACTCGCACGTCTGCAACCAGCTTTGGTCAATCGGTCGTCTCCACTGCTACTTCACGACAACGCGCGGCCCCATACTGCACAACAGACCGTCTCTAAGCTGCATGAGTTGGGTTTGGAAGCTCTCCCTCATCCGCCATACTCACCAGATCTTGCGCCTTCCGACTATTACTTTTTCCAAAATTTGGACAACTTTTTAGCGGGAAAAAAATTCAATTCCCGAGAGGCAGTACAAAACGCCTTTGAAGAGTTTGTTGTCTCCCGTCCAGCTGATTTTTTCAAGAAGGGCATCCATAAACTGCCACAGCGTTGGCAAAGATGCATTGATTGCAGGGGTGATTACTTTGAATAAAAGAAATAAATAAGTTCGAAAAAAAAATACTTTAACTTTTTTCAAACAAAACGGCAATTTCATAGGTAAAGACCTAATATTATAAAGCTGAAGAGTTTGTTTGTTTGTTTGTTTGCTTGAACGCACTAATATCTCAGGAACTACTGATCCGATTTGAATTTTTTTTTCAGTTAGATAGCCTATTTATCGAGGAGGCTATAGGCTATATTTCATTACGCTACGACTAATAGGATCGGCGCAGCAATGAATAATGATTCAAAATCGGGGAAAATGTGACGCTGACGAAGTTACGCAGGACAGCTAGTTTTAAAACAAGATTGTTGGATCTGAATATGATTGTGGTAGAGATTTAAGTAGGCATGCTCAAAGACTGCCTCATAGGTCTGTTGTTCGCGACTGCTGAGCGTGAGGTCCTGGGTTCAATTCCCTGGCAGGGCAAAGTTTTATTTGTGTTGGTTTTCTTCATCAACAACTCCTCAGTAGAGGGGCACTCTTACATCGGACTTTAAAATAACTGGTGAAATGAGGGTGTACTAATGAATACACCTCTGCCAAACCCTTTGGGAATTACAGGCGTGATGTTTTTATATGTTATTATGTAAGTAAGCATGCATGGTTTAGGTTTTATGATAAATTTATGTAGATATTTGCATGCAAAATGTTAGGTTAAATAAAATCATAATTTAAAGATATAAATAATATCACCACAAAAAAACAAATTATACATATCATATACAAATACCGACAAATTATCAGCCACATTGCCAATAAACAAAAAGCTTTCATCGATTCCCTGAATTAATGAGAATCGTTAATCACTTTGTCTATAGTCATCAATATTCATTATGCGATGAGACTAATTTGTACCTCCTGAATATTAATTGTTCGTTAACATCCAATTATTGGGTTATTGTAGCTTTTTTCCTAGTAGAAAATGTCTATGTCTAAGCTCGCTCTATAAAAGGCACACTTGCAAAAGGCATGCCGTTCCGATAAGCCTTTCAAAGTAAAAAAAACACTTCTTCTCCTAGTTCTAACGTTAAATATTTTGTTTGGTATTTAACTGGATCCGTGATCTAGCTATAATCAGTGATCACGAACTCAGGGATGGTCCTAAGAAAATCATGAAACTATTTTTTTACTTGAATCCATTTATACACATATTATTTATACACACATTTTAACATATTTAAGCATTGCAGTAAGCCAACAAGTTATACCTACAGGTCCACATAAATACTCCATCTTTCTGAAAACCATAAAGTTCACTTCCAGTTCCCAAATCATTAATTTTACTCACACAAATCATTATAATCCTATCAACACCCTTATATACACGTCTTCATCTATATAATATGTTTTAATCGGATTCTGCGTGACACCAAGTTGAGACTTGAGTTACACGCTCCAACTTAAGGTAAGGATTTACATCAAAGACTTTAAGAAATTAAACGGCGGACTTGACAAGTCCTTTAAAGTTCAGCGAATCTGGAACGAATGTTTTAGACAGAAAAAGGGTTTCAAATTAAAATGGCGAACGTAAAATTGTTAAGTGGAACAACCCAAAAGATGTTTAATAAACATTTATTCCTACCACCATCTTGTAATAAAGAAAGTAGTCAAAATATTTGTTTGGAAAACTTTTCTTTACTGAAGGAAAACATTTCAGCATTTTGCATAATTTCACATTTTTGTGGTTTTTCTTATGAAGTTTGTTCTGGGATGGGAAATTTGTGAAATGTTAACATTCTTATTAATAAAACAAAGTGAAAACAACTCCAAGGTTGAAAAGTCAGTAGGTTATACCTACTTGATGCATAAATTTTTACTCATATATTTGTAACATCTAGCAAGTCTCCGTTTAATTTACCCAACGCACAAATCATTCACCTGTGTATTTCCAAATCACATTTGATATTTACACTCAGTTCCCCAGCCAGTTAAACACATTTATTTCAATACAGACTCGACGTCTCCTTAACACAGTATCCGGCAGAGTCGATCGATTATACAGGGTGATATGGGGGCGAGGGAAATACCCTCAGGGGTTGAAAAGGGGGGTGAAAGGGGGGTTATATCTGCTGCTTTACAGACGCGAGCGTCCACGTTGCGAGCGATAAAATGCTCCCGTAGTCCCGTCTGCTCGTTCCAATACGTGGGGATGACTGTAAACACAGGGACTATAGATGCTAGGTTTATTTTTAGAGATGAAAAGAAAAAGCTTTACAATGTTGTTTTTTAATCGGCGCTCGTTAAGGGAATTTATTTACGTTTGGTATTTTTTGTCCTATCTTATGATTTTGTAATGTTTTTTTGTATACGTAAGAAAAATAAATAGAAGTAGATTTTAATAAAATCCTGCAATATGATTTTTAAATAAAAATGCACATGCACAGTATGCAAATGACTGCAATCTTTATTGATTTCACTGGCTTTATATTTTGCTAGAATTCTCTTTGCTTTAAATTCGACACAGGAATATTAAGACATTTAAAAGCCAGACGTTAAAAGGCTGAATGCTAAAACAGGTCGGACAACAAAGGGAGTCCAGACCGGAACTTCCGGTAAACGTACAACAGCTGGTCATATGACTGTTGCCAGAGGGAACCGCGGTAAATACGAGAAACCTTTTCGCTATTTAATTTCATGTCTTTATAGGCGTAACATTTTCTGAAATTGGGTAATGGATATTTGTAATGGGTTTGTAAACAGTTTTGTATCAATTTTCTGTATTTACATACGCAACGCTTCTGTGTCTGTTGGTCGCACTTCTCCGATTTAACAGTTTTTCTGTACTTCATAGATATATTTTCTATCGTTATAGATACCAACTCCATTAAGTAGTGCTGTGGTTTACTAACAGATAACGCTGAAATTGCGGAATACAGAAATTTCAAATTACGAAGAGGTTTCACAACAATGTACCTACCCGTTTTAAGAGTGTAAACGATTTTCAGAACTCAACCTATGAACGAGGTATAGAAGTTTACACACAAATAAGTCGAGGTAAACAGCTAGACTTAAATAAAATACTTGACAGACTTACGTACAAAACTGTTTGCTATGATATCAAATAACATTTTAGATATTCTATTCAAAAGGTCGGCTTATGGCAACGGATTAAAATTAGTAGTCTGCGGCTAATATCAGGGTTGTGAAAATTAATAAAGTTGTCCGTCCTGGAATTAGTAAAGCGCTGGCTTTTATCATAAAGAGTTTTGGAGCTTTTATTTTACGATGTCTTTACGGATAATAACAATAAATTATTTAACTAAGGTAAATTCGTAAGAGAAAAGAACGTAGTTAATTAATTAGATATGTTGGTAAAGGTTCCTTATCCCCTGTAGGTATTCCTTTATTGGTTGTATTTTTTTCTTCATATTTAATAATAATAATCTCCTTAGGCGGTTGGATAAAAAGCCTGATTCAGAAAACAGTTCTCCTCGATACGGGTCGCATTGTGAGGTTCTCGATTCTGGAGCCCTAACCACCGGTAACTTGGACCCTGCACCCGATTAGTTAATGGTTACCAAATTATCAAAAAATTAAAATACCTAATAAAGTATTAAGTAGTGAATGTGAAGCCCATTTCTTTTGCAGCGAGAAGAGGAAAGGCTATATTTAAATAAATGTAAGTATTTATTAAACATCAGCCTAGCCTTTTCTTTTCAACTATCTTGTGGTCGGTTTCCAGTTTAACCGGATGCAGCTAAATACCAGTATTTCACATGGATATTGATATTAATAACCAAACAAAACTTACATTCGATACATGCAATAATTTGAACAAATAACTTAACTACACAAACACGTGACGAGACGATGACGTATACGTGAGAGACAGTTAATAGACACTTGAACAAACACAAACTACGAACGTGTAGGCTTCACTTCAAACACGTTACTGTATCAATATTCACGTAGGTACGTATGCTTTCCATACGAATATATCGTCAGACGTATCCGAGGTATGGTTATGTCATGTGAATATTGTTAGACGTATCTGAGGAATGATTATGCCGTGTGAATGGGCAGGAGCAGTGAGTTGTTTTATAAGTCGGAGTTACTCATGGGGTTGGGTGATGTGATATCGATTGTTTGATAAGGCAGAATGTTGACGTGGTGGATAGTAACTGCTTCGTTGGATCGCTACTGTGCAGCATGAGGTCTTGCGATCGATTTTCAGAAAAAAAAAAACGTGTTATTGAGTGTTTCCTTTGGATTATTTCCAGTTTTTGTCGTTCGTTTTTTCGGTTAATAGCATGGTTATTTTATAAGTGGCCCCTGTTATTATCTTAGCAATGTGATCACTCGATTTTAGCAGTAGCCATTTTGCGCTAAATAGCAGAATGTACTAAGTACTAATATAAAACCTTTATAATGTGCTGAGGATGGCCGAAATCGGCTTTATTACACCATTATCATTTAATAAAGGATCCGACCCGCACTCATTTCTAAATAAGCATGACTTTTTATGTTCCTAAGGCAAAAGTGCCTAACTTCAAAGCGTGCCCATGCTGTATGATATCTCTGGCTTTAACAGTTAATGTGGTTTCTTCCTTGTGTCGGTTACTAAAAGCTTGATCTCCGTAGTATAAATGTGAATAGTCCGGTGTCTGGTCAACTCATCCGAACCGACACGGGGCGAATGATGGGTTTTTCTGCTTTCGATCATCAGCTACCCAGCCTTTTCCTAACTATCTTAGGGTCGACTTCCAGTTTAACGGGATGCAGCTGAATACCAGTATTTTTCAGGGAGGGACTGCCTATCTGACCTCCACAAGTTAGTTAGTACTGGTTAATACGATACTCTTTGTAAGACTGTTTGTCAGAGTTTTGGGGCACTACTTAGTTGTAACGATTGTCAAAGTCCTACAAATGCAGCTGGGACCAACGGCTTACGTACTTTCCTTCGATTCATGAATCCATACTAATATTATAAATGCGAAAGTCACTCTGTTTGTTTGTTTGTTTGTTACCTTTTCACGACTTAACGGCTGATCGGATCTTAAAGAAATTTGGCAAAAGATAGATTTCAATCTGGGGAAGGACATAGGCTATATATCATCACGCTACGACCAATAGGAGCGGAGCAGCAATGAAAAATGTTGCAAAAACGGGGAAAATGTGACGCAGACGAAGTTGCGCGGGACAGCTATTATTTTGAGTTATGTTTGCACGTTATTATTTTGAGAGTCATCAGTCCACAAATTAACGTGAATATTTTATAAAATATGGGTTAATTTGTAAATCAAATCAAAGCTTGAAATTGAAAACAGTGAAAACAATTTCAACAATAATTGAAACTGTACACCGTTTAAGCTTCAAATAATTGCAATTAAAATCGGCTTATACTTCGGTACGAAAATACAATCCATTGTTTCCGTAACAACAATAAAGATTGGGCTTTTATTGAAGCACTTTGGAGGCTGGGTACTCGAAGAGCGAAGCAAGTAAGTGGTTCTGCTTCTGTCGAGTCGGCCGCATTTGGACCGTCACACAGTGGAACGAATGTATGGGAGCGGTTGGACGTAGACATGTCCGAAAAAAAAGAGTAAAATTATGCCAAACTAATGATGCCATCTTATTCGATTACTTAATGCCTTCATAACTTGTGGTGATGAATTTCTTCATAACTCCCATATTTCGGGAGTAATTTGAGAAAATGTGAAATTTTACTATGAAAATGAGTGTATCGAGCTCTCTCCCTCCTGATTCCGGGCTTGTTTCAAGTAGCGGTCTCTAATATCATAATGCTAATACTAAGAGCTATATTTAATACTAAGACACATAGTGCGCCAAATGTGCACTTTCTGGGATAAAGAGTGATGTTTATTTTATAACACAATTTTTTTATTTTTTGTTTATTTTGTTGATTAAAACCGTTTTTCTAAAGGTTTACCTTATTACAATAACATTTCTGAGCAGCCAATTAGAGAAGATATAAGCTAATTAGGATATATAATTAGGGACTTAAGGTTTACATATAAAACTGATGCACTAATGATTACTGATAAGAACATTGCTATTATTTAATTACTAAATGGCTCTTAATACACTAATTTAGCATGCATCATTTACTAATTATCACAATAACTAATTACCTTGCAATATTTAACAAAGGATACCTGGGATACCTGGATTTTATATAAATAGGTCACTATTAGTAACTTTAAAATCAGTGTTGATTTACACCTCGTTGTATCCAAGCTAATCTCGCAATGTATTTTCCAAATTTTAATACAAATCTTGATATTCACGTTGCTTTATGCGCACGCGCACATAAAGATTTACGCGACTTTAACTATTTGTTCAGTGTTTTAAAAGATAACAGTTGTGTTCAGTTATGTGAAAGTGCTGAAACAAGTTTAAAAGACTGGTGTCGTCGATTTTGCTACCGCATTTATGCAAAATGGACACAGTCTGGAAGAAGCACAGATAAGTTTCGGAAGAAACATGAGATTTGGCTACAGGCTGCAATTCAATGGCCGGAATTACAGAATGAAAATATGGAACCTTCTACAGAAAATATAAGTGACGTCATCGAGCCCATAATTTCTCCTGCTAAATCTGATGCTTCAACTTGTACACATCCTAGTCCTCGTAAATCTTTTGAGGACCTTAGTAACCGGCAAAAAAGAAGACGCACTGAAGATAGTCTTTCATGCAGCAGTAGCAGCGCTGAAATTATGTTTTCGGCCGAAAGGGCGCTTCAAAAGGCAGGACAAAGCGATACAGCTTATGTTATGAAATACTTGACGGAGAATCCAGAAGAGGCCTCAAAAATCAAAGCCTTCATTGAAGGTAAATCAATTCAGGTACGGGAAATATCCCCTTTGAAGGCATTGGCTCTTTATGTATCGATGAACTTATCGAAATGGCGCTATAACAATCTTCGGGATTTCAACACTCAAGAAGGAGCTCTTCAATACCCGAGTTACTACATGTTGGTTAAAGAAAAAATTAAGTGCTATCCGGCCAAAGAAGATCTCACAGTTACAGAGAGCTCTGCAAAAATCAAATTACAAGCCTTGATGGATTTAACCTCAAGAAGACTTATTAGGTCGTTAGAAACCCCTGTTGATCCCAATCAACAGCTCGTATTGACCAGCAAATGGGGTTTTGACGGATCATCTAGCCAAAGCATTTATCATCAAAGGACGAGTGAAGATGAGCAAATCGATCTTGCTAGTAATTTTATGATTAGTCTTGTACCACTGCGGCTCGTCTCAAAAGGTGTAACAATTTGGGAAAACGAGCGACCATCTTCCACTTCATTTTGCCGGCCAATATTGTTTAAGTTTATAAAGGAAACCAAAGAAAATGTGCAGAGAGAGATGGCTGAAATCGAAGCAGAGATTGAAGCCTTAACTCCATCCACCATCACTGATGGAATTAGTGTCAAACACCAACTGCTGTTGACAATGATTGATGGTAAAATTCATTCCATTATATCCAATACAGCAGCTTCAGTGTGTGACATATGCAAGGCTTGTCCTAAAGAAATGAATAATTTAGAGTTAATCAAAGATAAACACGCAAACGAGGACATGTATAAATATAGCTTAAGCACCCTTCACGCTTGGATTCGCTCAATGGAATGCTTATTACACATTTCCTACAAATTAGACATAAAATCATGGCAAGTAAGGGGTGATATAGCAAAAAGGCAAGTTGATGACAGGAAGAAAAGAGTTCAAGAGGCTGTAAGAAGAGAAACGGGCTTACTTCTCGATGTTGTGAAACAAGGCAGTGGATCCACCAACAATGGCAACTCGGCAAGGAGATTTTTTGAAAACTACACTAAATCTGCTGAACTGACCGGAATAGATGCTATGCTTTTAAGAAAAATCTGTGTGATCTTGCAGTGTATTTCATCAGGAGAGAAGATCAACGTAACTAAATTCCGAGAGTTCTGCTTTGATACTGCTAAGCTTTACGTGGAGTTATACCCATGGTATTATATGCCTTCTTCACTTCATAAAATTTTAATGCATGGGCCAGACATAGTTCAGAACATGTCAATTGTGCCCATTGGTTTTCTATCCGAAGAGGCATCTGAGGCTAGAAATAAAGATTTTAGAAAATATAGAGAGGGGCATTCTCGAAAGCATAGCAGTATCTCATGCAATGAAGATATTATGCACAATCTTTTACTGTCTTCTGATCCACTTGTTACAAGTATCCGTCCAAAAGGAAATAAGTTTGTAAAAAAATCTTCTTTTAAGGAATTTTATGAGCTTACGGATTCTGAGAAAAGTGATATCGAATTTGTTAACATAAATGATTTAGCGGACATCGATTCTGAATTTGAATTAATTGATGATGATGATGATGACGAAGATAATTAAATGATGTTATTGTTTTAAAATGTGTAACTTAGTAAATTAGAGCTTACATCTTAATTATTTATTGTACTTTTAATGAAACTAGGTAATTTATTATCAACTTACTTAAAAGTCATACTCTCATCAGTTCTTGTGAATATTTTTGTTAATATATATTTCTGTATATATATAATATATTTATAGACCTCTTAATAAGTCTGTCTGCGGTTTAAAGTAAATACAAATGGGGAAAAAACGTTTTTTTTTTTTTAATTTTCATTTCCTTTTATCCCAGAAAGTGCACATTTGGCGCACTATGTGTCTTAGTATTAAATATAGCTCTTAGTAATAGCATTACGATATTAGAGACCGCTACTTGAAACAAGCCCGGAATCAGGAGGGAGAGAGCTCGATACACTCATTTTCATAGTAAAATTTCACATTTTCTCAAATTACTCCCGAAATATGGGAGTTATGAAGAAATTCATCACCACAATTTATGAAGGCATTAAGTAATCGAATAAGATGGCATCATTAGTTTGTCATAATTTTACTCTTATTTTTCGGACATGTCTACGTCCAACCGCTCCCATACATTCGTTCCACTGTGCGTCATGTAACTATGTTATCTCTTCTCTATTGTGAAGACTCGGCTCTCTTTGTGAGAAATGTTCGTAGTTTTCTATGGATTGACGATTGAATAATGCAGATGGTACAGAATGGAAAGATTTGTTTGTTGTATTTAGCGAAGCTATGGAATAGAGAGAGCCGATTTGATTGATATGAAACTTTTATTCAAGGCAGGTTTGTTTTGTTTTTTGCTATAGAAAACAACAAAGAATGACATCGAAAAAATTCTTGTTTAATATTTCGTGTTGAATTCCGTAATTTTATAGTTACATATCTTTTCCGGGAAATTAAATTAAATCTATACCTAAAATAAAAGTATATGGACAGTTCACGAATTCATTGCTGGGAAACGACGTATTTTTCGAATGAAAAATCACGTTATAGTGTAAGACTCAATGTAAAGCACTCAAGAAATTGTGGTGATGGATGCATTTAATAGTACGGGAATCGTGAAGGTGTTAAAAATAAAATTGTAATACTAAGAATTTGTATTAAAAAAATATTGTAATTTGACCCCTAATATCATCACCACCATAACTAGAAGGTTCCCAAATATGGTCTAAAACAAAAAAAAATACGCAATGACGTGATAACGGGGAGAACAAGTGCCATTCGGCTTCGTTAAGGGTAATTTTACCCCCAATTATAATCAACGTGATACAATAGGCAGACTCATTTTACTTTATTACAAAAGTCAGTACTTTTTCGCATAGGAGTGAGCCAGTCCGGCATCGACCACGATCCCTACTCCATTGGCTTCGAAAAAAAATGTAAAAACGAAAATGTCCTATATTTATACGGATGCGGGGCAGCGACAACAGTCTTCTGAGCGTTGTTGCTAGTAAGACTGAGGGCCGCCTTATGGGGCACCTGTGCGCAGTGCATGTACTGTTGCCGGGTGTCTCCGTGAGGTGGCGCAATTAGGAATTATTTGTTATTGTGTGTTTTTACTAACATAGGTTAAGAAATACCAACAAATGTATGGGTTGTACCTGAATTAAATACAAATAAATATATTAAACGTAGTTGTATATGAATGTGCCTATTACAGTACCTACTGACAAGTATATCAGTTGATAGTGAAGTTAATAACGAAGTGAGTAGTCAATGTGTTCGCTTTGTATGCTAGTCGAGAGGGTCTTCACTCAGCCGGAGTGACTGGCATATTGATGAGAACTCCGAGCGACCAGTTGACAGTTTGTAGTACGTGGACACGTGAGTAATGTGTGCTGTTCGCTTTTGTATTTCTTCATTTTCTTTTTTCTAGAGTTTTCTTATAAAACGTGACCGGAGTTATGTAGGTCATTATTACAGACAGTGGCTATGACAAGCGGCATTGACAACAATGTTCACCTACATGGTTGTCTGGTCACGTTCTAATCAGAAAATTCTAGAATACTTGGAAAAGTTTTATCTACGGTTTCTAAAGAAAAGGTTGGTGAAGCTAAGTTTAGAATAACGGTAAAGCCAGTTTGTTAAATAAATTGATAGTACGGGGGTGTCATGGAGGTATTAAAAATAAAGTTGTAGTTGTTGGGTGTGCTTTTTGCTCTAGTCTAGGTCAGAGATGACAGAGACAAAGTCGATGATGGTACGAGCTAACCCAGAAGAAGCCTGTTCACTCTAATTTTGAAGAGATTAGGGTTGTAAGCGTTCGGAAACACAGACGCAGGCAGAGAGATCCACTTCTTTGCTGTGCGCATTATGATTTCAGTTTCGTTAAAGGTATTTTCTTTTCCTTGGTGGAAGGTTTCGTGAGAGGCCCGTTTACACCTTGTATACTTCGTTGTTAAAACAGCAGATATAACATGAAATGTGTATATTCAATATGTAAATTATGATGAACCTAATTCTTCAACACATTATGCAAATTACAATGCTATGTTGAGAGTTGTAACATTTTGGTTGCGAAGTTTTCAGTCTGGTAAGCTGAAAAATTATGTATTTTGTGTTGAAGATTGAATTATAAACGAACTTGGGGTGTACATAGCTATAAATTCGCTATTTTACTAATGACTTTAATTATTCTGAAACGTCATATGTGGCGTACAATTACGTTTATTACTATCGTTTATGAAAAAAAGAACGTAACCGTGAAGGTATCTTATCGTAAACATGTTAAGACCATATGTATACTAACAATTATATAGTTCATATATATAAAAAAAATTACATTACGCAAGGATTCTATCTAAAATTTATAGGTCAGGAGGAAGTTGCCAAAAATATAACTTCTTTATAAACGTACAGGTAGACCATATTAAACCACCATATAAAACCATAACCACCATATAAAAGCTTGTGGGCAAATAAAGGATATAAATGACACGATAAAAACTCGTACCACGGCGTGACAAAAACTGTATTCAATTTATTCTGTAACGTTGCTTCATCCTGTAATACAGCTTATTTCGGTTCCTATTATTTAGCTGTCAGGAACAGGGCAGTAACTCAGCCCGCTGAACACATATAAGTCACATTTAGTTAACCGACGCGACCGAACGTCGTACCAAATGGTACACATTATATCAAGGCATGTAATTTACTTCTTTGTGTTTGACCTTAATTTTGTACGTTTAAGTGAAGTAAATATTAGGTAATTTGTGATGAAGGTGACTAATGATAGAATGTTATTTGGGAAATTAGTAGTTATTATGTTCTCACTATGTTTATTTTTTGGGTTTTTGGACCTAAATGTTGATAAAAATCTGAAACTGTTCTATGGTCGTGCTACGAAATCGGGAGCGTAGCTGTCGTAGTGGGGTTACGGGTACGGCGTAGCTGTAGTAGTAGTGCTACGGCTACGGCGTAGCAACTGCGTACTCGTAGAATTATCTGTTGACTTCAATCACAATTTGTATTTCTGAAGAAAAACTTAGCAGGAGTTTTATTTGTAATTCTGTATATTGAGAGCTGATTTTAAACAAAATAACAGGATTCATATACGTTATACGCAAAATTAAAATAAGAATTCCGTAAAATAATATGAATAATCTCCCTGAACACAAACAGCAATTTATTTAACCTGAAACTGATCCTTTATGCACACTCTTTAACCTTTTAGTCCAATGATGGTGAAACGAGATTATCTTCGGAGCCGCTCCTGAAATCCATTATTTTCAAACACCCCTCGTGTACATTGCTTTATCAGGAAACGAGATTAATGTTCTGTTACTCTGCTTTTTAAACAGTTTAAAAAGAAATCTTTAAAGAGATTTAAAACTTGTTTGTAAGACGATGGCATGGTCAGCAATTAAAGTCGATTAAAACTTAAGTAAGAATATAAAATAATATTGAACTCATATACAAAGTTTCTCGTGAGGAGGTGACCTTGGCTGTAGGAGCAAGTTATGTCTGTCATAAAAATGTATTGTTACCAGAACCAAAGGTATATGCAAAATTTGAGCTCAATCGGCTGGTTTGAAATTCAGTTGCCAGATTTGATGAATTACTAGTACTCATGAACTAACAAGGCAAGTTAAAAAAAGCTTATAATTCAAGTTAAACTAAATCTTATTGCGAACTTTAACCCTAAATGTAAATCAAAGATGAGCCCTCATTGTGTTTAGGTTTCGCGAAAAAGTGTACGTATGTCAAGTCGAAAATCTCACATTAAACGATAGATACGATATGTAGTAAGAGCGAGCGAGATAATTATTAATTCGCGAACATGTTTTGGCGACGTATTGGGAATCTATGTTTAACCATAACATTACATGAAATGGTAAAAACGCTGTCTTTTGAATAATTTCATGTCAATTCAGTTGGTATCTAAAACATAATCGCAATTCGTTAAATTCGTCCCCGACTGTACGTACAACTTATATTATACGACCTTTTGCGACCGAAGTCTCCTCTACAAGTTACAATGTCTATTTTTGGAACTGAAGAACGAATGTTCGTTGATTGTAATTTAGTTAAGAAAATAATTAGCATTTGCTCGGTCAATTTATTTGATTAGATCTTGTGATAGTCTGAAGTATTAGTTGTAGGTACTGTGTTGTTACTTATTATGTAAGGGGTTTAATTGCTATATTAACGGGAATATTAATAGAATTGTTGCTCTGGTGGTTACAAGCGCGATTACTGGGTATGCGGTCTTGGGTTCAATTCCTAGCTCGGGCAAAGAGTTTTTGGTTGTTTCCACCAGGAGTTTTTTAGTAGCAGTTTCGAAGTTTGGATTTGTGACCTCATCCTCATGCTCAGCCTATAATGTTCCCACTGCTGAGACACAGGCCTCCTCTCTATGAGAGGGAGTGGGCTGTAATCCACCACGCGGGCCCAGTGCGGGTTGGTAGATGTCACATGTCTTCGAATTTTTAGTTCTAGGACATGCCGGTTTCCTCACGATGTTTTCCATCACCGTTTTTGAGGGCAGCGGTGATGAAATAAATTACACAAAGTAATGTGCCTGCCTGGTTTCGAACCCACGGCTTACTGCTCGTAAGTCGGGGCTGCCACCACTGGGCCACCGCTGCATTTGTGACCGGTTGATGCCAATAGGGTCGCTCCTTATTAAATGGGATTTAAACATGACTGGCGAAATGTGGGTGAACTATTAGGTACAACACCTCTGCCTAACTCCGGGGATTACAAGCGTAATGTTATGTATATATTGTATTGAATCGAATTGGATTATTGATTGCCAGCATTTTTCTCCTGTGTTGAAAATTTTCCCCTGTTAAGTGTGGAGAATGGAGGTTCTTAGAAAAAACCTGGAATGGCAATCGAGGCGATGCTGAAACCATGCAGTGCTTATAAAGGCGTGATCACCGTTCTTAATATGATTTCTTGTCTATTATATTAGCTTTGTTTTACTTAACATACGTGGAAAGGGACGTGAATGCAAAATAGATATATTTTTACCGCCATAGCAAGCATAGGTCTAAGTCAACGTGAAGACTAGATAGATATTATTTACTGACCAAGAATGTTTTTTAAAAAAGGAAAATCGAAAGCTTGTTATAAAATATGTAGCCAACTAAAAGTTTTATGCTCTCCATAATTTAACCTATATTTTAAAGTTTAATTTATGAAAGCCAATTTGTTTTAACCAGAATTTTAAATAAAACTCATCAACACAAATATCTGCAACATATTTACAAACTTTTTATTTTCTTTTTATTTTATAACTTTTTATTTATTCTCAAAGTCGAAGCTGCAATAGTTGGAAGCCGTAATAGGCGGCGAACATCACATCTGACTAAAAGAGTGATGGATATAAATGTTGATGGATGGAGAGGAAGAGGAGGACCAAAGAAAAGATGGATGGATTGTGTGAGAAAAGATATGAAGGAAAAAGGAATACATGATAGCGTGACGAATGATAGGGGGTCAGAATGGAAGAAAAAAACGTATTACGCCGACCGCAAATGACATGGAACAAGGGTAAGAAGATGATGATGGTTTAAGCTATCGATCGGATACTTTTTCATACTGCACGGTACTGAAACTAATGGACGCTACTGAAGACTCTAGCTAGATGCTGGGCTAATTGTGATGATTGCAAATTCTAAATCTTGACTTAATAATATTCTGAATTAAAATAATTGATTGAATTTAATTGTCTATAAATATTTTATAATAGTGTACCTATGCCCTTCTAATGGGTAGTTTTTTGAGTTACCACAACCTAACTATAAGACCTAATGTATCACCAAAAAATCACACTATTAAATACTTTGACATTGACTGACTCAATTTAGATTACCATCAAAACGCTAAAATAATATATTTAAGACATAACAAAACCTAGTTTTTCTTGTCTTGGCGACGGTGTTTTTCTAAACTGGGAAATAATTTAAGAGATATCTTAATTTTGTGTGTAACAAAAACACTACTAAAAACTAAACAAACTTCTGCAAACCTGTTGACAGCGATGTGGAGGAATTTTTCGACGCCCGGTATTTTTTCCATTTTGATACTTGTAAGTAATATTTTATAATTATTTTAGATCTTTAGATTTGTAATTTGTAAATAATGTATGTACATTCATACAATAAAAAAGTATTTTCAAATACATTGAATCAGTTTTAATCAACAAACATAACCTTCTATCAGTCTTCCATAAGTTGGGGATGCCTACGTTGACCCTTAGTTGTCTTCACTGAATCTATTTTAAACTGACCTATCGGGTGAACTCCCAGGTCACGCGCCTGTACCTTTCATATCATTTTCTACATAAGCTAATATTGTTTTACCTAAGTTTGTTGAAAGAGAGTTCAGTTTCAAATGAAGCCTGTTTTTCTTTGTTTACTGTATTTTGTTTGAGTTTTATTTTAATAAATGATTTTATTTACGTTTTTAGGTAGATTTGTTGATAAGCTTAAAGAAACCAGTATTTAATGCTTTGTTGACGTTTATTCTGGGTTTAAAAAAAGAAGATTAAAGTATTGTAAAAAATCATTTTATTTTTACTATGTTTTATTATGAGGATTTATCTCTGATCCACATATTGTGCAAACGAATTCTGCTAAATTTAATAAAGAGAATTAATGAACAACATTTTCAACGAGTATTCATAGAATACACTCTAAATAATGCATTTTCATGTTCAAAGAAATATTTACTCATTTTTCGACTGCCGGATATTATGTATTCTTCATTATTAAGTGCAAAAACTGAATATGTAGTATGTATATTGCGGAGGTACCTAATGAAAATAAATGCATCATTATTTCAGCAGTACAAAGTACGTGAGTAGTTTCTTGCGAAAATCAATGCAGTTTTAGGAGTATTATGAACAGAGTGTAAAGTTCCTCGATACTCCTTAGAAAAGGGAGAGTCCTCCGACCAGACAGGTGTTATGTCTGGTGGGCAACTGCCCGACAGTTGGTGTCGGGTTTCTCTATATACTCTTAAGTCGATGTAAACTCTGCTTGCGCGATGTAGGAAATTGATGTTAGTTCTTCCGTCGTGTCATAGATGGCGCTGTAGTACTTTTTATTGTAAGTTGCTTTTTTGTAGGTCGCTAGACAGTGATCACAATTGCCAAAGGTTAGCATCCCTGCAATACGGCAGGTATTGGATTCATTACACAAAGCGAGAGCTTCGCATCATGATCACGAAATAAAGTACATACGATACACAACGAACGGGTTTAGCTGAGATTTTCCCAATTATTTCGGATGAAATAACGCTCGGAATTTCGGGAGCTGTTTCGAAATTGCATTTCGTAGTGACAAGCTTCCGCTTCAATGCTTATCCGTGCATGATTTAGTGAATTAGCTTTTGAGATTAAATTTTGTATTGGCGTGATGGTATGCTGGATCTGCTGGTTATTTAGTATCCTTTATACCCAAAAATACAGTTATTTGAAGGTAACGTTAATGAGGTCCATAACCATATGGTAGTGTAAGAAGGAAAGAAGTTCTTCCAATTGAGACTAGCGTTTTTGAAAAATTCTTTGTTCGCAACTGGTTGAAAGAAAAAGAAAATCTTCTGTCGCAACTAGTTCCCAAGAAAGAATAAAAATTCCTTTTCACAATTGGTTGCGACACAGATGTTAATAAAGCATAATGTGGAGTTTATAAGTATGGAAGAAGAAGACATGCTGCTCCGACCCCAAATAAATTGGGATAAGGGCAGGAGAATGATCATGATGGAGTTTAAAAAAGAAGTTGGGGATTAGAAGTCGATAGAATTACTTTATGGACGTCATAAATATGGTAATTATTTTAGAAGCTTACTGCTTGAATACATATCATAAATATAGATGCTATACAAACTGATGAGATGTATTTACAGTAGCTGACATCGATGATATTTGGTGGCTGAGATAGTACTTTTTAGAAGCACATTGATGGTGGCTGAGTTAGTTTTTTAGAGGACAAGTTATATTTTGGACGACATAAATGCTATTAAACAGAATTCGGTTTAATTCCTACCCGTTTTAAATAAATCATTTCAATGATAGATGAAACATGATGTTACGTTACACCATAATTCTTGCAACCAAAAAACATTCCTAAAATTACTTCGTTCGTTTCTCTGAAGTTTATAAAACGATCTAAGGAGTAAAGTTCAAAGTTAGATTCTTGCACAAACACTTAGTTTTCCGGCTTATCGTCCTTATCAACATCCATAAATATTTCCCGTAAGCAGCTTCCCTTGCAAGATTCTGCTGATATTTATTTTCGTTTTAGATTTATTGCGAAGTTTCGTATACTGTGAATATTGCTATGATGAAAAATATAAGAGCAGAAAAAATATATTGTACACACTAGCGAGTTCTTACTAGCACAGGCTGTATTTATGTATTTTGAACAGATGAAGGAAAAAGGAGTAAATGATTGCGTGACAGCTGAGAAGGGAAGAAAAAAACGTGTTGCGGCGACCCAAATGACATGAGACAAGGGCAGGAAGATCGGAAGGGGTCCGAGAGGGCCGATGCCTGCCAGGGTTGCGGGACTGTTCGAAAGAGATACCGTGGCGCTGGAACACAAAGGCCTAAGAAGCAACATGGATGAGTTTTAGTCATTACAAGTCTGACACTCCCTCCCGCTCTGCCCAGAGCAGGAAGGGGTCATTTGACGATTTACCATCCGTAAAAAAAAGTGGCAGGAAGATGATGATGACTACTCATAAAATATCTGTTTCGTTCTAGGATAAAATGTATAAGAAATACCTCATTGCATAACTATATATTTGCAGGTTGTAGTGTAGCAAGGCGTAGCGATCAACCTCCCCATACTTTGTTCTTAACATGGTACGTTGAAAGTATATTTCCGCCACTTCTTGGACAAGAACTGCTAGTGTGCACCAGTCGTGGTGTCTGGCATTTATTTAAAGAGACATTGAGTAATTTTGAGGCTCGAAAGTTCCGATTTTCTGCATTATTCTTTACAAACTACAAATAGATCTAAAGTAATTGTAAAATATGTACTGGTATCAAAAGGGAAAAAGAAGCCATAATTGAATAAATTACGAAAGCCTAAAGAATATTCTGCCCTGCCACTACTCCCCTGGCTGTACAACACAATCAGCATAACTCATGTGTTCCCAGCTACGCAGAGGAGCGCGAACTGATTCACAATGAGAATCTGAAACCGGTGACATTTACACTCGTATAAACTTATACGTACCGCTGCGTGGAACGGATTTTCTACACCCTCATATTGTGTAATGAGGTTAATTTTATAACAGGGTATCAGAGAGAAGCAACCGCAAAACCATGTTCGTTAGTTTGTAGCAAAATATTCATATAGACTTGATTTACGAACTCTTTTAATTAATTAAAATAATTAATACTTTTAGGGGTATGAGAAACAGAATGTAAAGTTTCTCAATACTCCCTCCCGGAGGATGCTCCCTGAAAAGTGAGCATCCTCCGACCAGACAGGTGTTATGTCTGGTGGGCAACTGCCCGGCCGCAACTGAGGAAATCGCTGCGCCCCCGCAAGGGGGCGTGCGGTTGGCGGGGTATGGACTTGGTCCTTTTCCCGCGGGAGCGGGGTGGTGTGCCCGTAAATACGGGCACCCTCGATTTGGGTGCCTTATAGGCGCGGATGGTGGCGAGCGCGCAACGCGCAGCTCGTCAATGTGTGGTTGTCTATTTGTCCGGTAGGAGGCGCCAGCGGCGCTAGCGCTTGGCGCTTAAGTACGGCGAAACGTTACCGTAACGAGCGCCGCTTTCTTCACGCCACCTCGGCGGTCTGTCACCGCCAGGTGAGACCACCGGCTACCCGGTGGAGGCCCAGCGGATGACGACCTGTGCCGGAGGTGGCTTGGGCGCACCCTACCGGTAAGGATGATTGGCCCCCGTCCACAGACACCCTCGAATCGAGCCAAGAGCGCTCCAGACTAAGGGGCCGTGTTGTGAGTGTTTGAGCGGCAATGTACCTGAGTAACACCGCTCATGTGTGCGATAGAATAGCGAGCCCGCGCTGCTCATTCTTCGCGTGAGTTTAATCGATTGTGGAGTCAGGTGGGTATGAGGTGGGGGGGGCGCGCCGTGCCTATATTAACTTAGCACACGACGGGGGGGGGGTGGCAGCGTCGACGTCCGCGGGCACTAGGTCGCGCGGCAGGCGCCGGGAGCGCCGCGCGCGCCCCGCGTCAGGCGGGCGCGTGTGCCATGGCGCTATTTGCGTGAGGTGAGGCCAGGCAGAGGCGTCCGCGCGCGCGAACATGTTGGACGCGAGGCGGCTGCAAAACTCGTCCAGGCTCTCTATCTGAAGGTCCCGCTGGATGGTGGAGTTCCTCACACAGCGAGGGGCGGCGGCGATCGTCCGCAGCGCAAGACTCTGTTGCGCGCGGAGCATCTTCTTGTTGGTCTCGCTGGTGAGTGCGAGCCAAGCTGGGGCGGCGTACGTGATGAGCGGGCGAATGTACGTTTTGTACACGCCCAGCTTGGTACGCAGCGGGAGGCGAGATGAGAGCACTGGACGCAACAGGAAGCGGGCGTTCCTGCACTTAGCGACTGTGCCGCGAACGTGAGCTGTCATCGTGAGGCGACGGTCGATGGTGACCCCTAGGTATTTGACCTGGGGCGACCACGCGACGTCGGCTCTGTCCAGTTGAAGGGGCGGCGGGAGATGGGCGCCGCCAGCGACTAGCGCCTGCGTCTTGCCCACGTTCACCGACAACCTCCATTTCGATAGCCAGTCTGGGTCTGGGCCGCGTGTCTCGCGTTCAGCGAGGTCGCGATGTACGCGGCGTCGTCGGCATACAGCGCGAGCGTGGTGTCGGGAGTAGTGGGGATGTCGTCGGTGTAACATGTATAGCAAAGTGGAGAGACGCAGCTGCCCTGCGGCACCCCTGCCGCGACCGGGCGGGCGCCCGATAGCGCGCCGTCGACCGCCACCCGAAAAGTCCTGTTGGAGAGAAAGGATGAAACCACCTGTATCAAGCGACGAGGCGCGCCTGTCTGTATCATCTTGTACAGCAGGCCGGCATGCCAGACGCGATCGAATGCCTTCTCCATGTCGAGGAATACTGCAACTGCGTGCTCTTTCTTGTTGAGCGTCGCGGACAGCAGGTGCAGTACCCTCGACAACTGGAGCGTCGTCGAGTGCTCAGCCCGAAACCCGAATTGTTCGGCCCGAGGGGTGATGTGCAGAGAGAGGTGTCGCAGCAGGAGTTTTTCAAACACCTTGGAGATCGTGGAGAGCAGCGTGATGGGCCGATAGCTCTCCGGTTTGAGGACGTTTTTGTGCGCCTTGGGCAGCATGATGACGCGCCCCTCCTTCCACGCAGCCGGGAAGACACCCGTGCGGAGGATGCCCGTGAACAGGCGCGCCAGCGCCGCTACTGTACGGTAGGGCAGGTGGCGCAGCGCTATGTTGGTCACGCCGTCCGCGCCGGGGGCCTTTTTCAGCTTTGTGTTCAGAATGGCGCGTCTTACTGCGCAAGGCGAGAAGAAGATTGGATGATCGTCGGTAGCTATCGGCGTGGCGAGGTACTCCCCAAGGTGCCTCTCGACTGCTGCGATGTGCTCGACGTTGGTGGTCGGGTTAGGGGTGAACTGACGCTCCAGGTGCTCGGCAAAGATCTCTGCACGGTCTGCTGCGGAGTATCTTGGCGCCCCGTCGCTGTGTAGTAGTGGGCGTACCGGGGCCGGGGTATTCGCGAGCTGTCTGCAGAGTTTATGTAACAACGCCCAGTCTCCTTCTGCGGCGTCTATACGTTCCTCCCAGCCCACGGCGTTGTGCTCCTGTAGCTTGGCCCTGACCTTCTCCGCGAGACGGTTAAGGTCGCGCTTGACGCGCGGGCATCCAGTGTCCTGCCACCGCTTGCGTAGGCACTTCCTTTGTGCGACCAATCGCTTAATGCTGGCAGGTAGAGGCTTGTAGGTTAGCCTCTGTGGTTGCGTGTCTGTGGTGGTCGCCTCTTCCTGGGCGCGCTGGATGCAAGCGGTGACCTCCTCCGCTAGTCCGTTGACGTCCGCGGCGGTAGTAACGGGCCAAGCAGGAGTGGTGGATTCCATCCTTTCTGTGAATATAGTCCAGTCCGTGACTCGACGTGGCGCTAAAGGAGAGAGTCGCGTCGGCATCTCTGAGAGGACGACGAGAACCGGCTGGTGGTCACTCTGCATCTCGTCGTCTATAACATGTATGGCGGTCTGGCAACTCAGGCCCCTGTGGATCACGATGTCCAGCACGTCCGGTGCGTGCGCCTGGTTGTCTGGGTAGTGGGTTGGTGTCTCTGGGCCGGACACCGTGTATCCGCGGGCCTCTGCGTCCGCGAAGAGTCGTCTACCCCCTGGGTTGGAAGTTTGGCTGTTCCACGCCTGGTGTTTCTGGTTAAAGTCACCGGCGAGGAGTGTTGGGTGAGGCGATCCGTAGAGTACCGCCCGCAGCTCCGCTAGGTCGAGCTGAGAGTTAGCGGGCGGGCAGTAGCAGGCGTAGAAGTTCATGTCCTCGCCGGCGACGTGCAGCTGGACACCCAAGGAGTAAAAAGAGTTGTGTGACGTCACTGGAAGAGGCTGGTGGACGACTCTCCGGCTCACCAGTACCGCCAGACCGCGGTAGGTTTGGCCGAGTGGCGACTTCTCATCCTTTCTGTAGATGTAATATCCCGGGCACCTGAGCCTGTCTGCAGGCCCCAGGAGTGTCTCATTGATGAGCGCCACGTCGATCTTCTGTTCCTGAAGGAGGAGGCGGAGTGGGGCAACCTTTTTCCTAAGGCCGCGGGCGTTCCAGTAGAGAATCCTCAACGGGCTAGGCATGGTAGAGCGATAACAAGTCCGTTAGCCCGTCAAGGATCACAAGCTCCGCGTCCTGTCCCTGTCTGATGGCCCTAATCAAGTCGAGCAGCAGGTTGATGGCGCAGGCGGTGAAGTCCTTGTTCTGGCGCTCTGAGTGGTTAGCGCTAGTGCGTGGTGCGCGACGCCGCTGCTGGTCGTGGGCGACGGCAAGCGGCTGTTTCAATGTGGCCGCCGCCGCTGTTGAGGCGGCGACTGGGGCCGCGTCTGTGGGTGGAGCGGGCCTTCCCGCTCGCTTCCCCTTTCCTTTACCGGCGCCAGCAGCGGCGACGGTGGGCTTCTCGATGGTGGTGGTTGGCGCCGTAGTAGTCGCCTGCGCCTGGACAGGAACAGGGTTCTGCCTAGGTTGCTGCGCGGGAGGGTCGGGTTGTTTACTTCCCTTACTCTTCTTTTTCCCGCGCGGTCTCTTCCTCCGCCTCGAGGCGGGAGCGTCTTGTTTTGACTTGGGGGGCCCGTTGGCTGTCGCCATCAGCGACGTGCTTGGGGCCTCGTGGTCGTCTGTGGTGATGGTGGATGTTGTGGCAGCTGCCGTCTTGGGTCGGCGTTGCTGCGTGATGGCGACAGTGCCCGCTCTTTTATTCCGTATCTCCCTACGGAATACAGGGCATGCGCTGCTACACGCCGGGTGGTCGCCCGCGCAGTTAGCGCAGGTGGCCTTCTCCTCTCTAGAGCGTGGGCACTCCTTGGCAGCGTGCTCTCCCCCGCAGCGCACGCATGCGAGCGGGCGGTGGCACTGGTGCGAGCTATGCCTGAATTGCTGGCACCGGTGGCACTGGGCGGGCCCTCGTTTGCTCCTCCATGCCTCAATACGTACACCACGCATGCACAGGAACACGGTGGTGTCGTAGATTTCCCTGAAATTGGGCTGCCTCCTGAGGACCGCATGAAATATGCAGCCGGGTCGTCCCCCGCGCGCGTTGATGTTGCGCACGTACTCCGGCTCATATCCCATCGTCCTCAGCTCCTCCATGATGTCCTCCGGGTCCGTGTCCGCCGGCAGCCCTCTGATGGCGACCTTCAAGCTCCGCTCCGCCGGCAGCGAGTAGGAAAACCAACTAAGGCCTTCCGACCTCTCTAGGTCAGTGAGGTACCGCTGAACCACCCGATACTCGTCCTCGGTTTCGGGTACGAATTTAATTCCCCCCTGGTATGGACGAGCGTTGGGTGGATGGCCCAGCTTGTCCCTCACGGCCCTGAAGTGGGAGGCCCAGTTGGGGAGCCTCTCTACTACCAACGGAGGGTAGCGCGGCCTCTTAGGTTGCTCCGTCTTAGCTGCGTCGTCGCTCTTGCCTTGTTCAGGGGCTGCGGCGTCGGGTGTCTTAATTCGGGTAGAGTCGTGTCCGGTGGGTGGGCGGCGAGCCGCCTCGGCGAAAGTTGGAGAGCCGCCTCCGGCTCCACCGCGGCGCGGGTCGCGCTGCGGGAGCGGGGGGGCGGTGCATGGTCGCTTTGCCTCTTCGACGGCTTCGTCGTCCGAGCTTCTTGGTCGACGTTGGGCACGGGTCTCGAGTTGAAACTCGTACCCAAACGCCAGTGGGTCGTTATAGGCGGCAGTAGGGGTGGCACTAATCTCTGTGTAGTCTTCTTCATTTTCCCCCAGGATGCTCCCTTCCCTGGAGGAGCACGGCGACATCACTGCTGGCGAGTCTCGTGCTGAGCTGCGAGGTGGAGGTGGTGACATCAGTCCGCCCTGCGACGTAGACGCTGCGGGGGCTGAGCCGCCAGCGGGCGGCGGGGAGCAGGCGACGCGGTGCGCGCGGCTCGGGCCGTAGAGGCGGCCGGGCGAACTTGCGTTGCGGTGCGCGCGGCGGCGGGTGCGGGTGCGGGGTGCGCGGGGCGCACGGGCGCGGGGCGGGTCGCTTGAGGTTGACTTGAGCGACCGTCGTGCGTGACGGGGCGCACACCGGGAGCGCTGGCACGACTTGCGGGCGGGCGGTTGCAGGAACCGGCGGGCCCCGGTGCCTGGGTTGGCACGGGGCGGAAGGCCGAGGGGCGGATGGGGACCGCTGGTTGACGGCTCGCTGTCAGTGAGCCAAGGGTGAGCGGGCTCGGTGTCGGCGAGGAAGGCGACATCGGAGCCGGCGGTGATGATGGTGGGGGCGGCCTCTGCCTCCCTTCTTCAACAGCCATGGATGTTGGGGTGCCGGACGCTAGGTCCCCGAGGTAGGGGAGCGACTGCGTCCTGTTGCCCATAGGGCTTTTCTTGTTTTTCGTCGGCATCTTCCTTGGTGGTGGCGATACCGCAACCGCTACGGTGACTGAGGCACCGGGTGGCGAAAGGAAGAGGCCGTTGTGGCCACACGGGCACCTAAGGTACTCGGGTACCCATGGGGACACAACGACAAAATTTTCCTTTGTTTGATTAACGACGGTTCGGGCGGTTGACGCGAATTTGAAATTTGAACCGTCTACCCCCACTCGCGTTAACAATTTGGGGCAGGCGGCCAATCAGCGGCGAGCGCCAGCGGTGGCGCACGGGCTCCGTTCAACGGCCAGCGGAGGCCAAGCGGCGTGACGGAGAGCGGTAAGAATTTCAGAAATCGCGACTAGGATCGAGCCACTAGCTAATCCAATCTGCCCGGCCGTTGTTCTCGGGCTTCTATATATAGTCTGAAGTCGATGTAAACTCTGCTTGCGCGATTCAGACCATATTAGTTCTTCTGTATAATCATAGATGGCGCTATAGTACTTTTTGTTCTAAGTTGCTTTTGTAGGTCGCCACACTTTCTTTTGCCTTCTTACTTTTTTTCTTCGAAGGGTAGGGTAGGCAGAGGTGTACCTAGTAAGTATTAGGTACACCCACATAACACCAGTTATGTTTAAGTCCTATGTAATAGGGGGCGAGCCCATTCTCATCAACCAGGCACAAATCCAGACTGTCCTGACCGTGGCTGTTACTGATAAATTCGTGATGGAAAAATTCAATAGCATTTTGCCCGACCCGGGATTCGATCCTAGGACTTCATGCTCAGTAGTCACGCTTGTGGTCACTAGACTAACGAGACAATCAAAGCTTCTGTCAATCTAGTTGATACTCGATGTAGAAATATGTAACTCTCTGAATACGGCTGTCACATAATACTTAGAATCATTTACTTGAGTATCTAGCCTGGCCTAGACGGCCATCAGGTACGTTCTCAAGTAAGTAATTCTATCTTGCATGAAGTCCTTTTCTTTTTTCAGGTCAGCACAAATAGACATGCAACGGGCGTTTAAAACGATTGAAGTTTGGTAATTAGAGGTATTCCAACATTGGGCTCCTGTTTAAATGAGTTCACTTATCTACGCAACTATAATTAATCTAGTCAAATGATTTTTATTTTGCAAATAGGTTTTTTTACAAACACTTTTACACGTGGTTTTTTTTTTTTAACTCCGGTATTTCTTACCTGACTACTTAAAGAAGAAACAGTCAAAACAAACCCAGAGTCTCTTTTAAGGTCCAGACATAATCATGGTGTCAACTCACGTGAGGACTATGCAGTTAAGTGTCTGAGATGGTCTTTTGAAGAAAGAACCACATAATTATATTTGAGTGGACCTGTCCAGCCAGTGCAAGTATTTGTCAGTTATCGTGTAGCTCGACTCATAACTCAAGTAGCTCAACGATGTTCACAAATGAATAAGATTCTTAAGTGATGAGTTACAAATACATCTAATTTCCAATTAACTCTATTACCAGTCTCAAACGCGCTTATATTTGAGGAAACATTTGCGCCAGACGGGGCTCTCCTCGAGCCAAAACACTTTCCGTAACGGGCAGCCATCCGCGGTCCCAGTTGTGTCGGCAGCGCCCCCTAATGCACGCTAATGGAACCAATTTGCCGTGTTTTGCTCAACTACGGAGTGGGGAAGTAACGGGCTTGTGGCTGCGACGAGACACACACTGTGCAGTAACCAGCATACGCGTAAAAGGACGAAAACTGAAGCAATAGTGACTTTTGGGAACCCGTTCACAGGCGCGGGTGATGCGACGTCCGTACAAGACAAAACGTCGCTTCGAAAGTCGTGTTGCGCTGTCCTGTAATTCTTTAAGCATGTTGTTTTATATTGTATCTGATTGTGTGTGATGTTGCATTTATTGTTAAATAATTCAAAGATACAAATATTTTATAACAGGGCTGAAATAAATGAATTTTAAGTAACACATTTTTAGGCTATTTCTTTCATTTTATTTTCTCCGCAGTCACGCTTGTAACTCGTCAAGGTTGTAGCTCGTGGCGAAGTGGTTAAAGCTAGGAGTAGACCCAAAAAAGAAAAAACCGAAAAGTGGCCAGTTAAAATGAACTGAATGTGCCGTTATAAAGATAGTAAAACCGTGAGTCTGAGCCGTAGATACGATTTTGCCGTATTAAAATTCGGTCAAACCACTTAGACCAATTCCAGACTAGCTGCGGACACCGGACAATGACAGATACTTCAGAGGTCTCGCGTCCAGTTATTTTGCCTGCAGTATTTTGCGGCCTCATTGCCAATGAGCCTTTTGGCCCGCTTTTCAATCGCCTCAAGTGATAAGACGTATATAGAAAAACCTCCAATACTGTGTATATGTCAATATTAGGTTTTAGTTATTTAGTTCGACTTTAACTTTTGTATTTGTCAGTCATTAAATGGACAGTTTAAAAAAAAGGTCGATTTTTTAGATTATGTCGCACGATAACGTGGTATTAACGTTAGCCAAGCAAACAGACAGCAAACAGCTCTGTATGGTGTCGGACGTAAAGAATAGCACCATCCCATATCTTCCCGTGGGTGTCGTAAGAGGCGATTAAGGGACTTGCCAGAGAATGGGCAGCAGCGTTCTCTGTGCCTTTGTAACATCCGTACTGCGATCGCCAACCCGCCTGCCAAGCGTGGCGATTATGGCAAAACCCCCCAAAATGTCAATGTGACTTGGGGGAGGCCTATGTCCTGCAGTGGACGTCTTTTGGGCTGAAATGATGATGAATGATGAAGCAAACAGACAGTTTGAAATAAATCTCGGGACATTCTAAACTATTGAATTTTTTTTTTCCAAAAAATCGCAAATAGGTAGTTTTTTAATTTATCAAGTATAAGTAACTGCATTTTTCTAATTTGTTTTAAGTGAAAATTGTGAGTCAAAACTCAAAATAAAGGTTTATGAAATATGATCATTCGTTTTTATTAGTACACATACAGCTTATTAGGTAAGGAGCTCGTGGCTAAATAATAAGAGCCGCACTGGTCGATCTTTAATGTTGTTAAGCTACTTGCCGAGGTTAGTCGGTGGATGGGTGACCATAATTAATACTGAGTTTCCTCCGTGCCTCGGACAGCACGTTAAGCCTGTTGGTCCCGGCTGTGATTTGTAGATCTTTGACAGTCGTTACCAGTAGTCAGAAGCTAAAAGTCTGACATCCAGTCAGTCAGACATTACCAAGGGGTATCGTATTGGAGGTCAGATAGGCAGTCGCTTCATGTAAAATACTGGTACTCAGCTGCATCCGGTTAGACTGGAAGCCGACCCCAAGATAGTTTGGGGAAAGGCTAGGCAGATGACGAATATGACGATACAGCTTACTAGGCTTATTCCTCATCTGTCTAAACCTTTTCTAAATGTGCATGTTTACGTCGGCTTCTAGTCTAACCGGTTGCACCTGAATGCCACTATTCTATAATATGGAGTGACTGGCTATCCATGGACCGACCTTGGCAGATGCGGCTTTACCTTCAAGATCGAACCGTGGGGCTGTCTTTAAACCACTTTCTCCCCAGCTTACCAGGTTACTAAGAACACAAAAGCATAACGTACCTATAATTGTTAAATCACGTATTATTTAAATGTAGGGCAAACTCATTACAATAAATCATGTTTATCGACAAATGTGGCGTGTTTTGGCGAAAACCGATGGGTAATTTGGCACTTTAAATAACAATATCAATCAAATCTGACGACTCCTTGGGGAAGTAAATGGGTTATTTATTTATACTGAAAATCGGCTTTATTTTGTTATTTGAATTATTATTAATTAATCTTTAAAAGCAGAGTTAGTTGAACTTATACTTTAAACACATAACTGGAATATTATTGTTACTTTGGGGGGCCGAGCTGTGCTTGGCTGTGGACTACGCCTGCGGTGAAACCCAAAGCCGGCCCCACTGACGCGCGGAAACCTGCCGGACGAGCTGAATTTCATCCCCTCCCAACATCCCGTAGGTAGTCTATAAGTAGTCTATACAGTCCTTTTATCTCTAGCAGCAGCAATCCATCAGCAACTCTACTGCAATGACGTAAAGATCACTGATTTCGACAGAGTTGCAAAAGACTGCAGCTCATGGGTATAGGCGAGCTGCAAACATCTAGTAGATGTTTGCAGCTTGGTTCGAACGTTGTTAATTCGTTTGCTCCTGTCAAACACGAATTAACTAAGCAGGTATTGAAAAGACAAATCGTCGTTTCGTTTCTTTGGAGAGCTATTGGAAAGCTCATAGTGACAGCCAGAAAGTTTGGGCAGAGTTGTTATGGGAGTTAGAACAATAAGGGGAGGGGAAGTTTTTGGCAACCAACATAACATTTTGTCCGACCTGGAAATCGGCGAGCAGTATTCATCTGCATCCGATTCTTGTAGAAGCCGACCGCAAATCCTGAAAAGGCATGATTATGATTATCTGTCTTACAAACTTAAGAGCGTTTATACCCCCTACGGCATTTCATACAAACTTTTAAGTCGTTATTTTCCGAAATGACTGAACAGATTTTAATGAAACTTTCTACGCATAAGCAGTATACATAGGTCTAAAAAGTAACTAAAAAACATTTTCGAAATGTCTTTTAAAAATGTAGATAATTGGAAATTTCTGTTTCTATAGATAATTAAAAATCGGTCTAATTTAGCTGTAACATTATTTTTTGAAAATGTTTTTAGTAACTTTTTAGACCTTTGTATACTGCTTATGCGTAGGAAGTTTCATTAAAATCTGTTCAGTCATTTCCGAAAATAACGACTTGAAAGTTTGTATGAAATGCCGTAGGGTATAAACGCTCTTAACAAACTATAGTTTTCACAAAAGTAAAAATGATTTTACAAAAACATTTTGTGACATTTTGTATAATGTATCGTTTAAAATCAATTTCCGCATGTGTTGCAAAGATAAAACGCTCGAACGGTCGTGAAAAATAATGACAGGAAAACGCCAAAGGGTTAATAGTGGTAGCTGTCGGCAGGATATAGAAAATGACCTGATTATTATTCCAATGATTATGGGGACCAGGGATAATGCTATGGGTGGCGTTGTTTATTATTATTATTGGGCATGGGGAAAGACATTTAAATACAATAGATGGGAGAGAAACGACGGGAAATCGTAATCTATTAGTAGGATCCAACTGGCCTTTGCTCGCTCGACTAGTTTCAGTTTAAGGACAAACTTGGGAACTATGTCATAATGCTTCAAGTTCACATTTTTTCTATAACATTTATTCCGATATTCTGTCTCGTTTATAGTACATTTTGGGTATGGGTTACTAAACGCTTAGTAATAATCCTAGTTTGAATAATAGAGTTTCTTGAAACATGTCTTTGTCTTTGGACTTAATTCAGTATATCGCTATTATTTTATTGACAGGCTAGCAGTCACGTGACTATTGTATTATCACGCGACTATCATATATATCATATTATCATATATATTATATTTTTATTCTTTTTTTTTGGCTTGGATACATCCAAGCCTATATAAAAAAGATTAACACATTATTCATAATTCAACAATATGCCGCTGCTGTAACCTTCAAAGCTTGAAAACGGCGCATGCCACGCTACGCTTCACTTCAGAGATAAAATGATTTATTGTATCCGAAATTACACAAACAAAACTGCCAATACCCTTACCCCTCGATATTTAGAACCGCCAGTATATTGGAAACCTCATTAATATCGTTTAATCCATAACAATGGATTGGGATAACATGCCCGTATCCCGTCACGTTGGATCCGAGCGCTACCAAACTAAGTAGAATTGGCAGGTGTTGTATGTGTGTGTGTGTGTCTATCGGGGGTGTGTAGGTGTGGGCCAATCTGATTACTGGCTGAATGGATTATACGGGCTTCGATACATGACGCTGTCGTTATTATAAAACTTGTTGCTTTTTATTCATTCATTCATCAAGTCGAACCTCCTTTTCAACAGTTTATTTTATGACGAGCCCTTAATCATCTCACGACCCGTTTACCACCAAAGGACGTGTCCGTGAATAAAAACCAAAAGCTAGAACCGTGTTTTCTCTGATATACTATTGTTTTGTAATAGAGAACAGTAAAAAGCAGTAAAGTAGAGAATGATTTACACAAAAGTTTGAAACATGAGTAGAGTTCAAAATATTCGTGGAAAGCGGAAGTCTGAAAATAGACAAAACCTCACGTAGGCTGGCTTTCGTTCATCCTTGCGAACAATTGTTCTGTTGTTCAGTCGGCAGGTAAAATATGAATGGGATAAAAATACGAGGCAAAATGACGGATGAGGGGTGGATAGGCATCGGGTTCTATACTTTAAATGGAAAATGGCTCTGAAGTGGCTATACATATTTCAAAGACCAGGTACTTTCTTTGACTTTGATTAATTAAAAAATGCCTTCGTAAAATTAATGTCTCTTATTATATCAATTATGACAAAAAAAGGTTTTATAAATGTAGGACCGCACAACTAATATTGTCGTTATTTAAAAAAAAAAATTTCGAGGTTAAAACATTAATTATTTTACAATAAATTTACCGAATAATGATAATTTAAGAAACATAGCAATCGATAAAACATTGCATTAGCATTTTTTTAATACGTTTAAATCAAAATCGAGTTCTACCAGGGTTGTCCAATGTAACGTAACGACGTTAAAATGAACAACGAGTTCGCACTCGTTGTTAATTTTCACGACCTGAATTTCTGACCAGTTCTGGCCAATTTTTGACGCTGTCAGTCAAATTGTGGACCATTGTTTGTCTGACAACGGTTTGCGCATTATTTGGCCATTTTGGTTCAGTCTGTGGCTATTTACACAATAATGTTGAAGGTGAATGAGAAATGAGTGTTTTTGAAATTTTTCGTTTTCATATACAGGGTGTAACGGAAAGGGTATATACATACTTAAGGGTGTGCTACAGACCATCAAACTGAACATGTTTCTCCACATTTATTTATTTATTTTACTATTTATGTACTCACAACGTAAGAGTAGACAGCACAGTAGAAAATAACATGAAATATTTGAGTACAAAGGCACAAAGTTAATTCTTGTTAACTATTTACTTCTGAAATATTGAGAGTAAAAGTATAAAGGGAGAATTTAAACCCTTTAAAATGTTAGTCGGTAAGTCAGCCAGAGGGGATCCTGAAAGTCGTTTTGTTAAACGGACACCTGATCTTAAACAAAGTCAAGTGTTTCTCCTGAAACATGACTGAAATCAAGAAACTTTCACTTGTAAAAAGTGTAGGCTACAATTTTCCACTCGTTAATGTTAGGTTGCCTTAGTTGTGAGAAAAAGCTTTTTATCACACACAGCTTTTTTTTTTAAAACTGTGGATAACAGAAATTGAGTGTGCATTACAGGATCATATTTATGTAGTAGTTTTAATTTAATAAAATAAAAATTGTAATGTAACTCGTTGTTAATCCTAAATAAAAAAGAATTAAAAAAAGATGAGGCTCAGTGATGACCAGTTAATCAAAATTGCAGGATGGAAATGTTCTCCAAGGGCTGTGGGACTGTTAGAAAAAGATACCGTGGCCCTAGAACACAAAGGGTTAAGAAGGAACATGGATGGGTTTTCGTCGAAATGTTATATGCTGAGTTTCAGTATCGACCTGTATCACATTGTCAACAAATACAACACAAAACAATATCATTATTTCTGTCATTTTTCCCAAAGCCTGTCCGTGATGCAAGATCTGGGAGTGACATGTTCAGCCGTAATGTCAGCAGCATTCGGAGCCGATATCCGGAATGAACGGTAGGTGTCGCTGCGGTCGCTGGCACGTCTTCATTTCCTCTGTTTCCGGTGCGACCTCCACCGGAAGTGGACGCCTAACCGTTCAACCTAGTTTTTACAATTACGTAACGTATTTTCGATGGATATTGTTTCTTCTATAGAACTTGAGAAAAAAACATATTATTAATAGATCGCTTAAACGCTCAATAAAGAACGAACTTTTAAAATGTAAAAATCATAAGAATCCAAAAAGCCATAATTGTCATAATTCCCATTAAAAGAAATGTCATCATTAAGTAAACGATCTAAATAAAAAAGCACTATTTTCAGCGCTTTAGCTTAAGTGTCTGTGATTTACGGAAGAAAAATACGTACTGCCTCCACACCAAATAAATTAGCATCACGCAGGAGGAAGTTGATGATAAAGGGAGCTTAGATATCAGTGTAGCCATAAATATTAATTAATTTTTCGTGCTCCTACACCTTCGTCCAACATGACATCTGCAAATGCCCTGGCTTAGAGAGACTTAAGATCTTTGCTGGCTGCTCGCAGGAGACAGTAAGTGAGGGGAAGATTACCACATTTTGGTAGTCACAAACTATAAAGTAGATTTCAGTAAACATGGCAGTGTCTTGGTCCTGATGTAAAGTTGACGGTTGGCGCAGTGGTTGAGCGATCGACTGCTGCGCTGCGTGTCGCGGGTTCGATCCCCGCACGGAGCAAATATTTGTATGGCCTACAGATAGTTGTTCCGGGTCTGGCTGTTTGTGTATGTCAGTTTAAATGTTTGTAAACGCGCCCACGATACAGGAGAAATTCCTAGTGTGGGGCAAAGTTTTTTTAAAAAAAAAAACAAAAAAAAGTAAAGTTATATTTTATAAAAATCCAATTTCAGTCTATTTGGAAAGAAAAGTAGGAAAGTAAATAATTATATTTATTTGGCACATGCCACGGTCAGTTTTAGTGGTAATAATGATACGATGACATTTGAACGAGAGATAAACCACTGTCTACAAGTACTAATAGAATGGATGGGTGCGAATAATTTAGGAATGAATATTAACAAAACTAAAATAATGACTTTTTAGCATTGGCCCCGGCAAGTGTAGCTTATCGACTTGTTCGGATTCAGATTCAGATTAATTAATTAATTGTAAAGCATAGGTACGTTATAAGTTCTTATTTGGTAATACATTGAGGGCGCTATGTTTTGCCTCTATGGCGTATAAAAGTAGCAATACATGCAATATAATTAAAACAAGAAATTATTATAGATACATGAACCACAACTCGGCTGTTTACTTAGTTAAAAGCCTCTCCTAAATAAATTAATTCGCCACATTACATATTTTTCTTATAATGAGGAACAAGCAAGCAAAAATGCTGGAGAACGTCTTGTAAAAACCTCAGAAAGAAAATCCAAAATGTGGTTATACCAACTAGAAAATAGTTACGTGTGAATTGAAAGTAAGCTGACTAAACAAAAAAAAACACTGATTTCTTTGGACATGATTGGATAGAATAAACAATTAGGTGTTCATGTAATTACTCTTAATTGGTCAATGGACAGTAATTTCACCTTTACGCGAATTTCTTTACCTAATCTTTCTTTCAGTCGTTACGTCTTGCCAAGAAGAAAGAAAGAAAATTGTTTTTATTTGGCATTAATAACACCTTAAAATTATACAAAATAAATGAACAAACAAGACTAATAATGCCAAAAGGGCTTCAGCTCAGCATAATGCCAGATGGCAACACAAGGTGTACCACCTGACGCTGATTTTCAGTTGCAGCCCACGCGTGCCATACGCTCGAAAACATAAACAGTCACAGTCATATTTAAAGTTTTTTTTTTTCCTGCATAAATTCCAATCGAATTATATTTGTCCTTTGTAATATACTGGTATTCAGGTGCTCGCAGTTAGACTGGAAGCCGACCGAAACGTAGTTGGGAAAAGGCTAGGTAGATGATGAACGTGTGAAAATCATTTGAAATTTCTTCATCATCATCATCAGCCTATTATGTTCACAGTTCACACTGCTGGGACACAGGCCTTCTCTCTATGAGAGGGACTGGGCTGTAATCCACCACGCAGGCCCAGTGCGGGTTGGTGGATTGGTCACATGTCTTCGACTTTTTAGTTCGAGGACATGTCGGTTTACTCACGATGTTTTACTTCACCGTTTTTGAGAGCAGTGATGATGAAATAAATTACACAAAGTAATGCGCCTGCCTAGGTTCGAACCCACGGCTTACTGTTCGTAAGTCGGGGCTGCCACCACTGTGCCACCGCTGCTCTCTGCTGCTCTATTTCTTAAGGCAATTCTATTAATTTCCACATTCAAACAACGAATATTAGTTACGATTCTTATTATTGTAACCTCACATAAACTTCCACAAAGCAGTACCTATATTCTCTCCCTTGTTTCCAATTAGTGGCGAGGTCGTTAGAGGTCGTGAATGTCTATGGGCACAATATGGAGCCCGTCTGTGTTCGACACTGTGCGACACCGCGCGACACAATTAGACACAGAACGGCTTATCGTATGGGAACAGGCGTTTTGATAAACGTTCACATACGTATACCTCTCACAAGTATGTGAGAGGTATACGTCGCTGAGTGCCAAATTATGTTGTGCTCCCGTTTTGCACAGGTACAATCTAGGTACTGATGTAGGGTCATGTCTAAACATGTTTCAGTGTAAATATGGTTGTGTCATACGCCTTAGGCCCATGGCACACGGCGTATTTTAAACGCGCAGACGACGCGCGTTTCACGATCGCCCCGTGTGTTTGCTTACAAGGTTGCGTTCAAATCTCGTTTGAAGCACGTAAACGCGCGTCATCTGTGCGTTTAAAATACGCCGTGTGCCATGGGCCTTATGTAAGAAATTCTTCAATTCAGAGATCTTCAGATTTGAATTCCGAATTAAGAGATCTTCTGATCAAAGCGCTCGTCACGATGGACACAAAAGCATAGTGTGCAAATCAAAAAGCAGTGGGTGTTCAAAGAATTACATTTTCTAAAAATGTTAGCTTTCTCTTTCCTCTTTGCGCTATAAAGTGCCAATACATCGACAGCTGTCAAACTTGGATTCCACTCCTCGTACATCCGATCCATTTTCCTGTTTGCAGTACAAACATGTCTGTAAATGATCCACATACATTTCTTAGATGTATGGTGTACATTCAGCAATGTACAAATAAAAGAATGCGATGTATTGTGGACGTGGTTTGTCCGGTACTGTTGTACCACGTGTAAGTGATAGACATTGTTCCTGCTTTTATTCCGGCGTATTGAAAAATAGTGAATCGGAAGACTACTTCTATAGTCAATGTAATTTTATAAATTATGTTTTGTAATATAAGCTATGGAGTTTAATAAAAAGAGTTGATAAAGTACTCGGTCTATTTTAAAGGGACAACCCCTGCATGCTGTTGATTTCTTTGTTCAACTTTTAGCATATTATACATACACGTTACAGGCCAAAACCAATATCAGGCCGAGGCCAAACAAGTTTATCCTAGGCCAAAGAAAGAGCGAAGTGAGCTCACGTCTTGGGGCACCCTGACTCGGACAGGTTAGGGTTGAAAGGGATATAGTGAGCGAGCGAACTGAAAGCCGCCATTCCCTTCATGTTAGGTTACTTTAAACCCTGCAAACAGAAATATACGTTTTTTTATAATATTGTTTGAATGACACAACAATGAAAGGTCTATTTGATTAAGATACGATACATTGATGATCACAGTTTGATATAATTTGAAGGCAGATTTGGTAGAGAAAAGTTACTGTGGCCGACTACTTGACTTGACTCTATACTCGAAAGTTTTTCGATAGACATTTCGATATTAAATATATCCACAAAAAAAAAACTAGTACATTAAAGTACAAAAATAGTGTGAGTAAATGAGTATTAATAAAAACCTCTCCAACGTTTATTTAGGTCAGAGATCCCGCGCGAATAACTACTCATGTCTATTTATCGAAGTTTCCGCCAATTTTACAGACGCCATTTTGTGAAAATATAACATTTATTGTTATATTCTTTGGGGAAATTTGCGCCTTTCATCTAACGTTTTTATCATCTTCAGTTTCGCCTTGGGGTGGGATCCTGAAGGTGGAATTAACCTTATTAACCCCATCCGAATCCTTTGGTCCCGTTTGAGGGCCCCTTTTGGCCATCGCGCATTACGTGATCGCTACGACATTGATCCCTACTTCACGTACGATTAGAGTTTAAGTTTGCCGGTATGAGTGTAACCCATTTGGGTTCCTCGGGGTCTTAACGGCGGATGATGTAACTAACCCATATGGGTTCCACGGTGCCGTGCAGGTATTGGATCGAAATATGGGTACACAATATATATTTTTACTCTGTTTTTGTTAAGGATTGTGCAATCTTTTTCGATAAGACGTGCCTCGAAAAATATTTTTCTGGGACGAAGAACCCCGCTTTTACTTTAACCGTATTTGGCCTTTCTTTTTGTGACATGTCATCCAGTTTTTGAGGGAAAGTCACGTTGTTTATGTTTTTATTCTAATAATATTACGTCATAGAATTGATATCTTAGAAAGGTTGTAGTTAAATTCATCTCAGAATCACCCAAGTTTAACCGCGGTGCGAAAAACTAGTCACAGTATTACATACACACTTACCATTCAAACTATTGTTTTATTCAGTAACTCAACTCTCTCATTTCTAAACTTCAAAATTATAATATGTCTTCAAAATTTTCGTCACAACATCAAAACCAACTAATAAGCTCTCAAAACCGTACACGAACTAATAAGCGGAATGAAATAGCGAACGCTCCGGAATATCTCGTTGTAATACCAGCCTGCATCGTCGAAAACGTGTTAATATTGATTTAACGAAGTTAAGCCCATCAGCGGGTACTACCTATGTTTGCGAACTGTTTGAAACACGGAGTAGTTAGTCCATGGAGTCGTCGGTTTAGTGTGTTCGGTAAAAAGTTTTATGTTCTATGTGTTGTTCTTGAATGGAAGAAAAAGACAAACTGCGCCGACCCCCAAATAAATTGGGATAAGGGCAGGGAATGATGATGAAGATAGTGTGTGATGATGATGATTAATGATGATGAAGGAACTGAATGTTCTGTGAATGTTTTTCACAAAACATTCAGTTTACATTTAGGAATATTTAATTTAAAAGGCTTGACAAACGATTAGTCACAGTAAAAAACTATGTTTTTGTGGAGACGGTAAGATGTGTTCCATTTTTTGTTAATTTTTTCGATTTAGTTGCTTTTTTGAGATCAACAGCTAGAGTTGTGTGGCATTACACAGCGGAAACCATATAAAAATTAAATAGACACTGCTTTTCCAATCAATCAGATTGGAGGCGGGAAAAATGTATGTCTTCATAATATTGCCGGCATTTTAAGAGAAAAAGAAAGAATTAACACACAAAATTTGCTTACCCTCAACTTGGATAAAACCAGGTTTAACACTTTTAGTCCAAGGAAAGCGTCACAGCCAGCTCCACCCTTCCGTCTAACAGCTCATGCGTGCCATACAATGAGGACTGCTACCTGTGACTGTCCTGAAGTTATGCGCACGGACTCAATAAAATATCTTGGAGTCTGGGTCGACAGCACGTTGACATGGTGTGAGCAAATCCATTCGCTGGTCTCTAGGGTAAGAAAATTAATTTTTGTTTTTAAAAATCTCAGGTCCTCCGCCAACTTCTCTACCCTGAGAACTGTGTACTTTGCTCTTGCTCATTCCGTTTTAACGTACTGTATTTCGGCCTGGGGTGGTGCTGGAAAATGTCTTTTGCTGCGTTTAGAGAGGGCGCAGAGGGCTGTCCTTAAGGTAATGGCCTTCAAACCCTACCGCTTCCCTACAAGCGAACTGTACACGTTATGGAAGCTTCCTACAGTAAGGCACTCTTTTGTGTTAAGTACAGTGTTGCGGAAGCATTCAAACTTGGCTTTTGACCCTGAGTTTAGAAGACAAAAACGTAGAACTGGCAGAGTCTGCCCTACATCAAGTGTTAAATTGGAAACTGTCCGCCGGCAGTTCGCTTTCTGTAGTCCCGTGCTTTATAATAAAATAAATAAAGTTCTTAACATTTATCCACGTACTCTCCGGGATTGCAAAAGTATTATTGATAAATGGCTTCATACTCTCACATACGAAGAATTGGAAATTTTAGTCAAACCCTAAATATGGATTTTTCATCAGCAGACAAGCACACCAAATACACGTAGCGTAGAGTGTGCTCGGGGGGAGGTTCCACAAGCACACTCTACACTTACACCCCACAGACATTGCACTACACTCTCATACAACACTCCCGCATGCACAACACTAAACACTTACCTATTTTAATTTTTTAACTGTCTACTAATTTATTTTTGTTTTTTATTATTATTTGTTATTGTTCTTTTTAACCCTTACTGTTTATTTTTTAACTTTGAAATGTGGAACGATGTCGTCTCCCTCTTGGAGGTGGGCGTTAATAGCTGCGACACAGTTTTGCAACTAATGTAGCTATTTACGTACGCAATTAATTTGTAATATGTGTTTTTGTTCCAATAAAGATTATTATTATTATATCCTTTATTTATTTTCTTAACATATCCTTTACATTTTTAAATATTTTTACAAAACAACATATTATTATATTATTATTAACATACACGGGTTTGGTATAATTATACAAATACGATATTTTGAAAAATTATTACCAAAAGCTCTTGTCTCAATATATTGCCAGATAGCAACACTACTTACTCATGTTGGTTTTGAGCTATAGCTAGAAAATTGTCTAAAGCCGCTATCTTGTTTTTCAACACGAAGGTCATGAATTTGTTACGGCTAAAAGTTGGAGTACGATTACACCTTCTTTTAGCTGGCTGTACCTCGGTGTGGCTGGAAGGAGTTGGTTTTAAGCTTTTTATAGCCTTTTTATTTATGGGTGTTACGGGATACATTTGAGTAAAACTAAACCTACTCTTCTTTTTATTGGATATTTCATGCAACCAACTTAGATATAGTGCTAGCCGGCAGCTACTACGGTGCCACTCGCTGTGCTCGCTTTGGTTTGCGTGCCTTGATCACAGTTGTAACCTAACCCATTTGGTCGGTATACCCCAGCAATGAAAAGGATATACCTAAGTTTAACCAACTGCTACCGGCCGGACCTAGGTACAGCCGGCTTTTAGCCGTTACATATCAACGCCATACGAGCGGCAAAGATTCATGTAAGTAGCACTGTATTTCCAATTAATCCGCGCTTTCTTCCCTGTGAACACTTGGTCCGACTGCTCAGTCCGATCAATCGGACCACACGAACTATTTTTTCCTTTTCGTCCGATTAATCGGACCAAGTGGAATCACAAGTTCTAAAAGTCCGATCGATCGGACAACCCATTATTTTTTTTCCTTTTGGTTCGATTCATCGGACAAAGATCAAAATTTTTTTATGCTGTCTTCGCTATATTGTTACTCCATTTCCTACCTACTCAGTTGAGCGTCCAAACTACATACGTAAGCTTGTTTGTAATGCCTGGGATCTGTTTACCGGACTGTTTATGTAGCGGCACGCGTGTTTGTTGTATATGTATGTGTAGGTACTGGAAAATAGAATGTTGGTTCAGAGATAGTACGGGAATTACATAAGTTGCATTCTTGTTCAATATACGATATTGGTTAGGAGCTGTACCTATCGCAACTATGATAATCCTGTATGTGGCAGTGCCAACATAAGTCCACTTTTAGAAGACTGCTTGGATTATCTTGTATGTAGTAATACCAACTGCATTATATTTAGAGGTAGAAAGAGGAGGGAAATATAGGCGATAGCATTTGTAACTTTACCAATAAAGATGCAACTTATTGTGTTCTTAGACAGAAGTAAGTAAACTGTCACAAATATATTTCACCCTAGACATTGTTGCTTTAACGACGTCATTCTTTAGAATGGTTATCTTTGATTCCCAAGAGTTAAGCATGTGATATTATTTCATAGTACCTACAAGTTATTATATGACAAAACTGCTGCAACATATTATCATCCATCGAACCAAAAGATAACTGCATATTACATTTTATACGAATCCCTAAAACTTTCTACATAATACGCAGCGACAGGATTTTATTTTTATTTAGGTCGTAACATAACATGACGTATCTTAAGCAAGGGAACGTACGCATTCTGCCTCTATGCCCCGGATCAAGGGAAGATTGAATTTACGTGTAGACTCTTTTGTGTATTACTTCCACAGACTATATGTTGCGTATCGACCTCCCTATGTGTTTCTGCTTTCATTGCGATAAATTGATTTATATTTATTATCTGGCTTATGTATTGATATGATCAATATATTTGTATTGAGAGGAAAGAAAAGAAATGTATTTACTTAGCACAAAGTATATTAATTGTTACAAAAAATATTTTGGTTTCAGAATGGAAAAAATGCGAAATGATAGTTAAATGTAGCGGACTTAATTTACTCGACGGTTTCCCTAAAATCATATTGTACTTTGTTTATTTATTTATGTCAGTTCCTTTTACTTCGTTTCCATTTTTCTTTAAGGTAAATGTAACCAGTAACGTAATTCTCCATAACACCTTTTAGTCAAAATCATATGGCGGTAGAAAACGTATAATGAAATATTACTGATGACTAGCTTACCAAATTATTTCAAATCGAATTACCATAATATTTATAACCTGAATTTTACTTGTGTGGTGTAAATGATACCAAGAATTGTAAGTGGAAACAAAGTAGGCATAAGACAAGAACGGAAATAGAGCTACTGCGAAGTAAAGTAAACCAAAAAAAGGGTTCGTGTAATAAATGGCATAAATTAGCATACCGTTACCTACAATCGTTTATACTTTATAGTACGTAATACACTTGAGTTACAGTTAGCTACATAAAATATAAATAAGTTTAACTTTATGTGGTTGAGTCTTTTGTCGTATGTAAGAATGAATTTACATATTTACGTGTGATTAGAGTTGTACAGGACGGGCCACTTCAAGTCAACGTACAGTTTGATCGTAGATCTAAGAGATTTGTCGTCATAAAAAACTTCCAGAGACACTATTATTGTATTTAGACGGGTGGGTCTCCAATACAGACAAAAGTACTTTAAAAGACCCATACTCTGAAAGCTATTAAAGTGCTCCGAACTATAACGATACGTGCAGACATCATAAACTTAGAGATTCGTACATGTATACTCCACTTACTTGCTATAATTGTTTCCAGAATTACACATTATGTAAGAGTAAACTCTTGAATGAAGGCCGCAAGGCGAAGGCCCTCACCTTCCGCCTGACGCAGGTCCTCACCGGACACGGTTGTTTCGGGAGGTTCCTGCACCGAATCGGGCGGGAGGAAACGCCCGGGTGTTACCACTGCGAGGATTGGCCGGAGGACACGGTGGAGCACACTGTGGAGCTCTGCCCTGCTTGGGCTGAGCACCGCCGTGTCCTCGTAGCGGCGATTGGTGGCGGCGACCTCTCGCGTCCGGCCCTGGTTCAATCCATGGTCCGGAGCGAGAGGGAATGGGAAGCCGTCGCCTCCTTCTGCGAAGCAGTCATGCTAGCGAAGGAGGTGGCGGAACGTGAGAGAAAAAAAAATAAAAAAAAAGGCCGCAAGAAATCTTCATGTGCGCTTTGAAGAAGAGCTGGAGAAAACAAGTTTTCATCTTCCTGCCGTTGTCGGTGCATGACGTGTTTTTCTTGCATTTTCAATTTATCAACCGTCACGCTATTATTTACTCCTTTTTCTTTCATATCATTCCTCACACAATTCATCCATCGTTTCCTTGGTCTTCTTCTCCCTCTCCATCCATCAACGTGTATGAAACAAGTTTTATTCTTAAAAAATTACTTAGGAATTTTATTCGAAACCAAGATGATTTCAGTGACGATCGTATTGTGAAAAAAAAATATTGCACCTGTTTTGCGAAGGGTACGGCAGAGGTTCATCCACATTTGGTCAGTTGTCTTGTGTTACATAAAAGTGCACGTCTTGGCACACATTCTCACATAATGTACATTTTCAACGTGAATGATGTAACCCAGGTTTTGTAACAATATTCTCATTAAGAGTGTCCATGGAGTTTCTTGCCCATTCTTTTCCACAGAGACATACGGTTTGGAATGGGGAACTATAGTACTTTCACAGTTATTATGCCTTGTGACTGGGACTGTAGTTTCCTTTTATTCTTGACTTGTTTCGACACTACAAAAGTGCCTGCTGAAACTGGACTACTTGATATAAATACTTTGATTTTGATTTCAAGTTTAAGTCCCAAAGACAGGGCCAGCAAAATAATCGTATAGAAAGAGAAGACAGTGTTTACCTTGTATTTAAGTTACCCTGTATTTTCAAGCTAAAAATCTTACATTATAAAGCAAGCCAACCTATAAAACTTCAAGCGCTCATCCTGCCCTCTTTCCTCAACAAGAAATCTCTTAAACTTTAATAAATTCACAACAAAATTAATATAAATCGCAGCAACAATGTTTACGTAGGATTACTCTAGAAAACTGTGAAGGGTAGCGTTTTTCACAGAGAATATTAATCAGTTTGTTAATTAAAAATAGTTTTATGACGGTCGCACGGCGGGGTGTGGCCCCGAGACTTGTGAATTTTGAAAAAACTGTAACGGTATGAAACAGCAATTGAGAGCAGCGGCGGCCCAGTGGTGGCAGCCCCGACTTACGAGCAGTAAGCCGTGGGTTCCAACCCAGGCAGGCGCATTAATTTGCGTAATTTATTTCGTCACCGCTACCCTCAAAAACGGTGAAGGAAATCATCGTGAGGAAACCGGCATGTCCTAAAACTAAATATTCGAAGACATGTGACATCTACCAACCCGCACTGGGTCCGCTCCGCTCTCTTAGAGAGGAGGCCTGTGTCCCAGGCTGATGACATACGTAACGGTATGAAATATTATCACGACTTTAAAATGAAAACTGACTGAATCTTTGGTCTAGTGGTCACAATCTCGACTGCGGAGCATGAAGCCCTGTCTTCGATTCCCGGATCAAGTAAAGTGTTATTGAGTTTTTCGATCAGGAATTTATCAGTAGCAGCCACGGAGCATGGATCTGTGCCCGGTTGATGGCAACAGATTCGTCTCCTATTACATGGGATTTAAAACAAAATTAGCGAAACGTGGGTGTACTCTAAGTATTAGATACACCTCTGCGGCATTACAGGCGTGATGTTATGTTATGTTTAATATGAAAAGTATGTGTGAAGATGTGCTTGTGTTATAAATATAAATATTTATAGTATAAATAACTCTTGCAACGGGATGTTTACCGTTGTTTATTTTCCGTTTTAACGTTTTTTTTATCCGTGGTCATGTCGTTTGTAACAGTGCCGAAATATCGGGAACTCGAAACAAATAATAAACATGGTAAATATCCCGTTGAAAGTGTTATTGCTAGTGTTAGTGACCATGTCAGTTTAAAAACTCATATAAATATTTATGTAAGACAAAAGGTATTTGTAGTTTTATAACTTGTTGTTTTTTGAAACAGTTGTGTCGCTTTCTTGTGGGTCATTATGGTCATTATCTTATTTATTTTATTATTTGTTGAACTAACGCCTTATAAATAAATAGCACATCATTGCTGCTTAATTACTATGCTTGTAAAATTTATTGGTAATTGTAACGTGTTATCATGTTGAGTTGGGATAACATCTCTGCTGCCTATCCCCCTTACCATAAACACCACATTTATTATAATTACACGCGTAAACCGACATTCAGTTATGTACATTAAGAATACACGGCTAAACGTCTTATCTCGTTACTCCCTACATTTATAGGGTTCCGTTGCAAAATGGCAAAAACGGAACCCTTATAGATTCGTCCTGTCCGTCTGTCTGTGCGTTCGTATGTCAAAGGTATTTTACTCCGAGACTTTTGGCACCGCATAGTTGAAATTTGGAGAAGAGGTGTCTTCTATGAACTGCTTCACAAAAATGAGGTGAAACAACGGGTAAGAAAACGGGGTTGCCCTCCATGCATGTAAGTGAAGGTTTAAATATGGAACTCACTTTGACAGTAACTTTTAAAGTAAGGGGAAAAAAGTGCGTTTGTAAAACCGAAAAAGAACTTTCAACGACAATTGCTTTAATAAGATTTGATTTTAAGCTTTTGCGATTTGTGATTTTGTTGTGAAACTGCAGTAGTAATTTAATTTTTCATTAATATACTATGACAAATTTCGTTTTGCTGAAGCGTAAATTTACCTATTAATGAGCGTTAAAAATATTGTTTTTATATTGTTTGGTGTTACGGAACCCTTTGTGTGTGAGTCCAACTCGCACTTGGCCGGTTTTTAGGGTTTGCTACCTCAAAAGGAACAAACGGAACCCTTATAGGATCACTTTTTTGACTGTCGGTTTGCCTGTCTGTCTGTAAAGCCCCTTTATCTCGAGAACGCGTGAAGGTATCGAGTTGAAGTTAAAAACATATACTCAGATTTATAGTCCCTTAAAGCTGAGAAAAAATCAAACTTCTAAGTTAACGTAAAAAAAGATTTTGCCGTTTATGCCGCATTCAACGTACATATCGACACTCTCAAGGGGTTCAAAATGTATAGGATACTTCCCGTTGACCTAGAACTATGAAATTTGGCAAGTAATATCGTCTTATAATACAAGTACAGAGAAAAATCTGAAAACTATAAATTTGTTATAAAATAAAAAAAAATATAGTCTTCATTTTTCATAATTTAATTAACGAGCATAACAAAAGTGAATTTGTACGGAACCCTCGGTGGGCGAGTCCAACTCGAACTCGTCCGGTTTTTTAAATATGGCTGCTCCTGTCAGCTTAACTGCGTTATATGGCTACATAATAACCAAAGTTATAGCTACGTACTCAGAGAATTATGTGCTACGCCATGCTACGAGCGGTCGTAGAGGGCGCTACGAGGCTACGGCGTAGTAATTAAGACCGGTTTATTGAGGAAGTAATCTCCGGATAGCATTTTCTTCTGTTCCTTTTCTCATTTGCCGTTAGTTGTAGACGTATTGTCTTATCTTTTAAATGGTGCAGTTTGCAGTTAGGTTAAGAATAAACGACGTTAATGGCAATTACGTATAAGCTTAATTAACGTATAAATACTACACAATTAAACTTTGAGGTTTTTTTGGCCCTAGCGTTAAGTCATTCATTTTGTTAAGATTTTTGTTCAAACCCAATGATTTATGTATAAACATAAAAGGACCTCGCCCAGTGGTTGGTCGAGTCTTCACATGCGTCGTGACCAAAGGGCTCTTTATTTCAAGCCAAAATATCATCATTGCACTTTAACGTGGCAATACAGGCCCACTGACCGTTATGGTATTTTTTATTCTCATTGAAGCACTTCTTCTCAACTTGTATGTACTACCGATTTCACTGACGGTCGACCACTTTTCAACCTTATTCCTAAGGGCATAGAGGGGTATAAAGTGGCAAACCGTCAGTGAACTCGGTAGTACATACTATAGTATAAGTATTAAAAAAAACACGAACAGACAACTTATATTTCCTTAACGTTATTGCATCTTCCACTAGAAATGCAACAACATACTATCAGCTATATTCCACTTACCAGGAACAGGTTCCAGCAGCCCCTCAGGGTCGGAAGCCTCGTCAGCGGCGGCGGAGGCCAGCGCCACGGCCACCATCAGCCACCACCCCAGATACATTATACCTGCAACGAGGAGATCCACTATTAAAACCATCATCATCTGCCTAGCCTTTTCTCAACGATGTTTGGGTCGGCTTCCAGTCTAACCGAAAGCTGAATACAAGTATTATACTATTAAAGGCTAAAAAATATGTTTTACTTGCTTATGCCCGCGCTTTCGCACGCATACATTTCGGTAATTGTCTCACAGGACTGTGCTACCGGGATAAAAAGTATCCTTTGTATTAATCCAGGTAAACTATGTGTGTACTAAATTTCCTCCAAATCCGTTCAGTATTTTTCTCCTTGAAAATGTAATAAAAAATATTATTAATACACCCATACATCCATTCTGACAAACTTTTGCATTTGCAATAGAAGTCAATAGGTACCAACTAACATACAAAATAAAGAGTATTAAGGGTTGCAATCCCCAGGTATGGATATTGACTATAATCAATACTAGCGGCAATAATCTACCAATGACAGTTAAACTATCAAGGATCTCAATATAAAACACCTGACAGTTATTCACTACGATTTCTAATTTCGTATAAATTCCGAACATACTCATCTCGCGATCATGGCGTTTGCAACAGCGTCGAAATATTCAGAGCTCACAATCTATACTAATAATAAAGCTCAACAGTTTGTTTGTTTGTTTGCTTGACCGCGCTAATCTCAGGAACTACTGGTCCGATTTAGTTTCAGTGTAAGATAGCCCATTTATTGAGGGAGGCTTATAAAACATCACGCTACGACCAATATAAGTGGAGCAGCAATGACAAATGTTGCGAAAACGGGGAACATGTGACGCAGACGAAGTTGCGCGGGACAGCTAGTAAATAATAATCACGGATGATATTCAGTAACAGACAATGTAAGTTTAAATTATACTAATTAACTCAGAGCTAACTTTTTAACTTTTCTTCTGAAGTACTCAATCTAAGAGTTATTTTAACGCCAAAAAATCGTTTCAAATATCGCTTAGTCATTGACTCTTAAGCCTCCATGTCAAGTATCAGTGACACGCTGCTATGTGACTAAGACTAATCGTTTTTCTATGTGACCGGGGTAAAACGTTCCATGAAATGGTAGCAGTTATAACTTGAAAATAACTGTTATTCTATCGTTTCTTTTGACCCGATTGCGACAAAGCGTTTTCATTTCAGCGTGTAGGTATGGATGAATATAACTTATAAACAAGTTATCATAATTCAACAAATAGGGTATGGTTACAAGCGTCCTTATTGTCCGCTGGTTAATAGTTATCCGACTGAAAACTAAATTAAATATGTCGCCCTCTGGAAGAGAAGAAGTCATAAATTGAATAATGTTTATAAGGTACTTTTTTCTCTTTGAATCAATCGTTATCCGGTGCGGAATGTTAACGTAATTGGCTTTTAGTTATTAAACTTATACTTGAATGTATTACATAAGAGGACTGTTATATACGTAACATGAATTCAAACGATATGTTTGGATTGAAAGTCCTGTTAAGAAATCTAACTAGCATGGTGCAGTGGTCGATTAACGTCGCCGTGGCGCTGAGCTGTACTTTGTCCTGCCCAGGGAAGACCGGGTGGAGGACCTGAGCGGCTCGGTGGTAATAATTTCGTCAGCCACCGCCGGTACCCCGACCCACAAGAGAATCAGGAAGGGTGCGTTGCAGCACTCAGCATACAGCACGCACACAGCACGCACACAGCACGGGAGTCGACCTCTACCCGAACCGAACTCTCACCGAGTTCCACAACTCCCTCATGGAGTTGAGTGTCGTCATCCGAAGCTTTTCCTTCCCCGTGTTTGTACTCGGAGACTTCAAAGCCCAGAACTTGGCTTGGGGTTCTCCAATTTTGATTTGGACTTATGTAGTGTAACCATGATTATGAGAAACTATTAAAACTGCAAACCTTAAAATCATTCGAGCTTACGTCAAGATTACCGTCTCCGCTCGTTCTTGCGATGAGTACACCCAAAGATTATTAAAAAGCCAAAGCAGTCTTCAATGGTTTTACAGACACATACCTGAAACATTTTACAATTTCCCAAAGCAATATGACTGCATTAGAATTTCTCGAAGCAATGGCTGTGTATGTTTAATGTTTGCGTTACAGACTATACGAGTAACTTTGCCCTCTCCCTCTCTGAACAGGGATTTGTAGAAAATTAAACTGCCGTCAGTGAGATTTAAACCCGCGACGGTTTTATTTTACCATTTAAATATTATTTAACCGTGTGTGTTCTGAAATGATATTTTGATATTTTTGTATACTTTGCGTCTGCGTAAGTGTTTTTTTTTGTACATTTTGCTGTTGGTATTCCTTATACTTAGTTGTAAAAAAGTATTATAAAAAACGCTAGCCAGTGCTACATACAATCATGACTCTCCAGCCCTTATCCCAATTTATTTGGAGTCGATGCAACATGTCTTCTTCTTTCATACTTCTCTCTATTACTTGTCATCTCAGCAGGCACCTCCTATCTTGGCATATCATCATTCAATTTTCATAGAAAACATACCGTCTAGGATATTACGTCTATGTCAGAATCCTCGATATCTATAATAAGGACTTTTCTGTAATCTGTTTCAATATCAGAGGCAATTTTATGTCACCAACCAGCTTTATTATTTATATTCTATTTTACTGCAAATAATTTAAATATCTGAATGAACCCATCCGTAAAATTGCGTATTTACCTTTATCAAAAAACGTAATTTTCTGCTCAAAAGTTCACAAGTATTCAGTCGACCCAGTCACAGCTGGTTTTAAATATAATTATTAACACATTTACGGGGAAACTTGATCAAATATAACTTTAACCGAGGGTGTAAAGTTGTGTGCACTGACAACCGCGCCCGCTATTTTGGTTGACATTAGGGTTGACCTAACTATAAATCTTACGCAACCTAATTAAATAGGAAAACTTTAAGTGTTTTAATGTAACACAACAATAGGCTCGTAAAAGGGGTAAGGTCTTTGTGGAATTTAATAAATTAAATGAAACTCAATTTCACAATTCAAAAAACTCAATTTCAAGAATCGAAATTAATATGAACGTACAAAGTTATGTACTGATAAGTCCGAGTAAATGTTAGTATCATTATTACAAAGCAAACTAAAAAGAACACAAACAATGATTATAATGTTAATACAAGTCTAGATATTGATGAATAAAAAAATAAATATCCTCTATCCCCTCAGCTGAATAAAAAATCTTATAACATTTATTGCCCACAGCAAAATATAGCACAGCTGTTGGATACAAACTAACCAAAAACAACAGCACAACATACCTCCATGCATCTGTTGAAACCAATCGGCAAGCTAGAATTCAAAGCTCGTCCACTGTTTTGATTACTTTTTCTCTCCGTTAAAACTAAATGCAATTCCGAAGCAAAGTCTGTTACGGTTTTTATAGTTTGTTACAACGTACGGTATTAAAAGGAAAAAAGGTAGGCAAAACAAGAGAATCTGTGATACAACGACCGATACTGCAGTTGGCGTAAATGTGAAATGTGAAAATAAGCAGAGTATATGTGTGCCATTCCAGAGTCAGGCGACGTAAGTTGAATGTAACTCTTTTAACGTTAGCCTACTTTCAAACAACGTCTCTCATTGTGCCAGGAACGCGAGGGAAGGGGTGAGGACTCAAAGGGAGGTCACCTTTTATGTCCCAAGATGAGGCGCTTTCATCCACTCCGTGGTTTTACAAAAAATGTTAAATATATAAATACGTAATCGGCGAATTCCTGTCAGGTTTTCTCCCCAGTGATTCCAAAAAGCAGGTAAGAAATGTCTCGCTCAATTTTCTCGTAAATTGACGTTGTTTGTTATCTAATATCGGATTTCTTATTGTTTTTTAAGTACTCATCGTGTTTTGTTATTCAAATCGTTTATTTTAATGCTGTTTCTATTGCCATTTGTAATAGTACCGCTGCATAAGTAGGTTTCTTAATTAAACAATCGTTCAAGGAAATAGAGTACCTAGCTTGAATTCTAACTGCCTGTTCATTATTGCAAGTTGTGTGCCACCGCAACTGTGTAGCAAATCGAATTCAGGTCGAGATGGGAAGCTGCGGTGCTCTGGTATTCAGCGCACAGTAATAAAGGAAATAGAGAAACGGGCTAGCTTATTTGAATAAACAATGAATATAACAACGCTTCCTCATTCATCATGTACCTTAAAATTCACAAAAATGGTCCTGTTTAAAATGCAAGAGGCGCAAAATTTATAATTTATGACGTTAAAAGCTACGCGGCAGACGTCCGTCCCTCCCCAAGCGACCATACCAACTCACTGACTCGGCGAAATTTTCAATTCAACAGTTTTTCTAGCGTTCATTAACTCACTCTGATGAATTCATCTTGTACCAGCGCACTGTAGTGTTTTTGTAGCGAAAAGCAACGAGCGAAGCCAGACGATTGGAAAGCGTCTAGAAATGCTTTAATTAATTCTTAGTTCTGTTTACTGTTCACCAGACGGTAAATACAGACTTTAATGGACGAGAAAACTTTATTTATCAGCCAGTATTTAAGCTTAAGTAGTACCTAAATAATCTACGCTGAAAGGTATTTTCATCGCCTTTTGAAAAGTCAAACTTTTAAGGGGACATTATCGCCCCGCATTTTAGGGGCTGTTGCTAAGTGAAGTCTTTTCTTCACCAGACCGTTCCATTAAACTTGCAAATGCTTTCCCTACTAAAGGACATCATGAAAGGAGGTAGCGGAAATAGGTGACTAAAATGAAAAGGATGGCAGATAGCACTTGCTCTTTTTTTCTCTCATTTTAGTTCGCCTGTATGACGGGAAATGCATCATTTTTTTTGCTGCCACGCGAGAATCTCGAACAATTCTCACATAAATTAAAAACATTGTTGGCTACTAGGTTTTATTTCTGTGAACTAAAAAACTGAGGTTGTTTAAAAAGGAAGGTTTACCTTTTCTGATCTTTGTTTAAAATTGCCTTTTCACGATGCAGGAGCACGAATAGATGTTAGGATGTAATACGGCACGGTTTGAACATTTTTCTTTATTTTTTTTATTGTATTTGGGTGGCTTACAGCTAACAATAGAAGAGATATTGCGATTTAAAAATTTTAAGCACGTTTAGACATCCATTTTTTTCTGCTTCAGATTTTCGTTCTAGGTATGATTTGATTACTTTGCAAACAACAAAGGTTTCAAAAGAATCAAAATAAAAAAGGTTTTAATTTACTTTCGTACCGTTCGCTTTTTCTTGACAACTATTAAAAACTATACCTCAAGAAGGAAAAAGAAAAGAAATACCATTAAAGAGCACACCTTTATTTGTACCAACGATTATTTTCAGTACTAGGTACTTCTTAAAGAACAATCGAATAAAACTTCCGCCTCCGTAGTGGAAGTTCCGAGGTATTTTAAAATAAAACCGCAGGGTTGCCAGCAAGAAATTCTCGTTTTTTGTCGGTTCCTTGCAAGTGCATCGGGACTTACAAAGGCCGTGTTCCATGCCAGTCGAGTGTTCAAATGGTTAAGCAATATTCTGTGCCAGCTTTGGTGTGGTTTAGAACACCTACGTATTATTTGTGTGTGGAATAATATTAAAAATATTAATTTGTTCACGAGTCACGTTTTTGAAAGGAACATACCTACATACTACTTTTGAAAAAAAAAACATTCTCATTAATAAAATACTGTAGCTTGGAAATAAACTAAACGTTATTATTGGGTCAGCTTTACAGGGAAAAGCCCAAAATGTAAGGCACTGACATAAGCTACCGAAAAACTTACGTTAATCTTGTTGTAGTATGACCATTTTAACTTCAAGATGGCGTTGCTTGTCAAGAAAATTTGCATCGATATGTCAAACTTGCATTTAGTTTAGTTCTGTGTTTTCCGCCAGCAAAGATAAATTGTAAGAAGTGTTGAAGTCGTTTTAGAAATACTAATCGCTTTGAAAATGATTTTCACGTCCATCTTGTTGGATAAAATTATAGATCATTGGCACGAAATGAAGAAAACTGCTGGAAAAAATCAAGTTACTGTCGAATAGTTTCACCAATGTTCGCTACCGTAGACAAAGTCTCCACGGACAAATAAAAACTTTATCTCAATGTAATCTATTTGTTGCTTTGGTAGGTAGTTTCCTACCAAAGCAACAAATAGTTTATTTACAAAAAACTTTCCTCCTTTCTTTCTCAGTTCATTTATTATTGTTACTATCGGTAACTTTTATTATTTACGGTGTAAATGGTACACGATCTGGGTAGGAGGCGATTATTAACAGTTTGATACGGGTAGGCCACACTGTCCCTGGTTAATGTGGGTTGTGATATATTGCTGGGTGTCATAATGACTTTCCACTTTGTTTTTTTACTTTGATATATTGTTTATTGATGTTTGTTTGAACGGGCCTGTTTACTTGTTTACTGGTCTTGAAAAAGGGACCGTTAAATTGGAGTGTTTATCACAATAACTAATCTGAATTGTGTTCTGACTTAATTTTTAGAACAAGAATTTTATATGTGTATCACTAATTTTTAACCTACATCAAAACAAAGACGAGGTTCTATTTTCGACTGTACGTATTTTTTTTAATGATGTTCACCGATTTCTCCGAGAATTATTGTATTCTGATTTTGAAAATTCCTTTTTTTTGTCGAAATAAACTTACACTTTTTTCCTACGCTTACTGCGATCACTACATATTGTTGCTGCTTTGTCATTTTATAGAAATAAATTATTTTATCAATCCACTTGTATTAAGAATCAATTTCGCAGAACCCTATGAAAAATCCCCGACTCCCATGGATGAATAAATAAAAAAACAAGCCAAGCTTGTCAGATGCTCGTTCATGAGACGATCAGTGTCTATCTACACCGTAAAGTCGGGCTGTAAAATCCTGTCATCTCTTAGGCCGTGTACATACTGATTGACGAAACTCTGGCAGCCCTTAGTCGGTGTACAAACATTGATTGACGTGCTTGTTTGCTTGATGCACGCGTGTTGACGCGAGTAACTGTCACACACATTATTAGTTGTTGCAAGTATCAGGATCTTTGCACGCTACCATGATTTTAATGATCTTTTTGATTATATTGATGTAGTAGCAGTCTAGTACCTACATATATTTTGTTGCCACTGCTATCAAAAAAGGTGAATGTTTTCCACGCTGAGAGGAAACATATGACACCCACTAGCTTTCCCTCGCTCGCTCTCGTTGTTTATAACGACCCACTCAAAAAGTAAAACCATTGCATGAACAGCCATGTCATAAGTCACCATAATATTCTGGCTCATGGTTGCACAACTAAAAAGTAAATATCAAGAACATACTTTGACAAACGCAGCTTTTTATGTATTTGTAATTTTGTGAATTGCTTTTGGGTTTTTTCATCAGGAATTTCTATTTTTTTCCAGTAGCAGCCACGGCGTATAGATTTGTGTCCGGTCGATGGCAATTGGCTCGCCCCCTTTTAAACATAACTGGCAAAACTTGAGTGTATATTAGGTACATCTCTGCCTAATCCTTCGGGGATTACAAAATCAAAAATCAAAATCAAAATCAATTTTATTTGTGTAACATAGGTAGTGAATACAGTTCTTAAATTAAAGATTATAGGCCTCTATGTTATGCCAAGAGGCGTACAAATTATATGGTTGCATGCGAAATAAAAAAATATTAATCATGCGAGAGGTTATCACAAATTATTATATAGATATGTCAAAATTAATAGAATGATCATAAATAAATAAAAACAAAAATTATAAAATGTCACAATAAGAAGTCAATGTTCAAATAATTAATCATAAATTACAATTAGTCTCAATATCAATATTAGAAATTGTATATACAGGCTTGTTGTTTTGTGTAATTTTGTAAAAGCTTTTGTAAAATCAAGTTTAAACAATAAATTTCCCTAAGTAATTCGCATAAACATTGCCCTCAAAAAGCATTTAGAAAAGTCATTAATCAAATCTCGCGATCTCACCGCGTTATTTTCTCATTAGACGCGCGTCAACCAATGTCAACGCGCCCTTAGGTGCAGCGTGACTTCTTAGCGAATCTCGGCCAAGCAGCTCTGCCAATTTTACTACCCTCGACCTATTTGGCTGTGGTTCTTCAAATTACCCCTTTTGGGTTGTAATTTAAGCCTATTACTGGTACTATAAAAATAAGTTTGTGAATGAATAGAATATTTGTATGGTCTAGCAGTTGTTCCGGTACTAAGTGCTCTATCACTATACGGTCTAATTGTATGGAACCTGTTCCATGTCCTGTGTAACACAACAAAAAACATATACTGTTCATGCGATGTTCCATGAAAAATGAAAATAATCAGATTTACTCTCTCACTCCATCGAATCTCCGAGAAAATTCAATTTATTACTCACATCCTTATAACAAAGCCAAAAGCACTTTGCATATTTTTGAAGTAAGTCATCTGTATACAACAAAAGCCAGCCAGCACTTAGCAGTAAAAAAATTCAGAGGCGAGCTTTTTGAGACTTGGCCACGCTACACGCTCAAGCAACACACGTCACGCAATGAAGACCGAAGAAAAAAAAAATTTTCACTAAAATCGGGCCATTATTCAGGGAGGGGGGAATATATGAGAATAACACTTACATCAAAAATGCAACCATTCGAAGGAAAAGGATTAAAAATACACTGGCCCGATCTGGTGAAATACAAATGCTCCTTCTTTTTTTGAACAAATAAAAAAGTGGCAATCACCGAGTTGCGACTCGCAGAGTTACAAACACCAAGGTGAGCTTTTCGTTGCCGCACGAGGCCGTGAACGAGGCCTAAAGCAAAGAGGTTGGTTTCGACCTCGTCTCCCGACGCTGGAAATAGGGAGAGAGGGGATGCAAGGAGGTTTGCCTGGAACTCTCCCCTCAGTGCGGTGTCCTGATAATAATTTGGCACGGTATCAAACCCGCAGAACAAGTTTAATTAAACAAGCATTAGCAAGTTTCCAGAGATAACTCTGGTGTTTTGAACTGACCGCTCTGTTTAACTCTGAAGGTAAACTGATAGTAATTAATGATATTTTAATGGAACGTCAAGCGACTGATTAAGGCTGGAAGATAAATATGGTTTTGTTGAGAAGTAGTTACATAATCATCTTAAAAGACTGATGGGTATCAATTACTGCGACATAGTTCTTTTGCGCTTGAATGGCATTAAATGATAATGGCAGTCCGGAGGGTGCTGTAGGTTAACATTTGTGAAATTGTCCATGGAAATTGTATTAAAAAAGCAAGATGGTGGACTTAGTTTTTAGTATGGTGACGAGCCTATTTTGCGCGCATATTTCTAAATGGCGCGTCATATATAAATTCAGCAGGTTCCGAATGGTGTCTGACGTAAAGAATAGCACCATCCCGTATCTTCCCGTGGGTGTCGTAAGAGGCGGCTAAGGGACTTGCCAGAGAATGGGCAGCAGCGTTCTCTGTGCTTTTGTAATAACCGTACTGCGATCGCCTACCCACCTGCCCAGCGTGGCGATTATGGCAAAACCCCCCTTTTTTTTTTTTTTTTTTTTTAGGATGGGAAATCATCAAATGACTTCTTCCGCTCTGGGCGGAGCGGAAGGGAGTGTCAGACTTGACTGACTAAAACCCATCCATGTTCCTTCTTAGCCCTTTGCGCTCCAGGGGCACGGTATCTCTTTCGAACAACCCGCAGCCCTGGCAGGCATCGGCCCTCTCGGACCCCTTCCGATTTGCTGACATCTCCTTGAGGCGCGCGTGGAACACGAACGCGCCGTCGGCACGGTCTGTCGTCATAAGACGGACGGACGGTGAGCTAGCCCATTACTCACCGTCCACCACTGGTTGCCCCCCGACGCCCGGGGCATCTCCCGCGGCGGCTGGGACGTGAGGTTCTCTCCCTCTCACGTTCCGCCACTGTTAGATACGGAAGTGTTAGGTATAGGTCAATCAAACTCGCTAGTTAGTTGCACACTGAATCATATATTTCAAGAGGGTACCCGCGCGGCGGGGAGGTGCGGGGCGCAGCCCGCACTCCTACACTATGCATCCGTCGCCATATACATATATGTAGGCACATATATAACATCCCTTCCCCTCTAGCTAGGAAATACTCTTAACCTATATAACAACTAATAAACCTACTTATAAAATTACTAGACTACTTATTACTTCTAACTTAATCTATGGTGGTATCAGTTGGTTCAATACTATCATCTTCACTGCCGTACGGGCTTGCGGTAGGTGTCGTGAAGATAGGACTAATTGCCCGCCGCCTTTGGCCATGCGCGGCGGCGCGTGGCGGGGCCACCGGAGTACTCGGCGACGTCGCTCCGAGTCCATGGTCCGTTCCCGGTCCTCCTCCCCATCCAAGCTGCGTCATTGGGTCGGGGTGAGATGCGTCAAGCGGCGCCACATCTGGCACTACGTCTGGATCCCAGTCTTGGTCGTCCATCGGTGAAGAGCCTAGCCTTGTTCTTATTTGGTCAATGTGCCTCGTGACTTCGCATCCTATGTGTGGCACGTATACCAAGTACATTACATTGCCGATTTTCCTCCTTATGATGCCTTGTATCCAACTGAATTTTTTATTGTTTGTATTTTTAGTTATCCATACATTTTCTTTCTCTTTAAAGTCTGTTCTTTGTTTTCCTCGGAAGTATTTACCCTGTAAGGACTGATTGTGTGCGACGGTTCGGGTTAGATCTGTGGACGAAGGTGACGGCGCGATAGGGTTCAAAAGATCTAGCCGCGAGCGCAACGCACGCCCGAATACTAACTCTGCGGGTGACTTGTCAGTGGTACTATTTTTAGAGTTCCTGTAATCGAATAAAAGTTTTGCTATTTTCCCGTGTATATTTTTTTTATTACAGCCCTCCAAAATGACAGCCTTTAGCCCTTTTTTTATTATTTTCACGAAACTCTCGGCTTGCCCATTACTAGCTGGGTGATATACAGGAGATAGGACATGCTCTATACCGTTAAGACTGCAAAACTCCTTAAATTCTATGGAAGTAAACGACGTACCGTTATCACTCACCAACGTGTGTGGAATTCCAAACCGTGACATGAAATCATATAACTTACTTATCACCGCCTTTGAATTGTGAGTTGAGGACATGTCGTAACATTCTACCCATTTACTGTATGCGTCCACAATAATTAATAACATATAGTCATGGAACGGGCCCAAGAAATCTATGTGGATTCGGTGAAACGAGTACGGCGGCAATGGCCAAGGCGCGAGAGGGGCATGCGGCGGTGCGGGACGCAGCGCACAACACACGCCGCAAGCGCCCGCTATTTGCTCCAGTGCTGCATCTACGTTCGGGAACCACAGCCGCTTGCGAGCCTCTGCCTTCATCTTCACCACCCCGAAATGTGAACTATGCAGTTCCCTACATACTCTATCTTGCAACGACGATGGAATCACGACTTTATGTCCCCGCATTAAGACCTCATTTTCTATAGATAACTGTGCCCGACAGTAAAAAAATGGTTTCAAGCCTTCGTCATTAATTTTCCTAGGCCAACCGTTTAAAACATAACGCTTAACAGTGGCCAGGTGAGTGTCGCGAGCCGTCTCGCGGCGCAAGTCGCTTAGAGTCACCGGTAAGTCTCCGTCCACTATAAAGTTGACGTAGGACGCGCGCTCCACGCAATCTGCGAGGTCTGCTGGCGCTTTCGTCCCGTCCTCACCCCCCTCGCACGCCCGAGATAAATAGTCCGCGCTGTTGTGCTTGCTACTTATATACTCTATAGTATAATTGTACGCTGCTAAAAATATAGCATACCTCTGCAAGCGGTTGGCAGACACTTCAGGGATGCCTTTATGGGGCCCGAATATAGCCAACAGGGGTTTATGGTCTGTTCGTAGGACGAACGGCTCGGCACGACCGTATAGATATTGGTGGAAGCGTCTAACCCCAAAAATTATCGCCGTTGCTTCCTTTTGAATCTGTGCGTAATTCTTCTCCGCAGACGACAGTGTCCGCGACGCGTATGATATTGGCCTTTCTACCCCTTCAACGTCTTTTTGGGATAGTATAGCACCTAACCCTGACGGTGACGCGTCTACAGTTAATATTAACTTAGCGGTCGGATCGAAATGTGCTAATGTCTTATCGGATGCCAAGATGTTTTTTATTGTAACGAACGCCTTATCGTGAATACTAGTCCATTTCCATTCGGTTTTTTTATTTAATAAATTATATAGTGGACATAATACGGACGATGCGTCTGGCACGAAGTTCCGGTAATAATTAGTAAGGCCCAAAAACGACTGTAACTGTAACACGTTTGTTGGTTTTGGTGCTTGCAAAATTGCTTTGACTTTGTCGGGCGATTTCCTAACTCCGTTTTTGTCTATGACGTGTCCCAGATACGAAATCTCATTTTTAAAGAATTCACATTTTGTCATCTGTACAGTTAATTCAGCATCGTCTAACCGCTGTAAGACCGTGATGAGTCTCTGCTTGTGTTGGTCCTTATTTGACCCCGTTACGAGGATATCATCTAGCAGAAAAATTATTCCGTCAATTCCCGTGAGCAAGCATTCCATTGCGCGCTGGAAAATTGCTGGTGCGCTGGACAACCCGAATACCAATCGCGTGTAATTAAAAAGACCGCGGTGCGTATTGATGCATGTCAACTTCTGTGATTCCTCGTTTAAACTGAATTGGTTGTACGCCATAGACAAATCAATTTTACTAAACTGTACGCCCCCGTGTAATTTGGATAATAAATCATTTACCGTCGGCAAGGGGTACTGATCAATTATCAACTGTTTGTTTATTGTTACAGAATAATCAGCACATAATCTGATGCTACCGTCCTTTTTCAATACTGGCACGATTGGAGATGCGTATTCTGAGTGTTCCACTGGCTTTATGATACCTAATGTTAACAATCGGTCGAGCTCTTTATCAATTTTTTCTTTCAGCGCGTAGGGTACCGGTCTTGCTTTGAAAAAGATCGGCTTTGCATCGTTTTTTAACTGTAAATCTATTTTATATTTGTTGAACGATCCTAGATTGCCCGAGAAAACTTTTGGAAACATGTTTGTGAGTTGTTTATCCATGTTATTGCATACCGGTTGCGCTTGCTCGAGCACAGCGTGCACGCGAGACGGCGCTAACTCCAGGCTAAACTCATGTATGAAATCACGGCCTAGTAGCGGCGGTCCGGCGGCATGCACTACGTACACATTCAGAATACGCGTACGCCCCAGATATGACACTGGTAATAAAACTACTCCGACCGTTTCTATTTTTTCCCCCGTGTAACTTAATAGTTTTTTGTTGGTGACTGATAAGGGCAATCGTTTAAATTTCGAGTCGTAGGTATTTTTAGAAATTACGCTTACTGCAGAACCACTATCGATTTCGAACTCCAAAGCTAGACCACTGATCATCACGCGCTCCGTCATTGGTTTCCCATTCACACACCGAATATTGTAGAAACACTCACCGTCGTCTCCTTCATCCACAGTACCTTCCTCTACGTATTTCACTTTACCCTCATTAGGACACATTTTACGTAAATGGCCTTTTTTATTACACTTTTTACACTTGTATTGCTTGTACCGACACTGGTTAGAACAATGATTAGTGAATCCACACACACTGCACTTTTCCTTCTTGCTGATGTTGAAGACGCCGTCCGGGCCGGAGCCGGCGCCGCTAGCGCCCAGCGCTGCCTGCGACGAGGCCTGGCGCGCACAGCGCACGCTCTCCGCCAAGTCGATGGCCTTCGCGAGGGTCAGCTCCCGCTGGTCCTGCACGAAGAGCTTGTCACGTTCGTGACCTGCCGCCATGCCCATAATAAATTTGTCCAGCAACGCTTCCTCCAAGTTTTTGAATGCGCAGTGAGTCGCTAATCCTCTTAACCTGGCCGCCCATTGAGTGTGCGACTCACCTGGCCGCTGTATTGCAGAATAGAAGGTTGATTTCTCTGCAAACCCAAACCTTTTTGGTGTAAAATGGTCGTCGAGGAGCTTTATTATCGCCTCGTACCCCAATTCTTCCACCTTGCTTGGTTGCGCCAGGTCGCAGGCAAGTTTGAACGTCGATTCTACCAATGACGTTAACAATATCGCCCTCCGTTTTATTGATGACTTGTCCGTTTCTGTAGTTATGTCATTTGCGATAAACCACTGGTTTATTCGCAATTTAAAACTATTCCACTCTTGCGACATGTGATCAAAAGTAGATAGAACGCCATAAGTCGACCCCGTAGACATTTTTAGAAAAATGAGTTCGTTCGTCGCCACGTGTTAGATACGGAAGTGTTAGGTATAGGTCAATCAAACTCGCTAGTTAGTTGCACACTGAATCATATATTTCAAGAGGGTACCCGCGCGGCGGGGAGGTGCGGGGCGCAGCCCGCACTCCTACACTATGCATCCGTCGCCATATACATATATGTAGGCACATATATAACAGCCACCTCCTTCGCAAGCATGACTGCTTCGCAGAAGGAGGCGACGGCTTCCCATTCCCTCTCGCTCCGGACCATGGATTGAACCAGGGCCGGACGCGAGAGGTCGCCGCCGCCAATCGCCGCTACGAGGACACGGCGGTGCTCAGCCCAAGCAGGGCACAGCTCCACAGTGTGCTCCACCGTGTCCTCCGGCCGATCCTCGCAGTGGTAACACCCGGGCGTTTCCTCCCGCCCGATTCGGTGCAGGAACCTCCCGAAACAACCGTGTCCGGTGAGGGCACCGTGGCGCCTCTCCAGCCACTCCTCAAAGAGGGGACTTATCGCCACTATTGTGGCGTGCCCTGCACGGGGTTGCGACAGTCGCTCTCTCCATGTCGCCATGAGATCGCGCCGGAGGTCTGTCCGCTGAGCGACAATTTGCCGCGGCAGCGGAGTTTCCCCCCGGCGTAGTGCCTCCGCACGCCATTCGTGCAGGCACGCGAGGACTATCGCCTCCAGATCCCATGGCGGCAATCCGGCCAAGAGGCTCGCCGCCTCGCCGGAGATCGTGCGGTACCCCCGGATCAGCCTTACGGCTACCACCTTCTGGGGCGCGTTCAGGTAGTGGGCGGCACGCCGCCTCAAAGAACGCGCCCACACCGGGGCCCCGTAAAGGGCCATGGACCGCACGACCCCCGCGTAGAGCCTCCGGCAGGAGGCGTTTGGACCCCCCAGGTTGGGCAAGAGCCGCTTGAACGCAGCCCCTGCCCGTTCCAGTTTGGGGGCCAAACGTCGGAAGTGCTCCACGAAGTTCCACCGGCTGTCGAGGACAAGCCCTAGGTACTTCAGCGTCGACTCGACGCCGATGGGAACCCCTCCTACCGTCAGTATGGATCCCGACGGTGGCGCATTCCGAGGCCCATGAAAGCACATAGCCTCGGACTTGTGCAATGCCACCTCGAGACCCAGTTGCCGGATTCTCTCCACGACTATCGCAACCCCGCGTGTCATAAGTTCAGCCGCCGCCTCGTGCGACCTCCCTTGTGCCAGCACCAGCGTGTCGTCAGCGTAGCAAACTACGCTGACACCGCTAGGGAGGTCGGCGCGCAGCACCCAGTCGTAGCCGATGTTCCACAAGGGCGGCCCCAGAACCGATCCCTGCGGAACACCGCACGACACCTCCCGCCGGTTCCATTCTCCGGTGCGACCGGGGTAGATGACGGCCCTATCCGTCAAGTAGTCCCCGACCACATGACGAAGGTAGGTCGGCACCCGGTGATACCGGAGTGCCTCCCTAATGCAGCTCCAGGGCATGGTGTTGAAGGCGTTGGCGATGTCAAGAGCCACCGCCAAGACAACCCCACCCCTGGACACCGCATCCCCCGTCGTGAAAGCCCTCACGCGCATGATGGCATCCACCGTCGAACGCCCTCTGCGGAAACCAAACTGGTGTTCCGCCAGATCCGGCCCCATCCCCACAAGGTGCCCGGCGAGGCGGTTGGCAATGACTCTTTCAAAGAGCTTGCCCACCTCGTCGAGCAACACAATGGGCCGGTATGCGGACGGAGAGTCCGCAGGGCGCCCCGGCTTCCGAATGAGGGCCAGCTTCCCCGTCTTCCAACGAAGCGGGAACTGGCCTCTCTCCAAGCATGCGCTTAAGAGCCCTTCCAGTCGGGGCCCGAGAGCCTCCGAGGCCAGGACCCAGGCTTTGCCAGGCAAGCCATCGGGTCCCGGGGCGGTATTTTTGGCTTTAAGCCTGCCTACCGCCGACCCCCCTTAAGTCAATATGGCGTTGGGGAAGGCCTATGTCCAGCAGTGGACGTTTTTCGGCTGAAATGATGATGAATGATGATGACAGAAATTCAGCACTATAGGCACCACTCCCTATTTATTTCACAGGTATTGTCAAGAAGCCGCATCCTCTTTTGTGCTAGTAGCAAAGTTTGCCACGCCTGAATATTGTCAATATTTTATTCCTTTTATTAGTTGCATTCTGGTTTCCATATTCAAGCTATATTTACTGGCTGATATGAATAAAAGAGAATAATTAATTTGTTACCCATTCACGGAAACTAAAATTCTTTTTGATTTCCGAAATAGTGTTACAAATAAAAAAGAAAATGAAAGAACAAACAATGGCCAGGAACAACACAGTCACAAAAATAAACAATTTTCAGGTTTAAAAGCAGGAAAATTTATACATTTATGACAATAACTGTACCTTCGACATAGTTTCCAGCTTTTACACGAGTTTTCGAGCAAACTTTCATATAATTATGTACATTTACTGAATACGGGGTTGTCACAGGTGCAGAGCAAAAATTGCGTTTATTTGAATTGAATTTTCAACCTTAGAACGTTCCACTACGCTTCCTTATGAGTTAAGAAACAAGAGTTATGCATGTACATCATACTCGATACTCATTTTGACTATTGTAGTTTTTACAACAGCAACAATATATCATCACACCTATACTTTCACGAAGGATTAGGCAGAGGTGTACCCGCAGCCACATATCGCCAGTTAAGTATATTTAAAGCTGATGTATTAGGTAGAAAGCATATTGCCATCAACCGAGCGCACAAGTTCAGACTCCGGGCAGCTATTTATAATATTTTTTTCACTGACAATAATTATAATTTCTTTTAAAATAATTGATGGAAGTTTAGAACCTCAAAAACATAACATAAAACGTATACATAAATAATTACCCATTCCAAACCTCCTCTATAACAATCTCTTCAAGACCTTACACGAATAATTACGAGAATTCTCATTAAATTGAATCGTTAAAAATGCCTTGCTGGTTTTGTTAGCGATCTTGTGTGAGACAGTCCTTTTGTCCCGGCAATGTTTGCTTTTAATTAAAATCTCTCGTCTGCTGGGACGTCGTAATTAATGAAACTTCAGATTATGCTTATAGGACAGTTGCGTTATGACAACTTATTATTTGTTTGGGTTTGTTGGCGGTGGGAAGGCTATGATTGGTCGGTGGAATAGGTTTCTTGGTAAGGAAGAATAAAGAACATTTCGATATGGAGGTAGTGCTATGATCTTCTTTACTTCCAGGCTAGCTGTAAGTATAACTCTACAATGGTGTGGAGTGGGAAAAGGCCTTTCCAGGTGACGTCTTACGATTCAGGGCCAAAATGGACCACTTTTTTTTAAACTTAGTATCCTATATATAAAAACTATGCCCCACAAAACCGTTTTCACGGTTTGTCGGTGACATCGGAACAAACGGTATTTAAGCAACTTTTATTAGTGCACACACTTAATAGTTTAGTCCAGCTCGTCTCACAGGCTTCTATGATTAAGTTGTTTGGTAATTTTTAAAGATGTAGATCTTTGAGGGACAGCAATGAGGTTTCGATTTTATATTCACGTATTTTCAACAGGAATATCAATGTAAAGGATTTGCGGTCTGATTTTAGTATAGCTATTTGATTTTACTAAAGGTTTTGTTTTGAAGGAGCCAAAGTGTACACAAAGCTCTATGGAACGTTTTAAAGAAATAAAAGAATAATGACCCTACGTGCAAGGATGGCCAAATTTCCTTTGTAACATTCACGTTCCATTTTTCTTACCCAATTTCCACCCTCCATTGGACATAAAGAAAGGAATTTTCTCATGTTTAATTAAAAAGACGGTGATTAAGATCCGAGGTATAACAAAGACAAAAGATAGAATGATGGATAAGCGGGCGGAGGGGCAAGCGAATTGAACAGAATGAAATTATGTTTGCCTATGTTTCGTGTCTTAAAAATCTTGATTAATACCGCCTGTATTTAAAAAGATTTAGAAGTTATTTGAAATGAAGCAGAAGAAGAACTTCTTTTCTTGTAAAAAAAATCAAAAGTACCTAATTTATTCAAATAGGCTGAAAATCAGTACATTTGAACGTCAAAATAAAACGCCCGTCCTTTAGTTTAACTATGGAGATTAAGTAGCGGAACAAAAGTCCTAGCAACACACCTGTCTGTAAAGTAATGATATAAGTCAGTAAGATTGGTTGACGACTCAGGGTGACCCGGATGTACATAAATGCTTCAGAGTAGGTAGACTGACCAATAAACACGTCCAGACAATACTATTAATTATATTTTATCAAACTAATACGAATAAACAACAATCACCATCCACAACCCACCATATTCGACTCTGTTCCACGAATAAAATACAAATATGATAACTTAGCCAATAAAAACGTCACTTCTGATATATCATAACGAACAGATGGCCTAAAAGGCAGTTATAACAAATGGAAGTGGACCTAAAGACCTCTAGGGCGAACATTAAAACTAGTTACAACTAATACTTGGGTTCAGGAGGGCTACAAAACTAATTTATAGTTCCCGCCATTGTTGTTAGAACAAGTACGCTAGAATTATATTATCTGTGGTACAGGTTAATAACTTCGTTATGTTGGTACTCCTGCTAACTTGTTTGTGGAAGAAAGAACGGAGGGCACGTACTCGCTAGACGGAAAAATAAGGAGAGATTCTTCAAGAGGAATTTAATTATCTTTTTTTATTAAGTTCTTATATTATATCTACCTAAATCTTACAGCTAACAAACTTGATAAGATGTTTGCTTGTGATACTAACGAAATAAGTTGATTTATTTACCTACAAATTCAATTTACTTTTTTACCCCCGACCAAAAAAGAGGGGTGTTATAAGTGTTAGTGTTATAAGTTTGACGTGTGTATCTGTGTATTTGTGTATCTGTGTGTCTGTCTGTGGCATCGTAGCTCCTAAACGGATGAACCGATTTTGATATATCGTTTGATAGGTATTTTAATCGAGAGTGTTCTTAGCTATGTTTCGAGAAAATCTGCTCAGCCGTTTGAAGAGCATCACCTTTTTTCTAGTTGATGAAGGGATATAAACAACTTTCACATGTAGTCTATTTGAAATTTGAAATGTTGTCGCTTGTCACCATGGGCATTGCTGAGGGGGGGGGGTACAACCCCCACCGCCATTTTTTTTTTTTAATTTATATATTTCCTTGGTTTATCTTGGTTGGTCGCTAATTTGCGAAAAGATTCTCAACACCGAGAAAATTGGAAGGAAAGGGGGGAGGCCTATCCCCAGGAGTAGGCCGGTCAAGGCTAAAAAAAATATATAAGTTTAAAAAGCATGAAAAAAAATTAAATAAAAAATTTTAAAAACCCTCGACACAAAAAACCTATAAAAAGCCAAAAAAAATAAATCCAAGCGTCGTAGCGTCGTGGGACCGCTAAGAAGAAGACCGCTTAGTACAAGCACAGAACAAAGCGGACCCCCGACGCTACGACGCTTGGATTAATTTATTTTTGGCTTTTAAGAGGTTTTTTGTGTCGGGGGTTTCTTAAATTTTAAATTTAATTTTTTTGTAGATCAGATTGCTGCACTCAAGAAGCGAGTTATACCGTAGTAGACCACAAAGGAGATGACTGGATACGGATAGCTTGGACACGTTCCTTAGAAATTGCAAAATATAGAGTGTGACCCGCGACGGCGATGGTAAAGCTGGCAAGTCTTTCACCAGTGGGGAGTGAAACATTATAATATATTAGGTTAGCTATAATAATAGAAGATATCTAACAGAAAATTTTCTCTACGACATCAAATCAAAACTTCCCAAAAAAAAAAACTTATGTTTCAAAAATCATTTCATCTTTATATTTTTCTTATGTTGACGAAATCTTCAACTCCGCACAGTTGGCGAATCGAATAAAAAATACATGAGTCGGGTTACAGGTGAATCCGAGATAGTTCACTATCTAAATATAAAGTTACCGAAGTCGGTAAGTTGCCGTAGTCAAGTTGTTCGGCACTTCGCTTTCTTTGGAGACGGCACGTAATTATCTGATGTTGTAGTAATAGTTAACCGTGAGTTAAATTACTTGAGTAATTGCTGAGTGATAAGGTTTAGGTAATTTCGTATTTGAATTTGTAGGATATTATTACGTTTTAGCTAAGGCATTCCCTACTCTCCTGCCTTTTATTTCTATTCAGAATCTATTTGGGACCAGTATTTCTCAATGCATTTTCTACTTTCCTTTCTTTTATACTTCTCTAGGAACAATTTTCTATCTAGGATCTATTTGGGACCAGTCTTTTTAAAGCAGCTTTAGACAAAGAGAATCTAGAACATGGGCTTTGTTTCTACTTGATTCTCCTAAGATGAAAACCACTACTAGGGTTTCAGGTTTGGGGAGTTCCAGCAATGTCATTGGCTGTTTAAGTGGATATCGTATTCATGTGGCTTTCTAAATTATTGGTCGATTAATTTGTGGCTTTTTGACTACGTTAAATTTTGAGTCAATGAACAATGTAGTTTGTTTGTTATGTAAAATTATATTGTTTGAATTTTCTAAAATATATTTTCCTAGAATCTATGGGGATCCTTCGGAGGAGCTCGTGCCTAAACAATAACAGCTGCTCGGGTTGAACTTTCGGTTAAGCTGAGCTTACCGACCATCCATAACATACCCAGTTTCCTTCATGCGTCGGAATGCACGGTAAGCGTTGGTCCCGGCTATCATTTGTACATCTTTGACAGTTGTTACATAGTCAGTGGCCCAAAAGTCAGAAAACCAGTCTTACTTGGTAATACGATACCACTTGGTATCGTATAGATGATGGTCGTGGCAGATGATGATCTTTGATATCTTTCGGCATGTGAGACAAATTTATAGTTGGTCCATCTTGTTTATTCACAAAACAACACAACATCAACATTAGTTTTTCCCCGAAGGGATATAGACCTATCCGCAGTTATAGCACACCCACATTTCACCAGTAAAGTATTAGTCTAGTGACCTTAAGCACTACTGCTGAGCATGACGTCTGGCAAATTGTTCTTGGTTTTTTAAAGAATTTCTCAAGAGTATCCCATATTTTGGATTTAAAATATGTCATCAACCAAAGCATGGTTGATGACATATTTTAAATTTATTATCACTTTAATGTCCATATTGTGTTCAGAGCACATTATAATATCTCTCGAATGTCTTTATTTCATACCATGCTAATGTTTAATTAGTGGTCGCTCACAATGGGCCTCATCAGAAGGCTTAAAGTCACCCAAAGGGCAATGGAGAGGGCTATGCTCGGAGTTTCCTTGCGTGATCGAATCAGAAAAGAGGACATCCGCAAGAGAACCAAGGTTACCGACGTAGCCCGAAGATTTGCCAAGCTTAAGTGGCAATGGGCAGGGCACATTGCTCGCAGAACGGATGGCCGATGGGGCCGAAAAGTTCTGGAATGGCGACCGCGAACCGGAAGACGATGCGTTGGAAGGCCTCCCACTAGGTGGACCGATGACCTGGTGAAGGTTGCGGGGATCCGCTGGATGCGAGGTGCACGGGACCGGTCAATGTGGCGTCACTTGGGGGAGGCCTATATCCAGCAGTGGACGTCTTTCGGCTGAAATGATGATGATGATGAATGTTTAATTAGAAATGATTGTATTTAAATGTTTAAATTTGTAAAATTCGTACTCCTGAGCAATAAGATACAAGCGATGCTTAGTTTATGGCCACCTATTTGTATGACACACCTGTTATGTTAATTTTATGAACAATAAATTTGTTATTATCTCATCTGCCTAACCTTTTCCCAACTATGGAGTCGCCTTCCAGTTAACAGGATGCGGCTGAATAACAATATTTTACATGGAGCGACAGCCTATCTGATTTCCACAACCCAGTTAGTACTGGGTGATACGATTCCCCTTGGTGTGTAAGGTTACCAGACTTTTGGGCCACGCGACCTGTAACGGTTTGTTTCCGGTTGATGACGCGGGATCTGTATAAGAAGATCTCTCATTAAACAAGGTGTTGTTTTGCATCCTCGTCAAAATTCAGGAGGTTGTCACAAAAAACACAAATATAATCAATTTAAATTACGGTACCCAATTAATTATTAATAAAAGCAGTTTTTTTAGTTGTGTAAGTTTGTCAGTATATCAGAATAACGCCCTTAACGTGGTTTAGGGAATAAGAAATGGGTATCATTTAAGCTATCACCAATTTAATTAGTTTTGTGTTTCTTAAATAATAGGGTTTGTCCTCAAAATAGTAGATCTGTCACCAAAATGTAGTCACCAAACAATGCAAAATTAGTTCCACAATAAATCACCTAAAATCCTGAGATATAAGGTCTAGTACCAAATAAATGTTTTTGTATGTATTATAATAGGTGTGTCCTAATAAGTATTTAAGCAAACTAATTTAAAGAGATCACCAAACCACAGGTCCAAACTAAGGCGTTGTCGACGTAGCCCCGCTACGCGGGGCTCCTATTTCTGTCTGCAGGGTTTACAGTAACCTAACACGAAGGGGATGTCGGGGTCTTAGTTCGCTCGCTCCGCTCGCTCACTAGACCCCGCCATCCTCTTCGAACCTAACCTGTCCGAGTCGGTGTGCCCAATGTCTCGTATAAAGCATTTCTTCATAGAAATAAGGAACTGATCTATTTATTTGGTGACAGATCTACCATTCCGAGCACAAAGCTATTATTTAAGTAATAAAACTATTATTATAAGAACGAAGTTTATATTCATCTAATGCACTACAATTTTATTGGTAATCCATCTCTTATTTTACACATGTATCAACATTTATTTGATAATTCATACCTGGGAACACTTTTTGTTTATCTGAGAACGAAAATATTTCGTGGCGATAGATCTATTTACTAGGTGATACAACTTTGATGACAAATATAAATTTTGGTGACAAGAAATATAGTTCCCATAAGAAATTATCGAATACACGTTTGAGATTGTTTGTATGTGTGAAAGCGCGGTTATAGGGCGAGAATCACACGAGCCGCGTTTAATACACGGGTGGTTCACACTTACGATTTCCGTAAATAAGAAAAAAAATACATACCCATTTTATTATTGATGCGGGTATTGAATCATTAGCATAGTTACCTCTTTGAATTTGACGAGAATGCAAAACAACACCTTGTATGGGAAACCTATACAAAAATTATGCTGGAAATCCATAGATGTTACCGTGAGTACATAGGTAAAACTGTTCATTCTGCAGCAAAAGTAAGTGATTTATAGCTATTTGTCGGTCTTAAGATAGTTAAGTCCATGTTTTATATTGCCGTATATTAAAAAGACTCATAATTTGCCAGTCTAATCCCTGTACTCATAAAATTATGCTCTCCAGTGCGTTCCAGCGATGAACTTTGCTTGCAGTTACTTCCATATCGAAGTTAGTTCATAGTTTTACTACTAAGTCTTATAAACTTGTACCTTGTCCTCACTATGTTAATTTGGCAGCGAAAGCCGAACATTAAGTTTATGAGTGTCCCGGCCCGCTTGTTAGGAAGCAAACAAGAGAACCGGCCTAAGTCGACTTTGTTACATTTTGTAGAAATACATACATACCTACCAGTCGTTTTGAAATATATCATTAAAAAGGAGAATTTATGGCTATAGCATTTTTCCAGAAATTCAAGGCGAAAACGACTCTACTGTAATATCATAATATGTGCTTAAAAATTTTAAGCACATCTATACCATACCCAAAATTATAAAGCTGAAGAGTTTGTTTGCTTGAACGCGCTAATCTCAGGAATTACTGGTCTGGTGTTAGATAGCCCATTTATCGAAGAAGGCTATAAGCTATATATCATCACGCTACAACTAAAAAGAGCGGAGCAGCAATAAAAAAAGTTGCGAAAATATAAATTTGTATACCCTGTTTATCGGGTGACCTTTGATTAGAAGAGGAGGGACTGTAGTGGGACACCTGGTGCCAGACCTGAAGACCATGAATTCTGTCTTACTACATATGATTATCATTTTTCCATTTGCCGTGGCGATGCAGCCACGTTTTTGGTACCAAGTTCCAAGGTTTTGGCACAATGCACACAAATATGGCACACTACACAAGCCAAATCGTTCTAACTTTAATATTTTTGGAATGAGTTCAACCTTTTTTTATTATATGTAAATAAAGTTAGACAGGTCAAAAGTTGTATGGTTCTATACAAGTTGTTGTTTTGCATCCTCGTCAAAATTCAGGAGGTTGAATAACGGTACCTAGTTAATTATTAATAAACGCTTATTTTTTTTTGGTTGTTTTAGTTCTGGCAAACTAAAAAAACCAAAAAAAAAACAGCGTTTATTAATAATTAACTAGGTACCGTAATTTTAATTGATTATTTATGTCTTTTGTGACAACCTCCTGAATTTTGACGAGGATGCAAAACAACAACTTGTATATGTTCTGTGATTGACTGCCCTGTTGTTTAGTGGTTGCAAGCGCCACTGTTGAGGATGAGATCCTGGGTTCGATTCCCTGACTGTTAAACTCCTCTAATTGAAGCCTGTTTACGGAATAAACAAAGACACAATAATGTTCCCATAAAACTTTCATGGACAAAAGTCATTAGTTTCAACAATAAAGTAATTTTGTAAGACCGCTATCACTAGTGACTATACACTTTTACCCAAAATATTGAATCAACTAAGTAATCTATTATAATAATAAACGTAAATACCGCTACATTGCGTGTTACATATCTTTATCAAAATGCCTTTTACTCGTATTTCCGTCAATAATGTCTTTAATCGCGGAATCACCTTCAACATCAATATCTATTACGAAGGAAATCGATATCGTCAGCTCACTCAGCTAAAGTTCCGCCCTTAGTCTGGGTACAGGAGTAAATATTTGACAGAGACCAAGCTTCATACAAGAGCGGTGTGATGTTTAAATTACTATGTATAGGCATTTACTTGTATAGCAGTGCTGCATCTATTGACGCGTTTCCGTAGATACGAAAGTGTACTAGAGAGGATTGATATTTCCAACACTGCAGGGTTGAAGTGAGTGATGTATTGAATACTTGGTAACCATTTGAGCGTTGATGTACCTTCCATCTAAATTAATATTATAAGAGGAAAGATTTGATTGTTTGTTTGTTTGTTTGCATTGAATAAGGTTCCGAAACTATTGGTCCGATTTGAAAAATTCTTTCAGTGTTAGATAGCCTATTTATCGAGGAAGGCTATAGTCTATATATTATTATCATCTCGACCAATAGGAGTGGAGCAGCAATGAAAAATGTTGAGAAAACGGGGAAAATGTAACGCAAACGAAGTTGCGCCGGACAGCTGGACAGCTAGTCATGTATATGGCGATTTAGCTTTTGTTTAGCGGTCCACTTTTTTTTAGATGAGTGAAGTTAGATTAAGGCAGGCCTCACACTAGACAAACAGAAAATGTTATAAGAAACCGAACAGCAAATGTTTTAAAGACCGATAATGCGCCCATACATTCTAAAAATGAATGAATGGACGCTTAATTTGTTGTATGTAACATGTTTTTGCTTTTATTATTTTCTATGAGCTGTCAGTGTTCCCACAGGCTTAAGGCTCCCGCAGACACGCGCGACGCGGCACACGGTGACAAAACCTCAGTTTAACAATTTCTATGAAAACGTAAGCTGTAGTACTGTTCACACAGGCGCGACGCGACGCGTTTCAGATTTTACTATCCCTTTTCGAGAGCGCGACACGCCGCGCCACGCTTCGCGACAAGAAATAAAAGATTTCGACTTCGTCCCCCTAGTGGGACGAACGGGAATTCCTAATTTTTTTTCCCGATCGACCCACTAATTTTGTTGATAGGACGAACGGGAATAAATTATTTTTTAGTCCTATTGGTGCCACCAAATAATTTCAGACTGGTTGTGTGCAATTGGAAACAGGTCGAGTTAGTGTTGACTAACTCGTCGTTTAAGACTATCAAATTTGTCGTGATATTACATGGCTCTGGGGCGCCGGCGGTGCCGCTAGTTTACAAAAGAGTGCCGATAACATTGTGTTATTTGCGTAAACCCTATTGGTTTACCTGACATTCTCTCCCTTTAGGATCCTTAAATAAGGCCGGTCGGGTTAGTGTTGACAAAACAATGAAACTGCACACAACCAGTCTGAAATTATTTAGTGGGACCAATTGCACTAAAAAATTATTTATAAATTATTCCCGCTCGTCCCATAAACAAATTTAGTGGGACGATCGTGAAAAAATATAACGAACTAGCTGGCCGGCGCAACTTCGTTTGCGTCACATCAGTCACGTCACATCATTTTTCCCCGTTTTCGCAACATTTTTCATTGCTGCCCCACTCCTATTGGTCGTAGCGTGATGATATATAGCCTATAACCTTCCTCGATAAATGGGTTATCTAACAACGAATGAATTTTTCAAATCGGACCAGTAGTTTCGGAGCCTATTCAATGCAAACAAACATACAAACAAACAAACAATCAAATCTTTCCTCTTTATCATATTAGTTTAGATACCCGCTCGTTCCACTAGGGGGACGAAGTCGGTGGGATTACCGGAAATACACGGTTTTATGCAGCTGAACCTTCTGCGACCTGTCGCTCGTTGATCGATTAACCGATCCCAACGTATCAAAAAGCGATTGAAAATTTTGAAATTGGATTTGTTTTGCTGGCAGAAATTTCGTATGAAATAAACAGTACCTTTGTACTCAAATATTTTATGTTTTTTCCTGTGTTTTCTACTGTGTGTACATAAATAGTAAAATAAATAAATGTTCTAGTCTATGATGCACAAAGACGTACGGGGTAGTAGAGTACCTAAGCAACACAATGTAACAAAGCTCAGTCTCTGTTGTATGTCTACTCCTGTGCGTTGTCATTCAACACAACATTTTAATATTGCTCAATCGATAGCTCACGTCTTGAGGGTCGTGAATCGTGATGCGACGTTTAAGGGTGACAATGTATACGCATTTTCCTTTTACTTTCGCAGTAGGTTTGGGGAAGGTAAAGTTTCAAATTATTTTATTTGTCGGCGCCATTGCAAAAAGGCTTCATATGATTCACGTTGCAAACTAAACTGTTACCACAGACGAGAGAGAAGCGGTCTACAATTCTCTCTGGCGGAACGTCAAGTCGTTGCGGGTAAAATAGCCATATTGACTTGGGTAGTTGTCAAGGAAGGTGGCGCGTAACGAGACGTTGACGGATCGCCGACGTCTGTTTTCTTAATCTAATTAAATCTGGTGCTACATATCATAAGTAATTCCGATGTTGCGGGTAAGAGCCTTCATATTGATTTGTGCAAATTTGAAATAACTACCTTTTGCTTAGGTACCTTGAAAGGTTTCTCTGCTAACATATCGCTTAGTAACATGGTTAATTTATTCTTCTTGATACTTTTGATAATTTATAATCGGAGAGCGTACATCGTATACGTAATCGTTTTTAAAGCTTTCCATAACTGTACAACAACTCTCAACAAGATTGACTTATGATTTTTGGCTAGGCAGATTCTTCATCTGCCTAGCCTTTTCCCGACTATGTAGCCGTGGGATCGGCCAGTATTCTACATGGCACAACTGCCTATCTGACCTCCACAAGCCAGTTAGTACTGGGTGATATGATGCCCCTTGGTAAGACTGGTTGTCAGAGTTTTGGGCAACTAACTACCTGTAACGAATGTCAAAGGTCTACGAATGACAGCCGAGACCAACGGCTATATATAGGGCCGTCATCTACCCCGGTCACACCGGAGAATGGAACCGGCGAGAGGTGTCGTGCGGTGTTCCACAGGGATCGGTTCTGGGGCCGCCCTTGTGGAACATCGGCTACGACTGGGTGCTGCGCGCCGACCTCCCTAGCGGTGTCAGCATAGTTTGCTACGCTGACGACACGCTGGTGCTGGCACAAGGGAGGTCGCACGAGGCGGCGGCCGAACTTATGACACGCGGGGTTGCGATAGTCGTGGAGAGAATCCGGCAACTGGGTCTCGAGGTGGCATTGCACAAGCCCGAGGCCATGTGCTTTCATGGGCCTCGGAATGCGCCACCGTCGGGATCCATACTGACGGTAGGAGGGGTTCCCATCGGCGTCGAGTCGACGCTGAAGTACCTAGGGCTTGTCCTCGACACCCGGTGGAACTTCGTGGAGCACTTCCGACGTTTGGCCCCCAAACTGGAACGGGCAGGGGCTGCGTTCAAGCGGCTCTTGCCCAACCTGGGGGGTCCAAACGCCTCCTACCGGAGGCTCTACGCGGGGGTCGTGCGGTCCATGGCCCTTTACGGGGCCCCGGTGTGGGCGCGTTCTTTGAGGCGGCGAGCCGCCCACTACCTGAACGCGCCCCAGAAGGTGGTAGCCGTAAGGCTGATCCGGGGGTACCGCACGATCTCCGGCGAGGCGGCGAGCCTCTTGGCCGGATTGCCGCCATGGGATCTGGAGGCGATAGTCCTCGCGTGCCTGCACGAATGGCGCGCGGAGACACTTCGCCGGGGGGAAACTCCGCTGCCGCGGCAAATTGTCGCTCAGCGGACAGACCTCCGGCGCGATCTCATGGCGACATGGAGAGAGCGACTGTCGCAACCCCGTGCAGGGCACGCCACAATAGTGGCGATAAGTCCCCTCTTTGAGGAGTGGCTAGAGAGGCGCCACGGCGCCCTCACCTTCCGCCTGACGCAGGTCCTCACCGGACACGGTTGTTTCGGGAGGTTCCTGCACCGAATCGGGCGGGAGGAAACGCCCGGGTGTCACCACTGCGAGGATCGGCCGGAGGACACGGTGGAGCACACTGTGGAGCTATGCCCCGCTTGGGCTGAGCACCGCCGTGTCCTCGTAGCGGCGATTGGCGGCGGCGACCTCTCGCGTCCGGCCCTGGTTCAATCCATGGTCCGGAGCGAGAGGGAATGGGAAGCCGTCGCCTCCTTCTGCGAAGCAGTCATGCTAGCGAAGGAGGTGGTGGAACGTGAGAGGGAGAGAACCTCACGTCCCAGCCGCCGCGGGAGACGCCCTGGGCGTCGGGGGGCAACCAGTGGCCCCCGGCCACCGTAGGCGCGGGCCTGTGGACGCGCGCCTCAAGGAGATGTCAGCAAATCGGAAGGGGTCCGAGAGGGCCGATGCCTGCCAGGGCTGCGGGTTGTTCGAAAGAGATACCGTGCCCCTGGAACGCAAAGGGCTAAGAAGGAACATGGATGGGTTTTAGTCAGTCAAGTCTGACACTCCCTTCCGCTCCGCCCAGAGCGGAAGAAGTCATTTGATGATTTCCCATCCTAAAAAAAAAAAAAAAAAAAAAAAAAAAAAAGACCAACGGCTTAATAGGCTTTCCGAGGCACGGAGGATACTCGTTATGTAATGGGTCGTCACCCACCCACGGACTAACGTAGGTTATCGTGGCTTAACCTAGGCAAGAACGGCTGAACCTGAAGATCAACCCGAGCGGCTGTTACTATTTCGCCACGAGCTCTTATTTTCGGTAGATTATCTCAATTTTATTCTATTTTTATTTATCATATTTATGACTTTTCATGTCTCTTTATGAGAGCAGCGATGGCCCAGTGGTGGCAGCCTCGACTTACGAGCAGTAAGCCGTGGGTTCGAACGCAGGATGGCGCATTACTTTGTGTAATTTATTTCATCACCGCCGCCTTCAAAAGCGGTGAAGGAAAACATCGTGAGGAAACCAGCACGTCCTAGAACTAAAAATCCGAAGATATGTGACATCTACCAAGTGTGTCCCAGCAGTGGAAACATTATAGGCTGATGGTGATGATGATGTCTCTTTATCTAGGCCTACAGGGAATCCTAATAAATAAATGACTCATATTGTTTTCTATATGTATGGACCCTAAGGTACTAAAATTAATTTCTGCATAATATACGCCCAGTTAGATCACCACATGAACGGCCCATTAAATTAGGCCGGTACTAAATTAACCTTAGTCATACGTCACCTCATTTTAACACTTATTTTAAAGTAATTAACAGCGTAAAACGAGCCTTAATATTACCTTATAGTTTCTTTGCTCAATTTCAGGCCCGTAAATCCACCTGAAGAGCATAAGAGGTTTCTATTCGAGCATTTCCGAGCTGTAAACCGGGACATATTTGAGGTGGAGCTCTATTCGAGCCAGTGACGCTAGAGGGTGCTCGAGCCGTGTATGGGAGGCAAAATTCCGTATAATGAACGGCACAGTCGATGACTCTCAACGTGCACGATGTTGGCGCAACAATGGCGAATTGACGCCATGTTGGAAAATGATAGACTGTTATAGAGAAAATGCAGTTATTTGATTGATGTATTTTAAAACATGCACATCAGATGTTCTGTATGGTGTCGGACGTAAAGAATAGCACCATCCCATGTCTTCCCGTGGGTGTCGTAAGAGGCGACTAAGGGACTTAGCAGAGAATGGGCAGCAGCGTTCTCTGTGCTTTTGTAACAACCGTACTGCGATCGCCAACCCGCCTGCCAAGCGTGGCGATTATGGCAAAACCCCTTCTTGGGGGAGGCCTATGTCCAGCAGTGGACGTCTTTCGGCTGAAATGATGATGATGATGATGACATCAGATGCGCATGTTTTACTTTTTGAGTAACGATAAAAATTGTATCAAAATAAGTTGTTTAGTTACTACTTAGTTTAGTCACTACGTAGTAGAACAAAAAAGTTTTATTTTATTATGAGGGTCTGATTCAATATAGACCGTTTTAAAAATAACTTTTAAAGTAAGTCTTTTTGATTAGTATTTAATGTTCCACCGCTGGGTAAATCCCTCTTCTATAACTTCCGGGAACACTTTCTGTAAAAAAAACTTCAAGTTTTGTACTTCAAGTTATCAGCATCCTAATCAAAAATCTTAAATAAGTAATCGTACTTATATACTTTACTTATTCAAAACTGAACATGACAAGTAAGCAAGTATTAGAATAATCTTCATTTGCAACACCACAATTATTATGTCTACGAAAAACCACAAACTACTCGTATTAGTATTTACTAAAAACATAGCAAAATATTTAGCATCCTCAACTTCCCACAGTTCTAGTCGTTCTCTACCCCATTAATTCCCCCACGTCCTTCCTAGTCACGTTCAGAGGTCCAAAATAACACAAACAACAAATACACAAACCTAGGAACCTCCACAATAACCAGTGCGACAATAATTCCTACCACTCAGTGTTTAAAGTCCACGAAATGTCGACAAAATGTAAATGTACCGCTGGCAGTGCTCAAAACAGTAGTTTGAGCTATGTAAATAAATTCTTTATCTCTCCACTGGATAGGGTTGTCAGGGCGAATTTTATTCCTGAACTAGCTTGGTTATTTGCTTGCTTAGTTAGGCACGAAATCCAGTTTCGGCTGGAAATAGATCGGTGACATGGCGTCATAGGCTTCAGCGGTTTAATACATAGGATGGAGTTAAGTTAAATACAAAGTGTTAAGGAAACCGACGCGAAAACGCTTGGCACGTACTCAGTACGTCGTTCTGCTGCCCCCCCCCCCCTACATAGAATTTTTTCTTCGGTCATTAAGAGCGTTTATACCCTACGGATTTTCATACAAACTTTCAAATCGTTATTTTCTGAAATGACTGAACAGATTTTAATTAAACTTCCTACGCATAAGCAGTATACATAGGTCTAAAAAGATACAAAAAAACATTTTCGAAAAATAATGTTACAGCTAAATTAGACCGATTTTTAATCATCTATAGAAACATAAATTTCCAATTATCTTAATTTTTTAAAGACATTTCGAATTTTTTTTTAGTAACTTTTTAGACCTATGTATACTGCTTATACGTAGGTAGTTTCATTAAAATCTGTTCAGTAATTTCGGAAAATAACGACTTGAAAGTTTGTATGAAATACCGTAGGGTATAAACGCTCTTAAAAAAAACAGTTGTTTCCTACAAAAGTGCAATACCTACAGGGTCAACATTTATAGAACAGCTGTTATTTTTTTAAGTAGTGAATTACCATTAAAACTCACCAGAATGTTTGCTCGACGTAAAAGTCCCAATAAAAAAGAAACGTTTCCTACTTTTGTTCCATCCGATCCCGTCAAAGATACAAAAGTCTCAAACAAGTCTAGTCGAACAAATCCAAGTATTTACCAGCCCTGGCACGCCAGTTGGAAATAATTGCCGTTCCAAACAAAAGAATGTTACCGCGGCAAACCACGGAGACTTTTCACTTTGGGCTTTTTAGTGCTAGCAACCCTTTTTGTTCCTTTAATTTTTATGCGATAGCTTTACACGCGAATTTTGTGGCTTTGTGTAGTCTGGGGCTTTTAGTTCACCGCAAATGCCACTAGAGGGAACTATTCTTTGTAACTAGTTCGTGGTTTTTTTGTTTGGTGGTAGGAAGTAAAGGTTTTCATTCTGTTTGGACTAGTTTAAAAAAAGAATAAGAATGTTTTGAATGTCTGAAATATAAGGCACAGTACTGTAGATATTTCTTTTAACTCTTATGTGTAAGCTTGCGCCCGTTAGATCAGTTACCGGCCAAACCCGATTTCAGGCCAAACTTCTTTGTCCTAGGACAAGCCAGTTTACCATGCAGGATAAACTAAGCCAATACCCTTCGAGTTGGATGTGAAGGTTACAGTTCTAAAAAAACCGAAGACATTAAATAGACAATTTTTGATTACGGTCGAATGGCACGCGTGCCATTCGTTTTGGGCCGTTCAGACTAAATACTCATTAAATCGGGGTGGCCTATGATCGTCTTTTTGTCAAAAGTAGGTGTCAACTTAAACTTTAGTCCAGGTCCAGTTGAGAACCAGCGTTGGGCACTAGTTGCCCGGCAGCTTGAACTTGGCCTATTTGGCGCAGCCATGGTACACACAAAATTATCTTTTTATTTTGTTTAGATTTAAGTTATTTCTTTAATTTCATATTGTGTTTTTGTGGCATTTATGTACCAAACAAACATGTATTCTTTCTTTCTTTTAAATCCAATATAAACCTTCCAAAACCAGCCCCATCGCAAAATTCAGTTGAATTTTAGGACCTATTCAACTAGTTTATTTGCCGTAGCTCCGCGAAAAGTCGATAAACTTCGGTCTAGTTCCACATTCAAGGTTATTTTGTAGGTACCTAGACAACATTGTGTAAGTAATAATTTGTAGCTGGAGTAAAAACTATGGGGGCGAAGTTTGGAAGTCTTGTTAAAGTCGTATTATCGTGACTTGTAATCGTGTGAAGTGTGGATGTGTAAGTTTATATCTTTAGTGGTAATCAGCACTGTGGGGCGAATTGTTTTACTGCTGCGGTTATCTGATCTAAGAGGTACGCGTTTACGATGTCACAAGGACTTTACACCTTATTGTTATTAAAGTGCATTTCAAGCCATGCTGTATATTAAAATGGGTAAAATACTTGGCTAAATTACGGTAAAAAGATGTCTGCAAAGGGTTATTAAAACTCATTATTTACAAAACAATTTACCTAACTACCACATGCTCTGCCCCCGTAGCATGACCGTTCTATCTCTATTCTACCAAGAAACGACAAAATTCTTTCTTTCTATACTTGACATTTCTTCTGCCCGAGCATGGCGCGCCCCGTCGACTCGCGTTTTTACGAAGACATAGACATAGAAACTCTTTCCATAGCAACGGGGAAGTATCTAGTGATGTTTATATTCCCTGAATCTTACGATAATATTACGTTTAGTTATCCAAAAAAAGTTGCCAAATGCACGAATTTTCATTTTTCGCGAGTGGGATGGTGGTGAAGCATCTTGAATGTTTTTCTCGAATTAAACCTAAATGTTTTACATAACATTTCAACCTTTTGAACGTAACTCAACGCAACAACGAAACGTATTTCTTGTATTTAGTTTGTAATCTTTGGCGGAGTCAGATAACAGTTTGGATTGTTTACAAATAAAGTTAACTTTAAAATAATAATGAAACATTGAAAATACGCAGTTTGTTTTGTTAATTTTCGCATATTCACAATGCAAAAATAAACAGCAAGTCCAGAAAAAGAAGTCAGCGTGCACGCAGTTTAGGAAATGAGTTCCTTGTGTGAATTTTTCTAATAGTAAGTGTCATTATATCATAATTATTATTCTATGTAGCAATGTGAAAATAAGTATACATAAGTGATTTTCAAAACAACAGAATAATACAGTTGATACAGGCATACCCCTCCTCTGCTTTGTTCTAAAAATATGTTGAAATAATGGTCTTGTTTGTTTCAGGATTCAAGCAGTAATAGGCTTCGGCAGAGGAATGGTCTGGCAGATAAATGAGACGACGCCGACGATTCAGATAGGTACTGTTTTTATTTAAATTAAATAATTTCTTGTAATGTTAGCTCTTGTATTAGTTGCAGTTTGTAGATAGCAGGCCGTCTCAGGCTCATGAGCATTTCTATTTGGTGTTTTGAGCCAAGGCTCCAAAACATAGGCTGAATTCCCCTGCAAATCAATGATAAATTAATTTTGTGTTCATGTTATGTTGGCAACTAACAATATTTAACTATATTTTGTGTTTGTGTTTCAGATTACAACGAATGTGGATTCAGAAGAATGAAAATATGGGCCCCAAATATTGATTTGATTTACATTACTATTGAATGTCCCTCTGTTGGGCAAAGGCCTTAGAATACATATTAATTATAAATAAACAAGTTAAATAAAAGCTTTTAAAAACATATATTTTATAACTGTTATTATTTTAAATGACATTGTTCAATGTTATCTTTGGACATTGACTCAGCACTCGGCTTGGCTCATGTGCAGCCCAGTTAATAGAATGATTTGGTTGCATCGATGCATAGGACACAAGAGTTTGTTTAATAGTGTGTGTTAAGACAAAGTAGTATATAGTATAATCAGAACATTTTGTAAATAAATTATAGGTATTTGAATTTTATATTCTTGTCTCATTACCCCTCACTATGGCCAAGACACTTTTAGCCATCTCTGATCAGTCTCATGACTCTGCAGGACTGGCAGTGAGAGTTCCCTTCCCAAACCTGGTATACCTGTCTACTATCCATCTGTAACCTTAGGTTGCATGGTTCAGACATTCTGAACTTATTTATATGTTTATTTATCACATATTAGGTATATGATGGGTTAGGGCTTAGGGTCGAAAGGAATGTTAGGCTTGTGGGTCTTTGTAGGTTCCATTAACTTATCATATATTTTCATGTACCGTCACACCTTTGACAGTATTGCGGTGTAATGTTTGTTAAGGGTGGATGTACAGACATACTTACTTAGTTTTTAAGACTTGTATGTTAGTAGATAATACTGGTAAATTTTGGAATCATGTAGTTCTGTTTTAATGATAGAATTGAAATGAATGAATGAATTGAATTTGCATTCTGTTCGGGATTTCATCAGGTTTATTTAGCGGGAGATGTAAAGAATACGCCTTGATTATCCAGTAAAATTCGTATAATAATAAAACATACCACTGTAGGTAGAAGCGTAAAAAAAAAGAAATAAAAATAAAAGGTACGAGCCAAAATACACGTAGCTGCACCAGTGCTATGATAATTTAGGTAGGCGTTCTGCGCGAACATACCCCCGGGCGTTGAAAGCCTGTCTTTCAACCAGAATAGTCAGTCTCGGGGTAGATGGGTAATGGACAAATCTTGCTGAATGATCTGCGAAGCAGACCAGTAGAAGTCTTGACGTCTGCGACTCTGATTACGCCATCCGGACCTGGGTAGGTAGCGACAATCCGACCCATTTTCCACTTCAGCGGCGGCATGTTGTCTTCTTTTAGCAGTACCAGGGAGTTCAGCTTCAGAGAACCCTTACAAGTGCGCCATTTCGTCCTGAGTTGGAGCTCCGATATATATTCCTTGCTCCATCTGCTCCAAAAATGTTGTCGGAGCTGTTCAATACGTTGAAAGCGAGACAAGGAACTGGTGGAATGGTTTTGGTAATCAGGTGCCGGCAAAGATGTCAAAGGACGTTCAATCAAAAAATGTCCGGGTGTCAATGGTGCCAAGTCTTCAGGATTTGATGAAAGTGGAGTCAGTGGTCTGGAGTTTAGAATAGCTTCTATTTGCACCAGCGTAGTATAAAGCTCCTCGTAAGTGAGGTTACAAAGGCCCAACACCCTGACTAAATGATGCTTCGTTGACTTGACACCAGCCTCCGCAAGGCCAGCAAAATGAGGAGAGTATGCAGGTATGAAGTTAAAATTAATGCCTTCATTAGCCATCTCCTCAGATAACGAGTCGCAATTAGCCTTTAGAAATTTTGATAAGTCATTGTAGGCACCAACAAACGAGGTGCCATTATCCGAATATATATTAACCGGTTTACCCCTACGCGAGATGAATCTCTATAACGCCATGATAAAAGTATTGCTTGTTAAATCACCGACTAGTTCAAGGTGTATTGATTTTGTAGTAAAACAAACGAAAATTGCAATGTATACTTTAACTAATTTACAGCCACGACCCTGTCGAACAGCCGATTGAATTGGACCTGCATAATCCAAGCCAATATTTTCAAAAGGGAAACCTCCAGCTAGAAGTCGCTGTCTTGGTAAATTGCCCATGATCGGTGTGACAGTTTGACCCTTTAGACGACAGCAACGTACACAAGTACGGTAGCACAACCTGGCTAAATTACGACCTCTTATGGGCCAGTATGTATCCCGTATGGAAGCTAATAGTAACTGGGGCCCAGCGTGAAACAACCTTTTATGTTCATATTCAAACAGTAATTTTGTAAAGTGATGGCTAGACTGTAAAAGAATTGGACACTTCTTATCGTACGGTAGATCCGAGTTTTGCAATCGACCTCTAACACGCATTATCTTATGTTCATCCAAGAAAACGTTAAGTTTCAATAATGCACTTTTCTTTGGCAACTGTTTACTATGAAGTAACAACTTATATTCATTAAAAGACTCGTTCTGACTTATTCGAATAATTAAATTTAAGGACTTTTGCAATTTATCGTTACTGAAAGTACCATGAACAGACAATTTATTACATGTAGCAACAAAACGCAAAACATAAGCTACCGTGCGCTGAAGCCTTAAAAAGTTAGAAAATCGGTTGAAGTTAATAAATTCATGCGACACATTATCGGTTACTGTACCATGTAAGGTGACATTAGGTTTGATTTCAGGTAGAATTTCATTAATGGATTTTGAAAATCTAGAAGGCCAACATGATTCGTCATTCCTTAAAAAACTTGGACCAGACCACCAATCTTCTAAAGAAGCTAACGAATTAATGTCAATTCCTCGAGAGACATAATCAGCAGGGTTCTGATCCGTAGGGACATGCCTCCACTCGCAGTTGCCAGTCTTTTCTAAAATTTCTGCAACTCTATTGCGAACGAAAGGCTGCAGCTTGCTTGGCAACATTTTAAGCCATCCTAGGACGACAGTGGAGTCTGTCCAAAAGAATGTACGCGGCCTAGTGGTTAACCGTAATGAGGCGACTACCTTTTCATAAATTCGAACTCCGACCAAAGCACCGCAAAGCTCTAGTCTGGGAATAGTGGTTGGTTTCAGAGGGGTAACACGACTTTTAGCTATCAATAAACGTACTAAAACTTGACTTTCATTGTTGACACTGCGAACGTATAAGCATGCTCCGTATGCTCGTTCAGACGAATCAGTGAAAACGTGAAACTCTAAAAGTTCCATTGAATCAATTAAAACATGACGTGGAATATAGATTTGATTTAATTTTGGTAAATGATTGACTAATTTAGTCCAAATTTCTCTAATGTCCGGCGATAGCTGTTCATCCCATGACAGTTTGTGTAACCATAATTTTTGGAGTAACATTTTCATCACTATAATACATGGAGCCAAAAGCCCCAAAGGATCAAAAATTTGTGATATAATCGAAAGCATGTCACGCTTTGTATTGTTACAAATAATTGGTTCACTAATGGAAAAATAAAGTTGATCGGATTGTGATTGCCAACCTAGACCTAAGGTTTTGGTAGACTCAGATCCGCCAATATTCAAGTCAAGTGAAGATTGGGGATAGTCAGAACCAATAACCAAACGCATATCATTTGACTTCCACTTTCTTAGATTCATTCTAGCTGAAGCAAGAGTAGAAGTAACTTTATGACGCAAATCTTTTACTTCATTGAAATCGTCTCCTCCCGTTAGCAAATCGTCGACGTAAAAATCGCGAAGAATGACCTCAGCAGCCTTTTTATCGACGCACTCTAAACCTAACTGTTTTAGGCACCTCGTTGCGAGGAACGGAGCGCTGGCCGTGCCGTACGTCACGGTATTTAGCTGGTAAGTTTGTAACTGAATTAACGGGTCATCACGCCAAACGATTTGTTGGAGATGTCTGTCATTGGGATGAACCACTATCTGCCGGTACATTTTCTCCACATCACCAGCAATAATATATTTATGTTGTCTAAAACGTAATAGTATTGATAAAAGATCATCCTGTACTACAGGTCCGGTCATCTGTATGTTATTGTAAGAAGTACCTGTAGTGGTGGCGCTGCTGGCATTAAAAACCACTCTTAATTTAGTGGTGACACTGCTGTCACGCAAAACTCCGTGATATGGGAGATAATGAGCAGAATGTCCAAGATTTTCACATTTCGACATATGACCTAAAGCTTCGTACTCTGCCATAAAGTCTTTATACATCTTAGACAGTTGAGGTTGATTTTTGAACCTACGCGAGCTACGCTCCAAAGAAGAAAAACAATGTTTAGCCCTTAGAAAAGATTCACCCAACATATCCGAGGAACATTTCAGTGGTATTCGAACACAAAATTGTCCGTTTTCCAGACGTGTAGTATTATTTACAAAATGCTCCTCGCATAGCTTCTCTTCTTGGGAATACTCTGATGTAGTGCAAACCTCCTCTATTTGCCAAAACTTTGTAAGTTGATGATCTACGCTATAATTTAATTCACCATTACCGTCTGAAATTATATTTGTGAAATTACATTTTACTATTCTAGACGGGTTCGATGCATAACTAATTTTAATTGGGCCTGAAACTAGCCATCCCAGTCTAGTCTCGCAGAGAATGGGTTGTCCGTCTCCTAACTTAATTCTTTGGGATCCCAGTAAATCCCAAAAGATGTCAGCACCGAGCAACATATCTATCGGGGCCGGTGAGTAAAAGTTAGGATCAGCCAGACAAATATTTGATGGTATTTTTAATTTTAATAAGTCTACCTGCCTACTCGGAATATCATCGGTAATTGAAGGTAGAACAAAACAATTAATTTTAATTGAAAAGTTATCGTCTAAAGATTTTATTGACAGAGGACACATTTTATTAATATGTGAGGATGAATTATTAATACCTAATATGGAGTTGTTCACAGTATTGGCAGTTAAACCTAGTAGTTGGTACAGCCTTTCGGTCATGAGGCATGACGTGCTGCCACTATCAAGCACAGCACGAGTAACGTATTGCTGACCGTTTTTACCTATTATTTTAATTAATGCCGTAGATAGCAATACATCACCACGCTCAACATTCGCCGAAAGGGACAAGCTTGCACTAGGAGCTGTCGGAGCGGGGGCACTGGTCGCAACATCACTGTTAGCAGAATTAATAGTCAAGTCTGACTTTTTTGAATGATCTGCGACATGCACCAGAGTGTGGTGCTTGCGACGACATATTTTGCAACTTGTCTGTTTACAGTTATTAGCGTAATGTCCTGAAGACAAACAATTAAAACAAATCTTATAATTCGGTAATAATTGCAGCCGAGCTTCATTACTCAATGCCAAAAACTGAGGACAACTGCTTAATTTGTGCTCACCGTTACATTTAACACAACTCTTAGGCTTAGAAGAACTATGACTCACATGACTATTCTTGTCTATTGTATTATTGGAATCCTGTATTACCATTGTCCTAACTTTAGAATTTTTGCAAGTGTTTGAATGTTTATTCATTTTTGAACTTGACATTTCTAATGTTTCGATTAATTCAGCACGAGTTTTAATGAAACTGAGGAACACGGAAAATGTAATCTTGAAGTCCTTGCCAAGGCGACCCTTGTACTCTTCCCATTCACGGTAAGTTTTATTGTCTAACTTGTCTCTTATAAAGTGAATCAGTAAAGTGTCCCAGTGAGCAACAGGTTCTCCAAGAGATTCTAAAGCACGCAAGTTCTTATTGATTTGATCGATTAAAGCTTTTAAATTCACTGACGACTCCTTACTGATCGTCTCATTATCAAATAATGCTGTAACATGGTGCTGAATTAACAGATGTTTATTGTCAAACCGATCACAGAGTAACTGCCAAGCGACTGAATAATTAGCTGCAGAAAACTGAATGGAGTTTATCACCACGGCAGCTGAACCTTCTAGTGATGACCTCAAATAATGAAATTTATTTATGTCGTTCATGTCGTCATTAGTGTGAATGAGGCTGACAAATGTATCGTGAAATTCCAACCAATTTACGTAAGAACCGCTGAATTTTGGTAATTGAATAGTCGGTAATTTAACAAACTTGTGATTATTACCATTAGAACGTGAACTTACCTCAACATCACTTTGATCTCTTTTCCTATATTCATCAAGAACTTTCTGAGCTCCAGATAGGGTTTTATAATAAAGAGACTCAAACTCGCTACGTTCTAACATTTGACCATCCAAATTATCAGTACTACATTCCAGTGCCAATTGCACCTCGTCATATTGACTATACAATGACTCAAGCCTGTTATAACGCAATTGCAACTCGTTAATCTCAGAAGGACTTGTAGAAGGTTTTAATGAATTCAAATAATTCAAGAATACTGTTACCCTTCCCTTGAAACTCGCCCTTTTTCTAATGAGCTCCTTATCCTCTGGCATTGCGTAAGCTGGTGTAGTCAACCTGGAATGTATACAATTCAAGTTTTAACAGCGTCTAAAATTGTGACGAAACCTCTTGTACTAATACCTACATACAAAAGAAACGAAATGACTGCCAATTTCTTAATACTTTTATTTACAATAATTAACGACTATACGGTTTAGCAATAAATAAATTAGTACGAAAACCTATTTTTTTTTCTACTTTAAATGAATGAAATGAACCTATTTTATCTTTTAATTATGATTACATGAATAAGTGATTCAGTAACTGTTACCTACCTAATAAAGCGATAATAATGCAGCTATTTTTATAACTACTTTTTAAAAGGTACAAATAACTTTGATTTTCAATCTTAAGTCTGATCAATTATAACATTTTTAACCACAAATAGGTTTCTGCAAGTTACAGTTTTACAATAGGTGATAGGTATATAACTTTGTACTAACCTGGGTATATAACGGCTAATTAACACTAAAATACAACCTGATAATAGAGTGTTGGATGGAACTAATAATGATTTCAATTGTCCAGACCACGGAAAATTCCAAATCTTCACAATGACACAGCAAAACGGATGCCACCGCCAACTTCGCTTGTAATTATGAGTTATCCACCAAATCTCTTGAAATCCTTATAATAATAGCTGATCGAAGGTTCTTCAATGTGAAATCTTCTAATCCAGGCTCGATAGGACCATGTTCGGGATTTCATCAGGTTTATTTAGCGGGAGATGTAAAGAATACGCCTTGATTATCCAGTAAAATTCGTATAATAATAAAACATACCACTGTAGGTAGAAGCGTAAAAAAAAAAGAAATAAAAATAAAAGGTACGAGCCAAAATACACGTAGCTGCACCAGTGCTATGATAATTTAGGTAGGCGTTCTGCGCGAACACATTCAGATTGAGTATTCTGCACTCAGCATCTGCGATCTAGAAGTAATACACTTGATCTTTGGCAATATCCTTTAAGCAGGACTTTCATCGAACAAAGAACCTGCCAATTATCAGACATTGTAGCTATGGTTATGGTACCTAGATTGAGCTTATTTAACGAAAACAGGCAGACCCTAAGATGTGCTAGGAGACAGATGCTCGATCAGCTAGCCTGGCTAAAATACTGCACCATGTCTTTACGAATTTTTAAGTAATTCTTTTCTATGGGAAATCGAAAGCCCCGGTTAACGCTCGTACAGCAATCCTTTCGGCCTTCCTTTCATTCTACTCGGCATGCAAACTGAGGAGATGGCGACAGTAGGTCCCGAACAAGTTTTTTAAAATCACAGAAGGTCAAGAAACACAAATAATAGCTAGTTTCTTTTCAAAAAGAATGTTGTCTAGGTCCGATGTGATGAAGACTATTTTGACATTTGTCAGAAGAAATGTTTCTACACCCAAGTGTCAAAAGTAGAGAAAATATGGTCGTCATGTTCGATGTTGTAGACTTATGTCGACTGAAGTATAGAAACATTTCTTTTCTACGTTCTTGACATCGCCATGCTTAGGACGATAGAAATCTTTCTACAATCTGTCATTTTGTCGATTCTTCCGTAGAAATAGCCCGTTTCTACGGCGGTCATGCTAGGCCGGCTGGAAAAGTGATGCAAAAAGAGAATTGTAAGAGCATAATTTTTGATTACGGTCGAATGGCACGCGGTCCATTTGTTTTGGGCCATTCACACTAAATACCCCATTAACATGACCTACCCATGAACCTGATAGTATGTTATTACTCCTAACTTAATTCTTTTGTTTTCACCCAAAAGTAGAAAACGCATGATACTTGTGTCTATTTTTTAACTTTTCACTATATTTCTTTAACTTAAACAATGCACTCTTATTAATCATTTCAATTTTGGTAGATACTTGCCTTAAATAGTTACCTTATGTAGTAGTTGCCATATAAAACAAAGACCTATCTACCATACAAACCAAATTCTAAAGCTGAAACACGATAGTGGATATATCTAGGTAGGTATATAAAGCGAAAGTCACACGAGGCAGACAAACAGAGTAAATGTTAGCGGCACGCGAGCATTGCCGCTGATGTGTTTACCCTTTACACTGTACAATACACGCCTATGTACGAGGTATATAGGTAGTATTGTTTTATTTATTTTGTTTAATAGTGACTGATTATTTTTTCTGATGATATTTTAATTCGTGACAAAATTTTCTCTTATTAATTTAAGCTACCCTAAAAATTAACTTGGTAAACTACCCAATCCAACTATACAAAACCGCAAAATATAATAGACAGAACAAAGCTTGAACAGGTATTACACAATACAATAAACTTTCCACTTCCATAACAAACTGAGGGTACAGGCAAAACTATTCCCCAGTTTTCAAACAGAGAGTAGTAAGAAACAACTGGTTTTACTTGTAAAACTCCTTTGTACTACTTTCCGTACTAAACTTACGACTTACCCCTATCTTCCCGGTATTAAAATTCTTTATGTTTCGGATGCTATCACTACAATTTATTCGATACTAACTTGTTAGTACTTGCCTTCAGCGTTGCATGAGTACTGGCAGTAAACTGTCACTTTGCTTTTTATTTTTAGTGACTGGGATAAAGACTTTGTTGTTTTTTTTTTATGAAAGGCCAGTGATTCGGTGCATTGTGTGTTGTGAACGTGGAATTCAATTTTTTTTACGGTCTTTTTTTGCAATTTGGAGGTCAGTGTCAGGTTTTATGTTGATTAAAATTTGATTCGCGACAGTAACACGTATGTATATACAGACTTATAATCATTAAAATCATCAATACAACCTTCTAAGTTCATTTAATTCCAATGAATGATCTGCAAATTGCAATAAAAAATGCAGAAAATTAGAATTTCGCGGGCTAACCTTGCGCTTCTCCCATAGAAAGTTGGATTATTAAGATTGGCAATGTTGCATATAGCTGTCAAATATTTCGCTGTTTCGATATATTTTTCATTAAGTACTTACTACGTTTAAGTCAATCAATAAACTGTTAAGTAATTTTCAGGAACTGCATTATTTTAATTCAGATATAAACAATTTACACACCTTCACTGAAATGAAGTAAGTTCACATTTAAAATTAATGAAATATGCTGCATGGAATTAATTAAAAAATGCTTCAGGCTGACGTGACCGTGGCACAGTTCCGCGTTCAGTGGATTTTCCAATCTTTGGTTTGCCATCAACGACGGTATTTTTAGGTCATGTTTAAAAAAGTATGTCACTGTTTATCATCATAAGTCCGAGAAAAATTGTTTTTTTTTTAATTTACTTCAACAGTTTTTTTTTGTGTTTCAATAAAAAAAAAATGGATTGGGCAGCGACAGCAACATAAAATAAGTAATTTAGCAACACAGTAATAACCTCACGCTTTTTCGCGTGAGCGTAAGAAACAATTTTTTACACCGGCCGTGTTAGGATCCCTAAATCTTTCTTTACATTCATATCTGGTCTGCCCACTCCCTCTCATAGAGAGGAAGCTTGTGTCCCAGTAGTGGGAACATTATAGGCTGATGATGATATCTGGTTTGGACTACGTTCCTGACTTTTCTGAAAATCATAACATTGGCACTGTTGCGTTTTGCTAGTCGCGTTACATAACTGCTGATTTCGTTAAGTTGAAACAGACTTGGTGTTTCCTTTATCCTTCTTATTTACAAAAAATTCAATACCTTTCAGCTTACGAGTTGAGGAAATACCCAAGTTACTTTCTGAATACTTGTCAAATGTCAAGCATTGAGCAGAACTACCGGAACGCAAGATGATTGATAGTACCTACCATATAGATGGTTCGTTTAAGTGTCACGAATTCCTCCAAAACGGATACATCATCATCATCATCATTTCAGCCCAAAAGACATCCACTGCTGGACATAGGCCTCCCCCAAGTGTCGCCACATTGGCATTTTGGGGGGTTTTGCCATAATCGCCACGCTTGGCAGGCGGGTTGGCGATCGCAGTACGGTTGTTACAAAAAACAAAAAAAAAAGCACAGAGAACGCTGCTGCCTATTCTCTGGCAAGTCCCTTAGTCGCCTCTTACGACACCCACGGGAAGATATGTGATGGTGCTATTCTTTACGTCCGACACCATACAGAGCGAGGAAACGGATACAGTTATAAATATTAAGTAAACCGTATCAAAAGTCCTTTGATAGCCCCGACTCAAACACATTTAAATTCATAGGTATTCTCATGTTTCATTTAATTTCTCTGAATGCTTTTTCTTAGTTATACCGAAATCGATTTTCACAATATTGTGAACATTATTGAAATAGTTATTTATACTAACTTTCAAGGTATAAGACAGAATGATTGGACCCAAAATGTCGTAATAGGAAGTGTTTTTCTTTAATTTCAAACCATTACGAAAAATCTAAGTAAGATAAAAATAAACCAACTCATCATCATCATCTGCTTAGCCTTTTCCCAAACTATCTTGGGTTCGGCTTCCGTCTAACCGGATGCAGCTGAGCACCTGTATTTTACATGTTGCGACAGCCTATCTGACCTCCACAACCCAGTAACTGGGAAAACGATATCCCTTGGTAAGACTGGATGTCAGATTTTTGGCTTCTGACTACTCTTAACGACTGTCAAAGATCTACAAATGACAGCCGGGACCAACGGCTTAACGTGCTTTCCGAGGCACGGACGAAACTCTGTATGTAATTATGGTCACCCATCCACGGATCAACCTCGGCAAGCATGGCTTAACCTTAGAGATCGACTCGTTCAGCTGTTATTATTTAGCCACGAGCTCAAAACTAAACCAACTAAACAATGTTTTTAAATATACTGTCTTTAGATCTTCAATAAAAGTTTACTGGTTGACATGAATTATTTAATAGCGGAGTTATTTTACACAGGTTTTCTCTTCAGTTGAATGACGCAGCAATTCTATCTTACACAGCAAAATTCCATATAGATGGCGTAGCTCCAGATCATAGACTAAGAGTTTTTATATTTTGTTACAGACTAGCGCCATTTGGGTCGCATCGTTTAGTTTAGAACATATACCTAACTTTGTTGACAAAACCACCAAATTATCGAAACAGTAACATGAAACTAACATGTTAGTAACTTGAAGCTACGTGTGGGACCAGTGCGACTAATGAATTTGTTGAAACCGGAGTCACATCTGCACGTAATTATTTTAAAAGGTCTCCCTTGTTCATCGGGGCTTTTTGTCGGATCCGATATGGCGGAATTTATCAACGAGATTACAATGCCAGTTAGCATCCATGGGCGTTTTCAATTCCATTTTATTTTAGCAAAAAGCGATGGGTGTTTTTTGTTAATTTGTAAATGTAGTTTGGTTTTCTGTCACTTCCTTTCCTGTATACAAGGTGTTGTTTTGCACCCTCGTCAAAATTCAGGAGGTTGTCACAAAAGACATAAATAATCAATAAAAATTACAGTTTCTAGTTAATTATTAATAAACGCCGATTTTTTTGGTTGTTTAAGTTTGTCAGTATTCCAGAATAACCCCCTTGACATGGTTTAGGGAATAAGAAATTATCGAATAAACATTTGAGATTGTTTGTATGTGTGGAAGCGCGGTTATAGGGCGAGAATCAGACGGGCCGCGTTTAAAACACGGGTGGTTCACACTTACCGATTTCCGTAAATAAGAAAAAAAAATATACCGTCTCATTTTATTATTGATTCGGGACGAGAATCATTAGCATAGTTACCTCCTTGAATTTGACGAGGATGCAAAACAACACCTTGTATATTAGAAACGGTATTATTTGTTAAAAAGAATCCCCAACTGTTTCCGAGGTCTTCAGAGGGTTCCGAAAGAAATCAACGTGATAATCGGACACTTCGTATACAAATGGTGCTAAAACAGCGCTCATGCATAAGAGTATGTTCTGCATGGCCCCAAAATTATATAACAAGGTACCAAAGGCATTCAAAGATTTAAATATTAATAATTTTAATAAAAGCATGAAAAAACTTCTAATAAATAAATGCTACTATAATGTTGATGACTATTTAAATCTAGAATTAATTAATTAATTACTTTAGACATTTTAATTATTATTGTAGACATTTTCCTGTAGTGTTTTTAATTGGTGAAATTTAGATTTTTTATTATTATTTTAAGACATTTTGATATTTTTAATATTATTTTTATTGCGCTTGTGCTTTGAATTGTATTATTAAATTTATTATGCTATTTGTACGCCTTTCTAGGCAAAACATATTGAAACTTTGTTTTATGTAATCATTCCAACTGATTGTAAGCCTACACGTGTTTTTGACAAATAAATATCTCTTATGTTATCTTATCTTATCTTATCTCTTGAGCTATTAACGGCATCATCTTTCTGGTTACAAAATTCCTTTAAACATTAGATACACACACAAACTAACGACTCCTTTCCATGGGTATAGTCAGAACTTATACCTAGAACAGCATTGGCTAAATGCTTGTGAAGTATACATGTATGGTATTTTTTTCTTTAGATGGTAAATTGAAGAATTACATGATGTGGCTTGGTAACTATGGAAGGATGAATGAAAGGCGAACAAAAGATATTTACAAGGCAGACGTGAGTAGTTCAAAGGCCAGCTGGGGACGAACGGCCAAAGGACATAGTGTGACCTTATTGACGACTTTCTTCAGAAAGGCCGTAAGCAGCGTGCGTGATGACCAAATGTATAAACGTGATAGCGTAGGAGTATCCCCTTAAAATCTATGTTTATTTGGTAGTGTGCATGCTACTATAAAACCTGGCCTAACCTTGAGTCACTTCGAATATAGTCAAGAGTTAACCGTAAATGATCCCGCTATAACCTTCATTTAGCTAGAAAAGAAAATACGTAAAGTAACTATTGGTACCCAAATATAAATGAAAGTATCAACCCCGTCGTAGTTTTCAATAAAACATCAATTGCTGATCAGTCAAAAGCTCATTCACTTTTGTACGTAAATGATCACAAAAGTAATAACTTTCTAATAACAAACGTTTTTCCCCCGAAGGGATAAAAACGATATATTTCATGTCTTGCCTAGGCTTGACCTGTGAGATTACATCCTTCAATTTACCCTTAGATTCATGCGTGTCCTAGCTTCCCGTGTCGTCTAGCCGAGCTGCGTCCCTGTTCCGCGCGACCTCACCCCTCTGGGCGGGGCGTGAGCGGGCGAAAGCGCGGTGATCGTCAGTACCTTGAGATGGCTCAGTCGTCAAGGGCTTACCTGGTCAAGCCTAGGCAAGACATGAAATATATCGTTTTTATCCCTTCGGGGGAAAAACGTTTGTTATTTCATGGTCTGTGCCGTCGGCTTGACCTGTGAGAAATATTTGGATTCTGACGACACAGGAATAGCGTACTGTGAAATATTATTTATTTGGAGTATTGTGTGTGTATGCCTTATGCGAGTGAATGTATGTAAGTGCTTGTATGGAATTCAATAAAATGACATTATAACCATAATCATGTTTATTTAGATAGTATAAAACGGTTACAAACCTATATTGATTAAGTGCTAATTATCACAAAGTAGTAAAGCTAGAATTTACTAAACATAAGTTATTGGAATCATCTTTGGCCGGAGTATTAATTATTTCCTTAAAATAATGTTTAATCACATTTTTATCACTTCTCCAATTACCATTTCTTAATATTATATCTATTGGAACATTACTGTCCTTTCTGGAGGAGGCAACAGCAGACCTGATGCTACCAGGTGAGAAATTAATGTTTAATTCTAAAAAAGCTGTTTTTATCCATCCTGCAATTACTGCTTTGGAAGCAGGAGCTACTCGACCTCTAGAGGTGATAAACAAAGACTGAATTTGATTGCCACCTGCGTTTCTTCTCGAATCTGACACGTTAAGATATAACCTGATCCATGATACTGGATCGAGATTCCTATTTGGGACTTGTAAGAGTTTCCAGGCGGATTGCCTATAGGAGTGACTGTCAGTCTTAGAACCAAATTCTGGCCAAAAAGTAACTGATGATTCATCTATTAACATGCTGTTTTCATCAATCTTCAGTAAGGTAAGGTCATGGATTCTTCTCCCAGATGCTAATAATAGTAATAGAGCGAGATGGCGCGAAATTTGAAAAATACTATCTTCTTGAATTGAATTATTTTCTAACCAATTAATTAGATGCTTAACATCCCAAATTTGTTTTTTAACTGAAGGTGGCTTTGACAATTCAATGGCTTTAATAATTTGCTTAATTATTGGGCTGTTCGTTATAGAATTCCTATTAGTGGGGTCAGCAAACGTAACAATAACTGATTTATGTAATTTTATGGTACTGGGAGACAATTTCTTCACTATATGTAGATAACTTAAATGTTGTGCAACTGATGCTGCGTCCGGTTTATTAGGGTTCAAACCAAGAACCTCACACCTTGTCAACCATGTTTTCCATGGCGCATGATATGTTTTTAATGATGAAATTCGCCATGCCTTTTGAATTAAACTACAGTCTTCTCTTGACCAGTTTTTGGTTAAAATTGACCACCCCGTACCTTCCAAGCCTCCAAACGTAGATGTTGAATTCTCGTAAGATTCGTTTGGGGTGTTAAGTCTTTCAGGTGATGGTGCAGGTTCCGGATTTGAAATGGGCGGTCTATCGCCCGTGATCGTAGATCCGATCTCCAGAACACTCTGTCCCAGCGTGGAACAATCAGAATGTATGAGCCTTTGGCTTGATTTAGATGAGCTAACACCCGAGGGATCAACGACGGGGGTGGAAAGATCCAGGCTAACTTGTATTCCCACTTCTTGCTGAAGGCATCTATGAATAGAGCATTTTTGTCCTTTGTATCTCGGGAAACATAGGCAGGAACCACCTTCGAATTGTTCGATGCAAACAAGTCCACTTCGGGAACGCCCCATTTTTGAAATATCTGGCTGCATATTCTCGTCGAAAGATGCCAATCTGAGAGACTCTTTCGTCGGGATAGACTGTCGGCTACATCGTTGTACATTCCTGGTATATATTGGGGACAAATCTCTGCGTGCAGCTCCTTGGCCAAAGTTAACAACTGGAAGACTAGATCTGTTAGTTGCGATGATCTCGTCCCGCCCTGATTTTTTATGTATGCGATTACAGTTCGATTGTCTGACTGTACAACTACCCTTTTGTTTTTGATTGAATCTTTCTCGGACTGAACAGCGAGAAGAACAGCAAACAGCTCTTTTTTGTTGATGTGCCACTGACACTGGTGGGTGTCCCAAACGCCACTGATATGCTTTTCGTTTATCTGTGCTCCCCAACCTTGGTCCGAGGCATCTGATGTGATGAATATGGTCTCTGAAGATTTGAAAAGGGGATCTTTCTTTTCGAGGTTTTGAATCCACCATTTGCATTCTTCGAGAGCCTTTGTTGGAATGGGAAACTTTTTGCGAGCTGACTCCTCTGGTAAAATATTGGCTGCTCTTTGTATCTTTCTGGAGTGAAGTCTTCCAAGTGGTATTACAAAAGACGCAAAGTTTAGCTTTCCTAGCAAGCTCTTTGCGGATTGCCAACTCCATCTTTGACTTGATAGAAGTTTGTTGAGATCTTTTCTCAAGGAGAGTATTTTCTTTTCCGGGAGGGCTTTTGTGTTGTGGAAGGTATCCCATTCTATCCCTAAGTATTCGATGCGTTGAGATGGGTCTTGAAGAGATTTGTTCATATTGATTATCCATCCCAATTTTAGAAGGAATTGTACCGTCTTGATAGCATCTTTCTGCAGCTTTATCGGATCTTGATTGGCAATCAAAAAGTCGTCCAGGTAAACAATGACCCTTATATTCATCTGTCGCAGTCGCGATGCTACCCAGTTTGACACCCTCGCAAAGGTGAGAGGGGCTGTTGATAGACCAAACGGGAGGCATGTAAACTGAAATACTTTCTTTTGGTGAACTATTGATAGGAATCTTCGATGACGATTGGCTACTGGTATGTGAAAGTATGCCTGTGAAATGTCGATTTTTATGAGAAAATCTCCCGTCTGTAAGAAGTGGGGTACTCTGAAGTGGTTTAACAAGCGGAACTTCTTTGGGGTGAGAAATTTGTTGAGGCCTTTCAGATTGATTATTGGGCGTACTTTGTTGTTGGGTTTTGGTACTGGAAACATGGTTGATAAAAAGCCTGTCTGAGCCGTTGAAATTTCTAAAACCTTTTGCTGTATAAGAGTCTGGATTTCTGAATTTAACTTTTTTGTTTCGAATCTGGAAATTATTTTCGAATGAAAAGGTATCCGTGGAGGTTTTTTCACAAAAGGAATGATGTATCCCGTTATCGTTTGAAGGATATTTAGTGGTGCCCCCTCCTTTTTCCAGACCTCTACAAATTGTGAAAGGCGTCCCGCCTCGAATACGTCAATCTTTCCTGTTTCTTTTTGAGGTATGTTCCTTAGAAGGTTTGTTTCGGGAGAAGGTTTGACCATGGTCTTTGTTTTTGGTGCTAAATTGTCGTTTAAAAGTTTCATGCGTTTTACCGGTACCTGGTTTTCGTTGTCTATTGTAAGGTTTCGACGTCTTTGAAACTTTGTGTGTTGGTCTTGCTTGGCGTGCAGAGTACGTTGAATTATAGTTCTTAGACTGCAAGGGTTTTCTGTAGGGGTTGCGAAAAAATGTTTGCTGAGATGGTTGTTTGAGTAATTCCGCTAGTCCTGCTTCACAGAAGAGGTGGGTGGTTGATGGGGGAATAGCACCAAGGAGAGCTGCCTGATATTCTTCCTTGGGAAGGAACCCATTTCTTCTTTGCTCTATAATCTCTGCTCTCCTGCCACACACGTATTGAAGTAGATCATCCGAAAGAGATTTAAAAGTTGAGTCTGCCGATAAAATATTTTTTAAGTCATGTTTCATAGACGGATGTTTGTTAGCCAGATCCTTAAGTATGTTCGCCAGAGACTCTCGTTGAAGCAGCAGGCCGTGGGAAATAGTACCTAAGGTATAGTCCATTCGAACCAACTGCTCTTGATTCGGGGAGGTTCCATACGCAGTAAGAATGGGATTAACTTTCAAAGGACCGAAGACAGGGCTAGCATGTAGTTTTTTCTGAACCTCTGCATATCGTATTTGGTTAAAAGTTATATCGCCTAATCGTTGACATTCAGCGCCTTGTGTGGCAATGTGAGGTTTAGCAGCTGGAATCAAGGGTTCCTGTTGTTTTGTAGCTGGAGTCCAGTCAAAGTCATCGTCAGCGATAGGGATAGGTGCTTCCCAGGGTTTTGGTGATAATGTTTGAGGTTGAGGAATATTTTGTTCATCCTCCGATGATTCTTGGGAAGTGGAATCATTCTCTGAAGCCGAACACGGTTGTGTATCAGGTTGAAAGTTTTTTATAAACTGTTCCATCATATTTTCTAACTTAAGCTGGCTTTGCTCCAGCCTATCTAAACGACTTGGTTTCTTAGTTCTACCAGATGTAGTTATTGTGGACGGAATCGACACCTCATCATCAGAATGACCAACTTGTCCACCCAATTCCTTATCTGCCTCTTCCCTGCTTACAAGTAATGGCTTCATTTCCGCAATGGCTGCAAGCACCAGCTCGTTCTGGACTGCTGAGCCACGGACTCTAGCAGCTAGAGACATGGGGTGAACGATAAGACCAATGCACAGAGGCCATTCCAAGAGCTTCAATTTTATGTCCCGATAAGATTTCTCTTTAAGAGAGGTACAATTCGGCGAAAACGCTCTAGCTAAGTCAACAGTAGGTATTGCAAACCTGATTTTGTTTAAAATTTGGGGGTCGAATTCGCTGCCTAGTAACTCCTCTTTTTTGAAGATTCTTATTTTCCACTCGTTCCATCCCCTTGGTAAGTGGTTTCTTATGATTTGTTTGATTCTGCTCAAGATGATGTTGTCTCCAGGGTCATCTGCTTCCCATTCCATGAGGGACTCAAAAGTATGCATATCCGCAGGGGATGCTGCCTAAAACAAATAGACAAAGTTAACCTTTTCATCTTACCAACCTGGGCGTGAGTGGGGAGATATAGGCTATTATTACGATATGACCGGTACGTTTCGGAGACATGTGATCCGTATCGCTCGAGAAATCGACCCGTACGTCCCCAGGAAATTGGCCCGTATGGCTCGAGGAATCGGCCCGTACGGCACGAAGAATCGGCCCGTACGGCTCAAAGAATCGGCCCGTACGGCTCAAAGAATCGGCCCGTACGGCTCGAAGGATCGGCCCGTACGGCTCAAAGAATCGGCCCGTACGGCTCGACGAATCGGCCCGTACGGCTCGAGAAATCGGCCCGTACGGCCCGAAAATATTGACCCGTACGGCTCAGCGTATTGATCTGTATACTTCACATAATCAAACCGTAATGTTAATAGACAGTTACGGGTTGCGAAGTTACACCCACAAGCTTATCGGATGAAACCGAGGCTCACTTGAATGGTTAAAAGATCACAAATCTGGGCAGTGTGGCACGCAGATTATATTTTACGCATTTAAATAACTACTTCCTAAATGAGGGAAGTGAGTTCAACAAGTAAAGTACCACGAGAATCATGAAAACACAGGATTGGTACTACGTTTTAAATAATGTAACTAGGTATATAGTATACCGGGCTAAAATAAACAAAGTTTACAAGCACTTACAAAAATATTAATAACTTACCATTATTCACTCGTAAAACACAACACTGTCGATCATAAGTTTCTTCTTACGATCTCGAACGAACACTCGTCGTTAATTTTCGTAAATAATGTGACACGCGTGTATCGCGGGTCAATCGAAAGCGTACTGACGATCACCGCGCTTTCGCCCGCTCACGCCCCGCCCAGAGGGGTGAGGTCGCGCGGAACAGGGACGCAGCTCGGCTAGACGACACGGGAAGCTAGGACACGCATGAATCTAAGGGTAAATTGAAGGATGTAATCTCACAGGTCAAGCCGACGGCACAGACCATGAAATATAATTTTATTTACAGCAAAAGACCCATACAATATGCATTTTTTTTAACATTCAATAAACAGGACAAAAGAAAGAACACCGTAATCTACCTACTTACCATTTAACAGACTATTTCCAAATTTAGCGCAATAGCCCCTTTTTTTTTTTTTAGGATGGGTAATCGTCAAATGACTTCTTCCGCTCTGGGCGGAGCGGAAGGGAGTGTCAGACTTGACTGACTAAAACCCATCCATGTTCCTTCTTAGCCCTTTGCGTTCCAGGGGCACGGTATCTCTTTCGAACAACCCGCAGCCCTGGCAGGCATCGGCCCTCTCGGACCACTTTCGATTTGCTGGCTGTCTCCTTGAGGCGCGCGTGGAACACGAACGCGCCGTCGGCACGGTCTGTCGTCATAAGACGGACGGACGGTGAGCTAGCCCATTACTCACCGTCCACAGGCCCGCGCCTACGGTGGCCGGGGGCCGCTGGTTGCCCCCCGACGCCCGGGGCGTCTCCCGCGGCGGCTGGGACGTGAGGTTCTCTCCCTCTCACGTTCCGCCACCTCCTTCGCTAGCATGACTGCTTCGCAGAAGGAGGCGACGGCTTCCCATTCCCTCTCGCTCCGGACCATGGATTGAACCAGGGCCGGACGCGAGAGGTCGCCGCCGCCAATCGCCGCTACGAGGACACGGCGGTGCTCCGCCCAAGCAGGGCAGAACTCCACAGTGTGCTCCACCGTGTCCTCCGGCCGATCCTCGCAGTGGTAACACCCGGGCGTTTCCTCCCGCCCGATTCGGTGCAGGAACCTCCCAAAACAACCGTGTCCGGTGAGGACCTGCGTCAGGCGGAAGGTGAGGGCGCCGTGGCGCCTCTCCAGCCACTTCTGAAATAGGGGACTTATCGCCACTATTGTGGCGTGCCCTGCACGGGGTTGCGACAGTCGCTCTCTCCATGTCGCCATGAGATCGCGCTGGAGGTCTGTCCGCTGAGCGAAAATTTGCCGCAGCAGCGGAGTTTCCCCCCGGCGTAGTGCCTCCGCGCGCCATTCGTGCAGGCACGCGAGGACAATCGCCTCCAGATCCCATGGCGGCAATCCGGCCAAGAGGCTCGCCGCCTCGCCGGAGATCGTGCGGTACCCCCGGATCAGCCTTACGGCTACTACCTTCTGGGGCGCGTTCAGGTAGTGGGCGGCTCGCGCGCCTCAAAGAACGCGCCCACACGCAATAGCCCCTGACATCAAAATTATTGAGAAAAGCTTTCTTCGTCTCCTCGGGGCTCCAATCCATGAAAATTCTTTTGCCGATTTCATAGAGGAAAATATTCAAAATTTTAATGATGTTTCGGAAATCGGCCATCACCATAATTCGGTACTGCTGTTTCGGTCCTAAATTAACATATTTCCTTCGTGCTTCCCCTTTATGGAAGCACACACATCTTTTGGACAAAATGGATCAAATTATCAGACATACTTTATCATCCATTTTAAATGTTGCTTTGAACGACCGAGCTTGGGCACAAGCAGGTCTTCCCATTCGCATGGGAGGACTCGGCATCCGCAAAATTTCTAGTATTAGTTTACCGGCTTTCATATCCTCGGTCCACGGCACTGAGAAATTAATCAGGAATATCCTGGCTTGCACACTGATTGATTTTGATGTGCCGCGGCTCTCCGAGGCCATCGATGCTTGGAAACTCGCTTGCCCGAATACTGAAGAACCCGACAATCCATTTTCCCAGAGACGGTGGGACGAGCCGCTCTGCAGAGTAGTTCAGGACAATTTACTTCACACAGCTGCTACTACTGCTGAGAGTGCGCGACTGCTTGCTGTGGGTGAATGGGAGTAGGGTCTTTGGCTTCACGCACTCCCGTCGTCGAGCATAGGCACTTTGTTCGACGACACGACCTTCCGCCTCGCTGCTTCCTTACGTCTTGGTGCCGCCTGCTGCACTCCTCATCGCTGTCGCTGTGGTGAAGCTGTCAACAGCCTCGGACACCACGGCCTGTCATGCAGCCGAAGTGCGGGCCGTTTTGCGCGGCACGCGAACATAAATGACATCATCCGTCGAGCTCGTGTTACCGTCGGCGTTCCAGCTATCTTAGAGCCCAATGGCTTGGCACGCGACGATGGCAAAAGACCGGACGGCATATGGGTAGGCCTTTAGTGTGGGACGCAACATGCGTCGATACTCTTGCGCCATCACATCTTCCAAGCTCATCGTGCTGTGCTGGCGCTGCCGCTGCGGCTGCGGAGAACCTCAAGCGGCGTAAATATAGTAACCTTTGTGGTAACTATATCTTCGAGCCGTTTGGGGTTGAAACTCTGGGGCAGTGGGGTCCGAGTGCTCACAGCCTTTTTAAGGAAATTTCGAAACGCCTAGTTGACGCTTCCCGTGACCCAAGGGCTGGGTTTTACTTTGGCCAGAGGCTAAGTGTTGCCATTCAACGTGGCAACGCCGCCAGTCTCTTGGGCACGTTACCAGCTGACAGCGTTGAGGAGGAGTTTTTTGACGCCCTTTTATAATTTGTTGTTATTTTAGTTTTAATTATCTAGTTTTATGTTAAGTAATTAATTTAGATTTAGAAATTAGTATCTTACCATGACTAATTATAGAGTTGGTAATTTTGCCGCCTCCATCATTTATATATACAGGGTGGCCAAAAAGTCGTGGATCAAACGCAACTAGGGGTTACATGGGGTCATCAGCTGGGTTGTGGAGGTCAGATAGGCAGTCGCTACATGTAAAATACTGTTACTCAGCTGCATCCGGTTAGACTGGAAGCCAACCCCAAGATAGTTTGGGAAAAGGCTAGGCAGATGATGAGCTTTTTTTCTTTGGGGCTATTTTAAAGAAATAGTTTATCAAGGAGAGAACAATAGCGAACAAGAACTACGACAAAAGCTCGAATTTGCTAGGGTACAAGTTATAAACAACAGAGGTGCATTCCAAAGGTTACGTAGGAATTTTATTACACGGTGCAAATAATGTATTATGGTCAGAGGCAGGAATTTTGAGCATGTATTGTAAAATCTTTTGTTTCATTAAAAGAGTTATTTCACTATCGTTGTTTTGTTTTCTCGTCCTAGAAAGATATTAGAGCCACTCATGGCCATGTGTTATACCTTTTCAGAATGCCTATTAAATGCGCCAAAACTTGTAATACAGGGTCACTTTTCGGTAGAGTATTTTTTTTTCACAGTGGGGTCCGAAGTAAATGAAAAGTGAATATGTAAATATGTGAATTTATTTTTTCGTAAAGCCTAATATTATCTTCAACACAAACAACCATAAATAGCATGTCTAACGCAAGGACATATCAGTACCAATCTAGTGAAAATTATAAAAAAGATACAGGATGTAGACTACACGTATACAAGATAAACAGGGTTAGTTCCGACTATCGCTTTTGCGACAATAAGGACATAACTCGAAACATAAGAACAAACCTTTTTATCAAAAGATGAAAAGTTCATTTAATTATTACGTTATTTAAGGTAATACATACTTTCGTTAATTTTATATTCAATCACAAACAACATCGAAAATCTAAATGTTTGAGCTATGTCACCCTTGTCGCAAAAGAGCGATTATAACCAGGAGTTAAAGGACTAAAGCACTCTTACGTGTTAAACGTGTCATTTAGATAATAGTTATGTCATTTTGCTATACGGCTTCGCTGACACATGTGATCACAGTTTTTTTCATGACATTTTTTTCTTGTGTTTATATTTTCTTTTTGTTTTTATATTTCTTTTTTATTTTATATTTGCTATAACACAGCCGAAGAAAAATAACTGGCTATCACCGTTTCTTTATTTCACACATTCGCAGCGATGCGAAGTCCTTGCATTACCTAGGATATTAATACCCACGGCGCAGCGCGGTCGATACTCACTCGTTGGCACAACGCATGGTGACCGAGGGCCCTTGTGCCCTCTTGTGCACTGTTGTGGCAACGTTGTGCCCTTACAGCCCTCTGTGCAGGGATTGAGGGCCTAACGATTGTTTGTTCAGTGGATGGTGGGATCATTTGGTTGTGTATTGTTTTGTCTTTTTAGTGGTGATGATTATTGCGGTTTGTACACTTGTAATAATTACGCGTAATGGTTAAATAGGCTAGCCCCCTATTACAAGAGACTGAACATAACCAGCGAAATGGATTATAAAAAGTCAGTTTTTCGGATTATATGCGTGAAGTAATGTAAGCAACAAAAAGTTTGAAGTTCTTAACTTTGTAATCAAACAAGGACATGAAAATAAGTACAGCTTCGACGACACGGTTAGTGCAGTGGCTGAGCAATTGGCTGCTGGGCTGCGTGTCGCGGATTCGATCCCCACACGGGACAAATACCTACAGGTAGTTTTTCCGGGTTTTGGCGTTTCTAGTGTGAAGCAACGTTTTTTAAAGAAAAAAGGTTTTTTGCAGCCTAAAAATAATAATTTTGTAAATCTATTTAATTGTAAAACAAAACAAAAACGCAAGTCTGCCTCGAGTACCTACCGATCTACACAAACAACGTTAGTTACAACCAAGTATAACCGCACTGAAAGAGACAATTCCATCTCAGTGGTCTTACGATCCGACATCGACTATCACTTGTTCTCGACAAAGACTGAATTATGGGAAGCAAATAGTGCATGATTTGTATTGAGAAATTCTTTGTTTCCGTACCCAACAATAGAGAGCTTTGTTGTCGGATCTAAGTCCCTTTTCATGCTTGCTCTGTTTATACGGACAAGCCATTTATATAATGGTTCCTGATGGAGGAAGGGCAGTCGCTGATAATGCTCATTGTTTAGGATATTGATCATGGGTGCTATAATTTCATAGATGCATATTTATTTATTTATTTATTTAACACTTCAAGCACATAGTACAGAGGCGGACTTAATGCCATAGGCATTTTCTACCAGTCAACCTTTGGGTGATGCAGAGACAAGCAGTGGCAGGTGTCTATCTATAAAATATTATTCAAATAATACTAAAACAAACTACAAGGATATATAAAATACTATAAATATATATCAAAATACAACAAATATATTTATCATAATATAAATACTAATAAAAAAAGCATATCTTTCACTGAAACCAGTCAGATGTAGTTTTAACCGGTTAAGAGCTTTGTCTGCAGCAAATACTCGTATACCTACATGTTATGTACTACCGACTACAGTGACGGTCTGCCACTTTTCACCATTATGTAGTAATAAGATTGAAAAGCCTTCAATCGTCAGTGAACTCGGTAGTACCTAGTATAGCTTGGTTATATAGTCCACGATACATGTAGGTACCTACTCGTGACCCCTGACCTCACTGTATCTGTCCAAAAAGTTTTAATTAACTCCAAAAAACAAAACCGCGTGTTGTTATTTGTCAAGCCGCGAACAAGGACATTTTAATGGAATCCTTCCTAAAAATAGCAAACGGGAAATGTTGGTTTTAACACTCCGCCCATCGTCGCCTCCGCAGTGCGATAGCAAAAGAGAGAATTTACCGAAAGCAATTTCGACTCTTATTTACAGAGCCCGAGGCTGGCTATAAAAACCGGTCCTCTATTAAAACGCTTTTAATAATCGTCTTCGATTTTGGTGCGAGGGTAGAAATGGGCTGTTAGGCCACCATAACTCAATTATTTCTCGGCCCCGACATAACTAACTTAACAGCATCAACAGCAGGTTTCATTTGTGTGCAAATTGCGAATACATGAATTGTTTATCAGGACTGAAGTTTCCGATGAATTTCGGCGTTCGTTACCTCCGAAAGTTTCGGGTATCCTGGAAGTTTTGCGGCCATTTCCCAGAAAAACGAGTGCGACAGATATATTACTTGGTAACTTCGTTGACAGCGAGATATAGGATTCTTTTGACTTCGTAGGCAATATTTTTGGTAAGTACATTACAGATAACATGAGTACGAGTTACGAAGAAGTTAGCGTAACAATTTATTCTGTCTACGACTCTAGAAAAACGAAACAAATTGCCACAACGTCCTTCAAGCCGTAAATCCTTACCAATATGACAACTTATACGAAAGTTACTTTGGTACTCAGCTACATCCGGTACCCTGACATAATTGGGAAAAGGCTAGGCAGATGATGATGATGATCCTAAAGTAACTCTGCCTTTCAGTTACCTATTCATGCCTTAGCGATGAACGCACACGATGTTAGACGTATGGTACATCTGTGGTAGACCATGAGTTAGCTTAAAACGAAGAATATTTTTTATATTGGTAGTAAGTTCACGTTGTAATTCCCAAAATTCAAAGCCGTTGGCTAAAACTATTCAACGATCTCTTCCTACATAATAATACACGAACTTTATAACCTCATAATTAATTGCAGCTATAATCTCATTAACAGCACAGAGCATTCTTAATTTGCGAGAGAGGTCAAGCACCTGAATAACGGAGAGAGCCTTTCTAAAGGGCTGTAGGGCCCCATGGGCACTCCACATCGCTCGCTCACTTCCCACATTCATGTCATTTCTAACTGCGAACGAATTCGCATTCAGCCGGCGCGGCGTTTCGATTTCGCAGTACATGCAGGTTCCGAAAAGTCGGTGAAATGCAGGGTCTCGAAATTGAAACGACAGATGACGACAGCTCGGGAAATGGTGGAAAGTTTCAAAGTCCATTTCGATTAAATAAATGTTTTTATAGGAATATGTTTTCGTTTTTCGTTTACGGTACTGTTCGATCGAATTACATTAAGCTTTTTATTGATGATAGGAAAAGACAGGCAACGCAGTAAACATAGGAATTAAGTTGTTATAAGACGTGGATGTAGAGAAATAGACTATTTTATAACAAAAAGGATCTTTAAAAAGCAGGTTAAATTTAAGATGATTACTAGAATGACTCACTAGACAATATCTAAAAGACGAGCGGATGTAAGAACGTGGATGAGGCAAAAGTACATGTAGTACCTTAGTGTTAGGATCGTAACTGGTGGCGCCCTGCAGTTCCTGCCTACCCACCAACCAGGTTATGAAACCAGGAAACCAGCTTTATGTATGCATGTGTGTTTTTAAAGGAAATTACATAGTAAAAGTTTGTGAGGATGGATGTATGGTTGTTTGTTACTCTGTTACGCAAAAACTACTCAATGGTTCTGGTTGAAATTTGGCACAGGGATAGACAATAGTCTGATATAGCACATAGGGTACTTTTTATCCCGGAATAGCGATCCCGTGGAACAAATACCAAACAAAACGCGGGCAAAGCCGTTGGCATAAGCTAATATATTAGAAGTTCACGGATCACGCTTAATAAACCCCCGTCAACAGCTTGGTTAGAACTTTGAGACTGGAGTCCACTTGGGACACGTTGGAAATGTTTTTCGTTACGATCTTGTAAGTTTCTTGCAAAGTAAGAAATAAAAGTTATAAGGGCAAAATGGGGCCAATAACATAGAAATGTGTAAGTTTAATCAACAAACACAATATAATACTTATTGTATTCCCCTCCAACATTTTGTTAGTTGTTTATCATCACTAATATCACGCATCTAAGAATGCCTAAATATTATTGCACTGTCAGATTCTCAACACTTGACCCGTGTAATTTTATTAACTAAGCATTATATTTAGGTTTGACGTAGTCGTCATTTGCCTAGCCTTTTCCTAAATATTTTTGGGGTCGGCTTCCAGTCTAACCGGATGCAGCTGAGTATCAGTATTTTACAAAAAGCGACTGCCTATTTGACCTCCACAACCCAGTAACTGGGTAATACGATACCCCTTGGTAAGACTGGATGTCAGACTTTCGGTTTCCGACTACTAGTAACGACTGCCAAAGATCTACAAATGACAGACGGGACCAACGGCTTAACGTGCTTGCCGCGGCATGGAGGAAACTCGGTATGTAATTATGGTCACCCATCCACGGACCAACCTCGGCAAGCACGGGTTAACCTTGAAGATAGACCTGTGCGGCTGTTATTATTTAGACACGAGCTCCGGTGCATGAGAAAAAAGGGATTCATGTTTGATTCCTCCCTCGTCCGTCAAGGCATGTCTATCATAACAACGGGACACTAATCTTTCTTAGAAGAGGGAGTATCTGCCGACCAGCACGCGTATCATGAACATTGTTGAAACGGGTTATGTCGACGGAAGAATCGACAAAACGACAGATTGTCATTGTCTAAATGTCATTATGTCGAGTCTTCCGTAGACAAAACTCGTTTCTACAGCGGTCATGCTACGCGTACTGACACGTGTTGTGTCTTGTCTTGGTCGTTGTTACATATATCTTTATCTCAAGGCCGATTGCCAATTTGACTTAGTTCGCTAAACTCCTACTAAACAAACCCCTTTGGCAAAACTTAATGAGACATTACCTTACCATGACTGGGAAGTTAGCTAACATTTGCCCTTATGTAAGTGCAGATGTCCTGAGCTGATGATAGCTCAAGATATTTGCACTTACATAACCAAACCAAGAAAGCACTTCTACCAGTCATGCATACTGATATTTTTCGAATAACTTTTATATAAAACCTCTGAAAAAAAAGTCGTCTAAAATAAAAGGGGTTATGTGTGTAGAAAGCCAAATTGAACGGACAGAAACGTCGACAGCTTGACTCCATTACCAGCAAGTTTTAGTCTCCAAGGGTAGGTACGCTAGAAACTTAGAAATGTTTTCGGTTCTCTAGAAAGTTCTTTGCAAAGTTTCAACGATAAAGGTCATTCGTTTGGAATTGTAAAAAGGAGGCACTAATGTTGGGACCCTTTTTATGATGATAGGATCGCGTATGACCATTATATCACTTTGAATTTGTTTTAAAGAGTTTCTTAATGTATTTTAAATCAGGGGTGCTTCTTCGGTGGTGGTGGGGTTAGGGTCGGCACGATTTGAGCTAAGCTGGGCGTCTTTTTCCCGAACTTATTCGCCGACCGGCTGTGCCAAATGTTGCCGTCCCGAACAAGCGGAGAGTATATACTTATTATCTCGTAATATTATAAAGCTGATGAGTTTGTTTGTTAGGTTGCGCAAATCTCGGGAACTACTGGTACGGATTAAAAAACCTTTTCGTTGGATAGCCCATTTATCGGGGAAGGCAGCAAGAAGAAAATGAAGACAGCAAAGAAGTGAGCGGAGGAAGCATGAACGAAAAATTTTGCAAAAACGAGAAAAATGTGACGCAGACGAAGTTGGGCGAGTCTGCTAGTCCTTCATGTACATAGTTTTTCCATGAAAGTAAAACATACTTACAATTTATAAAATACAATATTTTATCACAGCGCTACAGTACATAATATATTCTAAATTATTCATAAATCTTATATGTGTAAATAGCTTGTTGTAGCTAATTATCTCTTGAATATCAAATTCTGTTGGAACTAACAAGTCGCTATTCAAATCAAAAACAAAACTACGGCGCTAATTAAATGCCACGCAAACTGAATACGTAACTACGTGTTGATTAAGTTCAAAATTGCTCTTTGTTTATATTTGTATCTATATACAATGGGATACAATTATAATTTTCCGTCGTGTTTGTACTGGCCTCAACCCAACCCAACCCAATATTAACAGAATACTTTTGGGGCTTCCGTGCAACTTTCCAAGGCTTTGTCCCAGTTTCGGCCACGTGTTTTTCAATGGGTTCAGCACAAAAGTTTGCAATGTTGGTAAAATGTCGGTTGTGCAAAATATTGATTGTTTAAGTTTACACAACTCACGTGCGGATCATTTATCTCAATATTTCCTATCCATTGAATTGTGCAAACTTCAACAAACAATATTTTAAAAGCAACTTTGCTTTCCGTGTCTGTCTGTGTGACCGCATTGTTCTACTAAACCGGGCAACGGATTTTGATAAGATTTTCACCATATTTTTAAATTTTTTTTCTAAAAAGTATGTACTTATATCCAATAACAAGAATTATATATGATTTTATTTTTTTATAAAATGTATTTCTGAAGTTAATAAGTTAATTATTAAGAATATTATAAAAAACTTTACTCATAGTAAAGAAGTCGATGTTTTACGAGTATCAAGTCGTAGAAACCGATCGAAGTTAGGGCGTGTCTCTAGTCTTTTTTTATACGAATGACGTGTTAACGCTTCAAAGTAAAAGAGAAAAGACTGTTTTATGCTAATGTAACATAATATAACATCACGCCTGTAATCCCCGAAGTGGTAGGCAGAGCTATTATTGCCATATGATCATCATCATTTCAGCCCAAAAGACGTCCACTGCTGGACATAGACCTCCCCCAAGTGTCGCCAAAACCACCAAATCTTTTATATACAGGTAAATTTAAAACAGCTCTGCTGAAAAAGAATATAATGCATATGGGGCCAGTGGTATACAATAAAATTCCTGATGCTATCAAAAATTGTACACTACAAATATTTAAAAAGAAATTAACTAAATTGCTTGCTGAAAAATGTTATTATACAATAGATGAATTTTTGAATGAAAAATCACTATGAATATTTTTAAACAATGATTTTCCTCATGTAATGTTTGAATTATAATAAAATCATTCAGATTTTGATGGTATTATTTGACCAATTAATAACTTATTATTGTAATTGTATTATTGACTAATTATTAACTCATTATTGACATTGTATTTGTTATATTGTAATTATTGTAATAATATTATTGTAATTGTATTATTGACCAATTAATAACTTATTATTGTAATTGTATTATTGACTAATTATTAACTTATTTTGACATTGTTTACCTCTGGCTGAATTTACAATTTGAATGATTTATAATTTTGATTGACTATCTTAATATTTTGACATTAGATAAATTTTTGGTTATGTATGGTTTATAAATTATTTCATAATTAATTCTACTTTGAAAATTTTGCATGCCTCACGGTAGAATGTATTGGATCCTTCTCCTACTTAACACCATATTTTTGTACCTACATTCTTAGCAAATAAATTATTTCATTTCATTTCATTTCGCCACATTGACGTTTTGGGGGGTTTTGCCATAATCGCCACGCTTGGCAGGCGGGTTGGTGATCGCAGTACGGTTGTTACAAAAGCATAGAGAACGCTGTTGCCCATTCTCTGGCAAGTCCTAGTCGCCTCTTACGACACCCACCATATTTATCATTGCCATATGATCATCATCATTCATCATTTCAGCCCAAAAGACGTCCACTGCTGGACATAGGCCTCCCCTAAGTGTCGCCACTGACATTTTGGGGGGTGTTGCCATAATCGCCACGCTTGGCAGGCGGGTTGGTGATCGCAGTACGGTTGTTACAAAAGCACAGAGAACGCTGCTGCCCATTCTCTGGCAAGTCCCTTAGTCGCTTCTTATGACACCCACGGGGAGATATGGGATGGTGCTATTCTTTACGTCCGACACCATACAGAACTGCCATATGGTAATGTAATGTAATTTTGTGAAAATTCCAATGATTAAACTTGAACTGTAATAGTTATTTGTTATACAAGAGTGCAAAGTTGCTTTTTAACCGCGTGTTCAATTTTGATGACCGGGCAAGCGAAGGATTCTAAAATTGAATCACGAGCGCAGCGAGTGATTCAAAATCAGAATCCTGAGCGTTAGCGAGGGAATCAAAAGAGCACGAGGTGAAAAATCTTTGCACTCGAGTGCAACACGTAACTTTTTTTTCCACCTCAGCGAGGAAATGACGAAATGCAAAAAAAAAAGTTTACAATCACAAGATAGGTACACTTTTATTTCAGTTTAGGTATTAATTACTACATTATGACAGGTAAGTATTACAGAATAATCTTTAAATTATAACAAAATAATATTACGGTATAATTAACAATGACGTGAAAAAATGCCGCGTAAAGAACCGCGTACAAAGCAAATTGAAAAAAGAACACCAAGAAGGTTCCGAGTCTGAGTTTTTAACAAATTAAAAAAAAGTTTATGATATATTCGGCACCATAGAGGTAGCAGTAAATAGGTTTAATGTTTTTTTTAATTCACAAACTTAGTGCACACGATGTTCTAAATTCAATTTACTTTATCCTCTAGAGAATAAAAACGCCTTTTCCACTCAGATATTGAAGATTAAAAATACTCTTTCCGAGATGGTGGGATGAAAATACTCTTTCCGAGATGGTGGGATGAAAAAGTCTTTCCAATTCTTTTAATTTCTGAAGGATGAAGTTTAGGTACAAATAGCAGTAAATTGGTTTCCTCTTATGTTTCGATGCCAGTTAATTTGTGCTTTGGAAACTTTCCCAATGCTACAATAATTTACTTGATTTCACTATAAACAAGCTTATAAATAGAACAAAGTTTTTTTGAAGCTTGTATTTAAAATCAACATAAACGTATTTCCGTAGTAACTTCAGTTCCGTTTGTACGAGTGTATTAGGTATTTGGAACGATTTTTTTTTTTTTTGGGTTTGATATCAAATTCATATCTAGATTTAAAAAGTACACGTATAAGGACTAGCTGAATAAAATACAGCCTAGTATATAGAGCTCAATCATCATCGTCGACAAATACACGATGCTTTCATATTTTGCACTCCCTTTGTTGACAAAGTCATCCAATCAAAAGGCGACTCACACACAAAAACCTTTTAAAAACGGCCGATCAATTCAATATCGTTTCAAAAAAGCACATGGTTCACAAAAAAAAACGCATTTTTTGTAACTGAAATCTACGTTTGACTGTTTTTTTAGGGTTGCGTACCACGAAATGAAAAAATGAAAAAATCCTTATAGGATTACTTTGTTGTCCGTCCGTCTATACGTCTGTCTGTCTGTTTGTCAAGACCTTTTTTCTCAGGAACGCGTGGAGGTATCAAGCTGGAATTTTTATATCAAATACTCAAGTCTACTGTCCCTTGGAGCTGTGAAAAAAACAAACTTCTAAGCCAATGCAATCAAAAGATACAGCCGTTTATGCTGCAAATTTTCAAACGAATCAAAACCTACAGGGTACTTTTGTGAACTCAGAATCTTGAAATTTGGTACAAAGCAACGTCTTATAGCACATATAAAAAAAAATGCGAAAACTGTAAATATTTAGTTACAACAAAATAATATAATAAAAATATTCTTAATAATGTTTGTATGGAACCCTCGGTGCGCGAGTCCGACTCTCACTTGGCCAGTTTTTTACTTTAAAAAACGCAGCTGGAAATGATAAAAAGCAGCGCGGTGTATCCCTCCCTCTAATTGGCCGACGGCGACGTTGGCGTCGGTCCCACTAATGCTGTTACGTCCTAATGGGTGCCTCTCGGTCTGTGTACTAACAATTACGTTAAATTACAGGCTTTAATGTCATATCTGCGTATTGTCTTGGGATGTTTATTCTGTCCTATGTAGTAGTTTGAACGGTTTATTTAGAGGTGTATTTGGAATATGTGACAGTTTTTAGGGTTATTGTAAAAACATAAGGTCTTTGTATTAGGAGCGTTTGTAACACCTTACAGCATTTCATACAAACTTTCAAGTCCTTTTTTTCCGAAATGATTGACCCTATTTTAATTAAACTTAATACGCATAAGCAGGATACATATAGGTCTAAAAAGTTACTAAAAAATATCGAAATATCTTTAAAAAAAAAAGATAGTTGGAAATTTCTGTTTCTATAGATAAATCGGTCTAATTTAGACCTATGTCATATCGGTTCAGTCATTTTGGAAAATAAGGACTTGAAAATTAGTATGAAATGCCGCAAAGTGTAAACGCTCTTATTATACATCTCATTTAAGACTCTTCGGTTTTATTACACGTAAGTCATCATCATTCTCTTGCCCTTATCCCAATTTGTTTGGGGCATATTTCTTCTTCTTCTTCTTCCTTGTCATCTCATCACACTCATCTTTTCTTCTTCTCCTCTATTGCACGTAGGTACTATTGTGAAAACTATATGTAGCCTAGGTAATGTAGCATTAAATGTAATGATGACCGAACTTACGACGGGTACTTGAAAAGGACTTTCCTTTTTGTGAAAAACTTCTCGATCACCAAAGTGTTATATCGTTTGCGTTGAACTTTCGTAATTATTTTTGTGCTATGTTTTACCCGCAGCTGCGCCAGGGTGGTGGTTGGTAAAGCATCCCACGGCATTGTTTACAAAAGTACCAATCCTATGCTCTAAACCAGATTATGGTCTATTCGTATTTGTGTGGAAAAAAATATTGTAATCAATTTAGTCTTCAAGGCCTAACGAGGTAAGACCCAGACAGAGTTACTCTTATTATAAATATTTATAATATTATATAATATAATTAAATTATATTAAACTATGATTAATTAAATTATAATATAATATAATATTATTAGATAAATAAACAAAAATAGAAAAAATCTATCCTACTATTTATAATAAATAGTAGGATAGATTTTTTCTATTTTCGTTATATCAAAATCATTGAAATACTAACGTATCCGTATAAAAAATGTTTCTTTCTTTCTTTCTTATCCATCCTTCATTCACATAGTTCAGCAATTAACCCATATAACCAACCATTAATCATTCCTTTACAAACGATATCTCAATAAAGTAACTTCAATAACCGTGAACAATCAACCAAACCCATTACCAAAGTATAAATAATAAAATCGAAGTTCCCAAAAACACACACACATAATAAATGCTCACTCCGATGCATAATAAATGTCTACTAGAATGAGTCATTAGTGTGTGTCCACCGAATTACTAACAAGACTACTGCTTTTCGAATTATCTTTCTTGAATATTTTATAAGCTTACTCCATAATATACCAACATTCATTCACTACACAACGACGACCATTGTACATTAATACGCAGCGAAAAAAGGAACTAATATCTAATGTATAGAGTTGACGAATCATTGCTTGGCTATTGCTACTAGCGCCACCACGAGGACGTCTCAAATAATAGTGGTTAGTGTTTATGTATAGTCGTTAAAAGCGTTTCCTTGTTAAGTTTTCAGTGGAATATATCAGCGAATTGCGATGTTTTATACTGAAATAAGTACTTTAAGTAGTGCATTATTCAGTTTATTACGCTGAACTCATCTCTCATAATATGACTTCTATTTATGTATTCTTTGAAGCTCGAGAAGGATTTTTTATACCGGCTTGTAGTTTTTATAATTTTGACTTGATTTTTTTAACAAAACTCCACAATTTAAGCATTAATTTCAGGTAGAACCTATTTAAAAATGATGTCTAAGTATAATACATTCCAAACCGCACTGGGCCCGCGTGGTGGATTACAGCCCACTCCCTCTCATAGAGAGGAGGCCTGTGTCCCAGCAGTGGGAACATTATAGGCTGATGATGATAATACATTCTATATGATAGTCTAGGCTTCTTAGGCTAAATAAAAAGGCATCTGTCTCGTTGGTCAAGTTGCTGCAAGCGCTACTGCAGAACATGTGGTCCTGAGTTCGATTCCCATATCGGGCGGAGAGTTAGTGGATTTTTCCATCGGGAATTCTCCGTAGATAGAAAGGTGCCCGATTCTTGACAATGGGCTTACTCTCAATTATATGGAATTTAAACATAAGTTACTCATGGGGGTCATACTATAATACGGGGTGTATTATAGTATGACCCATGCCCAGCCCTTCTCGGAAAACATGCATGATTTTATTTACAAATGTAAGATCCTATTTTGTGTAAGAAGCCTATTTTGTCGCGATTTATCAGGGCCGAGTTCATAATATCAATTTAACTCCGATTAAAACTGAAAGATTTCTCATCAAAAGAATTCTCGTAAGAAGTAAGGTCTCAGTAAATTGAAGAGCGCCTCTTAAAGAAGCTCGTTTTTAATATAATTAAATTAAAATCTATTAGCGATGTAATTTAATGAGCTGGCTATGGCTTTGTTAAATTGTCGGAATATAACTAAAAAGGTGTATAGAAAACACGGATAATTAAAAATGGTTTGAAAAATACGACAAAGAATAAATTTTTACTTTTTTATCAACTTTGTTAATTTTTGCAAAATAATACGAAAATACCAAACCAGTTGAGATCAAAAGTCCATTGCTTATAAAGTTAGAGTACATTCAGTTTAATAGCACGTAATAATATAAGTCACGAGCTCTTAAACTTTATTAATTAAATATTCCCAAACAAAACGCGAGAATTCGTCCCATAACCCTCCCGTGCCGTGCTTCAGAACTGGAATGGAACAAACAACCCTCAGCTCTGGTCATTAAACTGGTAACAGTGGAACTACACTCGACATTTTACGGGTTAACATTACAGCACATAAAAACTCGGTACGAGACCGCTGGGAGCCAAAATATAAAAATTCGAAGCGATAAAAAGTAAATTAAACTTTGGATTATTAGAACTTATGAAAATTATTAAAATTTCAAGATTTTTTTAGTAGCCGCCTGAAGTCTGTAATGCTGAGTTGGTGTGCGACAAGTATAGCTCTGTCTAACCCTTCAGAAATTACAGGCGTGATATTATGATATGTATTTAAATATATGCAGGTTCCAACATTACTATCCATATTACTGAAAGCTTAGTATGGTACTGTTGCACTACTCGTAAAGTAATCTAAACTAGTATTATAAAGAGGAAAGATTTGATTGTTTGTTTGCATTGAATAGGCTCCGAAACTACTAGTCCAATTTGAAAAATTCTTTTTAATGTTAGATAACCCATTTATCGAGGAAGGCTATAGGCTATATATCATCTCGCTACGACCAATAGGAGTGGGGCAGCAATGAAAAATGTTGCAAAAACGGGGAAAATGTGACGCAAACAAAGTTGCGCCGGACAGCTAGTATGGCATAAATTAGAGCTATAAAATCTTTACGTAGTAAAAAAAATACTAGTTGCTCATAATATTACGACGCAAATTATAACACGAAAAGAGAATAATATCAATGATTTCTTACATATATTGGCCTTCATAGGTATATTGATATATTCTCCTACAATGAGGTGCATATATTATGAATAATATAGCTAGCCATAATACAAAGTTATCACTGTTGTAAGAGTAACGATTTTCGTTTAGTCACAATTGCTACGATAAATGGCTACGCCGTAGGCCTCGTAGCTCATTGCTACGATAACGCTACGAACTGTTGTTTCAACAATATTGATGAAGATGGCCTAAGAAAAATAGTCCTTATTTTTCTTCAAAAAGATTAGAGAGTTCTTTCTTTTTGTTAAGAGCTGCGTGATATGATCAAGGACAGTGACACCTTGGTACGTTGACCCTTGCGTTTTCCTATTACGGATAGGGATATTTTATTTATAGATATAATTTTATTCATTGAAGATGTTAGAATGACAATATTTTATGTAAAAAGAGAGTTAAACATCTAATAAGGTAGGTAGGTAATTTATTTTAATTCCAATTTTTTATCCAAACACTATTTACCTTATGAATTTCATTATGATCATGATGATTTCAAAAATTAAAATTTTCTAAAATTGTTTTAGATTTTGATACATATTCATTGCACATTTATTTTTTACCTTTTCTAAGGTTATAAACTCTCCCATAAAACTAACCAAAATATACTGAAGAAGTTTCACCGAGCGTAAAATTATACAATCTAAAAATAAATAGGTGACGAATACAAAGCAGCCTTCCATTAACCGTATCCATTACGCTAAATAAATAATATCAGACAACATTTTACTGAAACTGAAGCAAAAACACGTGCCAATCCACCCTGAAACAGAAAATATCTCATTACTTACCTTGAAGAATACTCTTCCTTCTATGCCCGCCACATGGCCAAAACACTGGTCGAATAGAATAAAAAAAATAACCGTCAATTATGGAATATTCAAAATTTAAAAAATGGAATAGCTTTTGATGTGATGTATTCGTAGTGTCAGTCGGGAACGCGTATCGTACGGTACGCGGCGCGCGGGGCACTGACCAACACTGGCTGCGCCGCGCCGCCCGCTGCGAACAACGCGCGAAAACCTTAAAGATGGCGGAGGGTAGATGGGTGAATAGGCAGAATACGACGTGCTTTTGTTTTGTTTTTGCGTTATTAGGGTAGTAGAAAAAGTGGGTTTGATAATGGTTGGTGACACGTATAGACAGTGTTTTAAATTTGAAGTCGGTCGGGCTCACTCGGTCATTAGATATGACCTAGGGAAGGCAGACACCTTAAGAGTTTCTTGAACGGAGCCCTTTAGTGGTATAGCGACGTAGCATATTCTAAACGAGATAAAAAATAAATAAATTAAACCTAAAATGAATTTTGCTAAAAAAGTGATCGTATAAAATGCTATTTCTTTGGTGACATTTATGTTTTTACTTAAGATAGAAACCGTTTTAGGATTATTAAATGAAAACGATGACAACCTATCTTTAATCAAATATTGTCTTGATTTTTGTACTACGGTAATTTTAACATCTTACATTGTTTTGCAAAACCATATTTCATTAAACAACGTATTTTTGCCACCTCTGCCGGTCTACATAATCAGTGTCCCCCGCCCGTCCGGGCGGGAGGGTACACTCGATACCACCCGGAAGCCTCGCTCGCCCTTTACGGACCTTTGTTTCACCTAACAGCCTCAGCCAATTATAATATCTCATCATTCAACCCCTTCAACCCTACCAACAGTTCATTTTTTAATTTCCTTTCTAGTAATGAGGGTTTATGCTGAATGTATTCTGGAGGATGTTAGTCATTTGATATTTTATGGTCTATAATGATGATGTGCTTTTGTTCTTATGTTCCTAAAACGAAACAGTATTTGTCTCGTCATGATAAAAACATATTCTATTATGCCAGGTTAGGAAAAGCCGTGCAGCTAAAACCTCAACACATACAGCAGGAGGAATATTTGCAGATATTATTATTTTCACACACTTAATTTTATTTTAATTAAAACTAATAAACTTTGACAAAACTGTGTAACAAAACATTTATAATATTCTAAAAGGGTTTAGTTACAGTAACTATTCGTGGAAACCCTTAATCAAAGTCCTATTTTTACCACACAACAAAATTAAAAGTAACTTTATACATTGGTAAAGGCTTTGTAATATTTTACTAAAACAATTTTGACTTAAGTAAAAGAAAACACTTTCCCAATCTTCCTATTACAGAAACAACATAAACCCATTAAAACTTTCAGAATGCCAATCATAAGATAATTCAAACTTAACAGGAAAAACGGTCGAAAATATTAACATTTTTGTTTACAAAATATTTCCTTCTGAACAACCAATCAGTAGCCCGTCAAAGACAATAAAATATGGTAAGAATACTTTTCCGATCACTCTGTTGTCGTTTATCATAGACTACAGACTGCCAGACTCCATAAATTCGATGTTCGAACGACTTTATGATAACAAAAGACTTGACCAATCAAACTTACAGCTTCCCGTAATCTTTTCCACCTGTACTATATCCATCCCTTTCTTAGAGTATGTGTTGGAGCGAGATAGATATAGTTCTGTTGAATATAAGGTTTATAACGATTGAGGTGGGGATATAAAGGCTTCTGGTCGGAATCGAAGCCGGGGCGAAAGTTTCTACAATAACTGTCATGGCATAATAACGAAGTGAAAGGGAGGAAGTTAGTCAGTTAATGTTGCAAGCGATGAAAGTTGTTTAATTTATGTAGGTCCTTCGTAAATCTATGGAGTCATTAATATCGATGTACATGTGGGTTTGAATGGAGAGATCCCATTGATGGATGAGGAACACTGGATATGTTCGCTGATAAATGTCACCCATCTGGTTGTAAATTATGAGGGCGGACGAATGTGCGAATGTTTTTTTTTGTTTCTATTCTCGAACAACAAAAATAGTTGTCTGTTTTACGGTATATTGGTTCATCCTTCCGTAGGATGTCAGTTCTAATTATGCCGTGTTATTATCAGAGATCGAGATAGTGGAGAAAATGTTATTTCAGTCCTATGATGTACGTACGTACATACGTTACTACGGATATTCAATTTGTTGCGAATTTTAATAAAGAAAATTGGATTATTTAAAGCTTGTTAGTTTTTTCAACAAAATTTTAACCCACCCAACCTGCTTCGCGTAAGAATAATCTACATACTACATTTCAATGCCCAGTCGAGGCTAAAGGTTTTTTCATTGACATAGCGCATAGAATAAGTAAGTTGAACGGGTAATCGACTTAAGTGTCGTGCGATTGGAGAGGCCTATGTTTAGCAGTGGACTGGTGTAGTCTGATGATGAATAGGGTATTTTTTATTTAATTTATGCTCTGCAAATAATATGGCAGATCGATCGTAAGAAATCTCGACCTAAAATACACAAATAGCCTTTTTCGGGATCTCAGGCACGTCGATACATTAAAACATGTCGCATCCACAGCCTCCACACGCAAGTAAGTAACATAACCCCTGTTCAGATAATTGGTTATTATTAACCATTAATTAATAATGGAAAGGGATGCCGCCTCCTCAACGCCCATCGGATTGCATCATCCCTGAATAATCTTGTCCTTGGCTTTCACGGCGGATGTTTGTTTATTTCCAAATACGTTTATATTTATTACATTTCCTTTACCTGGCAGGACTTCCTATCTTATTTCTGCTTCTGGAGTATTTAGACTACTGTTTTCTTCTTCAGTAAAACACTAAAATAGTGAAAAATGCAACTTGCGGAAGGCGGTGGCAATAAAGTCAATAAAGCAAACAAAGTCACCGTTTGTCTACTTTTGTAAAAAGTAAAAAAAAAACCCTTTTTTTATGTTTTTATAAAGTATTTTTTGTTTTTCGTTCGAAGAATAGTGTTGGTTATTTACCAAGATGATTGATGTTTTGACATGGCTCTCAGTTTAGGTCTTATTTTAGGCATCAAACTTTCCGCAAACCTATTTTAGATTTACGGAAAGCCCCGAATTTCCACAACATCAGAACTTTATAACAAGAAAGCTCTACGTGCTTTCCTTTTAAAACTAGGTTTTAAAGGTAGTTGTATAAGCTACCGATTTTGAAAGTTTGGGAGCGACGGATAAACTCGAGTTATCAATCAGGATTTGAGCACCCATCAAAGTTGTTGAGTGTAGCAATATTACCTATTACAGGGGGTGTTGCGAACCAGTGACTCCCTACTATTGGCATACAGATTATTTTTAAATACTGTACATCTGCCCTGTATTGAAACAATTAGAAGTCATGGTAGCCTTTACCCAAGTTCGGGATGACGTAAGTTAACAGTATCGGTAAAGACAAAACATTTAAAAAATACGAAGTTAGGTGGTCGCAAGGTAATTTCAAATTATATTTTCACTTGTGACAGGAACTTGCGCTATTTCACGATAGTTTAATTCCGCTTAGAGGAAATTTATATACCGTTAGTATCTTTATTGAAATAAAAAACAATAAATAGTTATAAAAGTTTTTCATATGCTTGTAGTCCAATATACATCGTAGTACATACCCTACCCTGAGAGGATTGTAGACTTTGCCGAAGGCTATGGCATACTCCGGCCACCGTAGGCGCGGGCCTCTGGACGGTGAGTAATGGGCTAGCTCACCGTCCGTCCGTCTAATGACGACAGGCCGTGCCGACGGCGCGTTTATGTTGTAAGGGATCCGAGAGGGCCGATGCCTGCCAGGGCTGCGGGTTGTTCGAAAGAGATACCGTGGCCCTGGAACCAAAGGGCTAAGAAGGAACATGGATGGGTTTTAGTCAGTTAAGTCTGACACTCCCTTCCGCTCCGCCCAGAGCGGGAGAAGACATTTGATGATTTCCCATCCTAAAAAAAAAAGGCTATGGTATACTAGATCAGGTACTGTCTTGTGTTCAGATAAAAACAGAAGTCAGCAGAGTGCTAATAGTCTTGCTTTAGGAATCGATAACGCGGCACAAGTGAAGTGTGGAGATGGCAAACACTCATACTGAAAAATAACTGGTTCTAAGAATAAAATACCAGGCTTCGAAATTACTGAACCCGTTTTCCCTAACACTGAAATAAAATATAAGGAAATATATATTTCATGCTCGAAATAATCTTCAAGCCCAGTGAACCGATTTTAAACATTCTTCGTCTGGAATGAGATGACACTCCGGACGGACATGGGTTACATTTTAACCACACCAGCGTCCCAAGAGATGTTCTATGAGGAAAAGATGTTGGTTATTCTTGTAACGTAAAGAAAAGAGTGAAAAATTGTTTGTAATACAATATTTATATGGTACCTATATTTTTTAAGTTAGCTTTGTGAATTGCTAGCAATATAGTTAACCTAACTTTTATAGGATTTGGGATACAAATAAAAAACGGTTTTGCAAAAAAAAAAACACATTTTGGTGTTTTTTGAGGTTGGTTGTATTTCTTTTAACAAAAAGGTTTTTATTTTTTCATTTTTTGTTGTTACCACACAAAATTCTAGGTATGTATTAATTTTACATTGTTAACAATACATTTCATGGTAATGGTAATACGGTTATCCTCAATAAAACGGAACTAAAACATTTTTATGTTCATTTCTAAATTGATTATCGAACAAAGTACAGAATGCATCAACAAAATACGAAACCGAAAATGTTACATCATGGACGACTTCACTAACCAGAATAGTTTTACCGAAAACCGCTAGTAGGAGCGCTAGCAAGCAAGTTAAATTGGATGCACGCCGCAGCGGACAAGTTGCGCGTATGGGGTGGTCGCTGATGAAGCCTTTTACAGATTCCATACGTTCACGGCTTACCTCGGGGTGCATATATGTGCTTGTTTTTACTGTTTGTAATCAGCTGGCTGTTTTTAGATAGAATGATAGATTTTTATGAGAGGGATTTATGAAAAGTTTTGAGTGGTTTTGAAAAATAATACAGCAGAGGTGTTGGGTATCGACATGAGTTAAAATATACCGAAACATTGATGTCTTTTTTTTTGGGTCATACGTTTTGTTATCAATGTTTGTTGAACAAGGTTTTGATTACCATTCCGGTTTTAAACATAGAATTTAAATGATCAAAGAATTTTATTCGATCTAGATTTTCCGGGTTCTCTCAGAGCCCATTTGCCCATCCATATAACAAAAATCTCCGTCTCAAATGCATTCTACATAGGTAAAAAAACTATAACTTGTCACATCTATACTTCATTCCTTCCTGAACCAGTCGACATTTCATTTCATTTCACACTTTCACGACGACCAGTCAAATCTTCAAACAACAACACAACACACAAGACGTACGCAAAACTCAATGCTCTCTAAAGTCAGATTATGTTAACAAAGAAACTTGTTCGCTGGCCGTCTATCTTCCTTTATAAAATCTTCCTTTCAGGCAGCATCAACAAATTATAATGAGCTAATTTGGTTTTTAAAGGACTTTATAGATACTGCCATAATCCTTTTGGAGTGTTTTCATTGGACGTCTGCGGAGTTCATAAAGGAATTAGTTCTTGTTAGTCGGTTTAGTTTTACATTATTTCTTGGGAGTCTGGTTTTTAGTTCCTTTTGTCTTGTATGGGTACTTTTAATTATAGTTACTAAAGTCCATTTTGATGTCTACGATTCTGATGTCGATAAATGTCTAGATTTTACTGAAAATACTTGTAGTACTACCTCTCATTTAGAGGAGGCCTGTGACCCAGCAGTGGGAACATTATATAGGCTGATGATGATGATAACTCGTAGTTGATACAACCCCGTTGAATTTTACCAATTCCCAAATGCCAAAACCACATGGGTTTATGTCATTCAAAGAGAATCATGAAACCAAAGCAATCATGAATATTCTCCTTATAAGACATGATCAGAGAGCAATTTCTACAATTTTGGTAACATATCTTCCATTTAGTATGATTTCGCAGTTTCTCTAGCGTATTAACGTAACTATTTCTTTTCTCAAACAAAAAATCAAGACAATAACAAAGATGAAATCAGTAACAATTAAAACAGGTAACAAAAAGACGTGTTGAAGCGTGCATAGCGGTGCCTAGTGAAGGACGCTCGATTTTAACGATGCGCCGACGAGGGTGCTCCGCAGAACACGGTGACACCGCACCGTAAGCACCAGAGATAGTTTTAAAATCCATGTGAGTGTTTACTAAACGTGCTGACGGTAAATAAGGTAATTTTGATCAGAATGCGAAGTGAATCTCAGGATTATCTTTCTGTACTTTCAGATATTGTAAAATACTTATAAACTTTTACAATACTGGTATTCCGCTGCATCCAGTTAGACTGGAAGCCAACCCCCAACATAGTTGGAAAAACGCTAGGCAGGTAATGAATTTTACATATTGTAAACAGTGAATAAGAATACGTTGACGTGTTTTACAAAACCATCTTTGTTTGGTGTAATTTCTATATTTACATCCTTTCATGTCATAATCCTATCTTCCATTACCATTATATTATGTCATTACCCTTTACAGGGTTACTGGATTAGTTGAACTATACCTTAGAGATCATTAGCAACAAAGTAAGCCCAGTTAACTAGGGGTCAAAACTGGATGGTTACTGAGCTGTGCCGGGTTCTCAATTTTATTGCAATTTTCGGACTTGTTACAAAAAAATAATAATTCAAAAGATATTCATAACATGAAGTTTTGACGCCTAATTTTCAAAGGCATATGTACTTCTTTGACAAATTGGCTTTCGAAGGATTCATGCGTTCATTAGCTATTAGAACAACATCTATTAAATATTTAGAGTGGAGTAGATTTTTCTTAATTAATTGTTTTTCGTAACAAGTCAGAAAACTTCAATAAAATCAAGAACCGACAAAGCTCGGTAACCATCCAGTTTTGACCCCTAGTTAACTAGACTTAATTAGTTGCTAATGATCTCGAATGTAACCCCTTACAAGCAATAGGTCGACTTAGCCAGTAACCCTGTAGATCAAATCAAATCAAATCAAAATATTTTTATTTTACATAGGCCTACAGGGGCACTTATAAAACGTCGGCAAAAAGGTGCTCGGTTCGGGTTGGTCGTTTCCTATGGAGAAGAACCGGCAAGAAAATCCATGGTTACTCTTTTAAAATCATTTGGTTTTACAATATTTCTGTTACAGCATTAGTACTAAATATAATTTATAAATCTTCAATATCATTCTCTTGCGCTTATCCCGATTCATTTTGGGGTCGGCGCAGCATATCTTCTTCTTTCATACTTCTCTATTACTCGTCATCACATCAGACACCTCTTTTCTTGTGAAATACCCTTATATAAAGCATTAGCATAGTTCTCAAAACTAAATCATGTTGACAATTTTGCAACCGTCCAGTTATAGCATAGAGGCAAAAACTTTCCATAAATATTTAACTACCAAACAGTAAATAGCAAATGAACCTCCAAATAAACAGGGTTTTCTATTCAGCTCACTACATATCCATGACAGTATATCGTGCACAGTCCAGGTTTATTGAGAACACCGAGCCGGCTTCTATTCTAGATCCTTCCGCTCACAGTCAGCCGGTGAAATTGGATGCACGTACGTTGATTCACGTAAGAGCCCTACTATGAGAACTTTTTGTATTGGAATGATTTCAATGTGCCTTAGTGAGATTTTTTGCAACAATCGTTTATCTCTTGTAATCAAGAGACAAAAATATTATGTACAAAAAAATATTATAAAAATAATAATTACTTCCCGTTTTGAATCGGATTTTGTAAATAATTTCAAGGGTTTTAATTTTTGACGGAACCCTAATTCTGTTTCTAAAATAAAAGTAGCCTAAGTTACTCCTTCATCTTAGCCGTCTTAGCTATCAGGTAAAAGTCCCGTCAAAATCGGATTCCCAAAAACATTCCAATTACTTACGTAGTCCCATACGGTTTTGTCTTATCCAGCGTTGTTATTTCTGATGTTACTGTTTCTACGAACTATAAAACTAGAGTAAAAAAGAAAAAAAGCTGATTGTGGGTACGTGTTTTTTTTTCGGAAGGGAGTGTCAAAATTGTACTGACTAAAACCCATCCATGTTCCTTCTTAGCCCTTTGTGTTCCTTACCTTAGGATAAGTTCCCATTTCATTAATCAGGAACATTTTTAACGCATCAGCAAGCGTTATCCTGCGAATTGGTCACGGCCCTGCAGTGGTTCCATAATAAACTTTTCTTATCACACACTAAGACCCCTGGCAATCCTCTTCTAAGCATAAAGTATACATTTTTTATGTCAGATTAATTAGGGTCGAGTCAACGCGAAACCACACAAGTTCCGAGAACGATCATAATATCTTCCTACTCCTACGGTTTTGTTAAATTAATCATGTAGACGTATATGGAGAAACTATGTTGATTAAACATTCTGATTTTGAGGTTGATTTTATAATATGTAGATGGGAAAGTTATATTCATGCGACTTTTATTTAGGTACAGTTATTGGTTCACTTATATTTAGCGTTTTTTCGAATGCTTCTGGGTAGAATAACGTAAAAATTATATCACACAATAGTTAATCTACTAACATTAACTCTGTTATTCATCATCGTCATCAGCCTATAATGTTCCCACTGCTGGGACACAGGCCTCCTCTCTTGAGGGAGTGGGCTATAATCCACTACGCGGGCCCAGTGCGGGTTGCTAGATGTCACATGTCGTCGATTTTTTAGTTCTAGAACATGCCGGTTTCCTCACGATGTTTTCCTTCATCGTTTTTGAGGGCAGCGGTGATGAAATAAATTACACAAAGTAATGCGCCTGCCTGGGTTCTAACCCCGGCTTACTGCTCGTAAGTCGGGGCTGCTACCACTGGGCCACTGCTGCTCTCGACGTTATTCATCAATGTGGAGTAAATTTACAACCAATATAAATTAAATCTTCAGATTAAACATACATCTTTGTAGGATTTAGATTTGCATAAGATTACTAGGTATGGGGACTGCCTCGTTTGCGTGTCTGTTGAGCACGAGGCCGTGTTCGATTCCCAGGTTGGACAAAAGTGTCATTGGGTTTTTCCATCAGGAATATCACAGTGGCAGCCACGGAGTCTCGATTTGTGCTCCGTTGATTGGAATAGTGGCGAGCCTATTCCCTGGGACTTAAACATTGCTGGTGAAATTTACACTCCGTACTATTCGGTACACCTCTGCCAAACCCATTTCGAGGATTGCAGGCGTAGTGCTATGTTATGTATGTTACTCTGGATTTATTCCTTATGGCAAACATAATCTTCGAAAAAGGATGTTATTTCATGCTAGCTGTCCTGCGCAACTTCGTCTGCGTCACATTTTCCCCGAATTTGAAACATTATTCATTGCTGCTCCTCTCCTATTGGTCGTAGCGTGATTATATATAGTGAGTCAACCTTAAAAGATAGACAGTTGCTGTCGCGAACTTTTTTTTAGAACTTTTAAATGGAAACAATTCTGTGATACATGATTTTTGCGAAACTTTAACCGTTTACGCAGCGCACGCAGCGGAAGCTCTCAAAAGGAAAATAAAATCCCCGTTTTTTAAACATTTTTCATTTCTGCTCCGCTCCTTTTTGTCGTAGCGTAATGATATATAGCCTATAGCCTTCCTCGATAAATGGGCTATCTAACACTGAAAGAATTTTTCAAGTCGGATCAGTAGTTCCTGAGATTAGCGCGTTCAAGCAAACAAACAAACAAACTCTTCAGCTTTATAATATTAGTATAGATTATGTCAAGCCATACTCAAGGATTGTAATGCAAAGAAAACGGAGAGCAACAAACAGTTGATTTATTCACTTGTTTGTTACGCGCATCACTATTAAGGAAAGCGCTGACTCAAAGGCACGAGGCACGACGCGTGCGCATCATCGACCCAGTTGCTACGAGGGGAAACTGCTGACAAAGAACATGAGGCCAGTAGTCACCTTCTACGTGACCGAGCCCGCGCACTTCGTATCCACCACCGATCGAGTCAATTAGATTTTTCATTAATAGTAATTTCTTTTATTCAAATAAATTCGTTTGTAATAAATTTGGTTTTTGAGTCCTCCGGCAGTAGCCTACGTAATAGAGAACGAGAACCAATAGTTACGGCCAAGCATCAGGAAGCGATCACGATTGCCTTTAAAAAACATTTCACTGCGAATATGTCCTTTGACGGAACGGGAACTTTCATGGAACGGTTTGATTAAAAATAATGAAAAAAAAACAACTTTTGCAACAGAAAACGAAAACTAACAACTTTGTTTTCGTTCTCCGTTTGTACACTATCTATGGAAATGGAGCGTGAAGTTAGGAGACAGAAACTTTAGATGTTGAATGTACTTTTAGGATTTAGAGGAAATCATTGTAACAGCAGTTTAAAGTGTTTGTAGCGTCTAATAGATACCTGATACACTATATGAATCTATCCGTTTTAGCTTGGGTGTTAAGAGACACCGCATCTAAAACGGTTCCGTTCACTACATTATTCTGAACTTGAAACTTTGTATCAGTAATTTAAAAAAAGCAGCTGTTTCCTACAAAACTGCAATACCTACATGGTCAAAATGTACTGAGCAGCAGATTTTTTTAAATGGAGTACTGAATAAGCCTAACTAGCCCTATATAAGCTGTTGTCAATGAAATATTACCACGGTTTCTGCCAGAAACATTATTATTATTGTTTGTTTATTATCAGGTAGACAGTTGATACAACTGATAGCTGTCTGTACCCTGTTATTCCCCACTAGAATTACTTCATGAAACATGATGTATCATCAAGTCTTGGTCCCCGAAGTGGTCGGACAAAGTCTACGTTTAACGAGAAGGAAAGCCAACAACCGGGCACAAATCTAGACACCGTGTTCTAGGCCAATTTTGGGAAATTATTGATAAAACCGTAATACTACTTCACCCGGCTAGGTAATTGGACCCAGCATGCTCAACAATAGCGCTCAAGGCCCTTAGATTATCGAGGCAAGAAGTCTTCATAAGATATAGCAGGGATTTATACAACGTGTAACAAATTTTCTGCTGCCTCATACAAAATTTCAATACCTATTCGACCCAAAATATATGGGGCAGCTGATTTTTTTTTCGCAATTACGATGTTTGTCCGATGGAGAAACATGTTCAGTTTGATGGTCTGTAGCACACCCCTAAATATGTATGTATATACCCTTTTAGTTACACCTTGTATAGGAACGCGCGAGTATCGTGGTATAAGACATGCTTGTGGTTTATTACATGCCAAACACCCAAAATCATATCTAACATACAATCTCCCAAATAAACAGCAATTACTCACACAAAAACCATCCTTAATTTCTTCTGAAAAGCTCCGTATTTTCTGAAAACATTCTCCGTAAGATGTCGTCGCATGATTTGCAAGAGGTTCAGACAACAATGCGACGTCGCGCGTCGTGAAGCCAAGCTTGCGGTAATATTAAAAAGCGGTGGCGGGTGAAGGCGGATTGATTAGCTGTCAGCAGCGGCAGCCGGCCATTGTTGGGCCATAGAACCTGCGAAATTATGTAAAGTGAACTTAGCACCACCATCGCTTGCCTAGCCTTTTCCCAAATATATTGGGGCCGGATTTTATTTGAAAGGTCAACAGTCATCATCACGCTGCCCTTATCCCATTCTACTTGGGGTCGGCGCAACACGAATGATGAAGACCTCCATCGGGACCTAAAAGTTGAGTTCATCGAAAAGGCGATACAAAAATCTGCAGAAGCTCACGAACAGGGACTTCATCAGCATGTGAACGTCGCGGCGATCCAGCTTCTCGACCATACGGACATAGTGAGAAGACTAAACATAACAAAACCGTTCGAGTCAGTGTTTTGTGTTCGTGAATAGTGTAATGTAGCATAAGTGTTACCAAAAAAATACAAGAACGAAGTGTATTGGCCTTAATAGAGACAATAAAAAAGTGCAAAGCATATTCAATTTTTAACCAACAGTATTATTTAATTGTTACAGAAACTATAGCAAATTGGTTTGATTAGAATTATGTATGGGGCACTACAAGTTCACGACCACCATTTTCACCCAAAGTCTCACAACATCTAATATATTCTTCAGATTAACTTATAGTATAGTTTTTAATTGTATACATTTCCTTCTGTCATATAGGAATTGTATAGAGTTCCTAGGAAATGCATACAATTCCTAGGAAATGTGTGGAGTAAAAAATAATTATGATACTATTTAACACATTTCCTACATAGACTCGGAATTGTATACATTTCCGGTAACATATACATTACAAGGATTAACAAACTTATAAATTAAATAACTAAAATAATAGTTAACCATAAAAGAGCGTCAAAAAGCTGACAGCGTTGAGGTCAGCTGGTAATGTGCCCAAGAGACGGACAGCATTGCCACGTTGTATGGCAATACTTAGCCTCTGGCCAAAGTAAAAGCCAGCCCTTGGGTCATGGGAAGCGTCAACTAGGCGCTTGGAAATTTCCTTAAAAAGGCTGTGAGCACTCGGACCCCACCGCCCCAGAGTTTCAAACCCAAACGGCTCGAAAATATAGTTACCACAAAGGTTACTATATTTACGCCGCTTGAGGTTCTCCGCTGCCGCAGCGGCAGCGCCAGCACAGCACGATGAGCTTATTGCTGTCAACCGGGCCCAAATCCTGACTTCTAGCTGCTACTAAAAAAAAACCCAATTATAATCCATTAACACTTTACGCGGCGTGGGTATCGAACTCACGACGTTTTGCTCAGGAGTTACGCTTTCGAACACTATACCGACGATGCTTGTGAAATAATGTGCCACAAGTTTTAAAATACTGGGAGATGTGACCCAGCCTTTATTGCTGGGAGACACGTTTTTGTGTCATGGCGTAACAGATGGGCTATTATATGAATGGTCTGTAGGATTGTGTGTCAAGTTATTATATTCGCTTGTGTAAGTATAATAATGCTATTGTGGGCTATATGAGTGTCCAAGAAGCTACACAGTTGACCTTTGTAACAAACCATCATTTCTTACTTGGTTTACACTTTATCATGGATACTATAGATAACGTTAATTTTTATTTTATTTTACCCTTTTTAGAAGAGATGTTTTACACAAATTCTTGTTTTAAAATAATGACAGATAGTCATTGTCTATCTGTCATTATGTCGATTCTTCCGTAGACAAAACTCGTTTCTACAGTGGTACTGGTATCATAATAGGTTCTTACAAAATAAAATTTTAAAACAGTGGTCATGCTACGCGTGCAACAAGTCATCAACATAAGCAAAGAAGAAAAAATACGTATTATAACTCCTAAACTGCCCAAGTTAAGTTAATCCCTACTAGTATATAATGTATCATCACGCTACGACCAATAGGAGAGGAGCAGCAACGAAAAATGTTGCGAAAACGGGGAAAATGTGACGCAGACGAAGTTGCGGGAGACAACTAGTAATATTTTAAATGTGAATGTAAGTTTGTTTGTTACGCTTTCACGCAAAAACTACTCAACCGATCATTATAAAACTCTGAACACATATTCTTGGAGGTATTAGAAGTAACATAGGCTATATAACATCACGCTACGACCAATAGGAGCGGGCAGCAATGAAAAAGTTGCGAAAACGGGGAAAATGTGACGCAGACGAAGTTGCGCGGGACAGCTAGTAAATATATAAGGAACCAGCGCGCCAGCTTCTTCTAACAAATGAAAAAAAAATACGAATATCGAACCAGTGATCATAGAAAAAACGTTACTGTTAGAGTTCATAACATACTCTTTTTTTAGAAGTCGGTTAAAAATTACTGTCCGATGTTCGTAGCCAGTCCAAAGTCTGATCCGGTTCTTAAAACCTTAAAATGTACACCTACAACTACACAAATAAATTACAATATAGCTCTACGCAGCCCGCTACGCTCGTAGCATATCTCGTAGAGGATCTACGAGCGTAGCATCTCTAGTTTCTTGGCTCCATTTAAGATTTTGTTGTGAGGACACTTTAACTAACGAGCCCCGACGCCGTCAATCCGCCTTAGCTTTATATTTGTTTGAACAAGTACTTCACTTACTACAGTTTACTTGGCAGTGCAAATTACAATGAATTTAAAGTAGCTTTAAAAGTAATAAATTTACTTTAGAGAAGCTGTTTTTAACCCCCGACCAAAAAAGAGGGGTGTTATAAGTTTGACGTGTGTATCTGTGTATCTGTGTATCTGTGTATCTGTGTGTCTGTCTGTGGCATCGTAGCTCCTAAACGGATGAACCGATTTGGATAAAAGTGGTGTCGTTTGAAAGGTGTTTTAATCGAGAGTGTTCTTAGCTATGTTTCATGAAAATCTGCTCAGCCGTTTGAAGATCATCACGTCTTTTCTAGTTGATGTAGGGATTTAAAAACTTTCACAGGTAGTCTATTTGAAATGTTGTCGCTTGTCACCATGGGCATTGCTGAGGGGGGGGGGGGTGCACCCCCCCCCCCCATTTATATTTTGTTTAATTTATATCTTTCCTTGGTTTCGTTAACCAGGAGTAGGAAAGTCAAGGCTAGGCAAAAAAAAAATAAGTTTAAAAAGCATGAAAAAAAATTAAATTAAAAATTTAAAAAACCCCCGACTCAAAAAACCTCTAAAAAGCCAAAAATAAATTAATCCAAGCGTCGTAGCGTCGGGGGACCGCTAAGAAGACCGCTTAGTACAAGCACAGAGCAAAGCGGACCCCCGACGCTACGACGCTTGGATTAATTTATTTTTGGCTTTTTAGAGGTTTTTTGAGTCGGGGGTTTTTTTCTATAAAAAATATGCTGTTTATTTAAACCTGTAAAAATATGTATTCATAAATAATTATTCAACGTTATCACTAAGGTTGGTGCAACATAGTTAAAGCCTAAAAATTTTTAACGCTCGGTTCACCACCGAGAGATGTCATTCCAAAAACGCCAATAATATAGACCTTCATTTAGATCGCTCGTGCATAATTATCGTATCTCTTATCGCATGCATGTTTTTTGATGTTTTTTTTTTCTTTGCTTTTTTTTCATGAATGCATGTTTTTTTTGCAGATCATTTAACAATAGATCAATTTCAAGGCCATGTAGTCAAAAACTACAGAATCATATCATTAATCATTCTCCTGACCTTATCCCAATTTATTTGGGGTCGTCCCAGCATGTCCTCTTCTTCCATACTTAATCTCGTCATCTCATCAAACACCTTTTCTGGTTTACAACTTAAATCTAGGCTCCATGCAATTATAACGGTGTTTAACTTTGGTCCTAAATTGGCCTACAGCTGGGAGCTCCAACCTTAGGCTAAACCTTTTTCCAGTTCGCTAACTCTCACACATGATGTCTCCAGTAACGTAGGATTATTAAACATTCATGTATGTAGGTTTAACTCTAAAATCGGTAATGTATTAGCGGTTCACGATAACCTTGTAGTCTTACTAGCTCACCTATCGAGTAAATACGGTCAGCAACAGAAGTAGGTCAGCCCTTAGTAAAGTTTGACAAAATAATTTGGTTTGAAAATTGAAACTGAAAGTGGCTAGAAAGATATATCTTTGTGTTCTTAATATAGTACGCGTCGATATTTACTAAACATATCTGATCAATTATTTCGTCCGAATGTTAAAATTCGATGAAATGGGATCATATTATAAAGTCTTATCAGAATATCATATATAGAATATCAGCGTCAGGTGCATGCCTGACACATGCTGAGCTGGACTCCCATTTGGTGCAACCTTGAGACGCACACCGCACCTTGTAAACTCGTTATTTTAATTGAAGTATGTCATGGTGTTACTTTAACCTGTTTCGTCAATATGTTTTTTTTTCTTTTTGTATATTGGCACCTTGTTTTTATATAGGTATATTTATATAGTCTGAGTCATTTAATTGTGCTTCTGTGTGTCGTGCTATGTGTTTTGTGTGCACTGAATAAATGTTTTATCTATCTATCTATGTTATCAAGGTTCTTACTAGTACTAACTGACTTGTGGAGGTCAGATAGGCAGTCGCTCTCCAGGCTCTTAACTTGCCCGTATTTCTACATCGTTCTCACATATTTGTAATTTTTAACATGAATGATGTAACCAAGATTTTGTAACATATTTTGATTTAAAAGAGTGTCCATGGAGTTTCTCGCCCATTCTTCTCCATAGAGATCTACGCTTTGGAATGGGCAACTACAGTACTTTCACAAGTTATTATGCCTTGTGACTGGGACTGTAGCTTTAGCTTAGCGTTTTTTTATTGTTTTTGACTTTCAAAAGTGCCTGTAATGGTCTAATTGAAATAAACGCTTTGAGTTTGAGTTTGAGTTGAGTTTGAGGCAAGCCAGGCAGTTGGAAAAAGGCTAGGCAAATGATAGGTAGCATATTATAATTACATAAAATCATTTGGCGTCCGAAATGCTTCTTAGAATAGGCATTTCTTAGTATTAGCACGAACTAAATACTTATTATGTGGTGCGTTAAAGTTAACAACACTAGCTGTCCGAGGATCTCACATAGACATATAAAGTTGTAATTTGTGTGTACGTTCATTATGGAGTATTCATCTTTGAAGTTCTAACACCACGTAGTGGTCAACTTTTGGCCGTTTTAACATTTTGATTTTTTTATGCGGTTTGCTAAAGAATCGGAAGAGCCATTGTTTCAGCCAATCAGAAACAAGCAGCGTCTCTTCCTAATTTGAAGTGAACACTAAAAATGAGATTGTACCATTACCTAGGTATAATAATGCATTTTTTAACTCTCCTGTAAAGTTGCTATTTTAACTTAGATCTTCAACGACGTATTACATCTATCGATCATCGACTGTTGTATCTGACGGTACCTCAACTACCTCTATACCTACATTGGTGAAACTCAAAGCTCTTTGTCGCAACACAATAGCGTTGAGTCACAGTATTACGAAGTTAGTTCTCGGAAACAGCCGTATCATGGAGTAATTCGTTTGAAAACCTCCTTTGAATCACCGTGACTCACAACTATAATAAAGTTGTGTTTATTCAGCTAAGGTTGTATAGGTGAGTTGAAAGTTTCAGAAGAAGTCATAGTTTATGTATTGTAATTAGGTTATTGAAAGTCTGACGAATCGCTTGATGATGTGGTTGAGACTGACTTCACTCGAATAGTTTTATGACCTTGTTATTTGTAATAAAATGTAGGTGCCCAGTGGTAAGTTTTTCTGTAATATCGACAAATCAAGCAATAGAGGAGCTCGTGGCTAAATAATAACAGCCGCCCAGGTCGATCTTTAAGGTAAAGCCGTGCTTGCCGAGGTTGGTCTGTGGATGGGTGACCATAATTACATATCGAGTTTCCTCCGTGCCTCGGAAAGCACGTTAAGCAGTTGGTCCCGGCTGTCATTTGTAGATCTTTGACAGTCGTTACGAGTAGTCAGAAGCTAAAAGTCTGACATCCAGTCTTACTAAGGGCTATCGTATTACCCAGTTACTGGTTGTGGAGGTCAGATAAGCAGTCGCTTCATGTAAAATACTGGTACTCAGCTGCATCCGGTTAGACTGGAAGCCGACCCCAAGATAGTTTGGGAAAAGGCTAGGCAGATGATGATCGACAAATCAGGCAATAGAGTTTGAAGCAAATTTTTCCAAAAGTGCAGTGTAAAAGATATTGTTCCCAACAAAGATAAAAAGATTGTGCAGTGTAGATAAAGAAGCCTAATTGCGAGAGTTTGATAAAAGATTTACTTACATGAAATACGTTGCCTGGTGGATGGCAATAGGCACGCCCCTTATTACATGTGACTTAAAGATAACTGACGAAATGGGGGTGTACTATTAGGAACACCTGTGGAGTGGTATCTAGTAGCATATATTATAACATAAGGCATTACTGATAACTGTAATATTAGAGTATTAGTAATAAAGGAAACGTTGCGCTGATCTCACGCATATTATGTGACGCCTCCGGAAACCCCACACCTGACACCTCTGCCCAAACCTTCGAGGATAACAGGTGTGAAGTTATAAAATATTGCTTATTTAAAGCTTCTAATTTCGCAAACATCATCATAATTCTCCTATCCTTTATCAATAATTTCTTCCTTGGAGTTGTTAATTACAAAAACATGAAACTAAATAGTAGGAAATAAAACATGTTATTTTTATCTGCCACGTACAAGGTTTCTTCGTCGTACTGTCTCGTTCGTTTTCTCCGTAGCCCCACAAACCGCAGCCCGCTAAGCTTAATGAGTTCCTCGCTTCTTCCAGCATAGAGGAGTATTTTTGTTGAGCTTCAACAACTTTCCTTTAATTCCTAAAGCTCGTAAGGACATCCTAATACTTAATTTTAGTTTATTTAACTGGGTAAAAATGATCAAAGACGTTGTTCCGGAAACTTTTAGTCCCGGCTGTCATTTGTTGATATTCGACAGTCGCTACATGTAGTCAGTGGTCTGAAAAATCTGACAACCAGTCTTACCAAAGCGTACCCCACCTTAAGCAGTAGCTCCATATAAAATACTGGCAGACTGGAAGCCGACCCTTATAAACTTGCGGAAAGGCTAGGCAGATGATGTTATTGAGGAAACTTTACCAAATAACATCATGCAGATTCTAAATGTGTTTGTAGGATAACTTAGCCGCAAAGGTGGCAAACAGGAAAGACCTGGCTGATGTAAATTACAGCAACGGCCATGGAATCTATCTAAAAACACATAAATTCCCTTTAGTCCCTAAAATCAGATAATCTCTTTCAAGTATCTGAGCCACTGGGTTTCCGAGGACCTAAAAGGTACATATAGCCTGGAAATTGAGCGTGAGCGCAGATCGTCGTCTGTCCGCTGCAATATGGTTGCTGACTGGCAGATTTGCAAAATGCTCGACTGACGTAAAGGCTACGCTGTTCACGGGGTACTGTCAGTCGTTCTACACATGCAGTCTGGGTCAACTACACGCAGAGGGCATACAGCACTCATGAGCCATGTATCATGAGCCTGTACACTAGCATGCCAACCCCTAAACTAGAACAGCAGAAACGTCAAGCTTGGCGACATACAATACTTATGTTTGTATATAGTACTTTCCTAGGTTTCTTCAAAAACATATTGACTTCTGAAATGTTAGCCGATAGAGCTTTCTACTCTTTACATTGCACTGCACTACAAACAATGCTACTTTATTTATATTCCTGTTCGTTCGATCAAATAAAACGTTCACTTCGTAAACATGGCGTGTGTTTGCGTTTACATAGTACTTAAGTTAGCTTAAAGAAATGGAACATGCAAGTGAAGATAAAATACGAGTTTCTTATTTATGTCAAAACTAGCTACTGCCCGCGACTTCATTCACGTTGAAATTTTGTGTTTTTCAGGGATAAATTATACATTATAAAAACCTTCCTCCTGAATCATCCATCATCTGCCTAGCCTTTTCCCAAACTATCTTGGGGTCGGCTTCCAGTCTAACCGGATGCAGCTGAGTACCAGTATTTTACATGAAGCGACTGCCTATCTGACCTCCACAACCCAGTAACTGGGTAATACGATACCTCTTCGTAAAACTGGATGTCAGACTTTTAGCTTCTGACTACTCGTAACGACTGTCAAAGATCTACAAATGACAGCCGGGACCAACGGTTTAACGTGCTTTCCGAGACACCTTCTTCCTGAATCATGTTGTATATTGCTGAAAACCGCATAAAAATCCGTTGCTTAGTTTAAAAGACCTAAGTGTACAGACGGCGGGAAGCAACTTTGTTTTATACTATGTAAAGATAAGAACAATTAAACCGTTTATGTAGGTAGGTTATAAGAACCAGTCTTAGTAAGGAGTATCAAAATCAAAATATTTTATTTTACATAGGCCTACATGAGCACTTATAAAACGTCAACAGAAGAGGCACGGTTCGGGTTGGTCGTTTCTTATGGAGAAGAACCGGCAAGAAACTCCATGGTTACTCTTTTAAAATCATTTGGTTCTACAATATTTGGATGTTACAGCGCTAGTACTTAAGTATGAGAGGACAGCGTAGGCCCGACAATAAGTCATCGCTTACTACAAAAGGTAGAAAAAGATGAAGCTGAAAAAAAAAATAAAAAAAAAATAAAAAAATTACAAAGCCTACAATGTCCACACATTCACAAAAAAATATGAATGAAAAAGAATCTATACAAAAGTAAAAATAAAACTAAGAACAATTAAATAAACAATTGACACAAATGTAGTCATCAGTACTGTAACTATTCTGCACAATGAATAAACGGTGCAATGATTTGAAAACTATTGTAAAACATCTGAAAAAAAAATGAATAGAATAAATAAAATTCGGAATAGTTAGAGACATCCACATATTTGTGTCGTTTTTGAGCTACCAGGGAAGCCGCATGAGCAGAGGGAACTACAGCCAAACTTCTTTATCTTCAACATAGTCCTTAATTTTGTAATATGCTTTTTTAATAAGGACACGTTTGATGCAATTTTTAAACTTTCCATCGGTCAGTTCAATAACTGACTTTGGCAACTTATTATAAAAGCGTATACTGTTTATAAGAAATGACTTGCTAGTTTTTGTTAATCTAAATTTGGGTATTACAATTTCGTGTTTACTGCGTGTGTTTATATTATGGAAGTCGCTTCTAATTTTGAAAAGCCCTCGGTTTTTGCGGACGTATAAAATACATTCTAAGATATAAAGTGAAGGCAGAATCAGTATATCGATCTCTTTAAATTTTTCTCCAAGGGACTCGCGAGGACCCATTTTATAGATCGCGCGAACTGCCCTCTTTTGCAATATAAAAATTGAATCAACGTCTGCTGCCGATCCCCACAGCAGAATTCCATAAGACATAATACTGTGGAAATACGCGTAGTATACTAACCTAGCTGTGGCTACATCAGTCAACTGCCTTATTTTCCTAACTGCATAGGCGGCTGAGCTTAACCTCCCCGAAAGAGTTCCAATGTGCGCGCCCCACTGCAGTTTTGAATCGATAGTAATTCCTAAGAATACAGTTTCCGCGATAACATCAAGTTTTTTGCCGTCAAGATTTAAATTAAGGTCACGTTGAGTTACATTTGGTAAAGAGAACTTTAGACATTTAGTTTTGTTCGTATTCAGTAAAAGATTGTTAGCTGCGAACCATTTCGAGAGAACAGTTAGACTTTCGTTGACATGTATGACATCCTTATCTTTCCTATGAATTTTAAAAATTAGCGAAGTGTCATCAGCAAACAGAATTATATCCGATAATTTGGCCATCATATATGGGAGATCATTAATATAAACAAGAAATAGGAAAGGACCAAGAATTGAACCTTGGGGCACACCCATCCTGACTATAGACCCAGAGGATGTCGCCCCATTTACATTTACTTTTTGCTGCCTGTTTGATAAATAGGAAAGAACAAGATCAGCAGCTTGTCCACGAATTCCGTAGTGATGTAATTTACAGATCAGCGTGTTGTGGTCAACGCAGTCGAACGCTTTTGAGAGATCACAAAAAATGCCAATAGCGTCCTGGGACTTCTCCCAGGATTCCAGAATGTGACTGATGAGTTTTACTCCCGCGTCCGTTGTCGACCTACCCTTCGTGAAACCAAACTGCTGACTATGCAGTATCCCATTAGAGTTAAAGTGAGACAACATCTGGTCCAGCATGATTTTTTCATAGATTTTACTCAGTGCTGGAAGCACAGATATCGGTCTATAATTAGAAGGATCACTCTTACAACCCGATTTGAAAATTGGTACCACTTTACTATGTTTCATCTAGTCAGGAAACTTGCCGCTGTCCAAACATTGATTGAATATGCCTGTTAGGACAGGCGCAATTGAGTCAATAATGTTTTCAAGAACCTTGACCGAAATCCCCCATAAGTCTTCAGTATTTTTGATATTGAGACTTTTGAATGCGTTTTTGATTGTGGCAATACATACTGGTTTAAATTTGAAGTTTGGTATGTCTTTTGTGAAGTTCTCTTTAAGAAGGCCCTCAGCTAATTCAACCGAAGAGGGGAGAGATTTCGTAACCTCTAACGGAATGTTAGTAAAGAAATTATCTAGTGTCTCAGCGACTTCTAAATTGTCAGAAATTGTTTTGTTATCTATGTTTAAAGACAATTCACTCTTATCTTGTTGTTGAGTCTTACCGGTTTCTCTGATAATTAAAATATCGTGTTACCCAGTCACTGGGTTTTGGACGCCAGATAGTAGTTCCACGCAAAATACTGTGTATTCCTTGGCCTGGTGGACTGGAAAAAGACACCCAAAATAATGGGGGGGAAACCTTAGGATAGGGATAATGATGTATGTTATAATCTATATGTATGTAAAGAATATACCTACCATATACGGTAATTGGAACAAAAATCTTTTTTTTTTTATCTTTCTGTTTGTTCCGGTTAATCTCTGAAAGGGCTGGGCCGATTTTGACAGGACTTTTATTGGCAGATAACTAATGTTATAAGGAGTGGGGTTTTGTGAGGATTAGGGTTCCGTGGAAAAGAAAAAAGCTAACAAAAAGTAATAGTTTTATAACAATTTCACGCGGGCGAAGTTCGCGATGAATAACTAGTAGAGGTTATACCTACAGACTTTACAAATATCTATTTGACTGACCATATGATGACGTTGTGGTGATAGATCATATAATAAACAATTTATCTACAATTTTTTATATTCGTGTGGTTGTGGTAGACGTTGTCTTGAGTGGAGACCGCGAATCGGTGAACATATGAGAGTGCCCTCACTCCTCAGGCTAGGCAGGCTGGTACAAGCTGGTTGAGAATGGCTGAGGTTTAAGGTAAGAGGCCTGCGATTGGAAAGTCTGTGTCTGGTCCATACTTCTGTGACTTCTACAGTATTGATTAACTAATCTGTACTTAATCTTCTTCTCTAATATATAAAAATCTCGTGTCGCGGTGTTTGTAACCAAACTCCTCCGAGACGGCTGAACCGTTTTTCATCAACATCTATTTATCATACTTATAAAACCCATCAAAATTTCCAAGCGAACGAAGTCACGGGCAGCTAGTAAAATTATAAAGAGCTAAAAGTAGATCGTATGTTTGTATGTAGGGGGTAATCTTTGGAACTACTGATCCGACTCAGAAATTCGTTCACTAGCGGGAAGCTTCATTCCCCAAGTGTCATATGCTACATTTAAAACGTTCCCGTGGGTGATTTTCCGTACAGAACGGAACCGAAGCCGGGAGCAAAAGCTAGCAAAGTAAAATTTTGATATTTATTCTGTGTCTTAAATCATCATCATCAATGTTCCCACTGCTGGGACACAGGCCTTCTCCCTATGAGAGGGTGTGGGGTGTAATCCACCACGCGGGCCCAGTGCGGATTGGTAGATGTCACATGTCTTCCAAATTTTTAGTTCTAGGACATGCCGGTTTCTTCAGGATTTTTTCATTCACAGTTTTTGAGGGCAGCGGTGATGAAATAAATTATACAAAGTAATGCGCCTGCCTGGGTTCACGCTCGTAAGTCGGGGCTGCCACCACAGGGCCACCGCTGCTCTCAAATAAATTAAATATATTTATTTATAAATTTTCATTCTTAAAATATATTATTTTACTTAAGTAAACACAGACATGCAGAATAACATTGTTTTACATATTCATATCGATATTAAAAACAATATTTTGTAAGTAAATTATTGTAATATTATTCGATTTACGTCCCAATCCTACATTGATGAATAATGCAAACTTCATTAATTCTCTTTGATGATCAACGTTATGAGCTGTATTTAAATTGAGTAATGAAAGCAATATATCTAAATATATTATTTGCCAAGTCTTGTAATGGAAAAAGGGTATTAAAATTAACCTTCCGACGCTTTGTAATAGAAAAACATCACAAAATAATTAATTGCCAGCCACATAACATACAGAATTACCCTCTTTAGAAAATGCATTTTCAAAGATTCTTCAGCACTTAATTTTTAAATACACCAATCTCTAATTCATCTCCCATATCTTTAGAAAATAATAAAATAACATCTATCTCGTCATAATAACATCTTTTTAATCATTGTTAATGTTTCCTTGAAAAACAATTTTAAACTCATTGCTTTAAGACTTCTTTTGTAAAAACATACAATTACCCAACTACGATCAACAACTAAGAAAACAAGCTCAAAGGTTAGATTAACTACCTTTAGGAGCAAAGAGCAAAGCGGCTGTAAGGCAAAAAACATATTTCATTCTAAATGAGTCCAACTTAAAATGAGGTTGCAAGCTCTGAATATAATAACAAGGTTCACTGACTTTATGCCCTTGCCAAAAGTTACCCATGCCCCCAAAAAATCGATACCGTGTCTATGGTTGAGTATCCAAATGTGTCAAGTAAAGACAGGTGTGTTTACATACGTAACGATTCGTGAAACAGCAGGGGGTTAGATAAATTGTTAAATTCGCACAATTTAGGAGATTTCGGTACAAAACATTTTTATAGGTGAAAGAAATATCTGGTTGACATAACAAGACTTTTACGCTGATGATCACAATTTTTGCCTTTTGATTGCAAGCTAACGTTGATTCTTTTTACTTGTTTTTTTTTTTTGTAAATAGAGGGTGTTAGGGACACAGACTCACAAACGGTTACCAAATATTCAGTGGTACATCATTCTGAACCCCTCAAATTAAAGCTTTTCGTCAGATATTAAAAAAAAAACGTGTGCGTGTCGGGGCGCTCGACAGAAGTGATAACTTGAACTTACTTACGTAGTTAGCCAGACAGAGTGGCGCCGTAACGGGTTACTTTACGAAGCGGTTTACCCTCCCATAAGAAGTTATCACTTCAAAAATACAGCAATTTCCTACAAAACTGCAATATTTAAACGGTCAAAAAAACAAAAAAAAACAGTCAATAAAACAGAAGTCACCGACTTCTGAAGCTAAGTTATTTCCCCATCTTTGAGTTTTTGAACTCAGTTTTGTTTTTTTTTAATTACCTATGAAAAATTTCTCTGAGGGGCGGTTCAGAATGATGTTGTACTGAATACGTGGGAACCGTTTGTACGTCGATGTCTCCTCCAACCTGTATATGCTGGCCATATAGTGACAGCCCTTTCACAGTTATTTTACCCTCCACTACACTGTTGCAAACAAACAGCCACCATTTTGTTAGAAGAATATAGACCACTACCACCAAAATACTACTAATTCGTATTATTATAGAAATTCCACATCCTGTTAAATGTGGTAATACCAATACTTTCGTCACTGTTCATTGATTTTGATATTACAAATAATTGCGTTCATCATCAACATCAGCTTATAATGTTCCCACTGCTGGGACACAGGCCTCCTCTCTATGAGAGGGAGTGGGCTGTAATCCACCACGCAGGCCTAGTGCGAGTTGGTTCAGAATCGCGTTCAGAAGTTCAGATTTATTCAAATATTTGTTTTTCCTTTTCTTAATGTGTGCTATAAATAGATTTTACAAGGAAAGAAAAGCCCTTCCAAAACTATACCACAGCAGTATGTTTTAACTATAGTTTACATCACGTTTCGATTGCATTTGCATATCTTTATATACGCTAAAACGCTAAACTAAATCTATCCATAACTATAGACATAATAGACTATATTACATTAAACATTTAAAAAAACTTGACCTAATAATTAACCTACATATGTACACAAGTATATTACCAAGTTTAAATTCTTGAAATATGTATCAAATCTTCATCACGGATCATCGATTGACTTCCAATATGATCCAAATGCAACCGAGTTGAGGGTTTTATCAGTTACGTACAAGTAAAAAAAGTACTTGATCGAAACCAGTGACGTACAAGTACAAAAAAAGCCTCCGTCGAAACTAGTTTCCCTAAAAAAACTCTGGTTTCGTAGGCGGGATCGAAAAATGGTTAATCAGAGACCCAAATTGCATAACTTGTACTGTGTCAATTTCTACATCATCATTTCAGCTGAAAGACGTCCACTGCTGGACATAGGCCTCCCCCAAGAACCCCTTCTTGGTTGGTTTTGCCATAATGGCCACGCTTGGCAGGCGGGTTGGCGATCGCAGTACGGTTGTTACAAAAGCACAGAGAACGCTGCTGCCCATTATCTGCTAAGTCCCTTAGTCGCCTCTTACGACACCCACGGGAAGACATGGGATGGTGCTATTCTTTACGTCCGGCACCATACAGAACAATTTCTACATACTTGAAGGATTTTATCTAGTCGAACACTTTTCGAAAGGGCTCTAACAAAGGTAGGCAATGGTACCTACCATTGCCCTTATTTGTAGTCATCCACTCCTGTCTGTCTTAAGCTTAGCATAAAACATAAAGTCCTAATGGCAAAATTGTTGCCATTACTGAACTTCGCAACAACTCCATGGAAATAAAAAAACATAATAACACATCATCATCATTCTCTTGCCCTTATCCCATTTATTTGGGGCCAGCGCAGCATGTCTCCTTCACCCATACTTCTCTATTACTTGTCATCTCATGAGATACCTCTTTTCTTGCCACATCATCTTCACACAGTTTATCCATCATATCTTTGGTCTTCCTCTACCCATATACCCATCCACATTCATACTCAAAACTTTCCTCACGACATTTTCCTCATTCCTCCGCATCACATGCCCATACCACGACAACCGATTACCACACATCTTTTCAGTCACCGGCGCCACTTTCAGACTTCCTCTAATGTACTCATTCCTTATGCTATCCATTCTTATATCAGCCACATGCAAATGCCTTTAAATAAAAACATAATAAACAATAACAATAAATAAAGATAGCTTTTTGCGAGTATTACTCTAATTTTTTGTATAATTTCTTACAGGACACCTATATCGGCAACGGTAATGTGCTGGTCGGACGCCAAGCTTTCGAGTTCATATCTCAACTCGCACACAGCATTTATAATAGAAATGAACTTGTATTTCAAATGAAAACTTTATTTGAAGAACAGATTTATTATTTAAGTAATACTTGGAAAATTAAACTTTCGAAGCGTTAAACTTTTTTCTTTTCTCGTACATAATTAAGTAAGAACTTGATTAAGTTTCATGAATTAGTTCTGTCCTTAGCTTAGCTCTTTGTAGATCTTTGACACTTGATACAGGTAGTCAGTGGCCGGAAAGTCAGACAGCCAGTCTGACCAAGGGGTATCGTATTACTCGTATTACTTACTAATTGGGTTGTGGAGGTCAGAAAAGCAGTCGCTCCATGTAAAATACTGGTTTTCAGCTGCAACCGGTTAGACTGGAAGTCGACTCCAACATACTTGCGAAAAGAAATAAAGAAAAAATATTGATTTGTCGCAGGGACATGACGTGCATACAAATACTAATAAAAATACAAAGCATAACAAACATTTGTAAGTACAATAAGACTGAACAAAAAAATAAGTATATTTCATTTCATTTCATTTCATTATTCATATAACAATTTACATTGTGTTGAATAAATACACTCGCAATTTAATACAGATACAGAAACTATGAATTAACATTCCAAGTAAAATTTAGGTATAGTGTAAACAGTTTTAAAATGATGTCAAACAATTTTAAAATATAGGTACGCAATGTCAAAACAGGTTTAGCATATAATGTCAAATAGTTTCCATTATAATGTCAAACAGTTTTCAATATAATGTCAAATAGTTAAATAAAATAAAAAAATAAAAATATGTCAAATGATTCTAATTTTTTTTTATAATGTCAGTGTAAATCATTTATTATTGTGTGACATTAGTTCCGAGATATTATACAGACATTTTTCTAATAAAAAGACTTTTAATTTTGTTTTAAATAAGTGTGTGTTATAAATAAGGATCTTTAGCTCAGAAGGCAATTTATAAAAAGATGTCAGCTTGCACGTCGTGACTGCGACAAGTAGGTTACCACGAAAACCGGTTACCGGTTACCGGGAAAAGGCTAGACAGATGATGATGATCAGTAAGTGTCCTTAGCTAAAGCTGTAGCTGCCTAACTATACGTGTTACTTTAACAAAGAATTAACATACCGTTTAAAGAAGCTTATGTTCTAAAAGTGTATCACTTATCCGCCTATTAAAGACTGAACCAATACACTCGTCCAAGTTTTCAATAGTAAACCATTCTTTCAAGTGTCTACGAAATGAATTAGTCTAGTTTAAGATTACAATGTACAACATAATATATTAAAATGTAGGACTCACCATTAAGAGAAAACAAGATAAACTCCGCTTCTATCTTGTTTTCTAACTACGCTTCTATCTAGAGTACAACCAAAAAGCTTAACTTCAACCACAACGTCTGCATGCCTCCGGCACAATCCACTGAACCATCTCACGCTCTACATACTAAACATACTATACATACTAATATTATATATGCGAAAGTCACTCTGTTTGTTTGTATGTTTGTTTGTTACCTTTTCACGACGAAATTTGGCAAGTAGATAGATTTCAACCTGGGGAAGGACCCAGACTATATATCATCACTCTACGACCTATAGGAGCGGAGCAGCAATGAAAAATGTTGCGAAAACGGGGAAAACGCAGACGAAGTTGCGTGGGACAGCTAGTCCTATATAACATTTTAAACGATTGTACGTTTGGCCCTGACGCAACCAGAAAGCGACGCGGTAGACCTCGCAGTAGATGGCGGAACAAGCTATACAGAACCAAGGACCAGTGGTCCACATTGACCCTGGATTGAAGGATTTGGAAGTCATGGGTAGTCTTTTGTCCAGCAGTGGGAAGACACAGGCTAACAGTAACAGTATGTTTGTCTGGTGGCTAGGTCAGACTGGATGCGGAATCAGGAGGACTGGGCGCTGTGGCGCTGTTTGTGAGAGGTCCATGTCCAGCAATGGACCGCAATAGGATGAGCTGATTGCAGATTGTTTGTATATTTTATACTCTATCACGCGTATCACAATGTACAAATTGCCTGGTCTGTCTAGTGGTCGCTAGTGCGACTGCTTATCATGAGGTCCTAAGTTCGATTTCCCGGTTCGGGTAAAGTGATAATGGGTTTATTGAATTTCGCAGGGGCATCCATGGATTCTGAATTTGTGCCCAGTTGATAGCAACAGTCTCGCCCCTTACTATCATGGAACTCAAACATCATCATCTGCCTAGCCTTTTCCCAACTACTCACCTACCAGTTTATAAGTATGAGGAATAGGGTGTAAAGTTCCTCCATACTCCGTCGAAAAGGGAAGATCCTCTAACGATTTAAATATAATTTTCTTATTATATGGGTGAATCCGCAAGCAGCAGCCATTGAGACAGTACAAACAAAAGCCTGACCGCAGCCCAACTTGTTCCAATTGTTCTAACTAACTTAGAACGACATAAAACACATGCCTAGACTTCTAGTAGACGTAAATCTAGTTTAGAATTCTAGACAACGGACCATAAAGGCAGGAAGACGGTCGTTTTGTACTAAAACTTGGTTTATTGTTGATTGCAGGTGGAGCAGTGGTACGGTTCCAATGAATTTTGATTAAAGCTTGAATGAGAGACGATTCGTGATAGTTTTGCAATTAATTCTGGAAATTTTGTGCTAGTGACACGGTACTCGAATACTATCGGATCTGGCGTCACTAACAGTCATAGGCTGGCTTGGCTGGCTTGGCTGACAACTTTGGCTCCAAACTGTCGTAAGATGGCGTTAGCTTGGCTTGGCGTAGGCTGAACACATGGCGTGGCGTTACAGTAAGTAGGCAAAAATATCATAACAGAAAACGAATAAAGTTAGAATACAGTCCCAACCCCTCATGTATTTTTCCCCATTTAACAGGAGAATAAGAATAATGCATTGTTTTTATTTAATGTGTAAGTACAGTCATCATCATCATTTCAGCCGAAAGACGTCCACTGCTGGACATAGGCCTCCCCCAAGTGTCGCCATATTGACATATTAAGGGGGGTTTTGCCATAATCGCCACGCTTGGCAGTCGGGTTGGCGATCGCAGTGCGGTGTTACAAAATCACAGAGAACGCTGCTGCCCATTCTCTGGCAAGTCCCTTAGTCGCCTCTTACGACACCCACGGGAAGATATGGGATGGTGCTATTCTTTACGTCCGACACCATACAGAGCGCACACCGTAAGTACAGTAATGTAAGTTATTTTTACTACAAGGTAATCATATTTCAAATTGTTGCAAAAGTTCATGTTCAAATTAGATGTTATCTACAAAGGGGTTGGTGCATTTCACAGTTCGAGGCTCTCTAACGTCAGGACTTCAGGGTTGCAATATAATTTCATGCTTGGCTTGCTTTGCGGTTTCTAATGCAGCTCGCCTGAAGTGATAAACTGCGGTCAATGGTCCCTTTTGGAATGCCTGCGGTAAGAAGCTGCGAGATTTGCAATAATTTTATCAATGACTAGTTATTTTCTGCAACCTTCGTTCGCGTGAAGTTATTTGAGGAGGTCGTGGGTAAAAATAATCACAGCCGCGCGTGTCGATCTTTAAGGTTAAGCCGTGCTTGCCGAGGTTGGTCCGTGGATGGGTGGTCATAATTACATACCGAGTTTCCTCCGTGCCATGGAAAGCACGTTAAGCACGTCCCGGCTGTCATTTGTAGATCTTTGACAGTCGTTAAGAGTAGTCAGAAGCCAAAAGTCTGACATCCAGTCTTACCAAGGGGTACCGTATTACCCAGTTACTAGGTTGTGAAAGTCAAATAGGCAGTCTCTTCATGTAAAATACTGGTCCTCAGCTGCATCCCGTTAGACTGGAAGCGGAACCCAAGATAATTTGGGAAAAGGCTAGGCAGATGATGATTTGAATCGAATTTTGTTAACAATTTCAAGGGTTTTCCTTTTTAGCACGGAACCCTAACTCTTTTTCTAAAATAAAAGTAATCTAAGTTACCTACTCCTTATACCATCAGCTATCTCCTTGTAAGCTAGTAGTATCGTTTATACTGTCATATGCATTCATTAAAAAGTTATTTTTTTGAAATTACAAACAGTACCTACAACATAATTATATTGATTTTTTAAAAATATTGTTATTCTTTTTCTTTTTCGCTCATTGAATTTGATAAAATTATAAGTTTTTGAACTGACATGGTCACTAACACTATCAATAACACTAGTAACGGAATATTTACCGTCTTTATTACATGTTTTGCGTTCCCGAAAAAAAAAATTACCTGTAAAGTAAGATTTGGAGGCGTCATCATGAAAAATCGATTTTGACCAAGAATAGTCATAACATCCTGTCTTGCCCTGTCTGTCAGGACCTTCTGTTACAATTACGAATATCCTCGTTCATTGTAACACAATGTAACTAAAATAGTATATTTCATTGCGAGTGCGGAAAGCCTGTCATTGCAAAGAGTTCCGACAAATGTCTACCCGAGCCGAGGCGCAGCCGAAAGTGAGGGTTGACAGTCGGAACAAGTTGCAATGACGGTTCCGCACGTGTACTGAACAACTATTTTTAATACAGTTGCGAAAAAATGAAGCAATTTTATAAAGAACATTTTTGAAAAATGGCGCCATCCGTAAAAGAATATAAGCAGAGATTTTTTTTGTTTTCTTCACCCATTCTGGGTAGGCAAAGGGAACTATGCCCATACAGCCAAGTCACCAGTAGATTTTTTTTATTGATATGAAATGAAAATGAAATGAAACCTAACCTAACTCATTGAATCAAATCATTAAATCTGATATTGAAACAAATTAGTAGCTTCTTTTTAGAAATATTTGCATGAATCATTAAAACTTCAATGATTTTTTTTAGTAAAAACTTCGTGGTTGGTTTTTTTTCTTTTTAATAGACTTTATTTTGACAGTTGGGAATGAGAACGCACGAGTTCGGGAAAGGTAAAGAAAAAGCTCGAGTGTGTAATAGCCCACATCCCGAACGCTATGCGTCCCTGCAATACGCCACTTTTTGAGCAACTGTATTAAAAATAACTTTTTAATACAGTTGCTCAAAAAGTGGCGTATTGCAGGGACGTATAGCGTTCGGGATGTGAGCTATTACACACTCGAGCTTTTTCTTTACCTTGTCCGAACTCGTGCGTTCTCTTTCCCAACTGTCAAAATAATGTCTATTAAAAAGAAAAAAAACCAACCACGGAGTTTTTACTAAAAAAAATCATAGAAGTTTTTATGATTCATGCAAATATTTCTAAAAAGAAGCTACTAATTTGTTTCAATATTAGATTTAATGGCTTGATTCAATGAGTTAGGTTAGGTTTCATTTCATTTTCATTTCATATCAATTAAAAAAAATCTACTGAAGACTTGGCTGTATGGGCATAGTTCCCTTTGCCTACCCAGAATGGGTAAAGAAAACAACAAAAAAACTCTGCTTATATGCTTTTACGGTTGGCGCCATTTTCCAAAAATGTTCTTTATTAAATTGCTTAATTTTTTCGCAACTGTATTAAAAATAGTTGTTCAGTACACGTGCGGAACCGTCATTGCAACTTGTTCCGACTGTCAACCCTCACCTTCGGCTGCGCCTCGGCTCGGGTAGACATTTGTCGGAACTCTTTGCAATGACAGGCTTTCCGAACTCGTAATGAAATATACTATTTCCTATTTCACAACTCACATCCCAAGACCGGAAGCTAAACTGACCCAGCAGTCCTCACCTTAAAACTTGCACATCCGACAATCGTTAACGTAAGTGCTCCCGAATCATTCACTCGAACGCACACCAACCCACAGTGTTGGTAGATTGAGGTTATTTTCGCTTTTTTGGGGGAAAAAAGGTGCAAGAAGAAATTATGGGGAAATTAAATCTTTGGGGATAATGTCCCCAGGGATGTCACTATGGTGAATGCTGCGTATACGTATAATAGGCCAATACCAGCGCTTTTATTTTAATTCTATCGTTTCCTGTAATTCTTAGTAGGTATGTGTTGCTGTTTGAGTACCTAATAAATAAATTAAAAATAAACATACTTAATATTGACTTGGCTCGCGAGGTTGTCGACATGTGGCCTGTTGACTCAGCGATCATTGTGCCGATAGTCGTATCAGCCAAAGGCCTAATTTCCAAGATCCTCGACCAATATCTGATGAGGCTCTCGTTAGGCAGCTGGATCAAGGGCTTGATTCAGAAAGCGGTACTCCTGGACACGGCTCGTATTGTTAGGAGGTTCCTCTCTCTGGAGCCCTGACCGCCGGTAGCTTGGACCCTGTTCCCGATACCGGTGGGCTACTATTTTTATATTTTTAAATGTTTTTGTATTTAATTTTGTAAAAAATATTTAAAAATGTATAATGAATGTTTATAAAATGAATAAAGGGAACAAAACATACTTATAAAGTTTGGTAGCGGACCTAGGACGAGTAAGACACAGAGTTTGATACCTAGAGGTAACATTAGTGAATTAACAGTTAAAAATAGTTTTATATCTCTCGGTTTCAAAAGCAGAATAGAAAAAAAGTTGCAAAAGATAGGTATGATCATCATTCTTTAGCCCTTATCTCAATTTATTTGAGGTTAGCGCAGGAAGTCTTCTTCTTCCATACTTCTTTATTACTTCTCATCTCAGCTGTCACCTCCTTTCCAGTAAAACCTCACTTTTTTTCTCCTTTAGGGTTGCAAAAGGTATCATCATCATTTCAGCCCAAAAGACGTCCACTGCTGGACATAGGCCTCCCCCAAGTGTCGCCACATTGACGTTTTGGGGGGTTTTGCCATAATCGCCACGCTTGGCAGGCGGGTTGGCGATCGCAGTACGGTTGTTACAAAAGCACAGAGAACGCTGCTGCCCATTCTCTGGCAAATCCCTTAGTCGCCTTTTACGGCACCCACGGGAAGAAATGGGATGGTGCTATTCTTTACGTCCGACACCATACAGAGCAAAAGGCAAAAGGTATAAAAATGGGGAAAATTCAGAAACTTGATCTAGCAACCCCGCCGTCCCAGTAGTTTCTCATTCATTCACATAATAGTCAAATCGTCGTCTGCAAGGAACGTTGCGCCTAATGGATTGATGGTGACTGCTCCGGGACGTCTGTCTTGAGACAATTATGGAGTTTTGTAACTGTAGTTCGCTTTTGATGGGGAAGGAACTCTGTTTTTAAGTGGAGTTGGTGATGGTTTTCGTCTTTGCGCGCATGGACGAATTTTGGGTGAAAAATGTATGCGTTGTTCGTGTTTTCTACCTACACAAGTAGGTTTTTAAAAGCATACAGCCTTCTTGTTTACACTATCTGCATCATAACGAGATATGCATATTAAATCTGTGTTATGAACTTATGATGCAGATAGTGTAAGTACACTACTTAAGAAATATTAGCTGGCTAGGTATATTGCTTTCAGTTTTGTACAATGAAATAGCCGCCGTGAATGGCGATACCTAATACGTTCGTTCATCGCATTCTAGGCAATCTTCACCACTATTACCTTGCCGGCTGGCTATGTTATTTGCTATCACTGTAACCGCGTCTTTTTGTAAAAAAAAAGATCACACATTTGTTTGATTGTTCCAATTAAAGCAACATTTTACAATTTCCGTACAGTAATATAGATAAGCACAACGCACATTCCACGAAGATGCTATTATTTATTGCGGAATTAGCTCCAATCACTTTCGGTATGAAATGCCAACACCACATGCATACATCGGATGCCAACATTCCTTGCGATGCCTACACAGCTACATACGCAGTGGTGTATGCTATCGAGTGGTTTGGTGGCACCAGAATACATAGATACCTACCTACCTATGCCTCTATGAATAGAGGCGATACGACAGATACTATGTTAATATAAGGGTAGTGTTGAAACTATCGACTATAAATTAAAAATCAGACTGTCAAAAATACTGATTATGGCCTACTGAAACACTAAGTGAGCGAAATACTGAGTGCGAACTCAAATATTTATTCAGAACGATCAGCATAATAATTTTTAAGCGAACAAATTTCTATTTGACTGTCAATTTTGAAGATCATATTATATTCAACATCAATATTTTGTGATAGGCTTGGTCAACGTTGCCCCGAGTGCACCCGAACTCCCGTACTGCACACCGTAGTCGCTTCGTCGCTACGCCCCCTAAATTTGTACCATCCGAACCAACCCTGTGTGCTATTTTCAGAAGAATAATATGCTAGAATAGAAAAAATATCAAATCAAATAGTATTATAGTATGTAAAGATATTATTACCGCAGCTCACAAACACATCCCAAAACGGTATTTTTTGAAGTACTTCATGCAGGAACTCAAATCGGTTTTATAGTCCACTCACCTAGTACTATTTTCACTAACTCGGTTTTTTTTTCGCTCGATTTTGTTTTTGATTCGGCCACTTGGAATTTTAGTTGCTGGCTTAGATTAACTGTTTCTCACTGCTAGTAGCTCATTTTAGGAATTTTAATCATCATAATTTATCGCTCGTTTAATTATTTTTTCACGAACAAAATTTAACGCCGCTCGGTTTAGCATAGTATCTCACTATCAGTCGTCCATTTATTATTTATTCGCTCGGTTTATTATTTCCCTTAATTTGAGTGGGTAGAGCAGGTAGACTTCTAAACGATGATTTTACAATACCGATATCGGTTTCCCCACACATCTTATCTTACATTATTACTATTTTAAATGCTAAAGTTAGTGAGGATATATGATGAATTGTTAATCTTTAATCAAAAACGGATTAATGGATTTGGATAAGACTGGGTAGATAGTTTATAACCTAGATTAACATACAAGGTGTTGTTTTGCATCCTCGTCAAAATTCAGGATGTTGTCACAAAAGACATAAATATTCAATATAAATTACGGTACCTAGTAAATTATTAAAAAACACTGCATTTTTTTGTTTGTCTGTGTTTAAATTTGTCAATATTTCAGAACAACCCCCATAGCGTGGTTTAGGGATTGTAAAATTATCGAAAAAACGTTTGAGGTTTTTTGTTTGTGTGTAAGCGACGTTATAAGGCAGGGATCAGACGGCCCGTGTTTAAAACACGGGTGGTTCACAGTTAGCGATTTCAGTAAATAAATAAAAAAAAGAAAATTACCTACTCATTTTATTATTGATTCGGGTCGAGAATCATTAGCATAGTTACCTCCTAGAATTTGACGAGGTTGCAAAACAACACCTTGTATAGGATACATTTCATCCGAACACCGTCGCAAGCAAAGCCAGGTACATCTGGAATGAGCTTAGCTAAACAGGAGGCTAATACTTGCTATAGGTACCTACGTAATGCGGAATATGGCACTAAATAAAATGGAATACCCAAACACTGTAAATGTAAATAAATATTTGTAAACAACAGTGAACAGTAGGTTGATAAAACTTACTTGAGTAATCTCAAATAAGATTCATCCTTAGTAGGCATTTAGGCAAAGACAAAATAAATAATATATCGTAAACCACCTACTCACACTTCGCAGCTACATGACCACTGCTAAAAGTCGATACAAAACTTGTAGCTGTTAGACCAAGCATTTTATCGACAATAAAAGAAATATCATCGGGTAATATCACTCCAACAGCGATGAATTCCGTCACATTGGGCATAAACTGGCACTTCCTCTAATATATATTCACCATTACTGCGGTCATTTCACATAAGTATCTACGCAACAAGTTCCCAAATGGACAGAGAATAGGAAACATTAACAAAAACCTTTTAATATCCTCACAATAGCATAGTTAAAAACGGCATCGAGCGGATCAAAAGTCCAATCCTAAGAACCGTGAATGCTTAAAGTTCTTGGGTTCAACCCCCTCTTCACCCCCCTAAAGTTACGGGTGCCGGGTCGGGGTGAACACAGGACCGCTTTATTTCATACCTCGAGAACTTTGCAATCATTATTTCGCGTTTGGCAACTAATTCGTATGCTATCGGGGTTGCCAGCCTTAGGGGCACTCAATTTACGTATATTTTACTACCTGTGAAAGCTTTCGTATTGTTTTGAATTATTAACGGGGAGCATGTTTGAGCGTAAGTGGAATAAGCTCAGTGCTGTCGTTAGATGTAATTTTATCAACGTGGGGTTTCATAATTAATTACGTTTTCATGTTGTAATATGATAATACAATGTTGGTATGAGGAGAATGGCAGAAAAAAATGTGTTGCGCCGACCCCAAGTAACATGGGACAAGGGTAAGACATAAGTCATTTAATCATTTGTTAACACAGGTACAAAGAAATAGTTGTTATAAAAAATTACAAGCGCGCTATGTTATACCCGAAGGCGTACAAATATTTATAGAGGTCATTGACATTAAAATTGATAACATAATTACATAAATGGAATGCATATAGTATTAAGTAAAGAATATTTACAGCAACAACATAAAAAAAAACTAGAAAAACATATTAAAGTCAAAAATAATTGTAAGTTTACTAAGTCAATATTCAAATAATGTCTAAACAAAAAAGAAAAAAAAATGAGATGATAGTAAAATAATAATTAAAATAATACATAATTTCACGTGCAATGACAAATGGAATTGAAATTATTGACATACTAGATCAATGGGTACTAATTGAGGTCAAAAACAGTCGTTACATTTTATCTGTCAAAAATTCCGAAATGCTGTATTATGCTTTATTCAATAACATAGATTTAAGATTTAAGCCTGGTAGGAAGATGATGATGAATGTTGGTAATTTAGAATGGTTTCTGCATATTAAAAGTGACAACACGATTACGATAGCTTAAAATTCATTCATTCATTCAAATCAATCATTCATATCTGCGCAAACTTTACTTGTCAGAGAAAAAATGGTAAAGCAGCCGAAACCCGCGTGTATGTATTTTTTTATTTCAATAAGTTTCACGTACATTTACGTTTCGTCTATAGAATAATCTCTACTTAATTTGACAGGAACCTACTTATCTAGATGAAGTAGCACAAGATGAATTTTAATTTGACATTTAAATATGGAAACACAATAGAAATATTCCATTTAATATAACATTTATGACTGTTTTCAGCTACAAAAGCGTATATCAAAGCTAGTGCAAGCTGTATGCTGTCTGCACCAGCACAGCCCAGGGATATGCAAATATTATTTATTTCGTTCTCCGACTCCATATTGTACATAGAAATATATCTGGAAATATAAAGATTCAACGTAGGTATTGTATTTGAAGAGATGAAATAGTATCTTGAAAATCTATTGAATGCTGATCACGTTCATGTGTTAGTACACCTACACGGATGAATTATTGAAGGATTTCTTCAGCTGTAACCTCATGTTTCAGGGCACGTTGTAATTTTAGTTTTTCCACCAATTTTTTTCTTACTAATAATGTTCGTGCACTTTCTACAAAATCACTACATAGTATAAAACAAAGTCGCTTACCGCTGTCTGTCCCTATGTATGCTTAGATCTTTAAAACTACGCAACGTATTTTGATGCGTTTTTTTTTATTAGATAGAGTGATTCAAGAGGAAGGTTTATAGGTATAATACATGCATAATATAGTAGAAAAACACTGATAATTTTAGAGGTTTCCAATGTGATGTCCACAGACATTCTGTAGTATATTTAGTATTAGCAATTGCACCCGTGCGAAGCCGGGGCGGGTCGCTAGTTACCAATATTTTGCATAGAGTGGCTGCCACTCTGACTCCACAAAAAAGTCACAAGTGACAATCTTACAATAACTTAGGTAAGTAAACACATAGAACATAACTAACATTACACAATTTCTCTACTGACAGTAATTCTACCCAAAAGCATTAATCAGCACACGTAACAAGCAAAAATCTGCTCTTTTTCGTCCCGAACTCCAGCATCCATATGACCCTTAATCTTTACCGTAACATCTCATCTCAATTGCCCTCGAGTACGTTGGGTACGTTGGGTAGTATTCACACTTTACTGCCAGAGACTTCAACGGCTATAACTAGACGCCCGACCATAAAGCCAACGTGAAAACTTTTAACGATCACAGCACACATATTGGACGTTCTTGGAAAAGGGAATAAGTATGTTTGTTAGTGTGCATTTTATAGATTTCTTTGGTAAAGGAGTAAGTTTTTTTTTAACTTTGCCCTCGTTAGCAATTTCTCCTGTATCGTAGGTGCGATTACAAAGATTTAAACTCACATACACAAACAGCCAGACCCAGAACAACTATCAGTAGGCCATACAAATATTTGTTCCGTGCGGGAATCGAACCTGCGACACGCAGCGCAGCAGTCAATCGCTCAACCACTGCGCCAACCGTGCCGTCTAATGGTAATGGTTAGGTTTTGTGCGTTTTTGAGGGGGACCGGTGTAACAGGAAGCTGGGCCTTTACTCCTTCAATAGTTTTTAGTAATGAAATATGCAATTTACAAGAAGAATAGTATTTTCTCATATTAAAACATTTAAATACGTTTGCCGTCTATACAGGGTGTAACGGAAAGGGTATATACATACTTAAGGGTGTGCTACAGACCATCAAACTGAACATGTTTCTCCATCGGACAAACATCGTAATAGCAAAAAATTATATGCTGCCCCATACAAAATTTCAATACCTATTCGACCAAATGTGTGGGGCAACTGATATTTTTTTCGCTATTACGATGTTTGTCCGATGGAGAGACATGTTCAGTTTGATGGTCTGTAGCACACCCTTAAGTATGTACACACATCAAAAGTGTCTAGGGATCAAGCATTTTTATGCGGATTTCTTGAGATTGAGATGTGGCTTTGTAATAAATTTATGATTTTATAAATTTATATGGATCCTTTTTGGTGCATTTCATAATTTGAATCAGGAACTGTGAATCAAATTCGAGTAAAAGATGAAAATCAGCTGTCAATATTTTCCCTATAAAAACATACAACGCATTGAAGACATTATTAGTGCTACTGTTTCCCTACTACTGATTAAAACCAACGTTATTATGGAGCGGCGACGTCATTTAAGCAGGGAAGAAATGCTCAGAGCCGTGGGAATGATAGAAGCTGGTTCCCGGCAACGTACTGTGGCTTTAGCTCTGAATACAAGTCAGAGTGTTATCAGTCGACTTTGGACACGTTACCGAAGCACTGGTACCGTGGCTGAGCGCCATGGAGGACGGTATCGCTGCACCACACGGAGACAAGACCGATACATTCAAATCTTAACTCGAAGAGCTCCAACAATAACCGCCATGATGTTAGCCGTGAGGCTTCATCACTCTTCAGGGAACTTAATTAGCGACCAAACAGTCAGAAACCGCTTGCATGAAGTGAACCTTCATTCCCGAAGACCGCTACGGGTACCACCTATAGCAATGCACAATCGTAGGATTCGATATCAATGGGCTCTTGAACACAGAAATTGGGCAGAAGAACAATGGCGTTTCGTGTGCTTTTCTGATGAGTCTCGTTTTGGTATGAGACCGGATACAAGACGTATACGACACTGGAGAACCCCTGGACGCCAACAGCGATTAAAATCCTGCCAGGAAGTCCATCCTTATAGTGGTGGAACCATCATGGTATGGGCGGGTATTTGGATCGGCGGAAGAACTGAGTTGATTTGGATCAGAGGCAACCTCAACGCTCAAATTTATGCTGAGACGATTGTAGCAGACGTCATCGTTCCTCTACAAGTGCAAATCGGTCCCTTATTTCAGTTAATGCATGATAATGCACGACCGCAAACCGCAAGAGTTGTAAGACAGACTCTCGCCGCAGCTAACATCATTGTCCTGCCCTGGCCTGCTCAGTCGCCAGACTTGAACCCGATTGAGCATGCATGGGATATGCTACAGAGAAGAGCTCTGCCGAATATGGAGGGTATCCAGTCGCAAGAAGACCTTTTTTTGTTGTTGCAACGAACATGGGCGGCCATTCCACAGCGTGATTTGGATGAACTCATTTTGAGTATGCCAAACCGATGTTCTTGTGTTGTTAGTGTTCGCGGTAGAAACACGGATTATTAATTGTTTAAGTTACCCAATAAAATTTTAAAGAAAACTGTTATTTCAGTCTTTTTTTCGAACTTTAATGTTAGTGGTTCAAATGTCAAAAATCCCTTTATTAGAAAATGGCAAATTTCTTTATTAATGCAAAGGTGACTTGGTTTATCGTTACTGTGACAAACGAAAACACTTTATTTGATGAATCCTTAAAGAAAATTTTAATTAATATCAATCAGGAGAAAAGTTATTGCAAAAATATATGTTGATCCCTAGACACTTTTGATGTGTGTATATACCCTTTCCGTTACACCCTGTAGAAATGAAAGCTTACATTTGGTAAACTCTGCACTCTTTATGTTTAGGATAGAATTTAACATCAGTCAGTGTAGCAGAGTGCTGAATATGCGGTGAAGCGTCTCAAGCGAAACTCAGGGTTTTGTAATAGAATAATAGAAAATATAATTAAAGAGAACGTATATTAGAGAACAAACGAAAGGTGACAAGTGACACGACTTATAAAAAAGTAATTATGTCACTGCAGCTGAACAAACAACAAGGAGGCTTTAACAGTCAATTTCCAATATTCTTATTATTGGACCCAGTGTAACAAATTCATAGCATCATTTACATCGATGTTCTGAATAATGTCAAGTAAAGCCGTAGGTCTGAGTAGCTGGTGTAAATGTTATCTGTAGTCACTACTAATGCATACTATTTTCTACGTATACTGTAACTGGAAATAATTAAATAATTACATATCGAGTTTCCTCCGTGCCTCGGAAAGCACGTTAAGCCGTTGGTCCCGGCTGTCATTTGTAGATCTTTGACAGTCGTTACGAGTAGTCAGAAGCTAAAAGTCTGACATCCAGTCTTACCAAGGGGCATCGTATTACCCAGTTACTGGGTTGTGGAGGTCAGAAAGACAGTCGCTTCATGTAATATACTAGTACTCAGCTGCATCTGGTTAGACTGGAAGCCGACCCCAAGATAGTTTGGGAAAATGCTAGGCAGATGGTGACTGTTACTGGAAATAAAATAAAAACCTGAAAATAACTTTTGTGGTGAATAAAAACCACAAACTAAACTGCCAACTGCTAGACGGTCTTGTTGGTCTAGTGGTTGCAAGTGCAACTTGAGCATGAGGCCCTAGGTTCGAATCCCAGGTCGGTCAAAATATTATTGGGTATTTCCGTCAGGGATTTCTCGGTAACAGCCACGGAGGCTGGAGTTGTGCACGGTTGATGGTAATAGGCTTGACTTAAGAGCGTTTATACCTTACGGCATTTCATACAAACTTTCAAGTCCTTATTTTCCGAAATGCCTAAACCGATTTCAATGAAACTTAATACGCATAAGCAGGATACATAGGTCTAAAAAGTTTCTAAAAAACATTTTCAAAATGTCTGTTTAAAATAAAGATTATTGGACATTTCTGTTTCTCTAGATAATTTATAATTGGTCTAATTTAGCTGTAACAATATTTTTCGAAAAAAATGAAGTTTCATTAAAATCTGTTTGTATGAAATATCGTAAAGCGTAAACGCTCTTCTTAAACATAACTGATGAAATATGGGTCTACTATAAGGATACCTCTGCCTAACCATTTGGGGATTACAAGCGTGATATTATGTTATGTAAAACAACTAAATGCGATATATACTAAGGAAACTATGGATGACTGGTGTAAAATACTGAATAATTCGAAGCATTAACCGCGTTCTACTTTTAAAGTGCAAAAAAAAACATCAAACATAATCTATGTCGAAAAAACCAGTAAACGTCCGCACTCCTCAATGCTAATCCCCAATATTTGGTTCATAATTATTAGAAAGCCTAGCCAAATAAGATTTCCGTTCGGGTTTTTATTCAAAACATCCACAGGATCACAAGCAAACGAAATTAAATTCCGACATGGCAGCACCGGTGTCTTCGGAGAGGCTGAATAAAAAAATCCCTTCGCACAATTAGGTTTAATTAAATCAGCATTTTGACATTTCTGCCACCTTTCGGTTAGTTACCCAAATTATAATGGGAACTATATTTCTTGTCACCAAAATTAATATTTGTCATCAAAGTTGTATCACCTAGTAAATAGATCTATCGCCACGAAATATTTTCGTTCTCAGATAAACAAAAAGTGTTCCCAGGTATGAATTATCAAATAAATGTTGATACATGTGTAAAATAAGAGATGGATTACCAATAAAATTGTAGTGCATTAGATGAATATAAACTTCGTTCTTATAATAATAGTTTTATTACTTAAATAATAGCTTTGTGCTCGGAATGGTAGATCTGTCACCAAATAAATAGATCAGTTCCTTATTTCTATGAAGAAATGCTTTATACGAGACATTGGGCACACCGACTCGGACAGGTTAGGTTCGAAGAGGATGGCGGGGTCTAGTGAGCGAGCGGAGCGAGCGAACTAAGACCCCGACATCCCCTTCGTGTTAGGTTACTGTAAACCCTGCAGACAGAAATAGGAGCCCCGCGTAGCGGGGCTACGTCGACAACGCCTTAGTTTTTCTAGTAACATAATATGATTTATTGGTGATCTCTTTATATTAGTTTGCTTAAATACTTATTAGGACACACCTATTATAATACATACAAAAACATTTATTTGGTACTAGACCTTATATCTCAGGATTTTAGGTGATTTATTGTGGAACTGATTTTGCATTGTTTGGTGACTACATTTTGGTGACAGATCTACTATTTTGAGGACAAACCCTATTATTTAAGAAACACAAAACTAATTAAATTGGTGATAGCTTAAATGATACCCAATTATAATGTTGTTCAGGAAATCTTTTGGCTTATTGTCAAGAGATTTTCACAAAAAAATGTCACTATAGTGCTTTAATACTTTATTAACCACCATCTGCCTAGCCTTTTCCAAAACTATCTTGGGGTCGGCTTCCAGTCTAACCGGATGCAGCTGAGTACCAGTATTTTACATGAAGCGACTGCCTATCTGACCTCCACAACCCAGTAAGAAGGTAGTACGATCCCCTTGGTAAGACTGGATGTCATACTTTATTTAACGCGAACCATTAACTAGGCTAACGTGAGGTTTAAATGATTCCCCTGTAGAACATAAATGGTTACGAGCTGGGAAAGGGACAAATTAAATCACCACCGATTAAACACCAAATGTCTTTATTAATCACAAAACACTTATAAACTCCATCACAGATTCACCACTGATCACTATTTACAAAGGATAACGCACTTAGTTCACTTCGATTCGCTTCGTTGTATAGCCAAAATAAAACTAACCGCTCCGGCAATCCCGATGACTGTTCATTCCATCAGCATCCTTCTAGAAAGTTCTACGACTTTATCGATCCTCCTTCACAACTGACTAATGGAACATTCTAGAACTATTCTCGAATCTTCTACACAGTTCCATAGTGGCATATTCTAGACCCGAACGTAATCTAGAACGTTCTTGAAAAGAAGCTGACGTTACAATATTTTTAATACAAACCTCAGGTTAGTCAACTTAATAGCTAGAAGTAAAATAACTATAAAACTGAAAGGACAGTAGTTTCCCATCAGCACCGTTTGTCAATGCCATAGCACCTTATACACTCAACAACTCATCTGTCCAGGCGGTAATAAACAGAACTAAAATTAATGTACCATTTGTGACATATCAATGCATCTTGACAAGAAATGCCACCTTGACCTGCACATGTAAAGTGGTCGCATACTATACAGGCTGTTGTTTTGCATTCTCGTCAAATTCAAGGAGGAAACTATGCTAATGATACTCGACCCGAATCAATAATAAAATGAGTGGATAATTTAGTATTTTTTTTCTTATTTACGGAAATCGGTAGGTGTGAACCACTCGTGTTTTAAACGCGGCCCGTCTGATACTCGCCCTATAACCGTGCTTTCACACATACAAACAATCTCAACCGTTTATTAGTTAATTTCTTATTATCCAAACCACGTTAAGGGGGTTATTCTGAGATAAAATACAAATTTAAACAACAATTTCTACCAAACAAATTCTACCCAAAAGCATTAATCAGCACACGTAACAAGCAAAAATCAGCTCTTTTCCGTCCCACACTCTAGCATCCATATGACCCTTAATCTTTACCGTAACATCTCATCTGAACTGCCCTCGAGTACGTTGGGTAGTATTCACACTTACTGCCAGAGACTTCAACGGCTATAACTAGACGCCCGACCATAAAGCCAACGTGAAAACTTTTAACGATCACAGCACACATATTGGACGTTCTTGGAAAAGGGAATAAGTATGTTTGTTAGTGTGCATTTTATAGATTTCCTTGGTAAAGGAGTAATTTTTTTTTTTAATTTGCCCCTGTTAGGAATATCTTCTGTATCGTGGGTGCGTTTACAAACATTTAAACTCACATACACAAACAGCCAGGGCCTCAAGTCTGCTATTACAATCGTGTCAGAATGGCCTATCACTGATTTCATAATTGTTGATTTTGACAAGTTTGGTAATCTACTAACATAATGGCGTCATTATGACTTTCCAATGGTCAATCACTGACAATCCATTGAAAGACATGGCATAGAATGGTAATCTCGTACATAATGACAAATGAATGACTGACTTTAGCGGTAATCTGCTAAAATTTTGACAGTTCCTTTGACCACTGAACTACCATTAGAACGCCATTGTGCAGTCATTGCTTCCCTCACATTTATCTCAGACTGTTCGGAGTGTCAATTTGAATTGTTTACTAACAAGCGGCTTCTAAATACTTTGGTTATAGTTATTCGTTACGAGTATCGTGTTTGAAGTGTTTGTGGAATATTGAATGGAGATTAGGTACCTATGTATTCATTACGAGCAAATATTTTCGAGTCTCGAGCTAGCCAACGCAGTGGATGTTAGAGAAAGAAGATTGGTTGGCACAATGCAGAACTGCAGAAGACGTCGTCGAGCCCGTCGCATGACGAGAACGAGAATGAATACCTTTATTGATATTCCCGAGGCGGAATTTGTAAAAACGTTTTGCCTTGGAAAGGACTCAGTAAGGGGGTTAATTGAAGAACAGTAAGTATATAAAAGTTAAGACGTTTAGTTAAATGGGGCTGTATAAAAGTAAATTGTTTTTTTGCAGGTGTTTGCTTGCAGCACGTGCTTCACATTATAGTCCAACAACTGCAGGCAAGATTGTGAATGAATGTTGCATATTGCACAATATTGCAAACATGGCAAGAGCACCATTGCCACCTGACGAAGTTTATGCAGAATAACTTGGCTTGCAACAGATATGTGATTTATATTCCACTATTTTGGAATTTAGTGGAGTTGGAATTTTAAATAATACTAGTATGTTAAAAAACAACAGTTAAATTAGGTACTCTTTATTTCTCATAACTAAATATTTATTTAACAATGTTAAACTTGACTTAAAATCTGAAATGTAAATATAGTACATAAAACTAAAAGACATTTTGTCATATATCTAGTAAAACAATTCCAAGTTACAATATCTAATGTAATATTAATAACAAATCAAAATCAGTCTTCATACAAAATAAAAAGATCCTCAATATTTTAATTATCATTTGAATAACAAATCAAATTTTACATTACATTCAACTAATCAGTCTTTTAATTTAGGAGGAAATTAATTATGCAGCACCTAATTATCAAGACCATCGAAGGGTGAATCGGTATCTTCTCGAAGGTTGGGCACTGCAGCAGGCTCTTGTTGACAAACTGTGGAGAAATGCATAAATTAAATTAGTAGGTATGTAATTTAAACCCACCTCAATATTCTAGTGGAGTGCGAAAATGCTTTAATTATTATTAAAATGATTTAACTCTGTTACAGATCCACAGTATTGCACAAAATATGATTTAAAATAAATGAATATTCTTTTAAAAAAACATTGTTTCATTTAATTATTTATCAATACAGCCATTTGGAATCCACTGCTGGACATAGACTCCTCCTAATATAGATTTCATTTATCTTTAAATAATCTGACAAAATTACCTCTTGCATACTTCAGAAAACTTTAGTCAGACTTAAAGATGTCAAATTCTGGCCGATGTACTACTACTGATGTGAGCCTACATTACCACAAGCTTTTAAGCTTAACTGGAGGGGTTATATTAAAATTATTATAATTTATATTGTATTGCTTTCAATGCTCCTTAATACTTACTTATTGTGGGTATGTTTGTTGAACACACAATGAGTAGAAGTTCCGCTTTTGGGTAAAACCATTTCGTATCAGTGAATAATCTGTAAATGCACAGTAATTACCTTTTTTGGCACACAGTGTCCCATAAGGTGCGCCATTTTTTCTGTGGTGGAGCTCAGTCGATCAATAGCTGCAGCCAGTATTGATGGCCTGAGCTTGTTTTAAAGTTGCCTCGGCATTCCTGGCTTCAATAGTTTCCAGCCTTGATTGACCAGCTTCAAGAGTTGCATGGTCTCTACCTATAAAAAAAGGTATATTTTACTTTTATATTCATTGTAGAACTAAAAAAGTGCATAAATCACAATAATGATACATTTATCATTTTATAATGCGTAGAATATTATACTGATTTATGTACTTACTGTGCTGCCGGCATTTTATTGGGGCACTGGGAAGTCCACCGATACGAGTTTAAAATTTGGGCGCATTCCATCCAATATCGTTTTAATAAACTTCGCCCTTCATTGGTGCGGCTGCAGTGGCCAAGCAGGTCTTGGTGGTTTTCTAAAAAGTCAATTAGAGCCGAAATTTGCTCAATGAGCACCATTTTGTATTGCAACAAATCTTTTAAAGATCATTTAGAACACTTGAAACTAAACCAAAACACCGGCCGCTAGAAATAATAAAAACAAATAAACGTCAGTACAGTAAACAGTAATATCATATTTGACTTTGACAGCTAAACAGATAAAATATTGAGTTTTTCAATTTTACATTTAATGTTTTCTGCTATTTACAAACTTCTTACTACTTCAGATTGCTTATAACACCAATAATAATATGTAAAAATATATATAATTGAAATATGGCATGAATAAATGTTCAAATTTAGTAGTAGTTTTTCGAAAATCATTTCTACTAACGGGTTTTATAATAATGGCAATACAACAATGTCATTACAACACCATTCTATTACGAGACCACTGACCAACCACTGACCGACCAATGATCGATCATTATGAATTAGCAGATTACGAACTTTTAGCAAAATGACAATGGGATCGTGTTGGAATGACGATATTTATAAAAATAGCAGACTTGAGGCCCAGACCCCGAACAACTATCTGTAGGCCATACAAATATTTGTTCCGTGCGGGGATCGAACCTGCGACACGCAGCGCAGCAGTCAATCGCTCAACCACTGCGCCAACCGTGCCGTCTAATGGTAATGGTTAGGTTTTGTGCGTTTTTGAGGGGGACCGGTGTAACAGGAAGCTGGGTCTTTACTTCTTTAATAGTTTTTAGTAATGAAATATGCAATTTACAGGAAGAATAGCATTGCCGTATATAAAACATTTAAGTACGTTTGCCGTCTACGCAAATGAATGCTTACATTTGGTAAACTCTGCACTCTTCATGTTTAGGATAGAATTTAACATCAGTCAGTTTCCACTATTCTTATTATTGGACCCAGTGTAACAAATTCATAGCATCATTTACATCGATGTTCTGAATAATGTCAAGTAAAGCCGTAGGTCTGAGTAGCTGGTGTAAATGTTATCTGTAGTCACTACTAGTGCATACTATTTTCTACGTATACTATAACTGGAAATAAAATAAAAAACTGAAAATAACTTTTGTGGTAAATAAAAACCACAAACTAAACTGCCAAATGCTAGACGGCCTTGTTGGTCTGGTGGTTGCAAGCGCAACTGCTGAGCGCCTTAGGTTCTTAGGTTCGATTCCCATGTCGGCCAAAGTATTATTGGGTTTTTCCGTCAGGGATTTCTCGGTAACAGCCACGGAGGCTGGAGTTGTGCACGGTTGATGGTAATAGGCTTGACTTAAGAGCGTTTATACCTTACGGCATTTCATACAAACTTTGAAGTCCTTATTTTCCGAAATGCCTAAACCGATTTCAATGAAACTTAATACGCATAAGCAGGATACATAGGTCTAAAAAGTTTCTAAAAAACATTTTCAAAATGTCTGTTTAAAATAAAGATTATTGGACATTTCTGTTTCTCTAGATAATTTATAATTGGTCTAATTTAGCTGTAACAATATTTTTCGAAAAAAAATGAAGTTTCATTAAAATCTGTTTGTATGAAATATCGTAAAGCGTAAACGCTCTTCTTAAACATAACTGATGAAATATGGGTCTACTATAAGGATACCTCTGCCTAACCCTTTGGGGATTACAAGCGTGATATTATATTACGCTGCTGTTTTTATCGCTGCTATTGTCGCCACGCACAAACCTGTGTCGCAGACCAGGAAGGGGGATAAGAAGAGCTGTAGTGAACCTGCTAACAGGGCATCGAAACAGCTTGGCCCAGCTTCAGGAATGTGTGACAAAGATGGCTTCGTGAAGGTGGAGAGGAAGAAGAGCAAGAAGCCTTCTAGTCGGAACCTGTGCGGGACCGGGCCAGCAGGACCCAATATGATGCTGCGTCCGGCAATACCCACGACGCAGCTCTACGTGTCCCGGCTACATCACACCACGAAGGTTGAGGAGGTCATGGAGTATGTACGAGTGAAGACCAGCTGGAGCTTGAGGGTCGAGAAGTTGGAGTCGCGCCACACCACGAAATTCAAATCGTTCGTGGTGCGAGTTCCGACTCATCATATCGAGACCTTCCTCAAGGAGGAGTTTTGGCCGAAGGGTGTCATGTATCGGCGATTCCGCGGAAGGCTACGCGACACCACGCAGCGCGACACGACGCCGTCACTTCGTGTACAATAGTTTAAAGATTTAGTGTTATAAAGTATGTATTAGTTTATAAAACAAATAGGTTAGTCATTTTATGCTTATATATGTATTGTGTTCTATGGGCCTAGTTGCCTGAAATAAAGGATTGTATTGTATTGTATTGTATTGTATTGTATTATGTTATGTAAAACAACTAAATGCGATATATACTAAGGAAACTATGGATGACTGGTGTAAAATACTGAATAATTCGAAGCATTAACCGCGTTCTACTTTTAAAGTGCAAAAAAAACATCAAACATAATCTATGTCGAAAAAACCAGTAAACGTCCGCACTCCTCAATGCTAATCCCCAATATTTGGTTCATAATTATTAGAAAGCCTAGCCACATAAGATTTCCGTTCGGGTTTTTATTCAAAACATCCACACGATCACAAGCAAACGAAATTAAATTCCGACATGGCAGCACCGGTGTCTTCGGAGAGGCTGAATAAAAAAATGCCTACGCACATTCAGGTTTAATTAAATCAACATATTGACAGCCACCTTTCGGTTAGTTACCCAAATTATAATGTTGTACAGGGAATCTTTTGGCTTATTGTTAAGAGATTTTCACAAAATAATGTCACTATTGTGCTTTAATACTTTATTAACCACCATCTGCCTAGCCATTTCCAAAACTATCTTGGGGTCGGCTTCCAGTCTAACCGGATGCAGCTGAGTACCAGTATTTTACATGAAGCGACTGCCTATCTGACCTCCACAACCCAGTAAGAAGGTAGTACGATCCCCTTGGTAAGACTGGATGTCATACTTTATTTAACGCGAACCATTAACTAGGCTAACGTGAGGTTTAAATGATTGCCCTGTAGAACATAAATGGTTACGAGCTGGGAAAGGGATAAATTAAATCACCACCGATTAAACACCAAATGTCTTTATTAATCACAAAACACTTATAAACTCCATCACAAATTCACCACTGATCACTATTTACAAAGGATAACGCACTTAGTTCACTTCGATTCGCTTCGTTGTATAGCCAAAATAAAACTAACCGCTCCGGCAATCCCGACGACTGTTCAAATCCATCACCATCCTTCTAGAAAGTTCTACGACTTTATCGATCCTCCTACACAACTGAGTAATAGAACATTCTATAATTATTCTCGAATTTTCTACACAGTTCCATAGTGGCATATTCTAGACCCGAACGTAATCTAGAATGTTCTTGCGAAGCAGCTGACGTAACAATATTTTTTTGACAAACCTCAAGTTACAGCTTAAAGTAAAATAACTGTAAAACTGAAAGGACAGTAGTTTCCCAACAGCGCCGTTTGTCAATGCCATTCAATTGCCAAAAGCACCTTCATCTGTCCAAGCGGGAATACACAGAACTAAAATTAATGTACCAATTGTGACAATATCAATGCAAATTTTCTTGACAAGAAATGCCCACCTTGAACTGCACATGTAAAGTGGACGCATACTATACAGGCTGTTGTTTTGCATTCTCGTCAAATTCAAGGAGGTAACTATGCTAATGATACTCGAGCCGAATCAATAATAAAATGAGTGGTTAATTTAGTTTTTTTTTCTTATTTACGGAAATTGGTAGGTGTAAACCACCCGTGTTTTAAACGCGGCCCGTCTGATACTCGCCCTATAACCGTGCTTTCACACATACAAACAATCTCAACCGTTTATTAGTTAATTTCTTATTATCTAAACCACGTTAAGGGGGTTATTCTGAAATAGTGACTTTTAAACAACTGAAAAAAGCAGTGTTTTTTTAAAGAATTAACTAGGTACCGTAATTTATATTGATTATTTATGTTTTTTGTGACAACATCCTGAATTTTGACGTGGATGCAAAACAACATCTTGTATGTCTTAGCGATAAACAATCTAGACATAGGTAAATAGAATCAATTTCTTTTCACTTGGTATTAATGTCATGTTTAAATTTGTATTTTATCTCAGAATAACCCCCTTATTCTGAGATAAAATACAAATTTAAACAACAACAAAAAAGCAGTGTTTTTTAGTAATTAATTTAAATTGATTATTTATGTCTTTTGTGACAACCTCCTGAATTTTGACGAGGATGCAAAACAACACCTTATTTGTCATTTTATATTTAAGAATTTATATATATTTATAGTATTTTATATATCCTTAGTTTGTCTTAATAAATTATTATTTTTTACAGATAGGCACCTACCACTGTTTGTCTCTGCATCACCCAAAGGTTGACTGGTAGAAAATGCCTATGGCATTAAGTCCGCCACTGTACATTGTACTTGAAGTGTTAAATAAATAATTAAATAAATAAATAAATAAACACCTTGTATAGCTCTGTATTTAAACAGAAGAAGGGTGAAGTCTGAAAATGTTTGCCACATTGCTTTACCCTACTTTCCTATCCCTACATTGTTTTAAAAAGTTAAGATAGCAGTGGAAAAGAAATGGGGTTGCCTGTGGGCGGTCGCGGAAGAGCATTCGCAATGCTTTTACTTAATTTTTCTTTTAAATTAAGTACAACAATTTATTTAACTGACTCGGAGCCAAACGAAGCTTAGCTGAGTGCTTTGGCACTGATTGCATGTCTGCTTAATTTGTTGGTAGTCATAAACGTATAAATGTTCTCCAGAATTAATTGGTAGGTACAAAGACAAGCCTACTTAAGATTAAAACGAAACTAATCTATAAACTATCTCTACTTAATTAACTAACTGTTCACTTTAAATAAAAACAATCATTCTAATTTGGTTATAATAAAATGCAACAATGCTTAGGTAACGTGAAGTCAAAAATAAACTAACTTTGGTTCCTACTACATAACTGGTAAAAATGCAAACGGAAAAAAATATCAGCCCTTAAAACCAAACATCCGACGTCTAGAAGCTTATAATAAATGGTAAAAAAATGCCCAATCAAATTGGTTGACACAGAGTTAGAAGGCTTTCAGAAACCGACAATAAGTCCGCTAAAAACCCTTCACAACTTACTACAATTCCATCTACTGAACGATATCAATCGCAACTTGATTACCAACCACATTCAACAGACGAACGAAAGCCAATTCTATAACACACTATACAGCCCGATCGAGTACTAGAAACCTCCCTCTCATTCGGTCTTGCCTCTTCCCGAGAAAGCCTTATTAGGTTGTTGTACGATGCAAGATGCGCCCGGCGCCAATCGATGTGGGTAACCATGGCAACGGCAGTCAACCCACAACCAGACAAGACCTTTAAGCTGTACGATTTGGGTACGATCTGTGATACGATATAAGTCGTATTGACAGGTGAGTTGAAATACAAATCCAAGAGATAATTATAAAACCGTTATGGTTAGGTTGATCGAAAAATCGTGAAAAAAATCGAGATTAAAAGTGAGATTAAAATCGTGAGCTTTTAGTGGTCACAAATAAAGCTGCTTTCATATAATAGCATATAGTACAACAATATCGCGCACCATACATTGTTATGGACACGTTTACACTGTACAGTACTAGCTTACTGGGTTAGGTCCTTCTTTGCTATACTATATGGCACTATAGTATAGCGTAGTCTAAAAGCAGCTATTGCGTAGTCTAAAAGCAGCTATAGCGTAGTCTGAAAGCTGCTATTGCGTAGTCTTAAAGCAGCTTGAGTGTGCGATAATAACGTATGCTGATTGTGGCCTAAGGAATACGACAACGACCAATCTCACAACACCCTCTTCCAGTGAATTTCTGCAACCTTCACCAGGTCTTCTGAACAACTTGATGATTGAAGATGATGGGCAGATAATTTTATTTGCCCATCATCAATTATCAAAGCTTTTTGACGGTAGATTCACGCGTCCTGATCATCATTTGCTGATCAGGACGCGTGTCGTTAGTTTACGAGATAAATAAAGTAAGGAATTTCACTAGTCTACTACCTATTTAATTATTCGTAGCACACAAGGTGTAAATAAAATGACACTTATTGGTCTTCGCTGTTATAGTTACGGAATCAAATAAAACAATTAATTGGTATTTGAATAACTTTTACATGTCGACATCCTGAATTCCTCACCGCCATCTAGACCCCCTCTATCTTTTTTAAATTCTAATAATGAAATTAAGGTCTATCTCAGTTTAATGAGACGAGAGTCTAGAAAGAAGACAAGCAAGAAATCTGCGTGTAATGCGATGAGAGGAGAGTTTAATCTATTGTGTACAGATTTCTGGAGCATCCAAATGTTTAACTTAAGTGCATTAATTCAAAATTGTAAACTTAAAGTACAATTATCTGTGTTTTTGGGAAATAAACATAATCAATATATTACTTATTAAAAATGACAATGTACCATTTACATACGAGGAGATGTACATCTGTAGGTACAGTACTGATTTATTTGCCACCTAGGTAGTCGTCACACGATCATCGATCGTACGGTATAAAAAGCGTATCGTGCCCACGCAAAATTGGCAAACTATACACAGATGAATGGGATCCTCGCTTTCAAAGTTTAGCCCTGGCGTTGACGGCATTGTTTATTTGACATGTCTGTGTATGGTTCTGACCGCTAAACGTATGCAGTTGATCATATATAGAAGGTAGAAAATATTCACTAAGCAGGTTAGGTTCATTCGATCCACCGTTTGATGAATATAATTTGTTATGTTTCTTTAGAGATTTACAGATTTAATTAATTAGATTTGATTTAGAGATTTTACATATCGAGTTTCCTCCGTGCCTCGGAAAGCACGTTAAGCCGTTGGTCCCGGCTGTCATTTGTAGATCTTTGACAGTCGTTACGAGTAGTCAGAAGCTAAAAGTCTGACATCCATTCTTACCAAGGGGTATCGTATTACCCAGTTACTGGGTTGTGGAGGTCAGACAGCCGCTTCATGTTAAATACTGGTACTCAGCTGCATCCGGTTAGGCTGGCAGCCGACCCCAAGATAGTTTGGGAAAAGGCTAGGCAGATGATGACTTTAGAAATTAGAAGGGGGGGCACACATTTTACCACTTTGGAAGTGGCTCTAGCGCTAACTATTCAGTTTAGAAAAAAATGATATTAGAAACCTCAATATCATTTTTGATATCCATAGATACCCCATACGTAAGGGTATGACGGAATTTTTTTTTTTGGGTTTCACTTCTAAGTATGGGGAACCCCCAAAATTTACTATTTTTGTTTGAAAATTTTAATGCGTTTCACAGAATACATCTACTTACCGAGTTTCAACAGTATAGTTCTTATATTTTCGGAAAAAAGTGGCTGTGACATACGGACGGGCAGACAGACAGACATGACGAATCTATAAGGGTTCTGTTTTTTGCCATTCGGCTACGGAACCCTAAAAAGGGGGTGGTCCTCGATTCGTTTGTATTTTTTATATGTTTGTTACCATAAGGTAACTCTGTCATTTAAGAATTGTCGATTTGAATTTTTTGATGATGAGTGGAAATAGCGGCCATTTTGTGCGCGAGATTTTTAGGGTTCCGTAGTTTCTACACTAATTCTGTAGATATGCGCAGTCCGTAAGCATTTAAGTCAGTGTTTAATATTATCTAAAAATTTATAAAATCTTCAACACAAAATCCATGTAGAAATTGTTCAGTTTGTTTAGGCTGTTACAATTAAAGTTAAATAAATAGGTAAACGATTACGAGGTACTTGCCTTTTTTTCTAAAAGCAAAAAAAAATAAAAAAAAAATAAATACTTAGGTAAAATTTATGAACAAACAACCATTATTTTGCGTTGTTTCGTTTAAACCTTACAATTGTCAAGAGACACCCGTTTGAACCCTGTAGGTAAATACACCAAAACTCATCCGACCTTCATAGTCAAATCCTCGCTTCCAGTTTCTACTCGAGCAGTCTCAAATCCCAAGACTAAAGCACCACAGTCCTACCGCCAACAATTAGCGGAAAGCGAATACACGGAGACATTGTTCCGCGGGCAGAGTGTGCGGACAGTCAGTGATCAACCTTTAATATTGTGTCTCTCTCTCGTTCTCTCTCTCTTTTATTTCTGATCTTCCGAGATTTTATCTCTTTTAGAACCGATGAAGCATACGACTTTAGCTAGTTGGACCTACGACCACATCACATATATATATACCTATATAATATATACTCACATGATTAGCTATAATAAAAACTGTATACGTCTAATACCTATTTATATTATATTTAGTATCTTCAAAGAATTCTTTTCTGTGTATAGGGTCTTTCGGCAGTTATCTTCCAGTCCCATGTTATAGAGGTTGAGCCGAATGGCATCAACAGGTCGCAAATCAAGACTCAACTGATTGCTGCTATTGAGAAATTATTGATGGAAAACCAATTAACTTTTGGCCCTACCTGAGAATCGAACCTACGACCTCACGATCATCAACCACGCTTGGGACCAAAGACCAACGAAGCGATAAGTGAAGTTTATGTAGGTACTTGTACTACAAAAGGCAAAAAAACCGGCCAAGTGCGAGTCGGACTCGCGCACGAAGGGTTCCGTACCATTATTTATAAAAACGAACAAAAAATTCACTTTCTTGTATAGGAGCCCCCTTAAATGTTTAGGAGTTTTTAGTATTTGTTGTTATAGCGGCAACAGAAATACATAATCTGTAGAAATTTCAACTGGCTTACTATCACGGTTCATGAGATACAGCATGGTGACAGACGGACGGACGGACAGCGAAGTCTCACTAATAGAGTCCCGTTTGACCCTTTGGGTACGGAACCCTAAAAATGGCACAACTAATATCAAAAGTCTACCTAATTAACTAGCAAAAAAAACGGCTAAAACAAGCTTCCCATGCTAAAACAAGCTTCCCATCTATCACCTGGTGCAAGCTGGATGCAGTGCTTGTGAGAGGCCCATGTCCAGCAGTGGATCGTTTGATCTTTTTTACACGACCGAAATTTATTCTTGAGCGACAAAATAGTCGATAGGTAATCGCTTCCTCATCGGCAGTGGGACAGGTCCCAAAGCTTGTTTTCAATAGAATATTCTGGAAAATCTAAAACAATGTCTTCCTCCGTCGTGATCATATCTGGTACAATGTAATTTGCAATAAGAATTTTAGTATCTTCGGGAAACGTGCACTGGAGTGTACTTCGCTTTAAAATATGGGTATTGAAATGGATGGAAAGTCGATTTTCTTTTATAACAACGACATTGTGAAAATAATAGCCAACTCTAAGGGGTTTGCGCTGGTTAAAATCTATTTGTAAAAGTGTTTTTATAAACCACATTTATTTCTGTGCAAACATAAAGCCTCGTACCCACTAGGCAACAATTGTCGCGCAACACGTGACGCTCAAAATGTTCGGCAGCGTTGCACAACAGCAAGCGGTTACCAGCTGGAGCGCAACATGACGCGCGACTTGTTGTTTGTTTCCTTGCAACATGCAGTGGAGCACAGCGGGGACACGCTCAGAACTAAGCAAAGTTTGTCAGATCTTTAACCTCTATGCCCGACAAGATTTTGACACATGACACATCAGCTGAATCGGCGGGGTGATGCGAATTATCATGAATTTCATGAAATTTTCATCAACTTTCAGCATTCGATTTTATTGTGAAAAATATGTCACGGGATCTGTTACATACGATAAATTTGATGTTAATATCTTCAATATCGTATTGAGGTCGGTAAAACGCAGTCAGTCTATTTCCAAATATGTGTAAAATACATATTACTACACCCTTCCAAAAAGTAGGTACCTTAGATGCGCTAGAAATAATGTACATAGGCAAACTTATCGTTTGCTTAATGAATTCGAAAGGGCAAAATAAAAACAGTAACATTCTATCTATGTACTTATTTATGCCATTATTCATACACTATTTCATATAAAAACACAATCAAAGTCTTGACAAATATTACTAAAAACTATGTTGTAATAACATAACACTTCTTAGTGCTGACCAAAAACCCGGGTTTCTTATTTACGATTAATTAGTTGCATTCAGCCTAATCGATAATCGCAATTAATTAAATGAGTAATTTCTAACCCGCCAACGTGGTTTTCAAATATTTGAAGAATTTTTCAAAAAAAATATAACCACCGCCGGAGAAATCAACGCTAGTTTCTCCAGCGATAACATATCGCACATGTCGACGACTGATCATGCGTAGTCAGGCAACGTTGCTAAACAAATATTCTGTTCTACTTACTGTTGTGCAACATGACGCGCGCCAAATATTGCCTAGTGGATACAAGGCTTTACTTACACCGGACCCCGCCGACAGAATCCAGATGCGGTCGGTGTTTCGTACCTAACCTGCTTACTCGCATTATTAAGGAACTATCAGCTCGACGTTATACACTTGTCTAGCAGTAGGCCTGTGTTACATATGCAAAGCTAAAATTATAACATGATAACATCACACCTGTATTCCCAAAGGGCTAAGTAGAGGTAGGTGGACCCATTGTACACCCACATTTCGCGCGTTTAAAAGGGGGTTAGTGTAGTAGGTACCATAATCAGGTATAAATGAATTATACTCCCTACCTACCACTGACAACCACAAGACCAGCAAGCTACATCTATAGAGTAGAGAAGTAGAAAATACCGTAAATTACACTCTACTTGAAAAGCGTTTCATGTTTAATTTATTACACAGATAAGTAAACATAACGCCAGAATACGCTGCAAATTAATACAATACCTGCGGTGACAACACACGAAACCCCTTTACTAAACTGAAACACTAAACAGTAAGATTGCAGAAGTTCCTGTCTTTGATCTAGATACTCCTCATCGACACAAGGTCCATTTGAAAATCAGCGTTCAGGCGTCAGGCACACAGGCAGTGCACAACAGCTTTGCACAGAGCCTTTTTTTCATGTTAGTTAGTGTTATTTAAATGTGTTTCTTCTTTTCTCTTGATACATCTATAAGTCCTATAACTTTGTCTAGCAGCGCTGGCGAGAGACAAAATAAAAAAACACCAGGATCGAAATGCTAAAAGCACAGTGCCAGCGCCAATGTGCCCCTCTGTAGGTTATGCTCCACCTCCTGTCTTGCCCGTGCTACACAACCACTTGCAGCTTTCAGGATTCAATCGAAGCAAATGTTAGAGTTGTGCTGGTGGCTGTATGCTGGTCTAACACAATTTAAGTTTCATCGACACGTAAAGAAGATAAAGGGCGAGCGCCAAGTACCCTTATCCTAACTATCATCACCTGCCTAGCATTTTCCCAATATGTTGTAGTCAGCTTTCCGTTTCTCCAGACGCAGCTGACAAGTATTTTACATAAATCTACTGCCCATCTAACCTACATCGGGAACATTCTAAATTACTGTTTCTACTCTGTCCTGCGGCTAGATTAACGTCCTTCATAAATAATTAATTATGATCAAGAACGAACCAACTTGAAATGTGGACACAAATATTCAAATGCAAGGACAAAACCGACTTAAATTTAAACCCAGTATTATGTAAATAATGTCCGCTACGATTCGCTGAATGAGTATTTTGTTTCTAATGGCATAATAATAGGAGAATATGGTGTTAGAACTAACCAGTTCTCAAGCAATGGTGGCCCAGTTGAAACGGTTGCGACTTACAAGTCTTTTATAAGACGTAGTTTCGAACCCAGAGTTGGGGGTGGGACCCCAGAATTTGTCAGGCACTTTGTGCAAGTTAATTCATCATCACTGGCATCACTACTCTTTGCAAATGGTGAAGGAAAACATCGTGAAGGGAACCGGTAATTCCTAGCTCCAGCAACCCGCACTGGGCCCTCGTTGTGGATTATTAGTCCCTCTCACAGAAACCTATGCCAAAGTAGTGGACATATTATAGGTTCTTAACTTTAAAGGTACTGTTAGCACATTTTGGGCAAGTACGAGTAACTAAAATAAAAAATAAAAAACAATCACTCTTAACCATTAGAGTAGGCTCATTTCATAATCAGATCACCACCACCACCACCCGTATTCACAAACGCTCGGATTCGATTTCGATTCGGAAAGTCGTATGTCTATCTCGCTCGCTTTCGTAACGCCAAAACAATATAGACATACGACTTATTGAATCGAAATCGAATCTAAGCGTTTGTGAATAGTGGGCCAGGTTTAGGGCTCCAGAGGTAGGGTAGGTGTCGCTCACCGTTAGATAAAATCTGACCTATCCTTGTGTCACTTCTCTCTAAACAGCATTTATTAAAAATTGCTAGTTTTATTTCTAGGTTTTCCCTCAACAAGATTCTCATGTTTATTTTTCCCGCCAGTGGCTAAACCGTGATATTCCTAAAAAGCCTCTAAAATAAAAGAAGGGCTGGTTTTTGTTGTTTTGTCTGATCTGAGGAATAACTTATTTCACAGCTTTTATAATTATGTAAAAGATGTATGTGAAATCGCCGTATTATTATTTATTTACAGATAAAAGTAACTCGACGCCGAAAATTTGGTCCTCAAACAGCTTAATTCGTTAAAGTATGGCGCATATTCATGCCTAAATCCATAAAAAACTGACATCATTATACCTGTCCCTAGCTATGGAAGCCCTCAAAAGGCAACAATACGTTGCGGATATTAAGAAAAAAAAAAGAAAAAACCCACCCCTCGGTATTTGCAGAGGGTGGTAACCACAGACTAAATAGGGAGGATTACGCCGGCCCCGGCTGCCATCGATTGCTAGTACGTACTGAGTACATGTGACGAGAAAGACCTCCCTGATTTACTATAACTACAAATAATTATGAGTGTAACATCTCTGGAAGAACAGCCCTCGGTGCGTTTGACTAAACAAGTGTTATTTTCATGCTTTTTGCAACAATGTTTGGTTATACAATTCTGTGATGTTTGCACACCGTGAAAATTGCAATTTGTGCAAGTGTGAGTGAATTGAAAATGAACATTGGTCCCGCAACTACAGTACCTGTACTGTAGAGTGAACATTGATGTATTCTGTGTGTTTTGTGTGAAAGCGCCTGGTTAAAAATTAAAGCAAAATGTCACTTTTCATTAAACTGATGATATCCATCGCACTGCTTCAACGCTTTGTTTTATTTGTCGCATACCATTTCACATATAGCACTAACGCTTAATAAGTCGCTAATCATTTCGAAATGTCATTTAAATTAAAAAAGGAAAATACAATAAATTATGAAAACTTACTCCATAATCCATTAAATAATTGGCAATACAAAATCTTACACAAGCTGTGGCAAGATCATTCAGAAACTAAGTTAAGTATAAATTGAATGAAAAAAAAATAGATGCAGTTTAATGCTTGTTAACATTTTTAATAGACGATTTTCCATTGTATTAATAGAACTATATTTTAGGTTTAAACTACTTAGAAATGTAGTGAAAATAACTGCATCATTTTAATTTCAAATATTTAATTTCATCCATGTTTTTGAACGCAATGCAAGAAAATGTTGCAACTGTAAAAAAAAAACAAACAAAATTGTGCACTTTTCTTTAAAAGTGGTTTTAAATTGATTTGATAAAGCTACTCGAATAGTCTATATTACATTATTAAAATATTCACTCAGTTAAGTTCAATGATGCGTCGCAGAGTACCCAAAGATGCTGCAAGGTTACATATATTCCAATTTAGTTTTTATGATGACAATTAATACCTATATACTACTATGCAAACATTAAAAACCTATTTACAGTGTAGATATGTTTTTTAGAATTTACGACAATTTAATTTGCTCGCTTTGGGGAAATGCAATGCTGTTTGTGGCAACACACAAAACCAGTCACGTCACTTCACGACGTTAGTGTGGGTGCGTTGTGCGTGCGTGCGTTCATGAATTTGTGAGTGCTTTTTCATGTTTGTGTGTATTTCTGACGCCGTTTGTGACTTGCCTGTCATCTCTCTAATTTTGGATTTTATCACTAAAACCCTTCAAACTGTCGTCTTTGGGTATGTAAACTTTATTTATCTTCAGACGCTTGTTCCTAGGTTACCCAAAACATAGTATTATTGTCATACGTGTAACCTGTCGGACAGGCGTTGTCTGCGGTTAGTGGCCATAATTCGAAATTATGTTAAAGACACTTTAAATAAGGTGTTTTTCGTAATATTGGGCTATCGATCGTGTTATCTTAGAGCCGGTTATCTTGCGATTCCAAGTGTAGCTCGTGTTATTATCTGGGCGCGGGGGCTAGGCGATCGTATCGGCGGGTATGATGAGTTAACAGCCTATGAAACTCAGTCGGCTTTTCGGTGCCGGTCGGTGTACTAGTGTTCGGTTATTCGCGCGTCTAAAAGCATGAAATTATAATGGTGGGGGCAGTGTGTTGTCTGTTTGCTTGTTTGTTGTGTTGTGTGTGACGAGTGCAAGTGCACTAAGTGCTTGTTCTGTTGCAGGCCGGCAGGATGCTAAAGTTCATACGCGGCAAGGGGCAGCAGCCTTCTGCTGAGAGGCAGAAACTTCAGAATGAACTGTTTGCCTTCCGCAAGGTATGTACCTAGTATGTAGTCATTTGTTTATGCACTTTAGAAAGTCCATTCAGAACTTTATTCAACTGTACCTTACTTTCTATGTCTGGGCTAACATAACAAACTTATTGTTTTGAAGAACAACTCTTGTGTTGTAGGCCCTCTATAATGATAGCTTGTTCCTTCAGTAATGCATTGTGTCATTAGACTGATAACATTGCGTTTGTGAAGCTTATCAGCAAAGGAATGTGCTTAGAATCCTTCAAGTTCTTCGAATTAATTTTCTTTGCCAGTGTTATTTAGGTGTCATACTTATATGCAGGTGAAAACGTAAAATTGTTACAAAAGAATAATCATTGTTTTGAATTAATTCATATGAAAATATTAACATAACTAAACAAATAAAATAAAACTAATTATTAAGTTCAACAACTATTAATAAAATCTCATACTGACAATGTTAAGATTGTATGAGTATTAACTACAAGAAACATTATGTTTTAAACAATCAATTAAGTAATTTTCAAGTTTTTTTTAATATCATGCTCATTCCGAATAAAACATGATAAACCGAGCACTTCAGTTGATACTTAAAAGTAGCATTATCATGTCATATTGAGGTATGTTTTGTATAATACACAAGGTGAAATAATAAAATAAATAAATATAATCACTGAATACTTTTTAGCTATGAATGAATTCTTTGAAAAACTAGCTACAGCGCCAATCAAAAACAGTCTCCCATTTTATCTACAAACAAATACAGGCAAAACCAAACAAATAGTTTTCTTTAAAGTAATATTATCATCAGAAAGTAAATAAACCAACAACAATGTTGAAACTCTTGTTCATTTTATTTGCATTCACCGCAGCCAGAGATGACAAAAACTAGTCTTTGCTCTATGACATAATGATTGTACTGTGAGAATCCTCTATGGTACTACAATGACTAATTGTGACGCATTTCTTTTTATTGAATAAATACTCCTTCATCCCTGTTATTATTGTGTTTGAATATACCTACTATGTCTCTCTTGTGGGTATTATTTCCATGATAAATTCATGTGTAACTAATTGTTGTGGCCAATCAAATGCAGGCATGCCCGATGAGTGTGGTTTGGGTTGGCAATAATTGTTCACCAAGGTTAGATTATTATAAGTTATGACCTTCTTGAGTCCACACCCTGGTTAGTATATTGTCGTCAATTTGTTGATAGATTTGTGTCCATTGAATTTGCTCTTTTTTTTTGACGGGGACCTAATAATTCTTCGTCTTTTCATGTTTATTTACCAGTTATTTGCTACCTGGACAGCTCTATCATTTGCCTCAACTTAGTCCAAAAATGTGGAGGTGGTTGATGTGTTAAAGATAGTTTGATCTAAGCACTTCAAGTTTACATTATCTTATACCACATATAAAGCGACACTGACCAATTTAGACCCTTAATGTAGCAAACATAAGTACCATAATCTTTCTGGACTAACTAAAGAACATTACAAACATTTAATCAAACACAAATTCTTTAAAAAATACTAGGCCCCATATTACACAAAGATAACCGACCTACCTAGATTACGAAACTGTTTGCTACAGTTATCGCCCTTCATTATTTGTTTTCAGATTAGATGGAGCACTTAATTTTTAGTCACTTACCAGAAATTTTGTGTTCAAAAATGGGCCATGGTCATAGTTGTGACATGGACTTATCTTGATTCATTAGGTTTGCAGAATCGGTACCCATGTGATAAATATTTAAACCTTAATGTTGTCTATGCCCTGTACTTTATTAAATAAAGAAAAACAGTCACAAATCACTGTCCCACACTATGAATTTCTCCTGTGTCGTGGGTGCTGAACCCGCGACACGCAATGCAGCAGCCAAACGCTCGGCCACTGCGCCAACCGTGACGTCTATTTCGGACCTCATCATCATCATCATCTTTCTTCCCTGGGCCTTATTACTTGCGGTTGGGTTTTATCTATTCGATTCTCCCCTGTCAGTCTTCACTCATTTACTTTATCATTTACTTTTCACCGCGTCTTTGCGCCTATCCATATTCACGTCCGCGGACTACTTATACGCGTTCTAAAATGCAACATAACTCTGCAAATGCTCTCAAGAAACTTCAATTCCAAAGGTCAACGTCAGAACCAATAAAATGACATTCCTGTTCATATTGAACTGTTTGCTACACTGAGGAGCAATTCATAGAAATAATCAGTTTTAATATGGTCTATTGATGCTCATTCAGAAGTAAGCCTTTTTCTTATTGGAATCTATTGACGATGACGGTCCCAATTGTGCGATGACACCATGTAGATTGGTATCAAGGTCGGCATATTGTTTCAAATCAACATTCAAGTGTTATGACGATCGATCGCATCCTCGCATCTATAAGCTAAACGGGTTTCAAGTCAAGTTATTGAACTCTGAAATTGTTCGTTCCTGTTATAATGGTCGAAAGTTTTGATATTAATGATAAACTGCTTCTAGTTTGTTTTGAATGTCTGGAGTCTAGAGCTAGAGCTAGTGTTAATAAAAATAAGTTATTTAATGGCTCTATTAACCGGATGAAAAGGTCAATAGTCTCAGAGCTCAAACACGAGTTTCAAGTCACTGAAAACCACTAAATGTTTTGTTTGAACACTTAATTGAAAGTTATTTCATCTACTGTTAAAATTCAGTTGTCAACTGCCTCATTTCGAGTAGGTAGACACTACGCTTTCATACTAATCTCTTGAGTAGTTACGAGAAACAATTGATTAAATCATCATCGCTTGAAACACGATGTCATCAACCTCCAACAAGGTTGTCATAGTATGTTGGGGTCAGCTTGCAAACTGACTGAATACCAGTTACGATAAATACTTCTTACATAAGTATTCAACAAGCTGAATTTCGCGAAATATTGCGATTGTAGGCCAATCCTTTGAGAAAGAGTCCAACTCATCCCGCCATCTCCTTCTGGGCCTGTCAGGTTGTCGTTTCTACAATTTTCGTTAAAACAAGCTATACAGTTTATAAAACCCAATAAAGAATGCGTCGAAATGCCCAAATATTTTTCTTTCGAATATAATTCCAATTCTTTCACTTTGTTACTATAATAGTACATTACCAAACAGTGTAGTAGGTGTTGGGTGTGCTATCGTTCTTTATCGTATAGCCGGCAGATAACAACGTACAATCGATATCAGTTTGTCGTCAATGCTATAGGCCGAAGATTAGCACTTGTTGGTAGTAAGTTTTGTCTAGAAGCTACGCTTTCTAAATGCCAAACATCTTAGTTGTGTTCACCGTTATTCTGCCCTCGAGAGTCCACAGCCTTTTCTGTTATGCTTTTCTCTGCAAAGACGAACATCGATATCCTATTGCCAGATTTTCTCGGGCATTTATCTCTCTAGAGTCTATCACAAAGGTCCGTATTTTCACTTCTGGTCTTCAACGGCAACCATTCTGGTAATAAGGATTTCCCAAATTTTAATGGAACCGATATCAAAATGTTCATAATAAAGAGTCCGACCGAGCGGAAAATTTACTGCAAAGGAACTGTTTGTCATCAAAGGAATAAAAATCTGTCACCGTCAAAGCATCTTTTATGTATACACATACTTACACACCTAGTTTTCTTTGCCAAGAATCGTGCGTGGTTTCCATATAGAGGCCTCTAAGGCACAGAGTCATATACTTAACGAGTTTCGTTAACTAATTGTTGTAAAAAAGTTAATTGTCCGGTAATGTTAGTGGCAAGTTTTTGATTAGTTGCCCGAACACCTGGCCAATTTGAACCAGTATCGATTAACAGCTATGCCAAACGAGTAATATCGTTGTTCCGAAATCTGTGTAGTTCTATTGTTTGGTTCTCTGAATTTTGATTACTTACTAAGCTGCATCCGGTTAGACTGGAAGCCGACCACAACAAAGTTTGGGAAAATGCTAGGCATGGTGATGAGTTCTATTTAAGAATGCGACATTTTCGACTCCTTGTAATTTCAATAGCTTTTAACCCTGTTGAAATTGCTGCTACAGTCCTGAACCTTGCTTACGCTCAGAAGACGTACTCGTAAGCCTGATCTAGAGGTTCGCCAACGGTTGATCTTCTCTTACACAACGTTCCGCGTGCTTTTTGGACATCTGACTTACATACGTCCAATTGAAAAACATTAGTACTGCAATATCAAATCAATCTATTACGCTATGTTACCATAAAGCGAGGCCAAAACTATAAAACTTATTGTATTATTAATATACTCCACAGAATTGATTAAAACTGAACTATAATGAGCGTTTGGAACTACTCAATAGTTCCGATATCTCCACTATTTGCCCAAGTCCTTACGGCTGTGGTGTGCTTAGTTGTCGCTATCTCAATCGAGGTGCAATAAACGCCGCACCCCGTTTGTCCTGACCGTTAATTTTTATCAATAACTGATAGTAAAATATTTATCGGCTTTTTAAGTAGTGGAATGAATGTTCGGGAAATGGGCTCTGTTATTTTTGGTATGATGTGGCTATAATATATTATACCGGCTATAATTGTGATAAAAAGAATTGTCTAACTATAGCTTCTAATTTCAATCAAAGCTTATAAATTCATAATTATATGCCTTTTGGTAACACTGCTGCCAATACTTTCCAACTTTTCAGTCTCCATCAAACCACAGTATAAATCAGAACACCATAACAGAATTCACCCGATGAAAATGCAATTTAAACACGCTGATATTAGCTGTTACTAACGCCTAATTCGCCGTATACCATAACTGCTACGCCAAATAAAGTCACATGAAATCCTATTCGCGTGAAAACATTCTCACTCTTATCGGCAAAGTAACAAGGCGCTGCAGAACTTCCTCGAAATCTCGCGAGGAGGAAATTTTAAGTGAATTTCTTCGTTCTCCAAGTTCTGCGCAACATCGTGTCCAAGTTTGTTATCAGTTCCTGCGCCAGTTTACTTAAACTTGGATGGTAACTGTTGTAGACTTGCATTCACTAAATATAATGCTGACAAGTTTACGATAAGGCTTTCAACTTTGTTATGCAGTTGACTTTATAGACTTCAGTTGGTCTTCTCATTGCTTTGTTTGTCGTTTTCTTTGTGTTCTTCATGTTTTGATAGTAGAGAGATAGTAGACTGCTTTTCGATTTCGTTAGTTTCGTGTCCGTTTCAATATGAATCCACTCTTTACCATCTCATCCATCTCACATCTCACTAGCCATTCCTTTTATTTTCGTATCGTGTTTTATAACACCGACATGTACTCTATTGCAGTAGATCTCTAATATATCTAAATCGCTTGTCCACACTTTAACATTCACTATAGTAGCTTTCATATAATTGAAAAGTCTATCGTGTACTTCATTCCAGCTAGTGGTCAGCATAACAACAGTGAGACCGAATAAATGAGCTCCAAAATTGTGGTTTTAATTAATTGCTGAAATTCCGGTCTCGGGTATTTATGAAGTGCAGCTGCCAAATACTGGGAGACAACCGCAAACGATTTGTGGTCCGACGAAATTATTGACACTACTTCCCAATTTCTGTTCATGACATCTAGATTTTATTGCTGAAGCAAAACAGACTTCATTATTATACTTATCCTCTCATAAAGGATCTTCATTGTTGTGTTGTCTATAATCAGGGTAATCCCTTGTAGTAACATAGATTAGTTCTATAATCCAATTGTTGACTTGACGTCGTCGAAACCAATAGACATGTAAAGATAACGAACGATTTAATCCTTTACATAATACTGTAGTTTGTAGTACATGGTTGATTAATCCTTTCATATTATGTTACGCTAGAAGAAATGACTGAAATTAATTCAAGTTTGAAACATCAAAGAGCTCTTACGGTTTTAACAAGATGTCGCAAGATAATTAAATGATGTTATATTACTTCGGTTATTAGTTTTGTTTAGGTTTATAATATAACTAGCTGTCCGGCGCAACTTCGTTTGTGTCACATTTTCCCCGTTTTCGCAACATTTTTCGTTGCTGCTCCACTCCTATTGGTCGTAGCGTGATGATATATAGCTTATAGCCTGAAAATGGGCTATTTAACACTAAAAGATTTTTTTTAATCGGACCAGTAGTTTCGGAGCCTATTCAATGCAAACAAACAAACAATCAAATCTTTCCTCTTTATAATATTAGTTTAGATAAGAAAACAAGTTCATTCGGGACTTGTGCGAAAACAGCCTCATTTAAACACTTGCTAAACCTACCACATCCATCTTTTCCTCTATTTTATTAAACGTATCTTTCATTATTGTTACTTGCAACAATCTAGATTTTTTGTTCACAACGTGGTACTCGTATAGATTGAAACCGTTGATTTGTAGTGCTGATATTGACTCGCTGTGGGAACTGGTTTGTCATGCCCTGTGGCTGTCGCAGCTCTGTAATAAAGGATTATATAATCAACAGGTTTATGCTATAGACTTGTACTTTTCTCGTTTTTCTATTCGCTCCTTACAGCATCGTCTTCTTGGAAGCGCAATTGATGGGGCTTAGATATTATGTTAGACAGAGAGTTGTTCTTTGGATTTGTGCCCGGTTGATGGCAGTAGACTCGCCTTCCATCACATAGGTCTTAAGAGCGTTTACATTTTTAGACCTATGTATCCTCCTTATGCGTATGAAGTGTCATTAAAATCGGTTCAGTCATTTCGGAAAATGAGGACTTGATAGTTTGTATGAAATGTCGTAAGGCAAACAAACACTCTTAAGTGTAACTGGTGAAATTCCTTCGGCGATAATAAGCTTTGTTATAGTTATTTCGATGTCCCCAATTAGTGTCTATTATATTTTTAATAGCAGCTATTAAGAGCATCATTGCGAAACGATACGATATTGCCATTACGTATTTCTTCATGCCATTCGATAGCGTCATCGAAAAATGAATTTATAATATTGTCATTTGTCATCGGACTTCCCCTTGCTTTCGTACCTTTTGGTTTTCCTTGTGATTTACGTGCCTATATTATTTATAAAAATATAATTCAATTTGGATTAACTTAGTTAAGCATGTTTTGCCTTTAGCGTCCTATTGCATGCCAAAGGCCTACCTATCTTTCCACTTCATCCTCTTCCTGCTCTTGTCTGCTTCTTGCTCGTGTCTTGGTCGGTGCAACACGCTTTTATCTTCCATTCTCTCTTGTCATTCCGAACGCTATCATTTACTTCGTTTTTTCCACACGATCTTTCCATCTTTTCTTTGGTCTTCCTCTACCTCTCCATCTATCAATATTTATATTCATCATTCTTTTAATCACATGTGTTCTATCCCTCCTCATCACATGCCCAAGCCAAGATGATATCCATCTACACACTCAAGTGTCCTTTATTTCTTGCCTTACTTGGTTAATTGAAAAATTTAGAAACATCTTAACAAGGAGTTCGTTACACAAAGACCCCTAACACAAAATTAAGCAACTTTTCAGTCATTTTCTCTCTCGTTTAGCATACATTGTGTCATAAACCTCATTCTAACTTTAAACCCACATTATGCTTAACCTAGCCACCACTTTACATGTTAAAGAAACCGTTTGCATAAAACGCGCGTCAGACTGCACACACGGTAGACGGTTACTAACAAACCCGTCCTAGATGCCGCGCCTTCGATGGGAACAAGGGCGGTGTTACCTATTATGCTAATTTTATAACTACTGAGCTTGTAGTAGACAAGAGAAAAGCTGCTTTTATTTTTTTAGCTAGACTTTTGAAATTTATAAATATGAAATTATGTATTGTATAACGGGCTGGTTTCCGCAACTCCACCTCTAAAGCGCGTATTTTTCGTACGGGTGGGAACATTATTCGATCCATCCTAGTTCCCCGAGAAAGGCCAGGAGGTCCTTGGTGTTGCTGACAATCTCGCGGAGAGTACCTGGGTTACCGAAGTACTTTGCCCTGTATGATGCAACTTCTGGGCAGAGTAGTCTTCATACAGCCTGTAGTCGCCATGCAGGCAAGCTTTTGCATGCGTTGCGTTTGGTGCGAGGCCACCAGACCACTGCCCCGTACGAGATCATGGGTCGGATGAAATTATCTATAAAAGGCGTTTGAAAATCATACTCCATACAAGTTCCATCCTTCATATCCTAAACAATTAAATGAGCAATGTTTGTAATCTCGTGCTCGGAAACAGCTGTAAAAATTTCGATTAAAGTTGCAATATACAGGTTTACGTTGGCGAAAAATCTATCTAGCTAGGTCTATAATTATATCTTTTTTCAACTGAGCAGAGCTCGGTCGCCCAGGTACCTACTGTTGTTTAAATGTGAAAGTTTATGTGTTTGCTACTCAACCAGGCAAAGGACTTAACAGATTCGGATGAAATTTGGCAGACAGAGACAAATAGTTTTTAATTGAATTAGCACATAAACAGTAATATAGCAGTTGTTTTAATTTAGGTAAAGGTAAACCTAGACATAACTGACTGTTTACTCATAGGTACATACTCATCATAATATTATGGATCTATTTATTCAAATGACGGTTTATTTTGCTTGAAATTTTCACAGACATCACCACCATGCATAATGTGTTTGTTATTGCACTTCGTCTTGCATATTTAACCGTGCAAAGTCTGTTCTTACTCTTGTACTAACGGACCGCTATAGATGTGTCGTGGTCACATTATTTACACATTGAAATAATCCTTGATTTCTTTTCTAAATTATAGCATACTAGCGAGTGACCACGCTTAGAGGTCGAAAATTATCCAACGTGAATGTCCTTCTGGGGTAAAATTTATCCTATTTCTTAACCGAGGTCATGGTCCATCCCTATGCCCAAATACCTAATTCAGTTTAACATTTTCGCGTCGAAATTAGACTTAACCTCTATTTTCTCATATAGCTTTTCAAACCAAACCTCCCGTTATCATTCATCAAAAATTATTTCTATAAGTGTCGGTCTAACGTTCAAAATGCTTTTGACTTAAACAGGCCGCTGTATTCAGGTCAGGCAATATGCACGCCCCCTTTCTTGGAAAACCCAAGGCAACCTTAGGCGAAACCGAAATAACACAGGTTGCTCAGGTAGACCCGTTTTGGTAAACGGCGATCAGTATCGTGGTCCCTTTTATTTTTCTACTTCGCTAATCTCCAGGGTCTGGCTAATTTTAGTGTCTAAATTAATCCCTGGCAGATCTAACTGTTTTGCTGGATATCATTTGGTTTTCTGTTTTTAAAAGAATGGTCCCTTCTTTGTAATTCGTTGATAAATGTTTTGTATTATTTCATAGTTGCCTTAATTCAAGGGCAGGCTTGAAGTATTAGGGGGTCGTAAGAGTTCCCGTGGGTGTCGTAAGAGGCGACTAAGGGACTTGCCAGAGAATGGGCAGCAGCGTTGTCTGTGCTTTTGTAACAACCGTACTGCGATCGCCAACCCGCCTGCCAAGCGTGGCGATTATGGCAAAACCCCCCCAAAACGTCAATGTGGCGACACTTGGGGGAGGCCTATGTCCAGCAGTGGACGTCTTTTGGGCTGAAATGATGATGATGATGATATTTACTTTTTAACGGTCATATAGACACCATCGTACTGAGAAACACTTTTTTATCGACAATGAATGACACATTCAAAGTGGGTACAATGTAAAAAAACCAAACATACAATACTTTTCCAGATCAAATACTTGATCAATTTGAAATGTTTTATCAATCTCTTAGTCATCATTAGACAGTTCTTAATAATCTTCACAGAATTAAACATTATGTGTATTATCTTGTGTTAAATTCTTTCCATGAAAATCTTCGTACTCTAGACAACTCCAGAAATCCTTTTCTAATATGTTCAATTATGTTGACCTGACGAAACCACATTCCAAGTGCCTCCACAGGTGTTAACCGATCGGCCACATCTTGCTTCTTTTGTATTGTCTTAATGTACTCTACACACTACTCACTAAATACTTGCGCAAGAGTTTCTCCGCGAGCTGTTTTGATAAAAAAGTGTTCGTACAAAATATTTTTTGTAGTTTAGGACGCAGCATCAGTAAGGAACTTGCCTCAAAGAATTTTATTGTTTACTAGCTGACCTTCGGCTGCGCCACTTTAATCCCGTTTTTGCAACATTTTTAATTGATTCTCCGCTCCTATTGGTCGTACCGTGATTGTGTAGCCTTCCTCGATAAAGGAGCTAACCAACACTAAATGATTTTTTTGACTAGCGACCCGCCCCGGCTTCGCACGGGTTCAATGCTGATACTAAATCTAAATATACTACAGAATGTCTGTCGACATCACATTGGAAACCTCTAAAATTATCAGTGTATCTCTGCTATATTATGCATGTATTATACCTATAAACCTTCCTCTTGAATCACTCTATCTATTATAAAAAACGCATCAAAAATTCAAAATCCGTTGCGTGGTTTTAAAGATCTAAGCATACATAGGGACTGACAGCGGGAAGCGACTTTGTTTTATACTATGTAGTGATGGAACCAGTAGTTCCTGAGATTAGTGCGTTCAACCAAACAAACTCTTCAGCTATATATAGTATATATGTAGAATGGAGTGACAATTAAGTACATGATACATGATAAAAATATTATAGATGAAATAATTAATAATATTTTTAATATTAACAGGTACTATTTATAAGGAAAATAAATTAGGTAGTGTAAATAGGGAACGCATATACTCGTATATGTATTTTACAAATACCCACGACGCTTCCAGTAGTGCGGCCTAGTAGTGTAGAGGGGATACAACGATATATTTATTACCGGTCTCAAATATTTTGACACAAAACATAACTCGAGTATGTTCACAAGTCAAATATCTTTAGTTAAACAAGCAGTCAACGTCTGGTGAAAATATCCATTCAGCAACCGGCTGCCAAGCGGGCTTCGGCCGATGATCAGTTCACCTTTCCGAAAGCCACAAATAAATATTTAAAAATAATGCCGCGTAAGCTATTGTATAGGTTAGTATCATTTTATATATATCTATAGACTTGTGATGCTGACCAGACCACCATTTGATTATAGCTTTTGGTATTTTAATTTGATGATATAAAAACTACGGAGCGGGCCACATGCTCAGTAGAATCGCTCTCGATTGAGTAACATGCCCACGTCATTATTAAACACGTTATTTTATAAACTATCTCCGGTATGCACAGTTTCATATCTTTATTCCATGTTTTTATCTTCAAATGCTTTCACATGCATTGTGGATGTAATATCAAAGTATCAAGCTGTTTTTCTTTTTATTTCTAATAACACTTTTTGATCCCGGAGGCAAACATTATATTAGTGTGTCTGTATCATGATAGAACTCATTTCAATCATATTTCTCCTCGGCATTCCATTAAACGTTCACGTTGATGACAAAGCAAGTCATCCAATTTGACTGTATGAGCATATGGACATTGTTGGTCCAACATGGCGCGATGCTCGTTACTTGGGGGCACACATCTTAACCTCTATTAAGCCGCGTCATTGCCTGAACTGCTTGCCTCCCACGGTTTCCTACTTGCTACACACATCACCAATTCAGGCTAACGATTATAACACACATTTGGAGACATATTCCTACGACCCGTCCAATTCCCGAGGGTGGCATTTCCCATTTCGGTCTGTCGTTCTGTCGTTCTGTTTCTTGATTGGCTTCCCGCTCGCAAGATATTTCGCTACTTTAGTAGTCACGAGTCATTTTAACGATGTGTACATATTCAATCTGCTTGATGTTTTTTTGTAAAATGTTGATGCCTTCGGTCTACTGGTTTTGCAAATGAATAAAAAATACCGTGTTGTAAATTGTATGCGATTTTGCATGGGATCGTCTTCTAGATTTGGCTTAAACTATTTCTGATTGGATTTCTAACCCTAGAAGCCCAATCATATTTTTACGGCTATAAAGCCCAATTATACGTAAAAATGACGTGTAATAATGTAATCGATTATATTTAATCATTTTGTATTGGATATATACTAGGTTTTGTATTATTTATTTAATATATAGTCTAATAAAATTAAACAATATCAATTAAAGAAAGTTTGCTTTTTATTTATACTTTTACAATAATAACTTTGCAAACATAAGAAATTTCGTCTTCATTATCCAATAAAGCTGCTATTTCATCTTCATTTAACAGTTGACGAGGCGCCATTGTATCGTAATCAATAAAATAGAAGTACCATTTGAGAAATGTAAGAAAATAAAAAAAATATCGAGAATAAAAAAAAATACTACAAGACGTTGAACATTTGTAAAAGTTAGGTACGTAAAGCCCAAACATACGTCAAATATACGTACAATAACGTTATTATGACAAAATGGCGGCACTTACCGAAGCAACGCAGCCGTCTCCTGATAGATCTTGACAGCTGATAGATCTTGACAGCTACTGGGTTGGTTCGAACGGTCGCGACAATCCAGTCGTGCGTGTGAAAGAGAGAGCGTATTTTCGCCGGGGCACAGTGGAACGAATGTATGGGAGCGGTTGGACGTAGACATGTCCGAAAAAAAAGAGTAAAATTATGCCAAACTAATGATGCCATCTTATTCGATTACTTAATGCCTTCATAACTTGTGGTGATGAATTTCTTCATAACTCCCATATTTCGGGAGTAATTTGAGAAAATGTGAAATTTTACTATGAAAATGAGTGTATCGAGCTCTCTCCCTCCTGATTCCGGGCTTGTTTCAAGTAGCGGTCTCTAATATCATAATGCTAATACTAAGAGCTACATTTAATACTAAGACACATAGTGCGCCAAATGTGCACTTTCTGGGATAAAGAGTGATGTTTATTTTATAACACAATTTTTTTTATTTTTTGTTTATTTTGTTGATTAAAACCGTTTTTCTAAAGGTTTACCTTATTACAATAACATTTCTGAGCAGCCAATTAGAGAAGATATAAGCTAATTAGGATATATAATTAGGGACTTAAGGTTTACATATAAAACTGATGCACTAATGATTACTGATAAGAACATTGCTATTATTTAATTACTAAATGGCTCTTAATACACTAATTTAGCATGCATCATTTACTAATTATCACAATAACTAATTACCTTGCAATATTTAACAAAGGATACCTGGGATACCTGGATTTTATATAAATAGGTCACTATTAGTAACTTTAAAATCAGTGTTGATTTACACCTCGTTGTATCCAAGCTAATCTCGCAATGTATTTTCCAAATTTTAATACAAATCTTGATATTCACGTTGCTTTATGCGCACGCGCACATAAAGATTTACGCGACTTTAACTATTTGTTCAGTGTTTTAAAAGATAACAGTTGTGTTCAGTTATGTGAAAGTGCTGAAACAAGTTTAAAAGACTGGTGTCGTCGATTTTGCTACCGCATTTATGCAAAATGGACACAGTCTGGAAGAAGCACAGATAAGTTTCGGAAGAAACATGAGATTTGGCTACAGGCTGCAATTCAATGGCCGGAATTACAGAATGAAAATATGGAACCTTCTACAGAAAATATAAGTGACGTCATCGAGCCCATAATTTCTCCTGCTAAATCTGATGCTTCAACTTGTACACATCCTAGTCCTCGTAAATCTTTTGAGGACCTTAGTAACCGGCAAAAAAGAAGACGCACTGAAGATAGTCTTTCATGCAGCAGTAGCAGCGCTGAAATTATGTTTTCGGCCGAAAGGGCGCTTCAAAAGGCAGGACAAAGCGATACAGCTTATGTTATGAAATACTTGACGGAGAATCCAGAAGAGGCCTCAAAAATCAAAGCCTTCATTGAAGGTAAATCAATTCAGGTACGGGAAATATCCCCTTTGAAGGCATTGGCTCTTTATGTATCGATGAACTTATCGAAATGGCGCTATAACACTCTTCGGGATTTCAACACTCAAGAAGGAGCTCTTCAATACCCGAGTTACTACATGTTGGTTAAAGAAAAAATTAAGTGCTATCCGGCCAAAGAAGATCTCACAGTTACAGAGAGCTCTGCAAAAATCAAATTACAAGCCTTGATGGATTTAACCTCAAGAAGACTTATTAGGTCGTTAGAAACCCCTGTTGATCCCAATCAACAGCTCGTATTGACCAGCAAATGGGGTTTTGACGGATCATCTAGCCAAAGCATTTATCATCAAAGGACGAGTGAAGATGAGCAAATCGATCTTGCTAGTAATTTTATGATTAGTCTTGTACCACTGCGGCTCGTCTCAAAAGGTGTAACAATTTGGGAAAACGAGCGACCATCTTCCACTTCATTTTGCCGGCCAATATTGTTTAAGTTTATAAAGGAAACCAAAGAAAATGTGCAGAGAGAGATGGCTGAAATCGAAGCAGAGATTGAAGCCTTAACTCCATCCACCATCACTGATGGAATTAGTGTCAAACACCAACTGCTGTTGACAATGATTGATGGTAAAATTCATTCCATTATATCCAATACAGCAGCTTCAGTGTGTGACATATGCAAGGCTTGTCCTAAAGAAATGAATAATTTAGAGTTAATCAAAGATAAACACGCAAACGAGGACATGTATAAATATAGCTTAAGCACCCTTCACGCTTGGATTCGCTCAATGGAATGCTTATTACACATTTCCTACAAATTAGACATAAAATCATGGCAAGTAAGGGGTGATATAGCAAAAAGGCAAGTTGATGACAGGAAGAAAAGAGTTCAAGAGGCTGTAAGAAGAGAAACGGGCTTACTTCTCGATGTTGTGAAACAAGGCAGTGGATCCACCAACAATGGCAACTCGGCAAGGAGATTTTTTGAAAACTACACTAAATCTGCTGAACTGACCGGAATAGATGCTATGCTTTTAAGAAAAATCTGTGTGATCTTGCAGTGTATTTCATCAGGAGAGAAGATCAACGTAACTAAATTCCGAGAGTTCTGCTTTGATACTGCTAAGCTTTACGTGGAGTTATACCCATGGTATTATATGCCTTCTTCACTTCATAAAATTTTAATGCATGGGCCAGACATAGTTCAGAACATGTCAATTGTGCCCATTGGTTTTCTATCCGAAGAGGCATCTGAGGCTAGAAATAAAGATTTTAGAAAATATAGAGAGGGGCATTCTCGAAAGCATAGCAGTATCTCATGCAATGAAGATATTATGCACAATCTTTTACTGTCTTCTGATCCACTTGTTACAAGTATCCGTCCAAAAGGAAATAAGTTTGTAAAAAAATCTTCTTTTAAGGAATTTTATGAGCTTACGGATTCTGAGAAAAGTGATATCGAATTTGTTAACATAAATGATTTAGCGGACATCGATTCTGAATTTGAATTAATTGATGATGATGATGATGACGAAGATAATTAAATGATGTTATTGTTTTAAAATGTGTAACTTAGTAAATTAGAGCTTACATCTTAATTATTTATTGTACTTTTAATGAAACTAGGTAATTTATTATCAACTTACTTAAAAGTCATACTCTCATCAGTTCTTGTGAATATTTTTGTTAATATATATTTCTGTATATATATAATATATTTATAGACCTCTTAATAAGTCTGTCTGCGGTTTAAAGTAAATACAAATGGGGAAAAAACGTTTTTTTTTTTAAATTTTCATTTCCTTTTATCCCAGAAAGTGCACATTTGGCGCACTATGTGTCTTAGTATTAAATATAGCTCTTAGTAATAGCATTACGATATTAGAGACCGCTACTTGAAACAAGCCCGGAATCAGGAGGGAGAGAGCTCGATACACTCATTTTCATAGTAAAATTTCACATTTTCTCAAATTACTCCCGAAATATGGGAGTTATGAAGAAATTCATCACCACAATTTATGAAGGCATTAAGTAATCGAATAAGATGGCATCATTAGTTTGTCATAATTTTACTCTTATTTTTCGGACATGTCTACGTCCAACCGCTCCCATACATTCGTTCCACTGTGCGGGGTATACGTCAAAATGACGTAGATTGGGCTTCTAGGGTTAAGTAATCATCAATTTTGGCCAGAATATTAAAAAAAAAAGGTAAAAATCTGTTCTTGTTTCACAAATAAAAAGAACATTCACATAAACTGTTCAACACCAATCCTCCACGTGTAAATGTGTGTATTCTGAGAGATTACACATCCCTGTACATATTTGCTGAGGAACGTTTCCGCGACCCAGCCGATGCACGATAAGCCAGGGTTTAGGTTCATTCACCGGCCCTAACCGACCGCCATCGACATCATTATATTTTAATCGCGATTTCTTATCATAATATAACATATTTAAAAGCAAATATTTCATCTGATAAAGTGCAAAATTAAGACATGTGCAAATAATGCTATAATTTCAGTCTGAGTGATTTATTCATTCAAAAACTTGCAGAGGGGTAACCCATTAATATGTTTTGCATTTAAAAAACAATGCAATTAGTAGAGACAATATTCTGTCCGAAAACCGACGTAACTGTGCACGTTATTTGAATAAAACACACATTATGTAAATTCCATAGTCCAAATCCTTTCCTGAATCGATTACGATATATTCATACATAATTTTATTACTGAATCTAATATAGAAACAAGTTCGCATAATTAGCACTAAAATAATGTACTAGAATATTGCAACTGTCAAATATTACAGCTGTCAAATATTACAGCTGTCAAATATTACAGCTGTCAAATATTACAGCTGTCAAATATTACAGCTGTCAAATATTACAGCTGTCAAATATTACAGCTGTCAAATATTACCGCTGTCAAATATGACGGCTGTCAAATTATCGTTATTGGATGTTGGACCTCCAACAGAATATTGTTTAGTCTTGACTTCGGGAGCGTTATTTGCACCAGTCCGCATTCTTTAGATTTTTGTTTTAATCGCGTTGGCGAGGTCCGGGATTTTGCCATGTGGAATGCTGTACATGTGGTCATACTTTTTGAACTGGTTGAATTCCAACAGTGATAAAAGACCAACATTGACATTGTATAGACAGTAACAGTAAAGAGGTTTAATATCATAAAATATCAACCAACATTCCTGGGGAAGATACGAAAATTAGCGTTTAATACCCAAAGTATCACAATCTTGCTATTTACATACGAAGTAACGAAGAAATAAGTATAATAGCCATAATAAAAGGCGCTTTTGAGCCTCATTCAGGGCGTTGCACGGAGCATTAAGTAAGCGATGACAATTACTGTGAGATGATCCCACAATGCCGAGGTTTTCGCATTGTATTCGTGAATTAATGGTACCAGCGTTTCTCGTATTGCCTCTCTCCATTTTCTCTTGTTTGCTGCTTTTTATGGCGAATGCATATGATGAGGTTGATCGTTTTAGAGATGGATGATTTTTTATTTTGTTTTTAAAATAATTTTTGATATGTTATTTTGACCAAACAGTATTTACCATCTCTTCTTATGTCACTTCGATTTTTATAATATTTCTTTGATTTCCGTTTTTGCTTTTTAGACCAGGGTAGAAGCCTTTAAAAATAATAAAAAGTGAAAAAAAATAATAGTAGGATGAAACCCATTGGAAAAGGAGGGAAATATTATAAAAATGAAAGGAAAAATAATTTACGGGCGATCTGAGGTCGGGAAGGGGATGGGGGTGAGTTTTTAAGGGTAAAAAACGGTTTTTCTCGATTTCCGGCAAAACTAAAAGTCCTATCGAAAAAAGTCAAATGGCAAAGTTGTAGGTAATGAAAAGATCTAAAACTTTTGTATTTACACTTTTTCACATAACCTCAAAATTTATGTGAAAAATCTAAAAAACCAAGTTTTTGGTTTTTTATTTTTATCTTTTACAAAATATTTTTTTTTTTAACGAAATTTGGTGAAAACTCACCTTTTTATGTCCCAAATACGCTGTAATTTATTTGATTAAAAATATTTATTTTTTCACCTTATTTTGAATTAATATCGAAAAAACACCCTAATTTTCAATCAAAAATTCACCCGTCAAAATATCAGCTTTTTTCAAAAAGTTGGTATGGTTTCTGTTCGTTGAAATCTCTACTTTCCGATGGTGAAAAAAATTATATATGTTACCATAGTAAATCTTCTCAGAAAATGCAAAAAATCGAAAAAATCTCGAATTCGAAAGCTTTTTTTTAGTTATTATAATTTCATCTAAAAAATGTGATTGCTGCAATTTGTTTCAATTAAAAAGTTGATTTATTTAATGCTAATTACATTTATGTCATAGAAAATTTCATTATATATAAATATAAATGTAAATCGTACTATTAAATGTAGATGCTTTATTCGGATTACGTTATTCATTACAATATTTTTAAACATATTAATCTTATCATTTATAAATACCTTATCTTCAATTCTAAGCACTTATCCATTAGTTTTTGTCTTTTTGATGGCATTTCTTCATCGTTAGATTCGTCAAACATCTCCGATTCTAGTAGATCTTCGAAATCTTCATGACTATCACCTTCTTCCTCTCCAACATTATTTCCAGACTGCGTTGGTTCTTCTTCCACAATTTCTTCTGAATCTGAACTTCCTCGTAGGTTTCTTCTTCAATATGGGAGCAATTTTCAGAACCATGACAGTTTGAACATAAATTTGTGCATTTTAAACCAAGTTTTCGGCAACCACATTTTAAACTGTTACATCCAGTTTCACAGCTGCAGCAAATAGTTTTGAGCAATATTTCCGGAATTAATTCTTTTTGTGTAAATTTGGGCATAATTCCACGTTGAAATTGCTTCCAGCCCCAATCTGTTGCTGTTAGTTCGTTACCCAACCAAGTTTGAGGAGAGGAAGAAGGTGATAGTCATGAAGATTTCGAAGATCTACTAGAATCGGAGATGTTTGACGAATCTAACGATGAAGAAATGCCATCAAAAAGACAAAAACTAATGAATAAGTGATTAGAATTGAAGATAAGGTATTTATAAATGATAAAATTAATCCGTTTAAAAATATTGTAATGAATAACGTAATCAGAATAAAGCATCTACATTTAATAGTACGATTTATATTTATATATAATGAGATTTTCTATGACATAAATGTAATTAGCATTAAATAAATCAACTTTTTAATTGAAACAAATTGCAGCAATCACATTTTTTAGATGAAATTATAATAACTAAAAAAAAGCTTTCGAATTCGAGATTTTTTTGATTTTTTGCATTTTCTGAGAAGATTTACTATGGTAACATATATAATTTTTTTCACCATCGGAAAGTAGAGATTTCAACGAACAGAAACCATACCAACTTTTTGAAAAAAGCTGATATTTTGACGGGTGAATTTTCGATTGAAAATTAGGGTGTTTTTTCGATATTAATTCAAAATAAGGTGAAAAAATAAATATTTTTAATCAAATAAATTACAGCGTATTTGGGACATAAAAAGGTGAGTTTTCACCAAATTTCGTTAAAAAAAAAAATATTTTGTAAAAGATAAAAATAAAAAACCAAAAACTTGGTTTTTTAGATTTTTCACATAAATTTTGAGGTTATGTGAAAAAGTGTAAATACAAAAGTTTTAGATCTTTTTATTACCTACAACTTTGCCGTTTGACTTTTTTCGATAGGACTTTGAGTTTTGCCGGAAATCGAGAAAAACCGTTTTTTACCCTTAAAAACTCACCCCCATCCCCTTCCCGACCTCAGATCGCCCGTAAATTATGTTTCCTTTTATTTTCATAATATTCCTCTCCTTTTCTAATGGGTTTCATCCTACTATTATTTTTTTTGGTTTTAAAAATTATCGACCCTGGTCTATTTCACTAGTCCTTGAAGTGTAAGGAAACCTAGACTATCTGTCTGTGTCTTCCTTCAACAAAAGACTTTTCCGTGCCTTTGGTTATAAAATCAAGTACAGATAAATGGTGCGGCAATTATTATTATAGTACCCGACAGATCAATGCATCGACACGTTCCAGACTTAGAATTGTTAAATACACCAAACAATACACCAACTTATAGACACCAAATAATCGCACTGTGAGTGGCAAGATTTAAGATTTCATCATTTATGTCTTTGACTGACTATTTTCTATTTTAAAAATTAAACCCTAACTAACAAATTAACGCATTATGTCGTGTTTGTTAATGAATTTAAGTAATTTGTAATTAAACAAGAATGTGGGTGCGTTGTTACAAATGGTAGGAATGCACAAATGTTTTACACGCACGTTTACCAATGTGCGTGTAGCCATTACTCCATTCCATTTAATTAAACCGTACTGAACCTTTTATAAGAATGTTCCAAGTAAAAAACGATTGTCTACCATAGCGTGAAATATTGTAAGTACATAACTTTAACAAAAAAAATGCCAAAAGCAACTCAGTACGAATTCAATCACATAGTCATCAGCATCACTATAACAAAAAAATAATCATCCGTTACTTTTTCCATTAATATCGTAACAAAAACGAGACTATATTGTCTATTTTCTTTTTTGTATTAATGTTTTTTTATTAAAAGATAGGTTAGAATGTACCATCTAGGCCTTTGTGACCGGACGATCACCTCGGCGAAGGACGAGCCTTTATTTATAGCCTAACAATGACATGCTCATCCTTAAACCTGTACGAGTGTACGCACGAATTTCACTTGGCATTCTTACATCTTGTAGTATCGGAGTATCTTTTCTGTAATAGTCGATTGCTTTTGTCTCTTAAATTTTTTGCTTATCTTGCTATTGATATGCTTCGAAAAATTAAAGGGAAATCAATAATCAGACGTTTAAGATATGTAGCACAAGTCATTTATAGATGCTCCTGACTTTCCTTTATTTGGGGTCAGATATGCGATGCGATGAAATATAAATTATCTGACGTCTAAATAAAGAAGCACAATTAAAAGAAATGAACAGCACATCCAAAAATTTTGCAATTAAACATTACTGGAAGTAATCATGCAAAATAAGATGATAATAACTTGTTGTGCCTTGCACAAATCGCACAATCGATTGCAACGAAGCCTTAACAGTTGACTGGATATCAGAACTCACCTGGCAAAGGCTTTGGAAACCCTACGCTAGGTTCGACGCTCTCAGTATCGATTCTCTTGCTAATTACACTTTGTTTGACCCCACCTTACAGTATATTGCAAGCTAGTGTCGAACTGGCTACCTTAGAATGAAAAAAAAAAGCTGTTAGTGGTAAAGAAAAATTTAATTTCGAAGGTGTGCCTAAAGGGTTCGTACTGTGCCCATCAGAGATCGGTTGATTTTTGTCTATTAAATTCCTAAATTTTTTTAATTATGGGTTTGCAGTTTCTTCGCTAATCGATCGACGTTCTCACGTCGAAAATGCTGCCTGAGCATTTGCTTTTCTTACAGCCAATGTCGAAGTGTCTTTAAGCTATAAATAGAAATGAAAACAATATGCTATTTTCTCGTTTTAACTCGTAAATTGAGTCGAGGAAATGGACCGTGTTATAGCAATTTGCTTGCAGACGGCCAGTCTAGTTTTTGCACAGACAATACATTACTGTAGGGGGGCATGGGCAGTAAAAGCTCACGTAGATAGTGTCTGGAAAGCTAGATTATCAACATAAGCGGATAGGTGTGGGTTTAGTATGCACTTTTGTCTGGACGCGAGCGTTTTATTTTACGCTTCACGTGTATAATCCTGTAGTGAATGTTGTTTTGTCTGGCACACAAGACTAGATTTTGAAGGAAACCAAAACATTTGTCTTTAAGAAAAATTGTTTCTTATTTTTGAGTTTTATGAATTTTGTCTGTGAACCCAGGGCTTTTACGTATTGTAGCCTATACAAAGTGCATCCCGCAACAAATCACGTATTTTACCTGTTACTGTTAGCCTGTGTCATCCCACTACTGGGCAAAACAGATAAATTCCAAGTCCTTCGATCCAGGGCTTTTTGGACCACTGGTCGTTGGTTCTATTCAGCTCGTCCTGCCATCTGCGAGGTCTACCGCGTCTCCTTTCACCTCTTGCTTCAAAATTACTATGTTGTCTATGGTCTTCGTTTTCGTCCTCTCTAACTCCCAAGCACACAACTCCATCCTTATGTTTTCATAACTGCCATCAATAAATGAATTCGCGTGTAAACAGTTCTGTTTAGTTGCATATCTAATTTAAACGTGGCTTGCTGACTAGCTGTTTTCCACCATCACGGGTTAGCGTGCAAAAGTTTATGTGTTAAGATTAATAGGAATCTTACATGCGGTAGAAATAAGGAAAATGTTTGGTTTTTTGCACCTAACGGTGTTAGATATTCATTTGTTAGAATTGTTAGGTTATTATTACAGCTTGTATTGCAAAAACTTCCCTTTCTCTTGATTGATTTTTCCTAAGTCTTCACTGGGTTCGAAATGAACTCCAAAATTGTTACCTCTATCGTTTTAACCTATTGACGGAGGTTTAGGGGTTATATTATACACTGAGATTAAAAACCCACCACTCGCATGTGGTAATTCTTAGTTTTTATTCCTTGCCCTGGTAATAAAAGTACCCAAATAAACTCCAGTTAACAACATTTACACTTCCACAAAATAAACAGACCACTCTCCCTATACATTTCGAACATTCGCTTTCAATCCTCCAATCGAAAGCTTCGTACTTTTGTTCCATCTGGTCCAATTCTTCACATTTACGATTATTTTATGGTTCTCCTATTAGCTAATACAAGAATACACATCCTCCACCATTAAAGTTTTATTTGTGACGTAACTTGGCATAATGAATGATTTTCGTGCGTCTTTTTATTACGCCATTATTGTCTCCGTCCCTGCATCGATTCCTTATTGGAGGATCGCGTGTTACCTTACTGTGTTATTGTTTGTTTACAAAGCATTATATCATTCGGGACTTGTGTATTTTAGTTCAGTTTTTAGTGTTTTGTTTCTTTCGTTGTTCGTTAAGATACTTCTCTCAACTATAATTGTAAATCCGCCTGTTTCCTAGACACTTTGACCGTCCAGTACAACAATTGCTCGTTTAAACTGTGCATCTCTTTTCAAGACAAAACTGTCTACGACTTCATCACATTTCCAAGTGCTTGCATTTAATATTCAATTTATAATACATCAAGTTATTACTACGGAATCCTTGACGAAACATTATCGTTTACAACATCCATGACTCATTTACCTAGAACAAGTGATACGGCTCATAGCACTACATGTGTACCTACTTCTAAAATTATTGATTGCTTCGGTGTACTCTTATCGTTTCCTTGATAACGTAATCGGCTATAGTATCGTCGATTACGCGCCCTTCTTGAAGGAGACCGAGGTTGCATGGATACGTACCATTATTAGTTAACATGTTATTACTGGAATGATCATCACCGTCATCACTCCTCTTTTCAAGGGACCAATTTTAATTAAATTTCTCTTACGTATCCTCTCATCATCGGAGGTGCGAAAAATGTGCAGAGGCTGCTAGTGACAAATAAATAGATATATTAGTTTTGGACCCAGCTAAAGCTTTCGATAAGAATTTACACAGCAATAATGCCAACCAAGCTTAAACTACTAACTCTCATAACTTAGAAACTTACTTTGTTAATGAAAAGTTCTTTAAGGTAACAAGAAACGCGCAGATTAGGGAAAATTTAATAACATACGTGGAGCATTAACCGTTTATCCGTTCGTGTAAGTCGTTTAGCTGAACGGACCGTAAAGAGGTCAGTTAAGGGCCTACATGCGATGACGAAGTGTTTCTTTCAAGAGGATTATTGTTTTGAGTGAACACTTTTTTAGTACTTTTTTAGTAGTAGTAGTAGTTTTTTTGAAATAGGTATTTATGTTTTTGCTGAACAAAACCATGGTCGGTTCGGCCCTTAAATACGCAAATTATTATCAAGCAAATAGGGACATCTTGAAACATTTTTTAAACATAACCCTGAGAGGAAACGGCGGCACTCCCATAACTATGGTGATTAAAATTCTCCAATCATTAACAAGTTTATAATAAATGTTAAGTAATTTATTATGTAAAGGATTGAAGTGATAACCAGCTCTTGCAGGAGTAACATTACCCTTAAGAGACACTTTGAAAACGTGGAATAGTTTTGACAATTTGGAGAGAGTAACAATCCAAAACTTTGTTGGTAAAGAAAATGTACCTGGAAGTGTTCTTGCAAATTCTCTTCTTCAAATCTCATTTATCTTCTTTGCCCACTCTCTGGTAAACATTTTACGTATTTCACACCCCTTGAAGACATTGCACCCTCGAGTATCCAGTCTAATAAATCAAAGTTTGTCTAGCGTAAATTGTGTACGTGCAAACTGGTTTGCTTCACGTCTGTTCCAATCTTGTGCGCTACAAAATGATATATTTGACAGCACATTACACTGCTTGCACTGTATACAAGTAAGTAAATATTATTCACTATCAATATAAGAGGTGTAACATAAATGGTGTTGAACTGACATGTGCTAGTTTCAGGGAAAGCGGGAGAATTTGGTCCATCGAGCCATATTATACACCTTGATGAGACTTTTGAAATCGTACTTAGGGTCTTCATGCATGGGGTCGTTGTTTCCAAGCTCCTTAATCTTCTATTCCCTTCGGGCAAGTTGCTAGAGTTATTGCTTAGGTTTCCCGGCGCGGCGGTGTATCAAGAAAAGGGTTCACGAGAGTAACCCTTAACCTCAACCTTTTCAATATTTATTTCTTGCGCGGTATGAAAAAAGGGCCATTTTTTTCTCTAAGATAAGCTAAATTGTTTTTAACTTTATTTCTGTCCAAATTTCTTTTAAGAGGCATCGCTGCTTTGTACAAAGTTGGGTCTGAAATGTAACTTCGTCGAACTGCTAAGAAGTTTTAAGTCCTAAATAAGAAATCTATCTCGAATAAAGTTGGCACAGGCTCAAAACTCCTAGCTCTTTAAAACTTTTTCTTGCCTTTTATTTATTGAGTCATTGGGGTATGTAACTTTTGTTGGTTTCTTCTTTGTTGTTTGATTATATTTAAAAAGACAAATTGAGACCATTGAAGACACTTTAATCTAGATTATTGGCTTTATACCCTTCTCATGTCGATAACTTACATTATAGTCTGACCGGTACTCGAGACTTGACAGCTCTGTAGTTTGCCTCATTTATGTCCACAAAAGCTTACTAGAAGAGAGAAGACACACAATCATTCAACCCCCATATTGAAATCCAATTCGTTTTCAAGTGCCTTGTCAGCGTATATTTACATTTAGTCGTCTGCTCCTGACGAAGGTCGGACCAGGTATGTTATCGTAACTCATTGCTGACAACGACCCGTGCCAGTATCAGCATGAATATTTATGACCGTTGCTATGCAGCGTGTTTTGTTTGCGAAACGTGGGTGCTGTTCTGTGCCGCCATGATGTTGCTTGGTTGTTCGTTCATTTTTCGATGTATTGAAAGCTTGAATTGCAAGTTTGGTGAGGGTAAAAATAGAGTTGATGAAAGAAATGGATTGTATTGCTTTGTCCTGCTAGGAACGGTTAGATTTCCGCTATTTTTGGTGCCTGTCGAAAAAAAGTAGTTAGTCATATTAGGATCACTCATATTAAAAAATAAAGCTTTACTTAGTCCTTAATTTTGCCATACATGGCTCCAGTACAATATGTGCAGTACTCTCAATGACAACCGCGCCTACCGTTCCGCTAGGCAATATCGAGATCACACGGCGTGCTCCATTTCCTACTCATTGCATAATTCAATCGCATTGCATACGAGAATCGGTTTTCACTTTCGCGTGCATTCGATTCCATAGAAATGTTTATTTTAAATGCTTACCCAAGATTGAAACTGACAGTAGGTAACTGTTTTTACTTTGTTACATTCAGTACAGTGTATTGAATTATTTATGTGAATGTTTTGTTAACCAGATGATTTATAATAATTCACGTCTTCCTGTGTATTTGAGTTTAGGTTATGGTATAGCTACATTTTAATATCTGTATTTACGTCCCATACTGCTAAAAATATCTTAATGCCTTAGGTTAGCTATATATTCTACATGTATACCTACCCAACCATTCAGACCTTCACGTTTTGCCGTCGTGATGATAATTTTTTGCTACATCGAATAGGTTCCCCATTAATTGACCCTTCTAGTGGGATGAGACGCAACATCTGTCATCTCTAGAATTAATTAAACATACAATACTGTACCGTTAAGTGTTCATTAGCTTATTAAACCGTCAAGTCTTTATTTAGAAAAACAAACGCCAAGATACTTACGGCCGCTAAGCTAAGCCATTCAACCACCAGCCTTACCGCCTAAGGAATAGGGTTTATATAATTGCATGGTGAATGTTGAAAAAGAGGTTGTGATCGGATGTAGGTTCAAATGTTAAAAGCAACGGTACTCCGCCTTCTTGCTGCACGAAGTCACGAAGTTTCACCGTACGGAGATCGTTGCATTGTAGCCAGCCTTATACGGCTGGTGTCACCTTTGATGGTACGTTTAAAAGTTTATTTATTGGAGAAACTTTACCTCCTTAGCACAAATTCAATGGTTAACGATAGATTTAAATGTTTGCGTAGTAATATACGTCACAGCAAAAGTTTTGTTTGTTTGTTGGTTTTCGCTGACGAAAACCCACAAACAAACAAAACTTTTCAACAAAAATAATGGCTTCTTACATGTAAATCCACACAAAAACTTAAAAGATATTTTTCCTCAAGCCGTTCGCAGGCAAAGGAAACACTGCAGTAAGCCTTGCACTCGTGCAGAATGTCAATAGGTGTCTGACTCATTCCACAATCACCTGCACGCTACTCTATGATTCGAGCCATTATCTATGTCTGTTACACGTACACCATTTGTGGTGCAATACATTGAAGTTCTCGTTGAGACGGCTCTTCGGTCTCATTCGTATCTAACCGGAGATGTATTGTGAAGTTTTTTATTCAGTCGGTGCATTTGGAATTTACAATTTGTTTTTTGATAAAAGTGTTTCTGTTGATTCACTGCGTTATATTGTAGGACAGGTTATCTTATCCGGTAACTGATTCACATTTCCATTAAATGTTTTGTATCAAAGGATTCTGGAAAATACGATTAGCTTAAGTTTTCTGGGAATTTAATAAAAATGTCTCTTTGCAGAATTTGTTAGTAATCGCAAATGTCCTTGACTTAGAATAAATGCGCAAGCTTATCGATTTCTGTTACTTCTTTACCTGTTGGAATTTCAACGACCATAGTTTTCGAAGAAAATTTGATTACTGTCTTTGGGAATGAGTGGTTTCATTTTACTGTGTTTTTGCATATTCAATGACATTCTTAAAGAAGTAGGTTGTAATCGCTTTTTGAAGTGAAAACTTCTTTAGCGGCGTTGAGCACTTTTCTGTAATGGGTATAAAATCTTAAACTCGCGTCAGGACACGTGACCTGATCGAAAAAGCGTAAGACGGATGGAGAGTTTTTGACCAGTTATTGGATCTCTCCACACGCGATTATTTAGATAACTTTTTCAAACATTTCTGCTTATATCAAATTAATTATGAGTTCTTGTTCAATTAAATGGTGTGGGAAATCGTCTAGAACATCCAGCTATAAAAAAGATGGCATAACTTTTCATCGGTAAGTAAAATATATTTATAATTTAATAAAATTATGAATAATTGCAGGGCTCTAGCTAAACTAGTTGTTTACGTTTAAGGCACAAAAAACGTACACCGCGTTGATGTCTTTTTGAAAAGTCCCTTTCTCTCACTAGGTATTGTCAATAAGTCTGTCCCTTTCCATCTGTAGGTGTAGATAGAAAGGGACAGACGTAATGCTGTAGTGTTGTGTCAACTTCGAAACAAAGTATAAATAATATTGAAGATAAAAATTACGGTGTTCCCTTACTGTAAAAAAGTAACATTACTTAATGTTTACATTTTAGATTTCCAAATATTCCAGAAGTGGAAGAAAAGTGGATTAATGCTGTTAACAGGGAAAGTTGAGGAGGATCGTCCAACCTAGGCACAAAATTAAAATTTTCTTTGGATTTTTTTCGATTTTTTTTACGATTAATTTAATAGCAACGTAAAAAATAGTGATAATTCATTATTTTATGTATTCGAGGCATATCTAATCATATTTTTTGATATTTCAAGTATTTTCATGCATTGAACTCCGCAGTTGGAAAACGGCCGATCTTATAGGAAGTTTGAGTTGGAATCTTATGTGAATAATGTATGTAGGACTCCTAAAAAACACTGTCATTAGATTACTTGTATATTTGTGATGTTAGTTATAAAGTTTCGTATAAATTTATTGCGTAGTTTTACTAAACAAAAATAAAATACGGTGACAGTCTATTTGCAGCAAGCAATCGCATTTCTATGGGATGTTTATAATTATCAAGTAGTCATAGAAAAGTTGTATATATTATAATACACGGTCTTGGTGTCCGTTTCAACCACGCGGCCACCTCATAATACTTGATGAAACTTTGCCAGGAATTAGTCCTAATTTGTTCCTATACACACCTCTTTTCGTGAATTTGTTCCAAAAAAAACCAAGGCGCTATGACCAAGAATAGTTGGCCGCTAGAACCGCCACTTGCCGTAGTCATCGCCCGTGATTACACAGAAACTATATGATGGAGATAGACGAATTATGCATCAAAAGAAAGGTCTTAATTTGTTCCATTTGTTTCAAAAATAAAAAACATCAAAAAGTAAATAAATGAAAAGTTATGCAATATTTAGTTTTCAGGTTATGAGTAGGTAGGTATCTCACCTTATATATCAAATTATTAGAAGCTAATGTGTATGGACAATTAGTCCCTAATTTGTTACAGCGAATAAACAGAAAAAAATACTAGAAAGTAGGTTCAATGATTTGTTAGAGTCGATTTTAGTTGGCCGCTCGGACGGCAATATGCCTAAAATACAATGGCGTTTATCTCGTTATTAAAAGCAGGTTTAAGCTTAGTTATAGTACTAATTGACGGGTAACGTAACCTAGTTTGGATAAACATGGAGAATATAACTGCAGCATTCATATTTTAGAAGAAATTTACAAAAAATCTGTAGTATGAAACCGTATGAGAGTAGGGTGACCATGATTACATTGGTACGAAGGCATGTTTTTAATGTTGGACTCTGTTTGAACGAATATGCGGTTCGTTTTGCGGCCATTGTCTATTGTTCTTAATTCTTTTTACTGATTAAATTTTCGTTTCATTGACTTTCCACAGGTGTTTTATGATGGGAACGATTCCAGAAAAAGGATCTCTATTGTTTCCAAACTATTGTTAAAAATATTTGTCACAAGGGGTTTGAACGATTATTTTTTGTTGTGAATATAGTCATTACTGTGCTGAATTTTTTTTAACTGTGTGGTCGTACCTCGTACGTATTTAATTCCCGAGATTTATAAACTACTAAGTTACTGAGACAACTATCACTAAATCCAGAAGTGTCTAAGAGTGCTTAGCTATGAGTTGTGTCACTTATATGTTGGATTTGTTAATGTGGAACTCACCACCAAAAAGTATTGCAGAGGGATCCAAATGAACTGCGGTAAGTTAAATTTTTACTTTTTCATGATGACTTGAAGCAAGCCTGCTTTTGGCTGCTCCCAAACGAAAAAATCTTATTATTTCTTTATTATTATTTTCTTCTTTTATTATTTTTTCTTATTTTTTTTTTTGATTAAGAACAATAGACAATGGCCGCAAAACGAACCGCATATTCGTTCAAACAGAGTCCAACATTAAAAACATGCCTTCGTACCAATGTAATCATGGTCACCCTACTCTCATACGGTTTCATACTACAGATTTTTTGTAAATTTCTTCTAAAATATGAATGCTGCAGTTATATTCTCCATGTTTATCCAAACTAGGTTACGTTACCCGTCAATTGGTACTATAACTAAGCTTAAACCTGCTTTTAATAACGAGATAAACGCCATTGTATTTTAGGCATATTGCCGTCCGAGCGGCCAACTAAAATCGACTCTAACAAATCATTGAACCTACTTTCTAGTATTTTTTTCTGTTTATTCGCTGTAACAAATTAGGGACTAATTGTCCATACACATTAGCTTCTAATAATTTGATATATAAGGTGAGATACCTACCTACTCATAACCTGAAAACTAAATATTGCATAACTTTTCATTTATTTACTTTTTGATGTTTTTTTATTTTTGAAACAAATGGAACAAATTAAGACCTTTCTTTTGATGCATAATTCGTCTATCTCCATCATATAGTTTCTGTGTAATCACGGGCGATGACTACGGCAAGTGGCGGTTCTAGCGGCCAACTATTCTTGGTCATAGCGCCTTGGTTTTTTTTGGAACAAATTCACGAAAAGAGGTGTGTATAGGAACAAATTAGGACTAATTCCTGGCAAAGTTTCATCAAGTATTATGAGGTGGCCGCGTGGTTGAAACGGACACCGGTCTTGTTATCTAAGAACACGACACTGTTTACCGTTTAAGATAAGCTTTATTAGAACTCTGGCGATAAGAGTTTTTATGTCGGCCGGCCGAACGACGTCAGCGATGACGTAATGCGCGCGGCCGTTAGGGAAGTTATGCGTTAAGAAATGCAGGACGGAGAGGTTAACCTTGATTTTATTTTAGCATTGATTTGAATAAAGTGAAATTTACAGTGTTACGTAAGTGTTTTATTTGCACCCAGTTAACGCCCTATCAGTATAGTTTAAAAAAAAGTAGAATTAATAGACATCGTAATGTTCAATTTTATCGATATTAGGTATTGTAGCAAAACTGACTTGTGCATCACTATGTGTGGAACATTCGTCCTGACATTGTTGCATCGGCCAATCACAACCGCTATATTGTCTTCGTCCCCCGAACCGCAGTGTAGTACTTTTATACTGATAAAGCAATTGGTGCAAAATTATTCCCTAACCATTCCAAAATATCAAACATGCTCAACGTTAATAATCAAGTTTTCACTTCTGCCGGCACTCCCGGAGTGCAACCCGTCTTTTTTTTTAAGTAAATATACTGAACGGCTTCCAAACCTATTTATGTAAACTAGAGTCCTATTCATAATGTTATTTTTAATTCAGCGTGTAGTTAGAAACAGCGTCTCATGCGTCACTATTTATCAATGAACACCATTTACCTTATAAATCACTGTTTCAATAAAATTTATTTTGTATACAAACTACTTCTACTTATTTATAATTTGATTTCGCTCTTATTTATCCGACTGGTACGTAGCCCAGCTTTGTCATTGCCTTCGTTTTATTTCTTAGAAGATACAGGTGGTTTCTCACACACATACTACACAACATCACGCCTGATCCTTGAAAGTTTAGGCAGAGGTATAGTCAATAGTAATATTTCGCCTGTTATGTTAAGTCCCATGTAAAAAGTAGCATATTGCTAACAACTAGCACAAATCCATATTCAAAACCAAATCAAAAATCAATTTAATCAATCAAATTGAAAAATTTCCTGATGAAAAAAAAAAACAAAAAACACTGCCCAACCCGGGAACTGAACCCAGGAGTTAGGCTCGAAAGTCGCACTTTCACTAGACTGTTTCACTATAAGACAAACATCCTAGACATGCTATGATCTATGAATGACATATCGAAGCGCCGGCGTAGCTGAATGGACCAATCACGGACGAATGCAGTCCCCCGAGTATAGTCACCGATATAGAGGAAATACACCATCCATATAAGGGTAGACGCCTATTACTGGTATTACTTAAGCTAATTGAGCGTTTATTTATTATTCTTACTCACGGCAGCTTCGGCGCCTTCTATCGTTATTTATTGATGGTAAATGAAATTAGTGGCTGATTCTATAAAATGCCTAAAAGGGTTTATCCAGGGTATTTTCTTGTCAATCTAAACCACTGAATCAGGATTCGTATTTTTATTCAAAGTTTCTATTTATTAGTTTAATATTTTCTTACTAAATGTCGTTTTATCTTATTTCGTTTAGGCTAATTAATGTCAATTTAAATTAGGGACAACTAAAAGGATTTCTATGAAAGGCAAACGAAACAGGGTACATATTAAGGGTTCCTGTGGGATAATTCTAATCTTTGGCTGTCCTATTTGACCCAAGGATTGGCCGGTAGAGAATGCCTTGTGGCATTTAGTCCGCCTATGTACCACCAAAGTACGTGAAGTAAATAAATAAATAATTCCTGATCCATCTGCAAGCAATAGCTATTCATTAATACAATCAATACTCGTAACTCTAATCTTCACCGTAGACAATTTGTAAAATCCGCAATAGCGAGCAGTTTACACGTACAATCGATTAATCAGTGCGCCCGCGCCGATGACAACAATGGCGGCGACGCGCGACGCCTGCGCATTGGGTGCGGAAGTTGTGCAGGAAACCGATCAGTGACTGGTGACACCGAAACGTAAGCTACGTAGCGTGGACAATATGACGTCATTTTCATTCATTCGAGTCATTTTGGTAATGAGCTGAGGATAACTGGTTTTAAATTTTTCTAGCTTCGTGGACACATTACAGTACCTTAAAACTCCACTTGTGGGCCAACTCATTTAACTTACTAAAAATATTAGTAAGTTGCACATTTCTCATCAAATCGGAATGGAAGAACAAACTAATTTCAAAATATAAAACTTACTGACTTGTAGATATGTAGAAAGGTCAGCAAGGTTCTGAAAGTTTAGCTTCATTGTTTTGTAACCCGCGTTAACCTTGGAAGTATCTACACATCACAGTCGGAATGTATCCATCAAAACTTACAATCTAATCAAATAACTCGACAGTGTACCGACACATCGATTCTGATTCATAGATGCTAACTATGCACAAGTTTGTTGAACTCACACTGATCGATATTTTCCACCAGCGAAGCGAAAAATTACATGGCAACAATACGCATAGCCCTCCGTACCATCCTATTTATATGTATTACAACATTCGCCCACATGCCAGACAGCCTTTAAAATACCTCAAGTGGTTTCGATATTAAAAAAAATCAAACCTCTCGAACGTTTAACATACGTAGTCCGTTTTGTTTATTGGCAGGCTGACAGACCGCTATGATAATAAAAACAAGAAAAGATTATTAAAAAGTAATTTAGTAGCTGAGCTATGCACTTACACATGTTTGTCTATGGAATCTGTTTTGACAAGTATACTGGCACCTGTCTATCGAAACTGTTCTTTGCCATCACCGTTATACTGAACCAGTACTAATCTTGAAGTGTAGACATCGTTATAAAGCTGATGTATTTTTTCCTGTTCCACTTAGTATTTGCTGTTATCGATGCACTTCACTAGGCACTTCTTCATTTTCTTCTTTTATTTCCTCATCAATATCAACCTTGTCTGTACCCATTTTATCAGCATTAGCTTTTGCACGTGGTTTCGCTCGGAAATGTTTTAAATATAGCCCATGACATTCGAGGATAATGCAGCTTTCCCTTTACTTAGTGAAAGAATGTTCGGAATCGGATCAGTAGTTCCAAAGATTACCCCCGACATACAAACTTACATATTCCCATCCACATCTACTTTGAATGTACCATTTTTATCAGCTCGAGTTTCATCTTCATCTATCAAAAGCCTTGATGATAGTTAAGAATTGGTCTCGTTGACCTCTTCAATATTTTTGGCCTGTGTAAATCAATCACTTTCAATCATTCCTAGTTGATGGCATTACGTCTGCTATTAAGAGCACAGACTTTTGAAGTGGTTGTAAACTTGCGAAATGATTTCTGAGAAGATCTTTTTTAATCACAAACAATTTTGGAGGTCCCTCGTCAAAATTCGATCTTATTCTTCGAAGGAATGAAGGCAGAGAAAATACTAAGAACGTATACCAAAAAGGTTTTCTACAGTTGTTAGAAGTCGTTGACTTTATAATGTACGCATGAATTCGCACTGCGTCGTCGACTAGGTTTCCGTTTCCTCCCGAAGCCATATAAGTACCGTGTGAAGTTTTATAATATTTTTATTACTATTCTGAATGCAAGACCCGAATTTCATGTAGCTTACACTAAATTTTCAGTGGCATTTTGAGGGTTGACTACGACCAACAATTAATTTTGAAAATGTTACTGAGTGTATGTTTTTCCATCAGAAACAAAAATTTTAAAAAAGAATTGTTCCTGTGTCTGTTCCAGAGTGAGCGATAGGTACATCCTCTGTCTAAATATTGATCAAATAAACAACAAATCAGACTGTCTGCTTGGGATACTGATACAGCGTCTAAAAAGTACAGAAAACGAAGTACCTTACATAATAGTCATAAATCTAAATCCAATGTACATATATTTGCTAGATGAGGTCCGTCCATATGCATGAGTAACGTAAATACACGCACAACACACATATCTAAATAAATATACTCTCTGTTATCCGGAACAGAGTGATTCATACGACGTAATATAAATATTCTGGGCGCGTTAATTATATTTACACTATCGGCACTCCTGCGGTAATGGTCAAGGCCACCAGGGTCATCACCTTTGACTATTTAATCACTGTTCACTACTTAATCACATGGACAGGTTATCACTTTGTTGATAAGGGCAGATATGAGTACGAGACCGTTGTAGGATGTCCGAGGGGCAATTCCCGTATTTTGATCCCAGTCCTCTCAAAATACTGTGAATTTGCCGGAACTTTTGGCTTGCATTGCGACTGGATTTTGAACGTTTATATCGTTTATTTATTATACGGTAATTGGCCTTATAATGTCTTCCGATGTTATATCTTTCAGGACTCTTTTATCTTGAAAAGCATGCTAGCCAAGCTTTCGTTGTAATACGTCTATTTTTAAAGAACTGACTCGTCTTAACTGGCCAACCATAAACTTTTGTTTGTCGTTTTTGAAATGCTCTTCGGATGAGCAATTAGAAATTCTCTCGAGACAATCGTGGCCCCTTATCCGGTCGTTTTAAGTACCATCTTTCCTAATTACTGCTTCATTGTTTGTCTATTTACGTGTCTGCCAACCAAGTACAAGTGCTGGTACTTTTCACCAATTATCGGGGTTTGATCGTTATGTACTGCTCAAGTAGACACTGTTTTCTTTACTGATTTTAGTATACAAAGTTTGGTCCCGAGAACTGTATCACTAATTTCTGGTTTTAAGCAAAACAACTGCCAAGTCGTAAGGCCAACCAGATTTTTGGGACATGACGTCATGGTTATTCAAGTAGTCATATTTGTCGAGCCACCTGCCTTAATTTCTTTTATAGATAATCCAAGTACGACTTATAGACGGAAAAGAAAGGGTGACCACTTCCTACTAAACAAAATCCGATTCCGGAAGGACCAAAAAGTAGAACGAACGATGCATGCCGTACAAACAAGAAACGATCGACAAAAGTTTGGAACTGTGTGTGTGTTAATTCGCCCTCATAAAATGACGTCACTTGGCACGAAAGCCGCAGCTGTAAAATGGCATAGTGACATCATTGCAAGGTGCGTAGGCATATCAGTGCAATTTGATGTGGACAATCGTATTACTTCCAGTTAACCGGGGCTAATGTGATATGCAAGTTTACGAGCGGATTGTTCCTCATAAACCAAGTGGTTGATGATTTATATAGATGATAGACCTAAATCTAGGTCTTGACTAGGTTTTATAACTGTTTCACCTACACTGGATGATTTGCTAGATAAGAGACGGTATATAAAGACGATGTGTAAATGCTTTTACATTTCATGCGATTTCGCATAAGCTTTGAGAACCAATAATCCACTGTTTCTTGACCAATCTCAATTCATTAGGATGTCTCATGTCTTCTTCAACACGTCTCTATCGGCTTCTTCTTCATATTTTGTCCGACCAGTACATAGCGACCTAGCTAGGCTCTGTCATTTGCCACATTCAAGTCCTAGAGGGTGCAATTAGTTATGCACGATGGCAGGAAAGAAGATGCAGCATATCCTGTGCTCCACACTCGCATTGTGTTCGAGATGGGTCGTATAAACTCCATTTAATCTAATGGAACGGCATGGCGGCAGCGGCCAACTCGAGCCCGCTATCAGCTTTCATTTCAGTAATCACCCTCTATCATATCATCTTTTATACAATCAATCCATACCTTCACCCAAATATACTGCTTTAAAGCTTTATCTCGACACTGAACCCACATTTCAAGCTCATCAAGCTAAGCCAACAGATAACCTATTCCCCCAAATTGCCTAACTCCTGACGCATAATGACCACAGATAAACAAACAGCAACACTAATTGCCCGTGTGGTTAGAAAATTGATTAAATTCCTCACCCCTCATGAATATGAATGACCGATGTCATTTACATACATTCAGTTATTATCCGTGATTGATGAACGAGTGACGTTTGTAATTATCGTAATTATTTTATTAGCGCATCAGTTTGTATTATGACATTATAGGCAATTAGGCATGACGTGTCTGCCAAATTGGCCCTGTGGTCGCCAGCGCTACTTCCGAGCATACTGTCCTGCTTTCGATTCCCAGATCGGGCGGAGTTATATTGGGTCTATCAGGAATTTCTGTGTAGCAGCCAGTCTGAATTTGCAATACACTAACACCATATTACATGAAACATAAAATGTAACTTTTCTGGCGAAATGTGGGTGATCTATTAGATATAACTCTAGCAAACCTAACCTCAGAGTAACCTTGCGGCGATTAGAGGCCTGGAGTTATGTAAAAATATGCTTATAAAACGAGGGTAGGGTAATCCTGGTTACTGGTCAGGACGTAATAAGTCGGATATGTCCCTAAATATACGCAAGTTCCCAAAGAGCATAGTCAATAATACTGCTCGCATATCGATTTGTATGCTATGAACCTCCTCGGCAGCGGAAGCTAAGTCAATGGGCCAGTATAAACCTCCTTTTAGTATTAGTTCTATGAACGGCTCGCAGGAAAGCGTACAAAACTTTAAAGCACACAACACATTCCACGAGTTCTTTTAGCTGCCATTTAATCGGCAGAAAAGCCCTAACAATAACATTTTCGCTCTAACTAAGATTATCAAGACTCCTTTTAAGTCTTTACCTTAGAAAATCTTTAATCTCGGGCTATCTAAAACAACATCACGCTCTTAGGGCAATGTACCGCACCAAAAAAGCGAGATTGAGCGATCATCTCGTTAGGCAAAACGTTTTCAACATAATGTGGTTCTTCGTACTTTGTAATAATGCCCATGTCTTGAGCTTTGTATCCTTAAAGTTGCTGTATGACGGGCTAGACCTCATAACGGTGTAGGATAGGGGTTCTCAAACTTTTGCTTTCTCGAGACGCGAAGGCGTTATTGAAAGTTTAAATTATTCACACTACTAGATTTAAACTCTCATACACAAACAGTCCAGCTACCCACAGGTCCTACAAATATTTGTTCCGGGGATAGAACCCGCGACACGCAGTGCATAATCTTCTCCTAATACTTATGCTTTTGTTCTATCACTCAATGTCCTCCTTTAAAGAAGGAGTACTACTGGCATTGTCAGTTTCCTACAGCATAATTTTTGTACCCTCGTTTGATTTGGTTTAGACCTCATCTAATCTCGTCATAATTACAATATCTGGCTATTTTCGGTGACATAAAACAGGTTGTTTATTTAGACTTAAAGACGAGTCTAAGCATCTACTTTGAGAACCAACGTTATTCTAAACCGGTCCAGTAAAGCTATCTATCGAACTTTGTAGGCGAGTGCACGTGTACTGACTACAAGCAGATTCTGTTGCACAATCGTGGTCGCAGTTGGACAATGGACGCCAGTGGCTGTTCCGACCAGCTTGTTATTGTATGTTGTGTGTGTTGTTGTTGTGTGTTGACTGTTGTTGTTAGCTTGAGAAGGTACTGTTATGATGATATTGAAAGGCAAAGCGTGACTTTTTGTTGAAAAAAAGATAATTAATTTGAGGTTTAAAATAAAGAGTTTTAAGCCGCTGTCATTTATAGAACTTTGTCATTCGTTACGGATAGTCAGAAAAACTAAAATCTGACAATTAGTCCTTTAGGGGTATGAGGAACAGGGTGTAAAGTTCCTCGATACTCCTTAGAAAAGGGAGGATCATCCGACCAGACAGGTGTTGTGTCTGGTGGGCAACTGCTCGACAGTTGCTGTCGGGTTTCGCTATACTCTTAAGTCGATGTAAACTTTATTGCGCGATGTAGGAAACTGATGTTAGTTCTTCCGTCGTGTCATAGATGGCGCTGTAGTACTTTTTGTTGTAAGTTGTTTTTTTATACGTCGCTACAGTCCTACCAAGGGTTACTGTATTACTTAGTCACTGGGTTGTGGCGGTCAGAGAGGCAGTCGCTGAATGTAAAATACTGGTTTTCTGCTCAACTGGTTATACTGAAAGCCCCAAAGATATTGGAGAATGCAAATATTGAATTGATTATTAGAATGTCGGGTCCCATAGCTACAGCTTAAAGAATTATAAATATTGTTCGATCTAAGAACTAACGGGAAAATTCCCACAGCCACAAGGAAACTTCACAGTTCAAACAAAGCCAGCTATTCTATGAAACAGCAGCTGTTTTAACCGAAGATGACACAATACCTGTGTGATAAGCAACATAATATAAGCATTTGAGGTCAACGGTCACGCTGGCTGCGATCAGGAATGCGACAGCATTCCGAATCGGCACCCATCGAACTGTGAACTTTTGTCAGAGCATCCGCAATGCGAAAATATACCTTGTTCCTAAAGCTATAAAGTCCAAGATTATATTGAGCGCCCTTCTGCTTTAAATAGAAATTAATTAGAACTACACTATTTATAAATGCCTGTCTATTAAAGAAACGTTGTGTTTACTTATGGTTTTTGCTGATTCATACGATAACGTGAACCTCGTAATAACTTTAATTGGTTTTGCTAATGTTCGGACTGAGTCATCACAGTTAATATTTTTACGTCAAATGTTTGACAGCAAAGCTAGAAGGCGCCATTAGTAAACTACATCGGAATACCTTCACTATTGTATTCAATTGAGCTGGCTTTCACGTGGCCTGATTTTCGTATAATGATATGGTGGTACCAACATGATGTATGGTCAAATATCGGCCAACAAAAGCGGTAATTACACCTCTATCTTTGCATTTGAATGCGAGAATGATACATTGACCGTAATGACCGCCACTCAGAGGTAGCTCTACCTACCTACATAGTGATACTTAAGCGCGATGATATGTAAAAATATTGGTCATTCATGCTCCCAAAATATCCGAATACGTAGTAGACATGGAAATCCTTTCATCTTTTAAATTCACAGTTTGTATAATTGATAGCTGCCATTTAACACGTCTGTCCTCCAATTACACATTTCATTAGGATATTCTGACGGAGATACTATCGTAGTGTTACTCTTATAACACACACAAGTAGACAGACGAGTGGCAAATTGATAGTAGACATACTGTTTGTACGTGATTAATTTAAAATTGTTCATATTAGCCAAGTAACGACACCAAAGCGTAGCAAACTAACACTTAGTTTATCTCTGACAACAATGCATGACAAAATTATTGTAGTGTTTTACAAAAAACCGGCTAAGTACGAGTCGGACTCGCGCACGAGGGGTTCCGTACCATTATTTATAAAAACGAACAAAAAAAACACTTTTTTTTGTATGGGAGCCCCCCTTAAATATTTGTTTTATTCTGTTTTTAATATTGGTTGTTATAGCATCAACAAAAATACATAATCTGTAGAAATTTCAACTGGCTAACTATCACGGTTCATGAGTTACAGCCTGGTGACAGACGGACGGACAGACGGACAGCGAAGTCTCAGTAATAGGGTCCCGTTTTACCCGTTTTTTTTTTGGTACGGAACCCTACAAACGGTCTCGAGTTGAAAAGCGAAATGTTTTGACAACTCTTCTCAATTATGTTGTCGAGTCGTCTCTATAACTACTTCAGCACGCGTAGCATGATCGCCGTAGAAACGGGCTATGTCGACGGAAGAATCGACAAACGGACACATTTTGATTGTCTATCTGTCATTATGTCGATTCTTCCGTAGACAAAACTCGTTTCTACAGTGCTACGCTACGCGTGCAGGTGGAAGCGACAGGGTGGGGTTAAATGAACTTAAAGGGTTTGTATTGATGATTTAATGACTACAATTATGTCAATACGTACGTTTTACGGCCGCGAATCATATTTAATTCAACATAACACTGGCAGGTAAATTGCAAAAAAATAAAGAAAATTTTAATTTCGCGGGCCACCCTATTGCTTCCACCTTAACTAGCTAAAAACTAACTAACTGTCAAACGTTAAATTCTGGGATTGCCAGCAATCGGAATCTTATAGCTGTTTCCGCTAGGGGCTTACCCTATATTACCGTAATTGACTCTTAGCCACTCCACAAGCGTTATGCTTTTGTAATCAAATCCCTTGACTTAAGATTTGCTTAGCTACGTACGAATAACTATATTCATACATAACATAATTATCTAACATACTCAGGTATTCGCAGCAGTATCACATACCTATGCAATTTACCGACAACACGTTTGTCCGCGCGAGTTCCCACGTTCCTGTTCGTAGTCGATAACTAAACGTCATTATATTTTTTTTATAAGTAGTAATCGTTTGTTAATACGCAAGTGCAAGATAATTATGCGTTTAGAGATAACACTGAATGACAGGCGCACGCGATGGTATAAAAAAAACCGGCCAAGTGAGATTCGGACTCGCGCACCGAGGGTTTCGTACAAAAAATATCAAAAATATTTTTATTAAATGATGTAACTAAAAATTTCCATTATCTGTGCTATAAGACGTTGCTTCGTACCAAATTTCAAGATTCTGAGTTCACGGTAAGTACCCTGTCCTGTAGGTTTTGATTCCCTTGCGAGTGTCGAAATTTTGCGGAATAAACGGCTGTATCTTTTGATTGCGGCGGCTTAGAAGTTGCTCCAAGGGACAGTAGACCTGAGTATTTGATATAAATTCCAGCTTGATACCTCCACGCGTTCCTGAGAAAAAGGGTTTTGACAGACAGACAGACGGACGGAGAACAAAGTGATCCTATAAGGTAACCCTAAAAACAATAGCTGTCTCCTAAAAGGATTTAATCACTTTATTACTGTCCCTTTTTTTACGGACAAAAAAAAGATGAGGTTCTAAGTCGTGGCGTATGTAAACCAGATTTTTGGTTGACATTTAGGGAGATATGAAGTGGCAGTAAACAATGTGTAAAGATGTTCAAACCTTTGTATCTAACCATGAATAAGGCAAAATACAGCAATATCAATTTATTTACCAACAAAAGACTGAGTAGAGTCACATAGTATAAGAATAACCGTTTTTTGTTTGCTAAATCGATGCCCACAACACTACCCAGTTGCTAGTACATACTAAATACTACATAACAAGTACTATAAGTCAGACATCTTTGCACGTTTCGTGACGTCAGCCCATTGTGTTGGAGGTGTCAAAACGGCAACAAAAACCTCATTCTATCACTTAATTACCCGCCTATTCAAATTTGTCGGATGTAATTGGCTTATAGGCAATCCTGTCGATAATTTATGCTCTATCCTTTTTTAATTTTTTGTTTATTTAGGGATCTGTATGGAATATAAGTGCAATCAGTTACTTTTTTCAGAATTGCACCTACTTACTTTTGTCTCTGCAGCGCCCAAAGGTTATTCAATGGAGAATACCTATGAACTTATTTCTGTCGCTGTATGTGCTGATATGATGATGAATAGTGGATAATTTTAAATTGAGGAAAGATATTTGTAAATAAATTATTTTTTCCTGTCTAAATCTTATCTGAAATGACTTAAATGCCTCTTGCTAATATTGTGTTTTCGTCATCACATCAGAAATCAATACCGCGTATCAGACTTACTACTTTTACACCATTCCGCACTAGAACCGCGTCATGAATCAAAGCTCATTCCCTTTCACAGATAGAAGACCTGTATCCCTGCAGTGGGAACGATATATTGTCTAATCAAAAATTTACAGCGCTGCGCCGCGATTCGCTGCAGAGCGCGGTACAGTGGGATAATCGCCTTACAGATAAAGAATACATTTTTTTTAAACCAACCTATTTTGTCCCACTACTGGAGTAAGATCTCCACCATAAACAAAAAGCTAACAAGTCCATTCTCCTTTGTCCACAGACTGTCCAGCACGGTTTCCCACACAGAGCATCAGCGCTAGCATGGGACCCGCTCCTGCGAGTGGTGGCGCTCGGCACAGCCACCGGCGCCCTCAAGGTCTACGGCAGACCCGGCGTCGAACTATACGGACAGCACACAAACTCGGACTCGGCCGTCACACAGATACATTTTATACCTGGTAAGTACCTCCTGCCCGAGGGTCTATGTTAGCCAGTAAGTGGGTTATTGTTGGGCAGTCGCTCTATGTAAAATACTAGTATTTCGCTGCATCTGATTAGACTGGAAGATGACCCTAACATAGTAGGGAAAAGGCTAGACATGATGAAAAAGTAAGCAGAACACTACTGTTAGCTGGGAATCAAATGGGTTATTCCCTGAGTACCCCGAGGCCCCCGTCTCGGAGAACCCCGATTTTATTTTCTTGATAAACTCCATCAAAAGTCGGTTTAGCTTAAAAGTACCGTCAGCAGATATTTATTATTATCAAACTACTGTGAGAACAATTATTTGACATTACACTGATTTAGTATGTTTTGAAAAGACTGATTGAACATGTTAATCCTTTGATTTTTAAAACTTTTATTACTAAAGTTGATTATAATACCTGTTTTTAAAAACTGTTATTTATAATTGTAAATACTGTTATTTTTTCCATGTATTTTGATTTTCTGCTTTGAAAAAGTAACTATTTTGATAATAATTAAAACCTGTGATCCTCTATATTGTATAGTCTGATCTTTACAGGCAAGTATTATAATTTTAATGCGTAAAAAAAAACATATTTATCGTCTGCTGACTTTTAAGGTAAACTGACTTTTTATTGTGTTATCAAGATAAAACTAAATCGGGGTCCTCCGGGACGGTGGCCTCGGGGATCGAGGTACTCAGGGCATAACCCAATCAAATGAAGATCAAGAGAATGACGTGTAGGTCCATTTATTATAGTCATTCTATTAAAGATGGTAGAGATGGCGGGATTCGCTGGACTCGTTAAAGTATCGCAGTAGACCGGGAACAATTAAAAGAGAGACCTTTGCCCCGCCACGCCTTAAAACTGGCTCACCCAGACTAGATGGATATTTTGAATTATTCCTTTCCATAATAGTTTTTCAGCTCATCTTTATTGACTATCATAATTGTATATATTGTAATTTTATAATTGTATTTTTTTTTTAATGATTTCATTGTTTACTTAATCAAATTTTATGCCTTAATTTTTTTCTGTAAATGGTTTATGCTTTCCTGGAATAAATGAAATTCAATTTAATATACTGATGTGGGTAATTTATTGCTGAAAGGACACTCAAAGTTAATTTCTACAACGTTAGACAAATAGAACTTGTCAAGTATGTGGAAAGGTAGAACTATTTGAAATAAACAATCATAAATGGCACAGTGACATGACAGACTACTGATAAAATTATAAAGTTGTGCTATTTGAAATATTTTAAGGTGAGCCACTACCTGGATTAGATAAAGTTTCAGGTAATTGATGACTTATTTTATTTTGATCATTTGAATCAGATTATGGTCTTGATGATAAATAAATTGAAAGGTGTTGTTATGCTTTAAAATATCTTAGCCGAACATTACATAATATTCAAAACTTAAACTCAAAGCATTTATTTCAATTAGACCATTACAGGCACTTTTGACAGTCAAAAAACAGAACAAAACGCAAAGCTACAGTCCCAGACACAAGGCATAATAACTTGTGAAAGTACTGTAGTTGCCCATTCCAAAGCGTAGATGTCTATGGAGCAGAATGGGCAAGAAACTCCATGGACACTCTTTTAAATCAAAATATTGTTACAATGCTTGGTTACATCATTCATGTTGAGAATTACAAATAATTATGTGAGAACGGTGTAAAAATACGTCCAAGTTAAGAGCGTCCAGCATTTTTTAAGTGATGAATTCAAAAATAAAGTAATTAAAATAAACCGTGGAATCTAAGAGATGACCAGTCATCACAACTGATAGCGCCCGTTCTGATGAGGATTTACAGAAATAATATATGTATATCCTGAAAGAAAAAGATCTGAAACAGTTAATTTAACTCCATAAAAACACCACAAAAGTAGTTTCCTCCGAAACCATGGGCACTCCAATTAAATTACATTTTATTCGTCTTAAAATATAAACAGATAGGAATAAAACACATATTTCGATAGTTCACAGCAGCTTGCCTGCGCCCACGCATTCAGTTTATTATGAAACGTTTAGTCACACCGAGTGACTTTGATAAGGTATTATTTTAGGACATTATTCATCTGTGTCTCACTCATGAAATACCCCACTTACGCCCTTTTTTTAGATCGCTCCATGTACAGTCACAACGACATTGTAAACTAAGCTAAAAAGCGATTTATTTTTCAGTTAAGGTTCAGATTCATGGTATTTTGAAGTGGGTAGCTGTTATTAGCTTTATGAACTTCAAAATTCCATGCTCACAACAGCAAAAAATACCATCGAAACATAGATGAAATATTTTTTTTTAAGTTGCTAAGTGTACCCATCCGTACACGTACATGTACTTGTACAGCACTATGGTAAAGTAGGTATGTGTGTAGATAATATTCAATACTCGATATCAGATATTATAACATATTTTGGGGCCCTAATTATGTTTGATAAGAAAATCCAAACGTAAACAATATGTAACGTCGAAATTTTCGATATTTAATTTGGTCAAATCTTATCGAAAGATAATATTTAGCAGAAATGATAAGAGTGCAATGAATTAACAGAAGAACCTGGCCTCTGGGGTTAGGTACCTATTTAGGTAGATGTAATAATTTCCAAAAGGCTAAACTAACAGTTCATTGATCGGTTACTACTAAGTGATAAGGGCGAGGTTATTAACATTTATCAGGCATTAGTAACTCCAGTATCGCGGAGTTCCCGGCACAAAATTGGCCATCCCCGAACCATACCTACTTACTGTGAATAATCTGCGTTTTAGCAGTCATCCAGGATGTTGGATGACAGCATCCGTTAGTAGCAAGACGGGAAGTCGACTATTTTAGTCGGGAATCACGTAATCAACAGATAAAACTAAAATGAGCACTACTTTAGGAGCACATTTTTATTTGCATACGAATCAAAGATATGTTTGAACGTAGAAGGTTGTTAGAATCGAAAAAGACTAAAATGATACACACTAACGGCTGATACGGAAAATACGTGTTGCATTAGCTCAAATTAAATTGGTATATGGTAAGGCCCTAATGTTTCCAGCTTCAACGATAAAATCAAGGGTTAATATCCAAACAAAAATGGATTGAAATATAGGACTAGATTGAACAAAAATATTACGATTTTACTAGAGAAAACTTCAGTAATTTAGTGACATGATAGTTTTAAATCTCTGATTATTAGTGCAAGCCGGAAACTAGGACCTCATCATCATCATCATTCCAGCCGAAAGACGTCCACTGCTGGACATAGGCCTCCCCCAACGCCACATTGACATAAGGGAGGTTTTGCCATAATCGCCACGCTTGGCAGGCGGGTTGGCGATCGCAGTACGGTTGTTACAAAAGCACATAGAACGCTGCTGCCCATTCTCTGGCAAGTCCCTTATATGCCTCTTACAACACCCACGGGAAGATATGGGATGGTGATATTCTTTACGTCTGACACCATACGGAATAGAACTAGGACCTACTACATGATAATTGGGGGCCAGGAAAATCAATCAATATTTTAACAAACCTTATAATCAATTATGTCATTCTCCTTTCAGGCACAGGCCGTCTAGTATCACTCTCCGACGACAACAGCCTCCACTTATGGGAGATAAACGAGAAATCTCTAGTGGAGCTGAAGACATACATATTCGAGGGAAAGAACAAAAAGATCTCGTCGCTATGCGTCGAGTCGACGGGCAAGCACCTGCTGATTGGTACCGAAGGAGGGAACATATACAACCTGGACCTTAACACGTTCGCCGTCACCGAAGATGTGATATATCAGGATGTTGTTATGCAAAAGTAAGTAAAAACTAGTTCGTTTGACATATTATTCTCAGGTACTTAAGCTGATAACAATAATTTGCTTGAATCAGAACTGCACTTAAGTAGTTCCTAAAAAAGTTATAGTGGGATCCTTGTCTCTGACATAGAGGCTGCTGATGAAAGACGCTGCTGCACATAGGCCTCCCCGTGCATTGCCCCAACGACTAGTGATCCGCTTCCTTCACCCAGCGGCCAATGCTAAACGCCTTGATTGATCGAGAACCGGATCTTGTTATGTTTACGTGTAACAGTAAAGCTATGCTTAATTATTTCATAAAGTTATAAATAAATGCACGCTTTGGTGCACACTGTAAATGCGGCAAGTAGGGAAGGTTGCTATGAATGGACCACTTAACTTTATGACCTCAAATCTCAAAAAGTATAAGTGTTAAAATGAAAGCAGTTTATTATTTTTGTTTCGTAAGATCTTTATTTGTAATAATCAAACTCTCAAACAATTCGGGCTAACACTTTTTTATATAAACGAAGTAAACTGAATCTTGGGCTGTTGCCTTCTTTGGACCATGAGCACCTTCATTGAACCACCAAGTTGCCATCAATGGACTTCGAGAAATTTGTTCTAGAGGTCCATTCGAGGCAACTAATTATAATTATCAATTTATTTCCTAAAATAAATAAAAGCTCCTGCTCTTATTCTGAAGGGAGGTCACTTTCGGAACTCAGTATTTGGACGTGTTCTTTAGCTTTCTGGTTAAATCCATCTAACCTTCGTTTCTTTCGGCACTCCATATATTCTTCTTGCTTCATTTAAACCAACTCTTTGTTTCCTTACAGATTGTTTCATTCCATGCAAAGTACTTTCTTTTATTTGGCGACATTCTGGAATTTTATATTTATATAATTATTTTGACCAAAAAAATACAATCAAAAGTTGCTATGATTGGACCGGTCCAACGGTGGAACTGTCTTGAGGTCCATTGATGGCAACCAGGTACTGGTTAAGAAAAACTAAACTAAAATACACATGGTCATGATTAGCCAAAAAGTAATAATACTCAGGGAATCTCAAATAAACTGTCCGATATTTCATAACAGTGCACGCAGACAAATATGAATACAATGATACTTACGTCAAATTGTTCTGAACGAAATTATAAGATTTTGACCGTCGCAATCACAACCACACGCGTCACTCCTCGCTATGTGCCGCAGCGTCACTGGGGTAAGAGGGGGGTGCAACTGTATCGCCAGGGACTCGTTTCGACTAGTTTGGGTGTTGCTAGCTTGCACAGTTTTGGAAATACCTTGGTGGTCCAATGAAAGCGCTAGTCCAATGATCGCACCTATTTGTATAAATAAATAAATGTAGATATGCGCAAAATATCTAGACCTTCACTAGGTCAACGTTTTAAAAGATTGTTTGAAGCAAATCTCCTCTAATCCAGACTGAAATGTCCAACAATTATTTAAATTGTTTATGTTTCTACAAAAGTTTACTAACAAAACAATCTTTAAAATAGTTCTGTAAAAAATAAATGTTGATCGATTTATTTCTGATTCAGGTGTCTGTTGTGTTACACATGAAACATTTTATGAATTTAGTTTCCGGCCGGCTTTCAATGTCCATTCATTCGTTTGGTTTACAAATACTGATGTTATAGTAGTATTAATACAAATAATTACGTTCTGAAACGAATTTATACTGAAAGCTAGCTCGAGTAAAAATAGTGGGTTTAAAAATGAGAGACCTTTATTAAGAAAAATCGTAAGGTAGGACGGTCTTGAGAGCAGCGGTGGCCCAGTGGTGGCAGCCCCGACTTAAGAGCAGTAAGTCGTAGGTTTGAACCGAAGCAGGCGCCTTACTTTGTGTAATTTATTTCATCACCGCTGCTCTCAAAACAGTGAAGGAAAACATCGTGAGAAAACCGGCATGTTCTAGAACTAAAAAATCGAAAACATGTACCAACTCACACTGGGCCCGCGTGGTGAATTATACTCCCTCTCAATGAGAGGCCTGTGTCCCAGCAGTAGGAACATTATAGGCTGACGATGAGGACGGTCTTAGGCTAGGAGTAGCGATGACGTTCTTAGGGTGGCCGCCTGAAAATTTGCCAAGAATCTAATTAAATGGCGTGTAATTGAAGAGGCCATTGCCTGCAGTAGACTGCTGTAGGCTGACGCTGCTGTGGCCTACTAATATTTTATGTGAAAGTTTATATTTTTGTATGAATGTTATTCAATGTGGCAAAAACGGCTGAACGAAGGATTTGGATGATAGTTGTCACAAATATCTAAACTAATATTATAAAGAAGAAAGATAAGATTATTTTTTTGTTGCGATTTAGCTCAAAAACTACTCGACCGATTGTAAAAAGTCTTTCACCATTAGAAAGCTACATCTTTACAGATTAACATAGGCTATATGATATAACAATTTTAGCGGACGAAATCGCCGGCGAAGTGCTAGTAGATTATAATCTGAATTAAAACTTTTATCCCAAATGTTCACGCAACGAAGTCGCGGGCGGAAACATGTGTCTTAATAAAAAAAAACCTCCGTTTTCCTCATTTTTCAGTTGTCCAGAAGACTTCAAAGTAAACCCAGGTGCGGTAGAAGCCATCTGCGAGCACCCGAAGGTCCCGTCCCGCCTACTGATTGGCTACAACAGAGGACTCGTCGTGCTATGGGACCGCGTCGCCGCTGCGCCCACGCATACCTTCGTGTCCAATCAACAGCTCGAGAGCTTGTGTTGGAATGATGAGGGTATGTAGCTTTGATTGTGTCAAAAAAAAAGTTTTGTAATAATTAACCTTTTGAACGCATTGTCACATATACGTGACAAGCAAGCGCATGCTCTGTACGCCAACGACACAAATATGTTACAAAAAATGTGGTGCACTATAACACGAAATAAGCAATTCAAATCATTACTTTTGTGTGTGATTATTTAAATATCTTTAAAAAGTGTTCTCTTAAATATTAAATGTCTTATCAAGAAATAAGTTAATAATACTTTTGAAATCCCATTTTTTTATTTATAAACATTTGCGGCGAATTTGTAGCTTTGCGTGGAGGGCACGCTCGTGCGTTTATGCTCTGGCGTTCAAAAGGTTAATAGGAATCTTTGAAAAGAACCTGTAATAAAAATCGAATATGTACTTAAAGACTCCGTGCCTCGGAAAGCACGTTAAGCCGTTGGTCCCGGCTGTCATTTGTAGATCTTTGACAGTCGTTACGAGTAGTCAGAAGCTAAAAGTCTGACATCCAGTATTACCAAGGGGTATCGTATTACCCAGTTACTGGGTTGTGGAGGTCAGATAGGCAGTCGCTTCATGTAAAATACTGGTACTCAGCTGCATCCGGTTAGACTGGAAGCCGACCCCAAGATAGTTTGGGAAAAGGCTAGGCAGATGATGATGTACTGACTGCATGGGGATCAATCTTATCGGGCAATCTTCTTTTCAACATTCGGGCAATTTGAATTTCGGGGGCTATCCTGGCGCTTTCCCCTTAGACGTTTTAATTATTCAACGTTTTCCACAGGCGAGCACTTCACCTCATCCCACAACGACGGCTCGTACGTCACTTGGGAAGTGGCCGGCGCGGCCAGTGACCGGCCCCTGAAGGAGCCCATCACACCGTACGGACCTTACCCCTGCAAGGCCATCAACAAGATCCTGAACAGGACCAGTGTCGATGGCGATGAGATCACTATTTATGCAGGTATGGTATATTTATCATTTTAACCTCAAAAGTGCCTTTTGATCTAGTGGTCGTAAACGTGACTGCTGAGCATGATAACTAGAGATCGGATATTCGGATGCATATTTACCTAAAGTTTGAGTGTTGACTAGTATGGAGCGCGCGTCAGTATGGGAAAAGGAGGTTATTTAAAAAAAAAACTACTTACTTTTTCGTTTAGCTCCAAATGAATTATGCCCAGACATATTTACCATTTTGTTTTAGCATTCGACATTTCAGCACAAAAATACGAATGCAAATAGTTGTTGTATTTTTTCCTTGTTATTTTCAACAAACTTGCCAGGTTTTCATCATCATCATCATCGTCTGTATGGTGTCGGACGTAAAATACTCGTTACGATATTTTGATTACTACATTTTATACTTACCTAAAGAATTATGAAATTTCGCAATCCCGCGACAAAAATTGGCATTTAATTAGCCGCTTCCATACTTTTGTACCTTTTGCCAAGAAAAAACGTACTTTAGGTAAATATGCATCCGAATATCCGATCACTAATGATAACGCCCTGGGTTCGATTCCCGGGTCAGGCAAATTGCTATTGGGTTTTTCAGTACCAGCCACGGAGACTGGATTTGTGCCCAGTTGATGGCAATAGGCTCGCCCCTTATTAAATGGGACTTAAACATAACTGGTGAAATGTGGGTGTACTTACTATTAGGTACACCTCTGTCTAATCCTTCGGGGACTATAGGCGTGATATTATGTATGTTAAAACTTCGAAAATCCATAGAAAACAACTTACAGGATAAAACTGAGTTAAGAGTACTGAGTAAGAAGTTATAAAGTTACTAGTGTTTTGCACACATACGTCAAACGTGTATATCACAGACAAATTCTATGTGGTAAAACAGAACCCGTAGTTTACAAGTGCAATTCACACTGGGCAATTCTCGTTTTTAGGGTTCCGTACCCAAAGGGTCAAGCGGGACCCTATTACTGAGACTTCGCTGTCCGTCCGTCCGTCCGTCTGTCACCAGGCTGTATCTCATGAACCGTGATAACTAGCCAGTTGAAATTTCTACAGATTATGTATTACTGTTGCTGCTATAACAACAAATACTAAAAACAGAATAAAATAAATATTTAAAGGGGGCTCCCATACAACGAAGTGATTTTTTTTCTCGTTTTTATAATAAATAATGGTACGGAACCCTTCGTGCGCTAGTCCGACTCGCACTTGGCCGGTTTTTTTTTTTGCTCATTGTCTTAACAATACTTTTTTGATTGCAGGTGGTATGCCGCGAGCTTCATACTCCGACAAATACACGGTCACAGTGCAACAGGGAGAGAAACACGTTGCCTTCGATTTTACTAGCCGAGTAAGTATTAAATTAACAAAAATCATGTTACAACGAGTTCGAATGATAAGGTGTCTTAACAAATAATAACACTGAGATGATGGCTGATAGACATGTTCGGACGAAGAAGCCGTCCGAAAATGTCTAACATGCTGCGCCGCCCCCTAATTCCTATCCTATACTGTTAAATGAGCATATTTTTAATTACGTTATCGGAAACGGGTCTAACGATTTCGATGAAAGTTGCAATATGGGGGTTTACGAGGGCGAAAAATCGATATAGTCTACATATCTAGGCCTCCTTTCTGGGAAAACTCGTGGTCTCCATTTCCACCATAGATACTTATTGGAACAAGGGTATTTATGAAGCTTCATCACTATCGTCCGAACGTTGTCCCATATTACTTGGAGTCATTTTCTTTTCTTCTGTCCTTACCCGTCAACCGTCACACTACCATATACTCCTTTTTCTATCAAACTATTCCTCACATGATCCACCCATCTTGTTTTATAGATGAAGCCTCAGTCGTCTTTTAATAATACGTTTGTGTCCGTCAGGTAATCGACTTCTTCACAACGACGCCGGTGCCGCCGGACGGCGTGCCACTACAAGAGGACCGGCCGGACACTCCCGCACAGATGCTGCTACAAACCGTCAACCAAGTCGCCGCAGCTTTGGTAAGATTCGTACTTGTCGTGTTAAGGTTGACGAGTTTTCTTCCTTTTTGCCAAATACCTAAGTGCTCCACGCAAACCGTTTGATTTGAAATAAAACAATATGCCTGAGTCTTTTTAATTCCCTTAAATGTCCAGCATCCTTACCTCGATTTGGTATCATTTCTTTTCTAAGTAGTTAGTCCGACAACCAGTCCCACCAAGGGTCATCATATTACTCAGTACTAACTGGGTTGTGGAGGTCAGATAGGCAGTCGCTCCATGTAAAATACTGGTTTTCAGCTGCATCTAGTTAGGTTGGACGCCGACCTCAACATAGTTGAAAAAAAGGCTAGGCAGATGATGAATTGTAACTGTGAAAGTTCAAAACATAACCTTGCCTGTAAAAATATAAGCCTGAAATTAATTTACTTTCCAGGTGGTACTAGCAGAAGAAGAGCTAGTAGTGATAGACCTGTGTGACGACCGCTGGCGTCCACTCCGCCTGCCCTACCTCGTGTCCATACACGCGTCTGCCGTCACGACGGCGCAGCTGGTCGACAATGTGGCTTCCAACGTCTACGACAATATTGTGGCTGCTGGTGAGTTCATTTTGCATGAGATGCTCGTGGATTGCAGGCTAAAATCCAAATGTAATCTACAGATTCGAGTAGGTACTTAGGTACCATAGACATCCGAATTTGTCAAGGCTGCCAATGGTAAAAAAAAAATACAATTGATTCAGCGAGTGTGTTTTAATTTAAAATATCTACTTTTGAATGACTTACAGTCAAAAATGAAAAGGTCAGGTATTCTCTTGATTAACTATTACTTGCAATAACAATATGCCTTATTTGTATTCTTTTGAAAAAGTTATGGAAATCGAACGTATTTGAAAATCGCTTGACCTTTTCGAACTTTGACTGTATTCTTTGACCTATTTAAATCAGTCAAATTCTCAAATCATAGAATAAACTTTTTTTTTTAATTTATTTTCGGGTCTTGAGTTCGATTCCCAGGTCGGGTTAGTGTTATTAGGTTTTTCCATCAGGAATTTCCCAGTAGCAGCCAGGTGCCCGGTTGATGGCAATAGGCTCGCCCCCTTTTTTCATTGGACTTATAACTGCAGAAATGTGGGTGTTCTAATGGCTACCTCTGCTTAACCGTTCGGGGATCACCAGCGTGATGTTATCTTATGTTTATTTATAATATTCGAATTATCTCGCAGGCCAACAGCAAAGCGACAACGTGTACTCGGAGAGCGCGTGGCCGATATCGGGGGGCATCACCGAGTCGACCGAACATGCCGAGCGGCAGTTGTTACTGACGGGCCACGAGGACGGATCCGTTCGCTTCTGGGACGTCACCGGCGTCGCTATGACGCCGTTGTACAAGTATACTACGGCACAACTATTTAGGTGAGTGTACTGCACAATATATGGTTAATTTTAGTCTAAATTAACACATCTGTGGCGGGTCTAGCTAATGTGGGTGGGTGGTGTTTAAAATCGATGTGTAGTGTACATGGTAGGGTCCAAAAGTTTACACAGATTAGATTGATCAGAGATTTAAACCTATCATGCCACTGAAATTCTGAATTTTTCTCTAGTAAAAAAGTTATATTCTTGTTCAACATTGTCGTATTTCAATCCAGTTTTGTTTGAATATTAATCTTAATTTCTTAGTTGAGCCCGGAAACTTTTGGACCTTATTACTACTATAAAAAATTGATGAAGATGTATTGGTACATTTTATGAAGTCGTTCAAACACAACCGTGCTGTCATGCGAGTAGAAGGCTACATGCTCTGGCTACGTCCCTGACACGGCACGGACGTGCACGATTATACCTTTAAGTATTTCAAAAGTTTACAAGGCGATCTTGAATGTAGGGAAGAAAATAAATAGTTTTTTTTTTCAAATCTGTTATTAATATTCTAAAATAATAGTAAACGAATTCCCCACTAACTTACTAAATAAATGACTTAATTAAAAATAAAATAGTGGAAATTCTACATGCTTACTTATTTCTTGTCTAAGATACTTAAGATAATAGATATTATTAACAAAAATCTAGTTTCTTCTAAATGATGATTATACTAGATGTTATTTTGCATCCTCGTCAAAATTCAGGATGTTGTCACAAAAGACATAAATAATCAAAATATATTACGGTACCTAGATAATTAATAATAAAAACACTGCTATTTTTTGGTTAAATTTGTCAGTATTTCAGAGTAAACCCCCTTAACATGGTTTAGGGAATAAGAAATTATCGAATAAACGTTTGAGATTTTTTTATGTGTGTAAGCGAGGTTATAAGGCAAGGATCAGACAGGCCGCGTTTAAAATACGGGTGGTTCACACTTACCGATTTCCGTAAATCAATTCGTAATCACGGGTCGTGAATCTTTAGCATAGTTACCTCCTTGAATTTGACGAGGATGCAAAACAACACCTTGTATAACCTGCTAAAATCACTCATAGCTTGCTATAGAGGCGTCGACACACAGGGGGTATTTGACATGGAGAGTTGTGGAGATGTTCTAATGGAATGTTCTTGACATTTGTAACACCAAACATTTTAGTTGATACCTGTTATGGGAAACAAAATTTTTCCGAAAGTTATTTAGTTAGTTAATTACTAGGTAATACAATAAATACCCTCTGATAAGTCTATCAGAGGGTATTTATTCGAGTCAGTGGCCCGAAAGTCTGACAACCAGTCAGTTGTCAGACTTTCGGGCCACTGACTACTTAACGACTGTCAAAGGAAACTGTATCATCCTCCTTTCCCTAATCCCAATTATTTGGCAATAATATTGTATTTATAGCTCGTGGCTAAATAGTAACAGCCGCACGGGTCGATCTTTAAGGTTAAGCCGTTAGCTGGTCCGTGGATGGGTGACCATAATTTCATACCGACTTTTCTCCGTGCCTCGGAAAGCACGTTAAGCCGTTGGTCCTGGCTGTCATTTGTAGATCTTTGACAGTTGTTACTAGTAGTCAAAAGCCAAAAGTCTGACATCCAATCTTACCAAGGTATTGTATAACGCAGTTACTGGGTTGTGGAAGTCAGATAGGCAATCACTTCATGTAAAGTACTGGTACTCAGCTGCATCCGGTTAGACTGGAAGCCGACCCCAAGATAGTTAGGGAAAAGGGTGGGCAGATGATGATTGTATTAATAATATAAGCCAAGAACATACTATTGAGTCACTTCAATCCCGACCCTAATGCCTTCTGTGTGTAGACGCCTTTAACGTTAGCTAACGATATGTTCCTCTGCTTATTGCTTGCTCATAACGAAGTGGGCTCAAACGGTCGACCACAAGGTAACAGATAATGTTGTAAGCATGGAAATTTTATTTTAATTGCCAACTGCATGCTTCTTTTATTTATTTTTTACATTCAATCCAGGCATCCTACTAATAATATTACAAATGCGAAAGTCACTCTGTTTGTTTGTTTGCATGTATGTTTGTTTGTTACCTTTTCACGACTAAACGGCTGATCGGACCTGAATGAAATTTGGCAAGAAGATAGATTTCAACCTGGGGAAGGACATAGGCTATATATAATCACGCTACGACCAATAGGAGCGGAGCAGCAATGAAAAATGTTGCGAAAACGGGGAAAATGTGACGCAGACGAAGTTGCGCGGGACAGCTAGTTTTTTATAAAAGTAATGCACGCAGTATTAAGGATGTTATTAGTTCAGTTTACTATGCATAGTATAGTTAATTTTTCAATCTATCCTGTTTTTTTTTCTCTGAGGGAGTGAACATACTTTTCGACGTAGAATCGGCTTAAGCTGGTCAGAAAGAACATAACATAATATCACGCCTGTAATGACCGAAGGGTTAGGCAGTGGTGTGCTTAATAGCACTCCCACATTTCGCCAGTTATGTATATTTCCCATGTAATTGAGCGAGCCTATTGCTATCAACCGGTCACAGATCCAGACAAATTCGATTTCGATTCGACAAGTTGTATGTCTATCTTGTTTTGGCATTACGAAAGCGAGCGAGATAGACATACGACTTTCCGAATCGAAATCGAAACCGAGCGTTTGTGAATACGGGGGCTGGTCAGAAAGAACTTTATAAAAGAAGTGAAAACGAAATCATGTGCCTCGTTTTGGTTCGGCCTTCGCTACTGATACTAGACTCAACGTCGGATTATTCGATATTACTGCATTTACATACAAAAAGCTCTAAATGACGGGCTCTAGCCGATTACACCTCTATAACTGTGGTCACTCCGTTCTTGTTGTAACCTGTTATTTTTCTCATAAATCATATCATTACGAATATTTAACGTATTTTATTTAACACGTCTATTAAAATACCATAGTTCATAATCATTACCTTAATCCAATGTAAGCTGAGAAAAAGGAGCGACTTACTTTCCGATCAATTTTTTCTCAGCTTTGTAGATTTATTTGTGATACCCTCCATTTTCATAATTTTGGCCTGAAACTTTGTGCCGTGTGGTCCCCGAAGACCTCTTTCACACTGAGTATCGCAAAATGGAACTTAAACAAACGAAAATAGATAACGAATTTTATATTTTTACGTCACTTGCCTTGGCAGTCACGCCGCGCAATTTTCACGCTAACTTTCGTTGCGAAACGCGGTCTATCGCGCTACATTTTCGCAGCCGCGTTAAGTTGCTTACGGGTGAAAGCAAATTTACACGCACAGGTCAGGATTTCCTTGCATATGTCTCCCTTTATGCCAGTCCAATAAACACTTAGAATTGGAACCTACTTAAGTGAGAGGTTCAATCGCGCGTTGAAGTGCGATTTCGATACGAAAGAACTCAGGTGCTCGCGACCGGCCTTCTCGCTCCATCAAACGATGTCTTTATGTGACAGAATGAGATACAGGTATCCGAAAATGCTCACCCGTGCGAGTAAATGTGATTTCACCCTACATCTTCAACCACGCTTTTGCCAGGGTCTGCCTACCCACCTATATTGCCATATAATCAATGTACTATTTTTATGTATAGTGGTGAAGAAATTGGCGAGAACAACGACAGTCCGACAGACGAAGAGGAATGGCCTCCATTCAGACGAGTCGGCACCTTTGATCCTTATAGCGATGATCCAAGACTTGCAGTTAAAAGGGTAAGGATAACTTAAAACGTACCTTCAAAGTTGTTGAATATAATTATGTTCATACTTTTGAAGATAAAAATCCACACGTTTGTTCTATTTTAGTGCTTTATTAATCAAGATTTATTTGCCAATATTTTTTCTTATAAGGTATGAGGCATACATGCTATGAGGTATGAGGCATGCATGCAGGATTCAGCACCGCCCTCCCAGCCTGCAAAATTATGCACATGCAAGAAAAGCAATAATAATTAGCATGCCTTGCACCCAAACCTATACTCGACTCGGGTATACGACACGAGTTTCGTCCCTCCACGCGGCATCGACGAGGCCGGTGCTGTATCCTGCATCCAAGACTGAATCTTTTTCTCGGAATTAACACTAAATATTTTACATAACAATTTATTTCCAGGGATTTCCTCTAAGTAGTGCTTGATTCCATAACTTAATATTTTATTCAACTTTGAAAGGATGAAGTCTGTGTTTTTCCTGCGTTAATAACCCTGGGGAACAGTAGATTCCCTTGAAATACCATTTAAAAAAATATTGTTAGTAAACAACTCTTGTGTTTCCTAGGTAATCCTGTGTCCACTATCGGGGATGCTGACAATCGGCGGCGCGGCGGGTCACATCGTCGTCGCCAGCCTCAAGACGTCTTCCAACACTGCTGAAGTTAAGGTACGAGATATGAAGATACAATCTTCTAAAAATAGCATAACCGTAACTGGACGTAAATGTGACTCATCCAGCTGTTAAAACAAACTAGCATAACCATAATCAGCCTGTAATTGGTGTCGGACGTAAATAATAGTACCATCCCATATCTCCCCGTGGGTGTCGTAAGAGGCGACTAAGGGACTTGCCAGAGAATGGGCAGCAGCGTTCTCTGTGCTTTTGTAACAACCGTACTGCGATCGCCAACCCGCCTGCCAAGGATGGCGATTATGGCAAAACCCCCATGTCATGTCAATGTGGCGAAATTTGGGGGAGGCCTATGTCCAGCTGTGGACGTCTTTCGACTGAAATAATGAATGAATGATGAATGTTCCCACTGCTGGGACACAGGCCTCCTCTCTATGAGAGGGAGTAAAAAGTGACTGTCACAGTAATGAGTGGTAGGAAGGACATTTGCAAAATAATTGTTTATGTTCGATGGACAAATTGGGGATTATGCAAGTAAAGCAAAACTTTTTTTATATATTTTAAATATGAATTTAAAACCGGAGAAACTCACTCGGAGATTCAATCAAAATCAAATCAAAATACTAAAGGGGAAGACTAAGGAGAGGCCTTTGCCCAGCAGTGGGACATTAAAGGAAAAAAAACAGTTGTTATTGCAAAAAAAGTCTATTAATTCGTCGCGCAGCATATTTTAATCAACATACCACTTTACACTGACCTACAAAATGCTAAAACGTAAAAAAAAAATGAATTTCTGGGGTCCCCTGGGATTTCCGCCTTAAGTGTAGAAAAAATTACATGCATATTCACCATTAGCTAGAAAAGTATCCACCGCACGCAGAAATATCAAAATTTATTAGCTTTTAGGTACATTGGGAATGCCACTATTATTTGGTCAAACTTATATAAGTGTTGTTTCCCAGTCTGTGACAGTGAACATCGTGTCAGATCGCGACGGGTTCGTGTGGAAGGGACACGATCAGCTGACGCTCCGATCGGGATCTCTTACATTCCCGCAAGGATACCAGGTAAATCATTCACATTAATTGTTTTGTTCTTGTTGAACGTATTGAAGATGACCCGAAATTTATTTAGTGCTAAATATCGTTTGTTTGACACTTGTCAGCATAACATTCAAAAAACATTTAATTTTGTACTGTCGAAACTTTATTACGGCTTGGAAGTTAGCTGCCAGTGACGGTCGCATTATACAGTCAAGATGATGCGTTAGCTGCGCCTTGCTAATACCTAAAATAGTGTTCTGCGCAGCTTTACGTTCGATGTTCAGAGCCGACATAATTTTAACCGTTATACCTGCACAGCCCGCCACTCGCAGCTAACTTCCGAGCCGCCATAAAGTTTGAACAGAACTATACGTGAAGTTACTGGGCTGGGACTGGGTTGTGGGTACTGCGCAGTGTAGGGCACCGGCTAGCCCGTCCATGCACAAAATCTTTGCTTATTTATCTGTTGTTACTACACATACATACAGATTAAGTTATATTTTTGTGATGATAGTTAGCGGCGTTTTTTCCTATGTAATGTAATCGTTCTGCTCAGTGTATAGTTTATTTGAAGTATGTTCGACCTCCCCAGGCCAGCTCCGTGGTACAGCTAGTCCCGCCGGCGGCCGTGACGGCGCTGGGCGCGCAGTGGGAGTGGGGCCTGGTGTGCGGCGGCACGGCGCACGGCCTGGCGCTCGTGGACGCCATCAACACCAAGGCGCTGCTGCACAAGTGCACGCTCAACCCGCACGGTAACTTACATCAGCTAACTATACTATCATCAAACTTACATTGGTATCACGCTAGACGTCTCTCATATCGGCCTACACATCAATGTCGAAAATAAACCGAAGATTGTGCCTGATCTAGTCATTAGACTGCACGTTCCATTTTGCGCTGCCCTTCGATAATTGAAGCAGTTTCGTCCAGAGTAAATGAGCCCTAAGATAGACTGCAGATTTGCTGCTCACGTATTTGTTGAAAGCGATATATAAATCATAATGTTTGCTTGCCCCAATGTAGAATAAATAAATAATAAATTCGTTTCGTCCAGATCATTCCGGTGCTGGCGACACGCCAATTTCAAGAAGAAAGTCGTTCAAGAAGTCCCTGAGGGAGTCGTTCAGAAGACTGCGGAAAGGAAGGTCACAACGACGACAAACGACCACGTCCAGCCCTACTTCACCCACACAAGTCAGTATCCATAAACATACATTTTTTATATTTGTTTGTATACATATGTAACATAACTTTTCTAAAATTGTTATGTTTTTAATAATATGAACTTACTTGGTCTGAAATATTTTTTTATTATATTATATATTATGCAACAGTCAATCAAATCACTTTTTTCTACTTAATAAGTTTAATGAAGTCAGTACTGTCTAAAAAAACGGTAAGCTGTAAGGCACCCCCGCCCCCGTCCCGAAATATCACAGTGTTTCATTTTAAGGGCTAATATTTTCCAAAATCGAATAGCAACAGCTATTTGATGATTTTTCAGGAAGTTGAAAAGGAATTTGACAGAATTCTACGAGATCTTACTAACAATTCAAATAAATAACATAATTTCGCTTTATAGCCCATCCCTAAGAAGCCAGCAGACAAAGCGGCTTCGGATACAGACGCAGAGCTGAAGCCGGTGGAGCGCGCCATCGAGGCGCGGCCGGCGGACGACGGCTTCGGTTCCATGGTGCGCTGTCTCTACTTCGCCAGGACCTTCCTTATCAACAGTACGTATCAAGTCTAAAGATAGAAAATAAGCTTTAGGCCCGGTTTCTTCCAAAGCGGATACGAGAAGATAGGAGTGCAAGATTTGGCAAACCGAGAGAGGCAATATGCATTTTTGCTAATTTGATTGGTTTATTACTCGATTCCCGCTCGGATCCCCTTTAGTAAGAACCGAGGCAAACTGACTGCTCTTACCCTCGTATTCACAAACGCTCGGTTTCGTTTTCGTTTCGGAAAGTCGTATGTCTATCTCGCTCGCTTTCGTAATGCCAAAACAAGATAGACATACGACTTATCGAATCGAAATCGAATCCGAGCGTTTGTGAATAGGGGGCCTAGAAACTATTATCACCGTGTATAGTATGGCTGTAATCTATTCTCACCGTCGAGAGTAAATGTTGAAATTGAAGATTCTATTGGTATTTTGATAAATGGTTTTCGATAGTAAAAATATTAAATTGCTTTGTATTTCAAGAATAACGCTTACAACCCTAATCTCTTCAAAGTTAGAGTGAACAGGCTTCTTCTGGGTAAGCTCGTACCATCGTCGACTTTGTCTCTGTCATCTCTGACCTAGACAAGAGTCAAGATAAACACATCACAAATAAAAAAATAACCGAGAAACAAGTGGTATTCATAGTATAGTGAGCTCTATATTTTTAACAACAGTACCCTTCTGTTACAGCACAAAACTCTACACCGACCCTCTGGGCGGGCACAAACAACGGCACAGTGTACGCGTTCACGATAACCGTGCCCAACACGAACAAGAGGAAAGACGAGCCCGTCACCTGCCAACTAGCCAAGGAGATACAGCTGAAGCACAGGGCTCCCGTCATAGGCATAACCGTGCTGGACGGCGCCGCAATACCGCTGCCTGATCCGCTAGAGGTAAATCGTGATGATATGATATTGTAGAATCTACTGTAAAAGGTCACATACTTTAATCACAACTGCAGAAGTAGATATCTTTCTCATTGGATCATTATCAGAACTGCTGATATCAGAAGCCGTATGCCGTATGACGCGACGAAGCAAGGACTATAACGTCCGGAAAGTTATGCGCTGATCATGCCTCGGTGAATTTCGGAGAGGAAAACAGGCCCGTATTCCACCATGTGGGCCCAGTGCCGCAGTGGTGGATGTCACAGCCATGTCTCCGATTTTTGCAGCAGTTTATTAGAAAAAAGAAGCTTTTTTGAAGTGAACATTTATTTTGCCGCGTTGAGCGATAATTTTTGGTTCGCATCACCGATGACCTCGACATGCTCGTGACGTATTGCGCCAGGCTAGCGACGCGTAGTATAGCGGCCTTATTAATAAATTAATAATTCAAAAAAAGAACACAGTCATTCCATTGGTTTGAGTTTTCACTTCTGCTGGCAGTCCTTAGACTGCCTCTGTTTTATTTTGAATGTTCGTCCAACAACTAATATCATGTATCTCGTTAGGTGGAGCGCGGAGTGTCCCCGCTGCCAGAGAGCGGCACACACCGCGTAGTGATCACTTCGGAGGAACAGTTCAAGATCTTCTCGCTGCCGTCGCTCAAGCCGCACAACAAGTACAAGCTCACCGCGCACGAAGGCGCCAGGGTACGTACTTAGCTTACACTGGAAAAGAGCGGCACGCACCTTATGGAGAATTTCTAATTTGTGCCCGGTTGGTGACCATTCAAAGGGGTTTGGGTAAAAGTGGCATGATTTTTTAAGTCTGCGGCCACTATTAAAAAATATTTCATTAGTAAAAACACAATAAGACATTCATTTTCTTCTATGAACAATTATTCCCAAAATGCATCGGAGCCGAGATATACAGGTTGAATTTTTCAAGTAGGTGGAACGCCAAATCCGAAACTATGAGAAATAGCGAACACCATTCAAAGAGCTCACGAGCCCGATTTTGATAAAAACTAAAACTGCATTATTGGTTTTTTTGAACAATCAATATTCCTACCCAGGAACCGAAACCGTTAATTTTGAAAAAAAAAATAACGTCCTTTATTTATTTGATAGTGTCGCTGCTAAGGATCAAAACCTGGGAAGTAATGACATACGGCAAACTGTAGGAAATAGTAAAATTTTGGTAAAATACATAACAGTATGCAAACTGTTAGTAGGAACAACACAATTTTGACATCAGATATTTCAGCTCCGATATAATTTTCGGCAAAATTCTTTTAGAAGTCATTATTATCATATATCGCTCTGTATGGTGTCGGACGTAAAGAATAGCACCATCCCATATCATCCCGTGGATGTCGTAAGAGGCGACTAAGGGACTTGCCAGAGAACGGGCAGCAGCGTTCTCTGTGCTTTTGTAACAACCGTACTGCGATCGCCAACCCGCCTGCCAAGCGTGGCGATTATGGCAAAACCCCCTAAAATGTCAATGTGACACTTGTGGGAGGCCTATGTCCAGCAGTGGACGTCTTTTGGGCTGAAATGATGATGATGATGATGATTATCATATATTCCACTATACGTTAGCAACAATCACCTTTATGGCTACTGTGAAAAAAAAACATGCCACTGCTCCATACAAACTTACCCAATGCCCTTTTTATCCTAATTCACTCTGTTTTACGATTTCTTGCGCACTATGCGGCCACAAGAATAGCCAGTAGCTGCGGTATTCAAGTATTTTAATCCAAATTGGCATAGCTCACTTGGCCGCAATAATTGAGTCGGTACAGGACATTTAAAGCCGCCAGAGTTTTTTTAATTTAGTGTGAATATCCAAATTTTAGTCGAAGATTTTGCGATCGCAACGAGCAGCCGTAATCTAAGTGAAGGGTGGTGCGTGAGGTTCTATTTAATTCTTTTTTATACTGTTTAGAAATAAACAAGTGAGTTTGAGGATAATACAAGGCGTAAGAGTCACGTCTATATACTCAGTTCATCATTCTCTACCCCCTCCCCCCACCTCACACCCCCCACCCCACCCTGATTCAGAATACATATAAATTCATGCGTTGATCGGCTTTTTTAAAATTAGCTGTTCTATAGGTTTTGACCGTGTAGGTATTTAATTTTTGTAGGAAACAGCTTGTTGTTTTTTGTACCCTGAATATTAAACATTATTCGAGTTCTAAACTCATGTTCGTATGTACAGGTCCGCCGCACAGCGTTCGCCTGGTTCGAGTGCGGGCAGGGCGTGTCTGCGGGCGCGGGCGGCGCGGGCGCGCGGCACCGCGAGTGGTGCCTGCTGTGCCTGACCAACCTGGGCGACTGCCTGGTGCTGAGCCCGGAGCTGCGGCGCCAGCTCAACGCCGCCGCCGTGCGCAAGGAGGACATCAAGTGAGGACCGCTGCCGTAACGATACTACTTTCACTTTTTGGAACCATCATCATCATCTGCCTAGCCTTTCCCAAACTATCTTGGGTTCGGCATCCAGTCTAACCGGATGCAGCTGAGTACCAGTATTTTACATGAAGCGACTGCCTATCTAACCTCCACAACCCAGTAACTGGGTAATTCGATACCCCTTGGTAAGACTGGATGTCAGACTTTTAGCTTTCGACTACTCGTAACGACTGTCAAAGATCTACAAATGACAGCCGGGACCAACGGCTTAACGTGCTTTCCGAGGCACAGAGGAAACTCAATATATAATTATGGTCACCCATCCACAGACCAACCTCGGCAAGCACGGCTCAACCTTAAAGATTGACCTGGGCGGCTGTTATTATTTAGCCACGAGCTACTTTTTGGAACCTTGCCATGTTATACGATTCGAGTAACGTGTTCTGCTTCAACAACTTATAATATTATACTCATTATAAAGACAGCTGTAGCTGTACATACAGCGACACACCAAACTACAATTTGCTAGTATAACATATACTTGGTTTGTTTAGATTTCCCTTACAATGAGAGATCCGTATAAATTGTATTTTTTTTAACTTGTTTTGTCGCCCTGCGTACAATCTTTTATCACGTGGCCAAAATTGGTCAAAATGTCACCATCTTCCTTTTTATGTCCTTTCACTAAACATCTTAACAAATGATCACCAACAGCTCCAACGTCATTCAATTGCCAAGAACTCTTTTTTGAAAATGTTAATTTTAAAAGTTCAAAAAAGTGATAAGCATTTTCGTTTATACCGCAACTTTCAACAACTCCATTTGCCTTGGATTTTGAGCCGTCTTGAACGTAACTTTTGTTTCAGTGGTATTTCAAGTTTATGCTTCTCGAAACGTGGCGAAGCTCTCTACTTGCACTCCTCGTCCGAATTACAACGGATTACACTTTCAGCTACAAAGGTATGTATATCTTGAAGTTTAGTTTATTAGAGAATAATTCATCATCATCAGCCTAAATGTTCCCACTGCTGGGACACAGGCCTCCTCTCTATGTGAAAGAATGGCCTGTAATCCAACACGCGGGCCCAGTGCGGTTTGGTAGATGTCAATGTCTTCGAATTTTTAGTTCTAGGACATGCCGGTTTCCTCACGATGTTTTCCTTTACCGTTTTTGAGAGTAGCGTTGGTGAAATAAATTACACAGTAATGCGCCTGCCTGGGTTCGAACCTACGGCTTACTGCTCGTAAGTCGGGGCTGTCACCACTGGGCCACCGCTGCTCTCCGTCTGAGAATAATTAATAGTAATGTAATTTGAGAAAACATGACCGGCCTTCGCATTGGGCACATCGTATAAAGGTAATATCACGCCTGTAATTGCAAAGGTTTAGACACATGTGTACAGTCGGCATCAAAAGTCGGTTAACACTTATCAATAATACCCCAAGTTTTGTGCTGATCAGTGTGATCTGATGTAATATTGTTTTGCGAATTTGTGTGACCATTGATGAAAACATTGTTATGTCTTTTACTCCAGTCTATTAATATGGATCGTTTTAAAACTAAGACGTCTTATGATTTTGGATATGTAAAACGAGTTATATATACTTAAAATGTAAGAAACTGTTATTGTTTGTTTATTTGAAACCTGTGTTGTAGGTAACGATCGCCCAATGCCATATCATCCTGTCTCCGTGGGCGGCCGCACTGCGTGGGGCGGTAGAAGAGCCCCCGCTAACTAATGGTGAACACAGGGTAAGTTTATCAAAGAACCACTCAAAATTCCAGTTTCAGGGTAGTCATTCGTTTGTCTATTGCCCCTCAAACAAATATCAACATTTTGCTGAGTGAAAGTAAAGTTTATTTCAGAATGACTATTCAAAATAGTTGGGCCAGTTGTTGCACCCCCTTTTTTCCGGAAACATACTTTCTTACATTTTGGGAGGGAATATCTTGTGCGTACCTGGCATAAACAAATTTTATTTCGTTTGAAAATTCTTCAAAATTAATATAAAAGACTAACCTATGTCCGCGGCTTCGCACGCGTGGAATTTGGTAATTGTCCCACGGGATTGCACTACCGAGATAAAAAGTATTCTGTGTGTTAATTCAGGATACAAACTACCCGTGTGCCAAATTTCATCCAAATCCGTGCAGTAGTTTTTTGCGTGAAAGAGTAAGAAACATCTATACAACCATCTGCTCAATCTCTCGCATTTATAATATTAAAGTAGGACTTGTAATTTCGCAAATATCAGCAACACAAGTATCATCTTCGCAAGTATCAGAAACACTTCGTTTGTAGGAAGACATGATTGATAACAATCAATCATGTCTTCCTACAAACGAAGTGTTTAGCATAGTTCGATTTGAAGAATTTCGTACGAGCTTCCCCAGGCTTCGTCTGAGTAAGCTCGTACCTTCGTCAACTTTGTCTCTGTCATCTCTGACCTAGACGACCTAGACTAGTCACGAACAAAATCATCGCCATTAAAAAAAAAACATATCTTTGATTATTGCCCTAAAAAATAGATGTAACTCCCAAACAATGCTCAACCAACTTATTCTTATTATTACAGGAGGAGACTTTAGAAGCGCCTCACGACGTAACAGCAGTGTCAGCAGACATCACGGTGGACTCGGTGCGCGACCACACCAACGCCGCGCCCGACCCACAGGCGCCGCCCGAGCTTAACATCAACTTACAGGTGAGGTATTGAGGGGTGACAGAACCTGGATGACTGGCCTAGGAGTGTGAAGCGGTCCATATGCAGGTGTAGTCAGACTGGGGATGAGGGTGAACCTAAACATCTACATATCGTACCACTAAGTAGGTACGATATGCTTTATACCACAGCATATTAGATGCTTTTTAACCCCCAACCAAAATAGAGGGGTGTTATAAGTTTGAAGTGTGTATCTAAGTATCCGTGTATCTGTCTGTGTCATCATAGCTCCTGAACAGATGAATCGATTTTGATACAGTATTTTTTTTTTTTTCAATCAAGGAATATTTCTGTACCGCTATACCAATTACTAACTGATATATTTTTTCAAAATGACAGATAGCTTATCAAAAACCCTGCGAACTTTAACCTGACTCTCAAAATGGGCCTTCGGCCTCCTTCAAAGCTGCTACAACAAGAGTAAAAATATAGTTATTTTTTACTTTTGTTTTAGCGGCTTTGAGGCAGAACTCTTCTGAACTCTTTCGAATAATAACCAAAACCTATACCTTCAGAACTCGCAAGTAAACACATCCTCAATGGTAGTGAAGACGACGACGCGCACCATGGTCAACGATACCAACGGCGACGGCACCACCACCACGACAACCACGAGCAACTCGACCAGCGAGAACAGTGAGTATGACGTCACTCACACGTGGAACACCTAGTCTACGACATAGGTGGATGATGAATCGGTCACACGCGTTTAAGTACTGCACAGGGTCAGCATCGTCTCAACTCGAGCATTTCTGGATCGATTTTTTTCTTCTCATACAAAGAATCCTTACGCGAAACAAAGACATGAAAAAATATTTGGTCACTTCACTATGTCGTCCTGAATTGTCGTTCAATTAGTTGTCACTATTTTTAGTTCCGTACCCAAAGGGTCAAACGAGACCCTATTACTGAGACTTCGCTGTCCGTCCGTCCGTCTGTCACCAAGCTGTATCTCATGAACCGTGTTAGCCAGTTTAATTTTTTGTAGATTACGTATTCCTGTTGCCGCTATAACAACAAATACTAAAATCAGAAAAAAATAAATATCTAAGGGGGGCTCCCATACAAAAAGCTGATTTGTTTGCTCGTTTTTATAAGTAATGGTATGGAACCCTTCGTGCGCGAGTCCGACTCGCACTTGGCCGGTTTTATGAACAACTCTCACTTGATCGAGTATGAATGTGTATGGGTATAAGAGTTCAAGAAGACCAAAGAAACGATGGATAGGACTGTGTGAAGGATGATATGGCAGGGATGAAGGTGTCTGATGAGATGACGAGTAATAGAGAAGTATGGAAGAAGAAGACATGCTGCACCGACCCCAAATGATTTGGGATAAGGGCAAGATAATGATGATGAATACAGTAAGGATTGTTTCGGCTTGAGTATTAAAGAAATTTACGTTGGGTTGACGACTAACCTCTGAAGTCCGGCGATGCCGATCCCTTCCAGTACTTATATGTGTGCCCTTTGACCTGTAGGAACTCTTCTCACTTTAACCCTGACAGCAAATAGATGTACTTTTCAGTTGAATTGGCCTTCAGATAAATACCTTTTATACTTGTCAGGGAAAATTATATTTCAGCATTCTACTTTATGAATATTTTAAAAGATCTAGTAACACGAATCCCAATAAACTGACAAGTAGTTTCCAAAACTAAAACCAGACATACTTTATTCAGTTTTTATTTTCAGGATTTAAATATCCCCCCACCAATAAAAATATGATTTGCATGGAAGCGAAATATGCGCTATGAATTGGCTTACTTTGTATTCAAATTATATTATGATGTTTATAAAGCAAAGCTTTTGCAAAACGCGCTAAATAATATTTTTATTGTATAATTAAATTATGGTTACTGAAAATGAACAATTTCTAAAAGCTAGTTTATAAATTGGATGCACAAAACTTGCTGCTATGATGGATTAGCAAAAATAAAAACAAAACCAAATCACTTGAGATAGACCACAAATTATCCTTGCACAGCCATAGACTATAATATTGAATGTAATTAGGTTTGCAGGATACATTTTCTTTGCTCCACATGTAATGTTTATTCAATTATACTTGCAGTTGTTTTAGAAAGTTTCTTCACCCTTCTAATTCCAACAGAAATCGTTCATTTCTACCACTTTAGCATACAGTTAAAATTTACAAACAAAACCTTAAGACTTAAATCGCTTCATACACCATTTTATATGTTAAATGTTTATCCGTTTGTGTTTGACGGGCGCTTTGTGTTTTGTTTGTAGTCCTAGAGCACAGTCGCGAGGAAGGAGTCATCACGCGCATCGAGGTACCTCACACTTTGCTTTCATAATACCTTACGTACAAACTACTACATGACCTTGCATGAACGCCCTTCTCTATACCAAGTATTCTAGTACCTTTCTATCAATTATTTAGCTTCATATGCCTCTGTTACTAACCTTTAAGATTCTCTATTTCCAGTTTCTTTCTCAACTAAAAATAACTAAATTTAAATTGTGTATTAACCAACTAACCCAACGTTTACGCAATGTTGTGGCGTCCGTTCGTGTGTTGTTCGTTCAGGGATCACTCACCATCATGAATAAATTGTAGTAAAAAAGGAAATAGTTTGAAACGAGATCGTTTTTGGCAATAATTCTGCAGTAGACCCTGGTAAACACGCGCGGACGTCACGGGTTGCCGAGAAGAACGTAACGTGGTACTCATAAGGCGGTGTTCACACAGACGGGCACCGTGACGGTCCCAGCCGGCACCGACCCGAAGCTGATCCTCGAGATGTTTGACCGGCAACGCTCCCCGCTGTCCGTGCCCGTGCCGCCGCCGCCGGCCGCCGCGGAGAACTAGCCGGCCGCACACACGCGACCCACGCGCCCACGCGCTCTTCGAAACCATTCGCTACGCTGCCGGTCCTAATACCGGTCCAATATTCCGCCACTTGTCTATATTCCAACGTGTACTTCTACATCGTTCAGCCGGTATTCAGACCACCGATTCATAATGTAATACCGGTCATTTTTATCATTTGACAAATTGCGTCAAGAGTGACAACGTTTAGTTTTACGATTAGTATAATTTGTAAACGTATTTATAGTATTATAAAAATTTCTTCTTTGCCTAGACAGCTAAAGGTACTGCCATGAATTCATTTCTTCTAAATAATTAAAGTCATTTTGGTTACTCTAGGTATACAAAAATATCCAATTAGGAGAATTTTCTGTACATTTATGTATTAATTAATTCCTTTGTGCTTTAAGGTATATTTGCATTTTATTATGTTAACTCTAATATTGTTTTACTATTGATTTATGTGGCTTGCATGTTTATATTATGGCGACTACTTTGGATGTAATTTTCTTTGCAATGTTGTGTATTATTTAGTTAAAATTATAAATAGATGCTTAATCTGTACTTAACAGTATCACGAGAATTTTCTATTAAATGAGATTATCTTAACTTCATTATTTAATTGTTCTTTAGATCTATTTTTAACATGGCAACCCGAGGGTGAAGCTTTCAAGTTTTGTATGTTAACAAGATCGCTTACTAGCAACCAGGCCACTCATCCATAACGACAAAATATAATGATTAATGTTTATGTTAGTACAAAATCCGGAAAGCCATAGCAACGTTTGTTGTAACCAGCAATACTACAATAAAATTGTGGATTGTTTTAAGTAATTTATAGTTAAGAGAACAATGTGAAATTAATATTCTAATTTAGCTCGTTAAGTTAGTATTTCGAACATTCGGAGTGAATGTGATGTGCCTATTTATTTCTTTTTTAATAAAAATAAAGATTGTATCTAGGTGATAGCATTAGAAACGTTTTGACAATTAGTAATGACTAGAATATATTTTATTATGAATAGCATTTAGATTTTCCACAGCAAGTTGGAGTAAACAGTTTTATTGCCAATTTTATAATTATTAATATTATAAAGAATAATTGTTGTATTACCTTGCAGTGTTTCAGTTAAATTGAATTGTATATTCAGTAAATATTAATTTTAATTAAATTATAATGTTGTACGAATGAAAGTTTTACGCAATATTTTTTTAGCTTTTTAATACTTATTTTTTTTTGTATTTTATATAACCAATTTGCAATTTTATTTTGTACCTTAATTGGAATATTCTGTTTTGTTTTAAACAAGCAATGGCAGCTAATAATATGCGAACGTAATCGAGCACATCTTACTACACATCACAAGTCGTGATCTAAGGGGATTGATTTATTGTTTAGACATATATTTTATTCATAGATATAAGTTAATGTGCCTGTCTTTTCGTTGGTATACTTGTGGTCTTTCGGGCCATATCGACATACATAAAGTAACATTTACTGTAGGAAGCGTCAAGGGTACTTGTATGGCGTCCAAAATGCTTCTATTTATATTATATACAATTTTTCTCCTTATACTGTGGCATTTTATTAAACATTTGATACGAAATTAGCCATTTGTATCCAACATTCTTACAAGAAAATAAAAGCTAAGACTATATATGTATTGTGTTTTTCATTGTACCTGCTTTTCTGTATTTATCTAAATGAAACATGTAACATACGGCAGATGACAACGCGTCGTGCGACGCGGCTTCACCCGCGCAAATAACATACAGCAGTGCCAGCTGCTATCAACGCCACAAGATCCGCTGCCGGCGTCGCGCACCTGTGTTCCGTACGCGCGCGCGTCGTCGTATACAACATGGTACATTGCCATAATTTTGTTTGTGTCTGGGCGTGTGATGACGCGGGCCTGCACGCGCCGCCTCTTCGTAAACTGAAAAAACTCGCAATGCACCTTCCCACGTGCCGCGTCTCCGTAAATGAGCCCTAATCATTTTTCTAAAATAAAACTTAAAACACCAGCTATCTGCCAAAGAAAGTACCGTCAAAATCGCTCAATGTGTTTTGGATGAATAGATTATGCAAAAACCTTCAGTCTGCAAAATCTTTCACTCAGCAATAGCATTAGATCAATGAAACAAGTCGTGAAACGATCTTTTGACGCTTGTATGATATTGTTCGGGGTGGGGGGCATACCTGCGCTCCAACCCCCGGACCAAGGGCAAGGGAAGGCCCTCGGCCACCGCCTGCACAGAAATGGAGTAGTGCCGAAGGAGGGGGGGGGGCGGCTAGAGATGTGCGATGTTCCACAGGGATCTGGTTCTGGAATATCAGTTACGAATGGGTCCTGCGCGCCAACCTCCGCGGCGACACGCTGGTGCTGGCACAAGGGAGGTCGCACGACGCACGGCGGCCGAACTCATAACACGCCGGGTTTCGATAGTCGTGGAAAGGATCCGGCAATTGGGTCTCGAGGTGGCATTGCACAAGTCCGAGGCCATGTGCTTTGATGGGCCTCGGAATGCGCCACCGTCGGGATCCTTACTGAGACGGTAGGAGGGGTTTCCATCGGCGTGGAGTCGACTTTGAAGTACCTAGGTCTCGTCCTCGAGAGCCGGTGGAACTTCGTGGAGCATTTCCGATGTTTGGCCCCCAAACTGAAAGGAGCCGGGGCTGCCTTAAAAAGTGGCTATTGCCAAGCTGGGGGGTCTAAACGCCTCCTCCCGGTCGTGCGGTCCATGGCCTTTTACAGGGCTTCGGTGTCGGCGCGTTCTGAGGCGGTGACCCGCCCACTACTTGAACGCGCCCCAAAAGGTGGTAGCTGTAAGGCTAGTCCGGGGGTACCGCACGATCTCCGGCGAGATGGCGAGCCTCATTGCCGCCATGGGATCTGGAGGCGATAGTCCTCGCGCGGCTGCACGAATGGCGCGCGGAGGCTTTACGCCGGGGGGAAATTCCGCTGGCCCTGGTTCTATCCTTGGTCCCGAAACAATGAGAAGCCATCGGCCCAGGCGTCGATGTTTATTTTTTGTGGTGAGGCGTTGATGTTTTAAATAAGTTTCGCCTAACCTTGACGAAATGAGACATTGGTAATGGCATTCTGATATCCAGGTTGTATAGGAACATAGAAATAAAACAAGGACCATGTATTTTTTTTTTTTTTAAAAAAAGCATGCCTAGTAACCCAATCTTATCAAAATAGCGTTGTCATAAAGTAGTTCTGGTTTATTATATCTAATTATCATTTACTTATATTCTTCAGAAAATAAAATATTCAACACTCATTAGATAAAGTAAGTATTATTTTATTTGCATAGATTATAGCTATATACCGAAGACATATTTGTGTTACTAGATATTTTAGGTACATTTACCCTTTGGCATGCAAATATAATCACATGTAACTAAATAATACTAGTGACTCGTAATCCTAATTAAGTCATATAAATTAAACAAAACATGAAGGACGGTGTTCCCTCACTTGGAGCATTCACCTGTAATGTACCGTTACAGAGTCGAGCGTTACATCAGTGAGGGAGGAGAGCCGAGCATTACAGTGCGCAATCTGTAATGTTACAAATTCGAGCATAAAGCTGGGTACTGACTGACGTTACGGGGCCTAATGTAACGTGTTACACAGCGAGCGTTCGTGCAGTCAGTACGGGGAAATAAGGCGCTCGTAACGAACAACGAGCGGCTTGTTGCTCGCTGCGAGTACTCCACCCCGCTGTCGGTCAGTACGCAGCGAGTCGAGGTTTTTTAATATTGTTATTAACGAAAAACCCCCAGATACCATTCTGTTCTTACACTAGTTTGATATCCAATAACGTTTCTTTTTTTTCTTCTTAATTTGGATTTTACAATAATTGAGTAAATTCAAAGATCCTATCACAACTTCGTCTTATGACATCTTGAATACGTGTTGCAGCGAATCTGGAGCACGGGCGAGCAGACAGTTCGACACGAGCATGTTACACGGAGTTTAGAACACAGCAAAACGTAACATGCTCGCTGCGAATGGTACATTACAGGCAGTAACGCCGATCAGTACCCACCATGACATTGGTGAGGGACGAGAGCCGAGCGACTTGATGATACAAAGTGTATTATTTCTCGTCAGTCAAGAAGGCAGAATTGTAATGTAATGCTCAAAATCGAATCTAAAATGTTACAATACAGGCGAACGCTCCACAGGTAAGGGAGCACCTTATCATGAATACAATATAACTGATACTATCGAATACGGTACACTACAGACACAACAGAATTGGCGACGAAGATTGTGGATTATTGAAGGAAATACGACACGTGAAATACGAAGATTACGGGTGTGACCTTGAGGTAAAATGTTGTTTTTCCCACGTGCATCCTAACCATTTTGTTTTCCCTTCTGCTCCAATGGTTCTTTTATCCTGTGATGATAACCCGCTTCACAAATTCCCTATTCTTTTCCCACCAAATGACATACTTCAAAAACAATGGAGGGATTGGCAGAAGTTCTAAATCAAATGATGGAAACCATGCGCGGCATGCAGATCCAGCAAGCAAACCTACAAAGTGCACTACAAAATCAAGTACAACCATCGAAAACAATAAGTGGCATCACATTCCAACCGTACGACGAAATAAACGAAGCTTTCAGTACGTATTTACATCGACTACAAAATTACATAACCTTGAAAAGTGTGACAGACCCAGGTATCAAAGTAAAAATATTTCTAAACTGCATTGGACCGAAATACTACCAGGTACTGAAAAATATTACGGTGCCAGAGACCCCAGAATCAAAATCATTTGATAATCTCATAAAAATATTGGGAGATCACATCTCACCAGAACCAGGGGAAGTCGCACAGCAGCACAAATTCTGTCTTAGGCAGCAACATGAACATGAAAGTATTGCTAACTATGTTGCTGGACTGAAAGAAATTGGAGGAAAGTGCAACTTTCTTTGCAACAATTTTAAACAAACCACCTTTGATACACACCTGCGAGTTCAATTTATACCAGGGCTTCGTAACATAGATATTAAAGAGAGATTATTACAGGAATCACCAAATACAAAGTTTGAGGATGTGGTAAAGATTGCCATGGCCATTGAAACTTCAAAATATGAAACTAAAGAAATAGGCCAAGAAGTACACACAAATATAAATAAAATATCAGTAAATAAGAAGAAAAAGTACACAAATAGTGGGAAATCAAATACATCTACAGATAATACATACAAAAATGATACAAAAGAAAAGGAAAAAAAATGTTATTGCTGTGGCAGAGAGAACCATACAGCACGGCAATGTAAAGTGAAACGTAAATTATATTGTAAGAAGTGTAATCGACGAGGACATGTTCAGTCAGTGTGTTTCAAAGATCAGAAACAATTACAAATTGAAAGTGAACTGTCCAGTGAGGAAAGCGAAGATGAAATATATGAAGTACATAAAATACATAAAGAGTACACTACAGATAATTATAAATGGCCATTAGCCAACAGGTTCGTCGATCCCGCAAGGATCTGTCGACATGTTGGATAGATTACAAGAAAGCCTACGACTCTGTGCCACATACATGGCTCATGACGGTGCTGGAGTTGTACAAGATTGATGCAACTCTACGCGCCTTTCTTGGGTCGTGTATGGGGCAATGGAAGACGGTCCTTCGATATCCAGGATGTCGACAGATCCAGGGGAACGATGAGCCTGTATGGATTAAACGGGGAATATTTCAGGGCGACAGTTTGAGTCCTCTTTGGTTCTGTCTAGCCCTGAATCCTCCAAGCACATTGCTGGAGGATTCAGGTCGAGGCTACCGGTTGAGGAGAGGTGGTCAGGTCATATCTCACCTTCTTTACATGGATGATCTGAAACTCTTTGCCCCTAACAAATTGCAACTGATGAAGCTACTGAAAGTAACTGAAACTTTTAGTAGCGCCATCAGAATGGAATTTGGTGTGGACAAATGTGCAGTCATGTATGTAAAGCGAGGAGGGATTATGGAATCCGAGGGAATCCAACTCTCGGATTCCATACACCTGAGATCTCTCTCCTCATCCGAAAGTTATAAGTATTTGGGTATGTCGGAAGCGTTAGGCATTAACGTAGCTGACATGAAGCAATCGTTGAGGGAGCGCTACTTTAGTCGCCTGAAGAAGGTACTAAATAGCCAACTTTCAGGCGGGAACAAGGTGCGCGCCTTCAACGGTTGGGTCATTTTTAATGTACTCTTTCGGCATACTCAAATGGACTCAGACCGAACTGGACGCCCTGGATAGGAGAGTTCGTACACTGCTGACCGCAAACCGGATGCATCACCCACGATCATCGGTGATGAGACTGTACATCCCGCGGAAGTGCGGGGGTCGAGGCTTTTTAAACGCTAAGACCCTCCACAACCGCGAGGTGCCACAGCCTCAGAGAATATTTTTTGAAAGCCGAGGTGGGTATGCACCGAGATGTGGTCGCAGTGGATAAGGTACTCACCCCGCTGTCCATGGCTAAAGAGAACTGGCGCAAACCTGTAGTACTTACTACCGATGACCGCAAGGAAGTATGGCAAGGCAAGGTGCTTCACGGGCGCTTCTACCAGGCTCTTCATGGGCCTGATGTAGATTTTCTAGCATCCGTATCCTGGCTACGATTCGGTGACCTCTTTGGAGAAACTGAAGGTTTTGTCTGTGCGATTATGGACGAAGTTATGCTGACGAACAACTATCGGAAACATATTATGAGGGACGGGACGGTGGATGTGTGTCGGGCATGCCACCGTCCGGGTGAGTCCATCAGACATATTATTTCTGGTTGTTCTCGTCTGGCTAACGGCGAGTACTTGCACAGGCATAACCAAGTAGCCAGGATTATTCACCAGCAACTTGCCTTGAAATATGAACTTGTGGAATCTGAGGTACCGTACTACAAGTATGTGCCCGACCCAGTTCTCGAGAAAGACCATGTCACGCTGTACTGGGATCGGCCTATCATTACTGACAGGACTATTATCGCCAATAAGCCTGACATAGTGGTGATAGACCGATCAGCGCGCCGCGTAATGATAGTCGATGTTACCATCCCGCATGACGAAAACCTCGTGAAAGCTGAGAAAGAGAAACAAATAAAATATGTCGACTTAGCTCACGAGGTTGACGATATGTGGAATGTGGACTCGGCTATCATTGTGCCGATCGTAACGGCCAATGGGCTTATGGCCAAGAGCTTCGACGAACATCTGTCGAAGCTCTCACTTGGCAGTTGGATCAAGAGCCAGATTCAGATTTTTATTAAAAATAACCCTGATTATTGACAACCAACCACTAGAATCTTACACCCAGAGAAGGCAATACATGGGACTACAGCCATTAGACTAGTACATTATGCAAATTTCTTGGCTGGATTCAAGTACGAAATTAAAAATGAGATGTCCCTTGTCACTTGAACCATGATTATAAACGAGTAATTATAAGCGCATATTTAATTCCATATCCAGCCCCCGCTATTATCGAATACGGTACACTACAAACACAACAGATACAAAATAAACAATTACATATTAATATGGTATGTACATAGAGTACTTATACATTATATTAGTTGAGAATTTTCAAGAATTCCTCTTAATACTCTCAGATATGTAATGGTAGGTATATTAATACTGTTAAATAGAGTAGGACAGGTTTCCTGGGAGAAAAACTCACTTGCCTGTCAAAGAGCTAGCTTTACAAAAATGAGGATTTCCACTCCATGTTTGCATCCTGGGGTCAGACTTCTTGATTGATACACGGTACCTTCGTAAACATTTGACACTACCGGGGAGAATGTGTGACTTTAATATTTTTCTTCAAAATCATGTGCATTGGCACTGTGACAGGATAATTGGGGTCTCAAAGTTGTGATCACCACTTGATTATCCCACTTCAGAGTTAGCATTGGGAGCTTCGTTGGCAGTTTTAATAATATAGCGTTACAGAAAGAATGTATTCATATGTAAGTGTTTGATAAAGATCCTCGAAAAGAATAATCTGCTGATTAGTTTTTCGCGATTACAATCTTATTACCTACCTACTACTTTTACCCGCGGCTTCGCTCCCGTTATGTACAAAGTTAACGCACGGGAACGTTTTAAATGTAGCCTATCGCATTTGGGGATAATGTAGTTTCCCGTTAGTGAAAGAATTTTTGGAAACGGTTCAGTGGTTCAGAAGTTTATCCCACATACTGTAAGCAATTACTATTATTAGTGTGAATTTAAGTAATGATAATGTTTTAAGTACGCAATTTGACAATTAACAGTAAGTAATTGAGTACCTACAATTAAACTTAAAAAATGTCTTAATATTATGTTATGATAAATGTCCTCAATTCTTCACCGGCTGATATTTGGAAGTTCCTAAAATCACTTGGCATATCAAAGTCCTCCTCTAGTATCGTATCTCTTAATTTGCCTTTAAATGATCTTAATAAACATTTTTCAACGTCTGCTTTGCTTGCGGTTGACGTGAAAAATAATACTATTCTTGACATAACTTCCAAGCCAATACTTCCTCCTGACTCTTTTTCTTTTTCTCCCGTGACTAACCTTGAGATCCTTAAATATTTTTCTTCTATTAAGTCTAAGGCTGTGGGCTGTGATGGGGTCAGTCGAACTATGCTATCTTTTATGATTGAGAACTTAATTCCAATTATTACTCTAATCATCAATTCATCTCTGCAGACTGGTGTGTTTCCTGCAATGTGGCGTAAGGCTTACATTATCCCTCTTCTTAAAATTTCCAACCCTAGTTTACCTAATCACTTCAGACCGATCTCCATTCTCCCTTTTCTTTCCAAGATACTAGAAGCAGTTGCTCTTAAACAATTATCTTCCTATGTATTTAAGAATCACCTCTTATCCAGTTTCCAATCCGGTTTTCGGCCTGGCCACAGCACAGCCACAGCTCTGCTTAAAGTTACAGAAGACATTAGGGATGGCTTGGAGAATTCCAAGTTAACGGTCTTGGTTTTAATAGATTTTTCCAATGCTTTTAATACCGTTGGACACGACATTCTCCTAGCCATATTGTCTCAAATTGGTGTGTCAACGTTGTCACGTGATTGGTTTTCTTCATATCTTCGTGGTCGCCAGCAGGCGGTGCGTGCTGATCAGGATTTCTCTGATTGGTGCGACCTGGTAACTGGTGTTCCACAAGGCGGTATACTCTCTCCTCTCTTATTTTCTTTATTTATAAACTCCCTTACTACTATCCTCAAATGTTCTTATCATCTGTACGCTGATGACTTGCAACTATACGCTCAATCAGACATTGCCAATCTTGACAATTGCATTACATCACTCAATGCGGATCTTCGAACTATTGCAGAATGGTCTGGCAAATTTGGGGTTTCTGTAAACGTAGGGAAATGTCAGGCCATCCTCATTGGTAGTTCGTACTATTTGAGAGTTGTGAACACTGGCCAACTTATGCCACTGATGTACGAGAACTCCGTCATTTCTCTTTCACCTCACGTTAAAGACTTAGGTCTATACATTGACGACAGTTTAAGTTGGAATAAACACGTGGCTCAGGTGAGCCAGAAAGTCACATTCTCGCTGCGGTCTCTCTATAGATTCAAGCATTTCCTCCCATCTAGCACTAAACTCACTTTGGTCCAGTCTCTTGTGCTTCCCATTATCGACTATGCTGATGTTTGTTATTCTGACCTATCCCAAGAACTTCTAAATAAATTGGATCGACTACTCAATAATTGCATTCGCTTTGTCTTTGGCCTTCGAAAATACGATCACGTTTCTTCTTTCCGTTCTCAGCTTAAATGGCTGCCTATCCGACTCAGGAGGTCCCTCAGATCTCTCTGCATGCTCTTCACTATAATTAATGATCCATGTGCTCCCGATTATCTAAAAACTTATTTCAAGGTATTGGGCAGTTCTCATAGTCTTAACCTTCGAGCTTCTAAAAATCTACTTCTCCAAATTCCTTCACACCGCACTGGTTTTATGTCAAATTCTTATGCTATCTCAACTATTAAACTCTGGAACGCGCTACCCATTAGCATTAAAAGAGCCGAAAGTAAATTCACTTTTAAAAAGAAAGTTCGCCACTATTTAAGTCAGACTAAATAGCACTCATTTAAAGTCTAGTCATAGTAATTATTATTAGGATTCTCGTTTTTTATTTCAGTATTTGTTGTAATATTTATTAGTCTATTTTATTTGTATGATGTGTATTAGTATCTTTGTTAGTATATGAATTTTTGAGAACAAGTGGTTTTTTGTGAATATTTATTTGTACCCCTATCACAATGTTGTCGTATTTAACCCAAAGGTTGACTGGTAGAGAATGCCTTGTGGCATTAAGTCCGCCTATGTACCACTATTGTACATGAAGTTTAAATAAATAAATAAATAAATAAATAAATTACTTACAAATTAAATTAAGTTCAAATTAAAACCAGAATAATAATGTTTAGTAAATATTTTCGAGTACGAATTAACATCGTCCATCCATTGGCTAAAAATGGCGCGGTTTCCCCTCTTTCGTAAAACGTAGACACAGAGCTGCTGCTGTCGAGTTAATACAATAGGGATGGCTGAGACAGTTTTCTAGTAACTGTCGAGCTGTACAGTCTCTTGAGTATTATATGTTCTGTTTGTACATTTAAAATAAACTGTGTATCAAAGACTCAGTGTGTATTTCCTTCAATACAAACTTACAAACATCTTCCTTTATAAAATTAGCATAGATGGGGTAAGTTGATCAGTATGATGATCCGTAGCACACCCTTACTTATTATGGACTAGCTGTGCCCGCGGCTTCGCTCACGTGACCCCTTATTCTTATAGCATTGTCAGGGAAAACATGGTAACGTAAAATCGTAGTATATTCCTAACATACTCTACATATAATATACTAATAAACTGGCTTACTGTTAGTTTAAACTTAAACCCGTTGGCACGCACGGCGACCAATCAAACTGTGCAAAACAAAATAAAGCTGAACTCTCATTGGTAACAAAGCGAGGTTAGGTTATACTGCAGATGTATAACTTGATGTGTCGCCGTGTGTACTATACTACTACTACACTATACTATCTTTGTTTTAAGTATTAAAGGAACTCTTAGCAATGTGAATACGGGGCTCCCGACCTGACCATGGCTGACTTGTGTCCAAAGTGTCCCTGCGTTTTAGAGGACCTTCTGTCAAAACTGGTACTGAAACCGCAAATAACGTAGCCACCTGGGTGTTAATAATCTCATATGACGTACGTCGATGCGAAAGAAGAAGAAGAACAGAGCAATAATGTTAGATCTTGTATTTCTGATGATAGACCATGATTGGCAAAGCGGATACTTTTCCAAGGACTCTGGTGGACGGACGAAAATAAGTTGAAGCGTTGACGCAGGCATCACGCAGATCTGTAATGTAACAAATACTGTCGAAGCAAGCCCTTTCATCTATTCACCATAATAAAATTATGTTGACTATTATCAATATTTTGATCCCAAGTTCAAAAGCAGGTGTAGTCCGGGGCTTTTAGATTTGAACCCTGCATTAAATATAAACAGCGATTTTTTTCTTGAATCGTGTACTTGACCTTAGCTCTTCAAATAATAAAAAAAAATTAAACATTTTCCGAGACCGGATCAAGCTGAAAAAGACGAACACACGTTTTTGTAAATAAAAACATGGGAAAAAAAGTTAACAGGACAAATTTAGTTACTTTAGGTAAAGAATTGGTGACAGTAATATATTTTTTCAGAATTAAACATTTTCGTCCACGGAAATTACGGTAAAAAAACATTTTCGAAATTTTTGGATTGTACTTAAGGCAAAAATATAAACAGCGGTTTTTTTACATAAAATAAATTAAATTAATATATTACACCGCCAATAAACAAAATTAAACAAATTGTACTACCGGAAGTTATTATTACCAGTTTTTTTACAATAGCGGTTGAGGCAAAAAGGTAACAGGGTTTAATTTAGTTTAACTTTCATCTAAAGGCTATTTCTAACCTATTTACACGAAAATTAAACACTTTAAAGCAAATCGTGAAAAAAAAAAATCAATTAATGTTTACGTAAAATAGTCTGCAAGCTTTATTCTTGTATTTGGCGCAGCACTTTCATAGGAATTTGATCTTTCCGATATATAAGGTGTACAATCGCGTAACTCAATAAAACACCGACTCAAACAACAACACAGTCATACGCACACAATGAACGCAGCGCTTATCTTGTTTACGCACACTATCACACGCCGTACGCCGCACGCTGCTTAGCGCTAACACCGTGCATCGTAATTTAATTTTTACTTTGACAATATTAATTATCGCTCTAATTTGTTTAATTTTGGGGGATTAAGGTTTGGATTTATATATTTCTCATTATTAAATGAATTTAAATCCTGTTACATTTTTGCCGTAAGTAGTATTTAAGATTTTTTGATTTTCTTGATTTTCTGTGAAGTCCGGAGCAGAATTTGTTTAATTTTCATAATAATAGTTAGACATGGTGATATTAATCATTTTAGCACTATTTTTGTCCTGTTAATATTTTTGCCTTAAGTACGAAGTCAAATTATAAGATTTTTAAAAAAAAACGAGTATTCCGTGGACGAAAATGTTTAATTTTCCGACCTACTTGTAGTACTCAATCTGTTCTACAAATACTCCAAATAAACATACCTGTTTATATTTTTTTCCACCAAGTTATATACACATTAGACGTTTTCTTAAAAAAAACATATACGCGGAGGTGAACTTTTCGCGGGATACAGCTTAATATACTCTCCTGTCCATACCCTACACATTCAATGAAAAAAATCGCTGTTTTTAATTAATGCAAAGTTAGCCTAATATTCGGCGTAAATTCCCCGGACTAGTGCAGCTGCATTTAAACGTTACAGACGTGCCATGAAAAAACATGTACTTACTTTTTTAACTTAGTTTAATTTGACCATAAGTTTAGTTTTTTTCGTGTTTGTAATGAAATTACATATCTGTTTTTTAAATGCATATTTTAATAAGAAAACATAGTTTACATATAGTATCAACACATCTATTTATACCTTACAGCCCTGTAGTAGGGACAAAAATATAGACACAACCAATTCTTGGCCCTTATTTATGTTTTGTACTTTCATTCAATAATGATTTCCGTTTGGTTTGGGAAAAAACATAAGGTTTAACAAAAAGTTAGCATTGACTTAGTTTAATCAGGCAACCCATTCGCAATATTTTATTTGTGTTGTGCGTGTATTAGAATAAAATTCCAAAACAAATCCAGGAACTCTATGATTTGCGGCAGTCATACCGCATGTATCAACAGACAGATTAATAATTAAAATGGGAAGTGTATTAAGCACCATTTAGAAACATCGATTGGGATTGTTATCTAGATCTAGTCTAGAGTGAATGTGTAACCTATGTGAGCTACTATTTTTGATTGAAAAAAGTAATGATGTAACTCGGCTGATAGTCACTCTTTCACGGAAAATCTTAACATCGCGATTCAGAAAATGGCGACCAATGCACAACGCCATCTATTGAGCATGGAGTTAAACTGCCAAAATATTATGTATGGAAAGCAATCGAACAAACACTCTGCTACGTAGATCTTCAAAGCAGCGCCATTAAGAGTACCTTTTACTATCATAACTTTTTGAAAACCCCGGTCAGTCGATTTAAAAGTAATCTTGTAAGCACATTTTATTCATTGGTACCATTTTAGTCCAATAGATGTCGTTAAATGTATCTTACCTTACGTAATGATGAAAAGTTTTTCTCGAAAACTTTAAATTCATATATCTTTTGATAGAGAGCACAGATTGCAATGAAACAAAAACTAAATGTTACTTCAAGTTATGCACAATTGTTGTGTATAAAAGTTATCTACATTGCTTTCGTACATTTTACGTGATGCCCGAACAAATAAACAGACAAACAGATAAACAGACAAACAGACAAAAATTCTAAAAATGCTGGAAATGGGTTCTGTTGGTTGTCCTTTAACACCCTGGCAATTTTTTTTGGAAATATTTTCGATGTACAAAAACGATTTTTCTACAGATTTATTATATGTATAGATATAGATAACACCGTTTCTATTACATGCTGTATTATGGTCCGTTATCCATGATAATAAAAATCACCACTATAGACTAGGCACTAACATCTCAGAATCACATTTCTTAACATTTGTAAGATTCACATTTCCGTATTCTCAATTATTACTTTAGTTGTGGCAAGCCTAGAGTTTTCCTCGGAACTTGATTCATCAATATAGTGGATAGCGACGAAACCTTGGTCTTCAGGTATTAAAGGGTCTGAAACTGGATCTGTAAATTAATAAATCGAATTAATAATTACCTTTACTCGGCGCCACATTCTTTACAACATTTCACAGAAATTAGGGGAGTAAGCCACCAATGCTATAAGTAAACTAATTAAACTATAGTAACCTCAATAGTCAAACCCCCCAAAATGTCAATGTGGCGACACTTGGGGGAGGCCTATGTCCAGCAGTGGACTCTTTTGGGCTGAAATGATGATGATGATGATGAACCTCAATAGTTATAGTATGTTGTGTGGATGTATGTGGACATGGCACAAGGAGTGTAAGGATTGCAGCAGGTGGCATTCTGTACCCCATGGAAAAAAAGGTGCGAGTTTGTTTGTATGCATGCAATAAAGGCAGCGCACACCAGGGACAGCAAGACAGGAGATTTAGCCACGGTAGTGCACGCCTGCTTGCACTGTCTCACCCGCCATCGTAATTAGCAGACTCCAGCGCATACTGTCGCATACCTTCGCGCCCCCAGGCATGGCGTTTCAACGTGCCATTACAACGTGTCATACCGCCTCAGGGTCTTCTAGAGCAGCGCTTCCCAATCGGTGGGTCGCGACCCGGTACCGGGCCATCAAAATAAAATACTGGGTCGCAACAATTCTGCCTTCTTTAAAAAAATATCTATTTATTTATTAAAACTCATTGCACAAATAAAAAACTGTATAAAGACGGCCTAATGCCTTGGGTTTTTTCTACCAGTCCACCTTAGAAAAAATTGCTCCATTCACACAAAATAGGCGACACCGATCTATTTTAGATACTTAATGAGGAAGAGGTTTTAAAGTATTGAGTGGGTCACTAAGGGCCAGTGTGACATTTAACGGGCCATGGCAGAATAATGTTCGGGAAACACTGTTCTAGAGCGTTCTTCAATATCGCGAAGATAAATCCCCTTTAATTCCTTGGGGTCAATCTCTAACATTGGTATCTGTATCTTGTTACCTACATATGAATCTAAACGACATATGTAAATATGCTGCTCTGCCCTGCCGTCCCTGGTGTGCATTAGCGTCAATTTTAAACCTGTGACAAAGATTTTGATGTTCTTTATTGTAATGGCTGTTGCCATGACAAATATTTAATATAATAAATGGTTTTTTTTTAATCTTCGTGAATCATGTCATATTAAGTTTTTACAAACATAAACTCACTCCTTATGCCCAAGTTCATGTTTGTTTGTTTTATGTTTATTTATCGATGGTGAAATTGCTTTAGGTAGCCTTTTCTATGTTGTGCCGAGTTATATTGTTTAAGGGTAATTCAATATACCGTACGGGACTCATGTCAAAGGACCTCTCAGCTTGGTCAATGGACCATCGTAAATGTGAGGCATGTTTCCTCCGACCGATACCTTATTGAGAAGAGGGTGAGATGGGCAGACAACATAATTGCAATCAGGGAACAAACCTGGATGAAGCTGGGCAGGACCGAGGAGATTGGTGCAAGAAAAGGGAGGCCTTTTCCCAGTCTGGCTGTGGATGATGATGGTAATAACTAATTATAGTATATTGCACAATAGTACCTGTTTCTTTGGCTTTCTCCCAAAATTCGTCAGTCAATTCAGGTTCCATATGACCAGAATTTGTTTCATCTAAATAGGCGTTAGCTAGCTTTACTTTATCAGTCATGGTTTTTCTTTTAATTTTTTCATTTTTTTTCTTTTTTTTAATTACTAATTTCTCAGGTATACTTGGTTTATGTGCAATTCTTGATAGTGTACGTAAAGGAAGACCTGAAAAATGAAGTTATAATCTGTTTATAACACGCATTAAGTATTAAATTTAACATACAAACCCAAATGCACTAAACTGAAATTAGGACGGTTTAAGTTGGGGACAATATAACTTATACAAGCTGTCGTTTTGCATCCTCGTCAAATTCAAGGAGGTAAGTATGCTAATGATTCTCATCCAAAATCAATAATAAAATGGGTACGTAATTTTTATTCTTGATTATGAAAATCGGTAAGTGTGAACCACTCATGTTTTAAATGTGGCCAGTCAGAATGTCGCCCTATAACCGCGCTTCCACACATACAAACAATCGCAAACGTTTATTCGATAATTTCTTATACCGCCATGTTAAGGGGGTAATACTGATATACTTAAACAACCAAAAAAAACAGCGTTTATTAATAATTCACTAGGTATCGTAATTTTAATTAACTATTTATGTCTTTTTGTGACAACCTCCTGAATTTTGATGAGGATGCAAAACAACACCTTGTATAACCATAAGCTCTAATTTTAACAGTACGGCGACCAATCAAGCTATACAAAACCAGTTTATGCGGATCTCTCATTGTACGGGAAATCTATACAATACGAGGCCATGTTATACTGTAAAGATATAGCTTGAAGTGTCGCCGTGTCCACGTTGGTTGATTAGAATTTCTAAATTATAGTGTAAGTGTATTATACAAATTATAGTAAGTGGTTTTGACGACACGGTTGGCGCACTGGCTGAGCGGTCGACTTCTGCGTGGTGTGTCGCGGGTTCGATCCCCGCCCGGAACGAATATTTGTATGGCCTACAGATAGTTGTTCCGGGTCTGGCTGTTTGTGTATGTGAGTTGTAAACGCACCCGCAAAACAGGAGAAATTCCTAGTGTGGGGCAAAGATAAAAAAAAGAATTTCAGTCTGGTGGGAATATGATCCTGAAAAGGATAGTAACACTTACCTGTGGCAGCGGCAAGCCGATCATTTACTTTTGTGTATCGTATTGGGTCTACCTGCTCCTTCTCCTTTAAAAAATGCTTTCTAACATTTAACACGATCTCTCTTACATCACGATCTATAATTTTCGGCATTTTCTTTGAATAAAGAAAAACAACACGAGATCCTGAAAAAACACAGCTACCAATAACAAAAAGTGACAAATGACAGTCGGTTCACAGTAGGCATGAGCAAAAAATATCGAAATATCAAAATATCGATATTTTTCCATACAATTATCGATATATATTGTCGATATTTTAAATCGCGATATATATCGATTTTCGATATTTATTTTAGAGTATCGAATTCGTACCAATTTCGATATTTTTTTAACACAACTTTGGTTTCTTTTTTAATGTTATTAGATACAATGTCGATATCTGATGACTACTGGTTTGATTAAATTGTATATAATTGAATTTAGGTTCGAGCAAAAAATAATAATAAAATACAATTTTCTTCTTTTTTCGTATATTCTTTTTTACGAAGTTTGAAAGCCTTGGGAATATGTATGAATAATCATGCGAAAACTGACGATATATCGATATTTTTTTTAATTTTACAATTCTAGTTTGTAATCGGTAGAAAAATTGGAATAATTTCCATCTACTCTCTGAAATCGTAGAAAAGTTGTTGCATTTCGGTAGGACGGGGCCCATATTGGTAGAAATTCCGAAAAATCGGTAGGTTCGAGACCACTGCAGTCACACCACAGAATATTATTACTGAGTAATATGGAGAAGAATAATTTTCAAGCAATAAATAATATGAAATTTAACTATCACAGAATAAAACTATAATATCTCAGTATTTAAAATGGGGAGTAAAAATAACCACCAAAAATACTTTTAGAACTCAGGTGACGTTACCAAAAAAAAACAGCCAAAAAATGGATTCAAAGACCTAGTAAATGATCAATTGATCACCAAATCTTGTGACAAGGAGAACTTAGGATGCAAGAGAGCGCGAAGCGAGCACGGGACATTGGGTACCCCAACTCGGACAGATTAGGTTCTAAGGGGATGGCGGGGTCTAGCCTCACTGTTCTTTCGCGCGTAACAGTAAAACCCCGCGTGAAACCCTTCGGGGGCCCCTTGATTACGCCATTGCGTGAGTCATCCGATATCGTAAAGATAAACACTTATAACTCGAGTTATATTAGCTCTAATCTTAAACGGTAAACAGTGTCGGGTTCGTGATGAACGGGGCCATTTATTAATAATAACCAACTCTTTTAGAACTACTTGAGAATTATACATATCCCATAGATATGAGAGAGGTCGCAGCAAATACGTCTGTTTTCGTTGCTTATTTTTGTTTGGAAAAACTACTCATTCAATTTACACGAAAATTTATATCTAACATCACAAATATACAAGTAATCTAATGACAGTGTTTTTTAGTAGTCCTACATACATTATTCTTATAAGATCCTAACTCAAACTTCTTGTTAGAATCGGCCATTTTAGAATTCCGCTGTTCAAAGCATGAAAATACTTGAAATATCAATAAATATGAATAGATATGCCTCGAATACATGAAATAATGAATTATCACTATTTTTTCTTTGCTACTATTGTTTCCAAGACCATTTTACATGGTTCAAGAGTCAAATATTTTTTTTTATTTCGACTAACAAACTTCGCAACAAAGGATTTTTTGTTGGCTCAAATCATAATTCTTTTGTTATTTTTTCAAGCAAATGACTATCTAAAAAGTTGCATTATACACTTATAACATACTATACATTTACTTACCAAAGTTTTACAACGTATATCTCACAAAAACAACACTTTTCCGAACATAATAACACGGGTTGCCATGCGTTTGACATTCGACATAGACGAGTTTCTATATTTTTTTTTATAATGTTGTGCCGTTTAGTATTACTAACGATTAATTTTGTTTGAATCGACTACTAGTTGACCATAGAGGTAAATTTTGACAGAACGATTTAGAAGTTCACTTTTTTTTATATTAGCGTTTAAGTTTGCTGGTTCGAGCCGTTCCATAAGTGGAACGGCGAGGCTCAAGGCAAAGGTCCGTCCGTTCCATAAATGGAGTGAGTGAAGCGAGCTAACAGACCCCGTCGTGTTCGTGTTAGGTTACTTTAAACCCTGTAGACACCTGAGATAGCAATAGGAGCCCCGCTTAGCGGAGCTACTTCACTTACGGCGTGGCTTAGAGCTGTGGTTTGGAGTTTACTATAGGATAGCACTAGCTAGCACGTAATATTTAAAAATCAATTATAACCAAAATCTTTTGGTTTTAATTTCACATTAAAATGGGGTTTTAATTTTTGTGATCATTTACTATTTTTCGAAGTATAAAAATGATTTTTTAAAGGTTATTTTCATTATGCAGGTGGAAAATTATTTAGTAATCTACTGTTCGCTTTATAGCTTTAAGAGCTTACAGCTTATTCATTATTCCCCTATGCTTGTATGCACCATGTAACCACAATTCGTGGAGCAAGGATCTTTTAGTGTTTGAATGATATAGGTTGGTAAAATAAGGTGTTGGAGTCTCGAACTGCCTTTTATATATTACGCGCACAAAGCGAACCGCAGCACTATACAAAAATATGAATAGCACGGTGTTACGCAAAGTCTTATCACGGCCTACGCGGCCTAACTTGAAAAAGTCCAAAACGCAGCTTTTTTGCAATTTGATCAAATTATTGAGCATAGCAACCTCTACGATAGTAACACTTATAATCAGTGATGCCAACTTAGCAACTTTATAGCTAGATCTAGCTATTATTTGGTGACAGACAGCTACAATTTAATGAAACTTGTAGCTAAACTTTTTAGCTACTTTTTTTAGCAACTTTTGAGGCTATCGAGATTCGTAAAGTAGGGTACCGAGTCTCGTAAAAAAATATAAAACTAAACTCGAATCTATGTTCATAGATGCTATGGTAGGTACAGGTCTCAGGAAAAGTGGTAAATGCTGCTATAACTGTGTTTTGCTTAAAGATATACTACAAAAAATGGGCACCGCTGAAAAATATTTTAAATCAACGAAAGATACTGAACCCCAGCCATCGACATCTTCTTTAAATAATTAATTTTTAATTTATTTTTTATTCAATAACGTACACAACACATTTTTAACTCTCTTGTTAGAATTAATGAAAATAAAAATGATTGTCAGGAATTTACATTTCATTGTAACCTACTTATCTACTGTATATAACATTTAGCTACTTCTAGCAACTTTTTGGGGTACAAAAAACTGGCAATCTAGCAACATTTTAAAATTGTCTAGCAACTGGGTAAAGCTAGCAGTTGGCAACACTGCTTATAATCAGTCAGTCAGACAGTCATTTATTTTTCAATCACTGCTGTTAGTGCCAAGTCAAACTACTGGCAAGCTGTCAAAGTTGTATTTATTAGTTTTGGGATTTTATAATTTTGTTGTAATTTAAAAAATAATATGGACCTGTGTAGAATTTGTCTCACAGGCGGGTCGCAGAAAGACATATTTCAGACACAAACTCCTAAAAATGTTGATGACAAAACTTTCGCTGATGTTTTCATGTTTTGTTTGGACATACAGGTAAACAAAGTCTTGTTGGATTATTAAATCGTGTCCTATTCTCGATTTTACGTCACGGTAATAAAAGAGTATACTCTCTCTCTGTCCCTAGGTTGAACAAGACTCGAAAATTAGTTCAAAACTATGTTTAAAATGTTTTAAGAAAATTCTATCATTCCATGAGTTCAAAAGTTTAGCTTTAAGAAACGATGCATATTTGAAATCTGTGCAAGAAGAAAATGGTGTTAAACATAAGGTATTTTTAAAAGACGATATTAAAAATGAGCTGATATCCTTCAGTGATGAATGTGATGATTCTCTAGATGTAACTGTAAAGGATGAACCAAAAGATATGCTCTACTTGAAAAATGAAGACTCTACGCATGATTATGAATCTGAAGATGAGTTCTTAAGTGTAATAAAAAATATTAAATATGAATTTGAGAGAGAAAATGAAAGTGAGGAGCCAAAGGGTATGTTTTAATAATGTACATATATTGAAGTCATAAATGGAAACACTTTCAAATCATTTATGATTCCAATAAGAATCATTAAAGAACCTTTTCTATTCATTTACAATTGCAATTCTTTTTTTTAAATGGGCTTAATGCTAATTAATTTTCCCACAGCTTCAGAACCTCTCAAAATAAGAATAAAAAGAACTAAGGGTATCCACAGAGTTAAACATGAGAAAGAATCCAGGCCCTGTAAACAAATGTGTGAGGAATGTGGGAAAACTGTAAATGATCTAAAGGCTCACTCATACCAGCATCTACCGGCAGCATCTCGGAAACGCATCAAATGCAAATTATGTGACAAACTGTTCTCCAGCCACAGTGCACGGTACAAACATAATAAGATCAAACATTTAGGCTTCAAGCAGCAATGTTTGCTGTGTAGTAAATGTAAGTAATGAACTTAATTTTTATTTACTAGAGCCCTTAATGTCCAACTGCTGGGTATCTGACATTCCCTTGATGTAAAGCCAAAAGAACCAGTATTAAGAAAAAAATATTGATACTAACAACTCTTTAGACTTTCTCTCATTCATTGGACCCTTCTTACTCAACCCTATCCATTTCAGTGGTGACATCATTAAAGCAGCACCATCGTTTGGTGCACAACCGTGCGGCCTTGCCACATGAATGTGTATCGTGTGGGCGCAGGTTCATATCCAACTCGAGCCTGGAACTCCACATGACTACACACACCAAAGACCGACCCTACCCCTGCCCAGAGTGTGATAAGAAGTTCTCCACTAAACAAAGAGTAATGATCCATAAGTAAGTTGATATTAGATTACTTTTTGTATGAAGGGTGCTACATACTTGTTTGTGTCATTTGACAATATTTGTGGTGTGTAGATCAATGCCTAACTGCTTGAGCAGTCCGTGTATGGCGCCCCAAACGGCTCCCCAAAGTCATTGAAGTAAGAAGGATATCAATGGACCCGAATAATCGTGTAGCGTGTGTATCGTGTGTTCTGTATGGTGTCGGACGTAAAGAATAGCACCATCACATATCTTCCCGTGGGTGTCGTAAGAGCCGACTAAGGGACTTGCCAGAGAATGGGCAGCAGCGTTCTCTGTGCTTTTGTAATAACCGTACTGCGATCGCCAACCCGCCTGCCAAGCGTGGCGATTATGGCAAAACCCCCCATATGTCAATGTGGCGTTGGGGGAGGCCTATGTCCAGCAGTGGACGTCTTTCGGCTGAAATGAGGTATGAGGTAATCGTGTAGCACATCTGTCTCTGACACATTTCGGTATCAAGTTGTAATTTTTTCTAACAATTATGATAATCGCTTTCACAGACGTTCAGTTCACGATAAAGAGAAACCGCATCTATGCCAATTATGTTCAAAGAGCTTCTTCAAGAAATATCATCTGCAAATACATTTAAGGTAAGTTACTAAGGCCTCAATTAAAGCTATAAGATTGCTTAAAAATTGTTGGAGATTGAACAGTCTATTTGCTTCATGATTTAAAACCGTTTTCATTTAAATGTCAATGTTGGCACAGGAAATGATAAACCGCAATATTATTTGCAAGTTATCTATCGACCACAGACTTTCGTGCTGTGTTGATAACTCAATCTTCCATATATGTATATCTTCTATACTATATGTATACTTACTAATAATAAGCTGAAGAGTTTGTTTGCTTGAACGCGCTAATCTCAGGAACTACTGGTCCGATTTAAAAAATCTTTCAGTGTTAGATAGCCCATTTATCAAGGAAGGCTGTAAGCTATATGTCATCACGCTACGACCAATAGGAGCGGAGCAGCAATGAAAAATGTTGCGAAAACAGGGAAATGTGACGTAGACGAAGTTGCGCGGGACAAATAGTAATTACATATATTTTTTGTAGTCTTCTATTATTATATCCTTCCAGGTACTGTTCTCCGGCGCTAACTCGAACCATTTATATCTTATTAATATAACAATAAAACTAAATTAGTCCCACGGTGTAGTACTACTGGGATGAAAAGTATCCTATGTGTTACTCCCGGTCTTCCAGCTATTTGTGTACCAATTTTCATTCAAAGCCCTTCAGTGGGTTTTGCGTGAAAGAGTAACAAACATCGATCTACCCTCACGAATTTTCGCAATTATGAGTATTGACATTAAAAAACTTCATAAATAACTTTCTTTCCAAGGAGCCACTCCAAAGAGAAGCCATGCGAGTGTCCTGAATGCGGCAAGTTCTTCGCCACCACTTCGATCCTGAAGAGTCACCGTGAGATCCACAAGGAGGACAAAGCTTACGGCTGCACTCTGTGCGATATGACCTTCAAGAAGAAGAAGTTAGTATCTTATTACCATTCTAAAGCTGGCACTTCACTAAAAGTATTTGTGGACCTTCTTTACGTGGGTAATACAAAATACAATGTGTCCGATCATGGATTAGCGATATTCTAGGTACATACATAACATCTTCTAGTAAACGAATATGCTAATTTAAAAAAAAAAAGTGGATCGCTTGCGACTAACGAGGGAAAAGTAAAAATACTAAAAGATATTTATTTTTATTTTTAATATATAGCACAAATAAAAAAAAACTGATGAGAGCAGTGGTGGCCCAGTGGTGGCAGCCCTGACTTACGTGCAGTAAGCCGTGGGTTCGAACCCAGGCAGGCGCATTACTTTGTATAATTTATTTTATCACCGCTGCACTCAAGAACGGTGAAGGAAAACATCGTGGGGAAACCGGCATGTACTAGAACAAAAAATTAGAAGACATGTGACATCTACGAACCCGCACTGGGCCCGCGTGGTGGATTACAGCCCACTCCCTCTCATAGAGAGGAGGCCTGAGTCCCAGCAGTGGGAACATTATAGGCTGATGATGATAATGATGGAAAAAAACGGCACGGCATTTTTTTTCCATATTTAATCTACTCTATCATTCCCAGCTATCTCAGCGTGCACATGATAAGCCACACGAAGGAGAAGCGGCACTCGTGCCAGTACTGCGGCGTCAAGTTCGGAAGGTCCGACCATCGGAAACGCCACGAGTACACGGCGCATGAGAAGAACTTCATCACCGCATGACCCTCGGCCCCAGACGGGATAAATGATACAGATACTAGCCCGCTAAGATAGTGTCGATGTGGTACCGTTATCAGTATACAGGGGAGAGAGACCTGGCGTTGCGAAAAGTTTCCTTCAGTACATTCCCATAAATCAAGCAACTTGCCGCGGCAATTATTTTTCAACATTGCGTCTCTTGAATCAAAGTTTAAACTACATAACAATTGAATTTAATTGTGTTCAATAGCCGGGTTGCTCCAGTGTTGCGTTGTGCGTCGCAGTAGGAGACCTTACCCTAAGGGACGGGAGGGGGGGGGGAAGGCATTGTCCCGTCGTCTATAGCACTTGCTTGCCTAGTATTTATTTCGGGCTATTAAACTAGGTGACTATGAACCTTATTTCAATGGTGGTAAGATGCAACAGAATTATGAATTGTTATTTTCTTCTCTGCCAAGGTCAGGGTATGTTACTGGCCACGCAGAATACGTCCTTCGATAGTAAGTTGTCAACCTTCGTTGTTAAACTCTTGTTAAGATTTATGAATTAAAATGTTTGTTGAAATATTATAAAGTTATCATTGGTAATTTATTCATTGTAGTTTGATTTTATAACCAATAAATTCATCTTGGTCCCTACCTCTGGGCTCCGGCGACTTCTTGGAATACATATACTAATATTGTTGAATTTGTTGAATTGGATTGATTATTACATTCATATTCATTTATTTTGCATTCCATATTGTAAAAAAGATGTTACAAGGGGCTTAAAGTTAGGTACATAAACATGGTCCCTCTATTGTTCAATATGAACTACAAAACATAACAAACATCACGCTTATAATCCCCGAAAGGTAATGCAGCTATGTATAAGTCCCATGTAATAGGGGGCGACCCTAATCAACCGGGCACGAATCCTGCCTCGGGGGCTGCTACCCAAACGCAATAATATTTTTTACCGACCCGGGAATCGAACCCAGGACCTCATACTCAGCAGTCGAGAGTGCAACCATTGGACCAACGAGGCAGTTCAACCCGTAACTTGCCCATGCTCCAACCAATGTTACTACCAGTAGTCGTCATCATCTTCATTAGCCTGTACTCGTCCACTGCTGGACATAGGCCTCTCCCATGACACGCCGATCCGACCGAGCACGATCCTCGGCCACTCTCATCCAGCTCTTGCCAGCCGCCTTGCGCAGATCATCGCTCCAGTCGAGTCTAAGGACGTCCTACGCTACGTTTACCGATCCGTGGTCTCTACTCAAGAACTCGTCTACCCCAACGGTTATCGGTTCGGGTTACTAGTGTAACCGCGCTACCAGTAGTAACACGGGCAATTCCATTGCGTGTTGCTACTGTGCTTTTAACAAGTGAGGACGCAGCTTTATACAGACTTTTTTTTTATTTTTAAACATTTATTTTGTTACACACTCTTTTATTCAATTAAGTAAATTCATAAACACGTCAAACAAATATAATAGAGATAATACAAAAAAAAAACTAAACAATACTTTATTACATATTGTTTGATATAAAATCCATGCTAGTATGTGGTTCAAGGATACAAGATTCCTAGCTTTTCTTTGGCTGCATCGACAATTTCATCATCAGTCAGAGCGAAGCCTCCAGACGTAAGTATTTTGCAGGAGCCAGATGTAGCCAGTTTGGGGGATTGCTCCGGTGAGAATATGTTCAGGGTATTCCAGATATATTCTAGTCTCTCTTCGACGTGAGGGAACTCTTGTTGTAAAGTGCCGACGATGTACTTGATGCGTTCATTGAGAAGCCGAGCCGTAGCATGATCGGCTAGCACTATGTCCTTGGGTTTCTTAGAGCGAACTGATTGGCGCTTGATGGCGGTGGAGAGCTCGTTGCCGAAGCGTTGCGCGCGAACTACGCGTTCTAGAAGCTGGGAGGAGAATTATTATTTTGTTAATGGGTAGAAGCTTTGAATTTACATTGTGTATTTTAACTCTGGAAGCCTACACTAGAATAAGTGTCAATTTCATTCAAAGCGTTTTGTCTTATACATCTAATACACAACGATATAAGTTTTTTTTGTAGGATATATCAGTCACTGGACTTACATAACCTACAAATTCTATGCCCTAATTTTTTGATGTTTCTATAATTGTTGTCGTTGATAGAATGCCAATTTATGTATTTCTTGTGCATTTGTCTATAATTAAGGAGTTTCTGTCTAAATAATAACAGCCGCACGAGTCGGTGTTTAAGGTTGAGCAATGCTTGCCTAGATTGGTTCGTGGATGGGCGACCAATCCTTTACTTACCGGGTTTCCTCTATGCCTCAGAAAGCACGTTCAGGCGTTGGCCTCGGCTCCCGCCTGACATTCGTAGATCTTTGACAGTCGGTACAGATAGCGTCGGCGGCTCTTAAAATCTCTTACCAAGCAGTTTAGTATAACCCAGCACTAACGGGGCGAGGTCAGGCAGTGGAAATAGGCTAGGCAGATGGATATACCCATCGGGCTTACACTAAAACTCGCGCTGATGCGGATGTTGCGACGCGAGCTCCTTTAGCTGCTAGTTGGTCGCAATAGTGTCCGCCAGCTCTCAGTCCGAAGATGATGATGATGATGGCTCATACTGACCCAGTGCTTGGTCCTCTCCGTGACGCGCGTCTCCTGGATGAGGTCGGCGACGCGCTCCTCTAGCTGCTGATTGGTCGCGCTGGTCTCTGCCAGGTCACGGTCCAAACGCTCTTGGTCCTTTAGCAACAGCTCCATGTGGGTCTTAGCCTCTGCGAGTTCCTGAAAACAACAAATTCTTGACGGGGTCTGATCTAGTATTATGTTGACCTAGCTCATTTTTTATACAAAGTCGAATTAACGACGATAAAACGTACAAACACACACCTTTAAAAGTAGGTATGGCACCTACTTATAAAGGTGTGAAGGATGTACTGTGCGCTGGCGCACACATACATAAGAACACTGAAAGGCATCCATCGCCTAAACCTCGAGCAGTTCGGGCTTCTTCCTATGGAACTCCATACTGCTGCACAGACTTATATAGGGTGGACGGGACACCGACGCCAAAATACATCATTCTGAACAGCACATATTTTTTTTTGTCATCCGAACGAATATTATAAAAAGGAAAGATTTGATAATTTGTTTGTTTGTTACGATTTAACTCAAAAACTACTCGACCGATTTTAAAAATACTTTCACAATTATAAAGCATCTTTACCGAGTAACATAGGCTATATAGGTACTATATCAAAATTTTCGCGGACGAAGTCGCGGGTGAAGTGCTAGTCGGTTAATAAAAAAAAAACAAGCGTTTTTGTGTCGGTGTCCCTTCCACAGTTCCACCCCGTATAAGCACTGTAACGGCATTGTCTCGGATGGGACCTCATAGTAGTTATTTTTGTTACTAGCTGCTGGCCTTACATGACTTCTTAAAGCAAGTACTTATTGTTTTACTCTTATTCCAGAGTAGGAAAGAGACGGAGCTATGGAGGATGTCTAGCGCTATCTTTTTCCCACACTGGAAAAGGAGTAAAACAATAATGTTTTAAGACGTCCTAGTAGGCCACTAGCTAGCAGAAATAACTAACTAATAAACTATGAGCTTAAAGTACAATCGTCCGCAGCCAGGTTGCACCTTAAAACCTGAAGAAGAATCATTATCATCAGTGAAGATCGATGATGTACCTTGGAAACTCTAGTAACGTCTGCCTTAGCGAGCCTCAGCTTGTGATGGTAGCTGGTCTGCGAGGTGCTTGTCGGGTGTGCCTTCTGCACCGCGGCCTGTGCCCTGGTCCTCTCCGTGACAGTATCACGACGCGTCACGTACAGAGCCAGGTCATCAGCCAGCTTCTCGCTAGTACGCCGGAGTTGTTCTCGGCGAACCTGGAGTTGTAAAACACATTTTACACCTGGATCCCCAAAGGGGTGAGCGAAGGTTTTATTTTTAGCCCCTCATTTCGCTGGTCATGTTGAAGTTACATGTTATAATTATTAGTAAATGTAAATACATGTAGGTAAACATTGTGTCTTTCTTTTCTTTGTTTTTTTTTTCTTATAATGGCGAAACTCATGCCATAAAACGGATAGGAGTCCTAGTCTTCAGGCCACTGTTCATAAATACCAGATGGAAAACCCCATATTTATTTTTGAAATTTTGTATTTGAACCCCGGACATTAATTGCACTTGCAACTACTGGACCAACGAGGCAGTCTATAGTGCATTTACTTTTAAAGAATCTTCCTTCGGGTAATTACTTACAGTGCCCTCCAAAATTAAGTTGATATTATTCACTTCTGAATACTTCTGATAAGTCGCAATATTATTTAAAATCCCAGTTTCAAATGTTAGAACTGTGCAATAATATAACGTTTTGTAGATTAACCCAACTATCTTTAAAAATAAGGGATTTCGTTTTTTTTATAACCAGTTTTTTTTTTAAAGGACACTGGATATATCAGGTTTACAAACCTCCATTCTGTGTATTTCATTCCTCATCTTTCCAATTTCGCCAGCAGCTGATTTAGCACTCTTCATGTTTTTCTTCAGTTCCACTGCCAATATTCCCTAAAGAAAACATCGCATAAGTATTGTTTTATAAACGAAGTTGGTTAGAAGCGTTGGAAGGCGGACCGATGACCTGGTGAAGGTTGCGGGGATCCGCTGGATGCGAGATGTAAGATAGTAATTAACAGATAGTAGGTATAGCTGACTGTGTTCAGGTGTTCACATTGTCAGCGAGGACTGTCTAGTTGTTAGTACTTTAAATAATAAGTTTTTAAACTCACTTGGTCACTAACACTATCATTAACAGTAAAAACGCGATATTTATATAACCTAAAAACATGGTAAATATCCCGTTTTTAGTGTCGATGATAATGCTTTAAAGAAGTTTCTATTTGCTACCTCTGGGGTGGGACCTAAGATTGAATAAAAAAACCGGCCAAGTGCGAGTCGGACTCGCGCACGAAGTGTTCCGTACCATTATTTATAAAAACGAGCAAAAAAATCACTTTTTCGTATGGGAGCACCCCTTTAATATTTACTTTATTCTGTTTTTAGTATTTGTTGTTATAGCAGCAACAGAAATATATAATCTGTAGAAATTTCAACTGGCTAACTATCACGGTTCATGAGATACAGCCTGGTGACAGACGGACGGACGGACGGACGGACAGCGAAGTCTCCGTAATAGGGTCCCGCCTGACCCTTTGGATACGGAACCCTAAAAACTGAGGACTACGCCGTTATATACGGGGTGGAAGAGACATTGATCCATATTTTGACACAGGGGGTCTAGAACTCTAGGATTCATGGTAACCGTTTTTGCGTCGATGTCATGTTCCACCCTGTATGCTACTGGTGTTTAAACTGACCTTCCTCTGCCAAATGAGAGCTTCCCTCTGAATGCGATCCAGTTCCTGTGTGAGGTTCATCTTATCTTTGTCTAACTGTTCTATGTCTTCTTCTAGTTGAATTATTTCAGATTCTGCATCCTGTAGGAAATATAAAGACATGAAAGCATCAATCACCTATGTTGTTCAATATAAGACGCCTGCTGTTTGCGGGCTTCTTTGGTGCTCTTAAAAACCTTAAATTACAGAGCGGAAATTCATACGAACGAATGGTAAGAAAACGGAACGTTTTCCGGTAGGCCCGCAATAGTTTTTATCATCAGCGTTGCAGTAAGAAACTTTAACGGTGCTGCACGCAATGCATGTTCAGGAAAAGTTGCTCCGGGTGGGAAAATAGACTCGCCCGCAGCGTCTGTCCCGAACCCCGAATATGATGTGTGTTGCATGCCTTAGATTCAGGTCAGTTAGACCGAAAATCTGCATTTTTTTGCACCTTTTAAGTTACCTTTATACACCTTACCTTTAGATTGGCAGAATACTCATGCGTCATAGACATATTGGTTTTCTGCGCGTCTGTGTTTCTATCCAACGCGTCCTTACGCATATCTGCCAGCACTTGCAGTCTACTGCGCAATGTCCTTAGCGAACGATCCACGCGGTTCTTGTCAGACTCCACGGCCTCGGATTCCGCTTGAATACGCATTATTTTCTGTTCGCAGATTTGTATCTCTGAAAAGTGGAGAGATAAATTCATAAGTTTAGTAGATTAAGGCTTACTTTCATTGTAAGTTAAGCTACAGCGTTGTTTGTGACGTTTGCTACTGGTGCTGCAGTAGCGAAAAGGCATGAGGAAAGTCTTGCACTGTATTTATCAAGAACACTGACGCGTGACGTGACTCGTCAGAACTTAGTGTTCAGGTTTAACCACATATTCAAAACTAAATACCGAGTACCGACTCATAAAACGTCACTCGTTTACTCGCAGAGTAAGGACCAGGGGTGCCGACCTGTCGGTTAACATTTCGCCGGCTATGTTTTTATCCCATGTAATAAGGTCAAGCCTATAATTGCCATTAAACGGGAAATAAACAAATTCAGGCTCTGGCATAATACTGAGAAACTGCTGGTTAAAAAACACAGTAACATGAATGAAATGGGAATCAAACCATCAACCAAGGAAGTCATGCTCAGCAGTCGAGCTCTAGTCCAACGAGGCTTGATCAAATTATAAGTAAAAATAGCTTTTAGTTGGTGCTAACGTTTGCAGAGAAGGTTGATATCCGTGATCATGGTGTGGTGCTGATCAGCCAGCTTCACCACGAGGCCCTGCTGCCGCAGCCACTCGTGTTGCATGAACTCCGTGCGCTCACGCAGGCACTTCACCTGCTTTTCCAGCTCCTCGATACGACGCTCTTGAGGCGACTTGCTCTGCGGAAATAGATCATCAATCGAGTAGATAAGAGTTGAAGACATGTAGATAGATAGAAACGGCTTCCACATGTAAGTTAAGAATTATCCCACGAGATCTTACACCTGGGATAAAAATATCCTTATCCAAGTCATAGTCTATCCGTGTGCCATAATTCATCCAAATCGATTTAACTGTCCACTTAGTGTGAAAAGGTAATCGAGTTATTGAGTGGTACTATAGTAAATAATATGGATATCATTATAAATTAGAAGACCTTGAAAACAAAATAAGGCGTGTCTCACTCACATCAAACAACTCCTTCAGCACGGCATACTTCTTCTGTATGATATCCAACTCTCTCTGCTTCTTCATCATGTGGGACGTCTTCTGGTCAAATTCGGCCTCAAGGATCTCTATCTCCTTCTGCTTCGCTATCACCATGTTCTGGCAATCTTGTAGCACTTTGTTATTCTTCACTTGACGGTCTCGCCGTATTTCTATTTCGAGCATCACTTTAGCATGCTGGTTCTCCATTGTCATTAGACATATTTCCTGCAAGATAATGTTAATTTTAAACGTTTGAATCGGTTAAGTTAGAAAAGCAAATAGTTAATTCACATTAACTAGAAAGTGTTTTAGCTGTTTCTGCGGTTACTTTCAAGGGCATAATATTGCTCAAAGTGAAATAAAAGAACTGCGGTAAGCAAAACGTTGCAAATTGCATAGTCCGTTCAATGACAACATTTCAAATTTCTTCCATCCATGTCCACGGCCATGCCAGATGTCCATAAATTCTTTGCCGAGCCTTTGCTAAATTCACGTTCATTTTTTTATTTTCATCTTCTATGTCATAACTTCATAGTCACCTGTTTTCTAGACATCTCCCTCATCTTCTGAATGCCGTTGGCCAAAGCCTCCACGGCCTTATCGTTCAGTAAACACTCCTGGAGATTCATCAGTATCTCGTTCTCCATCTTCATCTTGCATTCGTTCCTCTTGCCCAACTCCTTGATAGTGCTCTTCAGTATATTTGTCATTGTTTGGTTTTCCTGAAAATGTGACATTATGAAATCAAGTATGAATTCTCTTTTTTCGTTTAGGGGCTTAAAGAGTTGTCAAATCAGGTTTTACAACTCGATACTCTGAATAAGTTAAAGGTCTATCAACATGAAAAAAATATCACTCATAAGGTGATTCATGTTTATTATTTTGTCAGAATGTTATAATAATTGAATAAAAAATGTCTTTCAAACGTCTATTAATTATTCTTCATAGCAAGAAATGCGTTTTAATCGATTTTTACACACAAAGATAGGAAAATTTAAAATTTGAGAAATCTCCTTGTAGCGTTCTCTTTAGTTCTTTTTAGGGTTCCGTACCCAAAGGGTCAAACGGGACCCTATTACTGAGACTTCGCTGTCCGTCCGTCCGTCCGTCTGTCCGTCTGTCACCAGGCTGTATCTCATGAACCGTGATAGTTAGCCGGTTGAAATTTTCACAGATTATGTATTTCTGTTGATGCTATAACAACAAATACTAAAAACAGAGTAAAATAAATATTTAAGGGGGGCCATACAAAAAAGTGATTTTATTGCTCGTTTTTTATAAAAAATGGTACGGAACCCTTCGTGCGCGAGTCCGACTCGCACTTAGCCAGTTTTTTTATTAATAAATTGTATTATTTACATACGCAAGCAAATGCTCGCGATGAGTAGGTACATGTCAGTGTCATTTTAGTCTGCTGCGGCACCTCGTCAAGAACAGAAAACGCGCGCGTTGTCAAAAAAAAAACTATTTTTTGCTCACTTTTAATTCTTTTGAATTAAAAACAGTGTAATATTAGCTGTAGATAAAAAAAAAAATACTTTTTTACATATTGTGCGCAAGGGTTCAAATATCGCGACTTTTGTGTTCAGTGTGTTTGTTTACTTTGCTAAAGATTAAGCAATTTATCTGTGCAGAAGAGCCTGAGGACCCGATTCACATATGGGAGATGACTAACATGGAAGTCCATGCATTGATTTTGATACTTGTTTTTAAGGAAGGTTTCTCAGTAGTTATAAATCAATTCTTATTAAGCACACGTACTGTTTTTATCATCTCTTGATCTCTTTCACTCATTTGGATGGACTCCGTCAGCTGACTGATCTGAGTTTCCAAGGTCTGCCGCTTCACCTCCTCGGCGTCATCTGTAAACATCAATTGATTCAGGAAAACTTAACTTCGTTAGAGCAAACTAATGACAAGAAAATTTATGTAAGTAATGTGCACTGGGGTAATAATTTAATAACAATACGGTACGGTTGGTAGACTTTTTAACTTTTGGGTAAATAACCATTTTCGGAATTACCCCAGTGCGCCTTATCATAAAAGACGTTCAAAACTTAGCGGCATGAGAGAATTGAGTGAATATCTGATTCAGTTTAAGTCACAATCCCTCCCCATCTTTCTTACTTCCATTTGCAGTTAGTGACTCAAAAAACAGTGATTCTTTGAAATTCCTAAAATGATTCATCATCATTCTCCTGCCCTAATCCCAATTTATTTGGGGTCTGCGCAGCATGTCTTCATTTTCCATACTTCCCTATTACACGCCATCTCACCACGTCAGCACCTCTTTTCTAGCCAAATCATCCTTCACACAGTCCATCCATCGTTTCTTTGGTCTTCTTCTACTCTTATAGCCTTCTACATTCATATTCAACATATTCCTCACTAAATTTTCTAAAATGGTTGAGTAGTTAAACATATACTCACGCTGTTTATTAGCATGCTCGATATCATAGGTAAGTTTGTCCTTTATCATTGTGATCTCTTTGCCTTTGTTCATCTCCTCCATCAACATCTTCTTAGTGATCTCGAGAGAGTGAATCAACGTGCGGTAGCTGTTTTGTAGAGATCTGTGAATGGTAAACAAAATGAATGGTATTAACTCTTGTAGTTTTACAAGAGTTAATAAATGATGGTCGTCACCCACACTTAAATGCAGTTTTGGTGACTCACGTTGGGCCAAATACGAGAAAATCTGGGGTCACGGTAGTGCCCCTGCCAAGACGAGCCAAGCGAAGCGCAAGGGCACTACCTACTTTTTGTCGAAGTGTTTTGTCGTTTTTTTGAATCCTCATAGAGTTGGTTTCCGATGTACCAGATAGTTCATATTCTCAGGATATGATGTCAATAATAGACTAATTAAACATACAAAGTCTCAGTTGAATAGCTCTAATACTTTAAATTTTATTGATATCTAAAATACGACGATTCTCACACTCACTGACACACTGATGATCATCAAAAAGTTTGACTACTTCCTGAAGTGCTAGAAAGCATGCATTTTTACTGATATGTAGAATTTGTGAAGTTAGGGTCGGTAGAGTTAGGCCGTGTAGATCAGAAGTTTGGCTCTACATGAGATCTGATATGTTTTTCACAGGGAAAACCTTATGTGGTCGTCTTGGCAACACTTTACATGAAATGTTTTTGGTGGGATATACCTTTTCAGGTTTTGGGTTACTTAAAAGAGGTTATGTCACATCTTACTTATTTTTTCGAAGAGTGTTGGTGTTGGTGGAGTGTGAAGGTGTTTATAATATCGCCCTCCTCCCCCACACTATACTATTTCCCCCTGCGATCACTAATAAAGAACTAGAAGAAGATGAAATTCTTTTACTTAGTAAGTTATTTAACTCTGTGTTCCACGGTGAACGCCACAAAACTGTGTACCCGGCCACCCCGCCGTGTTCGCGATGAGCTAGGCAGATGTGTATCATACACCCAGATAATTTGAAGTCTCTTGTGCAGACCTCTTATTGCCATGCAAAATCCCCTTGGAAAAATCCCATCACACTTGTAGTTTGACACCATAGTTTGACACATTGGACTACACCTCCCATATAGGTTTGGTATTAAGTCCTCGTCTTGGAAAGCTGAGCTGTAATTTTAATAAGAACAAAATGTTGCTGTGGTTTAACAGGGTTCATGATTGTTCATACCCTTTTGTAACAAATTAAACACATTGTGTAACACAAAAATGTAATATGAATAATTATGAGAAGTATGGAAAAAGAAGACTTGCTGTGCCGACCCCAAATTAATTGGGATAATGGCAAGAAAATCCGAGCCTCGGAAACCACGTTAAGCCGTCGGTCCCGGCTGTCTTTTGTAGATCTTTGACAATCGTTACGAGTGTTCAGATGCCAAAAGTCTGACATCCAGTCTTACCAAGGGTATCGTATAACCCAGTTACTGGGTTGTGGAGGTCAGACAGGCAGTCGTTTCATGTAAAATACAGATATTCAGCTGCATTCGGTTAGACAAGAAGCCGACCCCAAGATAGTTTAGGAAAAGGCTAGGCAGATGATGATGATGATGATGAACGGCAAGATAATGATGATGAATAATTATGGAGGTATACAAAGCGACACATCAAACTATACATTTCCAGTATGGCCATAGCCTCGCTTTCTTTTACATTTCCCGCACAATGAGAGACATGTCTAAACAGGTTTTGTATAGCTCGATTGGTCGGCGTGCGTTCACCTTCATTTGAAAACTTACTTATAATCCTCTTTGACGGAGTCGTACACGTTGTCCCTTTGCGTGATGTTCACGATCACGGTGTTCCACAGGCTGACTAGGCGACGTTTGTCAAGGTCCAGGTCTTCCAGCTCAGCTGCGTATGCTGTCACCTGATGGGAAACATCTGTGCAATGTACAATTACGTTGTACCTAATTGTTCCCTAATGAACTAGTTCTTAGTTAGAGGAACAGGAATTAAGTATGTTTACATCATAATCTTTTCTTGCTCTGTATGGTGTCGGACGTAAAGAATAGCACCATCCCATATCTTCCCGTGGGTGTTGTAAGAGGCGACTAAGGGACTTGCCAGAAAATGGGCAGCAGCGTTATCTGTGCTTTTGTAACAACCGTACTGCGATCGCCAACCCGCCTGCCAAGCGTGGCGATTATGGCAAAACCCCCCAAAATGTCAATGCGACACTTGTGGGAGGCCTATGTCCAGCAGTGGACGTCTTTTGGGCTGAAATGATGAAATGATGACATCATAATCTTTTCTCTGCTGTGGTGGAATGAAAACTCTATTTGTGGCGACTATAACCCAATAAATAAGGCAGTCTGCTGCTGATATGGAGGGAAGTGGAAATTATGTTTTTTCTACTCCTCCGCAATTCCTATCCGATTCATTTCGTTGCGGGACCCAAGACAGTTAGATTGTTTCTCTGGGACTTTGTCGAGCTTTATCTCTCTCTCTATCTCGGCGCTTTTCTGGTGGTTGCAATTGTTGATTCTGGCTTTCAGGAGTTGCAGTGGTTTGGGGAACGTGAGGCGGGCAGGTCCCAACAAAAAATAAGCCAGCCTTCTAAAAGGGCTAGTTCAAACCTGCTGATGAACCCAGTCCTATTCTGAAGTACTTTGTGTACTAAGTTCGCTATTTTTAGGGTTCCGTTGTCAACAAGGAACCCTTATAGTTTCGCCATGTCCGTCCGTCTGTCTGTCTGTCTGTCCGCGGTTTAGGTCAAAAACGATTGGCACTAGAAAGTTGTAATTTAGCATGAGTACCTATGCACGTTAATAACGCCGAAAAAGTGGTAAAATAACATTTTGAATAATAGCTATTTATGCAACTGTTACGTTATGGACGGTCTTTTAATATGAGTGCCATTTTTCGGTACAAGCGTAGCGAGAAAATAGCGTAGCGTTGCGTTATGTTTGACTTTTAGTTAGAGCATGCTACGAAACTATCAGTCAGCGAATACGACTGCGCACTTGGCTGTTATAAAAACTACGGTACCCTACACTGCGCGTGGCCAGACACGCACTTGACCGGTTTTTTTTTGTTAAGTTACCAAAGCTAATATTCAATATGGGGCTCATTTATTTTCTACTATCTTACCTTATCGTTGACTTTCTCCATCTCATTGTTTTTGATTTCAAGCTGTTTCTTGAACATCTCCAGCTTGGACTCCAGCTTCCACACTTCATTGCTCAGACCAAACAGGAACATATCCTGAAAGAAGTCAATAGTATATTGTACTTGAAGGACGACTGTTGGGCTTTGAAAACAGAATTGCAAAAGTAGGTACCAGAGATCAGTCAATTGTATTTTACGGCAATAATTTATCTGAACCATTGTTATTGTTAGAAATATACCTGCAAGGAGTTTGTATGTGTTCCATTGTAAACTCTATGTTGTCTAGAGTAAGGTTTATAGACAGATGTCACTTTAGTCGAGTCTGATCGTTTTGCCTGTGCGGTGCACAATACATTTGGAATCTTATAATGTGTTTTTATTGAGTAGCTCACGGAATCTAACATGGTAGCAGAGCGTTATGCTTTAAATTCACTACTCTTATTATTATTTTCCAAGTATGCGCGTGTGATTTTGTAAATTATTTTCAAAATTTATTCGCAAGAAAAACAAAGAACAATGACAACCGTCAATCAAAATGTTTCGATAGAAAAATTATCCGGGATTCAAGATTATCCATCCTGGAAATTTATGATGCGGATGGTGCTCATCCATGACGATCTTTGGGATTGTGTGGGCACAACTGAAAATAAAAACGAAAACGCGAAGAAGCAGGAAAAGGCGCTCGCGAAAATCGCCTTGAGCGTGAAGCCTTGTGTATTTCCACTAATTAGAAATGCCAAGTCGGCTAGCGAAGCGTGGAGCAACCTGCAGAAGGCATACGAGGACCGAGGCTTGTCACGACGACTCGGATTGCTTCGCACATTGTTCGCCATTAAATTAAGCGTATGTGCGAGTATGGAGACATATGTGAACAAGGTCATAGATACATCGCAACAACTGAGCGACATCGGAGCGGCTTTAGAAGATGACTTCGTGGCCGTGATTTTACTCAGCGGTTTGACAAGCGATTACGACCCGTTGATTATGGCTCTAGAACATTCGAACGTGTCACTGTCAAGTGAAAATGTCAAAGCAAAATTGCTTCTAGAAAATGCGAGACGCGACGAAAAAAGCGAAAATGTTACGGCTTTAGCAGCTCGGAAAGCACCCAAGCCAATTAAGTGCTTCAGATGCAAAAAGAGTGGGCATTTCAAGAAGGATTGTCCTGACAACTCTGACGGCAAGAAGAGTGGCAGGAAAAGCCAGGTGCATCTCACAGCGTTGGCCGCAGGAGTCAAGAGAGACGTTTGGTACGTCGACAGTGGTGCGGCGCAGCATTTTTGCAATGATCGCAGGTATTTAACAGATTTTACTATTGAAAAGCCGAAGAAGGTCTTAATCGCCAATGGTGAAGCATTGCCGACAGCTGGAAAAGGAACTGCGCAAACTGTGCTAAAGGACAATAGTGTGAGATCGATAAGTAATGTGTACTTAGTCCCAAAATTGTCTGCTAATTTGTTATCTGTTAGTGCGATGGATAAGAAAGGTTTCGAAATTGTGTTTCGTTCTGGCGTGTGTACAGTCTATGACAATGGGGAGGTTTTGGCTACAGCTACCCTGAGAGATGGTATTTATGAACTTGATGCCATTGAAACTGTTTCTGTTTCGTGTAGCGAGCCATCCTCGCAGGCAATGTGTTCGTCTTTGTCTGTAGGTACAGGTGACAGCAAAGCAGTGCCGACACGTCAATTGAAGGTTGATAGTCGTCATGTTGCCGTGAGCGTGAAGCAAGCGCCGCAGTCCCCTGCTACTGGAAGCCAGTCAACGCAACAAATTTGGCACCATCGTCTAGCGCATCTGAACACCCGAAGCATGGAGTTACTGCGAAAAGGTATGGTCAAGGGTATTTCTTATGACAACAATAACTTTCGGTCGTGTGTTTCCTGCATCTTAGGTAAACAGACTAAGTTGCCATTTCCGAAGAAATCGGAGACCAGAGCCAAGGAAATTCTTGGAATAATTCACAGTGACGTCATGGGACCACTGCCGTGCCCGTCCGTAGGTGGGAAAAGATATTTTCTGTTGTTCATTGACGACCTGTCACGAAAAACATTCGTTTATTTTCTTAGGAGGAAGGATGAGGTTTTCGAGATGTTTAAAGAATTTAAAGCTCTCGTAGAAAACCAAACCAATAAGAAAATAAAAGTTCTTCGTACAGACAATGGTGGTGAATATGTCAATTCTAATTTTCAGAAGTTCCTGAAGAAGCATGGGATTCGACATCAGACCACGGTTCCAAGGTCATCAGCTCAGAACGGGGTCGCAGAACGCGCGATCAGAACCGTTACGGAGAAAGCCAGGTGCATGCTCCAGGAAGCAGGTTTGAAAAAGGAATTCTGGGCAGAAGCAGTCAACACTGCCGTCTACCTGAAGAATCGCTCTCCAACTAAGGCTGTGATGGGCAGTACACCGGAAGAAAAATGGACAGGTAAAAAGGAGAATCTGAGTTACCTACGCATTTTTGGTTGTCAAGCTTATGCCCTACAGCACAAACGGGACAAATTAGATCCCAAAAGTAAGAAATAGTTTTTTGCCGGATACTGTGACGAGTCAAAGGGTTACAGATTGATAGATCCGGCGAGCTCGAAGAATGTCATAAAAGCAAGAAATGTCATTTTTCTAGAACATGCTTTTTGGAATAACACTTCATCGGATGAGGATGATAGTTCACGTTACACGATTGGTTTGTTTTCGAACAATGTAACTGTCACCGATAATGTTCCAGTGCAACCTGCCTCACCCGATTTACCCCAAGAGCACGCAGAAATATCTAACGAAAACTGTCAAGATAACAGCGTCATTACGACAGATGATTCTGAGAGCAGTAGTGAGACTCTGAATGACTCTGCGGATGAGACGTATGTCCCAGGAGATTCCACACTGGAAGACTACGAGAACTCTACGGACGAAAGTAGTGAGTTTGAGTCAGCTAGTGTAGCACGCACTGTTTGCAGTGACACTGAAGACCCTCAGACAGTACGCGAGGCACTGAATGGCCACGAAGCAAGTAAGTGGAAAGCCGCGATGGCGGAAGAGTATAAATCCTTCATCGATAATAAGTGTTGGACTCTGACTGACCGCGATACGAAGCAAAGGCCTGTCAAATGCAAGTGGATCTTTAAAAGAAAGCTTGGCCTTGACGGGGAAATATTGAGGTACAAAGCGCGCCTCGTTGCAAAAGGTTATACCCAGAAATACGGTATTGATTACGAAGAAACGTTTTCTCCTGTAGTACGATATTCCACTATACGTACGTTACTAGCTTTAGCAACGGAACATAACATGAATATTGAGCATCTGGATGTAAAAACGGCCTTTTTGAATGGAGATTTAAAGGAAACCGTTTTTATGGAGCAGCCAGAAGGCTACAAGATTAAAGGTCAAGAAGATAAAGTTTACAAGTTGAATAAGGCCATATACGGACTGAAGCAAGCTTCAAAGTCTTGGTATGAGAAAATAAATGGCGTTTTGACGAGCAAAATGAAATTTAAACGTTTATCTTCCGAACCTTGTGTTTATGTCAAGTCGAGCGGGAAATCTGTGATTATAATTGCTCTCTATGTTGATGATATAATGCTGTTTTCTTCAGCTGGTTCCCGAGATGTGGCAGGAATCAAAGAAGAATTAAAGAAGGCCTTCGAAATCAAAGATTTAGGGCCAGCACACCACATTCTTGGAATGAGGCTTTGCAGACAGAACAAGGAAATAACTCTAGACCAGTCAAACTATATTAAGAAGGTGCTAGAACGACTTCACATGTCAGATTGCAAACCTGCACGAACACCTATGGAGAAAGGTCTGAAGCTCGTGAAATCTACAAAGAAGGATTGTACGCACGACTACAGAGGCCTGATAGGATGTCTGATGTACATAGCGGTATGTACGCGGCCGGATATTGCACATGCTGTCAGCTCGCTCAGTCAGTTCAACGACGCTTTCAACGAGACTCACTGGAAGGCAGCAAAACGCGTTCTTTGCTATCTAAAAGGTACGCCTGATCATTATTTAACTTTTCAGAAGTCAGGCTTGGATATCGTCGCATATGCTGACGCTGATTTTGCATCAAATGAGGTCGATCGCCGATCTTATACCGGTTATGTGTTCAAAATTGGAAATTCTACCATCTCTTAGGAGAGTAGAAAACAAAAAACAGTGGCTCTTTCAAGCACAGAGGCCGAATATATGTGTCTGTCGGATGCTTGTAAAGAAGCACTTTTTCTACGCAAGTTTCTGTTCGAAATTTACGGGGTACAGTATAGGATTACGTTGTTTAATGATAATCAGTCTGCACTGAAGTTGTGCACTAATTCTATGTACCATGCCAGAACGAAACACATTGACGTGAGACATCATTTCATTAGGGAAATTGTTGAGGAAGGTACAGTTGTTATAAAATACCTATCTACTGATGAAATGGTGGCCGATGTTTTAACGAAACCGTTGGTAAAGGAAAAACATGATAAGTTTGTATGTCATTTATTTCTATCATTAAATAAATGATATGCGATGGTTCTAAGCAGTAGATAAGGCATACTTGCAGAAGTATAATTTGTTTTAGATCCGTATCACATAGTTTTTGAATATTTACTGTTTATATGTGACGGATGCTTTGATAAATTTATGCTTTTGCTGTGTTTTGTTGTTGTTATGTTATAGTATATTTTTTAGACAGCGGATGTGTCTACACTTAGATATTTTATTGTGGGTAATGTGATTTACATGAGCTTATATTGGATCAAGGGCCAGTGTTAGAAATATACCTGCAAGGAGTTTGTATGTGTTCCATTGTAAACTCTATGTTGTCTAGAGTAAGGTTTATAGACAGATGTCACTTTAGTCGAGTCTGATCGTTTTGCCTGTGCGGTGCACAATACATTTGGAATCTTATAATGTGTTTTATTGAGTAGCTCACGGAATCTAACAGTTATTAGGCGTCAAAGTAGGTAGACATCGTATTGTGAGACTACATACATACATAAAACCACGCCTGTAATCCCCGGAGGGTTAAACAGAGGTGTGTATATGTCTAGTCAAAGCTGTTAATTATTCAAAACTACTTTTGACCGGTTAAAACTATTTTAACGATAACTAACATTTAGGACGGTACGGTTAAAATATGTCGGGCATGCCAACCGTCCAGGCGAGTCAATCCGTCACATTATGTCCAGGTGTTGTCGTCAGGCTGACGGAGAGTACTTGCTTAGACTCAATCTTATAGCCAAGATTATCCATCAGCAACTTGCTCTAAAATACAGCCTTGTGGAATTGGAAGTGCGTAGGTACTATAGGTATGTGCCCGATCCAGTTCTCGTAAATGCAATATCACACTGTACTGGGATGAATCTATCATCAATAACAGGACTATTGTAGTCAATAAGCCTCATGGTTCTTCGTAGATCAATCAGAGAGCGGCGCGTAATGATTGTTGGTATGACAGACCCGCATGACGAGAACCTCGTGAAAGCCGAGAAAGATAAGTAAATCAAGTAAGTATCTTGACTTGGCTCTCAAGTACCACCTACCAGTTGCCTCTTCTCATCGGCGAGGGCTTTTTTCTCAGCCCTCATCTTGTCAGACAAGCGCTGGCTGACGGTCAGTTCCGAGTCGGTCTCGTCACGCCACGTCTCCAGCTGCCGTACCAGCGCGGACAGAGCCTCCATCTCCTCTATAGCCTCACGTTCTGTAAACATAAATAAGAAAAAGTTAAGGAGCAAACTCTTAAACAGTGACTAGATTTCAAATTTTCCAGTCTGTGGCATCGTAGCTCCTAATCAGATGAACCGATTTTGATAAAAGTGCTGTCGTTTGAAAGTTATTTTAATCGAGAGTGTTCTTAGCTATGTTTCGAGAAAATCTGCTCAGCCGTTTGAAGATCACCTCTTTTCTAGTTAATGAAGGGATATAAACAACTTTCATAGGTAGTCTATTTAAAATTTGAAATGTTGTCACCATGGGCATTGCTGAGGGGGGGGCACCTCCCTCCCCCCCTTTTCTTTTTAAATTTAAGTATATCTTTCCTTGGTTTCGTTAATTAGCGAGAAGAGACGCAACATCGAGAAAATTGGAAGGAAAGGGGGAGGCCTATTCCCAGGAGTAGGACAGTCAAGGCTAAGAAAAAATAATATAAGTTAGCTAAGAAGACCGCTTAGTACAAGCACAGAACAAAGCGGACCCCCGACGCTACGACGCTTGGATTAATTTATTTTTGGCATTTTAGAGGTTTTTTATGTCGGGGGCTTTTTAAATTTTTTATTTAATTTTTTTAGGTCGGGGTTTAAAATCGACATGCTGCGCCGACCCCAAATTAATTGGGATAAGGGCAGGAGAATGATGATGATGATGATAATATGCGGCGTGTGCTTCTTCTACCGAATAAGAAAGAATCATGTGAATCGCCACAGAGAAATCGGTGTACATGTTACGGGTAATGCTGGACGAAGAAGTAAACTTGGGTTTACCCGGTTTCATCATCTCAGCCAAAAGACGACCACTGCTGGACATAGGCCTCCCCCAAGTGTCGCACATTGACCAGTCCCGTGCGACTCGCATCCAGCGAATACCCGCAACCTTCACCAGTTCATCGGTCCACCCCGTCCACCTAGTGGGAGGCCTTCCAACGCATCGTTTACCCGGTTTAACTTAACATTATATGTTACGGTCAAAAGCCGAAGTACGGTTACACCTTGATCTAACCGGGTATACCTAGGTGCGGCCGGTAGCTGTTCGTTAAAGTTAGGTAGGTAAATTATTTTCATTGCTAAAGCACACCGACCAATTGGGTTAAGCTCGGTTAGAACTGTGACCAAACGCTACATTCAAGTGGATTGGATCAACAACTTTATCATAAAGTTTAGTTCGTCTTCTTCTACCTGCATACATGAAAACACAAAAAAACGGCCATAGAAATATTAAAAGACCATACCATCCGAATACATAACCTCCCCTTTTTTAAGGTTGGTAAAAAATAAAATTAAGAGATCAATAAATAGTCAGGGAGAGCATATCTTTACAAAATCTGGTACCGTCCCATAACCAAGAAATATGACAAAGATATCAATATTGGTAATACTTAAAGACTTATCGATATTATGAGTAAAAATCTTAGTACCTCTAACTATATATTCGTCTAGCTTAACCTTGGCCTTCTTATGTCTCTCGTTAGACTCTTTGGCACGCTTCTCAGCCGCCTCCCGCTCCAAACTGCGCTGCGCTAAAGTTGCTTCATATTCCTCTATCAGCACCTACGACGGAAACTCTAATTTAGCATGGCATCTGTCAAAGTGAGTCTACTGAAGTTGGAGACCTTCGCTGAAAGCAGAGTCCCTCGACTAATGGCAATAGCTTTCAAAGCGTTACTTATCTGTAACGAGCTTAAACAGGATTGACGGAAAGTTTTCGGTAGATTAAGTCAGTCTCATTGAATACACTTTTACTTTTACATCATGGTTGATTTAAGGCTGATAGAATTCCACTTTGTTCACTGTCTGGTGAGGCAAGCTGTAAACCTTCTATGTTTATTCTGTACTCTTAACATGGAAAAAATAAGCCTATCGAAGAAAACTCTTGACTAAAAGAGATCTTCTAGAATAGAAATATGTAAGTATGTATACCTCACAAGCTGCAAATCTTTCGTGTCGATAGCATATTTAATTAATTTAGTCAAATTACCCATGATATGTACCTAAATAATATTCAAAAACCTCAATCAGTCTTAGTAAATCTAACCTTTAAAGCAACAGGACGCTTAGCCATAAATATAATACAACAGGTTATTGGGCAAGGAAGCTGTAAAGACGTTCATTAAAATTAATATGTAGTTGTAATGCACGTACCCTCTGCGCGTTGGTGTCATGGTCATGCCGGTAGATGGCCTCCAGATCTCTGTCGTATCCCAGCTTACTTAGCCTTAGGTCTTCACGCTGTAACAAATGAAATAGCCAATAATTCTCTGGCAAAGCGAGCACCAGATTTAAAATAACTTTCGTTGTAATTTGACAGTTATTAAAGATTTAAGAGACTACAAAACGACTAAACAGTGGTCTGATGAAATATCAGAGCAATCTGTGATGCCTATCAGCGCTGAACTCCACTTATCCACTAGGCCACTGATCGTAATAGATGATGAAAACTAATCGGGACTCTGAGCTGCATAGTCACGATTCTTAGCCAAAAGGACGAATTAAGAAAAAGAAGACATGATTCATTTGGAAGAAGCATACAGCCAGTAGAGCAATGTGGACCCCCTCCCTCCCATTGCAATAAAAATTAAGCCTTATTTCCAACCGCATCTTATAGTCCTTTCGCCGTAGGATGGTCACATAAGGTGAAACGTTCCTTTTCAGTCTTGAACGTTGCCCTGATTTACAATCATGACTATATATTTTAGCTGCACCCTGAATACCATAGTCGTAAAAAACGGAATCAGTAATAAGTATAACTGTAGTAAATTTATTGAAAAGGTACGGTTCATCTAGTGTCACCCGTACCATCCGTCAGCGAAAGGACTTTAAATGTCATTTATTGGCACTTTTATTGGCAAGTCAGATTGACAAAATTATCATCATCATTATCATTTCAGCCCAAAAGACGTCCACTGCTGGACATAGACCTTCCCCAAGTGTCGCCATATTGACATTTTGGGGGTTTTTGCCATAATCGCCACGCTTGGCAGGCGGGTTGGCGATCGTAGTACGGTTGTTACAAAAGTACAGAGAACGCTGCTGCCCATTCTCTGGCAAATCCCTTAGTCGCCTCTTGCGACTCCCACGGGAAGATATAGGATGGTGCTATTATTTACGTCCGACACCATACAGAGCCGTCCGACACTATACAGAGCCGTCCGACGCCATACAGATTGACAAAATACCTGTTTGTAAATCATAAACCAATTTTATTTTAAACTGATGAAATATCTTGTATCATCAACATCACGTTACCAAATTGAGTATCTGCTCTTCGGCGATGGCGTTCTCCTTAGTCAGGAACTGTTTGAGCGTCTCCTGGAACTTCTGCATGAGCGGATGGGTGGACTCCAGCACCGCTGGCATCGCGCCCAGGTCTCGCTCGGCGCGCCATCTGAATTAATGAGAAAAATTATTTACCTATGATAATATGAACGTCATGAAAATTTCGGCAGGTATTTGTACTTTTCAGGCTCTCTTTACAAGGTGGCTTTATCCCTTCAAACTGGATATCTTCCTCTTTTGCATCAGCCGATGCGATATTTTGTATGGAAAGTCAGATTTTATTTCTATCTTTGAAAAAGTGATCTTTTTTTTTTGTATTTTATTTCGATGTTCGTTTCGTTTCGTTCGATTTCGATGATTGATGATGATGGAAACTTGTCCAGTTTGATGACCTGAATCACCACTTATGAGTTATTGCGGTTTTTCTGTTACACCCTCTATAAGTAGCCACTAGTGAGCCTCTATACATTTTGGATTGCGGGTTGTGGAGGTCAGATAAGACAGTCGTTCCATGGAAAAATACGTTATTCAGCTGCATCCGGTTAGACTGTTAGCCAACCCCAATATTTTTGGGAAAAGACTAGGCTAAATTCCTAGGGTAATGCAGAACTTACAAAATATATAGGAACTTACTTGTCCAAAGCCTCCCTGCCCGACTTATTGCAGCGGCATTTGTCAGCGGGGCACGCGCACTCGCATGGACAGATCTCCTCATCAAATGGAGGGTGATCGCATTCGCAGATCGGCTCCTTGAACAAATTAACGTTTTAGGTGAATGATTGAGTAACTATTTTATCGTGATAACTTTAGCTTATTAATATGCGCCCGGAGTAAGATGGAGGAGTCTAGTTAGCGAAAAGCATAAGGCTAAGGCTAGCCAAAAAGCTTTCGCTAACTAGACTCAATCAGGCGTCCAGCATACCAGAGCCGATGAGGTTAACGGGTTTATGCCCGTTTTCATAACCACTAAGCGACATTAAATGACGATGATCAATTATATTCTCAAGTTAAGTAGGTACTAACATCATAAACAATCGTCTCATGTCTGAACATGAGGCACGTTAACTCATGGATGACGATGCCGAGCTCATCTCGGGGGCACTCACAGTTCCCACTGAGAAGCGACTCTTCAGTCGTACTCTCCTCAGTACAAATGCAGGGCATTGAAGACCCTGACTTAGTCGTCTCCGACATTTCAGGTCAGTTTTCGGTTTCTTTCGCTTTAAACTAAAGAAAAAACAGAGTATATTTCAAGCACACGATTTAAAATGAAAATTGTTATATAAAAAATTGACAATGATCAGTTTTGTTTGTTGCTAGGCAACAGTTGTTTTATTTTAATGATTTTACGGCAGCATCGAAACGCTGTTTGGTTTCCGGACCTCATCGGATTCCTTCCGAAGCGTTGCTATAGCAACATTGTGTCAACAAAAGCGCGGGATCGTTGTGCGTGGTTGCAAAGTAAACAAAATTGTGGAATTGTTATTAATCATAAAGAAATATGGTAAGCTTTAAAGATTTAAAGAACTGTACAAACTGTATAATATAAAAACAAATTTTATCATGCCATATCCAAAAAAAAATTTTCTTCGATTTTACGAAAATGCAAAGAATTCTAGCAATAATTTGTTTCGTTTAGATTCTCTCTCGATCCAAACCAGCTACCGAAAGCAGGATAAACACGGGCAGCAGTTCCGCTAAGAAAAGCTTTCCAGAGCTTGAGGATTTTCTGCTGAAGAGGGACTATGTCGGTGCTCTTACTATGGTGGAGGTAAGTCTGAGACATAATGCGTATTTTCTGGCCCCATTCAAGATAAATAAATTACTGTGTTACCGCTATGCTGTAGGTGGATGGATATACTGTGGATGATATAGCAAGAAAGGAGGTGTCTGATGAGATGACGAGTAATAGCGTAATAAGTAAAGAAGAAGAAGACAACCTCTGTCAACCCCATATAAATTGGAATAAGGCAGGAGTATGATAATGCAATGCTGTAGGTGGATGTTCCATCCATGTTTTAAACCGACAACGCCATTATTATGAGCAAACTATTCTTCATGATACCCGATGTCATGCAAAATTCAGCATCCCGCAAGTACAGTTATTCGCGCGATTAACTTATATCAGAAACCCGACAATAACCGTCGGGATATAGCAGAGATACAACACAACCATAAGGTTCCTCTCTTTTCTACGAACGATGAGGAACTTTATCACCCTGTCTCACACCGTTACCTCTATAATTTGTTAAGCATTGACCATCGCGTCATCTCTCATCAGTTCTTCGCTTACCTATATGCCGTGAAATTCGAACGCAAGATTTTGTCGCCCACCCACAGACCGACTTTGCAACGCAACTTAACTTTGAAGATCGACTGAGGCCACGAGCTCCTCCAAGATTGTATAGCCAATAAATATAGAAAAATATATTCTCTTTAGTTCCTCAAACACGAGGGCAACGTGGACGTCTGGCCAGACGTTTGGAGTGCTTGGTGCTGGTTCCACCTGGGCGAGTACCGGCGCGCGCTGGACGTATACCTGCGCATACGCACAAGGGACAAGCTCGACGCTCGCATCTCCGATTACATCGCCATGGACATCGCTGTCTGCTACTTTTATTTAGGTTTGTCTTGTCCTCTTACTGTGTCAGCGTGAGCTAGACTTGTTATAAAACGATTGGCCTGTAGGCAAAGCTCGTATCTATCGGCCTATCGGGTGCCTTGTGCAGGTTTTAAAGAAACTCTTTGGACTGTGAGGATGTCATGTAGTTAGAGGGATTATTGAAAATAATTATTATAAGGCTTCCAAAAACCAAAAGATTAGCGTTCGAATCACTTTAGTTTCTGTCTTTAACAAGACTCATCATCATCATCATCATTTCAGCCGAAAAAGTCCACTGCTGGATAGGCCTCCCCCAAGTGTCGCCACATTGACATTACAAGGGGGGTTTTGCCATAATCGCCACGCTTGGCAGGCGGGTTGGCGATCGCAGTACGTTTGTTACAAAAGCACAGAGAACGCTGCTGCCCATCCTCTGGGTCACCTCTTACGACACCCACGGGAAGATATGGGATGGTGCTATTCTTTACGTCCGGCATCATACGGTACAAACAAGACTCAAGTACATAATTAATGGAGTTTTATCAGTTTTATATCCCATTAAGGTAACAATAGTGATATTCATTGAACATTAACAGGTATGTACCAGGAATCGGAGGAAGCAGCCGAAGAAGCACCGAAATGTTCTTTAAAGGTATCTGATTATTATATTCTAAACACATAATATGATACTACAGCTTTACAGGCCAACCAGTCTTTGCAAAGGGTACCATATTACCCAGTACTAAGGGGGTTGTGGAGGTCCGATAGGCAGTCGCTCTATGTTAAATATTGGTATTATGTTAAATATTGGTATTCAGCTGCAACCGGTTTGACTAGAAACCGGTTGCAGCTGAATACCCCAATAAATTTGTGAAAAGATTAACAGACCAAAGACTTAACTGACACTGAGTCTGAGTTAGTTGCGTTACGGGACGGGTTGGGTAATTTACTTGCTGACAAGTATCAACATCCCAGGGTCCTCACCGCGCATACCAGTACCACAAGCACCGTCTGTGTTAAGTGGTAGGCCTTTTTCAAATGGGACAAGCCCACCACACTATTCCTAAACAACTGCAACTCCTTAAAGCCAGGATTATCAGTGGTGAGCACCAGAATGAAGCTAGACGAAGTCCTTGAGAAACAATTTAACTGTCTTGGAACCGGAAACGAACTTATCAAAAAAGAATAGCGGAGGAGTAGGAAACACCTTAGGACAGGGGGAGAGTCAGGGTCATCCCTTCTGTGGAAGTGGAAGTGAAGGAAGGGTAAGAAGTGAAGTGAAGGCCTAAAGGTACTTTCTGTATACAATGGGCACCAGATACCATCAACTGCCTAGATTATCCCGTTTACATTGAGGACGATTTCCAGTCTAACCAAATACAATTAAACGTGTACGGATTGGACCTACATGGAGCGACTGACCTCCACATCCCAGTTAATAATACGTTATACGATACGAAACGGTATCTCCCATCTGACGTTATCCTTCCGCTCCAGACGCGTCTCCAATTCCACCTGGCCCACAAACTGGGAGATGAGGAGACCCTAATGCGCGCACACGCAACTCTTCGGGATGTACCTGAGGATCAGCTGTGTCTCGCTTCGGTGCACTATCTGAGAGCACATTACCAGGAAGCTATTGATGTGTATAAGAAACTGTTGCTTGAAAGGCGGTAGGTTTATATTTCATTCTGTTAATTAAGGCCCTAGAACTTACTCAATTGTTTATTTCAGTGGAAACCAGCCGAGTTTTACGAGTTCTAGTTCGCAGGATTGAGTTGCAGACATGCACTTTTGTTAACGATGTGTAAATTAATTATTTCGTCACCACTGCTGTCAAAATGGGGAGGATAATCACCATTTTAGAAAACCGAGATGTCCATGAAAAAAGTCGATATCCAAGAACTTATAATAGGCAGGCTTGGTGAATTAGGGTTCAACTTCAACATCACTTGGCAGCACGGAATCGCATAGAGCGTACTGCCTACTGTTGATGCCGTCGCGTGCGATAGCATTCCCGCTCCGTTTCTCGCTCTATCAAATGACGGGTCTGAGCGAAGATGAGCTTCAACCCTTACGGCCCATTTCTTTTCACAGAGGAAATACCTGCATCCCAGCAGTGGATAAATATTCAGCAGAATAAAATGACAGCTTGATGAACACATAGCTTCGAAGCACTTCGACTTCATCATCGCTTAACACAGGCAAAATAAAGATTCTACGGATATTAAAATAAGATAAAAACAGATTCATGTTATATTTTGACATCTTGCAGATATAAAAGATATGATAAAGACGACGGCGTGGATTGGGATCGGTGGATTAAGGTGTTGTCTACTCTCGATGGGTAATTAAATTAGCTTAGCGGATAGTCATCTGGAATGAGGCAGGATGACATTCATTTTATTTCGTTTCTTCGACTCACTAGTCTTAGGTGTTGGTAGCTGCGTACCTGCTGAAAGTTTATGTAATTCATTTCGATAGTTTGTACTTATTTAATATGTTTTTCGTAACTATTTTTGTGGGTGGGTGTAAAAGATGATATTATCATTTTTAAGCGCAACGTATATAGGGAGCGGGCGCAGGTTGGGGGCGGGATGGGTGACGCGAGGGAGCCATGCGGATGACGCGAGGGAGCCATGCGGGTGACGCGGTCTCCTGACCCAGACCGTCCCGCGCACGACCCGCGCCCGCTTTCTGTGTGATTTGGGCTTTCTTACAATCACCTTAGAAAAATGATTGATCCCTTTTTAGGGTTCCGTACTCGAATGGTAAAAAACTGAACCGCATCTTTACAATTTTTCTTAAAACCCTTAACCCCTTCTTGCATCCCTCCAGCACATTCATGGCGCTGAACGTGTACGTGGCCCTTTGTTACTACAAGCTGGACTATTACGACGTGTCCCAAGAGGTTTTGGGGGTCTACCTGGCTCAGCACCCCACCTCCACTGTCGCGGGGAACTTGAAGGCTTGCAATCTTTTCAAGTAGGTAAACCTTCTTCTTTCTTATATACAACATGTAACGTAATAAACGCACACCCTCTAACACCCCAATTACAGTATTATATTATAATCATAATGCATACTCTGAAATTTTAGTTAAATATGTATAGACATTGATTAGTAAAGACTTTAACTTTCTTAAAATAAGGTTGATTTTTCTTTATTTTAGATTAAAAGACGGAATTTGTATTAATACAAATGAAACTGAACTTTTAAAGTCTTATTGCCTTGAGTTACGGTCCATTTTAGTTAGTTTGACTGTACAGGGGTAGTGTGTCAGTAATTTACGTAGTTTTAATTATTTTTGGGATAAAAAATAACCTATATTAAAAATGATAGAAATCGATTCAGTAAACGATTCTGAACAAACAACTTTCAGGATGTGCGTTAATTATGTTACATGTTGTATATGTCTAATAAATGATAAAGTTGGATGTCTGGATGTTCGTTACTCAATCACGCTAGGAAAGAAAACGGATCTGGATGTACTTTGGCACAGAAATATCTAGAATAGCACAAAGGCTACTTTTTTGTCACATTCTCTATAGTTTCCACGCAACGGCTAGTACCTCTATAATTTCAACATTTTCAACACTTCCTGAAATACAATTTCAGATTGCGAAATTGAGAAGCGTGAAGTTAGTTTGTTAAGCGTTAAATTAGCGTAAGGGAAAAATCACTTTTAACCACTTATTATACATCCTCAAAAGAAAACAATGGAATTTTGCTTCTACTTTCCACCTTTACTTACTACATTCAACATTATCAGGTTGTACAACGGTAAAGCAGCTGAAAACGAGCTGAAACAAATGACTTCAGACCAGCACACTTTCGGCCAAGATCTGGTCAAGCATAATCTGGTTGTGTTCAGAAATGGTGAAGGAGTGTTAAAGGTACATAATTTCTCCGAAGTAAAACCTAGGCATGATGACTTTCATAAACAACACGTTTGTACCACACACACACGTTTGTATCATTGTTTTTTTGTCTGCACATAAACACCCACCCGCAATAACTTCAGTTTATCGGTGATCATGGCGTTTGCAACAACGCCGAAATATCGGGAACTCGAAACAAATAATAAATATGGTAAATATCCTGTTGCGAATGTTATTGATACGTTTGTATCCGATTTATGGAGCTCCGAAATTGGAAAAAAAGCTTTCCCAGTTTCGGGTCGGGTCGAAAGTAGGTTATACAATTTCTATAACCTACTTGCGACCCGCCCCTTTGCAATGGAAACATGACAAAATATCAAGATTTATATGCATCAATAGCGCCAGCTATCACGTCCAAAACGATGCTATTTATAAAGCTTTGAATTATTGAACTCCATTGTATGGTTTCGGAGATTACCTTGTACGACCATACCGATACATTAAAACTACTTAGCTGCCGGTAAATTCGTCTTACTGTATTTTAATACATACAACCGAGGTCTATGTCCTCCTGGTTCGAGGCTACCTACCAATTTTATATTTATTCAGATATTTAAACGTGAAAAGGTATCAGACAGATTCAGAATTCAGATTCCCTTTTCTGCAGGTGTTACCGGAACTAGTGGACGTGGTACCAGAAGCCCGGCTCAACTTGGCCGGCTATCGCCTTCGGAACCGAGAGCCTCTGGAAGCGAGGACCCTGCTAGAACCCTTGCAGCCCACCTCGCCGTTACACTACATTCTGAGAGCTGTGGTCGCAGTGAGACTGTATAATGAAACTGGTGATGTAAGTAAATGTGCTACGTCGTAACTTGATTAGATAACTCCTTCCGAGATAGTTGATCGAAGATCGAAGGCGTATCAGAGCAATGCTGCAATTTGAGGTGCCTGCTTTAGCGAACGCCCTTAAAATGATGACGCAGCCATAGATTGATCGTTATTGGTTTTTATCTGTCAGTTGTCTACACTTATCATACCCAACAGGCCCACCGATAACACTACCATGTCGTAGGTAGCTGTGAGACGTGGGATGGCTAAATGCTGTCAACAACCCCCCACATCGTCTAGGTACCTTAAGCATCGTCTCAGTTAAGCGCCCGAAGAGAAAGAGGTATTTTTGATCATGCATGATGACATTTCGTAAACCTTATGAAGCAAAACTACAGAACATCTACATAACTTAAGGACAGATGCCGACGGCGCGTTCGTGTTCCACGCGCGCCTCTAGGAGCTGTCAGCAAATCGGAAGGAGTCCGAGAGGGCCGATGCCTGCCAGGGCTGCAGGACTGTTCGAAAGAGATACCGTGGCCCTGGAACATAAAGGGCTAAGAAGGAACATGGATGGGTTTTAGTCAGTACAAGTCTGACACTCCCTTCCGCTCCGCCCAGAGCAGGAGGGGTAACTTGATGATTTCCCATAAAAAAAAGGACAGTTTTTGACAGGTTAGACCCATACCTACTATATCTGTCAAAATATTCTACAATTACAGGACGAGCAACTAAAACTGGCCCAGCAAAGTTTCCACCTGGTTGGCAGTTCAGCTTCTGAATGCGACACGATCCCTGGCCGGCAGTGCATGGCCTCTTCCTACTTCCTAGCTGGGCACTATGAAGAGGTGCTGGTCTACCTCAACTCCATCAAGAGCTTCTTCGTCAATGATGATACCTTCAACTTTAATTATGCTCAGGTAAATAAGAACCTGTGAGACGTAATGGCCCAGAGGTTAAGGCCTTGCCTCTCATGCACGAGGTTGTGGGTTCATATCCGGGCAAGTACCAATGTGTGACATTTACGACAGGGTTTTGAAAAAAAATTAAAAATTAATGTATTTTAAAACTTTTTCATAAATTATAACAATAATAGATGCGAAAAGCTATAAAATTAATTGTAAAATTCTCTTGTAAACTCGTAAAATTTGTAGGCTAAAGTAGCAACGGGTTTCTACCGCGAGGCTGAGGAGAGTCTTCTCACGATACAAGACGAGAGCATCCGCAGCTCGTTCACGTTCCTCGCCTGTCTGTGCCGCTGTCACGTCATGAACAAGGACGCGGCTCTCGCTTGGGAGATGTGTGTTAAGGTAAACTAAAGAATTTCATCTTTATTATGATACTAAGTAGACATCGCGGCTTCGCACGCGTGTAGTTCGGTAATTGTCCCACGAGATTGTACGACCGGGATGAAAAGTAGTATCGTAGGAGATAAATCCAGGTTATAAACTATCCGTGCGCAAAATTTCATCCAAATCCGTTCAGTAGTTTGCGCGTGAAAGAGACAAACATCCATCAATCCATCCACTGCTCACAAACTCTCGCATTTATAATATTAGAAGTATAAACAAGATGGAAGGGACACAGACGCATCGGTTACCACCTATTTAGTTTGTACATCAGTCTGAATCCCTATATCTACCTCCCTACCCTACACTGTCTCTATTTACCGCTCCACATAGATATTGTTATCGGTATTTTTTTTAATTCCGCTGTTTCCCACAAAAAAAAAGCTTTTTTTAAAAATAAAATTAAGCGCAAAAAATACCTTTTTAAAAAAAGGTTTTATTTAAATGCTGCTCTGCTCTAAAAAGAACGAAATAAAATTTTCTTTTAAAATTTTAACTATCAACTTATAACCTCATTATACACAATTTATATGATCATAAAAGCTTGTCGCGAAGTTTGTGTAAGTACCTTTAAGTATTTTTATTAAACAGAAATTAAAAGAAAAAAAAATGCAGATTAAGTTACTCAATTAAATAGGTACTAATTTATTTACACAAGTAAACCTCGCGACAAGCTTTTATGATCATATAAATTGTGTATAATGAGGCTATAACTAAGCTTTTAAAAAAAATATCGTTTATATGATAAGTTTTCCCGCCAAGATTTTTTTCTCTCAGATTGTGATGAGAATGAAGTTTAGTCATGTCAGTTGTATCTCTGTAGCAGATAGCAGTAAGTACCTGACAACATACTGGGACCCTGGCTTAAAGCATTATGTAAATGTAGGTACTCGTATGTTTAAGGTGTAAACCACTATTGAGAAAATTATTATTGAGTATGCCTTCAATAATTTAATAAATCAGTCCAATCATACGTATTTGGTTGACAGTCAGCGGGCACTCCCGACAGCTTCGCGTTGTTGCAACTGGTTGCCAACGACAGCTACCGAATGGGGCAGTTCCTTGTCGCTGCCAAAGCTTTCCACATGCTTGACAGGTGAGCCCAATTGTCACAAATCAATCTATATAGAGCGAGCTAAATTGGTACTATAATACCTTCTTGAAATTGATATGCCCTGCATTTAGGTACCTACTGATTTGTGTTTTTAACTGTGTAAAATTATTCATGCTTTCAAAAATCGTTTACATTTTTATAAATATCCATACTAATATTATAAATGCGAAAGTCACTCTGTTTGTTTGTTTGTTTGTATGTTTGTTTGTTTGTTTGTTTGTTACCTTTTCACGACTAAACGGCTGATCGGATCTTAATGGATTTTGGCAAGAAGATAGATTTAAACCTTGGGAAGGACATAGGCTATATATTATCACGCTAATAACATTGGGAGGTGAGCAATATTGCAATTTGTTCATATTCCTCAACTGATTGACAACTGACAACTGTCATAACAAACATTAGAATAGATCGGCTATTTTAGAACAATTGTCACCGAAGTAAATAGCCTGACGGTTTAACGGTTGACCTGTGAGTCATAGGTTGCAGGATCAAACCTCAGCCAATATACACTTATTGTTTTATTTATTTTTTTAATTTTTGATGCTGTATTATTTACAAAACTAACCATGGTTCGATCCCCACCCGGTTTTCATTTTTTGTAAGTAGGTATTTTGTTTTTTTATGCTTTAAGACTTCCTAATCATTACCAAATAGTGTTATACATCCTTTTAGTTATCATTAACCATTAAAACTATAGTTAAACAATCATGTAGCCTCTGGCCGAAGTAAAAGCCAGCTCTTGGATCACGGAAAGCGTAAGTTATGCATTTAGAAATTTCTTTAAAAAGACTGTGAGCATTGAGTACTCTGATCTCACGGTCCCACGGTCCAAAGCTTCAATTCCCAACGACTCGAAAATATAAGTAGTTACCGATAAGATTACTTTATTAAAGCTGCTTGAGCTTCCCCGTGGCAACAGCGACAGTACCAGTGTCCAGCCCTTTTAGTTTATATAGTTTTGTTTTCGTAAATTTTTAATTATTTGGTAAGAAAGTAATATTATCATCATTCATCATTTCAGCCGAAAGACGTCCGCTGCTGGACATAGGCCTCCCCCAAGTGTCGCCACATCGACAGATCCCGTGTGACTTGCATCCGGAGGATCCCCGCAACCATCACCAGGCCATCTGTTTACCTCGTGGGAGGCCTTCCAACGCAACGTCTTCCGATTCATGGTCGCCACTCCAGAACTTTTCGGCTCCATCGGCCATCCCGTTCTTCGAACAATGTGCCCTGCCCACTGCCACTTAAATTTGGCAATTCTTCGGGCTACCGGAACTTTGGGGTAACCGCGGTTCTCTTGCGAATGTCCTTATTTCTGATTTGATCACGCAAGGAAACTTCGAGCATAACATTCTCCATTGACCTTTAAGTGAATTTAAGCTTTCTGATGAGGCCCAATGTGGGCGACCCAATCGGTCCGGTATGTAATCACTGGCAACACACACTGGTCATGGACTTTCGTCTTGAGACACTGCACGAGAACATATCATGCAACTTCCCGAACACTGCCCAGCCGAGTCGGATTCGACGGTTGACCTCTTTCTCGAAGTCAGACCTACCCAACTGGACCGTTTATCCCATGTAGACATAATAGTAGTAGAAATTAATGGTCGAAAACCAAAATAAAAGATTACCCGACCCGGGAATCGAAACCACGACCTCATACTCAGTAGTTGCGACCACTAGACCAACGATACAGTATATTAACAGCATCTATCAGTCTGTTTTAACTTTTTCACGCCTTAACTGATGAACGGATTTGGATCAAAGCCACCAGGTCATGATCTGGATAAGGACATAATAATACTTTCATTTATACATGAAAGCGCTATACTATTCACTCACCGATAAACCACTCAAGAACTACTAACTACCACTTTTGACCTATTTAACTTGAAATCTCGCAAGTAAGTTCTTAGTAAGGCAGAAAGGGATTTTTGGAAATTCCACCCCCCAAGTGGAATTAATGTCGGGTTGAAGGTTAAGTTTAGGAAAATATTTGTAATTTTTAAAAAGAGGCATGAATGCATAAAATCACTATTTACGTTTTTGGAAATTCTATCCTTAGGGGGGTTTCATAATGAAAGTTGATCGACATCAACTTTCAACATCACCTTTTTTTATAGTACAGTCGGTAGCGGGTTCGTATATATTGAGGAGTTATACTCGGTTTTCGAAGTTTTACTCACAAATTAATAGGAGATCACACTTGAAGCAAGTTCTTTCAAACGAAAATAATCATATAAAATCAATTTAGGTCGCTAGGGTCGATCTTCAGTTTAAGTTGCGTTTGCCTAGGTTGGTCTATGGATGGGTGACCACCCATTACGTACCGACTTTATTGTGCTTTGGAAAGCACGTTAAGCCGTTGGTCACGGCTGTCATTTGTAGATCTTTGACAGTCGTTACAGGTAGTCAGTGGCCCGAAAGTCTGACAACCAGTCTTACCAAGAGGTGTTGTATAACCCAGTACTAACTGGGTTGTGGAGGTCAGATAGCCAGTCGCTCCATGTAAAATCTTGGTATTCAGCTGCATCCGGTTAGACTGAATGTTCCCAACTTAGTTGGGAAAAGACTGGGCAGATTGTATTAATACTGGAGACATCTGGTAACGAATTTCAAACAAAACATTGGAATCAAGAACCTCCTGACCAAAAGACTTATATTAAGCAAATCACGAACCTAGCGCGTACGAAGTCGCGGGTAACAGCTAGTAAAATAATAAAAAAAACGTTTATAGATAAAAATAAAAGCTTATGAAAATAGGAGTCCGCGGGCATCGGGAACAGGGTCCGAGCTACCGGTGGTCAGGGCTCTTGAGAGAGGAACTTCCGAACAATACAGGCCGTGTCCAGATGTATGTACAGCTTTCTTTGATCCAGCTGCCAAGCGAGAGCCTCCTCAGATGTTGGTCGTGGCTATTAAGCAATTGGCCAACAAGACTCGGCACAATTACTTTATCTAACTATTTCGTCTTTTTTACGAATTAGACAGAAAATGCCCTAGAAACCATGAAAATTATAAAATAAATACACAAGCTTGTTGTAGAGAACCTCCTCCTTTTTGGAGGAGATTGATTTTAAATACTGCAATGTTCATATAAAAAGCGTTTAAGAAAATAATGATTTCAATATCTCAGACTAGACGGTGGTCCTGAAATGTGGGAAGGTCTGCGCGGGGCAGTGTGCGGCTGTGCGCAGGCGGCCGCAGCCAACAGGCCCAACGCTGCTGCCGACCTCAGAGATGCTCTAGCCTTACTTAAAGGCCCCAGGTAACACAGCACGCCAGTATCCCCCGAAGGGCGGAGTTGTACCTAATACAACACCCACATTTCGCCAGTTATATGTAAGTCTCATGTAATACGGGTGAGCAATCAGCAGTAGCTCTTGCGACCACGAGAGCAATTCTTTACTCTGAAATTTATAAGGTGCGTTTTTTTCCTTTTTTCTTACAGGTCCCATACCCGAGCAGACAGCATAGTCAGGACTATCACCAAGTGGGCGCAGCAGAACAGGATCCCTGTGTGATCGGAGTCCAAGGCTTGTCGAGTGGCGTAGCCTCGGTACCCTGCCGTAGAATAGTGTAGAACTGAAATATCAAATAGTTAAGTGATACATTGTGAAGTTCAATGAATTATTTAAACTGTTAAATATTAGTGGTTTTATTTTGAGTGTCGAGTTAGTCAATCGCTTAATATAAAATATTGATGGTTATAAGAGTAGAGGGAGACCAAAGAAACGATGGATGGACTGTGTGAACGATGATATGGCAAGGAAGGAGGTGTCTCAAGAGGTGACAAGTAATAGAGAAGTATGGAAGAAGAAGACATGCTGCGCCGACCCCGAATAAATTGGGATAAGGGCAAGAGAATGATAATGATGATTGGTATTCCGTTACATGTGGTAAAACTGGAAGCCGACTTAAACATAGTTGGGAAACAGGCTACTCGTTTTGAGTTTTTATTGGAGAGTACCTCTAGGATTCAGAAAGCAAGATCATTCGAGATGGAAACGATTATCCAAATGTCAGTACTGGCTGTTATCTGAACTCTCTTTCCCTATCCTTGACACTGACTACTTTAACTACCTCCTATGAAAAACATCTCAGTTTTAATCAATCTGAACATTTTACTGGTCAAATAAGATGATCATTCATGGATCCAGAATCAGGTTTTGGTAATGTTCCTTACAACAAGTATGACACATCATCTGCCTAGCTTTTCCCAAAGAACTATGTTGGGGTCGGCTTGCAGTCTAACCGGATACTGCTGACCATACATAGCTGTATTTTACATGGAGCGACTGCCTATCTGACCTGCACAGCCCAATTAGTACTGGGTAATACGATGTTACCTTGGTAAAACTGGTTATCACACTTTCGGGCCACTGACGACTGTCAGAGATCTACAATCGACACTCGGAACCAACGGAAGGAAACTCATAAAGAAGAAGAAGAAGAAACTCAGAAGGTATGTCATGTGTGGTCACCCATCTACGGACCTACCTAGGCAAACGCGGCTTGACCTAAAGATCGAGCCGAACGGCTGTGATTATTTAGTCACGAGCTAATCATCATCATCAGCCTATAATGTTCCCACTGCTGGGACACAGGCCCCCTCTCTATGAGAGGGAGTGGGCTGTAATCCACCACGCGGGCCCAGTGCGGGTTGGTAGATGTCACATGCATGTCTTCGAATTTTTAGTTCTAGAACATGCCGGTTACCTTGCGATGTTTTGCTTCACCGTTTTTTGAACCTGTTCATATTTTATTGATACATCGAAAGTTATATGCGGCATACGCTAGTCTTAAGTTCTTGATGAGGGTAATTAAGAACCAACATTAAACTATAAAAGAACAAATTCTCGCACTCAATAATTCACCTTACGAACTCGCTAAAAAGAAACGTTTATCAAATCGTACTAATATTATAAACTAACTGACTCGCACAACTTCGTCTGCGCGAAATTGAGAGATAGGCTGCTGTGCTGCGTGTCACGGATTGGATCCCCGCTCGTATATCCTATAGGTAGTTGTTCCGGGTCTGGCTGTTTGTGAACCTGAGTTTAAATGTTTGTTTACCCACAATACAAGAGATAGTTCTGGAGTGGACCAAGACATAGGTATAGGACATATCCCGAGATACTTTCCGTAGGATAATTCCTGACCTACAGGGCGAAGCCGGGGGAAAAGCTTCTACAATCTAAATGACTAGAAGTACGCAAGCAGGTTATCAAATAGGACCAGTATTTCTCTGACATATTCGGACGTACGCCCTAAATTGGCAGTTACATTACATTGAATATTTATATAGCCGCAAATTGCATATGCCAATGTTATTTCTTAATCCCTACATACGAATCATTTCTAGATTTGGTCTCGCATGCCCCAGATCTAGAAACTTAATTTACTACTTCCTTTTAATTATCTAAAAGCTGCTCGTACTACCTATTTCCTATTGGAAACTTTAGCGTAAACGTTCATGGCGACCAATCAAACTATACAAAACCAGTTTATGCGGCTCTCTCATTGTACGGGAAATCTATACAAAGCGAGGCGATGTTATACTGGAAATGTATAGATTGATGTGTCGCCGTGTGCGTACAACCTCCAATAGACAGGCAAGAAAGTATCGGTATTTCTTTTACGTAAGGAACTCTTCATTAGAAATCCTCTAGTTGTTTCTAGACGCTTCAACAAATTCAGCGAAGTTCACGCAAAGTCGTAATTAATTCTGATGGGTGTAAAAATACCCGTGACGTAACCGAAAGGTAGTTGTTCTACCCGACCGACATTCAGATTTTTTTTTGTTCTCGACCATACCGCGGAACCTTCTAGTTACAGAGGCTTGGTGTTACGGCCATCTATATTACTATACTCTTTGTGTTACGGACAGCTGCCCGCAAACTAACAGGGTGCATTCAGCTCCTTATTTTGAATCATATTCCACCGGAATTTTACTCACCGCGCCCATACACCCCGCGCGAACACGTCGGAATGAGCTCGTGTGAGCCTTCCGATATTTTGTTTGGTATTTACCTACCTACGCGCGTAGGCCGATACGAGCTTACGCACACAGTCTGAAACCGATCAGAGAAGCTGTGGACACATCACCTGAGTTTTGAGGACTACGTGTGTCAGTGATCATTCAATCGTCACATATTCATCATTATCCGGTTAGATTGGCAGCCGACCCCAAAGCTAATCATCAATTCTAGGCCGCTTAAGAGTATATATGTTCTGTGATTCTAAGTGATGCCATGGCAATGTCAGACGGTATGATTCTCGCCACCAACAAAAGGCTATGTGGAATCGACCAATCAGCAATCAGCACGCGTACAGTACCATTATTACGGCAACGACTAGTACTGTATTGATTGGCTGATGAAATAAAGTGAAATAATCCAATCATTTGCCAGTTGTCTTAGTTGATTTACTGGCCGCAAGCGCGACTGCTAAGCATGAGGTTCTACTTATCTATATTTAAACAAATGGCACAATATCAGGGATTTGTTGATCGCTGATCTTTCCTTGTAGTTTCCCAAGCACCATATCACGTATGTATGTCTATGCCAAGTCTAACTAGGCGATACCAGTAACCGGTTCTTACATTAACGATTTCAACATCAACCATTTCCGCTAGGGCGCTGGCTACCTTCAGTAATTAAGAGTTAGACAGGATTCATAAATAATTACTAGATTTATCAAGAAAACTTAAGTTTTAACTCGAAATAAACGAGATTTACTAAATATGGGACACCGTTTAGGACTTATCTTACAAGAAAATATTATTATTTCTGTCCGAAAATGTAACTGGTATGGTCTGGATGCTGAATAAACTTCTCGTGGATATCATTCTGATTGATTATTACACTACTCATGTTCAAAATGTCAAGTAGGTCATTTTTAATGCCAACGCCATTGCTCACGGGCGACATAATAATATAAACTCTGACACCAAGATAGGCACTATCCACAGGAAAAAGAAAGGAGAATGCTACAATGATACGGCTTACCCGCCATGACGTGGCCAACCAAATGACATTCAATAAAAGGGACCAAATCTCGGAAATTCATACCTACCTAATTCATCATCATTATTCTCCTGCCCTGCTGTTCTGTATGGTGTCGGAGTTCTGTATGGTGTCGAAGTTCTGTATGGTGTCGGACGAATATAAAGAATAGCACCACCCCATTTCTTCCCGTGGATGTCGTAAGAGGCGACTAAGGGACTTGCCAGAGAATGGGCAGCAGCGTTCTCTGTGCTTTTGTAACAACCGTACTGCGATCGCCAACCCGCCTGCCAAGCGTGGCGATTATCGCAAACCCCCCCCTTCTTGGGGGAGGCCTATGTCCAGCAGTGGATGTCTTTCGGCTGAAATGATTCTCCTGCCCTTATCCTAATTTATTTGGGGTCAGCGCAACATGTCTGTTGTTTTGTACTGTATACTGTAGCACGTTCGCTGCGGCAGTGATTTTTCGATACTTTCTATTCCTGCGGTACAAGGTCTATACAACTGGTAATAAACTTCCATTCTGACGGCACAAGGCTTATAGACCCTGTAACATTTAAGAAACTTAAATGAAATTTTATTTCTTCCGTGCGGTCCCAGGTTTATAAACCCGGTATTAAGGTGTAGGTACACCATTGGGTTCTATTTAATAATACATCTTAGGTATATATTCATCTCTTTCCTACACCGAACCAAATTGAACTTATGCCTTCCTCACGACAAGGAACTCTACACTTTTCTTAGCCGCACTGTAAGCGAGGCGTATACAAGGTGTTTAGACCTGGTATCGCACTCAACGTGGTAGACCTACATACTTGCTACGAATTCCAACTCTGAAAGCTCTTTACTTCGGAACTCGTTTTTACATCACAAAGGTAGCTACGCTTACTATATTTTATTATAGGACACAAGAGTACCTAGATCGGACTAGTGACGGAATTGTTATTATTGCAAACTCTGTGGCGTAGGTATAGTTTCACACATGGGTCAAAATATAAAGAAATTAAATACTGCAAAAATTGCATTTATTTATAAAACTACATTATATTTACATGTACGTAAATAATACGATGCGTCAAGATCAGGTCCGTAGGCAACAGTCAAAGCAGTACATAATAAATAATAAGTTACAGTAGTCGGGCGAGGTTAGCTGGCGCGCCTAGTCGTGCTGAACGATCCTCCTGGGTCTACTGGGAGACTGGGGCCGGAGAGCAAAGGCGAGAAAAGCTAGAAAACAGGGCCATCTCCTTTCGACATTACACTCAAACTTAAAAACGTCTAATTGTACATTTTGACGTTTTCTTTTACCAAACTCTTAACAAACAGGCCCAAAAAACAAAAACATTAACTTCTACAAAAGATAGGTAATAAAAAACACATTATATTTCGCCTTTACCATGTAGCCGCGGCCTATGATTTCTAACCAAACAATAACCGAAAAATCTCGGTCAAAAATCATTCAACAACCTTAACATCACAACCGTTTTTATTATCAAAATCTCAACAGACTAATTCTGTTCTAAACTTGGAATCTGTTCTAACGACGGCAGAAAATAATGTTGTACTAGAGATGGGACGGTTAATTCGATTACCAGCATTATTTTCTGTTCGTTGAAGTCAATCGTTAGTCGTTCAGCAAGGAGCTAGGTCGCTTTGTGTTCGTAGTTGCTGGGATTAGCCCCACGGGTGGGCTACTCCAACGTGGGAAGCAGGCAGCGTGTACCTCGCGACGGGTGCAGCAACGGCGACCTGCGCCGGTGCAGCGTAAACCTTCGCTATGGGTGCTGCGACCTGAAAAAAAAATCGTTACTATCGTCTTTTTTGAGTACAAGTGTAACAGCGCTGGACAGAAAACAGTTGAAAGTGTTTCAATCTGACTCTCAGATGTGAAAGTGTTGTAGGGGAGCAAGAAGAGTTTGATATTTTTATACCCAATAACAAAAAAGACGATATACTTGCTGCAAGATTGGAAATATAGTGCTATATTTCCAATCTTGCAGCAAGTATATCGTCTTTTTTTCTTTCGTTCACTGAAGTGAACCATTTCACTGCCATTTTTTTTCCAAACCAGCAGCTTCCATTACCTACCCCAACGTCAACTTAAAAGATACCAAGGATCCTCACCGCATGAGCAGAAGCTCCCGTCCTTTCAACCACAGCATTGAATCCGTTGATCTTGTCTGCGGTGTAGGTGACCTTGCGCACGTGGCCGTCAGGTTCCACCAGGCTGTAGGAGCCGTGCACCACGCCGTTCTGAAGCGTCTCTTGCGCATCCTTGTGGTCGCCAGTGGCAGGGTCTGCTACTCCGTATGAAAAACTGTATGCGGGGTTCGGGTCTACCGGCTCAGCGCGTACCACCTGGTTAAGATGGAAGTCGTGTAAGAGGTTTCATTGGAAAAGTAATAAGCGTATTTCGATTTTTGAGGTCATGTGTCCGGATCTCTATGAAGGTACCTACACTAGGCTCAAGTCAAGCCAGAATACTTTCCGGACTAGAGATGCATAAACCCACTTAACCGACGCCTTTTTCTATGGTGGTAGACAGAAACTATAGAACGCCAGGTGGCATTCCCATAGAATAACTACGATTGTTATAAAGTTTGGGCCCACTGTTTAAACATAGTCGCCGGTTGCGAGTGTAGTTTGACGGAATCAGGTTCTTCACGTTCTTCAGGTTAACCAATTGGCAAGAACCTGATGCCATGGAAAGGCTTGATTCTGATGACTAGGTAAAAAAAAACAAAGTAGTATCAGATTGCAAACCAAAACAAATTCTCCGTAGGTATACTCACCGGCGCTGCATAAGCTTTAACGACAGGTGCAGCATACGTCGCGTGTGCATAGGCAGGAGCCGCGTACGACGCGTACGCGGGCGCGGCGTATGTGTGCGCAGCGTACGCGGGCGCGGCGTATGCGGGCGCAGCGTACGCCGGGGCGGCGTAGCCGTGGGACGCGTAGCCGATGCCGTCCAGCAGCCCCGGCCGCGCCATCGCGCCGGCGCACGCGCAACATAATAATAACAACTGCGAAGAACAGGGTTCCTTTAAATATAAGGTCAAAATACAACGCTGGAGAAACTACGCAAGCGTGACGAAAACAAAAGATTTATTTTTTTGTGCTTAGTGGTGTTTTAATAATTTTTACACGGTGACACATCAAGCTATACGTTTCCAGTATAACATGGCCTAGCTTTGTATATATTTCCCGTACAATGAGAGAGCCTCTTAAGCTGGTTATGTATAGCGCGATTAGACGCCGTGCGTACAACACTACAACCAGAACCGTTGGTTCTCTGATACTAATTATAATTATTACATAAATTTAAAATATGCTGGTTGATCAAACGAATGGTTTTTTCCAGCTTTGTGGTTGCACACAAACCTATCTGTAAGGCCATACAAAAATGTACCATGCGAGAATCGAACTCGCGGCGTTTAGCCTACATTCCTAGATTGCTCGTGTGTGCCACACCCAACACATACGGGCCAAAGGTAGCTCCATAGAGTCGGTGCCTATAAGCAGCTCAAAGCTATAAGATTTGAATGTATTTCACAGTCGTTGTGATTATGCAATCTTGACCTAATTGAAGTTTGAACTTCTAATTTGTCTTAAATTTTTTGGAAAATTCGTACCTTAATTCAGATAAATTTTGCTTTTTATTAAATAATAAATATGAATAATATTTACCTTTGCGAGCATGTCTGTCGCGTGCGCTGGTTGTGGATCGGAGAGCACGTGTGTCGCACCCCGCGCCGGCGCACCGTATATAAAGCACAGCTGCGCAGGCGCCGACCACGCACGATCTACACCTGATACATATTTCGCAACAAGGATACTAACACATATGTGTGTATAACTTGTCGGCTTAAAGGCTAGTTATGCTTAATTATTAGTTTGGGATAGTCGTTGGTCTAGATCTAGTGCAACACCGCGCCTGCATTCCCCTAACTAAGGAGCTGGCAGAGGTGACACCCGAACACCATGATAACAATCATGTCAATAACAACACCGGTCTTAGCAGGGTGGCTGGGTAGGAGATATGAGTTAATGGCCTATATCTAGCACTGGACTACTGCTGTCTGATATATGAAGACTATAGAGGGCGAGCTTATTGTCTACCGGGCACATTTCTAATTCTATTTTATACTTAGTTGAGACATTTCCGCTAAAATTAGGATATTATGCAACAATGGCGACTACCAGAAAAGCGCAGAGACATCTACCAAACTGCACTGGGCCCGCGTGATGGACAGCCCACTCTCATAGAGAGGAGCTCGGTTCGGTCGGGTCGGTTACGGAAAACCGCCCTTGCCTAGGTTGGTCGGTTGCTCGGTGATCACCCATTAGATTCCCAGTCCTCTGTGCCTCGGAAAGCACGTTAAGCCGTTGGTCTCGGCTGTCAATTGTAGATCTTTGACAATCGTTACGGGTGTCCCGTGTCTGTCAGTGCCCTGAAAGTCTTACCAAGTGGTATCGTATATTTACCCAATACTAACTGGGTTGTGGAGGTCAGATAGGCAGTCGCTCCATGTAAAATACTGGTACTTAGCTGCATCCGGTTACACTGGAAACCGACCCCAACATAGTTGGGAAAAGGCTAGGCAGATGATGATGAAAATCTCTATTTCTTTTGTGTACTCTTAAAGGTGTTATTAAAACTGTCAATCGACCAAACCCGGAGGAACTCGTGGCTGAAATATTAACAGCTGCACAGGTCGATCTCCAAGGTTAAGCCGTGCTTGCCAAGGTTGGTCCGTGGATAGCTGACCATCTTTACATACCGAGTTTCCTCCTTGCCTCGGAAAGCACGTTAAGCCGTTGGTCCCGGCTGTCATTTGTAGATCTTTGACAGTCTTTACGAGTAGTCAGAAGCCGATAGTCTAACATCCAGTCTTACCAAGGGGTATCGTATTACCCAGTAACTGGGTTGTGGAGGTTAGATAGGCAGTCGCTTCATGTAAAATACTGGTACTCAGCTGCATCCGGTGAAACTGAAAACCGACCCCAATAAAGTTTGGGAAAAGGCTTGGCAGATGATGATGATGAATCGAACAAACAAACACCCATGCGAAACTGACTGCAATGTAGTCGCACCTTTATAATTATTAAAAGCCTGGTGTCGTAGCGTGTCCAATAAGATAATTGGCCATGGGTGTTCCGATTTAAATCGATACTTACATGAATACCTGAGATACATGTGTGTGTTTACAAAGGTAGCCACGGTGTCTAATACTAAAAGTCATCATCATCATTCATCATTTCAGCCGAAAGACGTCCACTGCTGGACATAGGCCTCCCCCAAGTGTCGCCACATTGACATAACATGGGGGGTTTTGCCATAATCGCCACGCTTGGCAGGCGGGTTAGCGATCGCAGTACGGTTGTTACAAAAGCACAGAGAACGCTGCTGCCCATTCTCTGGCAAGTCCCTTAGTTGCCTCTTACGACACCCACGGGAAGATATGGGATGGTGCTATTCTCTTCTTCCGACACCATACAGAACATACTAAAAGTAACACACAAAAAAACGATGAATTTATTATTACTGCTATAAATAGCCAATTCTTTTGTTAATCTGGCAAACACCAAATGAAAAGTATAGCGTTATGATTGTAGTCGATCAGTGAATGATTCATGACTTTTGCCTTCTCTATTTTGTCATTGGGATCATTCTCCTTATTTAACAAAATCTGGTGAATTGACTCTAGAGCAAACTATTCAGTTTAGAAAAAATGATATTAGAAACCTAAATATCATTTTTGAAGACCTATCCATAGATACCCATAAAAATGGGATCGATGAAAAAAAAAATTTTGGTTTTCAATTCTATGTATGGGAAATCCCAAAATTAATTGTTTTTTTTTTCTAATTTTGTGTGAAAATCTTAATGCGGTTCACAGAATACATCTACTTACCAAGTTTCAACAGTATAGTTCTTATAGTTTCGGAAAAAAGGGGCTGTGACATACGGACGGACAGACAGACAGACAGACAGACATGACGAATCTATAAGGGTTCCGTTTTTTTGCTATTCGGCTACGGAACCCTAAAAATTACAGAAGTTTTTATGATTCATGCAAATATGTCTAAAAAGAAGCTACTAATTTGTCTCAATATCAGATTTAATGATTTGATTCAATGAGTTAAGATAGGTTTCATTTCATTTCATCTCATTAAATTTCATTTTCATTTCATATCAATAAAAAAAATACTGAAGACTTGGCTGTATGGGCATAGTTCCCTTTGCCTACCCAGAATGGGAGAAGAAAACCAAAAAAAAATCTCTGCTTATATTCTTTTACGGTTGGCGCCATTTTCCAAAAATGTTCTTTATTAAATTGCTTCATATTTTCGCAACTGTATTAATAATAGTTGTTCAGTACACGTGCGGAACCGTCATTGCAACTTGTTCCGACTGTCAACCTTCACCTTCGGCTGCGCCTCGGCTCGGGTAGTTATTTGTCGGAACTCTTTGCAATGACAGGCTTTCCACACTCGTAATAAATATTACTATTTCAACACACTTGCTCATAAAGTGGCTTTATGGTCACCGCAATTAGGCACAGAATGACACCCAAAATCAAACTGTGACTTTTTATTGCTATAACTTACTAGTGAGTTATAGTTTTTTTTTTTTTTTTTGGTTGAGGTGCTTTGTTCTTAAAAAAGTTTTTATTCAAAAAAACATCGTGTTTGTTAGAACAAATAAATTAATGTTCCTATTGCTTGTTCATTTCATGCAACTTCTTATTTAAATAGATAATTTTAACTCGTACGTGTTTAATAAATAAAACTTTCACTCATATATAAATTTTGTTTTCTCGGTAATAAAAGAAAACTTTAAATTCCCCATTTTGTACGTGGCAGAATAGGCGCAAACACTATGCGCGGAAAAAAAAAACCTCATCCCTTTAGTCTGTGGCTGATCGCAATGCGCGCGCATAGGAAAACTGATTAATTTTTCCCGCCATAGCAAATCATTTTTCACAACTCGTTTTCACTGTTGAAATAAATAATAGTTATTAATAATTAAAATGTCTACAAGTACTAGTAACGAAGAAAATGATTTATGTTGTACACCGCCCGATATAAGATGTGAAGCCCCTAACGTTATGGAAAGTTTACTACCTGAAAACTCCAAGGAAAAATATCTATTAGCGTACCAAAATTTCATAAAATGGCAAAACAGCAAGAATACGCAGTCTTTTTCAGAAAATGTGTTCATGGCGTACTTTAAAGAATTATCTTCTAAGTACAAACCTAGCTCTTTGTGGTGTTTATACTCAATGTTAAAAAGTACAGTCCGAACAAAGAATGGAGTGGATTTAAAAACATACTCTAATTTTTCAGCTTATCTAAAGAGACTATCCGATGGATTTAGAAGCAAGAAATCAAAGGTTTTATCGTCTGACGATATTGAAAAATGTATAAAAGATGCTCCAGATAACCAATATCTGGCTACTAAGGTCAGTTAAATTATGCTTAAATATAATAGGTTGCTTTAATATTTGGTGTAACTGGTGCCTGTAAGATACAAGAATTAACAAATATAAAAAACATAGAGAACCATGATGAGCCAGATGCTTTTAGTGAAGATACCTATCACGAAAAATAAAATACCGAGGTCATTCACTATACACGGTCCATTCTATGAAATTGTTAAGAAGTATGAAAGTTTGCGGTCACCAAAAGCAAAAACTGACCGTTTCTTTCTAAATTACCAGAATGATATATGTAGGTATCAGCCGATAGGTATAAACAAATTTGGTTCTATGCCTAAAGAAATCGCTAAGTTTTTAGGTTTAGCAGATGCTGAGAGCTACACTGGACATAGTTTCAGAAGAACTTCAGCTACATTGCTGGCTAATTCAGGAGCTGATATAATGACTTTGAAGCGTCATGGTGGGTGGCGATCTAGCAATGTAGCAGAATCATACGTAGAAGATTCCATACAAAACAAGAAGGAAATTTGTGCAAAAATCACAAAAAGAATTAAACGTATTTAATTGAACGTGTTTAATTGAAAGTATTTCAATAAATAATCTATCTGATGAGACCGCTAAGCCATCAAAAACAGTTAATTATAATTTTACTAACTGCACATTTACCAATTGTTTCTCTAAATAAATAAACTTTATATCTACTAAATAAAATGAGTTTTTATTGATATTTTATTCACAAGTGTGTTGTAAAACGTCGTATGATACACGTGTGGATTGATGATTACCGTCCTCGGCTTTCTTAAGACCCTCACCTAACGGCTCGGTTCTCAATGGCGCCTCAGCGGTAATCACCAACATTACACACTAGTACCATAATGTACTATTATTGCCCTTACTAGCAGTTAAAAATAATCAACTCAGTCTTAAGTTATAAAAGTTCGCTACGTTACCATTTGCCCGTTTTTTTGTTAGAAAATCAATGAAAATATCGTTGTAAGTAATTTTGTTCATTAATTCCGAATATATGAGAAAAAAAAGGAAATTCGGTCCCTAAATTTGCCGCCCCAAAAATCTGCCGCCCTAGGCTTCAGCCTAATCAGCCTGCTGGTAAAGATCCGCCAATGGAACCCTCGGCTGTTATTCATCTCCCATACGTACACAGTTCATAACCTTTGCGTCACATGCAACGGATTCAAACTGCGGAGGCAAAGATCGGGTAAAAAAGCAAATTAAACCATTGTTTCGGTTTTGTTCTTTTAGGTATTTTATTTCTTCGTAAGTTAATATTCCGCTTCGTCTACTATGACTTAGTTTGCCCACTTGTATTAAGATGTAGGTACTATTACTAACGTCACGCTACTTTATCCCAGAGTGTCATATGCTATATTAAAAGTACCCGTGGGATAGTTTCTGACCATGACACGAGCGAAGCCGCGGGAAAAAACAAGAATTTGAATAAAAAAAAGCAAGCGTTTATTAAAATTAAAATATAACGTAGCAACTTATACATCTATAAGCCCAGCAAGCACTGGAAATATCATAATTATAACAGTCATGATAAAGAAAGAACCGGCCAAGTGCGAGTCGGACTCGCGCACGAAGTGTTCCGTACCATTATTTATAAAAACGAAAAAAAAACGCTTTTTTGTATGGGAGCCCCACTTAAATATTTTTTTTTTTCGGTTTTTAGTATTTGTTGTTACAGCATCAACAGAAACTACCACGGTTCATGTGATACAGCCTGGTGACAGACGGACGGACGGACGGACAGCGAAGTCTCAGTAATAGGGTCCCGTTTGACCCTTTGGGTACGGAACTCTAAAAATTAACTTTAATTACACAAAAATTTACACCAAAACTAAATCTTCAAAAGAAAACTAATAAAAAAGAACCTCGATAAATGAATGGTCCACACAAGCAGAATGGCCGCAGTCTAGTTCCGAGCTAGACTCAATATTGTATACATATATACTTGTATGTCGCAGTAAGATCGTTATAGCCGTGATTTAGTTATATCCCTAGCTAGCTATAGCCTAACTATATCACGGTTGTAACTATCTAACTGCGACATATATGTATATGTATTCTTGGCTGCAATACAGCTTATACAACCCAGAAACGTAGTTTAGCGTAATGTAGGTCACATTCGGACTGCAGTTATTTCGCTACAAATAACAGACATGTACAAGCCACTCTAAAATTCATATCTAGCCGCGCCCTTTAGCCAACGCACGAATCATTCGATATGTTGTTATTCGAAATTTTTGTTCTCTATTAAAATTACAATAATACAGTTTCATAGAAATGAGAGCGGCTAACAGAAGTAACGATAAAACTTTATAGTAACGTCTAACGAGTGACTTATATTTGCACATAAAATATAATGCGTATCTCGCATTTTAAGATTTAAATAAAGAGCTTTACGGTTATCTTTTCAGTACATAATATAAAATCAACTTTAAAACTAAAACAATTGAACTAATTCAACGTCAAAATAATTAACGAAACCAAAAAACGTCGCGACGGTCTTACGTTTGCCGAGTTGCAAAAATGTTAGAAATGGAACAAATCGATAAATGTAAATCAATCGATTAAAAATTATTCACGATAAAAAGTACCTTATTACCCATTTCCAAGAAAAAATACCATGAACTCGTCTTTTAACAATAAGAATAGGACATGCATGCTATCACACGGTTCGCTTGACAGTGAAGTAATAAAAAAAACTAAACATGCGAACTAAATACCTAAAAGTTCCTCTTAAATAAAAATTACTAAACAAGTTAATAATAAGTTTCCTTTTCGAGCCACGGGGATATGTTATTCCTTATTATGTAACGCCTGGTTTCGTCCATACAAATCATAAGTATCATGAAGGGGATCGCCAGAAAGAAATCAGCATAATTTATCGCCTCTGTGCTAAAAAGTTCATGACACAGTGGCAAATAAGAGACACACAGAGCAGCGACCAAATCTATAACAATGCTAATATTAAGAACGTGGTTACTCATGCCTTTCTTCAAAATCGAGACTCGTCTAGTCTTACAAATAATCACATCAGATATCTGAGTCCAGCACACAGCAACAAAATAAGCCGTCTGTGTTTGTCTCTCAAGCTTTTGCCTGTCGTCATAATTCCAACCACGACCTAATGTATCTTTTATCATTACCTTACTATTTTCCCACTCTTTGCGAACAAACATCAAGCTAGAAGGAAAGAACCCTGACTTAGCGAACACTGTAAAATACGCACACATTGCTGCGAAGAATTGAATCAGCCCTACTTGAAAATACGTCATAAATAACAAATGGCCAGTAACGAGGTGATCTGTCGGTTTGCGAGGCGGTATCGACATGATGTCGTCTTCGGAATCTTCATATGCCAAACTTATTGCAGGAAGAAGATCTGTCCCAACGTTTATAACAATTATCAAAATGAGAGTAATCGGCAAAGGCATACCCAGAACAGCATACAATACAAAAGGCATCATTTCAGCTGCGTTTGAGGTAAGGGTATACGCAATAGTCTTTTTTAAATTGTCGAAGATCCTTCTACCTTCTTGTACTCCCAGCACAATGGAAGCAAAGTTATCGTCCAATAGAATCATATCAGCAGCTTTTTTAGAAACCTCAGTACCATTAATACCCATAGCGATACCAATGTCTGCCTTCTTTAAAGCCGGGGAATCGTTGACACCATCTCCGGTTACAGCTACAACGTAACCCAGCGATTGAAAAGTCTCAACAATAAGTAATTTCTGCTGAGGGCTAGTTCTCGCGAACGTAATCTCTTTGTACTTCGTTTGCACTGTCTTCAAATCGTTAACGCTCATTTTACGAAGTTCGTCTCCAGTTACAACAATTGCCTGAAATTGATTCCTAATGTGTGAAGGTACATCAGCTAGATCAATGTGATGCTCAAATGCGTAATCATAAGCCGTTGGCATTGTAATAGTGCCACACTTCCGAGATATAGCCAAAGCAGTGACCGGGTGGTCTCCAGTCACCATTATCACCCTTATTCCAGCCGTCCTACATAAACCAATATATTTATTAATATTTTTCCTCGGAGGGTCGATCATTGATATTGCTCCAATAAAAATAAGGTCTTCCACGGGGAAGTTACGTGCTTGTGTGTCAAATTTATAACCTATTGGAAAGTCAATGAGTGGCAATCCTAAATTACAATATCCAATCACACGCTCTCCCATATTTGCCATCTTGATGAAATAGGATTTCAATTCTTTTTTCAACTGTGGCGTGAGGGACTGTGGACCTTCGTCAGTGAGAACCCTGGAGCAGTATTCTAATACAATTTCTGGAGCTCCTTTCATTACTAAGATGTACGAATCGGTTGATAGCATATGATGAATCGTAATTTGATATTTGTAAGATGAACTGAATGGAATTTCTCCCACTTTCGGGTTTTCTTTCTGAACCTTCATGGCTGAGCGGTTACTCTCCATGTACCGTAATATGGCGGACTCGGAAGCATCGCCAATAATTTTTCTCTTGTCTATGTGTTGATGCATTGTTTCAGGAGTGAAAGTTGCTTTTAAATTAAGTGAGCCTGCTAAACATAAGGTTGCATAACAGGGTTCAGTAACGTGAGAATGGTCATCTCTATCTAATATTTGGAAATTGCAAAACAAATGGGACACCCTCATTTGATTCTCAGTTAAAGTACCAGTTTTATCTGAACATATACACGAGGTGGATCCTAAGGTTTCTACAGCTTGCAATGTTTTAGCAAGACAGTTTTTTCTTTTGAGAGATTTAGCTGACAGTGTCATGCACACAGTCAACGTTACTATCAGACCCTCAGGAACATTGGCTAACACCATGCCCAGCATATATTGCAGCGCTGACAACCAACTTCTCTGTGTGAGATATACCATAATAAAGAAAATTGTACCTACGACAAATGCAACGCCGCACAATAACGTAATAAAATGAGTGATTTCTTTTGCAATTGGGGTTTCTTCTTTTACTAACCCGGTCACTAATCCAGCAATTTTTCCTATTTGTGTCATCTCTCCTGTCGCAATTACTATTGCTTTGCCAGTTCCCTCAGTAACAGGACAGCCAAAGTATGCCATATTTTTGGACTCCATAGGATTAGAATGAGTGCATTCAGGCTTGTGCTTTATAGGTTCCGATTCTCCAGTCAAAGAAGACATATCCGTACTTAAATTAGTGCATGTTAGTATTCGGACATCGGCTGGCACTATATCTCCCCCAGTCATTTCTACAATGTCGCCGATTACCAGATCTCTATTAGGTATAGTTTTTCGAATTCCATCTCGTATAACAACTGCACTCGGTGGGACTAGTTTCTCGAAACCGCTCATAACAGCTATATTTTTAGCCTCTTGATAAAAGCCAAATATCCCTGTGCCAACAATAGTGATGGAGATCACAGATCCCAAATAGAGATATTCTCTTGCAGAGTGGGCATCGTCTTCTCCACTCCCTCGGGATATGGTCAGGAAGTACCCAATGAAATTAACTCCTGCTGCCACCCAAAGTACACATGGAAACCAACCAAACAGATTTTGCATAAATATTGATAACAAACTGGTGCCATGAAGTTCCTGCAGCTCGTTCGGGCCATGACGTTCTAATAGTTCCGCGGCAAAGCTCTCTGTCAGGCCGTTGTTCACACTTGTCCGATACACATTTTCTAGTTGCTCTGGTGTGAGGAAATGATCCCCTGTGTTTGTTTCTTCCTTTAGGAGGGATATCTGGGAGAGTTCTATGGCGCTCTGACCCAACACACTTCCTCGGCGTAGGGTCCTGATGGAGGTGGTGCTCGGCCGGTGGGCGTGGCCGCCGTACTTGGTCATGCTTAGGACTAACGGATGCAAGCACCTGTTTGCACACCGCTGCACACAGCATATAACAGGAACGTCTAAATTGTAAACAATTTAAAATTTATCTTGTTGTAGTGACGATAAAAGCAACGTGTCATTTTGACAGATTTTTATTCCGTAAATTCGATTATTGTCTTCTTTGCTTTTAAAAAAACGAACTATATGGGTTTTTCTGGGGTTTATGAAACTGGCAGGGTCGCCAGTAGTAGTTACAGTGCATGCAAGCGAAGGGCGGATGTTCCTGCTTCGCTCGCATGCAATATAAATGTAACTACTTATGCACGACATTTCAAAACATCGAGTTTTCGTATTACTTATATGTGGCAGTTTGATGATTTTATTCCGTTAGACACGGTCATCATGTGGGCAGAACATGGGTTTCGTGCAATGAAAACACACACTACACACGGTACACTGCTTTTATCAAACTAACAAATTACTTGAAATTATAATCCAACACAATAACACTAGGCACCATGAATCGGGTTACAGTTTCGGGACGTCTTGACTCCGCCGCGATCAGACACTGACTGTCCTACTCGCAGCGAGCTTGAAACATCACGACTCTGTAGTAAGCGCGCTTAGGTTTGGGTAGACTGGTAAGTAGGTCGCTTGATGCCTTTGGCGCGCTTTCGATTCAATTTGTTTTGTATCCGTACTGATGACTAAAATCGACTCCGACATATATATCTATGCTAAATCTAACAACACTTAACAACGTTATGTCACTGAATCATCATCTTTCCACTGCTGGACATAGTATAGCCCGCTTCAGTCGCACGCCACTTAGCTCGATTCTCGGCAACTCTCATCCAGTTGCTACCCTAGCTACCCTACGAAGATCGTCGGTCCACCGAGACAGAGACCGTCCCACCTTACGCTTGCCAATTCGAGGTCTCCACTCAAGAATACGTCTACCCCGACGGTCATCGGTGCTACGGCTAATATAGCCGGCCTATTGCCACTTCAGCTTATTCTGTCAGCTATGTCAACAACTCTGTTTTTCTGTCGGATCATCTCGTTCCGCTCCATAGCTCGCTGAACAACCTTGAATTTATGGACCAACAGTACCGAGTGTCTACATTTCAGCCCCGTAAGTCATAACAGGCACAGGCGTGCGATGTATATGCAAACATTCTCTGAATGATGGGGAAAACCGCGTTAAAATGCGTAGTTTACACCAAAAAGTCACACAGTCAGAGCCAGGGCCGAGGCCAGGAATTTGTTTCGGGGAGGTGTGGGGGGAGGGAGGAGATTACCCAGGATAAAAAAGCTGATCTGAAGGGTGTCAATCGATAGATTATACACGAAAGGCAATTAAGAATAACTGTCGAAAACCGTGTTATCAGTAACTTTTAAACTTCTTTTATTAAATACTCTCCATGGAGAAAATTAAATTGCGCTGAACAACTCTGGATTGATCTCAATCACAAACATGGGGCAGGATTATTTCCAGGGGGGTGCTTTTTCAGGTTCATGAAAAGTGTTTGTACCTCTCCACAACGGATGTGCTATGTTTTCGCTTGTCGGTATTGATTCATACAAGGAGTAACTTTTTCGAGGTCGATATTCTTAGTCAACAATTGAATATTTTTAAGAATTAAAGGATTGCACTCGTTACTCGTGGTCCCGATGGGTTGACCCATTACCGAGTCCAAGAGTGATTTTAATTACCAGTGGTTCCATGGCATTAGGGATTGTTCCCGGACTGCTAACCATATCGATAGAAAATGAAAACCATCAGTTACAAAAAATATAGTTTACTCTTTCATAAGTAAATTGCACCAAATTTTTTTCAGTCATGCTAAAATTAGAAAAGGAGAATCTGTCAACTTATACAGAATTCCGGAAGTATAGGATTTAATAGGGACCGAATATTATTTTAAATTTTTAATTTAAAATACAAATATTTTGTGAAATTCACTATACGCCTCACTCACTGATGTAATGCTCGAATCTGAACTATTTCATTACAGGGTCCCAGTGAGCGAGCGCCTGCGCCTATTAGATACATTTTCTTTAAAGGCCTTTACCACTTATTTGACATCTGAATCACTATCAAACTACGGTGCCCTCTAATCATATTACAATAAAGTTGCTGGTGGTATACTGCCACTGACAAGCCTGTACGTACACCTTTAAATGGACAGGCAGTTCCGTTTTTATTGCAGCTCATTTCATTTCACCGATGACACAGACCTCCCCTTCTTGAGCATGAAATGGAGCGTACTCCACTACGCCTGCCTAAGGCGCTGTTCTAATGCCAGCGATTAGCGAGTTCAAGTAGCAACTATAATAATCAATAGTTAGAAAGAAAGAAAAAAATATTCGCAGAGACAATATCATAATAATGTTTCTTTGCTCAAAAATGCATGTAATGTGGTCATTATTTTGACAACCTTTTTTGAGCAAAGTCGACCTTGCCGTTCTGTTTCAAGGAGCGGCCGGCAAAGTTTTGCTGGCCGCTCTAACAGGCCGGCAATGTTTTGCCGGCCGCTATTTTGACGTTTCAACGTTTTAAAAAATCAAATCCAAAAAGATTTTATTTAGAACACAGCTGTTTGTATCTTAAAGATAGGTACAAAAAGATTTTATTCCATATTAGGCTGTATAGTTCCAATTACCACTGCTCGAATAAAAAAAAAACAAAGAAGTAACAAAAGCGCGGTTCAGCGAAAATTTTAATTAATACGTTTTTTATTTAAATTACTTGCTGGTTTTATTTAGATTAGGTACTTACTTGCATTTTTGAGTAAAGCACTATACAAACCTTGGCCCACAATGACTGCTTCGCTGGTCCCGCTATGATTGCCTCCAGCTAGCCTAGCTACGCTCTAGGCCTTTCAGCTTGACCATCATTGCAGCCCTTGCTGTCCTCGCTGTAAAGGCCTCGACCTACGGTCTCGGCCATTATCTCAGCTCGTCCATCAAGTGCTGCACGCTGACCGCGCTGTGTCGGCCTGGAGCTGCGCTGTCGGCCATAATCAGCGCGACCAGCAAAGTAGTAATTATAGACCGCGGCAGTAATGTACTATTACTGTCACCTACAATCTACCTACAATCTTTTGCGAGATAGATAGTCGTCGATAGGTAGTCGCTTCCTCGTCGGCAGCCGGAGTGGCTCCGAAGCGGAGGTGTTTCCATGGACTTTCTTGACCATTCTCACATTTGGCACTTCACTTGGCGTATTTGGTCAACACAAAATGTTCTTTATGCTAATTGCGGTAAAGTTCACTTTGTATAAATAATATAAGACGGATATTTGCCACCATAAGATCTGCACTTTGGAAGGGGCTGCTAATGTCCTATCACAGTTAATAAGAAGATATATTGATGATTCCGGAGCGGGTGCACACAAAATACACTTAAACTCGCGCGGCATACTCGCGCGAGTTTAAGTGTATTTCGGGATTTCGGCATTTTCTCTTAATAAAATCAATGAACTTGGTGTAAAATGAACCTTTATTTTTTGCTTTGCTTTATTGATAAGTTAATAATAAGTCTCTTGTTCGAGCCATGGGGACAGGTTGTTCCTAATTATGTAACGCCTGGTTTCGTCCAAACCGATCATAAGGAACATGAAAGGGGTCGCCAGAAAAAAATCAACCAATGCTATCCCCGCCGTACTAAAAAGTTCATTACACAGTGGTAGGTAAGTCACACATAGTGCAAAGAACAAATCGAAAACTATACTGAGGTTCAGCACGTGGTTATTCATACCTTTCTTTAAAATCGAGATTCTTCTAGTCTTGCAAATAATCACATCTGATATCTGAGTCCAGCACACAGCAACAAAATAAGCCGTCTGCGATTTTCTCTCAAGCTTTTTCCTGGCCGAGTATTTCCAACTGCGCCCCAATGTATCTCTCACCGTTACCTTTTCACTTTCCCAATCGGAGCGAATAAACATCAAACTAGAAGGAAAGAACCCTGCCTTAGCGTAAACTATGAAATAAGCATACATTGCAGCGAAGAACTGAATCATCCCAACTTGAAAATACGTCATGAATAACAAATACCCAGTAACGAGGTGATCTGTCGGTTTGCGAGGCGGTATCGACATGATGTCTTCCTCAGAGTCTTCGTATGCCAAACTTATTGCAGGCAATAGATCCGTCCCAATGTTAATAACCATTATCAAGATAAGACTAATGGGCAAAGGCATACCCAGGACAGCATACAATACAAAAGGCACCATTTGAGCTGCGTTTGAGGTAAGAGTATACGCAATGGTCTTTTTTAAATTGTCGAAGATCCTTCTACCTTCTTGAACCCCCATTACAATGGAAGCAAAGTTATCGTCCAATAGAATCATATCAGCAGCTTTTTTAGAAACCTCAGTTCCATTTATACCCATAGCGATACCAATGTCTGCCTTCTTTAAAGCCGGGGAATCGTTGACACCATCTCCGGTTACAGCTACAACGTAACCCAGCGATTGAAAAGTCTCAACAATAAGTAATTTCTGCTGAGGGCTGGTTCTCGCGAATGTAATCTCTTTGTACCTTTTTAGTATGACCTTCAAATCGGTACTGCACAATTTTCGAAGTTCGTCTCCAGTTACAACAGCTGCCTGAAATTGACTCTTAATGTTCGACGGTACATCAGCTAGATCAATGTGATGCTCAAATGCGTAATCATACGTAGTCGGCATTGTAATAGTGCCGCACTTACGAGATATAGCTAAGGCAGTGACGGGGTGATCTCCAGTCACCATTATCACCCTTATTCCAGCCGTCCTACATAAACCAATATATTTACCAATATCTTTTCTCGGTGGATCAATCATTGATATTGCTCCAATAAAAATAAGGTCTTCCACGGGGAAGTTACGTGCTTGGGTATCAAATTTATAACCTATTGGAAAGTCAATGAGTGGCAATATTAAATCGCAATATCCAATCACACGCTCTCCCATATTTGCCATCTTGATGAAATTGGCTTTCAATTCTTTTTTCGACTGTGGCGTGAGGGGTTGTGGACCTTCGTCCGTGAGAACCCTGGAGCAGTATTCTAATACAATTTCTGGTGCTCCTTTCATGACTAAGAAGTAGTTATTGGTTTCTTGCAAATGGTGAATCGTGACTTGATATTTGTAAGCTGAGCTGAATGGAATTTCACCCACTTTCGGGTTGTCTACTTGAAGCTTTGTTGCTGAGCAGTATTTCTCCATGTACCTTAATATGGCGGACTCGGAAGCATCGCCGAGAATTTTTCTCTTGTCGACTGCTTCGCCCATTGTATTATGGCAGAAGGTTGCTTTTAAATTAAGTGAAGCAACTAAACCTAAAGTGCTATAAGTTGGACTTGCAGAGGTTGAATAGTCGTCTTTATCTATAATATTGAAATTGCAAAACAAATGGGACACCCTCATTTGATTCTCAGTTAAAGTGCCAGTTTTATCTGAACATATACAGGAGGTGGATCCTAAGGTTTCTACAGCTTGCAATGTTTTAGCAAGACAGTTTTTCTGTTTGAGAGATTTAGCTGACAGCGTCATGCACACAGTCAACGTTACAATCAGACCCTCAGGTACATTGGCCAACACCATGCCCAGCATATATTGCATCGCTGACAGCCAACTATTCTGTATGAGATATACCATAACAAAGAACACTATACCCATAAGAAATGCTACGCCACACAACAACTTAATAAAATGAGTGATTTCTTTTGCAAGAGGAGTTGGTTCTTTTGTTAGGCCGGTTACCAATCCAGCAATTTTTCCTATTTGTGTCATCTCTCCAGTCGCAACTACTATTGCTTTGCCAGTTCCGTCAATAACAGGACATCCAAAGTATGCCATATTTCTGGACTCCATAGGATTAGAATGAGTGCATTCAGTCCTATGCTTGACGGATACAGATTCTCCAGTCAAAGAAGACATATCCGTACTTAAATTAGTGCATTCAATTATTCGGACATCGGCTGGCACTATATCTCCCCCAGTCATTTCTACAACGTCGCCGATTACCAGATCTCTATTAGGTACAGTTTTTCGAATTCCATCTCGTATAACAACTGTTTGCGGTGGTATCAGTTTTTCGAAACCGCTCATTACCGCTATATTTTTGGCTTCTTGATAAAAACCAAATAAGCCCGTGGTTACAATCATCAAAGCGATCACAAGTCCCAAATAGAGATATTCTCTTGCAGTGTGAGCATCATGTTCGTCATCCCCAGGTAAGTCAATTCCTATGGTCAAGAAGTACCCTAGGAAATTAACTCCTGCTGCCACCCACAGTACACATGGAAACCAACCAAACAGATTTTGCATAAATATTGATAACATACTGGTGCCTTGAAGTTCTTGTAGCTCGTTCGGGCCGTGTTGTTGTAATAGCTCCGCGGCAAAACTCTCTTTAAGGCCGGTGGTTGCATTTGTCCGGTACACATTTTCAAGTTGCTCTTGCGTGAGGAAGTGATCGCCTGCAGTTGCTTCTTTCTTAAGGACACTTATCCGGGATAGGTCTAAGGGGGTCTGGCTCAAAGCACTACTTAACCGGCGAATGCTCAAAAAAGAGCCGGTGCGTGAGCGCTTCCTCGACATTGTAGGTAAATACAATGATTACGGTTTGAAGTGATTTCAACAATAATTTTACCTACAACTCCTTATTAGTGGCTTGTGTGGAAAGAAACCTTAATTTTTGAAATATCACGTTTTTACGAACATAATAATATTTTGAGCACATTTTGTATTTTAGGATACGATTTTATGACAACTTGTCATTTAGCTTTGACAGAATATTATTCCTTCAATTTCTACAGTAGTTTCACAGGTATCTATTATATGGTATTCCCGTTGTCCGCACTCTCCTTGTCCCTAATGATGAGCACAACGGGAATCGTTTGAAATAATTAAAAATTGATCCCGCTGTCCCCAACAGTAAGCCTATTAAACTAGGAATCTCATACAACCAAATCTACATATATTTCAATTATCATGCAGTATGCAATGAAGGTAACGATTCTTCATGATTCTGGCCTCCTGGTAGCCTGTGAGACTATATCCTTTAATGTATGATGTAGGTGTAGTACCTATTACATCATAATATTATAAACACGAAAGTTTGTAAGTATGGATGTTTGTTACTCTTGCACGTAAAAACTACTGAATGGATTCTAATGAAACTTTACAATAATATAGCTTAGTAATATAGCAGGTAGTAGGTGGGTAGTAGGTGGGTAGTAGGTGGGTAGTAGGTAGGTAGTAGGTAGGAACAAGTGCATTGCAACGCATGCCGGGATCAGCTTAGGCTATAATATCATCATGCTACAACCAATAGGAGCGGAGCAGCAATGAAAAATATTGCGAAAACGGGGAAAATGTGACGCAGACGAAGTTATATTATACAGGGTGTTTGGTGCATCCTTTGCCAAATCGAATTGGCCGAAAGGAGAGGTCATTTGCTAACTCTTCACGTCCTGTAACTGATTCCTTGCCACAATGGTTTTTTATAACAACTTTTTAATTTAAATTTTGAAAAATTCCGTCAAACTAAAAAAAAAAGAAAATTGTTTGCACTTTAAATTTCGATTTAATTTTGATGTGTACTGTTGTATGATTCTATCAAATTCATAATAACTTGCATTTTAACACTTACTTTCATTTTTAATAACTCGTAAAGTTTTTGTAAAAGAAAAATAAACTTATAACTCAACTTTAAAGTGCTATAAAAAAAAAAAACTAAAAGCGATCGGGATCTTCCAATTCTTTTAAAAAGTTCTTTACTCTGTCCGCTTTCCAACGGTATGCAAAATGCTTAAAAAACGTTTAAATCCTTTTTTTTAAATTAAAAATACTAATGTAATGTTTAGATGAATGAGTAATCGAGACACTCGGCTGATATTCGGTATTACAGTAAGAACAGTAGTTTTTGCCTTAATAACATGCCTCAAGTAAGTATATAGATACTGTTATCTCACCATTGCGTATTGTCATATCTCTTACTAAAACAGGGTACCAACAAAGAAAACAAAGAGGCATATTGCATACCGTTGGAAAGGGGACAGAGCATAGAACTTTTTAAAAAAATTGGAAGATCCCGATCGCTTTTTTTATATTATCACTATAAAGTTGAGTTTTAAGTTTATTTTTCTTTTACAAAAACTTTACGAATGATTAAAAATGAAAGTAAATGTTAAAATGCAAGTTATTTTGAATTTGATAGGATCATACAACAGTACACATCAAAATTAAATCGAAATTTGAAGTGCAAACAATTTTCTTTTTTTTATATGGCTTTCATTGCGCATTTTTGGAAATTTTCAAAATTTTAATTAGAAAGTTGTTATAAAAAAACCAGTGTGGCAAGGAATGAGTTACAGGACGTGAAGAGTTAAGCAAATGACCTCTCCTTTCAGCCAATTCGATTTGACAAACGATGCACAAAACACCCTGTATACAAGGTGTTGTTTTGCATCCTCGTCAAAATTCAGGATGTTGTCACAAAAGACATAAATAATCAATATAAATTACGGTACCTAGTAAATTATTAAAAAACACTGCGTTTTTTTGTTGTTTAAGTTTGTCAATATTTCAGAATAACCCCCTTAACGTGGTTTAGGGATTATAAAATTATCGAAAAAACGTTTGAGGTTTTTTGTTTGTGTATAAGCGACGTTATAAGACGGGAATCACACGGCCCGTGTTCAAAACACAGGTGGTACACAGTTACCGATTTCAGTAAATAAATAAAAAAAAGAAAATTACCTACTCATTTTATTATTGATTCGGGTCGAGAATCATTAGCATAGTTACCTCCTAGAATTTGACGAGGTTGCAAAACAACACCTTGTATAAAACCAATGACCACTGCCGCCATCATTAAGGTTTGTTTCATTCCTTCATTTTTCTGATTTCCTTGTAGTTCGTTGCCACCTCACCGCTAGGAATCTCAAACAGCCAAATCAGTATATTTCGATTATCATGCGGCATGCAATGGTAACACTTCTTTATGATTCTGGCCTCCTGGTAGTCTGCGAGTCTCTTATCACCCTTATTATCCTTTTTTCTCATCTCCCACGTGTCATTGGCAATTTCATAATCATTCTGGTTGTCCCACTACCACCAGTGGGGACAACGAAACGACGATTTAGCGATTTCTCGCTGTCCCCCCAATGGTGGGGATAACGGGGATAGACCTATTTTACCATCATGATTTCGAAAGTTAAAATACTTAATCAAAGGCAGACAGCTAGCAGCGGGGTGCTTAAACGTCACCGGCATTAGTCTGTCGTCGTGTCGGTTTGCCGTCCCATCGGACTACAAAGTGAGGGAAGAGAGAGTGCACCTGCGCCCGAAAGCTTTTTAAGATTAATTTTTTAAATTAAATACTTATTTTTTTAAAAAAAGACGAATAAAAAATAAATTATTAAGTATTTCACGGAGGAAGGAAAGCGGACTCGTGGCGAAAGTACGGGTGGGTATGTCTACAACGAATGTATGAATTCAGCGAAATATGTGATACCTTTTTATTTATAGCACCATAATGTTTAAACGTAAGTAACTCTTAGAGTAAATAAAAAATATTATCTTATCGTATCTAACGTTAAGCAATGGTAGCCGAGATCAGTGGGTAGATAGGTGGAAGTCCCAGCAAAACTTTTGTTTCTTCATTTTTTTCCCATCATCTTTTCCAATTAGAGTTTGACAAAAGAACCATACTTGCCGCACTCTAGGTATTCTTCTTTGCTTTATAAATCTTCTGTGCGTTTTACGTCATGTTTAATTAGCCTAAATGCATGGGATTTCTGTTTTTTTTTTGCGATTACTGTGTTGGTCCTACGGAGAAAGTTGTTCTGCCAGATTATCTGTACCTACTCTGTACCAAATATGACCACCATCTGTCTGGCTTATCCCAACCATGTCGGCTTCCAGCCGGCCAACCGGCTTCCAGTCTAACCAGATGCAGCTGAACACGAGTATCTTACTGTGACTGCCTATCTGACCGCCACAACCCAGTTACTACTGTGTAATACGGATACCCCTTGGTAAGACTGGTTGTCAGGTTTTCGAGCCAAATGGCAGCCGACACAACGGCGTAACAAGCTTTCCGAGGCACGGAGTGAACTCGGGTAAGTACCAGTACGTGGTGGTCACCCATCCACGGACCAACCTAGATAAGCGCGGCTTAACGTAAAGATCGACCCAAGCGGCTGTCATTATGAAGCCACGAGCTCCTCCAAACCAAATATGATCACATGAATAAAAGTCATGTTTATCGACAGTGTTCATGAATTAAATAAAACAAGTACAGAAAATACACAATTCATTTACTTCGCTTATGTTTTCTTATATACAATTAAAATCACTACAATTAAGTATTTATACTAGCAGCTCTACATGTATTGTTTATAAATTATATATATGTTACACTAACTTTCGCCCGCGGCATCGCTACGTTCATTACAGCCAGGATAATGTAACTTCTAAATAATTTTCGGAATCAGATCAACGGTTCCGATGATTAATCCCTACATACAACTTTACAAACTTTACCTCTTATATTAGTATAGATTAAAATTAATGAGGATTACTACAGGCATGCCGTTTATATTATACGGTGCCTGGAGTAGCAGCGCGGTGCGGAGAGGGGTGAACTGAGCGACAAATCACCCCTCCCCCCCCTCCAGTCCCACGCCGCTTGCCTGAGCTAAAATAGAACAAAATGTTATGTACATTACATACATGTATTATATTCGATATCCACACAAAATACATTTTTAAATATACATCGTGATTTAAGGTATATAGGGTATATAAGGTTGTTACCACACCAATCGATCGACAGGTTTACCTAGTAGAAACTATCAGAATCAGAACTTTATCTACTATATAAAAATAAGTCGGGTTTTCCTTCCTGACGCTATAACTCCAGAACGCACGAACCGATTTCCACGTTTTTGCATTCGTTGGAAAGGTCTCGGGCTCCGTGAGGTGAGAAAATTCAGGAAAAAGGTAGGGTAGGTAGGTAGGTAGGTCGGTAGGGTAGGATAGGTAGTAAAAAGGGCATTGCAACGCATGCCGGGTACAGCTAGTTTACTATAAATGTAGGTTCAGGTATAACATGTTGTACATAAATTAATGAGATCAGCTACAGTCTACATTACGGTATGCAAATTATTACATAGATTAAAATATTAGTTAATATAAACAAAATAATGTCAACAAAACAAACTAATCCATTCTACCATTGATCGACGATCGATCGATTGGTGTGGTAACACCCTAAATGTGTCTTTAATTCTGAGGTTGTTTTTTACTTACACAATACATTCTTTTTTTCAGTTATACAAATAACTATACTTCGAATTCTACTTTACAGGTAAACCTTTATGTTTACATTAATCCAACCACTCGATATTAAACATTTGGGAAGTTATTTCGGAAAATCCTTAACAAAAAAATACAATCTTACTGTGCATTTTCACTTAGACAAGGTGATACGTAAACATGCGCCTGTAATCCCAGAAGAGTTAGGCAAAGGTGCACTTGATAGTACACCCACAATTCGCCAGTTAAGTTTTTATGTTCCATGTAATAGGAGGCGAGCCTATTGCCATCAACCGGGCACGCATCCACTCTCTGGCTACTACTGAGAAATTCCTGATGAAAAAACCTAACATCACTTTGACCGACGCGGGAATCGAACCCGGGACTTTATGCTCAGCAGGCTATACGTAAAACAATACCTAAATAAATGCCGCTCGGCTTAGAGGTAAGAGTTGAAAATTCTTTTAAGTGCGACTCTTAGTGATAATGAACATAATTCTTTAAACTGACAATACAAAAGATATAGGAAGGTAGATAATCTCAAAATAATTATTATGATCGATTAACATCTTTGGTAACGACTATTTTGTACTTTCGACACATATGGTAATGTTTATCATAGCTTATCTACATGTGAAACTACAAGAGTTTATTACCAGAGGTCGGAATCAGGTAGAGTTATTTTTGTACTTGCATCGAAATGTTGATATTAATATGGATCTTCCCTTGCGTGTGCGCAATTGGAATTTTGCAACTACGGACATCCGATGCTGGATGGTTTAAATTGTGTAAAAGTAAATAACTTTTTTATTTAATAGATCACAGGATTTTTCTACTCTTTCAAATTAATCTCGGTATTTGAGGCATATCCACTTTATTCTTTCGCTGAATGAAATCAGTGTAAGTACACAAATAACTCTACCTAATTCCGACCTCTGTTTATTACTAATCAGCAGTATAATAGGACAGCGTGCCTTTGAGATGACGAGTAATAGAAAAGCATCAAAGAAGAAGACTTGCTGCGCCGACCCCAAATGAATTGGGATAAGGACAAGAGCATGATGATTATCGCTAACTAATTATATGTAACTTTACAGACAGATTTTGATATAGAAATTGATTTAATTTCAAGTATTTTCGTGCCATTTGAGGGTAACATAACATAGTTAGCAGTAAAAAATATAACTTTTGGTAATAATATTTCACTGATATTGAGTCAACATCTGCCTAGCCTTTTCCCAAACTGTCTTGGGGTTGGCTTCCAGTCTTACCTGGATTTAGCTGAGTACCAGTATTTTACATAAAGCGGCTGCCTATCTGACCTCCACAACCCAGTAACTGGGTAACACGATACCCGTTGGTATGCCTAGATGTCAGACTTTTGGCTACTGACATTGAGTTTCGATACTTGTTACGTCTGTAAAATACTTATTAAGTCAAAAGGGCCTGCTGTATAACATCTAGCAACTTGATTCTACCTATTAAAGCAAGAGCGAGTAGGCATGTACTAGATACATAGGCACCTACTCCATCCCCTCCCACGTAGCAAGATTGAGGTCTAAAGCAAACCTAATCATAATTAAAACGATCAATATTAAATTAACTACTGCCTTAAAACTTACCCACATCAATAAATCTTTTAAATTATCTATATACATAAAAATGAACCTCAATTTCCCTTGGTCATGCCATAACTTGAGAACGACTTAACCGATTTCATTCATCTTTTTTTTTAATTGTTTCTTATACTTTGTTGAAGATTTTTAGGCAGGTAGTTTGTAGGTAGGTAGGTGTGTACTGGGTAAGAACAAGTGCATTGCAACGTAAGTTTGGCTCAGCTAGTAGAATATAAAAGGTAAGGTATTCAGGGCGGCACCAATTTTGAATTTGATGTTGAGAACTTCTCAAACTCTGTTTAAGTTACCTCATATAACAGTTTTCAAAGAAACCCGCGAAAAAAAGTCATCATCTGCCAATATAATGCAAGACCTTGATATTGCATACCAAACTCTTTTTTTGACTATATTATAGTCTTTTCCAAGAAGGCTTTGCTCAAGAAAGTATTCACACATACAGTTTTTATTCTCTATACAGTATACTTACACGATCATAATAAAAGTTTATTTCTTAGAACTAAAACACGCTTTCCATCCTCTTTTTTTTTTAACTTTTAATTACTTTTCAAACAAAAATTCTTGAAAAATGTTAAAGGAATGTGTTAAGTGGAATGATTTGTTTTCTTTTTTCTGTAGACATTCGAAGGGATCAATGGACTCTGCAAATTACGCATATACATACGTTTATCAATCAGTGTCATTAATACACATTTAGTTGATTCTATTTAACATTTTCTATTTCTGACAATCGTCTGCAGTTGAAAGAGACATAATCTTTACAAAAACGCAAAGTTTAAAGCCGATTTTAATTAGCAAGCCATTTTAAGTTTAAAATATCAAATATACTTTAACAAAATATACAAGTTGATTGGTAATATGTCGGCAATGCCGTAATGGGATGTAGAATAAATTACTCGGAAATGTTTGACATTAGCATAGGTGCCATAGGACTTTAAATAATTTGTTTCTCATATTTTACGTTATTTAATTAACTTTATTTATTTATTAATCAACCAATCAATTAATTATTACTTTTTTTTTGCATGAATAGTGTAATATTGACAAAAGTGTATTGTTATGTTTCTAATATGGGTCAATGACCCGAAATAAACGAATTTTAATTTAATTTCATTTATTTACAGGGACGTTAAGGGTAATGGAAACGGAAAGGGTATATACATACTTAAGGGTGTGCTACAGACCGTCAATAAAAAAAATATCAGCTGCCCCATATATTTGAGTCAAATAGGTATTGAAATTTTGTATGGGGCAGCAGATAATTTTTTCGCGATTACGATGTTTGTTCGATGGAGAAAAATGTTTGTAGTGTCTGTAGCACACCCTTAATTATGTACATACCCTTTCCGTTACACCCTGTATAAGCATATTTGCATATACATCCCCTTAACGGATTGCCGAAATATTACCAATAACCCAGTATACATATATCAGTAAAGTCCAAACGATTCAACAATAAAATAAAGGATCCAAACAAAAATGGATTGAAATTATGGAAGATTATATTGTACAAAAAGATAACTTTTTTACTGTGGTAACATGTTAAAACTATCATGTGTGACATGATAGTTTTGTATCTCTGATTAATCTAATGTGGGCAGAAACTTTTGGACCTTACCTTGCAAAAACGCCAGCACATGACGCTACAGCCCTCTGTCAGATTTTCAACTTTATCTTTAAAAAGAATAAGGCTCAAGGTTGATTGGGAAAATTAGAAAGTTTCGGGTAGCTTGCTGTACTGGCGTCTAAACATACCAGTTTTAGACACTCAACATAACAGACTAATAGTCCCATTATCACTGGCGAGCAACAACAGTCTATTCAGCGGTAATACTGCCATACACGTCAGTACGCCCCGAAACGTGTCGGAGCGTAGTTTCGTGCTCGAAAAGCTGGCGTCTTGAGAGAGGGACGTGTGCACTCCGATGCGGTTGTTCGTTGTGCCTGAGATCAACTCCTTGTAGTATACTGAGAGGCAGTGGACTGGCTCTGTGCTGCCCCTGGATGGAGAAAAACTAATTTAAGTTAGTACCTTAGGCCCTAAGCACACGGCGTATTTTAAACGCGCAGACGACGCGAGTTTCAGGAACACGCGTTTTCTGCGCCGTAAATGCCAATTTTAACGTTTTTATAGAATCAAACGCGATACAAAAGTGTAATGCGCGTTTGAAACTCGTTTGAAGGGTGTACCAGGGGTCGGAGGAGGGGTAGAGGAGGGGCGAGAGAGGCACAATTGACCAGGAGTTTCTGACAAAAACGCGGAAGCTACGAGCAACTACAGCGCGTCTGTATCGCTGTATCTGCGCGTATACGCGTAGCCGACGCGCGTTTCACGATCGCCCCGTGTGCTTAGGTTACAAGGTTGCGTTTAATCTCGTTTGAAGCGCGTATACGCGCGTCATCTGCGCGTCGTCTGCGCGTTTAAAATACGTTGTGTACCTAGGGGCCTTAGTGTAACATCACGCCTGTAATCCCCGAAGAGTTAAGACAAATGTGGGTGGACAAGTGTGGGTGTACATAATAGTCCACCCACATTTGGCCAGTTATGTTTAAGAACGTTTAGACCTTACGGCATTTCATACAAACTTTCAAGTCCTTATTTTCCTAAATGACTGAATTAATTTCAATAAAACTTAATACGCATAAACAGGATACATAGGTCTAAAAAGTTAATAAAAACGTTTTCGAAATGTCTTTTAAAAAAAGGATAATTGGAAATTTCATTCAATAATTGTTTCCATTCATAATTTATATTCGGTCTAATTTAGCTATAACATTATTTTTTGAAAAATGTTTTTTGACCTATGGAACCTGCATAATATGATGAAGTGTTATTAAATCGGTTCAGTCATTTCGGAAAATAAGGACTTGAAAATTTGTATGAAATGCCGTAAGGTATAAACGCTCTTTAGTCCCATGTAATAGGTGGTGGTGGTAATAGGTGGCGAGCCTATTGCCATCAGCCGTGCACGAATCCAGACTCCGTGGCAGCTACTAGGAAATTTCTGATGGAAAAACCCAATATCACTTTGTCCGACCCGGGAATCGAACCCAGAATCTCATGCTCAGCAGTTGCACTTGCGACCATTTGACCAACGTGGCAGTCACCGGTAGTGACCTTAGTACATGGTGATGATAAGCGATTTTGGCCACAGCGACTGCAGCCGAGCCTAGCCTTGCCAGAGAATGAGCAGCAGCGTTCTGTGTGCTTTTGTAACAACCGTACTACGATCGCCAACCCGCCTGCCAAGCGTGGCGATTATGGCAAAACTCCCCATATGTCAATGTGGCGACACTTGGGGGAAGCCTATGTCCAGCAGTGGACGTCTTTCGGCTGAAATGATGACTGCAGCCTAGGAGTTCTGCTGTACATATAAAGGAACTATTCTTCCCTCATACTCCACTCTCTGACAGAATTTCGATCACAGGGCTAATCTCAACAGAGATTAGCTAAGTACCAAGTACGAAACGGTGCCGGTACTTTCATACAAGCGCAAAAGCCTGGCTTCCCTTTATAACATTTACTCTTTGCCATTTAAAGGTTTCTGAAAAGTCTTTTTATTGATCTATGTTGGCGTAAAGTTGATCTTTAAGAGGGATCTCTAGTGGGCCTTTCTCCATACAAACGTATTCCACTGTTTTCTTCGTGCATAATGTGTCTAGAACAATGTTTTTTTTTTCCAAAAAATCTAGGTCTTACTAATACATGCCCCTATCATTTTCTTTTTTTTTAAAACATAATCACTAAAAGGATTATGGCAATCCAAAAACCCGAAAAAAAAACCCTTTTTACCACCATGTTCAGAAGACTATCAGACAAATTAGATAAGTTTTTAACAAAAAAGAAAATAAAAGAAGCATAGACATACTTTTCCTCTAAATTTTGATATAAGAATTATTTAGATCAGTTTAGTTTTGAAGAAGAAAACAGCGGAATACAAAACGTCTTTTGGTCAAGATTTTTGTAGGTAAAATCAGCCTGACCTGTAGTTGTCCCTTTCGCACTTTACGGGGGCTTGGTTGGACGCGGCGCGACGGTTATAGTTTCTTCAAATACCTATTCTTCAAATTCCTCGGGACTAGAGTCCCTTCTTAAGCACTCCACAGGAACGCTGCAGACTTTATAGTGCAAAAGCGTGTATGCAGACACAAATGTCCAAGGATATATTTTTGTCGACGTGTATAGTGCAAGAGTATCACAGAAATAACTAAAGTATTACTCACTTGAGATGTGCTATAAGTTCTCCGTCGTCAGGTCTCCATAGAGCCGTGACCTGATCCAGACCAGAGCTGAGAAGTCTATGCTCGTCTACTGTCGCCAACCTCAGGACCTGAGTCATCAAAATATTATATGTTACAAGGATTACAAACAAAGAGGTTAATTATTTACTAGTCACCACAACTGAATAAAAGCGGATGTTACCAACGAAACTGAACGCGATCAGCAGCACATTTAAACGGTCGTTCAAGAGAGTGACAATATTCCACCGTTATTATAACACTGACACTCATAAACGCGGTTTCATTGGTGAAGTTAGCCCTAAAGCAGTTTTCTCAGAATTCCGCGACCTTCACAGTAGAACATTGGTGCAATACACTGAACTCTTGAAACGCGGTTGCCACTCAAATTTTCCGGCTTTATCTGCTCCCCACCCGTGTTGAGTGCCTGATGGACTGCTTAACATGAGTCGAATGCTTCAAGCTACTCGTATTAGCTGACTTCCTAAGCTACAATGTCAAGACGTGTCGTCATACCTCTGCGGTTGAACTGCGTCGCGCTCATCGGTAGCTGTAGTAGCCACATACTGACCTCCCCGTCATGCGCGCGCCACGTGGCGATGGTGAGGCCGGTGCGCAGGTCGGTGACGGCCACGTGTCCGCTGGCGAGCCCGTGTGTCGCGCTCATCGGTAGCTGTAGTAGCCACATACTGACCTCCCCGTCATGCGCGCGCCACGTGGCGATGGTGAGGCCGGTGCGCAGGTCGGTGACGGCCACGTGTCCGCTGGCGAGCCCGTGTGTCGCGCTCATCGGTAGCTGTAGTAGCCACATACTGACCTCCCCGTCATGCGCGCGCCACGTGGCGATGGTGAGGCCGGTGCGCAGGTCGGTGACGGCCACGTGTCCGCTGGCGAGCCCGTGTGTCGCGCTCATCGGTAGCTGTAGTAGCCACATACTGACCTCCCCGTCATGCGCGCGCCACGTGGCGATGGTGAGGCCGGTGCGCAGGTCGGTGACGGCCACGTGTCCGCTGGCGAGCCCGTGTGTCGCGCTCATCGGTAGCTGTAGTAGCCACATACTGACCTCCCCGTCATGCGCGCGCCACGTGGCGATGGTGAGGCCGGTGCGCAGGTCGGTGACGGCCACGTGTCCGCTGGCGAGCCCGTGTGTCGCGCTCATCGGTAGCTGTAGTAGCCACATACTGACCTCCCCGTCATGCGCGCGCCACGTGGCGATGGTGAGGCCGGTGCGCAGGTCGGTGACGGCCACGTGTCCGCTGGCGAGCCCGTGTGTCGCGCTCATCGGTAGCTGTAGTAGCCACATACTGACCTCCCCGTCATGCGCGCGCCACGTGGCGATGGTGAGGCCGGTGCGCAGGTCGGTGACGGCCACGTGTCCGCTGGCGAGCCCGTGTGTCGCGCTCATCGGTAGCTGTAGTAGCCACATACTGACCTCCCCGTCATGCGCGCGCCACGTGGCGATGGTGAGGCCGGTGCGCAGGTCGGTGACGGCCACGTGTCCGCTGGCGAGCCCGTGTGTCGCGCTCATCGGTAGCTGTAGTAGCCACATACTGACCTCCCCGTCATGCGCGCGCCACGTGGCGATGGTGAGGCCGGTGCGCAGGTCGGTGACGGCCACGTGTCCGCTGGCGAGCCCGTGTGTCGCGCTCATCGGTAGCTGTAGTAGCCACATACTGACCTCCCCGTCATGCGCGCGCCACGTGGCGATGGTGAGGCCGGTGCGCAGGTCGGTGACGGCCACGTGTCCGCTGGCGAGCCCGTGTGTCGCGCTCATCGGTAGCTGTAGTAGCCACATACTGACCTCCCCGTCATGCGCGCGCCACGTGGCGATGGTGAGGCCGGTGCGCAGGTCGGTGACGGCCACGTGTCCGCTGGCGAGCCCGTGTGTCGCGCTCATCGGTAGCTGTAGTAGCCACATACTGACCTCCCCGTCATGCGCGCGCCACGTGGCGATGGTGAGGCCGGTGCGCAGGTCGGTGACGGCCACGTGTCCGCTGGCGAGCCCGTGTGTCGCGCTCATCGGTAGCTGTAGTAGCCACATACTGACCTCCCCGTCATGCGCGCGCCACGTGGCGATGGTGAGGCCGGTGCGCAGGTCGGTGACGGCCACGTGTCCGCTGGCGAGCCCGCACGCCGCCCAGCCGCCCGACGAGCACACGCACATGCAGCGGATGAACGTCGTCGCGCTCATCGGTAACTGGAATATGGAACAAAATTAATTATAAAAATATTCCGGTGGTTGACTACAAAAAATAATGGTTTGGTATATCATGTTTAATGTACCTGGGCGACCGAGCTCTGCACAGGTGATAAAAAATTTTTTTACAAAAAAAGAAACCGACTTCAAAAAACACTTAACGCACTAAAAAGTTAAAAATAATACTACAACCTACCTATATTAATAAACCTAACCTAACCTACGATTAACCTATAATAAAATTTAATAATTCTTTGGAGTCGGTGCCAAGCAATATAATTAGAATTAATGAATGAATTAATATTTAGAAGCTGTAAGATTTGTGTTTTGCTTTTTTCTGGCCTTAGTCTGTATATAGTCATTTAGGTAGGTATCGTATATTGCTTGGCACCGACTCCAAAGAATTATTAAATTTTATTATAGGTTAATCGTAGGTTAGGTAGGTTAGGTTTATTAATATAGGTAGGTTGTAGTATTATTTTTAACTTTTTAGTGCGTTAAGTGTTTTTTGAAGTCGGTTTCTTTTTTTGTAAAAAAATTTTTTATTTGTTAATTTTTAGTGACATATTTTTAATCTAATAATAAAATATGGGTAGGCCTAGTAAAGATGATTCTCGTGTGAGAAAAGGCGTCGAACTGAAACTGAGAAAAATGAAAACGATTAAAAGAAATAAGGGAAAGGAATGATCAACGCATTTTGAATAAGAACCCTGATCATCGCGAAAACAGACTATCAAAGCAGAGGACCCACTTGTTACTTAGGTTGAATAAAGAAAGTCAAAAAGTTAGTCTGTGGTACACGTGGAAAGTGCATACCGTTACAATTCCAACAAGCCCAAACACAGCTAAGATACATTGTCTTATTATGGAGTTCCAGTGCTTGTCTCTTGGCTTCGTCATCAGATCATCAAATTAGGTAGAATGGTTCTTTTTGAACGCAAATGCTTCACTTGTTGAAGAAAATACCAAAATCGCCGTACGTTTCCTATAAAACTTGAAGAGTTCCCTCGATTTCGCCAAGATTCCATCATCAGATCCCCATTTGGTGACTATGGGACCAAATGGAAAGCATAGGCTTTGAAATAAAACAATAATTTTCCAAATCGGTTCGTAAATGACTGAGTTATGCGCGTACAAAAAACGCAATGCAGAGTAAACTAAAAGTTAGAAATATTGAATTTTTGTTGATTTTTTCAGAAACGGCTTATCTGATTTCGATAAAAATTTTATGGGACCATTTGGAAAGTATACGCTTTTAAACAAAAAAAGAATTTTTCAAATCGGTTGGCAAACGACGGAGTTATGCGCGAACAAACATAAAAAAAAGAATACAAACATCCGAATTGAGAACCTACTCCTTTTTTAGAAGTCGGTTAAAAATAGAGGAAACGAATGTTCCCAGATATGAGACTTAGCTAGATTGATTTTTCGCTTATTCCCCCCATATATTGTGACTTTCATCTTTAGCGCCTTTTTCGAGACCTTTCGCTTCTTCTTCTTCTATATATTTAGATATTGCTCATTTAATAGATAAGATAGGATATCTAATATTTATACCATCATCATGCCACAGGTCCAGAGGACCTAACTTATTTAATTTGGCCTTGTATAAGAGGCCAAATTAAATCAATTTCAATTCAATTGTATTAAATATATCTCAATAGAGAAGAGATTTATCTCAATGACACAAGGAATGATTACGAATGAAAACATTCCACCAAAAACTGTCCGATAATCGAGAAGTAAAAACCTTTTTGGAGAGAAAGTTTATTGCACCACTAACTTTTTCTTTTCATATAAAAGAATGTGTACTTTAATTCTGATTGAAATAGGTCAATTATCCAATGCAAACAAGTTTACCTTCAGTTCGTGCGAGGTATGCGGCGTGCGCGCATCTATGACGCGCAGCGTAGCGTCTGTAGTGGCAGCCAGTACTGCAGCAGACGGACCCGCCAGGGTACGGACTATGCTGACAGGAGACTTCATACTGTCCAACTGTATCGTACAACAATTTGGTTAGTAATGGTCCTTCCCGTTATAGCGATCATTTTTTTCTTCTAGAGAAGGTTCCCCTAGTATGGACTAGGGGAACCTTCTAGTTATGAAGATATTAGGGGTCAACTATTTACGGTTTCTTTTTTTAATTACAAGTTTTAATGTTATTACTTTACTGTAAGATGTCGTAAAGTGTAAACGCCACTTTACGACATTTCATACAAACTTTCAAGTCCTTATTTCCGAAATTACTTAACCGATTTTAATGAAACTTCATACGCGATACATATGTATCGCGTATGAAGTTAGTAGTACCTTATTAGTCATATGTCTAATAAGGTACTAAAAATCATTTTCGAAAAATAGTTTTACAGCTAAATTAGAGTTACATCTACATGAGATTATATATTATCTATAGAAACAGAAATTTGCAATTCTCTTTTTTTTTAGAGACATTTCGAAAATGTTTTGTAGTCCCTTTTTAAACTTCTGTATCCTGCCTAAGCGTATTAAGTTTCATTAAAATCGGCTGTCGTTTTGGAAAATAAGGACTTCAAAGTTTGTACGAAATGCCGTAAGGTGTAAACGCTCTTAAACAACTCCACGACCACTACAACTACAATATTCAATGCATCCATCGGCACAATGTTTTGAGTACGTTACATTGAGTCCTACCGTAAAACGTGACCTTTTACCCCAAAAAAAAGTCGTTTCCCAGTAAACGTTTTTGCGTAGAGTTACTTAGTTGGATGTACAGAATGCTGGGTGCTGGGTTGCCGGCTTCGTGAAGGGACCGTTTACACCTTTTTATAGTAATAAGTACGTTAAAGAGACCAAGGAACTACTCAAGACCTAGAAGCAGGTTACAATAAAGTTCATTTAGTCAAGCAAAATTGATCAAGTTTAAACGAAACGAGTTTCATTGAAAAGCTTGATGTTGATTTTGAGAAGGACGTCATGTTAGTGAACGGGCGCTGTCAGTTGTGCCTGGTCGTCTCTTAGCTGCCACGGCTCATTTCTTACTAATTATTTTATCTTTTAATCGGGCACATCTTGCTAGATCGTTCTCACATAATGTACCATCTCAACATGAATGATGTAACTAAAAGGTTTTCGAAACAAGATTCTGATTTAAAAGAGTGTCCATAGAGTTTCTTGCCCATTCTTCTCCATAGAGATCTACGCTATGGAATAGGCAACTACAGTACTTTTACAGTTATTATGTCTTGTGACTGGGACTGTGGCTTCATTTTTATTGTTGTTCGACTATTCAAAAGTGCCTGTAACTGGCCTACTTCAAATAAATACAAACATAATGAAACAAATACACATACAAAACGAAAAAAAAAAACACAAACAAGAACTAAGAGGAAAAAATCTAATTGTTTATTAAATACACCAAAAACGGTACAACAAGAGTTGTCCAAATATTTTAAAATATGAATATTTTACTTTTTATTTTTTCATAACTCAGATTTTCAGTATGTTTGTTTAAAATTTAATAAAGGGTGAAAGAGAAACTGACGCACAAACGAATACCACGTATTCAGTGCATCAATCTGAACCAAAGAAATTTTTCAGTTGTAATAAAAAAAATTGCTGTTCCACACATGTTTTTCATGGAACAGTAGATTTTTTATTGCACTTTTGTAGAAAACAGCAGGTTATTTATAATAACACGTTTATTTTGTAAAGCATGGTAAAACAAACCTGCGACACGACGCTCTCCATGAAAGGATCCCATATATGCACAACGGAGTCCGTTGACACGGCGAGACGTAACGACTCGAGGAACGTGAGCGATAATACGCCTTTTTTGTGGCCTGTGTACGTCCAGTTGCATTGAGACGTCGCGTTGCCGTCACCCTGGGAATTAAAACGAGGGTTTTACTAGTCATTTTAGTCATTATTACTGTCTTTTTTTAGTCTAGCTGTTTAATTTAGGAGGACACACCAGGCTAGGCACACTAACCACAAGATAAAGAAGATTCAGAACGAAAAAAATATACAGGGTGAAATGGACAGCGACGCTAATACTGTGTGTGTAAAGACTCGAGGAATGTGAGCGATAATACGCCTTTTTTGTGGCCTGTGTACGTCCAGTTGCATTGAGACGTCGCGTTGCCGTCACCCTGGGAATTAAAACGAGTGTTTTACTATTCATTCTAGTCATTATTACTGTCTTTTTTTAGTCTAGCTGTTTAATTTAGGAGGACACACCAGGCTAGGCACACTAACCACAAGAAAAAGAAGATTCAGGACGAAAAAATTGTACAGGGTGATATGGACAGCGACGCTAAAACTGTTACCGGGTACATATAATTTTTCCGTCATATTCAGAATAATGAATTGAACCGTGGTAACCGTTTTAGCGTCAGTGTGCCTGCCACCCTGTATAATTACCAGTGATCGGAGTAGGTAGATTGATTTTTGGTACTTGTATCCTAAATGCACACAGAAAGAATAACATGGATAAGCCATTTTTCCGGAAAGTAATTCCGGATTCAATTAAATATTGTTAATGTTGGTAGTGATATTATTACAAAATTTAAAGGCTGGTATCAAAACTAAATTAATTTATTATTTATCTGTTAAATAATAAAAACAATCGAATTCCGATCGAAGCAATTATCATTATTTTTATCTTTAGCCTTTTTATGGCCACAACTTTTTATAAACTGTTGCACTTAAATTTCAATCAAATCAACCAACTCCGGAGGAATGTCCATATTAATATATACTTTTCGGATCAATGACCCCAGTTCAATGTACCTACTCCGATCTATGATAATCACACTTGGATTAACTCGCACTGCACTGTGCAACAAGTGATGTGCTTGATGTTTGACAAAAACTAAGAGGGGTCAGATAACGCAAGGAACTGACTGCACTAACATACCTGATTCCTCAAAGACCAGAGCCTGACAGTCTTGTCCTTCGACCCGCTCATGAAGCTGCTCTCATTGTCAAGACAGTGTATAGACTTGACGGAATGTGTGTGTCCTACGAAGGTCTGCAGTTTGATCTGTTTCAGGTTGAAGCGAGTTTCTTTGTCAGGCCGACCGATTTCGTGCTCCCAGTATATGAGCCAGTCACCGCGTAAGTGCCTGTGAGAGGAAAAGAAGAAATGTGAGATATTATTAGAAAAAAGACTATGATTAAAAATTAACAACAACAAAGGCCCGCATTTCGCTAGTTATGGTTTTTTTAAGCCCCATGTAACGGAACCAACGGAAGCAGATTTTGGTCGATGTACTTACATCGGCGACAAGAAGTGATATTTTTGTCGTTTACGTAAAAGTGTATCCAAACATTATTTTTCTAATCTGTCCCTGACATACAACTAACAAACATCGGACAGGATTGGCCGATTTTTTGGTTTGTCGTTACTAGTTTTGTAGACCCATTTTTTTGTAGGACTAATGCATTGAACTATTCGATGACGCATGTTCAATTTGTTTGATATGTATCTAGTCCGGGGCTTTTAGATTTGAACCCTGCATTAAATATAAACAGCGATTTTTTTCTTGAATCGTGTACTTGACCTTAGCTCTTCAAATAATAAAAAAAAATTAAACATTTTCCGAGACCGGATCAAGCTGAAAAAGACGAAAACACGTTTTTGTGAATAAAAACATGGGAAAAAAGTTAACAGGACAAATTTAGTTACTTAAGGTAAAGAATTGGTGACAGTAATATATTTTTTCAGAATTAAACATTTTCGTCCACGGAAATTACGGTAAAAAAACATTTACGAAATTTTTGGATTGTACTTAAGGCAAAAATATAAACAGCGGTTTTTTTACATAAAATAACTTAAATTAATATATTAAACCGCCAATAAATAAAATTAAACAAATTGTACTACCGGAAGTTATTATTACCAGTTTGTTTACAATAGCGGTTGAGGCAAAAAGGTAACAGTGTTTAATTTAGTTTAACTTTCATCTAAAGGCTATTTCTAACCTATTTACACGAAAATTAAACACTTTAAAGCAAATCGTGAAAAAAAAATCAATTAATGTTTATGTAAAATACGTCTGCAAGCTTTATTCTTGTATTTGGCGCAGCATTATCATAGGAATTTGATCTCTCCGTAATATAAATAAGGTGTACAATCGCGTAACTCAATAAAACACCGACTCAAACAACAACACAGTCATACTCGCACTCAGCGCTTATCTTGTTTACGCACACTAGCACACGCCGTACGCCGCACGCTGCTTAGCGCTAACACCGTGCATCGTAATTTAATTTTTACTTTGACAATATTAATTATCGCTCTAATTTGTTTAATTTTGGGGGATTAAGGTTTGGATTTATATATTTCTCATTATTAAATGAATTTAAATCCTGTTACATTTTTGCCGTAAGTAGTCAAACTCAAACTCAAAGCATTTATTTCAATTAGACCATTACAGGCACTTTTGAAAGTCAAAAATGAGAAAAAAAAAACGCGAAGCTACAGTCCCAGTCACAAGACATAATAACTTGTGAAAGTACTGTAGTTGCCCATTCCAAAGCGTAGATCTCGATGGAGAAGAATGGGCAAGAAACTCCATGGACACTCTTTTAAATCAAAATATGTTACAAAATCTTGGTTACATCAATCGTGTTGAGAATTACTAGTATGTGAGAACGATGTAGAAATACGGGCAAGTTAAGAGCGTCCAGAGTAAAAGACGAAATCAATAATTCGAAAATAAAGTTAAAAATAAAATAATTAAAATAAACCGTGGCAGCCAAGAGATGACCAGGCACAACTGACAGCGCCCGTTCACGAACATCACGCATGTATCAGCCATCATTCAACTCAACCATATTGAAGGGAACTAAATGACCCGACACACCCGCCACCATCAGCGTGACATTTAAGTGAGCATGACATTCACTCAACCGCCAGGGTAAATTCGCGTCAATGAAAGATGTAGGTACTCAGTAAATGGTGGCTTTACAGTACATAGTTTTCACACATGTGCTATGCAATTATATAATACTAAGAGATTGAATCTATACAAAGCAAAGATATTTATACAATCTTCTGCTGCTTCCACAATAACTTCACATGGTAATTTGATAGTCCCTATGGTTGTGGAGCAGGATCAGCATTGAGCCAAGCATTTTTATCATCAATGTAATCCCCCAACTTATAATATGCTTGCCTACATAGTGTGCGTTTTATGCAAGATTTAAATTTCGTTTCATTCAGTTGTAGAATGGGGGGAGGTATTTTATTGTAACATTTTAAACAGTACCCCATGAAAGATGAGTCTACTTTAGCCAACCTGAAACCTGGCTGAACTAGTTGGTCCCTGTTTCTAGTATTATAGTGGTGCCGGTCACTTCTTTTACTAAATAAATGCAGATTTTTCCTAACGTACATGATATTTTCATAGATGTATTGACAAGGTACCGTCATGATGTTAATTTCCTTAAACAGTTCTCTTAGAGAATCGCGCCTACGTAGATTATATATGGCTCTGATAGCTCTTTTCTGCAGAATAAATATAGACTCGATGTCCGCAGCCCGTCCCCATAGCAAAATACCGTATGACATAATGCTATGAAAATAACTAAAATACACTAGTCTCGCGGTATCTACATCAGTAAATTGACGGATTTTCCTGACAGCATATGCTGCTGAACTCAGCCGTCCTGCAAGAGATGTTAAATGAGAACCCCATTGTAGCCTTGAGTCGAGCGTGATCCCCAAGAAAACAGTTTCATCGACAAATTCAAGTTTCTCTTGATTCAATACTATGTCACAATCACTACATTTGACATTTGGTAGAGTAAATCTTATGCACTTAGTTTTTTTCCAATTTAATACTAAATTATTAGCGGTAAACCAGTTATGGACTTGCATTAGAGCGTTATTTACGTCTTTGAGGTTTGTGGCACGTCTGTTTATTCTAAATATTAACCTCTTTATCCTTTCGCGCGAACAGTAAAGCCCCGCGTGTAGCCCTTCGGGGGCCCCTTGATTACGCCATCGCGTGAGTCATCCGATATCGTAAAGATAAACACTTATAACTCGAGTTATATTAGCTCTAATCTTAAACGGTAAACAGTGTCGGGTTCGTGATGAACGGGGCCATTTATTAATAATAAACAACTCTTTTAGAACTACTTGAGAATTATACATATCCCATATATATGAGAGAGGTCGCAGTAAATACGTCTGTTTTCGTTGCTTATTTTTGTTTGGTAAAACTACTCATTCAATTTACACGAAAATTTATATCTAACATCACAAATATACAAGTAATCTAATGACAGTGTTTTTTAGGAGTCCTTCATACATTATTCTTATAAGATCCTAACTCAAACTTCTTGTTAGAATCGGCCATTTTAGAATTCCGCTGTTCAAAGCATGAAAATACTTGAAATATCAATAAATATGAATAGATATGCCTCGAATACATGAAATAATGAATTATCACTATTTTTTCTTTGCTACTATTGTTTCCAAGACCATTTTACATGGTTAAAGAGTCAAATTATTTTTGTTAATTTCGACTAACAAACTTCACAACAAAGGATTTTTTGTTGGCTCAAATCATAATTTTTTGTTATTTTTTCAAGCAAATGACTATCTAAAAAGTTGCATTATACACTTATAACATACTATACATTTACTTACCAAAGTTTTACAACGTATATCTCACAAAAACAACACTTTTCCGAACATAATAACACGGGTTGCCATTGTCGTTTGACATTCGACATAGACGAGTTTCTATATTTTTTTTAATAATGTTGTGCCGTTTAGTATTACTAACGATTGGTTTTGTTTGAATCGACTACTAGTTGACCATAGAGGTAAATTTTGACAGAACGATTTAGAAATTTACTTTTTTTTATATTAGCGTTTAAGGTTGCCGGTGCGCCGTTGATCCTCGGCGTACCGAATTCGGTACGGCGAGGATCGGCGGTAACGCCCGCGCGTACCGAATTCGGTACGCGCGGGACGGAAAGGTTAAAGAAGTGTCGTCAGCAAACAACACCATCTGTGGTTGGTTTTTGAACAAATGGGGTAGGTCATTAATATATACTAAAAAGAGGAAAGGACCCAATATTGAACCTTGTGGTACACCCATTTTTACTTTTAAACCCATTGAATTCACACCATTTACTTGTACTTGCTGCTGTCTATCATTCAAATACGATTTTACTAAACTGAGCGCAAGTTTACCTAAACCGTAATGCTCAAGTTTCAAGAGCAGGGTTTCGTGATTTACGCAATCAAATGCCTTCGAGAGGTCACAGAAGATTCCAATGGCGTCTTGTGCCTCTTCCCACGCAGTATATATATGTTTTAATAAAGTGACACCGGCGTCAGTCGTACAACGTCCTTTGGTATTTAGTATTTAGGATTTTTTTATTTTCTTGATTTTTTGTGAAATCCGGAGCAGAATTTGTTTATTTTGATAATAATAGTTAGACATGGTGATATAAATCATTTCAGCGCTATTTTTGTCCTGTTAATATTTTTGCCTTAAGTACGAAGTAAAATTTTAAGATTTAAAAAAAAAACGAGTGTTCCGTGGACGAAAATGTTTAATTTTCTGACCTACTTGTAGTACTCAATATGTTCTACAAATACTCCAAATAAACATACCTGTTTATATTTTTTTCCACCAAGTTATATACATATTAGACGTTTTCTTAAAAAAAAACATACACGCGGAGGTGAACTTTTCGCGGGATACAGCTTAATATACTCTCCTGTCCATACCCTACACATTCAATGAAAAAAATCGCTGTTTTTAATTAATACAAAGTTAGCCTAATATTCGGCGTAAATTCCCCGGACTATATCGGCGATAATTTTTTAGTATTGTCCTATACAAGTTATAGGTAAACAAATAAAATAAACTTACCTATTATTCTTAATCCCATTATCCGTCTTATACGCCACGACATCGAACCCGTGTCCCTGCGCACCATTGCCCACATCGCAAGCATCACTAGCGACATCTATCCTGTTCCCCACTAGTGTCACGTTTGATCCGAAACTATTCGAGCTCGATATATGGTCCATGACGACTTCGGGCTTGGTCGAAAACAGGTCGGCTTTTCGGTTTAGAGGCTCGTCGCTGAATGAGGGTTGGACCCGCTTGTCGGGACGGATTTGGAGGGGGGAACTGTGGACACAAACAGCACATACCATAACATGACGCCTGCAATCCCCGAAGGGTTAGGCAGACGTGGTATCTAATAGTACAACCAGTTGTACATTTCGCCAGTTGTGTTAAAGTCACATATGAGGGGGCGAGCCTGTTGCCACCAACCGGAAACAAATGCAGACTCCGTGGCTGCCTGACCCGGGAATCGAACCCTGGGCCTCATGCTCAGCACTCGCGCTTTCGATCACTAAAAAATGAGGCATCTGATTTAGTTTAGCAATATGACCAACTGATATACAGCATGTTTTTGACGTGACAACGTCTAATAAATCGATCAACGTCGGCTGCACGCACGGAAAAGGATGACTCATTGACCCATTACGCTCATTGTCCCGTACGCTAATTGTACGCGTGCGCCGTATTAGCAAACATGTATAAAAGTTATAGTTCAAATAATCTGTTCGTTAAGTAATAAGCATATTTGAATTAATGAATGCAAATAAAAGTAAATTTATCAATTAAATTGTAGATTTCATTTCACTCCTTCTTTTTATCCATACAAAATAGTGATAATTCAATAAAAATGATTCAATTTTATTCACAAAACGACATTAGACATTTCATTCTTTTTATGCAATCATTTCATCTATGTTTTGTTATGACGTTGTCACGTTAAACTATCGTCCGTAAACCAACTTTACAGACAACCAATTTTTTTTTTTACATTTTTTCCATTGGCGATATCTTCATATAGGCCCAAAATCCTGTCTTGCACAGTTTAGAAAGAATATCCTCATTACAACCCAAGAGCTTTGAAGAAACTTACCTTATACAGTGGTTCTGTTCATATTTCCTGCAGAGCGCGCGAACGGTGTCGATGTTCTTAAGACAGCGCTCCATGGTCTCCGATCCTATGAACTTGGCGAAGGTCGTGTACGCTCGGTAGGCTAGCTCCTCATCGAATACCATCAGGAGTTCTTCTTGAGCCTGGAAATATCATTATGATTAACCTATACCTACCTTTCGAGGTTGACTTAAAAACTCTGATTAAACCGTACACACACAGAAAGCGGGCGCGGGTCGGGTGACGCGCGGATGCGCCTGCCACCAAAAACAGAGCGGGTCTTCACGAGTTGTCTTCAAGGGCGTCACCTGCGTTTCTCCCGACCCGCCCACGACCCGCGTTTCCTTGCGACCCGCCCACGACCCGCGCTTCTCACGACCCCTCCACGACCAGCGCATTCCTCTGTGTAATGTCGTCCATATAAGTGCATGAAATACAGTATCCGTACTACCGCGCCCGTCCCGCGTCCCAGTGTGTGATGCGCTTAATTAGCAAAATGCGATACTTTTGGACGAGACTTTTGTAGTTTTGTACCTTGAGATACAAATCACCGGTCAATAATTCAATTTAGATGTCGTTACGTAACCAACATTTTATCTATTGCGAGACCGCGATGAAGCTAAACAGGTCGAATAAAACCATCCTTTAAGAGAAATTTATGAATTTCTCTTAAAGGATGGTTTTATTCGACTGGATTGGTTTTTTTTTGGTCTGGTGGATTGGTTTTTTCGGTTTGGTTTTTTTCTTAGGTTTTTTGTAATTTGCCGGTCAGTGTCCGGTTGAACGGTGATTCGAATATTATTCGTAACCAAGATGATGACCAGAAATACTGACCGTAAGTCTGGTAGTGTCATGCGGATGTTCGCAGAGGTCAGGCGGCGTGCAGGCGAGGTCGGGCAGGTCGGCGCGCACGACGCGGCCGTCCTGCACGCGCCACTCCGCCGTCGTGCCGTCGCGACAGATCTCTAGGAAACCTTCAGGCTTCGAGTCCGTTGACTCTTGCTCGGATGACTGGGACAAAGACAAATGTGGGTTAATTATAATGTGCCTAAATGGTGTTGTACTACATTGGAGTAGCTCGTGGCTAAATAATAGCAAGTTGGGTCGATCTTTAAGCTGCTTTCAGACTACGCTATTAGTACATTACTGCCGCGGTCTATAATGACTACTTTGCTGGTCGCGCTGATTATGGCCGACAGCGCAGCGTAGCGCAGCTCCAGGCCGACACAACGCGGTCAGCGTGCAGCACTTGATGGACGAGCTGAGATAAAGGCCGAGACCGTAGGTCGAGGCCTTTACAGCGAGGATAGCAAGGGCTGCAATGATGGCCAAGCTGAAAGGCCTAGAGCGTAGCTAGGCTAGCTCGAGGCAATCATAGCGGGACCAGCGAAGCAGTCATTGTGGGCCAAGGTTTGAATAGTGCTTTACTCAAAAATGCAAGTACCTAATCTAAATAAAACCAGCAAGTAATTTAAATAAAAAACGTATTAATTAAAATTTTCGCTGAACCGCGCTTTTGTTACTTCTTAGTTATTTTTTTTTCGAGAAATGGTTTTTGGAACTATACAGACTAATATGGAATAAAATCTTTTTGTACCTATCTCTATAGATACAAACAGCTGTGTTCTAAATAAAATCTTTTTGGATTTGATTTTTTAAAACGTTGAAACGTCAAAATAGCGGCCGGCAAAACATTGCCGGCCTGTTAGAGAGGCCAGCAAAACTTTGCCGGCCGCTCCTTGAAACAGAACGGCAAGGTCGACTTTGCTCAAACAAGGTTGTCAAAATAATGACCACATTACATGCATTTTTGAGTAAAATATAATAGCATATAGCTCATAGCACAACAATATCGCGCACCATACATTGTTATAGACACGTTCACACTGTACTATATATTATTGGCTTACTAGGTTAGGTCCCTCTTTGCTATACTATATGGCACTATAGTATAGCGTAGTCTGAAAGCAGCTTCAGGTTAAGCGCTTGCCTAGGTTGGTCTGCAGATGCCTCGGAAATCATGTTAAGCCGTTGGTCCCGGCTGTCATTTGCAGATCTTTGACAGTCGATAAAGGTGCCCGAAAGTCTGACAACCAGTTTTAGCAATGGGTATCGTATTACCCAGTATTGACTGGGTTGTGGAGGTCAGATAGGCAGTCGCTCCATGTAAAATACTGGTATTCAGCTGCGTCCGGTTAGTCTGGAAGCTGACCCCAACATAGTAGCGAAAAAGCTAGGCAGATAATAATGTTGTTCTATATTGCTCTTTCGACACAAGTAAATAAGAGTCAACTTTTGAAGTAAACAATTATGCCAATGTTTTGATTATGGTGAAAAGAAAGACTAAGAACATTATTGATTTGATCTAACTTTTGCGGAACTAGATTTTGATTATTACCTTTTCAGGCGTACTTTCTTCTTGTTTCGGCCAGTTGTCGATCTTGCCAGTCGCTTTATCGAACGCTAAGAAAAATCTGCAACAAATTTTAATTGATTGTAATTTTCAGATCATCTTCTAATCAATCATCATTCAATTTTAACACCTTCTGGTAATTTAAATGCACCTACATTACAAAAAGAAACAAAATATATTTATCGCAATTACAACACCGAAGAAAGAAAAAATTTTATCGCAACGACATGATGGGCATACAAAATGACAAAAAAAAAAACATACAACGCATAACAAACTCTGGACGCTCTTAACTTGCACGTATTTCTACATCGTTCTCACATATTTGTAATTCTCAACATGAATCATTTAACCAAGATATTGTAACATATTTTGATTTAAAAGAGTGTCCATGGAGTTTCTTGCCCATTCTTCTCCATAGAGATCTACGCTTTGGAATGGGCAACTACAGTACTTTCACAAGTTATTATGCCTTGTGTCTGGGAACATTTTTAGGGTTCCGTACCCAAAAAGTTAAACGGGACCCTATTACTGAGACAAAACGAGTTTAGTGGTGCCACTTAGGAGAGGCCTACGTTCGGCAAAGGAACAGTTCCTTACCTTTGTAAAGCCGGCACACACAAGTGTCTCCTCGTCATCTCTGGTCCGATCCTCAGAGCTAAAACGTGGAGGGCGTCGAGGAGTTTCCTGGTGAGAGAACATCGCGCAGCCGCTCCGCTGGGGTAGGAGCAGCGCGTTGTGGACGCTAACCTGAGGGCCGGCTGCAGTATTGTCTTCAGGAATGTGTCCTGGAATAAGTATCAGGTACGTGTAGAAGTACCAACTAAGGTCCATAGAATCGAACTAGATTAAAATGACAGCTGTCAGTTATTAAGAACTATAATGGCGTTATTTTCACGAATCTTGCATTGAACTTTGATTTTGGGACATTTTCCGACATTTAAATTTTTTGTGAGACTCACAGTTTTCATGATCTTGATATAAAACAATGCTGCATATTCTCGATTTGTCATTATTTATATCTTTATTACACATTTATTTACTTGACTTATTGCAAGGAGGAGTATCGTCAATCATAAATGCCAGCGCCTTTATTTCAAAGCAGTCAGGTCGAAAATTGCGTGAGTTTATGTATGTTGTACTGATAAAGGATGGGCATTGGTGCACTTTAATAGAGATGGAATAGGTACCTGTAACTGCTCCATAAGTTTGACATCAGACATATGCGGCAGTAGATACTTGACGAGCTGCAGGCACGCGACCACCCCGCCCTCTAGCGGCGCGGACAGGCGACGGCGACACGACGCAATCAACTCGCCCATGTGCGGCAAGTATTGGAATATTATTAGCTGTTCACCGTACATTGCTGGAAGGAAGATGGACAAATATTAAAAGGTTTTAGTACTAGGGGTCAGAAATAGCCGCTTTAGCAGAATCATTAGGATAATAATATGAATTATATTACAATTCGTACAGGTCACACACAACATTAACTGCGTCTGTGACACTTTAAAGAATTTTAACTTGATTCATTCTGCTAAAGCGGCCATTTTAGGTTCCTAGTAGATATTCCGACATATTATCTGTCAGAGTCCGTAGACACGTTCGCAATATGTGCGTACCCTTGGGGCGAACGTTAAGAGTATTCTCATATTTTAATTCTTCTTTTTTTGCTAAGCATATAAAATTTTAACTGACCACAATCTCTTACACTTTGACAAGACAGAAAGACAGAAACATTTTGAAGTGAAACTTCTTATGCGACTTGCAACAAGGTTGCGTTAAACGTTTAACGCTACCATAAACCCCCTCCAAGTTTAAAAAAATAATAAATCTTTATAAAAAAAAAAGAGTATGAAAACACTGTTGCGTTAAGTTTCACTTCTTGCGCGCGGAGGGACTCTACGCACTATTTTATTAATGCTTTATTTCCAGTTGTGTATGGAATAAATTTTCATGAAAACTAGCTACTTTTTGTTGCCCCTGAAGGAACATACCCTTTACTTTTTATATCCAATCATACTCCAATCGGATACTTCTAGAGATTATAAGCAACATCTACACAACATAACATAACATCACGCCGGTAATCCGCGATGGGCTAGGCAGAGGTGTACCTAATGGTACACCCGCATTTCGTAAGTTATGTTTAAGATCCATTTAATAGGGGGCGAGCTTATTGCCTCCAACCGGGCGACTCCGTGGCCCCGGAGGTGGTGTGGTATCTCAAAAGTGTACTAACCGCCATTTTGCCAGAATATTTAAGTCCCATGTCCCATGTTTAAGGAACAAAATGAGACTTCGTAGCTGCTACTGAGAAATTCCTGATGGTAAAACCCAATAACACCCTGGATCTCATAATCAGCATTGGCGCTTCCGACTACTTAACCAACGATGCAGTCCAAAATATCAAATCTTCTCAAAAATGGTTACATTTTCAGATTCATGATTTTTTCTACAAATGTTATTAGCAGAGGTCGGAATTGGGTAGAGTTACTTTTGTACTTGCATCGAAATGTCGATATTAATATGGATCTTCCCTTGCGTGTGCGCATTAGAATTTTGCAACTTCGGACATCCGATGTCGGATGGTTTTAATTGTGTAAAAGTAAATAACTTTTTTACTTAATAAATCACGGAATTTTTCTGCTCTTTAAAATTAATCTCGGTATTTGAGGCATATCCACTTTATTCTTTCGCTGTATGAAATCAGTGTTAGTACGCAAATAACTCTACCTAATTCCGACCTCTGGTTATTAGTTACTCACCAACAATAGAAGTGAGGCATTTGATGACCTTCATAGCATTCCGATCGCCAACAACTCTGCTATTCACAATGGATATCTCATCAAACTCATCCTTCTCCTCACTGTCCCAAGGAGCAAGATTATCCTTCCCAATATAACATAACGTCAACATCTTCAACAAATTCCTCGTTATATACCTACAAGTAAGTACTGGGCCCAATCTATGCGATAACCAAATAAGACTTTCACAACTCATATCAGATATTTTAGAAGAATTTGGGTCTTTAAAACCGTTAAAATCTTCATTGTTCATACTCCGGGACGCTTTAGCAGAAGTTTCTATATGTTTCCCAAGATCTAAATTGACTTGTGGATCGTGAGATTTCCTTCTCAATTCGACCTCGTCTGAATCATCCTCCTCGGCGAAATGTAAATAGCTTGTGAACATCGGTTTCGTTGGAATTTCTATGATTGGCGAAGTTGGTTGTTTTGAAGGTGTCACCGTTTCGTGATTCTGATCCTTATGAACAACGAAGTTAAGTTCTTTTTGCGTTGTGTTGTTTGGAGTGAAGTATTTAGCGGATATTGGAGATACATGGTCTATGGATGGAGAAGGAGTATGGATGTTATTTTCTTGTGTAGTATTCGAGTTATAAGAGTCTATGGATTCAGCAGGAGACTTGCTTCTACTGCTTCTGCTAGGGAGCCTATCCTTATCAGTTTCGAAATGGAACAACTCATTTTCACTCCTGTTATCACTGTCTTTCTCTTTCAGAGCTTCATTCGTCTCTGTCTTCTCAACACTCGGTGTCGTAACGTGTTCAGAACCATATGACGTATCAGGCGAAAATATATCTGTGTTACTGGATAAAGCATTTTTCACGTTATCGTCGGAATATCTCGGCTTTTTGTTCGACAAGGCTTTATTGTGACATAAATGGCCAGGAGACACAACATCCTCGGTGACATCTTTGTAACCACCAACCGCTTCTACTAGATGTTGGGTGAAATTGTCTAAGAAACACTGAAGACCTAACCTGACCATCAGCTGTAGAAGGAATATATTGTGATAGAGTTTTACGAACTTCTGTTTATTTGATCCTCCACCAGAGAGGGATAAACTGTCGATATCCGTCAGCTTATGCTGATCAGGTTTATCCACAGCAAAGTCGTCATCTTCATACAGATTCAGGACATGTTTGAGTAACTTTTTCCTGGTCTCAGCTGGCCCTAAGGCTTTGCTGACGGTATCAAATAAGTACCACGCGGCTAATACTGATGTGTCCTTGTTTTGCAACAATTCTATGTAATGAGACAAGAAGATATCTAGAACATCGAATTGATTGTAACAATTAACTTGGTTTAGGAGCACCTCTAGATGTGTCGCACAAGCTTCAATCTTTCCTTCGGCAATTTTCTGATTGAAGTACAGTTTTGTTTTATCAACGTTTTGGTATTTTTCGCACTGTACACCGTCACATTCGTACATGTATAGAATGTTTAACTCTGTACTAGTTAACTCATATTCATGTAAAGTATTCAATAGTTTGTATAGAATATTGAAACTTTGTGGGAATGGTATTAAATGTTGCATCAATAAAGGTTGCAGTAGCTGCGCGGGAGTTGGTGCTGGCAACCCCTTTTCTGTGACTAAAATCTTCTTTACCGGCTCCTCCTTTTTGGGAGTCAGTTCGTTCTTATAGCTCAAGCTGGGCGGTTGTACGTTTAGGAGTAGAGATGCTACGTAGCTAACACTTCTTGGTAAAGCATTATAGTTATGTTTTAAAACCGTTCTGCAGTTGTTGTAACGTTCTATAAAGTTATCGCTCGTCGTCCTTAACGGACGCATATAAGTATGTAGAAAGATTTCCACGATCAAACATCCTATTACAAGCATATCCTGTCGACGACTTTCAGTAACAAACTGCTTGTAGATCGCCGCATCAGTTGTATACCTAGTATTGAAAGATCTATTTTTCCTTTCTTTAAGCACACTTTCTAAATGCGCATCTTGCGTGAATTTCTTCAAATAACTTTGATCATATGACGCTAAAAACATGTGGTTTGTGAAGGCTGTATCGTCGGGTCCTTCTTTAGGAACTGTGCTATCTTGTCTCAAATCCTGTTGTACCGGATACAAGTTTAAAGTCGTGACGTTTTCTTTATGTTTCTCCTTATCTTCTGCTTTGGTAAAGAAGCATTTCGTGCGGAAATTGTCCAAGGATTCTATAGCTTGGATTGAAGCTACTGGGTTGAATTCTTTCGGCAGATATATTACTCCTTTTCCAAGTTCTGATCGTTGGACCCGGTAGTGTCGTGAATGGGAGGATGCCCTGCCTTCCGTGTGCGTTGCCTGTGAGTCTTCGATCCCCTGGCTCTTGGACAGGGAGCGAGCTCTGTTACTGCTTTTATGTCGCGATCTGACGCGTTGGGGAGGGACGTTTAGTCGTGAAACGTGCTGAGGAAGGCTGGTGGATTCCTCTTCATCATCTGAGGCGTCGTCTGAACTGTCGTTTCGAAGGGATTTTCCTGTGGACAATGGTAATTATAATTAAAGTGATGCCACGGACGGTTATTTAGTTAGGGAGAGAATCAATCTAGCAACACATGTGTTACTTTAGGAAGTTTTAAAGTGATGTGAGTATATAAGATCCCTTCTTTTTATAAGACTCAACTCCATCAAAAGAGTAATGCTAATAAAAACCTGTGTCTACATGACCCATAAATAGAACACCCAAATCTCTAAATAGAATACCACAAAGTATTTCCTATATATTTATATTTCTGAGCTGCTTTCTGCTTATATGTGCTAGTTAAGACGGATTGGTTTCTTATACATAGTGAAGCAGTACATACTAGCATCCTTAGGCGCAGTCCAGTGCAGGCGGGGGGGCGCGGGCGGCAGGGCGCGGGGCGCGCGCGCCGGGTGCGGCGCGGCCAGCAGCTGCACGGCGCCCCCGCGGCGCAGGCGCGTGTGCCCGTCCACCAGCGACAGGCACACGTTCTTGGCTTTGATTGAGGCGGCGCCTGAGAGCCTAGAGAATACAGTTTTAGGATTAGGTAAATTTATATTTATATTCGGAACGGATTTTTAACACATGAGATTAAAAGAGTGATGAATATATAGAAGACATGTGACTAAAGTTATGAATAGAAATGTTGAAGGATGGAGAGGGAGAGGAAGACCAAAGAAACGATGGATGGGTTGTGTTAAGAATTATAAGAAGGAAAAAGGACTAAATATTAACGTGGCGAACAACAGCGGAGAATAGAAGAAAAAATTGGTTGCGTCGACCCCAAGTCTGCCGCGACGCCTACTGGCTGTGTCAGGGCTCCAGAAAGTGCTTACAGACAGACAGACGGACCACAAAGAGATCCTATAAGGGTTCCGTTTTTTTCCTTTTGGGATACGGAATCCTAAAAATGAGCTTTGACTCTGCCACATCGACGGCGTTAGCAGTGACTTATTTAAGTGAATTTAATAAAAATAATTCTAAAATTTAAAAAAAATTGTCATCTATTTATCGACTACTCTTTCGTACATAAACTTACTTGTAACCAAAAGTGATATCAATCCAATGATGTAAATTCTCTGATACATGTGTACTCTCCAATGCTTCCCTGTGTTTAGTAATGAAATCTTCCACACACGACGCCCAAGACGGTATACCCAGGTCCTGGAAGAAAGAAACCATTAAACATTAAATGAGATACCACGCTTATAGGGGTATGAAGAACAGGGTGTAAACTTTCATCCCCCATAAACAAGGGAGGATACTCCGACCAGACGGGTGTTGTGTCTGTCGGGCTACTGCCCGAAAGTCTGTTGCTGTAGGGATTTTCTATATAGTCTTCATCATCATCATCAGCCTATAATGTTCCCACTGCTGGGACACAGGCCTCCTCTCTATAAGAGGGAGTGAGCTGTCATCCACCACGCGGGCCCAGTGCGGGTCGGTAGATGTCACATGTCTTCGAGTTTTTACTTCTAGGACATGCCGGTTTCCTCACGATGTTTTCCTTCACCGTTTTTGAGGGCAGCGGTGATGAAATAAATTACACAAAGTAATGCGCTTGCCTGGGTTCGAACCCTTGGCTTACTGCTCGTAAGTTGGGGCTGCCACCACTGGGCCACCGCTGCTCTCTATATAGTCTTAAGTCGCCGATAACTATAACTGCGGATTTAGGATTTTGATGTTAGTTCTTCAATTGTGTCATAGATGCCGCATTAGTACTTTTTGTCCTTTGTTGCTGTAGTACTTTTTGTAGTGCCGCTAAATCGGGCTGGACACACCTCTAATTTTGCTAATCAATAATTTCAATAAACAATTTTATTTCCAACCTCCTACATGCCATACGACCAATGGGCAAATTTCGCCACCCGATAAGTGCCTCGTGGTTATTGTTATCGCGGCAGACCGAGACGGAGATGAGCTAAACTATTGACAACTCGAAACATAGACAAAAGTAGAAGGAGGGTAGGGTAGGCAGGCGTTTGCTCGGCATTGGGATATTATGGATTTTTTTGTCTAAATAGCTTCGATCAATAATAGTACTAGATTCCCGATGAGCGCTTCAAAAACGGCACGAAAAATAAGACCACAAATAATTTTGTGGTCTTATTTCAAATTAGTATTGTCCAAGCATAGCCAACGTTAAGACGTCGAGATGCCGTAGTGCGCGTTTTAAAACTGTGAAGATAACCACCGTAAAACCACGATTTTGGAAGGATTTTTTTATTTCGGTAAGTTTATATTATTTAAGTGTTTTTTCGTGAAATAAAAACAGGATAAATAGTAAAAATCATTAAGTTAGCTAATATTTTGATGTTTGGCCAATGTTTGCAACAACGCACCAACTATTGTTACAAACATCGACTGTTTTGGAACCGGCAATACATGGAGTAGTGTTGTTATTTTATATATTATTTTTGTTTATAGATTTTTTAGCGAACCATTTCGATGTGCAGAATACATAAACCTTATAAACATTCGAGAATATGTTCAATTTATTTTGATAGTTTGGACATAACTGGGAACACGCAAATAGATTACAAAAATCTTTATCGGAAGAAAACTATAAGTACCTGTAGGTATTTTCATGAAATACTTTAAAACTGTATTCAATAAACCGCGCCTGTTTCTTTACAGGTTCAACAAGTTTAAGTTCTGATGATACCACAGGAATACGTGACGAACCTCGTTAGATCATGAAAAACATTGTATGCACCTATATAATTTGAGGGTTGCCTCGATTTCTCTAAGACTTGGTGACAACGGGACCACCACAAGAGTATATGCTTTAGAATAAAAAAAAGAATTTTTAACATCGGTTTACAATTATTGGTGGAGAAATAGGTGGACAAACAAACAAAATATAGTCGAATGGACAACCTCCTTTTTTTAAAGTCGGTTAAAAATAGTACCTACTACTTAGCCTACTACTTTAAAAAAAAATTGCCACCATACAAAACGAGCCTTGGCCTAAAAAAATATATTCTGCAACTCCACGTCTTTCAATACTTACTGTGTTCTGAGCATTGAAATGTAATACCAAGAAATACGTCTAGTTCTTAATTAGTGTAAGCACAAAATTGTCAACGTAATTTTTTTAACCTTGTCACTTAGATTTTAAGATACATTTTAGAATAAATATTTTTGTACTCATGACTTTTTATTTTCAAGCGACGTTTTAAATTTATTGCCTTTTAGCTTTCTCCGATGAAAGGACTTAAATAAATATCTTTTGCAATTGTTATTAAACTTTATGTGAGGGTGTTATGGTTTATAATAAACTGAAGTTGTTAATATTATTAAACTTTTTTCTATGAAATATAGATGTTTACGTGTGTGCAAACGTGGACACTTTAGCGATTCATTTTTGTTCCTGATCCTTAATCTAGTTCTATTATTGATCGAAGCTAAATAGTATAAAACCAAGTTGTTTTCGTTGTATAATGGGGTTGATACCGGTTTCACTAACAATTCGAGATTATTCCGGAAGGAGTTGCAAACTCAATATTTTACTTAGATATAGAAGCGTAGAAAACTTCAGTAAATATTACGCGTGCAAAGCAAAGAGAAGTTGCTAATCCTACAATATGAACTACTAAGATATTCTCTTACCGGCAGATCTTCATGTATGCTCTTAAACACGGTGGGGTCCGTGTAGAACTCGGGTATGCACTCGTCTGGCGTCCATTCCTGCATGCGCTGTATCGACGCAGGGTACTCCGCGGGAACCCACTTGTTTCGCACGTGTTTGCACAGGACCTCTTTTGGTGTTCTAGAACAGAAGGTATTATTTTGCATCATCATTCGCCTAGCCCTTTTTCAACAACATTTATGTTGGGTGTTAACTAGTTGCACCATTAGTTTACATGGTGTGACTGCCTGAATAAAGTCCACAACCACAACTTGTAAGACAGCTTGTCAAAGTTTCAGGCTTTTTTCAGGCTTCTGACCACCTGTCGCGACTGAGTCAGTGTGGCCTTAGAGGCGGATAGTTCTAAAAATTACAGCCGATATCAACTGCTTAACGTGCTTTCCGAGACTTTCCATAGACATACTTCTCTTCTAATTCGCACTAACCTGAGCGCCAAGTAGACGTAGCATGTAATATCGGACAAGGCATCGGAAACACGATGCAATCTGATCAGATCTGCATGGTTCACCTGCTGACGTCGTAAATAAAAACAAGCCATATTCCCTTGACATAGAAGTTGCGTTGGAAGGCCTCCCACTAGGTGAAGGTTGCGGGGATCCGCTGGATGCAAGTCTCACGGGACCAGTCAATGTGGCGACATTTGGGGAAGGCCTATGTCCAGCAGTGGACGTATCGGCTGAAATGATGATGATGATATTCCCTTGACATAAATCTCAAATTCGCACTAACCTGCGCGCCAAGTAGACGTAGCACGTAATATCGGACAAGGCGTCGGACACATGATGAGGTATCTGGTCGGTACAGCTGCTGACGTCATAGGTCATATCTAGCTGTCTGTCTCCCTTGTTCAGGCGGTACTTCGACTTGCTTAGGTCGCGCCAGTTCCTCCCTAGGGATGTGAAGAATATTTTAATGGTGGATTGATTTGAAAGCTTATTTTAATACCAGCATATGCCCTCGGCTTTGCCCACGTTTTGTCGGTAATTCCAGACAATTATCTATCCCTGTGCTAAATTTCATCCAGACCTATTCAGTAATTTTTCATGAAAGAGTAACAAACTTCCATACATCCTCACAAACTTTCGCATTTATATTATTAAGTTGGATGTTATTATGGTTTTAAAGATTTGCTAAACCAGAATTAAGTCCCCAACTTCAGGAAAGCTATGGAAAGTAAGGTCTACTTATGTTTTATGCCAGCAATGTTTTTAGATGTGACAACGTCTAATAAATCTATGAACGAAAAAGGATGACTCATTGTACGTTACGATCGGATTAGTAAATTACGCTCATTGTAACTTTACAATCGGAGCGAATGTGCTGCACGAGCGAGCGAAAGGCGCGATCGGCTTAACGTTCGGCTTGCGCCGCATCTATCGCTCTTCCACTCGATTGGCCTATGCGTCCGAGGAGAAGAAAGACAGCGGCAGCACACAACTTACAACTACACGTGAACTGTTTCGTCGACTGTTTATAAAGTGAAGTCAAAAGTTAATGTGGTTTTCATTGTTTATGAAAAATAAAAAATATTGTTTACAACCAAATTAAAAGTAAATTTATCAATTAAATTGTAGATTTAATTTCACTCCTTCTTTGTGTACAAAATAGTGATAATTCAATAAAAATGATTCAATTTTATTCACAAAAGTATGCAATCATTCCATCAATCTTTTGTTACGACGTTGTCACATTAAACTATCGTCCGTAAACCAACTTTACAGACAAACTATTTTTTTCTATTGTGTGAAACATTTCATGTACCATTTAACATAAAATCATGGCTGTATTCCTTGAAGGGTTAGGCAGAAGTGAACTTAAAAACACACAAATGACTAGTGGTATTTATAATTAAGTCACATGTAATGGGGGGCAAACCTACCAACATAATAGAGTTCATTATATTAGCTTCATTGAAGCTTTATTTAAAGATATTACCTTGGAGAACTGGTTCCACTATCAGTTTTTATCATATCAATATTTTTATTTCAATCAAATTTATCAATATAGAGTATTGTAACAAGGTTATTTGATTGAATGATAAAAAATAAAAATAACAATCAATGAATTATTTATTTTGTACTTGAGATAGGTGTTCACTTCCTATTAAACAATTTTTTCATTTATTTTATTTGTCTTCTCTTTAATTCTCGTCAATATTAAAAGAAATAATTCCTTTCATTTTGTGTCAGGAAAATGACTTCCAATAGTCACTTATTAGGAGAAGATAAAGTTATAATCACATCCTCCAAATCAACCTACACAAAAGATTCATTTATTTTGTAATTTGCTGTGCCTATTCATGTATTTACACTACACACATTACTGATAATTACCAAGCATCTGTGCATTAGATAACAAAATGAATCATAACAAACACTTTTTTATCAAACAAAACAAAAACATACATACCACATTTTATAACCACAACTACAAAGACTTACCACATCTGGATGCAAAATCAGTCACCCATGGAACCATCAAATGTGCTTGGGGATCATTGGTGGACCTTCCAGCTAAGATGTTCAGGTGTATCAGGTAGTCCAGGTTAGATATCCTGCCTCTGATCCATAGCATACACAACTTTTCCAGTTGTACAGCCTCTTTCCTCCAACACCACTCCTCCCCCCTCTTTCCAGGAGGACCCTGGCTTATTGCAGGAGTGGTTTGCTTGCTTCTATTGTGTTCAATGATCAAGGATGCATCCAAGCAGTGGATATTGTTTGTTATCATTGGCAACACTTGCAGCCACAAATTCTCAGATAAATAAATATCTTGAAGGGTCAACATGCCTATGCTCAGCCCTCTATCACTCATAGCCTTTGATAAATTCAACAATTGGTACACAATAAACAGGCCTCGGCTGTAATTCATATCTATTAGGTTAGGACTGAAGTTCAGACAATCTAGAAGAGTATTCTCATACTGTCCTCTATATATAATGTAAAAGTTATTGTCCGATTCTATAGTGAACATAGCTGCTAGGAGGTTCCCATGTGTTTCATACATTTTTAGAACATGTTTATTAGGTATTATCTCTTTGTACTCTATATGCCCAGCTCCATCACACTTTACCCTAATTATATTACATCCATACAAGCGAAGCACTACTTCAGACATCAGCTGATCATGTTCTAAAAGATTCACTATGGTACTTTCCTTGCTGCTATCATTATTTTGACAGTACTTCTTGTAGGATTCTTTCCACAATGTTCTTTGGTTGCTTTGTGACACATATTGCAGTAATTGAGAGAACGTGAGGGGCGTCTCGTTCGTGTTTTCATTGAGCTTGTATCGAGGCAGTGGAAGAACCTTGGACACTTTTTTACTCAATACCTATAATGAAAGGATTTTTTGATGAGAAACGCAGTTGTACACTCTAATGTCATTGTATTGCTGAATAGATACATACCCTCATAAATATTTTTCGCCACGGATAAGGTACACTTTCACCAGGTTGCAAGTTAAAATCTACATTATTCAGTGAGGTGTCCACTTCGAGGTTTTTTATCCATTTCTTCAACCAACTCGTGTGGACGACGACGGTGTAAAGGCCAGGGGACGCAGTGGGGAATATATTTTTGTTACTTATACCTAATTCCTTAACTATATAATCCATTTCTAAATTAATAATGATGTTTTGTTTTGTTTTGTTGCGTACAAAACTGCAGTCATCATTATCAATTTTGACGTTTCTTTGATATTGACAATTTGATTGATGACAGTTACGCGTAGGGATGCCAGCTATATTAAATAAAAATGGAATTTCTATTTCTTTGGGCAAAGAATTAGCATTGCCACTCAACGTGGCAATGCTGCCAGTCTTCTGGGCACGTTTCCGGATGACAGCGATGGGGAGGAGTATTTTGACGCTTAAGCCTCCTATTGTTTTTAAGTTAGTTTATAGTTAGTTAGTTTATGTAAATATTTAGTTTTTAAATTAGTTTATACTTAGTTAGTTAGTTTATTAAAAATAATTTTAATGGAAATAAAACTGATTAAAAAAATGCAAGATGTGGGTAAGTAATAGGTATAATGTGTAATCGAAATATAACAACACATATCCCCAAATAACAGAAAATGGAATCGTTCATAAATATTAGGTTGGGGAAAAAGTCTTTTCGCATTATACTATGTATGAACTTGTAATAAAATCTCTTTGGCTGTACTATTTGTATCTGGCTGGTTTTGGTATCATTGAAAGTTTAAATTTTAAAGAACATAATTCCAAATTCAAATTAGGAAAATGTGTGATTTTGTTTTTCGTACCGTCAAGATGAGTGAATTTCGATACATTTAAAGAAAAGTAAAAATGCAACGCAAGCTGCGAAAAAAATTTGCGATGTTTATGGACCTAGCGCAATGTCTGTGAGAGTAGCACAAATTTGGTTTAAGCGGTTTCAAATCCGGTTTGATGTAGGGATGCTCGATGTTAGAAAAACATCGATGTTGACATCGATGACATCGAAACAAAAGTATCGATGTACGATAAATATCGATTGAAAAACATCGATATCTCTAAAAACATCGATGTTTTCGGTAACAAATAAAACTGTCTTTATATTTATGAAATTTATTGATTGTTATTGAAATTACAAAAGTTTAAGAAAATATTAACATTCCCAGTATTTTTTGGGCACACTCTGAAAAAAAATTAGGGTTGACAGGTGTTTTCCCTTTAGTCTGTTTCGTTGCTGGTACAGGAGTTGGCCCGCTTTGGAAAAAAGCCTTTCTGAAGCTGTGGATGTCACTGTGCAACACAAATACTTAAGAGTCTGTATCATGTTGATTGACACAATAAAACAATGTGCACATGTACTGTTTATTTAAATTATTATTACTCTAACTTCACATAACTCACTCCAGGATCGGTATCTGACGCCATTACCGTCCCTCACCACTAGTGTCGTCCATGCATCCTATCTTCTAGTGATGTTCCTACTTACTAAACATACTACAGAGTCTTTAAATTTGGGTAGGTGGATTGTAGCAGTTTCCATAAAAACTCTAGTTTTAAATCAGCTACCGGTCTTTTTAAATAAAATTGTAATTCCGCGTGAGCATATTCGTGTCACCTTGACCAGACAAAATATTATTCTTTTTCGCTTTATTATTTTTCGTTTCGATATTTTATTCTTATAATATCGATATGTCGATGATATCGAAGTCAACACGTCGATGTTAAAACATAGATGTTTTCCAGCTATACATCGATGTTTATTCACCATCGATGAATATCGATCATCCCAAGTTTGATGTCAAAGATGCACGTCGCTCTGGTCGCCCCCAAGGGGTATATCTAAGACGAACGGCGTCCTATCCGATCATAACTAAGTAGAAGTAATATTACAACCGTATACAACGTGTAACGTTAAATGCGCAGAACCTCAGACACCCCAAATGATTTTTAATTCAATTAGTAACATAATTCTGAGAGAAAAAAAAAAAAAAAACGGGTTGCACTCCGGGAGTGCCGGCAGAAGTGAAAACTTGAATAGTAACGTTGTGCATTTTTGGATATGGTTAGGAAATAATTTTGAACGAATTGCTTTAATTATCTAGTTCTATCATTTATGTGGTAAAATACAATATTCATTTATTGCGCTATCATACACAAACATGACAACTTACATTACATAACAAATTTAACACAGAAATATTACGATACGTTTTACGAATTTTACCTCTTTGGAGAAATCGAAGGTTTTGTTTGTGCATAAGATAATTATCCAGTTTTGGAAAACCAAACTCAATGACAGATGTCATAAAGTTCAAATTCCTTCGCAACCTAATGTCAATTCGTCTTACGAATTTTCGATCAGGACACGTGACCTGACGCGAGTTTAAGATTTTATACCCATTACAGAAAAAGTGCTCAACGCCGCTAAAGAAGTTTTCACTTCAAAAAACATTTAAAAAGACGTATAGGTTTTATGTGCTGTTTTAGTTTTACTGGAAATTCTGATCGTTTCTTTTCCTTTCTTCTTTTTTTCCCGCGTATGAGAAAATTTAAATTGGACGACAAACATTTGTGTCGTGTCTGTTTACCTATTTTGGCTGGTTTGCGCATGTTATGGCTTGAGCTATGAACAAATAGACAGTGCAACATTTTTAATGAAGATTTTTTGAAAAAATGTGACCTATATTAAAAAGTGGTTCAATTGATTCTGCTCGTTATTCTGATCAAACTATTTTCAGGTTTTGCGCATTTAACGTTACGCGTTGTATGTTTGTTCTGTGGGTCGCCCTATTACGGATGCAAGTAAGATCGGCATATCAGTAGTTACGACCAATTACGACGTAGCTGAAGAACTGGAAATTGAAATTGACCACAAAACAGTTTTGGCGCATTTGAAAAAAACTGTGTACACAAAAAAGCTCGATATTTGGGTACCTCACGAGCTCACTGAAAGAAACCTAATGAACCGTGTACTCATTTGTGATTCTGTATTACGACGTAATGAAACCGACCCTTTTTGAAGAAGCTGATAACTGGTGATGAAAAGTGGATCACGTACGACAAGAACGTGCGAAAAAGGTCGTGGTCAAAGGCCGGTCAGGCTTCACAGACTGGCGAAACCCGGGTTAACTCGCAACAAGGTGATGCTGTGTGTGTGGTGGGATTGGAAGGATATTATTCATTATGAGCTGTTACCACCAGGCAGGACCTTCGATTCTGAACTCTACTGCGAACAACTGATGAGATTAAAGCAATAAGTTGAGAGAAAGCGGCCGGAATTAATCAACAGAAAGGGTGTGGTTTTTCATCATGATAACGCTAGCCCTCTGCTAAGAGGTCTAGCGTTATCATAATTATAATCTTAGCAGAATAGCACCGAACATAGACAAAAACCAACCAATTGAACAAGCAGGGTTTCGACCGAACTATTCAACCAGTGACCATATCCACACAATGGACCAACTAATAGAGGAATACCAGGAATTTAATAAACCACGTCTTTATGTAGCATTTGTTGACTATTCAAAAGCTTTCGACAGTATTACACATACATCTATATGGGAAGCACTTAAAAATAACGACATACATGAACAATACATAAATCTCATAAAGAATGTGTATTCGAAAACCGTGAGTAGAATAAAACTAGAAAGGAAAGGTGAAGAGTTTCCTTCAAAACCTCGACAAAGAAAGCAAGAAAGTAGGATTGGAAATGAATACCAGCAAAACAAAAATAATGACCAATAATATTCAAACCCCAATAAAGATAGATGGAAGGGCGATAGAATACGTCAACGAATATATATACCTCGGAAAACTTATGTCATTTGACACCAATCGAAATGAGAATGATCAGAATGAAGTAGACAGAAGAATAAACACAACATGGAAAGACTCCGCTACTGAATGTCGAAGTTTGAAATGTCGACGTACGTTCTAACGTACAGGATCTCGATGTACGCCAGTTCGAAATTACCCTGTTACGAATTATGAAATGCCTCCGTACTGTTACTGGTACTCCTCATTTCAGCCGAAAGACGTCCACTGCTGGACATAGGCCTCCCTCAAGTTTCGCCACATTGACATAACATGGGGGGTTTTGGTATAATCGCCACGCTTGGCAGGCGGGTTAGCGATCGCAGTACGGTTCTTATAAAAGCACAGAGAACGCTGCTGCCCGTTCTCTGGCAAGTCCCTTAGTCGCCTCTTACGACACCAACGGGAAGATATGGGATGGTGCTATTCTTTACGTCCGACACCATAGAACTGGTACTTCTACAACATTATAATTGGTCAGACTTGGACTTTCACTAACAAGTCTAAAAACAAAATCCTCTCGTGCCAGCACGCCATGGAAAGAAGTATCCTGACACTAAGAAGAATATACAAAACACGAAATGCTGACATACGCAATAAAACAAAACTTACGGATGCACTGAAACAAGCCATGCCACTGAAATGGAAGTGGGCAGGCCATATAGCTAGGTACCAGGATAACAGATGGACATTACAAACAAAAAAGTGGCTTGGTCCCACTGGAAAAATACAAAGAGGACGACAAAAGAAACGATGGGTTGATGACATCGTAAAAACGGCTGGGAAAAACTGGATGTACACAGCCCAAGACAAACAAAAATGGGAAAAGATGGAGGAGGCTTCTTACCCTACAGGGGCCATACAATAAAATATATTTTATAAATCTCTTTTATTAACTAAAGTTTGTAATAGTATGGATAAATAAAGCTTATATAAATAAATAAACGCTAGACCTCACACATCTTTAGCCACTCAGCAAAAATTAAGAGAGTTTGGCTGGGAGGTGTTAATGCATCCGCCGTATAGTCCTGACCTTGCACCTTCAGATTTCCACCTGTTTCGGTCTCTTCAGAATTCTTTATGCAGTGTCAGGTTAACATCACGAGAGGACTGCCAAAACCACTTGTCGCGGTATTTTGATCAGAAGTCCCAAAATTTCTATAGCAATGGGATTATGTCCCTACTTACAAGATGGCTTTAGTTTTTAGTTAAATTAGTTAGTTAAATCAGTCTCGTCGTAGGCGCTGAGCCATACGGTCACTTTCGTTACTAACACCTACTGCGTTTGACCATTATTCCAGCGTATCTCAAACATTTTGCGAACGGTGTATACAAAACCGAATCAGTCATGAACTCATACAAGTGCGGCGCCTGCGAGGATCCACTATCAGATGGAGTTCATTGCACAATATGTCATCAGGAACTACACTTCCACTGTGCCGGAATAACAGAAGCCGGATACCGGAAGCTGGGCGACAGAAAGCTGACGTGGCGTTGCAGCAAATGCAAAATAGCTGCCACTACTCAACCTCCAGTGTCAGCAGCCATTAATCAACCTTCAGCGTCACCAAGGATGGAATCAGAGTCGGTTATCCTTAATGAGATAAGAGCACTTGCTGAGAAACTAGCTCCTCTAGAATTTTTAAAAGACGAGATAACAGCGATTCGTATGGAGTTTGCTGATCTAAAGTCTTCATTAAGTGAAACTAATAGGGAGTTAAAGGATTTCAATAAGAAAATGAAAGATATGGAAGCGCGCCTTGTACATGTCGAGAAGGCGCAGGAACAGTTGGACACTATTCAAGCCCGCTTGGAAAAGCTAGAAGAAGATAATAATGCTAAAGAGCAATGGACTCGATTGAACAACATCGAAATAAAAGGTCTACCCCAGAACAACCACGAGAACCTTTTTGAAATAATCACCAAAATTGGCACTAAAATTGATTATCCCGTGTCTAAGGCCCAGATAAACTTTATAACTAGGGTACCAACCCGTGAGAAAGAACACACAAAACCTATCATAGTGAGTTTCTGCAACCGTTACGTGAAGGACGACTTTATTGCCGCTGCGAGACTACTTTGCAAGACTGCTCCTTTAACTACAGGGCAAATGAACCTTCCTGGAAACCAACGGATTTACGTCAACGACCACCTGACACTGCAGAACAAGGCATTGCTGTCCAAAGCTAAAAAAGCGGCCGCTGAAACGGATTTTCGCTACGTCTGGGTCAAGCACTCCAAAATACACGCGAGGAAGGCCGACACGTTTCCTACAATAGTGTTAAAATCCGAAAAAGACCTCATAAAAATAAAATAGAACTTTGTCAATACCGATCTCAACCTCTAAATATAATCAAAATGTCTAAGTCTAGTCGTGCAAGACCAGACATTAAAAGTAAGTTTGAGAACCGTGCGCAGGAGAGTGCTACCAGCGTATTCCACCTATTTTTGTGTCGCTCAATAGTGCTGTGTAAATCAATTTCTAAATGTCATTATCATGTTGTCTGTTGTCGTTTTGCCAAATTAGTCCTTATTTTCATTAAGTTACAGTGCAAATTTAATTACTTAGCCTACCCAGTTGTAACTCACCGGGCCCGAGTCGTTTCTTTTATTCCTTATCTTGACCCATTCATTGCGAGTATTTCAAAGTTCTGTGTTAATAATCACTGTGCATCGCTGTGCCTAAAATATTCCTACCAGATTTTGTTTTCTACCTTCATAATACATTATGATTGTTGGTATTATATAATATGTTCGTTTAAACTAAATTCACTACAAAGTAATTATCGTAATATAGTTGACAATATTGTTGCTGTAAAAGCTCAAAAGTGATTAATATCTACTATCAGAACGTACGCGGTCTGCGCTCAAAAACAAATAGCTTATATCGTAACGTTTGCATGAATTCTTATGACATTATTATATTTACGGAAACATGGTTAGTGGATAGTATTAGTAACAGTGAGTTGTTTGATGGACGATATCTTGTCTGGAGGCGGGACCGGGATTACTGTCGAACAGCACAGACACGGGGAGGCGGAGTGTTGATCGCGGTGAGGAATGACCTGACCGTTGTGGAAAGATGTGATTGGCGTACCTCCGCCGAGGATATGTGGGTAACCATCGTCCTGAAGCGAACTAGACCAGCGGTAAGTTACAACATCAATATCTGTGGCTTGTATTTGTGCAAAGAAAATGTTGGTAACTCATACTTAACTCAATTACAAAACTTCCACCACAAACTTAACTACTTAGTATCCGCCCACCCTCTAGATACATTTATAATAGCAGGGGACTTTAACTTCGGCGGCGATGTGGAATGGCAGCAGTCCGACGATGGTACTGGATTGTATCCTGAGAATGTGTCTGTTCGATCTATTTTGGATTTCTTTGACACAATAAATGCTTGTAACTTGTCCCAGTTTAGTGGTGAGCGTAACGTCAACGGCAGATTATTAGATCTAGTTTTCTCAAATAGCGCAATAAAAGTGAATGATTGTGGTGACCCCCTGGCGGTGCCTGTTGATGTACACCACAAACCGTTGGTTATTAACGCTGGTTTCGTTGAAGTTCATAAACTCATTGAGAAACCAAGCACAAGATACGTATTTCATCGAGGTGATTATACTGCAATTACGTCTGCACTAGATCTTATAGACTGGAAAATATTGTTGTCAGTTGGATCCCTGGACCAAGCCCTTAGCCTTTTCTATGCCAAGCTATACGAGCTCAGGGACTTGTACATTCCCGTAAAACCACTTTTAAAATCAACACATCCCCCCTGGTACACCAGTGCTTTAATAAAAATACTAAAAGAAAAACACAAATACCATAACAAATACAAGAATTACGGCAACTTATCCGATTACCACTCTTTTTCTCTCTTGCGAAACCGGGCTAAGGAATTGGAGGCGGTTTGTTTTGATGCTTATATGGAAAAAATAGAATCCTCAATCGCCATGAATCCTAAATGTTTCTGGTCGTACATCAAAAGCAAAAGAAGTGGTAATACACTACCTAACGTGTTACACTACATGGACTCGTCCGCAGACACTGGCGAGGGTATCACTGAACTTTTCTCCACCTACTTTCAGTCTACATTCCAAGAACCTGACTCAGAAACTGACGATTTGGATGTTAATATAGACATTCATTCTGTTAGCTCGGTGAACCTGAGTACGGTTAGCGTGTGTCCGGAGACGGTACTCAAGCTACTTATAGGTTTGGACCCATCTAAGTCTGGTGGGCCAGATTTGATACCCCCCATTTTCATTATTAACTGTGCAAAGAGCCTGGTGGAGCCAGTATGTTTGCTGTTTGAGCGGTCGTTGAGAGAGGGTATCGTCCCTAAGATGTGGAAATCGGCCTTTATTACACCGATTTTTAAAAAGGGGGATAAATCTAAAATAGAAAACTACCGCCCCATATCTAAATTATGTCTTTTCTCCAAAGTTCTTGAACGAGTAGTACACACTGAAGTTTACTCAGTTATGAAACGCCATTTCGGAGACGAACAACATGGTTTCCTCAGAAATCGGTCAACTGCCTCCAACTTGATACTGTCCAATGAAATTATAACCAATGGGATGGAAGAACGATGCCAAGTCGACGCGATATACACGGACTACAGCAAATGTTTTGACCGTATAGATCATCGGGTGCTTCTTCAAAAGCTATATTCCGCAGGAATTCACGGTGATCTATTCCGGTGGTTTTCATCATATATAGATAATCGAACGCAGGCTGTAGTTTTGCGTGGATACGCGTCTGGATGGAAATCCGTACCATCGGGAGTGCCCCAGGGTTCAATCTTAGGACCGTTATTGTTTACAATATTTATTTTTGACGTAATAAACTGCTTTAGATTCTCACATATCCTTCTATACGCAGATGACATGAAGGTCCTTAAGTCCATACGCACATTATCTGATACTGAGCTACTTCAGTCCGACCTTGACAGATTCGTACAATATTGTAAAACTAATAAATTACAGCTAAATGTAGCCAAATGTTTTCATGTAGTATTCTCTCGTCAGAAATCTATTATTGGCCCAGGCTATACACTAGATGGTACTTTTATAAGTAAAAAAAACAGTATCAAGGATCTTGGTGTGGTACACGACAGCAAGCTGCTTTTTGATGATCATGTGGAAACGATTGTCAACAAGGCGTTCAAAGCCTTGGGCTTCATTATTAGAGCTTGTTCTGGCTTTCGTTCTCTAAAACCATTAAAGGTTCTTTATTGTTCTCTGGTGCGTAGCCAACTTGAGTACGTTTCTCAAGTATGGAACCCTCAATATGAGATGTACAAATCTCGTATTGAGTCTGTGCAGAGGAAATTCATGCGGTACTTGGACTACAAGGCTGGGCAATTTTCAGTCGACTATGAACACCGTTGTAAGCGATATCATTTCTTACCGTTGGAAGTAAGACGTAATATCAATGATATCTGCTTTTTAGTGAACATCGCAAACGGCTCGGTTGATTGTCCCGAACTACTTAGCAAAATACTTCTTCGCACTAATATCAACAACCTAAGAAAACGGCCGCTACTCCATGTACCATTCGCATCGACAAAGTACAGGCGCAACGCTTTCTGCATTCGTAGTGTTATAGCTTTCAATAGTTTACCGTCACATCTAGAAATTGATTTATTTTGCACCAGCGCACATAAAATTAGAAATATATTAAACAGGGAGTATTTTGGTGACAGCCATAAATAGCATTTTATACTGCACTTATTTTGATTTTGATATTTGATTTTGATATTGCACGACTCGACATGCCTAATATGCTGAAATTGTAATCTGTTTAGTTACCCATATCGCTGTAAATGTTCAACGCAAGTAACACCTAACTAAGTAGATATATATATGTGGAAGCTTGTTATTAGCAAATGTCATTGTTTATGCATAATACTTATGATTGTTATTAGTCTGTAAGCTTTCTTTAAAACTAAATAAATAAATAAATGTAAATAGACTATATTAAAAAAATGATTTGAATTTTCTTAAAAAATGCGGAGAAACTTTTTCCCCAACCACAGAGTACTATAATATAAAAGGAAAAGAGTGCCCTCTGTCGTGACTTTTAACCAAGACATGTTTGAAGCGCCATCTCCATTTCTGAACAAGAACTACCAATCAATCACACACACACACACGCACACGTTTGTAATTGATATTTGATTTTAGGAGCCTTGTATTTCCCAGTACCGAACTGTTTTGTTCAAATTTTCTTGCGGAATATTTTTGTTATAATAATACCAATATTAAGGAAATCAAATATTCACATCAAGAAAGTAACAACAAAGTTCGGTACGGGGAAATACTGGCTAAATGCAAAAAATGGGTTTTAATAAAACAACTAAGTACTTTAAGTTCATTTTCTATTTTTATAATTTTTGTGCTTATTATAATAATTAACAGCAGCTAATTTTATTTCATCTTCGCCTTCATATTTTATTTTCCCGGACAAAATCCGATTGATTGACCGACACCAACTGTAAATAATTATATTTAATGTTGTATCGGTAAACATTTTATAAAAGTCCTCTTTGTGACTGGGACATTCAAATAAATTTGTGATTAGCAAGTCTGCTAACGAAGTAATATTTGATTTTAAAAACAATTTGGGCACATTTCTTTTCAGAAAAGAAATGGCCATGCTTTGTATTTCTTTAAAGAAATATTCGGTTTTCCCACTGGGATAGCAAAGCCATTTCTTTTTTTGGTACTCTTTGGCTGTAATAAAAGAATTGTTTTTATTTGAAGTGTTGTCTAATAATTCACTCTTACAATTTTTGCAACCTTTGACAACTTTTTTAAGACATTTAGTCAAGACCCAACCACAGACATAGTTGCTTTGACCAGCATCATTTTCATGTTGCTGATCAAAGCAAACTTCATTGTTGAAATGAATTGTGTTTTTTTCTTCGGAAACATTAGGAGTAACATTTTTTTCTTTTAAAAAGAAATCTAAATTCTGAAGGCACTCATTAAAATCCTCCTCGCAATTACCTCTCCCCGAATGAGGAGAGCTATAATTATTTAAAAGAAGCGCTTTAAACGCCCCCTCAAAACTTACTGTATTAGGCGCTATATTTCTTACTCCATAACTCCTAATGTTTCCAAAGAAATTTTCTAAAGGGTCTTGATTAAAGTTCCTGGTCATCATAGTATCGAGTCTATAATTACAAGACAACACTTGCCAAAGGAGTTCCATACCCTCTATCGTTTTAATCAAATTCGTAACAGACGGCACCACTTTCTCAACCAATCGGACTTTGTTCCCAACAATAATTTTTTTGACAAATTTAATGGTCCTTAGAACTATTTTGGCTTTTTTCCACAGCTCATGATGAGGCGTGTTACGTTTTACAGGTCCTTTAAAAACTTTGCCATTCGGTATGGAGAAACTGTTTACATTTAAAGAGTCGAACAAATCGTCGATTAGAAGGGTCAAGTCAACTAGTTGTCGGCATTCTATAGGCAGATCGCCCCTTGCTGTCAAATGTTCAGTCACAACAGCAACACTGTGACTGAACAATTGTGTTGCCGACTTAACCTTCATTTTCTTTATTTTTTCTGGATTAATATGCTCTTCTGTAAGCTTATGCAAAAGTCTCAGCTCTCCATACGACTTATCGGCATCATACACCATTTTGAAGTAGTCCCACTTTATGATTTTCTCCTCATTATTGGTAACATATCTTAGATCCTTTGTTATTAAATTGTTTCTAATGCCTTTTATTAGATGAGGAGTGTCATAAAGTGGGACTACGACGTGACCTTTAAAACGCATCACTTCATGACGCCATTCTTTACCTGCTCGTAAATAATTAGCTTTGGTTTCCTGAACCAATTCTGTTATAGCACTGACATTAACAGGACTTTGGTCACAAACAGTGTTTAATACTATGAGACCACATTTAAAACATTGTTCGATTACTGATTTTAACTTAGTTTTTAATTGGAATTTGCTTAAGCAATTCGTGAAATAATATGCAATTGGCTGCTTATAATTATTTTTCACTCCCTTCACCATGAAAACCAGTACGTGGTCAGCGAATACTTCCTTAAAGTCCGAAGTAAACCCTTCTAATTTATCTTTTTGAGCTGAATAAAAAATTTGCGGCGTGATTGACATTTCATCAAAAATGAGGCTACACAGCCTATCTGGTATCTGTTTTTTGAGCAACGTTTTATTTATTTTTTCAAAAATTATGTTATTAATGCCAGGTGCTAATTTTATTTGGCTCAGTAACCTTTTCATAGCCTTGCATGAAGGGAGAGCAAAATATTTATATAATAGCCTGTAGCACTTAGGGCTTTTTTTGTACAAAGATAAACTTAGGATTTTCTCCTCAATTGTAAACCGTCTTCCTTTTGGTTTATATTTGGCTTGTTGCTGCATATGTACAAACAATTGAGCTGGTTTAGTCATATGTTGTATGACTTGTTTAAATATAATATTTTGTGACAACTTCTGTGCATTACTCAGTCGTTCCTTATACAGCTGGCCCCTTTTGCGCAAAACACTTATCTCCGTTTGCAGATACTTAATTTTCTTCTGAAATGGTCGTACAAAATTCGATCTGGTGTGGAAGGATATTCCAGAAGCAACTGAAAATAGAGAAATAAACACAATTACCAAATATGGTTCTCATTATATTGTACACCAAAGTATTATTATAATTACGATTGGTGCTAAAGTGATTACTAGCCTTATTCATTACATTAAAAAAAAAAACATGAATTTAGTTGTTATTTAAACCAAAGCTAATGAACAAATTAACTTGAATTCAATAAGTATCATAATTATGCATTTAAATTAAAAGCTTACCATTAGCAGGTCTTTTCGATTTGACTTCACTTATCGCACAGTAGTTATGTTCTGCTAACACATGACACACAGCCACACTGTTAATTTCACCTGAAAAATATGAAATTGCACAATTTTAATACATTTGTTCCCACAACCAAGCCAACAATCTATCCATCTGTTACAAAACAGTTCATGTATAACTATTGTAATAAAATTACATACCTAATACGTTAGTAGAAGGTTGAGTAGCAGTAGGCTGTGTAGCAGTAGGCTGATCATCATCAGTAGTCTCCATCGGGAGACTTCCAGATACCTCTGAAATATAAATATCAATATCATAACAACTCTGTTGTGGCACTCGCTATAATAGAATATTTATATTTTTATTTACAAATTAAGTAGTAGTCTCCATTCAATCAATTCAACAATTTATCCATCTGTTATAAAACAGTTCATCTATAACTTTTGTAATAAAATTACATACCTGATACATCAATCGTAGGCTGAGTAGCAGTAGGCTGATCATCATCAGTAGTCTCCATCGGGCGACTTCCAGATACCTCTGAAATATCAATATCAATATTATAATAATTCTGTTTTGGTACTCTCCATAATAGAATAGATATATTTACAAATTAAGTACTAGAATCACCAATCTAGAGATTATAATGTGCTTAATTATAATCCATAAAAAATTACATAGAAACAAGAGGACTGCATAATACATTCAGCCTTAGTGGAGATTTTTACCAAAATTTTGTTTATGATATAATGTTATAAATATTGCATATATGCAACACATAACATTAGAATAGATTGTAATAAGATATTTCATTAATAAATTTATTTTATACCTAAACCAACTGGAATCGGCAGGAAAGCAACGGGTTGAACTTCACTGGTAACAACAGGCTGTTGAATTCTAGATGTGCCTATAACAAAATAAAAATGTTTATTAATGTACACTGATATTATTAGGTAAGTACTAAGAAGAGCAAAGATTTCTTTTTTTTTGTTGTAAGTCAAAAAGTTACTCAAAAACAACTACCAATTTTAAAAAATCTTTCATTAATACCTATTATGTTATGAAGGTTCAATTTTAGACATTCGTGAATGAGAATGCAAAGGTTGACCTTCAAAAAAGAACAATAGAATAAATAAATCATTGAAACCAAACATTCAAAACCTTGGTTAAATTTAAGTTTTTAAGATTTTAAAAATAAATCTTTATTTTTTTACCATGGAAAAACCTTATATACGTAGGTATAGGTTTATTCCATTTTAGTTGTCTGTCTTGTTAAATCAATTAAAAACATTCGCATTGATTCTTGGAAATGTGAATGTAAAAAAATATGCAAATATGAATATTCGTAACATCAGTATTACCCATAAAATTATAATTTCAGCCCATGTTATAAAACATCATACTGCGAGGCATAAGTTTGGAGTTTGGAGAGAAAAGGCAAACAGGAATATTATGAAAATATAATTAATACACATGGGTACTTTATATGTATAATATGTAACAATTACACCAGCAAAGATGGAAAGAAGAGGTAACTCACCCGGTAAATGAAGACTTGGTACTGCCAATGCATTTAGGCGTTTAAAGCGATTTTTTTTATCAATTGAAAAATGGATGTCACATAACCGCTGCTTCTTATAAAATTCATAGTCAGATGGTGCTTCAAGCTTTCCTCCAACAAGATTCACCCAAGTTTTAAAACGATCAGGAAACTTGTTTGGATTTGGAAAGACATGCAATGGCACATCTGAAACAAACAAAATTTTTGATTATGTTATAGAAAATACCGGCCAAGTGCGAGTCGGACTCGCGCACGAAGGGTTCCGTACCATTATTTGTAAAAACGAACAAAATAAACACTTTTTTCTATGGGAGCCCCCCTTAAATATGTATTTTATTCTGTTTTTAGTATTTGTTGTTATAGCATCAACAGAAATACATAATCTGTAGAAATTTCAACTAACTATCACGGTTCATGAGATACAGCCTTGTGACAGACGGACGGACAGCAAAGTCTCAGTAATAGGGTTTGACCCTTTTGACCCTTTTGGTATGGAACCCTAAAAATCTTCTTTCGTTCTTCATGTTGATAATTATAATTATGATAATTAAATAGATTAGGTATCTTACAACTTTGAAAAATTCCATTGCAATTATTACAACTGGACTAACAGACAATAAATTTGAGATACTAATAACGTACCGTACCATAAAATCGAGAAATATGAAATTGTTTTGGAAGGTGGAATCTACTATTCTGTAAACAAGCTAATATGTTGAAAAATTAAATGATGTTTATATAAACAAGAAAGACTGCCGGTTTTTATTTTATATAGATTTGAATTTACCTGTGCTTTTACATCCAAGTGTACATCGTTGCGGCATTGTAGCAAAGCAATGATGAACAGATGAACATTCACTGCAGTCACAACACAACACAAAATAGCGTCTTTAGCGCGAAGTAAAACACAGTTTCTGGATGATTATCTTGGTACCGAAACGGAGGAGTAATCTCGACTCGACGTTTATAACGAAGATACTATCACAAAAACTAGGATAAACACATAAAACAACTGCAAAACATAGTCAAGCGTGTGCGCATGCTATGGCAACCATTTTACGTGTGTCATTGTCATTAAAATCAGATGTTGAGACGAATGAATATAAGGGCAGTGTTGCTATTATTTCCGTAAAATTAAATGAATTTAAGATATAATAGATCAACATAATTAATTGATTATATGAAGAGTTGAATATATTCAAACTAAAGTTTAATTAGTTAGTAGTAATAAAACATTTTGTTTTTAGAATTTTATTACAGAGACATCTATTGCTCACTAGACAAAACTAAACATATGTTTCAGTGATCAGAAATGAAGATGACGCTGCTTCATTTATCGCCAAGCTTGATGTAGGCAACTGTCCCCAACCTAATAAATCAATGTTTGCTAAAAATAGTAGCAGGCTGCCACTAGCAGCTGGCAGATGCCAATAAAATGCCTTGTGACCAACAAGATAGTCAAAGAATTATCTCTATTCAGATTTTGCAAGCGCCACTACAGAGCATGAGCTCCAGGGTTCGATTCCCTGATCAGGCAGTGTTAATGGGTTCTAAAAAGACTAGGGTAGGTAGTAAGCATTTGGCTGAACGCTTAATTTCATCATCGCTGCTCTCAAAACTTCTTGAGGAAGTCAGCATCATCATCATTTTAGCCGAAAGACGTCCACTGCTGGACACAGGCCTCCCCTAAGTGTAGCCACATTGACCGGTCCCGTGCGACTCGCATCCAGCCGAGTGTCTCAAGACGAAAGTCTATGACCAGTGTGTTTTGCCATACGTGACCGAAACGTGGTCGCTCACAATGGGCCTCATCAGAAGGCTCAATGTCACCCAAGCGGCAATGGAGAGGGCTATGCTCGGAGTCTCCTTGCGTGATCAAATCAGAAATGCGGACATCCGAAAGAGAACCAAGGTTACCCATGTAGCCCGAAGAATTGCCAAACTTAAGTGGGAGTGGGCAGGGCACATTGCTCGCAGAACAGATGGCCAATGGGGTCGAAAAGTTCTGGAATGGCGACCGCGTACCGGAAGACGATGCGTTGGAAGGCCTCCCACTAGGTGGACCTGGTGAAGGTTGCGGGGATCCGCTGACATAACAATCGCTTATCACAAACTTGTCTAGCGCGAGTTGGCGATTTCGGGACCCAGTTTCCACGTCAGGTGTTTACACGTCAATGGAGCATTTCGGTTTGAAAGGGTCTAGGAAAATAATGACCAATTATTATAGATAAACACTATTTATTCGATCATAACATTAATACCTTCGTATATAGCTTATATTTAAACAAAATATGAGTTTTATTGGTGTAAAAAACCTAGGAATGATAAGGCACAGGGTATTAGCACCAAAATTTTAATTATAATACTACCTATGTTATGCTATCACAACAGTTATTGGTCCTTTTATACAATTGCTTAATGTCAACAGGAGTATTCAAGTCTACTATGGGACAATTCCACTTATTTCTAGTAACATGCAACATGCACAAACTTACATATAAAACTTGTTTGTGGAATAACAAAATATAAATCTATTGAAGAACTTTATGAGTACCTCATTAGGTAGCTCATAAAGATAAAAATGTTATAATTTTACTACTCCAGTTTCCCAGAAACTCTTTTCATGTAACATTTCCATAGAGTATCCTTATAAATAACTGCTTGGGCTTCAGGGCTTTTAGCCGCCACAATGCCTCTCCCAACAACTATAACATCGGCACCTTTCTCCAGGATAACCTTCTCTGGAGTATTGTAGACCTGGCCCAGGTCATCTTTGCTGCTCTCCAGCTGCACTCCTGGAGTCAGCTGTATGAGACCTGGGTCTTTGAATGTATCTTTATTCTGGCAGACAAACCCAGTGATTAATTCTGGGTATTTAGAAGCCATAGACACTGTTGCTTCTTTGTAGTCTGGTGTTATTAGGTTTCCCTGCAGACAAAAATAAATTTAATTTTGTTTTGATGTATATTGGTAAGAAGCCTGAGAGTCTGACAACCAGTTTTGCCAAGGGGTATTGTGTTACCTTGTGACTGCATAGTCAGGCAAGCGGTAGTGCCATGCAAATGACTATCAATTCAGCTGTATCCTGTTAGACTGACCACCCCAACATAGTAGGGAAAACGACAGGAGATGATTTACTGAAGTCTATTGGTAGTGCTAATTAAATAATTTTACAAGGCATAACATAATAAATGCAAGACAGTGTGGTGTCTCAAACCATGAAACTGAACACCTTAAAATTTGCAAAAAAAAAATGGATATTCTTTAGGAACTGACACAATCCGCAAATCAACACTAATGTTACCATAAGTGTTGATGTGCTGATTGCGTTATTAACTTAAAAAAGATATGAATTACAAAAAATTCAAGTCATACAGCAAAAGTTGTTCAGTTTCATTGTCTGAGGCACCACGCAAGATGTCTTGCCTTTATTATGTTACATCCAGTATATCTTTAAAATAAATCTTACCTCACTGCTCATTTCAGCCAATAAGAATACTCCTCTATTGACACCATTTGGTGAGTTCAGGGCTTTGAGTATTCCCTCACCAGGCAAAGAATGGGCAGTCACACAATCCGCCCACTCTCCTACCTTGTACAACCCTTTTAAATACTGCAAGGAGACGGTATGCCCAATATCAGCATACTTCCTGTCCTCTAGTATTAAAAAGTTAAATCTGTCAGCCAGTTGTTTAAGTCTGGTAATGAAATCATTACTGTAGTCTTCAATAATGTCTACATGAGTCTTTACTAGACAGACATGTTCCCCAACTTTTTCTAGCAGATCTAGAATCGTTGTAGTAGATGTCAAATCAACAGAAATGCACAAGTTGGTTTTCTTGGTTGCCATTATGCCAAACAGTTGTTTTGCTATACCATTCTTGGCTAGTTCTGCACGCTTTTCATAGGTTAGTAAGATTCGTTCCTGTGGTTTATCTGGAAATTGTCAATAAAAGTTAAAAATATATGCCAACAGACAACACTCTTTAATAATCAGACAGGAAGCTTTGAACCCCACCCATTGATAGTATCATCCTGTATTTATTTGTTCCCCACCAACAAAAATAAATTAATATTCTATTTGAAGGCTTTTATGAGTTTAAAAATTTATTCATACTGACCAATAACAGGTGCTTGTGTCTCCTTTAGATAATTTTTGACTTTCACCACCATTTCTTCAGTGATCTTCCCGTTCTTCACCAAAATATCAATCAAAGAAGACATGGTGAACAGAGATTTGATTTGTACATCATCTACTTCCAGATTTTTGCTGCCTCCTTGCTCTCGGTCTAATATAATGACTGCGTCTGTTACTATCAATCCTTCTTTGCGTAGATCTCTTACAGTTTCGAGGACACTTGAGCCAGATGTAACAACATCTTCAACTATGAGGCATGTCTGATCAGCCTTATAGTGGCCTTCAATAGATTTCTTAGTACCATAAGCTTTAGTTTCCTTTCGTCTCATTAGCATAGACTTCTTGGTTAGTATGCTAAGTATTGTAGCGATGGGCAAGGCTGTATATGGCACACCGCAGAGGTGATCATATTTTAAATCCTTCATAGCAATTTCTAGTAGCAGGTTTGATATTGATTCCTACAAAATGAAGATATTTTATTGAAACGGCTGCCTATGTATTTTACATGGGCAGCCGTTTCAGTAAACAATCCAAGACTTTACTAGTTCTTTGCTGTTTATAACTTCAAAACAAGGTTCTGATTTCAGATATTTGCAAGTTGTGTTTAGTATAGATTAACTTATGTGTTAATTTCTGTAATTCTTCGACTATGAAACTAAGTTGGGACATACCGAATATGACACGTGAGTTGAAGTGTAAATATGAAAGAGAACCAAAAAAGTTAAATTAGAAAAAGCGCGATCTTTCAACGTAGAATATTCATGTGCATTTAATAATCGAAGAACACTTAATTAATCAATTATAAATACATACCATAACATCGGGGTAACTGACTATAACCCTCAAATCAAAATAAACAGGTGTTTTGATACCGCTCTTCGTTGTAAATTCCCCAAACTTGACAGCATCTATTGAGAACAGCTTAATCGCCAAGTCAACCAGTTTTTTATCGTGGGACATTTTATTTTTTAGTTATTTTTCGGAGCTCCACGTGAATTACGATGGATATTTAGTCAAGTTTCATAAAATTATTGATGGATCAATAGATAGATTCAATAGACATTGAACTTTGTTTGACACTTGACTGACAGTTATTAGATTGTATAGAAATCGCTACATTTTTCAATAATGTCAAAACGGGATAAAATGAAGCAATGCGGGATGCATTGCTTCATATATTGAAACAGTAAAATAAAGGTTCTTATAAAATCTGAAATCATGGTTAGGGCCCAACTAGGGACTGAAACTCTTTATTCTAATTCTCTAATTTTTTACCATAGACAATTTTGAGAAACAACTTTTTTACGTGAGTGTTGCCAAAACACACTGATTACTAATAAATCTACATTCTACAAATAATAATCATTGATTGATAACTTCAAGAAACAATACAGAAAACAATAGAATTTCAGCACAATTTTCATCAATTTCTTAACCTATTCAAAACCATGTTGGGGTCGGGTTTTAGTCTAACAGGATACAAACTGAATACCAATATCTTAAATGGAACAACCACATTCGTAGTCCAAAATGAAAAATATATAGCTCAAAAAATAAATCATTCCATCTAGTTGTCAAAAAGTCTTTATTTTACCTAAGTTTTTGAAATTGAAGCAGTTACGAAACCTTTCTTTTGGAACAGTTTTGAGTAAGAATGCACGGGTTACCATGTGGTTATTGGCACTTTTGGTACTATGTTCGAGTGTCGCGTTCTATCTGTCCGCTCATTCTTATAATTCATCATCATTAGCCTATAATGTTCCCACTGCTGGGACACAAGCCTCCTCTCAATGAGAGGGAGTGGGCTGTAATTCACCACGCGGGCCCAGTGCGGGTTAGTAGATGTCACATGTCTTCGAATTTTTAGTTCTAGGGCATGCCGGTTTCTTCAAGATGTTTTCCTTCACCGTTTTGAGAGCAGCGGTGATGAAATAAATTACACAAAGTAATGCGCCTGCCTGGGTTCGAACCTACGACTTACTGCTCGTAAGTCGGGACCAGTGTTGCCAACTGCTAGCTTTACCCAGTAGCTAGAAAATTTTAAAATGTTGCTAGATTGCCAGTTTTTTGTACCCCAAAAAGTTGCTAGAAGTAGCTAAATGTTATATACAGTAGATATGTAGGTTACAATGAAATGTAAATTCCTGACAATCATTTTTATTTTCATTAATTCTAACAAGAGAGTTAAAAATGTGTTGTGTACGTTATTGAATAAAAAATAAATCAAAAAATAATTATTTAAAGAAGAAGATGTCGATGGCTGGGGTTCAGTATCTTTCGTTGATTTAAAATATTTTTCAGCGGTGCCCATTTTTTGTAGTATATCTTTAAGCAAAACACAGTTATAGCAGCATTTACCACTTTTCCTGAGACCTGTACCTACCATAGCATCTATGAACATAGATTCGAGTTTAGTTTTATATTTTTTTACGAGACTCGGTACCCTACTTTACGAATCTCGATAGCCTCAAAAGTTGCTAAAAAAAAGTAGCTAAAAAGTTTAGCTACAAGTTTCATTAAATTCTAGCTGTCTGTCACCAAATAATAGCTAGATCTAGCTATAAAGTTGCTAAGTTGGCATCACTGGTCGGGACTGCCACCACTGGTCAACCGCTGCTTTTAGTGAAGTTTTATTATTACCTAAAACAATTTTTTCCCTTCAAATACGACTTTTATCAATTTTAGCTGTTTTCAAACCAGGCAAGAGGCAACACCATCAGTCAGTTTCAAAACGGATTGTGTGGGGGTGCGCGTCTGTGTATATTTTTTTCGGGTATTTTTATTTTTCGTATTCATTTTCGCAGTAAGTTGTGTAGAATTTCATTTGTGCTGTGTTTATATCTAAGCATCTAAACTTTTGTCACTTATTAGATGACAAAACTGTAAGTATATTGTGTTGTCAATAAAAACATTTTGCTTTGTGTAAGTTACAGAACTTTTTCGCGCGCCATAAAAGAAAGAAATAATATTTAATGATTACAACCGGGTATGTTTGGTGCAGAATTATTATTAGTTCGATGTTTTTGAACTCGGTTTGGGACTCAGGTAGAGGATTTTGAATCAATGCCGAGCTTGGGAAAGGTAAATCCACCCCTCCTATCGGGTCGAGCACGGAGTGGGGTTCCCTCCCCTCTTTAGGGGAAGTTTGGGTAGACAAAGGGTAGTCACCCCTAAGCAGAGGGGAGCTTTTGGGCCTTGGGCGATATCCGTTGGAAGGGGAAGGGATCACAAATTCAAGTTCAGTTTTTTTGGCCCTTGCCCTTTCTAACGGTTGTGCGCGTGTGGGAAACTTGTCTCTAACGACGTTAGAAGTTTCTAATCTTAACAAAAATATCTGGGCTTAAAAGTTTTAATTTTCAGGTGAAAGTATAGTGTGAGGAACATGGATAGCAATAATGGTATGGCATTCTATTTTTAAATATTCAAGTAATATTTTTTTAAGTAAACTAACACTAAACCAAAGACATTCTTCCAGAGCCAGTACCAAACTTGGAGCTGGCTATTAAAAGGAGTATGTTAGCCAAGAACAAGTTGGCTATGATAGTGAAGAAGCCAAATGGAGTGGTGCAGTACTCCTGTGTGGAGTGCTCAGCCTATTATTATAGTAAGGAGGAACTTGAAAGGCATCTGCTGGTCCATAACAATGCTTATAGGTACCTCTGTGGAATATGTGGCACTGGGTATGTTTTATTTATTTATTATTATTTAAACTTTAAACAACTAAAAAAGTTCAAAGGTGGATTAGATAGCTGAATATTATGTGTATGTATTATGTCTAAAAAGAAAACATTAGCAGAAACTAAAGCTCCTTTTCTGTTAGAAAGGAGCTTTGTATGACCTTGAAAAATAATACGAAACTAAAACATTTTCATTTAATTTTATTATAAATCTTATAACTAAATAAGAGTGAACTCTATTATTTCTTGAACATAACAAATACTAAATAATTTAATTATACTTTGATTTAGTATAAAACTATCAAGCATTTTTTCATTATACATAAATTCAACCCGAAAAAAACCTCATTCCCACTCATATCTCACACCATTGCCCTCTTACAGGCTAAAACGCAAAGAACACCTAGACAGGCATACCATGGAACATCAGGAAGTAAGGCCTCATGTCTGCCCTGACTGTGGGAAGGCCTTCAAGAGGAAGGAGCACCTGAACATTCACCGGTCCATACATACCGGGGACAAGAGTGAGAGCTGTCCTGTGTGTGATAAAAGTAAGTGTAAAAGATACATGGTAAGATCTAAAAGTTACTGGCTTCGACTATAAAATTAAGGATTAATATCCAAACAAAAGTATTACTTTTTTACTGTGGGTAACGAAAGAACTTCAGTGGACTTCAGTGGTTTGGGCAGTAAGAGTGCTCAATAGTGTCTCTCGGCGTTTGGACATATTTTCTTGCTCACTGGCGGAATTCCAGAGAGTGACACTTAGTATGTTGTTGAGTGTGTAACTTGTGCTTCTACCCGGACCCTTTACTTGGGACTGGGTAATTGGCAATTTATGACTACTTTTGTTAGCTTGGGTCTCACCTGTTAGAACAAATGTAAGTTGTTAATGAATAAAATAAATAAAAATAAAAAAATAAAATAAATGTTCCGTAATTTTGTGACACAATAGTTTTGTATCTCTGATTAATCTAATGTAAAGGCCGGAAACTTTTTGATCCACGTGATATATTAATTTCAATAGCTTTTGACTATTGCTTCAACGCCATTGTGGTTAGAAAACATCCCATGGGAACATCCCTCTATGATAAAAAGTATTTTACGTTCCAAACTAAATCATGGTATACCTTGTGTTATTTATAGCAAGCCCGCAGATATACCATAGATGACTCAATTATCACAACCATATGAAAACAAAACGGGCTATTTTTTACTTTCTACTATAACATCATAACCACTATTTAGTTACTATATGAAATAGACCACATTTATTCTCTTTAAATATCTAGAATTATTTTTTTAAATTTTGCCTCTTACTAGGAATTTCTCCTATATCGTGGGTGTGTTTACAAACATTTAAACTCACATACACAAACAGTCAGACCCGGAACAACTATCAGTAGGCCATACAAATATTTGTTCCGTGCAGGGATCGAACCCGCGACACGCAGCGCAGCAGTCGATCGCTCAACCACTGCGCCAACTGTGCCGTCAGTTGTAACAAGTTTGTTTAAAAAAAATTAGCTGCAACCGTAGCCACATTTACGATAAAATGCTTAATCCAGACACGCGAAGAAGGTGTTCTTGCCTTATCTAGGTATCTATATTTGTGGTCAAGCCCATAAGGCTGCTTGCCTACGTCAGACTTTTTGTAGGACAGATAATCGGGCCGATTTTTCCTCTGATTATTTTCCTCTATTTCTGACCAACTTTGTGTAGGACGTGTGCGTTGCACTATTGCTATCAGTGGGTTCTATTTTTCTCCTACAAAAAATCGGCCACCGATTGTCGGTCGTGGGGGAGCAGCCTAAGGTGTGACTTGTGAGATAAACTGTTACTTTCGCATGTATAAAAAAGTATGCTATTGGTCAGACAAATATTTGTATTCAAAAGACATTGAGGTAGATGAAAATAAAACAGGAAAACAATGTTATGGATGCAAAAATAAATGTATCACTTTAACATGGGTTTATGGGGTCAAATTATGTTACATTTATACTGTTTTGTTTGTAAGTGGCAATCTATAAAATCAGGTTCCAGGTGAATGTTTGTTTGCTTTTGGTTATACTCAAAACTTGTTGGTTTAACGCTTATGAAGAGATCTTCAGATATTGCAACCATTTCTCAGTTATAAAATCCTTTTGTATTACATAAAATATATTTTGAAATGTCTTGGATGATTGTTAACTCAAGTAATGTCCTGATAAACCAGAAACATATCTGAGTTAAGAGATTGTTCTATTATTTTATGCTAATTGTAAGATGCAAAGTATTGGGCATGTGATGCGGAGGAACGAGGAAAATGTCGTGAGGAAAGTTTTGAGTATGAATGTGGATGGGTTTAGGGTAGAGGAAGATCAAAGAAACGATGGATGGACTGTGTGAAAAATGATATGACAAGAAAGGAGGTATCTCATGAGATGACAAGTAATAGAGAGGTATGGAAGAAGAAGACGTACTGCGCCGACCCCAAATGAATTGGGATAAGGGCAAGAGAATGATGATGTAAGATGCAAAGTATTATATACAATAGTGCAGCAATCAGTTGCAAAGTTACAAGCAAACACGGGCATTTTTAAGTATGGCGTGGCGTAGGGAAATGGAGCATAATTTTACGAAGCAATAAAGCTAAAAGGACAACTAACTTAAATGAAGTTAGCGTCAATCTTGTCATAAGCAAGTTACAATACAAAAGTGGTTGTGTTAGAATTTCAGTCCAAAGTAAAGGGGTGAAGGTCAAACAGAGGGTGCGTGTAATAATAATAATAACGATTTTATCTGTCTCCCCTGCTCTTCATGTTTTACAATTGAATTGAAATACTACCTGTGTGTGGGAAACGTTTTTTGTAAGTTGTAATTTTTAAACGGAGTCTTTAAAGGAACAGGATCATGATTGTGATATGATTATTAGATTAAATTTAACCTGTTTTTGTTTAGAATATATTAATTATTTTTAAGATTTAATTACTCAAAAAGTTGAAAATAGTCTCGGTTTAAAAAATGCTTGGTTACGTAAAAATAAACTCGAAGAAAAAACTTTTAAATTAGTCATCGAACGTACGCAACAAGCAATAGAGCGGCACGCTATCTATTTAAAATAAAATATTGAATTGCACCAAGCAGGGTGCATTATACGTGCAGTAAATCACATCACTAAATCTTTATTTTAGAATTTTACCGCAAGGACCACTTACAGAAGCACCTGCAAACTCACACGAAAGTGTTCATAGAGAATGTAGACATCGTTGATGATCGGGGCTATATGGACATGGGGAACGACCATAATATGGTGGACATCAAGCAGGAGATTATTGATGAGTACAGCAGACCCGTTGTAAATGAGGATCAGGATGAAGATATGGAGGTAAGGACTTAAGGACGACACATAAGACATATGTAGATATGGCATGCGTGCCATCATCAACCTACAGCAATACACTGCTGGATACAGGCCTCTCCAATTGCACACCATTCAGTTCGATTCTAGTGTGTATGTCATGCTAAACACATGTTCAAGCTTCTGCACAGGTTGGGCGGTAAAATTGAATGTAAATGTCACATTTTGCCGCCTGCCTTTACTGAATCAGGCCGACCCGAAATTTTTTTTTCAACTCTAATAAAGCACACGGCGGAATAGCACTTCGAAATATAAAAGTATGGCCTTGAAGAGCGTCGACATTTGACCCGTGACGGATTTCCCGTCTATATCTCGATGAGTCATATTTACGCCTGTGTCGATAGTACCTGTAAAATATGCACAATTATCTACACTAATAGTTGACTCGCCAACACGCCACCGCACAGGCCGACAGTTCGACAACGACTCCCCGCCCCACTACTCGGACCGGTATATATAAACGTGCGACGTGCGCGCCCGAGGCAACGTCACAGTACTGTAATCGGTTTGTAGTGCGATATAATGATATCTACATACACTACATCCCTTCCTTGTTTTAACAAGTTTTATGTAACCCAAACCATAAGACATTGAGCATCTCTGGCATAACAAAATCACAGCACAATAATATTTAGTAAATCATTATACTATGATTTAGTTTAAAGTTTCCTTTTACCCTTCCTCTTCTTCTATTTCATTTTCTGATTCATTTATATCTTCTCCTATGTTAATTTATTTATTTTGGTCACTTATAACTTCCCATTGGCCTTCAACTTTCTTCAAATGAACTACATTTCTTCGTGATATCTTCCCTGTTATATCGTTTCGAACACTTATATCTCCACCTTTACTCTTTTCTACAGTATGGGAAGTTGGGTCATAATATAGGCTAAGTTTATCCTTGACCCTATTCTTAACGTAAACTTTATCCCCAGGCACTAGTTGACATTCACGAGCTTTTCTTTTCTTATCTGTATATTCTTTCCCAGTTTCTTTCTTTTCTTGGTCTCTGTCTCTAACATCTGAATCTTCTGGTTTATGTGTATGTGTGATGTCTCCTGCCATAGGTATATTGTCACGGTATTGCAGTTTGAAAAATAATTCTGTAGGAGTTTTACCTGTAACACTATGCGGGGTACTGTTATACATAGCCAAATACTGTAACAAAGCTTCTTGCCAGTTTTTTCGCTCAAATTGGCAATTTTTTTTTTCGCCTTAGAATGTCTCGGTTCTGACGTTCCACTTCTCCGTTCTGTTGAGGCCACTATGGTATCGTATTATGCAAAACTATATTCCTTTCAGTACAGTTTTTTTTTGAAGTCCTCGCTGCAGAACTGTCTGCCATTATCAGCTGTTATCGTCATCGGGTTACCAAGTCTGCAAAAATCTCTTTTAGAGATTTTATTATGTCGCCACTGGTAATATTACGACAAATCTTTACCTCCTTGTATCGACTGAAATAATCAACGATTACTAATATGTAATCGCTGCGTGGTAAAGGGCCCAACAAATCAATACAAGTATCTACCCAAGGTTCACATGGTAATGCCCGTCGTTTCAATGGGTTTGGAGGTTTTGGAGCTGATACTAATGTACAGCCTTTGCAGCATTTGACCAAATTCTCAGTTTCCTTGTCATGTCTTGGCCACCATACTGTGGTTCTTAGTCTCGCCTTCATTAGGACTATTCCTGGGTGTTCTTCGTGAGCAGCTGTCAGAACCTGACTGCGCAATGTTTTTGGAATAACAATTCTAGTGCCTCTCAATAAAACTCCGTCGTAAAAGCATAATTCGTTTTGGAAGATTTTGTAATTTTTTACCTCTTCATCCCATTTGTTGTTATAAAGGCCTTCACTTACTTTTAATATTTCCTTGTCTTGCTTTGATGCCTCCATAATTTCTTCCAGTGAAACTGCTATTGGCATGCTTCCTTCAACAACTTGGTGTCAACAATCTTGATAAACTATCTGCTATATTTTCTTTGCCAGGCTTGTATATTACTTTAAATGCATATGCTTGAAGGCGTAGTATCCACCTTTCTATCCTTGCACATGGTTTTGATTTAGGACCGAATATAACCTCTAGTGGTTTATGGTCGGTCACCTATTCAAACTCTTTTCCAAACAGAAAAACATAAAAATGTTCCACAGCCCAGACCAGAGCTAAGGCATCTTTTTCTGTCTGGCAATATCGCCTTTCAGTCTGTTTGTGTCCGGTGACCATACGCAATAATGCGAGGTTCATGATCATTAATTTGAACTAATACTGCTCCTAGTCCTAACGGACTAGCATCTGCTATTACTATAGTCCGATCTTTGACGTCATAGTATCCTAGAGTAGGAATATTAGATAAGGCCAATTTTAATTCGTTAAATGCAAATTCCTGTTTACTGTCACAAAGACTTTTTAATTCTGTGGTTTTGGTCTGTTTCTTCTTATGCAGTTCTTTTAATGGTTTTGTAGTTGTGGCCAAATTAAGGATCTATTTTCCAACATAGTTGATTAATCCCAAGAAGCTCTGAAGCTCACTTATATTCATAGGTGGACGAAATTCTTGACTAGTTGTCACGTACTTATCTAATGGTTTTACACCTCTGTGATAATTCGTGTCCTAAAAATTGAACCTTTTCTTCCATGAAAATGCACTTGTCCTTTCTCAGTACCACATTATTTTCTTCTAGAGTTTTAATTACTGATTCTTATCTTCGATCATGTTCTTCAAATCTTTTCCATATACCAAAATGTCATCTATAAAATTAATAGTGCCATTACATCCCTCCCAATAACATTCGTTCTAGGGTTTTTTGAAAAATTTCCGGGGCACAGGATATTCCAAACATTAGCCTTTTGTATCTGAACAGGCCTTTACTTGTAATAAAGGTTGTAATGTGTCGAGAGTCGGGATGTAATTCAATCTGGTGAAACGCATCTTTTATGTCCAGTTTTGAAAAGTACTTCGCACTTTAAATTTTTAGAAGCTTGTCCATATTGGGGAATGGGTGATTTTCAGGTAGAATTGCTTTATTGGCCCGCCTCATATCTACGCAAATGCGAACATCTCCAGTATTTTTCAAAACCGGCACTATTGGTGATACCCATCTTGAGGATCCTTGAACTTCCTCAATAATGTCTTTCTCCAACAGTTCTTTTATTTTATTTCAACTTTTTCTTCCAGTGGTATGGGGATCCTTCTTAATGGTTGAGAAACTGGTTGTACTTTCTCATCGATTGGTACCTCCACTAAAACATCCTTGAATTTGGGAAACTGTCTTAGTTTCCATTTGGTCGATTTCTAATCCAATTTTAAGAAAACCATAGCCATGGCAGTTTCTTTCCCAAGCAGATCTCTGGTTCCATCAGCGATGACGTAAAAAGTTGCATTTTCTGATCTACCAGCGATTTTTATATTTGCATCAAATGATCCTTTTAGGTCAAGGGCTTCTTACTTCCATAACCATAAAAAGTCTTATTGCAAATGTTTGGTTTCGTTACCTTATTTTGTTTCATATTGTCCCAGGTTTTGTTTGTGATCAAGTTGCATTTACACCCAGAGTCTACTAACATTTTAACCTTCATTCCGCCAATATGGCAATCTAATACACTGTCATCATCGATTTTGAACACATATTGTATGTCTTCGGGCTCTGTTTGATCTATATGGTTTGTGTCGTTTCTTTTGTTATCTCTTTTCATTCTTTTTTTTTCATTTTATTTGTTGTTGTTTCCCTCATATTTCCTTTTATTCGTTCTGTCTCGTGTAATTGTCCTGCAGAATTGTCCAAAATGTCCCTTAGGCCCACATTTGTGGCAATCTTTTTCTTTTGTTGGGCATTTGCTGTCTTGAGACGCGTATCCTGAGCTCCCACATCTTCCACATCCTGTGTTTCTTTTCCACTTCTTATCTTGTGTTCCTGTTATTCACTCTGTTTATGTTTTCAGGTGATGTGCTGCTTTCTCCGAATTCTTCTATTTGTCGACTTACAGCTTCAAGAGTATTTGCTTCGACAATTGTATTTGTTAGTGTTATTGCGTCTCCTGTTTGTATAATTCTCTTTCTAAGCTCTTTAGAGGAACACTTTTCTGTAATTTGATCGATTATATGATCGTCTTTGTCCTTAAACTGACATTTGTCAGCTTATTGCCAAAGCCGTACTAGGAATTTTTCAAAATTTTCATTTGCGTCTTGTTTTATCAATCTAAAAAGGTGACGTTCATAGATCTTACTTTGTTTAGGTAGAAAGTATGCGTCGAGTTTGGTTATAGCCACTCCGAAGACATCCACTTCATCTGCTGGTGATACATTTGCATCTGGTATATTATAGAATATTTCCTGTAATTCTAGTACCAAAATGTAGCAGCGAAGCACGTTTCTTCGCACTACTCTCAATTCCAGCAGCTTCCAGGTAGATCAATAGTGCCCGCTTCCAGCGTTCCCGTCTCGTTCCTACTGTTGAAGGTTCACCCTCACAATCAAATTTCTCTAACGTGAGTTGAGAACTCATGTTATTAATAAATTACCTGGAACCATTATATAAAGGGTTTGCACTAATCTGCCCAGTTAAAATATTTGGCAATTTAATGACCAGTATGTACATCCAAAGTACCACTACTGTTGACCAAATTTTCTTTGATGGTTTGTCAATTTAATGACCAGTAGGTATATTCTCCAGCTGTTAGTCATTCTCTGATGACTTGTCAATTTAATGACCAGTTAGGTATATTCTCCTGCTGTTAGTCATTCTCTGATGACTTGTCAATTTAATGACCAGTAGGTATATTCTCCTGCTGTTAGTCATTCTCTGATGACTTGTCAATTTAATGACCAGTAGGTATATTCTCCTGCTGTTAGTCATTCTCTGATGACTTGTCAATTTAATGACCAGTAGGTATATTATACTGCTATTACCGTCATTCTCTGATGACTTGTCAATTTAATGACCAGTAGATATATTCTACTGCTATTTGATTTACTAATCATGTAGCACAAATCAAATAACTAAACATGAGGTCCCAGATTCGACTCCCAGGTCAGGCAGTGTCACTGAGTTTCTCCATAAGGAACCTCCCTGGCTTCCGGTTAATGGTAACAGGCATGCTCAACGTAATTGGTGAAACGTGGTTGCATCACACATCTCTGATTACCCCCTTGGGGAACACTAGCGTGATGTTATGTTGCAAAACAATACATTAACGAACCACTTTTTGTTTCAGCCTTCACAAAATTATTTATTTACAGTCCAATGAAAGATTCTAATGTATTAATATTTTAAATATTTCTTTCCGAAATACAATTAATTATCTAACTGTAGGAGACTACTTTTTCTTTTTTTTTTATAAAAATATAAAACTTACGGTTTTCTCCTCGTCGCCAATGTAAAATATGCACAATTATCTACACTAATAGTTGACTCGCCAACACGCCACCGCACAGGCCGACAGTTCGACAACGACTCCCCGCCCCACTACTCGGACCGGTATATATAAACGTGCGACGTGCGCGCCCGAGGCAACGTCACAGTACTGTAATCGGTTTGTAGTGCGATATAATGATATCTACATACACTACAGTACCTATAGGTACTTTCGGCTGCAAATCTCAAAAACAATTAATAGCTTAACCCTAGCACAGCTGTAATAGTGGGGGAATCAAAGTTACAGTATGTCAAAGTTATAAAAAAAAAAGTAATTTCATACCGCATCAATCAATAAAATCAAAATATCATCGAAAGCTTATGGCATGATTTTTTATAATCATCTCTGCCCTAAAAAAAATGGTCAGCTGCATTTAAGTGCGGAGGCTGACTTTCATTTGAATGATATTAAACAACTATTAGATATGAATGTAATACGTTGTAAAATGGATCACAAAAATCGAGCACTACCTCCCCTACGACTCGTCGAAATTCGCTACAGGGGGTCAAATAAAAAACAAATCACCCACATTTTACAAACATATCTATGAGGTACTGGTTTTTATTTTTAAATATTTGAATTCAATACATCGCTCGTAGGCTTTATGATTGTCTATAACCATGGCAGAAATCGTCTTTACTTCACTATTTCCGAGCACTATCAAAACCACTTGTAACGAGATATTTACCACGAACACATCAGGGCTGTGAAAAATAAAGACAACCAAAAATCCTCTCCTTGAATTAGGATCGAACCACTGGATTGAGTTACATAACTCTCAGGTCATCTCGACAGAAAGCCACTATACCCAGACTTGTAAGAGAAGCTATAGAAATGACCAAATATACGAACTTTAACCGGGAGGATGGTTTTCAATTGTCAAGAGCCTGTAATCCAGTGGTTCAACTGTGTAAAAACCGAAAAAGTTCCGTACAAGTGGCCACAGTGAGTTTCGTGTGTCGGGAACTGAATCGAGTTGTGAGTGATAGTGCTAGTTGGTACAGAGCGCAAAAAACGAACAAGAAAGAGGGCGGGCAGCCCGAATTGTCTGTTCATAAACACCCACCCGCAAAAACTTTTTGTTTTGCAACAGCGCCGAAATATCGGGAACTCAAAACAAATAATAAACATGGTAAATATCCCTTTACAAGTGTTATTGATAGTGTTAAGTGACCATGTCAGTTTAAAACTTGTTTTCGAGCATATAGAAAGACTGACAAACCGACAGAAAGATGAATTTGTCGTTACTATAAAAGCTCCTTTTTGTACCGAATCCAAATATGCTTGATTAAGAGAGTTAAGACACAAGAGTCGATGTTATTTTCACGACATAGGCGTTTCTAAACTTGGTGCTCAACAAATACAGGATAAGAAAACACCTAACTAACGTATATATATGTATGCGAAGCCTAGGTTTAGTTAAAACGAGCATATAGTCGCTTGAAATCCTATATACGACTCCCAGCAACGCCCTTTCCCGGGTTCGGCTTAAATCCCCTACAGGGCGGGCTTGCCTTGTTTTGCTCAGTTTATGTTGGCTCCGAACATCTGTGCTTGCCGTTGACCGATGAAGCAGGATAAACCAAATGCGGTGATTATAAAAAAATATGAAACGCGTCAGCTTTGAGCGATTCTTAGTAAGATGTACTCACAAAATTAGCTTAATCATTAATACGCTTTGCAAGACCTACACGTTCAAAATGTATGGAACAACTGCTTTTTATGGTAACCGTTTTAGCGTCGGTGATTCCACCCTGTATAGTTTCAGCTAAATGTACTATCTATAAAACTAATTTCACTTACGTCAGACCCTTCCTCAATAATATTATTATTATATTTCCTCCATAACTAGCTGGGTTTGGTGCTGGCCTTCATAACTTTTTTTCTGGGTTGAGAGTGAAAAAATATATTCATAAATAAGGTTTCCACACGATATAAAGTTACTTTTTTATACAACGACATACTGTAATTTGGGTTCCCCCATTTCTGGAACAGCTGACGCTCAGATCTCAGTATGGTTAAACAATGTTTTAGTATAATTTTCAACCGGTATTTAAAGACTTATTCAAACTAATCCTACCTCTTGCAGTATTAGGCTAAAGGATCCAGAACTCCAGATACTATCTTTGAGCTAAATTTTCCAAAACTTTTCGATTTTAGTTAAATATGTGATCTTTTTGTAGGCACCAGAAACAAAGTACCACATTTCAGAAAAGACTAATGGATCGGCAGACAAACCATACGTGTGTCTCGTATGCTCCAAGACGTTCAAGAAGAAAGAATACCTCAAAATACACAGCTGGACGCATATGAAGAAGGACCAAATTTGCACCTTGTGCGGGAAAGGTAAGCTCTAATTTTATTTAGCTCAAGATTCAGAAGTAAGTCACCCGGTGGGATTTCTCATCGGCAAAAATGTCGAGCTTCCATACAAGCTTTGACCCTCTATTTATTATCACTTTTAGGAATTTTCGAAAATCCTTCCGTGCGTTTAAGCCTTACGGCATTTCATACAAACTTCCAAGTCCTTATTAAAAAGTTACTAAAAACATTTTCGATAAGTCTTATAAAAAAAAAATATACTTGGAAATTTAAGTTTCTATGAAAATTATGAAAATGTTTTTTGCGTGTGAAGTTCCATTAAAATCTGTTCAGTAATTTCGGAAAAAAGGACTTGAAAGTTTGTATGAAATGACGTAAGGCGTAAACGCTCTTAATGTTCGCCTTTCGTTGTATAAGAAACTTTTGTGCTGAATTTTTAACTTCTAGACCCCTGGGGGTTTAGGCTGCCTATTCTCTGCAGTGAATAAAATTAAGATCTTTATTAAGTAGATAAACCTCCCTTCTTTACAAACTAGTGCAAAGGACTTACTTACCACCTCTTCCCAGTATACAGACGTGATGTTTTATATTACAATAACAAAAAAAAAAACCCATATAAGTAAGGTAAACGCGCAAAATTCCAACTGTCATCAACAACATATAAATAAGTACCTTATCGGCGAACCGTCCTTCAATTACGTCCCTTCGGAAGGAACCCAGGGGGGGGGCTACATCCGATGTATGGATAACATAGTAGGTACCTACCATGGCTAATAATACTGTAGTGTGCCAACCCGTTTGCGGAAGGCGGCGATTACGGCAGTATCCCCGACTGAATTGGGGGGAGGCTTAGGCAGTAACCAGGAGCAGGCAGTGAAAGATAATACTGGTTGAAGACAAAAGGGTTTCTTGACGTTATTTCCCGTGTGGTCACTTCACAAATTCACAACGGGTTCGAATTAGAGGGGGGAGTTTATTCAGTTTGGAACAGGCATGACACGATAAGGATGGCTGAAAAAAAAAAGATTTTTTGACGTTTAAATCCCTTGTGGTCAGTGTCACAAATTCACAGCGGGATTTACCTGCACTTTTAGAGTGCCACGGTCCCTGTAGCACTGTTAAACACATAATATGATTCAAAATGTAGTAACACTAGCTTTTAGACGTAGCTTTGCCAGCGTAAATATTGGAAATTATCCCTACTATCGGGATAAAAGTATCATATGTTCTCAGGTCATGCTTTACCTATAGGTAAACCTCAATTTCTTCAAAACTCTTCAGCCGTTACGGCGAGAGACTGGCAGAGATATTTTTGCGTCGATATAGGTCCCTAATTCCCATTTCATCAGCTATCATCTACATTACTAAGACTTGCAACCGTTACCCGCATGCATTTTCTATAAACATGTTCTGCGAGTGTCTAAAAGCCCCAAGGTTTTGCTCAGCCCTTCCCTGACGCTCTGTCGACCCTTCTTTCGTTAGTCGTGCACGTGTGTAATTTTATTTTAGAAAAAAAGGGGAGGGTGACTTTTCAAACGGTTTTACTAAGCTGGCTGGGAATAAAAATGTATACTCAAGCACAAAATACATTATATTACTTACAGAAAATGTAAATATGTAACAAATATTCAAAAGTTCTTTTCAGCTCAACTATCTATTGACATCGTGAGATATTAAAAGTAGACTGCCAATACAAAGATAGGTAAAATTATAGTGAGAATAATACATATTTGAAAATATGGGCCAAAACTTTTCGATAGAATTAATTACCTAATAAAAATACCTAATTATTTGCAACTTAGCTCAGTGTATGACATGTTTGCCCTTGACAATTTTGTCATGGATCGAAAGGTTGTTATTCAAGTAAGGCAGAGTACGGCCGTTTATTATTTATAAAATATTTGAACGCGTGCCCGAAGTGCCAAAGCCAAGGTCGCGGCTAGGGGGTGTGGTTACACCCCCACGAATCGTTGGCAAGCCGTAAATAGGTATCAAGTTTCAGAATATTCCATTATAGTAATGAGTACCATAACACAAATACTGAATTTTTTGGCGTGGAGGTACTTTAGTTTATACGAAGCTGCTTTTTTTTACAATTTGCACCTTAATAGATGATGCGGATCGTCATTCTTAATTCAATATTCCAAGTCTAATCATTGAAAGTTTTAAAATATAACATATCTAGCCAGAACGATTCAGTAACGTAGCAGGCTGCGCGATAAACCATAGATTTTGTCCTATTTTTAAAACGAGGGGTAGAAGGCTAGCGCCCCTCCATTTATGATCCGGCGTTAACTTTGTAATATACTTTTTTTATAACGAAGATCTCGTTTTCGATGACTCAGCGGGGACCATTCAATCCAAAAAGTTTTTACTCTTAGCGCAGGTAGGTCTGACTCAGATGGTAGCCATAAACGAAAAAAAAACCTTTCTTACTAAGAATGGAGTAGAGGAAAACTGACTTTATTTAAAACGTTTTTTGATTCTTATTTCATTGTTCCTTCTTAGTAGGGGTTGATAACATTTGGTACCTATATTTCATCTTTATCCTCAAAGTTCTCTCGAGGACCTAATGTTTTTCAAGGCTATGTTAAGGAACATTTTAGAATATAGCAACATACATAAATAAAGTCACGGCTTTTTCCCATGGGGGTCAGTCAGAAACCACAGAGAACCACTTGCTTCGATCCGTACTTACTACTTCTGCTTCGCCCACTTCATATATCTGGTGGCCTACTATTGTTTTAATCTTATTCCAGAGTGGGAAAGAGATGGCGCTAGATGTCCTCTATAGCTCCTTCTCTGTCGCACACTGGAATAAGAATAAAACAATGCTGCTATAAGATGTCATAGTAATCCCTCTTTAAAATAGAAGTGTAATATAAACTAGTTTTAGTACGTGCATGCCTGAGAGATATTTCTCGTCGGCTTGTAAAGCCATGTCAAGCCCATGAGCGGCATTAGAACTCTGATACCAGGTTTTGCACTAACTAGACGAAAAGTACACGCAAAACAAGTTTAAATAGCATTATATTAACAATTTATAAAAGCCATTCCCACAAGCGCCCAGCCAAAGGAATATTACAGTTTTTTTTTCGTCTCCCATTTTGAGTCACTAGGGAGCAACCCCAGCCCCTCCATTTTTTGCTATATCTTTTTATTTTGGGCGAGCTAAAAGGGTGCCCCTCCCCTTTGTATTGGTTTTTATGGGTCTCGGGTATTTCTGAATAAATGTTCAAAAGGGTTTGCTTAAAGTTTCACGGCTCCGAAAAGGATGAGCTTTACTTTTGGGACCAACAAATAATAAAAAGGGATTTCTAATGAAGTACATTCGTGACCTACGAATTCAAGAAGTATGTGTGTTGAACTCGTAGATCCCGGCCAAGCATGATCCCTGTTCCTCTTCTACACAAGTTACATTCATGGAAGCTCGGGGCTACGGCCTGTTAAAAACGAATAAAAATGTTTGATAAGAGGTCGGTACATTTTAAAATCAATACACAAACTTGCTCTTCTAGACTTACTTGTAGTCTTCTATTAGACTAGCGTTTGCCCGCGGCTTCGCTCGCGTTAATTTAGAATTTGACAATAACCGGTTCGGACACGTGGCGCCATCTATTATCATAAGAATTATTATTGTATATTGTATGTTTTGGCACTGCCAATGCGACTATAACAAATGACACATAAGTAAATTCTTTAATATTATTGCGCTGTTGGAATTTGAAATCTTGGTTCTTAGCCGAGCGTTGTAAAACTCACTGTTGGTTTGTTTAGCTGCCACGTAATATCCGGAAAAATGATAATTCTAACAACATGGTCGGAAAAATTTCCAACTGCTCGAATCATATTTTAGCTGTCGAAAACTTAACGTACTTTTAACCGAGTGCGGTGTACGCAACAACGAAAGGGGGATAACTTCAATTTTGTCGTCTCCATGACTGGGGGTGGGGATGTCCCCCTCGCTTCTAAACAAATTGACAGATTTTTAAAAATGTAAAGTTGATCGATTGAATTTTAAATCTCGTTTTTCTTTTTTAAATTTTATTTTAGGATGACGTATACTGTGATCTGGGATCCTATGGGAAAATTACTTTAAATGATTTTAGTCCCGTCACCTGCAGTTATAATAATAGTCATTATTATCCAACCTTTATCTCAATTTATTCGGGATCTACGCAGTGTAACCGCTTTCATACTTCTCTATGAGTCAACTCAGTAGTCACCCCTTTACTAAAACATCATCAGCAAGTAATACATTAGCATAACATCAAGCCTGTTATCCCCGAAAGGGTTGGGCAGAGGTGTGCTAGTTACGAGTATACCCGCATTTCGCCAGTTATGTTTAATTCTGATCTAATAAGGGGTGAGTCTTTTGCCATCAATCGGGACAAATCCAGACGTCACGAAGACGATTTGTGCCCGATCTACTAAGAATTTTCTAAGTATTAATAGTTCTAAGTATTCAAATAGGTACTTATCTTGCTTCACCCAAGAAACACGTGTAACTTGCTTAAAGTCGTAGGAAAGTAAGTGCCCCCCATTTCGATGTTAAACTAGTTTTAGTGTGAGACCATCGCTAGGGGTCGTGTCGTGACCTTTGTCTCCCAGCCAGTCTACCCTTGTCTAAGAGCTTTGTTCCTCAATCTTATTAAAAGCTCATGGACTGCCAGACTAGACCCCGCCCTTACATACAGCTATCAGCAGTGCCCAGGTGTATTCGTACATCTAGCACACAATACTAACCATTTTTATAGGTATGTAGCTAGACCTCTCTTCTTACTTTTATCCCATGTAATGGGGATCCACTTAACCTATTATGCTATCATTTACACCTTTTCCAGTAGACTTTTATTCCAGACTGCTACAGCTAAAACGATTAATTCAAAGTTACTCTACAATAAAAAATCAGAAGTCTCTTGTAGTATTTTACATAGTCAACTTTTAAATTATAAACTTGAATTAAAAATAAAATCGTAAGCGTTACATCCCACACGTTGGATTGGAAGGGCACCCTCCTTAAATTTGTCCCCTCCATTTTGCACTCGCCCCCTCAGAAAGGCAAGAAGTAAAAAACTTAGTTAACTCGGCGTGTATGAGCAGATGTTTGAATCTCGACGACGCAAAATAAGTATCTAGGAATCGTAGCAGTTAGCGTTTTCTGTAGTTTTTACCAACCCCTTTAGGAATAAGTTGTTAGTTTATGCATGTATACTTAAACGATGGCTCACTTAAACAATAAATCACTGAACACGTTTAGTTAGTTTAAAACACTGTGCCTGTCAACATCAAACGTTTGGTAGAGAAACAGAACAATTTTACAAGTTAGCGTTTTACGTTAAGTAATTTTTGGTGCAAATGGGCCTAAAAGCAGAACTGCCTCCTCTTTCCACAAGTTCCATTCCACCAAAATATGTTAAGATTATCGCAATATCATCATATCAAGATATGAAAGCAACGTGATGCAACGATAACATTGCAGCATAGGCTTGCTTTCTATCTTTGCGCAGTGAGCGGGCTGGCCTTGCCCTCTCGTCCGCAAGCCCGTAGGGTCCGTGCGAACCGGTTGGGCCCGTTACTCGAGATGGGCAGCTGACGTCATGAGGGTACATCCCCCTCTCGATGCGGCAAATACCTCGGGGTTGATGGCATGGAGTAAAGGATTATGTTGGATATGGACAGTGGCTTGATGTGTTGAATTTTGTAACAGAGTTAACTTTATACTGTTGTGTTTTGTATCAACACACATGGTGTGTCAAGCCAAGTTCGGGGAAGAACATAGCGGTGTCGTATTTAACATGAATAATATCATACTTTTGTAGGTCTAGAAGTTGATTTTCGGGACTGTTCGAAAGAGATACCGTGGCCCTGGAACACAAAGGGCTTAGAAGGAACATGGACGGGTTTTAGTCAGTACAAGTCTGACACACCCTTCCGCTCCGCCCAGAGCAGGGGAGGGTCATTTAATGATATCCCATCCGAAAAAAAAGGGGTTGGACTAGACCAACAAGTTGCAATTTTTGGTAACCTTATTTTTTTTTTAATATTTTAAGATTTAGTTTCTATCAACAACTCATCCAAAATATCTAAACCATTTTCAGTCATTCAACTTAGATATAAAGGTAGTTTATTGGGAGTGTCTGGAAAAAACCTAAAACTAAAAATTATAGATGAGTACAAAAGGGTGTGCACGGGACTAATTTTTCACACGGATAGCGTTGTCATGTCGATCCCCCCTTTTTATTGAGCAGATGCATGGAGAGGGTGACCAACACGTAACAGTGTTTGGAATCAACAACACACTAGCACTAGCACTTTTATAAACTCCCAATAAGAGTTTTAAACCTGAGGTATTGGCTGAAATAATTTATATTTTAAACTTTTTCACAAATGTATCGATTATGTGTAGGGCATCGAAACCCGGTGTCGATCCCATAGTAAACCCGGGAAAAACGACTTTTGCATGCCCTGAATTGGTTAATGATTAACCATATGTCGCAGGATACTGTTACCCAGTAACCGGGTTGTGGAGGTCAGATAGGCTGTCGCTTCATGTAATATACTGGTATTCAGCTGCATCCTGTTAGACTAGAAGTTGATCTTCTTTGTTAGAAAGAGGCCAGGCAGATGAGTACTTTGTACGGTGGCAGCAAAAATATTTATGAAGAGATGCTACATTGCTTAATGCTATTTTAAAATTGACGACCCTGGTGTTCAGTAGCTCTGCATGTTATATTACCCAGGGGCGGTTAGGAAAGGGGGTCGTACTCTCCTTCGCCCAGAAATCGCCAACTAAGATAGTTAGATCCCCTGGGGCCTGATTCCACAGTAGGTAGGAGATAGCGATATCAGACACATGTCAGTCGATGACCCATTCCATCCGGACTCGTGCGTGCTGCTGCGTAGTTTGATAACGTGTGTATTTTTATTATTCACATACTATTTTTTATAAGCTTTTATTTAACTTGCCTTGTTAGTGTGGATTGGTCAAATCTTGCAACTGAATATGAAATTAGTTCTTCCCAACCAATACATTTTTACGACAGACATGACTTGATGCTGTAGCCAGGAACGTCTCCTGACGATAGAACTCCTCAACGGATAATAGCACGGGCTTGAAACTTTGTATAGGCGTTTAATTTTGATAGATTCAGCCCGCATTCAAGTATTTCAGTCAATTATTTAGACGTACAACTATCGGCTCGGATTTTGAAAGCTGGCCTTAACCTGCGCAGTAGTGTATTATTGGGTGGGTTTGGTGTTTTGCCATATATGTAAGAAGCACAAAGGGACCCCACCTCCACTCTGTCGCCGAGCGCTCAAGATCTAGGGACCACTCTCCAAGTCCGTAAACAAGAAAACGGGTCCGCCAGTAATCAGCTTTATACTTCGAAATGAACCCTACTCCCTAATATTTTCGGATACATGATTTTTTTAAACACATCGGGAGTAAGGACAACTGTCCAATCGTGTTGTCATTCATTTTTATTTCGGGCCCCAAATGAATCTTATATCCGTAAGTGATACGGAGTAGGACACGACCGTAACTTTGGCCGAAACTACGGATTTCGTGCTTAGAGAGTAGACCCCCTGTGCCCCTGTATCTGTAGTCTGAACTATCGTGGTGAAAAGATTAGGCAGCAAGACGCTGCATTGCCGAGTGCTAGCGATCCAATGTGCGCCGGGTGTTTGGAATCGCATTACCTACGTACAGAATATCAAGTCCGTGTACTTGTTCAATTGTATTGATTAGTGAAGCATAAGAGGTAGAGTCTGGCTCTCATCCACCAAAAATAAGGACCAATGGAACCTAAATCAGTAACAACAACGAATTTAAAATATTCTAACAGTAGAACATTTTACATTCTAGTAAAACTGAATCTTTTCCTAAAACAATATAACATCATTATTTTTCTGCCAGTAGTGATTATTCGAGATTGTTTTATTTTTTGCTCGATTCGAGGGTCGTCTGTGTTTTTAGGTTAATTGTTCCTCAAATTACATAATCACTAATCAGGGGGGTGTCAAGGGTGGGGCAGGTTTAACGTAACCTTGGAATTCGTCCTACCCAAAATACATATTTGTACTTGTTTTTCGCTATTACTACAGAAGTGGATGAATTAACGATCAGCGTTTACCAATATTTTACCACCATATCCGTTCTGTGAGAATACTACAGATCTCCACCTGCTATAATCCTTACTTACGCGTTTTGCTTAATCCTCATTTAAAAACCTAATTTTATTTACCTATCTTAACTAATATTGTAAAGAGGTACTTTTTAGGGTTCCGTACCTCAAAGGCAAAAAACAGAACCCTTATAGTGTCACTTTGTTGTCCGTCTGTCTGTCAAGACCTTTTATCTCGAGTTGAAATTCAAACCATATACCTATTCAGATCTACAGTCCCATCAAGCTGTGAAAAAAACAAACTTCTAAGTTAACGTAAAAAAAAATATACGGCCGTTTATGCCGCAAAAAAAACATATATTTCGACACTCCAGGCAATCAAAATGTATAGGGTACCTCCTGTTGACCAAGAACTATGAAATTTGGCAAGTAATATCGTCTTATACTACAAGTACAGGGAAACATAAAAAAAACTATACATTTGTAAAAATATATTTTTATGATTTAATTAACGAGTATAGCTAAAGTGAATTGAGTGAGTACGGAACCCTCGGTGGGTGAGGCCCACTTGCACTTGTTCGTTTTTTTTAATGTTACTCCCGTCCGCACTTTAAACTCTGGAAGTGATCCGATTAAAATATATTTCACTGGTAGAAAGCAGCGCTATTGGAGAGTGCCGTAAGCGGACGAAGTCGCGAGCAGAAGCTATAGTTCTGGTTAAAATCTTTCGACAACACTATCCATCTTTGACGTTAATTCCCCTGTGAGAGGGATCGAAGGATCAAGTTGTTATGAGGATATGTGTAGATAATAGATTAGGTAGGTGTATTTTTATAGCTTAGTAGCGACCCGCCCGCATCGCACTGGTGCAATATACCACGTTTTTATGACAGCCATGACTTGATCTAGCAGCCAGGAGCGTCTCCTCACGAAATAACTCCTCAACGGTTAATAGCAAGGACGCCAAACTGTGTTATACGCGTTCATACACAACACTAAATTTCTTCACTTAATTTTGATAATTTTTTTTATGCAAATTGTTTTTGTTTTTTTTTATGATGGTGGACACCTCATTAAAATCTAATGTGAACTCGGTGATCATAAAGACACGAAAAGCAACTATGTTTCATACCACGTTAAGATTTGGAATAGCCATCTATAACCAACTATTAAGTAAGTCTGTATTATTCATCATCATCTACCTGCCCTTGTCCCATTCTACTTGGGACCGGCACCACGTTTTTCTTTTTCCTTTCTCCCCTGTCAGACTTTACGGCATCATTTACTCCTCTCCATTTCATATCATTCCTCGTACCATCCATCCATTTTTTCTTTGGCCTTCCTCTACATCCATCAACATTCATATCCATCACTATTTTAGTCACATGCTGATCATCCCTCCTCTTTACATGTCCATACCAAGACAAACGAATTCCTCTTAATTTTTCTGTAACAGGCGCCACTTTCAAACACAAAAGTATCATTTGGCTTCACAAAATTGAAACCTTTGACCTGAACCAGCAACAAAATCAGCCACCCACATAAGATGCCCATATCCAGAAAGTACATACATAGACAGGAATATGACTATTACTAAATTGGTTCTTAAATCAAAGGCGCGCGACGCGTCGGCCGCACCTATGCTGCGTTAGGTAATCTACTGATGTGCCTATGGTGCGCGTGCGTCACAGCTCGCTGCTTTATCCGGGCTGTACATATTACCTAAGATACATTTATTTCGGTTCATGATCTCTATTTTAAATGCTGCTTGTAGTAAGAAGAATCGGGCCGACTATCATGGCGTGGACATTGTGATGAGAGACTAAAAGATGCCAGTCATAAAAGTAAACAAAAGAGTTAAGATAATAATATCTACTTATCTTATACTAGCTGTCCGGCGCAACTTCGTTTGCGTCACATTTTCCCCGTTTTCGCAACATTTTTCTTTGCTGCTCCACTCCTATTGGTCGTAGCGTGATGATATATAGCCTATAGCCTTCCTCGATAAATGGGCTATATACCACTGAAATATTTTTTCTAATCGGACCAGTAGTTTCAGAGCCTATTCAATGCAAACAAACAAACGATCAAATCTTTCCTCTTTATAATATTAGTTTAGATTACATCAGCTATCTGCCATTGAAAGTCCCGTCAAAATCGGTCCAGCTATTCCAGAGATTAGCCGGAACAAACAGACAGACAGACAAAAATTGTAAAAAATGTTATTTTGGTATATGTACCGTATGTACATTCATATGCATGTAGTAAAAAGCGGTTAATTTAATATTACAAACAGACACTTCAATTTTATTTATTTGTATAGATGCTGCTTTTAGTAAGAAGAATAGGGCCGCCTATCATGGTGCGGACATGTGATGAGGGACGAAACGCATGTGATTAAAAGAGGTATTGCTTTAGCTAATGGATGCTGAAAAAGATATCAGAAATATCAATCATCATTCTCTTGCCCTTATCCCAATTCATTTGGGGTCGGCGCAGTACGTCTTCTTCTTCCATACCTCTCTATTACTTGTCATCTCATGAGATACCTCCTTTCTTGCCATATCATTTTTCACACAGTCCATACATCGTTTCTTTGGTCTTCCTCTACCCTTATACCCATCCACATTCATACTCAAAACTTTCCTCACGACATTTTCCTCGTTTATATAGACAGACATATCAATAAACATAAAAAAACATATCATCAAATAAACAAAAGAGTTAATATCTACTTTACTAATATCATGATATTCATAATATATGTATTATTAGGCACAGCCTTAACAACTGGGTTTGGTATCATAAAATTTTGCACAAGAGGAACTAAGGACGAATTAAATAAATCAGCCCCTAAAGGGGAGAGGGGATGGGAATTCGTCATTTATGAAGTTAGAATCGTGGAATTTGGTACTACGGGAGAAAAGTTAGTTGATGAAAAGGTTTTTAGAAACTTATTCCCCTAAGGATCCAGAAAAAGTTGCCAATGGGAAATTCCATCGAGCACACGGCTTCAATAAAACAGCATTTTATATTGTTTGTAGTGAAAAATGCTAATAAACTGGTGTTACTAACATTGTTTTGTCCTATCGACACACCTTTGACACTCCCTTATTTGAAATCTCGTCCATATTTGTGTCGCCAAGCGTGTGTAACTATAGTGTGTCCTAGATCTTGTGTGATACTTGGACATACATATTGTGTTCGCAATGCATTAGCTTAATTTACATATCCAGTGTACTTAGTAAATGTTCTGTGTTTATGACCGATAGGGCCAGCATTTAGAAGACCACTTGAATAGATACATATAGATAAACATGTATTTATATTTTGCTAGAACTGTTTGTGCAATAGGCGCTCTCCCTATTAAAACTTACTCAGCTAAGCTAAAGCTGAGTGTACTAATAGGTACTCTCACACACACCTTTGCCTAACCCTTTGGGGATTACAGGAGTGATGTATGTAACTGCTGTTTCAGGGTTCCGTACCTAAAGGGTCAAACGGGACCCTATTACTAAAAACCAAAAAACTTCGTTGAAACTTCGTTGTCCGTCCGTCTGTCACCAGCCTGTATCTACCCGTGATAGTTAGCCAGTTAAAATTTCTACAGATTATGTATTTCTGTTGCCGCTATAACAAGAAATACTAAAATTGAATATAATAAATATTTAAGAGGGGCTCGTTTTTATAAATAATGGTACGGAACCCTTCGTGCACGAGTTCGACTCGCATTTGGCTGCTTTTTGGTAATTACTGATTCTAGGAGCAAAGCAAATAAAAAGTTTAACCACACATAATATATTTAACTGTCTAACTAAGGTAGGTAGCAGTAGCTTCCTAGACACTTATCTTAGAGACATTAGTCCTTCGGAATTCCTTGTATAAGTTTATTACAGACTTCAAAAAAGGAGAAGTAAATGTATTTATCATGATAAATCAAATCTCTGTAAGCGTTTCATAACTTCGCTTAAAGGAACGCTGCTCAGGAATACCACTCAGGAGTCTAAACCAGCCGGTTAGGGGAAAAATAGCAATAAGAAACATTTTTTTTTGTCGGTTCTATTATTGTATCTTTAACTTCAGTCAGCATCGCCAGTCGTTTCAACAGAGCTCGAAGCAGTTTGTTGTGAGCTTTTCGTCTATCTCATCCAGCAGTTTCTTCCAACCTTTATTATCATTTGCAGATATCATCCCAGCACGCGTAGCATGGCCACTGTAGAAACGAGTTTTGTCTACAGAAGAATTGACATAATGACAGATAGACAATGGCAATGTGTCAGTTTGTCGATTCTTCCGTCAACATAACCCGTTTCTTCGGCGGTCATGCTACGCGTGCAGGTCGTTTCCCTGGTTCAACATATTTGACATAGCATGGGTAGTGCATGCCTTTCATCATTCTCTTGCCCTTATCCCAATTAATTTGGGGTCGGCGCAGTACGTCTTCTTCTTCCATACCTCCCTATTTCTTGTCATCTCATGAGATACTTCCTTTCTTGCCATATCATTTTTCACACAGTCCATCCATCGTTTCTTTGGTCTTCCTCTACCCTTATACCCATCGACATTCATACTCAAAACTTTCCTCACGACATTTTCCTCATTTCTCCGCATCACATGCCCATACCACGACAACCTATTTCCACGCATCTTTTCAGTCACCGGCGCCACTTTCAGACTTCCTCTAATGTACTCATTCCTTATTCTATACATTCGCGTAACACCACACATACCCCTTAGCATTCTCATCTCAGCCACATGCAGTGCCTTTCATTCATCCCTTTTGTGGCCCAATCGATCATAATAATAACTTCGGGTGAATGGTTTCTATGGATCTTTATAAACACCCCGTCATGTTTCCGATGCGCTGTTTCATAAATATGTTTGGCTACCGACAGCCTAGATTTGAATGGATGGTCCTGTCTGTGTACCAAGTTCAGTTTTTTTTATCACAATCTCACAATTTCTTCGGAAGGTACACCGCGACTTTGAAAATATGGAACCTCCTTCATGACAGAAACTTTGCCAACTTTTTTCCAATTTGACTTTGACGTCCTCTTCCGGTTCATATTTGATTTCTATTTTTGGTACAATATTTGGCTGTGACTTTTCCGTTTTTTGTCATCAAAACAAACAGGAGGTCGCACACTCTACATGCCACGAAAATCACTGCCTAGACAAACCAGCATTGTATAGAAAGTAGAACTTGTCGCGAGTCGCAACTTGCCGCTCAACTGCCACATTTTTGCATGATATGCTTCTTCGTCGAGGTCAACAACCAAACTGCCCGGTTTTTCACAAAACAAACACCCCATCAAGTTCGGTCTTTCGAGACTAAATCTTGCACTGACTTTGTGAAATTAATTAACACAATAACTAAAATCTAGAAAAACGGGCAGCGTTAGGACGCGATGGAACTGAGGTTGCAATTGCAATCCAAAGATCTATGCCCTTAATAATAACTTATTTGCTAGAAGCTGCGCGGCGCAGCTATCTCGCGAACGAACAGGTGACAGTGGGAGGGAGGATTCGAGGGATAAGGGGGGCGCCACGTGGCACAGAATTAATACCGAGAGTCCCACGAAGATTCATTTTACAGCCATTTCCTAGCAACCAACGCTTATTTTTGACCCAGATACTCAGGTGAAAAACTGCCGAAAAGATATCGGAGCATTACATTTTAAAGAAGCTTTCATTCTGCGGTCTACCAATACAAATTAAACATAGAGCAAAGTGAAGCTGATAGTTAGATGAAAAACCACTCAATAATCGTATCTACTCGTACTATAATATCATGAATTCATGATGTTTCAATTTTAAATGTTCTTCTCACAACCTACCGTTCAATAAGGATTATAATTGAACAAATGAATTACATGGCAACAAATAGACGTATTAACTAGCTTAGGTACTATAAAAAATCTTTAAATTTTTAACTTAAAAAATACTACCATAAAAGAAAACCCCCATAATACCAAATAAAGTACAAAGGAAGCACTTGTCAGCCACGTATGACCTACAATTTGTACAACTTATAGTGTATAGCCGCTCAAATCAATATCGAGTGCCCAGTTTACAATTACGTAGCGAACACATATGCACGCCTAGCAACGGGCCAGTCGACCTTTTTAGACCCTCCCCTATTTTAGGGGCGATCCCCCATGGGCCTTACGAGGGGGCACGGTTAGGGTGGTTCAAGGGACGCTAGATTATGGACGGTTTTAGAGATCTAATTTATTTTGGGGAGGGGTCTTTGGGGGGTTCAGGACGGGATTATTTTTAGGGTCGGCTCCGACCCCTACAAATGATGAAGCAGTGACGAACGTTTCTTGCCGAGATTAAATTTGGTTTGCGCATTTGAGTTTAGTTTTGCTGAAACGGTATAACCCATAGCAAAATTTCTTCCCTTTTCTGAAGTAATTGTATGATTTTGGATAGTTCATTTTGTATCTTTTCCATTTGTTTTTTGGACTGATTCTGCTGGTTAGCAAAATACCTTATTTGGAGAACATACTTAGACGTAGTTACCTGAATTCTTGAGAGATTATGGGTAAAAAACCATTTCATGTTACTGATTTTTACTCATAATGCAACAAGTTTCTTCACCGTGCTTTTATTCATAGTGCGTGCAGACGACTCTACTAATTTATTCATCTTTGACTAGTGGTTCGCAGAATTGAAAAGGCATTGTACCTCTGCGTGCGCTGTACTTACATGGTTTTGTGCTTTTGTATAGCAATTAGAGTACCTATACTGCGAAATTATATGATCAGATCTGTAGTATTCATTTTCACCGTCCACTTTTCATGTATCATTTTACAATGTGAATAAATAATAATAGTAATAAGTATAGTAATAATGAGGTTGGTCTAGGTAGAGATATAAGTCTCTAATTTCAGTAATGCGGTTTGTATTTTGTTTTGTTTTAATCTGTTAGATATTGACTTCACATCCCAAAATGTCTCGATCATCATCATCATTCTTTTGCCCTTATCTCAATTCATGAGGTCGGAGCAGCATGTCTTCTTCTTCCGTTCTTCTCTATTACTTGTCACCTCATCAGACACCTACTTTCTTGCCATCGTTTCTTGGTCTTCCGCTACTCTTATTCTCATGCACATTCATACTCAAAACTTTCCTCAAAATCTCTCGATATAGAGAACATTGACCAGAGAGTAAAATTTTATACGAGACATTTAACATCAGCTCATAGGTACTTGTAGTATCTGTGTCAAACTGACCGATGTGGTGACTGGTGACCCATAGTATAGCGAAGTTGCAGATGGCGGGTATCGATTTTGTATTCTATTTCTTGTACTATCGTGAACTGGTGCTGGTTGAATGTATAGGGGATGGACGTACAGGATTAGATATAATGAGTTATGCTTTGACAAGCCGGTGCCGATGATTGGAGGAGGACTGTCAACAATCGGAAATACCCCGTAGGGCATGAATTATCATAAATCATTCCTTAGAAGTGCTCACTTTTAGACATGCTGCGCTGACCCGAAATAAATTGGGATAAGGGCAAGAGACTGCAGACTGTCTGTTAGTGAGTGAACTTAGATTTTCATAAAGTAGATTTGTTGTTGAACTTTATTAGAAATGAATACATAAATACTATCACGCTTGGGTGGGACGGATTTGGTAGAGGTGTACCTAAGTTAAAAAAATATCAAAGTAATATGAGACAACAAATAATTTAAGTACAAACCCGGTCCCCCGGACCCCAGTCCGGTTTGGTACTGATGAAGTCACATGAGAGATACTTACTTTGGCTTTGGTAACAAATCTGCGATGCCGCTAGTATTGCCGTCGGTAACCACTTATCGCAAGTGTGACCCCTCCTTTCTTGCAACATTTTTATCAGTTTATATTTTGTTTCTCTCCAGCTTTCCACCTAGAAGACCAGCTACTGAATCACATGAACGAACACTTGCAGCCGTACACCCTGTACAGCGGGGATGAAGATTATGCTCAAGGGGAGCCGATACAGAGTGATTATGTAAGTACACTAGTTTTCAAATACACACATCAACACGGTCTAGGGATATTTTTAAAAAAGCAAATTATTATCAATGTGTTAATTATTTATATGACATGTATATATTTAAAAGATACGTGATTTAATATTCTACCATTTTTTTAATAATGGTTAAGGTACTTCGATTAAAATTTCAGGATTTTATGGAAAAAAAATGAAGCATAGACGGAAACCGTATATGAATTAACTTTTAATTTATGAGTAAAAACTGAAAAAAAAATAGAAAAATAATTTAATTTGTGTTTATAAACTTGAAGTTAGTAGTCTGAGAAAGCGCCCATGATGTTCATAACACATAGGCAACGATTCGGCATGCTCAGAACAAGGTTGTCAATGTCTTGCTGCGGAATATTGTCCCATGTCCGTCTGAGGTGCGCAAAAAGTTGATCTTCTGTAGCCAGATTTTCAGGAACTTCCTTCAGAGCTCTTCTTTGCAGCATATCCCACGCATGCTCAATGGGATTTAGATCTGGCGTTGAGCTCGCGCAGTAATTTGCAAAAATCGGTCTTGTCTGGGGGTAGTGATGCGACTTGGCCCCCGGTGCCTCTCCGCTACTTTACCTGTGGCACGATAGCGTGTCCACAATCTTGAAATTACATTTTGGTGGGTCCCTATGGCCTCAGCAACATTACGCTGAACAGACCCAGCTTCCAGCATTCCCACAGCTCGTAACATCTCCGCCCTCGTCAAATGTTGGCGTTGCATGGCTACAATACCTCAATTTTAACTTTATCTTTCGTTTAAAAATGAAAAAAAAAACTGTAAGTAAACGTAATTCGTATTGTTTTCTAAATTTCGCACAAATGAAAATTCCCTCTCCTACACATCAAGACATTTTTATGCCACCGAAACAAAAGAATTTTCAAAAATTTGAATTTGGAATTAGTCTGAGATAAATTACAAACAAATCGGTGTATAAAAGATTCCAATGCGGCCAGTACTTTTCGAGTTATTTAATTGAGTATGAAATATCCCTAGACCGTGTTGATGTGTGTATTAGTTAGGAGCTACCCTTCTATGAACTTTTGGGAATTATAAGTTGCTTTTATAAAATAATGGATGGCCTGGTACTGATGATTCCTTACTGCAAAGGTTCTAACCGAATTAGGTTAAAATAGAAGAAGGCGGAATTCAAATTTAAAGAAAAAAAAAGAATCTATTTTGAATTTCGCGAGCATTCTTGGCGCTTCCATCCTTTGCAGTGAACCGAGAGAACTTACAGCCTTTCCGTATTTTAAAAAGATGTCTCATTAGGAAAAGACAATTATCGATTCATCTCTCCCTACTTTGATGAATTCGGTGTTTATTTTTACCGACCAACACTCAGCAGTTGCTCTTACGACTACCAGCACGGCATGCACAGCATGACCACTATACAAACGAGTTTTGCCTACGCAAGAATCGACTTAATGACGTCTTCCCTCCCTGCTTTGATGGATTCGGCGTCTATTCTTACCGAACGCAGTTGAAAACGAGTATTTCCTATGAACCGATTGCCGGATCTGACCTCTAGGATAAGACAAATCAACAACGAAATAATTAAAAACAACATGAGTCAAGGAAAATAAATTACCAATTGTTGCCAAAAACTTATTTGGAACTATGGATCTTAGAGTTAAAATAGACTTTTGCAGTACTATAGGTCAATGGTATTTGACATTATAATTTGACCTTTGTGATGAACATTTTACTGTACTTACCGTCAAACCGTTAGACTCAGATGAACGGGGGAGTGAAGGGAGCTGTGGAACGGTAGCGTGCTAACCTTTCTGTTTCTCTCGGTTTTTGCAAATATCTAAAGTGTTGGAATGTCCCCTAAAACAAACTGAAAGCGTGGTTGCGTGCTTCAGAAAATTATGGGCAACCTTGATTAATCATCTACTAGCAAAAAAATCACTTTTTTGTATGGGAGCCTTAAATATTTATTTTATTATGTTTTTAGTATTTGTTGTAATAGCGTCAACAGAAATACATAATCTGTAGAAATTTCAATTGGCTAACTATCATTCATGAAAACAAAGTCTCAGTAATAGGGTCTTGTTTGACCTTTTGGGTACGGAACTCTAAAAATTGTTGGTGAGCTTGTTCCATCGTATGTAGATCCATCAATAGCGAGTCTGATAGTTTTAATCAACTTCACGTTTCTCAGTCCACAGCTGATCATAAGCCTCTCCCAAAGCTGCTCCGCAATACCTATCTTGTGCATCCAGTTTGTCACATGCTTCTAACTCATCATCAGCCTCGCCTTTACTCAACCACGTTTGAGTCGGCTTCCAGTCTAACCGGATGCAGCTGAATACCAGTATTGAATTATTTAACTAATTAATATTAAAAACAAGCTTTTTCTTTCTATTCCAGGCAACAGACAACAGCCTCTTAATAGCGCGTTCAGAGCGCCAACAGAAGGAGAGTCGTCCCCACGAGTGTGACATCTGCCACCGACGGTTCAAGAGGAAGCAGCATGTGAAGACACATCGCCGCGTGCACGAAAAGGTGGTCTTCAATGTGTGGTGCTCTGCTTGCGGAGAAGGTACGTGCAATAGTCGGCTGTAACTGCAGGCGATAGAGTCGACAGTTGGGTGTGTCTTACTAGGTATTCCACTTAGATGCTGTTTGTCTAACAGAATCCCCGACGGAATAAGCAGAAATATAAACTTTAGGCGACCAGCGAAAGACGACCCGAAACACATTTCTCGGGCACAAGTCCAGACAACAACAACTAGTGACAATGTCCTTAAGCAAAGAAAATTTTGCCCTAATTGTGAGTCAAACCAAGGAAGCAACACTGAGCAGTTGCTCTTACGACTACCAGCCCGTGTAGCATGTACATTGTAGAAACGAGTTTTGTCTACGGAAGAATCGACTTAATGATAGATAGACAAAGACTATCTCTCAACCAAGCAGTAAAATAAAAATATTTATAACAACCCATCTGTAATCGTAGAAATATTTTACAGTACACACCGTACAGTAAGAGCCCCCGCACAGTATAGCCACCAGTCGCCGCTACTAATCGCGACCACCAGTGGTTCAGTCAGACCACTACACGCCGCCACCAGTCGCAGCCACTGGTGGCTGGATGCGGCTTTCAGTGACTGCCACTTGCGGCAGTTGCTCAAGTCGTACTCAACAGAGGCGGACGTGTTTGTCAAAAATGGACGCACTGTTGATTTCGTTATTGTTGCTTATTATACTAAAACGTAGAAAACGTCGCCACAAGACACAAACGTCACAAAGTCGCCACAAAATTCGAAAAAACGCGGCCACAAGTAGCGAGCGCGGTCGACTCCCGCAGCTTGTGGCTCGGACGCGGCCACTCAAACGCTCGGTGTCCGCCGATGCTATACAAAATGTATGCAGAAACGCGACCGCAACTTGTGGCGGCCACTAGTCGTTCTAATGTGGACGCCACTAGTGGCTCAATGTGCGGGGGCTCTAAATCCTCATTTCACCTGTTATGTTTGAATCCCATGTAATTGGGTGCGAGCCTGTTGCCATCAACCGGGCAGAAATCCAAAGACCAAGTTCTACTTAGAAATTCCATGTGGAGAACCCCAACAATTCATGCATGAAAAATAGTATTAGTTGACTGCCTCGTTGTTCGAGTGATCGCAATCACGACTGCTGAGTATGAGGTCCTGGGTTCGATTCCCCGGTTGGGAAAAGTGTTTCCGAATCTGGATTTGTGCCCGGTTGATGGCATTAATTAAGCTCGCACCTCTGCCTGATCCTTCGGGGATTACAGGCCTAATGTTATCTTATGTGTGAAAAATAGTAGAAACTATGAAATAATTGCAGGTTTCCCATCAAATGTTGAGTGCGAGGCTCACCAGTGCATCTCGTCGTCGCTACTAGTGGACACACAACTCGACGACGCGCCACAGTACGAGGAGCTCGCCGCTCCGCCCTCCCCGCAGGTCGTCATCACTCATAAAGCCAAGAAAGAAAACAAATATCCGCAGGAATTTGTGAGTCACAACACTCAGATGAATAATAATAACTTAAGCTTAGAATATTGCAGCCTTACTGTATTTAAGCGTAGGTAAACTGTTCAAGAGCTTCTGACTGTATTCTAAATTTAATTAAGGGCCACGATAATGTTTGCAAAAAAGGACAAATTTATTTAAAATACACTCACTAAATAATTATTTAGTTTATTTTTTATCAGGTAAGCCACCTTTAACCAGTGATAAATAAACTGTCAGAGAAAAAACATTCTTTGAAACCTTGGGTTTGTCAGCTGATGATTTCTCACACTTCAAAAGAAAGGAGTTAAGGATTCTCAATTGATCGTGTCTATTTACCCCTTAAGGTGAAAGAGACAGGGCAGTCCGTGTTTTTTTTTTTTTGCAATTTGCTGTTTTGTATCGGTTTGTATGTTGATTACAATATGATTCCCGACCGTAACAAATATCGCTTTACAGAATTATAATCATTAAAAAAACGCTGACGCTGTAAATCAGCGTCAGGTGGTACACCTTGTTTTGGCATCTGGCATTATGATGAGCTGAGGCCCTTTTGGCATTATTAGTCTTGATAGTTAATGTATTTTGTATAATTTTAAGGTGTTATGAATGCCAAAATAAAAACAATTTCCTTTCTTTCTTTCTAAAATCATCAACACACAAACCCTCAAATTATATGTATTTAACCCTAATGTCTATTTTATGAAAAAATCATTCAATTGGATTCATTCTGTCACTATACACGTGTTACGATCGCGAATCATATTTTGTTTAACAAACAGCCTCACACTGACCTGCACGAGTGCACGCGTAGCATGACCGCCGAAGAAACAGGCTATGCCGACGGAAGAATCGACAAACTGACACATTGTCAATGTCTATCTGCCATTATGTCGATTCTTCCGTAGACTAAACTCGTTTCTATAGTGGTCTTGCTACGTGTGCAGGAAACCTAACACAAATTTTAATTTCGCGTGCTACCAAGGGTCTTTCCCCTTAAACCACAAAGACCTTTTCCTAACCCTCTTCAATCCTTATATCCAGATGGACGTATCCGAGCTAGCAGCGCTAGACAGCGTGCAGTACGTGGAAGTCGAAGAGAGAGAGCTGCCCACCCCGCAGCGAGTGTTCGTCTGCAAGTACTGCTCCAAGCCCTTCAAGAGGAAAGACCATTACAAGATACATCTGCATATACACACTGGCGTCAAGTCGTTCTTCTGTACTGAGTGTGGGAAAGGTACGCATTTATTTTCAGGCAACTTTGGCCCATAGATATACAGGGTGTTTGGAAGGGAGCTGTACATACGCCTAGGGTAGAAACTAGGGATAGTCTGCTACCTACACCCGCCCATTATATTGACCTTGGCCTCAAGGTTTTTTTTTAATTTATTATTATTTTTTATTTGACTTTTTTATGATTTTTTGACTAAAACTACCTGTAGCTCAAAATCTATCCATGGGACCGGTCGGCTAATGGTCTTGTTTTAATCGTTAGAGTCTTAGGGTCCTGCAAAAAATTATTTTACACCAGAAAATTGTGGAGAAGAAAAGTTATGGGGCCTGAAGTACCGTAAAAAATAAAAATAAATTAAAAAAAAACCTTGAGGCCAAGGTCAATATAATGGGCGGGTGTAGGTAGCAGACTATCCCTAGTTTCTACCCTAGGCGTATGTACAGCTCCCTTCCAAACACCCTGTATATATACCTGACATACATATGATCATCATCTGCCTAGCCTTTACCCAAACTATCTTGGGGTCGGATTCCAGTCTAACCGGATGCAGCTGAGTACCAGTATTTTACATGAAGCGACTGCCTATCAGACCTCCACAACCCCGTAACTGGGTAATACGATATCCCTTGGTAGGACTGGATGTCAGACTTTTGGCTTCTGACTACTCGTAAAGGCTGTCAAAGATCTACAGATGACAGCCGGGACCAACGGCTTAACCTGCTTTTCGAGGCACACCTTACATACATATGATAAAATACAAATTGTGTTAGTAAATAAAAACCTAAACACACATCATATATTTGTGTTATTACTAACACGAGGGTAAATGATAACAGCTGCCAGGGTCGATCTTCAGGTTAAGCCGCGCTTGCCAAGGTTAGTCCGTAGATGGGTGACCACCCATTACATACCGAATTTCATGCATGCCTCGGAAAGCACGTTAAACCGTTGGTCCCGGCTGTCATTAGTTAATCTTTGACAGTCATTACAAGGTCTTTTCTGTCTATCGTCTGGGGCCTAAAGGTTGACAACAATTTTCTGTCATTCGTCATGCTATCCTTTATTCCTTTTACTTTATATCATTTCAGACACAATCGAAACATATTTTCTTTGGTGTTCCTCTCCTTCTCCATCCATCAAAATTTTTGCCATCACTCTTTTAGTCACTCATGTTCCGTAAATAACTAAATAATGATGTCGTGTTCTTCTCCAGGTTTCTACCGTAAGGACCACCTACAGAAACACATGCTGGTTCACAACAAGGGGAAGCCTAAGAAAGAGCTCCCAGACCTGTACCCCATCAACAAACTGCCCATACCTAACAAGGTGCCCAAGAAGCAGGTCTTACCTGAGATTACTATACATGTAAGTAGATTTAGGGTTCCATAGTCAACAAGGAACCCTTATAGTTTCGCCATGTCCGTCTAACTGTCTGTCTGTCCGCGGTTTAGCTCAAAAACTATTGGTACCAGAAAGTTGTAATTTGGTATGGGTATACACGTTAATGACGCCGAAAAACTAGAATAAAATTATAGACTAAAATAAAATTTAGAAAAAAACGATTATTTAGGGCACCTCCCCTACATGTAAATGTTTTTTCTCCCTTCCTGTAGTGTGGGATATCGATGGATAGGTCTTTCAAAAATATTAGAGGTTTGGGAAGACCGTTTTTTGATTAAGTTAACCGTTCGTGACTTATCAAGCATTAAAGTACCTATTTTCGTTAGGGTCAAGTGTCCCCCCCACTACAGACTAAAGGGTTGTAGTTAGAAATACAAATGTCACGACAGTAGTACGTATATATAACGAAGTTTAAAGGAAAACTATCACACTAAAGACGCGTTTACAAGTTTACGAGTAATAGTCGACCAATTGTATTTGACTCGAACATTTCGAACAACTCCATAGAAAGGTCGATAGATGGCGCTAAGCGTCAGTTGTATCGCGCTGTTTCATTCCTAAATAAATTTTATAAAAAAAACAGTTGTTGTTGTAGTTTGTATAGGAAGTCAATTTAGGAAGGTAGTCATGTTTGGCTTTTAGTTAGAGCTTGGTACGAAACTATCAGTCAGCGAATACGACCCGCACTTGGCTGTTATAAAAACTACGGAACCCTACACTGCGCGTGGCCCGACACGCACTTGACCGGTTTTTCTATACTAAAATTATAAAGCTGGAGACTATGTTTGGTTGAACGCGCTAGCTCGTACCATCATCGAATTTGTCTCTGTCATCTCTGACCTAGACTAGAGTCAAGAGCAAACTCAAAGCAAATAAAAAAAAAGTGGTTAAATACTTATCTATCCTGTTAAAGTCGCATTATAAAAACTTGTCTTTATTTATTTTCAGGCTCCATCGAACACGAAACTCCGTGTGCCCCTGCAAATCAAAGTCCCATATCAAATGGTAGTGTCTATGGACAATGGTGAACAACGAGCAGTTACCATAGACCCTCAGGCATCGCCTGTCGCCTCGTAATGCATGGATTAATGGGAATCAGTCATTTTATAGGTGATAACTGTTCTCTAGTTTGAAAATTGTGGATTTAATTTTAATGGTGTATTTATTGTTTGATCGGACTCAAAACCAAGGGCCCGTTTCAGAATTATTTAGTGGGCCCTATTAAAAATGGAGCCGTTTTTAAATTAATTAGCCTGGAGAATTGATTAAAACTTATATTTTATGCATACAACTTTACGAAGTAAATAACCGATCCCCACTTAAACTTAAACTGAAAATTGAAAGTGGAGCTTCTGACATAAACTGCTTTTATTGATACAAAGAACGTAATAAGATAGGTAGCAATTTTAATTTCCTAAGTTGTATAATACAGGAAAACATGCTATTTGTCTTTCTCTACTAAAGAATATCTGTGAGCTAATCTTACTTATCTTCTTTCTTTACTAGTTTAGTTTTAGCACCTTAATAGTATAGACAGCTACAATGTTGAATACTAATCAAAACTGAAAAGTTATTTCATATATTTTTTTGTATAATAATGAGAATTTCTATGTTTTACCATTTCGATTTGTCACCTCTATACAAAATAATGCAATAATAGTTAGTTAAACAACTTTTTTTTCTTTTCAAATATCATTTTTTTGCTTTGATATTAGTATATAAAAACCTTGTATGGAACAGAGCATTTATTTATAAACTTAATTCTTAAAACATTGTATATAGTTATTTGAAATGAGTGTGGGGAGATAAGATGTGGAAGTGGGCGACAAAAGATGTTCTAAAAACATGTAAAGTAATTATTTTTCTTTATGAGTTTTATGTTACCCAGGCCTAGTAATGACGCTAATATTTAAAAATTAAAAACATATCATGTCTAGCTTTTACCCGCGGTTCCACATGTGAATATTTCATTGAAATTCCTTGACATGGAAAGGTGACAGAGTAACTGCGCAGTTATAATCTTCCTAGCGTGTCGATCTTCAATCGGCAATCTAAATTGTGTCGGCTCAGAACCGAGTCACTTGTTTGGCGCCTTCTGTAGCGTCCATCAGTTCCTGTATTCCACAAACAACAGGACACGATATTAAGTACCCCATCGTTTGTGGAACAGCATCACATCTACACTCATTAATAAATCTCCACCTAAGCAGGTTTTTCTTGCTGCGACCAACCTGGGTACGGTGTCCATATAAAGACTTCCAGGTCAGACATATCAACTCATGTTCAGGTGGGAGACTCAGCAGGTGGACCGAATTGGTTAGGCAGTTATAATATGACACCCTGACAGACCATGGCCAGAGGTATAAGACGAAAGATAGTTTTTCTAGGTAACACGTTCCCGGGGAATAATTTTTGATGACCACGCGGGCGAAAACGAGGGTTTAAGCTAGTTTCTCTTGTGTACATGGTTTTTTTTGTATTTGTCGTCTACTTTCTTATATGCATGAGCATTGGGTCCAAGTACATAGTATATTGCCATGAGCTCAATGATAAAGCATTGCATATCTCTCGAAATTCTTCTTTTAGTATAACATTGAATGTTCTTCGGTAATAAACTTTGATACTTTATTGTGATTTGCTATGTATTAAGATATTGTGGAGAATGAAATTGTTAGTTAGTAAGTGTGTCACTATTTGTGCCATGTAAACCAAATAGTCGGATTCTTTGCCAGTTTCTAACTTTCTCTTATCGAATCACGTTATTTTAAAGTATTTTTCTCAACAACTTCGTATTTTTTTATCTACTTGGTGCCAAAAAAAAACCTAATTATTTTTTTCAATTTTCAACAAAAAAAAAAACAACTGACGTGGTTTAAAAGTTTCGAAAGCATGTTTTATTAATAAATATTGTAACTGGCAAAGTAATCGATATTAATCGTAAGTTTATCTTTCTGTAAAGTTCCTCTATTTTGTCTTTTCATTGAAAGTAACGTTGTGATTCTAATCTAAGTTTATTAATGTGACATGGAAGTACAAAAATAAAGTATTTTGCACTCAAAATTTGTATTTTCTTTTTATGCCAACAAACAAACATCACGCCTATTTTGTCCGAAGGGCTAGGCAGAAGTAACCCCAGATAACACAACTCTTATCTAAGAAACAGAGCCTTACTCGACCTGTATCATACAAAATACTATTCCGACCTGGGGCCTTACTATGACCTCTTAAAACAGTCTTATTTTAACCTTACTTTGCGTTTTCGTACCATCACGTCCCTTAAAACAAGCTTGTTATATTCCTGCTAGAATTAGCAATTTTGATGACGTCACCTCAAATAGTTCATTCACTACGTGCCTTTTGACAACCAGAGAGAATGCTTTTCTAGGGATGGGACTTATTTACGCAACCAGGTTTTGAATACAGGGCTTTGCTTCCAACCAGGGCGCCCTGGTATGAGTGTGAAATACAGGATACCCGGCCGCGCAGGTCTCGCGGCGCGGGTGCGGGAGTAGGGCTCGCGGCGCGGGCGTCAAAAGGCTTGCGCCGCGGGACTCAGGTCGCGGTCGGCTAGCGGCATGGGTGACGCAGTCATTTTGTAGACTGGTTCGCGCCATTTTTCCACACTTTTATAGAAATAAGACACTTACTAGCGTGAACAGTATAGTATTACTAAGTTACGTTTAAAGTCAAGTAAATATTTCATTTCCGTTTTTTTTTTGTCAGTTGACGTTGAACTGACCCTGACGTAATTCATTTTAAAGAAGTTATTTCGCGAGTATATTAAACAATTAGAAAAAGTGTGTAAATAAATAAAACTGCTTTTTTTGTGTGTTTATGAGTTAGGAATTGTAAATATTTATTTCGTGGATTTATAGAAAGACGATATTTTAATTGTAAATATGTAATAAATAGCGAGGAAAAACTTTGAATAATAATATAGTCGCCATTCTATAAAAATGCCTAAGCAGACAGTCTAAATATATTCTAGCACGGTAGGAACTAGATCCAGCTCTACCAAACACTTTCAAGTATTTTAAACCCTGGTTTTTTTGTACACTCGTACTTGGAAGCCCTGGTATTGAATGTGGCAAGTACATCTCATGCCTAGTTTTTACGTCAAATTGCACGAATGTTTGACAGTTTAAAATAGTTGATCCGAGACGACTTATGTATTATTGTTGTACAAATTATACTTAAAAAATGTATTGTCGTGATATATGTTGCATTAAAAACGTATTTATTTACGTGTGAGGGGTGTACTACACACCTTTGCACAATCCTTCGAGTGGTACAGGCGTGATGTTATGGTGTGGTAAACTAGTCGATTGGATAGTATTTCTAGCAATATCAGTGCATCATTATCATTATGATATCAGCCAAAAACCTACTGCTGCTGGACGTGGGCATGTCCCATGCATCGATACATCGATCGATTTTGTGAATCTCGCATTCAGTGAATTCCCGCCACGTTTGCCAGGTCACGGTTTTTGGAAGTGAACACAGATGGCAAAGGTACGCGAAAGTCGCGTCACTTGAGGCTTGTATAATGAATGTAGTCATTTCAAATAAGACGAAATGTACCTACGCAATGGATGGATATTCAAAGTTAGAGCACAAAGCAGCTCATCAGGCAGGACTATGCCAAATTGTGTGTGATTAACTGATACCTAATAAAAGTTTGTATCTACGTCCTAAACAATGTTGTGGAAATTGTAATGTTGCTATAACTTGTATTGCTTGAGTATCAATAAACCTTTACCATTATACCTGTGTTTGTTTGCATGCTTGTACATAACGGTCCTGAGTACTATGATGATATATATGTTATGATGATAACTAATTAAGCCACTAGCATCCACAAGAATAATGACGTGTGTCTGTATTACAACATAAAGAAGTCATGTGTTGTTGCTATAGATTATAACCAGTGTTACCTACTGATAATCAATATAGTTTTACTATTTAGGGCATCCACTCCACTAAAACTCGTTTGAACATCCTCAAGTCATCTACGAACTCTTACGCACAGTCATCCATTCTACTAGTCCGAAAAATGCCTAGATCCAAAGATTAAATAAAACGAATAAAGCTACAATTAGTTTATAATCAGAATTCTGTATTATAAAATCTCTACATATTGTAAAACAAAGTCGCTTCCCGCTGTCTGTCTTACTTAGCAAACGCTGGCTGAACACTACGAGATAGATCAAAATAATGTACTACAATATTGTTCACCTTAAAAAGGTCTACGAAAAAGGTCGCGATGGTATATGTCTTAGAGATATCATACAATAAAATTTTTTTATCCTTTAATTTTTACGAGATATAATGGCTTAGGTATTTACGAAGCGATTTTAAGCAATACAACATTAATCCTTATCCAAGGAAGTACCTTAAATACATTGTGCATTTAATATAGATCAATATGGCCCTTTACAGCATTGCACCCGTGCGAAGCCGCGAGGCGGGACGCCAGTTTAAAATATAGATTAATGACTCAAAGACCAGTCCATAATCAATTTTCCTGGAATTTATTTCAACAAGCTCATGCTTCCTCCATAGTGTGGTTTCTAAGACGCATCGATGCAGCTTCAATGGTTCTACATTGGCTGTTTTTTCCCTCTTAAGGGAACATAAACGTTCGTAGGTCCACGTTCACGTTAAGGTTTTTATTCCAAGCCAACTTCGCAAGTAAGTAAGGCTAACACCAATACGGAGTTCGACATACGATTCGGATCGCTTTTTTGTGAAAGAGACAACGCTATGCAGTTTATATTGCTAGTGTCTTCCATGGGCCAAACCATCTTTTTGCAGGAACGTTTTGTTTCAATATTACTTTCGATTCATACCATGACCTCAACAAAACAATCTTGTTTTACTCCTGCTAAAGAATGAACGATTTATAAGATTTGTCTATTCCCTGCAATCACATGGAAGAAACAACTAGCAATATAAACTGCATAGCGCTATCTCTTTCACAAATAAGCGGTCCGAATCGTATGTCGAAGTACTGAAGTCGATGGTCGTGAAGCCAAAAATAACTTTAATTAACATTAAAAATATTATTTCGCATCAATATTTTATGTTTATGATAAACATTTAATAAAAAACATAAAACCTATAAAAATCTTTGAAGATTTTTCTTTAGAAAGTACGAAAATGTTTCAAATTAAGTTGTGGCCTTAATTATAACATGAACGGAATCGGAACAGAGATTTTAAAACTGGCTGGTATTATTATATTTTTTCTTTAAATAGTGACATCCATGTCAGTTCATTATGTCATTTATACTTGTCAGTGGGTATCAACAAAAATCTAATAAAATATCTGCTTTTAAATCTAAAATTAAATAATAGTGTTTACTTGTGTGCTGTGATTGTAAAACTAAGAACATTTTTTCGAAAATTTGATTCTGTTCTGTTATAATGTTGGACTTTAATATGCTACTACCTACCGCGCCATAAGAAGATGCGGTATTATCCAAAATTTGTATTCGTGTTAGCCTTACTTGCTTGCAAAGTTGGCTTGGAATAAAAACCTTAACGTGAACGTGGAATACTACGAACATTGAGATTGTTCCTTTGAGAGGGAAAGACCAACCAATGTAGAATCATTGAAGCTGCATCGATGCTTCTTAGAAACCACACCATGGAGGAAGCATGAGCTCGTTGAAATAATTCCAGGAAAATCGATTGTGGACTGATCTTCGAGTCATTAATCTATATTTTAAATTGTATAATAAAGAATTCTGATTATAAACTAATTGTAGCTTTATTGGTTTTATTTAATCCTTGGATCTAGGCATTTGTCGGACTAGTAGAATGGATGACTGTGCGTAAGAGTTTGTAGATGACTTGAGAATGTTCAAACGAGTTTTAGTGGAGTGGATGACCTAAATGGTAAAACTATATTGATTATCAGTAACACTGGTTATAATCTATATCAACAACACATGACTTCTTTATGTTGTAATACAGACACACGTCATTATTCTTGTGGATGCTAATGGTTTAATTAGTTATCATCATAACATATATATCATCATAGTATTCAGCACCGTTATGTACAAGCATGCAAACAAACACAGGTATAATGGTAAAGGTTTATTGATTCTCCAGCAATACAAGTTATAGCAACAGTACAATTTTCACAACATTGTTTAGGACGTAGATACAAACTATTATTAGGTATCAGTTTATCACACACAATTTGGCATAGTCCTGCCTGATGAGCTGCTTTGTGCTCTAACTTTGAATATCCATCCATTGCGTACATTTTGTCTTATTTGAAATGACTACATTCATTATACAAGCCTCAAGTGACGCGACTTTCGCGTACCTTTGCCATCTGTGTTCACTTCCAAAAACCGTGACCTGGCAAACGTGGCGGGAATTCACTGAATGCGAGATTTACAAGATCGGTCGATGTAGCGATGCATGGGACATGCCCACGTCCAGCAGCAGTAGTTTTTTGGCTGATATCATAATGATAAAGATGCACTGATATTGCTAGAAATACTATCCAATCGACTAGTTGACCACACCATAACATCACGCCTGTACCTCTCGAAGGATTCTGCAAAGGTGTGTAGTACACCCCTCACACGTAAATAAATACGTTTTTAATGCAATATACAATCACGACAATACATTTTTTAAGTATAATTTGTACAACAATAATATATAAGTCGTCTCGGAACAACTTTTTTTAACTGTCAAACATTCCTGCAATTTGACGTAAAAACATTCTTGCTGGGTGTCAAAAGACACGTCATGGTACCAATTGAATGAACTATTTGAGGTGACGTCATCAAAATTGCTAGTTTTAGCAGGCCTCTGCCTCGAATCTTGCAGTCTGCGGGGCGGCGGCGGCGCGGCGCGGGCGATCTCCGCTTGAGTGCACCGCTCGTTGCCCGTTGCCGCGTCGCTGTTTTCAAGGCCCGCCGGCCGGTCCATTTGATTTTACACATTAGATCCACTCCCGCGCCGCCGCCGCTGCCGCCCCGCTGCCCGCAAGATTTGAGGCAGAGGCCTTAAGGACGTGATGGTGCGAAAACGCAAAGTAAGGTTAAAATAAGACTGCTCTAAGAGGTCATAGTAGGGCCCAGAAGTTTTTAAATTACCGATGAAAATTTTCTATATGGGGGGTTCTGAATGATGTACCTACTGAGTACGTCGTAAGCGTTTTCGCGTCGGTGTCCCATACACCCCGTATAGTAAACCGAAACGAGGTCTAGCAGTTGAGTGATCGCATTTTCTGTCATTGAAACTGAATTATTTTAAACCAGTAGAAAATCCACTTATCACTAAAATATATCGTCTCTAAAAGGGGTGTCAAAACTACCAGTTTTAGTGGAAAATCCACTAGGTTGGCAGCACTACTTCAACCTAGCAGAGGGGTTTTATGAAAGAGACAGCGCTATACAGTTTATATTGCTTATTGTGTCTTCCATCAAGAATCTTGTTGCAGGGAATACACAAATCTTATAAATCATTCGTTCTTTTAGCAGGAGTAAAACAAGATTGTTTTGTTGAGCTCATGGTATGAAACAAAGTAATATTAATTTAAGCTTGAAACAAAACGTTCCTGCAACAAGATTGTTTTGTTAACGGTCATGGTAGGCCTACTGTATTACACAGATAGAAAAGAGTCAAATAAAACTACAAAATCAAGTAAAATTTTATATTTAAGTTAAAACACGAAAGCACGATGTCGGGCAAAGGGAAGCTGGATATAACTAGGTACTATTATTATGATTTATGGAAAATATGGGATTGGGCTTATCATACAAACCAACATAGGTGTGTAGCTAATGAAGGAAGAACACCTTCGAAAAACTTACGATCATGAAATAAAATATCTACGCTGGGCAATGCGGAAATGCGATATTACTGTAAGAAATACTAAGTACTGTAAACAATTAATTAACCATTATACAATTCAGAGTGCTGATTAGCAAAAAAACCTTATTTCTATTTTATTCTGATTCTGCCTGTGACAAAGACGCATTCGTGGCTCTATAAATATTGAGCGATCTAGTCAGACAAATACACAAATTGTTGAATTACAAAATATAATCGACTAAAATAATTTTGTTATTAAAATCTTTCTCAAAAATTAAAAAGTACTAAAACATCTAAGACTGAGCGTCCATTTTACTATAAAAATATGTTTTGTACGTACCTAAGTGAACCACTACCCGTAGGTATGTACTATACTATCTTAATATAAGAGTTATGAACAAACATTCTATGGTATATAACAACTATATTACATAAACATTAACTTACTTTAGGTACTTAAAATCGAATCACACAAACAAAATTAACACAGATACAGACATCAAACGAACAACAATAATAATAGAAAACAACCCTTAAAGGAGTATAATATTTAAATTTTATATTAAAACACAATAAATGTATAAAAGGTTACATCACAGTGAAATATATTCTTTCGAATTCAGGTTCTGAATTCATCGAAGTAACTCGTTATTCCGATTTCAGTACCCCACACCCAATCTAAATAGACAGTTTCATTCTCATGCTAAAATGGATATTCTCACCCCGCGTACTAACAGAACGGAACGGTCGCGCGAATTTGCAATCATCACGTTTATAAAATATAATAAACTAACTAGAGCATGGCAAACCCGATTTCGGTTCCGGTCCTCTAAAACCCGGTTTTTCTTTGGTACGGGGGCCTGTATGCCCTAAAGACGTCTTGTGTCTGCGCGACTATTCGTATTCGCGCGACGATCGCTTATATGAGGACACGGGGTTTACCTTTCATTCACCTTGTAAAGCTCTGGCAGTGAGCAAACTATTTTATATTATTGCTTAAACTGCCCTTATAGCAAAGCTTTGCCTTGGCGATAACATATACTTAACATAAATTTTGGAAGTAACAAATTAAATTAGATAAAAGTTTCTACTAAGAAAATAAATTAACAAATTCATTTAACTTACCTTAGTTAAGAGTCCCTTTTAGACGCCCAATCTCTCACTTGCAATCTTTGGAACCTTTTACAAATTCTTTATCAATTTATTTACAGAAACGTTTTTAAGAATACTCTCGGCCCAGGCTTGCAACGCCGAAACTGGGTTGTCCTTGAACACTTTCACAGGACTTAGTACCCTACCCTGGCGTTTAATATGACACATCCTGCTATATACACTTCCAAAAACTTATCTGTGCAGGCGGGAAAACAGAACTAAAATAAAGTTACCAAGTTTGGTATACCGATGCATTTTTATTGACAAGCAGTGCTACCTTGAACTGCAAACTTAAAGTGGTCGTACTGTAGAGAGTGTACATGACTGATAATAATGATGATGTTTAAGACGAACTTTTATAAATCCGAGCGTTTTTGAATACGGGGGCGTATTCACAAACGCTCGGATTTGATTTCGATTCGGAAAGTCGTATGACTATCTCGCTCGCTTTGGTAATGCCAAAACAAGATAGACATACGACTTAAATCGAAATCGAGCGTTTGTAAATAGGGGGCCTGATGTCCGTTGTAACAAACCAGCAACAATTATGAAATGAACGCCTGAATAAAGCATCATCACCAACATTCTCCTGCCCTTATGCCAATTTATTATTATTTGGGGCCGACGCGGCATGTCTTATTCCATACTTTCCTATTAGTCGTCATTCCAGCAGGCACCATTTTTCTAGCCTTATAATCCTTCACACCATCCATCCATCGTTTCTTTGGTCTTCCTCTACACTTATAGCGATCGAACGCCTGACTGAAGCATTTAGGAAAAACGGGCGGGTGTGCCATATTTACGGCCAGATCTCTACTGTATTTACATTCGACTAGATTGGTACATCACATCCTATGTCGGTGCAACAAAATATAATGTTGCTTCCTATATTAAAAGTTATGTACATTTTTTACCTCAAAATTACAAGATCACTACATATTTAGAATGACATCGAGGTGATCGGATACAGAAAATACTCTTATGTGTAGGTTTTTCTAAACGATATTGCTTTGCTCAAATAAATAATTGGTATTATTTAGGTAAAAGGTTTCAAATATAGGTAATTTAATCATTTTAATATATTGCAATAAAGAGGAGAGTTGATTCTTTGCCTGGTCCAATTTATAAACTTTTTCTTTGATTATTAAGCCCGTTCTTGCTCTATACAGTAAATAAAATATGTTAAATTTAAACACCCCAAACAGACTAAATAACAACATTTCTAATAACCGGTAAAGACGTTAAAAAAAAGTTTAGATCAACCAAACAAATTAAACATCAGTCATTACATTTCATAGCAGATATATTACACTGTTCCACGATTCCAAATTACCTATTACAACTAACGCTTGAATCAACTCACCTCCACCGTCGAAAAAGAAGTAATACTGCGTCTAGAAGCAAAACTGGGCGTGTCATGAGTCTCTGAATCTAATAACCCGATTTTAAATCCGTTTCAGATGCAACACACTTTCAGCCAAACAGGATTGTATGTATCGGGTAACAATCTTTGATAGTAACATACCCATAATAATCTCGAGTTAGAGATCGAGCCTGATCTATCAGCATTTTCTCGTAGCTGAATTGTTTCACAAGCTCGAGAGAAAAATGCCTTCCGAACCGATTAATCGAAGTTGCAAGCAAAATTTTCATCCGAAATGCGAACCCAGGCGGTAAGGTCTTCTACCTCAACCCCTAAAAAACTTTTGCGACTTTCTTACTATTTTTTTGTTATCTATTGTTGTCAACGAACACATGAAAGCGTTACTCCTTATAAGGTAAGTTGGGTGTCAATGCACCTCTAGAACGTGGAACATGGTCAATATCCGATTTCCAGTGTTATTCATAGTGTAAAGTTTTTAAACTGACATGGTCAATCAGTTTAAAAACTTATATCTTTAGAAAGTGCCCGAAAGCTTTGCTTCGAAACAGAATATTATTTCCCTATCTACCCCTCAACCTACGGTACCCCTATTCGAGTCGAGACGCGATGAGTGTCAGCAGATCGTTGGCGTTCTTGTCGTCGGAGTGCGGTCAAGAGGGGTCGGGCGTGGGCGCCGGCACCGCCATTGCGAGCGGCGGCGAGTTCGACGTGGTCTGCTGAGACATCTCCGCCTTCACCCGGCGCGCTATATGCGAGCGAGTGTGCTTCCGAAGGTGATCCTTTCGGTAGAATCCTGAAGATTTAGAGATTATAAAATCACACCTGTATTTTCTGGAAGGGTTTAGGGCGCCCACGTTACAACAGTTATCGTTAAAGTATGATCATATCATTAAAGGTAATAGCTGATCGGGGTAAGGGGACATCCAGATTCACGGCACATTCACCCATTAAATATCGTAAAGCACATTAATCCATTGGTCCCGGCTGTCATTTGAAAATCTATGACAGATCGTTACTGGTGGTCAGAAGCCTGAAACTCTGAAGACCAATCAAGGGGTATCCTATTACCAGGGCTGCGGGACTGTTCGAAAGAGAAACCGTGGCCCTGGAACACAAAGGGCTAAGAAGGAACATGGATGGGTTTTAGTCAGTCAAGTCTGACACTCCCTTCCGCTCCGCCCAGAGCGGGAGGAGTCATTTGACGATTTCCCATCCGAAAAAAAAGGGGTATCCTATTGCCCAGTGAATGGCTTGTGGAGGGGAGATAGACAGTCACTCCATGAAACATACTGATATTCAGCGGCATCCGATTAGACTGGAAGCCGACATTGGAAAATGGCTATATAGGTTAACACTTTCGCTACTATAAAAATTCATTGCATTTGTATGCTCAAGTCATTTAGCTACGTATAAAGAGGTCGACTCGGGAGGCGGGATAGAACACGAACAAATTATTGTTCGGCCCGGGTCTTGGGTGCTTAGCACCGATAGTTTTAATCTATATGTGAAATAATAATACTGATATTTAATTGAACGCACCTTTCCCACACTCGTTACAAACATGCCTCTTCTCCCCCGAGTGAATGACGAAGTGTAGCGTGAGTTGTTCCTTCCTCTTGAACGCCTTCATACAGACTGAGCAGACGTGCGGCCGGTCGGGGTTGTGTGACTGTTTGTGGCGGGTCAGGTGGTCCTTACGCTTTAGGGCTGCGTTGCAGATGTCGCAGATGAACCTGGAGTCACAGGAGGTTACATTGAAATAAGTGTTTCTAGAGCCTGACTTTTTATTTATGTTAGAAATCCCGATATCTTATGTATGTATGAAAAAAGGCTTCTTCTTGTTGAATCGATGTTAGTACTTGCCCAGTAGGTCACATTTATTGCAGCGTCAGAGGCGTTATGCATGTCGTCGGGAGAGCAGGTAAACGAACACCTGGGACACTGCATAGTAAAGCTTGAATAGCTGAATAAGACCCCTATGGCAGTCTTATAATAATGATACATACTTCTATGCGAAAGTAACTGTCTGTCTGTTAACTTTTCACACCGTGACTTAGGTACTTTTAAAAATATTCCCGTGAGATAATTTCAGACCTCGCAAGGAAAACAAATTTTAGTTTTTTTTTTATGTAATATTTATTAGAAGAAAAATCTTGTACATATGTGGATATGTCGTGTTACCCTCACACTAATTCCAGCGGCGTCCAAAGGTCTATCTCTATCTTTTATAAGAACTAACTCTACTTTATCTAAAAAGTTGTATCTTAATACCTTCTCTCCATGGTGTGGCCCACTAGATGCTGCTCCAGAAGCTCTCGTTCAGGATACGCCATGTGACATTCTGGACAGCAGTACAGCGTGCTTCCGTCTGCAAAGAATAAATAAAATACTTCCATTTAATTAACCCCCGACCAAAAAAGAAGAATTAATTTATTTTTGTTTTTTTAGAGGATTTTTGCAACTTTTTTTTTACTTTTGTCTTACTTTCAAACACACAGATACACAAAAATAAATTAATCCAAGAGTCGTAGCGTCGGGGGACCGCTAAGAAGACCGCTTAGTATAAGTGCAGAACAAAGCAGACCCCCGACGCAATGACGCTTGGACAGTTTGTGCGTCGGTGTCCCTTCAACCCTGAATATAGATAGTTTCTTACCCAAAGCAGTAGTAAGTCGTATCTCCCCCGGCTTAGGCCGCGGTTTCTTCTCCTTCATGGACTTCTTTCTCTTCTTCTTCTTGGACATGACGACGGTGTTGGTGCTTTGGTTCACGGTCGGGTTGACTATCGTCGAAGTTTGTACCACCACGCTGTTTGTATTCGCGGGCATTTGCTGGAATATCGCAATAATTCATTTGAATGTTTTAGTCAGACAAATACAAGGTATAAACGAACTTTTTGCGAAGCCATCAACAAAAATTATGCTGGGGAACGACTTCTGTTTGGGGTAAAAAAATAACCGTTTACGATAGGAAGTATAAAAAAACAGGAAACTAAATCAATTACAAAACGCAGAGATCTACGCTTTGGAATGGGCAACTACAGTACTTTCACAAGTTATTATGTCTTGTGACTGGGACTGTAGCTTAGCGTTCTTTTTTTTTGTTTTTTGACTTTCAAAAGTGCCTGTAATGGTCTAATTGAAATAAATGCTTTGAGTTTGTGTTTGAGTTTGAGTTTGAAACGAATGAGCTATGAAAATTAGCAGGACCGATAACTGTTGGGTTAGATGTGGTGCTCAGTGGAGACCGCGAAAAGGCAAACGTAAGGTAGGGCACGCTCAAATTTGATGAAACAACGATCTTTGCAGGGTTGCTAATAGCAGATGGATAAGTGTTACCGATGATTGAGCCTGTGTTTAGAGGACCTATTCTCAATAGTGGACTGTTGCTATATGCTAATGTTGAGGACACCGAGTTACCGAGAAGAAGAAACAATACCTATTGTTACAAGGAAATAATAGAAATAAAATCCAAACTTACTGTGTGTGTGTGCGCAATATTAGGCATAGCATTCAAGGCGTTAGCATTGACAGTCGCCACAATCGTCGGCTGTTCTTCTCTCTTATTCTCGATCACTGTAGCAGGTGTGGAGTACTTCAGGAGATGGTGCAGAGGCAGTGGCAGGGCAGATAGATAGTCGGCCACGCCACCGCCCAGGGTCTGCCACGTCGAGCTGTCCGTCACGTCCCCAATGCCTGACGCACACGATACTAGGTGAATGGTAGAGTGATGTGAGAATGATGGTTATGATATGCGAAGAAATAGAAAAATCGCAGGAAGCAGTCGTTGGTGATGTCGAAATGGAGGCGAAAGTGGGTTATAGTTAGAGAATATGTTTGTTTTATATATTAGACGATACGCTGAAAACTTATGTCAAAATCCCACTGCCTATTAGCTCGGAAACAAGAAAATTATGGAAGTGCATACCTGTTCTGGTTTACCTGACCTATACGGCTTTAATGTGTCTAGTAGATAGACTTCTACACTGTTAACACTTGGGTTATAGATAAAATAAAGTAAACAATTAATAACATATTTGTAGAAAGTCTCTGTAACTATACCAAGAAATAAGTACGGTTTCATGAGAAATATGTAAGCAATGACATGACACACGAGAAGCTGAATCCAGTTAAGGCTGAACCGTACTTATAAGGCTACAGCCAAAGAATCATAGCGAGTTGACTAGCCAATGAGGCCACGTTGAAATAATTACTGAAAATATTGTATTTCACAATGAACGAAATACTAGCTTTTTAGTATAATGTTAATAAGGTGTAAAGGGTGGTTTTTAGATCTTTTATAATTCTGGCAGAAGCATTGTTTCACAGCTCCGGTTTCGCAATATCTATCGAATCAAACAATGTACCGGGAAATATAAGCACTTCTTTTTCTGCAGCTTTCTGCAGAAAAGTGATCATGATCTCAATTATATTGGAGTCGGCTTCCAGTTTAACCAGATGCAGCCGAATACCAGTATTTTGCATAATCAATAAATAAAAAACATGTCCAAGGATATTTGAATTCCCTCTAACAAAACACGGTATGTTATATTAGTTTGAAAGTTAACTCCACGGTAAGTAACTTACTGATAAACTCAGCAGGTGCGCTGACACCGCCGCGATCATTCCGACCTTCCTGCTTAATGGCTCGAGCTAATGCTGCTGCTTCCTTCGGCTCGTGAAGCACTACTAGTAGCTGCTGGCCTTGCTGCAGTGGCATCGCTTGCGCTCCTAAAGATAAAGGGAAAGAGTCGTTACAATCTAGTTCATAAACGAAGGTGTAAACTCACTAAGGGCAGAATTAACAGATTGTCCAAAGAGACAGCGATAGAATTAATCTCATACCGTTTAAAATTGGAGGAAACCCATATTTCTAGGTTTGGAAGTCTTCTGGCTAAATGAAGACAGTTTTTAAAATTTAAATTTGGAGTTATCATAATCTAAGGGACCAAGAACTTTCCGAACTTCCGCAAGCATGAGGTATGAAAGCGTAAAGCTACAGGAAATAAAAGGTAATATTTACCATTGATCCCTTGATGCTGTTGCATCATAGTAGCCATGAGGTCATGGTGCAGTTCCTCTCGATACTCCCTCTTGTCAGGACGCTGTTCCGCCTTCAGATGTTGATGCACCGACTCGGCCTGCACGTAGCTGGCCTGCCCTCCGTACGCGATGTTGCCCAGGTTCACTGACGAAGACGATATCGTCTGGTATTTCACGCCAGTGTTCACTGTTTCCAATGATATAGGGTTAACAGGTGGGTGTTGTCATTCGTAAGTTGGAAAAATGTAGATAAAAGAGTCTGACTTAAATCTGGTTGTAATTTTAAATTAAAATATATAGTCTTTTCCGCAATTTAACCCGTTTACTAAAATTAATTATGCCGGAATGATCTTTATTGGCATCAAAGCACTGACTAACCTGTATGTATGGGTGCCAGCCCGGCCAGCGCCACAGTACCAGGCTGAGCACTACTGACCACCACCACACTCTCCGCCTGCCTGAACTTCACGCCATCCACAGCCACCGTGCCCGTGCCCGGCGCCACCGCGAACTGCACCCCGCCGCCACCACCCGCCGTGTGGTAGCGCGTCTCCTGCAGCACTCCTCCCGAACTACTGCCTCCACCTTCATATCCAAACTTTGCAGCGAACTGGTGGATAGAAGGGATTGCTGCCGCCGTCGGTATGTGTCCAGTGAACGGAGCAAAGTTCATCGTCGTTTAATGAATCTGAAACCGCGGCAGACATCGTAGTTACGCGAATAGTGTTACGTCAGTGGGGGCCGCAAGGTCGCACGCGAGATATAAAAAAAACTGCACTCGTCCTGTTGAGTAGGTGGAGTACTCGTTGCGAACCACAACAAAGTGAATCAAAGGGTGCGGCCCCTAGTAGGGCGCTCACTCAACCCCCGCCATTCTGCCTCACCCCAATCATTTCTAACGCTTTATTTTTACCGGCCCGCGTTCTCACACCATCGATCTTGGAACGCGCACTGAGACGCCGCGACACGAGAAGGCACAAAACAGTGGAAACATAATGGAATGGTTACCTGTCTTGTGTCCAGAAAGTAGGTTTTCATCGCGTTTTAATTGTTCGTCGTTGATGAAATAAGTAAGTGGTGTATGTGCGGGGTGCGCGGACTGGGTGCGCGGCGGGGGCTGCGCGACGCGGCAATCCCGCGCCCGGCCGGCCCGGGGCCGAGCCTCGCACGACACGAACCAAGTAACTACTCAAAAGAGTTACCCTCTGTTTCAAGATCACAACAAGTTCAGGGTCAAAGTTTGGTAATGTAATTTACATTTATAAGCAGATTGTGAACTAGGAGTTAAAAGGAAAGGGAGTAGAAATCCTAAAAATAAATAAAGGCATATTATACTAAGGTACGTAACGCAGGTAGGTACTTTTCTCTCTTCTTTCTTTACAAAGAAATTTAGTTTTCCGCCCCATTAGTTGAACGTAACCCAAATATTTTGGTAGAAAAATAAGCTGTGTAATGTTGCGGCGCGGCGGCGTGCTTGTAATGGAGTTTCGTCTTGTAGCGGTGAAGAAAGGACGGCGTGTGAAGCTGTGATCCTGCCTGCATTAACACAATACCTAAGTATCTTTTAATATCTTATCTTTAAATAAATACCGTAATGTTGTTTTATTCAACTACTGTGCCTAGAAGAGTAAAGGAATAAATAATATTTTATTGATGAATCAATACCCTGGCTATGTTGTTATTAAGGATAAAATTTGGCTAAAAGGAGGCCTTTGCCCGTAGGAGTGTGATGCTTGATAATGGCTATGGGGCTGAAATTAACCTCGTAAATGGTTGCAAGCCCCAGAAAAATAAAACAATGGCTCAATCTTCTCCTCACAAGGTCCAATAACAGTGTGTTTTGATTTCTTTATATATTAAATCCACGGCCGGCAATCAGGTGCACTGAACATTAAAAATAACAGTTTTTTAAATGACTCAGATTAGATGAAGCAATCTAATGGTGCATCATTTGTCACAAGGAAATCTCAGCACAAATTATACGCCATTAATTATGACTGTGACGTCTGGGCAGCCATTAATTCTTGGTGATTCCATGATCGGATTAGTACTACTGTAAATATTGCTTTAATTTACATCGCGTAAACAGTGTTAATTGACTCAAGGAAAGGTAACTTGAGTAATGGCCAGAGCGATATAAGTGAACAGATTTTGTAGTGTTGGATTAACATGGCTGTGTTGTGGCGGTTTCTTCTGATACATAACCCAAGTAATAAATACGTAAACAGTATCGCGTAGTTAGCGATTGGTGTGAAATAAAAGACAATACTTTTGAAAATCAGTGATTTTATTCTTACTCTTACGGTGTCTTCTTAATAAATAAAAGTTTCATACAAAAGTTTACACTTATAACTTCGGACAGAAGTTAATGGTCTATTTGCTATGTCTTAATCTTATAATACTTGCAACTAATTTCATTTAAAACCAAATAAAAAAATACGCTTCTAAATTGGTTAACTGCTAACGTTATCTTAAATGATAACAGTAAGGTAAGAATTAAAGTTTTCGACCGAAGTACGCACAATATGCCTAAAAAGTTATACAAAACAATTAAATAAGTTTTTGAGATTTAGAACGACGAACCGAACTAGACTAAGCAATGTTATTAAATAAAGACTTATTTTAACAAAATGTACAAAAATACAATTTATTATATTAATAAGAGAATGAGGAAACAAATGAAAGTATTTATTGGACTTGGACTACATGAATTCATTAAAAAAATTAGCTACCAGATATAGAGAACTTTGATTTTCATATTCACCATGATATTGATTAAAACAAAGACATCTGGATGTCCAGAAAAGACTTGCAAAACTTAATTAATGTTCATAGAGCACCTTGAACTAGCAATAGCAGCGTTCTAAGCTAAGACATACAAAACATGCCACAGTGTAGTGATGCATTACAAAAACTTAATACTAAGTACAAAAATATAATTGGAAAATAATTTACACCTACTTTAAAGCTGATAATATTAATATCGTGTGGTGGAAAAGCCTAAAATTTAACATAATTTTATATTATGACTCGCGCAAATGTGTAATACATCTTCATTTTATTGAGTGTTACAAAAGAGAACAGAGTGGAGTAATAGCCAAAAATATAAAACCTAGAAGATTCAAAAAAGGCCCTTCTCAACATTCGAATACCAGAGGCTAAAATACAACACATTTTTTTACTATTTGCTTTTCATTGCAAGATGTTTACAAAAATAATCTCTCGCACACCTGCGAAGAACTTAGTCAGCTCAACAGTCCGTTCGATGGTGACGCTAGGATTACTCAGCAGTAGGCCAGTAGGTAAACTTTACACACATAGTAGATACTTAAAACATCTCCTAAAATAGCACAACAATATGAAAAACCATTGCCAAATGGGACGGATCGAATTAACAAAGAATATACGTAATAATAATTATTTATTTTGAAGCGAGAATAATCCCAGCATGCACCAATCAACGGACTATATATAAATATCACAAATTCGATGGAAATAGAAAAAGTTTGTACACAAAATAAGCACATGAGGGTAATGAGAATGCGACTAAAGCGGGTAATGGTAAAAATATCACAGTGATGATGATATTTACAATGAATCTTATTGATCGCACTCTGTGTGTTGTTCAAATCAAACGAGAAACCAAGCGTTGGAGGATATCTTTTGGTAGTACTGAAACTTCTTGTATATAACTAGTAACTAATTTCATACTTCATACAATAGATTATAGGTCTGTACCCTTGGATTTAAAGTAAAGTGTTATGAAAAATATATTAGGGTACCGGCTTACATTCATAGGCCAGATCTTAAAACCGTTGCTCGAGTAAAAACTACAGACTTATATGGATTACAGAAACTATTATCTATGTTTATCGTCATACAAAATACTGGACTATAATAACCTACCACAAAAATGTACTTATTTCGATGACCCAACTGCCAAAAGGAATCACGGTTGATTTTTCATAGAACAGAAAGCGCTTTTTATAAAACCTAACCATACAAGTTTGTGCAGCAGCGCTTGACGGAATGAGAATTGATGTGTCATGTCATGGTATTTCATTATGAAAAGAAATTACGTGATAGTGTGATATGTATCCACATTATACAAACATTATGCTTGAAGCTTCATCACATTACTTCGAACAAGACTAAGCTGGTTCTAGTTTTGTTCCTAATCTAATTTTCCCTTACAAACAATGCATGTCTTTACACGACTTTTACTCTAGTCTCTTCTTGGAGCTCAATAGTTACCATGTTAGGTTCATTTACAGACTCATACAAGGCCACGACTTCGTAGAGTTGGAAATGTTGAGACATTTGATACGAATGATGTATTCAAACTGTATATACTGTGAATAACAATTTAGAAAGTCATCTACACTCAGTCATGGCACTCAGTATTACCAGAAGGATGGTGATTATTTTCTGCCTTTTCGATTTCTAACAATTCTCAAGACAGAATAAGTATAAAACGACTTTCGTCCATTTGTATCAAATATGGCGACATTTCTCAAAGTTATACCATTTACTTTTTACAAACAACTTTTTAGTTATAATTCGGCAGTGCATTGGGCTTATATTTCACATTACGACTGATTTACCCTGTAATAGTTAAGTATCTGACGTATTGTTTGATGGCTCCATTCAAATCACAACCAGCAACAATAATTATCATTCTTATTTTAATCCCAATAGCTTTTACACTCATTCATACTTTCTTTTTAAATATTTTAGAGCAAACACAGACAAAGGTCAATTGCTAGTTTCTTTTTAATTTTCTGGCTTTGATATGTTAGTTTAGAGAAGTTTGGTCTGAAGAGTTCGGATCATGCCAACTTTAGAGTCCCGCTCCAATAATCAGTCTCTAACGCAAAACCACGTCCTTTTCGACAGTTTTTTTTAAGTGCTACTACTCCTAACACTTCCCCAAGCTTGTAAACTAATGAACTGTCATCAAATTAATCATAATTACAAAAAGAGAGCATGTCCGAACAGATAGACCAGCTACATAGCCATCGTCTAAATTATTGTCATGAGTTTACTAAGCAATGACCTGTGGCCGTTTTATGAAGAACTTACTAAATCCATCAGGATTCCATTGCGAAAAAGAGATGGTGCTATCGGTCATGTATAGCTCCATCCACTTTTCGCACTGGTAAAATGATGGGATCAATACTTCATAACTTAGTCCCTGAGATGGATACGGAGACATCACTGTACGAGCCGTTGGTGACGTCATAAGATCCCCGCATGGTACGGCGCGGGAGTGCGGCTTCAAAGAACTTTTATAGAAGGCAGACGAAGAGGGGGAAACCTTTTGCGGTAAATAAGAACTTTCTAAGGGTGACAGAAAAGTCCTCAAAAGAAGGACCGAAGAAGACCTCTCGTCTTATGCATTCCCGTACTGTCCAAGGTGGTACAATTTGTGCGAATAAAGATAATCGTGACCAGGAAGGTTGTTTAAGATTTTAAAGTATTTAAGCACCGGTAGAATTGACACTGAGTATGTTATCAACTGACAACGTTCTTTTACCATCATACTGAATTAGTTTTCATACAATACTCGTTACAGATCCTTGTGTGAGATAAGCTGCGGATTAGATTTGTGCTTTTCATACCGGACTGATGCAAGTTACTTTACATAAAAATATCCAGTTACATTAAAACCCTCACAATCCTGGTCTCAATAACTTCCCTACCCTACGACTGTCCACCGCGGGCCGCTCGCGAGTCCTGCCGGATGATGACGTCACGAGTGCTGAGCCAGCAGCGCGTCGAGTGCGGTCTGCGCGTCGGCGGTGTGCTGGCTGGCCGACAGCGACGACACCAACTGCTGCGGGATGTTGATCTGCACCGGCATCGCAGAGTTCGAGCTTGTTGGTATCTGCAATATAAATGTTATGAGTGAGGGGGTTTATTAAGGACTAGCTGTTCGGCGCAACTTCGTTTGCGTCACATTTTCCCCGTTTTCGTAACATTTTTCATTGCTGCTCCACCCCTATTGGTTGTAGCGTGATGATATATAGCCTATAGCCTTCCTCGATAAAGGGCTATATACCACTGAAAGAATTTTTCAAATCGGACCAGTAGTTTCGGAGCCTATTCAATGCAAACAAACAAACAAACAATCAAATCTTTCCTCTTTATAATATTAGTTTAGACTATGTATAGGAATTTCAATTCGTTTATTCATAAAAAATACATTGTGTTGAATTTATGGATATAGACGCAATTTACATACAAATATAAATTATTAGTTTAAAACTGACATGGTCACTAACACTATAATTAACATTGAAAACCGATCAGTTTATCCGTGGTCATGGAGCTTGCAACAGCGCCGAAATACCTCAAAACAAATATGTTGTAAACATTGTAAATATCCTATTTTCGGTGTTAATTATTATAAATTATTAGTTGACATTCTAAGTGAAATTAAATATAGTGAGTTTTCAAAATTAATGTAAGAAGAATGTAAATGATCCTAAATAAATCTTATAATATCAAATGATAAACAAGGAACTCATTTCTTATTGTGACATTTATAATTCACATATTGTATACAGACGTTATTTCTAATAAAAATAATTTTAAAATTTGTCTAAAACAAGTGGGGTCTTTTATATGAAGGTAAAGTTTTAACTTAAGCTCAGGACCCCGAATGAGCAGTTGATAAGGTGGGAAGTCTAAGTAGGCCTATTACAGAAATCTGAGGATAACAAATAGGGAAAATAAACTTTTTTCTTTCTTAAGGCTTATTTTTTGACAGGAACTTACGCTCCTTTCGCTTATGGTATAGATTGCAGGTTATTTCATGTAGGAAACAAATAAGTTTGTGTTTGTGCATATGAGAGATGGCCTTAATCAATATGATACAGAGAAATCCTAAAAGAATTTACTTTATTGTACACCAAAATTGAAACAACTGTATTACAATATTGTTAATTCATTGGTTACAATGGCGGTCTTATCGCTGATAGTGATATGTTCGGGATAACCTATGGATGGACTGTACGAACATAAAATATATATGAGGGGTAGTCAGTGCTGTACTACGAGAAACTAGATATCTTTGTTGAACTAATCGCTGCTATTGCGAGTCTATCTGACGACATCAGACAAACGGAAGTGGATCCCTCGAGGTCGTTCCTAGGCCACTCTCACCCATTACATAATAACATCAATTACTAACGTGTATAGTAATCTCCGGCATGAGGTTGTTGTTCCCGCTGGATGGCTGTACGAGCAAGGGTGCCGGTGAACTGTCTCCTGCCGCTTCGTCTCGCGCCCGTTTACTCTCGTGCGATCTCGTGTGCTTGCGAAGGTGGTCTTTGCGGTAGAAACCTGAAAGAAACAAGTTTTTGTTTCATTATCTGAGTCAAAATTACAATAATTAGATTTCATTTTGTTTATTGAGCATGGTTGCCAGCAGTAGCCAGGCTGTGGTTCCCGAAATAATTGAACAAGCTCTTTGTTGCTTAGAGTGTGGGCTCCAATGAGCTATTATAATACAGGATGGGCTGCCTAGAGCGTACCTGTCCTTCTTGTTAACATAATACCGTTAGAAGGAAAGACCAACACCACGTCGTATTAGCGAGCTGTGATGTCCAAAAATAAATGTATTTAAGCCGAAGTTACTTATTTTCTGTGTTGTCCTCTATGGTAGGTACGCTTACATAATTTTAAAATGAAAGTAGGTTATGTAGTAATAAATTGAAAATAGGGTAATTTAATAACCGCAATCTTTTGATGAAGGCCTAATCGATGACAGGCTAGCACAAATTTGTACAAAGGTAAGGTACTTTCCCACTACTGGGCAGAAATCTCCACATGAAACTACCACATTTTTCTGCACCCTTTTCTGCCGCACAATAGAAAATCGACAGTAAGTAGTTAACATAGCTATAGTTTTACCTTTCCCGCACTCGGTGCACATCTCAGTCTTGACGCCAGAATGTATGACGGTGTGCAGGTTGAGGTGCTCGCGCCGCTTGAAGCCCTTGCGACACACGCCGCACACGTACGGCCGCTCTGGGTTGTGGCCCAGCTTGTGACGTTCCAAGTGCTCCTTGCGCTTAAGACTGGACAAACAAATGAAATATGTTAATATAGTTTTGTTATAAAGGCTTGAGGACGATTTTTGAGTGGTTCGTAAGACATCCCTGTCTTACGAACCACTCAAAAATCGTCCTCAGAAATTGTCTGCAGAAAATTCAACTACATTTTGCCAAATGTCAACTAATTTCGGGAGTTATTACACTAAAGAGAAGACAAGGAATCCACCAAAACAATATTTTCTTTATCCGTTTTCAGGGGTGTTTCTGTACGGTCCTATTCACACTGAAGTAATTTTTTTGCAGCAACGTTTAGAAGTGTTAATGGGCAACAACGGATGACAAGAAGTTATAGCAGAAGCCGCAAGTGACTTAAAGTTGTTGCAAAATTTTCAAGAAAATTAACTTTGGTATAAACTCACTAAGGGCCTTCGCGCACTACCCCGAAAATGACGTTTGGTCGCAGAAACTTCGATCAGAAAGTAAGTGTGGTCACACAACCTGGCGTCTGACCAGTTTTATTCAAGATAGGGACCGGTGCGACAAGTCTTGGTCGTGGCTGCGTCGTACGAGAGTTCCCTATCAATTGTTTATTATGAGAAGTACAATAACCCCATTTCAGGAATTTAGGGTAAATAAAAGCTACACTACAAAAGAAGTTTGAACCTACCCAGCGCCACAGATCCCACAGATGAACCGCCTCTCAATCTTATGCACAATGAGATGTATCTCCAGCTGCTCCTTCTCCGGATACGCCATCTGACACTCGGGGCAGCAGAATATCGGCGACCCGTCCAGTGCTGTCGCGATCACCACTTGTCCAGGTTTCGGCCGCGCCGGCTTCGAAGGTTTCTTCTTGTATTTTTTCTTCTTTTTAGTCTGTATCCTAAGAGTGCCGTCTGTAAGGAAAAGGGCAGATTAGTCACTGATAATAATTCTGTTATTTTGGTTACAGACAGAATATAATCTAATACAACATCAATATCTTTCAAATTTTGTTTGCAGATCTAAACACAGAACTTACAGATACAACAACTAGATAATTTAATTTTAGTAATCGCATTGAGCCCGAATAGAGGATAAAGCTCAATCGGGTCTGTTACTAAACAGTTTGTAATTATAGAAGTTAGGTAAGTCTGTTAGGTACGTTTTGTATGAAGAACCTTACTTAAATAGAAAAGTTCTTAATACAAAACTGGCAGCTAAGGCTGTGTTCAACTTTACTTTTCTTGGAAACGGTTCAATATTTAAAAACTGGCTCGATGGATTAATTTTGTTTATAATAAAACCAAATCTGTTGCTTTGTCATCTACTATGTAAGTAGGGCACAATCGTGACTGTAGAATGGGTGAGTAACCCTGGTTAACTAATTATTAATCAAGCTTTGAAAACCAGTTTATATTTTAAGCACAAGGTATAAAACGGTGAGGTGAAAAAAATGTGCGAGTACATACTAAAAATGACATTTAATTCATTATTAATACAAAATAGAAGTAGGTAGTATGTACTAGTAAAATTATTATAAAAAGAAACGATGCGGACAGTTCTTTCTTTTGAAGACTAGAAGATTTTTTACAATTTTAAAATTGTTTGAAGGGTTTTTGGTAAGAAAGCTATCTAGATTACGTGCCGAATATGCTTGCTAATAAACCCTCTGCTGGGGAGCAGAGGGTTTATTAGCCTACCCCTTACCCTCCCCTTTTTGTTTTTGTAAAAAAAAAAAAAAATTATTCCTAAAACAAGCTCGATTTCGTTAGGAAAATAATAACATAGTTTTTTTTTCTTAATACAAGCTCGATTAGAATAATTCTTGGGCTCCTAATTGCCTTTCAGTCACGAGACCAACTTGCGAGTTGGTTCATTTGACAGTTCTTCACTGGCATATATTCCATTCAATGAGTAAGTCAGTTGGAAGAGCTCGCAAACTGGCCTTGTGGCTGGAGCTCATTCATAATCTAACTCCTCCTCGTATGGCACCTCACTCTCATATTTACTCAAAAACAAAATATTGTGTCAATAAGCTGAGGTTTTTTTGTATTTTCGAAATCCTAACCACACTTGGGCATATAATTCTGAATTATATTTAGTGAGTTGTAATTCGAGCCTAAGATACATAGTTACATTATCATTAGAGATCAGATATTCGGATGCATATTTACCTAAAGTTTGAGTGTTGACTAGTATGGAGCGCGCGTCAGTATGGGAAAAGGAGTTTATTTAAAAAAATAAAAACTAGTCTAGTTACTTTTTCGTTTAGCTCCAAACGAATTATGCCCAGACATATTTACCATTTTGTTTTAGCATTCGACATTTCAGCACAAAAATACGAATTCAAATAGTTGCTGTATTTTTTTCCTTGTTATTTTCAACAAACTTGCCAGGTTTTAAACAATTAAAAATATTCGTTACGATATTTTGAGTACTACATTTTATACTTACTAAAGAATTATGATATTTCGCAATCCCGCGACAAAAATTGGCATTTAAATAGCCGCTTCCATACTTTTGTACCTTTTGCCAGGAAAAAACGTACTTGAGGTAAATATGCATCCGAATATCCGATCACTAATTATGATATAAAATTAAATTCGATTTTTTTACCGTTTACCGATACACATTATAAAGGGTGCTTGTAAGAAGGACCGACGATACGATGCCTAACACAAGTACACCGCCCGACCACGCGGCTGAGCGTTGTCATGTGAGAATCACCTTACATATTAATTTGAAATACAAAATATAATTTAGATATGTACCTCCAAAATAAAATATCAAAATATTACTGTTAAAATCTCAATACTTGTTATTGGTCAAACCATAAAATCTAATTAGGGAACATTGTTTCCAACGGAAAAAACTGACTAGTTAAAAGAATACTTATTCCAATATGATTAAGGGCCTGTTTCACCACCTACGAATAAGTTCCCGTTAGATAATTTCATACAAATTCTGTCCCTTTTTTGAACTTATTCGGTAAGTAGTGGCTCACTGACATCGTGAAATAGGCCATAAGTTTCAAACATTCTAAAATATGTACTAACAAAACACTCATAATGATAGGGTATTTGACTACATAAGTATGTAGAAAGCTACACTTCTATGAGATCGTTATCTTTGGCACGCAAAACGGTAATACTAGTGAATTCCCGCGAATCGACTTCTAGAAATTAAGAACAAAACATCAGATTACTCTTTTCATCAGGTTTTTACATCAATACCGAATCAGCCACGAAGTAGGTGTAATAGCAAATGCTACGGGCTTGGACATACAGACACCAGCAGGTCAAGGTACCCGAAATTGTCAAATTTTCCCAATCAACCTTCATCATTTCAGCCCAAAAGCCATCCACTGCTGGACATAGGCCTCCCCCAAGTGTCGCTACATTGACATTTTGGGGGGTTTTGCCATAATCGCCACGCTTGGCAGGCGGGTTGGCGATCGCAGTACGGTTGTTACAAAAGCACAGAGAACGCTGCTGCCCATTCTCTGGCAAGTCCCTTAGTCGCCTCTTACGACACCCACGGGAAGATATAGGATGATGCTATTCTTTACGTCCGACACCATACAGAGCAATCAACCTTGAACCGTATTATTTAACGATAAATTGAAAGCTATTAAAGAAATTGAACATTGTTGTAGCTTGTGCTGGCGTTTGTACAAAGAAACAAATCATAGCACCTACACAACCGATAAGTCCAATGAAATAAAATTCTTGTAATAGCTTCGAGAAATCGAATTTATAAAGGTCAAATACCCTATTATCGTGAAATTCATCAGTCATCCTTACATTCGCTTGGCACATTATATTGGCGTTCGCTCACAGTAAACATAGGTACTAATTTACAGTCGCACCCAGATAAACTGGAAGCCGGTCTTAACATGTAAGTACATTTATTTTCTATCTAGGTACTTTCATTGAGAATGCAAACAGCCGTAAAAAGTCGTCGAAAATACTTAAGCACGAACAAAATAGACCATCTCAGACATAGTATCTGCATGGTCCTCATATGACTTGAACAATGTCTGGACTTTAAAAAAGACCTCTGAGTTTGTTTCACCGGCCTCATCTTGTTTAAAAAAAAAACGACGTAAAAGTGTTTGTAAAACCTATTTGCAAATATATCGGTTATGTACAATTTTTTTATAAAAACGGTTACTGAGAAAAAGCGATTGTTTGCGTTCTCGCTAACTTTGGTTTAAATGACTAGATGAATACTGACTACTCATAAACATTTGGCCGCATAGCCGATAGAGAGTCTATCGCCACGAAGTTTTGAAAAATGACTCGATACACTTAAAAACACATGTTGTGCTGACCCCAAATAAATTGAGATAAGGGCAGGAGAATGATGACGATGCTGATACTTAGTCATCATCATCAATAACAAAGCTGCCAACCTTGTACAAAAAAGAATTTTAGCACACTAAGCCGAAGTTAAAAAGGAACAGGGGCTGTGATTCTCTTTACATATGTATTCCCCTCTTTTTGTTCCTGAAAAAACCCCCATAGATTTTTTTTTTCACAAAAAATAGTCCGCTGAAAGAAAATATGACCCACCAAAAATTACATAAAATGCCAAACTTATACCGCTGTTATTAGAAGACCACCAGACAAATTCAAAAAGTTTTTAACATAAAAGAGATTGATAGGAGCCTAGACGTACTCTTGATTAAAATTTTAATATCAAAAATAATTGAATTGGCCTAGTTTTCGAAGAGAAAAAGGGGAATACGAAACGTCGTTTTGGTAATTTTTTTTCTGCAGCCTATCTTATCTGCAACTGTCCCTATCGCACTCTCCGGGGCCAGTCAATATATAGTATTTTATATTACATAGGCCTACATGGGCACTTATAAAACGTCGACAAAAGGTGCACGGTTCGGGTTGTTCGTTTCAGTCAGTAATAACGTTGGGCGACGACAATAGTTTTTTCAAATTCCTCGCATGCCCTTTTCCCTTTTAAGGCCGCTGGGCATTCGTTGATGACATAACTTGATTCAAACTCGAGAGCATTATTTCAAATAGATCAAAACGCGTTACCGGGTGATAGAATCCCGCTTTGGAAAGGGCAACTAGTCTTTTTACATTTATTATGCCTTGAGACTGGACTGCAGTCGTTTTAAGTTTTTGATCATTAAGAAGTGCCTAGCTCAAAGTCAAAGCATTTATTTAATAGAGACCAGTATGTGGAAACGTTTCCAAATGAAGCCCCTGACCACAGCTTTCTTGCCACAAAAGTAAGTACCTACCTATTCATTAACCGTTCTTACTTTGATTTTGTATCTGGCAAATTTACCCAAATCTGGATGTTTTTCGATATCTTCGATTTTAATGCTTACGAGTTCGTTTCCACGACAAGCGCCTAGGTCTATATTACATAAATGTTTTGAGTTTGAGTCAGGCCATGCATGCCGACGTGAACGTTATTAACTTCGATACGCACTAGGACCTACTAGACTATGATCCATTACAGAGTTCATAAAACGTTTATATGGCATATCTCGATTTCTCGAACCCACGACTAATAATAAGGAGCACAGATAGTTTAAATAAATATTTATCGATTACAATCTAGCTTAATTTAGACTAAAAAAGTTAAATTGCTTATTACTTATCTCTTCGTCTGTTTGACAAATAAGCGATTTAACTCTAACTTAAGTCTATCGTATAATATTATAACTATGAATAGTGTAAATTTGCCCTTTTTCACAATTCCGTAGCACTGTCTTGTAGTCTGGCATGTTAAAATCGTTTAGTTCACATTCATGTTACAGTGGAGGTACTTTTTTATATATGTATAAAAGCTTGGCTTGCAATTATAAGTATGAGTTAAGTCCAAAAGATTCCGGCTTCAACTATCTATAACTAACTAGCACTTCGCCCGCAACTTCGTGCGCGAAAATTATGATATAAGATAACCTATGTTACTCAGTAAAGATGTAACTTTCTAACAGTGAAAGAATTTTTAAAATCGGTCGATTTGTTTTTGAGTTAAGTCGTAACAAACAAACAATATTTCCTTTTAATAATATTAGTTTGGACGAAGGATTAAAATCCAAACAAAATATATCGAAATTACGGGAGACTATATTGAACAAAAATATTACTTTTTACTTTGGGCTACTAGAGGAAACTTCAGGAATTTAGATGATATGATAGTTTTGTATCTCTGATTAACCTAACGTAGGCCAGAAACATTTACCTTACCATGTATAACCTATTTACTTCATATTTAAAAGGTTTCTTGATAGTCTGCGTACCATATGGCATATATATACTATTTAGCTTGCAGTAATGTTCACGTCTAGGCACACCACTGCATGCTACATATTTAACACAGTATTTATTTATTTGAAAAGACATGTACAATATAACAGAAAATCCATGTAATTGTACAGTCAAAACAATCAAAAAAGTATTGTTTCTGTTTGTTCAAACTACACGAACGCAATGTCTGGTTTGGTTGTCTGGATTGCCTCCACCCACATTCACATGTCGGTGAAGTCTATGTTCGTGTTCTTATGCAAAGTTTTGGATCATGATGGTGACAAGTTTTACACAAATCTAGAAATGTGTTATTAATTTCTGATTATTTTATTTACTAACTTTTCTGACAGATGCGTTAGTTTCACAGATCACAGATGTGTTCGTGAAAAGAAGTGTTATTTGTTGAACTTTTAAATTGGACAGTATGGCAAAATATTTGTACATTTTTTAATACTGCTTAATATAGTTTCAGATATACCAAAAGTGTTTTTGAAGAACCTTTTGCAAACGTTAATTTTTTTACCGTCTATAGGTATGTAGTATTTAAAAACCTTATTTATTTTCTTAGCTTCGGGGGTGATAACAAACTTAATGTGTGCAGATAATAAGTCTTCCAAATAAAATAATTGCTTATTCCTTCTAGAGAATTTTTTAAATACTCGTAGTTGCTGCTCTGTACCAACTTTCAATTGACATTGTTTGTCACATTCACAGTTCCCTCGTTTTGTAATACGAGTATTAGCAGATAGTTCCTCTACGTGCTTTACTTTACGTGCGCAAATGTTTTTATATTTATTCTCTTTAGATTTGATTTCAAAAATGCGTCCCTGAGGCCGCTTCTCCAGCAAGGGCGGGCTTGACCGCTTCTCCGGCAAGGTCGAACTTGACCGCTTCTCCAGACAGGGCGGGCTTGACCGTTTCTCCAGCAAGTGCGGGCTTGAGCGTTTCTCCGGCAAAGGCGGGCTTGACCACTTCTTCAGCAAGGGCGAGATTGACCGCTTCTCCGGCAAGGGCGGGATTGACCACGGCCGCAATGGGAGCGGTTGTGGTAGCGATGGGGCGTGTGCCGGTGATGATGGCAATGGTGCTAATGGGAGTGATGTCGCCAGTGGCACTGGAAGCGATGGGGGTAGCCGCTGCAATCGGAGGGATGGGGGTACCGCCATTCGGATCGTACGGAGCCCCACTCGCAGCAATGGGGGAAGCCGAGCTGGTGGCAGCGATGGGAGTAGCCGGGCTGGTGGCAGCGAAAAGGATAGCCGGGCTGGTGGCAGCGAAAAGGATAGCCGGGCTGGTGGCAGCGATGGGGGTAGCCGCGCTGGCGCCCGCGATGGGGGTAGCCGCGCTGGCGCCCGCGATGGGGGTAGCCGCGCTGGCGCCCGCGATGGGGGTAGCCGCGCTGGCGCCCGCGATGGGGGTAGCCGCGCTGGCGCCCCCGATGGGGGTAGCCGCGCTGGCGCCCGCGATGGGGGTAGCCGCGCTGGTGTGTGCAGCAACCATAGGAGAAATGTTGGGGGTTGTGGGGGGAGTAATGGCGGGTGTGGTACGAACGATGTGAGCACTGGCCGAGGTGGTGTTTCGAGCGATAGAATAGGTGGCGAGAGCGGTGGTGGGTGTGATGAGAGCGGTGGCGGGAGTGGTTGTGGGTGCGATGGTAGTGGTGGCGGGGGTGGTTGTGGGTGCGATGGTAGTGTTGGCGGGGGTGGTTGTGGGTGTGATAGGAGTGATGACGGGGGTGGCTGTCGGTGTGATAGAAGCGGTGGCGGGAGTGGTTTTGGGTGTGATAGGAGAGATGACAGGGATGGTTTTGGGTGCGATGGGGGTGGTGGCAGGGTTGGTTGTGGGTACGACGGGAGTGGTGGTGGGTGCGATGGGACTGGTGGCGGGGGTAGCTGTGGGTGTGATGGGAGTGGTGGAGGGGGTCGTTTTGGGTACGATGGGAGTGGTGGCAGGGGTGGTTGTGGGTGTGATAGAAGCGATGACGGGGGTGGCCTTGGGTGTGATGGAAATGGTGGCAGGGTTGCTTGTGAGTACGACGGGAGTGGTGACGGGAGTGGTTGTGGGTGCGATGGGAGTTGTGACGGGGGTGGTTGTGGGTGCGATGGGAGTTGTGGGTGCGATGGGAGTGGTGGCAAGGGTGGTTGTGGGTGCGATGGGAGTGGTGGCGGGGGTACTTGTGGGTTTGATAGGAGCGATGATGGGGGTGGATGTGGGTGTGATGGAAGCAGTGGCGGTAGTGGTTGTGGTTGCGATAGGAGCGATGACAGGGATGGTTGTAGGTGCGCTGGAAGTGGTGGCAGGGTTGATTGTGGGTACGACGAGAGTGGTGGCGGGAGTAGTTGTGGGTGCGATGGGAGTGGTGGCGGGGGTGGTTGTGGGTGCGATGGAAGTGGTGGCAGGGTTGGTTGTGGGTACGACGGGAGTGGTGGCGGGGGTGGTTGTGGGTGCGATGGGAGTTGTGGCGGGGGAGGTTGGGGGTGCGATGGGAGTTGTGGCGGGGGAGGTTGGGGGCGCGATGGGTGTGGTGGCGGGGGTGGTGGTACGAACGATGGAAGAGTTGTCGGGATTGGTTCTGGTGTATTTCTTATTTTTATTGTCAAATAGCTTCCCAGGGATGGTGGAACGCGCGACGTGTTCGACGACTGCTGAGGTTGTGGGAGCAAAGGATACGATGTCGGAGGTGGTGGTGAGAGCAGTGGCGGAATGCAGGGCTCCTCACAAATGTTGGCCAACGGCTGCGGGAGAGTAGCTGTGTAGTGAACGATGGGGGCCGCCGCACTAGGAGCCGTAGGGGGAGGCGCGCTAGGAGCCATACGGGGAGGCGCACTGGCTGTGATAGAGGTAGCTGCACCGAAACACGCCCTCTTTTTTTTATGAATATAAGTTATTTCAGGTTCAGAAAGAGGTGGTTCGTTTGGTGAATTTGTTTGCGCAACTTTTGTTTGTGATTTAATTTTCCGTCTCTTTCTCGACAGAGCTGGGTATTTTGATCTTTTTTGAGATGATTTAACTTTTGAAAAACTTTTCATACCTTGAAGAACTTCTAGAAGCTTAGCAACTTTAGAATTGAACTTTCTTATTCTTTTATTCGATTTCTTTTCACTATTTTTCTTGAATTCGTTATTCTGAATTTTGTCTTGGTTCTGTCTTCTTATTCTCAGATTATACCTTTTATCTTGAGTGCCAACAGGTTCTTCCACTTCGGAAGTTGGGTCTTGTTGTTTATCCATAGGTTCCAGCTCAGTGGTATCATGATCATCAATATCTTCACTTAGAGGTGATTCTGTAAGTCTTTCAAAAGTATAATTATTTACTTCTGTACTTATATCAGTCATATTTGCTCTCTCATTGCCAATGGCATGTAGTGAACTTTCTAAGGTTGAGGCAACGAGTTCTTGACTTCTAACTGGTTCTTCCAGTTTGGAAGTTAGGTCTTGTTGTTCATCCATGGGTTCCAGCTCAGTGGTATCATGATCTTCATTATCTTCACTTAGAGGTGATTCTGTAAGTCTTTCAAAAGTATAATTATTTATTTCTGTACTTATAGCAGTCATATTTGCTCTCTCATTGCCAATGGCATATAGTGAACTTTCTAAGGTTGACCCTACGAGTTCTTCCTGTTTGGAAGTTGGGTCTTTTTGTTCATCCAAAAGTTCCAGCTCAGTGGTGTCATGATCTTCATTATCTTCACTTAGAGGTGATTTTGTAAGTCTTTCAAAAGTATAATTATTTACTTCTGTACTTATAGCAGTCATATTTGCTCTCTCATTGCCAATGGCATGTAGTGAACTTTCTAAGGTTGAGCCTACGAGTTCTTGACTTCCAACGGGTTCTTCCTGTTTGGAAGTTGGGTCTTGTTGTTCATCCATGGGTTCCAGCTCAGTGGTATCATGATCTTCATTATCTTCACTTAGAGGTGATTCTGTAAGTCTTTCAAAAGTATAATTATTTACTTCTGTACTTATAGCAGTCATATTTGCTCTCTCATTGCCAATGGCATGTAGTGAACTTTCTAAGGTTGAGCCTACGAGTTCTTCCTGTTTGGAAGTTGGGTCTTGTTGTTCATCCAAAAGTTCCAGCTCAGTGGTGTCATAATCTTCATTATCTTCACTTAGAGGTGATTTTGTAAGTCTTTCAAAAGTATAATTATTTACTTCTGTACTTATAGCAGTCATATTTGCTCTCTCATTGCCAATGGCATGTAGTGAACTTTCTAAGGTTGAGCCTACGAGTTCTTGACTTCCAACGGGTTCTTCCTGTTTGGAAGTTGGGTCTTGTTGTTCATCCATGGGTTCCAGCTCAGTGGTATCATGATCTTCATTATCTTCACTTAGAGGTGATTCTGTAAGTCTTTCAAAAGTATAATTATTTACTTCTGTACTTATAGCAGTCATATTTGCTCTCTCATTGCCAATGGCATGTAGTGAACTTTCTAAGGTTGAGCCTACGAGTTCTTCCTGTTTGGAAGTTGGGTCTTGTTGTTCATCCAAAAGTTCCAGCTCAGTGGTGTCATAATCTTCATTATCTTCACTTAGAGGTGATTTTGTAAGTCTTTCAAAAGTATAATTATTTACTTCTGTACTTATAGCAGTCATATTTGCTCTCTCATTGCCCATGGCATATAGTGAACTTTCTAAGGTTAAGCCTACGAGTTCTTCCTGTTTGGAAGTTGGGTCTTGTTGTTCATCCATGGGTTCCAGCTCAGTGGTGTAATGATCTTTATTATCTTCACTTAGAGGTGATTCTGTAAGTCTTTCAAATGTGTAATTATTTACTTCTGTACTTATATCAGTTATATTTGCTCTCTCATTGCCAATGGCATGTAGTGAACTTTCTAAGGTTGAGCCTACGAGTTCTTGACTTCCAACGGGTTCTTCGCGTTTGGAAGTTGAGTCTTGTTGTTCATCCATAGGTTTCAGCTCAGTGGTATCATGATTTTCATTATCTTCCCTTAGAGGTGATTCTGTAGGTCTTTCAAAAGTATATTTATTTACTTCTGTACTTATGTCAGTCATATTTGCACTCTCATTGAATATGGGATGTTGAGAACTTTCTAAGGTTGGGCTTACCAGTTCTTGACTTCCAACAGGTTCTCCCCTTTTGGAAGTTAGGTCTTGTTGTTCATTCATAGGTTCCAGCTCAGTGGTATCATGATCTTCATTATCTTCACTTAGAGGTGATTCTATAAGTCTTTCAAAAGTATAATTATTTACTTCTGTACTTATATCAGTCATATTTGCTCTCTCATTGCCAATGGCATGTAGTGAACTTTCTAAGGTTGAGCCAACGAGTTCTTCGCGTTTGGAAGTTGGGTCTTGTTTTTCATCCAAAGGTTCCAGCTCAGTGGTGTCATAATCTTCATGATCTCCACTTAAAGGTGTGAGTCTTTCAAAAGTTTCATTATTTACTTCTGCACTTAATATGTCAGTTATATTTGCACTCTCATTGACTTGTTCTGAACTTTCTAAGGTTGAGCTAACGAGTTCTCCTGAAAACAGCGCATATGATATATGAACTCAGCTTAAATTACGCAAAAAAAAACAAAAGAAATAATTTTACAATTGTCTTTACTTACAGAATTTCGTCAGTCATATCCTGTTCTCTATCTTCTTCATTTTGAAAATCATGCTAATAAAATTATAATTAATATAGTTAGTGCCAATGGGTGAGTTTAATCATGGTAATCAAAAAATTTTGAGAATGTATTGTTCATCTTATTTTAAAAAACTTTGTCGAGTCAAGGTATGTAGAGGTTGGTGTTTATTACAGCCACTTCATACGGCAAACGGAGGACCATCGCACACTACACGTGGGCCATACATTTTGTATTGGTATATGATGCGCTGCAGTCTGATGCGGCTGTAATGTGCGCCTGGCTTAACGTGCGGCAAGCCTTCTGTATAATTCGCTGTCATGCATGCAAAATGCGCTCAGTATATTAAATCATCATCTTACCCAAACAGTCGTCAATCGTGCTACGAAGAGACTAATACATAATAAATCCCCAAGTTTTGAGATCTGTCAATGTAAATTACAATGGACCACTGTGTGAGGTAGTTGGCGCGCTACTGGTGTTATATTTACCTTCGCTAAGAACTGCCTCGGCAACGGGTTCCTCTTTCTTATCGTCGGTGACGTCATCCATCTCTATATCAATGCCTGCAGGTTCTGATTTCTTCACATCCGTTGGGTTTAGTCGTAAAAACTGTTGCAAGGATACCGGGAGAGCTTGTGTTTGCTGAAAAAATTAAATCAATGTTAGTAGATGTTTTATTTATGTAACATAAGGGGGGTTCTTATGTTACATAAATAAAACGCCGGCTAACGCCTTGTCCAGAAGTGGGGATAGTACGGGCTAAGGATAAAAGACAAGAGAACAATGAATATAAACTGTTTCGGACCCGAATTTGCTAGAAAACAATTCAATATATTTTTAGGGGTATTGAAATAGTCTCCAGTAGTACTTTTATCATCCATATTAATATTATGAAAGGAGCCCGGTCTGTCCGTCTGTTTTTTACCTTTTCACGAACTCAACGTATTTCGATTACATTTGGGAAACAGATAGACTACGGCCATGACCATACGACCTGGGTTATGTTTATCCCAGTAGTGTCCCCGTAGCGTATTCAAACAATTAAAAAAAAAAAAAGTACGAAACCGCGGTACGATAATAAAATTGAAATTATCTTCGGTCGCACCTTGGGCAGTCAAGTCAACCAAGATACCAATCTGCTGACTGGCTTATCTTTTATCCACGATATGTAAATTATAAGTTTATACCGACCAACAGCGTAGCTGTTCCGAATTTTAGGGTATCTGTACTTTAGCTGAAAATCAGCGTCAAGTTGTATTCCTTGTGTTGACATCTGGCATTGGCGGACCTATGGTCGGTAGTGGACGTCTGTTGGTCATTACTGTGTGGCCTGCCTCACAACGCGGCGCAGCATACTGTTGGCGGAGTGTTCAGCTCGGCCCCAGCGACGCTGTGCCCTCGTCGCCACTCTTGCTCCGGGGGACCTACTGCTTCCGGTAGAGGTTCAGTCGCGCGAAGGCGTGCAATGCCGTCGAGACAGCATTCGTCTCACTCCAGCCGGCACACACATAGCAGCCGGGCGTTGAACCCATAACCCCCTGTTCTCCTCAAAAGGAGGGTATCCATAAGGATTACACATAAAAAAAGATGTCAATAGACAGTTTCTTCGAGTGGGCCTGATTGACAAGAAAAAAAAAACAAAAAAAAAACTGAATGTAACCTGCGGCGGCAATGTGCTGAGGTACTTGACGAGATCCTGTTGATGGCATGGGTTCAGCTGCCATTGCAAGGTTTCCCCGGACTCCGTGCCCTGTGAGCTCTCCTGTATGACACAACATTATCCATTAGACTGCGTTTGCATCAGAGACGTGCGAGGATGCGTCATGAGGCTCAGCAATGCGTGCGTGTATGACCAGATGAATGAACGTGGACGAATCAAGAGGAGTATGATTGTAGTAGGTGGCCTTCTGTAGTTTTTGCCGACCCCATGGGAAAAAGCCTGAGTTATCATTTTATGTTTGTGAACAGTGATACCTTAAAGTTGAAGACTGAGATCTTATAGCTTACACTATGTAACGGTTATAGACCTCAACCTCAGACTTTTAGAAGTCAAGTGAACTGAAATACGATATTATAACTGTGAAGACAACAGGCAATTTCCTGATAATTCGCTTTATCAAGAAATGGAGCGAGCCAGAATTTTTCTGCGAGGATACAATCAGCTGTCTTATGTTTTTAAATGGCGTGTTCTACCTTTCACTCTTGAAGGAACTATATGTTATGAGTACTTTTATGTTTTACAAGGTTTATCCTTTCTTTTTGTGTTTAAACATACAGATATTTTAAATTTGGTTGATTTAGTAACTTGAACCAAATGGTTCAAATCAATTGTTTGCTTGAATATGGGTCATCCCTATACTGGTTTTATTGCGTTCAGATGTTTTGATAGTAAATGATGTTGGTCTGTCAATAATTTTATTAATTACATGATGATCAAGCGTTATTGGGTTCAGGAATCTTCAGTTTACAGTACAGAGTATGGACATGCGCCCAGTTGATGGCAAAAGGGCCCTCCTTCATGATACATAAACTATACAGGCAAAATGAGGATGTACTACAGGTTCACCTTATGACTAACCCTGCGGGGATGAAACAGATATGATGCGAGATGATGGTTACAAAGTAGCTTTAGGAAAGAGAGGTATTATGTTGTCAGTAAGGTTCAAACGTTTCCAGCCTACGTATATTAAATTAATCAGAGATAAAATCTCTCATGACACCAAATTATTAAAGTTTAGTTACCCACAGTAAAAAAAATAGTTTTGTTCATTATTCAAATGCGAGTAGATTGCTTTTATGCTATAATGCGGAAAAAATGTGCATCCTTGGTGCGCAGGGTGCGGGCCAGCTGCAATAGCGTCCTGGGCATGATTGCTGATTATTATTATGTAATATAGTCTGCCTTTATTTCAATGCATTTTTGTTTGGATATTTATACTTAATTATATAGTCAAAGCTGGAAACTTTTGGACCTTACCATGTATTAATTTCAACTTACAAGTAAATTACAAGGGCGTACATAACGCCTAAGGTAATCTCTACCATTCAACGTAGTTAGTCTATGTTACGTTTTTTAACTGTGTGGTTTCAATGTAGTTATGGAAACAGGCGTGACGTTATTTAAATTTAAAAACGTCTGCTGCCGGAGTTAGCCTTAGGCATTCTCTACCAGACAACCAAATTAGTCAAAGTTATGTATAAGCTCTGTGTGGTGTCGGACGAAAAGAATAGCACCATCCCATATCTTCCCGTGGGTGTCGTAAGAGCCGACTAAGGGATTTGCCAGAAAATGGGCAGAAGCGTTCTCTGTGCTTTTGTAACAACCGTACTGCGATCGCCAACCCACCTGCCAAGCGTGGCGATTATGGCAAAAACCCCCAAAATGTCAAAGTGGCGACACTTGGGGGAGGCCTATGTCCAGCAGTGAACGTCTTTTGGGCTGAAATGATGAATGATGATGTATAAGCTGTGTAAGCTTAACACCCATACAAAGTAGGTACTCACATCATCATTAGTTTCATCGGGTTCGTTTTTAATATAAACCTCTATAGTGTCTTGAGCGTCTTCAGAGTTGTTGTTGTTTGACGTCGTGTTGTTATTCAGCGTGTTGTTATTCAACGTCTTGTTTTCTGGCTGGTTGATTATAATTTGCTGAGTCGGCGTTATAAAAACCTGCAATATAATGTTAAAAACGTAATTGTTGCCATTTTTCAGGACTTCAATATAACTGGCGAAATATAGGTGTTATAAAGGTACACTTCTGCCTAATCGTTTGGAGGAAAACAGGCGAGATGGTGTGTCAGTTAACTATATGAGTTGAGTACATAGGCGGAATTAATGCCATAAGACATTCTCTACTCGTCAACCTTTAGGTTAAGAGCGTTTACGCCTTACAACATTGGATACAAACTTTCAACTCCTTATTTTCCAGAATGACTGAACCGATTTTAATCAATCTTCATACGCTTATGCCGGATACATAGGTCTTAAATTAAACTGATAAATTAGACTGATTATAAATTATCGATAGAAACAGAAATTTCCAATTATCTTTTTTTCAAAAATACATTTCGAAAATGTTTTAGTTAACTTTTTAGATCTATGTATCGTGCTTATGCGTATTAAGTTTTATTAAAATCGGTTCAGTCATTTCGGCAAATAAGGACTTAAAAGTTTATATGATATGCCGTAAGGCGTAAACGCTCTTTAATAGGATAACATTCTGTCATTTACACATTAGTTTAAAAGCTTCTCTGAATCTTACCTGAGGCATATTCTGCATATGGTCCTTGTCTTGTGTTTGTTGAACTAACTGCATCTCTTGTGGTAGGGCAGCCAATACTTGAAGACCTGTTGGTAGAAAATAAAGCTTAGTTAAAAGGTTTAGTGACGATGTTAAATGCACATTTTTAACAGACTTCCAAAAAGGAGGAGGTTCTCATAGCTTAAAATTTTTATCTTGTGTTTTTGTTAAGTGATTTTTTTGTGTATTAAAATCATGATTTAATGAATAAAATTATAATGTTAAAAACGTTCACAACTCTGATATATAATATATATAACCAGTCAAATAAAAGTCGATTAAAACATGAAGGAGAAAAAAAAATTGAGATGGCTTTAGGTAGGTAGGCTGGAGCATGCAGAACCGTAATCGGTTCTGCATGCTCCAGATTTAGATTGGACCAACGAGAGATAAGCTGGTTTGCCCTATCTGTACATAGCACTAGGCTCGATTTCCAACGAAACGTAGAGATGCCTCATAAACAATCAACGCGGAACGAGTTATTGTATTGTGACGTGTAGGCAAACCCATACGGTGCTACAAGGATCTATTGGGGCCCAAATAACGTTGACAGGCTGTTTGTGAAATTGTTTTGATTGATGAATTGTTGGTTCCGATTTAGGACTTGTACCAAAAGATCTGCCACTGCAATAGGTTTTTTTATTGCGTCAAACAGCAATAACACTACAATACAAGCAAGTTTGTAGTAATGTTTTGTTTGTGAGACGTCTCTCCGCTTTAGTGGAAATACGGCCATAGAACATCAATCAGGTAAGTTGCCACAAGTGCAAGTGTGTCGAACAGTCGAGTGCACAAGTGTTTGTTAGTGAACATTTACAACTCTTATGTCATGGCAACTTCACCTGGTCGCAGCCTGAATGTACCTGCATGTGCGAAAAATTCACTATTTTAAATGTCTCTTTTTTAGGGTTCCGTAGCCGAATGGCAAAAAACGGAACCCTTATAGATTCGTCATGTCTGTCTGTCTGTCTGTCTGTCTGTCCGTCTGTATGTCACAGCCACTTATTTCCGAAACTATAAGAACTATACTGTTGAAACTTGGTAAGTAGATGTATTCTGTAAACCGCATTAGGATTTTCACACAAAAATAGAACAAAACAATAAATTAAGGGGGGCCCCCATACTTAGAACTGAAAACCAAAAAAAAAATTTTCATCAAACCCATACGTGTGGGGGGGTATCTATGGATAGGTCTTCAAAAATGATATTGATGTTTCTAATATAATTTTTTTCTAAACTGAATAGTTTGCGCTAGAGCCACTTCCAAAGTGGTAAAATGTGTGTCCCCCCCCCTCTAATTTCTAAAGTAAGAGGAGGAAAATTCTGAAAATATTTAGGATTGTAGAAAGTAAAAAAAACTATCAACGAAAATTGGTTTCAATAAGATATGATGTTTAGTTTTTGAGATATGGGACTTTTTCATCAAAATGCAGTTTGTTTTTCATTAACGTACTATGAAAAACAAATTTAGTTTTGCGGTTGTGTGGAAGTTTACTAACTAATACTACTAACTAATGAATGACAGTTCAAAATATTGTTATTATATTGTTTGGAGCTAAGGAACCCTGTGTGCGAGTAAGACTCGCACTTGGCCGGTTTTTATTTCTAAGTGGTAACAAAAGGATTTTTAATTTTTTTAAATTGTAGATTTTTCATCTTACACAAATAGATATTTAAGGATTGTAAGGTAAATGTCATTTTGAAAGCCGCTGTGGATTCGAAAATCCACTAGAACTATTATAAACTATTGCGTTACGATGTTGATGTGAATGAAAGTTGCATATTAAACTAATATAAAATATGATAAGCGTACCTTCACCCAAGGTGCCCTGCCCAACAAGCTGTATTTGCCCATTTTCGTTGCCCTCCTGTGAGTAAGCAACAGTCAACACCGTACCACCTTGAAATAAAGAAAAAAAATACTAGGTATTCAATTATATTGTAAACACTATTTTTGGTAACAGTACCTTGTTCAAAGGTTACTTGGATTGTTTCAAAAGTGAATGTTGCTTGTGAAAGAGAAACTAACTTGTAATTAAGCTTAAAATGTCTGATGTGTTTGGTGATGTTTATTTGCCATAAAATAATATGTTATGATGAGCTAAGATAAAGTTGTTCTATGTATTAATTATACAAGTTTTTGCATAAGAGTAGTAATTATTTTTCTGTCAAAATCTTGATATTATTTATCTCTTATGCAGCCCATGTGGTCCCAGTTCTAGTGGGACCACAAAGGTTGGTTAAATCAGTGTTACTTATGGTTCCTACCCAGATTGCTAGGAAAGGATTCGGGTCGTCCGTCCGGACTTAACTAGCTTTGTAATTACTCATACAAAATAAAAACAGCTAAATTACAACTGAAAAAGAAAACCCACTTACACCCGAATCCACGAACAAACTTAACATTATGATTTAAAGTAGAACATGACTTCCTGTTGTCACAATACAATATACATCTTTAAGTGACTGAGGTTAGTATAAGAATCGAATGATGAGTTAAAATTTAGTTAAGGCTGACAATAACCACATGACTCTTTAAGGTCAAATTTCTAATAACATACAAGGCATGAAAGAGATTTCTTCTTTACAAATAAGCATCACCTTTGTATGTATTATTTCCGTTACTTTCTTCTCGTCGATTTATGTGTGTACATGAAGTGTTCAATGAATAAAAAATGTATAAAATGACGTATTGTTTACCTTGTGGGTAACCCCCTTGTAGTGGTATCTGCATTTGGTATTTGGGTTGCGTTAGCACCTGAATCTGCACCGTTTGTTGAGGGTCACCTGTGAACAGTGTAAAATAGTTAGCTTTTGACGGAATATAGCTAATAATAACAATCCAACTATTGGATTAATAATAATAAGCAATGATCTGTACATTTTCTGTGTAAATCATCCTGTACAAGTTATTTTGATGACGCATTTATGAACCAGTACTTAAGGTAATGCTCTCATCAGACCGTCTTTCAACCATCATCATAATACACACGACAGGCCTGCTCCCTTTCATGCCATACTGCCGTGGTCTGCGCGAGTATTAACCCTTTCAACCCTAAGTGGCTTGAATTCATTGGACCACATTTTATCGTCGAAACAAACATTTTATAGTATAAGCAAACATAAATGTATATCATCTTTCAATCCAGTCCTGTATTTCGTTTCTTATAAACAAAATTACTTTACATAGTTTTGTATATAGAATAGAATCAAGTTCTTTGAACTTTACACTTTCGCTGCGAAGTTTAAATATTTTTTTTTTATTTGTATGCACAAGTCGTCTAAAGCTGCGTACAAAGAAACTAGGAGGCGGTTGTTGGCACACGAACGAATTATTGTTCGACCCATGCTGCATGCTGGCTGCTTGGCCTCGAAAGTGTTAACAGACAGATTTGTGTTGCTGGGGAGTTTGTTGCGGCTTTGTACTCCCCAGCTAAAACAACCGTTGTCGGGACATCCTTAGGTAATTTTAAGTCTCGACGGTGATGTCCTCCCTCTGGCGTCTAGTTAGATCGAAAATCTTAGTTCATTGTAATACAAACCAGGTTTAGCTCCTGCCAGCTGGATCGGCACATGGAGCAGCTGTGGCGCTGGCTGCATACTGCCGTCCATAGCGCGCATGTACTGCACCCCGCCGTCAGACATGACGCATACCTGAAGCGAAGGATCATAAATAAGGAGATTACAACACTAAACTGACATAACTTCTTTAACTGCTGTGACAGCGTCAAGATTATGGGGTTTATGTAGTTATTGGCAACTGTTTTCCATACATTTTTGTCGTTTATGAATAAACCAAAGAATTATTGTAATAAAAACTCTAATCTTCTTCCAACTTTGTGAGGTTCTAACTTCTTTTTTAACTCTGATCAGAATAATAGTATAATAATATTTTGCCTTGCTTAATCATAACGTTCTTTTCCTGCTATGACATAATAGCAAATTGATTTTTGAATACTTGGAATATTACACAACAAGCAATTGCTTATTTCAGTAATCAGAAATTAAAAGTTTAAAGTTTGTATGCTCTTAGACAAACTATAAAACATGTATTATATGCCTCAATAGGAAAAATATAACACTTTAAGTGCTTCAGTTAGTCAGCCTCTTCATCACAACTAACTATCGACCTATCTTACAAATAAATAAAATTGAAGGTCTGTTTGTTATTTCAAAATAACAGCTTTTTACTGAATACACGTGAAAGTATATAAGGTACTTAACCAAAAAATGTCTGTCGTTTGTTCCGGCTAATCTCCGAAACGGCTGAACCGATTTTGACAGGACTTCTACTGGCAGATAGCAGATGTTGTAAGGAGTAACTAAGGCTTTCTTGCATACTTTTATTTTAGAAAAAGGATTAGGAGTCCGTGCAAAAAAAGATTAAAGCCACGAAATTGTTTACAAAATCCTTTTCAAATCGGGAAGTAACTAGTATTTTATAATAATTTCGCGCAAAGGTCGCGGGTAACGGCTAGTCCAATAATAAAACTACAATCGTGTCGTATAGTTCCGTTTATAGTAATGAAATAAATAAATACTTGAACGTTTTCTAAGAAATTGTCAATCGACACGAAATGCTTGCTTTAACTAGAATAAATTAGCTTCGGGAATTTGTCTGACATCATTCAGACGTCATTTCTATTCTAAAATAACAGTTACTATTTATTGTATACCTACCTACAATATGTTATGTTTATCTTTAGCAAGTGATAACGTCACGTTTTTTTATTTATTAAATACTCTACATATAATACATTTCGCTAGTTATGGTTTATAATATGAGTGCGACCCTGTTGCTAATAAGCCGAAAATAATGAATACCTAATTAAAATAGCACTCGCCGATAATAAATACCATGTGAAAATAGCAATTAGCTCAGCAATTGCACTTGCGACTACCAAAGATGCAGTTCTTCCTACATTAATGTTATTAAGTTCTTTATGTTCTACGAAACACTGATCAACACCCCTGAGACGGTGTTGGAACTCATCCTTTGTTCAAGTTTATGCAACAATTTAATGAATGTGTAGTTTCTAAATAACATCTGTTTTGCTCGTTACTTTCTCCTAGTTGTGTAATAACAATTTACAGGCATTTTGAACTTCAAAATACTATATTATTATCATTTTTTTTTATAAAGACTATCTTTATTATACAAGGTGTTGTCTTGCATCCTCGCCAAAATTCAGAAATTTGACACAAAAGATATAATATTATTTGTTCAATTTAAATTACGATACCTAGTTAATTATTTAAAAACGCTGCTTTTTTTCATTGTTTAAATTTGTCAGTATTCCAGAATAACCGCCTTAACGTAGTTTAAGGAATAAGAAATTATCAAATAAACTTTTGACGGGTCGCGTAAAAAACATTGGCGGTTCACTCTTACCGATGTTTACCTACCCAGTGGCGTGCTATAGGCAGGGCTGGCAAAATGCCACGGGCCCCCGGCCTGACGGGGCCCCCCCGGCCCGAGAGGCTGCGAGCTCAAAAGTGACCTAATATTTTTAACAAAATTTAGTAAAAAAATATAAGGTCGAGAGGCTGCGAGCTCTAAAGTAACCTAACGTTTTTAACAAAATTTTGTAAAAATATACTTATTATCAATTAAAGTTGGACCAAATTTAAAATCGATTAAATTTACAACCAAAGACAGTATACAAATTCAAATAAATAAATAATTAAACGCATTCATAAGAAAAGGATCGATTTTAGAACGCATCCATTGGATACTTAATTTTTTGTCGCGGTACTTAGGTGTCGCGGGCGAGCTCGTGACGCTCGGGGAATTCCCGCATTTTATTAACTGAGAAAGTAGGTACTTTTTTCGTGTTCCTATGTGTGTTTTTTGTAAATTAATAAAAACCTATTTAAGAAACTCTATGGGACAAAATAGGCTATGTAACTTGGCTATTCTGTCTATTGAAAATTCTATGGCCCGATCTTTAAATTTTGATGATGTTATTGATATGTTTGCTGAACATAAAGCTCGGAGAAAAGAATTAAAAAATAAATATATTGTTAACATTAATTATTATTTTATTATTAACTTAACTGTTATTTTATTTTTGTATCACCTATGCTTTTGAAAATAAGATATTTAACTAAAATGGACATATTGTTACTATTGGGTAACTATCTCAGTGATTTATTAAAACTAAATTAAAATGTGACGAGTTTTCTTGGGGCCCCATGCAACGGATTTGCCAAGGGCCTCAGATGGTACCGGTCAATGTGGCGTCACTTGGGGGAAGCCTATGTCTAGCAGTGGACGTCTTTCGGCTGAAATGATGATGAGATGGTATAGTTACGCCACTGTACCTACCCATTTTATTTTATTATTGTTTCGGGTCGAGAATCATTAGCATAGTTACCTCCTTGAATTTGACCAGGATGCAAAACAAATACAAATAGATATAAAATAAACATAAAATATGTTCAAGTATCAAAATTACAGGGCGCCTTCATCGACATCGCTGGCAACAGGAAAATTGACACATTTGTGTATTGAAATCAACAATGGAGATAGATAACATTAGAAACTCCTATTTTCAATGGCTTAGAACACATTGAAAATGAATTCCAAGATTTTCACTAGTGAAAGTGTGTAAGTTATAAATATGTATTCATTGGATGTGTTTTATCACCTGCATAGATTTGTTATTATCTGTTGATTTGTCTTGCTCATGATTTTGTTTACTTGTTTGCAGAGTAAACTAACATTTTATTGAAATAAAGAGGAAATAACAGAACATACCTAACTTTCAAACCAACATGAGAAATTAAATTATAATATAATTTCTATTTCAAACAGCGCGCAGCGGTAAGTTGTTTATAGACTAAGAGACAAGACATCACTCGAGTGGATGATATGTTATAGACACAGAACAAGGTGAAAAGGATGTATAAAACACCTACAATACAAATAATGTTTAACAAACATAACATCACGCCTGTAATTCCCGAAAGGTTAGGCAGAGAGATAGAGGCACATTTCGGCAGTTATGTTTTAGGCCAATGCAATAGGGGGCGAGTCTATTGCTATCAACCGGGCACAAATTCAGACTCCGTGGTTGCTACTGAGAAATTCCTAATGGAAAACCTCAATATGACATTGCCTGATCTCGGAATCGAACCCAGGATCAATGCGTAACATATTACATATTATGTTAAACAGATTTGTGTGTGTCTATAAACATATCTTCCTCTTGTTTTTCAAATTATTTAAATATCATCAAACCCTTATACCCCAGAGTTAGGCAGAAGTGTAGTATAGATATTGCCATTATCTGGGCAGAAATCTATTGACTGCTACTGATAATTTTCTAACATACTGCAGAAATTCAACTACACTGTCCGACCAGGGTTTGAACCCAGAACCCACACTTACTCGTAGCAGTTGTTTTCTTGATGAGGCTAGCAAGTTAATTGCTAGTTAGGCTGTGCATCAAATTAAACCTGCCAGTTTTAGAAGTCATAAACAGATATATAAAAATCTGCGAATCCATGGTACTTTGAGACGGCCTTCAATTATTGGTGTCATCTTTATCTCTGCTCATTCAGAAGGAATTAGGGGTTTATTCATAAAAACTGGTTAAAGAGATCTTTAATCAAATATGTTTGATGAGTTGTTAGTCAATACTTAACTTATAGTACTTTCACAGTTATCATGTCTTGGGACTGGGACTGTAGCTTCATTTTTACTATTGTTCAAATATTCAAAGGTGCCTGTAACTGGCCTACTTGAAAAAAAATATTTTGATTTGATTTGATAAGCAATGTTTTTGAAAAAACCCCTTAAGTTTAAAAATACTGTGTAGCGCTTATTGTATTACCTGCTGCATGCCGGCTCCATTGTTGGTCACATTCTGCTGTAACTTAGCAACGGGCAGCTGGCCACCAGTGGTGACAAAGTGTGTGCCAGCGTTGCCCACGGCTGAGAATGTGGTGAAATTCATGTCACTGTCCTCCTCGCTGGAATATAATGATGACCTCTTTAGACAATCCTTTCCTATTTGGTCAATTGGCTTAACTTGGTATATTCCAGTAGTTTGTTGTTTAAGTTTGATAGAAATACTTCAAGTGAGGATCAATATGCATGGATAATTGCAATATGCTGTTGAGTACCAATATTAAATAGAAAGACACATCTAGTGGTTTTAATATACTCTACTTTCCCACCAAACTAGGCTAGAAAAATCCAATATTTAGAAGGTCCTCCTGCAGTAATCCGTCAGTCCTCCAAAAAAAAGTCCAAGTTTATATTGGACATTTTTAAATATTCATGTCAGGATTATATAAGCACAAATAATAATGACTATTATAAACACAGTTAGTTTTTTATTGATACAAAAATAAAAGGTTTTAAGACCATGGGGCTTATACATTCACATTGTAATATACAGTTATTTCTTACTCTATTGAGACAATAGCTTAGTAGAACATGGGAATACCGATGACCTTAATTTGGGGATATCGCAACTTTAGAAAGAAGTGTTTCTTAAAAATTATGAAAAGATGATATGTGAAACCTGTTAATCCAAGCATTGTGATTAGGAAAACATTCTTAAACCTGAAATTTGATAGTGGTTGGTAAGAAGGCCAGGAGCTAAGATTTTGTTTTGTTACTTATTGACATAATTCTTTTTTGAGTTTTAAAGCAGTATAACAAACCTTTATACTCATGAAATATGTAATTATAAAATACTTTTTAATAGAGAGTGAACATGCTGGCATTAAGAAAGTTGTTTGACTCCTTATTTGTGGAATTAATGCCACAACTTTACAGTGAAAGTAGGAAGTGTTTTAGGTATATAAATATTAAAAAAGCCTTAGGTATGGTTTAATTTCCTTATCTCCGACTAGGATAAAAATAATTGTTTTGGTCAAACATTTAAAAACCAAGTTAGCATAATTGATGTAAACAAGGAAGAGCTTCGATAATATCCAGTACATTTAAAGTAAACGCTCAGGTGTTTGGCCAAAATACACTTGAAATATCAAATATAATTGAAAAAGTCATCCTCATACCAAGAGGCATCTTCTCTAGTGTGCATCTTCTGCATGTCGCACATTGTTGTTAACCCTCCGCGCTTCGCCGCCGAAGCGGGAAAAAATAAAAATAAAATTCACTGTCCCACTTGAGTCACTATGGCAACGCGTATCCCCACGTCCCACTGTCCCACCACCGCGGCGCCACTGCGCACGGGACTACACTGGGACCACGATGGTAGGGCACATACCTCTACCGACCACCAAACACGGCACTACACTAAAATTAATTCAGCGACGGTGAGAGGCGAAAGATGATCGCCAACAACTACTAATAAGAAAGTGGGTTAAAGAAAGTTTTTTATGCTGGCTCGATAGTCGACCGACGAGTTTGTTATACATACTGACAGACAATTGGCGTGTATGTATGCACATGTAGCTCTAGCGTGATGCTCACTTTCTCTTTGCTGTACTTTCACAACACAAGACAGCGAGGTGTGGTTGTGGTTCACTAGCTGTGGTAAGCAAGCTGGTTGGGTAATCATCTTGTTAACTGTATCTACCTGTATTGAATGATATCGACTCCATTTGTTTAGTTTAAGCTATTCATTCCCTAAACTTCCCAAATCTAAACAGTTTAATTTGTCCTAGTACCTAAACCTTGAAACTTTGATCCGTTTACGGATATTTTGCCAATAGAAAGTACAAATAAAGTCACAAAAGTTATTGTGTCATTGACCTCATAAATTCGTGGAACGATTTTGTTTTATCTACCTACTTTACTTCATTCATACAATCGAAAACGATAAATATTACTACAAATTGACTACAAAACAGCAGTAAGTAGTTACGAACCGTACTTCTGGCCTATCGGCTTATGGTTACAGAAGGTTTAACAAAATTCATTCATAGTTTAGGACAAAGGAGCCGCAACAAATATGGCCGATTTCTTTTCAGTTACGCAATTACAAATAAATAAAGAATAATTTGATACACGGCATATAAGAGGGAACCCCGCATGCTCGTGGGCGAAACCAGACAGAAATCGAAGGTTGTTCACCCCTACTAGTCCTTTGACCGGCAGCGGCTGTGCGACGACCATCACGCATCGCATCCCCACCATGATGCGGGATCCCCTCCATGTGCCGTCACCAACCAAATCACTCCCGCTCCCGGCTCCTTCCTCCACTGCCAGGGAAATCGCAAGAGGAGGGGTTGAACGCGGCCCTCGCGGCACTCTCTCGAGAGAGCGCTCAGGTGGCCACGCGCCCCGTCTAACGGTACTACGGAGTACCGCTTCCAAAATAGGGTCATGGATATTCACACGTTGTAAACAAATAGAAGTGTTTCACGACTTACCTTTGACATTAAATTTTCATTTTTGCTGTAGTTACTCAATTTATCACTTCAAGTAAGCTTAGAATATATTCCATAATTAATGACAAACAAATAAACAACGACGCCCCTTCTCTTTTACCATTTACTAGAAATGATGTCCGCCATACTGTTTTTGTAGTGTACGAAACATAACACCAGGTGGCGCATTAATTCCATTTCGTGATTGGTCAAAAATGTATCATCAATTTGACATGTGTCAATGAAATGCCATAATAAAAATTAAAATTGTTACCATGCTTCAACAATTTTAATTAAATAGGTACACTACAATGTTTATTACAATAGCTACTAATTAAATATTAGACATAACAAATAATACACAGAAAACTTAAATAAGATCCACTAAAACTAATATGGAAATTGCTGTCCACATCTCTGTACTCTTTCTAAATGCAGTTCAAACAACAGCTTATTGTCATAATAGTAGCTACTCTGGTTGGAACTAATTCCAGGCTCATAGCTTGGTCTTCGTTCTGAACCTGACGATGAACTTGGCGAAGAGATTCCATTCTCAGTATTTATTCCATTAATCTGGCTATGACTAGCATCTTGCGTTTGAGAAACATTCGTGTTTAGGTTGTTATTAATATGCAAATTGTTTATCCTCTTTGACAAGGGCATAAATTCACAAGAATCGTCCTCACGGGACCTTTTCCTGGAAAGGGAAGACATTAATAACATCATGGGATATTAAAAGTCGCGATAGTTATTCAATTTATGATAAAACTGATGTAAACATACCTATTCTCTGTCATAGTACGAAATATGGTATTCCCATCGCTTCCAATACAAGTGTTCCAATTCAAATTGGTGATTCTCCCAAAAGTCATTTGTTCACGAATTCCTGTATTTCTTCTATTAACTTTGTAAAACAGTATACGTCGAATAGGAAATGGTCAATTTTTATTTCATAAAAATATGAGATCTATAGACAAATCCGGAAATTCGGGTTAGGAACTTTACAATTTCAAGCGTGTTGCTAAAATAACTTACAGAAATTGCCATAAGAGTGAAAGAGATAACACTAATGCAATGTTTCAAATTTGAAATCCGAATCACAAAGACAGAGCGCATGGCAGCAGCTGTTTATTTTTTTTCCAGTCATGTCACAAGAATTTACGTTTAGTTTGTCAGATGATAAACGTTAACCTTTGTGATAATGGTTTTTTGTTATACCTTTGTTGATAATGGTTTTTTGTTTTGTATTGCAATCTTTCAAATACTTTATTAAAAAAGTAATTATCGCTGAAGTTGAAGCAACAACAAAACGCCAGTTACTTTACTATTTTTTTCAGAAGATGGCGCTACTTCACTCTAGGGTACACATCACTAACCATTTTTTTTTTTTAATAGATGTCGCTAAACGCTGTTTACGCCAGTCATTATAAAATCAATAATGAATGTTACTCAAAGAGAGAACGTTATAAATAAAAAGCTATAGAGCTATATTGCACTGCTGGACGTCTCTTTCAAGAATTTCGCTTCAAGCCATCCACAGGTGGCAGCAGGAGGCAGTAAAAGCAGCAGGTAGGTGCCCGATGGTTAACTTGTAGGGTCATCGATTTACATCCACATAAAATCATACTTGTTTAATTCAAGTGAGTTATATTTCTGTTAGGGACATGTGGACACGGCTGTATTATCCAGCCATCGTTGAGATTCTAAAAGATGCTGTGCTAAGTTGGATAATTACTTTCATTTCTCTAGAAGCATAGAAAAATATAAATTTGTCGGTGGTTTGGACCAATCGTTTCGTTTATTGCTTAAATACCTACCTACCTACCTACATAATTAGTAATTTAAATATTTTATTATTCACAGTAAGCATCACCGGTATCCAACTGCAATTTCCCTTTTAGGAATAATACACAATTTTGTAGTGATGAATGTGATGATGAAGTTATACAGAGTGTGCGTAGAATTAATTAGTCCATCCGAATCGCCCCCCAGCCACTTAGCCACCCTATCTTTCGGCAGGGAGTCACTAGGGGGCGAAATACGTACCACCTACCTACTTAGAATATGATCGATGCACAGCCCTTGGGCCTCGTGAATAGTCTAGTTTGAAATTGTTCACTAGATGGCCTGGCCACTGGCGTATTACTCAAGTCGAAGAAATTACATTACGGTTGTTACCGCATGTGCCGCAGAAATGATTTTCATGATCAATGGAGCTGGCAGAACCATAGACTAATATCCCAAGTAACAAAAGCTTCTTTAAACAAGCCGTTTTATCACCAAACAGTGATATAGTAGGCCTATAATGGTTACCACTGTGACTGCTTGTACTATAAATGTCTATAACAGAGTGTTTTGGTTCTATAAGATTAAAGAACTTCTAAGTTCTATAATTTAGTTATTAGAATGCTTATAGGACCATACATTAGAATATTTATAGTGTTGTACTGTAATAGATATGAAAAATACGATTATGTATCATAATCGTATTTTTCATATCTATTTTTACATTTAGTACTAAAGGCGACCTTACTGACACTTTTATGTATCTACTAGTTGTCCCGCGCAACTTCGTCTGCGTCACATTTTCCCCGTTTTCGCAACATTTTTCATTGCTGCTCCGCGCCTATTTGTCGTAGCGTGATGATATATAGCCTTCCTCAATAAATGGGTTATCTATCACTGCAAGAATTTTTCAAATCAGATCAGCAGTTCCTGAGATTAGCGCGTTCAAGCTGACAAACAAACAAACAAACTCTTCAGCTTTATAATATGTATTAGTATAGATATTCTTTGAAATCGAATGATGCAAAGGGCAATTTTGTTTTAAATTAAATATTTGTGATAGATAACGTATTTATTTGGATATAAGGAATAATGTCATGTTTATAAAAAATAGTGCGTGGAGTCCATCCGCGCGCGGAAGAAGTGAAACGTCGTAATGTGGAAACGAGTGCTTTCATACCCCCTCCATGGTAGCGTTAAACGTTTAACGCAACCTTGATCACCCATCCACATACTGACCTCGGCTACCGTTGCTTAACCTTGATCACCCATCCACACACTGACCTGGGCAACCGTCGCTTAACCTTGATCACCCATCCACATACTGACCTCGGCTACCGTCGCTTAACCTTGATCACCCATCCACATACTGACCTCGGCTTCCGTTGCTTAACCTTGATCACCCATCCACACACTGACCTGATACCGTTGCTTAACCTTGATCACCCATCCAAATACTGACCTCGGCTTCCGTTACTTAACCTTGATCCCCCATCCACACACTGACCTCAGATACCGTTGCTTAACCTTGATCACCCATCCACATACTGACCTGGGCAACCGTCGCTTGACCTTGATCACCCATCCACAAAATATAATTTAGGCCATAGCACAAAGAGGACCACGCTCGCGCTGCCGCGCTGGCCTGTAACAGGTATACTACGGCGTCCGAGTGCCACGCATTCACTCTCGCTTTGTCTCTTTCTATTCCCCCTCCATGGTAGCGTTAAACGTTTAACGCGACCTTGTTGGAAGTCGCTTAAGAAATTTCACTTCAAAAACACCTTCAAAAATAATGCATTATTTTAGAACAAATTTGGTTAGCATAAAAATATGAGTCAACCTTAATAGATAGACATATGCTGTCGCAGACTTTTTTTTTGAACTTTTAAAGGTAAATAATTCTGTAATACATGATTTTTGCGAAACTTTAACCGTTTACAAAGCGCACGCAGCGGAAGCTCTCAAAAGGATAATAAAACCCCAGATTTTGAAACATTATTCATTGCTGCTCTGCTCCTTTTTGTCGTAGCGTAATGATATATAGCCTTTCTCGATAAATGGGCTATCTAACATCGAAAGAATTTTTCAAATCGGATCAGTAGTTCCTGAGATTAGCGCGTTCAAGCAAACAAACAAACAAAGTCTTCAGCTTTATAATATTAGTATAGAAGTATAGATAATGCACTATTAATGCGTCAAAATAACTTTTACAGTACTCGTTATGTAGCAGTATCGAAAACACTATTACAGAATCAATCTGCACTATAAAAGTACCTTCCACAACCATTGCGTAACCTTTTAGCTTCTTAAAAGCTCCCTCAACATCGCTATTAAGCTAGTTCTGGAAAGTCATGAAAAATCATTTATATTACTAAATAGTACCATAGCGACTCCTGGTGCGGTTCTAAATAACTTAAATTCTGAAAAGCTCTATAAGTGAGTTTCTGTTACTGCTTCGAGACTAAAGCGACCTCGGTGAAAACATGACTGCTGATTTCTGCTGCCGATAGCACATAAGTATCACGGCTGGAGCCAATGTGTACTATAGCAGCCATAATCGGGACAACTCCTTATTTTATTAATTAAAATTTAATTAAAACTCGAAAATTATGAGGGCGCATTGTCAAATTTGAAATCAGCATACTGATTCTACCGATACAATTTTTATCGCAAGTGCAAGTTATGGCAGAGTTACGGTCTATGAATGTTTTTTAGTATGTCATTATTATAACATAACAATGGCAAATGACATAAAGCATAACTTATATTGAAATAATAGGTCTTTACCTATGAAATTGCCGTATTGCAGTACAGACTTTTTCAAACAAAAAAAAGTTTTGATTGGCTATGAGTTCTAAATTCAAATTAATTTTGTTTAAAAAATATGACATTCTATTTACAAAATCAGTCTTTTGTTTATTGATTAGCGTTGTATTTTCATTACATTTCAACATTTTTCCTCATAATGGATACTTTGAAATTTCGTGTAATTATGGAATATGAGTTCCGTCGTGGCACCAACGCGGCACAAACGACCCGTAACATCAACGACGTTTACGGAGAGAACTGTACAAACGAACGCACAACCCGTTATTGGTTTGCTCGGTTCCGTTCTGGGAATTTTGACTTGAAAAATGAACCTCGTGGTCGTCCGGAAACTTTGGTCAACAATGATGAATTAAAGGTGATTGTTGAAGCTGATGAAACTCAATCTACAGCTGAGCTGGCAGCAGCTTTTGATGTTAGCATTAAAACAATATTGGTCCATTTGCGACAGATTGGCAAGATAAAAAAGCTTGATAGATGGGTGCCCCACGAACTTAACGATCGCCAGCGCAACGTACGTGTCGAGACTTGCCTTGCGCTGCTTAACAGGCACAGAAATGAAGGAATTTTGAACCGAATTGTTACGTGCGACGAAAAATGGATTCTTTTTGACAATCGAAAGCGCTCAGCAAGTTGGTTAGATCCTGGTTCGGTACCAAAGCAATGTGCAAAACGAAAAATGACCCCTAGAAAGGTGATGGTCACAGTTTGGTGGTCTAGTGCTGGTGTGATTCATCATAGCTTTTTACAAAACGGCGAGAGCATTACTGCAGATGTGTACATTGAAGAACTGACCACAATGATGGCGAAACTCGCACGTTTGCAACCAGCTTTGGTCAATCGGTCGTCTCCACTGCTACTTCACGACAACGCGCGGCCCCATACTGCACAACAGACCGTCTCTAAGCTGCATGAGTTGGGTTTGGAAGCTCTCCCTCATCCGCCATACTCACCAGATCTTGCGCCTTCCGACTATTACTTTTTCCAAAATTTGGACAACTTTTTAGCGGGAAAAAAATTCAATTCCCGAGAGGCAGTACAAAACGCCTTTGAAGAGTTTGTTGTCTCCCGTCCAGCTGATTTTTTCAAGAAGGGCATCCATAAACTGCCACAGCGTTGGCAAAGATGCATTGATTGCAGGGGTGATTACTTTGAATAAAAGAAATAAATAAGTTCGAAAAAAAAAATACTTAAACTTTTTTCAAACAAAACGGCAATTTCATAGGTAAAGACCTAATATTTTGTTTACTTGGGGAACTGGGGAACAAGCGTGAAAAAAATGATCACTGGAATCACTTACGGTGCAAAATAGTACAATAAACATGTTTTGGGTGGCTTTTATAGTGCAAATTTGTGACGTTGCGCAATTTCAACTATAGAGTTGATTTATCACCGTGAGAGCCTTTATGTAATGATTATAGAATAAATCAGTGATAAAACTAGGGCCTCTTTACGGTTCTATAAACGTTTACAACTCCATTATAGTACTAATCATGAACACCATTCAGCACGTCCTAAAACGTTCTCAGGACTTTTATAGTACCAAATTTTGTTACTTGGGATATATACATAAATTAGACAGTACTAAACCACATTTCAGAATGTGTGGTTCTGAATTAATGCGAGATCGTGGGTTAGCTCATTAAGGCAGAACTAAGCCCAAAGTAACAGCCTGCTGGGCCCCATCATACATTTCCAGTAAATCTATACGAAGCGAGGCCATTCTATGGCCACGCTTCGTATAGATTTACAATACAATAAGAGATCCGCATAAACTAGTACTGTTTAGGTTGATTGCTAGCCGTGTGTACCACCCACCTACTGAGTTTGCTCCCTATTGTGTCACGCTTCCGAGCTCAATTTCCCCAGTGGTATATTTATCATATTAATTTTTTAATGCCCAAATTCGCGATACTCTGTCGCCTGTAGACATCAATAGACTTAAAAAACACAGGATACATAATAGTAAAAGTAGTAAAACTTAATTTACAGGTAAGACACTTGTAAGGAAAGTTGTGTAAGTTGTTTACGATTACATTTTGTGTCAATATATGGGGAAAAACTGCACCGAGTCGATTTCTGTCCAAACATGGCGCGCAAAGAGGTGTCGTGTTCCCGCCTTTTTATGGCTAAAGAGAACAACGCGAGGCTGTTGTCGTACCAGATGTCTATGTTATTACTTCGGATTAATTAATTAGACTTATTATAAATGACAGACTTTGAGTTAATTATGAGCATTTGTCAGTATTCAATTAAGGTTTTTATAGAACGGTATGCAACTCATGGCTCATAGCATTAGTACTTACGGGTTTCTTCAAGACTAGATCCTGCGTTGATCTTTTACATAATTAACCCCAGGAAGAGGGAAATAATTATGTATCGCTTATAAACTTGTATGTTCCAGCATTTAAAGTGATTTCAGCTCAGATTTGTTTAGCTCGGTGTTGTAATACTGAATATCTGGGGAATCATGTTCTATAGGTACTAAGTAGGTAATAACCCGCCCTTGACTAGTTTAGGAAGGTTTGGAAAAATCCTCTACACCAAAGGAAGCTTGGTCCCAAATATACTTCTCTCTCCAACCAGTGGTTTTGGGTTGAGCGTTGACTGCAGCTATCGGATACGAGATATACCTTGCATGGTTAGACCTACTCCTTACTATTGATACTTTTACCAAAGAATGACAAAAAGTCTAGCAATAAAAAGCAATTTCTCAGATGCCATCTAAAATTCTTAAACTCAAAGAACTAAGCAGTCATGAATATTTTATTTGATTAAATAACGGCGACAATTTGTAACTCATTAACGTATTAGCTTCCGAGGTATTACGTGGATCAATTTACATGACAAATATTATGTTGTGCCAAAATATTGTCACCGGTTCTTACGTTCACCTTTCGGAATGCGCGAATGCAACGCACACGGATATAAACTTGTCTTAAAGTTAAGCGAGAGAGAGCAGGCAGTAAAATTATCAAATTAACGCGCTACCGTTAGCCAGTGCGGTATAATATCACATTTTGGTGTGATGTCGTTCAGAAATCGGCAAGTCGCGTGCTCAGCGGGCGCATCGGCGCGTGAACAACGCGCTTTATCCGCTCTGCTGCTGCATGTCGTGTGGAATTCGCCTTATATGGTAGCGTATCTGCTGTCTGCACCACACCTAAAAAAATGTCTATTGTTGTTATAGGAAAAACGGGCGTGGGAAATTGTGGAGCGTAACCTATATTTTAAGCTAATGCGTATGAAACGTCGGCTCACAATACGTGACAAATTGCCCACTTAAGCCAAATGTGTTCAGTCAGCTGATCGATACGCTAATACATAAATTGGTTCCTTACTTCCACCAATAGCTTATTTCTTGGAAGAAAACTGGGTTTTACGAAAGCTGGGTTAGAGCCATAGTGTGGGCTAGGTAGGTAGTAGGAACCATTTTATAGCCTCGGGTTTGTCCCAACATTCCATCATTGGACAACTCACCTATAATAAGGGGAAGACATGGGTACCTTCCAAGGAAAAGGAATTTCATTGATCAAAGACAGGCATGGATGCCTCTGCTTAAACTAATATGCAACAGCTGTAGCTAGCAACTGTGCTAGCTACGGATCTCGGCAATATTCGCATTATGTCTTCGATTCCCATACACTTGAATGGAAACGTCTACATGGAAATTCTAGAGGTTCTAGACAGTCGTTCACAATTCTGTGGTGCCTTCAGCTTGTGATCAACCCTGCTGAGTATCTTCTCTGTGCTGACGCAGAAGTTCTTAATAAGACCCAAACAGTGCTGGGCCTAGATAAAAATCTACAATTCATTCCCTCACCGAACAACGCACAGCCTAAACGACAGGGTAGCAGCATGCAATTTAGCAGAGAGAATTTAGAGTTCTTTATTATAACGATTCGAAGTACAAAGGACTTTAAAAAAAAAACTCTAAAGTGATTAAATAGAGCTCGTCATTTTCACCACCATTGTCGCGTAGGGATCAAATATTCCGAAATCCTAGAGAACATAGATAAAGCTAAACTGTTACGGTGACCGGAACGTACGTGTATTCACAACAACACCATGTGCATATTCGAACATAAAGTGTTTGTCATAACCAGCTTATTATTAAGATTATTATTTATTACAGCTTCCGCAGTATGGAGATGTTACTTTCTTAGAGATCTGAGCTGTTCACATCGAGTACCTACTATAATACTTTCTCTATTCATACACAGTCAGCTCACTTTCACGTGGAGACGACTATTCTTTAATGAGATTTGAGATTGTTCGCAAACTTTGATAATCAGATTTAACTTCCCACAATGTTGCAAAGGATTGTGTAAATCGACGGAAATAAATGTATTTTTTTATCACACGCATTGTTGAAGCGTGTGTTCTAACAATTATCATTACTATGTATAATGTTATAATATAAGATATCTCTTGATCTTCAGATTCACAGGCCTATTTACAAGCGTTATAAAGAATGAAATGATGATACTTTCGATGAGACGTCAAATTACACCTCCATTTGTGAACTGCCGTACGGTGACTGTGGCTACACAACTTCGACCTTATTATTGTGGCATTTTTTTTTAATATGGTTTCCTAGAATGGCTATGTGGAAGGCCCCTTTTCAATCACAGGTTTGCTCTTATCTAAAGCTTAGCTGAAACTGAAACGAATCATATTCCGCCAGACAAATAAATTGTCTTACGAATGTGGATTGGTGAATGAATAATTCAGTCGACCATTGCAACCGTCTGCTGCGATGAACAAAATAAAGAATGAAGGAAAGCGCGTTCCGAAATCAAATATTTCACATTTTCATTCAACACGTTAATGTGGGTTAATTGGTTGATACACGCACACTTGGCCTTAACTCGTAGTTGTAACTTTAATTGCGTGGTATTAGACATTGATTGGTGTGAACAAAAAATGTATACCTAGTCAATGATGTATTACAATAGCGTTCGGCGGGAACGAAGAATGTCAAAACGTTTTGCTTTTTTTTTCTTACCAATGTTCTAATAAGTACTGGTGGCCTACCATGACGTCTTAAAACGTTATTGTTTTACTCCTTTTCCAGTGTGGGAAAGAGATGGCGCTGGACATCGTGTATAGCTCCGTCTCTTTCCCACACGGGAATAAGAGTAAAACAATACTGCTTTAAGAGGTCATGGTAGGCCAGCTGGTTCTTAAGCGAATCTAGAAAAAAAAACATTGCCAGAGTGCTAGCTTATAGAGATATTCTTACTTGTTTCTTTACATCGAGATACTTCCAGCCATACTTTGACTCGCACAAAAATACTCGGATGTCGTGTACTATTTATTTTATGTTGTATTGTACCAATTTTAACTTTGAATAAAAATTTATTAATTTATTTATTTATTATATATACGTAGGTACCACGATGAATCTTCATAAAATCCATCTTATCAACGCCAGCGAACCAATTCAGCCATTTTACAGTGTTTGTTGACACATCTATACCACCATCACTTTGGAGTTTTCCAAACCGCGTAAGGAAGGAAAGTCATAATGTGGATAAGACTTCGTATGCACAATACAAGTAAATGTGATTCATTTCGATAACTTCCTCGATTACCGGAAACGAAATTACCTACTGTGACACGGATTTTGGTTTTCGTAAAATTCGTTACAATTAAATTGCTATAAATAAATGTGATGTTTTGCCTTCGGTTCGCATGAAGTTATTGAGGTGATGTAATTCTGTTGACGTGTGCTGTGATAATAGGTTCATAACGTATGAAATTCAAACGCGTCTTCTGACACCAATCAAGGTCATAGCTACTCGGGCGGAATAATAAAATGATTACATCTGACAACGCAACTCCTTATTTTCGAATTATTTGCAATTAGTGCCTATGCGAGAATTCTAGATCTTGCTTTGATTTTTCATGTCTCCACGGACCCTTTCGAATCAAGGTCAAAGTTCATTATTATTTATCACAAACTTTATTGGTGCTTTTAATTCTTCTTTTAAATGTATTATTTGTCATTTTCCATTAAAAAGAATTATCGGCATACAACAAATTTCAATGTAAATGATGAGCTGCTTAATACATTTGAAAACAATTTGACGTTAAGTTACACATGAATCACTATATCAAGGTTAAAATTCATTGAAAATGTTTTATTTTATTTTCTTATCAATACTTAATAGAATTTATCACAATTTATGATATGAAAATGATAACCCAGCCCATGAAATTTCGTAATAACAAGAATTTTGCTAATCTTTTCGTTGCTACTCATTTCCTGTAAATTTTGATTAAAATAGGTATCATTATCATTATTATATTAGTTTACTAGCTAATACCCACGGTTTCACCCGCATAGAGGTCGGAAGCATCATGCACACGCACGGGATCGTGCTACGAGGATAAAAAGTATCCTTTCATCAATTCACCCAAGTCCCGTTCTACCTGAGTGACAAATTTCATCGAAATCCATTTTGCTTCATTTGGTGTCAAAAAGTATCAGACACAGGCAGACAGACAGAGTTTCGCATTTATAACATTACAACGAATACGTGGCATAAAACTTTAAACATTGATAATAATAATGGAAATAGCACTGCTTTTAATAACACAATCGATGACGTGTTGTTCAATTATGTAAGCGCTGGGATTTAAATTAAATGGGTTAGCTATTTTACACAGGGAAGGAAAGTGAAAAACAAATACAACAAGGAATAACTGATTATTGTCAGTTACTCAGTTATTCCGTGTTAATTCCCCTTTGAACAAGAGCTCTGGGAGTGGCATGCTTCACTTCTTCGGATCATAGAAAGATAGTTGTTGCAAAGAACTGCACTCGGTCGTCCAGTAACCAATAAAAGGTCATGACCAAAACGGTGACAATACCGCGAGAACTGGCCGAGTCACAATACAATTCAATCGCTCATAATAAAACAATAGTAGCCCAGCCACGCATCGATCAAGCATCCGTTAACCAAATCCATTCCGTTGGCGCTTTGAATTTAAATCGTAACGGACATGAGCCGATGGAGGCCAAAGACACTGCACACGTTTCGGAAGTCCTCTCCTCTCTGTCTTATCTAATTTTAGTATGCTGTTCACTGTTGTCTGGGCCGGTTTTTTTGCTAACATTTTTTAGGCGCAGTTAGCCGAAACGGGCGACTGTTAAACTTGGCGGGAGTATGAATTTGTAGGTTTCGTTATTGTTCAAATTAGCCTTTATGAAGCGTGAAGTTTTTTTAGAAGGCCTATAAAAAACGAACTGTTTACGTCTTTAGATAGATTGGTTACTAAGTGATGAGACGATCTTCTTACATGTGTTATGTCTGTAAGATAAATGTTTTTTTATGTTACTGCTATCGGTCAAACCAGCCCACATACATATTTTTTCTGTAATATTGTATTTGTGTCAAGACTTTTTTATTTACATAGGTAGCTTAGTATGCACAGGATATAATATGCCCATTTATTTCTTTATCCGGCTGGATTCCAATATCACCCTTAAATTTAGGAGTGGCGAGATATTATTTAAATCCGATGTCAAGTCAAGGACAAGGACTGAGATTATTAGACGATGATATCATATTATGTGGTTCTTTCATACAGAAAAAAAGAATACAGCATGGTGAATTTTAAGATTATACGCTCATGATCCAGTTTCAAAAAGGTAATTGAATTCAGATCTGATGACTTCACGATTCTTTAAGGACAACTGGACAAGCAAGAAGGTATATTAGAGGACACGATGTAAATGCCACACAGTGATCAGAAATTGACGGAAAAATTATGGTCTAGTTCAGTGTCAGTAAATTTTTCTAAAGAGAGTGGGTCAATCAGAGATGCCTTGACCTAGTGGCACAATGTCCCAAGAACCACTCTACTGCTCAAAAAGGCATCGACTACAATTTGTGTGTTTGGGACGGACCCAATCTTTTAACCACAACAGGATAAATAAATAACGGACCAAGTCAATTATGAGGAGATTCTGCAGGAAGGCCAACCTTGCAAAAAGTGAGGCTGCTAAAACTAGTCCAAACCTAATGATGCTTAAGTTACCTTATTATTAGGTCCAAAGATAGTTGATGAGAGACATTTTTTGCTGGTGAAATACTTTGCTTCAGTTCAGTATCTGTAATAGTTCCTCTGTCTCCTATTATGCAATCCCTCAGTATAACTTCAGGGTATTTAATTTTAAACTGTCTCGTTAATCTCTGCCAATGGAAATTGGGCCCACGGTTCGTGTCTTATTTGGGCACTCTACATGTTACAAGGTGAAACGTGTAGTCTTGCGTTTGTTTACGTTAGTACTTAGTTGCTGATGGATCGAGCACGTAGGCGAAAACGTTTTACCTTATGGTCTCAATAGTGGAACATTTTTGCTTGGTTAGTTTGGATACCTGCAAATATTAGAGAGGTTCTTCTTTTTTGCATTACGGGTCCGAAGTCTTCTACTATCCAGGTCTAGACTATATCTTTTCGAGTTCTGTCTCTAAAATATGGCAAACTTCTTCAATGTATCAGTGTGTGTGTGTGTAGGGCCATCCATGCTGCTCCAAAAATAAGCATGGCACAAAAAGGATGGAATGAAAGGACATTTTTCCATGTTTATGATACTCAGATGAATTCATTCACATTTTTTGTAGAAATTGTATGTTTACCCTTTTTCTAGTTCTCTCTACTTATTCCCTCAATAAAAAAATAAAATCTCCTTATCATTGTCTGTCCATCATCATCATCATCATCATTTCAGCCGAAAGACGTCCACTGCTGGACATAGGCTTCCCCCAAGTGTCGCCACATTGCGACACAGTGCGACTCGCATCCAGCGGATCCCTGAAACCTTCACCAGGTCATCGGTCCACCTAGTGGGAGGCTTTCCAACGCATCGTCTCCCGGTTCGCGGTCGCCAGTCCAGAACTTTTCGGCCCCATCGGCAATCTGTTCTGCGAGCAATGTGCCCTGCCCACTGCCACTTAAGTTTGGCAATTCTTCGGGCTACGTCGGTAACCTTGGTTCTCTTGTCTGTCCATGGTTAATTCGAATTTCAAATCGCATAATGATGCTTGTCCAGTGAGTATGCTGCCCTGATTGGACCTTAATTTTGTAGAAGTACGTAGGTCCTTATTTAGATTCATTAACATGTACGCTGAAAAAGACATGTGCTTCAAATAAATTAATAGAACGTGACTCGTGTTTGCATTGTCAACGTTTTGACATAGCCATACAGGAATATCAGAATTCAGGGTAAATGGGCTCAACATATAAATTTGTCATCTTTTATTCTGATTTTAGGTATACAATAACACAAATGCCCATGTATTGAACCAAAATACATAATATTGTAGTATTTTCCTGCTAAACATTACCTACAATGTTGGTGAGGATAAGTTTAATATGTTATTTTAAAATACATACATACATATAATAAATAACATACGGAACATCGATCCCATATCCTTTAGCCATTTGTTGGTGTTGTGGTGTTCATTAGGGTAAGTTCTGAAAGCGGATAAAGTGGGTTAAACAGACTCTGAACGGAGTTTCATTAGATAGTTAGGTATGTACAAAACACAACCAGCAAATTTTTCCGAAACGGCGCATCCTTACATTGATGACGTTGGCTATGAGATGTATATTGTATGGAATTAATAAGTACATGAATAATTAAGACAGACTCATCATCATCATCATTTCAGCCGGAAGACGTCCACTGCTGGATATAGGCCTCCCCCAAGTTTCGCCACATTGACATAACATGGGGGGTTTTGCCATAATCGCCACGCTTGGCAGGCGGGTTGGCGATCGCAGTAAGGTTGTTACAAAAGCACAGAGAACGCTGCTGCCCATTCTCTGGCAAGTCCCTTAGTCGCCTCTTACGACACCCACGGGAAGATATGGGATGGTGCTATTCTTTACGTCCGACACCATACAGAGCTCCGACACCATACAGAGCAGAAGCCAGTAAGACAGACTTAATGAGCTAAAATAAGACGTTCTGTTATTATAATTTTTTGAATGCGGAAATAGGAAGAATTTGAGAAAGTTTTAAATAAAGACATAAATTAAGTAGGTACTTACTTATTCTATAATGTAAATATCTATATGTCTTCTTTTAAATCATAATTAATATGGCATTATGTGTAGAACCCACATAGATACATATAACTGCGCAAGATAACATTTTAATTTTTCGATTCTGAAATCTGAATATTCATGGTCTCGACTAGAAAATCTTGGAGCTAAGCAAATCTTCGTTAATTCTCTTGTAAATCGTCAGGTCATTGCCCTCGCAAACGAAATAATATAAACACGCACAGCTCTTCTTCAGTACGTCTACAATCCAAGTATTAAAATATAATTTATATTTGATTCGAACAATTAATTTTACAGTTTATGCTATATTAACTTTAATTGCTAGAAAGATTAATTAATTACTTACTTACCTTATTATAAACAATTACGATTAAATCTTAGAAGACTTTAATAGTGTTACTTACTTTCAAATAAAAATTTTAATACAATGATTTACCAAATAAAATCTCCTGAAAAAAAATGGAGAAGCGCAAGGTTGTTGCTCCACAAATAGCGCCTCTATTAGCTGCGATTATAACAACCCCTGTAGGTTACTGCCCTTTGAACTCACGTCTTCACAGCATCTCGTTACGATCGATGATTACCATAGATCAGAGTAGGTAGATTGAATTGGGGTCATTGATCCGGAACGTACGTGTTAATATGGACATTCCTCCGGAATTGGTTAATTTGATTGAAATTATAGTGCAATAATTTATAAAAAAAAATATTAATATTAAAAATTATTAATAAATTATTAATGCTTCGATCGCAATTCGATTGTTTTTATTTTTCAACAGATAAATAATAATTTAATTTAGTTTTGAACCCTTCCTTTAAATTTTGAATTGAGTAGGTAGTAATAATATCACTACCAACATTAACAATATTTAATTGAATCCGGAAATACCGGAATTACTTTCCGGAAAAATGGCTTATCCATGTTTATTCTTTCGGTGTGCATTTATGATACAAGTACCAAAAATCAATTTACCTACTCCGATCTATGATGATTACCGTTCTTGTTCCTGAAATTATTATACCGAAAACACTCTATTCACTTACGGCTAATTTCGCCCTCTTGTATAGACGGTGTAATTGAAATCTAATTGAAAACCTGAAAAAAGGCTGTTGATAGTTGTTCACAATCGTAGAGTACGATGACTCCTTTTCCAGTTTTAAATAATTTTAACTCATCTATCTTCGTCACTCTCTTGAATTCTCCTGCCCTTACGTATCCCAATTTATTTGGGGTCGGTGCACTAATTTCATCTTCTTCCATACTTCGTTATCTCAGCATTTTTAGTTTTACATGATTGTTTATTTATCGGAAGACAGCCATCATTTCTTCCATATTTCCCCACAAATAAATGGCATGTGGTGTGTTATCAAGTGAAAACATCCGCAAGGACAGAAATACGTTAAATTGCAAGTTTCAACAGCCGCAGCCGTGCACACTAGTTCACCTTGACACCGTTTGGTATCGTTTCCTTCCTTCCCCCGATGTTCTTGTTATGGTGCTAATTTTACACACCTGCTCCCCAATCCCCTCGGCGATGTTGTTTCCACATGGCCAAATGGCTTTTACACACGTGGCCATGCTGGAGTATCCAAAAAAATGTTTGAAACTTGTTTTTTTTTTAATTTTTATTAGTCTCTTTCCAGGGTAAAATAAAATATTTTATTTTAGACCTACATGGGCACTTAAAAAACTTTAAAAGATAAGTGCACGATTCGGGTTGGTCATTTCCTATGGAGAAGAACTGACGAGAAACTCAAACGTAAAAAAATGAGGCTGCCTCTCTTTTTCGATTATCAACTTGTGTAAATCCTGGCTGTATGCGTCAAGCTCGTTTCACCCCCGCCATCTTTGTCTGGGACTCGGGGTCTGCCCCTGCGATTCTGCAGGACGTTTTCCGGTGATTTTATAATTACCTTCATTTGTAGAAATCGAGGGTTGTGGTTTATGAAGGTAAACAGACATACCTTACCTAATAAGTACATACATACATACGTGTTGTTCTAAATAAACAACGGCGAGGTTTCTAGAGAATCGTTAATTTATTTACGACGTAGGTATCAATTGTTGCTCCCGTTGTGAATTAATTAATTTAATTACTTAAGTATTTATTTATTTATTTATTTATTTAACACTTCAAGTACAATGTACAATGGCGGACTTAATGCCATAGGCATTTTCTACCAGTCAACCTTTGGGTGATGCAGAGACAAACAGTGGTAGGTGTCTATCTGTAAAAAATAGTAATTTATTAAAACAAACTAAGGATATAATAAAATACTATAAATATATATCAAAATACTATAAATATATAAATTCTTAAATATAAAAGGACAAACAATGAAGAAATTATCAACGTTGTGACGATCCTGCTAGCTTCTTTCGAATGTGCTCGCGTACTTTAATTTTAAAAGATAGACGATTAGTTGCCATCCTGATTTCCTGGGGAAGCGCGTTCCACAGAGAAATAGACTGAACGAAGAATGATCGGTGAATGAAGTCTGTGCGATGAGAGGGACATTTAAGAACACGGTTATGCGAAGAGCGCAGACTCCTATTGTGGTTGGAACACATGTACTGAAAGTGGGGAGCAAGGTAACTAGGGGAAGTGGGAGAAATAAGAAAAGAAAACAAGGTGGTTAGCGCCCTCTGCTCCCTACGCTGCCGTATGGGCAACCACTTTAGAAGAGACCGCTGCTCAGAGACATGATCAAATTTACGCAAGTTGAAAACGAATCGAATGCAGTTATTTAGAAGACGGTCAAGTTTATCGAGGAGATCTGCATTCAGGTCAAAGTAGCACACATCACCATAATCGATGATAGGAAAAATTAGGGACTGTACAAGCATTGTTTTCGTAGTCGACGGTAAAAAGTTTCTCAATCGGTACAGAGCGCGCAACGTACCAGTAACTTTCTGGCTGACACGAGCGACTTGTGTATGCCATTTCATAGAGCTATCGATATGCAAGCCTAGGTCCTTTACATCTGTGCTGAAAGGAACAATCGTGCCATCAAAAAGAACTGGTGGCAAGGTTGTACCATCCAAGTTATTAAGATTGCGAGAACTCCCAATGATGATCGCCTGACATTTATCAGGATTAACTGCCACACCAAATTTATCCGACCAGGCTTTTATTGCCATCAAGTCCCTATTTAAACTGTCGATCAAATCTGATATTTCGTCAACCCTCCCCTGACAGTACAACTGCAAGTCATCGGCATACAGATGATACGCACACTGAAGCACAGAAGTTAAGAGATTAATAAAAATAGAAAACAGAAGAGGAGAAAGAATACCGCCTTGAGGAACACCAGTTTCCAAATCACACCAACGTGAAGAGGAATCTCCAACATGAACTGACTGCTGACGTTCCTGAAGGTAAGAGGAGAACCATTCCAGTGCTCCGGGAGAGACCATAACGTGGGATAAAATTGCTAAGAGGATGTCGTGACTAACGGTATTAAAGGCATTCGAGAAATCAACAAGGACTAGGACAGTAACCTTGGTGTCCTCCAGCCCTGCCCTCATATCGCCAGTCACTTTAAGAAGGGCGGAAACAGTGCTGTGCCCTGGCCTGAACCCAGATTGAAGAGGACTGATCAGTGAGTTCCGATGGACAAAATTAGAGAACTGCTTGTGCACACAGGCCTCAAGCACTTTGGATAGAAAGGGAAGGATCGAGATGGGACGGAAATGGATAGGAAGAGAGGGATTTGGGACCTTGGGTAGTGGACAAACATAGGCTTTGCGCCACAGGGAAGGAAACACTCCGGAAAATAGGGAAAAATTTACGATGTGGGTAATCGCAGGTAGAAGATCATCCAGGAGAGTAGTGATCATACCGCGAGTGATCTTATCACAACCCACTGCTTTGGATTTGATGGAGAGAATTATCTTTTTAATCTCTCCCGGTTCAACTGGAACGAAGCAGAAGTGGTTAATATGTGGACGCGTTAGACCAGAAATTAAGGACAGAGTTTGTTGCTTGGTCAAGTGATCCATGGTGGCAGCAGTAGAAAAATGACGGTTAAGCTCGTCTAGGTCAAAAGAGTTAGGAAGGTCTAAATGTCGCGCTTTGCCGATACCTAGAGTTGCAAGAAATTTCCAAATATCGGCAGAAGAGGATGAAGTAATATTATCCAGAATGTGGCGGCGTTTACCGTTGCGTATCATCTGATTACACCTATTCCTTGCAACCTTGTATAGCGACCAGTTCTCGTCAGTACGATCTCTCTTAAAGGAGATGTTCCAGAAATGTATGGAGCCTGGGCTAGCACTATGTACACTATATGTAAATATTGCTAAATAATACAGTAACCGTTTTTTATTATCAATTTTCTTTAATTTCACTTCGTTTTAATGTATATTCAAATTAACTTGGTCAAAGAGAGCAACACAACATAAAAATTAAACATGGTGGATCAGATCAGCACGTGATCAGCAGGCGAAAATTGTCATTTTGACAATGACATTTGATTGACGTGTATTACGATACACGTCAATCAATGTAATTGTCATAACTGCTTTAGTAAACAAAACAACTGGAATTTCGAAAATCCTGGGCTTTGGTTTGTTTGGTTTGGTTGAACAAAACAACAAGTTCAATCCAAACTCAATGCAAAGAAAGACTCAAAGACGGCACTTCTTAAAACTGTTAAAGTCGTCAAACGTCAAACAACTGTCATGGCCCTAAAAATAGGGTTATCGTAGTAAAAACCTTTTCAAATGATAATTATTGTACGACTATACCCTTCTTCAAATTATTTTTTTAGTATTTTTATGATATTCCTCTATTTTTTTCCTATTTATCTATGTAGTGTACATAGTGGTAGCCCAAAATCAAACATCTCCTTTACGAAATGCTCGGTCCCTACGTCGCATAGCCATCCGTATCCCTCTTGTCATCCACGGAGCAGGAGGACGTTTAAGTTTAACTTTTTTGATGGGAGCATGGATATCATAGAGGTTGACCACAACATCATTAAATATTGTCACCTTATCGTCTACCAAAGAGGCTTCTAACATAGGCTCCCAATCAATCATAGATGCATCCTTCTTAAGATCCTCAACTTTCATCCGCGCAAAACAACGCCTGTACAGAACCTTAGGTTTAGGTTTGGGAGGTTTCAGGATATATGACAGGAAAATCATGTCGTGATGAGAAAAGCAAGCAAAAAAGAAAGTATATCCTTAAACAACACGTTGTTATTACATATTCAGCCCAAGCCTTTAATTTAATTATAACTTTAACAGAATATTATCATCACAATTAATTTAAAACCCTGAAAATATAAAACATTATTTCTTTTTTGGGTAGTGTTTGCGGCGTGTAATTAGAGCCAAATCGAAATATCCTAATTAAAACATTTGCAACCGTAGATATTAAGACAGTTCTTTCTAAAATATTAGCACAGTCCCTTAAGCATGCCTAAGTAGGCAAGCCGCCATTGCTTCCCATAAAGAGTTAGAACGCTCACATTGGCCACAGAAGCTCTATTATGGAATCCGCCAGCTGGATATGGCCTCAAACGCCAAGGTTTAATGCTCGCTTCGTCCAAAAATGGTGTGCGGTCGATGCTAGTTTGCGCACTCACTAGACCTTTTAAGGCTTCTCAGTAACCTTATACACTTGAAGTAGTGAAGGCGATCGCGAAATGGGACGGAAATTATCTTAGGAACTGAGTCGTATTATTATGTAGCTTGCTTGGTTTAGTGCAAAACACTAATGCTGAAGTGAGCACTGAGGTTTTGGGTTCGATTGTTATTAGGTTTTTTCCATTTAAAATTTCTCAGTAACCGCCATGTAGTCTGGATTTGTCTCTAGTTGATGGCAAAATATAGGCTCGCTCTCTATGAATTATCTACATGGGAACATTGCTGGCAAAATGTGTTGACTAGAGGTACCACTCTGTCTTACCTATCGGGGATTACAGGCTTGATGTTATTTTATGTTATATCCTTGTATATTTGCAATCCTCGCCAACTAATTTGCCTATTATTAAATATTCTGGGCGCGTTTCCTAGCTATATGAGCGAAGATCCGAATAAATTACTGTCTGTAATGTTATTTCCTGTAGGAGGTAAAATAATGTATTTTGATGGATCGCTTGAGGTCATTGAATTCGTGTTTATCGTTTTTAGTTTTATGAGTGTTGTTTATCCTTACACCAATTTTCAGGTCTGAAGCGTAACACCATCATCAGCCTATAATGTTCCGAATGCTGGGACACAGGCCTCCTCTCCATGAGAGGGAGTGGGCTGTAATCCACCACGCGGGCCCAGTGTGGGTTGGTAGACGTCAGATGTCTTCAAATTTTTAGTTCTAGAACATGCCGGTTTCCTCACGATGATTTCATTCGCCGTTTTCGAGGGCAGCGGTAATGTGTCTGCCTGGGTCGAACCCACGGCTTACTGCTCGTAAGTCGGGGCTGCCACCACTAGGCCACCGCTGCTCACCGAAGAAGCGTAACGAACTCCTTTACCTTACCTCCCTCCTTTACCGCAAATAATAATATGAGACTACATTTTAGAGGCGTTAGAAATAGCAAAATTACACGCCTGTATTTTCTCGAAAGGTAAGGCATAGTTGTAGTTATAGTTATACCCACATTTGACCAGTTATCTTAATGTCCCAGGTAATAGGGGGTGACCCCATTACCACCAACCCGGCACAAATGCAGACTACAGCCGGGCTACTATTGAGAAATTCCTGATAAAAAAGCCCAATAACACTTTTAGCCCAACCTGGGCATCGCACCCAGGACCCGCACAACAGTCGCGCTTGCAACCACAAAGACACATAATTATGGTAAACTACTTTATGAATAGTGAGAGGAAAAGAATAATTAATTTTTAATTTAATAATGTATAATTCTGTTAACTCGACTGTGATATTCCACAATGTTACGTCGAGTTTCTTTTCAAAGTCTCCCTTTCTCTCGATATTACGCATTCACAACTTGACATCGTTTCTCACAATATCTCGCATGACATGAAAAGCATAGCTCATAGCTGAGATATCAATGCATCAAATCGAACGTGAATATCTTGCATTTAAGGCAAAGAAGGCCTATTAAAATCATCATCATCATTCTCATGTCCTTATCCCGATTCATTTGGGGTTGGCGCTGCATCTTCTTCTTCTTCTTCCATATTTCTGTATTACCTACTCGATCGTCATCTCATCAGCCACCTCCTTTCTTGCCAGTTCATCACTTCATCTTCACACAGTCCATCCATCGTTTTATTGGTCTTCCTCTACTTATATCCCCATCCTCTTATACCCATCCACATTCATACTCAAAATTTCCTCACGAAATTTTAATCATGAATAAGTACCTAATTTCATTATCATGGCGTTTTTGAACTTCACTTAGTAAGATGGCGACACGGCCTTAGTTTGTAGGACTGCTTCCTTCCGGCAGCCATGTTCTGGTGACTGTAATGTTGTGTGCTCAAAATAATCCTATAAATGTTATACAAAGTACAAACTTTATACATAAACTCACGGTTTTTTCGCATGGGGGAAAAGCAGAAGCCATAGAGTGCCACCAGCTGGTTGCGCTTTTCCCCTTGAATATGTGCTATAATCTATTTATGCTGTTTAACATTACCCAAGGTGTTCAAGTATTGCCGTGCATGTGAGCAATGAACTTGCGCGCGCGGCTCGTTCGCCTCGACCTTGCGCTTGCGCCGATCGGCAATAATCACTACACGGTGCATATCGCGTGATCTCTTACAAAACAAACTGCTGAAACGAATCGGTTATAAATAGCCGGCTGAAGTTACTGTGTCGGTGATTAATATTGTGCCCGTAAGCTAGAACGCGGTAACCCAAACAAAATCATTTTTGAAGTGAAAACTTCTTTAGCCGCGTTGAAAGATTTTTGGTAGGAGAAAATCTTTGGTTTCGCGTCACCGACATGCTCGTGACGTATTGCGCCAGACTACCAACGCTTCAAAAAATCAAAAAAAGAACACAGTAATTCCTTAGTTTGGAGTTTTCACTTCTGCCGACAGACCTTAACTTAAGACTGCCTCTGTTTTTTTTTTAAATACTACATAAACCTACATGGGCACTTATGATTGGTCGTTTCTTAAGGAAAAGAACTGGCAAGTTATTTAAAAACATTTGTTTTTTCAAAACTGTTTGTTCTTTTAAAAAATCGAGAAAACAAGGAATGTGTGGAATTGTTCCTTTTTTCCAGTACAAACATCAAAAATTTGCTGATTTTATAAAATGGCTCTTATAATGTTTATTTTGACACGTACGACATCTGGTGCGAGATGTTTCAAGCCGACAGTGATGCAAAAAAATATAATTCTTATAGTTTTTTTTTTTTGAGATACTGCTTTTTGGCTTACGAGTGCACAATATTACTATGTAGGTATGTAATCGCAGTCATCGACAATGTACTAGCGGTTATCACAGGATATGGGGCTATAGTTATGATAACAGCCACGGATGCTGAGTGACGATATTTGCTGTATTTTTTAACACTGGGTTTTAGTTTTTTTATCTATCAGTACAAAAAATGTCAGTAGAGCGAGTATTTTTATCGAGATGAAAATACTCGAAGCCAAAATCATGTCAAATACTATTTTGAATTGAGAGTCTGGTAGCTGTAACTTTAAAACTACATATGTATTATGAAACACGTGAGTCCAGGCTCCCTATTCACAAACGCTCGGATTCGATTTCGATTCGATAAGTCGTATGTCCATCTTGTTTTGGCATTACGAAAGCGAGCAAGATAAACATACGACTTTCCGAATCGAAATCGAATCCGAGCGTTTGTGAATACGGGGGCAGATGAGTCTGTCGTAATTATACCTGTAGGTATGGCGTAATCTCTGCGGCTACGCTCCGCTACGCCCGCGCCATACACCGCGTAGCAGACTACGAATTTTGGCTGTAGCGGTAAATGACTCTATACAGGTTGGAATCGACATCGACGCACAAACGGTTACCATGTTTTCAGTACATCATTCCATTAGGCATCATCATACCACAAAGGTAAATTAAAAAACCGGCCAAGTGTGGTAGGTACGGTAGGGTTGGGTAGGGTAGGGTAGGTAGGTAGGGTAGGGTAGGGTAGGTAGGAAAAGTGCATTGCATTAACTTTTGACAGAACGAAGTCTGTCCGGGCAGCTAGTTAATTATAAAAACGAGCAAAAAATTCAATTTTTTGTATGGGAGGCCCCTAAATATTTACTTATTTTATTCTGTTTCTAGTATTTGTTGTTATAGCGGCAACAGGAATATATAATCTGTAGAAATTTCAACTGGCTAACTATCACGGTTCATGAGATACAGCCGGGTGACAGACGGACGGACTGACAGCGAAGTTTCAGTAATAGGGTCCCGTTTGACCCTTTGGGTACGGAACCCTAAAAGAAACAGCTGTTCCATACATTTGACCACGTAGGGATTCAGAATGTTGTAAGTACTGACTACGTGCTAATCGTTTGTGCGTCGATGTTTCCAACCTGTTAATACATACTATTAATGTAGGTACTTAGGAATATACCTACATTTACAATCGGTACCGGAAACTCGTACTGAAAAATCTCATGTTATGTGGTGGTGTGATTTGCAATATTACCCCAAGTTTTGTGCTGATCAGTGTGATCTGATGTAATATTGTTTTGCAAATTTGTAAAACCATTGATGAAAATATTGTTAGGTATGTCTTTTTACTCCAGTCTGTTAATATGGATCGTGCTAAAACTAAAACGTCTTTTAGTTTTGGATATGAATAGCGACTTTCGTTGTGACCGTATAGAACACTAATTATTGTCAAACATAAAACATGTATGAATTTCATCTAGGTACCTCATCAATGACACTGACGTTAAATATCGTTTTAGTTCTCTGAAATTCAGGGAAGCCCATTGTGCCAGCAACCTAAAAAAATAACCTAAACCACAGCTTTTATACCAAATTAAAATAATTTGCCTAATATTTGTAGCGTCAAATGTTAACCACTGAATAGTAGAAGGTAGTTAGATTAACCTACCGATGACCATCCTAGCCATGACCAAAATTAAAACAATAGGCAACATGTTTACAACACGAGGATACCCACTGTCCATCCTCTATTTAAACAAACCCAATTAGTGTCGAGCATTAAATTAATATTATTTCCTTCCTTAATACAGTTTACTGAGAGCTCGAACCAACTAAATCTGGTTCAAACTGCCTACCAGGATAAAGTAGAAGAGCCTCGAACATTCTCAACTTTGCATCTCCTGTTTCTATGGTTATCCTGTCTAATGGCCGAAGCCGAATGCTCAAACCGCAGCACCAGAAGTTGCCTTTGGATCTCATGCTGTCTTTGTCAAATTCTAGTGAATTGATGAGACGGCAAGCTGGTAGTGTTGTTTGAGTACTAGTTATTAAAAACTGTAGCGCCAGGGGAGTCCTGGAAATTAAAATTTGCCGGTCAGTGTCAGGTTAAATGTTGATTCAAATATGATTCGCAATCGTAAAACGTGTGTTTTGACAGAATTATAATCATTAAAATCATCAATACAACCTTCTAAGTTCATTTAATCCCATTGAATGACCTTTTCATCAAAAATTTCGCTTTCTTCCCCCCTGACGGCCGAATGCCCAAACCGCAGATCTAAACCGAATTTACGTGTTGTCCGGTCCTAAATTCCTAATTCAATGTTTCCATTTTTTAAGTGAAAACTTCTTTAGCGGCGTTGAGCACTTTTTCTGTAATGGGTATAAAATCTTAAACTCGCGTCAGGTCACGTGTCCTGATCGAAAATTCGTAAGACGAATTGACATTAGGTTGCGAAGGAATTTGAACTTTATGACATCTGTCATTGAGTTTGGTTTTCCAAAACTGGATAATTATCTTATGCACAAACAAAACCTTCGATTTCTCCAAAGAGGTAAAATTCGTAAAACGTATCGTAATATTTCTGTGTTAAATTTGTTATGTAATGTAAGTTGTCATGTTTGTGTATGATAGCGCAATAAATGAATATTGTATTTTACCACATAAATGATAGAACTAGATAATTAAAGCAATTCGTTCAAAATTATTTCCTAACCATATCCAAAAATGCACAACGTTACTATTCAAGTTTTCACTTCGGCCGGCACTCCCGGAGTGCAACCCGTTTTTTTTTTGTTATCATTGTAGTGTTTTTTGCAGCTTTTGTTTTTTAAATGTGTATATTATAATTTATCTGAAATAAATGAATTGAATTGAAAATTGAATTGAATTTGCCTTTGGATCTCATGTGCTGTCTCTGTCAAATTCAAGTGAATAGATGAGACGGCTAGCTGCGAGACTGGTGTGTTGTTTGCGTGGTTATAAGGGGATTGGGGATAAACACATCTCCCTCCGATAAATTATTTTGAAATAAATTTTATGTAGCAAATAGCAATCAAGAGCTAACAATGACCAAAGTGTAGACCCCGATAGTCATCGTTACTACCTACTTGCGGTTTGATAATTATGATACGATTAAATTACGTGCGTAGATGGTACCTATGTTGTAAGTTATTTTTAATCAAAGATTAAAGTCATTATGCCGTAGAAGATAGGTATTTATTATTTAAAAAATAAACGATTGTTCATGTATGTATAAGTACGTTGTATATGAAATATAAAAATAGAACACAATAAGGATAATGTAGGTTTTAATGTCAAATAAATAAATGTAGCACACAGAATTGTGTCCATTTATTAGAGGTTCGTGGTTAAAGTAGGAATGGTTCCGTCCGCGTTGTAAAAGAGAAGAGGGAGATGTCTATAAACGTTACGCCTAGCCAAAAGATAAATGATTAATCCGATTTATTCATACGAATCCACTAAAAACAAAAATTTTAAACGTTTATGAAGCCGTTTCGGCAACAAAACAGGACTCGGCACAAACATTTTTCATGTCCCTAAATCATTAGAGTACGAGGTTAGAGGGTTAGAGTCCTAAACTCGATCCTCCAATCCTAAATATTTACCGCATGACGTAAGAAGCAAATAAAAATGTAATTTAGTGTATTACTCGCCCAAGAATTTACAATAATCTTGGCGATACCGACTTACGTCATTCATAGCCAGCTGACAGCGTATTTTGTAAAGATTATTGAGAACCGTCTCATACCTGAGCTTGAGGTAAAATATGTGAACGAGGAAAAATGACAATAATATTGTAGTAGTATTGACTCGATTTATCTAGAATTATGCATGATTTGTAAATGATTAATAATTTTCTTTCAATGGAATTGGGTGGTAAAATTAACTTCGTAATCTGGCGACTATAGAAATGAATTACTCACGAAAATAGAATGTATCCTTACAACGGCAAACATTTTTGTGAAAAAAATAAAACCGACTTCAAAAGCACAACAAAGTGAAAAAAATACCGCGAAAAGTGGCGTGAAAACGCCACCAAAAACGAAAACGAACCACCACATTTTAATGTACTGTCTAGAATTGTTTTTACTTATAGCCAATATATAAATAGCCAATTTAATAATAAACGTACAATATACATGTAACGTACAATATAAAAAATATAATAATATACAATATAAACGTACAATATACGTGTATTGTATGACGAATTTCAACTCACAGTTCGCGAAGATAGTTTAGCTCAGGCTTAGACTACCAATATGGTTATAACGAGAACCGATAGAGTGCGGCATTCTGGAAACATTCAATCTGCAAAAAGACATCCAGATTATCTCTCAGCAGACTATTTTGCATGGCAAACGTCCCGTGACAGTGCATGGATTCAAAGGATCTGAAAAAATGGAATTTGAACATTTGCAATCAAGTACCTACATCTCAATGATTAACAAGCACATCTCGTTTTCAGGAACAACGTTCTCAAATACAATGTTTTTTTTTTGTAAATATACTAAGCAGATTGGAACTCATTTGTGTGTGGAACTGTTCAGTGGCAAGCTCTTGTCAAAGAGGCAAAATGGCTTCAGTCACGCGACGCCCTCTGCTCCTGCACGAGTAGCATGACCGCCGTAGAAACGGGCTATGTCGACGGAAGAATCGACAAACTGACACATTGACATTATGCCGATTCTTCCGTAGACGAAACTGGTTTCTACAGTGATCATGCTACGCGTGCTGAATACCCTCGTGTCGCAAAGGCTGAAAAGGCAAAACAGTTTTTTGGAGTGTGTCACCCCACTCACTGGCGAGCGGTCTACGGAAAGACTAAAGCTGTGGAGAGGTAGTGCATCCTTACCTAACCCATTCGTTCCACATGCTGAAAGTCTCCCACCTTGGCATGAGTTGCCATGGCTGACCTGGAAATGTTTGAATAGACTTCGGAACCAGGTTGGTCGCAGCAAGGAAAACCTGCTCAGGTGGAGATTCATTACTGACTCTGCCCTGGAATGTAAATGTGATGCTGTTCCACAAACGACGGGGCACTTAATATCGTGTCCTGCGTGTCCTGCTGTTTGTACATTACAGGAACTGTTGGATGCTACAGAGGGCGCCAAACTAGTGACTCAGTTCTGGGGCGACACAATTTAGATTGCCATCGACAAGTTAAGAAGAAGAAGGTATTTTGTTTTCGTGGTTTTGGGTCATAACGGTCATAACCTCATAGTGATAGATCAGATAAATAATAATATATATTTATTTTTTACCGGATAGTGTTTTTCATTATCCGATGATGGTTATTGATACTTCTCGAGAAATTGTGTGATTAGCTTCAGCTTTGTTAGTGAGATTCAAGTTTGTGACAAACAAATTAAATTTTGTAAGCTCTTTATTTCGGTTTTGGTAGGCACTTTCGATTTAAGTGGCCAATTATAGTTTAGTATACTTTGAACTAAAATATCTCAAAAAGTTATCGAGTTATTCTCAGACCTCTTGAAGATCCTTAAAGCTGGAAACTTTTCAAAAATTCTTTGAATAAAATAATTTAAATAATCAACACCCATGTCATCGACCAGAAAAAAATATTCATAATTTATTGTTTTTCGCAGCAGCCATTGAAACATTTATTCCTGAAACTAGCGTCCTTAAATATCCACAACCTCATTTCATGTTTCAAGTCTTTAAAATAACCACATATGACTCGTTAATGTCGGACACTACTGTAAGGAGGAAAATAATAATTTCATTGTTATTAAAAATTATTATGTTTCCTGTTTGCTCAGAAATAACTGTATCACTTGCGTCCTTCGTAATTAAATACATAACAATTTATATGTATCAAGCAAGATTTATTTCCAATTATTACTTTGTTCGCATTTTAATTATTATTATATCATTTATTTCAGGTCACGCCCATAGTGTTAGTAACAATGGTCTTAAATGCTAGTGTTAGTAGAGATACATATAATAGGGATTTATTAGGTGTGGAGTTTCATCCAATGTCGCAGGATTGGAGACTCCCACCTATCAGCGAATAAACTCAAGATACTGTTGGTACTGCCACGAAGACGAGCGAGCAGGGAAGCGCTTCTCTTCCGCATGATGGCTGCAAAACCATCAATATGCCTTTCCGCAAACATTTTTGACGCGCTACATCGCCATGGCAGCCTCAACAGTATCCTGAGCGCGTTATTATACTGGACCCGTAGATCGCTATATGCACGCAAACTATGTATAACTAGTCTACAGGCTGCACGTGTAAAATGACGAGCAAAAAATTTTGACCCCCTCCGTACATCGCGCAAACCTGCGGGCCAGCATGTTGCAGCGTACCGACAGCGATCTACGTTCCCTGTCAATGTCCTTATTATCTTTTAAGTCGTCAGTAACCCAGTGACCCAAGTACTTAAAACTGGTCACCCTATTTAAAGTTGCTCCGCCGAGCGATATCTCAGATATAGTTGGGTAGCCTATAGCACCTGCCTTAAAGACCATTATTTCGCTCTTTTTGGCGTTATACTTGAGTCCGTGAGCTACCACGTATGCTTCACAGATTGACACCAGTCGCCTCAAGGCACCTATCGATGGGCTCAGCAACACCATATCGTCGGCATAACTAATGTTATCTACAGGGTGTAACGGAAAGGGTATATACATACTTAACGGTGTGCTACAGACCACCAAACTGAACAAGTTTCGCCACAAAGAAAAATGATCATAGCGAAAAAAATATCAGATGCCCCATACATTTGGGTCGAATAGGTATTTAAATTTTGTATGGGGCAGCAGATAATTTTTTCGTTATTACGATGTTTGTTTCTGGAGAAACATGTTCAGTTTGATGGTCTGTAGCACACCCTTAAGTATGTATATACCCTTTCCGTTACACCCTGTATATGACAACCGATTTTAGTGTTGCTGAGCTCACTCGCTCGTTTAATTATTCAAAGCAAAATATATTAGGTACTATTCACAACAACCAAAAATATGATAAATTCGAGTTCTCGCTTAGCAACTAGATTAAAATGCATATTTTAGTACCATTCGTTTGACTTTCCTCTACATGAGTAGTAATTTATATGCTTTTTTATTCAATATTTTATGTTACGATGGCAAGAATTATTAACCGGGCTCTTTTGAAAGTGAAAGTCGAATTAAATTTGCTCCAATAGTTTTAAGTGTCGTGGCGAGATCCCAGCACAAAAACAGGTCATTTAATTCATGTCAAAAGTGGACTATGCTAGTTGTTACGGACAACAACGGCATCTTTTATGTTAACAATTATATTAACAGTTCATGATATTTCTGGATTTCCCATAATATCTGCAGGAATTAGCGTCTAGGTTAAAATTCTTAAAGTAGAATTTTGTCATTGGTTTTGTATTTAGGGATTGACTGTAGTGATGTCTTTTCGTGATCCATTGAACCTTGAAAAAAGACGAGCAAAACGGAAGTTGAAGCAGACACACTTTTGTTGTTCAACAATGCATGAAATTACTGATTATCCCATCAGAACTCAAAAATATCACTAATACTCTTCAACGAAGCCGCACCTCTAGACAATCATGAATTAAACGGTTTTGAATGACTCCATTTAAAAATAATAATGACGTCATGATACAAATAGATGATCGAATCTGTGATCGAGACGAATCGTCACCTGATTCGATTACATGTCGACTATGATTCATGCTGTCAAACGCTTGTGAGAAATCTGTGAGTCATCGGAGGGCTACTCCAAGGTTCATTCAAATCACATACGATACTTGTTTATAAAGTACATTTTGATTTAAATCAGACATTACTACAAGGTTATATTTTAACATGGAATGGAGGATGTATCTGGTTTTCTGTACATAGTCATTTTCCTTAATGAAGTCATCAGAACAATAGCACATACCATAAACATAAAAGGCAAAACCAACTTTAAATTAAAGCTATTTTAGGCCCTTCAAGTTCCATCGCTGTGTCCGTCCGTGATAAGTCAATCGAAGCACTTAATAATTATTAAATGGAATTTATATTGATTAACTATAGGTCAAGTCCGGCCCAGCGACTGCGGATATCCTAATATGTAGTTCCCTTTATTGGAAAAAGCAATCCGTCTTGAAACCTTGCTCGGTAAAGTCGTAAATAAGACAGTGAGATTTACCAAGGTGACTCCGAAAATGTTCCGGATTGCCAATTTGAGTATCATTATAAAGGCAACGATCGAAATGGATCGGTAATGGCCACGTATACGTACAATAGTATAGGTACGTTTTGTTGTTATAACTTCGACGAAATCAGTAGATATGCTAAGCCTTGATTAGAATCTAATATTGTGAACTATTTTATCTTTACTACCTGTTTTTATATCTTTAAGGTTCATAACTATCTGAAATAAGCCGACGTTTCTCCATGGACGATGTTTTCGTAATTCAAATATTTGAATCTGCAATAACACGAGCTACCAAATACAGCAAATTAATACAATTCAGGAGAGACGGAGGGTGCAGTCGGATGATTCATGCAACCCCATAGCTGTCCATAGCACACCCCATGCGACGGTGCACCGCCGAGGGGTGTCTGTCCGAAGTGCGGGGGCGGGAGCAAAATCAATACACGCAGACGACTGCACAATATTATTCTATACGTATATTAGGAAACATTAAACGAGGGTGTCTCGAAGCTCTATTGATTTATGTCTACCTCTGCAGTGGCGGGGTTGAATATTTTACGCAGTGTAATTTGTAACTTTCAATCAATGTTTACGATTTTAACGTAATTAAAGTCACGTTTTAGACTTCCACGTGTATTCGATGTGTCATATCGTTGTAGATGATGTAGATCTGGTTAGCTTCTAAATTATACCGCCTACGCTTCTATTGAACAACAAATAGTTTGTTTTTGTCGCGTTGCGAGTCTGGGCTGGCTGGTCGTTTATCGCGAACGGCGAATCCTACACGAACTGTCCAGTCGTCCACAGGCCGGTCTGGTCCAGTCGCCTTCAGACGCACATTTCGATTTTTTGCAACACGTCCGTGCAGCCACTGTAACATCCTACCTACTAGAATAAGATATCTCTCGTCTTTTACGTCAGTTAGTAATGCTTTCTGCTCTTTTCATAATTATAATGAGAATATTTACAACGGTAGAGTATTAAACTAATTAAATATTAGTAGGTTAATGTTAGGCGTTTGTGGCAATTAGCGCAAAACAGCTGAATCATAGAGAAAGTACGCACTGACTGAAGAGAAATTTCAGTATTTTAAAGAAGCGTATTGGTGACCCTGAGCGAGTGTGTTGTACACCGGTACGAGGCAGGTACGTGAATGTTCTCCTGTACAGTCACAACGCTTCAGATAACGTGTAGTGCTCCATTATAGTTATCAAAGCATATCGTTATCACCAGATTGTGAATAGAACCGAGTGCGTTACCATATATGGTGACAAAAATTGAGGCAGCATCAGGCAGCCCGTGATTGGCGGAAAATAACTTGTTGCCGATAGTACGTGAACTCTGATAAGGCGCGTTTTATATAGTTTATCCTCAAGAGCCGGTTCTCATTTAGTGTGGTGTGCTTGACCGAAGCAGCACGAGTCGTACCTAGTCATTTAACTTATTATTTAACAGTAAGTTTTGTTTTATTTTATTCAATTAAATTGCGGATTTATATCATAAATATTTGTAAAATTTTTAAACTGAAATAATAACAGCGTTTAGAGCCAGTGTTTAATATTATATTAACACCTGTGGAAAATACACGTTACATAACATATTTTTACGTAATATAAGTGAAGTGCTTTTTGGATTTGGTGAATTTTAATTACCTCATCAGTTTTGTGGCAAGTTGTCCATTGAATTTGAGGGCGTCTGGGTTCGAACCCCAGACCGGAGAGTGTGCGTTTGGGGTGGTTCCACCCTTATTGTTCCCGATTTTTGTCTGGAAATTCCGATTCTTTCTTAATGTTCAACCTATTTTCCACATACATACCAACTAAGTATAGGCGTGCTTTTCCAAAATTCTTATCATTATCTTTTCGAGATAAGGTGTATCAAATAATCTTTTTATCAGTGAGTTGGCACTAGGCGTGACTGTTACGTTGCATATGAATTTACTACATAACGGTTGAATTCTGCTAGAAACATCCTTCGTCTCGATCGGTCTGTCCCTCTCAATTAAGGACTATCCTACAGGAATTTCACAATCCATTCTTTTTATTTCAGACTAATTCAAAATGTGCGACGAGGAAGTTGCTGCGTTGGTAGTAGACAATGGCTCCGGTATGTGCAAGGCCGGGTTCGCCGGTGACGACGCACCCCGCGCCGTGTTCCCCTCAATCGTGGGCAGGCCGCGCCACCAGGGCGTCATGGTCGGCATGGGACAGAAGGACTCGTACGTAGGCGACGAGGCCCAGAGCAAGAGAGGTATCCTCACGCTCAAGTACCCCATCGAGCACGGCATCGTCACCAACTGGGACGATATGGAGAAGATCTGGCACCACACCTTCTACAACGAGCTGCGTGTGGCGCCCGAGGAGCACCCCGTGCTGCTCACGGAGGCCCCCCTCAACCCCAAAGCCAACAGGTAGGTCCCGCACCCAGCGCACTCGTCCGCATCCACAGCCTCCGAGCTCTGCGTCTGAGCCGCGCCTGACCTTGTGCTTTGTTTTGCAGAGAGAAGATGACACAGATCATGTTCGAGACCTTCAACACGCCCGCCATGTACGTCGCCATCCAGGCCGTGCTCTCGCTGTACGCGTCCGGTCGTACCACCGGTATCGTGCTGGACTCCGGCGATGGTGTCTCCCACACCGTCCCCATCTACGAAGGTTACGCCCTGCCCCACGCCATCCTGCGTCTGGACTTGGCCGGCCGCGACCTCACAGACTACCTGATGAAGATCCTCACCGAGCGCGGCTACTCGTTCACCACCACGGCCGAGCGTGAGATCGTGCGTGACATCAAGGAGAAGCTCTGCTACGTCGCGCTCGACTTCGAGCAGGAGATGGCCACCGCCGCCTCCAGCAGCTCCCTCGAGAAGTCCTACGAGCTTCCCGACGGACAAGTCATCACCATCGGTAACGAGCGATTCCGTTGCCCTGAGGCTCTCTTCCAGCCCTCATTCTTGGGTATGGAAGCCAACGGCATCCACGAGACCACTTACAACTCGATCATGAAGTGTGACGTCGACATCCGTAAGGACCTGTACGCCAACACAGTTCTGTCCGGAGGTACCACCATGTACCCTGGCATCGCCGACCGTATGCAGAAGGAGATCACCGCCCTGGCCCCGTCCACAATGAAGATCAAGATCATCGCGCCCCCAGAGAGGAAGTACTCCGTATGGATCGGAGGATCTATCCTGGCTTCCCTCTCCACCTTCCAGCAGATGTGGATCTCCAAACAGGAGTACGATGAGTCTGGCCCCTCCATCGTCCACAGGAAGTGCTTCTAAGCGGCAAGTAAGACTATTCCTAATTTATGATGCCCTACACCAGGCCCCTGAATGGGCGGCTCAAATTACGCTTGTGATCTTTTATTTAAGTTCAGTATTTAAAACTAGGCTGTAAGGTATCGTAATATGCATATTACGTAATAATGAATGCGGAACATTGTCGATTCCGTATTTTTGACAAAGATTTTTATTTATTTATAATAAATCGTTACTAACCTGAACATTTTTAATAAAAGATAATTTATATACCGGTATAAATCTGCATTTTTCTTGCTTTCTATCCTTTCATCTCATTACGTACGTATTTAGCTTCATAAGTGAAAGACGGGGTACCGTTTATGACAGTCATAATGACACGAAACTGCGATTCTCGCAGTCCATCTGCAGCTTTACTGGAGTTTCTAACTGCAACTGCTAGTCATTGACCGTTCCATTTTACATATTTTAGTTCATACATGCGGTAACGGAACTCAACGTCCGCAACTTTATCATCATGGCTGCTTTATTATATAATATTTCATTATGTTACTAATCATAAATGGTATCGAATGGGACTATATTTGGAGCATCGTAATGAAACAGCACGATAAGATGATTATCGTGACAAATTCCTTCATACAAGCTAATGGCAGGGTTTATAGCGATAAACACATTCATTACAATCGATTCAAAGAAACGTTAATCAGGTTGACGTGAGTAGATAGAGTACAATCAGTCCCTAGTAATTACCTAAGTAATAGCTCCACCGTCGTTTACCTAATTGGAGTAATTAGCACTTCTAGCGAACAAAGCAATATTCGTGCTGCATTTAATATCAATAATGGAATATTGTAGAAACATGGGCGAGGTTGCGATAATTCTGTTGGAACAGGGAAAACCGCTCCTATTAGCTTTTCAGGCTTCGAACAGGATATTAAACTCTGAAACTACGCAGTTAGGGTATATTTAGCACTATGTAGGTTTAGGAATTCTCGTTAGTTAATTAAATTAACCTTTTTATTTATTTAGTAGTGGTAGAGAGTGCCTACTATGTTAAGTTCTATAAAACAGTCGTTGCCACTTGCCATTAAATGTCAAGGCACTTGATTATCCACTTATAATTTGATAGGCAAATTCAAGTTTTAGATAAGTTCATTCTTATCACAATTATTGGAGTATTTTCTTTATCTACATAGCTACCTATTATCTTTTTGTCATAATAACTTAATTCCCTTCTAATGTTGCACTAGACGATTGATTATACCTACAGTTTCTAATAGCTTACGATTGCGATAAAAAAAACTCGTTAATATATTTAGTATAGTTTCCCCTATCTCGATTTCTCCAAACAGGTGATATATCGATGAATTAATTTCCATACCAATTATGTTGTTAATCATTTTTTGGATTAGTTTTTTCATCTGGTTAACTGGTTACGTGATTATATCAAATGTTTTTAAAATAATCTAGCTGCTGTCATTGAATTTCGGTTTTGTTATGGCTGTCGGTGTTTACAAATAGAGAGTGATGCGTCAGTGCGTCGCACGTATCACAACCCTACGTGAGACAGCGTGTAGTTTATAATAGCTGACCTAGAGCAATGTGTAGTCGAAATCCTAAAATACTCGGTTATAATTAGATGGACACACCCACCACGCGTTCGTTTCGTCTGCTGCGCGTTGACGTCACGGGCGCGGCTGGTGCAACTGTTTCAAATTTGAAAGCTTTCTGGCGCGTCACTTGGCCCTTGGCAGAATACGATCGTTTCCCATGCCAACAAAGAGTAATGGTCTCTAATGATGGTAGTAGGTAGACTACCTATTTATAGGATGTTGCCAGCGTCAATATTGATCGGGTTGAGTACTGGGCTCGGCTTGTGTTCGGAAACACGAGACTTAGGGTGCCTATTTCTACTACATACCTATCAAAAATATCAGTTTACTACAAATGCTCTATACAACCAAAGAACAAAAAGAGGAGGGTTAAATAAGTAGATGTCATTTCATAAGTGCATAAATCATCAAGGGCATTCCTTGCGTCAGTCGGGTGCAAATACGACTCAACTTAACAGTTAACGAAAAGGCATGAAAAAAAGGGAATTGATACCGACAATACTTATCCAACAAACGTAGTATAGCTTTAGAAGACAAAAATGCACCGAAATACGAACCATGCGGGTAAACAAATACAAATAACAGTTGTTAAAACATAATCTATGAAAGCCAGAGCACAAGCCCTGCCCGGTCCGTAGGGAGGTAGAGATGAGGGACCGATTGTACGCAGATGGCGCTGTGAGCGTGTGAGGGTGTATTGACCATGGGGAAGTGGACATAACGCCATTGCATTGAAAGGGTAGTCTGTACCTAAAGTATTGCAGATATTCAAATCGGTCTGATTGGAGTGTCCATCAGCAATGACAGCAAGGCAGAAATCGATTTTCTATTGTTTCTGAGAGAACGCTTCTGTATGATGGTGGCAATTTCGAGCCCCGTGACGTGACGTTTAGGGTGACGAGGGTCAGACGGACAGCAGAATTAAACGTGTTTCTAGTAGAAAAAATAGTTTTTAAACGAAATGCTGTCTGTAACACCAAGACTTGCTGGAGCTGTCAAAGTGCCTACTAAATAATTGATAAATAATCATGATGATATTTTCAGACATAATCCTTTTGGCACACCACTGGGCAGTATTTTTGGGCCCACGCAAGATCTAATATCAATGGGGAAGCCCGTTAAAAGCTAATTGTAGATGACACGACTATAGCTGGTTCTCAATCTGACCAATGAGGCCGAGCTATTATGAAATATAAAATGACATTACCAGATTTTCAACCAATGACGATGCTTGGAATCAGCTATGGTAGCGCCATTAGTTCCACAGTTTCTATCCCCATTATAAACTTATCTCATGATTCAAAGAAAATATTCAAGTTTGAGATAGATATTCCATCATGAAATTCTTAAGCTAGGCCTATTCTAACCACGTAGATATCCCATTTACTATAATACATGTGGACGTTGCCAGGTTTCGCGTCAAATATTCACCGCATGAAATCTGCCGAAGTGCCGACACCCCTCACACACATGCTCACAGCCCACCCCGATGCAGGCGAGGGTCAAGGGCGAGAGCGGGCGGACGATCGATCCCTTCGCCCCCTTTCATCCCCGCACATGCCCCGCCGACGTCTACCCGACTAGACTGGTATGCGGTTCCGAACCAACTTAATAATACAACTGTTCCATTCCTTATTTTTTCACACATAAGGTTCGCAGCTTTGTCTTTGGTTCCAGACGGTTTTGGCACATCACTAGCATCTTGAGATATTGAATTTGTCTAGAACTTTGCTGCATAAATGATTTAGGTGTAGGTAATTAAATTGATGCGGGGTTCCAATATAGCGCCTCGCTATTGAAATTAGATTTTCTATGCAAAGGTTTTGTTAGGTATTGGTGCTTTTAAACACTAAGTTAAGGACTTAGTGTAACTTTGGGGACGAATGAGTTCAACAATTCACTTTTATTTAACCTAAAAACGATATATCAACTCGAATTTCGTAAATAAATGTTAACTCAGCTCCAGCTCTTTCTCCAACAAACTCATAAATCACTTAAAAACCAGCCTCTATTTTAGTCCAGAATAGCAAAAATCCATCTCTTTTGCCGTTCACTGACAGGTTGATAAAAAAAGCCAACAAAAGGACAGCCTGTCCTGTCCGCCCTTCATCACAGACGTCCTTTTATCTGGCGGCCATATTAATGAGCCTATTCAAACGAAAACATGTCTAGTGTGATTGAGATAGGACTCATATTAGCTATTTAAATTTCCATTGTTCATATATGGCTGGACTTCTAAATGTGGAAGTAGGCCAGTTTGCATCAGATCGCTGTCCAGTGACGCGATCATACGTGAAATGTGATCATGGACAATTAAGTTCTGTCCTACTTACAGCTGAATTGCAACTGCTACTAATAGGGGCCGAGAATTACCTACAGGCTTCAAAAACAACACAATCAGTTGCAGTTTTTAACATAGCATCACGCCTGGAATCCCCGAAGGGTGAAGGGTACACACCCTTTCGCCAAATGTTTAAGTCCCAAGCATAAGGGCGAGCCTATTGTCAGCAACCGGACACGAATCTATACTCCGGGCTACTACTGAGAAATTACTAATGGTTGGTGGGTAAAACCCAAAACCACTTTGCCCGACTTGGGACTTGGGAATTGAATTTCGATTTAGACTGCTTGAATGGTAAACGTGTGCAAATAAAATATCTCACTACTAGACACTGCATTTATTTTGTTATACTGTCATGTTTCGGATTTCAATTAATTACTGGCCACACGTCTAGCAAAGACAAAAATGAAGAATATGCAAAACACAAAATGCGGAAGACGATTTTGTTATTTTTCTATAACATCTAGCGTAAGTTATTCACACGTCATCGTAGATATTTCTGCAAGCTTCACAGAAAGTTGACGACATGCATAACTTCAATTGGTATTCAGCTCAACCTGCTACAAATTACATAACATAGTTTTATAACTTGTAAACAAGTTGGCGAGGCAGTCGATAATCGTTAAAATATGTAACACTGCCAAAATTACTATTCGGAATACATTTTCGGTACTTTCATGTTCGTGAGCGGCATTTCATTTAATATTTACGTAGTGCTTTGTGAACAGAGACAGGCAAAGGGTACGTTTCGGTATATCTATCCCATTATTTACACAAGCCAGCAAAAGTAATAAATCTTGTATTATTTTTGCAGAATGATCAAATAAGCGAACTTTCGAATCAAATGCAAATCATCTCTTCACCTATACCTATTTATATTCGATATTTTAGTTTCTCCTAAACTATTCAATAAGGAGCCAATCATGTCTTCAGTTATTTCGATATCTTACTTTCTTTAAAACTATCAAATAAGGTGTTCAACAAGGTTCGATCTTTGGTCCTTTAATATTTAAACATTTTTTCAATTTAACTTTTAGGCTGATTGGCCTTAGCTTAAAAGTATATTAAAAAAAAAAAAAAAAATAGGAACTTCATAAATATGAAGTAGCCAGGTACGATGTTGAATGAAGTGTCTTATTGCAAATGTATTAATTTTAATATAACTAAGATGTTTGGTAAACCTGACAGTCTTTGACCCAAGAGGGTGTCTGACTTTGCAATAACCTATTTCGGTAGAGGTACTTATAAGGTCGAATGTCTAACAAAAGTTGGCAGTGCAACACATTTATCAGAGCAAGTAACTAAAAGTAATAATGAAAAAAAAAAGCTGTGAAAGTTAATACATTTCTCATATAAGTTTGTGAAGTTACCGACGTGTAGATACTGGCTCAGTTATTAAAGATAGTATACCTACAACTCCAAAAAGTAATGCACCATGGAGGTCTCGACAATAATGGAGAAACCACCAATACATAGACGGTGCCTTAGAGTTATTGCCATATTTGCCTTCCTAGGTAATACTCCAACTATAAAAAAATATTCAGAGAATCCGAATAAGCCGACAGACGCTCAATTCAAGACTGATATCATTCATCATCATCACCATTTCAGCCCGAAAGACGTCCACTGCTGGACATGGGCCTCTCCCAAGAAGGGGGGCTTTGCCATAATCGCCACGCTTGGCAGGCGGGTTGGCGATCGCAGTAAGGTTGTTACGAAAGCACGGAGAACGCTGCTGCCCATTCTCTGGCAAATCCCTTAGTCGCCTCTTACGACACCCACGCGAAGATATGGGATGGTGCTATTCTTTACGTCCGACACCATACAGACGCTTTACGTCCGACACCATACAGACGATAAACAATTTATAATTAAAACAGAAAAGACTGATAAACAATTTATAATTAAAACAGAAATAAAATACATGAATTCAACGAATTTACACAGGTAAAACAAATAACAAGTGTCGTCAAGGTTCCTAAAACATCGCACATTTAAATGATTCACACCATCCAAGAATACTAAAAATTACGTATTCCGATACCGAATCATTTTACAATACAATGGTCTAACGCGTTTGTATTCTATGCGCTGCGCAAGTTTCCTTCTTTGACTCATTTCTTATGAACTTGTGAGCCTGTGGAAGTGGTGTCTTTCTAATGTATAGGTATCGTTTTCATTTTGTACTCATCGTATTGAAAATCTTGACTGAGTTCTAGGATTTTCTTGTTTTTACCGTTTTAAGTGAAGTATTTAATTTCACTGAGTTAATGCTCTTTAGTACCAATTTCGATTACAATTGCCGATTAAGCATTAATTTAGAAATGAACCAGATGTATGAACCTACAAGCAAAAGGAGTATCATGTAAGCATAATAGCAAGTGTCGTTCTGTAGTTTCAGTAATTGGGGGAAAAGGCGTAAGTTTATGTATGTTCGTGTTGGAGGAACTTTTAAAAGAAATAATATTTAAAATCAGTTTTTTCCACAACTCTGGGTGATAACGTTGACAAACAACTAGGCAGTTAGTGATTAAAAACGGGAACTATATTTCTTGTCACCAAAATTTATATTTGTCATCAAAGTTGTATCACCTAGTAAATAGATCTATCGCCACGAAATATTTTCGTTCTCAGATAAACAAAAAGTGTTCCCAGGTATGAATTATCAAATAAATGTTGATACATGTGTAAAATAAGAGATGGATTACCAATAAAATTGTAGTGCATTAGATGAATATAAACTTCGTTCTTATAATAATAGTTTTATTACTTAAATAATAGCTTTGTGCTCGGAATGGTAGATCTGTCACCAAATAAATAGATCAGTTCCTTATTTCTATGAAGAAATGCTTTATACGAGACATTGGGCACACCGACTCGGACAGGTTAGGTTCGAAGAGGATGGCGGGGTCTAGTGAGCGAGCGGAGCGAGCGAACTAAGACCCCGACATCCCCTTCGTGTTAGGTTACTGTAAACCCTGCAGACAGAAATAGGAGCCCCGCGTAGCGGGGCTACGTCGACAACGCCTTAGTTTTTCTAGTAACATAATATGATTTATTGGTGATCTCTTTAAATTAGTTTGCTTAAATACTTATTAGGACACACCTATTATAATACATACAAAAACATTTATTTGGTACTAGACCTTATATCTCAGGATTTTAGGTGATTTATTGTGGAACTGATTTTGCATTGTTTGGTGACTACATTTTGGTGACAGATCTACTATTTTGAGGACAAACCCTATTATTTAAGAAACACAAAACTACTTAAATTGGTGATAGCTTAAATGATACCCATTAAAAACTTGTCAATATCTAAAACATACTCATTTGATGATGAGTCACCGCCAGTTAAGTTAATAAGATAAATAAACACTGTTTACATGATGTGTCACGTCCATACATACATTTATACTAAACTTGTTTGCTCAAATGTTTTAATATCATAAGGGAATTGGAAAATGTACGCCACGCAGCCGTTAATTTTTTAAATTATAGCTGAAAAAGTCGAGACAGACGAGGTGATAAAACACTAACAATTTGCTAACGAGGAATTAAAAAATGGCTAGGAAATAACGAACGAACCATACGTTTCATGATGCAGCAGATCACATGAATATTATAAATGTATTAAAATGGCCTGATCCAATTCATAAGACTAACGATGAATGCTGAAAAGCTTTTGAAAGTACGGTAACCCGTTAAAATAATCAGAGCATGTTAGAATTTTGTCTGAATATGAGAATCAACATAAATATTAGGAGCAACCGTTGGACTTTGTACGATATCTATGATATTTTTGCTCCGGAATAAATATTGGAGATCTTATCGGTCGAAATGTTTACGAGAAATTGATGAGCAGAAATGCACAGTAGAATATTTGGTTAATGGCTTTGCGGAAGAACGGAACCGAATGAATGAAAAACCAAACCATCAGTAGGTACACAGTCTGGTGATCACTTCATTGGAATTTAGAACGCCAATTCAATTTCATCAAGGGTATGAAATCTGTTTCGCCTTAGTCAGAATATTACAAATTCGATTCGAAGAATCTGAAGAGTATGAGCCAAGCGCGCCAATCCAAGCCAATGAGTATTTTTTGAAAAAAGAAGGTCCTCTTGTATCTAGTGGGTGCGTGAGAGTACCTTCAAAAAATGTGCCAAGGGCTTAGCCACAATGAATAAGCACTTGGCAAATTCTCTTCGTTGTGTTTCAAGTATTCATCGGGTCTTTATGTTGAAAGAAAATGGTTTTAGTATGTTTTTAACGATAAACCTTTGCTTTAATTATGTTTGGCTTAGCTTGCAAATAGTTGTCATTTTCTATGACAGTCTGTCTTTCCACAAGGTTCGAATGAAATAGGTACAGCGACGAAGCAGTTTGTTTTGGAAACATTAGCTAGCTATTGTTTGTAAACTTTAACAGTAGCGATGTCATCGTCATGTTACCTATTGCATGCTCGGAGCTTGCTAAATATATTTAAAAAATGTGCTAAGTACTTATTAGTCACTGCTCATAACTTACAAGGAACTGGATTTGTGGACTCCGGCGAGTCAACTATATTGACTCATCGTCGTAGTACGCACGCATGCGACCGCCATGACTCACAGAATTGCCTGACCAGCAGCGAAGGCCCGAACAGATCAAGCGCAGTTTAATCAACGTTGTCTAAACCACTGGCGTGTAATGCCAGAGGTTAGACTTCGTGATCCCCAACATAACCATTACCGTACCATTTCTATGAAACTTTCATCGACTCTTTACAATTTAAAAATAAACAGAAAGTGTTCGCTGCTGTGTTCTCACGTTTTTTTGCTGGGATCAGTATTGCAGCAACAGTGCAGCTGATGTTTCTTTCTCGGCTTGACTAGGTAATTAGTGCACTGCGGTTAGATTGAGATCACAAAAGGTGTAGACATCTTGTACTGTACAAGCGGAGTTAAATGGTGCTTTTAAAAAGTGTTATTACTACTCAAGTAAAATTCATCCTTTCATAACCCCACCAGTACTAATCCATCGGAAATGCATCTAAATGGCCCTTTGTGTTGAGTCAAGCAACGACATAATAAATAGTGAACCGACACCCTTCTCGTTGGTGCGTCACAGCACAGATAATGTGCAGACATCAGTGACTCCAGTAAATGACTCACTGTCGTGATATTCGTGTCCCCATGCGTCCCTCGACCCTCCCGACTCGTTAACATTTTATATTGATAAAATAATGCGTCTTTGCTAACTGTCTAGCCGAGCTCTTTGGCTCTGAGTAAGAGTTTGTGTTATTTCTATTTAAAAATAATACAACTTCTAGAAATATTCAGCTTGAGGATCTTATAATCTTCGACTTCTTTAAAGCACTTTTAATTCTTTTCTTTATTTTCTTTCTTTCTTCAGGTTATGTTACTTTAGAACTTAGCTATATTCATTTTTGCATACAGACATAGATCAAGCAAACCGCAAGGGTGTTCGTTTATGCATCTATTTATAATGCCATTGCCGCTTTCTATACTTTCTTCACACCTCTGTTATTAAATATATTCACGTTGACGTCATCCGTCTTTATTATTATGTTCAACTCCATTGGGTTTGACTTCAATGGAAGAATATTTTTTAATGTAAAGTCTAGACCATTTCATTTTTCTTCTTGGCATAAATTCCTTGGCTTAGTACTGGGCAACTGGGATCTAAAGTTTCCGTTTTTATTTATCTCTGTGTAGTTTTCTTCGTCCCGTTAGCAATGAACGAAACTAGAAAGTGGAAGCTTTGTCCTTTCTCACAATTACCTTGATCCCTATATTTCTTCATTGAATTCATACTCGCCAATATCTACTCGATCATGTTCGCGGGGCAAACGTTGCCGAAAATTACACAAAACAAAGGATATGGAAGGTGAAAGGGGAGCCCTTTGCCCATCAGTGGGACACACACAGTACAGGCTATGGACAAAATAAACATACCTACATGATAATTCTGGCAAATTTTTATGCACTCACGTAGAATATGTGCTAATGAATCCTCTTTTGAACTGGTTTTACAATTTCCTAGTACCTACCCACCCTAGATAGGAGACGGGATTTGGGTCCAGTTTATATTAATGGGCTCACCCTCTATTCTACTAATACACCTGTCCCTAATCGTTTGGATAACAGGCGTGATGTTATAGCTCCTGGACAGTGGCAAAAGAACCCTCGACCTCTTTGGTCCGTGAGTCAATGCCTTTGCCCGCAGGCTACTAGATATCACTTTCTTTGGACAGGTCTCCGCAAATTGAAGACACCTTCACCTGCTTTACATAATTCCATAAGTCAATGAACTTAAGTTAGACACGAAAAATAACATACCTAAGTACGGTTACGTTCCGGTATTCTTATTTATTACTGTCTTCACTACATAGAAAATACTCCATTTAAAAAATGGTAAAACAGGCTAGTGGTTCTTGAAGAGAAGACATCTAAAATTACAGCACCTATCTCCAATACCACCCTACCGTTCAAGTGTGATTGTGAAGCAGACTTGTTAGGATTATGATTAAAACTAGAGTACCGTAAATAACCTTAAATACCTTCCTCTAGCTACCTAAATGCCATGATTCTTGATCATACGACACACAAGGTACTAACTTAAAAAAAAAGATAAATGTAGGTAGGTACTTACCCATAACAGCTAATAATGTTCGAGTCTCATCTCTAGTCATGTCTCTTCTTACAAAATTGCGAAATGTCAATTCAGTGGGTAGGTAAGAAATTAATTCAAACTAATTTATAATCCTAAACTCACATAAATAAACTAAAAACGAAAGTTATCAAAAATATGGTGATTAATCGTTACATTTATCTGCATACGACGTGTTTACAAAAATCTAGTTTTTGCATAATTTATTTGATAAAATTTCACTTAATTTGTAGTAAGTTTGAAAAACCTGCAAATATTAGTAAAACTGAACCTTTTTTTTTTTGCTTAGGTAGCCGTACCGTTTTGGGGTAGCTTGACCTGCTGGCGTCTGTAACGCCAGCAGGTCAAGCTACCCCAAAACGGTAAAGTTTTCACAATCAACCTTGAACCTAATTCTTAACGTGTAAAGTTGAAAGTCTAATAAAGAAATTTGTCAGATTGTTGTAGGTTGATGTGTCTGTACTTATTTACCTAGTTTTAATTGTTCTCAATCACCTATCATACCTGCAGACCTAGTACCTACCACCTACCCTAGGCACTGATATATAGGTATCGTGCAGACGTAGCCTGTACAGTAGGTACTCACCAACTAACAAAACAACTCCAGCAGGTGAAAATAAGTTCAATTTACTAACTACCTAGGCTACCTCACAGGTTGTGATACTTTACGGAGTCATCTACCTACAGGAAAATAGGAAATATGAAGGCAAATGAATATTTAATAAGTAAGAGTAAGCCTAGGCAATTAAGTACCTACATCAATTCATTAAATGAAATCGTCTAACGTTAGATGTAAATTGAGATTAAAATCACACATCAAACGCAGGCGGTACAATTTCATACTAAACGACCAACATAAATAATCGTAGAAATATTTGCAGCGTAATTGCGCATACAACCTTCTCAACTTGGCCAAGTTATTTGCCGCCTTGCAGACGGTATTGAATGGAATCGCTTTGCCACTAGACACAAACACTATCACAAAAAATATGTTTGTGTTGGTGTGCGACATGCACGTACAACGACCGTTGCCTGCCACTGTGCACCAATCAGAACTCAGGATTTTACCCATGCCCATATATGGTAAGCCCATCGGTTGCGGCAAGCGGGGAACTCGGGCGAGTCCATTACTGTGGAAAAAATAATAACATTCCTTTTTCGAATTGTAACAATTGCATGACATTTGTCAATTAGGCCTGTCAGTGGAAGCATTTTGTAGGTCGTTTTCAATGATATCGCGGCGTAATTATTAGGAAAATTTGGTATTATTTAGCACCTACAGAGGTCCGTTGGGCGAGTCGATTGAATCGCGGGGCGCCGGCGTACGGCGTATTCTAGTGAAGCAGATCGACCGACCTCAGCGAGCGAGCGAGCAACAGAAAGAAACCGGCCGGCATTCATTTCTCACGGTTCGCGAACGCTGCGGTTATTGTCTCTTTGAAACGTTTATTACTGGTAAGTGACGCTATTTTTTTTATTTATTGTATTTTCTACACACGTAGGCTTTGTTTTTATGGCAAATTTCCGACAAGGCACGAATTTTCATATTGGTTTCATGGAGGTGTGCGTCCTCGTGGTTCTGTGTAAAAATAACTGTGTCAATTAATCAATGTAATCTGTCAATCAGTTTGATGATTGTGCATCACTGACAACACTGTCTATGCAGATAAGCGCCACTGGCTGCTTAACCGCATCTGCAGTGCCCAGTAGTGCACAGCTGTCTTTTTGGAAGTGTGCCAATATGTGTTGAACTTTCGTTAACATCTATTTCGTGAGTGAGTGTAGGCAGAATAAATACAGTGAGTGCATTACTGTCTGAAGCGTCCGTCTGCTCGCTAAATGTTCAATGTGAGCGCCGTTTGAGATCTCGTCGTTATCAAGAGGAGCGCTATCAGCGGCGGGGGTGCGTGCGGGGGGTCGGGCGGCGCGCGCAGGCTCCCTGCGCCGCGGAATACCATATATGGCCACGAAAACTCATGTATTGTGCCGTACTGTGCGATTGGTGGAGAAGTCGCCGCGGCGGGGTAGGGGCGCCCCGATAACCAGCCTCATTTATATACTCTGCCTGCCGCGCTCGCCAACATTCCACGAAGTGAGCTCGAGCAGTGGCGTTGTGCAGCATTTACCGAGGCTGTGCAATAGCGAGTTAATTTATTTATTTATTAGGACTATTTAATTAAAAGTAAGTTGATACAGATGTGCAGCCTATTAATTTTTTTGTGATGTTTAGTGATAATAACATAGTGGCGTGAGGAAATAGTGCAATCCCATTAGTGTGTGCGGGTCAGTGACACGTCGCTAGGGTTGGGCGGTTGGGCCGCGTGCCGGCCGGGAGTCTGGGATAGCCGGTTGCGGTAGGGCGTGGCAGTGCTCGGGCACCAACTGACACTTAACGATATTTGAACTTGAACGGTCATCAATCCAATTAGAAAGTAACTCATCTTGTGAACGACTTTCTCGCTCGGTAAGAGCAGAGGTCCGTCTTAGTGAAATGTGGTCATGCCGCGTCATGTGCCACGTTTTTTCCACCGTACCGCCTATCCATACATATCTCGCCTTATTTGGTTTCAATTTGCGACTTCGACTCCGCCGCCGCCCACTTAGCATTGTCCCGTGATGGTTGCGTGTGGGTCTTCTACCCACAGTCTTGGTACCTAAATGGATGTGATCTGAAACTTGAACTACCTACCTTAGTAGGTTTAACTGTAAGTACAACAATTTATTAAATTGAAGGTAAACAATTTTCTTTTTTGTTAATTTCAGACTAATTCAAAATGTGCGACGAGGAAGTTGCTGCGTTGGTAGTAGACAATGGCTCCGGTATGTGCAAGGCCGGGTTCGCCGGTGACGACGCACCCCGCGCCGTGTTCCCCTCAATCGTGGGCAGGCCGCGCCACCAGGGCGTCATGGTCGGCATGGGACAGAAGGACTCGTACGTAGGCGACGAGGCCCAGAGCAAGAGAGGTATCCTCACGCTCAAGTACCCCATCGAGCACGGCATCGTCACCAACTGGGACGATATGGAGAAGATCTGGCACCACACCTTCTACAACGAGCTGCGTGTGGCGCCCGAGGAGCACCCCGTGCTACTCACGGAGGCCCCCCTCAACCCCAAGGCCAACAGGTAGGTCCCGCGCCCAGCGCACTCGTCCGCATCCACAGCCTCCGAGCTCTGCGTCTGAGCCGCGCCTGACCTTGTGCTTTGTTTTGCAGAGAGAAGATGACACAGATCATGTTCGAGACCTTCAACACGCCCGCCATGTACGTCGCCATCCAGGCCGTGCTCTCGCTGTACGCGTCCGGTCGTACCACCGGTATCGTGCTAGACTCCGGCGATGGTGTCTCCCACACCGTCCCCATCTACGAAGGTTACGCCCTGCCCCACGCCATCCTGCGTCTGGACTTGGCCGGCCGCGACCTCACAGATTACTTGATGAAGATCCTCACCGAGCGCGGCTACTCGTTCACCACAACGGCCGAGCGTGAGATCGTGCGCGACATCAAGGAGAAGCTCTGCTACGTAGCGCTCGACTTCGAGCAGGAGATGGCCACCGCCGCCTCCAGCAGCTCCCTCGAGAAGTCCTACGAGCTTCCCGACGGACAAGTCATCACCATCGGTAACGAACGATTCCGTTGCCCTGAGGCTCTCTTCCAGCCCTCATTCCTGGGTATGGAAGCTTGCGGCATCCACGAGACCACTTACAACTCGATCATGAAGTGTGACGTCGACATCCGTAAGGACCTGTACGCCAACACAGTTCTGTCCGGAGGTACCACCATGTACCCTGGCATCGCCGACCGTATGCAGAAGGAGATCACTGCCCTGGCCCCGTCCACAATGAAGATCAAGATCATCGCGCCCCCAGAGAGGAAGTACTCCGTATGGATCGGTGGATCGATCCTCGCCTCCCTCTCGACCTTCCAGCAGATGTGGATCTCGAAACAGGAGTACGACGAGTCTGGCCCCTCCATCGTGCACAGGAAGTGCTTCTAAGCGCGCCGCGACCCGCTGCCGACAGCAGCCCGCGGCCCGGCCGGTCCCGCGGCCGGCTGCTCAATTCAGGCTTGTAATCTCCGTTAATTTAATTGTACGTAAGATATTATTGTAATTAAATCGTAATAGTGACGGCAGGACGGAGCGCGGCGCCGCGGGCGCGCCTCTCCCGCCGGCCTCGGTACTGCACTCGCCAAAGGATCTTTTGTAATCTCATGAATGATGATTGTATGTGCTGAAACGGATAAGACTACTTTCTTACTAGGTCATTTATAAATTATAAAAAATGAAAAAATACAAAAAAAAATCTGAAAAATTTACCTGCCTTTTCTTTTATCTTCCTTTTACACACACAACACACACGGCGTAAAATGCACTCTCGTTATCTGAGCGCAACGACCGACATTGACCCATGTATGAAAATAGAACGAACTTTCAGCAATCGCACAGTGGAACGAATGTATGGGAGCGGTTGGACGTAGACATGTCCGAAAAAAAAGAGTAAAATTATGCCAAACTAATGATGCCATCTTATTCGATTACTTAATGCCTTCATAACTTGTGGTGATGAATTTCTTCATAACTCCCATATTTCGGGAGTAATTTGAGAAAATGTGAAATTTTACTATGAAAATGAGTGTATCGAGCTCTCTCCCTCCTGATTCCGGGCTTGTTTCAAGTAGCGGTCTCTAATATCATAATGCTAATACTAAGAGCTATATTTAATACTAAGACACATAGTGCGCCAAATGTGCACTTTCTGGGATAAAGAGTGATGTTTATTTTATAACACAATTTTTTTATTTTTTGTTTATTTTGTTGATTAAAACCGTTTTTCTAAAGGTTTACCTTATTACAATAACATTTCTGAGCAGCCAATTAGAGAAGATATAAGCTAATTAGGATATATAATTAGGGACTTAAGGTTTACATATAAAACTGATGCACTAATGATTACTGATAAGAACATTGCTATTATTTAATTACTAAATGGCTCTTAATACACTAATTTAGCATGCATCATTTACTAATTATCACAATAACTAATTACCTTGCAATATTTAACAAAGGATACCTGGGATACCTGGATTTTATATAAATAGGTCACTATTAGTAACTTTAAAATCAGTGTTGATTTACACCTCGTTGTATCCAAGCTAATCTCGCAATGTATTTTCCAAATTTTAATACAAATCTTGATATTCACGTTGCTTTATGCGCACGCGCACATAAAGATTTACGCGACTTTAACTATTTGTTCAGTGTTTTAAAAGATAACAGTTGTGTTCAGTTATGTGAAAGTGCTGAAACAAGTTTAAAAGACTGGTGTCGTCGATTTTGCTACCGCATTTATGCAAAATGGACACAGTCTGGAAGAAGCACAGATAAGTTTCGGAAGAAACATGAGATTTGGCTACAGGCTGCAATTCAATGGCCGGAATTACAGAATGAAAATATGGAACCTTCTACAGAAAATATAAGTGACGTCATCGAGCCCATAATTTCTCCTGCTAAATCTGATGCTTCAACTTGTACACATCCTAGTCCTCGTAAATCTTTTGAGGACCTTAGTAACCGGCAAAAAAGAAGACGCACTGAAGATAGTCTTTCATGCAGCAGTAGCAGCGCTGAAATTATGTTTTCGGCCGAAAGGGCGCTTCAAAAGGCAGGACAAAGCGATACAGCTTATGTTATGAAATACTTGACGGAGAATCCAGAAGAGGCCTCAAAAATCAAAGCCTTCATTGAAGGTAAATCAATTCAGGTACGGGAAATATCCCCTTTGAAGGCATTGGCTCTTTATGTATCGATGAACTTATCGAAATGGCGCTATAACACTCTTCGGGATTTCAACACTCAAGAAGGAGCTCTTCAATACCCGAGTTACTACATGTTGGTTAAAGAAAAAATTAAGTGCTATCCGGCCAAAGAAGATGTCACAGTTACAGAGAGCTCTGCAAAAATCAAATTACAAGCCTTGATGGATTTAACCTCAAGAAGACTTATTAGGTCGTTAGAAACCCCTGTTGATCCCAATCAACAGCTCGTATTGACCAGCAAATGGGGTTTTGACGGATCATCTAGCCAAAGCATTTATCATCAAAGGACGAGTGAAGATGAGCAAATCGATCTTGCTAGTAATTTTATGATTAGTCTTGTACCACTGCGGCTCGTCTCAAAAGGTGTAACAATTTGGGAAAACGAGCGACCATCTTCCACTTCATTTTGCCGGCCAATATTGTTTAAGTTTATAAAGGAAACCAAAGAAAATGTGCAGAGAGAGATGGCTGAAATCGAAGCAGAGATTGAAGCCTTAACTCCATCCACCATCACTGATGGAATTAGTGTCAAACACCAACTGCTGTTGACAATGATTGATGGTAAAATTCATTCCATTATATCCAATACAGCAGCTTCAGTGTGTGACATATGCAAGGCTTGTCCTAAAGAAATGAATAATTTAGAGTTAATCAAAGATAAACACGCAAACGAGGACATGTATAAATATAGCTTAAGCACCCTTCACGCTTGGATTCGCTCAATGGAATGCTTATTACACATTTCCTACAAATTAGACATAAAATCATGGCAAGTAAGGGGTGATATAGCAAAAAGGCAAGTTGATGACAGGAAGAAAAGAGTTCAAGAGGCTGTAAGAAGAGAAACGGGCTTACTTCTCGATGTTGTGAAACAAGGCAGTGGATCCACCAACAATGGCAACTCGGCAAGGAGATTTTTTGAAAACTACACTAAATCTGCTGAACTGACCGGAATAGATGCTATGCTTTTAAGAAAAATCTGTGTGATCTTGCAGTGTATTTCATCAGGAGAGAAGATCAACGTAACTAAATTCCGAGAGTTCTGCTTTGATACTGCTAAGCTTTACGTGGAGTTATACCCATGGTATTATATGCCTTCTTCACTTCATAAAATTTTAATGCATGGGCCAGACATAGTTCAGAACATGTCAATTGTGCCCATTGGTTTTCTATCCGAAGAGGCATCTGAGGCTAGAAATAAAGATTTTAGAAAATATAGAGAGGGGCATTCTCGAAAGCATAGCAGTATCTCATGCAATGAAGATATTATGCACAATCTTTTACTGTCTTCTGATCCACTTGTTACAAGTATCCGTCCAAAAGGAAATAAGTTTGTAAAAAAATCTTCTTTTAAGGAATTTTATGAGCTTACGGATTCTGAGAAAAGTGATATCGAATTTGTTAACATAAATGATTTAGCGGACATCGATTCTGAATTTGAATTAATTGATGATGATGACGAAGATAATTAAATGATGTTATTGTTTTAAAATGTGTAACTTAGTAAATTAGAGCTTACATCTTAATTATTTATTGTACTTTTAATGAAACTAGGTAATTTATTATCAACTTACTTAAAAGTCATACTCTCATCAGTTCTTGTGAATATTTTTGTTAATATATATTTCTGTATATATATAATATATTTATAGACCTCTTAATAAGTCTGTCTGCGGTTTAAAGTAAATACAAATGGGGAAAAAACGTTTTTTTTTTTAAATTTTCATTTCCTTTTATCCCAGAAAGTGCACATTTGGCGCACTATGTGTCTTAGTATTAAATATAGCTCTTAGTAATAGCATTACGATATTAGAGACCGCTACTTGAAACAAGCCCGGAATCAGGAGGGAGAGAGCTCGATACACTCATTTTCATAGTAAAATTTCACATTTTCTCAAATTACTCCCGAAATATGGGAGTTATGAAGAAATTCATCACCACAATTTATGAAGGCATTAAGTAATCGAATAAGATGGCATCATTAGTTTGTCATAATTTTACTCTTATTTTTCGGACATGTCTACGTCCAACCGCTCCCATACATTCGTTCCACTGTGAATCGTCCAGAAATAGCCGGCCGCCAGACGGTAACCATTTTTACTAACGCTGTACACTTGTGCAGTAGGGATGCTGCACACATCTTATCGTAATACAATCGCGTAGAACAATAAAAACATGTGATGAAGAAAACTCATACCTTTACCTAATACTTATGGTCAAGAACTCTACAAACAATTACCTAGGTATCATTTTACTCAACCAACATTCGTGGTAATCGAAACATACCATATTGGGAGGCATATTGTATTTTTTATCTAGTATACCTATTTCGGTAGCTGGTCTCAGCGAGAAAGTGGACATCCTTGGGGAGCGTAGAGGCACAAATTATTGTCTCGTGCATGATGAACATGATCATTGCATGTAGGTAGGCAATAATTAACAGACGAAGCCTCCGAAGGTCAATTATTGGGAATGTATGTAGATAGGAACGTGATGATTTCCTTTGTCCAAGAATGTGCACTATCAGTTCGTGTCTATCGATAGATTTTTTTAGGATTCCAAAGTGAGAAAAAACACGGATCCATCGAGTGGTTATTACTAAATCGATGGAAGTTTGGATGAAGAAGGTGTAGTGAAATCGCGAAAACCACTGCAGTACCTAACTAGCAAAGGCAAGATTGGGATCGCATCATGCTACTTAGCGGGTACCTTCCTATTCAATTCGTAGCTTTGCCCAATTTATGCTGGAACCATTTTTAATAATCGGTGGGCGAAGTTGATTCGTTTCTTTAGTTTCTGACCAGCTTCTCAATCATTCACACTCACATGACTATCTCGCTAACAAATATTATAAGTATTAGGTTCTGCTAATAACGAATGCCAAGGGGGATGTCAACGCGAATGGATAAAATAAGAACTTATGATAAAGTCTGGGAGTGGCGCCGGTGACTGAAAAGTTGTGTGGTAATTGGTTGTCGTGGTATGGCCTATGGGCATGTGATGCGGAGGAATAAGGAAAATGTCGTGAGTAAAGTTTTGGGTACTTCTGGTTCAACGTCCGCAGTTTGTGCTGAATAAGATTTGTTTGGTCGATAATTGTTTAGCTACCGATATAAGTATCGTTATCTAAACAATTATTGACCAATTAACCGTCAAAACTTCATAAACGTTAATAGGTAAGCCTATTAACGTTTATGAAGTTTTGACAATTAATTTAAGTTGACCTTGAGAAAGCCTGCCGGGCAGTTTAACATCCCAACCTAAGCTTCTTAAAAAATCTGCAAGACTTTATCAGATTTCAAACCTTGCTGTTTGGAATGTGCTGAAGTCCAGATTTTTGTAAGATAAAAGTAAGACATCAATCGTAATAATATTCTGTTGTGTCGGAAGGGTAAGTTTGCTTTTGGCCTTATCCTTAGAATGATCAAATGAAGTCCAAAGTACATAAGAGTTTAAACAACTGCACTAAATATCATAGAATTCTGTTTGCCAATCGTTTGGTAAATACATGTTTAAACAATAGTTTGACCCCACAATTAATGCTACTTAGTCGTAAGGACTCCTAAAAATGTTTACCTCATTTAGCTTAGATTTATCAGACTACTAATGACTGCTTAGCTTATACTTTACATAAACTGCTAATTATGTTGTTGTTACATTGTTAGATGCAACATAATGAGCAGCAGAAGCAAACTTATTTGCAGTATTGGTTGTTTATTCATGACCAGCACCTACTTAGTGAAGGAGATATGTAGGACTAGCACTGGCCCTCTTTTTTTGTAATGGCATCTCGCTGTTCAACCTATGCGGCTGGTTTCTGCTTAACCGGGCTATCCTTCGATCAATAATAGTACTAGATTCCCGATGAGCGCTTCAAAAACGGCACGAAAAATAAGACCACAAAAACTTTTGTGGTCTTATTTAAAATTAGTACTGTCCAAGCATAGCCAACGTTAAGACGTCGAAATGCCGTAGTGCGCGTTTTAAAACTGTGAAAATAACCACCGTAAAACCACGATTTTGGAAGGATTTTTTTATTTAGGTAAGTATATATTATTTATGTGTTTTTTACGTGAAATAAAAACAGGATAAATAGTAAAAATAATTAAATTAGCTAATATTTTGGTGTTTGGCCAATGTTTGCAACAACGCACCAACTATTGTTACAAACATCGACTGTTTTGAAACCGGCAATACATGGAGTAGTGTTATTATTTTATATATTATTTTTGTTTGTAGATTTTCTAGCGAACCATTTCGATGTGCAGAATACATAAACCCTATAACCATTCGAGAATATGTTCAATGTATTTTGATAGTTTGGACATAACTGGAAACACGCAAAGGCGTAGATTACAAAAATCTTTATCGGAAGAAAACTATACCTGTAGGTATTTTCATGAAATACTTTAAAACTGTTTTCAATAAACCGCGCATGTTTCTTTACAGGTTGAACAAGTTTAAGTTCTGATGATACCACAGGAATACGTGACGAGCCTCGTTAGATCATGAAAAACATTGTATGCACCTATATAATTTGAGGGTTGCCTCGACTTCTCTAGGATTTGGTGACAACGGGACCACCACAAGAGTATATGCTTTCGAATAAAAAAAAAAGAATTTTAAACATCGGTTTACAATTATTGGTGGAGAAATAGGTGGACAAACAAACAAAATATAGTCGAATGGACAACCTCCTTTTTTTAATGTCGGTTAAAAATAGTACCTACTTACTACTTAGTCTACTACTTAAAAAAAATATTTGCCACCATACAAAACGAGTCTTGGCCTAAAAAAATTATATTCTGCAACTCTACGTCTTTCAAATCTTACTGTGTTCTGAGCATTGAAATGTGATACCAAGAAGTACGTCTAGTTCTAAATTAGTGTAAGCACGAAATTGTCAACGTAATGTTTTTAACCTTGTCACTTCGATTTTAAGATACATTTTAGAATAAATATTTTTGTACTCATGACTTTTTATTTTCAAGCGACATTTTAAATTTATTGCCTTTTAGCTTTCTCGGATGAAAAGACTTAAATAAATATCTTTTGCAATTGTTATTAAACTTTATGTGAGAGTGTTAAGGTTTATAATAAACTGAAGTTGTTAATATTATTAAACTTTTTTCTATGAAATATAGATGTTTACGTGTGTGCAAACGTGGACACTTTAGCGATTCATTTTTGTTCCTGATCCTTAATCTAGTTCTATTATTGATCGAAGGGGCTATCCAGTGGGTGCCTTGAGTGTAAGGGCTCTGCAGACAGGGCATAAAACTTATAAACACACTAAGGGCACCCCTTGCAGGGTACGAGCCTCGGCTTAGGTCGTCGCTGAGCTCCAGCTTGTCCCTTTACTGCCTTCCGGAACACGCTGGATTTGAATTATAAGCATTCGCCCGCATCGTGGTATAAATTTATGACACGCGGGGACGCATTACCGCATATCGGGAAAAAAAGTATCCTTTTTCCTAACCCAGGTCAAGGTCTACCTTTGCTATACCTACTGCGTCGAGCGTTCAGCCATTAGGGCGTTACAATAAACAAACAACTAACTTGCACATCTATAGGTAATATTAGATAAGAATGATATTTGATATGTCGCATAATGTCGTATGATAGCCAAGCATAGGTCACATAAATTATGATCAAGAATAATGACTCATAGCCTTAAATACAATATTGTCGTTAAAAATTACGTCACGTCTTGATAGTGTTGGTCACGGCATCAGTTATTTATAATTAAATCAATAACAAACTACTATCGGAATTCTGAGATAAAGAAGTAACTCAGTAACTTCGTTAGAACAAGACAGTGCGTTATCTCAAAGTAATGTCTATTATTAGCATAACTTTATCGATCGTTTTGTAAAAGAATATACTAGAAAGACTGCAAGACCAAACACTTTCTAACATTGCTGGTTGGTTAGCATAAACAGCATAAAAGTGACTCACTTGGAGCATTCGCCTATAATGTAACGTTACTGAGTCGAGCATTACATCAGTGAGGGAGGAGCGAGCATTGCAGTACGCAGTATGTAACGATACAATTTGTAACAATCACTTGTTTCTGTACAGAATAGTATCTTGGATTGTTACTTTACAGGCGAATGTTCGTTAAGTCGGTGAGGCAGTTTTGTAATGTAATGCTCAAAATCGAATCTGAAATGTTGCATTACAGGCGACGCTCCGGGTGAACACCTTCATGTACTGCTGAGACACAAGGGTCTCTTTTTCTGAGAGTACTGTTAGGTTACCAGAACAAATTAACGCATGCCGATAATATATAAACCAATATTTTATGGATCAATAAAACTGTATTTTATCATACGACTTTTATTTCGAACATCACAAATATTCCACATACATAATTAGCAGTATCGGTTAGTTAAAACATATTAAAAATTAACAAGATAAAACTGTCAAAATTCATAAAATATCATCGGGTCCAGAACTCAGTACAACGGTACATACCAAGTTTATTGTCATACATTACAACTATAAACTTTGTACAGATAATAAATATGATTAATTTTGAACAGTGTTGTACTCAATTTAACAGTATTTTAAAGTGGCATACTGCCAAATACTCAAACTGCTCAATTTTAAGAGGTACTTAAGTATGCAGTCTGACGCTTTAAGAACTACTTAATGTTAAGTGACATTTGAGTATTCGGGGGTTGCCCAAATACACATGCATATTATCCCTCTGTCAGATAGACCAAGGTACTCAATGCATACAAAAAAATAACTCCGATTAATTGACATGATAGATCATTATAAAATATTTTTGGTACAACAAATAGCTTTCCAAATATTTATAGACCGAGTAACGAATTGTAATGAAGAAGATTATTGTTAGTGGTAACTTTAAACTACATTATCCCTAACATTAAAAACAGTAACGTGTGGGGACTACTTAAGTCTTATTTTCGAAGAAATCATTCGATATGACTATCAGCTAACGGGAAAGAGATAAGAGGTGATTCTCGGCCCTATTTTTGGCTCAATTACAGAGCCGCCGTAATGGTTTATATGAAAACAAAACCAAGCAATAAAGAAATAATAAATTTGATAGATGATTTAACAGGTTTTCACTTTCAAATACTTTGGACAACTCAAATCAGAAAAAAACTATAGATTCCTTAGGTAACGGCAGTTTTTATACCGTTCTAAAGTAAACACATTAACTCGTGGTCATTGGTCACACCTGTGCAGCCGCGGGCAGTCTTACAGCTTTTACATGAAAATAGGGCCATTAAAATCGTTAACAAGCAGTGCTTATAAAGTATATACAAACTATACTACCTCCTAATAAGATTCTCAAAAATTCCGCAGGGTTGTTAGGCTCTTTAAAGGCTACATTAGATTTTTGAGACAATCCGTAACACTTACATTTATATTGGCATAGAATTTATTAAAATCTAACTGGACTAGCTCCTTCACTAAGCCTATGTGCTTGATAAAATTACGTCGATTTAGAAACGAGATATCACTACATAGTTCAAGTATTTAATACTAGTAGCTACCAAGTTAAGTTTCCGTTGTATAACAATACTCCTTAATTTCGTTAATAAAGTTAGAAAAATAAATCATGATTTTACTGTAAATAGTGTTTTTATTTTCATGTTATGCTAAAGAAGCACTAATTTTTTTTGAAATATATAAATTGTTTACAAAATTAGATTTAAAATGTATAATCCTTAAAATCGACACCACGTTTCTAAATCAATTGTTCAAATTATAAACTAACTATGAAATAAAACCTTAACTTATTAAAACCTTAAAAAATTACATTAAAAATCTACATTTATAAATAAAATTAAAAAGTATTCAGAACAGCTAAGCGTATTACGGTGTGCGGTCTCAGAGATTTCATTCATGTTATTTCACTGGTCGTAATCACACATCAAAAACTTAGAACATCCTTAACGCAGTCACCAACAGTGTTTGTACTATCAATATTAAGAATTTTAAAGATAAGGCCACTTTACACTACACTGAATATGCCTAGGAATGATTACTATCCTCATTATTGAACACAATTTGATTGGACGAGAGTTTCCACTGCTTTTTAGTTCACAATTCACACAGTTCAATTCCGTGACATCTTAGTTCATTTAGGAACAGTTGTATTGTGTGCTACGTCTCGCTGTCCTTGATGCTGTCATCGGTTGCCCTGCGGATGTCAGCCAGCGGGTTGCCGTGTACTCTGAACCTATAGACGCAGGTGTAAGTCGGGTTGCCATGGTTACTCTCGACTCTCAGTTCAATCATGTCGTAGGCGACCGGGTACTGTACTCCGCCGATGTCGGTCGTCTTGGGGTACTTGACTGGGAAGTACTGTATGGCTGTACCATTAGCGTTGTACTGGTAGTCGCCGAACAGATGAGGCTCAGCGTCCATCTCGCCGTGCAGACCCTGGAAGAGATTTTTCAAAAAAAGGATAACTGTTGATTATTTGGTTTAAAATAAAAAAAAGAATCTAATTTTTCGTTTGACCAGAAAAATCTTTCAACAAATGTGTGATGTAAAGTGAGGTATTTATACTAACCCTGATGTCTAAATGTTAGAAAAGAATGTACAAAATGCAAGCACATAACACAACGACAAAGGACAACATGGACGCAAAACTGAATGAAGTGAGCTAGATCGTGCAATACCATGAACACAAGACAACAAGCACAGGAAACGAAACAAACATTAACAAGCAGATTAAGAAGGTAGTCAAAGATTTTACGATGTAAATTTTACAGTAATGATAACTGCTACTATGATACTAGCAGCAGTTACATTAGCTTTTAGAGCGATGGCAGCCAAATTGATGACGAATGGATGACTTCATGAATGCGTTAATAGTTTTAGTATTGCTGAGCTTAGAGCTGGTTGGTTATGATCACGATCACGGATCAGGTTTTGACATAAACATAAGCTTTTCAAATGAGCATAAAAAAAATGTGCAAAAACCCAAGTATACTCTAGTTAATAATAAAACTTTATTTTAAACTACAGTCGATAGTTTTTTTAGTGACAATGGTGCCTAAGGAAATAGGTTAGTATTGTTAGTGTTTCCATTTAATTATTTATTCAGACCTATGACTGTTCCCACCCAGTGTCTCTGGAAGGGGCAATCTAGTCTGGCAGCAATTACCTTCAAAATGCTGTTGTCATCATGCAGGCCATACCCAACAAGATTTACAGTCTTAGGCAGAGATATATGAAGACTGTTTAAGCATTCAAGGGCTATTACTAAACTTACACCGTTACTTACGGCTTATATCTACCGTGATTCTTAATTATTGTGAACTTCCAATATTATTATTTTTTACAATAATCTATAATCACATTATATCCCGTAAATGACAGTGTACCTTTCGTATAGTGATTCCTGTCACTGTCGCACAACTTTCAAACTACGCTTGCAAGACAGAGTCGGGATCATGTTTATGCCCTTGATAGTAACAAGCCATAACATACTTCTATACATAGACAATGTTACGTACGTAAACGGAGAAGTTCTTCGGTGCAGATTCGATCTTGCCCTCGACTGCAAGCAGGCGGGACATGTGTTCCATAGAGAATCCCGTCACTTCTATTATGGCGTACGTGCGAACCACTGAAATAATATACATTGTGTTAGTTGTATGGTCTTCAACTCCCTGACGACTGATGGGGAAGAATGGAAGAAATAACATTGTTACACGGAACCCAAGTAAAATGGGACAAGGGCACCCACACGGAAAAGACTTTTGTGTCTCACCAATGTAGCTGAATATCAACTTGTAAAGAAGTCTCAGCATAGTTGGAAATCTATCAGAGTTGTCCTAAATATCAAGCCAAGTTAAAGTAGGTTGAAAAATGAAATTATGAGTTCACAGTCGATTTAATTGCATCACTTAAGGACACCCACTCTTATGAAATATTTAGTAGTACATTATTTAAAACAATCATCTTCTTAGCGTATCGATGACAATTTAAATTAAGTCTTGACAAACTAAGGCGACGAGTTTGGAACTTTTAGTAGCGTCCATCAGCTCGTGTGATGTGCAAGCAACTCGACAGACAGGACACGATATCAATTGCCCATCGTTTGTGATGCAGCACCAAATTTACATTCAGGGCAGAGTCATTTATGAATTTCCACCTGAACAGGTTTTCCTTGCTTGCTTAAAACAATAGATTCCTCTATGCTGATCGAAACATTGCGCTGAATTGAAAGTTTGATAATATTCTATGATAACTAAATTAGATCCTTTAGTCTACTACTCCTTTGTCGACGGGAGATGTTCTTGTTTCGACAGGAGTCTGCCCATACATTAATAGATAGATAAGAGCGTAGGTCATGCCACGATGAAAAGTATAGCTTGTTGACTATGGTGCGCCGCGACGGTCACACTCTTGCTTGAGTATCTTTATATTTGCGTGTCCCTCGGTTAATTCTTACAGTAAAATCTACTCACCCAGGTAGCCAGGGAAGCCCTGGAAAGCCCAGCACTCAGCGGGCATGGCTCCAGGAGTGAGGGCGTACCGCGGCGACGTGTACACCCACCACACCGGCAGACCCAGGATGCTGTACTGCTTCGTCTTGATCTGGTACAGCTCTGTGCACTTTGTGGAGATCACTTGGCCACCTGCAATATTATGGTAGATGAGTTAGTGAGGTTACAAATGAATACTAATGAAAAGGAAAATGTAAATGACTTGTACGCATATTTTTGTATGGCATCAGAAAGTGCATGTTTAGTTTGATTAATCACGCGTGGTAATTATATAATCTAACCTTCGATCAATAATAGTACTAGATTCCCGATGAGCGCTTCAAAAACGGCACGAAAAATTAGACCACAAATAATTTTGTGGTCTTATTTCAAATTAGTATTGTCCAAGCATAGCCAACGTAAAGACGTCGAGATGACGTAGTGCGCGTTTTAAAACTGTGAAAATAACCACCGTAAATCCACGATTTTGGAAGGATTTTTTTATTTCGGTAAGTTTATATTATTTAAGTGTTTTTTTGTGAAATAAAAACAGGATAAATAGTAAAAATAATTAAGTTAGCTAATATTTTGATGTTTGGCCAATGTTTGCAACAACGCACCAACTATTGTTACAAACATCGACTGTTTTGGAACCGGCAATACATGGAGTAGTGTTGTTATTTTATATATTATTTTTGTTTATAGATTTTCTAGCGAACCATTTCCATGTGCAGAATACATAAACCTTATAAACATTCGAGAATATGTTCTTGATAGTTTGGACATAACTGGGAACACGCAAATAGATTACAAAAATCTTTATCGGAAGAAAACTATAAGTACCTGTAGGTATTTTCTTGAAATACTTTAAAACTGTATTCAATAAACCGCGCCTGTTTCTTTACAGGTTCAACAAGTTCAAGTTCTGATGATACCACAGGAATACGTGACGAGCCTCGTTAGATCATGAAAAACATTGTATGCACCTATATAATTAGAGGGTTGCCTCGATTTCTCTAGGACTTGGTGACAACGGGACCACCACAAGAGTATATGCTTTAGAATAAAAAAATGAATTTTTAACACCGGTTTACAATTATTGGTGGAGAAATAGGTGGACAAATAAACAAAATATAGTCGAATGGACAACCTCCTTTTTTTAAAGTTGGTTAAATATAGTACCTACTACTTAATCTACTACTTTAAAAAAAAAAATTGCCACCATACAAAACGAGCCTTGGCCTAAAAAAATACATATATTCTGCGACTCTACGTCTTTCAATACTTACTGTGTTCTCAGCATTGAAATGTAATACCAAGAAATACGTCTAGTTCTAAATTAGTGTAAGCACGAAATTGTCAACGTAATTTTTTTAACCTTGTCACTTAGATTTTAAGATACATTTTAGAATAAATATTTTTGTACTCATGACTTTTTATTTTCAAGCGACGTTTTAAATTTATTGCCTTTTAGCTTTCTCCGATGAAAGGACTTAAATAAATATCTTTTGCAATTGTAATTAAACTTTATGTGAGGGTGTTATGGTTTATAATAAACTGAAGTTGTTAATATTATTAAACTTTTTTCTATGAAATATAGATGTTTACGTGTGTGCAAACGTGGACACTTTAGCGATTCATTTTTGTTCCTGATCCTTAATCTAGTTCTATTATTGATCGAAGAATCTAACAGTCTTCTAAAGGTGATTTGTTTCCGACTAATTGTTCCGTTCTTTGGTAGTTTTTACTAGTAATTTTACCCGCCTACCTAAGAGATATTTCTCGACGGCATGTAAAGTCAAGACCATGGGTGGCATAAAAAAGTTTGACACCAGGTTAACCACTGACCAGAAGACTAGTAATTTTACAATTGACCAGCTGTGCCCGCGACTTCGTCTACATGGAATTTAACTTTTGTTTTTGTATAAAATTTTCCTAAAATAAAAGTAGCCTAAGTTACTCCTTATTACATCAGCTATCTGCCAGTGAAAGTCCCGTCAAAATCGGTCCAGCCGTTCCAGAGATTAGCCGGAACAAACAGACAGACTTGTAAAAAATGTTATTTTGGTATTATGTACCGTATATACATTCAGATGCATGTAGTAAAAAGCGGTTATTTTAATATTACAAACAGACACTTCAATTTTATTTATTTGTAAAGATGAACTATTTCTTGTTTCTTTATTGTAGTCATACTAGAACTCGATAAGTTAATAGAATGATTGACATTTTTTTATCGTTTCCGTAACAGCATCTGAACAGTAAAGAAAATGTAATATACCTGCAGATTCCAACGCGTAGTCAACCAATCCAGTTTTATCAGCGTCATATACATCCAGCATGCCTACGACCACTCTCTTCACAGCATCTATATCTATTCCAGTATGCACTGTCTGTACCTCTACATCTCTGACATACTCCTTGATCCTCTCAACAATGATCTCCATCTGTCTCCGTTCGAAGACCGCAAGGTACTCTTGGACCATCTGACGGATTCTGTCCTCATCCATGTCCGGTTTCCAAGTACTAATCAAGCGTTCATGAATCTCCTGAGACATCGCCTGCATCTGCTCCTTCGTCATGTAATCCTTGTCGAAGTATTGCTTCAGTTTCGCAGCTAAAGCGTCCGCATTGTCGTTTTCGTTGAAGATTTGTATTATATTTTGCTGCAAATGTTTAAGGGAATATTGCTCGATTTGCGCTTCAAAGTTGTCGAGTCGGGAAAGTTTTTGGTCGAAGTATTTCAGGCGAGTGTCGACGTTCACCGCCCAGCCTTCTAAAGCAGCCATACGTTTCGACAAGTCCGGGTCTTGTAGGATCTGGGGGGGCTTGTACGTGTCCACTACCAGCTGCTCCGGAGGTACCACTTGCTCACCGTACTTGTAATCTGAAACAGATAGTTTACGTTAGTCCAGTTTGGCTTTCCCTCTGTCCTTCCCACATAATGCTTTAAATAAATACAGTTATAACGAGAGCGACAGGGAAGGACAGAGTATTATAATTAATTAATATTACAGGTATTGAACTCACCCAAAAGTGTAGCGTCCATCGAGTACGTCCACTTTCTTATAGGTGATTTGGCCTCTATCCTTCCCCGACTTTATAATATTTATGGCAAAAACAGGGAAGAATTATATGGGAATAAATAACAAGACTTATTTCTTACGAACGATATAATTAAATCAAAATGAACCAATTAGTAGAACACAATTTGTAGAATAATTGTTACATCATCGAAATGCAATTGAATACGAATTTGCTTATAAACTAAATTAAACAATAAAGAACATCACATCGAAAGTAAAGCGAACAAAGCAGGTTGTTTGTGACAAATAAATATTTGTGCTTATAGTGATACAATACTTATGAATGGAGTATTGTCTCTGGTGGGGTGAAACAGCACAAGTACTAAGTATTGCAAATAAATCCCTGTTTTAAATATATTTCTTAAGTCATAACATTGTTAACCAAATGCGTCAAGCATTGGACACGAGAAAGTATAGAAAATTGTTGCGTTAAAATATTCAAAATTATATAATAATAAATAATTATGTTTTGAAATAGAAAACTAATTTACATACTGGCCTCATACGAAACATTTTATCTTTTACACTTTTATATCACGAATAAACAAACAAATTAGATTTAGCTTCTTTTCATCAAACAATAGTTGCACAATTTTGATAAGACCTCTTTAGGCACATATTTAAAATCACATTACTAATAAAAAATAAAACTTAGGCGCAATCACATATAAATAATCAGAAATTATGACTAGGGGTTAGTCTTTTTAATTTTATCAATTTGGAAATAAGATTAGCACGTTTTTGTTAATACAATAATTTGTACCAAAACAGTAATTAACTTAATAACTAAGTAAAACTCCAATTTATGGCCACGTCATGTTAATTTAGGTACATCGATGTTGGTATACTGTGTACAGTATACTACTTAAATAACTAATAGTCTGCTGAAATTATATCATTCCTAGAGTACATCGACAAGACGTTATTATTTAAGATTGAAAAATTATATTACATATTAATTTTAAAAAAATATCCAAATTATAAATCTTTTTCTTAGGGCCGTATCGTTCGTATCCGTTCTCTAAACGACACTTTAGACTCGGGCATTACTTAAAACTAGTTTCAAGTCATTTGATTGGTTGAAACGAATTTTAAGTAATGCTTGAGTCTGCCTAGAACTTTGGCTATGTGTTTGGTGTTCAATAGTGTTCATCGTTCCTATAATGAGCAAACAACTCCTGTTGTTTGCTCCCCGCAGGATAATAAGAGCTTCATCGTGTGTGGACCAGCACCCCATTTGTTTTTACTTTAGGAAATAATTTAATACAGCAGATTGGCAATTAATACAAAAATATAAATAATAAACGAAAATAGATGATCTGTATTGTGGAATGAAAATAAGTAATATCAAGTTATAATATTAATCCACAATATACATAAAATATTTTACATATTAGCAACAATCATAAAACAAAATTTTAAATTATTTTCACATTTATAAAATTATATATAATCATTGTAATAAATGAATAACATTTAAAATCCAATTGAATGTAAGCATGTGCATACATGACAATACAATATAAATCAAATTTTTAGGTGATGAATAGAAAATAATAAAGAAGAAATTAAAATTTCAGGTACTGATAATTTCTAACATATAAAAGTGGCTAAAAATTTTTAATCTGTGATATGAAACTCAATAATTATAATACCTACTACATTCTACATATATGTATGCACATCCTTCAAGAATTAAAAGCACACAAATATTTTTATTATTGTTAAGTTTAAACTTACATCTATGTATGTATCTACTCCCAAATCCATCTTATATTATAGCATTGAACTTTATATGTGAGCATCTGGCGAATATTTTATCCGAGCCCTTTTATGTTAAAATTACTCATAAATTCACTACAATTTTATGAGTGAGAGAACAGACATTAAGTCAAAATACGGAGACAAAAATTGAGCACCCTAGTTATAGCGGGTATGTACTTAAATATACAATTAAATACAGAAATAACTGGTAAATACTACTGACATTGTCTACTGGTACATCGCCCGTACAATTGTCAGGACTTGAGAAACGACAAAACTGCATTGCATTGAACTACTGTGTGAAGTGAATATAGGTAGTAGTGCAAAAAAAATGTCAAAGAAAAGAAAAACAGTTCTTAAACGTCCTTTTATGAAAGACGATTTATGTTTATTATAATTTTGTAAGTAGGTATATTCGGCAGAGTTCGTGAATCGTGGTAAAAAAAACCCTGCTTATCATTTTGAGTATGCAATGGCTGTCAATTCCGTTTTTAGTTAATTTTGGAATTGAATGTTCTTTGTAAACCTTCGGGTCTACCATTTTTGCGACAGTGCAGACGTCGCCGACAATTTATGTATGATACTAATACTTTTTTTTTAATTTTAGTGCATGTCCACAATGTATTTATTATTAAAACTGGAAAATAACTTAGTCCAATATGCGTGTTACGTGTAACACAAAATATACTGATCCTAAAACCCAACAAACCTCACATACAGAATACTTGATAACAAATTGAAAATGTAATCTAAGAAACAAAAAGTTTTCAATTCCTATTCCTGCGTCGGCGGCGACGGCGGCGCCTCTGTCGAAAAACTCCAACCCGTTTAACATTTTTCATTAATAAATGTAAAAGGATAATTGCCGTGATTAATATCACAATATAAAATCCCATTTCCATAAGATTAGCGAAGTAGAATAACTGGGAGGAATAGATGTCGCGTCATCCAAATAGATCGCTCCAAGCCTTTTTGACCTCTTGGAGGCAACTGTCGGCGACGACAACGACATAGTCGGAAGCATCTGCTACTCTGTTCTGCACAATATCCCTGTACTCTATGTAGGTTTTCTTCATTTCTGGAAGGTTCTCCCTTATGTCTGGTAACGTGATGTTGATGTCTGGCATCTTCGGCATCTCGAAGGTCGGTAGAGAAATGTTTGGGAAGGATAACTTCGGCATATGTATAGCTGAGAACTCGGGGAGGTCTAAGCGGAAATCGGTAAAGTTTACCATTGCTATACGTTCCCAGTTCTCGTAAGTGTAGTGCGCTGTAAGGAATTGGCTTATTAACCTATTGGTTTGCATGTTACCGGTGAAAATGTATGCTACATTTCGTAGGTGATGGTCTCCTAATAAGAGCTGATAGAAATCTGCACTGCACCAAATAGTCTCCAGACGTTCTTTTGTAATAAAACTGCTAAGACCTTGCACAACCGCGAGATATGCACTATGCAGTCTCAGGGAATACTTTCTCGAAACCAACGTAGGGATGAACCGAGCTGTAGTCTCAGTGATATAACTTATATGTTCAATAAAACTTATATAGGTAATTTTATGAAGTGAATAGCTTAACCACTAGTTAAACTTAATTGTATTCTTTCCCACCAATCTAAAGTTGTACTGTATTTATTACCTATTTTATAGTTCTTACGTCATTTACAACGCCTCATTGTATTTATTTAAAGGCCTTAGTACAAGAACCGCCGTTTAAAATGACGGCATTCATAATATATTCTAAGAATTGATTAGTGCTATAAGTTCATGACAAAGGAACAACTGGCAACTTTGAACTTGTAAGAATAAACATTCATTGTTTTTAGAAACACTCAAATGGTTGTTATACTTTTAGACCATTTGATAACATAAGAAACTGAATCAGCTTCGGAATACTAATCAAATGATAGGTAAATTCGCAACGTGAGCTAATTTAATGTATTTATTGTCCAGACAGCGTCAGTTTGTGCTAACCCCTCAACACTCCGGCCGAGTAGGCCGGGGGGTAACTACGTAATGGAGCTGTGTGTACAACTTTATTTTTAGAACACTGAAAAGTGGATACCCCTAAATTATTTTTATTTACTGAATCCAAAACTTTCAGTACATGGTAAGGTCCAAAAGTTTCCAGCCTAAACACATTACATTAATCAGAGATACAAAACTATTTTGTACTACTATTGAACTTTTCTCTAGTTACCCTCGGTAAAAAAGTAATATTTTTGTTCAATAGAGTCTCCCTTTATTTCAATACATTTTTGTTTAGATATTTAAAAAAAAACACCTACACTATCATCACAAGCTTACCTAATACAGTAGTGCAGTTAAAGTTAAAATAGCTTAAATTCGACTTATAATTAGGTATGTTATTTTCATAAAACAAGAGTAATTTGACAAAATGCGGCCCGTGTGAATTATTTAATCCTTAAATTATAGTTGATGAAGAGGTAACTTTTAGAGCTTACTGATTTTCTTGTTAAAATGTAATGTAATACAAAATTCTGAAAAGATGTGGTTAAACCAAGAACAATCAAAATATTTTATTTCACATAGGCGTACATGGGCACTTATAAAACGTCGACAAAAGGTGCTCGGTTCAGGTTGGTCGTTTCTTATGGAGAAAAACCGGCAAGAAATTCCATGTTTGAGCGGACTTCCACGGGACTTTTATAAATCATGTACTGAAAAATCTATCAAAGTCGCAGCCAGTCCGTCTGTATTCAGGCCACTTGGTTCAACCACATCTTTACCGACTCGTCAGCCAGACAGCGTCATTAAGTAGTTACCCCCCTGGCGTACTCGGCCGGACTGTAAATAACTTTTAGTTTCGCACTATACTGAGAATAAAGTTGCAAATCCCATATATCCCATCCCAGAATACTTGTAAAGTACTTACATCCATAGCCGACTGCTGGCAGCAGCAACAGTAGGAACCACGGCCACCAGCGCCGCTTCACGGGTTTCTGCCCGAAGTACTTCTCATTTACACCCGCATGGTTTGGTGACAGCTGTGAAATATTGTGGATACAATTACTTGGGAGTTCATTTATCCTGTATAGGTACAACATGCTTCATAGACTTTAGCAAAAAGAATTGAATTTGTTTTTTTTCCATTAAATGGGAGGCCACAGTTCCCACTACTACAGTTTTTTTTTTGTTATAACTTTACTTTAAATACCTCCATGACCCGTTATTTTGACTGGTTTTGGTAATCATGAAATGACCCCTCCTGCTCTGGGCGGAGCGGAAGGGAGTGTCAGACTTGTACTGACTAAAACCCATCCATGCTCTTTCTTAGCTCTTTGTGTCCCAGGGCCACGGTATATCTTTCGAACAGTCCCACAGCCCTGGCAAGCATCGGCCTTCTCGGAGCCCATCCGATTTGCAGACGCGCCGTCGACGCGGCCTGTCGTCATAACGACGTAGTCCGGGGCTTTTAGATTTGAACCCTGCATTAAATATAAACAGCGATTTTTTTTCTTGAATCGTGTACTTGACCTTAGCTCTTCAAATAATAAAAAAAAATTAAACATTTTCCGAGACCGGATCAAGCTGAAAAAGAAGAAAACACGTTTTTGTGAATAAAAACATGGGAAAAAAAGTTAACAGGACAAATTTAGTTACTTTAGGTAAAGAATTGGTGACAGTAATATATTTTTTCAGAATTAAACATTTTCGTCCACGGAAATTACGGTAAAAAAAGATTTACGAAATTTTTGGATTGTACTTAAGGCAAAAATATAAACAGCGGTTTCTTTACATTCAATAACTTAAATTAATATATTACATCGCCAATAAACAAAATTAAACAAATTGTACTACCGGAAGTTATTATTACCAGTTTTTTTACAATAGCGGTTGAGGCAAAAAGGTAACAGGGTTTAATTTAGTTTAACTTTCATCTAAAGGCTATTTCTAACCTATTTACACGAAAATTAAACACTTTAAAGCAAATTGTGAAAAAAAAAAACAATTAATGTTTACGTAAAATACGTCTGCAAGCTTTATTCTTGTATTTGGCGCAGCACTTTCATAGGAATTTGATCTTTCCGTAATAGAAATAAGGCGTACAATCGCGTAACTCAATAAAACACCGACTCAAACAACAACACAGTCATACGCACACAATGAACGCAGCGCTTATCTTGTTTACGCACGCCGTACGCCGCATGCTGCTTAGCGCTGACACCGTGCATCGTAATTTAATTTTTACTTTGACAATATTAATTATCGCTCTAATTTGTTTAATTTTGGGGGATTAAGGTTTGGATTTATATATTTCTCATTATTAAATGAATTTAAATCCTGTTACATTTTTGCCGTAAGTAGTATTTAAGATTTTTTGATTTTCTTGATTTTCTGTGAAGTCCGGAGCAGAATTTGTTTAATTTTCATAATAATAGTTAGACATGGTGATATAAATCATTTTAGCACTATTTTTGTCCTGTTAATATTTTTGCCTTAAGTACGAAGTCAAATTATAAGATTTTTTTTTAAAAACGAGTGTTCCGTGGACGAAAATGTTTAATTTTCTGACCTACTTGTAGTACTCAATCTGTTCTACAAATACTCCAAATAAACATACCTGTTTATATTTTTTTCCACCAAGTTATATACATATTAGACGTTTTCTAAAAAAAAACATATACGCGGAGGTGAACTTTTCGCGGGATACAGCTTAATATACTCTCCTGTCCATACCCTACACATTCAATGAAAAAAATCGCTGTTTTTAATTAATGCAAAGTTAGCCTAATATTCGGCGTAAATTCCCCGGACTAACGGACGGACGGACGGTGAGCTAGACCTCCATGACCCCTTTGTTTGTGTATTCAATGCATTCATCAGCACAATGTTTTGAGTGCGTTTCATTGAGTCCTACGGTAAACCGAGATCTTTCAACCCAAAAAGTCATTTCCCAGCAAAAATGTAAGCTTGAGTTACTTAGTTTGATGAACAGAATGCTTGGTTGACCACTTCGTGAAGGGTCGGTGGTCACCTTGTATTTTGCTTGGCATACTAACAGTTTCAGTGACAGTCGTAACGGTGTTGGTAACAGCGGTCTTGATAATCGTGTAGATCCACACGAAGGGCGACGCCACTGCAGAAGCGCTCCGGGATAGTACGCCTGTTGTGGACGAAATAATACGACATTACATTACATACATAATTATGTGCCATCACGAGTTTATATAATCGGGCTAGGGTTAAACGACAGAACGTTGCCTTTTACGAGCTAAGTTTATTCTCCAGGTAGAATGGATGTTTTTGGGTTTAGGGATTTGTATGCCATTATTGGTAATAGATGCTCACTCTTTTACATGAGATTAACATTACTGGCGGAAACTGGTCTTTAAAGCTCAGTACGACAACATCTATGGCAAACAATGACATAAAGCTCTTTTTCAAAGTTTGGCCTACTTGCACCTCGAATCGTCGGCGTTTAACGCTACTCGTTTTTAGTGACTTGGCTGCAAGTGGACCTTTGTGGATTTTTTTAACATTATTATTTACCTATGAAACGCAGATTTTTTTAAGTTGGTACGGCAAGTTTTCTGCTATTTTAAGGAATACAGGCCTGGGCCCCAAGTCTACTCATTTACAAATGGTTCACTGGCCTGTCGATTGTCTCTTTTGGCATATTTATGGCAAAACTGTAAAAACACACACAATCGAGATACTGTTTGCGGAGTATGGGTAAGGTTTGCTGTTAAAAAACTCAATTCTGGGTTAAGCTCGCCACTGTACATAAGCTATACATATATTGCAATTTGTGAGTATTTCTTTAATTTTTGTGTGCAATTAATAATTAGAATATGGGTGCTGATGTCATCTAAACTAATATTATAAAGAGGAAAGATTTGATGTTTGTTTGCATTGAATAGGCTCCGAAACTACTGGTCCGATTTGAAAAAATATTTCAGTGGTATATAGCCCATTTATCGAGGAAGGCTATAGGCTATATATCATCACGCTACGACCAATAGGAGTGGAGCAGCAATGAAAAATGTTGCAAAAACGGGGAAAATGTGACGCAAACGAAGTTGCGCGGACAGCTAGTGCATATTAAAAAACAAAGGCCCGTCATACCTTTCGGCCTCCGATCAGTGAGAGGGTACCGATGCGGGGGCCCCATCACTTTCCGGTACGTATTCCTGGTGCTGGTGCTGACGCTGGTGAGCACGGTGAGCAGGAGCCTGGTGATCCACCAGCGCTGCTCCGCTGAATGCGCGCCGCCATTACGGTGCGGGTACGAGCTCTCGTCGTCCGAGCTGTCTATTGACTGCGGATGGAAAAAGGGATAATTGTTTATGTATGTGGTAATAGGTACGTGCGTAGGTTAGCAGAAGTTGTAATAAGAAGTACCTACACAAGTACAAGTAATAGAGACAGGAATTCTTCTATCGCACAAACTTTTGGGTCTTTATGTTATGCATTATAAATGCTTCATTGCAAAAATAGTAGAACGCTGCAATGAATGTAAACTGTTTTTTTGTCTTACACATTACATTTTTGTCATTACATTTTTGTCTTACATTTTATAGATATGGTATTTGTTTAAGAAATCTTAGATAATATTAAGTATGGACTTGAGTGTGTTACCTGAGATACAGATTTATTCCTAGTTCTAGAATCCTATTATTATATATTTTTAATGCCCTAATTTTTTAAAATGTTGTGTGAATCGTTATTTCAATAAACAATTAAAACTAGGTAATTAGCTTAGGGTGTCTTACTGTGCTAAGCCGTTTTTTTACGGATTGAAATTCATCAAATGACCTGTCCCGCTCTGGGCGGAGCGGAAGGGACTGTCAGACTTGTACTGACTAAAACCCATCCATGTTCCTTTTGTAGCCCTTTGTGTTCCAGGCCACACTATCTTTCGAACAGTCCCGCAGCCCCGGCAGGACTGTGCTAAACCCTAACATCTAGTTTTAAATCAAATTATGCTGTATGACGACCATAATTTCGCTCTATTTCGTCTTATTTGCTACGGTAACAGGATAATCTAAAAAATGGATATATTATTGTCATAAAACAACTAATTGACTGTTACTATTAAAGACTGGTTTGATATTTCCTCGCAAGTTTTAGCATGATTCACACAGTATTGATAGCTTGAGACTTTGCTGTGCATTCTTCGATGTATACTGTGTCTCATAGCTTACAAAACTTAGGGTATATTGAATTCTCCGCCGATGACTAGTACCACACATTCATAAACATCGAACTGAGATTTCGCAGTACGCAGTAAACTTAAAGTTGGAGTCTGTCAAAAGCTTTATTTGTTTATAATTTACACGGAGAAGTAGGAAACGAGTATCAAAACTAACATCTTTTTGTTTTCTCATCAATCTGTTGTTCATATATTCACTAAGGTTTGATACCTCTTGATTTTTCCAGCTCGAAATTATCGAAGTCTTTTACAAGCACTTGCTTTTGACGGACAGGCAGGGAAGGAGGTGAGGGATAATCTGCAAAGAGGCTCTGGCTCTATGTTTATGTTGGTCTGGGGATACCCCATTTGGCCAGATTTTATCGGCATTACAACGGATATACAAATGAAGAAGTACAATCAAAAACAAACTATTAACGTTATCTCCAACTTTAGAAGATATTGAAAAAACCGACAACCACTGTTGTGCAGTAGCCCACTAGATACAACACCCGTTAGATCGGAGGATCCTCCCTTTCCAATGGAGTATTTAGGACACCCTGTTCCTCATTGTTCTATAAGATTATTTCTTAGAGGCCAATCTGGGCCCCGAATCCGTAAAGTGCTCTCAAAATCTATACTTATTAATATTATAAAAGTGATGAGTTTGTTTGAAAGTGTGTAGTGAAGTCGGTTGAACGAGCTAATCTCGGTAACTATTGTTCGAATTGAAAAATTATTTTAATGTTAGATAGCTTATTTATCGAGGAAGGCTTTAGGTTATACATATAACATCACGCTACGACCAATAGGAGCGGAGCATCAATGTTGCAAAAACGGGGAAAATGTGACGCGAACGAAGTTGCGCGGGGTCAGCTAGTATAGTATGGATAAAGGTACAAGTAACTCACCGTATACCGCCGTCGCACAGTACTGGTCGTCCAAGACGTAGTGGCGGACAGACGGTCGAGCTCGTCGACGCTGGTGTTCGGGCCCTGTACCCGGAACTGCGACAGGGAGCGCCGAGACATGTTCGGCATCGCAACCTGTCCGGGCGCTAGTTCCACTCGGTCCTTAGACATGGGGGAGTATGTGTAGTCCGTCTTCGGGTATTTGCTGGGGAGAAGATAAAAGGAGTGTTCATTATTTGATTTTTAGGTCTCGACGAAAAAGGAGGAGTATTTTGCCCTTTTCTACTTTTTGTCCATGATGATGATGTTGCTTCCAAATTTAATTTTCTCGTAAAAGACTCGTAATTTTGTTTTTAAGTGTCGTTAAAATTACATTTTCAAAATGTAAAATGTTGGAATGCCAAAATGTTAAGTATCTTTAAAATTACATTGTCAAAATGTAAAGTAAATCGTCGGTTTTCTAAAACGATTTACACCAACCCACTCCCGTCATAATATGGTAAATAAAGTTTAAAAATATATTAATTAAGACAAAAGTGCTAACTGATAGCGAAGTTAGGTACTCAAGTGGTTAATTACAACTGATAAAAAAAATAAGATGACATGACATATTTTTTTGCATTTTATCAACACACTTGACACAAAAAGTTGTATTACTACTCGCATGATGAATCGATACAGGAAGTAACCAAAAGGAGACCAATCCACTATACACAATAGGTATGTTATCACATTCACCATTGCTGATCACTTCTATATTAAGACGGTAATCAAACACACTCAAAGATACTGGAGTTGTAAAACTTGTAAATAGAACCATATGTAGGCGAGAACAGCCCAATAACCGTAAAATACATAATAAAACCGTAACTCTAACGCACGAGTCGACACGAAACGTATAAACAGACACATAAACGAAATACCTGACGATTTCTGTGCACCTTAGCGTCGTTAGCCCTTCATACATGATTGTTGAACGCAGTCAGATGGCAACTTATTCACTTCTCTTGCATATACCAAGTTTCTACAGTACTAAGGTACTAATCAATACTTTTGACTAAATATAGTTTAGAGTCAAGCAATTCTTCCTTAATTTTTAAACGAAGTCAGTAAGATGTATACTTCGATCACTGTGACACTTGAAAGTATAAAATCACTTACACCCAGCTTCTTAGTACCTCAATAACTATTGACTCCCGCAACTGAGTGCTAAACGCAAATGAATGAAACGGCACGAGTGAAAGAATGAGTGTTTCTTGAAAATATATTGTGTTTCCAAAATGCACTTATCACAGTTGGGGAGTAAAGTGTACTGCATGAGTTTGGCATCGCTTGGCATTTGCGCGCGGCGGCGCAATGCAAATATAGAACATAATATCTAATTTTATTGTCACCGTTCTAGCCTTACAGGATACGTCATGTTGTGAGTACCAAGCCTTGTTTATAGTGTGTATAAGGTTTTATGTTGTACTAGCTGTAGACCGCGGCTTCGTTCGTGTCGAAATTTTATTTATTTATATTTTATTGTATTTAGGTGGCTTACAGCTAACAATACAGAAGTTATAGTGATGTAACAACGACAAGCCATTTACAAGCCTCCACAGTTAGAAGTAAACAATTTTGATGTGTATGTGTGGGAAAAAAAACCTATTGGACCTATAATCTATCACTGGGCCAAATTTTCTCCAGATTCGTTCAGCCGTGATTGTGTTACAAACATCCGTCCGTCCAAACTCGCATTTATGTATGTTGTGTTTATTACTAATCGTGGAATTGGAATAATACTTAAGTAGCGAAGGTTTTGTATTTTTAATGACCTGAGTAGTTCTAAGTTTGGTGACAGTCAGCTGTCGATGTTGTTGGTAATGTAAGCGTTTTAGCGTGACGGAACTATAATCAAAATGTGCATTAGAGTTTTATAAAGTTTCACCTGTGCTATCAAGGTTTTAATTAGTTAAGAGTTTGGCTTGAATTTTTATACTGCTCTCGCCAATAAACATCATAGTAGACCCACAAGGTTTAATTTAAAAAAGTATGCAATAATTTATGTGTTACTAGCTGTAGTCCCCGAATTCGTTCGCGTTAAAATTTTGATGTGCATGTGGGAGAAAAAAAAAGTAGCCTATGTGCCAAATTCCATCCCGATTGGTTAAGCCGTTCTGGCATGATTGAGTAACAAACATCCATCCAAACTTTCGCGTTTATAAAAGTAATAAGAATACCCAACTTCATGCTTGCTAAGCTTAATGACCTACCGTAGCGTAATAACTCCTTCCAAAGTCTCCGTCACTTCCATTTCAGTTTCAACTTTTGTCATATTTCAGTCCTTTTACCAATCATTAAAATATAAAAAAGTCAACCATAAATTAGTCAATAAATAAAAAAACTTTTAACGAAATAATTTAGACCAACCAGCCAGCTGGTATTAAAACAGGCATGATTATGACAGTTGACGATTCCAATTTTGAAATTATTATTACCAGTATACCCGCTTAAAAAAAACTAAATGACGTCATGTTTGTGCGTTCCAGATCTTTATCTGTGTAATTGAGAAGATATTAAACATGTTAACGATTACGGAGACTGAACATAGAACTATTTACTTTTTGTCTTCATACTCTTTGGTGTGATTGTCAATATCGACTCTTATCATAAGTGTGTAAACACTATCTGTATGTTTTATATTATCGTGTATTGCACTCTAGTATTCGCGCAAAAATATTTACTGAAGTATATTAATACAGTATCATATTCGCTTCAGCTCTTAGGTTTAAGTATATTAATTCTACATACAAAGTGCATTTCGCTAGAAACAATATAAAATAAGGATGTTTAAAGTCAATCTATGTTTAGCCGACAACATAAATAGCTTTTCAGCGCTCCGCGAAGCTTTTTGCTCGGCCGAATCGTGACACACGTAAGTAATTATATTTTTTTGGATGTACAGTCCTCAAAGAGAAGTACTTGGGTAATTTTAATTATTTTCTAACCATTTTTTTTGTTAGCATAAGTAGACAAGTCATTCGTTTCAGGGAACCTAAATAAAAATCAAAAGATTTTTAAGCAATAAATGACAAAAAGTGCAAGAGCATTGTGGATGGGCATTTTTGCTCGTATTTGTCAATTTTGTTGACTGTACTCTATTTGGCACTGACTTGCAAAGTTTGTTGATAATAAAAAGTCGAGCCACTGTCTAATGTGCCAGACTATTGATTGCTATAGCCATGACGAAACTTCATTATTGATTTTAATTACAAAATTATATAGGATTTTGTTCTATTATAAATTTGTAGTTATTATTTTATTTGTAACTAAGTTAAGATATTAGAATAGCATTGACCAATCTTTGCAGCTGTTTACTGTAGTTACTAAGTGATCTGTAGCTGTCAGCCTAAAACCACTGCTGGGCAAAACCCTCCTTCTCTTTACCGCTTTCATCATTCCCTTTTTGACTTTCAGCAACTACAAAGTTCCAGTTTAGTCATTATTCTTTCTATAAACCTCCATCCTGATTCGCAAACTCATGACCACCGTAAAAAAACATCGTCTCGCCATTACCCGATCGGCTTCAGAAGCCGATCAGGTCCAATGCTTATTCGTGTTTTCAATAAAAGTCACTTTGATACTCACTTCCAGCATAGGAGTAGAGGAAGACCAAAGAAACGATGGATGGACTGTGTGAAGGATGATATGGCAAGAAAGGAGGTATCTCATGAGATGATAAGTAATGGAGAAGTATGGAAGAAGTTAACATGCTGCGCCGACCACAAATTAATAAGGCCAAGAGATGATGATGATGATGATGATACTCACTTCCAGTACTCTCTAGCCATCTTATAAAGTCGCGAGGGCAGATGGTCGCTGCTGGGGTTGACCTCGAGCAGTATGCTGGCATCGGCGAGCGCCTGCTCAGCGAAAGAGCTGTCAGTGGAGCATGCGCTGTACGAACTTGGACTGCCTATGCGGGACGACCTGTGGAAAAGTTTGTAAGAAGTATAAACATGGTTTCATAAAGATTTCGTCGTGATAAAGGTAAAGCTTTCACGATTTATAACTAAACTATTACAGTCACTTTCGAGATAACTTTCGGTGAATATCAATTGATGTGACCTCCCGATATTTCGACGGGATGTCTAGTCATACCGCGATCATGGCGTTTGCAACAGCGTCAAAATATCGGGAGCTCACAATAATTGATAATCATAAAAGTTTAGTGATGAAGGTAGGTTTCCTCCCCAAGACGAGGCCGGTGTGCCCTAAGGAGTGGGGACGTTACAGGCTCATTCTGAGTGGATAAGATAGCTGATATAATCTTTGTAATAATACTGAAGAAAAACCTTTTTAACCATATTGTACGCACCGAGCGCGCACCCAGTAGTTTTAGATTTGGCATAGTTAAAGTTTCTATGGCGACGGAGTGCAAAAAGATTTAAAAAATTCTGTAGATTTTACAGATTTTTAAAATCTTTTTTCTCCATAGAAACTTTTCTGATCTGATATCCTAAAGAATTTAATTATTCCGAAGATTTGTCAATGATTAAGACGTCATTATAACGTAGTCGTGATTTATAAGCGAGCTGCAAATAAATGAGATCCGACAGACGTGAAATTGAGGAAGACCTTGCGAATTCCAAAGACATTGAGAGGCTTTTAGAATTCATAGATTTTGACGCCAGATAAGTATGTTTATACAGGGTGTAACGGAAAGGGTATAGCTATCCTTAAGCACTAAATATAACAGCTGGTATAGAATCACTATACAAAGTTTCAACTCAAAATAAAAAAAAATAGAATTGGTACCAAATTTTCGGTTTCTTAGGTTTCTTAAATTGAAATCATAACAAACGTGTCGCCGCACTACGTAGGTCAATAACTTTCCACTTATTTGCCAATATCACGATAAATCTCCTCCGTAATTCTGCGCGCCTAGTACCGTACGGTAGGTATTGTAGGTCCTACCGTAGGCGGTGTTCTTTGTCGGCGCAAACTGACGAAATAAAACATAGCGCTGTCGCGCCGCCGCGCGCCGCGCCCGCCGCTGCCAAAGCGATTGCGCGCGCGCGGCATAATCCATACCTACTTTACCGTGATGTAAAAATTTATGAGTAATTATTGATTTACAGTTTACTCATTAATATCAAGCCAGAAATTTCACGTAAAATCTGAGATAACAAAACTCACGTAAAAAATCGAAACGAAGTTTAGTTATGTTAACTAGTTTCATCCCGTAATAGGTATTGACTTATTACCGAGTTATCAGTAAAATCTTAAAGCTTTGCTTAATTTAGTAAATTGACTTACTGTTTTAAAGATGGGGTTCGATGGGTGACCTTGGTATTGTATGCACAAAGCTGCTCGCTTGTTCATGGACACCTGGCCGCAATCCGCACTTTCATTAGGTCCATTGTATCACACTGCACTGCGTACACTACATTTTTAATGGACGCACCCCCACGAAATCGCATCTAAATAATGGCGCACATCTCGAGCAAAGTGTGCCGGTGCACCGTCGTCGTCGTGTTGAAAAATTTAATTATATCACAAGATTGACCTAGCACTGGTAGCACTGTGGACACCAGGACACCATTACCATATTCTGTTCCGCCATACACACATCATCATTTCGTAATATTCGCTATTACATAACGAGATTTTGCAAACATAACAAAAAAAATCACATAGGTGTAGCCGTACTGAACTGATGCGCGTATCACGGATAGAAACGAGTGCAGTGCAGTGCACTAGACGTGGAACCGAAGACGACTGACCAGCAATAACAATAATGCTTAAAAAGCTCCTATTCCCTGCTATCCTGGTACCTAAATTATTATTTCGTTAAATTTAGATACCTATAGTAATAGGGTAGCTGTCCTAATAATGTTCAAAGAATATTGTTCAAGAATGCAAGATTATTTTACATCCTAATAATAATTTCAACTAATCTCCGTTAAACTTTTAAGTAAATCTAACTCACCCAGGGCTTGTTAACGTTACCAACTAACAAAATAATAACCGTTTCTTAACGTTAATTCCAATGTAATACCTAATTAACGTTACAAAATATAACGTTAATTGATAACATTACCTGTAATTTAACGTTAAATACAATTAACGTAAAATACGATAGTAACGTTATTTTTACCGTTAATTTAGCTGCAAGCCGGTCACATTCAAGGTTATGAGCGCGGCGTGGTGAAGGCGGAGCGGGAGGGTCATCGCATATTGAAACCAAGGCTTATTTTACTTATTTTTAGTAGTACGCACGGCGACAAAATCAAGCATCCGCATTGTACGAGAAATCTATACAAACTAGATCATGTTTTATTGCAAATGACTTGGTGTGTCGCTGTGTGTAGACTACTACCTATTTATATATATATTACAAATATTTTTGTTCCTTTCATTTAAATCCTTATTACAATATTTGATTTTTAAAGAAGACTAAGTTCAAATTATGAATAAGATTTAATTTTTTTACAAAGTTTTAAACGAGTGCAATCATGTACCAACGAAGCATATGGGACGTAAATGAATTAAGCTGGGACGCCTCTAATTTACCTCCGTTGGATTTTAACCAGGACCAACCGCGACCTAGCGATCCACAAAATATAGCGTTCGCAACACTGGTCGCTTTTGAACTGGATCGTGTGCCAGAAGAAAAACGTACAGTAACTTAAGTCAATATACGTTGTTAGACAAGTACGACATGAAAAGGACTTGGGTAACATAAGTTTGCCAAGTTACGAAGAATCAGAGTAATGATTATAAGGCATCATTTCCGCCGAAAGACGTCCACTGCTGGACATAGGCCTCCCCCAAGTGTCGCCACATTGACCGGTCCCGTGCAACTCGCATCCAGCGGATCCCCGCAATCTTCACCAGGTCATCGGTCCACCTAGTGGGAGGCCATCCAACGCATCGTCTCCCGGTTCACGGTCCTCATTCCAGAACTTTTCGGCCCCATCGGCCATCTGTTCTGCGAGCAATATGCCCTGCCCACTGCCACTTCAGTTTGGCAATTCTTCGGGCTACGTCGGTAACCTTGGTTCTCTTGCGGATGTACTCATTCCTGATTTGATCACGCAAGAAAACTCCGAGCATAGCCCTCTCCATTGCCCTTTGGGTGACTTTGAGCCTTCTGATGAGGCCCATCGTGAGCGACCACGTTACGGTCCCTTATGTAATCACTGGCAACACACACTGGTCAAAGACTTTCGTCTTGAGACACTGCGGTAACTTGGACGAGTAGATACCACGCAGCTTCCCGAACGCTGCCCAGCCGAGTCGGATTCGATTATTGACCTCTTTCTCGAAGTTAGACCTACCCAACTGGACCGTTTGTCCCAGGTAGACATAATCGTCTACAACTTCGAGTGTAGAGTCTCCGATCTTGATAGGAGTGGGTGTTACATGGGCATTTAACGTGACCTTGTTTTTGTCCATGTTCATTTTAAGACCCACTCTTTCGGAAGCTCTTCTGAGGTCATCGAATATTGTACTGAGTGCCCTCCATGGTCTCCGCCATGACCACTATATCGTCGGCAAATCGAAGGTACGAGATGTTCTCGCCATCCACGTTGATGCCTAGCCTTCTCCAGTTCCCTATGACGTCTCCCTGTCTCACACCTCGCTGCAGAAGGATAGGTTCCTAGGTCTGGTCTTGAAGTCGGACTGACATGGTGGCGTTTTTGTACAAACACTTCAACACCTCGATGTACCGATGGTCAATTTGGCACCGTTGGAGAGACTGCAGTACAGCCCAAGTCTCGATCGAACCGAAGGCTTTCTCGTAGTCCACAAACGCTAACAGAGAGGCAGGTTGTACTCTTCGGTCTTCTGTATAACCTGTCGCAGCGTATGTATGTGGTCTACGGTGCTAAAGCCTTTTCGGAATCCGGCTTGTTCGGAGGCTGAAAATCGTCAAACCTACGCGCGAGTCGATTCGTGATGACTCTTGAAAACAACTTGTAGACATCGCTCAGAAGTGAGATGGGCCTATAGTTCTTCAACCGGGCATTGTCGCCCTTTTTGAAGAAGAGTACCACCACACCCCTGCACCATGCCTGAGGCGTTTTGCCCTCGAGTATGACAGAATCAAACAGCTTCTGAAGGGCCTTAAGTACCGGTTTTCCACCCGCCTTCAGAAGTTCGGCCGTAATTCCATCATCACCCGGTGCCTTGTTGTTTTTAAGCTGTTTCAGAGCCATCCTAATCTCGTACAGGCTGATGTCCGGGATGTCTTCGGTATAGTGTCGGGTAAGTCTAGGTCTTGGGTCATTCGCTAGATTTACAACGGGTTTCCTGGTTGACGTGTACAACTGCCCATAGAATCTCTTGATCTCCCTTAGTAGGTCCAGTTTGGCGGATACGATCTTGCCATCGTCGGTCTTCAGTTTCGTGAGCTGGCTCTGCCCAATAGCCATATCTCTTGCAAATACCTTTGAGCCTTTATTCCGCTCAATGGCGTCTTTAATACACTCGGTATTAAAGCAGCGGAGGTCGCTTTTCAAGGATTTGGAGATCCGTCCATTGAGCTGCCTTGTCTGAAGACTGCAGGATCATATCACGCCGTTCCGCGTATCACGCCGATCAGAGTATGATCGGAGAGTTTTTTGTTCTTCTATGCACGACGCGTCTTCAAGAACTTAAACCCTGTCGTATGGACAGTTTCCACGAATCCATCGTTGCATTCGTCCACTGAGCTTCCTAGGCACTCAAAACGATTCTGGAGTTCAAGCTGAAAGCTCTCGGGGTTTTGGATCTGGATCTGTGCTGGTCGGAGCGTAGACTGCATCAGTCGAGACCTTTCAAGCTTAATCTTGATTTTCAATGTACCTCTTACCATGCGGTGATCGCTCCCGGTTTTCACTGAATTGATCACAGAGACATCATTGAACATTTTCTTCTTGGTTGACATGATGAAGTCAATCTCATTTTTAGTTGCACCGTCGGGGCTCTGCCAGGTCCACTTCTCGTGCTCACGCTTTCTGAAGAAGGAGTTCATCATATAGAAGCCCTCCTTCTCCATAAAACTAGCCAGTTGGTGTCCCCGGTGGTTCCGACGTCCAACCCCAAATTGCCCCACCTGCAGCTCATCCCCGTCTCTTTTACCCAGTTTCGCGTTGAAGTCCCCCATGACAACGGTGAAGTGAGTTTTGGAACCATGCATGGCTTTAGAGATATCCTCATACATGGTCTCCACTTCGTCATCGGGGTGTGCCGAGGTCAGGGCGTAGACCTGTATGACCTTCAGCGAATATCTTGAGGATATTCTGAGTGAAAGGTACGCCACCCTGGTCGCCACACTCTCGATCTTCACCACGTTATTCACAAGGGACTTGTGGACGAAAAAAACCCAACACCACCCTGGGACTGCCGGTCACCCTCTCGGAAATAGAGCAGGTTGCCGGATTTCAGGATCATCGTGTCCTCCCCCTCTCTTCGGACTTCAGATAATCCTACAATACTCCATCGCAACCTGCTCAACTCCTCTTCGAGTTCGGTTATCTTCTCGTCAGTCCGGAGTGTTCGCGTGTTGTATGTTGCCAGGTCAAGTCATCGGTATAGGCAGCCTGATCCCTTCCGGAGATTCTTCGCAACCCTTGCCACGCCATTACCTCGACCGCTACCATAGTGGAGGGTAGACGGGCCGGGTACTAGGTGCCATTTTTGCATTGCGCTCATTAGAGGGGACTTGCCAGAGAATGTGCAGCAGCGTTCTAGCGTGGCGATTATGTCAAAACCCCCCTTATGTCAATGGCGACACTTGGGGGAGGTCTATGTCCTGCAGTGGACGTCTTTTGGCTGAAATGATAAATGATGATGAACTAAAAAAAAATTACAAACAAAGTTTGAATATTCCCCTCCCGTACGGCCCGTACCCCAGTGACGCCTACATCGCATAAGGTGATGCCTAGCCAGCTGAGCAGGGTGAGCGGCGACCACGCAACTTTTTTCTAACACTTATATTTTTAAACTTCTGATATCTTTCGAATGGAATGTCCGAATTGAATAATTCAAAAAGTTATATAAAGGTATTGAAGCAGTCTTGAATATGAAGTAATTTACTTTGATAAGGATTAATACCAAGATACAAATACAGAGTCTTTTCTAACGGCGGCATTAAAATATTTTTTTTTTAAATAAAAGAACAACACGTGTTGAATCATCAACACTTATTGTGGCATAAATATAATAGTTAGACATATGCTGTCGCGACACTTTTTGTAAATAATGATGTGTTCTGCAAAGTCGTAATGCATTATTTTATTTTATCATCAATAGTTTTCGCAGCGCACGCGATGTAAAGAATATTTTAGGTAATTTTTATACACCTTGGGTTACATAATTGCAGTTTTAGCAAGGATCCCTAATTTTTTTGCAAATATAATATAGCCTGTCACCCGCGGATAGTGTAGCTTCCCAACAGTGAAAGAATTTTTCAAATCGGTTCAGTAGTTTCGGAGCCTATTCAACGCAAACAAACAATCAATCCCAATCAAGTCCCATCCGTAGGCATGCGAGGAAGTTGGCAAAAGTTTAACCGTTTAAAATAACGATAAAGTTAACGTTATTAAACAATTAACGGTTTTAAAGATTAACGATAAAATGTTGCAAAAATAACGTTATATCTAATAACGTTATTTTAATATTAACGGTAACTCTGTCAAATGAAGGTAACGTTACGAAATTTTTACCGGTATTTAAAGCCCTGAACTCACCAGAACAAACTAATTACGTAATTAAAACAAAAAAATGAAAAATGTTTTTTTTTTTTTGGGTGGGAAAATCATCTAAGACTCTGCTCTCACCCTGGGTGGGGCGGAAGGAAGTGTTAGACTCTTACAGACTAAAAACCCCCCTTTCCCTTCAGTTGCCCATGCATTCCGGGGCCGCATTATCTCGTTAGAACATTCCCGCAACCCCGGGAAATCATTAATTTCAATTAATTAAAGATCATATTATTATGTGGTACATTTGATAATTTTACAACAAATGATCAAATGTATCACATAATCATTTGTTGTACGTTTGTAATACGTCTGAATTTGAATCCGTGGTGAGCTTTTATTTGAATTACAAGTTGTATGTACCAGGAGTAATTGAAACTACACTGACTGCAATTGGTTCACCTACCCTAAAACCCTAACTCACCCATTAGGTTTAGACACACTATGATGCTGCATTGTGTGTGTAACGACGTAATCAGGGTTCTGTTAGCAAACGATTTTCAATTCGGCATTAACAATTCCTGTTACTCATGCGGTCTTAGTACTTTTATTAATTTCTTTCCATAGTTAGATGCAGTTTTGCAACATTTTTTATTGACTTCATTATTGATAAAGACTAAACGTGCTCAAACCAATAAAACCCATGTACCACACCACTCAAACAGCACCGACAGACCGTGAACTTCCGATAGTTCTTTCGGTTAGTCATAAAGACAGAAATTGTATTATGAGTACGTGCTATTTTTGTAATAAATAAAACTATTAATTTCTTGTTAATAGTTTTGGTCATAAATAGTAAGAAAAAAACTCATTTTTAAAAATTATGAACGGAACCCACTGTGATTTTATTTGTACTAGGAGTCGAATAAGTTGCGAAGAGGTGAATTGAAATGATGTTTTGGGTTCAGTAATTCAATTTGGACACAAATAAATCCTTTTTCTTTTCTGAGTTGTAATGGCAAATAATAATGTTTATTTAAGCAATTCATTCTTGCTGGATGCATGTAAGGATTCGATTTTAAGATCAATTCAATGGTACCAGCTGACAATTTTTCGAAACAATTCGTTTTAATGCGATCTTCAAGCAAATCAATTCAATAGTAAGGTGAATCGAATCTCCTGGATCTTATGTGTTAAAAATATTCAAACAAGATCAATTACATACATATGCCGGACACTTTTTAACTCGTCCGCATTGTTTATGTTCGTACTAAGCAAAGATTGAAATATTTGTTGTATTTAAATTAATCGCTTGGCGTCGTATTTTGTTTTTGTAATGAGTTTCTAACCGACTACGTCTGTACCATCTGAATGAAATTACGCCGGAAAGGTTATCAATTTAAAGCAAAACATCGTTCATCCTTATGGCCACCAAAATAAAAGGTTAGGAATAACGTTAGGAAATTACAGGAATATTGTTTTTGAATTAGGTATTAACCGTGTTGAAGGTACGATGGTAAGGTGGGCGGTGGGTGGTAGATTACTATTTAGATAATAATTATCTACAAAGTAATCTTCTACAAAAGGACAACTACGTAAAAACAAGTGTGTAAATAATACGTGACAATGCAAGCAGGTATCTAAATATTATTTCGTTAAATTTTGATACCTAGAACAATTATTAATTGTATTGTAGCTAGTTCACAAACATAATCAAAGTTTTGGAAAAGTCAGTAATAATATTTTGTAAACAAAAAATAAACATGCGGAACCTTTTATTCAGAAATACCAGGAGTAAGAGGTTTATTTTACTTACAAATAGTTCACTGACACCGATCAGCTGACTTACTGCTAGTGATGTGCTTATTTCAATTTGAAAAGTTTGGTTTCTGGTATCAATGTACAAAAAATTTCACAACTTCCGAACATGTGGAAGATATGATTAAAAAAACCCTTGCCATATCGTTTGTTATCATCCAAAGAAGCCGTGCCCTTGGTATGTATATACCCTTTCCGTTACACCCTGTATACCGTCTAGACCTAGAGGACTTACATAAGTATTGAAAACCAGATTGGAAAAGACATTCTAACATTTGATATGACATTAATAGCGAATACATTATATTTGGTGTGTGGTTGAATGTAGTCCGGAACTGATTTTGAACTTGACCGCAGTTTCATCATAAACGGTGGTTTTGGTACACTTTTGTAGCACATCATCATTTGGTTTTTGACCGTCAACAGTCATCGTTCATAAAAATATTGTTATAAGTACCTAACTGTTGAATTCAAAACAAAGTCAAGGAGACTTTAGGGCAAACAGATGGGGCATCGGAAAACATGGCGTCGGACTGTTCCTAGCCAAATGAACCGGTGACCTCTGAAAAGGCATCTGGAGCAGGGCGTATAGGAGACCGGAATGCAGTTTGTCGACTTCGAAGAAGTATATATTCAGGTGTCCACTGTGAAGATAGATTTTGTTAATACCACGCTGTGTTCTTTAAAGGCGTGAGCTGTAGGTGTGGTGTGGGGTCAGATAGGCAGTCGCTCCATTTAAAATACTGGTATTCAGCTAAATCTAGTTAGACTGGAAGCCGACCCCAACATAGTTGGGAGAAAGCTAGGCAGATGATGATGATTTTGAAACTTAATGACTCAAAATAAGGTGCAATTTCTTACCTCGTCAAAATTAGATAATTTATCTCACAACATGTTCCGCCTATTACCAGTTACGTCAGTAGACTTATTTTTTAGCGTGGCATATAAAAATGTTGGCCCACTGCCAACTGTACCAATAGTAACGTTTCACCCAATATTTGTTTGTTTGTACGACAGATCCATTGATAGAAAAGGTCTTCTACGTAAGTACGAATCCAGATACTATCGCTCTTTGATATGTAGAGTAATGGTTTGTATTAAAAATATAGATGATGAAAATAAGCTTGTTGTTATTTTCAGCAAGTAAATATAATTTTTAGGTCAGGGGGCTGCGTTGTTTGTTTTGGAGTTTTTGGCAACAACAAAATAAGTATAAAAATCATGGATATAAATATATAATTTTTGGGTGAATGGGAAACGGCGGTTGAGAAAAAGTTTGAGCTTTTCATTTTCGCGATATATTATCTCGGTCACATCCTCAAAAACGTGTGGTCAGTGGCGTGATTTTATAAGTTAGCAATCGCGTTACATTGTCATTACGTAATACGTATAGTAGTATAGTAATGTACGTTTTCCGATTACCTGATGAGAGTCGGTCGTGCGTTGCATAAATCTTACGTGGATCATTACTTCGACAAGCAAAATGTATTATGCATATTTATTGAAGTCAATTAATCATTATCATTTTTGTTCATTACAGGAACTTATAGAGGCTATTGAAGGCCCAAACTAGTGTCTCATTGCAGTTCTAGGCCGACACAATTTAGATTGCCATCGATCTAAAAATAAGATTATAATATTATTTTAAAATTTACTTTTCATCCATAGTTTTTGGTGGAAGCTTCATCAAAAAGTTTTTCACGTACCTACGATAAGACCGCGGGATAAATTTTCAATCATAGGACTGTTTGCCTAAATAACTGAAAGGCAGTTCCGCAGAACAATTTCTTTTTTAGCAATACAGGATCTTATCATCAGGTCAAACATGAATGAAGCTTCTGATCTCCTTCCAGGACTGTTTTCTATTTTTGCATCACGACAAGAACTGCTATAAGTTCTTGTCGTCTTTTCAAAGTACGTTAAGCAATCCAAATTTTTACCAGCAGCCTTTTTTATGACAGTACATAAGCTTTTATACTTTTATAGTAGGTACCATATACCACACAAGGTGTCCCAAGTGGTTGCATGTTTACAGAGGCGTGTTTACTATGATAAGAGCGATAAGGGTCGCCGGGCACACGCGATGGAATAACGAAATAAACACAGTTGATAGACAGATGTTTTCTTTTATCTCGGATTCGTTAGAATATAGAAGTCTGAATTCAAGAGAATTTATTAATATGGTGATCTTGAATCTTAAGCTCTAGGAGCTTAAACATTTGGTAATCTTGAATAATTGGGATACTAAACGACGAAAATCTTGCGTTACTTAGTGCCTAGAACCAGGATCCATCCCAAGTTTTTTTTATTAATTACCATATCAGCCGAACACAGACTTCCCCCACTAGGACACAGGGTTCCACTATGTTAGAAGCTCGTGGCTCGTAATTTACCATGCGAGCCCAATCTGGATTAGCGGTTGGCCTGATGCAAGGGGTCTCCAATGGCCACTTTAAGCAATTGCTCTAAAAGCGATTCATGCGAATTTCTCGAATTCTTACGTGATTCAAAATCAAAGTATTTTTATTTTACATAGACCTACATGGGCACTTATAAAACGTCGACAAAAAGGTGCTCGGTTCGGGTTGGTCGTTTCCTATGGAGAAGAACCGGCAAGAAACTCCATGGTTACTCTTTCAAAATCATTTGGTTTTACAATATTTCTGTTACAGAGTTAGTACTAAAGTATCGGAGGACATCGTAGGCCTGACAATAAGTCGTTGCATAATACAAAACGTAGAACGAAATAAAAAGTTACCAAGTATCAAGGAATCTATAAGGCCTACAATGTCCACACATTTACAAACAATCGGTAAATAAGAAAAAGAGTCTATAAAACAACAAAAAATAAATAGAAAATATCACAAAAATACTAAATCAAATAAGTGACACAAATGTTGTCATCCGTGCTGTAACTATTCTAAACAAAAGGCGTAATGATTTAAAAACTATTGTAAAACATCTGATTAAAAAAAAAGGAAAAAAAATAAGACTGAGAATAGTTAGAGACATCCACACATTTGTGCCGTTTATGAGCTACCAGGGAAGCCGCATGTGCGAAGGGGCTAAGGCCAAACTTCTCTATCTTCAACGTAGTCCTTAATTTTGTAATATGCTTTTTTAATTAGGACACGTTTAATATAATTTTTAAACTTTCCATCGGTCAGTTCTGTAACTGACTTCGGCAACTTATTATAAAAGCGTATAATGTTTATAAGAAAAGACTTGCTAGTTTTGGTTAATCTGAATTTGGGTATTACAATTTCGTGTTTACTGCGTGTATTTATATTATGGAAGTAGCTTCTTATTTTGAAAAGTCCTCGGTTTTTGCGGACATATAAAATACATTCTAAAATATAAAGTGAAGGCAGAGTCAGTATATAGATTTCTTTAAATTTTTCTCTGTGGGATTCACGAGGACCCATTTTGTAGATAGCGCGGACTACACTACCGCGCGGATTTTGCAGGGCCGGACGCCAGCGGACAGACCTCCGGTGCGATCTCATGGCGACATGGAGAGAGCGACTGTCGCAACCCCGTGCAGGGCACGCCACAATAGTGGCGATAAGTCCCCTCTTTGAGGAGTGGCTAGAGAGGCGCCACGGCGCCCTCACCTTCCGCCTGACGCAGGTCCTCACCGGACACGGTTGTTTCGGGAGGTTCCTGCACCGAATCGGGCGGGAGGAAACGCCCGGGTGTCACCACTGCGAGGATCGGCCGGAGGACACGGTGGAGCACACCGTGGAGCTATGCCCCGCTTGGGCTGAGCACCGCCGTGTCCTCGTAGCGGCGATTGGCGGCGGCGACCTCTCGCGTCCGGCCCTGGTTCAATCCATGGTCCGGAGCGAGAGGGAATGGGAAGCCATCGCCTCCTTCTGCGAAGCAGTCATGCTAGCGAAGGAGGTGGCGGAACGTGAGAGGGAGAGAACCTCACGTCCCAGCCGCCGCGGGAGACGCCCCGGGCGTCGGGGGGCAACCAGTGGCCCCCGGCCACCGTAGGCGCGGGCCTGTGGACGGTGAGTAATGGGCTAGCTCACCGTCCGTCCGTCTTATGACGACAGACCGTGCCGACGGCGCGTTCGTGTTCCACGCGCGCCTCAAGGAGATGTCAGCAAATCGGAAGGGGTCCGAGAGGGCCGATGCCTGCCAGGGCTGCGGGTTGTTCGAAAGAGATACCGTGCCCCTGGAACGCAAAGGGCTAAGAAGGAACATGGATGGGTTTTAGTCAGTCAAGTCTGACACTCCCTTCCGCTCCGCCCAGAGCGGAAGAAGTCATTTGATGATTTCCCATACTAAAAAAAAAAAAAAAAAAGGCAGAGTCAATATATAGATTTCTTTAAATTTTTCTCTGAGGGATTCACGAGGACCCATTTTGTAGATAGCGCGGACTGCCCTCTTTTGCAGTATGAAAATTGAATCAACGTCTGCTGCCGATCCCCACAGCAGAATGCCATAGGACATAATACTATAGAAATAAGCGTAGTATACTAACCTAGCTGTGGCCATATCAGTTAACTGCCTTATTTTTCTGATTGCATAGGCAGCTGAGCTTAACCTTCCTGAAAGAGTTCTAATGTGCGCGCCCCACTGCAGTTTTGAATCGATAGTAATCCCCAAGAATACAGTTTCCGCTATAACATAAAGCTTCTTGCCATCAAGATTTAAATTTAGGTCACGTTGTGGTACATTTGGTAAAGAAAACTTAAGGCATTTTGTTTTATTTGTATTAAATAAAAGATTGTTGGCTGCGAACCATTTCGAGAGAATAGTAAGGCTTTCGTTAACATGTAAGACGTCCGTATCTTTTCTATCAATTATAAAGATTAGCGAAGTGTCATCAGCAAATAGAATTATATCCGAAAAGGCCATCATATAAGGGAGATTCATATTATTATCATAGTATGATATGCTAGGGCAGCCTTTTTAGACCGACGTGATAATTCCAATTATTAATTACCAAAAGCACAGTCTGTTAATACATAGTAGGTACTTTTTTTGCTTACTCAAAAATCACGATGATAACCGTTAATGGGAAAATTATGTTAGCATGAATATTATTATTCAGTTGAACAGAATTTGCATAAGCATATGCAGATGCATTGTAAAGGCGTGAAAACACGTGACCTTGTTGATGTTATGTCAACTTATACTTGAAACTAACGGAGACGTATAGGGTTGGTGACATTGAGAGGAATTTCAAGCAAAAATAAGGTCAGACTGTCAGCTGCTGGTGGATAGTTGGAGTTTGTTAGTCATTTATGAAGAAATTCTATTTGTTTAGTATGTTGCCATTCAAAAGTGCCCTTGAATATCCTCACTAAAATAAATGACTTGGCTTGACTTTGACGAATCAAAAACTGCATTCAAGGAAAGGAACGACAGTTTGGGATAATAGACATATTGGTCTGTTTTCCTTTCATATTTTTGCGGTCTTGTTTGAGGAAAGGTCAATTCCAATATCAAATAAGCGGTCTTAAGAATGGTGCCAAAACCAACACACTTGATAAACTCATCGATGACACACTGCGTTATTTTTTATTGTGGAGGAAAATGTCCCATATAACCTTTTTGTGCCTACTAAAGGCATCACTAAAGCCAACACGATACCCAACAAGGAGACGAGGAAATCCAGGTACAGACGGAAAAAAGTCGCCAGGACCTCACAAAAATTAATATTTCTGACATCTCTCTTAAAGTCCTGACCTGGTATTCTTTTATTTTAATCTAACCTAACCAGCCTGTACTGTCCTAGGGGAGGAGCTGCAGGGCAAAGGCCTCCCTCTTTTTTTCTCCACAGTTCGGTCTTTAGCTTATGCAGGCCAGTCTCAACGGTAGAAGTAAAGCTCGTTCCGTGGCGTGTAGTGTACCATTATCTTCTCAACCCGCTCGCTGTCTATCCTTATTTCAGTTTTTGAAGCCGGCGCAGTATCGCGGGTAACTTCTTGGCAAAAGCAAAGAGAGGCCCCAATCCACGAGTGAGTGATGTCGGGTTGTGTGGACGATAATGACAGCGCAGCTAGTCTTTTTCATCTTTCATAAGCATCGTTTCAATTTATTTGCAATGAAACTGTAGGCCAAACTTACCGGTCATGAGTCACACCGTGTGACGTGTAGATGGGGCTTAGCGTGACGTCAGAGAGCGACGCGTACCGCTGCGAGCTCGTCGACACACGCTCATATTGACTGTTGATCTCATTCTGTGGACAAATTGTATTGTTACTGGCAGTTCATTTAGCCCCTGAATAGTTGACTGTCAAATTATTCAGGAACAATATTTGCTGAAGACAGCTTAGGAAAGTCGATTATATCCGGCTGAATTGGTTTCCGTCTCGCGGACAGATTTGAGAACACTATAATTATTAAGAGATGGATGACTTATATGATGGACCAACATGATCCCGAAACTACACATAGCCTTGATTGTGTTTAAGATCGAGAGGTCTGGAAAAAAGTGGTGGCGATATCGGCCATGGCCAGGCGTCTCTCACTTCAAAAGATGCGAAGAAAAAGTCTTTTAAATTCATATTCTTATTGTGAAAGCAATTAGTTTCACTAAAAGACCGGTTGATCTAGCTCGCTTCAAGGATCGCTCATTCAGTTTTTTCCGCAAGTTCCTCATGCGGATAACATAAAAGCAGAAATGTTCCATAATTTATAATATTGTATTTTCTGCCACAAACAAATTAGCTATTAAATTAATCCATCAATTTATTTAAATCGCAACTCTGTCATCTAATCAGCTTAATCCCTAAGTTTTAAATGACGATGACCTCACAAGGAACTACCAAGATTATTCTCTTTCGAAAACCACCAAAGACATGATAATTATCGTCCATCTGGTAAGTATCACTAGTAGGGACGTACAAGGCGTTAACTGTAATGGCACGTGACATTTCCTTTTAAGCGCCTTGGTCCGGGCGGCCGGGCCGTCTGGTTCCTGTATCAATTAAAACGGAATGCACCTGCCTCGTGCCAGACGGAGTACAATATTGTGAGCTTTGAGAGAATTCATATAATCGAATAACTGGGAGGACTAGCCAAGAAGCCAACAACCAAAGAAAAGAAGAAAGAAATTTTGTTTATTTAACAAAAACTGCGGAATCGCAGATTATAAAATACCCGCAAAATTCACATACTAATCTAAGGACCACATCCATGGCCACAGAAAATATATCTATGCTTAACAAACGTTATTTAGGCGTCTAAATAGTTTTCCGGGAACAATATGGAAATTATTGAGAGAAAACTCAGTAAAAATGCGGTGTATCTGGGATCTCAAATCATCCCAAAAAACACTCTCTTGAATAAAATAAGGTATCTAACTATGTATAATCATCATCATCATTTCAGCCGAAAGACGTCCACAGCTGGACATAGGCCTCCACCAACGCCACATTGACATAAGGGGGGTTTTGCCATAATCGCCACGCTTGGCAGGCGGGTTGTATAATAATGAGCACTTAAAATATATGGAAATGACGAAGAAAAACGTACAACTATTTCTGAGGAAATAGCGTGTAGTCACATTCGTTTCGCTTCTTATGTCTGCGCCGGCGCAGATCTGAAAGTGATGTAATTTCATTTATAACTTAACTGTACACTCGTCATAGATTACTCATCAAAAATATATTTGGCGGAACACCTTATAAAACTTCCTTATCTGAATTGTAAAGGTTCCTTAGGACGTAAACACTAGCCTAAAGGATTTTTTACTATAATATCAAAACTTGCAGACGAACGAAGCCATGGGAAACCATCTAGTACTAATTGCCGTTTTCTGAACTGAGATTAAGAACCTCAAGTAGGGTTGACTTTTCAGAAACCGGGACTTACTCTTAAGTTGAATAGAAATATTGGTACGTAAAATCTATTTTTAAATCCACGTGGAAACAAGCTATTAGCAACTTAACCAAAAAAATCTCTATGGGTCATCATCATCATGACATCATTGGTAACAGCAATGCAGACAAAAAGTATAGAAGAATTTGTTGAAGGCAATCCAACCGTAGCGCTGTGTTGTTGCAAGCGAATCACGCTGTGAATCATGCACAGGGCTTTGACATTGAATTGTTGAGCTACTAAATACGCGGAGCATCCGAAAAAATTTGCGAACTTTTTGCAGGACTTCCAAATCTTTTCATTTATTTTTTTTGCTTTCGACAGTAAAGTTCAATAAGGCCGCACCATCGATATGCTCGAGAATAAAGAAGAATTGATTGCTGAAATTGGTCTTTTCAAGCGCACGCCAACCAACTCAACTATTGCTGAGTAGCAGAACTTGAATACAGTGATCTGCTACTCGTCAATAATAACACACGGATCACGTATAGAGGGCACTTTCTTCAGTTGTTGAAACGACATACATCTATTGCTGGATAGCAGAACTACTTACACTGTTCACTGCTCGGCTTTACTACCACACGGATATTGAACATCGTCGCTAAAAGAGGGCACCACATGCAACATCTGCTGACAAATAGGAAGACCTCTTTGAGTACCCATTGCATTGCACTAAATTAGTTCCACAACTTTGCTATAGGGGGTGCATAACGATGGAAGGCCTGGATAATGTAACTCATAGAAGACCTTTAAAAAAGTGTAAATCGCTAGAAAAAATGGATATGAGCACCTCCATTAACTCGTCATATTCGGATGAATCTTTTAGTAGAAGACTAGACGTTTCTTCGCATATGACAGCATTATGCAGAGACGAAATGGATTCCGAAATAAGCAAACTCAAGGCGGACTTACAATCTACGCAGGATGAATTAGAAAATGTCATTCTCGAAAATGTAGAACAGAAAAAACAAATTGACCAACTATCTCAGGAAGTTGAAATTCTAAAACAGATCTGCCGAAGTCCACGAACAACTTTACGTCAGTCAACCATGCAGAAACATAAAGTCAAGCGTCGGCTTACTGAGTCATTTAGAAACTCTCCGCTGATGATACAAGGCTCACCTAGTGAGGAAAAACTTCATGCCCACACTCATTCACTGGTCCAACAAGAAGAAACCCAAAGCAATATACCTACGACAGCACTGGGATGTTCTGAGCAAAGTGTTACAACATCAGTTTTTGATCCACGTAGCGGACAATCATTAGAACGCAGTATAGAGATCCCATGTGCTCAAACTTCGTTTACTTCATTAACACTACTAAATAAAAGTGATCATCAACGTTCGCAAAATTCAACAACAATTGGTGTTCCAAAAATTATTATTTTAGGTGACCAACAAGTCCGAGGTTTTGCCAGTCAAATAAAGTTTCAGAGGGATGCCAATAAGTGGAATAACGTGTATTCTGTGTCAGGAATGTCAAAGCCAAACGCAACTAGTACACAAATATTGTATAATTTAGACGATTATATAAAAAAATTGCACAATGATGATATAGTGATATTAGGTTTAGGAAGCAATGACACAAATCCGTACAAATATCTATCAGAGTTGATTCCAGCCCTTCATAAACTAAGAAACAACCAAGTATTTATAATAAATATTATTAATAATCCCTATTTAAATTTTAAATTGTTAAATCAAAATATAAAACTATTTTTGCAAAATTTTCCTAACTGTAAGTTCATTGATACAACTGAGAATATATATAGTCATAATAATTACAACTACACATTCAAGGAAATACTGTGTTATAAAATAAATATAGAAATTGATAATATTAATTTTAAGAGGATTATGGACACAGCTTGTACATTAAAACACACGCGCACTTCATCGAGCTCAAACATAAATAGTAGTCACACGAAAGGAACAATTCCATATTATTTTAAGGTACAAATAAAGAACCCCCATCAGCCATTAAAAGCTAGTGAACCTACTATGCCTACACCAACCCCTAATGAAGCTAGTGAATCCACTTTTTTTCGAGGTTAAACGTAAATGTACACTATTTCATCAAAATATTGCCGGTATCTTAAATAAAACAGATTTATTACAAATAACTTTACAAGAACTGCATGCAAACGGAACAATCATTGATATTCTATGTTTTTCTGAAACTTTCATAAAACGAGGATCAGAAGGTAACTTAATACTAAAAAATTACAAGCTAGTGTCATCTTTCTCAAGGCCTCACCAACGGCGAGGTGGAACCTGCATAATGGTTAAAAAGGATCTTGAATGTAAACCTATCCCTAACTTGGTTCCGCCTTTAATATATGACTTCGAATATTGTGCAATAGAAATTATCACGCTTAAAGTCATTGTTGTTTGTATTTACCGCACTCCAAACTCAAATTTAAGTCTGTTTTTAAAAAACCTAGAGGATATTTTAAGGAAAATAACAAAACGAAATAAAAATAAAATAATACTTTGTGGAGATTGGAACATTGACGCATTAAAGCGTAACAATAATTATAAAGAATTAGAATGTATCTTACAGAACTATAACATGTCTAACCATATTACTAAACCCACAAGAAAATCATCATGTTTAGATCTCATCGCAAGCGACATACCTAATGCACAGCCTGAAATACATACCCTTGCATTATCTGATCATGAGACCGGTCAGTCCATATGTTTCCATTCGTCTGTAGATACTGCAAAACGCAGAAAACAATTTTGGTTTCAAAAGAGAAGAGATTTGAGTCAACACAACATAGAAAAGTTTATATCATGCATATCGTCCCTTTCCTTTTCAGAAATATACGAGTCAGATGATACTGATATAGCATTCAATCACTTTCATGATATACTGTCCCTTTTTTATAATCTCTGTTTTCCCATACTAAAAGTAAAAATTACAAACAAACCGCCAAAAAATAAATGGATAACTAAAGGAATAAAAAGATGCTGTGTCAGGAAACGAAGTATGTACCTAAAATATAGACTATCAAATTCCAATAAAAATAAAAACCTAAAAAACTACCAAAATTATACTAGAATACTGAGACGATGTATATTACATGCTCAGAAAATTGATAATACTCGTTACATCCTTCAATCGAACAATAAATGTAAAGCCGCCTGGGACATTATTAAAAAGAATAGTACAGATATCGATAATAACGCTGAAATTACATCGATCATAGATGATCAGAGCACATACACTAATGCCGACATAATTGCAAATAAATTTAATGACTTTTTTATAAACATGACAAACAAACCTAATATCCCTAATTCTAAAACACACATTGACTACAAACATACCATCACTGACATATCGGATACCATTTTCTTGACTCCAACTAATGAAGATACTGTATATAAAATAATTAATTCTTTAAACTCAACTAACTCAACCGGGTATGACGATATCAATACAAAAATTCTTAAACGTTGCTCTAAATATATATCTCATCCACTCGCCCACATAATTAATCTATCTTTATTTCAAGGTTTATTCCCCGCCAGACTAAAATTTTCGATAGTCAAACCGTTATACAAAAAAGGAGATAAAAATGACATGAATAACTATCGACCGATTACTCTAATACCCGTAATTTCTAAGATTTTTGAAAGGATTATGTACGATAAACTTCACTCCTTTATAGTAAAACATTCTATTTTAAAAGAAGAACAGTTCGGTTTCAGAAAAAATAAATCAACAACTCTTGCATGTTTCTCTCTTGTTAAAATGATTACCTCTAGCCTGAATGAGAAAAGGCCAATAGCATCGATATTTCTAGATATGTCTAAAGCATTTGACTTCGTAGATCACAAACTGCTTCTCTTTAAACTGAATCGTTATGGTATTAGGGGAAACGCATTACAGTGGATAGAATCGTATCTAAATAATCGACAACAATGCGTAGAAATATCGAGGCATACAATATCAGAAAAAAAAATATATAGATCCGCTTATCGTCAAAACTCATGTGGTGTTCCCCAGGGGAGTATATTGGGACCCTTTTTATTCTTGCTATATATCAATGATTTGCCCAACGTAACCCCATATTCATGCATTCTGTACGCCGACGATACAACTCTTAGTGTTGAACTCACCGATGACAATATCAACAAATACGAAAATGAGATAAATTACACGTTAAACAAAATAATAGAATGGCTGAAAGACAACAATTTACATGTCAATATTAGTAAAACCAAACTTATGCAGTTCCAAACTTACAATAGCAACCGTCAAAAATTGGAAATTAGATATGCAAATAACGCTGTAGAAGAGGTTGAAAGTGCAACTTTTTTGGGTATAACATTAGATAAGTATTGCAACTGGAAAGTGCACATTGACAAATTATGCACTAAATTGCAAAGATTTGTATTTGTCTTAAATCGAATAACTCGCGTAGCTGGTATCAATGCAGCACTTTATGCTTATCATGGTTACGTAGCATCACTTCTTCGCTACGGCCTCATTATATGGGGAAATTCTGTGGATACTATTAAAGCATTCCGAGCCCAAAAGAAATGTATTCGATCAATGACTAAAGCCCAACCATTACAAAGCTGTATCCCAATCTTTAAAAAATTAAAAATATTACCACTCCCATCTTTATATATATTCGAACTCTGTATCTTTGTACGTAAGAATTTAGCTTTATTTAAAGTACACAATGATGTTGTAATAAGGAAAAGTAGAAATATCCACAAATTATGTGCACCACAACGAAGAATTAAACTATTTTCGAATAATGTTTACTGTATGGCTATTGAAATTTATAATAAATTACCTAATGTCTTTAAAAGTCTTAACCTTATGACATTTAAAAATAAACTATTCAACTTTCTGTTGCAAAAGTGTTACTACTCAACAAATGAATTTTTAAATGAAAAATTTGATTCAAAATTTAAATTAGACAACGAATTACCTCACAATAATTGAATGGAATTTCATTTCTATGACATTGTATTGTTTTTTCTCTTCATTGTATTTAATCATTAGTGACATTTTATTTAATAACCATTGACATTGTATTTAATCATTCATAACATTTTAACTAATAAGCCTTGACATTATATTTAATCATTCTTGACATTATAATTAATATCCTCTGAAATTGTATTGAATAATTCTTACATTATAATTGATAACCCCTGACATTGTATTTGATAGTAGTTAACGTTTTCCTAATTCCCGACATTGTATGTTTTGTTATTAATTTTAATTCTTTGAAATATTTGTACGCTGGAAACAGCAGAATATCATGGACATTGTATTTTGTGTAACACCTATGTAACAACAATATTCTAACAAATAAATTTATTATTATTATTATTATTATTGATGAATAGGAAAAACAGATCGATTCTGCATTTAATTAACCGTTAAAATCATTTGAGGAAACACAACATTGATTGTAAAAGGAAAAACTAACAACGTTTTATCGAACTCATGCCAACGTTAAAATTCACATACAACATAATTATATAAATATCATAGCAGGCCTGTTTCTGATCAATTCCAATTTTCAAGTAATAACCAATATCCGCTACATCAAAGCGGGCTGAGACCGCTGGTTTCGATGCCACAAATAGACTTCCAAACGGTTTGGCGACCATATAAGTGAGTGCGGAAGTGAGACGAATAAGTACCACTAGCGGAGGAGTAAATCGTATTGCAGTTCTGAACAGTTGAAGGTCAATTGAGTACCAGATTGTTAGAGTCTGATAATAGTGATGATGAAAATCTAGAAGAAGTATAGAGTATCAAATCTACTATCATTGTTATACGTGAATTGCTAAACGAACAGGAAAACTACCTTCATAATACTATTGTTGAAGTTTTTCAATGTCTTCTGATGCAACCGCTTTCAAGTTAGAAGTGAATCCAATAAATATTCCGGTGACAGGTGAGAGTCGTACAGGCGGACAATACACTGAAGTAGATTCTATTGATTTAGCTAGACGTAGACAGCTCCCGATGTTGCACATGCGCCGTATGCATAACAAATATCTACAAACGTAATAAGTATAACATACTGAACACAGCCACCAATTTAAACTACGAATAAGCGCCGTGAACGTTACATAATTTATTCATGCACTATGCTTATGTGTGCTAATCAGTCACCGACCCTGAACGTCCGAGTGCACATCTTCAACACACCGACCTCACCGGACTAATTACAAATCGATTGATACACTGCTATTGCGTAATTTCACTCACCGAATCACCATAGCAACTTCATAGCACCACACCTCCCTCTCCAAGATCCTTGAAGACTTCTAAATTAAGCACCACATCCGAAACTAGGTCAGGAATCTTAGAATCACAGTTCTAAATTAGTAATTACTATCTTCGCTAAGGAACAAATGTACTGTGCTATCTGCGCGTAGCGACTGGAAGACGCCAGATGGCTTGGAATAATAACCCCCATACGTGAAGTATGGGCAATTCAAAAATAAACCACGCGGGGGAAGTTTGATTCCATTTATATTTTGAAGGATAATCGTTATGTTTTCCTGTTTCTAATACTCAACGGTGGTAGGACCGGCGGCCAGGAAGCACATAGCGTTACTAAACTCAGTCAACAATAAATTATTGTGTCGCGAAATGTAGGTGTTTATCTAACGGTCATATTCATTACTTATTTCAAGACCGAATGCTGCAGATATGAAGTGGCAAGCGCCAAGCTGGGTGGTCGTGCTAATAGCCGCGCGCATTTCCAACAAGAATATTTTAGAGTTAATAGCTAGGTAGATCTGTGCTATCACATTGTTCTAGACTTCCGTGACTGCATGCTAATGTGTATCGATTCAGGTTTGTTACCACCGTTAACTGTGACAATTGAATACATTAACATTACTCTAAGACTTGTAGCGGAAGCGGCATTAAATGTGAAGAGTATAAGCAGAAGGAAAACGTCTATTACACCAACATGTGGGCGACTGTTAAGTTCAATTACTTGATTGTTATTTATGTTACATTTATAATTGTTTTTCAATTAAGATAGACGGGTACAGTCCAACCTGATATGAGGTGAATGATCTTTAAGCAAATAGAGATGGGATTATCTTAAAAGTTCAAACAACAGATAGCGGTGCGTTCAAACGGGAATAATAATGAAAGTTAAAAGCGTTTATTGATTTATTCAACGTAAGATCAACATACTCAAACCAAATTGAATCTTTAGAATACTGTTTGCATACTGCTTAATTTACATCATCGGGAGAATAAAACGGGACGTAAAAACACAAATTACTTAGTGTTTGCGTACATTTTCGCTCGGAACACACGGACATGGCGAAAGACTGCAACCAAATGCCACTTCAGTTCCCCTAAATACGTACGCGAGTCCTTGAAACAACAATTACTGGACTGGTGTTTGCTTAGGGTGTGACGCAAACAGTCTACTAGCCGACAAAAATGTAACGTTAATCTGTCAGTACGTTGAATATTATTTTATGGGAGCTGTATTCTATGAATTTTCTCCGGATCAAGTCGTCAAAGAAGACTAGAGTTTTTTTTATGTGTTGGCAAAAATTTGACTACTGACATAATTTGAATAAAATACATTTTTGTTAAGCTAAACACGCGCTGTTGCGGGCGGCAATGACCAACGGCTTTTCGTGGTTAAGGCGCGGCTAGGTTTATTACAATGCGATTTCTCTATTAAAGTGCCGCGCGTGTGGTTGGCCATACAAATGTGGTTTTGGGCGAAAATGCGTGACCTTTAGATCAGTTTTATTTTTAAAATAGTGTCGTCTACTTATTTGTTTAGTTACTCAGATAAGATGATTTCGGCTGTTTAGGAAGAAGTGGCTGAACATACAACTTATTCGTAAATGTGATCCTTAGACGGTTGTTTGGAAAGGATATTTTCAAATTCCTCCCCAGAGCGAGTCTAAATTGAAATTGTTTCATAAGATACTTTGAATCAAAGAACAACAAACCAGAAATTCCTCTACTACGGCATTTTTAATCAACCCGAGCAAAGCTAAAGAAGTTTAAACTACAGACTAACAAACGCAATAAATCTCCGAATCCCGAAATTCGTCCAAGGTTACAACGCGAGTAATATACATATTTCGGAACTACAGCGAATAACGACCGAGTATACTAGACCTTGGTCTTACGGCCGCCATAATCACTATACCTTGTAACATATTGTTTAAAAGATTGCACAGTTCTTATCTCAATCTTTTAAAACTGAGGATAAAATCATTTTCAAGTTTATTCAGACCAATGACGTTCTTTATACGGAAACGGATACCTTACATGGTGCTAAGCTAATTGCTTGACTGCAATAAAATGCAGACGGGGCGGTTCGGAATTAATTAAACCTAAAGTACCTTTGATTCATTATTATCCAGGAATGCAAGATGTTTATTTTATAACACATTTATAGAAAACAGATTGAGACACGATCTTTTCAAGACAGCTACTTATGTAACGATAATAAAATCTGATTTTATTTGATTCTTAGTGATAAAAACTGGTTTAGATTCTGTAACGTCTCCAAACGGTCAATGGACCAATAGCAGCTGCACATTTTTGGACAATCAAATCAAATCAAAATATTTTATTTTACATAGGCCTATATGGGCACTTATAAAACGTCGACAAAAGATGCACGGTTCGGGTTGGTCGTTTCCTATGCAGAAGAACCGGCAAGAAACTCCGTGGTTACTCTTTTAAAATCATTTGGTTTTACAATATAAACGCGAACCAAGACTGTGTGAATGAGGATATGGCTTTAAAGGAGGTGACTGCTGAGATGAAGAGAAATATAGAAATATGGAAGTAAAAGACATGCTGCGCCGACCCCAAATATATTGGGATAAGGGCAAGAGAATCATGATGATGTAAAAAGAAATGACGAAACAAGCGTGTATTGACTTCTCTGTGTATATGATGTGGCAAGTCCCTATGCCAGTAGCTTTACCCGGCTTCACACTTTGACCGTAACCTCATCTCCAGGTCTTGTTATGACGTGCAGAGTAAACGCTACTCTTTCTTTAGTAAACTTAAGCCTTTTGACACATTGGGGTAGCCAGAAGCTACAGAACGCTACTTGCTTTCCTTATACACTCCTAATTCGGCCTCATTCATACGCGAAAGCCCGTTTATGAGTACTGCCCGACTGACCTTTTTTAATGGCTAAGGACAATACCAAAGATGTCTATATTACATGCTTCATATACTAAGACCTTGACACCACGCGGTTACCTGCATACATAAAGACTCGCGACAACAGAGCCATCTTCACTATACCGTCTAAGTGCAAACTCATTAGACTGGACATCGCATGCTTGTTTACATTTTCCACGCATCGACCATGAATGGAACATTCATTGAGGTTAATTTACATATGGTTTTGTAATATTTACGTAAATTACTTATAGATAGAATCTAGAAGAGAGTGTCAATGTTGTGCTGTTTGACAAACAATATGACACCTGGTTCTGATGTGTACAGTACCTATAAGAATTGATGGATGTTAGTGATAGCGCCAAAATAATAGCTATGTTTTGAGCCAACTCTTTATATGTATATGGCCATCAACTAAACATAGATAAGATAAGGCTGTCCGATTGTGGCATTTCCCCAAAAAAAATGGCCCATTTTCAATCTTGCACCACATCTGTTACTAGGAAACTTGATAACCTTTTGACTGAATCAGTGAGGGAGTTCGTGTTGTTGATTTTTGGCTAAATCCATTTGCCATGATTATGCTAAGAAGCAGAAGAATATTTACCTGAACTACTTCTTTAGTATGTCCCTTCAGTCGATCTAGGCTCTCCTCAGAGGAGTAGTCTGAAGTCTTGATGAGATTAGCTGCATTCCTGGTGACCCGACGTGTAACGTGGACTGGCTGTGACTGATGCTCTTCTTCCACTTCTGATATGGTTTCTGAGGTCACTGTAATTGTTGGCTGGCTTAGTTGTCTGTGGAAGAATGGAAGCATGATAGAGATGTGTCGGGAATTTGTGTCAAAGTATTATAAAGTACTAGCTTTCGCCTGCATGGAAGTCGGATATTAGACTGCGGGAATGTACTACTGGGATAAAACATATCTATGTCCTAATCCTAACCCAGGTCACTGTCACTGTCTACTTCTGTGCCTTTTCGTAAAAATCTGATCAACTGTTAAGGTGTGAAAACGGCACAGACAGACAGAATTACTTTCATAATAGTCTGTGCTTTCATATTTTTGGGTTCTGATTGTCAGGAGCACTTTATCTAAATCTTCAGTGATTACATGCAATATGTGGTGTGATTTTTGAGATTTCTAGCTATCGACAGTATATTTACATTTCGGACTGCGTTTTTGGACCTTTGTAGCTAAATAAATACAGAACTACAGATGCTTTAAATAACGTTAAACTTTCTTACTATTAAACATCTTGAGGTTTTCATATAAACAAATGTTTGATCAACCTTGATTCAGTTTTGGCTACAACATACTATTGTAAAACAAATCTTTGGCACTTTGCCTAACATGTTAAATGATGATACTAATGTTGTAATGTCATTATTTAACAATAATAACTAACTTTACTGTGTTAATTTGTTGAGAAACAATTTGGCTGACAGTGCAAATTATTTTATCAAACATTAGTTTATGTGATGGAATGTGTAGTACGTGTTAAATGCTTGTGTATTACAGGGGTATGGTCTCATTATCAAGTGAGTCACTTCCGCTTGCCAAGGTTAAAGTAATTCCTTTGCATTCACGTCTTATCAGGAGAGAGTTGGTTAATTGGAACATTTAAATTATTTATTTATTTGTTGGTATTTCTTTTTAATGGGTAGATAAAATAATTGAATGTAATTGAATCTTGTTTATCAAAACAGGGTCAATATAATGTAATTATTTTGGAATAGGACAGATTATCAAGAAGACCTACTTTAGTAATTTAATTATCTCTTAATAGGTAGGTATTCAGAACTTATACTAGAATAACACATTTGAATTAAAACTCTTTAAGTTTTACAAGTTTGAAGTTTGTACAATTAAATGTTGGATTAATGCTAATCATTTAGTCACTTAAACATAAATACAGTAACAAACATGGATTACAAACTTATTCTAAAATTAAGTTATGACCAAAAGTTCCATGAATCCATGTTGTGCCAAGTTACAGCAAGGTTGGTTCACACCATACTGCTATGACCTCAGACCAACAGTAGTGACATCATTGTCAACAAAACTTGTCCTTTAAGAGGTACTCAGGCCCTAGAGACCTTGTGATCATTCTGTCATACAAATCAGAGAAACTTGTGGGTGTTGTTAGATGACACAATAAAGCTCTGCATTTGTGGTAAAAAATATTGTAGCAGTATGATTTTTGTTCATACATTTTTCAGTGCCGGTCCGGAGTACGGTTTTGTTGATGGCAATAAGCTAGCCCCTTATTGCATGGGACTCTGACTATACTGGGGAAATGTGACTGCACTTTAGTTATTTTTCTGTGCAGTATATCCTTTGAGGATTATGTTATGTTCTTGTGTTGACAGAAACATATTGTTGGCACTTGATGTGGTTAGCTTACGCAACGTGTTTCACAGCTTTGGTTTACCATAAAAACAAGACTTTATGATACAACAAATTTGTTTGTTCTTCATTGGTAAATAAGCTTATTTAGTAATCAAGCCAATAATGCTGTTTCATTATGATTATTAAAATAAATCAATTATGAATGAATGCAGATGATAGAAAGGAGGATAATAAAGATTATATCTTTATCCTGATTGATAAATCAACATCACATAATTAAGCTTTTAATTAAGAATGTATTCTGATAAGATTTGATTAATACTTTGATACACTACACTACAAAACTTAAGCACATGTTCAACATAATTAACTTTTAAAATTCAATGAATTTGGCAATGAACTATACCTTTTATTCACAAAAATACAAATTTTAAAACAGAAACAAGTTTAATAAGAATTTATTCTCTACATTATCATAGTTGTCAGGGTGATAAATCCGGTATTATCTTTCATAATCTTTGATATTTCAATAACTTCGCTCAGCTCAAGATAATGAAAGGAAAACAATAAAATCAGGCCATAAAAATGTATTATTTTTAATGTACCATTGCTCTACATAAATAGGACTGTACTAATTGCTAACTACACACATAGTTGTTCTAAATTCGAAAGCTAGGAAGCCTACTCACTTGATAGGGGTGCTTCTCTTCACAGGGGTTTTGCGTCCTGACTTTTGATGATGGGTGTGATCATCACCCTCCAGGCAGTTCTCACGGTCGCAGCTCGACCGCAGGAAGGGTGTCTTCGAGCGAGACCTTGACCTCAATCCGCTAACCGTCGGGTTCTCCATGCTTCTATCACTGATACTGACTTGCTGTTATCACTGACTTCACACCATCTTCACACCTCGCTCCCAACGACCCAAGGTTGGTGATCTCACCGGAATTCTACCGATATTTAAATTACTTCACCGCTTTTTAATACACCGAATATTGCACAAGGAAATCTATTTCTGTGGCTTCATGCGATGCCGCCAAAAGTAACGTAACGAACGTCTCGGTGACTTTCAGTTACACTACACACGGATTCTCAGTTTTAAACGTCGTAAGATATTTTGTATGTTTGATATGTAACCACTTACAAATGTATAACCGCGTACAGTTAATTGTACACAAACGTGCGCGTTAAAATGAAATTCGTGAATTTCGTAACTTCTCAATCGCTAAACATAAACTGATGACGTCATCAAAAAAGACGTTACGGGGATGCCATTAGAAATATTTTAGTGGAAGAAAACACCCTAAAATTATTAACAAAAAATTAAACAATCTGCATTATTTTTTCTATGATTAAGTTACTATTATTTTGGTTAATACATAAAAGAGAAATTATCATCCAAAAATGCATGCTATATCTGTTCCACATGGTGTTTAAGATCTAGCAAACCACGAGAGCTCAGGAGCTGGAACGGTTTTTTAGTGTTGCCAACTCCGAAATATAATAGGGATGAGACATTGAAGCCGGGAGGCAAAATGTCTGTGTACAAGAATTCACGGGAATTCCGTTCTTTTTGACAGTAAGTGAATATAATCTGTGGTGTGGTGTTGTTTTGGCGGGTGAGCACAAAAACAAGAATTTTTGCGAAACAAAAATCATTGTAAAATGGATGTGAGCAAAGTATTTAATAAAATAAAAGAACTTGGACATGTACCTGGTAAACGCGAAGAGTTACGTGAATACTGCCAACTCAAAATTGATCAGGTATAGTAATTTATCCAATAAACCTGAAGCTTTTAATACATCGTACTTGTAACAAGTTTTTCGTTTGTTTATTTACAGATATTAAAGTTTTTATCGCGGCATATCGTAAATAGTGACGGCGGGGACCTTTTGAATTGTATATTAAATGGATTTCCGGATAATGCTACTACTTGCAGGAATAAAGTTAAGGTATGTATACAACAACAATGTAGAACAAGTCATAACCTGTTCACTACTTTCTAGAATCATGAAGTGGTCACTCCAAGCAAGCTGATAATGGGTTATACTAGGTTATCTATCATGTAGCACCATGAAACTAGAGCAATAAACGATTTAAATAATAAATTTTCACTGAAAACATGTAAATTGATAGGCTATTAAATTTTGCCATTATTCTCAATAAAAAACATTATCTGTCTGGTAACATTATTTTTATCTTAATTCTAAATCTTTTTTCTAATAATTTTATCCTAAACCAAGCACCATTGTAAAGACAGGGCTAACTAGTGGAACAATTCAAAGCATTCATTGTAAATAGACCAGTTACAGGCACTTTTAAATAGTCTTAAACTACAAGATGTTTTTACCTACAGTCCAGCCATAGGCATATTATCTGTGATAGGACTGTGTAGCGACCAATAAAAAGCAACTTACTACAAAAAGTACTACAGCGCCATCTATGACACGACGGAAGAACTAACATCAATTTCCTACATCTCACATGCAAAGTTTACATCGACTTAGAGTATATAGAAAAACCTGACTACAACTGTCGGGCAGTTGCCCGCCAGACATAACACCTGTCTGGCCGGAGGATCCTCCCTTTTCTTAGGAGTATCGAGGAACTTTACACCCTGTTCCTCCTATCTCTAAAACTGTAATTGTGTTAGTACAAGGTGTCAAACAATTTTTTAAATCAATAATGGAATTACACTTCTTCAATAATCATCATCTGGCTTTTCCCAACTATGTATGTTGAATTCGGCTTCCAGTCTAACTGGATGCAGATGAATACCAGTATTTAAAATGGAGCGACGGCCTATCTGACCTCCACAACCCATTTATTACTGGTTAATTCAATACCCCTTGGTAGGACTGGTTCAATAATTCAATGACAAAATATACTATTCAATAATTGCCAGGTGGTGGAGCTAGTACTACAGACCATGAGAAAAGAGTCCACATCTCTCACTCACTGTGGAGATGTCACTAGCAGACTATGTCTGGAGCTGCCGCGGTTGCCAGTAGATGACCTGGTGCGCTGGTCCAATGACAGCGTGCAGTCCATCATACAGGATACTGATGTTAATATGATGTAAGTGCAGTTCTGTATAAATACTCTTTTATTATTATTTCTGTTGTTTTATACAGTTATTACTTGCGGAGAAATGTGGAAAATGTTGTGAGGAAAGTTTTGAGTATAAATGTGAATGGTTATAAGAGAAGAGGTAGACCAAAGAAACAATGGATGGACTGTGAGAAGGATGATATGGCAAGAAAGTAGGTGTCCCATGAGATAACAAGTAATAGAGAAGTATGGAAGAAGAAGACATGCTGTGCCGACCCTAAATAAATTGGGATAAGGGCAAGGGAATGATGATGATATACTGTTATTACTTAACACATAATGTTACGCCAGTAATCCTGAAGGATTATGCAGAAGTGTACCTAATAGTACACCCACATTTCACCAGTTATGTTCAAGCCCCTTGTAATAGGGGGTGAGCCTATTGCCATCAACAAATCCAGACTCTGTGGCTGCTACTGAGAAATTCCTAATAAAAAAAACCAATAACACTTTGCCTGACCAAGAAGGCAGGATCTCATGCTTATCAGTTGCGCTTGGCAGCTCGGATTGTTTTTTCAATACTATACTCTATACAGTCCTATTACAGTTATTATACCTTTGACAGGACCAATCCATTAGTAATATTTCCTTTATTCATGTTTACATCTTATTTATTACTTTTTTAAATATTTCTTAAAAAACATAACGAAAAAAAAAACATTTAAAAATATTATAATTCCCTTTATTCATTTTAATCACATATAATTTACATTTTTAAATATTTTTACAAAATTGTATAAAAAAAGAAAGAAAGACTTCTCAGATGGTTCTGATTCTGATTCTGATGTTGGTCGAAGCTTTTAGCTATTAAGCCATTGGCCGACACGACTATCGGCACAATCACTGCTGTAGTCACGTTTCACGTCAGTTATTAATATTATTCCCTTTATTCATTTCTATATACAAATTTGCTACATTTTTAAGTATTCCTTATAAATAATAAAAAATAAAAAACATTTAAAAATATAAAAAATTGTAGCCCGCTGGTATCGGGAACAGGGTCCAAGCTACCGGCGGTCAGACCCTCCTAACAATACGAGCCGTGTCCAGGAGTACCGCTCTCTGAATCAAACCCTTGATCCAGCTGCCTAACGAGAGCCTCATCAGATGTTGGTCGAGGCTCTTGGCAATTAGGCCATTGGCTGATACGACTATCGGCACAATGATCGCTGAGTCAACATTCCACATGTCAACAACCTCGCGAGCCAAGTCAATATACTTGATTTGCTTATCTTTCTCGGCTTTCACTAGGTTCTCGTCATGTGGAACCGTTATATCAACAATCATTGCGCGCCGCTCTGATCGATCCACCACCACTATATCAGACTTATTGGCTATAATAGTCCTGTCAGTGATGATGGATTGATCCCAATACAGTGTGATATTGCCATTTTCGAGAACTGGGTCGGGCACATACCTATAGTACGGCACTTCCGACTCCACAAGGCTGTATTTCAGAGCAAGTTGCTGATGGATAATCCTGGCTACAAGGTTGTGTCTATGCAAGTATTCTCCGTTAGCTAGACGAGAACACCCAGAGATAATGTGACGGATCGATTCGCCCGGACGGTGGCATGCCCGACATATGTCAACCGTGCCATCCTTCACAATTTTCCGGTAGTTATTCGTCATCATAACTTCATCCATAATTGCACAAACAAAACCTTCGGTTTCTCCAAAGAGTTCTCCGGAACGTAGCCAGGCTACGGACGCTGCATGGTCTACATCAGGTCCATGCAGGGCACTGAAGAAGCGTCCGTGAAGCTCCTTACTCTGCCATACTTCCCTGCGGTCATTAGTGTCAAGCACTGCAGGTTTGCGCCAGTTCTCTTAAGCCAAGGAGAGCGGGGTGAGGGCCTTGTCCATCGCGACCACATCTCGATGCATCCCCACGTCGGCTTCTAGGAAATATTCCCTGAGACTGTATATCTCGCGATTGTGGAGAGTCTTGGCGTTCAAAAAGCCTCGACGTCCACAACTCCGCGGGATATACAGTCTCATAACCGAAGAACGTGGGTGATGCATTCGATATGCCGTCAACAATGTACGGACCTTCCTATCCAGGGCGTCTAGTTCAGTTTGAGTCCATTTGAGTACGCCGAAAGAGTACATCAAAACCGGCATGACCCAACTATTGAAGGCACGCACCTTATTTCCGCCCGATAAAAGACTATTAAATACTTTTCTCAGGCGGCCAAGAAGCGCTCCTTCAACGATTGCTTCATATCTACAGCATTGGTGCCCAGCGCTTCCGACATACCCAAATACTTGTAGGTTTCGGTTGCCGAGAGGGATCTAAGATTTACGGAATCAGAGAGCTGGGTTCCCGCAGATTCCACAATCCCCCCTCGCTTGACATGCATGACCGCACATTTGTCCACACCAAATTCCATCCTGATGGCGCTACTGAAAGTTTCTGTTACCTTCAGTAGGTCCATCAGTTGCAAATTGTTGGGGGCAAAGAGTTTCAGGTCATCCATGTAAAGAATGTGAGATATAACCTGACCACCTCTCTCAACCGAAAGCCCAGACCTGAATCCTCCAGCAACGTGCTTAGAGGATTCAAGGCTAAGCAAAACCAAAGTGGGCTCAAACTATCGCCCTGAAAAATACCTCGCTCTATCCTTATCGGTTCACTGTTCCCTTCGATATGCCGACATCCTGGATAGCGAAGAACTGTCCTCCATTGCCTCATACACGACATCAGGAAGGTGCGCAGAGTTGCATCTATTTTATACAACTCTAGCACCCTCATGAGCCATGTATGTGTCACCGAGTCGTAGGCCTTCTTATAATCTATCCAACATGTCGACAGATCCCTTCGGGAACGGCGAACCTGTTGGTTAATGGCCATATCAATGAGGAGCAGCTCCTTAGTACCGCGGGACCCATTCTTACATCCATTAAGGTGTGTCCAAACATTGCGCGGCAAGAGCGCGGCAGCAACACGCGGCATTTGCAGGACACATTTTTGCCGTGGTCTAGTTAGGGCTAAACCGTCATATGTTTGCGTGGCAGCAGCAATTACTGACGAATGTGACCGCCGCGCGCGACTGCCGCGCATTGTTTGGACACACCTTTATGAGAAGCGGACATGATCGAATTGTCATCAATGTGTTTGCTAATTTTAGCTCTCAAAATGGATGTAAGAACTTTATACACTGTCGGGAGACAGGTTATCGGTCTATAGTTTTTGGGCTCCGCAGTACACCGATTTATGGAGCAGGTGAGTTATACCTGTTGTCAGAAAATCGGGCAGCGAACCTGACTCTAAGGCTGACTGGAATAGGGTCGCCAAGCAAGCGTGCGACCTCTGGATCCACTTAATCCAGAATTTGTGCAGTCCGTCCGGCCCTGGAGATTTCCAGTTAGGCAACAGACGGACTGCACGAGCTACGTCTTGGGGGCTAATAGTGATAGCACCCATTTCGTAATTTCTAAAATTACGAAAATATAACATTATTTTGAAATTGTAAGGCGAAATGTGTGAGGAGATAAACTAAACGCGTAATATAAACAATGACAAAGGTTTGTTTATTAAATATTAACTGATTCTAAATAACAATTTGAAGATCCTAGGCGAAGTCCCTAATAGCGTCGTATGTTATAAGTCGTCTGTGCGGTTTCTTAAACGCAGTCAACACAAACAACAAATAACATACGCTGCCTAGCCAGTATCCAAATTGACGCGGGGGCGGGGAGGTGACCGACCTAAGTCGATGCCAAGTAGTGCCTCCGAACCGTACCGAACGCTGACTGCTTGAACAAACATTGAGGAAATCGCTGTATGCGCTATGGAAAACGTCCTTGTCCCGGGGGATCACTGGTGTGCCCGTAAATACGGGCACCATCAATTTGGGTGCCTACTGTAGGCGCGAATGGGGGCGAGCGCGCACTCGCAACTCGCCAATGTGTTGTTGTCTAATTGTCCGGTAGGAGGCGCCAGCGGCGCTAGCGCTAGGCGCTTAATTACGGTGGAACGTTACCGTACCGAGCGCCGCTATCTTCACGCCACCTCGGCGGTCTGTCACCTGGCGGTGAGACCCCCGGCTACCCAGTTGAGACCTCCGGCTACCCGGAGGAGGCCCGGCGGGTGACGACCTGTGCCGGAGGTGGCTTAGGCGCACCCTACCGGTAAGGATGCTGGCCCCCGTGCACAGACACCCTCGAATCGAGCCAAGAGCGCTCTAGACTAAGGGGCCGTGTTGTGTGAGTTAGAGCGGCAATGTACATGAGTAACACCGCTCATGTTTGCGATAGAATTGCGAGCGTGAAGTTGCGACGCCATTGTTTTGGTGTTACAAAATGAGTATTTTTAATTAAAAATCGACGTATGCGTGCTCCTGGGAATGAGACATCTGATCTCATTAAATCTGCCCTGTCAACAATGCAATGTAACTGCAAGCTGCTGTACAAACAGTATTAACTGAATGCTCCATGAAAGTTCATACCTCATACAAGAAAATCCATCAGATAAACCAATAGATGAATTCTGTGAACACAAACAGTAAAACTACAAAACCAATGGAATAATATTGTTAATCTTGTGGGTGTACTAAATATGTATAATTGAGTATACCTCTGCCATACCCTCGGAGCTTACAGGTGTAATGTTATTGTTTAAATTTCTTAAAAATGCTTCACATTTCCTGTTTCCAGTTGGCGTGACGTCCTACCAGAATGCATCAACGCCATATCAACACATGACACAGTCAAGCACTGTGGCTCTGAGCTGTCGGGCACAGAGTACAAAGAGCAGTGCATCCACACCCTGTGTCAGTGCAGCTGGAATGAGAAACAGCTTGTACAGCTTACTGCTATGTTCAAGTTAGTATTTTAGAATTTAACCATTTTTAATGGGTAGTGTCCGGATATCATTAAGGATTTGATTTATGTGGTAGATAGCTAACTATAACTTCTTCTTCTTGTCGTATCGATGTTACTTCTGGGGCCCAGTAGGTAGCCACATTATTCACTATAACTAAAAAATGGAAGAGAGCCCTTCAAATAAAGGGGTTTGGGTAACTTTGTATGAACTAGTGGCATGTTTTTTTTTCACAGCGGTCATAAAGTTAATTGTTACTAACGTATAGTGGATATATAAAAATGATGGCTTCTAAAAGATTTTTTCCGAAAATTAATTGGAGCTTAAATATCTGATGTCAAAGTTGATAGTTCGTTGATTTTTAGGTAACTGTTCACTTCAATCTTTCTTTCTTCTTTCATTTTTAGGGTTCCGTACTCAAAGGGTCAAACAAACCTATTACTAAGATTTCGCTGTCCATCCGTCCGTCTGTCACCAGGCTGTATCTCATGAACCGTGATAGTTAGCTAGTTCAAACTACAGATTATGTATTTCTGTTGCCGCTATAACAACAAATACTAAAAACAGAATAAAACAATTATTTAAAAGAGCTCCCATACAAAAAAGTGAACTTTTTGCTCATTTTTATGAATAATGTTACGGAACCCTGAGTGCGCGAGTCCGAGTCGCATTTGGCCGGTTTTTAAACTTATCTGCTAGGTAAGCTAACCAGGAGATAAACTAGAGAAACTGTGAAGTTGGCCATTGTAATGGTATCCTTTTGGTATGTATCTGTTACATTAAAACAACAACTGGAATAGAATCATCTGTAACGACATTTACTTGAAAGAATTCTACTCTATATTTTCAGAGACATACAGCTATCGCGGAATGATCACAAGCAGGTAGTCAACAAGATCTGTTCCCACGTCATAGACACGCCGCCTGACACACTGCCTCCTCTCGTGCATCAGTTACTCAAGTGAGTTCATCCAAATACTCACTCACTCAGGGAATAGCAGTAAACCTGTATTTATAGAACCTGTAAGTCTGTAACTTATGGAAAAGCGGGTCCAGACTTGAATACCAATCGATGGAGGGCAGCCCAGCTCTCATTTTATCACATCTGTAGCTAATGTGGGCCTCTTTTGGTAAAATTAACGCTAACATCGCTTTTTGCCTATGCCATAGCTTTATCATCACCTGCCGAGTCTTTACCCAACTATGTTGGGGCTACATAAGTAGCAGCTGACTATTTAAGTATTTTACATGGAGTTACTGCCTGTCTGACATACACAACCCAATTACTGGGTAACACGATACCCCTTGGTAAGACTGGTGGTCAGACTTTCGGGTTCTATGGACTCTTAACGACTGAGGATCTACTAACGGCTGATGGGACCAACAGCTAAACGTACTTTCACGGAGGAGCTTGCAATGTGATTGATGGTCAGTCATCCATGGACCAACCTCGGCTAGCGTAACTCATCTTTGATAGATCCGTGCGGCTTTTATTACTTAGCCACTAGCTTGATACCGGGCCAAAGATTTCATATATGTTTTCCCGTCATTGCGATTTTTTTTTTCTTTTGAACCTTTTCTGGGGAACTTCTAACTTCTAAATTTAATACAAGATTTTAATGTTATAACCGTACTTTAAATACCCCTATGATACCCGTACTATGCAATGCATCAATTAGAACAGTGTTTTGAGTGTGTTACATTGAGTCCTACTATAAAAAGTGATTTTTCACCCAAAAGAAAGGCTTTTTCCGGCAATATTTTTCGCGTAGAGTTACTTAGTTCATTGTGTAGAATGCTTGATTTACGATGTCGTAAAGGCTTCACCAAGGGTACACCTTGTAAATCTTCTTGTATGGTACAATCATCATCATCAACGTATAAATGGGCTTCCATTTGCACACTTCTCTGTTCTTTAACTCCGTAATGATTGTTTTCAGACTATGCAAGACATATCACTTAGAGATAGTGCTGTCACACCTGAGCCACTACTTCAGTGTTCGGCTGTGCAGCAAGTTGGAACCTCCGCCACAGGATTCTGAATCTACTACCATTGATATAGATGATATTGGTGAGTGGCAAAATGAATTCATTTTGTGATTGGAAAGCTTTTACATAACATCAGCTGGCCTACCATGACGCCTTAAAACATAATTGTTTTACTCCTTTTCCAGTGTGGGAAAGAGATGGCGCTAGACATCCTGTATAGCTCCGTCTCTTTCCCACACTGGAATAAGAATAAAACAATACTGCTTTAAGACGTCATGGTAGGGCAGCTGGACTGTTTTTGTCGAAGGGTTGTGCAGAGAGTGCTAATAAGTACACCCTTGTTGGCTAGTAATGTATCTTACGAGCATTCGACTCCATCTCTAGATGAGATTACACTATCTTTATTTGGGGGTTTAAAGAAAGCTAGTATGACGAAATGTTGTAACAATTCAATACTTGACAATGCTGAATCAAAGGTCACCTAACAAACAAGCAAGCGCGTGCCATACGCCAACGACACAAATATGTGACAAAAAATGTGGTGCACTACAACACGAAATAACCAATTTAACTTTTGCGTGTGTTTATTTATATATCTTTAAAATGTGATCTACATATCTTAAATTGTAAATGTCTTATCAAGAAATAAGTTAATAATACTTTTGAAATCCTATTTTTTATTTGTAAGTATTTGCGATGAAATTGTGGCTTGGCGTGGAGGGCACGCGCGTGCGTTGATGTTCTGGCGTTCAAAAAGCTAAACAAAAAAAAGAACAGCTGTTTCCTACAAAACTGCAATACCTACACGGTCAAATTGTATGGATCATAAAAAAACCCCCCAAAATGTCAATATGGCGACACTTGGGGGAGGCCTAAGTCCAGCAGTGGACGTCTTTTGGGCTGAAATGATGATGATGATGATGCACAGTAAGTTCTGTAACTTCAATCCCTTTACTTCTTCCAGTCCCCCACAGTTCAGCGGAACTAAGCCGCTGTCTATCTACCTGCATCTACCACATCTCGCAAGGCGCAGCTGACCCCGAGCTGGTCCGGAAACACATCCGGACATGGCCTAAGACCCAGCTGTTGAGGGCCCCATTTATCATAGACCTGGCTTTAGCCATGTCTGACAAGGGAGCGGACTTTAGACCTGTGTGTTTAGATGTAAGTACAATCATCGTTATACTATTGAGCCCACGGGCGCGAGAATCGCGATCTCGGCATGCCATAGATTCGTTATGAATCAAATAAACGTACAGTGATGCCCTACCCTCACTGCTGAAGATCGCGATTACATATGATACATCCCCAGTGTGAACTGCTCGGTATACGCGGCCTCCACCAGCCTACTTGACGTCGTCCATCTTTCCGGTGCCCACAGTACACCCACATTTCGCCAAATATGTTAAAGTCCCATGCAATAAGGGGTGAGCCTTTTGCTATCAACTGGGCTGAAATCCAGAGACCGCGGCTGCTACTGAGAAATTACTGATGGAAAACGCAATAACACTTTGCCCGACCCGGGAGTCGAACCCAGGACTTCATACTCAGAAGTCGCGCTTGCGACCACTCGACCAACGATACAGTCGGTTAATTAATAAAGTTAACATAATTATGTTGGTTGCACTATTTATTCTTATTACAGGTAATAAAATCAGCGATAGAACAGCGTGCCATGGACGATCTGAGAGCTAAGGAGTCAGCGTGGGTGCGCGCAGTCATGCCGCCAGACGTCGATGTGGTCTGCGTACTCAAACTTATCACTACTGAGAGGTAACCTACATTTAAAATACCGTAACATTATGCTTATCTCCTCCAAAAGTTTAGTTAGTAGGTCACCCACATTTCATAACGAATGTTTAAGCCGCATGTCGGTATTTCACAAATCCTGGCTCCGGGCTTTCTATTAGGAGATACATTATGGAACAACATTGCCCAGATACGATAAATTTCATTCATGAAACCAGGAAACCAATCACGCTCGAGTTTATTAAATAAACGGGACAGTAGCAGCACACAGTCGTGCTAACAAAGTTCTTAATTCTTAAAACATTTTGTTCCAGTGCCAACCACCGCCAGCTAACAGTTGTCGGTCTAATCAATCTAGCCTTCCTCCTACTCGCCGTATCCCGCCTAAAGCCAGTCGCTCCAACATGCTGGTCACACGGCAAGTTAATACTGGTGCGACTCAGCAAGGCACAGCCCGAGACAGCCGGCCACATACTGAGCCAGCTAGCTGACAGACTGTGTAGCGACACTACGCAGAGGCAATATGCAGGTACGGTGAGACATGTGGGCAACAAATAAGTTAATTCTGGTGTGACTCAGCAAGGCACAGCCCCAGACAGCCGGGCACATACTGAGCCAGCTAGCTGACAGACTGTGTAGCGACACTACGCAGAGGCAGTGTGGCAGTTGAGTTTCGTGGCAGGTTATAGAAAGGAAACCAAAAGTCACTTTACACGTTTATTCAACATGAGACACAGAAATATCAGGGAATGAGTTCTTAAGGTCTCTAAGCACTTTGCACTGGTCACTTGGAAGATAGAAAGAAGGAAGTTACTGCCCTGGGCTTAGGCACGTCGCAGCACGTGGGCCGGCGTGAGGTTGCAGGGCAGGCAGCGGAGCGGAGAGGCGACCCCAGAGGTCACCATTGCAGTGCGTGGGCAGCACCACGCAGGGAAGAGAACGAGCGCGCGTCAGTCGCGCTCGCTGGCAGGTAGGCAGGCAAGGTCTTCGGCTTGGCACGGGGTCCGCAGAGGCAAGTCGCCTCAGCACGTGGCAGCGTGGGCTCTCGGTACCCACGAACCACGTGGATGCAGAACACAGGCGGCGGTAGCGGCCGTGTGGATAGTGTGCGGTACAGTCGCGCTCGCAGGTAGGCAGGCAGGCAGTGCCCTCAGCTTGGCACCGGGCCAGAAGAGGCAAGTAGCCTCAGCACGTGTAGCGTGGGCTCTCGGTACCCACGAACACGTGGCTGCAGGCACAGGCGGCGGTAGCGGCCGCGTAGGCAATGCGCGTGTCTTCGACTGGAGCTGTAGCCCTAACCTTGAGGTGTAACCCAAGACTGGAACCCTGGAATCAGCGCGTGGCGGGTGCATCCGTAAGCGTTGTGCCAGAACATAGCAAGGCTCCGTCGATGCGTGCGTCTCCCAGCCGTAAGCCCATAGCAAGGTGGATGAAGGAAGACTCACCCATCGTGGCGGCTTACAATAAGAGGTTATGCGCGCACATGCCCCTCAAGCCTTTCGAAGGTTCCTTGCCGCGCGGTCAAGCGATTTAAGCGAGCAGCTAGGTGCTGCGCGGCAAGGCAAGCATGATGCAGGATGGAGAAGCATGTGAGCGCATTCACAGTGAGGTGCAAGGTGGCAGTTAAAGAACATAGTTTATCTCGACAGTCATAGCGAGGCTGCCGAGAAGTATTAATGGCTGCCGGACTGCGCCGACAGACATACATAGTTAAAGAAAGCAATACATAGAAAACAAATAAGAGTTACAATCACACTGAGCACTTACCCGTTTATCTCGGGGTTTAGTATTTAGACGCCTGGGCTGGAGTTGGAGAAAGAGGTCGTGGAATGACTTGCATGAGCTTATATAGTACATTACGACGGACGCCACTCCTACTCAAGCAATGACGTGTTCGTATTTGAAAGATTTAGGAATGTCACTCGTTTCTAGTGATGTGCGTTTTAATCGGTTTTTTAGAAAATCGACTACAACGCTACAGCAGTATGCAGGTACGGTGAGACATGTGGGCAACAAATAAGTTAATTTTGGTGTGACTCAGCAAGGCACAGCCCCAGACAGCCGGGCACATACTGAGCCAGCTAGCTAATAGACTGTGTAGCGACACTACGCAGAGGCAATATGCAGGTGCGGTGAGACATGTGGGCAACAAATAAGTTAATTTTGGTGTGACTCAGCAAGGCACAGCCCCAGACAGCCGGGCACATACTAAGCCAGCTAGCTGACAGACTGTGTAGCGACACTACGCAGAGGCAGTATGCAGGTACGGTGAGACATGTGGGCAACAAATAAGTTAATTCTGGTGTGACTCAGCAAGGCACAGCCCCAGACAGCCGGGCACATACTGAGCCAGCTAGCTGACAGACTGTGTAGCGACACTACGCAGAGGCAGTATGCAGGTACGGTGAGACATGTGGGCAACAAATAAGTTAATTCTGGTGTGACTCAGCAGGGCACAGCCCCAGACAGCCGGGCACATACTGAGCCAGCTAGCTGACAGACTGTGTAGCGACACTACGCAGAGGCAGTATGTAGGTACGGTGAGACATGTGGGCAACAAATAAGTTAATTCTGGTGTGACTCAGCAAGGCACAGCCCCAGACATCCGGGCACATACTGAGCCAGCTAGCTGACAGACTGTGTAGCGACACTACGCAGAGGCACTATGCAGGTACGGTGAGACATGTGGGCAACAAATAAGTTAATTCTGGTGTGACTCAGCAAGGCACAGCCCCAGACAGCCGGGCACATACTGAGCCAGCTAGCTGACAGACTGTGTAGCGACACTACGCAGAGGCAGTATGCAGCTACGGTGAGACAAGTGGGCAACAAATAAGTTAATTCTGGTGTGACTCAGCAAGGCACAGCCGCAGACAGCCGGGCACATACTGAGCCAGCTAGCTGACAGACTGTGTAGCGACACTACGCAGAGGCAGTATGCAGGTACGGTGAGACATGTGGGCAACAAATAAGTTAATACTGGTGCGGTCAGCAAGGCACAGTCCCAGACAGCCGGACACATACTGAGCCAGCTAGCTGACAGACTGTGTAGCGACACTACGCAGAGGCAATATGCAGGTACGGTGAGACATGTGGGCAACAAATAAGTTAATACTGGTGCCACTCAGCAATTCATTGCTTGGCGAAACATTTATAAGGTTTTTATGCATAACATGTATCATATATTTTGGGGTCCGTACACCAGGTGTATGTACTGGTGGCATAGTTATTTGAAGACTTAATCAACAAACAGTCGTTTTGGCCTTTAATCGCCATTCAAGAAACCCACGGGCGTAATCTATATACTAATAATAATCTATATACATAGTAATATAATAATATATAAAGCCCTGACCACCGGTAGCCCGGACCCTGTTCCCGATGCTGGTGGACTACTATTTTTTATATTTTTAAATGTTTTTTTATATGTAGTTTTGTAAAAATATTTAAAAATGTAAAGGATATGTACAGAAAATGAATAAAGATCTATATACTATTAATAAAACTGAAGAGTTTGTTTGTATGTTCGCGCTAATCTCAGGAACTACTGGTCCGATTTGAAAAATTCTGGTTAGATAGTGTTAGATAGCCCATTTATCGAGGAAGGCTATCACTACGATCAATAGGAGCGGAGCAGCAATGAAAAATGTTGCGAAAACGGGAAAATGTGACGCAGAAGAAGTTGTGCGGGACAGCTAGTTATAATATAGGCTGCAACCACGATCCACTCCTACCTACTTTTCTTTTCAGACTGCCTATACGTCCTATGCAAGCTGACCCCAGTATCAGTAGAACGTTGCACTCAACTGGGCGCCATCTTGGAGAACTGCCAGCCTTCCCCCACCGACTACAAGGCAGCTGCATCAGTTCTGGATGCTGTACATCCACTCCTCAACTTCAGTACTAGGACTAGAGATACTCTAGTCATGGTGTGTCGAAAAGGACTTTATTCCAGGTATCTAAACTAATATTATAAAGAGGAAAGATTTGATTGTTTGTTTGTTTGTTTGTTTGCATTGAATAGGCTCCGAAACTATTGGTACGATTTGAAAAATTCTTTCAGCCCATTTATCGAGAAAGGCTATAGGCTATATATCATCACGCTACGACCAATAGGAGTGGAGCAGCAATCAAAAATGTTGCGAAAACGGGGAAAATGTGACGCAAACGAAGTTGCGCCGTACAGCTAGCGTAAGATATAAATTCAAGCATTCTTTCCAACTGCTGCAGTTGTTATTAAAATCAGAGTGTGAATGTGTTTTTATGGTTATTGAAATTAGGTTTTAATTATAAAGGGCCTTATAAACTTGGTTCAACTTCACTTCCTCCGTGCCTCGGAAAGCACGTTAAGCCGTTGGTCCCGGCTGTCATAGTAGATCTTTAACAGTCGTTACGAGTAGTCAGAAGCCGAAAGTCTGACATCTAGTCTTGCCAAGGGGTATCGTATTACCCAGTTGCTGGGTTGTGGAGGTCAGAAAGGCAGTCGCTTCATGTAAAATACTGGTACTCAGCTGCATCCGATTAGACGGGAAGCCGACCCCAAGATAGTTTGGCAAAAGGTTAGGCAGATGATGATGGTAAAACTTCACAGGCTTGATCATTTAAAACATGTGTCAAAACATCCTTGCATATATATTCTGATCCTTATCTCATATTCTAGTTTGAATATAATCTAAACACAATCTAAGAAACATCTTACTTGAATAATAACCTGTTTATCTGTTATCTTACTATCCATGATATCTAAGTTGACTGACTTGAGACAAGCATTGAACAAGTATCTCCGTTTTTATGGCGTGTATAAAATAACTCCTGAAAGTTAGCAGTCTTCTAAGAGTATGCTCTTGGTACACATGTGTACGCACGACGACCTATGTGCAAAACCAGTTTATGCGGATCTCTCATCAGATAGGAAATCTACAAAGCGATGTTCTGTTATACTGGAAATGAATAGCTTCATGTGTGTACCACTAGACCAAAATGTTTACAACTCTCTATTTCCTAGTCCGAATTCCCTGTGAAGTTGTTATCATTAGTGTAATTAGAGTGATTTAAGTTTGAAAACTCTTCCAAAATATACGAGGATTTGCGATTTCCCTCCTCTACAGAGACTCCCAACACCGCTGCCTGTCGCTGTCCGGCTTCCTGTCCGTGCTGCGCCACGTGCGCGTGAGTGCGTCGCGCGCGAGCTGCAGTCAGACGTACAGCGAGCAGTACAGCGCGCACTCCTACCTCACGCAGCTCACCGTGGACCTGCACGCCACGCAACAGGGGAATGTGTGAGTTCACACAGTATTTTACAAAAGGAAAGAGATAATATAAGTAGAGAAACACTAAAGAATAGAGGCCAAAGAGTGAGAGAGTAGGCCACGTATGTTGTGAAGGGTGAGGCCTCAGTAGTACGTTGCGTTGCATCGTCGCAACGGATCAACGCATTCATCGCGTCGTAAGGCAAGAAGGTGATGCACGCCATCACAGCGCACTAGCACAGGATCTCAGTATGTATTTCAGTTTTCATTTGATACTGGATCTGAACAACGACGTGTTCTATTGTTGCTTTTTTACGCCAAGGCCGAAACAAACGAACAAACAATAAAAGATACTGGATATCTCTCTTGATTGTATTAAGAACTGTACTTCGTCACAACGGAGCTACGGCAGTCACCCTTCCCCGGCTTGTCTCTACGTTGACACGTCGCATGCAACGACGCAACGCATAATGTGGCATGCCACTAAATATTATGTCAAACGACGCTGAGACGATGCAACGCAACGCACTAATGATTCCTCACCTTTATTATCTGTGTGATATGATTGAGTTCATTCTTGATAGTTGATGTTATGTTTTTATTTGAGCAAGCTGAGTTTTTGAGCTTGTCACTGATTGCACAAATTAGTTAACTTTTTTTTTATTATTATTGCAGTGTAACGTCGCGGGTTCGTAATGAGGCAATGTGTATGGAGGTAGTATCGATACTGCGGCGTTGTCTCGTACAAGATGCACTCGTCAAACAGCTGCTCTATACGAGTAAGTATTATTTACTCAAAAATGCATGTAATGTGGTCATTATTTTGACAACTTTGTTTGAGCAAAGTCGACCTTGCCGGTCTGTTTCAAGGAGCGGCCGGCAAAGTTTTGCTGGCCGCTTTAACAGGCCGGCAATGTTTTGCCGGCCGCTATTTTGACGTTTCAACGTTTTAAAAAATTCAAATCCAAAAAGATTTTATTTAGAACATAGCTGTTTGTATCTATAGAGATAGGTACAAAAACATTTTATTCCATATTAGGCTGTATAGTTCCAACCACCATTGCTCAAAACAAAGAAGTAACAAAAGCGCGGTTCAGCGAAATTTTAATTAATATATTTTTTATTTAAATCACTTGCTGGTTTTATTTAGATTAGGTACTTGCATTTTTGAGTAAAGCACTATACAAACCTTGGCCCACAATGACTGCTTCGCTGGTCACGCTATGATTGCCTCGAGCTAGCCTAGCTACGCTCTAGGCCTTTCAGCTTGGCCATCATTGCAGCCCTTGCTGTCCTCGCTGTAAAGGCGAGGACAGCACGACGACCTCGACCTACGGTCTCGGCCTTTATCTCAGCTCGTCCGTCAAGTGCTGCACGCTGACCGCGTTGTATCGGCCAGGAGCTGCGCTACTCTGCGCTGTCGGCCATAATCAGCGCGACCAGCAAATTAGTCATTATAGACCGCGGCAGTAATGTACTATTATATTCTTGGTCAACCACACAGAGAATGTATATATAACAAATGTATTCAGTTCGTGGGTTTAGTCAAAGTTTTTGTCTATAAGAAACCTCGATCGCGTTAATTTCGCGTTTTTTTTTTTGTTAGCCTATACTGTCCTTCTGCAAGGGTAAAGGCCTCCCCCAAATCCTTCCATGATCTCTTTTCTTACTCCACCTCTTGCCAGCCCTCGAGCTACACGCTCAGCTGTGGGCCACCTGCGTCCATCCCGCCCCCATTCTGTCGAGACTTTTTCCCGGCGGGCATCGTGCATGACTTCAATTATTATTGAATACCCATTTTTTCACTATACAGTGCTAGTGCAGTTTCCATACTATTCTTTGACTCGATAGAAAAACTTAAAATGCAACGTTTTAAGTTTTTCTAAATTGTTGTTTTTTCTAAAAACAAAAAGTTATCCGAAGTTGCAACTATTCTGATTCTTCTGAACTTCCTTAAAACGTCGAACTTGTAACATTTAATTTTTTATTTTTAGAATTATACGGTTGCGCGAAAGATAAGCAGTTTCTACACGAATCTATCTTGGAGTTGTTATATGAACACTTGAGCAAGTACCTACCGGAGGGCACAGAACCTGCCTCCCTGCTCATCAACAAGTGTGTGCAGATCAATGGCGTGACAGCTGTTTTAATTGTAAGTACTTACACACCTCCGACACCACCGGACTAAAGCGCATCACACACAGGGAGCGGGCGCTGGTCGGGCGTGGGACGGGCGCGGGACGGGTGCGGGTATCAGGCATCTATATTTCATGTTCTTATATGCACGACATCACATAGAGAGCGTGCGCGTGACGGGCGCGCGTAAGGCGCGGTACCGCTCTGTGTGTGCTAGCGGGCGACATGCGCGCGCACATCACATAGAGAGCGTGCGCGTGACGGGCGCGCGTAAGGCGCGGTACCGCTCTGTGTGTGCTAGCGGGCGACATGCGCGCGCACATCACATAGAGAGCGTGCGCGTGACGGGCGCGCGTAAGGCGCGGTACCGCTCTGTGTGTGCTAGCGGGCGACATGCGCGCGCACATCACATAGAGAGCGTGCGCGTGACGGGCGCGCGTAAGGCGCGGTACCGCTCTGTGTGTGCTAGCGGGCGACATGCGCGCGCACATCACATAGAGAGCGTGCGCGTGACGGGCGTGCGTAAGGCGCGGTACCGCTCTGTGTGTGCTAGCGGGCGACATGCGCGCGCACATCACATAGAGAGCGTGCGCGTGACGGGCGCGCGTAAGGCGCGGTACCGCTCTGTGTGTGCTAGCGGGCGACATGCGCGCGCACATCACATAGAGAGCGTGCGCGTGACGGGCGCGCGTAAGGCGCGGTACCGCTCTGTGTGTGCTAGCGGGCGACATGCGCGCGCACATCACATAGAGAGCGTGCGCGTGACGGGCGCGCGTAAGGCGCGGTACCGCTCTGTGTGTGCTAGCGGGCGACATGCGCGCGCACCCGCGCCTCGCCCGACCCGCGCCCGCGCCCTTTGTGTGATGCCCTTAAGAGTGTAAGGGAAGACAGAATGCACGAGATGAGTTTTTGAACACACTTGTGCACTATAATATTTCGCGCATCGATGACTTTTTTCCGCTGAGATTGGCCGCAATGGCCATTATAAGGGTTATTACATATTCTCACCTAGGAGTTAAATGGTGTTGATTGTATAGACTATGTTCAGCAGTGGACTGGTATTCTGCTATATATGTATACCGAGTGCCGACGATGAAAACACCATTCCGTTCATATCCCTCTCGTGTTATTTTAGTAAAAAATGTACAAATCAAATCTGTATGTATTTTTGTGCAGGTATATCCTAAATAAATTCCTTCCTCGTTACCAGGAGCCTATAGCCCAGCTATTATACTCCGTAGCCCAGTTCCTCCAGCCTAGTGAGGAGGAGGATCTGGAAGACATCCTGGCCAGCCAATCAGTGGAGACCGGCAACGCTTACCTGAAGAGTAAGCTGTCCAGGATCATGCAGCAGCTCTGTGATAACGAACAGTTTGTGAATATTGATATGGTGAGTTTATTTTAGTTCTTTTGTTAATGTTTCTTGATGAGTTAGATTAGATATTGTTTTTGTCATCGCTGATAGGCCGCCATGGCCGAAATACGGTGTGATATTTTAAGATAGAGCAGTAAGGGCAGGTACCTTCCTTTTAACGCTAATAGAAATAAATGGTTTGATTTTGGTTTAATTTGTTTTGTCTGTAAAACAAACGACCATTTTCCTAGGCAAATCTATGCTCACCCTATAAACGCTGAAGTTGCAGGAAAACTCTCTTAGGAGACTAACCACTCCACCACATTGAGAAATATCGAAACCTCAGTTGGTCCCATAGATTTTTTGATGCTTTGAGTTTAAGTTTGTAGGGAACAGGATCGGTTTGCATCAAAAAAAGGTCTATAAGAAATTAAGATTATCACGCATTGAGCTTATGCAGCATGGATCATATTTCAATTTCGCGATGGTTACAAGCCGCTGTCATATTAACGAGATGGCTTAAAAAGCATAAAACTCTTTTGAATGAATGTATACAACCAATTATACAGGGTGTAACGGAAAGGGTATGTACATACTTAAGGGTGTGTTACACACCATTAAACTGAACATGTTTGTCCTTTTGTCCATGTCCATGTTTGGACAAACATCGTAATAGCAAGAAAATTATCAGCTGCCCCATACATTTAGGTCGAATAGGCATTGAAATTTTGTATGGAGCAGCAGATATTTTTTTCGCTATTACGATGTTTGTCCGATGGAGAAATATGTTCAGTTTGATGGTCTGTAGTACACCCTTAAGTATGTCGATTTTACCGGCCAAACCCGATTTCCGGCTAAACTAGATTGTCCTAGGCCAAACTAGAACTATAAATGGGTTAGGTTAGGTTAGAACTGTAACCATAAACGCGCGAGACGAGCAAGCGTAGCGAGCGGTGCCACATCCAAGTTAGGCACATTGTAAATGTTCTTTTGGGTCACTATATCCCGACACGATAAACCAGTAAACCGGTGTGGCCTAGGGCAAACTAGTTTAGCCTGAAATCGGGTTGGGCCGGTAACATATTTACCCTTTCCGTTACACCCTGTATAGAAAATATTGTAATTACAGGAAGATCCCGGTCTCTCAGACTTAACACCAGAATCGAAAGCCAAATGCCTGAAAGTGCAACAAACACTACAATGTTATGAAACTTTGATAGCACATACAATACTGCAGTGGAATCCTAGCAGTGAGACAGCTGCCAACGACGTTTATAAACTGTTTAAAGCTTGCAATCAACTGCTGGAACAGACTAAGGTAGGTATTGTGATTGGAGTACATATCTATATGTATGAGATTTAAGTTCTGCTACATCCACATCATGAGAGCAGCGGTGGCCCAGTGGTGGCAGCCCCGACTTACGAGCAATAAGCTGCGAGTTCGAACCCAGGCAGGTGCATTACTTTGTGTAAATCACCGCTGCCCTCAAAAACGGTGAAGGAAAACATCGTGAGGAAACCGGCATGTTTTAGAACTAAAAATTCGAAGATATGTGACATCTACCAACCCGCACTGGGCCCGCGTGGTGGATTACAGCCCATACCCTCTCATTGGAAGGAGGCCTGTGTCCCAGCAGTGGGAACAGTATAGGCTGATGATGATGATGACATCAACATATCACGTAGGTCCAAAAGTGCATACTTTGGATCATTACAGAGAGCTCACAGACGAAGGAAGATTTTGAGTCTGTTTCTGTGAGACAAATATATAAAATTCTGAGGTTTGTAATATCAAAATGACAGCTTTGTACTGAATGCAAATGAAAGTACATATTTATACACTAATAAAAATAAACGTTTTTTTTTTTAAATTGTTGTCTGTCAGTCTTTTTGTTCCGGTTAATCTCTGAAACGGACCGATTTTGACGGTAGATAGATGATGTTATAAGGAGTAATTAAGGCTACTTTTTTTATTTTTACGGACGCCAGAGCATAAACGCACGCGCGTGCCCTCTACGCCAAGCCACAAATTCACCGCAATACACACCTACAAAAAAAAATGGGATTTCAAAACTTTTCTTAATTTATTTTTTGATAAGACATTTAATATTTAAGAAATGTAGATCACATTCTAAAGATATATAAATAAACACACACAAAAGTAATGATTTAAATTGCCTATTTCGTGTTATAGTGCACCACATTTTTTGTCACATATTTGTGTCGTTGGCGTACAGGGCACGCGCTTGCTTGTCACGTATATGTGACAATGGCGTTCAAAAGATTAAATTATAACATAACTAATGTTTCAGGTACCACCAAAAGCAGTCAAGAAAGGCAACAAGTCTCTAAACGAGACGCGCGAGACAGTCAAGTCTCAGAAGAGTCAGAAGTCTCAGAAGGAAAAAGGCAAGGCACCCGTGAAGCTCGCTAACTTGGTGAAGGACAAGGCGGGTCCTTTCAAACCGCTGCCTTGTGTGTGGGACACCGAGCTTTGTGTAAGGGTGGTTGAGCTGTTGTATAGGTAGGTCAATGCGAAAGTTCATCATCATCATTCATCATTTCAGCCCAAAAGACGTCCACTGCTGGACATACCTTCCCCAAGTGTCGCCACATTGACATTTTGGGGGGTTTTGCCATAATCGCTACGCTTCGCAGGCGGGTTGGCGTTTGCAGTACGGTTGTTACAAAAGAACAGAGAATGCTGCTGCCCATTTTCTGGCTAATCCCTTTGTTGCCTCTTACGACACCGACGGGAAGATATGGGATGGTGCTATTCTTTACGTCCGACACCATACAGAACAATGCGAAAGTTATTACTACACAATTTAGGGTTCATTTAAAAAAAAAAAAAGTGTGGCACTCGGGGACTGCCGCGGTAAACCTATTGTATAGCATTATTTATCAACTTATGCAATTTTTTTTTCTTTGTTATTCATTCAAGTTACACTTATTGAGCGTGGTGACCGATAAGAAAACAAATATTTTGCCTTGAATTTTTTTTTCACAATTTTTTTCAAATTCGGGGTGTTAGGTTTTTTTCGTTGCGGAATTTCTTGATTCGGTCGCCGCGCTCAAAGCCCGTGATAAAAGCTATGCAATAGCTTAAAAACACTTTTCTTCTACTGTCTTGTTGTTCTAGAGGTCGGTAAAGCGGTTACTGAACTTCTTCAAGAAAAAAAAAGTTGCTACATGTAGGTATTGCAGTGTTGTAGGAAACAACTGTTTTTATTAAATCTATATACATATATCTATATATTATATACTAATAATAAAGCTGAAGAGTTTGTTTGTTTGTTGAACGCGCTAATCTCAGGAAATACTAGTCCGATTTGAAAAAATATTTCAGTGATAGATAGCCCATTTATCGAGGAAGGCTATATGCTATATATCATCACGCTTCGACCAATAGGAGCGGGGCAGCAATGAAAAATTTTGCGCAGACGTTGTTGCGCGGGATAACAAGTTTCTGATAAAAAAAAAACAAGTGGGGCACACAGAAATATCTCATCGATTCAGAATGATGTACTTAATACGTAGTAGCCGTTTATGCGTGGGCCATTCCACCCTGTATAATACATTGATTGATTGTACGCTCTTCCCACAGTGAGAACGTGCCCTGGTCTTCCCTGGAGCAACGCAATCAGATCCGCGGCCGCCGCGACTTTCACGCGTGGGCGCTGCGCTGCGTGCTCGCCGTACTGCTCGCCGAGCAGTTGGACAAGAAGGCCGTCGCTACGCACGTGGTCAGCATAGCCAACGTCCTGTACAACAGATGTGTTTCTAGGTAAGTACAGGTCAACCAGAAAAAGGTTGCGCTATGGCAATCATCGGTTATCTGGTGCGTGGTTACCTGGTGACCTGTAATACAGGTGTTTCGCTATCTACCACTGGCACTAGTGATTCTAACCACATAAAGTACGTGTTTACGCCAAAAAAAAAAATATATTATTATCTTAGGAAGTACTAACGCGCGATGTTTAGGTTTAATATAGAGTCCAACATGGTTAGTACTAAAGATTACTATTCCCCGTTTACTTAGGATTAAAAATAACTGGTGAAAAGTGGGTGTACTGTTAGGTTGCGGTTCCACTGAGGTGGAGCGGAGCAGAGTGGAGACGAGCTGTGTCGCGATTCACCAATTCCATGGCTTGAAATCCACATCTCTTCTCCACTCCGCCAGGTTCGTTTTCGGTTCGGTTAGGTTCACCTCTGCCTAACCCTTCCGGGATTACAGGTGTGATGTTATGTTCTGTTACAACTCTATAAGAGGTGGAAAGTGCATCAACGCACAAACGCTACTCCGTATAACGTCATAAAAACTTTTCGGAACTATTCAGGGAGTGCAATATGTAACTGGATAAAATAACTCGAAAGATGATTATCGAAGCACACCTACCTTTTCATGTTGAACTGTGTAGTCTTTGTGAATCACGAACATGTGTCATATGGCATTTATAAATATTGGAATAAGGTTGAAAGTACAATAAATCTTACATCCCAAATATGTAGAACTTATTTTATAATATCCCATTGTTTGTTAAAATTTATACTGACCTACTGACGCCCACAACCCATTTCGTCTATTCAAAATTGACCTCTAACATGATGGCAACAGGTTCCAACATATGTGCGACTTCGACGACCAGGCGACGCTGGGCTGTCTGGAAGTATTCAAGACGTGCCTCACGTTATTGTTCTCGCCTCTCTACTCGCTCAAGATGGATAGTTTCCTGTTGGCTATAAGTAAGTACCTTAGTATATCATCATCATCATCATCAGCCTGTACTCGTCCACTGCTGGACATAGGCCTCTCCCATGACACGCCACTGAGCACGATCCTCGGCCTCTCTCATCCAGCTCTTGCCAGCCGCCTTGCGAAGATCATCGCTCAAGTCTGAGGACGTCCTACGCTACGTTTACCGATCCGTGGTCTCCACTCAAGAACACGTCTACCCCAACGGTTATCGGTTGTTCGGGTTATATGGCCGGCCCATTGCCAGTTCAACGTGCTAATGCGGTGTGCTATGTCTATGACCTTGGTTCCTTAACCTTAGTATGTAGACTGTCTCAACTGGTTGTTGAACCTAGGCCCTCACGATCTCAGGACCATCGAAGCAGTCTACCTATAATCTCATTGCTTAAGTGTTTGCAAGCGATACTGCTGAGCTTGAGGTCTTGGGGTTCTATTCGCAGTTTAGGCAAAGTATTGTTGGTTTTTTCATCAGGAATTTCTCAGTAGCAGCCAGATAGTCTGGATTTGTGCCCGGTTTATGGTAATAGGCTCGCTCCCTATTACATGACTGAAACATAACTGGCGAAATCTAGGATTACACCTCTACTAAACCCTTCGGGAATTATAGGCGTGATGTTATGTTGTTCTTTTATTATTGTTTTTCCTGCGTTGTACCTATTTTTATTATTTATTTTTTTGTTATTTTGTGTGCACGTCATGTCCCTGTGACAAATAAAAATTCTTCTTAATTTTTTTCCCTGCAGCCGAAAGCAACGACGGTACAGCAGGAGCAGAATGCCTAGCGAGTATTCTAGAAACTATCCACACTGCGCTCGAACATATTGAAGAGGACAGTATACCTGACGAAAGAGACGTTGTTGTCAAGAAGCAGTTGGCGGTGCTCATACAAATCGCGTCTTTGTTGCTAGAGACGCCTGTAGCTTCTTGTCCGCAGAAGACTAGAGTAAGTTGGCCGAAAGACCAAACGTACACACGGCGACATATTAAACTATACATTTCAAGTAAAACATGGCCTCGCTTTGAATAGATTTTCTGTACATAAACTGGTTTTGAATAGCTCGATTGGTCGCCGTGCGTACAATGCGGTGTTTTTTCTACGTACTGCTGTGAGGTGGCTATAAGCAATAAGCTTGCCTTTTGTACTTACATGCATGTATTGTATTCATTTGCTATGTCTTACACATTAAAGTTCTGCTTTCTGGTATATTTTCTCTGCCAGAAACACCCTGTATAGATAAAAATACAGAACTCCCTCTTGTTTAGAAGTCGTTTAAAGATTTACGCAAATAGAGTGTAGAATAAAGAGTGAGAGTGAGTAGAATAAAGAGAGAGAGAGAGAGAGTAGAATAAAGAGAGAGAGAGAGAGAGTAGAATAAAGAGAGAGAGAGAGAGAGAGTAGAATTAAGAGAGGGAGTGAGAGAAAAAAAATAGTTTTACCTGTCGGTCATAAGTTTGCATTGATTTGAGTTTTTCAATCGCATACGGGTGCCGCAAAACTATTTATGTGTCTTTATCTTCTGGATCTTTTGATGTGAACATGTGTTGTATTATTGTTATTTACGAACAAATAATTTATTTCAGATACTGGTGAAATTCGAAGAATACATCCGAACAAGTAAGCAGGACTGCCTGTCACTAATAGGACCGCTGCTGACGTCATACTACAGCTCGCAGCAGGAGGCGACGCTACTGGACGAGCTGCTCGCTAAGCTGTCCTGTGCGCTCGGCAGGATCGATGTTAGTATGTGTGTATGTTCTTGTGTAGCAGCAAGCAGGATCATTGATAGGACTGCTGCTAAAGTCATATTCCGTCATATTCCGTCGTACTTTGTGGACCAAGTGTCATTTTTTTTTAAATTGGCATATCGCTGTTCAACCTATGAGGCTGGCTTCTGCTTAACCGGATATCCTGTGGGTGCCTTGAGAGTAAGGCCTCCAGACAGGGCATAAAACTTACAAACTAGGCGATAACTCGTTAAGGACACCACAAGCCTCGGCTTAGGGCGTCGTTGGGGCAGGGCAGCAAAGGGACAGGCTGGGCCTGAATGATTTTTACAGTCCAAGTGTCCTAAGCTCCCGGACCAATATGGTACTTTTGACCAGAGCCTGGTCAAAAGTGAAATCAAAATAATTGCAACTAAAAACATCGCAGATTTATCGATCTTGGAAATCGTTATATTGGAGTCACTTTAGGTCCCATTTTTGCATTCAAAAACAATGTTTTATTTACTTTCAAGCTGTGTACGTTTGTTATGTTCTATTCATAACCTTAGAAGGTTTGGATTTTTCAAGTATGGGCTGCACAATCATCATTCTCCTGACCTTATCCCAATTTATTTGCAGTCGGCGCAGCATGTCTTCTTCAATATTTCTCGAGAAGTGGAGATACCTCCTTTCTTGCCATATCATCCAACACACAGTCCATCCATCAATTCTTTGGTTTTCCTCTAATCTTATACTCGTCCACATTCATACTCAAATCTTTCGTCACGACACCAGCACGGCACGCGGCAGCGGGCTGCACGTTGTCAGTGAATTTCATTTGACTCAGTAGACTGTACGACCCTCCTTTTTCTAGGAAGAAGACACATCAGCCGGCGAGGACACGAGCTACTTCACGACGATAGACTCTCGCACCGGTCACGCCGTCCTCACGGCGGTGTGCGCGCACCTCGCCAGCAGAGCCCGGGGCGTGGAGCACCTGCAGGCGCGGGCGCGGGACCTGGCGCCGGCCGCCGGCACTGCCGCGCGCGCTGCACAGCAGAGGATACAGAGAGGTACACACGTGCTACTGTGGAGCACCTGCAGGCGCGCGCGCGGGACCTGGCGCCGGCCGCCGGCACTGCCGCGCGCGCTGCACAGCAGAGGATACAGAGAGGTACACACGTGCTACTGTGGAGCACCTGCAGGCGCGCGCGCGGGACCTGGCGCCGGCCGCGCGCGCTGCACAGCAGAGGATACAGAGAGGTACACACGTGCTACTGTGGAGCACCTGCAGGCGCGCGCGCGGGACCTGGCGCCGGCCGCGCGCGCTGCACAGCAGAGGATACAGAGAGGTACACACGTGCTACTGTGGAGCACCTGCAGGCGCGCGCGCGGGACCTGGCGCCGGCCGCCGGCACTGCCGCGCGCGCTGCACAGCAGAGGATACAGAGAGGTACACACGTGCTACTGTGGAGCACCTGCAGGCGCGCGCGCGGGACCTGGCGCCGGCCGCCGGCACTGCCGCGCGCGCTGCACAGCAGAGGATACAGAGAGGTACACACGTGCTACTGTGGAGCACCTGCAGGCGCGCGCGCGGGACCTGGCGCCGGCCGCCGGCACTGCCGCGCGCGCTGCACAGCAGAGGATACAGAGAGGTACACACGTGCTACTGTGGAGCACCTGCAGGCGCGCGCGCGGGACCTGGCGCCGGCCGCCGGCACTGCCGCGCGCGCTGCACAGCAGAGGATACAGAGAGGTACACACGTGCTACTGTGGAGCACCTGCAGGCGCGCGCGCGGGACCTGGCGCCGGCCGCGCGCGCTGCACAGCAGAGGATACAGAGAGGTACACACGTGCTACTGTGGAGCACCTGCAGGCGCGCGCGCGGGACCTGGCGCCGGCCGCCGGCACTGCCGCGCGCGCTGCACAGCAGAGGATACAGAGAGGTACACACGTGCTACTGTGGAGCACCTGCAGGCGCGCGCGCGGGACCTGGCGCCGGCCGCGCGCGCTGCACAGCAGAGGATACAGAGAGGTACACACGTGCTACTGTGGAGCACCTGCAGGCGCGCGCGCGGGACCTGGCGCCGGCCGCGCGCGCTGCACAGCAGAGGATACAGAGAGGTACACACGTGCTACTGTGGAGCACCTGCAGGCGCGCGCGCGGGACCTGGCGCCGGCCGCCGGCACTGCCGCGCGCGCTGCACAGCAGAGGATACAGAGAGGTACACACGTGCTACTGTGGAGCACCTGCAGGCGCGCGCGCGGGACCTGGCGCCGGCCGCCGGCACTGCCGCGCGCGCTGCACAGCAGAGGATACAGAGAGGTACACACGTGCTACTGTGGAGCACCTGCAGGCGCGCGCGCGGGACCTGGCGCCGGCCGCGCGCGCTGCACAGCAGAGGATACAGAGAGGTACACACGTGCTACTGTGGAGCACCTGCAGGCGCGCGCGCGGGACCTGGCGCCGGCCGCCGGCACTGCCGCGCGCGCTGCACAGCAGAGGATACAGAGAGGTACACACGTGCTACTGTGGAGCACCTGCAGGCGCGCGCGCGGGACCTGGCGCCGGCCGCCGGCACTGCCGCGCGCGCTGCACAGCAGAGGATACAGAGAGGTACACACGTGCTACTGTGGAGCACCTGCAGGCGCGCGCGCGGGACCTGGCGCCGGCCGCGCGCGCTGCACAGCAGAGGATACAGAGAGGTACACACGTGCTACTGTGGAGCACCTGCAGGCGCGCGCGCGGGACCTGGCGCCGGCCGCGCGCGCTGCACAGCAGAGGATACAGAGAGGTACACACGTGCTACTGTGGAGCACCTGCAGGCGCGCGCGCGGGACCTGGCGCCGGCCGCCGGCACTGCCGCGCGCGCTGCACAGCAGAGGATACAGAGAGGTACACACGTGCTACTGTGGAGCACCTGCAGGCGCGCGCGCGGGACCTGGCGCCGGCCGCCGGCACTGCCGCGCGCGCTGCACAGCAGAGGATACAGAGAGGTACACACGTGCTACTGTGGAGCACCTGCAGGCGCGCGCGCGGGACCTGGCGCCGGCCGCCGGCACTGCCGCGCGCGCTGCACAGCAGAGGATACAGAGAGGTACACACGTGCTACTGTGGAGCACCTGCAGGCGCGCGCGCGGGACCTGGCGCCGGCCGCCGGCACTGCCGCGCGCGCTGCACAGCAGAGGATACAGAGAGGTACACACGTGCTACTGTGGAGCACCTGCAGGCGCGCGCGCGGGACCTGGCGCCGGCCGCGCGCGCTGCACAGCAGAGGATACAGAGAGGTACACACGTGCTACTGTGGAGCACCTGCAGGCGCGCGCGCGGGACCTGGCGCCGGCCGCGCGCGCTGCACAGCAGAGGATACAGAGAGGTACACACGTGCTACTGTGGAGCACCTGCAGGCGCGCGCGCGGGACCTGGCGCCGGCCGCCGGCACTGCCGCGCGCGCTGCACAGCAGAGGATACAGAGAGGTACACACGTGCTACTGTGGAGCACCTGCAGGCGCGCGCGCGGGACCTGGCGCCGGCCGCGCGCGCTGCACAGCAGAGGATACAGAGAGGTACACACGTGCTACTGTGGAGCACCTGCAGGCGCGCGCGCGGGACCTGGCGCCGGCCGCGCGCGCTGCACAGCAGAGGATACAGAGAGGTACACACGTGCTACTGTGGAGCACCTGCAGGCGCGCGCGCGGGACCTGGCGCCGGCCGCGCGCGCTGCACAGCAGAGGATACAGAGAGGTACACACGTGCTACTGTGGAGCACCTGCAGGCGCGCGCGCGGGACCTGGCGCCGGCCGCCGGCACTGCCGCGCGCGCTGCACAGCAGAGGATACAGAGAGGTACACACGTGCTACTGTGGAGCACCTGCAGGCGCGGGCGCGGGACCTGGCGCCGGCCGCCGGCACTGCCGCGCGCGCTGCACAGCAGAGGATACAGAGAGGTACACACGTGCTACTGTGGAGCACCTGCAGGCGCGCGCGCGGGACCTGGCGCCGGCCGCCGGCACTGCCGCGCGCGCTGCACAGCAGAGGATACAGAGAGGTACACACGTGCTACTGTGGAGCACCTGCAGGCGCGCGCGCGGGACCTGGCGCCGGCCGCCGGCACTGCCGCGCGCGCTGCACAGCAGAGGATACAGAGAGGTACACACGTGCTACTGTGGAGCACCTGCAGGCGCGCGCGCGGGACCTGGCGCCGGCCGCGCGCGCTGCACAGCAGAGGATACAGAGAGGTACACACGTGCTACTGTGGAGCACCTGCAGGCGCGCGCGCGGGACCTGGCGCCGGCCGCCGGCACTGCCGCGCGCGCTGCACAGCAGAGGATACAGAGAGGTACACACGTGCTACTGTGGAGCACCTGCAGGCGCGGGCGCGGGACCTGGCGCCGGCCGCCGGCACTGCCGCGCGCGCTGCACAGCAGAGGATACAGAGAGGTACACACGTGCTACTGTGGAGCACCTGCAGGCGCGCGCGCGGGACCTGGCGCCGGCCGCCGGCACTGCCGCGCGCGCTGCACAGCAGAGGATACAGAGAGGTACACACGTGCTACTGTGGAGCACCTGCAGGCGCGCGCGCGGGACCTGGCGCCGGCCGCCGGCACTGCCGCGCGCGCTGCACAGCAGAGGATACAGAGAGGTACACACGTGCTACTGTGGAGCACCTGCAGGCGCGCGCGCGGGACCTGGCGCCGGCCGCGCGCGCTGCACAGCAGAGGATACAGAGAGGTACACACGTGCTACTGTGGAGCACCTGCAGGCGCGCGCGCGGGACCTGGCGCCGGCCGCCGGCACTGCCGCGCGCGCTGCACAGCAGAGGATACAGAGAGGTACACACGTGCTACTGTGGAGCACCTGCAGGCGCGCGCGCGGGACCTGGCGCCGGCCGCGCGCGCTGCACAGCAGAGGATACAGAGAGGTACACACGTGCTACTGTGGAGCACCTGCAGGCGCGCGCGCGGGACCTGGCGCCGGCCGCCGGCACTGCCGCGCGCGCTGCACAGCAGAGGATACAGAGAGGTACACACGTGCTACTGTGGAGCACCTGCAGGCGCGCGCGCGGGACCTGGCGCCGGCCGCCGGCACTGCCGCGCGCGCTGCACAGCAGAGGATACAGAGAGGTACACACGTGCTACTGTGGAGCACCTGCAGGCGCGCGCGCGGGACCTGGCGCCGGCCGCCGGCACTGCCGCGCGCGCTGCACAGCAGAGGATACAGAGAGGTACACACGTGCTACTGTGGAGCACCTGCAGGCGCGCGCGCGGGACCTGGCGCCGGCCGCCGGCACTGCCGCGCGCGCTGCACAGCAGAGGATACAGAGAGGTACACACGTGCTACTGTGGAGCACCTGCAGGCGCGCGCGCGGGACCTGGCGCCGGCCGCGCGCGCTGCACAGCAGAGGATACAGAGAGGTACACACGTGCTACTGTGGAGCACCTGCAGGCGCGCGCGCGGGACCTGGCGCCGGCCGCCGGCACTGCCGCGCGCGCTGCACAGCAGAGGATACAGAGAGGTACACACGTGCTACTGTGGAGCACCTGCAGGCGCGCGCGCGGGACCTGGCGCCGGCCGCCGGCACTGCCGCGCGCGCTGCACAGCAGAGGATACAGAGAGGTACACACGTGCTACTGTGGAGCACCTGCAGGCGCGCGCGCGGGACCTGGCGCCGGCCGCCGGCACTGCCGCGCGCGCTGCACAGCAGAGGATACAGAGAGGTACACACGTGCTACTGTGGAGCACCTGCAGGCGCGCGCGCGGGACCTGGCGCCGGCCGCCGGCACTGCCGCGCGCGCTGCACAGCAGAGGATACAGAGAGGTACACACGTGCTACTGTGGAGCACCTGCAGGCGCGCGCGCGGGACCTGGCGCCGGCCGCCGGCACTGCCGCGCGCGCTGCACAGCAGAGGATACAGAGAGGTACACACGTGCTACTGTGGAGCACCTGCAGGCGCGCGCGCGGGACCTGGCGCCGGCCGCCGGCACTGCCGCGCGCGCTGCACAGCAGAGGATACAGAGAGGTACACACGTGCTACTGTGGAGCACCTGCAGGCGCGCGCGCGGGACCTGGCGCCGGCCGCCGGCACTGCCGCGCGCGCTGCACAGCAGAGGATACAGAGAGGTACACACGTGCTACTGTGGAGCACCTGCAGGCGCGCGCGCGGGACCTGGCGCCGGCCGCCGGCACTGCCGCGCGCGCTGCACAGCAGAGGATACAGAGAGGTACACACGTGCTACTGTGGAGCACCTGCAGGCGCGCGCGCGGGACCTGGCGCCGGCCGCCGGCACTGCCGCGCGCGCTGCACAGCAGAGGATACAGAGAGGTACACACGTGCTACTGTGGAGCACCTGCAGGCGCGCGCGCGGGACCTGGCGCCGGCCGCGCGCGCTGCACAGCAGAGGATACAGAGAGGTACACACGTGCTACTGTGGAGCACCTGCAGGCGCGCGCGCGGGACCTGGCGCCGGCCGCGCGCGCTGCACAGCAGAGGATACAGAGAGGTACACACGTGCTACTGTGGAGCACCTGCAGGCGCGCGCGCGGGACCTGGCGCCGGCCGCGCGCGCTGCACAGCAGAGGATACAGAGAGGTACACACGTGCTACTGTGGAGCACCTGCAGGCGCGCGCGCGGGACCTGGCGCCGGCCGCCGGCACTGCCGCGCGCGCTGCACAGCAGAGGATACAGAGAGGTACACACGTGCTACTGTGGAGCACCTGCAGGCGCGCGCGCGGGACCTGGCGCCGGCCGCGCGCGCTGCACAGCAGAGGATACAGAGAGGTACACACGTGCTGCTGTCTAACACGAGATGTGGTGCGGTTTGGAACTACGATAGCAATTGATTGAATAGTAGTTTGACCCCGACTTCGCTCCTGTTTTGTCCGGAAATTAAAATTCGGCAACGTTTTAAATTTAGCCTTTGGCACTCGGGGCTAATGCAACTTCCCGTAAGTGAAAGAATTTTCGAAATCGGATCAGGAGTTTCGAATTACCTCCTGAATACAAACTTACAAACATGACAGGCCATCTGAATAAAGTTTTAGGATAGGGAATCAAAATGAAAAAACTGTTCTGCTCCATTAAATAAAGAATCTCAGATTACTCATTAGATAATTACTTTACGAAAATAAATATAATAACATAAAAAATTGCTTATCAGTAAAGGAATACATTGGAATTTTTTTATTCCCTTAATAAGTTAAGTACTTAATTTTCAAGTGGCGCTATGTCTATGCAGCTTCATTTTTTAGTCCAATGTGAGTGAGAGGTGCAGGGAGGGTTAATAAATATCAACCACAAAATTGACGTTTAAAAGTATCTTTAGAAGACCGTCTTACAGAAATGAACTGTATTTGTTATTAATGCTCCATTTACTTTAATTCCAGAACTAACTGAAGTATACAAGTCCCTCATAGTCCAGCTGTGCCAGCTAACAACGTGGACGGCTGGCTGCTGCAAGCTGCGCTGTTGTGTCGGAGGTGGCAGCGAGCGAGTACTCGCCAGCGCAGTGCGACTGTACTCGCTACTGGCCGCGCTAGCCAAGCAGATCGATGCCAGCATGGCGCAGCAAGTTCGGTAACACTACTGATAATTTATCTCTGGCAGTTTCAATATCAAGGCGGGGTGGCATCGAGCAGTGAGTAAATAGAATAAATTTCATTCGTTTAGCTACGAAATTACCCTGGACCAACATATCTATGTATATAAAAAAAACTAATACTACTACGGCTCTTAGACAGACAAAAATCGTTCTATTTTCTTCTTGTAGCAGATTTCTGTTGAATAATCTAAGCGTTGTAAGACCGTGATAAGTCTCTGCCTATGCTGATCTGTATTGGCACCTGTTATTAGGATTGTTTGTTTGTGATACTTGCATGTCACTTACTACATCTTTGCCTAACCGTTCGAAGATTATAAGGTGGAAGGGACACCGACGCTAAACGGTTACCACGTAGTCGGGTGGCCTACCATGACGTCTTAAAGCAGTATTGTTTTAACCCTATTCCAGAGTAGGAAAGAGATGGCGCTAGACGTCCTCAATAGCTCCGTCTCTTTCCCAAACTTGAATTACCCCCCAGTTCATCATTCTGAACCACATAGTACTTTTTAATTCGTAATTTAAAAAAAAAACCATTTCCATGCATTTTCACCATGTAGGTATTGCAGCTTTGTAATTTGGGGTTCAGAATGTAGAATACAATTAAACTTTTTTTTTACTTTTGCCTTTTTATATAAATTTAAAACTAATATTTCGAAAATCGAATGTGGCTATTTAATTTTAAACTTTAATCCAAATACTAGCTGACCCGCGCAACTTCGCCTGCGTTTCACATTTTCCCCGTTTTTGCAACATTTTTCATTGATGCTCCGCTTCTCCACCTTTTGGTCGTACCGTTATAATGCCTAGCCTATAGCCTTCCTCTATAAATGGGCTATCTAACACTAAAAGAATTATTCATTTCGAACTAGTAGTTCCCTAGATTAGCACGTCCAACCAACCAAACAAAGTTTTCAGCTTTATAATATTAGAGTATATATAGATTACTTTTCCTCCCCCAGTTTCGAGCGCCTCCTAAAGCTAAGCGGCAAGAAGCTATCCACAGTCATGGATAACCTTATCACGTACTTAGAAGCCTCGCAGCAACAACAGAACGCGAGCAAAGTGCTGCGCGAGACTAAGCTCATACCGCGCCTCGTGCTCGAAGCTGAGCAGTTCAGCAAGCGAGTCATATTGCTCGCGAACAAGGCTAAGGTAAGAAAGAAAGAAATAAGTTTATTTGACACATGACACAAGGGCTCTGTATGGCGTCGGACGTAAAGAATAGCACCATCCCATATCTTCCCGTGGGTGTCGTAAGAGGCTACTAAGGGATTTGCCAGAGAGTGGGCAGCAGCGTTCTCTGTGCTTTTGTAACAACCGTACTGTGATCGCCAACCCGCCTGCCAAGCGTGGCGATTATGGCAAAACCCCCCCCAAAATGTCAATGTGGCGACACTTGGGAGAGGCATATGTTCAACAGTGGACGTCTTTTGGGCTGAAATGACAAGTGCACACAGCATTAAAAAGTAAAATAAAACTTAAAGCCAAACAAAGAAAGAAAATGTTTTTTTTTAACACTAACACTGTTAGCTTCCTTGGTTTATAACTAAACTTACACTGTCACTTAGGGGATTATTGTGAGCTCACGATATTTCAACTGAAAACATGTCACATTATATTTCCCATAAAAGATATGTAGTTAGTAATACAGTGTATTGTTTTACAGTTAAATTGGCAGCAGTATTTGTCCCTGGGTACCGCGCGCGACTTCAGGATCAAAGGCCCCGTGCTACAGGAGGTACTCCACGCGAGAGAACAAGCTGATGACACGAGAAACGAAGGTAGTTTTTCATACTTAGGGATCATCCATAAAGTATGTCACACGTTAAGGGGGAGGGAGGGGGTCGACGAAGTGCAACATTGTGTGACAAGGGGTGGGAGGGGGTCCTAAGTTTCGTGACGTCACATTTCTTTTTTCAACAGTTTAACAAATCGTGTATACGATTTGTTGAACTGTTGAAAAAAGAAATGTGCATTTTAAGACTTATCTACACTAATATTATAAAGAGGAAAGATTTGTATTTTTGTATTTTTGTATGTAATGAATAAACTCAAAAACTACTGGACCGATTTTGAAAATTCTTTCACCATTAGAAAGCCACATCTTTACTGAGTAACATAGGCTATATATTATCGCGCTAATAACTTAGGGGGATGAGCAATATTGCATTAAGTCCACATTTCTCAACTGTTTGACAACTGACAACTGTCATGACAAGCATTAGAATAAACCGGCTATTTTAAATAGACATGCGCAAAACGTGTCCAACAAAAGATACGGAGTGATATTATATTTTTGCTTCCGGAACTAGTCCACTCACATAGTTCATTAGTTCCTTTTTAGTACCGGGGAGCGCTTTCAGTTCGTTAGTACCACAGCAAAGCTCCAGTACCATTGTAGTTCAGAACTATCAAAGCAAAACTGATAGCTTACTACCTCGGGACTATATGAGCCGAACTTATGAAAATCATGTACTTAAATGCTGAACAGTTTATAGCGATTATCAATGAAAAAATAGAAAATAGCTCTTAAGTATTTGTGTTGCACAACGACATCCACAGCTTCAGAAAGGCTTTTTTCCAAAGCAGGCCAACTCCTGTTCCAGCAACAAAACAGACTAAGAGGAAAAAACCTTTCAAAGTTATTGTTTTTTACAGAGTGTGCCCAAAAATACTGGGAATGTTAATTTTTTCCTTAACTTTTGTAATTTCAATAACAATCAACACATTTCATAAATATAAAAGACAGTTTTATTTGTTACCGAAAACATCGATATTTTTCAATCGATATTTAACGTACATCGATGCTTTCGCTTCGATGTTAAATCGATGCTTTTCTAACATCGATCATCCCTAAATTAAACTTACAATTTTTTGAAAGAAAAATCTGTTACGAAAAACTAGACGACAGTTGTTGTACGGTTCTTTTTAATATACGTTCCATCCATTACTCGTCATGCATGCGGTGTAGAAACTTTCTTTTGCACGCGAAGTGCAATAGATATGCAAACAATTTACTATTGCGCATGGTACGAAACTACGAACATACGATACGATGTGTTCCCATCTCGTTCTATCATTGGGTTGGCGGTGCGTCGATGTGCGATGGCGCGAGCACGCCAGAGCTACCACTACCAGCCAGAGCGAGCGCTTCGGAAATAGTCGGGACTACTCGGTACTAGAGGGACTGAAGGACACATTTAAATTGGTAGTGAACGAGTGAATGGTGTAGTACCGGGACTGGAAGTATATCATTTTCATGACTCGTTCCGGAACGACCCAAGTCTAATTTTAAACCATTTGTCATCAAAGTAAGTAGCCTGGCGGTTCTATGACCGCACTGCCAAGTAAAAGGTTTCAAGTTCGTATCCGCAGTCAGTATGCACTTTTTGTGGTAATTTTTTAATGCTGTAAGTTTTCCAAAACAACGCGAGTTCGATCCCCAACCGGTGTTCACTTTTTGTAACTAGGTAATTTGTATTATTTTAATGTTTTATGATTTTCAAAAAATTACAAAATAGTTTTTTTAACCATTCAAAACAAATAGTGATTAAGGAACGAGTGGGTCATAAACAAAACGACATTCAAGGGATGATCGTCGGCGATTTTAAGGTATACACATCCGCAGAGACTGTGATGGCTAATGACGGTAGTCCTGCACACCCCGTTGAATTTTTCAACTCCCTGGAGCTAACGGGCGTGCCGTTCCCACAAGAAAGAGCTTAAACTTGGCGTTTTAGTTCTGCTGATGCGAAACTTTGATGTACCCAGACTGTGCAACGGCACCAGGCTTCGTAACACAAAGCTTGGCAGTAATATTATAAAAGCCACCATTATTACAGGAGTTGCTAAAGGAGAAGGCGTTTTAATTCGACGCGTGCCCATTATTCCAAATAACTTACCATTCCAATTTTAATTAACAGGTAGTCATCATCATCATCATTTCAGCCCAAAAGACGTCCACCGCTGGACATAGGCCTCCCCCAAGTGTCGCCACCACATTGACATTTTGGGGGGTTTTGCCATAATCGCGACGCTTGGCAGGCGAGGCGATCGCAGTACGGTTGTTACAAAAGCACAGATAACGCTGCTGCCCATTCTCTGACAAGTCTCTTAGTCGCCTCTTACGACACCCACGGGAAGATATGGGTTGGTGCTATTCTTTACGTCCGACACCATACAGAGCAACAGGTACTAATTTCCCTTAAAATAAGCTTTTGCAATGACGATCAACAAATGTCAGGGCCATACCTAAAAAGTGGCAGGCATTCTTTCGGGTACTCCATGCTTCTCAGACGGTCAATTATTTGTTGATTGTTCACGTGTTTCATGAAGCCAAAACTTGCACGTGGTGACGGTCATTGTTACGACATTTTTATTGTAAATAAAACTGTTTTGGAAAAAAAAAATTGTGCCCAACAATGCGCCGCGCGCCGTATGACTTTGAATAAAATATGTTCCGGCTTTTAAGCCATATTATAGTGTCGCTTCAACGCCTTTTAATTTTGTTTCGGACCTCTGCCGCCAAGTATTAAACCACCCTAAAGCACGCCCTTTGTAGTCATCACCCACATAATCACATTACGATCAGACCGTCAGTTCTCACACAGTCATAAGAACAAAACATCACGCCTGTAATTCCCGAAGGTGTACTTAATCGTAGATCCATATTTCGCCTGTTATGTTGAAGCTCTATGTAATAGGGGGCGAGCCCCATCAACTGGGCCCGACATTAAATCCAGACTTCCTGGCTGATACTGAGAAATTCAGATTGATTAAATTGAGAGCAGCGGTGGCCCAGTGGTGGCAGCCCCGACGTACGAACAGTAAGCCGTGGGTTCGAACCCAGCCGGCCGCTTTACATTGTGTAATTTATTTCTCCACCGTTGCCCTCAAAAACTGTGAAGGAAAACATCGTGAGGAAACCGGCATGTCCTAGAACTAAAAAATCGAATACATGTGACATCTACCAACCCGCACTGGGCCCGCGTGGTGGATTACAGCCCACTCCCTCTCATAGAGAGGAGGCCTTTGTCCCAGCAGTGGGAACAATATAGGCTGATGATGATGATGATGACTGAGAAATTCCTCATGGAATAACCCAATAACACTTTGCCCAATCCGAGAATCGAACCCGGGACCTTAAGCTCAGCAGTCGTGCTTGCGACCACTCTACCAACGAGACAGTCTCACACATACACCTTAAAATTTCCGCGCGAACGAAGTCGCGGGTATCAGCTAGTATGTATATATAAGTCTTAAAATGCTATTAACAGAACTATTAACGAAAAACTTAAAATATTTCCAATTTTATCTATACGTATCTGTAAGGTTTAAAGTGTTTTGTTCGCAGGTTCAAAGTTGCTCTACTAGTTACATTAAATGGAAATATAACTAAATTCGGAAGTGCAGTTTTAATTGAATAATTTCTAGATGTAAAATTGCAAGATATGTGACGTTACACTAAGGGGGGAGGCTCTCATAAATGTGACCAACTGTGACAATGACGGGGTCAAAAATCACGAAATCAGTGCGACGTACTTTATTGATGACCCCTTATGAGTGCTTCATGCTTTTTCCAGTCTGCACTTTCGAATCAGCAGGATTTGTTGAACTACAAACCTGACCTCAAGCAATTATTACACACACATAGGTCGTGCCATCTACTAGCTCTGAATCATGTTCGCGTTAGCTCGGTACAATTTGAGTTAAGAGCGTTTACACCATAAGGCATTTCATACAAACTTTCAAGTCCTTATTTTTCGAAATTACTGAACCGATTTTAATGAACTTCAAACGCATAAGCAGGATGCATAGGTCTAAAAAGTTACAAAAACATTTTGGAAATGTCTTTAAAAAAAAGATAATTGGAAATTGCTGTTTGTATGGATAATTTATAATCGGCCTAATTTTGCCGTAACACTACTTTTCAAAAATGTTTTTTACTAACTTTTTAGACCTATGTATCCTGCTAGTGCGTATGAAGTTTCATTAAAATTTGCTGCAGTCATTTCGGTAAATAAGGACTTGAAAGTTTATATGAAATGCCGTAAGGCGTAAACGCTCATACGCCACTGACAAGTCTGTCAGAATCACAGGGATCTTTATTTTCGATACCATAAAGTTGTTATTGTTATGCTGCTGTCAAAGGTCAAATAAATTTCAAAGAACTAAATACTTCATGATTTTCTGGAAACGCAATTAAATAGAACATAATTTTCACGAAAGTCATTAACGTTCTTTAGTATTTATTTGGGTACTGTAAATGATTGCTTATGACCGCAATTTTTTTTTTTCATATTTATTTTAATAACGATGCGGTCGACGTTAAAGCAGGTTTTCCTAGAAGGTTACTCGTTTCTGTATACCTTTAAAATTCTTGTAATTTATTTGTATACTTTGTACACTTTCAATTCAAAGTCAACGTACTGAAGTCCTGATTCACCTTGACTCGTCAAATATCTTTGTTAAGTACTTATGTCAATAAGTACGTACTTCGGTTATTGACTTAGTAAACACGGGTGCAAATTTCGCATAAGTGCAACTTCACAGAATCGGTTTTATTTTGTATCTAGGAGGATACGGTAGCGATTAAATTCCGTGACAAAATAATAAGCTCTCGTTTTGTACATCTTAAAACTGACAACTAGTAGTAGTAAAAAACTAAACTCATAAGTTGTTAATCACCCGACTGAGCGACAGCAAAGGCAGAGTTATACAGGGTGTAACGGAAAGGGTATATACATACTTAAGGGTGTGCTATAGACCATCAAATGAACACGTAGGTGTTGTAAAAAAACAAGCTAAGGGGTAACTAGCGATGGAGAAAGTGGAGTCTCTTTCTTTTATCATACTGCTGGCATTCCATGACGTCTTAAAGCAGTAATCATCATCATCATCATCATGACAGCCCAAAAGATGTCCACTGCTGGACATTGGCCTCTCCCAAGTGTCGCCACATTTACATTTTGGGGGGTTTTGCCATAATCACCACACTTGGCAGGCGGGTTGGCGATCGCAGTACAGTTGTTACAAAAAGCACAGAGAAAGCTGCTGCCCATTCTCTGGCAAACCTGTTCTGTTTAAATCTTATTCCAGAGTGGGAAAGAGATGGCTCTAGACGTCCTTCATAGGTCCGTCTCTTTTACACACTGGAGTGGCATTAAAACAAAATTGCTTAAAGACGTCATGTTAAGAGGGGACTCGAGTCCCGAGGAATTTGAAGAATAGGTATTTGAAGAAACTATTACCATCGCGCTGCGCCCGACCAAGCCCCCGTCAAATGCGAAAGGGACAACTGCAGCTCAAGCTGATTTTACCTACAAAAATCTTGACCAAAAGACGTTTTGTATTCCGCAGTTTTTTTCTTCAAAACTAAACTAATCTAAATAATTCTTATATCAATATTTAGAGGAAAAGTATATCTATGCTTCTATTATTTTCTTTTTTATTAAAAACTTACCTAATCTGTCTGATAGTCGTCTGAACATGGCGGTAAAAACGGTTTTTTTTCGGTTTTTTGGATTGTCATAATTCTTTTAGTGATTATGTTTTGAAAAAAAGGAAGGGACATGTATTAATAAGACCTGGTTTTTTTTTCCAAATAAATCATTGCTCTAGACGCATTATCCATGAAGAAAACATCAGAATATGTTTGTACGGAGAAAGGCCCACTAGACTCCCCTCTTAATCCCCTTGCTGGCCTACCATGACGTCTTAAAGCAGTATTTTACTGTTATTTCAGTGTGGGAAAGAGACGGAGCTATACAGGATGTCTAGCGCCATCTCTTTCCCACACTGGAAAGGAGTAAAACAATAATGTTTTAAGACGTCATGATAGGCCAGCTGATCAGTGTATTCGTAATTACCATCGCTTTGATCATAGATAAGCCTTACTCCATGATGATGTTATAATTACATCTCAGCTGCGTGTAAAAAATGTTTGTCGGAGAATACGTAAATCTTCAAAATCAATGTATTGTTCGCAGACGAAGCCGAAATTGACGCTACAAGCGTTGCTACTGAAATAGTCGAGCAGATCGCGAGTGACGCTGAAATTGAGGAGGCAGAGAGTGATGAAGAATCTTCTAGAAGGAAGCGCAGAAGAGTTTCGTAAATTGTTAAATGATTTTATGTAAATAACAAATAAAACTATGTTTATTGAAAGTTGTCGTTTCAGTACCTTGTAAACGAACCACATTGGAGAAAAAGGCTTGAGTTTATGAATATAATTATGTAAATGTAACAGTCTTAAACTGTTAAGAGCGTTTACGCCTTACGGCATTTCATACAAACTTTCAAGTCCTTATTTTTTGAAATGACAATCGATTTCAATGAAACTTAATATGCATAAGCAGGTTACATAGGTCTAAAAGTTACTAAAAAACATTTTCATGCGAAGGCTTTCACTAAGCATGTACCACTTCCGTCAGGGATGTTAATTGATAAGCAAATTCACACCTTACGTCAATTTGACGAGGTTACGTAAATTAAGGGTGCTATCGGTGGTAGAATGGATTAGTCGACGTCGATCGATAGTTTCTACTTCACACATCGATCGATAGTTTCTACTTCACACATCGATCGATGGTAGAATGGATTAATCGACGTCGATCGAAAGTTTCTACTACACCATTCGATCGATCAACGTCGACCGCTGTCGATCGATGGCATCGATCGGCGGTCGATCAATTATTTATCGCCCGGTATCCGTCGATCAGCCAAAGCTACCGATCAACGTCGACCAATGTCGATCAATGGTGTCGGTCGACGATCGATCGATCCTAAAGCCTGGTTTTCACAGGCCCAGTAGCTGACCATCCAGTAGTCCGCAACTGTACATTCAGCTGTCTATACATTACTGTCACTGTCCCGACGTGTTCTCACTACTGGGTCTGCATAGGAGACAGCAGTACACAGCTACTGTGTACACAGTACTGGCCAGGTGCTTCTGACCCATTGCGTTTTCACGAGGCCAGCAAAATGGCTGACCAGTGCGATATAATTAGAACAAATATACGAGTATTGGCATTACTCCTTGGTGATCATTTGATGGAAATTCTCAAAAGTCAAGGCTAAAAAGAAAAAAATAATATGAACAAGGTGTCGGTTACAGATTACAGAGGAAATAACGATTTCAAACTTTTAGCCTTTACTGTCCTTCGGATCGTCATCGTCTCAATTGGTCCCTGCATTCAGTATTATTTTTAATATTTTTTTTCAACGCACACTATTCGGAATAGTAACGTGTAAAAGGGCGATACGGTTATGATCCCTTTCCGAGTTGATATGTGTCCTTAATCCATCACGCCGGGTCGCCGCAGCACATGACAGTTAGTGCTAGTGATTAGATTCTTATTTAGTTAAACTTACCTAAGTACTAATTATTCACCATAATTTTAAACATTATGTTTTCTTGTAAAAGATTAAGTAAATACGTTCTATTGCCTTATTAGATAGATTAAATTGGAATGTTAATCAATACATATTAGGTAACTAGTTTCCCGTTTTCCTCCATGATTCCGAAAATTTACGTCATGTTGTAGTTAGCGTGGCTTCTTAAAACTCATTATTAACTAATCCACTGACATTCTGACTACGAATTAGTGTTGTTTCCTAATGGTAAATTTTTTGTATTAGGAAACTAAAACTTTCCACACTTGCACCTTGCAAGTGTGGAACAAATGTCGGTGATGGTTCACTCACTGCTAGCGCGCGGATCGAACTCTCGACCTCTGTCGGTAATCGGGTTGTAATCCAAGAAAAATAGTCAAATTAGTATCTCGGAATGAGATGATGAGATAGTCAGCTATAAAGTTGAATAAATCTTTATTTTAGCACCCTAAAACTTGTCTCAAAACCTACATATCGTAGGGTGTCCGCGATTACAGATATACCAAGGTAAAAGGTCAAAATCGTTTTTTTTTTTGCTATTATTTCGTTTCTTATGGGTTTTATGCTACTTGTAAATATTATAATAAATATTGTGAGGATTAAATTCTCTACAACTTTTGTGTAAACAATTTTTTTATATCTTGAACCATTTTCGAGATAGAGGGCAGACCGTGCGCAGTGTTTAACTATTTACAGTATCATTTTGCAACAATGTTGGGCCTCTGATCGCTCATATTGGGCGTATGGCTATGTATATAGGGTAGAAGTGACATTGACCCACGAACGGTTACCACTGTTCAGTACATAATACCAAACTTCCCCACATAGAAATTCTTCAGCGGCTATTAAAATAAAATCTGCTGTTTCCTACAAAAGTGCACTACCTACTCCAACACGGTTAAAGTGCATGGTACTATCGCAAAAGTGTGAATAGGTACACTTTTCAAACCAAATCCCTTGCACACGAAGACCACATCTGTTTAACACCCTTACTGCTATTGGTCCGCAACTCCGCACAAATTGTACCTACAGCAGATTTATTTTTTAATGAAATTTGGCACAGACTGTAGACCATGAGCCAAGACCATGAGGATTAGGTCATATCCCACGACCCATCTATACGTCATATTTCCCATTTGAGTAATCGTAACTAATCATCAATCATTTACTACTGTAAATGATTGATGATTAGTCAGTTGATTAGTTGACTCAATTATCACTAATGGATTACCTATAGCTTTGTGAGGATCATCATCATCATCATTTCAGCCGAAAGACGTCCACTGCTGGACATAGGCCTCCCCAAGTGTCGCCATATTGACCGGTCCCGTGCGACTCGCATCCAGTGGATTCCCGCTATCTTCACCAGGTCATCGGTCCTAGTGGGAGGCCTTCCAACCCATCGTCTTCCGGTTCGCGGTCGCCATTCCAGAACTTTTCGGCCCCATCGGCCATCCGTTCCGATATTTAGCATCATATATTCAAGCTACTGAAATGTACCCCACTACACAACAGGGGGGGGGCCCTGTATGATGTGTACTGTATGTATTGTTGTATTCCCTACTAAGTACATACCTAGAAGTTTATTTAAAAAAAAACCTGGGAAAGTTCCAACATCAAAGTAATGTTCGTTCAAAGCGAATCGTATTGCTCATAGTAAGTAGGTATATTTCGTCGAAACGACAACATGAGGGGGAATTGTTAGCGGTCCCCGATTCCAGTGAAACCACAATCAAAGTATTATTGCGTAAATTCCATAAAACGACCGCATCCTGTATAATTAAAGTGAAAAGCGATAGCTTATATGTTGTTTATTATTTTAAAAAAGTAAGTACCTGTCTACATACCTAGTACATACCTTTATGTAACTTTATACTAGTACTCTCATAGAGAGGAGGCCTGGGTCCCAGCAATGGGAACATTATAGGATGATGATGATGATACTAGTACTAGCTGCTGCCCGCTATTTCGTTCGCGGGGTTTTTTTATGGATATGAAAAATAGATGTTGGCCGATTCTCAGACCTACCCGATATGCACACAAAATTTCAAACAAATCGGTTCAGCCGTTTCGGAGGAGTATGGTAACTAACATTGTGACACGAGAATTTAGGTAAGTTAAAAGTTACAAAGGTTAAAGAGGTTAAAGATTGAATTTAGGGGTTCATATCTTTAGAAGTACTGATCCGATTCCGAAAATTCTTTCACTAACGGGAATCTACATTAGCCCTGAGTGTCATAGGCTACACTTAAAACGTTTCCAAGCCGCGAGTAAAAGCTAGTCTACATATAAAGAGGTAAAGTTTGTAAGTATGGATGTAGGGCGTAATCTTCGGAACTACTGATCTTTCAGTAATAGGAAGCTAACATAGAAAATATTATAGCCATAATATTTTAAAAGTTCCCGTGGCATAATTTACAATAACGCGAGCGAAACCGCGGCAAAAAGCTAGTTCTTAATAAAAATGACAAATAGGAAAGTACGTCAGTTTATACGATAGTACGTAGATGATTCGGAAGTATTAATCGGAACCTGAAGCTGAGTAGAACATATTCCTACTTGATACCTGGAGAAAAGCTAAACAAAGAATTCTTTTCCCTATAAACATGGAACGGGACGCTTACTTTTAAATTAAAATTCCCCAGTGAACCAATATCGACGAAAACGATCAACACCTCTCTGGAAAACGATTACAATGTGCTTTTTTTTGCCTTGTTTCTGCAAAAGAGCAATTGACGTAGTGGGGAGAGCGCGCCAGCCTCCACAATCGATTGTGTCTGACACTTCAACCAGTCCTGTGAATGAACGCCACGGGTTCCGTCAAATGCACACGGGGTTTACCTCAGACTGATGACATGAGCTACTCGAAATGTTACAAAAATTATCATAATCTGCCTAGTCTGTTCCCAAACTATCTTGGGGTCGGCTTTCAGTCGAACCAGATGTTACATGAAGCGACTGCCTATCTGACTTCCACAACCCAGTAACTGGGTAATACGATACCCCTTGGGAAGACTGGATGTCAGACTTTTGGCTTCTGACTACTCGTAACGACTGTCAAAGAACTACAAATGACAGCCGGGACCAACGGCTTAACGTGCTTTCCGAGGCATGGAGGAAATTCGGTATGTAATTATTTATGGTCACCCATCCACGGACCAACCTCGGCAAGCACGGCTTAACCTTAAAGATCGACCTGGGCGGCTGTTATTTATTAGCCACGAGCTCCTCGTTACAAAAAATAATATACTTAAAAAAATGTCCATTGCAGTACAGAAGGGGAATAAAACTAATGTTTTTGGGTTAGAGCCTGATAGTTTAATGATGGCTATGTTTTTGTGCGTAACGCTCGTTTAAAAGTTTCAGGCACTTTACGAAGAATCCGTAAGGTACAGACCGTAAAAAAATAACATACCTAGGGAAAATAGTTCGATCGCGTAAGTATCCGTGATTTAAACTTGGAGACTAATACAGCGTGTATCAGAAAGATTGTAAACTGAACAACGAATGCAGAAACTATTAGACCAACAGCCGTGAAAAATTATTAGCTGCCTGTATTTTGGTCGAGAAGGTTTTGAATTATTGTGTAGGAAAGCTGCATAATTTTTTCGTGATTACGTTGTTGGCCCCATGGAGAAAGTCGTCCAGTTTGATGGTGTTTATCACACTCTTAATTGTGACCACACCTTTCTAATCATCATCATCATCATCATCATCATCAGCCTATAATGTTCCCACTGCTGGGACACAGGCCTTCTCTCTATGCGAGGGAGTGGGCTGTAATCCACTACGCGGGCCCAGTGCGGGTTGGTAGATGTAACGTCTTCGAATTTTTAGTTCTAGGACATGCCGGTTTCCTCACGATGTTTCCCTTCACCGCTTTTGAGAGCAACCTCGGCAAGAGAAAACCTTTCTGATACATGCTGTATAATATTTTAAATATATTCAAAGAGACATAAAAAGTTACAAATATTTATGTACCATCATCATCATAACATCACGCCTGTAATCCCCGAAGGTTTAGGCAGAGGTGTACCCATTACGCCAGTCATGTTTGAGTCCCATGTAATAGGGGGCAAGCCTATTGACATCAACAAGGCTCAAATCTAGTCACCGTGGCTGCTACTGAGAAATAACTGATAGAAAAACCTAATAACACTTGCCCGACCTGGGAACCAAACCCCAGAATCTCATGCTCAGCAGTCGCGTTCGCTACCACTAGACCATCGCGGCAGCTACGTACTTACGTAGGTACGAACTATTCTTCAAAATATTATTCCAGATAATCTAATAAATAGTACGAATAGCTGACTGCAACATCAGTACGTTCCCCGAAACGTTGTTTCTAGGAATGGTATCCGATCTAATGTTTCGAGAATATGGCAACACAGACGTAAGTACCTTAGTTTTATACCCCCGTACCTATATATATCTAGCAATATTGGATTCTGCGGCATCTACAGATTGAAAATTTGATTAGGTACCAAGAACAAGATGGTTTTTCTGGCCACTTGCCTGGCGTTTTCGTATTGAGTGTTGTTTCTTTTTTTCGAAACGTAGCGTAGGTAATTCAACGCCTTATCTAACGAATATAAGGTGTATAAGAAGTACTTTTTGTTTATTGTAACCATTACCTATAGCAAAACTTTAATACCCAAACCAAAAGAAAGAAGGCGCTCTCTTTAACCGGTACGAGTACAAATATCAGCATTATGCTAGGTAGCCCTTGCCCTGAAGGGGAAGGGCCAGCGTAGCTCGCAAAATTCAGCCTACAGCTTCAATATACAGCTTGACACTGGCCGGCAAAATGCAAAAAACGAAAGAAAATTTGACTTTCGCGGTCTTTTCTCTTAAAAATTAAACCCATTTCAGTACGTCTACCATGAGTTGTCATAGTTAGATCGCTTGACGTAACTGCAATAGTTCCGTCAATACGCAAATACTATAGTTAGCTTTTTCAATTGTACCATGAGCTGTGTTGGTGCTTACTACTAATGTCATAGTTACAACTACACAGTGTTGTTATGTTGGCATCATTTTATGAAACGATGCTCACTTCACATTGCATATTTTCATCTCTTTTTAAATAATGCACGATGATAGAGACAAAAGACAGGTCATATGGTACTATTATCCAACAAAATGTAGAAAGTCGCCTGACTCACTCTTCTCAATGAAATCTAATGCAGCCCAAATTTATTCGTGTTACGACGGTTCATCAGCTTGGTGTCCGTTATGCAAGAAATCACACAAATTCTCAAAAGCTTCTTTGGTTAACTATAAAGTTACCCAAACCTGGTATCACTTAAAGTTTCAAGTGGATTTCCAAGTAGAACACGCATCTCACTTTGAAACTTTTTTGTGTTTGCGTCGTTCATTTTCTAATTCGGCAACGGCTTACATTTCCCATATCTTCCCGTGGGAGTCGTAAGAGGCGACTAAGGGACTTGCCAGAGAATGGGCAGCAGCGTTCTCTATGATTTTGTAACAACCGTACTGCGATCGCCAACCCGCCTGCCAAGCGTGGCAATTATGGCAAAACTCCCCTTCTTGGGGGAGGCCTATGTCCAGCAGTGGACGTCTTGTAACGGCTAGGACTACGCAGGGTAGGATGCGTAGGCCGCTGACAAGTAGGTAGGTAGGTTGTTGTTCAGTAAAACAGCCGGACTAGTTAATACATATATTTAGACTATGCTAGGTCGCGGGTACGCTGTCACTGAGTTCTGTTCCGTTCACTATCACTGTAATTAACCGGAGGGTACCGTCCCTTGGCAGCACGTGCAGACGTGGGGGGCCTGTCAGTACAGGCTCAGCAGTAGACCTCCGGAACTGTAGCGGCCAGGGTTGCGCAGGGTAGACTGCGCAGGCACCGGCTCGCGTGGCGGTAAGCCGCAGGTGAGCAGGCCAAGACCTGGTCAGCGCACTGGCACAGCAGTGGGTAGCTTGCTTAGCTGGCGAGCGTAGGCAGCGTGCAGGAGCAGGCAAGGGTACAGCAGTAGGTAGCGTGCTTGGTAGCGCGCTTAGGTAGCGCGTGTGGCGTAGGCAAGGGTACAGCACTCAGCCTGAGCGAAGAGCCCCTAAAACCGGGGCTCACACTCACAGAATCTTGAGGTCAGAGAATAACTTCCTTCAGCTAAGCTAGCGGAAAAGAAATGCTCGAACCATAGCGTCCTGTCAAAAACTAGAGTTGTATCGCGTTTTTAGTGAGGTCCCTAGTTACTTACTAATAGTGACATTTTAGAATCACTCGACTAATTTCAGTTGAGAACCTTACAACGCTACAGTCTTTTGGCTGAAATGATGATGATGATAACATTTCCCACACAAAAAGTGATCTATTAAACATTATAATTAAAAAATAACAAAATTGATCGCAAACTATAGTCTTTTCACGGAACAAAATGTCGGTGAGTGCTGCAACTACAATAGTAATAGTTCGTTACTATGACATTTGTCAAATTTGTAACTTATGGTACAAAATTCTAAGCAAATGAAGCCCAAACTACAGTCGCTGTAGTATAGTTTACTACACGGTGACGTAGGATAGATAACTATGTGACTCATACTGCGCATTTTAGTACCCAACTATCCGCTAGAGGCGCTGTAAAAGTTTTCATACATTTTTTTAACTACAGACGCTAGCTTGTACAGATTGTTAAAACTCATGGTAGACGTACAGATCGACACCGGTATGGCGTATCGATATCGACTAGACTTGCATGATAGCATACACAGTCTGCCATTGACGGGCGGCTCCGGTCTCGCTTTGAAATAGGCCCTAGTCAGCACTGGTTATCATTTCTATTTGCACTCTCTTCAAGCTGTTGGTTGGATAGGAACAGTAACTTTCCATGAAATTCTATGCTACATGTACGTAGAGACTTCATACTAGTCATGGATACATAGATATAATTAACCTACGCAATACACATCCATATTTGAAGACAAAGAACAAAGAGAGCAGCTAATTCTTATTTAGCATATCACATCACTCACATTTTCTGCTCACTAGTCATTTCATAAAGGTGGGAAATAAATGTAGGTACCTATGGGTATTCAACCACTCATTACCTGCTATGGGAAATTCTGTATTAGGTACCGAGTCGACATAAAGAGAAATCGGCGTAGCAAGAGATTCCATAGGGCATTCATCAATTCCTGAAAAAATAGTTATTTTTAAAGTTTCAGACCACATTACATAACACAACTACGTGGTTTTCGTGTCAACCATTTTAACAAGCGTATATTAGAATTCTACTTGAAAACCGGAAGCACGTACGCAATCTTTAGCACCCAATAAATTAATTTATTCTAAAGATGTCACAAACAATTTAGACCCAATTCCGATTTAGCCCACGTACCCTTTAATCAAAGATTAAAGCTGAACCAACAATGAATTATCCGAAAGTGGTACAGCACCAAAATGGAACCTTTGTCATCGCCAGGACAAACAACAATCGTATGTTTTAAATCATCGCGCGATGACACAAATGTTTCGACAACACGCTCATTTGAAACCCGGCCAACGACAAACTCACTGAGAAATTGAAATATCTTTTGTAATGATTAATAATATCATTAATTCTCTGCTACAGTTTTATTGTGTCTTCCCATTCTATTCTCGGAATTCGACAATTTGAATACCTACCTACCTAGTATATTTTTTTTGCGAGTCTTGTAATAAAGTTAGTCGCGACGATTTTCTCTGAATTATTGTGAAAAACATGTCTAGTGCTTATCCTCAACGGAGGTGTTTCATAGAATTGATTCTAATTGCGAAAAAAATATAAGCAGGTAGGTACTGAATTAGATTCTCATACGCAAATTGTGTTTGTTGAAGACACGACTTGTAAACATAGTCTATTTTTATCTTCGAATTATAAAAAAATAACTTATCTGAATATGTAGAATATCAGTATCTTAAATAGTAGGTCTCCAAAAATTGCAAATCGTGTTACGCAAAATTGTGTTACCTACTATCAGATAGCGGCGATTAGTAAGAGATTGGCGTGCGCGGACAGCGTCAGTTTGGAAATGGAAGTCGACGAAGAGTTAATACTATATTTACTGTGGTTTTTCATAAAAAAGCAGTATTGGCACCTTTTTATTCTGTGGTATTGGGTGCATTGTGCATTTAGTATTATTATATGGCGAGAAAGAGAGAATGTTTGAGGACTGTTTGAATGAAGATCCGATATTGTAGGTCTTTTCACCACTTCATCAATAAATCATTCAGTGTAGAAACGCGCGTGCTTTTGTTCTGACGTACGAATCGCGCGGGGCCGCAACTTAACGTTGAAGTAAGGCTCTTTAATCTATGCCAGACATACTCAACCTTTTTTTTTAAAGGGGCCAGAAACACACGTTTAGGTCATGGTGTTGTGGGCCGCAAGCAACAATTATTTCGGTGTTAATAAAAATAATTCAAAATTTACGACGCTTTCTTTATTACTTATTTTTTTTTATTATTATTAAAAAAAGAAAATGTGGTTGAAAAGCCACATGCGATGTAGACCAAATTTTGAAAGAGCTTTCACAAACAATAACTTTAAATTTTAACAAAGATGTTTATCATATTATGTTTTAATGAGTTTTTTGATACTGTGAACACTTTTTCAAAACTTGAGCATAACCACGATGAAAAGAAATGATGAAATTAAAACTGGCCCATAGCTTCATAGTTATGTAACTGCACTAATGAACGAATTAAAAAAATAGTTGTTACTCCAGGTGTGCCAATCAGAAAGGCCCGTCGTCGGCCACATGCGGCCCGCGGGCCACAGGTTGAGTATGGCTGGTCTATAACTTAGCAATGGCAGTTCTAGCGGTTGAGTGGCGTTACCCGCGCGGCTTGACTAACCTCGCGGTTACGTCTGAATATCACTTAAATACGCGGTTCCCGTCATGTGTAAACTCAGGCTTAGTGCTATTTCATGATTTTTTTTGTCGAGATGACGTCGTTTAATATGTCTAAATGAATAAGTAGGGAGTACTTTTTCATTTTAACTAGAAGAAATAATTATGTACGTTAATCCTCGAAATGGTTACAATCTCAATCCCCAGTGAAATACTGATCCAAGCAGTTATTTAAACAAACGATTAGTTAATTAACACTCAAGAATATTGGTTAGTTACTTCCAAATTCTGGAAATAATCGTCTCGTAATCAAAACTTTGATTAGGTAATTAATTAACCGAGCACAATTTTCAAACGATTAACGTTTAACATCGTGAGCGAATAACATTATTGATTATGGCAGCCGAATCTCAGAAATAGATGCATCGGGCCATCGGCAACGAGTTCAAAAATAATTATCAGCAGTTTAGTAGCCATTGTGAATAAGTATTCGTAGCTTAAAATTCGGCTATGCAAAGCACGTTTCTCAATCATCATGAATGGTTAAGCGATTTGTACGGGTATTAACTTGATCTCGGCCCCTGTTTTTAGTCGCCATTGAAGCAGCGGGCCTTCCTAGGTTACGCGCGACAGCTGCGAACACTGTTCGGCGAATGGGGGGGGGTGGGAATGATGCCCGGAATATTGAGTGAGTTCACATAAATAATCAGGCTTTATTGTGGCTGGGGTGTATCCTACAAGGCTACAACATGGTTTATTTTTGTTCTGTGTTTATTATTAATAAACTGCTGAAGAATCTCCAATCTTATACCATAGACAAAGGAAAGAAGTAAAAAATTCTAGTAGAAAGTACAGCGTAATTAGTGTAATTACTATTAGAAATTCATGGTAAGCTTGAATTTGGGGGATGTATTTAATAAGGGAATTGCAGAGTACTATCCCGTAGGTACCTTAGTATTTTAGTATGATATTTGGGAATTGATGAGTACTAGGCAGTACCTTACTACGAGTAGTAATCAGATAGGTACTGAGTTTTGGGTGTTATCGGCTGACTAGTAGGTTCATGGGCAGAAGCAGAGACCATATGACGGCCTATAAGCACTGCTCCGAACTCGAAGCCTCGATTGCCCGATTTGGCTCGATTGACTCGATCGTAGATTAGGTAAGGTGGGTGGACCATGGAAGGCCACGCTCCTTTGAAGGCCAACTACCTATTAAAAAGTCGTAGTTATGGACATGTAAAGACATTCCTTCTACTACACAGTAAGATCCATCAAACATAAGGCCACAAACGCGGCGGCGAGTCGATCGTGCCGCTATTGTCGCCGTGCGATCAAAAACTTAGTTTTGCCTCAATTTAAGTTAAAATATTGATAGTGTTCCTAGGAAAGCCGGTGGATCCTTATAAGGCCTATCAAAAATTTGACGGTTGGCCTTCCTATGGTACATTATTTTGTTATAATTATTTTCGTCTTTTAATCTTAAGAATAGTTGATTTTAAACATTCCTGACTACAAGGCTTTTTATAACTAAAGTAGTCTGTAGTTTCTATTATTTTATTATAATTAATATGAAAAAGTCATACTCATAATTGTTAGTTTGGCCTTACAAAGAACGCACCCTTAAGAAGGCCATTTTGGGTAAAAGTTTTTAATTTTATTATAAAACACGTTGGCAAGTTATTTGATGAGTATATAATACTCATTTCTACTACTATTTTTAAATAACTTCCATTAATATATTCTTAGTGATACGATGGCGTCCAAGTAATGTTCTTTGAGTTTTTTATAGATGATAAAGATATATTGAGCATTTAATGTTTCGCTTAAATGATAGAGCTTATTAAGTAGTTTTAGTAAAAGCGGATATATTTATTGTTACAGTTCTATTTTTAAGTTTAACGACTGCTGTATAATATTGGCCTTGTTTGGAGCCGTGTTCCTTGCAAGGCCATTTGGAAGAGCTTTATAAAACTTAAGTTTAATAATAAGTTAAACTTAAGTTTTATATAAGTTTAATAGTGATTATAGTTAGGTAAAAAAAAGTGATTTATATGGTGCACAATAAAACAAAGTATTACTTAATAATTCGTTTCCTTCATTTATCCAGTAAATAAACGAATAAAAAGTGTTTAATCGTTAGAGTGGCTTTCCATGGTCCTTCCACCTTACATAGCAGATCCCTGATTGACGAAACTTACCCAACACCATCCTCATTCTATCATCGGAAAAGCAGAGATACGGCAAAGCGTCACCGTTATATGGTTGAAGTTCCACGAACAGAACAAAGCGCTAAAGGAATTATATGACCCCGTGACGGGGACATAGATTACGGGGACAACGGGAATACAGGGCTTCCACATTTATTGTGCGAACCGGCAGTCTGTGGAGTTCACTGTCGGCTTCTCTGTTTTCTTCTCTGATCTTTATAATCTGGCTCTGTTCAAAGTTAGAGTGAACCCAAAGACATACAATATGGAAGGCTTTGAAATTTCTTTGAGTGAATCGTTTTCTTCTAGGCTAGCGTGCTAAGCGCGCTTCACATGAGGCGAGTTGCGCTAAGCGCGAGCGCGTTTAGGATGAAAAATCTTAAGAAATAATTTTATACTAAAAACCATACTGGGTGCAACGTGAAAAATTGTACGAAAAACGATATTTATTTGTACGCAAACACAGTATTATAAATTCGTGCTCCTGCTCAGTTCTCTCATCAACATTCCGAGAAGAGATAAATAATTAATTTCAATTTTAGCGTTGGCTGTGAGAGTCTTCTAGGTAAGCGAGTTTCCGAGAAGTTCTGTCCTCGGGGCACCTTTAGGGCACTGTACCGTTTTATCATGTCATAACGTTTAGAATCCAATACTGGTTAATTTAATTGGCTTACTAGTAACTGCTTGTGATTGCTTGAGCTTACGATTAAATATACCTTTGAAGTAATTGAATACAAGTATAGACCAGGAACACGTCTTGTGCACGTAGACACGACTTTTCGAAAATACAAGATTTTTGTGAGATGTGAAGCTTTTAGCAGTACAGGAGCTCAAAGTAATATTATTTCGCATCAACCAAAACGCTTTAGACAACGTTTTATCATGGAGGGTTAACCCCTGTAGGGTGGACGAATGTAACAAACTCATTTTAAAATATTTTCATATCATAGACATCAGTGACTTTGTCATTGCTATTGTTTTGTCAATGTCTAGGAGCGTTTATAAAATACACCTACGGCATTTCATACAAACTTTCAAGTCGTTATTTTCCGAAATGACTGAACAGATTTTAATGAAACTTCCTACGCATAAGCAGTATACATAGGTCTAAAATTCATCATTCGGTCATTTTCGAATAATAATGTTACAGCTAAATTAGACCGATTTTTAATTATCTATAGAAACAGCAATTTCCAATTATCTTCATTTTTAAAAGATATTTAGAAAATGTTTTTTAGTAACTTTTTAGACCTATGTATACTGCTTATGCGTAGGAAGTTTCATTAAAATCTGTTCAGTCATATCGGAAAATAACGAAATGAAAGTTTGTATGAAATGTCGTAGGGTATAAACGCTCTTAAATAAACATTAATTTTAAACTTATGACGATTATTATTATTCTTATCACTACGATACGGTTTGCCCATGCATACACTTTCTGCTTCAGGAAGTCGATGCGCTCTGTGATACGGGACATATAGTCTCGAAGACTAATATCAGAACCACAAATGCCCGCCTCACAAAGCGCATCACTCGAGGGCAATTGTTGCCCTCCCTGAAGCAGATTAGTTTGCCGATGAGTGTTCTGGCCCTACTATACGTCGCTCAATTCTGCATTGCCAAGCCGGTACGGCAGGTTTAGGTCGTGTAGCTCTGTCATCAGAAAATTAGACATGAGCTACACGACAGCCGCACAATACAGGATTGAGTGCGCATCAGTGAGGTCTTCGCAGTTATCAAAATAGTAGCGAATCCAGAACAGCCACCAGCGCCCTATTTCTGTTATGCATGGGCAAACGAGGTTAGCGTGGCCTAAGTTCAGGCGACATGTACCGATATTCTCGAATCGCACCTTCCAAAGCTCTCCTCATTTCCTCACTGCATTGGGTACTTACATTAGTAGCCACGACATTACTCTCTTCATCAGCGCGATAAAATAACTGACTAGACTGTGGTGGATCCACAGCCTGCGACGGAGGGAAAATGACGTGGCTACTCTGCATTTCAGTTCGCAAGCGATCAAGTACGGTGTCGTCCAACATAATTATGATTACGTTGGATGACCTGCACCTGATCCGACAATCGTTGCGCCGACACGTTGACAGCTGGCTCAAGCACCTGAAACAGAGAGAGCATCCGAACACGGTACGCGGTCAGGTTGTTTCCTCCCCCTGTACCCCATAGTATGAGCGCATGACATTTTCATTGATGGCTTGCGTCCATCGCATGCGCTGCACACTTCCGCCGGGAGCTGGGACCCTATTAGAGGCCGTCCGGTGGCCGGCGTCCTCCCCGTCGACGAGCAGGTGGTGGCGTCGTGGGCGGAGAGAAGTACTCGTCGCTGTCGCTCGACGCAACTGCCGCGCTGGTGTCACAGCACTCACGTTGAGGCTGGATTCCGGCGGCGGCGAGGCGGAGCGGGGCGACGAGTCCGAAGGCGGTAGGCGTGCACGAAAAGCAGCTGATCTCGTCAACATTATTCGTCTTTCATGATTTCATTCTGTGATACATTTTCTTTTGACATGGTCTGACATAATGTCAGATCAATCGCTTTCGAAATGTTTCAGATTTTTTTTTTAGGGTTCCGTACCCAAAGGGTCAAACGGGACCCTATTACTGAGACTTCGTTGTCCGTCCGTCCGTCCGTCCGTCCGTCTGTCACCAGGCTGTATCTCATGAACCGTGATAGTTAGCCAGTTGAAATTTTCACAGATAATGTATTTCTTTTGATGCTATAACAACAAATACTAAAAACAGAATAAAATGGGTGGATGGGTCTATATAACTGGCGAAATTTGGGTGTAATATTAGGTACCACCTTTCGTGCATGTCAGACGTGATGTTATGTTATGTTGTATACTTGTACAATTTATTATAATGCTTGTGCTATTATAGTGCTGCATGGGTCTTTTAGCACATGGCCCTAATGGGAACTAACGCGGCCGTCTTGTCTTTTCAGTACCTTAATATAGCAATGATAATATTCTTGTTAGTGGTGTGACCGTCGGACTGCCAAGTCATAGATCTCGAGTTCGAACTCAAGACACACACCTCTGATTTTCATGTACGTATTGTATAATATCACTTGCTTTGACGAAGGAAAACATCGTGAGGAAACTAAATAATTTCAGACAGATATTTCTTGACAGCATATAAAACCAAGTCAGAGGCCCATCATCATCATCATTTCAGCCGAAAGACGTCCACTGCTGGATATAGGCCTCCCTCATTATGGCAAAACCCCCCGTTTTGCCATAACGCTTGTCAGACGTGTTGGCGATCGCAGTGCGGTGGTTGCAAAATCACAGAGAATGCTGCTGCCATTCTCTGGCAAGTCCCATAGTCGCCTCTTACGACACCCACGGGAAGATATGGGATGGTGTTATTCTTTACGTCCGACACCATACAGACAAGGCACATAGGCGGCAGAGTGCGCTCCTGACGATGTCATTCAGGCGCTGAAAGTGACATGAACCTGTATTCAGCCCATCCCTATGCAATAGCAGACAGGTAGGACGGTTAGGGCGCCTTCAAATTAGCCGCAAAGAGCCACGCGGTTGCAGCGCGGCGGCAGCGCTGCAACCGCGTGGCTTAGTCTTCTTTTTTACATAGTATAAAACAAAGTCGCTTCCCTCCTTTTGCACGCTTAGATCGTTGAAACTACGCTACGGATTTTGATGCGGTTTTCATGAATAGACAGAATGATTCATTAAGATGGTTTATTATGCATAATTTATCCCTGTAAAACATCAAAGTACGAACGAAGTCGTGGACAGCGGGTATGTTATATTAATAAACGTTTATTGCTATATAGGTGACCGGTCGTGCGTGTGTTGTTTTACTTACCACGACATACAGCGGTTACCTAATATGACATGAAATGCTAACAATTATTACTGTTGTACCAAGAACTGAAAGTGTTTGTGTTATCCTTATCAGTTTCAAAGTTGATGTCGGCTATGACGGGTTCTTTCTATGAAATCGTTCTTTTCGCTATTGAATTATATGATAATTCGATTACCGTCTTATTGTACGAGTTATGAATTAATGATGCAGAATATATTGATGGAATGAATTTGTGTTTTACTTGGAATAGTATTTTGTAGACAGTTTATTTTCCTAGGTAGTCATTATTATTTTTTTAATCACTGTTCTTCTTAAATTAATACTGTGATAAATTAAATAAATTTATTGCCCGGACGTTTATTTATGACTTGTTTAGTTTTGAAACGAAACTAACTTTATTTTGGATTTTCAACCTATTTCATTTTATGTCAAGTAGAAACTCTTTTACATGTAAAAAAATGTAGAAGACTCGTACCAATGAAAAACTCTAGCAGAAAAAAAACATTATTTGAAATATGCTTGACATTCGAAACAAACAAAAAAAGCGTATAAAAGCCCTGCAACTTTATTGTATTGTCACTTAGCAATCATATTTCAAATCTTCAACATACAGTGTCAAAAAATAAATAAAAAAAAATCTTCAAAAAAAAAGTGAAAAGTCACAAGCTCGCTTCCTCTACAGTTAAATTGTTTTGCGACGGTTGCGTTTCGTTGAGCAGTAATCTACTACGACAAGATGCCTTGCTATCCTTGCGGAGGTTGTTGCAGCCCGTGCTGCAGCCCTTGCTGCAGCCCCTGCTACTCGTGTTGTTCCCCGTGCTGCGGCGGCTGTTGCTACGGCGGCTGCTGCTGAAGCCTGCGGGCCAAGGCCCCGCTGCGCTGCGGCCGGTCGTGATGAAGCAGCGTGGCAAATGCTTAGCGCCCATGCTCCGTTCTGAGCTAAGCTCCTCGTGCTGCCTGTGGCCGCGAGTACGACGTCGAGCGGGCGTCGAGCCTTGCTCCGCCGAGCGCAAGTACGGCCCTCTCTGAGCTCGGGAGGGTCCTATGCTGCAATTGGACTCGACCACGGTGCCTGCCGACCGGATCAAACGGACTTCAAGCGATATCCTCCGGTTGACCACAGCGTACGTGTGGGCCTCCAACGAAGATATATCGCGGTTATGCCGTCCGCAGTCATATACAGTGTTTATGTATGGATTTTGTATTATAAATATACGTCAGGTCACATTTTATGTTCTTCTTTTTGTTTTCTCGATACACTCTATCGCCTCAGTTAGGCCTAGTGCACGCGTATTTTGATCTTCAGAGAATACTTTGCACTCCTTTGCACTCTGACACTCCTCGCCTTTGCACTCTGACACTCCTCGCCTTTGCACTCTGACACTCCTCGCCTTTGCACTCTGACACTCCTCGCCTTTGCACTCTGACACTCCTCGCCTTTGCACTCTGACACTCCCTCCTCGCCTTTGCACTCTGACACTCCCTCCTCGCCTTTGCACTCTGACACTCCCTCCTCGCCTTTGCACTCTGACACTCCCTCCTCGCCTTTGCACTCTGACACTCCCTCCTCGCCTTTGCACTCTGACACTCCCTCCTCGCCTTTGCACTCTGACACTCCCTCCTCGCCTTTGCACTCTGACACTCCCTCCTCGCCTTTGCACTCTGACACTCCCTCCTCGCCTTTGCACTCTGACACTCCCTCCTCGCCTTTGCACTCTGACACTCCCTCCTCGCCTTTGCACTCTGACACTCCCTCCTCGCCTTTGCACTCTGACACTCCCTCCTCGCCTTTGCACTCTGACACTCCCTCCTCGCCTTTGCACTCTGACACTCCCTCCTCGCCTTTGCACTCTGACACTCCCTCCTCGCCTTTGCACTCTGACACTCCCTCCTCGCCTTTGCACTCTGACACTACTCGCCTTTGCACTCTGACACTCCCTCCTCGCCTTTGCACTCTGACACTACTCGCCTTTGCACTCTGAACACACGCCCCTTCGTCTGAAGTTTTACCTACCTAACCAGGACTGGACGTGGGTGGGCAGCCTAGAGGCGTATCCACATGCCGGCGGATTTCAAACCGCCTCGCTGATTGCTCAAAAGTCAAAAAAAAAGTTTCTAATATCTCATCATTTCAGCCCAACTGCTGGACATAGGCCTCGCGCAAGTGTCGCCACATTGACATTTTGGGGGGTTTTGCCATAATCGCCACGCTTGGCAGGCGGGTTGGCGATCGCAGTACGGTTGTTACAAAAGCACAGAACGCTGCTGCCCATTCTCTGGCAAGTCCCTTAGTCGCCTCTTACGACACCCACGGGAAGATATGGGTGATGCTATTCTTTACGTCCGACACCATACACCCTTTCCTTGCCTACCCGTAAATTAGTCTTTTGACATGGTATTATGCGTATTGCATATTTTGCGTATGTCAAATTGCGTATTTAAAATAATTAATCAATACGCGTGTTGGTGATCATACGTGTCGGCTCAGGCGCAAAATGTCGCTTTCGCAAAATGTCTCTTTCGCAAAATGTCTACTTTTAGTAAAATATCTCTTTGTCATAATGTCGCTTTCGCAGAATGACTCTTTCTCAAGATGTCGCTTTCGCAAAATGCCTCTTTCGCAAAATGTCGCTTTCTCAAAATGCCTCTTTCGCAAAATGTCGCTTTCGCAAAATGTCGCGATTGTAACTTAGACAAAAATTTTGCAGTTAGTGGGTCGTTTGGTCATTATGCGTCAAAACGGTCTTAGGGGCAAACAGAAATTTGAAAAAAATATAAGATTAAAAGAGAAGATTTTGTTTCTGTGTCAGAAACAAAATCTTCGAAAATTTGGCTGTCTTTGGCCCTTACGATACGCAAGCTGAAAGATCGGCCGACACTTAGAATATTTTTTCAATTTTTTTATTTTTTCTTAATATTTCTCATTTTCTTTTACACCACCTCATAGTTTTCTACTAGAGCAACAGTTTCTTTCCAGAAAAAAAATCATCTGACCTACCATTTTGGAAATATAGATCGTTTTATAAAAATTAAATAAAATTCGGAGGCCTATAATTCGGAAACAGTGCGTCTTGGGTCCATACTTCTCAGAACCTAAATGGTTTCTATGGTCAAGGTTAACCCGAAACTGATATTTTTTTCAAATTTCTGTTTGCCCCTAAGACGACCCACTAACCGCAAAATTTTTGTCTAAGTTACAATCGCGACATTTTGCGAAAGCGACATTTTGCGAAAAAGGCATTTTGAGAAAGCGACATTTTGCGAAAGAGGCATTTTGCGAAAGCGACATTTTGAGAAAGTCATTCTGCGAAAGCGACATTATGAGAAAGAGATATTTTACTAAAAGTAGACATTTTGCGAAAGAGACATTTTGCGAAAGCGACATTTTGCGCCTGAGCCTACTAATAATGGCATTCTGCGTATTGCACATTTTGCGTATATGTCAAAATGCGTATTTAAAATTAGTCGGTACGCGTGTTGGTCATTATGCGTCAAAACGCTTTTGCGGATGTTCTCATTTCCTCCGAGCATAGCCTCTCCATTGCCCTTTGGGTGACTTTAAGCCTTCTGATGAGGCCCATTGTGAGCGCCCGCGTTTCGGTCCCATATGTAATTACTGGCAACACACACTGGTCTGGACTTTCGCATTGAGACACTGCAGTAAGTTGGACGAGAAGATACCACGCAACTTCCCGAACGCTGCCCAGCGAGTCTGATTCGACGATTGACCTCTTGAAACGCACATATTTCATTACTATTATATTCATACATATAAGACTTTATATTTTTAAAGAAATATATTCGTAAATTATAAATACTTGTATCGCAATCACATTTGTAGCTATAATTTAGATATTATGTGTTTTTTTTTTAATTTATATATGTAGTCATTAGTTCCATTTAATTTGTATAGGTACAATATTCTCTCTATTATGGCATTCGCACTTCTCATTTTAACTCAACGGGGACAACGGGCATAATTTGAAAAGCATTTATTACAAGAAATTAAAGGGGAAAGCGTACGGGGAGAACGGGAAGTAATTTTAATTATTTTATTAAATTCCCTTTGTCCCCTTTAACGGGAATATGGCCTACGGGGACAACGGGAATACAGGATTTTGCCGCCGGCTTTACCTGCCGGCCTGCAGATGCGGTTGCAACAACACGTATCAGAAGGACAATCTAGTAAAATGCCCTTGTAGGATAAATGACGTTAAAGCAAAACGACCTACTAGTAAAACGTCTGTGAAATTTAAATCGACACTACACCACTACGTATCGAAGCCGCAAGCAAACTGCCGCCGGCATGCCGCAGGTAAAAGATGCATGTGCCGGCGGCATCGCCGGCGGCCTGGCCGCCGTCCGTGCCGCCGGGCTAGTGTGGATGCGCCTTTACCTTTATGTGTGGAAACGCCATTATGGCCTGCAGATGCGGTTGCAACGACACTACCACTCCGTATCGAAGCCGCAAGCAAACTGCCGCCGCGAGCGCAGCGAGCGATGCGAGCTCGAAAATCTTTGATCCCTACTCGGATTCTTTTTGTTCTTCTACACTAATATTATAAAGAGGAAAGATTTGTATTTTTGTATGTAACGAATAAACTCAAAAACTACTCGACCGATTTTAAAAATTCTTTCACCATTAGAAAGCTACATCTTACCGAGTAACATAGGCTATATACATATTATCGCGCTAATAACTTAGGGGGGTGAGCAATATTGCATTAAGTCCACACACACACCATTGGCGATCGCAGTACTTACGGTTGTTACCAAAGCACAAATAACGCTGCTGCCCATTGTCTGACAAGTCCCTTAGTTGCCTCTTACGACACCCACGGGAAGATATGGGATGGTGCGCAAAAAAACCACAACACTAGTTATCCTTATTGATTTATTACAGAAATTCGAATAGAATGAATTCTGTCAAGTATTGCTAAATTGAGAGAGTATAATACGACTATACGATGCATCCACCACACTTATTCAGCTCTTCAGCTTTTGTCCGTAGAAAATAACAACGATTTTGTATGAAAATGCGTACGCGTCCGTTCAGCTTTCCGCGTCTATTCTGTTTTTGCGGCAAACAGGTATTGAATAAGGACAAACATGTTTTTAGCATGCGAATGCTATAGATAGAGTTCATCAGAACCATCCGTGTTCAACAGTCCACTTCAGCGCTGAACGTGGCGGAACAGCGCTGAACGTGGCGGAACAGCGCTGAACGTGGCGGAACAGCGCTGAACGTGGCGGAACAGCGCTGTATACGGGTGGTTCTCCCTGTATTCCTGTTGTCCCCGTAATTCTCGACTCCTCGTCGACCAAGTTGCGACCTGCATAGTTCCTGCATATATTTGATTAGAAAGAGTATGTAATCGCTTCTTAAATATCCAGTGCCGTACGCAGTAGATAGAAGCGCTTCAGCGGAGACAACATGTTATGACGGCTTTTTACAATGTAACGATACTGCACGTGGCTGATAGAGGCAGAACTGTATTCGTGTTACCAAAATCGTTCAGCGAAACGCGAATGGAGCTGAATAAATGTAGTTAGTCCGTTAGCGAACGAAGCGAGCGAGAAAATATCCAAACCATATATATCCATACCAATCTTGAATTTGCCGCCCTCTGAGTTTGTGCCCGGGGCCCACCCATCCACAAAATATAATTTGGCTATAACTCAAAGAGAACCACGCTCGCGCTGGCCTGTAACAGGTATACTACGACCCATGCGGCGGGGATATACTTTAGCTGCTTCAGCATAAGAAACTGAGCTATGTGCCATGTGTGTTTTAATCTGTTTTTTTTAGATAATTCAGGACAAGATTTATTAATGGCATAGTGAAAGCCAGAGCACAGACAGCAAGATGCATTTTCTACTTCCCTTTCACAGCTATCTCCAGTATGGCCTTGACCACATTTATAACAGCGAGGTTAGATCTGCACTGAATTTTAGTGTGTCCAAAACGACAGCAATTGAAACATTGAACAAGGCTTCAACAATAATACAGTAAAAAATTACCATTACCGAAGAAAAAAAAAAAAACTACAAAACTATAAATTAAAGAAGAGAGCACTAAAACTAAACTACTGATCCTATTTTACAGTATTTTATAAAATAATTAATCTTTAATTTAAAAAAAACCGGTCAAGTGCGTGTCAGGCCACGCTCAGTTGACGGTGAGTAACGGGCTAGCTCACCGTCCGTCCGTCTTATGACGACAGACCGTGCCGACGGCGCGTTCGTGTTCCACGCGCGCCTCAAGGAGATGTCAGCAAATCGGAAGGGGTCCGAGAGGACCGATGCCTGCCAGGGCTGCGGGTTGTTCGAAAGAGATACCGTGCCCCTGGAACGCAAAGGGCTAAGAAGGAACATGGATGGGTTTTAGTCAGTCAAGTCTGACACTCCCTTCTGGCCTAAGATCCCGCCATACAAGGACCTTCACCGAGCTGGTTATTGGATGAAACTTATTTTATATTAAATTTAATATATCAATAAATATATTGCATATGGGTTGTCTAAAAAAATTCAGTCCAGGATATGATAAATAATTTTTTTTTTAACAAAAAATTTTGGAACCTTTCACTGGTTTGGTTAATAAACAAATTCCATACCAATCGAAAGTGTAAAGCTCATAAAATATGCAAACGTTAGGTTGCCTTTTTTAATTCATTAACCAGACGGGTGCAAGTTACTAGTATCGATTTACCTGTTTATACCTGCCTACCCGAGAGTTGTGACGGGAAAAGAAAAGGCAACCAAACGTTTGCATATTCTATGGGCTATATACTTTCGATTGGTATGGAATTTGTCTATTAACCAAACCGGTGAAAAGTTAAAAAAAAAAAAAAAATGTCCTGACTGAAATTTTTTAGGCAACCAATATGCAATATATTTATTGACATATTAAATTTAATATAAAATAAGTTTCATCCAATTACCAGCTCGGTGAAGGTCGTTATATGGCGGGATCCTATACTACCCCTATTCCGGGGTTAGTCCATCTAGTTATACTATTAGTTATACAATATAACAGATTGGACCAAAAAAGTCTTATTTGTTATACTGCTCCGTCTAGTTATACTATTAGTTATACAATATAACAGAATGGACAAAAAAAGTCCAATTTGTTATACACTCTCACGCTCAATATTGCTCTTATTGGATTCGAAAAAATTAATAGAGGTTTGTCCATGTTGTTAAAATGAAACAACAAAATAATATGCAAAGGAGGGGTCCTAGCTCCCGGCGGAAGTGTGCAGCGCATACAATGGACGCGAACCATCAACGTAAACGTCATGCGCTCATACTACGGGGCTACAAAGGGAGGAAACAACCTGACCGCGTACCGTGTTCGGATGCTCTCTCTGTTACAGGTGCTTGAGCCAGCTGTCAACGTGTCGGCGCAATGATTAGATCAGGTGCGGGTCATCCAGCGTAATCATATGTTGGACGATACCGTACTTGATGCGCTGGTGGCTGTTCTGGATTCGCAGTTGTCAAACTATTTTGATAACTGCGAAGATCTCACTGATGCTCACTCGATCCTGTATTGTACGATCTTCGCATTTATCAAAATAGTTTGACAACTGCGAATCCAGAACAGCCACCAGCGCTCTATTTGCATGGGCAAACGAGGTAAGCGTGGCCTAAGTTCATGCGACATGTACCGATAATGTCGAATCGCACCCTCCAAAGCACTCCTCATTTCCTCACTGCATTGGGTACTTACATTAGTAGCCATGACATTACTCACCTCGTCAGCGCGATCGACTACCTGACTAGACTGTGCTGGGACAAAAGCCTGCGAAGGAGGGGCAATGACGTGGCTACTCTGCATTTCAATTTGCAAGCTATCAAGTACGGTGTCGTCCAACATATGATTACGCTGGATGACCCGCACCTGATCCGATAATCGTTCCGCCGACACGTTGACAGCTGGCTCAAGCACCTGTAGCAGAGAGAGCATCCGAACACGGTACGCGGTTAGGTTGTTACCTCCCTCTGTAGCCCTGTAGTATGAGCGCATGACGTTTACGTTGATGGTGCGCGTCCATTGCATGCGCTGCACACTTCCGCCGGGAGCTGGGACCCTGCCTTTATTTTGTTGTTTCATTTATAGCAGTTTAAATGCAGGTATATACAACAACATGGACAAATCTCTATTTTTTTTTTTCGAATCCAATAAGAGCAATATTGAGCAGTATAACAAATTGGACTTTTTTTGTCCATTCTGTTATATTGTGTACCTAGTAGTATAACTAGAAGGAGCAGTATAACAAATAAGACTTTTTTTGTCCAAACTGTTATATTGTATAACTAATAGTATAACTAGATGGACTAACCCCTATTCCGCTGCGCCCAGAGCGGAAGAAGTAATTTGATGATTTCCCATCCTAAAAAACCTAAAATAAAAATAAAAAAACTCAGTTTAGGGTTCCGTAGTTTTTATAACAGCCAAGTGCGGGTCGTATTCGCTGACTGATAGCTTCTTACCATGCTCTAACTAAAAGCCAAAGATGACTACATACCTAATTTGATTTCCTATACAAACAAAAATAACTGTTTTATATAAAACTTATTTAAGAATAAAACTGCGCGATACAACTGACACTTAGCGCCATCTATCGACATTTCTATGGAGTTGTTCGAAATTTTCGAGTCAAATACAGTTTGTCGACTATTACTCGTAAACTTGTAAAGTCCACTTAAGTTTGATAGTTTTCCTTTAAACTTCGTTATATATAGGTACTACTGCCGTGACATTTGTATTTCTAACTACAACCGTTTAGTCTGTAGAGGGGGGGGGGGGACATTTGACCCTAACGAAAATTGGTACTTTAAAGCTTGATAAGTCACGAACGGTTTACTTAATCAAAAAACGATCTTCCCAAACCCCTAAAATTCTTGAAAGACCTATCCAACGATATCCCACACTATAGGTAGGACGAAAAAAATATTATCATCCCCACTTTACCTGTAGGGGAGGTACCCTAAATAATTGTTACATTTCAAAATTTTATCTTACCACGTTTTTGGCGTCATTAAACCTGTACACTCATGCCAAATTACAGAAAGTTGTAATTTGGCATGAGTGTACAGGTACCAATAGTTTTTGAGCTAAACCGCGGACTGACAGACAGACAGACTGACATGGCGAAACTATAAGGGTTCCTTGTTGACTACGGAACCCTAAAAAGGACGCGTCCTCACAACTTCTTCTAACACAATAAAGATTTTTCTTCTCTTGTAACTGGTTAGGTAACTTTAGTAACCAAAGTGGACGAAGGGGTACATTCTCTCTGTGCACACTACTCTGCACTCTATTCACTCCTCTCTACTCTGCACTCTATTCACACCTCTCTACTCTGCACTCTATTCACACCTCTCTACTCTGCACTCTATTCACACCTCTCTACTCAGCACTCTATACGCACTCCTCGATGAGTACTGACAACACACCGTTACAGAGAAACAACAAACACTTTTTTAAAACTTTTATTTGACGAAAACATTCACGTGTGATTTGCCGATATTGTCATTGTACTCTGTGAGGAAGCCCAGCAGTCCAGTGGCAGTCAGCAGCACGAACATCAGCATCGACGCCACAAACTGCACGTTTTGCTTTAATATACAGATCTCGCTCGGCCAGTCTACTAGTAACTGCAACAAAATGGCGGTCTTCACCGAAGCGGCGATTTGTGGTGATGTGTTGTAAATCACCGACCCCGTGAAGAGAAATTCCCTTTGATGCCTTGGGGTTGATCTCTAAACATTGGAATTTTTATCTATAGCTATAGCTGTGTATGAATTTACTTTTAGCAGGGCTGCAGTTCTAGAAATCAAGTAAATGCCAGTCAAGAGAACGACTTCACCGCCGTCGTTTTGTATCGTCTCTCGTTTCTTTTACACTGACATTATTATAGCTTATTGAGCTTAACAAAATGATTACCTGACTAGCCAGAATATCCGCAGCACGGTCCCGGCAGGGGCCCACACGGACCGCAACCCCCGGTTGATGGCGAGCAGCCGCACGAGTACAGGCAGTAGCCGCCACTATGCGGGCCGCCAACGAACCCCCCATAGTACACCGGCATCGTGAGATACTTCCAAAATTATCAATTTTGGCCTACAAAATAAAATTATGGGTAAATTTTGTAACGGAAATATTACGTGTCTGGGAAAAGCGTCAAGTCTTCAAGATGTCTTCTGCTTGAATGGTGACAGGGCGATGTGGAACGCATTCGATTTTTAAATTGTGTCGAATATTTTTTTCTTTTCGGCCAGCATTTTTACTAATTATACGACGTTGTTGGTACTATTCTATTGCACCATAAACTCATGTTTGTGCTAAGGATCTTTTTGCACTCACAAAGACAAAGTCATTCAACATCCACACCTACCTATGACTATAGTTCCGATTATGGCCATGCGCCAAAAGATCCATGGACATTGCACTTCAAGCTACCGTGCTGAATCCTTCAGTTGGCGTTTGAATACGCTGAAGGGAGGGCGCTGGTGGTTGAAGACAACATTTTCGCAATAATTATATGTTGGGTTATTTATAAATGAGATTAATGAAGGTTTTATAGAGGATGTTGTTTAAACTATGATAGACATAAAATTAAGAAGGGATGTTATGGAAATAGTAATTTAATGTATTTGATTTACTGGCAGGTTGTATTGTTTATGGGACTTTAAGAAGTTTGGTTTTAAATCAAGAATGTTTGATTTAAAAGCAAAAATGACATTAGGTAGTATTTTCAGATCAGCCAGGAAAAGTTTGTTAGAACGATTGTTTGTAGTATGTTTTAGTGAGAGAGGGATTTTAGATATTTTTGTTTTGAAAGAAGAGCTAATTTTAAAGTTTTCGTGAAATAGCAACATGAGTCTTTAAATCAGTGAAGGGATCCCAGTATAACATGACATAATACAGAGGACTTCTTATAGGAGGGACACATCAACAGTACCAACGGTTTAACGTGCTTTCCAAGACACGCAGGAAACTCGGTATGTAATGGGTGGTCACCTTGGTGGTCACCCATCCACAGACCAACCTAGGTAAGGGCCGGGTTAACCTAAAGATTGGTCCGAGCGGCAGTGATTTTTAGCAAGAGCTCCCCCGGAATCAATTAATTAATGGTCTCACGAAAGCTCTCACAAAATCAATTAATCGTATTCATTGAAATCCACATCGCTTCTATCGTCTTTATTGTGATTGGTTGGATCATGCTCGCTGCATGGCCTTTACACACAATCAGCCAAGCTGCGTACCCACCTATCCATATTTGAAATACTTATCGTTTTATTCCAGCAAACCGGTTGCATGAGTGCTGAAAGTCTGGGACCGTTGCTGGCAATTTCACCAACGAAATCAGATAATTATTATCAACCAATAAAATTTTCGACACATACAGCATTGCACAAGCTACGGGTTGTCTCTGCATCACCCAAAGGTTGACTGGTAAAAAATGCCTAGGTATGTAGGTTGGTTGGTTGTGTACTTTAAAGATTAAATAAATAAACATTTATGATGAGATTTCATTTCATGAGATAGTAACTGCATCGTTGGTCTGGTGGTCGCAAGCACGACTGATGAGTACGAATACGGTTACGGTTTCGAATCCCAGTCGGACAAAATGTTATTGGGATTTTTCATCAAGAATTTCTCAGTAGCAGCCACGTAGTCTGTATTCGTGCCCGGTTCATGGCAATAGGCTCGCCCCCTATTACATGGGACTTAAACATAAATGGCGAAATGTGGGTGTAGGTACCTACTATAAGGTACCTATGTCTCTGCCTAACTTTTCGAGGATTATAAGCGTGATGTTATGTTTATGTATGAAATGGTAACGCGAAGGAAATACCGTTTTATTACAGGGGCGAGGAAAAGGCGTAGAAGCGTTACCAGTGCCAGTTGAGAAAGGTAGATCGTACCTAATCTTTGTTTAAAAAAAACAATAGATAGAACGAACAACATATTTTACATAAAAATAGAGCAATCACTGTAGCATGAGTTTGAAGTTTGAAGATTGATTACACACGAGACCCCAAATGTCACGGTTATTAGAAATGTACTAAAATAAACCGTGACGTTGTATGGGGGCGACGTTCGTGGAATGCGACCCCTCGCCACGGCATTCTATGAAAACGGTACCCGCATCTATAAAAAAACTCCGCTCTATCCTGACCTACGATAATATTATATAGTAAATAAACCTGAGCTCAACATAAAATGGTTATTGTCTTTTGTAGATTATGGGGAAAAATTGAGAATTCGCCGAAACAGGTCAAAGACCGCGCGTACACGCAATTTACTAGAAACAGTTTGAAACACAATAAACAGTGCGGCACGGCATTGTCATTGGGAAAACTGAATTCATTAGTTCCACGACTTTGGTACGACCCCTATTCCACAAACCCACTTAAGTGTGACAAATGGACAACACTGAACTTAGCTTTGAACTCCAGTACCTATTAGGCAAAAACCCCTTTGTTATATCACACGAGGAGCTCGAAGCTATTATAACCTATTGTCTAGGTTGGGGTTGGGTAACCACCACTTACATACTTTGTTTCCTCCGTGCCTTGGAAAGCACGTTAAGCCGTTGGCCCCGGCTGTCAGTTGTAGATCTTAGACAGTCGTTACAGGGCCCGAAATTCTAACAACCATCTTACTCCTTTTGTAATATGACCTAGCTTGTAAATGTCCACGTTTATTTGAAAGGGTCATTCTAGCTTGAAGCAAATCAGCAAGTTTTACTTAGGCCTGCCAACACTAACGTTAAAATAATTTTCTGCAGGTTAACATTAGGATTAGGTATTTTTTGTTTTTCTCTCTCCACTACACTGTCGCTTTCGACTCTGATATAACAGCCCCAAATGCTATGATAAACTTTGTAGCAGATCAGAAATGGAAGGTCGAAGAAAAATATACAAACTGGAAAGGTCACGAAACCGGTTATTTACTATGTATTCAGTACATTATTATGAGCCACTTAGAAATTTTTCATAACCCACGAAACATTTCTATGAGAACAATGATTATCTTATATTTAAAATTCTCGTGTCACAATGTTAGTAACCATACTCCTCCGAAACAACTGAACAGATTAGTATGAAATTTTTGTGTGCATATGGGTAGATCTGAGAATCGGTCAACATCTATTTTACAAATCCGTAAAAAAAAAATCCGCGAACGAAGTCGCGGGCAGCAGCTAGTATTATGTAAACATAGAACCTGGTAACCTGGTAAGCCCGGTGGTAAGCTGGTGGCTGGTGGTGGTTACCTACCTGGTAAGTCCGGGGCTGCCTCACTTTTATGCTGTAACAATTGTATGAGAAACAATAAAAACTTTTTTTTATGTACCTACTTACTCCATACGTGGAAACCATTGTAGCGTCGGTGTCGTCGCTTCCACCCGGTATATACAAGCATCTGCATTAACCTAGGCCGTAGGTACGCATGATGTAGTAAACTTCAGACAATATTTATGATCATCACGACAGATGCTGCGGCATCGGCATCATATTTATCGATTCTGAAAACTCGATTAATCACTGAGGCTGAATTCCTTGAATGATTGAGTCGATATCAGACGGAGCTCATAACGTTTTACTTTACGTGATCATAATCACGAGAATACTTTATTTTTATGAGTTTTCGACATCCAAGAACTAACTTTACGATTTCTACGTAAAAACATTAAATGCGTAATGACTGTTAAATACACACGAAATCCATTAAAAGAGAATTCGAGTGACGAAATATGTTTTATCGCGGGTACATCGCTCGGAACTTCCGGCCGACATTATCTGATGTGGACGCTCAACAAAATGACCGCACTTCCGTTCTCGCGCACCTTGACGACTGATGCTCAAAGATATTGTAGGTTTCGATCATTCACAGCTATATATAGAGTACCCATCATTTAATAATAGCCTACCTACTTATGTTTTTAAAGTATGCTATCTCCGAATTGTCTTCTTAACGTAAGGGATCCTAACGCAAAACAGGTAACTGACAGTGATGTGTATAGTTCTAACTTTACTTCAACGCTGTATAGAGAGCTTAAATAGCATTTCCAAATGAACGTCGCTGGCGTAAGATAATGAAAAGCAGTCCACCAATTTCACAAACTCACCATTTCCGTACCGTAATTAAATCTAAAGACTACACGCAAATGGACAGATATCATAATATCATGTGAATACATAATTTCATTGTTTTTTTTTACAAAAATGAAGATAGTATGCATTAGTCATGTTTAGAAGATGCTTGAAAGGCGACTAACAAAAATATAAAGGCAAATGTGAACGGCAACGTTGCCCGGGGGACACGCCAGACACCCTAGAAGAACCCCTTATTGGTGAGGCTCTTTAGAAGGAACAGGTACGTAGTACTCGCCACCGGCGTCGTGCTCGTATGTCTAAATGTAAAACCGTGGACGAGCCGAAAGGAGCATGCCATGTAAGGATCGTAGCTGGTGGCGTAATTTCTGCCACCCTCATGGATAAAAGGCGTTAGTTTATGAAGGCTTGGCTTCTCCAGTAATGCCTTGGGAGCTAGATAAGTCCATGCACTGAAATCTACCTTTGGTACCTAAGGTTTGTCCAATGAAGAGGCTTCCTGAGTGAACTGTGTTGTGAGGCCAATCCAAATTAGATACGACAGACAGAATATACTTCATGTAACACATGTGATCTCAAACAAATATCCACACTTATTTTACTATTTCTTATTGTTATTCTAGGAACTTTCCTGCTGTTTCTTTTCTTCTCCTAGTCTCCGCTAAAATTAGCGGACATGACCTTAATATTTGGTCATAAGAACTAGAGTGGAGGTATAGTTGGAATTGGAATGATAATATTTAATTAAGTTTTATCTTATGTTAGAAGGATTTATTGGAATTTAGGCTCTCATTAATTTACAAATAAAACTCTCACAGAGGCAAGGTAAGTAACGTATTTATTTACAAGGTTCGTTTGAAGATTCGTGTAAGTCTTGTCACATAATTACATATATTTATACTATCTGTTGCCCGCGACTTCGTTAGCGTAGAAATTTTTATAATTATGTCAGTGTGAGAAAAAAAGTATCATATTTGCTATTCCGGACTTCTATCTATATACTATCTATCTCTGTGCAAAATTTCATCAAGATCCATTCAGACTTTCATGTGATTGTGTAAAAAACATGATATAAAGGGTGTAAAACACCTCTTAACGAAGCCGAAAGGCACTGGTTCTCCCTGTCATTGCGATATTTTTTTTGTTCTACACCATACCTGGGAACCTTCTAGTTACGGAGATATTAGGGGTCAAAGTTCCAACTTTATGACAAGTATTTTTTAGGGTTCCGTACCCAAAGGGTCAAACGGGACCCTATTACTGAGACTTCGCTGTCCGTCCGTCCGTCCGTCCGTCCGTCCGTCCGTCCGTCCGTCCGTCCGTCCGTCCGTCCGTCTGTCACCAGGCTGTATCTCATGAACCGTGATAGGTAGGCAGTTGAAATGTCTACAGTTTATGTATTACTGTTGCTGCTATAACAACAAATACTAAAAACAGAATAAAATCAATATTTAAGGGGGGCTCCCATACAACGAAGTGTTTTTTTTCTCGTTTTTTATTAATAATGGTACGGAACCCTTCGTGCGCGAGTCCGACTCGCACTTGGCCGGTTTTTTAAATACAAGTTTTTAATGTAAGATTTTTACTTTAAACACCTCTAGGACCCCCGTAATATTCAATCCGTCCATCAGCACAATGTTTTGAGTGCGTTACATTGAGTTCTACCCCAAAACATGATTTTACACCCCCCAAAAAAAAGTCGTTTGCCAGCAATAAATTTTGCTTTAAGTTACTTAGTTTCATGTACAGAATGCTTGGTTGACGGCTTCGTGATGAGGTGATTTACACCCTGTATTATAATATTAGTAAGATACTAAAGATGTAGTTTTTTAATGTCTGTATGTATGTAGTTACTCTGAAAATCTAAATATGTCCACCTAAACAGACTATCGTTTAGTGAAAAATTCAGAACACCAAGCTTCAGGCATCGGTTACCAGAAAGTATTATTTAGTCATACTAACTTTATTTTCATAACAAAACGACTTGGTAGCTGTTATTCAAACATCGACATAATCAAGTATTCAGATTTTCATAATTTATTTATAAACATGAGGCTATTGTTTAAAGAATTAGTAAGTAAGTACCTAGTAGCCTTCTCAGTCACACCGTGGGTCCTGAAGACGGCCGTCGTAACAGACGCAGGACCAAGAAATGCTGGTGTGACGACCTGGACTCATTCGTAACGGATTGGTCAGAGAAGGCAAATGCAAAGCCATGGGGAGGCCTTTGCCCAGCAGTGGGACAGAGCAAGCTGACAAAAAAAGTAGCCTTCTCTTCGATACTCAAGATCGATTGAGAACCGAATGCGGAGTAACGTAATGAACAATAAAAAGTCGTAAAGTGTAAAACAGACATTTTATTAACTGACTGCAAATTTGGGACACCACTGTTGTTAAGCATTAACAGCAGCACGACCTGTATCGCCAGCTGTAGGTGCCGAAGGGCCGGCCGCACGGGCCCCTGCACACGCCGCCACAGGGGCCGCAGAACGGGGCCGGGTACTTGAGTCCGGACACTTGGCAGTTGCAGGGAGTGCAGCAGCAACAAGGGCCCCCACCGCAGTAGCCACAGCAGCCCCCGCAGCATCCCCCACAGCATCCGCCACAACATCCACCGCAGCAGCCGCCGCAAGACCCGCAACCTCCGCAACACATGATGTAAAAGTTTCAGAAAATATGTTTAGAAAACGTAATTTTTAATACTTTTAACAATTTTTACTGTTTTTTGTACTTTTAGTAGGTTTTTTAAAAAACCAAAATAGTGTGGCTTGATTTAGTTAATTTTGACGTATGTTTGTTTATTTTTATTTCAATAGCAAACAAGTCTGAGAAGTCTATGATATCTAGCAGCCAGATGCAATCGTAACTCGTTTGTTTGAAACTCTATGGTTACACAAATTCAGAAAATGGGGATGGCCAATACAAACTAGCTGGTTCCAAGTATCTTCAATTATTAAAGTGCAACTTTGCGTTAAACGTAAACGGTACCATGGAGGACTCCATGGTAGCGTTAAATATAGAGTTAATGTATGAAAGCACTCATTTCCACATTACGAAGTTTCACTTCTTCCGCGCGGAGGGACTCCACGCAATATTTTTTATTTTCTAGGCTTGACTGTCCTTCTCCTGAGTAAAGTTCTCTTCCCATTTCTTCCACTTTTCTCGATTAACGAAAAAACGGAAAGTTATAATTTTAAAAAATCCCGAGCTTTTAGGGGTGAGGGGCGTGTTCAGCCTCCCCCCCCCCCCCCGGCGATGCCTATGGTGACAAGTGACAAGATTTCAAATCTCGAATCGAGCAGACCTACAAGTATTAGATGAGTAATTATTATATTACATTTGTACATTATTTACAAACTGCAAATAGATATATAGGTTGTTTATATCCCTTCATCAACTAGAAAAGAGGTGATGACCTTCAAACGGCTGTGCAGTTTTTTTCAAAACATAGCTAAGAACACTCTCGATTAAAACACCTTTCAAATAAAACAAATTTTGTCTAAATGGGTTTATCCGTTCAGGAGCTACGAATACGATGCAACAGACAGACACACAGACAGTAATACACACGTCAAACTTATAACACCCCTCTTATTTGGTCGGGGGTTAAAAATAGCTTAAATTCAATGGTTTGATTGTGACCTAGCTATGGTCTCGCCATCTACAATTAGCTTACTCGTAACCGTTGTAAAGTTCGTTCTTACTATATTTATTTTTGACTCATAAGATGACTACTAATAGAGAACTTTGAAAGCAGAAGATATACCTGGGTACTGAGTAGACCGATTAAATAAACTATTGGGGTAGGGCAGCTGAATGGAGATGATGAAAGAAAAAACAGCCAAGGAGTTTTTCTATTTCTAGAAAGAAACTTTATGGTCTACTTTGAAATTCTAAATTCAAAGTCACTTGATTTCATTTTACAAAAAATCTGCTGTGCTCAGCATCGAAAATCATCAAAAAAAAAACAATATTTATATTTTTGTAACAAAATTTTGTAAGTATTCGTAACATTTTAACGGATGACGCAATTAATAGTGGTTAATTACGAACCTTAGGCTTTGATGACTAACATTAGTTTGAATGTTCTGGTACCTCTGGCTGACGAGCGTTACCTGAAGAAGACAACCGGAAACACTGAGCCATTACTGATGGCCTGTAGCGAAAAGCCGTAGCTTGCTGCTGAAGCTGTATAACTTGGAGATGCGTCTTATGTGGCCGTGGTTTTCAGCATTCATGTAACGACCACGAGGAAGAACCAGAACTATCATGTTGTAAACTCATCCACAATGCAAAACTACCCTGCTGCTACTGTCAAGCCATTGTGCTGGTATACTTACCAACTTAATATTGTTATTCTTCGTGTGTTGTTCCAGATAAAACTTCGTAATGCCTGTCCGTAACTGCTGCGTGGGTTGCCAGGGCCCGATGGCTGGGCCGTGCTGTGGGGGCCCCTGTGGCCGCCGAATTGACTGCGGCTCTGGCCCCTGCTGCGTCCATTCATGTGGTGCTTGCTGCTGCGCTCCTTGCTGCGGAACGAGGGGATGTTTACACGGGTGAGCATACTCATAATATTATTAGATGTCGTGAATCGGTCGAATGTAATTGGCTTTTAAATCGACAAAAAAATCTCCATAGCTAAAGTATTCAAAAACTGGATAACAATAGGCTGTGATCTCTTTACATCAAAGAGTAAGGCCCGTATCGTAGAACGACTCTTAGATTAAACTCTAAACGTACTTAAATGTCAATTCAAGTTATCAAACGGTTTTACCATATCTAAGCACCAGGTGAGATCCGTTTCAGTATCGCTCAATACGGGCCTGCGAGTTATAGGGCTCGTAAGAAGACAAAAATATGAGGCACTGTGGGAGGTACACAATAACTCACAAGTCTACAAATATTCTGTCGTTTTACCGTTTTGTAATACGGTCACAACAATCGAAACCAACACTTATTCTCAAGTCAAAGTCATTGCTCTCACCGCTGCAATATAACGACACAGGAGTATCATTTAAAATATGTTTCTTGCAGTGCCAGGCCAGGTATGGCGGGGTCATACTTCAGCTGCGGTCACGGCTGCATCGGCGGCTGCACCAGCGGCCTTTGTGCGTCATGTTGCGGGCCCTGCTGCGGTTAGTCCGGCCCTGGAATTTTGTTACAACTGTTGTGAGCACTGTCGACTTTCGTCCGGATCAATAAAATGTTGCGTTGATCTGGTGGTTTTTATTTTTAAGCTAGCTTACTTGTCTATAAAATATGAGATCCGACTCCAGTTTAATTTACAAACAGCTTAGTGGTTTATGCCATACAAAATGTATCAAAATGTGTCGCAGCTGAAGCCTTCTAGTCGGAACCTGTGCGGGACCGCGCTGGCAGGACCCAATATGATGCTGCGTCCGGCAATACCCACGACGCAGCTCTATGTGTCCCGGCTACATCACACCACGAAGGTTGAGGAGGTCATGGATTATGTTCGAGTGAAGACCAGCTGGACCTTGAGAGTCGAGAAATTGGAGTCGCGCCACATCACGAATTTCAAATCGTTCGTGGTGCGAGTTCCGACTCATCATATCGAGACCTTCCTCAAGGAGGAGTTTTGGCCGAAGGGTGTCATGTATCGGCGATTACGCGGAAGGCTACGCGATACCACGCAGCGCGACACGACGCCGTCACTTCGTGTACAATAGTTTAAAGTTTTAGTTTTATAAAGTATGTATTAGTTTATAGTTAGTCTTTTTATGCTTATTATATGTATTATGTTCTATGGGCCTAGTTGCCTGAAATAAAGGATTGTATTGTATTGTAAAAAACAGCCAATCGGCACATTCCACAAACACAACGAATGAAGATTATTTCACAGTCGTCAAAATTATGTAGCCATGTAAAATATTGGGCAATCTATTATAAACTAAACTCAATACATAGGTTGCTACTAAATAATAAATAACAATGCCTGAGCCATGCATCGAATCCCGGACACCTTGTTCACTAGTCACCCATGCGATTTGCTCTAGATTACGACGATAATGTACGAACACGAGCTATGAAGTGCGATTAGTTCATGAGCTCCGATAAACACTACCTATTGCATTTTGCAATATTTATTACGTTAGATCAGATATTTTAATGGTCTATATTCCTGGGAACTTGGAAATATGTCTCAAATGCCTTTCTGTTAGTTAAATCTTGACTATGGATTAGCTGAAATACTGAAGTGATCGAAACGTTACCAACTTCATATTTCGTTCTTATTCAACGACGAACAAAAATATTCCCAGTATCGTCCCACCTCCTGCTTTAATACCAATTCATTTGGGGTCGGCGCAGCATGCCTTCTTCCATACTTCTCTATTACTTGTCATCTCACGAGATACCTCCTTTATTGCCATATCATGCTTCACACAGTCCATCCATCGTTTCTTTGGTCTTCCTCTACTCTTATACCCATCCACATTCATACTCAAAGCTTTCCTCACACGGTTTTGCTCATTCCTCCGCATCACATACCCATACCAAGCCAACCGATTACCACACAACTTTCCAATCACCGGCGCCACTTTCAGTAAACATTCAATAAATCCTGCTTTAATTTAGTCTCACGAAAATAGTTGGTTGGCCGGCTGCGATGTGTTGTTAGATTAGAGAATCTCTATAGCAAATGAATGAAAGGGTGGTTTTGCCACTAGTTATTATATCTTAACTAATATTATAAATGCGAAAGTAAGTTTGTTAGTTATCTTTTCACGCCTAACCCACTGAACCGAGCATCCCGTAATTTTGCTAATACGTTGTCAGGTATAAGTACCTAAAGTAACGGACCTGTGATCCCAAAAAAATACTGCTCCATGACTGTTCCCGAGGAAAACAATAATAACGTTCTTATGATAATAGGTGTCGCCACGTATCTTGCAGAGTACAACCCGAATTGATTGCCAAATTCTAAATGAATGCGAGCGAAGCTTAAAACTACTCTTTCATAATTAGTAAACTAGCTGACCCTCGTTACTTCGTCTGCACGAAATTTTCCCCGTTTTTGCAACATGTTTCATTGATGCGCCGCTCTTTTACGTTGTAGCGTGATGCTTTCTTGATAAATGGGCTATACAACACTACAAGTTTTTTTTTAATTCGAACCAGTAGTTCCTGAGAATAGCAACCTAACCAACAAAGCCTTCAGCTTTATAATCATCATCATCTGCCTAGCCTTTTCCCAAACTATCTTGGGGTCGGCTTCCAGTCTAACCGGATGCAGCTGAGTACCAGTATTTTACATGAAGCGACTGCCTATCTGACCTCCACAACCCAGTAACTGGGTAATACGATACCCCTTGGTAAGACTGGATGTCAGACTTTTTTTCAGCTTTATAATATTAATAATATCAAAAAAATCAAATCAAAATCAAAAATGTTTATTTCGTTATTACACGTTATACAATGTTATACAGTTGGTGGCGTCTCCTTTTAAGCATATATATGCCTGTAACAGGAGGTGCCGCTCTTTTATATCTTACGAGTGTAATAAGTTACAAAACAAAACAAAAGTATAATGAAAATGAATAATCTATAGTAAATAGTCTCTTTCTAGTTTTTATCATTAGTCTGTTGGTGTGCGTGTGTGCGTGTTTATTTGCGTGTATGTGCGTACGCGCAGTATGCGTGTGTGAGTGTGTGTGCGTGTGTGACGGAGTGTGTGTGTACATGGATGCTATACGGAAGTGGTTGTGTGTAAATAATACCATAAACATTTTACCTTATATTTAACAGAAGAAGATTCTCTATTTCATCGTAGCATAACTTGTTTATCCAGTTAATCAGCAACGATTTACATTTTTTGTACGGCTCAGTATGTATATCTATTAATTTATTTATTTTGTTATATAAGTAAGACGAGCGTTTCTCATACTGAATATTTGCAAATTCTGTTTTTACAAAAGGGGACCAAACAACATTGTTTCCTTCTTCTATTTAATATATTAGGATCTAATGGTAACGTTTTATGTTTTTTTAATACTTCGTGAATAATATATAATTTTCGGACTGATAGCAAGTTACTAATTTGGTATAGCTCACAAGTGGGAAAGGTCCTTTTTTTGAAGTACATTACTTTTATTAATGTCCGTTGCGCTCTTTCAAAATCAATAACACGTGTTTTACGCGCGCCTCCCCAGATAGAAATACAATCTATTATTACTTACAATATAATACTACTTATTACAATATATTACTAATATATATATTAGTATAGATTGGCAGCCCGTTGCTAGGCATTCTCTCGTGCATGCCCCAGCGATCTCTTGACGTAGAACTGAGTCTTTCTAGGAAATTGATTTACCTTTAACGAAATTATATCGGCGATGGCAGTCGGGAGGAGAGAGTAGAAGCGGTACAGCAGCTAGACTAGCGAGTTAGTTATAAGTTTGCAAGAAGCAATTAAAGGTACATCCGCTCGGGTCGATATTTAGGTTAAGCCGTGCTTACCAAGGTTGGTCCGTGGATGGGTTAGTACCCGAGTTTCCTTCGTGCCTCGGAAAGCACGTAAAGCCGGTGGTCCCGGCTGTCATTTGTAGATCTTTGACAGTCGTTCGTTACAGGTAGTCAGTGGCCCGGAAGTTTGAAAACCAGACTAAACTAAAGGGGTGTCGTATTACCTTGTATGTACTAACTGGGTTCTGGAGGTCGGATAGGCAAACGCTCTATGTAAAAATACGAGTACTCAGCTGCATCCGGTTAGACTAAAAACCGACTCTGACATAGTTGGGAAGAGGTTAGGCAGATAATGAACAGGGTATAATACTGGGTAAAGAAAACGAAATTCTATTTTGTCCGTCAGACAGGTAATACAAAAATATTAGACACGTATTTTTTGTTTTATCAAAATATCAAAAAAATTACTTAGTTATTACTCATTAAAGTTGGAGAGTGGGAGCTCACTACATCACAAGTAGGTATAAAAATTACCTACACGTGGCGTCATGCACCATTTCAACTTATTATATCTCCGTAATTTTTAGCCCACATGAAAAAAGAAAAAATACGTGTCCAATACTTTCAATAATCTACCCGACAGACAAAGAAAAAAAAATTGTGATCATCCCCAGTTAAAGGTATCTGCTGTGAAAGGTTTTCGCACCTACACTTTTTGCTGGAATATATTACCCTAGTACAGTAAACAAGAGTTAGCATCACAAAGGAGATTGGAAAAACATTGAAGAAATTTCGGGAAATACGGTGTATTCCCGCTGTCCCCTCTGTCCTTGTCCCACACGATGAGTTTCGGGAATTACAAGCCCAACATCGATTTATACCTCGGCTCTGCTCAAAATTTCCATATTTTCCGCTTTCCAGGAAAACGAAGTTAACGTGAAATTCTGACTGTAATTGGCTGTTTCCTGGAAGGCTGCCGGGAGATACATCATAGAGTACTTATAGTACCTATATATAGTAGGTTATGTACATACCATTATTATTTCGCTGGTTACTTTAGGGTAGTCTAAAGTTCGTGTTTCATATTGTAGAGGCTGACCTTTTGTTATAAACCGGGCACAATATCAGACATTGACCTACTTAATCTGACTGCCTAAAATGACTATACCAAAACGCAACGCATGTCTATGGTTGATATCGCACGTCTCCTCACCGCACCGCTTCTTTTTTTTTTTTGAAACTTTGCCCCGCTAGGAATTTCTCTCCTGCATCGTGGGGTTAGTCCATCTAGTTATAGTATAAGTTATACAATATAACAGATTGGACAAAAAAAATCTTATTTGTTATACTGCTCCGTCTAGTTATACTATTAGTTATACAATATAACAGAATGGACAAAAACAGTCCAATTTGTTATACTGCTCTTATTGGATTCGAAAAAAATAATAGAGGTTTGTCCATGTTGTTGTACCCTTTATTTAAACTGCTATAAATTAAACAAAAAATAATAAAGGAAATATCATTTATTTCAAGTGTCACAGACTCATTAAATTAAATAATAATTAAACACACACAGCCACATATAAAGGAGTAATAACGAAGATAATAAAGGAGTGGAACTCTCTGCCTGCGCCTGTGTTTCCGAACGCTTACAACCCTAATCTCTTCAAAGTTAGAGGAGTAAGCTAGTACCATCGTCGACTTTTTCTCTGTCATCTCTGACTTAGACTAGAGTCAAGAGCAAAAAATCGCAACAAAATAATAATAACTTACGGGGAAGGAGCCAACAAGTGAGTAAATAAGATAAAATAAGAGAAACAAAAGTAAGTCATGAACCTTTGGCAATGAACATGTACTTTAGTGCTTTGTGATTATCGCAATATTTCTAGGAAAGTGGCAATTGATATTTCCCGGTTAACAAACTGCATTTGAGCATCCATGATCATTGTATCGTTGATGATGCTACTTTCTTTTTGGTTACATTTATTTTCCACAATGTCCATAGTAACATCTTCTGCATCCAACTTTGAAGAGATTAGGGTTGTAAGCGTTCGGAAACACAGACGCAGGCAGAGAGTTCCACTCCTATATTATCTTCGATATTACTCCTTTATATGTGACTGTGTGTTTAATTATTATTTAATTTAATGAGTCTGTGACACTTGAAATAAATGATATTTCCTTATTTCCTTTATTATTTATTGTTTAATTGATAGCAGTTTAAATAAAGGGTACAACAACATGGACAAACCTCTATTATTTTTTTCGAATCCAATAAGAGCAATATTGAGCAGTATAACAAATTGGACTGTTTTTGTCCATTCTGATAAATTGTATAACTAATAGTATAACTAGACGGAGCAGTATAACAAATAAGACTTTTTTGTCCAATCTGTTATATTGTATAACTAATAGTATAACTAGATGGACTAACCCGTATCGTGGGTGCGTTTATTTCTGAAACAATACTCCCTTCACTCTGACTCACACGAAAAGAAGACGTTAGATGATAGGAGATGACGGCTTACCTACGTAAGTACCAACTATGTGCATTTGGATTGAGGCAAAATCAAACATTGTCAAAACTCCTCGCCTAAAGTAAAAAAATTTCACTCTCAAGGGTGTTCAGTTATACCCAAAGTGTGGTATGCATCAGGTTGGCGGGTGTATGACTACAAATGGCCATGCGATATGCGTGAGGGCAATGTGCTAGCAATGTTCCGAATGTACGTACATTAAGAAGCTAAGTACTATTTTAAAACAACAGTTATTAGAAAAAGAATGTGAGCCGCCAACCTGATATCAGAATGGCGGGTGTATTCTAGATCTGAACAAATTACCAACTATTTGAGTGTGAAATGCCTACCGTAGAAATGTATGAGCAATGTTCGTTATAGTATTAGAAGCATAAGCATGTACTATTAACGGTTAAAGAATAATTTAAAAAATAAAATTCTCCACAATTGGCGCCTGTCCAATTTGATTAGCAACTAGTTGTGCCCGGAAAACGTTGCTGTGTCAAAAATTAAGGGATTTCTTGAATGAAATGACAACCCCTTTATGCGACTTTTTAACCGACTTAAAAAAGAAGGAGGTTCTCAATTCATCAGTAGGATTTTTTTTGTACATTTGTTACCTCATAACCTGTCTTTTATGAAACGATTTGTTTTTTTAAGTGAAAGGATAAAATTTGGTGGGGGTCCGCCTTATTCTGTGCTCTAAGCGGTCTTCTTAGCGATCCCCCGACGCTACGACGCGGACGCTTGGATTAATTTATTTTTGGCTTTTTAGACATTTTTTTATGTAGGGCTTTCATTTTTTTTTGTGGTGCAGCCCCCCCCCCTCCCGGCAATGCCCATAAACTCAAACTCAAAGCATTTATTTCAATTAGACCATAACAGGCACTTTTGAAAGTCAAAGAACAAAAAAAAAGAACGCGAAGCTACAGTCCCAGTCACAAGACATAATAACTTGTGAAAGTACTGTAGTTGCCCATTTCAAAGCGTAGATCTCTATGGAGAAGAATGGGCAAGAAACTTCATGGACACTCTTTTAAATCAAAATATGTTACAAAATCTTGGCTACATCATTCGTGTTGAGAATTACTAGTATGTGAGAACGATGTAGAAATACGGGCAAGTTAAGAGCGTCCAGAGTAAAAGACGAAATCAATAATTCGAAAATAAAATAATTAAAATAAACCGTGGCAGCTAAGAGATGACCAGTCGCAACTGACAGCGCCCGTTCACGAACATGACGCATGTATCAGCCATCATTCAACTCAACCATATTGAAGGGAACTAAATGACCCGACACACCCGCCGCCATCAGCGTGACATTTAAGTGAGCACGACATTTACTCAACCGCCAGGGTAAATTCGCGTCAGTACTAAGAGATTGAATCTATACAAAGCAAAGATATTTATACAATCTTCCACAGCTTCCACAAGCTTCCACAGTAACTTCACATGGTAATTTGATAGCCCCTATGGTTGTGGAGCAGGACCAGCATTGAGCCAAGCATTTTGATCATCAATGTAATCCCTCAACTTATAATATGCTTGCCTACATAGTGTGCGTTTTATGCAAGATTTAAATTTCATTTCATTCAGTTGTAGAATGGGGGAAGGTATTTTATTGTAACATTTTAAACAGTACCCCATGAAAGATGAGTCTACTTTAGCTAACTTGAAACCTGGTTGAACCAGTTGGTCCCTGTTTCTAGTATTAAAGTGGTGCCGGTCACTTCTTTTACTAAATAAATGCAGATTTTTCCTAACGTACCTACATGATATTTTCATAGATATATTGACAAGGTACCGTCATGATGTTAATTTCCTTAAACAGTTCTCTGAGAGAATTGCGACTACGTAGATTGTATATGGCTCTGATAGCTCTTTTCTGCAGAATTAATATAGACTTGATGTCTGCAGCCCGTCCCCATAGTAAAATTACGTATGACATAATGCTATGAAAATAACTAAAATACACTAACCTCGCGGTATCTACATCAGTAAATTGACGGATTTTTGATTGACTGAACTCAGCCGTCCTGCAAGAGATGTTAAATGAGAACCCCATTGTAGCCTTGAGTCGAGCGTGATCCCCAAGAAAACAGTTACATCGACAAATTCAAGTTTCTCTTGATTTAGTACTATGTCACAATCACTACATTTGACATTTGGTCGAGTAAATCTTATGCATTTAGTTTTTTCCCATATAATACTAAATTATTAGCGGTAAACCAGTAACGGATCTGCATTAGAGCGTTATTTACGTCGTTGAGGTTTGGTGACAGGATTTCAAATTGACTAGACCAGTGGAAGTTGTTTATATCCCTTTAACAACTAGAAAAGAGGTGATGATCTTCAAACAGCTGAGCAGATTTTCTAGAAACAGCTAAGAACACTCTCGATTAAAATACCTTTCGAACGAAACCAATTTTATCAAAATCGGTTCATCCGTTTAGGAGCTACGATGCCACAGACAGACAAACAGATACACAGATACACACGTCAAACTTATAACACCCCTCTTTTTTGGTCGGGGGTTAAAATAAAAAAAAATATGAGTTGAGAACCTCCTCGTTTTTTGAAGTCGGTAAAAAAAAAAACGGTTAAAAAGTAGCATAAAGGGATCATTTAATTCAAGAAATCCCTTAATTTTTGACATAGCAACGTTTTCCGGGCACAACTAGTTGCTAATCAATTTGGACAGGCGCTAAATGTGGAGAATTTTATTTTATAAATTACTCTTTAACCGTTAATAGTACATGCTTATGCTTCTAATACTATAACGAACATTGCTCATACATTTCTACGGTAGGCATTTTACGCTCAAATAGTTGGTAATTTGTTCAGATCTAGAATACACCCGCCATTCTGATATCAGGTTGGCGGCTCACATTCTTTTTCTAATAACTGTTGTTTTAAAATAGTACTTAGCTTCATATTGTACGTACATTCGGAACATTGCTAGCACATTGCCCTCACGCATATCGCATGGCCATTTGTAGTCATACACCCGCCAACCTGATGCATACAAAGTGTGGATCACACAATTCAGACATTTTGCAAAAACGGCTATGAGATAAATCCCAACAAAAACTTTTAAAAGTGACTATATTTATATCTCAAAAATATGTTAACAAAAATATTTTTAAAACCAACAGGGCATATAAAGCAAATTCCAGGTATCAATGACAGTATCACTGGATCACTCAGTACCACAGACACCATTTTCAACTGATTGATCCTTATACGGGTTGCACACCAAGAGCTAAAAGTTAGTTTGGCTTAGCTCGCATAGCTGACGCAGTTTTTCACACTTGTTGCATAGTTTGCAGCTTGCACACAAGAAAAACTGCGTTAGCTTCTTCATGATTCTGGTCCCCTGGTAGTCTGTGAGACAACCATCCTTTAATGTATGAATATATAAAACTAAGGAGAGGAGCTCGTAGCTAAATAATTACTGCCACAGGGGTCGATCTGTATGGTTAAGCCGTGCTTGCCGAGGTTGGTCCGTGGATGGGTGACCATAATTACATACCAAGTTTCCGCCATGCCTCGGAAAGCACGTTAAGCCGTTGGTCCCGGCTGTCATTTGTAGATAGTCAGTAGCTAAAAGTCTGTCATCCAGTCTTACCAAGGGGTATCGTATTACTCAGTTTCTAGGTTGTGGAGGTCAGATAGGCAGTCACTTCATGTAAAATACTGGTACTCAGCTGCATCCGGTTAGACTGGAAGCCGACCCTAAGATAGAAAGGCTAGGTAGATGATGTATGAATATATAAAACTAATTCCCACTGCCGCCATCATTATAAGGTTTGTTTCATTCCTTTATTTTTCAGATCTAATAGTTCGTCGCTAGGAATCTCACACAACCAAATCTATATTTCGTTTATAATGCGGCATGCAATGGTAACACTTCTTTACGATTCTGGCCTCCTCTGGAGTCTCTTATTACCTATCCTTTTTTCTTGTCTCCCCCTTGTCATTGGCAATTTCCTACTACTTCTGGTTGTCCCTACTACCACCAGTGGGGTGGTGCAGTGGGGACAATGAAACGACGTTTTTGCCCTTTCCCGTTGTCCCCCACTGGTGTTCCTACAATGAATTCTTTCAAGTGTTATGTATCAGAATAAAAAAAATGATTTTTCACAACAATTTATTGTTATTTCGACTGCTTCCCGGCCGACCAATCGGCCGGATGGTAAAGCAGCCGTTATTTCTCATAATTTTTATCACAGTTCACTTTTGACTAGACAAAAAACAGCGACGACCACGTGGCGCGCTTACCCTGGACCTCGGGTTGGTCAGTTAACAAACCGAGCCCAGGTGAATCTGCGGCCTTTTTAAACATCACAGGACATTACGGGTACAGCCACTCTTGTACATCACCACTTGTAGAATCCAAAATTTGAGCTCGTACGCACGACAGGCACGAGCTCTAGCGCGATCAGCATTGTCAGCACTAATGTCAGCTGCACGGGCCACTGCATTGCCCACAGAGTCCACACCATCCACCACTGGTTTGGTCAGTTAACAAACCAAGGAGAATTTGCGAACGGTAAGACAATTTGCACCAGCTCTGGTAGAGGTATCTATGAGCTTCTCCGCACTAACAGCACGGTCCGCTCGGGTTACGACTGCACGGGCCACAAGGACCGCAGCAAGGGCCACAGCATGGACCGCAGGGCCCACAGCATCCACAGGTGGGTTTACTGCAAGGTATCAAAGTTCTGGGCCAGCAACATCCGCAAACAGGGTTACACGGTCCACGACAGGGTCCACAGCATGACCCACAGCCCCCACAGCCCCCACCGCAGCATGACCCACAGCCCCCACCGCAGCAGGGGCCACAGCAGCCACCGCAGCAAGCCATTTTCTGTTTATTTAAAAATTCCGCAAACTTTTAGCACCACGAGGTAGTATCTAGGCGAACGTAACTTTTTTTTCACTCAGTAATTTTATACCAAAATTGAGCAATTTCAAAGTTTTTTATATAAACATTTTTTTGGGTGTCTTGTATAGTATTTTTATAAAAAAATGAGCTCCTTATTATGTCCGAGGGCGGAATGTTTTTGAATTCTAGTTTTCTTTTTATTTTTAGCAAATTGAAGGCTGAAGAAGAAAGAGGTTTAACTACTTTACTAACAATAAGAGGATACAAAACTGTGAAACTAATGGCGCTAGTGTAGCGAGATCCAATTATCATCATTAGTTAAATCAGAATGGCTTGCCACATTGGTCAGATCAACGTGTAGAATACTTATACTTTAACGGGGTTAGAGGACTTAGCTACTATATGGCTTTGGCAGGTGTTCCGCATTAGGACACTTCCATCAGTTTAATCTGAGTAGGCGGGAAAACTCAGAACCAAAATAAACTTACCAAGTTTGCCATGTCGATGCATTTTTGCTTGACAAGTAGCGCTATCTTGATCTGCACACGTCATATAGTCAATACTTAACTCGTGAAAATCATTTTCATTATATACCTGTCTCAAAATGTCCAGTAGAGCATTAAAGTATTTAATTTAGCATCGATTACTAGGTATACAAATTGCCTGCTTGACAACATAACTACCCAAATTGCTACTGTCTAAGTCTTTCCACGTAACAAAGCTGCGTAAAGTGTGTAATGTGGGTAGACAATCAGTTCAGGCTGTTTACTGACGCAGCAGTTGGGCAAGGGGCGTGCAATCGAAACGCAGCAAATTGCCGCGATTGCCCGCATCCGGCGCGCTTACACAGAACCGTTGCGACGGTGCGCGGTGCGCGGTGCGGAGGCCGCTACGCACTCAGCACGCACCCCACACACAGGAGTGTCAAACAGTTTGGATATGAATGAATAAATTTGCTAAACTTCTGGTTATAATAATGAAAAATTTAAACTCAAGATAAATCATAGCTTTGAGTTGGAACAACTACTTCGAGCTAGTAAATCGGAACATTACTTAAGCTATGGTACTACTACCTACTTTGGAAATACTTTAACTATTTAAATTTTATTTTATGTTTCATCCATGGACTTTATTTTTATTAAATAAGTCGTTTAGTTTTTAAATGTAAAGTAGTCGGACAAAATAGAATTAATAAAAAATCATTGAACGAAAGTATAGTGTAAGTAGTATCTTTGGCTCGTGACCAACATCAGAACGAACACTGCCATCTCGTTTCAGTGTTCATATTTCAATATATTTCACAAAACAACTTCACAATTGATGAGCAGTTGCGCCCCCTGTGAACGTCACTAATAACGTAACACATAAAATCCTTGTAGCACAAAAAAGGTTGTCTGTAAAGTCGGTTTACGAACGATAGTTTAACGTGACAACGTCATAACAAAACATTGATGAAATGATTGCATACTTTTATGACTAGCAAGCCGAACTCTCAAGCCGATCGTGCCTTTCGCTAGCTCGTGCAGCGCTCCCGCTCCGATCGTAACGTTACAATGAGCGTAACGTTACAATGAGTCATCCTTTTTAGTGCTGGCGTTCATCGATTTATTAGACGCTAACACGTCAAAATGTTGTCAGCCCCTGCCACACTTAAGTCACATCCGTCGACCTTCCCACGGTAAATTGTAGGAAGTGCGTCCCAAATACACGACACGACAGCTTTCGAAGTAACTGCCGCGTCAGTCGAGGGTGTGCGCCCATCCGAATATTTCTAGTGAATTTTGTGTTACGCGTAATTTACTTTAGAGAGAGGCGGACGACAGTTGGCAGCTGGGCGGACACTTTGACGCAGAAAGAATGAAAAAAAGGACGAACCGTTTAATATTTTTACATGGAATTGGATGGCGCGTAGCTAGAATGAGTTGGTCTAGCTGTCGCAATCGCGACTGTTGAGTATGAGGTCCTGGGTTCTATTCCCGGGTCGGGCAAATTATCACATCGAAAATTTCTCAGTCATAGAGTCTTTATTTGTGCCCGGTTGATGGCAATAGTCTCGCCCCCATCACGTGGGACTTAAACATAACTGGCGAAATGTGGGTGTACTATTAGTTACACTTTTGCCTAACCCTTCGGGGATTACAGGCGTGATGTTATGCTATGTATATTGCTACTTTTGGCTGAATAACTAATCGCCTAAATCGTGCGGCATCTGGCTGAAACTCAGGGCGATGACCCAGGGTGGTCATCGCCCGATCATCGATGTAATAAGGTCGTTAAGGATGTTAGAAGGTCTTTGAATCTGTGATAAAATAATTAGGAAGTTGTTATAAAAGGGTCTAAATCTATGTACTTATATGGTTTTGCACATTCTTTAACTTGTAGGTCATTTTAACTCAAAATATACACGAAAAAAAACGTTGTCACGAAATCTCGAATCTTGTGAGATCTCAATATCACAAGATTCGACATTTCGTGAGATCGAGATTCCAGTCTTAAGTGCAGAGTGGCACACGTCAAGCTATACATTTCCTGTTTATCCTAGCCTCGCTTTGTATAGATTTCCCGTACAAAGAAAGATCCGCAAAAACTGTTTTTGTATAGCCTGATATATCGCTGTGCGTATATATCCTACGATCATTCAGTACAGTTACTCTGCTTCGTATATTATGAGCCTCTACTTACTACAGAAAAGTTAACGGACCGCAATGAATATTAAAGACGTAGCGCGTAGGGTCGGAAGTAGGAACCACGTGTAACTGACGTGTTCCGTATAATAATACTAATAACTGTGAATAAGCATGCGCCTGTCAGCTTGTACGTACTTCCGGTTCTAAAGATGGGTAAGTAAGTACAACTGTACAAATTTTATAAATGGACAAAGAAATCTACAGCCTAAACATGTTCCAGAAGCATGAATTTTCGGGCAAGAGTTCATTAAATCAGAAAGCAATAAGGTCGATTATTAAGAACTAATGGGGGTAAAATAATGTACGTTTGCCCCGCAAGGCCCCCCAGAATTTGCATTTTAGGTGTGCACCAACGCAATGTACTCGCCTCTAGGAGTATATGTACCTGTTTCTTTTTCAAAGTACCTCTGTACTTTTGAAGAAATGAAAAAAAGGGGGCATGCCGGCCAAACGTTTTCAGCAAGGCCCCGTGTAACTAGAAAAATATATAAATAATAATATTATTTTATTATGTGCCGCAACAGATGTTGTGAATACTTAATTACAAATAATATATGGATCTGGATAGGTGTTTAGGATACGAAAAAATATAAGGAAATACATATCTATAAAAGACAAAACAACCTTAGCAAAAGACTATTAAAAATAATTGATGTTTGGCATGTAATGCATTGATAAACCAATTTTAGTTAATCCAGCACGGCCTTCTATAGTTTTCTATATCTTTTTAAATGTACGTTTAAAAAAATTACGTCCTGAATTATGTAGGTATAGGAGTACATTCGTTCCATATAAATTGCGATTCTACTGTATTATTTACTTTGTAAGATAAATTGGATCTAAAATATCATACACACATCAAAAGTGTCTAGGGATCAACATATATTTTTGCAATAACTTTTCTCCTGATTGATATTAATTAAAATTTTCTTTAAGGATTCATCAAATAAAGTGTTTTCGTTTGTCACAGTAACGATAAACCAAGTCACCTTTGCATTAATAAAGAAATTTGCCATTTTCTAATAAAGGGATTTTTGACATTTGAACCACTAACATTAAAGTTCGAAAAAAAGACTGAAATAACAGTTTTCTTTAAAATTTTATTGGGTAACTTAAACAATTAATAATCCGTGTTTCTACCGCGAACACTAACAACAGAAGAACATCGGTTTGGCATACTCAAAATGAGTTCATCCAAATCACGCTGTGGAATGGCCGCCCATGTTCGTTGCAACAACAAAAAAAGGTCTTCTTGCGACTGGATACCCTCCATATTCGGCAGAGCTCTTCTCTGTAGCATATCCCATGCATGCTCAATCGGGTTCAAGTCTGGCGACTGAGCAGGCCAGGGCAGGACATTGATGTTACCTGCGGCGAGAGTCTGTCTTACAACTCTTGCGGTGTGCGGTCGTGCATTATCATGCATTAACTGAAATAAGGGACCGATTTGCACTTGTAGAGGAACGATGACGTCTGATACAATCGTCTCAGCATAAATTTGAGCGTTGAGGTTGCCTCTGATCCAAATCAACTCAGTTCTTCCGCCGATCCAAATACCCGCCCATAACATGATGGTTCCACCACTATAAGGATGGACTTCCTGGCAGGATTTTAATCGCTGTTGGCGTCCAGGGGTTCTCCAGTGTCGTATACGTCTTGTATCCGGTCTCATACCAAAACGAGACTCATCAGAAAAGCACACGAAACGCCATTGTTCTTCTGCCCAATTTCTGTGTTCAAGAGCCAATTGATATCGAATCCTACGATTGTGCATTGCTATAGGTGGTACCCGTAGCGGTCTTCGGGAATGAAGGTTCACTTCATGCAAGCGGTTTCTGACTGTTTGGTCGCTAATTAAGTTCCCTGAAGAGTGATGAAGCCTCACGGCTAACATCATGGCGGTTATTGTTGGAGCTCTTCGAGTTAAGATTTGAATGTATCGGTCTTGTCTCCGTGTGGTGCAGCGATACCGTCTCCATGGCGCTCAGCCACGGTACCAGTGCTTCGGTAACGTGTCCAAAGTCGACTGATAACACTCTGACTTGTATTCAGAGCTAAAGCCACAGTACGTTGCCGGGAACCAGCTTCTATCATTCCCACGGCTCTGAGCATTTCTTCCCTGCTTAAATGACGTCGCCGCTCCATAATAACGTTGGTTTTAATCAGTAGTAGGGAAACAGTAGCACTAATAATGTCTTCAATGCGTTGTATGTTTTTATAGGGAAAATATTGACAGCTGATTTTCATCTTTTACTCGAATTTGATTCACAGTTCCTGATTCAAATTATGAAATGCACCAAAAAGGATCCATATAAATTTATAAAATCATAAATTTATTACAAAGCCACATCTCAATCTCAAGAAATCCGCATAAAAATGCTTGATCCCTAGACACTTTTGATGTGTGTACATTACAACTGATGGGGTGAAACCGTGAAAAAATGACGTGCTTATTTCAAAATTGTCTTAAGTTTTTATGCAAACTTATTTGTATTTAATGGGTTTTTGAAATTGATCCCCTAAAACTTCTGATAAGGTACCGACGGACTTGTTGGGCTTGAAAATTAACTTTTGATCAACTAAAAGATAAAAAAAATGTTTTAGTTAAATTCCTTGAAATTATTTACAGCAACTGTTCTACAGTTTACTTGAGAAAAAGTCTGTCGGCACGATATACTCGGCTTTTCGTTATCCTAATTCCATCCCGCCATTAGGTACGCTTGGCTCCAAGAATGCTCTGCCCGCCTTCTCAAGTTGACATAATTCGGAGTATTCCTGAGAGCTTGTAGTAAAGTTACTTTGTTAGAGATTCATGCTCCGCTGAAACCTTGACTACCTCGCGGCATTCCACATTAAATATTCCTAGAAAATCCACTTGGAATTTCGAGGAAGCACTTTGATCAACTCTGGTTTAGAAATTTTCTAAATAATGTCCCGAAGCACGTACCGAAACACTTTAGTTTGAAAACGAATCGCAACAGATAATACCTACATACTATTTAATTTTGCAAGTTCTAGCAGTAGATTCATTCGCTAGGGAAAGCCTTCATATTTCATTTACCTGCTTAACGGCACCCACAAGGTGCCCAATACGGCTATTTTAATAAACCAATACATATCACCGGCAGCCCACTACAGAGCCTGTATGGAGGAGGACGAGACAGCAACACCCACGTGTTCTACACTGCCCAGAAGTGGCCTCAGTGGCGGATTTACAAATTTTCAAGGTATAGGCTGTAAAGTTTTTGCCGCCCTTGCCTCTACAATTTTCATGTCCTAGATTATTTTTAAAATCCAACAATTTCGTTGAAATTGCACGTAAAATAATTTATGGGTTTATTTTTGAGCTAATCAAAGCTCAATCATGTACGATTTTCTGCAATTTCGCTCTTTTCACTTATAAAAAGTGTGGGCTGAGGGCACAGAGGCCGATTACTGGGGGCGGCGAACTAGCTACAGCTGGCTACTAGCTTTTTTACTCTAGAAAATGGAAGTTTGCTACACCGAACAATGACAAGTGAGAGGGGAAAGTCATCCGCAAAATTTGTTGCAGACTTTTATCTGTAAAACATCAGAAAACCACCATGCAGAAATCTTTTTCATTTGTAAGAGGTAGCAAAATTAAAAAAATCGGTCCCCAAAAGCCGGTCCAAAAACCTGCCGCCCTAGGCTCCAGACTACTCAGCCTGCTGGTAAATCCGCAACTGGGTGGCGTCATACAGGCCAGAGTACTTCGAAAACCCAGGGACTCTCCGCGATATCGACAGTAACACCAAGGCGTTGCTGGTCTTTCTCGGGGAACTGGAGTGGATCGAATGATTTTCCCATCCAAAATATGCGCTTTGGACGTGGAATTGGGGACACCAGTCCGTAATACAATACAATAGGCCTTCGACCTGTCCGATACAAACAAGAGGATCCACTCTACCATCAAGCCTAATTAAACACACCATCATGAAATAGAACATTCAAAGACCAGTAAAAAGCCGTTGACAAACGATGCAAAACCTACCTTAATAGCCGGGTAATAACGTTGTAACAACCCTATACTTACCTAACAAGGGTCTGCCCCTATTAACGAGGTACAAAATGAGTAAAACACTAGGGGTGCGCATTCAAGCGAGGATGCAATTTGAAATAGTCAAGTGAACCACGCCAAGACAGATTGTTTCGAGGAAATCGTAGCATAAACTGACCTTAATTAATTAATTAAACACTCCGACACTTTGATATCGAGAGTTATCGGAACTTGTTAGGTCATTCGGTAATTTGTTTTAATTTGCTTTACGGTATTCCGGTTTCACCAAGTCAAATACCTATTTTTTTTAAATAAGATAAAATTATGCGAATTAGGTACGTTCCTTCAATAAAATTTTATTCTTTTGTATTTATTTTATTATCATCGATTAAGAATTATTATTTTCCATTTGGATGAAGTAAATTTTTAGGTAAATTCCCTTATTTTTTTCTACAGCAGGTCCTTTACCTTGTCTATTTTTCTAGTTAGCTTTTATAGAGTCTAGAGAATTCATTAAAATGTCTGAACCAGACGAAAAGACATAAAGGTCTTTGTCTTGATAAGAAGAAATAAGTCAAAGAAGTTGAATAAAACGCATACTAGGAAAAAACCCCTTTTAAACAGATCCCTTTGAAGACCAAAATACTAAAATACCGAGTATAAGCAAACGATACTAAATAAGCATTAGCTAGAAGAATTTACTTTCATTTAATAGAATTTAAGAGTATTCAAAAATACTTTAATAGATACTAATTAGACGTACGTACCTACGTTATACAACGAAAGAAAATACCTCCCCAGACCACGTAAACAAAAACATAAAGTTCATAAAATGTTACAGAACAACATCTCTATTTGTTGATACACTGCAGGAAATCGTGACGCTGTGACACGCAGCACGACGTCACAGGCCTCAAAATAACGCACGCCTACGTGTGACGCGTTGTCACATGCTTATAACAATGATTCACTCATACGACGTACAGAAAACTTACGCAAAATACTCGCTTCTAATTGCGTCGCATTGGCCGGCGCCGAGCGGCGGCGGCGGCGCGGGCCGCGAGTTAGCGATCAAAATAAAACAGTTAATTGAATTTCCAAGAAACTCTATTTATGTTTATAGGCATCTCATATACATCTCCATTATATTTACGGCATCGACCTTGAAATTGTGAGCATTTGAATGCGGCACAAACATTATTGGATCGGCTTGGAACAATAGCTAATTAAAAAGTAACAAAGAAAGATGTGTTTACTAAGTCGGGGCACGTTTTTAATGAGGTAATTTATGTCGCTTGCCAATTGTATGGTCACCTCTGAACTCTGATTTTGACAGTTTATGACCAGTCGTCGTCCTGCGTCATCGTCAGCGCAGCAGTGGGTGCGCAATAACAAACGATTTGTTGGCCCGCCACCGCCGCCGCCCGGTACCACTCGATTCTCGTAATCGATATGTTTTGAACAGTCAATTCAAACGAAATCGTCATAACACTTCTTGTTTTCTTTGAATATTTGGCTGTTGTTGTTTGCTACATAACTTCACGATGATTCTTTCTTGTGGCCATTTCACGTACGTATTCCATGACATTGCGATCTACGATTTTTCAGAATTTTAGAATGCGGACAACGTCTCAGTTAAATAGAATAAAACTCATTAAGGAATTTTTAGAGTCAATTTTCCTTACTCAAGGAAAGTGGTTTGACCTTTCCAAATAAGGAGAACATTGCATGGGGACGGGATTATAAAGCCTTCTCGGAATAGTCATACTAAAATGAAAGCGTTCATAATTGAAAAACGGAAGAATGCTTTACTCGGCCTTTTATCACTCTACTCCATTGATTGGATGTTTTTATTAACGTTTAAGCTACTTACCTCTTCATATTCTTTTCTGATATTATCGTCCACGTTTGCTATATTATCGTAACTGAGTTCCGGGAGCTAACTTCCCTTGGAAGTCAAACAAAAAGGTTTACATAGAACTCCTGTTTGCAAATGTTATCTATGAAGTAATGGTCCAGTGCTCGTGAGACCATTACATTATAATGACTGGAAATCGTTAACTGATGCATGTTATCACATTTTTGTTGAGCTAAATGGAAATATAGAATATTCAAGTTAACGTCTTCATCGTATTGTGGTGTAAAAACAAACATACATTGTTGCTGTACTCGATGAGATATGCAGAAGGCAAACGATTGACAACTGGATAAGATGGAATTAACAATTATTTGCTATTAAGGTAAAAACTTACTAAAGTCTTTCATCATTCTCTTGTCTTTATTTGGGGTTGGTGAAGCTCGTTTTGTTGTTTCATAAGTAGGTATTTACATATATAGTCCTCCTGATCGTTTTCGGTCACGGTGGCAAATCTGGCGGATATTAGCCAGCACAAGTATGTGCGCAGACACAAGTGCACTCTCTGTTTGTTTACTCTCATAGTCCGATGGGACGGCAATCCGACACGACAGGAGAGAGATCAGGCGCAGGACCAACGGCTTTACATGCTTTTCGAGGCACGGGGGTATTATACCGTCATGCGTCAACTTCCAAATTCCGGGCTACTACGGTGAAATTCCTAATGGAAAAACCCAATAGCACTTTTTGCCCGACCCGGGAATCGAACCATAGACTCCATGCTCAGCAGTCGCGCTTGCGACCTCGAGACTAACGGGGCAGTAGCAGTTTTTAAGTACTATAGATTAGTAATCTCAGTTACCCTTTCTAGTCATTATCACCTTTCACATGGTCTATCCATAGTTTTTTTGTTCTTTCGTTACTCTTATAGACAATTACTTACATTCATCCTTCTACCGCCTACGCGATTATATTCTTGTCTTTGTTGCGAATACAAATACCATTAGTTATTGTGACACATCTGATCCTGCAAATACGGTGTGCAAGATAGATAGAATGTCATTTAGGGATAAGCGGTTAAGATTTTTGCAAACAGATTTCTTTTAGCAGAATTAGTGCAGTCGAGTCAGATATCATGGAAAAAAGTACCGTATGATATGTATATATATATATAGTACTAGTAGTATATGATATATATTTCTATACGTTGTTCAAATACAAACAAACCTGTTTTAAACTGGATTTAGATATGAGACGACAATTTCTTTGGAAATGACAAGTTACTGCAGTTCAAAAACGGTTAAATTTGAACACCATGTCACAAGCCAGTGGGTATTCTGTGGGCCACATTTGTCGTGGTTGTCGGGTGTGAGTTGTACCAGGAAGACGCAGCTGGGTCGGCATTGTGCGGCCAGCGGTGTTCTGCGAACGCGCGCGCAGCGACTCAGGCGCAGGCTTTCTATAGCGGGCGCGCGGAGAAAAGGCAACGTGCGCCGTACATGTATTGTTTCCTCTGCTCTTCGCGGAATGGAATCTGTGTGGTTGAGATGTTGGTGGCCCAAGATGGGTTATTGAGATAACTATATCCCACACACGGATGGGATTTTACACGGGAAATTGTGCGCGTCAAACAGAATTCGTTTCCTCGCTTTGTGTGCGTCATACTATAGTACATTTGATAAAGCAGTCGAATTTTCCTGAATGAGCAGCAATTTAGGACTCCCTTTTGAAATCAAAACTGTTTCTGACATCATCATCATTCTCTTGACCTTATCCCAATGCATTTGGGGTCGGCGTAGCATGTCTTCTGCTTCCATACTTCTCTATAACTCGTCATCTTATCAGACACCTCCTTTGCCATATCATCCTTCACACAGTTCATCCAGCTTTCCTCACGACATTCTCCTCATTCTTCCGTATCACACGACAGCCAGTTTTTGACATATCGACTAGAATTTTATTGGAATCAGCTAGCTCTATATCAGCTTCGAGCAGGTGGTCACCACTGCTAAAACTTGTTGTTTTCTTGACTCTTTTATTGAGAACCTCTTCATGTATTTGTCATTTGTTTTTCTACTAAAAATATTACGATTATCTGAAATATGACCTAATAAAGATCGTCGGCCACTCCTCGTCATCCCGACTACACCACCACTGCACGGGCGGTATTTGCACGGTACAATCTGCGCATGCGCGTACAGATGGCCTGCGCCCGCGCGTATTCCTCGACATTTATAATGCGCACGAATGTTACCGAGAACATCAGTAAATAATTTATCAAGCTTAATGTATATTTCAATCTCGCCGGAATTGTTAAGAATATTTCCATATCTGCGTGTTTCATCTTTAGAAAGTTCTGCTTACTTGTACTTCCTTATTCGTGGATCAAGGGATTTCGTTAGTTTTATATCCTCATCATGGACAATGACATTAATTTGGATGTGATGGTCGTCATGTAGACGGTTTAAAGTAGCACTTCATCAAATATTTTATTTATTTGTTTTCCTGCTTTACCAATTTACTGATCGCTGTCTATTGTAGTAAAATTAGGCTTGTTTATGTTATTAGACACGCACATGACGTTACTGATTCTTAACGAGTATTTTGGTGCCTTGAACGACCCCTCTGTAATTCCCGAATTGTTAACGGTTGTCTGCCTAGCCTTTTCCCAAACTATCTTGGAGTCGGCTTGCAGTCTAACCGGATGCAGCTGAGTACCAGTATTTTACATGAAGCGACTGCTTATGTGTATCTGACCTCCACAACCCAGTAACTGGGTAATACGATACCCCTTGGTAAGACTGCATGTCAGACTTTTGGCTTCTGACCACTCGTAACGACTGTCAATGATCTAGAATGACAGCCAGGACCAACAGCTTAACGTGCTTTCCGAGGCATGGAGGAAACTCGGTATGTATTTATGGTTTATTGTTAAAGGTTTCTACGTACCTTTTCTCTATTAATATCATTCCTGTTATAGTTTTAGTTCAAAGGAAATGAAACCAAAGTAGATTGTATTTTCAGAAGGCAGTACCTTCACGCATGAGTTGACCGCTTGGAACGCTAAAAAAAGCGTTCTGGCATCCGTTGACCGCCCACGTTCCAGCCTACGCAGAAGGTACCGTTCTACCTTCAACCTTATTTATATTAACTTCGGTATTATCATAGAAAATTTCGGACAGATATTATTTTAATAAAACTTAAATACCAATTTTAAAGTTATTTCGCCACTTTATGTAAATGAGAAGAGTTATGAATATTTTATTAACCAGGCAAATATTATCTTTTGAAACACAATGTAGGTTAAAGTTTAATTTTTTTGGAGCTACTCTCTTTTAAGGGTTAATAATTAAAGCTTAACTGTCTGCTTCTTACAGAAAAACTAGTGTGAAAAGAAACGTTTTTTAATCCAGTAGGTACGTTGTTTTGACGGCATAGGATCTACTTTTTAACCAAAAATTAACTTAGTAGGTATAAAATTTAAAAATAAAACACCAACATAAAAAAAAAACTACCAGCCATTACCATGTTATCAGGATATCAAATTTTGAATCGATCAGCTAAGGAAGTTGCTCTCATACCCTCGTTAACTGAAAAGAGCTGAGGATCTTCAAACAGCTTAGAACAAGATTAGTTTGACCTTAGATTGAATAAGGGAATTTTGGAGTACAATAACGTATATTCTATTCTATTAACCAGAGAAAACCGCACAGCAGAAATTGTGGAAGATTTTTTGGGGGAAACCTTGGCCAGCACTGGTGCAAATAAAGGCAATGTAATCATCATCATCATCATCATTTCAGCCCAAAAGACGTCCACTGCTGGACATAGGCCTCCCCCAAGTCACATTGACATTTTGGGGGGTTTTGCCATAATCGCCACGCTTGGCAGGCGGGTTGGCGATCGCAGTACGGTTGTTACAAAAAGCACAGAGAACGCTGCTGCCCATTCTCTGGCAAGTACCTTAGTCGCCTCTTACGACACCCACGGGAAGATATGGGATGGTGCTATTCTTTACGTCCGACACCATACAGAGCAAGGCAATGTAATACAAAACTGAAAAAGCCGGTCAAAGTCCAGACAGAGGGCCATAACCGAAAATGTTCGGAGAAATCCAGGCAGATGGTAACCCTAGACGGTATTCGTCGGCTGCATTACAAAGCCTGTCCAGCCCAAAGCGTTGTTACACCACAGTAGCTAAAGTGCTATCCATATTGTGACACGATCTTTATAATTTTCCCTATTAATAAGTCACAACTAGATAATGATAGTCAGGGTTATAAATTGATTTACTGATTGTGAAAAAAATGCCGATTTGGCGATGTTGCGTCATATTTGTACGTATTAGATGTTAGTTGACGCATGAGAATTAAAAAAATATTTAAAACAATTAAGATGAGTATCTATGTGTCATAGAATTCCGTTAGATCCGTTTATACAAGTTTGCCTTGATTTGTTCTTGGGTTTAAGTATTAAAAAAAATATCGGTTGGTTTTTGTAGGCAAGCATTTTTTTGTTGCCCATCGCGCATAATCCTTTACAATTTCGATGCTGCGATTCCGGCTCACACAACACCGGGTAACTCCGGGTAACACTTTTTTCAAAACTTCATAATTTTCTTCTGAAAAGGGTAATTTCTACTGAAAAGGGAAAACATATGCAGTTAAAAATACACATATAACCAACGGCTTCTATGAGATTAATACCCGTTTTCCAGAACACAATGCGGAATCCACTAAATGACTTAATGAACGCCCATAAAAGACGTATTATTAGATTTTCGACCTTCGGCTGATCACTCAGATTTGAAATTCCATCAGTGCATACCTACTACATAAAATCACGTATTTTATGTGGTTTTTCCTATAGGGGTGCCCATAGGAAAAACCACAGAACGCCACCTGCTACGAGCCTCACGTACTCCTAAGGATCTCTTTGACGCAATCTTATTCACCGTCTCACAATAGATTGCAACCAATTACGCGATATTGCTTAATCGAGAGTTAGGGAAACCACACACAGAACTGTTCTATCCATAAATAATATGTAAAAAAACTCTCTTCGATCCGCGAAGGTGTTATTAGCATAGGTCGGAATTAGGTATAGTTATTTTTGTACTTACACTGATTTCATACAGCGAAAGAATAAAGTGGATGTGCCTCAAATCCCGAGATTAATTTTAAAGAGAAGAAAAATCCAGTGTATAAATAAAAAAGTTATTTATTTTTACACAATTTAAACCATCCGACATCGGATGTCCGAAGTTGCAAAATTCCAATGCGCACACGCACGATGTTACTAATAAAAAATGTATGTTAATTATCTTTGTTTTATTTGTCTTATCTATCTCTGAGGTTTTTATAATTATTGATTTGTAATATTGTTGGCCACACGGGATTGTATTATAAATCCCGGGAAGATCCATATTAATATCAACATTTCGATGCAAGTACATAAATAACTCTACCTAATTCCGACCCCTGGTTATTAGTTATCGAGATTGGGTTCTATTTATGTAGTCCTTATTGGATTACAATTAAAAAAAATACCCGGACAATAATTAAGTAAAATGTAGTAAAATGAAGACACTGACATGGCAACACAGGACAACACTCCGGTCGCTTCTGAGGTAGTGACGTCATAAAGAAACAACTGACGATCGAACATACTAATGCCGAAGATGGTGTTCGCAAGTTTTAAAAGTTTGTTAGATTTTATGGAAATGGTAATATTTTCGTTCCGTTTCGGAAGGACAGTCTAGTAAAAGGTACAAAAATCGGGTTTTATGTTTCTTATTTTAGTTGGTAATGTCATTGGTGCTAATGCTCCGTTCGGATCGGACAGGGTTTTTTTAACATATTGTTTATACGAACTTTGGTTCCCCAATTACGGTGGTTGGGCGATTTGAAAAACCCACGCTATCAAATTCGTGATGACTGTACATAAGTGCGTCAGACGTGTCAAAAACTCAACCACACTTGTAATGTACTCTTCACATCACGAATAATCACGAAAGGGAATAGTGAAAATCACGTATTGCTTTTCTCGATACAAAAATAAAGCAAGTGTGACATATCAAACTAATAAGGTTAAGTTTCTTCTCAGCGGTATTCCTGACCTTTTTCCTATTGCGGTTAATACATAAAGATCAATTACAAATTACTTAATTGTATTTTTCCTGTAACTTCGGCGAACTGAGACCGTCGCTTTGAGTTTCCTATGACGTTATTCTAAAATTACTTTATTAGAAACGGTTTTTATCATTGTGTGATAGTTTTCTTCCTTATAAGTCCATTAAATACGGTCGTATGGGATTGTTATGTTGTCAAACTCGTTTTTTTCCCGGAAATGGTTATGTTTTGAAAACATGTATGACATGCGAAATCGGGATGCACTTTACTGTTGTTGCACCTCTGTCCAACCCTTCTGGGATTAAAAGTGTGATGTTATGTGATCTAATCTAATATATTATGTTATATAAATATATTTATGATATCTATATACTACTAATAATAAAGCTGCAGAGTTTGTTTGTTTGTTTTATTTGCTTGAACGCGCTAATCCAAGGAACAAAAAGTCCGATTTAAAAAAAAACAGTTTTAGATAGCCCATTTATCGAGAAGGCTATAGGCTATATATCATCATGCTACGACGCTACGACTAATAGGAGCGGAGCAGCAATGAAAATTGTTGCGAAGACGGGGAAAATGTGACGCAGATAAAGTTGCGCAGTACAGCTTATAGTGAAATATAAAGTAAAAACTTGCTGGAGGGGCTTCAGATAAAGTATAAAGAATTATCTTTTCCCACGATAATTCTTTTCGTAAATAAATAAGTACTTAAGTGGTTTAAGCGGTAAGTCCTGATTGTATCGTAAGTCCCTCGTCCATAATGGAACACATGACACATTCAAGTTGGTAATGTCCTTTTGAATCTATAGATACCCTCGGTCCGATTATCCGATCTCCAACGAGCCATGATTACCAATTTCCTCAAATGGCCGGAGCGAAATGTGGGGATCAGTTGGTACTAACATTGCTCGAGCTATCTACCTACTTCGGTATACTCTGATTTAAAAATACTGGTATACTTGAATAGGAAAATAAATAAGTAGATATGAATGCGGATAATGTGGAAGACAGCCTCGTTGATCTAGTGGTCACAAGCGCAACTGCTAAGCATGAGGTCCTGGGTTCAATTCTCAGGTTCAGCAAACTGTTATTAGGTTTATCCATCAGGAATTTCTCAGTAGCAGCCACAGAGCCTGTATTTGTTCCGGGTGTTAACTACAGGCTCGCCCCCTATTACATGGGACTTAAACATAACTGGCGAGATGTGGGTGTTGTGGGAGTACTATTAAGTACACCTCTGCCTAGCCCTTCGAGGATTACAGGCGTGATGTTATGTTACTTAAGTACAAATAACATCAGTATGTGCTAACCCCTCTACAGTCCGGCCGAGTACGCCAGGGTGGTAACTACTTAATGACGCTGTCTGTACCTAAGTGTACGTTTAGTAACTACAAGATGATAGAAATGGAGACTTAAAGTAAACATGGTTAGATCGCTTTAAAAGTGATTAAAAAGAAAGAAGAGAAAGTCGAAAACTGAAATGTCGAGTTTTGTCTACGGAAGAATTGACAGAATGACACATTTCCATTTTCTATCTGTCATTATGTTGATTCTTCCGTAGACAAAACTCGTTTCTACAGTGGTCATGCTACGCGTGCTGATAGATATGTAACATGGAACTAAAACAGACACACACACTGACACTTCAATGACTCCAAATAAATTAATCCAAACGTCATCGCTGAAACTAATTACGGCGATGATGAATCGAAATTCATACCGGAGTAAGAATACGAGGAATTTTGTACATGTCATATCAAATCAAATCAAATCAAATCATTTATTTCAAATAAGCCAGTTACAGGCACTTTTGAATGGTCGAACAACAATAAAAATGAAGCTACAGTCCCAGTCACAAGACATAATAACTGTGAAAGTACTGTAGTTGCCCATTCCAAGGCGTAGATCTCTATGGAGAAGAATGGGCAAGAAACTCCATGGACACTCTTTTAAATCAGAATCTTGTTACAAAAACCTTGGTTACATCATTCATGTTGAGATGGTACATTATGTGAGAACGATGTAGCAAGACTTCACGTTAAAAGTGTCCATAGCAAAAACAAAAAAAAAACAATTAAAAGATAAAATAATTAGTTCGAAATAAGCCGTGGCAGCTAAGAGACGACCAGGCACAACTGACAGCGCCCGTTCACGAACATGACGCATGGATCAGCCATCATTCAACTCAACCATTTTGAAGGGAATTAAATGACCCGACACACACGCCACCATCAGCGTGACATTTGAGTGAGCATGACATACTCTCAACCGCCAGGGCACATTCAAGTCAATAAAAGACGTAGGTTTCCAGTAAATGATAGCTATCTAGTACATAGGACTCACACAATATGGGATTATATAATACTAAATTAATTGAATTTATACAATTCAAAGATAGTTGTACAATCTTCAGCAGCTCCAACAATACTATTTAATGCTATCAATTTATGCGAACCTGTCCTTGTGGAGCAGGACCGGCATGGAGCCAAGCATTATTATCAGCGATATAATCGTCCAATTTGTAATAAGCCTGCTTACAAAGTGTGCGTTTAATGCATGTTTTAAATTTCGTCTCACTCAGTTCAAGAATACTCTGTGGAATTTTATTATAGCATCTTAAACAGTACCCCATGAAAGATGAGTCTACTTTAGCGAGTCTGAAGCCTGGCTGAACTAATTGGTCTCTATTTCTAGTGTTGTAATTGTGTCTGTCACCTCTTTTACTAAAAAGGTGCAGATTTTTTCTTACGTACATTATGTTTTCGTAAATGTATTGGCAATGTACCGTCATGATGTTAATGTCCTTAAACAGTTCCCTTAGAGAATCGCGCCTACGGAGATTATAAATGGCCCTGATGGCTCTTTTTTGCAAAATAAAAATAGACTCAATTACTGCAGCCCGTCCCAATAACAAAATGCCGTAAGACATTATACTATGAAAGTAACTAAAATAGACCAATCTCGCAATATCAACATCGGTATATTGACGGATTTTTCTAACAGCATATGCTGCTGAACTTAACCGCCCCGCAAGAGATGTTAAATGAGGACCCCATTGAAGCCTTGAATCAAGCGTAACCCCCAATAAAACTGTTTTATCGACAAATTCTAGTTTCTCTTTATTCAATACTAGCTGCCCGGACAGACTTCGTTCTGTCAAAAGTTAAAGCAATGCACTTTTCCTACCTACCTACCCTACCCTACCCAACCCTACCCACCTACCCTACCCAACCCTACCTACCCTACTCTACCTACCTACTACCTACCTACTCTACCCTACTCTACCCTACTCTACTCTACCCTACTCTACCCTACTCTACCCTACTCTACCCTACTCTACCCTACTCTACACTACTCTACCCTACTCTACCCTACTCTACCCTACTCTACCCTACTCTACCCTACTCTACCCTACTCTACCCTACTCTACCCTACTCTACCCTACTCTACCCTACTCTACCCTACTCTACCCTACTCTACCCTACTCTACCCTACTCTACCCTACTCTACCCTACTCTACCCTACTCTACCCTACTCTACCCTACTCTACCCTACTCTACCCTACTCTACCCTACTCTACCCTACTCTACCCTACTCTACCCTACCCTACCCAACCCTACCCTACCTACCCTACCCTACCTACCTACTACCTACCTACTACCTACTACCTACCCAAAAAAAAAAAAAAAAGTATCCTATGTCCTTCTCCTGGCTCTAAACTACCTCCCTGCCAATTTTCAGCTAAATCGGTTCAGCCGTTCTTGAGTTATAAGCGAAGTAACTAACACGACTTTCTTTTATATATATAGATATAGATATATCACAATCACTACATTTAACATTCGGTAATGAAAATCTTATGCATTCAATGCAATGCAAACTGCATTCAATGCAATTCAATGCAATTCAATGCAATCTTATGCATGTCTTATTTTCATTTATTACTAAATTGTTTGCTGTGAAACAATTATGTACCTGAAGTAGTGCATTATTGACGTTATCTAGATTTTGGGCCTGTCTATTTATCTTAAAAATTAAGGAAGTGTCGTCAGCAAATAACACCATATTTTGTGGTTGGCTTTTCAATAAAGAGGGTAGATATATTAGAATAATATAATAATAATATAACATAGAATTAATTGTTGTCCGCAGGGGAATACGCTGTTGACATTTTTAACAATTTCAGCTACGCTTGCTTCCTGAAACGAGAGTTTTATGAGAAATTGACGAGTTTATGGAAAATAATTCCGACTATCCGAAGTTCAAATTACAGCTCTTTTTATTAGACTTGAGCTGTCTTTTTTTTACTTGAGCTGTCTTTTTTAATTAATATTAAACTTAGTAGCTACTGTTAACACGACAATTGGAACAGCTGGCCTACCATGACGTCTTAAAGCAGTATTGTTTTACTCTTATTCCAGTGTGGGAAAGAGACGGAGCTATACAGGATGTCTAGCGCAATCTCTTTCCCACACTGGAAAAAGAGTGTTATTGTTGTTAGACTCATAGATCGCTGATCGTGTCTTTTTTTTTAATTTTAGACCCGTGTCAGTAAAGTATCAGCGTCAGTAGTAAAAGTTTGGCTTTGTAGTCGCCCCTGGCTTACAAACAGATCAGAAAAGTTATGAGTTTAAGCGTTTTGGTAATCTTTGAGTTTCCGATACAGCACGAACATCGCGCCACAAAGTATCCTAACAGAAGCAAATAAGTCTTACATAGGGGGGAAGCAACAGGGTAGTCCGAAAAAATCAAATTTCAAATTCGCAAGACGGGGCAAGACCGTGTCAGGCTGTATGTTAAACAAAATATAATTTGCGAAAAAGTAATTCAATGGGATTAAATGAACTTAGGTTATATTGATATCATTTTAATGATTAAGTATAACTCATAACATCATAAAAGCCATATTAGTTACGGTCGTAAATCATATTTGAAATCAACATACAAGCCGACACTGACCTGCTAATTGCAAAAAACGTAAGAAAATTTGAATTTTGCGGCCTACTCTGGAGCTTTCACCAGGTCAGTTTGCCGCTTTGCAGAAATGCACATGCTTAATTACAATTATAATGTTTGTACGAAGTTATCTGAAAACTTATTTTCCGAAAACTTTCAGAGCTGCAATGTTATGCTGGACTGATTACTTAATCCTTGTTTAATGTTAATAGACGAAACGGATTCAAACATACAAATGTATGGTGTGATAGTAAGTATAGGTAAGGTTAATTTTTAAGGGATGCCAGACTGTGGAATTCACTACCAGCTTCGCTGTTCCCTGATCATTATAATTTGGATCTCTTCTTAATTCAAGTGAATCGGTTTCTTCTAGGCAAGCGTGCTTCATCCTAGGCCGCGTCATCGCTTCACATCAAAAGAGTTGCGACCAAACGCAAACCTATTCAAAAAACAAAAAAAGGTTTATAAATAAGAAGGTTTAAACAATGCAAAAATATATCTATAAATACTCTTTAGGTTATTTTAAAAAAGCTTATGAATGTTACGAAATGTCAAAAACGACACGCAAAAACATGACAGTCCAAAACAGTACGTCTCCTCTTGAATTCGGAACGTTATTTCTTACGAAATAACCGACGAACAGGCACAATGAAGCCTTTAAAGTTTGTTTTATGATAAAACAAAGCAGTTGGAAACTGATCGAAGTTTCCAAATACTTGTGTTCTGGCCTAAACTAGGCAAATTTTGTGAAAGTGGCAGTTTAATTCTATAAAACGCACTCGAAACACTGACCAACAACAAAACATGTGTCATGGCCGCTGAATTCTGATTTCAGAGTATTAATTTAATTACCAGTACAATACATTATTACAGCCATTAGAAACGTTAGGTACAGAACATCAATAAGCAATTTTCCGAACTATCTCGAATGGTTAGTATTTAGTAGTAATGACATAATAAATACTGTTTATTCCTCGAACTGCTTTGAATGCAAAACTTCACTACATAACAATATCATAAATGTTGAATCATGGTTATGTCGCATTACAATATTGTCTGTTTTGAATGTCAGATGCGTTTTGTGACGTAAGTTTTGTAAACAACTGACTAGATACTTCTTCTTCGTCGTGTCGAAGACAACTTAAAAAAAAACTAGGACTCTGCCACCTTGACAGCGTTATTAGAAGTGTGATCGGAAAAGGGTGAGCTGAAATGCCTAAAGTTCGAAAAAGTAGAGAGACAAAGTGGAGATGCCTTACGACAAAACATTTTCGGGATTAATGAATGTCCCGGGTTTCGGAACATTACTTAAGTACAACTAAAATTAATAAAGTAAACAACTATAGAATTCATTGTCAGTTTCTGTTTAAAAAAAAAACCCAAGTGCGAGTCGGACTCGCGCACGAAGGGTTCCGTACCATTATTTATAAGAAAGAAGCAAAAAATCATTTTTTTGTATGGGAGCCCCGCTTAAATATTTATTTTATTCTGTTTTTAGTATTTGTTGTTATAGCAGTAACAGAAATACATAATCTGTAAAAATTTCAACTGGCTAACTATCACGGTTCATGAGATACAGGCTGGTGACAGACGGACGGATGGACGGACGGACGGACGGGCGGACAGCGAAGTTTCAGTAATAGGGTCCCGTTTGACCCATAGGGTACGGAACCCTAAAAAAGAGTATTGACGATGCAGGCTGTTTGGCATCATGAACGAGGGATAGTTTGGAGGCATCAGCCCATTCCTCGACTAAGTTTCCATCCGTATTGTTTACGGGGACCCCCAGTAGTAATAATGCACCACTACATTAGTTGTGAATTTTTGTACTCTCTTAATTTATTCCAACTAGGCGGTTTTAGTCGGTGGGTGCAAAAGAGTGCATTTACTTCCCTCGGCTTTGAACATTTCAAGAGCCTAAAATACCCGAGGTGGAATGCAAATATTTTCGAGCTCGCTTTATGCTTTATAAACTTTATATTTCGAAACCTTACCTTACGCTTTTTTGGAATGAAAATGGTGGCAAAAAACACACACAACCGAAATGCGAGATCTAAAATCCAAAATCCAATAGCGTGTTTTTAGTTACGCATTCATTTAGATATCGCCTAGAGTAAGAGAAAACGATATAAAATGTTACGTTACAGCTCACTAGGAAATGTATTCAACCTTCGTAGCAGCCGTTGACTGTATGATGTAATTCCTGAGCCCCACCATTCACTAAACTTTATGAATGTCGGGGCGATAAGATCTCTGTTCTCGTTTCTCTAGAATTCTACTAAATTATGATGTGGAAGTTAATATGGCGTCGTAAAGGTGTGGCGAGATGACACGAACTTACGGCTCGAGTTCTGATGATACGTGTGCTTACTCGAGTTTCATCATCATCATCATAGCCGAAAGACGTCCACTGCTGGACATAGGCCTCGAGTTTACAGACATATAATAATGTTGCCTCTCGAATAAATTGCTTATAAATCTTACAAAAATCTTACAAAAATCAGCACTGAATTCTTGTTATTTTTGTAAGCAATTTGTCATTAATTTCAGACACGTAATGTAAGTCTGCTGAAAATCAGAATATGTGCGTAAACTGAGTTGATGTAACGATTACAACTTTTTTATTTTCTTTTCAGGCAGTATGTAGGAACATTATTCATTCTAATGTACATTCGATGTTTTATTTTTATTCTGCAAGTCTGCCTCGTCGGTCTTGTGGTCGTAAGCGCGACTGCTGGGCATGAGGTACGGAGTTCGATTCCTGGCTCTTGGGAATGTTTCAGTAGCAGCCACGGGGTCTGGATTTGTGCCCGGTTATAGGCTGCCGGCAATAGGCTCGCCCCTTATTACATGGGACTTAAACATAACTGGCGAAATGTTGGCTTATTGTTAGGTACTCGTCTGCTTAACCCCACGGTGATTACAGGCGTGATGGTATTTGGTTTTCAGTGATTCGTGCTCAAATACATTTTAAAACAAAGTCGCGTCCCGCCGATTTCTGTACGCTCAGATCTTTTAAACCACGCGACGGATTATGATGTCGCTTTCATCAATAGACAGAATGATTCAATAAGGAAAAATAAATCAAAAATCATTAAGTAGTAACCCCCCTGGTGGCGTACTCGGCCGGACTGTAGAGGGGTTAGCACATACTGGCGCTGTCTGTACATAATCATTCATCATCATCAGCCTAAAATGTACCCACTGCTGCTAATGCTGGGATACAGGCCTCCTCTCAATGACAGTGAGTGTGCTGTAATCCACCACGCGGGCCCAGTGCGGGGTCTTCGAATTTTTTAGTTCTAGGACATGGCGGTTTCCTCACGATGTTTTTCTTCACCGTTTTTGAGGGCACCGGTGATGAAATATTTTACACAAAATAATGCGTCTGCTTCAGTTCGAACCCACGGCTTACTGCTCGTAAGCCGGGCTGCCACCAATGGGCCATGTGTCTATGTAATTATTGCTTTGAAGGCTCCAGTTCAAGCATGTGTGGCGTGGCGTAAGATTGCTGGCTAATTTTGTATATATGTTAGCACATGAAGCTATCCGAAACTGTCAAATTTTGCCAATCAACCTTGAACATAATTCTTTAGCAATAAAGTTGAAAATATATTAAATTTTGATACTGTCTGTACAAGAATTTGTGAAATATTATTTAGTGTTTTGACTAGATCATCATCATCTTCCTGCGCTTGTCCCATGTTACTTGTGGTCGGCGCAACACGTTCTTTTCTTCCATTCTCCTCTGTCATTCGTCAAGTTATCATTTACTCCTTTTTCTTTCATAACATTTCTCACACAATGCGTCCATCGTTTCCTAGGTCTTCCTCTCCATCTTCATCAATCAACATTTATACCTATTCATCACTTTTTTTGTGACATGCGATTCGCCTCTCCTCATCACATGCCCATACCATGATAGACGATTCCCATTATCTTTTCTGTAACTGGCCAAATGTTTAACTTCCTCTAATATACCTCCTTTCTTTCTTCCTAATTCCTCACTTCATCCATTGTTGTCGCACCAAACATCCACCTCAACAGTGTTTTGAATATATGGTTATATTTCCGGGAGAACGCTTACAAAATTAAAATGGTCACAGACGCAGTTCATCATCATTATCATCTGCCTAGCCTTTTCGGTCGGCTTCCAGTCTAACCGGATGCAGCTGAATACCTGTATTTTAAATGGAGCGACTGCCTATCTGACCTCCGCAACCCCGATAGTATTATGTAAAACGATGATACCCCTTGGTAAGACTGGTTGTCACTTGCGGGCCACTGACTACCGTAACGACTGTTAAAGATCTATAAATGACAACCAGGACCAACGGCTTATTATGCTTTCCGAGGAATGGAGGAAACTCGGTATGTAATGGGTGGTCACCCATCCACGCATCAGCTTAAGCAAGCGTGAATTAAGAGCGTTAACGGCTTACGGCATTTCAAACAAACTTTCAAGTCCTCATTTTCTGAAATGACTAAACCGATTTTAATAAAATTTAATACGCATAAGCAGGTTTCATAGGTCATGAAAGTTTGTATGAAATTTCGTAAGGCGTAAACGCTCTCAACTTTATCTTAAAAAATTCACCCCGCATTTCATGTACCCTACACAGTTATGGCCTCATATGTCAGACAAACATAATTAAAATAACCTAGGTAGGTAATGTAGGTATTGAAAACCACAGCACCATATTAATATTATATTTAACAAAATCAAATCATGTTACTGAGTAATTACAATTTATTAAATAATCACATCAATTTTCGATACACAAATACAAATAGGAAAACCATTAGCAAATACCAAATGGTTTGGTAGAAGTGTAGAACACGATACGTACAGACAGCGTCATTAAGTAGTAACCCCCCTGGCCTACTCGGCCGAACTGTAGAGGGGTTAGCACCTACTGACGCTGTCTGTACGTACGATACATAATAATTTTGTTTGATTTTCATGGGCTTTCATTAATTAATCCTGGCTATTAATAACGGTATTAGGTATAATGTAAAATCCACATGTTCGTGAGTTTTGATTAGCTTTCATAACATAGCGTGGTATCTCTGAAGGATTAGGCAGAGGTGTACCTAAGGCTGCGGTTCCACTGAGGCGGAGCGGAGCAGAATGGAGACGAGCTGTGTCGTGATTCACCAATCACATGGCTTGGAATTGACATCTCTTCTCCACTCCGCCATGTGATTGGTGAATCGCGACACAGTTGGTCTCCGCTCAGCTCCGCTCCGCCTCAGTGGAACCGCAGCCTTATAGTACACCCAACTTTCGAAAAGATGATGTACTGAAGATGTGGTAACGTTATAGCGCCTTTTTCCCTTTCACCCTGTATATATACAATTACTTATATTTGCATGCTGAATTCTAGTAAGTGGAATATAGGTATAGAACCTTCTTCAGTTCTTCACACTTAAGAGCGTTTACACCTTACGGTGTTTCATAAAAACTTTCAAGTCCTTATTTTCCGAAATGACTGAATCGATTTCAATGAAACTTAATACGCATAAGCAGGATACATAGGTCTAAAACATTTTCGAAATAAAAATAAAATAAAATCTTTATTCAAAAAATGTATTAAAAAAGAAAGATAATTGATAGTTTCTGTTTCTATGGATAGGTAATTTATAGGTAGTCTAATTTAGCTGTAACACTATTTTTCGAAAATGTAACTTTTTAGACCTATGTATCCTGCTTATGCGTATGAAGTTTCATTAAAATCGGTTCAGACATTTCGGAAAATAAGGACTTGAAAGTTTGTATGATTTGTCGTACGGCGTAAACTTAACACCTCAATTTACCGTATTTCACGCAAATAAAGGTCATTCTGTTATATTATGGAGTCAAGTTAGACAAGACTTGTAACCTTATATAACCTAGTGCTGTAAGTTGCTAACAATCTCTTTATTCTAGACTACTCCTACTTTGTGCAACGCGAGAATTCTTTCCAACAAGACAGAGGGTTAAAGATAGTAATGGTTTTATCCCGAGCTCCTACAGATCTCTCAGAAAAAGAATGCGCTTCAGCAATCTACTTAGGTACATTTATTTTTGTACATACATTTAAACAGGAGATGATGAAGCTGTTACTACTATAATTAAATTCCAACTTACCTATTTTGTGTCACCGTGGTACGAAAATGAGGGAAGAGAAAAACTTTTGAGTAACAATTGGTGAGGTGCAATCTAAGTACCTAGATACCTAATTCAACAGAAAGCACAAACTTGCTGGGTAGGTACACTATTACAAACTTCGTTTGGAAATAAAATAATTATTGAAAAAACCTTTTTATATAAAATCTTGTAAAAAGGTGCACAGAAAAACAAGAAAATAAATCTTGAAGTAAATGAAAACGATAAAGGATAGGTTTTTTTTTAGTTTTGTCGTAATTGTTTCTGACCACACAATCACACATCATTATCTCAACACTTTTTTCATATCCGTGCTATTAACCGTCGAAGAGTTTTCTCGTGAGAAGACAATCCTGGCTTAGGATCAGGTAACAATAGTAATTATGTCTATTCATCAAAAATGAACGCGTATCTATACCAAGTTTCATATCTGTGCTATTAACCGTCGCGGAGTTCCCTCGTGAGGAGACGATTCTGACTGTAGGATGATCTCATGATACAGATCGTGATTATCCATCAAATATGAACTAATATTTAAAGTTTCGTGTCCACACTATTAACCGTTGAGTGGTTCCCTCGTGAAAAGACGATCCTGGCTGCAGGATGAGATCATAACAGAATTCATGTTTATCCATCAAATATGAACGTGTATACAATTTTTTGTATCTGTGCTTATAACCGTTGAGGAGTTCCGTAGTGAGGAGACGACCCTGGCCGCAGGATTGAGTTATGTCCGTCATAAGAATGTATTGCGCTTAGAACAAAAGGTGTGTGCAATTTTCAGCTCAATCTAGGATTAAAGTGTGCCACCTTACAGCTCCATGTTCAGATCCTGGATACCATTTAGAGACAAAGTACTCGTCAAGACAAATCAAACGTGTCCAGACTCGATGGGGTTGCATCGTTTCATTACAGACTTCCTATGACCACCTTCCAGTTCCATCATCAGATCAGCTCCATGTCATCATAATATTGCATTATCACGCGATATACATATGCGTGCAAAATTTTAGCTCAATCGGAAACCGGGAAATTTGTCAAATTTAACTAGCAAGATGTCATTACAGACAGACAACGGACAGGTGACACTAAATAAAAGCTTGTAAAAAGGTGGAGGGTTACTCTGTAGCGCGACGTTCGCTACGATTCGGAAACACAAAGATGGAAGAAGGTGTAAATGCACCGAAGCACATACCTTTTCTGGTTTACCTGTACACACGCAGTACATCAAGCAATATATTTCCAATATAACATGGCCTCGCTTGGTGTAGATTTCCCTTACAATGAGAGATCAACATAAACTGGTTGATTGGTCGTTTTTGGTGCTTAAACGAGTCATTTACAAATAATATTTTTCATCACACTTGCACGTAAACAGTATCTAAACATACAGGTTAACTTGGCCGTAAAGCCCCATATAAAACCCTCGAGCTTTCTTTTTGTCATGAAAGCCACGGTCGGTAAGTAATTTTTTTTAATTTTATCACAGCACACAGGTCTTGCAAGTTCAAGCAAGGAGTTTACACGCAATTGAAAAATTGTCTTAAAATGTTATCTAAATAGGAATTTCATTGCAATCTCGCTAGATGTTACTTAAATACTCAACTAATGTTCTTAAAAATAGTTTTTGTATTAAACTTTTTTATTTTTCAAAATTATTTTATTTGCTACACTCCGTCATGGCTGTATACTACATAAGTAACAGTTGCCCTTATCGCTTCTGAACGATACATTTGTATAATCTGTGGTGTGGTCAAAAACCGCCATCCTCTTAAAAAAAGTTCACGTATTTCGTAATAATAGTTGTCCTGACTTGTGTATTAAGGCTATAATTCATAATTATTTACTCGCAAATGTGATGAAAAACATTGTATGTTTCACGGGCGGTACGGGAATTACGAACCTCGACTCAGAAAGCCCTCAGTCTTCGACTTTGGGCTTCTACTAGAGCCTCGATCGTAATTCCTTACATACCGCCCTTAATACACAATGTACTAAACTTTACCTACAAAATACGTGTAGGGATCCATGTATCACATTATGTACCTACAAACAAGGTGTGGTGGACCCGTCATGAGGCCGTCAACTAAGTATTATGGACGGCACGGTTGGCGCAGTGGTTGAGAGATCAACTGCTGCGCTGCCTGTCGCGGGTTCGATCACCGCACGGAACAAATGTTTGTATGGCCTACTGATAAATTGTTCCGGGTCTGCCTGTTTGTGAGTTGTAAACGCACCCACGATACAGGAAAAATTCCCAGTGTGGGGCAAGGATTTTTTTTAAAATAATTAGGTAACAAAAATATAAATATGTAGGTAGGTACATCAAACTAAGTAAGTCCATGCAAAAAATGATTTCTGAGAAAGGACTTGTTAATTTAAGGATGGAAAATCACGGTTTACCTTGGTCAAAGTAACGCAATCAAAACATTGTGCTGGTAACATTGACCAGTACAGTAGTGTCCGTACCATGACGCCTAAAACATTATTGTTCCATTCATATTCCAGAGTGGGAAAGAGATGGAGCTAGAGGACCTGTATAGCTCCGTCTCTTTTTCACTCTGGAATAGGAATGGAACAATAATGTTTTATGACGTCATGGTACGGACGCAGGAATCTAGAGGTACTTCTAATCTAGAGGTAGAGGGACTTGTATTTAATTTTAAAAAACTTGTGAAAAATTTGGAACTTTGACCACCAGTCTTCGTAACTAGAAGGATCCCAGGTACGATGGTACCTGATCATCATTACAGCCGAAAGACGTCCACTGCTGGACATAGGTCTCCTCCAAGTTTCACCACATTGACATAACATCCCCATGTTATGTCAATGTGGTTTTGTCATAATCGCCACGCTTGGCAGGCGGGTTGGCGATCGCAGTACGCTTGTTACAAAAGCACAGAGAACGCTGCTGCCCATTCTCGGGCAAGTCCCTTAGTCGCTTCTTACGACACCCACGGGAAGATATGGGTTGGGGTGCTATTCTTTACGTCCGACATCATACAGAGCTCCCAGAGTTCCCAGGTATAGTCCAGAACAATAAAATGACCCCAATGACGCGGAGAACAGGTCACCTTCGGCTTCGTGAAGAGTTTTTTGCACCCATTATATTACACAGGTAAGTAAATAACGTATTTAAGTATCTTTGTTACTTCTACGAATTAATCGAAGTTTTTGTGCTCAGATTTGAATCTTTCCGAGATCTATCGGATATATGATGGATCGGTGCAATTATCTCATTATATGTATATTGCAGACATCTATACTAAACTGCAAATAAAAGTGTCTGTTTGTAATATTAAAGTAACCGGTTTTTATTACATGCATATGAATGTATATACGGTATATATACCAAAACAATTTTTTTTACAATTTTTGTCTGTCTGTCTGTCTGTTTGTTCCGGCTTATCTCTGGAACGGCTGAACCGATTTTGACGCAACCTTCACGTACAGATAGCTGATGTAATAAGGAGTAACTTTAGCTACTTCTATTTTAGAAAAAATCAAAATCATTTAAAAAAAAAAACTAAATATTTTTTTTGTTAAATTCCACGCGGACGATGTCGCGGGCACAGCTAGTTGTAAATAAATTTGTCTAGATCTTGTCTTCGTCCGTTTCGCAGACATACAGTCTGACATGACATCTACCTACCTACCTTATGACTCGTGAGAAATACTTCATTATTACAGGTAATGTGGGTACAATATCTATTCCTATTAAATAATGCATTAACTTTTGCAATTCAATTGATTTTCAACCTTAACAAAACGGTATAAGGTTGGAATTTAAATAGATGGGTCTCGAAATGATGATTGTTTTACCGCGAATTCGTACTGGATCATTTTCTATGGAATTCTAGGAAAGTTAAATTAATTCCATCCGTGTTATTACATCATGCTAATTCTGGTTTTATACATATAGAATTTTATCATACCTAAAATGAAGGTAGTACATTCGCTAAAATGTATATATGTTACCGGCAATTTATATAATCTGATATTCTATAGTTCTATACAATACCTAGGCAATGTATAGAATACCTAAAACATTAAGTTATTGTATGAAATATAACTCATTTCATCCTCTGTACAAAAATTTAAACCTACTGGAATTAATTCTATAAATGTTATCAAACAAGCACAATAATAGAACAACAAGGTAAAGAAAAAGCTCGAGAGTGTAATAGCTCACATCCCGAACGCTATACGTCCCTGCAATACGCCACTTTTTGAGCAACTGTATTACAAAATATTTTTTTTAATACAGTTGCTCAAAAAGTGGCGTGGTCCCTGCAATACGCCACTTTTTGAGCAACTGTATTAAAAAATATTTTTTGTAATACAGTTGCTCAAAAAGTGGCGTATTGCAGGGACGTATAGCGTTCGGGATGTGAGCTATTACACTCTCGAGCTTTTTCTTTACCTTGTCCGAACTCGTGCGTTCTCTTTCCCAACTGTCAAAATAATGTCTATTAAAAAGAAAAAACCAACCACGGAGTTTTTACAAAAAAAAAAATCATAGAAGTTTTTATGATTCATGCAAATATTTCTAAAAAGAAGCTACTAATTTGTTTCAATATTAGATTTAATGGCTTGATTCAATGAGTTAGGTTAGGTTTCATTTCATTTTCATTTCATATCAATTAAAAAAATTCTACTGAAGACTTGGCTGTATGGGCATAGTTCCCTTTGCCTACCCAGAATGGGTAAAGAAAAAACAAAAACTCTGCTTATATTCTTTTACGGTTGGCGCCATTTTCCAAAAATGTTCTTTATTAAATTGCTTCATTTTTTCGCAACTGTATTAAAAATAGTTGTTCAGTACACGTGCGGAACCGTCATTGCAACTTGTTCCGACTGTCAACCCTCACCTTCGGCTGCGCCTCGGCTCGGGTAGACATTTGTCGGAACTCTTTGCAATGACAGGCTTTCCGAACTCGTAATGAAATATACTATTTCATCCCACCATCTCGGAAAGAGTATTTTTAATCTTCAATATCTGAGTGGAAAAGACGTTTTTATTCTCTAGAGGATAAAGTAAATTGAATTTAGAACATCGTGTGCACTAAGTTTGTGAATTAAGAAAAACATTAAACCTATTTACGGCTACCTCTATGGTGCCGAATATATCATACAACTTTTTTTTAATTTGTTAAAAACTCAGACTCGGAACCTTCTTGGTGTTCTTTTTTCAATTTGCTTTGTACGCGGTTCTTTACGCGGCATTTTTTCACGTCATTGTTAACTATACCGTAATATTATTTTGTTATAATTTAAAGATTATTCTGTAATACTTACCAGTCATAATGTAGTAATTAATACCTAAACTGAAATAAAAGTGTACCTATCTTGTGATTGTAAAAGTTTTTTTTTTGCATTTAGTCATTTCCTCGCTGAGGTGGAATGAAAAGTTACGTGTTGCACTCGAGTGTAAAGATTTTTCACCTCGTGCTCTTTTGATTCCCTCGCTAACGCTCAGGATTCTAATTTTGAATCCTTCGCTTGCTCGGTCATCACAATTGAACACGCGGTTAAAAAGCAACTTTGCACTCTTGTATAACAAATAACTATTTTTGCTGTTAACGCGTGCAATGCGTGCATAGAACAAACAAATAAACAAACTTACTTTCACAATTATAATTTTAGTAGGGGTATAACTTATACCCCTACTAACTATTTATATTTATATTATAAAGATCGAGCCCGTGGCCATGTTTGAAAAAAAAAAATGCGTTATTCTCAATATTTTTCTCGACGTTGTCAAATGCTCACATAAGAATGACGCACCAAAATATCCTAATGACAATAACAAGTTATTTCACGAAATATAAACACAAATTGTTTCGTAATAAAACATCGTCCGCAAGTCTGATACGATTCCGAGTAAAAGTAATTAAAGTTAAATTAATTTCGTAAAAACTCGACCGAAAACGTCGAAAAACAATTAATAAAAGTAAGTTGCACAAAAAGGCGAGCATGTTTTTTAATTATTATTATCTGTCTCGGTATGTCGTAAGTAAATTCAAAGTAAAAGAAAAATATAAAAGGGTTAAGTGCGTGTCGGGCAACGTTTAGTGAAGGGTTCCGTCTCATTTATTTTTTTGTGAATGGCATCTCGCAGTTCAACATATGAGGTTGTCGTCTGCTTAACCGGACTATCCTCTGGGTGCCTTAAGAGTAAGGCCTCCAGCCAGGGCATAAAGACTTACAAACTAAGCAACTTCACGCTAAGGGCACCCCCTGTGGGGTACGAGCCTTGGCTTATGGCGTCGCTGGGGAGGTCTGCATGGGGACAGGCTGTATCTGAATGATATCATTATTTAGGGGCTGATTTAAAACTACCCACACAGCATCGCGCGCTGGCTCGAGCTAGGGTCGGGGAGGGCATGGACCGGGACGTCTAAGAGAGTCTAAGAGAGCTAGTCTCTTTGCTACTCTCCTGGAGGAGGGTGATAGCATCATCGGGAGTGACGAGGGTATATATCGGACGGTGTACTGAACTAATGCGCGAGGGTTCGTTACGGGCGGCCGCTGCGATCAGGGGATTACGGTGCTTAAAAGCGTTATCGAAGAAACGCTTCCAGAGACGTTTCAAAAACTGACGGATGGTGGGCATTCTAAGGTCTACGTGTAGACGGTCATTACGGACATAAAATAGGGGCTCCCGTGACTCTACGTAAGAACCGGTTCTGAAAGGTATTCATCCTATGGATGTACTTAGGTTTGGTGTGTGCGTACACGACACAAGCGGACGTCATAATGGGACGGATCACCGCGGTGTAAAGGCGCAACTTGCACTTGAGTGACAACTTGCTTTTTGCCGAAATCATGAAATGAAGTCTACCCATAGCAAAGGCAGCTCGGTCGCGAGCTGCTTTAATATGAGCCGCGAAAGAAAGTTGGTTGCCGAGAAGAACTCCTTAGTACTTGACTTGCTTCTCCCAAGGTGGGTGGTTTCTTTCTACACGGTTTAGAGAAAAGAACTGCCTGGCTCTTGTCGGGTTCACCTCGATTCTCCATTTCCGGAACCAAGCGCCTAAGACGTTGGCTGAGGTTTGGAGGGTGCTGTAAATAGCGTCGTGACTGCGGCCAGTGTAATAGATGACCGTGTCGTCCGCGAACAGGGCTAACTGAGCCTTCTTGCTCTTGGGGATGACACTGGTGAAAAGAGTAAAGATAAGGGGAGAGACGACGGAGCCCTGAGGGACTCCGGCTCTAACGGGGTGGGGTGAAGACAGTGCCTTCCCGATGCGATAGCGGAAGGTGCGATCCGACAAAAAGTCTCGTAAGATGAGCACGAGACGGTCTGGCACTCCCAGTTTGTACAGCTTATATAATAAGCCGTTGTGCCAAACTTTGTCGAAAGCCTTTGCTATGTCGAAGAACAACACACCCGTCATCGCTCCACGCTGGAAGCCAGCGCTCAAGTGCTCTACGATGCGGTGGGCCTGTTGGATGCAAGAGTGTCCGGTCCTGAAGCCGAACTGCTCGTTGGGGATGAGACTCTTAGCCTCGGCGAAGTCTTTGAGTCGCTTATAGTCTCTCGTAGATTTTGCCGAGTGCGTTCAGGAGGGGAGGCCGTCTTGGGATTACAACCGCTTATATACCTTTTTTATCGGTGCCTTATTTATTTTTTGTTGTTTTTCGAGGCTTCTAGTTGCGGTCGCATACAAATAATATTGTACATTTACGCATGCTAAATATATTATTAACTCCTTTATAGACTTACCTTACAGCATCATCGCTTGCTTCAGTTGCTTCTTTTTATTATTAATGTGTTAGTTATGGCCTTATGGGATCCAACAATACTCCACTCACTTATGTTGTACATACATTTCCATTTTCTATTGTTTTCTTGCTAATAGATACTCCCTGAGTAAAATTAACCATTAAACTCCCTCGATGTATGGTGGAAAATAAAATAGCCCTTTGTATACATATTGGTATTATTTTATTGTAGGCATATTGAACAACGCTGTAGTCGGGGGCTCTGAGGTTTAATTCAGATATACCCAAAGGGCTTTACGTATCCAATTTAATAATGCGTTCAGGGAGCTTTTACGACTGTCATGTTTTTGCAGCAGGTCGCCAATGTTTGCCAATGCACGCAGTGACAGCTTTGACGAAATGCGTGACAGTCCTAAAGTATAATCCTGCACGCGATAGCCGCTCGGGCAGATAGCCTGTTTGTGTGGGCGTTGTCCGATAGTCCTAGATCGCTTAAGTACGTATATAAGGTAAGGTACCGTATGTAGTCTGAATCATCATCATATCAGCTCGGAATCACCCACTGCGGGGTATTATATAGGCTTCCCCTTTTTTTTGCCACACTTCTGTTCTGAGCGTCCCTAAACCAGGTGTAGTCTGCATAGATAAATACTTTAACCTTCCGAACCTTCGCAAAGACATACGAAATTATAAGTGTTCCGTTTTTGCGATTTGGATATGGAACCCTAAAAATGCAAAAAAAAGAAAATGTTAAAGTGCAGTCGATTATTCACATTTCTCTGAAACGATATCCGACGGCACTAAAAAAATAATTCTGGTAAGCCGGCACGGAATTTTTAATGGTATTTCCATATTTGAAAAGGTATGGTAACGGCGACACATCAAGATATAAATTTCCAGTATAGCATGGCCTCACTTCGTATAGATTTCCAATACAATGAGAGATCCGCATCAACTGATGTTGTATAGCTTGATTTGCCGCTGTATGTACGTATGTTGATCTTTGCATTCCATAGCAGTTTTTCAGCAATAATTTCAGTGACGTCTGTCGCTAGCCGCGTGACGTGGAGCGGGTATTTTAATAATTGTATTTACCGATTCCTAAAAGTTTTTGTTTTGACTTCAATTCGTAATAATAACGTAACAGACGGTTACAGTAACCGGACGGTAATTACCAAGATGTATAGGCGGGTATTTACGTATAGCTCTAGCTTCAGATTAGCAGAAAGGTAAGGTACAGGTACTGCCTCGTCGTCCAACTATTGTACCAGTATCCTTTCCATGCAAACGGTACTAGCAGGTTTATAGTTATAGCTTATTAATTAAAGTAAAATAAAAATTAAAGAAACTTTTCGTAAAATAGAAAATTCCCTGCAAAATCCTACAAAACACTTTAACTTGGAACTCTTTTACGATTCGGAGTCTACTTGTCTTATAAATCTTACAGATTTCGTGGATATCTAAAGTTCGATACGTATGTACGGGTACATTACATAACATCAAGCTTTTAATCCGAGGTAAGGCAGAGGAGTACCTAATAGTACACCTACATATCGCCAGTTATGTTTAAGTTCAGAATAGTTACAGCTCTGATGACAACATTATTTATGTCATTAGTGTGTATTATTAGTGTTACAGTTAGTGTCATATTTTGGGGCAATTGTTGTAAACGAGAAAAAAAATATCTTTAAAGCCCAAAAACGCTGTCTAAGAGCAATGAAAGTTATAGACAGCTGCAAAACTTTTTTTATTGGTAATAAACTACTTACTTTTTCCTGTCTTTACATATTAGTGCTTTCCATTATTATTTTTTTGTTGTTTATAAGCATAAATTTTTGCATGCCAAATGGTAGAATGTAACAGGAACAAATAATTATTACTGTAACAACTCATATAATTTACCTACATTCAATGCAAATACCTACGTCTTTTATTGAATTGAACTCAACCGCCAGGGTTGAGAGTATGTCATGCTCACTCAAATGTCACGCTGATGGTGGCGCGTGTGTCGAGTCATTTAGTTCCCTTCAAAATGTTTGAGTTGAATGATGGCTGATCCATGCGTCATATTCGAGAACGGGCGCTGTCAGTTGTGCCTGGTCGTCTCTTAGCTGCTTCGAACACGGCTTATTTCGACATTATTTTATCTTTAAATTGTTCTTTTTGTTATGTTACTATGGACATTTTTAACGTGCAAGTCTTCCTACATCGTTCTCACATAATGTACCATCTCAACATGAATGATGAAACCAAGGTTTTTTTTTGTAACAAGATGTGTCCATGGAGTTTCTTACCCATTCATCTCCATGGAGATCTACGCTTTGGAATGGGCAACTGCAGTACTTTCACAGTTATTATGTCTTGTGACTGGGACTGTAGCTTCATTTTTATTTTTGTTCGACCTTTCAAAAGTGCCTGTAACTGGCCTATTTGAAATAAATGATTTTGATTTGATTTGATAAATTATTTCTTTTCTATTCTATTCACAAGACCAACGACACAGTCGTCGAAGTTCGAAGAAACTGAATAATTCCTGTTGCTACTTGAATCCTTACAGTTTTTATATCCCCTGATCCCCTCGTATTTCAACTAAAACATGGTTTTAGCGCTAACCACATTCGCAATCATGATTCATGAATGAATGAATATTTTCATTTCGATATCCGCATGAAACATCACTTCCTGGAGACGTTATATTAACATTTATACTCAAATGTAGATGAGACATTACATATACATACATACTTGAATACCTAACCAATTCTGATGTAATCTCGTCTACCTGAAAATTCGCGGAAGGCGATAATAATTACTGTAATGCGGTCATCTAAATGATCAGCTTCATCATCATCATCATCATTTCAGCCCAAAAGACGTCCTCTGCTGGACATAGGCCTCCCCCAAGTGTGGCCACATTGACATTTTGGGGGTTTTTGCCATAATCGCCACGCTTGGCAGGCGGGTTGGCGATCGCAGTACGATCAGCTTACGTAGAAATTTTTTGCTTTTTGTGACTTACGCCATAGATGCCTACCATCTATATAATTATTTACTTGAGCTTAAGTAATTACTTATACAAACATTTTTATGCAATGGACAAGAATTAAAACGCGAAGTATTAAAGTAAACAGTAAAACCGTCAAAGAAAGCAAAGCTAAGAATTCTAATTTTTGACAGTTCTACAAGCAATTACTAAACTACAGAATAAAAATGGCAGTTCTGATTCTGAGCGACAGAAAAGGATGGGAGCAATGAAAGTGCGATCCCATGCTGTTAGATGAGGCGCAAACCATAAGACCGTTTACGCTTTACGACATTTCATACAAACTTTCAAGTCCTTATTTCCCGAAATGACTGAATCAATTTTAATAAAACTTAATACGTATAAGCAGAAAATAAGGACTTTAAAGTTTGCATGAAGAGCCGTAAGGTGTAAACGCTCTTAACTGACACTGAGAGACTGATTCAGGAGGTTTATTTGGCTAAGTACCTTTCTATATTAATATATTTATTATTCCATACAACATGGGATCAAAAACATCGCCGGCGAAAAGAACCACTCCTCTGTCTAAGCCTTCGCAAGGCTCGATTTCGTGTTGTGATAAACTTGAAAATTAGAGTGGAAAAATCTCGATGTTATGTCTACTCGTTAAAACCGATGCAGGGGCATAAAAAGTGTTGTTATCCGTTCAGTCCACTCTCGGCTCCTCGACCCCCAATAAATAATGTGTCCACTGGACCCCTCACTATAGTTTATTCTCGACCCTTGGGGGTCGAAAGTATCTAAGTGTCATCCTAGGTACCTTTTTTATGTTTTTTGAGGTTTTATATCCACAAAGATACGTCAACCCCATTGTATCTCAAAATAATATTTAATTCACTATGTTTCATCATAATAATCATCATCATTTCAGCCGAAAGACGTCCACTGCTGGATTTAGGCCTCCCCCAAGTGTCGCCACATTGACCGGTCACGGGCGACTCCTATCCAGCGTATCCCCGCAACAACATACTGTGCTTATTCGAGAGAAAAAAAAAACTGAAAATCTAGAAAAATTATTGATTCACTACCGCCATATTACTGAGTTGTTTTGCTAGATCCGATTTGAACGAGACAAAATCGTCTGAATTAAACCTATATCGAGTTTTAGCTAAGTATACCTAGATATTTATTTCTGATGTAATCTCGCTCTTGAGAATATTCGCGGAAAGCAATAATTATTACTTGAGAAATAATGCGGTTCTTGGCTAGATAATCACTGGTTAAGTATAATGTTACAAACACTTAAATGTAAGATACTCATGTATCTGTGTAGTCGTAAATATTATAAGTACGTGATGATTGTAGTATTTTGTTTATTACAAGATCCGCAACGCAGTTCTTGTTTTACGAAGGATACATTTACCCTAAATATTGTAAGCGGAAAAATAAAAATGTGTGGCACAAAATACTTTTTTGAAAAACAAAGTAGTAGATCAAATCAAATCAAATCAAAATATTTTATTTTACATTGGCCTACATGTGCACTTATAAAACGTCGACAGAAGAGGCACGGTTCGGGTTGGTCGTTTCCTATGGAGAAGAACCGGCAAGAAACTCCATGGTTACTCTTTTAAAATCATTTGGTTCTACAATATTTGGATGTTACAGCGTTAGTACCTAAGTATGAGAGGACAGCGAGGCCAGACAATAAGTCATCGCTTACTACAAAAGGTAGAAAAAGATGATACTGAAAAAAAAAAAAAACAATTGACACAAATGTAGTCATCAGTACTGTAACTATTCTGCACAATGAATAAACGGTGCAATGATTTGAAAACTATTGTAAAACATCTGAAAAAAAAGAATAGAATAAATAACATTCGGAATAGTTAGAGATATCCACATATTTGTGTTGTTTATGAGCTACCAGGGAAGCCGCATGAGCAGAAGGAACTACAGCCAAACTTCTTTATCTTCAACGTAGTCCTTAATTTTGTAATATGCTTTTTTAATAAGGACACGTTTGATGCAATTTTTTAACTTTCCATCGGTCAGTTCAATAACTGACTTTGGCAACTTATTATTAAAGCGTATACTGTTTATAAGAAATGACTTGCTAGTTTTTGTTAATCTAAATTTGGGTATTACAATTTCGTGTTTACTGCGTGAGTTTATATTATGGAAGTCGCTTCTAATATCAAGATCAAAGCAAAGCTTTCCCACAGGAACACCCAGACAAATGTCGCGACAAGCTTATATACAGGGTGTTTGGTGCATCGTTTGCCAAATCGAATTGGCCAAAAGGAGAGGTCAATTGCTATCTCTTCACGCCCCATAACTCATTCCTTGCCACACTGGTTTTTTATATCAACTTTTTAATTTAAATTTTGAAAAAATCCAAAATTCAGCATATATAGTCTAATAAAAAAAAGAAAATTGTTTGGACTTCAAATTTCGATTTAATTTTGATGAGTATTGTTGTATGATTCTATCGAATTCAAAATTACTTACATTTTAACATTTACTTTCATTTTTAATAACTCATAAAGTTTTTGTAAAAGAATAATAAACTTAAAACTCAACTTTAAAGTGCTATAAAAAAAAATTAAAAACGATCGGGATCTCCTAATTCTTTTAAAAAGTTCTCTAGTTTTTCCCCTTTCCAACGAGAGGCCATATACCAAAAAAAAACACGTGAACCATACAACTAAAGTTTAATTTCTTCTTTTTGGAGAATTTAACGAAAAGCTTGTATTTTTTTTACTGTTTTTAATTGGGAACTATATTTCTTGTCACCAAAATTTATATTTGTCATCAAAGTTGTATTACTAGTAAATAGATCTATCGCCACGAAATATTTTCGTTCTCAGATAAACAAAAAGTGTTCCCAGGTATGAATTATCAAATAAATGTTGATACATGTGTAAAATAAGAGATGGATTACCAATAAAATTGTAGTGCATTAGATGAATATAAACTTCGTTCTTATAATAATAGTTTTATTACTGAAATAATAGCTTTGTGCTCGGAATGGTAGATCTGTCACCAAATAAATAGATCAGTTCCTTATTTCTATGAAGAAATGCTTTATACGAGACATTGGGCACACCGACTCGGACAGGTTAGGTTCGAAGAGGATGGCGGGGTCTAGTGAGCGAGCGGAGCGAGCGAACTAAGACCCCGACATCCCCTTCGTGTTAGGTTACTGTAAACCCTGCAGACAGAAATAGGAGCCCCGCGTAGCGGGGCTACGTCGACAACGCCTTAGTTTTTCTAGTAACATAATATGATTTATTGGTGATCTCTTTAAATTAGTTTGCTTAAATACTTATTAGGACACACCTATTATAATACATACAAAAACATTTATTTGGTACTAGACCTTATATCTCAGGATTTTAGGTGATTTATTGTGGAACTGATTTTGCATTGTTTGGTGACTACATTTTGGTGACAGATCTACTATTTTGAGGACAAACCCTATTATTTAAGAAACACAAAACTAATTAAATTGGTGATAGCTTAAATGATACCCTTTTTAATTTTCGATTGTTTCGTATTTTTCTCAGCATATTATTGAAGTGCATAAAAATAACTAGTCTGACATCATCATCGTCATGGCATGGATTTAGAATGGCATCACTTAGATAACCATGCACTGTCATCAAAACTAAACGTGTACTATGGACAGCTACATCGGCTGGGGATAACTGTTTTAAAATTCATTTTCTAAATTTGACCTAAACTAACATCGCGTCTCTGTGAATTTGGTTTTTAGAGAGAGGGTACTACGTACTCAGGATCGATCACCTTAGACACTTTATTAACATTAGCATTTAAAGTCACCGACCATTCATTATACTATACTATACTATTATACTCAGCCGTAAATACCAAGCCATCCAACTATAAATCTTAGAGTAATCACTTCTGTAACTTTAAGCAAAACGCAAATGGCAACATCATATTAGCATTTTTTTTTTACTTAGTACAAACATTAAAAAAAAAAAACATATCCAAACAGTAGGTTTTCCATCATTAAGTTGTCAAACTTATTGCAGAGGGAGCATAAATAAGCTAACCCACCTCTACCCTACTTACGTTGAAACTGATGGTAAAAGCATTACCCTGTGGCCACCCATCCATTATGTGCACCCCCCCCCCCCGAGTACTCCCTTATGGGACGGTATAAGGAGTATTACCGCCGCAAATTAGCATATAACGATATCGTGAACGTCAGTTTTTTTTTAACATAAATAGTTTTTTTTTAATTTTTTTTATTACCCCACACTAGGAATTTCTCCTGTAGCGTAGGTGCGATTACAAACATTTAAACTCATATTATACACAAACAGCCAGACCCGGAACAACTATCTATGCCTACAAGGCCATACAAATATTTGTTCCGTGCAAGGAACGAACCCACGACACGCAGCGCAGCAGTCGATCGCTCAGCCACTGCGCCAAAAGTGGCGTCAAAATTTATTTACCCAGTAGATATAGGAATTCCGATAACACCATATCTAAGTGGAACTTAACCAGATTTCTGCGAAACCAAGACTCTATCACAATCTAAAGGATTTGGAAAGAAATTCGTAATCCATCGATTTTTTTTTTCTAGTCTGTGCCGTCCTTCTCCTGGATAAAGGTGTCCTCCACTCTTTTCAGAATATCTTTGAAATATTGATGTTCAACAACAAAGAATACGCAATGAATGTTGTTGAACTGTAAAATGAAAGGCATTGCCATTATAAGTGTGTTACGATCCCGCTGACTGTCAATCCATTAACAACCCCGAGGCATTCGAAGTAACCCCTACGGCGCGGCGGGGCCGGTAAATGAATGTTCCCGCCGCATATTAGCGTAAATAGAAATTCTATTATCGTGTCTCAATCGACAGATTTATGCACCCAGTATAGAAAATTATAGCATTATTATTGTGAATTTACCATTTTGAACAGTTTCTTGATGTAATGATGATATTGACTACTTCTACCTACTTTCCAATAGATATCTTTATAAAAGTAAGAGAATTGTGATGAGATTAGAGATATATGATTTGTTTTCAATGTGTAAGATGAATGATTAGGAAGAGGATGGTTTCTAAGATGATGACTCTTGTAATGTTTCTTCATCTGCCTAGCTTTTTCCCAACTTTGTTGGGGTCGGCTTCCAGTCTAACCGGATGCAACTGATTACCAGTATTTTACATAGAGCGACTACCCATCTGACCTCCACAAGGTTGTCAGACTTTCCAGCCAGGGCCACTGACTACCTGCAAAGACTGTCAAAGATCTACAATTGATAGCCGGGTCCAACGGCTTTACATGCTTTCCGAAGTACGGCGGAAACTTGGCATGCATTGGATGGCCACCCAACCGCGGACCGACCCAGGCAAACGTGGCATAGGTATTTGCAGTACGACCCGTGAGGCTGTGATTTGACAAAGCCACGAGCTCAAGAAGTAATGCACTGACCCATGACTGACCCCAAATATGCAAATCCAATACCTTTTTGACTTTTACAACATTCTTAGCGAAATTGTAAACATTGGAAATATAAACATTGTATCAGCAAAGGCTGTCACTTTCTCTAGGATCTCTTGTATCACTTGTACTAAGATACAGATATTACCCGATCAAAAACCATTTATTCAAATTTTGCTGATGTCAGCATTTTTGGAACACAAAAATTACATGAGACGATCCCGTAAAACGCCCGCCATTGATCATTTCACACAAATGCTTTAGTTGCGGGAAGAAAAGTGCCCGAACAAACTGCCAAGCACCACATGTCTGTTAGGTTGGGTTGGCGAACTTAGGACTGAGTCGTCGCCGGACCAGCCAGATATTCATATAAATAGCGACAACACACGCCATTCATCCTCAGCCCGATCACTATGTACGGTAAGCCTATCCCTTGGGAGAAGCAAGCCAAGTACTTAGGAGTCTTACTTGACAACCACCTGTCTTTCGCGGCGCACATCAAAGCAGCTCGCGACCGAGCTGCCTTTGCTATGGGTAGGCTTCATTTCATGATCTCGGCAAAAGCAAATTGTCACTCAAGTGCAAGTTGCGCCTTTATACCGCGGTGATCCGCCCCATTATGACGTACGCTTGCGTCGTGTACGCTCACACCAGGCCTAAATACATCCATAGGATGCAAACCTTGCAGAACCGGTTCTTACGTAGAGTCACGGGAGCCCCTTTTTATGTCCGTAACGACCGTCTACACGTAGACCTTAGAATGCCCACCGTCCTTCAGTTTATGAAACGTCTTTCGAAGCGTTTCTTCGATAACGCCAGTAAACACCGTAATCCCCTGATCGCAGCGGCCGCCCGTTACGAACCCTCGCGCATTAGTACAGTTCGCCGTCCTCGGCATACCCTCGTCACTCCCGATGATGCTATCACCCTCCTCCAGGAGAGTAGCAAAGAGACTAGCACTCTTAAAAAGTACAGACACAAACCGCCGTCTTTCCGACCTCGCCTTCGAGGTCCGTCGCGACGTCCCGATCCATGCCCTCCCCGACCCTCGCTCGAGCCAGCCCGCGATGCTGTGCCAGTAGTTTTAAATCAGCCCCTAAATAATGATATCATTCATAGTGATATCATTCAGATCCAGCCTGTCCCCATGCAGTCCTCCCCCAGCGACGCCCTGAGCCGAGGCTCGTACCCCACAGGGGGTGCCCTCAGCGTATAGTCGCTTAGTTTGTAAGTTTTTATGCCCTGGCTGGAGGCCTTACTCTTAAGGCACCCACAGGATAGTCCGGTTAAGCAGACGACAACCTCCTAGGTTGAACTGCGAGATGCCATTCATAAAAAAAAAAAACCAATCATCCTTTTAATATTCCGCTTATGTATCCAACTCTTTTTGTTGTAGGGTTGGTTGGGAACTATAAGTTGGAATTAAGGCGCAATCTCGCTCTGGTAAAATATGTTTTTATGGTTTTTCGTGGTATGCTGAATAATCCACAAATATTGGAATCGTTGGGATTGCTCGTTCCAGACAGGAGGCTACGGTTGGGACCGAGAGAGGGGCTTTTTAAAGTTCCGGCAACCCGTACAAACTTATTAAAGTTTGCACCAGTGGTTCGAGCAGTAAGAGTGCTCAATAGTGTCTCTCGGCGTTTGGACATATTTTCTTGTTCATTGGCGGAATTCCAGAGGGTGACACTTAGTGTGTGTGAACTGTGCAACTTGTGCTTCTGAGACCCGTTACTTGGGACTGGGCAATTAGTAATTTATGACTACTTTTGTTAGCTTGGGTCTTACCTGTAAAAACAAATGTAAGTGTTAATAATTTTTATTTTTTTTTAATATATTATAATGCGAAACTTTGTGAGGATACATAAATTTGTTTCAATTTTACGCAAAAACTACTAAATAAATCCGGATGAAATATGGCACAGAGACAGAGAATAGTCTGGAATAGCACAAAGGATAATTTTTATCCCATCAGTACGATCCTGTGAGACAATTACCGAACAAAACGCGGGCGAACCAGTGGACATAAGCGAGTCAACTATAAATAAAAACTGGCCAAGCGCGAGTCCCACACGTATGGGATTAATGACAATTTTTTTTGAAAAAAAGTTTCAGTTCTAAGTATGGGGAACCCCCAAAATTGATTGTATCTTTTGTATCTTTCTATTTTTGTGTGAAAATCCATAAGGAATGACTAATTCATAAGGGTTCCGTTTTTGCCATTTGGGTACAGAACCCTAAAAAGGTGAACCTATTTCATAGTAACAAAAGTTCCAACGTCGCAACTATATACGTTTTACGTCGACGACGCCGACAGACGCATGGGTATGTAATGAATTATTAATGGAACATAGCATTATGTCATGTAGTCTGTGTCGATACTCGAAGGCGGATGTGAAGGTGTGAGTGAGATAATAAATATCGTAATCATGTCCTGATGTTCCTTGTTGCTTACAAGTGGTGTCTGCGATTATGTTCACACGCGGTTTGTACTGTGGCCGTGGGTATGATTTTACGGTATTATGTGGTGATTATTTCAAGTTGTTGTTCATCAACATTGTAACTGTAAGGCGCTGGACACACAGAAAAGACGTAAGACAACGGGGCGCAGACAGGGCGTAGATGTGGTGCTGCGCGACTTTTTAAAACATACAGAAAAGACGAGGCGCGGTGACGCTGGGTGCCGCGAGAGATGTCGGTTTTAAAATAATGGAGGATCTACGCGCGAGTCCCGACACCCGTGCTCTAACCCACCAGCACCTCCGTTCTCGCCCGTCCCTCGCTGCTTGCCGCGCCCGTACTTACCACGTCCTTTCTGTATGTTATTCCAATAGGGCGCAGACTAGCAAGCGTCTTGTACACGCCTTTTAAAGGCGCAACTTGCACTTGAGTGACAACTTGCTTTTTGCCGAAATCATGAAATGAAGTCTACCCATAGCAAAGGCAGCTCGGTCGCGAGCTGCTTTAATATGAGCCGCGAAAGAAAGTTGGTTGCCGAGAAGAACTCCTTAGTACTTGACTTGCTTCTCCCAAGGTGGGTGGTTTCTTTCTACACGGTTTAGAGAAAAGAACTGCCTGGCTCTTGTCGGGTTCACCTCGATTCTCCATTTCCGGAACCAAGCGCCTAAGACGTTGGCTGAGGTTTGGAGGGTGCTGTAAATAGCGTCGTGACTGCGGCCAGTGTAATAGATGACCGTGTCGTCCGCGAACAGGGCTAACTGAGCCTTCTTGCTCTTGGGGATGACACTGGTGAAAAGAGTAAAGATAAGGGGAGAGACGACGGAGCCCTGAGGGACTCCGGCTCTAACGGGGTGGGGTGAAGACAGTGCCTTCCCGATGCGATAGCGGAAGGTGCGATCCGACAAAAAGTCTCGTAAGATGAGCACGAGACGGTCTGGCACTCCCAGTTTGTACAGCTTATATAATAAGCCGTTGTGCCAAACTTTGTCGAAAGCCTTTGCTATGTCGAAGAACAACACACCCGTCATCGCTCCACGCTGGAAGCCAGCGCTCAAGTGCTCTACGATGCGGTGGGCCTGTTGGATGCAAGAGTGTCCGGTCCTGAAGCCGAACTGCTCGTTGGGGATGAGACTCTTAGCCTCGGCGAAGTCTTTGAGTCGCTTATAGTCTCTCGTAGATTTTGCCGAGTGCGTTCAGGAGGGGAGGCCGTCTTGGGATTACAACCGCTTATATACCTTTTTTATCGGTGCCTTATTTATTTTTTGTTGTTTTTCGAGGCTTCTAGTTGCGGTCGCATACAAATAATATTGTACATTTACGCATGCTAAATATATTATTAACTCCTTTATAGACTTACCTTACAGCATCATCGCTTGCTTCAGTTGCTTCTTTTTATTATTAATGTGTTAGTTATGGCCTTATGGGATCCAACAATACTCCACTCACTTATGTTGTACATACATTTCCATTTTCTATTGTTTTCTTGCTAATAGATACTCCCTGAGTAAAATTAACCATTAAACTCCCTCGATGTATGGTGGAAAATAAAATAGCCCTTTGTATACATATTGGTATTATTTTATTGTAGGCATATTGAACAACGCTGTAGTCGGGGGCTCTGAGGTTTAATTCAGATATACCCAAAGGGCTTTACGTATCCAATTTAATAATGCGTTCAGGGAGCTTTTACGACTGTCATGTTTTTGCAGCAGGTCGCCAATGTTTGCCAATGCACGCAGTGACAGCTTTGACGAAATGCGTGACAGTCCTAAAGTATAATCCTGCACGCGATAGCCGCTCGGGCAGATAGCCTGTTTGTGTGGGCGTTGTCCGATAGTCCTAGATCGCTTAAGTACGTATATAAGGTAAGGTACCGTATGTAGTCTGAATCATCATCATATCAGCTCGGAATCACCCACTGCGGGGTATTATATAGGCTTCCCCTTTTTTTTGCCACACTTCTGTTCTGAGCGTCCCTAAACCAGGTGTAGTCTGCATAGATAAATACTTTAACCTTCCGAACCTTCGCAAAGACATACGAAATTATAAGTGTTCCGTTTTTGCGATTTGGATATGGAACCCTAAAAATGCAAAAAAAAGAAAATGTTAAAGTGCAGTCGATTATTCACATTTCTCTGAAACGATATCCGACGGCACTAAAAAAATAATTCTGGTAAGCCGGCACGGAATTTTTAATGGTATTTCCATATTTGAAAAGGTATGGTAACGGCGACACATCAAGATATAAATTTCCAGTATAGCATGGCCTCACTTCGTATAGATTTCCAATACAATGAGAGATCCGCATCAACTGATGTTGTATAGCTTGATTTGCCGCTGTATGTACGTATGTTGATCTTTGCATTCCATAGCAGTTTTTCAGCAATAATTTCAGTGACGTCTGTCGCTAGCCGCGTGACGTGGAGCGGGTATTTTAATAATTGTATTTACCGATTCCTAAAAGTTTTTGTTTTGACTTCAATTCGTAATAATAACGTAACAGACGGTTACAGTAACCGGACGGTAATTACCAAGATGTATAGGCGGGTATTTACGTATAGCTCTAGCTTCAGATTAGCAGAAAGGTAAGGTACAGGTACTGCCTCGTCGTCCAACTATTGTACCAGTATCCTTTCCATGCAAACGGTACTAGCAGGTTTATAGTTATAGCTTATTAATTAAAGTAAAATAAAAATTAAAGAAACTTTTCGTAAAATAGAAAATTCCCTGCAAAATCCTACAAAACACTTTAACTTGGAACTCTTTTACGATTCGGAGTCTACTTGTCTTATAAATCTTACAGATTTCGTGGATATCTAAAGTTCGATACGTATGTACGGGTACATTACATAACATCAAGCTTTTAATCCGAGGTAAGGCAGAGGAGTACCTAATAGTACACCTACATATCGCCAGTTATGTTTAAGTTCAGAATAGTTACAGCTCTGATGACAACATTATTTATGTCATTAGTGTGTATTATTAGTGTTACAGTTAGTGTCATATTTTGGGGCAATTGTTGTAAACGAGAAAAAAAATATCTTTAAAGCCCAAAAACGCTGTCTAAGAGCAATGAAAGTTATAGACAGCTGCAAAACTTTTTTTATTGGTAATAAACTACTTACTTTTTCCTGTCTTTACATATTAGTGCTTTCCATTATTATTTTTTTGTTGTTTATAAGCATAAATTTTTGCATGCCAAATGGTAGAATGTAACAGGAACAAATAATTATTACTGTAACAACTCATATAATTTACCTACATTCAATGCAAATACCTACGTCTTTTATTGAATTGAACTCAACCGCCAGGGTTGAGAGTATGTCATGCTCACTCAAATGTCACGCTGATGGTGGCGCGTGTGTCGAGTCATTTAGTTCCCTTCAAAATGTTTGAGTTGAATGATGGCTGATCCATGCGTCATATTCGAGAACGGGCGCTGTCAGTTGTGCCTGGTCGTCTCTTAGCTGCTTCGAACACGGCTTATTTCGACATTATTTTATCTTTAAATTGTTCTTTTTGTTATGTTACTATGGACATTTTTAACGTGCAAGTCTTCCTACATCGTTCTCACATAATGTACCATCTCAACATGAATGATGAAACCAAGGTTTTTTTTTGTAACAAGATGTGTCCATGGAGTTTCTTACCCATTCATCTCCATGGAGATCTACGCTTTGGAATGGGCAACTGCAGTACTTTCACAGTTATTATGTCTTGTGACTGGGACTGTAGCTTCATTTTTATTTTTGTTCGACCTTTCAAAAGTGCCTGTAACTGGCCTATTTGAAATAAATGATTTTGATTTGATTTGATAAATTATTTCTTTTCTATTCTATTCACAAGACCAACGACACAGTCGTCGAAGTTCGAAGAAACTGAATAATTCCTGTTGCTACTTGAATCCTTACAGTTTTTATATCCCCTGATCCCCTCGTATTTCAACTAAAACATGGTTTTAGCGCTAACCACATTCGCAATCATGATTCATGAATGAATGAATATTTTCATTTCGATATCCGCATGAAACATCACTTCCTGGAGACGTTATATTAACATTTATACTCAAATGTAGATGAGACATTACATATACATACATACTTGAATACCTAACCAATTCTGATGTAATCTCGTCTACCTGAAAATTCGCGGAAGGCGATAATAATTACTGTAATGCGGTCATCTAAATGATCAGCTTCATCATCATCATCATCATTTCAGCCCAAAAGACGTCCTCTGCTGGACATAGGCCTCCCCCAAGTGTGGCCACATTGACATTTTGGGGGTTTTTGCCATAATCGCCACGCTTGGCAGGCGGGTTGGCGATCGCAGTACGATCAGCTTACGTAGAAATTTTTTGCTTTTTGTGACTTACGCCATAGATGCCTACCATCTATATAATTATTTACTTGAGCTTAAGTAATTACTTATACAAACATTTTTATGCAATGGACAAGAATTAAAACGCGAAGTATTAAAGTAAACAGTAAAACCGTCAAAGAAAGCAAAGCTAAGAATTCTAATTTTTGACAGTTCTACAAGCAATTACTAAACTACAGAATAAAAATGGCAGTTCTGATTCTGAGCGACAGAAAAGGATGGGAGCAATGAAAGTGCGATCCCATGCTGTTAGATGAGGCGCAAACCATAAGACCGTTTACGCTTTACGACATTTCATACAAACTTTCAAGTCCTTATTTCCCGAAATGACTGAATCAATTTTAATAAAACTTAATACGTATAAGCAGAAAATAAGGACTTTAAAGTTTGCATGAAGAGCCGTAAGGTGTAAACGCTCTTAACTGACACTGAGAGACTGATTCAGGAGGTTTATTTGGCTAAGTACCTTTCTATATTAATATATTTATTATTCCATACAACATGGGATCAAAAACATCGCCGGCGAAAAGAACCACTCCTCTGTCTAAGCCTTCGCAAGGCTCGATTTCGTGTTGTGATAAACTTGAAAATTAGAGTGGAAAAATCTCGATGTTATGTCTACTCGTTAAAACCGATGCAGGGGCATAAAAAGTGTTGTTATCCGTTCAGTCCACTCTCGGCTCCTCGACCCCCAATAAATAATGTGTCCACTGGACCCCTCACTATAGTTTATTCTCGACCCTTGGGGGTCGAAAGTATCTAAGTGTCATCCTAGGTACCTTTTTTATGTTTTTTGAGGTTTTATATCCACAAAGATACGTCAACCCCATTGTATCTCAAAATAATATTTAATTCACTATGTTTCATCATAATAATCATCATCATTTCAGCCGAAAGACGTCCACTGCTGGATTTAGGCCTCCCCCAAGTGTCGCCACATTGACCGGTCACGGGCGACTCCTATCCAGCGTATCCCCGCAACAACATACTGTGCTTATTCGAGAGAAAAAAAAAACTGAAAATCTAGAAAAATTATTGATTCACTACCGCCATATTACTGAGTTGTTTTGCTAGATCCGATTTGAACGAGACAAAATCGTCTGAATTAAACCTATATCGAGTTTTAGCTAAGTATACCTAGATATTTATTTCTGATGTAATCTCGCTCTTGAGAATATTCGCGGAAAGCAATAATTATTACTTGAGAAATAATGCGGTTCTTGGCTAGATAATCACTGGTTAAGTATAATGTTACAAACACTTAAATGTAAGATACTCATGTATCTGTGTAGTCGTAAATATTATAAGTACGTGATGATTGTAGTATTTTGTTTATTACAAGATCCGCAACGCAGTTCTTGTTTTACGAAGGATACATTTACCCTAAATATTGTAAGCGGAAAAATAAAAATGTGTGGCACAAAATACTTTTTTGAAAAACAAAGTAGTAGATCAAATCAAATCAAATCAAAATATTTTATTTTACATTGGCCTACATGTGCACTTATAAAACGTCGACAGAAGAGGCACGGTTCGGGTTGGTCGTTTCCTATGGAGAAGAACCGGCAAGAAACTCCATGGTTACTCTTTTAAAATAATTTGGTTCTACAATATTTGGATGTTACAGCGTTAGTACCTAAGTATGAGAGGACAGCGAGGCCAGACAATAAGTCATCGCTTACTACAAAAGGTAGAAAAAGATGATACTGAAAAAAAAAAAAAACAATTGACACAAATGTAGTCATCAGTACTGTAACTATTCTGCACAATGAATAAACGGTGCAATGATTTGAAAACTATTGTAAAACATCTGAAAAAAAAGAATAGAATAAATAACATTCGGAATAGTTAGAGATATCCACATATTTGTGTTGTTTATGAGCTACCAGGGAAGCCGCATGAGCAGAAGGAACTACAGCCAAACTTCTTTATCTTCAACGTAGTCCTTAATTTTGTAATATGCTTTTTTAATAAGGACACGTTTGATGCAATTTTTTAACTTTCCATCGGTCAGTTCAATAACTGACTTTGGCAACTTATTATTAAAGCGTATACTGTTTATAAGAAATGACTTGCTAGTTTTTGTTAATCTAAATTTGGGTATTACAATTTCGTGTTTACTGCGTGAGTTTATATTATGGAAGTCGCTTCTAATATCAAGATCAAAGCAAAGCTTTCCCACAGGAACACCCAGACAAATGTCGCGACAAGCTTATATACAGGGTGTTTGGTGCATCGTTTGCCAAATCGAATTGGCCAAAAGGAGAGGTCAATTGCTATCTCTTCACGCCCCATAACTCATTCCTTGCCACACTGGTTTTTTATATCAACTTTTTAATTTAAATTTTGAAAAAATCCAAAATTCAGCATATAAAGTCTAATAAAAAAAAGAAAATTGTTTGGACTTCAAATTTCGATTTAATTTTGATGAGTATTGTTGTATGATTCTATCGAATTCAAAATTACTTACATTTTAACATTTACTTTCATTTTTAATAACTCATAAAGTTTTTGTAAAAGAATAATAAACTTAAAACTCAACTTTAAAGTGCTATAAAAAAAAATTAAAAACGATCGGGATCTCCTAATTCTTTTAAAAAGTTCTCTAGTTTTTCCCCTTTCCAACGAGAGGCCATATACCAAAAAAAAACACGTGAACCATACAACTAAAGTTTAATTTCTTCTTTTTGGAGAATTTAACGAAAAGCTTGTATTTTTTTTACTGTTTTTAATTGGGAACTATATTTCTTGTCACCAAAATTTATATTTGTCATCAAAGTTGTATTACTAGTAAATAGATCTATCGCCACGAAATATTTTCGTTCTCAGATAAACAAAAAGTGTTCCCAGGTATGAATTATCAAATAAATGTTGATACATGTGTAAAATAAGAGATGGATTACCAATAAAATTGTAGTGCATTAGATGAATATAAACTTCGTTCTTATAATAATAGTTTTATTACTGAAATAATAGCTTTGTGCTCGGAATGGTAGATCTGTCACCAAATAAATAGATCAGTTCCTTATTTCTATGAAGAAATGCTTTATACGAGACATTGGGCACACCGACTCGGACAGGTTAGGTTCGAAGAGGATGGCGGGGTCTAGTGAGCGAGCGGAGCGAGCGAACTAAGACCCCGACATCCCCTTCGTGTTAGGTTACTGTAAACCCTGCAGACAGAAATAGGAGCCCCGCGTAGCGGGGCTACGTCGACAACGCCTTAGTTTTTCTAGTAACATAATATGATTTATTGGTGATCTCTTTAAATTAGTTTGCTTAAATACTTATTAGGACACACCTATTATAATACATACAAAAACATTTATTTGGTACTAGACCTTATATCTCAGGATTTTAGGTGATTTATTGTGGAACTGATTTTGCATTGTTTGGTGACTACATTTTGGTGACAGATCTACTATTTTGAGGACAAACCCTATTATTTAAGAAACACAAAACTAATTAAATTGGTGATAGCTTAAATGATACCCTTTTTAATTTTCGATTGTTTCGTATTTTTCTCAGCATATTATTGAAGTGCATAAAAATAACTAGTCTGACATCATCATCGTCATGGCATGGATTTAGAATGGCATCACTTAGATAACCATGCACTGTCATCAAAACTAAACGTGTACTATGGACAGCTACATCGGCTGGGGATAACTGTTTTAAAATTCATTTTCTAAATTTGACCTAAACTAACATCGCGTCTCTGTGAATTTGGTTTTTAGAGAGAGGGTACTACGTACTCAGGATCGATCACCTTAGACACTTTATTAACATTAGCATTTAAAGTCACCGACCATTCATTATACTATACTATACTATTATACTCAGCCGTAAATACCAAGCCATCCAACTATAAATCTTAGAGTAATCACTTCTGTAACTTTAAGCAAAACGCAAATGGCAACATCATATTAGCATTTTTTTTTTACTTAGTACAAACATTAAAAAAAAAAAACATATCCAAACAGTAGGTTTTCCATCATTAAGTTGTCAAACTTATTGCAGAGGGAGCATAAATAAGCTAACCCACCTCTACCCTACTTACGTTGAAACTGATGGTAAAAGCATTACCCTGTGGCCACCCATCCATTATGTGCACCCCCCCCCCCCGAGTACTCCCTTATGGGACGGTATAAGGAGTATTACCGCCGCAAATTAGCATATAACGATATCGTGAACGTCAGTTTTTTTTTAACATAAATAGTTTTTTTTTAATTTTTTTTATTACCCCACACTAGGAATTTCTCCTGTAGCGTAGGTGCGATTACAAACATTTAAACTCATATTATACACAAACAGCCAGACCCGGAACAACTATCTATGCCTACAAGGCCATACAAATATTTGTTCCGTGCAAGGAACGAACCCACGACACGCAGCGCAGCAGTCGATCGCTCAGCCACTGCGCCAAAAGTGGCGTCAAAATTTATTTACCCAGTAGATATAGGAATTCCGATAACACCATATCTAAGTGGAACTTAACCAGATTTCTGCGAAACCAAGACTCTATCACAATCTAAAGGATTTGGAAAGAAATTCGTAATCCATCGATTTTTTTTTTCTAGTCTGTGCCGTCCTTCTCCTGGATAAAGGTGTCCTCCACTCTTTTCAGAATATCTTTGAAATATTGATGTTCAACAACAAAGAATACGCAATGAATGTTGTTGAACTGTAAAATGAAAGGCATTGCCATTATAAGTGTGTTACGATCCCGCTGACTGTCAATCCATTAACAACCCCGAGGCATTCGAAGTAACCCCTACGGCGCGGCGGGGCCGGTAAATGAATGTTCCCGCCGCATATTAGCGTAAATAGAAATTCTATTATCGTGTCTCAATCGACAGATTTATGCACCCAGTATAGAAAATTATAGCATTATTATTGTGAATTTACCATTTTGAACAGTTTCTTGATGTAATGATGATATTGACTACTTCTACCTACTTTCCAATAGATATCTTTATAAAAGTAAGAGAATTGTGATGAGATTAGAGATATATGATTTGTTTTCAATGTGTAAGATGAATGATTAGGAAGAGGATGGTTTCTAAGATGATGACTCTTGTAATGTTTCTTCATCTGCCTAGCTTTTTCCCAACTTTGTTGGGGTCGGCTTCCAGTCTAACCGGATGCAACTGATTACCAGTATTTTACATAGAGCGACTACCCATCTGACCTCCACAAGGTTGTCAGACTTTCCAGCCAGGGCCACTGACTACCTGCAAAGACTGTCAAAGATCTACAATTGATAGCCGGGTCCAACGGCTTTACATGCTTTCCGAAGTACGGCGGAAACTTGGCATGCATTGGATGGCCACCCAACCGCGGACCGACCCAGGCAAACGTGGCATAGGTATTTGCAGTACGACCCGTGAGGCTGTGATTTGACAAAGCCACGAGCTCAAGAAGTAATGCACTGACCCATGACTGACCCCAAATATGCAAATCCAATACCTTTTTGACTTTTACAACATTCTTAGCGAAATTGTAAACATTGGAAATATAAACATTGTATCAGCAAAGGCTGTCACTTTCTCTAGGATCTCTTGTATCACTTGTACTAAGATACAGATATTACCCGATCAAAAACCATTTATTCAAATTTTGCTGATGTCAGCATTTTTGGAACACAAAAATTACATGAGACGATCCCGTAAAACGCCCGCCATTGATCATTTCACACAAATGCTTTAGTTGCGGGAAGAAAAGTGCCCGAACAAACTGCCAAGCACCACATGTCTGTTAGGTTGGGTTGGCGAACTTAGGACTGAGTCGTCGCCGGACCAGCCAGATATTCATATAAATAGCGACAACACACGCCATTCATCCTCAGCCCGATCACTATGTACGGTAAGCCTATCCCTTGGGAGAAGCAAGCCAAGTACTTAGGAGTCTTACTTGACAACCACCTGTCTTTCGCGGCGCACATCAAAGCAGCTCGCGACCGAGCTGCCTTTGCTATGGGTAGGCTTCATTTCATGATCTCGGCAAAAGCAAATTGTCACTCAAGTGCAAGTTGCGCCTTTATACCGCGGTGATCCGCCCCATTATGACGTACGCTTGCGTCGTGTACGCTCACACCAGGCCTAAATACATCCATAGGATGCAAACCTTGCAGAACCGGTTCTTACGTAGAGTCACGGGAGCCCCTTTTTATGTCCGTAACGACCGTCTACACGTAGACCTTAGAATGCCCACCGTCCTTCAGTTTATGAAACGTCTTTCGAAGCGTTTCTTCGATAACGCCAGTAAACACCGTAATCCCCTGATCGCAGCGGCCGCCCGTTACGAACCCTCGCGCATTAGTACAGTTCGCCGTCCTCGGCATACCCTCGTCACTCCCGATGATGCTATCACCCTCCTCCAGGAGAGTAGCAAAGAGACTAGCACTCTTAAAAAGTACAGACACAAACCGCCGTCTTTCCGACCTCGCCTTCGAGGTCCGTCGCGACGTCCCGATCCATGCCCTCCCCGACCCTCGCTCGAGCCAGCCCGCGATGCTGTGCCAGTAGTTTTAAATCAGCCCCTAAATAATGATATCATTCATAGTGATATCATTCAGATCCAGCCTGTCCCCATGCAGTCCTCCCCCAGCGACGCCCTGAGCCGAGGCTCGTACCCCACAGGGGGTGCCCTCAGCGTATAGTCGCTTAGTTTGTAAGTTTTTATGCCCTGGCTGGAGGCCTTACTCTTAAGGCACCCACAGGATAGTCCGGTTAAGCAGACGACAACCTCCTAGGTTGAACTGCGAGATGCCATTCATAAAAAAAAAAAACCAATCATCCTTTTAATATTCCGCTTATGTATCCAACTCTTTTTGTTGTAGGGTTGGTTGGGAACTATAAGTTGGAATTAAGGCGCAATCTCGCTCTGGTAAAATATGTTTTTATGGTTTTTCGTGGTATGCTGAATAATCCACAAATATTGGAATCGTTGGGATTGCTCGTTCCAGACAGGAGGCTACGGTTGGGACCGAGAGAGGGGCTTTTTAAAGTTCCGGCAACCCGTACAAACTTATTAAAGTTTGCACCAGTGGTTCGAGCAGTAAGAGTGCTCAATAGTGTCTCTCGGCGTTTGGACATATTTTCTTGTTCATTGGCGGAATTCCAGAGGGTGACACTTAGTGTGTGTGAACTGTGCAACTTGTGCTTCTGAGACCCGTTACTTGGGACTGGGCAATTAGTAATTTATGACTACTTTTGTTAGCTTGGGTCTTACCTGTAAAAACAAATGTAAGTGTTAATAATTTTTTTTTTTTTTTAATATATTATAATGCGAAACTTTGTGAGGATACATAAATTTGTTTCAATTTTACGCAAAAACTACTAAATAAATCCGGATGAAATATGGCACAGAGACAGAGAATAGTCTGGAATAGCACAAAGGATAATTTTTATCCCATCAGTACGATCCTGTGAGACAATTACCGAACAAAACGCGGGCGAACCAGTGGACATAAGCGAGTCAACTATAAATAAAAACTGGCCAAGCGCGAGTCCCACACGTATGGGATTAATGACAATTTTTTTTGAAAAAAAGTTTCAGTTCTAAGTATGGGGAACCCCCAAAATTGATTGTATCTTTTGTATCTTTCTATTTTTGTGTGAAAATCCATAAGGAATGACTAATTCATAAGGGTTCCGTTTTTGCCATTTGGGTACAGAACCCTAAAAAGGTGAACCTATTTCATAGTAACAAAAGTTCCAACGTCGCAACTATATACGTTTTACGTCGACGACGCCGACAGACGCATGGGTATGTAATGAATTATTAATGGAACATAGCATTATGTCATGTAGTCTGTGTCGATACTCGAAGGCGGATGTGAAGGTGTGAGTGAGATAATAAATATCGTAATCATGTCCTGATGTTCCTTGTTGCTTACAAGTGGTGTCTGCGATTATGTTCACACGCGGTTTGTACTGTGGCCGTGGGTATTATGATTTTACGGTATTATGTGGTGATTATTTCAAGTTGTTGTTCATCAACATTGTAACTGTAAGGCGCTGGACACACAGAAAAGACGTAAGACAACGGGGCGCAGACAGGGCGTAGATGTGGTGCTGCGCGACTTTTTAAAACATACAGAAAAGACGAGGCGCGGTGACGCTGGGTGCCGCGAGAGATGTCGGTTTTAAAATAATGGAGGATCTACGCGCGAGTCCCGACACCCGTGCTCTAACCCACCAGCACCTCCGTTCTCGCCCGTCCCTCGCTGCTTGCCGCGCCCGTACTTACCACGTCCTTTCTGTATGTTATTCCAATAGGGCGCAGACTAGCAAGCGTCTTGTACACGCCTTTTCTATTTTGTCTTCCTATACATTTCGAATGAAACGGATGCGGAGGAGACATAATTATGTCCGCGCCCCGTCTACGTCTTTTCTGTGTCCAGCGCACAAAAAAGTTAACTATCGAAATAATAATATACAAAAACCTTTATAACATTACGATCGCGGCGGATTCTTAATTGACCATAACTATTTTTTTGTTCTATTTTTTTGTTTTTTTTTTGTTGTTTGTTCTGTATGGTGTCGGAGTTCTTTAGGGTGTCGGACGTAAAGAATAGCACCATCCCATATCTTCCCGTGGGTGTCGTAAGAGGCGACTAAGGGACTTGCCAGAGAATGGGCAGCAGCGTTCTCTGTGCTTTTGTAACAACCGTACTGCGATCGCCAACCCGCCTGCCAAGCGTGGCGATTATGGCAAGACCCCCCATGTTACGTCAATGTGGCGAAACTTGGGGGAGGCCTATGTCCAGCAGTGGACGTTAAAAGGGCTGAAATGATGATGATGATGATGATTTTTTTGTTCTGATGTTGGCAATAAAATTTTAATCAACGTTATAAAATAGTATCGACGTCGCGTCGGTTTGTCTGTTCAATGCGGTTAGTATGTGGTCTTGAGAATGCTTATTAATTGATTTGCATTTCATGAGTAGTCTTCACTCAGGGATTAAAGATATTATAGAACTTAGAAACCTGCCCCCGTATTCACAAACGCTCGGATTCGATTTCGATTCGGAAAGTCGTATATATCTATCTCGCTCGCTTTCGTAATGCCAAAACAAGATATACATACGACTTAACTAATCGAAATCGAATCCGAGCGTTTGTGAATAGGGGGCCTGGCTGCCTCGTTGGTCGAGTGGTCGGAAACGTTACTTCTGAGCATGAGGTCCGTTCGATTATCGGGGCGGGCAAAGGTCTATTGCGTTGGGTTCAGAATAAAGTTCTGAGTACCGTGTACTGTACAAGGTACTCAGAACTCTGTTCGCTTGTGCGTTGGTGTTCCTTCAACTCCACTGTATAACTTTGTTCGATATTCGTTCTGTGGGAACATTAGGTACTTAATACATTAGGTATAAAGGCATACAATCTGCCCACCTGTTCAGGGAATACAAACATTTGTCGATTGAAGAAAAAGAAAGAGAAAAAGTATATTTACTTGTCCCAGGGACATGTCGTCCATGCAAAGTGACAAAAAAACAAACAACGCAAAACAAATATAAAAATTAAAAGTATAACAGGACGGAACAAAAAGTTGACAGATTGCACGTCGTGACTGCGACAAGCAGGTTACCACTCAGCATGCTGCTGCCTTATGGGAACCTAACGCACAGCGCTGGTTTTCAGTGGTCACCCGTGAAATACCGTGCGGAAGCCAAAACAGCGTAGATATTTGATAACCTACATAAGAAAATAAAATAAACAGTAATAGGATTATAAAATAAAACAACTATAGTATAAGAAATAAGATAAAACTACAAAAAAAAATATAAAAGTATGAGTGCTGGCTTAACAAAATAAACATAGATACAATATTTTATGTATGGCGTGTTTGGAGTGTTGACTGCCTTGATTGACATGCATGTGGGTAGAAATGAGGCATTTAACAAAATATGTCTTACGACTAGTTGCAACCCTCGCAAATATTTGAAAACGTTCAATTAAGTCAACCAATCAACCAAAAAAACCAATCACGAGTGTGAAGTACATTTCATTTTGAACCCAATGTAAGTGCGAAAAGAGCCAGTTTTCGAGGAAATGTATAGAAACATACATTTCTCAGTAAGCAAACCCACATGAAATCTCCAGTTTCTAACCGGATTCCAGGACCTGAGTGTCACGTCCAGACCGGATGCTATTGCTTCACAAACAGCCAGCTCTTCTACGAATCTGATTGGCCAATCAAAAAGGCTCTGAAAAGGTTTCGACGAAACCAAATATAATATTTCGTTCTAAAAATGAATAGCGTTCAATTCTGAGTATTACAAATGATTGAAAATTCCAGGAGTTTGAACATTTATTTTGTTTTATATGTACATATTTTTTATTGATTGCGAGTTCTATTTTTATTTAACCTACCACTGTTATACGCTTTCATCATCATCATAATTTCAGCCCAAAAGACGTCCACTGCTGGACATAGGCCTCCCCCAAGTGTCGCCACATTGACATTTTGGGGGGTTTTGCCATAATCGCCACGCTTGGCAGGCGGGTTGCGATCGCAGTACGGTTGTTACAAAAGCACAGAGAACGCTGCTGCCCATTCTCTGGCAAGTCCCTTAGTCGCCTCTTACGACACCCACGGGAAGACATGGGATGGTGCTATTCTTTACGTCCGACACCATACAGAGCAGAGTAACGGAGATATTGGAGGTCAAAGTTCCAAATTATTCACATTTTTGAAGTGAAAACTTCTGTAGCGGCGTTGTGCACTTTTGTGATGGGTAAAAAATGTTAAACTCGCGTCAGGACACGTGACCGTAAGGTTACGTAAGTTGCGAAGGAATTTGAACTTTATGACATCTGTCATTGAGTTTGGGTTTCCAAAACCGGAAAATTCGTAAGACGGATTGACATTGGGTTACGAAGTAATTTGAACTTTAGGTATGACGTCTGTCATTGAGTTTGGGTTTCTAAAACTGGATAATTATCTTATGCACAAAAAAAATCGTCGGTTTCTCCAAAGAGGTAAAATTCGTAAGACGGATTGAAATAGTTCTGAAGTGTTAAATTTTAATATTTAGTCTAATTCAAAATGTCATGTTGGTGTACGATAGCGCAATAAATGAATATTGTATTTTACCACATAAATGATAATACTTTTATGCTGATAATTAAAGAATTCGTGCAAAATTATTCCCTTACCATTTCAAAATATCAAAAATGCACAACGTTAAAATTCAAGTTTTCACTTCTGCCGGCACTCCCGGTGTGCAACCCGTTTTTAGGGTTCCGTACACAAAGGGTCAGACGGGACCCTATTACTGAGACTTGGCTGTCCGTCCGTCCGTCTGTCACCAGGCTGTATCTCATGAACCGTGATAGTTAGCCAGTGGAAATTTCTACATATTATGTATTTCTGTTGATGCTATAACAACAAATACTAAAAAAAACAGAATAAAATAAATATTTAAGGGGGGCTCCCCTACAAAAAAGTGATCTTTTGCTCGTTTTTATAAATAATGGTACCGAACCCTTCGTGCGCGAGTCCGACTCGCACTTGGCCGGTTTTTTTTTCAAAATACTTTACTTTAAATACCTCCATGACCCGTTTACTATTCAATGTATCAATCAGCACAATGTTTTGAGTGCGTTACATTGAGATTTACCGTATAACGTGATTTTTCACCCAAAAAAAAAGGTTGTTTCCCAGCAATCATTTTGGTGTAGGGTTACTTAGTTTGATGTACAGATCGTTTACTTTACAGCTTCGTGAAGGGTCTGTTTTTTAAGGTTGTTTAAAACCTGGCCTACTCTCGTAATTCCTCCTGTATCGTGGGAGCGTTTACAATCATTTAAACTCACATACCTACACAAACAGCCAGACCCTGAATAACTATCCAATAACCATACGAATATTTGTTGCGGCGATCGAACCCGCGACACGCAGCGCAGCAGTCGATCGCTCAACCACTGCGCCAACCGCGCCGTCAACACTTATACCTTACACTATTTCTAAAACAATTTATATTCGTAGGAAAAATCATACAGTTTACCATAATTGGTACTCAACTTCACAAACTGCTTAATAATTCTAGAAATATTTACCTAAAACGTATCGGAAAGTACGATTAATACTAAAAAAGCGTACAAGGAAAAAGGTTGAGCTTTGGCCGCGCATCGCAGAAGTAACGGTTTCTGTCTTCAAATTAAATTGATTACGAAGAAAACCATTCAAGGGAAGTCCAAATTAAGTGTTTCAGTGAGGAAAGAACGTTTATTTTTATAATAATCCTATCGATCAACGTAACATGTAATTCATCGTAGATCGGTTAAATTAATGATGTTTTTAGGATTCCGTACCTCGAAAAGAAAAAACGGAACCCTTATAGGATCACTTTGTTGTCCGTCCGTATATCCGTCAAGACCCTTTTTCTCGGGAAAGCGTGGAGGTATCAGGCTGGAATATATATATCAAATACTCAAGTCTACTGTCCCTTGGAGATGTATAAAAATCAAACTTCTAAGCCAATGCAATCAAAAGATACAGCCGTTTATGCCGCAAATGTCCGCAAATTTTCGAACCAAATCCTACAGGGTACTTCCCGTGAACTAAAAATCTTGAAATTTGGTACGAAGCAACGTCTTATAGCACAGATAAAGGAAAACTTGCGAAAACCGTAAATTTTTAGTTAAATCAAATAATAAAAATATTTTTAATAATTTTTGTACGGATCTCTCGGTGCGCGAATCCGACTCGCACTAGGCCGGTTTTTTTATATCTTAATATCACGCCTGTAATCCCCGAAGAGTGTGGCAGAGACTTAATAGTAGACCGACATTTCGCCAGTTATGTTTAAGTCTCATGTAATAGGGTGCGAACCTAATGCCATCAACCGGGCACAAGTCTAGGCTCTGTGCCTGCTACTGAAAAATTCCTGAAGAACGATGATATAAAAGATTATTGGTTGGACTGTGGCCTCCCACACGCACAAGCTTCACCACTGTGGTAAAAGTGTATCACGTTTCCAACCGCACGCGCAGTGTTCAAAATCAAAATATTTTTATTTTACATAGGCCTACCCGCCTACAGGGGCACTTATAAAACGTCGCCAAAAAGGTGCTCGGTTCGGGTTGGTCGTTTCCTATGGAGAAGAACCGGCAAGAATCTCCATGTTTACTATTTTAAAATCATTTGGTTTTACAATATTTCTGTAACAGCGTTAGTACTAAAGTATGGGAGGACATCGTAGGTTTGTTCCGTGTACAAACCGGTGTGCGTAGGCAAAACTGTGGTGAAGCTTGTGCGTGTGGTAGGCCCATTATTAGGTGCTTACACCTAAGCACTTGCTGCTTTTTAGGGTTCCGTAGCCGAATGGCAAAAAACGGAACCCTTATAGATTCGTCATGTCTGTCTGTCTGTCTGTCCGTCCGTATGTCACAGCAACTTTTTTCCGAAACTATAAGAACTATACTGTTGAAACTTGGTAAGTAGATCTGAACCGCATTAAGATTTTCATACAAAAATAGAAAAAAAACAATAAATTTTGGGGGGTCCCATACATAGAACTGAAATCCAAAAAAAAAATTTTTATTAAACCCATACGTGTATCTAGTGGCGGTATCTATGGGTAGGTCTTTAAAAATGATACCGAGGTTTCTAATTATCATTTTTTTCTAAACTGAATAGTTTGCGCTAGAGCCACTTCCAAAGTGGTAAAATGTGTGTCCCCCCCCTCTAATTTCTAAAGTAAGAGGAGGAAAATTCTGAAAATATTTAGGATTGTAGAAAGTAAAAAATACTATCAACGAAAATTGGTTTCAATAAGATATGATGTTTAGTTTTTGAGATATGGGACTTTTTCATCAAACTGCAGCAGTAACTTTGTTTTTCATTAACATACTATGAAAAACAAATTTAGTTTTGCGGTTGAGTGTAAGTTTACTAAATAATACTACTAACTAATGAATGACAGTTCAAAATATTGTTTTAATATTTGTTTGGGCTATGAAACCCTGTGTGTAAGACTCGCACTTGGCCGGTTTTTTCTACTTCGTGTCGTTAGCACGACACTATACAGGATGGAATACATCGCCGCACAAACTATAACCAAGTACTTAAAAAAAAAACCTAGAATTTTATTGGCCCTAAACTTAGCCACTTCCACAGCTTCGTCGGTAACAGCGCAGAGGTCGCTCTGACTGCATGTTTTTGGGCTGAGCGGGCAGGATAAGAAGTTGAGCATATTGTACTGCTGCCCAAAGGTCACAAAGCTCTTTCTAGCCGGCTCTAGCTGATCCATTATCAGTGGGGTGACTCCCTACTCCCTAGAATTGTCTTACCATCTCCATTACAAACCCTTTATGTATTTCAGGTAACACGAACCAAGTACATGAACCACAGAACAGATAAACCTCTTTTATCTGTTCTGTGACATGAACCTACCTAAAGTACTTACCTATCTAACAAAGTATATCCATGGATCGCTATGTACTTATATAAAAGCTTTCAATCTAAGTGTATAAACAGCAGCCAGCAAATGGAATCTCTTTGATGAGTGGTCAGATCGTTAGAACCGCCGTATTTCTACGAAGCTTATATAAAGCCAGTAGCTGTCCCGCCCAACTTCGTCTGCATCACGTTTTCCCCGTTTTAGCACCATTTTCATTGCTGCTCCGCTCCTATTGGTCGTAGCATGATAATGGCCTTCCTCGATAAATGGGCTATCTATGACTGAAAGGATTTTTCAAATCGGACCAGTAGTTCCTGAGATTAACGCGTTCAAGCAAACAAACAAACAACCAAACAAACTCTTCAGCTTTATTATTAGTATTATATATTATTATTAGATATTCCTTAAAACATAAACACAGATAGCGATCGACGCTAAATGTCTCAATGACGCAAGATTATCGTATTTCCAGCTTCCTATTGAGAATTAAATGTAAATCAGGATCTACCTTGGGATCTTCAAATTACTCAGTTGCCATGGTAACGGCGAACCAATAAGGTCAACTTAACTTGCCTCGGTTTACAATGAAAATGAAATAAATCAGGATGAATTTAACTCAAAACTTTCAAGACTTTGATACGATCGCGATTTCCAACTAGTTAATTGTTACTTCACAGATTTCTTATCGTTCTTTCATGACTTTGTATGCGTTAAGGTTAAGGAATTGAAGTTAATTCCGTGAGTATTATTCCGCCTTTGATATTTTGCGCTTAGCCTTGGTCATTTATTACTAGACTAGCTGTCCCACGCAACTTCGTCTGCGTCACATTTTCCCCGAATTCGCAACATTTTTCATTGCTGCTCCGCTCCTATTGGTCGTAGCCTGATATCATCATCATCATTTCAGCCGAAAGATGTCCACTGCTGGACATAGCCCTCCCCCAACGCCACATTGACATAAGGGGGTTTTGCCATAATCGCCAAGCTTGGCAGACGGGTTGGCGATCGCAGTACGGTTATTACAAAAGCACAGATAACGCTGCTGCCCATTCTGTGGCAAGTCGCTTAGTCGCCTCTTAAGACACCCATGGGAAGATACAGGGATGGTGCTATTCTTTACGTCCGACACCATACCTAACAGCGTGATATTTGCCTTTAAATGGGCTATCTAACACTGAAAGAATTTTTCAAATCGGACCAGTAGTTCTTAAGTATGGCGCGTTCAAGCAAACAAACAAGCTCTTCAGCTTTATAAATATTGGTATAGATTTATAAAAGATAAATAAAAGATGGACTAGATGCGGATTCTGCCGAATATGGCCCGAAGATAGGTTGAATTTCGCGCGCCTTTAGGCGGTGACAGGTTATTTTAGGCTGTCTTCGAGTCCTTTTCTGCTTTCGTATCGGATATTGTACCGTTTTAGCTGTGATTTAGAAACAATTGTTTTTACGCTGGGGTTTTAGTCTCAAGGTACCTACTTGAAGTAGATATATCTTGGTAAATATTCGTGTCACATGATCCTTTCAAATTACACCGTGTATTAGCTTAGAATGCTGTAGAAATATTTAAGCCTGTTATAAAAGTTGGTTATGGTGTTGTAAGAGCTGTTTAACATTTTTTTGGTTAGACTTACGTCTGCCCGACTGCTGGGCAAAGGTCTCCTCTTTCTCCCTGGCCAGGCTCTGATCGTGATCTGGCCCGTTATTCACAAACGCTCGGATTCGATTAATCGATTCTACATATAAGTCGTATGTCTATCTTGTTTTAGCATTACGAAAGCGAGCGAGATAGACATACGACTTTCCGAATCGAAATTGAATCCGAGCGTTTGTGAATACGGGGGCTGATCTGTTTGTCCCAACTTGGCTGCACAATAAAGTATATCAATTCTCTATCTATCTACTAAGGCTAGGACCAGACTGGACAAGGTTAGCGATATTCTAACTTCACCCTAATCAGCCTGTTTTAGGGCGTAAACTCTGAGAGTCTGTTTGGTTAACCTCCAGTGCCACGAACAGGTGGCCTACCATGATGTCTTAAAACATTATTGTTTTACTCCTTTTCCAGTGTGGGAAAGAGATGGCGCTAGACATCCTGTATAGCTCCGTCTCTTTCCCACACTGGAATAAGAGTAAAAGAATACTGCTCTAAGAGGTCACGGTAGGCCAGCAGATCTATTTAGGAAACGGATGTTACAAGAATGTCACCTGTGCCTTGTAAAGAAAGAAAGGTTCATGCGAAAATGACGGCATCACTACATCACTTCCAAGAATAGGCACTGAACGCACTTGTAAATTTGTAGCATTAAATATTCAACATCGTGGAAGATCTTACAGTCTTACACCCACGTAAGTATAGGGAGGAATCAGACTTAAACAGGGTGGATTTTCCAGATAGGGCAGTAAAGAATTTAGCCGTAACCGTTGCAGCTACCTGTATAAATATTCTTAACTTTAGAAGTAAATGCATTCACTGATTTTTGAAAAATGGTAGGTACAGTCAGCTAGAAAACCGTCAATTGTCTCGTTTTATTTTGTAATGCCAATTTATATTTCTATAGGGTGACTGGTAATTAGTGACCGACCGACCTTAAACACGTGATTGCTCGTGAGGAGCTCGTGGGTAAATAATAACAGCCGCCCAGGTCGATCTTTAAGGTTAAGCCGTGCTTGCCGAGGTTGGTCTGTGGATGGGTGACCATAATTACGTATCGAGTTTCCTCCGTGCCTCGGAAAGCACGATAAGCCGTTGGTCCCGGCTGTCATTTGTAGATCTTTGACAGTCGTTACGAGTAGTCAGAAGCTAAAAGTCTGACATCCAGTCTTACCAAGGGGTATCGTATTACCCAGTTACTGGGTTGTGGAGTCCAGATAGGCAGTCGCTTCATGTAAAATACTGGTACTCAGCTGCTTCCGGTTAGACTGGAAGCCGACACCAAGATAGTTTGGGAAAAGGCTAGGCAGATGGTGATGACTTAAACACATGATTGTAGTCATGATAACAAACAACTTTCCCAAAGAAACATATTTTTTTATACTCATTTACTATTAACACAAGCTGATAGGTCAAAGGCGCGCGCTCGCGCATTTCATACGGCTGTTGTATTATTGTAGTGTAGTGAATGAGGATAACAAAATATTCTTAGGGAAAGCTGTTTGTTTAAATTGCCGTTGTAGTACGTAGTTGAATCGGTCACTAATTACCAGTCACCCTATGTATCTACCTAAGGATAAAAATACTCTTATGAATCAACCAACGTTATAGTACTAGAAAAACCTCAAATACACAAACCCTTTTCTGCTCTTATCAGTTTGTAATTTAGTTAAATTGTTTAGAAACTTTCGGTCAAACGTCAGAGGACGGAATCGACTCGCCCGGAGTCGCCCGGCAGCGTCTATAGATGGCAAAATACTACCCGGTCCGGATCACCCATTTAGGTTAAGTAAACCTTTGGAGTGTCAATGGGCACAAATTCAATTAATTGAAATGTATGGAACCCGGTGCGGGTTTTCAGAGTTGTTGTAGGTAGTTCGAAATAGAATAATTTGGGGGACATACCCATAGGAAATACAAATCTAACACTGTGGATTAATTAATAAATCTTGAGCGGTAGTTTAGTCTATAAAGTACCTACTATGAACAGTAATATCATGCTGGGTGACCGCCTATCCATGGACCGACCTAAGATCGACCAGAGCGGCTTTTGTAATTTAGCCATAAGGCAGGGGTCAGTCCATCTAGTTATACTTTTAGTTATACAATATAACAGAATGGACAAAAAACGTCCAATTTGTTATACTGCTCCATCTAGGTATTCTATGGTATAACAAAATATAAAAAAATACAAATACTGTATAACAGAGGTCCTGTACGATTTTGTATACCTATGCAGTAATGAAACTCGCCACAGAACCAAGAAGTAAGTAATCTTCAAGTCTTCCGTATTCACCTTTGTCACTATTACCCTTTGTAACTTTGAAAGGAATCCGCACACTATAATCCACCTACGCGAGACGAAAGCGGAGACTTTACTAAGAAGCTTACAGATTTGCTCGGTCTTTGACGATCATTATTTATTATCAATATATTATTGTGAAGAGAAAGACTCGATGCGAAAACGTAACTCCGTGCGAGGGCCACTGCAAAATCTACATCCATTTATTGATACAGATGGTCTGATAAGGGTAGGGGGACGTTTAGATAATTCGGATATTCCGATTGCACAAAAACATCCTATCATACTACCTCGAAAATCGCGAGTAACTGAACTTATTATACAGAGTGAACATGTTAGGTTATTACATGCTGGACCTAAGTCACTCCTAGCTAACCTAAATCAAAAATACTGGCTAATTAATGGCATGCGACAAGTCAAAAAAGTGACACATAAATGCTTGGTGTGTTTTAGGCTTAAGGCTGGTGCAGCGAAGCAGTTAATGGGATCCTTGCCTCAACACCGCGTGACATCATGTAGACCGTTTCAAAAGGTGGGCATGGACTTCGCTGGGCCAATCCAAGTCAAGAATTCGCGTGTAAGAAAAGCCAGTAAAGGTTACGTATGCATATATGTATGTTTTGTCACGAAGGCAATTCACTTAGAGTTGACTTCAGATTTGTCAACTGATGCATTCCTAGCGTCTTTCAAAAGGTTCATCAGTAGGCGTGGCTTGCCCAGCGACGTATTTTGCGATAACGGTGGTTGTTTTCGTGGGGCAAGGAACCAGCTAGCTGAGCTGTACAGGCTTAATAGTTCTGCTGATCACCAGACGCTTGTGCAAGCTTATGCCGCGAAAGAAGGCATCAAGTTTCATTTCACGCCTAGTTATGCTCCGGTATTCGCAGGGCTTGCAGAAGCGGCTGTGAAAAGTATGAAGTACCATTTGAAAAGAATTGTATTAGATGCTGCATTAACTTATGAGCAGTTACACACTGTTTTATGTCAGATAGAGGCCGTGCTTAATTCGCGCCCAATTTTACCTCTCTCTGAAGATGTCAATGATTACTGTTACCTGACTCCAGGCCACTTCCTTATAGGTACAGCCCTAACTATGTACCCCGAAGTAGATATTTCTGAAACCAAAGCAAATGGACTGGGGTGCTGGCAACAATGTATACAATTACAGCAAAGATTTTGGAAAGCTTGGTATAAATATTATTTAAATACTTTACAGAATAGAAATAAATGGTGTCAATCCATGCCTAATGTAACTGTAGGGGCGCTAGTGCTTATGAGAGAATCCAATGCTCCGCCGTTGACATGGCCCTTGGCACGTGTAGTAAATGTATTTCCTGGAAATGACGGCAAGGTTCGAGCCTTGCAGGTAAAAACAGCTAATGGTAAATTATATACTAGGTCATTACAAAGCATAAGTGTATTACCTGTTGAAAAGTAATTTTCTAATAAAATAAGGTGTCTTTATTTTAATTTCAGCTATATACCTAGATATGTGTTCTATTTTTATATACAGTTATAAAAACTAGTTACTCAGTCAACAAAAAATAAAATACGTACCTGTTGTTATAGTGTAAATGTAATAGGTATTGTGTTAATAAATGCATAATATTGCATACCTGCCTAAAGTTATGGTAGATTAAGTTATTATAAGTTAAATAATATTAAGACTTTCAATTACATGTAAACTTATGCCTAATTAGTTTCTATATTATGTGCTTACCTTATATACCTTTGCTTATGAGTTATGTCTAAATGAACCAGAAAGATAATTTTGTATTTCGTGCATTTAAACTTAGAATAGAATAATATCCTTGTCTTTCTATTATATACTGGGTGTGTTTGTTAGCTATATTGTCGTTAAGATTTATGTTTTATTGAACAGTTAGCTGCATTTAGATACTGCTGTAAGTAGAAGTAAGGGGTTGTTGCTGTTTGCCTGGGGTGGCAGTATGTTTATGGCAACACAAAATAAATAAGTTTTTTTAGTCTGTAAGAAACCACAACGTTAGGCGTCTAGTTTATCTATGGTTTTTTATGGTGTAACGTCAACCATCAAGCTACCTTGATATCTGTACAATTTAGTGAGCATTAAAAGTGTAATATCCAACAATTCGTTTCAATTGGAATCAAACCTACAGAAAAATACAGTCCACACGATTACAAGAAGGTAACATTGGTCAACTTAACTTGCCTCGGTTTACAATGAAAATGAAATAAATCAGGATGAATTTAACTCAAAACTTTCAAGACTTTGATACGATCGCGATTTCCAACTAATTAATTCACAGATTTCTTATCGTTCTTTCATGACTTTGTAAGCGTTAAGGTTAAGGAATTGAAGTTAATTCCGTTAGTATTATTCCGCCTTTGATATTTTGCGGTTAGCTTTGTTCTTTTTGCTCCGTTATAAGACTAGCTGTCCCATGCAACTTCGTCTGCGTCACATTTTCCGCAAATTTGCAACATTTTTCATTGCTCCGCTCCTATTAGTCGTAGCGTGATGATATATAGCCTATAGCCTTCCTCGATAAATGAGCTATCTAACACTGAAAGGACCAGTAGTTCCTGAGATTAGCGCGTTCAAGTAAACAAACAAACTCTTTAGACTAGCCTGGCCAAGGTAAGCTATATTCTAACTTCACCCCAATCAACCTGTTTTAATGCGTAAACTCTGATAGTCTGTTTGAATAACCTCCAGTGCCACGAAAAGATCTGTTCAGGAAACGGATGTTACAAGAATGTCACCTTTGCCTTGCAAAGAAAGAAAGATTCATACGAAGATGACGACATGACTACGTCACTTCCAAGAATAGGCACTGCTGGCCTACCATGACGTCTTAAAGCAGTATTGTTTTGCTCTTATGTGGGAAAGAGACGGAACTATACAGAATGTCTAGCGCCATCTCTTTCCCACACTGGAAAAGGAGTAAAACAATAATGTTTTAAGACGTCATGGTAGGCCACCTTATCGCACGTGTAAATTTGTAGCATTAAACATTTATCGCGGAATATCTTACAGTCCTACACCCACCTATTGCGAGGAATCGGGCTTAAACAGGGTGGATTTTCGAGATAGAGCAGTAAAGAATTTAGCCGTAACCGTTATAGCTACCTATATAGGCAAACAATTTTTTAAGAAAATGTTCTTAACTTTAGAAGTAATAATAGCATTCACTGATTTTTGAAAAATGGTAGGTACAGTTAGCTAGAAAACCGTCAATTGTCTCGTTTTATTTGTGCAATGCCAATCGATATTTCTATAGGGTGACTGGTAATTAGTGACCGATACTTAAACACGTGGTTATACTCATGATAACAAACAACTTTCCCAAAAAAACATAATTTTTTCTATTCATTCACTTTTATCACAACTTCACAAGCTGATAGGCCACAGGCACGCGCGCGTGAATTTCATACTGCTGTTGTATTATAGTTATTGTATGAATGAGTATAAATTCAATTCAATTCCTTTATTTCAATCAACAAATTTGGATCATATAATAGGCACATTAAATACAAATTATTAGAAAAATAAATAAAAAACAAACACACTTTCATTATTAATTACAATTGATTGGCAAAGTCAACAAATAATCATGTCATATAATAAAAAAAAATAAAAAATCAATAATTACCATTTATTTAAAATTTAAAATTTAAAATTTAATGTCGTTGAAAATAGGGACAGATAATGAACAGTAATGCTGTTATTATTTCATTTTCTTGCTATCGTCACTACATTAAGCATACAACAATGGTTAATGTAGTGACAGTCAAACCTCTCAGCCATCATCTTCAAGATGGTGTTGGAGCTGGCGCGGACCCTGCGCACTAAGGATGTGCACCGTTTCCGCATCGTCGCATAGAAGCAGTCAATGCGCGACTCAGCGAACATCCCCGACGCACTGCAGTGCCGAGGCAGCCCCAACAACACCCTGTAGGCATTGTTGAATTGGACTCGTAGGGCGCTGTACTGTTTTTGAGTATAGTTAGCCCACAGGGCGCTCGAATATAAACAGGTGCAATACGCTCTGAAAAGAGTGTTTTTTACTTCCTTCGAGCATCGTGCAAACCTGCGAGCTATCATGTTCGCTCTAACAGACAACGCCCTACGTTCCCGCTCTATGTCTGCATCGTCTTTCAGGTCAGAGGTCACCACATGCCCAAGGTATTTGAAGGTGTCAACTCTCTTTAGCGGTACCTTATTTAACTGTATGCTAGGGATACTATCTGGACATTTACCCTTGGCCCGGAAAACCATACACTCACTCTTCTTGGTGTTATAGAGCAGGCCATGACTGAGAGCATATTCCTCACAAATGCCGAGCAGCTTAGACAGGCCACAGACCGAGGCGCTCAGCAGCACCATGTCGTCCGCATAGCTAATGTTGTTTACACAAACTCCACCAACATGACATCCGACATGCGTGCTGCTCAGCCTCTCGATGAGTGCATTTACATAAAGGTTGAAGAGCGTTGGTGAGGTCAACCCCCCTTGCCTCACCCCGCACTCCAACCTGTATGGTTCAGACAGCGACCCCGACCACCGAACTACGTTGACCTGGTTCCCGTACCAATATTTGAGAATACGAATGCATTCGCTGGGCAGGGAAGTGTCGTTAAGTTTATCCCAGAGAATATCATAGGACACCAGGTCAAACGCTTTCGTGAGGTCGAGGAAGCAAGCATAGACTGGTGTTTTGCGATCAGTATAGTACTTGACAGTCTGCTTCAAACACAGAATAGCTGTCTCGGTGGAGAGTCCCGATTTGAAACCGAATTGATTGTCATGTAGCTCGAGACAGCTACTCATCAGTGTGTTAAGAAGACTGTCAAGTACCTTAGACAGAGTTGTAGCCAGAGAGATAGGTCTATAGTTGTTGGCGTCGCTTAAATCACCAGTCTTACTTTTCACGATCGGTACCACCACGGTCTGCATCATAGCTTGAGGTAGATATGAATGTCCCAGACAAAATGAATAAAACATAGCCAAAACACTTGGCAGATGGACGCCAGCATATTTAAGATGCTCGATACTCAAGTCATCGTGGCCAGGAGACTTGCCTCGGGTCATGGTCGTGATAACCTTCCTAACATCCTTGGCCGTAAACCTTACACTGAGCTCTTGCCCCCGAGTCACACCTTCAAGTCCCGATCGTGATGGTCCCAATGGCGAAGATACCATGAAATGGCTTTTGAACATTTCAGATATGATTTTTGGATCAGTAATGCCAGCAACGCTCACAGGCAAGCCCGGTCTTCTGTTTACTCTGTTAGTAGACTTCCAGAAACTTTGAAAATTATGTTTGGCGTGATGCGTTGCTAGAATGTCCATTTTTAGTTGCTCGCTGTTATTTTGACACCACTTTTCACACAACTTTTCACACACACACATAAAAAAATAATATCTTTGGAAAAGCTGTCAGTTATCATGTGTTAAATCACCGTGTTTAAGTATCGGTCACTAATTATCAAATTACCAGTCACCATATATACTACCTAAGGATTAAAATACTCTTCTGGATCAACAATAAAAAAAAGGTTATAGTAAGTAGGTACTAGAAAAAGCTCAAATACACAAAACCCTTTTCTGCTCTTATAAGTTTCTAATTTAGTTAAATTATTGAGAAACTTTCGGTCAAACATCAGAGGACGGAATCGATTCGCCCGGCAGCGTCCATAGATGGCAAAATACTACCCGGTCCGGATCACCCATTTAGGTTACCTTTGGAGTGTCATTGGGCACAAATCCAATTAATTGAAATGTATGGAACCCGGTGCGGGTTTTCAGAGTTGTCGTAGGTAGTTCGAAATAGAATAATTTGGGGAACAAACCCTTAGGAAATACAAAACTAACACTGTGGATTAATTAATAAATATGCAGCCGTAGTTTAGTCTATAAAGTACTTACTACTAACAGTAATATCATGCTGGGTGACCGGTTTCCATGGACCAACATAGGTAAGGACTGCTTAACCTAAAGATCGACCCGAGCGGCTTTTGTTATTTAGCCATAAGGCAGGGGTCAGTCCATCTAGTTATATTTAGTTAAACAATATAACAGAATGGACAAATCAGTCCAATTTGTTATACTGCTCCATCTAGGTATTCTATGGTATAACAAAATATAAAAGAATGCAAATACTGTATAACAGAGGTCTTGTACGATTTTGTATACCTATGCAGTAATGAAACTCGCCACAGACCCAAGAAGTAAGTAACCTTCAAGTCTTCCGTATGCACCTTTGTCACTATTACCCTTTGTAACTTTGAAAGGAATCCGCACACTATAATCCACGTACGCGAGACGAAAGCGGAGACTTTACTAAGAAGCTTACAGATTTGCTCGGTCTTTGACGATCATTATTTACTTTTATAGCTCAGATGGCGATATGTGCTGGACATACATTTAAGGATTGGTCTACAAAGTATTCGATCAAGATAAGTAGAAAGAGGGAAAGCAGGTCTTTGTACTACAGTGGTACAATCAATGCACAAACCTCATACTCTTCGAATGACTAACATGGAAATGTCAAAGAACATTTGAATGTCTCGGGCTACCTTGATGCTTTCACTCAAATATTCATCATCATCATCATTTCAGCCGAAAGACGTCCACTACTGGACATAGGCCAATTACACGTGCCGATTTTCATAAATGTTGTAAATGTGAAGGCACCTTTACCAAGACATATTCTCTCGCATAATAACGTACTTACTTGAAAGTCTTCCCTTTCAGCATTCGGAATGTTATTGAATCTATTTTTGTTCAATATTGAATTCCGAACGTAATATTCGTTCTATTTTATTGAACTGTCTGATAATACTGTTTCTTTGATTCGATTTTTAATATGATATCTTTTAGTTAGGTACCTATATAAACCAAGAGTTTGTCGTATTCTTTCTATCTAAAAAATAAGCGTCCTATTTACCACTGAACTGAATGAATCTAAAGATGTTTTTTTTTTAACTAAAAACGAGACTTTTTCGTTTTGGTGAAGTTGTATTTGATCAAAAAGACTACACGTTGTCTTTGTTTCAATGTTTATAAGAACCGTTTATAGCAGATGGAAGATACGCGTGTTGTGCTTACAGACGGACTTAAGTACATAGAGGACGGTCATGCCTAGCATTTTCCCTACAATGTTGGGGTCGGCTTCCAGTCTAACCAGAAGCAGCTGAATACCAGTAATTCTCAAAAATGGGTGGATATTCTATAAATCGACGTCATCACCCCACTCGAGCTTATCACAATTCTTACTATGAAACTCCATACTACATCGCACACCTATGTATACCTAAGCATCCTAGCAACATCGCCTCGAATCGGGATCTGCAAGAAAAATTGAGACATAGTGCCGTTCGAGTACAGTGCTTGCTTACACGTGTGCTTTGAGCTTAATGTGATCAAACGCCAACGTTGAACTTGACCAACGTTGGCCGTTGATCAGTTTAAACGTCGGTCATCGCTAAACTGGAAGTACACATCAGGCTAACGAACAGCTTCAAATGATGGCGAATATTTGATGGTGTTAGGCCCGGTGCACAATTACGGCACGGCACGGCAGGGTATCCTTCCCCACAGCAGCTTTCCCAGCATCGCTACATGTAAGCAAACACAATACTCTGACGCAAACTTTGCCACGGTATCGCCGAGCGCCGAGCAGAGCGGGGTGCGGACCTCTATTTTGCCTCCCATCCCGAAGACTGCCGAAGCGAGTAATGGATGCCGCCGAGGCATTTCTAAGCACACCTTGTCATTATTTTTTTCAACTTTATGGTCATACTCTTCAGTTATATTCGGCATGACAAGGAATTTTTAGGTGATAATTATTAATCACTTAAAAATTCTATGCCGTGCCGTCTGTGTTCGTCGTGCCTAAGTTGGATTGCTACATATCTATGTACCTAACTGACAGAGACAGAAACTGGTAATTACATTCTGTCAGTGCATAATTATATTCCATAGCTATAAAGGTTTGGAAGGCAATTTACCTAATATGTTTGCGTAAATTGGCTCCATCACACATGATTAGATTTCACATTAGATTCGCGGATTCCACGAAATCTAAGATATTTATGTACCTACTATCCGAAATATGTATGTCTCTAGTTCTCAGTAAACGCGAAATAGCATGCGCAAAATTGATGGAACATCATTACACAGCAAATATTTAATAAAATGAAGATTTAGTTAGTAATTCGTCGAAAAACGGCTGATGTTAAAATACATATAATATGAAATTCTCTAATACCTGTGTGAATTTGTAAACTTTCTGAGAAATGCATTACCAGACTATTATCTACAAGCGTAGTTCTTTGAAAGAGCGGTTAATAAACTGTCAATGTCGACCAGAGCAACCTTGACAGGAATTCTGAGAGCGCTATCAGTTTGATTTTATCCATCACGACCGGTGGCTCTCAAAGTTTCGTCGACGTTACTGGCCAGACAGGGGGGCGCTGAAATAATTGCAACGCCAGAGGGTACTTCCTTCGGAAAATCACATTTTGGGCTTTCCATTGTGTTAACTAGGCATGTACCTAATTGGTACTGTAGGTGGTGGTGAATGGTTTAAAAATACTTTGGAACTGTAAGCATTTGAATAAGATTTCACTAAAATATCATCATAGTATTCCTCCTCTCTCTTATTCCACATTTCGAAAATGTTTTTTGTGTTACTTTTTAGACCGACATATGTATTCTGCTAATGTGTATTAAGTTTTATTCAAATTGGTTTAGTCATTTCGGAAAATAAGGACTTGAAAGTTTGTATGAAATGTCGTAAGGCGAAAACGCTACGAGACAAGAAAATTGAAATGTTGTGAAAGTAAGGGACCTTGAGCGTGCTGTTGAATTTCCAACGTTCGGCACTTGATCGAATGTTGCAAATCTAACAGCAGTACCCACAGCACCGCTAAACATCCAATACATTCTATTCCTGTCCTAATTTCTATAGTTGTTATGCCTTCCATTACAAGACGGTTGTTTAATTATTATCTACCAAATTCTAAAACCTGATACATAGAAACATTTAATTACTCCACACCATTGGAGGAGGCAGTAAGTTATGACAGATACACTCGAAGCAACAGTAATTCCTACACAACAATCATATTAGAATGAACATGCACTAAAAAGTATTTCAGGTTGAAACAAATGCTTGGAATCAGCACACACACACATGTAAAGCGTTTAGACGAAGCCTACCAAGCATGCTTCAGGTAACGGCAGGTCGCATTGAGAGAAGTGGTTACGTTGTACGTGTGTAGCGCAATATAACAACAAGTTTAGTTTCATCAAATGACCCCTCCTGCTCTTGAGCAGAAGGGAGTATCAGACTTGTACTAACTAAAACCCATCCATGTTCCTTCTTAGCCCTTTGTGTTCCAGGGCCACGGTATCTCTTTCGAACAGTCCCGCAGCCCTGGCAGGCATCGGCCCTCTCGGACCCTTACGATTTGCTGACATCTCTTTGAGGCGCGCGTGGAACACGAACGCGCCGTCGGCACGGCCTGTCGTCATAAGACGGACGGACGGTGAGATAGCCTATTACCCACCGTCCACAGGCCCGCGTAGTTGACAACCTTGACACCCGCGTTTTATTCCACAAAAAAGGCCTTGTTGAGTAGTTGGTTTACTGGTATATTATCTGTCTAGGCACTATGCTTCCTTTAACCCTCACTGAAAGCTACAGTAAATTGATATTACACTGATACAGGAACACTCTCAGAAACTGGAGAATACTTCAATGTATGAGGTACCGACGTGATTGATACAAGAGGCAACTAATGGTTGGTATTTGTTGTTATTTATTAAGATTGAAGGCACTACTAACCGTAATATATCGATAATAACATAACATAAAATAACTTTGGTCATCCATCATCATCATCATCATCTTCCTGCCGTTGTCCCATTCTACTTGGGGCCGGCACAACACGTTTTCTTCTTCCATTCTTCCGCCAGACGTCACGGCATCAATTGCTGATTTCTCTACTTTTACTTTAACTACATCTACTGACTACATTAGTATGAATGGATAATACTACATTCAATTTTCCCATTCGTGATCCTAAAAATTCCTTAGGGAAAAAAGTTATCCCAAAAAAAAAATATATCACTCGACGAGAACTCAACACAAATACACGATTGAAACTAACACCAAAACTTTGGGTGCCTCTGGCTTGATAATAAAACGTGTTTTTATGTGATAATACGTAGAAGCCGTTTTTTCTATTCACTTCCTAGTATTGATATGTGTTATCGTACGTTGGAATCGCGAGTAGTTTCTATACTCGAGTTGTATCCATGTACATGGCTGCCCTATATTCACACAATACTTGTCTATCATTTGCGTAATATTTCATAAGTACCTACTTATAATAATAATAATAACAAGAATTAAAACGAAACATTATTAATCAGTATGTTGCCATGCATTGCCACATCTAGTACACTTCTACCACATCTAGTAAACTTTTACTTTTAGTTTGAATCCGTGTTTGCTTGATTAGGCTCTACTAATTCGTTTTTGCTCTGTATGGTGTCGGACGTAAAGAATAGCACCATCCCATATCTTCCCGTGGGTGTCGTAAGAGGCGACTAAGGGCCTTGCCAGAGAATGGGCAGCAGCGTTCTCTGTGCTTTTGTAACAACCGTACTGCGATCGCCAACCCGCCAGCCAAGCGTGGCGATTATGGCAAAACCCCCCAAAATGTCAATGTAGCGACACTTGGGGGAGGCCTATGTCCAGCAGTGGACATCTTTTGGGCTGAAATGATGAATTCGTTTTTGTTGTTGTGATCACTTACCCTCTCTGTTTGTTACTTTTTACGAACGTATACCTATTTCTGTGCGCTCAAAAACATGTCAAGTATTTAAATTTAGTTTTTCAGTAAGTGAATTATTGTTAATTCTTTATGAGGAATAATTAAGTTCTTAAATCATACCTACTAGGTTCCTAGGTATTCTATTAGTACTTTTAAAACATATTTATTGGAGTCCTTATTTATTCAGGCAATTAAAAAAGGCATTATGTCCTACTTCTTACTTTTAAAAGCTTTTCGTTCTTCTCAAAATGAGGTATTTTGCGGTAGAGCTACAAACGTTTCAAATAAAAGAAAGATTGGTTTTCTCTCCACGAGTGGATGACAAGTAAGACTAGATCTCCTAGGCAGTAATTAAGCCACGCTACGAATTGCTGACTGTAATCATTTCACCGACTTCAGGAGCTCTCCCCTAAAAAATCATTAGCTACGATGAGTCGAAAGTTATGTATATTTCAATAGCAACTCTCACGTGATACCCAAACACGAAATTCTTAAACAATAGTTGGGAGGAAACTAAATTCATACCACAATTTAGAATTCCCCACGGACATTCCCACTGTGATCTTTTTGCGATTTGCACAGACGCGATTCCGTAGCTTACGGAAACATTTGATTGAAATAGGTACTATTTGCAAAGGCTCAACTCGTCTCTAATTACTAAAGACCAAAGGCTTTGATCGAGACACTGATAACCTCCTCTAGATTCTGCATAGAAGGCATCTTACGCGCCCCGCACATCCATTAATTAGCACAGTTCTTGAGTGGAGACCACGGATCGGTAAACGTAGCGTAGGACGTCCTTAGACTCGGTGGAGCGATAATCTTCGCAAGGCGGCTGGCAAGAGCTGGATGATAGTGGCCGAGGATTGTGCTCAGTGGCGTGTCATGGGAGAGGCCTATGTCCAGCAGTGGACGAGTACAGGCTGATGATGATGATGATGCTCGTTACTCGTATTTATCTCTTCAGTGTCGACCAAACACGTGATGACGCAATTGTGAAGGTTTATTCTGAAAAAAAAAACAGGTTTCGTGCGAATTCAACCGTCAATTAAACCAGAGGCTAAAAATTTTAAAGTTATAACTTTAAAGGGAGCTAACTCATTTAAAACTACTCAAAAGAATACGTAAATCGGCCCAGTATCACGCAGTAATCGGTGTACATGAATGAAAAAAAAAGAAATGCGGGTGGTATAAATAACCTCCTCCTTTTTAAAAGACAGTTAAAAAGGAACTGTTTAGGCACTGCTGTGTTTGACAGGTACTGTTTACAAGATGTACTTATCTGGTACTAAATGTACTCACAACTGTTACATGCTAACACACCCACACTACAGGTACCTGCTATAAAAAAAAAAACAATTTGTTGAATAAAAAGTTTATCCAGGGTTCTAAACTCCATTGAAGCTTGTAAACCCATAGCCTTAGGTACCATTAATAATCATCATCAATTATGTCTTACCATATTCCCAAGAAAAAAAAAACATTTCTTTTCAACATTTTCAAACAATCACTGCTCGAACCAACAATAGTACGGATTCGTAATCATTTTTCGCGGTATCGGGAGGTTTTAATATGGCTCGAAGCCTTTTAACGCCTAATGGCGACGGAGCCAGTCATGTTAGTTGGAACGCTATCTTTCGAAGAATATTCAAGGTAAATCTGTACATTACATATAAAGTTTCTTATTTATTTGGTACAGTCGGCATCAGAAATCGGTTAAGCCTTATCAATATTACACAAAGTTTTGTGCTGATCAGTGTGATCTGAGGTAATATTGTTTTGCGAATTTGTGTAACCATTGATAAAAATATTGTTATGTATTTTACTCCAGTCTTTTAATATGGATCGTTCTAAAACTAAGACGTCTTAAAATTTTGAATATGTATAGCGACTTTCGTTGCGGACTATACCTGATATTCTTGGTTTACCACGTGACGATTTTCTTTTAAATGACACATAATGCTGCAAAGCGCAACGTCATGCCTAATTGTAATTAGCTAAGAACAAAATTAGTTTCGAATATTTTCCTTCGAATGTCTTAGAAGAAAATTACTTTTAAATAAACTATATTCAATCTGTGTTTGGTCTCCTACTACTTAACGGTACTGACTGTACGAACGAAGAACATCAAAAGAAAATCTTATACTACGAATACCATTGATACTTATTATTTCAAGTTGAATAGTCCTAACTATTGAACTAGAAATAATATCAACGTTTTCCAGGCACGGCAAAGGCTGCATTCTGTTACGGAATTATTGAAATAGAAAAATTTCGTGACTTATGCGCTATTGCCACGCTTCCCTCGCGATTTGTCACCCACTTCCAACACGTTTTCTAATCTCCTTATACAAACAAAGTGCGATCGCCATACAGTCTGCTAAGCAATGTAAAACGTGCAAATATTGGAACGAGCGCAAATACCAGGTGTGCTTCCACAATTTGGCACATCAGTTATAAGAAGGTTACTCGAGTGAGAGAGAAGTTGATTTAGTTTTTGTGTAATGTGTTTTGCTAACAATGAGCATAGGTACGCCTACGTAATTAAAATATTTTCAATGCTGAAAGAATGAAAGAAAAATAAATTATTAGATAGACTATTTAGCATAACAGGTTATTTATGCTGGGTTGGGTAGCGACTGGAAAATGGGAGGATTGATTAGTTGAAGACTGATGGAAGTGCGCAAAGTTTGTCATTGCACTCGAGGCACGATTGACACATGTGTATAAAAATTTGCTTTCCGAAGAAGTGTGTGGAAAAGTAGGTATGAGATACCTACGACGATAATTGCATTTCCAGTTCTAATCCGAAGTTACACAAAGGCTTACACAACAAACCCAGTGAGCACACAAATCCACCTCAATCCCCTTTGCGACTAAATTTGCAATCAACAAAATCGCTGTTTTTGGTCCGTTACATTGAAACGGTACGAACGAAGTATTCGAATTGGGTTAATTAATCCCTACGTCCGGTGTTTGCCGTTGGGCGTGTAATTGGAACGCAACGGGTTAACGGAGGAAGATTTAGCTAGTACTACTGTAATGCGTTACTCCTGTGGAGTCATAACACCCTGGTACATGATATGGCGATGTTGTTTGGAAAATTGAATCGTTTGTTAACAACCAAGGTAATCTGGAGTTGGTTTAGGGAAATACGATAGTTGAGTACAGCGGTTATTTCGGAAATAGTTAGGTATACCCTTGTTTTTATACAGTGGGCCGCAAGTGATATGTAAGCTGGGTTCTCAATTCTCATTTAGACAAACTCCATACTACGCTAAGCCCGCTCAAGGTCGCTCCACGTGCGGTCGACTGTACAAAGGGTTTTCAGCGTAATCACCAGTGATCGGAGTAGTTAGATTGATTTTTGGTACTTGTGTCATAAATGCACACAGAAAGAATAACATGGATAAGGTATTTTTCCGGAAAGTAATTCCGGTATTTCCGGATTCAATTAAATATTGTTAATGTTGGTAGTGATATTATTACTACTCAATTCAAAATTTAAAGTAAGGCATCAAAACTAAATTAATTTATTATTTATCTGTTGAATAATAAAAACAATCGAATTCCGATCGAAGCATTTTTTTTTGCCTTTTTATGGCCACAATTTTTTATGAATTGTTGCACTAAATTAAATCAACCAATTCCGAAGGAATGACTATTATTAATATTACGTTTCGGATCAATGACCCCAATTCAATGTACCTACTCCGATGACCGGTAATCTCACAGCTCTAATTTTCTGTCATCTTAGTTTGTTTTAGTGAGCGAGAGCTCAAATGATGTACAGAATACGTGGTAGGTAACCTTTTTAACATCTTCCAACTTGAATAACATTTCTAAGTAATCATAAAGTCACCTATGAAATACTTAAGATACACAGCAAAACCACTTAACGGTTTTCCTAATAACCCTTTATCTTGATGTCACAGACATCAATGCATTAAACAATTGTGTTATGAATGCATTTGTTATCGGTTACAGTGAATTTACGAGTGTATGATAATGATGATTGTTAAGTAGTAGGTACCTATCGGCTACCTACAACATAAAACACGATAATTTAATAGCGTGGCACACTTGCAATGACAATCCGAAGGATTTTGAAGGATATTTCCAATCTATTGTTTCATAGGGTTGAAAAAAACTTTAGCTCATCAACTTACAATATATATACTTAATTAATTATTCAAGAAAACGAAAAAGCCTTCAGAGTGACGTTATTTTCAAACCCTTTCATTTGTTACCCTTATCATAGGAATGTATAAAAATCGATAACTAATTTAACATCTTTGGTAATCCGCCATATTGGATTTAGAATGACTTCACTTGGCTAACAGTGCATTGTCATCCAAACTAAACATGTATGCAAAATTTCAGATCAATCTGAAACCGGGAAGCGGGTCAAATTTAACTTCTAAGATTTTTTTACGTAGTAAATTCGTTAGATAGTTACAGGTTAAAATTGCCATACGGCTTCCTTAAGGGTCTTTTTACACCCATTAAGACCAGGGGAATGATGAGGTAAGCCCAATTTCCTTAAAGTCTAAAAGTCCGGACAAATGACAACACCAGACGAGGACCAAAAGACCGGACATGTTAAGACAAATCCGGATGGATTGTGACCCTTGCCTCAACCACACTTTGGCATTCTGAACTCGACTTAATGCTAATAAGTGCCGCAAATTCCTATGTCTCACTCAATCAATAAGTTTTATTTCTTAACAGGAGGTATCCTGCTAAGAAATAAAACGTGTGAACAATTTCCAAGAAAAAATTAGGTATTCAGGGCAAAGGAAATTAGTCATTCAGGCATTTTGCTCTAAGTCTTTTTCTGCATAAATTTTAGTGATGCACCAATGGACATCGCACTTTTATGTTTTTTTTTGCCTGCAGATTCTGTAAACATCATCTCAAAAATGTTATTTGTAACAATTTAACATATTGAAATCTTCCTTGATTTATTGTTTTAACATTTAATTCGTATTTCAACATTACTATTCATACAAAATTATTACTATTCATAAAACAATTAAAACTAAAATAACAACAAATTATGAACTATCTAAAACTTACTTAAATAATGGTTTATAAATAACAAAAACAAAGTAACAAATCTTGGATAGTACCTAAAAGGTACTGTTTCCTCACAATACAGATTAGGATTAGATTAGATCAGAATAAGATTAGCTACCTACCTGAATACCAAGCCCAGATCGAATACCTTCGGTAAATATAATGGAAGCTCCGCTAGAAAACTGTTTCTCGCCTTCCGTTTCATTTTATTTGGTTATTTACTACCAAGTTTGCCTAATAATCGGGTCCATATTGGCTCACCTAAAGTTCTTTACCCGAAATTGTTCTTCCTAACGATTTGTAATCCGAATGATCACTCTTCCTAAAATTTTTCATCCTTAAGTTTTCATTCATACTATTTGTAGTGCTACCGGCGATGTTCATAGCACTCATGTTTCCGAAAATTTTAATTAATAATATCATTACTGTAAATTTATTTAACTCCTACTGTTTTTTTGTCATAACGCTTTTATCCCTAAACATAATTACCATAATATTTTCACTCATACTCAGAAAGAAACATTTACCATTCAGGTCAGAGTGTCGTCTTGGGGGCACTATGAAAAAAATACTTAGAACTACTTTCACGACCAATTTCGAGATAGTTGGTCACAGTTCTAACCTAACCTATGGATATCTTTTCAGGGTTGTGCGTTGTTTCATCGCTAATTGCTTAATCAAATTTCGTTTCACATAAATTGTTTGTGATAATATTATTTTATAGAATAATCAATACGCAGTTTACTTACTTTGAAGAAATTTAAATCATCGATCTTTGTTTCAAATAAAGTTTCATGTTAGAATATTCATATCATAGAATAACAAATCAAATATTCTTTATCCACATATTGTTTGTTTTACATAAAACTTATTACCAAGAATAACGTTTAATCGAATGACAGTATGTAAACGTTTCAATTCATACCTTTGATAAAATGCATACCCTCCTATAAAATTACAAGTAAATTCTTGTGAAGCAGGAAAATAATCTTGTTATTCTCACTAATAGTGCAGCAAGCATGCAACTTGCAGCGTGCAAGCAAGCATGCAGCATGCAAGCAAGCATGCAACATGCAGCATGCAAGCAAGCATGCAGCAAGCATGCAACATGCAGCAGGCATGGTTTCTGTCACGGCTCCGGCACTGCGGGGCTCCGGCGGTCCCATGCGAGCTTATCGTCGCAGATGTGTTTCACGCTCACCGCCGCGGCTGAGGCTGGCCGGCCAAGCCGGCCAGCAAGCCGAAGCCGCGGTGGTGAGCGTTAAAACCACCTGCTCCTCAGCTCGCGGGCCGCCTTGACCCTCCGCGCCTACGCAATTTTAAATAACACTCTAGGGGTAGGGCAGACAAGACTACGTAGAGTCGGTTTTGCAGCCAATCGTTTCTGTCACTAACTTTTGTAGCACAACATTTTGACTTTTAAAGAAAAATATTTAATTTAAGGTTAAAAATTTCGTTGAAATAAAATACGATGGAAACATACATCGAACAAACAACATTCGTTAAAAAATAATTCTACTGTTTGCTAAATAAAAAAATGTGATTATAAAATTCATTGAATTGTGTTTCTGTAAAATATGTTTCATTCAAGTAAATAATAGTGGAAACAAAAATATTCGAAATAAAAATACGAGGACCAAATAGTATGTGAAACATTTTCTGCGAAACGAAATTCTGTGAAACTTCAGTCTGCGAAACAAAGTGACACCATCTTTGCAGTTATCAAGTTACGCAAAATTAATGTATTTAATACTGATTACTATGAATAAAAAGAAATATAAACAAAAAATATATGACTTTGAATAATAGTGTAAAAGATGGTTATGTTGAGAAAATATAGGAAAACAAATAAAAGTATAATAGATGTTTATTGCTACTGACGTTATGAAGTTGAATGCTTCGGAATTATGAACATTAGAGACAGAGTAGTTAGGAATTGTGATTGTTAGGATGAAAAATGTAAGAAAGAACATTTTCGGATTTCGAATTATCGGAGTTGAAAATTTAGGTGAACTTTGGCGCACCCCTAATAATCAGAGGTCGGAATTAGGTAGAGTTATTTTTGTACTTGCATCGAAATGTTGATATGTATTAATATGGATCTTCCCTTGCACGTGTGCATTGAAATTTTGCACCTTCGGACATCCGACGTCGGATTGTTTAAATTATGTAAAAGTAAACAACATTTTTATTTAATAAATCACGGTATTTTATTGCTCTTTAAAATTAATCTCGGGATTTGAGGCATATCCACGTTATTCTTTCGCTGTTTGAAATCAGTGTAAGTCACAAATAACTCACCTAATTCCGACCTCTGCTAAGAATGAATAACCTACCTTTTGGTTTGATATCAATTGGTACCCAAATTGAATTTCCAAAGTCACAGTTCGACTATTTTATGTCACTTTACAAATCACACTGCTGGGCAAACGTCGCTCCCCATGATTTCCGAGTATCCGAGATTCTGAGTATCCTCCTGAACTTATGTAAAAACAGATTAACTACCTACGCAAGTTATTATGATATTACTAGCTGCGCCCCGCGGTTTCACCCACGCAGACCGGGTCTAAAAGTAGCCTATGTGTTAATCCAGGGTGTAACCTATCTACATACCAAATTTCATCAAAATCCATTCAGTAGTTTTTGCGTGAAAGAGTAACAAACATTCTTACAAACTTTCGCGCTTATACAATTACTAGCTGTCCCGCGCAACTTCGTTTGCGTCACATTTTCCCCGATTTCGCAACATTTTTCATTGCTGCTCCGTTCTTATTGGTCGTGGCGTGATGATATAGCCTATGTTACTTCTAATACCTCCAAGAATATGTGTACAAAGTTTCATGATGATCGGTTGAATAGTTTTCGCGTGAAAGCGTAACAAACAAACTTACATTCACATTTATAATAGTATATAGGATTTAGGATTTGCCACATAGTAGGAAGTAGGATTCATTCAACGATTCTTATGATCCCCCTGCAACCCACCACCCACAGGAAACAATAGGAAGGTTGTTTGACATGCATCGATGCTCACACTTCACGGGAAAATCACGACTGAGACTCAGTATAAAGATGACCAGTAAACCAACCACTTTGGGGACCCCAAACACGGGTGTTAGGGTTGTCAACTAAGCTCTTTTATGACGCGCTACCTATACGTAAAACGTAACCATTTGCCTCGATGAGACAGTCCTGACTTACGCACGAGTAACGCATTACTTGAAGCATGCTTAGAATTGGTGGAAACGATTCTGATTTCGACTATTTGTTTCCACATGAAATCCTGTATGTTCTTGAATATCTACTGTGACTGTGACGGAGATTAATCTGGATACCAAGGCAGGAAATTGAAAAAAACCCGTGTCACATGATCACATCCGCTAGCGGAAATTGGTTCCTACGCGATTTATGTATACTTGTATTATATTTAAATTAATTGTACTTCATCAAACAGACATTTTAATTCAAATATGTTTATTCATGACACAAAGGTAACAGTAAGTACATGTGGTGTTATTAAGAAAGTTATGTCTCACTATGTGCTGCCGTGCAAGGCGTACAAAATTACAAATAATGTTTACACATTAAGTATCGCAGGTTTTTAGTTTTTTTGAGTATAAAAACCACTGTTATTACAGCTAATTACATAATATAAAACCTTTAATAAAAAATACAATAAAAAGCAACACACAATTTTAAACAATACAAAGTAAGTAAATAAATAAAAGTATTAACATTCTTACGAACTAAAGCTAATAGTCAGGGATGATAAAAAGTATTAAAATTTTTAATAAAAACAGTTTTCATGGCATCAACAACTTTTTCTAAGAAGCTGTTTTTGTTTATATACCTAGCAGTTTGTGACTTCTTTTCTTTTTTAACCGACAAATAAAAAAGGAGAGGTTATCAAGTTGACTGTTTTTTTCAGTTTACTGTTACAGTTTTCAGTGGACTGTTCCAGGACTGTATGAGAAATAACTCCACCAACTCTCCTGAAACTGCTAGTTCGTGGTGTATGCGGATGTAAGATGAACGCGAATGGATTAAAAAATAAATGAGTACATAAGAGGAAGCTTGAAAGTTGCAACGATGACTGTGCTTTGTAGTAATCGGTTGGCTTGGTATCATGTGATACGGAGGAATGAGAAAAATGTCTTATGGAAAGTTTTATAAATGTAGGATGGATGGACTGTGAGGATGATATGGCCAGAAAGCAGGTCTCTGATGAGTTCACGAGTAATAGAGAAGTAGGTATGGAAAAAGAAGAAATGCTGCGCTCTCTTCAAATAAGTAGGGATAAGAGTAGGAGAATATGATGATGATGGTGATCTGTCAGTGTCACGGACACTGACAGATCTGGAAACGCGTTCATAACATAATTATCTCTTGTTCTTGACTTATCATTGTCTGACCGAACCTTTAAAGTCTTATGCAGGATCAGAAAGTCATCCATTTTCTCAAACCCTCAAATATACTGAAAACTTCGTATTTCGTTCTTTCGCAAGAAAAAATACTTATGATTTTAGCTGAAATTAAAGTAATATTTTAACCAAAGTAAATAATTTAGAGGATTCATAATAGTTAACGAGATTAAAGTTATTGTTATGTCGGCAAAACATAATAAAATTTCAACTAATTTCCACTTTGAGACCGCAATTTAGCTGTTTTGGTAAACAATGGTTGTAGTTGTGGCGTTTTAAATTAATTACTGAGCCATTTGGAATTCTTCCTGTGAATTAGTAATTTGACTGGCAACGGGACTACCCAACGCAATCAATTATTTTATAAGTACTTTTAGAGTTTGTAGAGGAGCTCGTGGCTAAATAATAACAGCCGCACGGATCGATATTCAAGGTTAAGCCGTACTTGCCGAGGTCAATCCGTGGATGGGTGACCATAATTACATACCGAGTTTCCTTCGTGCTTCGGAAAGCACGTTAAGCCGTTGGTACCAGCTGTCATTTGTAGCTCTTTGACAGTCGTTACAAGAAGGTCGCCAGAAGCCGAAAGTATGACATCCAGTCTTACCAACGGGGTTCGTATTACCCAGTTACTGGGTTGTGGAGGTGAAATAGGCGGTCGCTTCACGTAAAATACTGATACTCTGCTAGATCCGGTTAGACTGGAAGCCGACCCCGAGATAGTTTGGGGAAAGGCTAGGCAGATGATTATGATAGAAGAGTTGGATAGGAAGAATGTGGATAGGCAAAGAACTTTGCTTCTATTATTAACGCTCCTTTAAATTAACTTGATTACTCTGGAAGGAAAGAATCTGCGTTGACGTTACTTGAGTGCCTCGTTGGTGTGACTGCTGGTCATGACGGTACGGTCGATCCGCGGTCAGTCAAAGGGTTATTGGGTTTTTCATCAGGAATTTCTCACTATCAGTTACGGAGACTGGATTTGTATCCGGTTGATGGCAATAGGCTCGCTTCTTATTACATGGAAAACATGATTGGTGAAATGTGAGTTAGGTACTACTCTGCGCGAAGCAGTCATGCTAGCGAAGGAGGTGGCGGAACGTGAGAGGGAGAGAACCTCACGTCCCAGCCGCCACGGGAGACGCCCCGGGCGTCGGGGGGCAACCAGTGGCCCCCGGCCACCGTAGGCGCGGGCCTGTGGACGGTGAGTAATGGGCTAGCTCACCGTCCGTCCGTCTTATGACGACAGACCGTGCCGACGGCGCGTTCGTGTTCCACGCGCGCCTCAAGGAGATGTCAGCAAATCGGAAGGGGTCCGAGAGGGCCGATGCCTGCCAGGGCTGCGGGTTGTTCGAAAGAGATACCGTGCCCCTGGAACGCAAAGGGCTAAGAAGGAACATGGATGGGTTTTAGTCAGTCAAGTCTGACACTCCCTTCCGCTCCGCCCAGAGCGGAAGAAGTCATTTGATGATTACCCATCCTAATAAAAAAAAAAAAGTACTATAAATAATTATGTTCTTTTTTAGGGTATATGTCTATGGGCCATTGTAGTCTGAAATAAATGATGTTATGTTATTACAGGAGTGTTATGTTATGTTAAAAAGCATTGTTATGCCCGCTGCAAACTATCGTCGTATAACTCGCTTATTCATAAAATTCGCATAACAGGATGCATTTATCTTCTGGGCTTTACCTTTTTCATGTTAAATAATGTATGCATATTATTTGCCACTGTCATTCAACGTACAGACGCTAGTACATCAAGCTAGTCAGGTTTGCGAGCGTACTAGACGTGTTAATTTTTTTATTTTGGTTTAAAAATTTAAATTTATCTCATAAAAGGAACCTAACTAATATATACATTACAACGATTAAAAACTACTAAATTAACTAACTAAAATAACAATAAACGCTGTCAGCTGGTAATGTGTCCAAGAGACTGGCAGCATTGCCACGTTGTATGGCAATACTTAGCCTCTGGCCAAAGTAAAAATAATAATTAGATTAATTACTTATTTAATTCGTGTTCAAAGATTGGGATGTGTACACTTTCTCCGTTTTCGATCCGTTTCTCCGTTTGACTAAGTTTAGACCTTAGTCTAAACTTAAATCTGGACAAACAACTTTATCTCTCGAGGAATTATGCAAGGACAGCGATGCAGTTCCGCTCTTTTCTGACATACGCATAATTTGTATTGGTTGTGCTTCCATAATTAGCTAGAACAATCCGTCAAAATTCTTTAATAGATTTTCAACTATATCGCCAAAGAATTAGGGTACAAGGTTGATTGGGTTATTTGACAGTTTCGGGCGCTGGCGTCTGTGCACATTTATCAGCCGAATGATATAAGTTCCGAGAAACGCCATAATTATTGCAAAACAAGTTTATTTTTATACAAAGATAAAATTATTTAATTTTAAATGTCAAATTACGTAATTTGACAGTTAATTTTCGGAATTTTATTATCATAACAAAGTTTTTAAATGTGAAAGGTTAATTCGCTTTATCTACAAGATAATGCCATGCCTGCATTCTTCGAAAGGTTAGGGGTGGAGTACTATATTGGGTGGTATGGTATTTAGTGACCGATACCCAAACACATGATTGTAATTTGTAGTCATGATAACAAACAACTTTCAAAAAGAAACATTTTTTGTATACTCATTCCCTTTATCACAATAATACAACAGCCAAATGAAATTCGCGCGCGCGTGCGGCTGTGACCTATCAGCTGTTAGCCGCGTGACGCCGTTGTGTCTCATTACTATCGTACCGTGTCACGGTGGGTAGGCCCAAAACCCGCACGGCTCGCAACCCCGAATTACATATGGCAGTTAATAAGAGTGAATAAGTATAAAAAAATGTTTCTTTGGGAAAGTTGTTTGTTATCATGAGTAAAATCACGTGTTTAAGTATCGGTCACCAGTCACCCTGTGTATCTGAAATTCCAAGTATTAGGAAGCAAGTCCATGTTGCCATTCATTGGGAAAGAATACTTACTCCAGGTAGAAACTGCCTGGGCCTGTGAACGGTGAGTAATAGGCCGTGTCGACGGCGCGTTCGTGTTCCACGCGCGCCTCAAGGAGATGTCAGCAAGGAAGGGGTCCGAGACGGCCGATGCCTGCCAGGACTGTTCGAAAGAGATACCGTGGCCCTAGAACACAAAGGGCTACGAAGGAACATGGATGGGTTTTAGCCAGTACAAGTCTGACACTGCCCGTCCGCTCCCAGAGCCCAGAGCAGGAGGAATAATTTGATGACGTCATATCCAAAAAAAAAAAGGTAGAAACTGAAAGGTTCCTCAAGGACCCTTTGTTTAAACACTGTTTTAAGCATTCACGGTTTATAACTAAACATACACTGTCACTTACGGCCATCTTCGTGATTATTATTTATTGTGAGCTCCCGTTATTTCGAAGGTGTTGCAACCGCCATTATCACGGGCGGGTTGACTCATCCCGTATCACGGAAGATATCCCGTAAGTGACAGTGTCAGTTTTGACACTTTGTTTGACCAGCTGGCCTACCATGACGTCTTAAAGCAGTATTGTTTTACTCTTAGTCCAGTGTGGGAAAGAGACGGAGCTATACAGGATGTCTAGCGCCATCTCTTTCCCACACTGGAAAAGACGTCATGGTAGACCACCTGGGAATTAAAGCCAGGATCCTAATTCCAACAGTCGACCACTAGAGAGCATACAGGCAGTCAAATCATTCATTCAATTTAAATTCATGTGTGACATAATTTAGAAACGAATGGATAAGTAAATATTAATCTGCATAAACTGGCGGAATATTTACTAGTTCCGATAAATTCATGAATATCAGACAAATATTCCTAACCTAAAAGCCTAAATTATCATTGGAATACAATAAATAATTATCGAATCCTTTACATATTTACGCATAATTTTCACGTAGGCTTACATTCTATAACATTGATAAACAAAACATAGAAAGTAATAAGTAGGTACGATGAATTTTAATCGAAATCTGATTAGTATTCGGCTAATACTTATCTTTTTTTATGTAAGAATTAGCTGCGTTGCAATGCCTTCTTTCAGTTTTCTTTTCAGAAACCTTTCCGAATATAGAATAACTGTGCAAAATTTAATCAAAATCGGTTGAGTAGTATAGATATGTGTAGTAGTATAAACAGCCATATGTGTGGTGATTATGGCAAAACCCCCTTTTTATGGAAGGCCTGTGTCCAGCAGTGGACGTCTTTCGGCTGAAATTATGATAAATGATGAAGCAGCCATACGGCGCGGCGTCTATGACAACGCAACATAGCGTCAGTTATGTAAAGCTAGGTACAGATTATTTGCAATACAACATGCATGCATGTAAACCGCAACCTGGACGGATGCCATTAACAGGTCGAGCAAAGTATTATGAGGTTTTCCACAAGTTTTTTTTTCAGTTGTTGATATGTGTCCGGTTTATAGCGTAAGACTCGTTCCCTATTACATGAGATTCAAACATAAGTGGCCTCTCAAAACACCTTTAACCCTCTGCCTACCTAGTACTTTTAGTAGTTACTTCGTTTTTAGGGTTCCGTACCCAAAGGGTCAAACGGGACCGTATTACTGAGACTTCGTTGTGCGTCCGTCCGTCCGTCCGTCCGTCCGTCCGTTTGTCACCAGGCTGTATCTCATGAACCGTGATAGCTAGCCAGTTGAAATTTCTACAGATTATGTATTACTGTTGCTGCTATAACAACAAATACTAAAAACAGAATAAAATAAATATTTAAGGGGGGCTCCCATACAACGAAGTGATTTTTTTTCTCGTTTTTATAAATAATGGTACGGAACCCTTCGTGCGCGAGTCCGACTCGCACTTGGCCGGTTTTTATAAATAATGGTACGGAACCCTTCGTGCGAGAGTCCGACTCGCATTTGGCCGGTTTTTTTAGAAAGCGAAAACCGTAAAAGACGGTAGTATTTAAGGAAAACATTTTCTTAGATAATTTTCAAGGATGGGGCCTTTAGATAATAAAATAGCTTTGAAGATGAAAGAGGGCAAACCAAATTGAAATCACAAAAACAAGCTTTGAAGAAAGAAGACAAAGATAAGAAAGAATCGAGGTTATTCTTTGTACTAAAAAAACCGTGTTCCTACCGAGACCGTTTGTTTAGGTACCTACCTATTAAACTTTATTTGCATTAACTTAATTAAAAACATAATCAACAATCGTAAAATTGAGATTTGGCGTTCCTCGGAATTCATTATCAGAGTCAATAAAGAGAACAAGATTGAATGGACCGTTCCGAGAACTCGCAGTTGTGATAAGATATAACTACCTATGTATAATATATAATACCAGTAATACCAAGTATTACGCCAATATATTGACACTTCCCCGAAACAATATTATCATCATGTTAATGGACGAGTTTCGATGTGATGGTCAACTTGGACATAAAAACGAATATGTACTTAATTACGTCATGACTTCTTGAGATAATGATACCTATGTTATTAAGTTAATGTTTTAGTTCCAAGAAATCAAAATATCTAGAGACTAAGTATACAGAGGAATTCAAATATTATATGGATTGGTTAAGCATAAATTTGGTTTCCGACGATAACTTTTCACATTTATTGCGTCTTTCGTGTTGGCACGAGCTAGATGAGGTACCTATAAACATTATCATGACTATAGATAAGGCATCAACATCATCTGAATATGTTTAGATCTAGACTAACCGTCTCTAAATAAAAAAATACAATCTTTGTTTGCTCAGAAAACATTGTTATCGTGGTTTGAAGAGCTCACGACTAAATAATAAATTAATGTAACGAGTTTCCTCCGTGCCTCCGAAAGCGCGATTGTCGAAAATGTCATGAATGTGTCAACCATGTGACAACCATTCTTACAAAGAGGTATCGTATTACCCAGGTACTAACTGGACTGTGGAGGTCAGATGGGCAGTCGCTCCATGTACCAAATAAAGGTATTCAGCTGCATCCGGTTAGACTGGAAGTCGACCCCAACATAACTGTTGGGAAAAGGCTAGGCAGATGATAATGATGTTTTATCAGAGTGTTTTCTGATCAAACATCATCACCAGATGGTGATGATAAGATGAGGCTAGGCGGCTACCTAGCCTTTTACAATGCATTTCACTTGACAATGCAAATAAAAATATTCTTATTCATGTTACTGTCTTTATTTTTGTGGCGCAGTTACTGTGAAATAATACTAACTTTCGTACTAACAACTTGTGAAGCCTCACAACTCACAATCTCGAGTTTCAATGCAGGCTTCGATTTTCGGCAATCATAAAAAAACACAATCTTATATCGCAGATTTCACAACAGATTTAACACTACGTTACATCATACGTTTTTTATTGTATCTTAGAAAATAAATATGGGCGATAATGACGTCATGACGTCAGTTTGCAAGAGAGCCGCGCCGTTTATCCTTCCTCCACATACGATGACGTAGACAACTACCGTATAACCGTATTAAACGTTAGAAGGTAAAATATGCAAATCAAATGTGTTGTCATGACACTGAGTCTGATAAAGTCCATTACTCATAACTACCTTTTTTAATTTGAGACTCCTAACGGTAAAACGACTGACGTAGGTCACGTAGGTGACATCATAGATACCTACAGACGCTTTATTAAGGAGATCTGTCTTTCCTCAAGTCGAGAGGAAAACTTTCTAGATTTACCAACGATGTGATGGATTGTGTTAAAAATGATATTGCCAGAAAGGGAGAGAATCAATACTAACTATACAAGGTGTTGTTTTGCATCCTCGTCAAAATTCAGGAGGTTGTCACGCAAGACATAAATAATCAATTAAAATTACGGTACCTAGTTAATTACTAATAAACGCAGATTTTTTTTGGTTGTTTATGTTTGTCAGTATTTCAGAATAACCCCCTTAACGTGGTTTAGGGAATAAGAAATGATCGAATAAACGTTTGAGATTGTTTGTATTTATGGAGGCGCGGTTATAAGGCGAGAATCAGACGGCCCTAGTTTAAAACACGGGTTTTTCACACTTACCGATTTCCGTAAATGAGATTAAAAACAAAAATTACCTACCAATTTTATTATTGATTCGGGACGAGAATCATTAGCATAGTTACCTCCTTAAATTTGACGAGGTTGCAAAACAACACGTTGTATATGTATAAGCACCTGATTGTAACTGATGGATATACAAGGTGGATATATACTGAATACGTGTTAATGATAACAGTTTCGGCGTCGGTCTTCCATTGAACCTGTATTAATCAGCAGCCCCACTAGCCCCTGACTTTCTCTAAAAATTTGAATGAGGGCAGAGGGATACGGTGAGTAATGGGCTAGCTCACCGTCCGTCCGTCTTATGACGACAGACCGTGCCTACGGCGCGTTCGTGTTCCACGCGCGCTTCAAGGAGATGTCAGCAAATCGGAAGGGGTCCGAGAGGGCCGATGCCTGCCAGGGCTGCGGGTTGTTCGAAAGAGAAACCGTGGCCCTAGAACACAAAGGGCTAAGAAGGAACATGGGTGGGTTTTAGTCAGTCAAGTCTGACACTCCCTTCCGCTCCGCCCAGAGCGGGAGAAGTCATTTGATGATTTCACAAACTAAAAAAAAAAAAAGGGCAGTGGGATGATGAATAAATGTGTATATCAACTTCACTACATACCTACATACAAATATGTACCTACATTATTTGCTTTTGTTTGGATATTTTAATGTTTCGTCTGACACCACATAATACCTACCGGAATAATATATTCGGCAGTTGGCTAAACCCGTTCGTTTCCAACGCGAACATTGTTTTCTCGCCACAAAGTATTTATTTTACTTAACGCACATCATGAATTCATTCGAAAAGCAATTTATATGTGTAACTAGCTTCTGCCCGCGGCTTCGCCCTCGTGGAGTTCGGCAATTGCCCACGTGTACGTTACCCCAGCAAAATAATGTCGAAAATAGTAATAAAACAAAACTATTTAACTTAATTTTCCTCGGCGCCATCCTGGATTTTCATTTTGACCTCATTTTCATTGCCAGCTATCCCGAAAACCACGAAATCGACACCCATGAAGAAAAAATCGGAAGTTTTCCTCGGCGCCATCTTTGATTTTAATTTTGACCTTAGTTTCATTGTCAGCGATCCCGAAAACCACGAAAACGACACCCATGAAGAAAAAATCGGAAGTTTTCCTTGGCGCCATCTTTGATTTTAATTTTGACCTTAGTTTATAATAGATAATAATCAAACACTCTAGCGGTTTTATAATAATTGCACGCAGACTTAGCACAGCTAGTAATATACTTGATTTGCTTATTCATAGCGATAAAGACATCTTTAATACTCAGATAAGGATCTTGATTCTTTAATTTTGATAGATGAGCGTAGGTTAATTGGTGCCGTTATAATAATATCAAAAGCGTGTAATTGCACGTCATAGTTCGCGGAAAAAGTGACTAAGTAAGTATAATCTTTATGATATATTATTTCGAAACATAGATTGTTTCAAGACATCCTATAAGACCGCTAGAGGTGTGCGTTTGATTATTATCTACTAGCTGTCCGGCGCAACTTTGTTTGCGTCACATTTTCCCCATTTTCGCAACATTTTTCATTGCTGCTCCAATCCTATTGGTCGTAGCGTGATGATATATAGCCTATAAACTTCCTCGATAAATGGGCTATCTAACACTGAAAGAATTTTTCAAATCAGACCAGTAATTTCGGAGTCTATTCAATGCAAACAAACAATCAAATCTTTCCTCTTTATAATATTAGTTTAGACTACTGGCTGCTGGCCGTGACTTCGTTCGCGGAGTTTTTTTTTTATGGATATGAAAAATAGATGTTGGCCGATTCTCAGACCTACCCGATATGCACACAATATTTCATCGGTTCAGCCGTTTCGGAGGAGTATGGTAACTAACATTGTGACACGAATTTTATACATATCTTAGATGAAGTCGAAGTACAGACGACAGCACATCAAGCTACAACAATCCGTCAAATTTCTTTAATAGATTTTCAACTATACCGTTAAAGAATCAGGTTCAAGATTGATTGGGAAGCTAGCGTCTGCGTGAAGTTAATCCGCTTTGTCGTGTCTGTTTGAAAGTGCTTAGCTTCAAAATTGCTGAGTTTCATTCAAGTTTTCAGTAAAATTAATAAAAAAACCGGCCAAGTGCGAGTTATACTCACACGCACACAGGGTTCCGTAGCACCAATACACCAAACAATATAATAAAAATATTTTTAAGGCTCTTTCATATTATGTTGTATTGTACAAATTGTATTACGTTCAACAGCAAAACTAAATTTGTTTTTCATAGTAGTTAATGAAAAACAAAGTTACTGCTGCAGTTTGATGAAAAATTCTCATATCTTAAAAACTATTCAGAAATATTCATTCATGTCATAACTATGTTATATTTATTTATTTATTTATTTATTTATTTATTTATTTATTTATTTATTTATTTAGGATCTCCAACAAAGAATGTACACAGAACATGCGAAATAAATTATGGATGACAAAAGTATCGCGTAGGTGTACTCCTTCACTTACAGGAGACCACAGCATGCATAATAGAATTTATAACTAAGCTAACAAAATTTACAATATTATTAAAATATAATGATAATGTTTAAATGAATTAAAATTAACACATCAGATAATATTAAATAAATGAATATTATTAATTAATATTCATATCATAAGTATGGGGAGCCCCCGAAATTTATTGTATTTTTTTTCTATTTTTGTGTGAAAATTTTAATGCGGATCACAGAATACATAGCAAGATTCAACAGTAAGTATAGTTCTTATAGTTTCGGAAAAAATTTTTGGTTTTCAGTTCTATGTATGGGGAACCCCAAAATTTATGTTTTTTTTTCTATTTTTGTGTGAAAATCTTAATGCGGTTCACAGAATACATCTACTTACCAAGTTTCAACAGTATAGTTCTTATAGTTTCGGAAAAAAGTGGCTGTGACATACGGACGGACAGACAGACAGACATGACGAATCCATAAGGGTTCCGTTTTTTGCCATTTGGCTACGGAACCCTAAAAACAGTATGAATGACGTGTGGAGAAAACTTGTGTGCATGTTAAAACAGGTTCCGGGTGTTACACATTAGGTGGCTTTATCTTGATATGCGTGGTAAGACGGAATCTCAAAATACATACGCAGAGATAAGAACATACAGGTATTATCGGTGGTGTATAAAAGGATTTATTACACATCCTTACATCCCTTACATTACTTACATCCCTCTCACTTAATCCCTCAGTAACCTTTATTTCTGTTGTAAAAGGTTCTTTCGCCACCCACGTGAAGAGAACCGACTAAGCCTTTGAAGAAAGACACCTCGCTACAAAATACATTTTGCTATATACAAAATCTATATATATTATATATACTAATAATAAAGCTGAAGAGTTTGTTAGCTTGAACGCGCTAATCTCAGGAACTCTGGACCGATTTGAAAAATTCTCTCAGTGTTAGATAGCTCATTTATCGAGGAAGGCTATATATCATCACGCTACGACCAATAGGAGCGGAGCAGCAATGAAAAATGTTGCGAAAACGGGGAAAATGTGACGCAGACGAACTTGCGCGGGACAACTAGTTGCAAATAAATCAAATTGAAGTGTCTGTCTGAAAGTATAAAGGGGGTAAATAGACCCTTTTCGAAGTCGAAGGGCACTTGTTCTCCTCAACATTGCGATCATTTTTTTGTTCTGGACCATACCTGGGAACCTTCTAGTTACCGAAATATTGGAGGTCAAAGTTCCAACTTATTCCCAATTTTTTTCTATTTATTAAGGTTAAAACTTTACTTGAAATACCTTCATAACCCGTTTACTATTCAATGCATGCATTAGCACAATGTTTTGAGTGCGTTACATTGAGTTTTACCTTATAACGGGATTTTCGACATTTTTTATTTTATTTTTTGTCATTATTGTTTTTTGGTTCCACTTTGGTTTTAACGATTGCCTGGCAGTTTGGGTAATATAAGCGACCTACACAAATGTCCTTTCTTTGGAGTGTTCGCCGTGACGATGAGCTCCATGAGTTATGAGTCGAGCTGCGCGTTAACTGACAAATGCTTGCACTGACCGAACAGGTCCACACAAATCTATGTGGTGCTTTCATCAAAAGGCCCCCTCAGGCACTTATCTGCATAGTCCTCATGTGAGTTGGCCAAGATTATGTCTACACCTTAAAAAAGACTGTGACGTTTGTTTCGGCTGTTTCTTCTTAGAGTAGCCAGGTACAAAACACCGGCCTCGTCTAGTTAAAAAAAAGACTTCGTGTAAAAATGTTTGTTTAAACCTTTTTTCAAAAATAAACATTATATCATCATCATTTCATCATTTATTATATAACTAGCTGTCCGGCGCAACTTCGTTTGCGTCACATTTTCTCCCTTTTCGCAACATTTTTCATTGCTGCTCCACTCCTATTGGTCGTAGCGTGATGATATATAGACTATAGCCTTCCTCGATAAATGGGCTATCTAAAACTGAAAGAATTTTTCAAATCGGACCAGCAGTTTCGGAGCCTATTCAATACAAACAAACAATCAAATCTTTCCTCTTTATAATATTAGTTTAGATTATTTCACGCGGACCAAGGTCGCGGGCAAAAGCTATAAGAAACCTATAAGCTTACAAATTAGGATCTCTACCTATTGTGTTGTACAAAAACATACGTCACCTAGCTTTTATATTCATGTAATCAACAAGATGTTATTTTGAGCATTTTTCGTAAAGTTCGTAAAGTAATCACGTTTTCTTCGAAATTTCTTGAAGATAATGAGACGAAACAATGTAGCTGGTATGTCTTGGGAACTTGTTTTAGGTAGGTACCTAATTGAATTGAAAACCTCTTTGTTTCGGGTAAAATTTGTTTTTTACCACGTAACCGGTCTAGCAGTCGCGAGCGTCTTCGATTCCAAGGTTAGGCAAAATGTTATTTGTGTTTTTTTCCATCATGAATTTGTCAGAAGCAGCCACAGAGTCTAGATCTGTGCCCGGTTATTGGCGATAGGCTCGCCCCCTATTTTAAGAGTCTTAAACATAACTGGCGAAAGATGGGTGTACAATTAGGTACACCTCTGCGTAACTCTTCGGGGATTACAGGCGTGATGTTATGCTATGTAAGATCTGCTCCCTACTTCCACTAACAGAGAAGAAGCCTGTGAAGGTGGAACTTTACAGGCTGATCATTATGACCGCAGATATTTTTGCTCATTTCGGGGGTATGTCGACCGTTGTACCCCGGGCTGTTAGTCCCGCTACCACCTTATTGGCCGGCTAATCTTCTCCTTCTTTATCTTAATAATTGTATAAAAATCATGTAGGTACTATATGCTCCGAAACTACCTAACCGATTTTAATTAAATTATTCAATAGTAGCTATATATTTTAGCTCCCAGTTTGATTGCTAGTATTTGTTAAAACCTACGACAACGACAAATTAATCTGTATAAGTTTTTAAACTGACATGGTCACTAACACTATCAGTGTGTGTGTGTATTAGTGACTTTCGTGTGTCGGGAACAGAATCGAGTTGTGAGTGACAGTGGTAGGGGTACAGCGCGCAAAGAACACAAGCACAAGAAAGAGGGTAGACCGATTTGTCTACACATAAACACCCACCCGCAATAACTTCAGTTTATCCGTGATCATGGCGTTTGAAACAGCGCTGAAATATCGGGAACTCAAAACAAATTATAAACATGGTAAATATCCCGTTACTATTGTTATTTATAAATTAATCTTTCTCTCATATCCCTGAAGTCCCATGAAAATCTGACCTCTATAAACTTCGTTCCACCCTTTTGTCTAATTACACTCGACTATAACACGCTTCGTGCACACTCGTAGTTAGAGTAATGGAACTTCGTTGCTTCGAGTGCCGACACGGTACTTAATTTGCCAATTTGCTATGTTATTAATAACTGAGTATAAACTGTGGTGAGTACCGGTCCTTCAATTACGAATCCATTTTATTGAATGTTGCTAATAGTTTGGACGAGTTTATAGGTCTTCAGTGCCTCTCTGCAATTCAGTTTGTGAACGTCCATACCAATTATCTAGGTACCTACATATTAATGAAGGATAGGACGATATACCATAGAATTAAAGTTGTCTATCCAAGGCCAATTTCTCAGTAATCAAAAGAACCCTGTCTTTCTCCGCAAAGTGAAGAGGAATAAAATCAGTCAATTAAAATAGACAGATTTACGGAAATTTGTACCTATTTAATCCCGATCAAAATTACTATCATCATCATCATTTCAGTCGTAAAACGTCCACTGCTGGACATAGGCCTCCCCAAAGTTTCGCCACATTGACATAACACCAGGGGTTTTGCCATAATCGCCACGCTTGGCAGGCGGGTTACTATATTAAAGTGAAATACATGTGGAGCTTTTAAAATTGCAAAATGTGTTGTAAGATGCCATGTTGCTCTCGCAAGATCGACTAACTTCGACTAACGCAGAGCCTTCATTGAAAGCATCCTTGCAGCCATTTTGAACGAATGTTTAACAAAATCTCATACCAATCGACTTCAATGTCCGCTCATTTTAAAATGTAAAACGTTCTAAAATCTCTTTGTGTAAAATGAGGTTAAAACTCCGACCAATGCATTGACAAATTAGAATTTCCGTCCGCACTTTCGTGAATAAGAACAGGTATAAAAGATGTGAATGTCAAACAAAATTCGTCTGTTCGAAATTTTGAAACGAATGAAAACGTAAATACGTACGACGACGAATGACCTTGACCACCCAATTTCTAAAAAGTAACGGCTTTTAGTCAATTCCTAAAATATTAGGAGGAAGGAAATCAATAGGTTTATTATACTTACAATAACCGAAAAGTTGTGCGTTACATTAGGTAAAAATTTATTGAAGATAAAGATTTGCTCCTTCTAATTTAGAATGATATAATCTAAATATGATATTCTCATTACAAATCCGTGTCCTTAATACGTTTAAAAAATTCCAACGATAAGGAGGGGATGGAAACATGGGTACGATAAAAAAAAAATCCCAGGCAAAGTCCGCTACGGATGGAAACCTTAGATGGAAACCTTAGATGGAAACCTTAGATGAAAGTATAAAACTATTAGGTATTGGTTTTATTCCTAATTCATCAATCAAAATCATTATCAATGAGGTGTTAAGATGAATGTGACATCAATTGATGAGCCATCAACTTGTTTACGGTCCTATTATAGAACCAACTTTCTACTTCATCATTATAATCATCGTCATTCTCCTGCCCTCATCCCAATTTACACACATCAAAAGTGTCTAGGGATCAACATATATTTTTGCAATAACTTTTCTCCTGATTGATATTAATTAAAATTTTCTTTAAGGATTCATCAAATAAAGTGTTTTCGTTTGTCACAGTAACGATAAACCAAGTCACCTTTGCATTAATAAAGAAATTTGCCATTTTCTAATAAAGGGATTTTTGACATTTGAACCACTAACATTAAAGTTCGAAAAAAAGACTGAAATAACAGTTTTCTTTAAAATTTTATTTGCTTTATAAATTGTTTTTAAAATACTAATTTCTAAATCTAAATTAATTACTAAACATAAAACTAGATAATTAAAACTAAAATAACAACAAATTATAAAAGGGCGTCAAAAAACTCCTCCTCAACGCTGTCAGCTGGTAACGTGCCCAAGAGACTGGCGGCGTTGCCACGTTGAATGGCAACACTTAGCCTCTGGCCAAAGTAAAAGCCAGCCCTTGGGTCACGTGAAGCGTCAACTAAGCGTTTGGAGATTTCCTTAAAAAGGCTGTGAGCACTCGGACCCCACGGCCCCAGAGTTTCAACCCCAAACGGCTCGAAAATATAGTTACCACAAAGGTTACTATATTTACGCCGCTTGAGGTTCTCCGCAGCCGCAGCGGCAGCGCCAGCACAGCACGATGAGCTTGGAAGATGTGATGGCGCAAGAGTATCGACGCATGTTGCGTCCCACACTAAAGGCCTACCCATCTTCCAAGGAAACAACGACATGCCGTCCGGTCTTTTGCCATCGTCGCGTGCCAAGCCATTGGGCTCTAAGATAGCTGGAACGCCGACGGTAACAAGAGCTCGACGGATGATGTCATTTATGTTCGCGTGCCGCGCAAAACGGCCCGCACTTCGGCTGCATGACAGGCCGTGGTGTCCGAGGCTGTTGACAGCTTCACCACAGTGACAGCGATGAGGAGTGCAGCAGGCGGCACCAAGACGTAAAGAAGCAGCGAGGCGGAAGGTCGTGTCGTCGAACAAAGTGCCTATGCTCGACGACGGTAGTGCGTGAAGCCAAAGACCCGACTCCCATTCACCCACAGCAAGCAGTCGTGCACGCTCAGCAGTAGTAGCAGCTGTGTGAAGTAAATTGTCCTGAACTACTCTGCAGAGCGGCTCGTCCCACCGTCTCTGGGAAAATGGATTGTCGGGCTCTTCAGTATTCGGGCAAGCGAGTTTCCAAGCATCGATGGCCTCGGAGAGGCACGGCACATCAAAATCAATCAGTGTGGAAGCCAGGATATTCCTGATTAATTTCTCAGTGCCGTGGACCGAGGATATGAAAGCCGGTAAACTAATACTAGAAATTTTGCGGACGCCGAGTCCTCCCATGCGAATGGGAAGACTTGCTTGTGCCCAAGCTCGGTCGTCCAAAGCCACATTTAAAATGGATGATAAAGTATGTCTGATAATTTGATCCATTTTGTCCAAAAGATGTGTGTGCTTCCATAAAGGGGAAGCACGAAGGAAATATGTTAATTTAGGACCGAAACAGCAGTACCGAATTATGGTGATGGCCGAATGCATGTTAATTTGGAGCAATCTTTCCGAAACATCATTAAAATTTTGAATCTTTTCCTCTATGAAATCGGGAAAAGAATTTTCATGGATTGGAGCCCCGAGGAGACGAAGAGAGCTTTTCTCAATAATTTTGATGTCAGGGGCTATTGCGTTAAATTTGGAAATAGTCCGCCGATCCAAATACCCGCCCAAACCATGATGGTTCCACCACTATAAGGATGGACTTCCTGGCAGGATTTTAATCGCTGTTGGCGTCCAGGGGTTCTCCAGTGTCGTATACGTCTTGTATCCGGTCTCATACCAAAACGAGACTCATCAGAAAAGCACACGAAACGCCATTGTTCTTCTGCCCAATTTCTGTGTTCAAGAGCCCATTGATATCGAATCCTACGATTGTGCATTGCTATAGGTGGTACCCGTAGCGGTCTTCGGGAATTTTACAGGTTCACTTCATGCAAGCGGTTTCTGACTGTTTGGTCGCTAATTAAGTTCCCTGAAGAGTGATGAAGCCTCACGGCTAACATCATGGCGGTTATTGTTGGAGCTCTTCGAGTTAAGATTTGAATGTATCGGTCTTGTCTCCGTGTGGTGCAGCGATACCGTCCTCCATGGCGCTCAGCCACGGTACCAGTGCTTCGGTAACGTGTCCAAAGTCGACTGATAACACTCTGACTTGTATTCAGAGCTAAAGCCACAGTACGTTGCCGGGAACCAGCTTCTATCATTCCCACGTCTCTGAGCATTTCTTCCCTGCTTAAATGACGTCGCCGCTCCATAATAACGTTGGTTTTAATCAGTAGTAGGGAAACAGTAGCACTAATAATGTCTTCAATGCGTTGTATGTTTTTATAGGGAAAATATTGACAGCTGATTTTCATCTTTTACTCGAATTTGATTCACAGTTCCTGATTCAAATTATGAAATGCACCAAAAAGGATCCATATAAATTTATAAAATCATAAATTTATTACAAAGCCACATCTCAATCTCAAGAAATCCGCATAAAAATGCTTGATCCCTAGACACTTTTGATGTGTGTATTTGGAGTCGGCGCAGTATGTGACGTATGTACGCATGGCTCTTTAGTCAATTGATCCCGCAAAGGCGGGACCCGCCGGATCAATCGACCAAGTGCATTGTTTGAATTGGTCTACGAATCCCGCTGACTAATTTTGTGATTTGTATAGTCAAGAAATAGTTATTTGTTATACAAGAGTGCAAAGTTGCTTTTTAACCGCGTGTTCAATTTTGATGACCGAGCAAGCGAAGGATTCTAAAATTGAATTCAAAATTAGAATCCTGAGCGTTAGCGAGGGAATAAAAAGAGCACGAGGTGAAAAATCTTTGCACTCGAGTGCAACACGTAACTTTTCATTCCACCTCAGCGAGGAAATGACTAAATGCAAAAACAAAACGTTTACAATCACAAGATAGGTACACTTTTATTTCAGTTTAGGTATTAATTACTACATTATGACAGGTAAGTATTACAGAATAATCTTTAAATTATAACAAAATAATATTACGGTATAATTAACAATGACGTGAAAAAATGCCGCGTAAAGAACCGCGTACAAAGCAAATTGAAAAAAGAACACCAAGAAGGTTCCGAGTCTGAGTTTTTAACAAATTAAAAAAAAGTTGTATCATATATTCGGCACCATAGAGGTAGCAGTAAATAGGTTTAATGTTTTTTTTTAATTCACAAACTTAGTGCACACGATGTTCTAAATTCAATTTACTTTATCCTCTAGAGAATAAAAACGGCTTTTCCACTCAGATATTGAAGATTAAAAATACTCTTTCCGAGATGGTGGGATGAAAAAAAGTTTTCTTGATATGTTAACGAACACGATCTCAGTGATCGTTGGAGCCAATTAGAGGACTTCTTTAAAATAGTTAGAAATTAAAATACCCCAGCAAAAGTACTAGGCTAGCATAAGTTTGTAGTATATAAAGAGTTCTGGGTAGGTAGGTAAATAAAACTAAAACGACATCATCAAAGTCCATGGGACAACCCAATTTTAAGATATCGTCTGCAATACATTAACGTGGCCTATAAAGGCTAAAGTAGGTACCTACTTTTATTATAATAGTTTTTTATAATTACTTAAACTTATGCTATGCCTTAAACTTATGCTAGCTTAATACTTTTCATAGGTTATTTTAATTTCTTACTACTTTTTTAACTACTTTTTAATGTTTTACTAATATCGCTATTTGTAATGATTTTTCTTTTTTTTGTTGTGTTTGCAACCGCATGTAGTACACGGGAAATTTATAACTTCCCATGTTACTACTCTCAACTGGTAGTAAGATTGGTAATAGCACGGGCAAGTCACGGAGTAATTGTGCATTACCCTATGATTTTTCTATACCCTTGATGAATTTGAAATTTGACAACATTTTTTTTTCCATTTTCGTCAGCGAGATCAATCGACTAAAGAAAAATAATAAAAAAATAATGAATTAGTCAACTGATCCCGCGGGTCCCAAATGAGTGGGATCAGTTGACTAAAGAGCATGCGTACGGCGACAAATCAAGCTATACAAAACTAGTTTATGCGTATCTGTCATTGAACGGGAAAGCTATACAAAGCGAAGCTTTGTTATAGTGGAACAGAATAGTTGGATGTTTCGTCGTGTGTACGTGTACCTTCGAAATAATTACAATCAATACATTTGATCGAATACTTTTAACAGTTCTGCAAGCAACGTCAGTAAGTACAGTTTTCAATAGAAATTTTCAACCAAGAGGAAGGTATCTACGTACCTACAACCTAGGTAATTCTTAGTATAAGCAACTATATTTAGTATAAGGTAGGTAAATAGACTCAAGAGCCAAATAACAATAAAATTCCAATGCAATACAATACGGGCAATATTTCTTAGAACTTTACCATTGTCCGTTCAATATGGAATCATGCCAAACGTTCGCCTAACCACAATTATTGTCCCTCGAATCAAGGTGTTTCTCCTTACACCATAAAAAAGACATAACTATATTTTACATACAATAATGTGCATTACGTAACAACATACAATTGTTGCAGAGCGCTTGCATAACTTTGGTACCATTGAATTTGTAAAAGGTACTACTTGAAATTATAATCAGCTACAACTGGTGTACATTTTTCGCTTGGTTGCATTACACCACTGAAGCGGAGGACATCGTGGACTACTTACGTCAAAAGACGAGGGTGCAGTTACTGGAGTCGCAGGATTGTTCGAAAGAGATAGGTATAGGATAGGTACCGTGGTCCTGGAACAGAAAAGCCCAAGAAGGAACATGGTTGTGTTTTGGTCAGTACAAGTCTGACATTCAGGTCATTCGATGATTTCACGTCCATAAAAAAAGAAAGGATATCAAGATCACGACGAGAGTCGATGCGGTATATTCCAAATGATTAAAGGTAGCTGACACAGCTTGTTTGTTTTGTTTCTATCATTTAACATAGAAATACTGTATTCAAAATAAACGATTACAATTCAATGTGACCTTCTATTTTTAAAACCGCGTCTGTTGGAAAACTTTACAAAGGGTAGATGACAAAGGCTTTCCTTCTCACAACTAAGATATGGTCCGCTTTCAGTGGAGCTGGTGAACCGACGCTAATACCACGTGGGAATAAAGAGGTATTAGGAATATGAAAGGGGAATTCAGGGTTCTGTAAAGAAGGATTTGGGTGACTAGTAGGAAAGTGTTTTTATGTATTCGTCTATAGGGAGCTTTTCAGGATGAGGTATTCTCTCTCTCTGGTGGTATTTATGCTATGGACTGCGCTGGTCAATGAAAAACCTTCCAAAGCCTGTCAGTTTCCAGGTATGATCGAAAGCCTACGGCATTAAGTCCGCCTCTGTACTTTGTGCTTGTAGTGGTCGATCTATGGACGAAGGTTGGTCTATCATTCATCATTTCAGCCCAAAAGACGTCCACTGCTGGACATAGGCCTCCCCCAAGTGTCGCCACATTGACGTTTTGTGGGGTTTTGCCATAATCGCCACGCTTGGCAGGCGGGTTGGCGATCGCAGTACGGTTGTTACAAAAGCACAGAGAACGCTGCTGCCCATTCTCTGGCAAGTCCCTTAGTCGGCTCTTACGACACCCACGGAAAGATATGGGATGGTGCTATTCTTTACTTCCGACACCATACAGAGCACTTGGTCTATGGTGACCATCAATTACAATACCGAGGTTCCTCCGTGTTTCGGAAAGCACGTTAAGCACGTTGCTCCCGGATTTTATTTGTCGATCTTTGACAGTCGTAACAGGTAGTTAGAGGCCCGAAATTCGGACAAACAGACTTATAAAAGGTTAGCGTATTACGGAGGTCAGGTAGGCAGTCGCTCTATGGAAAATACTGGTTTTCAGCTGCAGCCGGTCAGACTTGAAACCGAACATAGCTGGGAAAAGGCCAGGCAGATGATGGTTTTCTCTAAAACATGCAAAGTAGGCAGTATTCATTCACCCAATTAAATTAATTAACTTATTCTGTAATTCCCCAGAGCTCATGTAAGCGAATGCATGAAGAACATTTCCTTAATCTAATATGTCCAAAACCAAAAACTGTAGCAATTGTATAATAATACCAAATCACATACACAAAGTATAATTACTATATATATCCTCCTATGAGTAATTTAAAGTTAAGTAACCGTTACTGACATTTCAGCTTCGCCAATAAAACTAGATAAGGAAGATGACGTGGCGGGGATTTCAGCGACAAGCAATAATAACCAGTCCGTCATGATTATCTGCTCAAACCGCAAATCGTAGCTGAGTGGTATAAGTTTATACTACACCTTCATTAACCCAGGACGTCTCTAAGCCGGTAACGTATTTCCCATGAGAAATTTGTCATGCAACACAATAGATACGTATTTCTGATAACGGAGATCCCAACTTGTAAAACCACATTGTGTACCGATAAAAGTAACATAGCATAGAAAAATAAATTAAGTTTTATTGACATAATAAATGCGGTAATATGGATGGACTGTGTTGAGGATGATATGGCAAGAAAGGAGTTCTGATGAGACGACGAGTAATAGAGAAGTATGGAAGAAAAAGACATGCTGCGCCAACCTCAAATAAATTGGGATAAGGACAAGAGAATGATGATGATGAATAAATGGGGTAAAATAACCAATATCATGTGAAGTCTCTTAACTAGTTAAAAAAACCTGTAAGTATGGCAGGAGTCAGTGTCTCAGCTCAGCCCAATATTAATGTACATTTTTTATGCCAAACGCTGAACAAAAGCTAGAACAAAAATTGGTTGTCTGTAAAGTCTTTTTACGGACGATAGTTTAACGTGACAACGTCATAACAAAACATTGATGAAATGATTGCATACTTTTATGAATAGCAAGCCGAGCGCTCAAGCCGATCGTGTCTTTTCGCTTGATCGTGCAGCGCTCTCGTTCCGATCGTAGCGTTACAATGAGTCATCCTTTTTCGTGCGTGCAGCCGGCGTTCATCGATTTATATGATATATATATCCTCACGCCTGTAATCCCCAAAAGGATTGCATGGAATAGGGGCGAGCTTATTGCCATCAAACTATCATATAACACTATTCCCAACCTGGGAAACGAACCTAGGACCTCAATCTCACTCGTACAACACAACTAACATAGAACAGTCCATTCCACAGCGCCATCTATCGGAATGTTCACGGTCTTCAGCTAAAGACTTAATTATTCCATTTTCTGCAAATAGTTCAGTGTGACTACGTTGTAATTGCAATTTTTAGCGTGTATTACAAGCGGCGCTGATTCGCCGAAACACGGCACATTCGAACGGGCGGTAATTACGAGTCGTACCCACAGAGAGGCCGCCGGTCTTACTGCGAACTGTTGGTAATTAGACCCTTCATTACCGCGCTACTCGGAACACTGATGGTAAGAAAAAGAGTTAATTCACTCAGCCGGCAAACTACATAGTTTCGTACTTCCGAGGATTCTTTGGTGACCGTTTATCCGTCGGCGCTTAAATCCTCCGTTCCAGTTCGTGCACGTCTCCCTCATTCGTCACACTTTGGTAAAGCGTACATTATTCATTGTATAAAGATGTACGGCTAATTCTCTCGTATGATAGGAATGTTGGATCATTTCAGTGTCTTCGTTGAAACGTTGAAATAAATACGTCTTCTGCATACCAGGGATTGTCGACGGGAATACTTTGGGATCACGGCAGCATTGCCGTGCATTGCATTGCATGAGCATTTTGCTCATGTAGTCCTGTGCTGCATACTCCATAATAATATACACAATATTTTACAGTTGAAAAATGACAAATTGTTTGTTTGCGACTCGGATAACATAACTCGAAAATGTATTATGTTGTTTGTCCGTGAACTTAAAACAAACGAAAATAAGTATTAAAATAAGTAACGAAATACGTAGAAAAACCTTTCAGCTTTTGATTAAAGTTTTCTATTAAAAAAAGGCATTATAATGAAAATATACTGTCTTGCTTTTCCATTTTTCGAATTATGTCATTATATGATCCTTTGCGATTGAAATAAATGATTATTTTCCATTCTGTAGTCGCAAACAAGCGAAATCTCTAGTAACAACACTGAGAGCCTCCTATTTTAAAACGACATGTGAATATCAAAATCCTTTCACAAGGACACTTCGCGCTAGTCATGTTTTATTCATTCTTTGACCTTATTTCTTTCTTGGACCAAGGTTTATGATACCTAGAATAACGCTTTTTCCCTTTAATAAGGTTTTCCCGGAGCAAATGAAAAATCCGACCTCGTTTCCATTAAGTACTAACGATTAGAATTTTGTTAAAAATAGTCTTACGGACAATACGGCGAACGGTTTAATAAATAAAAATTTTAATCCCAGGTACTGTACCTACTTAATTGACCAACCACGCATGCATTTAATGTAAATATCGACCGGATGTAAACAAATGGAAATTACGTTGTTATCAACATCATTTTCAGTCTGAGCCCATGCAAATTTGCATAGCAGCAAACATTTTCTCAGTAATTTGATAAACACCTTGAAAACGTGTAAATATTTCTTTCTTGAAATACTTCGTTGTAAATAAACTTGTTACGTTTGTAGTGTCCGGTCTTATCTTTAGATTTTTTAAAGATAACCATTTGACCTAATGCACTGTCAAATTCTTTTAGCCTACCTCGCCTTGAAACACAATAGCAGCCATGTCGAATGAATTGCAGACGCCTCTATCAATTTCAAAATGGCCATTATTTATTTTCTTTTAACCTTCTAGTGCCCAAAAAAGTACATTTACGAATTATGACATGCATTTACATTACATGCTTAAATGTTTATTAATTAATTACAAGTTAAAACATGCATTTCAACAATAACTAAACAACAGCCCATATTAATTCAGTTACCTCCGCTGGCACCTGGTGGAACTGAAAAGGGATTTCCTGTCATAGAACACAGTTTCAGAACCAATAACTCAATTAATTATGAGTATATTGGACGTATGGAACTGACAAGAGCCCTCGACGCAGTTAGTCTAGCGTTAGTCTGCATTATCGACCGTCGAGAAATGGCCAATATGATAGAACTATCCAGGACATGCCCAAAATTCTTCGTGTCAGTCCCTGTACTGGACATCAAATGGAATTTTGCAATATAGGTCTGATGAACTATTGGAAATTGTGTTTACCGAGAATTTGTATATTTTGAATACTCTTGGTTTTTCTATATTAAATGAAAATTAGACAGCACTAAACCAAGTTAATTAATTCATTCAGTTATGTCCCAGAGCTCTTATAAGTGATTTTTTGAATAGCATTTCCTTAATCTAATATGTAGGAAGGTTCTGTGTTCCATAAATGCATGAATTATGTGCCATTAAATGTTCAAAACAAATAGCTTTTAGTCGTGGTTTTTAATGTGCGCCGTGAGGAAATTATCCCACGGAACGGAAGTACTTACCTACCTTCTATCGGAATCTAAACTTTCCTATCTGGGTTTTTCAGGGATAAATTATACGTATAAACCTTCCTCTTGAATCTTTATGTCTGTTTATGAAAACCGTATCGAAATCTGTTGCGTTGTTTAAAACATCAGACGGCGGCAAGCGAATTGAAGGAACTTTCCTCGGTTAAAATTGCTGAATTAAGTTCGGGATATCCGAGAAGAAATAGCAAATTGATTTTAATCCCACAGCAAACTCGGTATCGATCACCTAAATTTGATACTTTTCGTTCACATGCAATAACAATTTTTGCAGGAAGTCTTACTTACCCGCAGCGGATTACAAGAAATGTTTCCTACTACGTAACAACTTATGTCAATAAAGGAATATGTTTCATGGAAGTCTGTCTCGTTGGTCTAGTGGTCACAAGCGCTACTGCTGAGCATGAGGTCCTAAGTTCGATTCCCGGGTCGGGCGAATTGTTATTGGGTTTTTCAATCAGGAATTACTCAGTAGCAGGGTTATTACTGGAAAGGCCTCAATTTTTGCTACGTTACATGGGATTAAAATATGATAGGTGAAAAACGTGACCAGGACATCATGTTAAGCAGTCGTTTGTAACTACTCGAACAACGTGCCACATTAAGTACTATAGTCTTTCCACAAAAATCAATAGGCATCTGCCTTTTAAGAGCGTTTACACCTTACGGCATTTCATACAAACTTTCAAGTCCTTATTTTCCGAAATGACCGAACCGATTTTAATGAAACTTAAGCTAAGTTACTAAGCTTAAATACGCTTAAGCAGGACACATAGATCTAAAAAGTTACTAAAAAACATTTTCGAAAAATAATGTTACAGCTAAATTAGACCGATTTTTAATTATCTATAGAAACAGAAATTTCCAATTATCTTAATTTATAAAAGACATTTCGATAATATTTTTTAGTGACATTTTAGACCTATGTATACTGCTTATGCGTAGGAAGTTTCATTAAAATTTGTTCAGTCATTTCGGAAAATAAGGACTTGAAAGTTTGTATGAAATACCGTAAGGCGTAATAAATAGTACATTGTTACCCCAGGGGTGAAAGTAAGTAACAGTATTTACCTCGGGTTAAAGACTTATTTAGTCCCTCGAACTATTGGCGCCCTCACTTCATTTTATTTATTTATTTAAACTTCATGTACAATAGTGGTACATAGGCGGACTTAATGCCACAAGGCATTCTCTACCAGTCAACCTTTGGGTTAAATACGACAACATTGTGATAGGGGTACAAATAAATATTCACAAAAAACCACTAGTTCTCAAAAATTCATATACTAACAAAGATACTAATACACATCATACAAATAAAATAGACTAATAAATATTAAAACAAATACTGAAATAAAAAACGAGAATGCTAATAATAATTACTATGACTAGACTTTAAATGAGTGCTATTTAGTCTGACTTAAATAGTGGCGAACTTTCTTTTTAAAAGTAAATTTACTTTCGGCTCTTTTAATGCTAATGGGTAGCGCGTTCCAGAGTTTAATAGTTGAGATAGCATAAGAATTTGACATAAAACCAGTGCGGTGTGAAGGAATTTGGAGAAGTAGATTTTTAGAAGCTCGAAGGTTAAGACTATGAGAACTGCCCAATACCTTGAAATAAGTTTTTAGATAATCGGGAGCACATGGATCATTAATTATAGTGAAGAGCATGCAGAGAGATCTGAGGGACCTCCTGAGTCGGATAGGCAGCCATTTAAGCTGAGAACGGAAAGAAGAAACGTGATCGTATTTTCGAAGGCCAAAGACAAAGCGAATGCAAATATTGAGTAGTCGATCCAATTTATTTAGAATTCAAGATTCAAGATTTTTTTTCATTCGGGCGCCAAACCCCGTCTCGGGACTAAATAAGTCTTTAACCCGAGGTAAATACTGTGCTTTTCATTACGAATACAAGGAAAGTAAAAATAAAAACATGAATTAGCTAACGAAAAAATTAGGACCTTTTATTTCGGATTGCCGCTTTCCCACCTATTTTGTTTTTTTTTTGTGGCCAGCCAGCTATTCAGCCGTTATTTTTCATTTTCATCATTGAAAAAATGGTAAATATTTGCCCAACTCTATGTTATTTTAAAGAAATTGTTGAAACTAAATTATAGTAAAGTTATTTAAAAAGTATATATTCTTTAATCAATAATTAACTTTAAGTTATTGCAATTTTACATCGTGGCTGCATAGAAAGTTGGAACATGGTTCAATAAAAATGTCAAAATAGAACTAGTTTTTTTATAATTTGACATCTGTCAGTTGAAAGCGATTCTCCCTAGGGATGAAAAGTATTACTTTCATCCCGCTCCTCAGGCAACTTCAGACCTACTTTCAGACTATGTGTAATGAAAAGTAACTTACTTATTCCCACAAACAAAACCGTTTCAAAGAAAACCTCTTTTTCCACAACGCTCCTCTAGATCGTTTACAATTTCAATATCCTAGAAAGTGGGTTGGTTTCTTAAGAAATGCCATAAGACTGCAATTAGTCGCTAGAACCGGTGGTTATTCGATAGTAGAGTAATAAAAATAATAGCTGGTTACCCAGTATTGTTTCTCCGTAATAACTTTCAACTGTTGCTCGACTAATAATAAGGTTTTTTATGGCGATAATCGGAACTGTTTCCATGTAGTGAGATAGATAATTATAATCTAATACCAACATTATAAAGCAGAAGAGTTTGTTTGTTTGCTTGAACGCGCTAATCTCAGAAACTACTGGTCCGATTTGAAAAAATCTTTCAGTGATAGATAGCCCATTTATTGAGGAAGGCTTAAACTATATACCATCACACTACGACCAATAGGAGCAGAGCAGCATTGAAAAATATTGCGAAAACGGGGAAAATGACGCAGGCGAAGTTGCGCGGGACAGCTAGTGTAGATGATACGACAGCTGCATGTTCCATGTTCCTGCCATGTGTTTCGAGAGCTGTAGTCAAACGTTGTGTGTAATGACGGCCAGTCAAGCTTTCATTTAACTGAAATGTTTGATATTTAAACACAGGTAGGTACTGTTTACTGTTTCTATGGGCGACTACAGAACTTTCACAAGTTATTATGCCCTGTGACTGGGACTGTAACATCGCGTTATTTTTTTTGTTTTTTGGCTTTCAAAAGTGCCTGTGTAGCAACCTACAAAAAGCAACTCACTACAAAAAGTACTACAGCGCCATCTATGACACGACGGAAGAACTAACATCAATTTCCTACATCGCGCAAGTAAAATTTACATCGACTTAAGACTATATACTTAGAGAAACCCGACAACAACTGTTGGGCAGTTGCCCACCAGACACTACACCTGTCTGGTCGGAGGATCCTCCCTTGTCTTAGGAGTATCGAGGAACTTTACACCCTGTTCCTCTTACCCCCAAACCTGTAATGGTCTAATTGAAATAAATGCTTTGAGTTTGAGTTTCTGAATGGGTTTTTCTGTTTCCATCGCGTTGATTGTTGAATAGAGTTTAATACATTTATTACGTTACAATTCATGGGTACGACTCTGCAACAATGATTCATCATTCATCATCATATTAGCCCAAAACACGTCCACTGCTGGACATAGGCCTCCCCCAAGTGTCGGCACATTGACATTTTGGGGGTTTTGCCATAATCGCCACGCTTGGTAGGCGGGTTGGCGATCGCAGTACGGTTGTTACAAAAGCACAGAGACCGCTGCTGCCCATTCTCTGGCAAGTCCCTTAGTCGCCTCTTACGACACCCACGGGAAGATATGGGATGGTGCTATTCTTTACGTCCGACACTATACAGAGTTATTCACAATGATACAATATATACGCTACAATGATTTTAAGTCCTCGAAACCGAAAGCAGTTTTTACCCACGGAATTACTAATGGCTAACATTTGGTGTGAATGGCCTATCTGTGTGATATCATTTGCCCACAAACGGGCAAAACGGGGAAAACCCCAGGGTAGCGCTCGAAATTCTAATTTTCTTTGGTTTCTTTACAATTTGCGGAACAGTGTCAGGTAATCAATTATGGCCGCGAATCATATTTTAATCAAAATACATTTTGATTAAAATATGATTCGCGGCCATAACGAATATAGCTTTAGAGAGTTTTAATCATTAAAATCATCAATACAACCCTTTTAAGTTCATGCAATCCCAATATATGACTATTTCATGAAAAAGTCACCAAACATTTTTTAAATTTTAAGTTGTAATAAATTCATTTACAGTTATTTTTAAGTATTTGTAATTAAATCTATACCTACCAAAAATATACATAGGGAGTAATCTTCAGAACTACTGATCCGATTCCCATAATTCTTTCAGTAACGGGAAGCTGCCGTATCCCCGAGTAGGTACTATATAGGCTACATTTGAAACTTTCCAGTGGGTTGATTTCAATACATAACGGGAGCGGAACTGCGACCAAAAGCTAGTAACCTACAAATCCAAGACAAGTTCCCACCATTATACCAAAAACAATGTCTACAAGTGTCTCAAATATGACTTTGTCAACATAGGAGAGCAGCGGTGGCCCAGTGGTGGCAGCCCCGACTTGCGAGCAGTAAGCCGTGGGGTTCGAACCCAGGCAGGCGCATTACTTTGTGTAATTTATTTCATCACCGCTGCTCTAAAAAACGGTGAAGGAAAACATCGTGAGGAAACCGGCATGTCCTAGAACTAAAAATTCGAAGACATGTGTCATCTACATACCCGGAATGGTACCGCGTGATGGATTACAGCCTACTGAGGAGGCCTGTTTCCCAGCAGTGGGAACATTATAGGCTGATGATGATGATGATGATGATGAATATAAGTAGGTAGTGACTACTACGAAGTGCAAACTGAATCATACTGATTTACTAATTTAGCGCCAAATACTCCGGTCCATATTCGGACGCGCCGATTAAAAGATGAGTCGATGAATCAAACCACAAAATAACAATACGAATATTTTTCAAACATCGCATTGTGACGTCAAGTTTGACGAAGAGATCGTCAAGTCAACTTCAATACAATCATAAAAGTACTAACACACAACCCACCTTTCTCAAATATACCTAAGTATATAGACATGTACAATGAACGTTTATAATTAAGTATTTAGTCATTATTAATGGCACACAGCAGTTAACACGGTAATTATGATGTACTACCTAGGTAATCTATACCAATATTTGAAAGCTGAAGCGTTTGTTTGTTTGTTTGTTTGCTTGAACGCGCTAATCTCAGAAACTACTAATCCGATTTGAAAAAGTTTAGTTTCTTTCAGTGTTAGATAGCCCATTTATCGAGGAAGGCTATAGGCTATATGTCATGACGCTACGACCAATAGGAGCGGAGCAGCAATGAAAAATGTTGCGAAAACGGGGAAAATGTGACGCAGACGAATTTGCGCGGGACAGCTAATTGTATAATATTATCAGAATTTCAGTAGATATGTACCTGCCAAGTTAAATTCTCAGTGGTGAATCGTCTCAACAATCTAATCCCACGATATCTCAGACACCTGAAGCTGAAGCCATTACTATTAAATAATATTGAAACAGACAATTTGATTTATCTCAGGCATTATGAACGGCTGGACGTGAATTATATGTAATGTAATTACTATTTACAAGTTGTTCTGTATGGTGTCGGACGTAAAGAATAGCACCATCCCATATCTTCCCGTGGGTGTCGTAAGAGCCGACTTAGGGACTTGCCAGAGAATGGGCAGCAGCGTTCTCCGTGCTTTTGTAACAACCGTACTGCGATCGCCAACCCGCCTGCCAAGCGTGGCGATTATGGCAAAACCCTCCAAAATGTCAATGTGGCGACACTTGGGGGAGGCCTATGTCCAGCAGTGGATGTCTTTCGGCTGAAATGATGATGATGATTAGTTACAACAGAGGTCCTTATCACGAGCGCACAATTTAAACGGATAAATACGTCGAAAATTAAAAAATACTCGTTCCACATAATAATATAATATTTTCATAGTTTTAAGAATTTATTCATATCTATGGATGATACTGGTTGAGCTTGTTGCAAACTATTTAGCTAAAATGCTATCATCATCATCAACCTATAATGTGTCCACTGCAGGGACACAGGCCTCCTCTCTATGAGAGAAAGTGGGCTGATAATCACCACGCAGGCCAGTGCGGCTTGGTAAATGTCACATGTCTTCGAATTTTTAGTTTTAGGACATGCCGTTTACTCACGTAGTTTTCCTTCACCGTTTTTTAGAGGAGCGGTGATGAAATAAATTACCCAAAGTAATGCGCCTGCCTGGGTTCGAGCCCACGGCTTACTGCTCGTAAGTCGGGGCTGTCACCAATGGGGAACCGCTGCTCTAAAAAAAAATGCCATAGGATAATTATTTATAAGAAAAGTATTTTCGATTCAAAAATCAACGTATTACGTTACATTTTTCACCGCGAGCTCGTGTTAGGGTACCAGATTACAGACACGCTCCGCAATAACAAGTGTGTAACTAAACTATGCAGCATGGAAGCAGTCAGTGCTGTGACCCAATTGGAACGTTACCAGATCAAACATACGGCCGGTTAAGTGATTCCCAAGAATTTCTCGTATAAACATACTGACATTACGAAATTCAGTGTCTCAAATTTTTTTCTTCTCACAAAAACCTGTTTATATTTAATTTATTGTGCAAACACGACACGCGTTCGTAACTATGTCGATGTGATTTCAAGAAACCATCTATTATTTTTTCTTTACATCTAAGAAGTACCTATTTAGTTCATAGACTTCCTAGAACGCTAAGGAAACAAATTAACAATTTTCTCCTAGGTATATTAATTATGGAATCCGCCCTGCGCCATGACGATGGCGTGACAAACGGAATTCTCGGTAGAGACATGACACCATCTCAGAATGAACGAGGGAAAGTACGAAGGTCCATCCTGAGTAGGTTAGGCACATCTACTTCCGCCGTAAACAAGACGCGCAACAGTTGAATGTTTTACGTAATAACTAGGAATTCTTACATCTGACAGGCGAGAATGGAAGAAGAAAACGTGTTGCGCCGACCCCAAGTAAAATGGGTCGAAGGCAGAAAGATGCTGATGTTAATATATATGAAATTCAGCAGTGATAGCCTGTGGTGTGATCGTCAGACTGCCAACTCATAGGTCTCGAGAGCGAACTCAAGACATCTCCACCTCTGATTTTTCGGATTTATGTGCGTATTGTATAATGGTCGAATAAATCGGTGGAGGAAAACACATCGTGAGGAAACCAAAGCATCATGCCCTTTTTTACAGATGGGAAATCAAATTAAAGTACGCGAGTACATTCGGAAGACGCTAGCAGTATCGTCACAACGTTGATATTTTCCTCATTGTTTGTCTTTTTCCGTTAGATACGGTTAACTAACCATTTACGAAAAATAAGACTAGGAAATTGCCTGGAGAGTGGAGATGTTAAAAAACTAATGATTGAACTTCATAGTTTAAGGATTTAGCTACTCTTTTCAGGGCTTGGATAAGTAAAGAAATAAGTCAGCTACCCAATGTTTAGCGATAACGGTGATATGGATGCTGTAAGAGTAAATCTATTCATTAAAATGTTCATGACACAGACTTGATTGACAACATTCATTGGGAAACGAATTTATATTTTTGGAATAAGTTTTCTCGCTGAATGGTGAATAAATGCCGGCGACACGATAGCTGCGAAAATATAAAAAAACGGTATTGAATGCAATAGTGAACATAATAATAATAATATTTTATTTTGACACAAGCATAGGTTACATTTAAACAGAATACAGGACAATTTAATTTTTCTTAATTTTTTATATTAAAGGCATCTGTGTCTGAACTAGATAAAAAAATATCTGTATCTCAGACATCAGCGCTCTTCCTTACGAATACCATTACAATACTAGCTTAATAAGACATATGAATACAAGGATGTATATCTCTACACAAAACATGATGATAGCATGCTTAAATTCAATAACTATTATCCGATGAAGCCCTTTTTCAATATTGAATCTATGACTGCATAAGCAAACACTTATTTAATTAGCTTGTTTGAAAATTACAGTAAATAGCACAAAGTCAAACTTGTAAGCTTTTTTGCCCCGAAACTACCTTCTTCTCCAGTTACCTACCTATATATTCCAGTTATAAGTATCATAATGAGCTCTGACTAAAATCCTGTGTTTGGCTCCACTTAATAGGAACTTCCTGAAATAATCAAATAAGAGATAAAGATGTTGATAGTCCTCAATTACTACTGAACCAAGGCGACGGTAAAAGAAGCTATAGTCATTAAATTAACAGAAGGGTGTAATCCATTGAGGTAGAACGTCAGGTCAGTGCCGGTCGCCTCCCCTGCCTAGCCCCTAGTCACTCAGGCGTGAGGCCCTCCCCTGCACTCCGAAGTTATTGATACTTTCCAAGAAAATCTTCGCTAAGTGCTGCTTGTAACGCGATCAAAATAAAGGGTTTAACCTACTTTCCGGCTCGTTATTTGTGTACTGTTTTTCAGTGCTGCTTTGTTTTATTCGTTTGTTATTTTGTTTTATTTACGGCGTAGGACATCGTGGAGTACCTGCGCCAGAAGACCAAATACGTGGCGAGAATGCAGCTGCTTGAGTCGCGCCGCAACGTCAACTTTACGGCGTTCGTGGTGCGAATACGAACGTGTTATCTGCACCTCGTTTTGGAAGGACTTTTGGCCGCAGGGAGTGGTGTTCCGTTGCTTCTGAGGGCAAGTGCCACATGAACGCACAGTGACAGTGACATAGTGTGCAAATGAAGTGCTACTAACATATATAGCTTTAAGATTTTATTTACTAACAGAAATTGTATTTAATAGTATGTATGTTAGTCTGTAAGGTATATATCTATGGGCCAAAGTTGCCTGCAAATAAATGGATGTTGTTGTTGTTTATATATCTTTGTGTTAAAAGATAGTATAAAGATACGTGAACTTGGATACATGTATTATTTCCACATAATTTTAACTACAGAACATAAAACATAACATCACACACGTAATCCCCGAAGGGATACGCAGAGATGTACACCCACATTTCACCAGTTATCTTCAAGTCCCATGTAATAGGTGGCGAGCCTACCAAGCAAAGAACCAGACTCCGTTGCTGCTTGCTACTGAGAAATTCCTGATGGAAAATCCCAATAATGCCCGACCCGGTAATCGAACCCAGGTCTACATGCTCAGCAGTAGCGATTGCGACCACGGGATTAATTTCAAGTAACGGAATTATATTTTTGCACTGCAGTTTCTCTAGCCTAGTCACAACAGACCTAAACGAGGAAACAGCAATAACGGGAAGTACACGTGCCCCCACAACACACAAACAAATAATTCTTAGTAACCATTGAATCATTAGAGAACTACTAAATACAGCATCATTTGTCGTCACTATTAAAAACCATAACGTAATACACGCGTCCACAAAAGTTGCGCAGACACATCGCAGCTGCTTCTCGCTCGCGCGCCGGTAATTTGGTTAATGCTATTTTAATCGGCATGTAATTGGCCCTCATTGGGAACACGGACACATGGCAAGAGACAAATTACACCAATTCTCAGAAATTCGGTAAAAACACTTCTGTATAAACAATTAATGGAATTATGATACGCCCATACTTCGCAGTTCGAAGCAATCGAAATATGGCCGACACGAAAATACTTACGGTTAGTAATGCATTCATAGAAACTATGGGTTTCCTATAAATGCATTATGAGCCTGCATTACTCGTACTTTGTTATTACATGTAATTTACTAGACACACGAAGCATTTTATAAAATTGTTTGCGGGAATTACAAAATGTGTACTAATAAAAATGTAGTGCGGGGACAAAACTTGAGCAACTACGGTTCTTGTATTTTATTTTCCGTCTTCTGCAGAGGCACTTAAATTCCTATCGAAATGGAAACCAAGGCCGTTGAAGTTGGTTTATCGCATTAGTGCTCTAAAAAAATTATGAATGCGAAATAATGGCGTTTTAAACCGGCTTCGTTGCGCTACATAAATGCCATTGATGATAAGATAGAGACACTACTACATTTTCAAACTGTAGTTTTAACCTCCATACTAATAAGTCATAGTGTAGAGCTGTAGTAGTATAGAGTATAGGTACACATATATGTATAGCGAAAAAATTATCTGCTGCCACATACAAAATTTCATCGCTATTTTTTCGCTATTAGGTACGATGTTTGTATGTACGATGGAGAAACATGTTCAGTTTGATGGTCTGTAGCACACCCTTAAGTATGTGTATACCGTTTCCGTTATATCCTGTATATAGTAGTATAGAGCGCGTGGCTAAATAATAACAGCCGCACGGGCCTATCTTTAAGGTTAAGCCGTGCTTGCCGAGGTTGGTCCGTGGATAGGTGACCATAATTACATTCCGAGTTTCCTCCGTGCCTCGGAAAGCACGTTAAGCCGTTGGTCTCCGCTGTCATTTGTAGATCTTTGACTGTCATTACGAGTAGTCAAAAGCCAAAAGTTTGACATTCATTCTTACCAAGGGGTATGGTATTACTCAGTTACTGGGTTGTGGAGGTCAGATAGGCAGTCGCTTAACTAAAATACTGGTACTCAGCTGCATCCGGTTAGACTGGAAGCCGACCCCAACATAGTTTGGGAAAAGGCTAGGCAGATGATGACTAATAACTAATAGCGCACATCTAGAGAGTGTACAAAGTACTTGAGTGTTTGTTCAAGATCATACTTAGAATTAAAGATCCTTCCGATACACATTGAGAATGCGGTGCTCCCGACCAGACGATGTCCCACTTGCTGGAGTGTCTGAAGAGTCCCATCACCTGCACTTTAGAGGACCTAAAGGACGCCACAGACGCCGCGATTAGCATGGCCAAATACTGGGCCCAAGTACCATCGACACGTAAGAAGAAGTAGATACACTTTTCATGCTCTATCGATGGGTCACATCCAGGAACATCGTGCTCCAATCACATTTCAAAAACAGTTTTAAGACCAGCACGCGTAGCATGACATAATGAAGAATCGACATAATAACAGATCATCATCCTCATCATCATCATCATTTCAGCCCAAAAGACGTCCACTGCTGGACATAGGCCTCCCCCAAGTCACATTGACATTTTGGGGGATTTTGCCATAATCGCCACGCTTGGCAGGCGGGTTGGCGATCGCAATACGGTTGTTACAAAAAGCACAGAGAACGCTGCTGCCCATTCTCTGGCAAGCCAGACAAATGACAATAATGACAAAAATAATGAAAAAATGACAGATAGGCAGTGACAATGTGTCAGTTTGTCGATTCTTTCAACATAGCCCTGTTTCTACGACGGTCATGCTCCGCGTGCTGATAGACTGGTCTATGATAGGTAACTTTACACAATAGTATGATAGGAATTTGGAAACGGTATAATAGAATAACGACAGCAACCGACACTTACGTCTGATTCATTTCCTCGTGATACTCAGTAAGACAGTTGCTAATGGACAGTACATTAGCCATTGCCCTTACAATAATAACGTATTTGTCTGTAATATGATGAGCAGCACTTTTCATAGTGTTTGTTTAAATCCGAAGGTCAGGTGGCCTAACCATGACGTCTTCAAACATTATTGTTTTACTCCTTTCCCAGTGTGGGAAAGAGATGGCGCTAGACATCCTGTATAGCTCCGTCTCTTTCCCACACTGGAATAAGAGTAAAACAATGCTGCTTTAAGACGTCATGGTAGGCCAGCTGAAGTCGTGTTTACGCCATAACTAGTTACCTACGAGACTTCCTACTTCCAAACAAACTGGAAAATTGGCTTTAAAATTACCATGCTCGTCTCGTACATAACCCGCTATTTTTAACCGAATTCTAAGAAAGGAGGAGGTTATGTATTTCTCCAGCTCTTTCATGTACCTATACCGATTTCTATATGATTTCATGATTCTTTTTTTACTCTATCTCAATGGTGTTCTCACATATCCGCTTTGTGCTCGGAATTTTTCGGCCAAAGTTGATATATGCTAGCTACTTGAGAGCAAATGAAAGAGCAGCATACCAAAGCTCTCGACAACCACCACAGAAAACCATCGAATGCAGTCGCTGTGGCCGAAATCGGCTAGATGACATCACCAACACCTTCATACTCTATCTGAACTCTTATTCAATAAAATAGCAAGCCGACGAAACCTTTAATCAAACTCGAGGTCGAATTCTGCAATGAAAATATTTACTTTCCAAACTAAAAAAGCAAAAGTTCAAATATGTGTACCCCGAAATTCAGTAACGCGAACCTCGCCAAATCTGCGAACTACTGGGAACCGCATTCGAAACAAACAAGAGGTTAAAAAACGTGTACTACCTACCTATATTTTGTTTCAGCACAACATTATCGAGTACCTAAATTAATACAGAATTAATACAAAATTAACATTATTACAATGTAATTAAAATATCGGTGTTTTAATTTACCTACCGTGTTACTGGTTTATTCTGGAATTTAACACGTTTTAATTGGTTGGTTTAATTAATACAAGTTACAAAAAATAATGATCTAATGTGTTCCATACGTTTATTGTTATGTGTATTATTTTGTTGATAACAGTGAGTTTATATCTTCTCCATTCCTGATGGAAAAACCGTCCAAATGCTCCGTCGCAGCGCTTGTAACTACTAGACCAACGCGGCAGCCTCAAAAGAAACAACTAACTAATATAACAATAAGAATTTAAAAAAATACACGATATATCAACCAGCATTTCGTAATAAATATGTATAACATAAGTTATTTTAATTAACTAACTGTACAGCCGAACAACGAGCTCCTCAATTACTTACTTGTTCTTCTGGTCTATTTATATTCGATTAAATGTCTACAAAGAATTAATGAAATAAATTGGAGAATGCCACCACAGCCGCTGTCATTCATACGCCGACAGTTCCATTGTTTATTATGATGGACACTAACAAACAAACAAATTGTATTTGATTATAAGCAGACTAAAGTTTATAGGAGTCAAGTGTGAGTGGTGTCAAAACGGTGGAGAATAACAACTTGACGGAACCATGTCTTAGCTGGGGATACACATGCCCGTAGCTTGCACACTAGCATACCAGCTCCGGGGACGCGGGGGTTGCCAAACTGATACGTGTGAACAGACGCGACAGCTATGGGCATGCCAGTAGTATGGACTACTGGCATGTAAGGGCACAACTTGCATGCCAGTGTTACTTGCAAATGTATCCGCAGTGTGCCAGTTACTCGTACATGCCAGTAACTTTCCTGCCAGCTAGTTTCCCGATTTACTGGTATGTGTATCCCCACCCTTAGACTCACCAATCCTATCAATCAGATATAAGTATTATGCTGTGATGGGGTACGCCTCGTACAGCACGCGTCGACTAAATGACAGATTGTCAATGTCTATCTGGTATTATATACAAAACTCTTTTCTACAGCGGTCATGCTACGCGTGCAGGACCAACTTATTTTTATTTAATTATTTAAATTTTCTTTGGTTTACTTTTTATATAATTTTGTTATACTGTCCTGTTTAAGACAAATAAATACTTTTTCTTTCTTTCATTTACTTAATCATATGTCGTTGAAAAATTCGTAGACATCCGCACTGGACCCGCGTGGTGGATTGTTTGTGAACCACTTGCTATCATAGAGAGGAACCCTGTGTCGTGTCGAAGTAGTATAAACTTTTAAAGCTATCTGTGACAGTTATCGTATACCTACTTAGGATCCATAAAATGTGTAGTTAGGTACTCGATTGATTGAAAACTGCCTAGGTATACCATTATGGATAAGTAGTTAGGTAACCAAACCAATGAATTGAGATAAGGGCATGAGAATGACGAGGTTGGTAACCTAAACCAAACCAATACGATGGTTTCATTTGTTATAAATATCAATTTAAAAGCCATCTATACAAATACACAGAATTTTAATATTCATAAACGGGCAAATAATACAAAATTCATAGGAATCGTTAATGAAGGTATAGATTATTGAAATAACACTACGCGGAATTTAAAATGTAGGCAATAGATAATTATATCAATTATATAACATGGAAATTTTACCCGATATTATTATATCGAAAAGCAATTTATTTTCGCACCACTGATGTGAAAACTGTCAACGAAATACGCGTATTAAATAATATTGCATAGAACATAAGTACAGATTGCAATATGGAAACGCTATTAAGAGAATTTAACCATGACTAATGGAGTGGCCAAGCCACTATGTCAAGTGGCAAAATTAATTTCTGAATTATTGCCAAATTAATGAAAACAAACTGAAGAGGTCTTCGCCCAACAGTAATTCTAACTATGTTGAGGTCGGCCTCCAATCTAACTGGATACAGCTGAACACCAGTATTTTACATGGAGCGACTGCCTATCTGACCTCCACAACCCAGTTAGTACTGGGTAATACGATGTCTTAGACTTCGAAAATCAGTGTGAATAAAAATATCAAAATAAGGGCGATTTTTACCAAGAAAGACGACCAGATGGCCTACCATGACGTCTTAAAACATTATTGTTTTACTCCTTTTCCACAGTTTTAGTAAAACAGTAGTCATGGTAGGCCAGCAGGACAGATACACTGCGTATAAGAGCGCTGAATTATAAAATACTGCTAAAAAATATTGACAGTGACTCTTGAACGTGGTTAAGATGTGCAGTCCGCGTTCAGTTTCAATGGAATTAAATTCACACAAAAAGTTTTCCAGCCTGCTGTAAGGTACCCTAATAAAAAAGGTTTTATTGTATTAAATTATACATTGTGGCTTGATCGTAATTCATGTCGAGTACCTCACATTACAACAAATGCCAGTGAGTTAAGTTTAAAACGTGTTCCTATGACCTTTGTTAATGCGTCTTCGACTCTACGACACTGTTCAAAACACCTATATTACGACAAAAAGGTGTAAAACCTTAGGGTAGGCAAAATTTCGAAGATAGACGACTAGCATACTGAATGATTTTTTCCATGAAACAGTCATACATACCGGTAGCTTGGTTAATTCAGCAACAGTTGATTAACAGTCTGTTGGCACTTTTTCCCAACTAATTAACGCCATAGGGTTCATTTAAAAACAAAAGTAAATTTCATTAATTAGAGGATATACCTGACTCGCATAAAGTTTTAATTACAAAAACATAAATTACATCACGTCCGTGCGTGGAGTAGATCTTAGAAAAAACTACATAGATAATGTACTTAAACATTGCAAATTAATTACGGACATCGGTTATCAAAATAACAAGTTAACAACAACACATTCAAATAATTAGCTGACAACTGGCGCAACTTCGTCTGCGTTACATTTTCCCCGTTTTTGCAACATTTTTCATTGATGCTCCGCTCCTATTGGTAGTAGTGTGTTGTTGATGCCTATAGCCTTCCTCGATAAATGGGCTAAACAACAGTAAAAGATTTTTTCAATTCGAGCCAGTAGTTCCCGAGATTAGTGCTTTCAAATAAACAAACTCTTCAGCATTATAATATCTATTATAATTATAAATGAACTTTAACCTTTATAAAACTATCGCATAAATAAATCCCCGGGTGCGTTATTCACTATGACGAAATACGACACGCTTTGCTAGGGAACTCCCGCTTACAAAATTGTTGCTGGATAATCTGGTTTGAGGCGACCCACAAAACAATAAGACACAAAGAGAGAATGCTTCAGGCAGAATCTGAACGAAAAAGCCGACCCCGTAATTCAACTCACACAGAAAGGGTTGTGCGCAAATTAAACTGTACCAACATAAATATCACTGAAGTGGACGGAACTAGCGTTTGCGATGTTGGAACGGTTTAATTACCAGGAGCTTGCGCGAGAAAATCCGCTGAGTTCTTTCCGCTCAATTGCATTATCTCTCCCGTACGAACCTAACTAATCCTACACATAAAAAGACATCGTGACTAGGGAAATCCAATCGCTAAATCAGATAACATGACAAAGATAAGGACTACTGTTTCCCAGGTAAAATAAAAATCCATTTATCTTTTCCTGCTAGCAGTAGCGAAGGCATTTATTGATTTCGAAATTCATCGAAGAGATAACATCGTATACTATTGTACTATGCATGTTACGATGTAATTACTTGAGCTACATTATCTAATCTAAACCTATTTACATAAATGTAAATAACGAGAAACAATAACAGAGCTCGGCTGGATTTTGAGAATTGTATTAGTTACAAGGATTGAGCGTGACTCTCGGTTGTAAACTGTTTGAATTAGGGTTGTGTTCGTCTTTGTTGATCTTTATATGACACTGTAATTTTGAGACAACTTTTAACCCATTTTTCTGTGGTTTTGTAATAACTAAAGAGCATTTTAATTATCTAGTTTCTTCTGAAATTATTTTGTATTTTCCTACACGCGCTAAAAGCATGATTAACTCCACCGTGCTCTTTTAATCCGAATCGTGTCGACTTCTCTGAGCACCGGTTAATCTTTCAGGATCTTTAATAAAATATAAGATCTTGCCCGACACACCAACAATAAAACCCGGTTACACAACATTTCCACGTCCATCGATTCATTAATAATAGAGCCAAGGTATATAAGTTCCAGTTACCTATTTTTCCAGTTCAAGAATCTACTGAAATTCTTCATTATTGTGGAAAGCGAGCTCGATTTTCACGTGTTTCACCTGACCTCGTTATTCATTTTTATTTTCATAGATTAGGTACCGATTAGGCACTGTATGTATCATTCATTGCTTAACAATTTGAGTATCTATAAGGCAAATCACATGAAACCTAGTCACTTTACACCTGGGGGATCCAAGACACACATGACACATCGGCTGACTCAAATATCATCTATCAGATTAATTATGATAACTTAGAGATAATGACTTTTTCACGAAAGTGCTATCGCATATCGATACCGCGCCGGCGCCAAATTAAGTATAACTAACAAAACAATGCGTTATAATACTTCAGTATCAACAAATTCGTCGTATTGTGATAACAGCTTTTCGCTAAACCATGAAACAATCAAATAGCTAAAGTGTCTCGTAGATTTATGTGGAAAGATTAATATTAATTGCGTAGGCTTTAATCTTTTGTTTTTAATTTATCGTTTGTTTATTTTTAGTTTTCAGAAAGGCAGCCATCACCTACTTATGTTTATTCAAGATATTATGTGTTTACATTCCTTTTTTGCGCAGTCAATAAGGTACTTGACGTAGGAATTGAAGAGGTTCTTGTTCTATTTCTTATATCCGTCGACAGTTCCCCTCACCCTGTTAGAAAATTTCGCTTCGTAGGTACATCAATATCGTAGTTCTAAGGTAAATAGTATCTCAAGAAGTGGTATCTTGCAGAACTGCATACAGCAGTGAACGAGGGCGGGTTTTTCCCAAAATATTACATAACTTGGTATTTGGCTATATGCCAAGCGACACGTGCTGTCGATATAAAATCCGAATTCCCAGAGTTCGTGTTAGCTATGCAGACGATCCGCACGTTCACTAAACAATGCTAAGCGACCGGGATTCATCATCACTGGGCTGTGAAGTTGGGGCTTTCCAATCACGAATAAAGTAGGTAGTACCGTAGACTAGCTAGCAGAAGTACCTACCTATACCTTCGTTCATGTAGAAGCAGGGAAATACACGTACATACTTATATGTACACTGTACAGGTAAACTCGTCTTATTAGCCTAGGGTTTGCCGCCTCTATGCATATATAGACAGTTCCATTAATCAATTCTAAAGGGATTAATAGATAATCAGGCTTTTACCAGATGCTTTGTGTATATTACGGAGGTACCTTCTGTAAGCATACATACATAATACTAGTGTCATTGCTATTACATATACAACCTGGTTTTTTTTTTGTATATCCCATAACTCTAAGGTTATTTTCTGTAGGTAAAAATAATACTAAAACTCCTTGAATAGGTGGTCCAAAAATGCATAGTTTCGGAGATATCTTAAAACATAATTAAATTAGGTCAAAAATTGGCACCAGTATAACGAATCTTTACTTTTGCCAGATTGCCAAACTTGTTTCTTTGATATGGTCTCCATCATATCCTAGAGTTATGGGATATCAAAAAAAAACAGGTTGCTATACCTACTTATTCAAGTTTGATATTGGTTAATAAACACATACGGGACCCGGAGGTAAAGCAAAAAACTTTAGTAAGCTTATTAGTAGTATATTTAAGATTAGTAAGTAATTTTCAAGATTTCTGGGACATAATCTCTGAATAGGGTAGTGGGTCTGAAATGAAGGTGGGCTTAATTATGCCCAGTTTACTCGCGTCTTTACACTGTTTCTTGCGGGAAAAAAATACGTTATACAATGCCGTTTGGGGCCACTACCACTGTCACTCCAAACTCGATTTTGTTCCGGACACACGAAAATCACTGTGTCCACTCGCGAACTTTTTTCGTTACTTTTTGGGATTTCACACAGTTTAACCACCGGATTCCAGGCTCTCGACAGTTAAAACCCACCCTCCCGGTTAAGTTCTTACCAAACATAAGATTTGGTAATCTCTGTTGTCTCTCTTAACAGTCTAGGTATACCTGTATAGTGGCTTTCGGTCGAGATGAACCACAGATCATCACCGCAGCGACGGCCACTGGATTGAGTTACATAACCCATAGGTTTTGTAACCTCAATCAAAGTGGTTCGATCCTGATCTTTAGTTAGGGCCGACTTTTGGTTGTCATTGTTGCATTCACTGGTGTTCTACAAGGTTCGATTCGTTTGACCGATATAAGTAGGACTTGCCGCAAATTCAGTCTAGTTTATAAACACCGGGCCTTTCCAGCGGAAAGTTGTCCTTCGGCGAACGCAGCACTTTAATATCGGGAACTTAATACAAATTACAAACATGGTAAATATCCCGTTCCAAGCGTTAATAATAGAGTTAGTGACCATTTTAATTAAAAAAAGAAACACTGAGAAAAATAAAGACATACACACATAATATCTCGTATATACATTCTAGCCACGTTTTAACTGGATTGCTAGCTTATCATCACAGCCGCGCACCGCTGCGTTTCAAATTGAATTTTCCTTTCTCTCACAACTTTTACGACTTCCACGAAGATAAGAAGCTGACATGCTTTTGTTTCTATAACCAAAACAGGAAAACGACTGGAGTATAATAATAGTACATATTTCTTTACACAGTTTCAGTATTTTGCAGTTATCTAAATGTAGATAAACATTACTAATAAGTTACGCAACGCAATATTGTATTAATAAACAGGAAAACATAAATAGCATAACATTGTCAGTTTTCCCCAACAATTTCGACAGAGGTGTGTCATACGTATAACCCCTGCAAGCCAGTAAGAATTTCCTTATGGAAAAACTCAATAACACCAATTAAGTTTGTCTCGGGTATAAATTCCAGGATCATTCTAAAATTAACCTCAGATGACTTATTTGACTGTTTACCAAGGAATAAAGCAAACCACATAAAACTTAGCAATAAACTAGACAAGTTTGACAGCTGTTGTAGATAACTAGAAGTCTTAAACCGGGTTAGGTGGTTGCCGACACAGAGTTTCCGAGAAAAATCCGTCGGCCGTGTAAAATGTATACTTTCGTCTTTCTTTCGAGCGATCGTCAAGATAAAATTAGCAGATTGGCCGTTGTGTAAACAAAAACATGGTTTTCCCGCGATCGTTCTGCTATTAAAGTGTTGAAAGTGAACTAACTGCGCATTTTTTTCATTTGGGAAACTCAAGCTGGAATTATTCTTCGAAATGTTTTTTTTTTAATTTATCTCGTGCATTCCTGTTCGTTCGAAGCACTGCGGAGGTTGTTTATCTGAAATCCCTGCCTACGATAGGATCGTCTCACCCACAACTCTATAAAAATGTATTGACGTATTCTAATGGTGTATACTTACGTTTGAATGATCTAGCTATATGAATGCGAATCACGCAGATGTAGTTGTAAGGTTACATGGCACGTGTTGTCTTCTTAACAATTAATGAATGGTACATTCAGACTCAATTGATGTATCATACAAACCAAACGCCTACTACCGCAACATAAAAAGCGTTTCTAAGAATTCATCAATTTATTAAGAAGATAAATTGAGAGTTGGATAGAACCAACGACTAGTGGTACACATTGGCCTGGATCGAATCGAATTGGAAGTCATGGGGAGAGGCCTTTGCCCAGCAGTGGGATAACACTGGCTAACAGTTACAGTAACAAGTAGGTATACCCACCCATGTGGGACGTGGGCACCCAATAGAGAAGATTTATTTTTGTTTCATCAGTGTATACTTATTTAAGTTCTTTGAAAGTATTCGTATTATTTCCTACTACAATTGAAAATTTAAATCATTTGAAGGCATTCATTAATTGGGTTAAAAATCAGCATATATATATATGAATTACTGTTATCAAGTTAATTGGTGTCACAAATTATTTTATTTGTCTGGTGGTTATGTTTTTCCTAGTCCTCTGCGTTATTCTTTTCTGATTAATTTCGTTGCCTGAAATGAAATCCAAGACCGTCATAGTAGATTGTTGCATCGAGCGCAAAGTGAGTTATTGAAAAAAATACATCCTTTGTGATCGGTTTTGTAGTGATTAATGATAACATTACTACGTAGTTGAAAGAAAAAAATATTTTCTGGGATTTCGTAGAGCTTTATAGTCTCGGTGATTTCGAGAGTGGAGAGCATGTACTACCAAAAAAAAGGAATGTATTATTATTGGTTTTTATGAGTCTAGTTTGGGACAGTTGGCTCGTTGTGTGATAAAATATGAAAAATGGGATAGAAAATAAGAAAGCGTTTACCCAGTTGATGGACAAATCTTTTTATCGAAAACAAACATGACATAATTGCAGGCCAGGTCAATCTAAATGTTCACTAGATTGGTTAACATAACCTAATCATCTCAAAAAGAAAAACAACACATGCTTTTACCTACTTTTTCTGGTGTGATGTGTATCTGATTGATTGAAACGGCAAAAGAGAGAGAATATTTTTATATTAGAAAGTACGGTCAAAACTGTAAAGCCATCTTAACATTTTTATACTTTTTTGCAACTAGGAGTGTTCCCGTTATTCATTTAGGCACATCAAGGGAGGTATCATAAGGAAAATTGATTCGACGAAGTAATCCCTAACTGCAGTATCGGCCCCCACAGAGATCAAAGGAGAGCTTATTCTCGTACAGTTCAAGGTATTTTTAGATCAACATCTAAAAATTACTTTAAGGAAAAAGCTCGAAACCAACGCAGACTCGATTAAGAATGCACGACTAATGAGCATTAACTTTATTTTCCGTTTACATCACCATTTAATTAATTACTTGCCACAGTTTAAAAATAAAGTGTGTGGTTTCAGATAAGGTAAAATAGTTTAACCACTGTGTTTTATTAGTTTCTTTAAAGTTTATAAGTTTTTAAACTGACATGACAAGAAAGAGGGTAGACTGATTTTTCTGCGCATAAACACCCACCGCAATAACTTCAGTTTGTCCGTGATCATGGCGTTTGCAACAGCGCCGAAATATCGGGAACTCAAAACAAATAATAAATATGGTAAATATTCCGTTTCAAGTGTGATACTGATACTGTCAGCCTGCGTCATCGCACTGCTGGGCAAAGGCCTCTCCCCATGACTTCCAATTGTCTCGGTTCAGGGCCAATGTGGTCACTGGTCTTGTCTAGCTCGTCCCGCCATCTTTTACGAGGTTACCGCGACGCCTTCTGGCTGTGCCAGGGCTCAAGAAAGTGGTTATTTTGGCCCCCAGATCATTGGGCATGCGCCAGACGTGGCAAGTCCAGTCCAACTTCAGCTTAGCGGCTTTTTGAGCAACATCAGTAATTTGTGTTTTGGAACGCAGTGTGGTATTGCGTACACGGTCGGTTAGTTTGACGCCTAGAATGCTGCGCTTTATGGCACGTTGGCTGACCTTGAGTTTGGACTTTTGAATATTTGTCAAAGACCAAGTCTGGGACCCAAAAGTCAAAATGGGAAGAATGTTCATGGTTTTTCGCTTTAGCGTCAAAGGAAGGTTTCCCTTCATAAGCTCCTTCATGGACCAGTAGCTCTTCCAGGCATTTTTCATTTTTTCGGCTTACGACCTTCTTATCTTGTCTGGACTGGAAAGAGACTAACTGGCCCAAGTTGATGTATTCATGGACATATTTCAATTCTTCACCATTCACTCTGCTCCTATGGTTAGTGTTTGACATCAGTTTGGTCTTCGACATGTGTGTGTGTGATAGTGTCAGTGTTATTGATAGTGTTCTAAAGTTGTTTCAGTAGTAGTAAGAATTTTACCAAAAAACTGAACGCGCTCAGCACCTCTAAACCGGGTTCAAAGCTTTATCAGTGTCATAAAAGCTATGGAATCTTGAAACTGACAGCTTATTGGTGGAATCCGCTCTCAAATGTTCACAAATCGTGACAAGTTCCGACATGGAATCCAAACATGTCTGCTCTGCTACTGGAACATAAATAAAGCATGGCGCCAAATTTTAAAGGGTACATTAAGCAGCAAACACCAAAAGCTCTTAAGTTTACGATCCGAGCCATTATTGTCGAAATATGGCGACGTTCGGTGCACCCACACAGGCACACGTGTACGACATCTGTCCACGAGTATCCACGACGGACACTCAACGACAAAAGTTTAATTAATAATGTAGGTCGTTCACATTTCATGCCAGCGTAACAACGATGAAAGACTTATGCAATCACAAAAAACAAGCTCAATTTTCTTTATTGCTTCGATTTTATCGTGTCATCAACGAAATTGAAATGTTATACCAATTTGTTTTAACCTTTCACGAAGTTGATGTAATTTTCTGTCAATTTTTATTTGAAACTAGTTATAAGCTGTTTCCATTACAACGAATTCTGAATTCAAATACCCTGTAGCTGCAAAAGGACGTTGATAAATTATAGTTTCAATTGAGATTGAGTTTTTTGTTTTGTAAGTGTGCTCCTTTCAAAATATTTGGAAGTGGTCAGATACCTAATTTACAATCAAAACTAGAAAGATTTTTGGACACGAGATACTATGTCCTATTTGCATGTACACGCACAGTTTTGTCACCGCCTATACATACGGTGAAGAGCACTCGTTCGTAGAAGTGTGGCGCATGTCACACGCATTGCCTTTCGTGGAATACTTGATTATCTTCAGTATTATTGATTACTTGCCCTACTCGGGAGACGAAATCGTCCATTGTTACTGACGTCACAATAACTATATTATACGTCTTTTGCTCATCATAATTACAGATCTCTCCAACAGAAATAGTAGAAGATGTAACAGATGTCGCTATTCATGCACATAAATCATTTGACACTTTAGGGTGGGATAAAAAAGTGTGAATGTTGACTTTGGAACTATTTATTTGTAGAGTTGCGTATTTTGAAAGCATTTCAAATTATGTAAATGAATTTTTCGCATAAAGGAATTGATTCAATGATTTAAACCATACCATCATATAGTTCTTTTCGAACTTTATGGTGGCTCGGAAGTTAGCTGCGAGTGCCGGTCTGCGCTTTATACAAATATACAGTTGACAAAACGATGCGTCCTTTACACCCCACTGCGCTGATTACCAAAAATTGTGTTTTGCCCAGATTTACGTAAGTTTAAACCGTTATACCTTCGCAAACCGTCACTTGCAGCTAACATCCGAGCCACCAAAAACTTTGAACATAACATAACCGTAGTAATTTTTGGCATGCATACAAGTAAGTCTTGGGCGAATTTCACAGTTCAAACAATCAGTTCTAGATGGTTCCCCGACTGTTTTCGATTCTGCATCGTCAATCACCACGTAAAATCTGTAACCTACTGTCAATATACTCAAAAAGGTATCAAGTACTTAGGTATGTATTATCACATTTATCACACGGTCACACTCGAACAACATTATGTATGTAAATGACTCTACCGTCACCCATTTCACCTCCAAGTTAAGTTCTTCGGAACCGTAATCTACAAGTGTTATCTACTTTTCTAGTAATGTGAAATTATTCCAATTGTCATCGATAAAAGGATTAATACCTACTGTAACAGTTTTGAAAGAGGTTGATAACACTTCAATTATTTCACAAAATTACTACTACGTGGCGCTGTGATGTAAACAAAGTTTTTGCTCGTGCTCTCGTAAATTATATCTTTTAAAATGTTAAAAGTGCTCGAAAGACCATAAACTGTGCATAAAAGTGAAAAAAGACACTAAAATCTACTATAGCAGTGTTATCAATGACGTCCGAGGCGCGAAAAACTACAAAAGTGATTATTAAAACGTAATCAAATGACTTGCAAAATCTATGCGCGAAACAGTGATAAATGCTAATAAACAGTGATCAGAGATATGTGAAGTCTCCAAAACAGTGTAATAAAAGAAATATAAAGTGAACTAGAAGTAAACAAACGATTTATCCTAAAACTCAATCACAAAATCATATTCTAACATAATATGGATCCGTTTTTTATTTGAAATTTGCTTAAATCCACGCCATCTCGTGACTAACTTGCGAACTGACATGTCATCAATCGATACCAAATACAAAGTGTGCAACTGTCACTGTCACAAGATAATATCCTTCACATAAGCCTCAAGTAGCGACATCTATTGACGAAAGAAGAATACTAAATCAACAGAATACAACCTGCCTATTTCGACGTGAAACCAACTGAACCGGTAGCCAGTAGGTCTATACATTGGACTTAGAAGCAAAGAGCTCTGGTTCGAATCTCGTCACACGAAATTATTTTGGTAAAGTCATGAACTTTCTAGAGAATATTACGTTCCGTCGCACGCGCACCCGCTCAGAACCAGAAGACGACAGTAATATGTCTCAAAATATAACAATCAACAGCATGCCAGACATGTCTGAGGACGATGATGACTCACCACTCAAAACATTAAAAACCACAATCGAGCGACTCACATCGCAACTAAACAGTGCGCATAATGAAATCGAATCACTATCACTGGAGAATAGCGAATTAAAGAAACAAAACGACGAACTAGCTAAGAGAAACGAACTCCTCAAAAAAATTAATAGCCCCGCCAAACCAAGATCTACGCCAAAGAAAACTACAAACAGACGTACAAATAGTAAAGAGACCCAAACGGACAATTTAAATAAGTTAAATGAAAACACAAATGATGAGACTAATACGAGAAAGATAACACAAAAACGTTCTAATACTACTCGGGTATCAACGCCAAGCAAGACTGTTATTAAAGATAAACCAAAAATATGTTTATTAAGCAGCGAAACGACAAATATATTATACACCGCAGCAGAGGAAACTAACCTGCGAAACTACGAGATTTGCCATTATCGCAAACCCAAATGTGGACTGAAGCAAATACTTGAGAATATTGACGTAAAAGTTCAAAACTTAACAAGTAAGGACTACTGTATTATTTACATCGGCGAAGAGGACTTCCGAAGAACGCAAAACTACGTAGAACTAGTCATATTTATTCGAGACAAATTGATTGAATTATCCCAGACTAATATCATTATTTGTCTACCGACTTATAAATTTAAATTTAATAATAACTATTATGTAGAACAACAAAATTATGGCAATACTCTGTACAATAGTAGAATAGAAACTTTTAATAACCTTTTATATATGGATACACAGACATTCAATTACGCATACTTATTGGACTCTAATCTAAATCTTTCCTATAACCACGAAATGTATAATCAGCGCTCGGGCGCACTGAATAGTAATGGCACGACAGTTGTGGTATCAGACCTACAGGATCTTGTATTGACAATAAGCAACCTAAACAATGAAGATTTTGAGGTAGGGTACTCCCAGTCTGATGAAATAGAAATATCTACGGACTCACAACCACAAACTAGCCCTAAGTTTTTTCTTTAATAACAACACATCAAAAAACAGTACACAAACACATTCATGCAATAATATAAACATCCTATATCAAAACATACAAAGCCTAAAAAATAAACGTTACCTATTAGAAGCAATCACGAACGAACATAAAATAGAAGTGCTTTGTTTTACGGAAACATGGATTACAGAATTTAAAAAAGACCTACTTAGTTTGGAAGGGTACACTGTTGCCGCCAAATACTGCCGTCCAAACTATGCGGGAGGTGGTGTGTGCATATTCTTAAAAGACGATATTGAATCCAAAGAAAGGCAAGATTTAACGGAAATGACAATTGAATTTATATTCGAAACGTGTGCAGTAGAAATTCCTAAATTGAATATTTTACTAATAGTTATCTATTGGCCACAAAAAAATAGGGAAACCGAAATATTTTATTCATCCTTGGAAAAACTGCTACTTAAAATCAACACAAAGGACAAACATAAACACATAATTATAGGCGGGGATTTCAACGTAAATATCCTTGAGAAAAATCGCAATTCATTTAATCTACTCAATACTTTGACTAAGTACAACTTTCGACAACTAGTGACGGAACCTACCAGAGTAACAACCTCAAGCACCACATGTATTGACCTAATTTTTACAAACGCTATCGACAAAGTCAATCTAGAAGTAGTGGAGCTTGGACTCTCAGATCACAGAGGAACAGCAATCACTATACCTACCCATGATCCAGTAATAAATAAGAAACAAATATTAACTCGAAAAAGGATCTATAACAAGCAAAACATAGACTCGTTTAAAAAAGAACTGAAAAAAATAGACTGGAGTAAAATAATAAACGAAAACCAAAATATGAATACTAATTATCTGTCATTTAATAACACCTTACAAAACATATTAAACCAATGTATACCAAATAAAACCGTAAAGATTAAAAAGAGAACATCTAAATCATGGCTAACGACTGGATTAAGAGTTGCATGCAAGCATAAAAGACAATTAAAAGCATTAATGACTACAACTAATAACAATATATTGGAAAAGTATTATAAGCGTTACGAAAAATTACTTAAGAGAACAGTAGCCCACTCTAAAAAACTAAACTACATAAGAATAATGAGTAAATCTAAAAATAAAACTAAAACAATGTGGCATATAATAAAAGAGCGTACAAATAAGACAAACATTAAGCCAATAAATAACATTAAATTGCGTGTACAGAATACTGTGACAGAAAACCCGACTACCATTGCCAACGCCTTTAATGATTATTTTGTATCAGTGGGAAAAACGGATACCGCAAACGGGAACGTTTATCCCACTGGCCGTCCTACCTCCTCCCAAAGCCAAAACTCCATTTACCTAAGACCTATTGACCCTAATGAAATCAAGTTCATTATAAAAAATTTGAAAAACAAGCAAAGCTATGGCCATGACGAGCTACCGCCTACACTTATAAAAGCATGCGCCGAAGAATTAACGTTACCGCTAACTTATTTAATAAATCAGTCTTTTGATGAAGGATCAGTACCCGACTTGCTGAAAGTATCGATAGTGAAACCGATTTACAAAAAGGGAGACCAGACTGACACTAGTAATTATCGGCCGATAGCATTGCTGCCGACCTTCTCAAAAATATTGGAGACAGCGATGTCAAAACGACTTTATTCCTTTTGCGAAAGATATAAAATATTCAACGATAGCCAGAATGGGTTCAGGAAAAATAGATCTACTACATTAGCAATATTTAAGTTTATCCAGGAAGCTTTAAATATAATTAATGATAAAAATTACGCAGTAGGGATTTTACTGGATATGAGCAAAGCCTACGACAGAGTTTCACACAAAATTCTACTAAATAAATTATACGCGATAGGTGTTAGAGGTACAGCACACAAGTGGTTCTGCTCGTACCTAGAAAATAGGGAACAATTCGTAGAGGTAGAACATTGCGACTTACACACTGGCCAAATAACACGCGTAAGATCAAATAAAGCCAAAACAATAATGTCAATACCACAAGGCAGCGTTTTGGGATGCTTATTATTCCTAATTTATATTAATGACCTTCCTAAAGAAATTGACGCTCAAAGTATTCTATTTGCTGACGATATTTCTATAATTTTTCCATTTACTAATACAGAAAACCTAAACTTGAGTCTAGACGATAAGCTCTCTAAAATAATAGCATGGTTAAAAGACCATAACTTAGAATTAAATTTTGACAAAACAAGGCTAATGCAATATAGACCATACCAAAAACGCAAATTAGATATAAATTACACATACAACAACATAAAACTGAAATGCACAAACGAGTTTAAACTGTTAGGTTTGACTATAGATACCAATATAAACTGGAAAGCCCATATAGATACATTAGCAAACAAACTAGCCAGCTTTATATATGCCTTGGGGGAGCTTAAAAGAGCTACCGATTTTAAAACTGCTCTAACAGCATACTATGCCTACGCATACTCCTGGCTAAATTATGGAATCGTGGTGTGGGGAAACGGTGTAGACAAAGACAGAGTTTTTATTCTCCAAAAGAAATGTATACGAATTCTTGCCAATATAGATGACACAGAAAGCTGCAAGCCATTCTTTGTAAAATACAAAGTCCTTACATTAACTGGAATCTACATTTTAGAAGTTAGCAAATTTGTAAAAAAGCACCAGTCACTATTTCCACTCACTAAGGACCTTCGCCCACAACATCGCAGTGTTAGACGCCAAAATAAAAATGAATTAGCCTTACCAAGCTCAAAATTAACTATGTTCCATTCAGGACCTTTAGCCATGTGCGTGAAAATATATAATAAGCTTCCAAATTCAATTAAGGACATAGAGTACGAAAATAAATTTAAAAACAGTCTCCAAAAATACCTTATATTAAAATCGTATTACACGTTAAAGGAATTCTTTGACGATAATTGACATTGAAATTCATACCTGTACACAATACACACAGCACCTACAATTTTGACTGACTACCTATTTTATGTTATGTTATTTTATGATTATTATTGTATTAGTTTAATTTTTTATCTTAATTTATAAATTGAAATAATGACCAATTAATTGTTCTTACCCTATTTTATATTATATTATGACATTTACTTATTTAAACTACTAAATGATAAACATGTTAACATTAGAATTTTTGTTTTATATGCACAGTGGATTGTTTATTATTGTGACACTGTAGCAATAACTATTTATATTGCTGTGCCCTAGCAGGGTTCATGTATGAAACCTATATAATTGTACTAGTAACAACTTGTAAACTACATGAATGCAATAAATGATGACTATGACTATGACTATGACAATTCATTCAAAATCTACCTGTATCCATACTAAAGTAGGTGTATGGGTGTGTTTGTCGACAAAAAATAGACCAAGAAGTGAATGAACTTTCCAACGTTTATTACCACCATGTCTGGTGGAGGTAGGGGGCCGAGCTCGCACTTTGATTGATGGATAGATAGATACTACAAGTTACCTAATTTAACGTCGTGCGCCGGTCATCGGGGTCAACAGTACCTGGTGCACGTCTTAACGTCACCGTCACGAGCTTTCACGGCGGAGCCAGCCGGTGCCTGGTCGCAAGCCTTGAACGGAAGACCATAAGTTTTATAAATTAGTAACAATGCCTTGAGTTATTTCGTGGAAGTGCCAAGGTTGGTAGTTCTGGGAAGTGGTGGCTCGTCGGCAAGTACGCTCGGAGCGAGCCGGCTCGGTCTCGGTCGCACATTCACATGCCGGGCCCCCGCGCCCCGCCGAGCCGCGCTCCGCCCGCCACGCGTGTTTACCTCACTCGCTCCGGTGCGCGCCGCGTGCCGGCTTCGCCGCTCGCTCAGTACGATTTTGTACACGAAAGAGGATTGTCACGCTGTGGCAACCCACCTCGCCGAACTTTCACCTCCCGCCGCGATATCGTTATCTGTGATAAACACCGACCGTTGAGTGAAATTGAATGTGCGCGTACTTAGAAAGCGTTTCTGTCGAGGCACGCGGACGGACTGCCGTCGGTGACGTCGATTTCTGCAAATTAATTTCTCCAGTGCGAGTCGGTTTCCACGAAACTGCTTTTATAGAGTTTTACTGAGAAACGAAACGGCCATAAAGTGGATTTGAGGAAATATAAGTAATTATAAGTGGGCCTTTGTGTTTCCGTGTTTGTTGTTACATAAGGCGTTTACATTGGATCCCAACCGACCACGCACACCTCCAATGGTGGTCAAACTACCAGGTGAGAATTTTGAAAGTGTGGAACCAAACACAGTGACTACTAACAAATTAGTATTTAATCCAAGTTTTTCATTTTCCTTCAATGCTATTCATAACCGATACGTCAGCGTGAAAGTATACTTGTTTAAAAGTCTGCAAAACACATGTAGACCACACAAAATATAAAACGGCGCCAGCTGTTATCATTATCGCAGACTTCGGGGTCAATGCGTTCTCAATGATAAAAACGTAGATTATATTAATGAATGACGTAATCCCTTGCCATTTATAAACAAATGATCATTGTGGTTGTGCTGTTTTTTTTTCTCTAACTCTTGTGCAAAATTATTGATGTCGACAAAATTGACACATTTTAGGAATTTTCTGAACTTATATTTTGTTTAGCGATCTATTATTTGGTAAGTAATTCAAAGTACCCCCATATTAATTTTCTCGTACAGAAATGATCGTGTCTGTAATTAGGATAGGAATTCTGTCAAATTATAGCGATGTACCTAATACCAACATAACGTTATACATATAGGAAATGGTATAAATAAAATGATGTTTATGCACAAGCGTGCTGACTGTGTTAATGACACCTCGCCAGGCGGCGAATCGCTTCATTTGAAAACAATTATCGTGCTAGCACGCTACGATATAACGTTTCCTTAGAATAAACGATCAAGTCATAAATTGTTTGAGGAAATTATTGCAGATATTGCATAATTACAATACGTAACATGCAAAGTTAGCTAAGATTCCAAAAGCAAACTAAAATATTTCTAGATTTTATAAGGAATTCGATTTCACGGTTTAATCTGACAGAACCAATTAACCATCAATCAGTATTACCACGAAGGCGGAATAATTTATTTCAAGGCATTTATGTTTTTTCTTAAACGAATTTGCTAATTGTCTTATAAGAAACTCGTTACGAGTAAAACATAGAAGGCTAGATTAGAGCTGGACTGTTTGCTTACGCTAAATACTTTCGATGTTTAGGATACCTCTACCCACACGCACACGGTCAAGTGGTACATGCGTAAGTACCACGTAGCAACCACTTCACCGCTCACCCACTTCGTAGCGGCCTCGCCAGTCGCAAGACTGTTGACAGCACTTAGTTCAAATCAATGTTATTGTTAACAATCCCATTGTCCACATTTTACCGGGAACATCACGCTGTTAAATCGTTTACAGGGAATCGTTGCGGCCTTTGTTTATCCTCAAAGGGAGATAATGTATTTTTTGTTGTGATTTTAAAGCTAAAAGGAGCCGAGTTCAGCCGAGTCTATTGTTACCGGTTAATGTACTATGACGATGATATGATTCGTAGAAACCTTGTAGAAACAATTGTCATGAATTGAAAGGCACGGAAAAAAATTGATTATACTGTTTTGTTTAACGTAGATTGGTATACGTTTACTTGGAATTCATCATCATCATCATCATTTCAGCCGAAAGACGTCCACTGGTGGACATAGGCCTCCCCCAAGAATAGTGTCCCTTAGTCGCCTCTTACGACACCCACGGGAAGACATGGGATGGTGCTATTCTTTACGTCCGACACCATACAGAACACTAGGAACTACTACTAGGAACACTACTTGGAATTGCTGTAATCAAATTATAAGATTACAAATAAATGACATCAGTAGCCTCTTACGCAGAGCCCTACGTCAAAAAGTTCAGAGGGCAACGCCGTACTACGCACATTTCGTGATATTTTATTTAGGAAGCAAAGTAAAGGATGAGAAAGGGGTTAACCCCTAATATTTACTTGTGTACAATGTGTACAGGGATTGTTCCATGGGTTCTTCTATGAGTAGTATAGTGGACGAAAACTGAATAACGATGTTGAACTTGAAACGAACACAGCTGCGTGAAAACACTGCAAAAGAAACAACGTATTTTTGTACTACTACCATGTTGGGCGCCAAAATTAATACTCACCGTTACAACTAAAACGAAGCTTCCATAAAGAAAACTGGCAAACTAAAACAAGAAATGTCTTTATTTTCGTAACTGCAATCTAATATATTAAATCTATTAATCTAATATTAATTAATATAGGTAACACGGTTGCTAATATTTCGCTAGCATGCTGGGCGCCAAAATAGGCATTTACGATACCGCTTTCAAAAGAATATAAACTTAAATGAACTTCTTCTACAATCTGTTTTGAAATTCACTGTTAAGACCTGGTTAAATTTGGATTTGCTTATAGAAATATTTTCAATAGCAAGTCGAAATATAAAACTACTAAATTGTAAGTGTACGAGAATACAGCTCACTTTTCAAACTTCTATGCTTCAAATAGAAGTATGTAAATATCTGTATCCAATATTTTATTTCACGATTCGTTGCTAGCTACCTACATATTAATAAAGGCAAATGAGTTCGTCCATTAAAACATTGTTTGATATAATTTTTCTTAGAACTGTTATTGTTTGTAAGTTGTTGTTTTTTGTGTAATTCGTACAATGATGAACAACTTTTTGTTCATCTGCATATTTGTAATAGGTTAAAATTGCATTCCAAGATCAAATGCTTCATAACGGGATGCAAACTGGTTGTCTAAAGAACTTACAAACTAAACAGTACGAATGAAGCCAATATGCATAAGTGTGCCTACCGGATTGGAATTAAATGTGAACAATTTGCGGCTAAAATCCATTAACGACGCAACATGGGAAATAGTTTTTCCTATTTACTTACTTGAGAATTAAAATACACTTTATCGCGAAAAGGTATAATTTCATTCCATCCGATTAAAATGGACTTAAGCCTGCAAGCAATTCAAACTTTAATTATATTAACCAATTCTTATTATATTATTATTCTTTCCAATTTAGGGAATCTTGGGGTTAAAATAATAGCGTAAGGTAAATTAAGTAGATTCTTCGATTATCGCTTACATCCAACAAGTTATCTATAGTTGTCATCAACGCTCTTTCCATGTATGAATGAAATGTCTTTTTTAGGGTTCCGTAGCCGAATGGCAAAAAACGGAACCCTTATAGATTCGTCATGTCTGTCTGTCTGTCTGTCTGTCTGTCTGTCCGTCCGTCTGTATGTCACAGCCACTTATTTCCGAAACTATAAGAACTATACTGTTGAAACTTGGTAAGTAGATGTATTCTGTAAACCGCATTAGGATTTTAAAACAAAAATAGAAAAAAAAAAAAATTAAGGGGGTCCCCATACTTAGAACTGAAAACCAAAAAAAAATTTTTCATCAAACCCATACGTGTGGGGTATCTATGGATAGGTCTTCAAAAATGATATTGATGTTTCTAATATCATTTTTTTCTAAACTGAATAGTTTGCGCTAGAGCCACTTCCAAAGTGGTAAAATGTGTGTGTCCCCCCCCCCTCTAATTTCTAAAGTAAGAGGAGGAAAATTCTGAAAATATTTAAAATTGTAGAACGTAAAAAAAACTATCAACGAAAATTGGTTTCAATAAGATATGATGTTTAGTTTTTGAGATATGGGATTTTTTCATCAAACTGCAGCAGTAACTTTGTTTTTCATAAACATACTATGAAAAACAAATTTAGCTTTGCGGTTGTGTGGAAGTTTACTAACTAATACTACTAACTAATGAATGACAGTTCAAAATATTGTTATTAAATTGTTTGAGGCTATGGAACCCTGTGTGCGAGTAAGGCTCGCACTTGGCCGGTTTTTTTGTAAATATGACAGTTATTTAGCAGAGCTACAAGAAACACAAAATATTTATTTATTAATTAAAACTTTATGCACAAATATAAAAAATAAAAATACTGTACAAATAAATATATAGATACAAATATATATATAAATAAAGCATGGCGCCAAATTTTAAAGGGTACATTAAGCAGCAAACACCAAAAGCTCTTAAGTTTACGATCCGAGCCATTATTGTCGAAATATGGCGACGTTCGGTGCACCCACACAGGCACACGTGTACGACATCTGTCCACGAGTATCCACGACGGACACTCAACGACAAAAGTTTAATTAATAATGTAGGTCGTTCACATTTCATGCCAGCGTAACAACGATGAAAGACTTATGCAATCACAAAAAACAAGCTCAATTTTTTCTTTATTGCTTCGATTTTATCGTGTCATCAACGAAATTGAAATGTTATACCAATTTGTTTTAACCTTTCACGAAGTTGATGTAATTTTCTGACGATTTTTATTTGAAACTGGTTATAAGCTTTTTCTATTGTAACAAATTCTGAATTCAAATACCCTGTACCTGCAAAAGGACGTTGATATATTATAGTTTCAATTGAGATTGAGTTTTTTGTTTTGTAAGTGTGTTCCTTTCAAAATATTTGGTAGTGGTCAGATACCTAATTTACAATCAGAACTAGAAAGATTTTTGGACACGAGATACTATGTCCTATTTGCATGTACACGAACAGTTTTGTCGCCGCCTATACATACAGTGAAGAGCACTCGTTCGTAGAAGTGTGGCGCATGTCACACGCATTGCCTTTCGAGGAATACTTGATTATCTTCAGTATTATTGATTACTTGCCCTACTCGGGAGACGAAATCGTCCATTGTTACTGACGTCACAGTAACTATATTATACGTCTTTTGCTCATCATAATTACAGATCTCTCCAACAGAAATAGCAGAAGATGTAACAGATGTCGCTATTCATGCACATAAATCATATGACACTTTAGGATGGGATAAAAAAGTGTGAATGTTGACTTTGGAACTATTTATTTGTAGAGTTGCTTATTTTGAAAGCATTTCAAATTATGTAAATGGATTTTTCGCATAAAGGAATTGATTCAATGATTTAAACCATACCATCATATAGTTCTTTTCGAACTTTATGGTGGCTCGGAAGTTAGCTGCGAGTGCCGGTCTGCGCTTTATACAAATATACAGTTGACAAAACGATGCGTCCTTTACACCCCACTGCGCTGATTACCAAAAATTGTGTTTTGCCCAGATTTACGTAAGTTTAAACCGTTATACCTTCGCAAACCGTCACTTGCAGCTAACATCCGAGCCACCAAAAACTTTGAACATAACATAACCGTAGTAATTTTTGGCATGCATACAAGTAAGTCTTGGGCGAATTTCACAGTTCAAACAATCAGTTCTAGATGGTTCCCCGACTGTTTTCGATTCTGCATCGTCAATCACCACGTAAAATCTGTAACCTACTGTCAATATACTCAAAAAGGTATCAAGTACTTAGGTATGTATTATCACATTTATCACACGGTCACACTCGAACAACATTATGTATGTAAATGACTCTACCGTCACCCATTTCACCTCCAAGTTAAGTTCTTCGGAACCGTAATCTACAAGTGTTATCTACTTTTCTAGTAATGTGAAATTATTCCAATTGTCATCGATAAAAGGATTAATACCTACTGTAACAGTTTTGAAAGAGGTTGATAACACTTCAATTATTTCACAAAATTACTACTACGTGGCGCTGTGATGTAAACAAAGTTTTTGCTCGTGCTCTCGTAAATTATATCTTTTAAAATGTTAAAAGTGCTCGAAAGACCATAAACTGTGCATAAAAGTGAAAAAAGACACTAAAATCTACTATAGCAGTGTTATCAATGACGTCCGAGGCGCGAAAAACTACAAAAGTGATTATTAAAACGTAATCAAATGACTTGCAAAATCTATGCGCGAAACAGTGATAAATGCTAATAAACAGTGATCAGAGATATGTGAAGTCTCCAAAACAGTGTAATAAAAGAAATATAAAGTGAACTAGAAGTAAACAAACGATTTATCCTAAAACTCAATCACAAAATCATATTCTAACATAATATGGATCCGTTTTTTATTTGAAATTTGCTTAAATCCACGCCATCTCGTGACTAACTTGCGAACTGACATGTCATCAATCGATACCAAATACAAAGTGTGCAACTGTCACTGTCACAAGATAATATCCTTCACATAAGCCTCAAGTAGCGACATCTATTGACGAAAGAAGAATACTAAATCAACAGAATACAACCTGCCTATTTCGACGTGAAACCAACTGAACCGGTAGCCAGTAGGTCTATACATTGGACTTAGAAGCAAAGAGCTCTGGTTCGAATCTCGTCACACGAAATTATTTTGGTAAAGTCATGAACTTTCTAGAGAATATTACGTTCCGTCGCACGCGCACCCGCTCAGAACCAGAAGACGACAGTAATATGTCTCAAAATATAACAATCAACAGCATGCCAGACATGTCTGAGGACGATGATGACTCACCACTCAAAACATTAAAAACCACAATCGAGCGACTCACATCGCAACTAAACAGTGCGCATAATGAAATCGAATCACTATCACTGGAGAATAGCGAATTAAAGAAACAAAACGACGAACTAGCTAAGAGAAACGAACTCCTCAAAAAAATTAATAGCCCCGCCAAACCAAGATCTACGCCAAAGAAAACTACAAACAGACGTACAAATAGTAAAGAGACCCAAACGGACAATTTAAATAAGTTAAATGAAAACACAAATGATGAGACTAATACGAGAAAGATAACACAAAAACGTTCTAATACTACTCGGGTATCAACGCCAAGCAAGACTGTTATTAAAGATAAACCAAAAATATGTTTATTAAGCAGCGAAACGACAAATATATTATACACCGCAGCAGAGGAAACTAACCTGCGAAACTACGAGATTTGCCATTATCGCAAACCCAAATGTGGACTGAAGCAAATACTTGAGAATATTGACGTAAAAGTTCAAAACTTAACATGGATTACAGAATTTAAAAAAGACCTACTTAGTTTGGAAGGGTACACTGTTGCCGCCAAATACTGCCGTCCAAACTATGCGGGAGGTGGTGTGTGCATATTCTTAAAAGACGATATTGAATCCAAAGAAAGGCAAGATTTAACGGAAATGACAATTGAATTTATATTCGAAACGTGTGCAGTAGAAATTCCTAAATTGAATATTTTACTAATAGTTATCTATTGGCCACAAAAAAATAGGGAAACCGAAATATTTTATTCATCCTTGGAAAAACTGCTACTTAAAATCAACACAAAGGACAAACATAAACACATAATTATAGGCGGGGATTTCAACGTAAATATCCTTGAGAAAAATCGCAATTCATTTAATCTACTCAATACTTTGACTAAGTACAACTTTCGACAACTAGTGACGGAACCTACCAGAGTAACAACCTCAAGCACCACATGTATTGACCTAATTTTTACAAACGCTATCGACAAAGTCAATCTAGAAGTAGTGGAGCTTGGACTCTCAGATCACAGAGGAACAGCAATCACTATACCTACCCATGATCCAGTAATAAATAAGAAACAAATATTAACTCGAAAAAGGATCTATAACAAGCAAAACATAGACTCGTTTAAAAAAGAACTGAAAAAAATAGACTGGAGTAAAATAATAAACGAAAACCAAAATATGAATACTAATTATCTGTCATTTAATAACACCTTACAAAACATATTAAACCAATGTATACCAAATAAAACCGTAAAGATTAAAAAGAGAACATCTAAATCATGGCTAACGACTGGATTAAGAGTTGCATGCAAGCATAAAAGACAATTAAAAGCATTAATGACTACAACTAATAACAATATATTGGAAAAGTATTATAAGCGTTACGAAAAATTACTTAAGAGAACAGTAGCCCACTCTAAAAAACTAAACTACATAAGAATAATGAGTAAATCTAAAAATAAAACTAAAACAATGTGGCATATAATAAAAGAGCGTACAAATAAGACAAACATTAAGCCAATAAATAACATTAAATTGCGTGTACAGAATACTGTGACAGAAAACCCGACTACCATTGCCAACGCCTTTAATGATTATTTTGTATCAGTGGGAAAAACGGATACCGCAAACGGGAACGTTTATCCCACTGGCCGTCCTACCTCCTCCCAAAGCCAAAACTCCATTTACCTAAGACCTATTGACCCTAATGAAATCAAGTTCATTATAAAAAATTTGAAAAACAAGCAAAGCTATGGCCATGACGAGCTACCGCCTACACTTATAAAAGCATGCGCCGAAGAATTAACGTTACCGCTAACTTATTTAATAAATCAGTCTTTTGATGAAGGATCAGTACCCGACTTGCTGAAAGTATCGATAGTGAAACCGATTTACAAAAAGGGAGACCAGACTGACACTAGTAATTATCGGCCGATAGCATTGCTGCCGACCTTCTCAAAAATATTGGAGACAGCGATGTCAAAACGACTTTATTCCTTTTGCGAAAGATATAAAATATTCAACGATAGCCAGAATGGGTTCAGGAAAAATAGATCTACTACATTAGCAATATTTAAGTTTATCCAGGAAGCTTTAAATATAATTAATGATAAAAATTACGCAGTAGGGATTTTACTGGATATGAGCAAAGCCTACGACAGAGTTTCACACAAAATTCTACTAAATAAATTATACGCGATAGGGGTTAGAGGTACAGCACACAAGTGGTTCTGCTCGTACCTAGAAAATAGGGAACAATTCGTAGAGGTAGAACATTGCGACTTACACACTGGCCAAATAACACGCGTAAGATCAAATAAAGCCAAAACAATAATGTCAATACCACAAGGCAGCGTTTTGGGATGCTTATTATTCCTAATTTATATTAATGACCTTCCTAAAGAAATTGACGCTCAAAGTATTCTATTTGCTGACGATATTTCTATAATTTTTCCATTTACTAATACAGAAAACCTAAACTTGAGTCTAGACGATAAGCTCTCTAAAATAATAGCATGGTTAAAAGACCATAACTTAGAATTAAATTTTGACAAAACAAGGCTAATGCAATATAGACCATACCAAAAACGCAAATTAGATATAAATTACACATACAACAACATAAAACTGAAATGCACAAACGAGTTTAAACTGTTAGGTTTGACTATAGATACCAATATAAACTGGAAAGCCCATATAGATACATTAGCAAACAAACTAGCCAGCTTTATATATGCCTTGGGGGAGCTTAAAAGAGCTACCGATTTTAAAACTGCTCTAACAGCATACTATGCCTACGCATACTCCTGGCTAAATTATGGAATCGTGGTGTGGGGAAACGGTGTAGACAAAGACAGAGTTTTTATTCTCCAAAAGAAATGTATACGAATTCTTGCCAATATAGATGACACAGAAAGCTGCAAGCCATTCTTTGTAAAATACAAAGTCCTTACATTAACTGGAATCTACATTTTAGAAGTTAGCAAATTTGTAAAAAAGCACCAGTCACTATTTCCACTCACTAAGGACCTTCGCCCACAACATCGCAGTGTTAGACGCCAAAATAAAAATGAATTAGCCTTACCAAGCTCAAAATTAACTATGTTCCATTCAGGACCTTTAGCCATGTGCGTGAAAATATATAATAAGCTTCCAAATTCAATTAAGGACATAGAGTACGAAAATAAATTTAAAAACAGTCTCCAAAAATACCTTATATTAAAATCGTATTACACGTTAAAGGAATTCTTTGACGATAATTGACATTGAAATTCATACCTGTACACAATACACACAGCACCTACAATTTTGACTGACTACCTATTTTATGTTATGTTATTTTATGATTATTATTGTATTAGTTTAATTTTTTATCTTAATTTATAAATTGAAATAATGACCAATTAATTGTTCTTACCCTATTTTATATTATATTATGACATTTACTTATTTAAACTACTAAATGATAAACATGTTAACATTAGAATTTTTGTTTTATATGCACAGTGGATTGTTTATTATTGTGACACTGTAGCAATAACTATTTATATTGCTGTGCCCTAGCAGGGTTCATGTATGAAACCTATATAATTGTACTAGTAACAACTTGTAAACTACATGAATGCAATAAATGATGACTATGACTATGACTATGACAATTCATTCAAAATCTACCTGTATCCATACTAAAGTAGGTGTATGGGTGTGTTTGTCGACAAAAAATAGACCAAGAAGTGAATGAACTTTCCAACGTTTATTACCACCATGTCTGGTGGAGGTAGGGGGCCGAGCTCGCACTTTGATTGATGGATAGATAGATACTACAAGTTACCTAATTTAACGTCGTGCGCCGGTCATCGGGGTCAACAGTACCTGGTGCACGTCTTAACGTCACCGTCACGAGCTTTCACGGCGGAGCCAGCCGGTGCCTGGTCGCAAGCCTTGAACGGAAGACCATAAGTTTTATAAATTAGTAACAATGCCTTGAGTTATTTCGTGGAAGTGCCAAGGTTGGTAGTTCTGGGAAGTGGTGGCTCGTCGGCAAGTACGCTCGGAGCGAGCCGGCTCGGTCTCGGTCGCACATTCACATGCCGGGCCCCCGCGCCCCGCCGCACAGTGGGCTGAAAATCGGCTTTCATAGACTTAGGGATTTCAATTTGCAAGTGCTTGTTTTTATGTCGGATATCGCTTCTATTAGTCATTACTATGTACAAAAATGACACCCGAGTTAATTCTGCCCAAAAACGAAGGAAATAGATTTTTTTTACGAAAAATTTGTATGAAGCTAGTATGAAAAATCGAATTATCTCCTAAACGGCATGTTTAACGGTAATATCCTTGGAGGTGGTCATAGTGCTAATTATTCATGATTTTTTGGTTGGCGATCGGGCGAAAAATTTAATGCTGTTTTTTTTTTAAAAATCGTCAAAATATTTTTATTTGTTTTTACGTATGAAACGATTCCTTTTGGTGTTTATGTTGAAGAACACGGACTTTTAACTACATATAACATAAAATAGCATCACTCCTATATTTTCGTAGGAGTTGGCAGAGGTTTATAGTACACCCACACGTAGACAACTATGTTTGAGCTAGATAATTATCAACACAAAATGAGTTTTAAAACTTTTGCGTGAGGCTGCCATTCGGGAAGGTGCTAAGGATTTTTATCCATCTTACTATAAAGTGCAACAAACTAAGCTTGATTGCTACCCTCCGAAGCAATCAGTGACAGTTACTGATTCATCGGCTAGGATTACACTTCAAGCTTTACTTGATATCACGGTTACAAGAATCCTTCAAAGCCTTTCTAACGAAGATCATAACAAGCAGTTGAAGCTGATATCCAAGTGGGGATTTGATGGTGCTTCTAACCAAAGCCGATACAAGCAGAAAATTGAGGGTGAGGAAGATGACTCGAGTATTTTCATGACCTCCTTGGTGCCACTAAAACTCATAGATGGAGACAACATTTTATGGACGAACCCAAAACCATGCTCAGTTTTGTATTGTCGTCCAGTTCAGTTTACTTTTGTAAAGGAGAGTGAAGCAGTTGTCCTTGAGCTGAAAAAACAAATTGATGAAGAAATTGAGGCCCTTATCCCCACAGAGTGCAATAATAATAATAAGGTGACTCATCAACTAATGATGACGATGATCGACGCTAAAGTCTGCACTTACCTTTCTGAAGCTAGATCAAATGCATCGTGCTACCTGTGCTTAGCAAAGCCTACAGAAATGAACCGCTTAGATGCTGTAACATCAAAAATTGTGTGTTCGGACCTGTATGAGTTTGGCTTGTCATCCCTACACGCCCGTATAAATTGTATGGAATGTCTGTTACACATTGCATACAGGCTCGACTTCAAACGGTGGGCAGCGAAAAGTGATGAGCACAAAGAAATGCTACAGACAAGGAAGAAAATAATTCAAAATAAATTCAAAGATGAGCTCAATCTGTTGATTGATATAGTAAAACAAGGCTCGGGAACCACCAATGACGGGAATACTGCAAGAAAATTCTTTGAGTTTCCTAATAAAACCGCAGCTATAACCGGTTTGGATGAAGACCTCATCAAAAGATTTGCTGTAATTTTACAAGCAATTACATCTGGAGAGCAGGTCGATATAATAAAATTTAGAGATTATGCTCGCAAAACAGCAGAAAAGTACGTATTATTATACGACTGGTACTACATGTCGTCAACCGTTCATAAGTTATTAATCCATGGGGCTGACATAATCGAGAAAAATAATATTGTGCCGATTGGGACTCTCTCGGAAGAAGCCTCAGAGTCTCGAAACAAAGATTTTAGGAGGTTTCGTGAACATCATTCGCGGAAAAGAAGTAGGCAGGATTCTAATCAAGACATTTTAAATATGCTTGTTGTTTCTTCGGATCCTTTGCTAAGTGCACAAAGGGCTAAGTTAGATGCCAAGAAAAAGCAGAGCATTTTTGCTGAAACTCTCGACTTAATTCAATTTCAGGAAACTGAGTTCGAGTTTTTGGATATATCCAATCTGGATGCTGACTCAGAATTGGAGTCTGACAACGACAGTGATAAGGAAAATTTGTAAAAAAAATATATATGTACATATTTGTAAATTTGTATTTGAGTGTGTTTGGGTTTTTTTGTAATATTTAATGATATTTTTTATTTATTTTTATTTATTTTACAAATGCGTAGTATTAATTCCTTAAATTAAATTATTTTGTATATAATATAACTTAATATGTTACTATAGTAATAATTTGATAATCTTTTTTTCTTTAAATTAATATAAATGTGTCAAAAACAGCAATTTTTTTATTTCCTTTTTCTTGATTCGTGTGTTCTTAATATTTGGGTTAATAACATATCGAACTTTTTAACTTGGACACTAAAAGGGATCGTTTTACATGTAAAAACAAATAAAAATATTTTGACGATTTTTTAAAAAAAAACAGCATTAAATTTTTCGTCCGATCGCCAACCAAAAAATCATGAATAATTAGCACTATGACCACCTCCAAGGATATTACCGTTAAACATGCCGTTTAGGAGATAATTCGATTTTTCATACTAGCTTCATACAAATTTTTCGTAAAAAAATTCTATTTCCTTCGTTTTTGGGCAGAATTAACTCGGGTGTCATTTTTGTACATAGTAATGACTAATAGAAGCGATATCCGACATAAAAACAAGCACTTGCAAATTGAAATCCCTAAGTCTATGAAAGCCGATTTTCAGCCCACCGTGCGCCGAGCCGCGCTCCGCCCGCCACGCGTGTTTACCTCACTCGCTCCGGTGCGCGCCGCGTGCCGGCTTCGCCGCTCGCTCAGTACGATTTTGTACACGAAAGAGGATTGTCACGCTGTGGCAACCCACCTCGCCGAACTTTCACCTCCCGCCGCGATATCGTTATCTGTGATAAACACCGACCGTTGAGTGAAATTGAATGTGCGCGTACTTAGAAAGCGTTTCTGTCGAGGCACGCGGACGGACTGCCGTCGGTGACGTCGATTTCTGCAAATTAATTTCTCCAGTGCGAGTCGGTTTCCACGAAACTGCTTTTATAGAGTTTTACTGAGAAACGAAACGGCCATAAAGTGGATTTGAGGAAATATAAGTAATTATAAGTGGGCCTTTGTGTTTCCGTGTTTGTTGTTACATAAGGCGTTTACATTGGATCCCAACCGACCACGCACACCTCCAATGGTGGTCAAACTACCAGGTGAGAATTTTGAAAGTGTGGAACCAAACACAGTGACTACTAACAAATTAGTATTTAATCCAAGTTTTTCATTTTCCTTCAATGCTATTCATAACCGATACGTCAGCGTGAAAGTATACTTGTTTAAAAGTCTGCAAAACACATGTAGACCACACAAAATATAAAACGGCGCCAGCTGTTATCATTATCGCAGACTTCGGGGTCAATGCGTTCTCAATGATAAAAACGTAGATTATATTAATGAATGACGTAATCCCTTGCCATTTATAAACAAATGATCATTGTGGTTGTGCTGTTTTTTTTTCTCTAACTCTTGTGCAAAATTATTGATGTCGACAAAATTGACACATTTTAGGAATTTTCTGAACTTATATTTTGTTTAGCGATCTATTATTTGGTAAGTAATTCAAAGTACCCCCATATTAATTTTCTCGTACAGAAATGATCGTGTCTGTAATTAGGATAGGAATTCTGTCAAATTATAGCGATGTACCTAATACCAACATAACGTTATACATATAGGAAATGGTATAAATAAAATGATGTTTATGCACAAGCGTGCTGACTGTGTTAATGACACCTCGCCAGGCGGCGAATCGCTTCATTTGAAAACAATTATCGTGCTAGCACGCTACGATATAACGTTTCCTTAGAATAAACGATCAAGTCATAAATTGTTTGAGGAAATTATTGCAGATATTGCATAATTACAATACGTAACATGCAAAGTTAGCTAAGATTCCAAAAGCAAACTAAAATATTTCTAGATTTTATAAGGAATTCGATTTCACGGTTTAATCTGACAGAACCAATTAACCATCAATCAGTATTACCACGAAGGCGGAATAATTTATTTCAAGGCATTTATGTTTTTTCTTAAACGAATTTGCTAATTGTCTTATAAGAAACTCGTTACGAGTAAAACATAGAAGGCTAGATTAGAGCTGGACTGTTTGCTTACGCTAAATACTTTCGATGTTTAGGATACCTCTACCCACACGCACACGGTCAAGTGGTACATGCGTAAGTACCACGTAGCAACCACTTCACCGCTCACCCACTTCGTAGCGGCCTCGCCAGTCGCAAGACTGTTGACAGCACTTAGTTCAAATCAATGTTATTGTTAACAATCCCATTGTCCACATTTTACCGGGAACATCACGCTGTTAAATCGTTTACAGGGAATCGTTGCGGCCTTTGTTTATCCTCAAAGGGAGATAATGTATTTTTTGTTGTGATTTTAAAGCTAAAAGGAGCCGAGTTCAGCCGAGTCTATTGTTACCGGTTAATGTACTATGACGATGATATGATTCGTAGAAACCTTGTAGAAACAATTGTCATGAATTGAAAGGCACGGAAAAAAATTGATTATACTGTTTTGTTTAACGTAGATTGGTATACGTTTACTTGGAATTCATCATCATCATCATCATTTCAGCCGAAAGACGTCCACTGGTGGACATAGGCCTCCCCCAAGAATAGTGTCCCTTAGTCGCCTCTTACGACACCCACGGGAAGACATGGGATGGTGCTATTCTTTACGTCCGACACCATACAGAACACTAGGAACTACTACTAGGAACACTACTTGGAATTGCTGTAATCAAATTATAAGATTACAAATAAATGACATCAGTAGCCTCTTACGCAGAGCCCTACGTCAAAAAGTTCAGAGGGCAACGCCGTACTACGCACATTTCGTGATATTTTATTTAGGAAGCAAAGTAAAGGATGAGAAAGGGGTTAACCCCTAATATTTACTTGTGTACAATGTGTACAGGGATTGTTCCATGGGTTCTTCTATGAGTAGTATAGTGGACGAAAACTGAATAACGATGTTGAACTTGAAACGAACACAGCTGCGTGAAAACACTGCAAAAGAAACAACGTATTTTTGTACTACTACCATGTTGGGCGCCAAAATTAATACTCACCGTTACAACTAAAACGAAGCTTCCATAAAGAAAACTGGCAAACTAAAACAAGAAATGTCTTTATTTTCGTAACTGCAATCTAATATATTAAATCTATTAATCTAATATTAATTAATATAGGTAACACGGTTGCTAATATTTCGCTAGCATGCTGGGCGCCAAAATAGGCATTTACGATACCGCTTTCAAAAGAATATAAACTTAAATGAACTTCTTCTACAATCTGTTTTGAAATTCACTGTTAAGACCTGGTTAAATTTGGATTTGCTTATAGAAATATTTTCAATAGCAAGTCGAAATATAAAACTACTAAATTGTAAGTGTACGAGAATACAGCTCACTTTTCAAACTTCTATGCTTCAAATAGAAGTATGTAAATATCTGTATCCAATATTTTATTTCACGATTCGTTGCTAGCTACCTACATATTAATAAAGGCAAATGAGTTCGTCCATTAAAACATTGTTTGATATAATTTTTCTTAGAACTGTTATTGTTTGTAAGTTGTTGTTTTTTGTGTAATTCGTACAATGATGAACAACTTTTTGTTCATCTGCATATTTGTAATAGGTTAAAATTGCATTCCAAGATCAAATGCTTCATAACGGGATGCAAACTGGTTGTCTAAAGAACTTACAAACTAAACAGTACGAATGAAGCCAATATGCATAAGTGTGCCTACCGGATTGGAATTAAATGTGAACAATTTGCGGCTAAAATCCATTAACGACGCAACATGGGAAATAGTTTTTCCTATTTACTTACTTGAGAATTAAAATACACTTTATCGCGAAAAGGTATAATTTCATTCCATCCGATTAAAATGGACTTAAGCCTGCAAGCAATTCAAACTTTAATTATATTAACCAATTCTTATTATATTATTATTCTTTCCAATTTAGGGAATCTTGGGGTTAAAATAATAGCGTAAGGTAAATTAAGTAGATTCTTCGATTATCGCTTACATCCAACAAGTTATCTATAGTTGTCATCAACGCTCTTTCCATGTATGAATGAAATGTCTTTTTTAGGGTTCCGTAGCCGAATGGCAAAAAACGGAACCCTTATAGATTCGTCATGTCTGTCTGTCTGTCTGTCTGTCTGTCTGTCCGTCCGTCTGTATGTCACAGCCACTTATTTCCGAAACTATAAGAACTATACTGTTGAAACTTGGTAAGTAGATGTATTCTGTAAACCGCATTAGGATTTTAAAACAAAAATAGAAAAAAAAAAAAATTAAGGGGGTCCCCATACTTAGAACTGAAAACCAAAAAAAAATTTTTCATCAAACCCATACGTGTGGGGTATCTATGGATAGGTCTTCAAAAATGATATTGATGTTTCTAATATCATTTTTTTCTAAACTGAATAGTTTGCGCTAGAGCCACTTCCAAAGTGGTAAAATGTGTGTGTCCCCCCCCCTCTAATTTCTAAAGTAAGAGGAGGAAAATTCTGAAAATATTTAAAATTGTAGAACGTAAAAAAAACTATCAACGAAAATTGGTTTCAATAAGATATGATGTTTAGTTTTTGAGATATGGGATTTTTTCATCAAACTGCAGCAGTAACTTTGTTTTTCATAAACATACTATGAAAAACAAATTTAGCTTTGCGGTTGTGTGGAAGTTTACTAACTAATACTACTAACTAATGAATGACAGTTCAAAATATTGTTATTAAATTGTTTGAGGCTATGGAACCCTGTGTGCGAGTAAGGCTCGCACTTGGCCGGTTTTTTTGTAAATATGACAGTTATTTAGCAGAGCTACAAGAAACACAAAATATTTATTTATTAATTAAAACTTTATGCACAAATATAAAAAATAAAAATACTGTACAAAGGCGGACTTAATGCCTTGGGAATTTTCTACCAGTCTGCCTTAGGATGATGCAGAGAGAAAACACACAAAAATTGAAAATGAATGAATGATGAATGTTTGAATTTATAATACACTACGAATTTGCACAAGTCATTTCCGTGGATACGCTGGCTTCTAGTTACGAATACATTTTCCTGAACCGACCGTCGAACTCGCACATTGTTAGTTTCCCAGAACTTATCAATATTAAATGCGGTACTTAAAACTGATTTCAGAAATATGATAAACTGCGATCGTAATTCTAGCATCACCAATGCTTGGAAATCGCATGCTATTTACATAAAATACGATTTATGGTGTAACTTTACTTCGTTAAAAACTTTTATGTACACTAAAACCAAGAGGCAGGTGCCTTCTGCTTTGAAACCGAGCACAGTATGGATGGTTTGTGCTTCGTTCCATGATAAAGTGCTCTTAAAGTGAAGTCCTCCACTTAGGTACGTCAATACATTGGTGCAGCTTGCTACTGTTTACATGATATGAAAAAGAGAAAATGTTGTTTTACTGGGGAGAGTTACTACTAGGAAAATGCGAGTTCTCTCGAATCGGCGCACAGTGGAACGAATGTATGGGAGCGGTTGGACGTAGACATGTCCGAAAAATAAGAGTAAAATTATGACAAACTAATGATGCCATCTTATTCGATTACTTAATGCCTTCATAAATTGTGGTGATGAATTTCTTCATAACTCCCATATTTCGGGAGTAATTTGAGAAAATGTGAAATTTTACTATGAAAATGAGTGTATCGAGCTCTCTCCCTCCTGATTCCGGGCTTGTTTCAAGTAGCGGTCTCTAATATCGTAATGCTATTACTAAGAGCTATATTTAATACTAAGACACATAGTGCGCCAAATGTGCACTTTCTGGGATAAAAGGAAATGAAAATTTAAAAAAAAAAACGTTTTTTCCCCATTTGTATTTACTTTAAACCGCAGACAGACTTATTAAGAGGTCTATAAATATATTATATATATACAGAAATATATATTAACAAAAATATTCACAAGAACTGATGAGAGTATGACTTTTAAGTAAGTTGATAATAAATTACCTAGTTTCATTAAAAGTACAATAAATAATTAAGATGTAAGCTCTAATTTACTAAGTTACACATTTTAAAACAATAACATCATTTAATTATCTTCGTCATCATCATCATCATCAATTAATTCAAATTCAGAATCGATGTCCGCTAAATCATTTATGTTAACAAATTCGATATCACTTTTCTCAGAATCCGTAAGCTCATAAAATTCCTTAAAAGAAGATTTTTTTACAAACTTATTTCCTCTTGGACGGATACTTGTAACAAGTGGATCAGAAGACAGTAAAAGATTGTGCATAATATCTTCATTGCATGAGATACTGCTATGCTTTCGAGAATGCCCCTCTCTATATTTTCTAAAATCTTTATTTCTAGCCTCAGATGCCTCTTCGGATAGAAAACCAATGGGCACAATTGACATGTTCTGAACTATGTCTGGCCCATGCATTAAAATTTTATGAAGTGAAGAAGGCATATAATACCATGGGTATAACTCCACGTAAAGCTTAGCAGTATCAAAGCAGAACTCTCGGAATTTAGTTACGTTGATCTTCTCTCCTGATGAAATACACTGCAAGATCACACAGATTTTTCTTAAAAGCATAGCATCTATTCCGGTCAGTTCAGCAGATTTAGTGTAGTTTTCAAAAAATCTCCTTGCCGAGTTGCCATTGTTGGTGGATCCACTGCCTTGTTTCACAACATCGAGAAGTAAGCCCGTTTCTCTTCTTACAGCCTCTTGAACTCTTTTCTTCCTGTCATCAACTTGCCTTTTTGCTATATCACCCCTTACTTGCCATGATTTTATGTCTAATTTGTAGGAAATGTGTAATAAGCATTCCATTGAGCGAATCCAAGCGTGAAGGGTGCTTAAGCTATATTTATATATGTCCTCGTTTGCGTGTTTATCTTTGATTAACTCTAAATTATTCATTTCTTTAGGACAAGCCTTGCATATGTCACACACTGAAGCTGCTGTATTGGATATAATGGAATGAATTTTACCATCAATCATTGTCAACAGCAGTTGGTGTTTGACACTAATTCCATCAGTGATGGTGGATGGAGTTAAGACTTCAATCTCTGCTTCGATTTCAGCCATCTCTCTCTGCACATTTTCTTTGGTTTCCTTTATAAACTTAAACAATATTGGCCGGCAAAATGAAGTGGAAGATGGTCGCTCGTTTTCCCAAATTGTTACACCTTTTGAGACGAGCCGCAGTGGTACAAGACTAATCATAAAATTACTAGCAAGATCGATTTGCTCATCTTCACTCGTCCTTTGATGATAAATGCTTTGGCTAGATGATCCGTCAAAACCCCATTTGCTGGTCAATACGAGCTGTTGATTGAGATCAACAGGGGTTTCTAACGACCTAATAAGTCTTCTTGAGGTTAAATCCATCAAGGCTTGTAATTTGATTTTTGCAGAGCTCTCTGTAACTGTGAGATCTTCTTTGGCCGGATAGCACTTAATTTTTTCTTTAACCAACATGTAGTAACTCGGGTATTGAAGAGCTCCTTCTTGAGTGTTGAAATCCCGAAGAGTGTTATAGCGCCATTTCGATAAGTTCATCGATACATAAAGAGCCAATGCCTTCAAAGGGGATATTTCCCGTACCTGAATTGATTTACCTTCAATGAAGGCTTTGATTTTTGAGGCCTCTTCTGGATTCTCCGTCAAGTATTTCATAACATAAGCTGTATCGCTTTGTCCTGCCTTTTGAAGCGCCCTTTCGGCCGAAAACATAATTTCAGCGCTGCTACTGCTGCATGAAAGACTATCTTCAGTGCGTCTTCTTTTTTGCCGGTTACTAAGGTCCTCAAAAGATTTACGAGGACTAGGATGTGTACAAGTTGAAGCATCAGATTTAGCAGGAGAAATTATGGGCTCGATGACGTCACTTATATTTTCTGTAGAAGGTTCCATATTTTCATTCTGTAATTCCGGCCATTGAATTGCAGCCTGTAGCCAAATCTCATGTTTCTTCCGAAACTTATCTGTGCTTCTTCCAGACTGTGTCCATTTTGCATAAATGCGGTAGCAAAATCGACGACACCAGTCTTTTAAACTTGTTTCAGCACTTTCACATAACTGAACACAACTGTTATCTTTTAAAACACTGAACAAATAGTTAAAGTCGCGTAAATCTTTATGTGCGCGTGCGCATAAAGCAACGTGAATATCAAGATTTGTATTAAAATTTGGAAAATACATTGCGAGATTAGCTTGGATACAACGAGGTGTAAATCAACACTGATTTTAAAGTTACTAATAGTGACCTATTTATATAAAATCCAGGTATCCCAGGTATCCTTTGTTAAATATTGCAAGGTAATTAGTTATTGTGATAATTAGTAAATGATGCATGCTAAATTAGTGTATTAAGAGCCATTTAGTAATTAAATAATAGCAATGTTCTTATCAGTAATCATTAGTGCATCAGTTTTATATGTAAACCTTAAGTCCCTAATTATATATCCTAATTAGCTTATATCTTCTCTAATTGGCTGCTCAGAAATGTTATTGTAATAAGGTAAACCTTTAGAAAAACGGTTTTAATCAACAAAATAAACAAAAAATAAAAAAATTGTGTTACAAAATAAACATCACTCTTTATCCCAGAAAGTGCACATTTGGCGCACTATGTGTCTTAGTATTAAATATAGCTCTTAGTATTAGCATTATGATATTAGAGACCGCTACTTGAAACAAGCCCGGAATCAGGAGGGAGAGAGCTCGATACACTCATTTTCATAGTAAAATTTCACATTTTCTCAAATTACTCCCGAAATATGGGAGTTATGAAGAAATTCATCACCACAAGTTATGAGGGCATTAAGTAATCGAATAAGATGGCATCATTAGTTTGGCATAATTTTACTCTTTTTTTTCGGACATGTCTACGTCCAACCGCTCCCATACATTCGTTCCACTGTGCGGCGGGCGGACGGAACAAGGTGGGATGGCTGCGCGGGCGCAGGTATGCGTGTTCTCAGAACGCGCCGCGTCCGTTTTTGCTCCTTTTTCGATTCGAGTTTACCGAGAATCGAATGGCCCGGTGGCGGGCCTACTCGGAACTCGTAATTAATCCTTGGAAGCCTCCGACCCAAGGGTTGTTATGAGAAATCGCCAGCATTATGACTTCATTTTTTATTTATTTTTTGCATTGTCTCATTTTGAAAATTGTATACGGGTTATTGTTCGCCGAAGGACCAACAACGCATACACAACATTATGCACGGCTATTAAATTTTATGTAGTGTTCGCCTCTGACCTCAGGCTCTTAGGAAACTTCAAAGTTATTGATGCGCTTCCAAGAAACTATATTTATTCGTACGCATACTAATCAAGAATGTATTAAATAATCTACTAGCAACTTTAACTGTGCAGGTTGTTTTGCAGCCTGGAAATGCTCACAGAATGTCAACTACTAGGAAAACATGTGTCTTTTCATGGAGAAAGTTGGTTGCAAAAGCCATCATACGTAATTAAACTTCTTAATGAATTCTGAAAAGTACACTTTATGAATGTGAGAATAACGCAGGTTCCTACGTGAAGAACGTTGCATAGAATAAGTAATACATATATAAATATATGTAACTGTGCGGTTGACAAAAAACAGTCATTTAAAATTTCTGTATCAACAAGATGTTATTTTGATAGTGTTATAAAGACAAGACTGAGTACTGCAGAAACTTCAGTAAAAAAAAAAAACATATTCGTTTTGGGACCACCAGCATTTCAAGAACTGTTAACTCCATATCCAATTTGCTTTGCTCTGTGGGCATCTCATGTTTTGTTGGGCTAGGACTGAACATACTAAAGCAAAACGAAGAAAAGATATAGTCGCTTGCACCGCTTTCCCAGAAGAGCGACTACTTTAAATTTCAATGGCGGACTACTGCGAACCCGCTCGTCAGTTTCGTCTAACGAACTGATTGAAATACTGCTTTGATCTGTACCTCGGCCACACAAAATCAGCCTCTATTTTGAGCTCATTTAAAGTGCTATGTTGAATTTATCTTAGGCAGGGATTTAATTTGCCGTTTCGCCTTTGAGATGGGACTCGTTCGTCCTTGTGTTGTTGTTTTTTTTTTAATCTTTGGGGAAATGAATACAATCATAAAAACACTTTTGCTTCTAAAAATTAAATTGTTTGCAATTTTTTTCTTTCCAATAGCAACTCTTTATTTTATCTGAATGGCACGTACATGAATTGACTTTGCAGCGGTAGCAACAGATATGTCGATAAACTTCTGTAAATAAGGTGAAGGCAAACGATTAGGTCACCTCTAAGGCTACTACTATTCAATATATACATGCAGCGGTGTAATGTCCACGTCATCATTGTATAAGTATGTAGGTAGATGTATATGATCACCTACAGCATTATACCACATTGTACGTACAGCCGGCCACACGTTGACCTTAAGCTTGCAAAGAATAGTACGGAGTTTCAATAGAATAAGTCGCCAGCTTATACCAGTTTCGTTACCGTTGAGATACGGTCAACCACTCATAGAGCATGCACCCGATTCTACAAATACCTTGAAAGAACCGGGTCCACTCAGTTCTACTCGGTTCTTGAAAAGTATCTGAGAACCAGGCAGGTCCATACCCTAACCACACACTGTTTAAACGTATGGTCATAGAGAAATACAATATGTAGCGATGGTATGTCATACGTAAAATCAATCACAGCCACTCTTTTCTATCAGAATTCAAATCACAAAATCGAAGCTCAGTTCAAACGAAATGAAACGTCAAAGGAGGAAAGTTCGTAAAGCCTAAACCTGTTTTACAAGTTCACAGTAGGAAATCCCTTTCACTCGGAAACGGGTCTGGGCTCAGGATAAAAATAGACACTCTCATTTACAAATTACACCACAACATCTAATTGACTGTCCATAAATCGGAGCTTCTTATAGGATCACGTATAACGGAACGCATCTATTTTAAAAATCGAAACTACCACGGGTCGACGTTCCGGGAACCGCGGCGCAGCGTCGAACCGACCGGTCGGCGAAGTTCTCGGAACACGCGAAGGTTGCTCAGCTAAACTCTTACATTGAATTCGAATGGTTATTGCCAAAGTCTTTTATGTGATGTCGGACGAGCGTCAGTGATGCATTAGAGCTTTTATAGCGCACCATCAATTGCGAGATTGAGGCCAATCATTTTGGAGCTCGCAATCACTAAAGACCATGAAAAAAAACTTGGTGCACGTTTTGCGTTTATTATCTCGGATCGTGAGCTGACTTTCTACATAGGGTCATTAAGAAATTCCTCGAGTGTTGGTGGACGGAACCGTGAGCGTTGATGGAGATCAGCAGGACGCCGTCCGTGCGCTCGTTGGCGCCGCAGTGCCGATGCCGCTCTCGTCTCGGTGTCAAAGGCCAGAAGCGCGGAAAGAACTATTTTATCGTGCACTGAATACACTCATGTACGACGGTTTACTTTGTAACCTTAGATAGCACGAGTTTTTTTTTTTCATTTTAATACCCTTCTCGGTAAAATAGATTTCATTATTTTTCTCATCCTTGTGCTTACGTCCTACTTTTTCTTTCACGCATCAATCTTTACGGCCAGATTTGTTTATCTCGCTCAAATGTGAAAGATGAGTGTCCATATGTCTCTCGTCAGGGCGCACTTCAAACTGTACGTTTTCAATATCAGCTGTTACCAAAAATATGTATAATGTTAGAGCGTTATTTATAGCCGCCGGAGTCTTCCGAGAACATCGTGTGTGAATACTGTTTGTGTTGATACAACGATCAACGGATCTCACTATTATTCAATACTTATATTTGTAGAAAATACAATACGCAAGCACCAGCTCAATAAAACCATTTCACAAAAATACTTTATTCATTTACTTCCCGTGTTAATGGTAGAACCACGTAGAACTAACAATCTTTCACAGCTGAAAAGTGAATGGCTGGAACAATGAAAACTGTGAGCGAAATACCATTATTTCCAACTTTATTTTTGCCAAAAAGTGAAGCGCTGGAAAATGTGCGCGTACTAAGACCACTGAATAAATGTTTAACGAATGGTGTTTGTCTGAATACTTTAATATAATTTATACCTTATTGTTATCTTGCCACAATGGTTCTTCTATTTATATTTGAGAAAAATTAAATAGATACGACGATCAATTTTGAAAACACTTGTCAATTAGAGGGAACAAATGAATTGAGCAATGTCAAGTCTGTTCGAATACCTCCTCAAGAATTGAATTTAATATAATTGATAGCAAAGGCGTTCTCCTTTCAAGATGTTATTCGGCTTTTACTACGACTGGTATTATTACCTATGAAATTATATTGAAAACACTTGTAAATTCTCCAATATAATTTCCATACGAAGCAGGTTCCGACATCGTAAAACCTTGACAGCTTTAATTTCAATAATAATAGATGAATAGAGAAATATGAGGGTAATAAATAACAGACATAACCGTACTACATGGTACCGTTACGGCTATTGAAATATAAACTAAAAGCGGTCATTTTACAGAGTCAATTAGCAGTAAATAACGTTTGTAAGCGTCTTACCTAAGCACTGGAGCTGGGAACAAGATCGTCTAGTAATTATGTTCCTTCTAAAGATAAGAAAGTTGATGACCGTTGTTTGAAACTTGACCAAGGAAATCGCTGCGCCCCCGCCAGGGGGCGCGCGGTTGACGGGGTGTGGACATAGTCCTTTTCCCGTGGGGGAACGGTGTGCCCGCGAATACGGGCACCCTCAACTTGGGTGCCTAGTATAGGCATGAATGGGGGCGAGCGCGCGCACGCAACTCGCCTATGTGTGGTTGAAATTTTGTCCGGTAGGAGGCGCCAGCGGCGCTTAGCGCCAAGCGCTTAGGTACGGCGAAACTTTACCGTACCGAGCGCCGCTATCTTCACGCCACCTCGGCGGTCTGTCACCGCCAGGTGAGACCTCCGGTTGCCCGGAGGAGGCCCAGCGAGTGCAGTCCTAGCCAGAGGTGACTATGGGGCGCACCCTACCGCTAGAGATGTTGGCCCCCGTCTGCGACGCTCTCAGATCTAGCCGATCACGCCCCAGACTAAGAGGCCGTAGTGAATGAGTGAGAGCGGCAATGTACGTGAGTAACACCGCTCTTGTAGCGAACGAATAGCGAGCCCGCGCCGCACGTTCGTCGCGTGAGTATAGACGAATGTAGAGTATGGGTGAGTGTTCGGTGCGCGTCGTGCCTATATTAACTTAGAACACGACGCGCTCCGAGTGTAGTTGTGTGTGTGGAGTCTCATTGTTTGGGTAGGTCGCGTGTAGATGGGTGCGACTTACCCGGGTGCGTCAGTCCGGTGGAGATGGCAGCGTGTCGTCCACAGGCAATAGGTCGCGCGGCAGGCGACGGAAGCGCTGCGTGCGCCCCGCGTCAGGCGGGCGCGTGTGCCAGGGCGCTATTTGCGCCAGGTGGGGCCAGGTAGAGGCGTCGGCACGCGCAAACATGCCAGACGCGAGGCGCCTGCAGAATTCATCCAGGCTCTCAATCTTTAAGTCCCGCTGGATGGTGGTGTTCCTCACATAGCGAGGGGCGGCGACTATCGACCGCAGCGCAAGCGATTGCTGCGCGCGGAGCTTCTTCTTTGTTGACTCGCTAGTGAGGGCGAGCCAGGCTGGGGCGGCGTAGGTCAGGAGTGGGCGGATGTAGGTTTTATACACACCCAGCCTGGTACGCAGCGGGAGACGAGACGAGAGCACTGGACGAAGCAGGAAGCGGGCACTCCTGCATCTAGCGACTATGCCGCGGACGTGAGCTGCCATCGTGAGGCGACGGTCGATGGTGACCCCTAGGTACTTGACCTGGGGCGACCACGCGACGTCGGCTCGGTCCAGTTGGAGGGGTGGTGGGTGGTTAGCGGCGCCTGCAAGGAGAGCCTGCGTTTTGCCCACGTTCACCGACAACCTCCATTTCGACAGCCAATCAGGCAGTAAGTCGAGCACGCGCTGCATTTTGACGGCCGCGTGACTCGCGTTGAGCGAGGTCGCAATGTACGCGGCGTCGTCAGCGTACAGCGCGAGCGTGGTGTCGTGTGTGGTGGGGATGTCGTCGGTGAAGCACGTGTAGCAGAGAGGCGAAACGCAGCTGCCCTGCGGCACCCCTGCGGCGATCGGGCGGACGCCCGATACCGTGCCATCGACCACCACCCTGAAAGTCCTGTTTGTTAGAAAGGAGGAAACCACCTGTACTAAGCGACGAGGCGCGCCTGACTGTGACATCTTATACAGCAGGCCGGCATGCCAGACTCGGTCGAACGCCTTTTCCATGTCCAGGAATACTGCAACTGCATGCTCCTTCTTGTTGAGTGCCGCGGTGAGCAGGTGCAGTACCCTGGACAATTGGAGCGTCGTCGAGTGTTCGGCCCGAAACCCGAATTGTTCGGCCCGGGGGACAATATGTTGGGCGAGGTGTCGCAGCAGGAGTTGCTCAAACACCTTGGAGATTGTAGAGAGCAGCGTGATGGGCCGATAGCTCTCCGGCTTGAGGACGTTCTTGTGCGCCTTGGGCAGCATAATGACGCGCCCCTCCTTCCATACGGCTGGGAAAGCGCCCGTGCGGACGATGCCCGTAAACAGGCGCGCCAGTGCCGCTACTGTACGGTAGGGCAGGTGGCGCAGCGCTGTGTTGGACACGCCGTCCGCACCGGGGGCCTTCCTCAGCTTTGTCCTTAGGATGGCGCGTCTGACTGCACAAGGCGAGAAGAATATCGCACACTCGTCGGGGGCTATCGGCCTGGAGAAGTACTCCCCAAGGTGCCTCTCGACTGCTGCGACGTGCTCGGTGTTGGTGGTCGGGTTCGGGACGAATTGACGCTCCAGGTGCTCGGCGAAGATCTCCGCTCGGTCTGCTGCGGTGTATCTAGGCGCCCCGTCGCTATGTAGTAACGGACGTACCGGGGCCGGGGTGTTCGCAAGCTGCCTGCACAGCTTGTGTAGAGACGCCAAGTCCCTCTCAGCGGCGTCAATACGTTCCTCCCAGCCCTCGGCGTTGTGCTCCTGGAGCTTGGCCCTGACCTTCTCCGCGAGACGGTTCAGGTCGCGCTTGTCGCGAGGGCATCCTGTGTCCTGCCACCGCTTGCGTAGGCGCCGCCTCTGGGCGACCATCCGCTTGATGTCGGTGGGGAGAGGCTTGTAAGCCGGCCTCTGTGGCTGCTCTTGAGTGCTGGTCGCCTCTTGGTGGGCGCGCTGGATGCAAGCGGTGACCTCCTCCGCTAGCCCGTCGACGTCCGCGGCGGTCGTGATGGGCCAAGTAGGAGTGGTGGTTTCCATCCTCTCTGCGAACTTCGTCCAGTCCGTGATGCGGCGTGGCGCTGAAGGAGAGAGTCGTGTCGGCATCTCCGATAGGACGACGAGTACAGGCTGATGGTCGCTCTGCATCTCGTCGTCGATCACCTGTGAGGTGATGGCGGTCCGGCTACTCAGGCCCCTGTGGACAACGATGTCCAGCACGTCCGGTGCGTGCGCCTGGTTGTCCGGGTAATGGGTAGGTGTTTCCGGGCCGGACACCGTGTATCCGCGGGCCTCAGCGTCCGCGAAGAGTCGTCTACCCCCTGGGTTGGAGATACGGCTGTTCCACGCCTGGTGCTTATGGTTAAGGTCACCGGCGAGGAGTGTTGGGTGAGGCGATCCAAATAAGACTGCCCGCAGCTCTGTTAAATCGAGCATGGCCGTATTCGTGGGCGGGCAGTAAACGGCGTAGATGTTCATGTCCTCGCCGGCGACGTGCAGCTGGACACCCAAGGAGTAAAAGGTAGAGTGTGACGTCATAGGTAGTGGTTGATGGACGACTCTTCGGCTCACCAGCCCCCCTATTCACAAACGCTCGGTTTCGTTTTCGATTCGATAAGTCGTATGTCTATCTTGTTTTGGCATTACGAAAGCGAGCGAGATAGACATACGACTTTCCGAATCGAAAACGAAACCGAGCGTTTGTGAATAAGGGGGCAGTACCGCCAGACCGCGGTAACTGACGCCGAGCGGCGACTTCTCATCCTTCCTATAGACGATATATCCCGGGAACTTGGGCCTGTCCGCAGGTCCCAGGAACGTCTCGCTAATGAGCGCCACGTCGATCCGTTGTTCCCGAAGGAGGAGGCGGAATGGGGCAACCTTTCTCTTAAGGCCGCGGGCGTTCCAGTGTATTATCCTCAACGAGCTAAGCATGGTAGAGTTGTAGTAAGTCCGTTAGCCCGTCGAGGATGACGAGTTCCGCGTCCTGTCCCTGCCTGATGGCCCTGATGAGGTCCAGCAGTAGGTTTATGGCGCAGGCGGTAAAATCCTTCTTCTGACGTTCCTTGTTGGGGGCGTCAGTGCGTGGTGCGCGGCGCCGCTGCTGTTCGTGGGCGTCGGCAGGCGGTCGGCTTGAGTTAGCCGTCGCTGCGATAGCGGCGACTGGGGCCGCGTCTGTGGGTGGGGCGGGTTTCCCCGCCCGCTTCCCCTTCCCTTTGCCTTTGCCGGCGCTAGCGGCGGCGACGGTGGGCTTCGTTGTGGTGGTGGTGGTGGTGGTAGGCGCCGTTGTCATCGCCTGCGCCTGGGCGGGGACAGGTTCCTGCCTAGGTTGCTGCGCGGGTGGTCGGGGGTTCTTCCCCCTCCTGTTCCTTCCCCCGCGCCGTCCCTTCTTCCGCCTCGAGGCGGGAGCATCTTGGTCGTTGGTGGAGGGCCCGTTAGCGGTCGCCATCAGCGACGTGCTGGGGGCCTCGTGGTCGTCTGAGGCGGTGTTAGCAGCGGCCGTTCTCGGTCGGCGCGGCTGCGTGATGGCGACCGTGCCCGCTCTCTTGTTCCGCACCTCTCTGCGGAACACGGGGCAGGCGCTGCTGCACGCTGGATGATCGCCCCCGCAGTTAACGCAGGTGGGCGTCTCCTCTCGTGTCCGTGCGCAGTCCTTAGCTGCGTGCTCGCCCCCGCATCGCACACAAGCGAGCGGGCGGTGGCACTGGTGCGACGAGTGCCGGAATTGTTGGCATCGGTGGCATTGTGCGGGCCCTCTTTTGCTCCTCCAGGCCTCAATACGCACACCCCGCATGTTAAGGAACACGGTGGTGTCGTATATGGCCCGGAAGTCCGGTTGCCTCCTGAGGACGACGTGAAAAATACAGCCGGGGCGCCCTCCGCGCGCGTTGATGTTACGCGCGTACTCCGGCTCGTACCCCATCGTCCTCAGCTCCTCCATTATGTCCTCCGGGTCTGTGTCCACGGGGAGCCCTCTAATGGCTATCTTCAAACTACGCTCCGCTGGCAGCGAGTATGAGAACCAACTCAGGCCCTCCGATCTCTCCAGGTCGGTGAGGTATCGTTGGACCACCCGATACTCGTCCTCGTTTTCGGGTACGAATTTTATTCCCCCCTGATAGGGACGAGCATTGGGTGGATGGCCCAATTTGTCCCTCACGGCCCTAAAATGAAAGGCCCAGTTGGGAAGCCTCTCGACTACCAGCGGAGGGTAGCGGGGTCTCCTTGGCTGTGCCTTCGCAGCTGCGGCTGCGCTTGTGCCTTGTGCAGGGGCAGTGGCGTCGGGCGTCGCTGTCCGTGCAGATGTGGCGTCTTGTCCGGTAGGTGGGCGGCGGGCCGCCTCGGCGAACGTGGGCGAACCGCCTCCAACTCGGCCACGCGGATCACGTTGTGGGAGCGGGGAGGCGGTGCACGGGCGCTTCGCTTCCTCGGCGGCCTCGTCGTCTGAGCTTCTAGGCCGGCGCTGGGCACGGGTGTCGAGGCTAAACTCGTACCCAAACGCCAGCGGGTCCAGGGTGCGCGCGCCGGCGGGGTTAGGAGTACTCTCACTAACCTCGTCGCTGTAGTAGTCCCCCAGGGGGCTCCCTTCCCTGGAGGAACACGGAGACATGGCGGCCGGCGAGTCACGCGCGGCACTGCGTGGTGGGGGGGGCGACATGGGTGCGCCCAGTAGAGGTGTCGCTGCAGCGGCTGAGCCTGCCAGCAAGCGGTGGGGTGCGGGCGGTGCAGCGCGCGCGGCTCGGGCCGTAGAGGCGGCGGGGCGGGCATGCGCGGCGGTGCGGGTCGCAGCGTGAGTTGGGGCGGGCGCTGGCGTCGCGAGACGAGCGGCAGCGGGTGCGGGGTGCGCGGGTCGCACGGGCGTAGTGCGTGCCGCGGGTTGTTGCGGCGAGCGCCCGGCTTGTGCAGCGGAGCGCACAGCGGGGGCACAGGCACGCACGGCAGGCGCGTGGTGGCACGTACCTGCTGGTCCTGGGGCCTGGGTAGGCACGGGGCGGAAGGCTGAGGGGCGGACGGGCACCGCAGGCTGTCGGCTGGCGGGCGTCTGCGAGCTTGACATCGATGTTATTGGCCTCTGCGTCGGCGAGGAAGGCGACATTGGGGCCGGTGGCGATGATGGTGGAGGCGGCCTCCTCCTCTCTGCCTCCTCGGCAGCAAGGGTTGGGGCGCCGGGCGATGAGTCCCCAATGAAGGGGAGCGACTGCGCCCGGTCGCCCATTGTGTTTTTAATTGGCGGCGATTTCTTGGGCGGCGGCATAGTAGTGGCGTAACCGCAACCGCTACGGTGTTAGTCCACCGGGCGGTGCGGGGCTCCTGCCGCGGACACACGTGTGCCTGAGCTAGGGTGCCCGGGCACCCATGGGTTCGCGACGGAAAAACCCCCTTATAAAAGTTCACGGTTCGGGCGGTATGCACTATCCGAAACTTTGACCGTCTACCCTCAACCGAACTAACAATTTCGGGCAGGCGGCCAATCGCGTGCGAGCGCCAGAGGTGGCGCACGGGCTCCGGACTATCGGCCAGCGGAGGCGTAGGCGGCGCGACGGGGAGCGATTTGGGCGACTGTAACGGATTAGGCACTGTGGACGGCCACTGGCTAATCCTTGAAACTTGAAGTGTCACAAAGGCATTTTAATATTTATTAGCGGCCAATGCTCGTCTATATGGGGCTAATTATGGTCTATGTTAAACTAAATGGCAGAATCATAACGTTATGAAGAAAGCAAGAATACCTAATAATACATAATTTGAAAAGAAAGGAACAAAGTATTCTCACGTTATTTTTAGCGCCTGTTAGAAGAATTTCAAGATTCCAAAACTGTTTACTAGTCTGGCGCTTTGTACACGAAACTAAAATGAATTTCTCATGAAAGAGGGTAAATAGTCTCGTTTAATTTATTCAGCAAGCACCAAATACGATATAGTTCCAAGAAATCTGCAAAACCAATTAAATCGAAGTTACCGAAGAAAATAACAAAACACTCGAAGAACTTGTTTGCTTTCGAAGGTTGCAACGTGAATTTTTCCTATTTAAAGATCTCAAGAGTTCAGATGAAATAATTATCCAGAAACAATATAATTTTAATTGAATATTTCTATTAGCAGGAATCTAAAACAAATTGTCTAATTAAATATTAGCTGAACGCTACAGAAGTCGGTCTGTGAATATAAAAAAACAACTTTTACAATGGTTTGATACATTAAAATTGATATTTCTTTTGTTTAATTGTGGCTTTAATTGTGCGCTTTATATTGTCTGCTTGTCACTTTTCTTATTGCTTTTATTTTGCAGACAAACAATACAATGTGTAGATAGCTACTTATTTAAAGTATCTTGTCTGCTGTTCTTGTCGCGTCGCGTCACCGTGTTTCAGACTGTACGAATTAAAATAATTACATATAAACATGCCTCTGCATGATTCCATCGTGTTCTGAGAAAGTATTTATACTTTATATTACAAGGTCGAAGTATAAATAAAACGAAGAACACTCGCGCGCCAACCTTACCCCCGCGATGACTCAGTATTACCTGTATGGACGAGGGCTAGGTTATTTCTAGAGAACTGACGATAATTTTAACGTTCTGACACACCCGTTCCTAGTATTGTTACCAAATTGCCAACGAAATTCTCTATTTTTTAACGAAATTCTCGTGGCAAATTTGGGAACAGTGATGGTCTGTGAAGTAAATGTTCGTTCAGGCAGAGACACATTTGATTGCTGGCAAAATTGCGGAGTTTAAAAAAAAACGAAAGCGCTACGAACACAATTAACGCTTCCAATGCACGATGTCAACAGGAAGTTAGTTTCAGATCACTCTTTGTCACTTCAGCGCACTGTGACAATATTTTATTTTTACACATTCCAAGGTTCATCTCTTGAAATACGATTATACGACTACTACAGAAATTTTATCATTATTTCACTATAACTGCTATGAATATAAATAATCCGACACGAAAAAATTGAGAGCGAGTTTTCTGTAAACCCCAGATTTTTACTACGCCCGCGGTTCGATTTCTAACGCATAGTTACGAACTTATTACTGTTTGTAAATGATGATGAAGAGGCTAAAGTAAAAGTGTGTCGGTTGTTAGGTCTATACTGCCGTCCATTGACGTTTATTGCAAACGAACTATTTCCGGATTGCAGCAATATTCTAGAATCGAATGCTGCGCCACGTTTTGCACGCTATCTTTAGAACGCCCAGCAGAAATTATTTATGACCAAATGGTATTACTAACAAAATTACGAATTTAAACCAACATTTTCAATTGTGACCCTTTATCTTTAACGTCGGTACTATCACCACAACTCCATTCATGCTTTAATTAAATTAACTAATATGTGTCAGACTGATAGTGACGAATTTTCGTCCAGTCACGTTTTTATTTACGTCTCAGTTTGACATGCATGCTTGCGCCGACATATTATGAAGCGTATGTACACATATTAAAGTTTGTTTTGTATACGTCACAGCGGGTTGACACAATAAATACGTAGTAACAACAATTGGCCGGGAATGTCGCTTGATGAGCTGTTGAAAATTATGATGAATGATGATGAAATCATGTCCGTTCTCGCGAATGCTACGAGTGTGAAACTCATGGTATGAACATGCGTTGGACGTCTGGGATAAAGTTGTTTTCTAAGGACATAATCCTTTTTGTAGAGAGCGTAATTCTCAGAAAAAATCTACAATATTATAACAGTTATTTAGGTGCCCTCACTCCAATCTTAAACCTCGTCTATCCCTTTCAATCAGGCGAGATCGCGGTCAAGAGCCTTTTTGACGCGAAAGCCTTTTTTACGAATTAATTGCTTTTTCAAATCATTTATATGGAAAAACGTTAACAAATCTTTACCAATACTACCTACATATTTGTAATACAGCGGGCAAAGTTCAATAAAGACTTTATATTTATTGTAGCCATTGTAGGTACCAATTAACTTCCAACTTTCTCGGAAACCGATATTCTGGAAATCCATTGTTCTGTTAAATTACTTAGTACTTACTTTAGTTTCCTTTTCTAAGTACTGTCCTCAACCTTCGATAGCGAAATAGCCATTCCAAAGAAATTAGTAATTATGTGGTGTAGTACAAAAATAAAATAATACCAGTGTTTTATTTTAATATCAGAGCAGAACTATTACAGAGCGTATAATTATTAGGAATAATTATATTCTTCGTATTTATATTCTTTAAACAAGTTTGAACCTTGAGCCTGAACTAAAATACTCGGTAAGTCTTGTAACCCCACAATGTCTTACTAAGTATGTACTTCTTAGTAGCTGGAACTTGAGCATATTCTCATGAAAGTTATGGGTATTATCTTCATAAGTACCTACAAGTGTACTTATATGTATGGAAAATTAATACCATAACGAAGTAACATGTTGCATTGCAATTAGGATTAACAGTAACTTTGTTTCTTTACTCGTCAGTATTTTCAGGGAAATTATTAGTTATTTGCCTGTTATATTCCCAAAAGACCGTTTTTTCTAGATGGACGTGGGCTACCTAATATTCCAGGAAAACTTAAGGTCTCAAGGGAAATCAGGATTACTGTGAAGGTGAACGCGTACCTAACCATCGACTCACATAATGAAACTTACTATTCGGAATATTGGTATGCTATTAGGAAATAGTAAAAAAAAAAACATTTTTACTAGTTCCTAATAGCATACCAATATTCCTAATAGTTCTTTATAGATTAGGCGTAAATGAGTGTAAATTGAACCAGCACATTCATAATACTCAATCCAACTAGGGGGCTATCTTACAATTAATTAATGAATCATCTGACTTAAGCGTAGTACAGCGTAGTCATTGCTTTTTCAACGTAATAGCAGATAAAGAAAATTATTATATTACTTCACACACACAAACGTACCAATACTCCTACATATCTAGCTGGCTACATAGATATTGTAGACATCGATTCTAGGAAAGATACCGTCACACGACAGAGAATTTCAAGAAAACCTCTTAGTAACAATACAAAGTAAAGGCTACAAGAAGTGAGTTCCAAGAGACAAAGTACAGAACGGCCTTTGGAGTTCGGATAATATCCACAAAGGAGTATAAGGACCTATTCGTTGAATCCAGGCTCACAAATAAAAGAGAGGTCCAAGAACAACTCTTAGGAGGCCGTGTAAAGAATAACATTTACGTATAATTAATTCTAATACTGGGAATATCGAAAAGGAATTTCAATTTCGAAGTTTTCGTCGTACTTAATAAGTACTTTTCCACTAAGGTTTTCATTACGACCGATTTCTGGGAAGAAAAGTCAATAACGGTCATTTTCGCTTGTAAGGTGAAACACTTCTTTTTGTAGATTATGTTCTAGTTGTTGCCCGCGACTTCGGCTGCGTGTTTTGTTTTAATACAAAAAAAGATATCCTAACTTCTTCAGTAGGTGCCACCAGGTGTTTAGAGAAATATAATGTAACCTTCATTTTTGAGAACATTTACTATTCATCCCAAGAAAATGTAGTTAAAACATCCACATGAACCTCTTTTTTCAAAGTTAAAATTTGTGAAAAAAACGCTTAATCTTTGTACAGGTAACGTGTTATTGATAAAAACTGCAAATAACGATTTTTAAGCTCGACTGCGCAGCTTTATAAAAAAAAATGATCACTAAATTATAATAAACTTATACTTTCTAGACGAGATGAACACGTCTATTAGAAATGAATATTAACAACACTCTTCCGTTATTTCTAGTTAATTACATAACTGTACAGTTTAACAGTTAACACGATAGCAAATATCATAAAATCTCTCATTGGAATTACTAATCTATAACCGACAATTATCTTTTGTAGAGTACCGCTCTGAACACCGTATTTACAAAGATTACTAGTGTAAAGATTGCTGAATTAATTACTGGGACCTCAAACACATTAAAAAATCTGTGATCATTTCAAATTAGGTAAGGGGGGGCTTAATATTTAGATGTCGTGTAGAGGAGCCGTTACAAAATTTTATTTTAAGTACATAAAAGTTAAAAACAAGCACATTTTAAATTAAATAAAAGTTGGAAGCAGGCGGGAGGCATTCCATTTTTATATTTTCAAGCTCTAAAGGGTCCCGCCTGCTTCCAACTGCTTTTCAGTGGATGATTTTTTACTTAAGTTTTTTTACCGCAGGCGGATTTTTTAGTAGTATTTATTACTTCTTTTATATTTTCAGCTTTTTAGTACCAATGTGAAAGTTAATTTTATACGATTTATCACTTCGAATAACTTTTAAACATATAAGTTTATCACCCTTTGAACCCTTTACTGTGATACCCCCTCGATGGTATTGGAAGCAAAAAAAAATCGAACCTCACGTTATGGCACCCGAAATCCGCCATCTTTAACCAATTCAACCCATACAAAAGCGACACTGAATACGTAACTCTTTAATGTAAAGCTATTGTCTGCATTTACAAAACGAGAATTTCACAAAACTATATTTAATGGCATTTTTGATAAATACATTATATTCTTCATCATTATTTCAGACTACTTTTCATACTCAAGTAATTAATAACACAACCACAAAAATATCGCAAGTAAAAACTACAATGAATTCGAAAAACATTCCAGTTCCTCTTAGCAATTTCAAAACTTATAATGAGACTTGTACCTTTTACAAAAATGTTTCTGATTTCTTGGAAAGAAACTAACTGAAAGAAACTTTTGTTTAACTAGAGATTACTGAAATCGAATACAATATAATGTTTAATGATTATTTGGAAATGCCGCGGCTGAGCGAACACTGAATAATATTAGCGAGCACTAGAGCTAAAGCCACACACATAGACCGTCTTCTGTTCCTAGAAATATAACAATTACATGGCTAAACAACCATAAAATTAAGCGAATTACTGAGTTGGCACAAGCGCCACGTTTTATTTTAAATTCCACAACAAAGTAGATTCGATATTTCTTTCGTAATGGTATGCCATTTGCATTTTTATTATATGTTTATGTATTATCGGTGATTATTTTAGTACACGACTAGTAGGTCACCTATAAATGGACAACTTATAATAGGTTTTCCAACTATCAGCGGTAACGTGACAAATGGAGGGTAGATTAGAAGTAGTTTAGTGGACGTCAATGGATGTTTAGAAAATACTTTGGTGATTAACGGTCACCGAGCAAGTTCATATTTCATCGTGATGGCCATGGCCTGAAGGCTACTGTTTTACGAGCGCGAGGTTGCGACTTCGAGCCGGTTAAGTACTAAAGTGACCTTTAGATTTCATATAAATATACTTCAATACTTTCTAAATAATAATAAAAAAGAAGCAGCTAGTAGTTCTGCACGACATGAACCAGTGTTGTGGTTGATTCTCGAACCTTTCCGCGTATTTCTCATTTTTATTTTTGTCTTGCCTAATCCATGTACCCACCCACTAATTGTTCCTCTGTCAAACGTTTAATACGCTTTGCTTTAGTTTGGTTGTTTTGATACGTCCGGGAATATGGTATTAAACTGATTCTATGAAGACGTTCAGAAGCGTAGTTTTGGATTTCTCGGGATTCGTAATTTGCAATGCTGATTGGAGCACAGACCACAGACCTACCGAAATTTCCCGGAAGTCGGGGTATGCGACCGACCTGGATAGGAACAGTTCTGCGAAAGCCGCTCAATATTGTCCAAAACTTTCTATCGTTACAAGACGGAACTGTTACTTTTTGAATACCATCTGGATCTGTACTCCATTGAGTAATTCCGTTATATCTACTGGGTAGTATGAACGTATCGTTTGCAAAGTTAACCAGTACGTATATGAGTGATAAAGCATTATCGGTATGAATTCTGCGAATATGTTTATTCAGCCCAACTCTTCGCGTCTAATAAAGAAGTACCGAGAACAACGGTATTCACTGTGAAAATGAAATCGGAGTGTGCCAGCCAAGTTCTACGAAACGGCATGACCTCCCTAAATAAATACTTGGTTCGGGTTTTCGTTCTGAATATGTCGGTACGGTAAGTCACCTTTGTGACATTTTAATGAAACTTTATCTAAAAGGTGAGCTTCAACTTCTGAAGAACCATCTACATCTTTTAAGATGTAGCAGTAAAATGAACGTATTTGACATAATGTTTAGCATAAAACATGCATTTTGTATAGGGCATGTGAGATTTGATATGTACACATCATGACAATAACGTAATGTAACGTGTCATGTATTTTGTTTAATTCACGATCAACTAAGCATTCCTGACAATACTTTAAAATAATAATAGCGACTATAATACTGAACCGTTAGCATCTGCATCCACTACATAAAGTCGTTAATCCCACGGGAACAACGAAAAGCCGTCTAATTGCGCTAAATTGTATAAAATAAATCATCTTTATAAACTGGGGGGCTTATGCTTATTCAATGGGTGGCAGCTGCGCTATACGAGTCCGCGTTCGCGCCAATGACAGCCGGCAGATGGTTGTGAAAGCTGCGCAGACGCAGGTAAGGGATTCCGAGAACGCCGAATATAATCGCACTACGAGGAACTCGCTCTCTATGGCACGCTCAAATGCGAATCGAACACCTGCGCGCGCGACCACGCTACGGCCATTATACTCGCAACGGTTTTTATTGCGCCCTGTCGAAACGTTGAAGAGGATGTTAATTGAAACGAATATATGCATTGTTGGACGTACCCTTTTGTTGAGTTTATACGAGGGGATCGAATCGGCTACAAACTGTGCTTTAGCTGCGATGTGCTATTATGAGCTTTCATTTATAAAATCACGCTATATTACATATATAGCTATCTAGTATATAAGCTTATGTTGCAAAAGTGAAAGTGAGTCACAGTCAATCCGTTCTGTACGGTTTTTTATATTATTTGAAAATTGATTAAAGTAAAGATATAAAATTTAATTAAACTTTACAGTTTTCTTGGAGAACGTTTATCATCCCAGAAAATTTGGCTAGAATTTTACAAAACCTATTAACATTGTTATTAAAAATGGCCCAAAAAAGATGCTAAGTGCGGGAACAGCCCAGCTAACCTAACCTAACATCGTTATTATTATAAGCCTAGTATAACAGCAAGAACATTATGCAGAGGGAACGAGCTGACCGTTTTTGAAACATCTATTCTCTTATTACTTTGTGCCTACCCGGAATTTCACATTTTGCGAACAAGCCTTATAAACGATTTCAGGAAGTAACCAAGTACAATGTTTCGACTTCCCGGAGATCCACAAGGTTGTTCCGCGTAATTTCGCATCTCGAATGTCGGAAAATTTTCTATATCCTGTTTTAAGAACTAAAGAGATGTTCCATTTAAAAAAAAAAGAATATTTGTGACCGACTTATTCAATCCTTAATAATTTTGTATTACCCAGTTACTGGGTTGTGGAGGCAGTCGCTTCATGTAAAATACTAGTACTCAGCTGCATCAGGTTAGACTGGAAGCCGACCTTAAGATAGTTTAAGAAAAGGCTAGGCAGATGATGATGAATCAGAAGTATGAATGTGGATGGTATAAGAGTAGAGGAAGACCAAAGAAACGATGGATGGACTGTGTGAGGGATTATATGGCAGGGGAGGGAGGTGTCCGATGAGATGATAAGTATGGAAGAAAAAGACACGCTGCGCCGACCCCAAATAAATTGGGATAAGGGCAAGAGAATGATGATGAATCAGAAGTAGGATAGGTCGCTTTATGAATCATTTCTCACATTGAATGAAACACAAGAGCAAGCTAGACAAATGAGCGTGCTGATGACTGATCGCTTTATCTAATCTTTTTATCGAAACGCAAGCTACTTTTCACATTTGTCATTGTTATGACGACTAAGTTTCTTTATTTTGTATTCCAGGTAGGTTGTATTGTAAGTAGTCACGTCAATGAAGCTTTGTCCTCGAAAGGGGCATACTTCCATGGTGTAAAGGCAGAAAAGGAAATGTCAAAATTTCAATAACGCGTTTACTGTGATTTGTTTACGTTTCAATACTAAAAAAGAAATAAATAAAACATTGAAGAAACAGAATTCCTCAAACTCATGCGTCTACTATAATATTCAGCAGCTATCGAGCAATAACTTGCAAAATCTAGTTTGGTGGACTAGGAGCGTTAAGTTAGCCAAATGGGATCCTAGGATTTACATTCTTAATACATAAACATCGCAATACCGAGGCGTAGTAAAAGGTAAAGCCATTCAACTCACAGGACACAAAAGACTGTCCATAGTGAACAGTTGCTACCTACCTACCTAACTATACGCGATAGAATTGACTAATGGAAAGTAGCCAAACACACGATAATACGTCAAATTGCGATGTTATTAAGTTTCTCCACAACAACGCCACCGGAATATTTGGCAGTTACGCCCAAAATACATCGGTGTTCGAAAGTTTACAATGAATTTCACGTAAGCGATTCGATTCTACAAAAATAAACCGCGTAGTGGAACAACAAGTCTCAAAAATCTATATAATTTACGACAAATACTGTTGCAACCACGAGTGACAGTCGATTACGGAATTTCAAGCAGTACCTACGTCGTACCTGACCACATGCTTAAATGCTTTTCTATAGAACTTACACACTAACGTAGGATCCATGCATTAATATTGTAACCACGTAGAAGCTCTAAAAATTGAACATTGAATTGACCGAATTGACGTCATGATAATAAATGAGAATTCAATACGATTAACACACACAGCGGCAGTGCATACATGATGGCTGTAAAACACTAACATTTTTTTTGGGATTTTGTAAAAGACAAAATACAATTTATTGCTTGTACACATCTACTTAATGTTTTATAGTTAAATACAAAAGACATCGTGTCTTTGACTTTAGCCATTGACATGGTCAATTATTGTGCCATAGCGTGGGTACTTGGGTAGAATCACGTAATATTCTTAGAACATAATTTAGTATAGGCCTCACAGGCCTAATATAGTTTAAGTCTTTAGGATTCAGAAATTTAGAATACCTACCTACCTAAATTAATTTATTATTTTAAAACTTGTTGATTACTTCGATATACTTAATTATAGGTTTAACTTTATTGTACTGGGCGTAGGATGATTCGCGTTATTTAAGTACCTACCGGTTTGGCTACTTTCACAAACAACGTTCTATTCCGAAGACCTTGTATTTCGCTGGCTGCAAGTGTCTAAAAATACAACGACTAATGACTAAAATTAAGAAAACCAAACGAACTTACTAAATTCTTGTCTCCGCTCAAAGTTTGGCGGTTGAAATGTGGTTCCACTAAAGAAGACCAAATTAATGCGAATCACATTTATACAATTTTATAACAAAACTCAATAAAATCAGCCATTATGACACAAATTCATAACATTGAATTTATTCAAAACAACGATGCGATGACACCGACACTGGTAATATTTTTCGAACTCAAAATGGATGAATGAATAAAAAAAGCGTAACTAGAGTTGCAAGCATCACCATAGTCAATTCGCTCTGGTAAACGGGTCACGCGTTACTAGGAATTCTAATATTCGTCATGTCATAAAATATTTTTGAATGGTTTATTATTTATTTATTTAAATTCTTACGTATTACAAAAAAAAGTGTGATTGTTGAAAACGGTTAATCAACAAGTGTTTCTTGTAGATTAACCGTTTTATTTATATGTGGCACGGTTAAATTTCGTTGGGTGGGGTCCTTTTAGTTAGTGTAAATTTGAGGGAAGTAAATGGAAGTGAGAGTTAATTGCCAAAAACGTAAAAAAAATATTTTGAATTTCACGGGCTACGGGTTTCAGTGCATCGTCCATATGAACTTTCGATTATTTTTATCATTCTTCGAATCTAATTCTAAATTATTTTGTTTGACATCAAAACTTCGTAAAAAGAGAAATAGTTTTACGCAGAATCGCCTAGCTACATATTACTGAATACAACACAATGTAATAGCAAATAACTAGATAACTAGTAATTATTGTCGGTGAATGAATTCTCAGAAGGCAGTGAACATTCGAGTTTCGTACCACTGTCTGTTGCTCAGCCTCGTCCACCAATCCCCTCCATCTGTTATATCGTCTACAGAGTAGCGCTGGCGGGCGTACGGCTACGGGCGTAGAGCCAGTTCAGTCGAGTCGCATAGCGCGACGGTCGCACCCGGTTCACACTACTCAAGCATTCCGCTTTTAGCGTTGCACATATTATTATTTTGAATACTTTACGTTACAATCACTTCGTGTATCAAGGGACTACTCTATTTTAGTTGTGTGTGAATACTGGATGACAGTAAATTGTGACAGTGACATTTGAAATGTATTTCGTGGAATAGTTTAGTGTAAACATATCGGAAAAGTTTGTCATTATGATTCAACAAGGAAGTGACAAAGTTGAATTAATTTAGTTTTATATTGTGCTCACATTTTGAATGCGGACGTGTTTAAGTGTTGCTATAGGAATGTGTAACTTGGATTGAATCGTGGCCTCCTCACGACAGGTGGGAGTAACACACACCAGACGCCGTTGTTTGAACAAATGTGCTTTATTGAAAGGCGAGAAACAACAATTTGTCCTTTAAACATGACATTAGCAGCGAGGTTATCTCCACAAAGTAAGTTGTTTGGTTTTAGCGGTAAATTATTGGTGTGGCGAAGAGTTGGGCAGTGTTAACAGATCAAAAAGCTATTTGAGTTATGTTGTTTTTTTATCGAAAAAGGTTATCAGAAAATGCACAAAATTATGTATATTATGTATTATGCACTACAATATTACGAATAAAACTGTAGTAGACCGAAAAAAGATAAAAAAATATAGCAAAGGCAATAACAGAAATGTCTGAAAAAAAAAATCGTTCAAGACGTGTAAACATTATTTGCATGTGGTTCATACATTGTTTGATTAGCACAATTCACACAGCCTCCTTATCACCAGTATGTATCTAAAAATAGTGTGATAAAAGAGCAAATATGTCACCACTGATAAAAGCAGAGAGTTTCATAGGAAAAATCCTTATTTACTTTATGAAAATATACTGATTATATGGTACTTATTAATTAAAAACGTTAATTACAATATATCAAAACCTTTAAATTAAATACCTCACATGTGTTGTTTTTATTGAGGCTACTGATTATAAATGTTAATTGTCAATAACATAAATTAGGATTTGTGTATTTTGATTACTTTTAATTTATTCAACCATGACATGATTAATTAACAAAGAATAACCATTTCTGATAATTTCTCTGTTCATTGTGTTCTATTTGTAAAAGTGTTACAATATATAATATATCAACAAAAAAAAAGTAATTACATCTATCAACAAAAAATCACTTGATTTCCACTTTCAGTTTTTCAATCTATCTTTATTAGCTAGTTCCATATAATTTAATAATTCCAGCATGTAAAGCCATGTCCTCCATATCAGTTTCATTGTCTGTAATCAGTAACGGATCACAATCTTGTCCATTCACCTTTTATGAATGTAGTTCCGATGAAGGCTAAAAATTATACTAATGGAAGATTAAAATGCATGTTATGAGGTTTTATCACTGCGTTTTTCAAAACGGAAGAGTTCTTTCATTGAGGAAATTGTAACTTCAACTTATCTTAAATCTTATTTCCTTAGAAACTAAAGCAAGATAACTCTTACTGGAAAATGATAGCGTCCCACTGATGTATTTATTGTAATGTGAAACAAATATCCTAACCGAGATTCTTCATCTTTCCAGATGCCTGTGTGGAAGTGGCGGTGCCGCTGAGTAGTTGGTCGACAGGAGTAGCATGCTGCCCCAACTGCAGGCACGAGCTGCGGGTCTCTTTGGCCCCCAGCGCCGGCAAGTGCCACGCCGCCCACACGCCACCCCCCTTCACGGTCCAGCCAACGTACTTGCCACACTCACCTCTCACAGCACCGCTGTCACCCCTCATACCCTCGCCTTACAATGATGAGCTGAGACGGCTAGCGGACACCCTGAGAGCCCTACGGCTGTCAGGCTGGTACTACGGCAGTTTGGACTGGCTGGTGTGTATTTTTCTGCATCCTAGCGCCATCTCTTGGCATTATTGCGAACTAAAGTTACAATTGCAAATTACACAAGTCTGAATTCTAAATTTGTAATACCTCAAAATCAATGTTTATCCTTCCTTGACAAGTTTCCTAGAGGGTAAAACTTTAAGCAGATTTTTTATCGTAATTACGTTTAGTTTATAATTCAGTTTTCCGTATAAATTAATGAATCACAGATAATGGCTCAAACATTTATGGTATTCTATGATCGCTAGTTGATTGACGAGTTTGGTACAATGTAATAATTAATTTGCACAGGTATCACAAAGTTATTTTTTCTCCTTGAAATAACTGTTCGTTTTTATGACATCATCTTGTGGTGCATTAATCAAATAGTTATTTGTTAAATTTCTTAGTACTTGATCAAAGATAAAATAAGGTTGAAGTTCAGTGACCTTTGAAATCTTAATCACTGTAAAATATTGGTCAATGACTTGTGTATTGCAACTTTTATAATTATAACATGAAGAATGAGAATAGTAGCTCTTTATCTAGTTGTTTTTAATTAAGTACTAGAGAGAGATTAACAATTTCTTTGAATTGAACACATTACCATGTCTGGGATATTTTAGGTACCAAATTTAATTTGTTTTGACTGTAAAGTGTCTGTAAATCACTTCAAATATTTCCTCTTTCTTTGCAGGGTGCCCGAACAGTTCTAAAAGATGCGAGTGTTGGCGCCTTCGTGATCCGGGACTCCGGCGATAGGAACTTTATATTCTCACTGTCAGTACAGACGGAGCGAGGGCCCACATCTGTCAGGCTGCACTACGAACAAGGTTTCTTTAGGTAAGCCGAACTTTTTGTTGAATTACGTACACACGGCTACACATCAACCTATGCATTTCCAGTATAACATAGCCTCGCTGTGTATAGATTTCCAATACAATGAGAGATCCGCATAAACTGGTTTTATGTAGCTTGATTAGTTGCCGTACGCATGTGTGACAGTAAAGATATAAGATCAAACAAAACAAACAAAAGTCGACTATAAGTAGATAGCTGATAAGTTCGTTTTATAGTGTCAAAAAATTTAATTGATAAACGTGTATGGATATCAATAGAAACTGAACCACATGTAATACAGTTAAGGTTCATAATTCCAAATTAGTTTATTTGTCATTAAATGAACATGTTAGTAGGTAGCTAATGCATTCGGAAAATTGGAAAGTGATCTTGATGAGTCAATATTCAACGAACAATTTACCTAAACACGTCATTTAAAACGATGTATCCGGAATTTATAATTAAATGAATAATTGGGAAATATTACCGCAATGGGAGAGCTCAAGTATTCCATTATTCTGCCTGACTACAGTATCGTTGCGTCATATAATAACGTGTAACTCTGTTACGTCACAAGTTCACAGTAATTCGGTTGCGAAGCTACTTGTGCCACTGTTGACTCGGCTCTCGTCGTTTTCCTTAATTTTATTGTCACATTTTTTATCGGAACTTTTTTGGCCAATTTGTTCTGCTAACCGTGACGATAAAAATCAATGCTCATTTTTTCCGTATTCATCTTAAATTGGTATCTCAAGTAAAGATCCATAGTGGCACGTAAAATTGAACATTGAAATCCATTGGCTGCCATGAGTATTTATTTAGGACTAGCAAATGCCCGCGGTTTCGTACTACGGGGTTAAAAAGTATCCTATGCACTATTCCAGACTATATCTATCCCTGTTCCTAATGTTATCCAGAACGCGTAGCATGACCACTGTACAAAAGAGTTTTGTCTACGCAAGAAGCGACATAATGACAGATTGACAGTGACAATCTGTCTTTTTGTCGATCCTTCCGTCGACATAACCCGTTTCTACAGTGGCCATGCTACGCGTGCATCCATTAGTATTAGTATTATCCATTTAGTAGTTTTTGCGCGCAAGAGATATCCATCCATCTATCCTCACAAACTTTCGCGTTTATAATATTAGTAGGAAGTAGGATTATCAACGAGCTACCCTCAAATGTATCTTCTACAAATTAAAACTACTACAGAATACACTATCCTGTAAGTTACAACAATGTCAGTTGTTAATGTTGTGTGATTTGTTCACAGGTTAGACTGCGACAGGCCTCTGGCGAGGTACATGCCGCGGTTCCGCTGCGTGGTAGAGCTAGTGCAGCACTACGCGCGCGTGGGAGAGCGCGGCGCGGCCGGCACGGTGTGGGTGGACCGCGAGGGCTGCCCGCACTCGCCGGTCATGCTGAGCGCACCACTCCGCAAGGCACCGCCCTCACTGCTCCACGCCGCGCGGCTCGCCGTCCACAAGGCCCTCGACTCCAACCCCCTCACGCCAAAACTATGGTGCGCCCCCAAACACAGGCTGCTTCCACTACCTTCCACATTAATAGACTATCTCGGAGAATATCCTTACTCGATCTAACACTCCGAATTATTTAATCTTAGTAATTTATTTAGTCCAATCTGAACGACGCCTAGTGAAGATATTAGTTATTATGGATTGAGAGTGATCATCGCTCCGGCTGATTGTAGATTGATTCCTATGATTGGGTGGCGGACGGGTCGACGTACTGAGCTGCTAGATTCCTAAGGTGGACTTCGTGTTTGCATTATCATAATATTATAATCTTATTTGTACAAATTAAAACGCATTGTAATGTCTAGTACAGGTTGCTAGAAAGGGCCGGATCCTTTTAATACCGACTAACAAAATAATTTATGAATAGTTAAATTAATAATGTTAACTGTATTATTTGTAAGTATTGAATATGGGACTCAACTATGGTATTTAGTGAAATGTTTACGCAGATTATTTTTATTAAGCCAATTATTCTGTGTCTGTATATAAAGATGTTTTGAGAAAATAACGCAAGACTGATTCCTTGAACTTCAACTATTGTTTGTGTAATAGTTTCCTGTATACTGTTCTGTAAATGTATCTCCATCGTATGCTCCCCGGCGCCGCGTTCCGTCTGTACTGAGTAATGGTCGCCGACACTACGCTAACGATCCCCTGCTGATATTATTATTGTAGCAAATTGTTCACTAATGCCTATTCTTGTCCATCGTCTTAGGAAGTCATCACATTATATAATAGAGCTATATTTTTATTTATTTATTCTTGGTTAAGTTAGAATTATTCATCAACCTTACATTGTAATTATTAGTTTTCTTGTTCCTATCCATGGTTGGTTTAGACACGCATCTCTTCACGCTGCACAACAGTCTCGGCACACAGAACGCATAGTTATAAAACAAAGTGCCATCAAAATAATAATGAACCATATTGAGAATTTACTTTGTCATATTAATTCAAATGGAAGTATATTTGAGGCTGAACATGTACATAATTCTTGTTTTGTTTTTCTATTTATTTCCTTATTTTAATAAGAATTGAGAAAATGTGAGTATATTTTCGGCACAGGTTGTAAACCATGTAATGGTTTGGTGTGTATCATATGTGTTTTGTTTGCGTGAAACTTAGTAACTTTCAACGAAATTATTGAACATCTTGAAATATACGATGTAAGTACACACGGCGACACACCAAGCTATAGGTACATTCCCAGTATAAGAAGCCTCGCTTTGTATAGATTTCCAATACAATGAGAGATTCGCATAAACTGGTTTTGTATTTCTTGATTGGTCTCCGTGCGTACTACTGAGTATGGATTCATTTATGCAAAGTTTCGCGCAATCAAGCACTTTAGCGTGCGGTGGAAAGTTTGGCTAGTGACATTCACTAATATAGAATAGATCATGTATGTACCTTGAATAATCTCAATTAGAGTAAACATAAGCTTCACACTATGAATATGTTTTATTAGTAAAATACGCATCATTAAAATAACGTAATGAGCCACAAAATTAATTTAAATAACTTGTAGTTATTATTTGTCAGGTGTATGTGTTTAATATAATCAATTATCCTTTGAAACGGAGTTATTTTTCTACCATTCTGTAAGGGGAAAGCACCAATTAAATAAGTGTGACATAATAGAGAATACTTGTGTTTAAATGTTTGTATACTAATGTATTGAAAGAACTGCAAATAATTTATATACAAAACAAAATATACATTCTGCCTATAGCTTTGCATTTCATTTATAAGCAACCCTCTGTCCCACGAGTATCCTTTGCTCAATATAAACGGCTACAATGCCCCATGTATTGGGTCCTGGGGGCCTACTCTACGTCCGTAAACGAAAATACGGGTTCGTCCGAGCTAGCCTACTTCTATAATACTTTGGATTCATGAGTTTTGAAAATACATGGGAATAAGGATAAGACAACCGTCCAATCAACGAGTAGAATACTTATTTCCAATCGTGTTGTTATAAATTTTTAATTCGGGCCGCTAACGATATTATTTATACGGTAGCGATACGGAGTAGGAAACGACCGTAAGTTCGGTCAAGATTAAGTATGTTTCGATAGTAGACCCCCAGCACTATGCTGGAAACTAAATGGGCTCCCAGAGCATACATACTAGCTAGCTGCTTTGTCTTGATAGTACCTAGTAAACGAAGACGAACGAAGTAGTGGGTGACTTGTCTAAGTAAAGTTGACAAACACTCTCCAAGTAATTGAAAAAAAAAGCGTTTATTCGTGGTTATATCCGTGTTACAAAACATATAACTTCTTCCAAACTGTAAAACAGTTTGTTTGGCAAATATAGCTCCCATAAACAATTTTATATTTTCATGTACCTATTTGTTAGTAGGTACTTTTCCATCAATAACAAGGATACTTTTACCTACAACTAAACACACTTATTTTATACATAAGCTAACTATATTATTACGTAATGCTAATAACATTTTAAGTTACGTAACAGCATTTCAATTCACTACGGTGAAGCCGCAAACATGAGCTAGTAGTTATGACATAAATATATAAAGAACAATAAATAATCATAATGAATCTACACATCACTAGTTCAAAAGGTGTTAAAAAGAAACTTCAGCATTTTATGTACATTGTTATCCCAGGGGTGAAAGTAACTTATTTAGTCCCGAGACGGGGTTTGGCGCCCGAATAAAGTGAGGGCGCCAATAGTTCGGGGGACTAAATAAGTCTTTAACCCGAGGTAAATACTGTGCTTTTCATTACGAATACAAGGAAAGTAAAATAAAAACATGAATTAGTTAAAGAAAAAATTTGTAAATTTTATTTCGGATTGCCGCTTTCCCGCCTGTTTTGTTTTTTTTCTGTGGCCAGCCAGCTATTCAGCGATAATTTTTCATTTTCGTCATTGAAAAAATGGTAAATATTTTGCCCAACTCTATGTTATTTTAAAGAAATTGTTGAAACTAAATTATAATAAAGTTATATAAAAAATATATATTCTTTAATTAATAATTAACTATAAGTTATTTCAATTTTACATCGTGACTGCATAGAAAGATGGAACATGGTTCAATAAAAATGTCAAAATAGAACTAGTTTTTTTTTAATAATTTGACATATGTCAGTTGAAAGCGATTCTCTCTAGGGATGAAAAGTATTACTTCCCGCTCCTCAGGCAACTTCAGACCTACTTTCAGAGTATGAGTGATGAAAAAGACATTTTCGTGGTACATAAAGCTATTTTCAAAATCGGTATGTCATTAAAAATTGTTGGTACTAAGCATTTAGTACATATTTGTCCATAATAATTAGTATAAGTGGGTAATACTATTTTTTTTATTTTTAAATGTTTTTTTTTGTATTGTTTTTATATAGGAATATTTAAAAATGTAAAAAATAAGATGTACAAATGAATAAACGAGTATAAGTGGGTAATACAAATCTTCTAATGCATTCCTTTGAGGTCTTATGCGTACCGTCTCGATTTTAAACTCATCCTTGCAATAGTTTTATATATAGCCAATAACAATACCACCTTTCGATGAACCGGCAACATCTTTCATTCTAAAAATAATTCTTCATAATCACTACTTTTACTACTTACGTGTTTTTATCAACTAATAATTTCATGTATCTGATTTTGTACAAATTTTATTTTATCTAAATACTAGCTGCCCGGACAGACTTCGTTCTGTCAAAAGTTAAAGCAATGCACTTTTCCTACCTACCTACCCTACCCTACCCTACCCAACCCAACCCTACCCACCTACCCTACCCAACCCTACCTACCCTACTCTACCTACCTACTACCTACCTACTACCTACCTACTCTACCCTACTCTACCCTACTCTACTCTACCCTACTCTACCCTACTCTACCCTACTCTACCCTACTCTACCCTACTCTACCCTACTCTACCCTACTCTACCCTACTCTACCCTACTCTACCCTACTCTACCCTACTCTACCCTACTCTACCCTACTCTACCCTACTCTACCCTACTCTACCCTACTCTACCCTACTCTACCCTACTCTACCCTACTCTACCCTACTCTACCCTACTCTACCCTACTCTACCCTACTCTACCCTACTCTACCCTACTCTACCCTACTCTACCCTACCCTACCCAACCCTACCCTACCTACCTACTACCTACCTACTACCTACTACCTACCTAAAAAAAAAAAAAAAAAAAAAAAAAAAAAAAAAAAAAAAAAAAAAAAAAATATCCTATGTCCTTCTCCTGGCTCTAAACTACCTCCCTGCCAATTTTCAGCTAAATCGGTTCAGCCGTTCTTGAGTTATAAGTGAAGTAACTAACACGACTTTCTTTTATATATAGATGTTTTAAATGTGTTAAGTACCATAGCATGCCAGTCCATATGAAAGTGGCGTGTCCACCAGCACATAGTAGACCGTGTACAAAGTGGCCCAATCCAGAACGAAACTAAGGTGATGGTATTTTACAAGCACTAATCAGAGTTTGTCACAAAGGTGTGCTAAGTGTGTTTTCCACGAGAAGCTGTTGTCTATAACTAAACCCAAGTACAAGGAAATACAAAGGAATACAAGTACATACTTGTATTCCTCCACCACCTCAAAATCTGCACACACACAATACGTCGCGCCGTCATCGTGCAGGCCACAGAACATATTATATACAATACATATAATATACAATACATAATGTACATATTGTACCCTTAGCGGGGTGCAGGCACTCATAGCTATGCCCCTCCCCACAACGCGCGCGCGGTGGACGTGTCAGTTTTTAAGACAAGGAGACCGTATACGCATACAGCTTGGCAAAAAAGAGTGTGGAATGAATGAGGTCGCCAGTATCGCAATTTTGGCAACCCGTAATATTACGACTCAACAGATTTTGATACTTGTTACTTTTAGGGATATGATCCCAATTCCAAGTGGGTGGTTCAGTCCCTCGGACGCTACGCAAACACCATGGAAGGCTTCAATGTCCAGTACGATTTTTAGTTCCAACTGCCACCGCCTCAGACTCTTTTTTGCCAAGCTGTACAATTGTACATGCCTTTTAATTTTTCAGCACTCAACGCAACTTTACACGTAAGAGAAAATAGCATAGCAAACTGAAAAACAAAATGTCGTTTGTTAGCAATTAAATACTGAAACATCTTCCAACATGATCGATTTATTCTGTTGGTGTAAGCCTATAGCTGTATAACTCACACCAACTAACTTGCACGCAGTTATCTTGAATTAAGATTTGGAATATATTAACTGATACTCGGATTTTTGGTAACAAATAGATATATTTTATACCATCAGAAAAATTCGTGACACAGTAAGAAAAAACAATTAACACACAATAAAAATAGATGTCAGATTTAAAACTAGTTCATTCGACCTTAAAGAATTTACATTGAAGTATAAGAAACCTCCTTTCTAACACTCCTCCTCAATGAAATAACTTTATAGTATCTGCATCCTCATCATTAGAATCAAGCACTCAAATTCATCTCTTTCACACAAAACTCATTCTTACATCGTGGCAAGGACTTTGTGAAAATATCTGCAGTCATTGCCTCAGTCTGCAGGTACTCCACCTTCACAATGTTATCATTCAATGCATCTCGTATGTAGTGACATCTCACATCTATGTGTTTTGTCCGTTGATGATGAACTGGATTCTTCGCTATCTGAATAGCTGACTGACTATCAGAATATAGCATGATAGCTTGGCGTTCCTTTCCAGTAAGCTCTTCTATAAGCCGCTTGAGGAACGTTGACTCTCTGCATGCTTCAGACATGGCTATATATTCAGCCTCTGCACTAGAGAGGGCTACTGTACGTTGCTTCTTGCTTTCCCATGATACAGGAGCTCCTCCATAAATGAATATGTAACCAGAAAAAGATTTCCTATCACTGATATCTCCGGCATGGTCAGCGTCTACGTATCCAACTAGAAGTTTTCCTGTCTTCTCAAAATTAAGTTTATAATTGATTGTACCCTTCAGGTATCTCAATAATCTCTTTGCTACACTCCAATGTTCACTTGTATAACAACTATTGAACTGGCTAAGATAGGCAACGGCATAACTTAAATCAGGTCTCGAGCAAACAGCTAGATACATAAGTGACCCAATTAGTCTCTGATAGGGAATATCTTTAGGTGGGATGAAATTCTCTTCCACAGGTCTCTCCAGTTTTCTACCAGTCTCTAAAGGTGTCTTTACTGGTTTACAGTCAGACATTCCAAACTCTTTTAGAATTTTCTGAATGTATTCACCCTGACCAACAGTAATCTTACTACCATGTTGTTGTATTTTCATTCCTAGAAAGTTTTCTACTTTTCCCAAATCCTTCATTTCGAACTTGGTTTTCAATTCGTTCTTGACTTTTTCTTTCTCAATTTCATTATTGTAAAATATCAAGATATCATCCACATACACTGCAATGTAGACTATGTTATTTCCTCTTTTTCTAAAGTAAACACATGGTTCATTTTCAGATCTCTTGAACTTCATCTCAATGAGAGCATCATGTAATTTCTTATTCCATGCTCTGGGTGCCTGTTTAAGACCATACAGGGCTTTCTTTAACAGACATACGTAGTCTTCTTTGCCTTTCTCTTCACAAAGCTTAGGTTGTTTCAAATAAACTCTTTCCGTCAAATCTCCATTCAAAAATGCTGTGACCACATCCATCTGGTCAATAGAAAGATCATTATCAAAAGCAATAGCGAATAATAGTCTCAATGTGCTGTGCCGAATCACAGGCGAGAAAGTCTCCGTGTAGTCTTGTCCAAATCTCTGTGTAAAACCACGAGCTACTAGTCTAGCTTTATATCTATCTTTCCCCCCTTTTTCCTTTTTAATTTTAAATATCCATTTTGAATCTACCACATTAAAATTAACATGGGACTTATCCAGCTTGACTAGGCTCCAAGTGCCATTCTTCTTCAGGGCATTTAGTTCAGCATTAATGGCTTCCTGCCATTTGTCTCTATCATGTCTGCTGAGAGCTTCTTCGACAGTGATTGGATCATCACTGTGTCCTTCCGTGGCATTATACAAATAAAAGTTATCGTAACTTTTGGGCTTTCTATCACGTTGTGGATATCTCCTGTTATTATCCACTTGTGTTTCTGGTGGCAATCGCTCCTCCTGAACGTTTACTGTTTCAAGTGTCTCGTTTCTTTCGATTTGAATCTCTTCTATTGTAGCATCTCCAGTACAATCTTCAAAGCTATCTTCGTAATCCATAGTTTCTTTCGTAGTAATCTCCTCATCAGGGTTACCCTTGTTTTGCGTCAGTTCTTGCTGCCTTTCATTTCCATGTATTTCAACATTTAGAAACTCACTAGGAGCATTCTCTTCTGGAACTACCTTTTCTCTTTTATTGAAGAATTGGTTCTCGAAAAAAGTCACATCTCTTGACTTCTGAAGCTTAGCTGTGATGGGGTCACAAAGCCTATATCCTTTGGATTCTGCGCAATATCCTACAAAGATCATCTCCTTGCTCTTCGCATCGAGCTTCTTACGTTTAGCTTTGTCGATGTGCATGAAAGCTTTACAACCAAAAACTTTCAGCCCACGTAAGTCGGGTTTTAGTCCTGACCAAGCTTCATAGGAAGTCACCTCAACTGCCTTTGTTGGTGAGCGGTTCTTCAAATACACTGCTGTATTGATTGCTTCTGCCCAGTACCTTCTGTCTAAGTGCGCTTCCTCTAGCATACACCTAGCCTTCTCGACTAAAGTACGGTTAACACGTTCAGCAACGCCATTTTGTTCGGGGCAGTAATCAACGGTTAGTTGATGAATAATCCCATTTTCTCTAAATAGTTGACTTACCTCTTTGTTCACGAACTCCTTTCCATTATCAGACCTGAATATTTTTATCTTTTTATTCATTTGATTTTCTACAAGTGACTTGAATTCCACTATCTTAGAAAAAACTTCACTCTTCTTTTTCAAGAAATAAACGAATGTGTACCTCGTTTTATCATCGATAAATAAAAGAAAATATTTCATGCCGCCGTGCGAGTCCATACTCATTGGACCACAAATGTCTGAATGTATAAGCTCAAGTACTTCAGTTGCTCTCGTTGTACTATTCTTATTAAATGGTGTTCGTGTTTGCTTACCCTTGAAGGGTAAGCAAACACGAACACAGGGGCAGCAGCAGGGCTCACATTGTAAGGTATCCGGGTTTTTGAAACTTACTCCTGTCGCCATACCATCTCTCAACAGCTTCATGTTGGGTATTCCAAGGTGTGCCAGTCTCTTATGCCAAAGCTCGTACTCATCAGGCACGGAAACTGCTAATGCTGAGTCAGTTTCTGGAATATTGGATTTAAACTTATAAATTCCATTTTCACTATTACAGTTGTAACTCACTCCTCCTTTTATACAACATTCATCCTTGTCATATATATCACACCCTCTCTCGGAAAATACGACTACTTTGTTTCTACTCACCAATGTATCCACACTCAATAGATTCGCAGACAATCCAGGAACGTACTTTACCTCTTTTACTCCGAATTGCATACTACCATTATTAGTGACATCTCCTGAACCATATGCATACAACTTCTGACCATTTGCTACACTAATGTCCTGCACTTTACTAAAGTTTTTATAATTAGTCAGCCAATCCTTCCGATAGGTCATGATAGATGACGCTCCTGAGTCTACTATCCACTCATTGTTGCTGCTGTCCATTGTATTGTATGCAAGTAATGTATATTCCTTCTTGTCTTTGTTTACATTGTTATTCTTGGGACAACTCAATGCTTTATGTGGTCCTCCACAGACAAAACATTTTATCTCTTTCTTTTGCTTCTCACGCTTCTGCTGCGTTTGCTTATTATTGCCTCCACTGTTCGAAGAACTACCCTTGTATCTTGAACGGTTATATCTTGCAATCAAAGCATTCTCGTTGGATGTCGAAGGTATTGGACTATCCTGTTGAAGCAGTTTGGTTTTGACATAATTTGATGTCAGTGTGATGTTGGCATTCTCTATTGTCATTTTCAGCGGTGCATATTCTTCAGTAAGGCCTTGTAGCATGATCGCTGCTATCAATTCATCGTCTACTTCTTTACCGATGTCACGTAACTGCTGAGCTACCTTCATCATAGCGGTGACATAGTCCTTCATACAGCTGAATTGCTCTAGCTTCAAGCTGACAAGGTTTCCCAACAACCGACATCTATTTATCACTCCTTTATCTTGGCAATTGTTCTCTAATGCTTGCCAAGCGTCTTTAGCAGTCTTAGCCCCCTGTACGTATACCAGTAGATCAGTATTTATCATAAGGCAGATCTTAGCGCGAGCCCTCTGGTCTTTCTTTGTAGCTTCTACGTCTGTGGCAGCTGGCGTAGTTGTTACGTAGGTCCACAGATCGTCATGAACTAATGACATCTGCATTAAAAATTTCCATGTCGAATAATTTGACGAGCCCTCTAACTTCTCGAATGCAGGTAAGCTACTACTAGACATCATACTAGTTTTCGTACTACTCGTACTTGTACTGCTATTGACCATTATTGTGTCTTCGATCATGATTTCTGTCCAAGATTATCAGAATACTAACTTACGAAGGGTCCATAACCTGTTGGTGTAAGCCTATAGCTGTATAACTCACACCAACTAACTTGCACGCAGTTATCTTGAATTAAGATTTGGAATATATTAACTGATACTCGGATTTTTGGTAACAAATAGATATATTTTATACCATCAGAAAAATTCGTGACACAGTAAGAAAAAACAATTAACACACAATAAAAATAGATGTCAGATTTAAAACTAGTTCATTCGACCTTAAAGAATTTACATTGAAGTATAAGAAACCTCCTTTCTAACATATTCAACCAAGAGGACAAGAGGGCTAGAATAGAAACTCAGCCAGTCTTTTATCGATCGATCATGCGAAAATCCAATAGGGCCAATAGGGTTGCGAATTCACACGGAGAAAAACGCGTCTCTGTGACAAAAAATATTTCGCTCCTATTGCCCTCCCCTTGGCAATGCCCATACTGCATGGATATACTATTCTTAGCACGGCCCAAGCTACATGGGCGTCGCCAATGGAGGGCACGCTCGGCGAGGTCACTGGAGGACGAATAAGCATAAGCTTGCTTGAACCTTATGTAGACTTATGTAAATAAATTAATTCCCTTAGGCGGGTAGTTTCATTTTGTTATTTATAAAAATGTAGGTTTACCAACAGCTTCTCTGTATGTACAACATTATAAAAGTTTTTACCGTCGTGGACTTACATAGTCGCCAGTCATGTTTTATTCTGCACATCAGTAACTCTGGAAATAACCAAACATTAGCGATTGAGTACAAAAACGAACCCGTCCCGAAACGCTTTGGTTGCTGGCAATGCTCGCTTCGCTCCTTCGCTTCGCTCAATGTCAATGAACGAACGGTCGCGTCGAACGGAACGTTGAACGAGGGACAAAAATGTCAAATGAAACGAAACGCAGTAATAAGTAATTTTGGGTTATTGTTTATTGATTGAACTTGTATTTTCATAATTATTCATATAATGTCATTAATTTGTAGAAATACAATGTGAAATAAAATAATTTTGGACCTTCGTCATGTCGGCTAATGGGAATGGCGGCTTTTATGCACCGCTGAAACAAATCCTTTCCGACTCGGAATCCGAGGACGACAAACTAGAAAATGCTATGCATATCAAAGCTACGGACAGTTGCAACAACTTGGACTTTAACAGTGGCTTACAGTCGTCGAAAAACTACAGCATAAGTGACATGGATGAGTTCAACACCAACGTGAACACGGTGGAAAGTACAATGGACAACGTAAGCTTCTTGCAATCCGATATCTCCACGAAGATGTCTTTCCCGCGCCGGTGTGCATTCATTGCCTCGATAGTAATGTGCATATTCACCGTCGTGATATTTCTGTGGGGCATACCTTGTTCTGAAGTCGGCAGCTGTGCCGCTAACGAATGGCAAGATAGGACGACCAGCTGGGAACTGCCTTACAACGAAATGGAATTGTCGGGAGCTGTGCAAGTTGTCGATGGTGCTATACCAAACACTAAGAACTTGATATTCATATACCGTGGCAATCACATGAGACTAGAACCTAAAAGCAGCAGTGACAATGTGAATGGCGTAGTCCTTATTGTAGGCAATTCTGGAAAGGTTGGCTGGTTCACTAGAGAGAGTAGGATACCAACTGATATTGATTGTCACCTACTTGATGTAAACCGGGACAAACAGAAGGACTGCATTGTGTCGGGTACAGAGGGATTACTGGCAGCTTTAGACTCTGTATCCGGAACATACTACTGGCACATACACAAGCAAGGCAAGGACTTGAACAAAGTAGTAGCTATAGATTTCCCAGTTATGGTGAAAGACATGAATGATGATAAAGTCAATGACTTGCTGACTGTTGCCACTGTGTACCCAAGCACAAATCATAACTCTTTATTGATGATATCTGGTGCAACAGGGACTATTATGGCTGAACCAATTCCTATTGACGATTGCCTGTCTGTAAAACTTCTGGCAGAGATGGACACAGTCACATACATTTGTAAGAATGGCACAACAGAAGCTGTGAGACTCATATCATTTACAGTATTAAAGAAAATGCTAAAGAAAGATCTACCTATAAATCACAACCAGCCTCCACCTACAGTCCTTAAAAGAATCAATATAAGCATGAAAAAGAATATTGGGAACACAATAGAAACATTCACAAATGGTCCAGGAAAATTGAAAGTCGAAAATTCAGGTGAATGCCCTAATTCTTGCCGAGTCTATCTCAAACTAATGTTGGAAAGGAATGGCACAACTAATGTTAGCTGGGAGTACACAGCCAACAATGTTTATGCTATGCGGCCCAGCTCTTTTGCCTTTGCAAACTCCATACGAGGGTTTGTGTTAAAATTATGACAGTGGAATAGTGCACACCTGGCAAAGGGTGCACTTAAAATTGACGAAGTCAGATACAATGTTCAGAACCAGAGTCCAAAGAACATCAATGACATGTTCTATCGGTCCACAATAGATGTTGCTTCAATATCGGCTTTCATCAAGTATACTAACTTTACAGTTCATGACATTTCGGAGAGGATAGTTCTGGTATTATTTGACAAGCTGCAGACCCACAATGTGAACATTAGTCAGACGGATATTGTGCAGATATGTGTGCGAGGACCTATAGAGAGCAAAACTCCACTTCCACTTTGCCAGCCTGACTTAGAATACCAGGAGAAGTCTTTGATGATTGCAGACTTGGATGGAGATCAGTCCCATGAACTAATATCATACTACAGTACCTTTGTGGCTCCTGAGTACACAGCAAAGAGTTCTAACCCCTATGATAACTGGAGCCTAACTTCCTTAGTGAGGGTTATTCGTTTAGAATCTGAATTACCTAAACTTTTTATTACTGATGTTTAAACTTACAGTATATAACCATATAATCATCCTGCTTTAGCATGTATTCTGCTGATATATACAGTTTCAATTTGCCAAAATATGTGATGCTAGTTTGCTGTACATGTAGCTTGGGCAGCTAGCAATAAGGTGTCTAGTCATTCATCTTGTATTTATATCCATTTTTAAATATTGTCAAAGGAAATAATGTAGACTTTTTCTGGCTGCATTAGAAATGTAATGACTTATGAATCAACTTTGAACTCTTCCCAATGTAAAGGAGAATGGTAAGGGAGAATATTTTGCTCCCAGTGATCAATTTACTAGTCAGTTAAATCAGGTTTTCCTTGACATATATTTACTTCATAGGATCTTCTAATTAGGATCATAATATTCATGCATGTAGTTTTACAATCGTTTTCGCCTGGAGTGTTCAATGTTTATTATAATTATAATCATACAATATTAACTATAGTAACTAAGTATTTCATGTACCTATTGATATTTATTTGTAGTCTTATAAGAATTAGGTAGTATACAGAGTGGAAACAACACTGATGCACAAACATTTACCACATGTTCAGTACATCATTCAGAACTCTCCCCCACACACAGACATTTTTCATCAGTTAAGGAAACAATCAGCTGTTGCATACATTTTGATGATGTAGGTATTGCTCTTTTGTAGGAAAAACAGCATTTTTTTAAAATGAACAATGAAAAATTTCTAGGTGGGGGTTGCAAATGATGTATTGAACAACACATGGTAACCGTTTGTGCGTTGGTGTCCTTTCCACCCTGTATAATTAAGACTGTATACCAAATAGTAATGTTAATCAATCTGTTTTCAAATATATTCAAGTATTAATGGGGCCCCCTGTGGGATTGTGTGATCTCAGGTTCATAATACAAGATAAAAAGGGCATATCTCCCAGGGCTGATTTTCAAGATTCAAATTACAACGAATGTCTTAATAAAATAGTAAAGCCTATTTTTTAAGGGAGCCTACTTAATTCTGGTATAAATACCCATTTTGGAGTATTGGCTGAACTCTCACAGATTCTATAGACGCGACATTGAATGCCGGTTTTTATACTGGCCCTGAATACTTGAACTATGGGCTAATTAAAGACGTCGACTGTAATCCCGGAACGGTTAGGCAGAGGTGTATCAAGATCTCCCTGGATTTAAGCCTAGAATCTCTATCTGAAACTGTTTTGACTGGCTATCTAGAATCTCAATTTGAATATGTTTTGGTCTGTGTGTGTTTGCTTCACTGATTGTCGATACCATTTCATTTGTATTAGAAAATAATATGCGGAGTGAAGTGCCTTAACGCGGGGGCTATGGAGTGGTTCTTTTGCGTCGATTCGTTGAAATAAAACTCTTATTACAGTATTCTGCATTTTTCTTAAAATAAATATTACTAAGTTTAAAAGGGATGTAGAGCAGAAACAGGTTTCCGCTCGGTAGGTAATTAAAAAATAAAACATTGTTAGTAATAATTGTATAAAGCTTTATTATAAACTAAGTTCCAAACACGACTTTGTCGCGTAAAATCAAATTTTACATAAATTTTGAAAACTTGGTCGGGAATTTACACGTGAGGAGCGGAGAGGAGACGAGACGTCCGGAAACCGACCAATTACATAGCTAGAAATCTACATCGCGTCTCTGGTTTCTGCGGTGATTGGTCGAATCTACATACCTTCTCTCCGACCCGCTTTTCTCTGCTTTTGTAGTCTACTGGGATCACCATGATGTCTTCAAGCAGTATTATTTTACTGACTGCAGTGTGGGAAAGAGACAGAGCTATTCAGGGTGTCTAGCGCCATCTAATTTCCACTCTGGAATATAATTAAAATAATACTGCTTTAAGGCGTCATAGTAGGCCACCAGCCTTTCCAAGATAGCTCCCGAATAGCAGGATTTTTTCCAACTTGACACTTATCCATAAAATTTTGGTCAATTGACACATTATCTATAAGGGTGACTGGTAATTAGTGACCGATACTTAAACGTGATTGTATTCACGATAACAAACAATTTTCTCAAATAAACATTTTTACATACTCATTAACTTTTATCACAATAACACAACAGCCGTATGAAATTCGGGGTTGCGAGCCGCGCGGGTGCTTTGCCTCCCCACGGTGGCACGCTTCGATAGTAATGAGACACCGGCGGCGTCCCGCGGCTAGCAGCAGATAGGTTACAGACCCGCGCGCGCGAATTTCTTACGGCTGTTGTTATTGTGATAAAACTGCAAGAGTGTAAAAAAGTTAATAGTTTCTTTGGGAAAGTTGTTTGCTTTCATGAATACAATCACGTGTTTAAGTATCGGTCACCAATTACCAGTCACCCTATATACATTACATATATCATTGGTGTTATTCTGCTGTGTAAGCCATTTTGCTGCAGTTAAGTTTCATCAAAATTTGTTTTTTCGTTTTAACATATTTATATACATCCATCCCCACAAACTAATCCGTTAACAATCTTACTCTAGTAAGATCAGACAACAGTTGAGCTTTTTACAATAAAAAAAAAAATACTATTTTAAAATAAACAATTAATATCACTAAAATAGGAATCTGTTCAACAATATACTTAAAATATTTAAAAAACTAAAATTTTGATTCTATCATTCTAGTATTCGCATGTAATATAATACGAACCGTTCAGATATGAGCATGATATCACTCAGTGATGAGAACCGAGCATAACAGTGCGCAACCTGTAACGTTACAACTTGGAACAAGTTGTTTCTGTACAAAATCGAATCATAGATTGTTACATTACAAGCGAATGCTCGCTTACCGGGAGCGTCTATTTGTAACGTAATGCTCGAAATTTAACCAAGGATTGAACATTACAGGTGAATCTTCCGGTGAGGAAGCGCCTAAAAATATATTTATATAAAGGTGCTCACTCACTTGGAGCATTACATCAGTGAGATTGGTGAGTGATTACATCATCGAGCGTTACTTCAGTGAGGGAGGAGAACCGAGCAAACTAACAATGCAATTTGTCGATTTTTGAATTGTTACATTACTGACGAATGCTCGTCAAGTTAGGGAAGTACTATAATGAAGTGCTACTAACTTAGTTTTAATTTATAATTACTTTATTTATATATGTGACCCTGGGACACAAAGGGCTAAGAGGGAACATGGATGGGATTTAGTCAGTACAAGTCTGACACTCCCTTCCGCTTCGCCTAGAGCAGGACGGGTCATTTGATGATTTCCCATCCGTAAAAAAGGGAAGTACTATAATAAAATGCTCAATCTCGAATCTGAAATATTACATTGTAGGCAAACGCTCCTGGCTAGGGAGCACCTTTAGAATGCTTAAAATGATTGGCAGTTGTCATAGGCAGCTGGCTAAGTACAGTATAAATATATAATATCTATATAAATCGTTAAAAATACATTATGCATTTGAAATACTCAGTAAGTTCAAATTGTATTTTGCTAAGTAAATATTAACTCTGGAGAAGCAGCGACAAAAACGCCATTATACATACTCTTAACATAAATCAGCTGTAAAATATTAGTGTGCAATAAAGCCATCTATTTAATTTGTTAGTTTTATGATATTTATATTGTAATTTAGATAGAAAACATTGAATATTATGCAGTCTATACAATACGAGGTGTACTTAGTGCCGATACTAATCATAATCACAGATTTTTTATATCATTTTAGCATTTAGACCACATATTATCATCTGCCTAAACATCTGCATCATCAGCGTTGACTGATATTTTAGGGCCGACTCCATTTAGATAGTCATCGACACGCAAAAGAATATAATATAAGGAAACGCATACGGTTGTGAAACATTATTGAATTAATTGAAATAGTTCAAATATCTTTCACGAAAGAACTAAAAGCTTTGATCACGGTTTGAGCACAAAAGAGTCTTTATAAAAAATCTTTATTGCTGTTAACAAAATTAAATAAATTGTGTCTATATGTATAGGTAAGCACGACGACCAACCAAGCTATACAAAACCAGTTTATGCGGATCTCATTGTATTGGAAATCTATAAAAATGAGGCCAGGTTATACTAGAAATGTATAGTTTGATGTGTCATGTACTGTGTGTACAAATTTACTCACTTGTACACAACATTCAGTAATAAATATTTAACAATAACAACATAATATTGTGTTATATTCGAGACAGTACAGCCTGCTATGATTCGAGAGACATTGCACACAACAGCTAATAGAAACCTAAAACAACTACGATATACGACTATAATATACCTAATGTATGCCGTGTTTAACACAAGCTCATAGAAAGTTCGTCAGTAGTATCACATCATTTCTCAGCCCCTTATCTCTAACAATCTCTCAACTCAACACATATACAGGATGTAACGGAAAGGGTATATACATACTTAATAGTGTGCTACAGACCATCAAACTAAACATGTTTCTCCATCGGACAAACATCGTAATAACGAAAAAATTATCGGCTGCCCCATACAAAATTTCAATACCTATTCGAACTAAATGTATGGGGGCAGCTGATATTTTTTTCGCTCTGACGATGTTGTTCCGATGGAGAAACATGTTTAGTTTGATGGTCTGTAAATATGTATATACAATTTCCGTAACACCCTGTATACAGGGTGGAAGGAAAATCGACGCGAAAACGGTTACCACAAACTAAGTACATCATTCTGAGACTGCTGTCTTCTACAAAGCTGCAATACGTACTACATGGTCAAAATGCATGGCACAGCTATTTATTTTGAAACTATAACTTCGCCCGCGACTTCGTCCCCGAAAATTGTGATATTATTATCTGAATAATGTACTGAATACATGGTGATCATTTTAGGGTCGGCGTCCGTTACACCTTGTATAGAGCTTTTATTTCCACACGCAGACACATTATATTTAATATTCCGGAGGCTTGTACTCTTACATATTATATGTATATAAAATCACAAATATACACCTATTCTTAGAACATTCCTAAAGGTGATAACATAAAATTAACCAAAAAAAATCAAAGCAACAATATTAAAAATCCAATCTTAAATTTTAGATTATTTGTGCGTCAATTCAATACTCAGTAACTCTGGGAGTACTGTATTGTTATTTTACCTCTTATTTTGGATCGCAGTGACGTTTATTCCATTTGTCATAAGGTTTATTTTTGCGGTTAAATAACTGCTAACTAACGGCAAAAGGCATAATTAGTTTGACTTAGGCTTGTCACATATTGTGGCAATATTACAAGCTAGAAATGTACAAAAAACTCTTGTTTGTATATCACAATTATACAATTATATCAATATTATAGAACACACGCACAAACACTTACGTATTTCGTACATCATTTAGAACTCTCCCGTAAATAAATGTTTTCTTGGTAAATCAATACAGCTGTTTCCTACAAAAGTACCTACACGGTCAAAAGTATGGACTGGCTGATTCAAAAAAAAAGACAGATAGATAATTTCTGTGGGGCGGGTGAATAAGGATGCGAGGGAGAATAGGGACAAAACTTTGAAAGGTATTTTCACGTTATTCAAATATTATTGGTAGCCTAAAAATACTCTATCGTATATTAAATTAAAACAGAAATGATCCCAATGGCTTTTTAGTGACAAATTATTTGTATTCAACGATGAAATCCCATTCAAAGTTTTGTCCCTATTCTCCCTCGCATCCGTATTCACCCCGTGTAAAATACGTAGTAAGCGATTATGCGTTGGGCTTCCACCCTGTAGTAATGAGATTTTAGTGTATACTTAAACAATCATTATGCTCGATATTAAACTCGTTCTCTAGAAGAACAAAAGGCACGTTCATATTCATGGGGTTAGTTTTGTCTTTACATGCGCTTCTGTGCTAGATTATATATATGCTTTCGCTATTGTGTCATACTTTTTTTGTAAGACCAATCTTTTTGAGTTCTACCATAAATCCTGAAAGTACTGGGTTTTGTAAGTTTAAGACATGGAGTGAAGAGGCAGACACACCGGTATCAGTGTTAGATTGGACGCTGTACTACTATGTTCACCAGTTCGCGTTCGTCAGTGAAGTTAAGCTTTTCTAAAAGTGGATGTGTACTAGATAGGTAAAATTAAATTAGCTTGCAAAACTCTGCAGACGTTACTGGTATCCATAACTAAACACTATAAAACAAACAAAAAAAAAATATTTTGTTTGCTCCGGATAGGCAGTCTTTGGTAGGCCAGTATTACAGAACGTGATTTTATTACAAATGCTTAATTCTTGAATGAACGTTCCGTAATACGGGACTTTTAAGTACGAGTTGAGATAATCAGTTTTTTTTTTTTATTATCATCAGGGATCGGAATAGGTAGAGTATATTTGCCTTAACTTCGAGGTAGTTATGTAACTTGTGGATAATATCTCTCTCTGATTTAACAATTTAATTTCGGCACTTAAAAATCATTCCGTGATTTTATGCAGAGGTCTCCACATGTTACCTACCTGCTCGAAGTTTAGGCAAATATACTCTACCTATTCCGATCTCTGATTATCATGTTAAGATTATACGCCTGCAGAGTTTTAGTAGCTAATACTAATTTCACCATATACAGGGTTATTTGAAAAACACCAACAACCTCTTAAGAGGTCATTCTACTCAACATTATGAACAACCTTTACTATGGGACCAAACCAAAATCGTGAAAAAAAAATCTGCTGTTCCCTACATTTTGACGAGTTGTGTGAACATAAAGTACGGAACAGCTGATTTTTTTTTCGCGATTTCCGTTTTCGTCCCATAGTAAATGTTGACCATAATGATGAGTACAACGACTTGTTGGTGTTTTATCAATAACCCTGTATTTACGGCTTCCCGCTGTACTTTATAATAAAAAAAGTTATTTCTATGCCTAAGCCCTAGACACTGTTCTAGGGCACGACTATCTTCTTGGTGACGGTCGAGTCATCGACAATGCTGTACTCGGTCAGCTCTACCATGCCGTTGGCTGCTAGCAGCTCCGGTATGCTGTAACCTTCCTCGTCAAACAGTTCTACTGTTATCTCGTCGTAGTCTCGGGAGCTGGAAATGAGATATATCCAAGTATTAAAAAGTAGTCAAGTCAGTCCATTGTGGACACGAACCGAGGACACGATGGTTGTGTGAGGAATGATATGAAAGAAATGGGTGTAAATGATTGCGCGACGGCTGGCTATGGAGAATAGAAGAAAAGAACGTGTTGTGCCGACCCCAAGTAACTTGGGACTAGCCAGGAAGATGATATTGATGAATTGTGTGACAAGTAAATTGGATAAATTGAGGATTTAAGATTCTTCCAACGCTCAGTGTCAAGGCGGTGATTCAGACCGTGCCCGTTTTGCTGAAGTGTCCTAAGTTCGATCCTTACACCTGCACTTTTTTTTTTTTTTTTTAGGATGGGAAATCATCAAATGATTTCTTCCGCTCTGGGCGGAGCGGAAGGGAGTGTCAGACTTGTACTGACTAAAACCCATCCATGTTCCTTCTTAGCCCTTTGCGTTCCAGGGGTACGGTATCTCTTTCGAACAACCCGCAGCCCTGGCAGGCATCGGCCCTCTCGGACCCCTTCCGATTTGCTGACATCTCCTTGAGGCGCGCGTGGAACACCTGCACTTCAGATGGCATATAAAAGCATCTGACGCCGCGATTAACGTGGCTGCAATATAAATCTCACGTTTCATCCATCGTCAGTGATGGATGAAACGTGAGCTTTATATTTCAGCCTTGTTCCACCTAGTGCGGAGTATGAGCCTCCGTGCTTTTGCGCCACGCTTCCCTGACCGCACTGCTCTGCTGCGGCGGTCTGCTAACGCTTCTTCTACCGTCTCTTGACAAAATTGGTTGCCGAAAAAACGGTATTAACGGCCAAAACTGCCAGTTTTTATGTACTCGAAATTGTTATTATTGAATGAATGAATGAATTAATTTTATTTCAGATACAAAAGATCCATAGAGTGTTAGTAACTTAATATTAAAATCCTTATTATCTAATGTTAGTACCAATTACCCTCTGCACCTAATGTTTAACAATCGGAGAGTTAAGGCTCTCCGCTACTGTTCTCAGGATGCTGTTGCGACTGTCTCTCACTCTCCTGAGTAGCGAAGCAGTTATCTTTCGCACAACCGCGTGAAAACCGTCAGTACGAGTTTGTGCAAACATCTCCGACGCACTGCAGTAGCGAGGCAGTCTCAACAACATCCTGAAGGCATTATTATACTGGACTCGCAGGACATCGAGCGATCTTTTGGTGTAATTGACCCATAGATTGCTCGTGTACACTCTGGCAGTAGGCCTTGAAAAGAGTAATTTTTACTAGGTCAGTACACCGAGCAAATCTACGAGCCAACATGTTGCACCGGACCGCTAGTGCCCTGCGCTCCCTCTCTATATCTACATTGTATTTAAGGTCGTCGGACAAAAAAATGACCCAGGTATTTAAAAGTCGACACTCTTTTAATAACTGACTCGTTCATAAGAAGCTCGGGTCCCTCTGCACGGCAAAGAATCAATAATTAAAATAAAATATATTATTATTATTAATAAAATTGATTCCCCGCGCGCGCGTCCCCGCTGGCGCACACAAAGAGTGATAGCTCCGTCGGAAAAATTTCTATAAATTACAAATACAAGTACTCAGCACTTAAATCGATACTAATCTATGCGTAAAGCGACGAGTGCAATCATTAATAAAACAGTTTTCATATAAGTTAAACAGTGCGTCTATAAACATTAAAAAACGAAGCAGCAAAAATCAAAGTTAAACAAAGGACTTGTGAACCAGTGACACAGTGTGACTCATTACGGAGTGCGTGATGTGCGATGCGTAACCATAAATGGTCATATTGAACCCTATTGGCCGAATGACAACGATCTTTAGCTGCGAAACTTACACTTGAGCAACAAGGACAATTTTTTTGAGTTAATGAACAAGTGCGTCCGCAGCCGAGCGGTCAGGCAGGGCGCCCGCCATCTCATAGAGTTCAAGTTCGAATCCGACTAACGAACGCGCAAATTTTTTGCATTTCCACTTTTTGCATTATTTTTTCTTATTTTTTTTATTAAAATACTAATTTCTAAATCTAAATTAATTCCTAAACATAAAACTAGATAATTAAAACTAAAATAACAACAAATTATAAAAGGGCGTCAAAAAACTCCTCCTCAACGCTGTCAGCTTAACGCTTTTTTCTTATTTTTTGGATTTAATTCATTTTATAAAAATGTCTTCTAAAAATGTTCTAAAAGGAGACCGCAAGATACCAGAAAAAGTTATATGCTTTAAATGCAAGAAGGCAGTCGACATTAAGAAAACAGCTTTATGTTCAGTGTGCACCAACCGATATGAACCAGATTGTGATGGTTATCCGGAACAAACCTATCGGCTAATGGACCAGGAATCTAGGAAAAAATGGCGTTGTAAAACATGCATCAAAAGTAAAAAAGCTCTAACTATCAACCAGGTAGCCGATGTATCAAACATTACAACGAGAAAACGAGCAAACCTAAACCTGAACAGCCCATCACCAGGACCTAGTGACAGCTTCCAGGAAAATAAACAACCCGTAACAGTGAAACCTGCCGTCCAGGGAACTTCTGATATCTTGGATTCGCACATACTGTCTGAATATGAAACATCAGATGAATCTTTTGATACACCTAACAAACTGTCTCATAGTGTTGACGGCACAATATCTGAAATATCAGAAACATTGACAGTTTTAGAAATGAAAAACACCATAAAGGAACTCACGCTTAGACTGAATAGTGCAGAAAATGAGCTAGAAAATACCTTACTGGAAAATAGTAACCTCCACCAACAAATAAATAAATTAACAGCAGAGACAAAAATGCTAAAATCACTTTGTTATTCCCCAGTTACCTCTGAAAATTGCTCATCCATCAAACATAAGAGGAAAAGACTCTCTCTACTACCTCAACACACGCTCTCCACACCTTGTACTCCATTGCCAAATAAGTCGAATGTCGACTGTGGAAAGAGTATTGAAATAATACGTCTTCAACAAAAAATCACGGATCTTCAACAAAATCTGAAAGAATCACAACATCAGATCGAAACTCTCACAAAACTAGTAGAAACAATGAAAAGCAGCAATAAAATACCACAAAAATCTCTGGTATCAAAAATTAACGCAGAAACGCCTACTTACACCGAAGAGCAAAAACATGAACCGACGAGTAGAGTATTTATCTTTGGCTCTCAGCAATGCGTCGGTCTAGCAGCTGCCATGATACACGCAAGACAAAGTACAAGGTATGAAAAGTATAGGATTATCGCAAATACGAAACCAAATGCACTCAGTAATCAAATATTAATGAGCTGCCGTTATGCTAAGTTGAATCCTAATGATAAACTTGTGATATGTATAGGGCGTATCAAAGGGCGGCTAAAATGGTGTCATAAACACCAGGACCAAATTAAAATGGACGTAATAGCTAAACAAAGGGTCGAAAAAGATTTCACAAAATTTTGGAAGTCCACTAACAAGCTTGGTGTTAAGCCTGGTCTCCCTGCAAATGTTGATGGCCGAAATGAACCAAAGGATATAGCTAATTTGTTCATGAAACACTTTAAAGTGCGCTCTCCTCTGGGTCCTTCGACCACAATGCCAGATGGGGGGCCCAACGTGGCGGGAGAGGAACCTTTACTTAAGTTTACATCAAACCAACTTAAAAAAGTGATGGACAGTATGCGTAGAGGTAAATCTCCTGGCCACGATGGGCTCAGTATTGAGCACTTAAAATATGCTGGCATACACGTGCCGAGAGTCCTATCCATGTTTTTCAATATGTGCATTACTCATTCATATTTACCGGATGACCTAATGAAAACAATAGTGGTGCCCATAGTGAAAAACAAGACAGGAGACGTATCGAACAAGGGGAACTATCGCCCGATCTCTCTCGCGACAATTGTAGCAAAACTGTTGGATAGTGTGCTTGAGTCTTGTCTGGATAAGTACATAAACATACATGACGCACAGTTCGGGTTTAGACCTGGACTCTCTACTGAAAGCGCGATTCTGGCTCTTAAGCACACTGTCCAATACTACACTGAACGAAAGACTCCGGTATACGCCTGTTTTTTGGATCTCTCCAAAGCCTTCGACCTCGTTTCGTATGAAGTGCTGTGCAGAAAGATGGAGGACAGGGGTATACCGGCGGAACTATTGAAAATATTTCAATTTTGGTACTTGAACCAGACTAATTGTGTTAGGTGGTCAAACTGCCTCTCTGAGTCATACAGGTTGGAGTGCGGAGTGAGACAGGGGGGTTTGTCCTCTCCAAAGCTGTTTAACTTGTATGTAAATGACCTCATAGTCGAGCTCAGTGGCATGCGTGTCGGTTGCCGGGTGGGTGGTGTTTGTGTGAACAACATCAGCTACGCGGACGACATGGTGTTGCTGGGACCGACTGCGAGGTCAATCAGAGAGATGCTGAAGGTCTGTGAAAAGTACGCCGCATCACATGGCCTTGTCTATAATACAACGAAAACCGAGTTCATGGTCTTCAGGGCCGCCGGCAAGTGCCCTGACATTATTCCTTCAATCACTTTGAACGGCGCTAATATAAGACAAGTGACCAAGTTTAAATATTTGGGCCATATACTTGTCGACGACCTTAAAGACGATGACGACGTGGAGAGGGAGCGCAGGGCATTGGCGGTCCGCGGGAATATGTTGGCGCGCAGATTTTTTCGTTGTACTGATCAGGTCAAAATAACCTTGTTTAAAGCGTACTGTCAAGGCCTGTACACGGGAAGTCTGTGGTTCAGCTGTTCACGGGGGACGCTAAATGCCTTGCGCGTCCAATATAACAATGTTTTCAGGATGATGTTGAAACTCCCTCGTTTCTGTAGTGCCTCGGGGATGTTTGCCCAAGCGAGTACAGATGGTTTCCATGCTATCATCAGGAAAAAGGTGGCTTCGCTTGTGAGGAGGATTCGGGGGAGCAGCAATAGCATCCTGAAAGTCGTAGCTGAGGACCCGAGAGCTCCTGTACTGAGGCATCTCATGCGGAATCATTGTCCGCATGAAATGCCTCTTAAGTACATGACTCACTAATTTGGAATTTTAAGTTTTGTTACTAATCCTAGTGTATAAGTTGTAGTTTTTAAGGTACTAACAAAAATGGTTCCTATGTTGTCCCAAATAAAAGAATTATTATTATTATTATTATTATAGGAGAAAACGATTACAATTTAAAAGAAACGTTATCCCAATTACAAATTATACTAGATACATTTTATAACAACATGATCATTGTACTAAATGTGCTTAAAAATGAGTATCTAGATGTTAATAAACTTAATAATCGTATTAAAAATGTATGTAAAAACTATAAAAAATGTAAATTCCTTGAAAACCAATCTAATAAGATATCCGAATTGTGTATAAAAATTAATTACCTAATTGACTGTAACGATTATAATGAAAATTATTTAAACCCTAGCAACCTTGTGAAACGAATAATGAGTAACAAATCAAGTGTTCTTAAAGTAAACGCCAAATTTAATAAACCTAAAAAGGGAACAATTCCGTTCTATTTTGATCACAAAAGCCTCAGTCAACAAAAATTAGAAAACGTAATAAATCCCACTGAGAAACCCCAAAAAGGAACTATCCCGTACTATTTTCCGGTAATAAAAAACTATTCAAAGTTTTTTCGTGCCCATAACTCCGCCATCTGTAATACATCATAATTTTAAAATACTGCATCAAAATATTGCCAGTATCCTGTCCAAAAGGGAACTCCTTGAACTAACCTTGCAGGAACTCCAGGAAATGAATAATAGTCCAGACGCAATATGCCTTTCCGAGACATTTATAAAAAAAGGTAATGAATCTCTTGTTAAAATCCATGGTTACAATATGACGGCTAACTTTTGCAGAGATAAACAAAGGGGGGGTACGTGCATTCTGCTTAAAAAAAACCTAGTTTTTAAAGAGTTACCTTTTATAAATACATATGCAACACAAAATACTTTTGAAGCATGCGGCATAGAACTGACACATCAAAAGCTGATTATTATTTGTGTATATAGGACACCCCAGTCTGACCCCATCCAATTTTTGAGTAAGTTAAATAGTCTTTTGTACCACGTATTCAAAAAATATAATTCCAAAATAAATGTGGTCCTGGCAGGTGACTTAAACATTAACACTCTCCAAAACAGTAATATTACTATTCAATTACAAGAACTCGCATATAATTATAACTTAAAACTACATATTAATTGTCCAACTCGTAAGTCTTCCTGTATCGATCACATTCTCAGTAACATTCCTAATGCTAATGCTACTGTAATGCCTCTTCACCTGTCCGATCATGACACAGCACAAATGTTGAGTTTTCCCTTGAAACATAAAATACAAAACCTGGCAACATATTTTTTCTACAAAAGAGATTATAGCTTGAATAATATCCAGAAATTTAAGGAGTGCTTACGAAATGTGTCATGGTCGGAAGTCTACGGTGAGAAAGACTTAAATATGGCATTCAATTCTTTTCACGAATTGTTAGGCTCGTTTTATAATTTATGTTTCCCAAAAATAAAGGTGAAAGTAAATACTAATAGTAAAAAGAAACAGAACTGGATAACCAAAGGTCTAAAACAAAGTTGCAAAACGAAAAGGTCTCTGCGCTATCAATATTATAAGACCAAAAATTTACGAAATAAAACTAAATATATACAATACTCAAAGATTTTACAGAAATGCGTTTACACATCAAAAAAGAACGCAAACATCAAATACATAAACAATAGTGAAAACAAATGTAAAGCTGTCTGGAGAGTAATAAAGGATGAAGTCGGGAACAATAACGATAGGGAGAACATAGAAAATATTCTACTTGATAACACAGTACTTTCTGATCCTGTAGAAATAGCAACAGCTTTCAATAACCACTATACTAATATGGCACAATCTTCAAGTAAGGGAGCAAAAATAAACAGTAACGAATGTTCAATAGTCCATTCGATGTTTCTTAAACCTGTGTCCGAAAGTGAAGTTAGAGCAGAGATTATGTCATTGAATAACACAAACTCCGAAGGTTATGACGAAATTAACACGAAAATCATTAAAGCATGTGCTAATGAACTTATTGAAATTATGACATATTTAATTAATTTATCATTCTCACTTGGCATTTTTCCTGAAGCACTAAAGCTATCAATTGTTAAACCACTTTATAAAACCGGTGAAAAATCAGACGTGAACAACTATCGCCCAATAACTTTGATACCTATTCTATCTAAAATCTTCGAAAAGTGTATGTATAAAAGACTGATTGAATACTGTACTAAATTTAACATTATTAGGAAAGAACAATTTGGTTTCCAAAAAAATAAATCCACAACGTTAGCTATTTACAGTCTTATAAAAATAGTATTAACGAATATCAACGATAACTATCTTACTACAGGGCTGTTTTTCGATTTATCAAAGGCCTTTGATTTAGTCTCTCATGACCTGTTATTACAGAAACTGGAGGCAACTGGGATTAGAGGCATTACACTTCAATGGTTATCGTCATATCTAAGTAATAGACAACAACGCGTTACTATTACTAAAATGGATACAAGTAACAATTTGACATCTCACTTTTCTGACTTTAAATCCAATAAACAAGGCGTCCCACAAGGGAGTGTACTGGGCCCTATTTTATTCCTATTGTATATTAATTCTATCACTACTATAACTAATCATAAATGTATACTATTCGCTGATGACATCTCTATTATTGTGACATCTGATAAAAAAAGTAATACAATTAAAGACCACGAGACAGAAATTAATAATGTAATTGAAAGATTGATAAAATGGCTAAAGGAGAATAACTTATCCATAAATCTAAAAAAGTCCGTTTATATTCAATTCAATAAATCAAATAATACAAAACAAAATATTAAAATGAATATACATAGAATTAACGAAGTAACGCAAACAAAATTTTTAGGAGTAACTTTGGATCAAGATATCAACTGGAAAGCACATGTTGATACAGTATCCAAACGAATTAATAAGTTTGTATATGCACTAAAACAGATTAGAAACATAACAAACATTAAAACGTCTATAACAACATATCATGCATATGTTGAATCAGTGCTACGCTATGGCTTAATTATGTGGGGAAACAGCACTGATCAAAATAGAGCATTTGTCGCACAAAAGAGGTGCATAAGAGCATTATGTGGCCTTAAGCCTGACGAATCTTGCAGGCCGATGTTTAAAAAACTTGATTTGTTACCGCTACCGTCCCTTTATATTTTTGAAATTTGTTTGTTTGTGTGGAGGCATAGGGAATTGTTTGCGAAAGCAAGCGATGTAAGTTCTCGCAGCAGGCGCGACCCCTACAGGCTCGTGTTAGATGTCCTCCCAAGGCTTGCGAAATATAATAAAAGCTGTATGTTTATGTGTGTCCAGGTATACAACAAACTACCAAATGAATTAAAAGCATTAAATACAAGAATGTTCAAAAGTAAATTATACAAATTGCTCTCTGCTAATAGTTTTTACAGTGTTAAGGAGTTCCTGGAACATAAAATTGCATGATGACTTATTGTTTCGTTATGCACGCATTTGCACGCTTATATCTATTAAGCAAAACATGTTTGTTCACATTATTAACATAACCATCTTTTATACCATGTTTTTAGCAAATAAATGATTATTATTATTATTCCCTTTATTCATTTTTATATACAAATTTAATACATTTTTAAATATTTCTTATAAATAATATTAAAAAAAAAACATTTAAAAATATAAAAAATTGTAGCCCACCGGTATCGGGAACAGGGTCCAAGCTACCGGCGGTCAGGGCTCCAGAGAAAGGAACCTCCTAACGATACGAGCCGTGTCCAGGAGTACCGCTCTCTGAATCAAGCCCTTGATCCAGCTGCCTAACGAGAGCCTCATCAGATGTTGGTCGAGGCTCTTGGCAATAAGGCCATTGGCTGATACGACTATCGGCACAATGATCGCTGAGTCAACAGGCCACATGTCGACAACCTCGCGAGCCAAGTCAATATACTTAATTTGCTTATCTTTCTCGGCTTTCACGAGGTTCTCGTCATGTGGAACCGTTATGTCAACAATCATTGCGCGCCGCTCTGATCGATCCACCACCACTATATCAGGCTTATTGGCTACAATAGTCCTGTCAGTGATGATGGATTGATCCCAATACAGTGTGATATTGCCATTTTCGAGAACTGGGTCGGGCACATACCTATAGTACGGCACTTCCGATTCCACAAGGCTGTATTTCAGAGCAAGTTGCTGATGGATAATCCTGGCTACAAGATTGTGTCTATGCAAGTATTCTCCGTTAGCTAGACGAGAACACCCGGAGATAATGTGACGGATCGATTCGCCCGGACGGTGGCATGCCCGACATATGTCAACCGTGCCATCCTTCACAATAAATTTCCGGTAGTTATTTGTCATCATAACTTCATCCATAATTGCACAAACAAAACCTTCGGTTTCTCCAAAGAGTTCCCCGGAACGTAGCCAGGCTACGGACGCTGCATGGTCTACATCAGGTCCATGCAGGGCACTGAAGAAGCGTCCGTGAAGCTCCTTACTCTGCCATACTTCCCTGCGGTCATTAGTGTCTAGCACTGCAGGTTTGCGCCAGTTCTCTTTAGCCAAGGAGAGCGGGGTGAGGGCCTTGTCCATCGCGACCACATCTCGATGCATCCCCACGTCGGCTTCTAGGAAATATTCCCTGAGACTGCATATCTCGCGATTGTGGAGAGTCTTGGCGTTTAAAAAGCCTCGACCTCCACAACTCCGTGGGATATACAGTCTCATAACCGAAGAACGTGGGTGATGCATTCGATATGCCGTCAACAATGTACGGACCTTCCTATCCAGGGCGTCTAGTTCTGTTTGAGTCCATTTGAGTACGCCGAAAGAGTACATCAAAACCGGCATGACCCAACCATTGAAGGCACGCACCTTATTTCCGCCTGATAAAAGACTATTAAATACTTTTCTCAGGCGGCCAAAGAAGCGCTCCTTCAACGATTGCTTCATGTCAACAGCATTGATGCCCAGCGCTTCCGACATACCCAAATACTTATAGGTTTCGGTTGCTGAGAGGGAACTAAGATTTATGGAATCTGAGAGCTGGGTTCCCGCAGATTCCACAATCCTCCCTCGCTTTACATGCATGACCGCACATTTGTCCACACCAAATTCCATCCTGATGGCGCTACTGAAAGTTTCTGTTACCTTCAGTAGCTCCATCAGTTGCAAATTGTTGGGGGCAAAGAGTTTCAGGTCATCCATGTAAAGAAGGTGAGATATAACCTGACCACCTCTCCTCAACCGAAAGCCCAGACCTGAATCCTCCAGCAGCGTGCTTAGAGGATTCAAGGCTAAGCAGAACCAAAGCGGACTCAAACTATCGCCCTGAAAAATACCTCGCTCTATCCTTATCGGTTCGCTGTTCCCTTGGATATGCCGGCATCCTGGATAGCGAAGGACTGTCCTCCATTGCCCCATACACGACATCAGGAAGGTGCGCAGAGTTGCATCAACTTTATACAATTCTAGCACCCTCATGAGCCATGTATGTGGCACCGAGTCGTAGGCCTTCTTATAGTCTATCCAACATGTCGACAGATCCCTTCGGGAACGCCGAACCTGTTGGTTAATGGCCATATCAATGAGGAGCAGCTCCTTAGTACCGCGGGACCCGTTCCTACATCCATTTTGAGAAGCGGACATGATCGAATTGTCATCAATGTGTTTGCTAATTTTAGCTCTCAAAATGGATGTAAGAACTTTATACACTGTCGGGAGACAGGTTATCGGTCTATAGTTTTTGGGCTCCGCAGTACTACCCGATTTATGGAGCAGGTGAGTTATTCCAGTAGTCAGGAATTCGGGCAGCGACCCTGACTCTAAGGCTGACTGGAATAGGGCCGCCAAGCGAGCGTGCGACCTTTGGATCCACTTAATCCAAAAGTTGTGCAGCCCGTCCGGCCCTGGAGATTTCCAGTTAGGTAACGGACGGACTGCACGAGCTACGTCTTGGGGGCTGATAGTGATAGCCCCCATTTCTGGAACTGGATCGCATACTCGCTCGACTTCCCGAGTCCATTCACCCTCGGTATGGCTGACAGGCACCGACCAGATGCTGCGCCAGAACGAACACATGGCGTCATCATCCGGCATGCGCGTGTCAGCCACACCTTGGTCCGGTCGCTCCCAAGTCCTATAAACCCACCTTTCATCTCTTTGGAATGTGCGATTCAGAGTGTATCGTTCCACCCGCTGCTTATACCTACGGATACGGTTTGCCCATGCATACACTTTCTGCTTCAGGAAGTCGATGCGCTCTGTGATACGGGACATATAGTCTCGAGGACTAATATCAGTACCCGCAAATGCCCGCCTCACAAAGCGCATCACTCGAGGGCGATTGTTGCCCTCCCTGAAGCAGATTAGTTTGCCGATGAGTGTTCTGGCCCCACTAATACGTCGCTCAATCCTGCATTGCCAAGCCGGTACGGCAGGTTTAGGTCGTGTAGCTCTGTCATCAGAAAATTTGACATTGGCTACACGACATGCCGCTACAGCCGCACAATACAGGATTGAGTGAGCATCAGTGAGGTCTTCGCAGTTATCAAAATAGTTTGACAACTGCGAATCCAGTACAGCTACCAGCGCCCTATTTCTGTTATGCATGGGCAAACGAGGTAAGCGTGGTCTAAGTTCAGGCGACATGTACCGATATTCTCGAATCGCACCTTCCAAAGCACTCCTCATTTCCTCACTGCATTGGGTACTTACATTAGTAGCCACGTCATTACTCACTTCGTCAGCGCGATTAAATAACTGACTAGACTGTGGTGGATCCACAGCCTGCGACGGAGGGACAATGACGTGACTACTCTGCATTTCAGTTCGCAAGCGATCAAGTACGGTGTCGTCCAACATATGATTACGTTGGATGACCCGCACCTGATCCGATAATCGTTGTGCCGACACGTTGACAGCTGGCTCAAGCACCTGAAACAGAGAGAGCATCCGAACACGGTACGCGGTCAGGTTGTTTCCTCCCTCTGTAGCCCCATAGTATGAGCGCATGACGTTCTCGTTGATGGCTTGAGTCCATCGCATGCGCTGCACACTTCCGCCGGGAGCTGGGACCCTATCAGAGGCCGGTGGGCCTCGAGGTCCGAAACCGTCCGGCGGCCGGCGTCCTCCCCGTCGACGAGCAGGTGGTGGCGTCGTGGGCGGAGAGAAGTACTCGTCGCTGTCGCTCGACGCAACTGCCACGGCCGGTGTCACAGCACTCACGATGAGGCTGGGTTCCGGCGGCGGCGAGGCGGAGCGGGGCGACGAGTCCGGAGGCGGTAGGCGTGCAAGCTTAGCTTTAGCTGCTGCTCGGGTCAACATTTTCATCCATTTATTTCTTTAAATTTTCGTTTATGACATGTGTCATATTATGTCACTTTAGGGACCAGGTTTTTTCTTTTCCATCTATTATAGTATATGTGTTTCATGTTGGTGTGCTTGAATTTATTGCTTCTTGATTTTAAAAAAGAGATGAAATAGGTACCAGATTGAATGGAAAAGACTGTTAAAAATTAAAAATTGTATCAAATCACGGAAAGAAATTGGATGACGTTGACTTTAGTGTTGCCAGCTTTTTTTATTATTATTCCGTTTATTCATTTCTATAACATATTTTTTACATTTTTAAATATTCTTACATAAAATCAATAAAAAATATAAAAACATTTAAAAATATAAAAATAGTAGCCCACCGGTATCGGGAACAGGGTCCAAGCTACCGGCGGTCAGGGCTCCAGAGAGAGGAACCTCCTAACAATACGAGCCGTGTCCAGGAGTACCGCTTTCTGAATCAAGCCCTTGATCCAGCTGCCTAACGAGAGCCTCTTCAGATATTGGTCGAGGCTCTTGGCAATTAGGCCATTGGCTGATACGACTATCGGCACAATGATCGCTGAGTCAACAGGCCACATGTCGACAACCTCGCGAGCCAAGTCAATATACTTGATTTGTTTATCTTTCTCGGCCTTCACGAGGTTCTCGTCATGTGGAACCGTTATGTCAACAATCATTGCGCGCCGCTCTGATCGATCCATCACCACTATATCAGGCTTATTGGCTACAATAGTCCTGTCAGTGATGATGGATTGATCCCAATACAGTGTGATATTGCCATTTTCGAGAACTGGGTCGGGCACATACCTATAGTACGGCACTTCCGATTCAACAAGGCTGTATTTCAGAGCAAGTTGCTGATGGATAATCCTGGCTACAAGGTTGTGTCTATGCAAGTATTCTCCGTTAGCTAGACGAGAACACCCGGAGATAATGTGACGGATCGATTCGCCCGGACGGTGGCATGCCCGACATATGTCAACCGTGCCATCCTTCACAATAAATTTCCGGTAGTTATTCGTCATCATAACTTCATCCATAATTGCACAAACAAAACCTTCGGTTTCTCCAAAGAGTTCCCCGGAACGTAGCCAGGCTACGGACGCTGCATGGTCTACATCAGGCCCATGCAGGGCACTGAAGTAGCGTCCGTGAAGCTCCTTACTCTGCCATACTTCCCTGCGGTCATTAGTGTCAAGCACTGCAGGTTTGCGCCAGTTCTCTTTAGCCAAGGAGAGCGGGGTGAGGGCCTTGTCCATCGCGACCACATCTCGATGCATCCCCACCTCGGCTTCTAGGAAATATTCCCTGAGACTGCATATCTCGCGATTGTGGAGAGTCTTGGCGTTTAAAAAGCCTCGACCTCCACAACTCCGCGGGATATACAGTCTCATAACCGAAGAACGTGGGTGATGCATTCGATATGCCGTCAACAATGTACGGACCTTCCTATCCAGGGCGTCTAGTTCTGTTTGAGTCCATTTGAGGACGCCGAAAGAGTACATCAAAACCGGCATGACCCAACCATTGAAGGCACGCACCTTATTTCCGCCTGATAAAAGACTATTAAATACTTTTCTCAGGCGGCCAAAGAAGCGCTCCTTCAACGATTGCTTCACGTCAACAGCATTGATGCCCAGCGCTTCCGACATACCCAAATACTTGTAGGTTTCGGTTGCTGAGAGGGATCTAAGATTTATGGAATCTGAGAGCTGGGTTCCCGCAGATTCCACAATCCCCCCTCGCTTTACATGCATGACCGCACATTTGTCCACACCAAATTCCATCCTGATGGCGCTACTGAAAGTTTCTGTTACCTTCAGTAGCTCCATCAGTTGCAAATTGTTGGGGGCAAAGAGTTTCAGGTCATCCATGTAAAGAAGGTGAGATATAACCTGACCACCTCTCCTCAACCGAAAGCCCAGACCTGAATCCTCCAGCAGCGTGCTTAGAGGATTCAAGGCTAAGCAGAACCAAAGCGGACTCAAACTATCGCCCTGAAAAATACCTCGCTCTATCCTTATCGGTTCGCTGTTCCCTTGGATATGCCGACATCCTGGATAGCGAAGGACTGTCCTCCATTGCCCCATACACGACATCAGGAAGGTACGCAGAGTTGCATCAACTTTATACAATTCTAGCACCCTCATGAGCCATGTATGTGGCACCGAGTCGTAGGCCTTCTTATAGTCTATCCAACATGTCGACAGATCCCTTCGGGAACGCCGAACCTGTTGGTTAATGGCCATATCAATGAGGAGCAGCTCCTTAGTACCGCGGGACCCGTTCCTACATCCATTTTGAGAAGCGGACATGATCGAATTGTCATCAATGTGTTTGCTAATTTTAGCTCTCAAAATGGATGTAAGAACTTTATACACTGTCGGGAGACAGGTTATCGGTCTATAGTTTTTGGGCTCCGCAGTACTACCCGATTTATGGAGCAGATGAGTTATTCCAGTAGTCAGGAATTCGGGCAGCGACCCTGACTCTAAGGCTGACTGGAATAGGGCCGCCAAGCGAGCGTGCGACCTTTGGATCCACTTAATCCAAAAGTTGTGCAGCCCGTCCGGCCCTGGAGATTTCCAGTTAGGTAACGGACGGACTGCACGAGCTACGTCTTGGGGGCTGATAGTGATAGCCCCCATTTCTGGAACTGGATCGCACACTCGCTCGACCACCCGAGTCCATTCACCCTCGGTGTGGCCGACAGGCACCGACCAGATGCTGCGCCAGAACGAGCACATGGCGTCATCATCCGGTAAGCGCGTGTCAGACACACCTTGGTCCGGTCGCTCCCAAGTCCTATAAACCCACCTTTCATCTCTTTGGAATGTGCGATTCAGAGTGTATCGTTCCACCCGCCGCTTATACCTACGGATACGGTTTGCCCATGCATACACTTTCTGCTTCAGGAAGTCGATGCGCTCTGTGATACGGGACATATAGTCTCGAGGACTAATATCAGTACCCGCAAATGCCCGCCTCACAAAGCGCATCACTCGAGGGCGATTGTTGCCCTCCCTGAAGCAGATCAGTTTGCCGATGAGTGTTCTGGCCCCACTAATACGTCGCTCAATTCTGCATTGCCAAGCCGGTACGGCAGGTTTAGGTCGTGTAGCTCTGTCATCAGAAAATTTGACATGAGCTACACGACATGCCGCTACAGCCGCACAATACAGGATTGAGTGAGCATCAGTGAGGTCTTCGCAGCTATCAAAATAGTTTGATAACTGCGAATCCAGAACAGCCACCAGCGCCCTATTTCTGTTATGCATGGGCAAACGAGGTAAGCGTGGTCTAAGTTCAGGCGACATGTACCGATATTCTCGAATCGCACCTTCCAAAGCACTCCTCATTTCCTCACTGCATTGGGTACTTACATTAGTAGCCACGTCATTACTCACTTCGTCAGCGCGATTAAATAACTGACTAGACTGTGGTGGATCCACAGCCTGCGACGGAGGGACAATGACGTGACTACTCTGCATTTCAGTTCGCAAGCGATCAAGTACGGTGTCGTCCAACATATGATTACGTTGGATGACCCGCACCTGATCCGATAATCGTTGCGCCGACACGTTGACAGCTGGCTCAAGCACCTGAAACAGAGAGAGCATCCGAACACGGTACGCGGTCAGGTTGTTTCCTCCCTCTGTAGCCCCATAGTATGAGCGCATGACGTTCTCGTTGATGGCTTGAGTCCATCGCATGCGCTGCACACTTCCGCCGGGAGCTGGGACCCTATCAGAGGCCGGTGGGCCTCGAGGTCCTAAACCGTCCGGCGGCCGGCGTCCTCCCCGTCGACGAGCAGGTGGTGGCGTCGTGGGCGGAGAGAAGTACTCGTCGCTGTCGCTCGACGCACCTGCCACGGCCGGCGTCACAGCACTCACGGTGAGGCTGGGTTCCGGCGGCGGCGAGGCGGAGCGGGGCGACGAGTCCGGAGGTGGTAGGAGTGCTTTTCGAGCAGCTGATCTTGTAAACATCGTCTTCAATTCATGATTTTATAAGGGGTTTTCATAGATGACATGCATGTCAAATTCACACATGTCATTTTTGGGACCAGTTTTTTCTTTTCCGCATTTCTATGGATATTTCTTGAATTTTGTGGTGTGATCGGAGATATATGGATATATAATTTATTTTAGTATTAAAATCTGGTATCAAACTTAAAAAATAAACTGTTTAAAAATTTAAATTGTTGAAAATTATGGAAAGAAATTGATAGACGTGTTGACTTTAGTATTGCCAGCCTTATTATTATTATTATTATTATTTTTCGGAAAGTGTTTTTCTTCTCAGCCCTTAGACTGGATTTTAGCTACATTTACGGGCCGAAACCAAAGCAAATGTAGCGTGTGGTGTGTAAATTTAGTGTTTAAGTGTTATGATGAGGTCCTATTTCGTTCTCTTCTATCTGCATGAACTTTCTAACAATCCTACATGTGTTTAAAATCGCAGCTTTTTGCAGTGTTATGTAGAGGGTTTCTTTAAGGTCTAAAAGTTTTAAGCTATGGAGGAGATGATTTGGGATTACCCCTGTTGTAGAAAGGACTATTGGGACTACATATACTTTTTCTTGTCGCCAAATTCTAGTAACTTCTTCTTTGAGTTCTGCGTATTTACTTATTTTTTCAGTTATTGTTTTTTGGATGTTGTGCGTGTTGGGGACTGCGATGTCTATCAGGTATGTTACTTTAGTTATTTTGTCCTGTAGGATTATATCCGGTCGGTTGTAGTGGATCGTCCTATCAGTGAGGATAGCACGATCGTAATAGAGCTTATGTGTTGTATTTTCTAGGGTAGGTTCTGGTTTATAATTATAGTAAGGAGTGTTGATATTTTGAATGAGTGTGTGTTTGAGTGCTAGTTTTTGGTGAATGATATTGGCCACTTGATTGTGCCTGTGAGTGTAGTCGGTTTGCGTGAGAGTTGTGCATGCTCCTGTAATGTGCTGAATGGTTTCTGGTTGGGTGTGACACTTGCGACATTTATCATTTGTTACTGTAGGATCTTTGATTATGAATTTTCTGTAGTTTTTTGTGTTTATGATCTGATCTTGAATAGCTATTATAAATCCTTCAGTTTCCGGGAATAAGTTACCTATTTTGAGCCACTTATTTGAAGCTAATTTATTGATGTGGGATTGCTCTAAGTCGTGGGGGTGCCGCCCGTGGAGTACTTTCTTCTTCCAGTCTTCCATTTTATGTTGCTGCGGGTCATCACTAGTTGTGTTTATTGTTTCTGTCTGATGACTTAGATTAAGTGGAGTGTAGTTGACATCATTTGTCACTATGGCTTTATGTATGTTGCTAGTTTGGGATTTTGAGTGAAAGAATGATTTTAATCGACTAACTTGTTTCCGCCATAGGTGCTGAATGTCGATTAGGCCTCTCCCTCCATGTTGTCGTTTAATAGTTAGTCTCTCTATGGCGGATTTAGGGTGTAAATTGTTATGCTTTGTAAGTGTCGTTCGCGTAGTACGCTCTAACTGTTCAGTATCTGTTTTGGACCATTTTATAACTCCAAATGAGTACGTTAATACGGGGATGGCGAAGGTGTTTAAAGCCTTGATGAGATGTTTTCCTGAAAGTTGCGTTTTACACACGGCGTTTAGTCTCCTTTTGTACTCAGTAATAAGTGTATTTTTAATTCGTGTATGATCAAGACCTTTCAGTTGCGCGTACCCTAAATATTTATACAAGTCAGTCTGTTCCATTGCTGTTATAGTGTCTGTGTTATTGACTACATAGTCGCCGGGTCGTACCTTGCCTCTCACAATGTGAAGTGTTTTACATTTGTCTAACCCGAATTGCATGTTAATATCTCTACTGAACTCTGCTGTAACATCTACTAATTTCTTCATGTCTTTTTCTGTTTTGGCATAAAGTTTGATATCGTCCATGTATATAAGATGTGATATGGTTATGTGATGTGATGTGTTATGGTTTTGTTTATTATTATTAATAAACAAAACAAACATCATTCATTCATTCATTTTTTTTTTAATTTTTTCATCGTCATCATTTGGTTATTGAATCTGTTTTATAATTATCAACACATTCTACCTTCACAGTGAATTGCCACCAATTAACTCGACAACAAGTTTGTAACGTCACTCACATGACATGTATATCCAGCTCCTTATCTAACGCCATATCCTTGAGCGCCTTCTTAGCCTGCGCCCACTGCTGGCTGCTGCTGCTGCGGGCGCGCACGCCGGCCAGCACACAGCGCAGCGCCTGCATCGGCAGCGCCACGTGCCGCGCCTCCAGTAAACGGAGCTGGTCCTCTTTCACCCACAGCGTTGTGCCGTAGTCTACGTACATCACCTGGATCGAGGAAATGAAATATTCGATATTATTTACTTTGACAGCCACGGTTGGTCTAAAGAAAGAAATACAAGAAAAATATTTATTTGGCACTAAGTGGCTTCCAGGTTTCCACATGCCTTAGAATTTTTGGTTTCTCACGAAATTTTCCTTTACCCTTTTAAAGCATTGGCGACAAAATAATGTACAGAAAGTAAGTTTACTTTTCTTTTCTCTTCATATTTTTTGCTTTCTGTATCCCGTCTGAGTTCAAAGCTATGACTTTCAAGTCGCGGATCTTTCTGCTGGGCCGTAGTGTTGGCCCAGCAGAAAGACCCGCGACTATATATATATCAGATATACAGGGTGTAACGGAAAGGGTATATACATCCTTAAGGGTGTGCTACAGACCATCAAGCTGAACATGTTTTTCCACAAACAAACATCGTAATAACGAAAAAATTATCTGCTGCCCCATACAAAATTTCAATACCTATTCGACCCAAATGTATGGGACAGCTGATATTTTTTTCGCTGTGACGATGTTTCTTTGTGCAGAAACATGTTCAGTTTGATGGTCTGTAGCACACCTTTAAGTATGTATATACCCTTTCCGTTACACCCTGTATATAATAAAATAAAACATTTTTTTTTGACACAAATAATAAGTCCAAGTTTCCATTTGAAACCCTGACTCCTGTGGTAGGTGAGACTGTGTTACAGGAGTAAGAAAGATATGCTGCAACGACCTAAAATAAATTGAAATAAGACGAGTAAGATGATGACGTATTATTGAACATTACCTCGACGCTTTGATTAGACCTGGTGACAGAGAGCACTCGCGCGCGATACCAGTTGTTATCCAGCGGATACAACGCCGCCACCATCTCGCCAGGAGCAGGAGTTATCTACCAAATAAATTAACATTGTGAGCAGGACAGAACGGTGGAAAGAAAGAAAGAGAGAACATGCTAGCTGTACACTACACGGTCAAGTTTACTTAGCTAGTGAAACTCCGCATCTTCTACATAACGTGTTGCTATCTAAATATCATTTTCGGGTTAAATACTGCAGATATCAGTTACTTCAAATATCAGTCTCAACTGCCTCGTTTATTTTATGGGCCAAAGGGCGACTGCTGAGAGTCCTGGGTTCGATTCCCCGGTCAAGCTAAAGTGTTATTGGATCTTGCCATCAAGAATTTTACAGTAGTAGCCACAGAGCCTAGATTTGTGCCCGGTTGATGGTAATAGGCGCGCCCTCTTTTACATAGTACTTAAACATAACTGGCAAAAAGGGAGTGTACTTTAAAAGGGAGTGACACCTCTGCCTAACCTTTCAGGGATTAGAGGCGTGATGTTATCTTCAAATATCAGTTCAGAAAATCGATTTTTCTTTTTGTTGATCGTCTGCGGAGTTTCGCCAGCTAACTTAATTTAACCTAGTATAATCTGTATAGTACACTGAAAAGACGAACAACAGGACGACATACAGGGAACAATACACAATACAAAGTTTTAGTGTCCCTCGCCAAGGATTAACCTTTTCTGTTTACCTCCTTCGATTTTGATGGAACGCTGTAATCACGGGTCAATCTTTTAATAGGAGACCAGCTCATCCAGTGATCTTCAGCCGGCAAAGATTCTGTGTCCTGCTAACACAATAGGACTGTCACTGTCTGATCATGTGGTCAGATATACTCTACCTATATATACCTACAAGCTCTAAACGGACCTTACACGAAGCCGTCAGCCAGGCATTCTGTACATAACAATAAGTTATTTTACGTAAAACTTAGTGCTGGGAAACGGCTTTTTTAGACGATGAAAAATCACGTTTTACGGTAACAAAAAGGACTCAATGTAACGCACTTAAAACATTATGCTGATGGATATTGAAAGTACGGGGGTCAAGGAGCTATTTAAAGTCAACTTATAGCTTTAAAAACCTGTATTATAAAAATCCGGCCAAGTGCGAGTCAGACTCGCGCACGAAGGTTTCCGTACCATCTAAACTAATATTATAAAGGGGAAAGATTTGATTGTTTGTTAGTTTGCATTAAATAGGCTCCGAAAAAACTGGTCCGATTTAAAAATTCTTTCAGTGTGTAGTGTATAAGCTATGTTCTAATGTTTGCCTATACCTATGTATGTTACACGTGTACTTAAATAGCAATAATTACTAATAAATGAGTCAGTTATCAACCAGCAGTCAGAGCGTTTAATTCTCCTCTAATCCCCAACCTTTACATGGCGACCCTGCCATGTTTGGTCATGGAGTGTCGGGTTGCAATGCAGCCACACTTCGTGTGTGGTACAGACTATCGTACTAAGTGTTACTTGCGTTATTGAATTTTGTTGGAGAACTTTCAAAAACTTTTACAATGTGCAATTCTAACACGCCAAAACGAGAAGAAGTTATAATAAACCAGAATGGGATTGGATCTTCTAATGTGGCTACTACCGACCAGCTACAGTTTCATCTTTCCGCAATAAGCATTGTGATGATGATAATTTTGGGTTTGTTGCTGATATTGGCAGCCTATTTCCTGTACAAATGCTACAAGAACTGCCATCACGCGTGGATTAATGACCAAATACTTCGTCAAAACTTGAGAAATTCCTTTTCTCGCCGTGGTCGTAGAGGAACTGCAGAAGGAAATAGATTTTCGGCGTTCAATACCAGGTGTACGTCGTGTTCAAACAGTCCTGGGCTTGGGCCTTCACTTCCTAAAGAAGATTTCGTGCTTAAACCAAATGTGTGATATCGTAAGGATAACGTAAAAGTGAAGTGTTAAAAGTGCGTTTTGTGCGTGAAACCGGTGAAAATGCGATGAACTATGGTAACCCGATTTATGTAACCTTTTATTAGTTATTAAGTATGCTAGTTATTTCTTGTTTTTATATGACAAATTATGGCTCATGAACTCAATGATGTATATGAAAAATTGAGGAAAGTTAAAGAAAATTTATTTAAATTGAGTTTAGAAAAGAGAACGCCAGAGCGTTTGAAAGAAAAGCTGATTGAAGCAACTATTGTGTATATATAGCCCATTTATTGTTGTTTTGCAATCTCGTCAAATTCAAGAAGGTAACTCTGCTAATGATTTTCGATCCGAATCTTAACTAATATTATAAAGAGGAAAGATTTGATTGTTTTTTGTTTTGTTTGTTTGTTTGCATTAAATAGGCTCCGAAACTACTGGTCCAATTTGAAAAATTCTTTCAGTGTTATATAGCCCATTTATCGAGGAAGGCTATAAGCTATATATCATCACGCTACGACCAATAGGAGTGGAGCAGCAATGCAAAATGTTGCGAAAACGGAGAAAATGTGACGCAAACGAAGTTGGACAGCTAGTTATTTATAAAAAACACTTTTTTGCATGGGAGCCTTCTTAAATATTTATTTTATTCTGTTTATAGTATTTGTTGTTATAGCGGCATAGGAAATACATAATCTGTAGAAATTTCAACTGGTTAACTATCACGGTTCATGAGATATAGCCTGGTGACAGACGGACGGACGGACAGCAAAGTCTCAGTAATAGGGCCCCGTTTGACCCTTTGGGTACGGAACCCTAAAAACTTGCGAAAAAGTTGGAACTTTAACCTCCAAAATCTCCATAACTAGAAGGTTCCCAGGATTGTTCCAGAACAATAAAACGATTGCTATGACAGGGGGCACAAGTGCCTTTCGGCATTGTTCACAGTATTTTTACACCCATTAGTTCTAAGACGGTCAGATTCCGACTGACAGTCCTATTGTGTTTGGCTAGCAAAGCATAATCCGATGCAAAAACATAACGGTGGCTGTACGTAAATATGTCACATCGAGCTATAGAAGTTCTGCTTTGAAGATGCTGTGAGCGACTTATAGCAAAATAATAACAGACACTCAGGTTCAACCTTCTAGCTTAGGCAACGCTTGGCGAGGTTGTTCTTGGGATGGCCATGGTATATACTGAGATTTCAGAGGCACAAAGGGTCTCCGACTTTCAAATCACCTAAAGCCGTTGACCACATCTGTCATTTGTAGATCTTTTACAGTCGTTACAGGAAGTCAGTGGCCCGAAAGTCTGAACCAGTAAACGTAACGTGTTTTCCGAGGCATAGAGAAAGCTCTGACATCATCTGCCTAGTTCTTTCCCAAACTATCTTGGGGTCGGCTTCCAGTCTAACCGGATGCAGCTGAGTACCAGTATTTTACATAAGCGACTGCCTATCTGACCTCCACAACCCAGTAACTGGGTCATACGATAGAATAGAATAAAACTTTATTGTACACCAAAAATAAAACATAACCCGATACCTCATTGTAAGACTGTATGTCAGACTTTTGACTTCTGACTACTCGTAACGACTGTCAAAGATCTACAAATGACAGTCGGGACCAACGGCTTTACGTGCTTTCCGAGGCACGGAGAAAACTCGGTATGTATAACTGAATTATGGTCACCCATCCACGGACCAACGTCGGCAAGCACGGCTTTACTTTAAAGATCGACCCATGCGGCTGTTATTATTTAGCCACGAGCTCCTCCAGAGAAAACTCTGTATGTAACAATAAACCAACCTAGGCGAGCGCAGCCTAACCAGAAGATGGTCCCCTTAGCTCGATGTCTCAAATTAACGACCAAATGACTATATCTATACAGGGTGGAAAAGACACCAAGACGCCTTCAAATTCGTATCGTTTGGGAACGTTGTTTTTATTAGCTGTAGGTTTCCCGAAAATCATAAAATAAAAAAGTAATTGGTAGTAAAGTAATTGGTGGTAAACCGTTGTAATTAAATAAATAAAAATCTATTTATTTATTTATTTAATTACAACGGTTTACCACCAATTACTGCAACTAAAATTAAAATGATAATTATTACACATATTATAATATACAAAATAATAATTTAATAAAATCAGCTGTTCCATACATTTTGAGCGTGTATAGGTATATTGCACTTTTGTAGGAAACAGCAATTTTTTTTTAACCTATGGGAAGTTTCTATGTTGATGTTGGGTGGGTTCAGAATGAAGTACTGAATAGCTGGTAACCGTTTTCGCGTCGGTGTCGCTTCTACCCTGTATATGATTATTCAAATATATATAGTTACCGTAAGTGGTTTATACGCTACGCGTGTGGCGGCGCTGTTCATGTCTAGTAGTAAAGCTGGCAGCGTCGACGGAGGCAGCACCACACCGAAGCTAGGTATATCTGGTTCTGTCGGAACACAATCATTTAAGTTTGTAGTGTCATTATTTGAAACAATATCACAAATATACATTTTTAAACTGACGTGGTCACTAACCTATCGATAACACTGGAAACAGGATATTTCCCATGTTTACTATTTGTTTTGAGTTTCCGATATTTCGGCGTTGTTGCAAGCGCCATGATCACGGATAAACTGAACAACCTCATTTCTCATAGATATACATAGATGGAAAGGAAGTAATTATATAAGTCACAACTATGGACCCTGTCGGGCACAGCAAGATCAAGTAAGAGAACCTCGCGCAATAACTTGAGTTTATCCGTGATCATGGTGCTTGTAACAGCGCCGTTATTGATAATATTACCAATGGTAAAGAAAAGAGGTAGAATACTTGATTTTAACACGCTTTTAATAGCTTCACCTGTAACTAACTAGGTAATAAAAGCCTAGAAGTTAAAGACCCACTCCCGGTTTCCTTTGAGCTATTGAAATTTTGCATTCATGCTTATTTTTGGATGACAATGCATGGTTAGCTAAGTGATGTCATACTAAACCTTATATGGCGATTGGCGGGCTACCAAAGATGTCAGACTAGTAATTTTTATGTATTCCCATGATAAGGGTATCAAAAGCAAAGGGTTTGCTGAGAAGAACACGAGAAATAAAATGGTGTCACTCCCAAATGTGTTTTTATTGACATACAGGTAGAGGATACGATCCCGGTCGATTTTTCTAATCCCAAGATTACAGGATTACCTACACTTAATCTCGGGATCCCGGGATAGTCCCGGGATTGTATTGCTATTGGAAAGTGGTACCAAAAAGACAGTAAAACATATCAAACCCAATTTTTTATTAAACTTTTCGTTTTGTGAGGACATAAAATATTTAAGTTTTAAATCTTCAAAAAGGTGGTTGAACAAAAATATACTTTCTTTTTATAAAATAAACAAACTAGGCGCTTCTGTAAAAAAATGTAAGAAACTAACAATAAACTTAAAAAAATCACCTCCTTTAGACTAATTTAGATAAAACTATAAAAAAGAATATATGCTAAAGAGATCGTTTTCGTTTCACGTTTGAACGCCATTGTCACATTATAAGTTACAAGCAAGCGCGTGCCCTGTACGCCAACGACACAAATATGTGACAAAAAATTTGGTGCATTACAGTAAGTACATTATAACACGAAATAAGCAATTTAAATCATTACTTTTGAGTTGTTTATTTATATATCTTTAAAATGTGATCTATATACCTATCTTATATATTAAATGTCATATCAAGAAATAAGTAAACAATACTTTTAAAATCCCTTTTTTTATTTGTAAGTATTTTCTGTGAATTTGTGTCCTGGCGTGGATGGCACGCGCGTGAGTTTATGTTCTGGAGTTCAAAAGGTTATAAAAATTATCAATCCCGAGAATCCCAGGATTGATTAAAATTGATCCCGAAAATTTCGGGGCTAAAATATGACCGGGATCCCGGGATCCCAACATTCGGGATCCCGGGATCGAATCCTCTACATACAGGTCAAACACATAACCCCCTGCTTTTGGGGGACGCCGTAGTCAGGTAAATAGTAAGTAGACTACGCAACAGTCACTACAACCGTGACACTGTGTTCTTGTCTAGGTATATGCCGTATATAACGACGACACGGTTAGCGCAGTGGTTGAGCGATCGACTGCTGCGGTGTCGCGGGTTCGATCCCCGCACGGAACAAATATTTGTATGGCCTACAGATAATTGTTTCGGGTCTGGCTGTTTGTATATGTGAGTTTAAATGTTTGTAAACGCACCCACGATACAGGAGAAATAACTAGTATGGGGCAAAAAAAAACAAATATGACTCTCACCTTGTTGCTCCTCTGGTACTATTTGCACGTAGATTCTGTCATAGTGACAGATATATGTCACTAGCACTTTCAGCCAAGTGTTTGGGGCCGGTAATGGCAGTGACTTACATTTGCCTACAACTGATACGCGATCTAATGTCCAACCGTCTGAAAAAAAACATGTTTCTTAGTGCCTACGTTACTTAAGTCATGTTACTCGTCATCATCCGCCAAGCGGATGAAGTCGGATGACGGTCGATCAGAGCGGCTGTTATTATTATCAGAGGTCGGAATTAGGTAGAGTTATTTTTATACTTGCATCGAAATGTTGATATTAATATGGATCTTCCCTTGCGTAAGCACATTGGAATTTCCCAACTTCGGACATCCGATGTCGGATGGTTTAAATTGTGTCAAAGTAAATAACTTTTTTATGTAATAAATCACGGGATTTTTCTGCTCTTTAAAATTTATCTCGGGTTTTGAGGCTTATCCACTTTATTCTTTCGCTGTAGGAAATCAGTGTAAGTACACAAATAACTCTACCTAATTCCGACCTCTGGTTATTATCTAGACACGAGCTCTACTTACTTACACATGTCTTCGAATTTTTGGTTCTAGGATATGCCGGTTTCCTCACTATGTTTTCCTTTACACCGTTTCGAGAGCAGTAGTGATGTTAAGGCCTAATATAATTATTAGATTAACTAGCTGACCAGCGCAACTTCGTCTGCGTCACATTTTACCCGTGTAGCGTGATGTTATAATAGCCAATAGCCTTCCTCGATAAATAGGCTATCCAACAGTAATAGAATTATTTTAATTCAAACCAGTAGATCGTGATATAAACGCGTTCAACCAAACAAACTCTTCAGCTTTATAATATTAGTATAGATTTTCAAACTGACCAGGGTTTATGCGAATATGCTTTTTGGTACACCGATTTCCTTTGAAGCATTTTTTGTCTGGCTCGCCTTTGTAGTGTTTGCAGATATCCATTTCATCTCGATTTTTGTAGCCCTGTAAATAATATGATGAATTTAGGAAGTTTCGCCTGGCTTGGTATCTTGGAACCCAACAGATCTCCAAGGAAAAGTATGAGCCTCGGAAATCATCGTTTATGCTCGGAAATACGAACGCTCAATGATAGAATCTAATTTGTTATGGCGCATCCACACATGCCCGGCGGCACATGCATCTTTTACCTGCGGCACGCGCGGCTTTTGGTTGCCGGCGGCAGTTTGCTTGCGGCTTCGATACGGAGTAGTAGTGTTGTTGTAACCGCACCTGCAGGCCGCCGGTAAAGCCAGCGGCAAGGCGGTCTGAAAGCCGGCGGCATGTGTGGATACGCCATCACACAACCCTGTTTGAAGAACTTGCCTATTTTGTTTTGTCATGATTACAAAATTATAGAGAAATCTTAGTTTAAGATCCTGCTTAAGGCCGACCTTCCCTCGTTTGTTTACCGAATGAAAAAAAAATCAATCTTAATGCATAAACAAATATAATATTATATTATATCGATCTTAGGCAGGATTTCAGAATCATCATCATCATCATCATCATTTCAGCCCAAAAGACGTCCACTGCTGAACATAGGCCTCCCCCAAGTGTCGCTACATTGACATTTTGGGGGGTTTTGCCATAATCGCCACGCTTGGCAGGCGGGTTGGCGATCGCAGTATGGTTGTTACAAAAACACAGAGAACGCTGCTGCCCCTTCTCTGGCAAATCCCTTAGTCGCCTCATACGACACCCACGGGAAGACATGGGATGGTGCTATTCTTTTCGTCCGACACCATACAGAATGAAATTCCAAGAAACTGTTAAGCTTCTCAGCGACAGATTCGTACAAACGTGCAATAACTAGGTGCACTTCTACTAAGCGCGGTAGGCTTTAAAAGTGTTGCCTCTGTGGGGCAATTTTCGTGGGATTTCAGGCACACGAAGATTTCCAAAGCGTGAAAATTTTCTGGTTTAACTGTATATTAAAAATTTATTTTATTACCGTAACAGCCTCAACGGGGTCTTCATATTCGGGACAGTCAGCTATCTCAAAGCCGTCTTTGCTTGGGCTCGAACTTTTTTCAGGAGAATGGTTTACTTCCTCCGCTGGCTTGTCTACTGAGGGAGAGACATACGTTTCGTGACTTTACTATTTATGTTATATTCTATTTCAGCCAAAGGACAAAAAAAATGACGGTACGGTTGACGTAGTAGCTGAGTGGTTAAATGAATGTTGGTTCACACAACTTTCAACAACCAGTCAAATGTTGGTAGAATTGAATGGATTTAACCTACTTTTTACACTATTTGCTACGGGTTAATACGCAATTATGAATACTTTTAGGACGGGGGGCTATTTTAGATTTATAATTACAGTGGAGATTAAATTTCATAATTCTCCTGCCCTTATCCTAATTTATTTAGACACATCACATAATGTCTGTATGTTGTACTATAAGATGTCTGCAAAAATCTTGTCACTGTATTCAAATAGTATTTTTATTTTATGTCTTCTTTGTCCTTTCTATTCTCTTTTTCTCATACTTTTCTATTACTTGTTTTCTCATGAGACACCTCCTTTCTTGCCATATCATCTTTCACAGTCCATCCATGGTTTCTTTGGACTTCCTCTATGTTATACCCGTTACTCATTCCTCCGCATCGCATGATACTAGGATATTTCCAGTGGAGATTAAGTAGTTAGTTTACACAAAGGAAAAGGGATGACAACATTTAAACTAATTGCGCCCGCATAGCTGGTTCCAAGCATCGTCATTGGTTGAAAATCTGGTAACGTCATTTTATATTTCAAAATAGCTTTACCTCATTGGTCAGATTGAGAGTTAGCTATAGTCGCGCCATCTACATTTAGCTTTAAACGGTCTTCCCCATTCCTTTGAGGTTATAAAGTAGTCTTACTTGGTAGAGCTAGTCCTTGTTGGACCATGATTTTATTGAGTGTTTCGCCTGAAGATAACACGACGTACACGCCATACGATTCCGAGGCACTGTGGAATAGAAAATAGGTATTTTTTAGGACTTAGCTGCAATTTCTTGTTGTACACTTCAGTAATTTTTTGTAAGTGAAAACTGCTTCTTTATATTTCAAATCGAGTTCAGTCTGTAAGGGGTATTGGGGTCGGCTCGAGTACGGTCAGGCCGGGTGACATAATCGAATGTATGTTTTGGCGACCATACGACGCATCTACATGTTCAGGCGGACCTGAACATAATTATGTTCGCTTATAGTTGTTTTTTTTGTTCCGTTAAGCGACAAGTAATTGAGTGAAATCTGAAAATTTACGACACATTTTTATTTTGACGACAGGGCTGGCGCAGTGGCTGAGCGATCGGCTGATGCGCTGCGTGTCAAACAACTCTTCGTCGATTGAACAAATATTTGTATGACCTACAGGTAGTTGTTCCGGGTCTGGCTGTTTGTGTATGTGAGTTTAAATGTTCGTAAACTCACCCACGTTAGAGGAGAAATTGCCAGCGTGGCAAAGTTTTCAAAAAAAAAAAAGGAAAAAAAAAATTAACGTCAAGAAACACACAACATCACGCCTGTAATGCACGAAGGGTTAGGCAGAGGTGTACATAATTTCGCTAGTTATGTTATAGAAGAAAAAAAAAAACAAAGTGAAGAGATACTAACTTGTCATCGATCTCAATACTGCACTGCTTGCCAACGTATTCCATCATAAACGCTTTTTGTTTCTCCATCAAGTTTTTGTTATAACTGATTAGATCCACCTGCGAAACAAGTGTATAATATATTGTTTCATTCTTTATTTAACACGTGGTTAGTACAACTCGTCCGAATTAACTGTGCACCTGGCGCTGTGACGTCACTCTGTCGGTACGCCAATAACGTCGATAACCCGGGCTGCGCGGGAGCCGCGCGGGGAAGCGGGAGAGGGTTCGCATTCCAGCGAGGTGCACAGTTAATTCGTACGGGTTGTAAACATAGCCTGCACTCGTAGCATGACCGCCGTAGAAACGGGCTATATCGACGGAAGAATAGACAAACTGACATATTGTCATTGTCTGTCATTATGTCTATTCTTCCGTAGACAAAACTTTTTTCTATAAGTGGTTATGCTACGCGTGCTGGTGTAAGTTTATATGGGGAAGAAATATCTCTCAGACATGCTGGTTTCATCACGTTGTTTTCCTTCACCGAAGCAAGTGATAATTATACAATACGCACATGAATTCGAATAATCAGAGGTGCCTTTCTTGGGTCCGACCTTAAGACCTATGATTTGGTAGTCCGACCGACGGTCATCACACCTCTAGGCTAACACTGCTTTTTTAAACTGTTTGACCGTCTGTCATTTGTAGATCTATGACAGTCGTTACGAGTAGTCAGAAGCCAAAAATCTGACATCCAGTCTTACCAAGGGGTATAGTATTACCCAGTTACTGGGTTGTGGAGGTCAGATATGCAGTCGCTTCATATAAAATACTGGTACTCAGCTGCATCCCGTTAGACTGGAAGCCGACCCCAAGATAGTTTGGGAAAAGGCTAGGCAGATGATGACCACACATCCAAGTTATTGGTTAAACATAAAAATCTACATAAAGCTACTCTGTCATAAGCAGAGGTCGGAATTAGGTAGAGTTATTAGTGTACTTACACTGATTTCATACAGCGAAAGAATAAAGTGAATATGACTCAAATCCCGAGATTTATTTTAAAGAGCAGAAAATTCCGTGATTTATAAAATAAAAGACTTATTTACTTTTACACAAATTAAACCATCCGACATCGGATGTTCGAAGTTGCAAAATTCCAATGCGCACACGCAAGGGAAGATCCATATTAATATCAACATTTCGATGCAAGTACAAAAATAACTCTACATAATTCCGACCTCTGGTCATAAGTCTGAACTAGAATTAAAAAAAAAAATACATTAAAAGTAAAAAATATGGCAGATTAGTTAGTACTCACCCCCGCTAGATGGCACAAGCGCGCATAAGGCGGCTGGCTGCAGTAGCGCGGGTACAGCGGCTGCACACACTCGATGGGCACGGATCTCGTCTCACCCGTATCTACCACGTATATCTCTGTTAGTTCGCTGTCGTCATCCTGGTAACGATAAAGCACATCACATTGAAGTCAATTATACCGTACTTATGCCACGCCAAAAACTGTTTTTTTTTTGTTTTCGTATTGGAAATCGTCAAATAACCCCTCCCGCTCTGGGCGGAGCGGAAGGGAGTGTCAGACTTGTACTGACTAAAAACCATCCATGTTCCTTCTTAGCCCTTTCGTGTTCCAGGGCCGCATCTCCGTATCTGTTTCGAACAGTCCCGCAGCCCTGGCAGGCATCGGCCCTTTCGCCACCGTAGGCGCGGGCCTGTGGACGGTGAGTAATGGGCTAGCTCACCGTCCGTCCGTCTTATGACGACAGACCGTGCCGACGGCGCGTTCATGTTCCACGCGCGCCTCAAGGAGATGTCAGCCAAAAACTGCCTGCAGTATAAGTGAGCGAGACAATACTATCCAAATCTTATTGTCAACAAAATTAACACTTTTGGCGCGGTATGGCGAATTTTTGATTTAAACATAATACACACATACATAAAACCACACTTGTAATTACAGAAGGGTTAGGCAGAGGTGTACCTAACCCACATTTCGCCAGTTATGTTTCATCATCATTAGCCTATAATATTCCCACTGCTGGGACACAGGCGTCCTCTCTATGAGAGAGAGTAGGCTGTAATTCCCTACGCTGGCCCAGTGCTGGTTGGTTATGTTTAGTCATTAGTAGTGGACGCGAGCCTATTGCCATCAACCGGCCACAAATCCAGACTCCGTGGCTGCTACTGAGAAATTCCTGATGGAAAAACCCAATAACACCTTGCCCGACTTGGGAATCGAGCTCAGGATTTCATTTAAGGCTATGGAACAAACGAATTGTTCAACTTATTCAAGTCGCTGGCATTGGCCAAACAAACCTGATCTTTCATATTGAGGAACAGGCCCCTGTAGAAGCACTCGCTCTCCTCATCATAGAAGGCGCAGCAAGTAAGTGCCTTCACTTCCGTCCTGCTTATGGGCACGTGGTTTACCGAGTAGAAGTTTGTCATTTCTATCATCAAGCTGGAAAGAGAAAGAACACATAGCATAATTAACATATTATATTAAACAAGCAATATCAAATATATTTAAATAAATAATGGATGTGTAGATAGACTTGTATATAATATGAATTTAATAAGTAAACGAAAATATAAAATAATAAATAGGATGTAAAATAATTCGAAATTTAAATAATTGTAATTTTTCTTCTTTTTCTTGTTATTACAAGGAAAATTAGAGAAGCACTCTTCCTCTCTCTACTTATTTAAAATTTGCAGTGCCCGACGGTCAATAATTGTGTCTATTATTTTTTATTTGACCACCTGTTAAGTGTACATTATGGATGCAATAAATCATTTGATTTGATTGTTCTTACTGCTGGGACACAGGCTCTATGAGAAGCAATGACCTGTAATCCACGCGGGGCCAGTACGGGTTGGTAGATGTCACATGTCTTCGAAGTTCTTGGTTCTAGGACATGTTTGGTTGCCGTTGTTTTTCTTCTGCGTTTTTAGAACAAACTATGAAGTGCTGCCTAGTCTTTTCCTAACTATGGGTAGGTATGTCTTCCATTCTAACCGGATGCAGATTATTACCAGTACTAGGAGCGATTAACTATCTAATTTCCACAACCCAGTTCATCATCATCATTTGAGCCCAAAAGACGTCCACTGCTGGACATAGGCATCCCCCAAGTGTCGCCACATTGATATTTTGGGGGGTTTTGCCATAATCGCCACGCTTGGCAGGCGGGTTGGCGATCGCAGTACGGTTGTCACAAAAGCACAGAGAATGCTGCTGCCCATTCTCTGGCAAGTCCCTTAGTCGCCTCTTATACGACACCCACGGGAAGATATGGGATGGTGCTATTCTTTACGTACGACACCATACAGAGCCCATACAACCCAGTTAGTACTGAGTAATACGATACACCTTGACAAGACTGGTTGTAAGGGCCACTGACTACCTGTAACGACTGTCAAAGATCTACAAATAGTAACCGTGATCACCGTTTCACGTGCTTTCCGAGGCACGGAGGAAACTCGGTATGTAATGGGTGGTTACCCATCTACGGACCAACCTAGGCAACCTCAAGATCGACTCGTGCGGCTGTTATTATTTAGCCACGAGCTCCTCCCTTTTCAGAGCAGTGGTGATGAAATGAATTACACTAAGTAATGCGCCTGGGTTCGAACCTACGAGCTACAACTAGTCGCACGGCGTCCAATCAAGCTATACAAAGCCGGTTCATGCGGGGCTCTCATTGTATTGGAAATCTATGCAAAGAGAGGCCATGTTATACTGGAAATGTCTAGCTTGATCTGTCGCCGTGTATACGTCCTTATTAGAAAACTAGCTGTCCCGCGCAACTTCGTCTGCGACACATTTTACCCATTTTTGCAACATTTTTCATTGCTGCTCCGCTCCTGTTGGTCGTAGATATCGTGATGATATATCCTATAGCCTTCATCGATAAATGGGCTATATAACACTGAAAGAATTTTTCAAATAGGACCAGCAGTTCCTGAGATTAGCGCGTTCAAGCAAGCAAACAAACAAACTCTTCAGCTTTATAATATTGGTATATATGGTACATAATATTGGTATACATACATACAGCTAAACATTCAGTACTCACTTCTGAACTATCTCAGGGTCTTCAGTAATCACCCAGAAGCTGGGACCGTCGGCGTGCATGATAGTGGCGTCGTAGACATGGTCAGTTTCCAGCATTTCCTGTGCTGGCAAGTTCTTGGCCTCGCAAGAGATTGGTGAGGGTGGATCTGAAGTAGTATACAGAAGGGATATACTAAAAAGTTTTAGTCGAGTGCAATTAGATACTCATAAGATAGAACGAAGTATAAAGTGGTCGGATTTTCATGAGACTTTTTTTAAGTTCCTAGAGATTCATCATCATCAATTCGGTCCAAAAGACGTCCACTGCTGGACATAGGCCTCCCCCAAGTGTCGCCACAATTACATTTTGGGGGGTTTTGCCATAATCGCCACGCTCGGCAGGCGGATTGGCGATCGCAGTACGGTTGTTACAAAAGCACAGAGAACGATGCTGCCCATTCTCGAAGATAGTTAAAGGTTAAATAGTTTTATTTCCGCAAAAACTAGATTGGAGGGTTTGATGCAAAAGCACCACCCTCTGGCTTGTAAAAATATGAACATGTAGTGTAGACGGTACAATACTTTCCGCAATATGCAACCCAGACACGATGAATTGATTCGACAACTTCGAAGGAGTCTAATGTAATAGCATAATACTCTGAGTACCAGTAGTGGCAACCTTGAAAAAGACTTGTTTGGCGAAACATAATTATGTTCTAGTTTATTTAATTTATATTTCAAAGCGAATTTTTACATTGCTTAAGATAAGAGTGGAAAAAAATAGGCCAAGTCAATTTTTATTTTTGTTTTTATTATCTCAGTTTTAAATAGAGACTCTTTTCGAGTTTGTCTGCATCCACATAGTTCTCCTAACCATTATCCATAACCAACATAATTAAGCCGATAATTTTATTAAGACGAAGTTTTTTATCGTTTAATTTAATTGGGCTTAATTAATACCCATATTTACATGGCATAAAGTACTGAAATATGCATTTTTAATTATATATTTCGATATGATTAAAGCTACTAGACCCTTTTTTTACGGAATCATCATCAAATGACCACTCCCGCTCTGGAGGCAGCGGAACGGAGTGTCAGACTTGTACTGACTAAAACCCATCCATTTTCCATGCATTACAAAAATCTCGACGTTTTGACATGTCGCCACAATCTGCTAAGATTGCAAGTGCTAAGCATGGGAAGGTCGCAACAATCGATTCTAATACCGTGCCGGTCTATATACGTTTACGCTCTATGAAACATTGAGAGCAGTTACATTATCCATAATTCTGTATCAATAGACACAACTCAACACACATAAGTGACAGTCTAATTATGCATGTAGTTTGTTAGCAATAGACAGTAAATACCAAAAATAAAATGCAACAATTTAGAAAGTTTTAACTAACAAATCAATAAATACCATACCTTCAACCTTAACATTGCTCAATTCTGCTTCCAAATCACACTGCACCTCTTTGATAACCATGTCACTCTTCGCCTGAGACACGGTTTCCTCAGACGATGATGTACTTGAAAACACTATCAAAGTTTGGTCAGCTTTAGGAGTCTTCACCCTCTTGGGTTTCTCTGGAGGGCAATGGTTTGAGCATGCAGTGGAGGTCGAGGGGGCAGGCTCACTCAATGCGTCAATGAGGTTGAATGGGGCAGGAGGAGGTAGTGGTATCAACGGTTTTGAGAATGTATCTTGCACTGGAGTGTAGTCTATGTTTTCTTCTTCGTCTGTATTTGATATTATAAATAATTAAGTAACAAAAATAAATGGTAAAAATAAGAAATAAAAAAAGGAAATAATAAGCTTTAAAAATAAATGAACAAAATAATATTGATTAAACCAATTCTAAAATAATGAAATAGGAAACAGTTCAATTTCAATGTTCTTTTTTTATTTAGAAGATTCGAGAAACTCGAGAATGGCTGGACCGATTTGAATAAAAATCTAAGAGTTAATGACCACTAAGTGACTGCGTCGTTGATAGTCCAATACCGCGTAACTAACATTGTTAAATACCGCGTAAGTACATCTTTGCAACTTTACAGGAGGGCCAAAAAACTAATTTTCTAAACAACGAATCAGCCGAATTTCGAACGAACTTGTGTTTTAGAACTATTTCGTCCTCCTTTAACTAATGTACTAATTTTAAAGTTAATATTGCTATTAGTTGGTTTACAAAGTCACTTACGCTGTATTTTTTCTAACAGTTCTGGATCATTATCAGTACTTACGCGGAATTGTTAATAAAATAAAATAATACTCTAAACTCAATTAACGATTCATTTAATATTATTTAGTATTCCAATCATTGCACATTAATCATTTTAATCATAATTATTCCACCACTACAAAAAAATTAACAAAACAATCAAAACTCAGTCAAAAAGTAATCAGTGTTGACAGTGACACTGTTCACTATTTATAAAGTAATTTTAACAATCACAAAATAAATCACTAAAGTCCTTTAAAGGTGATGTGCCTAAAAATATCTATTAAAAAAAGTTGAAGTTGAAGGCGCGCACCTTGTTTCCGCCCGAAAGAAGGCTCTTTAATACCTTCTTCAGGCGACCGAAGAAGCGTTCCCTCAACGATTGCTTCATGTCAGCTACGTTAATGCCTAACGCTTCCGACATACCCAAATACTTATAATTTCTTTTTTATAATTATATAAATTATAATTATATTTTATAATTTTTTTATAATTTCTGATGAGGAGAGAGATCTGAGGTGTATGGAATCCGAGAGTCGGATTCCCTCGGATTCCATAATCTCTCCTCGCTTTACATACATGACTGCACATTTGTCCACACCAAATTCCATTCTGATGGCGCTACTAAAAGTTTCAGTTACTTTCAGTAGCTTCATCAGTTGCAATTTGTTAGGGGCAAAGAGTTTCAGATCATCCATGTAAAGAAGGTGAGATATGACCTGACCACCTCTCCTCAACCGGTAGCCTAGGCCTGAATCCTCCAACAATGTGCTTAGAGGATTCAGGGCCAGACAGAACCAAAGTGGACTCAGACTGTCGCCCTGAAATATTCCCCGTTTAATCCATACAGGCTCATCGTTCCCCTGGATCTGTCCGGTGTGTGTGACATCCTGGATATCGGAGCACCGTCCTCCATTGCCCCATACACGAGTCAAGAAAGGCGCGTAGACTTGCATCAATCTTGTACAACTCCAGCACCCTCATGAGCCATGTATGTGGCACAGAGTCGTAGGCCTTCTTGTAATATATCCAGCATGTCGACAGATCCTTGCGGGATCGACGAACCTGTTGGCTAATGGCCATGTCGATGAGGAGTAGCTCCTTAGTACCACGGGACCCGTTCCTACATCCATTCTGAGAGGCCGACATAATAGAATCACTATCGATGTGTTTGTTAATTTTCTCTCTCAAAATGGATGTAAGAAGTTTATAGACCGTCGATAAACACGTGATCGGTCTCTCACGAAATCACGGAATCACGAATCACGGGATCGGTGATTCTTGGGTTCCGTAGGACTACCTGACTTATGGAGCAGGTGGGTAACACCCGTTGTAAGAAACTCTGGTAGCGACCCAGACTCTAAGCATGACTGGAATTGAGATGCCAGGCGAGTGTGTGAACTACTTAGCCATTTGAGCCAGAAGTTGTGCAGTCCGTCCGGTCCCGTAAATCTATTAAAAAAACTATTTTCTTCCGGAGCGCCACACAAATCCTATCACACTCTTAGCAATCTGCGCAGATACGCGGAATTCAGGTTGAAACTTGTTCGACGATAGACCCGCGGTATCTTTGCATTTCATTTACTCGTCTTCCTATTGGTCAATTCAAATATTTGTCATACGCGTCGATGCCAATCACAATCAGCTACCTACAGCTGCGAAATGTCAATTTTGATTTTTTTGCACATACGCGGTATTTAACAATGTTAGTTACGCGGTTTTGGACTATCAACGACGACTGGCCACTTTGTATGAGCCTTCCTCTAAAGGGTTAAAATGCAGATTCAAGTCATGAACTAGGAAAACTTAATTGTAGTTATAAGCTTATTATTGAATTATTTGCAAGATGGAATATTAACAAGGAAAAAAATACTACCTAAACATACATTGAACTAAATATTAAACCATTTGCAAACCAAAACTCACCAAGTTTAGATATAGCAATATTAAAGTCCGTCATAAGATACATGTACTCGTCAAGCTGTTTCATGGAATTCAGGAACCGCTCCTTGAGCTCTGTCGGGTCACAGTTGAGCTGCAGGCCAAGGCCTTGCGTCTGTAAGGTTGGCAGAAAAGAAAAACTATTAAGTAGGTACTATCTATGTCACTATAAACCATGTTTGACTTTTTTTTTCGCACTACAAGGATATTTTTTTACAAGTATCTATTTATACTAATATTTTAAGCGAAAAAGTTTGTTTGCTTGGTTGAATGCCTTTAAAATAACTACTAGTTTGAATTGAATAATTTGTTTAGTGTTGGATAGCCCATTTACCGAGGAAGGCTATAGGCTATGTAACATCATGAAACAACCAATATGAGCAGAGCATCAATGAAAAGTGTGGCTAAAACGGGGAAAATGTGACACAGACAAAATTGTGGGGGGTCAGCTTGTGTGTACTTATAAAATAACAGTATTGTAAAGTAAAATAATTTTAGCATCATGGATGTTATTAGTCACTTCCTAAAAGAAGACAATTGTTTAACTTATTGTGTTACATATTACAATAGAATTCCAACTAAAATTTTAATCATATTCACTTTTGAATGATTTTACTAAAATTTTCTTAAAAGTATGAGTAGTATTATAAAATAGGTACAGTATCTCGTCACAATTTTTGTGACTTAAATTCAGGCAGTAAAGAAACCATATTACTTTCTTAGATATTTGTGTTAATAAACTTTAGTAGCCAATTAAATTTAAAGTGAAAAGCTGTTGAATTCAAACTTGTTTTTAGGTCAACAACTCTATTATTCTTTTTTTCCCAGACAAATTATTCATGTTTTTTTGTAATTAATACAATACAACATTACCCACAAAAGCTGTACCTACAAAATAACGATTTACCTTCATTTTTAACTTTTTTATATCGTCAACCGCGCGATCACATTTCTCCCAAAAGATATTTATTCTGGCTTCTAGTTCGTTTCGCCGATGCATAGTCAGCGTAGCGAGATCTACGAAACTCCTAGAAGAAGATGCATTTAAGTTAAATTATGCATAACGAAAGCAAAATAAAATTTAGAAAGGCACTTTACGAAATTATGAAAGTACTTACATTTTTGCTTTTACTTAAAACTTTTCGTTAAGGTTATGGCAAATAAGCTTGCAATATATATTCTGATGGAATGTATAATTTTACTATGCTCAATTTTTAGATTTTCATCCCTGAAATAAAATAACAAAGCAGCTTTTGTGTAAAGTTTTTTCTCGACACCAGAAGGAAAATAATTGCACTGACTGACAGACGAGACAAGACAAACTGAAACTAGTTGACCACAGATAATTTTTGTTTGTCCGTGCCAACAGATAAAAAATTGGTATGATATCGTTCATTCATTTCGATTTGCTACAAAAGTTTATCTTCAGGCACAAGTAAAACGAATGATTATAGTCAATGATTGGATTCATTGTGACGTGTGATTAAATACGATTCTGGCTTTGTTGCGTTTTAATGAAAATTCAATTTCACTGGCATCTGGTGGATTATCATAAGCTACACTTTAGATCTACTCGATACTAGATGGCGTTGGCGGTGGTGGTTGTGTTGAATCTATTCTCTAACAGATGGCGTTAGTTGACCATTTTTTTATAAATATGTGGTTAATAATAAAATTAAAACAAATATTTCAGAAAAAATGTAATTATGTTAAAAAAAAACAAACACCGTATTAATTCACAATATAAATTACAGAAACATTTTTTTTTTAATAGAAATATTACTTTTGTTACTTCATGTGTTAACTATAGTCAAATTATCCAAACGTCTTTTGATCCAGAAACTCATCATTTCCAAAGTTGACACAGTAGTTTTTGTAAACAATATTTTAGTGTAAAAGAAAACTTTCAAAGTAGTCGTATTCATTAAGCAGGCAGTGGGCGGGCTACGCACTACGTTTCAATTAAAAAGGCCAACAAACTAAACAAGATCCACATAATAAATTCAGTGCACCCCGCTCCGCTCGCCACTAATTGGATTCAGCGGCTCAAGCAACCAATTAGAGCGAAAGAGACAGAGTTCCAGGGGTGTTTCTGGCCCAGGAGGAAGCGAGAAGGAAAATGTCTGCGCTAAATTTCAAAACACCCACAGAGCATCGTCCTGACCGTTAAAAAAGTTTTTCAGGAAAAGTTCCTGTGTGTGTGCTAAAGTTGAATGAACAAGGAGGCTTTGTGGGGTTCCTTATTGATGCATGTAAGTGATATTTATGAGAATAGTTTTTATCTAAAACATACATATGTAATATCTCGCCTGTTTCCCTGAAGGTAGGCAGAGGTTATACCCTATACCACAGCCACATTTGTCCAGTAATGTTAAGTTCAATGCATTCGTTCTTCATCGAAAGTCTGTCTTAACTTTTAGGGTATGAAAACCTAAAAATTACCCCGTAGAATGTAGGATACCTAATTGCATCTTCTCATAGACAGAAGAATATTCACCCACCTACAGCAAACCACTGTTGGATACAACAGCAGCTCTCATTCTTCTCAAAACACGTTGAGCACAACGGTCATCGGTTCTACGGCTAACATGGCCGGTTTTGTGTTGGTTGGTAAGGAATAACAAAATATTGTTTTGGTAAAGGCAGAACAATTCCGAGTTCTGTATGGTGTCGGACGTTAAGAACCACGGGAAGATATGGGTATCTTTCCGTGGGTGTCGTAAGAGGCGACTAAGGGACTTACCAGAGAATGGGCAGCAGCGTTCTCTGTGCTTTTGTAACAACCGTACTGCGATCGCCAACCCGCCTGCCAAGCGTGGCGATTATGGCAAAACCTTCTTGTAGTGACATGATAGTTTTGTATCTCTGATTAATCTAATGAGTGTAGGCGGAAACTTTTGGACCTACGTGATGCTTACTTTTGTTTTCTTCTTCGAAGGTAGGATTGTGGTGGTATTCTTATTTTATCCCTTGCTATCCCTACCGATTGTAAAATACATTTACTCTTCTATTTGCGTTATAGTTCATCATCATCATAATTTCAGCCTAAAAGACGTCGACTGCTGGACATAGGCCTCCCCCAAGTGTTTTTTTTTCACATTGATATTTTGGGGGGCTTTGCCATAATCGCCACGCTTGGCAGGCGGGTTGGCGATCGCAGTTCGGTTGTTACAAAAAAAGCACAGATAACGCTGCTGCCCATTCTCTGGCAAATCCCTTAGTCGCCTCTTACGACAGTCATGGGAAGATATGGGGTGGTGCTATTCTTTATGTCCGACACCATACAGAGATTGGTTATAGTTATGAAAACCATAATATATCGGTTTCTAAGTAAGCCCTCAGCGCCACAGTCGTGCGTTCAATTAGCTTGCCCCGACTTCAGCTATAATTAGTAAAGCAATTGCTACGATTGGTAATCGATGTAATATGTATTATGACATCTTAATTCTAAGAGGGCAGGTCAAGTAATTCCTCTTTGTATGTAACTTAAAGGTTTATGGAAATTAAAAATGAGGGCCTAGACAAACGATGATATTATAGAAAAGACAACTATGTATGGGACATACCAAGTTCCAACCGTACCGCGGAAAGCACGTTAAGCCGTTGGTCCCGGCTGTCATTTGTAGATTTTTGACAGTCATTATAGGTAGTCACTAGCCCGAAAGTCTGATAACCAGTGTTACCAAAGGGTATCGTAGTACACAGTACTCGGTTGTGGAGGTCAGACAGGCAATTGCTCTATGTAAAATACTGGAATTCAGCTGGTGACCTATCAAGTGTTAGTATTTTCTTTCATAGCATTTGATCTGCTTTAAAAAGGTTCACTGATGATGTGTCCCTACATGATGTATATTTTTTGTGATTGCGGGTTGTAAAGCTAAACTAATACGGTAAGTGGTCAATACCTTCACATACCACAATAGACCAACTACGCAAAACCAAGTAACCCATACAATAATATTACAGGAAATGTAATGAAACCTCGCAACTCTAAATAGAAGCTATCAACTGGAAAACGCAGAGCAACACATTAAAGTGAAAACTTTCCATACTGGACAGCGAAGGGTCGGACATATCGCATTTGGACGTCATTATCGCGCTGTTCCCGCGTATCTGCCGGCAATTCCCCGCGTCGCTCCCGGTGTCCGGGGCCGGACGACTGTCGGATGGCCGGCCGGTCCGGCTCGCGGCGTCCACGAGCTGTTATTACAGCCGGGCGGGGCGTTTAACTCAATTTGAGGTAATACTCTGGGACAGATACTTACTTTGATCGATGCTAATAGCTTTTATTGATATAGTCTAGGTGTTATTAGTTCACTAGTGGGGCGCTATCCGGTATAGTTAGCCGTCGTAAATAACGTTAATATCACATTTTGACGCGGTCGTGAGACCCTCAAATTGCCGCCTGTTGTGCATTTTGAGTTATTTGATAATTCATAGGCGTTCGCAGTGGTTTATTATGTGCCGTTTACTCGTTTAACTGTATTTTCGCTCGGTGCTGGGTGTGGTTAGAAATGTCGAAGGCAATGAGATAATCTACACGTCTTCGAGTGGCGTGCGCGCATGCCGTGGTGCGAAGCGGTGTGAAGCGTCATATTATTCTGTTACTTTGTAAGGAAGGAGACGGTAATACGGTGTTGACACGAAGGGCGGTGGACAGTATAGGAAGGAAGAGAAATGAGCGAGGTTGAAGCGGTTAAAGTAAGATATCGTAATCGTCTTACATTTGTATTTTCACTCACGGGATAACCGTTTAATTAAGTACTTCTGGAACTGGCCACGCATGAAAAGAAAGAAAGAAAGAAAATATGTTTATTGCGACAAGTACACACCATCTAAAAACGGAAATATAAAAAAATAAAACTTCAAACTAAACAATAAATAATAGGTCTTTACCTATGAAATTGCCGTATTGCAGTACAGACTTTTTCAAACAAAAAAAAGTTTTGATTGATTATTGAAGTTCTAAATTCAAATTAATTTTGTTTTAAAAATATGACATTCTATTTACAAAATCAGTCTTTTGTTTATTGATAAGCGTTGTATTTTCATTACATTTCAACATTTTTCCTCATAATGGATACTTTGAAATTTCGTGTAATTATGGAATATGAGTTCCGTCGTGGCACCAACGCGGCACAAACGACCCGTAACATCAACGACGTTTACGGAGAGAACTGTACAAACGAACGCACAACCCGTTATTGGTTTGCTCGGTTCCGTTCTGGGAATTTTGACTTGAAAAATGAACCTCGTGGTCGTCCGGAAACTTTGGTCAACAATGATGAATTAAAGGTGATTGTTGAAGCTGATAAAACTCAATCTACAGCTGAGCTGGCAGCAGCTTTTGATGTTAGCATTAAAACAATATTGGTCCATTTGCGACAGGTTGGCAAGATAAAAAAGCTTGATAGATGGGTGCCCCACGAACTTAACGATCGCCAGCGCAACGTACGCGTCGAGACTTGCCTTGCGCTGCTTAACAGGCACAGAAATGAAGGAATTTTGAACCGAATTGTTACGTGCGACGAAAAATGGATTCTTTTTGACAATCGAAAGCGCTCAGCAAGTTGGTTAGATCATGGTTCGGTACCAAAGCAATGTGCAAAACGAAAAATGACCCCTAGAAAGGTGATGGTCACAGTTTGGTGGTCTAGTGCTGGTGTGATTCATCATAGCTTTTTACAAAACGGCGAGAGCATTACTGCAGATGTGTACATTGAAGAACTGACCACAATGATGGCGAAACTCGCACGTCTGCAACCAGCTTTGGTCAATCGGTCGTCTCCACTGCAACTTCACGACAACGCGCGGCTCCATACTGCACAACAGACCGTCTCTAAGCTGCATGAGTTGGGTTTGGAAGCTCTCCCTCATCCGCCATACTCACCAGATCTTGCGCCTTCCGACTATTACTTTTTCCAAAATTTGGACAACTTTTTAGCGGGAAAAAAATTCAATTCCCGAGAGGCAGTACAAAACGCCTTTGAAGAGTTTGTTGTCTCCCGTCCAGCTGATTTTTTCAAGAAGGGCATCCATAAACTGCCACAGCGTTGGCAAAGATGCATTGATTGCAGGGGTGATTACTTTGAATAAAAGAAATAAATAAGTTCGAAAAAAAAAAATACTTTAACTTTTTTCAAACAAAACGGCAATTTCATAGGTAAAGACCTAATATTATACTATAGGTACTATACTATATATCTAAATCTAAACTAATATTATAAAGAGGAAAGATTTGATTGTTTGTTTGTTTGCATTGAATAGGCTCCGAAACTACTGGTCTGATTTGATAAATTCTTTCAGTATTTTAGATAGCCCATTTATCGGGGAAGGCTATAGGCTATATATCATCACGCTACGACCAATAGGAGTGGAGCAGCAATGAAAAATCTTGCGAAAACGGGGAAAATGTGACGCAAACGAAGTTTGGCCTTGACAGCTAATTATATTATAAACAACAAAGTATTCTGAATCATTTGTTTACATTTCAAATGGTTTTGGAACAGTCATGCATGACTTGCTCTATGATAAAAGAATTCATAGATGGTATATGTGTGCAGTGTTCTTAAAATATTATCCCAAGTAGATTGTAAATCACTATTTGGTACTGAAATATTCTTCGTTAATATATTATGTCTTTTTAATTCAAGATTTAAATAACTACTATATACATTATGTCTAGGTATCAATTCGAGATTTATCCATTCATCTCCGATAAGTGTCCCCAAAATTTTTGGAACTGATTCCTTAGCTTCAGGACAACTTTCTTACCGAAGTACTTAGGTGGTACATGGTAACGTAAATCGATTGCCTCTTTGGTCTAGTAGTTGAAAGCGCCACAGCTGAACAACTGAACAAGGTTCAATCGTGATCCGGGTTCGATTCTCAGGTCGAGCAACAATGTTATTGCGTTTTGAATCAGGTTTCTTTAGTAGCAGCCAGGAGTCTGGATCTGTGCCCGGCTGATGGCAATTGCAGGTTCTCCCTACATGGAGCTTAAGCAAAACTGGCGAAATGAGGGTACACTGCCTAGCCCTCCAGGGATTACAGACGTGATGTCACATAATACCTTAGAAAATACCAAAAAATACTTATTAATAATTCCCCAATCATCATCTGCCTAGCCTTTTCCCAAACTATCTTGGGGTCGGCTTCCAGTCTAGCCGAATGCAGCTGAGTATCAGTATTTTACATTAAGCGGCCAATCTGACCTCCACAACCCAGTAACTGGGTAATACGATACCCCTTGGTAAGATTGGATGTCAGACTTTTGGCTTCTGACTACTCGTAACGACTGTCAAAGATCTACAAATGACAGCCGGTACCAACGGCTTAACGTGCTTTCCGAGGCACAGAGGAAACTCTGTATGTATGGTCTCCCATCCACGGACCAGCCTCGGCATGCACGGCTTAACCTTAAAGATCGACCCGTGCGGCTGTTATTATTTAGCCACGAGCTTCTACTTTAATATTGGGGATTAATAATTCCCCAACATTAGATGATAAAACCACACGTTAATCTTTATAGATATTTCATACATGTATAGGTAGGTGTTAAATCATAAATATCTACCAAATCGGTGCACCCACGCAGTTCAGATAGGTGTCGGTTGTTAACGTACGATTTACAATGGCGGCGGAATAATAAATTGTTTTGTAAATTTTCCATACAAATGTCCATTTATTGCCTTGACAGGACTAAGTATATAAAAATGTTTTTTTTCTCACTCTACTATATATATAATCTTTTCAGCTACCGTGAAAAGGTTTTGTAGTGAGGAAAAAACATTTATGGTTAAAGAAATTTATTTCTCCATAAGAAATTACAAGGATTTTACTTATTTGAGAACATTTTTGAACTTAAATATAGTATTTCACATGAACTTTGACATTTAAACTAAGTATACTACCCTAAGTCTATATACTCGTAGTACTCTTTTTCTACAACAAAAAGTAAAACAAAATTTTGGTACCCATTACCAGTTTTAATTAATCTTTCCAAGGGCTATCGTATTACCCAGTACTAATTGGGTTGTGGAGGTCAGATAGGCAGTCGCTCCATGTAAAATACTGGTATTCAGATGAATCAGGTTAGACTGGAAGCCGACTCCTACATATTTGGGAAAAGCCTGGGCAGATTATGATGATGATACTGAAACTTCTAATTCTCAAACCTTTCTGAAACTGCTGATTGATTTTTCTCGTTATAATTCAGGTACCACATTCAGAAGGTATCTAAGTCCTATTTATGAGCGTCCGGCCCTGGTTCAATCCATGGTCCGGAGCGAGAGAAAATGGGAAGCCGTCGCCTCCTTCTGCGAAACAGTCATGCTAGCGAAGGAGGTGAGAGGGAGAGAACCTCACGTCCCAGTCGCCGCAGGAGATGCCCCGGGTGTCGGGGGGCAACCAGCGGCCCCCGGCCACCGTAGGCGCGGGCCTGTGAACGGTGGGTAATTGGCTAGATCACTGTCCGCCCGTCTTATGACGACAGGCCGTGCCGACGGCGCGTTTGTGTTCCACGCGCGTCTTAAGGAGATGTCAGCAAATCGGAAGGGGTCCGAGAGGGCCGATGCCTGCCAGGGCTGCGGGACTGTTCGGAAGAGATACTGTGGCCCTGGAACACAAAGGGCTAAGAAGGAACATGGAAGGGTTTTAGTCAGTCAAGTCTGACACTCCCTTCCGCTCCGCCCAGAGCGGGAGGAGTCATTTGATGATTTCCAATCCCGAAAAGAAAAAAAAAGGCCTATTTATGACCTATCCACCCAGAAGACCCCTAGATTTTATATACTTACTGACTTATAATAAACAGCGATATTGTGTAATAAATGAAGCAAGCGCTTCATATAAAATACTGGTACTCAGCTGCCTCCGGTTAGACTGGAAGCCGACCCCATCATAGTTTGGGAAAAAGATAAGCTGGGCAGGTGATAAAAAAAGGTTAATTGCAGCAACTTGTACAAATTTTACAGTAAATCTTACATAGGGACCTCCTTTTAAGTAAGTAAAATATATACCTGTGCTAGGAGAATGATGATTGATAACGTAATTAATAAATAACATGGAAAAAATCGAACCGTCTCAATATAATAATGGCTATTTCTTAGTCGTATCTATCACCAGGGTCATGTTGAATGACAATGTAACACCCACTCCTATCAAGATCGGAGACTCTACTATCGAAGTTGTAGACGATTATGTGTACCTGGGACAAACGGTCCAGTTGGGTAGGTCTAACTTCGAGAAAGAGGTCAATCGTCGAATCCGACTTGGCTGGGCAGCGTTCGGGAAGCTGCGTGGTATCTTCTCGTCCAATTTACCGCAGTGTCGTAAGACGAAAGTCTATGACCAGTGTGTGTTGCCAGTTTATTTTTTTACATACGGGACCGAAACGTGGTCGCTCACAATGGGCCTCAACAGAAGGCTTAAAGTCACCCAAAGAGAACCAAGGTTACCGACGTAGCCCGAAGAATTGCCAAACTTAAGTGGTGCAATGGGCAGGGCACATTGCTCGCAGAACGGATGGCCGATGGGGCCGAAAAGTTCTGGAATGGCGACCGCGAACCGGAAGACGATGCGTTGGAAGGCCTCCCACGAGGTGGACCGATGACCTGGTGAAGGTTGCGGGGATCCGCTCGATGCGAGGCGCACGGGACCGGTCAATGTGGCGTCACTTGGGGGAGGCCTATGTCCAGCAGTGGACGTCTTTCGGCTCAAATGATGATGATGATCTATCACCATGTAGATACTAGGTACCTACATAACATAACGTCATGCCTGTAATCCCCGAATGGGTTAGGCAGAGGTGTAAGTACCTGTCGGTAGTACAACCACATTTCGCCAGTTATATTTAAGTCCCATGTAATACTTGGCTAGCCTTTTGCCATCAACCGGGCACAAATCCAGACTCCGTGGCTGCTACTGAGAAATTCCTGATGGAAAAACACAATAACACTTAGCCCGACCTGGGAAATTGAACCCAGGTCCTCATGCTCAGAAGTCGTGCTTGCGTTATAAATATACGTTTATATGTCTTGCTTTCTAATATCTATTTAATGTCATAAGGTCATACTTAAAGGCTATAAATACAAGGTTTTGGTTTGGTTTGGTTTTTTTCAGGAGATGTCAGAAATAAAAACAAACTAAGTTTCGGTACTTACCTTGTTTACTTATTATTAAAAAATAATGCATTTTTTGTTGTTTAAACTCTTCAGTGTTTCAGAATACCTAACGAGGTTTGGGGAATAATTATAAAAAATGATGATGAAATAATAAGAAATGATCGAATCAACGTTTGAGATTGTTTCTTTGTGTGAAAGCTCGGTTATAGGGCCTTGATCGGACGGGCCGCGTTTGAAACACGGGTGGTTCACACTTACCGATTTACGTAAATAAGAAAAAAAAATACCTACCCATTTTATTACTGACTAGCTGTCCGGCGCAACTTCGTTTGCGTCACATTTTCCCCGTTTTCGCAACATTTTTCATTGCTGCTCCACTCCTATTGGTCGTAGCGTGATGATATATATGCCTATAGCCTTCCTGGATAAATGGGCTATATACCACTGAAAGAATTTTTCAAATTGGACCAGTAGTTTCGGAGCCTATTCAATGCAAACAAACAAACAAAACAAAAAACAATCAAATCTTTCCTCTTTATAATATTAGTTTAGATTCGGATCGAAAATCATTAGCAGAGTTACCTTCTTGAATTTGACGAGATTGCAAAACAACAGCTTGTATATGCCAAGAAAGACGATCCAAACATACATAGAAACCACTTAAATCCACCATTTACCACAAGTATCTGAGATGAATCTCGCAATCATTCATAGCGAGCGAATACTAAACGATAATTAGTTTATAATATGTAACGTGTTACATCTCACGTTTAATTAGTAATTAAAGAGGTTCGAACATCACTCCGGGGCTAATTTCCTCACTAATTGCGATTACAGCTCAACCAGGAATCGTAAGTTGTACACCGAGGCGTCAATACGCCCCTGACGTGCTGCGTTTGAACGTTGGACTGGTGAGTCGAGTTTGCTTGGTAGGATAGTAGTCGAGTTCTGTTTCCAGTGTTAAAATTATGGGTGGTTATAATAGTAAAAACTAACGCTTTAGCGGTTTAATCATTTCAATATTAAATTCAACTTTTAGTAACTGTTTGAAGACGACGTGATTATTTTATTCTATGACCATAAATATCTGCAATGTCTACAGTAAATGCCTGTTTTGATTAAAGCTAAACTGACTTTGACAGCGATGCAGACGATTTTTTGATGCTCTTGCGTGATGATGATATATATGATGTTTGCACCTCTTACTTTTTTAAATATCCAGTATTAATGCCAATAATAAATGAATAAAGCATATTATTTACAAATGTATTCGATGGTTTTTACCTAATCAGTTAATTTTGTCTAAATAATTTCAATTCCAGTGGTATACTCACATCAAACAAGACTTAAACGAGGCCTTCGTTTATTAAACTTGCCAAACCGCTAGCTCTCGTGGCCACACGATCTAAACGAGGCAGGGTCGGCGCGATCCCTGTAATTATTATTAACATTCAGCCGTTTCGCCCGTAGTCCGTAATTAAAACATAGTTAGACCCAACTAGCAGACGCCTTGCCAGATTAATGTCTAATAGAAATGTACCACATGATTACATTAATAAACTAAGAGGTATTATCGCGTTTTTACATACTATCAGAGTGATTGATGGCAAATAGATTATAGACTTATTTTACTGGAACGCGTTAGATATTTACATAGTTACTCTACTTGTACAAGTAGGTCGAGTAAACGAGGCTCTGATTGTAAAAAGCTTAGATATTTTTTATGTTTTTTGAGTTGTGTTTTATAGGCTCTGAAATTTTCCATAAAGGTTCTTAGTATACGGATATTTTAACGGCTTTTTAGTTTTAACAGCATAGGACCAACACAAAAGCATCAAGTAGGTACTACTTTACGAGATTATCCATATTACATCTCAATGCTCCTGCCGACCATCACATTCACACCGGGCGATAATTTTCACGCCTTTGATTTTAAACTGTCAAATAACCATGAATATTATTCTGAAAGTCTTCAAATCTTATCTGGCATTCGGAATAAACTCGAAAGCAAAGCGAAATTGCGTACCAGCCTTAGTAGGGCTCTCTTAAAGTGTCTGTAACTTCAAAACGTCTGCGGCGTGGGCGGGGCGCTGCCTGCAAAGACTATATTAACATGTCATTGTGAGAGAGATAGCACTATTAACACGTTGCGCGTGAGAAAGGGACGGCACTAAACAAGTCCGGGCTTCTATGCGCTCACGCACCACAAAGGAAGTTTTGTTTTCAGTTGTTAACGCCCGTTGTGTAGTTATTGATGTGAAAGGATTTGTTTATGGTCGTATTGTCTATGACCGGCTACTGTACTGAACGGGCCAGTGTTCGTTATTAGTGGGTGGAACTGAAAAAATATTGGTTTGTTAGTGTTTTGAATGGTTAGGTATTTTTTAAATAAGTCCTCTTTTGTTGGGTTCTCAAAGTATTGTCACTGAAAGTACTTTAAACTACTACGTACTGAAAGAAGTTTGCATGGTTTCTAGATCTCTTTGAACCCTGAAAAGTAAAACGAGCCTTTTACTGGTATGTTATACTTTTAGAATAATTATCTGCCAGCCTTTTTCCAACTACGTTGTGTCCGGTTTCCAGTTTAATCGGATGCATCTGAATATCAGTACCTACCTACCTAGCTCCTATCTACCTCCTCCAAAACTCTATAGCCATTGTCCTATGACTATACAGAAATGGAAAAATCTATCTTAACTATTTTCAGTTGAATAAGCTACCTATATGTTGTCTAACCAACCAGTTAATACTGCTCCACATAGACGAAGACACACAAAATTAAAACGCAAAACAATGCAACAAAAAGTCGTCAATATCACTTGTCATCCGACAATGGGTCTGTAATGACAGTCGTTGCGACAAATCGCTGCGCATTACAACTGTCAAGGCAGAGCGACATACACTGAGAATTAATATGGGAACTCGATTGATACTTGGAAGCTTGGAAGAATATCTTGTGGATCTGATTTGGGGGGATTTAGAGACTGGTCCTGGTTCAAGAGGCAGATTTAACTTAGTCTTATCAAAGTTTCATATCGATATGAAACTTAGGGAGGACCTTCCCTACGTGAAGAGAATTTCTTACATGTTTGGGACTTTGGGTGAATAGGGAACAACTCGCAGTTGTATAATATCCGCTTTCACTAAGACTCGGTGACACCAAGGTATAATAAGTAATGCTTTAAATACGCACTCTCATAACTGGCAAATCGTGCATCCTTGGTGCCTTAGAAAGAAGAGAACTTCTGTTTTTGTCGGGCATATTATCAGAAGATAGAAGAAGAAGAAGAAGATATATGACAATCACCAACCCGCTCTGGCCCACATCGTGGATTACGGCTCATTCTCTTTTTGGGAGAGTAGACCTGAGTCTCAATAGTCAGAATATTATAGGCTGGTAATGCTTTGGGTGCCATCAGACCAAAACTGTAAGACATTATAGCGGACATAAACAGGTGGTCTACCATGACGTCTTAAAACATTTGTTACTCCTTTTCCAGTGTGAGAAAGAGATGGCGCTTAACATCCTATATAGCTCCGTCTCTTTCCCACACTGAACTGTTACTGTGTAGAGTAAAACAATACTGCTTTAAGACGTCATGGTAGGCCGGCAGGTCGAAAAACGACACCAGCGACATCTATGACGCAACTGAAGAACTAACTTCAGAAATCTAAACCGCGACTTAAAATGTATCATCACCACATAAAAAATCCGAGTACCGACCACCAGACATAACACCCCTCTGCTCGGAGGATCCTTCGTTCCTATGGAGATGAAGAATATTACACCCTGATCTTCATTCCCCTTAAACATCACCTAACGATTCATGTGCTAGTATTCCTCAAACGATTTATTCTTACATACATCATCAGACTTATAAACCACGTAATTCCAACCACACGCTATTTTATCAAGCAATTTCAGCCATTTATAGCACTTTAAGTTCATTAAATACCTTCATTAGAACTAATCGGTCACTTATCCGAGTGATGATGATTTCTTGCACACCCCATTAGCAGATCGTGAACGAGTGAACGAATGAACGAGTGAGTGGAGAGCGGTTCTCACGGTGAACGAGTTACACAAATAGCTTTAATTCAACTTTAATGATCTGTTCGCGTGAACTAAATTGATTTGGTTGTTGTGTCTCTGAGTTTTGGTCTTTTGATTGTCCATTGCAATTGACAGTGATGTGTCAATTATGTGCTTGAAATGGTTAAAGTTTGATCTCAATTTAGCAAGAATATAAAATGAATCTTCTATTTATATTCTTAACCTATCCTTACCTCCTGTGTCGCTGGTCTATTTATCGCAGATGGTACAGCAGAACATCAGGTCCAGCGTTCGATTCCCGTGTCGGCCAAAACGTTAATGGGAGTTTTAACATTTTTTTTAATTTTTCTTAGCATGAGCCACACAGTCTGGTTTTGTGCCCGGTTGATGGCATAAGGCTCGCCCCTTATTACATGGGATTCAATATAAATGTGGCTATACTACATATATATTTTGTGTACACCTCTGTCTTACTCTTCTCTTATGTAAGACTATCTGTGCCCGCGACTTCGCCCGCGTGGAATTAAACAAAAAAGTTTTTGCATTTTTATTTTTGATTTTTTCTAAACTAGAAGTAACCTACGTTACTCCTTATTACATCAGCAATCTGCCAGTGAAAGTCCCGTCAAAATCGGTCCAGCTGTTCCAGAGATTAGCCAGAGCAAACAGACAGACAGACCGACCGACAGACAAAAATTGTAACAAAAAATATTTTGGTATATGTACCGTATATACATTCATTTGCATGTAGTAAAAAGCGGTTATTTGAATATTACAAACAGACACTTAAATTTTATTTATTTGTATAGATGTATAGATATACTGAATTAAGTTAGAGTGTCCAAAAGTTTTGTTGTCATAACAGAACTGAAGTTTTGATTGTGGTCCTTTCTGGTCCTGTTTTTATTTCCGGCCGGAAAATCTTCATGCAAATCACTGGGCTTAGGAATCATCATTATGTTCCTAAACGAGTGTACATCCATAATATATATATAAACTAGCTGTCCCGCGCAACTTCGTTTGCGTCACATTTTCCCCGTTTTCGCAATATTTTTCATTGCTGCTGTGCTCCTATACAGCGCCATCTATTGAATACTTACTCAATCCAGTCAACAGATACCACCATCTGTTAGAATCGTTTGGAGCCAACAGATAATTGTGACTTAATTTGCAATAAAATAATATTGCGACTATAAAATGAGCGCGTTTGTGTTCCACGCGCGCCTCAAGGAGATGTCAGCAAATCGGAAGGGGTCCGAGAGGGCCGATGCCTGCCAGGGCTGCGGGCTGTTCGAAAGAGATACCGTGGCCCTGGAACACAAAGGGCTAAGAAGGAAGATGGATGGGTTTTAGTCAGTCAAGTCTGACACTCCCTTCCGCTCCGCCCAGAGCGGGAGAACTCATTTGATGATTTCCAATCCGAAAAAAAAAATATCCTATCTTTCAAGTTGGATCAAACTGCACACGGTGTGCAAATTTGATTAAAATCGGTTAAGTAGTTTAGAAGCCCATCTCCGACAAACAACGTGACACGTAATTTATATATACATATTGTATATAGATTATAGGGTGAGCCTTTCACAGATAACTGTTTAGCAGTTAGCTAATCTAGCTGTCTTCCAATGCACACCACAACGTGTGTCGCCTCTGTCATCAAGTTCAAAAGCTTGCTAATAATCTACATGAACACTTCAAGCCACAATTATTCATCAATTAGCACCTCTTTCCTCCCATTAGTCCCTCATCAGTTCATATAAGGACATAATGACGTAGATGACAAATATCTTAATCTACCTACACTGTGTTTGCGCTAAAGTTCCCAAATTAATAAACAATATCTGTTATTGGAATAACTACTTTAGTGGTCACTTATAAAGTTCAATCTGCGATACATATTAAAAAAAATGTTGTCGTTTCCTATTGTGTAAGTTATTGTGAAATCAGCTCAATTTCAGCAAGAATAAAGTTGGATTTAATTTTACATCAATATGAAACAAGCTACAGGTGACAAACATCTCAATCTAGCAGGTGCTGCAGAGTCTGCGTCTGCGCAATTGCCGGCGGCGCGCGGCCAGTGATTATAAACACATTTGTAGCGATGAAAGTGTTGTTGACGGTATTTGGGCTTTTAGGAGCAGGGAATATGGAGTACAGACAGCGTCAGCAAGTGCTAACCCTTCAACTCTCCGGCAGAGGAGGCCGGGGGGGGGGGTAACGACTTAATGGAGCTCTGTGTGTACGTGTGATGAGAATGTCATCATGAGATTCTTGGGTATGAGGAGCAATTGCCCGTCAGGGTATCTTAACCTAAGCTCAGTTCTAATCTCCTGCTTGATATGGAAGGAAAATAATTTTTACTTTCTACTCCGCTTGTTCTGTTACAACCAGACTTACCAAAGGGTATCGTATAACCCAGCGCTAACTGGGTTGTGGAGTTAAGATAGGCATTCGCTCTATGTAAAATACTGGTACTCAGCTGCATCCGGTTAGACTGGATGCTGACCCCAACTGACTAGGAAATGGCTAGGCAGAGATGACTCCGCTTGTCATATTGTAATATAGGTGCGAGATCCGAGACAATTGAATCGATTCTCCATGTCTCCGGGACTCGTCGACTTTCATTTGTCTCGGCCGTGTTCTCTCTGATGATTCTGGCTTTCAGGAGTTGCAGTGGTTGAGAATAGCGTTATGTGCTTGTTCCTATTTCAAGGTGTAACGTGTTAGTTGGCTGCTACAACCGGTTAGACAGGTTGCCGACATCAAATTACTTAGTTGGTAAGTAAAAGGCTAGGCAGATGATAAGTTCGTTTAGATAGTTCTTTGTAGGATGGTAAGGTCTTGAAAGTCAAATTGTTGGAGACCGTCAATGAAAGAAAAGTTGCAGAACTGGCACATTTTGTGTTATAGCATTCCATTTTATGGCTTCCTGGCCTTATAGTGTTAGGAGTTGTTTGTAAAAAGATAAGCTGGGAGTAGAAAAAAGTCATAGTTGTAAGAAAATTACTCGACTGGGATTGTTCGCTGTTGATATATCAATATCTACATAGTTATAAAATACATTACTTTATCTGTTCTATCGTATTTTTTACCCAGGAAGAACATCAGGTCTTACAAGATTAATACACGTCTCACAATCAATAAAAACACAAATTAATCAAGCCATATCGCCTCGGCAATCAAAATTTAAAGTAGTTAATAAAAGGTGTTTACATTATTTATATACTTGCGTTATAAAACGATAAATTAAAAAATCTATTTTCCGTGCTGCCGACAAAACATTATAGTTTTAATAGTAACAGCCGCACAATAAAATTAGGATAAAACTCATTGGTTCGAACGCCAGCTTCGAATTTTCAAATTTGGAACGAGCACGGCCATCTTCCAAATTGCCGCCATAAACGCGATAATTGGATCTCTCATTGGCCAGTAGCTAACTGAAACCAATTTTTGATGGCGACGCTTTTATTGGGTCGATTTTTAACGATTTAAATAAAAATATAAAGTTTACTTTTATGAGCTGTGATGAATGGTTCGATACATCATTTTCAATTTAGTTGGTAGTTTAATTTTGGATAAGAGGTACCTGCTTGAGGCTAGTTTTTGCAAAAAGGGCAAAAATAACATGAAGCTGTCATATTTAATAAATGAATGCTAATGAGTTTGGGGATTAAGAGTAGGTATCAGGTGTATAAAGTTTACCTTTACCATCGCCGAATAGTCGTAATGATTAATCGCACGTACTTTTAAAATTAGTTTCACAAATTCTAGGTAAAGCTATTGGATAGGGTAACATAATTAATAACGACAAAAAAACGTAACAAGACAAACGATAGCATAAACAACAAAATTCTATCCTCAGTACAAAAGTGATAATAAATTATAACACTGGCCGCAAGCTCATTTCGTTCGTAAAACCAAAAAGGCTCGGAAAAAATGAAGCGTTCGAAATTTAATTTATTCAAAATTGAAACGTCACGCCACACAAAGGCGCGCGGGCCACAATGGCGCAGTGCCGCGCTCGCGAGCCACACTGTTAACACGAAAATTAAATGCTGATATCACAATTAATCAAGGGCCCATATTAATAATTGGCTGTTCACTACGCCGTGAGGTGTCAAATTATATTGCTCAATTAACCGCTCGTAGAATAGAATAGGGCGTGTTTGGCTGTTTGTAAAATACAACACACATTTCCTATTGTGATTCTCTGTTCTCTGGTATGGAGTTGTTCAAGAACATGAAATATAACTTTGTTTGTTATGAAGAGGATCTACACAAGCATTATTATACATAGAAAGTTTCGAATTGAGTTTGTCAAGGTAATTTCTGAAATGTCTGAAACGATTTCATAAACGTTAGAAATTGGAACATCCATGAATACTCAATGTAAACTAAGTGTTTACGGAATGAAAATTACAAAGTAAAAGTATGTAAATTACGAAGATTATTCGACAGTTTATGTAAAGATTTCCAATTAGACTATGTTAGGGGATTATCCTTATAAGTATTCATTGGTAAGCTGTTAAATATTTGTTTATTGGAAATACTTGAGCTGATAAACAAACTCTTTAATCACGATCTCCTTATTTCTGTATCTATTAAATTAGAATAGAGTAAATTGTCCGTGGTTATGTCTGGCGGCGTAACATTTTTTTAGTTCCTTTTTCAATGTAGTTTTTTGAGCTGTCAAAAGCTTACCTATAATGTGCTTTTGTGAAAACAGATTAGCAGTTTTCAGCCCTGTGTATAATGTTCAAATAAAAGTCAATCAGAGGTTTGATTATTCGCTATTCCAAGTAAACTTAGAATAGAGACAAACACAATACAACACTACCCACATTTAAAAGTAATATTTTTGTTCAGTTTAGTCTCCCTTTATTTCAATCCATTTTTGATTGGATATATATACATTATTTTATAGTTGAATTTTGTCAGTTTAAACTTCTCCACCGCCATTGGTTCATATTCAATGGACATAACAGGTGGTCACTGTGGTCTGGTATCCTACCACGACGTCTTAAAACATTATTGTTTTATTCTTCTTACAAAGTGGACAAGAGACGGAGCTATACAGCTCGTCTAGCTCCATCTCTTTCCCACTCTGGAATAAGAATGAAACCATAATGTTTTAAGACGTCTTGGTAACCCCTAGGTAACTTAGGTACTTATTGTAAAAGAGATCAAAGGCTTTCATATGCTTCTGCGAAACGTAAACTGCGGTAGGCTAGGTGTTTACTCATCGAACTGGTATGAATTAATATCCGGTCAAAGGTTTTTTATATTTTTTTACGAAGATCTTTAAGTGAAGAAAAGGTCGTCACCGTCAAGAAAGTTTTAAGTATGAATGACAATTGCTATTAGAGTCAGATAAAGCCAAACAAGTGATAAATGGAGTGTGTGAAAGATGATAATATGTCTAGAAAAGGGTTGTAGAACATTGCGGTAAGCTAACGACTAATAGAGAAGACGAGAAGAGAAGTGTGGATGAAGATATTCTGCGCCGACCCCAAATAAATTGGCATATGTGTAGGAGAATTCTGATGTCTTTAAGTAGCTAATCTTCTTGTGGAGTTGGCGCGCACAACCAATCAAGCTAGACAGAACCAGTGTATGCGGATCTCTCATTGCACGGGAAATCTATACAAAGCGAGGCCGTGACATGCCTACAGGAAATTTATAGCTTCATGTGTCGCTGTGTACGTTTTCAGTTACAGCAGGATTATGGTCAGAAATCAGCTTACAAAACCAACCGACACTCAAACCCTGATCCTTACTATTTTTATTAGTTTTTATTCCACGCAGGATTAAGTTCAAAGGTTGTAGAACTTAATACGGTTAACCAACAAGAAAGTGCCAGGTTTACGCGTAAAAAAGGTATATCTTAATAACATGTAATACATTAATAGCAGAAAATATATTATAATCTATACAAACGTCTCATTTGGATGGTTGCGGGGTACCTTTGAGGGATGTAGCACAATGAGTCACTGTGGTATCGATATAACAATGAATCGATGAAACCAACAGTTATGGAACTACGGTTACGTAAGACTAAAAAAAAACCTGTTTTTTTAGTTAACACAATAACAAAGCTAGGTATATATTGTAGAATACTTGGTGTAGACTATGAAATACCTAATTGATATCAATATGAAATCTGTAGTGGTGTCTAGTGATTGACCACAGATTTTCTCACTCGGTGGGTAATAAATGACCAACGGAAATGAGACAAGGGCGCCCGATGGACATACCTAAACGTTTTGTTGGCTATAAATGAAATGGACCATTTAAGTACTGAATTGAAGTAATCGATCAAGGAAAAGTCAGTAATAAATAGTATCGAGATCCAACATTACAATTTGACATAATCATTTACCTACAAAACTGGGACAAAGATAAAACTTACACTATCACTTACGGGATATCTTCCGTGTTCGTTATTCTTTATTGTGAGCTCCCGATATTTCGATGCGGAACCCCATGATCACGGCGGATTATAAACCGTGAAAGTTTAAAAAAACAGCATTTAGCATAAAGATTTTCATCACTATAGCGACTTCTCGGAAACGGTACCACACATAATTTCATCGTCACAATGACAATAATCGATATCATTTATCGACTTCAACCACATCACTGTAATAGGGTTTGGACAGGCGGCAATTCGAATGATTATTTACGGTCGATATATTTTTAGGATTAGTGAGGAAATTATTTCATTCTCGATCGCATTAACGCGCCTGCTCCGCTCATGACGAGGCACCGGCCATATCCTGATACGGCCATTAATATTATTTTATTCGTGTCAAACAAGAAAAGCTACCGTTAAAGGGTATTAGGAATATTAAAAATTTACAACCAGACCTGTGATCTTCAATGGAATTATACTTTTATGAGGTTACGCCGAGTTTACTTAAAACCTCTTTTTAAATACAACCTTTTTCAATTTGGTTCGATTTTTAGAAGCTGTTTAATAGTACATTACTGCCGCGGTCTATAATGACTACTTTACTAGTCGCAATCAAGGGCTGCAATGATGGCCAAGCTGAAAGGTTTAGAGCATAGCTAGGCTAGCTCGAGGCAATCATAGCGTGACCAGCGAAGCAGTCATTGTGGGCCAAGGTTTGTATAGTGCTTTACTCAAAAATGCAAGTACCTAATCTAAATAAAACCAGCAAGTAATTTAAATAAAAAATATATTAATAAAAATTTTCGCTAAACCGCGTTTTTTAGAATTAGAATTTATTTATTTGTAAGAATGTAGTTTTACATAGTATGGTGTTAATATTCTGTTTAGTTCAATACATTCTACCACATGATGTGGTGTACAAATATTCACATGTCAATCTTATAGCTACTATTTTGTTACTTCTTTGTTTTTTTTTTTGAAATTGTAGTTGGAACTATACAGCCTAATATAGAATAAAATCTTTTTGTACCTATCTTTATAGATACAAACAGCTGTGTTCTAAATAAAATCTTTTTGGATTTGATTAGCAAGGAGGTGGTTTTTTAGAGTTTTGGTTCTTTTAGTTAGTTGTTTTTTTATAGCAATTAAATTTAAGTTTTAAGTTTATTTTTCTTTTACAAAAACGTTACGAGCTCTTAAAAAATAAAGTAATTATTACTAGCTAGTAATTTTGAATTTGATAGAATCATACAACAGTAAAGATGAAATCGAAATTTGAAGTCTAAACATTTTTTTATTTTTTTTATTTGACTTTAAATGTTGAATTTTAGTATTTTTCTAAATTTAAATTAAAAGTAATGAGTTTTAGGGCGTGAAGAGATAGCAAATGACCTCTCCTTTCACTCTATTCAATTTGGCAAACGATGCACCAAACACCCTGTATATCCCTGTGCCGAATTTCTTCCCGATCCATTAGTAAGTTTTTGCGTGAAAGAGTAACAAAAAAATAACAATAATCCAAATTTCCTCACAAACTTGCATTTATTATATGAAAAGTAGGATTAGTAGGACTTTACTGTTAAAGAAATAAAGGTGACACTATGACCGAATAACTTTTGAATATTGGAACATTTCTAAAAAGTATCGTGTGGCCCATGTGGTCTTGGATACAATACTTACACATAGGTAATTATAAAACTCAGAAGTAAGGAGGCGAAATAAAGCACAGTATTACTTTTCCTATTTCTTCGTTGTAGTTTTCTCAACAAAAGATAATAATTGCAATTGTCAAAGCGCCCGCTATACCATAGACATAGACGCTTTTTCCTTTTCCCGCCATTTATTTATTTCAGCCGAAAGACGTCCACTGCTGGACATAGGCCTCCCCCAAGGGGGGGTTTTGCCATAATCGCCACGCTTGGCAGGCGGGTTGGCGATCGCAGTACGGTTGTCACAAAAGCACAGAGAACGCTGCTGCCCATTCTCTGGCAAATCCCTTAGTCGCCTCTTACGACACCCACGGGAAGATATGGGATGGTGCTATTCTTTACGTCCGACACCATACAGCAAATTATTTTTTATATTATTTTATTTATTTATTTATTAATTATTTATACAAATACTTGCTGCACTTACAGTTTGCACCAAAGCGTGCAGCAAGCCAACAACACATTAACTAAAGAAAGTAACGCAATAATTAAGCATAGCTTTTTTTTTGTTTTTATTTAAAAAACATAACTTGTCACAGATAAAATATAACACTTTTTAGCAATTGACACTAATGATACTAAACGTAAAACAAATAAAATATAACCTATTACTGTTTCGTAGTTACCATCAGCTATGCTCCAAAATCGTTCATCACTAACCAAACCTTAAATCATAAACCGGGTTCTGCCATCAAAGGTACCACATTCATTTGAACCCATAAAGCACGTTAGTGAAAACCCCGGAAAAAAGAAGAATGCAAAAATGAACAATATAACGTGTTGACTGCAGTGCAGTGAAACATACGAGTATTGTTACAGAGTGTGCAAACTGGGATTTACTGAAAGTGACAAAACATTTCATACTTTCTTTTATTAGAATATTGATCACCTTCACTTTGAGCTTTTCATCATTAATAATTAAATGCTTCTCAAAGTCTCTTTTACAAAAGGTAGTTTTAGTTATCATTCACAATATTTGTATTTACGAATAATTTTGCGCGTTAAATCCTTTAGAGCGAATTTTCAAATAATATTTTTCTATTTTTTTTTATATTATATTAATCAATTGGATTTTGAAATGTAGTGCTCCCTGCCATAAGTCAAAACTTTCTGATAAATACCTAATTTAAAAGTCACTAAGCAATTCTATTAAAAACGGGCCCATCTCGTGTAATTAAGATAAGATCTGTCACAGAAGCTAGCACGACATTTTTTATGTTTTTATAGTCGTTTACGAATAGATTAGAATTTGCTTTATTGCTTGTTCGCGTGTCTGTGGGACGCTATCTTTGTTCCTCACATTCCTTGCTTGCGCCTATTTAAAGGTTCAACTGCTTGCTGCGATTTTTCGAAAATTGTTTCTCAGTATAATAATAGTGTATGAATCAATAATTGCACGTTTTGGAAATCGAAAAATATCGCTAAAGGTATATATTTGAGGTTGATTGTTTGAGTTTGGATTGCGTGCTTTTATTGGTGTTACGAATTTGGAGGATAAAAGAAAAGGATAAAAAATGTGTATTTTCTTGGCTATGACTCGTATTTGTTCTATTGCATTGAAGTAAACAATAGAATGCTTGAAATACCTGCCTTAGTGGTTACGATGATAAATAGCAAACTGTCTACCATAAATAAAATAAAAGCTGCTCCATGAAACCGCACCTTAACTAGGTTCAGCTATTAAAATATTTCAATGAATTCAACATAAAGTTTCTAATTAGTCTAGTTTTGCTCGGTCAATTTATTAATCTCTACTAGAAATTAATAATTTATGTTTCCTATAGTCCGTATAACGAGACGTACTAAAGTAAAACTAAGTTGTCGATGTATTTAACATCATAACACCATCGACATTCCAGAGATACGAAGCCATGAAGTTAATTTTTAACACTCTAAAATATTTCTTCTCTTATTGATTGGGTATTAATAATATTTTTCTGGTTTTCAATAGAATGCCTTGTAAATTAAATTTTCAATGGGACCTCTTAATTAGATAGATATACGATCTCAAAGACGCTTGATTAGTATGAATTACCATAGATTTAAAATAACTCGGAGTGTGGACCGAATCCAATCTGCGGGGTGTTTGTAGGGCTGCCATGCCGTGAGGGACACTTGACGTGTGTAAATGTCAACCATATTATTACGTAGAATAAAAAACCTTTCAAATAGTATAAAAAAAATTAGAGGAATTTGATAGTTGTTGAAAACTTAAATCTAGAATTTTAAAAATAGTTGAAGGACAATTTATAAAATCCTAGATTTAAGTAAATAAGAGTAAAGACTTTATATCATTAAATTGTTTTAAGGTTGGCATTCAGGCCCTCGTAGCGGCGATTGGCGGCGGCGACCTCTCGCGTCCGGCCCTGGTTCAATCCATGGTCCGGAGCGAGAGGGAATGGGAAGCCGTCGCCTCATTCTGCGAAGCAGTCATGCTAGCGAAGGAGTGGCAGAACGTGAGAGGGAGAGAACCTCAAGTCCCAGCCGCCGCAGGAGACGCCCCGGGCGTCGGGGGGCAACCAGTGGCCCCCGGCCACCGTAGGCGCGGGCCTGTGGACGGTGAGTATGAGAATGAGCTAGCTCACCGTCCGTCCGTCTAATGACGACAGGCCGTGCCGACGACGGCGCGTTTATGTTCCACGCGCGCCTCATGGAGATGTCAGCAAATTGGAAGGGGTCCGAGAGGGCCGATGCCTGCCAGGGCTGCGGATTGTTCGAAACAGATACCGTGGCCCTGGAACACAAAGGGCTAAGAAGGAACATGGATGGGTTTTAGTCAGTCCAGTCTGACACTCCCTTCCGCTCCGCCCAGAGCGGGAGAAGTCATTTGATGATTTCCCATCCTAAAAAAAAAGGTTAGCATTCAGGCACTGCTAACAAATATTTATGAAGTACATTTGTTTATTTTTAATGTATACGATTAGCGTTATCTATCATATTCAAAACATTCATTGCATGAACCATGGTCAGACAGATGGAATAAATATATTTTATGGTCCTCCAAAATTGTTGCGCAGCTCAGTTACAATAAAAGAACTAAAGAGTTTTTTGCTTAAAAAACTACCGTATCTATATTCCCGCTTCCAACATCTGGCAACCCTGCGTGTAACGAACTATCGATAACATTATTAATTAATTGAATATTCGATATTCTCATTATGAATTTTAACGCGGCGCGTTAATGAGCTCAAACACGTAACGATTTGTCTTCGTTATGGACATCCACGCTTAGATGACCAGATATTTAATTATAATTGAATAAATTACCCAGTGATTTACTGTAAATTAAGTTGCTGAGATGAAAAAAAGATGTTACTTCACAGTTTTTTTTTCATTATACTGGGAATGCTGTCGAAATCGATTATAGGTTTTCGGTTATTGCTGTTTTCGATTACCTACAACTATGTTACTGTCGAAAGACTAATAGTATTGCAAAGAAAATATTAAAGCGTTCATATTTGAGACAGGAAATGATAATTTGATACACTGATTTATCACTTAAAAGCTCTAAATTCAAGCAATTACATTGCCAATGTATAGTTTAAAAATACCGAAAATATCCCTGTGAAGATATCATATTCACAACAGGTATCATTAAATTCAAAAGATAGTCCCAGGAAAGAGTACTTAAAACTTACTAATTCATTGATTAATGTTGATATAAAACGGCAAAGGTTTTAATCGATTTAAAAAGTTAATCCCAAGATTTCAACATATCGCACTTTAAAAACTATTACCTAGGTAAGTTTAACAAAGTACTTTTAATACGTAAATATATGCTAGGTGTTAATAGGGTCACAACGGTAAAAACACGAAAACTAAAAATATAAAATAATAACTAATGGTGTGGACAGCTTAAACTCGTGAAAAATTACCATCATTTTTATATCGGCTACACTTAAAAGGTACGGTATGACAATTCATTTTGTAGGTACTACTACCAGAATGGAGATTAATATTTTTGACACCTTTTTACGTTTTCTTGTGGTATATTTTTTCAAGAAGTTTTTAAGAAATTGTTTACATTATAAAAATACATTGGTTGTGGTTAGAAATCGTGGTTTTACTCCTAAGGAGTCAGCTTTTTCATATTCTTTATGTATGAATAGTGTTGGGTGTTACGTAGCATTTTCGTATAGGCCCTTATGAATAAGATCTCGTCAAGATGGGCGAAAAAACAGGAAATAAGTCGTTAGAAAAAGGCAGAGCAGGAAATGTGGCGTTGGTCTGCGAGCCGAAACGACCGTTGATGATGAGTATGCAGACTTCAGAGGCTTTAATAAGAGGACTAGAAGTAGGTTTGTCTACCTACTTGCTTAATTATCTACTTTATTGTGGGACGACAGTGAAAAATGGTGCCCTTTTAGTAGAAAAAGTGGTGTCGAATGAGCTTACTTTGATTTAGTGAACCGAAATTTTAACCTCCGTTAGCTTGTTATATCGCTCCAAATATCAAAATCAACAATAATTTATTGCTTCTTTTCTTTCACAATCGAAGCCAGCCTAAGAATAAACAGGCAAAGTGTTAACTGCATTATTTGTTACAAGCAACATATATCATATGCCATTTGAATAGATTTCTATATGTATAAATATTAATTTGAGCGGACTAACGGCTGCCCCGAATTCGTTTATAGGCAGTAAATCTTTCGTACTTGTCCGATGTCACTTGGAACGAGAGTATATGTTATTTAATGCCTTCAGAATTAACATATTAACATATTTTAACACTTATTGATTGTATTCTTATTTGTTTTTAGATTTACAAGCTCGGGTTAGGGATGTGCCGGCCATAAATTACTTTTTCGTTTTCCTATTTTTTGATGAATGTGTTCTCTATGAATGGCGGTTTTACAATAGGATTTAATAAAGACATCTTCTTTTTAGGGTTCCGTAGCCAAATGGCAAAAAACGGAACCCTTATAGATTCGTCATGTCTGTCTGTCTGTCTGTCTGTCTGTCTGTCCGTCCGTATGTCACAGCCACTTTTTTCCGAAACTATAAGAACTATATTGTTGAAACTTGGTAAGTAGATGTATTCTCTGAACCGCATTCAGATTTTCACACAAAAATAGAAAAAAAAACATAAATTTTGGGGTTCCCCATACATAAAACTGAAAACCAAATTTTTTTTTTTAATCATTCCCCTACGTGTGGGGTATCTATGGATAGGTCTTCAAAAATGATATTGAGGTTTCTAATATCATTTTTTTCTAAACTGAATAGTTTGCGCTAGAGCCACTTCCAAAGTGGTAAAATGTGTGTCCCCCCCCCTCTAATTTCTAAAGTAAGAGGAGGAAAATTCTGAAAATATTTAGGATTGTATAACGTAAAAAAAACTATCAACGAAAATTGGTTTCAATAAGATATATTGTTTAGTTTTTGAGATATGGGACTTTTTCATCAAACTGCAGCAGTAACTTTTATTTTCATTAACATACTATGAAAAATCCAATTTAGTTTTGCGGTTGAGTGGAAGTTTACCAACTAATACTACTAACTAATGAATGACAGTTCAAAATATTGTTTGGGGCTATGGAACCCTGTGTGCGAGTAAGACTCGCACTTGGCCGGTTTTTTATGCTAGACTCGAGTATATTTGTTCAGGTTTCGAAATTAAGCAGAATGCGGCTTTTACGAATAATGTTTTTCATTGATAAATAGCTAGGTGTGGTGCGTGTGACGAAATGAATGAATGAGTAAAAAAACCGCCAAAATTCTAAGTTGACAACTATTTTTTTTTAAAGTTATTCTCACATAGGTGTGGCTCTTTCATTCGAATCAATCGCACCTTTTTATGTGATTAATTTGCCAAATACATTTAAAGAACGTAATAAATCAATATCTCATAAAAAATAAGCTACTGCTGGCGGCTTTATTTACAAGGTTGTTGGACAAAATTAATACTGCGCTGCCTTTTTAGACGGCATGACACCATAGGCATTATAATATAATGGAAAATATTATGGAAAATCGGTGTTCAAGGTAAAAATTGAACGGTGTGAATAAAATATATCCATAATAACAGCATTAGTTGTTTGCGTCTAGTTTATTTTAAAACTTTGAAGGGTTGTAGAAGTAAATTGAGCTGGAACTCACTGAGAATTCTTCATTCTCAGTGAGGTGTTAAAAATTGACAGCATGTTTGAGGTATTTTTAAAATTACCTTATATCACTCGTATTCAAATGTAATTGTTAAAGTTCCAACTCAATTTACTTCTACAACCCTTCAAAGTTTTAATAAAATTCGAATAAACTAGACGCAAACAACTAATGCTGTTATTATGGATATATTTTATTCACACCGTTCAATTAGCCATTCAAAACAGCCCGCTCGGGACCAGGCAATCATAAAATTGAAAGGCTATCGTCTGGCCGCGTGTCATTACTCACAGGCGTTTCCATACCGATGGCACGTTCGCTACGAGAGCCCTTTCTTATATTTATAAAGCTGTCAATTCCGAAGTCATTTTGGGTTAGAGTGGAAAGAAGCGCAGATGCGCGCTCGGTCGTAACTCAGGAAAAAACGTTGTTGAGTCGGTGCGGCGCGGGAAAGGCTCGGCCCGCATTAAATTATTATGATTTATGTGTTTTAGCGAAGCCAGCTCGCCTCCTTAATTATATGTGAAGGTTTAACGAACAAAACCTGGTCGGTTTGGTGCGTCTGATTTGGTCGAGTCTACTGATGTCTCTATTGTGGTTGGGAGGACTGGTTGAAAATTATAGTGCCTAGGTATATTGGTAGTCGGATATTCGCTGGTTTAGATGTTTCACGAATTGAGATGTCAGCTCTATCGGTACATCGGGGTATGTTTAAAAAAGGTTTTTTTTTATGCTTTTTGCTTGGTTATATTTCGAAAGTTATTGAACTCGGTTCACATGACTAGAGTAGTCTTCACATGACTAGAGGGCTGGCCTTGTTTTTGACCAAAGAATCAGCATTGCCATCCAATGCGGCAATGCTGCCATTCTTCTGGGACTTTCCTATTGACAACGATGTGGATGAATTTTTGACCCCCTGTAATTGTTTTCCCATTTTGATACTTTTGTACCTACATACTTTTATTTTAGATCTGTAAATGAAGTACTCGAGAACTGTTTCCTCACTTTATAAATTTTCGTCTATCGCCAGATGCTTCCAATTTTCTTGTGTGTTCTTATTCTACATTACAAGAATTCAGCTACAGTGCTATACAGGATGTAACGGAAAGGGTATATACATACTTAAGGGTGTGCTACAGACCATCAAACTGAACATGTTTCTGCATCGGACAAACATCGTAATAGCGAAAAAAATATCTGCTGCCGATACAAAATTTCAATACCTATTCGAGCCAAATGTATGGCGCAGCTGATATTTTTTTCGCTATTACGATGTTTGTCCCATGGAGTAACATGTTCAGTTTGATGGTCTGTAGCACACCCTTCAGTATGTATATACCCTTTCCGTTACACCCTGTATAGTCTGGGCACGTAGTACCTATGTAGGAATGTCACAAAAGGAAACTAATAGACACCGGTATAGGTATGACTATACGTACTTACCTATGCATAGTCATACTTATACGTGTGTCATGTGTAGTGATGCTTGCGGGATCTCATACATACTGAATCTTGTCGTCGCGCTTGCAACTCATCAATACAAGACATCTGTCCAGTTTGTGTACAGTTACATAAGTGTGTTTGTGTGTGTGTGTGTCAGCAGGTAGTGGCACTATATTTTTATTTATTTATATGTTGACACTTAACTCTAAATAGAGGAATAAATCATTAAAGTATAGGAGCGAAAAGGTGGTGCTTGCTTTTTAAAATATCACGTGTAATATTTGTGTAATATTTTAAAAAGCAGTGGCACAATATGTAAACGCTTATAGTAAATAATTTATTTGGTGCAGTTGGTAAAGAGTAGTCTGTAACAAATACCCGCTAACAGGTGGATACAATTATGGTTAAAGAAATTTATTTCTCAATGAGAATTTACAAGGAGGAATTTCACTTACTACTTATCACCTCGTCCAATTTTTCACAAATTTTGGAGTTGGTCATTTAGTTAAATATTTCAAGGAAAACAATATGCCTAAGTTTTACCTAAGTTATCACGCCTATTTCACCGAAGGATTTAGCAGGGGTCTATTTACACTCACATTTCACCAGTTAGAACCTATTGACATCATCATTATCTGCCTAGGTCATTCCCAACTCTGTTGGGGTCTGCTTCCAGTCTAACCGGATGCAGCTGAATACCAGTGTTATTCATGGAGCGACTGCCTATCTGACCTCCACAACTCAGTCATTACTAGGTAATACGATACCCCTTGCTAAGACTGGTTGTCAGAGACTTTTGAGCCACTGGCTACCTGTAAGAACTGTCAAAGATCTACAAATGACAATCGGGACTGGGACCGTAACGTGCTTTCCGAGGCACCTATCTGAATCTATTGCCATAATAAAAATAAAATAAGCCTTTATTGCTGTTTTACAATAATAATATTAAGATTTTTAACTGACGATCGGTTTTCAAACAACAGCTTGTCCTTCGACAAAGGCCTCCTCCAAAGACTTCCACCTATCTCTGTCTTATCTATAATACCTTTACTTCTTTTAGCATCCCTGGGGTACCATTCTGATATTCGTCTAGTCCATTTCTCATTTCTCTCTCTCAGCATAAGTCCTGCCCATTTCCATTTAAGTGTTGAAAAAAAAAAACACTCTGAATTATTACACCATTTGATAGTGTCGCTGCTAAAGATCAAATTCTGGGAAGTAATGACATACGGCAAACGATAGGAAAGAGTTATTTTTTGATAAAAAAACATAACAGTATGCAAACTGTTAGTAGGAATAACACAACTTTGACATCAGATATTTCAGCTCCGATACAATTTTCGGCAAAATTATTTTAAGAGTCATTATTATCATATATTCCACTATACGTTAGCAACAATTATCTTTGTGGCCGCTGTGAATAAAAATCATGCCACTGGTCCATACAAACTTACCCAATGCCTTCAGTTACATTTTTAATTTTGTTTATTCTTATTTTATCTTTTCTTTTACTCCGACTTTCTGTTTCTATTGCCATAAACCGGCCATAAATCCGGGCTCCAGAACCGACCCGACCCGAATCGAACACCTGATGCTCGAGAATTATCACAATTTGCTAACTGTGTCATCGCTTTTCTAACAGAGTACCTACCTTGTTGAATACGAGAAACCACCGTGTGACCGTGTTGAAGACGCTGAAATTGACACGTCAACGAGTTAACCGTTGACGTGTCAATTTCAGCGTCACACTTTCTTTGTACAGACAGCGTTAGTATGTGCTAACCCCTCTACGGTGCGCGGCCGAGTACGCCAGGGGGGTACAGAAACTACTTAATAACGCTGTCTGTACCAAAATATAAAAATATTCTGCGTATGGTCAACGGGTTTGTAGGCCTACTGTATCAGTTATAGCCTCACAGACATTCCCAACAGTCGGTCACTAGCAGTAACAATACCGTTTTCAATTGCCTTTACATCAGTGCCATCAACACTCAATATAAGCATTACATACTAGACGTACTGTCTACGTATACATACAGCGTCATTAAGTAGTTGGCGTACTCGGCGGGACTGTAGAGGGGTTAGCACATACTGACGCTGTCTGTACTGGAGAGGCTGTATGATTGATTGGCTGTGCCTGATATAGTGACAACATTTGCCACTGTTGGCGCAATGGCTAAGCGATTGACTGCTGTGCTGCGTGTCGCGGGTTCGATCCCCGCACGGAACAAATATTTGTAAGGCCTACAGATAGTTGTTCCGGGTCTTGCTGTTAGTGTATGTGAATTTAAATGTTTGTAAAAGCACCCACGATGCTGGAGAAATTCCTAGTGTGGAGCAACGTTTTTTTTTTAAAAAAAACATTTGTCAGTAGTTCATTATCGACACACTTCGGGATTATTTGATGTTATTTGCTAATTAGTGATTACTGTAAAACCTGAACGGAAAACCTGTTCAGGTGGAGATTCACAGATGACTCTGCTCGGGAGTGTAAATGTGATGTTGCATCACAAACGATCAGACACTTGATATCGTATCCTGCCTGTTTTGTTGCTTGCACATCACAGGAGCTGATGGACGCTACTGAAAGTGCCAAGCTCGTCGCCAAATTTTGGGCTGACTCATTTTAAATTGTCATCAACACGCTAAGAAGGAGAGTGATTACTGTCTCTGGATTGCTGGGCGATACAGAAGGTGTTTTTAATTCGGTATTATATGCCAACCTACAAGATACCCCACTCCTGAGACACATAGGTTCTTTGGAAGAAGAGCAGGGCCGTAATCTGGAACGGAAGGAATCCACTTAGGGTTGGGGAATGATTTACATGTCTTCGAATTTTTGGTTTCGCTGCATAATTTCGAGAGGAATTGGCATAAAATATATAAACAAACTGAAGTGCCTGCTTGGGTACGAACCTACGGTTGCAACTAGAGCATGTAGAACCCGGTTTTCTTCTCTCTGGTAACTTAGATGATTGAGGAGCTCGTGGCTAAATAATATCAGCCGCACGGGTCGATCTTTAAGGTTAAGCCGTGCTTGCCGAGGTAGGTCCGTGGATGGGTGACCATAATTACATACCGAGTTTATTCCGTGCCTCGGAAAGCACGTTAAGCCGTTGGTCCCGGCTGTCATTTGTAAATCTTTGACAGTCGTTAAGAGTAGTCAGAAGCCAAAAGTCTGACATCCAGTCTTACCAAGGGGTATCGTATTATCCAGTTACTGGGTTGCGGAGGTCAGATAGGCAGTCGCTGCATGTAAAATACTGGTACTCATCTGCATCCGGTTAGACTGGAAGCCGGCCCCAAGATAGTTTGGGAAAAGGCTATGCAGATGATGGTAACTTAGATGATTCGCAGCACTAAGTTACTTACCAACATTGTATGCTAAGATCGACTTAAGCACAGTTGCTAACTCCAACACCCCGTTGCCTATACAAATACATAGTTGTATCTAGTTAAATGTTAACAATAACATTGTTGTGACATAGTATGTGCGAGTAATTTCAAACTGCAGCCCCGTGTGACATGTAATGTACTTGTACATTGTCATTTCATTCCCTTTTTAGGGTTCCACGTATTAGAACGAATTCTTGAAGCTGAAATCCAGTTTGGTCGCCGTCTTGTTTTTCTCAGTAAAGATGAAACTTTAATAATATTTTGTAATTTTTAAACATCTGGCTACAGTAGTTTAAAAATCAAAATCAAAATATTTTTATACACTTCTGGACACATCTGTTGGCCCACCTTAGAGTTTAGGTTTCGATGGCCCCTACCGAAATATGATTGCTAGATTGAACAAAAACTGTTGATGCAGTTTTAAACCTGATACATTTTACCAATTTTTTCGATCGTATTGTTTTAAATTTGAATTCAGAATACCATACGACATGGAGCTACGCCTAACAAGTCAGATATGCGCCTTGTTGCACACTCCAAAGAATTATTAAATTTTAATAAAGGTTAATCGTAGGTTAGGTTAGGTTTATTAATATAGGTAGGGTAAAGTATTATTTTTAACTTTTTAGTGCGTTAAGTGTTTTTTGAAGTCGGTTTCTTTTTTTGTAAAAAATATTTTTTTCCATTATTTCGCGGACATAGGTGTGAGTTACACGTTTACTTAGTTTTAAATTTATACTATTATACTTTAATTGTAATGTGTAACTGTTAAATGTTCCAATAAAGTAAAAAATAAAATAAAGACTAAAAGGTGCTCGGTTCGGGTTAGTCGTTTCCTATGGAAAAGAACCGGCAAGAAACTCCGTGGTTACTCTTTCAAAATCATTTGGTTTTACAATATTTCTGTTACAGCGTCAGTACTTAATTAAGTATGGGAGGACATCGTAGGCCCGACAATAAGTTGTTGTTTACTACATTATCTGAAGAACTAGAAAGCTTTCATTGTGAGCTAATAATATGTTTTTAATCATTCATTACGCAAGTCAAACCTCATCCCCATCAATTTGCGTAAGCATTCCCTAAGTTTGAATTTTAAATTTTTTGTCTAAGTCCACGGGCCGCAAATTTCATACACAAATGAGTTATTTAGTATTATATTCCACTGAGTTAAACAAAGCAAACAGATTTCCATTATCTTAAACCTACAATCCTAATGTAATTAAAAATAAAATATTCATACATAATACGGAACTGTGTACCAAAAAAAGTAATTATTTGACTACTTCACATGATACCAAACATTGCTACAAATTACACTGCGTTTTATGTAAATGCATGTACTCTAAGTAAAATGTGATAATAATAACCTTCTTACCTGTCAATCCGATTCGCCATGCAACAATCAAGTGGAAATTCTGTGTGCTCACCGCGATTTATGTGAGGACTCTCTCCATGGCAAAATGAACTTTAAAACGTTGAATTTTAAACGTTGAATTTGAATGAAAACTTTTTAGAATGTGTAGAAGACGTTATAAACTTTGTGATGTAAAACATAAGGTTGGTTTTATGTTGTGTGCCAGTCATGTGTACAGTCAGATAGAAATCTCTCGCGAGCCGGTGACCGCGCGTTATAATGACGTTGTCGGCAAAGAAGTCATTATTCATTTTTTTAATACAGTGTTTTGTTGAAACGACATTTTCACTAGCGTAATCACGATTTGTACAGGCAATATATCAAGGTAATAAAAGCCACATTATTACCGAGCGGTTACTGTTGATGGTTTTCAATTTGATGTCTTCATCGGCATGTTGTTTTATACGATCGCTCAATCACTGAGTAAATTAAACTCGAAATTATTGCCGCAAATGAGGGAAGGAAGACGGTTTGATTGACGATTTTTTTGCCGATATACGTGTTTAAATCAACACGTTTTTAATATAGCTCGTGAATAAACAGATGTGCGGCGTAATGACGGGTGAAGAATCCGGTAGTTGTTTAATTGAGATCGTGGTTTCATATAATTAAAAAGAATTTAATATTTTATTTCTTAGAATTGTTCGGAATTATTATCGTATTTTAGTGTGCCATCTAACAAGTGTCAAGATTATTTTAACTGATCTCTGGTTTAATACATAAATAAAGCGAAACATAAATTTTAATAGTCCGTCAGAACACAAAAACGTAATCTCCACAATCCGAGATACATTGCGGGTGCAATACTAAAACTTTCATTTCATAAACGGAAAACTGTAAGCTGTAACTCACGAATACAATGTAAGGGAACCGCAACAAATAATAGTTTCCGACTGTACATCTGAGTTACGACAACATACTTCAGGAATACCAATATCCTTTTACAGTAGTACTTTCAAACCTACAAAGAATTTCCAACCTTAGTCTTTCAGCTTTAGGAACTTCGTGTGCATTTTCCCAGTGTTAAAGCTAGGTTGGTAAGATGCGTAAACCCGCTGAAATAGCGTCTGCGATGGCTCAATCAATGGAGAACGACTGTGGGTGTTTTAGACGTGTCGTCAGTAAAACAATTTCGCTTTACAATGTACGTCGAGCTGAATTCTTGTTCGCGGTTTTTTGTGACGACTGTACTTTTTTTGTATGGCGTTTATTATGTGGAGAGATGTTATTATCATCCTTATTGTTGGTGTGTTAAGAGTTTATTTTTTATGTCTGATGGTGTTTTCGTTGACGAATGGTTTTTGATAGCCTTTACATGATATTTCTTTATTTGACTTTTGAGAGGCTTTAGACAAAGGCCTATGAATTAATTATATCAGTCATTTTTTCAATAGTGCATGAATAAGTAATTATGTAAAAAAAAAGTGGATTACCTATCAATGTAGGTATGCTGCTACCGATCATAAAGTCCTAGGTTCGATTTTCTGATTGGTAAAGTGATTACTGGGTTTTTCTCAGTAGTTTCCTGGAATCTGGATCTGTCCCCGATGGTGATAGGCTCGCCTCATAATATGTTGGACTTGAACGTAGCTGGCGCGATGTGGGTGTACTATAGGGTACAACTCTGCCTAACCCTTTCAAGATAGCAGGCGTGATATTATGTATGTAATATACCCAGTGCCAAGTATCAACTCGTCTTAGATAGATCGCGTACAGATATGGCAAGTCGCCGTTGAACTTCTAACACGACATAAGTGAAGTTTGGACGGTTTTGTTATTTTGATGTGGTTTGCTAGAGAATCGGAAGACTCGTCGTTTCAGCCAATCAGGAACAAGCATCGTCTTTATCTAATTTGAAGTGAAAACAAATACACATAACCTAGGTATAATTATGCGATTTTGCCACTCTCCTGTAAAGTCGCTATTTTTGACTTACGTGGTGTCAGAAGAAGAACTTCAGCAACGAAATGATAAATATTTTATTACACAAGTTACTTCGAAATATAGGTTGTGTCTTAAGCTATAGTACGTAATGATGGAAATAGAATATTTGTACGAGTATGTGCTCCAGTTCATACATTACAAAAGTGAGCATACATTTATGATAGATTGCTACAATTGCAAGCGGTAATACTTTACTCATCATCATCATCATCATTTCAGCCCAAAAGACGTCCACTGATGCTGAACATAGGCCTCCCCCAAGTCACATTGACATTTTGGGGGGTTTTGCCATAATCGCCACGCTTGGCAGGCGGGTTGGCGATCGCAGTACGGTTGTTCCACAAGCACAGAGAACGCTGCTGCCCATTCTCTGGCAAGTCCCTTAGTCGCCTCTTACGACACCCACGGGAGATATGGGATACTTTACTCACTTCCTGCAAATTGCGCTCCTTCATATAGGCTGTCTATATGTATAGCTTCTGCACCTGCATTTAAATTACCTGATCCAAGTTTTTTTACATGCTTTTAGGTGTAGATTAGTTGGACTATAGCTAGAAGAATCCTACTCCATTAGAAGTAAATGGAATTTGCATTTAAACGTTGCTGTCTGAAAAGTCGGTTTTTATTTCAAGAACATGCTGAAACGTTTTCATGTGTGTAATGTAATGCACTTTACTTTATTAATCTCCATGACCCCTGTACTATTTAATGCATTCAACAGCACAATTTTTATGAGTGCGTTACGTCGTGTCCTACAGTAAACCGTGATTTTTCATCCCATAATGTTTGCATAACTTTGGCGCAGAGAAGCGCCGAGACACAAAGCTCGACGAGTACAGGAAACACAATTTAACTGTTTTGGATCCCGCAACGAAATTAATCAGAAAATAATAGCTGTGGATTCATAAAAACATAATTTCCATGTTTAAAGTAGGGAGTTTTACGAGTAATATTTACCCCTTCTATACAGGGTCTAACGGAAAGGGTATATACATACTTAAGGGTGGGCTACAGACCATCAAACTGAACAGTTTTCTCCATAGGATAAACATCGTAATAACGAAAAAATTATCTGCTGCCCCATACGAAATTTCAATACCTATCGACCCTGTATGAAGCAGCTGACATTTTTTTCGATGTTTGTCCGATGGAGAAATATGTTCAGTTTGATGGTCTGTAGCACACCATTAAGTATGTATATAACCTTTTTAATACAGTTGCTCAAAAAGTGGCGTATTGCAGGGACGTATAGCGTTCGGGATGTGAGCTATTACACACTCGAGCTTTTTCTTTACCTTGTCCGAACTCGTGCGTTCTCTTTCCCAACTGTCAAAATAATGTCTATTAGAAAGAAAAAAAACCAACCACGGAGTTTTTACTAAAAAAAAAATCATAGAAGTTTTTATGATTCATGCAAATATTTCTAAAAAGAAGCTACTAATTTGTTTCAATATTAGATTTAATGGCTTGATTCAATGAGTTAGGTTAGGTTTCATTTCATTTTCATTTCATATCAATTAAAAAAAATCTACTGAAGACTTGGCTGTATGGGCATAGTTCCCTTTGCCTACCCAGAATGGGTAAAGAAAACAAAAAAAACTCTGCTTATATTCTTTTACGGTTGGCGCCATTTTCCAAAAATGTTCTTTATTAAATTGCTTCATTTTTTCGCAACTGTATTAAAAATAGTTGTTCAGTACACGTGCGGAACCGTCATTGCAACTTGTTCCGACTGTCAACCCTCACCTTCGGCTGCGCCTCGGCTCGGGTAGACATTTGTCGGAACTCTTTGCAATGACAGGCTTTCCGCACTCGTAATGAAATATACTATTCCGTTACACCCTGTGTAAACTACGGCTAAGCTCCTGGTAGTACGTGGATCAAACTGGCCATCAACCCCAATGCCACTTCCTCATCACCAGGGTCGCAGCACCAATGTATTTACACACTGGTCGCAATTGGTATTCATTTGATCATGATTGATTAGACATTTATGCATACTAATATTATAAATGACAAATGAATTAAGTCTGTCGGTCTGTTTTGCAGTTTTGTGTATGAGTGATATGGTTAGAGGAGAAGTGACTGCTGATATGATCTTAACTAATATTATGAAGGGCAAAAATTTGAATGTTTGTTTGTTTGTTACGATTTAACTCAAAAACTACTCGGTTGATTTTTAAAACTCTTTCTCCATTAGAAAGCTACATCTTTACCGAGTAACATAGGCTATATTATATCACAACGGGCTAAGTGCTAGTGAGTAATAAAGAAGTATGGAAGAAGAAGTTACAGTAAACAGGCAACTTCTGGGTAAGCTCGTACGATCGCTCTGTCATCTCTGATCTAGACTAGAGTCAAGAGCAAACCCATCGCAAATAAAAAAAGATATGTGTGCAATTCACACGTGGTAGAAGAAAAACCTTCAAAAATTTTGGCTTCAAGATAATGAGACGAATATAAAATTTCGGGAAGACGATAATTGTAGGTTTTAGTAATGATCATAGTGATACAAAGTTTGACTTTGAAATAAATAATTAAATCGAAGATCATTGTTTACTTTTTCGATTTTCTACATAACTACACGCGAATATGTAAGTAACGTACCCTAACCCTTAAAAATATAATTAAGGCTATAGCACAGAACCATGAACATAAGAAACACTGTATAATGCTTCCTATCTCATTTTCTCCCACGTTAAAATTTGTATGTCTCTTTTTACTGCCGCTTTTTCGTTTCATCGAGTTTCCAATCACAACGATGGTAAAGAAGTTTTCACTTCAAAAGAAGACATGCGGCACCGACCTGAAATAAATTAGCATAAGGGCAAAATAATGATAATGTTCTGTCAACTTTTCATGCTGTAACGACTGAACCGATTTTGAATCAAGTCTCACAGGTAAACCAAGCCGCGAACCCAACCCGCACTGGGACCTCGTGGTGGATGACAGCCCACTCCCTCTCATAGAGAGGAGGCCTGTGTCTCAGCAGTGGGAACATTATAGGCTGATGATGATGATGATGATGATGGTAAACCAAGATCTTGGGTAAAACGTGAGATATATTTAAGCCGGTAGAAAATTTCTGTAGAATAATTTATAACTGTGGATCCAGGCCCCTTATTCACAAACGATCGGATTCGATTTCGATTTTATAAGTCGTATGTCTGTATCTTGTTTTGGCATTACGAAAGCGAGCGAGATAGACGAGCGAACTTTCCGAATCGAAATCGAATCCGAGCGTTTGGGAATACGGGGCAGATAAGGCAAGACTGCCCTGACACAGTTGGAATGGGTCGTGGCAGACCGAGAAAAAGATGGCGAGACGCTTTAGATGGCTTCCTCGCGAGTTGGGGGGAAGAAGCACACCACCGAGAGAGGTGGAAGGAATGGGGGTTTTTGCCCAGGAGTGAATCATCATCATCATCAATTCAGCCGAAACGCTCAATGCTGGACATAGGCCTCCCCCAAAGCCACATTGACATAAGGGGGGTTTTGCCTAAATCGCCACGCTTGGCAGGCGGGTTGGCGATCGCAGTACGGTGGTTACAAAAGCACAGAGAACGCTGCTGCCCATTCCCTGGCAAATCCCTTAGTCGCCTCTTACGACACCCACGGGAAGATATGGGATGGTGCTATTCTTTACGTCCGACACCACACAGAACAGGAGTGGATAATACGGGTTAACTAAAAAAAGTTAAAAACTCCACGCGGGTGAAGTTGTGAGCAATAGCTGGTTATATTCTTGTTCAGAATTGTTGCGATTACTAAACACAGAATTGAATTTAATTGATCAGCCAAGGTGAGAAAAATTTACATTTTTATGTGTTTGGTTTTAGATAAGTAGTTATTTTCTTGTTATGTATACACGTTTTATGTACTAGATATAAGATTAAATTATGATTTATATTCATGTGTTAATTATAGTGATTTTAATCAACACTGTTGTAATCAGACTTGATACGACTTAGTTTAATATTTTTTGTAAATGTTTTTAAGAAACTCTTAATTAATCTGTTGGTTTCTATGCACGATTTGTTTGGCAAAGCTTTGGTTCTGACGCATGTATTTTGCGCATTCGTACATAAACGCGCGCATTCCTCCGTACCTCGGAAAGAACGTTAAGCCGTTGGTCCCGGCTGTCATTTGTAGATCTTTGACAGTCGTTACAGGTAGTCAGTCGCCCGAAAGTCTGACAACCAGTCTTACGCTATCGTATTAACCAGTACTAACTGGGTTTTGGAGGTCAGATAGGCAGTCACTTCATGTGAAATACTGGTACTCAGCTGCACCCGGTTAGACTGGAAAAACGCTTGTCAGATGATGATACACTAAACGCATTCCACGGATTTTATGAACGCAGCCCGAAAACTAGGTTCAATATCCACCCTCGGACACTTGTTCAAAATGTCAAGTTTTTCAAACATGTAAACACTATCACTCAAATACTTTTTCTATGTATCTGTACCAGTGAACTGATAAAATGGAATAGCTGCAGAGACGCCTAGATAGATTAGTTAATTATTCTATATTTGGAATTTTAAGCTACTATGCCTTCAGCTGAAGATTTTTAAAATATAAAGAAATTTTCAAATTAATTTATTTTCAAAATTAAAATATTTTTATTTCACATAGGCCTACATGGGCACTTATAAAACATCGACAAAAAGGTGCTCGATTCGTGTTGGTCGGTTCCTGTAGAGAAGAACCAGCAAGAAACTCCGTGGTTACTCTTTTAAAATCTATGATAAATTTCTATGTTACAGCGTTTGTAATTAAGCGTGGGAGGACATTGTAGGCCTGACAATAAGTCGTTGCTTATTACAACTCGTAGAACAAGTTAAAAAGTTACCAATGATGAAAGGATCTAGGAATCTATAAGGCCTACAATGTCCACACATTTACAAACAATATAATAAGAAAAAGAGTCTACACAACAACAACAAAAAAAACTCCTATATAGCCAGTAAAAGATACGGATTTATTAATCTAACATCTTCAGTAGTCATCCAGTTAGTGTAAAAAGTTTATATTATTATGTACATAATGTATTAGGTACGACTGCTGAGCATGAGGCCCCTGGGTTCGATTCCCAGGCCTTGTAAAGTGTTATTGAGTATTTCCATTAGGAATTTCTCAGAGCAACCACGGACTCTGCATTTGTACCCGTTTGAAGGAAATAGACTTGCCCATATTGCATGGGGCTTAAACATAGCAGGCGAACTGTGGGTGTACTGTTAGGTACAACTCTGCCTACCCCTTCGTTTATTACAAGGCGTAATGTTTTGTATGTTATTGGATGAAAAGGTTCTATAGTTGCTTATATCGTAATAAGCTTCTTCATCTCAGGATCGTTAATCAATCGTTCCCTAGAAAACGTAAAGTGTGCGTCTGCGCAATAACGAGGGCCTCTCACCGCAATCAGATAGATACATTATATATTAGATATAGAAGTAACTAGGTGTAGTCCACGTCCCGGTTCGTGTTTAATTTTATACTTTTTCTAAGATGAAATATATCATCATCATCATCATTTCAGCCGAAAGACGTAGGCCAACGCCACATTAACAAAAGGGGGGTTTTGCCATAATCGCCACGCTTGGCAGGCGGGTTGGCGATCGCAGTACCGTTGTCACAAAAGCACAGAGAACGCTGCTGACCATTCTCTGGCAAGTCCCTTAGTCGGCTCTTACGACACCCACGGGAAGATTTGGGATGGTGCTATTCTTTACGTCCGACACCATACTGAACCACCACCACCATACAGTATGAAATGTATACTTAAGGTAATATACTGGGTGGAAGGTTATATTCCTGTTGTCCCCACTATCCTTGCCCCCACTGGTGGGGACAGCGGGAATCGATTAAAATAATTAAAAATTGTTCCCGCTGTCCCCAGGGACCCGACGGTATCGGAAACAGGGTCCAAGCTACCGGCGATCAGGGCTCCAGGGAAAGGAACCTCCTAACAATACGAGCCGTGCCCAAGAGTACCGGTTTTTGAATCAAGCTCTTGATCCAGCTGCCTAACGAGAGCCTCCTCAGATATTTGTCGAAGCTCTTGGCAATTAAGCTATTTGCTGATACGACAAAAGGTACATGATCGCTGAGTCTACATCCCACATGTCGACAACCGGGCGAGCCAAGTCGAGATACTTCTGTTTTTTATTATTAAGCCATCTAGAGTCCCTCCTCAGGATTATTTAAAGGCCTCCATATCTTTTTCATTCCAGTGATCTCTGTCCACCGATTTCTCTGTCCCTCTGTGTGATGTACTGAACTACTGATCGCATTTTGTTTCAGAGATGAATTTCTCACTTAAACTCAAGGTATACTTAATCTCATCAAATCACATAGAGCTCCAGAATATAATAAACACCTAATTACCAAACACATAGGGTAGTCACAACACACGGTAGAGTCCGGTGCGGTCGTTAATCAACTCGTGTAGAGTCGGACAGAGAAATCGGTGGACAGAGATCACTGGAATGAAAAAGATATGGAGGCCTTTAAATAATCCTGAGGAGGGCTCAGGATTATTTAAAGGCCTCCATATCTTTTTCATTCCAGTGATCTCTGTCCACCGATTTCTCTGTCCCTCTGTGTGATGTACTGAACTACTGATCGCATTTTGTTTCAGAGATGAATTTCTCACTTAAACTCAAGGTATACTTAATCTCATCAAATCACATAGAGCTCCAGAATATAATAAACACCTAATTACCAAACACATAGGGTAGTCACAACACACGGTAGAGTCCGGTGCGGTCGTTAATCAACTCGTGTAGAGTCGGAGCGGCGCAGGCGCAAGTCTATCGTCTTATTATATTTAATAGAGACCGGCGGCCCAGATATCTTACTTAGAGTAGGGTGAGGTGGGCTGTTGTTGGATATTGAGGCGATATGTTTAAATACAAAAATGAATCGTTAGAATATACCTTATTGTTATTCATCAAGAATAACAATAATGAGGAGTTATTTTAAATTTATTTCTGAAAATATACTTGTGTGATATTGACCTAGGGTCAAAAGAAGTCTAAATGTCAGGGCACGCGAATGAAGCCAAAGGTACAGCTTGTATTTATATAAATAATTTTTAGGGTTCCATACCAAAAGGGTCAAACGGGACCCTATTACTGAGACTTCGATGTCCTTCCGTCCATCCGTCCGTCCGTCTGTCACCAGGCTGTATCTCATGAACCGTGATAGTTAGCCAGTTAAAATTTCTACAGATTATGTATTTCTGTTGACGGTATAACAAGAAATACTAAAAATAGAAAAAAAATATTTAAGGGGGGCTCCCATACAAAAAAGTGTTTTTTTTTCGTTTTTATAAATAATGGTAGGGAACCCTTCGTGCGTGAGTCCGACTCGCACTTGGCCGGTTTTTATTTTTATTTTTTGAGTCATTTTGTTGTGGAGGTCAGTTAGGCAGATGCTTCATCTATAATACTGGTATTCAGCTGCAGTTAGACTGGAAGCTGACGCCAACATGCTTGGGATAAGGCTAGGCAGAGCATCATCATTGCATGATCGATCCTGGACTTAAGTAATTATTTTAAAACGACTCCAAAATATATATATACCTGACCTATGATAAAAGTTTTATCCCTTCCAGTAAAATAGTGCTAATAATGTTATCCGATTTCAAAACCCAGAATAAGTCTAAACTGCTTGCTACATACATCACAAAGAAGGGTGTACTAAACTATTAACATCACACCCAACAACAACTTAATCTAAAACTACCCACGTTTACATTTCCAAGTTACATGTACCGCATCGCTTCCCCCACATTCCCTCACAGCGGGGCGCAAGCGCTGCGGGACGCCTCGTTATTAGCACCTCCGTGTTCAAAGCGCGAGCCGACACACCCCCCTCCCGACTTACCATACTTCACTCCTGCAGACACGCAACTGACGGCTACAGTAAGTGAAATAGTTTTTAATTTTTTCATATAGGAACTTTTTAGTTCCTCATCAGTGAGTGTTTTGTTGTTGAATTTGAGATTTCTGGTGTTGTCTTGTTTACCTTTGGTATTTGAGTTAGAAAGAAGTTTTTGAATTATGCTGTGTCAAATAAAGTAACTCACAGACATACATGAACCCTGAAAACGTAGTCTCCCCGTTTTTTGGCCAGTCGTGTAAAAAGTCGAGATGCTTTTGGTGGGAAGAGCTATATTTACGGTCAAGTTCATTTGAGGGTTGCTCATAAACCATGTTACCTTACATGCAAACATTTCCTTCAGAATACTGGCACGCTAGAACTAAAAAAAAGTTAGTAACAAGAAAACTGAAAATTATCTTGTTCGTTTCTCGATTCTTTGATCAAAATATGTAGTAAATAAATGGAAAACAAAATTCATTTTATATGATTAAAACTCGGTTGTGAACTAGAAATATTTTGTTGAGAAATTATCAAACTTTAACAGTTACCTAGGTTGATTCTAAATTCAGACACTGGTAGCAAGCTTTGTATCATAACTGCCCCTATTTCCATCTTGGAGGCACCTACTTAAGTTTATGTAAAACAGGCATAAGGCGTCAAAATAATACAGTCTTTAATAAAATTATAACGTTTACGAGTTACTTTATTAAGTTTTTGTATTTTTTCGCAATTCACTTAAATCCAATTACAGAGGAGCCGTAAAATGTACAATTGCACATGATAAAATAAAATAGTAGTTGATAGTAGCCAAGTAAGTACAGAAGTATCACACTGTACTATCTCATTTATGTTAAGTATCACCCTGTACTATCTCACTTATGTTAAGTATCACCCTTTACTATATCTCACTTACCTATGTTAAGGATAGGCAAGATAAAGACCAGTTGGACTACCAAGACCTATTAAAGTAGTATTGTTTTACTCTCAATCCAGTGTGGGAAAGAGACGGAGCTAAAACAGGCATAAGGCGTCAAAATAATACAGTCTTTAATAAAATTATAACGTTTACGAGTTACTTTATTAAGTTTTTGTATTTTTTCGCAATTCACTTAAATCCAATTACAGAGGAGCCGTAAAATGTACAATTGCACATGATAAAATAAAATAGTAGTTGATAGTAGCCAAGTAAGTACAGAAGTATCACACTGTACTATCTCATTTATGTTAAGTATCACCCTGTACTATCTCACTTATGTTAAGTATCACCCTTTACTATATCTCACTTACCTATGTTAAGGATAGGCAAGATAAAGACCAGTTGGACTACCATGACCTATTAAAGTAGTATTGTTTTACTCTCAATCCAGTGTGGGAAAGAGACGGAGCTATACAGGATGTCTAGCACCATCTCTTTCCCACAGTTTACATGGACTAAAACAATAATGTTTTTGTTAGGCCAGCTGCTCGTCGAACTGCCTCGTTGGTCTAGTGGCCGCAAGCGCCACTGCTAAACAAATGGTCCTGGGTTCCATTCCCATGTCGGGCAAAGTGTTATTGGGTTTTTCCATCAGGAATTTCTCAGTAGCAGCCACGGAGTCTGGATTTGTGCCCGGTTGATAGCAATAGGCTCGCCCCCTATTACATAGGACTTAAACATAACTGGCGAAATGTGGGTGTACTATTAGGACAACACTTCTGCCTAACCCTTCTTTACGTAATTTACAGGCGTGAAGTTATGTTAAAAAAAATGTGAAGACCTGGTTTCAGGAAGGCTGTTGTCTTTTTCGTTATTTTGCCTTTTGTTGTCTGTGTTTTGTTTTTGTGTCTTCGTTTTGATTTGGGGTCGGCGCAGCAAGTCTTTTTCATTTATTCTTCTCTTAAACGCCTTCTTAGAAGTCACCGCCTATCTAGCAATATCTTCTTTAAAAAAGTTCAACCATAAATTCTTTAGCCTTCCCCAATTCTTATAGCCATGCATACTCAAAACTTTCCTCATTCATCCGGATTAATGTTGACTGATAATATTGGTTGAGAGTTTTTGATTGGGTAGGTATTCTAAAAGAGTTCATTAGATATGAGATATCTGCTGGGAGAAGACACTGGCTCTTGTAACACAGTTCTATCACCAAGCATAGAAGTTAGGGACTTCACACAATTTTGTAACCATTTTCTACTATTACCACTACTAGCTGGTTTGTGGGAGTCAGATAGGCAGTCATCATCATCATCATTTCAGCCGAAAGACGTCCACTGCTGGACATAGGTAGGCCTCCCCCAACGCCATATTGACATAAGGGGGGTTTTGCCATAATCGCCACGCTTGGCAGGCGGGTTGGCGATCGCAGTACGGTTGTTAAAAAAGCACAGAGAACGCTGCTGCCCATTCTCAGGCAAGTCCCTTAGTCGCCTCTTACGACACCCACGGGAAGATATGGGATGGTGCTATTCTTTACGTTCGACACCATACAGAACTAGTGAACCAGATAGGCAGTCAATCCTTGTAAAATTCTGATAGTCAGCTGCATCCGGTCAGAATGGAAGTCGACCCCAACATATTTGGGACAAGGCTTGGCAGATTATGAATACGAGTCTATTGACACACATTCGGATACTATCGTTTGAAGTTCAGAGCTTTCAAAGGTTACGAATTGCAATGTGGAAAGCCAAACCTCTCTCTGCCAACGTGCATAATGTGCTATGACAATGTGTTCATTTTTATGTAGCAACTAGCTGTCCGGCGCAACTTCGTTTGCGTCACATTTTACCCGTTTTCGCAACATTTTTCATTGCTGCTCCACTCCTATTGGTCGTAGCGTGATGATATATAGCCTATAGCCTTCCTCGATAAATGGGCTATCTAAAACTGAAAGAACTTTTTAAATCGGACCGGTAGTTTCGGAATCTATTCAATGCAAAGAAACAATCAAATCTTTCCTCTTTATAATATTAGTTTAGATTTAGATTTAGTTTGTTATGACTATAGCTTCAGCAAGTCCTACACGAAATGGTTCTTCTGCATAAATCCATATCGTCAAGACCATCGCGTGCGCACACCGGGCGCCGCGCAACTCAAGCGCAGGCCGCTGATTGGCCGGCCGGCCTGCCCGCCCAGTTCACACGCCGCGCCGATGCGCCTGCACACAAAACAATGAACACACCACACATTAATTAACCAACAAAAAAAATATAGACCCCTGATAGAAATTGTAGCATAATTGTAGGAATTATTAAAATTACCTTTCAAAAGCACTCTTTCGGATTTAATTATAAAGAAGTTGTTCGGAATGGTCATTATGAATAGTTTTTGAGTAAAAAATGCAATTAGAGATGTCGTTGTTTTAAGAATGGAGTGTATGAATTCATTTTCGTGTTTAATTGTATGCAAGGTTTCTACTTTCACCGGATTGTTTTTTGAATGAAGAGCAGGTCTTAATTTAAATACCTCGTTGGTTTTGTGGTCACAAGCGCTATTGCTGAACGAGTGGTGTCCTATTCTTATTCGTATTCTTTATTGCACATCAAATTAAAAGATATACACACATAAATAGCTTATGTAAGAAAACCTTATTTAACAGGAATATTTGCCAAAGAGGATACAGCTTTGTGCATGAACAATTAGTACTTTTAAAACTTAAATCAACTTATTTTATAAACTAAACTAATACACGTAAAGTAATAAATACTATACATATATAGATCAACATCAAAAAGTTATTAAAAAACATTTTCGAAATGTCTATTAAAAAAATGATAATTGGAAAATTTTGTTTCTTTATATGCTGTAACACTGTTTTTCGAAAATGTTTATAGTAACTTTTTAGACCTATGTATCCTGCTTATGAGTAGGAAGTGTCATCAAAATCGGTTCAGTCATTTCGGAAAATAAGGACTTGAAAGTTAGTATGAAATGCCGGAAGGCGTAATAGTTCTTAACTTTACATGGAATTTTAACATAACTTACAAAATGTTACTGTCTTGAGTCGTCTGCCGAAATTATCGAAGATGAAAAAGTGGTGTTTTAAATTAAAAATGTGTTACTCCTGTACAAATGCCAATAGAAAAAACGTCTTGCTTGAAATACTTATCTGTTTAATTTAGATCTTGACTTATTTTTTACGTGGTTCTGACCTTGTGAGCGTTGATGTCTAATGTTGGAGTGATTGAAATATTTACGGCTATGTTTTTACAGTCATTGTACACAACAACTTTGTTTATTAGTTTAAGGTCAGTAAGCAGTGGTTCACGGAATCACATATAACAACATAGGAGCCAGGATTACCTACTTATATTTATTTTCAGAATTAAGTAACACATCATCATCTGCCTAGCCTTTTCCCAAACTATCTAGGGGTCGGCTTCCAGTCTAACCGGATGCAGCTGATTACCAGTATTTTACATGAAGCAGTCGCTTCATGTAAAATACTGGTAACTGTAACTGTAAAATACTGGTTGTGGAGGTCAGATAGGCAGTCGCCTATCTGACCTCCACAACCCAGTAACTGAGTAATACTATACCCCTTGGTAAGATTGAATGTCAAACTTTTGGCTTCTGACTACTCGTAACGACTGTCAAAGATCTACAAATGACAGCCGGGACCAACGGCTTAACGCGCTTTCCCAGGCACGGAGGAAACGCGGTATGTAATTATGGTCAACCATCCACGGACCAACCTCGTCAAGTATGGCTTAACCTTAAAGATCGACCCGTGTGGCTATTATTATTTAGCCACGAGCTCCACTGAATTAAGTAATACAATCAAAAAATGTCTAAACGTCCGTCTTAAAACCAACGTCTGCATGAATGCCATTGTTGGTTTGTCAATGCAAGGCTTTGCGACTTATATAACTGGCGAAATGTGGGTAAATGATAGGCACATCTAGAATTACAGACGTCATTTGTAATGTTATGCAATCTAGAAAACACATTCCTACAGACTTTAATCCTACTTAATACATATTATGAATGCGAAAGTCTATGAGAACGTATGGATGCATGAATGTTTGTTTCTCTTTTACGCAACAACTACTGAAAGAAATTGGATGAAAATTTGGCACTGGGATAGATAATAGTCTAGAATAGCAATTATGATATTTTTACTTTTTCATCCGGTAATGGGCGGTGGCCCAGTGGTGCCCGACTTACGAGCAGTAAGCCGTGGGTTCGAACCCAGGCAGGCGCATTACTTTGTGTAATTTATTTCATCACCGCTGTCCTCAAAAACGGTGAAGGAAAACATCGTGAGAAAACCAGCATGTCTTAGAACTAAAAATTCGAAGACATATGACATCTACCAACCCGCGCTGGGCCCGCGTGGTGAATTACAGCCCCCTCCCTCTCATAGAGAGAAGGCCTGTGTCCCAGCAGTGGGAACATTATAGGCTCACCAACCACTCATCAACCAGAGGTAGTACGTAACCCGTACGTGTCGCATCCAATGTAGAACGTAAATAATGACGTCTCATTCCAGCGAGCCGTGCAAACATCGCCGCAAATTAACAAACGTTTATATTTAATCATACGTAACTGTTACTACTGTGTTGAAATTCTAATAGTATTTAATAACTGTTGTTTATTGGTTATGTAAGTGTCTTTTGTTTAACGCTGTGTAAACGCTGCCCATACTACAAAATTATATAAGTGCGAAAGGGACTCTCCGTCCGTCCGTCTCTCCTCTGTTACATTTTTGGCACATAGGTAAAATTAAATCATAACCTGGACCAATGATGCTTTTTTACATCGGTAGTTTGTACCCTTGAACAATTTCCGAGCTAAACGCGGCTGAAGCGACGGACAGAAGAAGCGAAGCATTGGAGACTTTACCTACGTTTGCACTGTTGTGTAATTCATGTCTAACGAGCACGATAACTTAAATTCTGGAGTGGAATGAATGGAATTTTGTATGATACGTAAGTTGTTTGTTTTCAGAAGTTTGTTGAAGCTTGTCATTAAAATGAAACACACGCTGACCTGTAATGATAATAGACAGCTGGAATATTCAAGACTTAAGTTTGGATCTAGGATAGATATAATGGTGGTAAATCGCATATTGGTTTAACATTGAACCTTAGTAAGTCATAAGTGTAACGCAGTGTACCCAAAACACAAAAAGAGAAAAAACACCAATAACAAAAAAACAACTATCCCTGCATTTTTAATTAAGCTGAAACAATTAAATACATCCTCGAAATCTGTATCAAACATAAACAACCCATATTCAAAACATATCAATAACTAACAAAGGAAAATCGAATAATAGTAAAACATATCTGTAGCACGCCCACAAACAACTACCAACCCTAATTAAATACACACACGCACACACAAACACACACACACACAACACAACTTATTAACACATCAGCCTTTGCAACGGGACTCGGAGAATTATTATTTAGCCGCTTAATAATGGAGTCATCATTTCGTCCATGACAGCTTCACACCTTGAGACGCAAGGCGAATTGACTCTCTTTATTATACTCTCGGGCTGTTTTTGTTTTTTTTTCTTTTTTTTATTCACTCCATGTTGGGTTTACGATCGCGCTTTGTGAGCCTCGCCGCCGCGAGAGAGGTGTTAAAGAGACCAAGATATAAGAAGATAATCTAAATTGTTATACAGCTTTAATGAATTGAACGTAAAAATAATTAAGATAATGAACTAAGTTTAACGATTTGTTAAGAATGGTCGACAAGTTAGAAGATAATAATTTGATGCAGCAATAATGCTATTGTTGTTATTGATTCGGATTAAGATTTTGATAACTGTTTTGTGAACGTTTTTTTTTTGGGTTCTTAAGAGTTTTAAGTTTCATTATGATAGATCAGCGTTTTTTTTTTTTGTAATTTATACATAGAACTAATAGATCTTGTTAGTAACCTGTTAAAAGATGTTTTTTGACGATTTTTTGTACTTCATTATCTAGGTACTTACATCTAGCCTAGCCTTTTCCAAACTATATTGGGGTTCTTGTAGTCGTATGCAGCTGAATACCAGAATTTTACACGGAACGACTCTACAACCCAGGTAGTACTAGGCAATACGATACGCCTTGGTAAGACTGGTTGTCAGACTTATCGAAGTGTCGTTTGTACCTAAATCTTGATTTTTGTGTAATAATGTTAATATCGTATAAAGGCCAAAGTCAGGCGAATCCCGAGAGATGCGCGACGGAATTCTCTCGCATCTACTGACCCGACTATGGAGGTGTTCAATGTGGCACAAATATAATAGTTGTGTGACTTCTGAAGTTCTGAGGCCGAGTTTCCATCAAAGGAGAGACGTGCGCAAGAGTAGACGTGCAGCATTCGACCAACCATAGGACAGATGAGAGACGCGATCAGGATTTCAACCAATGCTTGGTAAATATCTTCATGCCTCCTCTGAGCTCTTCTCCTCTCCTCTTCTCTCGTACGTCACTGCTATAGTGGGAAAAAAATCATCACGACAATCAGCGTGGCTGTCTGACACTTCAACGCGAGCTTCAGGTTCCTCCATTGGATTAAACTACAAGTAGTTAATCCAATAATTACTTGTGTTATTAATTGTAAAGCTCCTATTACATGGGACTTAAATAAAACTGGTGAAATGTGGCTGTACCTCTGCCTAATCCTACGGATTCCCGAAGGATACCGGCGTGATGTAACATTATGTATTTATTATAAAGCTGTTATTTAATAAATAAAAACTTCAATAACTCCCCCTCTAACATCTGCCACTTATTTCCGTTTTAATACTTTATGGTGATAGTTTACGGCTACAGTTATGGCCGTCTGCCATATCAGAACTATTAGGGCTGAATCTCATCTGGCAGCACCGAATCGCACTTTTCCGTGCATTCCTATCCTTTTCTGTCGCTCAGAACTGGCATTTGCTATAGCGAGGAACAATGCGGGAATGCTATCGCACACTTCATCACCATCGATAACCTATATTCTTATGGTCTATTGGCTAATCAGCCATACGCTAGGACATTTAATCTCTAATTAACACAATAAAACCGAACAAATTAAACAGACAAAATCTTTTCTTGTCAATGAAACTCAAATGGTGTTAGACCAGTACGTAGCTTCCTGCACAGCTCTAAACCCTGAAAGGTTCAGGTGGTTTTCTAGGATGGGCAGAACCTGTAGGTGGGTCATATTCTGCAAAGGGGGCCCCTTTGCAGAATATGATCCACCTACAGGTTCTGCCCACACTGGCATTCTGTTTCGGATGGATCTTGGACTCCATTTGGCCAGATAATAGCTATTGCGGCCAACCTGGCCATCGCCAGCGGCCAAATCGAATTTTATAAATGAATTTCATCTTTAAAACTGGACGCCATCAACACATCCTAACCGCGTTTAAAAACTGCATGCATATAATACTACATGATCAATGTTCTACGGCAAGAAAAGCAGTAACAGCAATTGAACGCAGTTTCATTGGTGCAAAGAAGAAGATGTGGCAAGCTGAATTAGAATTAAACCCTAGAGTAAAGTATTAAGCTTTGAAAGCCTGTACGAAAATAATGAGTAGACAGAGATAGATGAGAAAATAATTCTATGAATCTTTCGAATAATATGTAGTACCTACAAATGGGAGATTTAGGTGCTAAAACCTGGTTATTATGAGTTGCTAGCTTATGCCTTCGGCTTCGCCCGAGTTTTGTTCAGTAATTGTCCCACGGGATCGTACTACCGGGATAAAAAGTATCCTATGTGCTATTCCAGACTATTATCTGTCCTTGTTCCAAATTTCATTCAGATAAATTTCGTAGTTTTTGTGTGAAAGAGTAACTAACCTCCATCCATTAAATACACTTTCTTTCTTTCTTTCATACATCATTTATATTTGGTAGGATGAGAAGGTAAAGATTTTACAATAAACCTGGTATTTAGGCCTACTTTTTGCCATAACTTCTATACCATCTAATAAATACATGACATACATACAGGAGCTCGTGGTTAGATAATAACAGCCCCACGGGTCGATCTTTAAGGTTAAGCTGTGCTTGCCGAGGTTGGTCCGTGGATTGGTGACCATAAATACATACCGAGTTTCCTCCGTGCCTCGGAAAGCACGTTAAGCCGTTGGTCCCGGCTGTCATTTGTAGATCTTTGACAGTCGTTACGAGTAGTCAGAAGCCAAAATCTGACATCCAGTCTTACCAAGGGGTATCGTATTACCCAGTTACTGGGTTGTGGAGGTCAGATAGGCAGTCGCTTCATGTAAAATACTGGTACTCAGCTGCATCCGGTTAGACTGGAAGCCGACCCCAAGATAGTTTGGGAAAAGGCTAGGCAGATGATGACATACATACATACTGCGATGTAAACAACATACCAGGCCCCTCAGAAAGTATTGCGAAAAAAAGTTTTTATATATGGGAGACTGGCCAGTTATTATGTTTTTCGAAAATATGATTATTTATAAGTAAAAATAAGTAAGTTCCAATTTCAAAATTTCCCTCCACATTTTTTGCGAGTTAATTCAAAGTATTGTGTCTCACTGAAATATGGATCTGCGCCGGGAACATTTTAGAGCTATGATTTTATACGATTTCAAGTGTCGCCTGAAACCGGATGAATCGTACGATAGACTTCAAATGGCATTCATGGATGAAGGCCCTTCCAAGGCAACCGTGTATCGTTGGTATAACGAATTCAAGCGCGGTCGACCAACTTTGGGGGATGACGAAAGAAGCGGTCGCCCTTTGACGGCTGTTACCGAAGAAAACGTGCTAGCAGTGAAAAATTTAATCCAAGACAATAGGCGAATTACATATCAGGAGATTCAACACATATTGAAGATTGGATCGGGAAGCGTTCACGAGATTCTACACAGCCATCTTCGCGTGAGGAGGATAGTATCACGCTGGGTGCCGCACAACCTCACCGATGCTCAGAAGCAGGCCCGGGTGGAATGGTGCCGTGATATGCTTAACAAATTTGAAGCAGGCTCGTCTCGGCGTGTTTACGACATCGTTACAGGTGATGAGTCCTGGATTTATCAATACGACCCAGAAACCAAGCGCCAGTCGACTGTTTGGGTGTTTCAAAATGAGCCAACGCCTACCAAAGTGAAGCGATCTAGAAGCGGGGGTAAGATTTTGATCGCTAGCTTTTTTAATTTGACTGGCCACTTGGTATCAATTCCCTTACGGGATCAAAGAAGCATTAATGCCGAATGGTATACTTCCAAATGTTTGCCAGAAGTTTTCTCTGTTATAAGCAACAAGCGACCAAACACAGGGCTCCGCGGGCTACTGCTCCACCACGACAATGCACCTGCGCACACCGCACTCAAAACGAGGGACTTCCTGGACAGCACGCCAGTCAAACTCCTGGGTCACCCTCCTTACAGCCCTGATCTAGCACCGTGTGACTTCTTTTTATTCCCAAAAATAAAAAAACAGCTCAAAGGGATACAATTTTCGTCGCCGGAAGATGCGCTGGCTGGGTTCGAGCAGGCTGTAAACGAGGTGTCTGCGGCGGACTGGAAAAAGTGTTTTGAAAACTGGTTTAGGCGCATGAATCTTTGTATAGAGGCTGGTGGAAAGTACTTTGAAAAGATTTAATAAAAATATATGTACGTATAGAACAATTTTTTTTAGTTTCGCAAAACTTTCTGAGTGTCCCACGTACATCACCAAAAGCTTCAGCCATTTCACAGCTCATATCTCAAGTGCACTGTCGAGCACAATAATCTAACCACACACTGTATACAAGATTATACGCCTCCTCCAAAATTTTTATCTTCTAATTTATTTCCGAAGTTGCCCGAAGGTTACCGAAGATGTCCGAAGGCGTTCCGAGCGGCTAATCGGTTCAATTGTTGGAATCAATAAGGCACCGCTCGCTATCGGAGATCGTTATAATATATTGTGATTCAACATCGTGTTTCTTTGTCAACTTTTGTATTATTAGCCGATGAGATTTGTTAGACTTTCAACTAGGACAGATGACCGTGATTTGTATGGAAAATGTATTTTAGTTACAGGTTTAAATGTTAGTTAGAACGTATCATCATCATCATCATCAGCCTATAATGTTCCCACAGCTGGGACACAGGCTTTCTCTCTATGAGAGGGAGTAATCCACACCGCGGGACCAGTGCAGGTTGGTAGATGTCACATGTCTTCGAATTTTTATTTCTAGGACATGCCGGTTTCCTCACGATGTTTTCCTTCACTGTTTTTGAGGGCAGCGGTGATAAAATAAATAACATGAAAGAAAAAGTAATGCGCCTGCCTGGGTTCGAACCCACGGCTTACTGCTCGTAAGTCGGGGCTGCCACCACTGGGCCACCGCTGCTCTCCTAAACAAGAGAAACATTTTATATGACCATTTGCTTGTTTTAATTTGTACTAGCTAATGCCCACAGCTGCGCCTGCATTTTGTTCGGTAAATACCCCACGAAATCATACTACCGAAACAAAAAGTGTCCTATGTGCTATTCCAGACTATGATCTATCCCTGTGCCGAATTTCATCCAGATCCATTCATTAGTTTTTGCTGAAAGAGTAACAAAGATCCATACACCTAAACATCGACACATCTAAATTTGACATGCTCTGAAACTTTCGCATTTTCAATATTAGTGGGATGGTTTTGTTTTGACATTGTAACATACTGGGTTAATACTATACATAAAATAATACTTTTGCACAGGCATGTTTGGATTTCAGCGAAACTAGAGAGCCACCAACTAAATAGGCAAGTAATTCTGATCAACCATGCCTTTAATAGAAATTATACAGACAAGTCCTGTAGCCATAAAAAAGTAGCACACTTTTTGGTTATGATCACCAGCAGAGACTAGCGAAAGAGATATAGGAAGACAGAAAGCAGCAGCTGTATTAATGAAGGAAGCTGAAGTAGGTTCAAATCAACACTTTATCAAAACTTTGCCATATAGACGCAGTAAACCGTGGGTTCGAACTCAGGCAGGCACAATACTTTGTAATTTATTTCATCACCACTGTTCTCAAAAACGGTGAAGGAAACGCGAGGAAACCGGTATGTCCCACTCCCTCTCATAGAGAGAGCCCTGTGTCCCAGCAGTGGGAACATTATAGGCTATATGCTTATGCTAAAGGCCTAAGCAAGAATAAAACCATGTTTTATAATAATTTTATTAACTTATTAAAGCAGTAATTTAGCATAATTACAAGCAGCTACGATGGATTACACAAGTTTTGAAAATAACTAGTCGAGAACGTATCTAGTTGCGTATATCTAGTTGGTGTGAAAACCAGTTGGAATATAAATAACTGGTTGTATGAGTCTCGTTAGGTTTCACTTATCAAAATTAATAAAATAAATCCGTTGGTGCAAGGTCAGACCGGAGGGTCTGACCTTGCATATCATATTCTCAAGAATCAAGACAGACTTTGGCTCGCGAAATTCATTTTCAAGAATTTATAAATGTTGGTATAAATAAATAAATTTTTCATTCAGTAGATGGCGCTGTATAGGAGTGGAGCAGCAATGATAAATATTCCGAAAACTGGGAAAATGTGACGCAGACGAAGTTGCGCGGGACAGCTAGTAGTTTCATAATAATCATCTTCAAAATGCTGTTGTCACTACCATGCAGGCGTTGTAGTAAGGAGGTTGCTTGCTTTCGCATGACAGCGTCGCCATCCGCGCAACATAACCGACGCACTACAGCACCAGGCACCAACCGAATCCTGAAGGCTATACCTGTACCCAGACTCGTGTCCGCCCCCAAATAGCACGGGTGCTATTTACTTACGAAGAAAATGTATATGGGATTTTCATACAAAAATATCATCCACCGACTTTTACGATTATTTCCTTTCATACAAAGCTTGTACTGACGAAAATGAAGGCAAAAAAAAAAACTGCCAAATCGTTCATGCTGTTATCATCGTTCATACATGCAGCAATTGATATTCATATTTGTATACATAAAGTTGGTTCAATGTTATTGCAAAATGTGATTGATAACTATTGTATATGTTATAAAATCTGTAAAATACCATATTTCAGGCAATTAAATGAATCTGAATCTGAATCTAAGGATTCGTCATTTTGCTCTGCAGTGTACTTAGCATGTATTTGTTTTCATTATGAAACTTGTTTGAAGAGGAATGTAATTGTAGATATTGCTTTGCATCCTCAAATTTAAGGCGGTAACTATGCTAATGATTTTCGACCCGACTCAATAATAAAATGGATAGGTAATTCTTTTTTAATTTGTTTTACGGTAGGTATTCGGTAAGTGTGAACAACCCGTGTTTTAAACGCGGCCCGTCCTATCCTCGTCCTATAACCGCGCTTTGACGCATACAAAAAATCCCAAATGTCTTATTCGATAATTTTTTATTCCTTAAATCACGATAAAGGGGTTTTTCTGAAATACTGACAAACTTAAACAACCAAAAAATCAGCGTTTATTAATAATTCACTAGGTACCGTAATTTAAGTTGATTACGTATTTACGTCTTTTGTGACAACCTCCTGTATTTTGACGAGGGTGCAAAACAACACCTTCTGCATTATTATTGTTTGTATCCATTACTATTTGTATGATAATGGGAAGAGAATGATGATGTATCTATTGCACCATCGGTATCTAACTTAAAGTAAGTTGTGTGTAAATTAAGCTGACGAATTATTGTAGACGTAACGATTTAACTTCGGATAACCACTCAGAAAATTACTTCCACTTGAAAAAACAAAGTAAAAATGCTTTTCAAGATTATTTATCTTGATTAACGATAATTAACATCCAATATGTACTTAGCACCGCATTAATTAAAGATCGCTAGCTGATTTGCATCAATTAACATACCCAATTTCAGTAAACCATATTTTAACATTACACTTAATGTGGGAACACAGCCTTAAACATCTACATATTTATACTAACTTATTATCCATTTATTTATAACAGCCATCATCGAATTATTATTAATAATTTATTTTCCATCTTCATGTAAATTACTTTCCAATATCTAATGTCAAACAGGATTGAGATTTTGAGAACTGAGAACCTTATACACGTTGAAATGTTACCAGAATAAATATGACATCAAAATTGTATGCTTATTGGAAGGCTTAATACAAAAATGGTTAATACGAACGTTATGTCATTATGACATGTCATATGGACTATTTTTATTGCGCCGTCGCCGAAAGGTTTCTGATTATGTCATTATTTATTGTGATAGAGAAAGTGTAGTGTTGACGGTGACCCATGACTCTGGGCGATCAGTTAGGATGATGTCTGTTCTCACATTTGGTACGCTGACAAATTAACTAAGAGTTTGTTTTGCAAGACTAGAGGTTTTGTCTAGCGTGCTGTTGATAGGTTTAAGAATAGGAATTTACTTTAAATACTTATCAACTTCTTGGAGGAGCTCGTGGCTAAATAGTAACAGCCGCCCAGGTCGATCTTTAAGGTTAAGCCGTGCTTGCCGATGGGTGCCCATAATTACATATCGAGTTTCCTTCGTGCCTCGGAAAGCACGTTAAGCCGTTGGTCCCGGCTGTCATTTGTAGATCTTTGACAGTCGTTACGAGTAGTCAGAAGCTAAAAGTCTGACATCCAGTCTTACCAAGAGGTATCGTATTACCCAGTTACTGGGTTGTGGAGGTCAGATAGGCAGTCGCTTCATGTAAAATACTGGTACTCAGCTGCATCCGGTTAGACTGGAAGCCGACCCCAAGATAGTTTGGGAAAAGGCTAGGCAGATGATGACTTATCAACTTCTTGTCATCTTAGGATTAAAACTTGATATTTCCTGGAGAAGAGTTACATAATTAAATGATATTGAATTATAGTTTTCATGCAATTGACGATATTTTTACTCCAGACGGCTTAGACGAGTGACAATAACTTTTTTTTTGTAAGTTTTTCTAGGCCGTCAGTTTCATCACTGTGCAAAGACATTAGAGATACCTATGGGTGATCACAATTTTTTTAAGGAAAGAATCATTCAGTTCTAAATACAAAAAATGTCATGTCTCAGTGTCGACGTCTTGGAGCGAAAATGATATAATTGCCAAGTTTGCTAGTTACATTTTTACCGACTTCTTCTTTTTTTTGTTTGGCTATGGTTTGCTCTTGACGCTAGTCTAGGTCAGAGACGACAGAGACAAAGTCGACGATGTGTGTTACCCAGTAGAAGCCTGTCCTTTTTCTTTCATCTCGACGGTCTACAACTTATTTAAATATCTTGGACCCAGTATGTGGCCGCGTTAATCGTGGCGTTTGTGCTTTGTGGCATTTTGAGGTCCTCCAAAGTGCTAGTGTTGGGACATTACGGACAATCTAGTAAGCGGGCCATCGTCTGGTCCTGAAAATCGTACTCGCAATGTCGGAGGGATTTTTTAAAGATAGGAACCAGTTGTTTGTTACAAGCAGATAACGATTTGTGACCCGTCTGTCATAACCAGAGGTCGGAATTAGGTAGAGTTATTTAAGTACTTGCATCGAAATGTTGATATTATATGGATCTTCCCTTGCGTGTGCGCATTGGAATTTTGCAACTTCGGACATCCGATGTCGGATGATTTAAATTGTGTAAAAGTAAATAACTTTTTTTTTAATAAATCATTATTATTGGGATTTTTCAGCTCTTTAAAATTAATCTCGGGATTTGAGGCATATCCACGTTATAGTTTCGCTGTACGAAATCAGTGTAAGTACACAAATAACTCTACCTAATTCCGACCTCTGGTCATAACTAGACATAATATCTTTGTCTTAGCGCAACTTTGTGGCAACAATGAAAACAAATTATCAAAACACATGACACGTATCAATTATTCGGTCGCGCGTGAAAAGTTAAAAAGCGAAACTCGCACAGAAAATGTAATTAGCAATAAATTTAATATTCAATTACTGTAGTCAGTTAATTAACTCGTAGCCGTCATACAGTGTAATTTAATTATGTCTGTCTGTTCGCTGCGTCGGCGTAGGCGCAACATAGTGCACTGTATTTGTAGACAATGTTGTTTGTTCTGCTTGACTTCTATTAGTAGTTATTGGAATTTGCTTAGGAGTATGTTTGCACGAATTTATTTTGAAAATTGAAGACCCTTTGTTTTCCTTTGGAATTTTAATCGAGGTATTTTAAATTATTTTGTGGTTGCGTCACATTTCTTCCTTTGTAATTTATTTCTCTGGTTTCAATTTCAGAGTTGTTTCTAATATTTTTGTTCGAAATTCTCACTGAAAACTTTCTCTAGTTCAGACCTACATTCATATTACAGTAGGTAACCACTTTATTATTTAAACAGAGTGGCACCAACAATACAACAATGAAAACACAGGTTATACTAGTTCATAGGAATATTTTTAAACCATCAAATAAATCCTAAAAACGAAATATTTTTTCAAACAAACTAAATAGCATAAAACGGTAAACTTAATACAACACCATTATTAATATTACTTTACTAACATAAGGCATCTCTCTCTGTATGGTGTCGGACGTAAAGAATATCACCATCCCATACCTTCTCGTGGGTGTCGTAAGAGCCGACTAAGGGACTTACCAGAGAATGGGCAGCAGCGTTCTCTGTGTTTTTGTAACAACCGTACTGCGATCGCCAACCCGCCTGCCAAGCGTGGCGATTATGGCAAAACCCCCCCTTCTTGGGGGAGGCCTATGTCCAGCAGTGGACGTCTTTCGGCTGAAATGATGATGATGAACATATGGTACCTTAAAACTTGACTTAACTTAAAACTTTATGGTAACTTACACTAATTCGAGTACGCAAATAAAATTTAAGTAACGAATATGGCAAAGGTTCTTGACATAGCAAGTTGGTTATAAGTGTTAAGTGTCGGTCGTTAACCTGTCAGTGCTAGCCGATTTTTCCTTTTTAGCATTTTCTACTTTGTATAGAAAACGCAGAAAATGAAAAATAATGTCCTGTGACTAAACTACTGGATATTTCACTAATTTTTTTTTGTATACAGACTGGGAACGTCATGACATTATGAGGTACACACAGTTTAATTTATTGTTGTATTGTCGGCGCCACCCTGTATATTTAAAACCTTAGTCGTATTAATACCGAATTTTCAATCACATTACACAGGTTCACTGGTAATTCGGTGCATTGTTTGAGCTGTGTGATACTAGAGTAAATTAGCAACTTTCACCCTAATAACTTGGAGTCCAAAACGAGTTCTCCTTTCGAACTCACGACCACATTAGAAATGCTATTCTTCTTCTTAGCGTGTCGATGACAGTCAGCCCAAAATTTTGCGACGAATTTGGAACTTTCAGTAGCGTCCATCAGCTCCTGTGATGTGCAAGCAACAGGACAGGCAAAGCACGATATCAGGTGTCCCATCGTTTGTGGAACAACACCACATTTACACTCCAGAGCAGAGTCATCTATGAATCTCTACCTGAACAGGTTTTCCTTGCTTCGGCCAACCTGTTTCCGGAGTCTATTCAAAGACTTCCAGGTCAGTCATGAAATGCTATTTAATCCTCTTTAAAAAACTGAAGGCCCGCATAAAATTATGAACTTATTTATTTTTTTGGTGCGCATTACCGGGTGAACTTTTAATTAATAAAGGCGATACTAATTATAATAAAAAATGACGTATTATAATTGTTGGAACACAAGACGGTGCGAGCACGCTCGATGGCAATCGTAAAAAAGTGCCCCGCCTCACTGGGTGCACAGTGCGCTATGAAGAGCTCTGTGGACAAAATATTACAAGTTACGGATATTTTCGGCTAGATTAACTATTTTGTTCCCAATTTATGTTATTATTGCAGTTTCAGTAAGCGCAGAATGAGCAGATGTTTGACTTGAATCCCTCTGGTAGTTGGGAATTTGGGAGCATGTCATGTTCGCTCATATATCTCGCTGAACGGTGACGCGTGTGTTGGACCAATGGGTTTCTTGAACGAACACCGTCAGTAAAGGCTAGTCAGCTCTTAGTTGCTGTGGCTGTTTAGAACAGTGAATGAATTGAATTGTTTATGTTATATTTACTCCGGAGCTCTTTTAACGGCTTGTTACGCTGTATTCACATGATTATCTATGGATAAAAAAAAATCCGATGTAGGTAATCCAAATTTGTAATGAATGTTTGACCATGGAGTTTCTTGGTTGTTCTTCTTCATAGAGGTCTACGCTTTGAAATGGGCCAATACGTGTTTTTGACAGGAACTTATGTTCTTTGACAATTCAATAATGTCTTTTAATGGTTTAATTGAATTAAATGTTTTGAGTTTGATTTTGCAGAGGCAGTTATAAAAATTAGACAGACAACTCTTCATCCTAAAAAGCTAAAATAGAAAAATATTTTAACGGATATGTAATAGTTGGTATTGACTTGCGGCATTTGCTACACAAAACAGGCAGAAGTTAAACCCAGCCAATATTTAAAAGAAAATTGGTAAGACAGATCTTTTTCTTACATAGACGTAAGTCCTTCACTTCAAGTCTTAAGTGCATGCGTCAAATCACATAATCACTTAATCACTCACAATAGCATTCTCTGGCCAACTTCACTCAAACTAACAAAAGTGTTTTGTCTGGCAAACTTCACAGCAGTCCCACAGTGCGCCGGCAACATCGGCCAATTACATAAAGCGTTTCATTTGCCGCTGCAAAGTGTTATTGTGTGACCCCGCGCGATACCATCGACCATGGTTCCCTGCTGATTTACTCCGCTTACAACCGATGTACATGATTTTTGAAGTACCTATAAAAGAAGTATTCGGAAAAATTGAACAAAGTTCTTTATAAGGAAAACTAGTATAGTGTTGGCAACGAAACCTTACCTCAGGGAAGTACTTGGAGGGTTTGACCACGTGGCTAATGATACTATGTTATTTTGCGGCTGGGCTTGGCAGCAAAAGGAAGCAAGACAATAAGAGGTAGGTTTTAATTATTACACAAAAAGTGTTGAGACCTTATATTTATGTAAAGAAAAAACTTGATCATCAAGCCGCAACCATACTTTGAAAAGAAAAAGAAAAAAAGAAACAGATTCGTTATATTCAGTCATGAAGATATGCCTCTTCTTCTGCCCATAGAAACTAGCTAAAGATAAACCACAAAGAAAACGTTGTTTTGCTTTGCATTTAAATATTTATTTAACACTTTACGCACACACATGTACAGTTGCTGACTTAAATGCCATACGCATTTTCTACCAGCCAACCTTTTCCATTTAAAAAAGTCCTGGACTATATCAAAGTACAGGATAGAACCTTCCAGAATCTGGCGGTCAGAGAGTGAGAGATCCGAAACAAATGGTCACGTATGCACGGTATTAATTAATGAATCCCATTATTCTTGCCTTATCCACCCGTAGTGCAGTCTTTGGAGTGAGCATTGTTTTTGAGGCAAAAGGGCAAATATAGGGGTAGAGGAGCCCGCATTTTGTTTTGTTTTTTCAGATATATCTAAAAGGAATGTTGTAGAATTGTAACATAAAACATTTCTTATTGTTCAAATACAATTTGCATTATAGTATCACTGTAACATACCCATGGGGTCTACAATATTTATCTCATGCATGTCAATATAATTGGCTATAGAGAGATATTATTGGTGTTCCTAACAGTAGTAACAGTACACACACATTTCGTCAGTTATTTTAAGTCCTATGTAATAGGGGGCGAGTCTATTGCCATCAACCGGGCACAAATCCAGACTCCGTGGCTGATACTGAGAAATTCCTGATGAAAAAATCCTATAACACTTTGCCCTACTTGGGAATTGAACCCAATCCATGCTCAGCAGTCGAATATGACCACTAGACCAACGAGGCAGTGGGATACAATATGCAAATGTTAACTCTCAGACTACCTTTTTTACGGATGGGAAGTCATCAAATGGAGTGTCAGACTTGTACTGACTAAAACCCATCCATGTTCCTTCTTAGCCCTTTGTGTTCCAGGGCCACGGTATCTCTTTCAAATAGTCCCGCAGCCCGGGCAGGCATCGGCCCTCTCGGACTCCTTGCGACTTGCTGACATCTCCTTGAGGCGTGCTTGGAACACGAACGCATCGTCGACACGGCCATTTCTCATAAGACGGATGGACGGTGAGCTAGCCTATAACTCACCTCTGAGGCTCTCTCCCTCTCACGTTCCACCTCCTTCGTTAGCATTCTGCTTCGCAGAAGGAGGCGACGGCTTCCCATTCCCTCTCGCTCCGGACCATGGATTGAACCAGGGCCGGACGCGAGAGGTAGCCGTCGAAAATTGCCGATACGGGGACAGGGCGGTGCTCAGTCCAGGCGGAGCAGACCTCCATGGTGTCGACCTCGCAGTGGTGACACCCGGGCGTTTCCTCCCGCCTGATTCAGTGCAGGAACCTCCCGAAACAACTGTGTCCGGTGAGGACTTGCGTCAGGCGGGAGGTGCTCTCATACTGCATCTACTATAACACCACCACACAACTGCAACTTGCACTGCAACTTGCTTGTTGCTTTGTTGTACTGCAACTTTTTGTTAGTCATGAAGTTCTTTGCACAAAAAATTATTTCTATTTTTTCCGACCTGTGTAACTAATGAGATTAGGTAGCAAATTAAAAACAAACCTGATTCAAAATAGTCGTTTATTTTCCAACAAGCTATCTGATTGGTTTGCAACACTACAATGTGTCAGAATCAGAAGCCGACAGATAAATAGATAAAGATCCGTTTTGTAATTGCTCCGATTTACTTGACGTGTTGAGGTTGAAATTATGTTATAATAAAATAGTGCAGTCAATGATTGGGCCACAATTATTGCATTATAGGAAAAAAAACACAACTCAAAACACAGCATACGGCTGCAGAAATGAAAAGGGAGAAAGAGGAAGGACGACATTTGACGACACAGGTCGCTTGCTAGTATTATTATCTACTTAATTAGATACTATAAGTATTATAATATTTTAAATGCGAAAGTTTGGGAGTACAATAGCGACGGAACGGCTGAACTATTCTGGATGAAATTTGGCATAGTCTGGGATAGCACATAGGATACTACTTTTTCTCACACACATCAGAATTTCCATGCGAACGAAGTCACAGGCAACAGCTTATGTCATTAAAATTACTCAAAACTCTCGAAATAATAAAATAAAGTGGGCTAAAATAATTAAATCTTTCAATTTAAACTTCTTACACAAGGCTATCTTTCAAAATCAGACTCCATTCTCTCCGGGAGTTTACGTTGTTTAAAAAAAGCTCGCATTCTTGGACAATCGCGCGGATTTATCATAATAATAAGGCGTTAAAGAGAGTACCTTTAATAGTTTGTTAAGCGTGGTAACGCCGGCATAATAAGCGCACAGCTGATAATAACAGTAACAATGAAAAATAATAACCAGTCGGTGCGATCGGGGTGATAGCAGCCTCAAGCGCGATTAACTGTGCATGCTTTTTGTTTTGAAGTTTATAAAGGAAATTCTTAAGAAAATTATACGGAAATGTTAATATTTATTATTTGGGTTTAAACTAGGGACCCCAATCCCAACTCTGAAGACGACAGAATGATGAATCACGGTCAGCGTTTCTGAATAGAAGTAAATCGTTAATGATTTGAGAGGCCCTAGTTTTGAAAAGAACCTAATATGGTCTAGAATAGCCGTTCTATTCTAATGTGTGATAATTATGTTAATTGTCAAGCAGTTGAGCAATAGGGGTATAATAAAATATTGCTCATCTCTCTAAGTTATTAGCGTGATAATATATAGCCTACGTGATATTTCAGGCTATAATCTATCTCTGTACCAAACTTTAACGAGATCCGTTCTGCCGTTTTGGCGTGATTTAGTAACAATCTGTATGGTGTCGGACCTAAAGAATAGCACCATCCCATATCTTCCCGTGGGTGTCGTAAGAGGCGACTAAGGGACTTGCCAGAGAATGGGCAGCAGCGTTCTTTGTGCTTTTGTAACAATCGTACTGCGATCGCCAACGTCTTTTGGGCTGAAATGATGATGATGACTAAGAATCATGGAGAGTGAGAAATAGGCATCTAAACTTGTGGCAATAATAAAGTTTCGTATCATAATACAGATATGACCCCAGTATCCCCCAGAATGAGTTGTGGAGGTCAGATAGGCAGTCGCTTCATGTAAAATACTGGTATTCAGCTGCATCCGGTTAAACTGGAAGCCGACCCCGACGTAGTTTGCAAAAGGCTAGGCATATGATGATGATCAGAAGACAGGTATGCTTCAGCAGCCTTCTGTGCTGATATAGGGACCTCGCGCGCTACGCGGCCACGAATTTTGGCTGGACCGACGGGAATCTTGAACAAAACTGCTCGTGCGACTAATTTTTCTTCCTGGTTTGAGCTTCTGCGGCCATACGTTGTAGTCGTGGCCGTATGAGGTCCCATAACCTACACTTAGTTATCAGTAAAATTGTCATGATACTTATAAAAGTACCTGCTGACTGCCACGTTGGTCGCGAGCGCGACAGCTGAGCTTCGACGCTTGTTCCATTCCTATTCCTGAGTGAGAAAGAGATGGAGCTAGACGACCTGTATAGCTCCGTCTCTTTTTCACTCTGGAATAGGAATGGAACAATATTTTGAAGTGAAAACTTCTTTAGCGGCGTTGAGCACTTTTCTGTAATGGGTATAAAATCTTAAACTCGCGTCAGGACACGTGACCTGATCGAAAAAGCGTAAGACGGATGGAGAGTTTTTGACCAGTTATTGGATCTCTCCACACGCGATTATTTAGATAACTTTTTCAAACATTTCTGCTTATATCAAATTAATTATGAGTTCTTGTTCAATTAAATGGTGTGGGAAATCGTCTAGAACATCCAGCTATAAAAAAGATGGCATAACTTTTCATCGGTAAGTAAAATATATTTATAATTTAATAAAATTATGAATAATTGCAGGGCTCTAGCTAAACTAGTTGTTTACGTTTAAGGCACAAAAAACGTACACCGCGTTGATGTCTTTTTGAAAAGTCCCTTTCTCTCACTAGGTATTGTCAATAAGTCTGTCCCTTTCCATCTGTAGGTGTAGATAGAAAGGGACAGACGTAATGCTGTAGTGTTGTGTCAACTTCGAAACAAAGTATAAATAATATTGAAGATAAAAATTACGGTGTTCCCTTACTGTAAAAAAGTAACATTACTTAATGTTTACATTTTAGATTTCCAAATATTCCAGAAGTGGAAGAAAAGTGGATTAATGCTGTTAACAGGGAAAGTTGAGGAGGATCGTCCAACCTAGGCACAAAATTAAAATTTTCTTTGGATTTTTTTCGATTTTTTTTACGATTAATTTAATAGCAACGTAAAAAATAGTGATAATTCATTATTTTATGTATTCGAGGCATATCTAATCATATTTTTTGATATTTCAAGTATTTTCATGCATTGAACTCCGCAGTTGGAAAACGGCCGATCTTATAGGAAGTTTGAGTTGGAATCTTATGTGAATAATGTATGTAGGACTCCTAAAAAACACTGTCATTAGATTACTTGTATATTTGTGATGTTAGTTATAAAGTTTCGTATAAATTTATTGCGTAGTTTTACTAAACAAAAATAAAATACGGTGACAGTCTATTTGCAGCAAGCAATCGCATTTCTATGGGATGTTTATAATTATCAAGTAGTCATAGAAAAGTTGTATATATTATAATACACGGTCTTGTTATCTAAGAACACGACACTGTTTACCGTTTAAGATAAGCTTTATTAGAACTCTGGCGATAAGAGTTTTTATGTCGGCCGGCCGAACGACGTCAGCGATGACGTAATGCGCGCGGCCGTTAGGGAAGTTACGCGTTAAGAAATGCAGGACGGAGAGGTTAACCTTGATTTTATTTTAGCATTGATTTGAATAAAGTGAAATTTACAGTGTTACGTAAGTGTTTTATTTGCACCCAGTTAACGCCCTATCAGTATAGTTTAAAAAAAAGTAGAATTAATAGACATCGTAATGTTCAATTTTATCGATATTAGGTATTGTAGCAAAACTGACTTGTGCATCACTATGTGTGGAACATTCGTCCTGACATTGTTGCATCGGCCAATCACAACCGCTATATTGTCTTCGTCCCCCGAACCGCAGTGTAGTACTTTTATACTGATAAAGCAATTGGTGCAAAATTATTCCCTAACCATTCCAAAATATCAAACATGCTCAACGTTAATAATCAAGTTTTCACTTCTGCCGGCACTCCCGGAGTGCAACCCGTCTTTTTTTTTAAGTCGTCATGGTACGGACGCAGGTCCTGGATTTGATCCTCAGGCCGGGCAAAGTGTTATTATGTTTTTACTTCAGGGATTTCTCAGTAGCAGCGATGGAGTCTGGATTTGAGCCCGGTTGATGGCAAAAGAGTCGCTCCCGATTACACATGACTGGCGAAATGTGGGTGTGCTATTAGCTACACCTCTGACTAACCCTTCGGGAATAAGAGGTGTAATGTTATGATACTCGTAAAATTAAATGGTGTTTTAGGTAGTAGATGAATTGTTATTGAAATTGAAGGTGTTGAAATCCGGTCTCACAGGAAATAACTACTCAATTAAGCCAGGCAGTCTGTTGTAGATATATAATTTTTATCACCCGTAATACGTTTTAATGCATATTATTATTTGACCGATACTTACTTGGCGTACTTAACCGTCCAAATAATTTGCAAGTAAAAGCCGTTTTGAGTTCCAAGTCACGCGCGTCTTGCCATCGTTTTACAAAATGTTTTTTAATGAAATTTATACATCGTCACGGTATTTTAGCATTATTTTTATGGGCTAAAGGAAAGTGTTGAAGTATCGAGGTACCTATCCTTATATGACCTCAAATTATGCTGTTTTCTGTCTTGGGGTAAAATTGTTTAATTGGGTTGGTGTAACTGTATTTATAATTGAGGAGCTCGTGGCTAAATAATAACCGCCGCACGGGTCAACCTTTAAGGTTAAGCCGTGCTTGCCGAGGTTGGTCCGTGGATGGGTGACCTTAATTACATACCAAGTTTCCTCTGTGCCTCGGAAAGCACGTTAAGCCGTTGGTTCAGGCTGTCATTTGTAGATCTTTGACAGTCGTTACGAGTAGTCAAAAGAGCTAGAGAGCTAGTTTGCGTTTCCAGACGTTCATGTGAAAATGTTATTTATTTGAGCAGGAAGAGATCTCTAAACTATAATGCCACCTTTCACTCTCCACAGAACGCTTTCAATCTGTATCCATCCGCGAAAGAAGCTTGGTTAGTAAATATAATATAGTTTAGGCGTGCAATCTCTGCGGCGAACGGGATACAAATGGCGGGGCGTCGCGGCCACGCCGCTGCGCCGGCGCAGATCCGCGATAGCGACGCGGTACCACGCGGTACTGTGAGGAATATTGTATGGGATTACTGTTATTAATGGGTTATTAAATTAGAAAATAAGATTTGGTAAATGTAGGTAGTAAAAAAAGAAACAAATCGAAATGGTCCAAACGAATGGTCGGAATGGTGGATCTTATTCCAACCCCTGTAAAACATATTTGCAATAAACTGATTCGATTTGATTTGGTAAGAATCGTTTATATTAATAATCTGTGATTGTTTAGAATCGATTTCAAATAATTGTCATTGTAAATCAGCATAATGAGACAGGTACAGTCATGTGCACCAAAATGTACCTATACAGACTAACCTAAATATAAAAGCGATTTTCTAGAGGTTCTAAATTAAATTGCAATCAAGGCAGTGATAGAAGATCACTTGTAGAGTCACTAAGTGAAAAGTAATTTAGTGAGTGTAAGTAACTAAGGGTAAACAGTGCTCGTACAAAAGATCCTCAGCACTGCAGTCAATATTTTATTATTCAGTTTGGATATTCCAGGTTTTCTAAGCATAACAATGCCTAGCAAGAGTGGCGACTACCTATTGCTTCTCGTATGTGATCAAAGACATTCAATAATTACGAGCAATAGACAGGACAAGAGGAAGAAAAACGTAATCCAATACTTTTGTTACTACTTTATAAAACGTTCCGTCTAGTCTTAGTGTAATACGGCCGCTTGTCAGGCAGCATTCGCGTGTCAAAATCGAAAATGGTCGGGATAACATTTTTTTATTGCTCTATAAGTCTTTTAAATCTCTTTGTATGCGATAATACCTTGTTCACCAACGGATCATAATAGACTTATCACATCCCCATCTAACACCAAACACGCTTCAATAGCGAATCAAAACTGGCCAGTAACAGCACAGTATTTAGCACTGGCAACACAAATCACGGCGTAACCCCTCCACTGCCGCGGGGGTATTTATCGGCACAATAAACTTGCGTAATTTATAACAAGCAATAACAATGTGTGCTGTATCTGAGGGGTAATTTCTCAAACGCACACCTCGCCCGTAGCGGCGGCTATCGGACAAATTAAATAGCCGTGTACGTCCGTCCGGGAACGGACGAACAATCGGTAGGCTCTACTCTTATTAAATGATAAGCCGTGTAATATTAATGTTATCGTGGTGCGGCTAGCGGAGGGTTAAACTGTTTTGATTTTTAAATTGCTGTGTTCGGATTTTTTTGGCTGGAGTTTTGGAGTTGAAGTTTTTATGTGGAAGTTATTTGTGATGTAGTGTTGATATTTCCGTTAGTCACATGACGTTTACTTGTAAAACAAGACAATTATTCTAAAGTTCCCAAGGCTCGACGCCGTCGGATATATCGTCCCTTAATCAAATTTGTTTAGAGTGGAAGAAACATCTTCGTATTTACGCTTAAATTGTATGATATATATCATAATGCAAGTCTCATCAAATGGTGCAAATGTGCGCAAAAGGTCGCACATTTACATAAATATTTAATGACAAAAATTTAATTACAATTTTCATTTCTGCGTAGTTCTGGACTTCCCGCATTTTTCCCAAGTCTATAAAACCCTTTGACTCCGTCACATCAATGTCAGTCTAGCCGTTTTAGCGGCTTGAGCGAAACCTCTTTACATCCCACCAACATTTATACTCCAGCACTTCGTTAATATTTTCAACTCAAAAGGAATAAATGTCGATTACTTCATTAGCGGTATGAATAACTTAAGTAGAACCAAACGACCATACACAGAATTAATATAAACATCTGTCCGAGACGTTCCAATTACCATTTGCAAGTCATTACACATAAATACAGCTCTTAATCTCGCTCCGAGGAAATTAAAGACTTAATTAAATTACGGACCAAATCAATTTGTATCTTATGAGAACTAAACAGAAATTTAATTAGCGATACGCAACAGAAGAAATGTCAAAAAGGTATTAAGAAAAAACGTAAAAATTAATACGGGTCTGCATACCTGAGCGGCCGGCACCTTGTGGCAAATTGAAAAGGCCGCGCTTGCTCTCCAAGCTAATAATAAATTCTCAAATAATAATAATTCATAAATAATAATCGTGGAAGAAACAAAATAAAAATATTATACACGTCGAAATAATAAAGGATTTGCCCGGGAAGCAGTCGACACGGGTTGACTTTTGTTGAGGATAACAGCGTCCAGATTATATGCATTCTGATTTGAGATTTAAAATTCTCGACTGAATTGGAAATATACAAATAGTTTACTGAAGAAAGCTATGACGTATTGTTTGTAAATTGACGCCCAAAACATTCGTTGGACCAACACATAAACGCAGAAATTGCGGGTTAGGTTATGATCGTTACGTTATTTTTATCGTAGTGTAATAGTCAAGTTAGTGGGAGCATGCTATAATCAACCGCACAAAGGCGCCAGTGTGCGCCGGCCCGCCGAACATAAAATTGTTTTTTCGTCCGACAGCTATAATTAGGCGATGCGTTACGTTTTTGTTTGGCCCACATTTCCCGATCCTCTAATTTTTGTGTTTTTTGCCGCTCCTTTTGTAGTCGTTAATATGATTACACCGTTGGGATGATGGCTTCATACGTGTTTTAGGTTATAACTTAATTTGCTCGGGTTACTTATTTGTTTTTTTATTGTTGTCCGACTTCCTGAGAGTCTGTCGTGTGTTTTTTGCGGCCGGTCGTTAGTTGGAGGTGATTGAATGTGATGGTGGGCAAATTGTAGGTCGCTGGCTGAGTGGTACGTCGCGTCGTCGTGCGTCGTGCCGTCCAACGCGACCACGTCCCGGCGTCACGTATTTAGTTTGATTCGAATGTTGACTCAGTGTGTCGTAATTGGATCGTAATCTGTTAGCAGAAGTTTTTGTCGAGATGATTGCGTTCTCGCGCTATCACGTACACTCAAACTTTCGATGATATTGACCGTTTAGCTTATTTTGAGCGTAAATTAATTTCTAATGATGTAGGCAGGCGGCGGGGCCGGCGCGTTAGGGCCGAGAATGTCTTAATAATGTTTCGTGTCTGATGCAATCAAGCGGTTAACGCTTCGTACAGCGGTGATAAATTGCTCGAGTTACGTGGGCGCTTAGGTTTAAACGCGCTTTTAAGCGGGCTATAAGCTTCAGATGCTTATTGAATGCATTCTTACCACAATCTCTGAACACCACCACCTAATTCCGCCTCCTTCCACTTCAAACCTTTACCATCCCCTACGAACTCCCACAAAAACTCTTCAAAATCTACATTTTCTTCTGCACTTCTCCATAAAGCGCTGCCGTTGCTTCACAAGTCAGCTTTAATGGCGTGGCTCGGTCTGACACGTAAATTGAGCTTGGACGTGCGACGTGCAAATTGGTCGACACCGCCTGCACGCAACGTGCTCGGTCCCGAGCCCGACTGGCCGTGCGTGGCTCACGGAGCTAGAGTGACACTCGGGTAACACGCCGCGCCGCCGTGAAACACTAGCTTTGACAACTAAATTATTAATGGAAATAGTGCGAAGTAAAATTGTAAGCAATTTATTTCTTTGTTTCAAGTTGTTTTCAAGTTTGTTGATGTTTTATTTGTTTTGTGTACTGTCTGTGTTTGTATCGATTGTGTAGATTTGTTTCTGGGTGTGCAAATAACTAAGTATTCGATTTTGCTGGAAAGAGCGTAGAGTCTCGTAGTCTTTAAGGACAACAAGGAATTCGGAACTTTTCGGTCTCACGAAGATAGCATGTGGTGATGAGGGATGATGACCAAAAGAGTGATGAATGAATCTTGAAGTATTGAGAGGAACAGGAAGTCCAAAGAAAAGGTGAATTGTGCGTGAAACTTGAATAATTATAAGTTTTTAAACTGAGATGGTCAGTATAGTCACTAAAACTATCAATATCACTAGTAACGGGATATTTACCATATTTATTATTTGTTTCGAGTTCGCCATGATTGCGGATCAACATCACCATGATCCGTGATCATGGCGTTTGCAACAGCGAGCGCCGAAATATAACTCGAAACAAATAGCAAACATGGTAAATATCCCGTTACTATTGTCATTGATCATGGAGTAATTGATAGCTTACAGATAGAGATAGTTTTGTGACATTAAGTAACACGGTTATGTTAGGTACAGGGGCAGGAAAATGATGATAAGAATAGTTCTAAAGCATTTAACAATAGGTAGGTAAAACTTGAAAATTAGTAGAAGTGGATAGACAACTGAGCCAACTATAAAAATAAACTAAATCATAGTGCACAAAGCTTAAAGGCGTATATTTAGTATTCACAACACGGCTAATAGACCAACAAATATTTACAAAACCACACGTAATAAGCCACAAAGACCACAATTACACGTAGGTGTACACATGATGTATAAACCGAACACAATTGCTTTTCGTGTATCTAAATCAATTTTATTGGACTATAGCACTTGTTATCTAATTATACCTCACCAGCTTATAATCTGACCTAGAACACAGACCCGTGCTTTAAGTCAAGTTGGTCGTATCCAGGGATCGTTTAGCATTGGTTATTCAGACGACTTCTTACCAACTCCCCAGAAATAGAGACCTCGGGTTTGTGCAAAGTTGGTTGTGCTCAGAGGTTTTGTTAAATTGGTTGTTCGATCTGCTTCGTTTTGTATGATAATTTTAAAATCGACTTCGGCGATGAAAAATTGATTTCGGCTGATATGCTTTTGATTATATGGTTGGCAGTCGTTAGATACAATTATTTGGATACAGGTATACGGGATTGTTTTGGGCTATTATGTTTTGATGATAATAAAGACATTAACGTATGTGATGGAGGCGTCCTTTTTTTGAGGATCTTCCGAGGTGCTGTAGTTCAATATAATGTACGGTCTGCAAAGGAGATAAATAACCAACTTCTCAAACTAGTAGTACTAGTATGAGAACTTGGTTACTTAACTCCTTTGCAGACTGTACAGACGCTGTATACAGTTTACAGATCAGTAGTGTTGCTATTTTCCCTCTGTCTTGTCAGTAAGGCTGCTTTTTAACTTGTCGAAGAGTCAACGCTAAAGGGAATATAAAATATTGTATGATCTCCCATATCTTCCGACGTCTTTTGGGCTGAAATGATGATGATGATGATGTATGACCTAACTGTATCATCGTCATCATCATTTTAGCCGAAAGACGTCCACTGCTGGACATAGGCCTCCTCCAAGTGTCGCCACATAAGGGGACCATAAGAGAGGTTTTGCCATAATCGCCACGCTTGGCAGGCGGGTTGGCGATAGCAGTACGGTTGTTACAAAAAAGCACAGAGAACGCTGCTGCCCATTCTCTGGTAAGTCCATTAGTCGGCTCTTACGACACCCACGGGAAGATAAGGGATGGTGCTATTCTTTACGTCCGACACCATACAGAATCTATTACAACCTATTTATAGACTATTGAAATGAAGAAGCCATTGCTACACGTATTAAGTGATTGCTAAATCACTTATTGCTCGATCATCATCACCAGCATGCCCTTATCGCAAACTACTAGGGGTCGGTGCTACACGTTTTCTTCTTCCATTCCCCTCTGTCAGACCTCACGGCATCATTTACTCCTTTTTCTTTCATATGATTCCTCTCACAATCCATCCATCTTTTGCTCAGTATTAAATACAAATAATTCCTACCTCGTAATATTCATACTAATATTCATACTAATATTCATACTAATATTCATACTAATATTCATACTAATATTCATACTAATATTCATACTAATATTCATACTTTCATACTAATATTCATACTAATATTCATACTAATATTCATACTAATATTCATACTAATATTCATACTTTCATACTAATATTCATACTAATATTCATACTAATATTCATACTAATATTCATACTAATATTCATACTTTCATACTAATATTATAAATGCGGGAGTCACTCTGTTTGTTTGTATGTTTGTTTGTTACCTTTTCACGACTAAACGGCTGATCGGATCTTAATGAAATGGCAAGAAGGTAGATTTTAACCTGGGGAAGGACATAGGCTATATATCATCACGCTACGACCAATAGGAGCGGAGCAGCAATGAAAAATGTTGCGAAAACGGTGAAAATGTGACGCAGACGAAGTTGCGCGAGACAGCTAGTATTATAATAAGGAGCAGCGGTAGCCCAGTGAACCCAGGCAGGTGCATTACTTTGTGTAATTTTATTTCTCAAAAACGGTGAAGGAAAATATCAAGAGGAAACCGGCATGTTCTAGAACTAAAAATTCGAAGACATGTGACATTTACCAACCCGCACTGGGCCCGCGTGGTGGTACAGCCCATTCCGCATTGAGAAGAGGCCTGTGTCCCAGCGGTGGGAACATTATAGGCTGATGATGATGAATATAATAAAGGTAAGCTGTTTACACACTAGACGTGACCTCGGTTCTTGTAAACGACAACAATACTCCTGGGCCCATCACGACCTACAGTTGTGGTATCTATGCCGCCGGCTCCTACCTAGACGGATGATTCCTTAATGGAACCCACCCGACAGGTATCAGCCCGGCATTCCCGGTGGGCCCCATCACCAAGGGCAGCCAACGCATCGACCGCACGATCTTCATGAAGGAACTACTTGTCGCCACCTCTTTGGGCATTGCTGGTCGGGCGGTGACTCAGCCCTAAGTTCACCGCTTAGAAGCCACTCTGATCAGGTTGTTGATCCATCTGGTTTTAACCTGCGCACTCTCCGATCGCTTGTCATCGTCCAAGATTACAATCACCATCAGGGAAAATGTCAAATATGTGGACAAAGAGAAAACGAAGCTTTCTATTTAATTGATATTTCATCATCATCATCATCATTTCAGCCCTTTTAACGTCCACTGCTGGACATAGGCCTCCCCCAAGTTTCGCCACATTGACATAACATGGGGGGTTTTGCCATAATCGCCACGCTTGGCAGGCGGGTTGGCGATCGCAGTACGGTTGTTACAAAAGCACGGTAAAGCACAGTAATTGATATTTAATATCAAACAAATATCAGTCGATATTTGTTTGATTGATATTATCATTGAATAATGAACAACATTCATTGACTCGATTGAAAATAAATAAAATAATTATACGTGCATCCGAAAACGCCGAGCAATCAAACGATAAACGTTCCACTTGAAAACTACGAACATAGCATTACGTCTGTAATCCCTGAAGGGTTAGGCAGAACTTTTCCTAATAGTACACACACATTTCGCCAGTTATGTTCTTAGTCTCATGTAACAGGGGGCGAGTCTATTGCCATTTTGCCATCAACCGGGCACAGGTCCAGCCAGACTCCGTGGCTGCTACTGAGAAATACATGAACCCAATAACACTCAGTTCACTCACCCAGTTCTATAAATTTGCCTGGTTTGTCTTTTCAACATACTGTGTCTACATTTCTAATCCCACTTTCATCTAGCAGGTCTGCTGGAAGAAATTTCTTATGATACAAGCAGTACCTTTGTGTTCTTCTATCTTAATGTAATGTCCTGTTAAGTATTTTGTGTGTACGTAAATAAAAATTAAACATTTTACACGATCCGGGTATCGAACCCAGGACCTCACGGTCAGCAGTCGCACTTGCACCCACTCGACCAACGAGGCAGTGAAAACTATGAATAGTGTAATACAAAAACACGAAAGCTATAAAAATATCAATATTTCATGGTATTTTTCTTATGCTTATTGGTTGAGCAAGTGAAAATGGAACGATATCGTGGCGGTTGGCGCTCAGGTGAGGTAATCACTTCATTATATGCCACCATCGTGTAGCGTGCTGTGCAGCGTGGTAGGGTGCCCAGGAGACGAGGACTAGGGAGTACAAACATTGCATTGGATGGAAGAAATAAGTAGAAGAAGTAACCAGAACTTTTAAAGTTATGTCAGCAGGAAAACACCGTTGTTATATCATTCTCTTTTTTTCGAGTAGGTTACTTTTCAGATGAGTTGGGCGCTGTATATAATATCACACGTGTAATTCCCGCAGGGTTTGGCAGAGGAACATGACTGGCATTATAAAAGTATTTCCTTCAACAAAACCTATCGTTAAAAAAAACCAGCCATCGATTGAAAACACAAACCTTACATAATTCCGTTTCAGGAATCCATAATACACGGCCACCCTCATCTTTCGTATTATAGAAAAGAATGGAAAATTGTGAAAAATTGCTTCTTGTTAAGTTGCGCCTGATCGTGGGCGCCGATACAGGCTACGGGGGAACTACACTAATCATTTTGGAACATTTCCCTTTTATATTTTCATGGGAAACCCGCCCCATGAAATATAACCTCATTATGTTTATGGGAACGTGAATATATTTAATGTAAGCCGTAGGTGATTTTAAGGTTTGGTGGGATGGTTGCTTTTATATAAAGCTAAGCTATGTATATACCGGAAAGTACTGTGGAGTATTGTATAGAGCAGCGTTTCCTAACGTTTTTCAGCCACGAACTCCTAGGTAATCAAGCGCAATAATCGAGAATCATCATCATCATCATCATTTCAGCCCAAAAGACGTCCACTGCTGGACATAGGCCTCCCCCAAGTGAAGCCATATTGACATTTTGGGGGGTTTTGCCGTAATCGCCACGCTTGGCAGGCGGGTTGGCGATCGCAGTACGGTTGTTACAAAAGAACAGAGAACGCTGCTGCCCATTCTAATCGAGAATATCCTTAATAAAAAATCAGCAATAAATTTCGAAAGATTCCGACTTTCAAAAAAAAAATTGCTTTGTTTTCGTTAAATTTATAAATGGACTCTCAGGGGTCCGCGGACCACAGGTTAAGAAATACTGGTATAGAAAATCAATAGTCATTGAATCTGAAAGCCGCGAATCTGATGATATTTTCCGTAGATCTATGGTAAAATTGAGCTGGGCTGTTTGTTTGTGAGTGAGATTATATGTTTATAAACGCACCGAAGATACAGGAGAAATTAATAGGGAAACTTTAAAAAAAAAATTGTCAACGGTTAAAAATGCGACCTCTATGGACGAATTTCTGTAACAGGAATTGTGTGAGTTGTCTGGTTAGTCACTGAATGAATAAATTTAGGATTTTATTTTTTTGGGGTTTACACTGAAGCATTTGTACGTAAACTACAGTACCTACTTAAGTTATTTATCTAATCTTTTGGTCTGAATGTTATATCCTTCCTAAAAATCTCTTGATCTCATAAAATAACATATTTTCTTCTTTTTGCAAATAAGTAAGCGTATACACGCGTAAGCGTATGCTCTGTATGGTGTCGGACGTAAAGAATAGCACCATCCCATATCTTTCCGTGGGTGTCGTAAGAGGCGACTAAGGGACTTGCCAGAGAATGGGCAGCAGCGTTCTCTGTACTTTTGACCCAACCGTACTGCGATCGCCAACCCGCCAGCCAAGCGTGGCGATTATGGCTAAACCCCCCTTATGTCAATGTAGCGATATTTGGGGGAGGCGTATGTCCAGCAGTGGACGTCTTTCGGCTGAAATGATGATGATGATGAAGCAGACACACCTATCTACAAAGCTTTCTTAACTTTTATCACTGAAATAATGTCCTTCCATTCATTCCACATCTTCACCAATCTCCTCTCAACTCCTGAAAAGCTCTTCCACTCCATACACACCATGGTATCAATCATTATACCTACCCCTGAAACCCATATAACAAATTAATACAATTTCCTGCTCCGACATTTTCATTTCTGAAACATTTTTATCGTACACATTTAATTTCCTGTTGAAACATAATTAAGTTATGCCGGTTTTTCATGTAAAACACTTTTTTCTTACAGTCACGAAATATTATTTTCTATTAGAAATGTTGGAATGGCCATTTTTTGAGTAAGTTTGATTTTATGCTACTGTTTAACATAAGTAAGTAGTAAGTTGTGAACTTGAATCTTAATGTGATCTTTGGAGTTATAAGTTTGATAACCTTATATTTTTGGTGTATTAAGTTTTGTTTAATGTATGTGGAATTGGTACTAAGATCCCTGTTTTTTCCGAACACAGTAGTTTGAAATGGCTTTTTTGGGTGTTGTGTTATGTTTAAGCTGAACGTGTATATGTAATAAATAAATACATATTTGCCTTTTAACTAAGAGGAGCACCTAAACAATATCCTCTCGTTTGTAATTATTTTCTTTCATCATCATCATCATTTCATCCCAAAAGACGTCCACTGCTGGACATAGGCCTCCCCCAAGTGTCGCCACATTGACATTTTAAGGGGTTTTGCCATAATCGCCACGCTTGGCAGGCGGGTTGGCGATCGCATTACGGTTGTCACAAAAGCACAGAGAACGCTGCTGCCCATTCTCTGGCAAAACCCTTAGTCGCCTCTTACGACATCCACAGGAAGATATATATATATTTATATATATAATATATTTATTTTCTTTGTTTGCTATTAAAAGGTTAGCTTTTGGAGTTTTGCAATTTTTCCTTTTGACAATCTGTTGTGCCCAGTTTATAGAAAGAACGTCAATCGTTTCACTTGGCTTGCGTTTAATTTTGACAAGTCGATAATTTAAGTTCCAGAAACTGGGTGCTCTCAGCAGCCCGCTCCCCAAGTTATCGAACGGTATGTAGCCGTGCTATCTATGCTATACAGAATTATCGACGTTAGTTTTCTAAATAATTATACTAAGGTTTCAGAATTCTTAGATGTAGTAACATCTAACTAACTACGACTAAGTAAGACTCACTAAGTTTGAGTCAACTCAGTAAGTTTGAGTCGACTGACTAAGTTTTAGCATAGTTGTAGGATTCTGGAGTTGTACCCAAGAGATGGAACTTAAACTTCATCATTCTCTTGTCCTTATCCCAATTTATTTGGGGTGCAGCATGTCTTCTTCTTCCATACTTCTCTTTTACTCGTCATCTCATCAGACTCCTCCTTTCTTGCTTTATCATCCTTCACACAGTCCATCAATTGTTTCTTAGGTCTTTCTTACTTTTATAGCCATCAACATTCATACTTGAAACTTTCCTCACGACGTTTTCGTCATTTCTCCGGATCACATGCCCATATAGTCCTCCTGACCGTTTTCAGTCACGGCGGCCAATCTTGGCGGAGATTAGCCATCGGCGCGGGAGGGACATTATTGTGGAGAAGTGTGTGCGCAGACACAGGTGCACTCTCTGTTCCCTTACTCTCAAAGTCCGATCGGACGGCAATGACACGACTGGAGAGAGATCAGGCCCAGCCGCGCAGGACCAACAGCTTAACGTGCTTTCCGAGCCACGGGGGTATCATACAGTCAACTTCCAAACTCGGGGCTACTACTTAGAAATTCGTAATGGGAAAAAAGGGGTCGGGCAAAAAGTGATACTGGGGTATCACTTTTTGCCCGACCCGGGAATCGAACCCAAGACCCCAGGCTCAGCAGTCGCGCTTGCTCCCCCGAGACCAACGGTTCGGTCGTGCCCATACCAAGGCAACCGACTACCACACAACCTTTTAGTATTTTCATAAATGGAACATAAACATAAATCGCAAAATGTGTGCACTATGGTACTACCTTACTCTTCGAATATTTCAGGCGTGCATTTTTTAATGGATCAATTGTACAAACCGTATCTGTTATATTATTCAGAGCAGACCCATTAAATAATACAGAATAGAATATACACATAAAATGAAGTCATAAATATAACATAAGTGTATACAAATTGTTGTATCACGCCTAAAAGAGTCATTAAAAAGTAACTTTTAGTTTCTCTTAATGTTCAGTCAGATCAGATAAGGGCACGTCCACACGGGTGAACGGGCGATCCTGCAATTATAAAGGAATTAGCTCAAAACAGCGCCTTCAATGGGCACAAATTGATATAATAAAAAGTAGTGTGGTTAGCGTTGACGCAGAGCTAGGGTTGCTACCAACATGCGTATAAAATTCAACTTTTAAATGTTGTGCGAGTTTGGGTGATCCAAATAGAGCAGAAAAACAAGGATGTGCCGGAAAAAACTACATTCACAAAAGCTTTGTTTTAAATTTAAGGTGTAATCTAGCAAAGCTAACATAGTTAAAACCTGTGTTATTAACAATATATTGACAAATCAGTCTGAAACAAATGAATTATAATTATTATCATAATCAAAGGAATTGGTTGTAAAACAGTAACTTTATTGTCAAATTAAATTGGCAACATTTATAATCAACAATACAAAAAATATGTTAACATGAAACTCGATGTTTCTGGAACAAAATAGTGATTGTGTTCTCATGTTAATTTGATTCAGTGTTAATTTCTTGTATTCATAGTTATTAGAAATTAGCAAACAAATACTTTATATTGTGTATTGTGTCTAAATGGATTAATCGAATTCGATCAAGTTGTTTGTTAAAAAACTTGATTACATATGCTAGTTGCATGCTGATTTACCTGGCCTTCAAGAAGTAATTTACCTACCTATAAAATGATGACAAATTTTCATAAATGTAGTAGGTTTTTTATCACTAATTATTCTCAAGTCTCAAATATTGACAGCTAGCTTTTGCATGTGACTTCGCGCACATGCATGTCGGAAATTACCCTAAGGGAACGTCTAACTGCGAATAATAAGTATCTACTCTATGTCCTAATTTGAAGATGGTGGTTAAGAGACAGACAGGCTCTACAGTTCTCATTTATAATATTTAGTATGTCCATGTACATTCATAGTTACATTTGAATAAAAAGAAAATCTTAGTCATGACAAGAAAATAACTAAGTATCTAAGAATCATGTGTCAGCTGCACATCAATTAGAAACCGAAATAAAAAACAAAACAACTATTTTTTTTAAGTTATCAAAGAAATAGTAATAGAAAAATTAAGAAAGAAAAAAAGCTTTTTCTCTCGTGTCAGCCCTAGATTGAGGTGTCGCCCAATAATTAAGTGATTACGTTAGAAATGCGTGTCGCCGGCCGCGCGATTTGTATCTGCGTTTCGGGCGATCATTAGCGCAGTGTGGAATTGCCCTTATTCGTGTCCCGATTGAGACGTTGCGCGTTGGTTGCGTAATTATTGTAATGTTCTTCTGAACGTTTTAGTAAGGTGAAGCCTGATATTTTTGTGGGAAAATGGAGTGTGAATGTGGCTTTTAATGAATGATTTTAGGGCATAGTTTTCACAGCTTTATAAGTATAGCTAATATTTTAACCTGTAACGTTTTGACGATTAATTTAGTTTATTCATTAATCATTATCAAACTTACATGACATTTTAAGAAAAAAAATATAAACTCAATTCATAATATTTTAAAAGGAGCATACACACATATTACCACATTAATAAATTAATTTATTTATATTTGCCATCGTGGAGAAAGGATTAGCCAATCGACAGAAGTCGGGGGTTCATGGACGACTCAGATCTCAAGTGTGTATGCGGCGTATCTTCACAGACAATGGCCCACCTTCCATCTTGCGCTGCATGCCCTGTCACCGGCGCACTTGAGGATCTTATGACTGCATCAGCGAGCGGTGTTCGCTTGGCTGAGTTTTGGGCTAATTATATTTAGCGTTATATTTAGCGTCGACACGCTAAGAAGAAGAATAAATTAATCCAGAAAATACAATAAAATTAATGGACTAATTTTTTGTCAACAAAATTCAAATAAATAATAATTTCAAAATTATCAATTGTTTTAAACCAAATCAAACCATTCTTTCTTCATCCTTTTTTTATCTATATACTTATACTTGAACAGATTGAATGAAGGGAAACTGAAAGGCGATCAGACAGTGATCAGACCGTTAGTCATTTCCAACTTTGCAGATTTGATACTATGTAGTGTATGTGAGTAGGTTGAAAACTCTCAATGCCCGATATACTGAAAAGATCAACAAATACACTAATACCCATTACAATTATGACATCAATAAAAAAATCATCATTAAACAATGACAATTATACAAAAATATAAATATTCCAACAAAAAAAAAATACCAATTAATATAATTTCCCTCAGACGTATTTAATTGCTTACCCTGACTTAGTAAAAAGATTAATGTCGGTGATAAGGGAGCTAAATGAAAAGCTGGCCGAATTGAATCATTTGGGTATGAATGCCTTCATTTGCATACACTATAATTAGTGGTTAATGCTGTACACTGTGCTCAGCGGGGTTTGACCACCATGCAAGCAAGAGGGAGAAGGTTAAGTTGGACATAATCCGGTACGTCTCTAGTGTTTAGAGCTTTTTACTGGTCCTGTAGAATCACCTCTTTGTGCGCCTTTCCGAAACAACGTTGCTAAGACCTGTTCGCACATCGAGTTTCAAAAGTTTCGCCTTAGAGTGAGCCAGCACAGCATTCTAGGTCATACAGGAAGGGAAACCACGCAGTGCTCCGTAACTGGAATTATTGACGTAAGCAAAAAGGCTGCCAGGTACAAATGAGACTGGCAGGTCACGTGAGCCGCATGCATAACGACCGCTGGGAAAAGTCTTTACGTCTCTACGCAATTAATACCTATAGAGATCTGTGGGTCTTGCTTATTAATTTGCTTATAAATTAAGAAGCTTAGACAACTTTAAAGGAAATACAATGCCCCTTTTGCAATCCGATACAGCTGAGACAATCACAACTCAATACGAAGAAAAAAATACACATAGGCGTAGCACGCAACATTGCCGTAGCAGCCGTTTTGCTACGCGTAGTGCTGCGTAGACCGTAGACGGCTACAAAAGTATTGTGGCTTATAATTAGGTTTGTCGAAAAATCATTAAAGTTAATAGATAAAACTCAAATTACTATATATACATTATGACAAATATGAATTAAGTTTAAAAGTGGCGCCGCGCCGGTGACTGAAAAGTTTTGTGGTAATCCATCGGTTGTCGTGGTATGGGCATGTGATGCGGAGGAATGAGAAAAAAGTCGTGATCCCAGGTTGAACATGAATGTGGATGAGTATACGAGTAGAACAAGACCAAATAAACGATGGATGGACTGTGTGAAGGGCGATATGGCAAGTAAGGAGGTGTCTGATGTGATGAAAAGTAATGGAGAAGTATGGAAGAAGAAGACATGCTGCGCCCCAAATAAATTGAGATAAGGGCAGGAGAAGGACGATGTCCTCAATCATCTTTCATGTTTTGACGTATGCAAACGTTTTAAACGTTAACGTTTAAAACGTTTGCATTGTTAGACGTACAGCTTGCCTACCATGACGTCTTAAAACATTATTTTTTTACGAGTACTCCTTTTCCAGTGTGGGAAAAAGATGGCGCTAGACATCCTGCATAGCCCAGGTTGGTGCGTGAATGGGGGTGACCATAATTACATACCGAGTTTCCTCCGTGCCTCAGAAAGCACGCTAAGCCGTTGGTCCCGCCTGTCATTTGTAGATCTTTGACAGATTTTAAGATTAGTCAGAAGCCAAAAGTCTGACATTCAGTCTTACCAAGGGGTACCGTATTACCCAGTTACTGGGTTGTGGAGGTCAGATAGGCAGTCGCTTCATGTAAAATACTGGTACTCAGCTGCATCCGGTTAGACTGGAAGCCGACCCCAAGATAGTTCGGGAAAAGGCTAGGCAGATAATGATGGTAGGCCAGCAGATATCTTATGACAACATTGCGTAGTGATATCCATAAGTCTGCCAGTTACCTTTAACTACTGCACGAGCTACTTACATACTGTATGACGTATTAACAAATGAGATAGACTTTTTGTTTATTTTACGCTCCGTAACTCAACTAGGCTGTATGTGTATTAAGAATAATAGAAGAAGTAATAACTCCTGGCTGTATATAATTTGTGGTCGCAATTAATGTAAATAACTACCTAAGGAGTAATAACAAGACATTTTATTTGATATACATTGTGTTTAGACGACGTTGTTGGTGTAAACTGTGCTGTAATAGTCAGTTAAATGTTGGCTTAGGCCTATTTCGTAGATATATGGTATTTTATTAGAGCTTAAATGAACTTTAGAAGTAATTTATGATGAATTTAATTACGATTTAGAATCACCGAGGAAAATCTGTTGAATTGAATACTTTGAAGGTTAGACCATAAAGCTTCTTTTTGATTCACTGACGAGCATTGTTTCTGATTGGTCGTCACTGTAGCTTCTGGTTTATTCAGCATTAGGGGATTTTGTAGCAAGCTTTTCCCTTTAACAAAACGTACATACATATGTCGTTGTGAACAATTTAAGCAGTTGGCTACAAAAACCCTTAATCAGCCACTATGCTTAAATAGTCGCAGAGCTAGATCCTATTTTTGTTATTTTGTCGATGGCAGATAAAACATTATTATGTTAAATAACTTGGGACGCCAATCACGGCATCACTGGCATTTTTGGAGCCAACAGAAGCGCAGGTATTTGAATATTCTACACAATCCAACATATTATGGGACATGGTTTGGTCAGACGGGTGCCCCGCAGACTACAGATGAAGACAACCTATTAGGAATAGTCGAACGACTTGGTATAAGTTTGACAGTCGTTAGGTAGTCAGTGCCCCGAAGTCTGACAGCCAGTCTACCGAGGGGTATCGTATTACCCAGTACTAATTGGATTGTGGAAGGCAGATAGGCAGTCGCTCCATGTAAAAACAGGTATCCAGCTGCATCCGTTTAGACTGGAAGCCGGCCCCTACATAATTGGGAAAAGGCTAGGCAGATCGTGATGTCCGTGGTGAGGTGGAACAGCTCAGCCGGATTCATAACTCCGGTCCAATGGTGAAAGTTATCAACCAAGACTTCATCTTCTTCAGCCAGCACCACGTTTCCCCGGTACGTTGCCTGACATTGTTAGTTTGCAGTATCTAAGTCGTTTCTCTAAGTCATCGCTCTGTATGGTGTCGTGTCGGACGTAAAGAATAGCACCATCCCATATCTTCCCGTGGATGTCGTAAGAGGCGACTAAGGGACTTGCCAGAGAATGGGCAGCAGCGATCTCTGTGCTTTTTGCAACAACCATACTGCGATCGCCAACCCGCCTGCCAAGCGTGGCGATTATGGCATACATAACCCTTTGGAGGTGGCCTATGTCCAGTAGTGGACGTCTTTCGGCTGAAATGATGATTAATGTTGAAGTCGTTTCTTTTAAAAATACTTGTTTGAGCTCAGCATCATTTCACAAGACTTGAGAAAATCCGAATATTTAAGTTTTTTACTTAGATTCAAGTTATAATATCGAGGTTAGTAAACCAGCGGTCATAAAATTAATTACTCGCCTATTCTCAGATATGAATGTGAATTATGTGCGTTATCTCTTAAATCACTCTTCCAATTTGCAATATTAAGAGCGTTTACGCCGTCCGTGCGCTATTTGACTCAAAAACTGTACTTTTCAAACCTGTTAATACCATCAACCACTTGACTTTTAGATATGGTAATTACTAGAAACTTTAGGAAATTTCGTCGTTTAAATAGTTACTAAAAAAAATATTCAGATTATCAGAGTATTTGTACATTCTATCAAGGTAACTTAACAGAGGTTTTCTTAATTTCGCTATCAGCGTCCGTTTCGAAGCTGAAAATATATGAAACCACTGACAAATTTCATTAGCAAAAAAATTTAACCAATTGAAAAGACCTTGAAGCAAATAGTTACTAAAAAAAAAATTCGAATTTAGGCATCTTACTATAAGAAATTAAAATTCAAACAATGTGAAATATTAAGAATTTAAAATGAATTTTTCACCGATATAACTTTCTTACTTGAATATAATAATATTTTATTATTATAGACGAACATCTTCTTTAAAACATGCAATTTAAAATTTCATTTTTTTTGCTGTACCTAGTTATTTTTCTGTAAATATTTGAAAACTACTATAAATCACTGCGCGCGATCAAATTCAAATCAGTCCGCCGCGAGGCTTTCCAGAGTGAGGACACGTTGCTCGGCGCTCTGCCTGACCTGTGTTGACCTTTGCCGTGCGTACACGGATAGCGGACGTTTATAGTATGATTGAAAAATCTTGGTACTTTGGTAAGTAAAATATTTTATTGTTATATTTTGATGACTGACAATATTTTTAGAGGGACAACTAATTATATTTCAGACGTAATGGGAAATAAAATCAAGTTTCTAACGAAAAAACGAAAATTAGGCATTTAGAAAATTTGGAAAAGGCAAGAGCAAAAAGGTTGGTTTATCTATGTTATACTAGCTTCAACCCACGGCTTCGCCAACGCAAAACGCACTTTAGCGACCTTGACTATACTAGTATGGGGCCATCCGTAAATTACGTCATACGTTAAGAGGGGGGTGGAGAGGTCGACGAAGACTGACGAGAGTTGGTCTTAGTATTAAAATACGATATTTCAAACTATCTGAATGGACATGTAAAATTGTGACACCACCCTATGGAGGGGGATTCTCCCAATTGTGACCAGCTGCGACAAGGACGGGAGCCCCCCCCCCCTTTCGTCCTTGTTGGTTGGTGGTAAAAATTGTGGTGGTTGGTAAAAATTATGAAATTCGTGTGACGTCATTTAAGGATGTAGTTATTTTTTACTATTAGACCACTTGAGTAATGTTTGTTTTGTAAAGCCCTGTCAATCGTTGCTATTTCAACTTTATTCAAATTTCATAAATATCACACTACGAGCCTTCGTGAGATTAATGTACGATGTATATACGATTTTATTTAATCATAAGCTTATGTTATTTTATAAATTTCCTAAGCTTTTTTCGTTTTTATTCATATTATTATTGCATAATACTTACGCTTGCTTTCAAATAACAAGGTTTTTGTGCTTACTGGTTTATGGTTTAACTACAGGCTATGTAAAAAAACCCCAAGTGATGAAGTAATAACGGAAAGAGGTTTCTGTGAAAACCAAAATGAAGAAGAGGTACTTAATTTTATTTAAAAAACAGTTTTTCCTTGCACGTCTTGATGTGCCAGCAAACACTATGTCAAATAACTGTTTTTTTTTTTAGAATCCTACATTGGCCACATACTACATTGTCAAAAGTATAAAGCACGGAAAGGCAAATGAGGCAATTGCAATCCGGCAACTTGAAGAACAAGTGAATATAAATATAAATAAATGTGGCCTGTTCATTGATGAAGATTTCTTTTTTCTGGGAGCTTCACCCGATGGCATTTTTGAGGAAGGAATTATCGAAATAAAATGTCCGTTTTCTGCGTTCGGAATGTCTCCTGAAGATGCCATTGAACAAAAGAAAATTAAATTTTGGACTACTAACGGAACTGTCAACCGTCGTCACGAGTGGTTTTATCAAGTTCAAGGGCAATTACATATTACGAGGAAGGATTTATGTTTATTTGCAGTTTGGACGGGTAAAGAATTTCCCTTGAAAATTGAAAAAATCACTCGAGACGACGACTTTTGGCAAAACGAAATGCAAAACAGATTAATCAGGTATTATGATGAGTGTCTGCTACCAGAAATTGTAGATCCACGTAAGTCCAGGTCGATGCCACTGAGAAGCACGACCTTCTAATTTGATATATTTAAACTTTTTATACTTGCTTTTAAATTATTATTTTTATTTTCTTTTGCAAACAACTTTCATTGTTTACCAATAGGAACAATAAATATAATAATATCAGACTAGAGACTTCAAGTGGTCTTTCTAAGCTCTAAAAACGAAGTAGCTCAAGAATTTATAGATTTCTTTACCAGCATCCCACTTTTAAAACTACTGAAACCTTAAATGCCTCACCCTTGCTTTCTATTGATTTATCAAGAGCGAACGTTTTACCCTGTTAAAAATTTACAATAAGCTACCTCCCCCGTACTACAACTGAATGAGCCGAAATTTAAATCATGTATAAAACGCATACTATGTAGGCAAGCATACTATAAGTTGGGGGATTACATTAATGATAAAAATACTTGGCTCAATGCTGGTCCTGCTCCACAACCATAGGGGCAATCAAATTACCATGTGAAGTTATTGTGAAAGCTGCAAAAGATTGTAAAAATATCTTTGCATTGTATAGATTCAATCTCTTAGTATGATATTATTACGAAGCACATGTGTGTACTGTGTACTGTAACTCCACCATTTACTGAGTATCTATATCTTTCACTGACGTGAATTTGCCCTAGCGGTTGAGTGAATGTCACTCAAATGTCTCGCTAGGTGGCGGGTGTGTTGGGTCATTTAGTTCCCTTCAATATGGTTGAGTTAAATGGGGCTGATACAAACGTCATGTTCGCCAACGGCCGCTGTCAGATGTGACTGGTCATTTCTTAGCTGCCACGGTTTACTTTAATTATTTTATTTTTGATTTTTGACATTTCTAAAATCTCAATATGAAGGATGTAACCAAGATTTTGTAACAATATTTTGATTTAAAAGAGTGTTCATGGAGTTTCTTGCCCATTCTTCTCCATAACGATCTACGCTTTGGAATGGGCAACTACAGTACTTTCACAAGTTATTATGCCTTGTGACTGGGATTGTAGCTTGGCGTTTTCTAAATTGCTTTTTTTTTTAAATTTCAAAGGTGCCTGTACCATTACAGGCACCTTTGAAATAAAAAAAAAACTAATTAACTAATAATTTATTTCAGTTGGACCATTCCAACTGAAATAAATTCTTTGAGTATGAGTTTGTCAGGTGTCACTAAGAAGATTGTGACGTCTGGTTAAAATACATATAATGTAAAATAAACGTTAGTAAATCCGTCAATGTTAAGTGTTTTATTTGATGAGAATAAAAAAAAAACATAAATCGAGAAGCATTACCATTACATACAATAAATAATTGTTGAAGTTCGTTATCTTTCTTAATTTTAGATCAATATTAATCATCACCATACTTAAATTACTTCGCAAAATATAAATACTTATTTTGTGTACTCTTATTTTAGTCATCCTTGTACGCTATAATAAAAAACAATTATACTGATCAAAGTGGGTTAGTTTGACTATAGCGCAAGAGAACGCGTTATCGCTACGCACACAGTTACGCGCGCTTCTGTGTGCGTAAAACTTGCATTGAATTACCTAAACTTGACGACCTGCGCTAGGCGTAAACGCTCTTAATTTAAATTGTGACGTCCAGTAAATTATAATATTAATATTTAGTCATAATTTATGGAGTTACACTTATTTATGTGTGGTCATTGGTCATATGGTTTCATTTTCGTAAATATTTTTAAGTTTCTCTAATACTTTTTTTTTGTTGTAAATCAAAGAAAGTAGGTACAGTTTCTTTTGTCATGAATTCATGATACCTTTTTTGGAAATCATCAAATGACTTCTCCCGCTCTGGGCAGAGCGGAAGGGAGTGTCAGACTTGTACTGACTAAAACCCATCTATGTTCCTTCTTAGCCCTTTGTGTTCCAGGGCCACGGTATCTCTTTCGAACAACCCGCAGCCCTGGCAGGCATCGGCCCTCTCGGACCCCTTCCGATTTGCTGACATCTCCTTGAGGCAATTCATGATACCTACAGTTTTAATTCGCTTTAATGCAATAATCGTGTATTTTAAAACTTTCCCAAATTAAATCTTCTATTCAAAGCTATCAGTGAAACTTGGATAACAGCAGTTTTAAATATTCAATAAATCTGATACATTTTCCAAGTAAAATTTTATACTGTAGGTACCTAAGGGAAGATACACTGAGGTGGGAACACGAATGCCATTTTGATTGCTGCAGAAACGCTGTGTTCATCGTTTGTATCAACATTGTTAAAAGTTACCTTGCTATTACGTAGGTAAGTAATACGTAGGTAAGTAGTACTTAATCAGTAATTTGTTGTTCCTGGTCGGTATTATTTACTCATCCAGCTAAAATTACCCCCTAGGAGACCACACGCCTTTCCGCAAATAACATCATTACCAAAACTAAAAGCCTCCAATTGAAAACCTCGCCAAATAACACTTAACTCATGAACGCAGCGAATTTTTTTTAACACCAAGATGGCGAAAATCGCACCGAATGAGCGCGAAATGCGCCTCTTAATATAAAATCCCGGCAATTTACCTAAACACCCGGTTATTACGTACTTCATCCTCACCGCGGGTAATATGTTATCCGAATGGGTTATAATAACAGAAATGGCTAACGATGATGCGGCCATGTTGGAGAATGGCTGGGTATATCCATTACTCATGTAAGATAGATTGCTCTGTGAAAGTCCGAAAGTAACTGGCCGGTAATCAGTTTTAATCTGTGCAATGTAACTGTTCTGTCGTATTAGCGAGAATGTCAGTGTTTTTTTTTCATTTTTGGAATTTGAGCTTGGAACGTAATTAGATGAAGGTTATTTTATTTCTTTTTTTTTGTAACGCGTTTGTAACAAGAGTTTTGAGTAAGCGAGTCGAGAGATGTAAATTATTGAATTGATAATTATCATTTCGCAACGCTCTCAAAATATTTGTTTTACGAATAAAGGGGTCTGGTCAAATGTACATATTTGGGTCCAGACCAGGGGCAATCGCTTTGAAAGCATGTCGTATTCCTACAACGTGTTCCGACTAAAACCAAAGGTTTGGCCAGCGGCGTACCCTATAGCCTATATACCCTATAAAATATCAGCTGCCCCATACATTTGGGTCGAATAGGTATTGAAATTTTGTATGGGACAGCAGATAACTTTTTCGCTATGACAATATATGTCCGATGTCCGAAACATGTTCAATTTGATGGTCTGTAGCACAACCTTAAGTATGTATGTATATACCCTTTCCCTTACACCCTGTATATTTTTTTGAATCTACTATTCCTCCTACTCTTTATATTTTTTGCTTATAAAAAGTCTCGTTGTCGAGGACCTCGTGTCTAAATAATAACAGCCGCTCGGATCAATCTTCAGGTTAAGCCGCGCTTACCTAGGTTGGTCCGTGGATGGGTGACCACTCATAACATACCGAGTTTCCTCCGTGTCTCGGAAAACACGTTAAGTCATTCGTCCCGGCTGTCAATTGTAGATCTTTGACAGTCGTTAGATAGTCAGTGACCCGAAAGTCTGACAACCAGTCTTACCAAAGGGTATCGTATTAGATACCCAGTACTAACTGGGTTGTAGAGGTCAAATAGGCAGTCGCTCAATGTAAAATACTGGTACTCAGCTGCAGTCGGTTAGACTGGAAGCCGACCCCTACATAGATGAGAAAAGACTAGGCAGTTAATAAGAATGTTTCGTTTTCCAGGTTCTCAGGATAACCAAACCCTAATCGTCGGTGGACAAGCTCGTTATACTATATTAATTTAACAATTAATTTATCAATAATTAACTCTAATCGAATTCTCAGTAATCACAAACGGTTCCAAAGATTCTTCATGTCATTATGTAACGTTATTTTTGTTGGTACTCATATTAAATACAATCACGCGCATGATCTTGGACTGCCTGCGCAGATGCATGAAATATGTACTTCTACTATGTTATTTGTCCTTAGTAGGTGGTTTCTATTTTACTGGCTAGTTCGTTGGTATTTGGATATAACTTAGGGTGCAACGCGAAACATCTATATGCGCGACTATAGGCAGTAAAATTAACTCATTAGCCGACCGTTTCGGGAAATGGTATTGCGTCCCCCCACCCCTATGCCACGTGATATTAACATTTCCCCATTAAAGTAAAGTTTGTTTTGAATTGATTGTTGACCTTGTTTTGTTTTTGAAAGTTCCACGTTAATTTTTTTTTTCTTTCACTCCATTTTTCGTAATAGGTTTTTATCAATGATTAATTCTATTAAAAACATAGATGTATGTCCCTCGACGGCCAACTTTTTTTTTCATACATCTCGTCAAATCTTATCTGAACGTCATTGCCAAAATAATAATTTAGACTCTTCTAGGAAAGATCGTGGTCTCTGGTATACCAAGTCACAAAGCAAAACTGCATTTCGCCCTTGACGATTGATACTTAATCATAGTTTTAATTACCAATAATGATACGATCATCAATATTGAAATTACCGTTGAAAGTAAACATTAAAAAGATACGATGATATGTTATAATTAAACCCTAGAATATACTTTAAAGTGATATCAGCCATCAATAAACGAAGCCTGTCAATCGGATAACGCCGTTTTTGCGACAAAACTGAATAATAAAATAAACATTGTAAGTAAGTAAGTAAGCGTAGGTAACTTATGTAGGATTAAAAATATACTGTCTATAAAAGAAGTTGGTATGCAGGCCTTAAATAAGCAAAAAAAGCATTTCCATAATTATTGCTGATGGTTAAAACTTTTTAAAAGAATACGGCAATGTAGCTGCACTACAAAAAGTACTACGGCAACATAGGACTGTCACTGTACAGCGCCATCTATGGCACAAATGAAGTACTAACATCAAAATTCTAAATCACGCAGCAAAAATTATCCACGACTTATGACTGTCGTGGAGAAGCACAGAAGACAACACCCGTCTGGTGGTCTGGATCCTCTCTTTTCAATGGGGGATGATAAACTTAACACCCTAATCATCATTACAACAAAACATGATTTTTAAGTGTAATTGTATTTACTGCAGGGCCTACTTATAACTTCTGGTGCCTGTTGCCTTTTTAACCGACTTCTAAAAAAGGAGTAGGTTCTCAATTCGGATGTTTGTATTTTTTTTTTTTTATGTTTGTTCGGGCATAACTCTGTCGCTTACCAACCGATTTGAAAAATTCTTTTTTTGTTGGAAAGCGTATACTTCCCAAATGGTCCCATGAAAATTTTATCGAAATCAGACAAGCGGTTTTGAAAAAATCAACAAAAATCTAAATATTCTATCTTTTCGTTTACTCTGCATTGTGTTTTTTGTTCGCGCATAACTCAGTCATGTACGAACCGATTTGGAAAATTATTTTTTTATTCCGAAGCCTATGCTTTCCATTTGGTCCCATAGTCACCAAGTCGGGATCTGATGATGGAATCTTGGCGAAATCGAGGGAACTCTTTAAATTTTATAGGAAAACGTACAGCGATTTTAGTTTTTTCTACAACAAGTGAAGCATTTGTGTTCAATAAGAGCCATTCTACCATCAGATCTGATGATGAAGCCAAGAGACAGGCACCGTAACTCCATAATAAGACAATGTATATTAGCTGTGTTTGGGCTTGTTGGAATTGTAACGGTATGCATTTTCCAGGTGTACCACAGACTTGACTTTCCTTATTCAACCTACGTAACATGTAGGTACTCTGCTTTGACAGTCTGTTTTCGCGATGATCAGGGTTCTTATTCAAAATGCGTTGATCATTTCTTTCCCTAATTTCTTTTAATCGTTGTCCTTTTTCCTTTTTCTCAATTTCAGTTCGACGCCGTTTTCTCATACGAGAAGCATCTTTACTAGGCCTACCCATATTTTATTATTAGATTTAAAATATGTCACTAAAAATTAACAAATAAAAATATTTTTTGCAAAAAGAAAAACCGACTTCAAAAAACCCTAAACGCACTAAAAAGTTAAAAATAATACTATAACCTACCTATATTAATAAACCTAACCTAACCGACGATTAACCTATAATAAAATTTAATAATTATTTGGAGTCGGTGCCAAGCAATATACGATACCTGAATGACTATATAGACAGACTAAGCCAGAAAAACAAAACATCTTACAGTTTCTAAATATTAATTCTTTAATTAATTCAAATTATATTGCTTGGCACCGACTCCAAAGAATTATTAAATTTTATTATAGGTTAATCGTCGGTTAGGTTAGGTTTATTAATATAGGTAGGTTATAGTATTATTTTTAACTTTTTAGTGCGTTTAGGGTTTTTTGAAGTCGGTTTTTCTTTTTGCAAAAAATATTTTTATGTGTAAACGAGTACGTTGACGTTTTGTAACGAATGTTTCACAGCTGTCATCTGTCAAAAGCAGCAAATTTTCGGCTAAATTAAAATAAATTCTAGTGTTGTTGATATTATTGGCATGAATCATTTGTAACTGGTGCTGTTTTGATCGATATATGCACGTGCAGGCTGAAGCATCGTTTATAAGAAGAGATTATATCGACGATTGAGATCAAAGCACAATTATAAATCTTGAAAAGTTTTTTAATACTAAAAAGGGTTGCGTTCGGCCTCAACTCGCCTAATATGAAGCGATGATTCCTATTTAACTGAAAAGCTAGTTGAAAAGTATAATTGTTGGCTGCCGTACACCTTTATTTGTGTTATGCGCTTGTGCCTTCCGCTACGTGGAAGATCAAGAGAGAACGCTAAGCGAGAGCTCACTACCAACGCACCTACTGCAGCATGTTCTTCTGCTCAAACAAAAGTAACCTACGATCAACAATCGTTGGTTACCCTGGTTATTGTGGTAACAACCCATACAGGCACTTGGGAAGAACATAGTACTTATTATGCTCAAAAAGCCGCTAAGCTAAAGTTGGGCTGGGGTAGTTACGTGTGCCTCATGCCCAATGAGCTGTGGGCCAAAACCACGTCTTTCTGGATCCTTGAAACAGCCACCACAGCCTTGTAGAACACGGCGGGACGAGCTGGACAAGACTAGCGAGCAGCGGTCTACATTGGCCCTGGATCGAAACAACTGGAAGTCATGGGGCCTTTGCCCACCAGTGGGATGACGCAGACTAACAGTATCAGTATTATAATCTCGTTATATAACATAACAAGATTCAAGAATGCATTCAGAACATACAAACAACTAAAGTGGAGATGGACAGGGCATATGATAAGGGAAAAGAAAGAAAAATGAAGACAAGTATCCACTAGACAGCAAAAGAAACAGGTAGACTAAGAGATGGGGGGATGACCTCAGGAAAATAGCGGGTCCAACGTAGACTCGAACAGCAAAGAATAGGACAGGGTGGAGATCTTTAGAGGAGGCTTTTGTCGGAAGACAAGTTGAAATATAATTATCGTTTGCCTAATTAAAAGCTACGCGAAGTTGTTGTGCTACAGCAGTTAATAATAAAATTAAGTTTAATTAATAGTTTTATAGTAACATAACTTAATAAGTTTTAGGCACACAAAAACTTTTGTTTGAACTGAGATAACAATAAGGGCTTTTTATTTTATTTATTTAAGTAACATTACATCACACCTATAATTCCTAAAGGATTTGGTAGAGGTATAACCGTAGGCCGACCCGCATTTCGCCTATTGTAAAATTATATTATCTCATTTTGATCAGCAGACGTCAACGATTTGACATAACGATGATACGTCACGTGCTAGTTCCCAGTATCTAATAATCCCTAATGATATTGTAGTGACAGCTTGTTGGCTGCATGATAACGTATCTTATAAGAGCATCGCAATTAGCCAATATTTTATCAGCATTTTGACATGACATAGAGTTTATTTTTGCAGGATGCTCGAGGAGATTGTGGCTAAATATAACAGCCGCTCGGATCGATCGTTAGGTTAAGCCGCGCTTCCTTAGGTTGGTTCGTGGATGGGTGACCACCAATTATTTACAGATTTTCCTCCGTGCATCATAAAGCACGTTAAGCCGTTAGTCCCGGCTGTCAATTGAACATCTTTACAGTCATTACAGGTAGGCAGTGGCCCGAAAGTCTGACAGCCAGTCTTACTAAGGGGCATCGTATTACCCAGTATCTACTAACTGGGTTGTAGAGGTCAGATATGCTGCATCCTGTTAGACTGGAAGCCGCCCCAACAGAGTTGGTAAAAGGCTATAGATAGATGTTGATAGAACTTACTTCTGCAGATTAATATTGAAAGTTGGAGACTGAGAAGGCTTACATTATTATACTTCAAAACGATTTAAGGTGCGTTTACACTGGTTATTGGACCAGTGTTAGCTAGCAGAATTGACTGAAGCGCCGAGAGAAAAAAAGAATGTTTTTTTTTTGCGAGACAGCGCTTCAGTTTTCTTTTGACACCTCTGAAACATACAAAGTCTCAGTGACTTGATTTCATTACCTTGGAAACGTCTGATACGGAATTTGTATATGCATATTTTTCTGTTACTATGGACAGTTCTTCCGAGTGATTAGTGAGGACAAATAATAATATTTTAACATGTGGTAACAGTACGTTAGTTTTTTGTATGATTCTAATTATCCTATCATTTGTACTGGCCTTAGGTTATCATCATCATCATCATCTGCCTAGCCTTTTCCCAAACTTTGTTGGGGTCGGCTTCCAGTCTAACCGGATGCAGCTGAGTATCAGTATTTTACATGAAGCGACTGGTATTTAACTGGCCTAAGGTTATATGACTACAAATATCGAAAATATCAAGAAATCAATGATACAATCGACATTTGAGAAAAAGGACCAAATATAAGTTAGTAAAACAAAATAATTAAAACATTAAGTTCATTCTGCGGCCGCCATTACACGGTGTCGCATATCAGAGGCGGCGAACATTTGGTGAATAATTTGTTCACGTTTTAAATTATTAACGCAAAACCATTCGTCATGGCGGCGTGGAGGTCTCATGGATTTGTGCCAATCTTCTTTTTTTTACCTCAACATCCAAGAGTGTTCGCGCGCGAAAAACAAAACCAAATTAATTCTTTTTTTTTGTTGAAGATAAATCTCGGTTTCTACAAGCTTAATAAATTTAATCTTTCGTTAAATGTCATGTCAACTTGTATGATTTGGGTTGATGTTTTTGGTAAAATATCTGTAAGAGCAAGTCAACATGCACTAAAACGTCTTCTTTATTGCGGGCTGGAGATATTTCTGCTTAGATCGCTGAAAAATAAGATTGCTACTAACCCCAGAAGGGTAATGTAAGGCAAAGGTGTATACCTAATAGTACAGTCACATTTCACCAGATATGTGTAAGTCCCATGTAATAAAGGGCGAGCCTATTGAAAAAAAACCGGCCAAGTGCGAGTCTTACTCGCACACAGGGTTCCATAGCTCCAAACAATATAATAACAATATTTTGAACTGTCATTCATTAGTTAGTAGTATTAGTTAGTAAACTTCCACACAACCGCAAAACTAAATTTGTTTTTTATAGTATGTTTATGAAAAACAAAGTTACTGCTGCAGTTTGATGAAAAAGTCCCATATCTCAAAAACTAAACATCATATCTTATTGAAACCAATTTTCGTTGATAGTTTTTTTTACGTTCTACAATCCTAAATATTTTCAGAATTTTCCTCCTCTTACTTTAGAAATTAGAGGGGGGGGACACACATTTTACCACTTTGGAAGTCGCTCTAGCGCAAACTATTCAGTTTAGAAAAAAATGATATAAGAAACCTCAATATCATTTTTGAAGACCTATCCATAGATACCCCACACGTATGGGTTTGATGAAAATTTTTTTTTTGGTTTTTAGTTCTAAGTATGGGGACCCCCTTAATTTATTGTTTTTTTTTCTATTTTTGTGTGAAAATCCTAATGCGGTTTACAGAATACATCTACTTACCAAGTTTCAACAGTATAGTTCTTATAGTTTCGGAAATAAGTGGCTGTGACATACGGACGGACAGACAGACAGACAGACAGACAGACAGACAGACAGACAGACATGACGAATCTATAAGGGTTCCGTTTTTTGCCATTCGGCTACGGAACCCTAAAAAGGAATGAAAATAGAAAAATAGTTTGCTATTATAGGAAAAGCTCAAGAAGCACAATTTATTTTTCTTCCAAATTAGCAATTAAATGTGATTACCATTACGATTTTATTGCACCAGGAAGAAATTAAGCTTTAAAAGCTTAATTATGTGTTTACTATTAACGAGTTTGTAGTAAAACCTTACATATATTATATATCGTTTAGACTTCACTTTAGACTTCAAATGTTTCGCCGTTCGGTGTCTTTGTACCATACAAAATGGCTGTTTAAGGCCTTGTTAATGAGACGTTAAATATTTTGTTCAAATTGTAATCACTGGCGGGTTATGGTTTGCGAGAATTCAATTGTTATTGGAATTATGTTGTTTCCCTTATTTTTATAGTTGCCGCGGACAAAGTGCTCAATTACGACTGTTGTCGAGAACAGCTTGTGGCTAGAACAGAGCATTACAAAACATGTATTAACAACGCGGACTATAACTTTATCAACGTCTCGTTTTGTTCACAAGATAATGACACCGACAAAAAAGATTTATTGGCTATTTTGAGGATGCGCGCGGCTGTGCTATAATTGTTTAGCGCATCTATTAGCCGTCTGGGTCTGGTCTACGTCTACGTCTAGTCACGAATGAAGAAATAAATCACTGATATGTGTGTTTAATCGTGTTATATTTTGATTCAATAAATTACTCACGTAACATACCTTTTTACATCTTACATACAGTGTGATAGTCATTTACAAATATCCGTTTTCCATCTTTCATTCGTCTATATAAATATAAATTAAAACTTATTCATTAGATTTTGTACCTAAGATATTGTTTCCGACTACAAAAATGTACAGTTAGTAACCATTTATATTTATTACTACACATTACTTTCATTACAAATCAAAATTAAAATACAAAGGATGTGGCGAAGAGAACTTATGAAGATCGTATATTCTTAAAATTTATGTCCAGGTTGAGAGTCATAGTTTGTCACCCCTGAATAAATTAAGTAAAATTAAATCACTCTGCATAATAATATTTTCTTAAAAATAAAGGTGAATGACAAAAAGTCTAAACTGCTGGCAAAAATAAAAACAAAAAACTAAGTAAAACATTAATATTAATCAGAGAACTCTAGAAGTAGTAATAAATTGTACTGTTAGATACAACTTTAGAAAAAAAAGAGATCAAAGAGTTTTTTTAATAATTATTATCAGAGGGTAAAAAGCTTATCAAATGTAAATTATCAGGATATGCTGATTATAAATTGGTGTCAGTAGGTTACAGCCGACAAAAAAATAAGCCGACGTCAAATGTCAATTGTTGTAAAATTACCAAATGACAATTATAATAAGTAATAAACTTTATTTGCCTTTATGTTTCCATAACAATGTAGACAAAAACATTTTTATAGGTGCCAGTTTATCTAGGGGTTATTCGACACTTAATTTTGAATGTCACTTAGCGGATAACAGTGTTTTTCTTTCGCTAATTTACTGAAACAAATTACTTTGTTCCTTGAACAGTAATTTAGCTTATCAATTACTAAAATAGTTTGTTTATATATTTGCATCTTTGTAAGCTGTAAAATACAAGGTGATAGGTATTTTATGTCTGATTCAATTTTCCATCGATATTTCTTCAATGGTTGAAATGAAACTGTCGTTTTCCAATTATTTGCCACTTCCCGATTTTGCCGACGAGGCATTCATAAAAGTGTTCTATAGGGTTTCAAAGTAGGATAATTTCACGTACGAACGGCTCGAGACAATAACTCTGTGACCAATCGGGTTTCACATTGTTATGTACCTATTAAACCCACTGCGGAGTAAGTAAAAATGGCAATAAAGCGAGTGCAGCCATATTGTTTTGCTAATTGGCTCTCTTATCGGTCGTTACGCATTATACGTTCATTAATTGTTGTTATTTTACGACAAGAGATTGTATTTCTTTCGCCAATAGTAATTGTATTTGCGCCGCCATCTTTATTTGGCAAATGGATTTTTTTAATTAGTTTTAATGCCTCTATTGTTCTAGTTCTTGCCCGTTGTACCAGAAGTTGATAAATATTTTAATGTTTAATAAAATTTATATTTGCAGTCATAAAATGAAATGAATTTTTCAGTCTTCAACATAATATGTCCCTGCTCCTTTAACTTTGAAAAATTGTAAGAACGAGGAAACAATTTTGGGTCTTGTCCTTTATGAATGGATTTTGAAACGTCAATTTCAATTCATTTTAAATAATAAATGGGGTTGAAAAGAAAGGTTTTACATTTAAAGGATTCATGGTCACAGTAGTGTGTAAGTCAGAAAACATTGATGACTGGTGTAATTATGTCAAAGTTTTATGATCTTTAAAAGTCACTTTTGTATCATGTATGGTGGTCGGGTTGTGACTGTTACAAAGTGTTTCTGTAAAGAAATTATACAGTAATGGCTTCATAATTAAGTTAATTGTTCGTCGCTTTTCCTAATGGACCCAAACTAAGTTAGTGTTTCATTTACTTATTAAACCTGTTTGAGAAATTAAGTCGCAAACAAACTGTTTTTTACTGCAAAAGTTTACAAAGTAAACCTAGTTACTGCGGTTTTTTGGAACATATTCTGTCGAAAACCAATCTTTAATATATTTTTTTTGGAATAAGACACCATTCTCAATAAATTCGCCATTTGGTAAGTCAACAAATAAAATTTGAAAATTGTAAAAATAATAAAATACCACATCATCAACAAACGTCCATATAAAATTATTGCCCCGATTGTAAAAGAAAATATATTAACATTAAACAAAATAAATATAGATAATTACTATATACACTACTACCTATATAATACATTGTCTAGATCTAGTATTCACACAAGATATGTTGTTATATGGTACTCGTCAAGTCTTTACTGAAGCTGATTACGATCTAATGATAATAACAATTGTTTAACTGTAAGCAAAGGAACATCTCCGAAATGCCTGTAGAACTAGTGTTTGAGTACAACAGTATTAACGTTGCAACATTCGTAAAAATTAGGTCCCGAAGAATTTTTCACCTTAAGAAACAAAGAATAATGGCCAAGTTCCGTTTAGCAACGTTGCATACACTGTTGTTCCACTCAGTCATAGCGTTAACTTCACTGGCGTAGTCAAGATCTACGAGAGCCTCTATAGTCACAAGTTCTAGTCACTTTCACGTGTTAAGTAAGGACTCTATACTGAAAGGATTATGTTTTCTTGTTCCGCCGTTTTTGGACAGGTCCTGTTCTGTGGCGTGTCCGCCGCCGCTCAGGTCTAAGGACACCGCTCGGCCGGAGTCGAAGTCGAACTTTTCGAAGTTCGTGCTTGCTCCGCCGAAGTGTTTGAAAAAGGAAGGCTGGGGCTCGGGGATAGGGCTGAAGTTCCGCGCGGAATGACCGTCAGACGTGGAGCTATCTGAGTGGTTCATCCCGTCGGCGCCCGAAGGTGCCCGAAGTCGCCCCGACAGGGAAAAGTCCTCAGGCCCCGAGTCGTGGCAGGAGTCTCCTCCCACCACATCGATCATGCTATCTTCTCCCTCTCCATCTCCGTCTGAGTCGGAGTATAAGCCGCTGTTCTTGTGCTGCGCCAGATACTCGGCCTTCAAAGCCTCCAGGTCCACCGCGATGCCTTTCGCCCGCAGCTTTCTTGCTTGTCTCTCCAACGCTTTTGCCAACTTCTTTCTTCTTCTCGCCCTGTTGATAAAATCGATAGGGCCCAATTAGTATAGAATCTATAGCCCAATGATTAGCTTCAATGGCTAACTAAGTCTTTTTTTATGGCGCATTAATGTCATGCTATGCTATCAATAGGTAAATTACGTAGATAAGTATATGGAAATGTTTCACAATGTTTTCACTATCACAGTAATCCAGAGAATTACGGTCATAAAATTAGTACCACATCTGTGATGACATCAGCCTCATGACTGCACACGATACGTCCGTCACACTGTAACCTCTGCATATTTTTAATTTGTTTATCTTTTTATGTTCTCTTTAATTTACTTCACACAGACGATAAAGCACTAAATTATATTAATCACAAAAGAAACCTTTGAACAAATTACATCAGTTAATTAATCAAATTTGCACTACATTAAAAATAATCGCTTTATTTTTAAGTCGTAAAAAGCAATCAGAAGTTTGTTTTAAGATCAATGCAAGATAGACGAAAAGATTTAAAACACTTTTGAGGCAGTGACGGTGACTCTATATTAATTACAGAATATTCTCATTTTTCTAGAATACGCATCAAGTGACACGTTTTGGTGAGGTTTTGTGTGCACAATCATGAGGTCACGGATATTAATTTTGGTACCCACTGCTCAAGCATGCTGCACAATTATCAGTACAACTGATAGCATTTTGAACCTGAAATTATATCTGTGGTTTATGGATTTCTTTTAGGCTTTATATTATTTGTTTCTGTAAACATACAGAGGAACAGATCTTCTTTAATAATATCCCGTTTTTAGTGTTATTGATAACCTACTGTATATTCTCGAAAATATAGCATGTCATAACGTCTTTTTCATGCCAACACTTGTCTTTGTAAACCCGATGTCGTTTTTAAACCCGATTCAATACATACATACATCATCATCAGCCCACAAAACGTCCACTGCTGGACATAGGCCTCCCCCAAGTGTCGCCACATTGACATTTTGGGGGGTTTTGCCATAATCGCCACGCTTGGCAGGCGGGTTGGCGAGCGCAGTACGGTTGTTACAAAAGCACAGAGAACGCTGCTGCCCATTCTCTGGCAAATCCCTTAGTCGCCTCTTATGACACCCACGGGAAGATATGGGATGGTGCTATTCTTGACGTCCGACACCATACAGAGTCATATACATACATTCATAAAATATGTATTTCTAGGTAAGTATATTCTAAAAAAAGCCTTTTTGGGATCAGCAGAAACTACATATACCGTCCTGGTCAAAAATAATATCTCTTGGCTTTGCTTTTTCGGGATACAGTATTGGTGCTCTAGGTTTCTACCATCTGCTGTTAGCTACAGGGGAAGTAAAATTACGTTATGCACGTATCTCACCTCTCCCTAGCTCTGAGCTCGTGGGGTGGGATGGGTTCTCCAGAACACGACTGTGGGTGTGCGTTGTGCGCCGGTCGACCTGGCCCCTTCTTGGTGTGCTCCTTTTTGCGCCACTTCGCTCTTCTGTTCTGGAACCATACCTGTTTGACAAAGAGGACATTACGGTTAGAAGCTGGGCTAGTTTTGTGTTTAGCTGCTGTAGATATAGTGGTGTCTCTGATCTCTTGAGTTGGGTGTTAACAACATTTGCAGGTATTCGTTTTTAATTTGACTTTTTTAATTTTAGAAAAAAAAGGAAATGGTGGTAAATATCCCGTTTTCCGTTTGTTAATAGTAGGTACTGGCAGGTATTAAAAACCTGAATTACACTGAATATTAAAATACATAGTTTCTTAAAATACGTAAAAGATAGCATGATATTTGACAGGCGAAGTGGGAGGAAACGTGTTGAACCGACCCACAAGTAACGCAGCAGATATGGGCATGTAGATGTCGACGAAAATACGTAATTCTCGAAAATATTGAAGAAGCGTGTTTCCATTTATAATCTGCCTAGCCTTTTCCCTACTATGCCAGGGTCGGCTTCCAGTCTAACCGGATACAGCTGAATTTTATCTAGCCTCCGCAACCCAGTTAGTACCCTTACCCCTACCTTGGCAAACGCTGCTTTTTAGCCACGAGCTCCTCTAAAAGTGTTCCCATTCACCGAGCTCAAATGCAAAAAAACAGTTCACTGGATGGAAGAACTGGTGTTAGATAGGTCTCTGAAAAGGTGCACATTTCAGTCGTTGGCGACAGGGACGATAGAACTCTAAACTTTAGATTTTCTTAACATCATCATCTGCCTAGCCTTTTCCCAAACTATCTTGGGGTCGGCTTCCAGTCTAACCGGATGCAGCTGAGTACCAGTATTTTACATGACGCGACTGCCTATCGGACCTCCACAACCCAGTAGCTGGGTAATACGATACCCCTTGGTAAGACTGGATGTCAGACTTTTAGCTTCCGACTACTCGTAACGACAGTCAAAGATCTACAATTAACAGCCGGGACCAACGGCTTAACGTGCTTTCCGAGGCACGGAGGAAACTCGTTATGTAATTATGGTCACCCATCCACAGACTGACCTCGGCTAGCACGGCTTATCCTTAAAGATCTGGGCAGCTGTTATTATTTAGCCACGAGCTCTTAGATTTTCCTATGTTGTTTGTAATTAAATATAAAATTAACGAAATACGTAAAATAAACCTTTCATCTTTTGATTTTAATAACCTTATTTCTAAGGTTACTGATAAGGTTTCTATGTTAGAAAATATTGGTAGTATAGGTAGTGAAAATATTTTTAGTGTTAGGTATTCATAAACGCTGTCCTGTATATTTCTTATTTTTCGAGTTATGTCATTATTGTGATTTAAGCAGGTGTCTTTCACGATTGAGACGGTATAAATGTCACGACTTGACTCGGCGCACGCGCCGCCGGTGAACAATTATAACTTTTTTCATGAATACAGTTTAGCCTGAAAGCCTTGAATGAATAAAACAGATATTTAAGCCAAAAGGAATGAAAAAAGTGTTCCGTTAATCCATCTGCCCACTTAGCACGATCTCAAAACGACCACGACTATCTGTATTTTTTTACAACACCTTTTATCGTGTTGTCACCAAAGCATTTTTGTTCGCAAATCCGTTTCTGGCCATCGGAAAAATGCTGAGAATTTCTTAAGTTCCCGTTAGTGTCAAAGTTGCTTCCGAGTTTTCATTTCATTTTAGCGAATGCCGTAATTTTATAGAATTTTACTTTTTTTGCTGAAACTCAATAACTCATAGTAAAATTGTCTCCAATTTCATAAAGAATCCGTGACTTCGACTTCTATTTCAAGCACAAAACCAGGTTACAGGTTAACAGCATTTTAAGCAGTATTAACCTAAGATTAAATACTTAACCGGCATCTATAAAGGTTAGGAGAGTTATCTCGGCGCACAAAGGCATGTAAAGTGCCCGCGACCCGCCAAGAATTGAGACGTTAAATTTCAATGCGCCTGAGCATTTGCATCGTAATGCTGTGAGGCGTGCGCGCGCATTTGACGCGCTGAGTATCGTCGCTATCTTCCGCGATGTGCGAAACATTGTAGCAGCTGGAGCATTTTACTTAACTTCGAGAATCATGGGTCAATAACCATAAACTGTTGATCGTATAATCAAGGAAATGACTGTAAGTTAGACGGTTTTTAGTGAGTTTGCGAGAGACAACAAGCCACATGATTAGGCACTTTCTATTCCGTTATGTGCTCAACATTGTGTGCTTGTTGTTGTAGATTGAAATCAAGTAAAATAAGCCTGATTTCTATCATCAAAGTAAATCTGATGAATAAAAAAATAGTAATCTGACGATCATAATATAAGATGACATCACCCGTAATCTATGGATGGTTAGGAAGATGTGTACCCAAAGTACACATACTTTTCGCCGGTTATGTTTTATTCCCATGTCACAGGGAGTGGATCTATTACAATCTACTGGGCACAGCACCCCGGGGCTGCTATGACAAATTCCTCAAGAAAAAACAAAATAACACGATGATCAATATCATCTGCTTAGCCTTTTCCCAAACTATCTTGGGGTCAGCTTCCAGTCTAAGCGGATACAGCTGAATTCCAGTATTTTACATGAAGCGACTGCCTGTTTGACCTCCACAACCCAGTAACTGGGTAATACGAAACCCCTTGGTAAGACTGGATGTCAGACTTTTGGCTTCTGACTACTCGTAACGACTGTCAAAGAGCTACAAAAGCAACGGCTTAACGTGCTTTCTGAGGCACGGAAGAAACTCGGTATGTAATTATGGTCACCCGTCCACGGACCAACCTCGGCAAGCAAGGCAATTCCTTAAAGATCGACCCGTGCGGCTGTTATTATTTAGCCACGAGCTCCTCCATGATGATCAATATGAAACAATTACTTGATTGTACCAACTATGAAACAAACGAAAAAAAGTATGTATTTTGGTTACTGCTTGTTGCGCCTACGAGAACAGCTAGTGTCGTTGTAAAAATTTAGCGAGTTAGCCTCGGTCGTCACAAAGGGGCATTATTACTAAGGCGTTTCTTAGGTTTTCATGAATCTTTATTAGTCTTGGAAGCTGTCAGTTTTGTCACCTACTAGTATATCTACGCAGGATGACGCCATCTGTCATATCTATCTTTTATGCCTCCGTGGTCGCCTCCCTTATTTTCCTCTTTTTTTATTCTTTTGACCACTTTACTCCAACTTTTATGTCTTCCTCTATAACTATCGTTCTTTTGCATGCATTTACGTGTTCTGAGCCACATTCCTCACTTTTCATTAGTCTTTGGTCATATCAATTATATTAAAGTCTTTTCTATGATAGTGAATATTCATGACTGTTAATGTCTTCAAAGACAAACGATTAACTGTTTTAAGTGCGTTAACGAAATTGATGAGTACCTACCTCGGAGACTCATATTTATTGTCAAAAGGTCCCTCAATGGTCACCGGTGGTACTAAAATATCTTGTAATAGGTGTTGAATTTAATTGTAGCTGTAAAATTACTTTAATATCAGGTCAATGGGACGAACATTCGTGGTCAGACCACCGGTAAGTAATATCGTCATCTAAGTGGTGTGACACACAAGACATTTGTGCAGATTATGAAGAGGAAATCTTATTGTATAATTGTTTATGGTCTATGCTTTATGTGATATTGGATCTGAAGAATCTAATAATCTCTGCAATGGCCCTTGTCATGGTGCGTCAAATATGTTATCACCAGAGGTCGGAATTAGGTAGAGTTATTTTTGTACATGCATCGAAATGTTGATATTAATATGGATCTTCCATTGCGTATGCGCATTGGAATTTTGCAACTTCGGAAATCAGATGTCGGATGGTTTAAATTGTGTAAAAGTAAATAACTTTTTTATTTAATAAATCACGTATTGGAATTTTGCAACTTCGGACATCAGATGTCGGATGGTTTAAATTGTGTAAAAGTAAATAACTTTTTTATTTAATAAACATGTATTTTTCGGCTCTTTAAAATTAATCTCGGAATTTGAAGCATATCCACTTTATTCTTTCGCTGTATGAAATCAGTGTAAGTACACAAATAACTCTACCTAATTCCGACCTCTGGTTATCACTTTGAGAATGTTCTGCATTATCTTCATTAGCCCACAAGATGGAGGCCACCCCAATCGCACGTCATTAAATTCATGTTCTGGCAACTTTAGGATTTTATGTTGTTGTATTGAATTTTATAACATACTCTCCTCATTCCTTTAATTGGTACACAAATCAGAAAACTAATAAATTCTCCAAAAAACTGTGCTCTAAACAAAGCCAACACATATATCCTTTAAACCGATTGAAAAAAGAAATCTACAACGTAGATTCGTTGGGGCACGGCCGGGTCAGTTTACGAGTAAGCCATCGCTTTTTATTGCAACAGGCGCATAATACGCCTGCGCTTTCTGGCGGATTCATTCGGATTTATTTAATAAAATTATAACATAACGCCTTCCGGCGTCGAATATGAACGATATTAAAACTGATTCTCTTTATTTATTGTCCGTTAAATTGGATGAGAAGTTAATTCTCTTTAGTGGAAATGTTTTGGGTGAGATTTTGCAGACGCTGCAAAACAAAAATTCGAGAAGATTTCTCCAGTTCTGTCCCTAATTATCGTCTTCATTAGTTAAGTTGTCCATCCTAACGAAGTCATGAAAACAAAACTTTGAATCTTAGAGCATTATTGAGTCTCGGTAAAGGAAACCGTCCTCGTCGCAATCCTAGGGAGTCTGTAAGAAATGGTTTTACCTGAAGATGGTCAATGTTAGACAGAGAATATCTTTTAATATGCCTACAGTAGGACCAAACTAACTATTGTGATAAATGCGTAAAAGTTTGCGGGGATGAATGGATGTCTGAATGTCTCTAATTCTTTCATGCAAAAACTACTGGATGGATCTGGATGAAACTTGGCACAGGGATAGATAATAGTCTGGTATTCTAGATGTTATGGACATAGGAAACTTTTTATCCCGGGATATGTTTTATTAACAAAGCGTAGGCGAAGCCGTTTGCATAAGCTAGTATTTTATACTACATTTCTTTACGCTTGTACAATTCTTACACGTGTTTCAAAATTCCAGATGGAATTGTTCATTCCATGAAGTCATTGTTTTTATATTTTGTAATAACCATAGAAATTCGCCTTCCTAATTATCATTGAATTAATGTGAATGCAACATTTAATTCAAATCATTTATTTACAAATTTCGGGTAGGTACAATAATTTATAAAAGAATGGCCGTTGAGAATTAAATTAAAAAGTGAATCGATACTAAGTTTTCTATTTAATACGATTTACTTATATAAGTGCCAATTATTTCCTTATTGACTGAAAAATCGATTACTTTGTTCTTTCCAATTAGTTAGAATTGAATGATGTTTAAGTATTCCACGGCACTTTACTTAGATTTATAAGAATTTTAAAGGAAAGATAAGAACTAAGATTCAAATCCAACAGATTTTTCTTTTATTGAAGTGAAAACTTCTTTCGCGGCGTTGTGCACTTTTGTGATGGGTAAAAAATGTTAAACTCACGTCAGGACACGTGTCCTGATCGAAAATTCGTAAGACGGATTGACGAAGGAATTGAACTTTATGACATCTGTCATTGAGTTTGGGTTTCCAAAACTGGAAAATTCGTAAGACGGATTGACACGGTTACGAGGGAATTTGAACTTTATGACGTGTCATTGAGTTTGGGTTGCCAAAACTGGTTAATTATCTTAAGCACAAACAAAACCTTCGGCGGTTTTCATCCTTCGTACCTTTTTCTCATCAATGGATTTGTTGCCTTTTGCTTGGAAGTGATTTGCAAGATGGTACCTTCTTGTAGTTAATTATCATTATCTTCTTAGCCGTTTCCCAACTATATTGGGATCAGCTTCCAGTATAACCGGATAAAGCTGAGTACCAGTATTTTACATTGAGCGACTCCCTATCTGACCTCTATAACCCAATCAGTACTGGGTAATACGATACCACTTGATAAGTCTGGTTGTCAAATTTTCGGGCCACTGGCTACCTGTAACGACTGTCAAAGATCTACAAATGACAGCCGGGACTAACGGCTTAACGTGCATTCCGAGGCACGGATGAAATTTGGTTTGTAATTATGGTCACCCATCCACAGAACAACCTCGGCAATTGCAGCTTAACCTTAAAGATCGACCCGTGCGGCTGTTATTATTTAGCCACGAGCTCCTTAGAACAAAAATGTATCACACAAAATTAAAAGACCTCACTAAAACCACACTTTTAATTAACCCTCAATTTCTACCATCTAATCGAAACACATTGATTAGCTCGCCGGTCGTAATGACCCGGTGGGTAGTTCCCTCTGCTAATGAGCCACGTATATCCACCCCCTCGAGGGGGAGTGTCGTTAATACGGGTGGTGAAGAGGGAGGAACCTCTGATTTGTTTTTATTTTTGTTTCGTAAGAGTTATAGAGGGCGATTGATGGATATTGATTGTAGCTATGTTTATTTTTTTATGTGATGTTCTTTTAATGTGTTATTGGTTTTTTGATTTGGATTGTTATGTTAACTGAGCCATTAATGTAACACATTAGTGGTCAATTATATTTCTATACCTTTTATTCGAATATGTATACTAAAACACTTTTTTTTTCAACCGACTTCTTGAAAAAGGAGGGGATTTAATTCGATTTTTTTTAAATGAATGTACTTACACTGATTACGCTGAAACTTATGATCCGGTTTACGTGATTCTTCTTGAATTTGATGCGGAATAGTTGCCATTTGGTCCCATAAAAAATTAGCATAGTTTGACCCAGTAGTTTTCATTTTATGAACATTTTTTAAATTATTTATGTACATTTTTGTTTACGTAGACGATGTAATTTTTTCGTATGTATAGAGGATGTGCTGGTGTCTAGTTACAATGTAAAATTGATACTTGACTAGGATTTATGTAAGTTTTTATTTTAATAAAAACTTAAAAAAACCGGCTTCCAAAAAAACAGTAAAGAGTGGAAAATAACTTTGCTTTCGGAAGTCGGTGGCAAACAAGTCAATGAAACAAACAAAAGCCACCGACTTCCGAAAGCAAATTTATTTTCCACTTTTTAGTCTTATTTTGGAAGTCGGTTATTTTTTTTGTAAAAAAGTTTGTATTTTTGTAAATAATGTCTTTGTACTGGCGAAATGTGGGTGTACTATTAAGTAAGTACATGTCTGCCCAACCGTTCGGGGATTGCAGGCGTGAATTTAATTTATTATTACTCTCATTAAAATGACTTACCTACTTTCTATCTTAAAGGCTCCGTAAAGACAAACATTGCCTTAACGAAAAATAAAGATATCCAGCTTTATTTTTCTTTATTATTCTTAAGGTTTTTAAGAATAATAAAGAAAAATAAAGCTGGATATCTTTATTTTTCGTTAAGGCAATGTTTGTTGTTGTTTTTATGTTTTTATTAAGTGACGTCACAGGGACAATTGCCCCGTCATCCCCTATCCGGGGGTGTAAGTAAGACGTTTGCGGTGTCGATACATTGACTTGTCATCCCCCGGAGGGGTGAAGTCATCTTCTACGCCCCACGCACTTTAAGGGGTTTGAAATTGCCATTTGTGAGGTTTTTCCTTTAAGGATGTCTCTGAAGTACTTATTTACACTTGTGTTTGAACTTGGCTATATATTTATTATATGTATACGGCTGGAAACGGAAAGTTTTAATACGAGACAAATACATACTTTTAAGGGTTCCGTACCCAAAGGGTCAAACGGGACCCTATTACTGAGACTTCGCTGTCCGTCCGTCCGTCTGTCACCAGGCTGTATCTCATGAACCGTGATAGTTAGCCAGTTGAAATTTCTACAGATTATGTATTTCTGTTGACGCTATAACAACAAATAATAAAAACAGAAAAAAATAAATATTTAAGGGGGGCTCCCATACAAAAAAGTTTTTTTTTTCGTTTTTATAAATAATGTTACGGAACCCTTCGTGCGCGAGTCCGATTCGCCCTTGGCCGGTTTTTCTTTCTTTCTTTCTATTCATCATCTGCCTAGACTTTTCCCAGTCTAATCAGATGCAGCTCAGTACCAGTATTTCACATAAAGCGACTGCCTATCTGACCTCCACAATCCAGTAACTGGGTAATACGACACCCCTTGGTAAGACTGGATAAGACTGCCAAAGATCTACAAATGACAACCGGGACCAACGGCTTATCGTGCTTTCTGAGGCACGAAGGCAACTCGTAATGTAAAGATGGTCATCCATTCACGGACCAACCTCGTCAAGCACGGCTTAACCTTGAAGACCAGTGCGGCTGTTATTATTTAGCCACGAGCTCCGAACAGTCGAAAATAAACGTGGGTTAAAAACCAGAAAAAAAAGACTCATAATGATTTGAATGATAACACTACGTAAGAGACAGATAAGAAGAATCAGTGCCTTATTTACACGTTCGAGTCAGGGGAGGGACCGACTCGTAACGTGTAAGTAAAGAATTGACTTGTATTAGTGCTGTCATCCCCTCTTAGGGATTGTTTTTAAAATTGTTGCCTTTATTCTGGTTTTGATTGTCTGTTGTTGATTGTTGGAGTTTTCTTCATCATCTTGAAATAGTACATTGTTACCCCAGTGGTGAAAGTAACTTATTTAGCCCCGAGACGGGGTTTGGCGCCCGAACGAAGTGAGGGCGCCAATAGTTCGAGGGACTAAATGAGTCTTTAACCCGAGGTAAACACTGTGCTTTTCATTACGAATACAAGGAAAGTAAAAATAAAAACATGAATTAGATAAAGAAAAAATTAGTAAATTTTATTCGGATTGCCGCTTTCCCGCCTGTTTTGTTTTTTTTGTGTGGCCAGCCAGCTATTCAGCCATTATTTTTCATTTTCATCATTGAAAAAATGGTAAATATTTTGCCCAACACCATGTTATTTTAAAGAAATTGTTGAAACTAAATTATAATAAAGTTAAAAAAGTTAAGTTAAAAAATATATATTTTTAATCAATACTTAACTTTAAGTTATTTCAATTCTACATCGTGGCAGCATAGAACTTTGGAACATGGTTCAGTAAACATGTGTAAATAGAGCTAGTTTTTTTTATAATTTGACATCTGTCAGTTGAAAGCGATTCTCCCTAGGGATGAAAAGTATTACTTTCATCCCGCTCCTCAGGCTACTTCAGACCTACTTTCAGAGTATGAGTAATGAAAAGGTTTTTTTCTTTTCAAATATAGGTAATTATTATAATCATCTGCTTAGCCTATATAAAAAAAATGCCAATATTGCATAATGCCTTAAATGTTTCTTATGCTTTGTATGTTTACTGTTTTCATTTTGTATGCACGTCATGTCCCTGCGACAAATAAATATTTTTTCTTTCTTTCTATATGTTGGGGTCGACTTCCAGTGTTACCAGAAGCAGGTTATTTCAGATACAAATGTGGAAACGGATCCTTCAACAAGCATTATGTACCTACATCAAACTAAATAAATTCACGGAAAAAATATTACTGGGAAACGACTTTTGCAGGGTGAAATATCTCGTTTTACGGTAGGAACATTGTGATGTTATGGATCCATTGAATGGTACGGAAATCGTTGAAGTATTTAAAGATAAGTATATCATTAAGAACTTTACTTTAAATCCGAGTGCTCAGAGCCTTTTTAAAGAAATTTCGAAACGCCTAGTTGACTATTCCCGTGACCCAAGGGCTGACTTTTACTTTGGCCAGAGACTAAGTATTGCCATACAACGTGGCAAGGCTGCCAGTCTCTTGGAACTTTAACCTCCCATATCTCCGTAACTAGAAGGTTCCCAGGTATGGTCTACAACAAAAAAATGATCGCAAAGGCAGGGAGAACTAGTGCTTTTCGGCTTCTTTAACCCTAGAAAGATAATCATATTAAGTTATACGTAAAAGATAATCATACGTAAAATTGACTCCTTAGTTTTGAGTGGCTGATAAATGAAGATTTTTTTACTGATTTGAGTAAAACTAAAAAAATAAGTTTTTTACTGCTGTAATCAATAAAATATAATAACATTTACATAATTATATTTATTCTTTTAATAATAATAAACAAGAAAATTACAAACTGCTTAATAAACAACAAAACTTAGGAACTTCTTTTTTCTTCTAAATTTTTTTCATAATCATACCATAAATTAGTATTTTTATATTATATTCTAATACTATAATTGAACAATAACATAAAAATTGTATAAAAATCCGTCATAATAGCTAAGGCTAGGATTCGACGAGTAGCCGTTGAGCGAGTCCCTTGTTGAGAGCTTTCTTCCTCCATGGGGTCAATTTCACAGGGAGTTGCTGCCTCGCCTTCCCTCACTTCATCCACAACACCTTTTTCCTCATTGCTCTGGGCGTCATCCTCGCTCTCGTGGTCTTCAACTTCGCTTTCGGTGTCAGCACAGGGCGGCTCCCTTCACCCTCTAAAAGAGCAATCAGGATGTGGTCTTCATACAAATCTCAAATCCCTATTATGCTGTAGCAATATCAGGATAACTAAACAATATGAAAAATAAATAAAAATAACTAATACAATAAATAAACAACGCAAATAACAATTTCACCAAATATCGTAAAAGTCACGTAAATGATAATCATACGTAATTTTGACTCCTGTGACTATGGTATCTCAAAATTTCGGGCACTTACCTCAATGATGCGATGGCACACGCTAGGTCCCAGCCTCGAATGTGATGTCTGAAATACACGACGTCGGATTCGCAATAGTTAAAAAGATACGGCAATATTTCGTTCGCGTGGGAGTCATTTTGACGTAGATTATCTTTATAGGGTTAAGGTTTCTTTTACGTCCATTATTTTACAATATGAAATAGTATAGTAGTAAATTATAATATACTGGCACTTCGCTTGCGACTTCGTCCACGAATATTGTGATATAATATAGCCTATGTTACTCGGTAAAGTTCTAATGGTGATAGAAGTTTAAAAATCGACGCCGTAGTTTCCGAGTTAAATCGTAACAAACAAACAATCAATAAATTTTTTCCTCTTTATAATATTAAGTTTACTTTAAGTTGTTTAATTAAGTAAACTTTGGTAAAAAAACTTTTAAAGCCGAAATGAAGCTTTTCCAAATCTGAACTCTACAGGAAGGCCCAAACTGGAAGACATTTTTTTATAAATGTAAGTTATTTTCCTCAGCCGATCACAACTTTATTAGTACCTTTAGGTTCTGTTTATTTTTTTATTCAAAGCTTTATTCAGGTAACGACACTATTAATGATAATATCATGTCATTTTGTTAAATTTTACGTTGCAATAAATATTTTATAGGCAATAGATTTTATTAAATAATAAACAATATGATTTTATTTAAGTACGTAACAAAGACACGTTTTCATAATTAAAACGGGTTTTTGTGATTTAATTATAAACATAAATATTAATATAAAATATATTGATAAAAAATAATCATTGACATCGATTCAATATCAATATTAATATTGATATTGAATCATATGATATGATTATTTTTTATCAATAATTTCCAGTTTAAGAGAAGATTCCAGTTAAGAAGAGATTTTTCAGTAGCATTTCCACAATTTCATGAAATGTTACCATAGTGCAAATAATTCTAGGTGAACAAAACAACATAACACAGCAGTTTCAAAACAAAAAGGTACCAGGCACGTTTCGAGCAACTTGAGGGTATGAGTTTAGCAGACTTAAATGCAAATGGCATGGCACTAGAAGTTGGGATGCTTTTGCCCAGAAGTGGGACGAAACAAGCCGGCTTATAGTGGGACTGGCTCATAAAAAGGTGTTTACATTATCACGTTTAGTATCTGTCTCTGCATTCAAATGAATAGACTTTCCAATGTTCTTTATTCTTTCAAACACAATCTTCTTAGTTATGCTTCAATTTGTGTTTATATTACGAGCAGGTTAATAAATGGTTCTTAATACTGTTAACCAAAAGTAAAAGAAAATAACATGTTTCCAAACAGAGTATTCCTGAAACAAGCAGATTTGTAAACAACCTGGTAAACAATTCCGTGAACACAAACTGTAAGGTTTCAGGTCTGTGTTTCAGTGTATAGCTCTGTCTCTTTCCTTTCAGCACACAAATTGATATCGAAGTGCATGTATGACAGAGACGGATATAAATTTCGCAAGTTCGTCCCGAATTGCCAGCTAAGCGTTTTCTAATAGGGTTGTCTGTCGTTTACGATTTGGGTTCTTTTGTTTTATTTTAATTGAATGAAACTTTAAGCGCATGGGGACGCCGAAACGGATACAAGAAATTGTAGTCATTTAAAAAAAATTTGTTGAAAACTAGTTTTGAATGTATGAATTGATATTGCTTTAGGTATATTTATTAATGTTAATCCGCAGATTATCGTTTGTCATAGTTAACTAAAATCATGCCACATATTTTCAATTCACGCGTTCGAGAGCGAATATTATTAAATCCAACACCAAGTAGGTAATTTACATCGAAGGGTCGCCTCACGAATTAATGAATGAACGTAGATGACAACTCCGTTTTAAACATGTTTTATGTTTAATTTATACGGTTGGCCGTATGTGAAGCACCGCATTTCATTAGGCACAGTAATTACATTAAGGCAATTTAATACGAAGAAAATCTTGTTTGCCAGTGAGAAAATTATTCATGCACGATAATTCAGCGCCTCGGGAGCAACCCTGTAGAGGTCTCATGTCTATCTTTTACCGCTAAGCCTACGGCGGTAAAGTCGGCTCGTGTTTGATAGCGACGAGCGCCGAGAGGGATGGAGCGACGCGTCTCGCAGGGGAGCAACAGGGACACACGACACTCCTTAAATTTTATATTCTATCCGCATTTTGTCGCCTAAGCGTTCCATTTAGTGTTCCATATTTAAACCTCGCGCCATTCTTTTTTCTTCCCAACCGAGCACAGAATGTAAGAAGATTTTCTATTTTTTTTTCTTTTTACTTTTGGGGTGTACCCAGCCATCGCCGGATGTGTGTGGAATACTGATGTGTGCGTGCGACCGCCGACGCCCTGTTAGGGAATGAAATTGGCATATAAATGTAAATTTTATGCTATGAATTTTAAAATGAAGTCGATACTTCCGCGCTTACGGCGGAGCGAGTGAGCCGTTTTCGCAAGTTTACGTCAGGCAGGGATGAAATTAGATTAGAATATGCCACTTTCGGTAAAGAATGGGCTTTTAACGTCTTCGCGAAACTCTTACGTTATGTAAGGCCATGATTACTTTTGCCGTCTGTCCTGAACCTCCAAAAGCTTTATTTAATAGTTGAATAATGTACCAATGTATTCCTCATCTCGTCGTATTCAAAGCGCTTCTAAATTACAGTCTAGTGCCGCCCAGTAACACAGTGATATTCAAGTTTATTCAATTACTTTTCCAAGAAAACACATTCATAACACTCAATTATTTTACTTCCTTGAAAAAGGCCCCATAAATAGAAGTCAATATTGCGATACTACGATCACAAACGCAACCCGGGACGTTGAACGAACGAAAGAAAATAGAGAAATCAAAGAAGAGGAAAAAATCCACTTTACAGACGCAAACAAGTCACTTTAACTTTATTGAGCTGTAATCGAATTGTGACGTCCCTAGGAGCGGCGACGCGGACGAGGTCGGAGCCGCGCGATCTGCAGCCATCCTTATCTGACCCGCCCATTTAAATCTATGCTATTCAATCGTGCCGTCTCGCTCGCGTCCCAGGGGTGCCGCCAAGATTGCAATCTTTTGATTTATACCAACTATTAGGAGTGGTGCGGGATAGTCTGTCTCTCAGAGCGAGATCCGCCGCGATAAGTGCGGGATACAATCGACGTTAGTACTGATTATAGAAATGGATTTACTTATACATTGTTTAAGCGAAAATATTGTGTTGGCGTACTTTGAATATAATAAAAAACTTTATTATAAGCTTTATCTTCTAAATGGTTGTTTTGCATTATTATTTTCAGAAAATAATCAGGTTTAAAATATTAAAATTTATGTTCAATGATAATCCCGGGGTCAATTTTATCAGGTCATAAAATGAGACAGATAATGCAGGATCATTAAATTACACAAAACAATCGTGGAATAAAAAGATAAAAACAAAACAGAAGACGTATAACTGAAAACTAATAATAAGAAAGGGTAAAAGAAGTATGAATTTTCCGTTTAAAGGTAAAGCCGAAACAAAATGCCATCAATTCGTATACGGTCAAGGGTTGGCCGCAAAACGGCGTCAATTCAAAACTGTATTATCTCAAGTCGAACATTATTTTGGGATCCTAAAGCTTATATAAAAAGCGGCCAACCGCGCGGTCCCCGGCGGCCGCTTAGCCTCCGAAGGTTTGGGGAAAATAAGGGAAATCGTCCCTCATTTATATTGAACGGAAACCTTCAGCTTTTTACCCTTATGTACGAAGCCCCCCGTACGTCGTGTTTGTCCGTGTATTTTCCTCAAAGTGAGATCGGTTTCTCCGTAATGTTTTGCTTTATTTTGATGACATGATTATTTTTACGTTAAGCTTATACGTTTTTTGGAAATGGAAGTGTGATAAATATTGGTTGTGATGGGACAGAAATATACAAGTTGGTTCGGATTGAAATCCTTAATAATATGCTGTATATTTCCTTTTTTTAGGGTTCCGTAGCCGAATGGCAAAAAACGGAACCCTTATAGATTCGTCATGTCTGTCTGTCTGTCTGTCTGTCCGTCTGTATGTCACAGCCACTTATTTCCGAAACTATAAGAACTATACTGTTGAAACTTGGTAAGTAGATGTATTCTGTAAACCGCATTAGGATTTTCACACAAAAATAGAAAAAAAAACAATAAATTAAGGGGGTCCCCATACTTAGAACTAAAAACCAAAAAAACATTTTTCATCAAACCCATACGTGTGGGGTATCTATGGATAGGTCTTCAAAAATGATATTGATGTTTCTAATATCATTTTTTTCTAAACTGAATAGTTTGCGCTAGAGCCACTTCCAAAGTGGTAAAATGTGTGTCCCCCCCCCTCTAATTTCTAAAGTAAGAGGAGGAAAATTCTGAAAATATTTAGGATTGTAGAACGTAAAAAAAAACTATCAACGAAAATTGGTTTCAATAAGATATGATGTTTAGTTTTTGAGATATGGGACTTTGTCATCAAACTGCAGCAGTAACTTTGTTTTTCATAAACATACTATGAAAAACAAATTTAGTTTTGCGGTTGTGTGGAAGTTTACTAACTAATACTACTAACTAATGAATGACAGTTCAAAATATTGTTATGATATTGTTTGGAGCTATGGAACCCTGTGTGCGAGTAAGACTCGCACTTGGCCGGTTTTTTTTCTTTCCTTTCTTAAGGATTTGGTTAAACCGATAATGACAAATAACGGACGTAGCCTCGGACATTGGACTGACAGAAATATTAGTAAAGTTTCAGACTATAACGGGTATAAAGTACCCTTAAGGACAGCGGAAATGCACTTGTTCTCAACATCTTTTTTTCAAAATCCAGTGTCAATGTTCCAACCTTTTCACAAGTTTTTAATGTTATCATTTTCACTTTAAAAATCTCCACGATCCCTGCACTATTCAATTCACCTATCAGCACATTGTTTTGACACATTGAGTCCTGCTGTAAAACCAGATCCCCCCCCCCCCCAAAAGTCGTTTAACAGCAATAATTTTTGCTTAGAGATACTAAATATGTAAAGAACGTTTGGTTAACGGCTTCATGAAGGGTATGTTTCCACCATGTATTATCAGACCTCGTTTCCCATTGGTCTTCAGACATACCGATTCGGAACCATCTCATGCCCATTAGCAAGAAAACGTCTCAATCCACACACTTCCGGCCAACACTTACATGAAACAAATCGGTAGCTTCACTCCAAACCAGTGCAAACCAGATTCGGTGCGTAATAAAATTTGCTATTTCGCTTTGCTAACAACTGTTCCATCGTAAAGCCACCCGCGATGGATTAAGACGTTAGAGGTATGAAACCGTCGCCTTTCGTCGCGAACTAAATATACTCCAACATATATAATATGTTAGAGACGCCAAGTATAAACTACAAAGGATTGAGCGCAGTTTTAACACCGTAGCTAATTCTCATCGTCAAATGTGTCGTACGATTTTGTATACTTTTGATATACGCTTCCTGCCTTGTGTATTTTAAGATCCTTGGTGAAGCTGTTTAAGGTGGTTATGGAGCTCCTTTACCTTTTTGTGGTATTTGGAAAGGATTGGTTCAACCGTCAATCACTTGTCTATATGGTATTTTGGTTTAATTATATGCCAAATCTTCAAGTGGGTGTCGTAAGAGGCGACTAAGGGATTTGCCAGAGAATGGGTAGCAGCGTTCTCTGTCCTTTTGTAACAACCGTACTGCGATCGCCAACCCGCCTGCCAAGCGTGGCAATTATGGCAACACCCCCCCAAAATGTGGATGTGGCGACACTTGGGGGAGGCCTATGTCCAGCTGTGGACGTCTTTTGGGCTGAAATGATGATGATGATATCAAAGAGTTCGTAATAAAGAAGCTAATGGAAAAGCAAGCTTTATACACTGCTAGGTTTTTGACGTTTTGAGATCATTATAATTAAAAAGTTCGGACACATCAGTAAGGTCCAAAAGTTTCCCGCCTACACACATTCGATTAATCAGAGATCCAAAACTATCATGTCACTAAATTACTAATATATCCATTACTAATTGGAATTTTCTCTAGTAGGTACCCAGTTAAAAAGTATTATTATTTCAATATAGTCTCCCTTCATTTAAATCCATTTTTGTTTGGATATTAATCCTTAATTTTATAGTTGGAGCCGGAAACTTTTGGACCTTACCTTTAACCTTTGGACCTTACTTTTAATTGCTTTCACGTTCTTGGGACTCTTTGTATTCCCATGTCTTCAATTCTGCTCAACCTTTTCCCAACTAAATCGGGGTCGGCTTCCAGTCTATTTGGATGTAGCTGAATACCAGTATTTTACAGGGAACGACTGCCTCTCTGTCCTCCACGACCCAGTTACTGGGCAAAACCTCTTGAAAAGATAGGTTATCTATATAAAAAATATAACTTATTTGCAGGTACTTACAGCAACTCTGCTCTCCTTAAGGTCCAACCTCATAGCGAGAGCTTCTCTCATGAACACATCTGGGTAATGCGAAGCCAGGAACGCCCTCTCCAGCTCCTCAAGTTGCCAGGAGTTGAAGTTGGTCCGCGACCGTCTCCGCTTGCCGCTGTCACCGTCATCGTCGCAGACACCACCTGCGGAGGAAGGGATCTGGTTAGGGAGATAGTCAAAGAATCATCATCAGTCTTTTCACAAGTATGCTGGGGTCGGTTTCCAGTCTAACCGGATGCAGCTGAATACCAGTTTACATGGAAAGACTCCTTTATCATCATAATTCTCCTGCCCTCATCCCAATATATTTGTCAAAAAAAGTCTTCTTCTAAACTAATATTATAAAGAGGAAAGATTTGATTGTTTGCATTGAATAGGCCCCGAAACTACTGGATCGTTTTCTAAATTTCTAAAAATTATTTCAGTGTTAGATAGCCAATTTATCGAGGAAGGCTATAGGCTATATATCATCACGCTACGACCAATAGGAGTGGAGCAGCAATGAAAAATGTTTCGAAAACGGGGAAAATGTGACGCAAACGAAGTTGCGCCGGACAGCTAGTCTTTTATACTTCTCTATCACTCATCATTACTCTCGTCTGTCTCATCAGACATGCACCTCCTTTGTTGCAGATCATATACCTAAAGGAGCGACACCTTTAGGTATATGATCTGCAAAACCCAATTGATGGGTAAGACGATTAATATGCTCTAAGAATGATGGTGGATATTCTGTGATTTATCTTACGCTATAATATTTGTCGATCAGGGAGCTTAAGGCTGTTTATTGTGGCGGTTTTTGAGAAGACACGTAGCAGTTTGCAGTGTGCTGTATGCAGTGATAAGTTTATTATATGACTGGATTTGGGGGATAAACAAGAAATAAAGAAAAAGTAAACGCATCACCAAGCTGTTACACAGCGTGTTAGGTAAGCCGTTTTTTGCAAAGGTCCAAAATCCTTGAAGGTCGTCAGTTCCGTTTTAATTTCGGTAAGTAATAATGAAAGATACCATAAGCCCAAAGTCGTAAATAGAAAACCTAACTTTAATCCACTATTACTCTAGGTTAGCTACGCCGACGACCTAAGACGCACACTTCGGAGAAAATAAAGTTATTAAGACAGATAAAGGCACCGCCTTCTCAGATCTAGTCATCAATTTAACTAGCACAATGGTTCTCCAGACTTTATGTAGGTTCTTAGATTCATGTCAAACACATGGAATTCTCGGAGATCAAAAGTAACATTCCATAGCCCCTTACAAGGAACGACAAAAACACAATTTCCTATTGAGCCTGGAGATGAAGAGATAAACGTATCAATTACTTTTGTTCGAATGCAGACCAGTCCTATTTCATCAGCGACAATAAATATCACTAAAAAAGGAAACGCTTGTTAGTATTAAATTAAATTGGCACATATGTCCCAAACGTTACAGCCTAAAACTCGTATGACAGTGGAAAGGGTTGAGACCTATCATCGTTAATGCATAACGAGCAAACTTAAAACATTTCCAATCATCAGAGAAGCAGGATTGAAATGAACAAGACATAATCGTAAAAGCCTTCGTGGTCGGAACAAACTCCATTCAGCCAATTCCTCTGCAGTTAAACAAAAGCCGCGACCGGGGGCTCATAAAAAAGAGATAATCTCCTACAAAGCGTCAGAGCAAGTTTTTGAAAATAGAATATAATTTCTAATTTTCTCCCGGTGATTTTAATTAAAAATGGTCCCGGGAGAGCAGGACGGCTGCAAGCCCACCGACTCGGGTTGGAAAGGGATAGCTATAAATTAGTCGCTCGGTCCTCCGAGGGGCTAAATAAATTAGAAGTGATTAAGAGGAACGCGCTTCTGTTGTGCGTTGGATGTATCGTTGTTTTGTTACTTTGATGTTATGGTAAAAGAGGTTTTTACCTTAATAAGTAATATACATAAATAAATAATCAAAACAATAAAATAGAAAAATAAAAACCAAGACAATAAATTATATCGAATGTATTTTGGAAGTGTTGTACTTTGCAGTCTTTAAATTTTATTTGCAGCACTCCTCGACAAGAACAGAATGTTTTCAATTAATCCAGAAATCACTTGCCGTTAGACTAATTTAGTTGTTTTTACTTCTCAGACTGTCGATACGTTACGTTGTCGCCTTAAGAGAAAAGGCTAAATTACGTGCGTGTGAGCGAGACAGAAGCATGTGCCTAATGAGAGGAGTGAAGGAGACGGTGTCGGTTATTGTATTAAAACAAACGACCGCCTTGGGCCCGCAGACAACAGTTTTGGCGCGCTTTAATTTAGTCTGCTCAATGTTTTAATGTCACAAGGGAGGGGCTCGGGGGGGCCTTGCTAAGTATCTATTTGAGGGCTGTATAACGCGGTTTATAAATTCGTTCAGTTAATAATTCTACTACATTCTGTTGTTTCGTTACGACGGCGAACGAATGATTAATTTGATTATTCACTTCGTTTTCATGAGGAGAATTTAGCTGAGAATATTGCCTTAGCATTGCGGAAAGATATACTTAGGCCTAACAATACTGTGCCGGGAATATGAATAAGAAATTGAACCAAAAGAATCTAACTAAGAAAATGCCCCAAAGATAATTCTAATAACACTAAAAGACAAGTTCAAAGCAAAATAACGAAGACATAGACAAAGTAGAGTTTCTCAAAGACAATATTTTTATTTTATTCATAGAGGTACTATCGCCGCACGACATCGCAGACCGAATTAAATGTTTCTATTCAATAAATGCGATTTTATTTGTGATGCCTTTTATTTTTCTATTACGGAAACAGTAAAGGGGAATTGATACTCTATGAAAGCAGACCTCCTTGTATTAAAGATAATTTATGACTTATATTCGCAGAGATTTTTATCTTTATCTATGGTTCGCTTGATTGCTTCCATCAAGCTTTTGCATTGATTGTATTAATATTTGGGGACAGTATTTTATTAGATATTGACGACTCAGAATTTTCATCGTAGTTTTTCACGGATAGTAGGCCATTTAGTGTTGATTACAGTTTAGCTTAGAGTTTTACGAGTTCTAAGTTAGTCTTTGTCCAAAATACAATTAACTATAAACTCTGTACTCTTTTCACTAGTAGCAACAGCTTCTTTTTAACAACTTAATGCTTTTATAATCTCTTCATTCTATGAATTTTCATTCGATGCAGAGATACATAATAACTTTAACAGTCGAGCTTAACTTTTATAGCCACTACCATAGACAAAGTTATCGTTAAGAATTAATAAAAATCGTAAACTAAAACGAATTAAATCATAAAATAACCAGTATGAAATCGTTGAATGCAGAGGCAGGCGCGTAATAAAGATTGCGCGCGCAATCAAAATATTGGATGCATTGCTTTATAATTTCATTATTCCAAGAATCAATCGTCGATCAAGGGGCGGACTCGGGTGTAAAACTTGAAAATTTCGCTGGTCATAAAATCCCGTTGCAACAACATAATCAGTACACACAGTTATCACACAAGCCGATAATTTCTTCCTACACTTCACACTAGCCAACGAAAAATTTTCGAGAAACAAATTAAAATAGTTGCGGCCATTTTCTCGTTTTTCGTGAAAGTGTAATTCAAAATTGCGGACATTGGAAGTTTGTAATTGGTTAATCGCGTTCAAATCGCCGGTTCGGGACCGAAGTAACACCGAATATGGCCGAAGTTATTGCATTGTGATCGTAAATTGGAGGTTACTCTGATTTAAGGTGTAATGATACAGATATAATGACAAGTCTTGCTTGTTTCGTTTTAAAACAAATATAAGAGCATCGGTGGTAATGGCGGGTTCTGGTCGGTAATATGTTGTTGTAGCTAATTGTTAGTGCTGTGAATTGACTTGCGGTATTTACCACCTTACGCGGTAATTTCTTCTTTTCGAAACAGGTCTACCGTACGATTCGAAATATTATGCACATTTATAGAAATCTCTACAACCATTTTCTGCTTTAAAAATAACCAACACGTAAAGCTATTTTGCTGATATATCGTTAAATATGCGGGATCATATCGAAATGTCTTCATTGCCGTATGGCCGGTGGGGCACCCTCTCTTACTGTAATTTGGCTTCGATCCCGAGAAATTAATTTCGGAAATCACCGGCAATAATAAAGTTATAATTTTGAGCAAAATAGGCGGTTACACGCCTCGTGGACAGATCGCAGAGGCGGACTTGGGAATAACTGGCGAAGTAACAAGGTGGAAGGATGGACTTTGTATAATAGGTGATATTTAATGGGATAGTTTGATTAAGGTTGTATGTAAGTAATCATTTTCTGTATTTAACAAGTAGAGCATGCAGTCGGGGATTTCCATTAAAGCTGGAATCTGGAGAGGAATATTTTGGATTTTATGTAAGTAAGTTTAGAATGAAGTGAAATAAATAACTCAAAATCAAAACTTCTGTGCCGTATCGAAGGTCCAGAAAAGAATGTAAAGTTATCATAGTTAGATAGTAGGACATATTATTATTTTTCTTTTGTGTATTCTTTTTAAATGTTTTTATGAAAAAAAAAACTTGATTGTTCAGTACATCCCTGTAGCATTGGATGAAGACATTGGTTACGAAAAGTGGCTTCATTAGCGTAGCTGGCTGAGCGCAGGGTTCCGCGAACCAACTAATTGAATTTATGCATGTCGCGGTACAAGTACACCTTAAGACTTTCTTCAAAACGTCTAGATTTGAGTGATACCCTGTAATCACTCAAATCTAGACGTTTCATGTCAGGCGAAGGCCTTAATTTTAATATATCTATGATTACCACATGTGTGCATGAAATAATTGAATTAAAAAAAATTGTAATTGGAATGAGCAAGTGAAGATTATTTCCCCATTTTAGCAAGTAATTTTTAGTTTTTTTTTGAGGTTAAATTGAGAATCAAGATAAAAACAAAATGCGATTATTTACAAATAAACCTACCTAACTATTGTGGCCCTGTAACGCGAAGGTGTCGTGAAAATCTTCCTTGGTAAAGTTACACAATATGCTTAGTAAATGTAGTCGCTAGGTAACAACCGTTAATGTTATTGATCTATTGTTGCTTGATCTTTGGAGCAAATGTTTAGTTGTAAATATTAAAATAAATTATTGTAACTATTTAAGTTTTAAAAAAATGTTGAGGTTAAGCTAGACTGGTGCAGAGAAGTTAAAGAACCAAAAAAAGAATAGAAAAATTAAAAACATAAAGAAAAACTTTTTGTTTAATTTCATTATGTTTTTTATGTTAAAGGAAAGAGAGGGACGCGCGCGCTTTTGTCTAGCGTTTGTGAAGAACTGACGGCTTTGAAGAAAATATCTAAGTAGGTATTGTTTCTTAGTTGATGACCTGTATATATTACTATGTCATAAGTTCATTGTGATTATATTGTTGTATTTCAGACTTTTATTGCCAATTAATAGGCTTTGATAAATTCAACTAAGTTCATGCAATAACATGATCATTAAATAAGCCATCAAGATATGAGATACAAAATATTTTTAATTGCGTAATGACTTTAAATACTTACTTCTCCAAAGACCACTTTTATGTTGTCAATCATAAAATTAACGTTGTATTACAATATAAAATAAATATGAAATAGGTACCTATACTTGTATTTTTTTTTTGAGAAATAAAAAGTAGTGAAGATGGCTGCAGCATCAAAACATTGATCCACAAACAGGCTCTCCTTGCTTACCATAACGGAGTTTATAGTTTTTTTTATTGTTCCATGACATTTAACGAATCATCAATTTACATACAATGTTGCCTACAACACAATTAATGTGTTGCCCTTAGCTAATTGTTTCATCTGCTTTCTTACCACTTTATAATTACCAGCTATTGGGAGTGTCCCACCACCACTTATAGGAGTATTTCATTAACCTTGAAAGAGATGGAGCTAGAGAGGACGTATAGCTCCATCCCTGTCCAACACTGAAGTAAGATCAAAATAATGTTGCTGTCAGACGTGATGGTAGGCCCCCTGGCATAATGTAGGATTATTAAACACGACTTTTCAAATTAATAGCAATATACATATCATTTACGGACATTAAAGCCTATTAACATTAAAAATGGCTCTACTCAAAGATGTTGTAGTGCTACTTACTTCCTTTTGACATTATTGTTATAAGTGGAAATGGAAATTCCGGTTTGTAAACATGTGGCTTTTAGTTAACGTTAGTTTATGGTTTTATAATAACGTAATCATATGTTATTTGCAATGATTACGAAGTAAAAATGGTTGTATTTATGTCTGAAAAATGATAGAACAAGTAAAATATTATATTACTTCAATATTGCCGTGCAATTATTTAACAGACTGTCTGCTCATTTAGTATTGCCATTAAATCAGGCCAAAAAAACGGCCACATCTAGACAAAAAAAGACACAGCCGTACTATCCCTTTCTCGAAGCCATTCAAGACATTTCCAACGCCCCGTAACTTAATTTATAATAAATCTGGATGCCTGATTTTTTGTAACTGAGAGGGCATTTTATAATTACCTAAATTTCACCTACCTAGCAACTTCCACTTCAATTTCCTATAGCAACAAAAAGCACTACAACAAAACCCCAGTTCCGATTACATCAGCATTACATAAACATATTTTTACATAAAACTGTGGAATAGAAACTATTTTTCACGGTATCCTCGACGTGTAATATTTTGTGGCGCATCTACTTGCCGGATCACATTGCCCGGGGCCACCTCCGCTTTCGAGATTGAAACATGATAAATTGATACTACTATACTTTATACACAGTCGTTCCAACCGCTATTTTATGCCCGTGAAAATAAGGTGTAATCAAATTTTAATATTTTACCAAAACAATATTGATTGCCGACGACTTGGATGGATTGAGGTGCCTTTAGCTCGGCGATAAAGAAGTGCATAGTAAGAATTTTCTACTGGAATTATCGGTTTTCTGTCATCTGTGGGCTATTAAGAGTTACTTTATGATTTAGGATAATAATCGAATCATTAAAACTTCTTTGACAGCCAGCCACGATTTAATTTGTTATGTATAAACGTTGTACTTCGACTCGCAATGAAGATTCGTTTAGTTTTCTGCTAATATTTTTGGATCCATACAAAACCATTCTCAGTAAACAACGTTGTTACTCACGATATACAGTAACTCATGTTCGTGGCGGTAATAAAGCATTTTGTCACACGTTTACCGCCGTAACTATTACCGATTTACGAAAACCAATTGGCGAACGTTCATAGTTTGCGGTCTACGTGCAAATTGATGGTACATTGTCGCGAGCTCTGACGGTAATCAAATAAATACTTCACGGATTCAAACGCTACAAGTAATGTCAGGTAATTTAAGTAAAATTTATGTAGCAACGTAACAATAGTTGTAATTTAAAAAATAATAAACCACTGTTATAATTTCTAGAGGTTTGTCAAATAGTCTAGTTTCGTTATTTTACCGTGACATTTATTTGAATTTATGACTGTCTCTCAGTGATCTTGTTCTTGTTACTGCAATGAAAATGAAAATTTAGTTTTCATGCTACAGACACAATTCTAATCAAAAGTTTCAATAAAATAAACACTTCGAAAGTTTTAATTATTAATCCCAAGGTATTATTCAAGTCTGTCTCCCGCTACATAACCATACAGTATTATCTTACAAGACTAATGTGTTTTGGGGAGATCCTATAGTTACGTCATCACCAAAAGCCAGCAGAAGCCAATTTATTGTACGCACAGCTTACAATACACCGCAATAATTATTAGGGGATTACTCCCTAGTGAATTGCCGCGTCTCCGCCAAACATATCGATGCTAGTGATGCGCTCCAATTTATTAGGGTGGGTGGATTTATCGATAAATCCTGATCCTAACATTATAAAGATATCAAGTATTATCGCTATTTTGCTTTGGAGTGTGAAGTAAAAACCTAATTATTCTGACTGGACGTCAACGCACGCTTGGTTGCAAGGTATGTCTAACATGACAGGTGGTGCACACTACCCTAAGTGCCAACATAATTATTATGCAGAAAAAGAGCTCACATATTTTTTGTGATAAAAACTCCTTTTTTTGCGAAATTAATCATCACTTAATCAGCATACCGTTTATGTTTATAAGTAACAGTTTATATGGGGCAAAATGCCAGGTTTATTTATATGTAGAAATTTTTGGATTACACTTAGTTCACATTTTAGCTGCCACTATTTCAGTAAAATGTAATGAATAATTCATGCAGTAGATAATTAGATGATTAACATTATTCCCTTATTTGACATTATTGTTAAATAAGGGAGGGAGTTTATCGGCCCTGGAACGCAAAGGGCTAAGAAGGAACATGGATGGGTTTTAGTCAGTCAAGTCTGACACTCCCTTCCGCTCCGCCCAGAGCGGAAGAAGTCATTTGATGATTTCCCATCCTAAAAAAAAAGGGAGGGTGTTTATTTCAAAATTTTTTTTTTAGTGGTTCAGTTTTGTCTTATAGAAACTCTGTTTCATTGTTTTTACAGGTTTGCCATAAAATAATAGAATGAAATATAGCAGGCTTTTCCCAAGAGTAGATAGAGTTCCCGTGTATATTATTTTTTATATTAATTTCATACCTTCTTAGCATCTACTAAAGATTTATTATATTCTCTCTGTAAGAATATTAACGATTGTAACTCTAGAAAGAAAAATAACTTAGAAAACAGATAAACCATTTTCCCTACACAGTTTCCTTATTCCCTCGAATAAACCAAAATATTACTCCGTATCATAACATCACTATTTTTTGCGTACAAAGTTTCTAACTCCGGTCCTACATTATCTATGGCGATTCCCGCTGGAGAAATAATTCAGCCAAGTCAGTTTGTTGTATCTGTGCTCGACTTATTTAATCATCTGTTGTTGGCTGCATTGGCAAACATAATTATTAGTCTATGAGGAAGAGTTTTATCTAATCTTTTGCTGTTCATGTCTCAAAGTTGTAATCTTGAAAGTTTATTACTATTCATAGAAGCATTACAATTTCTTCGAGAGGGATTAACTATCTGTTGGTCATCTCATGACTCAGTTCTTGTGATTTACCGTTTGGTATTATTGATAAAGAAGTTGTATATTTTCGGGTAGTAACTATTTAGGTACCTTTGTAACTTTTGGCAGCTCTTGTCTTTACATTATTAATACACAAGTTTAGTTTTAAAATAAGTAAGGATGACAAAATTGTCAAAGAAGCTTCAAAGTTTAAGGCACACTTGCACTACCAATCACTAATTAAGTTGAGCTTAATACATAATTAAAATGATCATTCTGTCTCTGTTATCTTCAAACGATAGAGAGAGACAAAACGATAACGCAAGCGGGCCTCAGAATTGAAAATATGAAAAAAAAAAAAAAACTTTACACAGAGCAAAATCCTTAATAATTGTCCATCATTAAGACCATTTATATCAGTTCCAATTGACCATAACCACACTTAATGAATGTTTTCAAAGCGAACATGTGTATTTTATTAGGTAATCTATGGTGGTTGTTACTGTAAAACAATGGTGGTTTCCCCAGGGTGCGATAGATCAGGACCCCGCGGCCCTATCGCTTGACGTCGCACCAAAGTTAGGAGTGCCAACTGTCAAGCAATAATAGGATTCGTTTTTTGAAAAATACTGGGAAAAGAAAATTTATTTTATATTTCGAAGTATGAATACTTCTGTACTAAATTCTGGTTCATTTAAATTCATGTCCTAAGTACCTACTTGATTGATTAAGGTCGAGAATTTTATTTTCGCCCTGTGTTCAGGACTGACGCGGAAACTCGAATCGGAAAACTTGAATCTTTATTCCAAGATGACGGTTTAAATCTAACCTTTGTTATGCCATATAACCTAATGTAATCTATGGCTTTTTAGAGTTTAGTTTAGTACCATCAAAAATCAAAAAGATGCTCAAAAATTATATCATTAAGATTTTTAAAAAATGTAATAATTTATGTGAAGTTGGTACTCTACCAGTCAAGACCAACAATGTTTTATTTTGATCGCAATATCGTTTATTTTAGTATAAATAGACCTGATTGCTGATAATTTTCTACCAAGTTTAAAAAAATAACGAAGTAAGTACTGACCAAGAAGTTCAACTAATTATTGTGAAAACCAGTTATGGTGCTCATTATTCCCATAGCCCTACATAAGTTAAGTTGTGACAATCTGTCACTTCACCACAAACACAGAAGTGACACATAAAGACAATAATTATGCGTAGTTGTGACAAATTGTCACCGAAGTGTTGTGACATTTTGTCACTAATTATGCAGTTACTACCTAGTATTTATAGCTATAGTTGCTACTTCACAAGAAATGCTTGTAAGTTATTAATATTATGCGAATACAGGAAGGCGTCTTGTTGGTTTTGTTGTCAAATCATACTGCTAGGTAAGTACAATCAACAAAAAAGTTAGGTATACAGGCCAAAAAAACCATCCACTACTATTACATTATTCACTAATTGCCTGTATACCTAAATATTTTGTTGACTTACATATTTACGTATATTTACCTTTTACACATAAAGCACATATTCACATTTTTAAGATAATGTACTATCGCAAAAGTGGCAATAGGTACATTTTTCAAACCAAATCCCGTGCACACGAAGACCACATCTGATTAACACCCTTACTACTATTGGTCCGCAACTCCGCACAAATAGTTTGCGGACCAATAAACGCATACCATTTTTTAAATACCTTTTGTTAAAAAAAAAATCTTAGTCTGTGTTTATGATCCCAGATGTTTGACCACCGGTTTTCGACCAATAGGAATAAAACAAAAAGAGGGACAAAGGAATAGAAAGTTTTTAACTGTTTTAACGCTGGAAGCAAGGATAGTCCTTACGGGGGTCCGATACCGAATTAGTTGACTGTACATATTTAAGTATTCTGCCCAGCACATCGTACCATACCATGATCGTGCTATGAACAGAATATATCAGGCAAGAAAATGTTACTTTTCAACACATTGAATTATGGGTTTTTAGCCACGTATGATGACCGTTCTAAACCTGTTAACAGAACTATCCAACTTACTGTCAATTTAGTTAATTCACTAACACTATAGCATTGTTTACTAACAAATTAACCCTTCGCCCGCTGAGAGATCGAGACGCGGAGACCGCGGACCCGTACGGTAAAAAGTGGACAATGATATCGATTTTAGAGAAAACCAAAGGAACAAGGGGAATACACACCCTAGGATATCATTTGCAATACATTTTATTTATTTAAACTTCATGTACAATAGTGGTACAGGCGGCCTTAATGCCACAAGGCATTCTCTACCAGTCAACCTTTCGGTTAAATACGAAAACATTGTGATAGGGTACAAAAAATATTTACAAATAACTAGTTTTCAAAAATTAATATACTTTCATAGACACTAATACACATTAAACAAATAAAATAGACTAATAAATAATTGTACTTAATAACTTAAAAATTTTTGTTATCAATATTCTACCGATGTCAGCAATTATCACTATTACTATTCATCATCATCATTTTAGCCGAAAGACGTCCACTGTTGGACATAGGCCTCCCCCAACGCCACATTGACATAAGGGGGGTTTTGCCATAATCGCCACGCTTGGCAGGCGGGTTCGCGATCGCAGTACGGTTGTTACAATAGCACAGAGAACGCTGCTTCCCATTCTCTGGCAAATCCCTTAGTCGATGCTATTCTTTACGTCCGACACTATACAGAACCTCTATACAGAACTATTACTATTATCTAATAGTAATAGTGATAGTAATAGTACCGAAGTCGGTGTCATCAGTATCTACTGATGACACCGACTTCGGTACGTTTTCTTTGTGTTATTTTAAAAGTGCAATAACAGTTTGCCCGTCCTAGGAACCGAACCCAGTATCTCATACTTAGCAGTTGCGCTTGCAAACACTGTACCACCGAGGCAGTCTTATGAAAATGTTATATTTAGAAAAAACTAGCTCATACGACTGGTTTCACCCGCGTGGAGTTCGATAATTATCCCACAAGATCTTACTACCGGGATAAAAATAGCTTAAGTATGTGTTAATCCAGGTTATAATCTATCTGTGTGCCAAAGTTCATCCAAATTCGTTCAATAGTTTTTGCGTGAAAGAGTAACAAATATCTATACATCGACAAAAATATACGCATTTATAATAATAGTAGGATTATCAAATCACTTATCGTAGCCGTGCCATGCTGAGATAGGGGCATTCTTCATCCAGTTTAAATTGTCTTATTTTTTAAATTTTTCTTATGTTTATTTCTAAACTAGTATTATAAAGAGGAAAGATTTGATTGTTTGTTTGCATTGAATAGGCTCCGAAACTACCAGTCCGATTTGAAAAATACGTTCAGTGTTAGATAGCCCATTTATCGAGGAAGGCTATAGGCTATATATCATCACTCTACGACCAAGAGGAGTGGAGCAGCAATTAATAATGTTGCGAAAACGGGGAAAATGTGACGCAAACGAAGTTGCGCAGTAGTTATATAATTTTCTTTTTTTTAATTTTTCAATTTTTTTGTTATTGTCCTGTTCGAGGCTAATAAATAGTATTTCTTTCTTTCTTTCCGTGATCACTGCATTTTTCTCTTAGTTACAAGCAACCAACCAACAGAAAACGGATCATCTGTCCAACTTACTGTCATCATCATCTGCCTAGCCTTTTCCCAAACTAACTTGGGGTCGGCTTCCAGTCTAACCGGATGCAGCTGAGTACCAGTATTATACATGAAGCGACTGCCTATAAGACCTCCACAACCAAGTAACTGGGTAATACGATACCCCTTAGGAAGACTGGATGTTAGACTTTTGGCTTCTGACTACTCGTAACGACTGTGAAAGATCTACAACTGCCCAATTTACTGTCTACTTAACTAATTCACTAACACTACAGCATTGTTTACTAACACATTAACCCTTCGCCCGCCGAGGGCTCGAGACGCGGACACCGCGGACGGTACAAAAGAGACATTATCTACTGACACGACTTGTGACACGAGTTGACACGAATTCGCTACAATTTATTAATGTTATTATCACTACTGGTGTGGGGCCTGAGGTCTGTCTAGCTGATAATATCTTAATTAATTTGATTCAGAGATGTAATATTGGAATAAGTTATTTTTGTGTTATGTTATAGACTTATGACAGTGCTAGTTTAATGAAAGGAAGATAATGTTTTGTATTGAGGGGTTTTGATGAGCAAATGGTTGTTCAAAAGTTTACATAACATTACATCTGTAATCCCCGAAGGGTTAGGCAGAGGACTACCTAATACCTAGTACACTGACATTTCGCCAGTTATGTTTAAGTCCCATGTGGGTAGCGAGCCTACTGACATCAACTGGGCACAAATCTACACTCCATGACTGCTACTGTCCAGTCTCCTACTGAGAAAGTCCTGATGGAATAACCCAATAACTCTTTGCCCGACCGGGGAATCGAACCCAGAAATCATGCTCAGCAATTGGGTTCGTGACTACTGGACCAACGAGGCAGTCAAAAGTTTAATGTCACTTTAACCTTAGGCAAGTTTAATTTGTGTAAAACTTAAAAACTTTACTATAATAATTATGTATTGTCCAATAAAATAATAATACTCAGTGGTATTTGATGGCGTAATTATGTAAAACATGCTGACAATGTGATTGTTGAAATTGAAATTCATTTTCTTCTTCAGAGCTATGAATTTTCTCAGCATCATAGGTAACAGTAGATTGTTGATTCTACAGAAAAAAAAACTAAAGGAAACATATTGTGGAACTGCTGACGCTGACGCATTTTTATGCGTTTTGTTATTTTAAATTTGGAATTCAATTATGACTCACTGTTACTCTCACCATGCAATATTATTTCCGTAAAACCCGGCTACTAAATTATAAAAAAAATATCTACAAACAAATGTATGATCCACCTAATGTTGACCAAAAATCCTAACGGTCCTTTAGACCCCTAACCAGAATTGTCGTATTTAAACATTGCACGCATCGGGCGTGACGCACGGGTTAATTTTATGCTACATTAATACAGTGGAGGGTTGCAGCCACTTTTTAATAGGGTTAGTTATGGTACGGGGTCTCTCACACCCCCGCGCGTTCTCAGGGTTAGCAATATGTTACAGTCAATGGGATTATCTGCTTGTTTTGAGATAAAATGGATTAATTTTTGGATAAACAGTTTGAGGGTCTTATTTGCACTTCTATTGGGTAATTTGCTGTGGTACAGATTTTGAAATACAAAGGGGGAAAATCTACATACTTAGATTTTTAAAATAGGTTAATAACTGTCTTTTTTCCTGAGATACCTACAAGTCACCTATCTTTTTTATTTAATACTTTAAATAATGAAGTACTAAAACCAAAACTACAACAAACTAAAATAACATTGACATATAACATTGATATTTTCATAATTCAATTCAATAAAAGTAAAGCATTCCTTGTACCTATCGAAAAATTACCGGATTATGGTGTAGCATAGGCTGGTGATAATAACAACAATGCCAAAAAGTTAATGTTCACTGAATATTCTATTTTATGTTATATAAAAAAACTGTGTAACTATTTGTCTCTTCGCCAATTATAACAAAAAAAAAAAAAACTTGCGGCCCTAATTTCTTAAAATGAAAAAACAGCTCCAAATAACTACATCAATAAAATATTCTAACGAACATCAAACTAATAAAATTATATTAATTTATTCATAAAACATACTGGAGCGTGAAATTAGTTGTTTGTTTTTTTTTTTATTTGTTTAAGAAAAAAACTTCGTGGGTGACATTTTTTCTAATGGTCCCACGCGAAATCTGTGCCACCTCCTTTATAAGGCTGAATCAATTCGTCACGAAAAAGAAAACAATAGAATTATAGCAACGAAATATTTGTTTCATATAATATCACCATGCGACAGAGAAAAAAAATATTTACATTAAAATTTTTGCAAGGAAAATTCTTTTTTTTTACAACGTCAGCGCTCAAAGAGATTTCACTTAATTTCATCATAATAAAATACTGTCTTTATTATTTTTATAGTTAAATTACACCGCAGTTATTATTAGCCTTGATGACTTTATAAAGTGTTTTATGATTGTTAATTACAGACTACTGAAGCCGAGAATATAAAGACAAGAAGCTGTCATGTTTATTAATAAAAAAAATATCTTTACAAATGAATAAGCTAAAATAACAGCTGTTAAGGTGATGCTCGTTACCGTTAACACGTTTTGTGACATCAAGATATTTATTTTCGCCCAAGGGGCCAATTGGAACCAGCCAAACAACCAATAAACCGCTAACTTAGATGACATATTGGCAGAAAATCACACAAGTCTCCCGTGACCAATTTTCAGAAGGGGTGAATGGGCCAAAACGGTGCACTATGAAAAAAGTAAATAGTAAAAAAGCGAATCGAATTTGACAAATGCGTGTTTTGGGGCACGCGACGCACGATTCGCCACGCGCCGTGCGCCGCAAGATGTGATGACGCGACTCTATTTTTGTGTGTAATCAACTTTTAATGGGCCTTTGTCACATGTGCTTATTACGGAAATGGCTGTAAAAGCTGTTAGCTCGCGTCGTTTTGCTCCTACATTGTCAAAGTTTGAAGTTGTACACAATTAGTAAAACAAGCTTGCGATACAATGAACGGATTAACGTAACACATTAAAACCTCGTTATGCAAAAGGACAAAAAAAGCCTCCGTATTCTCGGTAATACACAGTGAGTACTTCATTACAGTATCAATTTAAACAACAGCTGTGCGGTGGCAGACAAGAGTCAGGTCTGAAAAACATGGCATCTTTGGTTTTATTTTTAACGCGGTCTCGTCACTCCCCTTGCGTTGGGTGTGTGAGGAAATGACCCTTGAAATTGGCTCGTACCCGACTCAGTTACATTTCGCACACCTTGCGACTGGCCGACGACTTGACTAATAGGCCTTATTACCAACATTTTTGGTCTTTTGTCACTTGTTTGATGTAATGATGTTGTTTTTATAAGCTTGAGTAAGACGCCATGGCGCGATGGCGGCGCTTTCCCCATCGAATTACGTGACTAGGTTTTTTTATAATTAAATTTTACGGTTGTTAATTTTGTGTAGCAATATAAATAAGGATATCTAGTTGATATTTCTATTGGTATTATAATATTTATTCAAATGAATTTCATTGTTGAAAGCACGACTACTTTTTTTACAGCAATTTATTAGATATCAAGACTTTCAGACATACAAAAACCTCATATTAAATCCGAAATGTTGAATATATCTCAATTAAAACAAAGTTTCCTGTAAAATAAGTTAAAATCCACTATATTATAGAAAGTCCTTATTTGCTAAGCTCAAGGGGCAAGTATAGTGTAATTTATGCGTTGTTCCATTGCAGCCGATTCTCCCCTCGCCTCGCTACTAGCCCTTTATTGATGTTCTTTTGACTAGTTCTGATTTCAGTTTATTAGTCCATTTAGCTATGTTATTGTTGTTCGTTTGTTTTTTTTTATTCAAATTTGTTTGTTTTGTTTTATTGCTTGACAATTTATTGCTTTGTTAAAACGATTGTTTGAAAGTAATTGTCTATTGAATTGTTGTGGTTATTTATCGTTCATCGTGACTGTGGTTGGTGTTATTTTATTTTAACAAATAATGTGATTTATACCAGACAATGAGATTTTAAAAAAAACCGGCCAAGTGCGAGTCGGACTCGCGCACGAAGGGTTCCGTACCATTATTTATAAAAACGAGAAAAAAAACACTTCGTTGTATTGGAGCCCCCCTTAAATATTTTTTTTTTTCTGTTTTTAGTATTTGTTGCTATAGCAGCAACAGTAATACATAATCTGTAGAAATTTCAACTGCCTAGCTATCACGGTTCATGAGATACAGCCTGGTGACAGACGGACGGACGGACGGACGGACGGACGGACGGACGGACGGACGGACGGACAGCGAAGTCTCAGTAATAGGGTCCCGTTTGACCCTTTGGGTACGGAACCCTAAAAACTGTTTACGACACTGTAGCAATTATAAAATTATCACTGTACTTAATACGCAGGTAATGATTTTTCATGATTTGATTTCCTCTACAATGTTATTTCACATATTTGTAACTTTGAAATGAGGCCTTCTTATTACGTATCTACCCAGATACTACGGCTACTTCTATTTGCTTCTACTGAACATTTTTCTGGCTCTGTATGGTGTCGGACGTAAAGAATAGCACCATCCCATATCTTCCCGTGGGTGTCGTAAGAGGCGACTAAGGGACTTGCCAGATAATGGGAAGCAGCGTTCTCTGTGCTTTTGTAACAACCGTACTGCGATCGCCAACCCGCCTGCCAAGCGTGGCGATTATGGCAAAACCCCCCAAAATGTCAATGCGACACTTGTGGGAGGCCTATGTCCAGCAGTGGACGTCTTTTGGGCTGACATGATGATGATGATGAACATTTTTTTTGTGTGAAAATATATGGTTAAGTACATTATCTGTAGATAGACCGTAGATTTCGTGTTACTAATCTAAATCCCAATTCGATTTACGCCTACATAAGTATTTAAGTATAACAAAAAATAAATCACTCTTCAATAATATTACGTAAGAAAGAAAAAGAACATATTTATTAGTCTCACACAGGACAAAAAAGTCGTCAAAACTAGCAAAAAACAATTATATAAAAAAAAGTAACAAAAGAAAAATAAATAAAAATGAAACTAAGTTTAACTGGTACTGTCCGAGGCCAAAAAGCCTATATCAGCATGGTACTGTAACAAACTTACTGAAATAGATTTCCTGCAGCCATACCGGACCAGAAACAATCATTATATCTCAGTAATTAAAAAAAAAACACCGCATCGTTTCCCGCTTTTAGAACGAATGACTTTTCTTTACCCGTTCAAAAAAAGAATCGATTAGCTTTGCGTCGAGACCATTTCAAGTAGATACGCAATGAGCAATTGTTTTCATTCATCCACGGAAAAAAGAAATATTTCTGCGTTTTCCGTAATCCGGTTAAGAAAAAAAATGGATTCCGTGGGTATTGGGTTAGAAATCAGTTGTTGGGAAACGTTCAAAGCAAGTTTGGAATTTCATGGTTAACTATTATAACGGTTAGTTAAGTTCCTATGGCCTCTTCAATGGAGTAGGTACCCAGTGAAACATTTCCTTCCTCATTATTTAGGCTTACAATTTTGGTAGGTATCGATGCATTTAAATAATTCATTTATTAAGCAGTGGTAATCTTTTAACATATCTGAAAGTTTTCTTTGAAGAAAACGGAAACCGTTTTTGCCTGTAACAGTCAACTTTAGATTTTCCTTGGTTTAAACGTATTGATATAACCATCTTGTTGTGGGTACACAATGTGGATCATCATATATTATGATTTTTGGACATGAAAAAAATACTTACCTACCAACCTACGAGGTCAGCAAACTCAAAAAACTCTCATATTACTATTATATGCCAATGAAAGGATACCCAAGTACTTTATAAACTTTTACCTAAGTTAAATAAAAAAAAAACATTTTTTTAATTTTTTGTCTTTGTCTGTTTGTTCCGGCTAATCTCCGAAACGGCAGCACCGATTTTCACGGGACTTTTACTGGCAGATAGGTACTTTTATTTTAGAAACAAGACAATGGTTCCGTTCAAAAGTATTAAAACCCATGAACAGACTCGGATTCAATTATGGAAGTGTTAATTTTAATAATTTCACGCGACAGAATCTCGTGGGCAACAGATATTACTTAGGTAATGTAATAGGTAAGTAAACCCTTGCCTGCCTGCGTTTTAAGCCGAATTTAAGGGTCCTTAAGGGCAAGTGTTGTAACCATAACTTAGTCCGTCGGAAGAAGTTTGATTCATAATTTAATGATTGTAAGAAAGAGCATCTTGTAAGAATATTAGAGTAACTTGTAGAAACATTATACAAGGTGAAAACTGAAACTAGGTAATTTAATAAAAAATAATTGGCATTTAACTCTTATAATAAATTTAATTTAAATTTATGGCAATGTTACTTTTTTGTATATGGGTTATGCTTTCCCGAAATAAATAAAATTCAATTTAATTAATTCATTATTGTGTAGGTACAACTATTTCAGCAATGAGAAAAACCGGAAATCATAATTTTATGTTTGGTCCCGTGTTAAAAGATGTTCATGATGTTGAGTTCAATGACCCTTTTCAGTTATTGAAATTAAATTTTATTAAATTTATTAATTACTGCATCCATTTAATTAACTATCGAATACCACCTTTTGCCGTTAAAACAATAAAAATATGGTAAAATGGAATAATCATTTAGAAATCCAAATATTAATCAATGGGCCACTTAATTGGACATTTCTATGATGAAATCATAATTAGGTATGCAGCATGCTTTCGTTTTCTGTTGAGCAAGGTTTTGATCCGGTTGTAATTAAATTTTCTAAACTTTAATTCTAAATAAGTAATTTCGGAACTATGGGTGTTCTGAGTTTTGAATGCATTTATTACATTATTTGGAAAATTATATCAAATACTTAAAAATAACTTTTTTTTTAAACTTAGCGCCACACTAGGAATTTCTCCTGTATCGTGGGTGCGTTTACAATTTAAACTCACATACACAAACAGCCAGACCCGGAACAACTATTATGCTTACTAACTTACTTTATAATTAAATAAATATAATTAAATAAGTAATTTAAAAGGTAATATCTTATTTACCAGACAGCAATAGATCCAATGACAATAAATATTTACAATTTCAAACGTCAGTAAACAATTTAACGATAGATTAAGTAAATTAAATTTTATTTAACAATTTTGGTTATACGATCAATTACTGTAATTATTACTCGGCTAGAAAACAAACGCGGAATTATTATCATCCGGGTAGATATCCGGAAAATTCATTTGATTCCGCCTTAAATTTCAGTTCATCGTTGAAAAATGACCTGAATTTAAATCAGTTTTAGTTACTTGGTACCTTGGAGGCTATGTCTACAAAAATAAATGCCAAGCACAAAATGTTACCAGGTAAATATAATCAGAACTTTAAAACTCAATATAGCACCTCCTTCAATGATCAACTTGAGTTTGCGGTATGATTTAAACGTCAAATTCAACTCAAGTATAAATTCCTTTGGCAGGGTCGCCATGCTACACTGGTGTTGATAGTAAATGAAACGAGTGAATGCCAGAGTAATACTAAGTTATATTTCATAGGATAGTGCATTTAACCTTTTGAACGCCAGAGCATAAACGCACGCGCGTGCCCTGCACGCCATGCCACAATTTCACCGCAAATACTTACTAATAAAAAAAAAGGATATCAAAAGTATTGTTAACTTATTTCTTGATAAGAAATTTAATATTTAAGATATATAGATCACATTTTAAAGATATATAAATAAATACAAAAGTAATGACTTAAATTGCTCATTTCGTGTTATAGTGCACCACATTTTTTGTCACGTATTTCTGTCGTTGGCGTAAAGGGCACGCGCTTGCTTGTCATGTATATGTGACAATGTCGTTCAAAAGGATATATGGTTACAAAGGTGCATAGAGTACCTAATACAGATACACAGATTTTAAAGTAGGTAATTAATACAACCCTCACAAAATGTTTGAAAACTCGGTGAGTTAAACTGCAGTCACGAAATTGATAAATAAACTACAGAGATGAGTTTCAAATGAAGAGGTAAAAGAAAAAAAAACACTTAAAAGAAGTAAGTAAAATCGAGAAATAATAGTTTTCATAAAAGCTTGTCACATAAAAAAGGCAAAAAAACGCTACGCTACGCTTTTGATTTTAATAGCTAAGATAATAAAGTATAATATAGAACAAGTGATATGTCTTTCTGTCCTAAAAGATGACTTCATCGGTCATCGTGACACATAGGTAAATTTCAGATTAAGATAATTTTAAACAATAAAGTACTTACTTATAATTACTTACAATTAAAACATTACACAAAATGATAACATTAGCAATAAACTTCTCTCTTATTTTATTGTAAACTAATTACTCTAGCTGTTAGTAATATGAATTAGTAGCAGATAGTAGTTTCTGCCTACCCCCCCATAGGAACAAGGTGTGAGTTTATGTTTCTTGGTACTAGCTTACATTTGCGGATCCGTCCGCGTATTTTTTTTTACACAATGTATTTTTAGGGTTCCGTACCCAAAGGTTCAAACGGGATCCTATTACTGAGACTTCGCCGTCCGTCCGTCCGTCACCAGGCTGTATCTCATGAACCGTGATAGTTAGCCAGTTAAAATTTCTACAGATTATGTATTATTTTGCCACTATAGGTAACAACAAATACTAAAAAACAGAATAGAATAAATATTTAAGGGTTCTTCCATGGAAAAAAGTGATTTTTTGCTCGTTTTTATAAATAATAGTACGGAAACCTTCGTGCGCGAATCCGACTTGCACTTGGCTGTTTTTTTTACCCTATTGAGTTATTTTGAGGTATAGTCCCTATATGCTATATATTACTGGACAGTTACATCAAAATCCGTTTAGAAGTAACTTACAAAAATCCATTCATCGTCACAAACCTTCGCGTCTACAATAGGTAGTATAACTCAGAAGTAAGATTAGCTCATACTTCTACACCTGATATTGTCTAAAATAATAGGTAGCCATTAAGTTTATATTCATATTCACATTTCCAGCTTTGTGAAACTTCACAAGCTTGCCGCACATTACCATAACAAGCGAAAATATTACCAGCCAGCGAACCTCATTACATATCAATTCATACTATCGCCACAAACCAACCATCCCAAACATTTCACACGTGATCATCTATAATAATTTACAACACAAAAAACCTATTGATATTTCTATTACTATAACAAAAAAAAAGTTTGTATACAAAGAGTCTGGAGTATGCGTCATCGACAAAACATTTAACATCCTAATTTTGTGAGTAACACCTCAGCGATGGAGCCGACAAAAGAATCGATAAACATCTCGGTATCGAGCGGTATCGTGCGGTATCGAGCGGTATCGAGAGGACGGGCCCAGCAGGCGGCCGCGGCGACCAACTTAATAACTTACATTTGGATTACGCTCGTTAGCCTCTTAGCACCTTACCCGACGTTTATTTTTTATTAATACAAAATTTATTCAAACGAGCCTCGAGAATATTTCGGGAATAATACCTTAATATCATAAAAGCAATAAGTTATCTCTAGAAGGATAAGTGTATCGGACGCGACAAGATCATTATTTATACTATTATTTGTTCGTTCCTTTTAATCTGGAGGTCAGGTTGGTGTTGGAGTCAACACGCGTTTAATCTAGCCATTATATTATTGGATTACAATATGTTTTAGATGAGCGATTGGCCTTGTCTTGATTGCAGCTTTGTAAGATTGAATGAAGATCGAGCGATGTCGTTAACTCATAATCGATATTGACAGTTCATGTCTGAATCGATCGGCGAGTAATAAATCGATAGTTTTTGTATCGAGTCGTGATCGTGACGAGCTCGTCCCAACTGTCGCTGCTATCACGTAGTTAATTGTGACAACACGATAATTATAAATTATTGAAGTATGAAATATAGTAATAAAATGGAAAGTTACCGTGATTAATAAGAAGTTTAACGCTTCGACACTCATTTGTTGTTGTAAATTGATGATAACTTAAATTAATTAAGTGTATTGTGATACAAAATATTCTGTTTCTATCTGCGTGTTGCATAATTTGTATTTTATAAAGAGTCGATGCTTCAGAAGATTTATGTTAGCATATATTTTAAAAATAAGCTTATCGAATTCGAAATACTTGAAGACTCTATTTATGTAGCAAGAGTTACTCACTCTGTAACTAGATGCTTTGTAAAGATTTTTTTTTCCGGTGTTCTATAGCTTATTTAAAAACCCAATATTAATATTTTTACAGCATATTTATACTAACAACTACGCATTAATGCGGATAATTTTTAAATACCTATATTTGTATTCTACATAAATCTTATTCTATGATCTAATAAACAGAATACGGAACTTTTCTTACTACTAAAAACTAGCAATTTCTTTGCAAATATAATTCTTCATCTCTTACGTTACCTAAATTCAAAAACACTACTCACAACATACCTTTTAACTTTAAAACGTAAACACCTAATAAGAAACAATATCTTCCACATCATACAAAAACAAAACACAACCCGTACAATAAAGAAATAAAAAATAATAAACTAAAGGAAATTACTACACAATATCTATCGTTATTGTTCAACACTGTATCTTAGAGGATCGGACAATAATGAATTCAACAGCAATAGATATAGCGACGGCAGTAAGGAAAGAAAACATATTAAGGAAAGAAAAAAACATCTTCAAGAAAGAAAAACTTCTTGCTTGTCTTGTTTGTAAGAGTTGCGAGAAATTAATTCGCCAAAACATACTTGTGTTACGGAATTGATAAAATGATAATTTATTATAATAGATTAAATTTGAAGTGTTTGTTAATTATTTCCTATGGAGTTTATAGGAATCCTAATTGGTCACGCCAATCAAATTGGTGTTGTAAATTTTTGATAATTACGTATTATGCTTTAGCTAATAATTGGTTTGGGTAAATTTTGCTTTAGCTACCTACTTTTCTGGTTATTTAAAAACAGAAAATATTTTTTTGAATTTTATTACTTCCCTATTATATTTTTATAACTCTTAACTATATTTAAAAAAAAAAAACTAATTACTTTTATGTTATTCTACGTTTAAAAAATAACATAAACAAACTGTCAATTTATTCAGAACAAATCAACAATGTTTCCGGTACAGTCAAGAAAAAAAAGGAAAACCTACAAAATAATATACTTTTTTCTGATTAATTGTCAAGGTTTATGTTATACACTTTTCCACACGATCTTTGTAAAAAACTGTAACAAAAATAATTATTCATGGACAATCTTAGTTGATTACCTACCTACTTCTTCTTATCGAAAGAGTAGAACTTTCACAAATAAAACCTGAAATATGTCTGCTTTCACTAGAATTAAGTAAACCTCATTTATTACCATGTTCTGTGCAATATTGTACACAAAAAGAAGGAAAAAATAGTGGGCAATTTATTATTTCCGCTAATGTGCAAAAGTTTCACTTTGGGTGGTCAAAAAGTTTGTGCAAAAAAACCCAAAATATATCTTCATCTGCCTAGCCTTTTCCCAACAATCTTGCGGTCGGCTTCCAGTCTAACTGGATGCAGCTGAGTACCAGTATTTTATATGGAGCGACCAAATAAATCCAAAAACATGTGAACATTTTAATTTTAAATGATAGTAACTGTTGAGAGATGTGTGTTAAGATAGCAAATTACTTACTTACGGATAGATTATTTTGCGACAATTAGGTGTAATAAGTTTAAAAAAACTGTTTCTTTTTTATTAATAAAAAATTGTTGGTATCCCGCATTGATAGTTAGGGTTATCGTTACCAGACAACTGTTTAAATAATTAGCACAACCAGAATATTTTTTTTTATTTACCTCCATTTTAATAAAATACTAGCTACCATGTTTCGACCTCGTGTCTCTATATTATTGAATTAATTAACCCTATGTATAAGACGACATAATAAATGGCATAAAACGACTACTACTAAACTGCAGAAGAAAAACAAAAAAAACTAAGTTTTATAAAAAAAAATTGTTGAGTGCGTTTCGATATGTATTCATCCCTTCGAAGCATTAGAAATGCTATAGCTAAACAGAAGTGTCGCATCGGTTAGGTACTCTCGGTTTTTGTGACAGTTTACATTCTTAAAAAATAACATAAATTAAATCCAATTCTGCAAAATATACTTTGTCTTTTGATCTTCTTACTGATTTATTGAGCTTTAACACTTGTACAATCCTACTTTCTTATAAGAATTAACTTTACGTTAACCCTACCTTTGCTACTAGCACCGTCCTCATTCGAGTCCTCGCTTGGGGGCCCGTGCGGGGCCCGCGCCGGCATGGGATGCGGCAGCCTTGGCCGCGTGAGGAACGGCGGCGGGACCCCGAAGAACGGCAGGAACGGCGGCCAGGGGGGCCGGGGGGCCAGCTGCGCCGCCGCCGCCGCGTACAGCTGCAGCGGCGCCGGCAGCCCGCCCTCCAGCACCATGCCGCTACCTTCCCTCCTCGCACCCGATATCTTGACCACAACGCTCACCTAACAACCAATCCCATTCTCTAATGTCATTTTTAAAACACCAATTTTTTTTTAATTTGTTTCTTTCTTTCTTGAGTCACTACGCAGTCCAAGCACTAACACAAGATGCAACACTGGCGCGCGTCGCGTTCGGCCGGTACTACGGAGTGCTCGGGCCTCCACGCCGCGCCCGCCACTGCGATGGCGCGCCAGGGGGCGGGGTCTCCTCACCCCCCACCCGCCTCGCCTACACCCCCACCACCACTGAAATTAATTCTCCGCCTCCTTCATATCATAGATTTATTTCTCCGACAGCACATCGCGCCCGCTGCTAAACGCTTTCAAACCTTATGCCGTGAAGTTACAGATCTGTATTGAATAACGGCCCATAAATTAAGGGACGGCATACATTGAATTAACGGTAACATAGGCGACGGGCGGTGGTAAGTTAAAATAAACCTTATTTCTATTGTGATAACGTTCGTTATCGCAGGATAGGGAGTCTAACATGGGATTTATAGGGTTGCCGTAAGTTTGCGGGCCCGTGGGGTTGTCATAATCTTTTTTAGCCGCATGGCGCGCCGCTATACAGTGACATGTAGAGTATCGGGAAGGAGTTATGTTATGGAATGTTTCCGTAGCGTAAAGGTTCGCGTTTTGCCATTGCCCTTTTAGGTACCTACTTACCTACACGTTGGAAGATAACTTATGTCGTACCCAAAGATTTGACAGTAGGTAGACGTAGACAAGTAGAGAGTTATTACCTGAACCCAAAGACTTAATTTAATTCCGGAACAGCTTCAAAACTCATTTATAAAATTATGATTGATCTGTGATCTATTCTACCGGCTGAGATGAAAGGTGTTTATTAACTGTAATAAACGAGGAAAAAAATATATATTCATAGGAATTGTTTGGAGGTAGTAACGGGTTATATTTTAGATTTCACCCATTCTTTTAATTTGACAGGTGATTGTGATGGGCGAGCAATCATCCGCTGAGCGGACAGCGGCACAGAGATGCCCACAATGGCGTTGCGTAAAACTAGATTACGACGCCTCCCAATCGCTCTAATGACGGACAAACTATCAATCATACAGAATTAACACGTTTCAGATTATATTTTTGACAGTGATGAATCATAAGCGGCCGAAAGGCAATCAATTTCACAACCAATTCCTTATTCCATTAAACAAAAAAGTAATAACGTAATTGACATAAATAATAATAAAATATGTCAAGACAGCGTAACGAGCGTTCGGACGCGACATGACAGCTCTATCAGGGATCTGGTACTGAGTGTGTCGGGGGGCGGGGCGGGCGGCGAGCGGCGCGCCCATTGGTGGAGCTGTGCGGGGGGGTGGGGCGGGGCCGCGCGGCTCAGCCTTGCATGAATTTAATTAGTGCGAGGAGCACCTCGAGCGCATTAGGAGCCGCGATGGGCGAAGCAATAAAAGATATAAAGGAATGAGTATAAATTAAAAGTTAAATAGAGAACGCTGCGTGCGAGCGAGAGGGCGACACACCCCCTCTCGGTCCCTCGCTCGGCTCGTAATTGTTTGACGATCTTATTAGTATCAGTTAAAATGTCGTTCTCTCTTTTTCTCGCGCGAATTTAATTACTTTTTAATTAGAGCGTTGGTTAATTAGAGTTTTGCAGGATTCGCTCCGGGTTCCGCGGTCTGTTTTCGCCATTGTCATTTTTGCGGTTTAGGATAATCGGGTTATTGATTGAGTTCGGTTTAAGTTTTTGATATAAATTTGTTGTTTTTTTGTAATTTTACCGCTTATTATTTTAACTGAAACATCTATTCATAATAAGATATTATTCAATTGACTTTTTTAATTATACCTAAGTATTTAATGTTTAGGCTGTCTTTTATTGGGTAGGTTTATTTTAATATTTTATACAACCTTTTTTTTCACAAATAGTAAATAAAAAAAATTAAAAAAATACAAGTATTTGATCTAACTTGAACGTCATTCACAAAGTTTATAAGACTTCGTTATACCTACAAAGTTCTAAGCTCTAAGTTAAATGCTTAAATCTAGACCTATACCTCTGCCTTACCCTTCAGGGATTTCAGGCGTAGTGTTATGTAATAAAGCCTTAAGACTAAAACTAATAAAGACTCGCTTCTTAGTCAGATGAATGTTTTAAACTAAGAGTGCATCATTGCAATAAATGGGCGTTATTTTTTGCCAAAGCATAGACGCCAGGTCGCATAGCCGACGCGTATGCAACGCGTAGTCAACTCTTAGTCAAGGCTTAGACGCGTAGACGACGTTTCTTAATTTAAATAGGCAAATAAGTTATAAATGCCATTCGACGAGGAATGGCCAGCGCATACCGGGGACGGACACAGCAGAGCATTTGATCTTTTTTTTTTATTCAGCCTTATCTGTCCCACTGCTGGGCAAAGGCCTCCCCCATGGCTTATTCTATCTTTAACCAACGTATATTCATACGTTGCTATTGGAAACGAGAAACAGTTTCCTATGTTCAATGCTGCGAATGGAAATGCCCTTTATTGCCTTGGAGTCGATATGGATATCCTCACCATTTCCCAAGATACTGGGTAAGGGCAGGCTCTAGTAAATACATCTTTATATAAATAATTCTACTATACCTACGTGTGTATGTCACTGAACTGCTGGACCGATTTGAATGTTTTTTTTTGTATGCGTTTGGGTGGCGCCTTGGATGACTTAGATTCACAAATCAGCACGCTACGGCCAATAGGAGCGGAGCAGCAATGAAAAATGTTGCGAAAACGGGGAAAATGTGACGCAGACGAAGTTGCGCGGGACAGCTAGTATTAATATAAGTATTAAACACTATCAGCAATGACAAATAGAAAAACAATGTCATCATTCTCCAGCCCTTACAGCATAAACAATGAAAAATAAACGATAATTTTCCTAAACATTTTTATATATTCATAAACCGACATTATATAAACATGAGAATTCCTGTGTGGTGGATTACGGCACATACTGCATCACAGAAGTAGACCTGGGAAACGTTATAGACAGATAACGCATCGGAGCTTTCCCCATATCCCACTACTGGACAATGGTTTCTACAATTGGGTGCCAGCCCATTAAGCTTATCTCACTCATGATGCCATCTATCTGATTTCGGCCACAGCGAGTGTCTTCGATGACTCTCGAGTGTGATTATCGAGAGCTTTGGTCTGCTGCTCATGAGCTCTCAAGTGGCCAGCGTATCCAGCTTTACTAAAAAAAAACTCTGAGCACAAAGCGGTCGTTACTACGACATTATTTACAAACTACAAATAGATATAAAATAAAATATGTATAAGTATCAAAATTACAGGGCGTCAAAAAATTCGTACACATCGCTGTCAACAGGAAAAGTGCCCAGAAGGCATTGCCGCATTGCCACGTTGGATGGCAAAGTTTAATCTTTGGCCAAAAAAAAAAGGCCAGCCCTCTGGTCGCGTGAACAGTCGACCAACCGCTTGGCGATATCCCGAAACACAACATGGCCTTAGTGTTCCAACCCGAAACGTCTCAAATACATAATTACCAATTAAATTATTATTTTTGCGCCGTTTAAGGTTTTCAGCGCCTGCAGCAGCCGCCCCAGCGCAGCTCACCGTACTGGGAAGATGGGATGGCACTAGGGTGTCGACGCAAGTCGCATCCCACACCAAAGGCCAACCCAACTTCCATTGCATTATGGTCATACTTACTTAATACTTAAAATACCTACATGAAATCACGCATTTTCTCAGGAGTGTAGGCAGAATCTACTGAATGCCACCAGCTACAATCATTTTTTTTTTACGATGAGAAATTATCAAATGACTTCTCCCGCTCTGGGCGGAGCGGAAGGGAGTGTCAGACTTGACTGACTAAAGCCCATCCATGTTCCTTCTTAGCCCTTTGCGTTCCAGGGCCACGGGATCTCTTTTGAACAACCCGCAGCCCTGGCAGGACCAGCTACAATCCTTACGTATGTATGCCTTGTGGCTCGCCACGTTCATACATCTGGTCATACATGCACGCCAGCTGCGATTTATGATTCAAATTAAGTCATCATCTGCCTAGCCTTTTACCTATGTTGGTGTCAGCGCCCAGTCTAACCAGATGCAGCTGATTACCAGTATTTTACATGGAGCCCAGCTGAAATGATGATGATGATGACTGCATATATGATCTCCACAACCCAGTTAAGACCTCTTGTGTGTACCTCTTGGTAAGACTGGTTGTCAGACTTTCGGGCCACTGACTCACTGCAACGACTGTCAAAAATCTACAAATGGCAGCCAGGATCAACGGCTTAAGGTTCCTTCAAAAAGGCGAAACGCGACGCGACGCGCGACAAAACCGACGTGGAACGATTTCTATGAAAACGCGCGGGACTGTTCACACAGGCGCGGCGCGTTTTTTTGAACGCGCAAGTCACGCGTGCCACGCGGCACGCCGCGACTCACTCCGCGACAAGCAATTTACAAAAGATTCGTAGAACATTTTGTATGCAGCCGATGAGCCGACCCTGCCGCTCTCTGTCGCCCGGCGCCGCGCGGCTTCAACTCGTTGATCGATCCTAACGTAGCGAAAAGCGATAGAAAAATTGAAAATCGACTTTTTTATTTGATTGAAGTCCTTAGGACAACCCAATTATAAGATATCCTAATCTATCAGTTTTCGGTCTCTTTTCAATACGTTAGGACCGAGTAACCGATTCGATGCCACGCCGAGCCGCGTCTCGGCTGTCTCTAGGAGCCTTAAATGTGCTTTCCGGGGCACGGAGGAAACTCAGTATGTAATGGCTGGTCACCCATTTTAAAACCAACCTAGGCAAACTCGGCTTAACTAACTAAAGATCGACCTGACCGGCTGTTATTATTTAGCCACGAGTTCCTCCTTATGTAACTATTTTAAATTTTTCTTAAGGTAAAATAACTTCAAACATATTCAAGCATGCTTCACAACATTCATCACCAATTCCAGTTTAGATATCAACATCGTGAGCATATACCTCCGTCTCTTTCCAACACACGTGTCTCCCATCTCTCCTTCCCTCTCTCGTGATTAGGCGGGCCATGCACGAACACACCGTTAGTCCTCATTATGTCTGGCTTACGCTCGCCCGCGTTATGTATTGTTTGCTGGGGAATGGCCCGCTTTAGTTGTTTTATTGATGTTGCATTGTAAGGGTTGAAATGTCTATGTTTCTATTTGTGGGGTAAAGTAAAAGAAGGATATAAATAATTTCAAAGGCGACTGGAAAATCTGTTACTACCTACTTGCCTTTTTGTGGAAGTTATGAACGAACAATCAGTCTATAATTTTATTGTATTTTCTCGAGTAATTCTTAATGTTTGTAGTTTCATTCATAATGTATGATCACTTGTGCCTTTATTTTATTTTTTCTAAACTTGACATGTAATCTTAATCATTAATAAATAAACTAAACTAAACTATCTGAAGAATACTTACCTTGTAGCTAACTAAAACCACGACTTTTTTTTTATCTGCTCTGTCGTGCTGCTGGTATAGGATGAATTGAAAAAGTTGTCTTTTTCGTAGACCTCTCGTAGCGCTACCGGGCGGCGTAGCACGCGTGCAACGCTACGCACAAAACTACACAAAATGACGTAGTACTATATATAGATAAATGTGATGTACTACATCACATTTATCGCACAGTCAGAACGAAAGTGACTGATCTCAAAATTACGGTGAATTGCTTTATATACCTAAAACTATTCCTACTTATAACATGGGATATCGTCAGATAAATAAAAAAAAAATATTAAAAGACTCGATACTCAACAGTTTAATAAAAATTTAAACAGGCCTTAAGTCTTTCGATTTTTCAGGTACCCTAGGGGAAAACCCTTAAATAATCACAAAGGTAAAGCTGTTCAGAGCATTTTAAAGGCTCTTATTTCATAAAAAGCACCATCCTTAATAACCAAGAGACCACACATCAATTAGAATAAGTCCCGTAAGTACTTAAACACGTGATTTATGAACAGATATCATAATCTATACAATTACTGCACGCTATAAAGATAATACTAGCTGTGAACTTGTGACTGTACATTTTACTAGCACTAATATCGTTCTAAGACCTATGTCATAAACTCATAACATATTTTATGTGTTAGACCACACGCGGGCACGAGCATTATTAAAATGATTATTGGTATGAAAACAATAATATTATGAGGGAAAACACTTTATTCTTTAATACCCATTTATTATACCTCCCATACAGCCAGATCACCATCATCATTCATCATCATTTCAGCCCAAAAGACGTCCACTGCTGGACATAAGCCTCTCCCAAGTGTCGCCACATTGACATTTTGAGGGGTTTTGCCATAATCGCCACGCTTGGCAGGCGGGTTGGCGATCGCAGTACGTTTGTTACAAAAGCACAGAGAACGCTGCTGCCCATTCTTTGGCAAGTCCCTTAGTCGCCTCTTACGACACCCACGGGAAGATATGGGATGGTGCTATTCTTTACGTCCGGCTCCATGCAGAATGGATCACCATCGTTCGGTACAAAACCTCTACGGTTCCTGGTAGACCATTTTGTTCCCAAGATGAGCAAGTCACTATGGTTCGTCCTGACAACACCATTCTCTTGCCTTTATCCCAATGCTTTTTTTTTTTCGTTGCCCCACTCTAGAAATTCCTCCTGTATCGTGGGTGCGTTTACAAACATTTAAACTCACATACACAAACAGCCAGACCCGGAACAGCCATCTGTTGGCCTTACAAATATTTGTTCCGTGCGGGGATCGAACCCGTGACTCGCAGCTCAGCAATCAATCGCTCAACCACTGCGCCAATCGTGCCGTCAATTCATTTAAGGTCGGCGCAGCATGTCTCCTTTTTGTGTACTTTTCTATTACTCGCCATCTCATCAAACATGTCCTTCATTGCATATCATCTTCACACAGTCCATCCATCGTTTCTTTGGTTTTCACACATACGGGGTTGTTTTTAGGGTTCCGTACCCAAAGTGTCAAACGGGACCCTATTACTGAGACTTCGCTGTCCGTCCGCCCGTCCGTCCGTCTGTCACCAGGTTGTATCTCATGAACCTTGATAGTTAGCCAGTTGAAATTTCTACAGATTGTGTATTACTGTTGCTGCTACAACAACAAATAATAAAATCAGAATAAAATAAATATTTAATTAAGGGGGCTCCCATACAACGAACTGATTTTTTTGCTCGTCTTTATAAACAATGGTACGGAACCCTTCGTGCGAGAGTCCGACTCGCACTTGGCCGGTTTTTTAAATTCAATCTTAGTCGAATGATACACATACACTCATGCGCAAGTACCAACACAATCTCAACTCCTTCGATCTCTTTTCCATTTCCGCACGTCACGTCACGTCAAACTAAAACGTTTATAAATATTGATAACGCAAGATGGATGGTCCGCACGCGCGGCTCCAATTGATTTAAAATTAAATACACAATGTTTGTCTATGATTGATGCATGTCACGCCTTCCCTGGGAACGGGTTGGGGTAACCTTGCTAAATGGATATTTTTTGCGCATTTCTGTACGGTCCAGTGGGCACAGTCATTAGGAAAGGGTTTGAGGGAATCTCGTTTAAATTGAGTTTAGTTGAGATGTCGACGAGAATGTCGTGTTGACGGGCTTTGATGAATTATTTTTGAGGTGATACTTTCATGGAATCACGAATTTCTATTGACCATATGACAACGGATTAATAGAATCATGATCAGCGGCTATTATTCCCACTGCTGGGAGTGCTGGAACACAGGTCTCCTCAAGGCATACGGCTAATTCACCTCGCAGGTCCAGGGTGGGTGTCACATTTCTTCGACTTATCGGTTTCCTCACGATGTTTTAGACAACAACGCATTAAAAGTTCTTAGATCAGTTGAAGGCAGTAGTGTGCCAGTTAGAGATAATGTTTATATTTTACCTGTCCATTAATTGGCACACTTTTTTTTTGTACGTTGCCCCACACTTGGAATTTCTCCTGCAGCGTCGGTGCGTTTACAAACATTTAAACTCACATACACAAACTACCAAACCCGGAACATCTATCGGCCATACAAATATTTGTTCCGTGCGGGGATCGAACCCGCGACACGCAACGCAGCAGTCGATCGCTTAGTCACTGCGCCAACCGTGCTGTCATCTTCATCGTCACTTCTTCTGCTATAGTCGTTTCCAGACTAAGCAGGATCGTAACCCACCTAAGCTTTTGTTGCAAAGCAGCTGCCATTTTATACTATAGTTTATTAAGCTAGATATAACTTCAACTTAGTCGTAGGCAGGTGATCGATATACTTAAATTGAGTGATTGTATATACTTATGAGCCTGGCACAGGATCCTGGAGATGTATGGTCAGCAGTGAGAGTAGTTTGAAGGCAGTACCGTCTTTCTGTGAAGAAGTGACCTCACAGATGGAGCGGATCCGGGAAGAAGACTCCCTCGAGGACCTCATCCGCCGCCAGAAGGATGGGCGCCTTTACAAGAGCCAGCGGGTCATGTGCTATAGATCCCGGACATCACCAAGAAGGAGGAGGCGAAACCCATCGCTGAGAGCTCGCGAACGTCATGCAAAGCAGTACTCGGGCCCTTCCTTAAAAACAGCGGGAAGTTGGCAAAGAAAAGAAGAAGAGTTTTTTGTAGGTGTGAGTCCCTACACCAGTAAAGGAGGGTGTGGATAATTATGGTATTGTCATTAACACTAGAAACAGGATATTTACCATGTTTACTATTTCTTATTCTGTATGGTGTCGGATGTAAAGAATAGCACCATCCCATATCTTCCCGTGGGTGTCGTAAGAGGCGACTAAGGGACTTGCCAGGGAATAGCCAGGAGCGTGCTCTGTGCTTTTGTAACAACCGTACTGCGATCGCCAACCCGCCTGCCAAGCGTGGCAATTATGGCAAAACCCTCCAAAATGTCAATGTGGCGACACTTGGGGGAGGCCTATGTCCAGCAGTGGACGTCTTTTGGGCTGAAATGATGATGACTATTTCAGTGTTGAGTTCGTTGAGTGTTGTAACAGCGCCGAAATATAGGAAACTTATAACAAATAGTAAACATGGCGAATATCCACAAGTGTTATTGATAGTGTAAGTGACAATGTAAGTTTAAAAACTTATGTTTATTCAAACTTTGTCCTAGTTTTAGAAGAGACAAAAATCAAACCTCTGTTAGCACATTAAAATGAAAATAAACATCAACACCAATAAAACCATACCCAAACAGTACATAATTAACTGACATGAAACACAGCCACTCAACTTCGGAGAGCAAGTCAAAAAGCGGCCAGATTCATAATCTTGTTAGCACTCAAATTTGCATTAATTAAGGCGTTGAGGCCTCACAGTTGTGTCTAAACTCTCTGAGGGTAGTCGAGGGTTGGGAAGGGGTGCTAGAGGGTTGGTGGGGGTGTTAGATAATATTCAAATGGTACATGTAACGACGCGGCTGCCGCTTGAGCCCCGCCGCCCGCAAGCAATATAGAGGTACAATCGGGGTGACAAGTGTTAGAGGTTGTATTTACTTTGCAGGTTTTATAATAATAAGCTTGTAGGTACAAAAGTTGTTCCATCTGTGGAAAGGTTGCCATAATTACATGCCGAGTTTCCTCCGTGCCTCGGAAAGCAATTAACGTGCAGGAAACTCGTTGGTCGCGGCTGCCATTTATAGATCTTTGACAGCCGTTACGAGTAGTCAGAAGCCGAAAGTCTGACATCCAGTCTTACCAAGGGGTATCTTATTACCCAGTTACTGGGTTGTGGTGGTCAGATAGGCAGTCGCTTCAAGTAAAATACTGGTACTCAGCTGTATCCGGTTGGACTGGAAGCCGACCCCAAAATAGTTTGAGACAACACTAGCCAGATGATGACATTAGCTTGTACAAGTACCTGGGTTGATGAGGTCAGATAGGTAGTCGCTTCATGTAACACAACGATACATAACCGTATCCGGTTAGAAAGGAAGCCGACCCAAATATTCTGTAGTTGGGAAAAGGCTAGGTAGACATCGGATTATATGAATACATTTTTGCATTTGTAAATACACATAACATGCAGTTTTTATAGCGTTTTGCATATTTTAGTACCTTATCATCGGTATAGCGTATATCAGAGTTAAACATGATAAGCTTGTTGCATTTTTCTTCTGTGCAAGTCCTTGGAAATATTGTAATAAATGATTGATCAAATGGAATTGGGCGGGAACGTAGCAGACGACATAAGCATATACTATATGGAACGGCAATCATTATTCTATATAATAAATTAAGTGTGCACACAGCTCCATCAAGTAGTTACCCCCCGGCCTACTCCGCCGAAGTGTTCAGAGATTACAACATAGGTACTGACGCTGTCTGTAGGTACATGCAGTCGGTGGCCCGAAACTCTGAGAACCAGTCTTACTAATAGGAATCGTATTACCCAGTGCTAAGTGGAGATCAGTTAGTCAGTCGCTCCATGTAAAATACTGGTATTCAGCTGCATCCGGTAAGACTGGAAGCAGACTAACATGGTTGGGAAAAGACTAGGCAGATGATGATGGGTGCCATGCCTGAACTAAACGGTCAATATTCATTGTCAATATCATTTGTTGCCACTGCTGGGACACAGGCGTCCTCTCTATGAGAGGGAGTGGGCTGTAATCCACTACGCGGGCCCAGTGCGGGCTGGCAGATGTCATATGTCTTCGAATTTTTAGTTCTAGGACATGCCGGTTTCCCCTCGATGTTTTCCTTCACCATTTTTGAGGGCAGCGGTGATGAAAAAATTACACAAAGTTATGCCGCCTGGGTTCGAACCCACGGCTTACTGCTCGTAAGTCGGGGCTGCCACCACTGGGCCACCGCTACTCTCAACGGTCAATATTATAAAACCATAAATACCACATCACCAACACTTGTGCACCCCACAGTACTCGAGTGAGAGCACCGAGGGTGCGCTCGACAATTTCCTCGTCGGGTAATTCACTAGGATTTAATTTAAATTAGTTTTGGCTTGGCTTAATAGCTTCCCCCCCAATGGGGGAGGTGAGTGGTGGTAGGACGTGGCGCCGCTCCAAACGATGTATTCTGATGTTCAGATCGGCTGCTCTTTGGATGTTGATTTTCGATAGCTGTTTAGTAGAGTTAATTGGTTTAGTGGCTGTTCTTATTTACTTTTATAGTGATCTTTTGGGGATCTTTTCCGTGCCTCGGAAAGCACGTTAACCCGTTGGTCCCGGCTGTCATTTGTAGATCTTTGACAGCCGTTACGAGTAGTCACAAGCCAAAAATCTTACATCCAGTCTCACCAAGGGGTATCGTATTACCCAGTTACTGGATTGTGGATGTCAGATAGGCAGTCGCTCATGTAAAATACTGTTACTCAGCTGCATCCGGTTAGACTGGAAGCCAGCCCCAAAATAGTTTGGGAAAAGGCTAGGCAGATAGATGATGAGTGATCTTTTGGGGACATAGTGTTGATGTTGTATTGTTACCTTATAAGTGGGCAAACCGTAACCAATGGATGGGTAAGGGAGAGTTTGAGAGATTTTCAAATGATACCGTTAAAAGCCTGCTAGACTATCGTTGATCCCTTGTTGGTCCAGAGGTCGCGAGCGTGACTGCTAAGCATGAAGTCCAGGGTTGGATTTCCAGGTGAGGCACAGTGTTATTGGATTTTTATATCAGGAATTTCTCAGTTGCAGTCATGGAGGCTAGATTTGTGCCCAGTTGAATGCAAAAGACTCGCCTGCCATTACATGGGACTTTAATATAACCGGCGAAATTTGGGTACATTAAATGTAAATGTACACATCAAATGAGCAGATTGAACTATTAAAAGCACCATTTTCGTCGCCAAATTTTGGGCTGACTCAATTGAAATTGTCATCGACACGCTAACAAGACGCAGAAAGTACACATCTGCCTATTACTTCGCGTATTACAGGTGTGATGCTATATTTAAAACATTTCCACAATTTAAATCAAGTTGCCATCCCTCCTTCCTCTTCAATACCCTGTCTCGTCTCTCAGAATACAGCCGTTTGAACTCCGTCGGTGACTAGAGAGGAAGTCGCACCCCCCAACCTAATTATTTGTGTCGCTTTTAAAACGCCACCAATTATAACGCCCCGTTACGCCTCGATAATAACTACTGCCAAAACTTTACATAAGTGTTACTGGAAAATAATGATCAGACGTTTACAGTAAAAGAAGTTTGGACTCCGAAAACTGCAACTGATGTAGTGTACATTTTAAACAGACGTCTGACAAGGTCACTAACACTATCATTACAAACGTTTACACCTTACGGCATTTCATGCAAACTTTCAAGTCCTTATTTTCCGAAATGACTTAACCGATTGTATTGAAACTTAATACGCATAATTAGGATACATAGGTCTAAAAAGTTACTAAAAACATTTTCGAAGTGTCTGTTTCCATAGATAATTTATAATCGGTCTAATTTAACTGTAACACTATTTTTGGAAAATGTATTTAAGTAAGCAATTTTTGGGAGTTCTTGGCTACCAATTAAGTAGATGATATTCATCTAATAATAATTAATTAGTACTGCCCCAAATATTTAGAATTACGTCTTGCTGTCGACTGTACTCATAGATCAGTCAGTTCAAAATCTGTGGCTAATAGTATTTTATACGAAAAGGAACATTCACGCAAATCGCTTTTTTTCACAAAATTAATTCAACATGCGTGAATTCCTTAGATACAAAACAAATTTTCTGTCTTTGCTCAAGAAACAACAGGAAACAGAATTAACACTAAAATTACAACCAAACCTCTAAAAACTCCATTACTGAGTAAACAACCCCCCACCTAATTATTTGTGTCTCCTTTAAATCGCCGACAATTATATAACCATCACGTGAAACACTACACACTGAAACATCCTGAAATGTCCGTAATAACTGTTTGTAGTCAAAACTTTTCGTAAGGATACTGCATATAAACGGTCTGGGACGCTTTGGTATGTTAATAAGGGACTGTGGGACAATTTAGAGGAGATGTAGTGAGTGTAATGTGTAGGAACTAAGTAATAACAGCCACCTGGGTCGATATTCAGGTTAAGCCACGCTTCCCTAGGTTAGTCCGTAGATGGGTTAACAACCATTACATACCCAGTTTCCTTTTTCCCTCGGAAAGCACGTCAAGCCGTTGGTCCCGACTGTCATTTGTAGATCTTGAAAGTCGTTTCAAGTAGTCAGTAGCCCGAAAGTCTGACAACCAGTCTTACCAAGGGGTATCGTATTACCCATATTACCCAGTACAAATTGAGTTGTGCAGATTAGATAGGCAGTCGCTCCATGTAATACTCGAATTAAACTGCATCCGGTTAGACTGGAAGCCGACGCAACTTAGTTGGGAAAAAGCTAGGCAGACGATGATGGTCTCAAACTGAAACTTAACTCAAGAAGCCCCAGATAAAATAGGCATCAATATTCAACTTACAAATACTGTGATCACTGCACGACAGTTTCGAAAGAAAGAAAAAACGTTTATTGGCGCCATCGCCACAAGTACATACAATATTAAAGAAAAAAAAAAAAAAACTTAATACTAAACAAGAAATACTGTGTGACTCAAGGTAGCGCCAAATAGGCCCAGTTCAGCATAATGCCGGACAACTAGTGCCCGACGCTGGTTTTCAACTGAACCTAAATGGTGAGTGTACGGATGTCAGTAAATACAGTAATTATATAAATATTGTGTACGACATGATAAACACCCGCTGTCAAACATCACCTAGTGACATTGTCGTTTATCCTGTGTAGTTAGGTTTCATATATGAAACCCGCTTCTACACTATTTACAGCTAATTGCAGTAAGGTTTTGGCCTAGGCAAGTCATCAAAGCCTAACAAGCGGCAGATTGCCAGCCAGGTTATCATCTAAGCACCTGAATCACCCTATTATCAAGCAGATTGCTGCACTTCAAGTTTAGCTATACGTAAGGAGGATCAGTATAACATGATACCGGAATCAAAATCTATACATATACCTACATACATACATACAAATAAATAAAATTGAAGTTTCTGTTTGTAATATTAAAATAACCGCTTTTTACTACATGCATATGAATGTATATACGGTACATATTTCAAAATATTTTTTTTTGAAATTTTTGTCTGTCTCTCTGTCTGTTTGTTCCGGCTAATCTCTGGAACAGCTGAACCGATTTTGACGGTACTTTCACTAGTAGATAGCTGATGTAATATGGAGTAACATAAGCTACTTCTATTTAAAAATAGAGAAAAATATAAATCTATAGAAAAAATCTAAAATATAATAAAAATGCAAAAGCGAAAAATAAACTAAATAACTTTTACTGTAGAGAAGTATGGAAGACATGCTGCGCAGACCCCGAATAAATTGGGGTAAGGCGAGAACGATCATGATGATAAATAGTAGGGTGACACAAAGTTTAAGACTGGTTACTTGCCTTTTCCATGGTATAATAATAGGTATGCCTGTAACAAATCTTTCTAGTGTTTTTTTTTTCAGATGTGTTTGCTCATGACTCTAGTCTATGTCAGAGATGACAAAGAATTTTTTTTCATTTCAGCCTACCTAGATGAGGCAGGCTGAAATGAAAAAAAATTACCAATTTATACAAAATGATAATTCTCAAAATGACTATTTCTGAAAGTCGAAAGTTCATCACCACCGGTTCTCGGTTTCGGTCTTTTTAGGGTTCCTTACTTCGAAAGGAAAAAACGGAACCCTTATAGGATCACTTTGTTGTCCGTCCGTCCGTCTGTCCGTCTGTCTGTCTGTCAAGACCCTTTTTCTCAGGAACGCGTAGAGGTATCAAGCTTGCATTTATATCAAATACTCAGGTTTACTGTCCCTTAGAGCTGTGAAAAAATCAAACTTCTAAGCCAACGCAATCAAAATATACACTTGTTTATGCAGCAAATTTCCGCAAATTTTCGACTCTCGCAAGGGAATCAAAACCTACAGGGTACTTCCCGTGAACTCAGAATCTTGAAATTTGGTACGAAGCAGCGTCTTGTAGCACAGATAAAGGAAAAATTGCGAAAACAGTAAATTTTTAGTTACATAATGTAATAAAAATATTTTTAATTATTTAAATACGGAACCCTCGGTGCGCGAGTCCGACTCGCACTTGGACCTTGGACGTTGGTCGGTTTTTGTTTATGGTGGTTTACTTGCTTATTCTAACTAGCCAGCAGTACATCGTCATTCTTGTTTCTTAAGAATTTCCACTCGCAAATAATAAGTTATGTGCAGTACACAACTTTAATATTTAAACAGATTCCGAACACCAAACCCTACGCCTGCCGTCGGGTCCGAATCGTCCCGACTCGACTCGACTCGGACAGATGCGGTCGTTACACGTTATGGCACGTTTGGGAGACGCTCTCGCGAGACCAGCCGGTTATCACCGCACTGTGATTATATCTACCAAGTACTGATTTCAATGATGGCCGGAGACTCGAAAACTTTTATGGTGATTAATTATTAAGAGATGTGCTTGGTGTTTTTTTCTTGCTTTGAGTTTAGTGCTCAGTTGTTCTGGCTTAATTTATTTCGTATGTATCGTATTCTTAATTATTTGTAACAAAAACTATATTTCATAATAAAATGACTCTTTGATTATGTCTCCCACACAAATAATATATCACAAATAAAAACTAACACACTAAAAAAAAAGAACAAAAGATTACTAATACCATAAAATCAACAACATTTTATACAACGGTAACATGATTAAAATATCCGTTTTTTATAATATAAAAACACGCGTAGAAGCGGAACTTAATTTAGGAAATGAACTCACAATCGCCCAATATATTTTTACGATCCATCCATCAGTGTTTATCGCCACATCATTGTGACGTTTGCTCGTAACCCTAAACGTTAAAGACGCTTCGTGTTGTAAAATAAAAGATTCAAAAGAAATGAGAATATAACTAGAACATTTTATTATTCATTTACAGTAAATACAAAGGTTTTTACGATCTGATGGTGTTATGTAGTATGGTTTTCATCGTCATTTTAATAGAATTGAGTTGGGCTTTGGGCACGAAAAGAGAAGAGGAAAAATTCTGAGTTTGTTATTGGCTATGTATGCCGTTCAGGAATTATGATGAGGAATGATGTGTTATATTTGCAAGGACAAAGATAAAAACACTCAATTTAAGACAACTCAAACCCCTCCACTAGTAAAATTTATTGCTACGATAATCCAAAAAAAAAGTGGCGTAACACTGTAAGCCTACATTTCGATAACCAAATAACCGAACAGCATGAGTGACAGGTGTCGAGTTAACAGCTTTTATTACGCTAAATAAAGATTTAGATAACGTATTTCGGTAACCGCTAAAAGAACCATAAACAATGGTCCTGTCTGTAACCGCAGCACCGTGACACATGTTTCAATTATTCTTATCTGTTATCTCTTTTCGAACGCATTTAACCCATCTCTATTTACAATTATCAAGTCTAATCCATTGCTGGGTTTTGTACCATTTGTTTAAAAAAAATCCGGTTCGAATCCTCGATGGAATGTAAATAAACGAAGGTCATTGAACGAAATTTCAATAGAGTACCGTTTAAAAGATTATCTGTTCGTATTCAGCCGCAATCGAAACCGACTTTTGTTGTAATAGTCACATCTGGCAAAATACTCGCCCCATTGCGGTGGGGGCCGGTTCGACCCGGGCGTCGTGAGTCAAGGGTTATGGTGACATTTGTTATTGTCCTCTTCAAATTAAAAATGTTACATTATTAAATCTGTTATTGCATCTTTATGAATGGGTTCTTTTGTATTGTTGAAAGGACATTATAAGTACCTAATAATACCCTAGAACCAAATAACCAACAAAACCTGCAATTTTTAGAAGTTCAGAAAGCATCTTTGACTGCGCGCTATGCTGTGTTAGTGAATTAATAGAAATAGGTCGTTTTGGTAAGATTATATTGGTTTTGCATATACCTAGTCAGTCAGTTCGTTGTTCTGGTTCTGTGCGAAAGTTCTTTTTTTGGTGTAATAAGTGCCTCACCTGGTGTCAGAGTTTTTAGCCGTCCATGGGCCTCTGACTTGACTTTACATGCCGTCGAGTAATATCTCTCGTTGTGTCATGTTGGTTTCTTCACGATGTTGGCCTTCACCGAAGCTAGTGATAATTATACAATACTCGCATGAATCCAAAAAATCAGAGGTTCGAACTCGTGACTATGTCTTGGCATGCGAGAGTTGTGGCACAGTGAAGCTACTGGAATTAATGATATAAGTATTTTGCTAAGTTTGTCATAGTCCTGTTACTAAAACCGTCAGAATAAGGTTCAGCTGTGCAAAGGTACGTTAGAACCGTCATACCATCTCATAATTTTGACTACGCTGCTTTTCATTCGCACTTACAACTATACGTTTATCTTCAGCCCCAGTGAATAAATCTCTCATTCTAACTAAACCCTCTACAGCAAAAATCCTTTCAACCCTTTATACGAGTACATACATAGTGGTTACGTGTTCAATTTGTATTCAGATCATGAGTGCGCAGCCTTAGGAGCGCAGCGACGAAGTAAGACCTTGTAAAAAAATAATATATTGCCGGGAAAGCGCGCGAAATGATGAAAAATGGCCGCCATGGCCGATTCCCGCGCTCGAATCTCGACGTCATTAGTTGGTGGACGCCGTAAATTTTATCTACGAAGAAAAACAATGTACGGAAAATTTTAGGAAAAGGAAAGGAATAGTATATGAGGAAATACTTATGTAAAAGATGGCTGATTGAAGATCTTGTTGTAAGACTTTTGTTTACGAACGGCTATAATTCAGTGGGATTGTTAACGTTGTAGATCAGTTCGTTGAGTCTATTGCCTAATCAATATCATTTAAACTGACAACGGGATAATTACCATGTCTACTATTTGTTTTGAGTTTCCGATATTTCCCCCAAACTTTACCTACCTTTCTTTTTTACTTTTATTTTTTTTTAACTTTCTTTCTCTATTGTTTTTAATTATCCCATTTCCAGTTTTAATGACAGTGTTAGTGATCATGTTTTTGTAGTTTAAAAACTAATGCATCATCGATGTGCTGTAACCCAGATACATACCTATACATCTACACGCAAACCTTTTTGAAGACGAAGCCCCAATTTCCTATAACCCTTCATACGTTCTGATAAACATTTTCCACAAGCAAATCATCTCACAAGCTAGGCGTTGTTAGTTTGTTACTGAAACTCACTAGGGGGCGTTACAGAAGTGGCTTTTCATTTTCCCTCCCGCAACGAATTTTATTTATTTTTCATCGCCCGCGGCACCCCGATATTATATCAGCCATTTTGTTCATTTTTATTGCACCCGCACAAATGCACCTATTATTTTTTAGAAAATTTGCATAATATTGTTTGAAGGTAGGGTTTGTACCTACTTACATGATAAATAACGTAATTGCAAGCATGTATTTAGGCTTAGAACATAAATTTAGGCTTAAATACTAAGTTCAATCAATAAAATGGAGTAAAAAAAGTAACACTTTGTGACTGTGCTTCTAAATATGACCTGATAGGTACATTTAAGGTATGATCATTATATCTATGGTTGCTTGAAATTGTTTGTCTATACCCACTCTGGCTTCAGCTAATTAACTCCCGTGAAGTATTATAACTTGACTAAAAGCACGGATTCCAGTTCTGAGATCGAACCATTGGAGTCAAGTATTAATTCGTTTTAGAGTCAGAGTAGAACTCAGGTTACAAGGTAACGACTCAAGTCAATTTTTAGGTTAAGCGTTGCTTACCTAGGTTGTATCGTGGATGGGTGACCACCCATTACATATCGAGTTTCCTCCATGCCTCAAGCTCGTTAAGCCGTTGGTCCCGGCTTTCATTTGTAGATCTTTGACAGTCGTTACCGGTAGTCAGTTGCCCGAAGGTCTGTTTTGATATACTAATAGCGTAATTTCGGGCTGAAGGTATTCGCGAGTTCTTCGGAAGATTGACCAGGATTTCGGTACTGTAAAATAATCAAAATTTAAATGACGAGCTAATTATTCTCTCTATAGTTGAGCTAGGATGTCCGAAAACCAAAAATGTTATGATGTTTAGCCTCGGCGAGCACTGTCATCAAAATGGCGATGGTCGTATTTACACATTTGGATTATATAAATGTACATTAAGAAACTTGCCCGCTAAATAAAGAAGTTTCAATGACGTTGACATCTGAGCGTTTTAACTAACTCTCTTAATTAACGCACACTCATAGGATTTGATTGGCAGTGTAATAAATTTTCACATGCATAAGGATAAGTTAGTCAGCCAATGCCAAATTGTCAATAGACTCGACCAATACCTGAGGAGACTTCGTTAGGCAATCAAGGAATCAGAAAGCGGTACTCCTGAGCTCGTATTGTTTGGAGATTCCTTTCTCTGGAGCCCTGATCGCCGGTAGCTTAGACCCTATTCCAGTTACCAGTGGGCTACTATTTTTATATTTGTAAATAATTTTTTATGTAATTTTGTTACTCAAAATATTTTAAAATGTAAATAATAAGTATATTAGATGAATAAACGAAAAAGTTATGTCTTAAATGTTTGCCCCTTTCGGGTCACATTCCGAGCCAGCGAAGGTTTGTGTTTTCTGCCCCTGCCTAATAAATATACGATTTAAAACTAACAATAAAATGTACCAATCAATCCATTTTACCGCGTAAACTGTAAACAAGTACGTTAACATAGAACCAGCCACAAATCTAGCAGGTCTGAGCTCACGCCGCTCATAAAATGTATTGACCGCACGTTCCGCTTAGGACGCTTACGTTTTAGTAAGCCGATCCGACTGTATCGATGTCTTGGGCCGGGCTTATGCTTGAGCTGTACGGAAATAATGCAAAGAAGAGTTTTCCGTATACAACAAACAGTAGCAGACCTCAAATCGAAATTGTAGCAAAAACGTTTTGTAGTTTCTCGTTCACCATCTGTCTAGGCTTTTCCCAGGTATGTTGGGGTCGGCTTCCAGTCTAATCGCATGTAGCGGAATATCAGTATTTTACATGGAGTGACAGCCTATCTGACCTCCACAACCCAGTTACTGCTGGGTTATACGATGCCCCTTGGTAAGTCTGGTTGTAACAGAACGGATGTAGGTCAGATAGGCAGTCATCATCATCATCATCAGCCTATAATGTTCCCACTGCTGGGACACAGGCCTCTTCTCTGTGAGAGGGAGTGGGCTGTAATCCACCACGCGGGCCCAGTGCGGGTTGGTAGATGTCATAGATGTTGGTAGATAGGCAGTCGCTCCATGTAAAATACTGGTATTCAGCTGCATCCGATGAAGCTGGAAGCCGACACCAACATAATTGGGAAAAGGCTTGGCAGATAATGAAGGGTGACCTTTTAGGTCCCTGAAAATACTTATTTAAAGTTCTTGCTACACTGCCACATAGACCGTCCCAGAATTTCGCTTAGTCATGTACTAGGTACCTACTCGTATAAACACATTGCGCCCAATTTGACTCCGGTTGATACAACGCCATCTCGTGAGTCGTGAGCCAGTAACACTTCAGGTTACCGTCGAGGTACCTACACAACAACAACACAACACAACTTGGTTTGTGTAACTTTACATATGAATAGGTATTACTTTACTTATACAATTTGATTAAATTACAGTTTTAAATGTCATAAAAGTTTTCAAGTGATTTTTATTGTTTGTAAAGAAGGAGCGTGAGGTCCTCAGTTCGATTCCTGGGTTGGTCAAAGTGTTATAGGGTATTTCCATCAGGAATTTCTCAGTAGCAGCCACGGAGTCTGGATTTGTGCCCGGGTGATGACAATAGACTCGCCCCCCAGTAAATGGTACTTAAAAATAACTGTAGGCGAAATGTAGGTGTACTTGTTAAGTACACCTCTGCCTATGCCTTCGGGGATTATAAGGTGTGATGTTGTAAAGAAAGAATGTTAGTAATTCATTTTATTAAGATACTTAACAAAGATGTGAAAGAAATATTGTAGAAGGTAATTATTTACTGATACACTGAAAATACTGAATTTCTGTAAATTAAATCTGAAATGCAAGAGCCAATAACGTCTGAGGAATTGCCTAACTTTTGTTCTGAAACAGAGTATCGTTTCTAAAACCCGAATGCAATTTTCACCACCACGACTCTACAAACAAACAAATCATTGACTAATCCAAGCTTCTTAACAAATCACTGCCCAATAATAAATAGTTATTTTACACCATTATGCAAGCTGCGCCACTAATCCTTTTGTCTAATTTACGACTATCTGATACCAACAAACTTATCTTTCGTATCAATCAGTGAAAAGGGAGCTGACTGTACAGTCACCAACGAAAGTGCTAAGCCTGGTTCGTCCCTTGGAGCAAACACACGCGCTCGGCGCGTGCCGTCCCATTACATACACATTACGGAGATATTTGGACTATTACCGGACGGTTATCGTGTTATCTTCGGTATCGAATCATCCCGGATTATGTGGAGTCTGGGAAACTTACACAACCGATGTGCGATTAGTTACTGTTGTTTTTTTAAACTTTTAATTTATTGCAAGGCCATCAAACTATTTTGAACCGATACAAAAAGTGTTAAGTGGTATGAAACAAATACAGCGCAAAAAATCTTAAGCTATGTAAACACACGTTTACGTTAAGTCAGGTGTTATGCGAAACACAATGAAGTGAAAATCCTTACACAATATATTAAAATATAACAGCAAAAAGAACCCATACAATGCAATAAAAACGACAGTCATAACACCACTTTAATAAGAAACATTGCTTCCGATCCCCGACACCATCAAATTACAACAGACGAAGGGGAGGACTCACTTAAATATGAATCATTTCATTATAATGCCGTATTCAATCCGAGTAAACCTCACTTCATGTTGTTATATTACAACAAGGGGAGCGTACAAACATAAAAATGTATTATACTCGTGCACACTAAGCCCCGTGGAGACGATAACTGACACTTAATACCATAGAGCGTGACCGCATTACTCTGTGATCTATGGTCCGCGGATTCTGTGCGCACAACTTTATCTTTGAATCGCCATCGCCAAACTGTCAAAAATTGGAGGGAACCGAAATCGGTTTTGTGCAAAAGTGTATTTCGTTAATCTGCAGGGCACTTTATTCCTTAATACTTTGAATTAAAATGCATATTTGTGGAACTGTTTGTTTGAGCTGTGTTATTTTTTTCTTTTATTTGTTTACATGCGAACATCATATCTACATGTATAGGCGCAAGACAGAAAGTTGAATGGTTTGGTGTTCTTTTTGGTGTCGTGCGAGGGGAGGCCGAGGTTTTATGGGAACAGCAAATTCGGCACGTGTCAACCGATGGAATTAGCCGTAATACTTGCATTAATAAAGTGTGAAATTGCCACCGGCGGTCGGTGTTTGTTATAATTCTCTATTAGGCATTTTTTGAGCTTCGTCCCCCGGGAACGACTCGAAGTAAGCCAAATTGGATTGTTCTTTTGCGGATTAGGCGTATTTACAGAACCAGTTCCCCCACTTTTAGCGGAAAGTCGATCACTCGTAATAATCAAACAAATTATCGAGCGTAAATTAAGGTGGCTGACTGACTGCACCCATCCTGAGTTTTGAGTTAATTGTTGATGTTTTTATTTCAATTTTTTTAATTACATCAGTGTTGCTCGCTTGCGTGACGGTTGATATCTGGCTACAATGGCCGCAGCGTTGTATTTAATTCCGGCGTGGTTTTACGGTCACAGCATTTTATTGATTGCTCCGGCCAGTGAGCCGCGACGCCCCGGACTGGATAAACAAGGGCTAAAAAAATAATAAAAATAAAGATGGCGAACGAGGCACCGCCCCCCGCTGTGACGGTGGCTACCGTTTCCAAATGACATTCTCAACCGAATCAAGTGCTGTGCATCGTTGGACCAAAGATACTAATCGATATCGACGTGTAGAGCTAGCTTCTACTATTTCGGAATGTCCTATCACAGTAGTCAGTGTCTCTTCTTATCAGTTGGTTATAAACAGGAACCAAACACAAAGACAGGAAAATATAAACCTAACCTAACCCGATCAATTTAAAATGTCACTTTGCAGGAAGTTACAAAAAGTTGGGATAACAGAAATCAAAAAGTTTCAAAGAAGAACTAAAATCTCAACTACTAAATTGTATTCGGAGCAAACTAAACACTTGCTCAATATTTATATTGAGAACTACGTATAACTCGACTATCGATAAATCGTCGCAACCCTACAATTTTCCACAGCCAACCGAAGCAGTAAATCGATCGTAGTTTTTTTTTCAGTGAATCGTCTTTCAATTCTGACTTTGGTGATATCGTATCGACTTATTCAATTTTGAGGGGCATTCGCATTTGTCGTGGTTCGATCATTTCCGTCGATTTTTTATGGTATCGATGTCGATAGACGCTTCGACCGATTGGTCACGCGCATTCCTTCGAACTCGCTGATAGAATTTTCTTGTTGAGGAGTCAGGTGCATCGCAGGATCCCGAATGCGCACGAAGACTTACGAATACTCACGAAGTTGCTTCTTGAATGTGGGTAGTATTGAATTGTCTGGTTGATTGTTATTGTTACTGTTAGTAGCGGTAATTGCTGGCTGCAGTGCTTACTATGGCTACGTTTGATATTGTTGCACAAGTGGTACTTTAAGTTGGTAGTATATAGATAGGTAGGTAGCTAATCGAAGGTCGACGTAACCATATTCGACTTCATGATATTCGAAGTAAGAAAAGTGGATTGTAAAACCGTCACGCTTCTACTAACTTAGAAATGCACTGCATCTGAATAGAGTCAAAATGAAACTTTTATTATTATATTTGCTGTTAAAAATGTAGACAAAGGCTCATGGCGAGAAATCAAGCCATACATGTTCAGTATAACGTGACCTCGCTTTGTATGAGCTTCCCGTACAAGTGGCGATCAGCTTAATTTATTTTTGCATAATTTATCCTGATTGGTCTTCCTGCGTACCGTACACAATCAAATTTCGAATCTTGAAATACACCCGCCAATAGTTTGCCTTTGCTCTGTAAGCTAAATTAAGTATTTTTGGCCAAAGATATTTCGTTATTCATTAGGTTAGACAAATCCCAGTAGCACAAATTCCCTTAACAACAAACAACTTTACTCATCATTACAAAAATGTCAATCACAAAAAATCAAATTAATGTAAAAAAACATATAATCATTGGTGTACAATTAAGGCAGTTACAGACTCCCTGAGGGGTATATCAATTCCATGTATTTAGCACGGCGGCGTCGGATTGTTGTGTTGAAAACTATTAATTAATGTGCGCAAGAGTCGGTGCCCCGTCGTGACTGATCCTGCGCTCTGCATGGGGTCACCGACGTCCTTGATTGTAGAAACACCATGTATAGACGGCGTTAAATAAACTTCACACCTGCGTAGGATTTTGAATGATTAATAGAGCGATTTGTAAATTGGGACAGTAATTTGTGTATTTTTTAGGGTTCAATTTTAAAAGAAATAGCCAGCAACCTTGTTGAAAGAATAATGTTAGAATAGTTGTATTTAATTTTATTTATAAGAGCGTTACCACACCAATCGATAGATCGTCGATTGATGCCATCGATCGATGGTAGAATGGATTAGTCGACGTCGATCGATAGTAGGTAAAACTATCGATCGATTGTGACTATCCCGACTAAGAATCGATCATCGATTTAATAAAAAACCAGACATAAGCGAGTCGGACTCGCCCACCGAGGGTTCCGTACAAATTCACTTTTGTTATGCGCTTTAATTAAACCATATTTTTTTCATGATTTGTTAAAAATGGATAGTTTTCATATTTTTGCCTGTACTTGTATTTTACGAGGATATTACTTGCCAAATTTCATAGTTCTAGCTCAACGGGAAGTATCCTATACATTTTGATTCCCTTGAGAGGAGTGTCCAAATATATGTTTTTGCGGCATAAACGGCCGTATCATTTTTGCACTTTAACTTAGAAGTTTGATTTTTTCACAGCTTGAAGGGACTGTAGACCTACATATATAGTTTTAATTTCAACCCAATACCTCAACGTATTCCCGAGATAAAGGGTTTTGACAGACAGACGGACAACAAAGTGATCCTATAAGGGTTCCGTTTTTTCCTTTTGAGCTACGATTCCCTAAAAATTGACAACAATAGAGCAAAGAGTGCATACCATATGTTTACACATACAAACACGCCTATAATCCCCGAAGGGTAAGGCACAGGTCTACCTAATAATACACCCACATGGATATCGAATCCAGGACCTCTTTGTCAGCAGTCGCGATTACGTCTACTAGACCAACGAGGCAGTCATCGTCTAATTAGTATGAATATAACTAAATCTATCTGTTTTCGCAACATTTTACATTGCTGCTCCACTCCTATTGGTTGTAGCGTGATGATATATAGCCTATAGCCTTCCTCGATAAATGGTCTATTTACCACTGAAAGATTTTTTCAAATCGGACCAGTAGTTTCGGAGCCTATTCAATGCAAACAAACAAACAATCAAATCTTTCCTCTTTATAATATTATATTAGTTTAGATAAAATAACCACAAGATAATGACGGTTCGTGTTATCTAAGCACAACAAAGTTTTTGCAAATATTCCATTTCACTTTTGATGACGAAATTTCCCAAATTTACTTTACCATCTAGGATAGACTTATCTACCTCGTTATTTTTTTTATTTTTAATTCCTGTCATCCAAAAGTTGTCTGGAAAATATCGCTGTCAGCGATAAGACCGCCGTTGTAAGCATAAAATTAGCAGTTCTGTAAGCCCGTTATGTTTAATTTTTGGTGTACAATAAAGTTTTATTCTATTCTATTATATTCTACCTGAAACCAAAACCCATGGTCACACCACAACCACAATCACAATAAGACGAGATGTCTTCTCCCAATTCTACAAATTGATTCAGAACTTATTTGGTCCGTATCAAATGAGGCGTTCTGTTAGATTGGATGCTGGCATTCCTTTGTCATTCCAAGGGAGACGGGATCGAGTAAGAACTGGTATCGGTAAGGAATAGGGAAATAAAAACGAATGTGTGGCGAGTAAACTAATGAATAATCTTCTTAGCGTGTCGATGGCAATCTAAATTGTGTCGGCCCAGAACTGAGCCACTAGTTTGGTGCCCTCTGTAGCGTCCATCAGTTCCTGTAATATACAAACAGCTGGACACGCAGGATACGATTTTGAGTGCGGCATCGTGTGTGGAACAGCACCACATTCACACCAGGCAGAGTCATTAACATCACCAGGGAGACCTCACCAGGGAGATTCAGTAGTGAATCTCCCTGAGCAGGTTTTCCTGAATGATGATTTGTAGTTTATTTAGGAGCGCGTGGCTAAATAATAACCAGAGGTCGGAATTAGGTAGAGTTATTTTTGTACCTGCATCGAAATGTTCATATTAATATGGATCTTCCCTTGCGTGTGCGCATTGGAATTTTACAATTTCAGACATCCGATGTCAGATGGTTTAAATTGTGTAAAAGTAATTAACTCTTTTATTTAATAAATCACGTGATTTTTCTGCTCTTTAAAATTAATCTCGGGATTTGAGGCATATCCACTTTATTCTTTTGCTGTATGAAATCAGTGTAAGTACACAAATAACTCTACCTAATTCTGACCTCTAATAATAACAGCCGCTCGGATTAATCCTCAGGTTAAGCCGTGCTTACCTAAGTCGGTCTGTGGATAGGTGACAAGTTACATACCGAGTTTCCTCCGTTCTTTGGAAGCACGTTAAGCCGTTGGTCCCGGCTTTCATTTGTAGATCTTTGACAGTCGTTACAGGTAGTCAGTGGCCCGAAAGTCTGTCATCCAGTCTTACCAAAGGGTTTCGTATTATCCAGTTCTGACTGGGTTGTCGAGGTCAGATAGGCAGTAAATAGTGGTATCCAGCTGCGTACGGTTATACTGGAACCCGACCCCAATATGGTTGCGAAAAGGCTAGGCAGATGATGTTGATGACTTAAATTAAAAACCACAAAAAAAAACAAGACATGCTTGGATTAATTTATTAACGAAAACAAGCAAAGTTATAAATTTAAAAACAACTGAAGTTTTTATGGGGGGTGCAGCCGCCCCCACCCCTGGTGATGCCCATGGTGCCAAGTGACAAGATTTTAAATTTCGAATCGACCAGAACTCTGGAAGTTATTTATGATCTTCACACGGCTGAGCAGATTTTCTCGAAACATAGCTAAGAACACTCTCGATTAAAACAACTTTCAAACGAATTTTATCAAAATCGGTTCATCCGTTTGGGAGCTACGATGCCACGGACAGATACACAGATCCACAGATACAAGAGACACTCATCTTTATTAGTCGGGGGTTAAAACACAACTAAATGTAACTACATACATACTTATGAACCCAAGTAGGCTTGTAGAATTCATTCATAAACCAAATTCATTCATGTAATATTTAGCATCTTTACGTAACGGCATTAATAATCAAGATAACATCCTAAATGCAGCAATAATTTTGCGATCAATAAATAAAATTAAATGTAGGTGCGATTGCTGATCAAAACAAACCGTTCGCTTATCAATACATTATTTAAACATATTGTAAAAGGTCTTTAAGTTATTAGAACGGAAGCTGCAAGCTTCTTAAATAGGGCTTGATAGTGCAATGCTAGCTGTAAAGTGAATAGGACCCTATTTTGTGCTGGCTATGGTTGGGTTTTAGTGAAAGAGTTTCGAGGTCGCACGTATTGGGTGCATCGGAAGTTTTGACTATCGAGGGATCGTTTGTGATGATAAGAGTTTTTAATTAAATGTGTTTGAATATGATTTATGTATGTATGACGTTCTGTATGGTGTCGGACGTGTAAAGAATAGCACCATCCCATATCTTCCCGTGGGTGTCATAAGAAGCGACTAAGGGACTTGCCAGAGAATGGGCAGCAGCGTTCTCTGTGCTTTTGTAACAACCGTACTGCGATCGCCAACCCGCCTGCCAAGCGTGGCGATTATGGCATAACCCCCCTTATGTACACTTGGGGGAGGCCTAGGTCCAGCAGTGGACGTCTTTCGGCTGAAATGATGATGTATGAAGAATTGCCAAACATAAGTCGCAGTGGGCAGGGCACATTTCTGGCAGAACGGATGGCTGATGGGGCCGAAAAGTTCTGGAATTGGACCGCGAACCGGGTGCGTTGGAAGGCCTCCCACTAGGTAGACCGATGACCTGGTGAAGGTTGCGGGGATCCGATGGATGCGAGTCGTACGGGACCGGTCAATATGGCGACACTTGGGGGAGGCCAATGTCCAGCAGTGGACGTCTTTCGGCTGAAATGATGATGATGCTAATGATTTATGTTTGTGTTCTAGATTAAAAACCATGTTACCTTCTGAAATAAAAAAAATACATAACATAATATCATGCCTGTAATCTCCGAGGGATTAGGTAGAGGTGTACCTTTTTTACCTAACAAGTACAATAAGGGCGAGTATCCACACCCACATCACCCATTTATATTTAAGTCCAAAAATAAGGGGCGAGCCTATTGCCATCAACCGGACACAGTTCCAGGCTCCATGACTAAAACTGAAAAAAATCGTGATAAAAAAACTCAATAATATTTTGCGCGACCTGGTAACCGGGACTAGGGAACCTGGGACCGAATTGCACCGAGTTAAATATTGTTGTTTAGCAGCACTTGTGACCACGGGACCAAAACGCCAGAATAACAATGGTACCTACTTACTTACTAAGTTCTGTTTAAAATCTACTTATGAGTTTCCTATATTTCCTATGTTTTTCCTATATTTCCTAAATTTTTCCTATATTTCCTAAATTTTTCCTATATTTCCTAATAAGTGTCTTTACTCTGTTGAAGATCTAATTTAACGAAATTGCTATAATTTTTTTTAAAATTATGGATTGTTGTAATATTTAATTTGTTTTTTTTTTCCAATGTTTTTAATTTTCTTATTTATATCGTGTAATTTCAGATACAATTTATTGTTCATGAATGACTTTGACATTTTTTTTTATGACATTTCGATGCAAGTACAAAAATAACTCTACCTAATTCCGACCTCTACTTATGACATAAGACTAAAATAAAATTAGACTCCCTCTTAATTCTTAAGTTAAGTCCAAGTTCAATAGATAACACAACATATCGCCTCTAATCTCAGAAGGGTTAGGCAGAGGTTAATAGTACACGGGTTCATTTCGCCAGCTATAACTAAGTCCGATTTAATAGAGGACGAGGCTATTGCCATCAACCACAAATCCAGACTCCGTGGCTGCGACTGAGACATTGTTGAAGGAAAAACCCAATAACACTTTGCCCGATCCGGGAATCAAACCCAGGACCTCATGTTCAGCAGTCGCGCTTGCAACCACTCGACCATTGAGGCAGTCCTAGTCCTAAGTTGCAATACACTTTATAAAATCTCTTATAGCAAATGATTCCGTTACAAAAAGCATTTTTGAAGTGAAAACTTCTTTAGCGGCGTTGTCCACTTTTGTGATGGGTAAAAATGTTAAACTCTCATCAGGGCATTTGACTCGAAAATTCGTAAGACGGATTGACATTACGTTACGAAGGAATTTGAAGTTTATGACATCTGTCATTGAGTTTGGGTTTCCAAAACTGAATAATTATCTTGTGTACAAACAAAACCTTCGGTTTCTCCAAAGAGGTAAAATTCGTAAGACGGATTGTAATAGTTCTGAAGTGTTAAATTTTTAATGTAATATAAATTGTCGTGTTTGTGTACGATAACGCAATAAATGAATATTGTATTTTACCACATATTTGATAGTACTTTTATACTGATAATTAAAGCAATTCGTGCAAAATTATTCCCTAACCATTCCAAAATATCAAAAATGCACAACGTTAATACTAAATTCAAGTTTTGACTTCTGCCGGCACTACTATTATTCCATTAAATGTGATTTTTTTCCGTAAAGAAGCCCCCACACCAGCATTTTCAGTAATAAACAAAAACGCGAAAAAGCAATCATGAAAATATCGAAAAATTAATTGGTATACACGCAAGTACTACATATGTTGGTATTACAATAATAAATTGAGCTGCGGTGACATTTAAAACGCTCAATTTTACAGAAATAGGTCTGACAATAACTAATGTAAGGAAGGAAGTTAATATTATTGTTATTGCCTATTTCTCAAGTTATTTTAATTTGCACCCTGTTCGTTATTTCATAAGATTTTATCGATAAAAGGGACAGTAGCAGGTCTTCATTAATCAATCCTTAATTAACACGTGTACGTAAAAACATTTACACTTCTCTCAATTAACAACAAGATTTATAAAGATAAAATGCAAATTTCCTCCACACGCATCTTTCACTTCACCCATCCCTTTCTAACAACAGCTTATTGTATATCCCCATCTTTTTCCATTAAAAATGTTTGACACCGTTCCTTGATCGTTTTTCCCGATATTTTTGAAGGCATTTCTCCCGTCTCTTTTACACTCATAACGTTTTCGTTCTGCTCTCTCCCTTTTATCAAGAACAAATGACGTTCGATAAATAAAAAATCGTCTCTTTACATTTATTTTGAGAACGCAATGAAGTAATATTTTGGTGTTTATTAATCGCATCGATGACTTTTTTCTCTTAAAGGGCATCGAGTTATAAACTGCCTTAAAGAATGTAATTATTTCATTATTTCACACTTCGAGCAACTGGTAATGAAAACATACTGGTATTTTTTTCTTTTTTTGTTCTAATTCTACTTTTTAAGATGTTTAAATGTTATTTTTAGGGTTCCGTACCCAAAGGGTCAAACGGAACCCTATTACTGAGACTTCGATGTCCGTCCGTTCGTCCGTCCGTCCGTCCGTCCGTCCGTCCGTCTGTCTGTCACCAGGCTGTATCTCATGAACCGTGATAGTTAGCCAGTTAAAATTTCTACAGATATTACTGTTGCCGCAATAACAACAAATTCTAAAAACAGGATAAAATAAATATTTAAGGGGGGGGGTTTCTCATATAAAAAAGTGATTTTGTTGCTCGTTTTTATAAATAATGGTACGGAACCCAGCGTGCGCGAGTCCTCACACTTGGCCGGTTTTTTTATTTTATTATTTTGTTCACTTATCAACTTTTTTGTTGTTGAGAAACTGTTGTTTCTTTTGTACTTCGAATGCTAATTGGCATGCAACGTTAATTGGGTGCGCTGTTTAAATGTATTTTCACACCACCTGCTCGAAAATGTCAAATTATATGTCAAGCAACCTTAACCTAAAGTGAGTCATTAGTGGCCGGGGGCACAGCCGGTCAATAATGTTGTACTGGATTTCATTATGACCCGCTGGTCAATAATGTGATTTGAATTTGGAATCTCACATGCTCAGCTAAATTGGCAGTATAGTACTAACAAACACCCTTTGGTGCCAGAAAGAGGAAAGCTATTCTCGATACCCTTACTACACGTGGATGATATTCTCGATTTCCTACAAAATCATAACAACTGCTTCTTCATATCGTTGCCATGTTTTCGAAGACAAAAATTATAAGAATAATTAGATAACTACGAACCATTTTTTTTAAAGTAATGGATTCACATTAAAACTGGCATTAAAAATAACAAATACCGTACCGCGCCGTAATACCGTAATAGTAATTGGCTGAAACATTAGTTAATTTATTTTAAGTAAACTGCGCAAAGATTGCTGTGGATTTTGTGATTTAATAAATAAATAATAAAACCGTTCTGTACTACAGTCGATTTATCATATTTTATCAAAAATACTCTATTTTCACGAGCGTCTCCAATGACGTTCTAAATTCAAAATTCATACAGCCAATCATCCAAAACCATTCTACCAGCCCTGTATAAAGCTTAGTTTACACAAACGCCACTTCCATGAGAGTGATATCAATAGACACACAAGACAAAACCGTAGAAGAGACTTTTTTTTTTGAAAATCGAATTGATCGTGTCTTGGCTACTTATTGGTAGACGCAATAAAGGCGCGAACTTTTGGCATTTAAACTTTAAATTTATCAACAAAGTATTATAAAATGTCGAGTGATGAAAGTGATTGTACTCCTAAATTCATTACAACCGAAGCTAATAATATTTCTAATGATTTACTGCCGGAAAAGTCAAAGGAAACTTATATAAAAGCCTACGACAATTTCCAAAAATGGAAAAGTACGAAAGGCGTCAAGTCCATTTCGGAACCAGTTCTATTAGTGTATTTTCAGCATTTATCTTGTACTCAGAAGTCAAGTAGCCTATGGTGTACTTATTCAATGCTTAGGTCAACAATAAGCATGAAACACAATATAGACATCAAGACATACGCTAAGCTATTATCATTTTTAAAGAGGATATCGGAAAGTCACCAATCAAAGAAATCGAAAGTTTTCACACCTTTGAATGTTGAAACTTTAAATTATTAATTTAAAGTGCATATAACTAACACTAGTTCTAAATAAGTTATTCTTACTTTTTGTTTATTTAATAAATACTTTGTTTTTTGTACTATGGCTATTATTTTCTCACAGTAGGTGTAAAAAGTAGAGTATCCTCCTCTGGGCTAAAGGTGTCTTTGCCTTGGGCTAGCTTGAATCCCTCGCTGCATTCAGGATTCTTGTATTAACTCCCTCGCTTTGCTCGTGAGTTAAATCCCGAATCCTTCATTGCGCTCGTGATTCAATATGACGCCCGTGACATAAGACACAACTTTAGCCCCTTGGTGCATAATCTACTATTTTTATATTGCATGTACTCCTTAGTCGGATTAGTCGCAACAGTTTGGTGACTGGGTTGTGCTGTGAAGGTCAGATGGGCAATTGCGGATTTGCCGCATAGCATCGAATGGGATAATAATATTAATAATAAAGTTTGTGGTTTTCTTTAAAATATCGACACCATCGAATGGGATAATAATAAAGTGTGTGGTTTTCTTTGCAAAATCAACGGGTTTGATTCCTGGCTAGGATTATTGATTTTCCAAAAATATAATGATGCAGTATTTGTTTTAATCAAAGTTCGGCTTGAGTCTCCTTTGAGTATTTGCTGTTCCTCATAGTTTAGGATTTGGCCATTCAAGCCCATTTAAAAAAATCACTCTGTATAGGTAAGTAAAATACTGATCCCAACATACGTCCCTAGTGGAAAAGGCTAGGCAGATGATGGAGATTGATGAAATTGGAAATGCTTTACCGAATCATTATTAATACCAATATCATGCACTATGCAGGATTACAGAAGGTAGGTATTGCAGGTAAGTATATAGGTAAGTCCGCGCTGAGGGTCGCACATAATTCGTGCACGGAACCAATATATTTTGTCTGGCCAACAAGATACATATTTGTCCAGATTTGCGTGTTTTATTTTATTTATTAGGGAAAACAAACAATTACACATTAAGAATTACAAAAGATAGGATACAGAAATAATACACCATGTGAAATCAACCACGTTCTCCACAGATACACATTGAGACAGTTTGGTAAATTTTAGACTAACGTATAACGTTATAAACATTAAAAAAACTTTTTGTTCTTTTTTTGTAAACCAGGAAAGACAGGAGGAAGAATACCGTGATGTGTGGAAAACATAGACAAAGTAGGTAAAGGCGTTCTTAACATAATCAACTTCCTTTACGTTACCAACGCTTGGGAGAACCGTAGTCCGAAACCGAGAAGTGGGGACAACGGGAACTATTTTACCAGTGGGGAGACGGGCAGTGGGGACAGCGAGAATACACCTACAGGACGAGCTCAGGACAGACTATTAAACTGAACATCCATATTTGACCTAAGGGCAAACCGGTCGCTGCGGGACTGTCGAAAGAGATACCGTGGCCCTGGAGCACAAAGGGCTAAGAAGGAACTTGGATGGGTTTTAGTCAGTACAAGTCTGACACTCCCTTCCGCGACACCCAGACCGGTTGGGGTCATTTGATGATTACCCATTCGTAAAAAAGGGCAAACCGGACCGTAGAAATTGCGGACACGTTCACATCTAAACAGACACTTACTGAAGTACCTATCAATCAATATCCGGTGACCCTAAACACAACTTTAAACTCCTAATTATCAGGTCACCGCCTACGTATTCTTCTGACTCAAAACCTCATCCATCACAAAGCATCTAATCTCCACAGATTGTTTACGCGATCGCACATTATTTAGGTCACAGAGATGCTGTGAATGGACAACTGAATGGACGAGATAACGCACAGCTGTGATTCAATGAGCATGAATAATAATTAACACTGTGTTATCGATCCGATGCACAAATCATTACCAGCGCTGTTTTATTGTCCAATTAAATTTGTCGGGATGGCGGAGTGTGAGAGTGAGCTAAAATCGTTTATGTTTTATTTAGAAAGAAAGAAGAAAGAAAAAAATATTTATTTTAAAATATTTATTTAAAGCTTGTGCTGTCTCGTGGCTAAATAATAACAGGTCGATCTTCAAGGTTAAGCCGTGCTTGCCAAGGTCGGTCTGTGAATCGTTCGTGGAGGCACGGAGGAAACATGTTAAGCCGTTGGTCCCGGCTGTCATTTGTAGATCTTTGACAGTCGTTACAGGTAGTCAATAGCCCGAAGTCTGACAACCAGTCTTACAAAGGGTTACCGTATTACCCAGTACGAACTGGGTTGTAGAGGTCAGATAGGCAGTCGCTCCATGTAAAATGTGTAACGACTGTCAAAGATCTAAAAATGCCAGCCGGGACCAACGGCTTAACGTGCTTTCCGAGTCACGGAGGAAATTCGGTAAATAACGGATGATCACCCATCCACAGACCAATTTAGGCAAACACGGCTTGGATTGATCGGAGTGGCTGTTATTATTTAATCAACATACAACTTGACGAGGCTTCCGGCGACTGGGACCGCAATTAACTAGGACCGCGGTCCCAGTCGCCGGATCCGTAAAAAATAAATATTTTTCTTCCGGCGACTGGGACCACTCATAAATGATAACTGAAATCAAAAAATGTACAGTCAAACGAAAAATTTTAAGATGCAATAATTGAAGAAAAATCCTTTTTGATTTTAAAACATCATTTATTGATATAAAAAAACAGCCTCTGACTACAGTTCTGTTATTTAAAACTTTCGTAATAAAAACATACACATAAATCGTGCTTATAATAATAATCAACAATTTTTAAACAATTAAGAATCAGAAAGTAATTATTTTTCACAAAATCAGCCTTTAAGTGGTACCGTAAATATAATAAAAAAATAACATAAATCACGATAAAAATTATAAACGTAGGTACTATCTATTTATATCATAATTAGTTTAAAATGGCCATTTATGGCTTCACACAAAATCAGTCAAGTAAGTAATTATCACAAAATCAGCCTTAACTCTATTAAAATTTACAAATTTAAAAAACCCTTTGACCACTGTTCTGTTATTTAAAATATACTTAACAAAAGATTCACATAAATCATGCTTATATAATAATAATCAACAATTTTCAAACAATTAACAATCAGTAAGTAATTATTTATCACAAAATCAGTCTTTAAGTACTACCGTAAATTAAAAAAAAAAAAACATAAATCACAATTAGTTTAAAATGGCCGTCATGGCTTCACAGAATCAGTCAAATTATATAATAACTTAAAACCTACATATAGATCAATTATACCCATATCCGGAGTCAATGTTTACCGTAATCTCTCCAAAAAATGGCCAACACTTATTTTACAAATAAGTAAGTCATTGACAGAATTATATATTTTTTTCATCTTTTCAATCGAAGAATGCTTCCTCTTCGATATTTGGATACCGTTAGGATTTTTTAATGCTCCAGAATAGTATTTCATATCTTTTATGAGTCCTTCCAGCAACTGGGCAATGTTTGGCTTTGGTTTGATGTACTTTCTAATGTGGCTATTCCATTGCTCGACAGCATTATTTGTTTTGTTTAATTCCCCATGAGTAGTAAATGTACCTGCGAGTGTTGAATTTTCTAGCCATGTTTGTACAAAGTAGTCATTAAAGTTTGTAATTTCTGCACTAATTGGCGACTCTTCCATGACATACAACCAGCCATCGTCGACCATATCTAGTGGGAGATGAGAAAGAGCCGAACATAGCTGAACATGATCTTTTCCTGGTTGAGTTTTGTCGACGCCCAATTCCTTCGCTTTACGCCACAAACTTTTTTTAAAGTGATAAAAGCAACCTACTATTTTCACACCAGGGAAAAAATGTTTGACCGCTTGTATTGATGAAACTTCGAAGTCCATGGTCATTACAGCCGGCTCCCATTCTGGTATCTGGCTTTTTATGAGTTCAAAAAGCAACTTATACGTAGATTTCTTCTTATCAGGTAGAAGTGCGTAAGCTACTGGAACAACATTTACGTAGTCTTCATTACTTCCAACATCTGCATGTATAGTATAGAGTTGATAAAATGACTTAATACAAATTTTAAATGTGCCATCAATATAGAAATGTTTGCACAGTTTAAAATATTTTTTAATTTCTTCACTTGCAAACACAATTACGCGCTTTTTTTGCCCTCTATAGTCAGCAAGCAAAAATTTTTGGTACTTTTTTGGTACTTCGACGTCGGCAGCTTTGTGAAAAGTGACTTTTTTTGCTCCAATACCATCGTTTCTTTTTTTGTAGAGTCGCTTTTCTATGTTGTGAAAATGTGGTAATTGTGTAACATACTGTAATCCCTCGTCTTTAAGAACTTCCATATTATTTTCAAACACTTGCGCAACAGGGATATTTATATCTTTTTGAACATCTTCTACACATTTTTGCATTTGGCGGTTCACTTTATCTTTCGCGAGATCAATAGGTTCATGACAATGAGCAGTTTCGTTCAAAATAGTCATTGCATCGACTCTAATTTTTATTGTCGCGTTGCAAACATTTTTTCTTGCACATCGCCAGAGTTTTGAGCCATCTTTGTTTATTCTTTTAACAATATATTCATAGCCAGCTCTTCGCAAAAGATCACGTCCTCTTTGTGTGACATCAATATAAAACGACTGTTCACCACGTGAAGTTGAAGGACTTTTTTCATCCATTTTGATAATTCTAAAATCGAAAAAAAAAGTAACTATCAAATAATCTTAACAAATGACATTTTTTTTGTGATATTAAAAAGTCGCATCAAAGATGAGAAGCAATCTAAAGTAAAAATATTTGTAACCCCGTCGTTTAACCCCCTTATTAGCTTGTTTTGTTTATAAATAAGTTAATAAAAAATTGTTTTACATACCTGAAGAGTATTAAATGAAGTCACTATACACCACCACTTACATCACACAATTTGCAACAAATAATCAGCGCAGTATCTTACAATGATCTAATATGACACTGTCTGATGCAAAACTTGACTTTCTTAAACTGATAAGCTTCTTGTTCGTGATTGGCCGAGCCAGTCATCGGGCGATGCAAAATTTTTCGTTTATAACAAAAGGGCTACCTGACCTTGAAATCGACAGGCAAAACGGACTCGAGTTAGAGAGTGATAGTATTATACAATGCTATGCCCTTTGTGTGTGTTTTGCCTGCATGTGTGAATTATGTAAAAACGGGCTAGCTTAATCTATTACTAAGCGCATAAAATCATGTCTAGAATGAGTCAATGATATTCATATAAATAATTTAGTTTTTTTTTCGTTTGACTGTACCGATTTTGGCTTGAATTATAGATTTTTTTAAGTTATCTATGAGTGGTCCCAGTCGCCGGAAGAAAAATATTTATTTTTTACGGATCCGGCGACTGGGACCGCGGTCCTATTTAATTGCGGTCCCAGTCGCCGGAAGCCTCAACTTGACATTGACCGGTAAATTGCAAAAAAACCGGCCAAGTGCGAGTCGGACTCGCGCACGAAGGGTTCCGTATCATTATTTATAAAAATAAAAATCACTTTTTTGTATGGGAGCCCCCCTAAATATTTATTTTATTCTGTTTTTAGTATTTTTGTTATAGCGGCAACAGAAATACATAATCTGTAGAAATTTCAACTGGCTAACTATCATGGTTCATGAGATACAGCCTGGTGACAAACGGACGGACGGACGGACAGCGATGTCTCAGTAATAGTGTCCCGTTTGAACCTTTGGGTACGTAACCCTAAAAAACGTAAGAAAATTTGAATTTTGCGGGCTTCCACCTTAACCACGTTCTTTAAGTTTAACCGGCGCGGCGGCGTTTATAAATAAATCCTTATTGTTGTTGGTGCAATCGTGTATAACACAGCGAATTGCGGGCACAGTGATGTCAAAGGAGCTGTTGGTTACTGGCAACTTATCATAATTTCGTATTCGACATCGCGCAAGAGGTTATCGGAACACAGATCCATTCGGACCGCTGCATCCGTTCCTAATGATAATGTTATCTACTATAAACGCAACTACTTGAGGTATGAGTTTGTTTAAGATCTTGTGTCTAGGCAATATCTTTTGGAGCTCGTGACATAGTAATTACAGCTGCACTAGCCTTCGCATATTACAAAATTAAGGACTACGTTGAAGAGAGAAGTTTGGCCTTAGCCCCTTCGCACTTGCGGCTTTCCTGGTAGCTCATAAACGACAATAAATGTGTGGATGTCTCTAACTATTCTAAATCTTATTTTTATTTTCATTCTTTTTAATTATCAAATCAGATGTTTCACAATTCTTCTATTGTCTATATGTTACGGCACGGAATCGCACTTTGCCATGTTCCAATCCTTTTGCGAGAAACAGAGCGTGCTACCGAACGCATCGTCGGCGTCGATGCTGCCGCTTGCGATAGCATTCCCGCTGTTTCTCGCTCTATCAAATGACGGTTCCAAGCGATCGAAAAGGATGGGAGCATGGAAAAGGCCGAGTCCGTGCTGCTAGATGAGGTTGAACCCTTGGGCATCCGCTAGAAGTCACCGGCCTACACATCACTGCTACCCGTGCGAAGCCGGGCGGGGAACTAGTACTTGAATAAGTAAGTACAATGTAGCGTTCAATGTTAACGACTACATTAATTCGGCAGTCAATACTTGCGGCTCTTCTAACTAGCATTAAGTTACTTATGTCCTACAAAAGGTGGATATTTTACGACAAAACTCTCATGTTACAACTAAATAATGACCGTTTTCACTAACGACACCTAAACAATGCACACTGTTGGACTTTAAACGCTCGACATGGACATTTAGAGATTAAATTCCAACAGAGCAATCATATTTAGGCATTCGTCTCTCAGTCTTAGTGAAAACAGGCACAAATTGTCGAAGGCTAATGACTTGTGCCTTATACAAACTTATCTGTGCTGGCGGGAAAACACAGAACTAAAATAAAGATACCAAGTTTGACATATCGATGCAAATTTTCTTGACAAGCAGCGCCACCGTGAACTGCACACTTATAGTGGACATACTGTACCATTTGGAACTGTCTCAAAGTATAAAAGCAACTGTTTTTGACGCCCCACCTCAGAGATTCCTTTTAACATAATATAGTTTTCAAAGATGTAATTTCCCTGCTTTTATGTTCGTCATTTTCATGGCTTCAAAGGACTATGGTAGTTTCCGGGTTTTAATTTTGCCATCCTATTAGTCAGTCGGCGGTTGGGATAAACTTATTATGGTCAACTATTATAATACTAATGTTTCCACCTTTTGCCATAATAGTAGGTTTATTAAACTCCGCTTGAAGGTAGTACCAAGACATGCATGTGACTAAAAAGTGATGGATATGAATGATTCTGGATGGAGAGGAAGGAGGAAGGCCGAAGGAAAGATGGACGGATTGTGTGAAGAATGATATCAAAGATAAACGAGTAAATAATGCCGTGACGTCAGACAGAGGAGAATGGAAGAAGAAAACGTGTTGCGCCGACCCCAAGTAGGATGGGACAAGAGCAGAAGGATGATGATATAGGTAGAGTCAATCAATTAATCAAATCATTTAATTCAGATAACAAAGACCCATAGCATATATACCTTACAAACTAACATACTTACCACATTTAATAATAAACATGGTAAATATCCCGTTGCAAGTGTTATTAATATGAATTGTTACAGTTTGGAGTCACATGGCAGAAGAGAAACATTTTCATCTCTTGGATTACATGTTTGTGATGCTTTTAGCCACGGATTAGAAAATCTGATATTTTATCTGTTCTTCTTTATCGTGTGGTTAGTACCTAGCCTGCGTTGATTGTCTGAGTTCTTAAGCCTCCCATGGGTGTTTTATCTGTTATCTGTTCTGTGCAAGGGCACATACGAGCCCCCATTACGAATATTCTTATACAGTGGTTATCACTAGAACTTTTTATCATTGATATGCAAAACAGTGGTAACCATTATCTTGAGGTAACAAGAATAGCACCATCCTATATCTTCCCGTCGGTGTCGTAAGAGGTGACTGAGGAGATTTGCCTGAGAATGGGCAGCAGCGTTCTCTGTCCTTTTGTAACAAGCGTACTGCGATCGCCAACCCGCCTGGCGTGCGATTATGGCAACACCCCTTAAAATGCCGATGTGGCAACACTTGGGGGAGGCTTACGTCCAGCAGTGGACGTCTTTTAAGCTGAAATGATGAAATGGTGATGAAAATAAATGTACCAACGTTGACATAGGCACTGGGTATTCTGTTATTATGTTCTCCAATAACTATTGTATCGTGTACTTATTGTTCCACTGATTGGCTAAGATTTTCTTTATTCTCTAATAGGGGAGAAAATCTCGTCTCTTGTTGCTTTTTGCAGCCAAACTCATTCAAGCTTCTATCTAAGTCATCATGCCAGGTTTTCCTAGGCAGGTTCCTTGGCCTCGAATTATATTCAAGAACATCATAAGCAAGCGGCTATACAGCTGCCTCGTTGGTCTAGTAGTATAAGGTCTTGGGTTCGATTGCTAGGTCGGGCAAAATTATTAGGTTTTTCCATTAGGAATTTTTTATTATTGGAAATAGGCATGCCTAATACCTGGGACAAAAACCACCAGACGAAATTAAGATGTAATGTTCAAACGCCAGCCCATCAAACTACAACAATCTGTATTTCTTTAATAATAGATTTTCAACTATATCGTTAAAGAATTAGGTTCAAAGTTGATTGGAAAACATTTACAGTTACAGGTAGCGTGATGTGCTGTCGTCTTCTATACACGACTTCCTGACCCTTCGGGGTAACATACGTAAAGTTATGTTATATTGCTTCAGTTGGTAAATTTCCCGCTGTTTTCCCAGCTCATCATTCATCATTATCAGCCTATAATGTTCCCACTGCTGGGACACAGGCCTCCTGTCTATAAAAGGGAGTGGGCTGTAACCCAACACCACACGGCCCAGTGCGGGTTGGTAGATGTCACATGTCTCCGAATTTTTAGTTCTAGAACATGCCGGATTCCTGACAATGTTTTCCTTCTTCGTTTTTGAGAGCAGCAGTGATGAAATAAATTACACAAAGTAATGCGCCTGCCTGCGTTCGAACCCACGGCTTACCGCTCGTAAGTCGGGGCTGCCACCATTGGGCCACCGCTGTTTTACCAGCCCTACAGTGGCATAAATCGAATAGCATACACATCGGCCCGCGGGCATTTTGATCCGACGTGTTCGCTGTAAGTTATGTGTCCCTAGTGACCACGTTTGTTGCCCATGATACATGCGTTTGGTGTGACTGTACTCGTGTTAGTCTGTAAACATGGAAATTCAATTGTTACTGTTTAAAGATCAGTAGTTTATGAACGTTTTTTTGCTGATTTCACCTTGAGTTATGTGTCGAGCCACACGATAATTTAAAAATGCGTGTACTGGACAGGTCACTCTGTATGGTACTTTCCTCAAAAGAGCATCTGTACAGTCTTTGTTAAACATAGTTCTTTGGATCCATTCTATCGTTAACCAGTATCAGATGAAAATTGTGAGCGGAATCTTAATTACTCATAGATTTTCTTAGACTGTGTCTACCTCGTTGAAAATCGCATGTAGATCATATTTATGCACACCATTATCTGCCCAGCCTTTTCGCAAATATGCGTATGTTGGGGTCGGCTTCCTTCGGATGCAGCTTAATACCAGTATTTTATATGGAGCGACTCCTTTTCTGACCTCCACATCCCAGTTAAGACTGTGTACTACGTAACCGTTTGGTAAGACTGGTTGTAAAGCTTTCGGGCAACTGAGTACCTGTAACGACTGTCTAGATCTAGAAATAACAACCGCAACGACTTCACGTGCATTCCGAGGCACGGAGGGATCTTTAAACACACCATTAAGACTCTTCTAAACAACCTTTCATAAACAAACTACGATAAAATCACTAGAACCAAATCCAAAAGAGCTGTAAGTAATTGGACATTTCGTCGAAAACATGAAAGAAAGCAACAATCCTATAGCAGTTTATATGATTTAGTTGTGTTACGAATAAAGTAGAAACGGTGCCATTATACGATAAAACTATTGGTATATTTCTTGGCCATACATCATCTTTATAGCCCATTCCGCCGAAACATTTCGGCAATTTCCTGAATTATTGTACACCGTTGTACCGAACTACCGAACTGAAGTTCTATTGCTTTTCTACTGATGTATGCTATGTACCTTGCAGCATCGTCTTGGAACTAACGAAAGATAAATTGTTTATTTGTAACAAAACACGTAGAAAGTACCTACTTGTGCTACTTTAATACTCAACTATTTTCATTTAAGCGTATTTCATACAAAGTTTCAAGTTCTTATTTTCCGAAATGACTGAACCGATTTTAATGAAACTTAATATGCCTAAGCAGATACATAGGTCTAAAAGTTACTAAAACAAAAAAAAACGGCCAAGTGCGAGTCGTACTCGCACACGAAGGGTTCCGTACCATTATTTATAAAAACGAGCAAAAAAATCACTTTTTTTATGGGAGCCCCCTTATATATATATTTTTTTTCTGTTTTTAGTATTAGTTATTGTAGCGGCTACAGAAATACATAATCTGTAGAAATTTCAACTGGCTAACTATCACGATTCATGAGATACAGCCTGGTGACGGACGGACGGACGGACAGTGAAGTCTCAGTAATAGGGTCCCGTTTGAACCTTTGGGTACGGAACCCTAAAACACGAAGTACAGTCCAGCCACGAAGCATAATAACTTGTGAAAGTACTGTGGCCCGTTCCAAAGCGTAGATCTCTATGGATAAGAAAGGGCAAGAAACTCTATGGACACTCTTTTAATGCAAAGTTTACCTACCTACCTTTAAAGTGGTACAATCCGACATTTCTTTTAAACTCCCCGTTCTTTTTTTTTTTTGCTTTAAAAATACTTCTACAAAACACCTAGTGCCCATGACAATGACAAATAAATATCACCGAGTCGATAAATTATAACACTTAGGGATGGACATTAATTCGATTTGACAATAAACATATTTCGGTAGCTTATTCGGCAGTTACTTTTTTTTCATTGTATGTTGTACTTTGTTACTAAGTAGGTAGGCACCTACTTTTCAAAAACCGGAAACTATACCAAGAAAGGAATTTAAGTTTTTTAAAGTAATAAAGCGATGCCACTAAAATATCTTGAACTTTGCATTCAGACGTCAAGTCATGCCTCTTTACCGGATTTTAATTCACTAAACCTTTTGCATGCGAAAGGCCCTTTTATTCTCATTATCAGTTCATTGGGGTTTCTAGGACTAGCTGTTACGACCAGTGCTATAGCATCCCCCGTAACACTCTCAAATGGTCCAGGTGTATACAACACTGCATCATGACATGCATCAGACATCATGTAGTATATATAGTATCAATATTGTTTTAATCTTATTTCAGAGTAGGAAGAGAGAGAGATTGCACTAGACGTCCTCTATAGTTCCTTGTCTTTCCCACACTGGATAAACAATCCTGGGGGGTTACCATTAGGACCAAAACTTCATGGTAACCCCCCAGTAGTCGGGAAGAAAATCAATTGCTCATTCCATAGCGAATATCTTAAAGGAGAAGATCTTCCTTATCGCCAGATTTACGCAACCATTTGTTCGTCGGTCCATGATGAAATGGCTGGACATAGCACATCCCTGTTTATGTACCGCCGAAATAAATACCGAAGTAGTTTGGTTAATTCAATATAATAATTAGGCAACTGGCGACTGTGGTGATAAAGCCGTGTTCCACTAATACTGAACAAAACAAGCCGGGGTCGGGGTCCCGCGATAAAAGACTTGTATTAATTTGCTTTCTTAGCCGTGACAGTGTCACTCACACTACTAAATAAAATAGATCGGGATTGTATAACTGTTTGCTTTAATTGTTTACTTTAAACTCGTATGAACTCTTCATAAATTCTGCAACTTTCGAAGTGATTGAAACACTGTAATATTGTGTAGGAGTCACTTTTATGGCTCTCCAACAGTGGCATCATCACCATCTTTCTTACTGGCCAACTTCTTGACAATTCATGCAAATGGGCTTTTTTATAACCGTGTATCTACTGCTGGACAGAGGCCTCCCAAATCTTTCCAGGTACTCTTTTGAAACAGCCACCAAATGGGTAAATTTTAATCAAAATTTCGAGTCTACGTTTTTACATCATCATCATCATCATTTCAGCCGAAAGACGTCCAATGCTGGACATAGGCCTCCCCCAAGTGACGCCACATTGACCGGTCCCGTGCGCCTCGCATCCAGAGGATCCCCGCAACCTTCACCAGGTCATCGGTCCAACTAGTGGGAGGCCTCGTAACGCATCGTCTTCCGGTTTGCGTTTTTACATAGGCCCCACCAATCTCATAGCAAGTTTCTCGATCCTCGGTTTCTCAACTAGCTGCTACCAGCCATCATGCGAAGCTCGTCACTCAACCTAGCCACCATAACCTACGCTTGCCAAATAGCGGTCTATGCTCAAGATGAAGAAAACCTCGACCACCAACGGTTCTAAGGCAACAACTGACAACCAGCCAATATCAACTTCCACGTGAAACGTAACGTAACAATACGTATGCTTCTTTTCATCCGTCTTCTTCATGCTGGGCAGCGAAGAAGACGGATGAAAAATGATTGTATGCAGCAGAGATGAGAATGTCGAGATTGATGTGTGGAGTGAATAAAATAGATAAAGTTAGAAAAGCGCGACTAAGAGGAAGTTTGAAAGTGGCGCTTGTTACAGAATAGATGAAAGGGAGTCGTCTGTCTTGGTATGGACATGTAATGAGGAGGGATGGAACACATGTGACTAAAAGAGTGATGAGTATAAATATTTTGTTGGATGGGAGGAAGACCAAAGAAAAGATGGATGCATTGGGTGAGCAATGATATGAAGGAAACAGGAGTAAATTATAGCTTGACGAATCACAGAGGAGAATAAAGAAAAAACCGGCCAAGTGCGAGTCGGACTCGCGCACGAAGGGTTCCCTACCATTATTTATAATTAGTTATAAAAACGAAAAAAAAAACACTTTTTTGTATGGGAGCCTCCCTTAAATATTTTTTTTCTGTTTTTATTATTTGTTATTATAGCGTCAACAGAAATACATAATCTGTAGAAATTTCAACTGGCTAACTATCACGGTTCATGAGATACAGCCTGGTGATAGACGGACGGACGGACGGACGGACGGACAGCGAAGTCTCAGTAATCGGGCCCCGTTTGACCCTTTGGGTACGGAAACCTAAAAAAACGTGTTGCGGCGACCCCAAATAACTTAGGACAAGGACAGGAAGATGATGACGTATGCGATGGATTAGATCCTCAGTACACCTACATTTCACAAATCCAGACTACGTGGCTGCTACTGAAAAATTCCTATTGGTGCCTGACCTGGAGAATCTATATGAAAATTAAAGTAATTTATAGAAGAAAATCAATCTTTAGTTTACGAGTTAAGAAGGAATACTAGCTGCGTTTTTCCCCTTTTTTCTTAGTGAATAATAATTTGTCTAGAGCAATAATTTTTTCTCTTAAACACACACCTGCCTGACCGGTCTGACACATCCCTTCCATTTCCTTTTTCAGTAACAAATAAATAAAGACAATATGACCACCAAAATTAACATAATATACCCATGTTTACCGCCGAAATAGATAGGAACATAATAAGAACCTAGACAAACTCTTTCTTAAAAAAAAATTCTTTCAAAAATAATTGAATCGGCCTAATTTTCGAGGAGAAAAAAGGGGATCCGAAATGTCGATTTAGTCAAAATTTCTAAACTAAAACTTCAATTATTTCATTTAATTTATCTTCAGACACAATGATCCATAATTTTGTTAGTAGGTACACTTAAAAATGATGTTAGTACTTAATTCAAAAATCTGAGACAGTAAATACAAACCACACAATACTATTATTATAAATTTACAAACATTGCATATGCAATATATTATTTATTGCATATGGGTGCCTAAAAAATTTCAGTAAGTTTATTTTTTTTAAACATTTCACCGGTTTATGGGCATATTTAATGGGCTTTATTTATACTTTCGATTGGTATGGAATTTGTTTATTAACCAAACCGGTGAAAAGTTTCAATTTTTTTTTTTTTAATTTTTGATTATTCATATCCTGGACTGAAATTTTTTAGACAATATTATATGCAATATATTTTTTAACATATTAAATTTAATATAAAATAAGTTTCATCCATTAACCAGCTCGGTGAAGGTCGTTGTATACCGGGATCTTAGGCTAGTAGCTAGTGTTCGCTTTTAACCGCACCTCTTTAAGTTTCGTCGCTGTCAATAACCCTACAGCAGTAACCTCACAGCTTTGTCTCGCCGCTCCGTACGATACGAAGGTTATCATCGTCTAATAAATAATTGAGTTGTCTTTTTTCAAGTAACCGCCACTGATAACATGTTTATTGAATATTAACGCTTTTGACGCAATTAAAATAGAAGTTGGACAGTTTTTTAAGGTTGATTTATAGGTCAGTCGAACGCGGAGTTAATTCTAATCAAATGTCGGGGAAATCATATGATTGAGTCATTGCCTTCCATTTTGCCATGCTATGTGTTGTTTTCATAGCTTAAGGGACTTAATTTTAATAAAATAAGCCGCACAATGATCTTTTAGCGAGTGGCAAACATCGGTATTACCGGCGCCATCTTGCTTTTTCACACATTTCCCAATACTTACCAACACCGCAAGCTTGTTAAAAGGGAACAGAGCCTCCGAGGAATATGAAATATTGGTATTTGAAGAAACTATTGCCGCACACTGCTATTGCCTGCCCCCGGAGAGTGTGATGGTTCAGCTGCAGCTCAAACCGATTATTGACGAGATCGACGTTTCCTATTCCCCTTTTTTCTCCTCCAAACCTGGGCCAATTCAATTATAAGGTTCCTATTAATTTCTTTTATGCTGGGAACTTTTCGAATTTGTTTGGTAGTCCTCTTATAAAAAAATAAAAAAAATATATATTATAAATTTTCATGTAAAAATTACATGAAAACATTACAGGTACATGGTGGGTCATATTTTATTAAATACTGAATAAAAGGACATGATAGGGACGTGTCTCCAGCAAACCTTGATTTTATGAAAAAAGAAAGATTGTGCTAGAGGCATTCTTTAGGAAGAAAAAATTTAAATACATTTGTTTGAAGAATCGCAGCCCCTGTTCCCTCTTAACGTCATTCCAGCGCCAAATGATTTTTGCAGTAGGACAGGGTTTATTGAATTGTAAGTACAACTGTGTTGTTAGAGAGGTGGATATCGACAGCTCTCAATACATGATATCGGGTAATATTGACGTTCCTTAATTACATTTTTTTTTTGTAAATGTGAATACATTTACTCAATTTACTTAGACACGTGTTTTCTTACCATATCGTCGTTCACATAGTCCATCCATTGTTTCTTTCGTTCGAGTTTGAGCCATGTTATGAAACAATTTTATTATCTTGTTCTTATCCTCGTCCACGACTGATCGTACTTGCCCAGTTTGGTTTGCACATATTTGTCTCAAAAAAATGAACAAAAATATCGTATTGAAAACGAACAGTATTGGGCTTACGTGATGGATTACGGCTCACTATCTCTAACAGACAGGATGACTATGACTTAACAGTGGAAGCATAGGCATGGGAGGAAGTGGAATTATAGGCCGCGAGTATTCACCGCTCCGCTCCACTCTGCTTCCGGACACATCTCTTGTCGAAAGCTAGCCTCAAGCTCTGAAAACTATGCTTGAGGCTGGCATTAGGAGGATTTTAACTAATCTATTGGTCGACCTCTGCACGTCTCCTCCCCGCTCCGCTCATCTCCACTTTCACCCATGCCTATGCGCATGGGTGGAAGAGGAATTATTGGCCGCGCGTATTCACCGCTCCGCTCCGCTCTGCTTCCGGACACATCTCTTGTCGAAAGCTAGCCTCAAGCTCTGAAAACTATGCTTGAGGCTGGCATTAGGAGGATTTTAACTAATCTATTGGTCGACCTCTGCAAGTCTCCTCCCCGCTCCGCTCATCTCCACTTTCACCCATGCCTATGCGCATGGGTGGAAGAGGAATTATTGGCCGCGCGTATTCACCGCTCCGCTCCGCTCTGCTTCCGGCCACATCTCTTGTCGAAAGCTAGCCTCATCATTCATCATCATCATCATCATTTCAGCCGAAAGACGTCCACTGCTGGACATAGGCCTCCCCCAAAGGGGGGGTTTTGCCATAATCGCCACGCTTGGCAGGCGGGTTGGCGATCGCAGTACGTTTGTTACAAAAACACAGAGAACGCTGCTGCCCATTCTCTGGCAAAAGCAAGCAAGAAAGCTAGCCTCAAGCTCTGAAAACTAAGCTTGACGCTGGCATTAGGAGGATTTTAACTAATTTATTGGTCGAACTCTGAGCGTCTCCGCCCCGCTCCGCTCATCCCCGCTTCGGTGGCTACTGGGCCTTACAGTTATCTACACAACCTGAGTTCACCCGTGAAATCCTAAATAAGACGTGTTCATTGTCCGCGATGATTTGTAGCTAGTGTTGTTCCATTGTGCCACTGAGTGTTACAACGTTGCTTAATATCTGCTTGTCCGTCATTTGTTTGTTACTTTAATTGTCTCTTTTGTTAACTTAACCGTGTTGGGCTGGTATGTGTGTTTTTACCGCTTTTTGGAATGTAAATTTGTATAGTCGTTAGGTAGATGCGATCAACTCGTACTAAACTGAAAATGTCGGTGCTATTTGTCGAACTCGAGTCAAATATTACTCGAGTTCGACAAATAGCCTAAAACATTATACACATAGATAGATACCATAAAGAGTAGAAAAGCTCGTGGTTAAATAATAACAGCCGCTCGGGTCGATCTTCAGGATAAGCTGCGTGGGTGGGTGACCACCCATTACATACTGAGTGTACCCTGTGCCTCGAAAGCACGTTAAGCTGTTCCGGCTGTCATTTGCAGATCTTTGGAGAGATCTGTAGACTGGGTTGTGGAGGTCAGATAGGCAGTCGCTCCATATAAAATACTGGTATTCAGCTGCATTTGGTTAGAATGGAAGCCAACCCCAACATAGTTGGGAAAAGGCTAGGCACATGATGTACAGACAGCTTCAGTATGTGCTAAGCCCTCTACAGTCCGGCCGAGTACGCCAGGGGGTGACGCTGTCTGTACCATAAAGAGTATGTAACAACTAACAAACAGCCAACTAAAAATATTTTTAAATAGATTACATAAAGTCTTCCTGTCGCAGCAACAAAATCCAATGAAACTGCAATAAATATAACAATTTAAATAAATTCCGTTCATAAACGGTCATCTGAGTTAATACTGATAAAAAATACGCTAGGCACGTCCTGGCCAAATGCCCGCGAAAATAATTTAAATAAAGAATGGTAACGGCATTGCAGGGCGGCAATGTATGCTCCGCTCAGTGTTGCCAACCGAATAAAAATAAATCACACGTGATTTATTTTAGCTGCGAAGTTACATGCTATGTTCCGGGTCGCTGCAGCTACGCTATGTATGACAACTCCCTGGCATATGTTACTGCATAAAATTTTGTATTCAAGGAAATGTTCTAGCGACTTTTGTTTTATTTATAGTTGAGAAGTTGTAAGGCAACCAAATTCTGCATATTTAACTCGATTCAGTAGTATCATTGTGGAAACTCTTGTTATCATATTGTAGATGCATCCACGCACGATACGAAGCGATAAGTCTCTTGATAATAAATAAAAACGAGTTAATTTACAAAAATAACTGAATCAATCATCAATCACTTGATCCTTTTTACAGGATTATTAGTTTGATACTTTTTGCAACCACTAAATCTCTTCTGCCTACTTTAACGATGGATGAAGGAGCCATTACAAAATTAAATTCAAATCATGCAACTTCGTCACACCCTCCGGAAATTGAAGCAAGCGACATCCCTTGACCCGCTCTGTCAAACTGACAGCTGTCAAAACGCCCGCTTATAATAACTAGAGGCGAAGGTATCGTCGTCTTCGTCCTCTGACCGTGAAGATTCCGATAAAATGGAAATTTAAAATGAAATTAGACTTTTGTATTCAAAGTAGGTCCATTTTACCAGCCCCATTTAAAATTCATACTTATGTAAATACGCTGATCATACATAGGTTTCCTTATTGTAAATTACAAATAACTTTTGATGTTATTGAGTATTGATAAGCTAGTTGACTGTTTTTGAAAAACAATTAGTAGTGTTCTTTGTGGTCTAATTCCTCAAAATATGAAATTTTCAGTGAAATACGAACTATAACAGTACTTGTTTTTTTTTATCACAATTTTTAGTATTTTTTCCGTCGGAACTATTTTTTTCAGTGTTGTCTGCGAACAAAATTTCGTTTATTGCTTCTGTCGGAAATTCGAAATCATGTTCGGAATGTTATAATATTCGGTATAAACAACAAATATTAAAAAAAAAAATCTTACTGTCAGCTAGCTTATTCTATCGTGTCCACACAAGTTTAAATTCAGACTGTCACAAAACAGGATTTGTTACATCAAAAAACCAGCAAAGTTTTATAGAATCTCAATAACTTCATTCTTTTAATGAAACAACACAAGACCCCTTTAGAACAATCTCAAACAAGCATTAGTCCAATCTTTCTTAAATCTCCGAGATAACTGTATAAGGCCTTAGATAAAATAGAAACTTAAAAATCAATCTAGACCCTTGGGTTCAACTGATAGAGATGGGCCGATAGGGCTGGGGAACAGGGAAATGCACCATAAATGGCCATCACTATGCGCATCGATGTTACCAATAAATTCTTTGTTGTACTTCCCCGTCCCGATAGATAAGGTACTATGATGTGCTCTGCGCAACACGATTCTTCCTCATGCTCGGCTTGAGTGGAGAAGGCTCTTAATTTGGTAAAACACACGGTGCTAGTTTCAAACAGGCGAAGAAAACTTGTCACTTCCAAGACCAACCGTTACACTGTGGATTCGGAAAAAAGGTACTTGCATGGGAGGAAAAGGTATAAGAGACGTTAAAGAACACCTACTTGTAATGTTTACCATCAAAATTAAAAGACAGTTTCAAAATACCCTTACAAGTTCACTAAAACGCTTATAATGGTAAGCTAAAGCAAGAAGAAAGTACCTAAGGATTCTGTCTTAAATGTCGAGCTAACAATATTTTCTCTAAATGAAAATTTTCTCAAACGTTATTCCTTCTCCTCACTTGTTGGAGCCACTCCGATGTAATGAAGACATACTGTGCTGAGCCACGCCCCCACTAAGCGGATAATTGAGTCATTATAGGTGCGCTCGCGCATACGCCGCTCTCGTGCTATCTGCGATCGGCCGATAGCGCCGATTTCGATCCGGCCTCGGGTACCACCGCGCGCCGTGACGTTACTTAACTTACGTTTACGTAGTTTAAAGGCACTGTCCATACTTATTGACGTAGAATCAGCTTGAGACGAACACCTATCACTACATTTGTCGCAATTAAGTGCGCGGTATGCAGAACCCACCTTCGTCGTAGGTTGCAAAACAACACCTTGTTTAAAAGTTAATTTTAATAAATACTTATATTGCTATGCCCTAACAGGGTCTATAACATTGTTCATAACTTTAAGGCTTTTATAACACCTGTATAATATTGTGGAGCGCAAATATGCTCCTTTCTAACTTAATCCATTTAAGTCACTCCACACATCCATCTCAACATTCTCATCTCTGCGGCATACAATATTTGTTCATCGGTCTTCTTTACTGCCCAGCATTCCGATCCATACAGTACGACTGATCATTTCACGGACTTGCATATTTTCTCCTTTAGTGAGTATGCTTTAGACATAAAAACCCGATACCAGTCATTGTGCCAAAATACAGAACGATGCAAAATTCGCGACTTCCCGCTTTTTGCTGTGCATCGAAATTTCCGTCAATTAAAAAATTATTGACCAATTTACGTGTTTTTTTTTTTCATTTGTAGAGTAAACTCGCGTGGTTGTGATATTTATAAACTTTGCTTGGGCAACTTATGAGTTAGCCTCAATAATAGGTTTTTTTGGTTAATTTTGATGATCTCCTAATATCTTCTAGTTACAAAGTAAAATGAACATATAAAAAGGATTTGTGTGGCATGCTTCAACTAAAAAGGATAAAACAAAACTTTTAATCGGGTTGTTAGTTTTTTTCTTGTTTGACCACAACGCATTCTGGCAATTGAAAAAAAAAACAAGTAAAAAAGCCAACAAGTTTTTATAGAGGTGCACTGAAATGAAGAAAATGAATCTTGGAGTAAACGAAAACGATAAAGGATAGTTTTCACAAAAGCTTGTCGCGTATAGTTTTTATAGCATTTACCATTCACGCGACGGACGATTACTGCCAGGATCTTGATTATCAATCAAATAAAAACTCGTTCGCAAAGTTTCGTGTCCACGCTATTAACTGTTGGGGAGTTCTCTCGTGACAAGACGATTCTGGCTGCGGGATGAGTTCATGATAGAATTTATGTTTATCCATCAAATATGAACGTGTACACAAATGTTCGTGTCTGTGTTAACCGTTGAGGAGTGGTGGGTTTGCATATGGATATTATCTAGGACCAAAGTACTCATCAAGACGAATCCAACAAGCCCAAACTCGATGGGTTTGTGTCGTTTTTTTACGGACTTTCTATGGCCACCTTCCAGCTCCATCATCAGACCCTGGATACTATCTAGAGACAAAGTACTCGTCAAGACGAATCATAGGAGCCCAAACTCAATGGGGTTGCGTCATTTCATTGCAGAGTTCCTATGGCCACCTTCCAGCTCCATGTGATCATAATATTGCATTATCACGCAATATTGCAAACATATGCGTGCAAAAATTTAAATATTCTTCCGCCGCCAATTTCGGATACAAAAATCATACTTTTATTCCACAAATTAGAGGTGACGTATGTTTCCGTCTACGCCTGTTTGTAGTTTTGATACGGATCTCATTACAATCGTAACTAAAAGCCATTACCTTTTACTGTCAACAATTTGACAATTCGATGACCTGCCAAAAGACCCTCATCATCGTACTGATTCATGCTGTTTTTTTAAAATCTTAATGATAGTCGTTACAAAGTTTTCTATTGGGCGGAGAGTATTTCATTTCAGTAAAGCGAAGATATTTGGAAATAGCTACGATGAGTGACTCGGATAGCGAAAGGCTTTCCACAGATGATTATCAAGTTACGTTTGATACAAAACCCACTACTGTAAAGTATCCTCCAACATACCCCCCATCCGCCCCCCCCGTCGGAGCAGACACCTCGTATCTTACACCCGTTTACATTATGACTGCTTTTTTTGGTGGAATATTTTTTATATTTCCCTTGTTTGTAAGGAGATCGCGAGGCCGACATGACAACTCCGGGTAAGGCCTTTATTCTTGTAATAATCGTATGAATGATTGGTCTGTGGATGGGTGACCATAATTACATATCGAGTTTCCTCCGTGCCTCGGAAAGCACGTTCAGCCGTTGGTCCCGGCTGTCATTTGTAGATCTTTGACAGTCGTTACGAGTAGTCAGAAGCTAACAGTCTGACATCCAGTCTTACCAAGGGGTATCGTATTACCCAGTAACTGGGTTGTGGAGGTCAGATAGGCAGTTGCTTCATGTAAAATACTGGTACTCAGCTGCATCCGGTTAGACTGGAAGCCGACCCCAAGATAGTTTGGGAAAAGGCTAGGCAGATGATGATGAATCGTATGAATGATACTGACACAGATAGATCACAGTTCAGGAAAATTCTAACCAAAAGAGCAAACCAAAAATTTGCGCATTGGGGCCGCGTGTCCCATTGAGAAAACGGCTGTGTCCCAGCAGAGGGAAAAATTATGTTTATGCTTACCAAAAGGAAGTGTAAGATATTTGACAGAGGGGCCCATACATCTAACTGCATTCATTCTATGGCGGTCTATTGTTTAGGACATTTTAACGATCGCGACGCGACTGGTCGCATTCTTGGCCACATTCTTGGCTGCAGAGATCCCGACCAAGACAAACCTCTCGACAAGTCGATCGAGCAGCAGTGCGCGAAGTTCCTCAGTCTTAAGGTGCATTCAGACCTAATGGAAGTTCCTTATTATAGACCAATACAATAATATTTACTTCCTAGACCTTTTGCTATCCGATGAAGCCCATCTTTAAGCTAGTTTTTCACCAGAGATGTACCTACGTACGGAAGGAGAAATGTCATGCAAAACGGTGTCAGTTCGTATAGCTACTGGACTACCATAAAAGAGTCCGCTACGCCCTTAGCCTCACACCGTTTCACAACTTCGGTACACTTCCTTGCAACGCGTAAGCTTCTGGCACAGCTTTGGTACAACCTATCACATCGTTATACAGTCGCTACATACGTTTACACCGCCTACCTAGCACTCACAGGAACCCAGCCCTTTGCTAAAGTCAGCAGTTGCAAGCAGTTAGTTGCATGGTTGCCTTTACATTTATGTTTAGATGGTAGTGTTCAGACTTAGACGGGATGTTGAAAAAATTAGAATTTCCATACATTTCACACAGACCGTATGTATGGGTGTAACACTATTTTATGAAACAGCAGATTTTATTAAGTGATGTTATTTGTTTCTATGAGTTGTACCATGTGTAAATTTTCATTTCTTTTCAGCATAATAAGATGCTGTATAATGTTATCTGCATTTTGCTGCTGGATGTTGTAAGTTGCAAAATCACATTTTATATACTACGATTTTGTCAAAATTCAATCAAATATCTTATTTATAGTTAGTTAGCTGCTGCTTCGTTCGCGTGGAAATTTAGATGTGTTTTTCAAGGATATATTATACACATATGCCTACCTCTTGGATCAGTCTGTATATTGATGAAAAGTGCATCAAAATCCGTTGCGTAGTTTAAAAGATGTAAGCGTACAGACGTCAAGAAGCGACTTTGTTTTATACGATACTAGCTGTCCCGCGCAACTTCGTCTGCGTCACATTTTTGCCGTTTTCGCAATATTTTTCATTGCTGCTCCGCTCCTATACATCACCATCTATTTAATGCGTACTCAATCCAGTCAACAGATACCGCAATCTGTTAGAATCGTTTGACGGAGCTAACAGATAGTCAAAACGGTCAAAAACGAAACGGTAACGGAACGGTCTCAAATTGGAGTCTCTTCTTTGTCATGTGATTTGTTTTCATCACATCTTCGTAGTCGCCAGCAGGCGGTTCGTGCTGTTCAGGATTATTCTGACTGGTGCGACCTGGTAACTGGTGTTCCACAAGGCGGTATACTCTCTCCTCTCTCATTTTCGCTATTTATAAACTCCATCACCATTATCCTCAAGTACTCTTACCATCTGTACGCTGACGACCTGCAACTTTACGCTCAATCTGGCGTTGCCAACCTGGACAATTGTATCTCATCACTGAATGCTGATCTATGAGCTATCGGAGAATGGTCTGGCAATTTTGGGGTTGCTGTCAACGTCGGGAAATGCCAGGCCATCATCATTGGTAGTTCGTACTACCTGCGTAATTTGGACACTAGCCAGCTAACGCCACTTATGTTTGACGGTTCTGTGATACCACTCTCACCACACGTTAAAGACTTGGGCCTGTACATAGACGATACATTCTGTTGGAATAAGCAGGTAGCTCAGATAAGCCAGAAGGTCACATACTCACTGCGGTCTCTCTATAGATTCAAACATTTTCTCATATTCATATTCATTTATTTGCATTCTCCCATCGAGCACTAAAATAACTTTAGTCCAGTCACTTGTGCTTCCCACTATCGACTATGCTGATGTTTTTTATTCTGATCTGTCCCAAGAACTTCTGAACAAATTGGATCGTCTTCTCAATAATTGCATTCGCTTCATTTTTGGCCTTCGTAAATACGATCACATCTCTTCATACCGTTCTCAGCTGAAGTGGCGGCCTAACCGACGTAAGAGGTCCCTCAGATCTCTCTGCATGCTCTTCACCATCATGAACAATCCATGTGCTCCGGATTACCTTAAAAAGTATTTCAAAGTGTTGGGCAGTTCTCACAGTCGTAACCTTCGAGCTTCTAATAACCTACTCCTTGAAATTCCTTCACACCGTACTGGTTTCATGTCCATATCTTACGCTGTCTCAAAAATAAAACTCTAGAACGCGCTACCCCTTGGCATTAAGAAAGCTGAAAGCAGAATGGCTTTCAAAAGAGCAGTTCGGAAGTACTATTTAAAATCAGACTAAATTGCTCGCAACCTAGTCAGTCATTAGTAGTCTTAGTAATTATTGTAAGGTTTCTAGTATAGGGGTCTCGCAACGGGACCAAAGCAGTCGGACGGGGTGGAGAGGGTTAAGGATTATTTGTATGTATTATAATATATATTAGTTAATTTGTTCGGTATATATATGTATCAGTATGTACCTATTTATGTATATCAGTATATGTTAGCAAAATGGTAGTTTTCTTATTATTATTTTTTGTAATCGACCACTATGCTGTCCTATTTGACCCTAAGTTACCCTACATTTTCAATGTACACACATTAAGACGGTCTAGTGATATTTTTAAAAAGGCGAATTACTATCAATGTGTTAATTATTTATATGACATGTATATATTTAAAAGATACGTTATTTAATATTCAACCATTTTTTAATAATGGTTAAGGTACTTCCATCAAAATTTCAGGATTTTATGGAAAAAAAAATGAAGCATAGACGGAAACTGTATATGAATTAACTTTTAATTTATGAGTAAAAACTGAAAAAAATCATTTAATTTGTGTTTATAAACTTGAAGTTAGTAGTCTGAGAAAGCGCCCATGATGTTCATAACACATCGGCAACGATTCGGCACACTCAGAACAAGGTTGTCAATGTCTTGCTGCGGAATATTGTCCCATGTCCTTCTGAGGTGCGCAAAAAGTTGGTCTTCTGTAGCCAGATTTTCAGGAACTTCCTTCAGAGCTCTTCTTTGCAGCATATCCCACGCATGCTCAATGGGATTTAGATCTGACGATTGAGCAGGCCAGTCTAAGGCCCTAACATTGTGTGTATGTAACCAAGCTGCTACCGTTCTCGCCGTGTGTGCCCGGGCATTGTCGTGCATGAGCAGGAAATCTTGACCCATTTGTGTTCTGCACCTGTTGGACGTATCGTTCTGCCGTCATATTGCCCCGCGCCCAAACGAGATCCGTCCGTCCTCCAAGACGAATTCCTGCCCAAACCATAATTGTTCCTCCTTGGTATGGGTGAACTTCCTGAGGGCTCTGAAGACGGCTCCATCGTCCAGGAACTCGCCAAACACGCGTCCTTCGTGAATCTGGATGGAAGCCGAACCTGGATTCATCCGTGAACAGCACATTGGACCATTGCTCACGGCCCCAGTCCACGTGGTTCCGAACCCATTCTAATCGTCGTCCACGATTGCCTCTCCGTAAAGGTGGGACCCGGAGTGGTCTACGAGAGCGTAGATTGCTTTCATGCAGTCGCCTTCTTACAGATTGGTCACTCACAAGCACTTGGTGTTCCACTCTCGTTGCATTTGGTTAAGCTCGCGCAGTAATTTGCAAAAATCGGTCTTGTCTGGAGGTAGTGATGCGACTTGGCCCCCGGTGCCTCTCCGCTACTTCACCTGTGGCACGATAGCGTGTCCACAATCTTGAAATTACATTTTGGTGGGTCCCTATGGCCTCAGCAACATTACGCTGAACAGACCCAGCTTCCAGCATTCCCACAGCTCGTAACATCTCCGCCCTCGTCAAATGTTGGCGTTGCATGGCTACAATACCTCAATTTTAACTTTATCTTTCGTTTAAAAATGAAAAAAAAACTGTAACTAAACGTAATTCGTATTGTTTTCTAAATTTCGCACAAATGAAAATTCCCTCTCCTACACATCAAGACATTTTTATGCCATCGAAACAAAATAATTTTCAAAAATTTGAATTTGGAATTAGTCTGAGATAATATTAGATACAAACAAATCGGTGTATAAAAGATTCCAATGCGGCCAGTACTTTTCGAGTTATTTAATTGAGTATGAAATATCCCTAGACCGTGTTGATGTGTCTCTAAATTGAGATGTAAGCTATGTTATCTTTCAAGTTGGATCAAACTGCACACGGTGTGCAAATTTGATTAAAATCGGTTAAGTAGTTTAGGAGTTCATCCCGGACAAACAACGTGATGCGTGATTTATATATGTATAATATATAGATATAAAGATAATACTAAGAAGTACAACCGCAGTTGCATCGGTATATTCCGTATCTGCCGACTTTCGCTGTATGCCGATCTTTTTTATACATTTAATGATTGTTTTCCGACTTTTTCACCTTTCTCGCAAATGAATAGCTTTAAATCGATTAACAAGTAAACATCTTTTCATTTATTCTTGGTATGACGACTATTTGTACAGTCGACAACTTTTCTATGGTTGAATCATGCGTGACTCAAACTCTAACTCAAACCATTTATTTCAATTAGACCAATAAAGGCACTTTTGAAAATAAAAAAAAACAACAAAAAACGCGAAGCTACAGTCCCAGTCACAAGGCATAATAACTTGTGAAAGTATTGTAGTAGCCTATTCCAAAGCGAAGATCTTTATGGAGAAAAATGGGCAAGAAACTCCATGGATACTCTTTTTAATCAAAACATTTTTACAAAATCATGCTCGTAATTCTCAACATCATTGATGTTGAGAATAACGACTATGTGAGAACGATGTAGAAAAACGTGCAAGTTAAGAGCGTCCAGAGTAAAATATTAAATCAATAATTCAAAAATAAAGGAAGGAGAAAGGGAGGCCTCTGTCCAGCAGTGGGACGAATAAGTGGCTAACAAATAAATAAACAAAGTAATTAAAATATACCGTGGCAGCTAAGAGATGACCATTCACAACTGGCAGCGCCCGTTCACGAAAATGACGCACGTATCACCCATCATTCAACTCAACCATATTGAAGGGAACTAAATGAACCGACACTCCCGCCACCATCAGAAGGACATTTAAGTGAGCATGACATTCACTTTTTTTTTGCATTCACTCTTGTCAAACGCCAGGGCAAATTCGCGTCAATGAAAGCTAAGAAAGGTGGCTTTAAAGTACACAGTACTCACACATGTGCATACAAGGTGTTGTTGTAAAATAAAAAATAAAACCTGTTTATTTCGGACAACTATGAAATCCATAAATTGTTAGTAACAGGTTTGCACTAACACTATTGTGAGAAACTTAACTACAGACAAATTAATGAGAGAATCAGCTGTAACACGAAATTCTAGGGTATAAGTCTTCTCACCAATTGCTTTACTATGGTGGAGGTTGTATCGGCCGCCACAGGAGGAGCTCGTGGCTAAATAATAACAGCCGCCTAGGTCGATCTTTAAGGTTAAGCCATGCTTGCCGAGGTTGGTCTGTGGATGGGTGACCATAATTACATATCGAGTTTCCTCCGTGCCTCGGAAAGCACGTTAAGCCGTTGGTCCCGGCTGTCATTTGTAGATCTTTGACAGTCCTTACGAGTAGTCAGTCTCAAAAGTCTGACATCCAGTCTTACCAAGGGGTATCGTATTACCCAGTTACTGGGTTGTGGAGGTCAGATAGGCAGTCGCTTCATGTAAAATACTGGTACTCAGCTGCATCCGGTTAGACTGGAAGCCGACTCCAAGATAGTTTGGGAAAAGGCTAGGCAGATGAGGTTGTATCGGCCGCCACAGCTTTCAGGATGCTAATTGTGACTGCCTGTTATTCTACTCAGGAGCGAGGCTGTTTTCTTGCGGATGATGGCATGAAAGCCATCAGAATGGGCTACTCCAAACATTTCTGAGGCACTGCAAAAACGAGGCAATCGCAACAGCATCCTAAAAACATTATTGTATTGGACGCGCAGAACATCCAGCGATTTTTTCGAGTAGTTGACCCAAAGACCGATGTAAAAACTCTGAGAATACGCTTTAAAAAGCGTTATCGATGTATTGCATCCTCGTCAAATTCAAGGAGGTAACTGTCCTAAAGATTTTCGACCCGAATCAATAATAAAATGGGTCGGTAATTTTTTCTTTTGTCTGTTTTAGGGAAATCGGTAAGTGTGAACCACTTGTGATTGAAACGCGGCCCGTCTGATCCTCGCTTTATAACCTCGCTTACACACATATGTACAAAATCGATAATTTCCTTTCTCTTAATCAATCAATAAATCAATCATTTTATTGTCAGGCAACTAAGGCCCATACATAAAATACACAAAATAATCTTAAACCATGTTAACGGGGTTATTCTGAAAGCAGTGTTTTTTATATATTAACTTAAGGTGTGACAACCTCCTGAATTTTGACGAAGATGCAAAACAACACCTTGTATAAATACAAAGAGATTAAATCTAAACAATGCAAAGATATTTTTACAATGTTCTGCAGCTTTCACAATAACTTCACAGGGTAATTTGATTTCCCCTATGTTTGTGGAACAGGACCAGCAATGAGCCAACAATTTTTATCATCATTGTAATCCCCCAACTTATAATATGCTTGCCTACATAGTGTGCGTTTTATGCAAGATTTATTTGTCCGATGGAGAAACATTTTCAGTTTGATGGACAGGGACATTGACAGGGACAAGGATAGGGACAGGGAAATAGACATGGACAGGGACAGTGACACTGACAGGGACAAGGATAGGGACAGGGACAGGTACAGTCACTGGGCCAGGGACATGGACAGGGACAGGGACAGGCACAGGGTCAGTGACCGGGACAGGGACACCCTTAAGTATTTATATACCCTTTCCGTTACACTCTGTAGACAACTAGCTGATCCCAGCATGCGTTGCAATGCACTTGTTCTACCTACCTGCTACCTGCCTACTACTCATCTACCACCCACCTACTACCCACCTACTACCCACCTACTACCTACCTAAGAACCTTCTACAAAGTTTTAGAAAACATTCAAAAGAAAGATGAATTAAATCAGTTAACTCGTTCTCAAGTTATGGCGTGACCAAGGGAAACAAGGATTTATTTTTATATCTAAAGATGATATATAGGTACTTAATTTGAATAAGATTTAGTAAAAAGTTGTTTAAAGTTGTTGTTGAGTTGTTGTTGTTTGTGTGTTGTTGTTGTTGTTGGTGGTGGTGTGGTGTGGTGTGTTGGTGGTGTTGTAGTGAATGTAATACACGCTATTAGCAGTTTGTTACAAACTTACCGTAATATGAAAATGCTGTTTTCTATTATGCCCTCTTAACTAATAGTATGGGAGGTAACGTTAATCTGACGCAAATCTTTTTATACCAGCTGAAAATCACACCAAAAATAGTTCATCAATAATTTAACCATACAGGTTAGCGCGTCAGCAGCTCAAGAAGTGGGGAAAGTTACAGCATGTCATAGTTTTAAAAGAAACTATAGTAACTTACGATGTTTATTTTTGAGATACATCTAAGATGCACTAGCTGTCCGGCGCAACTTCGTTTGCGTCACATTTTCCCCGTTTTCGCAACATTTTTCATTGCTGCTCCACTCCTATTGGTCTTAGCGTGATGATATATTGCCTATAGCCTTTCTCGATAAATGGGCTATCTAACATTGAAAGAATTTTTCAAATCGGACCAGTAGTTTCGGAGCCTATTCAATGCAAACAAAAAAACAAACAATGAAAGAATCAATTCTTCCCTCTTTATAATATTTATATTATATATTATTATATGAACAAATTTAAACAAAAGGGCCGTTACAGCATACGGTTTTAGGTTTAGAAACGTACCTACAAAAAAGGAGGAGTAATGTATTCGTACCTTATGTTAAATTATGTCACATAGGTCTTATATATAAAATTCAAGTGTTATTACATGTTAGTTACCCTACTCCTCCGAAACGGCTGAACCGATTTGTATGAATTTTTGTCTGCATATCGGGTAGATCTGAGAATCGGTCAACATATATTTTTATTTTTTGTAGCCAACCTAGTTTCCCACTGCTGAGCAAAGGCCTCCCTTTCTCCTTCCATACCACTCTATCCTGTGCGATCTCTGGCCATGTTAGCCCTGCAAACAGGATCAGATCGTCCTATTTTTCAAACCCAAAAAAAAAACCACGCGAACGAAGTCGCGGGCAGTAGCTAGTTATATATATATATATGTATACCTTCCTCTTGAACCATTCTGTCTATTGCTGAAAACCGCAACAATTTAAAAGATCTAAGCGTACTGACAGGGAAAGCGACGTCACTTTATACTATGTAAAGATATATACTCACCTTAACATTTCAGTTGGCTCATTTCGTACTTGGTACAGCTACACCCACTGCTGGGCCCACGCCTACGCAACGATACGTTGGCCTGGATCGGATATAAATGGGTATATATTCAGTATTTTATGTCTTTAATATTGTAGCGTTAGGACTCGTGGCTAAACAATAACAGCCGCTCTGGTCTATCTTAATTAATGAGTGACCACAAATCAAATCAAAATCATTTATTTCAAGTACACCAATTACAGGCACTTTTGAATAGTCAAACAATAAAAATGAAGCTACAGTCCCAGTCACAAGACATAATAACTGTGAAAGTACTGTAGTTGCCCATTCCAAAGCGTAGATCTCTATGGAGAAGAATGGGCAAGAAACTCCATGGACACTCTTTTAAATCAGTAGCTTGTTACAAAAACCTTGGTAACATCATTCATGTTGAGATGGTACATTATGTGAGAACGATGTAGCAAGACGTGCACGTTAAAAGTGTCCACATTAAAACAAAAAAAAAGACAATTAAAAAATAAAATAAATACTTCAAAATAAGCCGTGGCAACTAAGAGATGACCAGGCACAACTGACAGCGCCCGTTCACGGACATGACGCATGGATCAGCCATCATTCAACTCAACCATTTTGAAGGGCCACCCAATACATACCGAGTTTCCTCCTTGCAAATTGTTATCGACACGCTAAGAAGAAGACATAGTGTTCGTTGACTGTTTATGCTCTTAGAGCACTAAAGTATAGAAAAACGAAAACGGTTTAACACACGTATATTTTTTCCAGCTTCTACTAGGTCCGTATAGTAAAAAACTCCGGATTAACCCTGTGCATAGTGTACTAGGCTTCATCCGCAGTTTTTACCCTAACAAAATATTGCATTCCTCCTGCCAAAGAATACACTCCCATAAGATATGATGCGCAGATTGTTCATATTCGCAGTCAGATGTAGAACTTTGACAAAAAGGCGAGGCACTAATCTTTAATGAAAATAATTTCCTCTTAAAGACTGATGACCTGTGAGAAATTGGGCAACACAGTCTGTTGGACAGACAGTGATCCAGCTCCAGCCATGTCCTGGCCAGCCGCTCACGAACGGATGGAAAGAACTGGTGGAGGTTTCTGCTCTTGATGGAATTATCTCACCTACCATTGCAATTCAGAAACTTACGTCAGAAACTCCACTCCCAGACGACAGTTTGTGTTGTAAATAGTCTAGAGATTAGCACGATTAGGTTGCGTTAAAAAGTCTGCGTCTATGGTTTCACGTACTCTAATGTTGACTTACAGATGCCATCAGGCAGTGAAAAAATCAATTTTATGCGGTTAGACCGTGCGTCATTATTTGAACATGGTCACGACATACTTTTTTCTTATTTGCGATGGGTTTGCTCTTGACTCTAGTCTAGCTCAAAGATGACAGAAACAAAGTCAACCATAGTACGAGCTTACCCAGAAGAAGCCTGTTCACTCTAACTTTGAAGAGATTAGGGTTATAAGCGTTCGGAAACACAGACGCAGGCAGAGTTCCACTCATTTGTTGCGCGCATTATGAAACGCTTAGTGCAAATTGGTGGAATAGCAATAAGGAAGGTAGGGATGGCAACTTGTAGTGCGTCTAGATGTCCGAAGGTAGAAGGGGGCCGGTGGGACGAGGTCGTGGAGTTCTTGGGCCCACTCACCGAAGTATACAGCCTGTAGCATACCGACAAACGGGAAACCTTGCGGTGATGAGCCAGGCTTGCTTGGCATCCACCGATTTTACGTCGTCAATCAGCGTTTTTGCTCTGCGTTCCACCAAGTCAAGCGCGGCAAGCTGGCATTTAGCTGAGCCACCCCAAAGGCGGCTGCAATACTCCTTGCAGGATCGGACTTGTGATTCATATACAACGTGTAACGTTAAATGCGCAAAATCTGAAATTAGTTTGCTCAGAATAACGAGCAGAATCAATTGAACCACTTTTTAATATTTGTCACATTTTTTCAAAAAATCTTCATTAAAAAAGTTGCCCTGTCTATTTGTTCATAGATCAAGCCATAACGTGCGCAAACCTGCCAAAACAGGTTAACAAACACAAATGATTGTCGTCCAATTTAAATTTTCTCATACGCGGGTAAAAAAGAAAGAAAGAAACAATCAGAATTTCCAGTAAAACTAAAACAGCACATAAAACCTCTACGTTTTTTTTAAATGTTTTTTTTTTCTCTCAGTATTAGGTCTATTGAATTAAAAATCATTTGGGGTGTCTGAGGTTTTGCGCATTTAACGTTACTCGTTGTATTGTTAAAAGCTGTCCAGGCCTGAAGATCGCTTCAGTCTATTTAAGATGCCCAGCTTTTTGGCCGCAATTTGGGCTTTGTACTCAATGGTGGCGCAGAAGTTGAGACTGGACGTCAACTCCATGCCTAGAAGCTCAAGTCGATCAGTCACAGGAACAGATGTGCCACGAAAAGAAGGGGTTTGGTCGAAACGACTCATTTTTGCGGTAAAAAGTCTCAGAAAAAGAGATGATTGTCATTCCCCCACTGGGAGACAAGGTTTAAGGTCATATTTGTCCGCTCTACCATAGCCTCTCTCAAAGAACGAACTTTATCACCGCTGGTTGTTGCGCTGAACAAGAATCTCTCTGAAACCTTACTGTCATCTGCGTACCCAAAAAGACCAGGCTGAAGTAAGTATTTAATGTGCAGCAGGAAAAGAGTTGCAGAGAGAAAAGACCCCTGATAAACTCCGGCATCACAAACTCAGCCATGAGATCAGAGGAGCAGCCGTCAACGACTACTTGGATCGACCGTTCACTTAAGAAGTCTGATATCCAGCTACAAAAATCAGCTGGGATGCCATAGGAAGCTTACTGAGCAGACATACGTGCCAGACCCTGTCAAAGACCTTAGAGATATCAAGCGATACAGCAAGTGCTTCGCCGTGTTTCTTGATGGCTTCACCCCAGCAGTGCATATACAATCTAAGCTAGATTGACTGATGACAGTTTTATGGGTTTTTGAAATTATAACTTTGTTGTGTTTCAGGGTCACGACCCGGTAACTAATGTCAGGATCAAGGTCGGCCAGGCACCAGAGACAGAGGCCACCGTTCCAACCATTCTAAGAAGCGGTCATAAATTCTTTGACCCAACAGAAGGATATGCAAATTTATCTGAAGGAATCCTTGCACTACCTACTGGACCAACTGCTGAACCACGTGCCGAACCACCTAAAAAACCAACTACTGAACCACCTACAGGACCACCTACAGCACCAACAACTGAAACACCTACTGAACCAACAACTGAAGGAACAACTCCTGGTGAAGAACCAGACCCAAACGAGCCAGGTGACCCTGGCGACCCAGAGGGCGCTATATAACGTATTAATTATAGGTATTGTACATTACTGACATTATTAATACATTACAAGTTAATTTAATTAATTATATTAGCTACTAATATATTTAATTATAACTAGGACTAGCTTAATTGAATTAACTATTATCTTCTTTGATTTGCTATTTCTTATTATCTAGTGGTCGCCCAGGGCACAGTTGTAACTATGTGTTTAATTCACCTGATTGCGTTTTTTGTGGCATTGTAAGGGAACCTCCATCCTCTGCAACATAATATATGTCTACTAATAACCTGACTACCTTTTATTTTAAACTAAGACTTGTTAGTACGTCTTCGTTTTAGCAACATATTTGTTACGGCCGCGAATCATATTTTTATCAACATACAATCTGACACTGGCCTGCTTATTGCAAAAAACGTAAGAAAAGGAAGATAATCTCCTTTTCTTACGTTTTTTGCAATAAGCAGGTCAGACCTCCATATCATTTTTAAACCCCGACCAAAGAGGGGTGTTATAAGTTTGACGTGTGTATCTGTGTGTCTATCTGTGCATATGTGTGTCATCGTAGCTCTTAAACGGATGTACCAATTTTGATAAAAGTGGTGTCGTTTGAAAGGGATTTTAATCGAGAGTGTTTTTAGCTATGTTTCGAGAAAATCTGCTTAGCCGTTTCAAAATCATCACCTCTTTTCTAGTTGAAGGGATATAAACAACTTTCACAGGAAGTCGATTTGAAATCTTGTCGCTTGACACCATGGGCATTGCCAAAGGGGGGGAGGGCATGTTTTAATTTATACCTTTCCTTGGTTTCGTTAATTAGCGAGAAGAAACGCAAATACGAGAAAATTGGCCGGAAAGGGGGAGGCCTATAACCAGGAGTGGGATAGTCTCAGAAGCATGAATTATTATTCATGCTTTTTAAAATTATATTAAATTTAATTATTATTAAATTTAAAATTAAAAAAACCCCGGACACAAAAAACCTGTAAAAAGTCAAAAATAAATTAATCCAAGCGTCGTATGCGTCGGGGGATCGCTTAGTATAAGCACAGAACAAAGAGAGGTTTTTTGTGTCGGGCGTTTTTAAATTTTTAATTTTATTGGACAATTTTACAAAAATATACAGTATTTATAGAACAAGTATGAAATGTTTTTTTTTTTTTATAATTACATTTTTAAGTCGTAAGTCAATTCACCGAGAAGTTTTTCAACCACAAAATATCTGAGATCGACTGGGTAAGTTTTTTTTTGAAATAGTGGTCCGCTCGTTGTTGTCGTAGGGCTACAGAGACAGGAACCTCCTTACCGTATCGAGGAGTACGGCTGCCTTGAACAAGAAGGCAAAAAAGTAATTGCCAAATCTGGGTGATCTCCATTGCATTCTTAAAGCTGCCTAAAGACACTGGACACATCAAATTGGTGCATAATCTACTAATATACGTTACTAGCTGTCCCGCGCAACTTCGTCTGCGTCACATTTTCCCCGTTTTCGCAATATTTTTCATTGCTGCTCCGCTGCTATACAGCGCCATCTATTGAATACTTACTCAATCCAGTCAACAGATAGCGCTATCTGTTAGAATCGTTTGGAGCTAACAGATAATTGTGACTTAATTTGCAATAAAATAATATTGCGACTATAAATTGAGATGTAAGCTATATTTATACCTATCTTTCAAGTTGGATGAAACTACACACGGTGTGCAAATTTGATTAAAATCGGTTAAGTAGTTTAAGAGTTCATCCCGGAGAAACAACGTGATGCATAATTTATATTGTATATAGATTATAAGCAACCGAATGTACTAAGAATAACTGCAATTGATTTAATAACTTTTGTCAAAAACGCATTGAAAACCTTAAATATTTCGATCGACTATTTTCCTAGAATATGAACCCTTTAAATAACATAATCTCTAACATAACCTTACCATGGATTAGAGTCTATATAGTGGTTATGAAATTGTCAATCAAACTAAATAAAGGCAGCTTATAGCTATAATCTAACACTTGACACCAACTTGGAATTTGTTACCGTTCGTAAAAGGGCCCAACGATGTATAGGAGATTGTCGGTGTCCTTACTGATGCTGCTCAAAAAGCCGCAAAGCTGAAATGGGACTGGACTGGCACGTCTGCTGTTTATAGTCGCCATCGAGCTGTTGACCAAAATTACCACGCTTTGGAGCCCATATACAGCCAGAAAGCGTTGCGGCAGGCCTCGTAAAAGATGACTGTATGAGCTGGACTAACGACCAGTGGTCTACATTAACCCGGAATCGAAAAAATTGGAAGTCATGGGGAGAGCCTTTGCTCAGCAGTGGGACCACACACGCTAATTTATCAGTATCAGTATAATTTATAAATAGCTCATATTTAACTACACAACTAAGCATTCTATCCCAGGAACAGGAACAACGTAACTATACTGCTTACACGAAAACAAAACGCTATCAAAAAGTGGAAACACCAAACGAATTGTAATTGCATACGCCCCCAAAACAAATCTGTGGGTATCGCAAAAGATCAAAATAACATTTATACCGAAATCATTTATCAGCGTTGATTCTCTTTCCATTTGAACCCCTCCGCCCCCCGCCCCTCGCCCCTCGCCATCGCTTCGAAGTGTCATTACGGCGTAAGGACATGGTGGACATTTCTAGCGATTGGTAGTAGCTATTTTTACCGGATTGCTATGGTTTTGGTCAGTCAGTTCGCAAATAGATAGGCTACAATGAGCAGGGTAGAAATACTCCTCGTTTACGCATCTTACGAAACGTAGCCTTTGTTACCTATTTTTAATACCTGCATATTTAACAGATTTTGCGTTTTAGCGCAATAATATTTTAGATAAAACACTTAACTGCCGCTAACACGCAAAAACCAATAAAAAAAGCTTGTTATAGTCCAGCGACAAGAGTTAAAATGTCACTAGTGCAATGGTACATAAGCATTAATTTGTTTCACAGTTAGTATTAATGAAAACGGCTAAAGTCAGCTTCCTTTAGCTGACTTTAGCCGTTTTTATATTATACACAGGCGGTGAAAGCGAACCGCTGACAGGGATCGCTGCCGCTTATGAATGTGGTCACAATAGAATCCCTAACGTGCTCAGACTAATGTGTTTCAGGGGAATAACATGTTTGTGGGGAGTAAGTTATTAATACGAGTTGGCGACGACGTTTAGATTAAAATTTTATATTTGTATTAACTATATATGGTTGTTATGTTATGAATACTTCAATATTCGATGAGCTGATAGATTTAGACGAATGCGAATTTCTAATATTCTATTTGGTCATTACAGGAAATAAATTGCCTGAAAATATTTTCCCCCCACGTGTTAACAGATGCTCCCACGACTTCGCGAAGGAACTGACAGTGGAGGGTTTACGTCAATAGCAGACCTTTGACACGAAGTTTATTCCGCGCCGTGCCATACGGGCGCCCCCAGGACTCCCTGTTAAAGCTAACCAGCATCTGGTTCCTTCCTTGTTCTTTAACTCCGAGTATACCCATCTGCTTCTCCCGGGTGACTCGGTTGGCATTGAAGAGTTCAGCCTCCTGAGCCTCCTGGACTTGAGAGTACAGTCTTCGAGAGCACCAATACAGACCTCGCGAAAGTTCACCACGTCTTGGGACAACCAGTAGACCTCTTAGGGCGTCGCGGTGAAGGCAAGACCCTCGGTCTCGTTCAATACTGCGAGAACTCCCCCCGGGATTCCGACTATGACGGGGGCTGAGAAGGAAACAGTCCTCCCGCTGCCTGCAAGATGGCAAGGTGAGTGCGCACCGAGCCCGTCGCTGCCCTTCCACTGTGCCCTCTGCAAACAACGTCCCTTTGGTCCAGATTGAACCCCATCCCATTTCACAGACAATAAAATCCGGAAGAACAAAACACTCTTGCCATGTTTCGGGGGACGCTACTCCCCGTGCCCAGGGAGCACCGGCCTAGCAGCTGCTGTACCCGCGAGAGGGACCGGCAGCTATCAGGCACACTAGGAGGTTTTCTGACCCAGCACCCTATCGTACTGCCTAGCTTAGCTCAGCTTGCGCTTGTTGCCCAGACCGCAAAAAAAAACAACAACTCCAAATTACATAGCAAGAACAGACCTTACAACTATCTTCCTATGACAGTAAAATGTTTTTATCACAAAACAACACCGCTCATCCATAAACAAAAGACCCTCGTCAATAAAATAGGTGCAATTACAAAAATCCCCAAAAAAACCGTTTTACAAGATCATCCCTTATACCAACTCAATTGACACGTCGGCTATTTGGCCGATGTATTTTTTGCGCTACCAGAATTTGCGCCATATTGCCAACCACCCCATCTAAATGATAATTCGAGGGCCCTTCTTACGATAAAAATTATTGCGGCCGGTTTATTTTATTACACTTTATATTGTGTTCGAATACCTACGCAGAGATTGCGTTCACAAAAATAGTTTTTGACGCCAAAATAACCTTTATAACGTAGCCATAAAGAAGAGAACCTCTTTCAAGTAATCGGCGGCCGAATTTTGTGCATGTATGTCCGAACTTGTCACAAATGTCGTATTCGACAAATGAACAGTGATTCCCCGTTTACCCTTTGACCAATTCGGTTACGATTCGTCGTATTTACATTTCGTTGGGTCCGTTTCGGTATAAATTGTGTTTTTCAGTTTATAGCCGAATAGGTTTCGGGCATAGATATTGTAACCGTTTGTCCACGAGCTGCCTACTCGTTCAAGCGATTGCGGAGAAAGGAAATGACAGGAATTGCTTAGACCTTAGGAAATAGCACGAGTCTCAATGGCACGACTTGCGACGCCATTCACGTGAAGGAAACAAGTGTCGTTTGACGTTAGCCGCATCGCCCGAGGACGTGAACGGCGTAAGGGGTTGCGGGGATAACAGGTCTGAAAATGTATTCGGCGCAAATTACGAAATGAACAAACCGCAAATGCAAATGCAAACGTTCGAACTACAAATGTTCGCCAAAAGAAATCCGCGAACTGTATAGCATACCGGTCTGCAATAAATAACACAACCGCCCATTAACACCTAAAACCTACCTAAAGAGACATCCATGTAGAAGTCTTACTGTTATAGTGCTTAAACAGCAGTCTGAATGCACTATAATAGTAATCAAACACAAGACAAAGCCACCCCATTCATATCTCCCTTTCAGATCGCAATCAGTGCCGCCATGTTGACGTCATTACGAATCTAATTCCCGCCTTTTTACTTTTTTTCCATTGGCTAGGCACCGGCGTCCGATCTCACAGCCGATAAGTTCTTTATTATCCTGGATGATTTTTTAATCTGTGCAGTGTGCACCTACTTGGTGATTTCGCATTAGCGTATTGTTAGTGTAGTGTGGGGAAATTGCGAGCTTCTGAGAACAATAGCCGCGTTATGATGACAGACGCTTAATGCGCCGGGTGATTAACTACCTTTGTTTGCTTGTGTATTAAGTAAAATACGTTAGACTTTGGAAGTTAATACTTTTTTAATTACTGTCATCCGGTTTCTTACAACTTTGGTTAAAGGGGAACCGCCAGGGAAGCCCGCGAAATTGTAATAACGTTTTTTTTCAATATTTTGCGACTATTTCATGAAAAAGTCATGAAATGGGATTACATGAACCTAGAGGGTTTTGTGTATATGTATGTACGTGTTACACAGTGGCGGATCTATCATACAAGCTGAAAAGCCCGGCTTGCCTAAGAATCAAACTCAAGAAATATACAAACCTTCATTTATTTTTAAGACTTATGTTTTCCTTTGTTTTTTTATTTCTTATTTTTACCATTTAGTTTTGTTACTTAATTATTTATAATATCAAATACAGACGAAGAAGAAAACATAGACTACACTCCGGTGCAAGATTCGTTCTCAAAACCGTTGATGCCACAGTGTTACGGTCGCCAATCATATTTCTTTCAACATACAGCCTGACCTGCAAATTGCAAAAAACGTAAGGAAAAATTAATTTCACGGGCCACCTTATCACATTCTCCATAAATAAAGTTTTAGCATAATGTGCCCACTGCTGCGACACAGGCCTTCTCTCTATGAAGGGGAATGGGCTGCTATAATCCACCAGCTGCTATAATCCACCAGCTGCCCCAGGGCGGGTTGGTAGATGAGATGTATTTTTTAGATCTATGACAATCTCGTTTCCTCACGATGTTTACTTTCAGCATTTTGAGAGTAGAGATGAAATAAATTAGAACTACACACAGAGAAATAGACTGGACGAAGAATGATCGGTGAATGAAGCCAGTGCGGTGAGAGGGACTTTGAAGAACACGGTTTTAGCGCAAACTCCTATTATAGTTGGCACAAATCTGCTGGCAGTGGCGAGCCAGGTAACTAGGAGAAGTGAAAGAAACAAGAAACGAAAACAAGGTAATTAGCACTCTTTGCTCCCCTACCCCGTCTTGTGCTGAGAGACATGATCATATTTACGCAGATTGAAAACGTATCTAATGCAGTTATGCAAGCCTCACCATAATTCATGATAGGAAAAGGTTAGGACTGTTTGACATTGTTTTCGTATTTAACGGTAAAAAACAATTCGGCGTCAGCGTCGGCGCGCGTCGGTGCGGCGTCGTCGTTTAGCGTTCGGCGGGCGGGGGGGGGGGGGGTTGGGGGTTATTTCGGCGGTCGGCCATACTGCCAAACATAAATACAACAATACAAATAAATTGCAAAGTTATATTTTAGCTGCGAGTGACGATCTGCGCATTATACTTTACAGTCAAGAGGATGCAGTCTCTGTGCCTTGCAGATACCTAAAATTGCGTTCTACGCAGCAAGTTCAGACTTCTTAGCTGCCATAAAATCTGAACCGTCATACCTGCGCAGACCGTCACTCGCAGCTTGCTTCCGAGCCGCCATAAAGTTTGAATTTAAGTTTTGAACAGAACTTTCCTGCATTGGTGAAATAATGTATTTTTTGGCTAGGTTATCAAGTAAGCTTGCCTACTTAGGTCGAATAAATTGCGAATGTGAAATTCATGTCAGTGGCATGCCTGATTTATGCTTTAGTCGTATTATCCTAAAGTTGTGTGTGCGTATATAAGTATGCACAGATCGTTCGAGAGTTCGTGAAATTGTTAAGCAGTCTTGCGAGGACCTACTTTATTTTTGTGTGAGTAGGTTTGATTTTTTATTTGATTTTATGTTAATTCAATAACTTCCGTTCCTAATTTACAAAACACTGATTAAAGAAGGTTTTTTTAATGCCAAACGTAACCTGTTCTTGTCGCATGCCCGTCCCCTACTAAAATTGTTCCGTAGAATTCAAAATGTAGGTACATACCTAAATCAAGCAGATGCAATTGTGATCGTGTTAAGAAACTACTTAATCTTCCTCATCGGTAACTGATCCTCCTTCAATATTTAAAAGTGACAATTTATCACCCTCTATTTATCCAAAACTTACCTATATTGCAAAATAAACATTGTCTATGCAATTATTTGAGCAGCACTAGCGGCGTAATGGCGGCACTTCCGGTGGGCCGCCATTAGTGGCCATTTCCTGGCAACTTCCGGACCGGCAGCGCCACCTCGCGGCGACGGTAACAATCGCTAAGGGCGTTAAATGCTTACGATACAATTTCATTCGAATTCGGAACGTAATGACGATGTAATCGCTTTTATAGGCTGAACGCATGTAATGCGAACACAAATTGATACGTAGGTACTGGCTGTTACGTTTTTGAATTGGATTGGAAAAGATTACTTTTTTTTAAAGTCGGTATTCGGAAGGCTGTTAAGTTTTTCATACAAATAGAACTATCAACTACAATATTACGTCCAGAGACGGCCCGTCAAATACTTAGTACTGGTAAACAATGTCTTAAACGCATTTCAAATTACAATATTAAAAATTATTAGTTTTTAGAACATTGAACTATTTATGAAGAAATTGCCACAAATTGTCACGAATTTTAGTTTCACGAACAAATTTTCATCCGCTGAAACAGACAAATTTAAAATATTTTAACCATCGACAATATTCGCTTATTTTTCTACACAACATTTTTAGCCATGTCACCTTATTTTAGGTTTGTCTAATGATAAAGTTAATGGTGTTGCCCCACTAACAGTTAAGTGGCGGAAACACACACGCATGTAAACATTAAAAACTTCCGATGTTTATAGAAGCTGATCATCTTACAGGCGTTACGAAGAATTAAAGAAAAGTACTGAATTTGATATATAATAAAGTGATTTAAAGATTGATTGATTGGTTTTTTGTCACACGCCCTGTGCTGTCTCTTACGGACTTCTCCCAGCTCATCTGTTTCCGACACGACATACAAACTGTTTGGACACACTTTGCTCAAAACAAATACTTAAATACATCCGCTACGACTCACGTTATTAAATCGATAACAGATCACGAACCGCTGCAAATATTTCTAGAAGGAATATTTCTACCAGGAGTACACGGGCGTTACCATTTTTTTTTACTGATGGGAGATCTTCAAAATATGACCCCTCCCGCTCTAGGCGGAGCGGAAGGGAGCGTCAAACTTGTTCTGACTAAAACCCATCCATGCTGTCACTGACAGTATTCCATAACATATTTACAGCTCTTGAACTCAGTTTATATAATTATGTTGATCGCGTTCATAATTTACCATTGGTTGCACACAAAGCACCTACATCTGCTACAAATATTTCTAGAGTTGTTCTGCTAAGTCCGTGATTTACTGCTAACTTAACTCATATTCCCTCTCGCAAATCTAATTAGCAGGAACATTCTCAATAAGTCCACATGACACACTGTAATAACGTCGTAATCCACGTTCGAGATGATTGCCTCACCATGTCTTTTTTATACCCGTTTATCGCCCGATAATATAATAATCATATCACGCTGACAATAATGCCTTGCCAAATAAAATCTACCTACGGTACCCTATATTACACCTATCAAGCGAACTTTGATAATGATATTGGGTGAATTTATAGTCATGCAATAAAGCTTTTCATTGCAGCTTAATTAAGTTTAAAATTGTCTGCACCCCGAAGACGGTTACGTCATTCTGGCACGTTGAAAAAATCTCTTGTTCGAAAACAGAACGTGTACAAATTGGGTGAAGTTCGGTGCGCGCGGGAAAGCAATATGTTTTTATTTCTTTTTAATTTCCGGTTCGTTTTAATGGCGTCGAAATCAATATAATGGTGAAGCGGCCATCGGTATTTTCGCATTTTGTGGTTTTGGTCATTTAGCATCGTTGAGCATGATTCAACAGTTGTAGCGGCCACTTACGCTAATGTTAAGGAAGCCCAAGAGGATAAAAGGGATTTATTCGAGCGTTGTGGAGACCTATTGGATTGTGAAGAAAAGATTTTAAAAGAAAAAAGGTTTATGATGTATTTTCGTTCACAGGTGCGTGCAGGTTTTGTAAAAAAAAAACAGCCGCAAAGAAATCTCGAGCGCGTCAGATATAAATAGTGTATGCGCCCCACGTGTTTCTGATAACGGAAAAATATGGTGGGGTGGCCTTACGAAGGGGTAGCAAATAGGAAAAAATATAATTTTCGAGCGCGTTAGATATTTAGAAGGGATGTTAAGTGAACCTCAAGTAGCACAAGACTTACGATTTGGACACAACCAAAAGTCATGGGCAATTTTTGAAAATGCAAAATAAAGATCGTGACTTTGAAATACTCGAGTGCGTCAGATTATTATACAGACGCTTCATCTTGATCGTGATCCTTGTCGTACTGACCCATAATCTGACAATTATGTGGAGGAATTTCCTTAATATGAGGGTTTGATAAAAAAAACATTCTTTTTTTTATTTAGTATTGAATACATGATTATGGCAAAACCCCCCAAAATGTCACTGTGGCGACACTTGGGGGAGGCCTACTTCCAGCAGCGGACGTCTTTTGGGATGAAATGATGAATGATGATGATGATTCAACAATTTGAAAAAAATACGAAATAAAAAAAGAATATATAAATACTAAACAGGGTGAAATTTTCAAGTGGGCGTGGCTGCCCATATCCGAAACTATGAGGAATAGCGAAAAACACTCAAAGGAGTCTCGAGCCCAATTTTGATGAAAAGTAAAATGCATCATTGGATTTAAAAAAAAACAATATTCCTTGCCAGAATCGAAACCGTTGACTTTGAAAAAAAACTATTTTATACCATTCGATAGTGTCGCTGCTAAGGATCAAATTCTGGGAAGTTATAATTTTAGCGGCTTGCGCAAATCGGCTGATTAAGTTATTTCCGTGATTCGTGACTAATTCCCATCAAAATAAAAAAATTAAAAAAAAAAAACTAAATAACCGCGCTCGAGAATATCCAGGTGAGGTTTTTATTGCAACTTTGTGACGCTCCCATTTTCGTGTCGGGCTCAAATTGTCAGATTATTCAAAATGCATGTAATTAACTTACCTTGCCTTTATTATTATTAACTAGCTGCCCGGACAGACTTCGTCCTGGCAAATTTTTTTTTTTAGTTTTACATCCTTCCGTGGCCTTTAAAAAAAAATAATTTGCCTATTTGGTCCAGCCATTCTTGAGTTATGCGCTTACCACACATTCATTTTTATTTATATAGATTTAATATGACGCGCTCGAGTTTTTCGTGTTATCGCTTTTTTTACTAATCTGATTGGCTGTCCTATACGCTGTGCTTTATATAGAGGATTCTGGTATGATGGGAGTACTTCACAGGGTGGAAGGTTACCCCCCTTATGTTATTCTGCCGCGCTCGAGTAAATCCCAAAATCCCCACTTAGGCTCCCCTACCATAATGAATGCTCTCGTTGCAAACGCAAGTTACCTGGTACCTGTGCCATACTGACTTTTTATAGAAGGTGTAAGACCCTTCACGGACCCTTCACGAAGCCGTTAACCAAGCATTCTGTACATCAAACTAAGTAAACTCTACTCAAAGAATATTGCTTGGAAACGAATTTTTTTTTGGTGTGAAAAATCAGGTTTTATTGTAAAACTCCTTCTTCTTTATCGTGTGATTAGAGTCTAACCTGGTGTCGAGAGTTTTTATTCCGCCCATGGGCCTCTGACTTGGCTATCCATGCCGTCGAGATATCTCTCAGGTAAGTTGAGGTTTCCTCACGATATTTTCCTTCACCGAAGCAAGTTATAATTATATTATACGCACCTGAATCCGAAAAGCAGAGGTGGGTGTCTGGGGTTTGAATTCGAGATCTATAATTTGGCAGTCGGACGGTCACACTACTAGACTACTTCACTGCATAGAACTTAATGTAAAGCTTTCGAAACACTGTGCTGGTGTCCTACCATGACGTCTTAAAGCATTATTGTTTCATTCTTATTCCAGAGTGGGAAAGAGACGGAGCTATACAGGTCGTCTAGCTCCATCTCTTTCCCACTCTGGAATAAGAATAAAACAATAATGTTTTAAGACGTCATAGTAACCTCTTGATATTATATAGAAATATTTAAAAATGTAAATTATGTGTATAGAAATAAATAAATGAGTATAATCTTACTTCAAAAAGATTGAGCGGCTATTCGAATGTAATTATCTAATGAATACATGCTGAAATAAATAGTTTGTTTTTATTTTACTCAATTGTTTTTTATCTATTTGATTCTGTTCGACAATCTACAAGTCTTTTGAAAACAGAACTCACAGTCAACTCACAGATAATACATAAAATACAAGGTTCGTAATTTAAAATTCCGCGCAGCTCCGGCCGATCCATTGGATGATTGCGTCCCGTTCGTGGCAGATATCTTGATTTTTTGTAGTAGGTAAGCTCGTAATTTAGGTGAAAAGTCGCCGGGAAAATGGCGCGAGAGTTGACGCAAAAAAATGCGGCGTAGACTTAGTGGGACCATGATGTACAGTTATGGTGCATGGTTTTTTAGCGAGTTACCATAGACGGCGACGTCATCTGGTTTTTCCAATACAATTTCCACAGATAAACTTACAAATGTTTACCAACATTGCCCTGACAATGTGTTCAAGCTCCAAAAGAATCATTTGTATTCGAGAATACAATTTCACAAAGATTTGTTAGCAATTCATGGTTCTTTTTAAACATTTCTGAATTAATTTTCTGTATTTATTATCATATTGAAATGCATTTTTCATAATCAGAAAATAAATATTAAAATCGGTTCAGTCATTTCGCAAAATAAGGACTTAAAGGTTTGTATGAAATGCCGTAAGGTGTAATCGCTCTTAAACTTGTCAGTATTTCAGAATAACCCCCTTAACGTGGTTTAGGGAACTAGAAATTATCGAATAAATGTTTGAGATTGTTTGTATGTGTGAAAGCGTGGTTATAGGACGAGAATCAAACGGATCGCGTTTCAAACACGAGTGGTTCACACTTACCTACAGAGTTCCGCAAATACGACATAAAAAAATTACCTACCCATTTTATTATTGATTCGGGTTGAGAATCATAACCATAGTTACCTCCTTGAATTTGACGAGGATGCAAAACAACAGCTTGTATAATTATTTCAAATAAAAAAGAACAACCATGAAATTCAGAATCAGTTATATTGCTGGTAGGCACTAAAAGAACGTGCTATGTATCCTGCTTCGGCGAAACAGCTGTACATCGCTTACTATTCCAAGCTAGGACCACACTGCCACAAACAGAAAATGGTTTATTGCTTCCTTTGTCCTTAGTTACAGTTACAGTTTAGCTTACTAAGCTAGCTTCAATTGTGTCTCACCTTTGCTTCTTCTTAGCGTGTTGATGGCCATCTAAATTACCTCATCACTTTGGTACTTTCAGTAGCGTTCATCAGCTACTCCTGTAATGGGCAGACAACAGCTGGCCTACCATGAACTCTTAAAGCAGTATTGTTTTACTATTATTCCAGTGTGGGAAAGAGACGGAGCTATACAGGATGTCTAGCGCCATCTCTTTCCCACACTGTAAAACTATGCTTTAAGACGTCATGGTAGGTCACCTGGACAGGTATGACATGATATTAAGTGTCACATCGTTTAAAGAACAACATAACTAGAACACCGTTTTGTCCTTTGTAGCATGAACAATAACGGACGACATCGCTACAAAAACTGAGCAATAGTCTTCAAATAGTTATTCGACCATTGACATCTCGTACCTTGACATTGGCAAAATCATCGAATGTTGATCGATGGAGCCATAACCTTTAAAAAATTGAATTGAATTGAATTACTTGACACCTACTGACACATCTACACTATGAAAAGTTTGTAATTTTTTTAGCGAAAACTAAAGTTTGGTTCATGTCAGAAAACGTAACGAGTCCTTATTTCCTCCGTAATCGGTTCTAAACTGCCTATTTTTTTTTTATAGATTTACCTATCCTGTAATGCCCTGTAAATATTCTAAGGACAGATTTTAATTTCTTCACTTAACATTCTCCGTTTGTACTTACTACCAAAATAAAATTTTAGGGGGGAACCAGCAATGCCCAGCAGTTTTCACGACAGCCTGATCAGATACGCAATATTGATTGCCGGACAACGTGGTTAAAATACACGTTATCCTAAAAGCTTTATAGTTTAATTACAAAGCTTGGCGGCTCCACTAACAATTATATATCAGTCATAATCTATCATAATATATCTTTTACCAAAATTTTATATTACCAACTAATTGCATGCTGGACAAATATTTGTCGTCCATTAGGTGTTATCATTAATGTATTTCGCATGTAGCACTTGTGGAGGCGAGCGTACGTAATACATTACGCACTTGGTATCACAATTTATCGTACTTGCTTCGTAATCATATCGTACTGATTGCCACGCACTCGTGGGCTTTAAACGTTTAAGAGCTTTATATTGAGCTGTGAAATTAATTTATGCCTAGAGGTAATAATTAATGATTTTTGACTATGGTTCATTTTATCGTCGTTTACTACCTGCCCGCGACTTCGTTTGCGTGGTAATTTTGATGTTTTTTCAGGGATAAATTATGCATGCCTACAACCATCCTCTTGATTCTATCTATTGTTGAAGATGTACTGTATGGTGTCGGACGTAAAGAATAGCACCATCCCATATCTTCCCGTGGATGTCGTAAGAGGCGACTAAGGGATTAGCCAGAGAGCAGCAGCGTTCTCTGTGCTTTTGTGACAACCGTACTGCGATCGCCAACCCGCCTGCCAAGCGTCGCGATTATGGCAAAACGCCCCAAAATGTCAATGTGGCGACACTTGGGCGAGGCAGTCCAGAAGTGGGCGTCTTTTGGGCTGAAATGATGATGATTGATGAAAACCGCATTTACTTAAAAAAAATGTTCCGCTAGATCAAATATTAGCAGACGATCGGGTCATGTTTCATGGTTAAGTAACGTTTGCAGAGGTCGGTCCGCGAATGTGTGACCATTGTTTACTTACTTGCGAGCACGTTAAGGAATTGGTCACGGCTTTACGTCATTGACCTTTGACAACCCAATCAGAAGCCCGAGAGGGTAACAACCAGTCTTGCAAAGACAGGCAGGTCATTTACTCTTGGCGGAGTCATCATCATCATCATTTCAGCCCAAAAGACGTCCACTGCTGGATATAGACCTCCCCCAAGTGTCGCCATATTCTCTGGCAAATCCCTTAGTTGCCTCTTACGACACCCACGGGAAGATATGGGATGGTGCTATTCTTTACGTCCGACACCAAACAGAGCAAATGTAGCAGAGTAGCATTACATAATATTACACCTGTAATTCCCAAAGGTTTAGGCAAAAGTGTACTTTATACATAGTACACCCACATTCCCCAGTTATGTTTTAGTTCATTCAATAGGGGGTGAGCCTATTGCCATCAACCGAGCACAGGTCCAGACTCCGTGGCTGCTACTGAGAAATTCTTATTGGAAAACCTCCAACAACATTTTGCACGACCTGGGAATTTAACCCGGGGTCCTTATGCTCAGCAGTCGCGCTTATTACTACTAGAGCACGAGGCAGTCTTTGAAGAGTAGACGTGGTTATCCCAGGTTTCGGCTCTTGGGTGCAGCTCGTAAGGTGAGTCTCAATCCGTCTGTATTCTTTCCTTGCTCACCCATAAGAGGGACAACGTTAAGTCATGGTGGAGTTGGCGCTTATATCATCATTATCATCAGCCTATAATGTTATCACTGCTGGGACACAGGCCTCCTCTCAATGAGAGGGACCACGCGGGCCCACTGCGTGTTAGTAGACGTCACATGTCTTCGAATTTTTTGTTCTAGGACATGCCGGTTTCCTCACGATGTTTTCCTTCACCGTTTTTTATAGCAGCGGTGATGAAATAAATTAAACAAATTAATGCGCCTGCCTGGGTTCGAACCTACGACTTACTGTTCGTCAGTCGGGGCTGCCACCAATGGGCCACCGCTGCTCCGATTATATGAATGAGGACAATTGGTAACAGAGATCGTGGGCTCTTTACTAATAAGCTACCAAACGTTTGATTTGGATCAAGACGAAAACCTCGAAAATTATGATTAATTTTATGCCCCTGAGATATTATTCGTATTCGTTATTATTCTGTATGGTGTCGGAAGTAAAGAATAGCACTATCCTATATCTTCCCGTGGGTGTCGTAAGAGGCGACTAAGGGATTTGCCAGAGAATGGTAAATCCAGCGTGCTTTTCTAACAACCGTACTGCGATCGCCAACCCGCCTGCCAAGCGTGGCGATTATGGCAAAACTCCCCAAAATGTCAATGTGGCGACACTTAAGGGGGGGCCGATGTCCAGCAGTGGACGTCTTTTGGGCTGAAATGATGATGATGATGATGATGAGATATTATGAGAATTTTTTTTTTCGACTTCTGATCATGAGGTCCGGGTTCGATCAAAGTGTCATTGGGTTTTTCCATCCGAAATTTCTCAGTAGCAGCCACGGAGTCTGATTTCGTGTCCAGTTGGTAGTAATAGGCTCGCCACTTATTACATTGCTCTTAAAACTAACTGGCGAAATATAACACATCTGCCTAACCCTTCGGAGATAACATGCGTGATGTTCTGTTGTTTGATTTTTAGGGTTCCGTAGCCAAAGGGTCAAACGGGACCCTATTACTGAGACTTCGCTGTCCGTCTGTCACCAGGCTGTATCTCATGAACCGTCATAGTTAGCCAGTTGAAATTTCTACAGATTATGTATTTTTGTTGCCGCTGTATCAACAAATACTAAAAACAGAATAAAATAAATATTTAAGGGGGCTCCCATACAAAAAGTGATTTTATTGCTCGTTTTTATAAATAATTGTACGGAACCCTTCGTGCGCGAGTCCAACTCGCATTTGGCCGGTTTTTTTTTAAATAAATTCACTCACTTTTATTGACGTATACAATGTAAGTATGATACCAAAACTCGCTCGCTCGTTTGCCTGAAACTTTAATACTGTTCGTATAATAACTAATACTGTTCTATTACCGGAGACAGGAACACCATTATCCCCTAACTTAATAGCATTTTGACTAATCTACTTGTATCTATGAACCCTCTAAAAATAGTTAAACGCCTAGATAAGTGGCCTGTGGTTGTTTTATCGCACGATATTATCCACTCGAGATAAACACACAATAATTCACTTTTAGGTGAGGTTTTTGCGGCTCTTTTAATGATAATGGTGGAAAATCTACTTTAGCCTATCACTCGACTATTATTATTTATCAAACAATGCTTTTAATGTAGCTCTGTGGGTTGTGGCTTTGTTTTGATAGTAACTTTGTCTCTTCTTTGCGGTATTGCAGCTTTATTTATTATAATAGGTTCTCCAACAGCTTCTATATAAAACACTAGCTGTCCGGCGCAACTTCGTTTGCGACACATTTTCCCCGTTTTCGCAATATTTTTAATTGCTGCTCCACTCCTATTTGTCATAGCGTGATGATATATAGCGTATCATATTTTATTCCAAATAAAACCTGACATTGACCGGCAAATTGCAAAATACGTATAAAAAATTGAATTTTGCGGTATACCCTCTCGCTTCCACCTTAAGTGTAGGTATTTACCTACAGTCCTGCTGGCCTACCATGACGTCTTAAAGCAGTATTGTTTTACTCTTATTCCAGTGTGGGAAATAGACGGAGCTATACAGGATGTCTAGCGCCATCTCTTTCCCACGCTGGAAAAGGAGTAAAACAATAATGATGTTTTAAGACATCATGGTATGCCAACTGGACTTACACGGTCGTCAATTACTCGTCAACCAATATTCACAAAAATAAGAGAAAAAAAATAAAACGCTCTAGAATTTCAATAAAACAATAAACTCTTAAAATTTTAGAGTTCACTTCAGCTTACGAAATATAATACAAAAATAAATATGTGTGTGTGTGAATATGTTTGTTTCTCTGATCTATCCCAAGAACTTCTTAATAAATTGGATCGACTTCTCAACAATTGTATTCGCTTTGTTTTTGGCCTTCGTAAGTACGATCACATTTCTTCCTACCGTTCTCAGCTTAAATGGCTGCCTATCAGACTCAGGAGGTCACTCAGATCTCTCTGTATGCTCTTCACTATTTTGAACGATCCATGTGCTCCCGATTATCTTAAAACTTATTTCAAAGTGTTGGGCAGTTCTCACAGTCGTAACCTTAGAGCTTCCAAAAATCTAGTCCTCCAAATTCCTGCACACCGTACCGGTTTCATGTCAAATTCATATGCTGTCTCATCAATAAAGCTGTGGAACGCGCTGCCTCTCGATATTAAAAAATCTGAAAGTAAATTTATTTTTAAAAGAAAAGTTCGTAACCACTATTTAAATCAAACGAAGTAGCTCGCAGTTAGAAGTCTAGTCACAGTAATTATTATTAGTATTCTCGTTTTTTATTTTGGTATTTGTTAAAATATGTATTAGTCTATTTTATGTGTATTTGTGTATTAGTATCTATGTAACTTATAGACAATTTCGAAATTAATTACATATTGTTAGATATTGTTTTTGTACCTTACCACAATGTTGTCCCTTTTAACCCAATGGTTGACTGGTAGAGAATGCCTTGTGGCATTAAGTCCGCCTATGTACCACTATTGTACATGAAGTTTAAATAAATAAATAAATAAATAATACTAGGTACTTATAATAATATTGCTGATGAATGATTATAATTTTAATAACGAATTTAAATTCTTGTACTTAATTCTTTTTTAAATTTAATTTGTAGTTAAAATTAAATGTAAAAAAGATTTAGGTACAAGGCATTTTATATGATAGCAAGGTATTCTTTAATATGACTGCCAACATCTATTAATCTTGAAGAACAAAAACAGGCCGTTTGCCTAAAAACTGGAAAGGGATTTTAAGGATTAAGGTTAATAGGAATATTCTCTATCAGTCTTCTTCTTTTTTTTACACTTCTGCAGTTCCAGCTTTCAAAACAGGAACTTCAACTCTAGTTTTCGTTTTACGACTGCTAACAGAATTCCCTCCATGCACTGAACTCCTGGCACAGATATCTATAACATCTGTAAGTCTAATGAAGGTACCTATCTAGCTCTTTCAGCAAAACTTTTATTTTGTTATACTTTTTTTAATTTTACATAATACTTATAATTTATTGTTTAAATTTAATTTTCTTTTTGTACACCACTTTTACCTTTTTTATTTGTAATTGAATTTAAGAAGGGGCTTCCTAGCATAGGTAAACTTAAAAGGAGGTGACTATGTAAGATTTACTGTAAAAGTTGTTAAAGTATCTGCAATAAAACTTTTTTTTAAACGTATGCCATGAATGTGTACTAGTACATTCTTCCCATCAGCCGCTTAAAAATCATCCTCCACGTGTTAGGCCCTGTTTCACCAACTACGATTAGGTTCTCCCTAACTTACTCGGCAGATAATTTCAAACAAATTCTGTTCCATTTTTATACTTATTCGGTAATTAGTGGCTATTCGGACATCGTGAAATAGGCCTTTAATCAATCATCAACTTATCAGCCGGTTTAGTCGCTTACAACTGAATGCCAGTATAAACTACCTGTCTGACCTCTTCAACACAGAATACTGGGTTAGGTTTATGATTATTACCCCTTGGTAAGATTGGTTTAAAGAAATACAGTCATAGGCGTATCATACTTTCTGTCATGGGGGTAATAAGTACTTGGTCACGCATCCACATATTTTCGATCTCAACAACAGTAGCTAATCTTTGATTGAGAGAAAACGGAGTTGCTGTTGCTGTGTGTGCTGCTGTTCAACAGCCACGAGCATGGGCTCGTGGCTGTTATTCGCTTTTACATCTGTTGCCTATGGAGGCAACAGATGTAAAAGCACTGATAAATTATTTTAATAATGAAAGTTTACAAATCTGTTCTTAGAGAATAACTTCAACATTGTTTTTTTTTAACTATTTCCAAAATGGATGTATGTAATGCCATCTATTGTGAAATAACAATACTAACTAAAATCTCCGACAAACTTTAAAATACCGCTATTCCATAACAGGTGGCGCTGTACATAAAATACTGCTTGGTCGCTAGATGTCGCTGCTACTCGAAAGGGTCATTGAACGTCATTCGCAAAATACAGCCTTCATTCATTGTTACCTACGACCATTCACCTCACTCATTCAAACTTTGACGACGCGTAAGTTTGTATTGCATCTGTGAAAACAGTCCGTGTCGTGTTTCACCTGAGTGAAACGAATATTTTTGTTATTATTTTGTTACCCGTAGCGACTAAACAACGTTTACGAATCAAAAATCAAACTTGAACCACTAATTATATTGAATTACAGTAAAAGTAATTTATTAAATTAAGTGAAAAAATAAATTGTAACAATTCTAATTCGCAAAAGTGTGAAGTGTGACAAAAAGGCAAACTTTCCCAGCTTATCAATTTCGCGGTTCTAAACTGTGGCAATCTGTTCAAAATGAGTTGAATAAACTTTCTTACGATCTTGGTGAGGTGTTTGCTAGTGCTGTGAAAAAGTATAAAAATGACTACGGACAGGTTTCATAAGTAAGTAAAAACAGGACAATCTACTCTCTGGTAGGTACAATCTCGATAAGATATCGCTGTATTGAGGTATTTCCGATAACATTCAGTTTTACTCGTTCGGTAATTAGAAATTACCTGATGAGATAGGCTCAGTAATAAATTTCAGGTTTTAATAGCATACTCTAAAATATGATTTTATTTAATATGTTTCTAAATTAATTATTATTCTCACAGTAATGTTATGCATTTGAAAGCGAATTTACGATCTTATTATGATATAAAACACCGCCTAATTAAGATAAAAATGATAATTAAAATGATTTATTGGCCAAAAATATAATTACTTTACGCTTTTCTAAACATTTTAGAAATGTTAATAGATTTGGCGTTGCATAAGCGTATAGGCGAGCACATGGTACGGCAGGGGACTTTCCCAATACAGGGACAGGGTAGGGAACTGTACAATGGTAGCTACCGAGACATCCCGAGACATGCCGAGGGCCAGCGCACGACAGAGACGACAGGGCAGGGGACTGTACAACGGTAGCTACCGAGACATCCCGCGACATGCCGAGGGCCAGCGCACGACACAGACGACAGGGTAGGGAACTGTACAATGGTAGCTACCGAGACATGCCGCGACATGCCGAGGGCCAGCGCACGACACAGACGACAGGGTAGGGAACTGTACAATGGTAGCTACCGAGACATGCCGCGACATGCCAAGGGCCAGCGCACGACAGGGACGACAGGGTAGGGAACTGTACAGATATATATGTACAGAAGATAGGTTCTCTACCTACTCCTATAGACAACCCGTAACAATGATTCGCATATCGCTTCCACCTTCTACCACACTCACCGCGTATTCACAACAACGCGCCTGTAATCCCGGAAGGGATGCACAGTGATGTACTCACCTAATGGTACACCCTCATGTCGCCATCTATGTTTTATGCGATAGCTTATTATATTGAACCTTTTGCCAGTAACCGGGCACAAGGTCTTAATGGAAAAACTGCATACTTAACACTTTGTCCAACCAGGGATTCGAACACAGGATCTCATGCTCAACAGTCGCACTTGCGGCAACTAGGCAGTCAGTTAAACCTTATTCGTCATCATAAAACAAGTGAATTCGGTGGGACATTGAACTACATACTGTGGCGACAGGCCAAGCGTGTCTCCTCTACGCGACCACTTACTTCCACGTATTCCGGACGGAACGGGGAAGTGTCACTCAACATGGACAATGGCAATGCGATACTTTATCATATTGATGAAAATCCAGAATTTTCCTCACAATATTATGTTATGCGTAAATGACTCCGTCTGTTTATTTTTGGCTTTTGATGAGTTTTGGGACACAAGTGTACCATGGCCTGGGGCAAGCAGGACATAGGATAGGTACTTTTTATACTTTTTGTACTTACGGCAAGCAATCGTGCTATACAAAACCTGTTTTTGCGGATCTTCATTGTACAGGAGCGAAACCTCGGGTGTTCCAGATGCCTGTAGGTTGGATTGACTACTACCTTTGGTGGGCCGGCCTACTTATTGCCCACTCAACAGCCAACAATTTGTAGCATTTGGCTTTCAAACTACGGACACTCAGAAAGGCAGAACGAACGTGACCGAACTCAAAATTACGACGAGTTGCGTTAAATACCTAATACTACTCCGAACATGGGCTATCGTCTAGTGAATAAAAAAGTGACGATATCTAGCGAAAAAAGTAAAAAAAAAAATCAATTCATCATTAGAATTCATCAATTATTTTATTGGAAACCAATAAAACATGAAATACACACAATTTTGTGTTAGCTCACTTTTGTTCTCAGGGTGCGTACTGTATTAATTTTCACGTTTTTCATTCGACTGCTTTCATTAATCATCATCATCATCATCATCATTTCAGCCCAAAAGACATCCACTGCTGGACACAGGCCTCCCCCAAGTGTCGCCACATTGGCATTTTGGGGGTCTTGCCATAATCGCCACGCTTGGCAGGCGGGTTGGCGATCGCAGTACGGTTGTTACAAAAGCACAGAGAACGCTGCTACCCATTCTCTGGCAAGTCCCTTACTCGCCTCTTACGACACCCACGGGAAGATATTATGGGATGGTGCTATTCTTTACATCCGACACCATGCAGTCTGCATGGTGTCGGATGATCATTCGAACGATATAAACATTACAGTAGGCGATATTTTCAGAAGTAGTTGATAAATACGATGTCATTGTTCATGTTATTAAAACACTAGCTATGTAGTTCAAATATTCAAAAACTTATAGAGCGGACATTGGGAATATTTGATCCTGAACATTTTCGATTTGGGCACGAATGCAACCTAACAAGCGGATGTCTCACTAGCTAGACTGATCAAATCATTACTAAGTAAATATTGGATAGCGATCTTTTTCGTCTTGCCCCGTCAATGGCTCGTAATATTTGCAAGTCTTTGATTAGAAACGTTTTTTCGACAATCGGAAATCCAAAAAAAACAATAAATTCACCTCGTGACATGACATATTGTACCACGTTCACGCTTGCACGCACAGCACTGCCGAGGGTAGCCCATATCGTGCCAAAACATACACCCTATTATCACACGTCCTGTGCTCTTAGTAAAGGTCATAATCCCGTGTAGTGATGCCGTTATCATTGTATCGATTATGTATGGTTGACATGCAGGTGTTGGTATCTATGGGGGAAGGTCGATGACACCCATTTAAACTTTGTTAACTTACGTGTCAATTGAATATGATTAATCCACTATTGACTAAAAATACTTAGACTTCCCACATGACATAACATCTAGCCTGTAATTCCCGAAAGGTAAGGCAGAAGTGTGACTCCTAATAGTACGCTCAAATTTCGCCAGTTATGTATCCAGGACCTCATACTTAGAGCGCGCGTTTAGGGTGCTGTTGCGTCTGCCTCGGTTCTCTAGTGCGTCATCTAAGTTCGCTGATGCTCGTACCGACTGTTTCGATGCTGTACGGTGTAAGAAAGTAGTCTCGTTGCTAAACACACTCTTTGGCAGTCCCAACAGCATTCTGAGCGCTATAGTCGGGAGGCATGACAGCCCGTTGGTGAGCACTATTCAGCTATTCTCTGTGTGTGTTTTTAGTTAAGTACTACCATAGGTTAAGATTATTGTTACTAACCCAAAGGATCTTGGTCATCTGAATAAAAGTTGCGATCACAACCACGAGACCACAAGGCAGTCCCCCGACCGCGTTCGAGGTACTTCCCGTATTTTATTTATATTTTGACAGCCTTTGATGTAGATCACAAATTGGTGATCTACATCAAACGTTCGGTGATGGGAGTACTCTTAGCTTATAGCTAGGAGTAGGTACAGCTCGGCAAAAAAGAGTGTGGAATAAATGAGGTCGCCAGTATCGCAACTGTGGCATCCCGCAATACTACAACTCACCAGATTTTGATTCTTGTTATTTTTAGGGATATGATCCCAATTCCAAGTGGGTGGTTCAGTCCCTCGGACGCTACGCAAACACCATGGAAGGCTTCAATGTCCAATACGAATTTTAGTTCCAACTGTCACCGCTTTAGACTCTTTTTTGCCAAGCTGTACTTTGTACTTTGGTACTTTTGCTGCAGATGATCATGTCATGTCAAGTTGGGAGGATTAGAGATTACGAAGCGACCGATTTTTAAAATCTCATTAAAAAATCGGTCGCTTCGTATTAATTTCAACTAGGACTTTCAACTGGATTGATTTTATAAACTGTAGTAGCATGTCAATCCAACATATTTTTTGACTTTTCCAACATCGTTATCGCTGAAGTATTTTCACTTTGTCTAGGCCACTAGATGGGGCTATAGTTACAAAATTAAAATAAATTAACTTTTAAAAAAAACAAGCTTTTATTAAAATGAAAAGAAGAGAAACATTGAACGCGTATACAAAGTTTAGTGTCCGTGCTATTAACCGTTGAGGAGTTCTCTTGTGAGGAGACGATTCTAGCTGCAGGAGCAAGTCATGTCTGTTTAACCCAATGGTTGACTGGTATAGAATGCCTTGTGGCATTAAGTCCGCGTGTGTACCACTATTGTATGTGTCAGTACAAGAAGATTTAAAAAATAACCTGTGCATCTGCAAAATTTCAGGTCAATCGGTTGGGGGGAACTGGTGGCCTACCATGACGTCCTTAAACATTATTGTTATACTTCTTTTCGATTGTGGGAAAGAGATGGCGCTAGACATCCTGTATAGCTCTGTCTCTTTCCCACACTGGAATAAGAGTAAAACAAAACCTACTGCTATAAGAGGTCATAGTAGGCCAGCTGGTTTGAAATTTGACATACTAAACAACGGCAAAGACAAAAACAACTTATTTTTTTTTAAAAAAAACATCAGCTCAGTCTCCGATTCTAACCATTAATTAACCAAAACTAAAATCCGTGTGATGATTTCATTTCTGTCTTCTTCCTCACTGAGTCTTAAAAACGTTATCTACTACTACTATGTATATTATATTATATATCTACATTTACAACAAGATATCTAAATTCTTCGATTACCAGTTATTGATAATTATAATGTTGATATTGCGATGGCGGAAACTATATCGTGTGTTGAACTACAAAGAAATACTTACATGTACAAGACGTAATTTAAAATAATCAGAGAAAATCTAATTAATTATACAAAAGAAAGCTGTTTATCAGCTATGATAATAAAAACAGGTAAATTCTGGAAATATGGGAAATGCAAGATATAGGCATAAATGTAACATAACCGATGCAAGTGTAGACAGAGAAATTACTTTGTGACTGCCCTGACAGCTATTTTTCTATTTGCAAATTATTTCATCAACACTGCTCTCAAAACGGTGAAAGAAATGGGTCACTGATGGATTCCACCCCGCTTCATCTCTACAGGCTTGATGCAGCCAGCACCACTGTCAAAATGTTACAGATGCCATCAGTGTGCTACCGACTTTGTACATATTTTTACCACATAAAAAACATAATTATTGAATAGGAATATCGCTGTTTATTTACATTTTCTGGTAACCTGGTAAAGGCTCATTAAAGCTCCCAACAAGCGCGACGCGACTCTAGTAGAACAATTTCTATGAACGTTCATAGAAATTGTTTTCTACCAGAATCGCGTCTCACCGTCGTGTCGGGCAAAAGTCAAGAAAAAATTTGGCGAATGGGTGAAATTATATAAAAAAAATCGCCCCAGGTCTTCCACATTAAAAAAGGGCCACTGTGACCGTACGATTACCAAGATACTTTTGTATCATTCAGATCCAGCCTGTCCCTTAGCTTCCCCTTCCCTAGCGACGCCCTAAGCCGAGGCTCGTACTCAGCAGCGGGTGCCCCTAGCGTGTTGTCGCCTAGTTTATAGGTTTTATGCCCTGGCTGGAGGTCTAACAAGGCATCCTCATAGGCTGAACTGCGAGATGCCATTACCACAACAGAGGCCTTGTGAGAATTGGTGGGAGTCATATGCCTCCGAATTTTAGGTTCTAGGGTATAGGTTTCACGATATTTTCTTTCACCGTTTCTAGAGCATTATTTCGTCATGATATAAATTAAGCAAAGTAACGTGCCGTCCTGGGCCGTGAGTCGGAACCGTAACACTGGACCACCACTTGAACTTGCTCTTTTTTCTTTTCAGAGCGGCCAAAGACGGTCTGCTGGAGGTGCTACGAGAGGCCACCCGTAAGGAATGCAACAACAAGGACGAGTCCGGCATGACACCCACGCTGTGGGCTGCCTTCGAAGGTCACATAGAGGCACTGCGCCTTTTATGTGGAAGAGGGTAAGTTCGATAAGCAACAGCCGTTCGAATCAATCTTCAGGTTAAACCGTACTTGCCCAGGTTGGTCTGTGGATGAGTTACATACTCGTTTCCTCGATGCCTCGGAACGCACGTTAAGTCGTTGGCCCCGGCTGTCTTTGATAGTCGTTATAAGTAGTCAGTGGCCTGAAAGACTGTTAACCAGACTTACTAAGGGGTAACGTATTACCCAGTGCTAATTGGGATGTAGAGGCTCCATCTAAAATACCGGTATTCAGCTGCATCCGGTTAGACCGGAAGCCGAGCCGAAATGGCTAGCTGATGATGATGAGGGTGAGCTCGCTAGTTATTGCACCTTTTGAGATTTGCCAGATTAATTACAGGCATCATCAGCGTATAACATTCCCACTGCTGGGATACAGATCCGTTAGAGTGATAAAACCTTAATCCACCACGCTGTCTTATAGCAGCTCTCACATCTCAGATGCGTCTCGTAACAAAGCCATCTGCTTTGTTTCCGAAACCGCAGTTATCCATGATTTGCGCCTGGCGGTGACTATTTTACCCCCAAATTCAATTCAATTCATTTTTATTTCAGATAAATTACATAATAACCATCCATACACATTTTTAGGGTTCCGTAGCCGAATGGCAAAAAACGGAACCCTTATAGATTCGTCATGTCTGTCTGTCTGTCTGTCTGTCCGTCTGTATGTCACAGCCACTTTTTTCCGAAACTATAAGAACTATACTGTTGAAACTTGGTAATTAGATGTATTCTGTGAACCGCATTAAGATTTTCACACAAAAATAGAAAAAAAAAAACCATAAATTTTGGGGTTCCCCATACATAGAACTGAAAACCAAAATTATTTTTCATCATACCCATATGTGTGGGGTATCTATGGATAGGTCTTCAAAAATGATATTTAGGTTTCTAATATCATTTTTTTCTAAACTGAAGAGTTTGCGCAAGAGCCACTTCCAAAGTGGTAAAATGTGTGTCCCCCCCCCTCTAATTTCTAAAGTAAGAGGAGGAAAATTCTGAAAATATTCAGAATTGTAAAACGTAAAAAAAACTATCAACGAAAATTGGTTTCAAAAGATATAATGTTTAGTTTTTGAGATATGAGACTTTTTCATCAAACTGCAGCAGTAACTTTGTTTTTGATTAACATACTATGAAAAACCAATTTAGTTTTGCGGTTGACTTGAAGTTTACTAACTAATACTACTAACTAATGAATGACAGTTCAAAATATTGTTTGGGGCTATGGAACCCTGTGTGTGAGTAAGACTCGCACTTGGCCGGTTTTTTTAAATAATATAAATACGAACAAACACAAAAAAAAACAATGATAACAAATAGATCTCAATAATGGAAACATTGGATTAGGACCGCACTACTCGTACATGGAGTTATGTCCAATGCTCCATGAAGGAGCACTCCATGTCCATTCACCCAACAATGAGCTGCAGAAAGCTGTTGGGGCTGCTCCGTATGCGGCGCACCAGAGACGCTATTCTTTTGCGATGTATCGCTTGAAAGCCATCAACTTGAGCATCTGCAAACATACCTGATGCGTTACAAACATCCCCATCAACATCCTGAAAGTGGTATTGTATTGGACACGCAGGGCACTGTAAGCCTTCTGCGTATGCTTCACCCATAGGCTGCACGTATAAAAAGACTGACAATACGCCTTGAATAAGGTTATTTTACCTGTGCGTGTGGTATTTGTCACCTTGATTGACCTTGGACATTTCCATATTTTTGGTCAGATATACATTACATGAACTCACGGCTTATTCCCACGAAGGTAGGCAGATAATTTAGAACACCTGCTATATAGGTAACTCGTCATCTCTTCCAACTACGTGCCGGTTGCAAATAAAACCTTTCTAGTCTAATCTACAGAGGCGATAATGTAATGTAATGTGCAGATAAAACATTATTTACAATGCGCCCTAATCGAACTGCTTAATATGTCAGACTCTGATTATTTATTATGATACTACACATACACATTCTGTATGGTGTCGAACGTAAAGAATAGCACCATCCCATATCTTCGTGGGTGTCGTAAGAGGCGACTAAGGGACTTGCCAGAGAATGGGCAGCAGCGTTCTCTGTGCTTTTGTGACAACCGTACTGCGATCGCCAACCCACCTGCCAAGCGTGGCGATTATGGCAAAACCCCCCATGTTATGTCAATGTGGGGACACTTGGGGGAGGCCTATGTCCAGCAGTGGACGTCTTTCGGCTGAAATGATGATGATGACCTACTGGAGTTTTCACGTCACAATTTTTCTTCTTCCTTTATCGTGTGGTTAGTGCGTACCTTGGGGTCTGAGGTTTTATTATGGTAGGCACCATAAGACTCTGGCTTTAGAATAGAATAGAACATTATCATTTCTTTCAATCGCAAAGGATCGTAAAATTCAACAAACAGTAACACATCTTAAACTACAAACACACACTGATAAATAATACATTATCCTTTATTCATTTATATTTACAAATACGAAACATTTTTAAATATCCTTATAAAAAATTAATAAAAAACATTTAAAAATATATATAAAATACATTAAAATACATTAATTATATCATAAAATATTTCATAATTTAATCTAACAAAATAATTATAGTGTTTTGACTCAAATAATTAATTGATAAATGTCATAAATGGTTAGTTAATTAATTAAAAATAGTAAAATTAATATTAATGTGGACATGTTTTAGAATTATTAATTGATTAAGTTTACACGACGTCGAGAAATATCTCTCAGGCATTCTGGTTTCCTCATGGTGTTTTCCTTCACTGAAACAAATTTCAATTATACAAAACGCACATGAATCCGAAAAATCAGAGGTCTTGGGTTCGAACTTGGTGTCTTTGACTTTGCAGTCCTACGGCACATCACTAGGGTATCACTGCTTACGTCACAATTTAGTACTTTAGAAGAGGCTTTGCACCCCGACTGCAATATTTAACCACCTCAACCACCCACCACAATGGCCCTTCTTCTATTCTGCACCGCATACTCCTCCCATCTGCGCACTTGATAATCTTTTTACTGCATATTGAGCGGAGTTTACTTATTTCAATCTTGGGCCAATCATTATGGTGTTTGAACTTTTTGACTCCGATATCCTAAAAATTAGACACACAACTACCTAACTAGCATCTTAAGATCTATGGATATTATAAAACACATTTTTGTGACACTTATTGAACATACACAACAAAGCCGCCTTTCTCCTTTCGTACGCGTTCAGTTGGCATGCCACCGACATGCCGCCGACATGCCCGTTAGTGTAAAGGCTCCATGAGGGGGTTCAATAACTCTCGCGCGTCCGGCCCTGATTCAATCCATGGTCCGGAGCGAGAGGGAATGGGAAGCCGTCGCCTCCTTCTGCGAAGCAGTCATGCTAGCGAAGGAGGTGGCGGAACGTGAGAGGGAGAGAACCTCACGTCCCAGCCGCCGCGGGAGATGCCCCGGGCGTCGGAGGGCAACCAGTGGCCCCCGGCCACCGTAGGCGCGGGCCTGTGGACGGTGAGTAATGGGCTAGCTCATCGTCCGTCCGTCTTATGACGACAGACCGTGCCGACGGCGCGTTCGTGTTCCACGCGCGCCTCAAGGAGATGTCAGCAAATCGGAAGGGGTCCGAGAGGGCCGATGCCTGCCAGGGCTGCGGGTTGTTTGAAAGAGATACCGTGGCCCTGGAACACAAAGGGCTAAGAAGGAACATGGATGGGTTTTAGTCAGTCAAGCCTGACACTCCCTTCCGCTCCGCCCAGAGCGGGAGAAGTCAAAAAAAAAAAAAGGGGGTTCAATAACCATGCCTACAAAACAAAACAACTTAGCATTATACTCGTTTATTGATTTAAATACATATTTTTTACATTTTTAAATATTTTAACAAAATTTCATAAAAAAAATCATTTAAAAATATAAAAAATAGTAACCCATCGGCATCGGGAACAGGGTCCGGGCTACCGATGGTCAGGACTCTTGAGAGAGGAACCTCCTAACAATACGTGCCATGTCCAGAAGTACTGCTTTCTGAATGAAGCCCTTGATCCAGCATAATAATTATTATTAACATAGAACAATCTAAACAACTTCACAGTTACAAAAACATAAATTGTCAGTACGTCAACACTTTCACTTGATTTAAACCATTTTTGCGGCGAGCCATTACGGTTAATTTGTAGGTGAAAATGCCTGAACTACAATAATATACATTTCCAAACTATTGACACAATGTGATTTTCGTTTGCATTTGTATTATGCGAATACGATGACCTCGTTTACAAACATATGAAATCATGAACAGATAATGCAAGACTGAATTAAGTTGATAGTCGTATTTTGGACCACAGCATTTAATGTAAGAATTTTTAAATTTGTCGAGTAAGGTTGACAGCTTGTATTTCTATCTAGATGGCACATTGCACTGATATATTTCTTTTGAGCTTGGAATACAAATTCGTTGTCTACCGAGTTGCCCCAAAAGATTACACCATATATTATTATCTGGGCAACTAATCCGTGATATTAAGACAGCTGCTTCGTTGACAATTTTAGAAAGTCCATAGAGAGCGAATAAGGTTTTATTAATTCTATTACAGAGACTATGGTTGCATAAAAGCCTGGCAGAGACTTCGGCTAAATATTTAAATTATGGACTTTAACATTTCCAAGACATAACTGACATCACCATGAAAAACAATTTGAGGTCAAATTCTTTTCCTAAATCGTTTTAATTCAAAACACGTTGAGCGCCAGAATGCGGCCAGGCTTATACAACAGCCAGCCTACGAATTTAAGGTTACTTGGAAGGTGTACAACCATACAGTGTTATATTATTAGGTAGGTACCAAACGGGAATTACAGGCGAGATGTTACCTAACAAATTGACACTGTCGGGCCAGCGTCACAAAGCAGAAGAACTCCCTATTAAATCATGTTCATCTTTGTTTTGCAGAGGAGAACCCGACAAAGCCGATTATTTCGGTAACACAGCGCTGCACCTGTCAGCGGCCCGTGGCCACAAAGAATGCGTCACTTTCCTCATCAACTTCGGGGCCAATGTGTACGCGATGGACGTGGATGGCCATACTGCCCAGGAGCTGGCGGCCATCAATGGTCGCGACGATATACTGCGGTATCTGGACCAGGCGACGGCGAAATTGGAGAATAATGATAAGTAAGTAATTTTTGTTTCTGAACAGCTTTTTGCGGCCTTTTTATTTATTGCTGGCCTGGCTTTTTTCACCACCTCTGTGTTAACTTATTGGGCCGGTAAATTCAAATAAATCGATATGTCTTGCTTAGGGGCGAACCTATTACCATCAACCAGGCACGAATGCTGACTCCGGGCTGCTATTGAGGAATTCGTAATGAAAAAACCCAATAACACTTTGCCTGATCCGGGAATCGAAACCCCACCCCACGCTTTGTAGTCGCGACCAACCCAAACCACCAGCAAAGATTCAGCCATTAGGGCTGAACTTTTGGTCTAACGGTCGCGTCATTGTACTTGCTTGAACATTTTAGATCTCTTCTATGTCATGTTAGGTAAGCTTTAATAAGTATAAAAATGTGTTGTTAGCAAGACTGGGTATTGGAACCGTTATGTCAACAATGATTGCGCGCCGTTCTGATCGATCCATCACCACTATATCAGGCTTATTGGCTACAATAGTCCTGTCAGTGATGATGGATTGATCCCCATGCAGTGTGATATTGCCATTTTCGAGAACTGGGTCGAGCACATACCTATAGTACGGCACTTCCGATTCCACAAGACTGTATTTCAGAGCAAGTTGCTGATGGATAATCCTGGCTACAAGGTTTTGTCTATGCAAGTATTCTAAACGGAGTATACAAAAGGGTTGTTAGCAAGACTGGGTATTGGTTCATCAAAGTGTTCATAAATATAAAAGTTACATAAACAACTAAACTTTCGACTTAAAATAATAAAATGTTACCGTTAATGATTTCCCTAATGTTTAACTACATAACAGAACAGCGAACGCATTTCACGCGTAAATTATAATGTCTTGTTATTTTAAAATGTTCGAGATACAGTTTTATAATTGTCGTTGTATAAGAGTTCCCATCGTTAGCGGAATCGGGGTAGTGGAGTAATGGCTGTGCCATGATTTAAGTTGGGGTTATGTAACAATAAGTAGATGGGCTCAATTACTGTGAAAACATTGAGCTACTTCATTGTCTTCTTAATGTATTAAAACAAAACTACTTACATCGACAGTTTGGGTCTTCGTGAATTCATGACTTTTACTTTTATTGAATCATTATCTGCCTAGCCTTTCCCAAACTATCTTGGGGTCGGCTTCCAGTGATGACGTCTTAAAACATTATTATTTAATTCCTTTTCCAGTGTGGGAAAGAGATGGCGCTAGACATCCTCTATAGCTCCGTCTCCTTCCCACACTGGAATAAGAGTTAAACAATACTGCTTTAAGACGTCATGGTAGACCAGCTGTTACGTTCCATCTATCCTCACTTATATCTCCTATCGTCAATTCCAGGAAAAAAGCAAAATCACTAAAAGAGAAAGCCAAAAAAGACTACGAGAAATCGCACAAGCAGTACGTGAAACGCCAGAGTAAGGCCGAGCTGATCGCTGAGAAGGAACTGAAGAAACTCGCTAAGGAATGGGACCAGGGCTACGCAGAGGAGGTGCATACGATGCCGCATAGACCCAGCAATGTGCTGTGGGCACTTAAGCAGAAAATGACCAGGTCTACTAGCCATGGTAAGTTTTGTTTTAGAACCTGTTCTGGTGGCCTAGCAAAACGCCTTAGCGCAGCATTGTTTTAATCTTATTCCAGAGATGGCACTTTGATTGATTGTCATTCAAACAATACTGCTTTAACCAATTGACCGTCAAAAAAGGAAAGACCTGCCCTCGGCGCCAAGCTACGAATTCATCCTTTGATACTGTCATGTAGTCGTGACCGTGCAGGGCACATTTTAGTTTGTCATTTAGACATGACTGTGGCGGTTAAACGGTTAAGATGTCTTAGTAACCCCTACCTGGCCACCCTTAAATGAATGCTTTTTGGATTTTCAACTGACTGGTGCCAAGGATTGAAAATCCAACAGGACAGTAATTAGGTAAACGCCAATAAGGCTTTTCGATAAAATGACAACGGAACTTTCCTGTTTTGGCTGTCAAAATATTCACAAAAGATTTTTTGGGATTTCCGTCTCTGTGTTTATTAAGTAGAGAAGTCATGCCGGATACAATAGAAATAAACATATTCAAAGTCTTCTTGTATTTCCAAGGTGCAATCAGTGTCAATTTCTTGGTTGTTAATTGAACAAGTTTGACATTTATTAATGAAAATAACCAAAATATCTAGGTAGCTTTAAAGAAATTCTACCTTCTGCAATAATATACCTACAATCGCTGATAAAAAGGATTTCATATCTATGCCATTTCATTTCCTGTAATATTAATATAGCTGATATTATCGAACAAGTTTTCATTTGTTTTAATCTAAAGAAACGTCATTTTATTACATCGTATAATTCGTCATACGATTTGTAAGTTGCATTGAAACGCAAAGCAACCAACAATGAAATAAAAAATATTGACACACACGCTCATATTATTATAGCTATTCGGGATGGAAGTGACACACCGAGTGACACCGACGCAAAATCGATTACCACGTGCTCAGTACATCCCCACATCGAAATAACTCATCGGTATATTTTGTTTTGAATCAGGTTGTCCTACAAAAGTGCAATACCTACCTACGCACAGTCAAAATGTGTGAACAGATGATTTCAAAAAATAATCCGATGAGATATTTCCATGAGGGGAGGGGTTAGAATGGTGACAACTACCAAAACTACGTCGTCTGTAAAATTTTTGAAAGTAGTCATTTTGGTATCAGAATAACAAAATCTATCTATTGAATACGGTTTTGGTCGTAAAACAATGAGGCAAAAATTGGGGTCATGGGCTCTTTTACTACGCACGTCCAACAGTGGATGTCTTTCAAGTGACGATTTTATTCCTTTTTTTTCACGGTTTGGAAGTCCTCGATGGATGTCCTCCCCGGGGAGAGCGGGGGGTCTGTCAGAATCGGGATCTAATGCGACTTCCACTGCCCCGGACTAGTGCCGGCTCGCTTGACCTGTGCGCGCCTTTTCCGGAGGGGGGGACGCCTCATGCATTTTATTCCTGTTGTAACATAAACTCCTCATGATCCAGGCAACCTGTTAGCGGACGAACAACCCCGGCCTACGTACAGTGCGCTCGTAGGCACCGTGAGCTCAGGAGTGAGGGGACGCGGCGCTGTCTACAAGAAGGCACTAGCCAGCAAGCTGAGGAACAACACCGTGGGGAGAAATAATAATATGTCTGATGATTTTAAGGTGAATAGCGAATATCCCTCCTTACATACGAGCTGGACAAAACCAACGACTAGTGTTCCACATTTGCTCTGGAATGTATATATATACAGGGTATAACGGAAAGGGTATATACATACATAAGGGTGTCCTACAGACCATATAACCAAACATGTTTCTCCACAAACAAACATCGTAATAACGAAAAAATTAGCTGCTGCCCCATAGAAAATTTCAATACCTATTCGACCAAATGTAAGGGGCAGCTGATATTTTTCGCTATGACGATGTTGGTCCGATGAAGAAACATGTTCAGTTTGATGGTCTGTAGCACACCCTTAAGTATGTATATACCCTTTCCGTTACACCCTGTATATTTCATCAATAGATAGAATGATTCAAGAGGAAGGTAATCTATAATTTATCCCTAAAAAACACATCAAAATTTCCACGCGAACAGCAGAAGTCGCGGGTGGCAGCTAGTTAAATACAAGGTGCTGTTGTTTTGCATCCTCGTCAAAATTCAATATCATGTCACAAAATACATAAATAATCAATTAAAATAACGGTACATAGTTAATTATTAATAAACGCTGCTTTTTTCGGTTGTTTGAGTTTGTCAGTATTTCAGAATAACCCCCTTAATGTGGTTTAGGGAATAAGAAATTATCGAATAAACATGTGAGATTATTTGTACCTATGTATGAAAGCGCGGTTATAGGGCGAGAATCAGACGGGCTGCGTTTAAAACACGAGTGGTTCACACTTACCGATTTTCGTAAATAAGAAAAAAACTACCCATTTTATTATTTATTCAGGATGAGAATCATTAGCATAGTTACCTCCTTGAATTTGACGAGGATGCAAAACAACATCTTGTATACACAACAAACAAAGAGGGGGCTATTATACCCAGCTGAAGACGATGGTGATGACCGTACTCTGAATATCCACAAGGTGTTATATGTGAAAGCACTGTAGGTTATTTACTACAACTTCAGCAATCTTGCTGTAGGTGCATACAGGGTGGAACGGACAACGCCACATAAACGGTTCCCACGTATTCAGGAGAGCAGCGGTGGCCCAGTGGTGGCAGCCCCGACTTACAAGCAGTTAGCCGTGGGTTCGAACCCAGGCAAGCTCATTACTTTGTGTAATTTATTTCATCATCGCTGCCCTCAAAAACGGTGAAGCAAAACATCGTGAGGAAAGCGGCATGTCCTAGAACTAAAAAATTCGAAGACATATGACACCTAACAACCCGCACTGGGCTCACGTGGTGGATTACAGCCCACTCCCTCTCATAGAGAGGAGGATGATGATGATGATGACCCGTGGGCTCGGTCGCTGCCAATCAATAAAACAACAATGTAAGACAAAACCAAGATAAGAGCACAAAGCACAAAGACAAGAAACATAAAACAAGAATGTAGGGCATAGGACGATGCACCAACGCTGTATGACTTTAAAGTCAATATTTCACATAACGTTTCGGCAACACTCGCCTACATTCTAATTCATAGAAAAACAAAACGGTAATTACACCGTTAGAACCTAACAGTATCACCTTCACACCTCTCACTTCCCAGGTAGGAGAGATAGAGACGACAGGTCGTCGCTCCATCACATCTTTAAGCGGGGTGCGGCGTGACTCGGAGGTCATGTATGTGGGGACCTTTGGAGCCGGTCCTCAGCAGAGGGGCAACATCGCTGATGTGTTTGCTGAGCAACCGCCCGAGCAGACGCAAAAGAAACCACTAACCAGGTATTTTTTGTTGTGAAACATCTATGCGCGACTAGTCTGTAAACCCCTATGCCGCTTAAAATCAATAATTTCCCATTAAAATAAAGTTTGTTTTGGATTGATTGTTGATCTTGTTCTGTTTTTGAAAGCTCCGCGTTACAAATTCACATATATTCATATTTATTTCGACATATAAAAAGTTACTGGCATTAAAAGGCTTTTTTTATTTTTATTCAAAAAATAAAAAAGCCTTTTAATGCCAGTAACTTAAGAGCTAATGATTACATTAAAGATACAATTTCAATGATTTCATGCAAGAAGTAAAATAAAATGAAAATAAAAATATTGAAAAAAAAAAATTGAATTAGTGAAAGAATTGGTAATATATTATACATTCATTATAACTATTTGATTGATTTTGTGAACATGCAAAATAATCTCTTAACCTAATATTTAACGCAACCAAAAATAAACAATAATTTAATAATATTCAGCAAAATTCCACATAACGTCGTCATTACAAATATAATTTACTTCATTACAATATACCGTTCATAATTTTAAATATAATATAATTAAAGTGAGAAGTCATAAATTATTAGTCTTATATTTCGACATAGGTTTTATTAATTATTCTTCGATCAATAATTATTAATTCTATTGAAAACATAGATATCAAGGCGGGGATTCCACCATAAATGTATATCGACGCCATATTGCCTTTCAGTCGCTAACTGTGCAACTTTATTCTTCATTATTGCTAATTAGGTGGATGGGTAGTTGAAATCACACACAACACTTGACTCAAACTCCTTAAGTTTATTTCTAATAAACCAGTTACAGGCACTTTAACACTTATAAACATTCCATAGGTTGAGCCACCCATTCACAAACATGGTTGATGTAATGTGTGTCTTTTGGATCTGTCTTTCAATTATTACAGTTCTTAATAACATAACTTATTATTGCTCACTTCAAAAACTACTTTCAATTCATTAATATTTCTATTGTCTAATCGCGAGCTAGCTCGAACGATATCTCGTCTCGCTGCGCCTATGGTTCTGAGTGGGCGGAAGTACGCACACACACTCAATAGTTCAGTACAGTAATTTATTACATAGTAAGTTCATTTAAACTTCAGTTAAACAATACTAACTTTACCATTAATTATTTTAGTAATTAAACAATACCAATATCGACAAATGCAAAGGCGTTATTAAGCTTAATTACTTTTTACAACAATTGCTTGCTTAAATATTGCCATTGTTAAAATCTAAAATGCCACTGCTAAAATCCCAGTCATCATAAAATGCTAATCTTAATTTTAACTATAGTTCTAGCTAAAGGCTTTTGTTTAATAATTACTCAATGATTTGCCAGAAAGACCAGGTCCCATCTAAGCAGTAGTTAACACACAACCCAATAGATGGCGCTCAGTCTCTTGATAATCGATACGGACGTTTCTAGATTCTTTGTAATAATTGCACTGCCACTACACAGATGGCATGGCAAGTTTATGAATATTATCACAAATGAGAATTATGAGTTGGTTCTTAATTAGATTAATGAATAGTCTTAGCAGGTAAAAGCTCTTGCGGCGACATAGATGTTTTATATCTGGAGGACGTCTCGTGACCGCCACTTTTTTGTTCGCCTTTCCTGTCCAACTGCTGAGCAAAGACGGGGGGTCTTTGCTCCCATACCTTTCCAATTTTCTCTGTGTGAAATTCTTTAATTAGACTCGGGACATAGGTTGGCGAAAGCAAGGAGAACCTGTTCAGGTGGGGATTTATAGACGGCTCTACCCAGCATGACCACTGTAGAAACGAGTTTTGTCTACGGAAGAATCGACATAATGACAGATAGACAATGACAATCTGTCATTTTGTCGATTCTTCCGTCGATATAACCCATTTCTACAGTGGTTATTCTACGCGTGCTGGAGTCAAAACGTGGTGCTGCCCCACAAAGGATGGGACATTTGATATCGTGTCCTGCCACTCCTGTTGATTGCACATCGCAGGAGCTGATGGACTAGGGTCCCTAACTCGTCGCCAAATTTTGGAATGACTCAATTTGAGTTGTCATCGACACGCTAAGAACAAGAAAGACAGCAAAAGTATTTATTGGACTCACACAGGGCACAAATAAATGAAGAAGAAGAAGATTACTAATTACTTGTTCTCCACAGGTCGGCAAGTCAGCCTGACTTTGCAGCGGTGAACGAGGACAGTGGCATTGGACAAGAGGTGATGCTCCAGGAGCCGGCCAGCATATTCGAAAGACCTGGCTTTGGCAGCGTTGCCTTCAGGTTTGTACGACATTATCACAATTTTTGTTCTACAATGTATTATCTGAAGCGTTGGTCTCCTTCTTGTGAGCGACTACTAAGCAATTGAGCATGAGGTCCTGGGGTCGATTCCCTGATCAAAAATCAAAATATATTATTTTACATGGGCCTACATTGGCACTTATAAAACGTCGACAAAAAGTGCTCGGTTCGGGTTGATCGTTTCCTATGGAGAAGAACTAGCAAGAAACTCCATGGTTACTCTTTGGTTTGACTCCATGGTCGTCTGAGAAAGTGTTATTGGGTTTGTCCATCTGCGATTTATCACTATAGCGGCTACGGAGTCTGTATTTGTGCCCGATTGATCGTAATAGGCTCGCCCCCTATTACTTGGGAATTAAACATAACTAGCGAAATGTGGGTGTACTATTAGGGACACCTCTGCTTAGCCCTTCGGGGATCACAGGCGTGATGTTATCTAATGTTATTAGCTGTAATTTGAATCTTTTTAGACAGATGTGTTTTAGGGAGTTCCGCCCCTTCTTTCTCTCAGCTAAAACACTGGGAAATAAAATAGTGAGGTGAACATTTTGGGGGACTGTCTTATGTACCTAAGTTTGTCATTTAAATCGAGACTCCGTGGCTGATACAGTAAAATTCTTGGTGGAAAAACCCAATAACACTTTGCTCGACCTGGGAATCAAACCCTCATGCTATGCAGTCGCGTTTACGACCTAGACCAACGAGGTATTCAACTACAGCTAATGTTCCGATGAATTTGCGCAGACGCTCAATAACAGCAACGCTGAGCGCCATGGGCGGCGCGGCGCCCGGTGAGGACCTGTCCATCGGCTCCGCAGGCTCGCTAGCTGCCAGGCACGCGTACCAACCGGCTGAGTGGACCTCTGCACAGTCAGGTAACAGAGCATCATCATCCATCGATGAACTACGCAGCATTATGAGAAACTAGCTTTTGGTCGCAGCTTCGCTCCCGTTATGCACGGAAATTAACTTACGGGAACATTTTATGTAGCCTATAACACTCGGAGATAATGTGGCTGCCCGTTAGTTAAAGAATTTCCGGAATAGGATCAGAAGTTCCGATGATTACCCCCTACATACGAACATACAAACAAATACCTCTTTATAATATACTAGCTGTCCCGCGCAACTTCGTCTGCGTCACATTTCTGCTCCGTTCCTATTTGTCGTAGCGTGATGATATATAGCTTATAGCTTTCTCCGATAAATGAGCTATCTAACACTGAATTTTTCAAATCGGATCAGTAGTTCCTGAGATTAGCGCGTTCTAGCAAACAAACTCTTCAGCTTTATAATATTAGTATAGATTAGTACAGATTAGGGCATCCGCAAACCGGGTTGTTTAAAAACACCATTTTTTTCGGTTTTCTTGTTTAGCAAACCCGGTTTTCAAATCGGTCGGTTATCCGGGTATCAGGTTTTCATGCCCTAGTACAGATATGTGATCATATTTATGGGTATGGTACAGATGATGGTGTATAAGCTTACTGGGTAAATAGTGGGTCAGTTGGGTACAGTTGATATTGCATATATTGATAAAACTAGTGTAGGTAACGCGACCGTTTGTACGGCGGTCCGGAATCATCCAGTGTGGGAATGAGACAGAGCTATACAGGACGTCTAGCGCCAACTCTTTCCCACTCTGGATTTTCATTAAAACAATACTGCTTCAAGACGTCATGTAAACCCGCTGTTCCGCAAAACAAACATCATTTATTGATATGACCTTTTGAATCTTGTCGAAAATATCTATCACCGAGTCATTGTACAGTCGTTACTAACACTTGTGGTAATACCCTTCGTTTCCCATCCACAGAAAGCTCCACTATAACATCAGACGAAGAAGCAGAAGCCGAAGATACAGGATACGCGTCCCTCGAACGTTTCCTCACAGCCTGGGGTCTATCATCATACGTCCAGAAGTTCAAAGACGAACAAATTGACCTTGACGCCCTCATGCTACTCACTGAAAGCGACATGAAGACCCTAGGACTCCCTCTAGGACCTTATAGAAAGCTTGTAACAGCCGTCCAAGAGAGAAAACAAGCTCTGTCACACCCTGGACCTATGATAGATACGGCAATCTGATTTATCGTCTGCCTAGCCGTTTGCCTACTTATTAGGGTCGGCTTCCAGTCTAACCGCATGCAGCTGAATACCAGTATTTTATATGGAGCCATTGCCCATGTGACCTCCATAACCCTGGTTAACACGACAACCCTTCATAAGACTGGTTGTCAGACTTTCGGGTTTCTTTCGGTTGTTTTAAATTCCGAAACCAACTGTCATTTTTTTTTTCCAATCTACCCGTATCTACCTAATGCTTTAACGATAAAGTTGAAATTCTATTAAAGTTTCACAGATTGTTGTGGCTAGATGTGCGGGCGTCTGAACACACGTCGTAAGTGCTCAATTTTGAATTAAATATTGTTTGTAAGCAGTTTTTGTAGGTTTTTTTGCACTTTATTGTAAAGCAATGTGTTAGTTGATTACAGTTATTGCAAATGCACGAGCGATATAAGGTTTAAAATAGATACAATTTACGCATGCTCGTGAAATGCAATAACTATAACATTTCTAATGCCTTGCTGAATGTACACTGTGTTTTTAAGAGAAGATAATCGTCCCATACATTGCGATTTACACGCATGCAGCCAATGCATCGTAACCAGAAAAATCGCGCAACAGTTACGTTCATTTTTATGCTTCCGGTTTTACATACTAGAACGCGATAAGCGCGAAGATCGTTTACACGGCGACTAGCTAGCTATTCATATCCAGTATAACATGACCTCGTTTTGTATGACCTTCCTGTTCCTGATCAGCTTTGTTTAGTTTTGCAAAGCTGGATTGGTCGTCGTGCGTAGGTACTCGCGCGACCAGTCGCTGTGGTTAGGATGAGTAGAACTTGTACCTACACAAAACTGCGAATCGGCGCGATGCGAATTCGCAACGCAGAAAACTGCGACACGAATTCTTGCGATGCGATTTCGTGCCGCAAGGCGTCTCTCTTCCACGATTCGGGATTCGGATTCCATCGATGACCGTCAAGCTTACTGAACGAATTTTGTAAACTAAATCGTGACATGGATCGTAAAATTGACGTAACATCGCAGGAATGCGCGATGCGAATCAATTCGCAAAATATTGCGATGCGTCTTGGGAGCTCGTACATTTTTACGATGCGACGCCGCATCGCAGTTTTGTGTACAAGCACTAACCTAAAAGCATATGAAACCAATATCAAAATATAACCCTTTTTTTCGTCGAACGTTAATGAGTTAGTGTGAATTCGTTTTGCTATCTATATTTCAACGAAAAGTGATTTCGTTCATGTAACGTTTTTATACGTAGATAATTTTCATGTGTGCTCTTCAATTATAAATAAGCATTATTTATGTCTTCACTTTTATTGCTATAAGTATACAAATACCGGTCCTTCAAAAGATATCGCAATGTTTAGTTCGCTTTCACAGTATTTTCTTTGTACCGTCTTTTTTTTATAAATATATAAATAATGCCTCATGAAATGTGATAATAATGTTCGAGATCATTCCATCCAATGTAACGTCCAATCGCCATATTAAATATTTTTGTACAGTTTTTGTAGATATTACATACATTTGTATGAACATTCTCTTTTATTTTTACGAGACTACGTGAATCCACTTGCTTGCGTACAGTATGAAATTCATTAGGTTGATACGAGTAATTTATTATTCCTATTGCTCTTCCAGAATCCGCCTATTCTCAAATATCGCCAGTAAAAGTTTTCATTATCAACTTCCTCCCCTTGTTCCATTCTATTCGTGGTCGACGGAACACGTTTTCTTCTTTGATTATCCCCTATCAGACGTCACGTATCTCTGTAATATCATTCCTCACATAAACCATTGTTTTTGTTTTGTTCTCATATTCTTGCGTTCCACAATGTTATACCGGTGTTATAAAAGGCTTAACCATATAGTTCGGTACGGGCCCCCAAAGGGGCTCGACGAACAAACCTCCGCTGGGTTGGCATCGGCCCCGAAAGGGGCTAGCAATTAAGTCATTCGTCATCCTCATAATTTATGCAAATATTTAATTTTCTGATTATCAAATACTATGAGTGTGCGTTAATTAAGAAAGTTGAATAAAAATTTCATATATCAACGCCATTAAAACTTCTGTAAATAGCGCGCAAGTATCTTAATTTACCCTTATAAAATTCAAGTGCATAAATACGGTCATCGCCATTTTGACGGCTGTGCTGGTCGAGGCTAAAAATCATAAAAATTGCGGTTTTCGAACATTCGAGCTCCACTATATGGACAATAATCAACTCGTCATTTAATTATGCGGCTAATTCATCCATAGCTCAATTTAAATAAGCAGTGGTAATGATGAATTTTGAAATCTAAAGTCGAAGTTTCGCGCCAATCGTGCATGTTTACATTTTTATTTTTCACATATAACACACACACGCGTATAGATTCGGTAACAAACATGACAAATATCATTCCAAATATTATAAACCGCATGAAAATGCCCAGATCTTAGCGTTATTTACGAATACGGGACCAATAACACATAATATTCATTACCACCGCTCAATAAGTATTTTGAAATAGACGACCATTTTTTTTTTTAATTATTGTGATGTGTGAAAGCGATTATTCCAAACGATTATTTTTTCAAAATCTTCGATCAACTCGAGTAATTAAATTGAGAAATTTAAGTAATCGATTGATGAAAATTAAAATAAATTTATTTTAACCGTAAAATACAGTAAATATTTATTATAATGTTTTTTAGGCTTTTATTATGGTAATCTTGATTGTTTTTCGTACATTCCGACCCAACAATAAACAGCACGGACTGATATTATGACTAAATTCGCGCCAATTTTATTTCCATCTCAAAATTTAAATTTGGAATTCGTTCGCTGTTCCAATTGATATTGTAGGCATTCAAATTTACTATTATAGATAATTTATTGTGAATTTTGTTTTGAACTATCTGAAGATTGGTAGAATGCACAGGATCTCGGTAGAAATAGTAAAAAAGAATTATGTAGTTTGATTATGGTTAGGACGTTGGGTTGGTTAATGGATATTTACTCTTTACTTTATTAATCAGCCTGTTCTGTTCCACTGCGGGTAAAAGCCTGCCCAAGTCTTTCCAATTTAGTTTATCTTTTGCCTTCACCGTCCAATACTTTAAATCGACAATATTTTTTTACACCTACTTAGATAGGCTAGGTTTAGGGATAGCTACCCCAAAAATGAAAAAGAAACAATTTTAAACAAAACTATCCAAAGTATTCGGTAAGACTCTCGAGTAAGAGTCTTACTCGTATATTTTGTAGACTCTTGATGGTTCTGGTTCATATCTATTGCTGTTCATGGCTTCATTCAAGTGACTCGGCCCTCGGCCTTTGATGGATAACCTAAAAATGGCAGATTTAAAAAAAACGTGTGCGTCTCGGGACGCTCGACAGAAGTGATAACTTAAACTAATCTAAGCCTGCTGCCGTATGCGTGAGAGAAAGGGAAGCCACACAGAGTGGTGCTGTAACGCGTTACGTTACAAAGCGGTTTACCCTCCCATAAGAAGTTATCACTTCAAAAACCTTTTTAGACTGGACAGTGAACCGCTTTGAAACAATAAACTAATGTTCCTTGAAACTATCATCATCAACTGTTGGGGTCGGCTTCCAGTCTACCCAGATACAGCTGCATAACCGTATTTTCAATGGAGCGACCTGCGACTGCCTATCTGATCTCCTCAAACCAGTTAGTATCGGGTAGTACGATACCCCTTGGTAAGACTGGCTGTCATACTTTCGGGCCACTGACTAGCTGTAACATAACAATAACCCCATCATACGATACACAATCTTGGAAGAATAAATATAATTTATCGTGTTAGATCATAATAATTATTTACTATGCCTTCCAAGATCCCGGGCATTCTTTAACCAACCTTCAGATATTACACAATAAAATTCTTAAAATGTTATAAAATACTTATTTTAAATAATGATAATTGCGAGCGCATTCTTTATTTAAATTTTCAAATCGAAAAGAATCAGCGGGAATTAAGCCTAATCATTAAAATGTTGACTTGTTTTTTTTTTGAGATTACTGTCTTCTGTCGTTCTTATTACTTAGTAATAAATCTCCTTCCCATGAAGTCAACGATCATTAATTAATTAAAAGATGCTTTTGATCTAATAATTACTTAATGAAATTATTAAAAAAGATGGTTATTATGACCAATTTCAAAATTAAATAATTATTTAAAATTATACTTATGAGTTTTTATTCAGTCTCAACTCTTTTTTTTTCAAACTCGATTTAATTGCGATTATCGATTAGGCTGAATGTAACTAATTAATCGTAAATAAAAAACCTGGGTTTTCGGTCAGCACTAAGAAGTGTTATGTTACAACATAGTTTTCAGTAATATTTGTCTAGACTTTGATTGGGTTTTTTTAAGAAATTGTGTGTGAATAATGGCAAAAATAAGAATGCAGATAGAATGTTACTGTTTTTATTTTGCCGTTCCAAATTGTTTTAGCAAACGATAAGCATGCCTATGAACTTTATTTCCAGCGCATTTAAGGTACCTACTTTTTGGAAGGGTGTAGTAATATGTATTTTACGCATATTTGGCAATAGACTGACTCCGTTTTACCGACCTCAACACGATACTGAAGATATTAACCTTAAATTTATCGTATCTAACAGGTCCCGTGACATATTTTTCATAATAAAATCGAACGCTGAAAGTTGATGAAAATTTCGTGAAATTCATGACAATTCGCATCACCCCGCCGATTCAGCTGATGTGTCATATGTCAAAATTTTGTCGTGCATAGTGGTTAAGCTAAGAATAACGTTAGGGCATAGCAACCTCTTCTCCTTATCCATCCTCATCTTCAACATTCATATCAATTACTGTTTTAGTCACATGAGCTTAATCCCTCTTCATCACAAATTTCCATTCCAATACAAAACTGCTTTAATTTTTATCAGTAAAAGGTGTCACATTTACAAACTGCCTCCAATTTACTCATTACTTACTTTATCCACTCTTGTCACTTCACACATCCATCTCAACATTAATTCCAATCTCGGTTACATGCAATCGTTTTCCATACATCTTCCCAGCTCAGCATTCCGATCCACATGGTTATGATAGGACTTATATTATTTTCCCATTTAACTTGAAGCATCTGTTAAAACTCATCATAATTATATCAATATAATGAGTTTAGAAACAAAGTAGGACCTATAACGCTTCCCCGTGGTACTCCAAGTAAAATGTTGAAATCCGTCCTTGTTTGCTCAGCATTTTTAATTATCCTCGTCCGCCTTGTTTGATAATTTTAAATAACAAATGGTTTATCTCCATAATTCTTATGTATTGTATTTACCTTAGAAGAATGAATACAAAGACTTTTTCAATAGCCTATGTACCTACTTCTAATTTTATTATTAAATTTTTGGTACGTTTCTTGCTTCCCTTCTCAGTGATGTCGCTCGCGTTAATTTTGAATTTGACAATCAATTCGGATTGCACTCTGCTTGTTGTTTGACAATTGCACGTGGCGCCATCTATTATCCTGAGAACGTTATTGTTGTTTTTCTTCGGAACAGTACTTTTTTCGGGATGGAAGTTTCCCTATGTTTGTTTCTGTACACCTGACAACGTAAATGCAAAATTTTAGGATGATCTGTTCAGTGGTTTAGGCGTGAAGAGGTTACAAACAAACAAAGTTACTTTCGCATTTGTAATATTATTCTATTTAGGATGGTTCAAAACAGATAAACAACATAATTTTCCAATTATTTTTTATTAAGGAAGTTTTAAATACAATTAAATATAATCTACCATTTATTGTAATGCATAACCTACACTGATTAATGTACAAATAGTTCTGAGCTAACTAATTGGTACGATCATACCTCGACGATTTTGACTAAGGAAATTAAATACAAAATTCCATAGAAATACCATTATGCTACGTATATCCATACAAAGGACGGTTTTCACGATTTGACAATCAAAACATATTTTATTCATACAAAATTCTAAAATTGTTCTACAAAAGAAATGAAGATATATCAAAGAGAAATACACCATATTTCTTTCAACTATCCAGAATTACCTACCTTGCATTATACAGTTGTATTGTGTACAAAAATACCTTTATCTACTACAGTACCTATATTAAATTAGATTAAGATATGTTTTAACAGTACGAATGAGCAATATTTATAAGATAGAAGGCACAATACTTTCATATATTTTTATTTGATCAGAGTAAATAAGTCGAATTTATAAAAAAACTATAATTATTACGAATCCAAAAATCTTTAAATTCTTAGATTTTAACTTAGGTACTACAAGAATTTGTTTCATTTCTGTATATTATGGCGGAGTCTTTACTAACTTACTCCTAATTACAGCATCTCTCCCGATAAATTGTTACAATACAGTTTTATCATTATCTAAAATTCGTAGCAGAGATTGTTCGATATGTCGCATGGACACTAAGATACAGTGGCGTCAGAGTTTCGTACAGCCGTGCGCAGATCCGCGGCGCGAGTTCGATGTCGTTACTTGTTCACCTACCTACTTACCACTCACCCTTCGATCGATAAACTCGCGCCACAGCAAAAATAAATAAAAGTGCCAATAGTTTAAAAGAATATCTATCTCAACCAGATTCGGGCCACCCATTTATAAAAAAACAGTGTATGAATGTTTTGAAGACAAGAACTAAAACTTTTCAATATTAAATTCATGGATGGGTTGTGTGTGATGTCATACACTGTGCGGCAATAATCGAAACTCGTAACCATTGCTTTTCAATTATGTTTCGTGATACACCTACACCCGCGCGGGATTCAATACATGAATGCTAAATATAAATTACTATGTTTGGGGGAGTATTTTTTTGACTTCTTGTTGTACTGCCTGTAGCGAGCGAGCCGGCAGCCGTCGTCGTGATAGTACGTGTACTCCGGGTAGGGGATGTACGCGCCGGTGGCCGGGTCCAGCGGGACCATGATGGGCAGGTCCGTCATGGAGGCCGGCCGGTCGTACGACGACGAGTCGGAGCGGTTGGGCTCGGCGTACTGCGGGCTACTGCTCTCGAGCTGGTTCTCCACGTCCTGGCTCTGGTTGCACACGGGCACGCTGCGGCTCGTGTCGGCCGAGATGTTGGAGCGCGAACGCAGGATGGGCCGCGTCGACGAGAAGTCCGTGGAGTGCTGCAGGCTCTTGGAGCGCGGCCGCAGGGTGTTGGGCGGGGTCTCGTCGATCCGCGACAGCGTGTGCCGCCGCACGGGCCGGTACACCTTTCTATCACCCAGCTTGGGCCGCTTGATTTTGCGGTGGGAGTTGTACGTCTCGAGGGAGGAGGGCAGGGAAGGGGCGGGGTGGTGGGGCGGGGAGGGGTTGCGCGCGGGTGCCTGCGGGGCGGGGGCGTTGGCGAAGTGCGCCGCCACGAGGTCCCTCATCTGGTCACATGCTCAGTAGTTGTAGGGGCCGTACTGCGACCCATGGTAGTAGGGGCCCGGGTACGCCTGGGGCGGCGGGTATCCGGCGTAAGCGTACTGCTGTTTTTGTGGGTATACTGTGGAGTACACGGAAATGTGTTAGTCATCGAGATATAGAAAACAGACCCAGTAGAAAGAGGTAAGAGTTACCATCCTCGAAAATTCGTCAAAGATTTTACTGCTAGACCACCATAAGGGGAGCATGAATTAGCTAATACAAAAAACTGTTGATAAAACAGAAAAAAATATCTAGCAATTCTTACAATATGCAGAAGTGGGTAAGGAATCCTTGGGCTAGCTTCAATCTCAACATTGGTTCACATTTCAGGATCAAACTTAAGATTAAATTACTTAGTAAATCAAAATCCACAAACCACTCATGCATTCAGCATATGCAACCTCTTTGAAACGAAGAAAATATTTACAAAAGAAAATATTGTTATGTTTGTGTTGCCACAAGCGAAAATTGTTTAATGTTGCCATTTATGAGTTTCAGGTATGAGATGAAATGAGTCGAATATAAAACTAATGACTGTGATGAGTCTGTTGTTATGCGATATGTTTCATTGAAATTTGGCGCTCTTACAACAATTAAATTTAACGCAAATTGGGTATTTAAACGAGTGTGTACATCCTAATGGATGTGTGTGCTTTTTTTACAAGTTCTTATTTTACTACAAATCGTGTCAAAAACAAATAATAATTTTGTAACAATGAATATAACTACATATCTGTTTAAAAAATGCAAATTGTGATAAAGGCACGGACTTATTTAATTTTGATGGAATGATAGTATAGGTACAAATTATAATGCTCCTGTAAAATGATGGGTTTATAAGCATACCGGGCATGAGGTACTGCATGTTAAGCGCCTCCTCCCGCTCCCGCTCGCCGCGCAAGCAAATGGCCGCCGACGAGAACAAGATGGCGGACAGCAGCGACAGGCCCACGCCGCACCACGCGACCATGTACGACCAGTCGTACCACACGCGAGAGTGCTCACGTAATATCTGGTTTATACCGCAGGAATCGTATTTTTTTGTATGTGTGAATGTATTTGTGGGGTGTGGGTGTATTTGTGGGCAGTGGGGTATGGGTGAGTGAAAGTAAGGTGTGTGTGTGTGATGTGTAAAAGTAATACGTTTTATACAGTAATGGTTGACAAAAATTATGCGGGAATATTATCACCGATTCGTTTTACGTGTTGTGAATGTCGATTTAGTATAAGTTGTGTAGTGTTTGTAAATCAAGTTTGTTACCAAAAGGTTATGTACAGTATCAGATTGATAATCAATTTAGTTCGTTCAGATACAGTTATTTTGAAATATTTACAGCACCAATGTTAATAAATTCGTCCGAAAGCGAGTTAGTATTGCGTTTGGCGTAAACCAGATATTATGAGATAGCCAGTTACATTGATATGCGTTAAACGACCGGTCGCAGTCGCGGAGTTATACGCAGTAGCCAAGTTTCATAGAAACATGAAAAAAAAGAGAAAAGCTTTTTGTTAGTATGAGATACTTACATGATTGCTCTTACAAACTAAGTTAATGATTTATTGTCTAGTGAAGAGTAATACGCAAGAGAAGGTACCAAAATTAATAAATTAAATACTAAATAAACATAAAATACACACAACAATCTAAACATGTATTTAACTACTGATTTTTACACAAGTCAAGGTACCTAATCTACACACAAATTACTAAACACTTACAAAATATTTTAACAAAATCATCAAGGGGAAACTGTAGAAAATATACAATAGAGTTTAGTGTTTTCCCGCCAAGCGTAACACAAGATGGCCGCTCAAGATGGCGGTCTAACCTGGCATAATGTACTGCACGTTATTCTGCTGTTCCCGCCGTTTCTCCTTGCTGAGGCAAATGGCGGCGGAGAAGAATAAAATGGAGCTTCCGAAGGAAACGCCGACAGCCAGCCAGGCCAGGATGTACGACCAATCGTACCAGATTGATGAGTTGTCTTTTAACACCTGGTGTGGGGGGTGGGTCAATTATGTGGTACAAACCTTTGGCTTAAAACTTAAGTACCTGATAAAAAGCAAAACTAGAAGGATTTCAAAAAGAACAGACATCATTCCTAAACTTCTCTGTCTTTTTCTTTGAATTATCTCTATTGCTAACGGATATATTATGTCCCAAATGTAATTCATCCAATAACTGCTCGTAGGACAACGGTATTTCCACACATCGTACAATTAAATCTCTTCCTCTAGGCAGTTGTACCTAGAGGAAGAGATTTAATTGTACGATGTGTATTGAAAACGACCCGCAAATGACATTTATTTTTGTACAAAACCCCGCAATGAGTCCTGTAACCTGGTAGTTTTTAACTTCGTCTTGCATGTGATAATTTCTTAAAAAGCCTGTATTTGCTGACTCTAGAGAACCAATGAAGAATAAAAGGCAATTTTCAACATCGTCTGAATTCTAGATACTTATGGCAGTTATAACGTATCCTATAAGACACGTCACTTACATGAGGCCACTGCTGGTAGTACTCCTCTCCGACAACCTTCTCCTTTTCGTAGAACTCCACTCCATGCCACAATGCCATCGCACCCGCTGATAGTAAGCCTGAAACATCAGTATAAACTTTTAGTTGGACATACACCAAAACCTTAAGAGAAATATTTGTCGTCAGCACACCTCCAACTTGGTAAGACTAGGCTTCGAAAAGTTTCTAAGTAGGTACTCTAAGTCAGTGGTGTCCTCATTTTAAACTACTTAACATGATGAAAAACCATTTAACGAAATAAAATAAATAACTAAGTATATTCTCAACGGATGGTTGGACTAGAAGGATACACCATGCTTCTCTAGAAAAACCTAAACTGCCAGTCCCACAAACCAGAAATGATTCTGCCGGCTGAAGAGTCTGGGTGGATGGCAAGTTGAATAGGCATTGAAGACTCGTGGGTATAACTATTGAAGTTGCTGTTTTTGAGCACCAGGAACTTTGTCGGTCGGATTAAAGGTTTACGGTGCCTCATACGTCACTCATTCTGTTTTGTACTGTGCGAGACAAATAAAAACCTTTTTTTTTGTCAATTGTCTGTACTTTAAGATTAAGACAAATACACTTACATGTAACCAGCATGAGTATAGCTGTGGCAGTGATATTGCCAGGGCTTCGTTTCCAGCAGCCCACCACGCCGGTCCAGAACGCGATGAACAAAGACAGGAACGCAACGATGAACAGAGCTACCGTTGAACGTGCCATGTGCAGCCTGAAATCGGACAAAAATAAAATTAGAAGAAATAAAGTAGTGGGATAGAAATAAACAAAGATCCTAAGAAAGAAATAAAAGGGAAAGATGAAGTGTGAAAGATGATTGGGCTAGGAAGGGAGGACCACTGAAATCACAACTAGTAGCAAAGTATAGCGAAGAAGACTTTCTTGCTCTCTTCTCTTCTTTTTATTTCTTCATCTCAAATAAATTGGGATAAGCGCGGGATACATGATCAGAAAAGTTGCCAGTACCGTCCCTGAGGCTGCAGCATAAATGTAAAAAAGGCCTAAACCTGCCCACAACTTTTGAAATTTATTTGATTAGTATTAACTCTTACGACACCCACGGGAAGATATAGGATGGTGCTATTCTTAACGTCCATGAGGGATTTGCCAGAGAATGGGCAGCAACGTTCTCTGTGTTTTTGTAACAACCATACTGCGGCATCGCCAACTCGCCTGCCAAGCGTGGCGATTATGGCAAAACCCCCCGAAATGTCAATGTGGCGACGCTTGGGGGAGGCCTATTGCCAATAGACGTCTTTTGGGCTGAAATGATGATGATGATGAGTATTATAACTTTGTTAGCTTAGATGTAAATTCTAATAAGCATGATGTGGTCTCCTGTAAGTAAAGGAGTACACCAACATGGTCATTTTGTCGTACATAATTTATTTTTCATGATCTGTGTTCATCTGTTGTTTGAGATCCTAAATAAATAAACGGCCATGTCCTTGACATGTCAAGAATGTTTGCGGTTGGTCCTTAAATATCTAGGGCATATGGACTGCGGTGGCTTAACCATTATTGCAGGCATTATCAAGGCTACCAATCATTAAAATATGGACAGCGATTTATAAAAGAAACTAGCTGTCCCACGCAACTTCGTCTGCGTCACATTTTCCCCGTTTTCGCAATATTTTTCATTGCTGCTGCGCTCCTATACAGCGCCATCTATTGAATACTTATTCCAGTCAACAGATACCGCCATCTGTTAGAATTTTTTGGAGCTAACAGATAATTTGTGACTTAATTTACAATAAAATAATATTGCGACTATAAATTGAGATTTAAGCTATCCTATCTTTCAAGTTGGATCAAACTGCACACGGTGTGCAAATTTGATTAAAATCGGTTAAGTAGTTTAGGAGTTCATCCCCGACAAACAACGTTACACGTAATTTATATATATATATATATGAGAATGTAGCACAAAGAACATTATTATTGTATGGCAAGAGTATTCGCAAAAGATTATGTAAGTATTTGTCATTTAATACTCCTTTTGTTTATCATAATATATAAGCCTGTAATGATTAACAAAAGCCACTCTTCTCAAAATAATTCAGTTGATTATGCCATTCAATTTTATATCATCACGGCCAAAGATTAAGATGGTTGATACAATAAATGCTGATTTTATTATTACAAAAGTAACTCTGTCAGTTACCTTAGCGGTGAAACAGATTGTAAATTGTAATGTAATAAGAGTGACACACAGACGGACTAACCCCTGGATCCGTGCTTAGGACACATTTATCCTGATTGTTTGTTACCTCGAAACCATTGCCCGACAATTCAGGAACTCAAACTGTAACCGTAATAAGTGTTTTTCACTGTTTTTTAAAACAGTTATAACAGAAAAACAGTTTTAAATGTAACAGATACAATAATGTTACCGAATCAAACTGTAACCTTTTATATGTGTTAATATGTGTAACTGAAATAATCAATTATAGCTTTAGTACGCTGCGTTTACCTGTTACACTTATTAACACAGTTAACACTTGTATATCTGTAACAGATATGTTACGGTTAAAAACACATTTAAAAGTTACATATTTGATTGTGTTACCAATTCAACATGTAACACTTATAATTATGTAACCTTTATGAAGGTGTTTTTAAGTCCCTGCCTGACATCTCCGCATCCGAAGCCGCGACCAAAGCCTAGTATCTACTAAAGTATACAAACAGCTAAGAGAAGCAAACATTGCGGTAGATTAAGTTGACCACAGCGGTATTTATAACTGTATACAACCATTTCATATAGCTGTGGCTATATTATTTCCATACTGGGAAAAATTCTGCATTTACGGCTTTTGATGCCATAGCTCATTCATATTACTTCAATTTTGTATAAATATTCAACAGTTACATTTTTTTAATGTTTTTGATACCGCAGACGTGGAAAGAGTTTCAAAGGCCACAAAAAGTGTATCCGGGTAATATGCGGAGCTCACTTTTTAGATAGCTGTAAACTGTTATTCCAAAAACTTAAAATACTGACTTTACCATGTCTTCATATTGGTACTTGAAATATTTATGTTTGTAAAAAAAAAATATTACAAAAGCAGTTACAAAATAAATACAAATTGAAATTAACAAAATAAAGTTAATGCTATTCAGAATAAATATTTACTGCATGGCAATTATTATAACCATTTGCCAAATAATCTTCAAGATTTGCTATTGTCGTTGTTCAAAAGGTCATTGTTTAGATCCCTTTATTCATTTTATAAACAAACATTTTACATTTTTAAATATTTTTACAAAATTATATACAAAAACATTTAATAATATAAAAATAGTAGCCCACCGGTATAGGGAATAGGGTCCAAGCTACCGGCGGTCAGGGCTCCAGAGAGAGGAACCTCCTAACAATACGAGCCGTGTCCAGGAGTACCGCTTTCTGAATCAAGCCCTTGATCCAGCTGCCTAACGAGAGCCTCATCAGATATTGGTCTAGGCTCTTGGCAATTAGGCCATTGGCTGATACGACTATCGGCACAATGATCGCTGAGTCAACAGGCCACATGTCGACAACCTCGCGAGCCAAGTCAATATACTTGATTTGTTTATCTTTCTCGGCCTTCACGAGGTTCTCGTCATGTGGAACCGTTATGTCAACAATCATTGCGCGCCGCTCTGATCGATCCATCACCACTATATCAGGCTTATTGGCTACAATAGTCCCGTCAGTGATGATGGATTGATCCCAATACAGTGTGATATTGCCATTTTCGAGAACTGGGTCGGGCACATACCTATAGTACGGCACTTCCGATTCCACAAGGCTGTATTTCAGAGCAAGTTGCTGATGGATAATCCTGGCTACAAGGTTGTGTCTATGCAAGTATTCTCCGTTAGCTAGACGAGAACACCCGGAGATAATGTGACGGATTGATTCGCCCGGACGGTGGCATGCCCGACACATGTCAACCGTGCCATCCTTCACAATAAATTATTTAGATTATTATTAGAGAAAAAATATTATAGTGTTAAAGAATATTTAGAGGATAAATCGTTATTATCATAATAAAATAAAGATAAATCCTACCATATGCCAAATAAGTACATATTTATTATTGATCAATAATATGATTACATAAAAATTGCAATATTCATTACGTACAATAAAATTCATCATCATCATCATTTCAGCCCAAAAGACGTCCACTGCTGGACATAGGCCTCCCCCAAGTTTCGCCACATTGACATAACATGGGGGGTTTTGCCATAATCGCCACGCTTGGCAAGCGGGTTGGCAATCGCAGTACGGTTGTTACAAAAGCACAGAGAACGCTGCTGCCCATTCTCTGGCAAATCCCTTAGTCGCTTTTTACGACACCCTCGGGAAGAAATGGGGTGGTGTTATTCTTTACGTCCGACACCATACAGAGTACAACAAAATTAAAAACAATAAAATTAAATTTAATTAATTAATTCATAATTACTAATAGTATTAGTGTTCTAATATTATAAGTCTCTATTTATGGATATTACACAAATTGTGTACGCCATTAATTATTGCAGGATATGCTGGAATCCATATTGTAACTATTGTACAATATTCTTGCAAATAAACATTTTTAATTTGATTGATTTGATACCATTTCTAGATCTTAACAACCTGTTTTTAAGACAAGCCCACAAATTACTCGAGAGCCTACAAACTGGTTAAAAGATTATCAGCCAGGTCTAATACAATTTGATTTATTGAACGCCTTCGCTGAAGCAATAATCTGTGAATGATTATCAACTCTGATTTAAACAAGCTAAGACAATATAACGATTGGTTTCAATATCGTTGAATGGCCGTCGAACCAAGCGTTGACCCACTTGGTTCGGGCAGCCTTGAAATTGCGTTGTTTTTTGTCACCGGTCCTAGATAATCTCCTTGGAGCACCATAGTGTTTTAAAAAGAGAACATTATTCAAATATACATTTTTGTAATGCAAATGTCTTAGGCACGATGCAACTGATGTAAGTGTGAATGAAGACGAGTATATAGTCGAGTAGTAGTCAGCAAGGCCACTGCATTTCAAGGTATTGCAGATCTAAAGGTATACTTGCATAATAATATGCAGCTATGAAATGAGAGATGAATTCAAGTACCATACCATCAGTGAGGTAGCGTGCCTTGGCGGGCCCCGTATAAAAATTTTGTTTGGGGTATTATGATTTATGACAAAAGAAAAAAAAAAGTTTGCATAAAATTAAAAGAAGTATTTATTCATTTTAATTATCTAGCTGTCACTTTTTCCAAAATTTTTACAAACAATTCTTTATATTACACTTTCCTTGCCTTTGTTTCGGCAAACTGATTTATTAAATCGTTTATAGCTGATGATGACTATAGTTTTAGCACGTCGGGGGCCCCCGTGGCCCAGGGGCCCCGTATAATTGATAAGGCAGATACGGCGGCAGCTAAGCCCCTGCATACCATAGACCAAAAAGGATGTATTTATTTTCGCAATTTTAACCTTTGGTTTAATCATTTGCAAAATCTTACCCACTTTGTGTTGAAAGCGAAGATTAAAATCAAATGTAAACAACGGTTGTCATGATCATTGTTCTTGACATATGGACGCCTTGAAGCCACGTTGACACAGAATGGCATGCCTAGAGTCATATGGCTCCATGGAATGAGCCAATGACCCATAACAGATACAATTCTGTATCTACCTATCCTATTGTTCTATTCTTTAGCGTAACATCTTGTTGATTATAAGCACACCTGGTTTATATTGCACTTTATTAACGTAGACATAATATTAGATTTGTTATTGGAAGCGAATACACATAAATATTTAATGTGCTGGTAATATGTTTATTACATGTCCTATATGTATGAGATATCATTTTCAAATAATATTAAATTAACTAAATCTTTCTTCTCACAGTGGTCAGGTACAAAACAGCGGACTCATCGAGTTTAAAAAAGACGACGTGTAGGTAAAAGTGTTTCTTCATCATCATGATCATCAGCCTATATGTTTCCACTGCTGGGACAGAGGCCTCCTGTCAATGAGAGGGAGTGGGCTGTAATCCACCACGTGGGCGCAGTGCAGGCTGGTAGATGTCACATGTCTTCGAATTTTTAGTTCTAGAACATGCCGGTTTCCTCACGATGTTTTCCTTCACCGTTTTTGAGGGCAAGTAAAGTTGTTTGTAAAAACCTATTTGCAAAAAAATAACTTAGGTATCATACAAGAGTCTCGTGCCTTTGATTCCATCAGGACCAAGAAATAGAGAATTACCTGTTCATCGCATCGTCTGAAAGGCCTTTCGTCTCGTTGTTCTCGTCGGGAATGAAGTAGTCCACATTACTGCAATGCGTCTCCACAGGCGACAGGTAGATCTCGACTGGAACAGAAAACAAGGGGAAATTAGCTTTCGGTGTTAAATTTTGACTGTGCTAATGTGTAGCATAGACGCCAAGATTCAAGATTCTATATTTGTATGAACTATGGAAGAGTTATGGTCTTACAAAGCAATATTGGGGTTCGAAGTTACGACACGTAGTTTACGAAGTGGTCATGAAACCGTTAGACTACTTTGATGACATAAGTTTTAAATAGCCATTCTCATGTACGTAAACGCAGACTGAGCGTGCACTGAAACGTGAAACAATTAAAGAATACAGATATAATGGAATATTGCTCTCTTCAAGCAAGTAGTGTGATAATATATAAGCCAAACATTTGAAGATTTGAACAGTATCTATTCAGTAGTTTTTGTGCCATTTCGGAACACCGATTTGGATTTTAACGATTTTATTAAGTATGCGTAGATTCGTAATTTCACTTCATTTTTCTGTTGCGGTTTATACATAACTACTCTCCAAAGCAGAAACTTGGCAACAGAACCCTAAAAATCAATTCGTCAAAACCAAAAACATCCAACAATTCAGCTAACATTTATTTACTATCACGCCAACGTATATAAATAAACAGAATACCAATAAGATCTTTGAGCACATAATCACGCAAATGCCAATCGCTTGATTCATCGGTCACTTTATCCGTTTGTGACGAAACAAGAATGTCGCCTGTTTTAGTATCTTTTGCACCTACAAACTCGTGAAGAGTGGCTTTGTAACCTTGTATGAGCAAGAAAGTCTCAAATGTGACTTGAATTATAACCAGTTATGATTCACAACATACATACATGACTCCAATCTTTGAGCAACTTCCACAGTTTTACCTCATAAGACGGAAGACAAGACCGACTAACGAAATTATAAGTCAGAGAAAGTATGCTAGAACCTTTAGGAGAAGTCTTTTGACCTAATTCTTTTTGGGATACTGACCACAAAGGCAAGATAAGAGAAAGTTTGTAAACGTTACGTATTTAGTGAACCATTGATAAGTAGAAACTCCTTTTTTACTTTTAAATGTCAGAAATTCAGAATGTGCAATCGAAATAAACAAACATCTATATGTTTGTTTATTTCCATTACCTCTTAAAAGTTGAGTTCGTGACTTTTTTATTATTATATTTACCAGTTAGCAGAAAATAAATGAATCTTTTGCCTGCCAATGTCCTTTAGATGAGAACTTGCAACAGGGTTTCTCCGGGTTTGCCCATTGCCTTTGTAGTCACAACTTTTAATATAAAATAATGTTAGTTTCAAATTTTATTTTTGAGTGATCTCATTGACACAACAATTAGCTAGAGGTATTATAATTCTGATACATAAATCAAGTATGTAGCTAAAGTCAGTGTGTTTCTGACAACTCTGATAAAGAAAAAGAGGGAAAGTAGGAGTTGGGGGGGGGGTATACAGAGCACTGACTGCACATCCTTTCATACATCTTTGATGCTTGCTTCATAAATTCGTTTAAATTATCAGTATTTTTTAAAATAATCTTCATCATCATCATCATCAGCCTATAATGTTCACAGTGCTGGGACACAGGCCTCCTTTCAATGAGAGGGAGTGTTATTTAATGCACCACGCCAGCCCAGCGCGGATTGGGATGTCACATGTCTTAGAATTTTTAGCTTTGGGACATGCCGGTTTCCCCGCGATGTTTTCCTTCACCGTTTTGAGAGCAGCGGTATGAAATAAATTACACAAAGTGATGCGCCTGCCTGGGTTCGAACATACGACTTACTGCTCGTAAGTCGGGGCTGCTACCACTGGGCCACCGCTGCTCCAATATCCAAAAACTCACTGAAGTAAACTTCAGGAAAATAATGCAGGTACTTTAATGCCCTATACATCAGACATCCAAATAAGACCTAAAAAAACAAGTCGCGAAGAGTTCCCATTGCCTTTATTTACTTCAACAGGAAACAGACAAAGACAGACAAGGTATATAATAATGCATGATCATTAAGTCATCGCGTAATTGCAGTAGCAGCTCACACACCCACGTAACGTTACATGGCCATACAAAAACAAATGAAGGTATAAAACAGGTACTTAATCACGGGGTATGTATAGAATGACGTATCAGTAAATACTTAGTGCGTCTATATAGTGATTCTGTGTCCTTATTCCGCTTATGTTGTTCTGCAGAGAATGCTGAATGGGTACAACTTTAAGTGAAATAAGGTGAACTGGGGTGGGGTAATCCCGAAAATGGTTACTTTACTCCGACTTAAAACAATTTACCAATCGAAGCGATGTTTTCTTAAAAATGTAATATTAGATTGGTTGTTTTTTTTAAGCTTTCGAAATATAACTGTTTTCGGGACCATCCCAGTGAACAATACGATACTTTAAAAAATAAAAATTATCCATGTTTTCTATAGTATAGTAAAGTTGGTATAGTAACATAACAAAGAGTGGTATATAGTAGATACTCTTTACTTATATAATGAGACTGCATGGTTTATCTTATTAGGAGAACGTTGAGATGTCTCTGAACGAGCTTCATGTAATTCGTTATAGGTGCTAAGGTATAACGAATTTTGAAGTTCTTCAATTCTTAAAACCGCTTTCAGAAGGCCACACAAGTTTGGGTTTCAATCAAATATCCATGATCGCAGTAAGTTAAGCCATACATCAAGTACTAGCTGTTAACCGCATATTCGGTCGCGTAGAGAATTTTCCCCGTTTTTGCAACATGTTCCGCTCCTATTGGTCGTGGCGTGATGTTATATAGCCTATAGCCGTCCTTGATAAATGGCTATCCAACACTCCATCCAACATTCAATTAAAACTTCCTGAGGTTAGCGCGTTTAACCAAACAAACAAACTCTTCAGGTTTTTAATATTGAGTTTAGATGTCGCCTCTACGTCCCATTTCTCTTTGCATTGAACCAGGAACAAAGTCATCTATTTACTCAGGCGCACTCATTCGCGTTTCACAATCTATTGTCTCTCTTAGAAGACTACATAAACAATAGACTACTACTAATATTATTATGTAAATACACTCGGTAAATGTTGTACACGTTACCCTGTTCAAGAACGTAGTCTGTTAAATATTTAAAAAAAAAGCTTTTAAAAAACCGGCCTATTGCGAGTCGGACACACTTATAGGATTCCGTAGTACCAAACAATATGATAATAATATTTTTAACGCTCATTTATATGTCAATGAAAAATCTAAAAAAACGTATTTTAGGAACCTAGATATCATTTTATTAAAAGCAGTCGATAGACACTTCGTACAGTTCTTTTACATACTTAAGCACATTTTTTTTAACCTTAGTCACGTCATGTTTGTAATTCCAATTCCCTTTTCTTTAGCAATTCATAGAAAACACATACTCTCCAAATATCAACTGTATTGCCAACAGTCGGAATAAAATGTCTGTGACATACGGACGGATAAGACAGACAGACCAATGGACAGGACGACTCTATAAGGGTCCCGTTTTTGCTAAAGGAACTCTAAAAAGTAAAAGTTATTGAATGGTCAATGGAGGAAAGTTGTCACATTTGTTAGCATCACTTTGGTTTATCAGTACTTGACATGTTTTGATTAAAAGAGATTTGAATCTTTTTGCTGGTGAAACCCTCAGCTTGAAGAACAGCTTCCTCAAAAAATTAATAGTTTTCAAATAGATTTAATCGTATCCCAAGAAACTTCTTTGTTTTGTACTTATAATTAAAAGATAAAGGTAAAAAAATGCTCCATTGTAATCCACGTTAGTTCTCACAACATTCTCTTAGTCAAGATCTATCGCACCTCTCACTCTAACAGCAGCATTTTTCTTAGGAAGGAAAGTGACTGATTAGATAAGCAGTTGCGTTTGAAACGCGACCGCATTTCGATTTCAGTAGGAAAATGTGCTTATTTTGTAACCGCTCGTGTTATGTCTGAACTCATTTCTAATTTCCTTAACTAAAACACAAGATGCTAGAACAGCGGAATTGAATTTTCATTCCTAACATGTTTGATTCCTTGAAGTTTGCTGGAAGATAATCCATTAGAAAGAAGCACAAGATCTATCTACGTTTTGTCTTAAATTAAAATTGGACTGCCTTTTTTACCGACTGATTCCAAATTCAGGGCCAAAATAAGTACACACGGCTACACATCAAGCATATAGATACATTTCCAGTATAAATTGGTCTCAATTCGGTTTTCCAATACAATGAGAGATCTGCAAAAATTGTTTTTGCATAGCTTGATTGCTCGCCGTGCGTACCTACATACCAATTAAGACGCTGTGCCTCGTCAAAACAGGCAACTTTGAACAGTTTTTTAGCCAAATGTATACATTTTAGAGCAACAAAAAAAATATATGTTACTCTTGACCATATTTATGAGGGAACCTTCGGGCCCAAAACACGTTTTTGGAAAAAAATCCTGATGAAAAAAAATCGAGAAGTTCTGATTTTCAAGCAAGTGTAACTGTATTACTGCTCAACTAATCTTGACTAAATTAATAACAGTGATGTAATATAAAATAATAAAGGGAACTGTCGGTTTTTTTTTTTCGTTTTATTTACTATATTTGTAAGGATTCATGTTTTTAATGATAATTATTCGAACAAGTCGAACGAAACATCACGCCATTCGCGGCGTCTTGTCGCATCTCTTTTATTTCTACGCAGAGTGACAGTGACCGCTGAGGCGCGCTGCTAGATGGACGTATGTCACTTTTTTCCGCTCGCCGCTCAGATTTTTTCAATTAAATTTCGATCTGTTTGTTGTTGAAAGCTGTTTATTATATTTTATTTTATGATTAGTTTTTCGTTCGCGTAAATTTTTGTTCGATTTTAGTCATAAAATGTGTAAATAAAAAATTAGTGATCATCAGTGGCGAAGAGTCAAAATTGTGGGTGGGGAACCTCAGTGGCGAAGGGTCAAAGTTCTGCAAAGGGAATCCGAAAACTTAAATAATGTAATTTTGTTTATTCGTCATTCCCGTTTTCAGCGATCCCGAAAACCAAGAAAATGACCCCCATGACGAAAAAACTGAAAATTTCATCCGCACCATCTTGAAGTTTTTTTTTTACCAAATCTTCGTTATCAGCGACCCCTAAAACTACAAAAATGACACCAATGATAAAAATATCGAAAAATTTCGTAAGCGCCAACTTCATCTATTTTGTAAATTGTCAAGAATAAAATGTAGAGGAACCATAAACAAAATAAAAGTGATTTATCATATGTAAATAAGTCAACTAAAAAGCGCGAGAGATACCATATATGAAAACGTCTTATGTTAGAAGACAACATTTTGAAGAATTGTGTCGTGTAGAATTTATATATTTAGATTTTGCTAAAATCATCAAAAAAAGAAATAAAATTTATTTAGACTTAGATTGTTTTAATTTAGTGTATTCTTACTGTTCGTTCACCTCTTCATGCATATCTCCATCCGCCCCGTCCGTATGTCCACCCTTTCATTCGTCTATCCACGCACCCGTCTGTCCAGTAACCTAGCAGAAAGGGGGCGGGGAGGGCAGAGGAGGGCCTCACAACTTCAAGAACAAAATACAAACATTAAGAAAAATAATAATATGTAGCTAGCACAGCTGTCTTTTTCGGGGATTCCCTCACAAACACTAGCTCAGCTATAGTATAATTCCGAAAAACTTTTAGTTATATCAAGACTGCGAAGACACTTAAAAGCCATTAATGATACAGTTTCTGAGTGGCTATCTTTAGACCTTTTAAAGTTTATTGTAGATAGGGTGATAGTCTGAGCTAAGTCACCCAGTGCTAGGCAAGACCACAGGGAGGCCCTGTGGTTTTGCCTAGCCTTAAACCCTCTTAGCATGCTACTGAGGGGTTCAGGTCTGGGCTTTCGGTTGAGGAGAGGTGGTCATACCTTGCCTTCCAACCATGTAAATGATTGATATGAAACTCTTTGCCCCCAACAATTTGCAACTGATGAAGCTACTGATGGTTACAGAAACTTGTTGACAAATGCGCAGTCATGCATGTGAAGCGAGATTATGGAATCCTTGGGATTCCAGAATCTCCGATCCGATTCCTCTTCTCAACAGAAACCTACAAGTATTTGGGAATGTCAGAAGCATTAGGCATCAATACTGCTGACATGAAACAATCGTTGAGGGAACGCTCCTTTGGCCGCCTGAATAAGATGCTAAGCAGTCTTTTGTCAGGCGGAAACAAGTTTCGTGATAGGAAGGTCCGCGTACTGCTAACTGGCTTAGAAACCTCGACCAACATCTGAGGAGTCTTTCGTTTCGCAGCTGGATCAAGGGCTTGATTCAGAAAGCAGTAATTCTGGACAAGGCGCGTATGGTTAGGAGGTTCCTCTTTGAAAAACCCTGCAACGTACCACGCCAGTAAACGCCTACGCCAGTGTGTAATTGTCATTTTGTCCGGTAGGAGTCGCCAGCGGCGCTGGGCGCTGCGCGCTCAGCTACGGTGAAACGTTACCGTAGCGAGCGCCGCTTTCTTTACGCCACCTCGGCGGTCTGTCACCGCCAGGTGAGACCTCCGGTTGCCCGGAGGAGGCCCAGCGGATGACGACCTGTGACGGAGGTGACTTTGTTGGCGCATCCTACCGCTGAGGATGCTGGCCCCCGTCTGCAGACGCTCTCAGAGCTAGCCGATCGTGCTCCAGACTAGGGGCCGTAGTGTTTGAATTTGAGCGGCAATGTACTGTGTAACGCCGCCCATGTAAGCGAATGAATAGCTGGTCTGCGCCGCTCCTTCGTCGCGTGAATTAGAATGCATGACTAACTCACTTCCGCACCCGTCGCCTATTTATATGGCCGACTCATGTTCGAGAAACTTCCACAACTTCCGTGAATCTCTAGGTAGTTCCTTAGGGGAAACCCATCCTTCGAGAAAGTTCTACAACCTTCTTGAACCTTCCAAATAGCTTTATAGTGGAACCAATCCTTCTAGAAAGTTCTAGAAAGGTCCAGAACTTTCTCAAAGTTTCTAGACATTTCCATTGTGGAACATTCTAGGATTATTCTCGAATCTTCTAGACATACTGGATCATTCTAGACTCGAACGTAATCCTAGAATGTTCTCGTAAAGCAGGCAACGTAACACTGCCCCTCCTTAGACATGCTCGTCCCGAGCATCGTTAGTCCCGTAGTATCGCGCTAATCGATCTACATGTACGATCTTAGGCGCACCTCGTGGACCCTTCTGTATTCGGTAGGTGACATCGTTGACCCTGGACAATCCTGGTCACGACTCAGTATGGTCCATCCCATATGGTATGGTTTTGCTTGCAATTTCGGAGACTTACCTTTGCTACGCACTGGGTTATGCAACCACACCAGTGAATTCTTGTCGAAACCTCTTCTGTTCGTCTTCTGGTCATAACGGGTCTTCATCTTCTCAGACATCTTGGCCGAATTGTCAGATATGCTCATAGACATCGTTCAACTTGTTACGCAAGTCATTTGCATAATCTGTAACACTGCGTGGTGCATCGGGGGCAGTTCCAGTGATTGAATCTGCGGGCAACCGTAATTCCTTTCCAAAGTTCACGAAGGCTGGTGTCACAGCCGTACTTTCTTGGACTGCACTACGGTAGGACAGAAGAAACGGCTGTATGTGCTTGTCCCAATCCTTTTGCCTGCTTGCTACGACTTTTGGCAGATTTATCTACAACATTTGGTTAAAGCGTCCCACCATTCCATCAGATTGTGGGTGGTAAGAAGTGGTTCTTGTTTTGTGGGTACCCATCATTCGGCAAGTCTCCTGAAATACTTGTGATTCAAAATTCCTTCCTTTATCACTGTGAATTTCTAAGGGTACTCCAAACTTCCTGAACCAATTTATCTGCGACAGTTGTAGCTTCTTGGTTAGGAATCGAACACTTCTGGCCACTTTGTGGAAATAATCCATGACAACCATTAAGTACTTGTTCCCACTTTCACTCTCTGAGAATGGCTCACCATTCCCAGGAGGCTCCAACGTTGTACACTTTTAATGCACCTCTGCTGCGTGTTTGGGGTCTTTTCACAGCCGCACAAGTGATACATTTACGACAACAGTCCTCCACATCTTCTCGACAGTGGATCCAGTAAAATCGCTCTCGGATCTTCATTAGAGTCCTTTTTACCCCCATATGTCCTCCTGAACATACATCATGGTAGAGCCGTAGAACATCCGGTACTTTGGCTTTAGGGACAACCATTTGTAGATGACACCTGTCCCCTCGAGCGTTTTCCCATTTACGGCACAAGACTCCATCCTGGATAACCAAGCTGTTCCATTAGGCCCAATAACTCTTCGTGATGGAACTCATCGCTGCCACATCACTCCACTTGGGTTTAGGAGCACCAGCTTTGATCTACTCGAAGATCGGTTTGATCTCTGAGTCATTTTGCTGAGCCTGCTGTAGGGTTTCCTTCCATTCATCACTGAGATTCGTTCTAAGCACCCTCACGGTTGCTACCTCCTTAGTCTCTTGCCTGGCACAGTGCTTAAAATCTTCAGGACAAGGTCTTCTTGACAAGGCGTCTGCGTTACCGTGAGTTCTCCCAGTGCGATGTTCAGTTATGCAGTCGAACTCTTGCAGTAGTTCAATCCACCATCATCACAATCCATGTCGCCACTTGTCCCTCCGGATTTTTGAACTGTAATAGCCACTTCAATGCAGCATGGTCAGTTCGCAGCTGGAACTTTCGTCCCAGCAAATACACTCTTTTGCAAAAAAAAAAACGGGCACGTAAGGAAATTACGTTCTAAGGACGATTTGAGTTATCATCGTTCTCTTGCCATGAAATTTAATTATTTGACGTACTCTGTATACTTATAATCGTGTTAATTAATACGCGTGAAGTGAACTTCGGCAATATTTTTTTTAAAAAGTCGATCAATTCTTTCAAACCGATGTACACGGCCAAACAATAAGAAGTGGTCGGCATAAAGACAAGAAGATTTTTTTACTTTTTTTGATTAAATAAAGTTACAAATGTAAAAACCTAATAACGAGTGTGACCTCCTCTTGCCAAAATCACAACTTGAATCCTTCTGGGTATGCTTTCCACGATGTTTTTAATAACGTTTTGAGGAATACGTTCCCACTCTTCTGCAATGACTCGTTTTAGCTCCCTGATGTTTTGTGGAGCAGGTTGCACTCATCTTACCCGTCTCTTTAGAACATCCCAGACATGCTCAATTGGATTGAGGTCAGGAGTTCGATCTGACCAATCTAAACGACGGATCCCAACTTCTTGCATGTACGCTTCCACGTCGTCAGAACGGTGTGGGCGAGCATTGTCGTCCATAAAAATGGAATCTTCCCCAAGTACAGTCAATGCAGGTTGTGCATATGGAATTAGGAATTCCATTATGTATCGGTGTGCTTTTAATGTTCCATTTTCTATGAAAACTAACTCCGTACGCTGCGTCGAATTAATTGTTGCCCAACACAAAACGGAGCTTCAGCCATAAGGAGTGATTTCTTCGAAACACACTTCCGCATAGCGTTCCCGTGGTCTTCGTAGCACTCGTCGGCGTCGGTCCTCTCCGCACAAAGAGATTCTAGCTTCATCAGAAAACAATACTTTATTCCAGTCCTCCAGAGTCCATGAAGCACAGTTTCGAGTAAACTAAAGTCGAACACGGTGCTCACGGAGTAAATTAGGACCCCGAGCCGGGCGGTAACTCCTGATATTGGCAGCCAAAGCCTCCTCCTGAACGTCCACAAGCTAACTTCTACTCCTCTTCTTCAAGGCTCTTCTTCAGGTCCACACTTGATGCTTTACTATTCCGCAACGCCTGACTCACCAAAAAGCGGTCTCTTGGTTCTGTGCATCGTTTTCTTCCCGAACCAGATCTTCTTTTGACCGAAGCGGTCTCTTGATACCGTTGCCAAGTCCTCTGGACAGTTGAACGACTCACATTTAGCCGCTGAGACACGTAAGTTTGCGAACGACCTTCTTCAAGTAGGGCTATAATTTTACCCACGCTTATCGCTTTTAACTCATATCAAAAACTGGTATTTAATGTAAAAAGAAAAATTAAATTGTTTAATTTGCAAAGAGTTTTAAAATTTTAGTAATCAGTAAAAATATCGTTTCAGCAATTCGCGCCATTAGTAGAGCAATTTTACAATAATCAATATTTTTCTTTTGCTCATTTCAAAATTTAAATTTGGAACGTAAAGAATCATGCCAGGATGCTTCAAATGACATGCCAATACATTGTCAAATGAATAAAACCTCTTTCTTGTTATTTTTCATTGAAATAGAGAAAAAAATCTATGGTGCCCGTTTTTTTTTTTTTGCAAAAGAGTTTATTTACTGAAATGCTGCAATGTCTTTACAACGGCAGTACCCGTCGAGTAACGCAATGATTTCTTTCCGGTTTGGTTTGTTTAAAAATAGGTGTTTTGCACAGACGTTTCTTTAATTCCTGAAATGCGACATCGCAGCTCTTGTCCCAACAGAATTGTCGCTTTTCCTCAGTGAGTTTGTGTAGAGGTTTCGCAATGTCAGCAAAATTCTTTGCGAACCGTCGGTAGTAGGAGCAAAAACCCAAAAATACTCTGACCTGTGTCCTGTCTTTCGGAACTTGCCAATTCTTGACGGCGACTACTTTCCGTCTGTCTCTTTCCTGTGAATATTCTTTCAACTCCTCGTGTGTGAGGCGCACGGTCTTATCCACTGAGCTAGCATTGAACTAATATCGAACCACTACAAGTTAATTTCTCTATCTTGAGCCTAATTTTATATTTTTATATAAATAAATATTTCTTTAAATATATATTTATATATTATACTTATATCTTATATAAAATTCTCGTGTCACAGTGTTAGTTACCATACTCCTCCGAAACGGCTGAACCGATTTGTATGAAATTGTGTGCATATCGGGTAGGTCTGAGAATCGTCCAAAATCTATTTTATTTATACACATAAAAAAAGTCCGCGCGAACGAAGTCGCGCGCAGTTAGTTATTATATTATAAATGCGAAAATTTTTATATTAAAAATTTGTTTGTTACCTCTTCACGCCTAAACCAATGAAGTGATCATCCTCAAATTCTGCATGTACGTTGTAAGGTGTACACAAACGGCCATAGGATACCTTTCATCCCGACAAAAAGTACGGATCCGAAGGAAAACAACAATAAATTTCTTATCACAATAGATGGCGCCACGTCCTATTGACAAATTCAAAATTTAATCGAACAATAAATTTTAAATTTACTTCTTTATTAAAAAATAAAACTGCACGCGTAGCAAGACCACTGTAGAAACGAGTTTTGTCTACGGAATAATCGACATAATGACAGATAGACAATGACAATGTGGCACTTTGTCGATTTTTCCGTCGACATAGCCCGTTTCTACGGCGGTCATGATACGCGTGCAGTTTTTGGAGCATAGTCTGTAGTTCCAGGGCTGTGTGGGCAAAAAGGACCATGTCGTCGGCAAGTCGGAGATTCGTCAACCTCTTACTGCCGACTTTAATGCCCTTGGTTGTCCATGAGGCTGCTTTGAATTATTTATTATTCGTTTGACGAATCTACTTATTCGATAATATTTCGATAACCTTTTCTATAAAATAACAATCCAAACAACCAAACAATCCAAAATAACAATCAACCTATAACTTATTAGGAAAAAATAAGAAAACAAAAATATAAACATATTTTAAAAAAAATGCGATATTGAAATGTAGGTACATACCTTATATTAAAAAAATAAGATAAAAAAGAATTGCGTGTATTGAGGTTCGAACCTAGAGATCACCGCGGAAGCAATGTGCGATGTAGGCTAGCGGCGCGCTGGGCTATTCGTACTTTTATAATGAGTTTTGAAATTAAGCTTCTATACATTTATTGACGTCGCACATCGACGTGATTTAAGCGGGGCACCCCGCCAGTAGGCGGGACTAAAGGGACTACTCGACGCCCCTCTTCATCTGCTTCACCCCCTCAAAAGCATGAAAGTCGCCTAGAAGAGCGCCTTAAGAGTGTCATGTTCATTAACGGACAAGTGAACATGAGTAGGTACACCTACTTGCTTGATAAGATGCAAGCTCATTAACTTTGTCTTGATAACGGCATCATCATCAGCATCATTTCAGCCCAAAAAAAAAGTCCACTGCTGGACATAGGCCTCCCCAAGTGACGCCACATTGACATTTTGGGAGGTTTTGCCATAAGATCGCAGTACGGTTGTTACAAAAGCACAGAGAACGCTGCTGCCCATTCTCTGGCAAATCCCTGAGTCGCCTCTTACGACACCCACGGGAAGATATGGGATGGTGCTATTGTTTGCTTTCGACAGAGCTAAAGATAACGGCAAACCTATCCCTTATGCCTAATTTATTTGGGGTCTCTATTAGTCGTCATCTCATAAGTCTCCCGCTTGTCCAACCATATGATCTTTAACACAGTCCACCCATCGATTTCTTGGTTTTCCTGTACTCAAATAGCCAACTAAGCCATTCAAAGTTCGAGTTAATCGGTTTCTTCTAAGCAAGCGTGCTCCACCCTAGGCCTCAATAAAGCTGAAGAGTTTGTTTGTTTGATTGAACGCGCTAATCTCAGAAACAACTGGCCCGATTTGAAAAATTATTTCAGTGTTAGGTAGCCCATTTATCGAGGAAGACTATGGGCTATATATCACGCTACGACCAACAGGAGCGGAGCAGGAGTCGTTTAATATCAGGCGAGTTGCGGCCAAACGCAAGAAAATTTAGTACAAAAAATTGTCAAAACTGGCAACCGCTTACACAGATGATACTTTTTCTTCTCCTTCACAATTCTTCCTAACAACAAATTCAAACAAGAAGCCTCGCACCTTAATGCTACAATATTGCCAATATCAAATATTTGGACAGTCCATGTCACACGCTTCAGCAAACACAAGGTCAGCAACAAATTAGTACATACTAGCTATTGTATTGTATATGAGATTTAAACATACGCAAATTCAATGGGAATCAATATTAATATTATGGCAATCGGTCGCATTGTTCTGCCTACATGTCGATGGTATGCGCTTAGGTGCTTGTCTGTGGTGTAAGATGTAAGATTTCAGAGTGAATTACAAGAACCCTTTTGCCAAAGATTCCCTAGTCTAAAACAGTCATACAAAAGAGAAGCTGCGGCAACGGAGATTACGCCAGTTTTTTTAATAAATCTTTGCTTGACGAACTAAAGCCAGTCTAGAGAGGCAATGAAGTTCTTCATCTATTTTGTAAGACTTCTTATGTTTGTATCTACTAACTAAACTACACCTGGCCTACTTTAAATATAAGTAGGCCATGTTCTATGGAGTAGTGTTGGATGTAGCAGTGATAGCCTATTGGTGTAACCGTAGGACGGCCAAGTCATGGTCAAGTTCGAACCAAAACAACCTCCAACCTCAACCAGCAATCTCTTATTTTCGGATTCATGTGCGTATTGTCTAAACTAATATTATAAAGAGGAAAGTTTTGATTGTTTGTTTGTTTTCATTGAATAGGCTCCGAAACTACTGGTCCGATTTGAAAAATTGTTTCAGTGGTATATAGCCCATTTATCGAGGAAGGCTATATATTCTCACGCTAAGACCAATAGGAGTGAAGCAGCAATGAAAAATGTTGCGAAAACGGGGAAAATGTGACGCAAACGAAGTTGCGGCGGACAGCTAGTATAATTATCACTTGCTTCAGTGAAGAAAAACATAGTGAGGAAACCAGCATGTCTGAGACACATTTCACGGTGGCATGTAAAGCCAATTCAGAGGCCCGAGGGTGGCATAAAAACTTCTGACAACAGTTTAGTCACTAACCAAACTATTAAGAAAGACGTTCTATGAAATATTAAGTACGTAATGTATTGCCGCTTCCTTGCAAAACACTCAGTACCTCGGATTCTAGTGCTGTCTTCGATTACATTACACCTGACCCCGACAAGTCACAACGCCACATTCCATCACACTGCACATTAATAATCGCTCCACGCACTTAGCTTGGACCATACGCAAACATGATAAGTGCGTTCTAAATAGGTGACCGGGTTCGCGCGACATTTGGTAGCCTAGCTGCCGAGCCGATCCGTAGGCGAACAGCCTGCGTAAGGAGAAAGTTAACCAGTGTGTCCTTGTTGAATGTACGAGACAAGTGAGCCGATCAGATGTCATTATTACTATGAAATATGATAGTGGACTTTTAAAGTTATCCGTAAACCCGTAAGGTGTGGCTTTTAACTGATGAAGATGAAGACTGAATCGGACCTTGTTTCATTCCATAGATCGGAAAGTAGATTGAATTGGGGTCATTGATCCGAAACGTTTATATTAATATGGACATTTCTCCGGAATTCGTTGATTTGACTGAAATTTATGTCCAACAATTTATAAAAAGTTGTGGCCATAAAAAAATAATGCTTCGATCGGAATTCGATTGTTTTTATTATTCAACAGTTAAATAATAAATTAATTTAGTTTTAATACCTTCCTTTAAAATTTTGAATTGAGTAGTAATAATATCACTACCAACATTAACAATATTTAATTGAATCCGGAAATACCGGAATTACTTTCCGGAAAAATGGCTTATCCATGCTATTCTTTCTGTGTGCATTTGTGATACAAGTATACCAAAAATCAATCTACCTACACCGATCTATGTCCATTACTGGTGAAATGATAATAAATATGCATTGGTACGGACAGGTCGTTAAAATACATACATATTTCACGCCTTTTTGCAATGAGGGTAGGCAGAAACCAAACCATGCCACCTGCTACAATCCTTACATACTCTGTTAGAAATAGTTTGGACCAAAATGGGCAATTGTTCTTGGTCAATTTCGATTTGCCAGAACCATAGACAAAGTTGGGAGTTCGAAGTCGATGATCGAAACTAGACAGCAAATTTAATAATTCGGATATGACACACCAATATGTGTAATTATGACGATAATTACGTAATTGCCTAACAAAAAAACAACTTGCACGCGAAAGACAATAGAAAAATTAAAACAATTAAAATGTTGCAATTTCAATAATCAATATCGATCAAAGCTAGGATACAGTAATTGTGCAGAAAAAGGATGTTGGTGCGTGGATGTTACTAAATTTTGATAAAAATACTACTAATTAGTACATATTTTGCAAAACTTGTTCCTTGATCCTCTATCTAGGTACGCAAGACGAACATTCAAGCTGTACAAAACCAGTATTTGCGGATCTCTCATTGTAGTAGGTCTTGAGACCATTTTATACTGGAAATGTATAGCTTGGATGTGTCGCAGGTAGGTATACGGTTCACCAGTTAACATAAAGTTGAATCGCCCATAGATCTCTATTTGTATAAGATCCATCAGTTAATAGCTGTCCATTCGTAATATAATCAATAGGGAACAACATTAATGCCACTGTAGTTCCGACTCCACATGAAAATATATAAATCACTTAAGGCATTGACCGAACTACAATTATTAGTTACCGTTATATTACCTTTACGGCCTAGCCTTTGTTCCAACAGCTAATAGCTATAACCATTCGCACAATTTAACATCCAAGTCATGTAACATTTCAAATAGCACTAAATTATTAATAAACTTCCTTATTTTACAAGTTACGTCACTATTATGTAAAGTTCACGATCTCTAAAACAATAGCGAATCATTAAAACAAGCTTGCATAAAAATGCGAATTAAACTCTAAGGTACTTACATAAAATTGCTGTTTTAGCTTTAGTATGCAAAACGACAATTTTTTGATGATTTCTGCCAAAATTTAATTCGTTACTTTCTTAGAAAAATAAATTTTATTAAAGCCTTCGAAAAAGAATCAAGATAGGCTTACTTAAGTATTATTTCCGTTTATTAATATTTTATTATTATAAATAATTGAACTGAATGACGGACTCAACAATTGAATTAGATTGTATTTATGTAATTAGGCTGCACACGTATTGGCAATTGTATGTTACGACCATGGCCTTGATGATAACAAATTAAAAAAAAACCTTGACGGCAATAGAAAATGACAGGAAAGAAAACATGGCCGCCCAGTATTTCCACAGCTCACTTTTCCCGCCAATTATCAATGGCCAGTTTCACTTTCTTATTTTCCAGTGCACTTAGAAAGGCCGGTGGTAGCTAATTTACAGAACATCTGTGTCTTCGGTATGTTAATTGTGACCTCTGACGGCCCAAGGTGTGTCCGCAAATGAAAAATGTATAAATATATTGGCTAGTGGAACAAAGAAAGTGGAGGTGTGCTGTACTTCCTCCATCTTTAGTAAGTACCTTGCCTCGTTTATTTTACTAATGGTATCATTAAAAACAGTTCTCACAGAACATGCTTCTTTGATTGCAGTTGATTTATTTCGAGATTGAACCGGTAATAGGATTTTATATTAACTTTGAGGAGTGTCTTCACTTATTTAAAACACAAATTAATTTATAGAGTGGAAGATACAAACACTGCTGTCAAATTCAAAGTGACAGTGACAGAATTGGTGACATAACCAAGGAAATCCTTACTTGAAAAATAAAATATTTATAAGTACCTACCCAATTGACATTTTAAAACACTTACGATTACGATACGCTACCTCGCACGTTCAACAAAAACATTCAAGGAACGTTCAAAGTCTATACGACGATTAGCCAATTCTAAAAAGCAATAATCGTTACGTCGAATACAAAATACCTGGGCCTCAAGTCTGCTATTACAATCGTGTCAGAATGGCCTATCACTGATTTCATAATTGTTGATTTTGACAAGTTTGGTAATCTACTAATATAATGGCGTCATTATGACTTTCCAATGGACAACCACTGACAATCCATTGAAAGACATGGCATAGAATGGTAATCTCGTACTTAATGACAAATGAATGACTGACTTTAGCGGTAATCTGCTAAAATTTTGACAGTTCCTTTGACCACTGAACTACCATTAGAACGCCATTGTGCAGTCATTGCTTCCCTCACATTTATCTCAGACTGTTCGGAGTGTCAATTTGAATTGTTTACTAACAAGCGGCTTCTAAATACTTTGGTTATAGTTATTATCGTTACGAGTATCGTGTTTCAAGTGTTTGTGGAATATTGAATGGAGACTACCTATGTATTCATTACGAGCAAATATTTTCGATTCTCGAGCTAGCCAACGCAGTGGATGTTAGAGAAAGAAGATTGGTTGGCACAATGCAGAACTGCAGAAGACGTCGTCAAGCCCGTCGCATGACGAGAACGAGAATGAATACCTTTATAATGGATATTCCCGAGGCGGAATTTGTAAAAACGTTTTGCCTTGGAAAGGACTCAGTAAGGGGGTTAATTGAAGAATAGTAAGTATATAAAAGTTAAGACGTTTAGTTAAATGGGGCTGTATAAAAGTAAATTGTTTTTTTGCAGGTGTTTGCTTGCAGCACGTGCTTTACATTATAGTCCAACAACTGCAGGCAAGATTGTAAATGAATGTTGCATATTGCAAACATGGCAAGAGCACCATTGCCACCTGACGAAGTTTACGCAGAATAAGAGCACCATTGCCACCTGACGAAGTTTATGCAGAATAACTTGGCTTGCAACAGATATGTGATTTATATTCCACTATTTTGGAATTTAATGGAGTTGGAATTTTAAATAATACTAGTATGTTAAAAAAAACAACAGTTAAATTAGGTACTCTTTATTTCTCATAACTAAATATTTATTTAACAATGTTAAACTTGACTTAAAATCTGAAATGTAAATATAGTACGTAAAACTAAAAGACATTTTGTCATGTAACTAGTAAAACAATTCCAAGTTACAATATCTAATGTAATATTAATAACAAATCAAAATCAGTCTTCATACAAAATAAAAAGATCTTCAATATTTTAATTATCATTTGAATAACAAATCAAATTTTACCTTACATTTAACTAATCAGTCTTTTAATTTAGGAGGAAATTAATTATGCAGCACCTAATTATCAAGACCATCGAAGGGTGAATTGGTATCTTCTTGAAGGTTGGGCACTGCAGCAGGCTCTTGTTGACAAACTGTGGAGAAATGCATAAATTAAGTTAGTAGGTATGTAATTTAAACCCACCTCAATATTCTAGTGGAGTGCGAAAATGCTTTAATTGATATTAAAATGATTTAACTCTGTTACAGATCCACAGTATTGCACAAAATATGATTTAAAATAAATGAATACTCTTTTTAAAAAACATTGTTTCATTTAATTATTTATCATTACAGCCATTTGGAATCCACTGCTGGACATAGACTCCTCCTAATATAGATTTCATTTATCTTTAAATAATCTGACAAAATTACCTCTTGCATACTTCAGAAAACTTTAGTCAGACATAAAGATGTCAAATTCTGGCCGATGTACTACTACTGATGTGAGCCTACACCTAACACAAGCTTTTAAGCTTAACTGGAGGGGTTATAATAAAATTATTATAATTTATATTGTATTGCTTTCAATGCTCTTTAATACTTATTGTGGGTATGTTTGTTGAACACACAATGAGTAGAAGTTCCGCTTTTGGGTAAAACCATTTCGTATCAGTGAATAATCTGTAAATCCACAGTAATTACCTTTTTTGGCACACAGTGTCCCATAAGGTGCGCCATTTTTTCTGTGGTGGAGCTCAGTCGATCAATGGCTTCAGCCAGTGTTGATGGCCTGAGCTTGTTTTAAAGTTGCCTCGGCATTCCTGGCTTCAATAGTGTCCAGCCTTGATTGACCAGCTTCAAGAGCTGCATGGTCTCTACCTATAAAAAAAGTATATTTTACTTTAATATTCATTGTAGAACTAAAAAAGTGCAAAAATCACAATAATGATACATTTATCATTTTATAATGCGTAGAATATTATACTGATTTATGTACTTACTGTGCTGCCGGCATTTTATTGGGGCACTGGGAAGTCCACCGATACGAGTATAAAATTTGGGCGCACTCCATCCAATATCGTTTTAATAAACTTCGCCCTTCATTGGTGCGGCTGCAGTAGCCAAGCAGGTCTTGGTGGTTTTCTAAAAAGTCAATTAGAGCCGAAATTTTCTCAATTAGCACCATTTTGTATTGCAATAAATCTTTTAGAGATCATTTAGAACACTTGAAACTAAACCAAAACACCGGCCGCTAGAAATAATAAAAACAAATAAACGTCAGTACAGTAAACAGTAATGTCATATTTGACTTTGACAGCTAAACAGATAAAATATTGAGTTTTCCAATTTCACATTTAATGTTTTCTGCTATTAACAAACTTCTTACTACTTCAGATTGCTCATAACACCAATAAATAACATGTAAAAATATATATAATTGAAATCTGGCATGAATAAATGTTCAAATTTAGTAGTAGTTTTTCGAAAATCATTTCTACTAACGGGTTTTATAATAATGGCAATACAACAATGTCATTATAACACCATTCTATTACGAGACCACTGACCAACCACTGACAGACCAATGATCGATCATTATGAATTAGCAGATTACGAACTTTTAGCAAAATGACAATGGGATCGTGTTGGAATGACGATATTTATAAAAATAGCAGACTTGAGGCCCTGTTTATAAATTACAAGTTCGTTTTGCGAAATAACGTAATACTTATGTAGGTAGCGCATTCAATTTGAATATTATTTGGACGTAGTTATGCAAAAATGTTTCATTCCACAGTAAGTTGAATTTGAGTTATAAGCATTTACGCGTTTCAATGGTATTCTTTTTTATTTTAACTAGTAAAGGTCGATACGAATGGTTTTATTGTTGAATTATATTGTGTTCAGATAATCATACGTTTAATTTTAGGCTATTTACTTTACAATAAGAAAAAAAAATATATATTGGTATTGGAACATTTTAACATAATTAATATTTACATGAACATAGCTTCAAATTAATTTTGCACAAACGTTCCAGGTACTTTTTATCTATCTGTACCTTAATATTTATGATCTAAATTTTACATAATCATTTGATTTTTTAATATATAATTATGTTAAACCTGAACAACAAATAAAAGAATAATAATTGCTTATCATTTTTTTTATTTCTAGGTCACAATTTAAAAATCAGTATAAAATCTTGTGCTATTGGGGAGGCCTACGTCCAGCAGTGGACTGCTATAGGCTGATGATGATGATAAAATATTCATACGTCATACTCATCATCCTCTTGCATTTCGAAATCTGGTTCCCCACCAAACCCATCGACATCATCTATGACTCCCTCCGTACTCTTTAGGTTTTTATAAAATTCATGACAATCCTCAGGGATGTACTGAAACATGGATTGTAAATCTGCTAATTTGGCTGGAGCAATGGCTTTACCATCCGGCCACAATAAACAGAAATCGGACATGTTAATATTTCGTGTTTCCCCTCTAACTTTTTTTTCAATTGTCAATTCCTTGTAATCTTCCTCTAACGATGATTTCATAAAAACTGAAAACACTTTCTCTTTTTCAAGTCTTATTTCTTTTGTATTTAACCAATTGACTTTGGTTTTGTCTTTGAATTTTTTTCTATTGATAATATTTTTTTCCAATTTTTCTGTGCCATAAAAATCAATCTTATTCATTTTAAATACTTCTAGAGGTTTTCTTTTTTTACACGTTTTAATTATGGACATATATTCTTCGGCTGTATAAATACGTTGATGGTGTTTGAGAGCAGTTTCAATTTTAGAAAAGTCTGTGTCATTAGGCAGAAAGGTATGCCCAGACTCAAGAAATCGCATTGTAATGACTTTTAAAGTGTCATGTGAGTTTAGAAGTGCTTTCAACATGAGAACTATTTTTATGTTGCGGTTCTGCCCTCCACAACAATCGCTCCACAGAATAAGGTGTTCAACAGTGGGTCTTAGTTTAGTTTGAATATATTTAATAAGGCACGATCCCACCTCTTGCGCACCTCTTCCTGCTTCCCCTTCAACCCATATGTAACAATGACCAATGTCATCTGAAGCACTATGGATGCCACTGTTGTAGAGCCACAATTGCCTTTTATAAAACGCAACATTTGTAGGTATTCGTGGTAATGGTAAAGTTTTTTCTAAGTCGAATGTTACACATTCAATAGTCGACATGTTTCGAGCGTCTTCAAAGTCTGAGTTCATCTGCTTCCTCAAATTTTCAGCCTTTCCTAAATGTGTCGTGTCTTTTCTGTTCTAGCTTGTTCTTTTTCCTCGAGGGTTCTAGCATTTTGAATTCTTACAGCTAACATATCGCACCTATTGCAGGTGTCTTTCTTAAGTGATTTACACTTAAGGTTAAACTTAGTGTAAAAAATCTTTTTGACTGATTCGAAGGAAGCGCACTTTTGCCCTTCACCATAAGTATTTGTGCACTCCTGCTGATATATTTCGTAAATTTTGGTTAACGTCATCCCCGGTTGTAAATATAACTTGTCATTGTTCTTCTCTCTTCTGTAGTGCGACTCATACTTTGGTAGTTTTGAAATAGTTTCGACTATGAAATTATACATTTCATCTGATAATTTATTCTTGCCACCTGTGCTAACTCCTCTACCATCCATTATGGGCTCACTACATCTAAGTTTTTTTAGTGCAATGGTCACTTTTTGAGTAGTAATTTGAAAAGTATTTAAAAACATATCACGACATACCTTTGTACCATTAATAGAATAGACACGGCTGAATTGCTTTGGCTTTTTTTTTGCCTCAGGAACATTAGTCATAGTGTAACTTCGTTTTTTATTTTCTTCTTTAATACATGATCCTAAGTATAAACATTGTGCATTGTAGGACCCTAGACGCACAAATTTTTCAAACTCTTCCTTTCTTTTCTCTATTGGAATTAAGCTAGCACAATTTTTTAAACATTTACAATTATATTCAATAAAGGTTTTTGGTTTCACTAATTTATTTTTAGTGGTCGTGTATTCTAAATTATTGTATTTATTATATTTCCTCTCAGATCTAAGTTGAGGATTAATTCTCTTACGGCCCCTTTTCGGTCTACCAGTTCCCAAATTTGATCGTAAATCTTCGTCGCTTATAGGTGGAATAAGTTCTGTTGATTCTTCATTGTTAGGTTCTAGCATTTCTATACCCTCATTGTTGAGCTTTTCTTTTGATGCCTCATCTACACTATCATTAAAAGACGAACAAGAGGTTGTCGACTCATCTATATGTATTACTTTGCTATGTGAGACATAATTCGGATCTCTAACGCTGTCATCACTATCACAATAGTCAGGTGCATCTATGTGTTTTGAAATATCATTACTTTCGTTAATGTTGTTAATTGGTTCATACTCAGCTAAAATATTAAATAGTTGTTGCGTTTCTGGTGACATTGGTCGAAGAGGTGATGATAATGGCGAAACTTTATCCTGTATTTCTTCTAGTATAATAACAGGATCACAAGTATCTAAAACAATGTACATATTCACGTAAGTAATCTATTGGCACAATTTATACAAATCTAACTGCGACCGGCGGTGTTACCGCGGTAAAGTGTAGCAAATATCTTTAATAATATAATCTGCATCAGGTGACGTGTAATTTTGGGGTTATAATATTAAAATAATCATATTACCTTGTAAATTATTATCCGTACTTGTTTTATTCATAAAATTTAGTGGAGTAAGTGGCGAATATGGTGGAGGAGAGATTGAAGGCTGCGTGTTTGAGTATGGCGTAACTGGATTAGAGTCAGCTGAAAAAAAAAACAATTTATGCAAACTGACACATATCATATCCAATCCCATCCCATCCATAATATACATATTTTTCATTAAACAATGCAAAATAATAAAATTATTTAAAATATTTTTGATAGCCACACCAAGAACAATAATCATGCGCGTATATCATAGCAAAACACCAACAAGACATGACATGCACAATACATGCAGAAGATACGATTCATATTGCAACATGCAACCGAAACCGATCTTCGACTCGAAACGCGTTAACTCTCTCTGCGGGGCTTATTACGTTGACTCGTCGACCGTTTGGATGTGTAAGACACGTAAGAATGGACCTAAGAAATGGCGACACAATAAAGTTAATACGCCGTCAAATTCATAAAAAATATTATATTCCTTTAACTAAATTCCAACATACCTCTGGAGTCTGCAACTCCGACTTGACCTTTGATCTGTCCTTGAGAGATAACTTTATTTCTGAGTTCCATTAATTTTCGTTTTTTAGCTAATAGCTGTTCTAACGAAATCTGTAAAAATAAATAACCAAAATAGTTAAAATCGTCTTTCGATAAAACTAATAACCATAAATATGTGTAGTACTTATTACAAAATATTATACAATCACTTAATACTTACATCTTCATTAGCTTCCATTGTTTACTCTAATTATATTGACACACAGTACACTACAAATTCACCACGGTTCACTGTTATAAACGTATTATGGATAATTGCAAACAAAAGACGACGGAAACTACCTCTTCCACGACGTTTGTTTCAATAATGATCGTTGCGAACTCAAATAAGATTCAATGTCAAAAAGAAAATACTCCGTCTCGCTTGCACCAGTAAAAAGTTATTGAAAGATGCGTTCCCAGTTGTGCATAACTTCGGATTAATGTCATTAGTATTCTTTTCTTTTGTCTATGATATTAAAAGTCTCAAGTAATATTTAATTGGTAAATAACTACAAAGAAAATAAACTTTTTCTTAACGTGTTATAAATATTCATTTTTTGTGGTTTTGCACGCAAACAGTTAAGTATAAAGCTAATTAAAGTGTGTTAAAATGACCCTTTACAGTTGTAACTTTTTTTTTCGAAACACCTTTTTATATTTAGGTAGGTACATAATAGTACAAAATTCATGAAACCTTTTAAATTTTCAAATTACGTTATTAAGTTCTTAAACATAACGTACCACACATTTTGGATCGTTTATGCCACCCTATCGTAATTTTGCAAAAACGTTCCAAATATAAATGGAACATTTGTTACAAAATAAAATGGTTTAACATGGTTTTGCTAAAACGTTACAAGATTGTTGTGGCGTTTTAACAAAATAAATATACTGTTTCGTAAAACATTAAATGTTCCTGTCCTCATAGTATGTTCTAGTTAATTTACACAAAATATTTTTTGATAAAGGTTGTGGGTTGGAACGTAAGTGAAAAAATTATTTTCTAATATAAGACTTAAAACTTGAAACCTTTTTGCTAATCTGACGCTAACTGTAATAAAAGGTAGTTTGATCACATTATCTCGATTTCGGGTGACTTGTGGGTTGGAACGTTTCTGCATAACTACGTCCATTTGGTCTATAACCATTGCTTTTTACACCTGAGTCGTTTATTTCGTTCGAGGTTGACTGTTTACAAGTTACTGAGATTTTTAAAACGGATCGATTAAATGCATTGCAGCCGAAAATACGCGGCGAAAAACCGGCGTGCATACATCTACTGACAGTACTAACTTTACCTAAGTAAGCGACGTATAAAAATTCGGTGTGAAAAATACAATGGAGACAAACATAGTATGTCGCATTTTGGGTACAAAGTTCATTTTCCGTAGATCGTTCCAGTCTATCATAAGAATGAGTCGGGTACTAAGTGTCTGAAATTCGTTTTTAAAATCGGACAAATGAACGCGTTCCATAAAATAACATCTAAGAACTACTCCTCGACATTAGCGAAGATAAGATGATGAGAGTGTAGGCATTAACTGACATTAGAAATCAGAAATTGTAATTGAATTGTGAAAATTCTACCTCGGTAACAAAATAAACGAAAGCTTTCGAATTATGTATAGGTCTAGTAAGGGCCTAGGTTGTGCATCGATGGAAGTCTAGCACGTAGACATTGAGAGGCCTCTGAGAAACCCGACTAGGAAAGTGCATTTATTTACATTTGAAGACGGGACGATTTCTCTTAGGATGAGAGCAGATGTAGCGGTATTGACGACAGATAGCGCAGCTTTCAAAGCCACAGTATTGCATTTTACTGCCAGTCACCGCATATAAGCCCATTTCACTCCAAGATTCAGAAGTTTGCGATTTACAACCGAATCGAATTCTACGGTTAGACATCAATTTTGATTGAACATCGATAAAATGACGGCAGGTTGACAGTCACACGATTATTGTGTCAAAGTGTGGTGTAAAATGGAACGTCAAAGGAATATGTGGTCGTGACTAAAGGCAAGGTAGACCTTCGAATACAAACAACTTATTTTACAACCTGTTTTTTTTATATCCCATAACTCTAGGGTTATATTCTGTAGGTAAAAATAGTACTAAAACTCCTAGAATAGGTGGTCCAAAAATCCATAGTTTCGGAGTTATCATCAATCATAATTAAATTAGGTAAAAAATTGGCACCAGTATAACGAAAATTACTTTTGCGAGGTTGCCAAACTTCGCAGTAATGCAGTAAAATAGTAGTAGTTTCATTGATAAATATGAGTAATTATTTTTATTCAAGCCAATAATTCATATTTAAAGCTAAGAAAATGCGATAAAAACAAAAAAAAAAAGTATGATTGAAACATAATTCAAATGTCAGTTGATTCTTTTATATGGTCTCAATCATATCCTAGAGTTATGGGAAATCAAAAACAGGTTGTATACAAGGTGGAAAGGACACCAAGTATTTGGGAGGTCGAAGAATAATATACTTACAAGGTAATGAGGGTACCTTGTAATCTTATTCGCGTTGGTGATCCTTCCACCCTATCTAGCGCATTCAAAAACTAATGTGATATCCTTCCCTTAGTGCGGTCACGTCACCCACTTAGGCAAGTAAGCAGGAGATATACACATCAGTGCACAAGTGAGTGAGCTAATACAAGTGCAATCTCTGATCCTTTACTCTTATAGATGGGTCGGCAATCCGAAACGACCGGGGAAAGATCAGGCTCAATACTAACGCTCCTAGACACGAGGGTATCACACATACAACTTTCAAACTCTGGGATGATACTGAGATTATTTTTATAGTAAAACCCAATAAAGGTGTTGCGCAGAGTCACACAGTGGGTGCTTGAAGACACGAGCCGAGGCAGGCCCAAGAAACGGTGGCGTGACGATCTGGGCTCATTCTTAACGGATTGGTCAGAGAAGGTAAATATTAAGGTAAATTGGAAAGCCATGGTGGAGGGTGGAGGCCTTTGCCAAACAAAAAAATAACAATTAAGTACTCTCCAACTCGGGAATTGGACCAAAGACACTAAACAGTTGCACTTCCGTCTTCGAGACCAACGGTGCAATGAAACTAAATCAAATATTTATTACAGTAATATCCTAAAAAAAACTATTAACGAGAATAGGAACAGTTTTCTATTAACACGAATACAAGAACAAGTGAATCGTGATTTCGTGTGGTGGTAATTGGTCGATGGCTATTGCCATCCGGCGTCACGCGTCCATTCATACGTAATCGGGTTAGCGTGATCACTTACGGACATGCAGATCTGTGCTCGACTTATTTACATGGACTATTGAGTTTCGTGAATGTTTAATTGTGTATATGCATCTGTTTTGTTGTCTAGATGTTGTCTTGTTCGTGTTTAAGCGCCGCAGAAAGAAAATTGGAGCAAGTAACACTACATTACATGACTGGATCGACAAATTAGTGTGCTGTGGACCGTTTCAGGTATAAATCATCTCCACAGCCGCAATAACACATGGGCATCTAGCATTATTTAGCTCTGTATGGTGTCGGACGTAAAGAATAACACCATCCCATATCTTCCCGTGGGTGTCGTAAGCGCCGAATAAGGGACTTTCCAGAGAATGGGCAGCAGCGTTCTCTGTCCTTTTGTAACAACCGCACTGCGTACGCTAACCCGCCTGCCAAGCGTGATGATTATGGCAAAACCCCCCAAAATGTCAATGTGGCGACACTTGGGGAGGCCAATGTCCAGCAGTGGACGTATTTTGGGCTGAAATGATGAATGATGATGATCTAGCATTAAAACCTATACTAATACTAGTGGACACCGCAGGCATGTCATTAAAAACTCAGTCAATCACAATTTCAGGATTTTTCCCCACATTAAAACATCTCAATTACTCCCGACCTTGACAAATTCCTAAAAGCCTTAACACACTGACCCTTTAAATCCACATAATATTAAATTCGCCTGCATCTGGCATGCCTGCCTACGCGCACGGTCAAGCAACGGTATTGATCCGTAGTCTGAATGTGAAGCCGTCATTCCCACCCATCCGCATTCGTCCGCAACTTGCCGCTAGTGATCGTTGCATGCGGTCTACCGCGTTCGCAGCGCTGCTGATTTTCCGTAATAAAACGATAGCTTCCTCATGCAAATCTCAGGCAATTTGCATCTCTGCGATAAAACTGGGATGTTGAACGCACGATTATTGAGTTAAGTGATTTCGCGACATGAGGTGTGTTCCTAACTGTTAAGTTAGGTTTAAGAACAGGTTACTGTTTGTTTGTGATAAGACTTAAAACAAGCACCTTGTAGGTGTGATCAACCTCTTCTTGCATATCAGAAAGAATGCATTCATTGACAAAACAACTTGATTCTTCAGTCGACTTGAAAAAGAGTTTCTTTAATTTTTCCCAGGTCGAATATTTGCAGTGAAAAGCTCCCCACAAGACCACCGACCGAAACATTTGTAATCAACGGTAAGGCTACGGCCCTTTCTCTTAAACACTTATTATATATGCAAATATAAAGACTCCTCATTGACAGCATACCTTACTAAGATAGCTAACAAGAACTAGCTATTTTAAAGAACAATTTGAAGTCTGTATCCACGGACGAACGGTCCTGTCTTGAATGTTGTCAACTATTTTGAAATATACCTATCAAGCGACCATAACCAACGGTACCTACTTCTCCTAGCCCTAGTTAATATGAGGCCGTTATTAATTCATGGTTGATTATGAATTAATAATGGCCTCAAATGACTTAAGCAAAGTAGACATGACTTGACCCCTATTGCACAGGACATGGCTAATGAAGTCATCAACAAATTATCGAGCGAAACGAAAGTGTAATTATATACGTAAGCCTAGCTAATACTGTTAGCACCAAAGGTGTGACGGCTACATATAAAAACGGTTATAAACTGACATATTAACAATACGAAGGTTCGCTTGCGCATCGCAGTGCATTCCTTCACGGAACGGTGGCCGCTTGCAAAACTCTTGATGTGGGCTTAGATTCGCCGGGGTTTGCGAAACGCCTATTAGTTACGTATGGCCAGCAGTTTTCTACTTCGATTTGTCGGAAGATTGTCAATAGTTACAAAATTATGTGTTCTACGAAAGACTGGAATGTAATGGAAGTTTTACTTTCGGAATCAGGAATTGGGTGATATCATTATTAGTTTGAGCAGTGCTAGCTTAGTAGTATCACCGTCGGACTCGAATCCGAGATACCCACCACTGATTTTTCGGATTCATGTTCTATAATTATCACTTGCGTCAGTGAAGAAAAATATCGTGAGGAATGGTTTCTTCATAAATAAATAAAATATTTCTTGCCGGCACAAAACACTGATACCAGTTTAGGCTAAGTGCCTATCCTCTGGTGTCAGTGTTTTATGCCATAGGAAAAAGAAAGAAGAAGGTTATAACATTTAAGTTTACGGCATGCAAATAAAATATTTCTCGAAGGCATAAAAGACTGACACCAGGTTAGGCACTAAGCCTAACCTGCTGGCCTACCATGACCTCTTAAAGCAGTATTGTTTTACTCTTATTCCAGTGTAGGAAAGAGACGGAGCTATACAGGATGTCTAGCGCCATCTTTTTCCCACACAGGAAAAGGAGTAAAACAATAATGTTTAGGTAGGCCACCTGCCCCCGTATTCACAAACGCTCGGATTCGATTTCGATTCGGAAAGTCGTATGTCTATCTTGTTTTGGCATTACGAAAGCAGGCGAGATAGACATACGATTTTCCGAATCGGAATCAAATCCGAGCGTTTGTGAATACGGGGGCTGGTCTCAGTATTTTATGCCATTGGAAAAAGAAAGAAGATTATTATTACTTTTGAGTTTACGGCATGCAGTCTGCAGTACCTTCTGCCTGTGACTGTAAAGCCAACAAAAATAATTGTTGCCATGCAATAACAGGATTTGCAGAAAGGAAATCGTTTCCAAAATAACATCTTGAAAACAAAATAAAAGGATTAAGATTCATTCAAAATTAGATTCAGTAATCGAAGTAGTAAAACTTCCGTTCGTAAAATCATCAAGGATACAAAACAATGCATTGTGTTTTCAATCAAACGGTTTTATATTACCAAACAACTTCCTTCAATAATCGTAAGCGATCGTATGACAAAATAAACATATTATTATACACTAATGCAATCTGGAAGTGAACGCGTGCATATATAACGACAATAAAACAGTGCAGGAAGGAAAGTCGGTGATAACCTGCATTTGATGAAGCATTTAGTGAAAATAAATGGCATGACATTACAGGTAGAAGGAACAGACCATTTCACAAACTGAACATACGAAGTCCAATGCAAAATTTTGCATAAATAATAATCGAGGAGGTTGGTCCGTGGATGGGTGACCACCTATTGCACCCAGTTTCCCTCTGTGCCACGGCAAGCATGTTAAGCCGTTAGTCCCCGCTGTCATTTGTAGATCTTTGACAGTCGTTATTGGTAGTCAGTGGCCTGAAAGTCTGACAAACAGTCTTACCAAGGGTTTCGTATTACCCAGCACTAACTGGCTTGTAGAAGTCAGATAGGCAGTTGCCCTATGTAATATACTGGTATTCAGCTGCATCCGGTAAGACTGGAAGCCGACCCCTACATAGTTGGGAAAAAACTAGGCGGGTGGTGATATTTAATTTGTCAGCTACAGAAACAAAGCAAGTCGATTGTCGATTGATCGCATTTCATGCAATGCAATCTTTCACAAAAACTGAGAACACGACTTCTTATCATCCATGTCACACGTTTCAAATACTCCCAATTCAACTCACGAATCATCATCTGCATAGCCTTTTCCCAAACTATCTTGGGGTCGGCTTCCAGTCTAACCGGATGCAGCTGAATACCAGTATTTGACATGGAGCGACTGCCTAGGTGCAGAACAGCTAGCTAGCTGGAGAGCGGCGGTGGCCCAGTGGTGGCAGCCCCGATTTACGAGCTGCTCCTACTTGGGCTGTGGGTTCAAGCCCAGACAGGCGCATTACTTTGTGTAATTTATTTCATCACCGCTGCCCTCAAAAACTGTGAAGGAAAACATCGTGAGGAAACCGGCATGTCCTAGAACTAAAAATTCGAAGACATGTGACATCTACTAACCCGCACTGGGCCCGCGTGGTGGATTACAGCCCTCTCCCTCTCATTGAGAGCAGGCCTGTGTCCCAGCAGTGGGAACATTATAGGCTGATGATGATGATGACGGCCTAGCCGACCTCCACAACCTAGTAAGTTCTGGTTAATACGATACCTTTTGGTAAGACTGGTTGTCAGTTGTGAATTCAACTCACGAATATCTTTAACATTTTCCTCTACGAAGGACTATAAATACTCATTATCTACTGCACGATTAATTACTGGGTATTAAATCTGTTTGCAGACCGTCACCTCGGCTCGCCATAATGAAGACAAACACCATGATGACCTCATTGTATCGTCGATTGACTTATACTTAACACGGTTACCGACACTAGCCGGAAGGTGCTAGGTGAATTGTAATTTTGTACAGACCTATTAGGTTTTATTAAATACTTGCTAGTGTGACTTTTATTCAGGGATAAATCCATACTAATATTATAAATGCGAAAGTTACTCTGTTTGTTTGTTTGTTACCTTTTCACGACTAAACGGCTGATCGGATCTTGATGAAATTTGGCAAGAAGATAGATTTCAACCCGGGGAAGGACGTAGGCTATATATCATCACGCTACGACCAATGGGAGCGGAGCATCAATGAAAAATGTTGCGAAAACGGGGAAAATTAAACGCAGACGAAGTTGCGCGGGACAGCTAGTTATACATATAAACCTTCCTCTTGTATCATTCTGTCTATTGATGAAAACCGTATCAAAATCCGTTGCGTAATTTAAAAGATTTAAGCGTATAGAGACGGTGGGAAGCGACTTTGTTATAGACTATGTTTAGTTTTTAGTTTTCGTAACGTTGAAAAGGGGTAAAGGAGTTTTTTTTTCTAGAAAGGACCCTGAACTTTGTCCTTTGTCTTGTTTATTTACTTACTTTATTTACGGTCATTATCACACCACTACTTGTTCATTTACGCTTTTTGTTTGTCACTAAATCGGTATCTAGGCATAATATTTAGATTCGGAACTATCAGTCAATATAATACTGTTGACAGAATATGTATTTCCAAACTAAGTACGTTACTAAATCCGTGCAGTAGGTACTTGTTTTACAAGATGACACTCAATTTATTATCACGTGCTAAAATATCCTTGAAGACTTGAAGTCACCTTCAAACACATATATTATGTAAACAGATCACAATCATCGTTAAATTCAATGATGTTTAGACTCATCTTCAACACAAACCAGACTCTATTAACACTTTCCAAAATTAAATGTTATCACAACACAAGACTTCTTACTTTCTATTTAATCTATTTTATTGCAAAATATCATTATGGCTGTAAGCTACAGACAATAATTTCTAGCAAGAGTAATTAGAGAAACGTAATGCCTTCGGGGAATTAAATTACACATCAAGCAGAGTAATTAATTAATCGTATTAACCTGTTCTAAGTAACCTCCACAACGTAATTAGTCAGATAGGCAGTCGCTGCATGAAAACTGCGGGTATTCAGCTGCATCCGGTTAGACTGGAAGCCGACCCCAACATAGCTGGGAAGAGGCCAGGCAGATGATGGGTGCTTTTATTTAGACACGAACTCCTCAGTAAATCAATCTATATATATAAATTACGCGTCACGTTGTGGTCCGGGATGGACTTCTAAACTACTTAACCGATTTTAATCAAATTTGCACACCGTGTGCAGTTTGATTCAACTTGAAAGATAGGATAGCTTACATCTCAATTTATAGTCGCAATATTATTTTATTGCAAATTAAGTCACAATTATCTGTTAGCTCCAAACGATTCTAACAGATGGCGGTATCTGTTGACTGGATTGAGTAAGTATTCAATAGTTGGCGCTGTATAGGAGTGGAGCAGCAATGAAAAATATTGCGGAAACGGGGAAAATGTGACGCAGACGAAGTTGCGCGGAACAGCTAGTATACATATGAAGTATTTAAAATTGCTCTCACTACAGAGTTGACAGAAGATTCGTATTTTCCTCTAATCACACATTGCGACCTCTAAGGCCACACAAGTAACATCACCTACACCTATCCACCTATTGCCTACACACAGAACGACACGGAAAGCGTAGACGGTATTGAATACAATTATAATGACGAAATAATCGTTAGTTTGACAGAGAACAAAGGACTCGTAATGACGCAATAATAACGCGTTACTTCGCAAAATGATCGTTGTGACAATGGCGATGTTTAAATCTGGAGACTGTACCTTTACTAATAAGTATTATTATATCTTTCCCATCCCATATCTTCCCGTGGGTGTCGTAAGAGGCGACTAAGGGATTTACCAGAGAATGGGCAGCAGCGTTCTCTGTGCTTTTGTGACAACCGCAGGTACTGCGATCGCCAACCCGCCTGCCAGGCGATTATGGTAAAACCCCCCAAAATGTAGATGTGGTGACACTTGGGGGAGGCCTATGTCCAGCAGTGGACGTCTTTTGGGCTGAAATTATGATGATTATGATAATTATTATAAAGGCTATGCTCGCGGCTTCGCACGCGTGGAGTTCGGTAACTATTCCACGGGAACATACTAGCAGGATAAAAAATAATCCTATGTGTTAATCCAGGTTATCAACTACCCCTGTGCCAAATTTCATTCAAATCCGTTCTGTAGTTTTCGTGTGAAAGAGTATTAAATATCCATCCATCGATCCCTACAAACTTTCGCATTATTTCTGTTAATTATTTATTTTCGAATGTAAGTATTAAACCATGTTTTACATAAGCATCTCCTTGCCTAAAAGGTGATCTCCGAATGGCGTCGAAGGACGGGCAAAAGAAATGTGGCTCGTTCGGCGGCGGATAGATGGGCAGACGACATAGTTGCCATCGGGTTGAAATCCTGGATTAGGCTGGCGCAGGACCATGGAGATTGGTACAAGATAAGGAAGGCCTATACCCAGCAGTGGGGGAATTCAGGCTGTGGACGAAGATGATTTATTTTCAATACTTCTATCTGAATTGAGGAGCTCGTGGCTATACAGCAAGATTTTTTAGTCACCGTCCAAATTTTTTCTTGGCATTATGTATTATTCACTAACTCCATTTTTGAAAAAAATCGATATGTTAAATATTTAAATTTCATATGAAATCATTTTCTCGAAAAAATTATCCACTCTGCCTGATCACTAAGTTAAACGTTACAAATACTACACTTGCCGCGCAAAGATTCAATGGAAAGGGGGCGGCCAGCCCGCGTAGTTACCCAGCGTGTACCTACGCACGGCGCGGCGGTGTCCATGATATCACAATATTTTTGTTTGAGTGATTCCAAAAGAAAAAACAAGTATTCAATGGTTTTCGCCAAAGATTAAAATGTCTAAATTTGGACGGTGACTAAAAAATCATGCTGTATAATAACAGCCGCAAGGGTCGATCTTTGAGGTTAAGCCTTGCTTGCCGACGTTGGGCCGTGGATGGTTGACCATAATTACATACCGAGTTTCCTCCGTGCACGTTAAACAGTTGGTCCCAGCTGTCATTTGTAGATCTTTGACAGTCTACGAGTAGTCGGAAGCAAAAATCTGACATCCATCTTTACCAAGGGGTATCGTATTACCCAGTTACTGGGTTGTGGAGGTCAGATAGGCAGTCCCTTCATGTAAAATACTGGTATTCAGCTGCATTCGGTTAGACTGGAAGCCGATCCCAACATAGTTTGGGGAAAGGCTAGGCAGATGATGCTACTATCTGAATTTTATAAAATTGTGATACCTTACAACATGAGAACTTTACAGCCAAAATATATTGCTTAACCACGCCAAACAAAGGTAAAATGAATAAAAGAGGTTTTACATAAAGTTCTAGTAGTTAAATATTACAATTCTTTTAAACCAACTTCAAAACAAAAGTTTAGGTTTAGAATTTTCCACTTTTCACGACAAAAGGTTCCTGAGAAAATTCAACTCAGTAGTCAAACCTTGGCTACTCCTGCTGGCCTACCATGACCTCTTAAAGCAGTATTGTTTTACTATTATTCCAGTGTGGGAAAGAGACGGAGCTATGCAGGATGTCTAGCGCCATCTCTTTCCCACACTGGTAAAGGAGATAACAATAATGTTTCAAGACGTCATGGTAGGCCACTTGATATTAAGTTTGCCTTTGAAGGAAGTACCTTTCAATATTAAAGTTGACCACTATTGTAAAACAAGTAACTTATTATATACGGAAGTTATAAATATAAAATATTACGACTTGAACACTTTCCATGCAAACAGTTTACGACTTGTCAAGTAGAATGCTAGAATTAACAAAATCCAATCACCTATCAACAGATTGAAAAGACGCCGATTGAAAACGAAAGTAACATAATACTAATTTAGCTTTTAATAGCTTTTTCAGCACTAAGAGATAAATCTTTAAGTTGATTAAACTCTTGAAACTTTCTGGCCAAGTCACTTTATGTAAGTACTAAGTAAGTAGCTGTCCCGCGTAACTTCGTCTGCGTCACATTTTCCCCGTTTTTGCAACATTTTTAATTGGTGCTCCGCTCCTATAGTCTAGTCGCAGCACTCGCAGCGTATGATATAGAGCCTTTAGCCTTTATCGATAAATGGGCTATCTAACACTGAAAGAATTTTTCAAATCGGATCAGTAGTTCCTGAGATTAGCGCATTCAATCAAAAAAAACAAACTCTTCAGCTTTATTATTAGTAAGTATATACACATACAGATGTTTACACAAGCATCTCCTTGCTTAAAAGATGATCTCGCTTCTGATATCCAAAACATGGATTTGAGATCAGAACCATTATGCACTTAATTTAAATTAATATTTTGATGTGAAGCATCTATACATGAGTGACTAGGCAGTAAAATTGACTCTTATCTGACGGGAAATGGTGTTGCGCCCCCAACCCTATGCCACGTAAAAGCAACCGTTTTCGTTTAAAATAAAGTTTGTTTTGGGTTGATCTTGTTTCGTTTTTGAAAGTTCCAAATTCAATTATTGTTTTCTTTCTTTTATTCCATATTTCGTTTTATTTTTAGGGTTCCGTACTTCGAAAGGAAAAAACGGAACCCTTGTAGGATCACTTTGTTGTCCGTCCGTCTGTCTGTCAAGATCCTTTTTCTCAGGAACGCGTAGAGGTATCAAGCTGGAATTTATATTCTTTCACTTTTCTCTTTATACTCAGGTATACTGTCCCTTGGAGCTTTGAATAATCAAACTTCTAAGCCAACGCAATCAAAAGATACAGCCGTTTATGCCGCAAATTTTCGACACTCGCAAGGGAATCAAAACCTACAGGGTACTTCCCGTGAACTTAGAATCTTGAAATTTGGTACGAAGCAACGTCTTATAGCACCGATAAAGGAAAAATTGCGAAACCCGTACATTTTAAGTTACATCATCATTTCAGCCGAAAGACGTCCACTGCTGGACATAGGCCTCCCCTAAGTGTCGCTATATTGACATAAAGGGGTTTTGCCGTAATCGCCACGCTTGGCAGGCGGGTTGGCGATCGCAGTACGGTTGTTACAAAAGCACAGAGAACGCTGCTGCCCATTCTCTGGCAAGTCCCTTAGTCGCCTCTTACGACACCCACGGGAAGATATGAGATGGTGCTATTCTTTACGTCCGACACCATACAGACTATACAGATACCCACGTCAGACACCATACAGATTTAGTTACATTTTTAATTGAACGGAACCCTCGGTGCGCGAGTCCGACTCGCACTTGGCCAGTTTTTTTTATTAATTATTACAAACATAGACGTTTCACATCTGCCGGGCGTCCCGAGACAGGCTAATTAAAAAAAAAATAAGATTAGTTGATTACAAGCTTGATGTTATGTAGGTACCAATGTCAAAAGCTTTATAATAAAGTAAGTTATATCAAATAAACCATTCATAATATATACCATCCAAAATGTCCAACTTAAATCGTCCTATTCCGCTTATCATGAGTTCGTTGACACATTTTCGTGTCCAAATTAAAATAGGACATGATATATTATCGGACGTTGACCTCTTCTTGATCAAATACAATTAACTTTTGGAGTGGATTTACAAATATATGATATATTTTATCAAAAACAATGTACTTATTGTTGTAATTATGTAAACAATTAGATTTTAAGTCAAGTGTTTAATTTGTAAAACGTGAAAGATGTTAATAAGTAATAACTAATAACACAAAAAGTTAGTCACACAATACAGAGATCTCTATATTATGCCGTCAATGGCGTATAGTAATTAAAATGATTAACTTAGCATTAAAATTATTTATAAATTAAACATTCGTTCATCAAAGAATGCTTCAAACGGGACCCTATTACTGAGACTTCGCTGTCCGTCCGTCCGTCTGTTACCAGGCTGTATCTCATGAACCGTGATTAGCCAGTTGAAATTTGTACAGATTATATATTTCTGTTGCGGCTTTATAAACAAATACTGTCTAGTCTAGTTTTCTGTTTCGATACAAAAAAGTGATTTTGTTTGCTCGTTTTTTTATGAATAATGGTACGGAACCCTTCGTGCGCGAGTCCGACTCGCACTTGTCAAGTTTTTTCTTAATATTATCCTGTGTAAATGCCAAGATTAATATAGGTACAAGAATAATAAAGAAAGAAAAGTATTTATTAGTGTTAAACAGGACCAAAAACAGATTCAAAAGTCGCCGATAAGATAGACCTCTGCCTATGCGTTCGAGGAAATACAGTCGTGATCATGTGAATCACTTTGACTAGAAATAAGTACTTTCTTTTGTGAAGTCTTATCTCTGTACTTTCCTTGAAATAAGTGACTCATGTCTTCACTAATATCTCTCCAAGCTTATCAGTTAATCATTTAGACGCGAGAAACAGTTTTATAACCTCATTGTATCTAATGGTAATGATACGTCATTATGATGTTTTAATAATCGTTATTTACCCGACAAAACTAAGTTCTGCAGAATAAAAAATACTGTAAGAAAACGTCAATAAATACAAGGTACGTTTCACTAAGCCGTCAACCAAGCATTTTTTTTAATATCAAATTAATTAACTTTACGTAAAAACTTTTTTTTGGTTGGGTAAAATTCACTTTTACGATAGGACTCAAGTAGCGTACTCAAAACATCCCGCTGATAGATTTATTCCCATCTCAGTCTTGCTCGTGGGGGTATTTAAAGAAAAGTTATAACATTAAAAACTGTGTGTGTGGAACTCTGATCCCCAATATCTCAGTAACTAGAAGGTTCTTAATAGTATCATCATCATTCATCATTTCAGCCCAAAAGACGTCCACTGCTGGACATAGGCCTCCCCCAAGTGTCGCCACATTGACATTTTGGGGGGTTTTGCCATAATCGCCACGCTTGGCAGGCGGGTTGGCGATCGCAGTACGGTTGTTACAAAAGCACAGAGAACGCTGCTGCCCATTCTCTGGCAAATCCCTTAGTCGCCTCTTACGACACCCACGGGAAGACATGGGATATGGGGGCATAATTATGTATGGTCGCTAACAAAAAATAAACCGGGCAAGTGCGAGTCGGACTCGCGCACGAAGGGTTCCGTACCATTATGAAATAAAAACGAAAAAAGAACAGTTTTTTGTATGCGAGCCCCCCTTAATTTTTTTTTTCTTTCTTTATTATTTGTTGTTATAGCGTCAACAGAAATACATAATCTGTAGAAATTTCAACTGGCTAACTATCACGGTTCATGAGATACAGCCTGGTGACAGACGGACGGACGGACGAACGGACAGCGAAGTCTCAGTAATAGGGTCCCGTTTGACCCTTTGGGTACGGAACCCTAAAAATGCAATTATGAGGAGAACAAGTGCCTTTCAGCTTCGTTGGGCCACTTTTACACCCATTATAATCGTTAACTAAAAACGACGATGTTAGTTTTATATGATCTGAACTAAACAGGTGTAAATGACTCAGGTCATATCTTAGTGGGAAAACAAGGCTAGGACAACAAACTTGGACTGCATTCCGTCCCATTGCGAAACCACTCTTTGTCTGCGTCTGACTTTGTATAGGTACAGCCAGACGCCGATCCTATCTGTCATAACGAGTAGTTTAAATACTTCTGTAATTACTAAGAGACTGTTATATTGAACTAACTGTTTTACACAAAGATAAGACTAGCGTTTTGTGCCTATAATTGGTTATATTTTATTACAGTTGTCAGAGGCCCATGGGCGGCATGAAATTCTGACAACAGCCCCCGTATTCACAGACGCTCTGATTCGATTTCGATTCGGAAAGTCATAAGTCTATCTCTCTTTCGTAATGCCAAAAAAAGATAGACATACGACTTGTCGATTGACATCTAATCGAAGTGTTTGTGAATACGGGGGCTGGTTAGGCACTAACCACACGATAAAAGAAAAAAAAGTTGACAGATATTGGATAATGCAAAGACAACATCATCATCGGTTAGTCCATGTCAATGTGGAAGTCAAAGATAACCAGAACCGCGAAGAAAACAGTATAAACAACCTTCAATTTATCGCACAATCTCCCAACCTAAATTGTGTTGCAGACAGACAGAAACTGGTCCCAAAAATCATAACCCAAATACATCTTCACCCAGTTCCCGAGATAAACATCCTCTGTTCGGCTACGGTCGGGTTTTTTGTCGGAACAGTTCGGTCCCACAGCGACCTTCCCGGCCATTTTTGAAAAAAAAAGAACACGTCGACGCAAGCGCACCTCCCCATCAAACGAGACGCGCAGGACCGGTTAGTTAGTAGCACGAGAGATTTCACCTGCGACCATCGATTCTGATGTAAAGCTAACATTAATTTTACTAAGAAGTTGAATCGATTCAAGCTCGAAATATCGAGTGAGGATTTTCGAGTCGATTGATCGATTTGATGTATTTTGATCGGTAGTGCCGCTTTTTGCACTTTCAATGACGATTTATCTCAATTAAACAAGTTTTGGCGTGACACACGGTCTGGTTGTATACGGTTATCAATTGGCCTACATCTCGGGACCACGTCCAGTGATTAATATTGATTGAGCAGGATACCAATGAGACAGTAGAGAAACTATCTTGAGATTGTTTCTGATGGTGAAGGCTAGATAAAGTCATCAAGACCTGTTGAAAGTGGTTTGGTGTGATTTAAGACTAAGTTATTATTTGTAATAAGTAGTACGCATACAGGTTATTAAAAGTATGAAACTAAGACAACTATGGGTTGTGGAGATCAGCGCCCGTATTCACAAACGCTCGGATTCGATTTCGATTCGATAAGTCATATGTTTATCTTGTTCTGACATTACGAAAGCGAGCGAGATAGACATACGACTTTCCAGGAGGGTCAGATTCGAAGTCGTTCCATATAAAATACTAAAAGATGTCAACATGTTGGGAGAATGCTGATGATTATGTTAACTAAAATATTCAGGGATAAATCAATCTCAAACTCAAACTCAAAGCATTTATTTCAATTAGACCATTACATGCACTTTTGAAAGTCAAAGAACAAAAAAAAAAAGAACGCTAAGCTACAGTCCCAGTCACAAGACATAATAACTTGTGAAAGTACTGTAGTTGCCCATTCCAAAGCGTAGATCTCTATGGAGAAGAATGGGCAAGAAACTCCATGGACACTCTTTTAAATTAAAATATGTTACAGAATCGTGTCCGTTTCAACCACGCGGCCACCTCATAATACTTGATGAAACTTTGCCAGGAATTAGTCCTAATTTGTTCCTATACACACCTCTTTTCGTGAATTTGTTCCAAAAAAAACCAAGGCGCTATGACCAAGAATAGTTGGCCGCTAGAACCGCCACTTGCCGTAGTCATCGCCCGTGATTACACAGAAACTATATGATGGAGATAGACGAATTATGCATCAAAAGAAAGGTCTTAATTTGTTCCATTTGTTTCAAAAATAAAAAACATCAAAAAGTAAATAAATGAAAAGTTATGCAATATTTAGTTTTCAGGATATGAGTAGGTAGGTATTATATATATAAACGAACCGCATATTCGTTCAAACAGAGTCCAACATTAAAAACATGCCTTCGTACCAATGTAATCATGGTCACCCTACTCTCATACGGTTTCATACTACAGATTTTTTGTAAATTTCTTCTAAAATATGAATGCTGCAGTTATATTCTCCATGTTTATCCAAACTAGGTTACGTTACCCGTCAATTAGTACTATATCTAAGCTTAAACCTGCTTTTAATAACGAGATAAACGCCATTGTATTTTAGGCATATTGCCGTCCGAGCGGCCAACTAAAATCGACTCTAACAAATCATTGAACCTACTTTCTAGTATTTTTTTCTGTTTATTCGCTGTAACAAATTAGGGACTAATTGTCCATACACATTAGCTTCTAATAATTTGATATATAAGGTGAGATACCTACCTACTCATAACCTGAAAACTAAATATTGCATAACTTTTCATTTATTTACTTTTTGATGTTTTTTATTTTTGAAACAAATGGAACAAATTAAGACCTTTCTTTTGATGCATAATTCGTCTATCTCCATCATATAGTTTATGTGTAATCATGGGCGATGACTACGGCAAGTGGCGGTTCTAGCGGCCAACTATTCTTGGTCATAGCGCCTTGGTTTTTTTTGGAACAAATTCACGAAAAGAGGTGTGTATAGGAACAAATTAGGACTAATTCCTGGCAAAGTTTCATCAAGTATTATGAGGTGGCCGCGTGGTTGAAACGGACACACAGAATCTTGGTTACATCATTCGTGTTGAGAATTACTAGTATGTGAGAACGGTGTAGAAATACGGGCAAGTTAAGAGCGTCCAGAGTAAAAGACGAAATCAATAATTCGAAAATAAAGTTAAAAATAAAATAATTAAAAATGAACCATGGCAGCTAAGAGATGACCAGGCACAACTGACAGCGCCCGTTCACGAACATGACGCATGTATCAGCCATCATTCAACTCAACCATATGAAGGGAACTAAATGACCCGACACACCCGCCGCCATCAGCGTGACATTTAAGTGAGCATGACATTTACTCAACCGCCAGGGTAAATTCGCGTCAGTGTAAGTAAGATGTAGGTACCCAGTAAATGGTGGCTTTACAGTACATAGTTTTCACACATGTGCTATGCAATTATATAATACTAAGAGATTGAATCTATACAAAGCAAAGATATTTATACAATCTTCTGCAGCTTCCACAGTAACTTCACATGGTAATTTGATAGCCCCTATGGTTGTGGAGCAGGACCAGCATTGAGCCAAGCATTTTTATCATCAATGTAATCCCCCAACTTATAATATGCTTGCCTACATAGTGTGCGCTTTATGCAAGATTTAAATTTCGTTTCATTTAGTTGTAGAATGGGGGGAGGTATTTTATTGTAACATTTTAAACAGTACCCCATGAAAGATGAGTCTACTTTAGCTAACCTGAAACCTGGCTGAACCAGTTGGTCCCTGTTTCTAGTATTATAGTGGTGCCGGCCACTTCTTTTACTAAATAAATGCAGATTTTTCCTAACGTACATGATATTTTCATAGATATATTGACAAGGTACAGTCATGATGTTAATTTCCTTGAACAGTTCTCTTAGAGAATCGCGCCTACGTAGATTATATATGGCTCTGATAGCTCTTTTCTGCAGAATAAATATAGACTCGATGTCTGCAGCCCGTCCCCACAGTAAAATACCGTATGACATAATGCTATGAAAATAACTAAAATACACTAGCCTCGCGGTATCTACATCAGTAAATTGACGGATTTTCCTGACAGCATATGCTGCTGAACTCAGCCGTCCTGCAAGAGATGTTAAATGAGAACCCCATTGTAGCCTTGAGTCGAGCGTAATCCCCAAGAAAACAGTTTCATCGACAAATTCAAGTTTCTCTTGATTTAAAACTATGTCACAATCACTACATTTGACATTTGGTAGAGTAAATCTTATACACTTAGTTTTTTTCCCATTTAATACTAAATTATTAGCGGTAAACCAGTTATGGACCTGCATTAGAGCGTTATTTACGTCGTTGAAGTTTGTGGCACGTCTGTTTATTCTAAATATTAAAGAAGTGTCGTCAGCAAACAACACCATTTGTGGTTGGTTTTTAAACAAATGGGGTAGGTCATTAATATATACTAAAAAGAGGAAAGGACCCAATATTGAACCTTGTGGTACACCCATTTTTACTTTTAAACCCATAAATTCAAATATAAGTATTTATTGTTTGTCACAGGTGAAATATAGGTTCTTATAGTTAAAGTTCTTATAGTTAGTTATATTTTATGAAATAAATATCTAATAAAATAAAAATATCATAAAAATCTTAAACAAATATCTAATGGCAACATTTTTATATGACGTTGAAATGTATTGTTTAACGCCGTTTTCTTAATTATTATCTGCACACGAATATTTTGTTAAAAAAAACCGTTTACCGAGGCCTCCATAAGGTCGTATTCAATGTTAACCTTAGTTGTAATTGTAATGGTTTTCACAGTATCTAACAATAAAATAAGGTGCGATTATTAAACCAAATTTTACAGCCTATTTATATGTATTTTCAAAATAATAAAAAAGAGCTGACTATGTGTAGTGTAATCATATTATCGTTTAGGGTTTAGCTCAGCTGCAGAGGTCGCCAGAAGATTAAATTGATTTAGAACTTTAGAAGTATGTTATTAATTTAAAATTCTGAACTAAAAATATTTTGTGTGGGGTGATATTTTCTGGCAGACTTTTAAACGTAAACTGAACATCTAGTATATTTAAAGTTACTTTTTAAACAAACCTTTTGTGTAGACTTCCCTATTAAAAAGTTAAAGTAGTCCCCAAGCTATATCACCTCCAAAAACCAAAGCCAACTAGCAATCAAATCTTAATATTCACACGTCTCAGTGCGTGGTTACCAAATTATTCACTCGCATGACTGCAGACTATTAGCCAAGCTGGGTTGCGGCCAATAAGCGCATGCAGGTCGTTGCTCAACGGACTATTGTCAAGGAACCAGATATCCCAGACAATAACATGTTTGCCAACTGTTTAGTGATATATACGATGATGGATTATAGGTAGCTTGCTTTCAGTTTTTTTTCTATGTTAATCTAATTAATGCTACCTACTGAAAAGTTGTTTGAGTTGAGAGATGGCGGTGGCAGCATTTGTTTTTGGTTGAATGAAATTCATAACGTGTATGTAACAACGCCATCTAGGGCTCATAAAATACACAACTAGGTAGGTATTTTCAATAAGCTTTTTTTTTACTTGCACTCTTATTAAACATAATAAAAAGTTACAGCAAATTGCAAACTGCTTGAAGTAAATCAGAGATTAATGGAAAATAAACTTAACCACTAAAGGTCACTACGAAGGTTGAAAATTGCACGTTCCTACCACATAATGTGTTATTGTGTGAATAGTTTTAATAATTGCCGCATATTGGGCAAAAGCAAAAAGCTTCAATAGACCACCATATTTCTATTTTTAGAGGGCACTTGGATTAAAACAAGCATAATAATTGACATAAACTTATTAATAATCGATCGTGCTTAGAGGCGTTCTGGCTACTGGAAAAATTCCACAGAGTAGATCCCGAGTCATCTAAGCATGTGCCGATGAACTTAGAACGATACTTTTGTTTATAGCCTGTCAAATTCCAGGCTTGCGACACGGTCAGCGCAGTGGATTAGCCATTGGCTGCTGCTATCGCGGAATCGATCCCCGCACGCAAATATTTGTATGACCTACAGTTAGTTGTTCCGAGTACTGTTTGTGTATGTGAGTTTAAATGTTTGTAAACGCAACCACAATACACGAGAAATTCCTAGAGTGCAGGCATCGTTTTAAAAGACAGTTTAACAGAGCCTGGATATCATAGACATGCCAGTTATCTACAAATCTACAGATATTCCCACTTCCTCCGTCCATTGTTTTATAACAAATACCTGCCTATCCAATAACAAACAGTAAAGTTTGAAGGCACGGAGTCAAGGCCGAGGCCGAGGTTCGAAGGCGGGTTCCGCACCTATTGTCTTATTGGATACAGTATTGACGATTTCAACATTCACAAGCGAGAATTTGGATTTTTTCTGTATCCTTCTAAACACCAACCCGAAAGTTATGAATTTCACATTGATACATATCAGCAGTTCATAAGAGGAGCTCGTGGCTAAATAATAAGATCCGCACGGGTCGATCTTTAAGGTTAAGCCGGGCTTGCTGATGTTGGTCCGTGGATGGGTGACCATAATTACATACCGAGTTTCCTCCGTGTCTCGGAAAGCACGTTAAACCGTTGGTCCCGGCTGCATTTGTAGATCTTTGACAGTCGTTACGAGTAGTCAGAAGCCAAAGTCTGACATCCAGTCTTACCAAGGGGTATCGTATATTACTCAGTTACTGGGTTGTGGAGGTCAAATAGGCAGTTGCTTCATGTAAAGTACTGGTACTCAGCTGCATCCGGTTAGACTGGAAGACGACCCCAAGATAGTTTGGGAAAAGGCTAGGCAGATGATGACATATCAGCAGTTCACGACTTTCTAAACACATCTAATCGTAATTGTAATTTGTCGTATCTGACCGTGGCATCACTTGGGCCCGATCAGAATATCAGCGCTGTGTCATTTTTTAAATGTTATAGCACCGTGCTGAGATAAGTGGCCTTTTGGCCTCGTGTAGAACCAATTTAGTTTAATGTAGATATGTTTTATATGTATAAGGACGTATCTGATGAGATGACAAGTAGGTAATAGAGAAGTATGGAAGAAGAAGACATGCTTGATTGGGATAAGGGCACGATAATGATGATGTGTCTTAAATAAGTTTATTTTTAGGGTTCCGTACCCAAAGGGTCAAACGGGACCCTATTACTGAGACTTCGCTGTCCGTCCGTCCGTCCGTCCGTCCGTCCGTCCGTCTGTCACCAGGCTGTATCTCATGAACCGTGATAGTTAGCCAGTTGAAATTTCTACAGATTGTGTATTTCTGTTGACGCTATAACAACAAATAATAAAAACTGAAAAAAAAAAAAATATTTAAGGGGGCTCCCATACAAAAAAGTGTTTTTTTTTTTCGTTTTTATATATAATGGTACGGAACCCTTCGTGCGCGAGTCCGACTCGCACTTGGCCGGTTTTTTTATTTTTTGTTGTTCTCTTATATTTAATTTAGTTTTGTTGTTTACTCCTGTGCAAGTCTAATAAATACTTTTCTTTCTTTCTTAATAGAACTGACGAAACAAGCTGACTCAAATAGACAAAACTAGACAGCTGAAATCTCATACTTTGCTCCTGATTTTGGTCAAGTAAGTTATCCTGGTAGTCTCGGTCTAGTGGTCGGTCGATTCGATTCCCCGGTCGGCCAAAAAGAACTGGCGAAAGCTAAGTGTACTATTAGGTTACACCTCTGCCAACTTTTCAGATATTACAGGCGCGATGTTATATTTTATAGTATCTATCTAATAAGTTAGGTGCCAGCGGAGATACCTATTCATACTATTAACTAAATAAAACAGAGAAAATGGAGAGACAATAATAAATATCTTATGAAGAAGAAGGTAAATAGTAAATAGATCCGTATATAATGTGAGGTCAACAGCCTTTAATTATTATAACAATTAAGATAAATCTACACTTAAATGAGGTTTCCAGAAATGTAACGGTTTTAAAATTGATGTTACAACAAACATTAGCATCTAGGTACGCACAACAATTTTACTTTTTTTAAAACGTCGCCCGGTATTTGGAATTGCGTTTACAAAATTTTAAACTGACATACACAAACAGCCAGACCCGAAACCACTTCTTGCAGGCCATACAAATATTGGCTCCTTGTGGAAAGCGCCAACCTTTAATTTATCTAATCCTTTATTTTTTTCAAAATTGAAAAGAACGTAAGGAAATTAAATCCCGAATTATTCTGTAAACAATTTCCATTGCTTCTAATAAATATAGATATCATAAATTGACAGCGACAGCATGATACTGCACACTTCAACCAACTTAACTGTGCGGGAAAACACAAAACAAAAAAAAGTGTACCAAGTTTGACATATCGATGCACTTTTTCTTGACAAGCAGCGCCACCTCGAACACCAGAGATGTTATTTTTTGGCCTATATGTGTCCTACTCCTGGGCAAAGGCCTACCTTTTCTCCTTCCAAACCTCTCTATCCTGTGCGATATCTGGCCATGATCACCCGGCAAACAAGATGAGATCGTCACACCACCTTCGCCGCGGTCTACCTCGACGGCGATTTCCTCCGTCAGGCGTCCAGTGAGTGACGATCTTTGCCCACCTCTCCGGGTGCATTCGTGCTACGTGGCCAGCCCACTCCCACTTTAGCTTGGCTATTTTTTCTAAGACATCTGCAACTTGAGTTATGGAACAGGGTGGTGTTCCTGACGCGATAGTGGTCAAACTGTAACTTAAAATTGAGTTGCATTCAAGAATTCAACCGTTCCTCTAACTTATCTCTCAAACATGATCGCATTTCAATTATAATCAGGCTAGTACCAAACTTCAAACGTGATATTACTATGAAGCAAAGTCATGGAGAATACATTCACATCGCCAAACACGTACAAACTAGAGATATCACCTAGTTAAAATAGAGCGATATCGAATATGTTGATAGGATAGCTCATGAACGTGATGGAATTCTCAAAGGTTAATATTATCTGGCCAGGCACTAGATTTTTTTACTCTTAATAATTGATCTCAAACTAAGGCAGGACTGCTTGGAAGTCAGATTATACCTTACTCAACGATGGTGCACTTGCTTGCAATAAAACGGTTTCACAATCAACGTAACTTAGATGCTTGTGAAAATATGTAACAACCTATTTACTTACCATGTTACCCTTACTTGGGATGAGACTGGACCCCACGACACAGTATCCTATTGTGGAGTCCAGGGAATATGTAAAAATCTATAGCTTAATGATCATTGTTTTTTACTAAACTGAACTGAATAAATTTGTAATCATCTACTTAGCCTTTTCCCAAACTATGTTGGGGTAGGCATCCAGTCTAACCGGATGCAACTGAGTAACAGTATTTTACACGAAGCGACTGCCTATCTGACCTCCACAACCCAGTAACTGGGTAATACGATCCCCTTGGTAAGACTGGATGTCAGACTTTTTGGCTTCTGACTACTCGTAACGACTGTCAAAGATCTACAAATGACAGCAGGGACCAACGGCTTAACTTGCTTTCCCAGGCACGGAGAAAACCCAGTATGTAATTATGGTCACCCAAACACGGACCAACCTTGGCAAGAACGGCTTAACCTTAAAGATCGACCCGTGCGATTATTTCAGATACGATTTTTATTATGTAGTTTAGTAATTGCTTGTTGTTAAAACAGTCAAAAGTTAGAATAAATAGCTATGCTTTCTGTGACGGTTCTTACTTCGTTTTAATTATTGTTTATTGCATAAAAATGTTTGCATAAGTTATTACTTTAATATGACTATAAATAGTCAGTAGTGTCTAGACAGAATACTTTCATCAATTCACCGCAATACCCGAACAGCAACACAACATTCTCAAATGAGACGAATTCCATTCCATTCAAAAAATCAACACTAATCGGTATTCTATTTTTGAATTTCTATCACAACCAACTAGTTTTCACCAGTCGAAAGTCATCAACAATTAGGCAAAGGAACACGAAATTATACTGCCAATCAAAATGTAATAAATTCGTACACGTATGACCTAGACCTTAGTACTACGAAAATAGAGTTCTAAATAGTTTCCACGTCTTTATATGGTGCTACTTATATGGTAGGCTTTATGTATTGAATATATGAAAATTAATTAAGGCCGACACTTTCGAATGGGGCTGGGTCAACGGAAGTGACAGACGGTGAAGATCTTGAATGTAAAGGTTGGAGTGACATTGAAAGCTGCCCGGTATGTCATCGATGCTTTATTGGGAGAATTTTTGAGATGGGACTTCAAGGCGAATGATAAATATAGGCATGTAGTGCTGGGTTCGATTCCCGGGTCGGGCAAATTGTTTTGGGGTTTTGCCATAAGGGATTTCTCAGTACCTTGCAGCCACAGAGTCTGGCTTGGTGCCAGTCAGGTTTTAGCAATAAGCTCGGCCCTTTTACAGGGGACTTAAAAATAACTGAAGAGATGTAGGTGTACTATTATACCTACACCTCTGCCTAAGCCTTCCGGGGTTACAGGCGAGTTGTTATGTTATGTATGATAAGATAATATACAGGGTGTAACGGAAAGGGTATATACATACTTAGGGGTGTGCTCCAGACCATCAAACTGAACATGTTTCTCCATCGGACAAATATCGTACCAGCGAAAAAATATCTGCTGCCCCATACAAAATTTCAATACCTATTCGACCCAAATGTATGGGACAGCAGATATTTTTTTCGCTATTACGACGTTGGTTCGATGGAGAAACATGTTCAGTTTGATGGTCTGTAGCACGCCCTTAAGTATGTTTATACCCTTTCCGTTACACCCTGTATAGGAAAACATCTTAACAAAACATCTAAGTGTAGAAAAAGCTACTATTAATAATATGCCAAAGTCAGAACAAAAAACAAAATTGCGTAGTGAAATTCACTCGCATAGCCATCAAGAAATATTTTGTCTACGAATCATACTCTGTTCCACGTAAAAAACTAATCTTTATCCAATTAAAACTCACGTTCTAAATACCATAGACAATTATAGAATTTACAGAGATTCATGAGCTAGTAATGAGGCAGCTTGAACAGTAAGTAACCCAGATGTTTTAGTTCTTGTTCAGAGCATAACCATCGTTGTTCTTCACTCACAGTTAGATGACTACGGACATCTTTACCGTACGTGTACCGCTGACCACTCCACATACCATTCAAATATACACCTTACACTCTCACAGATAGAATCCTAAATCTATTACACAGTATCAGATAAACTGCGTGCCCTGAACAAAACACAACACAACACATGCAATTGTACACCCTACAGTTTCAAGAATAGAATTTATAATCCTTTGGTCATACGGTCAGTATGTTTATTAACGCGCCAATAGATAATCATGTTTATAAAGTATGAACAATTAGGTAAAACATAAAGTTACCGTTTGAGTGAATTTCTCGGATGCCTGAGATCATTAATACTTATGAGTAGGCGGTAAGATATTTAGAACAGCATGTGTAAGAACAATAACATTGTACAACAGATACACAGATCATCTATTTTGATTATCTTTCCACGTGAATACATTAGATGAGGAGCTCGTGGCTAAATAATAACAGCTGCCCAGGTCGATCTTTAAGGTTAAGCCGTGCTTGCCGAGGTTGGTCTGTGGATGGGTGACCATAATTACATATCGAGTTTCCTCCGTGCCTCGGAAAGCACGTTCAGCCGTTGGTCCCGGCTGTCATTTCTAGATCTTTGACAGTCGTTACGAGTAGTCAGAAGCTAAAAGTCTGACATCCAGTCTTACCAAGGGGTATCGTATTACCCAGTTACTGGGTTGTGGAGGTCAGATAGGCAGTCGCTTCATGTAAAATACTGGTACTCAGCTGCATCCGGTTAGACTGGAAGCCACCCCCGAGATAGTTTGGGAAGAGGCTAGGCAGATGATGATGTGTATGATAATATGATGGAGATTATTGAAAATAACATAACACAAAAAACTGGGATGGAAAAACTCCTAGTCCTATGGTACAAGACTGATAGATCCAAAAAGCTTTCAAAGTTGTTTAGGGGTATGAGGAACAAAGTGTAAAGTTCCTCGATACTCCTTAGAATAGGGAGGATCTTCCGACCAGACAGGTGTTGTGTCTGGTGGGCAACTGCCCGTCAGTTGTTGTCGGGTTTCTCTAAATACTCTTATTAAGTCGATGTAATCTTTGCTTGCGAGATGTAGGCAATTGATCTTAGTTCTCCCGCCGTGTCATAGATGGCGCTGTAGTACTTTTTGTAGTAAGTTGCTTTTTGTAGGTCACTACAGTTGCATTGATTACAAAAATACCAGTTAAGTTGTATATAGCATATTAACTTTAAATAAACAAATAAAAATATATTTCTAGTTACGCGACTAAGTTGTAGCCGTGTCCACCAGTGGTGTCTACAGTGAATAATTTTAATAATGATTGTCACTGGCCACCCCCCCGGGGACAGTCGGAATTATTTTTAAAAGTTGTGACACTGTCCAGTGTCCACCCGGGGTGGACAAGCAGGGAGTGGACAGCGATAATAATCGAAATAAATCATCAAGTTCTAATTATCTAAATCCGTCAAAAGTCATTTGCTTTTTTAACCGACTTCTAAAAAAGGAGGAGGTTCTCAATTCGGATGTTTGTATTTTTTTTTTTTTTTATGTTTGTTCGCGCATAACTCTGTCGTTTGCCAACCGATTTGAAAAATTCTTTTTTTGTTTGAAAGCGTATACTTTCCAAATGGTCCCATGAAAATTTTATTGAAATCAGATAAGCCGTTTCTGAAAAAATCAACAAAAATTAAATATTTCTAACTTTTAGCTTACTCTGCATTGAGTTTTTTGTTCGCGCATAACTCAGTCATTTACGAACCGATTTGGAAAATTATTGTTTTATTCCAAAGCCTATGCTTTCCATTTGGTCCCATAGTCACCAAATGGGGATCTGATGATGGAATCTAGGCGAAATCGAGGGATCTCTTCAAGTTTTATAGGAAACGTACAGCGATTTTGGTATTTTCTACAACAAGTGAAGCATTTGCGTTCAATAAGAACCATTCTACCTAATCTGATGATCTGATGATGAAGCCAAGAGACAAGCACTGGAACTCCATAATAAGACAATGTATCTTAGCTGTGTTTGGGCTTGTTGGAATTGTAACGGTATGCACTTTCCACGTGTACCACAGACTAACTTTTTGACTTTCCTTATTCAACCTAAGTAACAAGTGGGTCCTCTGCTTTGACAGTCTGTTTTCGGGATGATCAGGGTTCTTATTCAAAATGCGTTGATCATATCTTTCCCTTATTTCTTTTAATCGTTTTCATTTTTCTCAGTTTCAGTTCGACGCCTTTTCTCACACGAGAATCATCTTTACTAGGCCTACCCATATTTTATTATTAGATTAAAAGTATGTCACTAAAAATTAACAAATAAAAATATTTTTTACAAAAAAAGAAACCGACTTCAAAAAACACTTAACGCACTAAAAAGTTAAAAATAATACTACAACCTACCTATATTAATAAACCTAACCTAACCTACGAATAACCTATAATAAAATTTAATAATTCTTTGGAGTCGGTGCCAAAGAATATACGATACCTACCTAAATGACTATATACAGACTAAGGCCAGAAAAAAGCAAAACATAAATCTTACAGCTTCTAAATATTAATTCATTCATTAATTCTAATTATATTGCTTGGCACCGACTCCAAAGAATTATTAAATTTTATTATAGGTTATTCGTAGGTTAGGTTAGGTTTATTAATATAGGTAGGTTGTAGTATTATTTTTAACTTTTTAGTGCGTTAAGTGTTTTTTGAAGTCGGTTTCTTTTTTATAAAATCAAAGTTCAATCAATACATTAAACGTTTGAGGTACACACGGAGACATCAAGCTGTTCTGTTCCAGTAAAACATGGCCTCGCTTTGGATAGAGTTCCCGTACACTAAGAGATCGGCATAAACTGGTTTTGCATAGCTTGATTGGTCGCCGTGCGTACAAGAATATTATAATGAGTAATAGATACTAATAAATAAACGGATTTGGTTTGCGAATTAGTGAATGGTACAAAATGGGCACATGATCAACACGTTGCGCGTTGGTAACGACAAGTATGCAGTATCCGAACACATTTCAGACACAATTACATAAATACAGTGAAGGCCTTGTCGACGAGACAAAACACTTCAAACTGATTAATATTCGATTGTGGCTAAAAGTGCAAATACTTAATGTAAACCTGTGCACAAATACATAAAAGCTTTGAAACGGATATGCCGTAAGAATAACCTACTTATTTTAAAAACTAGGAAATATAAAACGCATTTTTAAGATATTTTGTTTTCATTGCTTGTAGTCTGCGCACAACCCGCATCCCAAATCGTCGCTACATGACTTCATCATTATCAGCCTATAATGTTCCCACTGCTAGGACACAGGCCCCATCTAGAGAGAGAGTGGGCTGTAAGCCTGTAACCCACCACGCGGGCCCATTGCGGGTTGTGTCTTCGATTCATGTCTTCGAATCATGTCTTCTTTTTTTTGTTCTAGGACATGCCGGTTTCCTCACGATGTTTTCCTTCACCGTTTTTGAGGGCAGCGGTTATGAAATAAATTACTCAAACTGATGCGCCTGCCTGGGTTTGAATCCACGGCTTACTGCTCGTAAGTCGGGGCTGCCACCACTGGGCCACCGCTGCTCCCCACATAACTTGCATTCTAGTAAAAATGGATTATTTGAACTTGGCAGCGAAAGGGTTAAGCATATACGTAAATTAAAACACTGCTGAAGGACCAAGTGTAGTCAATATTTAAAGAAATGATATTCTTTCTTAAAAAGTATAGCTTCTAATGAAGACTAAGCATACCATGAAGTAATCAGTCATTGAAAATCGTCAACAGTTACCTGAAGGCGGCCTCTCCTTGGGATAACAGATGCGGAACAGCCCTCGCGTCCTCGTATAGAAGAAGTATTTGTTGTTGAGGCTGTCCAGGATCGACTGTGTGTTGACCGTCGGATTCTCCGCTGCGTAATTCTAGAACAATGCAGAAGATACGGTTATCATTTTCATCGTCATTACTAATCTTGGAATATCTAAAATTGCATTACGGAGGCCTAGTGCAACCAAGAAACTAGGGAAACAATATCATAAAGAACTCTTAACTGCGTCCGTACCATGACGCTTGAAACATTATTGTTCGATTCCTATTCCAGAGTGGGAAAGAGATGGAGCTAGACGACCTGTATAGCTCCGTCTCTTTTTCACTCTGGAATAGGAATGGAACAATAATGTTTTAAGACGTCATGGTACGGACGCTGGTCTCTCTTTCAGGGTCGGCGCAACACGTTTTTTTCTTCCATTCTCCACAGTTGATAGCTGTCACGCTATCATTTACACCTTTTTCTTTCATATCATTTCTCACACAATCCATACATCTTTCCTTTGGTCTTCCTCTTCCTCTCCAACTATCAAAATATACATATTATGGTTACCTGTTAAACCTATGTTTAGGAAAGCACTTAGGTTACAAAAAATATTTCTATAGGCTGGTATATAAATAGTGGGTGGTCGAATTTTTTTGCTTGACTCAAGGTTTGATACTGTTGTTCCATTTAAAGGCAGCTTTTGGCCATAATATTACCTATATCTCATACTGTACTGTTATAAGAACACAATTTTGTAGCATTCTTGCTTTTTCACCTCAATACTGCGATGCCACACCACAAAATCAATTACCGCAATGAGGGTTGATCTTTAAGGTTAAGCCGTGCTTGCCGAGGTTGGTCCGTGGATGGGTGACCAGACCATAAATAAATACCGAGTTTCCTCCGTGACTCGGAAAGCACGTTAGGCCCTTGGTCCCGGCTGTCATTTATAAATCTGTGACAGTCGTTACGAGTAGTCAGACGCCAAAAGTCTGACATCCAGTGTTACTACCTTAGGGGTATCGTATTACCCAGTTACTGGGTTGTGGAGGTCAGATAAGCAGTCGATTCATGTGAAATATTGGTACTCAGCAGACCCCAAGATAGTTTGGGAAAAGGCTAGACAGATGATGATGGCTAAAACCGCAATGAACATAATCTTGAAATCGTTTACTCATTAAGCTCAATGTTTAATTAAACTGGCTAACGGCCACAATGCCCAACAGCCGAGCGGTAGTCGGCTGCGTAATTATAAGAAACTGGTCGAGGACCGCATTCCTGACGAGGCTTCCAGGACCGAAGCTCGAAGGCCGGAACGGATTGATTACCTTCAAGGGCATTCAAGGACCATGTTCGGGAATATACGTGCTCCTTTTGTTAGGATACAATTTGGAATAAGAATTTTTATGGTCCTTTTGGATTTATTTCCATGTTGGATGTCTCATAATGGTCGATTTTGTTTAACAGGTGTGTGTAGTTTCCTTATTGTTCTAACAGGGATACAAGTTATTCAAATGAATAAATATTTACCATAACATGATCTGTTGTAAATAATTAATACGTCATGTTATTGAGAATCTGTATAATAAGTAGTTAAGTTTAATTTAGATTTTTCCTGTTTACCTATCATTTCGTTAATTAAGAGTTATTAATAACTTATTTGTATGTTTGTTTACCTCTTATGACTCTTTTAGTGTTCAAGTCTAAATTATTACCTCGTCGAGCCTGCGTGATCGTTCTCACTGAGTTCATGCCTGTGTCCCAGCAGGAGGAACAACATAGAATTGTTGACTAATTTTTTGCTATTTGTTGCTTCCCTAGAAATCTATTAAATGTGCTATTGTTCAGCTGATACATAATGATGGTGTAAGCCACACCTTTAGAAACTCTAGTAGATGATTTAAGTCATTAGAAAGTCCATATGGGCGGTCAGCGATACGCCCTGACGACTGACGTTCCTAACACGGTTACAGTCACACGACAAGTGTTTAAACTTAACGCCGGTTTGCCTTAAACTTAGTTTAACGTTAAGTATTCATGTTGAACACCTGAGGCGACTGAGTAACTGCTTATTTTAAATCTAGCGTAATTATTATAATTCGAAATCTCAGTGTGGACAAGCTGGTATAATAAAATGAGCCCACAAAAATCGAGGAATAGTAAAAAAAAAACATAACTTTTTGAACTATCAACTCGAACAGTGAAATGATCCTGCAGGCGTAGAAGCTAGAAATTAAATAAGTGGCTTTCAAAGCATTCCGTATTTTTACGACATCCCTGGGACACAAAACGGTAACATTTTCAAATATTATTTGACTTTAGTCACAGCGTTATTCGCAGGTAGAATGGCATGGCTTTTGTCTAAGTCTAACTCTACACAGCCAAATAGGTAAACCTCTCTTCAACAATTACTAATGTATGAAAAAGCACTTAAGTATGAAACAATGTCAATAAAGACAAAGTCGACAGCTTTACATGATATGCTGTCGGAGTCTTTGTCATCGTCGACATTCTAACGGAGCGGATACAAGTCGTGAGAAGCGCGGATTGAAAGGAATCACAAATTCTATCCCTATTGTAAGATACATGACTGGAATCCCTTATTTCTGAATTTGTACGGTGAATGGGATCTTTCACGGTGTATCTTCAACGGTGTTGGGATCTTTCTTACTTTGGCTGCGACTTACGTAGCCAAATTAAACAATCCTACTAAAATTAGGATGTCATTATGAGTATGTATGGATGTCTGAATTTATGAATGTTTGTTACTCTTTCACGCAAAATCTACTGAATGGATCTAGATAAAATTTGGCATAGGGATAGATAATAGTCTGGAATAGCATATAGGATACTTTTTATCTCTGTTGTACCGATCCCGTGGGACAATTACCGAACAAAACGCGGGCGAAGCCGAGGAAAGAAGCTTCTTTCTACGTCTTCGCCCGCTTTACGGGATATCTTACTAGCTAGTAAGGTATAAGTAAAGATAAACTTAGAGGTACTTAAAAAAAATATTCTTGACTACACCACTGGTCTCTTCAAACTCCAATGGTTTGTACAGCTATTTTTAAATCCTATAATACCGTTTTAGTGTATTACTGTAGATTTTTTAAGTCTGTGGAGTTGAAGTTTCTTTGACACTGATTGCTATCCGGTTTTGCAGACAAACCGGATTGCGCTGTTAGTCAAGAATCATAAATGAGTCATACAGTATTATATTTAAAAAAAAACGATGCAGTCAGGTTTCTTAGTAAAAGATGAAGCAGAAGAAGTGAGCAAATCATATTTATAAATAGGTAATCATCATAATATCTAACTAACTAATTAAAAACATAGTTGAATAAACTCTCATCCAATAGGTACCCTTAACCTCATAATGTGGCACCTTAAAAGCACCTCACTAAAATAATAAAATTTACATAAGCTGCCTTGACGAGTGACAAAAAACCAGCCAAGTGCGAGTCTCGCGGACTCGCGCACGAAGGGTTCCGTACCATTATTTATAAAAACAAGCAAAAAAAACAGTTTTTTGTATGGGAGCCCCCCTTAAATATTTATTTTATTCTGTTTTAAGTATTTGTTGTTATAGCATCAATAGAAATACACAATCTGTAGAAATTTCATCTCGCTAACTATCACGGTTCATGAGATACAGCCTGGTGACAGACGGACGGACGGAATGTTGATATTAATATGGATCTTCCCTTGCGTGTGCGCATTAGAATTTTGCAACTTCGGACATCCGATGTCCGATGAATTAAATTGTGTAAAAGTAAATAACCTTTTTATTTAATAAATCACTGGAATTTTCTGCTCTTTAAAAATAATCTCGGGATTTGAGGCATATCACTTTATTTTTTCGGTATGAAATCAGTGTAAGTACACAAATAACTACCTAATTCCAACCTCTGCTTATAAGTGATATAATACATTTCGACCTTTCCACTATCGGCAGCAGTCATAAAATAACATTACATCCAGATCCTCTGTTCCTTTGGCCCATGAACTTTAACTTAAAACAATCAAACAAAACGTCATTCACCGCAGCAAAAACTAGACATCAAACACAAATACCTACCTAGCTACACCAACCATTAACTACTTTCTTTATAAAATCAAGAAACAATAAAGCCAACAAAAACATCGACAATGGATGAATACGGAGTCCATCAGAGACTGCACATTCCATCAAACTGGTTGTAATGACTTCCCGGTGAGGGAGGGAGGGGGGGAGGAGATGCTGACGAGTGACGTCACAGCTTGGGAACACGACGCAATGATAAGATTGTGTTGACATTAATACTATGAGAAGAGAATTATACGCGCGTGAGATTGTTTGTCAATGGATGCGTTCGAGTTAATCGGTTTTATTCTGTTGTTTAAATAGTTTTGTTATGTATTCTCTTCGTCTTTTAGATACACCAAAGTATATATCTACTGTTTTGTCGTAATGCTGTAGCGTCAGCTCACGCTTTAATAACATCTTCATCCTTCACCTTGGTTTCGTCAAAAGTTATGACAGTTAAAATGTATAGAAAGTATCCTGGTCTATGGGCAAGCCCTTCTATTCCAGAAGTTCACTGTTGTAGCATCAATTTTAAGGAATGTTGAAAATCCCTGAATAGTAAAATCATGTCGATAAAATATTTCATACAAGCGCTGAACACGAAACTTTTCGATTATATTCCCACGTATCGAACTGCATAGTTATACCACGTTCGATGTCAGTAGGAAAAAAACTTAAAAAATATGATAGTATAATACATACATATATCCAAATACATATATAACCTTCTCCTTTTATGAAGTCGGTCAAAAATCAAAGATTTGGTTGAACAAATATTAAACCAATTAGAATTCAATCGAAACCAACTAAAAACCAGCTTGAGGTAATTAGCTGAATTAAGTAGGTACACAGGTATTTTAATTATTCCGTACTTTTAAACCAGGTTAAGTAAATCCAGTTTTATGATTTGATAATCGAAATTATTTGACCAGATTAAAACATGTTTTTCTGCTAATGTTGATAACGTTTTTTACAGATCTGAGTAAATCAGGACAGGCTTATATTGTACAGATTATCGCTCTGTGGAAACAATTATGGCGATCAGACTCACAACCAAACATTTTCATAATCAAAGCTGTCAAAAATTCTACATGTACTAAAATCCGTGTATTAAACTGAGATGGGGTAAAGAAGTAGGTACCAATCTCAATTACTAAAGTATTATTATTTGTCTATTACCCTCCCACTTGGAGTAATGAGAGATCATTAGCTTTTTTGCGGCACAACACTAGATTCGAGACCATCAGAGCGATCAGCCAACGGAGCGCGACGTTTCTTCAACTCGAATAGAGTTCATCGATCGACGTTTTTATAGAATCGACTAAGCTATCCGATTACGATTATCGATGGGAAAGTGCTAAGAAAATTATATTTGATTACAGTGTCAATGTTATAGGAGAGACTTGATGAATGGCATGGAAAGATGTTCTTCGTTTCGAGTCGATGGTAAATGAGCTGGGGCTCATAGGTGACCACGAACATCGCTGAGCTTTTTAAGCCCCCAGAAGGGCAGATCTTAGGTCATTTTGGACTAGTACACTCGACCATGGTTGGGTCGGGACTCAGGAGCAATGCATTCACATTGCGTGTAAGTGGGATCTAATACCCGATTTTGATAGATGAAAGATGATAATACGTATTCAATATTTTTAATAGCAATGTCGTAATAAAAATATTGAGTCAGCTTCAAACGTACGAGTAAGTTCCTTCCGTCAATTAACTGTGCCATACCTACTACAATTTATGATTTAAATACCACCCACGTTATAAATATTTGGCATGAAGTTAAGGTTGTTGAATCGCCGATCAGCAATTTCAAATTAATCACCAAAAATGTTAATAACCAGTTTGGAAATAATGTCATTATGTCAACAATTATTTAACATGATAAAATTGCGATATTGTGCACGCAACTTTCACTTTACATAATATTGCAATAATTCAGTTTGACCAGATTTTACAAGTTGAAGTTACACTGAAACAATATGTACTTATACTTAGTCCGGTTCCACGCAATCAAGAATGGGGCAGTTAACAGTAGATTTATCTATCGTTTACCTACGCGTAGGTATTTCCTTATCTATCTGAGGTATTTGCAATTAAGCACGTACAAGTGCATAGGTACATACTGGATTTTATAATCTATTTACACAATAAACTAAAGTAATACTTACAAAGGTGATCGCAACTTGTAGTTTTCCTTGTTTTTGTTCCAATTCTATAATTAAACCCTGATGTCATGTATATTTTGTCTGATTCAAAAACAATGGCCAGGAAACTAATCACATCAAATATTATGGCGGCAACAACACGACGCTGCTAATAACATGGCTACCTATTAAGTCCAACAGACCTAAAAGTTCTAAAAAGTCACAATCGACTCAAAATAAAACAAAATGTGAAGACGAAAATGATGGTTACAATCTGTGATTGACACGTAATAAGGGCCGAACAAAATTGGACAACAACCTGCCATCGTAACCTTGCGTGTGACCATACGACACGAAGGCAAGACTTTTCCGATTCTAATCGATCTGAACCGAATCGATCCTATTGTTAAACAGCCACGCAATGTTCACACATTCTTCAAATCTCTGTTATCTATCTGTACAAGGAACGGTCGGTGCGTGGTCAAAATCGGAACTAACGCCGCCATCTTGTTTTACCACAGACAATTTCACAAATTTCTACCAACAGCGCCCCTTTGTCAACGTCATTCTAGTGCCAAAAGATCCATGCAGGATTGTACTTGAATTAATTTGATGATCAATTTTTTCTACCGATGATTGAGCAATTGACTTATGGGTGACTCTCGACCTCGGAATAGGTATTGGATAATAATAGATATTAAATCAGACATCGTTATAGATGCTTGTCATTTAAAGCTGGCAGCTAGTTTCCTATTAACATTAATGAATTTATTGGCATATTAAAAGCAAAGCTTTAATATGAATTTCACACCTAGACCGAATTTCAAAATGATGAATTACTTTCAAAATATATAGAATTTAATCAAAATTGTCGCATTAGTCCAACTTTTGTTGGGAACATATACGTCTCAGCTTTTTCTGAAATGAAAGATCCAATAAAGACGTTTTAAGGTAATATTCTATTTTTTTTGTGTACATTGACTTTCATACAAGTCTTTTAATTAGGAAGAGCCGACGTACGTTGTCAAGGCAGACGCTTCCACCGCACATGGTCAATATTCTCGGGCACTTTCGCCACATCTCGGAGCACACTCGGCAATTATAATACCCCAGCATTGTCTACAACTTTCGCCCAACCTGTACTGCTGCAGTTTGGACGTCAAACAACTAATCATTAATAATCTCATACTACGCAGTTAGAGAGTTTAATGCTATGTATGAAGTTAATGCTCCACAGCAGTATTATGCTGAGCATTAAGTGAAAATCGTTATGTTTAGTTTTTTATTATGATCTGTTTATGCACGCGTAGGTAGGCCTACATTGAGTGGATAGTTAAAATGAAAAGATTTATGAAGCCTAATTCTAGAGCAATTTGTCTGCGAGCAATTGAAGTAGGTACCTGCAATTATAACGTCAGTCATAAATAAGTGGCATATTGTTGCTGTTAATCTCTATTCAAAGAACAAAATATATCTTAGAAGCAATATTTTCTTTATCAACAGTGATTGTGCGCTCGTTGATATCTTTTGTATTGCGAAACCGCACTAAATTCTTCGCAAAACTTTTTAGCATTCCGTATTCATAATTTTCAATTAATATTATATACAGATCTACGAATATTATCACAAAAGGTTGGCTAGTTTCGAATGCTAATGTATAGTTTCGCCTGGCGAGGCGCGCAAACGAATGCTCACGTCGTCGTACGTCAATGTATGATCGAGCACGTTCGGAATGTGGTACGAACTACGAATGGACCGCGTACGATGATTTCACATAAAAAACCGGTCAACCGTACGCGACTATAGATTCCACCGCTAAAGTAGTGGATGTGGATGTGGGCTTCCTCTTTAGAACATTTACTCTAATGAATATTGAAAACCGGATGCAGACGCATTGAAATATAAATGAAACTCTGAGCAGTTTTTAATGGATCCGTCTTATGTGTTGGTGTTATTGTCTTCAGGTGGGGTCTACCTTTGTCTTCTTACAAGTTTTACGTAAGCCGGCTTTGCGAAATTACTATAGAAGTGACACAAAACTAAAAATCGACTGCCTGTAAACCAGTTCTTGTCGTATCTCGTCGAAAAACTATCAAAATTAAGACGAACGGTTATTCATCACAGTACTTTTTCAAAGATTGACTTCCTAAGCCATTTCCAAACGTTGACTACAAGGCTCCCTTAATCACATTCATTATAAATAATTAACTCTCTCCACATACTTCTGCGTCGTGCATTGTGTACCAGCCGGGTGCGGAGAGCAAGACGCTCAGACGCTCAGCTGTACCGAGTGGACGTTTTTGCGCTTGCGCAGGAGTGAGGACGCGACGCGGGTCATGTACTCGAGTGAGCCCGTTCACCTTGCAATGCCGAGCACCGGAGCATCCCAGACATACGTATAAATGTACTTATGTGAGGCTGAGTGTGCTCCCACAATGCATGCTGAGAAACTTGACATGTTTGTAAGCTGTTCTTGCGATAGTTTTAGTGTAGGGAATATTTTGTTGACATGAGTGGTGAGGAAAACATGTCATTAATTTGATATCCGGGATTGAAAAACCAACTGTTTTTGAAGGATTCAAACGTTATGTGATAAACAGGAATAAATTGTTTGTCACAAAACAATATGGTGATGATTTCATCATGACGTATTGTAGTCTCACTGTATGTATGAACTAATGCGATTATACCTTTCATCTAACTTATACCAACTTTATGAATTTGATTGCACATTCTAAAATCGACTTAGTGTTGATGCAAGGTTGAATGCACATTCAAGTAGATGGTCAATCATCTCATATTACACCACCAATCAAATCCCAATAAATAAATTCCTATGACGGCTACACGGTATTCTTAATAATCTTAAGAGGGCAGATGCGGCGGCAATCGGCAATAAACCCGCCTACCTTGAAGATACAACATTATGATTTACCAGCTAGTCTAACGTAGCTAGTACGTAACTATGGATGTAAGAACTCTGAAGATCAAACTTCTTGGTATTGGCTAGTTTGATTCCTATTTTCAAACTTTTGTAACTTACCTACCTAGTTCTCAAGTTCAAATCAATAAAATATAATTAAAAATATAAATTACATAATAGAAGATAGTAATTAAAACAAATTAATGATATACATATAATAACTAATGAAAAATTAATAAAATAAAATTATTGATACACGAAACATAATTTAATAACCTCATGATATTAATTAAAATAACGACATAAACCTAATACTAGTAATATTAATCGATAATAATTATATTTGTTTAACAAACTTGCAATCGAGTATACCTACTCACTAGATGCTTATTTTGTCCAACCTAATATGTTGCCGTGCCCTAACAGGGTTTCATGTGGAACTTACTTACATATATATGTATGTAACAACTAAATGTACGTGGAATGCAATAAAGACGAGTTCTTTCATTATTTGTCTTTATTCAACGAATGCAAAGTTGCATTAATGAAAATAGAATTAGCTGAATGTAGGAATTCCTGTGTAAGGAAAAAAAGTACAATTTCGTTTTCCTTTATCGTTTTAAAAATTTTGAGCACCCTTTTGTTCATCGAAAAAGGTAGACACAAAACAGTCATTACAGTTGTCGTCTCCACCAGACTTGAAAATAAAGCCACAGTAAAATTGTCTCATTTTCTGTTACATTTCCTTCAGTTTAATGGTTGTATAATATAATGGGTCGATTGACCTGAGACAGGCAGACAAATACAAGCTATCTAAGTAGTATCGTCATTGTTATTCCTTAAGCACACGACGCTGAAGTGTCCGCTTTCTGAACTCAGGGTCAGACGTTCCATGTCGCGTCGAAAACCTACCTGACCTACAGAGTGTTGTCTGTCTGCACGTAAAATACGCCAATCCGTAAAGACTTATCATTAGACATCACATTATATGCACTATCAAAATGTCTTTTTGCACTAAAAAAAGGGCGAAATATGCACACTAAAAATGGTATTAACTATTAGAATTTATTTTCAATCATGCGTTTGTTTATTATAATCCGATGTCTATTTATCAAATACGAATACGTGCAGCTTTAACAAAAGGTCAGTTTAGTGTTAAAAACTCTTCTGGTGAGAAACACCATCTCTGTTGAAAATGTCATCTCCTTGTCCTATTAAAATGATGTACCTTTGGTCCAGTCTATTAGGTCTTGAAAAAGAAATTAATACCACGTGTAAATCCTTCACGAAACAAAAATTATAGCAGCGAAAAGTTTTTTTTTTTTTTTTCAGAATTCACGTTTACGGTAGCACTCAATGTAACGCAATCAAAACAATATACTGATGCATTGAATAGAACTGCAGGGGTCATAGTGGTACTAAAGTAAAGTTATAGGTACCATACATAAACCACTGTAATTAAAAAAAACTTTTGATATTGTTGGAACTTTGACCTCCAATATCTCCGTAACTAGAAGGTTCCCCAAGGTATGGTCCAAAACAAAAAAAATATAGCAATGACGATGAGAACAAGTGCCTTCCGGCTTCGTTAAGGGTCTTTTTACATCCATTATATTGTCCCGTCATAATAAATATGTATCCCACCAAAAACATTCTGTAAAAAACTAGCCAAGTCTCAATGGAGCTGCTTGTTTATCTCTAAAAAGTAATGAAATCTAGACAAAGTCGTGCCAAGTCTAAGGTTCCTTACTGCGATTTCTTTATTATTATAGTTAATGTTGTGTGACTTGGCCGTTGAACACTCTTTATACGTTAGTGGGTACAAGTCAATTTTGCCGAGAATTTTAACGTAATGCACACACGGAACCGTTTTCCAAGTGACAATTTTCCATCGTCAATGGGTAGTGGTTCTGGCGACAGATTGGTGCAATGGTGTCATGGAGCACCTGGTTTTGTATCCTTGTGTACCCTTCAACGGCCGTGCCCCCCGATTATAACAACATTTTGGAGAAATGTCAGCTGTCCTTATCTGGGCTTCACACGGTCAATATTTATAAATACGCAGTCCAGTTAAGTCTGGAATTTGCGTTTAAAGACTTATTATCTAGGAACATAGGCATCTGGTTACAAAAATAGTGAAGCACCTGTTTGGTATCGTGTGTCCATATCATCTGCGCTTCACTATGGTAAGGTTATTTTATATAAGCAACATACTAACAATTAGAAATAATAGATGGAGATTTCTTTTGAATAAATAAGGATAGTATACATATTTTTACTCATATAAGGTAGGTTTATTAGTAAGGTAAAAACAAAGGATAAGAAAACCTAGACATGTCTCAAATTGACCAGGGAAGCATGACATAAAGTAAGTTCTATACTAAGAGTAACCCATGGATTTTCTTGCCGGTTCTCCTCCATAGGAAACGACCAACGCGAACCGAGCACCTTTTTGTCGACGTTTTATAAGTGCCCGTGAAGGCCTATGCTGTAAAATAAAAATATATTGTTTTTTTTTTGAGTGGGTCAATGCTACCTATATAGATTATGAAGGTACTAGCATAGTAAGTAGAATATCGCTAGTCCATGATCGGACACATTCTATAACAAAAACTTAGTGTGATCGAACTCTGTCGCATTCACTTTCTCAAGTCGCATCCTTTTCCAAAACTTCTATAGATTTGCGTCATTCGCCATTTTTACTTATTTCTTCCTTAGATTGAAAGTCCAAAAATTATGTAAAACATTATGTATGTCTATTAATAGCTCTTAATCATATGCAATATGGCAACATTTACGTAGTTTAATATCATCAGAGCTGAATCACAATAAATGTTAATGTTCGGAATATGGAAAACAGTGTAAAAGTTATTTCTTATTTATACTTGAAATCTCATCACAGGTGAAAGACATTGTACAATATTATAATTTACAATGCTTTGGCCATAATTTTAAAATTAAAATCTATTTTGGTTTTATCGTGGAATTGAAAAATTTATGAACGTTATAAAGTAAAAGGACCTTAGGATCGCAGCAGGTTTTCCCATGAAAAAATGTAATTTGCTAATTTGTTGTTTTTCTTAACATAGTATAACTTGAATGTCGCACTGCTTGGTTAAACACCAACAACCTCATAAGAGATCATTCTACTCATCATTATGAACAACTTTTACTATGAGACCAAACCAGAAATTACGAAAAAAAAAAACTGCTTTTCACTACATTTTGACGAGTTATGTGAACATAAAGTACGGAACAGCAGATTTTTTTTTCGCGAATTCGTCTTTGGTCCCATAGTAAATGTTGTTCATAATAATGAGTACAACGACCTCTTAAAAGGTTGTTGGTGTTTTACCAATAACCCTGTATAATTCAACCAAAAAACCTTATGCTAGATTTTTTTTTTGTAAACGAACACGTCACGCACGTAATGACTAAACATGAAGTAATGTCTCAATTGAAATGGATCTCGTAAGCTGTGCGTACGCATCCATCAGCGTCAACGTCAAGTTTCACTACATAGAGGTGGACGCACTGGACACTTCAGATACAGTGTCCATGGACACGCAACGCCCATGTAACTGGACTGGCTAGCCAAGCGGACATGTTTTCCACGCTTGTATCCTTTTCCTCGAAAGCTGGTATTGAGAAGGTAGTAGTCGATGTAACAGGTTGACCACACCTTCAGCAACTTTTGCCATTAATCTACGTTCTCCACGAGTTAAGAGCCACCATTCTCAAGCATAGATCTCGCCTTAAGCACAGATTTAAAGCCGATTCAATTGGTTAAAAGCCTTTGGTAGTACGTTTTGTTTACTGACCTTAGAACTTTCTAAAAGAGAAAATATTGAATCAATACTGTCGTACTTCTTAATGGTTAGACCACCTATCGTACCCAGTACTGTGTTATTGTTTTATTTTTGTTGTTGTTTGCTAGTTTAATATGAACAATAAATAATGCGTTACACTATCATAAAGTCTTCTTACGTTTGGTTATCTTGCTACCAAAGACTTCATTGCTTTATGAGTATTATGAATTTATGACACTCTAGCCACTTGAGCCGTTATAATAAACTGAATTTTGTAACGTATAAATAACGTTCCAAACATTAACTTTTATAAGCTCAATAATACCAGTTTACAAAGTACTTACGCAATTTTATAATTGGTCTTTTTTTTTGCTTGATTTTTAACTTAATTCTCGCACTATAGGAGTAGATCTATCCAAGTATGAAAAAACCTGTACTTAGGGTAACAACTGGTTAAGAATTCTAATAAAATAATGAAAAGATGAGAACTGGATGAAACTTGCTTGCTAACAAGGTCTTTAAACCTTTTATTGTAATTAAGTTATTATTCTTGTTCATACAAAGAATTATCTTTACAGCATGTTTGATCAAAGTACGAGTAAGTATATCTTACAACTCTTGACAGGTAGAAAAAGGAAATTAAAAAATAATAAGTAGTAGAATAATTATCATAATTTTTCTTTTTTCTTTTACCTTTGGTCGGATTAAAATCACGATATCTCCAGTACCTGCCTATAAAGTGGGCTAATATTGCCGATACTATACTTAAAGACCCAATTTACTAAATGTCTAAATCGCATACTAAATCATCAAAACACAAGGTCGCGCCAGTTCAATAAAGAAATTAACCAATTCTAAATTGGAGCGAGAAATGAGTCTTTATTTCGATATTATGACCGTTACGGGCCATACCACGTTGCTTGGCAAAGTGGCAAGCAAATGCCAGTTAAGACAGGTAGGTACATCTATTTGTAAGAACCAAATTTCGAAAATAAGGAAAAAACTGATTTTTGCACTGAGAAAGTGATGACGCACCAAAAAAACACAATAAGTTGGATGAAAATATCTCTAATTAATATTTAAATTAAATATCTCTAATCAATATTAATATATTGTAACTTAATGATAATGAAGCACTTCAACAATCTAGGAAGGATAATGCTAAGAAGGGATTAGTTACAGCTTAAAACCCAAAAAGAGACAAAGCACATTCAAACTACCTTTAGTAACAATTTAACAATGAGGGCTATTTAATTAGAGGTGCCTTGAAAGCGTGAGCACCTCCCCGACCCTCGCTCGAGCCAGCCCGCGATACTGTGCCAGTAGTTTTAAATCAGCCCCTAAATAATGATATCATTCAGATCCAGCCTGTCCCCATGCAGTCCTCCCCCAGCGATGCCCTAAGCCGAGGCTCGTACCCCACAGGGGGTGCCCTTAGCGTGTAGTCGCTTAGTTTGTAAGTTTTTATGCCCTGGCTGGAGGCCTTACTCTTAAGGCACCCACAGGATAGTCCGGTTAAGCAGACGACAACCTCCTAGGGTGAACGGCGAGATGCGATTCCCAAAAAAAAAAAAGCGTGAGCATTTGTCTGTGGCCCTTTCACAAAAACAAAAGGCGACACAAAAACTACCTTCTATAACATACATTTCTCGGAAAATTAGGCATAGGTATGGTTCACCCACTTTTCAACAGTTATGTTTATGCCTCTTGTGATAGGGGCAAACATATTGACATACACAGGGCACAATTCCAGCCAACTAGCAACTGAGAAACGAATATCGGGCTTGACAAAAACGACCTTACATAACCCGTAATTGCCATAACGTACAACCTCAAATTAGTACACTATGTCATACGTATGACACTAATTAAAGGAAAAAATGTCTTTATAATGTGCACGGTTGCAAAATCAATGAACAAACCGTAATGACACAATGGGGTAACAATAATGAGAGTATGCTGTGCGAAACTGAGCAGTTTGGCAATGCACCTCGTCATCTTAACATTTCATTAAGTTTAGTTAGTCTTATGAATGATGTGAGTTAGGAAAAAAGTTTTGGAACTCTAGAAACTTGTTTTGCGAGGTCTTGATCCTACTTAAGAGATATTGATAGGGAAATAATAATATATAAAGCACCAAAATATGCTTTTCCTGAAAGCATTTTGCACTAATAAATGATATTTACCATTTAACCACTATAACAGCTTTTGCACAGCAATTTGTGGAAATATAACCATCTACGTATTAGTCTTTCAATGTGTCGAAAACACCAGCATTGACCATTTGTTCATGAGCCATTAACCATCTCAAGTTCAGTGAAAGGCCGGAAAACTAGAAGCCATGGAAAGAATTGTGAAAGGCAACCATAATAGCGATGAAACGATCTGAGAACCAGATAGATTATCTCCACTTTCCATGATTTATATTTATTTGTTTATTTTCGGACAATCAATTTAAATCGCTTATGTCATTTGAAAAAAGAAGGCCATACAAATATGGCGGCAATTTTTTTTAAAGTAAGAGGCACTGTTGTTCTCTTTTATACAGCCTCGTATACGTTCACATGGCCCTTTTCTGCGTGTCGTACGTAATATACTAGGCAATCAAGTGACATAATGAGCAAATTGTCTCCGGTTAATTAAATACAAATATTTATAAATACTTCTGGTTTGGAGCAGGCAATATTTTTTACATTTATATAATGTGACCGCAAATTCAGTTCATAAGCTTTGTAAATATAAAAATATTGTCACTCAAGTTCTCACCACTGTTAAATGACAGTTTTAAGGCTTTTGGACTTAGGCAAAAGAAGAATGACCTATACGTAATTCTTTCTTCTTATAAAGAAGCAAAAAGATATTGCCAATGAAACTGTTCGTTTTGTTGACTTAAACGTGACTTCAGCCATTTCTAAACACTGCGTCGTTACCACCCCTAGGGGGGTAAGCTACAATTAACGGTGATTAAACCGACTATTAGAAGCTGCAATCACGCTTGACCGTGCAATATCCGTCTGCATGCAATGTTGAGCAAGTAATTTCAAAACGCACAAAACAGTTTGTATGGTATGGACGCAAATATCGAATGAAAAAATAAGTTTCATTTTCTCCCTTTATTTCTTCTACTTAACCTGTTATACCTGTTATAACCTGGGGTCTGTATGGTGTCGGACTTTAAGAATAGCACCATCCCATATCTTCCCGTGGGTGTCGTAAGAGCCGACTAAGAGACTTGCCAGAGAATGGGCAGCAGCGTTCTCTGTGCTTTTGAAACAACCGTACTGCGATCGCCAACCCGCCTGCCAAGCGTGGCGATTATGGCAAAACCCCCCAAAATGTCACTGTGAAATGCGACACTTGGGGGAGGCCTATGTCCAGCAGTGGACGTCTTTTGGCTGAAATGATGATAATGAACCTGTTATAAAAAATAAATCTAAATAAACTCGAAAACGCTGAGATTGAGTTGATGATATTGTTGAAATTAATTTTGATCGAAACGTGATTGATAAAATTGATAAAAACTTCGTAGATCAAACCTATTATATCTTTTTCCGTTATTATCTATTTAAATCTCTATTTATTAACTTTCTCGCTATTATAAATATACCTCATCCTAATTAAAATGTTATTTATGTTTTCACCATTTACGGTTTTTGATTTAAATGAACAAAATATAAATATATAAAGAACTCAAGTGTTCAGTTGATTTTTATTATTAATTTACTTGGTAGTCCTTTCTAGTCTAAAAACTTCGGAATGACAATAACTGGAAAGAAAACAAAATCTTACTTTATTTCTTATCATTATTTTTTATGGCTTGCTGTTGATCTTTCTTCACGAATATATCTGTTTTACGCATAGGTATAGTTACTCTTTGGATTTAAGGAATGAACCAAAGAATGAATGATCAATTTTTCTAAACTAATATTATAAAGAGGAAAGATTTGATTGTTTGTTTGTTTGTTTGCATTGAATAGGCTCCGAAACTACTGGTCCGATTTGCTATATATCATCACGCTACGACCAATAAGAGTGGAGCAGTAATGAAAAATGTTGCAAAAACGGGGAAAATGTGACGCAAACGAAGTTGCGCCGGACAGCTAGTTTTTTTATATTCGTAGGCCTCCATGAAGAAAGTCTTGATTCAACAGCTAGTTTGCTTAGAAGATATTTCAATTTGTATTTACCGCGATATACGTAACCAAACATAACTGAACTTTCAATTGGCTTTTCTATGATACCAAGAAAGCGGAATAGTATAAAAGAATTGTAGTCGGAAGTCGTGAGAAGTGGGTGTCGTCGTGCAGGAAAGCGGGTTGCCGTGATAATCACCCATTGTCGATGACGTGTAGACACGTATTTAGGAATTTTCGTCAACCAAATAGGCAAGGTTTGTCAAACAAACAATACATATTTGTTTGATATTGACAGTTAACGACTGCGGCTTGGGTTCTCTCAGTTAAGAAGCAATAAGGTAATCAAAATTGACCAAGAGGGACACTTAAATCTGCCTCCAAAAAGGGACTTTTACCTGTTTTTTGTTTAGAATCAGTTATAGAGCATTCAATGTCCAGACAATAAAGCCTGAGAACGTATAGGAACAATGCACTATACTGCTACCTTAACAATTTTCCGGGCAGGAAACTAAACAACCGGACGTGTCCGTTTCACAATAACCAAGCTTTAACAAACCATCTGTCAGTGGAGCCTTGGGCGTACACTTTACCTATGATTAACACGACGTTGAACAATAGCCTTTCTACCAGGATTATAGAAGCTTAATCAACATTTTAAAGCTATATATTTTTTTATCAATGGCGTTTATTTGTTTAGAGAAGCAAACATTGCATCCGGTCTCTCGCCAGGTAACTGGTACCTAAGGCAATAAACAAACAGTTCGTGTTCATCCCTTGGGTCCCAGATGTTACGCTGCATCCGTAAATGTAAATGCTTCTCGAGTTTATTTCTTTGTTTATTCTTTATAGTAACATTTGGAGTCAATGACGTCTCCCGATCGATGTTAAATAAAATCAAAAGACCTTTTGACTTTGGCGTAGTCGGGTAGGAAGATAACAGATTTATTAAATTCTTGCGGCAAGATTAGGAACAATCTTTCACCATCAAATTTTTAACCATATCAGAGACTAACAGTGACCTTATGGCTATTAAACGTAATCTTCAGGTTTTAAAAATAAAGTTAGCTACGATAGACGTTAGGGCCACTAGAAAGTCTTCGTAATTATTCCAAATTAACGTCTCCTATTATGTACGTTCGTTGCATAAAACTAAAACCATCTCGCACTCACAGAATATTTACTTATTTGCATAAACCACTTTCTTTGGCCTTTGCGTAACTTAAAAACTGACCAAACGTAGAAATCAGCAAGATGAAAGTCTCATAATGTTCATTCATGCGAATATTTGAACTCATTTAATGAAATGAGAATAATCTTCAGAATAATTAAATGTTATTTGTTATGTGAAACTGGATTTATAATCAATTAGCTTTTTTGCTCTCGGCTTCTTGCGTTATGGTCGGAAACTATCCTACGGAAACGTCCTTTTTTAAATAGACCATATACTAACCCTTAAGATAACGTAGCTTATTCCCATAACTGAAATACCTAACTAGGAATTGGATCAGTAGTTCCGAAGATTACCCCCTCCTACATCCAAACTTTACCTCTTTATTATATAAATTAGGATTAGGATATAATATATTATACTTGAATAAAAATATGATTGCCATAAGTAGTGGTTAATTCTTTAAATCAACCGTCGTCAGTCGTGACTTTCATATCAGTGTGTATACGCTGTGTGACTGTGTATTTAACTCAACGGAGCAGGAACATCACGAACTTCATTTGTTTGAGTATTTAATTAAAATTTTCTATTCTAGCAATTTCCTGACCAACGACCTAAATGCTGTTGGGCGCCAACTATAATCAACATGTAGTTTTGCCGTTATGTTGTTTATGCCTACCCCCATGGCTAAAAGGGGTATATGTATGTATGTTTAGCATTTTGGAGTTTTCACAAACCAGGCAAGTTCTTTTATAGTCTTCAAGACTAATATACAACGTTGTACCGTCATTTAAAGTTACTCGACCGAAAACATAAGACAATCGTAACAGCACGTAATCTCCAGCATTTTCAATTCGCAAACATGTTGGTTTCTGCATAGATAAATTCGCAATGGTAACAATGATGTAACTTAAAAGTTACGGTTATCGTAACGCGGTAACTAACTACATAGTTACTATGCATGTTCAGAAAGATGTTCACACAGATTTCGTCACTTTCACGATCGATTTCTCCCAAGCTTTCCACTGTTTGTCTTTACAAGATCTAATAGACTTGGATATGTAGATAGTAAGTCATTCGCTACACGTCTCTGGGACGCCTTGCAAACTACAATTAGGCATTATGGTAAGTAATTTTCTTCTTGGAAGTCTCATTGAATATGTTACTAAGTGATCTGATAATAAAGTGAGATTAGATTTTCTCTATGCAATTTTGAGCTCATTATGGGATGAGAAGTAGTGTTGGATGGGAAATTGCTCAGTTGGCCGACTGTAAAGTCAATTCTTTTCCCGAAAGAGTTCCCAAAGAAGTTGATTTTCAGTTTCAATCTGAGGATTGTTATTAAAGTAGTTCATGGTTGTGTATAAATAGTTTTAGGAGAGGTACTACAGATAGAGCAAGAACCCAAACGTATAAGTATTGTGATCGATGTTTGTTACATTGTTTAAAACCATGACGATGATAGACGTTTTTATAATCGACTGAGCTAATCATTAGCAAACGTTTACATACAAAACTCGTTCTTGAGTTCCCGGAAAAAGATTTGTTTTAGTATCCTCCTAAATGTTTAGCACATCTTAGAATTGGTTATGATGAAATTAACCAATTTGATGTTGTTTTACGGTCCTGTACCTATGGTGTTATGCAATAGGTAGTACAAAAACAATAAAACTATACGAGGTTCCAATGAATGAACACACTAGTGAAGTATCAGAAAAACTAAATAACGGAGTAAAAAGAATAGACATACCTACATAATTTGACAACTTGTTGTTCACTTAAACGATGTGTTTTTAACTTATGAAAGATTTGGGTATTAAATTAGAAACTTGCAACAAAAATGGTTGAAAAACCATTTCAGATAAAGATAAGATGCTGAGGGATTGGACACGTAGGAACCTGTCTACGTGCAGCTTTTAGAGCCACCCCTATTATAGAACCAGCAAAAAATTGAGCCGTCCGCGCGAGCAGGTAGAAGACAAGTTGTTTCATATGGCAAAAAAAACATGACCCCGACTGGAGAAAAGAAACCAGATACTGTCGGTCTGTCGTTACAAAAAGTAACACATAACAAGCAAATTAAACGAGAGATGTTCCAGTTTTTGCAAATTATTCGCGCTTTCTGCAAATGTTGAAATTTTTGTATGTTGATGACTTCTTGGTTGCATGGGGAACCCTGAAATAAACTACTTTGTTTAAAACATGTATGGCGTGTAACGTTATCGGTCGTAGTTTCTTTATCTCCACGTCTGGGTGCACAGGAGTAGCACGGAACAGTACAGTTACCCACACTTTTGTCCGTGCCATTAATACGTGCATATTTATGCGTAACGTGTCTGCTCTAACGGTGCCTCGGCAAGGACTCGAAAGAATACGTGCTACGATGAGTTTTATTGAGTCCGTTCTACTACTTCGTAATGAAACAAGGGAAATTTCGTAAGTCATAAGATTTATTGATGATCAAGATTGTATTCGCTGGCGCTCGATGCTAAACAATCGACAATGAAAAATTCTAAGATGTTAATCAATTGTTTGTTTGGTGGAAGGTGTTAGCAGCAGCTGTTCTCCAAGTTTCATAACAGTTTCACGATTAAGTGACTTCGACCTTGTAACTTAAAGTGGTGCTATTAAGACAACTGACAAGATAATAATGATAGTTTGGTTAATTTTGAAGACTTCGTGGTGACTCGAAGAGGCAACTGATGATTAAAAGGTGGTTAGTTTGAAAATAACTTGACCTCAATCTACCTGCAAACTACACTACGAGGATCTACCTACTAACTAATATGGAGTTCTTTATTGTGAAAAAATCAGGCAGAACAAAACAATAAGTAAACAAAGATATTAAAATTAAATATCTGGCTTATCTATAGCATAAATTAATTATTGGATAGTTATTATTATTTCCTTACCTGTATGCTCGTGCGCTTTACTTCAATATAAAGCCAGTTATCCGTTGAAAATGCTATAGCCATTAAAGCAGCAGCCACGATTGCTGTAATGGTCGCTATGGACAAAGTTACCGCTGAGCAAGGCATTTTTACAACCTTCAAGAGACAGTAATAGATAGAAGAGGGTTAAAGGGATATAACACAATCACAACACTTTAAATCCTAAAAGTTCACCTATACAGCATTTTCGTAAACACTTAACGGATCGGAGAACACGACAGCACACACACAATATAATAAAACTCATATGAATGCGGTCATCGCCTGCAGCGTACCGAGTTCGCGCGCGAGACTTCTTTGCCTACTTCACTTCGCCTTGCCTTGCCGCTCTCTTGCGGATGTGAAACTTTCGAAAGCGAAGTAACACCGCCAAGTGGCGGGAATGCAAATTAAAAAACTGGTTTTGGGGTACCAACGCTAAAAAAGAATATTTGACGTGTGATATGAAAAATAACAGAATAAGTTTTGTTGTACAATACAATAATTTAGTTCAACTATTTTTCAGTTTACGTAAACAGACTGAATTCAAATAAACAATTATCAGGCAAATCAAGTTTTCGTTTTATAATTACAGTATTTTCAAAGATGTGTGAAATGAAACGTAACTACGTTCATTCATTCACTCATTGTCATTTGTCATTCGCTCAGCGGCTCAATGTCAAAAATGAATAAAATAGCACGGAGGAAATCTAAAAATTAAATTGTACATTTATGCATAAAATACGGCAAATATGTCTGAATCTGCCGACATATCCAAATATGACGAAGTATTGACGTCAATATTAGTCAATGAAAAATCAATCTTAGGTTTTCTATCATCCATATTCGGCTTTTTAGCCAGAAGGTGAGCTCTACTGTTTTTGTTTACTGCTTCTAATGAAATGATCTTGCTCTAGGGAATACTCAGCATATAGATGTCCACATATTGTGGCTCAATACTTAGTTTTTCATCCGTTTTTCAATTCTTCTCAAATTACTAACTTAGCCTTACTTTACCTTTGGCCAAACTTAACACTCAACTAAAGACATAATTTATTAAAATAATCAGGTATTATTATTGAGTTATTCAAACTCCATTTCTTGTAAATATTTTCCAGGACCGATTTCTACTATGTACCTACAGGTCCATACGAAAACATGGGCTTCCCCCCAGGAGTAGCTGAGGAGCTGGTTATCAAAGTCCTCCGAACATGTGACCCTAAAAGCTGGAAAGGGCCAAACGGTGCACAGACACCTTTTGACTTAGGCAATGAAATTATGTGCTCAACTGTAGCTCAAGAGGTGGAAGTTCTCGCTGAAGGTGACCAGGTTGGTGATGATGAAGAAACTACTACAGAGCCTGAGAAAAAACAAAATGATAATGAAGCTACTACCACAGAATCTGAGAAAAAACAAAATGATAATGAAGCTACTACCACAAAAATTAACAAGAAACCAGTTGAAATTTCAGAAAAGTCTTCTAAAGATAAACCAATTCAAAAGCTTCAGTGTGACTCTCCGAGTAATGTGACCAGTACTTCGAAGGCATTCCCAGAAGATTACAAGCCGCCTGAGATACCGATTCAGAAGAACTCAGACACTTATAATGGTGCCGAAAGGGAGAAATACTTGTGGTCACAAAATATTATGGAACTAGGTAATTCAGCTTGCCAATCATTTTAAGTCATACTTATGCAGTGATTCTAAAGAAATACCAACATACACCATATTAGGGGTAATCTTATTAATGTGAGAAAAAAATTAACTTTTACTCAGTAAATGATTAATTGTCATCAAGAGATCTTCTATTTTGGAATAGGGTAAATGTTTGTATACACATACCTACAGGGTCTAAATCATTAGTATATAGAAATTGTTAAACTGTCATATCAAATCATATTAACACGCTGCCAAGTTCAATAACTCGTTTTTACTCGTATGCACAAGACATCTATATAAAGAGGAAAGTAATATATCGGGTACATCTATAGCTATGTCCCACAACCCGCCTCGTCGTCCCAAGTTGTTGTTATGACGACTTGGGACAAGGAGGTGAGACGTGGGCATACAAACAAATTATTGTTTGACCCATTGCTAGTGATAAATCTTGCTGCATTAAAATCTTTCAGACAAGACAAGACAAAGACAAGAGTTTATTACCAACATTTTACAATCAATATTTGAAGAAACCATTTATAACCATAATTACATACCAAGTTTCCCCCGTGCCTCGGAAAGCATATTAAGCCGTTGGTCCCGGCTGTCATTTGTTGATTTTTGACAGTCATTACGAGTAGTCAGAAGCCAAAAAAGTCTGACATCCAGTCTTACCAAGGGGTAACGAATTACCCAGTAACTGTGTTGTGGTGGTCAGATAGGCAGTCGCTTCATGTAAAATACTGTTACTCAGCTGCAACCGGTTAGACTGGAAGCCGACCCCAAGATAGTTTGGGTAAAAGGCTAGTCAGATGATGATTTGAAGAAACCATTTGTGTCCATTACCAAGACTTACAATACCAAACACCTTTTAATTTTAATTCCAGAGGTCATAGTAAAGCTACCACCGCAAATAAAATCATCCAAGGACATAAAAGTGTCAATCAATCCTTGTGACATATGTGTGGCGTGTCAGAATGGTGACAACATCATCAAAGATTCCTTGCCCTACAAGATAAAAACCATGGACAGCTTCTGGAGCATCAGTGAAGGGAAACTGGTGATGCATTTAGGTAACAGTTACTTATCATTAATTCCGTCGCTTTATTGATAATTTCTGGTATTTATTTATGTAGGTTTAAAAAAAACAGTTTTACTCATTATGTTTTCGAAGTATAGGTTGATTTTTCCAATTTGAGTACTTTGAGAAAAAACATCAAAACAGACTTGAAGGTCTTCTTTGTCAACATAAAATAAACTTAACTTCATGCATGTAATCCCCAAAGGGTTCGGCAGAGGAGTACTTAATAGTACACCCACATTTTGCCAGTTATGTTTAAGTCCCATGTAATAAGGGGCGACCCCATTGCCATTAATCGTGCAAGAATCCAAACTGTGGCTGCTAGTGAAAAATTCCTGATTGAAAGACCCCATAGCAATTTGCCCGACCCAGCAATCGAACCCAGGAGGGCCTCATGGTCAGCAGTCGGGCTTGCAACCCCCTAATCCAGTCATAAACTTGGTCATGTACGAGGACCGTTTTGGGATAGGTGACTATGGACTCTTGTGGGTCCTGTAGGTGCATTCGATTTTATTTTTTTCCTTGTTCTACATTTTGTAGTAAGCAACGACTTATCGTCGGGCCTACGCTGTCCTCCCATACTTAAGTACTAACAAGAATCCAAACTGTGGCTGCTAGTGAAAAATTCCTGATTGAAAGACCCCATAGCAATTTGCCCGACCCAGCAATCGAACCCAGGAGGGCCTCATGGTCAGCAGTCGGGCTTGCAACCCCTAATCCAGTCATAAACTTGGTCATGTACGAGGACCGTTTTGGGATAGGTGACTATGGACTCTTGTGGGTCCTGTAGGTGCATTCGATTTTATTTTTTTCCTTGTTCTACATTTTGTAGTAAGCAACGACTTATCGTCGGGCCTACGCTGTCCTCCCATACTTAAGTACTAACACTGTAAAGTTCAAATATTGTAAAACCAAATGATTTTCTCTACGGTTCATCATATAGCTTTACACTATTACAGCTGCCCTTTTTGACATAGCATAACTCCTGTAAATCTCGAAGGGTTAGATAGAGGTGTATGTGTTTTCCCATGTAACAGGGGATGAGCCTATTGCCATTCAACAAGACACAAATCCAGACTCCGTGGCTGCTACTGAGAAATCCCTGATTCAAAAACCCAATAACTCTTTGCCCCTTGACTTAATTCTATTGTTTTCTACTATTTACAGAAAAGGTGCAAGAAAGATGGTGGAATAGATTATTAAGCAGTGAGGAGGCTATAGACTTGGATAAAATTGACTGTTCTAGACCTCTTGATGATTTGCCAGAAGACCATGTTGCTAAGGTGATTTAACTTTTAATTCTTTGTAAAGAAATAAATGTACCAACCTGGTATTCAATTGTGTTTCACAAGTGTTCGTTTTCCAATTCATAAGTACTTTAAGTTTATCTTGAACATCACTGACATCGGTGAAGAATCCTGGATCATAATAAACATGAGTCTGAAATCGCAATCCGTCTTGAGCAAGCATGGTGATCAATACCAGGGATGTAACGAAAGTAATTTTATCGGAACCGAAGTCGGAGTCGGAGTTTTTAAATTTGCCGCCGCTGCTATTTGTTATGCTTCGAACTCTGATTAATACCTCCGATTCAAAAGTTTCGGAACCGAAGGTGTAATAATAATCGGAAGTTCCGACTTAACCAAGTCGGAGTCAAAGCTCCGTAACATCCCTTATTAATACTCGTGCCTTGCAGCGCTGGTGGCGATCTTGCGCTGGCCTGTTGCGCTTTGAGGACCTTGACGACCTTCTGTTCCTCAATCAGGAAAGCTCTGACGATGCGCTGCTTCACGCACTTGTGGCAAAGGACACCTCCACAAGCCGCGTTTGACAGTCTTCTTTATTGTTATGTTGACAATCTAAAGCCTTGAATTCTACTTTGTTTTCAGGTTCGTGAAATGCAATGGAATCAAGAGAGAAAACTGCAGGGTCTACCAACAAGTGACGAGATTCGTAACATGGATGTCTTGAAGCGAGCATGGAATGCGCCTGGCTCCCCTTTTATAGGACAAGAGTTTGATCCTAGCATTCTTAACAACTCTTCACACACTATAGGATCATTTTCTGGACAAAAGTAATGTGGAATTAAATTATTTTAAACTTGTTTTTGAGTTTGTTTGCATCATTTTCTGAGCAGAAAGTAGTAATTACTGGATAAAAGCCTCCCACGAGTGTCCCATGCATAGCCACACTGGCCCATCCTGTGATACCCGTATCCAACGAATTCCAGCGGAAAAATAGTGGCGCATCTCGAAAAAAAAATAACCTTATTTCCAATTTGTAAGTTTGCATTAAATAATTGTTGTAATTTTGTTATTAGTCTCGCAGTGTATGGGGTTAGTGTTGCGAACAATTAGTATGGTTCTCTAAACCTAATCAATGACAATTACATCAAAAAGTCCTGTAGAACTAAGAAAGAAAAGAACACAAATAATTTTGTCCCACAATTATACAGCCAGTTACGACTACACAGGTATTAATACTTAACTCTGCTTCGAACTTTGAAATGAAAAAACGTAAAAAATATTTTATAGAAAACTTTAATACAAATATCTATAAATAAGAGTAAATCAACAATTGGTAGGGCAACATGACATAAAATGAAATCCACAAATTACTTAAATCCTAATAGCACCAGTTTTCCAATCAATGTTTTGTTTTCTAGCAGTTTGTGAGCCTCTTTCAAGTTGGTAGCATTGACTGGAGTAAAGACTTTCTTCAGAGTACATTTAAGCTTGCCGTCTTCCATCCACTGGGATATCTCCTTCAACAGCTCATAATGCCTGATCCTGTCTTCTGTCTGATACTTGATTCTGGTAAACATCATCTCGGACACCAAAGTAATGCTCTTATCTTTCAATGGCCTTAAGTCCACCAGAGCACTGCTGTCGACAATCAAGCAAATCCTACCTTGGGGCTTGATGGCTTTCATCAGAGTGTCCCAATACGGTGCGGGGTCGAAATTAACAAGAATGAAGTCAACTCCTGCTCCAAAGCCATTTGCTTCTAGTTGTGGAATCAGATCCTGAGCATGGTTCAGAACAACGTCTGCCCCAAATTCGCGAGTAAATGCTTGTGTTTCTGGTCGTGACGCAGTTCCAATCACTTTGAGCCCCAATTCCTTAGCTACCTGTGTCGCTACTGACCCCACCCCGCCGGCGCTGTTGATGATCAGCAAAGATTTGCCTTTGTCCTTCTCTGAGAGCTGCAAGCGATCATAAAGTGACTCGAAAGTAGTGAGTGCAGTGGCTCCCATAGCAGCGGCTTCTTCAAAAGCCCAGTTCTTTGGTTTTCTTCCCACTTGATATTGATCAACAGCTACGTATTGTGCGTTAGAGCCACTTCTCCTTATGTCAGCAGTGAAAAATACTTCATCACCAATATTCCATAAATTTGCCTTTGCTCCTTTGGAGACAACCACTCCAGATCCGTCAACACCCAAAATTCGAGGCGGATTTTCCACGTCCGGTTTTGGTGCGCGTTGTTTCGCATCAATAGGATTGACGGCCACGGCTTGTACTTCGATCAACACATCAGCTTCATTAACAGTTGGTAAACTCACTTCTAGGTCGAGGAGACTTTCCGGATGTTCTATCGGTAAATATTTGTAGAGTCCAACTGCTCGCATAGTTTTCGGTAAACTCGCCATTGTAGTAAGAAACTTTGGACGCGTGTGGATCGGTGGTAAATAGGAATGTAACTGAAACAAAGGTAATTTAATGTTATCACCACAACTTAGTAAATGACTATCATTGTCACGCTTGTAAACAACACAATGACAGAGCAAAATGTATGTTTTTATCACGTATTATTTCTTATCAAAATTTCAGCGGTACCTGATTGGAGAATATGCACAGTCATCCTTACATAATCACCAACGTTGCATTTTAACCTAAATAACATACATTAGATAAGTATTTCAATTTGCTCCCTCTTTCAGTGTCCCGCGTACGAATTGTGCCAATTTACTCAAACAGTTTTCCCCAGTAGGTGGGCAAAACCTACACACTAAACCTGCTACGGAACTACAGAATCCGTAACACCAAATCAGCAGTACTTATTATTTTTATGTCACTTGGACCCTAATAAACCACACGATAAAGAAAAAAGAGTGTGGGATAGAGACGAAGCTATAAAAGCCAATTAGCTGCATCTCTTTCCCACCCTGCACTAAGACTGGAACAGTACTGCCATAATAGGTCGTCAGACCTGTTCCGAGTGCTACGCTCTTGACCTTGCTGATGAACATGATTCATTAAGGACAGTGTATTAGCTTCGAGGGCGTCCCTCCCCTCCCGGCAATACCATTCATTTCTGCCTTGTTCACCTTTTGATACTCGACTTTCATTCATATTCCCAATATGACCATACAATTAATCGAGGCATACCCCAAGTTTTGATCTTCTTTCAAACCGCATCGTCTTCGTACACATCATTGCTCAATCCATTCACAATTACACTTCACATACTTCGCAATTAACTTACCAGTCTCGTTTTAAATCTTAGCAGTTCTCTTGCTAGGCTTATGTATCATTAGTTGCACTAAGGAACTTAGGACTACAGTCCTCAAATTACACTCCTACTCTGAAAACCAACCCAACCAGACGAACACTTGAAACGAATTCAACAAAATAGAACGAAATCATTGGGAACGGCTACCTATTGATGAATGTAAATTGGATGTGACGTCTAATAAAATTCTGCTGTTACCCGTCCGTCCCGTTTGGTACCTATAAAGTATTCTACTCATTTGCGTCCGTCTATCAAAGTGTTAACCTTACTTTAAATCCATTTACTCAAAAATGCATGTAATGTGGTCTTTTTTTTTGACAACCTTGTTTGAGCAAAGTCGACCTTGCCGTTCTGTTTCAAGGAGCGGCCGGCAAAGTTTTGCTGGCCGCTCTAACAGGCCGGCAAAACATTTTGCCGGCCGCTATTTTGACGTTTCAACGTTTTAAAAAATTAAATCCAAAAAGAATTTATTTAGAACACAGCTGTTTGTACATAGGTATCTATAGAGATAGGTACAAAAAGATTTTATTCCATATTAGGCTGTATAGTTCTATCATTGCTCAAAAAAAACAAAGAAGTAAAAAAAGCGCGGTACAGCGAAAATTTTAATTAATATGTTTTTTATTTAAATTACTTGCTGGTTTTATTTAGATTAGGTACTTGCATTTTTGAGTAAAGCACTATACAAACCTTGGCCCACAATGACTGCTTCGCTGGTCCCGCTATGATTGCCTCGAGCTAGCCTAGCTATGCTCTAGGCCTTTCAGCTTGGCCATCATTGCAGCCCTTGCTGTCCTCGCTGTAAAGGCCTCGACCTACGGTCTCGGCCATTATCTCAGCTCGTCCATCAAGTGCTGCACGCTGACCGCGCTGTGTCGGCCTGGAGCTGCGCTACGCTGCGCTGTCGGCCATAATCAGCGCGACCAGCAAAGTAGTCATTATAGACCGCGGCAGTAATGTACTATTACCTAAGCTTCATATCTACTAACTTGTATTAGCAAAACTTTATTAGGACTGATAATTTCGAGAATAAATGAAAGAACAATGATGGTGATGGTGTGATTAAAAGAAAAGATCTTTTTTTTCCTAATTGTGTTTTAGTATTTTTTTTACAAATATTGCTAAAAGTTGCATTCAACTCTCTGGTAGCAGAGTCGTAACTCGTAATACCTATGTCATAATTTTATTCCTCAATGAAGCGACCCATACTTAGCAGTAAATGTTAGCATTTGCATCAGTAGTAAAAGTAGTATTTCAAATAGGAAAAAAACATCTTCATTCATAACCTAAACTGTGTTCGCATCCCTTATTTCTAGGCACCACAAATGCCCCATAAGCAACTGATTTCCACCACAACTGTACAGTTTTTAGATTTCTTACCTATAAACAAATGTTTGTTGCAGCCTATTGCATTCAAATGCCTTAACTTCGTCTCTTTTATACTTTTCTTGGATGCATTGTTATCCACACAACTAGTATAGCCGTTTCGGGATTCCTTCGATCGGAACTACTCTATCTTGAATTGAAAGGAGACGATCAGGGCCCAAATTATCATTCCTTGTGGACCCGCCTGTAGCATAATTAACTCCCGGGTTGCAAACCCTTATAATAGCAATATATAATCAATTTCGTGTAATATTGAGTTAAAAATTATATAATTTCCTGAATCTGATCATTTCTATAATTTCCTGAATCTGATCATTTATATAAGTTCCTGAATAGATTTATTTTAATAAACATTGTGTTCTTCACTTACAAAATTAACAAACAACAGCACATTTACAGTTTGTTACAAATTAAAATACTACTTATGAATATTTATTTACTAAAATCCTGATAAAACCAACTTGCCAATCATTTTCTTATCTTCTATCAGTTTGTGAGCCTCTCTTAAGTTAGCAGCGTTGATCGGGCTTATAGTTTTTGTCAGGGTACTTTTCAGCTTTCCCGCTTCCAACCACTTGGAAATCGTATCAAAAATTTCATATTGCCTGATTTTATCTTCAGTATTATACTTCGCTCTTGTGAACATACTTTCCGACACCAATGTTATGCTCTTGTCTTTCAATACTGCTATATTTACGGGGGCACTACTGTCGACAATCAAACAAATTCTACCTTGAGGCTTGATGACTTTCATCAGAGTGTCCCAATACGGCGCGGGGTCGAAATTAACAAGAATGAAGTCAACTCCTGCTCCAAAGCCATTTGCTTCTAGTTGTGGTATCAGATCCTGAGTATGGTTGAGAACGAATTCTGCGCCATATTCGCGTGTAAATGCTTGTGTTTCTGGTCGTGACGCCGTCCCAATCACTTTGAGCCCCAGCTGCTTACCGACCTGTGTCGCTACTGACCCCACCCCGCCAGCGCTGTTGATGATCAGCAAAGACTTGCCTTTGTCCTTTTCTGAGAGCTGCAATCGATCACAAATTGACTCGAAAGCAGTAAGCGAAGTGAGCGGCATTGCGGCAGCTTCTTCAAAAGTCCAGTTCTTAGGTTTTCTTCCCACTAAATATTGGTCAACAGCCATATATTGTGCATTAGAGCCATTTCTGTTTATATCGCCGGTAAAAATCACCTCATCGCCGACGTTGAATAAATTCGCATTGTCCCCCTTGGAGACAACGATGCCAGCGCCGTCCCATCCCAAAATCCGAGGCGATGTTTCTAAATTCGGTTTTGGAGCGCGCACTTTAGTATCAATGGGATTTAATGCCGTAGCCTTGACTTCAACTAACACATCAGATTTCTGAACACTTGGTAAACTTACTTCTAAATCGACTAGACTGTTGACATCGGTTATCGGCAAATATTTATAGAGCCCGACGGCTCGCATTGTTTTCGGTAATCTAAACATTGTGATATCTGGACTCGCGTGTGTAGTGATTGCGAGCAGAAATATAACTGAGAATTTAAAAGTGATAGTCATTGGTTGGCAAACAATCCTCACCCGCTTTGTAACTACATAAATTGTAATCTGTTGCTTATCAGCGCGAGTATTTAATAACAATTTCCAAAATAAGTCAGCGGGTGTCGCGACGGGCGTGTGTTTACTAATTGTGTAGTCTGAACATACTCGCACACCATGACTATACAACTTCGCGTTAGTTTGTAAGGCCTGGCACACATGGTTCGCTGTTGCCGCGTTATTCGTTTTCGTTCATACACGTTCAAGGTGGAACCTACAATTGTCATTAAAATGCATATCATCTTTGTATTTCAAAATGAAGTAATTTTAAGGTTGTTATTGTCTTCATGTCTTCTTAAACCAACTTGTAAATAACAATGTTTCTATTATTAAGTACTCATGTGTTTTAACTACTGATTAGCTATCTAGCATTAATCAGTGCTATCATCATTATTTCAGCCCAAAAGACGTCTACTGCTGGACATAGGCCTCCCCCAAGTGTGGCCACATTAACATTTTGAAGGGTTTTGCCATAATCGCCACGCTTGGCAGGCGGGTTGGCGATTGCAGTACGGTTGTTACAAAAGCACAGAGAACGCTGCTGCCCATTCTCTGCCAAATCTCTTAGTCGCCTCTTACGACACCCACGGGAAGATATGGGATGGTGCTATTCTTTACGTCCGACACCATACAGAGACAATCAGTGCTATGCCAATATGTAAGTATTATGATTTATGTATAATAGATAACATTTTCTTAAGGTGGAAGCGAAAGGGCAGCCCGCGAAATGTAAAGGGGTTGGCAGATTTTGTATGAAGGCTTTCTGCCTAACTGCCGCCATTTTTTTTTTCAAAATGGCGGCCATGCATAAAACCCGTATTAATCAATAGCTGGTATGAATACAACAAGTTTTGAATGAGAGAAATGATCTAAAGCGTCACGTTTCCAAGATATCAAAGTGAGAATCTATTCACTGAAATGGCACCTTCATTGATCGAAGTCAGCCACGCATAAAAGCTATGTCAATCAATAGCTGGCATCAATAAAAACAAATATTTTTTAAACAAAATCTTCTAAAACGTCACATTCCCGAAATAGCCATAAAAGTTGTGCTGATTGCGGATATTATAGCTTTCTTGGCATATATATCTGAAACTTGACACTTTAGAAGATGTTGTGTCATGCAAGCCAGTATCACCAGCAAAACTAGCCGATATTCAGTCCATTTTACATCTCCATATTCATCATATTACATCTCATTCCACAAGATGCACAGAATTTTTATAATAGTCTCATTTGTGATAATGCAAAAGACGAGATAGATGGAGTAGACGATGGATTTCGAAATCCAATTTGATGATAACGTCGAATAAACGCTCTTTCTATGTTTTTTTTTGTGAATTAATGCCTTATTACGATAACATAAATACATAGTTTCATTTATATTAGTAAATCCTGGGGTTGTATTTAAGAAAACCTATCAATTATTAAATGTTAAAAGGAACCACACTCACATTTTCTTAATTATCTAGTTAAGAGTATTCAGAGCAAATTTATATAAACATAAGTAATTTATCAAAAAGTTTAAATAAAGTAAATAACAATTTTATTTCATCTAACAGAGCTGCTCATGTTTTTGTAAATCCTTTGATATCTCAGAAGTGCGTGTTTGCTGGGTGGTTCCTTTTTGCATAAATACGGACAATTTAGGGCTATGCTTGGAGTTTGCTTGCGTGATCAAATCAGAAATGAGAACATCCGCAAGAGAACCAAATTTACCGAAGTAGCCCGAACAATTGCCAAGCTTAAGTGGCACTGGGTTGGGCACATTGCTCGCAGAACGGATAGACGATGGGGTCGAAAAGTTCTGGAGTGGCGACCACGAACCGGAAGACATTGCGTTGGAAGGCCTGCCACTAGGTGGACCGATGACCTGGTGAAGGTTGCGGGGATCCGCTGAATGCGAGTCGCACGGGATCGGTCAATGTGGCGACACTTGGGGAAAGCCTATGTCCAGCAGTGGACGTCTTTCGGCTGAAATGATGATGAGAGAAAATTCGAATTTCGCGGTCTAACCTGTCGCTTCCACCTTAATAAGGATTAACAAGTAACTCACGTCTTCATGTACTTCTAAAACCTGCCTTGAAAAACAAGGTAAAAATTACAAACAAATTACACATAATATGTATATATTATTCTAACCAACAGTCCTGCCGTCAAGCTTCACTCTTGGGTACTAAGCCTTATCCATTTCATATATATGTGACCTCGTGACATTGAACCATGTAAAAAAAAACGATGAATTAACTATTTGTGTCTCGATAGGTATGGCAACGTCTGTTTCGATACCGTTTACATATTAATTGACTCCAAACAACAAATAAAATGCGGAGATTGTCCTTGAACTGGGTCACACTAACTTGACAGTTCATACTGTTACATCAGCACTGAAAAATGTTGACTAAAACCGTAAAACGTCATTATTTGGGTAAAAACGTCATTCGAATTTTAATTTCTTATATACGTAGACTCATTATATTGCTTTAAATATAGTAAACATACGTCATCATCAAATCTGATAACGAAATAACAATTTTACTTATTCATAGTTATGATGCCGCGAAACAATTTTTTTTTTTTGTAATTTGTCGGTCAGTTTCAGGTTTTATGTTGAACAAAATATGATTCGCGGCAATAAAACGTGTGTATTCTTCTTCTTCTTCTTAGCGTGTCGATGGCAATCTAAATTGTGTCAGCCCAGAACTGACCCGCCCTCCTGTAGCGTTCATAAGTTCCTGTGATTAATAACCAACAGGCAGGACAAACAGGGTACGCAAAACAACCTGTTTTTTGATATCCACTAACCACCTATTCTAGGAGTTTTTGCATTATTTTTAGGTAAAAATAATACTAAAACTCCTAGAATAGGTGGTCCAAAAATGCATAGTTTCGGAGATATCATCAATAATAATTAAATTAGGTCAAAAATTGGCACCAGCATAACGAATCTTTACTTTTGCGAAGTTGCCAAATTCCGCAGTAATGTAGTAAAATAGTAGTAGTTTCATTGATAGATATGAGTAATTCTTTTTATACAAGACAATAATTCATATTTAAAGCTAAGAAAATGCGAAAAATCAAAAACAAAAAAAGTACGATTGAAACATAATTCATATTTCAGTTGATTCATTGATATGGTCTCAATCATATCCTAGAGTTATGGGATATCAAAAAAAAAACAAGTTGTATAGTGCCCCATCGTTTGTGGATCAGCACATTTACACTCCAGGGCAGAGTCATTAATGAATCTCCACCTGAGCAGGTTTTCCTTGCGACTAACCTGGGTCCGGAATCTATTTAAAGACTTCCAGGTCAGCCTTGGCAACTCATGTCCAAGTGGGAGACTTTCAGCAGGTAGAACGAATAGGTTAGGTTATTACTGCGGTCGGTTTAAGGCAACCAGTGATCCGACGTTTTATTCAGAGCTGTATCCACTAACTTTGCATGGGCTGAGCGGCTCCACCAGGGGCACGCAAATTCGCCAGCTGAAAAAGATAGCGCCAGCGCAGTAGTCCGCAAGACACGAGGCGGAGCACCTACTTTAAAGAGGCTAGTAGCCGTAAGAGACGGTTGCGAGTGTGCACGTTCTGCTGGTATGTGGATGGTATTGCAGTTTTTGCTGAAAGTCAATGATCTGTCCAGAGAAACCCAAGATGGACTTAGGCTTATCGCCGAGATCTGACTGAACGTATTTACAGAATTGTAGTCATTAAAATCAATACAACCCCTTTTACTTGGACAGTTGTATTGATGATTTTAATCATTATAACGTAACGCAGTAAATCCAGACGTATTACGGTGGCAAATCATATTTGAATAAACGTGTAACGTTATATGCGCAAAACCTGAAAATAGTTTGATCAGAATAACGAGCAGAATCAATTGAACCACTTTTTAATATAGGTCACATTTTTAAAAAATCTTCATAGAAAATGTTGCCCTGTCTATTTTTGTTCATAGGTCAAGCCATCACGTGCGCAAACCCGCCAAAATAGGTAAATAAACACAAATGTTTGTCGTTCAATTTAAATTTTCTGTTACGCGGGAAAAAAAGAAAGAAACGATCAGAATTGCCAGTAAAACTAAAAAGTAAAACTAAACTAAAACAGTAAATAAAACCTTTACGTTTTTTTAATGTTTTTTTTTTCTCGCAGAATTAGGTCAATTAAATTAAAAAATCATTTGTTTTTTGTTTGGGGTGCCTGAGGTTTTGCGCATTTAACGTTACACGTTGTATAATTGCATTCACCTATCTGCTCGCAGATTCGCAACTCGTAATACCTATGACGTCACTATTTTATTCGTCAATGAAGTGACCCATGTTGAGCAGTAAATGTTAAAGAGATAGAATTTACATCAAAAGTAGAAGTAGAACTTGAAATAGGACATAAGCCATCCTCATTCATACTGAAAACTGTCTTCGTGCGTGTCCTGAGTCATGACGTCCCTCATTCCTAGGCCTAGGCACTACAGGCCCTGTACACAACCGGTCAAAGTTTTTAGATCTCTTACCTATGTTAAAATTTTTGTTCACAGCCTTTTCCATGTTAATGGCTTTTCTTCGGTTCTTTTATGCTTTTATAATATGCATTATTATCCACAAAACCCAGCAAGTCTAGTCGTTTCGAGACTCCTTCGATCGGACTCAGTCAATCAACTCTACTCAATCTTGAATTAAAAGGAAACGAACAAGGCCCAAATTATCATCCCTTGTGGATCTGCCTGTACCATAGTTAACTCCCGAGTTGCAAATACTTATAATGGCAATACACACAATCAATTTGTGTTATGTTGACTTAAAAATTATAAAGTTCCTCACTAGATTTATTTCAATAAAACTTTGTGTTTCACATACCTACAATATCAACAAATAACAGCAAATTTTCACTGCGTACAAATTAAAATGTAATGTAAGTATTTATTTACTAAAATCCCGAGATAACTAGCTTGCCAATCATTTTCTTATCTTCTATCAGTTTGTGAGCCTCTCTTAAGTTAGCAGCGTTGAACGGGCTAATCGTTTTTGTCAGGGTACTTTTCAGCTTACCCGCTTCCAACCATTTGGAAATCGTATCAAAAATTTCATATTGCCTGATTTTATCTTCAGTATTATACTTCGCTCTTGTGAAAATACTTCCCGACACCAATGTTATGCTCTTGTCTTTCAATACTGCTATATTTACGGGGACACTGCTTTCGACCAACAAACAAATTCTACCTTGAGGCTTAATGGCTTTCATCAGAGTGTCCCAATACGGTGCGGGATCGAAATTAACAAGAATGAAGTCAACTCCTGCCCCAAAGCCATTTGCTTCTAGTTGTGGAATCAGATCCTGAGTATGGTTGAGAACGAATTCTGCTCCATATTCGCGTGTCAATGCTTGTGTTTCTGGTCGTGACGCAGTTCCAATCACTTTGAGCCCCAGCTGCTTACCGACCTGCGTCGCTACTGACCCCACCCCGCCGGCGCTGTTGATGATCAGCAAAGACTTGCCTTTGTCTTTCTCTGAGAGCTGCAATCGATCACAAATTGACTCGAACGCAGTAAGCGAAGCGACCGGCATTGCGGCAGCGTCTTCAAAAGTCCAGTTCTTAGGTTTTCTTCCCACTAAATATTGGTCAACAGCCATATATTGTGCATTAGAGCCACTTCTGAGTACTTCGCCAGTAAAAAACACCTCATCGCCGATGTTAAATAAATTCGCATTATCCCCCTTGGAGACGACGACACCAGCACCGTCCCATCCCAAAATCCGAGGCGATGTTTCCACATTCGGTTTGGGAGCGCGTATTTTAGTATCAATGGGATTTAATGCCGAAGCCTTGACTTCTACTAACACATCAGATTTCTGAACACTTGGTAAACTTACTTCTAAATCGACTAGACTGTTAACATCGGTTATCGGCAAATATTTATAGAGACCGACGCGCGACGGCTCGCATTGTTTTCGGTAATCTAAACATTGTGGTATCAGGAGTGTTTAGTGATTGCGAGCAGAAATACAACTGAGAATTTAAAACTGATAGTCATTGGTTGACATACAATCGTCACCTGCTTTGTAATTATATCAATTGTAATCTCTTGCTTATCAACCCGAGTATTGCATAACAATTTCCAAAATAACGCAGCGGGCGCGGCGTCGCAACGAGCATGTGTTTACTAATTGTGTAGTCTGAACATACTCGCACACCATGACTATACATTTAGCGTTAGTTTTTAAGGCCTGGCACACATGGTTCGCTGTTTACCTCATAACCCGTTTTCGTTCATACACGTAAACTAATAATATTTATATAAAATTTTGCGAATCATTTATGTAAAATGCCTGATACTATACGCTCTTAACAGATAACAAAACTCTAAACATGTTATCTGGATTAGTGAGGCACTGTGGAAGCTGTGATAGAGCTTAATTCAAAATGCTATCGTGCTCGTGCCGTACCTCGTCAAAGGCTTTTGCCAAGTTCAAATACCGGTAACTCTGAAATTGAAGATGAAGCAAATTGATTCAGTCATTTTTGGAGCATGGAATAATATGTTGTTTCATAGACTTAATAACATGATCGTGAAGGTAGGTACCTACCCTCTTTTAAAATCGGGTTACTAAGATTCTAAATTCATACGTAGTTGATTGCGAAAAAAGAACGAAGACATCTTATGGTGTCAACAATCTGTGTTTCTGAAAATCTTTTCCATCAGGGTTAAAAAGAAAGACTGGGTGGATGCTTGTACATTTATTTCTAATAAGATATGGCTCCTATTCTTCAATACATTACGTTCGTTACATACAATTATTAACATTTACACAATATAATACAAGCAGATCATAATATATCACAGAGTACGCGTAACAATTCACAATATGCGAAAAATAAACCTTTTTAAATATTTTTTAGCCTCAAAATACGTCGTATTAATTTTTTATAACAATATTTAGACTAAGGATACATATATTTTAGGAAAAAATTGCAATTTGTGATCATTAATCTATTTCCTATCTGAGAAAGTACTCGTAGGTCATCACCTCTCCTATGTAGTATTATTTTTCCATCTTATTTCAGATTAGGAAAGAGACGGAGGTAGACATCATGTTTAGCTCCGTCTCTTTCCAGCACTGAAATACCTGAAAGTAATAGTTTAAAATATGCATAAATGGGATGAACATTGAATGTGTCGTATCTACGTGAAGTTACTTTGCATCATTTATACAAGGTGAAGGGACACCGACGCAAAAACGGTTACCACCCACGGTTATCACGTATTCAATATATCATTCGGGACCACCCCACATAGAACACGTTACTTATGAAAATTACCCACATTGAAATTTAAAAAAAAAACAGCTGTTCCATACATTTTGACCGTATAGGTTTTGTAAGAAACAGCTGTTTTGTTTTTTAATAACCGACACAGAATCTTTATGTGGGGTTCAGTATGACGTACTAAACACTGTGGTTATTTGTAGGCATTTTAGCGTCGGCGGCGCGGTCGGAGTCCCTTTCACCCTGTATACTCTCAGTGACTATTCAAGGTACTTTGTACAAGTGCATGTGTTGGGTAAGAATGTGCCTATCTATTAATTATCATAATGTCGGTAAACCTAATGTAAATAGGCTACAAATCAAAGATTTAAATCGTTAGATGTGCTCTCACCATAAGTATTCAGGCTGCGCGAAAAATCGTCAACACGTTGTTGTTGAACGATACTATACGTTTTCCAGTACGTATGTATGATTGGGCGAGACAATAATAATATGTCTATTCAAATGTTCTTGCCAACGAAACAGACAAGTGCCGATTTGTGACGGAGTAGGGTGAATCTCACGATTTAAGGCTAATTGTGTAAAACTCAGAAAGTCACAGCAAAAACAAAAACAAATCGTGTTTAATTAGTAGTTTTTAAAATCATATATAAAAACAAATATGCGTTGCGCGCGAGAGACTCTTTTCAACGCCTGATTTACCTAACAAGAGCGAGTTATATGAACTTCGAATAAAATAATATTAAGTTGCACTAAAAATAATTGCATTTCATTAATAAAAACGTAACTGCGCGAATATTTCGACAGGCTGTCAAGTTTACTAGACTGGACCCTTAATTATTTGTTTCATTCGCAACTATATAAAACTGTGGATCCGAATACCTATCTAGGTCCCTTTAAAATGTAGGGAGCTGTGTAAGTTACATACTACTTAGCTGCTTGGTACCGATTTCATAAAATTAAATGTTAGCTATCTTTGCGCAAACACGGTTGTAGCACAGAATAAAAAGTAGTAGTAGCAACAGTAAGTTGATCGACCTACTGCTACCACCATTGGGTCAATGAACTTCATACAAAATGAAACCTCTTAGCAATAGCAGCAAATAATAATTTTAGTATTAAAAAAACATTTTCCGCTTGAAACATTTAAATACACATCAAAAGTTCTTTCTAAGCTGTAAATATTTTTATATCATTAAATTCTAAAACATTCAACATTGTAAAAATACATGTTTTTTTATATTATTATATTCAAGAATACTTAAGCTGCCTTGTTCAAGATGATTCAATTGAACGCCGTAGTCATTCTTAATTATAAATCACGAGATTTTGATTAAGTAGGTACTTACTAGTAATACAGACGATTAATTAATCTTACATTATGATTTAATAAGTACAATTTCAAATTAAATTAACTGGCGAGACTACACACAGGTTTTGGGTATCGATATTCACTCTTCAAATAATGGAATAAGTTATTTTTATTTTATATATTTTCGCTTTTTTCAAGATGTTAATGGTTGCCGCTATATTATGACGGGCTTGTATTTTGTCACCTGTTAAGAATAACCTACTCGATTCATTGTAGAATAGAATAATCATAACGAAAATCATTCATTCGTGGAGTTTCGCCTTTGAATTTAATTCGTCCTTGTAGAATTTACAACTTAGAACAACAACATTCAGAAACAGGGATTTAATAACACCAAGGATAAACAATTATAAAGTTCCTTAATATACGGACTGATTTTTGACAATTGGATCGACCTTGAAAAAATGAAAAAAAAAACTGCTCCATACATTAAGTATTGGTCGCGTAACTCGAAAAAAAATTATGGAACAGCTGAATTTATTTTCTCGATTTCACGATCGGCCCCATAGTAAGAGTTGTTCATTTTCATGAGTACCTACTACACGTGCTTAAAGTATTGCCAACGTGTAAAAAATCACCCAGTATTTGTAGGTAAATCTTATTTTACTAGAAATACATATAAGAAACAGCTGCGCATTTTTTTTTCATGAGTCTATCCTATAAATAATTTCATCATAAATAAATCAATCAATAAAATGTTCCAATAATTTACAATATTTCATGTTAATAGTGTTTTTTTAAATATTTTTCGGTCTATATATTTTATGTTTGATATGACATGACATGCTCCTAGATTTTCAAGGTAATATAAATACTTACACAATATTAAGTATCTAGGTATAAACCAGGTACAGTTTTCGTAATAATTTTGATAATTATTTATGAAGGTAATTCGTACCACAAGTTAAATGAAAAGTAAAAGAACAACATTAGTTATTTAAGAGGGAACAGGGCCTGCGAGGAATTTTAAAAATAGGTATTTGAAGGAACTATTGCCGTTGCCCTGGTATTGCCTGCTCCCGGAGAGTGCGATAGGGATAGCTGCACAGGCGCTGAAGCTCAGACCAATTATACATTTGTATGAAGACCCTTACAGCCCCTGTTTCCTCATACCACTTTGATATGTCCCGGCCATATCCACGAAAGTCTTTGACAGAAACCATTTTTTATTCTTTCTTTGAATGAATTGTTAATACTGGAATAATTTGTACTGATTACTTAAATTTTGTACGGTGTGCCTTTTTTATATTAAATGCACAATTATACGTTTACGATCTTTTATTTAAATAAATACATTCGTCAGTTTAAAATGTATTAAGCAGGCATCTGAAAATAAATATATATTTATTAGCAAAGCGTACTATTTTCATTTATTAGATACTTAACGTTCGGGCACTTCACGAAGCCAAGCTCTCTGTACATCAAATGCTACGCAGAAATATTTATATAGATAAAAATAAAAGAAATCCTAAAAGTAATAAACTTGGAGATAATTTCACGAATTCTACAGTAGAAACAATAAGCATGTTCTGTACAAATGCGGACATGAAAATTAGGTCGCATTCTCACTTACGTTTCGTCCTGAAAACTTTTCAAATAAAAAAAACGTTAGTTTGCAGAATCGTGATTGTTTCATTACTATGCACTTACTTGTCGTGACTTTCTAACAACTGCTTTTTTTCTAAAAGCAAACACATATACTTATAAACAGTTATGTTAACATTAATTTGAGACTCCATCATTCCGATTTCTCCTCTCAAACACATATTTTATAACTTCTTTTATACACAACACTCTTATATTATATCTGTAAGTAATGTAGTCTTGTAACAAATATGGCAAATCGAAAATTAAATTCTAGGTAAGAAGAAATCAATGCACGGCACTATAGCTAAAAACTAACATTGTAATACTGATTTAGGAAATTAAAACTGGCTGCGACGCGACGTTTCGACTTCAGTGCACAACTACCCAAGAAAGTCGGTTCTTGGGTCCTCCGGCGTCTATAATTCACTCATACATTGCACAATTTTCAAGAAACAATCAAATATAGCTCCTTAGGCCCAGTCTTCGGCCTCTGGGGAAGCTAACACGTGTTTCAGTTGTATCCTTCACGTAAGTGTCATTGCTCCACAATTCGGGTGGCGGCACCAACCTACCAAGACAAAGCTAACATTCTTCTTCTATATGCGTGTCTATGGGAATCTAAATTAAATGTGCCAACCTAGAACTGATCCAAAGCTAACATTGTAACAAAAGTTTCAAATCCCCTAAATTCATAATCATTGATAGCGTTTTGTTCAAATCTTGGGATTGAGCCCAAGATTGCACGCTGAGCAGTCGTGCTTGCTACCACCAGAAAAAACAACGAGACAGTCGAGTCCTATATTTTCTACTTGGTGACTGTTAGCATGCTCGTGACAACCTTCCAACTTCCTTCAATTGATTGCGCCGAAGCCACTGTCAGAGGACGTATGTCGCTCATGGTCAACAGCTTAGAGACATTGAAATGAACTTCAAAAACCTCGTGTAGTAAAGCCATCTTCAAATTTACTGCACAGCGTACATGCAGAAGTCGTGGGCCCCGGTACACTCGACGCTGGGCCTGTGTGTGGAGTCCCATATGCCAGGGCCGCATCGCTGGCACATCCCCACCAGGGTGCAGGGGATCCGGACTAGCTGACGGAACTGGTGGAGCAATCCTCTGGCCTTACGCAGGATGAGGCGCCCGTCCATGTACATTGCTGAAAGATGATTTTAAAAGCGAGTTTTACTTTTGCTTGAGAAAATTTGCCTGGCAGATTTCAAACAACCGTCTCAGCTCACATAGGCATAGTTTAAAATTGAAGTTTATGGTTAAACATTGTTGTAATTAGAACTTGCAAAGATCATACAACGACCACGGATCGACTGCCTATCCGAGATTCACAACCCAGTATCTGGTCTCTTGAAAGGACCATCCTCCTAGAGCCTTCTTTATTTATTTATTTATACAAATACTTGCTGCCCTTACAGTTTGCACCAAAGCGTGCAGCAAGCCAACAACATAACATTAACTAAAGAAAGTAACGCAATAATTAAGCATAGCTTTATTGCTGGAACACGTCGAGATCCGGTTCCTGAGTAATCAGGGCGTTTAGCACATTTATCGCCTGTTCGCGAGCAGTTTGGGTACGCACAGAGGGAGGCGCGAACAAGCCCCGCGAGGCACGAGGCTTCTTGGTAGAAGATGAGTCATTCAGTGAATGCTAATGGTAGGAGAATGAAATAAAAGTAGTTACGAACCTCATCATCATCTTCCTGACCTTATCCCATTCTAGTTGGAGTCGGTTCAACACGTTGTCTTCTTCCATTCTCCTCCGCAGACGCCACGGTATCATTTACTCCTTTCGCTTTCATACCATTCCTTACACATCCATCCATCTTTTCTTTGGACTTTCTCTCCCTCTCCATCAATCAACAATAGTAGTTACGTACCTAAAGAACTAAAATGCAGCAGCATCTCGTCAGTGTTGAGGTCCTGTGCAATGACGTCGTCTGCGTACACAGCGATGATGGCCAGGCAGAGGAACAGATGGAAGTAGTCCGTCTGGTAGTTGGCCCAGCAAGCCTCCCACATTCGAAGCGCAACTGCTTCTGTGAACTCGCGCTTGAAACATCTGGAATGTTACGAAGGTACCAGGTAAGTAGCTGCATAATGACCAGCGTACAGCAGGGACGGGACGGCAGAGGAATTTATCTTTACCCGATGGAAATTCATACGTTGCTATCGTAACAAAATACAGATTCCAATGTTCAATGCCGCGAAAGGAAATCCCTTTGATGGCTTGGTGTCGATATCTAAACGTTGTAATCTATATCTTGTTACAACGAGCTAAGTATGTAGTCCAGAGCCGCGTCCACAAGTTGTCCGTACCTACCGATTTGATCGAACCATAAATACCTTAAAATATAACAAGGGCCCAGTAGAAAAATAAAATCCTATTTTTTGTTAGGGATGTAGATTGGTACTCTATTTTAAGCTCTTAATTAACAAAGTGCTTTTCATCAAATTTAATTAAGTAGGACGAAGGGGAATAGGTTCGGAGAAAAACTTGAAAAGGTTCAAGATTAATTAATTTTGGAAAGCCTTTCAATTTTTTTTATTAGCAATTAACGGTAAATTTCCACGAAATAACTTCAATTTACGACTATTTCTCTTACCTATTTCGCTAAACGATTTTCTTGGTAACAGTTTTTCTTTGAAATATTTTTCTACGGCGACGTAATTTTAAGCCAACGTAAAAAGGTCAAACGCAACAAAGGCCAAACTGCAACGGGGGTAATCTGATAAAATCGGATAATACTTAGGCAAAGGCAACATTTTGCCTTTGCCTAAGTATTATCCGATTTTATCAGAAGACGTGTCCTTTGTCATTACAAAGGATACGTCTTCTTCTAGGAATAATTAAATTCCATGTAGCTTTGATACCTCCCTTTGTCGATTGGAGCAGGGATTTGCGTGGGGGTTCAAGATGAATGAAGAATAACAAGTTACTGAACATCGGAAAGGTTCTGCGTAGGATGTTATTAGGTAACCTTACCGCGTAGACTACGCATATACAACCTACAGATTAAAACCCTTCGTGGAGAGAAGAATACCACGAGGCAATGGTATACCTTCTGATCCTAGCCTAGGCTTAGACAAGCTTTAAAAAATGGTGATATGATAAAGCTACTTGACTCGACTTAATTAACTAAGTAAGGCCTTAGCTAAAAATTTAACAACTGGAGGTCAAATATTTTCTTCTATTGAAATAGCTAGGTTTTTAATGGCAATTCTTTGAGAAGTAGCTGATTCTCGGAACAATGCAAGTGTAATAAACTTGGACAAATCTAAGTATCGTGCAGTCGTGTCCTATCAGATAAGTGTTTGATAACTTTACGAGCTAGAGCTATAATAAGTAAAATGGGTGCACCACAGTGTAACTGTTGTCGATGCGGGTTTAACCAACTATATGGGGGTACAGGTTTTTGCTCTCCATTAGAAGGTACCAAGATACTTACAGAAGTATCCAACGATGACAGAACAGTAATTCCATAGCGTCGACATGTTTTTCCAAATGCTTGTAGAAATGTGGCAACATTATCCTTATTAGTTCACGTAGGTAGCTCTGAAATGAAAAGGTGGCGCGTAGGAGTTTTCAATAACGTCATAATAAAAATGTTTATAACATAATATCTTTGTAATCAGATAGGTATAGAGTGATAAGATAGGATTGGGTACCTGTGACTCAGTATAGATTATTGGTCACATAAAGGATTAAGGATCAAAATATATATCAAATTCTTTAAATAGTTACTTAGTAGATTAGACTATACAGGATCTTTTGTACATCAACGTTTACTCTGTTGCTGTGAATTCGGGTATATACACAGAGCCTCGGCATATAAATTTTCGTCGGTTATAAAAAACAACTATTTCAAACCCCTTCACCGTCTAAGTACTTATTAATAATCTATGCTAGGCAAGTTCTACAAAATGATCTTTATGAAATTCAATAGGATAGAAGTATTCCTATCGATTTATTTTTCTTTTAACACAAATTAACATGATTATTTTCTACCCATGTTAGATAAGCATCTTGTTAAGAGCGTTTATACCCTACAGCGTTCCATACAAACTTTCAAGTCGTTATTTTCCGAAATCACTGAACAGATTCTAATGAAACTTCCTACGCATAAGCAGTATACATGGTCTAAAAAGTTACAAAAAAACATTTTCGAAATATCTTTTAAAAATGAAGATAATTGGAAATTTCTGTTTCTATAGATAATTAAAAATCGGTCTAATTTAGCTGTAACATTATTTTTCGAAAATGTTTTTTAGTAACTTTTTAGACCTATGTATACTGCTTATGCGTAGGAAGTTTCATTAAAATCTGTTCAGGCATTTCGGAAAATAACGACTTGAAAGTTTGTATGAAATGTCGTAGGGTATAAACGGTCTTAAAGGCAGGTTACGAAAAGCTAACAAGGCTTTATTGATTTGCCTTCAAAGCTCGCATAAATAATAAATTCGAGTCGGTAAACAACCGACTAGACATAGGTACTTAAAAGTAACTGAAACGATCAACTGAATTTATTTATCGTGAAATATCTGTGTTTTCTGTAATTCTTAACTGAAGAGTACAAAACCGTGTTTCAAAGTTGACTGAGCTGAACACAGTTGAACTCATTATCATCATCTGCCTAGCCTTTCCCAAACTATATTGGGGTCGGCTTCCAGTCTAACCGGATGCAGCTCAGTACCAGTATTTTACATGAAGCGACTGCTTATCTGACCTCCACAATCCAGTAACTGGGTAATTCGATACCCCTTAGTAAAACTGGATGTCAGACTTTTGGCTTCTGACTACTCGTAACGACTGTCAAAGATCTAGAAATGACAGCCGGGACTAACGGTTTAACGTGCGCTTTCCGAGGCACGGAGGAAACTCGGTATTTAAACGTCACCCATCCACGGACCAATCTCGGCAAGCACGGCTAAACCTTAAAGATCGACCCGTGCGGCTGTGATTATTTAGCCATGAGCTCCTCAATTGAACTATGCAAAGTAAAATTTCACGTGGTTTTACCCAATAGGTTTTGCATTTTTTTGGCAAGACAACGTTATTATTTAAGTACTTATTAATAAAAATTAAGTAGTAAGCCTTAAAAATTACGTTAAAACGAAAAAAAAGGTTACGGTAAAGAAAAAAGCCGACACCAATGAAGCTATACGATAACTATTCGTTTACCTACATTATTTGACAGTAAACAGTTGTATCTTACAAGATTGTTATCCATATCGTTGTCGGTGGGGGTGCACACGAATATGGCTCTCTGCATCAGACCCACGAAACACCAGAAAGCTTCGGCCTCACATTTTATCTCGCAGAGAACTGGAGCTAAGAGGTCACTCATTCCTTGTGTATAGCTGTGAAATAAAATAAACACTCAAAGAAAAATATCTAATAGACGTTGCATAATATGAAGCTAAAACAGTGTGAAACAGAGATTCGCCTATAAACGTTCCTTAACACGAACTTTGACTAATATTAAGTTGTCAAAGAAACGGCAACATACTAAGCCAAAACTTGATTATAAATCTGCTCCTAAGTGTGATTAACAAGAATTCAGTGGAGTGGAGTTCTATGGTTTTTCAACATACTTATCTCTTCTCTGCTCATCATCATCAGCCTATAATGGGGACACAGGCCTCCTCTCTATGAGAGGGAGTGGGCTGTAATCCACAACGCGGGCCCAGTTTGGGTTGGTAGATGTCGCATGTCTTCGAATTTTTTGTTCTAGGACATGCCGGTTTCCTCACGATGTTTTCTTTCGCTGCTCCCCTCCATTAAATTAAGACCAAACTGCGCAGAAAATAACCCGTAGACTCTCAATCGGGTAATACTAGATATCTTGTAGGCCAGCAATGTGCAAATGCACATATAAAATAAAATCGTCCTGTAAGATGACCTTTGTGTTCAACTCAAACACACACAGAATGACGTAGGCCTTGAATGCGAAACAGTTCCATACGCAAGGGCCAATGACGCTGCTTTTGCAGGTACCTGCTCATTAATTTAATTGTACTCACTGTTGGGTATAATTAACGTTTAGTATGGAACAATGAGCGCCGCAATACGGTATACAAAGCCGCTGTGTCCTGGTAATTAACAGAACAAAACAATTCATTATAATTCTTACCCTAAAACAGGATTATAAACAGCGTAGTTCAACAGTATATTCTTCATAATTTCTACGTTGTAATTATTATCTCCGGCGAAAAATGGGTTGCCTCTGTCCGTTCTGACCACATCTTTCTCTATCACGCATTGCACTGTTTTCCAGAAAGTTGCATGTTGTTCAGGAGTCATCTTTTCCAGTCTTCTTCTTGAAATTTCTTCGTACTCTCTCGCCCTGATCTGTAGAATTATCTCCCTTTCATCGTAAGTAGAGTTGTATGGGTAACAGTGTAAGAGGAAAGGCCAGACTTCTCTCCTCAGTTCCTTGTCCAGTCCTCCGAAAAAGTCGCATTTCCTCAAAAAGAGGTCATCTTCGATAACTCCCTTTCCATTCATAATCTTACCGTAGAACAGTTCGGGAGATATTTTGGGAAGTTTCCCTTCTTCAGGATGTTGTTCAGACTTTTGTACTTCCGGACGGCATACCATAAAATGACGGTAGGGCAGGTTGGGCTCTTCAGAACCTGCAGACACAGTACCTACTTACATTAGCAGAGTTTCAAGTATATTGTGAAGATACTATAATAAAATTCTAGTAGTATTTTTACCTGGAGTAAGTTTGATGTTGTGTAGCAACGAGTGCCACCGATGGAGCATTTGAGCCAAATGATCCAGGCCGCCGTGATGGAAATGAAGTATTTTGTACTGAGACTCCCGGGAGGCCACCACAAGCTGCCCGCATGTGCAGTTGTCATCGTTGAAGAACAGTCGCAGCGACCGCATCTGGCTCAGGTCTACTGAGAACCTGGTGGAGGGTGTAGATTAGTAAAAGAAAGATAAAGTTGGAATGGATGGATGTTGAAAATCCAACATTGCGTTTAGCCACGCAATCAAATGTCACTTAATAAAGGAACAAACGTACATAAAATTACCAAGAAACCATAAAGAAAATATCTACTTGGGTACACATTAGCAGTAAACGTGTTATCCGATCTAGATGCGTGTTTTCATGCGGCACTAATTCACGTAACATGTCCCGTTAATAACACTAAAGACTGGAGAAAAACTCGAAACAAACGTTACCAAGCTGTTACATGTAAATGATCCTAGTCGCGAATCGTGTAACTCACACGCGAACCGCAATATTTAACAATCGGGATAAAGATTAATGTGTTCTACGTTTGCAATAAGTTTAACTTGACTGTAGCCTTCGTCTCTAAGGAGTAAGACTGGCCGATTTGAATCTGAGGTTCTGTTTGGTAAAGTTTTATTTTCGAAAATGGCGGGGGCAGGCGTATTTTCAGAATTATAGTAATTAAAATCATAACTAGTTACAACTCTCTAAAGTCATTCAATACCACCATTCAATGATAATTTACTTACTTACTTACTTACTTTATGACTATTTCATGAAAAAATCACAAATCATATTTTAAATCAACGAACAACCCAACGACACTGACATATTCAGCATATTATGAATAATACTAACATAGGGTGTGCATTACCACCACTGCCTTCAAAGCGTTAAACGAAAAGATCGTGAGGACATCCACCAACCCACCCCAGACCCCCGTGGTAAATTACGGCCTTTGTCTGAGGGACCTGTGCCTATTTTAGTTTGTGCCATTGGCTGATTATGCGTTGCGATTATGGCAAAATCCCCCTTCTTGGGGGAGGCCTATGTCCAGCAGTGGACGTCTTTCGGCTGAAATGTTGATTATGATGATGTAGTTTCACCGCCTAAATGCACAGAATTTCTAATTGATACGAAATCTCATGTGTTTCCCTTCGATCAATAGTAGAACTATGGATCGAAGGTGTTTCCTGTCGTATTTGGTCACCAGATTGAACGGAAAATTAGACTATCCTGCATTCCATTTATGCAATAAGTTCATCACTCAGTAACAGTTATCTATTTCTAGCTACTTAGTTAATACCTAATGCGGTATTGATGTCCGGAATCAGGCCCCCTATTCACAAACGCTTGGATTCGATTTCGATTCGAAAAGCCGTATGTCTATCTCGGTCGCTTTCGTGATGCCAAAACAAGCGAAACGAAGCGTATGTGAATACGGGGGATGTCATCGTATTAGACGAAAAACTATTATAGCACAGTTACTCGGCACCCTATTAAGTATGTCACGCTCCTAACATGATATATTAATTAAGTTATCGAGCCCCAATACATGTTCACTGATCCCTTTCATGAGGAGCTAATAAAAGGATAAAAAATCCTCAGAGGAATAATGGATGTCAGAATTCGAACCATATTTCTTATGCGTTGGAATTTACAGTTGATAAAAAATTGCGATAGCACAAAAGAGGGGAGGCTCATACCCTGGAGTGAGTGGAACAAGGCTTACTAATGGTGATGATGTTAAATTGCAAGTAAATCAGTTATTCCATGCCAGATAAAATCTAGCCATTTTTCAATTAAATGTTGGGGACGGCTTCCAGTCTAACCGAATGCAGCTGAATACCAATGTTTTACAAACAGCGACTTCCTAACTGATCTCCACAACCCAGTTAGTACTGGGTAATACGATACCCCTTGGTAAGGCTGATTGTCAGACTTACGGGCCACCGACTACCTGTAAGGACCTATGGCAGTTAATCTGGGATATTATATGAGAAATATATACTTAATTTGTTATTAATTAACGCATGCCTACCAACTAAGAACTTCCTCTGGCTTACTGCCAGCTAGCCTATGTTGTTTCATTTAAAAGGATATCACGACCTACTGTTTATAAAACATGTCTAATAGCTTATATAACCTCATCCAAAATAATAATTATAGCTCAGGATTACATTAAATGGTAAATATGACTTTCTATGACATGTCTACCTTCATTGTATTCCTAACTAGAAGAATTGTTAACAGAACGACATCGCAACGCGACGGCAGTCTTACTTAATCCTTTCGGTATTTATCGACGTCAGTCTTAGAACTATGTTTCAATGAGTTGTTTGACAATATTTACTTGATAACACCTCATTACAAGAAAACAGTCATCATCATCATCATCAGCCATAATGTTCCCACTGCTGGGACACAGGCCAGGTGTAATCCACCACGCGGGCCCAGTGCGGGTTATTAGTTGTCACATGTCTTCGAATTTTTAGTTCTAGGACATGCCGGTTTCCTTCAAAGTTTTTGAGGGCAGCGGCGATGAAATAAATTACACAAAGTAATGCGCCTGCCTTTGTTCGAACCCACGGCGTTGCTATAAGAAAACAGTATTTATATGTGCGACTGAGACTGACGGACTGAGAGGTCCCAACAAACCATCCCATGCGATTGAAGAGGATACAGCATGTATATTTATTAGGTATAGTAAATATAGGATTTTTTTGCAATGCTATTAAATAACCCAATGCCTACCAACATGGCAGGACTGACGCAGGCTTGTCGCCACCTGGCACAACTTACCTACGTATGTACCTAGGTATTGTTTTTATAAAGCATTTCTTGTCACTCCAGCCTCATTAAAAATCAATTCATACCAGGCGTAAGTAGGTACATAATATTATTATATGTATTGTATTCACAGCTTGGCGAAATGCAAACGAACGACGACAAACTCTTACATAAGTGCACGTCCCAATTACACTTTGACCTTTATATTTTCTAGATTTATCCACTAGAATAACGTAGAATTTTATGTCCAATATGGCTCGTTCATTCTATAGTAGCTTAGCATTCAAGAGGGGTGAAGTTTCGAGGGTATAAATGAGTTGTGCGAGCAATAATGACATTCTTGGCACGGCACGCGGCATGTGGCTGGAGGAATGCAATCGGTCGGCGAAAGGAATAGGGGTGGGACTATGCGACCTTGGAAACGCCTTTTAACAAGGATCAGTATAATATAATAAAGGTCATTAAATGGTAGAAACGATAAGATATCTACATGGTAAGGTCAAAAAGTTGCCGGCACCAATTATAAAAATTAAGTATTAATTTCAAAACAAAAATGGATTGAAATAAAGGGAGACTATTACACATTTATTTCACAATAAACTATTAAAATTATATTACATATGTACATTATTTACAAACTGCAAATAGATATAAAATAAAAATAAAATATGTAGGTACAAGTATCAAAATTACAGGCTATATTGAATAAAAATATTATTTTTTTACTGTGGTAACTAACTAACAATTACATCGGCCCAGCTGTTTGGCAACTACATCGGGGTCTTTCGGGAGCTTTCAGTAACCGGATTCTGCTGTCTATCAGTATTTTTTTACATGTACCACTGCTGTTCTGATCTCCACAATACAGTGAATGGATAATTCGATACCTTTTGGCTAGAGTGGTTGTCCGGCTTTAGACTATAATCTAAAATATTCGTAACGTTTACGCATAGAAAACGTGTAAGTATAACCTTTTCACTAAGACACAAGAGAATACGTTTCGGTAATCGGTCTAAATTTAGTAAAGACATCATCTGATAGTCAGTGCAAGTTTTAAACTAGTTTTCGAATCGTCCTAGACGTTATTTTTAATGACTTCATACTGGAGAACCGTAGATACTGAAGAAACAGCTTGTATTCACATACCTTGTTGAAATAAATAAACTTCTCAAAACAAACTACCTTTGTATTGGCTTATCCATTAATATGTTTACTAACAAAGTAAACCAAATTCGTAAACCTTGGCGCAAAGGATTGGCAAGAGCTTGCCTTAAGAGCGTTTATACCCACCCTACGGCATTTCATACAAACTTTCAAGTCGTTATTTTCCGAAATGACTGAACAGATTTATATGAAACTTCCTACGCATAAGCAGTATACATAGGTCTAAAAAGTTACTAAAAAACATTTTCGAAAAATAATCGCCTAAGGGCTATAAAGGGATAAAAAGCGACTCAGGGACTTGCCAGAGAATGTGTAGCAGCGTTCTCTGTGCTTTTGTAACAACCGTACTGCGATCGCCAACCCGCCTGCCAAGCGTGGCGATTATGGCAAAACCCTCCAAAATGTCAATGTGGCGAACTGGCGACACTTCGGGGAGGCCTATGTCCAGCATTGGACGTCTTTTGGGCTGAAATGATGAATATGCTCCACTTTCAAAATATACAAGAATTAAGCGCGATTATTGCATCGAGGCTCCTATACCTATGCGGACGACGAATATGGGGTTAACTTGAACTTGAACTAAAAAAGGATAATTTTTAAATAAATCATATTTTTACTAAGCTGAAAATAAAAGGATTTGATGGCATTTTAACAAGCAGACTAGCAATCGTTATTGACAGCGAGTGGGCGTGCTCGACCCGTCGCCCGTCATCCCTCGAGGGCCCTTGCGTGTCATGGATTTATTTATTCAACCTATTCGCTAAACGAAAAGGCTATTTATAGATAATTCTCTACTCTTTGTACTTTGGACATATCTGTAGAATATTACTGTCTTATGATTGATGATGGATCCATTAATTATGCCTTATACCCAAAATCTACCCACATATAATCGTGGTTGCCCTCTCAGTATTTTTTTCACAATTCCACTTGTGGATCTAGTTTTGGGGATCTAATTATGAGCATTTCTTAGACTATAATCATTCACTTATTTCTAAAAAACTAAGCGCTGGAACTCAGGTTACAGATTGGCTTTATTTGAATACCAACCCGAGCTTACCTAAGTATCCACGACCATACAAACGGTGAACAACGAATTCACGATATCTATGCAAAGCTGGGAGGATCCCCTACGTATTAGATTTCTTTGGAAAATGAAAATTAGAGCTCACAAATAGGCTTAAACATTCAACCGAGCGAAAACAATATGGTAACCTCAGAACTGAAAAAAAATAAACTCTATTATTTTCGTTTTGGATGAAAGCCGGTTTTTAGGGTTCCTTAGCCGAATGGCAAAAAACGGAACCCTTATAGATTCGTCATGTCTGTCTGTCTGTCTGTCTGTCTGCCTGTCCGTCCGTCCGTATGTCACAGCCACTTTTTTCCGAAACTATAAGAGCTATACTTTTGAAACTTGGTAATTAGATGTATTCTGTGAACCGCATTAAGATTTTCACACAAAAATAGAAAAAAAACTATTAATTTTGGAGTTCCCCATACATAGAACTGAAAACCAATTTTTTTTTTCATCTAACCCATTCATGTAGGGTATTTATGGATAGGTCTTCAAAAATGATATTGAGATTTCTAATATCATTTTTTTCTAAACTGAATAGTTTGCGCTAGAGCCACTTCCAAAGTGGTAAAATTCTGAAAATATTTTAGTTTGTAGAACGTAAAAAAAACTATCAACGAAAATTGGTTTCAATAAGATGTTTAGTTTTTGAGATATGGGACTTTTTCATCAAACTGCAGCAGTAACTTTGTTTTTCATTAACATACTATGAAAAACCAATTTTGCGGTTGAGTGGAAGTTTACTAACTAATACTACTAACTAATGAATGACAGTTCAAAATATTGTTTGGGGCTATGGAACCCTGTGTGCGAGTAAGACTCGCACTTGACCGGTTTTTGTATATGATTCAGGTTCTTTCGTAGAGTTTATGAAAATCCAATAGGGAATTCGAGATCGATTTCTTTGGGATAAGTTTGTCTGATTGGGAACTAAGCCCGTAAGCCCTAATCGTACTTTGGATACCCTGGCCGTAAAAAAACAACAAGACATCACAAAAAAGGAAGCTCAAAAAAAAATCCACTGGTGTGAAACATAACAGGTGGCTAGTCAAAATTTACAAACAGTTACTTTATTTTTATGAAGGCAAATCACACGCACGAACAAGTTGACATAATTATTCAATAATTAAAATACATTTGACTCACCTTCGACATTTCAAAGGAGCTCGTCTTTGCGGCACTGGTGAACTATGAACGCTGTCAGGAAACACCAAATTGTGTTTCAAAGCCAAAAACTCCGGAGTACTCATCCAATTTGGGTTGCCCTCGTCACATGAACTCATTGACAGTGACCTAATAAACCTGTCCCCTGACAGGGAGTCAGGGGTCAAATCTACGTTCTCTATTGTTGGATTAGCGATTGTTATGTTCACAGACGTCATCGACTGTGATCTCACGTGTTGTTTGTCGTACACAAACACCTCATCCCTGGACTCATCCTTCTCAAAACTACTGAAAACATTATCCTTTACAGAATCTATTGACTTTACTGTAGGCTTAGAACTAGAGGACAACTCGTCTTGAGTCGTATCATTGGGAGTGTATCTTGTATCAGACGATTTTATACTATGTTTATCAGAGTTAGAATTTAAACTTGTAGTTTCTGAAGAATCAGAAAATGCATGTTCGTTGTTAGCGTCCATTTTAGCGCTGTTCATATTACTGCGTGATTTGGGTATTTCCTTCGGATTCGCCGGTTTACCAGTAACTACTAACTCATCGCTCGGACTGGTTTCTACGGCCGAAGGACATTTACGCAGCGTCGAATTCGGAATCCAGTTGAGGAAAAGCGTAGGTCGTTTGGCATTATTATGCTGGTCTGTAAAAACTTTAGTAGTGACTGTGAGGTATCCTGGGTGGTGTACGATATCTAGTTCATGCCTGGCGACGGTCGGTGGATGCACGCACACATTGTTCTTGCAAAACAATATTTCATTGTCGACGTAATCAGGGGGTTCTTCATTGTCGTCGAACTCTAAACCGAGGAAGTAGCTCGAGGCTCGTTTCAAAAGTTCTGGCAGCGGCATCTCGCTGCAGGATATGTTCACATTTCCTTAAAATATTAATGCACGATTTATTTACTGCGGCGCGTTATCACTCGCGACAACCTCATTCAAGCGAGGCTGTGTGGGTACTACGCGCATGTAAACACCTACACAGCTATGTTGATAACGTCGTATTGATCGGCCAGCGCGAATAGAACCGCCCGGAATGGCAGCGCACTCGGACCAACGTCACAGCTGTGTCACTCTGCAACTTGAACGGGTAGCATGTGTGTCAACGGTTGCTTTACACTGAGAATCGATTGAAGCACTAATACTCATAACATTTAATTATGCAATAATATGATAAGTAATACTGGGCGTATTCCGTTGAAGCCACTGTATTCCGTTGAAGCGCCTAATTCAAGCTTGAAGCCTTGTTTGGTTCTATTATATACCCTATTTGAGAAACATTAAAACGTCGAACAGCTGTTGCTGTTCCTAGTACTTACTTATAACATAGGTACCTAATGCGCCATACAAGGCTTACCTACAAATATGCTGCACGGGGTCAACTTTACCTAACCATTAACTTTTTTCCTGAGACTAAGTCCGATTTTACTACGCACTACTACGAGGAACCATACCATACGGTACGTATACTTAAATAAAATAAAAAGCCTTTTATTTCTCATCTCAAGTAATTTACACACTAGACTATAACTTATCCTAGTTAGTTAGTGTTAGTTTTTATTATTAAGGGTTGGAGATGTAGCCCCAGTACGAGTAAAGGCCTCCTCCATCTTTTTCCACTTTTCGCGGTCCTTGGTAAGATTTAGCTAGTTTGAGCCAGCAGTCCTTGCTATATCATCAGCCCATCTTTTCCCGACCTTTCTTTTGTTCGGTGGTCGGCGTGGTCCTGTCCATCTCGTGGCTTGAATAGTCCATCTGTCATCAGTTCATCACCGAGACGTGCGACATGACCAGCCCAACGCCATTTTAGTGCTAGTGCTTTTGTAAGAGCATCTGTCAGCTTCGTCCTTTTTCTGATGTTTGCACTTTTTACTTTCCGTATTTTCCTTAAGCCTAATGTGCTTCTTTCCATCGCTCTCTGTGTAGTCACATATTTCTGTTTTTTTCTCTATGTGTGGACCCAAGTTTGACACCCATATAATATGTTTGGTAACAGACATATACGTATACTTATGTATATCTATCTACTATCTTCTTCTTTCTTTCTATGTTTTATCTTTTTGGTTCTTCTATCTGAAGGTGCCTACAGAAAAGTAGCTTATTAGTTTGTCTTTACCATTTATTCTTTCTCTCTGTCTTTTTACCTTGCCAAACTTTGTCTCAATTCAATGTTGTGATGTTTTCACCAACCTCGCGAACCTTCCGCCGTGGATGGGCTGCGCAAGTGTGCATGTCGTGGATCTACCACATAAGGCTGATCCTCATTAGTGCGTTGCGTTGCGTCTTTGCTACGTTAACGCTGCGTCGTTTTACAAATATCTTTAATGACATGCCACATTATGAGCTAAATCGTCGCACGCGACGGTTCAACGGATCGACGGATGAGAGACGAAGGAGGGGGAGAGTGATGCGCTGCGTTGTCGGAGCTCCGGTGAGACAACGGACAGTATTCCACTGCTGCTGCGGAGATATCCAGGATCTTTTATTCTTTCTACGTTTGTTTCGGCGGTGGTCTGAATAAGCAACAATAGAACACGCTTGTAGTTCAAATGTCGAATGAAGACTGAAATCTACTTTGCTGCGGCGCTGCACGCGCTGCGATGGCGTGGTAACGCGGGGTGGCATGCAATGCGTTGATCCGTTGCGACGACGACGCAACGCACTAATGAGGACTCAGCCTATGCGTTCCATTTCCTCTATTTCACGCTGATAATATCATAGCCCAAAGCTAGTGTTTAATTAAATTAGAAAAAAGGAGGTAGCAGAACATTTAAAGGCAGCAAAATTCTGAAAAGCTACCGGGATGGCAGCCCTTCAACGTAAATCTAATGGTTTAAACCAAACTGTTTGGTTTGTAGGGATGACTGTTGCATTTAAGAAACACCCTGTCGAAAACCCTAAGGCTTCGTATGCACAATAGTTGCCTTGCTTAGCACCTAGAGCCTAGCGAGTAGCGAAGTGAAACAAACGTTCTAGAATTTTCTCGCCGCTATGCGCGATTGGTGGTTGGCGCCTTCGCTAGCCAGTGACCAAATAATAAGTCAATAAGCTCTTACTGTTATGCGACCCACTGAAATGGTCCCTTGTTCTAATAAATCTCCAATGGCTCATTCTCACAATTTATGTTGGAACAGCAACTTACTTATCTAATCATACAAGCAAGTGTAGGAAGCTGCTGCTTAAAATGTAAGTACAGCGATAAAACAGATTGTGGTGTGTGAGAGATTATCAGTAAAATTATTATCTAAAAATGATAAAAAAATAAACAATTTCAGATAACATTTAAAACATTATCAATGTAAAACGGAACGCAAATTATCTTCCTAAAAAACCCGCAAGATGGCGTTTTCCTTGCATAATTTATTGACGCATGCGCCACACATTGCAATCAGCTGTCAGAAAGAACATAATCACGTAAAAAACAAAATTATTTGTGTCTTTAGATAATTCCCGTCAATATGGCGGGGCAAAATCCAGGTTCGCCGACTGACTTTCAATATTTTTACGAGGATGAAGTGTATAAAATCAACAATCGCGGTCAAGTGGTCTTTGGTCTGGTACTCGAGAACTATGAAGCCAACTCCAGCGATCAAGAGAGCGACATTGAAACACCTATCCAAAAAGGCGAAATTCGTGTTGTCTGGCACCCTTCCGGCACCGAGCGAGTCATATCCGAGAAGTCGGTAAGCGAGGACAATTACAAAATATCGTATTTGATCTCACGCGGTGTTTGGCACTTGCGCACCGTAGTAGTTATTGAAAATATATTATGGCCTGTACTAGCGAGTACAACAACCCCTAAACCCGGGGCGCCAGTAAATTTTCTTGAAAAACACATGATTTGCCCTTGAACACGTCAAAACGGCAAAACAAGGTATGAACTTCATTGAAATTGAATCTACCCTCAAAATTTAGAAGTAATTAGAGCTATTCCACAATCTTTTAAATGTTCCTAAGATTCAAAAGAATTTACAAGAGCTTTTTAAAAATATAACAGAATTTTAATTATTATAAAAATTACTTGTGCTTAACATCAATATTTTAACCCTGAACTTGACTTGAAGTACCTACTCAGATTTAATAACTATAAAATTAATCATTAGAAAGCACATGTAGGTTTTGTCAAAACCATGCTGCTTCCAACATCTTGTAACAATAATCTTATTGAACTGGCACCAATAGATATTGGAGAGAAAAATACTTAATGGACTTCCCATTTAGTTTACATTTTTCTAGGTCCCTGTTAACTGATAATCTAAATAATTTATTATCAGCATTTCACATTGTTTTTAAAGACCAACAGACCATGGAGCAACTGCCATAATGAATGAACACACTTATTGGTATGATGAATGAAAAATGTACCAGTCAAAAGGAGGTTGAAGCTGTCCAAACCTGATTGTTATGATTCACTCAATATGACCATAAATACAGTCTTCTTATTTTATTCTAAGGTCAAGAGGGTGTGGCTTTTTAACGAGGTGGGAGGCCTGTACACATAAGTAGTATTAGTATAAACTAATACGTTATAAACATTTACTTTGTTTAGCTTCAACCATTTCAAAGAGTAACCATGATATTATGCTTTAATTTTCTTAAATAAATAAATACCTCAATATCTTAGGTTGGCCTAGCAGACCGCTCATTGATGCCAGGTGATGTGGTCCGCCGTCTCATTGCTGGCAAGGATACGCAAAGAGGCTACTGCAGAGACATCATAATGAACGCAGCCCTGCAGATCGTGGGCACCAAGCATGTGATACCCAGTGTTGCCAGCGAGAGGCTCCAGCCCCTGGAGGAGTTCACTCCGGATTTAGCTGTATGCCTTGATTCTTGGGTTGGAACTTCTAAGGTAAGCAGATCATACAAAATTTTCTCTGGATTGAGTTTTCATTTTAGCTGAAGAATAAGCTGGACAAGTACGAAGCATGGCAGGACAGGAAGAAGTCCTATACTGAGCAGGAGGTTTAAACATGGTGGCCAATGCTGAAAAAAAAATCATTGGAAAAGGCTATTCTATAATGTTCTTAGGCCCATTTTTGTAATTAAATGAATGAATGAAATTGTTTGGCTTACCATATCCATATTGTTTTGATGTTGATGGCTGTAGGCTTGTTGAACTAATACAAAAATGTATGAAAGTTTCCTCTTATTTGGTTACCTTAGGGAAAAAAAATTGTATAATCATGAATTCATGACTATCAATTTTTTTGTATGTTTCTATTGTTAACACTGGAATGGTATAGGTAACTAGATGCCGTAAATAATTTGTGACACATAGCTGATGACCATAGACATAAAACATATTGGTTGTCTGAGGTAGTATTCGAAAATACAGATACTACCTTTTTTTTTCACCAATGGGAAGCTACATAATCACCAACTGTCATAAGCTTTATTTTAAACATTCCCATGAGATAATTTCTTACCATAATGGGAGTGAAGCCGCAGGCAAAAACTAGTAATGAATAAAAGTTTATGCTGTAAAACTTTAAAGAAGATAAGATAAGATTTTTAATAAGATTTTAAATAAATAATTGACATTTCTAAAGAAAATTAAAGATAAACTTATCAATTCTTAACCAGGATTATTTCTGTTGCATACTCCGCATAACTGCTGAATCATAGAAAAAGCAAGTAGTGGTATAGCAATTACGAAGTTGACTAAATCTTCTTACTGATCCGATACAGAGAGATTTTTCAGAATCCAACACTTGTCATCCATGAACTAAAACATAACTGTTAAAATATGGCTGTTCTATAGATTAGCTGCACCTCTACACCCTTTAGAGATAACAGGCGTGATGTTATTGTTCCTACACAGGCGGTCCACAGCAAGCTCCGCCTGGCCTCCGCCGAGGGCTCGCGCCTCGAGTACCCCGACCTGGACACGTGTCCTCTGGAGGACTACTCCATGCGCCGTCGCCGCTCCACTCCCTACTCCTCGTCCGAGTTCTACCCAGGACAGGTGGTGTACGGCCCCTTGGGCTCGCTGGACAGCGCCAACTGGCTCCACATTACCAAGGAAATGAAAGCTGCCAGGAAACATAAGATGCATGATCATAAGGTAAGCTTAATGATTCCATCATCATCATCCTAAAGTTAGGGGGAGTCTAACTGGGTGCAGCTGAGTATCATTATTTTACATGGAGTGATTGCCTATCTGACCTCCATAACCCAGTAGCTGGGTAATACGATACCCCATGGTAAGACTGGATGTCAGACTTTCTTGCTGAACATAACCATAGGCATAAATAGCACAGAGCTGCTGCCTTGAGGTGGACAATCCAACTGTATGGCTTCCTTGTGTAAAACTTGTGAAATATAGTGAGAGATCACCTTTACAAGGATTAAGACACTGTTCTTGAAGTGACACACACATCCTCTGAAAGGGCTCATTATCTCTAGGAAACAAGAATTTGATAGCAATCTTAAAACACGGGAGCGAGATGACACGGACTTATGATAGCGTTTTAGGGAATCGCATAAAATAATGTTGTACTACACAATCCTATGACCGACGTTTATTTGTCGTCCAGTTCACTGTGGAAGCAGTCATGACCGAGAGCGTAAGCGTCCACTGGCAGTGCCGCGCGCTGTGCACACACCCGTCCGACCCCACCACGCCGCAACAGCCCAAGTTCCTAGTCGAAGGTATTATTTTACATTTTTATCTCAGGGAATAAAGCCGTGAATGCCGTGATATGAGAGACGAGTTTTTGGTGTGAGAACCCTAAAATACGCACAGCGCTTAAGGCGGGCTAGACTAGCGAGTGGCTGCCAAGACTTCACTTTCCTTGATAATCATCATCATTCTCTTACCTTTATCCCAAATCATTTGTGGTCGGCGCAGCATGTCTTCTTCGTCCATACTTCTCTATAACTCGTGATCTCATAAGACACCTACTTTCTTGCCATATTATCCACTTTCCTTGATAGTTAAGCTGAAGTCATATGGCAAGTAACTGGTTAGTATAGATCCTCCTGATGAATTGATTTAAAAAAAAAAACACCGTCAAATTAGCTCCCAATTCAGACTGAGACATACGAAAAACCGGCCAAGTGCGAGTCTTACTCGCACACAGGGTTCCATAGCCCCAAACAATATTTTGAACTGTCATTCATTAGTTAGTAGTATTAGTTAGTAAACTTCTACTCAACTGCAAAACTAAATTGGTTTTTCATAGTATATTAATGAAAAACAAAGTTACTGCTGCAGTTTGATGAAAAAGTCCCATATCTCAAAAACTAAACATCATATCTTATTGAAACCAATTTTCGTTGATAGTTTTTTTTACGTCCTACAATCCTAAATATTTTCAGAATTTTCCTCCTCTTACTTTAGAAATTAGAGGGGGGGGGGGACACACACACATTTTATCACTTTGGAAGTGGCTCTAGCGCAAACTATTCAGTTTAGAAAAAAATGATACTAGAAACCTCAATATCATTTTTGAAGACCTATCCATAGATACCCAACACGTAAGGGTTTGATGAAAAAAAAAAATTGGTTTTCAGTTCAATGTATGGGGAACCCCAAAATTTTTTGTTTTTTTTTTCTATTTTAGTGTGAAAATCTTAATGCGGTTTACAGAATACATCTACTTACCAAGTTTCAACAATATAGTTCTTATAGTTTCGGAAAAAAGTGGCTGTGACATACGGACGGACGGACAGACAGACAGACAGACATGACGAATCTACAAGGTGTTGTTTTGCATCCTCGTCAAAATTCAGGAGGTTGTCACAAAAGACATAAATAATCAATTAAAATTACGTTACCCAGTTAATTATTAATTAACGCTGATTTTTTTGGTTGTTTAAGTTTGTCAGTATTTCAGAATAACCCCTTTAACGTGGTATAGGGAATAAGAAATTATCGAATAAACGTTTGAGATTTTTGTATGTGTGGAAGCGCGGTTATAGGGCAAGATTCAGGCGGGCCGTGCTTAAAACACGGGAGTTTCACACTTACCGATTTCCGAAAATATGAAAAAAAAAACAAAATTACCTACCCACTTTATTATTGATTCGGGACGAGAATCATTAGCATAGTAACCTCCTTGAATTTGACGAGGATGCAAAACAACAGCCTGTATAAGGGTTCCGTTTTTTGCCATTCGGCTACGGAACCCTAAAAATCACGATATAGTTTGTAAAAAAATTCGAAGGCTCTCACAATCATGTAGATACTCTTTTGTGATTGCTAAACAGTTATTAATTTTAGAAGCTATTCCATTCTTCACATAATCAATAAAAAAACCTGGTGTTTCGTAGGTCTAGTGATTGCAATCGCTACTGATTACCATGAGGTCCTGGGTTCGATTTCTGGGTCGGGCAAAGTGTTCTGAGATTTTTTCATCAGGAGTTTCTCAGTAGCAGCCACGAAGCCTGGATTTGTGCCCGGTTCATGGCAATAGGCTCACCCCCTATTAAATGGGCCCTAAAGAAAACTGCCTAACCCTTTGGGGTTTACAAACGTGATATTATGTTATGTCTGTCAATAAAAATATATCAATTTATTTAACAAATCATTTTCCATAAACAGGTGAAGATCTCAAGAATCTGAAATTGCTGAATGTATTCGAGCCGTGTACACTGCAAGTCGGCGACAGGAACTTCCTCACTATTGGCCCCGAAGACAGCTTCGTAAGCAAGAAGCAATGGAGGAAACAACAGAGTGAGTAACACTTGCTTTCATATCATCATCAGAGTAGGCTTCCAGTCTAACCAGATGTAGCTGCATGTGCATACCAGTATTTTACAAGGAGCGACTGCCTATCTGACCTCCATAACCCAGTTAGTACTAGGTAATACGATACCCTTTGGTAAGACTGGTTGTTAGACTTTCGAGCCACTGACTACCTGTGACCATTGTCAAAGATCTGTCAAATGACAGCCGGGAGCAACGGCTTAACGTGCTTTCCAAGGCTAGGAGGAAACTCAAATGCTTTCATTTATCAATAAGAATTTAATTCCTATTTATGTGCGTTGCAGCAACTACTCATGCTCTTGACTTGAACTTTAATAATGTTTACCCACCTATAGCGCAACTTAAGTAAGGGGCCATCCATTGATTTCGTCACACGTCTTAAATTTGTGACGTCACGTTTTAAAATCATATATATTTAAGAAAAGTTTGAACTATTATTAAATATAATAATCTAACTATACGAACATATAAATTTGCAAATATGTGACAATAACGGGAGGGGGGGGGACAAAATCATACAACCGCAACGGATCGTGTAGTTCATCTATTCCCGTCCGTACCTCTCACTCACACGCACAACGACTTCATTGTATTCAAATATGGAACATTTTTGGGTGTAGGTAAAGGCTACAGGAGTCTGCGCAAGCAAACTAAGCCAATCAAGAAGCCATCGAAAATCGAGACCAACTCGGCTGACCATGTGCCGTCCAGACCTAAGAAGCGAGCCTCGGCACACCGCAAACTTAAGTCAAACGAGGTAACTTTTTTGTTATTGTTATATTTGATTTGTTTCTAGCATTCTTCTTTCTTTTTCGTAAAAGTCGTATGTCCATCTCGCTAACTTTCGTAATGCCAAAACAAGATAGACATACGACTTATCGAATCGAAATCGAATCCGAGCGTTTGTGAATAGGGGGCCTTGAGTCAGTTTTTGTGCCATCTATGGGCCTCTCTGACTTGGCTTTACATGCCTTTAGCCACCAAAAAAAAAGTTGTTTCTTAGCAATCTTTTTGTGTAGAGTAACTTAGTTTGTGGTACATAATGCTTTGTTGACGGCAGACGTCGTGAAGGATCCGTTTACACCTTGTGTATTAAGAAACCTTAAAATATGATGGTTTAGGTATTGTACACTCTTATCAATTAGAAATCAGATTAAATCGATCAGAAAAAGCTTTATATCCATGAAATAAAAAAAGATGCCATTCGCCTTGTTTAAATCGTATGATAAAATTATACATCGCGTCGAACTAAATCCGACAGACAGTGCCTAACAATAAGGCAAGCCCATAAGGCGACCCTAACATCATGAAAAGTATTAGGTTATAAATGTAAGCCAAGCTTATAATAGCCTTGTATTCAAGTATATGGTGATATGTGATTGGCTCAAACCGATCCGTCGATAAGTTTAGTCACACCTTTATAATTTTAAACTGACAAGGCCACTAACACTATCAATAAAAACGTAGTTTATCCATGATCATGGCGCTTGCAACATTGGCGAAATATCGGGAACTCAACAAAAATAGTAAACATGGTAAATATCTTTCAAAAGTGTCTGTAATGGTCTAATTGAAATAAATGATTTGAGTTGTGTTGAGTTGACTTGATCCGTATCAAGTCAACTCTCTCTCTCTGTCTGTAATGGTTTTTGAAAAAAACTTTTGAAAGTCAACAAACAACAAAAATAAAAAACGCGAAGCTACAGTCCCAGTCATAAGACATAATAACTTGTGAATGTACTGTAGTTGCCCATTCCTAAGCTATGCCAATCTCTATGGAGAAGAATGGGCAAGAAACTCCATGGACACTCTTTTAAATCAAAATATGTTACAAAATCTTGGTTACATCATTCGTGTTGAGAATTACTAGTATGTTAGAACGATGTAGAAATACGGGCAAGTTAAGAGCGTCCAGAGTAAATGATTAAATCAGTAATTCGAAAATAAAGTAATTAAAATAAACTGTGGCAGCTAAGAGATGACCAGTCACAACTGACAGCGCCCGTTCACGAACATGACGCATGTATCAGCCATCATTCAACTCAAGTGTTATTGATACCTTATTTATCCAGCACGACATGGAAGTAGACACCGCAGACCAGCTCGAGTGTCTAGACGACGTCCTGAAGATGGACGCGAACTGTCCCAGCATCAAGATCGAGAACATCGGCGATGTGTCCCTCCCCATGGCTAGCAGTCAGGAAGATACCGCTACTGAGGAGAAGAATGATTCGGGAATCAGGTAGGTCGGGGACTGGACAGTTTAGCTTTGCTGCTTTGGGATAATGTATTCTAATGTGAGAATGCTAAGGAGTTTGTTTGATCTCAATAATCTCTGGAACTACCTGTCAGATTTTAACGTTGTTTTTTGCATAATGATAGTTCAATTCTCGAGGAAAATTTATACCACGCTCAGCCCTGAGGAGTCGAGGAAAAAGGGTAGGCGAGTGAAACCGCGGGGCACAAGTAGTTACTTATAAACAACGTTCAAATTAAATTAACTGGAGAAACTTCAAAGAAATGATGGGATATCAATATCACAAAAACATTGAAAAACAAAAAAAAAATATGTGTCAGAATTTAAATAAAGAAAAACTAAAAAGATTAGTTAGGTTATTGATGCTCATCCTAATATTCTCTTTATAAATATAGAGCTCATCTACCAAGGTAGGAGAATTTTGGCCCAAGAAAACCAAATTAGACTTGATGGGTTAATAAGTTCGATTTTTTCCTGCATGTTTGTTCATTACTATAAGAATCACACTTGACTGACATACTTCCCCATCCTCATCAAACCAAATCTAAACAAAGAAAAAAATAACAAATCCACACATTAAATCAATCGATACATGAGTAGATCCTACACAAATAAACGAAAACGATTTCATTCAATTCGTCAAATCGACTTCTACATTTGAATCATAAGTCAGACTTAACAAAAATACACCCACTGAACTCCACACATAAAATCGCTATCGCTTCTCGCTTCCTCTCAACACCATAACCGAGTCCTCTCATCAGCGACATAATATAACGCTAACTAGATCGCACGTCCGCAGTCCTGAGCCGACGCGCGAAGACAACATGCTCAACGGAGACAACAAGTCGGACACGGCGCTCAACGACGACGATTCCGACAATTGGGAGAATACTAGCAGCGATGGCAGTGATACTGACAGGTGAAGACTCATGTTTTTTTTCTTAGTCAGTATTGTCCTACTTCTGGATAAGGACTTCCTCGATATCTTTCCAAGTAACCTTTTCTCGCGCCACCTCAAAGTCACCCTCGTATTGCACTATCATCACCTGTCTGTCTTACCGGATGCAGCTGTACCAGTATTTGACATAGAGTGACTGCTTATCTGACCTGCACAACCCAGTAACTGGGTAATACGATACTCCGTGGTAACACTGGATGTCAGACTGAACTTCTGACTACTCGTAATGACTGTCAAAGATCTACAAATGACAGCCGGCACCAACGGCTTAACGTGCTTTCCTAGGCACGGAGGAAACTCGGTATGTAATTATGGTCATCCATCCACGGACCAACCTCGGCAAGCACGGCATAACTTTAAAGATCGACCGGTGCTGCTGGTATTATTTAGCCACGAGCACCTCTCTCTCTCTCTCTCTCTCTCTTTGTATCGTACGTACTTTTAATAAAATCTCTGTTAATCATAGCATAGCTCTTAGATTTTAGTGATGGTTTTATAACATTGTATTGAATCCCGTCAGCGGCGCGACTTGGTCATCTCGCTGCTCATCCGCGGCGTCAGCGCGCGGCAAGCGCTCCCCGCAGCTGGCCGTGCGCCTGCTGCGCGGCAAGCGGCTCAAGCGCACCGTGCGCCGCGCGCCGCCCGCGCCGCCGCCGCGCCTGGGCGACCGCGTCGTGGTGGAGACGCTGCACACCACCAGCCGCGCTAACGTCGTGTGGCAGGTATATCACAATACATCAACAGACAGTACATCAAAATAACCTGTCAAATTCTTTAATAAGTTTTCCACTTTATCGGTAAAGAATTAGGTTCGAGGTTGACTGGGAAAATTTGACAGTTTCGGGTAGCTTGATGTGCTGGTGTGTGTACACACACAGAACCAAAACATTAGCCAATTGGAACGAAGTTCCTTATCGCGCGTTGCGAAAGGGGGCTAGACGGAAAAAATTAAGACCAAAAGTTGTAACGACACTTTTAGACCAAAAGTTGTAACAACCCTTTTTGTTATTTTTTTCCTTTCGATTAATTAGTGAAGGAATTGTAATAACTTTTTTTTAAGTCATAACTAACTTAAAAAAAAATAACGAAAGAAAAGACTGTAAGTGTGAGTGTTTCAAAGGAACTTCAATTCAATTCAATTCAATTTTTTAAGGTTATGGCTCCATCGATGAACATTCGATGATTTTGCCAATGTCAAGGTACGAGATGTCAATGGTCGAATAGTACGAACTATTTGAAGACTATTGCTCAGTTTTTGTAGCGATGTCCTCCGTTATTGTTCATGCTACAAAGGACAAAACATTTTTTAGTTAGTACATAAAAGACGGCACAAATAAGTGTTAAAACATCCAAGTAATATATATATAAAAAAAAAAAATGTAAAATAGTTATAACTGGATTTTATTAATATTAATAAATTTGTAAAGAATTTTAATTGCGGGGGAGTGAGCTAGAGATAGAAGGAAAGGAATGTTAACTGGGCGGGGGATATCAGCAGGAAGTAATTCGTAAAGGGGAACAGTTAAACGAGGACAGGAAAAAAACAAGTGCTCTAGAGTACCCTCTTCTAGACCGCATTCACACAAAGAATTGTCTCTCGCGTGGATTTTTTTCAAAAAAACTGGTGTGCAAACGAAGCCAAGTCGGAGTCGGATTATGACAGAGGTAGCCAGTTTATTGGAGAATTTAAGTTTGCTAAACCAACATTTCGAAGGAATAAGAGGTTGGATGGAGCCATAAAATTTTCTCTTCAATAATCGAGTTTTTTGCCAGTGAGTATTCCAACAATTCATCATCTCGGGCTTAACAAGACAGCGTAAATCTCGAGCATAACAGGACGTATGAGATTCGATCCCATTCTGAGTAGCCGACTTTGCAAAGGAGTCCGCGTTCTCGTTTCCAACGATTCCAGAATGTCCGGGGATCCAAGCCATTGCGATATCTATGCCTAAACAGTGACATCTATACAAAATTTGTTTAATCTGTAAGGTTAGGGGGCAATTGTGACGAGAACGAAAAGGAGATTTTACTAAGTCTTGAAGACAACTAAGGGAATCCGAAAAAATTATGGATTTGTTCAGGCCATGAGATTCAACATAGGAGACCGCTTCTAAAAGAGCTATTGCCTCCCCAGTATAAATGGAGCCAAATTTAGAACTACGAAAACTCAATATTATTCTGAACTTTGGGATCCATACAGCGGAACCAACATTGCTATCATCAGACAGCTTCGAGGCGTCTGTAAATATCGTGAGCCAATCATGCCAGTCCTCTGATAAAATCTTTATGAATTTATCATTAGCAGTAGGGTCATTTTTCGAAATACCAAAGTTAAACATAATTTTAGGTTGAAAGAGTAGCGAATTAAAATTTACTTCAAATAAGGGGTTCATATTTGACTGGACTAAAGAAATGTGCCTATTATTAAATTTACTGTAACTATTAACGAGGAGAGGAGGATTTTTATGGGACCAATAGCGGGAAGGTGGGATTAACTCAAAAAGAGTACGAAGAAGAGGAAGAAGGGGATGTGATTTAATTTGGATGACTTTATAAAAAAATCTGTCACAGAGGTATTGTCTACGTAAATGAAGAGGGGGCTCCAAACACTCTACCTGGAGGGCATTAATAGGGGAGCATTTCATAGCACCCGTGATGATGCGCAAGCATTTGGACTGAATCTTCTCCAGTTTGGCAAGGGCTATTTTGTTGCATGGTTCCAGAAGAAAGCTTCCATAGTCAAAGTGGCTACGAACTATAGCATTATATAGAATTTTCTGGGAAGTGGGATGGGCTCCCCAACGAACTCCAGAAAGCGCACGCAGTACATTAACGCCTTTTTCGCATTTCTTCGAAATGTAATCTAAATGATAGAGACCAGATAATTTGGAGTCAAGGATGAGGCCGAGGAATTTAACTTTATCACTAAACAAAATGGTTTTGTTTTCAACAGATAGGTTTATAGGGGGAATATTACGTTTGCGAGAAAAGATAACTGCATTACATTTGGGGACAGACAGATTTAGGCCATGATCGCTTAGCCACTGATTTAAATAATGAATGGCAGAGTTTAAGCGTAATGAGGCATCAGAAAAAGAAGGTGAGCTATAGTAAAGAGCAATATCATCAGCGTATTGTAAAATTTTGCAGAAACAGTTCACTGATGACTCCAAATCGTATGTATATAAATTATACAAGGTGTTGTTTTGCATCCTCGTCAAAATTCAGGATGTTGTCACAAAAGACATAAATAATCAATATAAATTACGGTACCTAGTAAATTATTAAAAAACACTGCGTTTTTTTGTTGTTTAAGTTTGTCAATATTTCAGAATAACCCCCTTAACGTGGTTTAGGGATTATAAAATTATCGGAAAAAAATTTGAGGTTTTTTGTTTGTGTGTAAGCGACGTTATAAGGCGGGAATCTGACGGCCCGTGTTTAAAACACAGGTGGTTCACAGTTACCGATTTCAGTAAATAAATAAAAAAAAGAAAATTACCTACTCATTTTATTATTGATTCGGGTCGAGAATCATTAGCATAGTTACCTCCTAGAATTTGACGAGGTTGCAAAACAACACCTTGTATAAGATAGGGCTTAAGACCGACCCCTGAAGACCCTTCCACACTAGCCGAGATGGATAGAGGGTGCCCTGATGACGGACAGAAATAGAACGGGACAAAAGAAGATTACAAATGATGTTGACCATCCTCACAGGGATACTCAGCTGTAGCAGCTTTTGCCTGAGTATTGGAAGTTGGACATTATCATAGGCAGACGCTATGTCTAGAAAAACACCAAGAACGTTTTCATTATTGGAAAAAGCAATACGGACATCGGATAAGAAAACACTGAGGCTGTCCAGAGTGCCCATGCCTCTTCTAAAACCGAACTGAGACTGGGCTAAGATCCCTTTGGTTTCTAGAATCCATTCGAGTCGGTTCTTGATGAGATTTTCCATGATTTTAGCCAATACAGAGGAAAGGGCGATAGGACGACAGGAAGCAGAATCTTTTGGGTCTTTCCCAGGTTTCAATATGGGGATAATAATTTGGGATTTCCAGGATTCTGGAACTTGCCCAGTAACGCAAAAGGAATTGATTAGGTCAAGGAAGAGTAATTTACAGTTAGAAGAGGATTTGGAAATAAAGGAATAGGGAATTCCATCGGCACCCGGAGCAGAATCCCGAAGGTGTTCCAGGGCACATGTCAATTCTGAATAAGAAAAAATTTCATCGAATCTATCGGAGGGATTGGAAGAAGGGGGATCTATAGTTGGAAGGCAATCAAAACTAGGAACAAAAGGAGGGGCTAATTTAGTAATAAAAGCCTCTAACCAAGAACTAGGGTCATTGGTTGTGGATAAGGCATACTGGTTATCACAGGCTCTGCGATAAGCTTTAATTTTTTTCCACACAAAGGAAACTGGCGAACGTGGAGACAGTGACTCGCAAAACTTGAGCCAGCCAGATCTTTTCTTTTTTGCCAATAACCTGCAGACTCTTGCAGAAGTCTTTTTAAAATGTAGATAGTCAGACATGTCTAAACTAGACGCAAAACTGTTTTCTGTCTCTTTACGTTTGCGAACGCCATCAGAGCACTCAGCATCCCACCAAGGAGGGGAAGGTATTAAGTGGCGGGCAGAGTTCTTCAAGGGGATTGAGGAATCAGCCGCTCTCAACAAACAATCTACAAAATCATTGTAGACAGAAAGGGAATTGGAAGAGTTTATTGAGGGAATGTTTTGGAGCTCAGAGTCTAATTGAGACGAAAAATGAGACCAGTCTGCTTGTGAAAGGAGATATTTTTGAAGAGGTTGAATAGGAGGAGTGCGAGGATGGGAACTTGGAAATGAAATCAGTATAGGAAAATGATCACTCCCGTAAGAATTAGGGAGAACCGACCAGGAGAGTGAAGACACTAAGGAAGGGGAAGAGAAAGAAAGGTCGGGAACACTAATGTTTTGGGAAGGAGAAACCCTACGGGTAGCAGATCCATCATTAAGGATGCAAAGGTTACAGTCATCTAAAAGATCTAACAAAAAGCTGGAGGAGGGGTCATTACAGTGAGAGCCCCAAAGGGTGTGACGGCAATTGAAATCACCTAGCACAATCAAGGGGCATGGAATAGAGGAAAGGATAGAGTTAAATTCAGACAAAAGGTTGGCATTAGGATGAGGAATATAGGCAGATACATAGGATATGCCCATGGCTCTAATGGCTACAACATGTAGGCCAGCATCATGACGAGGAAGAGGGATCTCAGAAAAAGTCATAGATTTGCTAACCAAAAGGGCGCAGCCCGCCCAGCCGTCCTCTCTGTCGTCCCGAAGACATGAAAAACCAGGAACCCTGAAAGGGGCCCCGGGCTTCAGCCACGTCTCCGACACGGCAAAGACGACTGGTTTATAACGATTAATGAGATAGATCAATTCGTGTTTTTTCCTACGGATTGATCTACAATTCCACTGAAGTACCTTTTCCATTATGGCGTGTCCAGGATTCCAAGAGTTTTTGAACTAAAATTACGACATTGTCCGGTATTGCGTCACTAAATTTAGACAGCATGTTAATAAGGGAGCATACCAATAGCTCTATTAAGTTGTCATTGGGGGTGGGAAGGGGTGTGGATTCAACATATTGGGAATTCAAGGCACAGCCGTTAGGCTGAGAAGAGGGAGGGGTATACACCATTGACCTATGGGCTTGGGTATCATAAGACTTGCCCAGCTCCGGTCGGGGTCTTGGAGAACGATAAACGGTTTTGGTGTAGGAAGATTTTACAGGGGATGCATATGGAGATGAAGTGGGAGTACTAAGAGGGACTGAAAAGAGATGGGGCTCAGAAGGAGTTTGTTGAGAAATTTTGTAAACAGAGGCACCAGCAGCAACATTAGAGTACAGCACTTTGGGGCGGGGAAACCTTACCGAAGCCTCACGATAACTTAAATTCTCCTGGGACATAACCATTTTGATAGATTTCTGTCTTGAATGCTCAGGGCACTTGTCATCAGTAGCCTTATGGTTACCACCATCGCACAACATACATGTGACTTGTGAATCCTGGACATTGCAGCTATCGCCAGGGTGTGGTTGGGCACATCGGTAGCAACGTGGTTTGGATCTGCACTGGTTACTAATATGGCCAAAACGAAGACAGTTACGGCATTGAATAGTGGGAAGATGGTACACAGAAACCGGAAGGGAAGCATTATAACAAAATACTTTTTCTGGGAGCAATTGGCCGGAGAAAGTTAGCACAACTGTTGTTGAGGGTGACCAAAAAACAGAACACTCTTTTCTATTTTTAAAATTCAGCCTCCTAGCCTTGATAACTTCACCACAATTATGAGGGGTCTCTATGCCTAGTACTAGCTCCTCAAGTGTCCAGTCTGTGGGGACATTCCTAACAACTCCCATGCGTGTAACATGGAAGCGTGGGATATTTGATATATATTTATTTTCTAATAGTATAGGGTTGTTGGCAAATTGGTTGGCATCATTGAATGTGACAAAATCAACAGACATCCTGTTACGGCCCATTGACTTAACACTGCCCTGTACAACACCTTTAAAGCCTTTGGAATGGAGGAATTGAGCAAACTTCAGAGAGTTCAAAGTTAGGCCTTGCTTAGGGTCTGATTCGACCCTGGAGACAAAGACTGTGAAGGGTGCTCTATCGGACTCGCTATAGAGTACTTTGGAGTCACTCTCAAATCCTGATTTCGTGTAGACTGATTGGATTGAATCAGACGGAGGCTTATTCCGTTTCGCGTCTGTAAAAATCTCAGGTCCTCCGGGGCGTTTCCTGGTATCTGACCTTACGAGTCCATCATCGGAGTTTTGAGAGCACTCCAAAATCTCCATATCTGGAGGTGGCCCTCCACCCCCGTCAGGGGGTTCTTCGGCACTCATTTCCTAGGAAATGAGTGCCGATAGCCTTAAAATACTAACCTTATATACTAGATTCCTACACCAGACAACACAAAATAACAGATACAACACCAAAAACTAATTTTGTTACGAAAACAAACTGTGAGGTTAAGAATCGCGTGTTTATTCTCACCAAGACAGTAGCAAAATCCCCAAAGGAACTTCGTTCCATCCGGGTGTCCCTTGACACCTCTCAAGTATTTTTTTTCTTATTCTAATATGTCCGTCTAAGTTAGTTTTTCGAAATGTCATTTTCATTTAAGAGTAAGGCATAAACGCGCTTTATGGCATTTTATACAAATGTTACACAATACAATTCCTATATATTTACAGGACGGTACGATAGAAATGGGCATTCCATCCACACAACTGTACCCGATCCATCACTTGGATGGGCAGGAGTGTTTCCCGGGCGACTTCGTGGTCAGCGGGGCAGCTAACGTCGAGGAAAATCAACAGGTTAGTACTTTAATTTACTGCTCATAATGACGTGTTGAGCTTGCAAAAATCCAGGTATTTTTTTTTATTACAAAATCATCATCTTTCTGCCCTTGTCCCATTTCATTTCGGGTCGGCGCAACACGACCTTTACCTCCATTCTCCTTTGTCATTCGTCATGCTATCATTTACTCCTTTTTCCTTCATATCATTTTTTACACAATCCATCCATCTTTTCTTTGGTTACAAAATAAATGTGAAAATTAAACATGTCGGGAACGAATTTAATTTTTTCATTGTACTGAAAAACCTCTTTATTACCGGGTACGAAAAGACGAACTGAGTTCTCTTATCCAACAAATAGGCATTGCCTATTTATTGTGTTGCGTGAACTTGCCGTGGATGTGGTTCAATTATCACAGTTTCCGAGATATGCATTTCTATATCTGAGCCATGAAATTCGTAACGAAACTCAGTCCCCCGTCCCTTCCACCTGGTATTTCTGTAAAATTTAATATCTTCTTCAATGTATTCTTGTTGTTGACAGCTGAAGCACAGAGAGTACGGCGTGGTCCAGCGTGTGGACCATCACGGGAGGACAGCCATCGTGCATTGGTACCGCACCTACACCAGCGCTGACGAGCCAGTGTGAGTCATATGCACTGCTTATTTATGTCCACAAAACACTTATTAAAGGAAAATACATGGAGATAGAAGAGCACAAAGATGTTGTGTGTGCGTTGTTGGGCGTCCTTGTCATCATCTGCCTAGCCTTTTCCCAAACTATCTTGGGGTCGGCTTCCAGTCTAAACGGATGCAGCTGAGTACCAGTATTTTATATGAAGCGACTGCCTATCTGACCTCCACAACTCAGTAACTGGGTAATACGATACCCCTTGGTAAGACTGGATGTCAGACTGAACTGCTGACTACTCGTAACAACTGTAAAAGATCTACAAATGACAGCCCGGTCCGATGGCTTAACGTGCTTTCCGAGGCGTGGAGGAAACTGTATGTACATAGTAATAATACATAATAGTTATGTACTTGTATGTACCATGTATCAATTTATTATTAAAACAGTTGTGGCAAAATCTATAACGCTACAAACAAACTGCACTGATGTATCCTCTAGCATGCCATCATTAACATATATACAGAAATAAGTCAACAAAACTCGAGCAGTCGTCCAGAAGCCCACAACAACAGACTTGTGGATCTATTTCATGAAGGCCAACACTAGTCAAAGTTTTCCGGATAAAGAGGAACCGTAACAATATCGTCCTTCACTGTGTTTTATTTAATCTGAACGATGTTATTGGACAGTGATCTATCATCAAAATTCAATATAAAAAAATGCCTTTACTATCCAACTGCTGAGCAAAGACCTGCCAAACTCTACTAGAAACCCTTCCCCCTTGGATGAACCACTTACAGACTCTTTTTTTGTAGTCCACAAATGCTGCATGAGAGCGAAGTCAGCGTGTATGACCTGAAGGATCACCCAGACTTCCAGTACCGACCCGGAACAGTCGTCATCAGGGTTGCCAACTTTACTGGGGAAGATGCCAATTGCACTGCGGGTCAGGTAAGCACAAGCACTCCAAGCCCCCTATTCACAAACGCTCAGATTCGATTTCGATTCGATAAGTCGTATGTCTATCTTGTTTTGACATTTCGAAAGCCACCAAGATAGACATACGACTTTCCGAATCGATATCGAATCCGAGCGTTTGTGAATACGGGGGCAGGTATCGTTAGTTTGTAAATTTTTATACCGCCCATGGTGGCTTTACATGCCGTCGAAAAACATCTGTCAGGCATACTGGTTTGGTGTCCTCACGATGTTTTCCTTCACCACAGCAAGTGATAAAAATACAATATACACATGAATCCGAAAAATCAGAGGTGCGTGTCTTGGGTTCGAACTCGAGAACTATGACTGTTGCTGTCAGAAGTAAATAACTTTGAAAATATTGTAGCTGTTGAGATTTTTATGACCAAAAAAAGTAATTTGACATTTCAACGATGTATACATATATTAGCAGTGGTTAGAGCTTGATAACCTAAACATGATGACTGAAAAATGCTGGCTGGACAGGTCCACTCAAATCTGTGTGGTTCGTTCATCAAAAGACCATCTCAGGCACTAATCTGCATGGTCCTCATTATGACTTGAACAATGTCTGGACTTTAAAAGACTCTGTCACCTCTGAGTTTGTTTCGGCTGTTTCTTCTGCAGAGTAGTAGGTACGAAACACCGACCTCATCTAGTTTCTTTAAAGAAGAAGACGTGAAAAGTGTTTGTAAAAACCTATTTGCAAAATAAACATCATTTATCGAAAAATCATTTGTTTTTAGGTGATTGACAACTTCCCGTCCGGCCGCGTCAAAGTATGGTGGGTAGACGGACACACGAGTATGTGCTGGCCTCAAGATCTATATAAGGTAACTAGCTGTCCCGCGCAACTTCGTCTGCGTCACAATTTCCCCGTTTTCGCACCATTTTTCATTGCTGCTCCGCTCCTATACAGCGCCATCTATTGAATACTTACTCAATCCAGTCAAATACTGCCATCTGTTAGAATCGTTTGGAGCTAACATATAATTGTGACTGTCAAATAATAAACAAATAATTTGCAATAAAATAATATTCCCGCCCCCCCCCTCCACCTATTGTAATAAGATTATTTTTAGCCTATTCCTCCCATTTTTATTGCAATATAGTATATTTCATTGCGAGTGCGGAAAGCCTGTCATTGCAAAGAGTTCCGACAAATGTCTACCCGAGCCGAGGCGCAGCCGAAGGTGAGGGTTGATAGTCGGAACAAGTTGCAATGACGGTTCCGCACGTGTACTGAACAACTATTTTTAATACAGTTGCGAAAAAATGAAGCAATCTAATAAAGAACATTTTTGAAAAATGGCGCCAACCGTAAAAGAATATAAGCAGAGATTTTTTTTGTTTTCTTCACCCATTCTGGGTAGTCAAAGGGAACTATGCCCATACTGCCAAGTCATCAGTAGAATTTTTTTATTGATATGAAATGAAAATGAAATGAAACCTAACCTAACTCATTGAATCAAATCATTAAATCTGATATTGAAACAAATTAGTAGCTTCTTTTTAGAAATATTTGCATGTATCATTAAAACTTCTATGATTTTTTTTTAGTAAAAACTCCGTAGTTGGTTTTTTTTCTTTTTAATAGACTTTATTTTGACAGTTGGGAAAGAGAACGCACGAGGTCGGAAAAGGTAAAGAAAAAGCTCGAGTGTGTAATAGCCCACATCCCGAACGCTATACGTCCCTGCAATACGCCACTTTTTGAGCAACTGTATTAAAAAGTAATTTTATTATAATTCAGGTTGAAAGTGTAATAATCGCAATGAAAAGGGGTGTCGTGCAATACTTGGCCGTTTTGCTCTATTAATTTTTGGAGTCTTCGCTTTTTTTCTAAAATTCACTGTCAGTGTATTATAAAAAAAAAATATCATTATCAGGTAGGCGAGTACGACAGCGAAGAAGGTGAACTGTGGGGCTCGGAAGGCTCGGCGTCGGAGGACTCGTGGGAGACACAGAGCTCTGCGCACGAGCCCGAGCCGCGCACGCCCACGCCGCAGGAACAGGCGCCGCACAACAACGGTATGTACTGCGCTGCCTCTCTCACCATAGCGGAACGCACCGAGGGCCGGCTGAGCTACGGCACGCACGAACGGTTTCGCAACGCAATGACGACGGTACTACGTTGGCAGCGTTAAAAAACCTTCGATATTACAAACAAGCTTCGTCTTCTACAGCAGTCCACTGTGGGACATAGACCTCTCCAATCGCACGCCATTAAACTTCTTTCCCGACTTCTTTAATCCAACCGATACTAGCCTCCTTGTGAAGAAGGTCGGTTTACCTAGCCTGCAGGTATCTTCATAAACAGTTGGCGAGTCATTTAAGGTCGCCACTCAATTCATACAATATTTTTTTAAATACAGAAGTCGTTGTTGCCGCCGCTGCCGAGAGCGCGCCTACTGCAGAGTGCGGGTCGTGCGCGGACGCGGGCGCCCGCTCCGGGCCCACGGTCCTCGGGGCCGGGCCCGTGGGCCCCGGGGCCCCCGAGGTGCCGCGCCTGCTGGAGCCGCGCGTGGCCGCACACATCGAGCGCGGCCGCATCGCCATGAGGAAACTAGAAGAGATGTTCGCTAAACACCCCACGTTACAGAGTCAAGAGGTAAAAGTACTATCTCTGTTAAGGTGGCTACGCTCGCCCACGGTGGACGTGGCACTAGCGGGCGCGGGCCTACTAGAGCGCGGTACCGACGTGCCCTGGTTGTTAAAGCCGCCCTTGGCCGCGCTCATCCAGCGCCTGCACGACTCGCTGCAGCAGCTGCTCGCGTTGTTCGTCAAAGAGCCCGCACTCGAGACGCAGGAGGTAGGTGGCGAGGCCCGGCGCGCCCCGGACCGACACCGCAAAAGTATCTTTTTCTTGCCTAACATTACAACGTGCGTGTAATGTTGCTCAGATCTCCATTTCTCCCGTAATGTCCGGGATCGGTGACAAAAAATGCTTCGGCTTGCCGACGCGACGTGTCGGCTTGTGTCTCAGTGCGGTGATGGCAGAACTCCGAGCTAGAATTTCTAGTGATTTATTGTTCTAATTTGAGTTGCTGTTTTTCTGCAATGCTTGACATTAGTAATCATTTCAAATGCATCACATTCATGTGCACAATCATTCAAGTTGGGAGCGGTATTATTTAAATCAGCAGGAAGGTGCAGTAGACCGCAAGACGCCTTGGCATCCCGAAGCATCCGGCAACATGGGCGCACTTCGGGATGCAATCTCAGTATGTCGAAGGATACTTTTGTCGGCGCCGGGCTGGTGTGCGCAAGGCCTTGGAAAATCGTGCAGTGTGATTTATTAGGTGCTGGACCACGAAATCACGATTATATGAAATATAATCATGGTTTTGAGCAATGCCCGATTATATTATGTTTGGCTTATCTTTTAAATTGACTTCTGGGATAGTTTCAAAGGTCCTTACTCCAAGCTTGGAAACATTGGATGAATCAGAAAGTTTAAAAAATCATATCAAGTGCTGCCTGATAATAATCTTACCTGATCTTCGTGGGCTTCCTCATTTTGGGTTCCATTAATGACTTATTTATTTACATTATCATATTTTTTTATTATTTTTATTTTGTGAAAGTAGCCATTATTTGAATATTAAAAGTTTTTGCATATCTGTTCTTTTATTTTCTTCCCCTTTTATTTTTTTTCCTTAAAATGTTTTAAAGGTTTTACCGTTTTAATTTAAACCCTATTTTTATAAAAGTTAAACAACACATTTAAAACTATTGGCATTCCAAACTTAAAAAAAAAACAGTGCGACATGGTTTTACGTCTAAATGAAATTGGATGGCGGCGCTGCTGGTGGATAAAATATGGACCAGACTTAAAATTAATGAAGACTTACAGTCTAGTTCATATTTTATCCCTCTATATCTCCACTTCGATCCATTTAATTTAGACTCATGTAGCAAAATACGATTATTTCATAAAACTTAATTATAATCTTTTATTGGCAGTCCCGGATTTTAAGAATAAGAATAATTTATATTCATAAAATACAGTACAAATAAGTTATAGGTCGTTTAATTACTGCTCGATACAGGGTGGAATTGACATCGACACACAAACGGTTTACGGTTTTTCAGTACATCATTCCGAACACCCCACATAGAAATTTTCATCGGTATTAAAAAAAAACCGCTGTTCCATACATTTTGACCGTGTAGGGATTGCAATTTTGTAGGAAACAACCGTTTTAAAACAAAAACGTGTTCGTATCGGGACGCTAGACAGGAGTGATAACTTAAAATAATCTAAGTTGAACTTTTTAATATTGAAAGAGCCTGCCTACTGCTGCCGTATGCGTGAGAGAAAGGGAAGCCAGACAGAGTGGCGCCGTAATGTGTTACGTTACGAAGCGGTTTACCCTCCCATAAAAAGTTATCACTTAAAAAAAACCCTATGAAATCTATGTGGCAACCTTTTGTGTGTCGAAGTCCCTTCCACGGCTTCCACCACGTATATTATTGAAATTATGATATTTCGTTAGAAAATCCGACCGATCAAGGAAAAGCCTTATCAATGTTTTTTTTTGTTTACCTGAACTGTCCCACTCCTGGGTCTCGCCCCATTCCTTGCAAAATATTTTATGTATTTTTCCGTTTGTGATGTAAAATATCTTATCCAATGGTACATGTGAATATAAATTATAAACATAATCTCTCTAAAGATTTATGTTATTTTCAGATAATGCGCAAGCTGTTAAACTTGTACAAAGATTGCCGATTTTTAGACCGCTTAATGGGAACGTCCTTCTTCCATGAGGATCACTTTTTGGTAAGTCTTGTTTTATGCGATTTAGGCTGAATCTAACACCATAACACAACATGCACCATGAACTTTATTGGAATAACTCGCAAGTTGTGTGTTCTTGACTTTTCCATAAACGTTATCGGTATCAGCCATAGAGTCAGAATTTGTGCTCGGTTGATGGCAATAGGCTCGCCCCTTATTACGTGAGACATAAACATAACTGTCGAAATGTGGGTGTACTACTATTACACCTGGCACACTTTGCCTAATACTTCGTGGAAACAGACTTGACCTTATGTTGTTCACCACATCTCAGTACTTGAGCTTATCCTTTTTTATCGTATGGTTAGTGCCTGGTGTCAGGGTTTTTATGCAGCCTATGGGCCGACTTGGCTTTACGTGAGAAATATCTATCAGGCCTGCTAGTTTCCAGAGAGAGGGAGAGCGTTGGCCCAGTGGTGGCAGCCCCGACTTACGAGGAGTAAGCCATGGGTTCGAACCCAGGCAGGCGCATTACTTTCTGTAATTTATTTCATCACCGCTGCCCTCAAAAACGGCGTAGAAAAACATCGTGAGGAAACCGGCATGTCCTAGAACTAAAAATTCGAAGACTTGTGATATCTACCAAACCGCTCTGGGAACACGTGGTGCATTACAGCCCATTCCGTCTCATGGAGAGGAGGCCTGTGTCCCACCTGTGGGAACATTATAGGCTGATGATGATGATGATGCTATTTTCCTCACGATGTTTTCCTTCACCAAAGCAAGTGTTAATTGATTTTACTTGAGCTGGATATGTATGGTTCGTTCGTCCACTCAGGGTCTCCTAGAGCGCGTGCGCGAGCGCGGCGCCATCACGCCCCGCGCGGGCGAGCGGCGCGTGCACGAGCAGCTCGCGCGGCTGTTCGCGCCCGCCGACCCCGCCGCGCCTGCCGCCAGCCCCGCCTCCCCGCCGCCCGACCCCATGCTCGTGGACGAGGACATGGACAAGCCGTTCATATGCAGCGATGGAACGAGGGCCATCATAGCGTCGAATGTTACTGTGGAGCCTATGCAGGTGTGTGTCCTTGTTAAGGTGGTCCCGTTGATCATCCCGCCGCCGTTTTTTCAATAGATGGCGCTGTAGTCTTGCATTTGGGTATTATTTATGATTACGCATAACTAAAATATATTTGATGGACAATATTCTATTTGCGTAAACTAGCCTTTTGTCTTGATTTTTCCACATATACAGCTTACTTGTTAACTCTTCTCAAACGGAGATTTTCGAAATTTCCACCAGCCGTCTCAACTTCATACCTGTACACACCATGCACACACACACATGCACACGTAAATGGTTAATTTCTGAACCGCTAGATGGCATTGTCATCAAAAACGTTTAATTAGGAAACATGCTGATATCATATTTATCAATATTTTGTGACAAAAATGTTTAAAAAAAAACATACAAGAAGGGCCACTGCAACGTTTTTATTTTAGTTACTATTTTTTTTACAATAATTACCATTTTAAAGTACCTACCTAACTTGAAACGGAATGTCTCTCGTTTGATTGACGTTTTCTCTGTTGGGAACAATAAACATTCAATGTGCGAAAATCTTTTGTATTTTCTCTACTCGAATCTACCGAAAGTTAGCAGACATGGTTGTAGGGACTAAACTTCTAGGTACGGTATGTAAACATCACAGGGAGATTATATTTTATACATCAGCTTCTACACATCAACAAGAGAATCTTATGTTCTGGTTCTGGAATCTCAAATTAGTTGTCATAAATGTGTTGTGTAAGTGTACCATTTAATAAAAGCATTGTGTCCGTTTTCAATGCCGCAATGAAGTTCTGTTCAAACAAAATATGAATGTGGTTATGTTGTGTTTACACAAATTATATAACTATTGTAAGTAATGCTTTTTATTCAAGTAGTATTAGTATTCATTAACCCAAAGTAAAGAGCCTGTCAGGGTTCGAACATACAACCTACAATTCATTAGTCAAGGCCATTTCCACTAGGCTGTCACTGCCCCCCTTTTCAACTAGGTACATAATACAATAAATTGTTTATAAAAACAATCAAAGTCAAATCATATAAGCACTTATAAGGCAAAAAAATACAATTGATACAAACTCAAAGCATTTATTTAAATACCATTTACAGGCAGTTTTGAATTGTCAAAGACTCAGTCTCTCTATGGAGAAGAACGTACGGTCAGTGGGTCGTCTTAGGGGTGCAAGAAACTCCATGGACACTCTTTTTAAAAACAAGTTGTTACAAAATCCTGGTTACATTATTTTTTTTGCTTCTACATGCGAGAACAATGTATAACAATTTAATACCTACAAAGATTAACTAGGTGACCTAGCAGTTAAGAGATGACCAGTCTCGAATAACGGTGGCCATTCTGCTCAAACAGTTGTAAAGAAGCTGTATGATGCAAGTGCAACACACGTGCCAACATTAGCGACCCATACCATGACTAATTCTCAACTGCCATGCTCGTTAGTGTCACCTAAGAAAAAACTAAAACTATTTGCAAAAAAAAACTGTCTTCAAAAAGCAAAAAAGTGAAAAATAACTTTAGCTTCAGAAGTCGGTGACATGTTTGTTTTCAGTTTTTTTGCCACCAACTTCTCTGAAACTAAAGTTATTTTTCACTTTTTTTTCTATTTTTTTTTTAATCCATATTTAGTTGTAATATCCTAATAAATTATTTGCTATGAATGTAAATACATTGTTAACAATACATAATGATGGTAATATGCTTATCACCATAGATCGGAGTAGGTAGAATGATTTTTGGTACTTGTATCATAAATGCACACAGAAAGAATAACATGGATAAGCCATTTTTCCGGAAAGTAATTCCGGTATTTCCAGACTCAATTAAATATTGTTAATGTTGGTAGTGATATATTACTACTCAATTCAAAATTTAAAGGAAGGTATCAAAACTAAATTAATTTATTATTTATCTGTTGAATAATAAAAACAATCGAATTCCGATCGAAGAATTAATATTGGTAACCATGGATCAGCTGGTTCGTACTAAGATCAGGGGTTATGACCTGGCCAGCTGATAGGTATATGGGTCGGAGGTCATGACCTGGTCAGCTGAAGGGCTCTGTAGATACCTAATATGGATTGCTTATTTTATTAAATAAGTATGTTTAGTTTTCCCCGGGTGGTTATGCAGCGATCGCTCAAGAGAGTCTTCAGACTTCACGCCGCCGTGCCGTCGCATGCTTACTTGAAAATTCATCGCAGTTTATGTCCGATTAATTATATTCCGCAGCAGCGTAATCAGCCTATAATGTTCGCACTGCTAGGACACAGGCCTGTAATCCACCACGCGGGGCCAGTGCGGGTTAGTCTTATGTCCGAGTGGATACCAAATATAAAAATTTTAATTAGTTCTACCAACATATTTATTTCTTCTAAATTACTTACCTACCTGTTTTCTTAAATTTTTGAGGTAATAATGGTACTATCAATACAAGTTTGTTTTCTTATTACCTTACTACGTACGTACCTAATAGTACCTACATTACGGCCGCGGTTTATAATGACTACTTTGCTGGTCGCGCTGATTATGACCGACAGCGCACAGCGACAGCAAGGGCTGCAATGATGGCCAAGCTGAAAGGCCTAGAGCGTAGCTAGGCTAGCTCGAGGCAATCATAGCGTGACCAGCGAAGCAGTCATTGTGGGCCAAGGTTTGTATAGTGCTTTACTCAAAAATTCAAGTACCTAATCCTAATAAAACCAGCAAGTAATTTAAATAAAAAATATATTAATAAACTAGAATTTTAGTTAAAATGACAACAGTACAGTTACTAAAATTCAACACCGTCTTTCCGGGTTTGATATCTAAATCAGGCCTCCGTCACTCCATGTACTTGCGCGCTATAAGTGCCTACCGCCCAGCCGAGCGGTCTCGGTCCGCCGGCTTATCAAATTCAGTGCGGTTTTCGCCTCGCAAGCGAAGCGCGCGCACGCCGTTCAATTTTAATAGTGCTGTTCGTTCGTACGCGTATTACGATGCCGTGTGGTGCCTATAATTATGTTTTATCTAGGTTTCTTCCACAGTCAGCACCAATATATAAAACAAAACAAACTTACAAATATAATAAAACAAACTTTAAAAAAGAGACTTCAAAACACTAAACCGTAAGAAATAATTTTTTCTTTGATGTCGGTGCTTTTTCGATTCGTAATTACCAGCTGTTAGCACTACCATAAAAAAAAAATATTTCTTACGGCTTAGTGCTTTATTTGAAGTCGGTTCTCTTTTTTTAAGGCTTTTTTTTTCATTTCTAGTGAACATCTCCGAAGATCATCATCAAACTAAGAAGTATTTATTATACTTATTTTAAAACGTTCTCCTAAATGTAACAAATCCTTTTCTGAAAACCGCATCGATATCGGTTTAGCCAAACGCGAGATTATCGCGCACAAACATACATACCTACAAACCATACAAGTCAAACTTCTCAGTTTGGCCTGTATGTCTGATCACCTCCTTTTTTTTAAGTTGGTTAAATATTTTATAAATGATACATTTTTTAACTGCCACATAAAAGTCAGAACATATTCACAGTTCTCAATAACATAGATAAAAAGTTATGTTAATTTAATTTTATCGAAGAGGCAGCCCTGCGATTACTGTGGAATCGCGCGGTGCGAAGCAATCACTGCTGTACGCTTGAGCATTTAGGCGCATTTTAGCATACAGTGGTTGTTGACGCGAGGGAGTAGGCAATTATCGTAATAGGTATTGGATGTTTTCTACTGAGTGAAGTATCTGTCCTAATCTGTGTCTAAATCTATCTAAACTAATATTATAAAGAAGAAAGATTTGATTGTTTGTTTGTTTGTTTGCATTGAATAGGCTCCGAAAGTACTGAACCGATTTGAAAAATTCTTTCACTGTTGGGAAGCTACACTATCCGCGGGTGACATAGGCTATATTATATTTTCAAAAAAATTAGGGATCCTTACTAAAACTGCAATTATGTAACCCAAGGTGTATAAAAATTACCTAAAATATTCTTTACATCGCGTGCGCTGCGAAAACTATTGATGATAGAATAAAATAATGTATTACGACTTTGCAGAACACATCATTATTTACAAAAAGTGTCGCGACAGCATATGTCTAACTATTATATTTATGCCACAATAAGTGTTCTTTTATTTAAAAAAATATATTTTAATGCCGCCGTTAGAAAAGGCTCTGTATTTGTATCTTGGTATTAATCCTTATCGAAATAAATTACTTCATATTCAAGACTGTTTCAATACCTTTATAGAACTGTTTGAATTATTCAATTCGAACATTCCATTCGAAAGATATCACGAGTTTAAAAATGTAAGTATTAGAAAAAAGTTGCGTGGTCGCCGCTCACCCTGCTCAGCTGGCTAGGCATCACCTAATACGATGTAGGCGTCACTGGAGTACGGGCCGTTCGGGAGGGGAATATTCAAACTTTGTTTATAATTATTATTTTTTAGTTCATCATCATTCATCATTTCAGCCAAAAGACATCCACTGCAGGACATAGACCTCCCCCAAGTGTCGCCATTGACATAAGTAAGGGGGGTTTTGACATAATCGCCACGCTTGGCAGGCGGGTTGGCGATCGCAGAACAGTTGTTACAAAAGCCCACAGAACCCTGCTGCCCATTCTCTGGCAAGTCCCTTAGTCGCCTCTTACGACACCCACGGGAAGATATGGAATGGTGCTATTCTTTACGTCCGACACCATACAGAACCAAAAAAATTATCTGTGGTGTGAAATTCTGTATGGTGTCCATACAGATTTTCACACCACAGAGACTTTTTTTAGTTACCTGACGCAAATAGAAGGGTTTATTTATGTTTGTGTATTGTTAAATACCCGTGCGAAGCCGGGGCGGGGTGCTAGTTACTAATAGTTTGCGATTTAGTTAGTTTGAGTTGACGGCAAGGTCGACTTTGCTCGAACAAGGTTGTCAAAATAATGACCACAATACATGCATTCTTGAGTAATGTTACTTTTTAGTGTCCACGACGCTGCGACGGTTTGTGACATTTTCGTTGTATTGTAGGTACATATGTAATTATAACAGTAGGTACGCACGACCGCTGATCAAGGTATGAAAAAACCAGTTTATGCAAATTTGTCACTGTATAGAATATATAGACAAAGCGAGGCCACGTTATACTGGAAGTGTAAAGCTTGATGTGTCGCCGTGTGAACATACATGATAATTCCACATAAACTTACCTATTTTGTCCGAGTCGTAACATTGCGCGAATTCATACTTTACATAGTACTTTCTAACCCACCATCTTCTCGTCTTTTTTCTTTGACTTTTAATAATAATTGTGTACGCCGCAGCCAACAACACTACCTCGGTGGCTGGATATCGCCTGCCTTGTGAAACGAAACTTCGTGATGTCGCTAGATATGTCAGGCGAAGTTTCGCGAAGTCGCACGATTTCGTCTGACGTCGCTGCGGACATAAGTCGCGCGTTGTCGCCATATTTGTCAGGCGAAATCGGCCGGCTTCGCTTGACATGTCGCCGATACATGTCGTGGCACATTTGTCCCCTAGTGTATCCTTGGCTTTACTTATTTTTATTATCGAACTAGCAGGCCGCCCCGGGTTCGCACAGGTATAACACAACAATTTCAAAATTATAAATTTAATACCTACATAATCATTTCTTGACATTGATTCCTCTCCCGTACGGCGCACAGTGGAACGAATGTATGGGAGCGGTTGGACGTAGACATGTCCGAAAAAAAAGAGTAAAATTATGCCAAACTAATGATGCCATCTTATTCGATTACTTAATGCCTTCATAAATTGTGGTGATGAATTTCTTCATAACTCCCATATTTCGGGAGTAATTTGAGAAAATGTGAAATTTTACTATGAAAATGAGTGTATCGAGCTCTCTCCCTCCTGATTCCGGGCTTGTTTCAAGTAGCGGTCTCTAATATCATAATGCTAATACTAAGAGCTATATTTAATACTAAGACACATAGTGCGCCAAATGTGCACTTTCTGGGATAAAGAGTGATGTTTATTTTATAAAACAATTTTTTTATTTTTTGTTTATTTTGTTGATTAAAACCGTTTTTCTAAAGGTTTACCTTATTACAATAACATTTCTGAGCAGCCAATTAGAGAAGATATAAGCTAATTAGGATATATAATTAGGGACTTAAGGTTTACATATAAAACTGATGCACTAATGATTACTGATAAGAACATTGCTATTATTTAATTACTAAATGGCTCTTAATACACTAATTTAGCATGCATCATTTACTAATTATCACAATAACTAATTACCTTGCAATATTTAACAAAGGATACCTGGGATACCTGGATTTTATATAAATAGGTCACTATTAGTAACTTTAAAATCAGTGTTGATTTACACCTCGTTGTATCCAAGCTAATCTCGCAATGTATTTTCCAAATTTTAATACAAATCTTGATATTCACGTTGCTTTATGCGCACGCGCACATAAAGATTTACGCGACTTTAACTATTTGTTCAGTGTTTTAAAAGATAACAGTTGTGTTCAGTTATGTGAAAGTGCTGAAACAAGTTTAAAAGACTGGTGTCGTCGATTTTGCTACCGCATTTATGCAAAATGGACACAGTCTGGAAGAAGCACAGATAAGTTTCGGAAGAAACATGAGATTTGGCTACAGGCTGCAATTCAATGGCCGGAATTACAGAATGAAAATATGGAACCTTCTACAGAAAATATAAGTGACGTCATCGAGCCCATAATTTCTCCTGCTAAATCTGATGCTTCAACTTGTACACATCCTAGTCCTCGTAAATCTTTTGAGGACCTTAGTAACCGGCAAAAAAGAAGACGCACTGAAGATAGTCTTTCATGCAGCAGTAGCAGCGCTGAAATTATGTTTTCGGCCGAAAGGGCGCTTCAAAAGGCAGGACAAAGCGATACAGCTTATGTTATGAAATACTTGACGGAGAATCCAGAAGAGGCCTCAAAAATCAAAGCCTTCATTGAAGGTAAATCAATTCAGGTACGGGAAATATCCCCTTTGAAGGCATTGGCTCTTTATGTATCGATGAACTTATCGAAATGGCGCTATAACACTCTTCGGGATTTCAACACTCAAGAAGGAGCTCTTCAATACCCGAGTTACTACATGTTGGTGTTACGTGTGTGGTTAAAGAAAAAATTAAGTGCTATCCGGCCAAAGAAGATCTCACAGTTACAGAGAGCTCTGCAAAAATCAAATTACAAGCCTTGATGGATTTAACCTCAAGAAGACTTATTAGGTCGTTAGAAACCCCTGTTGATCCCAATCAATAGCTCGTATTGACCAGCAAATGGGGTTTTGACGGATCATCTAGCCAAAGCATTTATCATCAAAGGACGAGTGAAGATGAGCAAATCGGTCTTGCTAGTAATTTTATGATTAGTCTTGTACCACTGCGGCTCGTCTCAAAAGGTGTAACAATTTGGGAAAACGAGCGACCATCTTCCACTTCATTTTGCCGGCCAATATTGTTTAAGTTTATAAAGGAAACCAAAGAAAATGTGCAGAGAGAGATGGCTGAAATCGAAGCAGAGATTGAAGCCTTAACTCCATCCACCATCACTGATGGAATTAGTGTCAAACACCAACTGCTGTTGACAATGATTGATGGTAAAATTCATTCCATTATATCCAATACAGCAGCTTCAGTGTGTGACATATGCAAGGCTTGTCCTAAAGAAATGAATAATTTAGAGTTAATCAAAGATAAACACGCAAACGAGGACATGTATAAATATAGCTTAAGCACCCTTCACGCTTGGATTCGCTCAATGGAATGCTTATTACACATTTCCTACAAATTAGACATAAAATCATGGCAAGTAAGGGGTGATATAGCAAAAAGGCAAGTTGATGACAGGAAGAAAAGAGTTCAAGAGGCTGTAAGAAGAGAAACGGGCTTACTTCTCGATGTTGTGAAACAAGGCAGTGGATCCACCAACAATGGCAACTCGGCAAGGAGATTTTTTGAAAACTACACTAAATCTGCTGAACTGACCGGAATAGATGCTATGCTTTTAAGAAAAATCTGTGTGATCTTGCAGTGTATTTCATCAGGAGAGAAGATCAACGTAACTAAATTCCGAGAGTTCTGCTTTGATACTGCTAAGCTTTACGTGGAGTTATACCCATGGTATTATATGCCTTCTTCACTTCATAAAATTTTAATGCATGGGCCAGACATAGTTCAGAACATGTCAATTGTGCCCATTGGTTTTCTATCCGAAGAGGCATCTGAGGCTAGAAATAAAGATTTTAGAAAATATAGAGAGGGGCATTCTCGAAAGCATAGCAGTATCTCATGCAATGAAGATATTATGCACAATCTTTTACTGTCTTCTGATCCACTTGTTACAAGTATCCGTCCAAAAGGAAATAAGTTTGTAAAAAAATCTTCTTTTAAGGAATTTTATGAGCTTACGGATTCTGAGAAAAGTGATATCGAATTTGTTAACATAAATGATTTAGCGGACATCGATTCTGAATTTGAATTAATTGATGATGATGATGATGACGAAGATAATTAAATGATGTTATTGTTTTAAAATGTGTAACTTAGTAAATTAGAGCTTACATCTTAATTATTTATTGTACTTTTAATGAAACTAGGTAATTTATTATCAACTTACTTAAAAGTCATACTCTCATCAGTTCTTGTGAATATTTTTGTTAATATATATTTCTGTATATATATAATATATTTATAGACCTCTTAATAAGTCTGTCTGCGGTTTAAAGTAAATACAAATGGGGAAAAAACGTTTTTTTTTTTAAATTTTCATTTCCTTTTATCCCAGAAAGTGCACATTTGGCGCACTATGTGTCTTAGTATTAAATATAGCTCTTAGTAATAGCATTACGATATTAGAGACCGCTACTTGAAACAAGCCCGGAATCAGGAGGGAGAGAGCTCGATACACTCATTTTCATAGTAAAATTTCACATTTTCTCAAATTACTCCCGAAATATGGGAGTTATGAAGAAATTCATCACCACAATTTATGAAGGCATTAAGTAATCGAATAAGATGGCATCATTAGTTTGTCATAATTTTACTCTTATTTTTCGGACATGTCTACGTCCAACCGCTCCCATACATTCGTTCCACTGTGCGGCGGTACGGCCCGTGCCCGCCAACATCGCTTTATTTATAACTAGCGACCCGCCCCGGCTTCGCGCGGGTGCAATGCAGATACTAAATATACTACAGAATGTCTGTCGACATCACATTGGAAACCTCTAACATTATCAGTGTTTCTCTACTATATTATGCATATATTATACTTATAAACCTTCCTCTTGAATCACTCTATCTATTAAAAAAAAACCGCATCAAAATCCGTTGCGTAGTTTTAAAGATCTAAGCATACATAGGGACAGACAGCGGGAAGCGACTTTGTTTTATACTATGTAGTGATACGTCATTGACTGTAGGTAATGAAACAAACTTTTTGTTTTTAGATCATTTGGAAAGCCTGTTACTCTGAGCAATTTTTAACATAGGAGGTCGACGGCTGCTTATTTTTTTTTTACCTAATATTTTCGTCTGCAATCATAATGTATAATTTTGTATACCTAATCAAATATAAATCAAATTGACACAGAGACTGGAAAAAAATCTTTGTTTTATTTATTTAACGCTAATTTTGTCTGCGCTTATATGCAGTTTAATTTAGAAAATCGATTCGTATAGATTTCTCAAACTTGAAGATCTGATTCTAATAATCTACCTATCCGAACCAAACGCTAACGATCTACCACCAACCGAATCGACAATCAAATCCATCACCAAATGAAATCCAAACGTAGTTAGAAATCCGCTTTCTCTCTTTCTAACTAAGGGTAACATAGCGGAGTAAAAAGGATAGCGCGAATTTTGTGATTTAGATTTCGGTTCTCGGAAATCTAACAGACATTATAATGCGATCAATATAATCTTTACTTTCAAGCATTTAAAGACTACATTTTCGAGATTAAACGTTGATGTATTTTGTTTTATGCTTCAATGTTTCTTGGAAATAGAAAGAATGTATATACCTAATGTTTGTAAGTTTACGTAGTTTCAACCAAATTAAATACTAATGCATATTTGGAAACTTTTCTGCTAGTCCTAAGCCTAGATTAAAGCATGATGGAAAATCGCACAATAACACGAATAGCTCTAGTTCAGTTACCACTTCGCCTTTTTTACAGTCCGGTCAACCGACTTTGACTTCTATTCCGTAGACATAAGAATGAAATTAAGAGCAAAAACGACAGTTAGGTTTGTGTTTTTCACTGTGATCATTATTATTAGAAACAGTTACGACGCTTAATTTTCTCCCAACATAACCTTGACTGCGTCGGTATGTTTTAGTAGGTAAGCAGGTAGTACTTACCTACATTCATGAATGTAAATAGTGTGATGAATGAATGTAATGTTATATAATGTAAGTACATTATTAGTTTATTAGATAAACCGCGAAAAGTCCACGTACAAAAAGCTGTGGCTTCATAACGAATGTTTGGTATGTCTGAATACCTACTTGTTAATAACTAATAAGTTTTAGCTATCACGCAATAAAATTAGCCAACCATTAACCAACTCCGAATTACACATTTCATCCCTAATAGGTACTTTCAAACATTGGTTTGGGTGAACAACTTGACATAGTTTAAGAATATTTAACTTCATTCTTATGAAATTATAAATCTAATTTACCCAAATTAGATTTATCTACCTACCTACTTGTTTGAAGAATGAAATCAAAAGTTACGCACACACTAAGACTTACTGTCACCACCTTACAATGACAACGCCACGCCATCTAGTATCAACAGATAATTATTTCGAGTTTTGTTATGCAAGGGGCTCGATTGTTCTTTAGAAGTTCTTTAGATATCCGGTAGATGGTGTGACTCCAAGCACGCACACTAGCAAAGATTTTTCGTTTTTTTTCGGCCCTGGAAATCCTACAAACCTTGTTATTTCTTTATGTTTGAAGGGATTTGCGACAACACTAATTCGTAATAACATCATGTTGTTTCATTACTTCTACAAAAAGCATATAAGTATCGAGAATTTGAGAAAAAAACAATGTATGGGAAAGCGCGATTAAACTTCCACCTTAAGAGGTGTAGATTAAAACTTTCGCTGCCAAGATAAAAAAGAAAACATTTTTACCAGTATACAAGTCATCTATAGCTACGTATAGCGGCACGAGGTGGGTTGTGCGCACACGAACTAGGTGCGTAGCACCGAAAGTGTTAAAGTAATCAAATTATTATTTAACATTATTTAACACTTGATAATTCAAAGTGTTAATGCCCACATTTTTTTGCATTGTGAGAAAGAGAAGTTGCTATACCAATAGCAATCTACTATTACACACCATACATTTTACACTTCTGCCTAACCCTTCGGGGATTGCAGGCGTGATGTTATGTGTTCTATATTCGCTCCGAAGAATGGCAGATTTTAAATGAATTTTAAATCATTTTCTAGGTGGAGTGTACGGTGTCGAAGAAACAGTTGCACTTGAACATAGAGTCGGCGCAGGCCACCGGCTCGAACACTGCTGTGCCATTACTAGAAGGTGGTGTTGTTGGTGATAATCGTGAGTGAATCTTAAATAAATATCAATATTAATTTATACAAAAACCTTCAACATTGCTTAAATACTAGGTCGCATGAATTTCAGTTATTCAAACTCATATAAATACAGTAAACCCTCCTAGGTGATCCTGTGACTTAGGAGTCAGCGTTTTGCTGTCACAATGGTACCAAAAACATTTGACTAAAAAGTGTGTTATATGTATCGACACACAAAATCTTAGATTTGATTCTCTAAGATTTGAGAACAATAAAAATTACTTAATATTATATACATATGTATTATTAACTAATTTAACTACGTGTTTAGTTTGCAAGCTGATAAAAAAATAAAATCTTTTGAAAAAAAAAAACTCCTACTAAAAAAAGAAGAACCATATTCGGTTTAGACTACATTTTCAGCTTTTAGCTGTCCCAAGCTTACATGATTGCCTGTGTTACCAGCTACTGCAGAGGCCGATGGAGAGCAAGGCCAGGGCAAGAACGTGTGCTACAAACTGTGCTCACTCATTCACGCTCAGCTCATCAAGGCACACACCGAAGTTAGCCGGTAAGACCCTGCACTAGCTTGCGAACTGACCAATAACTTGATTTACAGACCTGGGAGGTTACTATGACGTCTTAAAGCAGTATTGTTTTATTCTTATTCCAGTGTGGGAAAGAGACGGAGCTAAAGAGAACGTCTAGCGCCATCTCTTTTCCACTGAGAATAACACAATACTGCCTTATGACGTCATTGGTCCTCGAGAATAGTTATTAGAGCTGTCAAGAAAAGTTGTGTATTCTTTGCAACGGCCGGATTTTAGTCTAATTAGTTGTAAAAAGACCCTTAACGAAGCCCAAAGGCCTTTATATTTCCGTCATAACGATCATTTATTTGTTTTGGACCATACCTGGGAACTTTCTAGTTACGGAGATATTGGCGGACCAAGTTCCAACTTTTTCTCAACTGTTTTATAATATGTTTACTTTAAATACCACCTTTAAATGTACTATTCAATCCATCAGCATGTTTTGAGTACGTAACATTAAGTCCTACCGTAACCGTGATTTTTCACGCAAAAGAAAGTAGTTTTCACGCAGAAGAAAGTAGTTTTCCAGCAATCATTTTTGCGTAGAGTTATTTAGTTTGATACAACGCTTGGGTGCCGGCTTCGTCAAGGGTCCGTTTACAACTTGTACGATGGAATAAAAGTATTTCATAGGGCGTGGTCAAATTAAGAGCTATTAAATAATCTATATATATAAAATCAATTATGATTCGTGGGTCTCGCTAAAACTCGAGAACGGCTGGGCTGATTTGACTGATTTTGGTTTTGAAATGTTTGTCATAGTCCCGGGAAGGTTTAAAAGGTGATAAAGGTAGGGTAGGGTAGTTAGGTACGGTAGAGTAGGTCGGTAGGTACGGTAGGGTAGGTAGTAAAAAGGGCATTGCAACGCATGTTATACGCATATATAACGCATGGTACAGCTAGTGTAATATAATTATGAGCTGAGCTGCAGTTTGATTATCAAGGTAAGAACACTATACAATAGCTAACTTATTCTAAGTTCAACTTGTGAAGTATTGAAATTCTAGCTCAGCTAGATCTATAGCTTCATCTTTTAACTAGCTTAGCTAGCTTTTTAGTAGCTGAGCTATGAATATGACCGCCATTCGCTAAAAGTTGATAACCACACTATCCACCAGTTATAGCAAAGGTCACCGTCACGAGAATCTATAATGTTTTCAATTTAAATTTTATCGGAGCTTAAACATTTGATGTCAAAGTTATGTTGTTCGTTGATTACTGCTGTTTGCTACTATTATGTACATATTTTATCTAAAATGAATTCTTTCATGTCGTTTGCCGCATGTCATTACTTCCCAGATTTTGATCCTTAGCAACGACACTATCGAATGGTGTAATAATACAGGATGTTTTTTTTTTTCAAAATCAACGGTTTTGATTCCTGGCTAGGAATATTGTTTTTTTTTTTAAATCAATATTTTAGTAAAATCGGGTTTGGGACTCCTTTGCGTGTTTTTCGCTACTCCTCATAGTTTTAGTTTTGGCCTTCCACTAAGACCCACTTACTAATGAAATATTTTGCATTATGGCCGCAGACTTAAAAATCATGCAACTTTTACTCAAACCCCTTTAATTAGCTCCTATGTTGATCTGACCACGCCCTTATGAACGGTAGCAAGGTTACCAGGTTTTATCTAATGTTTGTAAACTGTTAATCTATCGACGTCTGATCTTACTTTTTTGCGACAATTGTGCTCAGATCCGGCCGCAGCATTACGTTATCTTGGTCATTAGTTTTGCACACTGGCACCACGGCACATTGTAAGATTAAACCTTATGTAAGTTATAATAAAGGTTACATTTATTTCGCAGGAGAAGGCCGCAAGAGTTGGCCGATTTCCTTAACGCCTTAATGAGAAAACAAATCACAAACGGCTCTGAGGAGAACTTAGTCTACCACTTTTCAGTGTGAGCCTCCTTTATTGTTTTTTATTTACATTCCTTTCTGTTATATTTGGGCTTCTGTACATGTCTATTGCTATGTTCATATAATCATTATGTTTCGGGATACATCTCACATATGTTTTAAGTATTCATGATACATACAGGGCGGTGGTTAATCAGTGATTATACTGATCACACTGAGCAACTTTCCATAACAATACCATCCATTCGTATATGGATATACGAATACCTATGAGCTTTATATCCATTCGTCACATAAAAGTCAACTCCTATGCAAAAGAACACAGATATCATTTTATATTATGATTTATCCCTACAGGGAATAGGTGACCAAAACACTATCCTGCAAAAAATCATTTGTGCCTACCATGTACATAAAAAAATGCTTAAAGTGCTGATTAAAGCTGGTGATATACTATATTACCACAGTATCACTTGAAGGTTACTGGGCTGCTTTCCAAAATATAACATTAATTTCAAATTAAAACATGGTAAAATACAATAAATAAAATTGTTAAGGATTACATTAAACTGATTTCCAGCACATGTTCAACACAATCATGTACAGATTTCCAAAAGTTTTTGTTGTTAATTATTATTTCATTCATTTGTATATATTTTTACGTTATTTATTTTATGTTATGCATTTCACTATGTCGTACTGTGTCGTTGGGGTCTCACCTGTATATAAATGGTTCTGGAAATATAATAATAAGGTCCTTTATTAATATTACTAAAAGTGGCTGAGGGCTTTGCGATAATGATGCTGGTGTACCATAATAAACATTTAGAAAAAAAAACTGAAATGTGGTAAAGAATATCAAATTCAAAGGACTTTCCGGTAATTTATTCACAATGATCACATGCCACAGTATGATAGTCGTGTCATAGTATTTTTGGTTCCACCCTCTTAAACGTAGCTCAATACTTATATTAAACAAATGTATACAAATATAAAATTCTTTATAATTTTGTATCATGTTTATTTCTTTTTTACAATAGTAAAAAAAATCGTGTCTTTCAATGTAGATTTAAAAAACAGTGTAAAAGATATAGCAGGTTCTTAAGAACCTTTTCCTGTAGCTATCAATTTTAGCTGTCCTTATTGCGAAGTCTCGAATAAACACCCGGTTTGTAACGGTGCATGAAACCTATACAGTCTACCTATTGGACGTCGCAAGCCCCGTCTTGAGAGACGTGAGCAGCTAGCAGTGAGCATAATATGCAATGCCGCGTGCGGCGTGCCGCTTTGCACATATCCGCACGTCTTCGGTGGATATACCCTAGCTATTACCCATCTCCACTCTAACTTTGAAGAGATTAAGAGGTTGTAAGCGTTCGGAAACACAGACGCAGGAACAGAGTTCCACTCCTGTGCCATAAGTTTTCTCTACTACGATCCAATCCCTACTAGACGAAATCGAGAGACTTTTTATTTTTTTCAAAACTTTATTTACTCCTGAAGCATTTAATCTATACAAAATTGCTAGTTACCGCACACAAAATTACGTGCCCAGGGTTTACGCCTAACAAACGGTACGTTAGGCGCAGTGGCTAAGGGATTGTTTAGTGCGCTGCGTGTCGCGGGTATTGTTTTCGAATCCCGCCCGGAACAAATATTTGAATGCCCAACAAGTAGTCGTTCCGGGTCTGGCTGTTTGTGTATGTGTTATTAAATGTTTCTAAACGCACCCACGAAACAGGAGAAAATCGTAGTAGTCCGGTCAAATTAGACATCAAATAGTGATCAAATAACAAAAACTCGGATCGAGCTGAATTTTAGTAGAGACCTTGAGTACTTAAGTAGCAATGAAAAGTCCCAATCGATACCATGTGTGCTAAAAAACTTATTCAAGGACAAAGGTCAAAATTTTTCGGTTATTTGGACTTTCCTCGAAAACGGTAAGTTTCATCAAAAATATAGTCCGAACAAACATTGATGAAAAGAAATTATCTACACAACGATACTTTTTGTAAAAAAAATGTAGTTTCCCCCGCAGGGCTAGCTACTTCACGATCTGTTATGACGGAGTTTTATAGGAAAATACTGTATTTACTGCATGTTGATAATTGATAAAGGTGGTTGATTTAAATTGTAGTTCTAATTTCTGTTAATATTTTAATGTGATTCATACTTTTCAAATTAATTTCCAACCCAAGTTCAATTGATTGCCTAGCCATGTCTGAACTTGATAGTTTACTCGATGCAAGTGTTGATGCGCAGAAGCGTATGTTGGATGAAGACACTGTACAGTGTACTCGTTTCTAGTTCCGTGTGTTTGCAATCACCTATATCAAGAACTAGCTGTCCGGCGCAACTTCGTTTGCGTCACATTTTCCCCGTTTTCGCAACATTTTTCATTGCTGCTCCACTCCTTTTGGTCGTAGCGTGATGATATATAGCCTATAGCCTTTCTCGATAAATGGGCTATCTAACACTGAAAGAATTTTTCAAATCGGGCCCGTAGTTCCTGAGATTAGCGCGTTCAAGCAAACAAACAAACTCTTCAGCTTTACTATTAGAATAGATGAAACTTACCGTTTTCGAGAAAAATCCAAATAACCGAAAGTACCTTTGTCCTTGAATAACTTGCAGTAAATACAGTATTTTTAAAACTCTGTCATAACAGATCGTGGAGTCTACGGGAGAAACTACATTATAAATAGAATGTAGCTCCTTCAACTTCAAGAATCTCGCTATCTTAGGAATGGTGTTTCTTAAAGAAAAAAAAAAGTACCGTTTGGTAGACAATTTTCTGATCTTCGATTTTTTACCTATATTTCAGATGAAACTTACCGTTTTCGAGAAAAATCCAAATAACCGAAAATGTTGACCTTTGTCCTTGAACAACTTTTGTAGCACACATACCATCGATGGGGACTTTTGGTACTTTATTTCTCTAGGTATACCCACGGTATCTACTAAAATTCAACTCGATCCGAGTTTTTGTTAATTGAAACGTCTATTTTGACCGAGGGCTACAGTGTGAATGTGAAAAATATTTTTAACATGAAAGAAAAAGAAAACTCTCAAGACTGTAACAGTCTGAGCTAGCCTCTTTATTAAAAATAACTAAGCATGTTATAGTAGAATTATTTACCTTTTGGCATATTTTGTAGCACTATTTAGTAAAACTTATGTTTCCTCGCCCGCGTATATATTATTCCCCCTTCCTATTATGTTTTATATACTTTTATGTTGTTTTTGTAGATGACTCTATAAAAAGTGGTAACTTAATTTCTCTGATTTCCGATTAAACCCGATATTGTTAGTTTACCGATTATATTACCATATATTTGTTTAATGTAAGTGTTGCAAGGTCCTTAGGGGCTGATTTGCTATGACGAAAATCGTTTGCGGTTCAGTGTGGCGCTAGTTGTTGAACAGGAGGCCTACCATGATGTCTTAAAACATTATTGTTTTACTCCTTTTCCAGTGTGGGAAAGAGATGGCGCTAGACAGCCTGTATAGCTCCGTCTCTTTTTCACTCTGGAATAAGAGTAAATCAATACTGCTTTGAGAGGTCATGGTAGGCCAGATGATCTGTCAAATTGAATACATTTTTAATTAGTACCCAATTTTCCCACCTGCACGTGTAACTTTGCAATCGTTAATTCGTTTCGTCATAGTAAAAAAAGCCCAGTTTGAAACCTTGTAAACCCCTGTTGTTTAACGATATGCATGGTACTGATAATATTATGGATACTGTCTTATCCATTGATCGATAACTGTCTTTCTGTCCCCGTAATTGTCCTGTTTTGTGATTATATATTCATGATTCGTGCAATGATCTTCGAAGCATCGGATAGTTGTAAAAGTCGTAAGAAGACTTGGTTTATTTTTTTATCTTTTTGTACTGATTATTCTTTTGAATCGGAATTGACCCAGAATTTGGTGTCCATTCGATTATGTTGTATTTAATAAGTCCAATTAGAAGTATCCCATGAATTCTTCTTAATTTTTTTTCTATTATTTCAATCTTTAAATCAATTAGTTTAGGAAGTCGATGATCATTGTACATCCTCGTACAGTTCAGTACATAATAAAATTTGATAACATTATAGTCAGTACGGTGCGCTGGTGGTCAGCATGGCGGAGGAAGCGGAAGCAGGCAAAGCGACCGATGTCAAGGATGCTACCACTGCCACTGCGCCGAAGACAGACGATATTGGTGAGATATTAGTAGTAATGAGGCTCTTGAACATTCTGTATGGTGTCGTAAGAGCCGACTAAGGAACTTACCAGAGAATGGGCAGCAGCGTTGTCTGTGCTTTTCTAACAACCGTACTGCGTTTGCCAACCCGCCTGCCAAGCGTGGCGATTATGGCAAAACCCCCCCTTCTTGGGGGAGGCCTATGTCCAGCAGTGGACGTCTTGCGGCTGAAATGATGAGGATCTTGAACTATGTAACCACGTATCAGCCTACTCGCAGAGAAGACGCCTTCTCTGCGAGTAGTCAGATAGCAAGCATCAACTTCATTTAATTCATCATCTTCCTGCCCTTGGCCCGTATTACTTGGGGTTGGCGGAACACATGTTTTTCTCACATTCTTCGACATCCGTCAAGTTATCATTGACTCCTTTTTCTTTCATATCATTCCTCACACAATCCATCTATCGTTTCGTTGGTCTTCCTCTCTGTCGTTCTCCATCCATCAACATTTGTGTTCATCACTTTTACACGTTTCAGTCACATGCGATTCGAAGTTCATATAAGTAGAGAATATAATTTATTTTCGAAGTGAAATATATTTTTACAACCACTTTCTAAGTATCATTTAGCATTACTAATCATAAAGTAATATTTACACGTATTTCTTTTTTGAATTTGCGAATGCTGCCCTGAAGCTTAAATTAATCTGATTATAGAAACAAGAAACGCTTTAGAAACGATTGCACAGTACTCGTACCATTATCATTAGTCATGAGTATCATTAGATTTAAATTATTAAAACTATACTTTAATAACTTAGAACTACATACTACTATACTTTTTATACACCGTTGGAGAAATGAACTTCTAAGATTTGCTAAATGTTTTCATATTAGTGTTATTATGCTGGACTGAACCCATTTTATTTTATATCCACAGTCGTCCCCGACACAGCCCCCCTCGCGACAGCAGAAGGCACAGACGAGGCAGAGATGGACACCGCGAGCCCCGCAGCCATGATCGAAGAGCCTAAAGAGGAAGGTGGCGAAGGGTTCTGCATACTGGAGTCTGCGCCCGCCGCCCATCGGTTCCGACTGTCCATGCTGCAGCCTTCTGAGCCCAGGACCTTCTACTCCGCCGTGAAGAGGGAGATCAAATTGCTCAAGAGTGATCTGCCATCAGGGGTGAGCATTTAAAATTAATAATTTATGAATTAATTATTAAATGAAATTAATAACTTAGGAATTTTAATAATATGGAGCGAGGGTTATGAAGGGCGTAGTTGGAGAAAAGAGTACTTGAGTCGTGATCAGGTTCCGGCTGTCTAGTGGCCAGTTTGACAAAACGCCAATTTAGAAGGATAATATTACCACAAATCTGTCGTGTGAGGTTTTGTCGACAACATAACATAAAAAAAACTTGATCTATCTTAACAACTCTGCTTAGAATGCTTTACGGCGCGTTCCCACTATGTGACGATTAATTTGTCGTTGGACGACTGTCTTCACTGAACAAAAATCATGGACGACAGTTAATCGTGTCGTCCTATATGTAAACACGTCCATTTAAATACAGTAGCTACGACGCTTTAAACGACACGACACGATAATCTGTCGGCCCGGCATAGGGGTACGCCTCCTTAGGGTCAGTACATATCTGACAGAAGATACGCCGCGCATCGTCGGTCGCGTAACGCCAGAACAGACAAATAGGTAGTAAAACGTCAATAATATACGTCGATCATACTAACGGCAATAAGCCCAGTGCATTTTCCGTCAGATACATATCTGACGGAAAATGCACTGGGCTTACAGACCCTAGTTTATTCCTTACTGAAAGTCAACGTTTGTCGTCAGGTATGGGTCCGTGGCTACGAGGACCGCATAGACCTGCTGTCCGTGATGATCGCCGGGCCCACCAAGACCCCGTACGAGGGCGGCCTGTTCGTGTTCGACGTGCAGCTGGGCGGCGAGTACCCGCGCGCGCCGCCGCTGTGCCACTACCACTCCTACTGCACCGACAGGCTCAACCCTAACCTCTATGAAGACGGCAAGGTACGGACGCGCTATTGCATATTCTAGGCATAGCATGAGCATAATCAACCTGTTATGTTCCAGAAATGTTCTTAGATTTTTTTTTTGGGATTAAAATAGTCCAGAAAAACAATAAATAACCAAATTATTGCAAACTAAATATTCTTTATAACTGTTTTAACCCCACAACATTTTCTATCAAAATACTATTTTAATAATAAAAACTCAAAGCCAATAATTGATCATTCAATAAGGTTATCATCCAATAATTTACCCTCATTGTAAAGGTTATGTAATAAATTTTTAAGCAATATATGGTTCGAATTGATACATTCCCTATTACCAAAAATATTAACCATTATACGTGAAAAAAAGTAATGGCTCGATATATTTGCTCTCTAGTGTATATAAAAATTAAATGACATTTATTAGTCTTAACTAAAAGTCGAGCACGGCTGGGCTGATTTGGCTAGTTTTGGTTTTGAAATATTTGTAGAAGTCCAAGGAAGGTTTAAAAGGTAATTAGGGTAGGCAGGAATATTATAGATTATGTGTAGCGTCGTTCATAAAGCAGTATTCCCTTTCCCGCAGGTATGCGTCTCCCTGCTGGGCACGTGGTCGGGGCGCGGCGTGGAGGTGTGGGGCAAGGATAGCTCGCTGCTGCAGGTCATCGTGTCGCTGCAGGGTCTCATCCTCAACGCCGAGCCTTACTTCAACGAGGCCGGTTATGAGAAGCAGAAAGGTAAGGGAGAACCTTTAATTAAGGTCACTATTATTTGAACCACCATAATCTGCCTTACCAGTTGCAGCTGAAATCCGTTTTACGTTGCTGGGTTACACGATTCCCCTAGGTAGGACTCGTACCCGTAACGACTATCAGAGATAACAAATGTCGGCCGCGTCCAGCGGCAAAATGTATTTAATTTTTTTTGGTTTCGCAGGTACGCAACAAGGCAAAGAGAACTCCCGCATGTACAACGAGATGGTGCTGCTCAAGCTGGTGCAGTCGATGAGCAAGATGCTGATGAACCCGCCCGAGCCGTTCCGTGAAGAGATCCTCACGCACCTGCGCGCCGAGTCCCCGGCGCTGTGCGCGCGCCTGGAGGGGCTGGTGCGCCTGTCGGGGGAGGGCGGCGGGGGCGGGGCGGGGGGCGCGGAGCTGGCGCCCGAGTTCCCGCTGGTGCCCGCGTCGCGCGGCTTCTGCCTCACGCTGCGCTCGTCGCTGGAGTCGTTCCGCGCGGCACTGCGGCGACACGACATCGCCGTCCCGCCGTGCACGTTATAGCCGCGCCAGTGAGCTCCGGCCGCGCTCCCGCACCGCGGCACACAAAAATATATTGTAGTCATACTATTTATTGTGATGTTCTGAGCTACCCTCGGCTGGCTCGTCGATGTTGTCTCCCCGTGCGTCGCGAGCTCGGAGTCGCCACGCTGTGCATGCGCACTTCGGGCTAGTTGTTCATATTACCGGATGATATGAAACCGACCGGTCCTCTCTAAAATTAATGATAATCAAATTCTAAATGAAATGTTCGATTTAATGCGAATGGCATGATTCTTAGATTTATGAAAGCATAGATTAATATTATTTATTTGTTACAAAGTAATGTCTACTTTTAATTCAACATTCGACGTTATAATGTTTAGATTATGAGTACTTATTGAAATTACATATTTTTTACGAAGCAAAGCTTTTTGCTATCATTCGAATATTTGCTACACTAATATTATTATATAATACAATAAAGACAGATAATTTTAGATGTAACGTCTAGAACATTTTGTTCCTGATTCCAATATTATTTAATATTACGATTGAAGCTCCTACTTATCAATATTAGGGAATGGTGTGCGAGTATTACGAGTATCTCATCAATGTCTATTTTATGTATGTGTAATGTTGTATGTTAAAAAAATGCATTCACTCATTTTTATGTAATTATAGTTTTGTTTTTATTTTGTTTTTATCGCGGGAAATATTAATTAGTATGATAATAATGATGTAGTAACACCGTCGTGGTCATATTGGCGCAGTTCCTCTCTCCAGCAGTACATACTACCTAGCATAGTCGACGTTGCAGTGTGCGAGCTCCACATGCGACTCTTTAACATGTTCACTATGTTATCGATCCTAAATAAACGTTGTTTTCTCTTGTTACCAATATATGCAATCGATGAAAATTATTTACACTCTTAGGTTTAGTGCAAGTAGATGTTTGGATATTTAATTTCCGCACCAAATACGAACGTCACAAAAGCAACGTGTTACTTACCGTGACAACTAAAATTACATTATTAGTATTAATTGTAAATTTCCCGAAAAATAATAAAATTGCAAGTGCTACCCAATGATTCGCGCTTGAATAGTGATATTTTGGAAATTAGTTTTAATTTTCTATTCACTCTTGTTTTAGAAAGAAAAATTTCTTCCTCGTTAGTGCTTTTAGTATTAAACCATACGGCCCACGCCGCGCCGGCGGCAGCACAAATACAATGTAACTTCATGCCAAAGTCAATTGAGCTATGGAAGGCTTTTGTCGCTTGTGTACGCGAGATAAGTGACAACTATGTATAATGATAAAAAAATAAATAATTCTTCAACATTATATCTGTGCGTTTTGTTTTGCTAACCACAACTTGACGGTAACGTTATTGTGATTCGTAAGGTGCAGTGAGCATTGTCAATCGGAGCGTGAAGCGGAAACTACGTATACTATACCAACGGTAACTATACTTAGACAATGGTATGCATTATAAGGTTCGTAATGTTGTAGGTTGTAATAGATTTTCGATCTTGAATATTTCAATGGCAGCCCTGTTTCTAGATTTGTGATACCTGCCTGATCCATTCGGGGCAAAGGCGTGATATTATTTTTACAATTTGTACCATCTGACCACCACCCATCTCTTTCCTCTCTATCATGAAATCAAGTTGTCGTTGTCGTGATGACATTACAGAGACATACAAAAATAAACCACAATTGAACACGTAAGGGTATTTTATTGTTATAAAAATATTTTGTACTGCTAATAAATTAATAGAGTCAGTCGATACAATTAACTCAATGTTATACACAATATAATGTTTCTTTTAATTGATTCCTCTATCACAATAAAAATATAAAAAACAAACTTGCATATTAAATATAAAAAAAAAAACATTCTAAACAAAAATATGTAAATAAATCTTACGATTTGGCACCATTAGCATTCAAAATCAAAGTAGAAAAATACCTATTTAATTAAAAATAACTACAAAACATAATCCAATTAACGAAAGTCTAAAAATCATACGGTTATTTTTAAATGCACGTTTTATTTCTATACACGTATTTCTAATCGTATTGTAACTTCGTAATTGTTCTATTTTCTTAAATTCATCACAAGAAACAACAAATTAGGGACCAAAAATTGTCATGACTTTGATATACCTGCATACTGTTACAAAATTGTCATGAATTTAAGTACAACACTGAATATCTCGCAAACATTAATTTACTATCTATAATCACATGTTATTAAAAGGCTTTAGAATATACAACTTGACTAATCAATAGCAAGTTGCTTGAAAAAAAATATTGCCTGTATTGTATTGTCATAAAAAAACCACTTCGAAGAAAGTATAGGCCAAGAAACACTTACACCGGCATCAAGTTGCAGCACATAGCATTCGCATATAAAAAAAGTCCGGTACGGATACATGATTTTTGCGTTCCCTTGCAATATGCCCAAATAACTGTGTCAGCCCTTTATTGCGATGTTCCCAAAATGCTACATCGTAGTCGATCGAACAATTTTATATTGGGATAAGTATGAATTACAGAATAGGTTCAAACTTACATTGACTAAATAAATTGTGAAAATATTTTGTGCATCCACAATTTATCGTATAGCATCTTTAGCACACAATTAAGCAGTACTTACAAAGAATACAAAATTCATTTCTTCTTATTCTTTGGGAACAAGGTAACATAGATTATAGTAGTTAACATTAAGATCCATGCCAGGATAAATGTCCTAACAAACTAGATCTGGTTTCAGACAATTAATCGAATTCATATTGAAACAGCTAAGACATTTATTCTGATACGCAGAGCACTTTATTATATATTAGCCATATTTCGTATTGAAACATTAAACATAGATTTATAATACGTTATATGATTAATTGATTATTAGGGCAAATAGTAATATTGTTACAAAAATACAAAGGCTGTGGCAGTGTTATCGACAACTGTTGTTATAAAAGCCATATTAATTATACAATTAAAACGCCATACAGCATGGAAGAGGGAGATATGAACACATAAGCATATTGTCTTTTCACCAGGCTTCGCATGGAGTATTATTTAAATTACTTGGTATAACTTGACATTTAAAAACGCATGCATAATGCCTTGAAACCCCAGTCGAAATTTGAAATCTTTCAAAATGGCGTGAATACTCCTCCATATTTTATTTACGTTGCCAAATTCTCTTACATAAATCATCTTAAAATGAATGTCATGAATTCTTCTCAAATATGTGCACTGACACTAATATTATGCACACGAATGACCACAGCAGCACGAAAATAGCCCATGCAACGTGGGAAAACGGACTTTTATACTTATTCACTACTCCTAAACCTAGTAAGTTTGTGCAATGGCGTCTCGCAGACACGACTAGAAACGTCGGAATGAAGTACTGGATACCGGTACCCGCGTACGAACCTGTAAACTCTATCAGTATACTTATATCCTCCAAGAAATAAGTCAGCAACACTGGAGGCACCACTGTAACTATAGGGAAAATACATTTCCTCAAAATAAAATTGTACGATTCAAGCCTCGACGTATCTAGGAACAAGCTCTGTAAATTATTCCTTAGCGTAATAGCTATAATTGGAAAACTGGTAGACAGTGTAAAAACTGGGAACAAAGCGAGGAAGTACTCGACAATTTCTAGGAATATGTTGTCGCTGTCTGTGGGTACAAAGTTGAGAGTGTATAAATCATTTAAATGTGCAAAGGCGAACGCTCCAGTGAACGCTAGGAGTAGGTAAAACATGGCTATTATTGCGTAGTCGAAGAACAGGTGTAATCCAAGTCGTGTCTTGCCTCTGATTGGTGCGATGAGTCCGGGCAGTGAATGGTGGCACATGAAGGAGTAAACACAGGCGCCGAATAGGGTGGGCATGCCGGTGACGTCGAAGGCAGGCGGGTGGCCCTGCGGACCTCGACCCACTAGCAGGTGTATCGCCATTGAGATCATTATTGTAAATGCTGTAACAAAATAAACGTAGTTATTGGTAAGGCAGCATAGTCTTCCTGACCGTTGACGGTCATGGGGAGACTAGACATGGACGCAGGAATATTATTGTGCACAAGTTTGTGCGCAAACACCGGTGTGGCATAGTTGAGGTGAGGCAACATTACCAGACGTCAAAGTTAAATAGTGCAAGTTCAGTATAGGTGCTTGTAGTATTTACCACCTGAAATTCTCGTGTCCTTTTCAACCACGTTGCCACCTCATAATATTTGATGAAACTTACTAATTTGTTACTTTACACACCTCTTTTCGTGAATTTGTTCCAAAAAAAACTAAGATGCTATGCAGGGCCGGATTAACCCTATCAGGGGCCCCTAGGCAGTGCCATTCTCTGGGCCCTTTTCCATTTCCCACTTTTTAGGGTTCCGTACCCAAAGGGTACGTCCCGTCGGGACCTATTACTAAGACTTCGCTGTCCGTCCGTCCGTCTGTCACCAGGCTATATCTCAGGAACCGTGATAGCTAGACAGTTGAAAATTTCACAGATGATGTATTTCTGTTTCCGCTATAACAACAAATACTAAAAATAAATATTTAAGGGGGCTCTTATACAAAAAACGTGATTTTTTTGCAGTTTTTTGCTCAATGTTAGTAACGGCAACAGGTAGACGTTTGAAATATTCACAGAATATTTAATTGGATATTCACTTTAAAAATAAATAATTAAATTAAAATAATATAGATAATTAAGGGGGGCTCCCATACCACAAACGTGATTTTTTGCCGTTTTTAGGGTTCCGTACCCAAAGGGTCAAACGGGACCCTATTACTGAGACTTCGCTGTCCGTCCGTCCGTCCGTCCGTCCGTCCGTCTGTCACCAGGCTGTATCTCATGAACCGTTATAGTTAAAGAGTTGATATTTCTACAGATTATGTATTTCTGTTGACACTATAACAACAAATAATAAAAAAAGAAAAAAATCAATATTTAAGGGGGGCTCCCATACAAAAAAGTTTTTTTTTTTCGTTTTTGTAAATAATGGTACGGAACCCTTCGTGCGCGAGTCCGACTCGCACTTGGCCGGTTTTTTTATAGATAATGGTACGGAACCCTCCGTGCGCGAGTCCGAGTCGCACCTGGCCAATTTTTTAAATACATTTTTTCTTCACAAAAGTCGAGTCGAACAGATTGATTCCTTTGGTATTCTGTTACTTCAATGTGATATGGAAACAATCTTGACTTGATGCTACATCATCACCTAACATGCCTGACTCTTTCCTTTTTGCTTTCATTGAAATTTTCTTAGTGACTAGGCTGTAGTTATAGATAATTGATGATACCGGGGGCCCGATTTTTGAATCTCACCGGTTACTAATTGCCATCATTGAAAATCGGTAATTTTGGTGACAATAGTAACTCGGTCACATTCAAAAATCAATACCGAGGGCTGCAAGCTATGACCAAAATGTCATTTTCCAATTGATAATCGGCCATTTCGGTGACAATAGTCACTCGGTGAGATTCAAAAATCTGGCCCCTAGACATGAAGTCGCATGCTTCGCGCGTCACTAACTCACTACTGCTTGCGTCAGTGTGGGCTGAAACGAACGATTTCAAACATCCCTTTTGCAAATTATAAGGTCCTAATTATATTAGATCCTAAGACCTAGATATGTTAACTTTTTTCCCCCAACTTGAACAGATCACACAAGATTACCTTTTTAGGGTTCCGTAGCCGAATGGCAAAAAACGGAACCCTTATAGATTCGTCATGTCTGTCTATCTGTCTGTCCGTCCGTATGTCACAGCCACTTTTATCCGAAACTTTAAAAACTATACTGTTGAACCTTGGTAAGTAGATGTATTCTGTGAACCGCAATAGGATTTTCACACAAAAATTAAAAGAAAAACAATAAATTATGGGGTTCCCCATACATAGAACTGAAAACCAAAATTTTGTTTTTCATAAAACCCATACGTGTGGGGTATCTATGGATAGGTCTTAAAAAATTATATTGAGGTTTCTATTATATTTTTTTTCTAAACTGATTAATTTGCGCTAGAGCCACATACAAAGTGGTAAAATGTGCCCCCCCCCCTCTAATTTCAAAAGTAAGAAGAGAAAAATTCTGAAAACATTTAGGATTGTACAAAGTAAAAAAAAACTATCAACGAAAATTGATTTCAATAAGATATGATGTTTAGTTTTTGAGATATGGGACATTTTCATCAAACTGTAACAGTAACTTTATTTTTCTTTAACATACTACGAAAAACCAATGTAGTTTTGCGGTTGAGTGGAAGTTTACTAACTAATACTACTAACTAATGAATGAATAATAACCTGTGTGCGAGTAAGACTCGCACTTGGCCGGTTTTTATTACTTTTATTCTAACCGACAACTAGCAACAAATTGTTCCTAGGCATTTCGTTCGATAAAACTTTTTATTTTTTCTTGGTAAGTGCACGCACGAGGCCCCTAGTCGATGCGGGGCCCCTAGGCAGTTGCCTTGTTCGCCTTATGGATAATCCGGCCCTTGACGCTATGACAACGAATAGTTGGCCGCTAGAACCGCCACTTGCCGTAGTCATTGCCCGTGATTACACAGTAACTATATTATGCAGATGAATGATGCATCTAAAGAAAGGTCTTAATTCTGCGTCTTAGTTTTTTTTTGGAACAAATTCACGAAAAGAGGTGTGTACAGTAACAAATTAGCAATCATTCCTGGCAAAGCTTCATCAAATATTATGAGGTGGCCGCGTGGTTGAAACGGACACAAATTCTCAGCTTATCAAAAAACGGATTTCTTTATCAAACACTCTGTAGATTTAATCGGTCAAGCGATAATGAAATTTTGTAACTTTTTTTTTTCAGATTTACGACATTTATATTTAATTTACTTTACAAACCGGATATAATATGTATATGTAATGCTGTTTACATCAAACGGCGTCGATAACTACGGCAATAATTATATTCACTTTATCTGATGAAAACTGGTCATTTATCGTGGCTGTATTTAAACATTCTATTTTTTTTTTTTACATAATCCACTTGTAATTTTCCCACTGTTTTGGACCCAATTGATGACTGTTTTTTTTATTTGAGATGGTTTTGCTCTTTACTCTAGTGAAGTTCAGAGATGACAGAGATAAAGTCAACGATTGAACGAGATTACTGTAATGTTTTTAAACAGCATTTCTACAAATTTGTACCCGACTACATCAAAGCCACTGTTACTACATCGCAGGAAAGCTTTGAGCTTCCTTTGATGCAACACATAGTTGATATTATGCACGTGCCCTATTAGTCATCATCATCATTTCAGCCGAAAGACGTCCACTGCTGGACATAGGCCTCCCCCAAGTGAACATAAGGGGGGCTTTGCCATAATCGCCACGCTTGGCAAGCGGGTTGGCGATCGCAGTACGGTTGTTACAAAAGCACAGAGAAAGCTGCTGCCCATCCTCTGGCAAGTCCCTTAGTCGCCTCTTACGACAACCACGGGATGGTGCTATTCTTTACGTCCGACACCATACAGAACCCTATCAGTCATTCAGTATCAATTGTTGTGAATGCAGTAAGTGGGATATCACTACACTTGTCTTATTGAATGAATCAAAGACATGCAATTTATAAGTTTTTTAGGGGTATGAGGAACAGGGTGAAAAGTTGCTCATCCCCCGTAGTTCTTCAGTTTTATCATAGATGGCGATGTAGTACTTTTTGTTTTAAGTTGCTTTTTTGTATGTCGCTTCCGTTTAACTAGTTACGAGTGTTTTGTAGCAAAGATGAGAGTTATGGCCCTTTTTATATTTTTACGGATGGGAAATCATCAAATGACCCCCGCCGCTCCCGGTCTGACATCTTGAGGCGCACGTGGAACACGTACGCGCCCGTCGACAAGGCCTATCGTCATAAGACAGACGGATGTTGAGCTAGCCCATTACTCACCATCCACAAGCCCGCGCCTACTGTGGCCGGGGTCCACTCGAAGGCCCCCGGCCACCGTAGTCCTGATTGTAAATCAGGGAAACGTTCAAGATTGAAAAGGAACGATTCATCTAATGTCACCCACACCATCTTACGGCGAAAGGACTATACTAGGACATAATAATCTAGTTGAAACTAAACGAATGTGAAACACTCACTTTGGTTCGAAAAAAAGATTTTGATTGATTGTCACTATACTATAGATATTAGGCCACAATAGGTATTCACTATATTAATCATAATTTTAATGTTTTACTTATCGTAGTATTAGCGATAGCATAAATTATGTTATTATAATGAATGAGAAAAGTTTCCGCATTAACCGCAAACCCACAGTGTAGGTACCTACTCTGTAGGTGAATGTAATGTTTAATATCTATACATATATAAATTACGCGTCACGTTGTTTGTCCGGGATGGACTCCAAAGCTACTTAACCGATTTTAAACAAATTTGCACACCGTGTGCAGTTTGATCCAAGTTGAAAGATAGGATAGCTTACATCTCAATTTATAGTCGCAATATTATTTTATTGCAAACACACAATTACACAATTATCTGTTAGCCCAAAACGATTCTAACAGATGGCTGTATCTGTTGACTGGATTGATTCAATAGATGTATAGGAGCGGAGCAGCAATGAAAAATATTGCGAAAACAGGGAAATGTGACGCAGACGAAGTTGCGCGGGACAGCTAGTAATAAAATATGATTAAGTATAGATATCTTCCCGTAGGTGTCGTAAGAGGCGACTAAGGGGTTTGCCAGAGAATGGGCAGCAGCGTTCTCTGTACTTTTGTAACAACCAAACTGCGATCGCCAACCCGCCTGCCAAGCGTGGCGATTATGGCAAAACCCCCCAAAATGTCAATATGGCGACTCTTGGGGGGAGGCCTATGTCCAACAGTGGACGTCTTTTGGGCTGAAATGATGAAAAAATGATGAATGATGTATAGATACCATATTTTGGCAAATCAAAAAATATGGGTACCACAATTAAAAATAAAATTATTATTGGGTTTAAGATTAACTTCAATAATATTAAGAGCAGTAGTGACTCCGAACGGCCGCGAGTTACCGATTCGAATCCAGGCTGGCACTTAAGTTGCTTTGTGAAAATTATGTCATTACAACACTGCTCTCAAAATTATGTAGGAAACAGAGTGGGAGAATCCGCATCGGGCCCACGTGGTGAACTTGATTATATTTAATAATAAAATTTATATTAATACCTAACTTCTCCAACTGGGAGAACAAGATAACTGATCAAATATGGTGATTCCATATAAAAAACAACTCACCCAGCCACCTCATCCCAGAAGTGAACAGCTGCAAATACTTGGTCTTCTGCACGTTGAAGAAGACGAACGGCCCCATGGCCCCTACGAAGGTCAGCAATGCAACCCGGTAGGTGTCCAGCCGAGTGTACCCCATGTGGTCCGAAGACGACGCGTTGAAGCATGGCAGCTCATCCCACACTTTCGAGTCAGTCACGTTCGGTGGAATTGGGGAACTGTTGAGAGAGAAATAAGGTTCAAAATACAAACGCTTGCTAATTTGTAATCGCAGGATAATTGGAAAGATCCTAGAATTATGGCAAAGAACCAATTTTTTTTTAATGTTTTTTATTGCTTATATAGATTTTTGTACCAAGACATTCATTATTTTACACGCTTTTATTAGCTTGGTATGTATGTATGTATACAAACGGAATCTTCAAACGTGATTTTGACCCACTTCAAAACGTCGGATTAAATTGAAATTTTGCTCACTTATCAAGGACCGATGACAATGCAATATTTTAAGTAGTTTGTCTCATTATCCTGATCAGGACCTTCAGGATAAGCGATTTTCCAAATCCGATACCCGTGGTCAGGGACAAATACTCATTCATATCATAGAGAGAATTAGGAGCCAGCTTAATGGAGATAAAAAACGACACATTTTTTTTTGTTACTGGTGGAGCAGGCACCGGGAAATCTTCTCTATTCATTTTTTGAAATTCAAGTCGTCCGATGTTATGGAAAACCAGTAGTAAAAGTCGGTGCCCTCACTGGAGTCGCAACACGATTTGTCTGTGGATCTACATTACACCGTCTGCTAAAATCACCAGTGCAAAACGATAAAAAGTTACAGACCACGCTAGCAATGAATTTTCGATTGAGAGAGCTTTAAGAATCTATGCAACGAACGAACAAGTTGCTAAACACTACGAAGCGGTTCTCGAGTATATTGAGAATAAAGGGACGATTATTCATACAATAAAGGCGCAAATTCAACATCGATGCTACACGAAATTTAGACAATAACGACCTGGACTCGATCATACCTGATGATATCAGTAAAACAGGTCTTTCTAAAGTATTGAAAATATATAGGAGCTAAAGTGATGTTGAGATCTAACATCGTCGTGTCAAAGGGTTGAGTAAATGGCAAAATGGGATTTATCACGGAGATCATCTGGCCACACATTTTCGACGGGATCAAGTATCTGATACATAATTTGCGATAACTTTAAATTAAGAATAATGTGATTACCAAAAAAATATCTTTCATTGTAGAAAAGCATGGGGTGCTTGATGTCAATTGTTATAATATTTTTATGACAGTTATCCATAAAAGTAGAGCCATTATGGAAATATCTTAAAAAGCGCCCCACGCTTTTCTACAATGGAAGATTTTTACTTACTTAATCACACTAGGTATTCTTATATTTACTATGTAGAGTGTTTTTTTGTGACATTCATTATTTTAATTTAATCTTTATCTCATACTTTTTAACTTACTATTATAATCGCTACGATCAAGACTATCTCCATAATCCCACATTCACGGAAATTGTATTCGGGACGAGGCGCAAGGTTACACCATGTCTTGGAAATCATCACCACCGAAAAATAGTACACCCAAATCAATAGACCTGTGGAAATTGTCAGTTTCGACCGCGCGGCCATAACGTATTTAAAAAAAAAACTGCCATGATTTTGTAATAATTTGTACGGAGCTACGATGCCACAGACGGCCACACAGATACCCAAGTTAAAAAACCCTCTTTTTCTGTTGGGGGTAAAAAAGTAATAGGGACATTGTATCTTGTGTGAATGCTTGTCATCATCTACCTAGCCTTTTCCCTGCTATGGTGGGGTCGGCTTCCAGTCTTACCAGATGCAGCTGAATTCCAGTATTTTACATGGAGCGACTGCCTATCTGACCTCCACAGCACAGTTAGTACTGGGAAATAAGGTACCCCTTGGTAAGACTGTTTGAGAACTGTTTTAAGACCTCTTGTGTGAAGGCTTGTGAAGATACCTAATATAGTAGGCACGACTTTTCTATACTTTCTACCTACCCCCATGGGAAAAGGCATGGAGACTATGCATATGTTTTGTCTAAGTACATAAATAGAGTGTATCACGTGAGGTCGACACACGGAAGCGCGATTAACGCTTGTGCGACAAAACTGTAATGCGACTCACTATAGGTCGAATGCACGCTTGTGCGACAAACTGTAGCTCGACATCACCCTAGTGCGACAATCTGAAGATCGACATCACGGTAGTGCGACAAATGCTTGTGCGACATTTGCTCGACACTACGGAAGTGCGACACTACTCAAGTGCGACAAACGCTTATGCGACACTGTCGCCTAAATAGGGTGTAATCCTTCACAAGCCATTGCTGCTGCTTAGTTTGATTTACTGAATGCTTCGTGCATTCAGTACATCAAAGAGTATGATAATAATACGGGAGCAGTACATCACCTAAGCAGCATCGCCCAACAATTATTGTTGTTATTTATAATAATTATTATTGTTGGACAAATGTGAAACACTATACTTGGACTTTAGTGCACTTTAAAGCACTAAAACATTTTGCTGATGGATGCATTGAATAGTACAGGGGTTATATGATCGCAATGAAGGGGAAAGCCAGTGCCTTTCGGCTTCGATAAAGGCTTTCAGTTTATAAACAAAACAAAATATATTACAAGATAAACAAAATTGATAATTCCAGAAATAGTTAAATTAAGTAAAGACAATTAAAATGATGAACCATTAGCAAATATTTATGTAATATTTTATAAATTCAATGTCTATATTTGCTAAATATAATCCCAAAACACAGCTATTATAATCAATATTAAAATAAATATAACTTATTATAATGAATATAATCTAGAAAGCGCGAAAAGCAGCATAATTTTAAACAATATTCAATAAAATACGAAATTATATCAACCGATTGAACGTTGCGAATCAGGTTCTTTTAAATTATTTCTTAGTACTTTTTACTTCCATGATTATTTTACATTTGACTACTCCGGTCATCCACTGACAAATGACAGACAGGTAATAAGCCAAAAAAATGACCAAGCGCGTGTCGCACCTTGTACAATGCAGGGTTCCATAGTCGGAATGAATATTTACGCATCATCATCATCACTACAGCCCAAAAGACGTCCACTGCTGGACATAGGCCAAGTGTCGCCACATTGACATTTTGGGGGGTTTTGCCATAATCGCCACGCTTGGCAGGCGGGTTGGCGATCGCAGTACAGTTGTTACAAAAGCACAGAGAACGCTGCTGCCCATTCTCTGGCTAATCCCTTAGTAGCCTCTTACGACACTTACGGGAAGATGGGATGGTGCTATTCTTTACGGCCGACAGCATACATAGCAATGATGAGGGATTACGCATGCACCGCATTAATTTAATCACAGCAAAATTATTTTGTATTTCAGTGTGCACGGTGCACAGAATACTCCGTCTCTCCAATTTTCATCGATGCGGTGCCAATGGTCTCGGAATAAACCGGCTGTGTGCAATCCTGACTGCACATTTTGCTACGGCTACGGAACCCTAAAAAGCGTCAATAGTTCGTTTTCTTTCATTCCTTTTCCTTTTACTATATTCCTTATAAGTCGATTCCTTGATTGCCAAATCTTACAAAATTTTCAGTGAGAACTTGTTATAATGTCCTCTTTCAAATAAACCGACTTTGATTTAGTTATCATTAGATTCATGTCGCACTACCGTGATGTCGACGCCGTATCCCAGTAGTTCCATTCTCTAGTTCCATGATGGGACTACTGGGATTTTTTTCTCCCAGTAGTTCCATGGAACTGGCATTCTGTTTATGCAAGATAAAATTAGTCTCATAAGTTCCAGTACAGTTAAATCGCAATGGAATTGACCGCAATATATTAACAGATCTGAGTATATTAGTAGTTAGTATTAGTACAAAAAAGTAACTTACAATGCTTTTATTTTATTAGTATTATTAACAGAAACGTATCTTACAATGTTTTTATTTTTATTAATTTTCTACCTCTACTTATGAGAACTGCGGACGATTCTTGTCCAAGAAATGTGGTACAGTAATTTCTCCACTGAGAAGTTTCATTTGCGAATTTTGTAAAATAAATAATAATACATCAACGGTACAATTTGAGTTGTGTCTTAAAAGCTACTCATATCGCCATGAATAGTGTATAATTTAATTTAATAAATGGAGCCGGACAACTTTGAAAAGTGCCGTCACCTAAAAAGTTTTAAGGTTTGACATAAGATGTTTGCCATTATCAGAACAAAAAATCAGAATTCGTTCATCTACATAGGAGTAGTCTGCAAGCAAGAATGGAATAAACTTCGGTGGGACCTCCACTTCTCGTACGTCATTATAAACTAGTTTATTTACGCCGACTGTACTTAATGGAACTAATGGGATAAGGTGAAAAAGTATTCTAGTTCCATGGAACTACTGGGAGAAAAAAATCCCAGTAGTCCCATAATGGAACTAGACAATGGAACTACTGGGATACGGCGGATGTCGATCTTTGGTTTGTCGCACTAGGGTGATGTCGAGCTACAGTTTGTCGCACAAGCGTGCATTCGACCTATAGTGAGTCGCATTACAGTTTTGTCGCACAAGCGTTAATCGCGCTTCCGTGTGTCGACCTCACGTTATACACTCACATAAATAATAGTCTGAATTATTTTAAGACCTCTGTGGCTCGATCTGGTGTTTTTGTGAAGGTTGGGGAAAGGCAAGTTCTGTTTAAAAGTATCTTTCTTTGGCGAGTGCGAATACACAGATTTTGTATCTTAACATCGTTTCCTATGCCTGAAGCCGTATGAAAAAAACATATCTTAGAAATAAACACAAACGCATGACTTTTACACATTTTTATTACAGAACAGCACAGACTTGAGGTTGAGATATTAATAATATCGACACCAACATCTTCGCTCTGCGCTGTGGCAGTTGCAGCACGGTCCTGTGGGGCAGCAACAGCAGCCTTGCACGCAGGGGGCACAGCATCGTCTCATGCAGGGCGGGTCACAGCCACCCGGACACCTCGCGAAAGTTCCATGCTCGAAGCATCTATACGCTCCGTACTGGACCGGCATTTTTATTTTATAAGCTGTTTATTGATTTTTACCTTTTATTACAAAAAGTTACTGTTTGTTGTTCGTTTATTTGTTGTTTTTACTTTTTATTATAAAAGTTAATTTGTTGTTTTTTACTTTTATAAACTTTTCGATTTTTACGTTTTTATAATATTTTTCCGTCGCAGTAAATTTTAGATAGAGGATATGATTATGACATATTTGTGTTTTCTTCTATTCATGACGTTTTTTTACCGGCCTGTTCTATTGGGTTGTTAGTGGTATTTCGACGCTAGGAGGTCGGATCCATTCGGAAAAGGACACCATTTTTCGCGGAGTCTTCATGAGACCTATCCTAGCACGACCACGAAGCCGTAAACCCTCAATACACGAGATAGTGGTTGGATGAATTAATTAAGAAACGGCTATTTCAACAGTTAACAACGTTTTTGACCTTCAAAATCAATTTATAATCGAATTTTGAATATAGACAGACTATGCTGAAATCATACACTACTACATATATTTATTTATTTAGACTTCAAGTACAGAAGTTGTACAAAGTAGCCTAAGATCCCGGTATACAACGACCTTCACCGAGCTGGTTAATGGATGAAACTTATTTCATATTAAATTTAATATGTCAATAAATACGTGGGACACTCAGAAAGTTTTGCGAAACTAAAAAAAATTGTTCTATACGTACATATATTTTTATTAAATCTTTTCAAAGTACTTTCCACCAGCCTCTATACAAAGATTCATGCGCCTAAACCAGTTTTCAAAACACTTTTTCCAGTCCGCCGCAGACACCTCGTTTACAGCCTGCTCGAACCCAGCCAGCGCATCTTCCGGCGACGAAAATTGTATCCCTTTGAGCTGATTTTTTATTTTTGGGAATAAAAAGAAGTCACACGGTGCTAGATCAGGGCTGTAAGGAGGGTGACCCAGGAGTTTGACTGGCGTGCTGTCCAGGAAGTCCCTCGTTTTGAGTGCGGTGTGCGCAGGTGCATTGTCGTGGTGGAGCAGTAGCCCGCGGAGCCCTGTGTTTGGTCGCTTGTTGCTTATAACAGAGAAAACTTCTGGCAAACATTTGGAAGTATACCATTCGGCATTAATGCTTCTTTGATCCCGTAAGGGAATTGATACCAAGTGGCCAGTCAAATTAAAAAAGCTAGCGATCAAAATCTTACCCCCGCTTCTAGATCGCTTCACTTTGGTAGGCGTTGGCTCATTTTGAAACACCCAAACAGTCGACTGGCGCTTGGTTTCTGGGTCGTATTGATAAATCCAGGACTCATCACCTGTAACGATGTCGTAAACACGCCGAGACGAGCCTGCTTCAAATTTGTTAAGCATATCACGGCACCATTCCACCCGGGCCTGCTTCTGAGCATCGGTGAGGTTGTGCGGCACCCAGCGTGATACTATCCTCCTCACGCGAAGATGGCTGTGTAGAATCTCGTGAACGCTTCCCGATCCAATCTTCAATATGTGTTGAATCTCCTGATATGTAATTCGCCTATTGTCTTGGATTAAATTTTTCACTGCTAGCACGTTTTCTTCGGTAACAGCCGTCAAAGGGCGACCGCTTCTTTCGTCATCCCCCAAAGTTGGTCGACCGCGCTTGAATTCGTTATACCAACGATACACGGTTGCCTTGGAAGGGCCTTCATCCATGAATGCCATTTGAAGTCTATCGTACGATTCATCCGGTTTCAGGCGACACTTGAAATCGTATAAAATCATAGCTCTAAAATGTTCCCGGCGCAGATCCATATTTCAGTGAGACACAATACTTTGAATTAACTCGCAAAAAATGTGGAGGGAAATTTTGAAATTGGAACTTACTTATTTTTACTTATAAATAATCATATTTTCGAAAAACATAATAACTGGCCAGTCTCCCATATATAAAAACTTTTTTTCGCAATACTTTCTGAGGGGCCTGGTATATTGCATATGGGTTGCCTAAAAAATTTCAGTCCAGGATATGATTAATTAATAGTTAAAAAAAAAAACATTTCGCCGATTTGGTTAATAAACAATCTCCATACCAATCGAAAGAATAAAGCCCATAAAATATGCAAACGTTAGGTTGCCTTTTTTATTCATTAACCAGACCGGTGCAAATGACTAGTATCGATTTACCTGTTTATACCTGCCTAACCGAGCCTACTCGATAAATAGATACTAATACCTACACATATACAAATAAAATAAACTAATAAATATTTTACAATTTTTTTATACACATATTTTTTTAAATTTTCGAAGGTATGAAGTATAAATAAAAGAAACTTTTTCTTAAAAATAATTTAAATATCTGGCTAATCAACCCATATCTACCCATATTGGAACAAAAATACTACACTAGTCAAATAACTGTACTTGATAAATTACGTCTAATTACACACCGATGTTATTATTTCTTAGTGGGTCAATAAATGAATGTGCAATTTATATTATAGCAGCATAATACACGCATGAGGACACAGACATTCATCCGACGGCCCAAGTTATCTCGCTCGCTATTCGAAACGTTGGCAATAAATTATAATGTTACCGTCGTATGCAGCAATTTAATAAAATATTACACCTGACTCAATATTCTTGTATCATTTATTGTATGTAAGTTGAATACTTAAACAGCTATGTTAATAGACTGCTTCATTAAACTGAACAGTTTTTTTTTAATATAGAAATGGACACTTACATGCAAATTGCAAAAAACAAACTTAGACCAATTTCATTTCGGGGTCTACCTTAGCGCATTCTCCTAAATGGGTAGGCAAACTACTAACTTTAGACAGCTAAGCCAACATGTATGCAGGGGTGGTTCTCCGAATCATGAAGGTCGTGAAACCCATGTAAAAGCTACAGGCCCTTCCCTGAATATTATTTTATGTACCTACAGATACATAACTTCAAGAAAATAATTTTGCTGGCGCCCAAGCCAAAAATTAAAAACCGGCCAAGTGCGAGTTGGACTCGCGCACGAAGGGTTCCGTACCATTATTTATAAAAACGAGCAAAAAAAAAAACACTTTTTGTATGGGAGCCCGCCTTAAATATTTATTTTATTCTGTTTTTAGTATTTGTTGTTATAGCGGCAACAGAAATACATAATCTGTAGTTTCAACTGGCTAACTATCACGGTTCATGAGATACAGCCCGGTGACAGACGGACGGACGGACGGACGGACAGCGAAGTCTCAGTAATAGAGTCCCGTTTGACCCTTTGTGTATGGAACCATAAAAACACTAGCTGTCCCGCGCAACTTCGTATGCGTCACATTTTCCCTGTTTTCACAACATTTTTCAGTGCTGCTCCGCTCCTACTGGTCGTAGCGTAATGAGCCTATAGCCTTCCTCGATAAATGGGCTATCTAACACTGAAAGAATTTTTCAAATCGGATCAGAAGTTTCTGAGATTAGCGCGTTCAAGCAAACAAACTCTTCAGCTTTATAATATTATTATTATATTATTATAGTAAATACACACATCAAAAGTGTCTAGGGATCAAGCATTTTTATGCGGATTTCTTGAGATTGAGATGTGGCTTTGTAATAAATTTATGATTTTATAAATTTATATGGATCCTTTTTGGTGCATTTCATAATTTGAATCAGGAACTGTGAATCAAATTCGAGTAAAAGATGAAAATCAGCTGTCAATATTTTCCCTATAAAAACATACAACGCATTGAAGACATTATTAGTGCTACTGTTTCCCTACTACTGATTAAAACCAACGTTATTATGGAGCGGCGACGTCATTTAAGCAGGGAAGAAATGCTCAGAGCCGTGGGAATGATAGAAGCTGGTTCCCGGCAACGTACTGTGGCTTTAGCTCTGAATACAAGTCAGAGTGTTATCAGTCGACTTTGGACACGTTACCGAAGCACTGGTACCGTGGCTGAGCGCCATGGAGGACGGTATCGCTGCACCACACGGAGACAAGACCGATACATTCAAATCTTAACTCGAAGAGCTCCAACAATAACCGCCATGATGTTAGCCGTGAGGCTTCATCACTCTTCAGGGAACTTAATTAGCGACCAAACAGTCAGAAACCGCTTGCATGAAGTGAACCTTCATTCCCGAAGACCGCTACGGGTACCACCTATAGCAATGCACAATCGTAGGATTCGATATCAATGGGCTCTTGAACACAGAAATTGGGCAGAAGAACAATGGCGTTTCGTGTGCTTTTCTGATGAGTCTCGTTTTGGTATGAGACCGGATACAAGACCTATACGACACTGGAGAACCCCTGGACGCCAACAGCGATTAAAATCCTGCCAGGAAGTCCATCCTTATAGTGGTGGAACCATCACGGTATGGGCGGGTATTTGGATCGGCGGAAGAACTGAGTTGATTTGGATCAGAGGCAACCTCAACGCTCAAATTTATGCTGAGACGATTGTATCAGACGTCATCGTTCCTCTACAAGTGCAAATCGGTCCCTTATTTCAGTTAATGCATGATAATGCACGACCGCACACCGCAAGAGTTGTAAGACAGACTCTCGCCGCAGCTAACATCAATGTCCTGCCCTGGCCTGCTCAGTCGCCAGACTTGAACCCGATTGAGCATGCATGGGATATGCTACAGAGAAGAGCTCTGCCGAATATGGAGGGTATCCAGTCGCAAGAAGACCTTTTTTTGTTGTTGCAACGAACATGGGCGGCCATTCCACAGCGTGATTTGGATGAACTCATTTTGAGTATGCCAAACCGATGTTCTTGTGTTGTTAGTGTTCGCGGTAGAAACACGGATTATTAATTGTTTAAGTTACCCAATAAAATTTTAAAGAAAACTGTTATTTCAGTCTTTTCTTCGAACTTTAATGTTAGTGGTTCAAATGTCAAAAATCCCTTTATTAGAAAATGGCAAATTTCTTTATTAATGCAAAGGTGACTTGGTTTATCGTTACTGTGACAAACGAAAACACTTTATTTGATGAATCCTTAACGAAAATTTTAATTAATATCAATCAGGAGAAAAGTTATTGCAAAAATATATGTTGATCCCTAGACACTTTTGATGTGTGTAGTATAGATGAAAATTTAGTAGATACTCGTAAACCCAGACCGCGAAATTTTTGGATTGCCATCGCCTTTTAGTTATTTTGGGCTTAATGAATATTTCTTTATTTGACTTACTTTTATAAAGTAAACCTTCAAGTTTTTCTCATTACAAACCAAAATTGTTGATCTATTCCAACATTCATATTAAATAAAAAATATTGATAAACGTAGGCAATTATGCAATCCGATCGATTACACGCTTCATTAAGTGCGTGTCTATTTATCCTCGGATTGTCCATTCATTATGTACGTTATGATCATATCGGTCAAGGATACGTTTAAACGATAATAGTAATAAACAGGTATTACGAGGTGCGACTATGCCGCGTAAATTATGTTTTTTCTAAAGGTTTTCCCACTTTTGGTTGACTTTGAGGGGAATGATTACTCTATCAATGGAGTTCCTGAATATTAGGTTATTCCAATATTTTGTATACTTACGACAAGTTTTCGCGATCCAGAACTATTCTGGTTGATTTTATATATGACAAGTTTTCGCGATGCAAAACGATTCTGGTCGAGTTTTTAGTGGCGCAGCCATCACGCTTACCATAATAAAACGGTAAAAGTTGTCGTAAAACCATTGTGTGGTTAGTTTTTTAGCAGTCGTGATGGCCATACATACCTAATTATCAAAAAGATATGGAGGTTTATATCCACTGGACTGCATGCAGTGTAGTATGATGAATGACGAAATGAAAAATCTTAAAATTGACATAACATAACATCACACCTGTAATCTCCGAAGAGTTAGGCAGATGTGTACCTAATAATACACCCGCATTATGTTTTAAATCCCATGTTAGGGAGCGACTGCTGCTGCGGGACTGTTCGAAAGAGATACCGTAGCCCTGGAACACAAAGGGCTAAGAAGGAACATGGATGGGTTTTAGTCAGTCAAGTCTGACACTCCCTTCCGCTCCGCCCAGAGTGGGAGGAGTCCTTTGATGATTTCCCAACCAGAAAAAAAGGGAGAAATTGCTGACCGTGAGGTCCTGGGTTCGATCCCTGAGTCGAGCAAATAGTTATAGGCTTTTTCCATCAGGAATTTCTTAGTAGCAGCCGCAGAGTTTGGATTTGTGCCCGGTTGATGGCAAAAGGTTCTTATATATTAATGCAGTAAAAACAATCCCCCGACACAAAAAAACCTCTAAAAAAACGCTTTGTTTGTGCTTGGGCTAAGCGGTCCTGCTTAGCGGTCCCCCGACGCAACGACGCTTGGATTAATAAATTTTAGGTTTTCTAGAGGTTTTTTGTGTCGGGGGATTTTAAATTTTTTATTTAATTGTTATTCCATATTTTTTTAAAGCTATATTATTTTTTCTTAGCCTTGAAGTTATAAATAAAAAACCCGAGCTTTTAGAGAGGAGGGGGGTGCAGTCGCCGGTTTCGATCGGCGATGCCCATGGTGTCAAGAGACAACATTTCAAATTTAGAATCGACCAGACCTGTGGAAGTTGTTTACTTCCCTTCATCAACTAGAAAAGAGGTGATGATCTTGAAACAGCTGAGCAGATTTTTTTTTTTCGAAGCATAGCTATGAACCTTCTCGATTATAACACCTTTCAAACGACACCAATTTTATCAAAATCGGTTCATCTGTTTAAGAGCTGCGATGCCACAGGCAGACACAGAAACTCAGATGCACACGTCAAACTTATAACACCCCTTTTTTATGTCGGGGGTAAAAAAGATTATAGAGAGAGACTTACCACACAACATCCATGACAGACTTCGCAACAGCCGCTGAGTAAATCGACAGGTCTCCATATAAGTAGATACACAAAGTGCAGTAGAAGGTGGTCCTCCCGATTTGGTTGAAGAACAGGTTCGCCATCTCCCCCAACTCCACCCGCCGGTCGAGGCTGTAGTATCGAGAGGGGATCGTGTCTCCGCAGACCAGGGGTTCTTCCAAGTCCCCATGGGTGCCCCGAGAGGTTACAGGGTCTTCGTCTGATTCGTGGTCTTGGATCTGTGGATTGTGGAATGATTTAGTGTGATTGTTGTCGTGTTGTTCAGTGCGAGAGAGAGAAGAAGCTACAAGACGAATAGCACCATCCCTTTTTCACATGGGAAGCGTGATGTCTATAACATGTTTTTATATGGTGCCTGTAACCATAATAACTTCAAGATATTAAAGAGAAAAGAGTTTGAAAAAGCTAAGCATTGTGTTCAGCTATAGAATTACTTTTTCATTTCTCATACTCGGAAAGTAGTGTTTATTTGATCCGAGTAGCGGGTGGAAGATGCTACTTCCCACCTTTGGGCGGGAAAAACTCATTGTAATTGCTTCCCGCCCTAGGATAGAAATAAATTTAAAAAAATAGAACTTTTGGTTAGGCAGTCGGCTGTAAAAAAATCTAACATAAATCAGAAAAAAAAGCGGTCTTGTGAGTGTATAAACGGCCAGTGTGAATAAAAAAAAACGGGAACTATATTTCTTGTCACCAAAATTTATATTTGTCATCAAAGTTGTATCACCTAGTAAATAGATCTATCGCCACGAAATATTTTCGTTCTCAGATAAACAAAAAGTGTTCCCAGGTATGAATTATCAAATAAATGTTGATACATGTGTAAAATAAGAGATGGATTACCAATAAAATTGTAGTGCATTAGATGAATATAAACTTCGTTCTTATAATAATAGTTTTATTACTTAAATAATAGCTTTGTGCTCGGAATGGTAGATCTGTCACCAAATAAATAGATCAGTTCCTTATTTCTATGAAGAAATGCTTTATACGAGACATTGGGCACACCGACTCGGACAGGTTAGGTTCGAAGAGGATGGCGGGGTCTAGTGAGCGAGCGGAGCGAGCGAACTAAGACCCCGACATCCCCTTCGTGTTAGGTTACTGTAAACCCTGCAGACAGAAATAGGAGCCCCGCGTAGCGGGGCTACGTCGACAACGCCTTAGTTTTTCTAGTAACATAATATGATTTATTGGTGATCTCTTTAAATTAGTTTGCTTAAATACTTATTAGGACACACCTATTATAATACATACAAAAACATTTATTTGGTACTAGACCTTATATCTCAGGATTTTAGGTGATTTATTGTGGAACTGATTTTGCATTGTTTGGTGACTACATTTTGGTGACAGATCTACTATTTTGAGGACAAACCCTATTATTTAAGAAACACAAAACTAATTAAATTGGTGATAGCTTAAATGATACCCAAAAAAAACTAAGCGCGTTCGCCCGCGGGGCGTCGCGAAATACCTCGTATGGGAATTGATTCCTTTCGACCCTCGTGTAACAATTTACTATTCCTATTAAGTTCGAGGTAAGGAAGCAACTGCTTTAAGCACCGTTTAAAGTAAGGAACTGCCTATAGGCATTTAGGCAACACTGCTTTGGGGGCAATAATGAATGTATGAGGCCGGGGCTAGGTATATGCTATGTAATTGCAAAGCTAAAACCCGTCAATGCAAGCAAACTACAACAACAACAAAAACAATGGGCGCGTTGTGCTCTAGTTAGAGCACTCATTTCGCAACATGATACATTGCAAGGACTGGAGTTTATAAATAGTCCCATGTGTCTGATAAAATAAGACTTATCTAGTTGCCATACTGCAACACAGGATGTTTATAGTCAGTAATCAGTTCAATAACCAATAAATCACTGTTTAAAATTCTACCTCATTAGTTGACTGGTGACTTCACACTTTTTATGATCATCATCATCATTTCAGCCGAATGACGTCCACTGCTGGACACAGGCCTCCCCCAACGCCATATTGACATAAGGGAGGTTTTGCCATAATCGCCACGCTTGGCAGGCGGGTTGGCGATCACAGTACGGTTTTACAAAAAGCACAGAGAACGCTGCTGCCCATTCTCTGGCAAGCCCCTTAGTCGCCTCTTACGACACCCACGGGAAGATATGGGATGGTGCTATTCTTTACGTCCGACACCATACAGAACCCCGACACCATACAGAACCCCATACAGAACTTTTTATGATAAAGCTTTTCTATTCTACTCACAAAAAATAAGTTAGTGAAATTATAGTTTTTAGATACAACTTTATTTAAATTTTAAGACAGACTAATCTATGCTGGTAATTAGCAGATTATTCAACAATGTTTTTACTGTTGAAGTGTAATGTGCATAACATAATTATTTTTATCAGTCATTACAGGTATAACTACTGATGTGTTTGACACCATGGTCACAAAAACAATTATTACAGGCAAAAATACTTTATTAATGAACAAGCAATGTAGTAATCACTCATAGGAATTGAATGATAGGGAATGAAGACTTATTCAATGTAAAAAACAAGACAAAAATGAGGAACACCTATATAATTTAGTTTAAAGGGATCAAAATACATTTTGTGTCGGTAATTAAGGCTACCATTATGATAGGGAACTAGGTTGGACTGAATTTTTTTCCCTAAATCCGCACTTTGGATGTGGAGTTGCCAACACCAGCCATCATACAATACAAGGCCACAATTATTTTTTATAATGCCAGCTGTTAGGTTCTGATTATATCTAAACTATTACTGTCGCCCTAAGAACAACAGGTGTATCTGTAATAAAACTGTAAAGAAAAATAAGCCATACACAAAATAGGTGAATCTTTCAATGGCTCATTTTACCCCATCCTGTTTCTTTAGATGTCCAGTGCTATACTTACCGTGGCAGAGTATGAAAACATATAATAATAAGCCAATAGGATAGCAACCTTAGGTATGCTGTGAATCAGTGAACTAAACTCAAGTTACCGGAAAAAATCTTCTAAGACGTTTTGACGTGGATTCTCATTCCAGGAGTATAACGGGTAAAAGGTTAATCATAGCTGGAAAAATGTGCATAGGACATGAAACCCTTCAGGTATTGCAGGTGTAATATTAATTAGTTTTTGAATACTTACACTCTCCCTCTTTATAGTTTGCAGCCTCTTCCATTTATACACAGCATTAGCACAAGCCATGGTCTCGATGACATAAGTAGCATTCAAGAAGCTCATGAATGCAAGGAACATCAGTGACATGGTGCTGAGGCCCCATCCTGCACGGGCGAAGGCTGCTGGCAGTGTTAGAGCTCCAGTCCCAACAATCAAGTTGAATATATAGATTAAACCCACCTGGATAATGAAACAGTTTGATAAGTATAGTATAAACACTGACAAACTTAAAAATTGAATTATTCATTTTGTTCTTGTGTTTTCCAAAATTTTTTTACTATTAAAAAATTGTGTGTTTGTAACATGATTTCCCTAAAACAGTCCCTTCACATTTTTTTAAACATTTTGTTTTCAATTTGTACTTTTAAATTTAATTAATAATTTTCTTATGGTACTAATTTGTTGCAGAGGACTGAAAGTAGGTGAAGGACAGCTTGAAACGGTATCGTTGGCGAGGGAGGGAGAAAGAACAGTGTATAAAGAAAAATACAGAACTAAAGAACACCTATTATCCATACTCCAACAATCCTGTTGTTATCCCAAAACAGAACAACATACTGTCCCAACATATGGGCATCAAAGAAACTACTATTCTATTGTTCTAAGTGTATAATTCATATTTTTAACTCTTACCCATACTGAATATTGGTCCCCAGCCTCTGTTAGAGGCATTCTTAACAACCTTCTTATACCCCAGGTGCGACGAGGCATTGCTCTCTGTTCTTACACGACATTGCTGCCGGATATCTGACACAGCAATGAAAGAGTTTTCCCTAATCGATATAAAAATAATGAAGCAAATTGATTTAACGAATAAACTGATAAGATACGGCAAATTGCAAATGACAATAACTTTTGACAGTTCTACTTTTGACGTATAAAGTCAAAAGGTACGGACGGTCCAATCCCGTAATAGCGAGCGTTTTCTGTGTTTCAAAAAAGAATAGGAACAGTATCATAAATTACCTCTTTCTGTCAACTGTACTTGAAAACTAGGGATTTAATCATAAAAAAAAACCGGCCAAGTGCGAGTCGGACTCGCGCACGAAGGGTTCCGTACCATTATTTACAAAAAAAAACGAAAAAAAAAACTTTTTTGTATGGGAGCCCCCCTTAATTTTTTTTTTTTTTCTGTTTTTATTATTTGTTGTTATAGCGTCAACAGAAATACATAATCTGTAGAAATTTCAACACGCTTATTATCACGGTTCATGACATACAGCCTGGTGACAGCCGGACGGACGGACGGAAGGACGGACGGACGGACGGACGGACAGCGAAGTCTCAGTAATAGGGTCCCGTTTGACCCTTTGGGTACGGAACCCTAAAAAGGGATACAAGGTGTAAACAGATCCTTGATGAAACTGGCAACCAAGCATTATGTATATTCTAAAATGCAAGAATTGTTATTGGGAAACACCTTTTTTTTGGGTGAAAAATCACGTATATAGGTTAAGGTCTAACCAAACTAGTACCTATATTTTTTTTAAACTTGTGAATTTGTTGGAATTTTGACCACCAAGATCTCTGTAACTAGAATGTTCCCAGTTATGGTTCAGAACAAAAAAAAATATCGTAATGACGGGGAGAACAAATGCCCTTAGGTTTCTATAAGGATCTATTCACATCCTTTATAAGATAAATCTAACGTTCAAAAGATATTAAAGATCATAAATATTAAAATTTATTTGTGTAAATTAAAGATTATTTATATATATATATAATTTATTTATTTACAAGCCGTTCTTTTCAATTGACAGTTGACAGAGAAATTGACGATCCTATTCTTATTTCTTCAAAAACTATTTACGCTGTCTACGCGATCGTGTCACATACAAAAATGCAATTTCGGCGTGCTACTTAGTCGCCTATTGCAGAGGGCAGAGCATTAACCTCAGGCCCCTTCTTTTTCTAATAGTGGTAAACGATCTACCTACATAATTATGTACACTCCACGGTTTTGATGTAGGCACAGCGACCAACGAGATCCACAGATGTGCAGTTAACTTTACCGACCATGATCCTTGATGGAAGCGATGGATACCACGATGATATCAAATCTATGAGGGGGTATTCCCCGTTTTAATCCTTCAGAACGGCTGAGCAATGCCTACAATATGACATACTTTGGTGTGGTTTTTTTCAAGTTAATTTTATCAATTTTTATCGTTTTCGCCGCTTACAAAAAAAAACATTTTTTCTTTCCATATAAAGACGTGTACTAGTGGCCTGTGAATCGAAATACTTTATTTCTGATTGTATTTATTTGCTATCAGTGATCGAATGTGAAGGCAAGGCAGGATTAGGTTCTAGCTGCTGTCAGTTACTTGCCATGATAACAGTACGAACCTAATAAAAAAAACCGGACAAATGCGAGTCGGACTTGCCCACCGAGGGTTCCGTACGAATTTACTTTTGTTATGCGCGTTTTAATGATTTAATTACAATTTTATAGTTTCCAGATTTTTGTAGGTACTTGCAGTATAAGACGACATTACTTGCTAAATTTGATAGTTCTAGGTCAACGGGATAGGGTACCCTATACATTTTGATTCCCTTGAGAGTGTCAAAATGTATAAAAAATGTAATGTGTTTTTTGCCGTATTTTCTTTTTACGTAAACTTAGAAGTTTGATTTTTTTCACAGCTTGAAGATACTGTAGATCTACATTTATAATTATGGTTTTAATTTGAAATAATACCTCCACGCGTTTTTTGAGATAAAGGGTCTTGACAGACAGACAGACGGACAACAAAGTGATCCTATAAGGGTTCCGTTTTTGCCGATTGAGGTACGGAACCCTTTTTTTCCAATGGTCAACTCATCATCATCATCAGCCTGTACTCATCCACTGCTGGGCATAGGCCTCTCCCATGACACGCTACTGAGCACGATCCTCGGCCACTCATCCAGCTCTTGCCAACTGCCTTGCGAAGATCATCGCTCCACCGAGTCTGAGGACGTCCTACACTACGTTCACCGATCCGTGGTCTCCACTCAAGAACTCGTCTACCCCAACGGTTATCGGTTCTTCGGGTTATATGGCCGGCCCATTGCCACTTCAGCGTGCTAATGCGGTGGGCTATGTCGATAACCTTGGTTCTCTGTCGGATCACCTCGTTTCGAACTCGATCTTTCAGAGAAACCCCAAGCATAGCCCTTTCCATAGCACGCTGAGTGACTTTAAATTTGTGGACCAACCCAACCGTGAGTGTCCACGTTTCGGCACCGTACGACATGACGGGTAGGACGCACAGATTATAGACTTTCGTCTTTAGACTCTGTGGAATTGGCGATGTGAAGACTCGAAGCAGTTTCCCATATGCTGCCCAACCCAGCTGTATGCTTCTGTTGGACTCTTTCTCGAAGTTGTTTTTACCTAACTGCATAGTTTGCCCTAGGTAAACATACTCCTTAAAAAACTCGAGAATACTGCCTTGAACTGCAATTGGTTCCGGACTTACTTGTTCATTGAACATAACCTTGGTTTTATCTAGGTTCATCCGGAGACCAATGCGTTGAAAAGAATCAGCTAGGCCATTCAGCATATGTTGCAAATCTTGCAGCGTTTCCGCCACGATGACGATATCATCTGCAAATCGTAAGTGTGAGAGGTACTCGATGTTTATATTAATGCCACGCCCCTTCTAGTCCAGCGTCTTGAATATATCCTCCAATGCATTTGTGAACAATTTGGGGGATATAACGTCCCCTTGTCTCACACAACGATGCAAGGGAATAGGTTTACACTGCCGGTTCTGGACTTGGACGCCATATTAGCGGCGTTGTAAAGACCTCTCAACACTTGGATGTATCGCCAATCGACGACTTGGCATTGCTGCAAAGATTCCAGAACAGACCAGGTTTCGATCGAGTCAAAGGCCTTTTCATAGTCCACAAACGCTAAGCACAGGGTCCGATTATACTCTTCTGTTTTCTGTATAATCTGCCGCACTGTATGGATGTGGTCTATGGTGCCGTATCCCGATCGAAACCCGGCCTGTTCGGGTGGCTGGAACTCGTCGTGTCTTCGCGCAAGACGGTTTGTGATGACTCTCGAAAACAGCTTATAAACGTGGCTCAAGAGTGAAATGGGTCGGTAGTTTTTCAAAAGGGTTTTATCACCCTTTTTGAAAAACGACACGACAACACTTACTCCACGCCTCTGGAGTTCTCCCATCAAAAATAACAGTATTGAAAATGCTCTGGAGCTCCTTCATTACTGGTTTACCACCAGATTTCATGAGCTCATTCGTAATAGCTTCTCCAGAGGCTTTTCCGTTTTTAAGCTGTTTAAGAGCCATTGCAATTTCGTCCAGGCTGACTTCAGGCAAGTCTTCCGTAAAGTGGCGTGTTAATGTAGGTCTGAACTGCTCATTTTCGGGACCAGGTTGAGATGCATGCGTAACGTACAGCTGACTATAGAAGCTTTCAATTTCCGAAAGAACCCCCGGCCCGGAAGAAACGAATACTCCACTTGGACAAACACTTTGGATCCCCGATTCTGCTCATTCGCTCGTTCTATTGAACGAGTGTTGGAGCTTCGGAGATCGTGTCGTAAAGTTTGCTAATTCTCTTGTTTAGAGCATGCCACTCTGAGGAAGTGGCTGGAGGGTGTTCACGCCGTTTCTCCATGAGCTTGAGCGTTTCTTCCGAAAACTTCGACATCCTGTCCCTACGCCGCAATTCACAAAATCTCACACCTTCCTCCCTGAGGATTTCAACCACATTCTCGAGGGCCTAGTCAATGTCAACGCTATTTGTGGTTTCCACGGCAGCGAATCGGTTCTCCAAGTTAGATTGTAAATTTTCAGATCCCATTATACTTTGGAGCAGGGTTGGTCGGAGCCTGGATTTCATCAAACGGACACGTTCAAGCTTGAAATCGATATTCAGAGACCCTCGCACGAGTCTATGATCACTTCCAGTATTAAACCTATTGATCACTGAGACGTCTCTGAATATACGCTTCTTCTCCGTTATGATGAAATCGATCTCGTTTTTAGTCATAGTGTCGGTGTTCCGACATGTCCACTTCCTTTGGAGCTGATTCTTGAAAAATTTATTCATCAAGAATAGCCCCTCCCTTTCGAGGAAGTTGACAAGCATTTGCCCCCTATTATTCCTGCTACCATAACCATGGGATCCTAATACCGATTCCTTATAATTCTGTACTCCCACTTTGGCGTTGAAGTCTTCCATGACAACGTTGTAGTGGGCCCTGGTGGTGAAGTGTAAGGCCTTCGATATATCATCATACACATCTTCCATCTCATCATCCGAGTGCGTCGAGGTCGGTGCGTAAACCTGCACAACCTTGAGGCTATACCTCTCGGTTAGTTTAATTACGAGGTACGTGACCCTGTTCGACCCACTCGACACTTCTACAACGTTGTCACAGAGAGCTTTATTCACCAGGAATCCTTCGCCACCCTGGGACAGCTGGTCTCCCTTTCGAAAGTATGAAAGGTGGCCTGATTCTAGAGTTACCGTGTCCTCCCCCTCTCTTCGGACTTCGCTTAACCCAAGAACGTGCCACCTTATTTTCTCGAGTTCGACTTCGAGTTGTGCCAGGTGGTCGGCGAGCCGTAACGTGCGTCCGTTGTACGTCGCCAAGGTCAGATGTTTTTGGTGGCCTTCCGTAACCCGGGGATTCTTCGCACCCCCTGCCCTGCCGTTACCATGACCGCCACCTTGATCAGGAATAGCAGGGCGGCCGGGAACTGGGGGCCGTGGTCCATATTGACTTGCCATTGGTAGGATTCGCTCTAATTGCCACGCTGAGCAGGCGGGTTGGCAATCGTAGTAGATTCACACCGGTATCGCTGCTGCCCGATACCGGTGGGACCGATATGTGATAGGTCCTAGAAGTCTCTTTGTCGCCTTTTACGACACCCGTGAGAAGAATTGAGGGAGTGCTGTTCTTAAGCCGGCACGCCACGGCGAACAAAACAAAAAATGGTCAACTGACTCATACATGATAAATAAGATAAAACCTTTTGAAATAACAGTTTTAATCAGCGAAATAGATGTGTCGTAATGACAGATAAAAATAACAACATTATTTTTAATACTATAGAAACTCCAAGGATACACATTCTTACAGGCTAAAAGAGAACAGCTTTTCAGTTTAGAACGTAATCCCCGTAGTGGCTTGGAGGCCTACGATCTCTCGTCGATCTTCGCTAAGTAACTGAATTTTCAGTGACCGGGCGTTCTGCTTCGACTATTTGATGTTCCCCAGCTGGAGCTGTTTCATCTGTCGGCTGTTCCTCTTCTACATCATTCGTACTTCGAGAATCGTAGAAGTCTTCTTCACTTGTTTCTACTGATTCTCTTGTCTCATTAAGTATCTCATGCGTTTCCTGAATGATCTCACTATCTTGACCCAATAGTGCTAGGTGTCGGTTTGAGACAGTTGATTCTCGACCGTCTGCTAGACGAACATAGAAGTAATCTGGATTTACATGGAGTAACGTCACCTCCTCAACGACTGGTTGATATTTATTAGTGTGGTTAAATCTTCGCATTACCACATGTTCTGATTCTGTCAACCAAGTGGGTATAGAAACTCCATTCGTAGATCGCTTGGTATGCGTTCATGAGGTGTGCAATGTGTGGCTGTGCACAGCAAGGACCGTATGGAATGTAAAGCTTGAGGAATAACTTGTTCCCAATTTTCAATTGCCAGTTTGCGTGAACGTAGAGCCAATTGTATTGATTTCCAGAGAGTCCCGTTGAAACGTTCTACTTGTCAGTAGCGCTGCCTAGCGTTGAATAGAAAAAAAAACACGCGTATGAAAAATATTTCAATTTAATTCATCTATTACCTGGTAGATCACGCTAGTTAACCACCTCGGCTGCTCTATTTCAAATCCCAGTTAGGAATATTTTTACCAAATTCTGTTTTTTAACTTAAATTTACTTCAAATTAAAGTACCTATAAGCTGTAAAGGCATAAATCGCATTATCTCACTAAATACCAGGAGTAAAATCACTTTACCTCCGTAGTACACTTGACTTTCTTGTTATTCAATATGTAAACCTAGTAAATGACTTTTACCATTTTAAATCATACCTAGTTCTTACTAGGTTTTAAAATTATCAGTCAAATTATCAGCCAAGCTAGGAGGTGTCTGCTTGTCATCTCATTATACACCTCATTTCATGCCATATCATTCTCCACACAGTCCTCCTTCTCAGTTCCTCCTATGTACTAATTTCATCCATTCGCGTAACACCACACATTCCCCTTAGCATCCTCATCTCATCCACATGCAAATGTCTTTCATTCATCCCTTTTGTGGCCCAACATTCTGATCCATACAAAGACCGGAGGTCTAACCATTGTTTTATAAATCTTTTCCGAGAATCGTCTAACGGGAATGCGGTAGTCGCAGATTGTTCCCGTGACCTGCCTCCAGGTGGACCGATAACCTGGTGAAGGTTGCGGGGAATCACTTTATACCTGGTAACACCTGTTTTTACGCAAACAAAAGATTCATAATATTCTTCTTACTATCGAAAAAATACCTAATAATAATATTTTTTTTTTTTTTTATATTTTTAAATGCTTTTTGTTATTTTTTTTTTGTAAGAAATATGTAAAAATATAAAAGATAAGATTATAGATGAATAAAGGAAATAAATAATAATAATATTTATTACCTTCAAAAAATGTACAGGAAAACACTTATCTAAACACTATGCAGCGTTACAATTAAGGAACAGAGTGTTTCCGATGGGTTCTGAATATTGTCATAATTGCTAGACAAAGCCACTTAGAACATCCAGTTTCTAACTTGAATGTTAATAGAGAACTAATCAAACTCTACTTATCCTCTCTCTCCTTCAAAACAATGTAGTCCACGAAAATCGAAAAAAAAAAGTAAATTCAGAAACCGGCAATCAGACCTTTTATTCCAAAACAAGAACATCACTAATCAATGAATAGATCATAGAGTATGTTTATGGGTTTATGAACAGACAGCTACCCAGTGTTGCTATTTTGCGACTGTAAAAGTGTAAATGTGAGCCAAGCTAGCCTGCGAAAAATGCCTTATAAAATTACTTTTTGTTTCTTTTATTATAATTATATTTGCTTGGAATAGTCCAAAGTTATGCCGTATTAAAAAAAATAAAAAATAAACTGTAAAACTTATTTATTAAATTCCTACATTTATAAAATTCTTTACTTCGGAATGTTTACCAACATTTACTAAAACCTGAATAACATGCTATCACTAATAGTTATTCATTAGTATGACGCGTATTATTAGAGTAAAAGCAAAAATAAGCAATCACGGTTGCAACTACACAAAATTATAAGCTTGATCTTTTCTTCTTTGTATACTTGCAAATTACATAGGTAGGTGTATATACCTACTTATCAATATTCCGTTTTGATCGTATGAACTTGCTAAAGGTACAAGAAAGCTTTGGGCGTTCAATGTTCCCACTTACAAGGACTAGTAGATTTAGCATTCTTAGAGTAGATCTATATTACAGTTTAACAGAGGCATCCATAGTCAATTGCCTGTCTATAGTTATAGAGATACACTACACTCAGTATAAAAATAGGTATGTATTCGTACGGTATTATTATAGGTACATATTTATAGATAGATACTATAGATAATACCCTCTGCATATTGAATGCTATACGTATGTATAGTAAATTGCTATAACCCGGCCATGTTAAAAAACCAGGGAACTTTAGGTCACCCCAGCGACGCTTATGTCCATCTTGTATGGTAGCATTTCATAGCTCTTCGTGCGAACCCCGACGACGAAATCATTCCATCCAGCCGTCGAAGCCGTGTTCTCGGGGGTTTGGGATTGTGATTTTGTATAAATCTTTAAGTTATGTGCCAACAACATTACAAAACAGAGGTAAGTGCTAAAATAAGCTAGTTTATAGAAATAGTTCTTTATGTCGTCGTTGATCGCTCTGAGCATTTATGGCATCGCTTTCTCAGGCGTATGTTTGTTCTCCCTCCAACAAACGGGATGTCAGCGACATGTTTAATTTTCTGTCTCATTCCTTCTAGTAATATAACACCGTTGTGCTCGGTCGTGTCACGTAAGATTTTTTGTATTTTTGCCTGATTAGAGTGCGATTTTTGAGGAAGTTTTGCAATATTCATGTCAATCAAGTGTTTGTGTATGTGGAGAACTAATTTGTTTCAATAATATTTGCTTTATTCCTATGATATGGGTCGTGCTAACTTTCACTCTAGATATAGATAGGTACCGTGGATGATATAGCATAGATAGATACATGTATACGACTGTAGATATTCAACATCGAGTCGTCGAGTCTCAAGGCCGAAACACAAATATCTAAGTAGGTATATAATGTAAGAAAAGAATATTGGTTTTTAGAGGAATATGAAAATTTAAATGGGAATTGTGATACTATAAACTCTATAAATTTTCGGTTTGACCGTAAACTAAGTACTTGCGTCGTAGTACATCTTATACATTTTGGAATGGCGTATTGTGAAACACCATCATGATTTTTGATGTAAAGATTGCCTTTATCGAATCTTTGCGACGCAAATCTAAGTATTGAATAATATTGAAGTTGCACATTGTTGTATTCCTTGCTATGTACCTGCTATGACAGTATCTACCTATGCTATGTATGCGCTGATCCAATTGACCCTTTTTAAAGCCTTGAGATAACCTAAAAAAAAAAGATTTTGTACTTATTGTTGTGATCCACGTATTGATTTTTATTGATTGTTTATGCTAATTGTGCCAATAAGAAATGTGAATTCTTTGTCCTACAGATAATCTGAAACGTTCCGAGCTGACTGCAAAGCTGCTCTAAAGGATCTGCCGAGCCCGCATTATCTGTGATATACAGCTCAGCCTCTCGTCCGTCCTAAAAGGTAAGCAAAATATTATGAACAACTCGCTCACCCACTATTTGCAAAACAACAATCTGAGTAGATAGTTCCTATGAATTCTTGCAAGATAAATGCTAACTAAAACTACAAAATTTGTTATTCTCGCCTGTTACTATGAAATAACATATTTTTATCAAGCATTTGTAACAAATACATATAAATATTTTATTACATTTTTCTACACGGACTGCAAAATAAATATAATTTTCACCTAGTATTATAACATTCATGGAACATATTTGGACCGGTTTCAAATATCTTGTTTGATGAACCATTTCATAAATAAAAAACAATTTCTTATACAATTAAAAAATAAAAGCAGTACAATTTAGTCAGTGATGCAAAAATTGTAACTAAGAGAATGGGAATGTTTCTTACTAGCCTTTGTTTTAAGAACATAATTCAAAAAATTTGATTTTGATTCAAGTCCTCATCGTAGAATTTATAGCTTTGAAATTTTGGTTTTGCTTAATCTCATTGTTATTTATATGAGACACAAGTTGGCTGTATGCTGATACAATGTTGTGTACTTTATAGGGCTGGGCCAATCGGGGCTAGGAGGCGAGTCCGCAGCAGCTTCCAGCGGTGATCTCACCTTGTCCTCTGCCATAGAGGCACTAAACACTGCTACCTGCTTTATTGACTGCATCACTACGAACCATTGTTACTTAGTCTATAATTGAAACAATATGCTATCTGTGAAAATAAGTATAATGTTAGGTGAAAACTGTAGAAAATTATTCTATTTATAATAATTGTCTGATGTCTAATGTTTCTGTAATATTATGTGTTCGACATCTAATTAAGGATAATTGTTACTCCAATATTAATACTGTTACCGAACCAATGCAATGTAATTACTCCACCTTGATGTTGGTGGTGAACACAAATAATTTTGGTGCTTTTAAGCGAGTCGAGAAGAATGAAAGTCATGGAGCTAGTGTAAAAATGGTAGATTTAAATATTTATAATGTAGAATTTGTTGATAGTGTCCAACAAAACCAAATGATTGGCGATACGCCTAACTACAGCATTCCTTTAACGATTAACGCCATAACAGTCCAGGGTATCTCATACAGTGACCCATATTTCAGTAGCTTTAACTTAAACTATAAGATGGCGTTCGGAGCGCCGGAGCATATGAACAAGTCTGATTACGCTTTTAAATCCTCAGTTTGTATTATACGAGATGAGCCTTGCGATACGCAACTACTAAACGACAAGTCTGCTCATAATATGATATCCAAAACGAAAACTCGAATCATTAATAATGAAGACAAGTCTGTGAAGACATACCATGACAATAATGAATTGGAAGTTGGTTACGACAAACCCGCCAAAAAGACGGCTTTGCGAATGTTCGCGAACGGTGATCTCACCTTCGACGCTATGTTGGAACTCACGAAAAACGAGGATCGAATAATCAAGGATATGAAAACGCAAGAGCTTGACAGTTGGGGCGTCCCCCGGCGTCTGCGACTTCGTGGCGGGGGCGAGAGCTCGCTCAACGCGGCCACCGGCTGGGGCAGCCCACCAGCCTCCAACAACAGTAAGTGAACCTTCCCTTGTCTTCTTACTAACATACCAATCAGAAAGAGTAGAGCAGTAGTTAGTTTTTGATCGACTCTCAAATATTTGGCAGTAACGCGCGTGGCCGACTTAAGACCTATATTTTAACAGACGTCGGTGATAAGAGAGTAAAAATAGATATTTTTTCTTTGCCAGCTGGGAATTGGGGCGGTAATTCCAGTGGCCAAACAAATAATGGGACAAACAATACTCAACAATGGAATAACACGGCTCAGCGCCCGCCCACTTCTCAAGCAGACAGTAAGTTGTTTTAATATCGTCACTCTAATGATGAAGTCATCAAAATAAAATTTTGCTTCTATTGTTGGCAAATGATAATTACAGTGATTAGAAATTACGACTAACATTATGGATATTCGCCTTTCGTCTAGGTGCTTATGGTTGGGATTGTTTCTTGCAGTGAATAGCAACAAGGGGAATGGTAATCAAATGCCTCCAACCAGTGGCACGTCTGCACAAAATTGGCAAAGTTCCCCGCCAAACATGCCAAATTCGCAGCCTAACAACAATGGTGCACCTACAAGCAACGGTTAGTTGACAATAAAAATTATCACAACACAAAATATGTATTTAATTTTAACGTCGATTGATTTTCAAATTTTTCTTTCACATTAATTAGGTACGAACAACGCGGGTAACGGAAACAATGGCGGTACAAATCCTCCCAATTCTACTGCGAATTCGAACGGGCCCACCTCGGCCAATGGAAACAATGGCAACAGCGCCAATAGCACTTCCTCTGCTAAAATTGAGCAACTCAATTCAATGAGGGAAGCTTTGTTTAGTCAAGATGGCTGGGGAGGCGTAAGTGTTAGCTATTTTAATTTACACATAATGCAATTGAGTTTAATTGAACTATCACATCCTAAGTGTTTATACTTTTTTTTAGCAACATGTAAATCAAGACACAAACTGGGATGTACCTGGTTCTCCTGAACCTGGACCAGGAAAGGTAGAAACCCAGCCTGCTGGGGGTCCACCAGCCTGGAAACCAAATCTCAACAATGGTGCATTCCTCGGAACTGATCTCTGGGAGGCTAACCTACGTAATGGAGGGCAGCCACCACCGCAGCCTGCAGCTAAAACTCCTTGGGGCCACACACCCACCACTAATATTGGTGGCACCTGGGGAGAAGACGATGACGTCGCGGACTCCGCTAACGTATGGACCGGACCACCGCCGCCGCAGCAGTGGCCCGCGGGCCCTCCGCAACACGCACAGCAATGGGGCGTGCCCAAGAAAGACGACTGGAACGCGTGGGGAGAACCTCACCGACCTGTCGATCCGCGTATTGACCCGCACCGTTCGAGCGACCCGCGCCAGCAGAGCGCTGACCCACGCCACGACTTGCGTGGAGGAATATCTGGCCGTCTTAACGGAGACATGTGGAGCCAGCACCACCAGCACACTGCTGGTCCGAACAAAATAATGCCTGGCGGCGTCAACCAATGGGGCGCGCAAGGACCTAAGGATCCGATCAAGGGATCAGGATGGGAGGAGCCATCGCCACCGGCGGCAAGGCGCGCTCCAGGAGGATTCGATGACGGCACGTCTCTGTGGGCACAGCGCGGAATGGGTGGCATGGCAGCTCGCGGGCCGCAAGGTCCGCCCGGCCCCCAACGTATGCCCCCGACGCCAACCAAGCCTGACGCCGTATGGGGCGCCCACGGCCAACGCAATGGTTCCTGGGAAGAACCGCATACTCCAGCCTGGCCCGAACGCGATGCACCAGCTTGGCCCGATGCGTCCGGACCCGCTCTGTGGCCCGTGCCTAAACCTAAACCCGCTGGACCCGGAACAGCATGGCCCGATGATATTGGCGAGTGGGGCGGACCGAAGCCACCGCAAGGGGGCCCGCTGGGCAAGCAGCTACCTAAGGAGATGGTGTGGAACAGCAAGCAGTTCAGGTAAATAGAAAATTCATATAAATTCAAATTGGGCGCATTTATTCACCATCACGAGTGTTTTGACATGTTTATTTGTGACGGTAGGTTCCTCGTGGAGATGGGTTTCAAGAAGGAGGAGGCGGAGGCTGCGCTACGCAGTCGCGACATGAACGCGGAGGAGGCGCTGGAGATGCTAGCGAGCGCGCGCGGCGACGGCTGGCGGCGCGACGAGCACTTCGCGCACCACGCCGGGCCCTTCCAGGCGCCGCCCAACGTGCCGGCCGTGTCGCCCGCGGTCGTGCAGAAGATCCTCAACCAGCCACCGCCGCCCACGCAGCAGCACCACCAGTCTTACAACCCCAACAGGTATCTAACCAAACAAAACGGACTGGTCAACAAACTTACTAAAATCTCATTTACGACTCCCTTCTGCTGAGGTATCTAGAGGTGACCTTGAAAATAAGGTCAGAATGTCACCAAAGCAAACATAGTAGAGGAAAACTGTTTACTGTAAACTCTATTTTCTCAACTCATGGTGTTTACAAATAGAAATTACATAAGGATGTAAATGTGTTTGTAAACATTGAGTCATGGACTTCTACGAATGAACATTGTAACAAAGATAAAATTCGCAGCGGTACGGGCAATGGCGGCCAGCCGAGCGCGGCGCAACTGCGCATGCTCGTGCAGCAGATACAAATGGCGGTGTCTGCCGGGTATCTGAACCATCAGATATTGAACCAGCCTCTGGCTCCGCAAACCCTCGTGCTTCTGAACCAGCTGCTGCAGCAGGTAGTTTCCTTTTCGAAATCAGAAATTCTTTTTCTTTTTTTAACTCGTTAGTTGGAAGTTTAGCACAAAGGAGGTTTGCTGAAGTAAATTGTTCTCTTTCAGATCAAAGTGCTGCAACAATTGCTGCAACAGAATTCCCTTGCAATGACCAAGGGTCACTCGTCTCTCGCGCTGCAGTACTCTGTGCAAATCACTAAGGCTAAGCAGCAGATTACGGCTTTACAAGTAAGTTTACGTACTGGTCATCCAGTAAAATGCTACTTTAATTAAAGCTAATCACTTGAACATTTAGTTATATTGCAATGACTGGAGCACCATTCCTGTTAAGAATGATATTGCAACAACTCATTATTTCAAAACATTTATCTTATGCTATAAGCAGATTAGTTAGACTGTTGCCTAGCTGACTTAATCTTTATTTTATTACATCTCAATATTAATGTGTTTTTTATTGTTTAGAACCAGATAACGGCCCAGCAAGCTTTGTATATGAAACAACAAGCTGGCAGCTCAGATTTGTTCAAGCAGGGTCATGACCCCATCGCCCAGTTGCAGAACAACTTCAGTGATATGTCTATTCCGAAAGATACTCAAGGGGTATGTTATAACATGATTATTTAATAACATAATACTTCTTAGTTAAAAAAAAAACGATTGTGTTCAGATCCTGAGTTTAAAATTTTTTGGAGAATCATATTTATAACCGTCTTGTAGTTACCGAGTACTCAATCATCAAGGCTTGTCATAAGTCTAATTTTGTTTATATACTATAGGGTTACGGCAGCAGCGGCGGCAACCAACAGTCTCGTCTGAACCAATGGAAGCTGCCCTCTCTGGACAAGGATGGCGAAGGCTCCGAGTTCAGCCGCGCACCCGGCACCGCCAAGTCGACTACGAGCCCACAGCTCAACCAACTTGGACTACAACCAGACTCGTATGTTCAAATTGTTAAACAAAGAAAAAGCTAGATATCTTGATAGGAATTACAATTGATTTATATTGAAGATTCAGGCGCTGTGCAACTAAATCAAGTCTATATCAAATCAATGGCTACACTGCACTTTACATATTGCTAATGTCAAATTAATTCATCTTGCTTGTTTATAGTAATGTAGTTCAGGGTTGATGCTATTTACACAATTTCATCTTTCACAATTCATATACAATTTCTGTTATCACAGTACCTGGGGAGTAGGCCGCGGCTCCGAAGGTTGGGGCGATAGCGGCAATGATGTGGCCGACGGCAAGGATGCCTGGCCATCCCACCCATCGCATCAGCCTGTCTATGACTTGGTGCCAGAGTTTGAGCCTGGCAAGCCCTGGAAGGTAAGATAAAGACGAAAATCAATTGCAAGTCCCTAAAAAAAAAGAAATAGTCAAGGCAATGAAATCTAATTTGGTTGGTGGTAACCAGCATGCCGCTTGGTTGTGAACCGCATGGTTTTACTGGCAACTTTTTAATAGATGGGACATCTATCTAATTTGCCAGTTCACATACCCCAGGGTGGTGACTGGCAGTAACTTAACCGATGCGAGAGGGTCCGCTCTGCGGTTACCTGTCTGCCCAGCGTGGTGAATATGGTCATACTATTGTATCCCTTTTTGGGAACAGTCTGACTAGGCTGAATAAACTCACCTTAGCAACATCACAAAGGCAGATCGATAAAACAAAAACTTTGAACACAGGGCAACCAAATGAAGAACGTCGAAGACGATCCGAACATGACGCCCGGCTCGGTCGTGCGGTCTCCGCTGTCGCTGGCGGTGATCAAGGACGCCGACATGCTGGGCGGCAAGACGTCCCCGCCCGGCGGCGAGCGCAGCCTGTCCTCGTCCACGTGGAGCTACGCGCCGCCCGCCGGCCAGGCCAAGGACGCGTGGGGCGCCAAGCCTAGGCCCGCGCCGCCCGGCCTCAACAAGGCCTGGCCGCAGCACCGCGCCGTGCCGGCCTGGCAGGCCTCCACCTGGCTGCTGCTCAAGAACCTCACTGCTCAGGTACAACACCTAGCGACACACATACACATATTGCTTAACAAGTTCGCGACTAATGTACACAAAGCATAATTTAGAAATTTAGAAATGGGTCCACCGCAAATATATTTGCCAAACACAATGTTTGTTGTTGGTTAGAGTTACACACTTGTTGACCAAGAGTCTTATTAGTTTGTAGGGCACAGCAGCCATATGATTATTTTCTGTATTTTGTCAAATTCTAATGCAGTAAATTTCCTTCAGATTGATGGGTCCACCCTGAAGACGCTCTGCGTCCAGCATGGCCCCCTCCAGAACTTTCACTTGTATTTGAACCAGGGTCTCGCCCTCGCTCGCTACTCCACTCGCGAGGAGGCCGCTAAGGTCAGTGTTTGCTAAGTTTTTTTTATCAGTAATTAAGCTAGCGTCGTGTGTGTGCGTGTGCTGACCTCCCGTTCGTGCCTACAGGCCCAGATGGCCCTGAACAACTGTGTGCTGAGCAACACGACGATCTTCGCGGAGTCGCCGGCCGAGTCCGAGGTGCAGATGATCCTGCAGCACCTGGGCTCGGGCGGCGGCGGCGCGTGGCGCGGCACGCAGAAGGACGGCTGGGGCGGGTTCGCGGCGCTGTGGCCGGACTCGCACGAGGCGCGCGCCACGCCCTCCTCGCTCAACTCCTTCCTGCCGCCCGACCTGCTCGGCGGCGAGTCGATCTAAGGCGTCGAGATCTGTACAGATGCATTTGTCCGTGTCGATCGGGTTTCGGTCCTAACTTCGTTTCGGTCGCGGTCGTGAGGAAATGTCGTCTCGGTTATTCCTGAGGTGCAAATTTTTTATGGTTAGCGTAAAATCTTCGATTTGGATAGTATAAATAGTATTTATCGATCGGCCGGCACGTCGCTCGACCGTTGACGACTCGAGTTTAGGATCGAAGCCTTAGGTGTCTAGTTGTAATTACGCTTTACCGTCCCCCGTACGGGGATCGACTAATTTTATTCGCCTAGTCAGATCATGTCGAACGCGTCACGTGGCGTCGTGCACGCGGCGCGACGCGCTCGCGGTAGCCAACTGTCCACATACTATATTATCTTACTGTGTTTTAAGTGTTCATGTAGAATATTTAGTGTATATAAGAATTATACATATACAATGGCAAATTAAACTGTATCGAGGTTTATAAGGAAGAGTCCGGTCGCGGCGGGCGCGGGCCGCAGGGCGGTGAGACCGCGCGCGGCCCGCTCCTGCAAATCTACCAAATAATCGTAGGTATCAGATAGAGTAGTGCGTCGCGGGCTACCTCAGTCACACGTCCCGTGGCCTTATTTTATAGCGTATATTTATTTTGTTGTGCTCGAGGGCTGTTGCTGTTTCGCCCGTCGAGCTGTTGCGTTCCGAGTTTCTTTCGTGTTCGTTTTTATTTTCTCGTTTTATCTGTACTTGTCGTATTTTAATTATTTATTTCTGTTTTGAATTCTCACTCGCATGGAGCCCTCGTTTTCCAGTAGTGATATTTTATTCAGCAATAAACGTGTAAGTGCATTTCGCCCACTAACAAAACTTTTACGATTAGTTGTAATTTTTATAAAGGTAACAAAATTTGAAAATTATGAGATTTGAAGTGCATTCTTGTAGCGGTAAATTCCTTTTAAGCCGTATAGTCTGATGCAAACGAGTATATAGTTATATGCGTTAGGAGCGAGCGGCGGCAGTCGCAGCAAGTACAAGGTGGGACGCTCTCCCTTGGATCCAGTAATCCTGTGATGTAAAGTATCTTGCCTAATGTAAGGATAATCTATTTTGTTGAGAGTATCATAGTAGCGAGTCGCCGGCGTCGGCCCCGCCGAACACGACGTTTCCCCAAATTTTTTCCAGTATTTGTGATTGAAGTGCCACTTTATGTTTAATATAATGAGACGATTATCTAGATTATACGATTAACGTAAGGGTAACCTAATATAATAAATTGAAAATTGTTTTATCATTTTATATTACACATACATTTGTGAGAAATGTTATTAAAGTACTATAATTGAACAGTAATTAAATATTACACTTTTGTGTATAGGTAAGAATAAAGTTCTAACTTAAATTTAGCCATATCAATATCTATTTAAATAAAAGATTTGTGGTATTTTCTATAGGCTCAATTTGAACGTTATTCAAAGTGACATATGCTTTAGATATTCTGTTAATAATATACTTGTAGCCGTAGGTTTGTCGGTATTACATAACTGTAGGTGTAAGTTTACATTTTAAGTCCTATCGTAGAGTTCAATAAGCATACAACTGATATTTAACGGCAACGATTGCACGTGTAAGTTAAAGTTCGTTATCATAAAGTTTATTTACACTTTTATTTACTTTTTAATTTATTGATGGTGTGCCACAGAGATACTCTGCCAAAATATAAAATTACCAATTATTACGGGATTAGAATAGTAGAGCGCTCGCTCGCGGCCGGCGGCCTCGCGCCGTCCCGCGCGGCACTCGAGACTCGCTCCGCGACCCACCACGCTAACGAGCCGGTCACCCGACTTATAATAATGTAAATTGTATCTGTATTTCGAACATCTTCCAGTGTTTTTATGATAAAACGATTTTAGCCTTAAGTTAGATTTAAGCGATTCGCTGTACCTTGTCGAGCCTCGGCTCGCGTACTCTTCACAAATTAATTAATTAAGTTAGGTGAACGCGACTTTGGACGTGTCAGTGCGTTTGAACTCTGTTCGCTTCGGACCTGTAGTAGTTAGTGTTAAATGTTTCGATGTGTGATGTGTTCATTTAGAAACAATGTTAGCATTTGTCATTACTACCGTATTATCTTACTATAGGGACCGACGGCAGTTTTGCGTTTACATCATTGCATATTCTTCGTTGCCTTTCGCGATTTGTATCAGATACAGATTTAGTTCGAACGCGGATTCCCTTTCTCTCACGACAGACGTCCGCTTGTATGACACGCGTCTCATCACAACCGGGTTGTCGATACGAAGGCACGGATGTGCAATCGAACTATTTGATTCGCCTTCCAAGGGGCCATAATCGAGATTGTCACGGAGTTTAATGTTAGGTGCCAAAGAGTGATTATCAAAGATGTCCGGAACAACTGATTGCATTTCTCTGCTTGATAAAGATTCTTCCAAAATTTGAAATTATATTCGCGGTACGGGTTAATGATCTGATGTTCCTATAACATTTCGTGTTACGTCTATTCAGCAATAGTGCACGTATAAACAGACAAATGTCAATTCTATGTATTGTTAAAGCTCAATTTAAGTGATGAGGGTGTTTCTTTTACCGATTGATAGAATAAATAAAAGAGTATTGGTATTATTTTTAACTGATATTGTTCTGTCCAATTCTACACCAATATTCGGTAACGCCTAAATCTCAGTTGTTGACTCTGGTGCAAATTTAAATTTTAATGATACAGCAATAAATGTCATATTTAATTTTTTATAAAGTTTTTTCCATTTTAAGGTTAGACAAGCCGATCAAACGGAAAGTATAATAAACCAGTGCCCTTTAGAATACGTCATCCATAGATTAAAGACGAAAGAAGTTTATGCCTTGAAATTTTTAGTCAGTTAAAGTTATCAGTACTTAATAATGGATATACATATTATTGTAAAGTGGACGTATTTTAAATGTGTAGTCGTGTCGGTAGCAGTATATTATGGTGTTAGAGGTGTATCGATAGAGGTGCGCGCGCCTCCGCGCATCGCAAGGTTGTGAGTAGCGGCCATCGCGCCGCGCTAACTGAATCTCCTCTCGGTTCAATGACTGCATCATTATTTCCTGCACACAATTATTGCGCCATGTGCAATTTAGTCTGTGTTATTATTATGTTGTTGTGTATTTATATGATACATCTATACTGTAATATGTATATATTGTGGAATTTTATTCGTAAAAATTTAATACGCTTCACGCTTCACTTTTAATAACAATTTTCGTGATTTGTTTCTGTTATTTAGAGTAAATTTACGTACCTACAAGTAATTATAATAACGATCATAGATGTAAATATAAGTTAAATAATGAAAAAATAAAAAACAAAAAAAATGAAAAAAAAAATATATAAAGAAAAGCAATTAAAAGAAACCAATGATTGTGCCTCAATGAACTGTGGTACGTTACCGTAACCGATGGCAGGTGTAATCGTTTCCTTTCAAAAATGTATTATAATGAATTGTGCGCCTAGGCACCGCTCTGTGACTAGCTGTAGACAATATAAGGCTGCGAGCAGCGGGGCCCGCGCCCACGCCTTGTGTAATCATTAATGAGCTTAGCTATGTTTTACTTTTATTGTAATAAGTGTTATTTCATCAATCAACATTTTATATATATACCTACGTATATGTAAATATTTTTATCTATTTATTTTTTGGTTTTCATGAAGTTTACCCGAATTAACGTGTAACCTTAAAATTAGTTGGTTATCTTGAAGTGAGATCACGCGGTGTCGCGTGTTCGAACCATCGCATCTATTCCATAACACTTGAATGCCAAAGTCGATGTCTGTAAGCCATTGGACGACCGCTTGTGTTGTTTACATAAATTGGGTGGATCTCTGACATCACAACAAACTATTGATCGTACAAATAAGAGCCATTAATACTGTCAGCCGACGCTAGGTCGCTGTAGTCTATCCAAGCTGCTCTGGTGTTATTTTAGCTCAACTATTCAAGTAGTTTGCTCATATTGTTGTTAATTTTAATTTTTTTTTTTATTATCTTAATTATTAAACTTCCCTTAATGCGGAATAAAATTCTAAAGTTATTTTGTAATCTCCAAATTAGCTATTAATGTACTGGACCATAGCTGATAACTGTAGTGTGTATGGCGTAGGACTCATGCCGCCTAAACTACGCGTAGCGCGTTTGTAATTTATTTTATAGCTTTCCTTCGCTTGTCACTCTACCGTCCCTGTGTACCTTGTTGTCTTAAAGTAATAGTATCGTATTCATTTGGTAGCTTTATTAGTTTAGACTCAAATCAAACTCGTATTTGAACAGATACGTATATTCTTACTACGTTTTGTCGTCCCTATAGTTAGCAACGCCAAGAAAAGCCAAAAAATATTGCACGGAATATTGAATAGCGCGGTTCAAGGGCGCCGGGGTCGGTGGCGTGACAACAGTTCGGCTTATTTCTAGCTTGACATCAGTCGCAATGAAGCCATTGTCAGGCAGCACTCACTCGTTCAGCTGTGTACTCACATATAGGGACCAAAATATGTATGAATATTATGCAGTTTCATTTTACGCTGAATATACTGCACTCACAAATAAGCTGAACATTGCACACTAAAAGACATTCTCATTTTTTTTTCCATTGTTAATAAATGCGTTTTGCCGTCGCATAAAACTGACGATGTTACTTACGACATAATTAAACCTAGTGATAGTTCGTACGATATTCAGGAGGGCCTTTTAATTTAAATAAGGTTAAAGTTTTGCTTGTTGTCTTTATTTATATATATTTTTGTACGTTACGACGTTGACGTCCTAATACAATAGAGAACACATTAGGTGATATCTACAAAGAAACTAGTCTTCCTTATTTACGAGGGATCGTGTTGAGATGGCGGGGACGCGTGACGTCGACACAGAGGCAATCATTCCTCTAGTCTTGTTATGTGGTGCGAATAAGTGAATACCAAATATAAAATAACGAAGGCTTTGACGTTAGTGTGTAGAGGTAACGATAGCTCGGCCGAGCAGCTTGGACCCTGTCAAACTTTACAAGGGAATGGTTGGGTAGTATTATTATAATGCATTTATTTCTCTTTTTTCATAGTCACTCAATCATATATTTAATTAATTGAGCTAATGCCTAAAAATTGGAATATCAGAGTTTATTTAGGATGTTCATATTTTACATTTTAGTGTTTAAATATCTAAAATTTACCTTAATTATAGTGAATGGATTTTTGTATTATTGGAATATATAGCTGTAAGACAAATGGTGTTCTTGATAAAACACAAACAACTGATTATAAACAAAATATAAAAAAAATGTACTGAGTGACTTTACGTGTAAACAGAGGGCCATTGATAAAAATGTTGAACTAAGCTAAATTCTCTATGTGGTAATTTAACTAAATGTGATTGCTGAGAATATTTTAACTGCTATTATGTATAGTTGTAATAGAGCAGTAAGTCGCCATTTATCTGTTAGCTCTGCGAGCATACAAAGGACATGCACACCGGTAGATATATTGCGTTGGGCTGGAGCCCCGTCCGCGGGCGCGCGGGCTCCGCCGCCCCTTTCGGAGACGTCAGTGAAGTTGCATTTGATTCGACGACCACTATGTAGCGTTTATGTATATTTATGTATGTGTATGAAGGCCAACCCCCCACCAACAGTCAGTTAATTGATGCAGTAGACTCGAGACTGCTGCTCGCTAACTACTCACACTGCTTCTCTAGTCTCTCTCGCATTCATGTATCGCACGGCGCGACGTGCGAGTGATTATAATCGAGCATAATTTAACGATCATATCCTATATGAAACTAGTTTATATTCGTATTATTCTTTCATTAGATCTCTGTTGTACCTGTGTGAAATTGTTTATATTCAATGTTCATTTGTACTATAAGAGAAGTGTACCGGTCTCGACGACACCGTGCTTGACATATACGTAATTGCGTAGTTCGAACGACCAAATTCGTTAATGTTCCACTAAAGTACTAATAACCTCTCAATATTTAGATATTTCTATTGGCGTCAAAAATCAATACTCTGCGGTCTTAAATTAGTCACTTTTGTACCTTGATTGTACTTGTACTTGAATAATATCCTATGTAAGTGAGGAATGACTAATCCAATTCTGAAATATACTTAATTTAAATTTTGACAGACTGATATCTGTGATTAAGAAAATATTTTTAATATTGTCCAGTGAGTCGGATGAGAATATTTATTTTATTAGAGGCCTCCTACTGCCAGCGGCACATGTTATGTGACGAGACATCGTATTTAACTGCTTCGTATATTTTTTTACTTTAGTGATGTATCGAGCTGTAATACATTTGAAAGACCATTTCACGAGTGGACTAGTACCGTTGTCGGTTTATGTTGTACAAAACGAACAAGCTTAATTAGTAATTAAAAAGCCCACCATTTAAAGATGTAGTGTACCGATCCCAATGAATCAATGATTTACAAACTTAAGTTAATGTATCACTCGTATCATGACATCACCGCCGCTCACGGCGGAGACTGATCACAAGAAATTATTTCGAGTACCACCGATGTCATCTGAAATTTGTTTCCTTAACATAATTGATCTTCGAACGTTGCATATCGTCTACATTTCTAATTCGAATTATTTTGTTGTATTCATATCCGTGATTCCCGTGATGTGCGTTAAGTTTTTGATAATTGTAAAACCTTAAGTTATCATAATAATGAATACTAAATTGATTGCCTTTAGTATTGTAGTGAGTGACATCTCTTTAAAATAATGAACGATTGGCGTTGTTTTATAATAAAAAAATAATATTTTTCGGTACCACCTTTGAGTTAAAGTACAATGTAGTTATATAAAGCATGTTTCAGCGACGTATTTCATGATAACAATATCAACATAACTAATTAATAAGTTTAGCGTAGACTTAGGCTGTCTCGTCTCACGTTACACCAATATTATTAATAATTAATTCTCCTTGGTATTTGTATTGGAACACTTAAGAAATAAGCAGATACTAAATTATGACATAATTATATCAATAGGCTAAATATATTTAAAAAAAAAAAACTAAAAGATTTTTCTGTGCAAATCTCTGTGATGGGAAAATTTATTCTAAAGATCTAGTATTAACTGAAAGTGACACGAGGGTCGTACTATGAAGCAATTTCCTTGCGTTTGCAGGAGGTATAGGTACGCTAAACTCATAAGCACATCTTTGACGAACGCACGGAATATTAGTCTGTATTGCATTTCATGCTAGGGCCCGAGTTTCATGGTGACTTTAAAAGTTGAACTTTTCAGTCTTTTCGCGCAAAGGGTTGTGTATTATTTTTTATGTAGTACAAAATGTGTTCGCAATTTGATTGCTGCTGTAGTGTTCCTTATGTTCTTCAAATTAACTTTGTTGGGTATTTATTTGAAACTTTGTATTCTCAATGTCTAAAGTATAACGTGTAATAATATAATTATGGTCGTAATAATTATGAGGCATGCGTAAGAAATTTTCACGTAGTAAGTTTATGAACGGCTGCCTTAATAGTAATATGAATTTGTATCGATCTGTACACCATCCTCTACGTATGTTCCGTCGACGATTCGCTGCGCCGAATCGTTAGTGTTCCGTCAGGTACCAAATAATAGCGTAGCGGGTGCCCTGGGCGGCGACACACCGCGCCACCGCCACACTCGTGCTACACCTTTTACATGTTCTAGATCTATTTTTGCAACTGCCGTGTTTTTAGACATAGGCGTCTCCATTTATATAAGGTGTAGACAGTAGCGCGGACGACGGTAGTCGAGTTCGCCCGAGGCGCTATCGGCAGCGGTTCTATGTTCTTTGTATCTGTATTACCTCATTCAATAACCTCACATAGTATGTCCTATATCAAACTATTTATATATCGACTCCCAGTACTTATCAAACGCACTGCACTGTTATTTGGTACACAATTTTAACAATTTCTTTAAGTTAATTTAAGGGTTTATCATGAATTTTATCAGTGTATCAAATAGTCGATATATTTTACTGTTATTTTTCTGATACTACCTTAAAAGCAATGTATATTAACAAACAAAGCAGGAGAACAATAATTATTATGTAAGTGTAACAGTTAGTGAATTTAAGTGTGCTATTTTCCATTCCAGAACTCAACGATATCATTGTTCTTGTAATACTTATGTTCGGGTTTTAAAAATGTTATTATTGTATTTAAACTAAACCTTATGTGATTGAAATGCAATGTTTAGAAGTATTTTTATTCTTTATTTTTTACCATTAATTAATAATAGTTAGTAGAGATCTATTTGAGAGTCTAATGTATCAATTATTTGTAAAGTTGGCTGTAACTAATTAGAAGTTACAATAAGTAGACATATTTTAATATAAACATTTGGAGCAAATTTTATGTAGATGACAAATAGTTGTTTTGATCATTATGTGAAATGTTGTCTCGTATTGTTAGCGCAATGTGTACGCACAACGGTGAGGCGGGTCGGGCGGCGCGCGCGCGCACGACGTGCAACGCGCGTGAGTCTGTCCCCGGCACTCGCAGCGCGCGCGCGCCGCCTAGCCACCGGTGGACCCTCGACACTCACTGCACAGCACTGCTAGACTAATTCAGTTATTGCGTAAGGATATTTTTCTTACATTTCGATAAGAGTAATCTTTATAGAATAGGCAATAAATAATGTTTAACAAAAAGTCCCTATTTAATCGAACTGACGACAGAAACGCATGTTATATTTGTGGCCTCTTTATGAAGTAAGATCTAAGTTACATGTTAAAAGAAAATTAATTTTGCTATGCACATAAATGATACTCAATTAATTGCCAAAAAGTAATATATATTCATAGTTCAACAATATTTCTTTTGGGCATATTTACTTTGAATTTATGCAAAACTTAGATTATGATTAAGTAGGTTGTAGACTATATGTAGAGTGAACGCATATTATATTATTATAATATATCTATATATATATTAAAGTAAGGTGAATTTGTGAGGTATCAATTTCTTGTATTGTTCGTAAGTTTAGATAATAAATGGGTTTAGCCATACTTCGGCTGGTTTGATATGTATGTTATCTGATTAATTGTAAAAAAAAAATAAAAAAAATCATTAAAAGTTTGTGTTTTATTTATCTCCAACTTTTAAACCTGATTTTGACCGTTTTGTAAAATAACAAATAGGTGAATTTTTCAAGTGGGCGTGGATGCCTAAATCCAGTACTGAGGAATAACGAAAAACACTCAAAATAGTCTCAGAGTCCAATTTTGATGAAAACTAAATTGCTTCATTGAATTTTTGAAAAATCAATATTCCTAGCCACACTATCTACTGATCATTTTAGTGTCCGTGACTACCGCCGATTGCATCCATATTTGGTAAATAATTAGTTTTCAATTGGTACTAATTAGTTCTCGAACAACCAAATTGGCGCCTTAGTAGTTTGCGAGAAAAATTATGTAGTGATCACTCCTCTCTCTCCAGCACGACCATCTCGACCGCCGAAAAGGTAGCTCTGGCGGACAGCATTGCCACGGATGGCAATGTTGATTTGACCTAAAAATCTGCCAACGGGAAGAGTCGATTAACCGCTCGGTGAAGCACATAAAGGGTAGGCACTGGGACCCCATGATCCTAGTTTTTTTTGTCCACCCCCAAACAATGACCGATGAAATTATTGTATTTGCGCCGTTTGAGAGATTTTCAGCACCTGCAGCGTCCGCCCCAGCAGTGTCACTGACTCTGGCAGGGCCACCATCAGGGATTTTAATTTTGAAAACACAAAAAATTTGTCGCTAATTACTAGTCGAAATTTGTCGCAAAATATCAGAATTTGTAGGTCACTGGTTCAAAAGATATAAGCGTTTATAGGTGGCCGATCTGGAGAGAGTCTCCCCAGCAGGGCCACATTTATATCTCAAAAACTAGGGCACCTAGCAAAGATCTGTTTCTCCCATATTTTGTCGCCAATTAGTCGGAATCAGTCGCCAAATATTAGAATTTGTCGGTCACTGGTTCAAAAGATATAAGGGTTTATAGGTGGCCGATCTGGAGAAAGTCTCCCCAGCAGGGCCACATTTATATCTCTAAAACTAGGGCTCCTAGCGAAGATCTGTTTTTTCCCATATTTTGTCGCCAACTAGTCGCAATTTGTCGCCAAGTCACAGATTTATTCGGTTCTTAGTTTAGGAGATATAATGAGTTCAATTAGTAAGGTATAGTCCAAGAGCTAGATCGAAGAGTTCACGAAAAATTACCAAGAAAAAATTTTTCTATTAATATGTGTAATATATTTCTAGTTTTATCGGTCTAAAGTCTTTAGAAATATCCGAAAGACATAAATTCTCAATTAAATTCATGTTTTTATGTTTTAAATTACTAGGATAGAGTGGCTTAAACTTCTTTGAAAACATTAAACCTTGCTCTTGGTCTATTTGGTGTCAAGAGGTACAGTCGCATGCAAATGTTTTACCAGTTTACAATGTTAAGCTCTAATTAAAGTTAGAATAATAATAAAATACCGTACCATTAGTAAAATGTTTAAAATACTTAAACTTTGAAAGAGTATTGTCAATTGTAATCAAATTTTATTATATCTCGCTCTTTTCTCCATTTTTGTATTTTGGAATACCTAGAAAAAACAACACTCGAGTTCGTAACTATTTAAAATAAGTTCCACTTTAATTAAACTGGCTGACTTTAACTTACGTGACGGACAACTCGTCTGTACACACGCATCTATCTCTTTCTTACTTACCGTAAATGAACTGCCAGCGACAAGTGGTAAGTGCACATTGTGTTAGATAAATAATTACGTATATTTATTGTAGATTTGTTTATAGGTAATGAATACAGCTGTCCTATAGTGGGTTGAAATTAGAGAATAAGTTTATATTTATTTAATTCGAAACAAACATTCCTCCTTAGGACGTCATAGATAGTGTCTAGAAACTACATAAAGTATTTTGTACTCGCTTGTATGGGGAAATTGAATTCTTTAATATCTTTTTAATTACACACCGACTAAATCTGTAACTTGGCGACAAATTGCGACTAGTTGGCGATAAAATATGGGAGAAAACAGATCTTCGCTAGGTGCCCTAGTTTTAGAGATATAAATGTGGCCCTGCTGGGGAGACTTTCTCCAGATCGGCCACCTATAAACCCTTATATCTTTTGAACCAGTGACAGACAAATTCTGATATTTGGCGACTGATTCCGACTAATTGGCGAAAAAATATGGGAGAAAACAGATCTTTGCTAGGTGGCATAGTTTTTGAGATATAAATGTGGCCCTGCTGGGGAGACTCTCTCCAGATCGGCCACCTATAAACGCTTATATCTTTTGAACCAGTGACCGACAAATTCTGATATTTGGTGACAAATTTCGACAAATTAGCGACAATTTTTTTGTGTTTTCAAAATTAAAATCCCTGATGGTGGCCCTGCCAGAGTCAGTGATACGCCCCAGCACAGCCCGCCGTGTGCTAAGATGGCGCTAGGGTGTCGACACATCTTGCATCTCACACCAAAGGGCTTCCCAACTTCCAACGCATTATAGTCATACCATCTGGTCTCTTACCAAGAGTATTGTTTCACAATATCATCAAATAATCGTACCTACGTACGTACGTACACACATTAGTACCCATAGATGTCTACTCATTAATTAACCAATTTTAAAAGTTAATTAATTTTACCTACTGTTTCATTGGTAATTTTATGGTGTTACGGACATCGTATTTTTTTTTGACAATCTTAACCGCTTTTCACATATTTGTTAGACCCTGGTTCAGTACGGCTATTTTCGAACCGAAAATATAGGAGCCCCTAGAAAAGTAATTGGCCCTGTTTGGTTGTCTAGCCCCAGTGTTGACACGGCTTGGTCGTCCGCAACATTACTTTCGACTCGATACCAAGTTTTATAATGCTAATAAGGGTTCCGTTTCCGGTTAACCGGAACCGGTTTTAAGTTATTCTCAAACTTTTTTCTAAAATGCTAGTTAATAGACTTATGTCGGGGTATAACGCGCGGGGGACAACCGTCCCTGGATGGACCTTAACATCACGATCACGGGCGCTGCTAGGAACATTTTCATCTCTACTAAAGAAATTAAGAATTAGAAATTTTTTGCACGAAAATTATGTATCGTTCATTAATTTAGAAAAAAATGAGAATAGAAATGGTAAGTGTTTTAAATGAAACAGAATCGAGAAAGCATACAATTGGACGGAAGCGCGAGCTAAGCGAGCGCGAAATTTTTACACTCAGGTATCCGATGTTTCGGGGGGGGGGGGGGGAACTTAATCGGATCACGCATTTAGATTTTTCACACAATCTTTGACAGCCAGTAGCTGCTATCCAGCATGAATTTAGGGTTTAATTTGGGGGCTCTTAACCTAGCCAAGATTATTCTTTATATACCACTGAAATATCTATTGGTAAATAGTTTGTTCGTATAGGTTTTATTGAGATTTTGGTATATAAAAAGTAGAGTATTCTGTCTTTATCTAACCTTTCTTTGTAAGGGGTTATTTTCGAACAACCGTTTTTCATCCTTTTTTTATCAAATGTTTTTATTACTGAGTTTTGAGTTAAGTAAACATAACACTCTTTTTTTTGGGCAGTCGTGTATATAACGGCAATTTCATAGGGAACCCTAATAGGTAATCGCCATAATTGTGTGAGCTCTGATTGTCCATCATACATGCAGTAGTTTCTATAATTCGTTTTTCATTATCTGCTCTTCAGCCGAGATGATGATAACAGGTTAAAGTTCGCAGTACCTACCTAAGTATTTGACTTGTCAATAATTCATAAACAAGAATGACTAGCAAATCAATTCATGGAACTCGTTGATGAAATAACATTGACTAAGCGAGTGTTAATCAAATTATAATAATACTGGCGACCCGCCCCAGCTTCGCACGGGTGCAATACTTTATTAAATGTACTTAATTGGAAAAGAGTTATTGCTGTATAGCTTTAAATCGCTTCGTAAATAAGCCATAATTTCTCGTAAAAAGTAAAGGATAACAAATGGTTATTGTATGCTATCCCTAAGAGATAGACATATACCATCGCAGACTTTTTTGTAGACCTTTTTAAGGTGTACAATACTGTAGTACATTATTTTGATCTATCTCGTAGGGTTCAGCCAGCGTTTGTAATGTAAGCGCAAAAAATGTGTTTATTTACGACATCACATTATAAGACTTCTAAAATTATCAGTAATTGTATTATACGTATAAACCTTCCTCTTGAATCATTCTATCTATTAAAAAACGCATAAAAATCCGTAGTTTTAAAGATCTAAGCTTACATAGGGATAGACAGACAGCGGGAAGCGACTTTGTTTGTATACTATGTAGTGATTAAGGTTTGTCTGAATTACTAAGGCCTCACGATACTGTCATAAAAACATCTTCACATTTTTTGTTTGTGGTTTTGTAGCAGCTTAGTAATGAGCGGACTGAAGAATCTACATGCCTAGGGTGGTGTGAGGAAAATAACATGACGACTTTATTAACAAGAAGCAGGTAGGGTAATGGAAAAGGGACATCCTCATTTTGGAACTAGCAAAGAGGCTCTTTGCTGAGGTTTAATGAGATTAAAAAAAAAACAATCACCGCTTACTACATTTCAACCAACTTATCTGTGCAGGCGGTAAAACACAGAACTAAAATAAATTTACTGTTCACATATCGATGCATTTTTTCGTGACAAGTAGCGCCATCTTGAACTGCAATCTTAAAATGGTCAGACAGTATTGTCTAGTATAATTCCACAGCCAGACATAGGCACCTACCTCGGTTTCTCCATAGGGCCGTCGCCAGGCGAGGTTGGCGCAGTTGCTGAGCAATTGTCTGCTGCTGCTGCGTAGCGCGGATAGAGGAGAAATTGTGTTCGGGGCAATGTTTTAAAAAAGGAAGGAAAGAAGAAGTATTTGGTTCGTTCTATAGTTGTCCGAGATCTCGGGGGATCCCCACCCAAAACCAACTCCATGTCTACGGCCCTGGTTCTCCATACGGAAGTATCATAATAGAAAGGTAAATACTCGATCCTCGATCCTCGGCCTATCTTCCTTCTTACCAATGAGCTGTGTTGCCATTTTAGTGTAAAATCCATTGTAGGTATTCTATTTTTCTATTCACCAAAAGGGTAATTAATATGCTTATTAACTAATACCCACTTTCTTCCAAACTCGGACAATAGTACGAATTGCTAGCAACAGTTCATTGTGTATCGTTAAGTGCCATCAATTTATAATACATCGGTATGTAGGTACACATACGTAGAATCATTCTTCTATTGAACGATATCACACTAAATGATTTGACGGTCCCCTTGTAAAGGAAAGGAGCTGCGGGCGGTAGTAAAGTGTGTTGGTAAGGGTCATTGTGTAGGCACATTGGTAGATGTACGTAGGTTAATAATATTTTCGTTTCCAGAGAGATGTACTTACGTATTAGAATGGATAACTAACTACAACTTTCAGACTAATTATTTATTTATTTATTAAACTTTATGCACAAGTATAAAAAAACACTGTACAAAGGCGGACTTAATGCCTTGGGCATTTTCTACCAGTCTACCTTATGGTGATGCAGAGAGAAAACATAGTAGTTGCAGCATAACAAATGGTAATAAAACATTTACAAATAAAATATAACGATAAATACATATATAATATAACGATAAATACATAAATACATACATAAACTACTAACAACAATTTAATTATGAGATGAATCTGCCAGCTTCTTAAGTAAGTATTCCCGAGCTTTAACTTTAAATGTGAACCGACTGTTGGCCAACCTAACGTTCAGAGGGAGCGCATTCCAAAGGAAGACAGCCTGGACAAAGAAAGACGATTTGAGAAAACCAGAGCGGTGAGAAGGACAACGTAGAAGACGATTGTTGGAAGAACGAAGATTCTTACTGTGCGCAGAGCATAAATATTGAAAATGAGTAGTCACATAAGAAGGAGAAGTAGGCTTATTGAGAAAAGAAAATAGGGTAGTCAAAGCTCTCAACGCTCTGCGCTGTCGGATGGGCAACCATTTTAAAAGTGACTGATGTGCGGATACATGGTCATACTTACGAAGATTAAATACGAATCGAGTGCAGTTATTAAGAAGTCGGTCAAGTTTATTGAGGAGATCTGCATTCAGGTCGTAGTAGCACACATCACCATAGTCAATTATGGGGAAGAAAATAGGGTAGTCAAAGCTCTCAACGCTCTGCGCTGTCGGATGGGCAACCATTTTAAAAGTGACCGATGTGCGGATACATGGTCATACTTACGAAGATTAAATACGAATCGAATGCAGTTATTAAGAAGTCGGTCAAGTTTATTGAGGAGATCTGCATTCAGGTCGTAGTAGCACACATCACCATAGTCAATTATGGGAAAGATTAGGGACTGTACAAGCGTTACCTTAATGTGTGATGGGAGAATATTTTTAAGCCGATAGAGCGACCGCAACGTTCCGGTGACTCTCTTGCTCACAACCGCAACCTGTTTACGCCAGTCAAGGCAAGTGTCAACATGCAAACCCAGATCCTTGACGTCAGAGCTAAACGGAATGACTGTGCCGTCAAAGGTAACCGGCACCGTTAAGCCATTCAGCCTTCTCAGGCTATGGGGGCTCCCTACAATAATAGCCTGGCACTTTGTTGGGTTAACCGCCACCCCAAAACGATCAGACCAATTTTTGACAATACGTAAATCCCGGTTTAGCTCCTCGATCGCACCGGACAAGTCAACACTTGCCTGACAGTAGAGCTGTAAGTCGTCAGCGTAAAGATGATACACACACTGAAGCTCGGTAGTTATGAGATCTATAAAATTGAGAACAGAAGTGGAGATAAAATACCGCCTTGAGGGACGCCAGCATCAAGGTCACACCTGCTGGAGCTAGAGTCACCAGCAAGAACTATTTGTTGACGCCCCTGAAGATAGGAAGAAAACCATTCCAATACCTCGGGAGAGACCATGAGATAGGAGAGGATGGATAAAAGGACTTCGTGACTGACAGTATTGAACGCATTGGAAAAATCGATTAACACCAAAACCGAAACTTTAGTGTCTTCCATACCCCGCCTTATATCGTCAGTCACTTTAAGAAGGGCAGATACGGTACTGTGGCCGGGCCTGAACCCAGATTGCAATGGACTGATAAAGGAGTTGTGGTGGATGAAGTGGGAAAATTGCTTGTGAACACAAGCCTCAAGTACTTTAGATAAAAAGGGAAGGATGGAAATAGGTCGAAAATGGCTGAGAAGAGTGGGGTTAGGAACTTTAGGGAGTGGCCGAACATGGGCTTTCCGCCAAAGAGAAGGGAAATCACCGGAGTAAAGGGAGAAATTAATGACATGGGAGATTGCAGGAAGGAGCTGATCAAGAGCCGTCACAATCATGTGACGACTGATGTTATCACAGCCCACGGCTTTGGACTTAATGGACAGGATTATCTTCTTGATCTCTCCGGGATCGACTGGGGTGAAGACAAATGGAGAAATATTGGGTCGCGTCAGACCAGCAAGATAGTCAATTAACAATACCTCCGAGTACTCCGACTCCATGAAAATTTGAATTTTGAATTTTATAGTGTAGTTGCTATAATTATGGTTTATAAGATCATAACAATATAGACACCTTTACGATGTATCTAAGCAGGATTTAATACCAATCTTGATTAAATACGGTCATTTAATACTATGATATTTAGCTCTAAATACCAAAGACGCTTACATGCCAAATGAAAGCAAAAAGTTGTAGTCTATGAAGTATTGTTTCAGAAGAAACAGGTAGTGCCACCATCGTAGCTGTTAAACCGGTGACCGTTGGGGTAGACGTGTTCTTGAGAGGGGACCGCGAATCTGCAAGCGTAAGGTGGGATGCACTCCGGCTGGTGGACGTGGAGTGACGGTCTCCGCAGGGTGGGTGGTAGCGACTGTATCAGAGTTGCCGATAATCGAGTTGAGTGTCGTGCGATCGAAGAGGCTTACACAGCAGGCCACAGCCCAGCAAGCAGACTGAGACCACACTGCAACTGCAGAGGCTTGCAGTGCACTGCTGTAGGCTCATGATGATGACGATGACAGGATGAGGTAGGTACTGAGAGAACACTCCTTAATATGTATGTCACGACCAGTGTTTGAAGTCCAGGTCCTTTACGAATTTCGAAGAAGCGGCAAGGAGTCAAAGGGTCAATTTTTTGACCGCTCGATTTCTTAAAAACCTCTGTCACCCTTCGGTAAACGCAGGAATTATGTTGGGTGAACAATCAATTGGTTAACCATTTTATTAACTTTAAGAATGTGTGTATAAATCATTCTTAATTTTCTTTGGCGTAATAAACCCTGTAGTAACGTAACGAGAGATAGGAGAGCGGCGACGGCGCTTTAAATATGCAGCAGGCTGAATAATGCAAGCACTCAAGTCCGCCTTACTCTATACTCTATGGTCGGTTTGCGAGACTAGGGATTTTTATTATACAGCCAAGTATTTACTTTTACTTACAAACCTGGTCGAATCTTGATAATAGTTCTTTGATTTTTGGAAAAAATGGGACATTGGTTTTTGTGCTATGTACGACCCTCATCATCATCATCGGCCTAGCCTTTTCCCACCAATGTTGGGATCTTCTATTAGTGTAACCGGATGCAGCTGAATACCATAAATTCACATGGAGCGTCTACCTATCATAAATCCACATTTAATTTGTCACAATCCAGTTCATAAGTTACACTCAACAGCATAACTAGTTTTCTCTATGTATGTGTGTGTTTTCAGAATTTCTCTTCTCCTTCTCTTTAGAAGGGCAGTCCAAAGATCAAGTTGGAAGAACATCACGGTCCCTAACATTTCCACTCTAGAACTTTAGAATATCAAAATATGGCACTTTATTGAGAATTTATAGGTACATAAATCAACCGCCTGTCTGCATTACAAGTATTCAGGTAGTTTCGGGTCGTTACCAACCCCCTGGGCATATACCGACCGGTTAATCCGCAGTTGCTGTTGTTTAGCTCCCGGCCAAGGGTTTTAAGCAAGTAAAACGCCAAGACTTTAATATAAAATTTAATGAACCAATAATTAAAATCGTTGACAATATTGAATATGTATTTACATAATATATTTTTGGTTTAACAAGTGTACAATGTACAAAAATCGACAGCTTTATTTACGAAGCATTTAAATCTAACCTACAATCTTATTAAATGCGTCTTATTGTAATAAAAATAGATAATATACATCTATGACAAATAAATAATTAAGTGTACATAAAACACTTAAAAGTCATTGTATAAAACGGTACAATAATGAAAATTCTAAGAAAATTTAGTACAAGAGATAAAATCCAATGCAAGAGATAAAATAAAAGGTGAAAGATTAAGATTTTTGGTGTTGACATCATTGATACAGACTCTGAACAAAGAAGCTAGGTACACAGAAGAAGACAATACGAACAGGCCTCAGTAAAATACCAACGAAAAATCGATCACTAACGAGAGGATTCAAATAAAACTAAACAACAACAAAAAAATACAAGTTGTATTTCAATATCTTAATGACCAATGCAAATCGAATGGAAAATTCATGAAATAAAATCAATTCTTGGCGTTTTGAACAGCGCTAACCAAAAATTATGCAATACTAATATGAAATTATTCAGCCTGATTTACCACAGTGAAAAGCAAACTCTATGATAATGAAGCTAGTCATTATCCGTTTAACGAGACCTCAATGCAAGAACAAATTCTAACCAAAGATGAAAGGAAAACAAAAGAAAACGAGGACCAGTCGAAAATAAAATTATCATAGACACAATAGTGGTTAGAGACGAAGAAAATTCTATGGTCATTTAAAATTTTGTACACTTCAAAGAAGTTCCATGTCAACTTAAACATTATTGTTATCTTCTAACATATAATTTAACGTTTGATGATGGTCGTGTCTTGAATTTAACAAGCAGATTGGTTTCCAAAGCAGTACCCAAGTATTTGAGTTACCTCGCTCGGTTATTTTCCTATCATCGTATAACGCAGATCAAACGAGCCTTTCACGGTAGCCATTGTAGACACTAAACTACTCTTTATACTGTAATTGGTTGACAATGTGTATGTTATCTGGTCTGTTCCGTCTTATTTAAAGTGTCGAATATGTTCTTGTACCAGAACTCGACCGTCTTGCCCCAGGCACTGAGTGTCACATCGTCGAGCTTCAACACTTCGATGAACATCTTCACTATGACCTCTTTGAGTTGCTAGAAAAGAAAAAAAGATTTTTGTTAAATTAAACAGATTGTTTTTTTTTTATGAGAATCGGTTCAGGTGCTGTTCGTAACAATATAGTAATGATAACTTGGTTATACTAAACCTAAATAGGTTTAAGATTTCATAAAGGAGCTCCTAAGAGTAGACAGAAGCAAAAACGAAGTTCGTGCTATCAGAAAAACATTATACAAATGTAATGAATGTAATTGAATCGGATTCTGAATTAACCTTTCATGCCACTAATTTGCAGTCGCACAATTGAATTAAATTAGCAATGAAAAAAAAAAACAATTTAATGTTCGAATTGATGCAAAAACTATGTGTTGTTTGCTTGATGATGAGATGATGACAGTAAATTTTTTATTTATTATTACATTACAAACAGCCGGAGCCTGTTTGTGTTTTTTTCTCAATAAAACATACCTATATCTAGTAGGTAGATTCCTATCTACAAACGTAGACGTATTATGTACAATAATGTAAATAGAAGCACACCCTCCGGTCTGTACATTAGTCTAATCCAATACATTTGACATGCAAATGAGCGTATCGCCCATATTTGCGGTTCGTAAATTGAATTTAATTCAAGCATCGAACGTTCCTCGCCGTTATTTCGAATTGCGAACACGTCTCGCGTATGAAGTGGTTGGGAAAGTAATATTTTTGTAAAAATATCCCGACGTGGGTATAAGTTACCAGAAAGATTATAAGGTTCTCTGAACCGCGATTATTCCTGATCAATGAGTAGAGGTATCTAAAAGCCCTTTTTAATTACGGCTGTTAATGTAGGTATCAGCTAAAGCGTTTCGTATGGATCAAAATCCCATAGGAATTCATCTTTTATCGTGCATCCCATGAAAACTGAAGGAATGGCAGCTTAATCAGGATTTTACTAAAAATGTTCAACATCTTACTTGGAAATTCTTCTCCTGAATCTTTCTCCTGCGATGAGACTCTCCGAGCTTGGTCATCATGGCGGCAACCACCTCAGGCTGGTTGAGGTTCTCAACAGCAAGGTTCAGTGACGACATCAGATTGATTACGTGAGCCTTGAACTGTGGGTTTGTCAAGTACTGGTCCTCAGGAAGATTCTTGACCATCCTGAAGAAATCTTTGCTCTCCGGGAAGGCGACAAAGAATCTGAAAAGTGGAAAAGGTTTCGATTTATTTTTCTGGTCCTTTTTTTGGGTTTGGACAAACTTCGCTCATGGGAACCACGAAGGGGATGGCAGAGTCTAATGAGTGAGCGAACGAAACAGTTTAAAACTTTAAACCATTGAGAAAATAGAGTGGCTATATTATAAAGCTGCTCGAAAAATTAATAATACCGAAATTTAAAGTTATAAAAAAATAATTTTCAATTTAAAATTATTGAAAATTAATTTTGATAATTTTCAATTTTGCTGACATTGTATTTTTTTTGACGACTTTTTCGTACTATTTAATTTAATTTTATTTTGACAATTTTAATATTGCTGACATTGTATTTTCTTTTTCGTGCGATTTCTGCACGATTTTTGTACTTTGTAATTAATTAAAATTTGATAATATTAATAACTTTAGCGACACTTCAACGTCACTATTATGTATGCCTTTCAGCGGAACATAAGATAGACCAACATTTTTTTATAGAACATCATTTGTATTGTACCCTGTTTTCACAAAAATAATAAATGAATTTTTTGATTTTAAAAATAATGGGACATACATAAACTTAAATAGGTCCAGCATCTGCTGTTTTTAACGTCGAAATTATAAAGGACAGTCCCCTAAAACACACTTCTTTCATCGAAGAAGTGGCTCAAGAAACTACAAAGCCTACAATATTATTTATTTAGGTCTAATAACAAACTGTTTAAAACACTCATTAAAAAAACATGCATCCCAAACTTATTATCTTAGCACAAAAAAAAACAACGCTAACATCATATTTCAGCCACCAAAGCTCTTTTGCTCTACGACACTTCATCAAAGAGGTAGGGACTCTTATTTTGAACCTACTGTCTTATTACAACAAAGTGCATCTTCTCATAAAATCCACATTATCGTCAAAGTGACATGTCAATGTGTCTATGCATACTAGGATCGATATTTTGCGGTTAACGTAAGTTGATGCAAGGCTCTAATAGACACAAATTACTAAGAACGTTTTCCAATATTACATTCTCGATCAATACTTGCGAACTGCCATGGTTCTTAATGGTTAAAGCCATGTTAAAGCGTTTTCAAAAATAAGGGACTGAATCGTCAGAAGAGTTTTTATTTTCAACAATAGTTTTTTTTTTGTCTCTGGTTTTTGAAAACAGATTTAGCTCATTCTTTTATTTTGATTTCGTTATCAAATGATGTGGCTCATTGGGAAGTTTTTGTCAAAAATAAATAATTAAATTCAGATGGAACTCTTAAAAGTTTGTTTTAGCAGTATTCTACGTGCCAAATTAGCATCGTTTTCTTATGGTTAAATAAAACCTAGCAGTGAGTATCGTATTCTTACAATGTGTGGCGTTTGGGATAAGGCCAAAGAATTTCACTTTCGGCCGCCCAGTTTATAGTGAAATGAAATAGAGAACAAAGGAGCTTTTATGAAGTTAAACAAGTTTTGCCAAATTCCAATCTGTCCATCATATTTTAAACTAATTATCATTCACAATCCAAAACCATCACTAATATATCCAACCTCTCACCACTTTTTCTCTCGAAATAGGGCCTCTACCTAATCTTTTTCCTATATGCCATTAAAACACAGACATTTTTAATTAAGTCGTCCATTCTCCATGCTTGAGTGGCGTTTAATCACACAAACTATTCGCTGTGCTAGCGGACTACAAATCAAATACAGTGACACATAGCTGGAACACGTTTAAAACGTTTATTAACTCGTTCATAGCTTAACCACAACTGTTTGTATAACGTTTTCCAACGAGAGCCGTTAAATGTGACATTTATGCTACAAAGACGTTAAATTAATGTGCAACGTTTTAATTTTAGTTCATATTGCTAATACATAGTTTCGAGTTTGGGCCAGTTTAGTTTCAATGTATGCTTATTTCTTTTGCTAAGTGCACCAATTTACTCAATACGCATCATCGCTTCACATCAGGTGACGCCTTAGTTCCGCTCAAACGCAAGCCTATTTAATATAAAAAAAACCGTCCAAGTGCGAGTCGGACTCGCGCACGAAGGGTTCCGTACCATAATTTATAAAAACGAAAAAAAAACACTTTTTTGTATGGAAGACCCTTAAATATTTATTTTATTCTGTTTTTAGTATTTGTTGTTATAGCATCAACAGAAATACATAATCTGTAGAAATTTCAACTGGCTAACTATCACGGTCCATGAGATACAGCCTGGTGACAGACGGACGGACGTACGGACGGACGGACGGACGGACGGACAGCGAAGTCTCAGTAATAAATAGGGTCCCGTTTGACCCTTTGGGTACGGAACCCTAAAAAACGATGTCAAATCTCGTGGGTTATGATTGGATGTTATTTTGGAAGGTACTTTGGTCAACCAAACCAACCAAGGTCTTCCTTGACATCATAATAACTGACCACTTCACCAGAGATAACTAGACTTTCTTTTTTTATAATTTAAATAATTGGCACACACGAGTATAAATAATGTTATTGATATCGAATGAGTGTCAAAGGAAAGACTTATTTTAAATTTGCGAAACAAGCCTGAAAAATCTAACACTAATCTTTTTTTTTGTGGAAAATTGCAACCTTCTTTTTTATCTTACGATAAGTCTAACGTATTTAAGACAACCATCAACTTAGTAATGGATTTTACTTATCGTAAAATACTATGTGCTCTACTTGTGCGACCATAATGTGATCATTATGATACACTTTGATACATAAGTACAATAAGAAAAGCACGATTATGTTTATAATGCAGAATTCTTGGAATATGTGAAGCATTAGTCGATAATAATTTGTAGGTATTGTGATCACGGGCACTGGCCTTGCTTAAGTTCCATCAGTTTTTATTAGACAAAACAAAATAAGTATGATTATTATAGAAATACCAAAATGAAACTAGCTTATCTCAAGGAAAGCCTTCCCTTGAGATAAGCTGGTTTCGAGTTGGTTTACGAGGAGGTAGAAGTATTCTATGTCCATCCGCTTGCCACATTTCATCTCCATCCGTTCAACAGACTGTCAGACAGACATACAAACAAACAGACAGAGTTTTCACATATACATAGGGTGGAGTCCCCACATCGAAGCACAAACGGTTACACGAATTCAGTACATCATTCGGATCCTTAAAAGATCTGCTGTTTCATACATTTTGACTGTGTAGTTATTGAACTTTGCAAGACCCAGCAGATTAAAAAAAACCCGCCAAGTGCGAGTCGGACTCGCGCACGAAGGGCTCCGTACCATTTATAGAAACGAGCAAAAAAATCACTTCTTTGTATGGGAGCCCCCCTTAAATATTTATTTTATTAGTTTTTTAGTATTTGCTGTTATAGCGGCAACAGAAATACATAATCTGTAGAAATTTCAACTGGCTAACTATCACGGTTCATGAGAAACAGCCTGATGACAGACGGATGGACAGACAGCGAAATCTCAGTAATAGAGTCTCGTTTGACCTTTTGGGTACGAAACCCTAAAAAACTGATGTAAAATGTCTATGTTGGGTTCAGAGTAAAGTACGATATGTAGTAATCGTTTGTGCAACGGTGTCGTTTCCACCCTGTATAGTTTGGTTTATTTTACTACGTTGAGACAATAACTGCATGTCATTTGTAGATCTTTGACAGTCGTTTCGGGTAGTGTAAAGTACACTACCTGCCTACCTGACTATACTGACTGCACTACCTGCCTACCTGGTTGTTTATCAGTACTGGTATTCAGCTGAATCGGTAAGACTGGAAGCCGACCCCAACGTAGTTTGGAAAAGGCTAGGCAGGTGATGTTGAGGCAATTACAAGAGTGTCTCTTCTAAACCAGCAGCATATACCCGTCTTAACTAGGAAATGGGAAGTTAGTACTTCACGTTAAGCTAGGAAACTATCACCGGCGTTAATTGGGTTGACATATCGATTTGCGGCACAAATATAAATGCTTCGTTCTACTTCACTTCAACTGCGAATATGGAATCTAACAACGAGTTATGTCACCATAGGCCAAACACTTTTTTGTGAAGTTTTTTTTTTTACTGAGGTTTTTTCACATTCCTACGTTTTGTTAATGCTGCGTTATTGTTAGCACAGGTAATATGTTTAATTTTTTATTTTTTTTGTACGCAGTTTTTTTGAAAGCGTTTTGTTGTCATGAGTTAAACACGTTTTTTGGGCAGTTTTTTTTTTGGAATATTTTGTTTTTTTGTATTTTTTAGGGTTCCGTAGCCAAATGGCAAAAAACGGAACCCTTATAGATTCGTCATGTCTGTCTGTCTGTCTGTCTGTCTGTCTGTCCGTCCGTATGTCACAGCCACTTTTTTCCGAAACTACAAGAACTATATTGTTGAAACTTGGTAAGTAGATGTATTCTCTGAACCGCATCTAGATTTTCACACAAAAATAGAAAAAAAAACATAAATTTTGGGGTTCCCCAAACATAGAACTGAAAACCAAAAATTTTTTTTAATCATTCCCCTACGTGTGGGGTATCTATGGATAGGTCTTCAAAAATGATATTAAGCTTTCTAATCTCATTTTTTTCTAAACTGAATAGTTTGCGCTAGAGCGACTTCCAAAGTGGTAAAATGTGTGTCCCCCCCCCCCTCTAATTTCTAAAGTAAGAGGAGGAAAATTCTGAAAATATTTAGGATTGTAGAACGTAAAAAAACTATCAACGAAAATTGGTTTCAATAAGATAATTATGATGTTTAGTTTTTGAGATATGGGACTTTTTCATCAAACTGCAGCAGTAACTTTGTTTTTCATTAACATACTATGAAAAACCAATTTAGTTTTGCGGTTGAGTGGAAGTTTACCAACTAATACTACTAACTAATGAATGACAGTTCAAAATATTGTTTGGGGCTATGGAACCCTGTGTGCGAGTAAGACTCGCACTTGGCCGGTTTTTTTATATTTGCTTCAAATTTAATGTTTACCATTTACTTATTAAAATTTAATAACGTACTGAATCTTGGGTAAGTGGGGCGGTCTTAGCGGCGGATTTTGTATTTTTGATTGCAGCTTTACTTTACTTTTTGTAGCTTTTATTGGCTGTAATTTTTTGTTAGGTACTAAAATATCTTATTTCGCTAAAAACCCGACCTAACACGTAATATTTAAATTAGGAATTACAATTATTTACAGCATTAAAGGATTTACGTCCTTTGTACCCTAACACAAAACTCATTATACATATAAGTTTAATAAAAAACTTTGATAGTCTTCCTAACACTACAATATACAAAAACATTATGAAATATTTTCTTATATACTTGATATATACTTCTATTAATTCACACTTTTTGTGTACATACGTGATTTGAAGTTGTGAAGTTGTAAACTCCTGCGTCATGTAGATATAATTATATACTTATGTATTATAATTTAATGGAGGAGTAACTATTTCAATGCATAGTTGAATGTGTTTTTGTATACTCGAGTATTTTACATTATGTAGGGTAGGGGTTATTTTTAGTTTAGTAAGAATTTAAGTGAGTAGGTATCAAGGTTTAGAATTTTACTGATGTTGATGCACGTTTTCACGAACAGTAAGCGACACCTAAACCTAAACAAGAGCCGTCTGTTGGATTTATAACGCTTGACCCACCCGATGAACTTTCAACAGAGCGATAATATTTAGGCATTCATTTAGGCGACGCTTAGCGAAAAGGCATAACTGTCAGTTTCTAAGTAAGAGTCAGTCAGTTTTTAGTAAGCTGTAAAAGTTAAATATTTGCATATCGAGTAACTGTTTCTTAAAAAAAACAATATTGATGAAACTTGATCGACACAAAGTATCTACAAAAAAAAAATTAAACAAAGAAATGTGAAGATATTATTTCTTTTCTTAGTATCAATCTATGTGTTACAAAAGAAAACCCAAAAATCAACCAGGTTACGGGCCCTTTCCAATTATTTTAATATTCTGGTTCTGGGTTCCATATCCAAAGGGTCAGACGGGACCCTATTACTGAGACTTGGCTGTCCGTCCTTCCGTTCGTCCGTCCGTCTGTCACCAAGCTGTATATCATGAAACGTGATAGTTAGCCAATTGAAATTTCTACAGATTATGTACTTCTGGGGCCCTACTATGACGTCTTAAAGCAGTATTGTTTTAATGTTATTTCAGTGTGGGAAAGAGACGGAGCTATAGAGGACGTCTAGCGCCATCTCTTTCCCACTCTGGAATAAGATTAAAACAATACTGCTTTAAGACGTCATGGTACGGCCGCTGTTGCCGCTATAACAACAAATTCTAAAAACAGAATAAAAGAAAAAAATAAGGGAGCTCCAATACAAAAAAGTGATTTTTTTGCTCAACTTCATAAATAATGGTACGGAAGTGTCGACTGCTCAACACATAACCCTAAAGCTCACGCTACGTTTATTAGAATATCACAGCTGCTACTGAGAAATTCCTGATCGAAAAACCAAATACCCCTTTGCCCGACCCGAGAATCAAAGTCAAGAGAAGTTCTGGGTTCGATGGTTTGCCACTGCAGCACACAGCAGTCGCGATTGCGACCACTAGACAACACCACCTGGGGTCGGCTTCCAGTCTAACCGGATGCAGCTGAATACCAGTATTTTACACAAAGAGCCACCTATCTGACCTCCACAAGCCAGTAACTGGTTATACGAAACCCCTTGGTAAGACTAGATGTCAGATTTTCGGCTTCTGATTACATGTAACGACTGTCCAACATCTACAAATGACAGCCGGGACCAACGACTTAACGTGCTTTCCGAGTCACGGAGGAAATTTGGTATGTAATTATGGTCACCCATCCACTGACCGACCTCCGCAAGCAGGGCTTAACCTTGAAGATCGACCCGTGCGACTGTTACTATTTGGTCACGAGCGCCTCTTGACCAATAGACCAACGAAGTACTCGAAGTCTGTTTCATACTTTTTTTTTTTATTCCTGAAGAAGAGAATATTCAAGACTACATAGTTCTAAAATCACACCATACTAAAAATAATACCATAAAAAGTTGTTTCATTGACTCGAAATTTTTATTAATCAAGTTATAGAGGATGTTTCCGGATGTGTCTATGATCGCGATAAGCAAATTTTATACGATGCTGTTTTTGGCAATCCTTGAAGTTAAATTAACCAAGGTTTTTAAGGTTCTCGATTCTTGAACCTTAATATTTATAGATAACCTTGGGCATGGTACCTGATATATTGTCATTCTTGTTCCTATGTGCACATATGATATTTTGTCTTACCTGCATGTAAGATGATTATGTTTGGGTAGTAATTTTAGGTATTTACCCAAAAACAGGTAAACTTGTTTTTCGTTTACTAACTTCTTTTGTTTACAAACTAGAAGAAGAATTATAGCTTCTGTGCGTGGTTCCGTCCGCGGGGTACCCGGATAAAAAGATCCATATGTCCATCTGGAATAATTGACCTTTAAAATGGTAAAAGATTTTTCCAATTGGTTCCGCTGTTCTGGAGATTACCCTCCGCAAACTCACCCAAATTAGCACTCTCTTTTTTAACCGACTTTCAAAAAAACAAATAAATGTATAATAAAAGCAAAGTTATTATTCATTTTTAGGGTAATTTTCAAAATCGATTATTAAAAAAATATACTTTTAATATATTTAAACTTTCAATACTAATTACTAAGCAACATTGCAAATGCAAAAAAAAAAAAACTTAAATAAATTGTTTACAAAACTGTTAAGGTGTGAGATAACGATTTCGTTTGATGAATGGTTGGGTATCAATATTATGTTATAGTTAATCAACCCGCAGTGATTGAACAAATCTAATCTGTTAAAGGTCAATGGTAGATAACCTTTAGATCAATGTACCGCAAAACGTTTGATCTTATGAATCAATCGCAATGAAAATTGCTCATTTTAAGAGCAATAACATATAATTATGAATGAATATGAGAGTCTTACTACCTACTGTGGAAGCTTGCTCAATACCCATAGGTACAGACAAGCAGAATTTTATAAAAGGTCGCACCACCACAAACACCTTAAAAACGAAAAACAAGGTACGTACACGGCTACAGATCAAAAGATATAAAGGGCATTGGGTAAGTTTGTATGAACCAGTGGCATGATTTTTTTCACAGTGGCCTCAAAGATAATTGTTGCTAACGTATAGTGGAATATACTTATGACAATAATGCCTGTAAAAAAAATCATCCTGTTTATCTCGGCTCCGATGCATTTTGGAAATAAATAAATCATGCCACTTTTACCCAAACCCCTTTCCAGTAAAACTTGGGCTCGCTTTGTAAAGGTTTCGAATACAACTTAGATAGAAAAGATAGGAAAAATTACTATTATACCTTTTTTTTTTTTGGTAATGGCATCTCGCAGTTCAACCTAGGAGGTTGTCGTCTGCTTAACCGGACTATCCTGTGGGTGCCTTAAGAGTAAGGCCTCCAGCCAGGGCATAAAAACTTATAAAGTAAGCGACCACACGCTAAGGGCACCCCCTGTGGGGTACGAGCCCCGGGCCAGGGCCTCGCTGGGGGAGGACTGAATGGGGACAGGATGGATCTGATTGATATCATTATTTAGGGGTTGATTTAAAACTACTGGCACAACATCGCGGGCTGGCTCGAGCGAGGGTCGGGGAGGGCATGGATCGGGACGTCGCGATGGACCTCGACGGCGAGGTCGGAAAGACGGCGGTTTGAATCGAAACTTTTTAAGAGTGCTCTATGCTACTCTCCTGGAGGAGGGTGATAGCATCACCGGGAGTGACGAGGGTATGCCTCGAACGGCGTACTGAACTAATGCGCGAGGGTTCGTAACGGGCGGCCGCTGCGATCAGGGGATTACGATGCTTAATAGCGTTATCGAAGAAACGCTTCGAGAGACGTTTCATAAACTGAAGGATGGTGGGCATTCTTAGGTCTACGTGTAGACGGTCATTACGGACATAAAAAGGGGCTCCCGTGACTCTACGTAAGAACCGGTTCTGCAAGGTTTGCATCCTATGGATGTACTTAGGCTTGGTGTGTGCATACACGACGCAAGCGTACGTCATAATGGGGCGGATCACCGCGGTATAAAGGCGCAACTTGCACTTGAGTGACAACTTGCTTTTTGCCGAAATCATGAAATGAAGCCTACCCATAGCAAAGGCAGCTCGGTCGCGAGCTGCTTTGATGCGCCGCGAAAGACAGGTGGTTAGTACTTGGAGTAAGCCTAAGTACTTGGCTTGCTTCTCCCAAGGGATAGGCTTACCGTACATAGTGATCGGGCTGATAGTAATATACCTGCCGTGCATTCAATTATATTCCAATTATTAGCATTATATAAATTTATTTTAGGTAGGTAGATTGTAATGCATAAATAAATAGAGAATCGGTTACGTAGATATAAATATGTAGATTTACATTAAAATCGAGTCATATTTACTCGCAGACGAGAAACATATTAGCTACAGAAGAATAAATTATTTTTAAAAATTTTACGCTTAGATAATTTATTCTAAGCTAAGCCATGTGAAGCATCTTTTTCGTATTTTGTTTTTAAGAATTTATAAAAAAAAGTCACGTTTCGCTGTCGCCACTGGTGCTTAAGTAGAAAATTGTTAAAAAGTTGTTGTTCACTATTTAGTGGACTGCAAGTATTTTTTTTAATTATTGTTTCGCTATCCACAATGTTGCCACGTTGAATGGCAATGCTAATTCTTTGGCCAAAGAAAGCTTGTCACTTGCATTCATCTTGCATTATTTACAGGTAATTTTGCAAGGAAGTCAAGGGCCGACTTCCTGACTTACAGGAAGTTGCCTGGTCCAAAAGGCGCCTATACATATATTTTCACAGTAGGTATACCTATCTACATAGTACATACTTAGATCAATTTTCGCGCCCGTTTCATTAATTGATAAAAGCATATACATAAAAAAGACAGAAAAAAAACGCGAAATTCGGAACTTGATTTCTTTCTAATGGCTAAATGATGTCCCTTTAAAAAAGTTTTATTTATGAAAAAACCCTTCAAAAGGGGTTTTTTACGCGAAGGAAGTATCGGTCCCAAATAAGTCAGTTCAAATAAATATTCACAATCCCTAATTCAAATCACTCCAAGTAATCCAAACAGCTTTCAGGAACTTGTATTTTTTCTTTTATATTCAAACGAAAAAGGGCAGCTATAAAAGAGCAATTTGGATATACATTAGCATGATGAATTATACACGTGTTTTTACATACGATCCGGGGATAATATAGGGTAAGTCTTATGTATATAATTTTTTCATGTATATAACACAGACGGTGCTTTCAGATCAGTTGAAATATACATAAAGGTACGCGGTAATTTATATTAATCAAGGAAATTTAATGGATTTTCTGTTTAGCTATTGAAATATAGATTTAAGTACGATGTAAATCCAGAAATTGATTTTCTGTAGAGTTTTTATAACGTTTCTTAAATGAGAATAGTACATTGTGTATTAAGGGCGGTAGGTAAGGAATTACGATCGAGGCTCTAGTAGAAGCCCGAAGTCGAAGACTGAGGAGGGCTTTCTGAGTCGAGGTTCGTAATTCCCGTACCGCCCGTGAAACATACAATGTTTTTCATCACATTTGCCAGTAAATAATTATGAATTATAGTCAGGACTATTATTACGAAATACGTAAACTTTTTTTTAAGCGGATGGCGGTTTTTGCCCACACCATAGATTATACAAATGTTTCGTTCAGAAACGTTAGGGGCAACTATTACTTATGTAGGTATACAGCCATGACGGAGTGTAACAAAATAAAATAATTTTTAAAACTACAAAGTTTTGATACAAAAAATATTATTAAGAACATTAGTTGAGTATTTAAGTAACATCTAAATAGCGCAATGAAAGATTGCAATGAAATTCCTATTTAGATAAAGGTCTAAAAAACTGGCGACGTAAAATTAGCGTATTTGAAAAAAAAAAACACCGAAATTTGTTGCTTTTTTGTTGCTAATTAGTTGCTAAAAAAATAATTTTGTTGCTCCAACCGATCGCAAAAAAACGGCAATAACGCTAACTTTACATTAAGATAGCGTGGTAATCACTGAATGTAGACTGATCAATCAAACAAATAGCGGTCAATTTGTTGCTAATTTGTTGCTGAAAGATGCTAAGAAGAAAAAACGATTTTTTTTTAATTATGCCTAAATAAATAAAATCCACGCTAGCTTAACTCTCAAGTTTTCCGTGGAAAAACTATAGAAAAAATTAGTTGCTCTTCATAGTGCAGCTTGTTTTAACAGAGAGAGTCAGCAACAAAATAAAAACCGGAAGTCTAGAGAAGTTGGAGATCGGTTCACAAAAAAACTTGCCACGCTTGCTTAACTCTAGACTTTTCCGTGGAAAAACTACGATGAAAATTTGTTGCTGTTCATACTGCAGATTGCTTTAGCAGAAAGAGTCAGCAACAAAATAAAAACCGGAAGTCTAGAGAAGTTGGAGATCGGTTCACATAAAAAACCGGCCACGCTAACTTAACTAACGATATTTCCGCGGAAAACTATAATAAAAATTTGTTGCTCCTCATGGTGCAGCTTGTTTTAGCAGAGAGAGTCAGCAACAAAATAAAAACCGGAAGTTAAGAGAAGTTGGAGATCGGTTTACAAAATAATCAGCCACGCAAGTTTAACTAACGATTTTTCCGTGGAAAAACTATGATGAAAATTTGTTGCTGTTCATACTGTAGCTTGCTTTAGCAGAAAGAGTCAGCAACAAAATTAAAAAGCGGATGTCAAGAGAAGTTGGAGGTCGGTTTACAAAAAAACCGGCCACGCTTGCTTAACTCTAGACTTTTCCGAGGAAAAACTACGATGAAAATTTGTTGCTGTTCATACTGCAGATTGCTTTAGCAGAAAGAGTCAGCAACAAACTAAAAACCGGAAGTCTAAAGAAGTTGGAGATCGGTTCACAAAAAAACTTGCCACGCTAACTTAACTAACGATATTTCCGCGGAAAACTATAATAAAAATTTGTTGCTCCTCATGGTGCAGCTTGTTTTAGCAGACAGAGTCAGCAACAAAATAAAAACCGGATGTCCAGAGAAGTTGGAGGTCGGTTTACAAAAAAACCGGCCACGCTTGCTTAACTCTAGACTATTCCGTGGAAAAACTACGATGAAAATTTGTTGCTGTTCATACTGCAGATTGCTTTAGCAGAAAGAGTCAGCAACAAAATAAAAACCGCAATTCTAAAGAAGTTGGAGATCGGTTCACAAAAACACCGGCCACGCTAACTTAACTTACGATATTTCCGCGGAAAAGTATAATAAAAATTTGTTGCTGCTCATGGTGCAGCTTGTTTTAGCAGAGAGAGTCAGCAACAAAATAAAAACCGGAAGTCAAGAGAAGCTGGAGATCGGTTTACAAAATAATCGGCCACGCTAGCTTAACTAACGATTTTTCCGTGGAAAAACTGATGAAAATTTGTTGCTGTTCATACTGCAGCTTGCTTTAGCAGAAAGAGTCAGCAACAAAATAAAAACCGGAAGTCAAGAGAAGTTGGAGATCGGTTTACAAAAAAACTGGCCGCGCTAGCTTAACTCTATACTTTTAATCGACAATTATTTGTAATTGACAATTAATTGAGACGCTGTATGTTATGAAGCTCACACTCGACATCTTAATACACTGTTATTTGGGAATGTACTGTAATTCTTTGCCTATAAGTATTAAATTCAATAATTACGGTTAGGAAAGGGAGGACTAACGATTTACGCTGATATTGAAAGACAACCGTTGTAATTATTGAAATTGTTTTGTGAGAATTGAAACAATGGGTTATTTCATTTTGACGTGTTAGCTCTACGTAACATCAAGCCTGTAATTCCCGTAGGATTCATCATCATCATTTCAGCCAAAAAGACGTCCACTGCTGGACATAGGCCTCCCCCAAGTCTCGCCACATTGACATTTTGGTGGGTTTTGCCATAATCGCCACGCTTGGCAGGCGGGTTGGCGAACGCAGTACGGTTGTTACAAAAGCACAGTGAACGCTGCTGCCCATTCTCTGGCAAATGTCTTAGTCGCCTCTTACGACACCCACGTGAAAATAGGGGATGGTGCGATTCTTTACACCATACAGAGTCCCTTAGGGTTAGGCAGAGCCCATATAGTACACCCACATTTCGCTAGTTATGTTTAAATCCCATGTAATAGGGGGCGAGGGCTATTGCCAACCAACCAGCAATTATATGTATAACCCCCGCCACTTGAGCCATTTTCTTTGTAGGTGCATCTTCTTTGGCCTTTTGTTTGAACACCGATTAGTTTTTACAAAACGTTCTATGGCTCTATACTACTAACCTTTGGTGGTTAGGCATCAACCGGGCATGAATCCAATATTTCGGTGATTGAATTTGTTTTTGCTTGTAATGTCATACGACATGAAGATTACTTATAAACAAAAAACATCTTTAAAAATCATTTTCATTAATTACGTTACATTATAATAACATTTATTGTAAAATACCAAATTCTATCACAGCTCATAATTATCTTTTAAATATTTAAATATTGAAAACGTTATTTATTTTGTGAATCGAATTATTATCATATATTTCCGCTATAGGGTTATAAAAAGTGACAAAAGAAAACGGCTATTTTTGCTTTTTAGGGTTCCGTACCCATAGGGTCAAACGGGACCCTATTACTGAGACTTCGCTGTCCGTCCGTCCGTCCGTCCGTCTGTCACCAGGCTGTATCTCATGAAGCGTGATAGCTAGCTAGTTGAAATTTCTACAGATTATGTATTACTGTTGCTGCTATAACAACAAATACTAAAAACAGAATAAAATAAATATTTAAGGGGGGCTCCCATACAACGAAGTGATTTTTTTTCTCGTTTTTATAAATAATGGTACGGAACCCTTCGTGCGCGAGTCCAACTCGCACTTGGCCGGTTTTTATGTTAAACATAACAGTTAATTTATATTAACATTAACAGTTAATAAATATTGGTTAAATCTTGTGATGCTAAAAAAAGATATGTTAATAATTAATAAAGTTTATTAAATGTAAACAAATCCTTCGGTCAGTGTATATATAATAATGATATCTATATGTAGATTTATAAATAAAATCGCAAAAATGATTCTACGAAATTTGAAAGGTGCTCCGTTGCTTTAGAATTTATAATTATTTCAAAATTAAGAAAATAATAGAGGTAGAATCAAAGTTAAGAGATAAAATTTTGATGGAATTATTTATTTAGTATATGGAACTATACAGCAAGATTTTTTAGTCACCGTGTAAATTTTTTCTAGGCATTATGTATCATTCACTAACTCCATTTTTGAAAAAAAATCGATATGTGAAATTTTCATATTTTCATATGAAATCATTTTCTCGAAAAAATTATCCGCTCTGCCTGGTCACTAAGTTAAACGTTAAAAATATTACACTTGCCGCGCAAAAATTCAATGGAAAGCGGGCGGCCAGTCCGCGTAGTTACCCAGCGTGTACCTACGCACGGCGCGGCGGTGTCCATGATATCTCAATATTTTTGTATTGAGTGATACTAAAAGAAAAAACACGTATTCAATAATATAATAATAATAAATAATATAATAATAATAAATAATATAATAATAAATCTTTATTCAAAATCTTAAACGGTAAAATACAATATGAATCTAAAATTAACAATTTAGGTATAATAATGTTAGATGCCTGTACTAGGATAATCCTGTATCACAGGCTGCAGGAGCTCTAACAATAGCTATATGTAGGACAGTAGTTTTTATTTAATATTTAACATTACATAATGGCAAAATTACTTTAATTTACTGAAAATCTACTAACTTAGAACTAAACACAAAATTATAACAGGAATGTATTTGCGTTAGAAGAATTATAAACTAGGTTGCAAAAACACAATCGAGGCACTCTTGTTTATATTTGATATTTGCACCTAGAGACTATAATGTGCTTGTTGTACATTAAAATATATCGACGGTAACTGTGTCAGTGCAATGGACTTTGATTATTGTGTAAGCAACATGCGTTCAACGTGAAAGTCCAACATACAATATGACGCTTTACGCGCCCTCGTAGTCAATGGAGTTGATGTACCTATACTCTGCCATCTTCCTAGCAGGACACTCAACATCTCCCGTTTTATGGTTGTTGGGCTTTTTAAACCGCGAGCACGTTGCACATTTAGGTGTTTCCGCTTTCTTCGCGCACTCCGTCATCGAATGACCTGCTTCTCCACAGTGACCACACAAAGAGTTTATCTCCCTGCATGATTTTGCTGCGTGACCAAATTGTTGGCATTTGTAGCATCTAGTAACCAAGGTGAAGTCTCTAACAGGGCAGGAAGTCCAATTTATAAAAAGCCTTGCCTGAGATATTAAGGCTCTACGTATCTTGGCTGGAACTTCGATAACAAAGTTACAGGTAGATGCATCTTTCTTCCCTGATTTGTGGCTAAATTTCACTTCGGCCAAAAAGTTTTCCAGTGACATTGCTGGAAACTTATCGGCGATGTTCTGCTCGTACATGAACCTGAAGACGTCAGCATCAGCCAAAGAAGTAGGCACTCCTACAACCGTAATCCGTGGTTTGCGCTTGTTGGGCTCGTCAGTGGTGAGTCCTGATGTAGACATCTGGACTGCATACTTGAGTTTATCAGCATCCTGTTTGGCCTCGGTGCTGATAATAACACCTCCGTTTTTTGTTTTACGCACACCACGTACATGAAGCTTCATTTCGTCAGGGCGTATGATGTTTTGCACGAGGTTTTTTGTTTCGTCACTGGACTTCAATTTATCGTTGGGATAAACTGCTACGGAACTGAAATTATTTGGACGAACGAAATCACGGGATCCCTTCTTCACCATATCAGCAAACGATGCGTTTCCCACAGCACCAGACTCCTTAATTGTCTGCTTGAGCTCCGAAATTTGTTCTGTGAGGTTGCGCTTTTCTCTCAGGGCATCGATTAAATCGAAGGCTTGATGGGCTTTCTGCTTCAGAGCCTGATATAGAACTGCCATTTGAGAGGTGTCTGATTCTACTTTACGGCACAAGTTGGTTACCTTCAATTTCTGCCCTGAGTTGAGTTTGCCATCCGTGGCAATGGAGCAAACCTCATTTAATTTCTGTTGTATGCATGACATCCATTTTTGGATGTCGGGCGTAGAAACGAATTCTATTGAGAAGTTAGGCTGCTGGCTTTTTGCTGGCGAGGCATCAGGTTGCACTCGACTACTTGAATCACCGGCACTGGAGCTGTTATCCATTTCACTATTTCTATGTTTCCATTATATAATAAACTACACACTTAGCAAAACACTTAAGGAGGTCACTAATATTGCGTTAAATTAAAACTGCTAACGAGCACGTCTGTATACTGCGAGCGGCCGCGAAACAATTCAAAGGTTTTCGGCAAAGATTAAAATGTCTAAATTTGGACGGTGATTAAAAAATCATGCTGTATATTGCTGGAGAGCCTGGGTAACAATACAAAACAAAAAATGTCTAAATTTGGACGGTGACTAAAAAATCATGCTGTATATTGCTGGAGAGCCTGGGTAACAATTTTTAAACTTGATAAAACTATTATTTTTTTGAAATTTAATTTTTTTATAAGTTAATACAGTTTCTATTATTTCAATCGCAAAATACTATAGTAACAGACACTTCGATATAAAAAGAGAATGTTATATTTAAGTAATCACAAGTTCTATAAGTAATCACAATATAGCCACCGGAGTAAATAAAATGATAAATAATTTTATACAATCATATATAATTATACATTATTATGTCAAGGCGGGGATTCCACCATAAATGAATATCGACGCCATATTGCCTTTCAGTCGCTAACTGTGCAACTTTAATCTTCATTATTGCTAATTAGGTGGATGGGTAGTTGAAATCACACACAACACTTGGCTCAAACTACTTAAGTTTATTTCTAATAAACCAGTTACAGGCACTTTAACACTTATAAACTTTCCATAGGTTGAGCCGCCCATTCACAAACATGGTTGATGTAATGTGTGTCTTTTGGATCTGTCTTTCAATTATTACAGTTCTTATTAACATAAGTTATTATTGCTCACTTCAAAAACTACTTTCAATTCATTAATATTTCAATTCTCTAATCGCGAGCTAGCTCGAACGACATCTCGTCACGCTGCGCCTATGGTTCTGAGTGGGCGGAAATACGCACACACACTCAATAGTTCAGTACAGTAATTTATTACATAGTAAGTTCAGTAATACTTCATTAAAACAATACTAATACTTCACAATTAATTATTTTAATAATTAAACAATACCAATATTCACAAATGCAAAAGCGTTATTAAGTTACAAGCTAAATTAGTAGCTTCATTACTTTTTACAACAATAGCATGCTTAAAACCATTTTCGGCAGATCAAATGATTTAATACAAAGAACTGGTTTACCACTAATAAAATACTCTGTAAAATAATCTTATTATTTTTAAGTTTGTAGTTAGTTCTAGAAATTGATTTAATTGTTGCTACAAATTATAAATTCTTTAATTGACTATTCGGCGCTATTTCCCACGAGACTGGGTTGCCGCCTCACAAAATGAGCCATTGTTAAAATCCAAATTGTCATTGCTAAAATCCCAGTTATCATAAAATATTTGCTAATATTAATTTTTGCTATAGTTCTAGCTAAAGGCTTTTGTTAATAAATTACTCGCCATATAAGCTAAACGAATCTATTATTGCGCAGTAGTTAGCACACAAGCCAATAGATGGCGTTTAGTCAAATGATTGTCGTAATAATTATGCTGCCCCCACACATATGGCATGGCAGGTTCATCAATATTATGACAAATGAGGATTATGAAGTTGATTCTTAATAAGATTAATGAATAGTCTTAGCACATAGACGCTCTTGCGGCGACATATATGATTGTAAATAATTGAATATGATAATATATAATAATATATAACTATAGATGAAGCACTTTTAATAATTATATATAATTACATATAATTGTATATAATTACACATAATTGTATATGATTACATATAATTATTAAAAAAATGCCTAAATCATATTTAATTATATATGGTCATATATAATTATACGTAAATAATATATAATTACATAATATAAGTATATGCAATTATATACAAAAAAATTACCCGGTTAAATTTAGTTGTATAGTGATTTTGATGCTAGAAAACTGATTTAACTAATAGATTATTTTGATGAGTTATAATTTATTTTTTCAATTTCCGTCATATTTCCACCATAATAACAGAAATAATTTTTTTAACTGTTTCGATGTTTTGATTGTTTCAGTTTCCGAAATTTTTTTTTTTTTAAGATTATAGAATTAACTTCCATTCGATTATCTTGACAAAAGAAAATTCGTGTTGATATCATAATCTACAAACAGTTTGATACTGGAAAAAGTGGGAAAAAAAAAAGTTTTTTGGAAGTATAGTTCAATACCTAGATACTTTGCATAATGAGTCATAAAAAGAAGAGTAAGAATAAAAAAATAAGTTTCTAAAAATTAATGTACGTTTATGTTTAACAGGAAATGCCATTATTTTTGAAGTGTTCGACAGAGGAACGAACGATAAAATAAAGTTCAACTCTTTGCCACGGAGATTAAAAAATGTCAACATGAAAGAAATTTACAAGCTCGTTGGAGCAGTAGATTTCATGCCCCTTGCAGTCAACCTTCGATCTTCGTCGGATGTCAGGTTAGGACACTTTACGGCCGTGTGTCTACGGGGTACTCAATGGACAGAATACGACGATAGATATGAAAAATCTAAAATCAGAAAAAATACACATTCAATTAATCCCCGAATGGTATTGTATGCTAAAATCAACTGACAAAAATTTTGTATGATGAAAATATATTAATAAATATATAACTGATGTTTTTAATGGTTTTGGTCACTTTATATGCATGCCGCACCTCCAACTTCTCTGGACTTCCGGTTTTTATTTTGTTGCTGCCTCTTTCTGCTAAAGCAAGCTGCACTTTGAACAGCAACAAATTTTCGTCATAGTTTTTCCACGGCAAAATCGTAAGTTAAGCTAGCGTGGCCGATTATTTTGTAAACCGATCTCCAACTTCTCTTGACTTCCGGTTTTTATTTTGTTGCTGACTCTCTCTGCTAAAACAAGCTGCATCATGAGGAGCAACTAATTGTTACTATAGCTTTTCCGCGGAAAAATCTTTAGTTAAGTTAGCGTGGCCGGTTTTTTTTGTTAACCGACCTCCAACTTCTCTAGACTTACGGTTTTCATTTTGTTGCTGACTCTCTCTGTTAAAACAAGCTGCACTATGAGGAGCAACAAATTTTTACTATAGTTTTTCCACGGAAAAGTCTAGAGTTAAGCAAGCGTGGCCAGTTTTTTTGTAAACTGACCTCCAACTTCTCTTGACTTCTGGTTTTTATTTTGTAGCTGACTCTTTCTGTTAAAGCTATCTGCAGTATGAACAGCAACAAATTATCATCATAGTTTTTCCACGTAGATACACATAGATTATTTTGTAAACCGATCTCCAACTTCTCTAGATTTCCGGTTTTTATTTTTTTGCTGACTCTCTCTGCTAAAACAAGCTGCACCATGAAGAGCAACAAATTTTTACTATAGTTTTTCCGCGGAAAAATCGTTAAATAAGCTAGCGTGGCCGGTTTTTTTGTGAACCGATCTCCAACTTCTCTTGACATCCGGTTTTTATTTTGTTGCTGACTCTTTCTGCTAAAGCAAGCTGCAGTATTAACAGCAACAAATTTTTACTATAGTTTTTCCACGGAAAAGTCTAGAGTTAAGCAAGCGTGGCCGGTTTTTTTGTAAACCTACCTCCAACTTCCCTTGAGAGCCGGTTTTTATTTTGTTGCTGACTCTGTCTGCTAAAGCAAGCTGCAGTATGAACAGCAACAAATTTTCATCATAGTTTTTTCACGGAAAAATCGTTAGTTAAACTAGCGTGGCTGATTATTTTGTAAACCAATCTCCAACTTCTCTTGACTTCCGGTTTTTATTTTGTTGCTGACTCTCTCTACTAAAACAAGCTGCACCATGAGTAGCAACAAATTTTTATTATAGTTTTCCGCGGAAATATCGTTAGTTAAGTTAGCGTGGCCGGTTTTTTTGTGAACCGATCTCCAACTTCTTTAGACTTCCGGTTTTTATTTTGTTGCTGACTCTTTCTACTAAAGCAATCTGCAGTATGAACAGCAACAAATTTCCATCGTAGTTTTTCCACGGAAAAGTCTAGAGTTAATCAAGCGTGGCCGGTTTTTTTGTAAACCGACCTCCAACTTCTCTTGACATCCGGTTTTTATTTTGTTGCTGACTCTTTCTGCTAAAGCAAGCTACAGTATGAACAGCAACAAATTTTCATCATAGTTTTTCCACGGAAAAATCGTTAGTTAAACTTGCGTGGCTGATTATTTTGTAAACCGATCTCCAACTTCTCTTAACTTCCGGTTTTTATTTTGTTGCTGACTCTCTCTGCTTAAACAATCTGTACCATGAGGAGCAACAAATTTTTATTATAATTTTCCGCGGAAATATCGTTAGTTAAGTTAGCGTGGCCGGTTTTTTTGTGAACCGATCTCCAACTTCTTTAGACTTCCGGTTTTTATTTTGTTGCTGACTCTTTCTGCTAAAGCAAGCTGCAGTATGAACAGCAACAAATTTCCATCGTAGTTTTTCCACGGAAAAGTCTAGAGTTAAGCAAGCGTGGCCGGTTTTTTTGTAAACCGACCTCCAACGTCTCTTGACTTCCGGTTTTCATTTTGTTGCTGACTCTCTCTGCTAAAACAAGCTGCACTATCAAGAGCAACAAATTTTTACTATAGTTTTTCCGCGGTAAAATCGATAGTTAAGCTATCGTGGCCGGTTTTGTTGTAAACCGATCTCCAACTTCTCTAGACTTCCGGTTTTTATTTTGTTGCTGACTCTTTCTGCTAAAGCAAGCTGCAGTATGAACAGCAACAAATTTTCATCATAGTTTTTCCACGGAAAAATCGTTAGTTAAACTTGCGTGGCTGATTATTTTGTAAACCGATCTCCAACTTCTCTTAACTTCCGGTTTTTATTTTGTTGCTGACTCTCTCTGCTAAAGCAATCTGCAGTATGAACAGCAACAAATTTCCATCGTAGTTTTTCCACGGAAAAGTCTAGAGTTAAGCAAGCGTGGCCGGTTTTTTTGTAAACCGACCTCCAACGTCTCTTGACTTCCGGTTTTCATTTTGTTGCTGACTCTCTCTGCTTAAACAAGCTGCACTATCAAGAGCAACAAATTTTTACTATAGTTTTTTCGCGGAAAAATCGATAGTTAAGCTAGCGTGGCCGGTTTTGTTGTAAACCGATCTCCAACTTCTCTAGACTTCCGGTTTTTATTTTGTTGCTGACTCTTTCTGCTAAAGCAAGCTGCAGTATGAACAGCAACAAATTTTCATCATAGTTTTTCCACGGAAAAATCGTTAGTTAAACTTGCGTGGCTGATTATTTTGTAAACCGATCTCCAACTTCTCTTAACTTCCGGTTTTTATTTTGTTGCTGACTCTCTCTGCTTAAACAATCTGCACCATGAGGAGCAACAAATTTTTATTATAATTTTCCGCGGAAATATCGTTAGTTAAGTTAGCGTGGCCGGTTTTTTTGTGAACCGATCTCCAACTTCTTTAGACTTCCGGTTTTTATTTTGTTGCTGACTCTTTCTGCTAAAGCAATCTGCAGTATGAACAGCAACAAATTTTCATCGTAGTTTTTCCACGGAAAAGTCTAGAGTTAAGCAAGCGTGGCCGGTTTTTTTGTAAACCGACCTCCAACTTCTCTTGACATCCGGTTTTTATTTTGTTGCTGATTCTTTCTGCTAAAGCAAGCCGCAGTATGAACAGCAACAAATTTTCATCATAGTTTTTCCACGGAAAAATCGTTAGTTAAGCTAGCGTGGCTGATTATTTTGTAAACCGATCTTCAACTTCTTCTGACTTCCGGTTTTTATTTTGTTGCTGACTCTCTCTGCTAAAACAAGCTGCACCATGAGGAGCAACAAATTTTTATTATAGTTTTCCGCGGAAATATCGTTAGTTAAGTTAGCGTGGCCGGTTTTTTTGTGAACCGATCTCCAACTTCTCTAGACTTCCGGTTTTTATTTTGTTGCTGACTCTTTCTGCTAAAGCAATCTGCAGTATGAACAGCAACAAATTTTCATCGTAGTTTTTCCACGGAAAAGTCTAGAGTTAAGCAAGCGTGGCCGGTGTTTTTGTAAACCGACCTCCAACGTCTCTTGACTTCCGGTTTTCATTTTGTTGATGACTCTCTCTGCTAAAACAAGCTGCACCATCAAGAGCAACAAATTTTTACTATAGTTTTTCCGCGGAAAAATCGTTAGTTAAGCTAGCGTGGCCGGTTTTTTTGTAAACAGATCTCCAACTTCTCTAGACTTCCGGTTTTTATTTTGTTGCTGACTCATTCTGCTAAAACAAGCTGCACCATGAAGAGCAACAAATTTTTACTATAGTTTTTCCGCGGAAAAATCGTTAGTTAAGCTAGCGTGGCCGGTTTTTTTGTGAACCGATCTCCAACTTCTCTAGACTTCCGGTTTTTATTTTGTTGCTGACTCTCTCTGTGAAAACAAGCTGCACTATGAAGAGCAACAAATTATTTCTATAGTTTTTCCAAGGAAAACTTGAGAGTTAAGCTAGCGTGGATATTATTAATTTAGGCATAATTTTAAAAAAAAGTTTTTTTATTTTTTTCTTTTTGGCATCTTTCAGCAACAAATTAGCAACAAATTGACCGCTATTTGTTTGATTGATCAGTCTACATTCAGTGATTACCACCCTATCTTAATGTAAAGTTAGCGTTATTGCCGTTTTTTTGCGATCGATTGGAGCAACAAAATTATTTTTTTAGCAACTAATTAGCAACAAAAAAGCAACAAATTTCGGTGTTTTTTTTTTTCAATTACGCTAATTTTACGTCGCCAGTTTTTTAGACCTTTTAGATAACATTTTTAGACAATTTTCAATTGCGTGTAAACTCCTTGCTTGCAAGACCTGTGTGCTGTGATAAAATTAAAAAAAATTACTTACCGACCGTGGCTTTCATGATAAAAAGAAAGCTCGAGGGTTTTATATTATAATTATATAATTACGGCAAATTTAACCTGTATGTTTAGATACTGTTTACGTGCAAGTGTGATGAAAAATATTTTTGACTTGGATATAATAAATATTAGGTACTTTCTAGTACTCATTTACCCCCAGGTCAAGTCATCATTAAGTTTATTTCTGCTATCTGAATATTCCAATTTTCGTTGAAAGTTCTATGTACGTTCAGAATTTTCCTGTTATTACTTTAAAAATTAGAGGAGATGGGGGCACAATTTGTATGGCTAGCAGAAGCGAGATATTTCATCAAATATTGACTTAGAAAAAAGTATTCAAGGAAACTCTATATATTTTTTTAAGACCTCTCAATAAACAACTCACACAGTTACAAACGAAGAATTTTTTTTCAACCTTCTGATACATGTATTAAGGGTCACTCTATTTTTTTTTGTAAATCATGTTTTCAACACATTTTTGTGTAGCGGTTCATAGAAAACACCTGCTCTGTGTGGTGCCAACAGTCTCGGAGTAAAATCGCATTTGGACAAACAAACAGACCGACAGGACTAATCAACCAAGGTTCCGTTTTGCAATTTGTAAATTATATCATTTCACACATTTTCATTCATCATCATTTTTTTCATTTTTTTTTACATTTGTTTTTTAAGTTATTTTTCACGATGTTTTTTCATTATTATATTATTTGTTATTATCTATCATGAGACAATTATAGTTTATCAAATCGAACGTCACACGTACCGTAGTTAATACGTGCCAATGAATGCCAAACCAGGACATTGATTACGATCTAGATCCGTCGTGATAAGAGGTGTTAACAACCGTAATAAACAGTGATCGGAGTAGGTAGATTGATTTTTGGTACTTGTATCATAAATGCACACAGAAATAATAAGCCATTAATAATATTTAATAATCACGTAAAGAATAGCACCATCCCATATCTTCCCGTGGGTGTCGTAAGAGGCGACTAAGGGACTTGCCAGAGAATGGGCAGCAGCGTTCTCTGTGCTTTTGTGACAACCATACTGCGATCGCCAACCCGCCTGCCAAGCGTGGCGATTATGGCAAAACCCCCCATGTTATGTCAATCTGGCGAAACTTGGGGGAGGCCTATGTCCAGCAGTGGACGTCTTTCGGCTGAAATGATGATGATGATGAATATTTAATAATATAATGGATAAGCCATTTTTCCGGAAAGTAATTCCGGTATTTCCATTAAATATTGTTAATGTTGGTAGTGATATTATTACTACTCAATTCAAAATTTAAAGGAAGGTATCAAAACTAAATTAATTTATATTTTGATTTTTATTTTAATAATCAACTAATGCCGGAGGAATGTCCATATTAATATATACGTTTCGGATCAATGACCCCAACTCAATCTACCTACTCCGATCACTGGTAATAAACCGCTGATCGTTTATCCAGATTTGTTACTACGTCAATAGCTTATTATCGTGACAGGACATTTTTTACAATGAGATATTGCTAATTGGCTTAATTTAAGGCTCGTCGTTTTGGACACCCGCAGTACCTATTCACTTGCGTAAGTTTATGTAATTAACTGATTAGATTATTATTTATTTTGCAATGAACCAGAACATCGCACTATCTACTGAAAGGTTTGGTAAGACCGATACGGACATATTCCGGCGCGAATTCGGATAATTGTAGTGTGTCCGTGCCAGTTTGACTATTCTACATCATCATCTGCCCAGCCTTTTTCCATCTATGTTGGGGTCGGCTTCCAGTCTAACCGGATGAAGCTGAATACCAGTTTTTACATGGAGCGACTACTACAGGTAGTCAGGTAGGCCCGCATATAAAAAAAGGCGGGGGGGGGGGGGCAGAGGTGCACCTCTGCTTAACCTTCTGGGATTACAGTCGTTATGGATGTATTATTAAACTATCAAGATGTTTATCATAAAAGTCATCAGTTAGTTGAAAGTCCACTGCTAGACATAGCCACTCCAAGCATCGCCACATTGTCTATTATAATTTTATTCATAGCTGGGCTGAGTTCTGACTTCTAGGTCACGTTTGCCAAACCACGCCCCTATTCCTAATAGCAGAATACTAAGTGCCGTCTTTCCGAGCACGGAAGGGAATGCCGTCCGTAAGGGTAGCTTCACACCGGCATGGCGGCAGGTTGGCTAATGACGTTTACCCTGTAGAATATCATCATCATCAGCCTATAATGTTCCCACTGCTGGGACACAGGCCTCCTCTCTATGAGAGGGAATGGGCTGTAATCCACCATGCGGGCCCACTGCGGGTCGGTAGATGTCACATGTTAGGCATGCTAGGACATGCCGGTTTCCTCGCGATGTTTAGCTTCACCGTTTTTGAGGGCAGCGGTAATGAAATTAATTATTTTGGGCATTACTTTGATGCCTCCATAGGCCATAATATTTTATTTATAAAAATCAACATCTGCCCAGCCTTTTCCCAAACTATCTTGGGGTCGCTTCTAGTCTAACCGGATGCAGCTGAGTACCAGTATCTTACATGAAGCGGCCACAACCCAGTAACTGGGTAATACGGTACCCCTTGGTAAGACTGGATGTATGACTTTCGGCTTCTGAACACTCGTAACGACTGTCAAAGATCTACAAATGACAGCAGGGACAAACAGCTTAACGTGCTTTCCGAGAAACGGAGGAAACTCGGTATGTAATTATGGTCACCCATCAACGGACCAACCTCGGCAAGCACAGCTTAACCTTAAAGATCGACCCGTGGGGTTATTATTATTTAGGCACGAGCTCCTCATTTTATTTACTTATATGTTGCTATGAAAGGACAGTCCAATCGCCACAAAAACTTCGAAAGATGTACTTGATTGATTGAATGAATGAACGAAGGAGCTTTTCATTTGCTACGTCTACCTACTTCTTTCTTGTAAGTGGAATTAATTGTGATTTACAAAACATAACGTCTGTAAACCCCGAATGGTTTGGTCCCAGATTAAATATAAAAAATATGAAATAATTTTTAATTGCTTAAAAACATGGTATATAAGATGGTAAAAAAACAAACAATACCAAGATCAAACATGTTTTTGCTTAACAGTGATAAGCGTACAAACCACAAGCATGTTTGTAACATTCATTGTATAAGAGGTCTTTGAATCTATAAAAACTATGACTACACAACCATTCATACAATTTATTTTTAAATAATCTCAAGAGATTACTTGGTATCTTATTATATACTCGCACACACATGTATAAATATAGTACTTTTATTATATTTAGCCATTCTTGGAAGGATATCCAGTACGAGCCTGTGAGGGTCTCGTCGGTTACGAGGATATAAATCATCTGCCTTATTAAACAGTTCCATAAGCTTTCTCACAAACATGCATGTTTTGTATATGTGAAGAGTCGGTACATACATAATAGTACACCAACATGTTGCCAGTTATGTAATAGGGGGCGAGCCTATTGGCATCAACCGGGCAAAAATTCAGATTCCGTGGCTGATACTGAGAAATTACTGATGGAAAAACCCAATAAGACTTTCCCGACTCAAGAATCGAAAACAAGACCTCAAGCTCAGAAGTCGGGCTTGCAACCGACCGCTCGGCCAATGAGGCAGTAATTGAGATTTGTCTTGTGGTTACAAGTTTTGAACGAGTATGTCTGTCTGCGGTTTTGTTTGTTTGTTGGCAGATTGTTTACTAAACCAAATCAAATGTTAGAATGAATCATTCTTTGGCTCTGTAAGGTGTCGGACGTAAAGAATAGCACCATCCCATATCTTCCCGTGGGTGTCGTAAGAGGCGACTAAGGGACTTGCCAGAGAATGGGCAGCAGCGTTCTCTGTGCTTTTGTGACAACCGTACTGCGATCGCCAACCCGCCTGCCATGTTATGTCAATGTAGCGAAACTTGGGGGAGGACTATGTCCAGCAGTGGACGTATTTCGGCTGAAATGATGATGATGATGATGATTCTTTGACAAACAATAATTAAATTCAAGATGACCTACTTGGTTACTTGGCAGGTTTACTTCTTCATAGTATGTTTCAGTGGCGAAGGGTGAAAATATTGAAAGGGGAAGCCGAAGAAAAAAATGAGAATTTTAATTTTGTTTTTCTTCATCGCATTTTTCAATTTTCGTTTTAATTATCAGCCAACCCGAAAATCTCGAAAATGACCCATGACGAAAAAAACAGAAATTTACGTCGCGCGTCGGCGCTATTTTTAATTTTGGTGTCTTTATCAGCGACCTCGAAAACCAATAAAATGTCACCCATGATAAAAGTACCAAAAATTTTCGAAGGATCCAACTTGATCTTTTTTTCATAACTTATGTAATGGAATGATTAAATGCACAAGAACTACATAAAACACTGTATAAAAAAAATAAAAATAAAATATAAAAACCTTTTTGAAACAAGCTTTTATGAATATGAACTGAAAAGAAGAAAATAAATCTTTGAAAAAATTAAACCGATGTAGGATAATTTTCACAAAAGCTTGTCGCGTTTAGTTTTTATAGCATTTACCATTCACGTGACAAGCTTCAGGTATTATGTTTATTCATAAAAAGTGAACGCGTAAATTTACAAAGTTTCATATCCGTGCTATTAACCGCTGAGGAGTTCCCTCGTGAGGAGACGATCCTGGCGGTAGGATGAGTTCATGATACAAATCGTGATTATCCATCAAATATTTCATTTGACGGCACGGTTGGCGCAGTGGTTGAGCGATCGACTGCTGCGCTGTGTGTCGCGGGTTCGATCCCCGCACGGAACAAATATTTGTATGGCCTACAGATAGTTGTTCCGGGTCTGGCTGTTTGTGTATGTGAGTTTAAATGTTTGTAAACGCACCCACAATACAGGAGAAATTCCTAGTGTGGGGCAACGTTTTTAAAAAAAAAAAAAAAAAAAAAAAAATGAGCTAGTATGCAACGTTACGTGTCTGTGCTATTAAATGTTGAGGAGTTCCCTCGTGAGCAGACGATCCTGGCTGCAGGATGAGATCATGATAGAATTCATGTTTATCCATCAAATATGAACGTGCATACAAATTTTCTTGTCTGTGCTATTAACCGTCGAGGAGTTCCCTCGTGCGAAGACAATCCTGGCTGCAGGATGAGTTCATGATACAAATCGTGATTATCCATCAAATATGAACTCGTATGCAAAATTTCATGTCTGTGCTATTAAACGTTGAGGAGTTCCCTCGTGAGGAGACGATCCTGGCGCTAGGATGAGTTCATGATACAAATTGTGATTATCCACCAAATATGAACCTGTATGCAAAGTTTTGTGTCTGTGCTATTAAACGTTGAGGAGTTCCCTCGTGAGGAGACGACCCTGACTGCAAGATTAAGTTATGTTTGTCATAAGAATGTAATGATTTTAGAAACAAAGGTGTGTGGAAAATTGCAGCTCAATCCGACGTCGGGAAGTGGTTATAATTTAACTTTCTATACATACAAACACTGTCGTAACTCGATAAACTTCGGCTTACCTAGTCCCTACAAAACGCTGCTGATAACCGCGAAGTCACGTGTCCGCGTCCATACGAATTTAGTTCTGAATTCTGACACCCGAGCTCCGGCTTTTGGCGCCACATGTAGCTTTCTTTGCTGACATGAAAAATGTTGGTATTTTTTTTTTCAATCCGATGTATGGAATGCCTGTACTTTAATGTGATAACCACAGATGTGTACATAATTTACTAATTGACTACAGTAGACACTAGACACTACGTACATTGCCTTGTTCTCAAAGGTAAGCCGGCAGGAATCGGCTTCTTAGGTGCCTTCGGGCCTGGTATGTTTATGTAATTGAGAATTGTTAAGTGTCTTACGCGTGTCTGTCTGCGGGTTTAAATGTTTGTCTGTGGTTTGTTAAAGCACAAACATTTTTCTTTATAAATTATTCTTAGTCCAATATTACGAAAATATGTTATGAGTTGTTGATCGTGTCTGGTGAACTCAAGTAGGAACTTCAATCCGCCAAATCATAGGTCTCGAGTTCGATCCCAAGACACGCGCCTCTGATTTTGCCGATTCATGTACGTATTGTTTAATTATTTTAACACTCTGTGAAGGAAAACATAGTGAAGAAACTAGCATACCTGACAGATATTTTTTGACGGCATGTAAAGGCAAGTCAGTGGCCCATGAACGGCATAAAAAGTTTAACATCAGGTTAGGCACTAACCACACGATAAAGCAAGATCATTCCTACACATGTGTTTTGGCAAGCTTACCTCTTACAGAGAGGAGGTCTTTCAACCTGCACTGGGAAAGCTAAAGGCAGAGTTTAGTATAATATGATAATAGTATAGGTTAAGTTAGGTAAGGCAAAATAACACATTTTTCTCTTCCTTCTCTCACAAACTATCGTCTACCTTTCTTTTTCATGAATCCTTTCGCACGCTAGTTGTCAGAAATTGCATTTGAAATAAGCAGTACCTCTAATATTTTATGTTTTTTATTCCTGTGTTGTCTACTGTGTGTATATAAAAAGTAAAATAAATAAATAAATAAAATATTATTGGACATCAAACTCTCTCGAGCTAAATTGGTCTTTCCCACATTTAAGGTTGCGATTGTTGTGAAGCAACCCTTAGCATTAGGGTCGACGCTCGCGAACAGGTGGCACGTCAACAATGTCGGGAACGACAGTGGAGCAATAAAAGTATACATATACATAGTTTATACATAACGAAACGTCTATGTGGGGCATAGGCTTCAAGGTTACGCGTGGCATACCAACGTAAGGATCTGGCATAATGGAAGTGAGTATATACGTAGGGCCACTTAGCTTCGCGCATCCCTTGTGTTTAGGATTGGCAAGAGGGGTACTTTGTAGGAGTATTTGATAGTTCTGGTCTGAGACTTGACTTTGTTTAATCTATGACTTTGCTTATCTATACAAATAAAAAAAAATTGAAGTGTCTGTTTGTAATTTAAAAATAACAGCGTTTTAATGAGTAGGCTCGTCCCTTATTACATAGAGCTTAAACATAACTGTCGAAATATCGCTGTACTAATGGGTACACCTCTGTCTAAACCGTCAGGGATTATAGTCGTGATGTTATGTAGACTAGCTATTTTTATAGCAGAGTTGACACGAACTGCGCTGTAGACAGAGGGCTATAAAAAGCTCTGAGAGCAGTTGATTTGTTGAGAGTTTTTAAAAGTTCTGGTGTTATTTATTACCTGGATTCTTGAAATTATGTGTTTTGTGCGTTTTAATGGGGTGTTTGTCTGTTTTTAAATGGGTCAGGAAATGTCGTTGCGATAAAATTAAACGATTCTTCTAGTTTTACCAGCCTAATTCTTACCTATCTGTCAAATGTCATAATGATCGGTTCTTTGTTCAGGCATTTTTTCACGTCTAACAAACAGAAAGACAGACAGAGTTACTGACTACATCAAATGTTTCCACTGCTTAACAAATCTGTCTTCCCCTTTATGTCGAGCTCGCTTACTTGCTTTCACACTTTTGAGTTTGACAACGATTCCCGGAGAGTTGAAACTTCGCTAGGAGGTAATACAATATTGTTACATAGACAAATATACCTTGTAGTTTTATGACATGGAGGAGACATTCAACCTTAATGATAGAATAGAATAGAATAAAACTTTATTGTACACCAAAAATGAAAAATAACGGGCTTACAAAACTGCTAATCATATGGTTACAACGGCGGTCTTATCGCTGATAGCGATATCTAATAATGAATAAAATAATGAATAATAATAAAATGAAATTAATAATTAATGATCTTCTAATATAAGTAACTACTTGTCAAGTTGGATCCCAGCCGAAAAGTTGAGAAGGCCCAAAATATCTTACCTCCTAAGTAATTCAGTTCCAGTATTGACCATGTCTGCATTGACAGGCGCCCAGGACTTCTGCACCAGGCTGACCTCCCGTCTCGTGAGTCCTGAGACAGGGTTCACCACGTCGGGGTCTTCGCCCCACCAGAAGTAGCTTAGCCAACCGCCCATTGTCACCTGGGGAGAGAAGAAAAGCAGTTTAGTATGGGAGAAGGGTTTTCTAGTAGAAACACTTGACAAAGTTGGCGCTTGACCACTTTTCAACCATAACACTAAAGGCATAAACGTTAAAATTGAGCAACCACCAACTTAGTGTACATCGCATAATAAGCCTTTAAACTTCACACTGCTGGCACATACATTGTCTCTCTATGAGAAGGAGTGTTCTGTAGCCCACAACATGTGACCTGTACGGGTTGGTGCCTCTGACATGCCTTCGACCCTGGGTCTAGGACCCTCCGGTTTTCTCACGATGTTTTCCTTCACCGTCATGAAAATAGGGAGAGGAGATAATTAACAAAAAGCGTGCCTACTTTGTATATTTATACAATTCTTCTATAAGCCGCTGTTTAAAAGCAGATGTAAACGGCCCCGTCACCAAGCCTTCGGAACATAGTAACTCTACGCAAAAATTATTGCTTGGTGACGACTGTTTTTGGGGTTTTGCGGTACGACGCACTGTAATGTTTACGTTCTTAAAGTCCATTGTGCTGATGGCATGCTTTGAATAGTAAGGGGATCGTGTCGTGGAGGTATTTTAAGTAAAGTTATAACCACAGGTCGGAATTAGGTAGAGTTATTTGTGTACTTAAACTGTTTTCATATAGCGAAAGAATAAAGTGGATTTGCCTCAAACCCTGAGATTAATTTTAAAGAGTAGAAAAATGCCGTGGTTTATTAAATAAAAAGTTATTTACTTTTACACAATTTAAACCATCCGACATTGGATGTCCGTAGTTGCTCAATTCCAATTCACACACGCAAGGAAAGAACCATATTAATATCAACATTTCGATGTAAGTACAAAAATTACTCTACCTAATTCCGACCTCTGGTTATAACATAACATTAAAAACTTGTGTCGACTTTCTAATTACGGGAATCATCATCATCATTTCAGCCGAAAGACGTCCACTGCTGGACATAGGCCTCCCCCAACGCCACATTGACATAAGGGGGGTTTTGCCATAATCGCCACGCTTGGCAGGCGGGTTGGCGATCACAGTACGGTTGTTCCAAACACAGGGAACGCTGCTGCCCATTCTCTGGCAAGTCCCTTAGTCGCCTCTTACGACACCCACGGGAAGATATGGGATGGTGCTATTCTTTATGTCCGACACCATACAGAACGGGAATATTTACACGTAACTAGAAGGTTCTCAGGTACGGTCCAGAACAACAAAAAATATCGCAAAAACGAGGAGAACCAGTATCTTTACACTCTTGTTAGTGGAATGCTCATTAAATCATCAAAATGTAAATGCTCACGGTGCGGTGGAGCCTATAGAATGTCAATTATTTGTTTACGTTTTTAAGCTTGATTTCATTGCCTTCGCCGCGTAGCTACCTGACGTTAATTTGGAATGTCTTGGGTCCAAGTCACAGGTAGATACTTGAGAACCCTCCGGCCGTTTTCGCAACTGCGATTCGCAACCAGTTGCGAATTTAGAATGTTTATTCCTTGTTCGCAACCAGTTGAATATGCTTCCAAATGACATAAGTAGACCCTAATCTTAGATTCATAAACTAATTAGGGTATTGAACTAAACTTGTATGATAAAAGGTATAATCACCACTGACTACCCCCTTTTTATTTTATTCCATCCATCAGTCAGTATCCGTCCATAATGTCCATCTTAATGTTGTCTGGAAGATATCGCTATCAGCGATAAGGCCGCCTTTGTAACCATAAAATTAGCAGTTTTGTAAAACCGTTATGTTTTTTTTTGGTGTACAATAAAGTTTTATTCTATTGTATTCTTTAATCAAATACTACTTAGGGTCAATGCTTTGTTTGCCTACATGGCCGGTCATCGCAACCCAAATTGTATTTTTTTATTTAATCTTGTTCTACGTTTTGTAGTTAGTGTAGTAGCTTAAGTACTAACGCTGTAACATAGAAATATTGTGAAACCAAATGATTTAAAAGAGTAACCAAGTAGTTTTTTGCCGGTTGATCACCATAGGAAACGACCAACCTGAACCGAGCACCTTTTTCTCGGCGTTTTATAAGTGCATGGGCACTTATTTCACATGTATGCCTATGTGAAATAAAAATATTTAGATTATAAAAAAACTAGGTATACGAACTCTTTGTCCTTATCACCTTTTTGTTATAATTTGTTCAGAATAAATTAAACAAAACAGTTTCGCTATTCAATTTAAAGCCTAAATCACCGGATGTGCCATTCATACAAAATGCAATTTGTAAAATTACTATAATCTTCATAATTTACCTAGATAGTACCTAGCTGAAATAATTACCGAATCAAATCGTGTGAATTGCATGCGGATGGTAAACGCACAGCACACCAAACGCCAGAGCGTGCGTCGAGCAGTCTAGCTGCCCGGCATTTTGTTGAACTGGGCCTATTTGGTGCAGCCGTGAGACACAATCTTCATCAGCCTATAATGTTCCTACTACTGGGGCACAGGCCTCCTCTATATAAGAGGGAGTTGGCTGTAATCCACGACGCGGGCCCAGTGCGGGTTGTTAGATGTCACATGTCTTCGAATTTTCATTTCTAGGACATGCCGGTTTCCTCACGATGTTTTCCTTCACCGTTTTTGAGGGTAGCGGTGATGAAATAAATTACACAAAGTAATGCGCGTGCCTGGTTTCGAACCCACGGCTTACTGCTCGTAAGTCGAGGCTGCCACCACTGGGCTACAGCTGCTCTCCGAGACACACAATAATTATCTCTAAACTAGCAGCCCGCCCCGGCTTCGCACGGGTATTTAACAATACACAAACATAAAAAACCCTTCCATTTGCGTCAGGTAAATAAAAAAAATCTCTGTGGTGTGAAATTCTGTATGGTGTCGGGTTCTGTATGGTGTCGGACGTAAAGAATAGCACCATCCCATATCTTCCCGTGGGTGTCGTAAGAGGCGACTAAGGGACTTGCCAGAGAATTGGCAGCAGCGTTCTGTGGGCTTTTGTAACAACTGTACTGCGATCGCCAACCCGCCTGCCAAGCGTGGTGATTATGTCAAAACCCCCCTTATGTCAATGGCGACACTTGGGGGAGGTCTATGTCCTGCAGTGGACGTCTTTTGGCTGAAATGATGAATGATGATGAACTAAAAAAAAAAATTATAAACAAAGTTTGAATATTCCCCTCCCGTAGGGCCCGTACCCCAGTGACGCCTACATCGTATAAGGTGATGCCTAGCCAGCTGAGCAGGGTGAGCGGCGACCACGCAACTTTTTTCTAATACTGACATTTTTAAACTCCTGATATCTTTCGAATGGAATGTCCGAATTGAATAATTCAAAAAGTTATATAAAGGTATTGAAGCAGTCTTGAATATGAAATAATTTATTTTGATAAGGATTTATACCAAGATACAAATACAGAGTCTTTTCTAACGCCGGCATTAAAATATATTTTTTTTTTAAATAAAAGAACACTTATTGTGGCATAAATATAATAGTTAGACATATACTGTCGCGACACTTTTTGTAAATAATGATGTGTTCTGCAAAGTCGTAATACATTATTTTATTCTATCATCAATAGTTTTCGCAGCGCACGCGATGTAAAGAATATTTTAGGTAATTTTTATACACCTTGGGTTACATAATTGCAATTTTAGTAAGGATCCCTAATTTTTTTGAAAATATAATATAGTCTATGTCACCCGCGGATAGTGTACCTTCCCAACAGTGAAAGAATTTTTCAAATCGGTTCAGTAGTTTCGGAGCCTATTCAATGCAAACAAACAAACAAACAAACAAACAATCAAATCTTTCCTCTTTATAATATAAAAAAAAAAAAAAAAAAAATAATAATAATAATATAATATATAAATATATATATGTCGCAGTCTGATTATTTTATTCCGTTTAGACTTTCACCATGTGGGCAGAACATGGGTTTCGTGCAATGAAAACACACACACACTGTACACTGCTTTTATCGAACTAACAAATTACTTGAAATTACAATCCAACACAATAACACTAGGCACCATGAATCGGGTTACAGTTTCGGGACGTCTTGACTCCGCGGTGGTCAGACTCAGACTGTCCGCCTCGCTGGGAGCTCGAAACATCACGACTCTGTAGTAAGCGCGCTTAGGTGTGGGTAGACTGGTAAGTAGGTCGCTTGACTTTTGGCGCGCTTTCGATCCATAGTCCGTACTAATAATTTGACTCCGACACGGCCATCCTGCTTGCACACGTCCTCGTGTGATGGGTACCCTGCAAACAAATACTCCACGACAGAAATTTGTTCCACTCGGTCACTCCTGACCAAACTTTAGATTCAACGGGGTGGTGGAAATAAGAACATTGTAGAACTAGCTGTTTTGTTTTAACCGAACCGATTGGAAATAATCGAAAATACAATAATGATAACCCTGGGCCATGTACCATAGTCGTTCAATTCAATCTTTAAAAGTCTACAGTAAAAAAAAACTACCAAGCTTATAGAAACCGTCGTGTAAAGCCACTAACGCCACGGCTCTCTAGCCGACCAGCAATCGCATTGCTCTCACACATCCAGCGCATGGATCAAAACTAAAATTAGATCAAATAAACAATTAGGTCAATTAAAATGCTAGAGCAACCAAGTACCTCTTCATCAATCTAATCACCACATAAAGCAGGAATCTCATCCGTGGCCTATGGGCAACACTCAGGCCCTCCAACAAACCTCTGTTTGTTTTACTACGTTCCTCAAGAACGCCGAGTCCCACATGCATGACTCACTCTATGGTCTCTACAAGACCCGACCTCCGCCAGAGCCACCCGCGCACCGCGCATCCACGGACTACTATAAGCAGACACCGACTTCTAACGGACTACGGCTACGAAATGGCTACTGGTACGGTCTGACCATCCGAACCAAGATTCCAAACTATCTCTCAACTCTAAATCATTTACTTCAAACTGTAACGGTACCTGGCCCTCGGGCATTCTCCTTAACCCATCATGTGCATACTTGTAAGTACGCTTAGAACTTAATGATCTCAATGTGTAGCGATCCCCCTCTAGTACTTCGACTGGTACATGACCCGCTGGCATCTTCCTTAGCCTACCGCGTGCGTATCTGTAGGTACGCTTAGAATTTAAAGCTTTCCGTGTTAAGGATAACCGTCTAAAACCTCAATCACTCTAAACAGACCTTTAATCCTTAACAACCCAAAATCACCAATCGCAAAACGTTTAATTTTGCCATCGTTTCGTCTACTCGGCACACTTGTCATGTTGAGCTAAGCTAACCCGTCGCGTCTATACGAAACGTGTACCACCGGCTCGTCACCTTAGGTACCGGGTGCAACGGCTTGTACTTTACCGGAGTGAGACTTCGCTACTTAGCACGTAACGCAGCTATTTACAAATTTTCTTTCCCGGGAACTAATTATAATCGAAAAGCTTTTCAGTAGTCTTTTCAGCACCAAGGTGAACGATAAGAGTCACGGAAATTACTGTTTACCGACCATCGGCGAACACGAGCTAAACAGGATAGGCATTTAGACCTATCATTGAGTTGAATATGACGGTGAAAGACGCCTGAACTTAGCACTTAAGTATTGGCTACTCATTGCCAGTTACATTCGTTGCCATAACAGTTAAAAACCGATTGAAACTTGTTACCACTATTATGCTTCACCGAATGTACACAAAAGATTTTCGTTAACGAAAACTCCCTTGCCGTCATGTTTGCAACAAAACCCCGATTTAAAATCTCGCCACCTAACATGACGTCACTTTGTAAATAATTATCAGGCAAACATTGCAACAAAGTTGCGATAGGGTAATCGTTAATCATTACACAACATGAAATCTGTTCTGTACTGAATACTCGTGTCTGAACTATACCAGTCTTAGCAACAACGTGACTAATATGTTTGCCATTAAATTTCGATGGAAAACTTTCTTTCACCAACAAGTATTCAGAATCAGAATAATTAGTAAACCGTAACAACTCACTCCTGTGTTGCAATGTGCCCGCGATGTTGCTTGTACGACGCAGACATCGACGCGGCTCGGCGCCCTGCCGTCAGCAGGCCCGCTGCGCACTGCCAGCACTGCATGCTACCGACGCACGTACGCCGGACGGCTACGTGAACCGGCATGACACTTGATGCACAGCAAGGGCTTCGTGGCCCTTTGTCGCTTGCCCGATGCCCGTAGCAGCCGGCACAGGCAGCGGCTTCTTCGTGCGACAATCCGCTTCGTTGAGTCCTGGTTTCTCCCTGGTCCGCAAGCATGGCACTTGATTTGCGGTAGCGATGAACACTTGTGACGTTTTTCTATCCTTTGGTTTTTCACTACTCCTTAGTAGTGAGTGAGTTAATGAGGGTAGTCGTAAAAGTTTCGGCACACATAAATCTAGCCTTGAACAATTATTTAAACTGGTTCCACGTCATACCTGGATAGGTTATCAGTGTACCGCAAACATTTTGTGTTCAAGGTACATCTAGAAATTCGGTAGTACATTTTGAAGGTATACCGTAGATGGAAAATCTATCGCGCATTTTGCGAATGTTTAAGTAGATAGTTTCCTTCCGTCTGTCTATTTAACTTCAAGAGATAACCTTCGTTTTCCGAGGCACACCAACTCATGACCACGGTACACCAATGTGCCACGGAACACTTTGTTACATTTTGTTACACTTTGTTACACTTTGTTACACTTTGTTACACTTTGTTACACTTTGTTACACTTTGTTACACTTTGTTACACTTTGTTACACTTTGTTACACTTTGTTACACTTTGTTACACTTTAACTACACTTTGTCACAGCTATGTAGATGCGGAGCCCTTCAACGCCTTGCTTAATGTCCAAATAAGCTGGATTCCTTCCACTGCACTCAACACGAAAAAATCAAAAGTCACTTCATTCAAACTAGGCTGATAATCAGCACTTTTTGAACGTCAAAATTACAACAGACAGTCCCCCAAAACGCCCGCCCTTCGCCACTTCCTAAGTGTTTTAGCTGGGAAGAAGAAGTGGCGGAACAAACTCCCCAGCAACACATCTGTCTGTTAGGTTAGAAGAACCTGATTCTACACAAAACAAGTCAGCAATGGATGACGCATTACTAGCGCGCATCGCACTTAGTGAAATGTGGGTATTCCATTAGGTACACTGCCTAACCCTTCGGAGATTACAAGCGTGATGATATGTTAAGTTTTGTCGGGATTAAAATCCGCTAACACACTTAACAAAAACACTAACCGCCAACACTAGCTTGCTATTCACTGGCTGAGTTTAAGTTCGTATCGCGAGTGCAATTATTCGTTTTGCATTTCAAAAAGTAACCGTCACTGATTGTTATTGTCACTGTTCTCGCGTGTGATTGCATTAGCACGATTTGATCGCACTTCTGATGTCGCAGTCTGATTATTTTATTCCGTTTAGACTTTCACCATGTGGGCAGAACATGGGTTTCGTGCAATGAAAACACACACACACTGTACACTGCTTTTATCGAACTAACAAATTACTTGAAATTACAATCCAACACAATAACACTAGGCACCATGAATCGGGTTACAGTTTCGGGACGTCTTGACTCCGCGGTGGTCAGACTCAGACTGTCCGCCTCGCTGGGAGCTCGAAACATCACGACTCTGTAGTAAGCGCGCTTAGGTGTGGGTAGACTGGTAAGTAGGTCGCTTGACTTTTGGCGCGCTTTCGATCCATAGTCCGTACTAATAATTTGACTCCGACATATATATATATATTAGTTTAGATATAGACAAAAATAAATAAATATAGACATGAACTAAATGTACCACAATGTAGACTGCAAATATTTAGGAGAAATGTATATGTAAATGCCATTCAGGTATATAATAAGTTACCTAACTCATTTAAGGAACTTCCCATCCCCATGTTCAAGAAAAAGCTGACAAGTTGGTTGTTGGACAATTGTTTTTATGACATTGCAGAATACATGGAATATTGTTACAATCCAAGATGACATACGTATCTAATTAATTTTGAAATTGGTCCTATTTAATTACCTATTTAATTTAATTACCTACCTATTTAATTTAATTTAATTTTTAATTCTAATTATAATCATATTATTCATTCACAATGGACCTATTGTATCACAAGTTTTAAATACATATATGTACTGTGTAGCTATAAGATTGACATGTGAATATTTGTACACCACATCGTGTGGTAGAATGTATTGAACTAAACAGAATATTAACACCATACTATGTAAAACTACATTCTTACAAATAAATAAATTCTAATTCTAATTTTTTGTTGTTTGAAAGTTTGATTTAAGTTTTTGCTTTGTTACTTTTTGTTTAATGTTTTTTAATACAGTTGCTCAAAAAGTGGCGTATTGCAGGGACGTATAGCGTTCGGGATGTGGGCTATTACACACTCGAGCTTTTTCTTTACCTTTCCCGAACTCGTGCGTACTCTTTCCCAACTGTCAAAATAATGTCTATTAAAAAGAAAAAAAAAACAACTACGGAGTTTTTACTAAAAAAAATCATAGATGTTTTAATGATTCATGCAAATATTTCTAAAACGAAGCTACTAATTTGTTTCAATATCAGATTTAATGATTTGATTAAATGAGTTAGGTTAGGTTTCATTTCATTTTCATTTCATATCAATAAAAAAATCTACTGAAGACTTGGCTGTATGGGCATAGTTCCCTATGCCTACCCAGAATGAGTGAAGAAAACAAAAAAAAAAACTCTGCTAATATTCTTTTACTGTTGGCGCCATTTTCCAAAAATGTTCTTTATTAAATTGCTTCATTTTTTCGCAACTGTATTAAAAATAGTTGTTCAATACACGTGCGGAACCGTCATTGCAACTTGTTCCGACTGTCAACCCTCACCTTCGGCTGCGCCTCGGCTCGGGTAGACATTTGTCGGAACTCTTTGCAATGACAGGCTTTCCGCACTCGCAATGAAATATACTATTCTACGCTTGTGGCAAGAGCCAATTAAACCTGTTTTTTTTCTTTTTTCACAGTTATAAGCACTGCACGCGTAGCATGACCACTGTAGAAAAGAGTTGTGTCTAAGGAAGAATCGACATAATGACAGATAGACAATGACAATGTGTCAGTTTGTCGATTCTTTCGTCGTCATAGCCCGTTTCTACGGCGGTCATGCTACGCGTGCTGGTCGGGATTAGCATCGGCCCAACTCATTATTCTTTGTAGCACCAAAAAAGTATTTGGAAACTTCGATTTCATCTTTCGACAGCTCTCTATAGACACCCCTCAAAGTTATTGTTTTTGTTATTGATATAGTTTATGTAGAAATCATATTTTTCAACCTTCAGTTACATGTATAGAAGGCCACCCCTATTTTTTTAATTGGTAATTTTAAATCGCGTTTGTGGAGCGGTTCATACAAGATACCTGCCCTCAAAATGTCAACCGTGTGGTGTCAACAGTGTCGGAGTAAAATGGCTGTGACATACGGACGGACAAAACGAATCTTTACGGATCCCGATTTTTTCCATTTGGCAACGGAACCCTAAAAATGAGGTCTGGTGGTACTGATCAGATTTAGTGTTCATAAGTGTTATATGAGCTTTTTTTTCTTGGTCAAGTCACTCAGATTCGTGTTACATTACCAACCGTGGGCAACGAATACCAATTGATTAATTTACATTTGCATATGCGGGAGTCAATTTAGTGAATAAAATGGACCTTGAAATAATAAGCTGAATTAGAATTGAAATAGCTGAAATGATTAACTTTATTTAGTAAATGGCTTTAATGTATTTAATAGACACATTGTTACATACAAAATTATGTTGTTACCAACTGTCAAAGTTGTTGGTAAATAATATTTAAAGAAATTTTCCAGGTGGCCTACCATGACGTCTTAAAACATTATTGTTTTACTCCTTTTCCAGTGTGGGAAAGAGATGGCGCTAGACATCCTGTATAGCTCCGTCTCTGTCTCACACTGGCATAAGTGTAAAACAATACTGCTTTAAGAGGTCATGGTAGGCCAGCAGGTCGGTTGAGTGTTATAGGGTTTTTCCATTAGTAATTTCTCAGTAGCAGCCATGGAGTTTAGATTTGTGCTCATTTGGTGGCAATACGCTTGCCCCGAATTAAATGGGACTTGGAAATAACTGGCGGATTGTGTAGGTACAGACAGCGTCATTAAGTATTTACCCCCCTGGCGTGCTCGGCCGGACTGTAGAGGGGTTAGCACATACTAACGCTGTCTGTACACCAACCTTTAGGAACGCAAACCCTTCGAGATTACGTCGTGTTGTTAAGACCCAACGTCGACCGCTCAAATACGTAAATCAAAAGGTATACTGCGAAGCTCAACCAGCATTTTTTAACGTTAGATAAACATCACGCCTGTTATCTCCAAATCGTTAAACAGAGGTGTAGATACCTAATCGTACACCCACATTTTTCCAGTTATGTTTTTAATGGAATGGGGAGGGATAATTACAGTCCCCCATCCAATACCAACACTAGTTTTCAGCTGGTGTTTAATTCCTAGTGTTTTAATTGGAAGACGAGCTTTCTTTCGGAAACTAAGTGTTGGAATAGCCGACACGTGAAAGAGTGTGATAGAAGTGAGTTTTTTAATGGAATTTTACAGACTCACGTGGTTGTTAGTTTGAATTGTTTTGCTGTGAATTTATAGTGACTGTACTAAAGCTTAGCGACGAAAAATTAAGCTGGAAAATATTAGGAATAGGATTAATCCTAAAACGCCAGAGAGGTAAAAATTCAAACTCCATGAAAAAAAATGCAAGGAGGCTAATAAAGTACTCTTTTATAAAAGAGCTGAAGGTTAAATTGATCAAGCGTAAACTTTTTAAAATAGATGTCATTATATGTATAGCCTGTAAAATTGGGAATATTTAGCTTCCCGTTAGTGAAAGAATTTTTGGGAATCGGATCAAGAGTTCTGAAGATTACCCCCTACATAGAAACTTCCAAATAATTTTACGTCTACATATTATTAGTATAGATAGTATAGTAGTAGTAGTCTACTAGTTAAAACTTTACTGTTTTCAGTAGGACAAAACAAGAAACAATCCTGTTACTTATAACTTTTCCTATTATACAACGTGTAACGTTAAATGCGCAAAACCTGAAAGTAGTTTGATCAGAATAACGAGCAGAATCAATTGAACCACTTTTTAATATAGGTCACATTTTTCAAACAATCTTCATAAAAAATGTTGCCCTGTCTATTTTTGTTCATAGGTCAAGCCATCACGTGCGCAAACCCGCCAAAATAGGTAAACAAACACAAAAGTGTGTTGTCCAATTAAATTTTTGTCATACGCGGGAAAAAAAGAAAGAAAGAAGCAATCAGAATTGCCAGTAAAACTAAAACAGCACATAAAACCTTTACGTTTTTTTTTAATGTTTTTTTTTTCTCTCAGAATTAGGTCAATTGAATAAATAATCATTTGGGGTGTCTGAGGTTTTGCGCATTTAACGTTACACGTTGTATAATTATAACTGCATTTGCTCTTACCTACCCGGTGAGGCTAGGTGACCTGATATTAATACAATGACTGTACAATACCTAAGTTTAATATGTGTCAATAGCCTTGCGGTTTAGCGTACTACATTGAAATATTACCTACAGGTTTTGCTACAGCCTTGGTGGTTGGATAAAATTTACCAAAATCTCATTGACATTAATACGTTTATTGATGTTAATGAGATTTGGAAAATTTTGTCTCATTAACATGTATAAGAAAAAATAACTTTTGGAAATGTTGAATGAAATAATGTCCACAAAATATATAAAGTCCCAAAAACTGTTGCAGCACTTCATTGAATGTTTATGAATATCTCGTCATTAATAAAAGTCAATTTACAACGTGTTTTTTTTATATTCTATAACTATAGGGTATGAATGAGACCAAATCAAAAAAACAACTGGCACATTTTTTTTTTCTTTTCATTTCTCATACAAAATAATTCTCAACTCACGATCATTAATGTAAACGAAAACACCCGCTGCCCTTGCATGAAATATGACAACATAGCATTTTCTTGGCTTTAAATATTAATTGAAATTGATTTGAACGGAAAATAATTAGGTACTCGGTCACACGCAAAATACGCGCTTTAGACGTGGAGTTGCGGAAACCACGGACTGGTTTCCGCTTTACAATGCAAAATAATTACTCGCATTTAACAATAGAACTTAGATACCTACACACATCGATTTATTAAATAATGATAGATGATATCTTCTACAAAAGCTTCTTTTATAAAAGCTCGACTCCACACAAACAAAACACACACAACGTTACAAAACGAAATCTAGCTAAAACTAGGGTGGCATAAAGCTATGTATATTTAAGAATGCAAATACCGCTATAACTTAACCATCGATAAGTAAAACAAAAGGAATCCTACCAATCAGTTGTCATTATTTATTTTCAAACAAATTCGCGAGTAAGAACCTAAACTTGTACGACAACACAATTAACCGGCTTTATCGAAATAAAAATAGTCAATGAGTCATTGAAAAACTACGAAGAATCTATTTAAAAGGTCCATGGAGCATAATTTTTAAGCAAAAACTCACTTATCATAAGTTTTTTTGTCTGCGAACTCGAAATATTTTCGACTATATGTTTTTCACCATATTTTTTGGCTAATATAATCGATAAGACGTCTGAGCATCCTCGTTGCTTGGTATTATTTTTGAATAAAGGTAAATCGTATCAATTCAGCACACGATAAAGGTCACACCTGTTAATTTAATAATTAACTATAACTTCCTAATTAATTTAAACGACTCTACCACATCAGATGTACACCTACCCCTGAATTGTAAATGAGAGGTCATACAAACTCTAACCTAATCCTTTGATCTGTAAACTTTAAACTAGGAATCAACGACTATAGTAAATACTGTATGAGGACATTTAGAGGGCTTCAAAGACACTATTATCTACAAAAGAAACTATTAAGTCCGAAAATTGTCGATTTTCCATAAATTTTCTTTCGAAAGCTAAAGATACCAGAACAGCCTACCTTGCCAGTCTTATCCTTCTTCAAAATAATAGAAACAGCAGTCACCAATACCAAAACTAAGGATAAGAAAACGTACAACATTTTAACACAAAAACTCACAAATTAATAATGAAAACGACCGGTCTACACGAATTTAAGTAACGAACTAAGGTTTTTCTAACAAGTTGTTGACGTTTAAACAAAACTTGTTTAAATAAAAGTGAAAATTATCTCGGTCACAAGACGAAGAATAAATATTAAAAGAAACAGGTTGGAATCTGCATGACTCAGGATTGCAAGGATGACGACATGACGAAGTTGAATTAATTCTGACGATATAATATAAAATGTCTAGTGTAGCGTCTCGACAGTTCCTTTTGAGATTGAATGGGGAAACCTCTTTGGGAAATTAATTAGTTTTCGGGGGAGCTCTTCCAACCGATGACGTTACTTTAGGTGATACATCATAGACGCCATCATTACCCACCTAATGTGTTAGATAGAACAAGTTGGTCAATATGCATGTTGGTTTTATTTACATCACATGAAACCCTGTGTTTCAAAGTGCCTGAAAGATGTATGAAGCCCTAATGCCTAATGTTTTAGATCTGTAACTTTATGTCATAACGCTTTTTGTACAGCGAAGAAGTAAGACTAAGACCATTTCTCATCCTAGACCTTTTGTGATTGCACTACTTTGACATCGCAGGGATATGCTGTGCATGTTTATCGCAATTTAAAAACTAACAAGACGGCCAGCCAAAGCAATAAGATTTTGAATAGTCATTGACTGTCATACACTTTCACAACTGTCTTCATCAAACTGTAAGTAATTCATCTGATTGACAAAGTCTGTTGATTCACTTCGATAACACTGAATTCGACTAATAGCTACAGATCAGATAAATGGCAAAGAGTGACGACATGGAGTGACAACTAATCTGTGACGAAATAAAGGAGAATTTGGTTTTGTCACTTTTTCGTGGAATTATGCATAAATAGCATTATCTTATGCATGTTCCATATTTGGGGTGTAGATCAACCGGCTCTTAAGAATCTGTTGATTCACTCTGATTAGCTATAAAAATAACTCTGAATTCGACAAAAAGGTACGTATCGGCTACATATAAATGCCAAAGAGTGACGACTGCTAATTAAGTGACGAAATAAAGGACAATTTTATTTCGTCACTTTTTCCTGGGATTATGCATAAATAAAAACTTTATACATAGTTTATTAGTAACAACTTAATCACCCGAAAATTTAAAAAATATAGTGATAAAACAGAACCTGGATTTATTTGGAAATAAAATATGAAGGCCACTTTGTATATTATTGTTTCCAGTTCGACCAGAATTAATGTACGTAACACAGAAGATTAGCCATTTTTTGGTATTGATAAAACGTATCTACGTCGCAACTTAGTCGACCCATCCCTCTTTGGCCACAATTAGTTCTGACTCAGAGGGCCCAGATAAAGTGACGTTCTATCAGCGCTACTGATGACATAAAAGTCAATTATCTTCTTTTCTTTATGATTCTTCCCTGGAGTGTAAATGTGGTGCTGTTCCACAAATGATGGGGCACCTAATATCGTGTCCTGCATGTCCTGTTGTCTCTTAATGTTTTGTTCTTTCTCCTGTTTCATGATGTATGACCATTTATGATATTTAACAGTTTAAAGTTGGTCATCCGAATTTGCGCAAATGGTATAAAAAGTGAAAAAAACAAATAGTTAAATCGTCTGTAAAATCATTCACATTATTGAACTGAAAACCTGCGGCCGTCCCATGACGTCTTAAAGCAGTATTGTTTTAATCTTATTCCAGAGTGGGAAAGAGATGGCGCTAGACGTCCTCTATAGCTCCGTCTCTTTCCCACACTGAAATAACATTAAAACAATACTGCTTTAAGACGTCATAGTAGGGCCCCTGGACATAAAAAAGTAATAAAATATAAAAAAAACCGCTAAAAAACAAAAAAAAGCACCTCTGGCGGGACCCGTTTTATATTTTAATAATTTTATATTCAGCCCTATAATTATTAAGTCTTCTGTTTATTTAATTAAAACTTATCATCATATTGTTTGCCACTCGCTACTTGAAACAGTCATAAACAAACACTGTGTGAATGAGTGGGTGCAATAAAATTCCGTTGATTATATAAGACTTAGGCATACGGCATAACACAGTGTGTCAATGTTTGCATAGGTGGAAATCACATGGGCCTAGCTAACAGACTGAGCCAACATTACAGTATTAGTTGTTCGCGTAGGACTCGTTCGAAGGGACATGGCTGTGGTTTATTACTTTTGCTTTCTATTTGTAGCACTGTAGTAGTGTCAATTTTGTATGTTTTGGATTGGGACCAACTAATGGCAAAGCCTCATTGCTTTCAGAATCTATTTTCTCATCCTATGCACCATGCTGAGATAGGGACCTTTTGGCAATACTTTAGTTACTTACGATGCAAATGAAGATCTCGTCAAAAGCATCTAATGAGCTCTCAGATTAGTCAAATTAGAAGCAGCATTTATAATTAACACCTCTTGGGTTAAACACGTTGCCTTGCCATTTACAGTTATGAAAGGATATAGGAAAGTAAAAAAATATAAAAAAATATGGGTTTCACCTAAAACCAAATATTTTTAGCTTGAATGTAGACCTTGTTTAGTGTTTAATTTCCTCTGATTGCAAAATATCTCTAAGGACATTCCACAGTTGTTCAGGTCGGCAGGGTTTTTGAAACAATCAAGCTTACCTGCTTAGTAATCACTACACAGATACGGATTTCATTCAGCTCTTGTTGATGCTAATCGGCAACTCATCATCATCATTCTCTTGCCTTTATCCCAATTCATTTGGGGTCGGCGCAGCATGTCTTCTTCTTCCATACTTCTCTATTACTCGTCATCTCTTCAAAATTATAATATATTTTATCCATTCGCTTAACACCACACATCCCCCTGAGCATTCTCATCTCAGCTACATGCATGTGCCTTTCATTCATCCTTGCTGATGCTGATCGGCAACTACAGCCGCTAAATCATGTTCAGGTCGGCTCGTTCAAAATCGAGACAGGTCGAGCGGCTTTTTCCCGAATTTATCTCTAGATCAATTCGATTTTGTCGCCCATCTCGAATCAAGGCAGCCTGAACTTGATGTAGCACACCTGCCTCAGATAGAACACTTTATTTTTAAACTTACTGTCACTTACTGGATATTTTGTATGATTATTATTTATTGCGAGCTCATAATCTTTACATAGTATAAAACAATGTGCCCGCCGTCGTTACGCTTAGGTTTTTTACTACGCAAAAAAAAATGCGTAATTTTAGTGCGGTTTTTTTACTTGCATCGAAATGTTGATATTGATATGGATAATCCCTTGCGTGTGCGCATTGGAATTTTGCAACTTCGGACATCCGATGTCGGATGGTTTAAATTGTGTAAAAGTAAATATGTTTTTTATTTAATAAATCACGGGATTTTTCTGCTCTTTAAAATTACTTTCGGGATTTGAGGCATTATCCACTTTATTCTTTCGCTGTATGAAATCAGCCTAAGTACACAAATAACTTTTTAGGGGTATGAGGAACAGGGTGTAAAGTTCCGCGATACTCCTAAGAAAAGGGAGGATCCTCCGGCCAGACAGGTGTTAAGTCTGGCGGGCAACTGCCCGACAGTTGTAGTCGGGTTTTTCTATATACTCTTAAGTCGATGTAAACTTTGCATGTGAGATGTAGGAAATTGATGTTAGTTCTTCCGTCGTGCCATAGATGGCGCTGTAGTACTTTTTGTAGTAAGTTGCTTTTTGTTGGTTGCTACAACTCTACCTAATTCCGACTTCTGCTCATAATACATTAAATCAGAGCTTTTGCAAGTCCATCCTTGTTAACCACGAACTAAGTCTATGCACATCATATCTGCAGGAACTCTATTCAAAAGATAACAGTTTCGCAATCCTGTTATCTGTTGTAGTAACTGCTCACACACCTTAAGTTTGCCTTGGCATAATAGTATAATACCCTGGCTTATTTTGGCTTGGGGTGAATAAACCGTGGTCTTAGAAACATATTGTATATTCAATACTGAAACTTGGTTGCTTCACTAGATAAAGTTATTAAAGGCCATGGTGTAATAATCGCTTTTGTGGATAATATAATTTATTTTTAATTGTCTTTAAAATATTCGTTGGGTAATCACTTAGAGAAAGATTATAGGATTCACGGATATATAAATATCTATAAATAAGACGGCCCGGTTGGCGCAGTGGTTGAGCGATTGACTGCTGCAAAACAAATATTGGTATGACCTACAGATAAAGAGTTTAAATGTTTGTAAACGCACCCACGTTATAGGAGAAATTATTAGTGTGGAGCAACGTTTAAAAAAATCCTTCTTTCCTTTCTTTGACGTTTCTTACTTCGTTTAAATTGTTGTCTATTGCATAAAAATGTCTGCATAAGTAGTTATTTGAGCTCAAGTAACATAGGATAACTGTTTTTTTAAGATCGCAATAATGCGAGCTAGTGCCAAAGTTGAGTTTTGGAATGAAAGAAAGATTTCCAATTATTCAAATTACTAATTTTAGTTAAAAATCCTGCGTATCCTCCTGGTAATCCTGATTATCCTGCGTTATACTCGCTCGTATTTGAGACCAAAAGCAATTTCATCTGAATATATTTAGTTGTTTTAGGAAGATAGAATTTCCATGCTTAGCTAGAAGACCACATCACCCTGTTATGGATAATACTTTGAAAGTGTTCGCTTTATCATCCGACGAAAAGGAAGAGGTTCTTTCAAGTGAATGCATAATTTTTTTCACCTGTTTAGGCTGTAGATAAGCTATACCTAATGCAACCGGTGTGCTATAAAGTTAGGGAATCACTAATCAGGCTTCAGGCTTGATATAAGGCGCGGGCCTGTGGACGGTGAGTAATGGGCTAGCTCATCGTCCGTCCGTCTTATGACGACAGGCCGTGCCGACGGGCGCGTTCGTGTTCCACGCGCGCCTCAAGGAGATGTCAGCAAATCGGAAGGGGTCCGAGAGGCCGATGCCTGCCAGGACTGCGGTACTGTTCGAAAGAGATACCGTGGCCCTAGAACACAAACGGCTAAGAAGGAATATGAGTTTAAGTCAGTACAAGTCTGACACTCCCTTCCACTCCGCCCAGAGCAAGAGGGTCATTTGATGATTTCCCAACCGTAAATAAAATTGCTTGGTATAAGGCAGTGCCATCGAAATTGCCAGTTTTTCATTTCTCGATCACATAAGGCGAAGGAAACCAGAACTTTTATGAGAATTTTGACCTGCAGGCGGATAGCTTCAAGTAGGTAATGTTAATAGGTAGCCTAAAGCATGTAGGTAAATAGAACTAAGCAAGCACATACTATGTTTGTATTATCAGAAGTATGTAGTGGGCACACAAATCTTATGCAAATAGTAGGTACATATCATTACAAGAAGGTTTTAAGTAAATAGAAGATATTCAAGTTAATTAATTATCATCATCATCATCATCATCATCATCATTTCAGCCCAAAAGACGTCCACTGCTCGACATAGGAATCCCCCACGTAACGCCACATTGACATTTTGGGGGGTTTGGCAATAATCGCCACGCTTGGCAGGCGGGTTGGCGATCGCAGTACGGCTGTTATAAAAGCACAGAGAACGCTGCTGCCCATTTCCTGGCAAGTCCCTTTGTCGCCTCTTACGACACCCACGGGAAGATATGGGATGGTGCTATTCTTTACGTTTGATACCATACAGAGCTAATTAATTATGACAAGAGTTAATAAAAAAAAATAAAAAATTCTTCGGATGATTTGATTAGCTGTATTAGCACACACGGTGACAAGCCATAAATTTCCAGTATAACATGGCCTCGCTTTGCATAGATTACCGGTACAGTGAGAGATCTGTATAAACTTGTTTTTATATAGCTTGATTGATCGGCGTGCATACCATATAACATCAAGCCTGTAGTCTTCGAACATTTAGGCGTAGCTTAAACCCTTATAGTATACTTACATTTCCAATAGGTGAGCCTATCGCCATCAACCGGACCCTAATCCAGAACCCAGACTGCTTCAGAGAAACTCCTAACAATAAACCAAATTAACTTTGACGAGCCTTCTCATATTGATTGACATCCGTTTTCATGTATTTTTTTTGTACCTTGAATCAACCTTATACAGAACTAGCTGACCGGCGCAACTTAGTTTGCGTCACATTTTCCCCGTTTTCGCAACATTTTTCATTGCTGTTCCACTCCTATTGATCGTAGCGTGATGATATATAGCCTATAGCATTCCTCGATAAATGGTCTATCTAACACTGAAAGAATTTTTCAAATCGGACCAGTAGTTTCGGAGCCTATTCAATGCAAACAAACAAACAAACAATCAAATCTTTCCTCTTTATAATATTAGTTTAGAAGTTTAGATATGGATGGTCATCTAGCTGCGGAACCTCGAACTATCCATATATCATCTAGTTTCGATCAACCTTGACATTGCCAAATTATCTTATTATTAACACGATGTATTCATATTCATTTATTTGCGTTCTAAAAGGTAAAACATGGTGTTTATAAATGTCTTAGCTAAGAACCGCTGTAGACCTTGTCAGGGTAACAAATATATTCACCGTAAATTCAACAAAAAAAAACCTTTACTTTATAATGAAATATAAAGTAAAGGTTTACTATAAACTTTACAATGAAATGGAAAATAAAATACGGTCTCCATGATATCCGATGGGAATTAAGAGACTCAACACACACACATGAAGGTGACAGAGGTCAAAGATATCAAATAAAATACTATACTTTTTAATCAATTAACTAAAAACAAAACAATCCACTAATAGCCGGCCGCCCTTTACTTAATAAATTGGCAAGACTGTAAGTTAATTAAAGTAACGTAAAACTAGCGAATGCTTTTAATGTTTTGATGTAGGATTAATTAAAGGGAAAGTCGCAGTTTTGAGTAATGGCGTCACACAGTCCACTGGGAGAGCGTAGTACTAATATTAGTGATACCATGCTGAAAGTTGAATATTTCGAAACTGTCCGCATTTTAATTATTATATTATACATCTACTCAACTCATTTTTTATGTTTAGTTTTTCTTTTTTGTTTACAATAAATAAAAAAAAAACGGAATCCTCTTTGTATTATTTGTTATTTAATGTTTTTTTTTTCTAAACCTTAAAAAATAAAAAGTAGCGAGTACTTTTACGAGGGATGTTTCATGTATTCGTATTTTTCGCCGAAATGATTACCTACAGAATCGCAAAAAACTTTATAACTCAAGTCGACACCTTCTTTTTTTATGAAACTCACGTAAACGTTAAAACTTTTCTAACTAATTTTTATTCGACAGGCGAAAAAAACTTCCTACAACATGAATAATGTCGACGTAAACTTTGTGACTTGACTAAGTTTTAATAATTTTGTCAAGAAATTATCTACGTGCCTCTGTAACGACGTGGTAAATATGTTTTTGTTTTGGTAAATTTTAAATTGGATGTCAATCATCGTTCTTGTTAATGTATAGAAGACAAATTTTGTCATCTAATGGGAAAATGGACGTGTCGCTTATTTACGTGACGTTGATTACGATTACGTTATTTTATTAAATTTTCGTTAGCAGGTGCATGCTACTGCTATAATACTTTATTCATTTCATATTATAAAATAGTTAAACATAAAGCTCACATAATCTTGTTTTCTTATGTTCGAATCGCATCGTATGTAGTTTGTCGTTATCTTAGTTTTGACTGATAGTTTGCCGAAGCCACCTTTGCTTGAACTTTGGCCTTGATCCATCATATCCGTCACTTTGATAGACATATCAATATAATGTGTTTATATTTAACTCGGACCACACACATATGGCATTTTGCAATGAATCGATCAAAACATTCAGTTAAGAATGAATTATTAATTTATCAAATGAAAATATATTTATTTTTAAGGCTTCTTCTTTACCTGTCCATTGCACGCAAATTTTGTCAGCCCAGTATGTAGCTGCGCAGCTCTAATGTTGGCTTCGTTTAAATCCTGAACGGTGAAAGGTGGGCAGAAAAGAAATTGGGGCATATTTTTGGGGCTGCCAGCAGATTATGCTTTATGAAGAGATCAGAACAAATACGTGAAAAGCTTTACCTTTTTTTGTCCAGAAAAAGCTAAAAATCATGGTGTCTCTACCGGTAATTAATTGGACTGTGGCGGGTGGCTCCACTCATGCCGCGTCAAACCAACTGAACTCCAATAATTGCATTAACCCAGAATCGACCGCGATTCTGGACCAATTGAAACATTATTCACGACCAGCCCATTAATTGATCAAGGCTTCCAATTGAATATTTAAACTGGATTGATTGGAGGGTAAAGAACATCACATAATATTTGTTAGTTACCAGGAAAATTATAGGGTGAAAGAATGTGTGGATTTAATCGATTACTTTACCGACCAGTTTATATTTTGGGTTATTTTTGAACAGACTTTGTTTTATTATCTGCTAGAGATGAATAAGAACAAAAACACTCATAAAAAATATACACTGTGGATCAATCCTTTTGGTACGGTACTTATTACGAAGATGGTTTATGTTTTTGTTCATAAAATATTAGTACAGCAAAGCATACATTCTAGCGAGTATATTTCTCAAGTCTTTGATATTTCAATCTCGTTTCATTGCTGGCATAACTGCGCATTAGTGCGGTTTAGGTCTAGACCGTTTGCTATATGCTGTCATCATTCATCATCATTTCAGCCCAAAAGACGTCCACTGCTGGACATAGGCCTCCCTCAAGTGTCGCCACATTGACATTTTGGGGGGTTTTGCCATAATCGCCACGCTTGGCAGGCGGGTTGGCGATCGCAGTACGGTTGTTACAAATGCACAGAGAACGCTGCTGCCCATTCTCTGGCAAATCCCTTAGTCGCCTCTTACGACTATATGCTGTATGTATACCTATCAAATTGATTCTAACCCACGTTAAATATTGATGTAAATAGGTTCATTAGAACTACTGGGTACACAGTTTCAGGTGTTAAAAAAAACACTTGGAAATCTTTAAAATGCTTTTTTTTCTACTTCTAAAAATGTGATAACGACATAGCCGGTGTTATTATTGCAATTCTTCGATGTACCTCAGTGTCAATTTCTTGAAAAATCGGTTCATCCGTTTAGATGCCACAGACAGACACACAGATACACACGTCAAACTTATAACACCCCTCTTTATTGGTCGGGGTTTAAAAATAATGTATTATGTAGGTACCTAGACTTATGTCACTTTTTTAAAATTGCCGCTAAGACGAGATTACGACTACATCGACTTCTAAATCGTCATAAATGATGGATAGGTATCGAAGGGCTTATGCACTTATTATAATAATGTAGGTATATTCTTTCAATGCTCAAAAAGTACTGATAATATTGAATTAAATAAGCATTGCGTACTCAACCTTTATCTTATCAGCTAAAAAGATACTTTAAATTACATTATTCTGTCTTACTTGTGAACAAACAATCTGATCATATGACTGCAATCATGTGGTTTGGGCCATAGGTCCACCTTATCTAGAGTTATCAAATAGTTGGGACAAACATTATGTCCTGTTATTATTAGTACACCACTTTTGCACACCACTCTTCTTGCGTGTGTTTCGTATTCTCATTCTTAGAGAGTGGAAGGGATACTAACGCACAAATGGTGGGTCCGTGGCTTACGCCCCCAGTGGTCGAGGCACCTGTGGCCGACGCCCCCGATTCGATTATTTTAATTCAAAGCAATTTTTGATCAAATGTACTGTCTGGCACAAAACTGTTATTACTTTTTTGGACGGATTGCCACATATGGGCGGATTCGTTCTAAAACCACGATCATGGTATTTTTTTTGTTTTCATACTGTTCAGTTAAATTCATGTTATATTAGGAATCGTTGTCCTACAAGCTGTATTATACATGGTGATATTCCTTATGAGAGGTGGCGTAACAAGCCGGTGAAGATTGAATATCTTCGAAGACTTGGGTCCATGGTACCTACATATTTTAGATAAAGATCCGAAAAAGGATAAGTTTGCTGCAAGACGGATCGCAGGTACTTTTGTAGGATACTCAGGTAATGCAAAAGGATTCAAAATATGTTTTCCAGAGCAAAGAAAGTTCATGATTGCGAGGCATGTGAAATTCCACGAAAGTGAAATTCCGAAGCAAGAGACGAGACCGGTGAACTTCACGGAAGACAAAGATAAGGATTTTATCGAAATTGAATTCTTGAGGAATGATGTTTCAGAAACTGACGAACATAGTGTGTGAATGTCAAGAATATCCTGGAGATTATCAAAATGATTGTTTGCCAAGACCTGCAGGAGTTCAATAAGCGTCCTACCTGAACGAAATATTCGAGGTCTACCAGGAGTACTCTTCATCAATCTCTGTTGATCATCATGACTTAAGTTATTTCTTCGGACGCTCGAATTCTCGGGCCAACAACCTACTTGAATCAGCATTTGAATCACTTAAAATTACAATACTCACACCTATTTACACTACACAAATTACCCCTACGATATGCCATTAATTTGATTTCACTTTTCTTACCAATATTACCTGAGCTACATCGTTTTTAAATGTAACATCATAACCATCATTGATTAACTTGGCTACTGAAATAAAATTCGTCCCTAAATCCGGGACATATAGCGTATCGCATTTTTTCTTTTTTGGGAATGGTATCTCGCAGTTCAACCTAGGAAGTTGCCTTTAGCTTTAGGAAAGACGGCGGTTTGAGTCGAAACTTTTTAAGAGTTCTAGTCTCTTTGCTACTCTCCTGGAGGAGGGTGATAGCATCATCGGGAGTGACGAGAGTATGCCTCGGACGGCGAACTGAACTAATGCGCGAGGGTTCGTAACGGGCGGCCGCTGCGATCAAGGGATTACGATATCGAAGAAACGCTTCGAGAGACGTTTCATAAACTGAAGGATGGTGGGCATTCTAAGGTCTACGTGTAGACGGTCATTACGGACATAAAAAGGGGCTCCCGTGACTCTACGTAAGAACCGGTTCTGCAAGGTTTGCTTCCTATGGATGAACTTAGGCTTGGTGTGAGCGTACACGACGCAAGCGTACGTTATAATGGAGTGGATCACCGCGGTATAAAGGCGCAACTTGCACTTGAGTGACAACTTGCTTTTTGCCGAAATCATGAAATGAAGCCTACCCATAGCAAAGGCAGCTCGGTCGCGAGCTGCTTTGATGTGCGCCGCGAAAGACAGGTGGTTGTCAAGTAAGACTCCTAAGTACTTGTCGCGTAATTCAGATTAAGTCTTTATTATTATAGTGAAACACTTTTTTCATTTACTGTACTCGGTGAAAAAACAATAAATCGAATCGGGGGCGTAGGCCACAGGTGCCTCGACCACTGGGGGCGTAAGCCACGGACCCCAAATGGTTACCTCGTATGAACAATTGAACAATTGAATTAATATATATTGATAAATAGTATTTTATAGTTTTAAGCTTTCAGAATGTATGATAATTTGATATAATTTGTGATATTTTGTAATGTACAATAATTTTATTAATGTAAGCTTCGATCAATTGATCGAAGAATGTAAGATAATTTGATATAATTTTATAAATGTATGATAATGTTATAAATGTGTGACAATTTATTAATGTATGATAATTTGATATATTTGAGATAATTTTATAAATGTATGACAATTTTATAATGTAATTTTGTTCATTGATAAATTAATCTAATAATTTATAATAATATTAATGAATTGTTACTGAGATAAAGGGAGCTATCCTCTCTCCTAATGTTGCTGTGCCCGACAGGGTCCATACTGATCTCTAATTTGTTAACATCTTTTAACACATATGGAATGCAATAAATAATTGAGTATTGAGTATAATTGATTGAATTGAATTGGTTACCGTGTAGGCTTTTAACTTTTGCAGGAAACAGCAGTTTTTTTTTTTTTAAATTACTTATGATGTATGTTTTACATCTGACTATTTATACTCTATCTATTTATTTCAAGGAAATATGTATAATGATATTGGGATTATATTAATTGTTTAACTAACTTGCAATCCAGTAAATACCTACTGGATGCTTGTTTTGTCCAATCTATTATGTTGCCGTGCCCTAAGCGGGTTTCATGTTGGAACTTTGCTATATATGTAACAACTAAATGTAAACATATGAATGCAATAAAGAATTTGAGTTTGAGTTTGATCGTTAAAAAACAATATATCTACATACGCACATCACCAATCCGTATGCCAAACGTGATAATTAAATACAAATATACATGTTTGTTTTCTGTGGACATTTATAATTAGGTAGGTAAGAGATCGACAACAGCTGTCAAAAATAAATTCTAAATAAAAAAAAAAAACTAATATCCAGGTGTGAAAATTCCTTCTGATCACTATTAAGTTCTATTAGGTGAATGAGACAGCGTTTATAATCAACTAGCAGTCCGGCGCAACTTCGTTTGCGTCACATTTTCCCCGTTTTCGCAACGTATTTCATTGCTGCTCCACTCCTATTGGTCGTAGCGTGATGATATATAGCCTATAGCCTTCCTCGATAAATGCGCTATCTAGCACTGAAATAATTTTTCAAATCGGACCAGTAGTTTTGGAGCCTATTCAATGCAAACAAACAAACAAATAAAAAACAATCAAATCTTTCCTCTTTATAATATTAGTTTTGATTATAAATGGAACTAACTCAAATAACATCCTGAATCCGTGACCATTATGGCGGGTGCAAATTGGCGCCAAAATTCAATATGGCCGCCATTTTAAACGTTTTCAGGATATTTTATTGAGTTAAGTGTTTCCATTTTGTTTTTTTTTTTATTAACAAGATCTATACAGTACATTATCAAGCGTTTAACTAAAGGTATACATTTATAGTTTCCTTATCGCTTATTACCTACTTACTAGAAATTGTACACAAATTGAAACGATACGGTAGGTACTAAGATTTCAATGATATTGATTTTGAATAATGTAGACGATACATTTTTTTTAATACCTATTATAAGTTGCGCTATGCGCTGCAGTCGCAGACGCCAGGTGCGATTAACAATACAATATTAATAATAATAATAATAATAATTTAATAATAATAACTGGCAACTCTGTGTGTCAACACGTAAAATTATTATCCTTATTCCTTTTTTACCATAAAATATTTATTTTAATACCCAAATTGTTTACCACTGTATTTTAAATAAGTCGAAAACTCATTTAACCACCACATATTTGAAAAATTACTGAAAAGAACCATAACAAATATCCAAAAACAAGACTGAAGTGAAATGACATCTGTCAACGTTCCAACGTCGAAGACGAAATGGAAAAATCATGCGAAAATGGAATGATGTAATTCAATTTTACAATGATAACACGAGCTGCTACACGTCGCGCACGCCCACCGTCCCCGGACTCGTCGCTGAGCTCCGCCCCGCCGCCGCCGGACCCCGGATCACCTGTGTCACCGGCAGCGGCAGTCGCGTCGAGCTCCAGTGACGAGTATTTCTCCCCGCCGACGTCGCCAACACCTGTACGTCGGCCGGGGCGAGGCCGGCCACCGAAAAGCTTGGGACTTAGGGGCCAACCGGCCCCGAGCCGGGTCCCCGCTGCCGGTGGTTGTGTGCCGCGCATGAGATGGACCTATTCCATTAATGAAAACGTCATGCGCGCATACTATGGGTCTACAGAGGGGGGAACTAACCTCACTGCGTACCGTGTTAGGATGCTGTCTATGTTTCAGGAACTTGAACCAACTGTCAACGTTTCGGCCCAACGGTTGTCGGATCAGGTGCGGGTCATCCAACGCAATCACATGTTGGACGACGCCGCACTTGATAGGCTGCGCTCAGAGGTACTGAGCAACCGTATCATCTTGACTTCTTCACAAACCACGACACAAACAAGTTTCGCTGATGATGCCATTCCACCGCGGCCCAATTTTACTGTTGTAGAGGAAGATGATAGGGTTGCCACGGTAAGTAGCCAGTGCAACGACCGATTGAGGAGTGCTCTGGAAGATGCGCTTCGCGATTATCGATCCACTCCTGCCCAACTTAGGCCCCGATTACCACGGTTACCCATGCATAAGAAAAATAGGGCGCTGGTGTGTGCCTTGGACTCGCAACTCAAAAATATATTTGAGCATAGCGAGAACCTCGTTGATACGCACTCGATTTTGTATTGTGGGGCTGTAGCGGCTTGTCGTTTAGCTAACGTCAAATTCCAAAATTATGACGTAGCTACTCGACCAAAACCAGCCGTACCAGCTTGGCAACGCAGGATTGAGTGCCGTATCGACGGGGCCAGGGTACTCATCGGCAAACTATACTGCTTCAGGGAGGGCAACACACGACCACGTGTGATGCGCTTTGTGAGGCGGGCATTCTCGGGGACTGGAATCAGCCCTCAAGAATACATGTCCCGTGTCACAGAGCGCATCGACTTCCTGAAGCAGAAAGTTTATGCATGGGCGAACCGTATTCAGCGGTATAAGCGCAGGGTTGATCGGTACTCGCAGAATCTCATGTTCCGGAGTGATGAAAGGTGGGTATACAGAGATTGGGAGCGACCCAAACAAAATGTGACAGACGTATGCCGTCCAGACGATGCCACTACTAGTTCATTCTGGCGCAGCATCTGGTCGGTGCCCGTCTGTCATACTGAGGCTGACTGGATGCAAGATGTCGAGCGAGTGTGTGAATCTATACCAGAAATGGAAAAAATTATAATAACACCTTTAGATGTTGCCAGAGCAGTTCGTCCGTTACCGAACTGGAAATCTCCGGGACCGGACGGACTGCACAACTTCTGGCTTAAATGGCTGAGTAGTTCACACACTCGCCTGGCATCTCAATTCCAGTCATGCTTAGAGTCTGGGTCGCTACCAGACTTTCTTACAACGGGTGTTACCCACCTGCTTCATAAGTCCGGTGGTCCTGCGGAACCCAGGAATTATAGACCGATCACGTGTTTGGCGACGGTTTATAAACTTCTTACATCCATTTTGAGAGTGAAGATTAACAAGCACATCGATAGTAATTCCATTATGTCGGCCTCTCAAAATGGATGTAGGAATGGGTCCCGTGGTACTAAGGAGTTACTCCTCATCGACATGGCCATTAGCCAACAGGTTCGTCGATCCCGCAAAAATCTGTCGACATGTTGGATAGATTACAAGAAGGCCTACGACTCTGTGCCACATACATGGCTCATGAGGGTGCTGGAGTTGTACAAGATTGATGCAACTCTACGCGCCTTCCTTGGGTCGTGTATGAGGCAATGGAGGACGGTCCTTCGATATCCAGGATGTCGACAGATCCAGGGAAACGATGAGCCTGTATGGATTAAACGGGGAATATTTCAGGGCGACAGTCTAAGTCCTCTTTGGTTCTGTCTAGCCCTGAATCCTCTAAGCACATTGCTGGAGGATTCAGGTCTAGGCTACCGGTTGAGGAGAGGTGGTCAGGTCATATCTCACCTTCTTTACATGGATGATCTGAAACTCTTTGCCCCCAGCAAATTGCAACTGATGGAGCTACTGAAAGTCACTGAAAATTTTAGTAGTGCCATCAGGATGGAATTCGGTGTGGACAAATGTGCAGTCATGTATGTAAAGCGAGGGGAGATTATGGAATCCGAGGGACTTCAGCTCTCTGATTCCATACACCTAAGATCCCGTTCCTCATCCGAAAACTATAAGTATTTGGGTATGTCGGAAGCGTTAGGCATTAACGTAGCTGACATGAAGCAATCGTTGAGGGAGCGCTTCTTTGGTCGCCTAAAGAAGGTACTAAATAGCCTTCTTTCAGGCGGGAACAAGGTGCGCGCCTTCAACGGTTGGGTCATGCCGGTTTTAATGTACTCTTTCGGCATACTCAAATGGACTCAGACCGAACTGGACGCCCTGGATAGGAGAGTTCGTACACTGCTGACCGCAAACCGGATGCATCACCCACGATCATCGGTGATGAGACTGTACATCCCGCGGAAGTGCGGGGGTCGAGGCTTTTTAAACGCGAAGACCCTCCACAACCGCGAGGTGTGCAGCCTCAGAGAATATTTTTTTAAAACAGAGGTGGGTATGCACCGAGATGTGGTCGCAGTGGACAAGGCACTCACCCCGCTGTCCATGGCTAAAGAGAACTGGCGCAAACCTGTAATACTGACTACCGATGACCGCAAGGAAATATGGCAAGGCAAGGTTCTTCACGGGCGCTTTTACCAGGCTCTTCATGGGCCTGATGTAGATTTTCTAGCGTCCGTGTCCTGGTTACGTTTCGGCGACCTCTTTGGGGAAACTGAAGGTTTTGTCTGTGCGATTATGGACGAAGTTATGCTGACGAACAACTACCGGAAACATATTATGAAGGACGGGACGGTGGACGTGTGTCGGGCATGCCACCGTCCGGGTGAGTCCATCAGACATATTATTTCTGGTTGTTCAAGTCTGGCTAACGGCGAGTACTTGCACAGGCACAACCAAGTGGCCAGGATTATTCACCAGCAACTTGCCCTGAAATATAAACTTGTGGAATCTGAGGTACCGTACTACAAGTATGTGCCCGACCCAGTTCTCGAGAAAGACCATGTCACGCTGTACTGGGATCGGCCTATCATTACTGACAGGACTATTGTTGCCAATAAGCCTGACATAGTGGTGATAGACCGATCAGCGCGCCGCGCAATGATAGTCGATGTTACCATCCCGCATGACGAAAACCTCGTGAAAGCTGAGAAAGAGAAGCAGATAAAATATCTCGACTTGGCTCACGAGGTTGTCGATATGTGGAATGTGGACTCGGCTATCATTGTGCCGATTGTCGTAACGGCCAATGGCCTTATGGCCAAGAGCTTCGACGAACATCTGTCGAAGCTCTCACTTGGCAGTTGGATCAAGAGCCAGATTCAGAAGGCAGTACTCCTCGATACGGCCCGCATTGTGAGGAGGTTCCTGTCTCTGCAGCCCTAACCACCGGTAGCTTGGACCCTGCTCCCGATACCGGCGGAAACCTGTTTTTTATATTTTTAAATGTTTTTTTTAATTTATTTTATATAAGAAATATGTAAAAATATAAAAAATGAGAAGAAAAATTAATAAAGGAGATAATAATAATTTCATTTATTTTCAGACACATTGATCCATAATTCTGTTAGTAGGTACACTTAAAAATAATGTTAGTAATGCAAAAATCAGAGACAATAAATACACACAAAACTATACGATTATTATAAATAAATTAACAATCAAAATCATATATCAAAATTAATTAACACAATAATTTGCCATGTCTAATAAAATCTAAACTGACCACAACTAACATTAGAAGTTAAATAATTCAAATACAATAAAAAATAACAATTATAAAAATTAGAATTTCATTCACATCAAATATATATTAAAAATAATTAGTAAGCTAATATAAATAAAATTACAATTAATGATGGCATATGATGAATGACTAATAGTACGCCTGCCTCTGAGTCATTTGTTTGTTTGTCATTACATTAACCATATAACAATGGTTAATGTACCGACAATCAAACCTGTTCGCAAATACGCTCAGGATGGTGTTGGAGGTGGCCCGGAGCCTGCGCCCCAGAGATGTGCACCGCTTCCGCATCAACAAAACAAAAACGCGCGCGCGCGCTTAATAAAAACAACACAATATTTTCTCATTAATGCTAATAATTAAGATATAGGTAATTCATGTACTTATAACTATTTTCCGATGGCCTTAATGACAATATTGTGAGAAATGCTCACACTTCGACGTGATCCAATGCTTACTAATATCATTTATACACTCGGCGTCACAAAAATCGCACCTCTTTAAGAATTCCATACAAACTAACTTTAACCCTATTAATCAATGATAGACGTAATATGACTTTAGGGGTATGAGGAACAGGGTGTAAAGTTCCTCATCCCCCGATGTAAAGGGAGGATCCTCCGGCCAGACAGGTTATGTCAGGTTATGTCTGGCGGGCAACTGCCCGACAGTTGTAGTCGGGTTTTTCTATATACTCTTAAGTCGATGTAAACTTTGCATGTGAGATGTAGGAAATTGATGTTAGTCATTCCGTCGTGTCATAGATGGCGCTGTAGTACTTTTTGTAGTAAGTTGCTTTTTGTTGGGTTTGTTGGTTTTGTTGGTTGGGCCCCGGAGACCGGAGGTCGATAGTCGAATGAGTCTTGTAGTATTTTGCCATGCCAGTTTTTATAGCTCGTTGCCGCATTGTTCACGGTGAGTCGGAACAGTCTGCGGTGGTGAGGCGAACCCCAGTGAGTCGGGGCCGGCGCTGCGTTTGCTCCAGTGAGTCGGACGTGGTGCAGCGCCGCGATGTGGCAGACAGCTAGAGAGGTGTCGGCCGGGAGGTAGAAGCTCTCGACCGGCCGAAAGTGCAGTGTGCTGTGCCATGGTCGCTTGAAGAGAGGCTGAGGGTGCTGGCCAGGAATGCGCTTCCGCTGCATGCTGGTGGTCAGGAATACCCATTTGAAGCTGGCTGGCTGTGAGACTCGCTGCTCGAAGTCTTGAGGAAGTGATGTTGATGATTATGACGTCACGTTGCTCGAAGGCTGCGCTGACGTCCATTTCGGGGTCACCAGTTTAGGGGTATGAGGAACAGGGTGTAAAGTTCCTCGATACTCCTTAGAAAAGGGAGTATCCTCCGGCCAGACAGGTGTTGTGTCTGGCGGGAAACTGCCCGACAGTTGTAGTCGGGTTTTTCTATATACTCTTAAGTCGATGTAAACTTTGCATGTGAGATGTAGGAAATTGATGTTAGTACTTCCGTCGTGTCATAGATGGCGCTGTAGTACTTTTTGTAGTAAGTTGCTTTTTGTTGGTCGCTACATGACTATAGGGTATCATTGGAAATGTAATTTATTAAAATTTCAAAATACAATCAAATAGCAATAGATTTGTTTATTTTTTTTACTAGGATATAAAAAAGCAACCTTATGCAAATGATTAAAACGTGTATTTTTATTTTAACAGCAAAAATTAAAACAAAGTCCTAAAAACAACTTAAAACATAGTGTTATCCCCCCTAGCCCTGATGACTGCTTCCATGCGTTCTCTCATGGACCTAATCAATGTTACAACAGTCTCTTGAGGAATGTTGTCCCATTCTGCAACGACGGCATCCTGGAGTTATTGGAGAGTGGTGGGGGCAGGATCACGTGCTCGTACTCGCCGTTTCAGTTTATCCAAAAGGTGCTCAATAGGATTCAGGTCTGGACTTCGCGCCGGCCAGCGCATAACAGCGATCTCAACTTCTTGCAGGTAGTCTCTTACAATTAATGCGGTGTGACAGCGGGCGTTAGCGTGCATTAACATGAACCCACTGCCAACAAAACCAGCACAAGGGACCACGTGCTCCTCTAAGATCTCTGTTATGTACCGAGGAGCAGTCAGCGACCCTTGCCCGCGAGCACTTCCAGTCCGAGAAACACACACAAGGTTCGTTTTGCCGTCGATTGACATGCCGCCCCAGAACATGCACGAGCCTCCCCCATATTGCACTTGAATACAGGCCTGAGCGAATCGTTCTCCTTGCCTCCTATACAATCTTTTACGCCTGTCGTTGCAGAAAAGACACACGCTCGTCTCATCCGAAAAGAGCACAGCCTTCCATTGATCAATTGTCCAATCCACATGCTCGCAGGCAAATTCCAACAGGTCTTTCTTATGCTGTACAGTAAATTTTGGCCCTGTAGCTGCCCTGTGAGCTGCAATTTTCTTCTCCTGCAATCTTCTTCTAATCGTAGACATGCTTACAGAAGTTCTGCGAGCTGATCGGAGCTGTTGTTGCAGCTCAACAGCATTGGAGAACCGATTTCGTAAAGACGTCGAAACAATGAAGCGATCGTTTCTTTCGGATGTGCTGCGTTGTCTTCCAGATCGATCGTTGGAACACTCTTCGAATGGAAAAACGACTCAAGTACAGTTGACGAGCATCATCACATTGCCGCATCCCTGATTGCAGTAGTGCAATGACTTGAGCGGCTTCATCTGCAGTGGATCCATCTTCAGGGTATTTTTCTTGCTGTAGCTGTTCACGTGTGTTCACTTCGAAGGTTGGATAGCGAATGACCCATATTCGTCGAGAAATCGCTACCCCGGCAGGGGGCGCGGCTGGCGGGATATGGGCAAGCCCTTTCCCGTTTCCCGGGTCGCCCGTTTTATACCTTTTTAAGTTGGTGCAATTAGTAGACGTTGTAATGCGTATTTTGACAACATTTTTGTTAACGTTACGTGCTAATGAGATTCGTTGTGTTTAGGAATTCTAAGTATTATTAATTTAAAGCTCGTTAAACATACTTTTAATTGACACCAATATTAATTAGGTTTAATGTATCCTTCGATGGTAGGACATGCTTGAAACAAATTTTCGGAGAGGTGTGATTTTTGTGACGCCGAGTGTATATGTTTTTAAGTGTTAGTTCAAATGAGTATCTATCGTATGCAATGCTCTGTATGGTGTCGGACGTAAAGAATAGCACCATCCCATATCTTCCCGTGGGTGTCGTAAGAGGCGACTAAGGGACTTGCCAGAGAATGGGCAGCAGCGTTCTCTGTGCTTTTGTAACAACCGTACTGCGATCGCCAACCCGCCTGCCGAGCGTGGCGATTATGGCAAAACCCCCCAAAATGTCAATGTGACTTGGGGGAGGCCTATGTCCAGCAGTGGACGTCTTTTGGGCTGAAATGATGATTATTATGATATACACCGTGGCATTTTAATCGTCTTACAAAGGTGGTCCACTCAATGTATCCGACATAAAATACCTCCAGACACGATTTTTTTTTTTTTATTTGCAATAGTAATTTCTTATTATTGCAATAGTAAGAAACACATTTTTGCAATAGGGGGAATGAACTCTGTTAAAGATGCCGCCGCTTCAGTCCGTGCCGCCTTTGGAACGCAATGCTCGGACCGCGCTCATAACAGGGTGTTTCAAACTACGTCATGCGTCATAATAATAAATAATATTTTCATTTTTTTAATTATTCAAATGTTCATAAATATGTTTTTTTTTATTATGAATGTTTACTAATCATTGGATACATGAAGTGGGCTGCCGTTGTAAGACGATTAAAATGCCACGGTGTATACAATTGCTATTATGACGATGTACCTAAACAATAATATGAAGAGCTTTTGAGTTGAAGTGATTATTATGTCTGTTAAAAATGGGCTTGGTTGTTTGTTAAAGATAGGCCGTGTTCAAATTGAAGCGTTGAAAGGCCTCCTTAGAAAATATTTTTCAGCATTTTCGTACGATACGTCCACTTATTAAAATAAATATTGGATGTGGGAATAACCTCAGTGATGGTATTTTCGTATAACACATCAACATTTCGCCTTTTTTACTTGAATAACAGGTAAGGTCAATACCGTCAACAAAAACCAAAAATATTTTATTTTTATCAATCTATATGTAATTCTAATGTGATAATTTGTATGTCTTAATTATGACAAAACATAGCGCACACTCTATTCATTTATGTAAACACCTATGTAAACACCTATGTTTCACAAATAAACTGATTGATTGATTGATCAATTTTATACTTTGCACTTGCAAATCAACTGCTTTTTACTATGATGATATTTGATTTTAATTCTTTAATATTGTTGTACCTATGCCCGATACAATGATAAAAAAAATTGTTGTCATAATACGAGTAGGTATGTAGATAGTGCTGAACTTTTGAGCACACAGTAATTTTTGAAGATTCATTTACATTTAAACGAATTATAGATTAATTTGCAATGTAATTGCATTTAACCAACACTATTGATTATTATTATGTAAATAATAATAATATATATATATGATTATTATTATGTAAATATTAATATTATGTAAATAATAATAATACATATTTATCAATCGGTAACATAACCCCTAAGTATACAATGTTTTTTTTGTGTATCTACATAAATAAATAAAGACTCATGATCGATATCAATAACTTTTTCACTTAGTTACTAAATGAATTACTTATCGGACAAGCCAGATACCCGGGGTCCGATAAGTAATCATTCGATTCGGTAACGATACCTAATCATTATCAAAGTACTGGATACTTACCTACCTATCTCCATTATTTTATCATTGTTTATGGTGGGATGATGTAATTTCAGGTAGAATACCTATTATCATGTACCTATATTTATAGTAGTAGTTGTGTAGTTCCTGCCTAAACCCATAGGGAAAAAGCGTGCGTCCATGTAAGTATTATTTGTTATTTTTGTTACTTATCTCCCTAACGTCCGGAACATACTTATTTCAACTTGTATTTCCCTTGGGACCATGACGTTAGAGGCTAACATGACACCATCAATTTATTCGTAAGGGCATTTACATTACGTTATTAAAGGAATCCCATCAAACTAACGGTCTTTCCCCAGGCACCAGTGTTTAAATAAATTAATAGTATTCATAAGGAAATAATACTTCTATCTCTACCTATATAACATATATATAGGGTGACTGGTAATTAGTGACCGATACCTAAAATTTTGATTCTACTCATGATAACAAACAAATTTCCCTAAGATTTCTTTTTTATACTCATTCACTTTTATCACAACAGCCGTATGAAATTCGCGCGCGCGTGCGCCTGTGTCCTATCAAGCCGCCTGACGCCGCGCGCCGTTCTATCTCATTACTATCGTACTGTGTAACAGTGGGTAGGCAGAGCACCCGCGCGGCTCGCAAGCCCGCTCTGTAAGCTGCAGCCAGCAGCCGCTTATTATTATTATTATAAGTGTACTGTCCCACTGCTGGAAAATTATAAATATGTTAATTACGCAACATAATATAATCACAGTGGTTAGTCAAAATTAAATTATATTTATAATATGGTGGGCTGGTGGCTATCTGTAATGATATAATCGATACGATACGAATAAAAAACTATACGTAATTGATAGGAGTCATGCAAGATTTCAGCTGCCAATGCCAAGCCAAAATGCTTTGTATGTTTACTGTTTTCATTTTGTATGCACGTCACGTCCCTGTGACAAATAAATATGTTTTCTTTCTTTTCTTTCAAAACCGTACTTGACAAAATCGCAGTACTTACTTAGGTATAAGTACATCTACGTATTTTTTTGTGCGTAATAAAGTTCTATATGTACGTAATATTTAGAATATAACGCAACAAACGCAGTGATGCTAATTTTATTTTATAACCATTTACATATAACTTCTTCTTCTTAGGGTATCGATGACAAAAAATCAAATATATTTATCATAACAAAAACATAACATCACGCCTGTAATCCCCGAAGGTCTAGGCAGAGGTGTACCCAATTGTACCTACACCCATAGGGAGCGATCCTATTGCCATCACCCACCCACAAATCCAGACTCGTCGTGGCTGCTACTACGAAATGCCTAATGGAAAAACCCCATAACACTTTGCCAGACCTAAGAATCGAACCTAACCTCGTGCTCAGCAATCGATCTTACTACCACTAAACCAGTCAATCAGCTCCACGTATTTTTCTATCGTATAATAACATTCCTACCGATATAAAATACGTAGGTTTAAGTACTTTTATGTTCTCTTATCAGCGTGTTGTTTAACTTATTGAGTATTTGACATTGATTCGGTGAGGTGCAGGCCAATTCTTATCACATTTCCGTCTTTTCTTTGTTGACGAAAAGGAGGTTGAAACCGTGAACGTTACCTAGGTAGGCACGCACGGCGAATAATCAAACTATACAGAACCAGTTTATGCGTATCTCTCACTAGCTGTCCAGCGCAACTTCGTCTGCGCCACATTTTCCCCGCTTTCGCAAGATTTTCTATTGGTCGTAGCGTGATGATATAAATCCTTCCTCGATAAATCAGCTATCTAACACTGAAAGAATTTTTCAAATCGTACCAGTAGTTCCTGAGATTAGCGCGTTCAAGCAAACAAACAAACAAACTCTTCAGCTTTATAATATTGGTACGGTATAATTTATTCATTTAATCAAATTACAATGTTAACATTAAAAATGTATCTAATTAAGTGCACTTGACTTAATGCTAGTTAAGAAAAACAAAAAGGTGTTGCAACCAGCACCCTTACTAAGTTATTAAATAACTTGTATTATGGGAAAAATAAATATATACAGGGTGTAACGGAAAGGGTATATACATACTTAAGGGTGTGCTACAGACTATCAAACTGAACATGTTTGTCCAGCGGACAAACATCGTACCAGCGAAAAAAATATCAGCTGCTCCATACATTTGGGTCGAATAGGTATTGAAATTTTGTATCGGGCAGCTGATATTTTTTTCGCTGGTACGATGTTTGTCCGCGGGAGAAATTTGTTCAGTTTGATGGTCTGTAGCACACCCTTAAGTATGTATATACCCTTTCCGTTACACCCTGTAGATTGCTGTGTTGGAAAGCTACAGAAAGCGAGGCCATGTTTTACTGTAAATGTATAGCTTAATATGTCCCTAATATATAGCTAATATAGCTATTCAAGCGTTTCTTACCATTACACATATTGCGAAGTTTTATGCCTATTCGATCGAGTTACGAGCCTGCATAACTTCAATTTGTATTTATTGAAACGGAACTATCAACATCTATTGGAGAACGTTTATTTATTTATGTTCACACAAAACACTTAACAGGCTTAAGGTACAAGAGCACAAAGGCTGCTTATTTCAAAAGAAATTTCTTCCAGCGGACCCGCGAATGGAAAGTTGGATTACAAATGTAGACACAGTGTGTACAAAAGATAACACTAAAAAATTAAAGTAGAGCTTAAAACAAACATTATACCTATATAAAAATAAACAGACATACAAATATAAAAAAACAGTAAATATATACCTATAATATATATCAGAATATTACAGTAACATTCGATACTGTAAATAGAAGTTTACTAACGCTTCCGAGTAGATATGTCTCGGTGATTAAAATTCACAGTATGGTCACTGATTGCATTTAATTTTGCTTATTAGGTCATTATTCATTGATCAGCTGTTCTGATCAATCTTCAGGTTAAACCGCGATGTCTAACTAGTTGGTCTGTGGATGGGTGACCAGCTATTTATTAGCCTTAGACAGTCGTTACAGGTAGTCAGAGGCCCAAAAGTCTGACAACCAGTCTTACCAAGGGGTATCGTATTACCCAGTACTAACTAGGTTGTGGAGGTCGAATAGGCTGTCGCTCCATGTAAAATTTGTTGCTAATTGCATCTGGTTAGACTGGAAGCCAACCCCAACATACTTGGGAAAAGGTTAGGCAGATGATGAATTGGAGTTATTATTAGCTATCAGTTGGATGGATATTAATATGTGAACAGCAGCTTCCCCAACAACGTTAGCTTCATTTGCTTGACCACATTTCCTATCAAATCTGCATAGTGACACTGTTGAGAGCCCACGTGGTGCTGGTTTAATTAAATAACATATCAAATTATTTGTATACACAATCGGACATTATTGCACGATACCAGGCTATCTATCAAACAAGTTGATAATGTTTTGTAACATGTGACGGACATAAAACGCAAATCTTACGCGAAAAATGTAGCAATTGTTTTAGTATTCAATTTACGTACTTATAAAAAAAGTATTTAGGCATGTTTTCGAAAATAAAAATGACGGTTAAACGCGATGGGATCCCTCTTTCTTAATTATGTAGCATTTCAACAAGGTTTCAGGTGAAGAAACTTTCTCTAACTTTTTAAATAAGAATCAAGACTTAAAAACAAAAGATTACCTTTTTTTAAGTATCGGACAGAGACGCAAATAAAACTACTCAATGCAGAAAAATCCCAGCAGAAAATTTGCAGGAGTTTACGACCTTGTTTTTAAAACTTAAAGTTATGCAACATTTATATACTAATAAGATTTTATTTGGTATACAAGTCGGTAGGTATGTAGAGTAAGACTGCATAGAATAGGATTTAGAGTACCTATACAAGGTGTTGTTTTGCATCCTCGTCAAAATTCAGGATGTTGTCACAAAAGACATAAATAATCAATATAAATTACGGTACCTAGTAAATTATTACAAAACACTGCGTTTTTTTGTTGTTTAAATTTGTCAATATTTCAGAATAACCCCCTTAACGTGGTTTAGGGATTATAAAATTATCGAAAAAACGTTTGAGGTTTTTTTGTTTGTGTGTAAGCGACGTTATAAAGCGGGGATCAGACGGCGCGTGTTTAAAACACGGGTGGTTCACAGTTACCGATTTCAGTTAATAAATAAAAATAATAAAATTACCAACTCATTTTATTATTGATTCGGGTCGAGAATCATTAGCATAGTTACCTCCTAGAATTTGACGAGGTTGCAAAACAACACCTTGTATAGGACTAAGGCGGAAATTATCGAAGATACAGCCCTGAGTAAGGAAAGAAATAGCAAGAATCCGAACGTATTTTAAATTAAAACCCATTTCATTTGTCTATGTCAATGATGGTTTAGCAAAAAAAAACACGACATTTTGTTTTTAATCTGTTATCTTTTAAAAACAAATAAATGAAAACAATGCGCGCATTTTGAGATTAAGTGGAAATAATTAAGTAATTACAGATAAATAGTATTTTATATTTGCTAGATATTTATGTTTATACTTGCTCAATATTTATTTCATATTTGCCGTGCGTTGTTGAAGATTAGTTATAATGTTACCTAATTACACAAACAGTGTTTCTGATAAAAACAATATTAATCTTTATCATACGTTATATAAATAGATATAATATTACGCAGCAGATAAGACAGACATATCCTTTAAAAACATTGAAATACAAGTTCAAGGTTTTTTCAGAACTAGGTCAGAAAAACGTACATATTTCAGGTGTCATATAAGTAGTAGAAATTTAAGAGGTAAACTTTCTTAAAAAAAAAACAGTCAATCCATCAACAGTTTTAAAACACAGTTTTCCCAACAAAATAAATATTAAATCTATTTATAATTTGTCGTTTAAATTCCCGACGGCATCGCGACCATCCGTTTAATCCACTTGGTACAATAAATACCGCAATACACTCAAAACTCAACCCTCTCAATACTTAAACGTACCGATAAACGGTAAAAATCGAATAACCACCATTAGACAAAAAAATATTACTTACGAGTCACAATTACAAATGTTGTCTTTGAACTTTTACGCGCGCGTTTGTCGTGTAAAATCTGTAGAGGTGTGTTATCTACGTTACGTTTAGTGGCACGCGTGCGATACGGCCGGTGGTTTGAGCGGTACTGGCGTGGTTGTATGTTGTTTACTACCAGTACTAGCGCCCGCCTCCCGCCCGCCCATGCGACGAAGCCCTAACAAAATAGTACGGAGCCTATGGGAGTATAGAATTAATCACATTTAAAACCGAGTGGGTTACCGAATAATTATACTTACTCAAATAACATCCACCCTGTATTTCCAGTAGGGTTAGACAAAGGTGTGTCTACTTTTTTAATTTCGGTTCACAGTTTTATCGCTGGTCATTTGCATGTGGCTGAGATGAGAATGCTAAGGGGGATGTGAGGTGTTACGCGAATGGATAGAATAAGGAATGAGTACATTAGAGGAAATCTGAAAGTGGCACCTGCGACTGAAAAGATGTGTGGAAATCGGTTGTCGTGGTATGGGCATGTCATCATCATCATTTCAGCCGAAAGACGTCCACTGCGGGACATAGGCGTCCCCCAAGTGACGCCACATTGACCGGTCACGTGCGCCTCGCATCCAGCGGATCCCCGCAACCTTCACCAGGTCATCGGTCCACCTAGTGGGAGGCCTTCCAACGCATCGTCTTCCGGTTCGCACGGTATGGGCATGTGATGCGGAGGAATGAGGAAAATGTCGTGAGGAAAGTTTTGAGTATGAATGTGGATGGGTATAAGGGTAGAGGAAGACCAAAGAAACGATGGATGGGCTGTGTGAAGGATGATATGGCAAGAAAGGAGGTGTCTTATGAGATGGCAAGTAAGAGAGAAGTATGGAAGAAGAAGACGTACTGGGCCGACCCCAAATAAATTGGGATAAGGGCAAGAGAATTATGAGTTTTATCGTTGGTCTTGTGATCGGTGGTGCTAGCGCGGCTATTGAGCATCAGGTTTTGGGTTCGATTCTTGAGAATCGGGCTAAGTATTCGTGCGTTGCTTCTTAGTCTGAATTTGTAGCCGGTTGATGGCAATAGGCTTGCCCCTTAATAAAACGGGAGTCATTATAACTGGCGAAATGCTGGTATGACGGCGACACATCGAGATTTCCAGTATAATATAGCATCGGTTTGTATAGATATCCCGTACAATGCAAGATCCGCATAAACTGGTTTTGTAAAGCTAGAAAGGGCAGTCCAAGCGTTTTGTTATGTAATGGGTTGTATTGAATCCTTAATAGACGTTTAACATCGTGAGTGATTGTTTTTAACGAGTTTCTCGTTTACGATAATTGAATTCCAGTTCAAGTCCATATTTAATCTGATCAGTATACGAGTACTGTGTGAAACTGGCTTTATTGCCACTGATTGTGACACTGACATAGGGGTTTAATGTTCTTGATTGAATTATTTACGATGCCGATAAACGTAGGAAATTGAGCTAATCCATTAAATTATTATTTAGAGCAGAAAACAGCGGTGGTCCAGTGGCGGCAGCCCCGACTTACGAGCAGTAAGCCGAGGGTTCTAACCCAGGCAGGCGCATTACTTTATGTAATTTATTTCATCACCACTGTTCTCAAAAACGGCGAAGGAAAACATCGTGAGGAAACCGGCATGTCATAGAACACTGGACCCGCGTGGTGGACTACAGCACACTCCTTTTCATAGAGAGGAGGCCGGTGTCCCAGCAGTGGGAACATTATAGGCTGATGATGATGATGATGGTTTAGAGCTATACTGTAGCCAATTTATTCACACTAAAGCTATAAAAAAGCGAAGTTCCCTAGGTCTAAAATAACACACGTCTAATGCAAAAATATTTAAAAAACATAAACATTGTTTAGCTGAGCTGACTTGAAACGATTATTTTTTTAATCATAAAAATATTAAACTTGATCAAATATAATATTCAATTTAATATTCATATCTTCTAAACATTCCATAATATTTAAACCTATAGGGCTCAAGATATATAATGTCGTTAAAGCTAAGGTACAATTTACAGACCCGTTTGTAGTAGTTTGTCGTAGTACCAACCCTTCGGTGCTACGCGAGGCGTAGAGGGCGCAACCCTGCGCAGTCGTAGCGGTTCGTAGCAAAGAATTAGTAAGCATTAGCAAATTCTGATTTAATATAGGATTATGATCAAGATTATTTAAAACATGCGTTGAACTTATGGACACAGAAAATGTTACAAAGCAAAAAAGGTAAAACTGAAAATGCTTAAGTAGATACTAAAAATCATTAATTTAATTATTATAATTCTGTTATGTAATACGGTGTATTTGTGTTTCTATAAAATACATAACTCCAAACTGCTCGATTCCCGTCAGCAAGCTGATAAATCTACCTATCTTCTACTCTGTGTCTCTGGCAGGTGGCAGGACAGTTATTAGGGTTCCGAACTAACGGGACCCTATTACTGAGACTTCTCTGACCGTCCGTCCGTCCGTCCGTCCGACGTTACCAGGTTGTATCTCATGAACCGTGATAGTTAGCCAGTTGAAATTTCTACAGATTATGTATTTTTTTTGCCGCTTTGACAACATATACTAAAAACATAATAAAATAAATATTAAAGGGGGAGCCCCCTTTCGTGCGCGAGTCCGACTCGCACAACAAGGTGGAATATAGTCTGAGACCTCTACAGTACCTATAATTTATGGAGCAAGATAACGCGCAGCCGGTCGGCATTTTGGAATGTATGGAGATATAAATTCTTGATACAAAAATCGCTCGGGTTAGCACACACGCTTACTTTGTGCCGAACAGATTTGAAAACGAATGATCTAACCCAGCACGTGTGCTTCGCGTCAGCTTTGTTGTCCAACAAAAGCTTATGGTACAAGGTGGAAAGTCACATTGATCCGACCGTCTGTTATTATTGCCCTCATCTCAACCCAATTTATTTATGGTAGGCACAGTTTCGACAGAGATTCCCTTTCAAGTCATAGAACAGATTATCGCAATGCAAGCAAGCCATGCAATGGATGAGGAATTTTCTTCAAAATCTTTCGTAAGTATTGTGATTGAGAGTATGTTATACTAGCTGTCCGACGCAACTTCGTTTGCGTCACATTTTCCCCGTTTTCGCAACATTTGCATTACTGCTCCACTCCTATTGGTTGTAGCGTGATGAAATATAGCCTATAGCCTTCCTCGATAACTGGGCTATATAACACTGAAAGAATTTTTCAAATCGGACCAGTAATTCCTGAGATTAACGCGTTCAAGCAAATAACTCTACAAACAAACTCTTCAGCTTTATTATTAGTATCATCATTATCATCATTTCAGCCGAAAGACGTCCACTGCTGGACATAGGCCTCCCCCAAGTGACGCCACATTGACCAGTCCCGTGCTCCTCGCATCCAGCGGATCCCCGCAACCTTCACCAGGTCATCGGTCCACCTAGTGGGAGGCCTTCCAACGCATCGTCTTCCGGTTCGCGGTCGCCATTCCAGAACTTTTGTGCCCTGCCCATTGCCACTTAAGTTTGGCAATTCTTCGGGCTACGTCGGTAACCTTGGTTCTCTTGCGGATGTCCTCATTTCTGATTCGATCACGCAAGGAAACTCCGAGCATAGCCCTCTCCATTGCCCTTTGGGTGACCTTAAGCCTTCTGATGAGGCCCATTGTGAGCGACCAGGTTTCGGTCCCGTATGTAATCACTGGCAACACACACCGGTCATAGACTTTCGTCTGGAGACACTTATTAGTATAATATTATTTTAATAGTATTTGTTTAAATTAGATTTAAAACTCAGCACAAAGCCCACTGCTACAGCATCCATAACACTGAAACTTTTATTTTTCAGGCATCTTTCAGCGATTACCAATAAAATATATAAATCAATAAAAAATCACTAAAAATAAATTTAGATGCGCCTGCTTTTGAATCCATCATCACGTAATAAAAATAATATTTAGACATGATCATAAAAATATAACAATTTGGAGTGTTGTGATCGTTTGGCTGATCATAAATGTGTCATCAAGATATTGCAGATGTTGCAATGAATCTCCGTAGAAGTAAAATATACACATATCTATTTTTAATTCAATTAAAGCCCTAACTCTACATATCTAAATCTTAATTTCGTAACGCATTTTTTTTGTCGACGATTTGTCGACGTTTTGTATGTACCCATGTAGGCCTATGTGAAATAAAAATATTGTGATTCAGTTTATTTTTGTCAATTTTTATTTACCCATCACTTAGCTCTTGTCTCGCATTTTGTACATAACAATAAGTTAACAATAAGTTAGGTACTTAAAATAAGAGTTAATTACTAAACCGTTTTTTATTCGCCGATGTTACTATGTTTTAAGTATTATACGCCCTGGTCTTTGATGCTCCCGATTCCGCGATGATCTATTTATTCCCGACAATAGATACAAAAAAAAAATACTAAGATGCTGTAGGAAGTATTACGAGAAGGAAACCTGGTGGCCTACCATGACGTCCTTAAACATTATTGTTTTATTCCTTTTCCAGTGTGCGAAAGAGATGGCGCTAGACATCCTGTATAGCTTCGTCTCTTTCCCAAACTGTAATAAGAGTAAAACAATACTGCTTTAAGAGGTCATAGTAGGCCAGCAGATTGAATAACATGTTATCATAAAAAACGGTTCAAATGACCTATAACATTATGAAGTGGGTACACATGACAAAAATCAAGCTAAACATAATCATACGGATATACCAATCGGATATCTCATTGTACGGGAAATCTATACAAATCGAGACCATGTTATACTGGAAAAGTATAGCTTGGTGTGTCGCCGTGTGTACATAAATAATAAAAAAAAAACAAATACAAATAAATACAAACGAATTTTTCTGTTATGGTCACATGCATGAAGTAGATATGCCTAAAATACCAACAAATAAAGTTTTTATTGACATTAACAATTACATTTTGATTATCACTCGGTGGACTTTGCACCTTCTTTGATTTTGGTGACTTGCGTATTTATTTTTAATATTATCACATTAATAACTCAGAAGCTGCTAACGTAAACGTCAAATATATCAATGACAAATATGAATATATTTCCAAAACCGGTCGTCGGCTTCGTGCAGTCATTTAGAAGCGCCGCGAGTGCTTGCTGAATTTGTTATTAGTTTAATGGCTAGACACATCACGCCATTCTGTTGAAATTTCACACCATCTTTTGGTATAAATAGAGCTAAAAAAACATCACACAGAATTACTACTTTTAAGTTTTTTTTTAAATATATAATTATATGTTACTAGCCAAAGACATTCAAATATTTACAAGCGATAGATGGGCAAGACGAAGAAAATCGTAATCGATTACTTGTTACTACTTAGTACCAAATCGTTCATAGGCCTGCTTGTCAGTTAGCATTCGTGTGTCAACATCGAAAATATTCGGGATCTAAATTTTTTTATGAAAATATTCCCAAAGTTCGCTCTATAAGTTTTTTTTCTCTCCACTAGCACTACCAGCGTGCTATTCTGGAATAACTCGATCGATATGTCGACCGTCGAGATATCACTTCTATGTCAACTATAAAACAGTATCATTTAGGTAGTGGTGTGGTAGTTAACTAGCTATACAGGTCGTCTAGCTCTATCTCTTTCCCACTCTGGAATAAGAAAAAAACAATAATGGTTTAAGACGTCATGGTAGGCCTCCAGTTCTGAAGATTATCGCAACCGCAGATTGCAATCGGCAGCGGCAATGCAGCCTTACACTGCCGCACCCCCAGGTTTCAATGCAAATAGAAATTTAAGAACCTATAGAGAGATTATCAGAAGAACTGCTAAAGAGAAAAGGTGATTTCTTAATTTTGTAAAGCAAAATGTCGTGAACTTCAACCAACTCATCTGTGCAGGCGGGAAAACATAAAACTAAAATAATTGTACCAATTTTGACATATCGATGCAATTTTTCTAGACAAGCAGCGTGATCTTGCCGCCGACGCCAACGGAATCGTACCTTTAGACGAGACATTGACGAATTCAAGAGTGAGTTCGTATGGAATAGACGGGTAGGTGTCACCTTACAAAAAAAACTCTAATCTATTTTAGATAATGTGATTTCTGGCCTCGTTTCAACATTAAATTTAACATGTACCTTCCGATATGTACATGTAACATATTCAAAATATTTTGTAATGGTCGAGTTACTTGCTGAAAATCACGTGCTGTTGGGCAACGAAAGATAGTATGCTGTGAGTCAGTAGTTTATTATGCCAATCAAATAACCTTTCTTGTGAAATGAAACTTTTCCACAATGTATAGAATTATCTAGACAGTGACATTCTAATAACGAAAGCGATGATGAAAAAGAAAAAAATGTTATTAGCACTGAATAGACATAAGCTACCAATAAGCATAAAATGTTAATCCTGTTGCATATCGTTGTAGTTTTTAAGGTTCCGAACCCGGGTCAAACGGGACCTACCTGAGACTTTGCTGTCCGTCCGTCCGTCTGTCACCAGGCTGTATCTAATGAACAGTGGTAGTTAGCCAGTTGAAATTTCTACAGACTATGTATTTCTGTTGTCACTATAACAACAAGTACTTAAAACAGAATTAAATAAATATTACCCCTTACAAAAAAAGTAATTTTTTGCTCGTTTTTATAAATAGTACTGAACCCTTCGTGCGCGAGTCCGACTCGCACTTGGCCGGTTTTTTTTTACTTTTTGTTAGAGCGTATGTTATGCATCGTTGTCCCTTCCACGCTACCCTGTATACCTCAATTATTTCTACTTACGTCTTCATTCTTTGTTCCTCTATCCGCCACTCTTGCAGGATCTCGACAAGATTTTGGGGTGGTCAAATTGCGACCAGAAAACCCACAGGATGCTAATACAAGCACTAATAGCAACACAATAGTACTCTCCATTTTGACACGAATACACTTTATCGAATGTTTAACGAAACGTGATGGATAGACTTTTATACATAGGTATATAATGAAATACCTATTTAATTATGCAATTCCTATTCATTAAATTCTTAGTGGCAGTTTGACTACTAGTCTGGCCTTAAGGGACTGGTATCTTCACTTGTTCACTTGTCTGTGTACGGAAACAGGAAATACACAGATGATATTGCTATGAACTAGGTCTTGGTCGTAGACCTAGCTACGCATCTTTAATATCTCTATAGAATATAACATCCAGAACGAGGTGATCCGACAGAGAACCATTTGTAGATATAGCTCACAGAATAGGTAAGCTGAAGTGGCAATGGGCCGGCTATTTTAAGGCTCCCGCAGAGAGGCGCCACGCGACACGCGCGACATAAACTCGGTGAAACAATTTCTATGAAAACGCAAGCTACTGTTCACACAGGCGCGACGCGACGCGTTTCAGATTTTATTATCTCTTTTCGAGAGCGCGGCACGCCACGACTCACTCCTCGACAAAAGATTTGTAGAACATTTTGTATGCAGCCGTGCCTGCCGCGCTCAAGTTACGTAAATATACAAAAAACAAATTTACATATTTTCGATCGCTTTTTGAAACGTTAGGATGTAGTAACCGATTCGATGCCGAGCCGCGCAGCGTAGCTGCAACACCGCTATGCCGCGGGTCGCACCGCGTCGCGCCTGTATGCAGGAGCCTTTAGCCGTAGAATCGATGACCACTGGGGTAGACGTGTTTTTGAGTGGACACCGCGAAGCGTAACAAAAAAAAAAGTAAGCGTAAGCGGACGCCCTCAGGCACGGTGGAGCGACGATCTTCGCAGGGTGGCTGGTATAAACTGGATGAGAGTTTTAGTTAAGTGGCATGCGATTGGGGAAGCCTATGCCTAGCAGTGGACTGTTGTAGGCTGATGATGATGATGATGATAGAATATAACTATGTGTGGGTCACCATAATAATCCGCTGGCTTCGATAAGTTCAGACATGAATGTGGCTCAACCAGTTTTAGGAGGGATATTCCAGAATAGTTGCGTTTGATGTCTTATGATACTCATTCTTGATTTTGTGTGCTAGTCGAGTCTATAGTCGATCCACTTTTTTCTTGTCTCTCCTTTAAAACACAAACAATATCCAACAGTAGTATGGAATTATAGCAACCGTCAATTTGAAAAATTGGGTTATTAGTTTATTTTGTACAGAGACGGTCAGCACAGAAAATGAAAGTTTAATTCCCATCTAACTTTGTAAAGGGGTCGTCTAACAGAATAATTTAAAAGAAGTTTAGAAAAGTGCTTCTTATTGCTTTTTAACGATTATTTATTACTTTACATCGTTATTAACACTCCAGGCAATTCACATTACGGGAATCAATTCAATTGGACACACATTGTTGTATCTCTTACGTCATATGTAAATGAGTGAAGACATAGGGAAATAGGTACCAAAATTTTGTTTTTAAAAGGTTCTATTTTCTAAAAAGGGCGAGAAAGTACAAAACAAAGTCGATTCCCGCCATCTGTTCGCTTAGATCTTAACTACTCAACGGATTTTGATGAGGTTTTCATCAATAGACAGAATGATTCAAGAGGAAGGTTTACGTGTATAATTTATACCTGAAAAACGGTTGCGGGCACCAGCTAGTAACATACAAGCTGGTGTTTTGCAATCTCGTCAAATTCACGGAGGTTACTTGCTAATGATTTTCGACCCGAATCAATAATAAAATAGGTAGGTTATTTTTTTCTTCGTATTTACGGAAATCGGTAAGTGTGAACCACCCAGATTTTAAACGCGACCCATCCGATCCTCGCCCTATAATCGAGCTTTCACACATACAAACAATCTCAAACGTTTATTCGATCATTTCTTATTCCCTAAACCACGATAAGGGGGTTATTCTGAAATACTTTCAAATTTAATCAACAAAAAGGTTTTTTTTATTAATAATTAACTAGGAACCGTATTTTATTTTGATTAATTATGTCTTTTCTGACAACCTACTGAATTTTGACGAGGATGCAAAACAACACCTGGTATAAACTGAAATAAAGACGAAGGAGGATATAGAAATCATTGTTATGATTTTCAGATGTTAAGAATTTTATGAGCATTCTAAACACAATGAAGAGTTCATTATGTAAAGTTAAACGACCATACCAGCTTTTACTATCATGTTAACAGCGTCTCAGCATTGTGTGTCACTCGTAAGAACATTAAACGTATGCATCCACAATGAGAAGTAAATCATAAAACTTAATGAAGGTCTATTTAATGTGCATCGCACTGCACTTGCGAACTAATGATCGATTTATTATCTACTAAAGAAGTATTGTTCTCGCTCCTCATATCGGTGGCTATGGCGTGCAGGAGACGTGGGGCGAATGCTAATGCTCCTCAGAAAGGATGTCGGCGACCGGCGGCGATTGTAAGTTAATTGAGGATCCTTGAAGAGCTTGGGGACCTACTTCCTCGGCCTAGGTCTTAGTACCTATCTAGATAGAAATAATCATCATATTCCTAGCCTTTTCCAAACTTTGTTTGGGTTGGCTTCCAGTCTAACCGGATGCAGCTGAGTATCAGTAATTTACATGAAGTGAATGCCTATCTGACCTCAACAACCCAAAACCTGGGCAATACGATTTTTCAGCTCTGGGAACCTTGGAATCTTTGATATTTTAGACCTGGTTACGTGACGGCCAAACTTTATGATGATTCAAGTTTATACGGAACCCTCGGTTCGCGAGACGTTTCTTTTCTTGTTGTGTGTTCTATAGTTTCTGGGGTAGACCCAAAGAAAATAAAGTTGTGAGTTTATGTGTGTGAGTGGGTTTGTGTGTGTATGTATTTGACGGCACGGTGGTTGATCGATCGACTGCTGCGCTGCGTGTCGCGGGTTCTAACCCCGCTCGGAACATATATTTGTATGGTCTACAGATAGTTGTGGTCGGGTCTGGCTGTTTGTGTAAGTGAGTTGCAATGTTTGTAACCGCACCCCCGATACAGGAGCTAGTCCTAGTGTGGGACAACGTTTTTTAAGAAAAAAAAACCTTCTCGTTAGTACGCGCAATTAATACTAATGGTTTAATCGCCTTGGCGCATGGCGCGTATATTTACGATTCAACAGAGAATTCAGTAATAGAATTAATATTTGCTTTACTCAAATATGGCACGCTCATTTGCATGTCAAACATTGGCTGGGTTAATTCATTAATTCATTTATTTCCAGACACAGTTATCCATAATTTTGTCAGTAGGTATACTTAAAAATAATGTTAGTTATGAAGTAAGTGCGTGATGATGAGCTGATGAGTAATTAGAAGAGCGACTCCCCGGGGATGAGGTATATATGTGTCGATAAGTAATGGGTTCCCAGTGCGGGATAAGGCTTGGTCGGAATATGATAAGGTTATGGAGTAAGAGAGTGGAGACATTCAGAAGGTTTATTAAAAACAAATGTGTTTTTGAGATAGCAGAATAACCATCGCAAATTTTAATCATATCACGTGTAGGCAAAAGTGAAAAAGCGTTAAATAATTCCTAAAATAACTGTAGGTACACAGTGTATGAGATATCGGAGGAACTCGTGGCTAAATAATAACAGCCGCACGGATCGATCTTTAAGGTTAAGCCGTGCTTGCCGAGGTTGGTCCGTGGATGGGTGACCATAATTACATACGGAATTTCCTCCGTGCCTCGGAAAGTACGTTAAGCCGTTGATCCCGGCAGTCATTTGTAGATCTTTGACAGTCGTTACGAGTAGTCAGAAGCCAAAAGTCTGACATCCAGTCTTACCAAGGCGTATCGCATTACCCAGTTACTGGGGTGTGGAGGTCAGATAGGCAGTCATTTCATGTAAAATACTGGTACTCAGCTGCATTCGGTTAGACTGGAAGCCGTCCCCAAGAAGGTTTGGGAAAAGGTTAGGCAGATGATGATGAGTAGATGAGATATCGACGCAGAAACGGCTAGCGCGTATTCAGTTCATTCCGACCAAAAAAGGGCTGTTCCATGCAAATTACCCTTTTTTTAAAGGGGAGGGGGAGGGGGGGAGTAGTCTGAATGATGTTCTGAATACGTGGTGACCGTTTGTGTGTCGACATCCACCCTGTATAACTTTTTATTTATTTTATTTATAACCTACTTACACTAACAGTTTCACCACACATAAAACATGAAATTTGTCTGAATTAGAATAAAATAAAAATAACAATTTTATATATCATATCTTATCCTATATCTTCCCGTGGGTGTCGTAAGAGGCGACTAAGGGATTTGCCAGAGAATGGGCAGCAGCGTTCTGTGTTTTTTTTTTGTAACAACCGTACTGCGAACGCCAACCCGCCTGCCAAGCGTGGCGATTATGGCAAAACCAACCAAAATGACAATGTGGCGACACTTGGGGGATGCCTATGTCCAACAGTGGACGTCTTTTGGGCTGAAATTATAATGATGATAATGAACAATTTTAAAAAGTATGGTAGACATAAAATAACAAAACATTTTTTCCAGCATTAAAATGAAAATAAATGTAAAACACAACATTTTGACTATTTCTGTGTTTTTCCTAGCGAGTTCTCAATGCGCTGCCGCTGCTGCCTGCCGTACTGTGCTTCACAACAAATCCACCTAAACGGTATCTACGACTTTTTTATTCTTTTCAAGCATCGTTAACACTCTGGTTATAAGAATAAAAAAGTAGTTGGCCTGATAAAAGAACTCACATTGACTAGGAAGTACTTACTCGTATATTCAATAAAACTACTCGCAAAAACCCTTTTTAACTTGTGATCTCAGTACTTATGTTGTTTGTATGCATAGAGGCTGTTTCTTGCCAACCATCCCTTTTTGTGGCACCATCCATATAATAGTTAAAATGCTCTCAAGCAATACCAAAGGTCAATACAGTCGTTAACCCCATTATAATTCAATTAAACTGATTATTTCTAAGTGTGTTAAGTGTGAGTTTAGAAAAAACAATTTTGTGCGTTGTAAGCGAAAATTGTACATTTATGTTTACCTACTGCGTTTAAGTATTTGCTCGGTGGACAAAGGCCTTTAATTATATTATGTTTTTCATATCCATTTATCGCCTGTACTTTTTCTGGAAAAAAAATTATTTTAGCTGTCAGTAGGCACTTAAGAACACTGTAATTATTGTGGCAAGTAAGTAAGTGGGTTTGCATCATAACTAAGTATATATGCACGTTCGCCACACCTTCGGCAGAGTCCACACTGCTTTCAAACGAGTCATTGCTTTTATTTACATTCTCATTCTACAGTCAAAACGTATCGGGAATGGGTGATTTGTTTATGGTTCCAAATTTTTTTTTTTGTTTTTTTTTTTTGTTAGATCTGTGTTCCAACTTGGCGCGGAGTTTGAGTTGCATCTGTTATTTAGATTAAATACAGTGCTGTTTTTATTAATTTGATCATAACTAGTATATATTGCGAATTTCATAATGGACAAAAACATCGAACAAAGAGTTTGTCCTAAACTTGGAATTCTTGCTGGAAGGTCAATCAATAAATAAAGAGTATTATTTGAGCGTTATGCGGCGTTTAAGAAAGCAAATCCGACGAAAAGGCCAGATTTAGGGAAAGAAAATTATTGAATTTTACGCCATGATAATGTGCCTTCGCACAAGGCCATTCTGGACTACGAAAGGCTGATTTTATTCTGTACCGAAGCTTGGATTACATTACAGGGAAATGCTGTCTCACTGCGAACGTCTATTTGTAACGTAACGAAATGCTCAAAATCGAATCTATTGCAGACGAATGCTCCGGTGAGGGAGCGCCTTAATTAATGGCTTGATAAAATGGACTGGGGTAATAAGTTTGGATGTGCTCTACATTCTTACTTACGCTAATAGGTAACTGAGGTACAATTGCTTTCAGTACCTAGGGATTACTAGGAGTTTTAGGGAGCAGTAAGCGGTGGGGTCGAACCCAAGTAGAAACATAACTTTGTGTAATTTATTTCATCACCGTTGCCCTCAAAAACGGAGAAGGAAAACATAATGAGGAAACCCGCATGTACTAGAACTAAAAATTCGTAGACATGTGACATCTACCAAAGCGCACTGGGCCCGCGTGGTGGATTACAGCCCACTTCCTCCCACAGAGAGGCGGCCTGTGATGATGATGACCTAGGGATTCAGCTGATAAAGATGACCTTCTCCTTCCACGGGGAATCTTTACCTTCTATAGAACTTAATACTTCTAAAGAAGGTAAAGATTCCTCCGTTATTTTATATGATTAAAAGTTTATAGGTATTAATTACCTACAGATTTGCCACTAGCCGGTAATAACCACTTTAGAATCCACAGATACGTGCTATCAGGCATAATAAAACCAGCATCTATTTCACTAATCTACATGTTTATTTCTTTTTTAAACAGTCATGCATGCACGTAATCACTTTATATGGCAACAAGAAGCGATGACGCTTTTTTTGCTAATGGTACTTATTTTTCAGTAAAGTTTATAGGTATCAATTACCTACAGATTTGCCTCTAGCCGGTTATAACCACTTTCAAATCCACAGATACGTGCTATCAGGTATAATAAAAATAGCGTTTCACTAATCTACATGTTCATTTATTTTTTCAATAGTCATGCATACACGTAATCACTTTATCTGTCAATAAGAAACGATCACGCTTTTTTTTGCAAACGGTACTTATTTTTCAGGATTCGAATTGAATATCATATTATAACAATGATAATTTCGAATCATGCTATTTGCGAACCGTTTGCAAAAAAAAAAAACAGTATGAGGTACCTAATTCGGCGTTATCTTCAACCATGTTCAACTTGATTTTAAATTGCTGCGCTTTTATCCAAAAGCATATACTTTAGAGATATGTTTTTACTTGTGTTAGTATGATAAGGTAAACAGATTAATTCAGTATAGGTAGAACAAATTTCCCATTTTTATTGAAAGATTTAAAGATTTAAATTCACATTTAAATCTGTCATTCGTGCGAGCTTAATGAAATATTGATTGTGAATTTTCAAGTTAGTGGGTAGTTGATATTAAAAAGAAAGTTCCTTCTGTAAGCTAAAAATAAATTTATAATAACTGTACAGGTATTGAAATTTTGTAAGGGGAGCAGATAATTTTTTCACTGTTACGATGTTTGTCCGATGGAGAAACATGTTCAGTTTGATGGTCTGAAGCACCCCCTTGAGTATGTATATACCCTTTCCGTTACACCCTGTATATTTTTTTAAAAATTTCTGACTCAACTTCTCAGTCTCTGTGCCAACCGTGCCGTCAACTATTGACCGATAAACTACGTAGGTCTCCATCAGCTAACTTTGCCTATTACAGTTCACTACAAAAAAAAGATGGCATTATTTAGAAAGATAAAAGGGGAAAACATTGGTATGGAGAATCGCAAACCATGTTCACCCATGTGCACCCTCTTAATCTCTCTCTTGTCTCTTCTTCAACCCTTGACCACCCTATGCTGAGTGTAGGTTTCTTCCAAATCTCTCCACTTTTGGCGGTTATGTGTCATGGCTATCCAGTTTCTTGCGGCCACTTAAATGAGATCGTCTGTCCACCTAGTCGGTTGTCTTCCCACATTCCTCCGTCCCGTCCGTGGGGTCCACTCCAGCATTTTCTTCCCCCATCTTCCAACCAGTCAACAGCATATATGGCCCGCCCACTTCCTCGTTTTTTCCCTCTTAATCTAGGCATCCGAATTCACGGTGTCCGCTCAAGTATATCCTAAGTAATACTTCTCGTTATTTTTGTACCCTAATCTAGTATTCATAGATCGTAGGTTTGTATAAAAAGAGGTTCCACCTCATTGTGTGGCCAGCGTTCAAAGAATATTAAGGCCGCTGATTATTCGAATATTATTCATTAATGATAAATCAACGACAATTTGGTGTTGTCATCTATAAATTATGTAGGTGTACACTACGCGGACGTAATAATAAATTATGGATAATTTAGATCATTTGAACACATAACACACCTGCCTACCTACTTTTACGTCGTCTTTGATCTGTCAAAAATCTTCTACAAAATATAAATCAGTAACAAAGGCTCACTCAGTACGCGGGCCTGTGGACGGTGAGTAATGGGCTAGCTAACCGCCCGTCCGTCTTATGACGACAGGCCGTGCCGACGCCGCGTTCGTGATCCAGGCGCGCCTCAAGGAGATGTCAGCAAACCGGAAAGGGTCCGAGAGGTCCGATGCCTGCCAGGGCTGGGGGACTGTTCGAAAGAGATACCGTGCCCCGGACCACAAAGTGGTAAGAAGGAACATGGATGGGTTTTAGTAGTAGTAGTTTAGTTTTAGTCAGTACAAGTCTGACACTGTCTTCCGCACCGCCCAGAGCGGGAGGAGTCATTTGATGATTACCCATCCGAAAAAAAAGGCTCACTAATTACCTACCAGTGTTCATGGCCCCGATTTTTGATTTGTAAGTTCGTGGGAACTGTGGACACATATGCAGGCAGGCATGCATGATACTTCGCCTGAACTGGTGATTAGGCATCATAAAAGAGTGTCTAAGTACCTATATAAAACTCTATCAATATTTGCTACAATTATAAATAGTAGATACTTGCATTTCTTTTCCATAATTTACTCTATTTTGATAACTCTATTTTTAGTCTTTGTGAATTCAGCGAATTAAACAAGAGAGTAGTAGTATGAAACAATTCTGGGTGCTAAACGTAATTGTACCTAGGCCGGGTTGGAAATACATCAATCGGGTCAAGCTAAGTATCGGGGCGAGAGGGCTGGTGCAGCGAAAGATAACGCTGCGCCAGTCTCAGCTCTAGCAGGTCAATGGTTGCGGAATGGCGGGAGAGGCTAGAGCTCCCTATCACCCAGCTTCGACACAATCTAATCAATCCGTCCAGTACTCGACGACTGAGTCTGAGGAAGCACGGCTGCCTGCCCTGACATAGCTCCTCTATCACACTGGACCCGAGAACGCACCTCTCTTAGAAGTAACTTGTAACGCGTCTTGGGAGTTTAACACCTCACTCGCTCGGGACGATGCCCGCAGGTTAAGCGGGCCGGCGGCGCTAGTCTGTGGCAATGGAAGTCACAAGTGTGCGAGGGAACACCGGTGTGGTTCAGTACAAGTCAGACTGACCCCTCCAATCTCCCCAAGGCGGAAGACGACCGTTGAGGATTTCGACCGAGAAAAAAAAACGCGTTAGGGCAGGGTTGGTGCCCAACCGATCCAAAGTCACACCAAATTGTCACACCAGTGTGACTATGGTTAATTTCATTTATCCGTAGTCACACCAACAAAAGCCCAACACGCTCTTGACGATGAAAAGTAAAAGCCGATAAAAAAAAAACAAATAAAAAAGAAAATAATTTTATTGATTAATTTTATCGTACTGTTTCCAAAAACTGGCCAATAGTATTTCATTATGAATTAAATCCATCTGTGTATGTAATTTAAAATTATTCATTTTCCACTTGTAATGTACCTACGTTTTTATTTGAGTATTTATACTTTTAATCAAGTTAGTTGTGACCTCTTCTTCCAGAAAACTTAGTACTTTAACGATTGTCACGTAATTTTTATTAACTCTTTTATTCAACTGGGAATGCCAATTTTCTAAAACATTATTGGTACGGTGACGTTCATTATATACTGTTACAAACTTCCGGTTCTGCTGCTTATACAAGCTCGAATATATCGAAGATATCGATGAGAAGTTATGATAGTTTAATTCTGATTTTATTTTAATAAGTTTTATTTAATTGTTAAGGTGATATTTAGTGAATATTATTTTATTTTTAGTTTGATTGTTAATTAATCAAACTACATTATGGCACCTTCCGCTTGTCAGCTTCCGGTACGCCGAATATTATTATATTTTAATTAGCTCAGATTTAAATGATTATTGATCAATAATTTTGTTACAACTAACTGTTAATTATTATTACACAGTTTATTGAGTGATCCGATGTAATGGTTAGGTTTTTGTAGAAATGTTTAAAAGTTGATGTGTTGACTGTTGTTTTTTTTGAATATGGACGTTCTTGTAACCGTCAGGTGAAGAGGTTTGGTAGTAAAAAACTGTAACCTAAATACAAGCGACTTACGAAGTTAAACTATATTTTTATTCTTTAAACTCGACCATCGTAACTGACCACCGTTTTACAATACCTACACACCATTTATTTATAAGATAATCTTTAATCCATGTGTATTACATATACTTTATGAACTTTTTTAGTTTACCATCATTCAACTGCTCTGATATAGCTCCATCCATCCCTAATTTTGTCTCTTAGTAAAAGAGGAAGAGAAGCACACAAGGTCACAATGCGGCGAGAAAGTTTCGATTTAATTCCGATGGACTTGCTTTTTCTCCAGATGCTGTTGCTAAAGTGGTTATAAAATCTTTTGAAACGGGTTGTTCAAATAACAGTAGAGTAGGGACGGAGGAGGTTTCTTCAACAGATTTATAAATAAAAGATACACATTCGATATTTTTTATCACATTTATTATTTTAATAGCATTTATTATCATAATGTCAAACAAATAATACTTAATACAAACGAAGTAGAGAAATGCAATAATCGGTAATAATTGTAAGTAATTTAATACTTTTCATTATAATACAAAATAGGTACATGATTAATTTATACCTAAACCATCAGGTTTATATCACTTAAAACTACTCAAACAAACACAAACTTTAAATTCTGAATCTCAAAGGCTCTTAGTTTACATAATACCGAGTAATAATAGGGTGCACCATAGATTCTGATCGCGATCGCCAAAATTGAACTCCGTTAAAGAGCTGTCTGTGTCATTATTGCTATAGAAACTCTTGATCGCGGTTTAGATGTGTATAGTGTTCAGTGTCCTTGGTGAAAACCCTTTTCTGAAGGCAATATTTTTTATTTAGGACGCCAATCTTGAGAGCAAATGCTCGTATATAAATGTGACGTACCGGCCCCATGACTCCACTACATCCTCAGGGAATTTGAGGTCACTTTGCAGAACGTTTACGAAGACATCTTTGAACACCTGGAACGATAAAGCTTATTATTAACTGAACAGATTAAATAAAAAAAATCACGTACAGATCTAGAAGAAAACGAGTGCGCTTCGGGAATCATCGTTTATTTTCGGAAATGCGAACGCTTGATAATGAAGCGTATACCTTTTGCGGTTTCGAGTAACGACAACAGTTAATAACGCCTTCAGGATGCTGTTGGGACTGCCATGGCGCTGTAGCGCGTCAGGAATTTTCACGGAGTCTCGCACAGATGGCTTCCACACTATCATGCGAAAAAAAGTGGCCTCCTTACTACAGCGTCTGCATGGTAGAGACAACAGCATTTTGAAGATGACTGCTGCCAGACCGCACTGTCCCTTCTAGAAATACTGGGTGGGGACAGTAATTGGTCTTAACAAATAATAACTATTGTAAACACTAAAAATACTAAACTAGTTACTTAAGCACCATTGTTATTAACACTAAAATACTATCAAAGCTATGGACTGTAGTCTGAAATAAACGTTAATTTAATTTAAGGGGACGTGTGCAGTAACGCGAATGGATAAACTAAGAAATGAGTATACGAGTAAGAGGAAATCATCGAGTAGGAGGAGAGTCAGGCAGTCTGAAAGTGGCGCCGTGACTGAAAAATTGTGTGGTAATCGGTTGTCATGGTATGGGCACGTGATACGGTACGGAGTAATGAGGACAATGTGATGAGGAAAATTTTGAGTGTAAAATTCGATGGCTATAAGAGAAGAGGAAGACCAAAGAAACGATGGGTGGACTCTGTGAAGTAATAATAAATAAGTAACAGAGAAGTTGGGAAGAAGAAGACATGCTGCGCCGACTCCAAATGAATTGGGATAAGGGCAGCAGAATGATAATGTAATGACTTTATTCTTTTTCAGCCGGACGGTGAGACAAATTAGGTTCCAGGGTTCTGGTACGTTATATGTAACCATCATAGGCTGCAAAGACATGTGACTCTTTACTGTTGAAGTTCTATTTTAGTTAACTGGCGGCCATATTTCGTAATATTACTCCCACGGGGACCTCGTTCGCTGCCCACACACGAGAAGTAAAAAATGCCCTTTGAAAGATGAGAACCAACGGTTAAATCGGCGTTGAAAATGTAAAAGACTGATTGATGGCCGAAATCTCACTGAAGTTTTCCGTTACAGGAATATTAATTTGAGTCTTATTTATCTTTGTTATTTTAGATGCTGGAGCAATAGACTTGGGCAGCGTAACATATTTACGTACCCGTATTAATAAGGAAGGAAACACCTTAATAAAAGCACACTGTTGGATTTGCAAAGCTCGGCTCAGTACCGACTCAGTACCGTTATACCTACATGTCTGAGAAGTTCATTTAATTGTTGCTTAGTGTTACTGAAAAGCTCTGATAGTTAACCTATTTTACCTTAACAGCCGGTAAGGTATAAAGGGTGTAACAGCGCAATACCTCTTAGGTGGTGATTTCAGATCGTCAAACTGGATAGACAACTTTCTCTAAAAAAAATGGGTCGAAAAAACATTGGATTTACCATACAACATTTAGCATCTGCTGACTCAGTTAGTATGAGGAGTGATTTTGTTTTTTTTCGACCCCTGTTCCTCAGATAAAGCTGTCCAGTTTGATGGTCTAACTCACGACCTAAGAGGTATTGGTCTCATTACAGGCCAAATCTTACCCAAAAATGTCTTTTCTCTATCCTATGTCTCCGGTGGGAGTCTCCAAGCTTCTGCATCCACGCGACCACAAGCTCCGGCTTATTCAAGTTTATAATAGTGTTATCCAGGGAAGACATGATGTTGATGATGTGTGCCCTGAAAACGACGTTTGCCGCCATTTCTTCCTCTTTATGAATGTGAGCCAGGTTCTTGAAGAACAGCTTGGTTTCCGGTTCCGCTTCGAAGAGCCTGTGGTGAAATATGAAGTTAAATATCTTATCATCATCTGAATTGGCTTTTCCCAATGTTTATGTTGGGGTCGGCTTCCAGTTTAACTGGATGGTGCTGAATACCAGTATATTTACCTATCTGACCGACACTATCTAGTTAGTACTGGGTAATCCGATACCCTTTGGTAAGACTGGTTGTCCGATTTTCGGGCCACTGACTACCTGTAACGACTTTCAAAGATCTAAAGTCGGGCCAGCCGGGACTTAACCTGTTTAACTTAACATTGGGAAAATGTTCGGAGGAAACTCTGTATGTGACCTAATGCCTGCGCGGTAGTAGCTATGTAGTTTCATAACTCGACCCAGGGCTTAGAGAGAATTCAAATTCCAAATGTGCATTTTTTTGCCATTAATTTAGGTCTCGCCTTTTCCCAAACTATCTTGGGTCAGCTTCCAGTCTAACCGGATGCAGCTGAGTACCAGTATTTTACACGAAGCGACTGCCTATTTGACCTCCACAACCCAGTAACTGGGTGATCACAGAACATATTATATACCCTTAAGCGGGTGGGTGATACGATATCCCTTGGTAAGACTGGATGTCAGGTTTTCTGGTTCTGACTACTTGTAACAACTGTCAAAGATCTACAAATGACAGAAAAAATATGAATAAATATGAATGTCATTTTATCCTTCCGAAACGAAGGAGGTGCATACATATCATATTGATAATAGCGTATTGATAATTTATAACAGCTATTAGTTAAATATAATAAATCCGATTATTATATTTAACTAATAGCTGTTATAAATTATCAATACGCTTCTACTTAGCTACATAGGTAATGCCGCTAAGTACCTATAGATTTCAGTACCTAGCTACCTAATAGGTACCTACGCTTCACAAAGATGATTATTGGATATACGCGAACTAGTTGAATCACACCTTTTGTAGTTTATTTACAGCTTTTACCTGTACAAAATAAACGTAACACAACATTATCATCATTGATGATTTTGTTACAAATAAATGTTTCCAAATTAAAAATTTCCATTTTTTTTTTCAAAGGATTTTGTTTTTGTCATGTTGACTACATCGTAGAGTAGGTACGGTACATTTTTTTTCTTTCAAATGGTTTAATAATGGATGACAGCAAAAAGGTAGCAACTCTTGTTTAATTTTAGTAATATTGAGAACCTAAGTACCTACTAGCTGATTTTCACGAAAAACTAAACCCAAAAGCCATATTCTGTAAGAAAATAAATTATTAAAAAGAAAACATAAATGGCATTTGAATGTTTTTTGGACATAAACGGCCAGTGTGGTTTTTCACACTACCTCTTTTAATGAACCTTTTTTATTTAAAAAATCTTTAGAAGATTTATCGCAAATTAAAAAGACGAGATTTCCTCATAACTATCGTTTAACCTAACCTAAAAAACGATCGCGACGAATGAAGAAATATCTTTCAATCTCTAAAGTCGGTGTACAGAAACAATGATTTAAATTTCCATCAATACTTTACCTGAAAAATATTAACATCCCGTTCGGGTTGGAATTTTCCTGTATCTTCTTCCAAGATTTTTGTACATTGTAGACGTCTCTTAAAGACATGCCAGACACCTCATTCTTCGCATCGGGATCACCACCCCACCACCATCGGCTGATCATGTCACCCATGTTCCCAGAGCCTCTAGGTATGAAATCCTATGTGTGAGTAATATTCGGAGTTTTGGATGGTCTCTTGGATTCACAGGATATCCTGGGAAATAAAAAAACAGTAAGGTTTTGATTCTTACATAACATAAACAATCTTATAAGTCTGCTCTTCGTGACGTGATGGTCTATGACATAAGGTGCCGAGACATGGAAGACTGTCCACCAAATACGAGTGGCCAAATAGCCAAGGAGCGAGCTATGCTCGGCATAACTCTGTTTTAGACCGACTGCAAGACATCGAAATCAGTCGTAAACCTGGCTAGACACTGAAATGACTGATAGTGCAAAGTTTTGGCAGAATGCTGGCTTAAGTTAAGCCAAAGAAACCAGGGCCGTCCAGAATTGCGTTGAGTTGATGATGGCTTATAGTGATTTCGAGCTGAATCGATGAAGATGATATTTGAATCAATTGAACGCGTCCGAGATTTTTTTTAGATATTTTCTTGTTTCCATTTAATTTTGCCTAGTTGTTTGTGAAGCAGAAAAGGTGAGTTTTTGTTTTTCTGACAGCATAAGTATTGTTGACAGTATATTCAGACGAGAAACGTCAAGATATTTTTTTTGAATGAATAATTATTGATACAACGCGCTAATGTTTGTTACGAGAGTAAATAGACTGATTAAAGTTAATTTAGACCACGTAGGAGATACGTAATAATTTGTTTAGTGGGGCCAATGTAGGTGGACGATAGTAGGTAAATAATAAATGTGATTGTGTCACTTCCACTTATCGTCAACTTCGACTCAATTAGGCGGTCGATAGATATGTAAATAAGAGAGGATTTGGCACACAAATCACAGCTGTTTAGTATAAGGTCAACTTTATATACAAACTTACATAATTTATCGCTGTGATGGACGACAAAAAGCGGTGGAATAACTAGAAGTATATTTAGTCTGTAGCTTGCTAAACCCATGTTATTCGCAGAGGGTAGAAAACAGGTGGAACTCCAGTGAATTCAAATGGGCACCATGTAGATTCTTGATTCTACTAGGTAGTTATTCTATCCATATAATGGGTTGATTAAAAAATGTTAATCCTTATTCCCGAAAAGGATTGCCATGTAAGGAGTGATTGACTATCGTAGCAGATAGTGTTCTGTACTTACTGCTTAACCCTTGGGAATAAAGCGTGGGTGTATGTACATCATAATAAGTATTGTGACACGATGTGATATACTGGTGGACTATCCAAGTCGCGTCGACTTTGATGGTCCATCAGAGCAAAGTCCCAAAAGCCAAAAACACCGAAATACTAATGTTAAAAAGAAACGTGCGAGACAAATACAAAAAAAAGGAATGTTATTCATGTAAGTATGTTCTAAAGAATAGCATTCGATTAAGTTCAAGGTTCAAGCAATATTTAGTTATCACTATTTGTATTACTAAAAAAACAAAATTTTAACAATGCCACGCACATTCACGAATTCCCATTATTAAAATAAATTATAAAAATAAAAACTTGTTTACCTATTGATCTTTAGATAAGTCACTTTATTCAAATAAAATATCTGTTTTCTACGTCTATTTGTTTGTTTCAATTTCGACGCATGAGCATCGATTGAATGTCCGCGAAAGACTGATAACTGAACATGGCTTAAGAAAATCTTATATAGATTTCATCATTATTTTATAAGATTTGTTGAAGCCCCATATTAACAATTTTGCACACCTTCCCGGCAACAAGTTCCGAGTGCACAATATTGTATAAAGGTCAAAAGTAAGACAACATTTTAATTTTGGCTACGTTTTGAAACTAAAAATAAAACACATAAGTGTTTCTTTCGGGATTAATATTTTTTTTATTGCACATGTTGAGAGCTATTTATTTAATGATAAGCCATTTACATCTTTTGTATGATAATATTTAATCACAACAAACCTACTAGTAATATGGGTTTTATTTAGTGGCTATAGTAAACTATTTAAAAAGAGGTATGGTAACATTAGTGATTTGTTTCGGATAGTTTCTTGATAAATGATAATTTCTTAGAGGATCAGCATCATTAAATTAATGTTTTAACTTTGCGCCAGCTAAAACTCACCAAACTCTATCGTGTGATTGGTGTGAGCAAAATTGAGGCTAGATTGGATCCCGAAAGTCTATCCGAACATTTTTTATTTGACAGATGACGTCTATCAAATGGAGATTACTGTCAGTGTCGTCTAACTAACTTTTGTTTTACCTGTCAAAACCGCATGTTGTGGCTTGGTTGATGGGCGAGAATTCTTTTAGTTATTCTTAAAAATAAAATTATCTCAAAAATGGCAAATGCCAGCGACTCTGCTGTGAAGAGCATCGGTAAAGTCCTCAACGATCCTTCGAGGCCAATGAAGGAGCGTTTCCGAGCTTTATTCACTCTACGAAACTTGGGAGGTGAAGCCGCTATTGAGTGCATCAGCCAGTGTTTTGTAGACGAATCTGTTCTGCTAAAGCATGAATTAGCTTACTGTTTAGGTCAGATGCAGGATGAACGTGCGATACCTTTGCTTAGGAGTGTGTTGGAGGATAAAAGCCAGGATCCCATAGTCCGCCATGAGGCAGGTTGGTTCTTATCAATTAATTTGTGATAAATCTTAGATTAGTGGGTACGTGAGGTAGTGCATGCATGGGTTGTGCTATGAGTCATGGTTTGCACTTTATGTTGAGTGACACTTTTCTCAGGATTTGTAGTTATAGTTGATATTTAAATTGATACTAGTATGAAGGACTTATAGATGGAGGAGCTCAATTCGATTGGTTTTGATTCTGTGATTCACTCTCCCATCAGTACTAGTTGCTCGTTCTCAAAAGAGGAAAATTGGTATCTTCCTTTCATAGAAAGATTATGTCAGAAATAGCAGAAAATAATTATCTATTTGTGTGCATAATTTAAGTAGTACTTAATAAGAATTGGGTAGTAATTAAACTGTCTTAGTACTATCTCAGCCAACATTTATCATCAATGTCAGCTACTGTAAATACATCTCAGCATGGATTTTGTTGGTGAGTTGTAAAATCCGTGGCTGAGTTAGTAATTCATTAGTTCTGAGTTAGTTCTGTATGGTGTCGGACTGTTCTGTATGGTGTCAGACTTAAGGAAAAACACCATCCCATATCTTCCCATGGGTGTCGTAAGAGGCGACTAAGGGACTTGCCAGAGAATGGGCAGCAGCATTCTCTGTGCTTTTGTAACAACTGTACTGCGATCGCCAACCCGCCTGCCAAGCGTGGCGATTATGGCAAACCCCCCTAATGTCAATGTGGCATTGGGGGAGGCCTATGTCCAGCAGTGGACGTCTTTCGGCTGAAATGATGAATGATGATGATGAGTTAGTAATTTAGATGGTGATGTATAAATCAAGGAAACAAGTAAAAATAATTGTTGCTCTGCTCTCACTTGGCACTTTCTTTGAAATGTTTAGTTGGCATTGTTAAAAAGACCAATTAGTTTTTTAGAACCCATCTTATTTTCCTGTATCTTATATAAATAGGGTTCTGTGGCCAAATAATTTTTTTATTTATTTATTTAATTTGGGTCTTCAACAATGAGTACACTATACATATTAGAAAAAACAATACCAACTTAAACCTAAGTGCCCCATCACTTCATGCAATCACAGTATTTATAATTTCCCATAAAAATTGAGCCAGAAATTCTATCCATTTGAACTTGTATGTTTATGTTCTTCTATTTTCTAAGGTAATTAGTAAAACTAAAAATGTTTCTACAACACACACATTTTTATATAAAAAACTGTCACTTTCCAGGTGAAGCATTAGGCGCTATTGGTGACCCGAAACTCCGTGAGTTACTTGAGAAGTACCAACACGACCCAGCTATAGAAGTTGCCGAGACCTGTCAGATTGCACTGCAAAGGCTCAACTGGGTTGCCAACGACAGCACCAAGGAGTCCAACCTATCAAAGAGTTTGTTTACCTCAGTAGACCCTGCTCCACCTAGCAGTGAGAGCGATGTAGAGAATCTAAAGAATACTTTGATAGATGAAACTAAGGCTTTGTTTGAAAGATATAGAGCTATGTTTAGTTTGAGGAACTTGGGTACGACTGAGAGTATTAATGCGCTGGGTGAAGGTGAGTTTCTACCATTATTAGTTTACTAGCTGTCCTGTGCAATTTTGTCTGCGTGCACATTTTCCCCATTTTTGCAACATTTTTCATTGCTGCTCCGCTTCTATTGGTCGTAACGTGATGATATATAGCCTATAGTCTTCCTCGATGAATGTGCTATGTAACACTGAAAGAATTTTCAAATTGGTCCAGTAGTTCCTGAGATTAGCGAGTTCAAGCAAATAAACAAACTCTTCATCTTTATAAATTATATTATAAGTATAGGTTTGTTTTTATTTATGTATACAATTAAAAATATGTAGGAATAATACTATAGTGCTTTGAGTACAAAGCTTATATTTTTAAGGCATTGTCAATAGTCAAATAATTCAGTGTAATTCTAATTGGTATAGGCAGCATGAGGCTATGCATTGTCCAAATTTTTGTATTAGTATTAAAATGTTGTTTCAAATTCATATGGACATATATGTTAAGCAACATATCCATTTAGGTTGAAACAACATTTGTATTTACAGTAATTTATTTAAATGTGTCTCATTGGTCTAGTAGTTGCCAGCGCAACTGCTGAGAATGAGGTATTGGGTTAGATTCCTAGGTTGGACTTAGTGTTGATGGGTATCCATTAAGATTCTGGATTTTTACCCGGTAGATGACTTGCACCCTATATCTATATGGGACTTAAAACATAACTGGCAAAATGTGAGTGTTTGATTTGTTACGCCACTTCCTTACCCTTTGGGAATTACAGGCGTGATGTTATGGTATGTTTAATTTATGAATTGACATTATATAAAAAACCAAATATATTTTTTCTATTTTCAGGTTTCAAAGCCTCCAGCGCCCTCTTTCGTCATGAAGTAGCATTTGTGTTTGGTCAGATGCAGGATGAGCGCAGCGTTCCGTTCTTGAAGAAGACCCTAGAAGATACGTCTGAACATGAGATGGTGAGACATGAGGCAGCCGAAGCACTGGGATCCATTGCTACTGAAGAATGCACCGAGGTGCTGCAGAGGTAAATATGGTTTGAAACCTTTGACAGGTCATTAGGTTTTTATTAACTATTATAAAAATGGCATGCCTTTTATTATTGCTTACCGTAGTTACTCTAGTTACAAATTCTTTCATCCAATATTTCCAAAGCGTTTTGTAGTAATCAGTCCTACCAAGTTACTTGGTTATGGAGGTCAGAATTGAGATAGGCTGTTGTTTCATGTATTGTATAGCGGGCTGGTTTCCGCAACTCCACGTCTAAAACGCGTATTTTGCGTGCGGATTTGTTGTTTCATGTAAAAAAAACATCGTTTTCAGCTGCATCCAAGAAGACTTAAGCTGATCCCAACACAGTTGAGAAAAGGCTATTTAGATGATTAGACATAATCTCTTGGTCCCCCCAACAGTCAAAGAGATTTAAGTTTTCTTTATTTTTTTTAAATAACCCTTAGTAGATTTGCTCTGTATGGTGTTGGAGTAAAGAACAGCACCATCCCATATCTTCCCGTGGGTGTCGTAAGAGGCGAGTAAGGGATTTGCCAGAGAATGGGCAGCAGCGTTCTCTGTGCTTTTGTGACAACGGTACTGCGATCGCCAACCCGCCTGCCAAGCGTGCCGATTATGGCAAAACCCCCCATGTTATGTCAATGTGGTTGGGGGAGGCCTATGTCCAGCAGTGGACGTCTTTTGGGCTGGAATGATGATGAATGATGATATGCTCAATTCTTCTACACTTCTGCTTCGTAATCGTATGGTTAGTGCCTAACCTGGTGTCAGAGTTCTTATGCCGGCAATTTTTTTTTATTTTTTTTTTTATTATCTATAGGCCTGCGCTTGACCACTATCTCACCTGATGGTAAGCGATGATGTGGTCGACGGTGAAGCACGCTTGCCTAGAAGAAACCTATTCACTCTTGACTTAAAGACCTCTAGATTGTAGCTATCGGGAAACACAGACTCCGGCAGGGAATTCCACTCCTTAGCGGCTCGCAATTGGCCTCTGACTTGACTACGCATGCCGTTGAGACATCTCACAGGCATGCTGGTTTCCTCAACATGTTTTCCTTCACCTAAGCAAGTGGTAATTATACAGTACGCACATTTCTTCACTAACAAATGGCGTTTTATTTTTCAGGTTCCTACAGGACCCACGTCCCGTTGTCCGTGAAAGCTGTGAAGTGGCTCTGGACATGTCTGAATATGAAAACAGTCCTGAATTCCAGTATGCGAACACTCTGCTGACTGTCGAAGGCTGATTACATTAGTTATGTTATTTCATTTTCTGATTTTGATTATACACGGTGTAGAGATGTCAATTCGGAAACTGTTACCATGGAATTTGCACATTATTAATATATTTATTTGAGTTCCATAAACTTTGAGAATCTTGCAATGGCTTCAAGATAAGGTACAATTACGGACCCTGTAGGGCACAGCATACTCAGTTAACTATTTTGAAACTTAATAAATTAACAATTTTTTTTTAAAGTACTAGTTCAGATTTTTTTCAAAAGTTACTAAAACAATCTGCTGATTCATCCCCTAGGTATAAAATTTACATGGTTAAAATGTAGGAATCAAGGCTGTGAGGCTTTAATTTTCTTACCGACGGAATTTTCATCTAGTAAAATCATATACTGAATTCATGGTAACATTTTTGCGCGAAGATGGCCCCTGCACCATGTATACAATTTATTTTATTTGGTTGAGAATTTGGGATACAAGAAATTTTATCAACATGAAAAGACAGAGTTCATTCTAAAGTTTATCGACCTAAGGTTGTAGGTCAAAGACAAATAAGACCATTGATTCTCAATTATATTTGTATAGTTATGCTTTTTGACGCTAGTTTTAAATATGAAATATTCCAATACCATCATGGGTCACATTGTTTATTTCTTTTTGTCTTCATACAATTTTGCTTTGAAAGAGTCCAGTGATATTACAAATAATAATATTACAATAAATTGTACTTGTTTATTAAAATCCCAGTATTTTTGTAAATAAATTCTAGTAAGTACAATGTCTGAATTTTCTTTCATATACGAGAGTTTTCGTACCTAAGAGTGTGATTTCAGCCAAATCATTTTATCAATATCAATTTATTTTCACAACATCCATTTGTAATAAAATAAAAGTTATAGTATTTTTTTTTCATTTTATGTCTAAATTGACCGACCATACGATATTGTATATATCGATTCCTACTTAGTTTCGTTATGGAGGAATAATGTCAATTCTATTTTATACGACTCCTGTGAAATGATTATCGTCTGGAAGAAGTATACTATAGTTTTACTGGCGCACTTTTTATTTACAAAAACTATGGCGGTGAGTACCTAACTAAACGATTCCAATTTAAAAATTTGTGAAGTGTGTCCAGTAGCTCTGACCGGTAGCAGGTACTGACTACTGTCTTCTTGATTTCGGGAGTCGACACACTTTCGACGCGGAATCGGCCGATCACGTTTTGATATTGCATTTGTCCCATTAAGGCTAGTTTTGTAGCTCAGCGCGACAGGAAAACTAGCCTTAGTTAGGTGCGGTAACCGATTGGCTTGGTATGGGCATGTGATGCGGAGGAATGAGGAAAATGTCGTGAGGAAAGTGTTGAGTATGAAAGTGGATGTGGTGTAAGAGTAGAGGAAGACCAAAGAAACGATGGATGGACTGTGTGAAGGATGATATGCCAAGAAAGGAGGTGTCTGATGAGATGACAAGTAATAGAGAAATATGTAAGAAGAAGACATGCTGCGCTGACCCCACATACATTGGGATAAGGGCATGAAAATGATGAGTTCGGTTCGATAACGCGTCGCATCGTCCGAACTGAAACTATATACTAAAGCTAAAGCCGATTACACGTCGATAAGTGAGCTCAGTCCCTTAAAATCTGATCCCAGCGTTTTGCGGGCGCACAGTTGCTACTCAAACGCGCCACTATCTCGGGTCCAGTCTATTCAGGACACAAACTCCAAGTCGTGAAAGATCGTCGAACACCCCCCGGCGCTTGGGACGGCTGCAGCGGATTGCTACAGGCTATTGCTACAGGTTGTGTCCTCCCTTTCACTTCCACTCAAATTTAGGTAATGACGTCAAGACCAAAGTGTAGAATACATATAACAAAAGGAAGTCATGACCACAAGCATGCGCTGAAGCTGACTGAAAGCGAGGTGACAAGTCACTGCACTGCCGAAACTGGGTATCCTCCACAGTATGTTTTGCCGTGTCGTCCATGTAGGCGCAGCGCAGACGAGCAGCACTTAGCTTTTGTGGACTGTTGGCGTGGTTAGCGTTTGTGGACTATGAAAAGGCCTTTGACTCGATCGAATCCTGGACTGTTCTGGAATTTTTGCAGCACTTACTTATTGTTTTTTTTTTCATTACGAATATTTCACGTGGTATTTGTAAGTGGGCGGCATGAGAACCCCGTGGCTCGGTGCGCACGATAAGCCGCTGGTCCTGCGCCTGACCTCTCTCCGGTCGCCGGTATGACCGTCACTTCGGACTATGACATTGCGAGATGTTAGGTAATCTGTATGTGTGGTATGGCAACACTGCGTGCACTCTCCACTTCAGCTTCCTGTTCGTAATGGCCACTGGGCCGGTTGTAGTTATTTCAATAAAGCACATACGGAAACTTACCTGGTGTTCCTCATTGAAGAAGTCCTGTTCCGCTGCCGCTCCATCCTGCAACAACACCTACGACCCGGTGCTACATGGTGTCAGAAGTGAAGACGCTAAGAAAATTCGTAAGCTGCTAGAGACGCACGCTACAAGATGGACGCTGAAAACGTCGCAGCAGACAAGAAGCAGACTCAAACCGTAAGAATCAGCAACAACCTTCCGCCGCTGGACATGAGTAGCTCAAATATGCCATTAACGTGGAGAAATTGGCTAACTCAATTTAAGATTTACATGCGAGCTAACAATCTCGAAGGAGAAACTGATATGAGAAAGGTAGCAATTTTATTACATTATATCGGAGCCGATGCCTTAACTACCTTTTATTCTTTCAATCTGGATATTGACACAATAAGTTTTGAAACGTTGACAGAAAAATTTAATTCACACTTCCTTCCACAAGTAAACATAACAATGGAACGTCATAAACTGTTCAATCGCAGACAAGGCCCGAATGAAACCATTGATAGCTACATTACAGATTTAAAGAACATTGCTAAACAATGCGAATTTGAAGCATTACAGGATAGCATACTACGTGATATCTTCAGTCTTAACCTCAATTCTAACAATCAATACATTAAAGAAAGGATTCTCTCAGAAAAACCTGCCACTCTGGACAAAGCACTTATGCTAGCCAAAAATATGGAAGCAACAAAACTACTGGCAAAATCACTTGAAGAACCACTAATTGGTCAAGTCTCCAAATCCTCACATCACAGTCGGGACAGATCAAAATCATCAAGATTCAAGCAAAATCGTCCTCGCAGTCAGTCACAGTCTTCATCAGCTCCTGTTTGCCATCGCTGTGGACAAACTCACAGGTTCCGTTGCCCAGCAAAAGGTGTAAAGTGTAAAAAATGTGGAAAATACAATCATTTTGCACAAGTTTGCAAAAGTGTTAAAAGCATAACCTTAGACCAGTTTAGTGTTAATCAAAGTAATGACGATCTTTTTGTAGGTACAGTCAAGGTAAATTCAGTTCAATCTCAGTCATGGAGGGCAGAATTGTCGATAAACAACCAAAATGTAGTATTTATTTTGGACACAGGTGCAGATACTAATATCCTTTCAATTCAAACATTTAAATCCCTACACATTTCAGACAATATTTTACAAAAAAGTAGTCATAGGCTATCTTCATTTAGTGGTGACATTATACCCACTATTGGCCAATGTATACTGAGTGTCAAATATAACAATAACTGTTATAACATGAATTTTCATATTGTTGACTTAGAATGTCAAAATATTTTAGGCAGAGATTCCTGTAAAACTCTTAATTTATTAAAAAGAATTAATAAAGTTGATTTTGTGCCACAGCTTCCCCGTGACTTAACAAATGGTATAGGTTGCATAACAGATCTAGAAGTCGAGCTGAAGCTGAAGCCTGATGTCACTCCAACTGCTGCAGCCTGTAGACGTATACCTTTTCAGTTAAGGGAGCCTCTCAAGAAAGAACTAGAGGAGCTAGAGAAACAAAACATCATTGTTAGAGTAGAAGAGCCAACGGAATGGGTAAGTCCTATTGTTCTGACTACCAAAAAAGATGGTAAAATTAGACTATGCATTGATCCAAGCAAACTTAATTCAGCCATTATGAGACCTCACTTTCAACTACCAACGATTGATGAAATTAAATCTGAACTGTCCGGGTCAAAGTACTTTACTACTTTAGATGCCAACAAAGGTTTTTGGATGTTAAAGCTAACGGAGAGGTCATCTAAGCTATGTACATTTATTACGCCTTTTGGTCGATTTAGATTCACACGCCTACCTTTCGGTATTAGTTCAGCACCCGAAATCTTTCATAGTGAGATGGTGAAGCGATTCAGTGACATAAAAGGAGTCATTATAATGATGGATGATTTTTTAATTCATGCTAAAGACCTAAATGAACATAATTTAATATTGCAAAAAGTCATTGATAAGGCACGTTCCATCAACTTAAAATTTAATGATGAAAAATCTAAAATTTGTGCGACCAAGGTAAAGTATTTAGGTCATATTTTTAGTCAGGACGGAGTTTGTGTCGATCCTTCAAAAGTAGAAGCAATTATGAACATGCCCAGTCCAACCAATGTCACAGAGCTTCAGAGATTTCTTGGTATGGTGAATTATCTAAGCCCCTTTATTAAAAACCTGTCCCAGGAAATATCACATCTTAGACAATTATTAGGAAATAAAAATGAATGGGTTTGGACTCAAAAGCATGAGTCTGAATTTAACAATGTAAAAAACTTATTAAGTTCGACGCCAGTTCTCACATATTTCAATACAAACAAAGAATTAACGTTGTCTGTAGACGCGTCAAAAGATGCCTTAGGCGCTGTAATTATGCACGATAAACAGCCCATAGCTTATGGTTCAGCATCTCTTAGTCCTTGTCAACAGAACTACTCACAAATTGAAAAAGAACTTTTAGCTGTTTTGTTCGGGTGTACAAAATTTCACCAGTACATATATGGTAGAAAAATAACTGTAGAGACAGACCATAAACCGCTTATAACACTGTTCAAAAAGCCTCTTTTTGACATTCCAGCCAGACTCCAGAGGATCATGTTAAGACTACAACCTTACGACTTAAATGTGCTGTACAAACCTGGTAAATACCTCTATATAGCAGATACACTGTCAAGGGCAGCACTTCCAACAGGTACTCTTAGAGACTTAGAAGAAGATCTCGATCTGCATGTCAATCTTTTAACCTCAAATTTAACAGTAAGTCCAGAAAAGTTAATTGAAATTAAGAAAAACACTTTATCAGACTCAACTTTAACTCAGGTTATATCTTTCTGTCAAAATGGGTGGCCTGAGCATAAAAGGTCACTAAGTCAGTCTGTCAAGCCATATTTTTCTATAAAAGATCAGTTACATGTTATCAATAACATTTTATTCAAAGGAAATAATATTGTAATTCCTGAAAATATGAGGGAATACATTCTAAAATTAATTCATGAAGCCCACCAAGGCATAAATAGTTGTATACGTTTGGCAAAAACTACTGTCTATTGGCCTCGAATAGACAATGATATAGAAAAGTACATTAACCAATGCCATGTTTGTTTGACTTTTAGAAGAAATAATTCAAAACAACCTTTGATACATCATGAGTATAAACTACTACCTTTCAGTAAGGTGGGAGTAGACATTTTTGAAATAGATGGTTTGAAGTACTTAATCCTAATAGATTATTTTTCAAAGTATATAGAACTAGCATTACTAAAATCTGATTCTACTTCTAGAACAGTAATAACACACTTAAAATCTATATTTGCTCGTCATGGGATTCCAGAAGTTTTGAACTCAGACAATGGACCTCCCTTTAACAGTAAAGAATTTAAAGATTTTACTTCTGCTTGGGGAATAGTACATTGCACTTCAAGTCCTTACCTAAGTAGATCTAACGGTATGATTGAAAGAGCAATAGGTACTATCAAGTCGCTATTAAAAAAATGTAAAGCTGACAATACAGATCCCTACTTAGCACTTTTGTTATATAGAAATACCCCAAAACAGACTGGATATTCACCTTCCCAGCTGTGTATGTCAAGACAATTACGTACAAAGTTACCCATAATTGAACCTTCACTTAAACCCTGTTTGGTAGATATGAAAAACTTAAAAGAAAAAATTGAAAAACAGAACTTAAAATCATCACTTTACTACAATAAAAATACTAAACCTCTTTCAGTACTACAACCAGGAGATAAGGTCTATTTCAAACACAAACCACACAGCACTTGGTCTCCAGGTATTATATCTGAAACTGATGTCCATCCACGTAGTTACATCATCAAATCACCACAAGGTACTTTCCGTAGGAACCGTGAACATATTTTACAGCCATCCTCCATGACTGATATTAAAAAACCAACAGTTCATGTTTCACCTGATGCCGTTGTACCTGAAACAAAAACACAAATAGATAGTGCAGAAAATGTTCAACCAAGTTTACTTACTAAGACTCGTTCAGGTCGTATTGTTAATAAACCTAAGCGTTTTTGTGATCAATTTTAGGGATTGTGTGCTAATTTAATTTTTAAGTTGTAAGTCTAATTTTCAAAATATATTTTGTCTTTCTCAAAAAATAATTATTTGTTATGTTGTGTCATCTGTCACTTCAATGCACTTTGACAATGTCAATGTCACCTGTCATTTGTACTTTGTTATTGTCAATGTTACCTGCCATTTGCATGTTGGTATTGCCCATAGACAACATATATCTTTTTTTTTTGTTAACATTAGGGAAAGGAAAATAATTGTAAAACTTCTCATTTTCGCTTTCAAAAAAAAAAAAAAAAAAAAAAGGGAGATGTTAGGTAATCTGTATGTGTGGTATGGCAACACTGCGTGCACTCTCCACTTCAGCTTCCTGTTCGTAATGGCCACTGGGCCGGTTGTAGTTATTTCAATAAAGCACATACGGAAACTTACCTGGTGTTCCTCATTGAAGAAGTCCTGTTCCGCTGCCGCTCCATCCTGCAACAACACCTACGACCCGGTGCTACACGAGAGAGAGAGGATACCTGTCTTTTGCGCACACGCTTTTGGACTATTATATTTACTATGTTTACCGATGTCAAGTCTCATGTCTCAGGTAGGCCGCCATGACAATCAGGAGGACTATGCTTTTTACTTTTTTTATTACTAGCCTATCACGTGTCCCACTGCTGGGCAACGGTCTCCCCTATCTCCTTCCAAACCTCTGCATCTAGTGCGATCTCTGGCCATGTTCGCCCCGCAAACAAGACCCGATACTACGACCACCGCACCACCACCAAATATCGTCACACCCAGGGACATCTTTTCCACTGGGTACACTGGGCACTTGCTCAGGGCCACTTGATCTAAGGGGCCCCCAAGTTCCTGTAATTGTCAAAGCTAGAGGCTGTCAAAAGAAGCTTAACTTCTCCCAAGCAGTTCCGAAGGATACTAAAATTTTCGAGCTCGCTCCGCTCGCTTAAAAAGATTGTTTTAGGGGCGGAGAACTTTAAATTGAAAGAAAACACAGAAAAAAGTTTAGTGTAACTTTTATATATTTTTTTTGTCATTAATGTTTGTTTGAACTTATGTAAGGAAAGTTTATTTTAACAATCATGCGAAAAATTGTTGATATGTTTGTGGATTATTCTCATTTTGACCTATGGATCCCAGACCACATGTTTGCCATATTAATGCCATGCCAATCATGCCATTGAGGCACGAAACATTAGTAATCATGTCTCTGTACTGAACTTCAGTCAGTGGTGAGCATCATTGACCGTTACGTTGTAACCATCATCATTTTTAAACATTCGACGAAATTAGAAACAATAAAATCGAGCCGACATTCAACGAATTATTGCCGAAATGCGGCCTGGATTTCCAGAAATGTTCGCGCCGCGGTGACCTCATGACTAAAACCCTAATCATACATTCATCGCATAAAGTTATCCGTAAAAAAAGCCAATTTCATGTACATCCAAAATATTTTTCTGTTTTATGTTGTTGTATTATTTCTCTATGAACTGTCAACAGAAAACCTAACATATCCGAGGCGGGGCGCAAAAAAATTCGAGCTCGCTTCGCTTGCTCTTGCATCCTACAAGGGCCCCATTATTCTCAAGTGCCCAGGGCCCACGATTGGTTAAAGACGGCCCTGGTCACACCACCTTCTTCTTTCTTTTTATTAATGATAAAATTATCTTTTTTCAAGACCTCTGACTTGCTGGAAACGGAACGGTCCTCATTCCTGGGCTTCACACACGAGCAGCACATCAGTCCAAGTACCTTGGAAGTGGTGGAAGAGCTGTCGGTGGCGATATACGAGAGCGAACTCGGAGACCAGCCCGTGCGACGATACTTCGAACATTATGACACACCGTTCATCGGCGAGCGGAAACCCAAATAATAATTAAGTTTTCTAAGAATAAAATAAATGGTTTAAAGCTGTTTGTTGTACACTTTCTAAAAAATCCACCGTTTAACTAATCTTCTCATTCCACAGACAGAGATAAAAAAGTACAATCAGTTAAAATATGATGATATGATTAATCAATAGTCTCCACTTGTATAGCTGTATCAAATTGTACCTAAACCTTTCCAAGTAGGTACCTATCCATTATTTTGTTAGTTTTTGCTCCCTGCAATGATTAGGTTCAGTTCTACACCTAACCATATCATGGTTATTAATATTTCGTTAGAAAGTTTAGGTTCTCATGTTTCAATTGAGTTGATACAGTTCAAATTGTTTTCATCAATCCATCGTACGAAGTATCAACAACAACAAATTAAATGAAGACCACCATCCACTCAACTAGAGAACTATTCCTTCATTCACTACCCTACATGATTTTATTTATTTTATACTGGCAACATCGTAGTAAAGTCAATGTTTACTGGGGAGGTTTTATCCGACCGCGTCGAGGGAGGTCTGAACAAAATTGGATTGTCACTCGCCGACAGCTAGCAGTCGTTGTTGGACACCTGCACTCCTTGAATACTGTACGAAACAGCCAGCTATTTATGATGAGATATATTATTTAAAAACGGATTACTGGTCCGTAGAGGTCGGCTGTGGTTGGAGTTATTTAGAATTATTGTATTGTACCTATAGCAGCGGGTAAGGGTCTCCGTAGAGTGGCCGAGTGGTGAGCATATCACATTAAATTGAACTGATACATGTTTTTTTCGGCTAAAATTTAAAAGCATCAATCCCAAAATAGTGTAAAATGTAGGCAGGTATGTTTCTTTAGTGTGAAATGAGATTGAGTGACGCTGACGTGGGTGGGTAAGTGTATTTTCTAGCCCGACATTATAACCCGGCTGTTCAGCCGACAACCTCCGGTTGACTTGCGAGATAACATTTACAACAAAAAAAAAAGATGTGGCAGTAAGTCACTCATTCCGACTACGCTGGAATCTTTGAGGGTAGTTCACTAGATGCGACTAGGTAACTGAGAGCAGCGGTGGCCCAGTGGTGGCAGCCCCACTTACGGGCAGTAAGTCGTAGGTTCGAACCCAGGTAGGCGCATTACTTTATTACCTAATTTATTTCATCATCGCTGCTCTCAAAACGGTGAAGGAAACATCGCGAGGAAATCGGCATGTCCTAAAACTAAAAATTCGAAGACATGTGACATCTACCAACCCGCACTGGGCCCGTGTGGTGGATTAAAGCCTACTCCCTCTCATTGAGAGGAGGCCTGTTTCCCAGCATTGGGAACATTATAGGGTGATGATGATTACTTGATAACTACCCTCAAGCTGTTCAGTTTGAAGGTCTGTACCAATAACTATGCTTAAATATGACCGCACTTCTGTGGTCATGTGGTCCCACCACCACCACCATGTAGTATTCACCAAATATTCATAAATTCAATATAAAATAGTCTAGGTTTTCTGTTGCCTATGTCTGCCTGCAACAGAAAAAACATAAACGTCTCACATCAACAATACTTCTCCGTTTAAGGCCAGAGCAGACCAAATACGTGCATATGGTGTGTAAGACCTATCACCACGCGCATGCTACGTACACGCCACGCCGCCGGCCACGCAGCCGGACTGACATCATCCATAAAGACTCTTACATTAAAACCGGTGCGTACACTCGCACACCTTTGTTCTACTCCGGCCTTTATGAGTGACGTCACAACGATGACGCGACGAATTCTATTACACAAAGTACTTACCCCGAAGCTATAGGACTATAAATCTTCTCTAATGATGCAATGGTTTGTGATTGTTCACTGTTTCAATTTATTTCCGCTTTTCTCCAAAATTTCCTGCGGTAACATCGTGAAAGACATTACCATATTTTACGTTGACATCAAGTAAATGAGGTTTAACCTTCCCTGAGTTTAGAGGTTAATGCTAATAAATTGAATCTCACAGTCATGATCCAACGTAAAAATTAAAGTCTCTTATTTTAAAAACAAAAAACCCGGATTCCAGCCCAAGTGAGTTAGTCCTTACCTTCGTAGTTTCTGAAAGGAGTATGATTGAACTTGAGTTTTGGTCCCTATAGTAATCTTTAACTACACCAATCTTTACTAAACCTTTTGGAATGACTTATGTAAAACATTAAATTAAAGTGAAAACCTCATCCATCAACAACCTTTGTGTGCTTAAGAAGATTAACGCGGTCACACAGACAGACACAGAAAACCATCACGTCTGTAATCCCACGAAGGTACGGCAGAGATGTACTGTTTGCCATCATCATCATCTGCCTAGCGTTTTTCCAACGAATGTTGGGGTCAGCTTCCAGTCTAACCGTATGTAGCTGAATCCCAGTAGGTATATTACATGGAGCGACTGCCTATCTGACCTCCACAACCCAGTTAGTACTGGGTTATACGATACCTCTTGGTAGGACTGATGGTAGTCAGACTTTCGTGCCACTGTCTACCAACGGCTTAGCGCGCTTTCTGAGGCACGGAAGAAACTCGATGGGCGGTGGGCATCCATCCACGGATCAACCTAGGTAAGCGCGGCTTAAGAGCGTTTACGCCTTACGACATGTCATACATACTTTCAAGTCCTTATTTTCCAAAATGACTTAACCGATTTTAATGAACCTCATACCTACGCATAAGCAGGATACATAAAGTTTAAAAAGTTACTAAAAAACATTGTCCAAAAATAATGTTACAACTAAATTAGACCGATTATAAATTATATATAGAAAAAGAAAATTTCCAATTACCATTATTTGAAGAAGAGACGAAAAGAGATTTCGAAAATGTTTTAGTAACTTTTTAGCCCTATGCAGGTATCCTTATTAAGTTTCATTAATATTGGTTCAGTCATTTCGGAAAATAAAGGCTTGAAATTTTGTATGAAATGCCGTAAGGCGAAACCTGAAGATCGATCTGAGCGGCTGTTCCTATTGAGCCATGAGCTCCTCAACCTTTTGCCATCAACCAAGGTCATAAATCAAGGTTGCTATTGAGTAATCCCTGATGGAAAACGACGACGCTCTGTATGGTGTCGGACGTAAAGAATAACACCATCCCATATCTTCCCATGGATGTCATAAGAGGCGACTAAGGGACTTGCCAGAGAATGGGCAGCAGCGTTCTCTGTGCTTTTGTGACAACGGTACTGCGATCGCCAACCCGCCTGTCAATCGTGGCGATTATGGCAAAACCCCCCATGTTATGTCAATGTGGCGAAACATGGGGGGGGGGCTATGTCCAGCAGTGGACGTCTTTTGGCTGAAATGATGATGAAAAAACCCAATAACACTTTGACGACCGGCGAATCGAAATTGTTTGCTGTTTTAATAAACACAGTTTTTAGTGTTAAAACAAAATCTATCCATTTTGGACATTACTTCCAAGTTTGACTCTACAAGGAATGACATTCTTTCAATGCTGCTCAGGTACACTTCTGTGGCCACATGTACTTAGGTGCGGCCAGCAGGATGCTTCGAGCTTTATCCATTGCAATGTACCTGCAACCAAAGTCTCGAGGGGTATAAAGCCATATATTTCTCACTATTTCGAATGGAAAACCTACAATATTTTGGAGGAAAACAATAGAAAGTTCACAGGTTTCTTTATCTTTTCTCAAACTACCTATATCTCCTTAAAACAGATTTTTAAAGCGTTAGTCGAACGCAAAATATTCTACATCTACGAGTACATCTGTGTTATTCTCAAATCAGAGATTTTAGAACGCTATAGAATCGTAGCCCAGAACTAAGCATAGACAACCCTAGACTCAGTCTGTGTAAAGAATGGTTATTAATCCATTGACTGACCGCATATCCTACCTATACCTACTTATATATCATCTTCCTGCCCTTGTCCCATTTTATTTGGGGTCGGCGCAACACGTCTCTTTCCTCTATTCTCCTCTGTCATTCGTCATGCTATCATTGACTCCTTTTTCCTTCATATCATTTTTCACACAATCCATCCATCTTTTCTTTGGTCTTCCTCTCCCTCTCCATCCATCCACATTTATATTCATCTCTCTTTCAGTCACATGTGTTCCATCCTTACAGACGACTCCCTTTTTGAGCTTTTCTGTAACAGGCGCCACTTTCAAACTTCCTCTTACTCGTATTTATACTCATTTCTAACTTTATCCATTTTAGTCACTCCACACATCTATCTCAACATTCTCATCTACCTATATCCTATACCAACTACGATAGGATAAACCTTGAAAATCAATAGCTTTCCAAGATATCCGTAGACAAAACACATCCTAAACCCCGCCACTGTGGCGGGGTTTAGGATGTGTTTTGTCTTTCAACTTTGACAAATAAAACAGTACATCAACGCGCTAAAACCTTACTAGATCTGAGCATATTTTGTCAAAGTTTGCCAACTGAATTATTAACTAGCGACCACGCTTAGTATTCTGTGCCGTCCCACATAACGTATGTCGGTCTCTAGCTGTATTTGTACACTTTGGATCCTCTGGCTTAGGGTCCTTAAGTAGTCCGTTTGACATATAAGCCTTTAAATAGATAAGCGAACTTCTTAGTGGAGCAACTTGCAGACGGTGTCTAAGCCACGTATGGAAATACTGTTTGGAGAAGGTTTAGACTTCCTGGAGTACTAAGTAGATGCCTTGCTTTAGTTTAACTTGAGAGCGAATTTGTCTATATTCGGGCTTTGTTTCGCTTTTTACTGAATGCTCTTTTTGTTACATTCGTTTTACTTTTTCAAGTCTGATAGTTATTGTATTATAAAAGTAGCAATCTGAAGCAATCGAATATCTTCTATTGGGTGAATATAAGAGACGGTAGGGGTCTATAATATTCACCTAATAGAAGATATTCGATAGCTTCAGATTCCTATCAAAAGCAGGCCATTCTAAAAAAGGAATACAAAGTATTGAAGCCTGAAACCGATCGTTTCGCTTCCACATTTGATTTATTTCACACCTAACATCTATACAGCAATACATTAGGAAGCTCGCGATGTAAATAAATCACGAAGACGCGTCTCAAAATAATTGAATATCTATTTACCCCGTTTTTGCCAGCTCGACTCGATCCTTACTCAGCACAAAAGCAGCGAAGAGCCTTCCCTTTACAATTTACATCTCAACTCCGGGTTTTTCGGTACATTTAATCAAGGAATTGCTCAAGCTAGACACGATTCTATGAGACTTAAATAAAATTTGTTTGCTGGACTAGAACATTTAATCAGAGTCTATTTCAGGCCGGTTTTCTACAACTACTTAGGTAGGTACTCTATTTGCGTTTCAGGGCAGATTATTGTGTAGCAGAAATAACATTATTATGTACCGTAGGTAGTAAAACACCTACTACTTTAAACTAATTATCCTACTTTAGTATAAATACTTAGTTATTTTATATTTAGTGAGCACTGTCGTATTCAGACCAGAATTAAGCAAAATAAGATGAAGTGTTTCTTCATTTCGTTTCTAAAACTATATAGGCTTTTGTACGCAAGTACGTAGCTATTTATTGGCCGTCTTAACAAAATGAAAAATCATCTATACCTATTGACTAATGAAGTATGTAATCTCATCTGCCTAGCCTTTCCCAACAATAATGCTCATCCGATCATTCTTCGTCCAATCTATTTCTTTATAGAACGCACTTCCCAAGGAAATCAGGACGGCTACGAATCGCCTATCTTTTAAAATTAAAGTTCGCGAGTACATTCGGAAAGAGCTAGCAGTATCGTCACAACGTTAATATTTTCCCCATAGTTTGTCCTTTTATATTAGTATTTATATTTTGATATATATTTATAGTATTTTGATATATATTTATAGTATTTTATATATCTTTAGTATGTCTTATTAAATTATTATTTTTTACAGATACACACCTACCACTGTTTGTCTCTGCATCACCCAAAGGTTGACTGGTAGAAAATGCCTATGGCATTAAGTCCGCCACTGTACATTGTACTGAAGTGTTAAATAAATAAATAAATGCTGCATCCAATTAGACTGAAAGCCGACCCCAAAGCCTAAATTATTAAGGCTTTGGGGTCGGCTTCCAGTCTACTGGTATTACCAGTATATTACATGTACGACTGCCTACCATCTGACTCATCTCTTTTGGGAACTACGTAAATTGAATACAATAAATACATAATTATTTCATTTTCAGCTCCCTTAGGTAACCCACACGAGTAGTAATTGGCAAGTTTCAATATTCCACCTCGTTGAAATAAATTCCAACCGGAAACAGTACGAAAGGTGCAGCTTCCTACTTTCCATGTATAAAACTGGACTATTCCCTCATTCTTAAATATTTTGGCCAGTGCAAACTGTTTTGGCATTTTATCTTTGGACGAAATGTAAATTTAAAGATTTTCCTCTATTTTTTTTTACCTCTGTTTCCGACAACCTCCGTCCATCCGTCCTCAACACCATCCTATCTGTCTCTCTTATTCGATCTTCGCTCTTCATAATTTTCGTACGCTTCCTGAGATTTCTCCCGTAAATATTGTTCCTCTCCCTTCATTTCTTGCTCATAGAAGACACTGGGGTCACTCATCATGACGACTGCGTTTGTTATCTCCTGTTCGGTAGTTAACTCATCCGGTACTCCATTTTTTCTCATAAAATTGTTTGTCCGAAAATCATGATCCATAACGCTTGCTATAAACTTCATTTACCATAATGTTCAAAATCCCGAAATTTTGTTTAACATAATTATCTTTAGTTCTAAAAGTATTCTGTCATAATATCGAGTAATATAATAATTGAATCTCCTTATTTTACATGACCTAAAGTCATATGTCCTAAGTATGATGTTAAATAATGTGTTTTATTCCGAATGTTCATTTATAATAAATTATTTAGTTCTAAAACATTTGCTAAAAAATTGATTTTAGTGACAGAAACGAATCGCTGTTAATCCGACTCCACGCAGTCTTGTCTGCTCTACCCCTAGAGTGTAATTTAAAATCGCAAAGGCGCGGAGGGGCGAGTGGTGAGCATTAAAACCATCTGCGACAATAAACTCGCGTGGCACCGCCGGAGCCCCGCAGCGCCGGAGCCGTGGCAGAAACCATGCCTGCTGCATGTTGCATGCTAGCTTGCATGCTGCATGCTGCGTGCTTGTTTGCATGCTGCATGCTGCGAGCTTGCTTGCATGCTGCGAGCTTGCTTGCATGCTGCATGCTATATGCTGCGTGCTTGCTTGCATGCTGCACACTTGCTTGCTTACAAAAACCACATGTTCACAATCAACTGCTTTATTGAGTACATGCATAATATATTTATTTATTTATAATAGAAACATAATGCAAAATCAGATATTTTTTAATTATAACAAAATGATACTTAAAGGTTTACAATAATTATTAAATAATTTAGTCTTAATTATAATGACCAATTTTAATTCGTAGACAGATTTTAAGCTAATTTTATATTAGTTGCGTTTGCCTTAAAAAAAAAAACACATTTTGTATATTCTGGTTGTTTTTTTTATATGTTTTCAATTCTTGCTGTTTTTTATCAATTATTTTTTCTTTTTATTTGGAATAGGAACGCAGTTCAAGTTGTTTTAAAGGGCATTGGGTAAGTTTGTATGGACCAGTGGCATGATTTTTTTTGCGGCCACAAAGATAATTGTTGCTAACGTATAGTGGAATATATGATAATAGTGACTCCCAAAGGAATTTTGGCGAAAATTATATCGGATCTGAAATATCTGATGTCAAAGTTGCGTTGTTCCTACTAACATTTTGCATAGTGTTATGTATTTTATAACAAAATAACTCTTTCCTATCGTTTGCCGTCTGTCATTACTTCCCAGAATTTGATCCTTAGCAGCGACACTATCAAATGGTGTAATAATACAGGCTGTTTTTTTTTTCAAAATTAACGGGTTCGATTCCTGGCTAGGAATATTGATTTTTCAAAAAACCAATGGTCCAGTTTTAGTTTTTATCAAAATCAGGCTCGTGACTTTTTGAAAAACCTTGTCATTCGTTTCCGTGGTTTTCCGGGTCGCCGATAACAAAATGAGATTTTTTCTCGGCACCATATTGGATTTTCATTTTGACCTCATTTTTTAGGTGCAAAAATGAAATTTAAAATACACATGTCTCAATATCCTTCCCTGGGCTATTTCTCGCATTGATGTGAGAACATTTTTCTCACATGGGCAGTTTTATGTTGAATGCTCCGGAATGAGCTCTGCGAGTAACTTAGTAATTTTAACCCCACAAGGAAACAACGCAAACGTCATTTACAAAGAGGTGGTAGGATAATTCATTATTAATATATGTTTCCGGGAGTTAAATACCAAGATATACTTTTTTCTAACCAGAATTAATTATCTGGCTTCTTACTTTGAAAATCACAGTCTTTAACACAACTATTTATCCTATACATACACTTACGTGCGAGCGAAGCTGCAGCCAACAATTAATCTATAACATTTAAAAATTACTATTTTCGACATTATTTTGCGATGGTAACACATATGTAGGCAATTTCCGAACTCCACGCGGGCGAAGCCGCGGGCAGAAGCTAGTTATGGATAAAAAAGTTAGGTGACACAATAGAGAACCAACTCATCCATTTTGCCGTCGCGCCGACTAGTGACCGAAGGTACAACCTATTGGTACACACGGTCGGCCGCAGCGCGCGGTCTTGTTGGGCGTAGCACGGTGAACGCATCGTAAACAAACTAATTAGCTAATGAATGCGATTATCTCGTACGAATGCCGATAGGCGGTCTTGTATATTATTTTATTGTTGGCCACTTTTGACAATAATTTCCAGTAAATTGAAACTTCAATAAGGTTGAAATCAAAGTGTTGAATGATTCTTTCTGCGTTTATGCCGCCATCTTGGTTTTTCTAAATCACAGGTTCTTCAGAAAGGCCAGGTACGTAATACTCCCAACCAACGTGCGTGTATGACCACGTGTATGAACGAGGACGAGGCAAAAGTAGTATGAGATCGTAGCAGGTGGCACTCTGTGCTCTTCTGCTTACCCACATGGGAAAAAGGCGTGAGTTTGTGTATATATGTATGTATTACCACAGACAATTTCATAGACAGCGCCTTCCTGACAATGTCATTCGCGCACCAAAATAACCATGCAGATTCCGCATTGGTACAGTCAGCATCAGAGGTCGGTTAACACTTATCAATATTACACCAAGTTTTGGGCTGATCAGTGTGATCTGATGGTAATATTGTTTTGCGAATCAAATCAAATCAAATCAAATCAAATCAAAATCTTTTATTTCAAGTAAGCCAGTTACAGGCACTTTTGAATGGTCGAACAACAATAAAAATGAAGCTACAGTGGGACTGTAGCTTCATTTTTCACAAGACATAATAACTGTGAAAGTACTGTAGTTGCCCATTCCAAGGCGTAGATCTCTATGGAGAAGAATGGGCAAGAAACTCCATGGACAATCTTTTAAATCAGAATCTTGTTACAAAAACCTTGGTTACATCATTCATGTTGAGATGGTACATTATGTGAGAACGATGTAGCAAGACTTCACGTTAAAAGTGTCCATAGTAAAAACGAAAAGAACAATTAAAAGATAAAATAATTCGTTCGAAATTAGCCGCGGCAGCTAAGAGACGACCAGGCACAACTGATATTGAATTTCTAAATGACAAACTGTTGTAATGTTGAAATCTTATTTACTATTCCTATTCGCTCATACACTTTGACTTTTACTTATATTGACATAACTCTGACATTTTATGCATGTAATTTAATTTTAATTATGTAATTTTAATCTTGACACTATAGCTGACATTTTATATAATGCAATGTTATTTGATGATTTTAATTATTTATTTAACCAAATTGTATTGTTGTACATTGAGGTTATTGTAGTGCTTACCTAAATTAAAGAAACATTTTGTATGTTTAACGGCGGAACATAGATAGTATCTGAATGTTATGTATTTTACCATCTATTTTTCACTTATGTTCACAAAATAAATGAATTTGAATTTGACAGCGCCCGTTCACGAACATGACACATGGATCAGCCATCATTCAAATCAACCATTTTGAAGGGAACTAAATGCCCCGACACACGCGCCACCATCAGCGTGACATTTGAGTGAGCATGACATACTCTTAACCGCCAGGGCACATTCAAGTCAATAAAAGACGTAAGTTTCCAATAAATGATAGCTTTCTAGTACATAGGACTCACACAATATGGGCTATGCGATTATATAATATTAAATTAATTGAATTTATACAAGGTGTTGTTTTGCAACCTCGTCAAATTCAAGGAGGTAACTATGCTAATGATTCTCGACCCGAATCAATAATAAAATGAGTAGATAATTTTCTTTTTTTTATTTATTTACTGAAATCGCTAACTGTGAACCACCCGTGTTTTAAACACGGGCCGTCTGATCCCTGCCTTATAACGTCGCTTACACACAAACAAAAAACCTCAAACGTTTTTTCGATAATTTTATAATCCCTAAGCCACGCTATGGGGGTTATTCTGAAATATTGATAAATTTAAACAACAAAAAAATGCAGTGTTTTTTAATAATTTACTAGGTACCGTAATTTATATTGAATATGTATGTCTTTTGTGACAACATCCTGAATTTTGACGAGGATGCAAAACAACACCTTGTATAATGCAAAGATAGTTGTACAATCTTCAGCAGCTCCAACAATACAATTTAATGCTATCAATTTATGCGAACCTGTTCTTGTGGATGCAGCCAAGCATTATTGTCAGCGATATAATCGTCCAATTTGTAATAAGCCTGCTTACAAAGCGAATTTAGGTAACCGTTGATGAAAATATTGTTATTTCTTTTACTACTATACAGTCTGTTAATATGGATCGTTCTTATACTAAGACGTCTTATAATTATGGAAATGTATAGCGGCTTTCGTTGCTGACCGTATAAATTTAAGAGCTGATATTTCGGAAATGTGACGCTTAAAAAAAACGTGTCGTTAGGTCGTTACTAGTTTTATGATAGTCCATCTGACAAAGACACTCTTGCTATCGAACAAAGCAATAACTATCTGTCTGTACGGACGCATGTAAAGTATGTAAGGCTCAGTACAAGGTAAGCAAATATGAATGTTAGCGAAACGTATATATGTATTTGTACGTCCGAACAGTGACTGCGCATTGGTCAGAACGAATGGTTCTCTTTGGGACTTATTAAAATATATTTGATATTCGGTCAACCGTGTTTCAATTCAGACTACCAAAGAGTGAGTCCCAATCAGACGCAACCAACCGGATCATAATAGTGCAATAAATCCCTGAATGTCCAAGTCCAGTGTCCACAGTCAGTCCCCGGTTCGGTCTACTCAATAATTTTCCTACCCTTCTATTCTGTAAAAACCAACTTTTAAAATCAGTTCTGAACTCGCAACGTCAGTTAGTACTCGTTAGTGACATCGTCTAAACAATTTTTATTGCAGCTTGCAGTGGAAACTGTTACGTAAAGCAATTACGTTTAGAATCACACTTAAAATACCTACTTAAGTAAAGCAAGTGGTGTTACAATTCCTTTATCTATTCACATAATTTACATTTTGAAATATTTCTACATAAAATAATATTAAAAAAAAAACATTTAAAAATATAAAAATAGTAGCCCACCGGTAACAGAGAGTCCAAGCTACCGGCGGTCAGGTTTCCAGAGAAAGGAACCTTCTAACAATACGAGCCGTGTCCAAGAGAACCGCTTTCTGAATCAAGCCCTTGATCCAGCTGCCTAACGAGAGCCTCATCAGGTATTGTTCCGGGCTCTTGGCAATTAAGCCATTGGCTGATACGACTATCGGCACAATGATCACCGAATCCACATTCCATCTGTCAACAACCTCGCGAGCCAATTTAAGATACTTGATTTGCTTATCCTTCTCGAAAATACTTGAAAAAGCTTTTTCACTTATCCTACTTATAAGTGCTCTGTATGATGTCGGACGTAAAGAATAGCACCATCCCATATCTTCTCGTGGGTGTCGTAATGAAGACTAAGGGACTTACCAGAGAAAGGGCAGCAGCGTTCTCTGTGTTTTTGGAACAGCCGTACTGCGATCGCCAACCCGCTCGCCAAGCGCGGCGATTATGGCAAACCCCCCCTTCTTGGAGGAGGCCTATGCCCAGCAGTGGACAACTTCTGCAGAAATGATGATAGATGATGACTTATAAGCTAAAAAAAAACATGTTAATTCTCTATAATGATACAGCGTGTACCAGAAAGGTGTGGCCATATTTAAAGGCAGAAACAAATATTTAGACTTAGAGGCATCTGTTTAATTACACTGAACTAACAAACTATCGGACGTAATTCGCGGACGTGGACCATGAGCCGTACTTGAGCGGTTGGATGTCCGATAGAAATCTGGCTCGCTGGATGTTTTTGACTGTGCACTCAGCAGCCGCGGCTTACGGACACGTCCGATATTTTGTCTGCCTGTGGTGAGTGTAATTCGGAGCTAATTAGTCTGTGGATTCGGACCATGAAACAGAACAACTTTCTCCATAGTACCAACATCGTAATCGCGAAAAAAATATCAGCTGTTCCATACATTTGGGTAGAGGAGGTATTAAAGTTTTGCATGGGTCAGTCGAATATTTTGAAAATGAATTGAAATGATAATATGACCACATCTTTCTGGCACACGCTGCTGTATGATGGAGATGGAAGGTTTTCCATTAGTGGATCCTAAAGAATCATGTAAAAATAAATATGTTTGTACTTTAGGGTTATGAGGAACCGGGTGTAAAGTTCCTCATCTCCCGTAAAAAGGATCCTCGGACCAGACGGGTGTTATGTCTAGTGGTCTACTGCCCGACAGTTGTTGTTGGGTTTTTCTATATAGTTTTAAGTCAAAGTAAACTTTGCTTGCGACTTGCAGGAAATTGATGTTAGTTCTTCCATCGTGTAATAGATGGCGTTGTGGTACTTTTTGTTTTAAGTTGTTACTTGTAGGTCGCTACAGGACTATTTGCTCAGCTCAGCTCATATTTCATTTGACTGGGAAAGTACGCTATTTCGACCACCTCTGTCGAACCCTTTGGGAAAGACAAGCGTGAAGATATGTTTCTGTATTAAAGTCAAATCTAAACTTTTTATCTCAATTATGTAGATCATGAAAGGCTCTTTTGAATTAATTCTAGTTGCCCATTCGCAGAGGTAGTTCACATGGAAAATAATGGGCAAGACACTCTTTAGGTACTGTTCTTTAAAAATATGTTAGGTACAGTATTTTGACTTTAAGACGCTTTCCTCTAACGTTTGTACAGCCTAAATCCTAGCAATTCCCTAATAAAAATAATAATAGAGCCAACATTTGTGTAGTACTAGTACTAACTGGGTTATGGAGGTCAGATAGGCAGTCGCTCTACGTAAAATACTGGCTCTCAGCTGCATCCGGTTAGACTGGAAGCCGACCCCAACATAGTTGGGAAAAGGCTAGGCAGATGAGATCAGATGAGATGAAATTTGTGTGTAAATCGTAAGCGTTCAAGATAATATCGTGTGTAATACGCATTCAGTGATACCGAAATTTCATTCGGTTGCTCTTCAAACGAACGCGTTACAAGAACTAATTGGCTGTAATAGCGTGTTACTATAAAATTGCCTTTGATCATCACTGTTTGATTAATTCTGTGTAAGTAGTTTACTACGCGTTAGTTCAATAGGCACTGCTTTCGATGATAATACGAACTATAAACAAAGGTATATAATTATTGTTTCTTTATTTATTCATCTCATTTTTTTACATTTATAAATAAAAAGCTTTTAAAAATATTAAAGATCGTGGTCCGCCGGTGTTGGGAGCAGAGTCCAAGCTACTGCTGGTAAGGGCTCCAGAGACAGGAACTATTTTACAATGCGGGCTGCATCGAGGAGTACTGGCTTCTGAATCAGGCCTTTAATCCAACCTAAGGAGAGCTTCGAAAAAAGTTCGCTGAGTCTCTTGGCCATAAGACCATTGCGACAATCGGCAAGATGATAGCAAAGTTCACATTCCACATGTCGACAACCTCGTGTGCCATGTCAAGATACTTTATTTGTTTCTCTTTCTCAGCTTTCACGAGGTTTTCGTCATGCGGGATGGTAACATCGACTTCGCGCATCATTAGGCGGCGTGCTGATCAGACTATCAACACTATGTCAGGCTTATTGGCAACAATAGTCCTGTTTCACTTCATAGTATAAAACAAAGTCGCTTCCCGCTGTCTGTCCCTATGCATGCTTAGATCTTTAAAACTACGCAACGGATTTTGATGCGGTTTTTGTGATTCCAAAGAAAGGTTTATATGTATAAAACATCCATAGTATAGTAGAGAAGAACTGATAATTTTAGAGGTTTCCAATGTGATGTCGTAAAAAAACACTTTTTTTTACGCTTATTTTGCAAACGCTGGCTGAACCCTACGAGATAGCTCAAAATAATGTACTACAATATTGTACACCTTAAAAAGGTCTACGAAAAAGTCCGCGATGGTATATGTCTATCTCTTAGGGATATCCCACAATAAACATTTTTTATCCTTTACTTTTTACGAGAAATAATGGCTTATTTACGAAGCGATTTTAAGCAATACAACAATAATCCTTATCCAATTAAGTACCTTAAATACATTGTGCATTTAATATAGATCAATATGGCCCTTTAGCATTGCACCCGTGCGAAGCCGGGGCGGGACGCTAGTTATTAATAAATTTATATTTTTGCCGGTTCGCGCGGTGGCTAAGCCATTGGTGGCTGCGTTTGTAAACGCTCCCGCGATTCAGAAGAAATTCCTAGTGTGGGGGGCAGTGTTTAAAAAAATATATTATCAAGCATATTTTGCTCACACCTTCGTTCGCGTGGATGTTAGAAATTATCACACAGTAACGAACCTACTATCGGTATAAAGTATCCCAGCTCTCTCTCTCCCAGGCCTCTTGTGCCAAACATTAAAATCCGTTCAGCCGTTATAACGTGAAAACAGTAATAAGGTAATCAGAATTTTATATTCTTTAGGTATTTTAAATCCTAAGTGGAGATCGGTCTCCTTGGTCTTGGAAAAACAGGATTTTGGATCGACTAAAAACATACGGTGACTGCCCTTATCATTTTTGTGCCTTCAATAGTACTAAGTCTGAGGTCTACGAACTCCATCAGTCACTCAATATAAAGTACCTACCTAACTCAATTTTCCAGTATACCCAGGGCTTTCAGACCCACTATCAACCTCTGCCTGATAAATTAAGAGTGAACGTCAGAGATACCTACTTACAGCAAAAAAAACTAAATCAAATCTTGACGAAAATACTGATCATCTGTGAGATTTTCCTTCTTCATAGTTTGTGAAAGTAAACAGATACCAAACTCCATGGACCACAAACTCAAGCTACTTTCGAAATTAAAACATTTTCCATCTGCAGATTAGCTGAAAAGGTATAAAACAGCTGGTTAAAGACGGTAAGGTGGTCGGAGCCAACCTCCCAGCAATCGACGTAATGCATCTGAGTTGCTTCGTAGTATCGCACTTTGCCTCGCCATATTTAAAGAAATTTTACTTCTATAAAGATTAGATGGATATTTCAAAATAAAACCACTGACTGACAATGAATTATTTATTACTATTCAATCACCAATGCAGGAGTTATAAAGCTAAGTATGACGAAAGTGCTTTTCGGGTTTTGGCTAATAAAAACCAGGGACTAAATAATGTTTTAATACTTACTTATGATCCAATATCAAGAATTTGGCATCAGCAAGACATCCTCTTTAGTACCTATAATTATGGTACAATATATTTAATAATACCAAAAAATGGCCGATTGACAAATCACTGGTAGTGGTCTATACGAAACCTCCGACAACAGAGAATGCGGACATTGTCCTATGTAGTTTATAGGTCTTGCCTTTCGTAATAGCGAACATCGCGACATCGGTATGCCTATGTAGTGTGTCGATCTTAAGTTGAGGAAAATATTAAAAATAAAATCGACCAAGTCAAGTCAAGGGTTCCGTACCGTTATTTATAAAAAAAAAACGAGCAAAACAATCACTTTTTTGTATGGGGGCTCCCATACAAAAAAGTGTTTTTTTTTTGCTCATTTCTTCTCTTTCTTAAACATTTATTTTATTCTGTTATTAGTATTTGTTGTTATAGCGGCAACAGAAATACATAATCTGTAGAAACAACTAGCTAACTTTCACGGTTCATGAGATACGGCCTGGTGACAGACGGACGGACGGACAGTCTAATAGGGTCCCGTTTGACCCTTTGGGTACGGAACCTTAAAAACTACTATGAAGCCATTCACCCTTTTCATTATTCAACAATAATTCTCCTGAAACCTCTCGAAGAAATTCGTGGACCATAACTTAAGAATTATTAAATATCCACACAAACAAAACTTTGGAAGTTTGCCAGCGACATGTGGTTTGAAACACGTAACAAATCTTAAGGTGTTAGGTGTTTATAGTAAGATATTGTGACCTTCTGTATTGATTTTGAATGAGTAGCTTTAACTAAGTATATTTTATATTCTAGAAAGAAAGTTTACAAATTCAAATTAGTGTACAGTATGTGTATTTGGCCATGACCAGTGGCAATAGCTTTCATTGAAGATTTCTACAGTAATTGACAACAGAATTGACGCAAGTTTCGGTAGCTTATGTCAGCTCCATCCATTTTTAGGGTTCCGTAGCCGAATGGCAAAAAAAGGAACCCTTATAGATTCGTCATGTCTGTCTGTCTGTCTGTCCGTCCGTCCGTATGTCACAGCCACTTTTTTCCGAAACTATAAGAACTATACTGTTGAAACTTGGTAAGTAGATGTATTTTGTGAACCGCATTAAGATTTTCACAAAAAAATAGAAAAAAAAAACAATAAATTTTGGGGTTCCCCATTCATAGAACTAAAAACCATTTTTTTTTTCATCAAACCCATACTTGTGGCGTATCTATGAATAGGTCTTCAAAAATGATATTGAGGTTGCTAATATCATTTTTTTCTAAACTGAATAGTTTGCGGTAGAGCCATTTCCAAAGTGGTAAAATGTGTGTCCCCCCCCTCTAATTTCTAAAGTAAGTGGAGGAAACTTCTGAAAATATTTAGGATTGTAGAAGGTAAAAAAACTATCAACGAAAATTGGTTTCAATAAGATATGATTTTTAGTTTTTGAGATATGGGACTTTTTCATCAAACTGCAGCAGTAACTTTGTTTTTCATTAACATACTATGAAAAACCAATTTAGTTTTGCGGTTGAGTGGAAGCTTACTAACTAATACTACTAAGTAATGAATGACAGTTTAAAATATTGTTTGGGGCCATGGAACCCTGTGTGCGAGTAAGACTCGCACTTGGCCGGTTTTTGACTTTTACATCGTTGTAATCGATGACAGATGTCACTTCTTCTAGGCCTTAGAGAATTCATTAATAGACATGATAAAATAAAATAACCTAACAAAAAAGCTGCACTTATACGACACAGATTATTAAAAAAAAATACCTTTTCAACAAGATTCAACCTTCATCATAATTTGTATTTGTATTTTTTACCTTTCCCATTCATTCGCATGTAAAATCCAATTTTAATAGACTAAAACGGATTTCGTTGGCAATGTGACTTCCAATTAAATAAATTGGGTTGAAAAGGGATGTATGGTCGTTAATTCCAGTGCTTTGGACCTCGTCGGGCCGTATTGGAGAGGTATAAAATAATATTTGGTTAAAAAATCGTTTGGACCAATTTATTGAATGTTTTTTCTTAAATGATTCTGTAATTTTGAATTTGTATCATTTGTTTTGCTATACTTGAAGGTGTTATCGCTTTTTTTTTATCTGATGTAAAGTTGTTAAAACTTTTGTACTTTTTGGGGTCCACCACAGTCGGGTATACTGGGCCGGGCAGAAGAAAACGCGCGCAAGGCAGGGCACCGGCAAGATGGGCAAACGCAATCAAGAAGGCAACTGGAGGCAGCTTGTACCGAGCGGTTCACACTGCAGGAGACTATGCACATGACTTGGAGACGTATCATATGTGTTCGCGAACCTCAGCAGTGAGGGAAAGACGAAGAAGAAGAAAGACAGTCAGGTATAACTGAGAATTCTTAAGACTTGTAAGTTAGTAAATTCAGCATATTTGGTTTCGGTTTAATCAATGTCATCACGATTTATTTTTATTGAACTACATATATACAGGCTAATGAAGCACGTTGGTGCCCCCTCATTTCGCAGACAAAAATTTCATAGAATTTCGTTTTCCAGAAAATATTTCACATGATATTTGGTCCTTGTATTTTTATTTCGAAATATTTTTGTTTCAACTACTATTTACTTGAATGAAACATATTTTACAGAAACACAATTCAATGATTGTTATATTCGCATTTTTTATCAAACTTATCAAGCATTACAATTATTTTTTTAACGAATATTGTTTGTTCGATGTATGTTTCCATGGTATTTTATTTCAACATGATAACCTTAAATTAAAATTTTGTCTTTCAAAGTCCATATGTTGTGCTACAAAAGTGAACACGTGGTATTGTCTGCCCTACCCTTAGAGTGTAATTTAAACCCGCGTAGGCGCGGAGGTTTGAGGCGGCCCGTAAGCTGAAGAGTGCTAGTGGTTTCTAACACCCGCCGCCGCGGCTGAAGCTAGCCGGCTTGCCGGCCAACAAGCCGAAGCCGTGACTGAAACCAAACCAATTGCATGTTGCATGCTCGCTTGCATGCTTGCTTGCGCATGCAACATAGCATGGCACGTAGCAAGTTACATGCAGCATTGCATGCAACTTGCTACGTGCCATGCTATTTTTTTGTTCATATTGTTTAATAGCTGTAATGTCCTTTAGGTATATCATAATATATTAACTCATACTAACTTATTTCACATTTAAGTTTTTCCAAAATTATGTTAAATATTGTTAAGAAATTTCGCCCAAATAGTACCTAGGTAATAGAATCAGCCGCCTGTGATACAGGTTTAACCTAGTACAGGTATCGAAATTTGTTATACCTTCATTATTTCTAAGATTCTTGAGAAGAATTTACCCGCATTATTTTTGTGAACGCGGTGTTGTAATTTTATAGAAGGGTATGCATTTTTCAAAGGTATGAATTTTAGAAACTGTCACTCGATAAAATGTTATCCTCGGTTATAAGTTTTGTGTTAAATAAACATTATAAGGATAAAGAATATTTCAAATTCAAATTCAAATACAAAAATATTTATTTGTGACACATAGGTAAAAGTAAGAACATGGTGTTATAAATAAAGTTATGTCTCACTATGTGCTGCCGTGCAAGGCATACAAAATTACAAATAATGTTTACACATTAATTAGTACAGGTTGTAGTTTTTTGAGTATAAAAAAAAAAAACTATATTCTGATATGAATATTCTAACAATAAATTTTATTTGGAACAAAATCAAAGTAAATATTCTGCGTATTGATTATTCTATGAAATAATAATATGAGAAAAAAATTGTAAGAAACGAAATTCTTATAAAACAATTAGCTATATAACAACGCACAACCAGCACTGATTTTAGGAGTATGAGGGTGTAAAGTTCCGCAATACTCCTTAGAAAAAGGAGGATCCTCCGACCAGACAGGTGTTATTTCCGGTTGGCAACTGCTCGACAGTTGTTGTAGGGTTACTCTGTATATTCTTAAGTCGATGTAAACTTTGCTTGCGAGATTCAGACCACATTAGTTCTTCAGTTTTATCATAGATGGCGCTGTAGTATTTTGTTATAAGTTGCTTTTTGTAGGTCAACGGATAAATGGCCAAAAACAGAAACTGATCGATGTAAAATTATCAGAACAGCATTAACAAAACACCTTTGAAATAGGTTAAAATAAAAATAAATTACTTAATTTAAGAAGCAACATATACAAAAGGTTAGTAAACGACAAATAAACTCATATTAATGTTCTATAAAAGGCGGAAGTCCAATACATCGAGCACTGTGAAAATCAAGCCTACACTCAGGCATTCAAATGTTCCATCCATCCGAAGGCAGACATACAATACAAAAGACTGGCCATCGTACAGCCCCATTCAATCGGCTGACAATAAATTCCAAATCAATACAATGTAACACCATAGAGGTTTTTCGTCCATTTAACAAATTCGAGTAATGGGACCAATTTTGTGTACCACAAAAGCGAAATCGGGACTTCTGGTAATGGTTATGACGATTTAAAATAATCCAAAAATACGCAATTCTGCATGGTTTATTAGACTACACGTTGTTATTATGCTATATCTTGGAAAAAAACGCAGTTCTAAGTTGCATTAATCATAATACTTATACTGTGGGAATGCTTTGTTATATTTGTATACGGTTCCTTTTGCCATTACATTGTAGTTAATTTAACGACTTGTCGACCTGCTAGGCTACGGACACGAACATAACGGGTGCGGGGCGGCGCGGTTGGCGCGTTCCAATGCATAGATTTATATGAAACTGGCCTCGAAGGCAGCGGCGCGGCGCAGGCAGCGGCGTACGAGTGATGTTCCCCAGTCTAGCGGTGGCCGTGCGTTTACATTTACGACGAAATAAAAATGTATCGGAAGTTCGGAACATTGTTTTTGTTCTTCACAATTCCGATGAATCTCGCCTTTTTGTTTCCTTGCTCGGTTGTAGAAAGGACATTGGGTAAGTTTGTGTGGACGAGTGGCATGATTTTTTTTCACAGCGGCCACAAATATAATTGTTGTTATCGTATAGTCAGGTCATGATCAACTCAGTGTCGAGCACCTTAGGTATGCAGATATACACTTGCCTAGAGTTTTGTCGATGTTTTTTAGACTGTGCATAAGTCATTCTTATCTGCCTACTGCGCTAGTGAGAACCATAGTTGTGCCTATCATAAAGAACAAAACTGGTGATGCAGATCCCACCAATTATAGACCAATATGCCTTGCAACGGTCATAGCTAAGGTATTGGACAGTCTACTGGATACATACATGGCCCCTAGGATTAGTCTGCACGATGCACAGTTTGTTTTCAGGCCCGGGCTATCAACAGAATGTGCTATTATGTGTCTAAAGCGGACAGTCCGGTACTATACGGATAGGAAAACACCGGTTAATGCGTGCTTCTTAGATTTGTCCAAGGCTTTTGACCTCGTGTCGTATGACCTGCTGTGGGGTAAGCTAGGAGAAGAGGAAAAAGCAGAACCTGAGGTTACCTCTCTACTAAAATTTTGGTATGAAAACCATATAAACAATGTTAGGTGGGCAGGGATTCTGTCCGAAGAGTATAAATTAGAATGTGGGGTGAGGCAAGGGGGAATCACGTCCCCTCGCCTATTCAATTTGTATATAAACAAGCTGATTGTTGAGCTCAGCAATACCGGCATTGGCTGTCATGTTGATGGTGTTGCTATGAACAACATCAGCTATGCGGACGATATGGTCTTGCTGAGCCCATCAATCAGTGCCTTAAGACGTTTATTGAAAGTTTGTGAAGATTACGCGGTGACTCATGGCCTTAGGTATAACATCGCTAAGAGTGAGTTAGTTGTTTTTAATGTTGGCGCCAGAAGAGAGTTCAATGTGCCGTGCATCTCGCTAGCAGGTATGCCCTTGAAGCGAGTTTTAAAATTTAAATACCTGGGCCACTAGGCCACTGGGTCACTGAGGATGTATGTGATGACCTAGTCATAGAGAGGGAGCGCAGCGCGCTGTCTGTTCGAAGTAATATGCTGGCCCGGAGGTTTGCACGGTGTACGTATGAAGTTAAAATGACGCTTTTTCGAGCCTATTGTCAGAGTTTCTACACCTGCAGCCTCTGGGTCAAGTATACGCAGAAGGCATACAGCGCTCTGCGTGTACAATACAATAATGTCTTCAGAATGCTGTGGGGCGCCGAGGTTTTGTAGCGCTTCGGGTATGTTCGCCGATGCGAGGGTAGATGATTTTTATGCCATTATCCGAAAGCGTTGCGCTTCTCTCCGGCATAGATTGTAATAATTGTATAATTACTCTTTTTTTTTGTCAAGGAAAATTATAGAAGCAGTCTTCCTCTCTCTAGTTATTTAAAACTTGCTGTGCCCGATAGGGTCCATAATTGTGTCTATTATTTTTTATTCGACCACCTGTTAAATGTAGATTATGGATGCAATAAATGATTTGATTTGATTTGATTTGAACAGATATGAGCTCCCACAGCATGTTGAGGGCATTGAGTGGAACGGACCGGTGGGACTGTCCGATGCTTGGCCGATGGGTAAGGCTGCTCACCCAGGTCGGATAAGTAGCTGTAAGGGCATCTAGTTTATTTAATTTCTATTGTATTGTATTATATTGTATTGTAGTGATTGTATGTGTTACTAACAATAGTTAAATAAGTCATGTCATTACTAACAATATGGACTTCAAAGTCTGCAAATAAAAGATTATTATTATAGTGGAATATATGATAATAATGACTCCTATAAGAATTTTGCCGAAAATTATATCGGATCTGAAATATCTAATGTCAAAGTTGTGTTGTTCCTAATAAGTTGTTATCTATTTTATCAAAAATTAACTTTTTCCTATCGTTTGCCGTATGTCATTACTTCCCAATTTTTGATCCTTAGCAGGGACACTATCGAATGGTGTAATAATACAGGGTGCTTTTTTTTCAAAATAACGGGTTCGGTTCCTGGCCAGGAATATTGATTTTTCTAAAAACCATTGATGCAGTTTTAGTTTTTATCAAAATCAGGCTCGTGACTCCATTGTGTGTTTTTCGCTATTCCTCTTAGTTTCGGATTTGGCCTTCCACCCACTTGAAAACTTCACCCTGTATATCTCGGCTCCGATGCATTTTGGAAATAATTGTTCAGAGAAGAAAATGAATGTCTTATTTTGTTCTTACTTGTGAAATATTTCATTTTCATTAGTGGCCGCAGACTTTCTTCCACAATGCATTACGAAGGTATCAAAATATTATATTTCTTTAGCTTCATTTTTCAGATATAAATGGATAGGTAGACTATGTAGTACTTTCAACCTACTAGGCAACTTTCGCACATTTAAAAAGTAAAATCGAATGATTTAAATAAAAATAAAAAATCGATAATCGATACCCCTTCTCTAGTCTATGGCGTCCGACCGCGCCATTCATGTTTCATTCTTTTTTCGTGCGAGGCAACGAGCACGTCTCTGTTCTAAACAGAAATCTTTTTCTAAGTTATTTTTAACATCTTCCTATTCTAATCTGTGATTTCTACTGCACAATAATGCCGAAGCGAAAACCTGAGGAGAAAATTCGTTATTATGAATCGAAATTGCAAAAGTTGCGGGATAGACAAGTACCCGCACCTATTGCACGCAGACGGTGTATTGTGTATTCGGATTCGTCTTCGGATGAGAACAATTCAAGTAAGTTTTTTAAACGATTACTTATCATGCTTATTATGTGTCTACAAAGCTTCGATCAATAATAGAACATTGATCGAAGCTACAAAGTCTCATTATTATCCTGGGTGTCGGCCGCGAGTCGACGCGAAGGAAATTATTGAGCCGGGGTGCTGGCCGAGAGTCACCACGAAGGCATACCTACATTTTAAGGTCTAGGTGTTGGCCGTGAGTCAATACGATGACCAGTTAAAATATCAAACTTGATTTTTTCATTTTTATTTGTCTACCCTCAAATTTTAACAAACGTTTTGACGTTGTTACAGACCAAGAGGTAAACACGACAGTCGAGGAAACACCTCAACAAGAAAATTCTAATGTTGAGGTTCCACCTAAGCCTGCCACCATAGACACAGAAGAACTTGACGCGGAATTTCTTTCGGCGTTGGGTAATTCAGCTCCAGATACGCCTACTTATGGTGAGAAAATACACGAAACGCTGGCCCAGCGATGGCTACAAATTCTACGTCGAGGTATCCCAAAGGAAGAAAAGGAAACATTGCTGAAAGAGCAAAAAATTCCTGAAAACTGTAAGCTTTTGAGGGCTCCAGTGCTAAATCCGGAAATATCAGCGGCACTCATCGAATCAACGAGAAACCGTGACAAGAAGATAGAAGCCCAACAGCAGCAATTGGGCCTCGGTATAACAGCCGTTAGTCGAGCCATGAACATACTCGTCACTGGCGGGGAAGACAAGCAAACCAAGGTACAGGCTGTCAAAATTATGTCTGATGCTTGCCGCATACTTTCGGACCTCCATTATGTGGAAACTAAGTCTCGAATAAATCTAATTACACCAGCATTAGATAAATCATTTATCACCCTTATTCAAGACATGGAAAGGGATGAATCACTCTTCGGCAACAAACTGGCAGACAAAATCAAGGCTTCCAAGACGATAGAAAAACAAGGGCTTCAAATTAAAAAAGGTACTGGTGCTCAAAAAGCCCCCGTGTCGTCCACCTCACAACCAGCATCAACAACGTGGACATCACGCTACCAGGGAAACTGGACAGCCCGCTCCCGCTATCAGCCGTCGTCGAACAGGGGGGGGGGAGAGGAGGTGCTCAGAGGACTCCCTTAGCGACACAAAGAGCGCCAAAAACAACAGCTCAAGCGAAAAACAGCTACAACAAGCAGCGTGCTGCTCCACGGCAGTAAACACGGTATGTCATGCAGGCAGAATCCGATATTATTTCGATTGTTGGCTTAGAGTTACTGCTAATCCTGTTATATTAAATGGGATTAAATACGGTTTTTCTATACCATTTGATACCGAAGTTAGTCAATCGATAGTACCTCATAACAAGTTCTCTCCATCAGAGATGTTAGATATGAGGACTGCTGTTAATAAATTATTAGATTTAGGGGCCATAAATAAATGCGAACCATGTGAGGATCAATTTATTTCCAAAATTTTTTTGATTCCTAAGGCCAATGGGAGTAAGAGGTTTATCCTCAACTTAAAACCACTAAATAGGTTCGTCTCTAAAACTCACTTTAAAATGGAGGACTATCGAACGGCAGCAAAACTAATACCTAAGGATGGCTTTATGGCCACCATTGACTTAAAAGAGGCTTACCTACTTCTTCCCATCTCAGTCAATGACCGAAAGTATCTAAGGTTCCAGTTTCAAGACGAAAATGGAACTGTCTCATTGTATGAGTTCTCTTCTTTACCGTATGGCCTTTCTATAGCTCCTAGAACGTTTACAAAGGTCATGAGAGAAGTTATAACTAACCTTAGATCACGCGGCTTCACCTCAGTTATATATTTAGATGATATCTTGTGTATCGGCAAGAATTACCAAGACTGTTTATATAATGTTAGAGAAACAATTAATTTGTTACAGTGCCTAGGATTCATAATAAATTATGAAAAAAGCTCAATACAACCTAAACAGTCTTGTAAATTTTTAGGTTTTATTTACGACTCAAAGAATATGACAATATCCTTACCTAACGAAAAACGTGACAATATAGCACATCTGATCAAAAAATTCCAGTTATTACCTCATTGCTCTATCAGAGATTTTGCACAATTAATCGGTACTTTAACTGCTGCATGCCCGGCTGTGCGCTACGGATGGCTGTACACCAAATTATTAGAAAGGTACAAATTTCTTACTCTGAAGAAACTCATTTCTTTTGATGCCAAATTTAAATTATCAGCCGATATATTACCTGATTTAAATTGGTGGGCTAGAAACATTCAATCGACGTGTAACTTAATAGGCACACTGGATTTCGATTTTGAAATGTTTACAGACGCCTCCAGAACGGGTTGGGGTGCTTATAGCAACCAAAACCGTGTTCATGGTGGTTGGACTGTAGACGAGCAGTAGTTCCACATAAATTATTTAGAACTTTTAGCAATATTCTTAAGTCTAAAATGTTTAGCTAGAGATAGGTCAGAGTGCAATATATTGTTACGTGTCGATAATACCACTGCAATCAGCTACATCAACCGAATGGGCGGAATTCAATACCCTCATCTCAATGAGTTAGCTAAGAGAATTTGGCAATGGTGCGAGACGCGAAAGATTTGGTTATTTGCGTCGTACATAAATACCCGAGAAAATAAGGAAGCGGATGAGGAATCTCGGAAAATAAATAATCCAGACATTGAATGGTCCCTGTCTAACAAGGTCTACATAGATATGGTAAATAGTTTAGGTACCCCTGAAATAGACCTTTTCGCTTCTCGCACTAATACCAAGTGCGATACTTATATCTCATGGAGACCAGATCCAGACGCGATTGCAGTGGATGCATTCACTATGAACTGGAATCAGTGGTTCTTTTACGCTTTCCCACCCTACTCATTAATTTTAAAATGTCTACAAAAGATAAAGAATGACAAGGCGAAAGGCATTTTCGTTTTTCCATTTTGGCCGTCACAACCGTGGTTTCCTCTTCTAAAAAGCATGTCGACATCGGAGGTAATTTTCTTGAGTAGTGACGCTCTTCCTCGGTCTCGTTACAGGACGCGTCGGCAGCAGGCTACCCTGGCCGCAGTGAGACTCTCCGGCACGCGTTTTCTAGAAGAGGGACCCCAGAGGCCGCTTTAAATTTAATGATTGCGTCGCTTGCTAAGAACACATTAATACAATATAGTGTAACGTATAAACTGTGGTGGGTATTCTGAAGAGATAACAATTTGAACTGTTACGATGCTGGGATAGCCCAAGTCATCTTGTTTTTAACTGAACGGTATAATGAAGGTTCAACATTCGGAACATTGAATAGCCACCGCTCAGCACTCTCCCTCCTACTAGGAGGTGAAGTCAGTACTGACGTCAGAATTAAAAGACTTCTGAAAGGCGCCTTTAAACTAAGACCATCAGTTCCCAAGTATACCACCACATGGGATCCTCAATTAGTCCTAAATAACATATCTAATTGGTACCCCAATGAAGATCTCTCGATAGAAAAGATTACCAAGAAGCTGGTCACCTTATTAGCTATATGCACCGCCCATAGGGTGCAGACACTGTCACTTATAAAATTAGACAATATTATTATTAATCCAAGCGAAGTTAAAATTGTTATCTCTGATATTATTAAAACTTCTGGCCCGGGACGTGATCAACCAATTTTGATTTTACCCTACTTCAATGAGAATAAGAGTATTTGTCCAGCCACCACCTTACAAAATTATCTAGAACTCACAAGAGATTTAAGACCCGTGGGCTCTAAAAACCTTTTACTAACTTGGAAACGACCTCATAAGACTGCTTCTGCTCAATCCATCAGTCGGTGGATTAAGCAGGTGCTGGCCGGCAGCGGCGTAGACGTATCAGTGTTCAGTGCACATAGCACGAGACATGCGTCCACGTCGGCTGCCAGCTCAACGGGTATATCTCTAGAGGTTATTCGAAAAACGGCGGGCTGGACAAAAACATCAGAAACATTCGCTAATTTTTATCAGCGGCCTATTTGTAATGATGGGGATTTTGCAAGAGCAATTCTATGTAATGATTAAGTTACTTATAAGTTATTATAATAATTAGAAGATAAATATTTTGGTTTTGTTCCTAGAAGATAACATTTATGTAATAAACTCTATTTTGATGGACAAAACTTTTTACTCTAAACATCTACATAGTCTACCTATCCATTTATATCTGAAAAATGAAGCTAAAGAAATATAATATTATGATCAAATGAACTTCACGGGTGAAGTTCGATCATTATTATATGATTTAGCTTCATTTGAAGATATAAACCCGCCCTCCCATAACCCGTAATTGAAAAGTTTTGTCTTCTCTGAAAGAATGAAACATGAATGGCGCGGTCGGACGCCATAGACTAGAGAAGGGGTATCGATTATCGATTTTTTATTTTTATTTAAATCATTCGATTTTACTTTTTAAATGTGCGAAAGTTGCCTAGTAGGTTGAAAGTACTACATAGTCTACCTATCCATTTATATCTTCAAATGAAGCTAAATCATATAATAATGATCGAACTTCACCCGTGAAGTTCATTTGATCATAATAGTATATTTCATTACGAGTTCGGAAAGCCTGTCATTGCAAAGAGTTCCGACAAATGTCTACCCGAGCCGAGGCGCAGCCGAAGGTGAGGGTTGACAGTCGGAACAAGTTGCAATGACGGTTCCGCACGTGTACTGAACAACTATTTTTAATACAGTTGCGAAAAAATGAAGCAATTTAATAAAGAACATTTTTGGAAAATGGCGCCAACCGTATATAAGCAGAGTTTTTTTTTTGTTTTCTTTACCCATTCTGGGTAGGCAAAGGGAACTATGCCCATACAGCCAAGTCTTCAGTAGATTTTTTTTAATTGATATGAAATGAAAATGAAATGAAACCTAACCTAACTCATTGAATCAATTCATTAAATCTAATATTGAAACAAATTAGTAGCTTCTTTTTAGAAATATTTGCATGAATCACAAAAACTTCTATGATTTTTTTTTAGTAAAAACTCCGTGGTTGGTTTTTTTTCTTTTTAATAGACATTATTTTGACAGTTGGGAAAGAGAACGCACTAGTTTGGACAAGGTAAAGAAAAAGCTCGAGTGTGTAATAGCTCACATCCCGAACGCTATACGTCCCTGCAATACGCCACTTTTTGAGCAACTGTATTAAAAATATGTTGTCGGCGCTGTTTCGACATTTAGTTCGCGAACAAAGACACTGTTTTCTTACAAAGCGGTCTCTTAGCCAGCGGGCAGATCGCAAGGTGCTAGAGCTGCGTTGTGCTGACCAGGTCTGCGCCGCCGCCACCCCGCAATCGCTGAGTTCGAGTCTGTGGCCTATATAACTGTCCTAGGATTCTACTTCGGATTCATGACATTTTTTCATATTCTTGCTGACAAAAATTTCTTAACAAGGAAATAGGTAAGTAAACTTTAAACCCCTATTTCACCCGCTTAGGGGTTGGATTTTCCAAACTCCCTTCTTAGTGGGTGCCTACGTGTTAATAGACATCTTAATGACAATTTTGGCTCGGCCCAAGTGGTTTGAGCTGTGAATATAACACGTATACCGAGGACGTCAGCAATTTTATTTTCACATAAACACTACTCTAGGAATGTTTGAAATATTCAATTTATCACTTTCTGTTCACAAGTGTTTAAAATACCTTCCTATATAGCATTTCTGCAGTATTTTCCGATAAAAACAAATTCTTGTGCGATAATCCTGACAAAGACCATATAAAATGGTGACTTTAGCGTTCAGTAATAAAGTAAATAAAGAACTCGACAGTAATGGTAGCATCGTGTACAATTTTTTCTGTTTTGCTACTCGCGCTGGCAGCCGACGGCGAAGAACTGTACCCATTCTCTGATGAATTCATTGATTTGATCAATTCCAAGCAAAACTCTTGGAAAGCTGGCAGAAACTTTCCAGTGAATACCCCTCTTTCGTTCATCAAAATTCGACTGGGTGCCATCAAGGACGAAAACTTAGCGGAAATACCAGTAGTTAAACATGACGCCGAGCTGATTGCAAGTCTTCCAGAGAGCTTTGACCCGAGGGATCACTGGCCGAACTGTCCCCCCTCCTTGAATGAAATAAGAGACCAAGGCTCATGCGGCAGTTGCTGGGCGTTTGGCGCTGTCGAAGCCATGACCGACCGATACTGTATACACTCCAACGGACAGAATTTCCATTTCTCTGCAGCAGATCTGTTGAGCTGTGCAGGTTTAGGTGACTGTGAAGGAGGCATCCCGTTTGTGGCTTGGGATTACTGGAAATACACGGGTATTGTGTCAGGAGGAAACTACAACTCAAGTCAAGGTTGTAGACCGTACACGATAGCTTCTTGTGAACACCATGTGCCTGGCAAATTACCGACTTGTAGTGAAAAACTAGAACCCACCCCGAAATGCGTCAAGTCCTGTGAGTCGGGCTACAATGTTGGTTATGGTAAAGATTTGCGGCGCGGCAAAAGTATTTATTGCTTTGATTCAGATGAAGACCACATAAAAGCTGAACTGTTTAAGAATGGACCCGTAGAGGCTGCCTTTGACGTATATGCAGATTTTGTAAATTATAGAGAAGGAGTATATAAACATGCAAATGGCAGTCGCCTTGGCGGACATGCGGTTAAAATGTTAGGCTGGGGAGTAGAGAAAGGTGAAAATTACTGGCTTATGGCAAATTCTTGGAACGAAGAGTGGGGTGATAAGGGTTTCTTCAAAATACTGCGTGGAGAAGACCACTGTGGTATAGAGAGCTACATCGTAGCTGGTATACCACTAATAGAATGAATTACTTGAATGAATTACAGCAACACGGGTCGATCTACAGGTTAAGCTACGCTTGCCTAGCTAGGTCCGTGGATGGGTAACCACCCATTACATACCGAGTTTCCTCCGTGCCTCGGAAAGCTCCTTAAGCCTCTGGTCCCGACTGTCATTTGTAGATTTTTGGCAGTCGTTACAGTTAGTCAGTGGCCTGAATGTCTGACAACCAGTCTTACCAAGGAGATATTACTGGGTAATACGATATTACCAATATAATAATAATCTAGGATATGACATTTTGAGAGTGAAGATTAACAAGCACATCGATAGTAATTCCATTATGTCGGCCTCTCAAAATGGTTGTAGGAATGGGTCCCGTGGTACTAAGGAGCTACTCCTCATCGACATGGCCATTAGCCAACAGGTTCGTCGATCCCGCAAGGATATGTCGACATGTTGGATAGATTACAAGAAGGCCTACGACTCTGTGCCACATACATGGCTCATGAGGGTGCTGGAGTTGTACAAGATTGATGCAACTCTACGCGCCTTCCTTGAGTCGTGTATGAGGCAATGGAGGACGGTCCTTCGATATCCAGGATGTCGACAGATCCAGGGGAACGCTGAGCCTGTATGGATTAAACGGGGAATATTTCAGAGCGATAGTCTGAGTCCTCTTTGGTTCTGTCTAGCCCTGAATCCTCTAAGCACATTGCTGGAGGATTCAGGTCTAGGCTACCGGTTGAGGAGAGGTGGTCAGGTCATATCTCACCTTCTTTACATGGATGATCTGAAACTCTTTGCCCCCAGCAAATTGCAACTGATGAAGTTACTGAAAGTAACTGAAACTTTTAGTAGCGCCATCAGGATGGAATTTGGTGTGGACAAATGTGCAGTCATGTATGTAAAGCGAGGAGAGATTATGGAATCCGAGGGAATCCAACTCTCGGATTCCATACACCTCAGATCTCTCTCCTCATCCGAAAGTTATAAGTATTTGGGTATGTCGGAAGCGTTAGGCATTAACGTAGCTGACATGAAGCAATCGTTGAGGGAGCGCTTCTTTGGTCGCCTGAAGAAGGTACTAAATAGCCTTCTTTCAGGCGGGAACAAGGTGCGCGCCTTCAACGGTTGGGTCATGCCGGTTTTAATGTACTCTTTCGGCATACTCAAATGGACTCAGACCGAACTGGACGCCCTGGATAGGAGAGTTCGTACACTGCTGACCGCAAACCGGATGCATCACCCACGATCATCGGTGATGAGACTGTACATCCCGCGGAAGTGCGGGGGTCGAGGCTTTTTAAACGCGAAGACCCTCCACAACCGCGAGGTGTGCAGCCTCAGAGAATATTTTTTAAAAACAGAGGTGGGTATGCACCGAGATGTGGTCGCAGTGGACAAGGCACTCACCCCGCTGTCATCGGTGATGAGACTGTACATCCCGCGGAAGTGCGGGGGTCGAGGCTTTTTAAACGCGAAGACCCTCCACAACCGCGAGGTGTGCAGCCTCAGAGAATATTTTTTAAAAACAGAGGTGGGTATGCACCGAGATGTGGTCGCAGTGGACAAGGCACTCACCCCGCTGTCCATGGCTAAAGAGAACTGGCGCAAACCTGTCGTACTTACTACCGATGACCGCAAGAAAGTATGGCAAGGCAAGGTGCTTCACGGTCGCTTCTACCAGGCTCTTCATGGGCCCGATGTAGACTTTCTAGCATCCGTGTCCTGGCTACGATTCAGCGACCTCTTTGGGGAAACTGAGGGTTTTGTCTGTGCGATTATGGACGAAGTTATGCTGACGAACAACTACCGGAAACATATTATGAAGGACGGGACGGTGGACGTGTGTCGGGCATGCCACCGTCCGGGTGAGTCCATCAGACATATTATTTCTGGTTGTTCTCGTCTGGCTAATGGTGAGTACTTGCACAGGCACAACCAAGTAGCCAGGATTATTCACCAGCAACTTGCCTTGAAATATGAACTTGTGGAATCTGAGGTACCGTACTACAAGTATGTGCCCGACCCAGTTCTCGAAAAAGACCATGTCACGTTGTACTGGGATCGGCCTATCATTACTGACAGGACTATTGTCGCCAATAAGCCTGACATAGTGGTGATAGACCGATCAGCGCGCTGCGTAATGATAGTCGATGTTACCATCCCGCATGACGAGAACCTCGTGAAGGCTGAGAAAGAGAAACAAATAAAATATCTCGACTTAGCACACGAGGTTGTCAGCATGTGGAATGTGAACTCGGCTATCATTGTGCCGATTGTCGTTACGGCCAATGGCCTAATGGCTAAAAGCCTCGATGAACATCTATCGAAGCTCTCACTTGGCAGTTGGATCAAGAGCCTGATTCAGAAGGCAGTACTCCTCGATACGGCCCGCATTGTGAGGAGGTTCCTGTCTCTGCAGCCCTAACCACCGGTAGCTTGGACCCTGCTCCCGATACCGGCGGAAACCTGTTTTTTATATTTTTAAATGTTTTTTTTTTACCTTTTGTTGTTTTATAAGAAATATTTAAAAATATATTTAATAAGATGAAAAATGAATAAAGGAGATAATAATCTAGGATGACTACTATAAATGTATAAACACAACAAATTCTATATACTCTTATATTTTGAGAAAAAAAATATTCATTCATTTCATTTATCTAAACCAAAAGAGGAAAGATTTGATTGTTTGTTTGTTTGTTTGCATTGAATAGGCTCCGAAACTCTGATTTGAAAAATTCTTTCAGTATTAGATAGCCCATTTATCGAGAAAGGCTATAGGCTATATAACATCACGCTACGACCAATAGGAGTAGAGCAGCAATGAAAAATGTTGCGAAAACAGGGAAAATGTGACGCAAACGAAGTTGCGCCGGACAGCTCGTTAATATAAAATTATTTATTAAAATATAAATAAAAAAAATGACATTGTGTTGAATATATACATAAAAGTGACCTGAGTGTCTTGCGTTCGTTAAAATACGGGCTGTTGTTTTTCTTAAAAGTTCTTTTTTATCGAGGTCAAGGGACCCAATTTTGTAGGTTAGCATATACCAACTTTTTAAAGAAGGAACCTACTTACTAAAAAGTTACATTAGTCCTAAATTCTAGAAAATTTATTTAGGTACAGAGTCAACTCAACTTTTAGTCTCAATTTTAATGAAAACACGATCCTTACTCAGTGAAACGAGCCAAAAGCGAATTGTTTAATTGTAGAGTAGTTAGACCATTGTTGAAACTAAGACCCACCACTAGCTAACTTTGAAACAAATTATATAACTGAAGTCTTTTAAAATTCATGACGACCTGATGTTCGTAGAAACGGCATTTGTTGTGGGCGAGAAATTCTCAAAGTATTATTCTTATTCTTTATTGCAGACATAATTAAAAAATAAGAAAATGATTTGGTGGCTAAATAATAATAACCACACGGATCGATCTTGAAGGTTAAGCCGTGCTTGCTGATGTTGCTCCGTGGATCATCATCATCATCATTTCAGCCGAAAGACATCCACTGCTGGACATAGGCCTCCCCCAAGAAGGGGGGGTTTTGCAATAATCGCCACGCTTGGCAGGCGGGTTGGCGATCGCAGTACGGTTGTTTTGCACAGAGGACGCTGCTGCCCATTCTCTGGCAAGTCCCTTAGTCGCCTCTTACGACACCCACGGGAAGAAATGGGATGGGGCTATTCTTTACGTCCGACACCATACAGAACGTGGATAGGTGACCATAATTACATACCAAGTTTCCTCCGTGCCTCGAAAAGCACGTTAAGCCGTAGGTCCTGGATATCCTTTGTAGATTTTTGACAGTTGTTACGAGTAATCAGAAGCCAAAAGTCTGGCATCCAGTCTTATCAATCGTATTACCCAGTTACTGAGTTTTGGTGGTCAGATAGGCAGTCGCTTCATGTAAAATACTGGTACTCAGCTGCATCAGTTGGACTGGACGCCGACCCCAAGATAGTTGAGAAAAGGCTAGGCAGATGATAAAACAAAATTTAAAAATATACATTCCTAGAAATTGCAATATAAAAAGTTATGTGCAACGGCGAGCTTACGCCCAATTGGGTTTTCTTACAGCAAACCATTCAATGCGAATCCTTCATGATACGTTTTAATGATCTAGTGATTGCAACAGCTTCATGAGGATAAAGTGCAGCGCTTGTGACCACACAACAACAGGCAAGGGTCCTTAGTTCGATTACCAGCCTGGGGATGGCAAAGTGTTATATAGCCTTCATCCATTAGGAATTTCTCAATAGCATCCCGTAGATTATCTGGATTTAGGCCCGGTTGATGGCAATAAGCTTTCTATTATACGTTACTGGTGAAACGTGATGAAGCTGCGTATAGATCAGTTCTGCCCAACCTCTTTAGGAAAAATGGGCCTAATGTTTATAGAATACGGTTAAAAATCGCTTAATATTCATTATGATCTGTAGCCCGGTGAACAATTTCACTAAATACCGATTAAAAATCGAATGTCTTACATTATTTGTATCGAGTCAACCTCTCTACATGTATACCTACTAGCAAGGCTTTGGTAAAAGCATCACGTTTCGTTGATCGACGTCGGCCTCATATTGCGTCAGTCACGTCGCCCCAATAGGCCGTGATAGAGTTTTGGGACTCCTTCAATCTTCGGCCTCAGCCCAAGTTATGGCCTGGCGAGACGAAAATGGCCTGACGCCATATTTTTATTATTTTTGGCGTATTGGTTACTTTTGCCTTCTGCACAACGCTTACAAATTATTTTGAAAAGCAAATAAAACTACGTCTGTTTTGGTTCTAAATTACGCCATCAATTTTCCGTCAGTCAGATTTCCTTAATCCTGAATAAAACACTCAAGAAATATTAAGTGATATTTTTACAAAACAAACACAAACTGTCATCAATCAAAAGCGAAGTTAAACAAGTTGATCTAAACCTTTAAAAGATCAATAGATCTCCGAACGCCGAATTTGAAACCACGGATTTAAATGGTTTAGGCGCAGAATGAGGCTCAAACTTCGACACCCCTTCCCGCTCCCCCGTCACACAATTAACTGAAGAGCGAGATGATAATTTATAGATTTGCCTCCAATTCAAATACCCCAGTCGAAAGTTTGACCAACTTTAAATTGGTTTTAATTTAAACGCTGCCCATTTTACATGGAAAACATGGCGGTTGCCCGAAGCGCGTATTGAGGTCAACAATGAAAACATAACATTCGTTTTGAATATAATGTAAATATTCTTGGTAAATACGCGTTGAAGAAATTATTTCCTGCACTAAAATAAAGAAACCTCCTATAGACCCAAGATACGAAAATCTTTTTAAACGTGAAATTAACTTTAATGAAATTTTGGGAAACTTTAAGGATCACGCTCTTTCGGGATCTCTTTAAACTAAATATTTTAGAAGTAAATTCAGATCGGATGAAAATTTTCAACAAAGTTTAAGAGTTCTGAACTCGAGTTTGCTCCCCTCCTGTGTTAAAGAAGATGCCTTATATCGAGAACTTGTTTAAACATAATCAAGTGTTAGAAAGACATTTAGACAAGACTAGCTGAGCCCGCGACTTCGTTCGCGTGGATGACAGAACTAAACAATGTGTTTTTTAGTGCGAAGCGCGTGGGACCAAGTGCGCATAACCGTAACTTTACATCTGGATCACTTTAAATTCAAATATCTTTTGATAAAGTGAACCGATTGTAATGAAACAAAAACTAAATGTTACTTCAAGTTACGCACAATTGTTGTGTATAAAAGCTATCTACATTGCTTTCGGACATTTTACGTGCTGCACGAACAAATAAACAGACAAACAGACAAAAATTGGAAAAATGCTGGATGTGGGTTCTGTTGGTTGTCCTTACCCTGGCTATTTTTTCGATCTTCGCGAAATACATTTCGCGAGGATCGAAAACTCGTTGAAACGGGAGATTATTGTATAACGTCAAGTTCATAGTCGTCATAAGCCCTTTTGCCATTTTCAAAGGAAAATATTCAAGCCTACACCAACTGCCTAGCCTTTTCCCAAACTATCTTGGGGTCGGCTAGACTGGAGTCTAACCGGATACAGCTGAGTACCAGTATTTTACATGAAGCGACTGCCTATCAAAAAATTCAAAGACGTGTGACATATACCTACCCGCACTGGGCCAGCGTGGTGGATTACAGCCCACTCCCTCTCATTGAGAGGAGGCCTGTGTCCCAGCAGTGGGAACATTATAGGCAGATGATGACTGCCTATCTGACCTCCACAACCCAGTAACTGGGTAATAAGATACCCCTTTGAAAGACTGGATTTCAGACTTTTGGCTTCTAATAACGACTGTCAAAGTTCTACAAATTACTGCCGGGACCAACGGCTTAATGTGCTTTCCGAGGCACGGAGGAAACTCGGAATGTAATTATGGTCACCCATCCTCGGACCAGCCTCGGCAAGCACGGCTTAACCTTAAAGATCGACCCGTGCGGTTGTTATTATTTAGCCACGAGCTCCTACAATATTCAAGCCTACAACTAAATAATAATTATTTTTCCACGACTGTGTTCAATATTGGACCACCAAATAACTTTTTGTTTGTATAATTGTGACAGTTTCCAGACACAACCAAAAGTATAATCAAATTAAATAAAACTGTCTAGCCAATATTCGAATTCTATTTTTTTAAACAGAACCAGTACTTTTACGAACTAAAATTAGTGTTCTGTAGTTTTTTTGGTGGTCAATTCGATAACTGTAGCCCAAAAGTTATTTAACTGAAGCAAACTAAATGTGGTAAAAATGCTTAAATATCATTGGGTCGAAATTCACTTGAACGAGATGGATATTTTTTCCATGAGGGGTAGGTAATTAAATAATTTGTGAAGGTAGCTAAATTATATACTGAGTACTGATACTGACCCATGTGGAAAGATATCTCCGTTATCATCTTTCTGCAAAAGACGTTCACCGCTGAATATAGACTTTCCTTCAAGAATCACCACATCGAACTGTCTTGCGCTTCATTCGACCAGGACTCGCACGAGACAAGCCTGAACCAAGCAAGACTGACAGCCTGAAGAATTATTTTCTGTCATAGTATTTTAAAAATATTGTATGTATCTTTAGCCATATTACCCGTGTCTGGGTGTCGTGTCGGAACATGAATGTGTGATCATACTTTAAACTGTACACACCGAGACCCTCCGGACCTCGAAAAGCAGTTTAAACAGTTGGTCTTGTCTGTCATTCTTAGACGTTATAGGAAGTCTAAAGCCTGCCAAAACGTACTGTGTTATAGAAGTCCTGTGTTGCGAGTCAGATATACAACCTGTATTTTTTGATATCCCATAACTCTAGGGTTACATTCTGTAGGTAAAAATAATACTAAAGCTCCTAGAATAGGTGGTCCAAAAATGCATAGTTTCAGAGATATCATCGATCATAATTAAATTAGGTCATAAATTGGCACCAGTATAACGAATCTTTACTTTTGCGAGGTTGCCAAACTTCGCAGTAGCGTAGTAAAATAGTAGTAGTTTCATTGATAAATATGAGTAATTCTTTTTATTCAAGCCAATAATTCATATTTAAAGCTAAGAAAATCCGAAAAAACTAAAAAAAAGTATGATTGAAACAGCTCGCTAAGTCATTATCATTGTCGTATAGACGTACAGAAACTAACGGCTTTAAATCTGGTCTATGACAAAAGTTCTCCATTCACAACTTACTCGTACCTGGATCAAATACAGAATTTGCAAACACGCTTACTGAAACTTGTAGTACCTAACTATGTAAAAAATAGATACCGAGGCAACTACACAGGCTTGTTTAAACATTGCAAAGCTGTTATAGCTCGTGCTGAGTGCCTCATTGAACAGTTTGATAACAGTGACATTCAAATTCCTGTTAAATATTATGTGAATACATGACAAGCCAAATTTAAATCACTTCAAGTGCCACGCAAAAAGAAAAAAAAGAAATCAATAGTTTATGACGATTACGTCCTAAATAGGACCAACAATATATTCCGGTCCAACGCTTAGGCCCCGTTTGTTGCATCTAGATTTGTATCGAAAAAACTTCGAAAAAACTTAATATAACTGGCAACATCTCTAAATGTACCGTCTATGGTCCCCTTTTATGGATACAATATTATGGATAAAACATCGTAGGTTCAAAGTCTGTTGAAACGATAATATCGAAATGTAAAATTGGCGCCATGTCGAGCGTGGTATTTTGATAATGTTTTTTTTAGAAATTATTGCAAAAATAGTTAAAATAGTGCTCGTATTATGAAAATTTGAACAATTAAGTAATTATTAGTGTCTCCGCAATATAAAACAGTAAAATAAAACGAAATCTTAACGAATTTTTTACGAAAACACGACAAAATCAGTAGGTATCGAATAGAATGCGAGGAGGGTTGATTGTTTTGGGTGATTGTGCTACTAAGAAAGTGCCAAAGTAAGGACATATGGGTATTAAAACAAAGCTTATATAGTCTAGTTTAATAATAAATAGGTTTTATTGATACGAACTACAATTCTAATTGGAAAAACTAGAGATTCATATTGGTGAAACTGAAATTCAACACATATTCTCAAGTTCACATTTTTTTCGAAATACTTATATCTTGTTGTCGTAATTAGTTTTAACGTAATTAGATTCTGTATAGTTTCAGCTATACACACGTATTTTTTGTTTTGGTGTAGCTGCAACAGTTTACGAGATAATAAGCTTTAAATGGGAAGTGGTGGGGGAGGCTTGCGCGGCAAAAACTTCCGAGTGCGCGCGGGCGTATTAGCGGGGTAGCCATGACTACCTCCGACTTTTCACCGGCTAATAAACCCATATTTTGCCAGTTATAACCAGCCAAGTGAGAAGCACTGGGACGTCGAAGGGTGTATAAACCTTAGTAGCTAGTACACGGAGGCCGAGAATGAAAATCTCCTTAAAAAAACTAAAATGATGAAAAATAATATTTATTTCTTTTAATTACTTGTACAAACCACTGTTACTTGCTATAGATAAAGGCGCCTCTTATTCAACTACTCTAATTAGAAAACCGAAAAAACTCTCCGGGACCATAAAAAATCATAATTTAAAAACCGAAACAATGACACTTAAAATCAATCATTACATGTAATTCATTCTATTAGTGGTATACCAGTTACGATTTCACTCTCTATACCGCAATGGTCTTCTCCACGTAGTATTTTGAAGAAACCCTCATCACCCCAATCTGGGTTCCAAGAATTTGCCATAAGCCAGTACTTGTCACCGTTCTCTACTCCCCAGCCTAACATTTTAACAGCATGTCCGCCAAGGAAACTGCCATTCGCATGTTTGTATACCCCTTCTCTATAATTTGGGAAATCTGCATATACCTTAAAGGCAGCCTCTACGGGTCCATTCTTAAAAAGTTCGGCTTTTATTTGGTCTTCATCTGGAGATAAGCGATAAACATTTTCGCCGCAAATCTTTATCATAATCTACGTTGTAGCCTGACTCACAGGACTTGACACATTCCGGGGTAGGTTCCTCACTTCCGCCACAAGGCGGTAATTCGCCAGGCACATGGTGTTCACAAGAAGCTATCGTGTACGGTCTACAACCTTGACTTGAGTTGAAGTTTCCTCCTGAAACAATACCCGTGGATTTCCAGTAATCCCAAGCGTTAAACGGAGAGCCTCCCGACTCGCAGTTACCAGCGTTTGAACAGCTCAAAAGATCTTCTGCAGAGAAATGGAAATTCTGTCCGTTGGAGTGTATACAGTATCGGTCGGTCATGGCCTCGACAGCGCCGAACGCCCAGCAACTGCCGCATGAGCCTTGGTCTCTTATTTCGTTCAAAGAGGGACAGTTCGGCCATTGATCCCTCGGGTCAAAGCTCTCTGGAAGACTTGCAATCAGCTTGGCATCATGTTTAACTATTGGTATTTCCGCAAAGTTTTCGTCCTTGATGGCACCCAGTCGAATTTTGATGAACGAAAGAGGTGTATTCACTGGAAAGTTTCTGCCAGCTTTCCAAGAGTTTTGCTTGGAGTTGATCAAATCAATGAATTCATCGGAGAATGGGTTCAGTTCTTCGCCGTCGGCTGCCAGCGCGAGCAGCAAAACAGAAAAAATAGCACACGATGCGACCATTATTCTCGAGTGCTTTACTTTCTTAATGACTGAACACCAAAGTCACCATTTTATATGGTTTTTGTCGTGATTATCGCTCAAGAATTTGTTTTTATCACATGAAACTGCTAAAATGCTATAAAAGAACATATTTTAAACATTTTTGAACAGAAAGTGATAAATTGAATATTTCAAATATTTCTAGAGTACCTAGTTTAAGTGAAAATAAATTGTTGAATTAATACCTCATAACACGTGTATGTTCTGTGCACGTGTAAAATTGTTTGTCCTGACTCTTAAAGCACAGCTCCAATTTGAGGGGCCGATCTAAAATTGGCGTTAAGATTTCTATTATGACGTAGGGATCCACTAAGAAGAGACTTAAGTACGTGAAATAGGTGTTTAAAGTTTATTGAAAATCCGACACAGGCGAAGCTGGGTTGGCTAGTCCATAAATAAAACTATAAATTACGCAATCAGTGCTTTTCTTACCTAATCTTGCCAAGAAATTCTTTGTTATGAATCCGAAATAGAACCGTAGGTTTGTTACAGGTCGACAAGGTAGGTCGGTAAAATAAATATGTAGGTATATGGTAAAAGGAACTGTCTAAAAATAAAACAAAGTATTCGCACCGTATATCATGATTGATGCCACCTATAACAACGAGTTTCCCCAAGATATAACATACTAACAACGTGAAGTCAAATAAACCATGTAACAAACATAATTGCGTATTTTAAGATTCTTTTAAATTGTCAAAATCATTGCCAGAAGTCCCGTTTTCGCTTATGTGTTTAACAAAATTGATCCCATTACTCGAATCGTTAAATGGGCGAAAAAACCTCTTTTGTGTTTCATTGTATTGATTTGGAATTTATTGTCAGCCGATTGAATGGGGCTGTACAATGGCTAGCAGCACAAAAATACTAAAAACAGTAGCTGATGAAATAAGTCACCCGCTCTGTCATAACTATTAAAAATTTGTATATAAGTGAAGGTACTCTTCCAGACGCATTCAAAAATCGGTAATTTTTGAAATCTTCCCCGAAATACTTCTTTATAGATCTAGGAACCCTAACTGCATTACATCAAATACATCTCAGAGCCTTTTAAGGAAATTTCGAAAATTCGGGCTGGCTTTTACTTGAGCCAGGGGCTAAGTATTGCCATACAACGTGGCAATGCTGCCACGGCTGCCACTGCCACGCTTCGGCATATCTAGCTAACAGTGTTGAGGAGTTTATTGTTATTTTAGTTATTTATTTAATTGTTGTAATGGATATAGTTAGTTCCCTTTTATGAAATAAATCAAATACATTGTATTGAAACTAAACCCCACCGTACTTAGCTGTTAATTCGAAACCGGCTTGTAGACGTTCATATGACATACCTCGATGGAACATGTCAATCCTTTCTCATGATTTTCAGCCAACAATGCGTGCCCTTGTTTTCAACACACAATCGATAGATTCTAACATGACCAACTGAACTGAAAATTAAAGCTTGTATGAATATTGTTAAAAAAAAAGTAAAGCTTACAGTTAGTGTTGATGCATAGGTGTACTAATTTAAGACGGATGTCCCAATTTTCAGGGGTCTTGTGACACGTCGCGATTTACCTTTGAAGTATTTCTTACTAATTTGTGTCCCGATTTTAAACTTACTTTTTACCAATTTCATTTTACACACCCATTCCACAATATTTTTTATTTATTTATCTTTAATTCAGCTAGATCACCTATAGTTAGTATTCCTTACCTTATAATATTACCATATTATCTATACCTATAAGGTAAGGATCTATACTAATATTTTAAAGCTGAAGAGTTTGTTTATTTGTTTGCTTGAACGCGCTAATCTTAGGAACTACTGATCCGATTTGAAAAATTCCTTCAGTGTTAGATAGCACATTTATTGAGGAAGGCTGTAGGTATATGATATGTATACATCATCACGCTACGACAAATAGGAGCAGAGCAACAATGAAAAATGTTGCGAAAACGGGGAAAATGTGACGCAGATGTAATTGCGGAACAGCTAGTGTTAGTATAACTGACTATAAGCCTGAATAAATAACAACGATAAACAACAAAAAATAGTAATTAATCACACCACCTCTTGGAGACGCCTGGCAACATTACATGCACTGCGCACAGGTGCCCCAGTAGCTGGCCTTCTGTCTTGTTAGACACAATGCTCAGGAGACTGTTGTCGCTGCCACGCATCCGGGTAGTGAAGCAGATCTTTTACGTCTGATCCCAAAGAAGTCATCTGTACGTTTTACGCACCCGAAAAACCTCCACATTTTGAATAAAAAACACAAAAAACCATCACAAAAGCATCTATAATTTCAGTCTATGAAAAGCAAAGTCACTTCGCAGCAATCAATCAATATGGCTACTAGGCCACGTCAATTTTCAATTAAGCAAAATCAAAAAGTGAGGTAGGGACCGTCTTTACTTTAATAGAAATTGAAGGAACATTATAGCCACTGAAGACCCTCGTTTAGAAGGTCCGAAAATAGTAGTGATAATTTAATGTCACGTTGATATTGAAAGATGTAATGGGCTGTCTGACCGAGGCGTTAGTGATTGTACTGATGACGAAAGCGATTTGTGTCTAGGTAACTAAAAACGTACCTAAACCCCTTAAGATTTGCAGACGACTTGGTTTTGCTAACGGATTCTAGCTTACAACTACAATACATGTTAGACACTCTACACAAAGCAAGCAGACAAGTGGGTTTAGGAATGAATTTCTCAAAGACCAAAGTCATGAGCAACTTCAAAAATCAGAAATAACAATCGGAAACGACCGATTAGATTATGTAGATCAATATGCATATTTAGGAAAACAAATTGGATTCATCACAGATAGCAATGAACTAAAAGTGGAGAGAAGAGTCAAAGACACTTTGAATAAATATTGGAGTTACAAGGACATATTTAAAAGCGAAATGACAATCAAGTTAAAGAAAACGGTCATGGGCTCTTACCTCATTCCTTGCCTAACGTACGAGTGTCAAACATGGAAATTCACTAACAAAATAAAATATAAAATAAATTCATGTCTGCGTAAGGTTTCGGACGACCTTTATTTACAATACCGGGTAAAACGGCATGAATGGAGACGCAGGGGAGAATCGAGACTAAACTTAGTTAGGGATGTTAATCTTGAATTCATAATTATGATATTTTACCAAAAAGTACTCTACTTTATTAACTTAACTATTTTGAGACCTTGTTTGTAACATACCTACCATATTTATTAAACATAACAAAAACTTTCAGTGTTTTTTTTTTCAATTTCCGGTACTTTTGTGTGTGTTATATTATATAATGGGTTCGCCCTCTATAACCATCATGGGACTTTTGTAACATATATGGGGGTGTACTAATAGGTACCTACCCAAGTAGCACAAACTAGTTGCTTAAGAGCTTTGGAGCCAATCCGATTAATCCCAAGGGCGCCAAGCTCAAGCGCCAGAGCGTGCACTGCAGACCATAAGAAGCCGCTTTGCAGCCAAAGGTGCACAACTTTTTGCAACCTACAGTTCCATTAGAACTTCATAATAGTGGCATAAAAGCGCTACAGGAGTTGCAACTAATAATTAACACCACACTTAAGCTCTTGTGGCGCTTATTGAATGAATGACAAGTTTAACTGAACGAATAAAGGAATACTGATCATTCAAGTTGTTTCTCATTTATTAAAATACATCTGTTGTTCCTGAGCCAGACATTACTGAATACCAATAAATAATAAAGTGAAGTGAAGGTAAGTGTTTTTGAGCTATATTTTGTATTATATGCAAGTGACTAAAAACGCAGATCAGTTCATTTTGCAAATAGTTGATATTATTGGAGTATTTTTAACGCGCCTCAATAATTCCCTCAGAATTACGTAAAATATGTAAAATATTATTATTAAAATAATATATATCACAAACCTACACGATATTGAAATTACATACTTGACTACATTTGTATTTAGTAAGTTGCTGGTTCTATATTTAGTTATACTTTACTATAAATTGTAATAAAAACCTATAAATTTTTCAAGCAATGATAAATAATTGTCTTGTAAACATGGAGTCTATCAGAAGCAGATTTAATTTGCAACCTTAACCTTAATACTTCCTCTCTGCGCGTCAAAGCGTTAAGTTTCACTCTTCTGAAGGTCCAAGTAATACCTGTGTACTAATGCAGTTCAAGTCTTTACAATCACTTTTATTTCGTACTTACTGCAGGTGTCGAACCACACGAACGGTTATTTGTTTAGAGATCCGTAGAACTTGTTGAAAACCCTAAAATACGATGATCGTTTGTAGCTGCTTCTACATTTTTCGCTCTTTCAATTGTTTAACACTTACTATGTCTTACCATGTTTTCAGAATGTCTTTCAAAATAATTCAAACTTATAATGAAGAATAAAACCAACGAGAACTTTGCATCTGTCCATCTACGTGGGAAAAACATGGAGTGTTACATTGGACGAACAAAAAAATTAAAAAACTCGAACTTGGCGCATTATTTTTGTTTGTTTCCAATGAATTCCTTAAAGAATAAATTATATAAATTGAGTTTTATAAATGAAAGCTAAATTACTCTCACGTAATTGAGTTAAAAAAAACTTACGTGTTATTTAATATTTCAATTACAGAATTTTCACACACAGTTGTCATTTTTAGGGTTCCGTACCCCGAGGGTCAAACGGGACCCTATTACTGAGACTTCGCTGTCCGTCCCCGTCCATCCATGCATCCGTCCGTCCGTCCGTCCGTCTGTCACCAGACTGTATCTCATGAACCGTGATTAACAGAAATTTCAACTGGCTAACTGCCAGTTGAAATTTCTACAGATTATGTATTTCTTTTTGATGCAATAACAACAAAAACTTAAAACAGAATAAAATAAATATTTAAGGGGGGCTCCCATACAAAAAAGTGATTTTTTTGCTCGTTTTTTTTATAAATAATGGTACGGAACCATTCGTGCGCGAGTTTGACATGCTTTCAGATCCATATTTCTTTTAAAATGTCTCAAATATTATATTTTATAAAACGTGATTTTTCCAATAAAAATAGCAGAATGAAAAATAAATAAAAAAAGAGCTAAATGAGAAGACAATATCCATTACACTCCTGCTTCTATTGTGAAGCCTTAATGTCGCTATTAGTAAAACAGTCGATCAAATTGCTACTTAAGTCTGCGCAAAAGTACAAATCATTTCTGCTATGAAACTTTCAGTGGCAGAACAGTGATAAATATATTATCTTTTATATAGTTCCGTTAAAAACTCTGCAATTAAAGTCTTTGCGCAGATCTGAAGCGTACAGCAGCGGCAATAGCGTCTTTTTAGCAGCTTTAAGCTTAAACATACATTTTTTAATTCTCTTTTAAAGCTATAGACAGCAAATGGGTTGTAACATGAACCCTTATAAAGCCTAGAGTGACATTTGGTTCACTTTTCGCTACCCCTAGTGATATTTAGAGCTAAGAGCAGTTACGGAAGCAATAGTAGAACTTAAAACCACTTTCTGAACCCCTAAAGCGCTACTGTACAGCTATAAGTTGCAAAATAGGCTGCTATTTTCACTAGTGTCCTAGTTGGGTAGGTATGCTCTATAATTGTTATTTAAAATTAGAAAAGAATATTTATCATTGAATACATGAAAATGAATATCAATAAAATGTGTACATTACTGTGCCCTAACTGGGTCCATATTATTGTTCTTAGCTTTAAGCCTTTTGTAACAAAATGTTACATTGTGGAACGCAAACAAATTGAATAATTATTAATATGAACACCTTCACGGCTACCTAATCCTTCGGATATAACTGGTTTTATTATATGTGTTAAGTGCCTGTGTTCATTATCGTGGCCATCAGTGGAAGGTTATCGATATCCAAATCTTGAGTCTATTTCAGTTCTTTAATGTCCTTTTTGGACATTAGCTTCTCAATAACCAGCAATTATTTATTTTTAGGGTTCCGTACCCAAAGGGTAAAACGGGACCCTATTACTGAGACTTCGCTGTCCGTCCGTCCGTCCGTCCGTCCGGCGGTCCGTCCGTCCGTCTGTCACCAGGCTGTATCTCATGAACCGTGATAGTTAGCGAGTTGAAATTTCTACAGATTGTGTATTTCTGTTGATGCTATAACAACAAATAATAAAAACAGAAAAAAATTAATATTTAAGGGGGGCTCCCATCCATACAAAAAAGTTTTTTTTCTTTCTTTTTTATGAATATAGGTACGGAACCCTTCGTGCGCGAGTCCGACTCGCACTTGGCCGGTGTTTTGTAATTTTATCAGGTTGAGAGATGATCATTTAAATTTATTTGTTTTCTGACTCGGACAAGCCCTCGTCTGTCTGTTTGAAAAGTGCATCTAATAAACGTTAAGAGCAATATTGCAAATCTTAGGGCTCAAACTGCTTTACTGAAAAGCGAAAACACATTGGTTGTCTGTACATACAGAAACACACGCCTTTCCCACGGGGTAGGCAAAAACCACAGAACGCCACCTGATACGATCCTTACATAGGTACTGCGTTCGCCTGGTCCTCGTTCATAGATCTGGTCATACACGTCGGTTGCGAAAATTCTTTAAGAAAAGTCAGGAGCGTGTACTACGCATCTACCAATTTTACCAATAAAGTCAGACCAGATTGTCTGTACCCTTAACGATTTTGTAGTGTGTACCGAAAGGTGCTTACCCATCACGTAATTGGTGAAAGACGTGCTGGTATCTAGAACTAATGTGAACTATGACTTAGCAATAAAATGTCCCTTATTCAGAACATATTGTTATGATGAGATACTGGTAGATGAAGTACGTAGTTGGTATATATTAATTGTTGTAGTTATGTATTCAGGTTGTTTTATTATTTGCAAAATTGAAGGCTAGTGGTTAAGGCCTCGCCTCCCATACTCGTGGGTTCAAGTCCATGATTATTCATGTTTGTGAGTTCGAATATTTTTTTTCATCATCATCATCATCATTTCAGCCGAAAGACGTCCACTGCTGGACATAGGCCTCCCCCAAGTTTCGCCACATTGACATAACATGGGGTGTTTTGCCATAATCGCCACGCTTCGCAGGCGGGTTGGCGATCGCAGTACGGTTGTTACAAACGCCAAAGAACGCTGCTGCCCATTCTCTGGCAAGTCCCTTAGTCGCCTCTTACGACACCCACGGGAAGATATGGGATGGTGCTATTCTTTACGTCCGACACCATACAGAGCATTTTTTTTCAATTCATAATTATGTACTTTCTTACATTAACGTATACATTACAGACCTAAGTAAGGTAAAACATCATTTATTTATTTACTATTAAATCTTCATGAGGAGATCAATGTTTGAAATGGCCAACCCTGTCTGGGAAAGCGTGGTGATCAATGCTCATGCCATCTCTGAATGAGAAGAGAGCTTTGCCCTGAAGTGGTGCAGTTAGACGCTGGTATTTTCTGAAAAAGTTTGAAGTACCGTTTTAAAAAGTGTATAACTGTGCAAAGAAAACTACTAAGATACTTGTTTACGCAAGTTTTATAGTATATCCGAACGTGGTATGTCTCGCTACCATGTATCCAAACACGCCACTCATAGATTGTTTTTTGTCATGTTGTCGAACACTATCCAGTTCTACCCCTCTCCCTCTCTCCTACTACACTCCCATGTGACAGAAAGGGAAGGTGCACCGCCGCTCAAGAGCCAATCAAGCTCGCATCCTCCTATAATATGGCAGAAAACGATCAGTTCAATGCTCAAGTTATAACCGTCAACCGTATCGACCGCCCGCCACCTTATTTTGGTTTTTTTCTGCGCCGCGATGTGATTCTAATACAAATGAAAACGTGTCGGCCGGCACAAGGGGGATAATAAGTGAGACAGGAAGAAATCACCAGATCGCGGCTGACCAACAGCTCGCGCGCTCCAGTCAGCCATCATTTCTGACGATCCCTGCCAGCTTACAAGTAAGTCCTTTTTCAATAACCTGCGTGTCGACAACATTCTTTCATATAGATTGTTTCCCCTCAAAATTACACAACGCTTACTGGTCCTTCGAAAGCCGCTTCCCGCCTAAGCTTGTGCGTTCACAATCAATACTTACGAGTACATTGCCAACTTTAAAAGAAATATTGAACCATGTAACCATAATTTTGTTAACTATTTCTAAAAAAAATACGTACTATGATATCCGAAAATGATAAAAATCCAAAAAAAATTGACACAACGGGAGACTTCTTTACCTACTAGTACTTTCTTAATCAGTAGTAACAGCTATCATATTATCGAGGCTAGAGCCTTATCCCACGGTTCAATAGAACAATTGAGATCAGAAGCTACTCCCGAAAGTTCCAAACTCAAAAGTAATAGGAGTGCGTGATGGAAACGGATCCTCGTTGATTGTATGAGAGACATTGGACTTGTAACTTTTCCACTTACCATACTGTAGTCATTGATAAGGTGAAACGTGGGCTGAGGGCTTAACTTAAATCAGATTATAAGGGGTTGTTTTAGTGGTTAAAGTTCGAGATCGTGAATGTAAGGAATAGCTTAATCAGCTTATGCGGATGCTCGTGGCTAAATAATAACAGCCACTCAGGTATATCTTTGAGTTAAGCCTGGCTTACCTAGGTTAGTCCACGGATGGGTGACCACCCAAAACATACAGAGTCTCCGTGCCTCAGAAAGCACGTTAAGTAATTTGTAGATCTTTGACAGTCGTTACACACAAATAGTCAGTGGCCTGAAAGTCTAACAACTAGTCTTACGGAGCGGGGGTATTACCCAGTACTAACTGGATTGTGGAGGTCAGAAAGGCAGTCGCTCCAAAAAATACTCGTAGTCAGCTGCACTCGGTTAGACTGGAAGCCGAGACCAATTTTGTTGGGAATAGGCTACGCAGATGATGAGCTTAATCACCTTGTAACGTTCTCAATGTTGGGACACAGGCCTTATCATTGTGAGAGGGGGTGGGCCATGTTCCAGGCTGATATACTGGTGATGATCATAAGAATGACGTTAAAATAAAGGGCTGTTCATTTAATGAGGCATGTCTCATGAGGTAAAGAGAGCTCGCTCAAGAGGACCTCGTGGCTAAAGAGGACCTCGTGGCTAAATAATAGCAGCCAACACGGGTCGATCTTTAAGGTTAAGGCGTGCTTGCCGAGGTTGGTCCGTGGATGGGTGACCATCTTTACATACCGAGTTTCCTCCGTGCCTCCGAAAGCACGCTAAGCCGTTGGTCCCAGCTGTCATTTGTAGATCTTTGACAGTCGTTACGAGTATTCAGAAGCCGAAAGTCTGACATCTAGTCTTGGCAAGAGGGTTTTACCCCGTTACTGGGTCGTGAAGGTCAGATAGGCAGTCGCTTCATGTAAATTACTGTTAGTCAGCTGCATCCGGTTAGACTGGAAGCCGACCCCAACAAAGTTTGGGAAAAGGCTAGGCAGATGCTGATGGAGGTCGATATAATGCTAATATCGCAAGTTCTGATCTAATTGAAACAGTCTGTTACATTCGTATAGTCTGTGTCATTAGGTTCCTGAACAGAGACATTGAGATGATCTCCTGTATAAACTATAACCCCAGCCAAGTCATGTCGACAGACTCTGTCGACATGACTTGGCTGCATGTCTATACTACTGACACTTATAATATCGTGTGACCAAAGTGAAGTCTCTCACAGAGCATGATGACCAATTTACAAAACTCGGTCTTGCGATATCATGGCTTGGCGTATGACTGCAGATACTTCAACTATGTGATTACAGGTGTCAGCGTCTTTCTTACCTGACTTATGACTTATTTTAATTGAGCTCAAAAACGTCGTAAGGCTGCAGTCCTTAAGTTTTTCGGCTAGATTTTGGTTGTGCAACCCCATTTTCCTCAATAGATATCGGCTCTCTATAATCACAACCCTAGGCTTCCTTTTATGGGGCTCGTCGATTGTTAGGCCTGACTTGGTAAGCTGCACCGATTGTTTCAGCTTCTCCGTGTCGTCCTTCGTCTCGGTGCTGATGATAACACCCACGATCTTTGTCTTGCGCATGCCTCTCACGTGGAGCTTCATTTGTTCGGGGCTGATAATTTTTTGGAAAAGACTTTTGATCTCATCGCTGGTTTTCAACTTTTCACTCGGATAGATGGCCACAGAAGTAACATTACTCGGCTGGATAAAATTGTTTGCACCTTTCTTTACGATGTCAGCAAAGGTAGATCCCTGGGCAGGTTTCGTCGAATCTTCGATACTCAGCTCAAAAACAACTCGATCTTTAGCAGCAGCTACAAAACCTTAAGCTGCTGCTAAAGATCGAGTTGGTTTTCGAGAGTTCTGATGGTGTAGTGTGATTGGAGGGGTTTTGCTTTGACGGACTGGTACATGACGGCCATCTGCAAGGTCCCATGACCAACCTTCCGGCATAGGCTAATGATGCGCGTTTGCTGCTCCACATTCAGCTTTATTGCAGCTGATGGAAAGTTGAATGCCACCGATGTTTAATACTTTTAATCTTCTTCCGACCCCGGTACAGCATGTTTGTAATATACTGATTTGATTTGTCGTAAGGCAATTATAACGAGACGGGGTATAAACTTGCCACGCCAACAGTGTCTTGAGACGGCATGACTATTAAAATAGGTAGCATAACAAGGTCGTTGAATGGAGAACTTCTGTCATAGATCAGATTAAAAGCCTTCAGTTTCTGTACATCAATACGACAATGATTATGACATAGCGAGGCCCTCAGGCCTCGGTAGGTCATAATCATTGTCTATTGGCGAACTCGCCATAAAACATAACATACCTACATAATATCACAATTCTTTTCCCAGATAGTTAACCCATATTTTGCCATTTATTACCAGCTAACTGAGAAGCACTGAAAAGCCGAAGGGTGTATAAACCTTAGCAGCTAGTACACGGAGGCCGAGAATGAAAATCCTTAGAAAACTGAAATGTGAAAAATAATATTTATTTCTCTTAATTACTTGTACAAACAGTGTTACTCGCCAAAGATAAAGGTGCCTTTTATTTAACTAGAAACACTGAAAAAACCTCTGAGGGACATTATATAAAAAAAAAAACATAATTAAAAAACCGAAACAGTGACACTCAAAATGAAACATTACATGTAATTCATTCTATTAGTGGTATCCCAGCTATGATGTCGCTTTCTATACTGCACTCGTCTTCTCCACGTAGTATTTTGAAGAAACCCTTATCACCCCAATCTGGGTTCCAAGAATTTGCTATAAGCCAGTAGTTTTCATCGTTCTCCACTCCCCAGCCTAAAATTTTAACAGCATGATAGCCAAGGAGACTGCCATTCACATGTTTGTATACCCCTTCTCTATAATTTGGGAAATCTGCAAATACCTCAAAGATAGCTTCTACGGGTCCATGCCTAAACAGCTCAGCTTTTATTTCATCTTCATCTGAATCTACGCCATAATAACTTTTGCCGCGCCGCAAATCTTTATCATAATCTACGTTGTAGCCTGACTCACAGGACTTGACACATTTCGGGGTAGGTTCCCCATTTTCGTCACAAGGCGGTAATTTGCCAGTCACATCGTGTTCACAAGAAGCTATCGTGTACGGTCTACAACCTTGACTTGAGTTGTAGTTGCCTCCTGACACAATACCTGTTTTATTCCAGTAATCCCAAGCAGAAATCGGATAACCTCCCGTCTCGCAGTTACCAGCGGTTGAACAGCTCAAAAGATCTTCTGCAGAGAAATGGAAATTCTGTCCGTTGGAGTGTATACAGTATCGGTCGGTCATAGCTTCGACAGCGCCGAACGCCCAGCAACTGCCGCATGAGCCTTGGTCTCTTATTTCGTTCAAGGAGGGACAGTTCGGCCAGTGATCCCTCGGGTCAAAGCTCTCTGGTAGAGTTGCAATCAGCTCGGCATCATGTTTGACTATTGGTATTTTCGCAAAGCTTTCGTCCTTGATGGCACCCAGTCGAATTTTGATGAACGAAAGAGGGGTATTCACTGGAAAGTTTCTGCCAGCTTTCCAAGAGTTTTGCATGGAATTGATCAAATCAATGAATTCATCAGAGAATGGGTTCAGTTCTTCGCCGTCGGCTGCCAGCGCGAGCAGCAAAACAGAAAAAATAGCACACGGTGCTACCATTACTTTCGAGTTCTTTAATTACTTTATTATTGAACGCTAAAGTCACCATTTTATGTACATGGTCTTTGTCAGGATTATCGCACAAGAATTTGTTTTTATCGCCAAAACTGCAAAAATGCTATATAGGAACGTATTTTAAACACTTGTGAACAGAAAGTGATAAATTGAATATTTCAAACATTCCTAGAGTAGTGTTGATATAAAATAATATTGTTGAATAAACACGTGTATGCTCTGTGCACATGTAAAATAGTTTGTCCTGACTCTCAACGCACAGCTCCAACTTGAGGGGCCGATCTAAAATTGACATTAATATATCTATTATGACGTAGGGATGAAATAGGGGTTTAAAGTTTAATGAAAATCCGACACAGGTCGAAGCTGGGTTGGCTAGTCCACAAATAAAACTATTAATTACGCAATCAGTGCTTTTCTTACCTAATCCTGCGAAGATATTCTTTATTATTTTGGAGTCTCGTGGTAGCTGCGTTTCGATGCGGACGTGTTGCTGACGCGTATTAAATATCGTAAGCGCGGCGGCACAAGCCGTCGCTTGTTATTTGAATCGCTATGGCTCAACAACTTGTGGCGAAAGAATTACTGGCGTTCCTGCAGCAGAAGTTGGATGTGATGGACGAGGTGTCCGCAGTCCAAATTTGCGCTACGAACTTCACCGAAGATGACATCGCTGCTGACAAGCTGCTGCTGTGCCGGTCGCTCAACATTACTGACCAGATGGTGTACCGCCGGCGTGACGGGACTAAGAGAAGCATTCAAGACATAATCACACTACTAAAGGAGACCGATCCTGACGAAGTGCCGATGTTCGTGGCGAGGGACTTGTATAAGCTCCCTCCCGTCACTTTCAACCACGTCGATGTAACGAGCCTACTGAAGGATATTGTTCTTCTCAAGGCAAGTTTTGTGGATGTACAGACGAGGTTAGATGCATCCAAAAATGCAGTTGCTGATTTGCGCAGCGAACTCAACAAGTGGCGTCAAAAGGCAGAAGTCGCATCGGGTGCATCGATCGTGAACACGCCTCGCGGAGGTGGCCTCGATGTATCGGTGGCTAGTTTCGCAATTTTGTCGCCGTTGTCAACAAGGAATGCTGAGCCCCTCGTTAATACCGATGTTCTCAAAAGTCTCCAGTCTGTGCCATATTTTGTGACATGACTCAGATAATCGATTACACCCAACATGATATTTTATTAAAAAAACTTGATGGTTACTGAAGTGAATGATACGCAGATTCGATCAATACTGTGTATATACAGGTACTGATCTGCCTAGCCTTTTCCCAAACTATCTTGGGGTCGGCTTCCAGTCTAACCAGATGCAGCTGAGTACCAGTATTTTACATGAAGCGACTGCCTATCTGACCTCCACAACCCAGTAACTGGGTAATACGATACCCCTTGGTAACGCTGGATGTTAGACTTTTGGCTTCTGACTACTCTAAACGACTGTCAAGGATCAACAAATGACAAACGGCTTAACGTGCTTTCCGAGGCACGGAGGAAACTCTCGGTATGTAATAATGGTCACCCGTCCACGGACCAACCTTGGCAAGCACAGCTTAACCTTATTGATCAACCCGTGCGGCTATTATTATTTAGCCACAAGCTCCTCCTCCTTTTTATAATAACAGGTAGACGAACATAATTGATTTTCTATGAGTACCCACATTACATAGGTATTTAACCAGGAAATAAATTTGATATAAGTATAATACATAATATTATCACCTAAATACTCAAACACTTTACAGTAATAATTTATTTTTTCCAGTCGGTATGTTTCTCCTGATCTGTATGGTGTCGGACGTAAAGAATAGCACCATCCCATATCTTCCCGTGGGTGTCGTAAGAGGCGACTAAGGGACTTGCCAGAGAATGGGCAGCAGCGTTCTCTGTGCTTTTGTAACAACCGTACTGCGATCGCCAACCCGCCTGCCAAGCGTAGCGATTATGACAAAACCCCCCAAAATGTCAATGCGACACTTGACGGAGGCCTATGTCCAGCAGTGGACGTCTTTTGGGCTGAAATGATGATGATGTTTCTCCTTCGACACGGTCAGGCTTGTACCATGCTACTTGATTGACTTGGAATGACGACATCGTGCTGAGAGTTTGATTCTACTTTAAGCAAATGATCGTCTTTATCGCCCTCCCATGTTATTTGTGACAAAATATGACCTCGGTTGATCAGCCTGTGATTGCATGCTAACATTTTTACGTTTATTACCACTGGCCATAACTACAGTGGCACCGGTTTTCAGTGACGGCAAATCTAGGGTCTTGCATGTTTGTCAGTATATTGTTTGCTAACCTCTTGCTTACGCACAATATTTTGGTAATCGACAGAGTTATCACGACTTGGCATTAGTTTTGTAAAGTGTGAAGGCAGTCTACTATTAAGTCTACGTCCCATAAATAATTGCGCAGGTTAGCTGATACCATCACGAGGTGTATTTCTAAAGTTTAATAATCCCAAATAAAAGTTTGACCCTGATTCTATTCATTTGATTAAAATAAAAATAGGTAAAAAAACTTTTTAAGTTAAACGGTTTTATGTTAAACATACATTGCAATGTTTAAGATAAATGTACTAAAAACCAAAAAATAATAAAATAGATACAGTCGTGGGAATTATAAACATATTTGCATAGACTAGACTAAAATAAAACCGTGGGGCACGTCAATTGTCTACAATCGTTGATTAAAACGTGCCCCACGGTTTTATTTATAAAAAGTTTTTTTACATATAGTCCAACCATCATCAACCACCGTCAACCACCGTCCATAGTGCACTGTATTCTTCTTGTCAAGCCCTTTTATTTGATACCCATATTGGTGGGATTGATAAAAAATTGTTATCAGCCATTTGGTAGCGGCGGCCATCTTAGATTTCAATTTTGCATAGTAAATTGTATTCTACTTGTTGAGACCTTTCATTTGATACCCATGTTGATGGGATTGATAAAACCTAAGTTATCCGCCATTTTGTAGAGGCCGCCATCTTGGATTTTAATTTTATACAGTACATTGTATTATACTGGTTGAGCACTTTCATTTGATACCCATATTGATGGGATCGATAAAACCTACGTTATCCGCCATTTTGTAGCGGCCGCCATCTTGTATTTCAATTTTTTATAGTATATTGTATTCTGCTTGTTGAGCCCTTTCATTTGATACCCATATTGATGGGATTAATAAAACCTACGTTATCCGCCGTTTTGTAGCGGCCGCCATCTTGGATTTCAATTTTTTATAGTATATTGTATTCTGCTTGTTGAGCCCTTTCATTTGATACCCATATTGATGGGATTAATAAAACATAAATTATCCGCCATTTTGTAGCAGCGGCCATCTTGAATTTATAATGATAATGAATAAACATAATTGTATTGTCACCAAAATCCAAAGTGTATACAAAATTTCAGATTAATCGGTTGACAGGAAGAGGGTGAAATTTGAATTACTAAATTTGACACAAGAATAATAAATAAAACAAACGGGGTGAGCTAAATAAAACCGTTTAATATTTTTATTTGTTCACACACTGCGCTCACTGCGACCAATAGATTGCGGATAGTTGGGAGAAGTAGTAATTTGGTCAAATCCCCACTTATTTTTGAAATTTGCGAATTCTTTCGAAGCGTAAGCTGGTCCATTAGTGGTCACCATGCTCGCTTGGAACACCATGTCTCGCAAACTGGTCCTTCATAGCCGCAATTACTGCCTTGCTCCCAATACTCTTTAATGGATTAACTATCTCTGTTGAATCCAATTAGATTATGTAGATAAATATGCATATTGATCTACATAATCTAATCGGTCGTTTCCGATTGTTATTTCTGATTTTTATAGTTGCTCATGACTTTGTTCTTTGAGATATTCATTCCTAAACCCACTTGTCTGCTTGCTTTGTGTAGAGTGTCTAACATGTATTGTAGTTGTAAGCTAGAATCCGTTAGCAAAACCAAGTCGTCTGCTAATCTTAAGGGGTTTAGGTACGTTTTTAGTTACCTAGACACAAATCGCTTTCGTCATCAGTACAATCACTAACGCCTCGGTCAGACAGCCCATTACATCTTTCAATATCAACGTGACATTAAATTATCACTACTATTTTCGGACCTTCTAAACGAGGGTCTTCAGTGGCTATAATGTTCCTTTAATTTCTATTAAAAAGAAAAGAAAGTAAAGACGGTCCCTACCTCACTTTTTGTTTTTGCTTAATTGAAAATTGACGTGGCCTAGTGGCCATATTGATTGATTGCTGCGAAGTGACTTTGCTTTTCATGGACTGAAATTGTAGTAGATTTTGTGATGGTTTTTTGTGCTTTTTATTCAAAATGTGGAGCTTTTTTCGGGTGCGTAAAACGTACAGATGACGTTTTGTGATCATACGTAAAAGATCTGTTTCACTACCCTGATGCGTGGCAGCGCCAAAGGTCTCTTGGTGGCGTACCATGACGTCTTAAAACATTATTCTTCCATTCTTATTCCAGAGTGAAAAAGAGACGGAGCTATACAGGACGTCTAGCTCCATCTCTTTCCCACTCTGGAATAGGAATGGAACAATAATGTTTTAAGCGTCATAGTAACCCCCCTGAGCATTGTGAAACAGAAATATTGTAAAACCAAATGATTTTAAAAGAGTAACCATGGAGTTTCTTGCCGGTTCTTCTCCATAGGAAACGACCAACCCGAACCGAGCACCTTTTTGCCGACGTTTTATAAGTGCCCCTGTGACCTACAGGGGCACTATGTAAAATAAAAATATTTTGATTTTGAATTGTGCGCAGTGCATGTACTGTTGCCAGGTGTCTCCAGGAGGTGTTGTGATTAAGTATTATTAGTTGAGGTTTATCGTTGTTATTTATTAAGGGTTTTAGTCAATTTTACTAACATAGGTATATAGGTAATATGGTATATGTAAGGAATACTAACTATGGGTTATCTAGATGAATTAAAGATAAATAAATAAAAAATATTGTGGAATGGGTGTGTAAAATGAAATTGTTAAAAAGTAAGTTTAAAATCGGGACACAAATTAGTAAGAAATACTTCAAAGGTAAATAGATGATGAAAATAAAAAATAAATGAATGATTGCGTAATTAATAGTTTTATTTATGGACTAGCCGACCCAGCTTCTCCCTGTGTCGGATTTTCATTAAACTTTAAACCCTTATTTCACCCACTTAGGGGTTGAAGTGTCTTCTTAGTGGATGCCTACGTCATAATAGATATCTTAATGCCAATTTTAGATCGGCCCCTTAAGTTGGAGCTGTGCGTTAAGAGTCAGGAAAAACGATTTTACACGTGCACAGAGCATACACGTGTTATGAAGTGTTAATTCAACAATTTTATTTTCACATAAACACTACTCTAGGAATGTTTGAAATATTTAATTTATAATTTTCTGTTCACAGGTATTTAAAATACCATAAACTGCTAAAATGCTATATAGTAATAGCATTTTAGCAGTTTTTTCGATAAAAACAAATTCTTGTGCGATAATCACGACAAAACCATATAAAATGGTGACTTTAGCGTTCAGTAATTAAGTAATTAAAAAACTGGACAATAATGGTCGCTTCGTGTGCTATTTTTTCTGTTTTGCTGCTCGCGCTGGCAGCCGATGGCGAAGAACTGAACCCATTCTCTGATGAATTCATTGATTTGATCAATTCCAAGCAAAACTCTTGGAAAGCTGGCAGAAACTTTCCAGTGAATACCCCTCTTTCGTTCATCAAAATTCGACTGGGTGCCATCAAGGACGAAAACTTAGCGGAAATACCAATAGTGAAACATGACGCCGAGCTGATTGCAAGTCTTCCTGAGAGCTTTGACCCGAGGGATCAATGGCCAAACTGTCCCTCCTTAAACGAAATAAGAGACCAAGGATCATGCGGCAGTTGCTGGGCGTTAGGCGCTGTCGAAGCCATGACCGACCGATACTGTATACACTCCAATGGACAGAATTTCCATTTCTCTGCAGAAGATCTTTTTAGCTGTTCAAACTTTGGTGACTGCGAGGTAGGACGTTCTCTGTTTATTGCTTGGGATTACTGGCGATGCACAGGTATTGTGTCAGGAGGAAACTACAACTCAAGTCAAGGTTGTAGACCGTACACGATAGCTTCTTGTGAACACCATGTGCCTGGCAAATTACCGCCTTGTGGCGAAAATGGGGAACCTACCCCAGAATGTGTCAAGTCCTGTGAGTCAGGCTACAACGTAGATTATGATAAAGATTTGCGGCGCGGCAAAAGTATTTATGGCATAGATTCAGATGAATATGATATAAGAGCCGAACTTTTTCAGAATGGACCCGTAGAGGCTGTCTTTGAGGTATATGCAGATTTCCCAAATTATAGAGAAGGGGTATACAAACATACGAATGGCAGGCACCTTGGCACACATGCTGTTAAAATTTTAGGCTGGGGAGTAGAGAACGGTGAAAAGTACTGGCTTGTGGCAAATTCTTGGAACGAAGAGTGGGGTGATAAGGGTTTCTTCAAAATACTACGTGGAGAAGATCATTGCGGTATAGAGAGCGAAATTATGACTGGTATACCACTAATAGAATGAATTACATGTAATGTTTGATTTTAAGTGGCATTGTTTCGGTTTTTAAATTATGTTTTTTTATGAGACTATGCCTCATATTTTTGTCACTGTTTCTGTTTAGAGTAGTTAAATAAGAGGCACCTTTATCTTTGGCGAGTAACAGCTGTTTGTACAAGTAATTAAAAGAAATAAATATAATTTTTCACAATTCAATTTTCTATGGATTTTCATTCTCGGCCTCCGTGTACTAGCTGCTAAGGTTTATACACCCTTCGGCTTCCCAGTGCTTCTCAGTTGGCTGTTTATAATTGGCAAAATATGGGTTAACTATACACAAACCATTGCTTTCCTATCTGGGAAAAGAATTGTGATATTATGTAGGTATGTTATGCTTTACGGCGAGTTCGCCTCAGGGCTCGGTAGGTCATTGCCGTATTGACGTACAGAAACTGATGGCTTTAATTCTGAGCCATGACAGAAGTTCTCCATTCAACGACCTTGCTAAGCTACCTATTTTAATAGTGATACCGTCTCAAGACACTGTTGGCTTGGCGAGTTTATACGCCGTCTCGTTATAACTCCCTTACGACAAATTAAGTCAGTTTATTACAAACATGCTGTACAGGGGTAGGAAGATGATTAAAAATATCAAACATCGGCGCTATTGCAGCTGATGGAAAGTTGAATGTGGAGCAGAAAACACGCAACTTTAGCCTAACCTGGAAGGTTAGTCTTAGGACAGCCTCGCAGATGGCCGTTCTTCCCACGCTGTTGGAATTAGCTTAGACGCTATTGGAATATTTTGTGACCTCTCCAAAGCATTTGACTGCGTAAATCACGACACATTACTTTTGAAACTTGACCATTACGGACTTGGTAAACTAGCACTTAGGTTGGTAAATCTTATTTAAGATGAGTGATAGGCAACAGAAAGTTCAACTAAATGGTGTTAAAAATAAAAATGGGGGTTCCGCAAGGGTCAATATTAGGTCCTTTCTTCTTTCTAGTATATATTAACGATCTACCGTCTTTATTGAAAAGCCAACCGCAAAATATGGTGTTATTTGCTGATGACACTTCCTTAATTTTTAAGATAAATAGACAGGCCCAATATCTAGATAACGTCAATAATGCACTACTTCAGGTACATAATTGCTTAACAGCAAATAATTTAATATTAAAAGAAGAAAAGACGAAATGCATAAGATTTTCATTACCGATTGTCAAAAGTAGTGATTGTGATATAATATTGAATAAAGAGAAACTAGACTTTGTCGATAAAACGGTTTTCCTGGGGATTACGCTTGATTCAAGGATTCAGTGGGGTTCTCATTTAACATCTCTTGCGGGGCGGTTAAGTTCAGTTGCATATGCTGTTAGAAAAATCCGTCAATATACTGATGTTGATACCGCGAGATTGGTCTATTTTAGTTACTTTCATAGTATAATGTCTTACGGCATTTTGTTATAGGGACGGGCTACAGACCTCGAGTCTATTTTTATTCTGCAAAAAAGAGCCATCAGAGCCATTTATAATCTCCGTAGGCGCGATTCTCTAAGGGAACTGTTTAAGGACATTAACATCATGACGGTACATTGCCAATACATTTATGAAAACATAATTAACGTAAGAAAAAATCTGCATCTTTTTAGTAAAAGAAGTGACAGACACAATTATAATACTAGAAATAGAGACCAATTAGTTCAGCCAGGCTTCAGACTCGCGGCGCTGTCAGTTGTGCCTGGTCCCGAGAAAGATAAGCAATTCAAGTATCTAGATCTGGCTTGCGAGGTTGTCGACATGTGGGGCGTGGCAACAGCAGTCATTGTGGCGATAGTCGTGTCGGCCAATGGCTTAATAGCCAAAAGCTTCGACCAACATCTGCAGAGTCTTTCGCTTGACAGCTAGATCAATGGGTAGATTCAGAAAGCCGTACTTCTGGACACGGCACGTATTGTCAGGAGTTTCCTCTCTCAAGAGCCCTGACCACCGGTAGCCCGGACCCTGTTCCCGATGCTGGAGGGCTACTATTTTATATATTTTTAAATGTTTTTTTTTACACATATGATGTTTTGTAAAAATATTTAAAAATGTAAAGGAAATGAATAAAGGAAATAATATTATTATCACCATTTAATATCGAAAACAAAGCAAAGCAAAATTCGAAAAGACATGAAAAAACTGATTCCACCTGATAGTTTCTCAATTCATGTTCGAAAACTAAAACAACTTTTTTATTTCTCATCATAAAACGGAGATGAGAATATGATCAGTAATCGCTATTTTATACACCTCTACTTTGATTTTACTATCAAAAATATCCGTGTAAAGTTGCCAAGGCCAAAAAACAAACGAGAGGGGTTCCTAGCAATAAAATTATACTAACATAATCAAAACTTCGACAGTTGACTGTGGGACATTATGAGAGAAAAGTTGGAGGTTCAAAATAATGACTCATAACGATTTGACGATCTCACTGGGAAAAGCTTGAAGTGTTTGTATGTATTTTATAAACGTAGGGAATTTTAGTGAGAGCAAAAATGGATAATTATGACGCAGTCATAATAATATTGTTTAACTTCTAAAAATTATGAATTAAACGCCCATTACTTCATAGATTTTGACATTGGTACACACAGCTCCATTAAGTAGTTACCCCTCCCCCCCCCCGGCCTACTCAGCTGGAGTGTTGAGGGGTTAGCACATACTGACGCTGTCTGTACACTTACTTATTATTCAGTGAGGATTGGCAAAACTACATAACGTCAGATCTATCACATCAATGAGTACCTGTAACGACCGTCAACGATCTACAAAAATGACAGCCGGGTCCAACGGCTCCACGTGCTTTCCGTCACACGAAGAAAACTCGATACGTAATGGATGGTCACCCATCCACGGACCAACCTAGGCAAGCCCACCTGAACCTGAAGATCGATCCCAGTGGATGTTTTTATTTAGCCACGAATTCACTCAAATGTCCAAAGTTATTAAACATTTAGTTTTAAACGACATAATTATTTTCAAAAATAAACTATCTGTCAGAACTTTGTAATCAAGAGTATGCTGAAATTCTGAAGTACTGACAGTCATTATTTACTAGGAGAGACTTAGGACACAATTTTAGATTTTTTTTTTCTAATTTCCCGCGGGGATCTTTACTTTCTTCAGGTAAAATGAAAATGTGCTGTATTTCAATCTAGACATGAAAATCTTGTTATAAGAGACGTTTTTATTCGGTAGCAGCTTTTGAAATAGCTTTTCTATTCCAAAATCTAACGCAGTATGACTTAAAAATAGGTTTAGAAGTTTAGGAAGTCACTTTCTATTACAACGTTGGCCTATTTGACCCAAAGGTTGACTGGTAGTGAATCCCTTGTGGCGTTAAATCTGCCTTTGTACCACTTTTGTACAGTTTAAATAAATAAAATAACTGTTACTTAGAAGAGTATAATATATTCCGGCTAGACGTACAGATGAAGTTTCCTTCCATATTTAAAACTAAACAGCTATTCCTAGTAGTAATGGCCTATTAATATAAAATTAAACCCACTAAAATAGTACTAGCCTATTGTTAACACACCCCTAAAAATAAAACATCCGCTTTAAGAACAAGCTTTTCATAAAATTATAAAGTCCATTACAATGGCGGCCATCGTAACATAATTCTTCAATTCCATTTTAATATACCATACCGTTATAAACCTTCAATAACATTTAACGTATAATATTCAGAAATTTTCATACAACAAGATATCATAATGTGCGCCGAAGGCTAAAAGGTGCGCAATAATTTCAGTAATTATGTATTTCACAGAAGTAATCTTGTGAAATGGTACAATAACACTTATGTAGGTACTATGTAGATAGCTATCAGGCGAAATAAATTCCGCAGTGCTATCTATGTAATTAACAGGGCTAGGTCCCTTAATATTGCTCGACCTTTCTGTCTTTTAAGTGCGTTACCCTACGTCCAACGATAGTACACTTACGGCCAAATGTATGGCATAGTAAAAAAACTTATTTGAAATAAAAGATTATAGAGGTAATAAGCACGTATGCGTAAAAATAAAATCTAGGTTGGACGCTTGTCGTAAACATCAATTTTTTTGGGGGTTATCCTGTACTTATTTTATTTTTCTTCTAGATTGTTCAGATTCAAGTATCTGAGCTGAAGGCTAACTGTCGTATTAAAGCAGAATTGTAAACTACTTATTAATAACCCCTGTGTCCTTCAAGATTCAGATTCCTATCCTTCATCCCTACTAACCTACTTTCGTGGCAAATTATAAAGGATGACAAGCAAAATATTAACAGGCCAGTGTATTTTTACACTCAGGATACACGCTGGCTGGCATGGAAATACGTTCCATTAACTGAGAAGAATAGAAATCTATTGCGTAAGTAACTGAACAATTACAGTCTCTGTCATGTGAAAATAAATGTCTCTTCAAAAATCTCCATGGTTTCAGAATTTTACGAGAATTGATCCATAAGCCCGGCAATATTTTCCTGATTTTCTTGTCTTTATTTTGGCATGAATTTAATTTCAATTTGTTTATTTCGATGTGATCACATTAATATAATTACATGTCTACCTATTCATCTCCATTGGAGGAGTTTAGAAGAATAGTTAAGATATGCAAACCAAAAACCTGAATAACACAAAAAATACACAAAAAGGGGGCAATATTTTTCGGCCACCAGTGTATATCTTAAAATAATAGCCGGCCAAAATTAAATACCCAGTATAGGCATTAAATTGCTTGAAGAAGATTCGTGTTAACGCTACATTTTAATAAAGTATCGCATAGTTTTATTACTATGTGCAATAAATGTCAGCGAAATTGAAAATTTTATCAAAAGTAATGGCGTTACGTGAATTAGGAGTATGTCTGGCTTTTCTTTGTTTAAGCGCCAGCCCTATGAAATGGTGTTTGAAAGCTTTTAGGTGATACATAAATCTGTTGGTTTAGGCTGTTTGAGTGCCTAATATAAATATTTTTGGATGAACTATGATACATAGGTAATGCCTAGTTAATGTATTAAGAGAACCTGAATCGATTTTTTGAAACAGGACTAAAACTTCAGGTTTAAAACCTCAATCCCAGATTTTAGGTTTGAAGTTGAGTTACTATAGAATTGATTAAAAATGCTGAGCGCTAACAAGAATTTCACTCATATGCACCAAAAGTTTCGAAAACAAGTTCACAAAGCTTAAGTAGAAGAAGTCCCAGCGGAAATCTAGATTTTCTGCAAGCGGTAACTTGAGAGGATTTACGTCTCGAATGGATAAATTCCTTCTAGGCTTTAGATTCACCTCAAAAAGGTCACCTTTTTAGGGTTCCGTAGCCGAATGGCAAAAAACGGAACCCTTATAGATTCGTCATGTCTGTCTGTCTGTTTGTCTGTCTGTCTGTCTGTCTGTCTGTCCGTCTGTATGTCACAGCCACTTATTTCCGAAACTATAAGAACTATACTGTTGAAACTTGGTAAGTAGATGTATTCTGTAAACCGCATTAGGATTTTCACACAAAAATAGAAAAAAAAATATAAATTAAGGGGGTCCCCATACTTAGAACTGAAAACCAAAAAAAAATTTTTCATCAAACCCATACGTGTGGGGTATCTATGGATAGGTCTTCAAAAATGATATTGATGTTTCTAATATATTTTTTTTCTAAACTGAATAGTTTGCGCTAGAGCCACTTCCAAAGTGGTAAAATGTGTGTCCCCCCCCCCTCTAATTTCTAAAGTAAGAGGAGGAAAATTCTGAAAATATTTAGGATTATAGAACGTAAAAAAAACTATCAACGAAAATTGGTTTCAATAAGATATAATGTTCAGTTTTTGAGATATGGGACTTTTTCATCAAACAGCAGCAGTAACTTTGTTTTTCATAAACATATTATGAAAAACAAATTTAGTTTTGCGGTTGTGTGGAAGTTTACTAACTAATACTACTAACTAATGAATGACAGTTCAAAATATTGTTATTATATTGTTTGGAGCTATGGAACCCTCTGTGCGAGTAAGACTCGCACTTGGCCGGTTTTTTTCATTTGAATGGTACTCGTATTGTTTTGCTGATGACATATTGAAAATGAGGGCTATTATTCTATTTGGAATGTATGACTTCACTCTTTTCAGTGAATAATTTTGGCGCGACTTGTGACATCTAACAATCACATCCAACGATTCAACTCTTTGTTATAACCAAATATTAGTCCAAAATTTTCGAGTCAAATACGATTGGTCGACTATTACTCGTCAATTTGTAAAGCCCACATAAGTGTGATAGTTTTCCTTTAAACTTCGTTATATATAGGTACTACTGCCGTAATATTTGTATTTCTAACTACAACCGTTTAGTCTGTAGAGGGGGGGGGACACTTGACCCTAACGAAAATTGGTACTTTAAAGTCACGAACGGTTTACTTAATCAAAAAACGGTCTTCCCAAACCCCTAATATTTTTGAAAGATCTATCCAACGATATACCACACTATGGGAAGGACGAAAAAAAATTATCACCCCCACTTTACATCTAGGGGAGTTACCCTAAACAATAGCTTTTTTCAAAATTTTATTTTACCACTTTTTCGGCGTTGTTAACGTGTATACTCATGCCAAATTACAACTTTCTAGTACCAATAGTTTTTTAACTGAACCGCGGACAGACAGATAGACAGACGGACATGGCGAAACTATAAGGGTTCCTTGTTGACTACGGAATCCTAAAAATGATACTAATTATTAATTTATTTTACTATTTATGTACACACAGTAGACAGCACAGGAAATAAACATAAAAATATTTGAGTACAAAGGTACTGCTTATTTCATATGAAATTTCTGCCAGCAGACCTGCGAAAGGAGAAATGAAAAAGAAATGTAGACGATAGTGTGTGAGAGAAGGAAGAGAAAAATGTGTTATTGTGCATTACTAACTTAAGCTATATTATTACCTAAATATAAAAACACATATAACTAAATATAAATACTTAATGCTAAGATATTTAAGCAAATAAATTATCGTAGCTTCAGCCTTTTCTCATACTTAAAAGGCATGAGCACTATCAACCACGCTTGCTCCAGCCAGCGACGGCGTTTCGCCATTCCTTCTCTTATGAGGTCGTTACACAATAATTACAACATCGATAAACTTAAGTCACTCGGAAGCCTTATCTTGCCTTAATAATTTGATACTGAGGGTCACTTCCGGCAGGAAACCCTTACGTGATCATGATATATTTTAGCTGCGGAACGACCCAAGGACATCTTTATTAAATGCATAGGGACGGAGTCTTTTATGTCATGAGAAAATGGTTTCGAAAGCTAGTTTATGCCACTAGGGGGCGTTAGAAACCTTGTAGGCTACCTATGGATAATTGACCTTTTAATCTATGTATATATAAATTACGTGTCTTGTTGTTTGTCGAGGATGGACTACTAAACTACTTAACCGATTTTAATCAAATTTGCAAACCGTGTGCAGTTTGATCCAACTTGAAAGATAGGATAGCTTACATCTCAATTTATAGTCGCAATATTATTTTATTGCAAATTAAGGTTCAAATATCTATTAGTTCCAAATGATTCTAACAGATGGCGGTATCTGTTGACTGGATTTAGTAAGTATTCAATAGATGACGGTGTAGTGGAAAAATACGGAGCAATGAAAAATATTGTGAAAACGGGGAAAACGTGACGCAGACGAAGTTGCGCGGGACAGCTAGTTGCTCTATAATTTTTGACAACAATCTTTACTAAATTAAAAGTTAACGAGGGCTGAAACTGTACAGACAAATAAATCTGCCTAGTCAGTGTATCTCCCTCTGTTATTTTTGCGATGTCATTACTAGGTACGTCAAAGTAACACAAAAAATAATGTTATACAGGAAAACGATTCGAAATCTTTTTATCGTTATCCACTTTATGAGGCAAAATGGGAGGTATTGAATTTTCGTGCATGTGCCCGTACTATATACGTCTAAACATGTTTGTATATTATATGAGTCGGTATTATTCAATAATACCCACTTAAGTATGAATCTTAATATCATAAATTTTACGAGAGAGTATTTATTTTATTTGTATTATATAGTATTAACAACATAATATAACATCACGCCTGCAGTTGTCCCTGAAGGGTTAGGCAGAGCTGTACCTAAAAGCCACATTTTGCCAGTTATGTTTGAATACCCGTGTAATAGCGGGTGAGCCTATTGCCATCCACCGGGCACAGATCCAGACTCTGTGGCTGCTACTGAGAAATTCCTGATGGAAAAAACGAACCCAGAACCTCATGGTCAGCAGTCGCGCTTGCGACCGCTAAACCAATGAGGCAATCACACGTCTTTAAATATTTGGTTCAAGGACACTAGGTTGGCAATAGTCTTGTATTATTACTTAATAATGTCCTGCCAGACTCTTGTAAAACAATCTCAGTTATGTTTACAATCGCCGAACAATAACTGTTGGTTAAACTTTTGAGTGCGCAATCAGCGAAGTTGCTCCATTGTTGGAACTCTGCGATACGTTGTAGTAACGTTACACCTGGCTAACTAGTTCTAGTTAGTTGCTTATTAACTGTATTATACTCGTAAGTGCGTAATTATGAATGTTTTGTTGTAATACAAGTTCTAGCGTCGTCGGGTTCGACAGCTCACCTTCTTTTGTTTGATTCTTGAGGATACGTGAAGTGACATACCTATAAGGGTTTATAAATAGAAATCTCTCAATGCTCAGATTTTCGAAAACTATTTGAAGGTCATTAAAGTATTCTTTACTTGCTGGCATAGACTACTGGATAATTACTAATCGTCTATAACCCACTTTGGCTTTTAAAGTTTTGGCAAAAAATATTAACAAAACATAAGATATTCTCATTCCTAAATTAGGTATCTTAATCCCAAAATGTTTTGTTCAAACAGCTCAACAACAAAACCTAATTGCCAGTAACCAGATTTAGGGTTTTGTTTGGCGGTTGCGCTAACCACGTGAGCAATTTTCGGTCTAATTATCCTGTGTATCGCTCTCTCATTTGCTTCTTCAATGCATACCTCGCGGCAAAGCATACTATTTTTGACTACTTTAGTATTTTGGTAACACTCTTGGTAACTTAGTTCAGAATATTGTTAAGTGAATATAGAAATGAGATTTTTACGAATTTTAGATTGCAAAGTGAATTTCGACGAAATGTAAAATGAAAATTGTCTGAAAAGATTAGCTGTGACGCGATTCAACTAGGTTCCAAACGAAATAAACCGCAGACACCTAGACGAAAGCTTTGTTTATAATCCATCATACTTAACATTTTAGGTACTTACGTGTGAAAGTGATTTTGCTTATGTTTTCACGCCTTCTATGTTTGGCATGGCCTGGGTTTGTGGTTTATTTCTCTAGTAACTGTCAGCCGCGACTTCGACCGCGTAAAATTTAATAAACAAACATTTGTTTACTTAAACAAATGTTTTTTTTTGCAAGTACTTACTTGCATTTTTGTTACTTTTGTCAACTTGTCATAATTTTCAACATAATAATGGTAGATCAAACCACAGACGTAAAGCTGACATAAATTAGCTATTTCACTAGTGTGTGCGTGTTACGTATGTATATCCGACCGTTTTATCGTTCATCTAATCTATATAAGTAACGCGTGACGCGTCGATGGTTTTTTACCAATGACTGGCCCATTCGAATTCTGCTCCCGAGGAAGACGCACGTTCACTTGATTTCATCACCTTGTACGTGGTCTCCGGCATGAAACGGTCCTAAAGCAGCCAGTTTTATTTATTTGCTCATTAATTAGCAGTAAATCTCACAAAATTCTGTGTCTTCGTAACCCCATACTGGGGTCCAAAGTTCCGGTTGGCAATGCCTTTAAAAGTTCTGGTTGACAGCAACATCTTAAGTTCCGGCTGACGTCATCGCCCTTTAAAGCATCCCTGAGCTCCGCGTCGGTACCTTACCTGTGTGGCAGCGCCGAGGACTACGGGTCAGCGGGAACATCTGCGTGGCACACCGCTTCTTCGGTCTTCGTGATTCCGGGCTGAGCCAGGAGAGTACCGTGCAACTCCCAAGTGAACTTGGAGAAGGGAACTGTGACCATAAACCTACCTATGCCCTTTGTTTCTTTTTATAATATTTTTATGTTGACGAGGTACCGTAGTTTGATATACTCATCCTCTGACACGGTAACCCTTTCCGTTATAAAGTGTTTTTCGCTATTCCTCCTGGTTTCTGATTTGGCCTGCCAAGTCCACTTCAAAAATTTACCCTGTATTATTTCATAATAATTAGGCATTCAGTAAACAGCTGTTATTTTAAAATTACAAACAGACACTTCAAATTATTTAGTTTTATAGATTACTTATTACCTATGACTCCGTGGCATTACTGTATCTGACTAAATACTTATAAACGTTGGGGGTTGACACCACCTAATGAGATATGTATTTTGGTAACATACTTATTTTAGAAACAAAAATTGAATCTCGCCAGCAAAACTGTAGTGCAGTGTTAAGTAAAATATTGACACAGTAAGGTAAGTTCTCGTAAAATCTAACATTAATTATTTTTACGCCAACAGCATAGTTTATATTTCCGTAAACTCTAAAACGCAAATATCTGAACTTTAGTACTTTGACAAAGTCCTCAAGTTCTTCTAACCAAGTACATGCTTTACATGGAAACTACCAGAATCCGTTTAGTTAGTCCGTTGAAACTGTCTACAAAGTAAAGTAGGATTACATTGTAAATAAATACATAGTTTGCTGCCGTATAATCCTCAGAGGGAAATTAAAAACTTTTACCGCGGAGCTGAGTTTTAAAACTATAGAGTTATTTGGTTTTGGAACGAGGATCTTGAGGCGTGTTGCTGGTCTGTCACTTGAATCTCTTAGCACTGTGATAGTATACTTATCTTCTGAGTATATTCTTCTTACTATCGTATCTTTTGATAAACAGGCAATATCGGAACTTCGGAAATCCCGTTATGTTTTTAATTTTCAATGAAATTTTGAAATACCAACAACGCTCCCACAATGTCATTAAAGCTCTAAAAGATCCTTGCAGTACTATAATTCTTCTCCATAGAGATCTACGCTTTGGAATGAGCAACTACCGTACTTTCACATTTATTATGTCTTGTGACTGGGACTGTAGGTTTATTTTTATTATTGTTGTACTATTCTAATGTGCCTGTAACTGGCCTACTTGAAGTTAATGATTTTGATTTGAAATAAACTCATTAAGTTGTAATGCAAACTGAAACAAAGAATTCTAAAGAGGTTGCACTGGGTTAACTTCTAAAAAAACATTGGCCAGTTGAAATGAAACATAAAGCTACCATTCTATACCGTTTCTTCCATTTGCATTCATCATCATCATTTCAGCCGAAAGACGTCCACTGCTGGACATAGGCCTCATGAAATATCATAGGCTTCATTTGCATTATGAAAACTAAATAGAAAAAAAGAAATCATTAATGGCATCCAAAAAGTAATTTTCCTTATACAGTCTGCAAAAAATGTAATTTCATAACTAATTATGTTTTATGATTTGAATTTGTGCAAAATGAAAATACAATTGGCAACTTTTTTGGAAGTCCGTAAAAATACAAAATAGTCTATGTGGCTGGAAATACATAAATTATCAATGTATAATTGCCTACATCAATATTTTTAATAAATAGCTTGTGTTAGAACTGAATAAAATGAAATAGAAGAAAATAATTTTATAAATTAAAGTCGTGGATATAATCTAGACTTATATTTCTCACAATTTCTACAGTCTTTCTCCTTAAACTAGTTAATGCTCTTCGCCTGATTGCTGAATCGAGAATGGCGCGAGCGAATACCAGCAGTCGCCAAGCCAGTTCGCCCGCCACCGAAGTCACCGATAACGATAGTTCCTATTTCTACCGGCTTGGCGCTGCTGGCGCTCTCCACCAGTGAAGTCTATTAGCTACTTATTAATCTTATTGTTAATGAGTTAACAACTATTTATGCTAGAATTATAAACAATTTTTATTAAATATTAAACAAATCATTACATTCGGCCATCTGAACTAGTGCTACCTCCTGGTGCACTAAGAGTGAGTATTTCGATTTAATTAATTCCACTAACTAACTAACGTCGAGTAGACAACTGTTTTAAAACAAAAGAATACAAAACTAAAAAGGTAGGTACCTACTTACAACTAAATTGTAACATTACTAAATAGTTAGGGTTTCTCATAAATATCTAAGGTAGGTACATATGTAGGTACGTAATTCTGGCAAATATTATTTTGATTTTACTATTCAAAAACACCATAACTAACAATATTACATAATTCATTACCATAAACACAAAGCAACTCCAATTAAATATTTTCTCTACTAATTCACATCCGCATTGATCTATTAAAACAACATTTCCAAATTGCAATATTTAAATCTACTAAATTCTAAGTCTCACTCAAAATAATAATACTTTAGACTTCATACTAACCATGAATCAGTAAGACAGTATTTAGATTAATGATAACAAAATTTTTATACATCAAGCAGCATTCATAGCTTATTTACATACATATACGTAGGTACTAGCTTACTTACATAACAGAACAATCATTACATTCGTTTACTAAATCGTAAAACAATCTGATTCTGCTTACATTACCTATTTAAATGTATAAACATTTAACCTAATATAAGTCTACCTTATTCGGCGTAGCCTAAATTTGGATTTAACAATGATCTCGTTTTACGTCCTCCTCATCTGTTTCACTTTCACTAGTTGTTACTGTATTAACATCACTATTCAAGTTAAGTGATTCAACATGAATCCACGGTCTCATTCTATCTGCAGCAACAGTTGTATTATACAATCGTGCTGATTTAAATCCTGGTACGCTGGATATATCATATCTATCATTTCCTAATTGTTTTATTACTTTATAAGGCCCTACAAATTTAGGCAAAAGTTTTTTACTCTTTCCATCATTATTCAAATTAGACTTAACTATCTTTACTAAATCACCTTCTTCATAGATTTTAGCAGGAGATTTGTTTGCGTCATGCAAAGCCTTCTGTTTTTCCTGAGACGCTTTAATGTTTCCATATGCTACCTGCCTCAGAGTTTCCCTATTTTTCGTTGCATCTTCTGAACTACCATCTTTATTAATGCCAAATTTATTCGTAGAAGCATTTCGAAGTTTTACACCAAATAGAAGCTCTGAGGGAGTCTTCTTCGTCGTTGCGTTAACTGTGTTGTTGATACCCCATTGTATGCTACCTAACTGTTTGTCCCAGTCTCGCTCGTCATTATTTAGATTTTTGGAAGACAATGCATTAAGAAGGGTTTGATTAAAACGCTCAGCTTGTCCATTTGAACGTGGGCTGGCAACAGCGTTTAAGATGTGTTTTACACCATTCTTGACACAGAAGTCTTTAAAGAGGTTTGATGTGAATGACGATCCACGATCAGAAATAATTCTTTCAGGTACCCCAAAATCATTAAATACATTTTCTAACACTCTAATAACATTTTTAGTTTTGGTGTCTTTTACGGGCTTAGCAAACAAATATTTAGTAAAACCATCTACGATAGTCAGAATGTAGCTGTTTCGAGATTTACTCTTAACAAAAGGTCCTAAATGATCCACATGAAGAGCATAGAAGGGAATATCTCTTTTTTCGATCGGGTACAAATATCCAGACTTAACTTTAGCAGCGCTATCTTTAGTATATGCACAATTAATACATGCGGCCACGTATTTTTTTACGAATCTTCGAAGTTTGGGAAACCAGTACTGATCTTGAATTCTCTCAAGCGTCTTTGCCTGTCCAAAATGACCAATATCGTCATGATTTATTCTACAGACTTGCCACCGAGCATTACGTGGTACCACCAACTTTAACTGATCCCCAACTCTTCTGTACAAAACGTTATCTTTCATTGCATAATTCTTTTTTATATCAACAACTTCATTATCTGTTTTAGGTTTAAGAATTTTTGTTATTCTAACGAGTTCAGGATCAGCTAATTGAAGTGTTACAATCCAGTTCTCAGTGGAGATGTTATAAACGGTTTGAAGTTCTCTTTCGCTGGGTACTCCTAAATCTAAATCCTCAACTACTGGATTATGACTTAACGCGTCAACGTGAGACATTCGACTACCAGCGCGATATTCAATGCCAAAGTCAAATTCACTGATCTGCAACCACCACCTTGCAATCCGAGGAATCAAGTCTCGTTTTGTAAGGGTGGTCCTTAATGCATTGCAATCTGTGAACACGGTAAACCTTAAGCCTAACAGGTATACGCGGATTTTTTTTAGTGAGCAGACCACGGCTAGTGTTTCCAACTCGTAAGAGTGAAAGAATCGTTCCTCTGGTGTGGTCTGCCTGCTGAAATATGTGACTGGTTTTAGTACCCTGGGATTAACTTGCCATTGAAAAAGGATACCACCCAAACCTAGAGCACTTGCATCTGTATGTAATTCAGTTTCTAACGTAGGATTGTACAACGCCAATATCCGCCGCTCTATTAAACGATCTTTTAACGTCAAAAAAGCGGAATTCTCATTTTCAGTCCATTGCCACGTAGACTCCTTTTTTAGTAACACTGTTAAGGGTCTAGCTATTTCTCCAAAACTTTGTACAAATTTTCTAAAATAACTGGCTAGACCTAAAAATTGTCTAACCTCGTGGACATTTCGAGGTGTAGGAAAGTCCTTTACTGCTATAATTTTCCTTTTACTTGGTTTGACACCTTCAGCAGATATTTCGTAGCCTAAATACTCTAGCTGAGTGTCAAAAAACCTGCACTTAAACAATTTAAGAGTAAGTCCCGCATCTCTCAACAATTTAAGCACTTCTTCTAAATGTTCGAACCCTTCTTCTACAGATTCCGATGGTATAAGAAGATTGTCCATATAGGCCAAAGCTGACGTGAACCTGCGCGATCCAAGAACTTTATTTATCATTTTTTGAAAAATTGCAGGTGCGTTTGCCAAACCGAACGGCATACGTTTAAATTCGTAATGGCCGTCCGGTGTAACAAACGCAGTCAGATGACGACTCTCTTTCGCCATCGGTATCTGGTAGTATCCCGATGCAAGATCTAAAGTTATGAAGAACTTATTACCACTCAAATTCGAGATTTGATCGTCTATCAGTGGAAGCGGGTACTTATCTTTAACAGTTTTATTATTTAATGCCCTGAAATCAATACAAAGTCTATAGTCACCTGTTTTCTTTTTTACTAATAACACTGGACTAGCATAATTAGACTCAGATTCCTGCACAATATCATTATCAATCAATTCATCTAAAATTTCTCTGACTTTGCCACGTTCATAAAACGACATACGATAAGGCCTATAAACTACTGGTTTGTCATCGTTTAGTTCAATATTCATTTCAACTTTTTGTGTGCACCCTAACTCACTAAGGCTTGTAGCAAAGCATGGCCTATATTTTTGTAAAAGTTCATACAGTTTTGTAACGTCTTTCTCATCTAATTGTGATCCTATCTTAATGTCATCTTGATCTAATGGTAGGAGACTTGTAGCACCTTCAGAATTTATTTGAAGGGTTTGGCTTTCAGTTACGGGTTTAGTTCTAGCAATCAAAACATTTTCATCGAAAACTATAGGAGTACTGGTCAGTGCTGTAACAACAATAAACCCCCTTCCTTTTTCTAGCCTATAACAGCCACTGTGTAATCTATACTCTTGGTTTGGATTTAATCTAGTATCACCTTCTAAATAAACGTCAACCGTCTGATTTTCTCTTGAACTGACTTCTATGAATCCTCGTTTGTTTATCACTGTTCTATTGACAACGAATAGGTCAATTTTGTATGTTGTCACATCATTCGTCGCTAAAGTAGAACTATTGTAAAAGTATAGAGTTTCCTTATCCTTCAATACCATAACATTAGGAAGCTCGGTAAAATTTCGGCCAACAAGCACAGGCGTATGTAAATATTCGTCGTTTACAACTAAAACTTCTACACGGGCTTCTATATCGTCTAACTTTGCGTTGACTAGGGTTTTGAACAAAGGTCTAATGGCCGTATTGCCAAAACCGCGTACTGTTGGCAGGTGATTTCTATCTTCAATTACACCAAGTTTTTTGGCATCCGAGAATCGGATTAATGTGCAGTCACTACCAAAATCAACATATGCCTGCAATGATGTATCATCAACGTCAATGATCTTATAGAATTTTTTATTTGATTCTTCAATATTAGGCTGTATAATGTCCGGTACCGTTGAAGATATCTTTAAAGTTTTCTTAACAGGAGTTACCTGCTTTGGATCATAGCTTAATAAGGGTTTCTTCGTGCAATTACTAAAATCGTGACCTACCTTACCACATTTAAGACATTTAATCACAGGTTTAGGGCACTTATTGAAAGTGTGACCTCTCTCTTGGCAATTGTAGCAAATTGGACCTACTCTACGGCCTGAATCGTTAGCATCAGTACCTCTAGTCGCATTAGATGTGTTACTTCCATATGCATTAGGATGGTCTTTCCTTCTTAGATGACTAGTCGTTTGAAATCCTATTTGATCTTTGGGTTGTTGAGATACTAAATAACCTAATAGATCTTCTGGCTCTGTACACTGCAGTGCTTGGGCTCCATTCCTTATCGATGGATCATTAATGCCATGGACTACACAATCTACAGCCTTACGCCCTATAATTTCGCAACGTGTTATCAACGTCAATTTTTCATAAAAGTATTCCCTAACATTTTCGCCTTGACGACAACGCCTATTCAACATTTCCTGTAAAATAATGCCATAATTTTCCTGACTTGGAAATGACTTTCGCAACTTAATCTGCCACTCCTCCCAGGAATAAGTGAGTGTGGATAGTGATTCGTACCACTTTTTGGCTAAGCCACATAGTTTTTGCAAGGAGAAGTGTATCGTCTGCCTTTCGTTCCATCCATAGATAGTCGAACATTCATTTACCTTTCCTAACCATCTATCTACATTTTGTGACTTGTTATTGGGATCAAACTCTGGAATTAGATTGTGCTGATGGCTAGCACCTAATAACTTGTTAGGGTCACCTCGCAGTGAAGCAATAATCTTCATAAGATCTTCAGCAGTCAAACTCTGAGTGGAAACGTGTGTTGTATTACTAGATTCATGATCGCTGACTTCTTGTTGAATTCCGTCAGGGCCATTTTCTTTCTCAGACTCCGATGATGTCGACGGAAATCGGACGTAACGCCCCTTCTTCCTTTTAGGAACATATTCTTCGTCGGAACTCATACTGGAACAAGCCAGATCATCATTTAAGTTTGTGTCGCGGTATTAACTTTTCATTACCACAATAATGCCAGAATAATGTAACTTAGTGTAGCCTTGAGTTACTAAAATTATGTAAGTTACTAAATAATTCTAAATTATTTAAATACTGAATATACGATCACACCAGATTTTGAGGATTCAATATTATTGTCATACGAGACACGTAGATGTCTATAGATATTATTTAAAACTCACGCATGTATTAGGTACTTGTCTAATTTTAGACATCTTAAAATGTTACTGCAGACACATACCTACATCATACAATGTCCAATTAATTTCATAATTATAATTGAAAACACATACAGGTCTCAACGATAAGCTTCGTATTTTATTATATTTTAAGACACCTACATGCCCAACTTTAAACTTCATAAAATACTGTTGAAAACACATACAGGTCTCAACGATAAGCTTCGTATTTTATTATATTTTAAGACACCTACATGCCCAACTTTAAACTTCATAAAATACTGTTGAAAACACATACAGATCTCAACGATACTTCTTAAAATACTGTTGAAAACACATACATGTCCAACTTAAATACAGAAATTATTGAAAACACATGCATTTCCACCTTTAAACGGCATAAAATATTTTGAAAACACATACATGTCTAACTCAAAACATCACAATATATTGTGGTAAGCACATACACACGTCCACCTTTAATACTTAGTTAAAATTGTTGAAAACACATACATGTCCAACACATAAGATAATATTGGAGGCGCATACATGGCTTAAATAAGTTGTCTATATGATGCACGATCAAACTAAAATCTTTAAATTATTCTTCACAAACTTCAGTATATAATTTTATTAAAATATTGCAATGGAAACCACACCCACAAAAATGTAGTAATTAAATGTAGGTAGGTGCAAAGTTTAGAGTTAAATTTCGACAATCAAATGCAATCGTTCCGTTAAGCATACCAAGCTATATAGGAACCTACAAATACACATTTCAAAAGGGGCTGTTCATAATCTTAGTAATCAATTTTTAGGAACAACCAAGATTTAATTTAGTGACATAAAAAAATACAGACACGATTTGACTTTTCATAAAAAATCTCTTATCTCCTTCATCAAACCAACTCTGAAGGTATTTGGATAGATTAATCTGAATTGCTCTAAATCATAAACCTTAGAATTGTGATCATATTATTACGATCTATTTATCATTAAAAATCTACTGATTTTCTTTTTCAACTACCCTCCGAAAAATAAAACTGATGAACAGTTATGAACAGTCCGGATAGCATGATTGTAATTCGAGTTACCATTGGGTGGATAAACATGATGGCCTTATACGATTTGATAAATTATATCAAAGCATCCAAATATAATATAATCATGGTAGGTACTTACGTTCAGAATGTCACCAACCACTTTGTAGGCTTGAATTTACGATCCCACTTCTGAGATTTTATAAATTAAAGTCGTGGATATAATCTAGACTTATATTTCTCACAATTTCTACAGTCTTTCTCCTTAAACTAGTTAATGCTCTTCGCCTGATTGCTGAATCGAGAATGGCGCGAGCGAATACCAGCAGTCGCCAAGCCAGTTCGCCCGCCACCGAAGCCACCGATAACGATAGTTCCTATTTCTACCGGCTTGGCGCTGCTGGCGCTCTCCACCAGTGAAGTCTATTAGCTACTTATTAATCTTATTGTTAATGAGTTAACAACTATTTATGCTAGAATTATAAACAATTTTTATTAAATATTAAACAAATCATTACAATAACATGAAATGAATAACTTTACGAAACAGTTTCGCGAACAATCTCCACGAAAAACAAAAGATGAAAACTCCGAATGCTCTATGGTTAATTCATCGATACGTTTTAAATTCGCACTCGTAAGGGAAAAACAGCGATTTTATGGGCCGTTTACCGATACAGTGAGGTGTTTTAAAGGTGCACACCGCTTGGCAACCCAATCTTTTATTTATTTATAACTTACGGGGAGCAGACAGTCGATGCCATCTAGACAAGGATGAGCCGACTGTTACACCGAAGTTTTCCCGCGAACATATTGCGACAGTAAGCTTAACAATATTTTTGTAGCTCAAATGAGTTTAAGGTATGAAGGCAAGTTGTTAAAAAAATTGCAAATATGTTACACAATATTTTAGAAAATAAGCCTATTTGTTGCTTTCAAAAGATTTTCTCGATGGAAACAAAGGAAAAGATCAACATTCTGTTGTTCTTGTCCCATTTTTTTAGCTCTAGGTTAAGTTAGATTAGCTGGGCTGTTTCCGCACTTAGTCTCTTTATTGGGCCATTGTACTTACGTGAGCTCTTCTTAGCATGTTTTCTTCTTTCAAACTTCTCTATTATTTCTCCTCTCAGTAGTTACTTCATTTTATAATTAACCCAGCAAAGAGATATAATAATATTGTAATTTATCAAGATGACCGTTCGACTTCGGTGTCACAGCTACCCTCATATAAGTGAAGTACAATAACCAACGTTCTTTCCAATTGGTATCTAATGTAAAATGCATCGCCAATAGATACCAGTTACCAACACAGCTTCAGAAAATGCTTTAAGGTGATTTTTTTTGCGAGTATGAGGGTGGTAAAGGTTGAGGCAATAGGAACATATACACGGTATAAAATTGTAAAAAAATATTGACAATTTCGGTTTATTAATTTAAAAAAAGGCAGTCTGCTTGTTTTGATAGAAAACAGTTCTACCTCCAACAAATCTAGACCGTGCAGTGTTATGATTTGAAGTGTTCATCATAATAATCTTCTTGCCATTGATCCGATAATAATATTTGGTGTCGACGCAACACTTTTCACTAATCCTTCCCATTTTCTTTCTATTAGAAGTTTACGATATATCAAAACTACGGCCTACTAACATTAACACTGAAAATGGATATTTACCATGTTTACTATTTGTTTTGAGTCCCTGATATTTCGGAGCTGTTGCAACCACCATGATCACGGAGAAATACGGTGATAAACTGAGAAGAAGCCACTACTCGAACTCAGTGTCAGAGTGTTAATGACAGTGCTATTGACCATGTCAGTTTAAAACGTATGTTAGGGCTTACTAATCTAATTAACTGTCCATTAGATCGTATAAGTGTAAGTGGGGTCCGCGTATTATATTGCGCTGTCGGTCCGAGCAGCCCAGTTAATAGCAGTGCTCGTTAACTCGCAACCCTGTGTGTCCATATCATTATTAACTGTCTTCACTCAGATCTAGTCTTTAGCAACGAGAAACCTTCAAGTTAATAAATAAAAAACTATTATAAGATTAACAGGGCATTGGGAAACTAGAATGAGGACTGCTTATTAAACTACAATTTTTTTGCATGTTACGCGTAACGTACATACATATTGGTGCTCGTGATTGTTTATGTTCGTTCAATTTCTGTCAATCTTTATGCATTAGCTACTAAAACAAGATTTTATTTAAAAAATAAAATTAGGTTCGGGTATCAGTGATGTTCCTGTCCACATCAACCGTCAAACAAATCTAATTCGCGCATTTGGTGTTTTTGCGATAATCCGGGCATAAGCAAATGCAGGAAGCTGTTCCGTTGTGTAAGTATAGCCACGAGAGCGAAGTTTTGTCGCGACAAAACCACTTCATGCGCGTCAATTTAGCGACACCGCCGCGACGGGCATTCGTGTTCGCACGAATACTTACCATTCAACGAATTGTTAGGCCAGACGCAGACGTGTCGTGATAACGCAATATTCGCCAATGTGGCCCTAGCATTTGAGAGAGACTGAACGATTGTTCAAGTATTAGAGAAAATACTCATCATCTTCCTGCCCTTCTCCCAAGTCATTTGGGGCCGGCACAACACGTTTTTTTCTTCGATTTTCTCCGGTCGAGGTCATACGTCACGTTTTGCGATAATACTAACTACCTACACAATAATAGTAAAAAGCGAGTGTATAGGAAAGTGACTTGACGGAATCACGCATTGAATTATATTATTAAATTAGTAGTATTAGATATCTGGATTAAAATAGCCCATTGCAAAATAATAAATAAAAAGCCTTTTATTTCTCATCTCAGGTTATTTACACACAGTTTGACACTTAGTACTTATTAATAATTAATTGTTAGTTTTGTTAGCCATTCCATGCCCAATTTAACTAACACTAAGGGAAATCTAAACGAATGCCTAAATATTATTGCTCTGTTTGAGTTTCAAACTCAGCGCGTTGCTATTCAGTAATTCATTGAAGTGTTTTATTTCCCTTGTGTTATAAATAACTGATATCACAGTCAACCGTCTGTGTTGCACTTAAGGCAAGGCCAAAGAGAATACACAGTTACTAGCGCTATACCGCGCTATAGAAGCCCACCATACACAACAACCTTTTTAACCGACTTCCGAAATGGAGGAGGTTTTCAATTCGACTGTATGTATTTGTTTTTGTTTGGTCACCTATTTGTATGTTCGTCAATTTTGGACCGATTTTCAAAATTCTTTTTTTTATTTGGTAGCCTAGCCTAGTTTTTTATTTGAGGTGGTCCCATTGACACCATGTCAGAATCTGATCATAGAATCTTAGGGAAATCGAGAGCAAAACTTAAAGTTAATAGGCTCATTCAATATTTTTCATGTACGCAACGCAATTCACATTTTAGTGCCTGGTAATCATCATCTCATGTTGCTGAGCTGATGATGTAAGGTATAAGTCAGGATCTGATGATGGGATCCCAGGAAAATGGGCAACACTAAAATTTTATGGACATTGTTTGAAAATGTGATCCCAAGGTCATTAGGTCAAGATCTGACAATGGGATCCTGGAAAACTCGAGGGAACTCTCCAAATTTTATGTGCAAACATAGGCTACATACTTGGTAATCATTATTGAATGTTGCTGAGCTGTTGATGAAAGCTAGCTTCGGAAGTCAGTGGCATAAAAGCTCAACCAATGAAACAGAAGTCTCCGACTTCTGAAACTAAAAGTAGTTTTCCACTATTTGTGATTTGGAAGTCAGTTTAATTTTCTGCAAAAAAGTTTTTGATCTGCCCTTTCCAAGCAATTTTCCTACTCTGTTTCTCACTGACTCTATAGGTCAAGGTCCTTTTTTAGAAATATTTTTTACATCCTTATATAACACATTCAATACTACAGAAATAGCCAAAAACATAGATAAACAATTCAGCAAAGTAAACAGCCCACATACGCTGACCAATACTCAAACACAAAATATTAACTTTGGCTGGAACGAGACAAACATTTGACCAGGCAACCAATAATAAAAATGTTGACAAATATTACCAACAAACTTTCTATACAATATAACCCTTGTGCGATACAATAAACGCTTTAGTTTTTAGTTTAGTTAGTATTTTGCGTTCGATTCCACATATGTCTTAAAAAAAGTGCAAGTCCGTTTTAGTACATCAAATCTAAGTAGGTACTTATTAACTTAGAATTTTGACATGCATCAGAAAGTGACATACGCAGTTGGTCCTGGCTGCTATTTGACATTTGGCTGATGTTTTACAGTCGTTATTCAAGAAGCCCTAAAGTCTGACAACCAGTCGTTACAAGGGTACCGTGCTACCGAGTAGCTGGGTTGTAGTCAGAAGCAGACCCAGTTGCATTCGGTTCGACTGAAATCCAACCTCAATATAATTGCGAAAAGGCTAGATGGAAAGCAAAGGAGAGAGAGGAAGAGGAGGAGTATTTGTAAAGGAGTTTTTACAGGAAAATACTACCGAACGAAAACATTAAGTAATTTTTCATAAATTTTGCGGCCGTTGCTGTAACTTTTTACTGCCTATATTTTCCGACATGCAAACATTGCTCCAGAAAAGGTACCTCCGATGTGGTGCATTCACATGCATTAGTAAATCAAATGTAAGGTAAAAAAATCGAAGTAAACATAGGAGCAGTAGAACTGACGGCACGGCATGGCACGGTTGACGGCGCGGTTGGCTCAGTGGTTGAGCGATCGTCTGCTGCGCTGCTTGTCGCTGGTTCGATCCCCGCACGGAAAAAATATTTGTATGGCCTACAGATAGTTGTTCCGGGTCTGGCTGTTTCTGTATGTGAGTTTAAATGTTTGTAAACGCTCCCACGACACAGGATAAATTCCTAGTGTGGACCAAAGTTATAAAAAAAAAACTAATTGTAGGTTTTTCTTTAAAAAAAGTACTACCAACACTCCTGTAATACGTAGCTAACTAATACTGTGAAGCAAAAAATCAATATAATTTCTGTACTCTTTCTTTTTTCTACTATCTGGTTATGTTGGGCACCATAACAAGATGAGATATAATATCCTCACTGGTTTCCTGTCGGAACTGCGGGCAGATGGACCTCGGCCTTCCTTATTAATATTAACGGTGCTGTCCTATATACCGCGTTATGGTATGTACGGAACGTTGCGTCACAAATAATAGGACCCTATTAGTGGTGGTCTTTCTCTTCGCAAATTAGTCGGCATGTTCATAGGTAAAAAAAAAAAAAATGTAATTTTGACAGTTTAATTATTTACTCAAAAATGCATGTAATGTGGTCATTATTTTGACAACCTTGTTTGAGCAAAGTCGACCTTGCCGTTCTGTTTCAAGGAGCGGCCGGCAAAGTTTTGCTGGCCGCTCTAACAGGCCGGCAATATCTTGCCGGCCGCTATTTTGACGTTTCAACGTTTTAAAAATTCAAATCCAAAAAGATTTTATTTAGAACACAGCTGTTTGTATCTATAGAGATAGGTACAAAAAGATTTTACTCCATATTAGGCTGTATAGTTCCAATTACCATTACTAAAAAAAAAAAACAAAGAAGTAACAAAAGCGCGGTTCGAATTTTTTTTATTAATATATTTTTTATTCAAATAACTTGCTGGTTTTATTTAGATTAGGTACTTGCATTTTTGAGTAAAGCACTATACAAACCTTGGCCCACAATGACTACTTCGCTGGTCACGCTATAATTGCCTCGAGCTAGCCTAGCTACGCTCTAGGCCTTTCACCTTGGCCATCATTGCAGCCCTTGCTGTCCTTGCTGTAAAGGCCTCGGCCTACGGTCTCGGCCTTTATCTCAGCTCGTCCATTAAGTGCTGCACGCTGACCGCGTTGTGTCGGCCTGGAGCTGCGCTACGCTGCGCTGTCGGCCATAATCAGCGCGACCAGCAAAGTAGTCATTATAGACCGCGGCAGTAATGTACTATAATTTACCGGTTATTAAACTAATAAATGAACTGCATATTTTTTAATTATATTTTTCAGTAAATTATTCTATTCAACTTGCTTTCACATTTTTTGGTTTTCTCAACTATGTAGGGATCAGCTGCCCGTCTTACCGGATGTAGCTGAATACCAGTATTTTACATGGAGCGACAGCCTATCTGATCTCTACAACCCGGTTAGCACTGGGTAATACGATAGGTAGGTATTAATACCCCTAGAAAGACTGAATGTCATTTTTTCGGGCCACTAACTATCTGTAACGAATGTCAAATATCTACAAATGGCACGGAGGAAACCCAGTATGTAATTTGTGGTCATCCATCCGCGGATCGACCTAGGCAAGCGCGGCTTAACCTGAAAATCGACCCGAGCGGCTGTTATTATTTAGCCTAAAGATCCTTTGTGTCCGTATCATGACGCTTAAAACATTATTGTTCTATTCCTATTCCAAGTATCTTGAAATATACTTGGATAGACGCCTAACCTGGAAGAAGCATATCTTCACAAAGCGATTAGCTATGGGTCAACAGTTGCGCACTATGTACTGGCTACTAAATAAAAAATCTAGACTCTCACTTCAAAACAAACTATTGCTTTATAAATGCATAATTAAACCCATATGGACATATGGCCTACAATTCTGGGGAACAGCAGCAAAATCTAACATTGAAATAATACAGACAATAACGAACGCACCTTGGTATGTCTCAAATATTAAACTCCATCACGACCTCTGTGTCAAAAGTGTTATAGAAGAAATCTTGGAAAGGACAAAAGCTTACAAGAAGCGAATTACTAATCATCCAAATATGCTGGCAGTCAATCTAATGAACACCCAAACAGTTGCTCGTAGACTAAAAAGAAAGATTCCTCAAGACCTTATCTGAGAGGCACAAGAATAAACGGAGCAGTCACTGGACGGCTTTCGTGCAAGCCCTTTAATTAAATAAAATCCTGCATATTGCTGAATATCTGCAAGATTGATAGATTGCAATAAAGAAAAAGAAAAAAAAAACCTATTCCAGATTGGGAAAGAGATGGAGCTAGACGACCTGTATAGCACAATAATAATAATGTTTTAAGACGTCATGGTACGGACGCTGTTGGTAGAATGATAACCCTGTGTTAATCCTAAAAACACTGCCTCGGGAATCCAACCGAACACCGCATGTTCAGCAGTACCACTTTGCGATCACTAAATCAACGAAGCAATTTTGAGTTCCCGTTTTTTTTACAGATAAAGTGAATATTTTACTGAAACGTTTTAGATAAAACCTTTTTCAAAATAAATAAATTGTTTCTGGTCCCAAAATGCCCGCAGACTTTCAAAGGTCAATAATAATAATCCTGAAAACGAATACGGCCCAACCGCCTCGTATGGCCGTTTTTTAAAATAGCAATAAAATTAAATACCGTTTAATAAAATAACAAACCAGAATGCTTAGAACAAAGGTAACATTTAATACAGAACTCACAATTGTATGGGTTAAAGCAATTACACAAGTTACCATATAAATGCCGAGTAAAATCATGCCTTTACTGTACCTCTCCATTCTGTGTCCCAAGTCGGAACTCGAACTTTCAGCTGCCATTTTTACCCGACTGCTGCAAAACTTAAAGAGTTATGTCATGGCTAGCTGTGCCCGCGGGTTCTCCCGCGTGGTTCTCGGTAATTGTCCTACGGGATCATTCGAGCGGGATATGAAGTATCCTATGTTTACGCTGTCTTGATTTCCGTAACTTCACGGGTGAACACTGAAAACCAGCGCTGTGCTGTGAGCCCCCCATAGCACAGCATCATGCTACTTGTCGCAGTCACGACGTGCAAGCTAACAACTTCTTTACTTGTTTTTTTGGTATTTTTAGGGTTCCGTACCTCGAAAGGAAAAAACGGAACCCTTATAGGATCACTTTGGTATCCGTCCGTCTGTCCGTCTGTCCGTCTGTCAAGACCCTTTTTCTCAGGAACGCGTGGAGGTATCAAGCTAGAATTTATATCAAATACTCAAGTCTACTGTCCCTTGGAGCTGTGAAAATCAAACTTCAAAGCCAACGCAATCAAAAGATACAGCCGTTTATGCCGCAACGTTTCGACACTCGCATGGGAATCAAAACCTTGAAATTTGGTACGAAGCAACGTGTTATAGCACAGTTATAGGAAAAAATGCGAAAACTGTAAATTTTTAGTTACATCATATAATAAAAATGTATTTTTAATAATTCTTGTACGGAACACTCGGTGTGCGAGTCCGGCTCGCACTTGGCCGATTTTTTTATTTATTTGTTGTATATGTAGGATCCGGTCATTAGTACGGACAGAAAATGAATCGGCAAGCGCGCCAAAGGTAGCACGCGACCTACTTACCAGTCTACCCACACCTAAGCGCGCTTCTACAGAGTCGTGATGTTTCGAGCTCGCTGTGAGGCGGACAGTCTGTGTCTGACCACGGCGGAGTCAAGACGTCCCGAAACTGTTCCCCGATTCATGGTGCCTAGTGTTATTGTGTTGGATTGTAATTTTAAGTAATTTGTGAGTAGTAAGTGAGTTCGACAAAAGCAGTGTACCTCGTGTAGTGTGTGTTTTCATAGCACGGAACCCATGTTCTGCCCACATGATGACCGTGTCTAACGGAATAAATCAAGACAACTGCGACATATATTTTATCTTATTGCACTTTCAAATTTTTGTTATGCTTTGTATGTTTATTGTTTTCATTGTTATTTTGTATGCACGTCATGTCCCTGCGACAAATTCAAATGTTTTCTTACTAGCTTACTTTCATCCTTTTATGTGTCAATCCAGATTAAAAACGTTCGATCGTTCGTACGATTTCGTTTTATAAACTAAAACGAAATCTGCTCAGCTGTTTTGCGTGGTAAATCCGAACATACAACTTTCACTTCACAGGATTCTTATGTAATACAATCTTATCACATGACAATCAACATCTGTGGAACATACTCATAATACGGATCTTTAAGAGCTCCTTAATGTAATCATGCCAAATCACCTATTACAGCTCTCACAAGATGATGCGAAGAGCCTTTTTATGTTCAAACATTTCTAAAGCCCTTTGTTTTGTGTTAACGTTGTAATGTTGGCTTCCTTCCTAATTATGGTACGTTTTCATGGGAAGCCCATTATTTGGTTTATTGGTAAACAAAAATTGACACAGTTGCAAATAAAGTTCGTCTTTTAATTTTTTTTTAAGATGGATTGTAGCGATAAGGATTTCTGGTGAAGTGTTCACTTTTCTTACTGTACACACGGCGACACATCAAGCTAAACATTTCCAGAATAACATGGCCTCGCTTTGTATAGGTTTCCCGTACAATGAGAGATCCGCATAAACTGGTTTTGTATATCTTGTCTGATCCCCGTATGCACTATTATTGTAAAGCTTCGAAGTTTCTGATTGTAATTTACGCTTGTAGTGAACTACGTATAAAGTAAAAGTTATTATATTCTGTTTGGCTGTTTGTCTGTTTGTTACCTCTTTACCCGCTTACTGGCTGCACGAATGCACGGATCTTGTTAAAATTTGGCACATTTGTGGGTAGGTTATAAACATGACCTGGGTTAGGAAAGAAAGAAAGAAAGTTTTGTCCATTGACATTATAAAAAACAGAAACACCTTAAACTTAAACAAAATAAATATTCAAAACTTTTGACGCTAAAAGGGCCTTAGCTCAGCATATTGCCAGATGGCAGCACAAGGTATACCACCTGACGCTGATTTTCAGCTTTTTCAGTAGTGCGTTACCGTGGTGTTCTTTCGAACTGCTCGCGAGCGAACCCACTAACTAAAGCTATGTTACCATAAAATCCTTCTAAACTTCCAACCTTGTCTGTTTAGCAGAAACTTGAAACACAAATGTATTTGTGCACTGTCTAAGATTTATGTTCCTCTTTGCACTGAGTGAACTCGGAGGGAAGCAGGGAGGGGGAGGGAGCAGACTGGCACTTACTTGCTCAATTCAAAAATGAGGATGGTAACACTCGAGTTGTTATTACACAAATGGGGACTGTAATCGGGGTGTGTTGGAAAAGCTTTTTAAAAACTGAGCATATGAAATAATACTAGAGTATTTCAGGTGGTTGAAACCGTGCACTTATGACTCTGGTAGTGCAAGAGCGACGTAGACAAAGGAATCATGATCATTCAAGCTGCCTAGACTTTTCCCAAACTATATTGGGGTCGGCATTCATGTCGGATGAAGCTGAATTAGTATTTCACATAAAGCGACTGCCTATCTGACGACCACAATAAAAAAAAACAAACTGTTATATGTAGGTACGTAGGAACACAAGTAAAACTGCTGACAGCTAAAAGCACACTGTTTAATTCAGCCAGAACCTGAATACTTTGCGGAGTTCTCCCCGTCCCTTATGGGTAATTCAGACAAAATGGGCAAAACACCATTGGGCCATTACGCTTCAGCATATTGTTAGATGATGATGTTCTGTATGGTGTCGGACGTAAAGAATAGCACCATCCCATTTCTTCCCGTGGGTGTCGTAAGAGGCGACTAAGGGACTTGCCAGAGAATGGGCAGCAGCGTTCTCTGTGCTTTTGTAACAACCGTACTGCGATCGCCAACCCGCCTGCCAAGCATGGCGATTATGGCAAAACCCCCCCTTCTTGGGGGAGGCTTATGTCCAGCAGTGGATGTCTTTCGGCTGTGAAATGATGATATTGTTAGATACGTAGAGAACAGCGTGTAGTGATTACACCAATATCTCCGAGAACCGTGTTGGCATCCATTATGGTATAGAAATTAGATTTGATTGATCGAGCGTTTAATATAACGATGGATGTTACAGCCAATGGATGGACGCTTACAATTCATTGATATTGATTACAGTGACACAATGTTCCTTTGACGTAAGTACTTAGGTGGAATGTCCCATATTAAGTGCTTCTACAGACAGAATGCGAATTAATCTGTCTACACATTGATTCGCATTCTGTGTGCATTATGAATTATTAATTCACGTGAAGGAACAATACAATGCAAAATCGAATTGTGTATAAATAATATGTAGAAGTAATTTGTTCGTAGAAATAAGTGAGTTACTGCAATCGAAAGAAGACAACTTTTAATGAAGATAATGACTTAACTCAATAGTGTTAAGCAACACGGAACTAAAGACGATTCACAGGCTCTAGCACTAACGCGCCATGTTTTTCAAAATGCAACAATTCTTTAATTTTGTGTTAAAAAAATGACAATTATAATAAGTCTCTCCCACAGATATAATATGATGAATGAAGTCTGACGGGACCAGAGGGCTGGCCTCTTTTTTGGTCAAAGAATCAGCATTGCCATCCAACGTGGCAATGCGGCCAGCCTTCTGGACACTTTTCCTGTCGACAGCGATGTCGACGAATTTTTTGACGCCCTGTAATTTTGATACTTGTACATATTTTATTTTTATTTTATATTTATTTGTAGTTTGTAAATAATGTACAAATGAAGTCTGAAAACTAAATTATTATAAGTGCCATTTTAAATTATCATTATTTTGAATTAATTGCAGTCAGATACCTGGAAACAATACAATTAAAATAATAAATTATCGTAATTGTAAACAAAGACATTCGTATTTTCGACTGAAACGTGTTCTGTTCATCAATCACCCATGTTCCGACAGTTTTAATTATACCCACGAAATTGTAAATAATGACTAAATCAACATGGACAAAAATATTTAATCATACACACATAAATCCTTTTACCGCCTTTTTCTCATGAAAGCAAGCAGCTACATACCACCACATACCATCCGTTTTCACTAAATAAAGGACTGTAGGTATATTCGACCACGTGCGATGAGACTCTTATGTCTGCATTGATTTTTATACTTAACAGGAATACATTTTAACTCCTTTATTCAATGACATCAAAATTTTACACGTAGTATTTTTTTAAACTAGATGAGGTGGGTTTTTCGTATCTGACTTCCCTGAGAAGAAGCACCCGAAAGACACTCAGAGGTCACTGTCTTTTTTACAGCACAGACATTGTTCAAGTCATATGGTGGATCATCATATATCATATGGTGGTATCAGTAGACATTGCTGGATTAGTGTCTGAGATGGTCTTTTGAAGAAAGAACCACACACGTTTGAGTGGACCTGTCCAGTCAGTGCAAGCAATCGCAGAGAAAAGTAGATCGTGCAGCTCGACTAATAAAACGAGTGTTTGGAATTTTTAAAAGCATTCTGGAACCTGAACTGCAATAGCCCAATAGGCTGGCTAGGCCTGGCCTACATGATACTTGAGAAATTCCTGCCAAACGTGGGTCACCAGTACCACCACCACTACCTGCCAGCCCCGAGCGTAAATGTAATATTACATAATAACATAACCTACATATGCCAAAGTAAACTTAAAGTTTGCCAACGTCGGTAATACTTAATCAGTGAATCTGTCAAGCCATACGTGAAATACTCGCGCGACTGAAATTCGGAATCTTCATTCACAATTTGACGGCAGACTTAGTTTGATAGATGAATGTGTTCCTGCGTTTTGTTTGGTGTTTTCTTCGGTTTGGCATGTTATGTAAATGGCAGTTTGGTAAACTTAGGATTACAAGAACAAGAGATGCCATACCGCCCGGAAATCTAAGAAAACTGAATTGAATTTGAATTTGAAAACCAATACGCAACGACCCAAAGAGTTCGACAGAAGTGTACGTGTAGTCAATCAAAATCAAAAATCAAAATATTTTTATTTTACATAGGCCTACAGGGGCACTTATAAAACGTCAATAAAAGGTGCTCGGTTCGAGTTGGTCGTTTCCTATGGAGAAGAACCGGCAAGAAACTCCTTGATTACTTTTTTTAGTAAACCCATATTTCATCAGAAACGATTAAGTCCTATGTAAAAGGGGCCAAGCCTATTGCCATCAACCGAAATTGATGGTGGGAAAGCTCAATGACTCTTTTCCTGGCCTGTGAATCGAACCCAGGAATTTATTATCTGAAGTAGCGGTTGCGATCACTACACCTGCTAGCTATCGTCTACACCTACTAATATTATAAACATAAAAGTAAATCTATCTGTCTGTCGACGCCATTTCAACGAATAATTTCTTATGACCGTAAATGTACTATTTTACATAAGTACTTCAGATTAGTTTCAATCTCCCCTATTCCTGCCACAAATCGTGGTAGTATTCCCACTCGAAAAATGGACATTGGCCCAAAGTCCCAACAATAACCATAAGAAAGACTAAAAATATCCCCAGACAAAAGTGTACGCAAATAAATAAAGCCGCTGAACTCGACGCAGATGAATAAAAATAACAATAATAATCGGTTTCCTTTGTCCCCGTTTAATGACCTGTACACTGTCTAATAATTCCTTTCTTCTTACCTAGGTAACAAGGTAGGTATCGACCTTTTATCCTGACTAAGTACTAAATACAAACAAAGTGGCTTTTTTATTATTTTGAGTGAGAGTAATCTGCGAAAATCAGGGTTAGAATTAAGGGTCTCCATTTAATGTACGATCAAATAATGAAAATATTAAGCACGTTCTCGTAATTTTTATTTACACTTTTTATTTTTCCAATTATGTTAATACGAGCTGTTACGTTCGCTTCGACATTTTGGTGTGTATTTGTGAGAAAAAAAAGATAGTCTATGTCCTTCCCCAGGAATTATAATCTATCTTCTTGCCTTGATACGATTCGATCAGCCTTTTAGTCTAGAAAAGGTAACAAACAAAAACAGTTACATTATATTAAGTATAGATTTGAAAAGTGATAGTTTGACAAGATGATAGCACCTGTTATTTGGCAATAGAAAGCTTTCGAGGACATCCTGCGTCCGAAGTCGCCCATCCAAAAAGAGAACTGTTCCCCACTGCGGTCCAAATCAGCAGGCAGTAAAAGTCCCGTCAAAATCAATCCAGCGGTTTCAGAGATTAGCCGGAAAAAACAGACAAAAATGTGTTTATGTTTTATGTACCACTAGCTGTCCGGCGCAATTTCGTTTGCGTCACATTTTCCCCGTTTTCGCAACATTTTTCATTGCTACTCCACTTCTATTGGTCGTAGTGTGATGATATATAGCCTATAGCCTTCCTCGATAAATGGGCTATCTAACACTGAAAGATTTTTTCATATCGGACCAGTAGTTTCGGAGCCTTTTCAATGCAAACAAACAAACAATCAAATCTTTCCTCTTTAAAATATTAGTTTAGATATGCATTAAGTAAAAAGCTGTTATTTTGAAATCACAAACAGAGACTTCAACTTTATTTATTTGTATAGATTTGAAGGAATACTGCCAATAAAGAACTCCGAACTTTAACCTTACCATCATGCTTGGAATAAAGATAAGAATAAAACCCCTAGAAGTCTTTACAAGCTATTCAAAATCAGAACTTTAGTCGAGTTACATCGACTGGATTGCTCCCTCTAGGAGCGATATAAGGACTTCCTCCCTGTACCTACTCTGGGGCGTAGTTTTATCGTAAGCTTCCAACTTCGATTTTGAAGAGTGTTCCTAAGCGGCGCGGCTGAGTATGGGGTATTTGAGAAAATTGCCCCTAGTGTTGTGTGGGCAAAAGAATATGCTTATTCTGTATTTTTTTTAGTATTTTATTGATGTAAGCTTGAGAATTTTGTATATATCTAAGATTAATTTAGATTTGTATAGTGTCAAGTTCTGTAACTTTGTCTTTTTGCAACCCTTGTACACTTATTTTGGTGTCATCATCATCAGCCTATAATGTTACCACTGCTGGAACACAGGCGTCCTCTCTATGAGAGGGAGTGGGCTGTAAACCACGTGGGCCCAGTGCGGGTTGGTAGATGTCACATGTCTTCGATTTTTTTGTTCTAGGACATACCGGTTTCCTCACGATGTTTTCCTTCACCGTTTTTGAGGGCAGCGGTGATGAAACAAATTACACAAAGTAATACGCCTACCTGGGTTTGAACCCACGGCTTACCGCTCGCTGGGCTGCCACCACTGGGCCACCGCTGCACGCTGCTCTCTTTTGGTGTCAGAATAGCTTATAATAACATCCGAAATCTTGCCAAACTTTGTTACAGATATATTATGGAAAAAAAAATACTATCTAGAGATTAACAACCTAATGCAAGTTTATTTTGATCAGTAACTTTTTTCGTAAGACATTAATTACATTTTGAATCCATTTAAAAATAACCTAAGGTTGGCTGGTAGAAAATGACTAATGGCATTAAGTCCGCTTCTGTACTTTTTGCTTGAAGTGTTAAATAAATAAACCTAAAAATTTTAAAAATTCGAAATCCGATACAAAGGCTTTTTTATACAAGATTAAAAAGGCGAAAACCAATTAATGTCACACGATCCGCCTTTAAAAGAACTCTAAAAACATGAAATGAGGTGACGATAACAAAAGAAAATTGTTTCTTTCTTGAAAATAGGATACTTTCATGAAACTTTCTTAAATAAAGTAGATTGGAAAAGATATTGCCTAGACGGCGGCGTAAGTAGGTACATATTTAAAGGGATATTGTAACAGTATCCTTTAAGTATTGCTGAATTGTAACAATAGTTATTTATTTATAAGAATAAGCACGCCAACAGCATAGTCACCAATATATATAATATATAATTATAGTAACGTGCACCTAATTCTGTTCATATTCTCTGCGATTTCTTTAAATTAAGAAGGAGAATATTTTAATTAAAGGGCTTATAATTAGCCAGCATGCCTTATCTCCGCCCTTTTATTTTATTTTTAAAATAGCGGTCACGAATTAAACCCGTATTAATCAATAGCAGACATCAATACCTACAAACAAGTTTTGTAAATGACCAAAATAAAAATAATAATTGTATTTATGTTCTATGTCTCAGAAACGTGACACTTTAGCTTTTTATACCAGCATTACCAGCTATTGATTAGAACAGATTTTATACGCGGTTCCTTTTTTGAAAATAAAATAAAATGGCGGAAATTGGGCAGGTCACACTTCAAACTTAAATCTTTCTAATACCGTTTTCTCTATCACAGTTGCGATAGCTAAATAGGTATTGATATCATTGAGAGGGATAAAAACCAACTCAGAGGCCCATGGGCGGCATAAAAACTCTGACACCAGGTTACACGCACTAACCACAAGATAAAGAAGAAGACTGGGAGGGATAGGTATTTGATGAAACTATTGCCGTCGCGCTGCTGCAGTGCTGTCCCTATGTCCAACATTGCCATATGTTTGCGTTTGGGTGTGTGATAACGCGGGCCACTGCAAGCGCCGCGTCTCTGTTAAAGCAAATACGCCCGAAACACCGCCCGTAATGAGCACAACTTAGAATATGAAAAAATGAGATGCTATGCTGCTAGATGAGGCACAACACTAATTCCACTAACCCATCATCATCAGCCTATAATGTCCTCACTGCTGGGATACAGGCCTCCTCTCTATGAAAGGTCAGCGGCTGTGGCTGTACTCCACCACGCGGGCCCAGTGCGGGTTGGTAGATTTTTTATTTTTATTTTTTATTATCAATAGGCCCGCGCTTGACTACTATCTCACCTGATGGTAAGCGATGATGTGGTCGACGGTGAAGCACGCTTGCCTAGAAGAAACCTATTCACTCTTGACTTAAAGACCCCTAGATTGTAGCTAGATGTCACATGTCTTCGTGTTTTTAGTTCTAGGATATGCCGGTTTCCTCACGATGTGTTCCTTCACTGTTTTTGAGGGCAGCGGTGATGAAATAAAATAAGCAAAGTAATGCGCCTGCCTGGGTTCGAACCCACGGCTTACTGCTAAGTCAAGGCTGCCACCACTGAGCCACCGCTGCTCTCCAATTACGTAAAATACAATAAATTCCCAATCAACAATTTTATACTAACAGATCTATTTTATAAATAAAAGCTAAGTAAATAAAGATTTATCAAAATCGGATCGAATCGATGCCATTTTTAACTTTTGAAAATTGGGGTCAGTTGAGGTTTTCCCATTTAGAAGTAGCTTAAACCAACTCTTAAGCTGCTTCCTGACTTTTGTCACCAATAAAAAAGTTGACATATCGACCATGATAACTCCAGGTGAAAAAGAAAATTAATGCTGTGCTGATTGGCAACTTTATTCAGTACAGTTAAGGGTGATATTACAATGATACATTACGCTTGGTTCGGTTTGATGGTAGTTAAACAATAAGTCACATAGTAGTGATGATTAAGAAGTTTAAGTTCGTAAGAACAAGTTTCTTCATCTTACTTTATGAACACGTTTGGAACGAAAAGTTTTATACGGGAAGTAAGGGACTCCGACGCGAAACACTTACCATTTAAAAAATTGGTTGTCTATAAAGTCTGTTTACGGACGATAGTTCGTCATAGCAAAAAAATGATGAAATGTTTGCATACTTTTATGAATAGCAAGCCGAACGGTCAAGCCGATCGTACCTTTCGCTGGCTTGTGCAGCGCTCTTGCTCCGATCGTAACGTTACAATGAGTCATCCTTTTTCGTGTGTGCAGCCGGCGTGTTTCGATTTATTTGACGTTGTCACGTCAAAAAATCAGCTGTTGCTTACCTTTTGACCGTGAAGGCATTGAACTTTTGTAGGACACGGCAATGTCCCAATTTTTTTTTTTAGGATGGGAAATCATCAAATGACTTCTTCCGCTCTGGGCGGAGCGGAAGGGAGACTTGACTGACTAATACCCATCCATGTTCCTTCTTAGCCCTTTGCATTCCAGGGGCACGGTATCTCTTTCGAACAACCCGCAGCCCTGGCAGGCATCGGCCCTCTCGGATAGTGATGTTCAAAACCGCTGTAAGGCAATCGCGCACTGTAGACTACAAACTAAAAATAAATAGCGCGCTATTTTATACGCTATCATTATAGCACGCTATCACATAACTCGGCAGCAATCTAAACGCGGAGACATCACCGTTTTATTCGGCAACGCGCTAAATGGACGTAATGAACTAATGACGCGTGGTGAATGTTATCTCACTACGCGCAGCACTGTACACGAAAGAATATGTATATTAAATTAATATCTCATGCATCGTAAAAGATCAATGACATACGTAATTATTAATTATTTACACACTTCAACTAAAATGACAAGAAGATCGCGATTCGCGAGAGTCGTGTTTACATCACAACATACATAGCGTATTAACATGAAACGCGACGCAGGCCGAGACTAATAAACGCTAATAATTGCTTTCCTGTTCTGGCCCCGCTGTCGCGGTCAGCGCGCGAGCGGCGCGAGTTATAATAAACGTTATAATGATAGCGCGAAGCCCGAGCCGATATAACAAATGTTATACGTTGAGTACTAATAGCGCGCTATATTTTGGCGCTATACGTTATATTAACCACCACTACTCTCGGACCCCTTCCGATTTGCTGACATCTCCTTGAGGCGCGCGTGGAGCACGAACGTGCCGTCGGCACGGTCTGTCGTCATAAGACGGACGGACGGTGAGCTAGCCCATTACTCACCGTCCACAGGCCCGCGCCTACGGTGGCCGGGGGCCACTGGTTGCCCCCCGACGCCCGGGGCGTCTCCCGCGGCGGCTGGGACGTGAGGTTCTCTCCCTCTCACGTTCCGCCACCTCCTTCGCTAGCATGACTGCTTCGCAGAAGGAGGCGACGGCTTCCCATTCCCTCTCGCTCCGGACCATGGATTGAACCAGGGCCGGACGCGAGAGGTCGCCGCCGCCAATCGCCGCTACGAGGACACGGCGGTGCTCAGCCCAAGCAGGGCACAGCTCCACAGTGTGCTCCACCGTGTCCTCCGGCCGATCCTCGCAGTGGTAACACCCGGGCGTTTCCTCCCGCCCGATTCGGTGCAGGAACCTCCCGAAACAACCGTGTCCGGTGAGGACCTACGTCAGGCGGAAGGTGAGGGCGTCGTGGCGCCTCTCCAGCCACTCCTCAAATAGGGGACTTATCGCCACTATTGTGGCGTGCCCTGCACGGGGTTGCGACAGTCGCTCTCTCCATGTCGCCATGAGATCGCGCCGGAGGTCTGTCCGCTGAGCGACAATTTGCCGCGGCAGCGGAGTTTCCCCCCGGCGTAGTGCCTCCGCGCCCCATTCGTGCAGGCACGCGAGGACTATCGCCTCCAGATCCCATGGAGGCAAGCCGGCTAAGAGGCTCGCCGCCTCGCCGGAGATCGTGCGGTACCCCCGGATCAGCCTTACGGCTACCACCTTCTGGGGCGCGTTCGGATCCCGACGGTGGCGCATTCCGAGGCCCATGAAAGCACATGGCCTCGGACTTGTGCAATGCCACCTCGAGATCCAGTTGCCGGATTCTCTCCACGACTATCGCAACCCCGCGTGTCATAAGTTCGGCCGCCGCCTCGTGCGAACTCCCTTGTGCCAGCACCAGCGTGTCGTCAGCGTAGCAGACTACACTGACACCGCTAGGGAGGTCGGCGCGCAGCACCCAGTCGTAGCCGATGTTCCACAAGGGCGGCCCCAGAACCGATCCCTGTGGAACATCGCATGACACCTCTCGCTGGTTCCATTCTCCGGTGCGACCGGGGTAGATGACGGCCCTGTCCGTCAGGTAGTCCCCGACCACACGACGAAGGTAGGTCGGCACCCGGTGATACCGGAGTGCCTCCCTGATGCAGCTCCAGGGCATGGTGTTGAAGGTGTTGGCGATGTCAAGAGACACCGCCAAGACAACCCCACCCCTGGACACCGCATCACCCGTCGTGACAGCCCTCACGCGCATGATGGCGTCCACCGTCGAGCGCCCTCTGCGGAAACCAAACTGGTTTTCTGCAAGATCCGGGCCTATCGCCACAAGGTGCCCGGCGAAGTGGTTCGCAATGACTCTTTCAAAGAGTTTGCCCACCTCGTCGAGCAACACAATGGGCCGGTATGCGGACGGAGAGTCTGCAGGGCGCCCACGTCAGTGTCCCTTACACCCCGTTTAAGATTTTTCGAATATTAGCTGGCTCACCTTTTTGTACTGTTACATTTTTTGCAAATGTTGGCAGTTATTAAAAAAAAAACCGGCCAAGTGCGACATATCATACATATCATAAATATCCGGCCCGGCCGTTTCGGAGATAAGCAAAAAGAGACAGAACAAAAAAAAAATGAAAATGAAATGTTCTACCGTACCTAGTGTACCTACCGTAAATACTTTCATATGCATTCAGTAATAAGCTGTTATTTTGAAACTACAAACAGATACTTCAATTTCATTTATTTGTATAAAATGTATTAGATGTGCATAAGCATAAGTTGAGTAAAGTGATTTTCTCAACGTTCGTTCGTTATTTTGGGTACTCTGTACCAAATCTGATGAAGGTACAATCCGCAAAATAGTCTTATCGAATTATTTCTGACCGACTGATTAATGTGAAGTCTTCCCAGGTAGGTCAAATAAGGTCATCTTTCTACACATTCGACCTCCAAATATGTCCAATTATGTTAACCAAATTTCATTTTCATGCCTGTTTTCTCTGAAAGATTTAGGTGGAGGTACCTTTTATACACCCACACTATGCCAGTTAGTTTAAGGTCCATTTAATAGGGGGCGAACCTATTGCCATCAGCCGAGCACAGATCCAGACTGCGGGCTGCTACTTTATAACACTTAAGCCCAATAACATTGCTCGGCATCAGACTTTGCGACCTTATCCTGCGAGTCTGTTTTCAGAATAACTTGCGTTATACATAAGTTTAGGTATATATTAGACTAGAATTTCGCAGAACTTCCATTCTCAAATAATACGTCTAGATCTCTATTGTCTGAAATTGTTGAAACAATGGTTATAATAGACAAGTAAAACAATCAAACAGATTAATTGCTTTTTAGTTTCGAATGTAGGGAACTTGTGTGAACAAAAGCCATTTATGTTTGACCCTTCAGAGATTACATAATAATTACATGCGCGATTGTCCTACTGCTGGGCAAAAGCCTACCCCAATTCTTTCCAAAAGGTCTAGTGCCGCCCTACCTCGTATCAGCCCTTGCGGTATACATCCAAATCGTCTCGCCAACTCTTTCTGGCCACGTCAGCCTGTCAGTAAGTATTGGTGACCACAATATAGGTGACCGAAGATGGACGACGTCCCCGCCGAAGCTGGCTCAGAAATAAAACTTTACTAAGAATAAAAACTTAATAATTTAAAAATTATATTAAAAAATCTGTTGGCATACTGTACAGACTTGCATTACGACCATGTACAGTCGGACTCAATATTAAAATGCAAGAGAGACAAAAAAGCATTCGGCAAGCAATGGCAGTACAATGAAATGTGATTTTTTGCTTTTTCCGTGCACCGTACTGACCGGACCGCTACTATTTGTTTCATAACAAAAGACGATAGAAAACGTAATAATATTCCATTTTTGGAAATGACGATATCATCATCTTCCTGCCCTTGTCCCATGTTACTTGGGGTCTTCGGAAAACCTTTTTTTCTTCCATTCTTCTCTGTCAACCGTCACGCTATCATTTGCTCCTTTTTTGTCCGTCCGTCTGTCCGTCTGTCTGTCTGTCAAGACCCTTTTTCTCAGGAACGCGTGGAGGTATCGAGCTGGAATTCGTATCAAATATTGAGGTCTACTGCCCCTTAGGGCTGTGAATAAATGAAACTTCCAAGCCAACGCAATCAAAAGATACAGCCGTTTATGCCGCAAATTTTAGCAACGTTTCGACAATCGAAAGGGAATCAAAACCTACAGGGTACTTCCCGTGAACTCAGAATCTTGAAATTTCGTACGAAGCAACATCTTAAAGCACAGATATAGGAAAAATTGCGAAAATCGAAAATTTTTAGTTACATCATATAATAAAAATATATTTAATAATTTTTGTACGGATTCCTCGGTGCGCGAATCTTTTTTAACATATTTTATTTATCGGTGCGCGAATTTTTTTTAACATATTACTCCTCACAACATCCATTCATCGCTTCCTTGGTCTTCCTCTCCCTCTCCATCCATTAACATATTCATCACTCTCCTCTCTCCACATGCGATGAAATGACGAAATACATGGTAAGGTCCAAAAGTTTCTGTTTTCAACGATAAAATTAAGGATTAATATACAAACAAAAATGGATTGAAATAAAGGGAGAGTATTGAAAAATATATATATTTTTTACAGTGGGTAACTAGATCAAACATCAGTAATTTAGCGACATGATAGTTTTGTATCTCTGATTAACCTAATATTATGTGTTGGCGGGAAACTTTTGGACCTTACTGATAACAACATTAACAACCCTAATAAGACAATTCTAAAGTCGATCGCGATGTTGGTAGTGGCGACGTTAACGCTATCGCTTCCCCACCGCATCCCCATTTGAATACTGATGCACCTGCACCAAATGATAATGGCCGACCATTACAGTATTTTAATATTGTCAGTTTGTGTAAATATTGATGGGGGTTAAGCGAAGTACCTTTCGTTTCTCTTATTTCTTACGTGTATTGGCATTTTAAGAAAAGTTACTTTTTGTGTAGAGCGATTGATTGAACATTCAGAAATTTTGTTTTAATCGTTTTTTTGGATGGCCAGAAGCCAAAATCAGATGTAAGTCAGTCTCTAGGAGACTGAGACTAGGCTATTAATGTCATGGAGACTGTCTCCATGACATTTATTGAAACTATTTGCATAAATGTTTAGTAAGACTGCTTTTTACGTGACAACTTCGTCCTAAAAGCGGCCATTAGTGTTCTAAAGAGTAAACAGCTCCACGAACACTCCATTAGTGCACATTGTTCTGATACAGTATTTAAAGTAACAACTAAATTGTAATTCTGACCACGTTAAAATTGTTTTTCTTCCTTGGTATGTTTGCAGGCGGTAACTTCTTGTTACTTCCTTAAGAATGAATCACCAAAGCGCTAATTCTATTAAACTTTAGCCGCTTAAGTGGTGTAGACAGAGAGTCGACAGCAAGCAACGCCTTACATTCGGTTTCATTCGTTTTATATCATTTTTAATACCACTCCGAAATACTCCAAATTTTTCTCTCAAAATGATTAAATTGTCGTACCAACATTAAGGCGGTAAAAATAGTGATGGGACACACAGTTGGCGTGAATCGATTATCGCGAAATCGAATGCGAAGTCGCCGTGACTTTGATCAAGAGTTGTCGATTCGAAACTTGAGTAACAGTAACATGTCTAGATTAAATGTACTTAGCTCGAAATGGTTCTTGGAAATACGGATACGGGTCTTTAAAACTGTTACTATGTCTGGTTACGTTGTGAGAGTTTTCGAATTAAAGTTTGCTTCTAACAATGTTTTCGTCTACATTGAGCTACGTAAGAATTTCTTATGGAGTGCAAGGTTGGTAGTACCTTTTTAGCGGGACTAACCACTAGGGATGTAAGTACTTATGATGTGGTTATTCTTGCATATATTATTCGGAGTCTTTTAATATTATGCTAAGAACACTTTTAACGGTGATTAAAAAATATCGTTCATTTAAAAGTGTTGAGACTACTCGTAACTCAACAATCTTAAAACAAATTAGGTAAATAACTGGTAGATGTCTGTGTATTAAATTTTTTTAAACGTATGATACCTACTCGTTTACTAGTATTTATAATTAAAACCTACGCTTAATAAATTGCCTAGGGCTACTGCGGTTTGGTCTTAAATATTATTTTAATTAAATCACCAATATTAAAACATTGGCAGCCCGCCAACATATTGCGTTAAAATATTAATTTGAAGTTATAAATTGATTAAGATTGCGTTTTGATTTCAACTGAAACCAATTTGGTATTCAAATATTGAAAATGAAAAATAATATGATTTTTGTGATTATTTTTATCATTTTACGCCTTTTATACAGGTGGAAAAATTAATTGACAATATCTATTTCCATACACACTTTACATTTACGTCGCTTTTCATGTCTGCGGGTGCTGAATGGGATATTTTTTTTGAAAAAATCCCAGTTGCCGCCGAAGGGGCAACGCTGGGGGAGGCGAGCGGGGCTAACCCTTTTAAACAACGCAACGAGTTTTAATGCAGTTTCCATTATATATCAATTTATTCCAGATAATATAATTTATATAAATCCTAATGTTTGTTCTAGTAGCAAACCGTACAAAGCAGTGGCTGATCGCTTATAAAATAATACATAATTGATTTAGTCTATCACTAGAAATGAATAGAACCTCAAAAGTATAATTTTGCGTTTTGTAAATGTCACCTGCGAGAGTCAACAACATAATATTTATTTAAATATTATTATTTCTCATATTTTATGATGAAAAGGAATGTTAGGTTATCACCTAACATTCCTTTTCATCTAAGGCCCGGTCCCACTATGTCGTGACGACAGATTATCGTGTCGTTTAATGCGTCGTGGCTTGTGTATTTAAATGGATCTGTTCACATATAGGACGACACGATTAACTGTCGTCTAGAGATTTTTTTCAATGACGGCAGATCGTCAAGTGAGTCGATATAATGGGAACAGCTAAAGACGACAGTCGTCCAACGATATCGTCACGACATAGTGGGGACGCGCCCTAAGTTGGTGCTCTGTAAAATACGAGATCTAACTTGGGAATAAAGTGAGTGTTAGAGCTAAGTAAGCATTAAAAACACTCCAGACCAGATAAGAGACTGAAAAAGTAGCAGAATATAATTTAAAGCATATTTTACGGTGTGCCTTGTTAGTCTAGTGGTTACAAGCACGACTACAGGCATAGCGCTATTGTGTTTTTCCATTACTAATTTTCCAATATCCTCCAGAGAGTCTTAATAAGTACCTATTAAACGGAACTTAATCCTAACTGGTGAAATGTGCTCTATGTACACCTCTGCTGAACTCTCAGAAGATTTTAGGCGCCATGTTATGTCAGTGGTACGTGATGGGGTACTTTGTACGTCGGACGCCACCATTCTAAATTCTGTGACGGAGAGGGATTATTGTATTCCATGGGTGCATGTTAAAGGCAGATGACTTTTCAACATTGTGGGGTGACAGACATATTTAAACGTTCAAAACCGTGTGCGTCACTGCCGCTTGATCGTGCGTGCCTAAAGTGACGTAGGTATGTTTTGCTGGTGTTGTTGTAAGACTGGCGATATTACCACCATGAGTTTCGACACACTCGTACACTTTAATTTTAATAATAAGCACTTTTAATTTTAAGCGCCAACTATTGTTGTGACCCTCGGACTGAGTTATGGGACATCTCGTCCACACAAAAACTGGTCCGCGGACCAGTTGTCCAATTTTTTAAATACGCATGGGTAGATTCGCCCGGACCAGTTTAGTAGAACGGACGAGATGGGGGCTATTAAAAATGAAGGGATACTCTCCAAGTCATAAGTCTCAAGTCTCCATGTCACGTACCTCGGATTCATATGCGTATTATATAATTATCACTTGTACCGAACGGTAAAGGAATACATCGTGAGGAAACCAGCATGCCTGAGAGATATTTCTCGACGGCATGTATCAGAGACCCAAGGCGGCATACAAATTCTGACACTATAAAGAACACGAACAAACCACACGATAAAGAAAAAAATATTTTAATAATAACTTGTTAAAAAGAGACATAAAGTTCACAAGGTAAAAACAGTAAAGGAAAATACTTCAAGCATTTTATTTATATGAAACAGCAAAAGGTAATATTTCAAACAACTAAAGCCAGCACAAACGAAAATTCGGTTAACACACAATTTATTTCAAGAGTCGTTTTACGACACAACAGGAAACGTTCGAATATTAAATTTAAGTAAAATCATGTAACTTTTTCTTGTTCGCTTAAATTGCAAGCCTTTGTACTTATATTTAGTTAAAATTCAGCAGTTTATCAATTTATTATCAGAATTGTAGAGGTCTGAGAACCAAAACCAACGCTTTTTACAGTAACCTTAGTTGTATGGATTATGATGTGCTTATTTTGACTGAAACCTGGCTCAATAGTAGTGTACTGAGCAGTGAACTTTTTGATGATAGGTATGTTGTGTACAGAAGAGATAGAGAAACAACAGGCTTTCACCCTAACAAAGATGGTGGCGGAGTTCTTATTGCTGTATCAACTAAAATCAACTCTAAACGCATTGATTCTTGGCAAAGTAGATGTGAGGATCTTTGGGTCACTATTGATGTTTCGACTACACATAAATCACGACAGCTGGCTCTCTGTGCAGTTTACCTTCCTCCACCTGTATGTCTTCCCACAATCGAACAGTTTATCAACCACTGTAATAAAGTGTTTGAGACAACCAATATTCCCGTTTGCATAGTGGGCGATTTCAATTTGGGTCAAATTGCCTGGGACCCAGGTGCCGTTAATGCTTCGCTTCCCAGCACTTGTTTGAGAATGTTGGAATTCATGAATGTGTGCAGACTTACTCAGCACAACTTAGTTAAGAACTGTTCGGACCGTATATTGGATCTAGTCTTATCCACTATAACATCTTGCACAGTAAGTGAATCCAGTTGCTCGCTAACCGTTGTTGATAAACTGCATCCCCCGCTTGATTTCACTTTATCATTACTCAAAGAATCTAATCTCCCATACAATAAGCTTAACCAGAGAAAAAACTTTTACAAGGCTAACTACGAACATATTAGAACCTATATTAATGAACACGACTGGCAGCGACCTTTTGCGGATAGTAATGATGTAGACGTCATGGTAAAAGAGTTCTATACGATATTGAACTCTGCTATCGATAAATTTGTTCCAAACTGCAAGTCAGCGACTTTCAGCTATCCCCCATGGTTTAATAAAGAAATTATAAGGACATTAAAAGAGAAAAATAAGTTAAGGTTGCGGTTTAAAAAATATAAAAACCCGTTGGATAAATTGGAGCTAAAGTTAGTTACAAAACGTTGTCAAAACCAAGCTAAAAATTTGTACAATAGCTATCTTGAAAACCTAGAATCTGAAATCAAAGATAATCCCAAATTATTCTGGACTTATGTAAAGGCTAAACGTGGTGGGTCTAGTGCCTATCCTCTAATGATGACTGACGGGAAGACTATTTCATCAAACGGCACAACTGTCTGCGATCTGTTCGGCAACTATTTCGCATCGGTGTATACACCTGATCTTGACACAGAGTTTAAGAGCGACTCAAATTATCTGCAAGCAATAGACGTTAATAGCCAGTGCCTAACAGTCCCTCAACTAGACAGTGAATCCCTCCTCAAAAAACTCCAATCAGTCAATATAAGGAAAGGTGCTGGTCCGGACGGAATCCCTCCTTTATTCATTTCGGCCTGCGCTACTGCTTTGGTTACCCCACTTTTAAAAATATATAGGGTGTCATTAGCTACTGGAACCTTCCCTGCGGAATGGAAAAAAGCCAAAGTTGTTCCTGTGTACAAGTCGGATAAAAAAGATACCATATCTAACTATAGGCCTATTGCGATTCTCTCCACGTTTGCCAAGATATTTGAGTCGATAGTATGCCCTCACATTCAACGTCATTTCAGACTTTACCTCAGTGATCACCAACACGGATTTGTTGCGTCTAGGTCGACCGCCACAAATTTGTTATCCTTCACTGAGTCTCTCATAGAATCTGTTGATACAAATAAGCAATTTGACGTATTGTACACCGATTTCAGCAAGGCTTTCGATAAAATTCCTCACTCCATACTAATTCATAAATTAGCAACGTATGGTATAACTGGGCCCATGCTCGAATGGCTGAAGTCTTACCTATTGGATCGGGAATTCTATGTTGTGGTGAACGGTTTTCGCTCAGCCAGCAATTATCGTATGACTTCCGGAGCTCCGCAAGGTTCACATCTTGCTCCCATATTGTTTATTGTATTTATCAATGACCTTCCCAGCTGCTTTTACTTCTCTAAGTGCTTTTTGTACGCCGATGACCTAAAGTTTGCCAGAGCAATCGATTCGTCTAGTGATATCGCGCTCTTACAGGATGATTTGAATAGGGTTGTCGATTGGTGTAAAAATAACAAAATGGAACTTAATTTAAAAAAATGTTACCATCTGTCATTTTCTAGGAAGGCACATCCTATACCCTCAGAATACCTGATAGAAAATTCTAAAATTCAACGAGTCGATAACCTCACGGACCTAGGCGTAGTTTTTGATAAAAAAGTTACTTTTGTCCCTCACATCGAGAACATTATAAAAAAAGCCTCTAAAATGTTAGGTTTTGTAATAAGAAACGCAAAAAGTTTCAAACTGGTTGGCACTAAAATTTTTGGTTCTGAATAAAGATTTATTATTTATTATTATTTCCTTTATTCATTTTTATATACAAATTTAATACATTTTTAAATATTCCTTATAATTAATTAAAAAAAAACATTTAAAAATATAAAAAATTGTAGCCCACCGGTATCGGGAACAGGGTCCAAGCTACCGGCGGTCAGGGCTCCAGAGAAAGGAACCTCCTAACGATACGAGCCGTGTCCAGGAGTACCGCTCTCTGAATCAAGCCCTTGATCCAGCTGCCTAATGAGAGCCTCATCAGATGTTGGTCGAGGCTCTTGGCAATTAGGCCATTGGCTGATACGACTATCGGCACAATGATCGCTGAGTCAACAGGCCATATGTCGACAACCTCGCGAGCCAAGTCAATATACTTGATTTGCTTATCTTTCTCGGCTTTCACGAGGTTCTCGTCATGTGGAACCGTTATGTCAACAATCATTGCGCGCCGCTCTGATCGATCCACCACCACTATATCAGGCTTATTGGCTACAATAGTCCTGTCAGTGATGATGGATTGATCCCAATACAGTGTGATATTGCCATTTTCGAGAACTGGGTCGGGCACATACCTATAGTACGGCACTTCCGATTCCACAAGGCTGTATTTCAGAGCAAGTTGCTGATGGATAATCCTGGCTACAAGATTGTGTCTATGCAAGTATTCTCCGTTAGCTAGACGAGAACACCCAGAGATAATGTGACGGATCGATTCGCCCGGACGGTGGCATGCCCGACATATGTCAACCGTGCCATCCTTCACAATAAATTTCCGGTAGTTATTCGTCATCATAACTTCATCCATAATTGCACAAACAAAACCTTCGGTTTCTCCAAAGAGTTCCCCGGAACGTAGCCAGGCTACGGACGCTGCATGGTCTACATCAGGTCCATGCAGGGCACTGAAGAAGCGTCCGTGAAGCTCCTTACTCTGCCATACTTCCCTGCGGTCATTAGTGTCAAGCACTGCAGGTTTGCGCCAGTTCTCTTTAGCCAAGGAGAGCGGGGTGAGGGCCTTGTCCATCGCGACCACATCTCGATGCATCCCCACGTCGGTTTCTAGGAAATATTCCCTGAGACTGCATATCTCGCGATTGTGGAGAGTCTTGGCGTTTAAAAAGCCTCGACCTCCACAACTCCGCGGGATATACAGTCTCATAACCGAAGAACGTGGGTGATGCATTCGATATGCCGTCAACAATGTACGGACCTTCCTATCCAGGGCGTCTAGTTCTGTTTGAGTCCATTTGAGTACGCCGAAAGAGTACATCAAAACCGGCATGACCCAACCATTGAAGGCACGCACCTTATTTCCGCCTGATAAAAGACTATTAAATACTTTTCTCAGGCGGCCAAAGAAACGCTCCTTCAACGATTGCTTCACGTCAACAGCATTGATGCCCAGCGCTTCCGACATACCCAAATACTTGTAGGTTTCGGTTGCTGAGAGGGATCTAAGATTTATGGAATCTGAGAGCTGGGTTCTCACAGATTCCACAATCCCACCTCGATTTACATGCATGACCGCACATTTGTCTACACCAAATTCCATCTTGATGGCGCTACTGAAAGTTTCTGTTACCTTCAGTAGCTCCATCAGTTGCAAATTGTTGGGGGCAAAGAGTTTCAGGTCATCCATGTAAAGAAGGTGAGATATAACCTGACCACCTCTCCTCAACCGAAAGCCCAGACCTGAATCCTCCAGCAGCGTGCTTAGAGGATTCAAGGCTAAGCAGAACCAAAGCGGACTCAAACTATCGCCCTAAAAAAATACCTCGCTCTATCCGTATCGGTTCGCTATTCCTTTGGTTATGTCGACATCCTGGATAGCGAAGGACTGTCCTCCATTGCCCCATACACGACATCAGGAAGGTGCGCAGAGTTGCATCAACTTTATACAATTCTAGCACCCTCATGAGCCATGTATGTGGCACCGAGTCGTAGGCCTTCTTATAGTCTATCCAACATGTCGACAGATCCCTTCGGGAACGCCGAACCTGTTGGTTAATGGCCATATCAATGAGGAGCAGCTCCTTAGTACCGCGGGACCCGTTCCTACATCCATTTTGAGAAGCGGACATGATCGAATTGTCATCAATGTGTTTGCTAATTTTAGCTCTCAAAATGGATGTAAGAACTTTATACACTGTCGGGAGACAGGTTATCGGTCTATAGTTTTTGGGCTCCGCAGTACTACCCGATTTATGGAGCAGGTGAGTTATTCCAGTAGTCAGGAATTCAGGCAGCGACCCTGACTCTAAGGCTGACTGGAATAGAGCCGCCAAGCGAGCGTGCGACCTTTGGATCCACTTAATCCAAAAGTTGTGCAGCCCGTCCGGCCCTGGAGATTTCCAGTTAGGTAACGGACGGACTGCACGAGCTACATCTTGGGGGCTGATAGAAATTGCCCCCATTTCTGGAACTGGATCGCACACTCGCTCGACTTCCCGAGTCCATTCACCCTCGGTATGGCTGACAGGCACCGACCAGATGCTGCGCCAGAACGAACACATGGCGTCATCATCCGGCAGGCGCGTGTCAGCCACACCTTGGTCCGATCGCTCCCAACTCCTATAAACCCACCTTTCATCTCTTTGGAATGTGCGATTCATAGTGTATCGTTCCACCCGCCGCTTATACCTACGGATACGGTTTGCCCATGCATACACTTTCTGCTTCAGGAAGTCGATGCGCTCTGTAATACGGGACATATAGTCTCGAGGACTAATATCAGTACCCGCAAATGCCCGCCTCACAAAGCGCATCACTCGAGGGCGATTGTTGCCCTCCCTGAAGCAGATTAGTTTGCCGATGAGTGTTCTGGCCCCACTAATACGTCGCTCAATCCTGCATTGCCAAGCCAGTACGGCAGGTTTAGGTCGTGTAGCTCTGTCATCAGAAAATTTCATTATTTTAATAATATTATTATTATTATTAAAATAATGCTATACAATAGTCTTGTACGGAGCGTCTTGGAGTATTGCAGTGTTGTATGGAGGCCACACTACGCCACGCATAAATTACTTTTAGAAAGGGTACAAAAGCGGTTTCTTTGGCATCTTGCTTTTTCGAAAGGGAAAAGCAAACTGCTGCCCTCCTACAGCACTCGTTTGAAATACTTCAAGATGACCTCGTTGTCAACTCGAAGAGATATCATAGATGCTTCTTTTCTCTATAAACTGCTCAGAAATAGAATCGACTGCCCTAATCTACTAAGTCTTTTAAAGTTTCGTGCCCCATCCCGATATCCGCGAAACCCTATCACTCCGTTACACCCACCCTTACGCAGAACGGTTCTGGGTGCAAACTCTCCGATCCCACGCTTTTGTAAAATCCTTAACAGTTGCAGTGATTTAATAGATATAAATCACGACAAGTTGAGCAAATTTCACAAAATAATTAGAGAGCACTACTCTCAATGAATTTTAATAAATGTGTAAGAATCGATTTGAATTGAGATATTTTGTCATACAATCCTAGTTAATTAATTCAAGTAACTATAATTCAATGTATTAATGATGAGCTGTGATATATTTAATTTATTAATGTTGTGTGTTTAATTTAATTTATTAATGTTTTGTGTCAATTATTTTATTTTATTTCAATGCTTTTAATTGTATATGTTGTGTGTTTTTTTTTAATTTTAATATCTGTTGTTTCTTATGTTAATTTAACGTTTATAGTAAATGATACTTTCTTTTAAATTTTATAAAAAAAAAAAATGTATTTAATACTAAACCAAAATTATTAACACTACTTTTAAGCTGCTGTATTCTTACCGTCAATTGTTGTTCAACCTAATGTGCGAATTTTTTGTTAAAACAAATTTAATCTGTTGTGATAACAATGTGTTTAACCTATAATTGTGCATGTGGTGTTAGCCTATAATTAATTGTTACACTTATAAATGCAAGTAAAATGAAATTATTAATGTACTGTGTAAACAATTGTTGGCTAACCAAATAAATAAATAAATAAATTAATTATTTTGGAGTTATTTCATTGAAATGTGTGTTTTATTACTGGCAGGTGAAGTTAATATTCTCATTTGAAATGAAAGGATGTGGTGTGTGTGATCATTTGATGATAATATTATTATGGGTCTGTAGCTTAGACCCCAGTGGTTTATGCACCTTATCATCCCTTGATTTGATAATAAAAAGAACACGTTAAGCCGTAGATCCCGGCTGTCATTTCTAGATAACAGTCGTTACGGATAGCCCCAAGCACGAAAGTCGGACAACTCGTCTTACCGCGGGGTATCGTATAGGCAGTCGTTCTATGTAAAATACTGCTGCAACCAGCTGGTTAGACTGGTAAACGATCCAAAAATAACTGGGAAAAGGCTAAGCATATGATGAATTTGATACTAAAAAGGAAGGAATTTCGGTAAAAGTCACCTTGACCTCTAAGTTAATTTCGATGTTTCTTCTCAGTGGTAATCATATGATAACAACACATTTTACCACTTTGGAACTGTCAATCTTTGAAACAATTGATTTTGAGAAAAAATTGTTTTAGGGACCTCAATGTCATTTTAAAGACCTATCTATAGACAGCCCGCTCATATAGGTTGGGTGGTTATTTTTGTATAAAAATCGTAAAGCCGTTCACAGAATACATCTACCTACCAAGTTTCAACTGTGCAGTCCTAATAGTTTCGGTATAGAGTTGCTATGACAGACGGACGGACAAACAGACAGACATGACGAATCTATAAGGGTAGGGTACCATTTTTTGCCATGCGGCTACGGAACCCTTAAAAGGCTTGTATGTTTATTCTGCCCCTTTTACAAAAATATAACAGTGCATGTTGATTTTAAAAACAGTACAAATACTTCGTAACGTAAAAAAATGCTGCTCAACATTTTTCCCAGAATAAAATACAAAGTAAGTCCAATTCGTATTTCTCTTATTTCAGATCACTGCATTTTAATAACATATTTGGAACTAGTTACGAGGAACTGAGTTAAACTAACTTACGAACTTCTCCCCAGGAAAGACCATTTAAGTTTACAATTGTATACAAATGTTGCTGCTCAACTCAAACTTTAGTTCCGAAGATATATTTTGCTTGTGTAAAGAGATCAATCAAGAAAATTTATCAGTTTTTTTCCACCCACCAGTTAAAGCAGTTTCAGACTAGCGTGTTTTGTAGCGTGTATTACTTCATACCGTATTACGCGCGCGAATTTATGCGCTTCAAAAAATCGTTCGCTCGTATACGCACTAATACTTGTTTGCTTGGGGTGAGCCAACTGTGCGGAGGCGCCTCTCGTGGTTATCGTTTATACGAGCTTATAGGGACTCACGTACTACGCAGCTGAGTCTACGACTGCGGCCAAAAGTTGTGATCGTGGCCGTTCACGTGTAGTGCGTGAGATCCCAAGCGCGCCAATGCTCGTACGAGTCACTCACGACAGAAAAAAACGAGCTTATATAACGTAAAAACATAACTGGCGAAATGTGGGTGTCCTATAAGGGATACCTCTGCCCAACCCTATATGGGCCGAAAATTCGCTAGTCTAAAAACGCCCTTAGTCTATCTTGTGGTTGCAAGTGCGACCGCTGTGCACTACGTCCTGGGTTCGATTTCCTGGTCGGGCAAACTGTTATTAGGAACTTCTCAGTAGCAGCCACGGAGTCAGGGTTTGTGCCTGGCTGAAGGTAAAAAGCTCGCCCCCTATTACATAGGACTTACAACATAACTCGCGAAATATGAATGTGCCTACTTTTAGGTACAGCTCTGCCTGATCCTCCGGGGATTACAGGTATGATGTTATGTTATGTCATGTTGTATTATGTTGCCCAATTATGACGATAACATCTTATTGGCCGTCATAACAAAGATAATGACGATAAGTTTTGCAGCGAAAAGGTCCTTAGCAAAGTAGAAGCGTCAATTAATTTTGTTAATGTTGGTAGTGGCATTTCCTTAGGATATTATTTCCTTTATCATCAATCGGTGGACTCCGAGATTAACTTGAGTTTATTCGCAATCGAAAAACACGTGTTTTCAATTGACAACTTAAAAATGTGACGAACAGAGACTTACTTATACGATTAATGCCTGAGTTTGAACAAACTCTCATATAACAAGGTCAGAAAAGTCATAGGCGAGAGTCATGTTGACATACGCTTGACAGAATCGTTGGCACAGTGGTTGAGCGATTGGGTGCAGCGCTGCGTGTCGCGGTTTTGATTCCCGAATGGAATTAATATTTGTATGGCCTACAGATAGTTGTTTCTGGTATGGCTGTTTGTGAAAGTGAATTTAAATGTTTGTAAACGCACTCATGATATATGAGAAAAGCCTAGCGTGGGACATCGACACTATGCAAAAAAAATGGCTTCAAGTTACAATCGATATTGAGTTATCCTGTAACTGACTGTGGAGGTCAAATAGGCAACAACTCTATATAAAATTCTGGTAAAACCTACAGTTGACAACTTAGCTTAGAACTTCTGTATGCTCCACACTTATTACGACTATTGATATCGCTTTATTTATTACTTTTTTGCAATGTTAAATACGTAACGAGCTACCTTGCTCCCCGCACTTCCTTTTTGATTTATAATTGACACGGCACTACTAAACACTACAATCTGCAATCCCTGCCAAGTTTAATAACTTCAAGCACCTTTTAAGACACCTCGTCTTTAAAGGCGCTTGAATTCAAAGGAGCACTCACAGCTCTTATGTTAAATACTTCCGTATTTTAAAATGTACACCATCCATATTTCGTTCCATACTATGATAAACATTATGAATCGGAAAATAGCTCTCTCTGACTGGTAGTTTTTCACACATCAACGGCTAGACAGATTTTGACGAAAGGCAACGGTAGACTTGGTGTGTCCTGGGTTTGGACATTTTATACATTGGATACTTTTTATCTTTGTGGTACATACTTTTGACCCGTTTGGGTAAAGCCACATGCACCACCACATAATGTTATACCCATAATAAACTAAACATAAAAAAAACACATTTTCAAAAAATAAAGCATAAATATTTTATCTATTAACATTGAACGCGTATAAAAAGTTTCATGTCCGTGTTATAAACCGTTAAGGAGATATCTCGTGAGGAAGCGATCCTGGCTGCAGGATCAAGTAATTTCTGTCATAAAAATGAATAGTCGCCGGAACCAAAGGTATGTGCAAAATTTCAGCTCAGTCGGTTTGTGGGAAACTGGTTTGAAATTCAGTTGCAAGATTTGACCAATGCATACTAACTTAATAACAAGGCAAGTTAAATAACAGCTTAAAAAACAAAGACCGTTCTAAATTCAAAACGTCCCAGCCAGTCACATTTTATCGATAACTGAACCAAATTGAGTTATGACTAAGTTTTCACCTCTAACCCCAATTACTCTTTGCCGATAGATCGGAGCCGCGACCGGTCGACTTCAAAAGCTTCGCGATAGATCGAAGGCGGGACCTGTCGACTTGAAAAGCTTGTCGCGTCATCAACAACGAAGCGAGAGACGAGAACTTTCTTTTTTGTCTTTCAAAGAATATTTTGCACTTCAAGAAGTTTGCCGCAGTCTCAGTAACCGTGGTTCTTACACGAAGGAGGTTTTAATTAATATTTCCCGCCTCTGTTTTTTAACCCCCGACCAAAAAAGAGGGGTGTTATAAGTTTGACGTGTGTATCTGTGTATCGGTGTATCTGTGTATCTGTGTGTCTGTCTGTGGCATCGTAGCTCCTAAACGGACGAACCGATTTTGATAAAAGTGGTGTCGTTTGAAAGGTATTTTAATCGAGAGTGTTCTTAGCTATGTTTCGAGAAAATCTGCTCAGCTGTTTGAAGATCATCACCTCTTTTGTAGTTGATGTAGGGATATAAACAACTTTCATAGGTAGTCTATTTGAAATGTTGTCGCTTGTCACCATGGGCATTGCTGAGGGGGGGGGGGGGTGCACCCCCCTCCCCCCAAAATTTACTTTTTTTTTAAATTTATATCTTTCCTTGGTTTCGTTAACCAGGAGTAGGACAGTCAAGGCTGAGAAAAAATAAAATAAGTTTAAAAAGCATGAAAAAAAATTAAATTAAAAATTAAAAAAACCCCCGACACAAAAAACCTCTAAAAAGCCAAAAATAAATTAATCCAAGCGTCGTAGCGTCGGGGGACCGCTAAGAAGACCGCTTAGTACAAGCACAGAACAAAGCGGACCCCCGACGCTACGACGCTTGGATTAATTTATTTTTGGCTTTTTAGAGGTTTTTTGTGTCGGGGGTTTATTTAATTTTTAATTTAATTTTTTCTTTGAGAATAACTTAATGAGTTCACCCTTTCAGGTTTTATGCTACCTGTTTGTTTGTTCTTATATTTTTATCTAGGATTGCCGTAAAAAGAGAATTTATATGCTGATTTTATGCGTTACTTTATAAAGTTCGAGATTTATCTTTGGAATGATTTTTGAAACGTTTTTATTCATTAAAGTAATCGCATTTTATAAACATTACACAATCAGTTAATAATATTAACAGTTTAATAAGTAATGATTAATTATCAACACGACCTACAATAAATAATCACAATTCACTTACTCCATAACCGGTGAGTTACACCACTAAGATTAAAACTAAACGTAATTAATCGTTAAACTTTCGTTAACAAAGATAAACGTACTTCGGTTAGGTGGGTTCGTGTTTTATGTACTTTATTGTAATTTGCGCTGCAAACTCCGAATTTAGTAACTGCAATAAATTTAAGGTACAACTGACTTTGGCCGGTAAAAAACAGGTGGGATTTTGAGCACAGGCCAGTAATTAATAGACGTGACATTTCATGTGCATGCCTTAAACTAAGATTGATTAATAATGCGAGATTTGCATTGGACCAGATAGCCTCAAGTTTCAATTCGCTTTTAAAGCGATTCGTGTTTCTACAACGAATTTTAAAGACTTAATCGTCAACTGGCGAGCGCGAATCTCGCGAGCGCGCGCGAGTTGGCACTTTTCGATTTTACCTACTTTTTTTGTCGTCAACTCGCGCGTCTATGTAAAGTACAGTCAAATAAAAAGAGATTGAAAACAAAAACTATTAATAATTATTTATTGACCGCGTTAGCTGATTCTGTGAAGTACTGACTTAGATTACGATTTAGAGGGCCGAAATGAGAAGGCCTGGGGAACGCATCCAATGACACATACTATCTCGTCTAACGCGCATGCGCACAACAGTATAGCTGTCATAGCGCTATCTCTTTCTAATTCATTTTGCAAACTGAGTGCCTACTCCTTATGCACTTAGTTACAAACGATGTACCTGTCACGTCTAACATGGCGGAAGTGATGTGTGTGTGTGACAGGGACGGGTACATCGTTTAGCCGTTCGAAGTTCATCAGGAGTAAGCACCCTAGTTATTATTTTAGTGACGTTAGTGTTACGTAAGCTAAGCTGACGGTTACAGTGCACTTACGGAGTAAACATACTTACAGAGTATAAATGTTTTTATTAAGTCTATAAGAATGCCATTTGGTGTGAAAATGTGGAAGTTTTTAGTGATTTTGATGTACTGTGGGGGTAAGTTTATAACAATTAAACTTTTCGGGTAATACTCTCAAAGTGTTGTGTTACTTTTATCAGGCATCTTGATTAGTTAAACCTTAGATTAACTCGTTGTTCTTACTATTTTACTTTTTTGAATTAACATATGGCTTTACCCGCTCGGTTGCTTCGCAAAAAAATGCAAAGAGGGTCGCTTGCCAGTGATTTTTGACCGCCATCTGAGCGTACGACGCGCCGTAATAAAAATTTGACTGTGACTCGCTCCAGAAGCGCACTTCAAATGTTTTAACTGCTCTGAATAGCCATTAAAATAAGCCTAAACATTGTGTCTGTTTTTTAATAGATCTTGTTTCCGTATTTTCCTATGTACCTTGAAACTTTAACTACCCAAATATTAACTACTTGTATGGAAAAATGCGTTTTACTAAAAACTAAGATCGACAAGAGTATTGTTTCTTATTTTATTTATAAACTAGATTAATTACTAGATACATTTAATAACACATGGATATATTTCATGTGGAATAAAATATTTAAAACATTAAGGGAACTACAACTTGAAAAAAAAAAAATGGCGACGTCAACTTTATTTCGTATCGTGTACTAAGAATTAGATTTATAATGTTGTCAACTTGTATTTGAAGGTCGGATGATATATCAGTCTATGGTTTAGAAACGTTTCACGAGGACTTTATGAACTACAACATAAAGTTTAAAGTCGATTAGTAAAAATTGGTTGTTGGAAACGATTGTTGCCAGAAGCAGTCAAGGGTGTTCAATTTTGGAAAAAATTGTTTCCTTAAGCAGTTTATCGGTTACTTAATTGTTTTGTTCACTTTAACTTGATTGTCGTTTACTTTCTTATAGTGCGATTGCACTTTAAAATAAATACCACGTGGCAATTTTACACAGTATATTTATTCCATAGTAAAAAATATACGTTGATTTTCCATTTTTTATATAGATAATTTATATTTTTTTGTGATTTAGCTTTTTAGAAAATGTTTGTCATTAAAAACAATATTTTTAGGAAGTGGACCACAGGCAGGTTCGTCCAGAAATGTAACTGGACACGACATCATTACATCTCAGCGAGGAAGTTCGATACTACTTCGTGCAGGACACAAATATAATAAAGACCGAGAAAATAAAGATGGTTCCTGTACGGTGCACGTACATGGGTTTTAAAATATTATTTACTACAATGAGTTAGCAAGTAGGCTCGCGTATTTGCACTTTGGACGTAACCTACATTTGGCAGTGCATTGACACTGACATATTGCATTGTTCTATGCATTTTATGTATATTACATTTTTAGTGTTCAATTAGACGTGGTTTGAGTCGGACAACTTGCATTTTTATTTAGATTCATCCCGTTGAGCATTCACTGACATTTTCTGCATTTAAGTTTAACTTTGACATTTACATCTGCACTGACATTACTTATGTTAGGGAAGCACACTACAGAGTTGCACCCTACATAGTTTTTTGGTCCTTCGTAACTATTGCAAGTACTATACAGTCCGATACGTCGGTCGATAAGACGCCGCGCGGGATCTGTGTCGTGTCGTGTCATACCGCGCCACGTGTGTTGCCGTGCAGGAGCATTCGGGGAGGTAGCAGCGGTCCAGGTTCCAGAGCGTCACATTGCACTGCATTTGCATACAAGGAGAGTTCCTGAATTTCAAGTAAGATCGTTCATTATTTATCTTACGACTTTACAATGGAGGGTTTAATCGTGCGTCAAGCGGAGATCCTCGAGGAAGTGAAGAGAATCCATTCTAATTTTAAGAAGGATTCAGCGAGCAGGAAGGCCACCGAATACATTCGTAAAAGGCTTGAGAGGTTAGATGTACTATGGGCGGAATGTGAAGAGAAGAACCGGGAGCTGAGTGCAGTAGAGGAGAAAGATCATCAATATTTCACCGGTAACATTTTCGAGGTCATTAAAGGCTGGTACCATGGAACGCGTCAGGAGATTGCAGCGTTCGAGATGAAGACTCTTGCTGGACCCAGTAACGCCGGCCATAGTAAGCTAAATATTAAGTTCGACAAAACCCTGTTCGAGACATCTATAGGAGCAGAGGACAAGCTACTCGAGTTACAGCAGTTGCAACAAGCTAACTTCCGTGCATTCACTAGGTTAGTAAATAGAAACCTAGACAAGGTTAAGGAGAAATGGGAAGTTGAGGATATGCTTAAGACTGTAGAGTTTCGGTGGACTGCAATTGACAAATTACATTTACAAATTGATGGCATATTAGAGGGGAATTCACAGGATTATTATGACGAGTTCTGTCGTTACGAAGATGCATTTACAAACATGAAACGGGCGCTGAACACGAAATTAAACGCTTCTATACATCAACAGCAAACATTGCCTAAAATTGACATACCTATCTTTAACGGCAACTATACCTTATGGCCTACTTTTATGGATCTCTACGTAGAAGCGATTCATAATAATTCAGCGATTGCAAAAACTCAGAAAATGCAACATCTAAAGGGTAGACTTCGCGGTAAAGCGGAAAAGCTCGTGCAGCATTTACACATAGCACCCGAAAATTATGACACGTGTTGGGAAATTTTGAACCATAGATATAATAATAAGTTTCTGTTATTTACCAGAAATTTCCAGGTATTTATGCGTCAACCTAATTTGCAAAAACAATCTGCGTTCGACCTCAAGCGGTTATATGACACTACCAACGAAACAATAAACGCGATACACAACTTGGGCATTGATACAAGCTCATGGGACCCGATTCTAGTTTACGTGTTGTGCGAAAAATTAGACTCTGAAACGTATTCGGAATACATGCAGTCCAGGTCGGATCCGCGCGAGATACCAACATACAATCACTTTATGGATTTCGTCGAAAACAAGTTTATGGCATTAGAACCATTGCACAGGAAAAAGCCAGAAAACGGTGATAAAACTGCATCAAAACCACACTTTAAGTCGCCACATCCATCGGACATCGGACGAAATTCTAAATCACAATCCAATAAAAGTTCAATAAACTACTCTCGCAATTTCCATGCGTCAAACGCTGGACAATTCAGCAAGATTGTTTGTCCATTGTGCAATATAAACCATGCATTATTTCAATGTACTAAATTCGCTGACATGCTGAGTCCGGAAAAAATTGCATTTATAGAAAACAATAAAATATGCAAAAATTGTTTATATGTGCATACTAAGGGTTACTGTGCATCACAGAAAAGATGCAGAGATTGCAACGAACAACATAACACACTTCTGCACAGCGATATTGTAGAGTCAGTGCAAACGCCTTTAGCAACACAAACAGCACCTAAACCGTCGTCATCGACTTCAGCTAGGTCAAATAAAAATCTGCAAAACAACTTCGCATCAAATAATGATGATGAAATATTATTACCAACAGCATTATTGCAAGTAGCCACAGCTGGAGGGGACTACATTACACTAAGGGCTCTAGTTGACCAAGGCTCACAAATTACGTTGATAACGGAGAATGCAGCACAAAGATTGGGCATAAAGCGTCAAAAGCTGAGTGCAAACATAAGTGGCATCGGTACTTTATCCAACAGGAGTAAAGGAAAGGTCCGTCTATCCTGCAAGTCCTTATATAACGATTTCCAGTTTACAACGGAAGCGTTAATTATGACACGGGTAGTAAACAATCTGCCTAACGTTACATTTGCAAAGAAACCTTGGGCTCATGTGACAGACATCACACTAGCCGACCCAGATTACAACTTATCTAGGCCCATTGACATACTTCTGGATGCACACGTATTTTCCGAAATACTCATGAATGGCTTAGTCAAAGGGGAGGTTAATGAACCCATGGCTCAACAAACACGGTTAGGGTGGATATTGTCAGGCAATGTCACCAAAACATTTAATTGCAACGTCGTAGTTAATGAAGTTAACGACTTGTCAAAATACTGGGAAGTGGAAGACATCAATGGAGATGCATGCAATTCTATGACATCAGAGGAACGATATTGTGAGGAGTTCTACACTGCAACAACCAAGCGATTAGGTGACGGCAGATATGCAGTTCGTTTGCCAATGAAGCCTAATTTTAATCAACTGCTGGGCAAGTCAAAGCCACGAGCTGTTGCACAATTTATGCAATTAGAAAGGAGATTAGGCAGGGATGACAAATTAGCAGACAGTTACATCAAATTTATGCAAGAGTACCTGGAAATGGGACATATGAAGGAGAGCAAACCTGGCTGCAACATGGCATGCTATTTACCTCATCATGGAGTCCTAAAACAGGACTCAGTGACATCAAAATTGAGGGTGGTTTTTAACGCCTCCCAGAAAACTGACACAGGTTACAGCCTGAATGACTTGATGGAGTGTGGCCCTAAGCTTCATCAAGATCTATTGACATTATTATTAGGATGGAGGTTATACAAGTACGTCTTTACTGCAGATTGTGAGAAGATGTACCGCATGATCCTTGTCCATGAAGAAGACCAACACTTACAAAAGATCCTGTGGAGGGAATCCAACCAAGGTCCTTTAAAGGAGTTCCAGTTGTGCACAGTGACGTATGGCACCAAGGCAGCACCATTTCTAGCTCTTCGAACGCTGAAACAGCTTGCAGACGATGATGCACAAAAATACCCGTTAGCAGCGGATGTCATTGGTAATGAAATGTACGTTGATGACGTCCTAAGTGGCAGCAACTCCCTCGAACGAGCACAAGAAATTCAAAAGCAACTCATCGACATGCTGAGTGGAGCTGGCCTTACACTACGGAAGTGGTCAAGCAACGACCAGGCCTTGATTGAAAGCTTATCTTCTTCAGATCTAAACCAAACGACAATGCATTTTACAAACGATGGAATGACAAAAGCCCTGGGGGTCCAGTGGAATCCTACAACAGACACATTTTCGTTTACAAACAAAATACAATTTGACAATAAAAACCAATTGACAAAAAGAAAGCTACTGTCGGAAATCTCGAAAATTTTCGATCCACTGGGCTGGCTAACACCTTTGACAGTAAAAGCAAAACTGCTGTTCCAAAGCGTCTGGCTATCGGGATGCGAGTGGGATGACACCTTACCTGACAGCGTGCAAGAAGAATGGAAGCAGTTTACTAGCGATTTACACAACATAACCGAATACCAAATACCAAGGTGGCTGGGAGATATTACGAAACCGTTCCAAGTACATGGGTTCTGCGATGCGTCCGTAAAGGCCTACGCATGCGCTATATACCTGCTGACAACAAATGACAAAAACGAGCCTGTGACTAGACTCATCGCTGCAAAATCGAGGTTATCGCCAATCAACAAAAAATTGACTCTACCGCGACTCGAATTATGTGGAGCGCTACTACTTTCACGGCTCATGAAAAAGGTCCTGACAGCCTTTAAATGGGACAATGTGCACAAAAATACATACGCCTGGACGGACTCTATGATTGTATTAGGCTGGCTGCATGGGGACGTCACAAAATGGAAGTCGTTCGTCAGCAACAGGGTACAGCAAGTGCATGACGTAATTCCAAAACAGCACTGGAGTTATGTCAAGTCCGAGGAAAATGCTGCAGATTGTGCATCACGCGGAATCAGTTGTTCCCAACTATTGCAACATTCTTTGTGGTGGCAAGGTCCCTACTGGATGAAAAATTACAATGAAGATACTTTTGACAAAATTACAATTACACCGATAACATGCGAATCAAAACAAAAACAAATGCAAACGTATGTTGTGAAATGTGAACCGTCTTCAATAGTAATTGAGTTATTAGACAGACACAGCGATTTGACTCGTATTACAAGGGTCATTGCATGGATGAAACGTTTTATAAACAGCTGTTCGAACACCGACACTCATCGTACTACTACTTATTTGACATCTACAGAACTACAAAGCGCTGAAAACCTAATAATGAAACATATTCAATTGCACGCCTTCAATGACGAGATCATGAGATTGAAGGAAAACAGAGGTTTGAGCACAAAAAGTAATCTTTTAAGTTTAAATCCATTACTTGACAAACATGACACACGTCTGCCATACGAAGAATTTACCACTCTGCTATGTCAGATAGAAGCTTGCTTGAACTCACGACCACTATGCACCGTTTCAGAGAACGCCGAAGAGATAAACTGTTTAACTCCAGGACATTTCTTAACCGGCACATCACTCATGACAATTCCAGAACCCGACATGGACAAGACTTACCGTTCAAACACGAGATGGCAAATTGTACAGCAAATTAGCAAAGATTTCTGGAAGAAGTGGTCGCAAGAGTACCTCCAACAACTACAAGCAAGACTAAAATGGAAACGACAGAATATTGACATAAAGAAAAATGACATTGTATGCATTAAGGATGAAAGGTTACCTGCAGGAAAATGGGCACTGGGTCGTGTAGCGGAGTTACACCCTGGAAAGGACGGCCACACTAGAGTTGTGACATTACGAACTGCAAAAGGCGAAACTAAACGACCTATTACAAAACTGGTACCACTAGTGGAGGCTGAAGAGCAAAACAATCCTGACACTGACAAACTACCCAAAAACAGGCGAAACCGAACTAAAAGGCTTAGCAGGAACAGTTTGGTATGTTATACGCTGATGCTAGTTATGACATTGATAACACCTACTGTCCAGCAAGATATGAAACTTACTCAATTGACAAAAAATCAAACACTTTACTTTGACAAGATTGCAGACCTACAAGAAATTAGAGATGAATGGAAACTGGTATTCTATTACAATATGACAAATTACTGGCGCAATGTGGACACTTTGCAAGTATTCGTATCTCACATAAAGCAAGCTCGTTGCGAAGAGTGGATGATGCAATTTCATGTTTTGATGAACCAACTTGAACAAAGCACGAGTGAACTAAATTATTACAACGAATTACTGAGGTCCCAGCGGATAATTCAACACAGGTTCAAAAGAGGATTAATCGACGGAGTAGGATATGTTGCAAATTCGTTATTTGGAGTGTTAGATCAACATTTTGCAGAACAATATGAACAGGATATTGACACAATCCAACATAATGGAAATCACCTACTTCAATTGCTTAAAAATCAAACAAGTGTTCTGGAAACCGAGAACAACATTGTACGGCGTAACGAAGCAACAATGGTGAAGCAGTTCACTTTAATCAACGATCACCTCACGTCTCTAGAAAACAAAACGCTCAAAGATAAACTTGAGAGCTCACAAGCATTCTATATCATTACATCGGCCATAGCTGCAGAAAGAATGGCCCAAAACTTAAAAGATATTCAAGAATCACTCATCAACACCCTGACAAATATGTACCAAGGACACATGGACGTGCATCTATTATCACCAACCCAATTGCAAAGCGAACTAGATAGAATAGCTCGACTACTACCTCGCGATTCTACACTACCTGAAGTTCATAATGACATAAGAGACATCTACAGGCTGTTCAGAATACATGCGCGCATAACAAAGCACTACCTGTTGATGGAAATAAAAGTACCGATATTAAGTGATGCCCTATACGAACTTAACAGACTTATCAGCATTCCTCAACGTATTGACATAAATCGGGTAATGTATGTTATTCCCAACACTGCATTAATAGCATTTAACGCCAACCAATACTCATTTATAGCTCTAGAACAGTATGACATTAATGAATGCCAAAAATTACATGACAAAACTCTACTGTGCAAACTAAATCACCCTATATACAACACCGGTGATCGTCACAAATTTTAATCTATTTGCGATGTACAGCTGATTCGAGACAACGAAGAACACAGCGTTTATTGCCATACGGAAATAAAAATATGCGCTAACAAATGGGTCAAATTACATAAACAAAACACCTGGTTTTATTATTGTTGTGACACGTGCGAAGTACAATTAGTGTGCGCCACTCAAATGACATCGGAGACGTTACGTCACTCGGGTCTGATAACGCTGAAACAAGGATGCAACTTGCAAGGCGACTCATTCACACTGCACGCATATATGGAACATAGAAGTGACATTTTAGTCAATGAACCATATGCGATGATCGTGCCCACGATCTCTCCAATCAACAACGTAATCAATACCTCGATTCGTAACTCATCTTTGCTTATTGAAACGCACGAAGAGACATTCAAGAAGATTGACACGCAACTACGCTCTATAGAAGAACAGTCTAAGCTAGACACCTTATCCTCTCACGACGTTCATCACTACATTGCAATCTACGTGGCTGCTGCAATTAGCATTGCACTGTTTGTAACATCGGTATACTTTTGGCGAAAGATGGCCACCCAAAGACAGGGGGAGGGTCTGCAAGACGCAAGAAGCAGAAGCAGACGAGAAGAAGATCATGACATCGAGGTCAGGATCGGCAAGATCGAAAAACGGGACTCAAAACTAAACAAAGTGTCGTGTGCTAACCCTACCACATGTGAAGTGAAATTTGACACTGAAAAACATAGTGAAGTGTGCTAATTTATTATTATGACATTCTATTTAACTGACTCTAATGCAAATAATGATTGATCTAAACTATTAATGTCTAAAGTCTACTTTAGACATTAATAGTTTAGATCAATCATTATTTGCATTAGAGTCCTGCATTTTACACTATTCTTTTACATTCTTATTTTATTATTTTACATTTATTTTGGGATTGTTTTATTTAATTATTCTTTTTCTGTGTTGTGGCAATATGTACGGTGCACGTACATGGGTTTTAAAATATTATTTACTACAATGAGTTAGCAAGTAGGCTCGCGTATTTGCACTTTGGACGTAACCTACATTTGGCAGTGCATTGACACTGACATATTGCATTGTTCTATGCATTTTATGTATATTACATTTTAAGTGTTCAATTAGACGTGGTTTGAGTCGGACAACTTGCATTTTTATTTAGATTCATCCCGTTGAGCATTCACTGACATTTTCTGCATTTAAGTTTAACTTTGACATTTACATCTGCACTGACATTACTTATGTTAGGGAAGCACACTACAGAGTTGCACCCTACAGTTCCTGTATCTGGAGGTGTTCGAAGAGGACTGTTTGCAAGGCAAGATTAATTATTGATAGCAATAACTGCATCAAACGAGATGACAAGCACGACTGTGAGCCTGATTTTGTATCAAATGAACTGGAGCTTAACTTCGACAAGTGCATGGAAAAAGTAAAAAGTGACTGTACTATACCCATACCAAATGCATTTCGACATACGGTCTCAACCCTTAAAGATAAAGGAATTGACCTCATAAAAAAAATACCTACATATAAAAATATTAAAAACAAATTTTACCGAAAACGGAATAAGTCATTGGGGGTAAGAAAGGTATGTTTTAAGTCGATTAAGAATGTTACTGTGCCCGAAATATTTGCAAACTTTTTACTAGCCGACTACCAAACAATCAATAGAATTTTAATATTCGCTAGTGAAAATTGTAAAACAATTTTAGCAAAACCAAATTTGACCATTTTATGCGATGGTACTTTTAAATTTTGTTTAAAACCTTTCCAGCAGTTGTACACTTTACATGTTGATTTAGGAAGTAGTAAAACTCATAATAATATTATACCCGTTATTTATGCGTTGTTGGGTAACAAAACAAGAGCAACTTACAAAATTTTGTTTCGCCTTATCAAGAGCCAAATTCCTCAGTTTAATCCCAAAACCATTCTACTAGACTTCGAGAAGGCTGCAATGTTAGCAGTCAAAGACATATTCCCTGAAACAAGCGTTAGAGGGTGTTTCTTTCATTTTTCGCGAAGTTTGTGGCGGAAAGCTGACGAAATAGGCATAACAAAATCTGTACTATTTAGAAAACATATAAAGAGGTGCGTTGTTTTGGCACATTTGCCCAAAGAAGCTGTTGAGAATGGTTGGTTGTATATTATGTCTCAATGTCCGAATGATAAAAATATTGTAAAATTTAATGATTATTTTGTAAGAACTTGGTTGAATGAGACTTCCATTTTCGCAGACAAATGGTCTTGTAATTTTAGCCAACACCGCACTACGAACATGGTTGAGAGCTGGCATTCTACGGTAAATAAAAAAATTAATAGCAAACCCAAAAGTATTGCACATTTTTTGACCATCTTATAAGAAGAAGATAATTATTATCAGACTTTATACTTAAAGAAGTCTAATATAACTGCAAAATGTAAAGAAACTTGTGCTATTGACGAGCACATTACCAACACTGTTAACGAATTTATCCATGGGGTTATAAATATTGACTTATGTATCGAACTTTTGATCTTGTGATTTTTGATTTAATTTAGCATAGTCTGTTTATTTTAACGTTTGCTATAAAAATCATTTATAACAAACCATGATCTGTGATTGTATAGTCTGTGATTAGTTTTATTAGTAGGTCGTCAGTAATAACTTAGCCAATTGATGAATCTACTTATTGATAGTGTTTAGCGTTTTTTGTAAAAATCATTTACAACCATATGTGATCTGTGATTTTATAGTTTCTAAGACTCTTTCTATGGTTCCTAAGATTGATTTTATTAGGGAGCAATAATAAGTCAGTTTGTTGTCAATTACTATGTTTAGCTTTACTATTTTATACTTACCAATATTCAGTATACGAGTATGTGAGGGGAGTGTTTTCGTTGTTTCTATTTTATTTACTTAGTTTTTTACAATTTACATACTAGATAATAAGATAATAAGCCAAATTCTCAAATCAATGTGATATTGTTGATAATTAGTAAGGGAAATACTACTAATAATTTATATTTTGTCCTGTTGATTTATAATAAACTGATTTCAAAACGATGTATATTTTGTTTTATTTTAAAAATCAAATTTCATAAAGTTTCTTATACATTTATAGTAGGTAAGTACCTAACTAAATTAAATTTGTTATAACGTTTTTGTAGCTGACTATACATTAAAACATCAAATTATATAGACGCGCGAGTTGACGACAAAAAATTTAGGCAAAATCGAAAAGTGCCAACTCGCGCGCGCTCGCGAGATTCGCGCTCGCCAGTTGACGATTAAGTCATTTTAAAGCTATTGATATAAGCTTTTCCGTAGCTTACGCTTTTTTTTTTTTGGGAATGGCATCTCGCAGTTCAACCTAGGAGGTTGTCGTCTGCTTAACCGGACAAACCTGTGGGTGCCTTAAGAGTAAGGCCTCCAGCCAGGGCATAAAACTTACAAACTAAGCGACTACACGCTAAGGGCACCCCCTGTGGGGTACGAGCCTCGGCTTAGGGCGTCGCTGGGGGAGGACTGCATGGGGACAGGCTGGATCTGAATGATATCATTATTTAGGGGCTGATTTAAAACTACTGGCACAGCATCGCGGGCTGGCTCGAGCGAGGGTCGGGGAGGGCATGGACCGGGACATCGCGACGGACCTCGACGGCGAGGTCGGAAAGACGGCGGTTTGTGTCTAAACTTTTTAAGAGTGCTAGTCTCTTTGCTACTCTCCTGGAGGAGGGTGATAGCATCATCGGGAGTGACGAGGGTATGCCGAGGACGGCGTACTGTACTAATGCGCGAGGGTTCGTAACGGGCGGCCGCTGCGATCAGGGGATTATGGTGTTTACTGGCGTTATCGAAGAAACACTTCGAAAGACGTTTCATAAACTGAAGGACGGTGGGCATTCTAAGGTCTACGTGTAGACGGTCATTACGGACATAAAAAGGGGCTCCCGTGACTTTACCTAAGAACCGGTTCTGCAAGGTTTGCATCCTATGGATGTACTTAGGCTTGGTGTGAGCGTACACGACGCAAGCGTACGTCATAATGGGTCGGATCACCGCGGTGTAAAGGCGCAACTTGCACTTGAGTGACAACTTGCTTTTTGTCGAAATCATGAAATGAAGTCTACCCATAGCAAAGGCAGCTCGGTCGCGAGCTGCTTTGATGTGCGCCGCGAAAGACAGGTGGTTGTCAAGTAAGACTCCTAAGTACTTGGCTTGCTTCTCCCAAGGGATAGGCTTACCGTACATAGTGATCGGGCTGAGGGTACCTTACGCCAGTCCAATATTATTATTATACACTAGCTGTTCCCGCGACTCAGTCCACGTGGAATGAAAAATTAATGTTGCTATTACTTTTTTTAATAATAATTTTATTTTTTCTAAAATAAAAGTAGCCTAAGTTACTCCTTATTACATCAGCTATCTGCCAGTGGAAGTGCCGTCAAAGTCAGTATAGCTGTTCCGGAGATTAACCGAAACAAACAGACAGACACACAAAAATTGAAAAAAGAAATATTATTTTTGTATTATGTACCGTATATACATTCATATGCATGTAGTAAGAAGCGGTTTTTTTACAAACTTCAATTTTATTTATTTGTATGTAGTTTATGTATGTATGTATTTATATATATATAGATGTATAGATAAAATCACGCTTGTGATCCCAGAAGAGTTAGGCTGAGGTATATCATAGTACACGCACATTTCGCCATTTCTGTTAGTCCCATGTAACAGGGTGAGCACATTAGCTATAGGGGGCGAAGACAAGTCAGACAGCTGGGTTAATGGTCGAGTTTTAATTTGGACTGTTTCTTCTCATCATCTGCCTAGCCTCTCCCAAACTATCTTGGGGTCGGCTTCCAGTCTAACCGGATGCAGCCGAGTACCAGTATTTTACATGAAGCGACTGCCTATCTGACCTCCACAACCCAGTTAGTGGGTAATACTATACACCTTGGTAAGACTGGATGTCAGACCTTTGGCTTCTGACTACTCGTAACGACTGGCAAAGATCTACAAATGACAGCCGGGACCAACGGCTTAACGTGCTTTCTGAGGCACGGATGTAACTCGGTATGTAATTATGGTCACCTCCTCGCCAAGCATGGCTTAACCTTAAAGATCGACCCATACGGCTGTTATGCTCCTCCTCCTACTTGGACTGTTTCTTCTATAGTTTCTTCTTATGCCATGGAATTGTGACGAATGGTAAAAATAGCTGTTCTTTTCACCTTGTATTATTATTCTTTACCAAACCGCAACAAAGAGAATTATGAAGGGGAGGTTATATTTTAATTTAACAGAGTCAAGGCGGGCTTATCTTGCTTCTTTTGTAGAAATTCGCAAAAGATACAGGGGTGCCGGTCCTCGTAATAATTCAAGCGGTTACTGAGGTCATTAGAGATGTTGCTGTCATAATTACTACAGGTGGGGTGCATTTTAGAGATGGGATAAAGGAAAAAGTGGTTTTTAACAAGGGTTGGGGTGTAAGAGGGGATTAGTCAAAACTCTCGTTTGGAAAAGTCAACGTCACCTGTGCAACCTGCCTCTGAGGTTTTGAGTTGCTTAATTATGTATGTTGTGTTTTTTTACGTTTGGCTATAAAAAAGGGTGTTGTATCCTTACACTTAATAAAATATACGCGAAGTATAAAACTCACCTGTGTAAGTTTAATGATCCATAAGAACAAACCAAAAAAAGAACACTAAATATGTTTGACTGGATACAAAATTTTTCACCAGACTGCACACACTACACTCTACCAAAATTTGGCAAAAAAACAATTAAAACTACTACTTTTGGCAACCCTAATTCCGTCCTGTCAGCTGCACAATTTTTCACTTTGCCAATTTGTCGCAACACTACAAAATTGTCGCTGTTCCGCTGCTCCATATATCTAGCAGTCTTGTTACTGAACGAAAGTGTTCCTAACACTTTTTGCTGCCGTTCGTACCAAAAACGTTTCGTCGTTAAGGTAAGGTAGTTTTTGGACAAATTGCCGGCAGGTACGTAGTAAAATATGTGGCCATGAGTTTTTGGATATAAGGGAAAATAGAGAAATAGACCTGTTTATTTTGATATGGTTCATATGAAAAGGCGCACACAAAAATAACATACATAGATCTATACGAATACTAGATGCTGTGTTACTTCGTTCGCGGGGTTTTGCTTTTTTTTATGGATTTGAAAATTAGATGTTGGCCGATTCTCAGAATTACCCGATATGCACACAAAATTTCATACAAGTCGATTCAGCCGTTTCGGAGGAGTATGGTAACTAACATTGTAACACGAGAATTTTATATATAACACAAGATATTGTGGTTTCACGGTCCCATTGTTACTTCCATACTTTTAAAATTATAAATGCTAAATTATTTGCTGTATTTCCTGGCACCTATGCCAGGAAATACAGCAAATAGTTAAGCATTTTTCACATCAGGATCACATCCTGGATTACGATATAGGCTACTCTTTAGCCAGGCAGTACGTTCTCGTAGAATTATTTCTTGGTTTCGGGGCATATGCTGAAAGCACGTTAAGCCGGTGGTGGTCTCGGCTGTCATTTGTAGATCTTTGACAGTCGTTATACGTAGTCAGTAGCCCGAAAGTTTGACAACCAGTCTTACCAAGGAGTATCGTATTTTATAGTAATAACTGTTTTGTTGAAGTTCGATAGGCAGTCGCTTCAGTTAAAATACGAGTACTTATTCAACTGCATTCGGATAGACTGGAAGCCGACCCCAAAGAAGTTGGGAAAAGGCTAAGCAGATGATGATGTCTAAGTGTCATGTAACATTCGGTGAGCCTATGCCACCAACCGGGTATAAATCCAGATTCAATAAATCAAATAATCTGCCTTTCAATTTTCGATATTCCCCTGGAGGTAAAACACATTCAAAAGCATTCAGCTTGTGCCCTATCAATCATAACAAAACAAATAGGGCATTAAAGAATTTGCTCTAAGTAATTTGAAGGCCTATTCCAGTACATAAATAACTATTAAGTGCATGATCATTCCATGTCTAGACAGATATTATATTATGTAATGCTAAACAGAAACTTAGTAGAAAGCCTAAGTAGTTTGTTGCTCAACAGTTTGAATCATAGATTTATAGCAGAGTTAAATAATGTCTTATCATGACTTGTTTAGCCTTCTCCCAAAGTATGTAACAGCGTGGACACGGAGTTTTCGTTGCAGCATAAATTGCGACGCATAGAGGCAAACGTTGGTCCCAGCTGTTCCACCGGCTGGTGTGGCTTTGACAGTCGTTACATATAGTCAATGGATCGAAATTCTGAGAACCAGTCTTACTAATGAGTATTGTATTACCCAGTAGTAACTAGGTTGTGGAGGTTAGATAGGCAGTCGCTCCATGTAAAATACTGGTATTCAGCTGCATCTGGTTAGACTGAAATCCGATTCCAACATACTTGGGAAACGGCTAGGCAGAAAATTACGATAATCCTTAATTTATTACGCAACGTCAACAGTAAGTATGATTAAGAATAGAAGCATAAATCCTTGAACATAATTGTAAGAAGAGTAAATAACAAAGACTTTTATCAAACAACAGAAACTACTTGTGATGTGAAGTATCCTTGACCGAGTTTACGGATCAGGCTCATAAACAAAACATCGAGTAAAAGATTTGAGAGCCTCCAAAGTTTTGTTACGACATAAACCATATTCTAACTCATACATACGATAGTTTGTCTGTCTGTGAAGTGGTGTCGATTGTAAGATTCGAAGAAACGCTATTTCAGGGAAAAAACGTGTTTTGTTGCAACGAAGAAAATGTTTTTTTTTTGTGAGTATGCCTCAAACGAAATCTAAATTTAGTAAGTATTTCTTAGCAAGAACGGACGTGTCTGATGAGATGACGAGTAATAGAGAAGTATGGAAGAAGAAGATGCTGCGCCGACCCCAAATGAATTGGGATAAGGGCCAGAGAATGACGATGATGATGAGGTAAGTGTCTCTTAGCCGACTAATTACTTTGACAAGACACATCGAAACAAACTCAGAGGTCAAAACAAGCCCATACAATAGTTTAATACTCAGATCATATTTCAGGATCATACCATATCGTCTGAGGTGGTTTCTTGAAGAAAACACGTGTATCATGGTGCGTTTGAGTGACTTGGTTAGACACGCAGAAACCAGTTATTGTATAGCTCAGCCTGCTCAGCTAAAAGAAGCTTTACGATCTGACGATTAAGAGTATTTGGTTAAGTAAACCCCTAGACTGTCATGAAATCTTTCCATTTATCCAGGCAACAATTTGAAGAAAATTAAAGGCATATAAAATAATCATTTGTGGGTAATTGCAAGTGTTTCTAATATATTATTTAAAAGTAAGAAAAACTTTTCTGATTGGTTTGGTCGATTCTCTCACATGTATAATATCAAGTACTTAAATCTTTCGTATCCATCAAAGAGAATCTAGAAAAGTATACTTCACGGACAAAACCACAGGCATTAGCTAGCAAGACAAGCTCATAACCTAATGGCAACGGTTCACCTGTAACTTACTATTTTATAGCGCGCTTAACATTTTTGATACGCTGAAAGTATCAAATATGTTGTCGGGCACTATAAACCGCTAATCGGTACTTAGTTCTCCATTTGTTAGATTGACCCTCCATGTCAGAATTGTTATTGTAGTTTTATCTCTGTTTGGATTACTTATAGTTAGTTTGTTGGGATGTGTGTTTGTTTGTCCAGACAAAAATGTACACACGGCTACACATCAAGCAATACATTTCCAGTATAACGTGGCCTCGCTTTGTAGAGATTTTGCGTCCAATGAGAGACCGGCACTAACTGGTTTTGTGTAGCTAGATTGGCCGCTGTACGTACATAGTGTGATTTGATTTTAAGTTTTGCGGTTGAGCAAGTTAGTTTCGATTACAATGTGAAGTTTAATTAAGAGCGTTTACACCTTACGGCATTTCATACAAACTTTCAAGTCCTTGTTTTCCGAAATAACTGAACTGATTTTAATGAAACTTTATACGCATAAGCAGGATACATAGGTCTAAAAACTTTTTCGCAAAATATTTTCGAAATGTTTTATAAAAAAGGTAATTGAATATTTCTGTTTCTATTGAAAATTTTTAATCGGTCTAATTGAGCTGTAACACAATTTTTCGAAAATGTTTTAGATAACTTTTTAGATCTATGTATGCTGCTTATGCGTATGAAGTTTTATTTAAATCGGTTCAGTCATTTCGGAAAATAAGGACTTGAAAGTTTGTATAAAATGCTGTATGGTGTAAACGCTCTTAACACAAAAAACGGGATTTTTACGAAGGTTAGTAAGTTACAATTTTCTCTCGAGGTATGGCAAACCATGTGGAATTTTGTATGCCATCTGGTATATTATGTCATACTTGTACATGCATGTGCGAACATATCCGCAGGATAAAACAAGTTCGTTTTTATAAGGCGTAATAGTTACTAGAAAATAAAAGTTATTGGCGACATGTAATGTTTTTCTGCTACGACTTAAGAGATCAATTTTCCAATTATTGTCGAAATTATTACAGTAGGGTGTCGTGAGAAAGTCGTCAAAGACTAGTTATATCTCGAAAACTACTTTTAGGACATTCATACGTAGTACTTTTTAGGGTTCCGTAACCAAAGGGTCAAACGGGACCCTATTACTGAGACTTCGCTGTCCGTCCGTCCGTCCGTCCGTCTGTCACCAGGCTGTATCTCATGAACCGTGATAGTTAGCCAGTTGAAATTTCTACAGATTTTGTATTTATGTTGATGCTATAACAACAAATACTAAAAACAAAATAAAATAAATATTTAAGGGGAATTTTATGGAAGCCCCATACAAAAAAGTGATTTTGTTGTTCGAACCTTTCATGCGCGAGTCCGACTCGCACTTGGCCGGTTTTTTTGATGATATAAACTTGAGGCTCCAGGATACAATAGTTTTGTATTGTGTTCTGTGGTTTAATACATAATGGGTTATTGAGTAATAACGTAACATAACATCACGCCTGTAATCCCAAAAGGGTTAGGCAGAGAAGTACCTTATAGTACACCCACATTTCGCCAGTCATGTTTAAGTTCCTTGTAATAGGGGGCGAGTCTATTACCATCAACCCGGCACAAGTCTAGACTCCGTGGCTACGACTGAAAAATTTTAATTCACTTTGTCTGACCTGGATATCCAACCCAGGACCTCATGCTCAGAATTCACGCTTGCGTCCACTAGACCATCATCATCTGCCTAGCCTTTTTCCAAACTATCTTGGGGTCGGCTTCCAGTCTAACCGGATGCAGCTGAGTACCAGTATTTTACATGAAACGACTGTCTATCTGACCTCCACAACCCAGCGCCTGGGTAATACGATACCCTTTGGTAAGACTGGATGTCAGATTTTTGGCTACTGACTACTCTTAACGACTCGCGACTGTCAATGATCTACAAATGACAGCCGGGACCAACAGCTTAACTTGCTTTCCGAGACACGAATGAAACTCGTTATGTAATTATGGTCACCCACCCACGGACCAACTTAGGCAAGCATGGCTTAACCTTAACGATTGACCCGTGCGGCTGTTATTATTTAGCCACTAGCTCCTATATTCCACTAGACCAACGAGGCATTATTGAGCAGCAGCAGTGATTGGCAAGTATTGAGTAATATGGTGTAATATTTATGATATGAACCTTACAACATCAATATTTTTTATAGTGATTTTTTATGGCACTTTGGTGAAATTTTACTGTCTTGATCTTTATGTCTGAAAATGTTTTCAGAGTCTTCAATTTTTCTTTTCACTTGTTTTTTAATCGCAACTAGCAACTTTTTCCGCTTCACACGTTTTTACGACACATAAAAACATTGAGATTCCTTGATTGCGATTTTGTTAGGTTATTTTATAAGACCTTGATATTCATGCATTATATTGTGGAATTCTAGCATATAACAGTCAAAGGGTGTCGCGGCAAATCTCGAAAAACATCTAACGGGCCGAGCTAAACAAATCCAACGATCAGTAGTCCCCATTGCCCGTGAATTAAAAGAACCCTATTTATTTCAAGTACTCGTATGTATGTGTTTATATAAACGTCTAGTTCTCTACCACAAAAGGCATACCAGTTCAAATCGGGATCTCTCAATATACATGCACTTTAAACGAAGCTCTTTACCGTCTCTGATTGCACATCGTTCACTTTCGCGCTCGATTCCTCTCGAGCTCGCAGGTACCCTACCTTTGTTTCCGACTTACTGAAGGCTTCGGGTTTATGGAACTGAAACGTTACGTTTCAGCTTTCATTGATTGAGGCTCGCTTTTGTTATGCATGGGTTGTTTGTGAAAGTCAAACAAACTGTCTGTATGAGGTTCGATTTGCTGTAGATTGAGCGAAGTGTATTTATTTATATTGCATTTTGCAATCACATAAAGTGTTATATAGAAAGATGATGAAATTTTAATATTTTTTTCTTAAAGTTAAGAATAATAAGGGAATACCTTGTGGCTGTAAACCCATCATGGTTCATACGATAAAAATATAATTTTTTTTTGTGTGTTTAACGCTTAACCTGAACTGAAGTAAATAACGTATATATATATAACAGGAGTATCGATATTATGTTACTTGTTTGCACATTTTGAAAAAATGAAAACAAGAAAAATATTTTTATTTTTTACAAAAAGCTTCATATACAATGAATTGTGTTGGGAACCTCGTTTTAGACAAACAATGCCTGTGTTAGGAAACTCCGCTCTTCCATATCTTAGACTAGCTGTCCCGCGCAACTTCGTCTGCGTCACATTTTCCCCGTTTTCGCAACATTTTTCATTGCTGCTCCGCTCGAATTGGTCGTAGCCTGATGATATATAGCCTATGTCCTTCCCTAGGTTGAAATCTATCTTCTTGCCAAATTTCATTAAGATCCGATCAGCCGTTTAGTCGTGAAAAGGTAACAAACAAACAGAGTGACTTTCGAATTTATAATATTAATATATTAGTATGGATAAGGATATTAGTATGGATGTAGTGTTACAGTTAAATATCTTGTTATCTATATAAATCAATATTCTAACATCTTGAGTATGTATCATATTGTGGTCAGAAGCGTGGTGTGCTTTAGTTTGGTGTGGTGTGTTTGTAAGATGTAGTGTGGTTTTGTTTTATAACTGAACGACGTGGGTGATGTTTTTTTAGTTCGAGCAAGGTTTCTTCAAGTACTACATACATCTCATTCATTTCCAGACGACTCTCGTAAAACCAAGAAAGCTAACACAAACAAAAAACGAACTAAGTACACGAAAATATAAAAATTTAAAAAACCCCCGACACAAAAAACCTCTGAAAAGCCAAAAATAAATTAATCCAAGCGTCGTAGCGTCGGGGGTCCGCTTTGTTCTGTGCTTGTACTAAGCGGTCTTCTTAGCGGTCCCCCGACGCTACGACGCTTGGATTAATTTATTTTTGGCTTTTCAGAGGTTTTTTGTGTCGGGGGTTTTTTAAATTTTTAATTTAATTTTTTTTCATGCTTTTTAAACTTATTTTATTTTTGCCTAGCCTTGACTTTCCTACTCCTGGTTAACGAAACCAAGGAAAGATATTAATTAAACAAAATATAAATTGGGGGGGGGGGGGGTGCACCCCCCCCCCTCAGCAATGCCCATGGTGACAAGCGACAACATTTCAAATAGACTACCTGTGAAAGTTTTTAAATCCCTACATCAACTAGAAAAGACGTGATGATCTTCAAACGGCTGAGCAGATTTTCATGAAACATAGCTAAGAACACTCTCGATTAAAACACCTTTCAAACGACACCACTTTTATCCAAATCGGTTCATCCGTTTAGGAGCTACGATGCCACAGACAGACACACAGATACACAGATACACAGATACACAGATACACAGATACACAGATACACACGTCAAACTTATAACACCCCTCTTTTTTGGTCGGGGGTTAAAAAGAACAAACATCACAACAATAAATGTGTTTTCCTACAACAATATTACTCGTATAAATTGCCCTGGCACATAACGTTACCCTGGAACATAAAATTACCTGAACAACAAAAATTACCTATGTCAAACTTAGTATTCAATAGCCCCCGCTCGTACCGATGAAGAATGGCTGCAGAACAAATAAAAGAAACGTTTTCAGTGATTTAGGGCCTCTATCAGGGTACTAGATCGTGGGTCAGTCAGACCTCAAAATAAATAAATGGTGGATTTTTTTTACCAAGGGAGTGTAATGGTTATGTTAGGTTGCCGTTTTCCGTGAATTTCATTGTTTATTGCGGGGCCCAGTATGAATTTTGATTAAATAACATCGATATCTTAATTTCGACGCGTCGTGACATCGTGGTTGGATGATGTGGTTCTTTTTCAATAGGCTCGCCCCCTTGTCCATGGGACCTAAACATAACTGTAGAAATGTGGGTTTTCTTTTAGGTACACCTCTGCCGGACCCTACGGGGATTACAGAGTGATGTTATATCTTTTTATTATTGCTCTTACAAGTTTTGAAAAGCGTGATGTTTTAGACCAATTACAAGTATTTATATCCCAAGATTTTATAGCGCGATACGCTATAAAATATCACACTGGTTCAAAACTTCCTGATTTTTTTATTAATATCAGTGCTTCTTGAGTTTCAGTATTCCTCTGAACCTTATAAAAAAAACAACGTTATAACCCACGTTACACAATATCTCATAGTATTATATTCCGTTTTAGTCCGAAACAAGCCCACGTACAATACGCCAGGTGGCGAAAAAAAGGATGAAAAATAAAACTCTACCCTAACAAAACCATATTAAAAAGTCATTTAGAAAGATAAAGTATGATAATGTTTTTGGAAAAGTTTGTCCCCCTGGTCCGTGCATCCAGGGGAAAACCTGACTAGTATACATCAGTATTAATAACATTAGATATGTTTATTCACGTATTAATATTTTTAATGTTCCATTCAGATTCAATTATGACAATAAAATTATAAATTGCTATACTTTTCATGGCATTATTCCAGTACGTCCATGACTATCCGTTTGGACAGTCCACTAGAAAGCCCCATAAAGCCAGAAGGGGACATTTACGCAGATAGATGGGCCGATTTAAATGAATGAATGAGTGAAAAAGACACAATACAATGCTTTCAGATTTTCAACTAACGACCAAAATAGGGTCGAATATGGAAAATTCTTTGTGAAAATATCAACTTTTATGAAAATTGCTCTTTTATAAACTGTAAAAGGTATCGTTTTGGCAAACGACGTGGTTTCGACGGCGAACGGAAATTTACAAAACGTGTTTTCGATGGCATGGTGCTTTAGCGTAGACAAGTGCTACGAAGGCTACGCTCGTAGCGCTTTCGTAGCGGCCTACGATCACTTCATATTTTTTTGTTCACTTTAGTTTTCCGTCAGTAAATGTATATTATTTTGCATAAAATCCATCCAAAAACAGTTTTCTTCTTTGTGAAATAATACTAACTCATCAGAACAAGGCCCACATTCGACCCGCACCCTACTAACATAATTAGCCAATTGCGGGTCAAACAATGTCGATAGAGTTTTCATTAAAATGTCTGTCACGTACAGAGAATACTTGTTTCTGTCTGAAAAATCGAATTGGCTGATAGCTTTCAATTAGTCTGTGTGTATAAAGACGTTTAATTAATCCTGATAATTAGAGATTCGAGAGGCCGAGATAAAAATGACACGAGGAAGGGTTAAATAGAACTTAATTTAAATTCAAATTTAATTAACTTACTTTAGGTAAATTAAAATAACCTTTGAATGGAGCAATACTTACATGTACGACAAACACATACTATGTAGTCGAACAGACGGACACGTTAGTGAATGTACATGTTAGAAAATAGAAAATTATCCTCGAATGCATTATTTGAACCTCGGCTAGAATTCAGGTGAGAAAGAGGTTGAGAATTTGCAAAGACAATACAGAAAATTCCAAGACGTCAATAAAGAAGAAGAAGTACTTTTCAAAGCATGAAGTGTTAAAGCTCACGCAGACAGGCACGACGCGACAACGCGACGCGGCATGGAGGTTTTGCCGCGTCGCGGCGCCTCGCACATAGGCGCGACGCGTCGCGGAGCCTCGCACACAGGCGCGACGCGTCGCGGCATCGAATCGATTACTCGATCCCGTTAGGATCGAGTAATCGATTCGATGCCGCGACGCGTCATAGAAAAGTGATAGATTAGGATAGTGTTGATCCCTTGATCCATCTGCCGTACGAGAGATTGAATATATTATTATAATTACCTATTTTTGTCTATAAAGGCCATGCTGTGTTGCAGATGATATCTTAAAATTGGATTTTCCTATGGACTTAAATCTTTTTGGATAATATTTTTATGGCTTACTCTAACTTTCAAAATGAAAATAAATCCAATATCTATACAAATAAAAAAGTCGATTTTTAAGTTACGTAATTAGATACAAAACAAATTACCGATCACTTTTTGATATGTTACGATCGAGTAATCGAACAACGAGTTGATGCCGCGGCGCGTTGCTGCGTGACGCCACGCGACAGAGCGCGGCAGGCTCGGCTGCACACAAAATGTTCTACGAATGTTTTGTTTCTTGTCGCGAAGTGTGTCGCGGCGTGCTGCGCGGCGTGTAGGTACACTATTTCTTGTTTGTCTAAATAGTTTTCGTTTTAGAGATAAAATGGAAATAGAAACCGAAATAATAATTCTTATCCAAACCAACTTTTAAATTCTAATCTTAAAACATAACGTAAATAATTCATAATGGAAGTTCATTAACAGAAAAATTGTTATCAAAATAAGTACATTTTATAACACAAATCATAGAGCAGAAGATTCAGCAGAAGAAAATATTTTCTGTATAAAAAATCTCTTCAAAATGCACGAAAACAGCAGCTAGCACACATTCACAATCAATAGCGAACGATGATAGCTATTGTTTGTGAAGCGTGAACATTGTAGGCCTTGAAGATTCCTAAATGCTTGTTAACTTAACTTTGATCTTGTTTTTTGTCTACTAAACAACGACCGATTGCGGGGCCTATGCTGCCCACCCCTACTTAATTCCTAATGCTGTTACATAATAATACTGTAAAACCAAACCATTTAAAGAGTAACCATAGAGTATCTTGCCGGTTCTTCTCCATATGAAACGACATACCCGGACCGTGCACCTTTTGTCGACGTTTTAAAATTGCCCATGTAGGCCTATGTGAAATTTTGATTTTGATTTTTGGTAGCTATAAACCATCAGCACCACAGTTCTTCTGTCATCCGCCTGCCATGCACCACTACTCGAGCAAACATTAACCAGTGTCGGACCATGGGCGAGGCATTCAATATTAACGGCCTTAAATCCTACCAATTATCCATGACATGACACCAGAGGCCGTTTGACCTCCGAATTAATGCTTGAACGTCATAGTATCTCCCAATTGGTTGCAGTCTGTGGATACAGTGATGTATTGGTAGACAGGTCGACGATTTATGTCTGGGAGTATTTGGCTGGTGTCAACTGCCGAATCAATATTTTTGCGCGATTATACAGTAGAAGAACTGACTCGAAAAATTGTTAGAGCATTGCGTTCGTCGTTTGATAGATGACTTTTTCGGAAACATGAATCGTCGTAGGAATTTACAAAAAAATAAATAAAGCAAGCAATAGCAATAGCTTCTTCGTATATGGCAATTAATATTCCAGCTATAATATCCTAATGTATCTGATTATGTAATTCTGAGTGTAATTGTAATTACAATCGTAATGCATGTAATTTTATTTTATTCTATTCTAATTCTTATTTACTGTAATAATAATTGTTGTGTACACTTATGCCTGAAATAAATAAATAAATAGTAAATCAGCTGAATACTTTGGTTAATTTCAAACACTAAACTCAAGCCACTTCATATTAAATCAATCTATAGAACCTATCGAATTATAGACAGAAAATCTAAAGTATCTGATGTATAAAGAAAAATCTATTCAGTACACAGTACGTTCTAGCATCCCTTTAATTTCAGTCCTACATTGTCTAGACCCGTTTAAGTAAATAAAGCGTTCAATCGCCTCGGTCTCGTACTGATTGGTCCACCGAGATGGAATTTGGTATGCAGCATACGTGATGAATGTGGTTTGACCTCAAGTTGTGGAGATACATCATGTTAGGGTTCACTAAACTAAACCTGTACTGTTGGAGAGCAAGAGAAAATAAATTTACTATTTTAGAGAAAATTACACCGTTAATAATACTTGCAACGGGATATTTACCATGTTTATTACTTGTTTCGAGTTTCCGATATTTCGCCGCTGTTACAAACGCCATGATCACGAATAAACACGGGTCACGGGTTTAATAATAAACATGGTAAATATCCCGTTGCAAGTGTTATTGATAGTGTTAGTGACCATGTCAGTTTAAAAACTTATATTAAAATAACACCGGTTTGACCTCTAACTACTGCAATAATTTATTACAGTAAGTAGTGATCGAATGAATAAATTCGATTAAAACGAGCTAGTTTAGTTAGTATTAGTTTGTGTATTGTAGTGGATTCAACGGCGTGGAGGTGGGAATATACTTCCCGGGGATGGACTATCGGTATAAAGAAGGAAAGTCAAGTATAAGATACTAGCTATTGCTCGCGAATTTGTTCGCGTGGCTATTTTTATGTGTTTTTAGGGATAAATTATACATATAAACCTTCTTCTTGTATCATTTTGTCTATTGGTGAAAACTGCATCAAAATGCGTTGCGTAGTTTAAAAGATCTAAGCGTAGACGGCGGATCTAAGTGACTTTCTTTTATACTATGTTAAGATAACTTATATTTGTATATATTGTAATGTGTATACAGCAAGATTTTTTAGTCACCGTCCAAATTTTTTCTAGGTATTATGTATCATTCACAAACTCCATTTTTGAAAAAAAAAATCGATATGTCAAATTTTCACATTTTCATATAAAATCATTTTTTCGAAAAAATTATCCGCTCTGCCTGGTCACTAAGTTAAACCTTAAAAATACTACACTTTTCGCGCAACCATTCAATAGAAAGGGGGCGGCCAGCCCGCGTAGTTACCCAGCGTGTACCTACGCACGGCGCGGCGGTGTCCATGATATCACTCAATATTTTTGTATTGAGTGATACTAAAAGAAAAAACACGTATTCAATGGTTTTCGCCAAAGATTAAAATGTCTAAATTTGGACGGTGACTAAAAAATTATGCTGTATATTGTTGAATTATTTAAAATCTATATGTTTTCTCAAATGGGCTATGTGATACCTGAACTAGAAGAATTTGAATAAGAAGGTGTTTTTCCCAACACAGGCCATGATCTACTATTGTGCTTAATGTCGAAACATAACAGACAGAGTAATTTTCTCAATTTTAGTATTGGTTTATGGATTTACCTCTACATGAATTGATACCCAATAGGTTTCGTAACGCTTCATATAAATGGAATAGGAGATGTAGATTTAGTTATAGATGCATCATAACTTAGAGATGTATTCCATCTTGCTTATCCAACACATTGGTAGTAAGTCTTAGCCACCTTACATTGAGATCAGACAGTGTTGTTTCTTGTGAGCACGGGTTTTTGACGGAGCACCAAAATACTCAAGTTTGATTTGTTTTACGTTTTTTAGAAAAATATCACCATCATCATCATTTCAGCACAAAAGACGTCCACTGCTGGATACAGGCCTCCCCCAAGTCACATTGACATCTTGGGGGGTTTTGCCATAATCGCCACGGTTGGCAGGCGGGTTGGCGATCGCAGTACGGTTGTTACAAAATCACAGAGAACGCTGCTGCCCATTCTCTGGCAAGGCCCGTAGTCGCCTCTTACGACACCCACGGGAAGATATGGGATGGTGCTATTCTTTATGTCCGACACCATACAGAGCAGGGAAAAATATACTAAAACACTTCTATGCTGCTTGACTAAGCTCAAACCTATGTTTTGAGTTCAAAATTGGGACCAACAGTAAAAGGTAGGCTTATTCTATTGAAACTCACCTAAGTAATCTCTTTTTTTTCATGTTCAAAATACCATTACTGCGAAAAAGCCCTCCACACTAAGCACGGTTGTAGTAGTCTCGTGAGAGAGTAATACAACCGGGAGTCTCCTTGAGAGTGTAAGATTCTAACAATTGATATAAAAGGGGGAACTTTTTTTTTTTTTTATTATCAATAGGCCTGCGCTTGACCACTATCTCACCTGATGGTAAGCGATGATGTGGTCGACGGTGAAGCACGCTTGCCTAGAAGAAACCTATTCACTCTTGACTTAAAGACCTCCAGATTGTAGCTATCGGGAAACACAGACTCCGGCAGGGAATTCCACTCCTTAGCGGTACGCATTATAAAAGTATTCCCAAAACGCTTAGTGCGTATGTGTGGGATGTCCACCAAGTACCGATGGCGCATCCCCGTACGTCTGGTAGTCCGATGATGAAACGGGCTAGGCGGAATCAGATCATGCAATTCCATCGCACACTCCCCGAAATGTAACCGATAAAAAACCGATAAGCTGGCAACTCGGCGACGATGTTCAAGGCTCTGGAGCTTAGACTTGACCAGTGCCTCATTGCCAATGAGCCTCTTGGCACGCTTTTCAATCGACTCAAGTGCATCAAGCTGGTATTTGGCAGATCCGTCCCAGAGATGAGAACAGTACTCCATGCATGATCGAACCTGCGCTTGATACAAGTTGAGCAGCTGTTCTGGCGTGAAGTACCTTCTCACCTTTGCAAGGACCCCCAACTTTTTGGCAGCCTGTTGTGCTTTTGCCTCAATATATGAGCCAAAATTGAGGGTTGATGTCAAAGTAACGCCCAGAAGCTCAAGATGGTCTGCTATTGGCACGGTTACATCTCGGAAAGTTGGAGCCGGGTGAAATTGGCTCTTTTTCGCGGAAAAAAGACACGCCTGGGTTTTAGCAGCATTAAAACTGACCAGATTGGCCTCGCCCCATTCGGAGACTGCCTGCAAGGACAGGTTCAAACGCTCCACCAGGGCCTCACGGAGAGACCGGATCTGAGGCCCGGTAGCCCGTGCGTTAGACAGGTATCTCTCAGCAACAGTGCTGTCGTCTGCATACCCAAAGGTGCCGGGTCTTAGCAGATCGTTAATGTGCAGCAAGAATAATGTTGCTGAGAGTACGGACCCCTGAGGGACCCCGGCATTAATATGCAGTTGGTCTGACGAGCAGCCATCGATAACCACTCGAATGGACCGATCTCTCAGGAAGTCTGCAATCCAATCACACAGACCACCGGGCAGACCGAATGAAGGAAGCTTACCAATAAGGCTTTCATGCCAGACCCTATCAAAAGCCTTCGAGATGTCGAGGGAGACGGCAAGCGCTTCCCCGTGACTCTCGATGGCCTCACTCCATATGTGAACGGCATACGCTAGAAGATCCCCAGTAGACCGATTACGACGGAAGCCGTATTGGCGGTCACTAAGGATATCGTTAGCTTCTAGGTATGCTAGGAGCTTACAATTAAGTACACGTTCCATACTCTTACAGAGTATGGACGTTATAGAGATGGGTCTGTAGTTGGCCGGGTCAGCTCGACTGCCCTTCTTGGGCACGGGCTGTACGTTGGCTTGTTTCCAAGCATTGGGCACTTTTCCAGCCTCGTACGAAAGGCGGAACAGGCGTGTCAGAATCGGAGACAATTCAGGCGCACAGGTTCTAAGAACGATTGCTGGTAAACCGTCAGGGCCGCTAGCCTTGTTCACGTCGAGGTTGCGGAGCACCCTACGAACGTCTTTTTGATGGATGCGAATATCCGACATACTCGTCTCGCATCCATCAGGAAAAGGAGGGGGCCGCGCGTCACCAGGACTCAGACGTGAAGATTCCGCAAAAAGAGAGGCAAATAAATTTGCTTTCTCCTCAGCGGAGTGGGCCAGCGACCCGTCGTGTTTCAGCAGTGGTGGCAGTGAGGGACGGCAGAAGTTCGACTCGACCGACTTGGCCAGGGACCAAAACGCTTTACTACCTGCTGGGTAAGAAGCAAGTTTAGCCCCTATTCGGCCAATGTGGTCGAACCGAGCTCCACGCAACACCTTCTTGCAGGACTTGGCCGCCCTGTTGAAGGCCTTCTTCTTCTGACCCACGTCACTCGCTTTGCGCGACCGAGCATCGACCCATGCCAGGTAGGCCTCATGCTTGAGCGCGTCGGCGCGATAACAATCGGCACCAAACCATGGCCGGTCTTCGCTTGACGCTGTTATGTCAGAGAACGGAATATAGTACTCCATTCCCCGACGCAACACATCTGTCACGGCGTCCGCGCATGACGAAGGGTCAGCCGATGAAAAACAAGTAGGCCGCCATGGATAGGATGCGAAGAAAGATCGCATCCCATCCCAATCTGCTGACCTGTACCGCCAAACCCGCCGGGTGCCTCTCGGGCTAGGATCGGGCGGGGAGTAGACGGACACAGCCTTTACCAGACAGTGATCGGAACTACCCAAAGGTGAAGTTATCGACACGGAGTATCGGTCTGGATCTGTTGTCAGCAGAAGGTCCAAGCAATTAGCCGTGTGCGAATCTACATCCGGTACCCTCGTTGCCCCCTGAACCATCTGGGTGAGGTTTAGCGCTAGCGAAAGCTTACGCATCTCTCGCCCAGCATGATCGGTGCACTGGTATGGGAAAAGCCACTCCTGGTGGTGGGCATTAAAGTCCCCCAGTAACACTAATTGGGCGGAAGGGTACCGCTGCTGAGCCGCATCAGCCGCCTCACTGATGTACTCTGTGAGCCTGGTTGTCTCCTGATCTCCGCTGTGCGAACGGTATACACAGGCATAGATAATTTTATCCAGACCTGTGTCCACCAGTGTCCAAAGCGTCGTGAATCTGGAGTCCTCAAGGTTACGGAGACGCCGATAGCAAGCGTCGTCACGAACGTACACACACACTCCCGCGCGTGGTTTAAAATTGTGCTCCAGGGTGTACCCTGGGTAAGATAAGTACGACACGTCTGACGGGCTCGCTATCTGCGTCTCCGTTAGGAAAAACAGCGCTGGTTTCTCAGTCTCTAGGTGGTAGTGGACTGCAGAGAGATTTGAGTGCAGACCTCTAATGTTGGTAAGGTGCACTTTGTGTGGGAGGGGGTGCAGCCGCTGTTGAACTCTAGTTTTATTTTTCCTTGCCATGTTATAAGAGTGAAGGGAGAAGAGGAGAAGGAAGTAAGACGAGGTTCCACGCAGCTAACCTACAGACACGCACTGAAAGGATGCCATCATTGGGGCACTAGTCTGGAGACTGCGGGGACGCCCGAGCCCCCCCGGAATGTCCATCGTATGAACTATGCACATTGTATGTGGCCCAGGTATAGGTATCGGGTCGCCATTTTTATTTTTAAACGTTGCCCACTGTTGGATTTTCTCCTGTATCGTGGGTGCGTTTACAAACATTTAAACTCACATACACAAACAGCCAGACCCGGAACAACTATCTGTAGGCCATACAAATATTGATTCCGAGCGGGGATTGAAACCGCGACACGCAGCGCAGCAGTCCAATGGCTTAACCACCGTGCCAACCGTGCCGTTAGACTATTACAAGTAGTCAGAAGCCAAAAGTCTGACATCCAGTCTTACTAAGGGGTATCATATTATCCAGTTACTGGGTTGTGGAGGTCAGATAGGCAGTCGCTTCATGAAAAATAGCGGTATTCAGCTGCATCCAGTTAGACTGGATGCCGACCCCAAGATAGTTTGGGAAAAGGCTAGGCAGATGATGATATTACATGAGACTGGAACATAGCCTGTGAAATGGGGGTGCACTATAGTGTACATCCCTGTCTTACTCTTAGGGGATGGCTCGCGTGTTTTTTTGTAAAAACCTGAAAATTAATCCGTCGTAAATTAATTCATAAATATATTTAATTTGTTTATGTAGATATCTTATATTTTTTTATCGAGATATCGCTAAACGGTTGGTCGACTCTTCACGTGACCAGAAGGCTGGCCTTTTTTTTGCCCAAAGAATCAGCATTGCTATCCAACGTGGCAATGCTGATGGTATGGCCGTGGTAACGTAATTTTAGTTTTTATATCATAACATAGTATCACGTCTGTAATTCCTGAAGGGAGGGCACAGGTATACCTAATAGTACACCCACATTTAGCCAGTCCTATGTAATAGGGGGCGAGTCTATTCCACCGGGCACAAATCCAGACTTCTATTGAAAAAATCCTAATGGAAAAACCTAATAACACTTGGCCCGACCTGGGAATCGATCCTAGGACTCATGCTCAGAAGTCGCGGTTCTGACCGCTAGACCCACGAGGCAGACTTGTTGACTAGTTTTCAAATTTCCTCTTAAATTGTCCCTACACAAATAACTACAAAAATACAGTATAGGTATGAATTGAACATAATACCTATATATGACTTTGTCGGAGTAGGAAACGAGAACAGCTGCGGATATTGAGATCTGCGCTCGATTTCCAGGCAGGATAAAAAAATGGTGGCTTTGTTTTTTCAATTTCGATCGGTTTGTTTTGGGTTATACAAGGTGTTGTGTTGCATCCTCGTCGAAATTCAGGATGTTGTCACAAAAGACATAAATATTCAATATAAATTACGGTACCTAGTAAATTACTAAAAAACACTGCATTTTTTTGTTGTTTAAATTTGTCAATATTTCAGAATAACCCCCATAGCGTGGTTTAGGGATTATAAAATTATCGAAAAAACGTTTGAGGTTTTTTGTTTGTGTGTAAGCGACGTTATAAGCCAGGGATCAGACGGCCCGTGTTTAAAACACAGGTGGTTCACAGTTACCGATTTCAGTAAATAAATAAAAAAAAAGAAAATTACCTACTCATTTTATTATTGATTCGGGTCGAGAATCATTAGCATAGTTACCTCCTAGAATTTGACGAGGTTGCAAAACAACACCTTGTATAGAAAAATGGACGGTATAAATTTATCATACAAAGAAATATAAAAATACTTAGGGAGGTATTTTTCTGGTGAGAGGCCAGAGGTACTCATGTAGAAATTTAAATATAATTATGGATAGTATTACCCCGTTTATTCATTCTTTTACAAATCTTTAGATTTTTACATATTTTTTAAAATGAAAACCTAATCATTTTCTTGCCCTTATCTCAATTTATATTGGGTCGGCGCAGCAAGTCTTCTTCTTCCATACTTCTCTATTAATTGTCATCTCATGAGACACCTCCTTTCTTGCCATATCATCCTTCACACATTCCATTCATCGTTTCTTTGGTATTCCTCTACTCTTATACCTATAACGAATACCTTTTACAAAAACATAAAAAAAAAAAAATTGTAGCCCACCACATGTGTCGTAAGGAAAGTTTTGAGTATGAATGTGGATGGGTATACGAGTAGAGGAAGACCAAAGAAACGATGGATGGACTGTGTGAAGATGATATGGATATCAACCATAATAGGAGTCTGCCCTCTTCACATAACCGTGTTCTTCAATGTCTCTCTCACCGCACCGACTTCATTCACCGACATTCTTCGTCCAATCTATTTCTCTGTAGAACGCGCTTCCCCAGGAAATCAGGATGGCTACGAATCGCCTATCTATTAAAAAATAAAGTTCAAGAGTTCATTCGGAAAAACTAGCAGTATAGTCACAACGTTAATATTTTCCCCATTGTTTGTCCTTTTATATTAGTATTTATGTTTTGATATACAGGGTGTTTGGTGCATCGTTTGCCAAATCGAATAGGTCGAAAGGAGAGGTCATTTGCTATCTCTTTACGCCCTATAACTCATTCCTTGCCACACCGGTTTTTTTATGACAACTTTTTAATTTATAAAAATTCCAAAATTCAGCATTTAAGGTCAAAAAACAATTGTTTAGACTTACAATTTCGATTTAATTTTGATGTGTACTGTCAAATTCTATCAAATTCAAAATTAATTGCTAGTAACATTTACTTTCCTTTTTTAATAACTCGTAAAGTTATTGTAAAATAAAAATAAACTTAAAACTACAATTTAAATTGCTATAAAAAAAAAGTAAAAACGATCGGGATCTTCGAATTCTTTAAAAAAAGTTCTCTAGTCCCTTTTCCACCAGTATGCAATATGCCAAAAAAAAAGTTTAATACCTTTTAATTTTTAACTAAATGTGTAATTGAGACACTAGGCTGATATTCTGTATGGTGTCGGACGTAAAGAATAGCATCCCATATCTTCCCGTGCGTATCGTAAGAGGCGACCAAGGGAGTTGCCAGAGAATGGGCAGCAGCACTCTCTGGGCTTTTGTAACAACCGTACTGCGATCGCCAACCCGCCTGCCAAGCGTGGCGATTATGGCAAAACCCCCCAAAAATGCTAATGTGGCGACACTTGGGGGAGGCATATGTCCAGCAGTGGACGTCTTACGGCTGAAATGTTGAGGCTGATATTGGATATTACAGTAACAACAGTAGTTTTAGCATAGCCTCAAGTATTAGCCTCAAGTAAGTAGATAGATACTGTTATCTCGTTATTACGTAACCTATCTCTATATTTTTTTTATTTGACCTTAAATGCTGAATTCTGGATTTTTTCAAAATTAAAATTAGTAAGTTGTCAGAAAAAAAACTGGTGTGGCAAAGAATGAATTATAGGGCGTAAAAAGATAGCCAATGACCTTCCCTTTCGCCTTATTTGATTTGGCAGACGATGCACCAAACACCCTGTATATATATATTATATATTTATTTGTAGTATTTTGATATATATTTATAGTACTTTGATATGTATTAATAGTATTTTATATATCCTTTGTAGTTTGTTTTAGTATTATATGAATAATATTCTATAGGTATACACTTATCACTGTTTGTCTCTGCATCACCCAAAGGTTGACTGGCAGAAAATGCCTGTGGCATTAAGTCCGCCTCTGTACTATGTGCTTGAAGTATTAAATAAATAAATATGGCAAGAAAGGAGGTATCACAAGAGATGACAAGTAATAGATGAGAAGTATGGAAGAAGAAGAAGACATGCTGCGCCGACCCCAAATAAATTGGGATAAGGGCAAGAGAATGATGAGTAGCCCACTGGTATCGCAAACAGGGTCTACAGCTAATATTATTTTTATGCCTTATTAATATGTAACTCTAACTACAACTTTATGAAAAAAAATCATCAACAGAAAAGATGTCTATCTATCAACATAAAAAATGCCTATGTGTCTTTAAGTATCTATAAAACCACGCACACAAACACATTTTCATACACAGCGTTGGAAATTACATAACCCAACCTACCCAACTCAATATTAGGTATACTGGAAACCTATCACAAGAAATAGCACAATAAAATCTAAGCGAACAGTAAAATTAATCAAGAAATCACAGTAAAATAAAAGAATAAATCAGCTGAAACTGACAAACAAGACAAAACCATAAAAACATGGAGAAAAAACGAGGTAATAACATGAATTCTTTCGATTTTCGTTTACATGTATTGAGAAACTGGTATTTACATGAACGTCTATTTTATGTGCCTAGTAAAGACATGTTATAGAAAAGTTAAGAAGTACCTCATCTCATTATTCTCTTGCCCTTATCCCAATTTATTTTGGGGTCGGCGCAGTATGTCTTCTTCTTCCATACTTCTCTATTACTCGTCATTTCAGATTTCAGACACCTCCTTTCTTGCCATATCCTACTTCCCACAGTCCATTCATGTTTTTTATGGTCTTCCTATACTCTCATATCCATCGACATCTACACAACATAAGGTGCTCGTGTATAAATACTAACAGCCGCTCGGGTCGATATTTAGGTTAAGCCGTGCTTGCCTAGGTTGGTCCGGGATGGGTGACCACCCATTACATACCGATTTTCCTCTGTGCATCAAAAAGCAAGCAGTTTCCCGGCTTTCATTTGTAGATCTTTGACCTTCGTTAAGTAGTCAGTGGCCCGAAAGTCTGACGGCCAGTCTTACCAAGGGGTATCGTACTACCCAGTACTTACTGTGTTGTAGAAGTTAGACAGGCAGTAATTCTATGTTAAATACTGGTATTCAGCTGCATTCGGTTAGACTGGAAGCCGACACATTTGGATAAGCTCGTTCCACATCGTCGACTTGGTCTCTGTCATCTCTGTTCTAGACTAGAGTTAAGACCAAGCCCAACGCAATTAAAAGAAAAGGTTTCTGTTAAATACGTATAAAGTTGTACATAAACCAAAACAAATGCTTGTATTTAAAACGCATATTGATAAACGCCGAACTTATTTAGTTGCAGCAAATGTATACAAAAAAAAACAACAAGATGAAGCACGATTGCTCTGTGATCACGCTCACTGCTGAAAAGAGCTTAGGAATTAGTTATTTAAGAACGGTTTTTGACCACAGGAGCTCCGATCAGGAAGAAAGTTGGATCGCGTCTGAAAAGTTTTGTTATAGATATCACCAGTCATGCGATAAGTCAAGGTAAAAGCAAGAAAAAAAAAATATTGAAAATTTAAAAAACCCCCGACACCAAAAAACCTCTAAAAAGCCAAAAATAAATTAATCCAAGCGTCGTAGCGTCGGGGGTCCGCTTCGTTCTGTGCTTGTACTAAGCGGTCTTCGTAGCGGTCCCCCGACGCTACGACGCTTGGATTAATTTATTTTTGGCTTTTTAGAGGTTTTTTGGTGTCGGGGGTTTTTTAAATTTTTAATTTTTTTTTTTTTCTTGCTTTTTAAAGTTATATTATTTTTTCTTAGCCTTGACTGTCCCACTGCTGGCCATAGGCCTCCCCTTTCATTTCAATTTTCTCAGTATTGCGTCTCTTCTCGCTAATTAACGAAATCAAGGAAAGATATAAATAAAAAAAAGGAAATTTTGGGGGGAGGGGGGGCACCCCCCCCTCTCAGCAATGCCCATGGTGACAAGCGACAACATTTCAAATCGACTACCTGTGAAAGTTGTTTATATCCCTTCATCAACTAGAAAAGAGGTGATTATCTTCAAACGGCTGAGCAGATTTTCTCGACACATAGCTAAGAACACTCTCGATTAAAATACCTTTCAAACGACACCACTTTTGTCAAAATCGGTTCATCCGTTTAGGAGCTATGATGCCACAGACAGACACACAGATACACAGATACACAGATACACACGTCAAACTTATAACACCCCTCTTTTTTGGTCGGGGGTTAAAAAATGGCCCTTCTTAAAGCATCTTTATATTGACAAAGTCGTAAATGTCTAAACTGAAACGTGTATAGAACTACGTCACGTTATCCGCGAGCCCAATAACTTATCTGATAGACATTTTTATGTAAGGACCGAAAACTATGGCGGTATAGCCCCATATAACTTGGGAAATGCAGCTATGAAACGTACGAGAGAAATATGTATTGTACTCTAGTGCCCTGGTAGGATCGGCTATCGTCATCTATGTAGGTATTTACTATGTATGCATGGAGTTAAAACAGTCTAGCTTATTATTTTTACAAGTCTGTACTTACCATATAATTCTATATTCTATACTAATAATAAAGCTGAAGAGTTTGTTTGTTTGCTTTAATGCGCTAATCTCAGGAACTACTGGTCCGATATAAATCCCGATTTGGACCTAAATTCCTTCAGTCTTAGATAGCCCGTTTATCGAGGAAGGCTATAGGCTATATATCATCACGCTACGACCAATACGAGCGGAGCAGCAATGAAAAATGTTGCGAAAACAGGGAAAATGTGACGCAGACGAAGTTGCGCGGGACAGCTAAGTATTAAGTATATAAGACCAAAAGCTTTATTTAAAAGTCTGTACTTATCTTGGATCAAAAGCTTTGTTTATTTTCAGTGGGTTTTTAGTCAATACTTACTATTTCACTTAAGGGATGTATTCCGACGTTAATGCAAGCGCCATGATCGCGGGCTATCCCGTGAGTATCAGTGTAAGTTTAGTTATGAACCGTGAAAGCTTAAAACAGTGTCTGGGTTTTAGTCGTCACATTTTTGGATGCTGTAGCTTCATTCTAGAGTACCTTGGAGTGCAAGACCATCAAAAGAGTAAAAAAACCGGCCAAGTGTGAGTCGGACTCGCGCACCGAACGTTCGAATAATATGATGTGACTAAAAATTTACGGTTTTCGCCATTTTCCTTTATCTGTGCTATAAGACGTTGCTTCATACGAAATTTCAAGATTCTGAGTTCACGGAAAGTATCCTGTAGGTTTTGATTCCCTTGCGAGTGCCAAAAAATTGCTGCATTTACGGCTGTATCTTTTTTCACAGCTCTAAGGGACAGTAGACTTGAGTATTTGATATAAATTCCTTGCATGAAACCTTCACGCGTTCCTGAGAAAAAGGGTCTTGACGGACAGACAGACGGACAGACGGACGGACAACAAAGTGATCCTATAAGAGTTCTGTTTTTTCCTTTCGAGGTACGGAACCCTAAAAACTTGCCTTTGTGTGAGTATTTTAACCGATAGACATGCTTAGTCAAAACCAGCAAAAAAGATGATTGTAAAAGTCGAAAACCCGACTTTATCTCCAAACTGTCTATGAGTTTTCCACATCAAACCAAACATTTTACTAGAAAATTATATTCGAACTATTTAAATTATCCTTGCTTACATTTCATCCAAACATCTCCTTTCTCATCTCATGACGAAATATCATTATTCAGTTGCCTATGAATACATAATGGGGACTATTCTATATCCAAGGGCGTCTGAAGGTTTTCTAATATAAGTACAAATATTTGAAAACGACAATCAATCATGATATTATTTTTCCATCCATCAAAACATATGAAATGTTTCGAATTAAAAACAAAACAGTTTATATTGGACTCTTTTATTGTTTTTGTTTTAAGTGAAATTTTATAAGTACTTAGGTTTATCTATTCGATTGATTGATTTGACAGATTTTTAATTAAATAACAGTCGCTAATATATTTTACGATTAAATTTTAAGATTTTAATTTATAGAGGTTTTGGTACATCATTTAGATTTTGAGCAAGCGTGGTGATCAATGCTCGTGCCTTTGCTGTATAAAAAGAGTCGTGTGCCCAGCAGTGGGACCTTTATAGGCTGGTATTATTGTTGAGGTATTGTTGTGTGCAGCTCACCTAACCTTATATTTGTAACTGCACACACTAATTATGGGCATTATTACACGAATCGTTGGTTTGAACAGTTCTCTTTTATTCTGCCTACATCATTCTAATATATGGCGACCCTTAGCCAGCAATTAAAATTTTGCAACTGACGAGCAAAACGAAAATGTCTGAAGTTAGAAAAAAAATCCACGAAGATTTATACTGATAGAAGTTTGTGAAGACAAAGAAAATCAAAAGGAAGGAAGCAAAGAAGATTTTAAAAGTTTATAGAAGAAACAGAATCATTACAGAATAATTTGTATGAAGAACTGAAAACAATTAAAACATGAAATAAGTAGCCGGAGTGCCGGGTGCCGGGAGAATGCTCAAGTCTTATGATGAGAGGATATGGAGGGCGCCGGGAGATAAATGGTTCGGGTCCGATGTAGACCAGCTGGGAGTCAGCTCGAGTCCACATCCAACAATCAAGCGATACAAAAGTTGTTCAGTTTGATGGTCTGAATCACGCCCTGAAACATGACCACACCTTTCTTGCAACACGACAATAGGTGTACCTAATACATATGTGAGCTCCTAACTGTCAGATGAGCCATCAAGTATTTACTATACAAGCAACCGCATTGATTAACCGCGCCCCCTCTCCCTTCCCGAATCAGGACATGTCGCCTTTAATTACAAACATTACCAATTAACGCTAGTACAAACACAAGACAAGGATATTATTGGTATCAGTGATTCGGCCATCTTCGGCAAACATCGGCATGATAGCTCCAGGGTAGCCCGCGAAATTCAATTTTCTTTGTTTTATTTTGCTATTTGCAGGTCATGTCAAGAAAAAGTGATTCAATGTGAATTAAATAAACTTCGAAGGTTTTATTGATATCATCATCATGATCAGCCTATAATTTTTCCACTGCTGGGACCCAGGCCCCCTCGCAATGAGAGGGAGTGGGCTGTAATCCACCACACAGGCCCAGTGCGGGTTGGTAGATATCTTGTCATGTCTTCAATTTTTTAGTTCTAGGACATGCCGGTTACCTTACGATGTTTCCCTTCTCCGTTTTTGAGGAAATTAAATGCGGCAGCGGTGATGAAATAACACAAAGTAATGCGCCTGCCTGGGTCCGAACCCACTGCTTACGGCTGTTAAGTCGGGGCTGCAACCACTGGGCCACCGCTACTCTCCGAGGGTTGTATTGATATACATAATTATAATCTTTAAAATCATACAATCAATACAACCCTTCAAGTTCATTGAACCCTGGCGCTTCGACCTTAAGGAACTAAAAGGGAAATGGAGCCCTACTGTGAGCGGTGCTGCCAGTGGTAATGGCCCCACCATGACTTATATTTCGAGAGTCTTAGGTTCAACCGCATGTGTCATTTCTTTCTTCGCTACTGCTCTGAAAACTTTGAGGGTAAACATTACGAGGAAACCAGCATATCCTAGACCTGTGTCACAGAAGTCAGAGTTTTTTTAAACACTTGCCCAATCGTAGGTGCGTTTACAAACATTTAAACCGCTATACAAAACATGCTTAACAAAGTTGTACTTACGAGGATGATATGCCAGTAAAATGACTTAAAGGAAACTTTACAGAAATAGGGAATAATATAAAGTTTCGTGCATTATGTTTGGAACCTCCGAAATTACAAATGCAAGGAATAACATCAATTAATTTAGCTTTCAGCACGCAAGAATTTGAACATGCAAATAATAAACAACAGCTCTCGGATGTAGGTTAACAAATTAAACGCTAAACAAATGATTAATTTAAAAGCCACAAATTTATTCAAATTGAAATACGGATTAAAACAAATTACACAATATTTTAAGTTTGGCAATAACAACAATTTATTTAAATGCACATTGGACCGCAAAATGCTGTAATTATAGAGATCATAGTTATTACCACAAATGTGGTAATTAAACCGTTTAATTGGTGTCGAGTTAAATTTAAAAATTTACGCTCGTAAAATATTTCCCTGTTCCCAGTGAATTGAATAATTCTATTCCTAGTTATCTTCTTCCAATCTTTAGTTCCCATGCTTGAAGGCAGTAAATGTAATCTGCATTTTGATTATATAATATGAATCATTAGATTTACCATTACAGTAATAAGTAATAATGATTTACTGTTTCATCTTGCATGCAAAAATAAATAAATATTTTTACGGAAACAATAAGCCATACTTACTTTAGTTGAATAATTGAAATTATATGTAATGTATATACTAATAGTCAAATGTCTTTTAAAACTTGTTAGTTTTCTATTGAATCGCTGTTTCATCGATATTTTTCTGTAAAATAAATCATTCGTTGCAGGTATATCAGTATATCCAAAAGCTGGCAAAGGATACAAAGCATTAAGAAAATCAGGTCGTTTAAGTGGAAAAAAAAACTTTGACAAAAGGTAGACGTTATGCAGCCATATAAACATTCATACATAATATCACATAGGTATGCATTTAAATAGTGCTTTTGTCACGCGTTTGATAAAAGCCTATCGAAAACGTGACAAAGGATTTTGTTTTGTTTTCGGAACGCAAATTTAAATGCCACCCGATTTTGATAAAAAATATTTTTCGCGTATCTATGCAATATACAGTCTCATAGTCAGATATCTAGTTTACTATACTATGACTAAAACTGGTTGATACGGGCTTTCTAACTCAGGTTGAAAAAACTATAATAAGGTACGCTGAGAATAATATTCTTTCCCATTTTTCCTTTTGGTTTTTCAACTTTAGGCAGCTTTATTTGCAAAATTACATCCGAAGTCTGCGTCCAGAGCTGATTTTTATGTTGTTTAAGTTTGTCAGTATATCAGAATAACCCCCATAACGTAGTTAAGGGGATGAGAAATTATCGAATAAACGTTTGAGATTACTTGTAGGTGTAAAAGCGCGGTTATGGGGCGAGAATCAGGTGGGCCGCCTTTAAAACATGGGTGGTTTTCACACTTACCGATTTCCGTAAATAAGCTTACCCATTTTAATATTGATTCGGGTTGAGAGTCCTTAGCATAGTTACCTCCTTGAATTTGACGAGGATGCAAAACAACATCTTGTATATAAATACGCAGATAAAATATAAAAACACATTAAAACTGATGGAAGTATTTCGACAACGTACAAAATCAACAGAAAATATTCCAATAAGAAAAAGCTAATTATATTGCCGAACTACTAAAATTATCGCAAAACATCGTAAATTATCACAACACAGCAAAACAATAGCAAATCATATTCTAAACACGGAGCTAACAAATCATTCACTAAATATCGTAACGGGGGAAACTTTTATATAAATAATAAGTCGCTCTATTACAGTTTCATTTCTTTTTCTCGTGAATTTGAGCACCACTAACTGAATATAAAAATATTTGTTAAGTTTCGCAAAACAATTGAGAAGTTTCTCCAATCACATTTCGGCTTTTTATTTACGGCTTGTTATATTCAAATGTTTGGATAAACATAAACAAGAGGTTGATGACATGTTGATGGCTTATCGAACGTTAACACGATTTCCTTCATGTTGTTTTACTGGTTGAGGGCTTCAATAAATCTTCCGTTCTATCGTACTGGTATACATACCTAGAATCTAGATACATAAATAAGTTTGATAGATATAACTAGTTTTAAAGCAGTGATAAGTCATAGGTTACGAGTTCGAACCCGCAGAACGCACCTCTGAGTTTTCGGATTCATGTGCGTATTGTATAATTATCACTAGCTTCGGTGAAAGAATCGTGAGGAAACCAAATATGCCTGATACATTTATGCATGTAAAGCCAAGTCAGAGGCCCATGGCTGGCATAAAACTCTGACAACAGGCCAGGTACTAACCCTCAAAAAAGTTAAAAACATCCAGTGATGTCAAGTTTGTCAGCATACTGCACACATTGAGGCGTTACAACGCCTAAACGGCTATACTATATATTACATTTTAAGTACCGTGCTAGTTGTAAGTTTTATAATCAATCTGTATCCAGTCTTATTGCTCTGTATGGCGTCGGACGTAAAGAATAGCACCATCCCATATCTTCCCGTGGGTGTCGTAAGAGGCGACTAAGGGACTTGCCACTGAATGGGCAGCAGTGTTCTCTGTGCTTTTGTAACAACCGTACTGCGATCGCCAACCCGCCTGCCAAGCGTGGCGATTATGGTAAAACCCCCAAAATGTCAATGTGACTTGGGAGAGGCCTATATCCAGCAGTGTCTTTTGGGCTGAAATGATGATGATGATGATCCAGTCTTATTTACTAATAATTTAATAATTAGTGTTTATGGTATTATCGAGTAATATTGTTTTCTTTTTTTTTCTAATCAAGTGTTTCGAATTAATAATGAAGTGTAATATTCGATATTTCCGAATGAAACTAGTCTTAAAACGATGATTGTTGTTTTGTATTCTAAAGTGGGGGTAGCTTTGATGAAATGGTCGACGTCGAATATCTTGGGCAGTCTGAGTGTGACCATCGAGGTGAATAGTCAGCTACCCCTACGACTACGAATTGATGTGTCAATATTTGATAAAAAGTAAAAGTGTTGTGCTGAAATTAAATCTTTTATTTGGAGAATCTACCCTGTTTCCTGATATATACGTCCTGACAGTGTGTTAATGAACAGAGGGCGCAGCTAAAGTTACATTTTATCAGAGACAATGTAAAAATAAAATTAAAGATTGTTTTAGGTTGACATAAGCTACCGAAATAATAATTTATTTATTTATTTATCTTTACTTCATGTAGAACCCATAAAATTGTTAGTATTCTTTAACCTATGTTAGTATAATAGACTAAAACACACAATAACTAATAATACTTAATTACGCCACCTCACAGAGACACCCGGCAACAGTACATGCACCTCGCACAGGTGCCCCATAAGGCGGCCCTCAGTCTTACTAGCAATAACGCTCAGAAGACTGTTAATGCCAATCCTGTGCAATGTCGTAGGAAAACGAAACGCTTTGAAAGCAGTTAACTACATGGTGTAACTAAGACATCCAGGTATCAACTTAAGTGGGAAGGCTAATTTGTGTAGTTTATTACAAACAAAATAAAGGCTAACACTGGTAGTCTTAGTCATGAACTAAACTAAAGTCGGACTAACCACACCTACATTCCGCCCTGTCTATTTATAAATTGACATATGAACGCCTACTTTTCTTCTGTCAAATTTGAAGTAGCGGAAATCTATTATATTTATATATATCTTTAACATTGATTAAAGTAACATATGACATCTTTAGCATTGATTGAAGCAGAATGTAACTAAGGGTTTGACAAAGATAGCTAGCTAGAGGAAGTACCTTATTCCAAGATCAGCCAATGGTGGCCAAGAAATTCTAGGAATACGATTTGGTTGGTGTTTTCAACTGTTGTCATGGCAACAAAAGGTCGAATTAGTTCAAAAATGGTTTTGGGAAGACTCCTTGAATGTGGGTGTGAGACTTGCTATTCGTTAAACCGCAGCTGTTGACTGATCTAAAAGGTATTCCAATTTTGAGTTAGGTAAACCACATTATATTCAGTAGATAGTCACAGAAATGCTCCTTGTTAATAACTCAAAAGCACATAGCTCTAGCTAATAAACAAATTAATAACAATAACCAACTAGAGCTAGCTCAGTCAGTTCAGTCTAATTGGTTTACTCAGCTTTACTGAGCAAAGTGAATAAAGAAGCGACATAGCTATTCTAGTGTTTTATTATACATACCATTCTAATTACGTTAATACCAGTGATTATATCGACAAACGTGAGCTTACAAGGATTAATAGCGAGTCACGTACGCAATGCATAGACACGCTTTGTGCAAACAATCATACAAATAACCGAGACAATGACATCGTGCATGCTATATGGGTCTATGCGTTGGTGACTGAAATACAGATTCGATCAGGCTTTCATGTGATATTTTGCGTTGGAGTGTAAGTTACGAGAAAACTAAATAAAATATGAGAGAGCCCAAGCAAAGATTACACAATTTTAAGTGTATTCTGACTCACTATTATTCTGTATGGTGTCGGACGTAAAGAATAGCACCACCCATATCTGCCCGTGGGTGTCGTAAGACGCGACTAAGGGACTTTCCAGAGAATGGGCAGCAGCGTTCTCTGTGTTTTTGTAACAACCGTACTGCGATCGCCAACCCGCCTGCCAAGCGTGGCGATTATGGCAAAACCCCAATATGTGAATGTGGCGTTGGGGGAGGCCTATGTCCAGCAGTGGACGTCTTTCGGCTGAAATGATGATGATGATGATGATGACTCACTAGTAACATTGTGAATTGAGGAACAAGTGGTGTTTTGTCAATAAGAACCCACAAAGGTTTTTCGCCTAGCCCTGGACAGAGGATATTTGTAATATTAGGTAAGTCCGACGCAGTAAACCTCCTACTAGGATAGCAGTTCTTACTAATATTATAAATGCGACAGTTTTTGAGGATGTATGGATTTCTGAATGTTGGTTACTCTTTCCCGCAAAAACTACTGAATGGATTTGGATGTAATTTGACACAGGGATAGATAATAGTCTGAAATAGCACATAAAATACTTTTTATACCAGCTTACACTTTTTTCCAGCTACTTTTTTTCCAGCTACTTTTTATTACGATCCTGTAGGACGATTACCGAACAAAACGCGAGCGAAGCCATGAGCATAACCCAGTAATGATATAATAGAAGTCTACCTACCATTCCCTAGCTTCAAATAAATAAAGAAAAAGGAATCCCGAAATAAATACAACGATACTGCCAGACGGAAAACATTACCTTTCTAAACAGGCCTTTTAATATGACATTGGTCCCTCTACCCACAATAGGCCAACTTAAATACGTCGGGACTAATGACTTGAAAGTTTTTTTTGGTAGAAAAAAAAGGCGAACTGGGAACGGGCGGGGCTCATTCCGAGTAATTTGGTGAAAGGAATAGATACAGGAGAAGGCAAAAAGTTCGGGGATTTGTGCTGATCTGAATAATAATAGTGTGGTGCCTTTTTGAGTGAATTTTCTAAGGTTTTTAAAAGATTTCTAGTCGAGCGAGTTTTATACATTTGGTAAGGTATAGGGAAACCTTAATCCAAGATAAGATACGATCTACACGAAATCGTTTTAAAAATCTTAAGGTCATCGAAGAAAAAGATGCTGTTTATGATTAAACTTTTAGCTTAAATATTCGCTGATCCTTGATACATTACGAATAAAAATAACATTTTTATTATTTTAGAGATGGTTTTAGAACTATGTCATGATCATTTAACTGTATTTCGAATACTGAAGAACCCGACAATCCATTTTCCCAGAGACGGTGGGACGAGCCGCTCTGCAGAGTAGTTCAGGACAATTTACTTCACACAGCTGCTACTACTGCTGAGCGTGCGCGACTGCTTGCTGTGGGTGAATGGGAGTCGGGTCTTTGGCTTCACGCACTCCCGTCGTCGAGCATAGGCACTTTGTTCGACGACACGACCTTTCGCCTCGCTGCTTCCTTACGTCTTGGTGCCGCCTGCTGCACTCCTCATCGCTGTCACTGTGGTGAAGCTGTCAACAGCCTCGGACACCACGGCCTGTCATGCAGCCGAAGTGCGTGCCGTTTTACGCGGCACGCGAACATAAACGACATCATCCGACGAGCTCTTGTTACCGTCGGCGTTCTAGCTGTCTTAGAGCCCAACGGCTAGGCACGCGACGATGGCAAAAGACCGGACGGCATGTCTTTGTTTCCTTGGAAGATGGGTAGGCCTTTAGTGTGGGACGCAACTTGCGTCGAAACTCTTGCGCCATCACATCTTCCAAGCTCATCGTGCTGTGCTGGCCCAGCCGCTGCGGCAGCGGAGAACCTCAAGCGGCGTAAATATAGTAACCTTTGTGGTAACTATATTTTCGAGCCGTTTGGGGTTGAAACTCTGAGGCCGTGGGGTCCGAGTATTCACAGCCTTTTTAAGGAAATCTCCAAACGCTTAGTTGACGCTTCCCGTGACCCAAGGGCTGGCTTTTACTTTGGCCAGACGCTAAGTATTGCTATACAACGTGGCAATGCTGCCAGTCTCTTGGGCACATAACCAGCTGACAGCGCTGGGGAGGAGTTTTTTGACGCCCTTTTATAGTTTATTCTTTTTGTAGTTATTTAATTTTTTAGTTTCTTAATCCTTGTATATAGTAGATATTTTTTTCATTAATAAATAATTTAGTAAATAAGTAAGTAAAGTGTGAATTTAACTGTATATATCTTTATATTTTTATTTTGTAGTTGGTAGCCAAACTAGTAGTGGATCAGCTGGCCTACCATAACGTCTTAAAGCAGTATTGTTTTACTTTTATTCCAGTGTGGGAAAGAGACGGAGCTATACATTATGTCTAGCACCATCTCTTTCCCACCCTGGAAAAGGAGTAAAACAATAACGTTTTAAGACGTCATGGTAGGCCACCTGTATAGATCTAAGTTGTGACATCCAAAAAAATAATCCACACTGTCGTTTAGACATGTTTTCTCTTGCAATTCGATCGAAAATACCTACACTGTCACAAGAATATTCCCTCTACGCCTTCAAAGTTGTCGTCAAACAAGTCACACATACCGGGTCAACGCTGCTGAAGGCAGAACAATTACTTAATGCCCAACATCCCGGAGGAATTGCTGAGTCCGTGACAAGATCCCGGATTAAACTGTTTGACCAACCTGTTGTTACCGGCCAGTGTTAACATTACCCACTTACAGCATTACACGGTTAGAAAGTGTTGGAAAGTGGTTTAGAGACTGATACGGATGTGAGGAGCAGTTCAGTCATTTCGGAAAATAATGATTTTAAAGTTTGTATGAAATGCCGAAAGATGTAAACGCTCTCATTCAAAAACTTCTTATACTTTTGGATATGTATACCGACTTTCGTTGCTGACCTTCCGAAAAATCTGTTAGGTACATGTGACTTACACATAAGAGGTAGGTTTTGGCGATTATAGGCGTGATTTAATAAGTATGTACAAAATACTCGCAATTCAAATGCTTATGGTAATGTGTCTAGATGATTGAAACGAAATTGTGGCTAATTGGCTGAATGGATTTAATAAGTAAATTAACATTATGATTTAAAATGCACATTACATTTGAAATATTTTATGTTACTTGAATATCATCATCATCATCAGCCCATAATGTTCTTACTGCTGGGACACAGGCCTCCTCTCTATGAGAGGGACTGGGCTGTCATCCACCACGCGGGCCCAGTACACGTTGGTAGATGTCACATGTCTTCGAATTTTTTGTTTCTAGGATATGCCGGTTTCCTCATGATGTTTTTCCTTCACCGTTTTTGAGAGCAGCGGTGATGAAATAAATTACACAAAGTAATGCGCCTGCTTGGGTTCGAGCCCACGGCTTACTGCTCGTAAGTCGGTACTGCCACCACTGGGCCACCGCTGCTCTAGAAAAAATATATAATTAAATAGATAAATTTATATAATAATTGAATATATACAGCCCGAAACGGAAAGGGTACCTATATACATACTGAAGGGTGTGCTACTGTACAGACCATCAAACTGAACATGTTTCTCCATCGGGCCAACATCGTAATAGCGAAAAAAATATCAGCTGCCCCATACATTTGGGTCGAATAGGTATTGAAATTTTGTATGGGGTATTTTCCGTTACACCCTGTATATACATATAAAAGGCAATGTTAAGTGCACTTCGAAAACTACATCATATTAACACAAATATCTCAAATCTTACGCCGAATGATTTGGAGAATAGAAAAGAAGGAACATTTTAAACGACAAGGATAAAAATATTACATTTAGTAACTCAATCCACGAGAGAATAAAACGCTGAAAACCTTGAAAAGATCCAACATCAATGAAACTAAGCAAATAGCTCAGTCGTTCTCGAGTCAACTCAAGACAAAGCTTTATTACAAGTTTTTTTTTCTGTTCAGGAAATGTTTAACTACGTTTTAATATTAAAACGAGATAGTTCTTCCATTGCAAGAACTAGTCGAGTTTGCGAAAAAAGTATAAAATCAGGAAGAAAGCCACAAAACATCGGAAGGAGTGAAACCTCGCACTTGAAACAGTTTCTTAATTAAATTTACTTTAGCAGGGAACTCTGCAACTGGAGTGCGGCCAAAGAGTACGCGGATGATCGTAATTATTAAAAAATAGGTTGTTCCACTTTCAAACTTAAAAACTGTGGTTTAAAAGTTATTTTGGCGGACGTCCGAGTGGATAAAAAATAGCTAAAAGTTGCACGCATCGAACATTGTCTGTCCTACTGTGGGCTGATTTATATTTTTACGTATAATTTTACTGCGCTGTTTCTATTGAAGTTATTTCTAGACAAAGACATGATATCATAGACAAATGGCAAGAGCTTTTAAAGCGTTTCGTAATTCTACAATGACCTTCAATAGGATTAACTTAAGCCTTTCGGTAGCCAATTTCAATCCAGTCCACACTTTATTAGGTCTTCTAGTAATTTTAAATAGTAAGTACAGTTCATTCAGCCAACATCTCTTTCAGTTCTCTCAGTCAATCTTTCTTAATACGATAAATGAAACAGTGTGTAAAAAGAAATCAAATATAATAATATTTTTTTTTCAGTCTGGAATTTTCCTTGCTGCACCCTGTATGACCAAAAGTACCGTGACAATAATTGAGTCGGTAGGTCTGGTGACTTAGTATGTAGGTTTGGTAGTTTGTCGCTCATTTCCAAGCCCCAAAACGTCTCGACTCAATGTGAAGGATGAACAATTACTCCAGTCACTTCAGTCACTGATGAAATGAAATTGAAGAAAACAATTATTATTGTGCTTGAAAGAAAACTTCATTTACACGTGTTTCATCTCTTGACTTGAGAAAGAAGGAAATAACAGTAAAATATACACAACGAAACATGGCTCAATGTTAACTTAAATATATACTGAATAATATACATCTAGGCCTAAAATCTATGCTAAAAGCCTCGACGAACATCTGACGAAGCTTAATTTTGGCGGTTGGTTCAAGGTCCTGATTCAAAAAGCGGTACTCCTCGATACGGCCCGTATTGTAAGGAGGTTCCTGTCTCTGGAGCTCTAATCACCGGTAGCTTGGATCCTGCTCCCAACACCGGTGGAAATCAATTTTTATGTATATACATATATATATATCTTTATTTAAAAAATTATATAAATATATATTAATTATTTTTTTAATTAATTAATGTATTTATAATAATTAATTAATTAATTAAAAATATATAATATATAAATTATGTTTCTATAGATTAATAAACGAATTAATGCACATGTAGCGCATAGTTATCATCATCACCAACTGTTTTCTTTCCAAACTATCATAATCCTATAATGTTCCCACTGCTGAGACACAGGCCTCCTCTGTATAAGAGGAAGTGGACTGTAATCCACCACGCGGGCCCAGTGCCGGTTGGTAGATGTCACATGTCTTCGAATTTTTAGTTCTAGGACATGCCGGTTTTCTCACGATGTTTTCCTTCACCGTTTTTAAGGGCAGCAGTGATGAAATAAATTACACAAAGTAATGCGCCTGCATGGGTTCAAATCCACGGTTTAGTGTTCGTAAGTCGGGGCTGCCACCACTGGGCCACCGCTGCTCTCCAAACTATGTTGTGGTATATTCGAACTTAGCTAGCTAAAACCAGTATTTTACATGGAACAACTGCCTGTCTAACTGGGGAACTAACTAAGAGTATCACTAATTGGATTGGTCTAGAAAGTGGTTACATACTCGGTACTGTAGAGACAGACACCCAACAACAAAGGTGTTTGATATTCCCGGAGACAAAGTTCATATTGTGTTGCCTTAATCTGGAAAAGGGTCGACCGGCGGCGACCTGAAATCCAACAGTTTCTCTTCATTTTCAATGAACCAGTCATTGAATATGGTATCATGGCAACCACACTTAGATAAATCATTACCTACTCATCATTTTTCCAAACCTTTTTTCCAAACTATATTGAGATCGGCTTCCAGTCTAACCGGATGCAGCTGAGTACCAGTATTTTACATAAAGCGACTGCCTATCTGACCTCCACAACCCAGTAACTGGGTAATACGATAGCCCTTGGTAAGACTGGACGTCAGACTTTCGGCTTCTGACTACTCATAACGACTGTCAATGATCTACAAATGACAGCCGGGACCAACGGCTTAAATCATTACCCACTGTTATGCCAAAATTAAGTTATCTCCGTTTCTCGTAGTCAAGTTAATTCACAACATTAGCTTAATTGTGTTTTGTCGGAATTGTACATATAAATGAAGTTAATAAAAAAAATGTGAAAAGTCAAGAAAGGCATCGCAGGTCAAAATAAAAGGAGACTTCTAACATTAAACCTTGCATTTTTCAATGAATTTCAGTAGCACACCATCGAAAAACTCGAATGACACCTTTTAATTAGAAGATTGACAAAGCTGGATTCCATAATACGGCGTCAATGACCGAGCATTTTGGTATTACTTCATTAGTAGACTATTAGGTATCTTTTGTAATTAGCTTAACTATTTACCTTCGTCTTATACTTAAGTTTTGATTAGACTTCAAAAATATTTGATACTAGTTATAGTATCAAATATTTTATATATAGTTATAATATTTGATACTATTTAATTAATTTAATTAATAAAGTTTGCTGTTACAAAACTTTTAATAAAATAACATTCAAAGAAGCGCTCAGCAGAGCTAGTAAGAAACTTAAAGCCATTTTCAAACTAAATAATTAACTATGTAAAGTCCCGAGTGGTTAAAATAATTATTTTGTTTTCCATAATTTGAGAGACCAATAGGAATGTATTTGTATGTGTCCCATATATTCCCGTGGGTGTCGTAAGAGGCGACTAAGGGATTTGCCAGAGAATGGGCAGCAGCGTTCTTTGTGATTTTGTAACAACCGTACTGCGTTCGCCAACCCGCCTGCAAGCGTGGCGATTATGGCAAAACCCTCCCAAATGACAATGTGGCCACACTTGGGGAGGACCATGTCTAACAGTGGACGTCTTTTAAGCTGAAATGATGATGACGATTGGAATGAAGGGAAGTTTTTAATTGGCCTAGACTTGATAATACACTATTACAGTGGTCTAAGTCTATCCGAAAGACGATAGATAGTTAGGTTTACCACGAACACATAATTTTCCAACCGTGGTCTTCTTATATATTTTGTGGTTAGGTTAGGTCACCTACCCTGATGTCAGATTTTTGATGCCACTCTCCTGACTCTTACTTGGCTTAAAATGACGTCAATAGATATCTCTCAGGCATGCTGGTTTCCTCACGTGATAATTATACAATACGCACATGAATCCGGTAAATCAGAGGTGCGTGACTGGGGTTTGAACACGAGACCTATGACCTCTTAGTCCGACGGTCACCACTAGGCTAACACTGCTACTGCCAGTGCTGCTTCTGCTACTGCTGCTTTTGCTACTGCTGCTTCTGCTACTGCTACTACTGTGATACTAGTATAGAGGTACGAAGAACAGTGTGAAAAGTTCATCAACCTCCGTGGAAGGAACCTCCGAACAAACTTTGTAAAATCGGCTGTCTACCATACTCATGTATCATTAGCCTGTAATTCTTTTGTTAAGATGTGGATATTGGTGTGGGTTACATGCTTGATAAATTTTTCTTTTAAGTCCCTTTTTTATGTCCAACTAACTAAAAAAATAAAACGAGTGTTGTGTCTGGTGGGATTTCTTGCAGTTAATGTTGGGCCATTCTTTGATTGATTATTAACCTAACTAGCTGTGACCCGCGACCTTGGTCGCCATGAAATTATATAAAAATATTACTTCCCTATCTGAATTGGATTTTGTTAACAATTTCAGGGGTTTTTATGGTTTTGCACGAAATCCATTTTTTTTTCTATAAAAGCAGCCAGTAACATCAGATATCTGCCAGTCCTGTAAAAACCGTTTCAGCTGTTTCGGAGATTATCCGGAATAAACAGACAATTTTTTTTTTTTTTTTTTTTAAGTATTTATTTTGAAACATTAAACAGAAACTTCAATTGGTTGTTTTTACATAGATAATCTCGAGGATAGGTCTGCTTATGCGATGAAGATATTATTATGATCTGGATATCGTATGTGGCGTTACGTTGCCAGGTTGGTAAGTGTCAACGACCTCTTCTGGCAACCTTACTGAATAATACATCCGTGACCTAACATGAATAGGTAAAGCTGTAAATTTCCTACTTTTAAAGCCTCTAAAAGTAAGTATGACACATAATAACTTTCACAAAAATAATTATTTGAACAAGGCATAAAAAAAACTTTTTTAATCTCGTTTATATTCATAGGGAGTTGTACCTACAAGCGAGCTCATTCATGAAAAGTACCTAATTCATATGTGAACTGACGAAAAAGGTCACGATTTATGCCAAAAAGTTCTTCAGTGATGAAAATGCTAGTTGTAATCTGGGCTTGTTAAATAACTTTGAGTTTTGATGAGCTGTCGCTTGTTGACTCCCGGATGAGTTGATATTATTTTCCTGACCTTGTGGCAATTTATTTAGTAGGTAATTTATTTCGATAGTTTACTAACTAATACTACTAACTAATGAATGACAGTTCAAAATATTGTTATTATATTGTTTGGAGCTATGGAACCCTGTGTGCGAGTAAGACTCGCACTTGGCCGGTTTTTTTTTATTTATACGAATTACCCCTACCACCCGCGCATTAGGTCGCTTGCGGACTAGGCCTACGGTGTGGCCATAACGCGCGGATAGGAACGTTTAAAAACTACGCGCGCAAAGTCCGTCAATCGCTCATGCCCATCGCACGTCGCGCCCGCCATTGTCAATTCAGTGTGACCACAAGCGGCGGTTTCATATATTTGATATTTCGCGCCCGCCGTCGCCACCGCGCTAGGCCTGCAGTGTGGACGCACACTTATGACTTAGACATAGGCGAGACCACGACCTTCCGCTAACAAGCTTGACAAACCACGCCTAAACCCTTTATCCGATATGTTGTTACGGACAGATAATAAACCCTAGTTAGCAGCGCCTTCATCTTAATAGCTTTACTGTACCTACCTATATCTTATACCGTTGACGGTACAAAATTTTAATGAAGACCTTAAACAATGCCCTTTACGTACGCACGGCGAACAATCAACCTACGAAAAACCAGTTTATGTGGATTTCTCATAGTATTGGAAATCTATACAAAGCGAGGCCATGTTATACTGGAGATGTATGCCTCGATGCCTTGCCTTGTCGCCGTATGTACATAGATAGTCTCTTAGTCTATGTTTTTTATAACCCACAACCGAAAAGAGTGGTGTTATAATTTAAACGTGTGTGTGGCATTGTAGCTCCCAAACGGGTGAACCAGTTTTTTTTTAGTTTTTTTTGTTGTTGTTTACGTAGTAGACAATGTACCTTGGAAAAATGAGTCTATTTTATTAAACAGGAAACCAATTAATGATAACATCACGTCTGTAAGCCACAAAAGGTTAAGCAGAGGTGTTCTTAATAGTATTGCTCTCAAATTATCAATGCTCTGCTCTAAAGTATGAGAATTATGTAAAGTATGAGAATCGAAAAAGCAAATTAAAATCTCATAATTCTGGCCCTCACTAACATACTAACTTAATATTCTTCAAAATCATTCTCATTACCAAGACGCTATAAAATTAAAGCGATGAATCAATTCCTTTTATAATTTAAATTAATTGAATTCAATGAATATTCTGCGAAAGTAATTAAGAAAATTATAGATTAGTAATTTATGTTACGGAATTTTGTAAGGAGGTCAAAGAAAAATAATTAGTTTTTCTTTTACTTTAGGGCCAAGTGGCGTCTGATCCGATTAGGTGATTAAATCTTTTACGATGAGAAAAATGTTGTCTATTAAAATTGACTGGGTATGAAGTTTTCGAACACTTTTCTAGATAAGTTTTTTTGTATTGTATCTTTTATAGTTACCACTTCAGAAAAAAAAATGAGAAGATGAGCAGCGGTGGCTCAATAGTGGCAGCTCCGACTTACGAGGAGTAAGTCGTAGGTTCGAACCCAGGCAGCCGCATTACTTTTTGTAATTTATTTCATCACCGCTGCTTTCAAAACGGTGAAGGAAAACATCGTGAGGAAACCGCCATGTCCTAGAACTAAAAAATCGAAGACATGTGACATCTACAAACCCGCACTGGGCCCGCGTGGTGGATTACAGCCCACTTCCTCTCATAGAGAGGAGGCCTTTGTCCCAGCAGTAGGAACATTAAAGGCTGATGATGATGATGACTTTAGAAAATTACGGAAAACATGGTGAGGTAACGAGTATGCCTAGAGAGATATTTCGACGGCATGTAAAGCCAAGTCAAAGGCTCATTCATGGGCGGCATAAAACTGTCATCAGGTTATACACTAACCACACGATAAACAGGACCACTTCAAAACCTTTCAGTACCATCAGCCATCCAATCTGCGAGCAATGTGGCCTGCTCACTGTCTCTAATTAAGGCCCAGTGGGACGAGCCGCTCTGCAGAGTAGTTCAGGACAATTTACTTCACACAGCTGCTACTATTGCTGAGCGTGCGCGACTGCTTGCTGTGGGTGAATGGGAGTCGGGTCTTTAGCTTCACGCACTCCCGTCGTCGAGCATAGGCACTTTGTTCGACGACACGACCTTTCGCCTCGCTGCTTCCTTACGTCTTGGTGCCGCCTGCTGCACTCCTCATCGCTGTCACTGTGGTGAAGCTGTCAACAGCCTCGGACACCACGGCCTGTCATGCAGCCGAAGTGCGTGCCGTTTTACGCGGCACGCGAACATAAACGACATCATCCGACGAGCTCTTGTTACCGTCGGCGTTCCAGCTGTCTTAGAGCCCAACAGCTTGGCGCGCGACGATGGCAAAAGACCGGACGGCATATCTTTGTTTCCTTGGAAGATGGGTAGGCCTTTAGTGTGGGACGCAACTTGCGTCGATACTCTTGCGCCATCACATCTTCCAAGCTCATCGTGCTGTGCTGGCCTGGCCGCTGCGGCAGCGGAGAACCTCAAGCGGCGTAAATATAGTAACCTTTGTGGTAACTATATTTTCGAGCCGTTTGGGGTTGAAACTCTGGGACCGTGGGGTCCGAGTGCTCACAGCCTTTTTAAGGAAATCTCCAAACGCTTAGTTGACGCTTCACGTGACCCAAGGGCTGGCTTTTACTTTGGCCAGAGGTTAAGTATTGCCATACAACGTGGCAATGCTGCCAGTCTCTTGGAACATTACCAGCAGCGTTGGGGAGGAGTTTTTTGACGCCCTTTTATAGTTTATTCTTATTTTAGTTATTTAATTTTTTAGTTTCTTAATCCTTCTATATAGTAGATATTTTTGTTCATTAATAAATTGAGAGAATTCAAATAAAAAAAAAAAAACATATATAAAGTAACTACAAATAAAAACCGGCCAAGTGCGAGTCGGACTCGCGCACGAAGGGTTCCGTACCATTATTTAAAAAATGAGCATAAATTAACTTTTTTGTATGGGAGCCCCCCTTAAATATATATTTTATTCTATTTTTAGTATTTGTTGTTATAGCATCAACAGAAATACATAATCTGTGAAAATTTCAACTATCACGGTTCATGAGATACAGCCTGGTGACAAACGGATGGACGGACGGACGGACAGCGAAGTCTCAGTAATAGGGTCCCGTTTGACCCTTTGGGTACAGAACCCTAAAAATGACTTAAAACTATGTTAGCTGCACTTCACTTGTTCACACTTCACTTGTGCTGACTGGCCAGTGGATCTGGTCCGCGGAAGCGACCAAGACAGGACCAGGATTATGTCCGGGGACATGAACATTGTTTTTGGCAGGTGAATCCATATCCAACAACTAGTTCTAAACAATCAACACAAACACCCCACTAGTAAAAATAAAACAATTACTAAGAGAAAAAAAAACCTATATAGACATAAAACATAAAAAGTGTTCTCTCTTCTAATCAAAAATGAAGGAATCAATAAGCAGTAATTTTGCATAACCTTTTGATCGGGTCGGCGCCGTGACAAGCTTCATTATTTTTTATATAAGATTTTTTCTTTTTAGACGCTTTTATTAAAAAATATTTTAGACTTAGATTTGAAATGTAAATCATCAAAATATGTAGAAGATTGATACTTTTGGTGTAATGAATAAAATATTATTTCTTTGATAGTGCTCTGTTGAACTTAAAAAAAAATCCAAAGGAATATTTTCTGTTGCGCAATTCTAAGGTAGCAGTGAGCTATCGAGCTCGCCCTCATCTAGTGTCTATAGTATTTTGTCATAAAATCGTTTGTAAAAACCAATTTAATGTACAGAATAAACATCATCATCTGCCTAGTCTTTTCCCAAATCTTGGGGTCGGCTTCCAGCCTATCCGGATGCAGCCGAGTACCAGTATTTTACATGAAGTGACTGCCTATCTGATCTCTACAACCCAGTAACGGGGTAATACGCTACTCCTTGGAAAGACTGGATGTCAGACTTTTGGCTTTTGACTTCTCGTAACGACCGTCAAGATCTACAAATGGCAGCGGGGACCAACGGCTTAACGTGCTTTCCGAGGAACGGAGAAAACTCGGTATGTAATTATGGTCCCCTAACCACGGACCAACCTAGGCAAGCACGGCTTAACCTTAAAGGTCGACCCGTGTGGCTGTTATTATTTAGCCATGAGTTCCTCTCATAAACATCTTACTACTATAATAAATGTGAAAGCTTGTGAGGGATGTTTTTTACTCTTTCACGCAAAATCGATCGAACGGATTTGGATTTTTAAGCTCACAGATTGTTTACAACCTGGATAACCACATTGGATATTTTTTTTATTCCGTCGAACAATTACCGAACAAGACGCGGGCAAAGCCGCGGCCTAAGCTAGAAAATAATAAACATCATTTCTCATCTATACCATACCAATATTATAAAGCTGAAGAGTTTGTTTGTTTACTTGACTGCGCTAATCTCACGAACTACTAGTCCGATTTGAAAAATTCTTAAGTGTTAGATAGCCCATTCATCGAGGAAGGCTATAGGCTATATATCATCACGCTACGGCCAACAGGAGCGGAGCAGCAATGAAAATGTTGCGAAAACGGGGAAAATGTGACGCAGACGAAGTTGCGCGGCACAGTCAATTAATAATAAGAGAACCGGTTTGACGGCAATACAACTGATATACAAATGAACATTGGCATCAATAGAATTTTCCCATAACACAAGAGTTTTCCTTGGTAATACTGATAAACTAGTAATTACTAAAAGTACCAATTAAATAAAGGTACGTATACGGAAACGGAACTAGATTAAGTCGGAATAGGAAAATAGAACAAGAACACTCCCATACTTAGAAAAACACTAACAACAACATCCTAAGAAGTTTTGTGTTCTGCCCCTTGGGACTGGAACATCGTAGGAAACTTTTGACTCCTCGCTTTAGGGAGTGACCATACTTATCGACATGGCATAGGCTTGAATCGGTCAGAAAGAGCTTCACGAGACTGTACTACCAAGTTCACTGACAGTCTGCAATTTTCACCCTTTTTTTCGGATGGGAAATCATCAAATGACTTCTCCCGCTCTTGGCGGAGGGGAAGGGAGTGCCAGACTTGACTGACTAAAACCCATCCATGTTCCTTCTTAGCCCTTTGTGTTCCAGGGCCACGGTATCTCTTTCGAATAACCCGCAGCCCTGGCAGGCAGCTGCACTTTTCACCCCTATGCCCTAAGTAATATGGTGGACAAATGGTCGAGCGTTAGGGATGCAATCAGTGCGACGGATGTTGAGTTGCGTTGTCCCAAACGAAACGAAGCCCATGATTTAATTTTAACCGACTTCTAAAAAAGGAGGTGGTTATGTATTCAACCAGTTTCCCCGTAATTACTGCTCCGTCTTTAGGGATATTTTTTCATTTGGCAGAAGAAGCTTTTGCGGTGGTCCCATTTTATTAACTTTGGTTCGGTACGTATAAGTAACCGACTTCCGAAAGTAAGGTTGTTATCCACTTTTTAGTGTTTTTTTTTTGGAAGTCTTAGTGTTATTTTTCCCAAAAAAGTTTTGAAAGTACAAAACGCCACTTCAAATCGTTATTACGTCTTTTTGCTTATAGTGTTTTCTTATTTTACCAGAAACAGGCATGCGTCTGGCTACTGAAGCTGCGGTGATGATGATGCGGCATAGGATGGCGCACGCTTGCCTAGAAGAAACCGATACGTCGATTAGTGTGTTTACTCCCTTACTGTACTTCTATCGAGCTGAATAGGCACCAGTAATTCTACTTTCACCTTAGTTTGTTGCTAGGGGTCTTTTGATAATGAATAAGTTAGGAGTTGAAGTAGTAACTGATAAATTCATTAACTTACCTTTTATGAAACTCGTTCCTTCCCATAGAGTCTGGAGAAAGTGGCATTCTGCTATCAATAGCAACGATGGCAAAATCAAAATTATGTGGGACTAACTTCATCATCATCATCATCATTTCAGCCGAAAGACATCCACTGCTGGACATAGGCCTCCTCAAAGTGTCGCCACATAAGGGGGCCATAAGAGAGGTTTTGCCATAATCGCCACGCTTGGCAGGCGGGTTGGCGATCGCAGTACGGTTGTTACAAAAGCACAGAGAACGCTACTGACCATTCTCTGGCAAATCACTTAGTCGCCTCTTACGACACCCACGGGAAGATATGGGATGGTGCTATTCTTTACGTCCGACATCATACGGAACACTAACTTAAGCAGGATTAACGTGCTTTCCGAGGCACGGAGGAAATTCGGTAAGTGAAGGGAGACCCATCCACGGACCAACCTAGTCAAGCGCTATTATTATTTAACCACTACCTTCTCTCAGTTAATACAAACGATATCCAAATACATTATAATTGGAAAACTCCATCTATACGTAGGCTGCCCATTCAAACTTTCCCAGAAAGACCAATAAACTTTTTCTCCAAACTTGTAAAAGGTACGAATAGAAATTAAATTTTCATCAAGCTACTGTAGCGGCCGTTTACTTAAAAACTGTATTTATAGACCGGCGAAAACTTGCACGTATAAATTTTTGCTACGATTATCATCAGCTGCCTAGCCTTTACCCAAACTATCTTGGGGTCGGCTTCCAGTCTATCCGGATGCAGCTGAGTACCAGTATTTGTATTTTACATGAAACGACTGCCTATCTGACTTCCACAACCCAGTAACTGGGTAATACGATACCCTTTGCTAAAACTGGATGTAAGACTTTTGGCTTCTGACTACTCGTAATGACTGTCAAAGATCTACAAATGACAGCTGGGACCAACGGTTTCACGTGCTTGGTCCACGGTATGGAATTATAGTCACCCATCCACGGACCAACCCGTGCGGCTGTTATCATTTAGCCACAAACTCCTCATTTTCAGTACGATTATATTCGGCTGTAAAAAAAGGGAAATCGTCCAACGAGTTTTTCCCCTACCTCTTGCCATCTGCCAAAAAATGTTTACTATAGCGTTTATGAGAGATGAGAAAATATTTCGCCCTTGAGCCTTCGCTAAGCCGTCGGACCCCAATTCGCTTGAATCCTACTATCATTCAAATCTTCAGTAATATTACGTATTCAGATGGCTGGTTCTGTCAATACAAGATTATTGTTTCGGATGTACTCTCAGATGATTTGGTCTTTGTGAGGTACCTATTTGCTCGATGTGATTTAAAGTCACATGAGTCTAGAAATGTGAAATAGGTAAATACTGACAATTTCGATGATAAATAATATTATTACAAAAAACGTAGAAAGTATTCATTTTTAAGTTTCTTATAGTTTTATAATAATAATTTATTTCTACAACTTCGTTAAACATTACATCAGTGCGGTCTCAACCCCTGAACTAGAACAACCTGTATGACAGGGGTTGAGGAATACGCCGGTTACATTGATCTGTATGTGGAAACTTAGACAGTGCTTATTGCAACGACTATAGAAAATTATAATAATAAACCTAAAAAAAAAAACTAAATAATAAGATAAGATAAAATTAAAGGTCCATGACTTTAGAACAGAGGTAGCGTGTGTGTGGTGATGAGTGTTGAAGTGTGTATTTATGAGTATTTATGTCACTAGGTATCACTAGGTTTCAGTGTCATCGTAGCTATAGTTATCCAGCTAAAGTAGAACCCAAGTAAAGTCTTATAAGTCAACCATAACGAAATCTTTACTCTGCAGCCGCGCGGAGTGGTTAGTAAGTTGAGGGCCATATCTAGAAGGTCCTTTTGAAGAAAGAGCCAATGCAGATCTGAGTTTACCTGTCTTAGAAGACGTGTAGCTCAGCCTTATTTTACGGAGGTCAACGACCCGTCACACGATTTATTTTTGTTCTTTTTTAATTAATATTGTTTTACTTTGTATGGTTTATTCTGTATGGTGTCGGACGTAAAGAATAGCACCATCCCATATCTTCCCGTGGGTGTCGTAAGAAGCGACTAAGGGACTTGCCAGAGAATGGGCAGCAGCGATCTCTGTGTTTTTGTTACAACCGTACTGCGATCTCCAAACCAGGCGGTTTGGAGATCGTGGCGATTATGGCAAAACCCCCCAAAATGTCAATGTGGCGACACTTGGGGGAGGCCTATGTCCAGCAGTGGACGTCTTATGGGCTGAAATGATGAATGATGATGTTTTACTGTTTCGTTCTGTGCGAGTCATATGAAAAGGACCCAAATATAATCCAACATTGTTAACCAAATATTGCCAATCGTTTCAGACACTTCTACCATTACCTACTGATCAACTGCGATAGCTCGTCATAACCAACAAGATCCTCTGGTTTGTAAATATCTCCATCCCCCCGCGGGCCCAAACGCGTAAACACGCAAATCTATTGCGCTCGGACACGATAATTTCCTACTAGTCAGAAAGTAATTGTTTATCCGTATAATGTACTCAATAGTGAAGCGAAGTGTGTAATCCACTCAGTGCGTGATTCTTCTTTCGATGAAACTAAGTGACCACTACATTAACAAAGTTTTAAATACCACGGATTGCGAAATTTAACGTTGTGTTCCTTTGTCAACGGCTCCTACGTGCGGCGCACTGAGGTCAAAGTCCGTCCTCGACACTCGCCCAAGGACGAGCGCTAACCGTCGATCGGCTGTCGCTCGGCCGTATTCGGGACCCGAAGATCTACGAACGTGTTGACAACAGGACTGTGCAATACTCGCGCGCAGTAAGTAAACAAGCCTATGTTGTGATAGCTGAGTGAGTAAGGCGCTTCAGTCATACAGTTGAGGATATTATTCTGATTTGTGCATGCTACCGTGAACAACAAAAATGTTCCGTTCACCTGAGAAAACTGCATCATCACCTTTACACAGCTCGGAACCTGATTTACACACAAATTTTTACACAGAATCCAACGAACAAAACCAAAGAAAAAGGAAGCGAGGTGATGACGTTGAATTGCAACGCATAAAAACTATGTTGACGGATATGAAGTCCATGTTTTCTGATTTTGTCCGTGATCAAAAACACCACAACAATAAAATTGACACTCTACACACAGCTCTTGAGGAGATCAGGTCTCAGAATAGCCTTATTCGTACCCAAAACATAAAAATTCAAAGTCAAAATGAGGAAATCCGAACTCAGAATGCTCAAATACAAGACTCAGTGCAATTTCTGTCCGATAAATATGATGATGCTATGCTAGAAATAAATAAACTACAGACGGAGTGTCAAGACAACCAGAAAATTATAAAAACACTGGAACTGAAGGTAGACTTTCTGGAGAGAAACTTAAAAGCTGCAACAATTGAAATAAAAAATATCCCACCTTCGAACCCCGAGACCAAAGAATCTCTGACTGGATTAGTTCAAGAACTCGGTATTATTATCAACCAACCTGTGCCACCATCTGAGGTCAAAAATGTATTTCGTATAAGAACTAAGAAGGAGCCTATTGGTCCAATCATTGTTGAATTCGCATCCTCAACAATAAAAGAAAAATTTATACAGTCCACTAAAAACTACAACAAAGAAAATATAAACAATCGTCTTAACACTACCCACTTGCAAGCTGTAGGACCAAGGAAACCAATATACGTTTCGGAAGCCTTAACTTCTGCAGCCAAACGCCTTCACTATCTAACCAGAGAGTTCATAAAAAGCAGTGAGTATCAACAATGTTGGACTGCAAACGGGAAGGTATATGTACGCGAAAAAGAAGGGATGCCCAGCAGGCTCATAAAATCCGAAGAAGACCTGTCTAAACTACGTCACGAGAAAACTAAATGACTAGTACCTGTCCTACCTCGCCATACAATATTCACTAAAAAAAAAATCCTCTACCTCTTAATATGTTTTGTTCCTATGTTAAAATCTGTTATTAACTTACTTGTTTACCTACATAATTGTCATACATTCTTGAGTGCAATAATTTCTAACTGTACTCTATTAATATCGTTAGTTCTAAATGTCAAACTAATAATTAACCTACCTATCTACAACTACCAACAATTACACCTACTTTACTACACCTACAATAATTATACATATACAATACTACTATTTACACTTACAAACCTTACACTTGTTTCATTATTTACGGCTATTTCCAAAGCACAACACTCATATATAATTAAAGCCTGGAAACTAAATTATGACCTGGTATCACTATTTGTTCACATCCCAACATGCCATAACAGTACTATGATAATGTCCTGCCCAAAACCCAACAGTAGCTACTCTAAAAATGCAAATATAGATAAAAATAACTATAATTCGATAATATACAAAATAACCTAAATAACATCGATGCTGTCTCTGTGTCTGACTCATCTACCTGTGATTTGGATAACTGTGTCCCACCTAACCTCAATCCAAATTACTCGCTTAAAATTCTTAACCAAAATATAAGAAGTATCACAAAAAATATGGCGGGGCTTCACACTATTCTCGCCAGAACAAAGGTCGAATGGGACGTAATAACATTAACTGAATGCTGGCTTCTTAATACTAACTATATTCCAGACCTCCAAGGGTATAACGTCTTCAAAACTGATAGTAATCAAACACAAAATGAAGGTGTAGTTGTTTATGTCAAAAATAATCTGAACGTGTCCGTGGTAGAACCATCGATTGATGACGCTAATTGCTTACTAATAAAAATCGACGTAAACACTATCATATTGGCTATTTATCGCCGGCCGGCCTACAAAGATATTTCCAACTTTCTTAACTCGCTTGATAAGATCCTGTCGAGTAACGCACACTATAATAACATAATTATAACCGGTGATTTAAACATAAACATCAGTGATCAGTGTGTTGACTCAACCAAAGATAGCTACCTAAACCTATTAGCTTCACATGGTCTACTACCAGCACACACTCTCCCCACTCGGCTTCAAGCTTGCCTTGATCACTTTATCTTAAAAACTACCCTACCAGTGACAACGTATGTAGCCCACTCTGCACTGACTGATCATGACACTACCTTATTGTTCTTAATCAAAAAATTGCCCAATATTACTGTTAAAAAAACTTCTGTCCGAATCAATCACGACCTACTAGATGCTGCAGTTAAGCAAATTGACTTTGAACCAGTATATTGTACTGAAAATCCTCACTTAGCTGCAGAGCAGTTGGTCAGCCTTATAACGCAGGTGATCGATACTAATTCGAAAATTGTTAAAGTATCTAATCGGAAAAAAGTTTTAAAGCCTTGGATAACTCCGGGCCTCCTTCGATGTATTAGACACAGAGACAACCTACACAAAAAAACTAAAAAGTCACCCAACAACGTAATTTTAAAAACAACTTTTACTAGATACAGAAATTTTTGCAACAAGCTATTGAGGAAAACTAAACAAGCATTTGAGAAAAAAGAAATTGTCAGTGCAGGCAATAATAGTAAAAAAATCTGGGCAGCCATTAACACAATATCCAATCGAACGCGCAAAAAAGACAGCTCATCTCATTTATTGAATATGTCAACTACGCCACTTCAATCTGGTAACTTGGCCAACAAATTCTTTGCAGAAACTGGTAAAAATCTAGCAGAACAAATAGTTTCTAGATCAACTCTTGAATCACCCCAGGCAGTGAACAGCAGTTTTTCACATTCTATGTCCCTATTACCTACGGATGAATCTGAAGTCGCTAATCTGATAATATCCCTACGTAACGAATGTTCTGTAGGGTGGGATAGAATTTCTAATAGTTTAATAAAAAAGCACATGGCTAAAATTGTACCGCCACTTACATATGTCTGCAACCTAGCTCTTAAACAAGGACAATTTCCCAAATCGTTTAAAAAATCCATAATTCATCCTATCTTCAAGGGTGGGGACAGAAACAGTGTCAACAACTACAGGCCCATTGCAGTACTCCCTGCTTTCTCCAAAATCTTAGAGAAGATCATGAACAAACGGCTCGTTGACTACCTGGAAAAGTTTAACATTTTGTCACCCTCACAATATGGCTTTCGGGCAGGTAGATCAACGTCTGATGCAGTCCATGATCTGACCAACTTTGTTGTCACTAACATGGATGGTGGACAGAAGGTCTTGGGTATTTTTCTAGACCTTGCCAAAGCGTTTGACACTGTTTCTGTACCCATGCTCATTCACAAGATGGAAAGCATAGGCATAAGGGGTGCTCAACTCAAACTTTTTGAGGACTACCTGAGTGAGCGTACACAGTTCGTTAAGATTGATGATATCGTCAGTGAAGAGCGCACCGTCACCTATGGTGTGCCACAAGGTAGCGTCCTCGGTCCCACTCTCTTTCTCATATATATTAACGAGCTGGGCATGCTCACTGTCCCCAATGGTAAAATTATAACGTTTGCAGATGACACTGCCCTTCTCTTTAGCGCAGACTCATGGCATGAAGTTTACGCGCATGCTCAGGCAGGTTTTGACATGGTAATGGGGTGGCTTCATACCAATGTGCTTACACTAAACACGGATAAAACAAAGTATATTGCTTTTTCCCTAAAGTCCCAAACACACATGTCAAATACGACGCCATTATGTTCTATAATAGCCCATTCCTGCTCCAATCAACGCGAAAATACTTGTCACTGCACCCGCCTAGAAAAAACAACCAGTTTGAAGTACCTAGGGATTATAATAGATTGCAACTTGAGATTTAACGAACACATCAACACCCTCAGCAATAGACTACGTAAACTTATATTTGTTTTTAAGACCCTTAGACATGTGGCTGACGCCAGGCTGATGAAATCGGTATATTTTGCCCTCGCCCAGTCTCTATTAACTTACTGTATAACGTCCTGGGGCGGTGCATCTAAATATATAATCCTGCAGGTTGAAAGAGCGCAGAGAGCTATTTTGAAGGTATCTTCCTTTTTACCATTTAGATATCCTACTGCAAACTTATATAAAGAGACTAATGTCCTAACTGTACGTCAACTGTTTGTTTTGCAAACGGTCCTAAAACAGCATGAACTACTTACATTCAACTCCTCACTGCTAAGTAAAAGACGTTTTGACCCAGTAGATCGTCATGGTTTACGACTAACAACGATTTTCTCCAAACGTTTCTTCTGTTACCTTGGTCGTTTTCTCTATAATAAAATTAATAAGACGCTTTCTATCTATGATCTTACCAAAACTAAGTGTAGAACAAAAATTAGGACCTGGCTTCTGGAATTGAGTTATGATGCCACGGAAAAACTTCTTTTTGCCCCAAAATAACTTGCTTGTCGTGGAATACAATTCAATATACATTGTGTTTATATGTATAATTGTTCTGTGCTTTCAGCCACTTATACAATTATTCACACGCACCACACACACACACACATACATACACACACACACACACACACACCACACACACACACCACACACACACAGTCACACAGTCACACACCTACTAACCCATGAATTAGTAATAAACACTATTGTAATGTGTCTTTGTTTGCTCTATTGCTTACCGCATCTGTGTACGAGTGCATAATAATTTTTAAATGTGCTTCCGAAGGGGTGGAGACCTGGTGTCCTGAAATACAGACTTTTTGTCTAGCTTAGGCACCAGTCTCCCACAGTATTATAAAAGCCATGTATTGTTCACAAAATTCAATAATGTAATTAAGTATTGTGGTGAGAAATAAATAAATCTTTATCTTTATCTTATCCCTGTTTAAACCACAAGAGGGACAGAGAGATTATAATCAAATCCGTCGACAATTACGGGAACTTGTTCGTGAACAAACGTTGAATATTTGCGACACCTGTTACGTCACAGATTGCTCTGCGAATGCAATTTGCACTTGATTTACAGTTAAGTATGTTAGTGGGATGATTTGAATGGAGATTGCTCTGAAACACGTTTGGGTAGAATTTCTACATCTTTGAGCCAAGTCGTTGGTAACGTCCACAAGCATGTGCAAAAAGAATATTGTGAAATGGTGTAACGACTGTTGGAGGACTTTTCAATCGCAGTTCCTTTAACTATCTCAATAATCCTCATGGGTAGAGATACAATTTCTCAATGCGAAAGTCTATGACCAGTGTGTGTTGCCAGTGATTACATAACGGGACCGAAACGTGGTCGCTCACAATGAGCCTCATCAGAAGGCTTAAAGTCATCCAAAGAGCAATGGAGAGGGATTTGCTCGGAGGTTCGTTGCGTAATCAAATCAGAAATAAGGACATCCGCAAGAGAACCTAGGTTACCGACGTAGCCCGAAGAATTGCCAAACTTAAGTGGCAGTGGGCAAGGCACATTGCTCGCAGAACGGATGGCCGATGGGGCTGAAAAGTTCTGGAATGGCGACCGCAACCCGGAAGACGATGCGTTGGAAAGCCCCCCACTAGGTGGACCGATGACCTGGTGAAGGTTGCGGGGATCCACTGGATGCGTGTCATACGGGACCGGTCAATGTAGCAACACTTGGGGGAGACCTATGCCCAGCAGTGGACGTCTTTCGGCTGAAACGATGATGATGATGATGATGTAGAGATACTTATATACTGCTTTTCTTTCTATCTAATCTTACTCACCTTGCATAGTCCATGATATCAACTCAGCACATCACAACACAGCTGGACTGTATCAGCCAAATTTCTAAGATCGTTGGTCCATCTAGCTGTTAGGCGTTCTGCACTACAATTGCCGATACGCGGTAGATAGTCGGTAGAGCACACGAATCATAGAGTGGAGACTCAGGAACTAATTTTTTTACTGTCTATTCCGTCTTTCGACAAGCATGTCCGGCTCATTACCACTTCAGCTTGCTTACCCTGGAGGGGGTGCCCTTAGCATTTAGTCGCTTAGTTTGCAAGTAGTTTTATGCCCTGGCTGGAGGCCTGACACTCAAAGCACCCACAGGATAGTCCGGTTAAGCAGACGATAACCTCCCAGGTTGAACTGTGAGATAACATACAAAAAAATACCCTAAGGAGGAGGAGAAAGAATTTCTTTTATTTGATTACCAAAATGTAAATCATCCTTCATCTGATCTGATCTTTATCTCTGTTCTAAGTCATTGGACCGCATACAAGAAATCATAATAATATGCATTATGAGCGTACCATAACAATAAAACATGTCCTTGCCAAAATATAAACATCAGTGTGCCCTTGAGATAATTGTAGTATTCCAGAGCCATAGTATATCTCTATTTACAAACCAAGGTCAGGACGGAAGAAAATAGCTATATATTATACTTACATTGTCTAGACGATATACGCCTTAGGGCGAAAACACATTCCAGCTGTGTTACGCACTACGCTGATAAATATGGGACCAACGTTACACTGTATCAAGCGAATACGAGTGGCCCGTATCCTACAATTTTAAATGTGATTAGGAGTCGCCAGTTTATTATACAGTGTCCTGCGGTGTATGCCTATCGTTTGATTTTTATGATGATGATTATTAAGTACTTGTTCTGTGTGAGGCCACATTAATAGATAAAAAAGTTCATATACAGTTAGGGGTGCTGGTGCTTCATACATGGATTCGGAAGCATTTATTGAATAACAAAACCGACTTAAAGCAATCATAGAATTTTTGGAAAAACTGGTGTTAAAACGTGTTATTGTACAAACATTTGTTGATCTTCTATTTGAAATACGGAAATCGTGATGTATGGGAAGTTCAGAGTGTTTTTTAATACAGTCATGAGTATGAATAACTGTCGGACCGTTAGAACTTTTGCAGTGTTGGTAAAGAGCAAAGGTCGGATAGCGAATTGGGAAAAAAGAACTGACTTTTAATATAGCTCTTTCAGCTCTCTCTAAATTAATGATATGATTATAGGGTCCTGCTGATCGGTGATCTTCTTGCCGTTGAAAAATGATATTCAGTTTTATCGCCAGCTTTTCCGGATCATGCTGATATGAGTAGTAGGTACTGGTGTGAAGGACGTCTGACTTGATAATATTTTTGTATAAAACAGTCCTGTATACTCAGCGAGGTATTCCTCGAAGCGCTACCATTTTGAGGCGCACCTAATGAGGCGCTCCTTTTTTATTCCTCGGAGCGCACCTTTTAGTAGCGCTCCCGATAGCAATTAAAAATATTAACTTTTTTTTCTTCGAAGCGCACCTATGATTAACTTTCGAATAGAGATAGGACTGAAACTATAAGTAAAACACGTTATTTTATACAATTTGCAAAAATTCTTTACTCCTTGACCGTAGATTGGTTTAAAAAAAAACCGGCCAAGTGCGAGTCTTACTCGCACACAGGGTTCCATAGCCCCAAACAATATCTTGAACTGTCATTCATTAGTTAGTAGTATTAGTTTTAAACTTCCACTCAACCGCAGAACTAAATTGGTTTTTCATAGTATGTTAATGAAAAACAAAGTTACTGCTGCAGTCAAAAAGTCCCATATCTCAAAAACTAAACATCATATCTTATTGAAACCAATTTTCGTTGATAGTTTTTTTTACGTTCTACAAACTTAAATATTTTCAGAATTTTCCTCCTCCTACTTTAGAAATTAGAGGGGGGGGGACACACATTTTACCACTTTGGAAGTGGCTCTAGCGCAAACTATTTAGTTTAGAAAAAAATGATATTAGAAACCTCAATATCATTTTTGAAGACCTATCCATAGATACCCCACACGTAGGGCTTTGATGAAAAAAAAATTTTTGGTTTTCAGTTCTATGTATGGGGCAACCCCAAAATAAATTGTTTTTTTTCTATTTTTGTGTGAAAATCTTAATGCGGTTCACAGAATACATCTACTTACCAAGTTTCAACAGTATAGTTCTTATAGTTTCCGAAAAAAGTGGCTGTGACATACGGACGGACAGACAGACAGACAGACAGACAGACAGACATGACGAATCTATAAGGGTTCCGTTTTTTGCCATTCGGCTACGGAACCCTAAAAAAACCCTTTGAAGTGAAAATGGTAATGGAAAGGAATGGACACGGACGGTTTCAATAATCTTCGAGGCTGTTGTTGTTAATATCTAAGTCGATTATAAAAAAAAATGCAGATGAAAATCTTCCACAATTTATTTTACAACTGTATCACTTAGGCAGAGTTTTTATTTAGGTTACTTACATGAAGATGTCAATCTAAACGAACCTGAGAACCATGCGTCAGATAGATCTTGACGAATGGGTCCCAACATAAGTAGGTACTTACGCGCTCGCGGATGGTCGACCACCTTATGCCCTGAGTAATCTATACTATCTATACTTCTATACTAATATTATTTGCTTGAACGCGCTTCTCTTAAACGCAATCTCAGGAACTACTGATCCGATTTGAAACATTATTTCAATGTTAGATAGCCCATTCATCGAGGAAGGCTATAAGCTATATATCATTACGCTAGGACAAATAAGAGCGGAGCAGCAATTAATAATGTTTCAAAATCGGGGAATATGTGACGCATACGAAGTTGCGCGGGACAGCTAATACTGGTAGGGTATTATAATTGCTTAACACTTTTGACAACAATACCCAGCGCAAAACTTCACTAAGTCGAAAACTGTTACATACAGGGTAAACATATTCAGAACATCATTCCGAATATTATTTATTAGGGGTAAGTACTAGGCGACTGCCTGTGCCTATGTGACCAGATAGGCAGTCGCTCCATTTTCATATTTTACAATACTGGTATCCAGCACAAGGTCAGTACCTAGTCTTATAGTTGGGAAAAGGCTAGGCCTATTTTCACTAAGCGACACTCAACTGAATGCCTAATGCCCATTTTCACCAACATTATACGACACCTAACTGAATAAATAATAAGAATATGACTACTCTAAATTGAAGGTAAAATCGTCGCTTTAAATTGGTAAAATTTTTGTAGAGAGTGGACACGTACACAATGTACGGAAAAGCTGTTGTTTTCATTGATGTACCCTTGCATCACACCACCACATGCATAGCATAATATTGCATGCCGGGGTCGTTTACCCTGGCCAGGAGATGCCTCCGAGCTTATTACATTTCCACGCTCTAAGGTGAAAAGGGTGGGTGGGCTTAATTTGTATAGCTTTGTTACCCTACGCAAAGACGTGTCCCCACATTTCTCAGAAACAAGGATAAGTGTGCGTGCGATTCTATGTATTCTGTCCTTTTCATGTTTAAGGAATTCTGTGAATAGATGTTGCATTCTGACTGACTTGGAATGTCATAGGACATTTCTGTTTTGGTTGTCGCCTGAAAGAGCATGTGTTAATAAATTCGATTTTGGGAGATCATAAATGATAATAATAACGAAGATGGGTATCCAAGAGGTCAGGGACCTTTGGGCCCCTGCCAAAAAAACCCTCTGGGCGACCTACCCTCTATACTAATATTGAAAAGCTAAAGAGTTTGTTTATTTCGTTGGTTGAACGCGCTAACCTCAGGAAATACTGGTTCTAATTGAAAAAATATTTTAGTGCTGGATAGCCCATTTATCATGGAAGGTTATATAACATCAAGCTACGACCAATAGGAGCGGAGCACCAATGAAAAATGTTGCAAAAACGGCGAAAATGTGACGCAGACAAAGTTGTGCGGGTCAGCTAATCACTAATAAATCCTTTTTTAAAGTACATAATTATAGGTTCCCTATCCATTTGCATAAAATTTTAAGACCTAATATAACTTATCATAATTTTGTTTGGCATAATTATATTTTCGCATAATACATTTACGCATAACAGCTTACGCATATTTTTTTTAAGCATAAAATCTCTAACCATAATAATGATTAAGCATAACATTCTAAAGCATAAATTTACTAAGCATAAAGTTCTAAAGCATAACTTTTTTAAGCATAATATCCTAAATCATAAATTTTTTTACGCTTGCTTTTAAGCTTGCTTTCATGTTACATGCAAGCAAGCATGCAGAATACCAAAAACATGCAGCATGCAAACAAGCATGCAGCATGCAAACAAGCATGCAGCATGCAAACAAGCATGCAGCATGCAAACAAGCATGCAGTATGCAAACAAGCATGCAGGATGCAGCATTCAGGCGAGCATGCAACATGCAGCAGGCAGGGTTTCTGTCACGGCTCCGGCAGCCCCACACGTGCGAATCGTCGCAGACGACTTTCGCTCACCACCACAGCTTCGGCTTGTTGGCCGGCTTTGCCGGCCAGCCTCAGCCGCCTGCTCCTCAGCCCGCGGGCCGCCTCGCCCCTCCGCGCCTACGTGATTCTAAATTACACTCTAGGGGTAGGACAAACAAGACTACGTGGAGTCGGTTTTGCAACAATTCGGTTCTGTCACTAACTTTTGTTGCACAGCATATTACATTTTTAACTAACAATATTATTTAATTGTTACAGCAACTATAGCAAATTGGTTTGATTAGAATTATGTATGGAGCACTACAAGTTCACGACCACCATTTCCACCCAGAGTCTCACAACATCTAATATATTCTTCAGATAAAAGTTATCTCGCGATTGAAAAATCGTTTAAGTTACATAATGTTATGTATAATAAATCATTTGCATGAAAATTGATTTTGTTATTTATATTAATTTTATGCCTAAATATTATTATGCTAATAGTCATTAGGCCTACTAACGTTATGCGAATCAAATTTATGCTAAAAGAAATTAGTCTTTAAGATGATTATGCCAACATAAAATGTACGCCAAAAAAAAATTATGCCGAAGTATTATTATGCCAAAACAAATTGTTCCAAAATCGTTATGCCGAAGTATATTGGGACAAAGAATATTATGCGAAAAGAAGGGATCCCTAATTATATTGTCCAAACAGTGTTTTAAGCTTTCACAGTTTTATATCTAAACTTGTAATTTCACTTACGGAATATATTCCGTGATTTTCAATTATTGCGCCATCCCGTGATCATGGCGCTTGCAACAGCGTCGAAACATCGGGAGCTCAAAATAGTTGAACATCGCGGAAAATATCCTGTGAGAGACAGTGTTAGTGTCATCATCATCCGCCTAGCCTTTTCCCAAACTATCTTGGGGTTGGCTTCTAGTCAAACCGGATGCAGCTGAGTACCAGTATTTTACAAATCGACTGCCTATCTGACCTCTACAACCCAGTAACTGGGAAATACGATACCCCTTGGTAAGACTGGATGTCAGACTTTCGGTTTCTGACTACTTGAAACGACTGTCAAAGATCTATAAATGACAGCTGGGTCCAACGGCTTAACGTGCTTTCCGAGGCACGGAGGAAACTCGGTTTAAATTATGGTCACCCATCCACGGCCCAACCTTGTAGATCGACCCGTGCGGCTGGTATTATTATTACAGTGTAAATGTATTTACTTATATTGTCCAAAACGCGAAACAGCATCGAATTACTAGTTATAAACATAGCATAACCTAGACATGTGTCGGCTTAATTTCTCAAGGACGTTCAGCGTTCAGAATTCGTTAACAAATTGTCACAATCAACACGATGAGGTGACGCCCGCATTCTAAAACAAACAAACTTTCATTCATCAGGACTCGTCTCGTTCATAATTAAATTGGTACTGATTGAGTTTTGAGTTCAAACGAATTACGAAATGGTTGTGCGACGATAATTTTGTAGGTCGAAGTAGGCAAAGGTAGTACATAAATTTATGCCTTTTTCAACAGGGGCAGGGAGAGGACGCCACCTTCTACGATCTTTACATACTTCTTTTGCCTCTTTCACTATCATACATCTGATCATACACGCACCGCGTCGGTTGCGAGAGCTACGCAACTGCCGACACGGTTGGCGCAGTGGTTGAGCGATAGACTGCTGCGCTGCGTGTCGCGGGTTCGATCCCCGCACGGAAAAAATATTTGTTTGGCCTATAGATAGTTGTTCCGGGTCTGGCTGTTTTTGTATGTTAGTTTAAATGTTTGTAAACGCACCCACGATACAGCAGAAATTCCGAGTCAGGGGCAAAGATTAAAAAAAAAACTGACCTTCCTAAAGAACCTCACTAATAAGATCAGTATATGTCTTTCTAAAAACCACCTAAAATGTCAATATGGCGACAATTGGGAGAGGCCTATGTCCAGCAGTGGACGTCTTTTGGGCTGAAATGATGATCATGATGATGTCTTTCTAGGGCGTTCCCTCCCGGCATTGCCGCTCACATCTGTCTTTCACTCATTCTCTCCCCATACTCAAACCATCTGATCATCCTCTTGTCAATTTTTGTCGCTACATCTTCTTTTAAACCGAAAAGTTCTGGTTAAAGGTACCTACTAAGTCTTCGTAGATTAGTTGATTGGTATGTACCACGTTTGAGGGGGCGATTTTCATCCACTTATTCGCTGATTGGTCGATATCTACGAATTGCACGTATTAAAGTTTGCTGATTGGCTAATAGATTCACATGAGCCATGACATGACCTGGTTCTGTATGGTGTCGGACGTAAAGAATAGCACCATCCCATATCTTCCCGTGGGTGTCGTAAGAGCCGACTAAGGGACTTGCCAGAGAAAGGGCAGCAGCGTTCTCTGTGCTTTTGTAATAACCGTACTGCGATCGCCAACCCGCTTGCCAAGCGTGGCGATTATGGCAAAACCCCCCCTTATGTCAATGTGGCGTTGGTCTCTCGAGGTCTATGTCCAGCAGTGGACGTCTTTCGGCTGAAATGATGACATGACCAACCATAGAGGTAAGCTAATCAACATAAAGTTTCTGTCTTAAAAGATTGGTTTTGCTAATATTCTGATCTTTGCTTGTTAGTACGAAAATCTTTCTTTGTTCTCAACATTCGGCGCCTTGGCAAAAAAAAAAAACATTTTAGCCTTAAAAAATACCTTTTTCTAACTATCCTGTGACGCTGTGACACATTATAAAATTATACTAACAGCATCGGCGCATTTCAATAAAATCTTGCATCGTCCCGAGACATTCTGTGTATATCTGCACCGTTTCTATCTTCAATTCAATCAAATAACATTAATTTAATTAATCCCGATATACAGACTAGTATCTGTTTGTTTCTAGATTTAACCCCACGACTGCAACTGTGGCCTGTGACCACAAACCATTTTAAAGAGACATACGATAAAGATCCACACATTTTTAATTAGTTTAATCATCTAGACACAAGACTAAGCCATTTGTTAATTTAAGTGAAACATTTATTTTTGTCTTTTTTCAAGTAATGGCAAAGTTCACAAAAGAAATGATTCAATCAGAATATCTAAACCAGTTTTAGGCTTAGTTAGGTTAGTGCCAATGTTCCTTAGCCTGCAAGCTTTTGAACGCAGTTCAGTTATGCTAAGCGCGCTCAGCTCCACTGGTAAAATTAGTAAGACTTATAGATTTATTTACTAGTGCCATCTGCCAACATCAAATCATCAATGGCTTATCGTGCTTTCTGTAGCACGAAGGAAATATGTCTACATATGTAAATTAATGGTCACCCATCTCTGACCTCTGCAAGCTTACCTCTCTATGAAAAGCTCTATGGGAAATTAAATTACGGGTATTACAAAATACTAATTACATTAAATCCGTTTTGTGATTCCACCTCTATTCATACATAGGTAAGCACTTGACAGCCACAGGCACCGCAGGTATTATGGGATCAGTCGGAAGGTCAAGCGCGATGTGAATATTTTAAAATAAATCGATAACTTTTATACGGCCCTCCGACAGGATGGGGTTAAAAGGTGTTATTTTTCATGGAATACTTTACAATTACAGTTTGACATACTTTAAAGGTGTTTGGTGAGGGTTTTCCACCAAACAGAGGGTGAGAGAGAGAGGAAGAGAAGGGAGAGTAGGTGAATCGTCATAACGTAGCGTGATTTTTTGATATTATCTAAACTAATATTATAAAGAGGAAAGATTTGATTGTTTGTTTGTTTGTTTGCATTGAATAGGCTCCGAAACTACTGAACCGAAACTAATATTATAAAGAGGAAAGATTTGATTGTTTGTTTGTTTGTTTGTTTGTTTGTTTGTTTGCATTGAATAGGCTCCGAAACTACTGAACCGATTTGAAAAATTCTTTCACTGTTGGGAAGCTACACTAACCGCGGGTGACATAGGCTATATTATATTTTCAAAAAAATTAGGGATCCTTACTAAAACTGCAATTATGTAACCCAAGGTGTATAAAAATTACCTAAAATATTCTTTACACCGCGTGCGCTGCGAAAACTAATGATGATAGAATAAAATAATGTATTACGACTTTGCAGAACACATCATTATTTACAAAAAGTGTCGCGACAGCATATGTCTAACTATTATATTTATGCCACAATAAGTGTTCTTTTATTTAAAAAAAATATATTTTAATGCCGCCGTTAGAAAAGACTCTGTATTTGTATCTTGGTATTAATCCTTATCAAAATAAATTACTTCATATTCAAGACTGCTTCAATCTAAACTAATATTATAAAGAGGAAAGATTTGATTGTTTGTTTGTTTGTTTGCATTGAATAGGCTCCAAAACTACTGAACCGATTTGAAAAATTCTTTCACTGTTGGGAAGCTACACTAACCGCGGGTGACATAGGCTATATTATATTTTCAAAAAAATTAGGGATCCTTACTAAAACAGCAATTATGTAACCCAAGGTGGATAAAAATTACCTAAAATATTCTTTACACCGCGTGCGCTGCGAAAACTAATGATGATAGAATAAAATAATGTATTACGACTTTGCAGAACACATCATTATTTACAAAAAGTGTCGCGACAGCATATGTCTAACTATTATATTTATGCCACAATAAGTGTTCTTTTATTTAAAAAAAAATATATTTTAATGCCGCCGTTAGAAAAGACTCTGTATTTGTATCTTGGTATTAATCCTTATCAAAATAAATTACTTCATATTCAAGACTGCTTCAATACCTTTATATAACTTTTTGAATTATTCAATTTGGACATTCCATTCGAAAGATATCAGGAGTTTAAAAATGTAAGTATTAGAAAAAAGTTGCGTGATCGCCGCTCACCCTGCTCAGCTGGCTAGGCATCACCTTATACGATGTAGGCGTCACTGGGGTACGGGCCTTACGGGATGGGAATATTCAAACTTTGTTTATAATTTTTTTTTAGTTCATTATCATTCATCATTTCAGCCAAAAGACGTCCACTGCAGGACATAGACCTCCCCCAAGTGTCGCCATTGAAATAAGGGGGGTTTTGACATTATCACCACGCTTGGCAGGTGGGTTGGCGATCGCAGTACAGTTGTTACAAAAGCCCACAGAACGCTGCTGCCCATTCTCTGGCAAGTCCCTTAGTCGCCTCTTACGACACCCACGGGAAGATATGGGATGGTGCTATTCTTTACGCCCGATACCATACAGAACCCGACACCATACAGAATTTCACACCACAGAGACTTTTTTTAGTTACCTGACGCAAATAGAAAGGTTTTTTAGGGTTCCGTAGCCAAATGGCAAAAAACGGAACCCTTATAGATTCGTCATGTCTATCTGTCTGTCTGTCTGTCTGTCCGTCCGTCCGTATGTCACAGCCACTTTTTTCCGAAACTATAAGAACTATACTGTTGAAACTTGGTAAGTAGATGTATTCTGTGAACCGCATTAAGATTTTCACACAAAAATAGAAAAAAAAACATAAATTTTGGGGTTCTCCATACACAGAACTGAAAACCAAAAAAAAATTTTTAATCATACCCATACGTGTGGGGTATCTATGGATAGGTCTTCAAAAATGATACTGAGGTATCTAAAATCATTTTTTTCTAAACTGAATAGTTTGCGCTAGAGCCACTTCCAAAGTGGTAAAATGTGTGTCCCCCCCCCCTCTAATTTCTAAAGTAAGAGTAGGAAAATTCTGAAAATATTTAGGATTGTAGAACGTAAAAAAAACTATCAACGAAAATTGGTTTCAATAAGATATGATGTTTAGTTTTTGAGATATGGGACTTTTTCATCAAACTGCAGCAGTAACTTTGTTTTTCATTAACATACTATGAAAAACCAATTTAGTTTTGCGGTTGAGTGGAAGTTTACTAACTAATACTACTAAATAATGAATGACAGTTCAAAATATTGTTTGGGGCTATGGAACCCTGTGTAAGACTCGTACTTGGCCGGTTTTTTTATGTTATGTTTGTGTATTGTTAAGTACCCGTGCGAAGCCGTGGCGGGCTGCTAGTAAATAATAATATAATAAAAAAACCTTCAATTCCTGTCATAAATACTAAGAACATAAATAAACTTAAGTATAATAAATCTCAATGACATTAATTTTAATAATTTTAGCATAGAAAATTCATTTCTAACAATATCAACATAACATTACATTTATTTCAAAACATAACTCTATAATTATCAATAAAAAAACCAGCATTAGTCTTATTCTTACTCTTATTCCTTATTGCACACAAATAATATATGGTTTATGTACAACGGCAAGCTTAACCTAAGAATTGGGTTTTCTTACAGCAAAACCTTTTTTACAGTAGCAACATTACATTATCAACATTGCATTAAATTTCATCACATTCACATTACATTCTTATCAATGAATGTTATGAAATGAGTGTAATTAATGTTTTTTTTTTCTAAACTAATATTATAACCGGTGAAACGATCAAGGTTACAAAATACGCCTTATTATTTGTCCACTATGCATTTTTTAAACTCAGAAATTTTTCGTCCCGAGCCACGGCGCACTTAAAGCTTATTATCTCGTTAACTACTGCAGCTACACCAAAACTAAAAATACGTGTGTGTAAACGTTTAAATGTAATATAAAAAAATCACGCTTTATAGTATGCTGAAACTTAGCAGTTATTTATCACAACTTTGTTACCTGATTTCTGCCAAAACCACCATGACCGACTTTTCGTAATATCCAATTGTTCTTAGTAAGGTACTTCCACAGAAAAAAATTCCGCGTTTCGTAAAATTACATAGGTCACGGGATCTCGGTCCATAAACATGTGTGAACAATTTTGACAAAATAATCTTGTATTGAGAGCAGCGGTGGCCCAATGGTGGCAACCCCGACTTGGCGCATTACTTTGTGTAATTTATTTCATCACCGGTGCTCTCAAAAACGGTGAAGGAAAACGTCGTGAGGAAACCGGCATGTCCTAGAACTAAAATTTCGAAGACATGTGACATCTACCAACCCGCACTGGGCCCGCGTGGTGGATTACAGCTCCCTCCCTCTCATAGAGAGGAGGCCTGTGTTCCAGCAGTGGCAACATTATAGGCTGATGATGATGATGAATCTTATATGTTATTGTCATTTGGTGTAAACATTAAAAAAACCGATCCAGTGCCTGTCGGAACACTCAAGTAACACTCATCAGGAAATCAAAACTTATGGGGTAATATTTTATAACCCCATAAGTTTTGATTTCCTGATGAGTGTCATACGTAATACAAGGTGGCAATTTATTTACCTGTATCTTTCAAGAACGTGAGCTGTCTTATTAAACAAGTTTACCAAAGAAACTCATATGCGATGCGTAGAACAAAAACAGAAAAAAAAACTAATAAAACTTTTTTCATAAGTAGGTATCGAAATAGTCTGTTTACTGTGGTAGGTATAAAAATTTGTTATTTTTTCAAGAATCGGACATGAATGAGTTTCTTTGGTAAACTTGTTTAATATGACACCTTCTTGACTCTTTCATATAAAAAATACGCCTCCTTAAAAAAACGCCGCCCTGTATAATGTTTGACGAAACGACTATTCCTGACCAACACTGAAGTGTAATCGAAAACAGAACTCGAAGTAGAACTTGTTTACATTTTAAACAATGAAACCTACAGTAAATGAAATATTTGAATGAAATGTTTGCACAATACGTTTCATTCAAATAATTTGAGCCTTTCGTTGCGGAATGCGGAATTTAATAATTTCGTACAGTCAAGGCTTAAAACATTGTGAACAACTATTATGAAACTAATAAGAGTAGTGTTGTGCATTATTATCTTCGCACAAGTATTTTTAAGGCACATAGATAAAAAACTGTGGCTAAAATCAGTGCCGTAGTTTTGTAAAAAGAAAAAACTCTTTTTTTGCCACTACAGCTCGGGAAGTAAGATTTTTATAATAATTTCATGCGGTCGAAAGTCGCGGGCAACAGTTTTCATATATTTTTATGTTCAGTTGTAGTGGCGGTACGTCCTAATACAAGCCTAAAAGCTTAGCTTTCACTTGTAATCTACTAGTCTTCCTAATTCAAAAGGTTTCTAGTCTTACCATAATGTTGACCTCTAGGCACTCCATTAGTCCAGTATTTAGCAAGAGTTCTTACTCAGTCTCACAGACCTAAAACATTTTTTTTAAAGTGTTGAATACAGCCTTATTTTATTGGCGAACGAGGACAAATTACATAATATGCCTTCATTGCGTGCTCCAGCATTTCCTATTCATAAATTCATAGCCAGCGTCCGTAATGGACGATTTTCCTCCGATAGTCTCACGACTCTTTTTAATGGTTCAAATTGAAATGCAAATGTCTGCGCTCCGTTTTAAGAACTTAAATAGGATAACAGAGAATTTAGTTGTACAAATGTGCAGCTGCGTATGGGATTTATCGGATTTATTAATAGTGAATTGGTATATTGCAAGGCAGTGGTGCGTGACTTTTGTTAGGTGTGAGTACAAATCTAGGCAATTCCTTTTTTTTTAATACTCTATATGTACACTTAGAGTATTAAAAAAAAATGTACCCCATTTGAATCGGATTTTGTTAACATTTTCAAGATTTTTTTTTGCCCGTGCGTAATACCCTAATTCCCCCTGGATCCCTGATACACGTAATACACGTAAGTTACTCCTTCTAGCTTCAGCTATCTGTAGTAAAAGTCCTGTCAAAATCGGTGCAGTCGTTTCGGAGATTAGCCTGAACAAACAGCAAGCGTAGCATGACCACTGTAGAAACGAGTTTTGTCTACGGAAGAATCCACCTATAATGACAGATGGACAGTGACAATGTGTCAGTTTGTCTATTCTTCCGTCGACATAGACCGTTTCTACGGCGGTCATGCTACGCGTGCAGACCGACAAAATATTTGTACCGTATTCACTTTCAAATTTACTCGTAAAAAGCTGTTATTTTGAAATTACAAACAGAAATTTCAATATTATTTATTTGTATAGATTTATTATGACCACTATTTATTCCCCAGAGTGGAGGTTACGCTCTACTTATGTTATATTTTGCTCAGCATTTTACCAGCATTAATTGTTGTTTTTAAACTTTTCATTTAATTCAATGCTTTTGAAAGGTGTTTCTTCACATTCAGATTGGAAGCCGACCCCAATATAGTCAGGAAAAGGATTGTCAGATGGTCACATGCAAACTTATTACAATATCATTTTAAAGAATGCAAACTACTAAAATATTACACGTTAAATATAACCAAAACTTACTTAGAACGATACTTCGTCATTACTTTTCTGGCAGATATTTATAAGTAAAAATGTTCATTTTAAAACTCTCATTCATCTCGTTCATTTTAAAAATCAGACGCCGCGTGCTGCTGACTACGACCTGGATTTTGTGAGAGCTTAGACTTTACGGCTTTGAAGGGAGCGGTGATTGGTACTTACCCAGGGTGTAAATTTGAGCCAGAACTAATGAAGGTCATTTCATCGGCAAAGGCAGTGTTTAAAGAGCGTGTTGTTTAAATATATATTTTTTTAGTACATTTTAGCTGCTGATGATGGCGATGACTAGTATTGCTGATTGGCATCTGATTTCAACCTTTGCATCATAATGCTTTACTGTGAGATGAGTGGGAGTTGAGTCAGCTAACCACGTAAAAAAATGTTAACATCTTTGTTTTGTTATGTTTGAATTGTATTCCTTATTATAGAAGCTCACTCGTAAAACACAATATTAATTATCTGTTTAGTTCCAAGTAAATAGAGTTGGTCATTTTATAAAGCTTAATGTTAAAAAAAGAACTACCGCCTCGATTGTTAGAGAACCTGCAGCCTGGTATACAAGTTTATCCTAGTATAGGCATCTAACATCAAACCTACATTCATCATCATCTGCCTAGCCTTTTCCCAAACTATGTTGGGCTCGGCTTCCAGTCTAACCAGATGCAGCTGAGTACCAGTATTTTACATAAAGCGATTGCCTATCTGACCTCCACAACCCAGTAACTGGGTAATACGATACCCCTTAGTAAGACTGGATGTCAGACTTTTGGCTTCTGACTACTCGTAACGACTGTCAAAGATCTACAAATGACAGTCGGGACCAACGGCTTAACGTGCTTTCCGAGGCATGGAGGAAACTCGGTATGTAATTATGGTCACACCAATTATCATCCACGGACCAACCTCGGCAAACACGGCATAACCTTAAAGATCGACCCGTGAGGCTGTTATTATTTAGCCAGGAACTCCTCAAACCAACATTTATTTCGTTCTGAAATAAATAAAATGATAAATAAATCTTTAGTTTAGTCTAACAAAGTTAGAATATGAAGTGAGATTGAACGATCAGTATAATAAGTTGGTTTGGGCCATTCAGATAGCGGTGATGTATTCAGCCGACCCTCTAATGGATAGTCATTATGATACCGCAGCTAAACAGGTTAAAAGGTCACGCGATGATTTTATTTTCGGAGAATTTCTTTCAAACGAAAACGTGGTGCTGAATTTTAATGCCATTTGTTTTTGTTCGTTTTTGTTTTTTGTTTTTGTAAAGAGCTGTGCAGTAGACCGTTGTACTGATTTGTTTTACACTTAGGTGACTAAGCAGAGTTTCTAGAATACTATTTAGATCCTAAAGTTACAGAAATAAATTATAAACTTTAATTGAAAGAAAAATTAGCAAATACCTAAGCCTATAAGGTACACACGGTAACATCATCATCATCATCATCATCCCCCTATAATGTTCCCACTGCTGGGACACAGGCCTCCTCTCTATGAGAGTGAGCTGTAATCCACCACGAGGGCCCAGTGTGGGTTGGTAGATATTTGTCACATGTCTTCGAATTTATTTGCCGGTTTCCTCACGATGTTTTCCTTCACCGTTTTGAGAGCAGCGGTAATGAGATAAATTACAACCTACGTTTTGAACCTACGATTTACTGCTCGTAAGTGGGGGCTGCCACCACTGGGCCACCATTGCACACGGTAACACATCAAGCTAATTTCCCTGGTCGACTGCTTTGTCCGATCAATCGGACCATGCCAACTTTTTTTTCCACTTGGTCCGATTAAGGAGTCATACCACGAAGTCTATCATTATTTTAGAACACTTGGTCCGATTGATCGGACAACGAGAATTTTTTTTCCAGTATAACGGCCTCGCTCTGTATAGATTTCTCGTACAATGAGATATCCACATAAATTGGATTGGTATAGCTTGACTGCACGTGTAGCACGACCGCGTAGAAACGGGCTATGTCGACAGAAGAATTGGCAAAATGATACATTGTCATTGTCATTGTCTATCTGTCATTATATCGATTCTTCCGTAGACAAAACTCGTTTCTACAATGGTCATGCTACGCGTGCTGGTCATCGTGTGCCTATCTAAATGAAGCCTTTTTATCTATACTTAGAATGATTTTTACTTATAATTTACTAATTCAAATTTAATTAAGTGTAATAAACTTCACTATCTTACCTGAATGACGTTGTTATTTAATAACCACTGAACATGAATAATTTTAAAATATATATATTATATAAATTAATTTTTTTTTTATTTATTTATTTTTATTTATTTATGACCTCGCATGGTTATTATACAGTATGCCTTACGAACGTTTTGTAACATTCTTTAAACCTGTGTTATGCAAATAAATTTATTGTATTGTATTCTATTCTACAAAATAAAGTACAAAGAATAAACAAAAACGCCATTTCCTAAATCAATCCGTACCAGCAATAAATAAATCACGCCAGTGAACAGGAAAACACATAAGCGTTGTAGGAACTGCTCAACTCTTTTCGACGAAATTACCGTTAAATAAACAAATAATAAAAGTCATCCGTCATATTTTTCGCAGCCAACAAACTTTGTGTGATTCCAACTTTAACACAGCGAAATAAAAATGGAGCAAAAATATTGTTCGTTATAGGTAACACCAATTTATGCCTCAATTGCGTAACACACTCTTCTTCTATTACAATCTGAAGGATTTTCAAAGAAATTACTAATTCATTACTTCTTTTATTTGAAAGATTCTTCTGCTCGCTAACGTACATGATACAATGAACGCTGTTTAATTGTCAAAATGAATGACATTGCCATTGTAATTGCCTTACGTAACTATATTATTTTTATCGGATTTTGTCTGTGCTGCACTGCTATGGGACAAAGGCGAAGAACCTTTGCGACTTCTATTAACTTATTCAAAAGTTCGTCCAAAAACCTCTAGTCCATTTTGATAGAAAAACTTTTAAGAGCTCAATATTTCGTTATAAAAATCAAAACATACAAGCAGTGAAAACAGGTTTCCTATAAAATCTGAGGGTTAGAGACTTTTTTCGGCTTTTATCCGCGACTTAGTCTGTATGGAAAAGTTAATCCTGGCCAGATCGCGAGTTCGTGCGACCCATAGCCAATTAGGACGCGGCCATAAGTCTGCCAGTGTTCCGAACACCCAAATCCTTTTAGCCGTTGAAAGCGTGATTGAGTAACATACCTACTTCAAAACATTCGAATATTTAATTTCATAATATTTACAAGCGGTGTGTTCCCGATTGAAGTTCGTCTCTAGATTAACCATTATCATTCTCTTGCCCATCCCAATTTAATTGGGCTCAGCGCAGGACGTCTTCTTCTTCCATGCTTCTCTATTACTTGTCATCTTGTCCTCTCTAGATTGACCAGTTTGTGAACATTTTTTTGTAATTTTTTCCGTAGTGCTTGTTCATTTTTAATCAACTTCTAAAAAGGAGGAGGTTCTCAATTCGGATGTTTGTATTTTTTTTTGTTTAAAATATGAACTCTTATTCCAAATTAGAGTCGCAGTTAAGGCGGTGCGTTATCTATCAGGAAGTAAATTTACGATTTTTATAATGCAAGAGAGCGTGAGATCCTGGGTTCGATTTCCAGGTCGGGCAAAGTATTATATTAACAGTGGGTTTCTAAAGGCAAAAAAAAAACTGTCTTTCCAAGGGGTATAGTATTACCCAGTACTATGGGTTGTGAAGGTCAGATAGGCAGTTGCTTCATTCTTCTTGTGTTGGTCCTTCAGTACAAAAATATACAAACAGCCTGTTTTGACAGCTGAAAGCGTTCGGTCAATGTTTTAGGGGTGCTGCAATGCTTACACTAGACTCTTGTGTGTCTTTAGGTCATCTAAGCTTGAGAGTAAATGTTGGTAGCTCGGTAACATGAGTACTGTAAGTATTGGAATACTGTAGGTGTTTAAGTATCGGTCACTACTTACCCGTCACCCTATATTTTTTTAGTTTCGCGCTCTCGAAAGCAGCTTTTGATGAAAGTTAAGAGCAACATAGCGCTTCACGGGGGCGAAAAATCGACCTAGCTAAGTCTCGTATCTCGGAAAATTCATTTTCTTTGTTTTCACCCGAGCAGAGCTCGGTCGGGCAGGTACTGTAAGTGAAAACCGGGAATCAGTTTTTAAACAACTCTTAATCAAATTTAAAACATACGTCCAGTTCATTTGATGGACGTAAACGTTTTAAAACTGTGCAAAATGAAGTTTAAAATAAAACTAGTTAATTCGCTGTCGACAAGTTTGCTTTCCTCCACTTAACAGTAATAAGCTGAACTTCTTATTTAAACTCCCGGATAAAGTACTTAAATTGTGTACTTTTTTACTTCAAGAATACAAAGTAGTTTTAAGTACTTAGCTGTTAAATACTTAGTTTAAGTATAAGTCAAGAGAACAGAAAACCGGACTTTGAGTTTGTTTTTAATTTTGTGTAGTAAATAAATACTTAAACTTATTATTCTTATGGCTTATTAACCATTCTATTGTGGCGATATTGTTATATTATATGGTTTATCTATTTTTGCGAACTACGCATTATACCTGACTTCACTTAAAAGCCTGCATGGTGCAAGCATCTTACCGAAATCCAAAAATAGCCAGCTGGCCTACGGAATACCAGTCTGGACAGCAAGATATACCCACGCATGGAGCATGTTTTCTTTCTCTAAATTATCATGAAGAAATAATTGAAGCAAGTAACTAGGTTTATTCCTAACTCCCTAATGTTAATTAATTCTTAACTTCCTAACTCCCTAATTTTTATGAAGACAAAAAAACATAAAACAAGAACACCTATTAGGACAATATTCACTTGGTTTCGGATTTGAAGTGGGAGAATGTAACAACATTCTAGCGTCCCCTTTTATCAGAGGAACCTAGGATCGACACAACGTCGACTGTTGTACATTATTTACCAAAACGAATAGGCACATAAGAGGTAATAATTATAATAATAACTGTGTAGTACCTACCCATTGTTTAGTTTTAAGTTGTTGAATGTATCTGTTAAGGGCGTGACATTATCACTAAGTGACAAAACCTCTTAAAACAAATAAAAATAAATAAAAAAAGCAAAAAGATTTTTCAATGATGTCTACACTTTTTATTGCATGTATGAAATATAGTAAATAAAAATGTTCTCAAAATAGTGGCTGTATTCAGTGTAATCGTATTATAGCCCAGTCACCGGGTAATAATATTGCCCGACAAACCGGCAAAGGCCATAAGCCAGGGAGCCTTTCAGATGTTAAATGGCAATATTTTTTAAGCCGCTTTTGCGAACATTTTATTTATTTAAAAGAAAACTATTCTGGATACATTATTTTGTTATTTGAGAAGTTTTTATTGAATTCCAATAATAGGTAAATGATATTTCTGTAAGTAAGTTTGGTTTATTCAATCACTATTGCACGTCAAAAACTTATGTAGAACGTATAATATAATGAATTTATTGGCGAAAAATCTGTACAATTCTGAAGTCTGGATTTGACCCCGGTCGTTTGCAGACAGGTTTGTCCCCTATTACATGAGACTTAAATATAACGGGTGCTATATGGGTAGACTAATGTTACACCTCTGCATACCCTTTCGAGGATAACAGGCGTCATGTTGTATATAAATAATCTAAACTCACTAAAAATAGAAAAAAACAAACGCCCGAACCTATATACTCTGTTGAGGATCCGAGGACCAATATTTACCTTTGCAAAATAAAAACAAGTGACGAAGCTGTTTCTAGGATTTTTTACGGTGTCATAGATAGGGGCAAAACCAAAGCTTTTGCTTGTATCTACGGAACCCTTATTTAGACCTTTCTATTTGTCCATCACACAACAATATTTTTTTCTGTATATAACAAAAAAATATGGCGCTAAGCTTTTACAATAATTCTCAATCAAAATGTTTTTCCAGCTAATAAACACGTGATAAAATCTTCCAGGCGATTTCGAGGAAATTCTCGACGGTTGAAGTTACATTTAATTAAGTACTACAGAATGCGTAAGTCTCTGGGCGATATACAATTTTTTTTGTTTTAAAAAACCTTGCCCCGCACTAGGAATTTCTCCTGTATGGTGGGTGCGTCTACCAACATTTAAACTATGTTGGCATCAACTTAAACCAATAGAAAGTATGTGTCTATAACTGAATAACTAGTTTATAAGTAAATAAATAATTCAAGTCCTCTTAGCCATTGTTTTTACTACACACAAACGACGGAACCAAAGCGCAGTTTCATCTCAAACTTAGCTGGTTTTTGACAGCTACAAGGATACTGAGGTCAGCATCTTGCAAGTAATTAAACAAGGTGACAAGGAGACGATGAATCGTGGTTTTAGGACGCTTGTGGTAAAGGGGACCTTTGGAGATAAGGCAAACGCTGCTCAATGGATTATTAAGGGTGAATCCGATAGTATTTAGCAGGGTTGAGGATTTGACTGTAAGGAGTCACGTATAGTAATTAAATGCAAGAGGTTTTGGACTGTTTTTTTTTTTTAATTTTCTATAGAGTCAGGATTTTTGCTTGATGGAAAAGGCTCGCCGCTTGAGAGTAAAGGTTTCATCATTACAGCCGAAAGACGTCCACTGCTGGACATAGGCCTCCACCAACGCCACATTGACATAAGGGGGTTTTGACATAATCGCCACGCTTGGCAGGCGGGTTGGCGATCGCAGTACGGTTGTTACAAAAGCACAGAAACCGCTGCTGCCCATTCTCTGGAAAGTCCCTTTTAGTCACCCACGACACCCACGGAAAGATATGAGATGGTGCTATTCTTTACATCCGGCACCATACAGAACCTATGTTAAGATTATATTCACTAAAATAATTATTATTATTGAGCAGATGCTTTGCTTTTGCTTTAACCTCTATCGGCGATATTTTTTTAAACGTTTCACTTGATTAGAAATTTCTCCTGTATCGTGGGCGCGTGTGCAAACATTTAAATTCAGATACACAAACAGCCAGACAACGGACCCGGAACAATTACCTAATATTTGTTCCGTGCAGGAATCGAACCCGCGACACGCAGCGCAGCAGTCAATCAGTCAGGCACTAAAAGTATCATCAACAGTATTTAATCCAGTTAGCTACTAACTTACTTCATTTAATTAAAGTATTACAGGACACTTAATTGATATTTATCTCAAGACTGGGCAAAACTTAAATTACAATCATTTAGCGTTAACAAACTGAATTTAAAGTTTATGAGACAATAGTCTAAGGGGCTTCAAAACGAACAAGGCCTTCAAAACAAGCTTCTAAAGCTCAATTTTAGAGTCAAAAGAAAACTAAAGTATAATAAAAAAATCGTGTGCAGTAGAACACTTAAGAGTAATGATCTTCGATGTATAGGCCTACTTTCAAATGTTTTTTTTTACAATTTGGTGAATTTTGTTTCTACACCCGTTATTTTCTATTAAACAAAATAATATCAAAGTTACAAGGACACGCAAAAAATAGCGAACCTACTTTTGCCCTAACAACGATGAGGCTGTAGAAATATAAAAATCAGGGACGAGGCCGACTATGTATAACTACTATACAAGATGTTGTTTTGCATCCTCGTCTAAATCCAGGAGGTCATCACAAAAGTCATAAATAATCAATTAAAATTACGGTACCTATGTTAATTATTAATAAACGCAATTTTTTTTGGTTGTTTATGTTTGTCAGTATTTTAGAATAACCCCCTTAACGTGGTTTAGGGAATAAGAAATTATTGAATAAACGTTTGAGATTGTTTACATGTGTGGAAGCGCGTTTGTAGGACGAGGATCCGGGGGCCGCGTTAAAAACCAGGGTGGTTCACACTTACCGATACCCGTAAATAAGAAAAAAGAAATACCTACCCATTTTATTATTGATTTGGGATGAGAATCATTAGCATAGTTACATCCTTGAATATGACGACGATGCAAAACAACACCTTGTATATTGTTATTTTCGTACAATCTCACAATATATAACTGCCGACAAAGTTGTTCATAGTTGGAACAGGAATCCTAATTGAACAAGTTAGTCTCTGTGGGTAATTCTGTTAGGGGAAGGGAGTAGAAGGGGGTAACAATTTTCTCTACGATGTCTATAGAGACTTTAATAACATTTAAATATCAATAGCTAGAGTTGAAGTTTGATTGGGTAGAGATGGTAACCTGACTGAAGTGTTGTATTAGTCTGGTTTCAGTCTTACCACGGGCTATTGTGGTAAACAATAAATAAATAAAAGATTTTGGAGGTAAGATAAGTAGTTGACCTATGTGAAGTACTGGGATTCAGCTGCATCCTGTTAGATTGGAAGCCTACCCTAATTTTATTTTGAAACGCCTGGACAAAGGTGGTGTTTATTGACGAATATTCTGACTGTTTAACTATGAATCTTCCATTATATGTGGTTTAGAGTCAGTGAATGAATACATTAAAGGAACAGCATCCGTGAAAAAAGCAAACATATATTAGTCCTAAATAACTACAAACTTGTGCCAAAACAGTTTTTTTTTTTGTTTTCCTTTGAGTTAATTTATCACGTTTGTATTATATTACATATGTACATTATTTACAAGCTACAAATAAATATAAAATAAAATATGTGCAAGAATCAAAATTACACGGCGTCAAAAAGTTCGTCGACATCGTTGTCGACAGGAAAAGTGCCCAGAAGGCTGGCCGCATTGCCACGTTGGTTGGCAATGCTGATTCTTTGACCAAAAAAGAGACCAGCCCTCTGGTCATGTGAAGCGTCGACCAACCGCTTGGCGATATCCCGAAACACAAGGTGGGCATTCGTGCCCCATGGCCCTAGTGTTTCAACCCCAAATGGCTCAAATTCATAATTACAATTTCATTAATTCACAATTACAAATTCTTAGTAAAAAGTCATCAATCATCAAAGACAAAGTCAAATCATTTATTTCAATTAGGCGGCACCTTTTTCTATTGGTTCTTGTTGTCCGTCCGCAAACGTAATTTTATCAGCGAACAAATGCGTTATTGTCTGGTATTTAATTTTAAGTTAAGTTTATAATTTTAAATTATGTGTGATAAACGAGCGCTTCTCTCCATCAAACGATAAAGTTTGGCGAGTATAAACTGTTAAATACATACATTATATACATTTAACTGTATATACATTTTTACTGTATATACATTTTATATAACAAATGGTAATAAAAAAGGAATGTGTTTGCTAAACACAAAACCGAGTAAATTCAACGAAAATAACAAGAAATCTATGAACCATAAACAAAAAAAAACGACACCACAAGATACTCTAGAAGTACCATAAACTAGAGGTTATGAAAAAGGAAAAGGTATAACAATAACCCTTATTACTTGGGTCTATGTAAAAACATAGTAATATCAATTATTTATATATTATTTCTAGATACTGCTACAAAACTTTATCAACTTCAATGATATTACAATTAACGTCTTTCCAGGAGGCATAGACAGAAGTGTACCCACTGAAATGCTCTCAAAACTTCATCTTGGTAGTATCAATCCTAGGACTGGTTCGACTTGCTGGAAATCTTTCACCTGGATATGATCTGTCTTGGCTAACTTGGAAATCTCTAAACAGGCTCCGAAACCAGGGAAGCAAAGACAGCCTGTTTAAGGAGATACATAGATTCTGTTCGTCGTGTGTCGATGGCATTCTAAATAGGATTCTATTTAGAATGTCATCAGACCAGAATTTGACTACAACTTTGGCGCCATCAGTAGTTTCCATCAGTACCTGTCACGTGCAGACAACAGGACATGCAGGACACGATGTAAAATCTGAAAAATATTGTTTGTAGAACAACACGACATTTACACTACAATTTACTTTGCTGAACAAGAGCTCTGCTGTGTATGGTGTCGGACGTAAAGAATAGGACCATAATTATCTTCCCGTGGGTGTCGTAAGAGGCGACTAAGGGATTAGCCAGAGAATGGGCAGCAGCGTTCTCTGTGTGTGTGTTTTGTAACAACCGTACTGCGATCGCCAACCCGCCTGCCAAGCGTGGCGATTATGGCAAAACCCCCCAAAATGTGTGGCGACACTTGGGGGAGTAAATATGTCCAGCAGTGGACGTCTTTTGGGCTGAAATGATGATGATGATTAACAAGTGCTTCAAAAAGGCAGCAGCATAATCAGACAAAATTAATTTTACAACAATCTATCAAACTTTCTTGTTCTCCGAATAAAATTCAACACTAATAGAAAAACTTATTTCCAGAATCGCTCCAACAATGTGAAAAGATCTGGTTCGGTGAAATAACATCTTATTTTTGACAGCTATGAGAAGTGACCCTGAAAACTGAAGATTCAATGATTCAGTGGTTTTGGCTGGCATTGATGAATTACTGAAAGCATTCATAGTCTTTGAAGAGATTATTATGCTTTAGGTATAGACCTATTTCTGAAGTGTATATTTAGGCTTTCTGTTTCGTGGTGAAAGCATTTTAGTGCTGCTTAGTCATTTATAAGTTGAAGGCAGTATTGTTATTTGGTTGGTTTTGGGGAAATAGGACAAAACTAGTTCTACTTAGCATTGTATTTACGTACTAGCGTTGCCCGCGACCTTGGTCCGCGTGGAATTATTATAAAAATATTACTTCCCTATTTGAACATGATTTTAATAACAATTTCAAAGTTTTTTTTTGCACGGAACCCTAATCCTTTTTCTAAATTAAAAGTAGCCTAAGTTACTGCTTATGACATCACCTATCTGCCGGTAAAACTCAGTCCAGCCGTTTCAGAGATTGGCCGTAACAAACAGACGGAAAGACAGCATAGATGAAAAAAAAATTTTTTGAAAAAAAAACAAACAGTTTGTTCAATTTTATTTATTTAAATAAATTTATTTGCCTCAACTTTAATTAAGTACGTATGTAACATCCACAAGTAACTTACTTATTTGAAGTTTGGACAAATTCTGACTTTTAATATCAACATGTTGCCTACGTATAAAATCTCGGAATGATTATTGAGATCCGATATAAAGCTGTTAAATTAGAGGGAGGTATTATCCACATGACTGTCTTTACTTACTTCCTTGAAGTTAAGGCAAATTGACTTTACCTTTTCAGTTATCTGACAATCAAGTGCTAGACAGACTACGACACTACCTACTTTCACAGCTTAATTTTTACTCTGACGAAACCAACCCAACATCAACTTAAATTACATGAGAATAAAGATCACTGTGTTATTGACAGTGATACAAGATCTGGGGTAATGAACTGTGGTAGGACTTTCACCAAATATTATTCTTGTTTGTTGCCCACAAATAAATATTATAACGCCTTGAAAAAAAGTGTCCAAGAAGGTAGTGTCAAAAAGGTAGTATATCTTTAATTAGATAGATATTTGCATTACCTACAGCTTGACAGATATAAGTTATGCAAATAAACAAGTACAACACGACGAGTAACATTTTTTACAGCCAACTAAAGGAGATCATTTCGTTTCAGACTAATTGTTTACAGCCTAATTTCCTGGATGTAAGAGGAGTAGGTAAACCTTTTTTGATTCAAAAAACGTATTTCACACCTAAAAGCTACAAGAATTATTTAAAAATAATTTAAAATTAATTCCACTGATTTATATTCCATATTTAAACTTTTCACATAACTAGGTACGCACACACCCTTATCATAGGCTTGTTTGTATAAAGCAGCCATTTGGACTTTTACGACATACATACGTAGGGTTGCCAAATGGGCTCATGAAAAAGAGATCTTGCCTCGATACGGGGAATATGTAAATATATTTTTTTTATATTTGAATATGTCTGAGAAACCAACTGCCGATGATTAGATTTCAAGACAGGTTGGTTCACAAAGGATGCTTTGTTTCAAACCCCATTGTTTGTGAAAAAATTCAGACCAGGTTTTGCGTTACTTTTTGGCTGTCATGTCGACGGTGAAGATTGAAAGTAAGATGAAACAATTTTGATTGAATGGAAAACAAATAGGACTGAAGTGATACAATGATTCTGGCGAAAAATTTAGGTATTTTTAGCGTTTCTCCTTCAGTGAAATTCTGAATGTTGTACTTACCAAAATTGATGTAACAAGGTCTGAAATTCTGATTACATCAAAGAACGATTCTTTTTTATCTATAGAATTGTACATCTCCGAATAAATAATATGATTATATCGGGTACTTATTTGAAACGTTTATATAACATTAGGGATCAAAAAGGAAGGACTTCGGACTTATGAAATTGCTTTTAAAAGGGTTCCGTTATACGCTAGATGTATTCATTGAATTATGCAAACATTCGCCACGGGTACACCTAACATTTTACGGCTTGTAACATAATTAAATTCCAAAAGCGTATATATTTTTGTGCCGTCGATGTTTGAAAGAAAGCTCGTCATACTGTAAAAATATTTGATGTCGTTCCAACATTTAAATTAACGACAAAAACTTGGAACCGCCGAACTTTGTCAATATGGCTGAACAATTTTAATAATCCACGAATGACGCCACGAATGGACGCGTTTGCAATTTTTTCATAGCTTTTTCGAACGTTTAACGCGTTAAACTTGGGCGATGACTGGCATTTTTGGTTGAATACATGCCTATTTTTTTTTTTTCGTTGGGAAATTTATTAAACGGAATTCCTTTGCCTTTATTTTTAGTGGTAAAGTTTTATTGAAATAATTTATTTTTCGGCAAAGAATGTGTGACAAAGTGAAGTAGTTTTGAGTACTTTCTTACAAGCACGCATACACACGCATGATTGTAGGTACCTCTGATCCAAAGTGGAACAAAAAGGAGATAGGTTTAAAAAAAAAACAGGATGTATACAAACGGATACAAAAATGTTTTCTATTCTGAAGAACCAAGAGAGATGTTATGCTATACGAATTTATAGAACATTGTGCCCATGAATCATGTTTTCACTGGTTTATGTTTTTCTACGGAGCAAAGAAAATGTTGCCTCCATTTTATAACCGTAAGGCGCTTGTTTGTGTTACATTGACTTCCGCGATTTCAATTTGGTAAACATTGGAGGAAGATAGAAACGACGATTATATTTACGGAGTTGCGAAGAATGTTATCACGAGATTTCTTTTTGGTTGACAGAGACTTTGGCTGTAAGCTAAATTAGTAACTTGACGAAATCAATCAACTGATTATTTCATGATTTTGGCAGTCATGTCAAATAACTGCGAAAGCACAGCACACAGCACAGCATAACAACACAGTATACTGTGCTTACGTAAACGTAACGATTACGTATACGTAATGGGTAAGGTAAATAGTAATTACAGTGTTAATAAGCAGGTTAACGAACTATTACTTTGTGCTCTGCCATCTTGTTTGACGTGTTGCACATACAGGGTGTCCATTTAATAGTACGACATACTGCAGAGTATATATTATACATATACAGTTGTGGTCATAAAATTAAGAACGATTTTAAGTTCCAGACTTTTTTATCTAAATCATGTCATTTGTAGTTATGTGTTCCTTCTTAGAACTAACTAGTTATGTTATGAAATAGCCACATGAATAGAGCAAACGTGATTAGGAATATAGAATTAAACCGCTCCCATTTTTATTTACAAATTGTATTTATTCTCTATCGTAACAAATTCAAATAGTTATGAAGCTGGACAAATAATTAAGAACGATCTATTAAATTGGTGAATAGTTGTTTTATATGAAACTTAGATTAAATAAATCACATTAATGTGAAGTGCGTAAAGAAAAAAAGCAATTTCATACATTTTAAACTACAATTAATAGTCAGTGTTAACGCCTCCATTAACTATGGTGCAGTGTAGTGTTTGTGTCGCGCCTTTGCCGCCACCAAAGGGCTAGGCGCGCGCCACATTCGATAGATTATTGTAACTTTATTTTTATTCTTCCACCTACTTTTTTATATTGTGTGTCTAAATTCTGTCATCGTAGCGGCAACATCTCGCTCCGCATATTATCTTGTTAAAACCTTTTTTTATACCTTATTAAATACTAATACCTCAAAACGGGAGTTTTCATCGAGAAATCTGAAGCCCCAACATCTGGCGACCGTGACAGGACCTGCAATTTTCACGAAAAAACGAGTTCGTGAGCACGCGACCACGCGCTGCCGGTGTAGATATTGCGCCGCAGCCGAATCACACCTGGCCTACCTGGAGGTTCACCAGCCATTGCAGCCACCGCCGGTCAACGATCAGCATTCAGCATCGTACCGCAGCCTCGGCCAATGCAGACCTGCTATTTTCACTGAAGACAAGTTCGTGAGCAAGCGACCACGCGCTGACGGTGTATCCATTGCGCCGCAGCCACCTTTCAACCAAATCAAGAATCATACCTGAGTTCCTTGGAGGTGCACCAGCCATTGCAGCCACCGCCGGTCAGCGATCAGCATTCAGCATCGTTCCGCAGCCTCGGCCAATGCAGCTAAGTGCCCATTTCTCCTTGTGAATTCCCTAGTACCATACCTGTTACCTTACCTTTTTACCCCATAACGTTAATAAATCTATCCGATACGGATTTGAAATAGCTTCTACGAGTGCATTGGTTTCTGTAGACATTGCAGTGTCTTAAAATAACACATGAATGCACTATATGTAGTTCAGTAAATTCAAATTATCTGTTAGTAAACAATTTAATTATAAATAGGAATACAATATAGGCCATCGTCCTATGATAATATCGTTGTTTATTTATTCGTGTTTTCCTCATAGGCTTATAGCGCCAATTATAGGCATATATTTCACCAACATCGCCGAACATTCCAGGTCCAGTCCACTCCGTGTAACATAACTTCGGGCCGCCTGCCGTGTCATTCATTGTGACAACGGGAGCCCCACCGCTGCACGGGCCGGCCTCAGGTGACGTTAGGCGAGGAGCGTGAGCTAAGTTTTTACATTATCATAGTTTGTGTTCTGTATATTTCCATAATCAAGCCTACTAAGAAACAACTCGTTAACTTTGTTAAATCCGGTTGTTAATAAGGTTTCAGTTCATAATGGGTAAAGATTATGGAGGTGAAACAAGCACAAGCGATCCTCGTGAATTACAGGATCTTTTAGTGAAACGTAGTTCCATAAAAGGTCAAATAACTAAATTCAGAAACTTTTTATCAAACATTACCTCTAAAGAAACGCTTACTCAGACTGAGTTAGCTGAGTTAACATTTAAATTAAACAAATTTGAATCTATTTATAGACGTTTTGATGACTTGCAAAATCAGATAGAAGTATTACACTCTGATAATTTATCTAATGAGATTGATGAGCGTGATATTATCGAACAACTGTTTATATCCAACATAGCAATTGCTCAAAGTGTTACACAACAACATAACTCGAACCGTCATGATGAAAGTCATAATAAGGATTTAAATTCAAGTCAGATAACTACAGGTCCGTGTAATCATGATCATCATGACATAGGCTTTAAATTACCTCAAATTCAAATTGCTAAGTTCGACGGGTCTTGCTTTCGCTGGCTTGAATTTCGTGACACATTCTTATCTATAGTACATAATAACGACCGCATCGCTCCCATTCATAAATTCCATTATCTTATTTCGTACTTGACTGGCGATGCAGCGCGCATTATTGCTAACTTGGAGGTATCTAGCACAAATTATGCGTGTGCTTGGAAATTATTGTGTGACAGATATGAAAATACCCGACAATTAGTAACTCATCATATAAATTCATTATTAAACATAAAACCAATCACAAGCGAGTCTGATAAATCACTACGATTCTTTGTGGATCACGTTAATAAAAACTTACGCGCTTTAACCAGTCTCGGTATAGGTTCACGTGACTGGGATATATTACTCATTCATATAATGAGCCCCAAGCTTGATAGCTGCACCAAGGCCAAGTGGGAAGAGTACCGCGGCACGTTGGATACCAATGCACCTAATTTGCAACAGTTTTTCAAGTTTCTTGTTGATCGCGCTGTTGTACTTGAGTCAATAAATAGCAGCTATTCATACTCTAAACCAAAGACTCAGACAATGTCAAAACCAATAGATTCAAGTAATAAAATAAAATCTCATCAGTCTTACCTTTCTAATAATGAAGACAATAATATTTCTGATATATCATGCGGCGTTTGTAACGCTAATCATCGCCTTTATGATTGTCCCACCTTTTTAGCAAAGAATGTGGATGATCGTATCACTGAAGTAAACAGATTGAAGCTTTGTCATAACTGCTTAAGATCTGGCCACTCTGCACGCAATTGTCGCATGCATCCGTGTCGCATGTGCAATACAAGACACAATAGACTCTTGCACAAGCAGTCAAGCAACAAAAATATTTCTAGTGTTGTTACCATCTCTCCCGACATCACTGACGATACTCTCGTTAATTTTTCTAATCAATGTAACCCTCAAGTTCTTCTATCTACTGCTTATATTGAGGTAGTTAATCCTACGACCAATCAAACACAGAAGGTTCGTGCTCTTTTGGATTGCGGTAGTCAGTCATCATTTATTACTCAATCTCTTAAAACAAAACTACTTTTAGAACCAACCACCACTTTGCATGTCAATATAATTGGCATAGGCAATAAAACTACTACTCAAGCTACAGAAACTTGTGTAGTTCAGTTGAAATCTTTGATGAAGCATTTCACTGTCACCTCTTCTTTTCTGGTATTGCCAGTGTTGACCGGTAACATACCTCGAATACCCGTCGACGTAAAATCACTTAACATTTCGAGTGATTACTTTTTAGCGGACCCTCACTTCCACCAACCGGCACCTGTTGATGTTGTCATCGGTGCCGATATTATCTGGGACATTATTGGCCGCGATCAACTCTCTCTCGGTCTTAATTCACCTGTATTGAGAAGTTCCCAATTCGGTTGGTTAATAACAGGTCCAATGTATTTTAATGTACCCAAAAACAATAAATTAACAGAAAATGATATAGATTCGAATCATTCAGTCGTTTCTTATGTGTCATCTGCTGAAAATATACATCAAGAACTAACAAAGTTCTGGGACTTAGAAAATGTTCCCACTCAACCACTTATTAGTCATAGTGAGAAGGCATGCGAAACACATTTCTTATCGCACACCTTCCGTTTAGACACCGGTAGATTCTCAGTCAGTCTACCTTTAAAGGATACGCCTGACTGTCTAGGTGAATCTTATTCACTAGCTAAAAAACGCTTGTTAAACTTAGAAAGGCGATTTCGCAAACAACCACATGTGAAATCACAATACGTAGAATTTATGCGTGAGTACGCAGACTTAGGTCACCTTTCAGAGTCCGCTGTACCTATACCCTTGACGTCTTACTTCCTCTGTCATCACGCTGTTTTCAAAGACAGTAGTGAATCTACGAAAATTAGGGTCGTATTCGACGGCTCGGCTCCTACTTCATCGGGTCAGTCTGTAAACGACATTCTCATGGTTGGGCCTAATATGCAGGACTCACTATTCTCCATATTAATAAGAGCTCGACAACATAAGTTTCTCCTCTCGGGTGACGTCGAGAAAATGTACCGTCAAGTCCGTTTACATGAGGAGGACCGCAACCTTCAACTTATTTTGTGGAGAGAGGATGAGTCTTTGCCAATTAAAACGCTTCAGCTAGGTACTGTAACTTACGGAATGGCAAGCTCCAGCTACCTAAGCACTCGGTGTCTATGGCAGATTGGTGAAGAATCTTCTGATCCTAATGTTAAGAATATCATTCAACATGATTTCTTTGTGGATGATCTCATTACCGGTTCTGAAAGCGGTGATACCTTACGTTATATTCACAAATCTGTAACTGAAGAATTAAAGAAAGGATGCTTTAATCTTCGTAAATTTAAGACTAATTTACCATCACTGTTCGATTCAAATACTAAAAATGATGATAATCTTCTAATAAGTGAGTCAACTAGTACCCTAGGCATGGGATGGAACCCATCAACCGATCAGTTACATTTCCCTATCAAACCATTTTTCTCTAATAATAATTTAACTAAAAGATTGTTTCTATCGTCTCTTTTTTAAATATTTGACCCTTTGGGACTGATTAGTCCGTGTGTAATAAAAATGAAAATGTTATTACAACAACTATGGCAGCATAATTTGACTTGGGACTCTCCAGTTCCACCTGAAGTTCAAAAAGATTGGAACGATTTTATACAGTCTTTACCTTCCCTTTTAGCTCTAGAAGTTCAGCGTCGTGTTCTCTGTGATGAACCCGTATCTGTAGAATTACATTCATTCAGTGATTCATCCCAAAGGGCATACGGAGCTTGCATTTATCTACGTTCAGTCAATGCTGCGAACGAGGTCACAGTCAAGTTACTTTGCTCCAAATCCAAGGTAGCTCCGATTAAAGGTGCAACTATCCCTCGTTTAGAATTGTGCGCAGCCCTGCTGGCAGCAAGGTTATGCAAGGCTGTCAGGGAGTCACTGCGATATGAAGTTCAGCACCAAGTACACTGGTGCGATTCGTCAGTAGTGCTGGCCTGGCTCCACACCAGTTTTATAAATTTGAAAATATTTGTTGCTAACAGGATTGCGGAGATCTGTGAGCTAACCGATGCCTCATCATGGCGCTATGTGCCCACATCTGTTAATCCTGCTGACCTCATATCTAGAGGAGTCAGTCCAGATAAACTTGGCGGCACCCAGCTGTGGTGGTCAGGCCCTTCATTCCTCATTGAGTCTGAATGTAGTTGGCCTGTCTTAAAACCTAATAAAATTAATAATAATGACTTACCAGAAACTAAACCTAATTGTACTGCCACTCATGTTGTTTCTCAAACCCAACTTATAATTAATTTTAAGGATTTTTCTAGTTTAACTTAAATAAAACGGACTTTCGCTTACGTGCTAAGATTTATTAATAATTTAAAAACGAACAAAGATAAATTCCTCGGCAATCTGACTGTTGGCGAATTAAATAATTCATTTAATATTTTGTGTCGTCTCGCACAGCAAGAATCTTTTATCTGTGAATACAATTTGCTATGTGACAATAAGTCTCTAAGTTCTAAATCAAATATTTTATCATTGTCTCCATTTTTAAGTGACGACAAGGTCCTACGAGTTGGTGGCCGACTAGGCTCATCTGATTATAATTATTGTAAAAAACACCCTGTTCTCCTGCATGCTTCGCATCATTTTACCAAATTAATTTTCGAGTACGAACATAAACGCGGATTACATGCTGGACCACAACTATTATTGGCCGTTGTTAGGGAATACGTATGGCCGATTAATGGCAGAAATTTAGCTAGGCGCATTTTCCGTAACTGCCCCAGGTGCAGACGCTTGCAGGGCAAGACTATTGCGCCAATAATGGGACATCTGCCCTCACAACGTGTCACGCCAGACTTTCCATTTCGATCAGTCGGAATTGATTTCGCTGGCCCATTCCTAATTGTAAACAGGAAGGGACGTGGTGCTTCATTAGTCAAGTGCTATCTTTGTTTTTTTATATGTCTTCGTTATAAAATCTCTCACCTCGAAGCCGTAAGCGATCTGTCAAAGGACGCTTTTATCATGACATTCCGAAGGTTTGTGTCACGAAGAGGCAGACCGGCTGAAGTATTCTGCGACAATGGACGTAACTTTGTCGCGGGAGCTAAAGAACTTAACGATTTTTTTAAGACTTACCAAAACGACATATCTGATTTTGCATGTTCGGAAGGCATTCAGTTTCACTTTTCACCAGCTTACGCTCCACATTTTGGCGGTATTTTTGAGGCCGGTATCCGTTCAGCAAAATATCATGTTAGACGAGTAATGGGTAATTCCCACTTGAGTTATGAAGAACTTCAAACTCTTTTTGCTCAGGTAGAAGCTGTTTTAAATAGTAGACCTCTCTGTCCTTTATCTACCTCTCCTGACGATTTCCATTGCCTTACCCCTGGGCACTTTCTCATTGGTCGAGCCCTCACCGCTCTGCCTGAACCAGCTGTGGAAGATTGCCACTTAACCAACTTGCAGCTCTATGCCAGGCTGCAGCAAATATATCAACATTTTTGGCAACGCTGGCAACGCGAATACATTGCCGAGCTGCAACTGCGCCGTAAATGGAAGACCAATGCCGCCTCAGTCAAAATCGGAGACATGGTCTTATTGCAAGAAGATGGCGTTCCACCCCTTTGTTGGAGACTTGGACGCATTGCAAGACTCTTCCCAGGACAAGATGGAGTCTCACGTGTGGCTGACATCAACACCATTAGAGGAATTATACGGCGCCCTCTGGTTCGCCTCTGCCCTTTACCAACTGAAGAGGATCTACTAAAGGGTTGAAACTCTGGGAGTTTTAACGGGGGGAGGATGTTAACGCCTCCATTAACTATGGTGCAGTGTAGTGTTTGTGTCGCGCCCTTGCCGCCACAAAAGGGCTAGGCGCGCGCCACATTCGATAGATTATTGTAACTTTATTTTTATTCTTCCACCCTCTTTTTTATATTGTGTGTCAAAATTCTGTCATCGTAGCGGCAACATCTCGCTCCGCATATTATCTTGTTAAAACCTTTTTTTATACCTTATTAGAAAGAAAGAAAGAAAAAACGTTTATTGGTACATGCCATAAGTACACACAATATAAAAAACGGAAATATTAAAAAAAGACTTAAAACTAGACAATAAATATTGTATGACTCACGGCTGCACCAAATGGGCCCAGTTCAGCAAAATGGGCCCATTTGGTCCACTTAGTAGGACACTAATGCCCGACGCTGGTTTTCAACTGAACCTAAATGATGAGTGAACGGATGTCAATATGTAACAGTAATTATATAAATATTGTGCACAATATGATAAGATTATGTAGTGTGTATTATGAAAATATAATAAGGTATCGGCGGGACAACAACTACATTAGCAAAAAACCGGTATCAGGCAGTTTCCACTACACCATCGATTGTCCGTAGCATCACACTACGCCGCACGCAGCCGAGTGCGATGCACGAGCTACCGGCGGCGGCGGCTGTTGCACATTTTAAAACTAGAAGATTTTTGTAGCTGCGGGTATACTAAATAATATATAATTGATGAAGGATATTGATAATAGTTTAAAACGAACAATTACACAAGTTAATCTATAACGTCCAAAGTGATGAATAGTAATGAACTAATGAGAATAAAAAAAAAAGAAAGAAAACGCGAAGGAAGGTAAGTGTCTAAAATATTATATATAAAATATTATAAATATTTATATATTAAATACTAATACCTCAAAACGGGAGTTTTCATCGAGAAATCTGAAGCCCCAGTCAGTAGCATATCCACGGCTTTTAATTACTGCTTTGCACCGGCGAGGCATTGATTCTATCAATTTTTGACATTTCACAAGAGAGATAGAGTTCCATTCTTCTAAGAAAACGTCATACAGCTCTCTTAGATTGCCACACTGTCGATTTGAAACCTTTTTCTTGACCTCGCACCAAAGATGCTCTATTGGGTTTAGATCTGGGCTGTTAGCTGGCCAATCTAAGACAGAAACTGATTGCGATGTGAGAAATTCCTTAACGGTGCGTGCAGTATGCTTTGGATCATTGTCGTGCTGGAATGTCCACATAACTGGAATCACGTCTTCAGCATAAGGTAAAATTGTTTCTTCCAGTATCTATTGATCCAAGTTTCCTTCTATCAGCTTAACAGGTCCAACACCATGTCCAGAGAAGCACCCCCAAATTTTCACATTTCCCCCGCGCAGCTTTAATGTCTTTTTTGTGTACTAAGGATCGAATGCTTTATTCGGAGAGCGTCGTACATATCGTTTTCCATCAGAACATACCCTGTTTATTTTAGTCTCATCAGAAAAAAGAACATTTTTCCACTGTCTAACTGTCCAGTTTCCATACGTTCTAACAAATGCAAGCCGGGCTTGCCTATGGCACCCTTTCAACATGGCCACCTTCCTTGCTAACCTTCTGTGCAACTTTTCTTCCACCAAACGCCTTCGAATAGTGCGTGCCGAGATTGCTGAAGGATTGTTTTCACCAAAATATTCTTTTCTCAGCTCATTAGTCCCTTTAAAAGGATTTTGTTTTGCAAACGAACGATATTTCGATCATTTCGACGAGATGACTTTCTCTGTTTAGGTACACGCGGTACATTTGAAGTCGTTTGATATGTGGCAAAATGCTTCACAGCGTGGAAAACCATAGTTTTTGAGCATTGCAGATGATTGGCTATCTTTTTATACGACCAATTCTTCTCCCGAAGTTTTATTATTACTTCCCTTGTAGATTTATCACAAGTTTTATTTTTCCCCATTGTTTTCATATGAAGCAATCACGTTTAACACTTTCACAGCACTAAATGGCGACAAAATTATACGAATAGTCAACTACAACCACAGAGCCACAGAGTGTTCTCTACTTAAATTTGATTTAAAAAAAAACTATTCATCGTTCTTAATTATGTGACCAGCCAGTAAATAGTAATACTAGGTTCAGATCTAATGTATAAATTTTATCTATTTATTTTTTAGCCAATCATGTGTATCAACGAATGTACCGCTAATATGGAAAAGTTTTGCGATATCGAGAGAAATACAAAACAATACATGTAATTAGTTATACTTGTAAGTTTGAAAAAATCTGCCCTTTAAATAAGCGTTCTTAATTATATGACCACCACTGTATATGTGTATATATATTAAAGCTTGCCGTATCTGCTCCCATATCTTTCCGTAGGCGTCGTAAGAGACGACTAAAGGACTTGCCAGAGAATGGGCAGCAGCGTTCTGTGCTTTTGTAACAACCGTACTGCGATCGCCATCCCGCCTGCTAAGCCTGGCGATTATAGAAAAATATCCCCTTATGTAAATGTGGCGTTGGGGGAGGCCTATGTCCGGCAGTGGACGTCTTTCGGCTGAAATGATGATGATTATAGCTTGAGTCCATATCTACCAAAACAACATAATGTAATATGTACCCAAATATTTGGAAATTTGTTTGTTAACATGAGTACAATCACGTATTTAAGTATCGGTCACTAATTACCAGTCAACCTATATAATGGGTGGTCACCCATCTACATACCAACCTTGGCAAGCGCGGCTTAACTTGACGATTATAATCAATAGTAAAATATACATCGGCGATCTTCGCAGGGTGGCTGGTAGAAGCTGGATGAGACCCGAGATAAATGGCGTGAAACTGGAGAGGCCTATGTCCAACAGTGGACTCCATCTGTAGGCCGATCAGAAGCCTGATGATGGTTCACTAAGAGGCGTGTTTAAATTTCACAAGCTCTTAAATTTTATTTTCAATGCTAATAAAAAGTTTAACTTCCGACACAAACGCAGAAAATTTTATCTCTTAAAAGATACTTCGATAAACTCATTCCGTTATCAATTACAGGATCCTTTTAACTTCTGAAATATAATTAACACAGATACCTACTTAATTTTGCAAAGATTTACGAAGTTTAATTTTCTGCTGGAATTTTTAATTATCCAATCACATTTTGGTCAATAATTTTATGTTTTTTTCCAAAACACTTCCTCGAAAACTGGCTTTTATCGCAGTACTACTACCAATATGTAACTAGTACTAGTGTGTGTGTGTGTGTACTAGTATATCAATATATAATGATAATATGTTTTTTTTTTCAATTATTTCTACTCGTATCATATCCACCCACACTCACGTGTGGTAAAACATCTGCCTCTAAGATACATCTTCCTCCTAAAATACACCTACATTCTTCCTTAGTCTTGAAATTCCTTTACGCCACTAACGAAGCGCTTTACTCTTTGTGGTAAATCGTGTAATTAACTAAAAATAAGAAATGTGGAATATGTTCGCATACTAAATCGCCGTGCAAGAAGTTAATTTAATCCAAGACATATTTAGCTTAGCGAGCTGCACATTCTTGGACTACATACTGTTTATGAGTCATATTTAATAAGTAATTTTATTTTTCTTTTTCCTATTGTGATAATATATGACATTTTGAATTGACGTGTATTTATTTGGAATGCAGTTGGTCGTCTCAACATTCTTCATGAAAAGTTTTGATGTGGATTATTTTGGATGACTGACCCAGCTCTTGTGGGTCATGCCAAAGAAACGATGGCCATGCATCCTACTTTAATTTGTAGAAACTGTATGACAGATAAAACTTATGACTAGTAAGTGGGGTGACTTGATACTGAGATGGCGAAGTATTTAAGAAGAAGAGATGCTGCGCCGGCCCCAAATAAATTGGAATAAGGGCAAGAGAATGATGCATTGATGATACAGTTGGCCGACTGAAATTTCAAGTTATCTCAATTTATTACTTTCATATACTATCAGCTGCATAGACAGTTATATCAATTATATGCATTATATTTTCAAACGAGCAATCCTGCTTTTAGTACGATTTGTGATTAATAAAAATTTTAAAAATATTACTTTTCTTAAACATTTTACATTTCTTTTGATGACCAAACAGATTACAGTAACGTTCCATGGAGTTCTTGCCGGTTCTTTTCCATAGGACATGACTGTTGTGACATCACTATTTAGTAAGTAATTAGTGTCACAGCACTAGTGATTGTCGATGACACACATCCGTCTGGTTGCCATAACTTGATCTCAACCCGTCTACTACGGACTGCTGTATAAATGTAACCTGTGCTTTGTGTGAATTAAACATAGTATATCAACAGTATCTTTCATTGCTACTACTGAACATAACAATGACCAACCCGAACCGAGCGTCTTTCGTCGACGTTTTATAAGTGCATATGTGCCTACATAGGCACTTGGAATAGAATGAAATCGGCAATAAAACAGTTCCACACATGGGCACCACTGCTAACAGTTAATATTCGCACAGCTAGTGACCAGCTGTGACTGCGACGAAAATAAACTTGTGCTCAGTAAGCATTGTATTTGTGCTAGTCAAACGCATACTTTGGTTTAACAGACCTTTTCCACTGGACATATTTTAGATTCGAAAACATGTTTGTCATAAGCTTTTGTTAGAGTATTACTAATCCCATTGACGGATTTGCTTTTGATACGAAATATTGAACAGTTTTAAATGGCATCGTGCGATTTGTACATTCTGCCGCTTTCTGTTTGTTTGAAAAATATTCATACTTTTTCATAGTTAATCCTTTTTTTATATATACTAAATAGGCTTGCGTTTGGCCGCAACTCGTCTGATATGAAGCGATAATGCGGCCTAAGGTGGACCATTACAGGCACTTTTGAAAGTAAAAAAAACACACAAAAAAAATCGAAGTTACAGTTGTAGTCACAAGGCATAATAACTTGTCAAATGAGTAAGGAAGGCATAGCAATTTACATTTAAGTTAACGGCTCCTGCGTCCGTCCAATATAACAGCTTGTACGTATCGGTTGCGTTATTGAAATCTTCACCAACCTTCCTTTATAATTAAGTATGACACTTGCTCTATCACAACGGGTTCACAACAGTGGAGACAGTGAATTCATAAAAACGACAGCCACCCTCATAATAAAAATCGTCATGAGTCACTAACTGACGACAGTAAGACCGTTGCCTAAACGTCAATGTCCTCCGTTGTTACATTCGGTTACATGACCAAAGCAATCCATTCACTATAAATCCAATGTCGGAACTTCGGAAGTTGTTCCCGTACCGTTGACATTCGTCATCCATTCGAATCGACAACATGCGCAGAGTCGAACAAACCGGAACGAGTCAATTCAGTACAGTTTGTTTACAATACGATACCTACTTCACATGGTTGTGCATATGTTGCACGACATGACCATACATTCTGGTAAAAGTGTGATTTGAAAAAAAATAGTGACATTTCTTCTTAGCGTGTTGATGGCAAAATGGCAAATGAATTATATTTTTCCCTAAACTCAGATACGCGAACTTTGCTCGCTGATGCAGTCTTAAGGGACCTAGGCCCATTTTGCAGAATCATAATTAGAAAACAATATGAAATACGTTTCAATTCTAAAAATGGTCACAAAGACAATTTATAATATTAACTACATCTGTGACCGTTTTAAGAATTTTAAAGTAATTCATATCCCAAGTCCTAATATGATTCTGCTAAAGCGGCCAATAAAAGACCCCAAGATCAAGTGCGCAGGTATCAGGACATGCAGCGCAAGGTAGAACGTGCCATTGTCTGTGGAGACACAGTGGCAAACAACTAATATGTTAAACTTTAAACACGTAGAATAAGAATAAGAATAAGAATAAGAATAAGAAGTTTTTATTTGTATAGAATGTAGGTATTACAATAAGATGTTAACAAAAGTTCAAGAATCCTTGTACATCCTGCCTTTCGGCATGCAAACATTTATGGGTAGACACCGGTACATACATATGACATAGCAGGTTATCAGCGTAGAAAAAAAACGAAAATATGTTCCTATATACTATCACAAGTCATCATTCAAAAAATCGGATATAGAATAGTAACATTTTGGCAACAATAAGTCAGTTAGTCGCTTTTTGAATATTCTAAATGGTTGTTCTTTTATAACTTCAGGTAACTTATTGTATATCTTTGGCGCCATACACATAACGCTTTTTTTTAACAGTGTGGTGTTATAGCTACCTGTGTGCAATAAATTTTGATACTGAGATCTCATACAATTTGTCCTCTTTCGTATCTCACGTAACGATGGAAACAGATGCGGGTTGCTTTTTACAAAAATGGCTATTTCTAGAATGTACAGACATGAGAAGGTTAGTAATTTATGTAATTTGAAAATAGGAACACAGCTGTCCGTAACATGTAAGTTAAAAATTGACCTAACACATCGTTTTTGGGCCTTGAAAATGTTTTCTCTTTCACTACTACTACCCCAGAATATGATGCCAAACCTCAACGTTGAAATAACGAGGCCATGGTAAGCAACAAGGACTGTATTGGTATTAACTTTTTTAGATAGGTTGTATAACATATAGGCGAAAGTACTTAACTTTTTACAAATATATTCAGCTTGAGATTTCCATGTTAATTGATTGTCAATTAATATTCCCAAAAATTTAGCTACCTTAACATTTTCAATCTTATGACCATTATAATTGACGTTTAAGTCTTTGGGATTAATTCGTTGGTAGAAATGCATGATATTAGTTTTTTGTATATTTATTTTTAAATTATTGTAATCAAGCCAGTTTACTATAGATTTAAGAGTGTTGTTAATATCATTTTCATAGTTTTCTTTAATTGTGCATTTAACTAGTGCTGTACTGTCATCAGCAAACAATATGATTGGATGGTCTATTTGAAGTGGAAGGTCGTTGATATAAATTAAGAATAAAGGCGGACCGAGAACGCTTCCTTGAGGGACGCCATATTTAATGTTTCTATAAGAAGATCTGAATTTTATTTCACGTTTTGTATTCAAACAAATATCAGAAATTTCAGTATACTGCATACGACCAGTAAGATAGGATTTAATTAAATTTAATGCATTTCCTCGAATTCCGTAAGCTTGAAGTTTGTTTATAAGTGACTCATGATCTACGTAGTCAAAGGCCTTTGTCATATCCGTGAAAATGGCGCAAACTGGTGTTTTGTTATCTACGTTCACCATTATAGTTTTTAATAAATCGAATATAGCCATATTGATGTTTTTATCTTTACGGAAACCTTTTTGTTCGTCACAAAGTAGGTTAAATTTTGTCAAATAATTGTAAATTTGTTCATATATAATTTTTTCTATTACTTTAGAGAACACAGGAATAAGAGCAATGGGTCTGTAATTTGACATATTTTCTTTATTGTTTTTTTTATGAAGAGGTTTTACAATTACTGTTTTGAGACTCTTAGGAAATACCCCGGAAGATATACTTGCATTAATAATATGACTTAAAGGACCAGAAATCACATTAGAAACGAACTTTATGACTTTAGTGGAAATGCCGTCGTAACCAAAGCTCTTTTTATTCTTCAATGATCTTATTACCCTTGATACGTCTTGCGGTACAACTGGGGACATGAAAAACGAATTTGGATTATGATGTATGTCCTTTACACGATGAGATGCAGATTTCGGTGAATCCGAGACTTGATCGACGAAAAAATCATTAAATGATTCAGCTATATCTTTAGGGTTAGTTATTATGACACCATGATTATTTATCTTAGAGATGGGTTCATTAATATTATTATTGTTGTTTATTATATGCCAGGCTGTCTTTGATTTGTTTTCCGAGTTTAAAAGTAAGTGGTTGTTTTGAGCTTTTTGAGTTAATTTGACGATTTTTTTAAATTTTTTGGAATAATTACGAAATTTTTGTTTATTTTCCTCTGTGGGTTTTATTCGTTGCTGCCACAGTAGGAAGCGCTGTCTTTTACTGCATATACGAATACCCCGTGATATCCATTTAATTGATTTTCCAAATTTAACAGTTGTGTATTTTATGGGGAAGCACAGATTGTATAGTGAAAGAAACAAATCCAAGAACATATCATATGCTAAGTTTGGATCCTCGCTATTATATACCTCTGAAAAAGTTAATGATAGCAGATGGTTTTTAAATTTGACTAGATTCTCACCCGAAATATCTCGTGTACTTTTACGCCAAGATTGTATCTGAAATGATTTATTAACTTTGATTTTGAGAATTTGCGCTGTGTGATCAGACAATGCTAAGTCTATTACTTCCCATTTACATTTTTGTCTGTAATTGTGAGCAAATATACGTACATATATACGTATATATATAAGTACACGTAATTTTCTTCTTTTAGCCTTTTGCTAACTATTTTGGGATCGGCTTCCAGTGTAACCGGATGCATCTGAATACCAGTATTTTACATGAAGCAGCTGCCTATCTGACCTCTACAATCCAGTTAATACTGGGTAATAAGATGGATCCTCTGAAAGACTGGTTGTCAGAGTTTCGGTCGAATGACTACCTGTAACAACTGTCAACAACAACAACTGTTTTGGCTAAGTAGATATTTGACAGAAGTTGTGACCGAGTTTTCTTTGAGGAAATTCGGTATGGAATGGATAATCACCCATCCAAGGACCGACATAAACAAGCGTGTCTTATCGTTGAAAATCGAACCGCGCGGCGTTTAAATTACAGCCACGAGCTCCTCAAGTAAGTAAGGTAAGCATTCCTACATACAACAATAATTTTAACTGGTCTGAAACTCGTTCGTTAATAAAGGTATAGTGTACACGAGACTCAAATCGAGTATTCCAAACATTAACCAAGAACGTTGCGTCCAGTTTTGTTTCATTATTTTGCCGTTTCTAAATGTGAATGTATCTGCGGAATTTCAAGTATGTCTTTATGTTAATACCTTGTTGCTGGGCAATTCGACCTATCTTACATGGCGAGGTATTCGTCTACTGTATTTACTTACATGCCTACATACTATCGTTGTCTAGATAAGGTCAATTCTGTTTTCCCATTTCCCATTCCCAGTAATTTTGCGTGTTAACATTACAACGTTGCGTGTTAACATTACAGCAAATGTAACTTGTGACGAGTATTGTTCAGCGTACAAATAAATAAAATTCTAAAATTAATTAATATTAAACTAAAAAAATATCTTAACAAATAAATAAAATTGAAGTGTATGTTTATAATTTCAAAATAACATCTTTTTACTGAATGCATAAGAAATTTTATACGGTACTTCAAAAAAACTTTTGTCTGTCCTTCTATCTGGCGGTCTGTCGGTCTGGGTAATCTCCAAAACGGCTGGAACGATTTTAAAGGGGCTTTCACTGCCCCTGCCTTGCCCTGCCCTGCTGCTGTTTTGGAAATATGGTTAGAATTCCGTGCATAAAATTAAAAAAAAACTTTGAAATTGTTACCAAATCTGATTCAAATAGGGAAGTAGCTCTTACAATCCTAATCTCTTCAAAGTTAGAGTGAACAGACTTCTTTTGGATAAGCTCGTACCATCGTCGACTTTGTCTCTGTCATCTCTGACCTAGACTAGAGTCAAGAGTAAACCCATCGCAAATAAAAAAATAAAATAAAAAACGTAACATTTTCATAACAATTTCACGCGGACGAAGGTTGTTGTTTCAGCAACAGCTAGATTCAAACATAACCTGAATCAAATCTAAGACTTTTCAAGTTCTTTTGTTGGATTCCTTCCAAGCAACGTTTGGAAATAAATAAGTTTTGTATCCTATTCTGGTACATTCGAACGCTGGTCACAACTCAAGTTCGGTTTCAGGACAAATCGCATATGTAAGGGTATTTGTTGTGCTAGTACAAGTTAAGAAATAACTCCATTGAATAAGAGTGTGACTGCAAACAGACTGGCAAAGTGTTCGTTACTTTGCTATTGTATCTATTTTATTCAAAGTGTTATTAATAAATTAATATTACAATAAAAAAAAAATTGTAAGTTTTTGCCTCGTTGGTCTAGTTGTCGCAAATGTGACTGCAGAAGAAGACCTCCTGAGTTCGATGGTATTCTAAAAATTGCCTAGGTATTGTATAGACTACCGGTATATACAAATTGTCGGTAACAGATATATATAATATGTCATGGAATGATGACCAATGGCAAAACGGAAGAATATGTGAAGACAACCGACTACGTGGCAAGACGATCGTCTCCAAGTGGCCGGAAGAAACTGAATAACCATGACACAAAACCGCCAAAGTGGAGAGTTTTAGAAGAGACTCACTCTCAGCATTGGGAGGTCGAAGGTTAAAGAAGAAATAATGTGATCGTTTCAAGACATAGTTCCAATTATTAATTTCATTTATTTAATTGTTAAAGCCGCTGTTAGGTAGTCGCGTTTTGGGTCTGAAACCCTCGTTGTTATTCATTCAGCATTACCCAGGGACACGTGTAGGGTATTAAAGGTAGGTAATCTTCTACACAGAGGTATTATACTACTCGCTAAAACCAATGACCGTACTGATTGTCATTAATGTTGAGTGAAAGGATTAGGTACGTAAGATGAGGTAGGTAAAATTGGTTAAGGAACAAATAGATTTATGAAATTTTTGTGATTAAAGTCACTTATAAAATTAAAAAGTGAATGTTTGTGAGGACTGGTTGATGTTTGTTTGTTATTTTATTACGAAAAATGTAACAGATTTGGATGAAACTATATTCAATAACATATATACAATATTTATTTATTTATTTATTTATTCATAACCAACTTACACTAACAGTTACACCACACGTACAAGTTATTGGTTAAACATTAGAAACTATAAAAAACTACACGAAATTGGTCAGAATTAGAATAGATTAAAAATAAGAATATTATAAAGTAAACAATATGGTACACATTAGAATAAAAAACAAAACATTTTTCCCAGTATTAAAATGAAAATAAATGAAAATAAAAATTACAATAAATAATAACAAGACTCATATTCACATAAAATTCCTACTTCATGGAGATAGTACTGGGAGTGTCAATGGACTCCAGGTATCGAGAAGCAGTGTTGAGGAGTCTCAGTTCAGTATCGGCAAAAATATCCATGGATTCATCATATAATATGATGTTATTCATATGGTTAAGGGCTAGAAATAGTGGGCTGGTCTTCAGGGCTACGGTGCTGGTATGAGGAATCGAAAACAGAGGCCGTCGGCGTGGGCGAAGAGCGTGTCTGATGGGTAGTGGGACGCTAAAGGAGATGAATTGCAATAACCAAGAATTGAAAAGAGAACCACGAATTAGGCGAATAAAGTATCTAATGAGAGCAAGATTTCTCCTGACTTCTAGGCTTTGGTAGGTCACCATACCCAGTACGAATGGCGTTGGGCACATATAACTAAATAAATAAACCAGGATTCAGAGCGTTAACGCCTCACAGCATTTCATACTCAAGTTCTTTTTTTCCAAAATGACTGAAACGATTTTAATGAAACTTCATACGCATAAGCAGGACACTGTAGATCTAAGAAGTTACTAAAAACATTTTCTAAAAATAGAGTTACAGCTAAATTACACCGATTATAAATTATCTTTAGAAACAGAAATTTCTAATGATTTTTTTTAAAGACATTTACAATATGTTTTAAGTAACTTTTTAGACCTATATATCCTGCATAAGCGTATTAAGTTTCATTATAATCGGTTCAGTTGTTTCGGAAAAAAGGGACTTGAAAGTTTGTATGAAATGCCGTAAGGTGGTGTGCTCTTAACACAGGATAAGTTTTATCCTGATAGTAGATGATTTTTTTGTGTGGATGGTAGCAAGCATTCTGTGGTTGCTGACTACCCCTGTAACTCATGGAAAAACAGGTAAGTTTAGTAGTGTCTTTGTTGGTGAGTATTTAAAAATGACGGGAATTGATCATTTATTTGTTTCTGGACAAACTAGTGACAATGTTGAGGTATTTACAACGTTATATATAACGTATTCAAATACTGACATTAATGTGTACCTAATATTACTGATAAATGACATTAAGTTCTTTAGTCACTTTAAGTAAAAAATAAACATTTTAATCACGAATTTCCCTGAACCTATTTTACAACTAGTTGTGCCCCGCGGTTTAACCTGCGCTGACCGGGATAAAAAGCCTATGTGTTAATCCAGGATATAGGCTATATATATACCAATTTTCATCCAAATTTGTTCAGCTATTGAGGCGTGAAGGAGTGACAAACATACAAACACACACAAACTCACTCACAAACTTTCGCCTTTATAATATTAGTGTGATTAACACGCTCAAATATTTTGAAACTACGGTGAAATCAACCACTATTAAAAACATACATTAACGCAGTGACATGTTTTCACTGCACCCCGGAAGCTGAAGTAAATGTAAAAATAATAGGAAAACGAACTGTGACGTTTAATATTATTTAAGGGTCTGCAAAAACCGCTTGTAGTAAAAAAAACTTTGTGCGAATTTGAACGCAGCTTTTGTTGGTTTTGGGCTCAATATTGTTGTTCAAAACATTTTCGGTTCGGCAGAATTTGCTGTAAAAAAAAACCGGCCAAGTGCGAGTCATACTCGCACACAGGGTTCCATAGCCCCAAACAATATTTTGAACTGTCATTCATTAGTTAGTGTTATTAGTTAGTGTTATTAGTTAGTGTCATTAGTTGATGTTGACACCGTTTTGCATGACCTACAATTCCTCAAACAGAAATTTAAATCTATTGGCCTGGACCTTAACCCCTCAAAGTGCGAAATTTACCTCTCTGACGTGACTGACAGACAATCGATTATAGATAAATTTAATGCAATAGCTCCACATATCAAAATTTTAGAAAAAAGTTCCCTGCACCTCCTAGGTTCCCCTGTTTTAGAAGAAAGTTTTTCATCTTTCATCGAAGACAAAATCAAACATTTTATTGATATTTCGGATAGACTCTCCAAAATTAATTTACATTCGGCTTTCACCCTTATTAGATATTGTTGTTTTGGTCCAAATTTTATGTATGTTCTCCGTTCTTCTTCTCTTTGGACGAAACCAGAACTTTTGGACAAAATTGACCAAATTATACGCAACACATTAACATCTATTCTTAATGTGGCTTTGGACGACCGAGCGTGGCTGCAAGCCACCCTACCAATTCGTTTTGGTGGCCTCGGCGTCCGCAAAATTTCTAGTATAAGCTTACCGGCGTTCCTTTCTTCTGTCCACAGCACTGAAAAGCTAACCAGGAAGATTTTAACTCTCTCCCTGGTTGATTCGGAAGTGCCGTGCTTGACGGACGCAGAGGACGCCTGGAAAGTGGCTTGCCCGGACACGGATCGGCCCGAGAACCCATTCTCCCAGAGACAGTGGGATGAGCCGCTCTGCAGGTTGGTACGGAATAACCTTATTAATACGTCTACCAATACTGCTGAGCGTGCCCGCCTGTTGGCTGTGGGTGAGTGGGAGTCGGGTCTCTGGCTTCAGGCACTACCGTCACCTAACATAGGCACTTTGCTAGGTGACACAACATTCCGGCTCGCTACATGTCTGCGATTGGGCGCTCCTAGCGGGGCTCCACATCGCTGTTGATGTGGTGAAGCAGTCGACGGCCTCGGACACCATGGCCTTTCCTGCAGTAAGAGCGCAGGTCGGATAGCACGGCACGCTAGCATTAATGATCTAATTCGTCGTGCTCTTGCCACCGCCGGGGTGCCAGCTGTCTTAGAACCCAATGGCTTGGCACGCGTCGATGGGAAGAGACCAGATGGTATGACCATAATGGAAGTTGGGTAGGCCTTTGGTGTGGGATGCGACTTGCGTCGACACCCTTGCGCCATCCCATCTTCCTAGCACGGTGAGCAGCGCTGGGGCGGCTGCTGCAGGCGCTGAAAACCTTAAACGGCGCAAATACAATAATTTAATTGGTAATTATGTATTTGAGCCGTTTGGGGTTGAAACACTAGGGCCATGGGGCCCGAGTGCCCATCTTGTGTTTCGAGATATCGCCAAGCGGTTGGTCGACGCTTCACGGGACCAGAGGGCTGGCCTCTTTTTTGGTCAAAGAATCAGCATTGCCATCCAACGTGGCAATGCGGCCAGCCTTCTGGGCACTTTTCCTGTCGACAGCGATGTCGACGAATTTTTTGACGCCCTGTAATTTTGATACTTGTACATATTTTATTTTTATTTTATATTTATTTGTAGTTTGTAAATATTGTACATATGTAATTTAGCCTTAGTTAGTAGTATTAGTTAGTAAACTTCCACACAACCGCAAAACTAAATTTGTTTTTCATAGTATGTTTATGAAAAACAAAGTTACTGCTGCAGTTTGATGAAAAAGTCCCATATCTCAAAAACTAAACATCATATCTTATTGAAACCAATTTTTGTTGATAGTTATTTTTACGTCCTACAATCCTAAATATTTTCAGAATTTTCCTCCTCTTACTTTAGAAATGAGAGGGGGGGGGGGACACACATTTTACCACTTTGGAAGTGGCTCTAGCGCAAACCATTCAGTTTAGAAAAAAATTATACTAGAAATATCAATATCATTTTTGAAGACCTATCCATAGATACCCCACACGTATGGGTTTGATGAAATTTTTTTTTTTGGTTTTCAGTTCTAAGTATGGGGACCCCCTTAATTTATTGTTTTTTTTTCTATTTTTGTGTGAAAATCCTAATGCGGTTTACAGAATACATCTACTTACCAAGTTTCAACAGTATAGTTCTTATAGTTTCGGAAATAAGTGGCTGTGACATACAGACGGACGGACGGACAGACAGACAGACAGACAGACAGACAGACAGACAGACATGACGAATCTACAAGGGTTCCGTTTTTTGCCATTCGGCTACGGAACCCTAAAAAGCCGGTCGAAAGGGATAGGCAGGTGTTTGCAAGCGCGACTGCTAAGCACGAGGACCAGGGTTCGATTCCCGGGTCGGGCAAAGTGTTATTGGGTTTATCCATCAGGAATTTCTCAGTAGCTGCCACGGAGTCTTGAGCTCGGTTGATGGTACTAGGCTCGCCCCTATTACATGGGACTTAAAACTTTACTGGCGAAAAGCAGGTGTATTATTAGGAACACCTCTGGCGAACGCTTCTGGCTTTTCAGGCGTGATGTTACGTATGTATAATCCAGACTTTTAGACATTACTAATGTGATAATATCCAAAAACATGGTAGTTATTTACTGAATTCTATCAGCAGTAAAATAGCTCTCAGTTCTAAATTGCCAAAAGGATGATCTAATCTGGTACCAGAAACCACAACGTGATCAATTAGAACAGAAACCTTTTTCAGTACCTATTTTAATTATTATTCTGCACACGTTCTCTCCGCATTACAGAAGTAAACTCGTGTGTTGTAGAAAAACTTATAGGCTGTGACGCTTTGTGGTGACGTTTACATATCGACGCCATTTTTTTCACGCATCTGATTAAAGTTTTCCAAGATACGATAACATTGGATAAGAAATGACGGAAAGTTCTAAACTTTTTAAAAAAACGATGTCTTTGTTGTTTCAGATGAATTGTTGGCTCTTATCCTGTTCCTTGAGGTATTGTTGTAACTTGTTATCTAAAACAAAAATATAAGCAAAAAAAACAACTTCAAGTAGGTACTATATACTAAGAAATAAGCTCAATAATTGTGCTTATTTTATCAGAAGAAGTCAGAGAGTTTATCAGAAGAGGCCTATGCTCTTTAGTAGGAAATTGGGAATGTAATTGCCGAGTATGTAGTATTATTAATAACTGTTACTGATTTTTTTGGAGGGGAACAGCTTTTGGCTAAATATTAACAACTAGTCGGATGGATCTTTACGTTGGTCCGTGGAGGGGCTATCTATTCCGTATCGTCTTCCCTACTTGCCTAGGACAGCACGTTAAGCCCTTGGTCCCGTCTGTCATTTGTAGATCTTTGACAGTCGTGGCCCGAAAGTCTATAAACAACCAGTCTTACCAAAGGGTATAACAAGGGTATTACACAGTACTAACTGGGTTGTGGATGCCAGATAGGCAGTCGCTCCAAGTAAAATACTGGTATTCAGCTGCAGCTGGTTGAACTGGAAGCTGAACCCAACATAAATGGAAAAGGCTAGGCAGATGATATTGGCCCCGATTTTAATCTAAACTAATATTATAAAGAGGAAAGATTTGATTTTTTGTTTGTTTGTTTGCATTGAATAGGCTCCAAAACTACTGGTCCGATTTGAAAAATTCTTTCAGTGGTATATAGCCCATTTATCGAGAAAGGCTATAGGCTATATATCATCACGCTACGACTAATAGGAGTGGAGCAGCAATGAAAAATGTTGCGAGAACGGGGAAAATGTGACGCAAACGAAGTTGCGCCGGACAGCTAGTCGTTAATTAAGTCATGTCTGGACAGACTTAATAGAGCAATAATCAATTCTCTTAATAAACACTTTAATTTTAAGCCTGAAAAACCCGATTATTTTTTAATTTACTCTAAATTTTTTTTTGTTGCTTTGCGGCATTGAGTTGGCAAAGCGACGCCATCGATCGCTATTGCCATACAAAATCAAGGGGGGAATAGCATTTTGCCAGCACATATAATTATGTAAATTGATTGGTATGTTTCACCCTATTACAGTGAATTATAAAATACCAGAACAACAGGACGCTACTGTAACCATAGCCTTAAAACATGTAATGTATCAAAAATCCATTACAAAACTCGGGGTAGCGGCTTTTACAGAACAACAATTTTCCTGTCTCTAAAGTTGAGAGGTTGACCACAAAACATTGACAAAATACGTGCCGACCCACATTACGGACCCACATCCAACGTGCCCTTTACCTTAAGATAATCCTCTTTCATCTCACTAGATACGACAGTACCGTAAAACGTGTTAAAAGATCTAAATCAGGGTTGGTCAAAACATCAAACACCCGTTTTTTGCCTCAACGTTCGATTCCTATTCACCGTATCACAGAGCCCAATTCATTTTGCCCTTTCATGTAAACTATTCAATGATTTTCGTGCCAGTGTTAGGTGAGGTAGCCTTTCACAACTTCTCATGTGAAAATACAGGTGCCTTTGTTAGAAATAATTTCCTAAGGAAAATGATAGGATTTTGGGAGCAAATAGACGTGGCATCGCACGCGAGTATTGTGCTATCCGTTTCATGTTTGAGCAGATTTTATGCGAGACTAGCTCTTCCCTTGGTTTTTACTGCGGTATTTTTACTGATAAATTAGGTACGGGTATGGCTGTAGAGTTTGAAAAGTATGCCGTGGTGTCGGGGTTTTTCCGCAAATGGCAAAAATTCTTGTCTTTTTTAGGGTTCCGTAGCCGAATGGCAAAAAACGGAACCCTTATAGATTCGTCATGTCTGTCTGTCTGTCTGTCTGTCTGTCCATCCGTCCGTATGTCACAGCCACATTTTTCCGAAACTATAAGAACTATATTGTTGAAACTTGGTAAGTAGATGTATTCTCTGAACCGCATTCAGATTTTCACACAAAAATTAAAAAAAAAAAATCATGAACTTTGGGGTTCCCCATACATAGAACTGAAAACCAACAATATTTTTTTAATCATTCCCCTACGTGTGGGGTATCTATGGATAGGTCTTCAAAAATGATATTGAGGTTTCTAATATCATTTTTTTCTAAACTGAATAGTTTGCGCTAGAGCGACTTCCAAAGTGGTAAAATGTGTGTCCCCCCCTCTAATTTCTAAAGTAAGAGGAGGAAAATTCTGAAAATATTTAGGATTGTAGAACGTAAAAAAAACTATAAACGAAAATTGGTTTCAATAAGATATGATGTTTAGTTTTTGAGGTATGGGACTTTTTCATCAAACTGCAGCAGTAACTTTGTTTTTGATTAACATACTATGAAAAACCAATTTAGTTTTGCGGTTGAGTGGAAGTTTACCAACTAATACTACTAACTAATGAATGACAGTTCAAAATATTGTTTGGGGCTATGGAACCCTGTGTGCGAGTAAGACTCGCACTTGGCCGGTTTTTTAAACTTAGTCCCATACTAGGAATTTCTCCTGTATCGTGGGTGCGTTTACAAACATTTAAACTCGCATACACAAACAGCCAGACCCGGAACAACTATCTGTAGGATTTACAAATATTTGCTCCGTACGGGGATCGAACCCGCGACACGCAGCGCAGCAGTCAGTCGCTTAGCTACTACGCCAACCGTGGTGTTTTGTGAAAACTGCGCAACTATACAGAGATTGTCAGTATCGAATATGACATAATAAACCGAGCAATTATTTTGATTAATAACAAAGGACTACCAAACCATTAAAAATAAGCTGCGTAAGTATGTTTTCAAGTAAAAGTGATAGCTCCATCTATAAAACTCTACAATCCAGAAAAACGACCCAAAACATTTTATTTAGGACGAACACCACAAAATCGCACTGAGTACGTATCTATTTTCACGAAATCATCGTACAAACTGACCTGTTTTGCACAAACAGGAGAAAGTCACGGTTGACCTGATAACGTTTGAGCGTTTCCTTTATAATGGCCGATAAAAATAAACAAGTATTAGGGACGTCATTTGACCAGCGAGAATAGTGCGTTACGATTTGTTTTTTCCTCAAAATGTACCTCAGATTTTTAAGGAAAAACGCAACGATACTCTTCGCGTTTTTGTTTTGCAATACGTACTGACGGGAATAGTGAAGCTTTTCAAGGATTTCTCTCAGGGACTATGCGAGCGGAGAGATCGGGAAAATCGAGCCGAAGAAAGGATATAGGAGAATGGGATGAAGCTGCAGTAAAGTTCATAAAATCAGCTTGAAAAGCAACAGCTTGAACCGATTTTCGAAATGAATTTTGGATGCGAATAATTTATTTAGAATACATAGACGTATATCTATACTATTTTTTAATATTATAAAGTTAAAGAGTTTGTTTGTTTGTTTTGCGAGTGTCACTGGATTCATGGAAAAAAAAAACAAAGAAATTGGCGGATTTCGGGTGCCATGTCGTGACGATCGAATTTTATTTCGCTTCTAATACCTTCGAGTGTATTCTTCGCTCTGTATGGTGTCGGACGTAAAGAATAACACCATCCCATATCTTCCCGTGGGTGTCGTAAGAGGCGACTAAGGGACTTGCCAGAGAATGGGCAGCAGCGTTCTCTGTGCTTTTGTAGCAACCGTTCTGCGATCGCCAACCCGCCTGCCAAGCGTGGCGATTATGGCAAAACCCCCCAAAATGCCAATGTGGCGACATTTGGGGGAGGCCTATGTCCAGCAGTGGACGTCTTTTGGGCTGAAATGATGACTAATCTTGAAAACTTGTGGTTTGTATTGAAAAATTATATTATTGTTGGATTTATCGATGAAAGCTTAGCTGAGAGGCTATGTAACATCACACAAAAAAAGGAAAATATGACGCAGACGAAGTTACGCGAGTCAGCTAGTAAGGTTTTAAAGTGCATGTTTAATCCAATCAGTACCTAATTAAAAATATGGTATTTCCGTTCTCGATCGTCATTCAAAACCGTGAACGTGACATTTTTTAAGAGGACCAGTATTTTTTACCCTACTGCGGCGAAGCCCAAAAGAAGGGTCATGTGTTTGATCTGTATGTATGTCCGTTTTCTATGTTCCCTTGTAACTCTTATACGGATGAACTAATTTCGATAAATTATACGGCGCGAGTGTCACTGGCTTAAAAAAAAAACAAAGTAAAATGGCGGATTTTGGGTGCCATATCGTGAAGTGGAAAACTAAAAAACCCGACTGCGGTAAAAAAAATAAGTTAAAAATTATCTACTGAAAAGCTAAAGACAAGCACATTTTAAATTAAATAAAAGTTGGAAGCTGGCGGGACCCATTCCTTTTTTTAAGAAGTTTAGATTCCAGATTTTGAATTCTGAAAGATGATATCTAAATAAGAAGCTGACCTTAAAACAGATAAGAAAATGCTATGCGAATGATAAAACAAAAACCTATTAAGGGCTATACATATAGGTTAGATACACCCATATTCACAAACAATAAGACAGAAACCCATTTTCCCTATCAAACTGACTACCCGAAATAAGTGCTCGATACATTTATTTCCTTTTACGGATTCAGCGTCCATATCGGCACATGTTTATGCATGTGATGTATTGATATTCGCGGCCTACAGAAGACAATAGGGCCCATTTTCGCTTATGGCAAAGTAAATAGTTTACTCCGGACCGCAATCATGAAAAAAGCTTCCCATTTTCAATGTCAATAAAGGGTCAAGAGATAGTTTTGTGTAGAGGGGTCCCGGAATAAATGGTATAAATGAGAGTAGTGGTATAGTCTGGGGGAAATATGGCATGTTTTGTAAATAGGCACAGTTTGAGCGAAATTCTAGACAGCGGGATAAGCTTCTATTTTGTTTATTATGTCGAGTGCCGCAGTTTGCATGTATGGCTTTAGATAAAATTAGCATTGTGGAATAGTTTGGGTTGTTAGAGCAACAATAGCGTAATAAAAGGAAAAAAAAGGTTCTGTAACGGCGACCACTAACTGAAACTTTGAAGAAAGGACCTTCTTCGTCTTTCTAGCTTTATCCCTTTTAGGTGGGGTCGGGTCTCCTAATTTTCTGGCGCCAGGACAATCTATCCTGGCTTGTCGGGTCGGGAAGTTCTTCCTCGATTAAGATCATTGCTGTTACTTTTTCTTTGCTGATGTTTCTTTTCTACACTGAAGAAACAGCCTTGACAAAATGACAATCTTTCAGCGATAAACCATGATAGAAAAGACATAATCATATGGGATCGACATCCCGTTAAAAGTTGTTGCATGGACACGAAACGTCATGAAGTCACCTTTGTTGTACCATTAGGGTTCGCCCCCAGATAGATAGATAGCTTTTCGAAATCCGAGACTGATTGCTGTTGGAGTTGATGATGACTAACAAAAGATAGTCACTATTTGTTCCAAAAGTGTGTGCCTAAATATATCAAGATACTAGCTGTCCGGCGCAACTTCGTTTGCGTCAAAATTTCCCCGTTTTCGCAACATTTATCATTGCTGCTCTACTCCTATTGGTCATAGCGTGATGAAATATAGCTTAAAGCCTCTCTCGATAAATGGGCTATGTAACACTGAAATAATTTTTCAAATGGGACCAGTAGTTTCGGAGCCTATTCAATGCAAACAAACAAACAATCAAATCTTTCCTCTTTATAATATTAGTTTAGACAAGGTGTTGTTTTGCGTCCTCGTCAAATTCAAGGAGGTAACTATGCTAATGATTCTCGTCCCGAACAATAATAAAAAGGGTAGGTAATTTTTATTTTTATTCTTATCTCCGGAAATCAGTAAGTGTGAACCACCCGTGTTTTTAACGCAGGCCGTCTAATTTTCGCCCTATAAACACGCTTCACAAACAATCTGAAACGTTTATTCCATAATTTCTTATTCTCTAAACCATGTTAAGAAAGAGAAGATTCTGAAATACTGACAAACAAAAACAACCAAAAAATATCATATAAAAATATATCATAATCAGTATTTATTTATAATTAACGTAATTTAAATTGATTATTTTTGTCTTTCGTGACAACCTTATGAATTTTGACGAGGATGCAAAATAACGCCTTGTATAAGCGTGTTACGGTCCATAGCTGGCTAGTAATACAATGATTGATAAAAAGTCCTTCTATAATTTTATAATAACCAATAAGATGACTCAGCAAATGTATCTAGGTATTACGCAATTTCATCCACTTTGCTCAGATGCATGTAAATGACAATGTTTTTTAAGTTATTTATTATTCTTTTGAGTGATAATATAAAATGTTAGACATTTTTGAATGGCAGTTGGACATTCAATAAATGATGCTCTTTTCAAGTATTAAAGTGCGTACAATCATTTGAGACGTTTTAGAATAAAATGCTTATCTAATGGTTTGTTTCAGACAAAGTAGTAAACTATTTAAATAAAAGATTGGCCTTTTATCTAAATTCATATTTTACATTAATATTAGAGCGATGATTGATATAAACTAAAACGTAGCACTCTCATGATACTTAATTTTGTAGTAAAGTTGTAAATCTTAATGTGACGGGGTCCGCTTTCTCATGCTAGCTAATACCTGGCCGGGGGGCGTAATGCTAAACTGTATATTACCACAGACATCCATTGTCGATGCTGGACCTCTTGGTGCTCGTTACCTTAAAAAGCAAAATGTATTTTAACACAGATATTCTCTGTATTGGTATACATTTTGCTCGTCATTTGCAAAGCAAACTACGTACGAGTGCAGAGCAAAGGATTTGGCAGGGTAGTGAAACACATAAATTGAAACTTAGGATGTAAGAGCGTCCGACACCATACAGAGCTCTGTATGGTGTCGGACGTAAAGAATAGCACCATCCCATATCTTCCCGTGGGTGTCGTAAGAGGCGACTAAGGGACTTGCCAGAGAATGGGCAGCAGCGTTCTCTGTGCTTTTGTAACAACCTTACTGCGATCGCCAACCCGCCTGCCAAGCGTGGCGATTATGGCAAAACCCCCCATGTTATGTCAATGTGGCGAAACTTGGGAGAGGCCTATATCCAGCAGTGGACGTCTTCCGGCTGAAATGATGAATGATGATGATGATGTAAGAGCGAGCGAAGCGAGCTCGGGAAATTGAGCACCCCGGTATTTTTAAACCCTGCAGCTAGAAACAGGAGCCTCGCGAAGCGGGGTTATGTCTACTACGCCTTAGTCTGGAGCTGTGGTTTGGAGTTTGCTTTAATAGGATAGCAAAATGTTCAATTTTTGGTTATAATTTCACATTAAAATGGGGTTTTAATTTTGGTGATAATCTACTGTTTTTAGCAGTATTTTTGCAGCCCTTGATTACTGTGGCATGAATATGTCGATCGCATCACAAAGGAGTAAGTGAGACATGTAGCTGTCTATACTCGTATGTATTTTGCTCCAATATTTTAAAGCAAAATGTATTTCATCTGTGCTGGTATTTAATACTTCATTCATTAAAACAAACTACCTGCGAGCCCAGAGCAACCCGTGTCTGTGGTAATATACAGTTTGGCATTGCGCGGCCCGAGGAGCGTGATGAACTGCGCAAGTAGTCAAACACCCCGGTAATCAGCGCCATAGGTAGTCAAAGAGGTTTTAGTCAGAAAGAGTCTGACACACTCCTTTGCCCACTCAAGATCGACAGACATCCATGAGGATTTCCACTCGCAAAAAATACAATATCTACTATTATTGATACATAGTCTGCATCATACCATTGCTGGACAATGTAGTATACCAGGCAAACGACACAACAAAAAATAATATTCATTGTGTTATTTTTTTGTAATCAGGATTGACAACCAAACAACAGAATTCTATAAAAAAAAAAACAAATACACAAGCTCCTCAATCCATTACAATACACCAGAGCAAATAACTTCTTAAATTCACTCACAAACCGTAGAATTCCGCCGAGTGACTTTCTGTGTACACATTTAAATCCTCAATGTACTTGCGAAGGAGTGAAAAGCACTTTTTTCTCGAACGCCCCGCAGAAAACGACATTGTCTGCTGAAACAAAAGACGAGCGGTAGTGCACTTCCTACTCATCTAAGGTCGACACACACGTATAAGCAAGAGACGGGATCTGCATTGCCTCAACTTGAGCAGTTAAGGATTGTTTCTTCCTATGAAACTCTATATAGCAACGCATGCATATAAGTATAGTGCCGCCGCCACTTCAAATTGGAATGATTAACCGACTTAAAAAAAGGAGGAGGTTTCTCATAACTTAAATGACGGCATTTAGAAATCGATTATTTGTTATTTGAAAGCATATCCTTTCCGATTGATCCCATAGCTCTGTATGGTGTAAAAAATAGCACCATCCCATATCTTTCCGTGGGTGTCGTAAGAGGCGACTAAGGGATTTGACAGAGAACAGGCAGCAGCGTTCTCTGTGCTTTTGTAACAACCGTACTGCGATCGCCAACCCGCCAGCCAAGCGTGGCGATTATGGCAAAACCCATAACTCCATTCTTAAACCCATTCTTGGGGGAAGCCTATGTCCAGCAGTGGAGGTCTTGCGGCTGAGATGATGATGATGATGATGATCCCATAGAAATTTAATCAAAATTGGTTCTGTATTTTGGTTTTTATATCAAAATAGTGAATCAATGTATATGTATGTTGATCTATATATGTATAGTATGTATTACGTTTATTGTATGTATTAGTTTAGTTTACAAAATTAGTTGAATTAAGTTTTAAAAGTTCTGTTCATGCACAAAGTAAAGTAAAGTAAAGTAAAGTAAAATTTATTTGCATAGATTGTAGGTACATAAAATAAGGTGTAACAATAAAAATGGGTGAGCCTTGTACAATTTACCATAAATTAGGCATGCAAACATTTGAGAAATTTGTAACAAATTGAAATAAAATTAATAAAATAATGGTTTCTAGTTAAGACAATAGTTGGCACAGTGCATTCAAATAAAAGAAAAAACAAACATTTTTAAAATCTACATAATTGGAATAAAATCATACAAATTTAAACAACGAGATCATTAGGTATGTCAGTAAATTAGATAAAATCAGAATAAATTAAATCTTATACATTATATTGTTCAATACATATGTCAGTGTCATTTAAAAAGTCATTTACTGAATAATAACATTAATTTGTAATCAATAATGAAATCAGTCTCCTTTTAAAATTTTGTAATGTGTCATTTTTAATAATATTGGGTACTTTATTAAAAATGATTGGGCCCATACTAATAACACTTTTTTTGAGCAAAGCAGTATTACATCTCTCGACATTAAGTAAGTTCTTATACTGACTTCTTATAGGTCTCTTCCTAGTTTCTGACATTGTAGTGAAAAGGTTCATATTACATTTAACGAAAATTGCGACTTCTAAAATATACATACAAGGGAAAGTTAAAATTTTGAGAGACTTAAATACTGGAACGCAACTATCTGTCACTTTCATATTAAGTATTGCTCTTACGCAACGTTTTTGAGCCTTGAACACCTGTTCTCGTAGAGTACAATTTCCCCAAAAAAATATTCCATATCTTAAAATGGACGCGACTAGACCATGATATGCGACTACTGTTGTGGTGGTGTTAACCTTTTTCGCTAGATTATGTAGGACATACGCGGATACGCTCAGTTTTTTACAGACTTCCTCTGCTTGAGGTTTCCAAGTCAACTGGCTATCCAACAGAATACCTAGAAATTTTGCAACTTTTACTTGGTCTATACAACAGTTATTATTTTCTATAATTAAATTCGGTACTGATGTGCGTTGATAAAAGTGCACTAGGTTAGTTTTTTGCAAGTTAATTATTAAGTTATTTTTGTCAAGCCAATCCACGATGTCCTTAAGTGTACTATTTACGTCCTGTTCGTATTTATTAATGTCTGTACATTTAATTAGTGCGGTACTGTCATCGGCAAATAAGACCATGGGGTGTTTGATGTGATGAGGTAGGTCATTTATGTATAGCAAGAATAGGAGTGAGCTAAGAACTCCACCCTGGGGTACGCCATGTCTGATGACTCTTGCTTCAGATTTATATTTTTTCTCACGCCTAGTTTTAGTGCAAATTTGAGAAATTTCGGTGTATTGTTTACGTCCACTTAGATACGACTTAATAAGATCAAGAACGTTTCCTCTTATTCCATACATGTATAGTTTATCAATCAGGGTTTCATGATGAACACAATCGAAAGCTTTGGTCATATCTGTGAGGATTGCGCAGATTGGTATTTTTTTATCGACATTCCCCATTATAGCACTAAGCAAGTCGTAAATAGCCATATTTATACCTTTGTCTTTTCTGAATCCTTTTTGTTCATCACATAAAATATTGTGTTTACCTAAAAACTTATTAATTGACTCATAGATTATCTTTTCGATGACTTTTGAAAATATTGGAATTAGGGCAATGGGTCTATAGTTACCTATATTCTCGTTATCGTTTTTTTTGAAAAGTGGTTTTACGATACTTGTTTTTAAACCGTTCGGGAATATTCCAGAGCTAATGCATAAATTTATGATGTGGCATAAGTGTATGGCAATATTATGCGACACGAATTTTACTACTTTTGTATGTATAAAGCTGTATCCTCTTTGGCAAATACTCCTGTTAAATAAGGTTTGCTGTAAGAAAACCCATTTTTGGGTTAAGCTCGCCGTTGTACATTAGCTATATATTATTTGTGTGTATATCTTTTAATTTTATGTGCAATAAAAAATAAGAATACAATGTGAAATTGATTCATAACAAGAATCTGTGTGGTATAATAAAAAATTTAAAATATTTCTTTTTTTTTTGCAAATATAAACCGACTTCCATAAAAACACTAAAAAAGTCTAAAATTACTGTACTTTCGGCTATAGTTAATGAAACAAATGAAAACACCAATTTTTTGCAAACAAGATTTTTTTACTTTAAGCTTACGTCGCGAATCTGGGCGCTGATGGCGAGTTGACGCATAGTTTTCGTCGAGCTTTTGCCACGTTTACGGTAAGCAGTCGCCGTCGCTCCGCTTACATCATACTGGAGTCCTGCTTAGAGCTAGCTGGCGATCTTTACCCATACCCATAAGCGAGGCTTATACCCAGCATCAGTAACATCTTTAAAGTGCCAAGCCAATCTTAAGTCAAGTCGCTTAAGTCAAAGGTTTTTTTTTTAATGTTTTGTACTTAAATCATTTTATTAATAGTAGAAGCTTTCGTTTATTTGCTTTAAGAAAATGTATCATTTTACTAGGGGAGAACTCTGGCTCCTGCAATACATTTTCAACTATTGCAGAAGTCAGAGAATCCGACATTACGTGAACTTTGTAATTTAAAAAAAATATAACTTCATGTAAATGAAGTTGTATTGATGACGAGCCAATGATTTGAAGTGGTGCCGATCCTATGCCGTGCTTATGCGTGTGCGATAACCCTTAATCGGGCGCAAACAAGTAAAGGAATCGATGTAGGTTAGTAGAAAATACCTTTTGTGAGATGTTTCTATTCATCTTTGTGGTTTACCTTTAGCTTAGTCAGCTTCAATGTTAACTCTTTCGAGAGGAAAGTAGTCTTTGGGATTCATCAATTGAATGGTGGGTTCTATTAATATTTGCGCTGTTATGAAAATTCAGAGTTGTCAAAGTTGCTATTGATCTTCTTTAGTCTCTTGTCTTCACGTTTTATCTACGACTAATAGGAAAAAAAAACATTTCATTGATAGTTGGAACTAAGTTTTTCCTGGTTACTAATAATAAAGCTGAAGAGTTTGTTTGTTTGTTTGCTTGAACGCGCTAATCTCAGAAAATGCTAGTCCGATTTGAAAAATTCTTCCCGTGTTAGATAGCCCATTTATCGAGGAAGGCTATAGGCTATATATCATCACGCTACAACCAATAGGAGCAGAGCAGCAATGAAAACTTTGATAAAACGGAGAAAATGTGAAGCAGGCGAAGTTGCGCGGGACAGCTAGTAATATGCGAAAGTACCTCTATTTGTTCAGTTAGCTCTTAATGATTGGATGACGGGATTTCGATGAAATCAGGTAGCCGATACATTTTATCCGGGCAGTACGTTCCCGTGGAACAATTTTGGCCTTTCATGTTGCCAAAACCAGGAATACAAACTAGTAATTAAAATGAAGCATCTGATCACGGTGTCACCTTGTTTCACAGACAGAAATTTCACAGAATTTCGTTTTCCAGAAAATGTTTCACATAATGTTTGGTTCTTGTATTTTTTTTTTCAAATATTGTTGTTTCAACTACTATTTACTTGAATGAAACATTTTACAGAATTCAATGAATTAAAAAAAAAAACACATTTTCTATTTAACAAACTCATCAATCAGTAGAATTATTTTTTTAACGATTATTGTTTGTTCGCTGTATGTTTCCATGATATTTTATTTCAACAAAATTACTTACCTAAAATTAAAATATTGTCTTTAAAAGTCAATATGTTGTGCTACAAAATTTAGTGACAGAAACGAATCGCTGATTAACCAACTCCACGTAGTCTTGTCTTCTCTACCCCTAGAGTGTAATTTAAGCCCTCAAAGGCGCGAAGGGGCGAGGCGGCCCGCGAGCTGAGGAGCAGGTAGTTTCTGACGCTCGCCGCCGCGGCTGAGGTGGGCCGGAGAGCGCTAATACCACCTGCGACGATAACCTCGCGTGAGACCGCTCAAGCCCCACAGCGCCGGAGCCGTGACAGAAACCATGCCTGTTGCATGCTCGCTTGCATGCTGCATGCTTGCTTACACGCTGCATATTGCATGCTGCATGCATGGACACTTTTAGTAAGAATAACAAGATTGTTTTCCTGCTTGACAAGAATTTACCCGCATAGTTTTTGTGAACGCGATTTTGTAATGTTACAGGAGGTTATGCATTTTTAAAAGGTATGAATTTGACAAACTGTCACCCTATAAAATGTTATTCTTGGTAGGTAATAACTTTTATATGAAACCAACAATATGTGGATAAAGAATATTTGATTTTTTATTGTATGATATGAATATTCTAACATTAAACTTTATTTAAAACAAAAATCATGAAATTATTTGGAGCAAAAATCGATGCTTTAAATTTGTTTAAAGTAAGTATTCTGCGTATTGATTATTCTATGAAATTCAATTCAATTATGTGAAACGAAATTCGACGAAACAATTAGCTATGAAACAACGCACAACCATCTGATCACACATTAGATACATATTAATTGTTGTCGACCTTTTGTCATGTAAATTGAATTATGTATTTTGTTTTGTCAAAATAACAAGGTTAAACGTTAAATATATTAACAAAATTCATTGTAATAACGATGGCCTTGATGAAGATTGCCTTGCCCTCGATGGATGATTGTTAAAACCGTGAAATGAATTGAATGACGCACGAAGTATTAGGTAAAATATTTTTTTTACTGCTATTTTTGTCTTTTGGACATGTAACGTAATCAAGTGTTAGTTTATAAACGATATCAAATAAACAAAGAATCTTGAAGTAGCAATCGCTTTCATAGTGTTTCATGCTGCGACAATGGTTTTCAATATGCTATTATTTTGCTTGAAAATCCAATACATCATTTTTACCGCTGGTCATGTCATGCTAAGAATAAGAATATTTTATTTGTAAACATAGGTATTTACACTGTGTGTGAGATACATTATGCTTAGTTGATTCTGTATGTTTTGCTGTGAAGCGTACAAATATGGACAAATAAATGTCTTAATTTAGAAAAAAAATCCAGTAAGTATTACATGCATAATTTTTAGATTATTATAACATATCTATTACAGATTATAAAATATAGCATTACATGCAAAAATAAAATGACAATTAAATCAAAACAAACGGATGTCAAACAATAAAATTATAACAAAAAAAAGGAAAAAACAATTTAACAGACATGTCAAACGGACGCTCTTAACTTGCCCGTATTTCTACATCGTTCTCACATACTAGTAATTCTCAACACGTTTGATGTAACCAAGATTTTGTAACATATTTTGATTTAAAAGAGTGTCCATGGAGTTTCTTGCCCATTCTTCTCCATAGAGATCTACGCTTTGGAATGGGCAACTACAGTACTTTCACAAGTTATTATGTCTTGTGACTGGGACTGTAGCTTCGCGTTTTTCTTTTTTGTTCTTTAACTTTCAAAAGTGCCTGTAATGGGCTAATTGAAATAAATGCTTTGAGTTTGAGTTTGAGTTTTGTCAATTATAGAACAATTATAATACAGACAGAAACTTCTTTAAGTGTTTTTTGAATTGGTGTATATGTATTTAAAATTTTAATTGATTCGGGTATATGGTCATAAATAGCTGGTGCCAGACAAAAAACACTATTATGCATCAGAGCTGTTTTGGATTGTCTCGAACACAACATATTGACATACAGTCGTCGACTTCTGCTATTTCTGTCAGATAACTTGGGAAACAGATTTGAGTTGGTTTTAACGAATACTTCGAATATGTAGGTACTTATATACAGGGTAGTGTCAGTATATTACAATTAATAAAAAAGGGTTTACATGAATCTGTAATTCCGCTGCATTGTTCTGGCATTGTTGTCTCTTTGTATAGGTGCTCTAGATACCATCCTCCTACAAAAAAACAATGTGTTCAATACTCTTTCAAAAGACTATATCATCTGCCTAGTAGGGCTAGGCAGATAGGCCGGGTCGGTTTCCAGTCTAAGGATGCAGTTAAGTTCCAGTGTTTTAGATGTAGCGACTGCCTTTCTGACCTCCGCAACCCAGTTAGTACTGGGTAATAGGATCCCCTCGGTAAGACCGGTTATCAGATTTTCCGGCTACTGACTACCGTCCTGTAACGACTGTCAAAGGTCTTCAAATGAAAGCCGAAATCAACGGCTTCGTGCCTTCCGAGGTACAGTGGGAACTCGGTATGGAATAGGTAATAGGAAATCACCCATCCAAAGATCGACTTTGGGAAACGCGGCTTAACCTCGAAGATCGACCCGTGTGGCTGTTATTTTTTAGCTATGAGCACCTCCACTCTTTATACCTTCCTTCTCAATAATCTTTATATCAACGGCCATTTTAGGGATACAGCAGCGCAAAATAGATCTTTAGTGTTGCCAAATCTCGATAAATGTATTTCCGATAATCTCAACTATCTAGGTCGTCCGTCTCACAATAGCCCGAGAAATTATTAGTAGAATGTGTGGATTCTATGAAATACTGACACAGATATTACGGCAAAAAAAGACGAAGTTCAGGGAAATCTGCAGGTCAGGGGTTTTAGTTACGTATCATTATTATATCTTTGGTAATCGGTTGATATGTTATACATATAACTTCATGCATAGATTTTCTACATAATTTTTTTATTTCCTTTTTTTATTTTACTTTATTTTTTATTTATTTTTTCGTCTGTATGCACTTGTGAGCCAGCACGCCCTTTATGTCTTGAGGCTTTATCATTCTTGAGTTTTTGGTGTGTGCTAGCTGACATATGACATGAGAAAGCGACATTTTGCGAAAGAGTCATTCTGCGAAAGCGACATTATGAGAAAGAGATATTTTACTAAAAGTAGACATTTTGCGAAAGAGACATTTTGCGAAAGCGACATTTTGCGCCTGAGCCTAATAAGGCGATTCTTTGTTTATATGAACTTGAACACTATTGTGTAGTATCTGGTTCTTCTAACCTAACAGACAGATGCGTTGCTGGGGAGTTTGTTCCGCCACTTCTTCTTCCCAGCTAAAACACTAGGAAGTCACGAAGGGCGGGCGTTTTGGGGGACTTTCTCTTGTAATTTTGACGTTCAAAAAGTGCTGATAATCAACCTAATTTGATTAAATGACTTTTGATTTTGGTATGATACTCAGAGGTCCATAAGTCTGACAACCAGTTTTATCAAGGCGTATCGTATTACCCAGTAACTGGGTTGTGGTGTGGAGGTCAGATAGGCTCGCTCGTTGGGTCTCTTACGCTTTTGTCCTACATTTCCGATTAAAATTGACTGAGTAATTTGGAACTCATATTATTATGAAATAGATCCTATCTCAAAGTAACAATCTTTATTAATCGCAAAAATCGCTTTTAAGTTTAGGAAAGTGTATACATATTGGTGCTCGTGTCCGAACAAGATTGTAACAGAAAACTATAAATGTAAAAAAATAACCTACACTATTTCAACAAACCAGTACAACATTAATTTGACGAGATACACACAGTGTTTAAAAAGGTTGTAAAAACTATTATGTTAATAAAGATAACGGATGCCAGAATGGAGATAAAGAACTAGGTGATATTTGCATAGTTTTTTATTTGGATGTATAAAATATTTGAACGGTGAAGATTTGTATGGTATCGGACGTAAAGAATAGCACCATCCCATATCTTCCCGTGGGTGTCGTAAGAGGCGACAGGGATTTTCCACAGAATGGCTAGCAGCGTTCTCTGTGCTTTTGTAACAACCGTACTGCGATCGTCAACCCGCCTGCCAAGCGTGGCGATTATGGCAAAACCCCCCAAAATGTCAATGTGGCGAAACTTGGGCGAGGCCTATGTCCAGCAGTGGACGTCTTTTGGGCTGAAATGATGATGATGATGATAATTAGTTATATCTTTAGATTATTGTACTCCATATAATATGACGTCACACCTGTAATCCCCGAAGAGTTAGGCAGAAGTGTACCTAATAGGACACTCACATTTTGCCAGTTATGTTTATGAGCGTTTATACCCTACGGCATTTCATACAAACTTTCAAGTCGTTATTTTCCGAAATGACTGAACAGATTTTAATGAAACTTTCTGTGCATAAGCAGTATACATAGGTATAAAAAGTTACTAAAAACATTTCAGAAAAATAATGTTACAGCTATAACACGACGCCTTACGCCATCTACCGGAGTGTGTGCACAACACTACGCCACCCGAGTAGATCGCAACACAAACAGGATCAATCATCGATATGACGATAACATCCTCATCATAACAGCACTTACAGACTACTAGCGACATCTAACATTCGACGTGTGAAGTGTCCGTGACGTCAACGAAGGTTACAACCACATACAAGCATATGATGGTGAAGACACACACTAATCAGTGAAAACCGCATATATAAACCCGCACCAACGAGGAACGACTCACTCGCTACTTAGAAGGCACAGTGGTCGATAGCCCCGCAGTCATCACTGTTGTCATAAGCAAGCTTGACCTGAGCGGAGGCCCCGTCGCCCTCAGGAATAGCCTAACTAGGAGGTGAAGGGATAGGATAGCCCCGCAGTCCATCCCTAGAACCACTCATAGTTTTAACCGTAATCTTACTTTGTTTGTTAAAGTCTGTCAAGTGTTTTTGCTTTTTACCGAATTCGGTACGCGCGGGCGTTACCGCCGATCCTCGCCGTACCGAATTCGGTACGCCGAGGATCAACGGCGCACCAGCAAACTTAAACGCTAATATAGAAAAAAGTAAATTTCTAAATCGTTCTGTCAAAATTTACCTCTATGGTCAACTAGTAGTCGATTCAAACAAAACCAATCGTTAGTAATACTAAACGGCACAACATTATTAAAAAAAATATAGAAACTCGTCTATGTCGAATGTCAAACGACAATGGCAACCCGTGTTATTATGTTCGGAAAAGTGTTGTTTTTGTGAGATATACGTTGTAAAACTTTGGTAAGTAAATGTATAGTATGTTATAAGTGTATAATGCAACTTTTTAGATAGTCATTTGCTTGAAAAAATAACAAAAAATTATGATTTGAGCCAACAAAAAATCCTTTGTTGTGAAGTTTGTTAGTCGAAATTAACAAAAATAATTTGACTCTTTAACCATGTAAAATGGTCTTGGAAACAATAGTAGCAAAGAAAAAATAGTGATAATTCATTATTTCATGTATTCGAGGCATATCTATTCATATTTATTGATATTTCAAGTATTTTCATGCTTTGAACAGCGGAATTCTAAAATGGCCGATTCTAACAAGAAGTTTGAGTTGGGATCTTATAAGAATAATGTATGAAGGACTCCTAAAAAACACTGTCATTAGATTACTTGTATATTTGTGATGTTAGATATAAATTTTCGTGTAAATTGAATGAGTAGTTTTACCAAACAAAAATAAGCAACGAAAACAGACGTATTTACTTCGACCTCTCTCATATATATGGGATATGTATAATTCTCAAGTAGTTCTAAAAGAGTTGTTTATTATTAATAAATGGCCCCGTTCATCACGAACCCGACACTGTTTACCGTTTAAGATTAGAGCTAATATAACTCGAGTTATAAGTGTTTATCTTTACGATATCGGATGACTCACGCGATGGCGTAATCAAGGGGCCCCCGAAGGGCTACACGCGGGGTTTTACTGTTCGCGCGAAAGGATAAAGAGGTTAACTTTGTTGTTGTCTGGGGCTGCTGCAACGTGGTGGAACGGTGTGAAAGGTGACATTAAAAAGTGGACCCAAGCTCTCGACGCCATTAAATCTGCTTTTGCGCCAAAAATGCAGCCACATGAAATTTATTTGGAAGTGTACTCGAAGAAGCAAACAACGGAAACAATAGACACGTTTGTGTGTGAAAAACGTGCCTTACTTGCTCAGTTACCTGCAAAGAGGCATAAGGAAGAGGAACATTTAGACTATGTTTACGGACTTCTCAATCTAACCTATAAAAAGGAGATTGCTCGCTCGGAAGTGAAGACATTCGCTGAACTTCTGGATCGTGGTCGTCATATTGAGAGTCTGCTCAGGGAAGCTGGAGAGATAACGGCACCAACACAATCTGAACGGAAGCCTCTTAAAAGATGTTCTTTTTGTGGCAAGAAGGGTCATCTTTTTGACGTATGTCGCAAAAGGTTGGCAGAGCAAAAAGAAACGGCAGTTTCAGCAGAAAAGAAGCCAGTCATCACGTGCTATGGATGTGGAGCACCAGGAGTTTACAGAAGCAACTGCAATACCTGTAAAACCAAGGAAACGCCACCCAAGCCTGTTGCATTTTGTGCAGTACAAAATACCTTAAAGATTCAAGCTAAAATACCGACGATAAAGGTAACCATAAAAGGGGAAGAAGGCTATGTATACATAGATACTGCTGCCCGTCGCAGTATTGCCAGTATGCATCTGTATAAGACGTTGTTACGTAAAGGAACACAGTTTGACCAGCAAGTAACTGACATCAAATTAGCAGATGGAACGGTGAAAACGTCAAACTTGTTGACAACGACAACTGACATACGTATTGGAAAACGCACATTACCAATAACATTGTCAGTCATACCAGAAGCTATTGACAACCGTACGCTGTTAGGTATCGAATTCCTAGAACAGGCAGGAATGATACTTAATGCACCGCAACGCAGTTGGAACTTCATTGACGAACCAGAAACAATGTACAACTTCATCCAACTCAACAATGACGCCATACCAATGAAAGCAGTGAAGCGGATATCATTTGAAGTAAAAAAGGAACCAGTAGAAATAAAGGCAGTGTCGGAGTTCATCAATTGGGCTAACGAGCTAGACATGTTGTCACCGTTACCCATAACACCGTCAGTATCCGACGTACAAGACAGTCCACCAGGAAACAAACGACCAAAATGGACACTACATAAATTAGACACGCCACCAGGTCCTACACGACCACGAGAACCCGCTGACAACAAATCTTGTGTGGATCCACGTATTGTTTATTTACCAATAAATCCTACTTCTTTGTATTCTGTTGATTTTTGTTTAAAACCCGATGAAGGAACCATACTTACAAACAATGAGCAAAAGATGTTCAATGAATTGTTAATTGAGCACAGCGACATCTTTGAGAAAAACACGGAACCAACTCCATTTACACAACATAGAATCGACACAGGCAATCATCCTCCTATTAGTGTAAAGCCCTATAGGTTGTCACCAACAAGGCAAAAGCAACTAAGAGAAAAGCTGGATGATATGATAAATGATGACGTCATCGAGGAATGCGATTCCCCATGGTCAGCACCTGTAATTCTAGTCCCGAAAGGAGAAACCGATGTTCGAGTTTGCGTAGATTATCGACGACTCAACGAGATAACTAAACCAGACAGATATCCTTTGCCTCGTATTGACGACTTATTACATCAGGCAAAAGCGATGCCATACATGTCAACAATTGATTTACAGTCAAGTTACTGGCAGATTATGGTACATCCAGATGATTACGATAAAACAAGCTTTGTATCACCATTTGGAACGTTCCGTTTCAAGCGAATGCCATTCGGTCTTCGAAACGCGCCTGCTACGTTCCAAAGATTAATGGACAAATTCATACAAGGATTACACGCGAAGTGTGTATTAAGCTATTTAGATGATCTTATTATCAGATCAATTACTTTCAGTCAACATATAAAAGACTTAAGAGAAGTATTTATTAAACTGAGAGAATACAAGCTACGAGCCAACAGAAAGAAATGTAAATTTATGTGTTCAGAAATTAAATATCTGGGCCACCTTATAGTTTCAGACGGTATCAAAACAGACCCAGAGAAAATCTCTGCTATTTCAAACCGTCAGGCGCCTAAAAACCTAAAACAATTAGTATCATTTTTACAAACCGCATCATGGTATCGGAGATTTATTCATAATTTTGCAGACATTGCTAGACCACTTACTAACCTAACGAAGAAGAAAATAACCTGGAAGTGGGAACGAGAGCAACAAGAAGCATTTATGAAATTAAAAAATGCCTTGACTACGTCACCAGTGTTAAAACAGGCAAGTGACGATTTACCCTTCGCTATTAAGACTGATGCCAGCCAGTATGCCATTGGTGCAGCTTTAGTGCAGGGGGAGGGGGATAATGAGCACCCTGTTGAATACGCAAGTAGACTCTTAACACAAGCTGAACGCAATTACAGTGTCACAGAAAAGGAAGCACTAGCCATAGTATGGGCTATTTCAAAATTTCGTGGCTATATAGAAGGAACAAAGTTCATAACTATTACAGATCATCAACCGTTGAAATGGTTAATGAATCTTAAAACACCAACTGGTCGCTTAGCACGATGGGCACTACAGTTGCAACCATACGAGTTCAAAATCCAATATACTCCAGGACGAATTAATGTAGTAGCTGATACATTGTCTCGACCGCCGTGTGAGCAGCACGAGGGAACATGCTTAATATGTAGCACAGAGTTAGATCTACCTAGGTACAATGAAAAGCAGTTAAGAGATGAACAAATGAAAGATGAAAACCTTCAAACAATAATATCAATATTAGAACAAGGAAAAGAAATACCAAGTTATTTAGAATACATTAAGAAAGGGTACCTAGTCCATAAAGGTGTCCTGTATCTTTACATGCCGGAACAAGAAAACGACAATGCAAAGCTAGTAGTTCCACGTCATGAAATACAAAACGTTCTGAACGCTTACCATGACTCACCTACTGCTGGTCATATGGGAGTAGAAAGAACCATACAACGTATAACAAATAGTTTTTATTGGACGGGACTACGAAAAGATGTTATAAAATACATAAAAACATGTGTTGAATGCCAAAAATATAAGCCAACTAATAAGAAACCAGCAGGCTTATACCAGTCCACCCCAAACTCTCAACGATTTGAAGTATTATCCATCGATCTTTTTGGACCTTTACCAAAGGGGCCATTAGGACAAAAATGGATTCTGATCATAGAAGATACTACTTCAAGATGGGTAGAATTATTCCCACTAAATGAAGCAACTAGTGAAAATTGTGCCATCATTTTACTCAATGAAATATTTCTTCGGTATGGGTTGCCTAGGAAAATTATCAGCGACAATGGAGTACAATTTATATCAGCGATAATGCAAAAACTAGCATATTGCTTAGAAATTCAACAAATATTCACACCCGTATACCACCCTGAACCAAATGTGGTTGAAAGGAAAAATAGGGACATGAAGTCACAAATTGCAATTATGGTGAAAGACAAACATAAGAACTGGCCATTAACTTTACCAGCAATAAGATTCGCAATGAATACAGCTAAGTGTCAAACTACAGGCTTCTCACCATCTTACCTTACATTTGGGAGAGAATTGCGTACACCATATGAGTTGACACATGATCTAAGCTCGGTTGTAGAATCAGAAAACTTTGTCGCAGAAATCACCCCAAAGTTAAAACAACTAGCCCAAGACTTGGAGCTAGCAAAAGAAAATATAGAGTGTAACAAAGAAACGACACGCCAAAGAGCAAATAGAAAAAGAAGACCAGACCCAAATTACGAAGTTGGAGACTTAGTTTTGATAGAATCTCATCCCGTTAGCAACATCGATAAACAGTTTACTTCGAAATTTGCTCCTCGACGAGATGGACCGTATGTTATATTAAAGAAACATGGAACCTCCACTTATGAAATTGCTCACGCAGAAACTCCAGATAAGCCTATTGGAAAGTATCATACATCAGCAATAACGAAGTTTGAAAACAGAGACAACGTGATATCCAAACCAACGTATCCGATACGCCGAAGAGGAAGGCCGCGCAAACAAGCTGGTGCTGGTACTCAGTCGGGACGACCATAGAGTACCAGAGGGGGAGAATATAACACGACGCCATACGCCATCTACCGGAGTGTGTGCACAACACTACGCCACCCGAGTAGATCGCAACACAAACAGGATCAATCATCGATATGACGATAACATCCTCATCATAACAGCACTTACAGACTACTAGCGACATCTAACATTCGACGTGTGAAGTGTCCGTGACGTCAACGAAGGTTACAACCACATACAAGCATATGATGGTGAAGACACACACTAATCAGTGAAAACCGCATATATAAACCCGCACCAACGAGGAACGACTCACGCACACAGCAGGGCATAAAAGTGGTGGTCCCTACGACAACCGACTTCAGGGAACTAACCCGCCAATTAATCGGAAGGCGCATAGCCTTCCACACCTACTCTCTCCCAGAGGAGAAGCCCACCCGCGTGGTGATTAGGCGGATCCCGAAGGAAATCCCCACGGAGGACATCCTCAATGACCTCCTAGGCCAGGACATCCCGGTCGCAGCCGTCCACCGCCTTCATAAGGCGAGAGGCGGAGACCATTACGATATGGTACTGGTCATCTGTGACCCAGTAGAAGGTCACCACCCGATCTTCAAAGTGAAGTCGGTTTGCTCCCTGTCAGGCATCTCAATAGAGAAGCCCTACCGCTCAAGCGTAGTCGGACAGTGTCACCGCTGCCAGATGTACGGTCACAGCCAAGCCAACTGCCATGCACCGCACAGATGCGTAAAGTGTCTAGGCGACCATGGCACGGCAGACTGCCCCCGTCCCAAAGACAAGTCGCTTTGCACGGAGCCACCGAGCTGTGTGCTTTGCGGCCAGTCGGGCCACACAGCCAACTACCGCGGCTGCTCAAAAGCCCCCAAAGGCTCCTCCTCTAACCTGGTGAAGCGTGCAAGCGCCCGCCAACAAAGAGAAAGCCCATCGGTGAGGCTACCCTCTGCCCAGATGCCGGAGAGACTCAGCCCTCAGAGGCCCTCTCCCTGGACCACGCTGAACCACCAGAAAGCCTTCCCGGCTCTCAGTAAAGCAAAGTCCAACCCCATCCCCGGGCTATTAGATGCCCCTGTCCCCACGCCCGCGGCCCAAGCGAGCGCACCGGCGCCCGCTCGTCCCACGCCACCCGGCCCCGCGGCCGTGGACCCCTCTCACAACGTAATTTTAGAGTCGCTAGCAGAGTTAGTCACCCCCGAAGCAGACCGCATGGCGGCTGATCTCAGGGCGGCTAACACTGGTGGTGATAAACTTAAAATTATCCTCAAGTCCCTACTCAAGTTAGGCGACCTCCTCCGCAACCTTAACCTCGACTAACTCCAATGGATAATACGAGATTAACGTGCACCAAACCCCGATCCCTAAAATTAGGGTACTTTAATGCCAATGGCATTAGAGGCCAGCGTGATGAGATCGCCACCTTCCTCCGCGACCATCAAATTGATATCCTCCTCGTACAGGAGACCTTCCTCAAGCCCAGTCACCGCGATCCGAGAATTGCCAACTATCGCATAGTTCGCAACGATCGGTCACGTTGCCACAAGGGTGGGACTCTAATCTATTATAGGAAAGAACTGCATTGCATCCCCTTAGATCCCCCTCCCATGGAGTCTCTACTCGAGACCTCAGTGTGTCGACTAGGCATGACCGGCCATCAACCGATCACTATCGCCTCTGCGTACATCCCTCCCGGCGGCACGTCCGAGGAGCACACTTTGTTCACCAAAGACCTTGCCGTCCTCTTCGGCTTGAGCGACTCCGTTATCATAGCGGGCGACCTCAACGCCAAACACCCCGCCTGGAACAGCACGACGACCTCTGCCAGAGGACGTCACTTGTATAACCTGGGCGAGTCCCTCAACTTCGATCCCATCGCTCCTATGGAGCACACCCACTATCCCCACGACCCCGACCAACGTTCGGACGTTCTCGACATAGCGCTACTCAAGAATGTCAACCTTAAGTTGCATTCCATCGAGACTTTACATGAGCTTAACTCAGATCATCGACCAGTGCTCATGCACTTAGTTCCTCGCTCGGGTCCTTCTGACCCCAGCCAGCCCCCGCCGACCCAAGTGATAACCGACTGGAGGAAAGTCAGCGAAAAGCTGAAATCCACCACGTCGCCTCACCTAGAGGCCATCCCCGACCACATAGTCTCAGTCGCAGACACGACGGCCGCCATCAACTCGTTTACAGAACACGTGCAATCCGTACTGAAGGACTGCTCACGGGAAGTCCCAGCAATGAGCGATCAACGCTGGATACTACCCGCTGACGTACGTGAACTGATAAACGAAAAGAACGCGGCCATCCGTGCCTACAGCAGCTTTCCCTGCGAGGCAAACAAAGCCCACATGCGTAATTTACAGCGTGCTGTAAAGAATCGCACCAGTGAGCTTCGTAATAATCAATGGGAAAAAACGCTAAGCGAACTCGAGCCTACCCACCTAGCCTTCTGGCAGCTGCAACGCAAGATGCGCTCCACCGAAGAGGCTTCGATGCCTCCCCTCACCCAACCTGATAAGAGCGTCGCATTCGACGACTCTGAGAAGGCCGAATGCCTAGCCGACAGCCTGGAGTCCCAGTGCTCCCCCAGCTCGCAACCAGTAGACAAGCGACATCTCGATGAGGTGAACGCATTCGTCGAACGTAGAGCCGCCCTGCCCCCCGAAGAAGACCCTGATGATCCTCTGCCTCCAGTCACAGCTGACGAAGTGCAAGACATCATTAGCAAGCTTCAACCGCGGAAAGCACCCGGCTCCGACGGAATCACCAATAGGGTGTTCAAACTCCTCCCGGCTCAGCTCGTCTTGTTAATGGCGGCCATCTTCAATGGCGCCCTGAGCAACAACGCGTTTCCCCAAATATGGAAAGAGGCCACTGTCATCGGTTTCGCCAAGCCAGGCAAACCCAAGTCTGAGCCTTCGAGCTACAGACCTATCAATCTCCTGAATGCACTCGGTAAAATCTACGAGAGACTTATGTATAAGCGACTCAAAGACTTCGCCGAGGCTAAGAGTCTCATCCCCAACGAACAGTTCGGCTTCAGGACCGGACACTCTTGCATTCAACAGGCCCACCGCATCGTAGAACACTTGAGCGCTGGCTTCCAGCGTGGAGCGATGACGGGTGTGTTGTTTTTCGACATAGCAAAGGCATTCGACAAAGTCTGGCACAACGGCTTATTATATAAGCTGTACAAACTGGGAGTGCCAGACCGTCTCGTGCTCATCTTACGAGACTTTTTGTCGGATCGCACCTTCCGCTATCGCATCGGGAAGGCACTGTCTTCCCCCCACCCCATTAGAGCCGGAGTCCCTCAGGGCTCCCCGCTCTCTCCCCTTATCTTTACTCTGTTCACCAGTGACATCCCCAAGAGCAAGAAGGCACAGTTAGCCCTGTTCGCGGACGACACGGCCATCTATTACACTGGCCGTAGTCACGACGCTATTTACAGCACCCTCCAAACCTCAGCCAACGTCTTAGGCGCTTGGTTCCGGAAATGGAGAATCGAGGTGAACCCCGACAAGAGCCAGGCAGTTCTTTTCTCTAAACCGCGTAAAAATAAGCCACCCGCGCTCAGCCCGATCACTATGTACGGTAAGCCTATCCCTTGGGAGAAGCAAGCCAAGTACTTAGGAGTCTTACTTGACAACCACCTGTCTTTCGCGGCGCACATCAAAGCAGCTCGCGACCGAGCTGCCTTTGCTATGGGTAGGCTTCATTTCATGATTTCGACAAAAAGCAAGTTGTCACTCAAGTGCAAGTTGCGCCTTTACACCGCGGTGATCCGCCCCATTATGACGTACGCTTGCGTCGTGTACGCTCACACCAAGCCTAAGTACATCCATAGGATGCAAACCTTGCAGAACCGGTTCTTACGTAGAGTCACGGGAGCTCCTTTTTATGTCCGTAATGACCGTCTACACTTAGACCTTAGAATGCCCACCGTCCTTCAGTTTATGAAACGTCTTTCGAAGCGTTTCTTCGATAACGCCATTAAACACCGTAATCCCCTGATCGCAGCGGCCGCCCGTTACGAACCCTCGCGCATTAGTACAGTACGCCGTCCTCGGCATACCCTCGTCACTCCCGATGATGCTATCACCCTCCTCCAGGAGAGTAGCAAAGAGACTAGCACTCTTAAAAAGTTTAGACACAAACCGCCGTCTTTCCGACCTCGCCGTCGAGGTCCGTCGCGACGTCCCGGTCCATGCCCTCCCCGACCCTCGCTCGAGCCAGCCCGCGATGCTGTGCCAGTAGTTTTAAATCAGCCCCTAAATAATGATATCATTCAGATCCAGCCTGTCCCCATGCAGTCCTCCCCCAGCGACGCCCTAAGCCGAGGCTCGTACCCCACAGGGGGTGCCCTTAGCGTGTAGTCGCTTAGTTTGTAAGTTTTTATGCCCTGGCTGGAGGCCTTACTCTTAAGGCACCCACAGGATAGTCCGGTTAAGCAGACGACAACCTCCTAGGTTGAACTGCGAGATGCCATTCCCAAAAAAAAAAAAAAGGAACGACTCACTCGCTACTTAGAAGGCACAGTGGTCGATAGCCCCGCAGTCATCACTGTTGTCATAAGCAAGCTTGACCTGAGCGGAGGCCCCGTCGCCCTCAGGAATAGCCTAACTAGGAGGTGAAGGGATAGGATAGCCCCGCAGTCCATCCCTAGAACCACTCATAGTTTTAACCGTAATCTTACTTTGTTTGTTAAAGTCTGTCAAGTGTTTTTGAAGTAAAGAGAATAAACTCCTATTTGTCATCCAACGTTGGTTTTATTCCACCGCCACCATTATACAGCTAAATTAGACCGATTTTTAATTATCTATAGAAACAGAAATTTCCAATTATCTTCATTTTTAAAAGACATTTCGAAAATGTTTTTAGTAACTTTTTAGACCTATGTATACTTCTTATGCGTAGGAAATTTCATTAAAATCTGTTCAGTCATTTCGGAAAATAACAACTTGAAAGTTTGTATGAAATGCCGTAGGGTATAAACGCTATTAAGTCCAATATCTTAAGGCGCGTGCTTATTGCTATCAACAGGGCAAAAATCCAGACTCTGTACCTGCTTCCGAGACATTTTGAGACCCGGGAATCGAACCCAGGACATCAAGCTCAACAGTAGCGCTTGCGTCCACTAGACCAACGAGGCAGTCCTCTATCTAATGTCTACTCTTGAATCATCATCCACCTAGCCTTTTCCCAAACTATCTTGTGGTAGGCTTGAGGCAGCTGAGTACCAGTATTTTACATGAAGCAGCTACTTATCTTACCTCCACAACCCAGTAACTGGGTAATACGATACCCCTTGGTAAGACTGGATGTCAGATTTTTGCCTTCTAACTACTCGTAACGACTGTCAAAGATCTACAAATGACTGCCGGGACCAACGGTTTAACGTGCTTTCTGAGGCACGGAGGAAACTCGGTATGTAATTATGGTCACCCATCCACGGACCAACCTCGGCAAGCACGGCCTTTAACCTTAAAGATCGACCCATGCGGCTGTTATTATTTAGCCACGAGCTCCTCCGAGCTGGGAATAAATCTAAGTGGGGCACATTAAACATCTTTAGCGCCAGTAAATATCCAAGGGAACTGACATATCTCACTTCGGATCTGCGGTACGTGATTTAAAAAAATTCTGTCTTCGAAGACTTATGCAAGAGTTATGTAATCAAAACATTCAATGACATTAATTAATTAATCTTTGAGTTAGTAAGATAAATAAAAAAGGTAAAGTGCAAATGTTGTATTTCAATAAGACATATACACATAAGCTCTATGCGCACTTTAACTGTAAAGTTTAGATTTCTAGCAAGGAGAATTGATACAAAGAAAATGTAAAAAAACAGTATTGAAATCAATATTGTTTTTTACATTTTCTTATTCACAATTTTTTGTAGTACTGTAACACGAATTCTGCTGCTCTTTCGGCAACCATTCCCGTTGGTCCATTAGTGTTACCACTAGTTTGTGTTGGCATGATACTTGCATCTATCACGCGGAGATTGTCAACTCCATGGACTTTCAACCGTGGACTCACTACTGAGGTCTTCGGGTCTGGTCCCATCTTACACGTTCCCACAGGATGGTATATCGTAAGTACCATCTCCACACAAATACATTTCCAGTAATCTGTACTATCTAGTTCATAACGGTCACATTTCGGCCACTCCATTCTTCCTAAAGAGGCGTTGATTGATCTGAAGTATGTCGAGTTTACTACTTTGGTTAGCATTTTGATACCTCTTGCTGCTTTGTCCAAATCTCTGGCATCACTGAAATAGTTCGCGTTGATAATAGGATGATCCTTTGGGTTATTCGATTTCAGGGAAATGTTTCCGGTGGAATGGGGATGTAGAAGATTAAATGCGTGCATGTAAATTGTACTATTTTTGTTCTTTTCGACTATTGGATTGGCTACGTGGTCTTTAAACCTAAATCGTTGTTTCCAGAATGGTGCAACTGTGGGATCGTTTTTCCACAGTATAACAAGATGAGTTTGAAACTCGGGGTAAGTAGCGTTGGGGTTATCATTAAAAAATGCCAGAATGTCAGCAGCACTATTATGCGCCAAATAACCAGAACGATCGTAAAGGTAACGAATGGCATCAAACTGTCGGTCAGCTTGGTTCTGTACACCAGGTTCATCACCATAAATTACTATAGGTATAATACAATGATCTTGTAGATTTTGTCCCACCCACGGTGATTCAACTATTACTGAAATATTTTTTGATATCAGATGTTGTCTAGGGCCGACTCCAGACAACATTAAAAGCTGCGGAGAGTTTACTGCACCTGCGCTTAAAATTACTTCATTATTTGCATAAAACGTGAATTTCGTTGAGTTTCGTTCGACTTCTACCCCAAGAGCAATTTTGGATAAAGAATCAATTACCACCTTTGTCACCAAACTATTCTTAATAATTTTTAAGTTTTTTCTGTGAAGCACTGGGTTTAAATAAGCTTTACTATGACTTTGTCTTTCTCCACCAGAAGCTGTGGCTCTCATAATACCTGAACCTAGCGAGTTGGCGACATTTAAATCTGGAACGTTCTTAAAACCGATTTCATCCCAAGCAGATAGAACATTTTTAGTTAAAGGTCTGTAAGTGCTATTGTAAGAGTTTATGACCAATGGACCTTCCAGGCCGTAATGATTCCTGATTTCCGGATTTTCCAACAATTTCATATCTTGTAAACTTTCTGCTTTTTTATAGCAACGACGGACTTCTTCTGGATTCCATCCTGGATTACCAAGATCGACCCATTTTTGAAAGTCGTGATCATTTCCTTGCACATAAATCATAGCATTGATATTACTGCTTCCGCCTATCATTTTTCCTCGAGGCCAAATAATTGACTCGTTTATTTGAGCTCCATTTGTTCTTCCATTGATAGCAGTCTGATAACCCCAGTCGAATTTAGATCCAAACAAGTTCTTGTCAAGATCTGGAATCTAAAAAAATCCACTTTTAATGCAACCAATTTTAAAATAGTCATTAATTAATGTCGACTACTCTTTATAGGTATGTGTGCTTACATGAGCTTCCATTGGTGTATCATCGCCTGCTTCAATGAGTAATACATTCCATTCTGGTACTGCACTCAATCGATTCGCCAGCACGGAACCGGCTGTTCCTGCTCCCACTATTATGAAGTCAAACTTATCGAAGTCTGCAAAAAAAGCAACGTACACTAGTATCATAAAGACGTTAAGGGGAATGCCTATCAGCCATATAAATAAATGCCTCAAATGAACAACAATGAAATATACGCCAAATTGAACTGCAAATTGTAGGTACAATTATACGCATTACCATTTTAATAATTATCCAAAAGCTAGGTAGAAATCAGTTTTTCTTTAAATGTACATGGGGCATAAGTCCAAAACACACAACATCCTCGTATTAAAAGCAGGTTCAGGTCCGTCGTCAAAAAGCCGAGTAATCGTTTACGTGGGTTCAGTCTAAGTCCGTGTACAAAAATAGGTATCGTGTGCAGAAGTAAAATCGAAATCCTTAAAAATGGCCACAGTCGTCGATATATCATACAAAGCAATCCGTACGTAACTCAAGTCGTAGGCGTAAAACCAAGAATCAAGTAAACAAAAAATGCAGTAAAGTTAAACTATCAGTACGACAAAGGACATGTAATTCATACAGCCTACGATACATTTTCTATTTTAAAATAATTTAACATAACATTCGTGCATTAATAACTCACTTTGCGCTCGATGCAAAAATCTACTATTAATCATTCCTATGATTAGTAGTATGATTATTTATGGTTGTTTTAAACTTAAACAAACTTGAGAATTATTTCATTATACATATTTAATAAATACAATTAAGGACTATTCATAGTTTTTGTCAATTTCACGCATTTTATAGGCGTTCCCCTTTATTAGATTTGATTTGATTTTCGGAACTACTGATCTAAACGATATTTTTATAAAGACTGCCTGTATTAAAATATGCACAAATATTTAAGAACTTAGTTCTTTACCTTTAACATCAGCATCTGTTATCAATCCTTCAGATACAACACATTGTGCTGCTGCAAAGAACTGTATGGCTGCTGCAAAGGTTTGAGAAGCAGCTCCTGTCGTTGGAGTCAAACATGATGCACCGAAGCTGTTAACAGATTAAAGGTCCAACATATGATTGTGATTACATTTACTATGAATGAAAAACTGGAAGAAGAAAGATTCACGAAATATTAAAAAGTAAGTTAAAATTAAAATGTAGTAGTGAGTACTATTACTGCAAATGTTACAAATACAATGCTCTCGATTTATTTCATAAAAGGAACCTAAATAAATACATTAGAAAGATTAACAAACTAATAACTGGCCAAAATAAAAGTCAGCCATTGGGTCATGGGAAGGGTCAACTAGGCGTTTCGAAATTTCCTTAAAAAGGCTCTGAGCACTCTGACCCCACGGCCCCAGAGTTTAAACCTCAAACGGCTCGAAAATTTAGATACCACAAAGGTAATATTTACGCCGCTTGAGGCTCTCCGCTGCCGCAGCGGCAGCGCCAGCCCAGCACGATGAGCTTGGAAGATGTGATGGCGAAAGAATTTAATACAATGCTTGCTTGCTTTTAATGCAAACTTGTTTTTTTTTTATAATACAGTAACAGTTTTAAGTTTTTAAACTGACGTGGTCACTACTTTTAGCACTAAAAACGTCCCGTTCCCGTCCCAAAATATTCCGTTTTTGATACAGTACCAGATTGTAAGTATGCATTTGGCATAGATATAATAGCGGAAAAAAAACATAAAAAAATATAAATGGATATTTTGTGAATTATCTAATTGACAGGACTTACCACTCCATTTCATAATCGAAAGTGACAGTAAAGACGCTGTTATCACTCGGTTTTAAAGTAACTTGATTATCAAAGTGTGCACAGATGTTAACCCTGAACTAATAAAAATATTTCAGTAGGCGCTAAACGTTTCTATATCTATGTCTTACAGTCTTTATATATTTTTTTCCATAATGATTCCGTGTTTTCCGAATTGTATTTAATAAATTTTGAACGTACTTTTTGTAGGCTCTGTACCCAAACAGGACCGTATAACATCTGTCTCACATATTCTTTCATAAATAGAATACCTGTGAATATGGATCCCTTTCATTGCAAATAATAAAAAGAAGGTAAACTTGAGTGTGGGTGAGATGGTAAATTAAAAAGCCACAGGAAACTATTTTTCATTTTCTTATTTTTCAACATGATGTAGATCTGAGTCCGTAATAATTGTTAACATTGTAAGGTCAAGAACCTGTGCAAAACGTTTTCCTGTGGCTAAAGTATTCATTGGATTTGATTGATTTTTTGTTTACGGGTAAAGAACATGACACTCTACGTGATTTAAAGGAATGTCGATCGTCCCGCTCCACTTTTTATAGTTAATACTGAAACGATTGATTCACACTTCTCTTTTTCTTCTTAATAATGTCTTATTACAAATAATACGTCATTAAGGTCATATGCTAAATAAACTGAAAAAAAAACACTTTTCCTGCTCCACCCTATATCAAAATTAGTCATACGTCTCCCAGACGTACATACGTGGAAATTATGTCGCCAATATGACTGTTGCTTTCGTTTTTTTTATATAAAATAAATATTTGGAGTGTCTGAAAACCTATAAATATGTCACTGTAAATGCCTGCATATTCTGCCAGAGGACGTCACTTGTATAACCTGGGCGAGTCCCTCAACTTCGATCCCATCGCTCCTATGGAGCACACCCACTATCCCCACGACCCCGACCAACGTTCGGACGTTCTCGACATAGCGCTTCTCAAGAATGTCAACCTTAAGTTGCATTCCATCGAGACTTTACATGAGCTTAACTCAGATCATCGACCAGTGCTCATGCACTTAGTTCCTCGCTCGGGTCCTTCTGACCCCAGCCAGCCCCCGCCGACCCAAGTGATAACCGACTGGAGGAAAGTCAGCGAAAAGCTGAAATCCACCACGTCGCCTCACCTGGAGGCCATCCCCGACCACATAGTCTCAGTCGCAGACACGACGGCCGCCATCAACTCGTTTACAGAACACGTGCAATCCGTACTGAAGGACTGCACACGGGAAGTCCCAGCAATGAGCGATCAACGCTGGATACTACCCGCTGACATACGTGAACTGATAAACGAAAAGAACGCGGCCATCCGTGCCTACAGCAGCTTTCCCTGCGAGGCAAACAAAGCCCACATGCGTAATTTACAGCGTGCTGTAAAGGATCGCACCAGTGAGTTTCGTAATAATCAATGGGAAAAAACGCTAAGCGAACTCGAGCCTACCCACCTAGCCTTCTGGCAGCTGCAACGCAAGATGCGCTCCACCGAAGAGGCTTCGATGCCTCCCCTCACCCGTCCCGATAAGAGCGTCGCATTTGACGACTCTGAGAAGGCCGAATGCCTAGCCGACAGCCTGGAGTCCCAGTGCTCCCCCTGCTTGCAACCAGTAGACAAGCGACATCTCGATGAGGTGAACGCATTCGTCGAACGTAAAGCCGCCCTGCCCCCCGAAGAAGACCCTGATGATCCTCTGCCTCCGGTCACATCTGACGAAGTGCAAGACATCATTAACAAACTTCAACCGCGGAAAGCACCCGGCTCCGACGGAATCACCAATAGGGTGTTCAAACTCCTCCCCGCTCAGCTCGTCGTGTTAATGGCGGCCATCTTCAATGGCGCCCTGAGCAACAACGCGTTTCCCCAAATATGGAAAGAGGCCACTGTCATCGGTTTCGCCAAGCCAGGCAAACCCAAGTCTGAGCCTTCGAGCTACAGACCTATCAGTCTCCTGAATGCACTCGGTAAAATCTACGAGAGACTTATGTATAAGCGACTCAAAGACTTCGCCGAGGCTAAGAGTCTCATCCCCAACGAACAGTTCGGCTTCAGGACCGGACACTCTTGCATTCAACAGGCCCACCGCATCGTAGAACACTTGAGCGCTGGCTTCCAGCGTGGAGCGATGACGGGTGTGTTGTTTTTCGACATAGCAAAGGCATTCGACAAAGTCTGGCACAACGGCTTATTATATAAGCTGTACAAACTGGGAGTGCCGGACCGTCTCGTGCTCATCTTACGAGACTTTTTGTCGGATCGCACCTTCCGCTATCGCATCGGGAAGGCACTGTCTTCCCCCCACCCCATTAGAGCCGGAGTCCCTCAGGGCTCCCCGCTCTCTCCCCTTATCTTTACTCTGTCCACCAGTGACATCCCTAAGAGCAAGAAGGCACAGCTAGCCCTGTTCGCGGACGACACGGCCATCTATTACACTGGCTATAGTCACGACGCTATTTACAGCACCCTCCAAACCTCAGCCAACGTCCTAGGCGCTTGGTTCCGGAAATGGAGAATCGAGGTGAACCCCGACAAGAGTCAGGCAGTTCTTTTCTTTAAACCGCGTAAAAATAAGCCACTCGCGCTCAGCCCGATCACTATGTATGGTAAGCCTATCCCTTGGGAGAAGCAAGCCAAGTACTTAGGAGTCTTACTTGACAACCACCTGTCTTTCGCGGCGCACATCAAAGCAGCTCGCGACCGAGCTGCCTTTGCTATGGGTAGGCTTCATTTCATGATCTCGGCAAAAAGCAAATTGTCACTCAAGTGCAAGTTGCGCCTTTATACTGCGGTGATCCGCCCCATTATGACGTACGCTTGCGTCGTGTACGCTCACACCAAGCCTAAATACATCCATAGGATGCAAACCTTGCAGAACCGGTTCTTACGTAGAGTCACGGGAGCCCCTTTTTACGTCCGTAACGACCGTCTACACGTAGACCTTAGAATGCCCACCGTCCTTCAGTTTATGAAACGTCTTTCGAAGCGTTTCTTCGATAACGCCAGTAAACACCGTAATCCCCTGATCGCAGCGGCCGCCCGTTACGAACCCTCGCGCATTAGTACAGTACGCCGTCCTCGGCATACTCTCGTCACTCCCGATGATGCTATCACCCTCCTCCAGGAGAGTAGCAAAGAGACTAGCACTCTTAAAAAGTTCAGACACAAACCGCCGTCTTTCCGACCTCGCCGTCGAGGTCCGTCGCGACGTCCCGGTCCATGCCCTCCCCGACCCTCGCTCGAGCCAGCCCGCGATGCTGTGCCAGTAGTTTTAAATCAGCCCCTAAATAATGATATCACTCAGATCCAGCCTGTCCCCATGCAGTCCTCCCCCAGCGACGCCCTGAGCCGAGGCTCGTACCCCACAGGGGGTGCCCTCAGCGTATAGTCGCTTAGTTTGTAAGTTTTTTATGCCCTGGCTGGAGGCCTTACTCTTAAGGCACCCACCGGATAGTCCGGTTAAGCAGACGACAACCTCCTAGGTTGAACTGCGAGATGCCATTCATAAAAAAAAAAAAAAAAAAAAAGCCTGCATATTGGTATAGGTTAGGATTTTAAAACAAGAGACGAATTTTCGAGCTTTTAGCATTAGAATTTAAGATATGCTAAGTTTCACCAAGAACAATAGGTAAAACTTGGTTTTCTGAATAAAAAAAATGACGATTCCATATAAATCTGTTATCCAGTCTTAATAAGGTGTATCGTATTACCCAGTTACTGGGTTGTGGAGGTCACATAAGCAGTCGCTTCATGTAAAATACTGGTACTCAGCTGCATCCGGCTAGACTGGAAACCGACCCAAAGATAGTTTGGGAAAAGGCTAGGCAGATGATGATGATGATTCCTTAGAGATCTGGAAATTGATAAGATGGCTCTCACGAGTGGCATTTACAGTAACATAGTATTGAAAGAAAATACACTATTTGTTTATGGTTTTAACCAGTGTACACAGATGTTAATACAAACGTGTGACATTACTTGCAAATTAATAAGTCAATAAAATTCAAAAATGTCCGTGACCCTGACAATGTTAGTTTTTTATTAATAAGGACCAATATAAGGTTTTTTAAAAACTTATTACATGTTTTGATGGTCATAGAATCGTGGTAGTAAGTTTGATTGAAACTGGACCAGTTCTTTGTGATTAACGACTGACTACCTTCAAAGAGAAGTTGTTATAAACTCAATTTGTTTCTTTTTAGAAATATCTGGAAAAACATGAAAAAATATATGAAAAAGTGGTCCGCTAGTGTCGGGAGCAAGGTCCAAGCTAATGGTGGTTAGGGCTACAGAGACAGGAATCTCCTCACAATGCAGGTCGTATCGAGGAATATTGCCTTCTGAATTCCTTGATCCACCAGGCCACCCGTTGTTACCGATGTTCGTCGAGGCTCATTACAGGCCATTGACCGTAAAGACAATCAGAACAATGATAGCCGGGCTCACACTCCACACTTCGTCAACTTATTATTTCTTAATATGGGCTGAAATAACTAAAACAATCAAAGTGGGCAATCTTGAAACACACAATAAATAAGAACCTTCTTGGACGTTGGTCTTAAAGTACGATGATTTAGGGCCAATCCAGTGATATGAATAAAACAGATAAGAGAGTTGGGTGATTTTTGCATGCAGCCTGGCCTGTTCCTCTGCCATTTTATAACGTTTTCAGAATAGTAACCAAGCGTAACACCTGTATTAATAAATAGCTTGTATCAATACAAACAAGTTTTGTATGAGACTAAATCTTCTAAAACGTCATGTTTCCGTGTTAAAAATCTATCGAAATAAGAATCTTCGCCTTCACTACAGCTTTGGTAACTGCTCTAAGATTCCGGAAGATTTTGTCTCATCTAATAGTTTTTTGTATTGATGACAGTTATTTCTTCATCTTTCTTTCTCTTTCGCGGGGTAAGTGCCTAACCTGAAGTCAGCATTTCTTAAAAAATACTTGTGTTTTTTTTTTGTGTTGAGATAATAATTATTTGAAGTATATTATTTACAAACTACGAAGACAGAATTTATACCACCCTATATAAAACCATGTACACTGTATTTTGAAAATAAAATAAAATGGCGGAAGTCAGTCAGGCCAAATAATTTAAACTCCGTTGTTAAAAGGTCATAACATCCACATTAGATAATTTGGTCAAGGACGTAGACGTAGACAATTGACAAACACAAATAAACAGTTAATTATGAAAAACAAAAACGTTATTATACAAATAAACATAAAAGGTAAGGCTAAGGAGTGAAACACAATAACGCAAGGTGAGGGACACTGATAAGGTTTACTGACTTTAATCTTCATAAAGGACTTACAGTCAGGAAATAAAGATTAAGTAGATTAAGAAAAATTTTTATTTGTAAACAGCATGTTTGTATTTATTTTCTGTATAGTCACTATAGACGACAAGCAGATAACGTTTTGAGTTGTTTTGGAAACAGAAAGGTTTAAAAATAAAATTCTTCTAGAATTGTGTTACAGATAATTCCTCAATGTGTTAGAATTTTGTAAGCTAGTACACATAAGGGATAAAATATTTGTTTTCTTCATCTAGTAACTAGTTGGTTCTTATTGATAGATCAGGGTATTGAGGTTTTACGTACCATCACCAAACTGGGTATCGGAGCACGGTTAGGACTATCCTTGCTTGCCGCGTTAAAACAGTTAAAAACTTTCTATTCCATGGTCTCTTTTTTGTTTTATTTCTATTGGTCGAAAACGGTGGTCAAACATTTGGGATCATTAACAGAGCCTGAGATATTTTTAAAACAAAACAAATTTAAAAAAGGGGTCGCGTCTATTGGTCCGCAAACTATTTGTGCGGACCAATAGTAGTAAGGGGATAGCCAGCACCAGCTTTTGTTTGAAAAATTACCTTATTCCCACTTTTCTAATAGTACGTCTAAGATTAAGGTAGTTTCACCATTTCACATCTGAAAATAGCAGAATCGTCTACATCGGCCCTTTCAAGATAAAGAAAAAAAAAAACATTGATAAGTACTACAATAATCACTATAGTTTAAAAAATGTTTCACTGAGATGTGTATTCATTAAGGGTATAGGAGCATGGAAAAAATTCAAGGTCGGTTATATACGACGGTTTAATATTTAAACAAGATTTTTCTTTAAATTCCTTTAATAGAAGACGACAGCAAAACTTAAAATTTGTCATTATTTTTCCTAATTTTGTATTTTCATGAAAGATATAACAGTAGACTCCTAAAATACAGGCATTCCTTGCCTGTATTGGGGTTCTTAGGTCTCATCTAAATATAATTAAAAAACTATGCGTACCAAGATCAACCGCAGCATTGATGCGTAAAAGTATTTATTGTTTAGCAGCAAAAACTTTTAATAAAATCTCAAAATCTATGACACAAATGCGACTGCTCTGTTTAAAATAAATTCAAAAAATATAATTACCAAGTGTATTATACCATATCAGAAATTTTAGATGAACGCAATTGATTAAATAGATTCCTTTAATTACGATATTTTCACAATTTGACCCTTTTTTTTACGGATAGGAAATCATCTAATTACCCCTCCCGCTCTGGGCGGAGCGAAAGCGAAGGGGGGAAGTGTCAGACTTGTACTGACTAAAACCCATCAATGTTTCACAAATGTTTCACAAATGTTTCACAATTTGACACTCAAATCTGTAAAAATAATACTTTGTCTTTTATTTTTTAATTAGCATTAGAACTATTTTTAACCGACTTCTAAAAAAGGAGGAGGTTCTCAATTCGGATGTTTGTATTTTTTTGTTTTATGTTTGTTCGCGCATAACTCTGTCGCTTGCCAACCGATTTGAAAAATTATTTTTTTGTTGGAAAGCGAATACTTTCCAAATGGTCCCATAAAAATTTAATCGAAATCAGACAAGCGGTTTTGAAAATATCAACAAAAATCTAAATATTCTAACTTTTCGTTTACTCTGCATTGCGTTTTTGAGTAACTGAGTCATTTACGAACCGATTTGGAAAATTATTTTTTTATTCCAAAGCCTATGCTTTCTATTTGGTCCCATAGTCACCAAGTCGGGATCTGATGATGGAATCTTGGCGAAATCGAGGGAACTCTTCAAATTTTATAGGAAAACGTACACGATTTTAGTATTTTCTACAACAAGTGAAGCATTGGCGTTCAATAAGAACCATTCTACCATCAGATCTGATGATGAAGCCAAGAGACAGGCACCGTAACTCCATAATAAGACAATGTATATTAGCTGTGTTTGGGCTTGTTGGAATTGTAACGGTATGCATTTTCTAGGTGTACCATAGACTTGATTTTCCTTATTCAACCTACGTAACATGTAGGTCCTCTGCTTTGACAGTCTGTTTTCGCGATGATCAGGGTTCTTATTCAAAATGCGTTGATATTTCTTCCCTAATTTATTTTAATCTATGTCCTTTTTCCTTTTTCTCAGTTTCAGTTCGACGCCGTTTTCTCATACGAGAAGCATCTTTACTAGCCTACCCATATTTTATTATTAGATAAAAAATATGTCACTAAAAATTAACAAATATTTTTGTTTTGCAGAATAAAAACCGACTTCAAAAAACCCTAAACGCACTAAAAAGTAAAAATAATACTATAACCTACCTATATTAATAAACCTAACCTAAGCGACGATTAACCTATAATAAAATTTAATAATTCTTTGGAGTCGGTGCCAAGCAATATACGATACCTAAATGACTATATACAGACTAAGGCCAGAAAAAACAAAACATCTTACAGCTTCTAAATGTTAATTCATTAATTAATTCAAATTATATTGCTTGGCACCGACTCCAAAGAATTATTAAATTTTATTATAGGTTAATCGTCGCTTAGGTTAGGTTTATTAATATAGGTAGGTTATAGTATTATTTTAAACTTTTTAGTGCGTTTAGGGTTTTGTGAAGTCGGTTTTTTTTTTACAAAAAAAAAAAAATTATTAATTTCATAGCTGCTTACTGTGTAGACAAGTTTTTTAAAATGGATTATTCTAAACCAAAAAGATATGTTATTTTGTACGCCATAGATGGCAAAACATGCAGATTTACCTATTATTTTAGGACCTTGGACATATTATTTGATGTATACTCAAGTTTTACAATGAAAATACAATACAATACAATAAACATTTATTTATTTATTAGGCTACCTAAAATAGAACTGATTGCGTTGGAGTTGATACAGCAATAACAGAGACCAGGCCAACAGCTGTCACTAACGATGATGTTCTCACTTATAACGTTACTTGTAGTCCTGTATAACAAACTCTGCTCCTCTTTCAGCAACCATTCCAGTAGGTGCGTTAGTGTTACCACTAGTAAGTGTAGGCATAACACTTGCATCGACCACGCGGAGATTCTTAACTCCGTGGACCTTCAACCGAGGACTCACGACTGAGGTTTTTGCATTCGGCCCCATCTGACATGTTCCTACGGGGTGGTACACTGTCAGAGACATCTCTACACACACACATTTCCAGTAATCTCTGCTATTTAATTCATAACGATTACATGGAGTCCACACCATTCTTCCTAAAGTTCCATTGATTTCCCTAAAGGCTGTCGTGTTTACTACTTTTGTTAGCATCGTAAGACCTGTCGCGGCTAGCTCTAAATCTCTGGGATCTTCGAAATAGTTCATGTTTATAATCGGGGAATCTTTGGGGTCGTTCGAATTTAAATAAGTGCTTCCTCTGGAAGATGGATGGAGAAGATTGAACAGTAGCATATAAACCGCATGCTTTTTATTTTGTTCTATTATTGGATTAGCAACCTCATCTTTGTACCTAAATCTTTGTGTCAAGGCTTGTTTGATATTGGAACTGTTTTTATATAGCAGTGAAAAATGTGTTTGAAACTCGGGGTAAGTAGCATTAGGCTTATCGGAATAAAATGCAAGTACGTCAGAAAAACTATTTTGTGCCAAAATTCCAGTACGATCATAAAGATACTGTATGATACTAAATTGTTGATCAGCTTGATTCTGCTCGCCAGGTTCATTGCCGTAAATTATAACGGGAATTGTACAATGATCTTGCAGATTTTGTCCTACGAGAGGCGAATCAACGATTACAGGAATGTTCTTTGAACAAAGATGCTTTTTAGGGCCGACTCCAGAAAGCATTAAAAGCTGTGGAGAGTTAACAGCTCCTGCGCTTATAATGACTTCCTTTGATGCCCTAAACGTGAAATTCTTTGAGTGATGCTCTACTTCTACTCCATAAGCTTTTTTAGATAAACGACCAATTAGTATTTTTGTCACCAGACTATTTTTAATAACTTTTAAGTTCTTCCTGTGCATGACTGGATTCAAGTATGCTTTATTATGGCTTTGTCTTTCTCCATTGGCAGCCGAGGCGGTCAAAATGCCTGAACCTAGCATGTTTGCGACATTTATATCTGGCACATTCTTTATACCGATCTCATTCCATGCAGACAGAAGTCTCTTAGTGATAGGTCTATAAGTGCTGTTGAATGTATTTAAAAATAATGGACCATCAAGACCGTAATGATTTCTGATATCTGGATTTTTCAACAAATCTTGGTTTTGATAACTTTCTGCCTTCTTAAAGCAGCGACGTACTTCGTCTACTGCCCATTCAGTATTACCGAGGTCAACCCAGTTTTGAAAATCTTGATTATTCCCTTGCATGTAAATCATAGCATTGAGGTTGCTGCTTCCGCCTACCATTTTACCTCGTGGCCAATTAATAGTTCCGTTTATATTGGCTTTGTTACTTACTCCGTTATTAGTTGTCATGTAGTTCCAATCATACCTGGTCTTAAACATGCCTTTGTCCATACCAGGAATCTAAAATTATTTACTTTGTTACAAAAAACGTATGAAATATTCATTAATATCAATATTTACATTTATGCCTATACTCACATTAGCTTCTATAGGTGCATCACCACCAGCTTCAAGAAGTAATATTTTCCATTTTGATACTGCACTTAATCGGTTTGCCAAAACACATCCAGCGGTTCCGGCACCGACAATTATAAAGTCAAACTTTTCAAAATCTGCAATGAAATAAATGAACGGCACACTATAAAAAATTGAAAGAAGGACATTATACTCTAAATGTAAGAAGCACTTAAGAGGGAAAACGGAAGAATTGAAAGATTTATTGCACATATTTTACATTACGAGAACGTATATGTAAACATATTGTGTTGGAAAAACAGGAAGAAGAAAACGTGTTGTGCCGACCACATATAATAATAACACAACCCTAACAGTTTAAACTACAACAAAGGTAAAAATATAAGACAAAAATGTATATTTTGAAGAATACTTACTTGTAACATTAGCATCTGGTATCAATCCTTCACCTATGGCGCATTGTGCAGCAACCATGAACTGTAGAGCTGCTGCGAAGGTTTGAGGAGCTGCCCCCGTCGTTGGAGTTAGACATGATGCGTTGTAACTATAAGGGTTAACATTATTCATTATTATTTCACTTATATTGCACCTAAAAGCACTGTAATCATAAAATGACTCATAATGATATAATTATCATGTATTTTCAGTTCTGAAGAAAAATACACTTGGCTAAAATTTAACAACATTACTACTGTTATATTAAAAAATATATATTAAATGTAAATTATTAAATTTATAGACACTAACCACTCCATTACTTTGTCGAAATTGATGAGGAGTGTTAGGAAAAACTGTTTTTCACCGCCATCAAAGTGTACACAAGCAATAACCCTGCGATAATGAGTGTGTAAACACTACGTCTGAGAGACGTATGAATTTAAAATTAATTTATTTTTATTTTTCTTACATTATATGCCTGTATGCAGTTAATCTGTTTTTGGACGAACGACAGATTTAATTGTTTCATCATCAGTGTCCACTTGTTCTCCAATATTCTTTCGGCGCGCTTAGGTTATTTCTTTTTTTTTATTTTGACATTACTACCCCGAATATTTGGTATCCAATCTACCCACACTTCAACTGAAGTTACATGTGGTTAACAAGATTAGTGCGTTTCTAGTTCGTTGATTGTAGTAGAAAAATACCTACCAACATGTTTCCGAATTATATAAAAACACCATACGTCTCACAGACGTATATATTATTATGTGTGAGATATTACTTGAGTAAGTAGTAGTACGTAGTTTAATGTTAATGACATTAATTTTATTACCAGAAAAATGTTTTATACCTAATTGTATAGTCGTATGGAGTATAGGTAGTAAGGAATAATAATAAATTAATACTTTTTTGTTACAACAGATTTTTGTGACAGACATGACGTCATTTATGAATTAATTACATTCCATATTGCTAGTTTATACATATTTTGCATAACATCGCACTGCTGTTGGTCATTATCATCATCTTCCTGCCATTGTTCCATGTTACAAAGGGTCAACGCAACAGGTTTTTTTCTTTTTGGCATTGCTAACCGTCACACTATCATTTGTCAGTGAATTGGGGTTCATGGACGACTCAGACCTCAAATGCGTGTGCGGCGTCTCCCACAGACAATAGCCCACCTTCTATTGTTCATCTGCACATTTGATGATCTAATAACTGTATCAGTGTGGCTTCGTTTTGACCTAAAGATATTTGAAGTTTTTGCCATCGATACGCTAAAAAAAAGAAGATTTGTCAATGTCAGCATAATATTCTGCTAATCACGACCGATTAAATCAGCGTAACATAGTCCACTGTTGGCCATAAGCCTCTTCCAGACTGCGTCACAACATGCTGCTATTTGCCTGCCTAATCCAGTCTATCGCAGCTACGTTTCTAAGGTCCTCAGTCCACATTACGGTCGCCAATACCTATTACCAGCCCAATAATAAAAAAAATATATTTCGTATTATTCATTTAAAATAAGAATAAAATTAAAGTTATACTGAACCCTTATGTTGTGAATGTGATTTAAATGTGGCAAGGTTTTTATTTATTACAGTAGAAAAGTAAAAATCTAATTACTCGTTGCTAAGTTTTATATTTGGTTGATATTAATGCCATTAAAGTAATATTCAATAATTGTTGTTGTCGTTATTAAAAATTGTGCGAAACAACTCGTTTCTTCCGGTTGTTAAAGTTTTAAACAGTAATTAAACTTGCCACTGACGTAATGGGCACCTGCCTGTGTGTGTGTCTACACAGGGACAGACAGGTGTGTGTGTATGTTATTCTGTATTTTTTAATAAAAAGAGCATATAAAAGAAACTATTGAGTAGACATGTGATGGTAAACTAAATAATAGAATATATCCATGCTTGTTTGTTCAAAAAATTGAGAATATTATGTACAGTCAAAATACCGTTAGCAACATCAACGAAAGGATTATACAAACAGAGATTATACAAAATAGCCGACTACGTTGTGTCGTCATTCTACAAATGTGTACTGTACCTTCTTTATTAGCTTTGACAACACTTTTAAACAACCCCCATTTAAGTATATGAGGAGTGATTTTGAGTAAAAGGCTTTTTTATCTTTTTCTCTCTCTTCGTTGAACTCTAAATTATTTATGACTCTATTTTCTTCCGTTGTATTTAAATAGTTTGTTATACAATTTAATTTATTGAGTGCTTGATCGCTTATTGCAAGGTTAATTTATAGTATTATGTTCGTTTTCAAGTTTGGTTTGGTTTTGTCATCATCCGTTACCTAAATAGCCTTTTTTAAGCTGTTATAACAGTGTGCACCGGCAGGCCAAATAATTGCAGAGAAAACTTACTGTGAGAGACAAAAAGACACTGGCATGATTCAATAACAGGTTTTCACTGCCAAGTTCTGTATCGTTTACACCTTACAGCATTTCATACAAACTTTCAAGTCCTTATTTTCTAAAATGACTTAACCAATTTTAATGAAACTTAATACGCATAAGCATGTATCCCATAGGTCGAAAAAGTTACTATTATATGTTAAGTTAAAAACCGCCCAAAATAGAATGTAGGCCTTATACAGCTGGTCGTTGCAATAAATTTAAAAATAATGTAGCTCTTAAAGTTACACCGTCTATATTAGAATACGAGATACGCCTAATGAAAATGAAGCCTTTTTTGATGTTGTTCAAAATTTACATTAACATTACATTAACATTACATTAACATTACATTAACATTACATTAACATTACATTAACATTACATTAACATTACATTAACATTACATTAACATTACATTAACATTACTTTAACATTACATTACATTAACATTACATTAACATTACATTAACATTACATTAACATTACATTAACATTACATTAACATTACATTAACATTACATTAACATTACATTAACATTACATTAACATTACATTAACATTACATTAACATTACATTAACATTACATTAACATTACATTAACATTACATTAACATTACATTAACATAACATTAACATTAGTGAACCTTCCGTTGGCTTCAGCAAATTAGCTACACCAGGTATTGATAAAAGTCGAGCTAGATTATATGAGTTGTATGGTCTGAAACAATACCGGTTTGATACACCTTTTCTAGAGTATGTTAAAAACTATTCAAAATGATTTAAAAGGATTTGTGTTATTGCTAAATAAAAAAAAAAAATTCAATAATCCGGCCGCGGAGCTGAAGTATGAGTATTTTGCCAGGATCTTACAGCTACGACTCGCTCTTTAAGTCCGTCGCCGTCTAAAGCTGAAAACCTTTTGCTTAGGAGCGTGCCTTAATGTGTTCTCGTATTTAGTTTCGAACATGTAACACCTCGTGATATAATGTTTTGAATTCACTTAAGTCTAAAAACACAGGTGATTGCAGGGCCATTTCTATTAAACTTTTGAGTAATATAATCAACATCGTAGCCCCCTGTCTTGCCTTTTGAAGAACATTTAGGTACCTGCCCTGGCCTTTTGAAGAGTAGTAAAGTCATCCCTCTATTTAAATCAGGCATTAAAATGATATCTGCAACTTCACACTAATTTCTATTCTACTTTGCATTTAGCAAAATTTTTGAAAACTTAGTCTCAAACAGTTGCTAAGATATTTTAATCTAAACAAACGATCAACAATGATTGTTCGCGCCGACTGCTCACGCCATCTACCGACGAAAGGGGCAGGCTGCGGCCGTGCGACATCTGTTGCCCGCTGGACGAACCAACATCGCCGCCTTGCGCCCCCGCCCGCCGCAGCACAACGATGGCACCACAGGAGGCGTCCCATTCGGTCACACTCAATCCATTCACTCAAAAACCATTACTATAAAAGGCCTTACAATGTATAAAACTTCCCGCTTGCCCTGGCTGGAGGCCTTACTCTTAAGGCACCCACAGGATAATCCGGTTAAGCAGACGACAACCTCCTAGGTTGAACTGCGAGATGCCATTCATAAAAAAAAAACTTCCCTGTTCTCTTCCTACTCTTACATCGCCAACACACCGCCTTCCGCCATGGCCATGGCGGACTGATATAATAGATGTAAAGGAGAACTTTGAAGAATAAACGATATGTAACCATCAACGTTGCATTATTTCACCGGGAACAGCCCTGATCCTGCACATTTTGGTCCTATCGAGCCGGATTACGTAGAAGAGAATCCACAAGACCTGCATATTTTGGTCTATCGAGCTGGAGCAAGTAGAAGAAGCATCCACATTTCGGGACCACGAGGCGCCGGACGCAGAACCTTGCTGTAAAGAAGAAGATACTACAGTTGGGCCAGCGGGCCAGCAGCAATTATAGGAAAGGCATTAAAGAACGCAGCGGTCAGGTCTCTGGTCCCGTCCCATCCAGGACCCACGTTTCGTATTTGTATTAAAGCTGTGTTTAATATAAGGAAAAAGGCGCAGCCACGTGGTCCGGGTGATACTTACAGGTGAGTACAAACTTACACCTCATCACACCACACCACACCAGTAGGCTGCTAGCATGTCGGTAAAGGCGATAGAGGAAGTTCTTTCCGAGCTAAAGAAACGTAGGGGTAACATCAAGGCTCGGTTAACCCAATTTAAAAACCATGTAGACTCATTCGCGGGAGCTACTTTGACTGCCTTACAAGTAGCAGAATTAAAACTGCGTGTTCGAACTGCGACTGAGATGTTCGACAAGTTTGATAACGTAGAAAATGAGATAGAATTACTTTTGTCAGAAACAGAAATAACCGCGTATTCACAATACGAAGAAACTTTAGAGTCTAAATATTATGCGGCTATGGCAACAGCGAATTGCTTGATTCACCACGCGGAGGCTTGTAGCGAGATCCCGGTTGCATCAGCTCGGGCTGATGTCCACGTGTCAACATAAAATTACCCGATATCAAGTTACCTGTCTTTGACGGAGCGTATGACGGTTGGCTAGAATTCAAGCATTCATATATTACATTGATTCATAGCCGTACCGATTTAGATGAAATACAAAAATTCCATTATTTACGGTCAGCTCTGGGAGGAAGCGCGTTAGAGGTGATAAGTGCATTAGAATTTAGTCCTGCTAACTACAATCACGCATGGGAGTTATTTGAAAACCGTTATCACAATGAAAGATTGTTTATAAACAATCACGTAAAAGCGTTGCATAATATTCCTTCGTTAAAACAGGAATCGTCATCGCAATTGGGAAAGTTAATAGATACCGTATTACGTAATTTACGCGCTTTAAACTCATTAGTTGAACCAACGGTCAACTGGGACACTCTAATCATTTACCTGGTTGTCAATAAGCTAGATCCTTCTACGGAACGCGAATGGGAAAGACACATCGGTGCCACGTGTATGGGTCACGAGACAAGGACAAACTCAACAACTTACTAGCATTCCTTAGAAGCCGAGCGGATACATTAGAAATGATTAGCGTGAACCACGCTAGACATAAGGAATCGTCTTTTAATGAGAAACACTCAAAAGTAAATAACAAACGAGATAGCTCACAGCGCATTCATAGCTATACATCGATAAATTCGACGCGCAATAATAATTTACCCAAGTGTATTTTATGTAATCGAGAACACTCATTGTATACATGTATAACTTTTCTTAACATGAGGGTCAGTGATCGCCTTAGAATCGTAATCGAGCGGAAGCTATGTGCGGAATGTTTGCGAACGGGTCACGTGGCAGACGAGTGTAACTTCGGGCCATGCAGAGTATGCCATCGCGAACATAACGGTCTGCTACATATTATGGCACTCGTATCTTATGGTGTTTCTAAGAATAAAATAAAAACTGTATGGCAGGGAAAAGAAGAGAAACAGGAAAGACGCAACAACGAGATAAGACTAAATTTGTCGTTGAAAATAGATAATAAAACAATTTGTGATAAGCTAGAAGTCGCTGAGACTCTAGACAATATCTTTTTCAACATTTCGTTAGAGGTTACAAAATCTCTCCCATCTTCAGCTAAATTAGCTGAAGCTCTTCTTAAAGAGAAGTTTTGTAAAGTTCATAAGAAAGAACATACCAAACTTTAAATTTAAACCAGTATGTATTGTAATTAAAAACGCATTCAAAAGCCTCATTATAAAATACTGAAGAATTATGGGGGATATGCGTCAAGGTTCTTGGAGATATTATTAATACGATTGCTCCTGTCTTAACAGGCATATTCAACCAGTGTTTGGACAGCGGCAAGACTTGATGAAACATAGTAAAGTAGTACCAATTTTCAAATCAGGTTGTAAAAATGATCCCTCTAATTATAGGCCTATCTGTCCTAACAGCACTGAGTAAAATCTATGAAAAAACCATGCTGGACCAGATGTTGTCTCACTTTAACTCTAATAGTCAGCAGTTATAGTTATATAGTTATAGTGTTCTGTATGGTGTCAGACGTAAAGAATTGCACCATCCCATATCTTCCCGTGGGTGTCGTAAGAGGCGACTAAGGGAATTGCCAGAGAATGGGCAGCAGCGTTCTCTGTGTTTTTTGTAACAACCGTACTGCGATAGCCAACCCGTCTGCCAAGCGTGGCGATTATGGCAAAACCCCCCCAAAATGTCAATGTGATGACACTTGGGGGAGGCCTATGTCCAGCAGTGGACGTCTCTTGGGCTGAAATGATGATGATGATGAGTCAGCAGTTTGGCTTCACGAAGGGTAGGTCGACAACGGACGCGGGTGTAAAACTCATCAGTCACATTTTGGAGTCCTGGGAGAAGTCCCAGGATGCTATTGGCATCTTCTGTGATATCTCAAAAGCGTTCGACTGCGTCGACCACAACACACCGATCTGTAAATTACACCACTACTGAATTCGTGGACAAGCTGCTGATCTTGTTCTCTCTTATTTATCAAACAGGCTGCAAAAAGTAAATGTAAATGGGGCGACGTCCTGCGGGTCTGTAGTAAAGATGGGCGTGCCCCAAGGTTCAATTCTCGGCCCTTTTCTGTTTCTTGTTTATATTAATGATCTCCCTTATATTATGGCCAAATTTTCGGATATAATTCTATTTGCTGATGACACTTCGCTAATCTTTAAAATTGATAGAAAAGATACGGACTTACGGACGTCTTACATGTTAACGAAAGCCTAACTATTCTCTCGAAATGGTTCGCAGCCAACAATATTTTATTGAATTCAAAATGCCTTAAGTTTTCTTTACCAAATGTACCACAACGTGACCTAAATTTATATCTTTACGACAAGAAGCTTGATGTTATATCGGAAACTGTATTCTTGGGGATTACTATCGATTCAAAACTGCAGTGGGGCGCGCACATTAGAACTCTTTCAGGAAGGTTAAGCTCAGCTGCCTATGCAATCAGAAAAATAAGGCAGTTAACTGGCATAGCCACAGCTAGGATAGTATACTACGCTTTTTTCCATAGTATTATGTCCTTGGGCATTCTGCTGTGGGGATCGGCAGCAGACGTTGATTCAATTTTCATACTGCAAAAGAGGGCAGTCCGCGCTATCTACAAAATGGATCCTCGTGAATCCCTTAGAGAAAAATTTAAAGAAATCGATATACTGACTCTGCCTTCACTTTATATTTTAGAATGTATTTTATATGTCCGCAAAAACCGAGGATTTTCAAAATTAGAAGCGACTTCCATAATATAAATACACGCAGTAAACACGAAATTGTAATACCCAAATTCAGATTAACCAAAACTAGCAAGTCTTTTCTTAAAAACAGTATACGCTTTTATAATATGTTGCCGAAGTCAGTTACAGAACTCACCGATGGAGAGTTAAAAATTATATTAAACGTGTCCTAATTATGAAAAGCATATTACAAAATCAAGGACTACGTTGAAGATAGAGAATTTTGGCCTTAGCCCCTTCGCGCATGCTTGCTTCCCTGGTAGCTCATAAACGGCAAAAATGTGTGGATGTATAACTATTCTCAATCTTATTTTTTTTTCCTTTCTTTTTAATCAGATGTTTTAAAATCGTTTTTAATCATTACACCTTTTGTTTAGAATAGTTACAGCACGGATGACAACATTTGTGTCACTTATTTGATCTAGTCATTTTGTGATATTTTCTATTAATTTTTTGTTGTTGAGACTCTTTTTCTTATTTACCGATTGTATTAAATGTGTGGACATTGTAGGCCTTATAAATTCCTAGATCCAGAGGTAACTTTTTATTTCTTTCTACGTTTTGTACTAAGCAACGACTTATTGACTGGCCTACGATGTCCTCCCATACTTTAGTACTAACGCTGTAACAGATATATTGTAAAACCAAATGATTTTAAAAGAGTAACCATGGAGTTTCTTGCCCGTTCTTCTCCATAGGAAACGACTAATCCGAACCGAGCACCTTTTTGTCGACGTTTTATAAGTGCCCCTGTAGGCCTATGTAAAATAAAAATATTTTGATTTTGAAAACATTTGTACAAAATCGAGTGACCGAAATTAACGAGCTAACAGGACTCACTGTGGTTGCATGTGAACAGTAAAGACAATCCAGCTGATCTGTTGTCAAGAGGTTGTAGCTTAGATTTATTAAAAGATAGCAAACTATGGTGGCACGGGCCGTCTTATTTACATAATCAATTAGTTAATTTCAATCAAATTAAAGGTGATGATTCAGATGTATAAATCTGAATCATCACCTTTAATTTGATATGTAACTTACCAGAATTAAAATGTAAGCAAAATTGCTTACCCTCTATTAAACACGAAGAACTAATCAATTTCAACAAACATTCGTAATTTAGTAAACTTATCAGGGTCACCGGCTATGTGCTTCGTTATATAACAAACTCACGTGTCAAGCCCGATATCTGAGCCCGTCAAACCAGTTTCTTATCAGCAAGCGAGTTGAATGCCTCAAAACAAATGCTAATTAGATTGGTACAAATGAAATATTTCCCATATATATACAATAGTTTGACTAACCACATTCCTGTTAAACGAAATTGCAAAGAATATAATAAAGTCTCTAGTTTAGTTAGTCTCGAGTTATTTTATAAACATAAAATAACTCGGGTTGGCGGAAGATTAGGTAATGCGTCAGGTTTTACTTACGACAAAAAACATCCAGTTTTGTTGTGTAGTAAACATCCTTTCACTATTAGTTTATTTAGAAACGAACATATCCGCTTATTGCGACCTCAACTTCTATTGGCTTCCGTGCGTGAATGTTGGTGGCCGTTGAATGCACCTAGCTAGAAAAATAGTGCATCAATGCGTAAAATGCACACGTATTCGGGGTAAGACGTTCACACCTCTAATGGGCAACTTACCACCTGAACGTTTAGAACCGGGCTACCCGTTCATGAGAACCAGTGTAGATTATGCGGGACCAGTATACATACTGACTCGAATGGGCAGAGGTTCTAGACTAACTAAAGCGTACATATGTCTTTTCATTTGCTTTACGACGGGAGCTATGCATCTGGAGCTCGTTACAAGTCTTTCCACAAATGATTACATTTTAGCATTAAAACGTTTTTTAGTAGGCAAAGTAAACCTTGCTATTTTTTCGGATAATGATAGGGATTTTGTAGGCGCAGAAAAAGAATTTCCTTTATTCAAAATTTCCAAAATTTCCAGAATTTTCTTTATTTTAATTATGCTTCCGAGAACAATATAGAATTTCGATTTATTCCTCCTTATTCTCCACACATGGGCGGTTTATGGGAGAGTGGGGTGCATTATTGAAATCGAATGATGCAAAGGGAAATTTTGTTATAGATTAAATATTTGTGATGGATAACGTATTTATTTGGATAAGGATTAATTATCATGTTTACAAAAACACCTTCGAAAATAATGCATTATTTGAGAAAAAATTTGGTTAGCCTAAAAAAGGTTCTAGTGATTTAACCTTTAAAGATAGACATATGCTATCGCAAACTTTTTTTAGAACTTTAAAGGGAAACAATTCAGTGATACATGATTTTTGCGAAACTTTAACCGTTTACGCAGCGTATGCAGCGGAAGGTCTCAAAAGGAAATAAAAAACCCGATTTTTATATATTTTTCATTGGTGCTCCGCTCCTTTCTGTCGTAGCATTATGATATATAACTTATAGCCTTCCTCAATAAATGGGACATCTAACACTGAAATAATTTTTCAAATCGGATCAGTAGTTCCTGAGATTAGCGCGTTCAAGCAAACAAACAAACTCTTCAGCTTTATAATATTAAAATAATATTAAATAATAAAGTATGGATTACACTTTTCCAAGTTTAAACTCATATAAAAAACTAAGGTCTAATTGCCTTTACGGAACCCTCGGTGTGCGAATCCGACTCGCACTTGGCCGGTTTTTTTAGATATATATCGAAAAACATTAAAAAAAATATATAAGAAATAGTGGTCCGCTGGTGTCGGGAGTAAGGTCCAAGTTAATGGTGGTTAGGGCTCCAGAGACAGGAATGTCCTCACAATGCAGGTCGTATCGAGGAGTATTGCCTTCTGAATTCCTTGATCCATCAGGCCACCCGCCTAGCGATAGATGTTCGTCGAGCCTCATTATAGGTCATTGACTGTAAAGACAATCAGAACAATGATAGCCGGGCTCACATTCCACATATAATCAACTTATTATTCCCTTTATTTATTTTCTTTACACATCCTTTACATTTTTAAATATTTTTACAAAACGACATGTAAATAAAACATTTAAAAATATAAAAAAATAGTAGACCACCAGCATCGGGAACAGGGTCCGGGCTACCGGTGGTCAGGGCTCTTGAGAGAGGAAGCTCCTGACAATACGTGCCGTGTCCAGAAGTACTGTTTTCTGAATCAAGCCCTTGATCCAGCTTTCAAGCGAAAGACTCCGCAAATGTTGGTCGAAGATTTTGGCTATTAAGCCATTGGCCGACACGACTATCGGCACAATGACTGCTGTTGTCACGTCCCACATGTCGACAACCTTGCGAGCCAGATCTAGATACTTGAATTGCCTGTTGTTGTCTTTCTCTGCTTTCACGAGGTTCTCGTCATGCGGGACCGTAATATCAACAATCATTGCGCGACGCTCCAATCGATCTATCAACACAATATCAGGCTTATTGGAAAGAATATTCCTGTCAGTGACGATAGATCGATCCCAATATAACGTGATATTACCATTATCGAGAACTGGGTCGGGCGCATACTTATAGTATGGCACTTCTGATTCCACAAGGTTGTATTTCAAAGCAAGTTGCTGGTGGATAATCCTGGCAACAAGGTTGTGTCTATGCAAGTACTCTCCATTAGCTAGACGAGCACAACCAGAAATAATATGTCTGATGGACTCACCCGGACGGTGGCATGCCCGACACACGTACACTGTCTCGTCCTTCATAATATGTTTCCGGTAGTTATTCGTCAGCATAACTTCGTCCATTATTGCACAGACAAAACCTTCAGTTTCCTCGAAGAGGTCACCGAAACGCTGCCTGGATACGGACGCTAAGAAGTCTACATCAGTAAAAGCGCCCGTGAAGCTCCTTGCTCTGCCATACCTCCCTGCGGTCATTAGTGTCTAATACTACAGGCTTGCGCCAGTTCTCGTTAGCCAAAAAGAGCTGGGTAAGGCCCTTGTCCTACCGAGACCACATCTCGGTACATCCCCACATTGGCTTCTAGGAAGTATTCCCTGAGACTGTATACCTGACGGTTGTGCAGGGTCTTAGCATTTAAGAAGCCACGACCTCCACTCTTCCACGGGATATACAGTCTCATCACCGACGACCGTGGGTGATGCATCCGATTTGCGGTCAGCAGTACGCGGACCCTCCTATCCAGGGCTTCAAGTTCCGTCTGAGTCCATTTGAGTATGCCGAAAGAATACATCAAAACCGGCATGACCCAACCGTTGAAGGCGCGCACCTTGTTTCCGCCTGACAAAAGACTGCTTAGCACCTTATTCAGGCGGCCAAAGAAACGTTCCCTCAACGATTGTTTCATATCAGCAGTATTGATGCCTAATGCTTCCGACATACCCAAATACTTGTAGGTTTCTGTTGAGGAGAGGGATCTAAGGTGTACGGAATCCGAGAGTTGAGTTCCCACGGATTCCATAATCTTTCCTCGCTTCACATGCATGACTGTACATTTGTTCACACCAAATTCCATCCTGATGGCGCTACTTAAAGTTTCTACTACCTTCAGTAGCTTCATCAGTTGCAAATTGTTGGGGGCAAAGATTTTCGGACGTGAAATGAGTGATATATAACACTATATACATTGGGTTAAAATAAAAGAATACTCACGTTTTAAAACCAGAGAACATAAATCACAACACGGCATTACGGTAAAATTAGACAACTGACTTTTAAAACTTTTTTGACATTTAATTTTGACGGCTGATATTGTCGTTCTTTGTGCCACAGACGCAGAATTTAATACTGTATCGATTAAAGGGGACCATAGACGGTACATTTAGAGATGTTACCAGTTTTAGTAAGTTTTTTCGAAGTTTGTTCGATACAAATTTAGATGCAACAAACGGGGCCTAAGCACTGGACCGGAATATTTTTTTGGTCCTTTTTAGGGCGTAATCGTTTCATCGGATATGACCTGACCACCTCTCCTCAACCGATAGCCTAGACCTGAACCTTCCTGCAGTGTGCTAAGAGGGTTCAAGGCTAGACAAAACCACAATGGACTCAACTATCACCCTGAAATATGCCACGCTCGATGCTTATCGGTTCGCTGTTCCCCTGCATTTGTCGACATCCTGGATAGCGAAGGACCGTCCTCCATTGCCCCATACACGACTCAAGGAAGGCGCGTAGAGTTGCATCTATCTTATGCAATTTCAGCACCCTTATGAGCCATGTATGTGGAACTGAGTCGTAGGCCTTCTTATAATCTATCCAACATGTAGACAGATGCCTTCTGGAGCTGCGAACCTGTTGGCTGATGGCAATATCAATGAGGAGCAGCTCCTTAGTACCACGGGACCCATTCTTACATCCATTCTGAGAGGGATACATGATGGAATTACTCTCAAACTTATTATTTATTATTACGGACTGAAATAACTTAAACAATCAAAGCGGGCAATCTTGAAAACACACAATAAGTATGTACCTTGTTGGACGTTGATTTAGGACCAATCCAGTGATATGAATAACAGAGATAAGAGAGTTGGGTGATTTTTGCTGGCCTGTTCTTCAGCCATTTTATAACGTTTTCAGGATAACAACCAAGCGTAACACCTGTTATCCATTCTGAGAGGGATACATGATGGAATTACTCTCAAACTTATTATTTATTATTACGGACTGAAATAACTTAAACAATCAAAGCGGGCAATCTTGAAAACACACAATAAGTATGTACCTTGTTGGACGTTGATTTAGGACCAATCCAGTGATATGAATAACAGAGATAAGAGAGTTGGGTGATTTTTGCTGGCCTGTTCTTCAGCCATTTTATAACGTTTTCAGGATAACAACCAAGCGTAACACCTGTTTTAATAAATGGCTTGTATTTATACAAACAAGTTTTGTATGAGACTAAATCCTTTAAAGCGTCATGTTTCCATGTTAAAAGCTATCGAAATTAGAATCTTCGCCTTCACTACAGCTTTGGTAGCTGCTCTAAGATAATGGAAGATTTTGTCTCATACAATAGTTGTTTGTATTGAAGACAGTTATTTCTTCATATTTCTTTCTCTTCGGCGTGGTTAGTGCCTAAACTGGTGTCAGCATTTCTTAAAAAAATATTAAAAACATTGTTTTTTTTTGTGTTGTAAAATATTATTACATCATCTGCCTAGCCTTTTCCCAAACTATCTTGGGGTCGGCTTCCAGTCTAACTGGGTGCAGCTGAGTTACATGAAGCGACTGCCTATCTGACCTCCACAATCCAGTACCTCTACCTAGGTAATACGATAATCCTTAGGAAAACTGGATGTCAAACTTTTGGCTTCTGACTACTCGTAACGACTGTCAAGGATCTACACATGACAGCCGGGACCAACGGCTTAACGTACTTACCGAGGCACGGAGGGAACTCGGTATGTAATTATGGCTACCCATCCACGGACCAACCTCGGCAAGCACGGCTTAACCTTAACAACAACATACATTTATTTGCAGGCAACTTTGGCCTATAGATATATACCTTACAGACTACTAACAAACATAAATTATTAACTACAATTTGTGTAGGTAAATAAAATCTTAAAACTACATATGTTAGTAGCACTTCACTTGCGCACTATGTCACTGTGCGTTCATAAGTGACGGAACACCACTCCCTGCGGCCAAAAGTCCTCTTCCAAGACGAGGTGTAAACGACCGGCCCTAAAAATACGCCTTTCCCGTCAAACGTCTGGGCGTATTTATACGCCTCGAAGAGTTGTACCAAAAAACTTACTAAAACTTTTAAAATCTCTATGAATTTACCATCTATGGTCCCCCTAACGGATACAGAATTAAATTCCGCGTCTATGGCATAAAGAACGAGAATATCAGCCGTACAAAATTAAATGTCAAAAAAGTTTTAAAAGTCAGGTGTCAAAATTCACCATATTGTCGTGTTGTGATTTATGTTCTCTGGTTTTAAAACGTGAATACTATTTTATTTATAACCCCATGTTTATAGTGTTATATATCTTCTTCTTCTTCTTTTTTTATGGGGTTTTGGTTTCCGCACTTAGTCCCTTAAGTGGACCATTGTGCGTGAGCCATAGTGGCCGTTACTCCAACCAGCCCACCTCCCTCCAGAAGCAGATCACACTTCCCGGTCTACTCAGGGTATCCGCAAGGGATCCTGGTGTTCCCAGGGTCGCCTCGCGAATCTTGGTGACACCGGTGCACTCAAGCAACACATGCGCCACTGTTTTCTCCGCATCCATGCATGCTCTGCACAGGGGACTGTCGGTGATTCCTAGGGTATGGAAGTGTTTATTCAGTGAGCAGTGTCCAGTGATGGTCCCCGCCACCAGACGCAGGCCATCCCTGTCCAGACGCAGAAGGCGCCTGGTCAGCTTTGCGTCAAGGGACGGCATAGCTTCCTTGGACTGCCTACACCCTGGTGTCGAGGTCCACCATTTTTCCGCCTGTGTTCGAGTGTGATCCTTTAACCAGTTATTTAGCTGCTTGAAAGGAACGGGTACAATGGGTTCGGGTCCGTAGGGTTTTGTGCTGGATCCTCTTCTGGCAAGTTCATCCGCCGCGTCGTTCCCCAGGAATCCACTGTGTCCTTTGATCCATTGTAGTGTTACCGTGTTGTGGTTTAGTACCGTGATTCTTTCTAGGGCATTATGGCATTCTAGTATTAGTCTCGACGTGATCTGATTACTGTTTAGGGATTGGAGAACTGAGGCACTGTCCGAAAGTATTCGAATATTGGTATTCATAACCTCCCTGGCCTCTATAGCGTGTGCCGCTTGGATTATACATACACACTCAGCTTGGTAAACAGAGTTGAGCATTCCTAGGGGTTTGGATATTTTTATGTTTAGGTCGTCGGAAAACACCCCGAAACCTGTCCCGTCATCGGTTTTTGATCCATCAGTGTAGATTCTTAGCTCTTTTGTACCTGAGTAGTCACACGACTCCGCTGTCAGTACGATGTTGTAGTGTTTTTGGAAGCAGTGGGACTTCAGGGTTCTGTCGATGGGAGATGCCATCATAGGCTGTTCTTTGATTGCATCTATTCTGATGCGTGTGTGTTTAATTCTGGAATCATTACTTAAGGTGCCGGATGCTTCGAGTCTGAAAGTCGCTTTTGCCGCCTCCTCTCTTACGACGAGGTGTAGAGGTGGTAGCCCCAGCATCACCTGTAAGGCGGCAGTGGGAGAAGTTCTCATGCTACCGGTGATTGCTACGCAAGCAAATCTTTGTAGTTTCTCGAGATCCTTTTGTGTCGTACTTAGATTGGTCCTGGGCCACCAAACTAAGGAGCCGTATGTGATGATTGGTCGGATAACTGTGGTGTATAGCCAGTGGGTGATTTTGGGGCTTACGCCCCAATTTCTTCCAAGTAGTCTTTTACATTGCCATAGGGCTATACTGGCTTTTGTGGTGATGTAATTAGTGTGTTTCGCCCAGTTCAGTTGTTTGTCCAAGAAGATACCCAGGTATTTGGTTTCACTCGATAGGCTTAGTGTGGTTCCAAAGAAGCTTGGTAGCTGTAATGTTGCCAGCTTCCTTTTCATTGTGAAGAGGACGAGTTCGGTTTTGGTAGGGTTCACTGTTAGTTTGTATTCCTTGCACCAGTCTTCTACTATCCTCAAGGCTTGGCGCATAAGATTGCATAGTGTGTTTTCGTGTGTTCCATTTATTATTATTGTCAGGTCATCAGCATAGCCCACCGTGTAGTAGCCTCTGCTATTGAGACGTTTGATGAGGCTGTCTACTACAAGGTTCCATGGTAGCGGTGAGAGGACACCGCCTTGGGGGCAGCCCTTCGCTACCACGGCTCTAGTGGTGTCGTTTACCGTAACTTGTACGGCCCTCAGTCGGAGCATTTTTGTGATCCATCCACGCAGGGTCGAGTCCACACCGTGTTGCTCGAGGGCTGCGTTGATACTATGGAAGATGGTTTTGTCAAAAGCGCCTTCTATATCAATGAAGACAGCTAGTGAAGAACATTTGTGATCCACTGCACATTCGATCTTGGAGATTACACTGTGCAGTGCAGATTCTGTTGATTTTCCTGTGGAATACGCGTGTTGTTGTTTATGAAGTGGCCGCTCCCGAAGAGGTCCGTCCCGGATATGTCGATCACAGAGTCTCTCGAGAGTTTTCAGTTAAAAAAAAACCGACTTCAAAAAACCCTATACGCACTAAAAGTTAAAAATAATACTATAACCTACCTATATTAATAAACCTAACCTAACCGACGCTTAACCTTTACTAAAATTTAATAATTCTTTGGAGTCGGTGCTAAGCAACATACGATACCTATTATTTATTTGGGACATATTTTAATCTAATAACATAAAATATGGGTAGGCCTAGTAAAGATGCTTTTCGTATGAGAAAACGCCGTCGAACTGAAACTTAGAAAAAGGACAACGATTAAAAGAAATTAGGGAAAGAAATTATCAACGCATTTTGAATAAGAACCCTGATCATCGCGAAAACAGACTGTCAAAGCAGAGGACCTACATGTTACGTAGGTTGAACAAAAAAAGTCAAGTCTGTGGTACAACTGGAAAATGCATACCGTTACAATTCCAACAAGCCCAAACACAGCTAAGATACATTGTCTTATTATGGAGTTCCGGTGCCTGTCTCTTGGCTTCATCATCAGATCGGATGGTAGAATGTTTCTTATTGAACGCAAATGCTTCACTTGTTGTACAAAATACCAAAATCGCTGTACGTCTAAACTAATATTATGAAGAGTAAACATTTGATTTTTTGTTTGTTTGTTTGCATTGAATAGGTTCCAAAACTACTGGTTCGATTTGAAAAATTCTTTCAGTGTTAAATAGCCCATTTATCGAAGGATATAGGCTATATACCATCACATTACTAGTAGAGCAGCAATGAAAAATGTTGCGAAAACAGGGAAAATGTGACGCAAACGAAGTTGCGCCGGACAGCTAGTTTTCCTATAAAATTTGAAGAGTTCCCGACTTGGTGACTATGGGACCGAATGGAAAGCATAGGCTTGTTTCAGCTATACACACGTTTTTTTTGTTTAGCTGCAGTAGTTTACGAGATAATAAGCTTTAAGAGCGCCGTGTTTCGTGCCAAAAATTCGCGAGTGCGCATTTTCGCGAATGAACATTTATATAAGAAATGTTTTGTGACCTTGACGAAAATTGTCAGGCGTATTTCGAGGGCTGGACGGTTCACCGGATGGAGCCTTGCCGCAGCGGTTCTACCAAAACCATAATCTGCCCGAATCGATGCCTTTTCTGGCACAGGTTTTCCAGCGGGAGCAGTTATGCCCACAACTACGCTAGCGAAATCTCCAGGATCATGCCAAGATTTTGCAGACGCTGCAGAAACAGGCAGCAGACAGGCAGGGACAGGCAGGGGTAGGCTTAAAGATCGACCCGTGCAGCTGTTATTAGTTAGCCACGAGCTCCTGCTGGTATACCATCCTGTATAAAACCATGTACACTGTATTTTGAAAATAGTCGCTGCTATTTTGAATATAAATAAAATGCGTGTTAAAAGGTTATTACATCCACTTATATAATTTGGTCAAGGACGTTGACGCAGACAATTGACAAACACGTGTTAAAAGTTAATTATGAAAAACAAAAACGTCATTATGCAAATAAACGTAAAAGGTAAGATTATGGAGTGAAACACAATAACGCAAGGTGAGGGACACTGATAAGGTTTACTGATTTTACTCATCATATAGGACTTACAGTCAGGCAATAAAGATTCAGTGGATTAAGAAAAATCTTTGTTTGTAAACACCATGGTAGTATTTATTTTCTAGATAGTCAACAGATAGACAGACAAACAAAGATAATTGATAGACAAACAGATAACGTTTTTAATTGTTTTCGAAACAAAAATGGTTTAAAAATAAAATTCTTCTAGAATTGTGTTACAGGTAATTCCTCAGTTTGTTAGAATTTTGTGAGCTAGTACACTTAAGGGATTAAATATTTGTTTTCTTCATATAATAGGTAAATAGTTCTTATTGATAGATCAGGGTATTAGAGGTTTAACGTACCATCACCAAACTGGGTATCGGAGCACGGTTAGGACTATCCTTGCTTGCAGCGTTAAAACAGCCAAAAACTCTCTATTCCTTGGTCCCTTTTTTGTTTTATTTAGATTGGTCGAAAAATTGCATAACTTAAGTGGCAATGGGCAGGGCATATTGCTCGCAGAACGGATGGTCGATGGGGCTGAAAAGTTCTGGAATGGCGACCGCGAACCGGAAGACGATGCGTTGGAAGGCCTCCCACTAGGTGGACCAATGTCCTGGTAAATACTGCGGGGATCCGCTGGATGCGAGGCGCTCGGGACCGGTCAATGTGGCGTCACTTGGGGGACGCCTATGTCTCGCAGTGGACGTCTTTCGGCTGAAATGATGATGATGATGATGATGGTCGAAAACGGTGGTCAAACATCTGGGATCATTAACACCGCCTGAGATTTTTTTTTATACAAAACAAATTTAAAAAAATGATCGCGTCTTTTTAATTGGTCCGCAAACTATTTGTGCGGACCAATAGTAGTAAGGGTATAAAACAGATGTGGTCATCGTGAGCACGGGATTTTGTTTGAAAAATGAGCTTATTCTCACTTTTCTAATATTACGTCTAAGATTTAGGTAGTTTCTCCATTTCACATCTGAAAATAGCAGAATCGTCTACATCGGCCATTTCAAGATAAAGAAAAAAAGAGAGATAAATACTACATTACAATATTTTAAAAACGTTTCAATGAGAAATGAATAAATTCAGGTAGAAGCATGGGAAAAATTCAAGGACGGTTATATACGATGGGATTGTATTTAAACAAGATTTTTCTTTGAATTCCTTTAATAGAAGACAACAACAAAACTTAAAATTTCTCATTTTCACAATTTTGTATTTTCATGAAAGATATAACAGTAGTCTTCTAAAATACAGGCATTCCTTGCCTAGTTTGGGGTTCTTAGGTCTCATCTAAATATAATTAAAAAACTATGCGTACCAATATCAACCACGTCATTGATGCGAAAAAGTATTTTTTGTTTAGCAACAATCATTTAAAATAAAATCTCAAAACTTATTAGACAAAAGCTGACGACTGCTCTGTTTAAAATATGTACATTAAATAAAATATCTTATAACCAAGTGCTTATTATACCATATCAGAATAGATGAACGTAATTTATTAAATAGATTCCTATAATTACAACATTTTCACAATTTGATCCTTTTTTTTACGGATGGGAAGTCATCAAATTGCAAAAGTATTTTAGTAATGTTATATCTGTTCCTTGTTATATTTTTTTTTGTTCCTAATTTTATTACTTTATCCTGTTAAAATTCTAAAAGAATATTATCATCAAGGATAAAATTTAATGTTTTGTAAAATTTGTAACTAGGTCTATAAGTTTAAAACCTAAATTACCACAACGTTATGTTAGGTATTTTAATTTAATTTTAAGTTTGCATGCTGAATTAAGTCAGTGAAATATGCGAAATATTTTAATTTATAAGACCTCAATCATACCATATTGCACGCAAATAAAGAATCTTAAATCTTTAGCAGCAATCATTTATAATAAAATCGCAAAACCTATTAGACAAATGTGACAGCTCTGTTTATAATACATTAAAACAAATATCTCATAACCAAGTGATATTATACCATTTCAGAAATTTTATATGAACGCAATTTATTAAATAGAATCCTATAATTACAACATTTTCACAATTTGACCCTTTTTTAAGGATGGGAAATCATCAAAATACCCCCCCTCCCTCTCTGAGCGGAGCGGAAGAGAGTATCAGACTTGTACTGACTCGAACCCATCAATGTATCACAAATGTTTCACAATTTGACACTCAAATCTGTAAAAATAATACTTTATCTTTTATTTTTTAATTAGCATTAGAAATATTTTTTTTATTAATTTCATAGCTGCTTGCTGTGTAGACTCAAGTTTTTTTTTTAATGGATTATTCTAAACCAAAAAAATATGTTGTTTTGTACGCCATTGATGGCAAAACATGCAGATCTACCTGTAATTTTAGGACCTTGCACATGTTATTTATTTATTTACTTCTTTATTTATTATTCGATGTATACTCATGTTTAACATTAAAAATACAATAAAGATTTATTTATTTATTAAGCTGCCTAAAATAGGACTGATTGCGTTGGAGTTGATACAGCAATAAGAGAGACTAGACCAACAGCTGTCACTAACGATGATGTTCTTACTTTACTTTTTACTGTTTCTTGTAATCCTGTATCACAAATTCTGCTCCTCTTTCAGCAACCATTCCAGTTGGTGCGTTAGTGTTACCACTTGTAAGTGTAGGCATAACACTTGCATCGACCACGCGGAGATTCTTAACTCCGTGGACTTTCAACCGAGGACTCACGACTGAGGTCTTCGCATTCGGCCCCATCTGACATGTTCCTACGGGGTGGTATACTGTCAGAGACATCTCTACACACACACATTTCCAGTAATCTCTGCTATTTAATTCATAACGATTACATGGAGTCCACACCATTCTTCCTAAAGTTCCATTGATTTCCCTAAAGGCTGTCGTGTTTACTACTTTTGTTAGCATCGTAAGACCTGTCGCGGCTAACTCTAAATCTCTGGGATCTTCGAAATAGTTTATGTTTATAATCGGGGAATCTTTGGGGTCGTTCGAATTCAAATAAGTGCTTCCTCTGGAAGATGGATGGAGAAGATGGAACAGTAGCATATAAACCGATTTTTTTTTATTTTGTTCTATTATTGGATTAGCTACCTCATCTTTGTACCTATATATTTGTGTCAGGAGTTGTTTGATATCGGAACTGTTTCTATATAGCAGTAAAAATAGTGTTTGAAACTCGGGGTAAGTAGCATTAGGCTTATCGGAATAAAATGCAAGTACGTCTGAAAAACTATTTTGTGCCAAAATTCCAGTATTATTGTAAAGATACTGTTTGACACTAAATTGTTGATCAGCTTGATTCTGGTCGCCAGGTTCATTGCCGTAAATTATAACGGGAATCGTACAATGATCTTGCAGATTTTGTCCTACGAGAGGCGAATCAACGAGTACAGGAATTTTCTTTGAACAAAGATGCTTTTTAGGGCCGACTCCAGAAAGCATTAAAAGCTGTGGAGAGTTAACAGCACCTGCGCTTATAATGACTTCCTTTGATGCCCTAAACGTGAATTTCTTTGAGTCATACTCTACTTCTACTCCATAAGCTTTTTTAGATAAACAACCAATTAATATTTTTGTCACTAGACTATTTTTAATAATTTTTAAGTTCTTCCTGTGCAGGACTGGATTCAAGTATGCTTTATTATGGCTTTGTCTTTCTCCACTAGCAGCCGAGGCAGTCAAAATGCCTGAACATAGCATGTTTGCGACATTTATATCTGGCACATTCTTTATACCGATCTCATTCCAAGCAGACAGAAGTCTCTTAGTGATAGGTCTATAAGTGCTGTTGAATGTATTTAAAAATAATGGACCATCAAGACCGTAATGATTTCTGATTTCCGGATTTTTTAACAAATCTTGGTTTTGATAACTTTCTGCCTTCTTAAAGCAACGACGTACTTCGTCTACTGCCCATTCAGTATTACCGAGGTCAACCCAGTTTTGAAAATCTTGATTATTCCCTTGCATGTAAACCATACCATTGAGGTTGCTGCTTCCGCCTACCATTTTACCTCGTGGCCAATTAATAGTTCCATTTATATTGGCTTTGTTACTTACTCCGTTATTAGTTGTCATGTAGTTCCAATCATACCTGGTCCTATACATGTGTGCGTCCATACCTGGAATCTAAAATTATTTACTTTAGCACAAAAAACGTATGAAATAGTCATTAATAAAAATATTTATACCTTTATGTAAACTCACATTAGCGTCTATAGGTGCATCACCACCAGCTTCAAGAAGTAATATTTTCCATTTTGATACTGCACTTAGTCGGTTTGCCAAAACACATCCAGCGGTTCCGGCACCGACTATTATAAAATCAAACTTTTCAAAATCTGCAATGAAATAAGTAAACGGCACACTATAAAAAATTGAAACAAGGACATTATAATCTAAATATAAGAATCACTTAAGAGGGAAAACGGAAGAATTGAAAGATTCATCGCACATGTTTAACATAGTATAATGTCTACGTAGTCACATTAAGAGAACAAATGTGCACATGACTGTGTTGGGGAAAATGGAAGAAGAAAACGTGTTGTGCCGACCATATTTATGTAACAACACAACCCTTTTAGTTAAAACTATAACAAAGGTAAAAATATAAGACAGAAGTCAACATCATCCTATAATGTTCCCACTACTGGGACACAGGCCTCCTCTCTATGAGAAGAAGTTGGCTGTAAGTCACCACGGGAACCCAGTGCGGATTGGTTAATGTCACATGTCTTCAAATTTTTTATTTACACAAAGTAATTCGGCCTGCAGTCCGAACCCACGGCTCACTGCTCGTAAATCGAAGCTGCCACCACTGGACCACCACTGCTCTCCTAAGACAGAAGTAGGTTTATATAATTTGAAGTTAGTAAAGTATTGAAGGAAATACTTACTTGTAACATTAGCATCTGGTATCAATCCTTCTTCTATGGCGCATTGTGCTGCTAACATGAACTGTAGAGCTGCTGCGAAGGTTTGAGGAGCGGCCGTTGTTGGAGTCAGACATGATGCGTTGTAACTATAAGGTTATAAAATTGTTCATTATTATTTCACTTATATTGCACCTAAAAGCACTGGAAGATGAAACTACGTAAGTGACACATTATTATATAATTATCATGTATTTTCAGTTCTGAAGAAAAAACACACTGGACTAAATTGTAACAACATTATTACTATTTTATTTAAAAAATAAAAAGTCTAAATTATTTAATTTCTAGACACTAACCACTCCATTACTTTGTCGAAATTGATGAGGAGTGTTAGGACAAACTGTTTTTCATAGCCATCAAAGTTTACACAAGCGATAACCCAGCGATAATGAGTGTGTAACACGATACGAATAGTACAATCTATAGTATATATAATATATATATATATATATATTATAAAGCTGAAGAGTTTGTTTGTTTGTGTGTTTGCTTGAACGCGCTAATCTCAGGAACTACTTATTCGATTTGAAAAATTCTTTCAGTGCTACAGGCTATATATCGTTACGTTACGAATAAAAGGAGCGGAGCAGCAATGTAAAATATTGCGAAAACGGATAAAATGTGACGCAAACGAAGTTGCACGGGACAGCTAGTTAAAAATATGTGTATTTTTATTTTTCTTACATTATATGCTTGCATGCATTTAATCTGTTTTTGGACGAACGAAGATTTAATTGTTTCATCATCAACGTCCACTTGTTCTCCAATTTTCTTTCGGCGCGCTTATGTTATTTCTCTGCAGTTGGTCATCATCATCATCTATCTGCCAATGTTCCTTGTTACTTAGGGTCGATGCAACAGGTTTTTTTCTTCCTTGGCATTGTCAACCGTCACACCATTATTTGTCAGTGAATTGGGGTTCATGTACGGTTCAGACCTCAAGTGCGTGTTCACCGTCACCCCACAGACAATGGCCCACCTCCAATTTTGCACATGATGATCTAATTAGTGTATCAGTGAGAGGAGTTCGTGTGGCTTAGTTTTGAGCTAAAGATATTTGAAGTTTTTGCCAGCGATACGCTAAAAAAAAAGAAGATTTGTCAATGTCAGCATAAAATTCTGCTGATCACGACCGATTATCTCAACGTAACATACTCCAATAATGGCCATAAGCCTCTTCCAGACTGCGTCACAACATGCTGCCATTTGCCTGCCTAATCCAGTCTATCGCAGCCACTTTTCTATGGTCCTCAGTCTATATTACGGCTGCCAATACGCATTACCATCCCGATAATAAAAAAAAATGCATTTAAAATAAGAATAAAATTAAAGTTATACTGAACCCTAATATTGTGAATGCGGTAAGGTTTATAATTAATACAACAGATAAGTTAAAATCTAATTACTCGTTGGGAAACAACTCGTTTCTTGCGGTTGTAAATATTTTAAACAGTAATTAAACTTGCCACTGACTTAATGCGCACATGCTAAATGTCATTCTGTATTTTTATAAAAAAATCGGCTAAGTGCGAGTCGAACTCGCGCACCGAGGAATCCGTACAGAAAAGTATAAAAATATTTTTATTATATGATGTAAATAAAAAAATACGGTTTTCGCAATTTTATCTTTATCTGTGCTATAAGACGTTGCTTTGTACCAAATTTCAAGATTCTGAGTTCACGGGAAGCACCCTGTAGGTTTTGATTCTATTGCAAGTGTCGAAACTTTGCGGCATAAACGGTTGTATCTTTTGTTGTGTTGGCTAAGAAGTTTGATTTTTTCACAGCTCCAAGGAACAGTAAACTTGAGTATTTGATTTAAATAAACCGAGGGTTCCGTACAAAAAATATTAAAAAAATATAAATATTATATGATGTAACTAAAAATTTACGGTTTTCGCAATTTTTCCTTTATTTGTGCTATAAGACGTTGCTTCGTGCCAAAGGTGAACGGCAGCCTCGTAAGGGAATTTCGTACCGCATATTTTTGTTAGAGTTTTGTTATAGAATTTATACCACTTATTAAGGCCACTAAGCCTTTTATTTTCATGTAAGTGTACTTTTTTTAAAAGTTGGGATTCATGAATAATATCAATAAAAAGATTTGAATAATTAAACGAAATTGAATCGTAAACTAAACGCAGTTTTGTTTTTATAAGTTGCCATATGCAAAATAACACAAATATAGGTAGCAACAATAATTAATAATTATTTAGAAAAATAAATAACATTAAATATAATTAAACACTTAATTATTATACCTAAGAATGCATAATTAATTTGATCAAAATAGCTAACGATTCAATGATACAAATGATTTTCATCATCAATTTTTTTTTTGTTCATATGGCAATTATTTATTGACAGGTAAAGAAAATCTGTCATATAATGCTCGATAATATTTGAATGTCTTTGAACTTTCAGTTCAGTTCTTTGCTGTTGTTTTGGATATCTGAGCAATTTAGCGAATTATCTGGCCGTCTTCGTTGCGTTGAGCATTTGTTCCTCGGTCATCTGTCTCTTGATACTAGTTTCGCGAAAGGACGCTTTATTAACTGTGCTGTGTGTACGTGCTTCGATTAAAAAGACGAGCTTGCAATGTGTTCATTGCAACATTCGCTTGTCCCGATTAAGAAGGCACGCTTTATCCGATGAAAGCGAAGATCTCGTCAATACTATTCGACTGTGGACATAACCTAGAGATGTAAGTAGTTTACGAAAAACATTCTACATGAGTGGGACGAGGACGAACTCTGTGATAAGTTTTACGTATTGAAAAGTAGTCCTTATCATTTAAACCACACCTTACCATTAACATATGTATATCTGCTAAAACTAATCTTAATACTATTCGAAAAACTAACATACACGGTAATGTGTACGTTAGTATGTTTAACATACAAATTGTTATTTACATGTATCTTACCTACTTGGTTTGCGTTTAAGTGTTAGAATTGGTATTACTCTGATAGTATGACGGTTGAAACGGAAAGTAAATAAAATAATGTTGAACGGTAATCAGTTATTATATTTTTCTAGATAACAACTGCTGACCATGTTTGCTATGAATGCTGGCAGCTAGCTTCTCATCCACATTCATCTGATAATACGCCGAGAAGACGAGTTGGCCATCAAAGTGTTTGTGTTGTATTTGGAAGATATGATAAGATAAGATATAAATAACTTTTGATTTGATTTAAAACACTATAAACTTCATGAAAACAAAATACGAGTACGTAGGTACTGATTACTCAGGGGCGTATTTAGCCTAGCGCCAAAAGAGGTATATAAAGCACAGCAAAAAAAAAACTTGTATTTAAAAAAAAAAAACTTTGACTTCCAATATCTCAGTTACTAGAAGGTTCCCAGGTATAGTCCAGAACAAAAAAAAATGATTACAGTGACGGGGAGAACAGAAAACACGCCTAGGACGACACACTGACAACGACGGCGAACAATTGTTAAAATCTACGGCCCCGAGCTACGTTGAGATGATAAATGTTGAAAAGAAATTCTAACAAATTTGAGGCGGGGTACTAATAACTTTTGAGCTCGCTTTGCTCGCTCACTTCAATTTCATAAGAATTGAAGAGTCAGGGTGCTAAAAGTTCTGGGTGGGTTTTAGTCAGTACAAGTCTGACAATCCATTCCGCTCCGCTTAGAGCGGTTATTTGATGATTTCCCAACCGAAAAAAAAGGGTGCTAAAAGTTTCGAGGTTGCTTCGCTCGCTCTTAAATTGTGAATTCTCTAGCTTTTATTCCGAAAGCTGGAGCTATAATTTTATTTTTCAATATTTTTTTCTTTTTGTAAGTCACTACTTGACTTACAAAAAGACTTGCGGTAGCAAAGATTTTTTTTTTTTTTTGGAAAATTGCTTTGCGGCAAACCATAGGTATTGGCCTGGGGCGCCAAATCTTAATATACGCCACTGTGATTCTACATAACGCTCCACAGTTCCACTTTATTCAAAACAAAACATTAAAATGTGCTATGAATAAATTGCTGAGTAACAAATAAGATCTTCAGTAAACAGGCAGTCGGATATAAATAACGAATGCAGCTCAAACGTACTGAAATAATGGGATTTTCAGATTTTTCCAGCATCATAGTTGTGACAAGAATTATCATAATGGAAGAACTGTGGCACATAACACTACCTACAGAAGATTCATCATCATTTCAGCCCAAAAGACGTCCATTGCTGGACATAGGCCTCCCCCAAGTGTCGCCACATTGACATTTTGGGGGGTTTTGCCATAATCGCCACGCTTGGCAGGCGGGTTGGCGACAGAAGATTAGTTTAGAACAAAGTTCGATAACAAGTGCTCGCATCACATTAACACACTCACACTGTGTTTTTTCCTGTGCGAGACAAATAAGTTCATTTTCCTTAAATTTTTCTAAATGAGCGTATCTGCTTAAAAAATACTTAAATGTAAATATGCTTTAGACACCGTAGAAGACGGTGGTACGAGCTGGATATGAGCGCCGGCAGTCGTCCACATTGGCTCTGGATCGAAACAATTGCAAGCCATGGGAAGTTTTCCCAGCAGTGGGATGAGGTAGGCTAACAGTATCAGTAACCTACCAGTAAGGCTTATTTTAGTCCATTCCCATTCTGAAAATGCTCCTTTTTACGTACGGCAGCAGGCTAGACACGTACACATGGTCTATCACATTTGAACAGTCGCCGCGCCGCGGCCGGTGCGTTAACACTATAGATGTCACGTACAGCGGTACCTAAAGCGCATCTATGTGTGCGTGCGTTTTCACTCACATCGTATGAAGTAAACCTTCTGTAACTATCTTTTTTGTGGTCCAAATGTGACAAGGGATGAGCTGAGATGTCCTTTGGTCGTGTGAACATAAACTTCGTAATGTACTACTACATGAGGTAAATGAGAATACATTTTGTGGTTCCGAATATAATAGTAACTAGTCAAAAAGCAAATTTTAGAAGGGTTTTTGTTATCATGGACTGAAATTATGTTTAATTTGTAGGACTACCACTTTTAATGATGTCTCTTGGAATGAAACGCGGTAAATAAACGAGCTTTAAAAAATAATACATAAATATTCACTGACAACTTTGCTGATACTTATTATATACTTTACCGGTAGTTAACTTCTATCAGATCATAAACATCTAGTCCACCTTAATGGAACCCAGCGGTATAACCGTCGGACTGCCAAGTCAGAGGTCAGGAGTTCGAACCCAAGACACGCGACTCTGAATTTCCGATTCAGGTGCATATTATATAATTATCACTAGTTTTGGTGAAGGAAAACATCGTGAGGAAACTAAAACATGTCTGAGAGATATTTCTCGACGGCATATTAAGCCAAGTCAAAGCCGGTTAGGCACTCTCTCTCTCTGGGGTCGGTCCCTCATGTCTGAGGATCGTGGTCAGCTTGAAGGTTGCATCGGGAGTGGATGATATGCCTCCATCGGTTTCTGTCCATCGCGTCTCTTACAACAGTGTAGAATTTGGAGGACGACGAGTCCTTGACTTGATCGATTCATCTGGTTGGTGGGCGACCGCGCGATCTCTTGCCTTCGGTGTTTCCAACCACTATAAATTTCTCCAGACTTTCGTCGCCTCTACGCACCGTGTGGCCGAAATATGATAGGATGCGCTGTTGGCATATGGTGGACAAGCGAGTTTTAATTTGGAGCTGGGCTAAGATGGATGCATTGGTGCGTTTAGCTGTCCAGGTTACTCTCAGCAATCGTCTCCAGCACCACATCTCGAAAGCATCAATCCTATGCCCTTCTCGGGCCAGGATTGTCCACGTCTCTACTCCATACAGGAAGATAGGGAATACCAGCGCTCGTATCAATCTGATCTTGGTTTTGAAACCAAATTCCTCTTTTCTTCCAGATGTTGATTAAACGGTTAGGCACTAACCACACAAAAAGAAGAAGAAAGAAGAAGATATTAAAAAATATCCCAAAACACAACTACATGCAGTTTGAAGCCACATCTGAATATCTATAACAAAAAATACAGCACAAAACCCCAGAACAACTTTTCCCGACCTTCACAACCACTTTGGTACCGGTTGCAGTACAACTCCATACTTACCGCAACGCTAATGAGGTGCTACGTCTTTAGGACTCACCTCTTACGGTAAACGATCACATTTGCCTCCCACAAATGGCTATAAGAAGCTACGCTCCACCGCTTTTCTTGTTAGGCTGCTGGTTCATTGGAAAGGTGAAAAGCGGAAAGATGCAGCGTTCCTCATGGTTTAAACTCGCTTTCGCTTCTGTCAGAAGCATCTGTGTAGTACCAATTTAAGGAGCTCGTGGCTAAATAATAACAGACGAGACAACGCTCGAGCCAATCTTTAGGTGACGATGCGCTTGCCTAGGTTGGTCCGTGGATAGGTGATCACCCATTACACACCGAGTTTCATCGGCGCCTTTAAAAGCACGTTGGGCTGTTGGTCTCGGCTGCCATTTGTAAATCTTTGGCAGTCGTTACAGATAGCCAGTTGCCTGAAAGTCTGACAACGAGTTTCACCAATGTTTATCGTATTGCCCAGTACTAGTAGATTGTGGAGGTTAGATGGGCAGTTGTTTCTTATAAAATACTGAAGCTGCATCCGGTTAGACTGGAAGCCGACCCCAAGATAGTTTGGGAAAAGGCTAGGCAGATGATGGATAGAAAAGCTTACCTTACTTACTTGAGGAGCTCGTGGCTATATTATAACAGCCGCACGGTTCGATCTTCAAGGTTAAGCCACGCTGGCCTAGGTCGGTCCTTGGATGGGTGATCATCCAATTCATACCGAGTTTCCTTCGTGCCTCGGAAAGTACGTCCTCTCCGAGGCACGGAGAAAACTCAGTCACAACAACTGTCAAAGATATGTCAAGTTGGTAAAATGCAACGCAGACGCACTATTTTATGTAGACCTCTTAAGCGGTATAAGACAGAGGAACGATGAAACAAGACTTAAGACGTCGCTTGCAATGGTCACTGTCAACACCACGTTTCATGTCGGTCACTTAGAGCCAATCGTTTTAAAAACATTTGTGTGTCATGTTATTTCATCAAGCTTTTCGATGGGTTTTATGACAATGCAATTAATTCTTACACAGGTCTGCACTGTTTCATCGCTTCGCTCCATTTGGTCGCTCTGAACCACAAGACTGGTAGCACGAAAGGGAAGGCACACTAATTTGTAACAAGTTGGCATTTTTAAAATGGCGTCGACAGCCGGGTAGCGGTACTGAATACTAAAGTGAACTGAGACAATAATACGGTGTGTGTTTTTATTTCATTTTTTGTTTCTCCCTGTTTATTAAGTGAAAGCATTTTGTTGTTGTTTCAGCGTCTAATTGTAAAGGGTACTTGTGGTAATTGTTCATTCCAGTAACGTAAAATAGTATTATCTGTCAATAATGTGTCGAGGTAGACCGCGGCGAAGTTGGAGTGACGATCTGATCTTATTTGCGGGGTGAACATGGTCAGATATCGCACAAGCTAGAGAGGTTTGAAAGGAGAAAGGGGAGGCCTTTGCCCAGCAGTGGAACAAATGACAGGCTAAAAAATAAATGGCATTGATGTGCTCTTGTTTCTGTGAGAGCTCCCATGTTGAAGAAAATTAAACAATTTTGACCTTTCTAATTTTTGGTTCATAAAATGCCGTTTTCCTCACAATATTCTTTCTCTTGAGAGATTGAGAGTATGTCATGCTCACTCAAATGTCACGCTGATGGTGGCGCGTGTCTCGGGTCATTTAGTTCCCTTCAAAATGGTTGGGTTGAATGATGGCTGATCCATTCGTCTTGTTCGTGAACGGGTGCTATCAGTTGTGCCTGGTCATCTCTTAGTTGTCACGGCTTATTTCGAACTAATTTTTTTTTTTTTTTTTTACTGTGTACACTTTTAACGTGCACGTCTTGCTACATCGTTCTCACATAATATACCATCTCAACATGAATGATGTAACCAAGATTTTGGTAACAAGATTATGATTTAAAAGAGTGTCCATGGTGTTTCTTGCCCTTTCTTCTCCATTAAGATTGTTGCCACTACAGTAAGCAACTACAGTACTTCCACAGTTATTATGTCTTGTGACTGGGACTGTAGCTTCATTTTTATTGTTGTTCGACTATTCAAAACCTGCCTGTAACTGGCCTACTTAAAATAAATGATTTTATTTGATTTGATTCCCATACCGTTTTGAAAGCAGCGGTGATGAAAAAAAACATAGAAAATTGTGTTTAGGTTTGACCCCACAACCTGATACGTAATCGCCTCAGACGGGTGGACACTTACGTAATATAGCGATTTGGTATAGATTTATTTACCTACGGCTTTGTCTAAGAGCCTCTGGATAATGTTGGGCCGGAGCAAAATCCTTTATAGTATGGTAAACATGATCTATTGTTCATAATCTCTATTGTCTTAGCCAAGGCAACCGTGAGCGAGCACCATTCCTATCGATTTTCTATCTCAATATACTGGTAACGCTGAAACTCCGCCGCAAACTACAGCTCACACACAATGCACGTCTAATTTCCCTTGAAATCATGGAAATTCAGTGAAAATCATGGAAGTTATTATGTAGTCCCATACAATAGGGAGCATGGGGCAAGCCTATTACCGTCAACCTGTCAAAATTCTAAACTGTATGCTTCTATTGACATTTCAAAAATCAAAATCATAGTATTTTATTTTACATAGGCCTACATGGGCACTTATAAAACGTCGACAAAAGGTGCACAGTTCGGGTTGGTCGTTTCCTATGGAGAAGAACTGGCAAGAAACTCCATGAACTCTCTTAAAATCATTTGGTTTTACAATGTTTGAATTTTACGGCGTTCTTACTTAAGTATGGGAGGACAGCCGCATAGGCCCGACAGTAAGTCGTTGTTTACTACAAAAGGTAGAACAAAAAAAATATAATGAAAAACCCAAAAAACATTTTGCTCAACCTGGGGATCGACACAGAGGTGATAACAGTGATGGAAAAGTCAATGTAACAAATTTTTGGAATCGACATAAGCTACCGAAACAATTACGTCAATCCCGATGGAAATCATTGAAGAAATACCAAAAGCTTTGAAAACGATTGCCTCTTGTTACTTCCGAGAATGGAGTCCTGAGAGATTAGATTCTCAGAAACTCATTCTTGGAAGTAACGCCACACCAGCGACTGAGGCTGTGGTGGTCCCATCCAAACAAATTGTTATTACACCGGTCTAAAGTTTTCAACAGGGTTACGGGTACCTTTGATCAAATATGTACCTACAAACCGAATGTTTTGAAACTGATCAACGTTACCACATACCAGCGAGAGTAATTTTAAATTAGTTTGAATATTAATTTTCATGTTTGAATACCAAAATGTAAGAGTTCCAGAACCTAAATTGGTTTCAGTTATAAATAATTTTAGATCTGAGAATACCTTTGAATATTTTCGATTAATTTCTACTGTACAACGAATAGGCCTTTCATCCCCCTCGGCTTAGTGTTAGTTCATTACCGTCTGCTTTTCTATTTATGTACGTCTAGTACCTAGTATAAGTTGAAGAGCTTTCTCATGGATTAGTTAAGTAATTTAAACAAAAACAATCCTTCTTATTTGCAATTAATACTAGCAACCAGCCATTGGTACACACGGCGCCCCGTACAGGGTCCAAAATTATCCTATCTTTCAAGCAGCAACCAACCAACATTCACAAAATGCATTGAAACCGGTTGGGTGGTTTCGTGGATTAGCAAGTACAAACATGGTGACAAGTGATTTTTGTACGTAAACTAGCGGCTGCCCGCGATTACGTTGGCGTGTAAATTTTGATGTGTTGTAGCCTACGATCTATTCTCAGACCTACCAAATATACACAAAAATAATCATAAAAATCGGTCAAACCGTTTCGAAGGAGTTCGATAACAAACACTGTGGCACGAGATTTTCATACATTAGATAATAAGATTAAATCTGATTGTAATGCAAAGGCCGCGTCAGTACACACGTCGTAGAATTATAAATATGTAATTTGTGGAGATATATTTTTTTTAAATTATTTTATAAAAATGTAACAGAAATTATTAGGTTAAGGTGATGACCTAAGGACCAAAATTTCAAGATCACCACTTCGCCAGATCCTTCAAATCAAAAGATTATAAAAACCCCACAAATCATGAAGTCTATTCACAATCAAGACCAATCCACGTTACCCACCTATTCACCGTTACCCTTGACCGCATCCTTTCATACAATATATTAAGGAGAAATTATTTATTCCCTGCTATCCTCACAAAGGCATCAGCGTTGCGTAACCCCAAGATGATTAATAAGGGCTTTCCCTATGGTTTATTACGCCTGCAAAGATATTGTGTTTCCTCCCAAAGGTTTAGTGCCTCGAAGTTGTCAATCGTCAGGATTGATTTTGGTTAATTATCCTTCGAATACTGGTTCATATAGACTGTTGGGTTATTTGCGATATGTGTTGTCATTAGTCATTGCTACGGTTATGGATTAATTGGCGTCGTTTGACGGATTAACTGGGTTTTGTTACAGAGATTGTCAAAGATTTATGGATGTGCTTTTAATGCGGAGTGATTTGGACTTTCAAGTTCCTTTTATATTATTTCAATTTATTCTCTTTACCTTATGTGAGGTATTGCACACCAACAGCTGTAGATTCCTCGCATGTTGCATGGAACTGCGTAATAAGATCTTACTTACGAAAAAAAACATTCACAATTTCTCCCATTTCCAAAGATACACAGAAGCAAGCAATTAAAATAATCTGTCCGTTCCAAGCCATGCTATTATAAGACTATTTTCTTACAAACCTCCATCGAAGAAGCCAAGTAACCAACAGTACTAAAATATTTTAGAGAAACCACTAAAATTTATCAACATCTATTATTTGTAGCCACAGTAGCTACATAAGTTATTATCTCAGCTAAAATATCCGTTCACAGTGAAAATATGGTTAATACCCGCCGTACCGAAGTAGGTACCCAGAATAAATTAGGGTAAGGGGCCTTAACGTCGACCTTTCAGTTAAGGGATGGCGCATATTCATATAATCACTGAGATTAAATTCGACGGAATGTTCCGAGGATTAACGAACGTGTCCCGAAGGTGTATTTATATTATTATTAATATCATCTGTGTCGAGGAAGCTTTGTGTAAGGATATAGCCCAGTGCAATAAGCCAAAAAATACTCAAAAGGTAGGACGTAGTATACTGGTTGGATGTTCATGGGACTTTTTTTATTGAGCTTCTAAAGGTGTAGAAAAGAAACTTAAAAAAAAATTCGCCACTCACACCTTTTTTTAATTTCTTTTTCATTTTTTTTATCGCTTCTTTTATAATTTTGCAACTCAACGAATTTATATTGTGGCGTAATAGTGTGACCATTTGAAACCAGTTCGGTCTGTTTATTTGTTCATTAGTTGTCGAGAAAATAATTCCGACCACTATGAACTTCGTTTCACTTTTTTGTCTAATTGCACTTGACAAATATGCAAAAATCAGAATCGGATTGTGTGTTCGCTTTTTCTAGCGCAGTGCGTTGGAAGGTCCCTCAGCTTGATGGAGGTAGCTGGGTGCGACTGGATGCTGCAGGCGGAGGACCAAATGCTGGGACACTGCGTGGGAGAGGCTTATGTCCAGCTGTGGACTGGTAGGCAGAGCTGATTGATAGTTCGTCTTTCCGGTTGATTATATTTTGTTGTTGGAATCCGTATTCATTTATACTAGTTGCTTTTAGAGATAGCACCAATATTTCCAGTAATAGAATAGGTGGAGGGTTAATTCGTTGTCATAAACAGCTTTGGGGCCAAAGGATTTTTACAATAATATAAAGACTAAATTTGTCAGTCAAGAGTCCCGATTTGCTTGACTAATGGCAATTGGCTCACCCCCTATAACTCAGTTGTCAAATTGTGGATGGGCTCTTACTATGGGCACACGTCTGCCTAACCCTTCTCTGAAAAAACATGCGTGATGTTATGTAATAACACTTATTTCACTAATATTAATACGAAAAGTTATCACTTAAATAACAATTTCTCAGAACTCTATCTGTTCCGCCATGTTTGGTGGTTGCCATGACAACGAACTCTGAATTAATCGTCGGTATGTATAGTCACGTGCTTGAGTATCAACCTACATAAAGTCGGTACTTATACGACTTTTTTATGGAGTTATAAATGATGATGAGGACTGATTATCATCTGCCTAGCGCTATCCCAACTATGTTGGGCTCGGCTTTCAGTCTAAACGGATGCAGCTGCATACCAGTATTTTACATGGAGTGCAGGAGTGACTGCATAACCCAGTTAGTACTGGGTAATACAATACCCCTTGGTAAAACTTGTTGTCAGACTTTTGGGCAACTGGCTATTTGTAACGACTATCAAAGATCTACAAATGAAAGCCCCGGGACCAATGGTTTAGCGTGCTTTGTAAGGCACGGAGGAAACTCGGTATGTAATGGGTGGTCACCCATCCACAGACCAATCTAGGCAAGCACGGCTTAACCTGAAGATTGATTCGAGTGGCTGTTCTATTTTTTAGCCACGAGCTCCTTATTTGTTGACAATGTGACTTATTACGGCTTCACTTTTTGTGAACCCATCTATTTGCGAAGAAACCAATAAGATTCCTGACACGAGACTTGTTCTCACTCTGTAAGGTCCACAGTTAGACAGTTATTTATACAACAAACTGTCCTTAAGAAGCATAAACTCTTACATTACGACCCACACTACCTCTCAAAGAAGCGACGCTCTGACAGAATCTGCAAAATTGAGCTCTGCAGGGCAGCGGTGGTTAGCCGTCACTTCAAGCATATTGGATCTAAACTCTATAATGCCATCAATATGAGAATAAATATCTACCTTCTCACAAGAAAATCTTTAAGAATGAAATTGACTGAACGGCTGAAATCCTTGTCCTGTCCATGCAACTGAACAACTAAACACGCACTTATGACCACACCGACACAAGAGTGCGCGCGCGCCCTCTACACGCATACACACATACTCGTACACAGACACGCAGACACACATAAACATGCATTCATAAACTCATACATTCTACTACACATCATCATTCATCATCATCATTTCTGCCGAAAGACGTCCACTGCTGGACTTAGGCCTCCCCTAACGCCACATTGACATAAGGGGGATTTTGCCATAATCGTCACGCTTGGCAGGCGGGTTCGCGATCGCAGTACGGTTGTTACAAAAGCACAGAGAACGCTGCTGCCCATTCTCTGGCTAGTCCCTTAGTCGCCTCCTACGACACCCACGGGAAGATATGGGATAGTGCTATTCTTTACGTCGGACACCATACAGAACACATATATAAGTTATAATAGAAAACTAGTGTATTTTTATCTTTTTTTTTTTGACATGCCGTCTCGCAGACGACAACCTAGGAGGTTGTCGTCTGCTTAACCGGACTATCCTGTGGGTGCCTTAAGAGTAAGGCCTCCAGCCAGGGCCTAAAAACTTACAAACTAAGCGACTATTTTTATCTTTTTTATTTAGTTAATTCATATATGTTTTTCATTTTTCTTTTGATAGAACATAGTCTGGAACATAAACATAATAATATTTTCTATGGAGTTAGGCGTTGATAGCTGCGCCACAGTATTAATTATACTTTTCTAGCTATCATCGTTTCTATTGTTAAACCTAAATTGTTCCAAATAAACGTTATTTATTTTCATACAGTGCTTTATATTATAAGAAACAATTCTTTAGGAATAAGCTCCAACAATATAATATTTGACAAAACGCAGGCTTTAGAGTTGGGTCCAATTGTTTTTCAAATTAAAACGTTCTATAAGAATCGTTTCCCCGAAGTCAGTGAACGCCTAAGCTCCTTTAAAACTTGATGGAAAACCGAGCGTTTGAAGATCAGCCTGTGTTTATTTGCAAAGTACTATTGCTGTTAAGTGCCTCATTTTAATACGAAAATGTACAGTCAACAACAAAGTTTATAAGTGTGTTTTTGAGGAAACTCATAAAACACACTTATAACTCAGTAATTAATGTAAATTCCTGAACATTAAATTCCGCCTCAAACATAACGGGTTAGTTTGATGAGAAATAAACTATGTCTTAATTAAATGTGGTTTTATTATTATAAAAAAGGTAAAATAAATTAAACAGACGAGAAGACGAGTGTAAAGGTTTATGAATAACTTAATTCAGATTTGTTGTTTGCTTAGCGACATAAGCTATACAAGGTTAAGATATCGATAGAAGGAACCGATCATTTAAACTGATATTTCAAGGTCGTCGGTCGTTAACTCCAGAAAACTATCAAATCATGTATTTCATGAGATACGAATCACCATTTATGGAGTTCAAAATTGATCTTGAATCCCACTGTGCTTGAGTGAATCAAGAACCTCTGATTCTTTGAATGACAGTTCTCATTTTTTTCTCTGTGATAACTATTGAGCGTGCGCGTTGACACATACCATAGTTTTCTATAAGGCGAACATCACACTGCACCGCGCTCCGTCACGTAACGCCCTTTAAGAATCTCAATTTGTGTAGAAAACACTAAACACGTGTCAAAATCTGCGGCCCCGCGTTACGCGACGCAGAAGCCAATACCATACATAACAAAATATGCGACAGAGCGGGGTGCAGTGGGCTAATCGCTTTAATCTGGACGCAAAACTGTTTCATCTGTACGGAAACAACATAGTTTTTTTTAATCTCTACCATAATCTCTGTCATAAACTGAAAATCCCAATTATCTCTACCGTCAACGATGGCAATAAATTACCATAATAATAATGGCTTAAAACGTAAGAAGCGGGAGTTAGCGAGAATTCTGTTAGTGTTGCCAGTTTAAGTGCTTATCTAACAACTGAAGCAGCTTTTACGGGTAGATTGAAATTGCCTGAAATTAAGTTAAAATGTTTGACGTAGCCAGCAGTTGCGAGATGGAGTCCGAGCTGCCTTTACGTACTCGCACATGGTATAGCTTGTTATCAAACCACATTTCCGAAGTATTTTACGTCCGCACCCACAGCATACAGTAAGAACATGTCCCTATTCCTTGACTTTATTACGGTCCATTCCTAAACACATTTTAGCGTTTGTTCCCCGCCTGACCTCTTGTCCAGGGGATCCTAATAAATGTAAATATGATGCGGAGGTATTCAATTACAACCACTACTTGACAACTTAAGCTTTTCAGGAGGGTTTTTTTGTCGATTTTGTGGTTTAAAAATGTTGGGAGGATTTAAAAAGTCTGGTTAAAATGTCTGTGGTTATGTGTCGAGTATCTTTAAATGGTACGGTAGATAATGACCAATTTTAAGAGTAGTTTTGTTGGCACCTGGAAGTACCTAGGCATTTAAAACGCTGTGCACTTTTCTTGATTATACATTTCCAGACAGCAGGACAGATTTGACCTTACTTTCACTGGCAGATTGCTGATGTTATAAGGGGTAACTTGGGATACTTTTAGTTTTAATAAAGGATCAAGGTTTCGTGCAAAAAGATTTAAACACAACACACAACACAACCAACACAAACACAATCTACAACAATAACACAAACAACACAATCACAACAACAACAACACAATCTTTACATAATATAAAACGAAGTCGCGTCCTGTTTTTACGTTTCACCGGTTACGCTTAGAACTTTTAAGGCTCCCGCAGACGCACCTGTCTGGGCCTTCAAACTACGCAAATGTTTTTGATGCGGTTTTCCTCAACAGATTAGAATGATTCAAGAGGAAGGTTTATATAATATATGTGTAATTTATCCTTAAAAAACACATCAAAATTTCGACGCGAACGAAGTCGCGGGCAGAAGCTAGCTGTTAAAAAAATTATGATAAAATCTGATTCAAATAGGGAAATAACATTTTTATAATAATTTCACGCGAACGAAGCTCATGGGTAACATCTAACCCAAAAAACATAATTTATAATTTCTCCACAAACAAAAGTTCAACCGTGCTTCCTATCAAAATCCCCTTCTTGCTTAAACTCGTACCACTCAAGAATTCCGTGTCACTGTAATTTGAACACAATGAAACTCCGCTTCCGACTTTACCAACGTCCTTAGGTAATAAATTAAAGGTCTAATCTCGAGCTTGTCTCACTGGGCCGTCTTCATGAATCACACGTATTTTGTAGACAAAGAAATGGGGATTCACTAAGGAAAGCTCTTCTTATTTAATAGAAAATCATGTAGTACTCTGGTTTTAAAACTAAAGTTCTGCAGAAAGGTCAGATGCGTAAAAAAAATCTGGATATCATCAAAGCTCGAATGACTCTTTGTCTTCTAGGCCGTATCATCGCTTCACAACAGGCGAGTTGCGGTCAAACGCAAGAATAAATAAAAAAAAAATTAATGTTAACGAAGCACACTGCCATCACCAACCCGCCTGCCAAGCGTGGCGATTATGGCAAAACCACCTATGTTATGTCAATGTGGAAAAACTCGGAGGAGGCCTATGTCCAGCAGTGGATGTCTTTCAGCTGAAATGATAATGATGATGATGATGAAGCACACTGCAAAAAGAGAATGTCAGAATCGAAACAGGTGGCGTTCTGTAGTTTCTGCCTACCCTTTTTGGGGTGACAAGGCGTGAGTGTTTCATCATCATTATCAGCCTATAATGTTCCCACTGGGACTCAGGCCTCCTCTCTATGAGAGAGCACTCCCTCTCTGGCTGTAATCCACCACGCGGGCCCAGTGTGGGTTGGTAGATGTCACATGTCTTCGAATTTTAAGTTCTAGAATATGCCGGTTTCGTCACGATGTTTTCCTTCACCGTTTTTGAGAGAACCACAATAAGTAATGCGCCTGCCTGAGTTCGAACCCACATCGCCTTACTGCTCGTAAGTCGGGGCTGCCACCACTGGGCCACCGCTGCTCTCGTGAGTGTTTGTTTGGATGTAAATTAATAGCAAAACACGACAAAACGTCACTGCGCCTAAACCATCTATCTCTTTCGGCATGGCGTAGGCAGAATGGGATAGACAATGTTTCAGAAACACCATCACCACCACCATATATAGTAAGACACCTCTAAACGGTGGTGTCAGTTCCTAATCACTTTACTTGAAGTAATTGCCCTAGGATGCGAGTCAAACCATGAGCCAACGCTAGTTTCTACATGAAGAATATCAGTACATTTCAATCAAAATGGCTTAAAGATTATTTGCACAGATAGACAGCTTTGAGAATCTCGGATTTGGAGATAGGATTCGTTTGTCAATCGTCTTTAGATTTCTTGACCTCCGTCTGTCTAATAATCGGATCGAGATGGATTTTAATTGAATTGCTAGGAAATCAGATGAAATGATTCAATTCCTAAGAAACTTTGTCTTCTGTAAGGATTTTTTTCATCTTTATTTGGATCTAGAATTCAGGTTTAGTTTGAAGTTTCTTTGACTTCGAATTACTTTGACAATTATAAATTAATTCGTGCTCTAAGCTGGCCTTGAAAATGATTAGATCTTTCGTCCTTTTATTTTTCATTAAAAATGTAGGTTCTACAATAATTGCTTAAGACACTTTTTTGATTTAAGTACCTTTGGTGTCAAGTTTCCAGTTCTTAATTTTATTTCTGTTCAGTTAATAGGATACTTATTTTGTTCTATTTACTCCGTCTATTTACTCCGTCCGTTCGTATGAACAGCCATTTTTAAATTTTTCTTCGAGGCACCAAAAATTAAATTTTGGAGAGTTGATGTCTTCTAAGAACCGCTACATAACAATGTGCGCGAGGCTGAATCGGGCTTGTCCAGTTTTGATATCACATACATTGGACTTATAACAGTATTTCTTATGTAATATAATTCCAGTGAAAATTCTTCACTATGATACTAGATTTTTTTTGCTCTTTGGGCTATAGTGTAGCTAAGTGTTTTTTTTTTACTGACAGAAGGAATCTAGGTTATTGGCTTGAAGAAAAGTTAGTGTCGTAGGTACTCTATGTATTTTCATCGAAGTAGTCAGAAATTTTCTTTAGATATTCTTCAATAAAAACAATATAATAGAATCTACTACGCTATTACTTACTGCTTTTGTAAATATTATTATTAAATCATATTGCCAGAAAATCTCTTTCAGCCCATGTTCTCATCGAACCGATCACCTTACGAAAATGCGTTCGACACGTAAATTTTATTTGGCAAACCCAAACGCGTCGGGACTTTACAATCTCGACAACCACAAATTCGCGCAGCATTCCTTTTGATTAGAACAAAGCCTCAAATACAAACTGTTTTTTACTTTTTTACGTCTTACAGATTTTTATTTAGCTACATAAGCCTCTCAATCTAATATCAATCATGGTATGCAATCGCCTATGAATATTAAACCGTTCGTTGGCTTGGCTTATAGATTACTCACATCTTAACCCTTTGAAGATAGAAACATGAATTTTGGCAGATCTTTGTCCTTAGGGAGTAAAGTGGTGTACTTGACTTCCTCGACTCTAAACAACTTTGAGGGTTGAACTGCGGTTTAAACTTTCTAAACCAAAGCCTTGGAAAAGGATCTTGAGAATTATTTAGGACAAAGAACCCCCCCCCCCTTCCCCTTTTTCATACACTGCTTTTGACATTTCATACGGCTGGGCTGGTCGTAATCGTACGAGTCCAGTTCGTCCCACCTTCACTTTGGTCGTTCGTGGTAAATTTTGGTTTGTAGAATATCGTAAGTAGCATATCTAAAAGGCGATAAGACATAGCATGATCATGATAATAGCATGATAAACTTACTCAAAAACAGCCATTTATTAGGTCTTTACCTATGAAATTGCCGTTTTGTTTGAAAAAAGTTAAAGTATTTTTTTTTTTCGAACATAATTATTTATTTTATTCAAAGTAATCACCCCTGCAATCAATGCATCTTTGCCAACGCTGTGGCAGTTTATGGATGCCCTTCTTGAAAAAATCAGCTGGACGGGAGACAACAAACTCTTCAAAGGCGTTTTGTACTGCCTCTCGGGAATTGAATTTTTTTCCCGCTAAAAAGTTGTCCAAATTTTGGAAAAAGTAATAGTCGGAAGGCGCAAGATCTGGTGAGTATGGCGGATGAGGGAGAGCTTCCAAACCCAACTCATGCAGCTTAGAGACGGTCTGTTGTGCAGTATGGGGCCGCGCGTTGTCGTGAAGTAGCAGTGGAGACGACCGATTGACCAAAGCTGGTTGTAGACGTGCGAGTTTCGCCATCATTGTGGTCAGTTCTTCAATGTACACATCTGCAGTAATGCTCTCGCCGTTTTGTAAAAAGCTATGATGAATCACACCAGCACTAGACCACCAAACTGTGACCATCACCTTTCTAGGGGTCATTTTTCGTTTTGCACATTGCTTTGGTACCGAACCAGGATCTAACCAACTTGCTGAGCGCTTTCGATTGTCAAAAAGAATCCATTTTTCGTCGCACGTAACAATTCGGTTCAAAATTCCTTCATTTCTGTGCATTACAAGAACAAGCGCAAGGCAAGTCTCGACGCGTACGTTGCGCTGGCGATCGTTAAGTTCGTGGGGCACCCATCTATCAAGCTTTTTTATCTTGCCAATCTGTCGCAAATGGACCAATATTGTTTTAATGCTAACATCAAAAGCTGCTGCCAGCTCAGCTGTAGATTGAGTTTCATCAGCTTCAACAATCACCTTTAATTCATCATTGTTGACCAAAGTTTCCGGACGACCACGAGGTTCATTTTTCAAGTCATTATTTCCAGAACGGAACCGAGCAAACCAATAACGGGTTGTGCGTTCGTTTGTACAGTTCTCTCCGTAAACGTCGTTGATGTTACGGGTCGTTTGTGCCGCGTTGGTGCCACGACGGAACTCATATTCCATAATTACACGAAATTTCAAAGTATCCATTATGAGGAAAAATGTTGAAATGTAATGAAAATACAACGCTAATCAATAAACAAAAGACTGATTTTGTAAATAGAATGTCATATTTTTAAAACAAAATTAATTTGAATTTAGAACTCATAGCCAATCAAAACTTTTTTTTGTTTGAAAAAGTCTGTACTGCAATAAGGCAATTTCATAGGCAAAGACCTATTATAATTAAAATCATCGTCATCTGCCAAGCCTTTTCCCAAACTTTGTTGGGGTTGGCTTCCAGCCTAACCGGATAAAGCTGAGTTTCAGTATTTTACATGAAGCGACGGCCTATCTGACCTACACAAACCAGTAACTGGATAATACGAAACCCCTTGCTAAGACTGGATGTCAGACTTTTGAAGATCGACGAAGTTATTATTTAGCTACAAGCTCCTCAACGAAAACTTGTAAAATGCTATAAATAAAATAATATAAAAATTTTTCTTTTTGTTATTCAAAGTTAAAATTGGTAAAATATACATTATATAAATCACATGATAAAAACCTAAGAAATAGTTTGGAAAAGACTTACAAATCTATGTATTTAAAACCAAAACTTTACAGGACGCACCGAAAACGATCACACTTGATTAAAATCCCTTATTTACCTCACAAGGGACTTACCTCCCACAAGACACCGCCCAATCAAGTTCAGTAATTTCACAAAACCCGTTCACTAGTGAAGCATTCTGACAAAAGCAAATTAATGAAACAAACCGTGGTTTTACCAAAACTTCATTGTTCTGTACTAGTATAGACGTACGATTAATATCTTGGATTTACCACAGGGAGCTTAATAAGTAAATAGAAGTTACTAGCTGGGGGAAATGTCAGGATATTATCATTCAAACTGCTTCTTGAAATTTAAATAAATCGGAACGCGCCCAGGTTCTGCGATAGAACCGGCATGAGGAGGGTTACCCGCTTCAGGCTCTGACAAAGCGTAGGTTCTCGAGCAAGAAAACCACATAAACTTAATCAATATTGCATTGCGTTCACTAAATTACACTTGTACAAAACACATTAATGCGGAAGTAACTGGCGCTCTCAATTCGACGGTTCGTACAAGACTCCTCCTTCGTCCGAAATGGCGTCCAGACCACTAATGACTCTGCCCACGTGATCTAACCACGCGCTTCACCAACTACCGTTACAATTCAAACTAACAACTTTTAATCAAAAATCAACCGGATATCCGACAAAAATATTCACGAGTTACGGTACGGGTTCGATTTCCAGCTCGGGCAGTGTTATTGGATTTTCCATCAGGAGTTTCTCAGTAGCAGCCCTGGAGTCTGGATTGCAATAGATTGTGATTGTGCCCGGGTGATAGCAATAGGCTCGCCCCCTATTACATGGGACATAAACATACGTAACTGGCAAAATGTGGGAGTACTATTACGGTACACGGTCTGCCCAAAGGGTTAGGCGTGGCGTGGAGCTTTTAGGAGTAAATGGAGGATCCTCCATCCAGACAGGTGTTTTCGGGTTTCTCTATATAGTCTTAAAAGTCGATGTATACTTTGCTTGCGAGATTCAGACCATATTAGTTATCCAGTTTTATTATAGATGGCGCTGTAGTACTTTTTGTTATAAGTTGCTTTTTGCTTTTGGTAGGTCACTCCAGAGCTAAGTACAGGACTTTTGGCCATTTGCCACTCTGGAATAAGATAAAAACAATACTCTTATACATATTAATCGGTATTGATATCGTTATCGGTAAACTCAGAAAAACAAGTATAGTGGTGAGGCTAGACATCTGTATTGAAATCATTTATTTAAAAAATAAGTGAAAGCTCAAAATTAATAGGAAATTCTTAAATAATTTAATTAGATTAATAATAATATAAGGTTCTGACGATGAAAGCAAAAATCTATGTTTCCGCCCGGGATCGAACCGGGGGCCTTCTGCGTGTTAGGCAGATGTGATAACCGCTACACCACGGAAAGATAGACTAAATTGTAGATTGTAGTAATGAAAACCTCCTCTTTTTAATGAAAACCTAACAATAACAGAAATTACATTATGTGAGAAAACCTGCGCTTACGGTGCATCCAATTATGCGTGTTCAAGTTCACAAATCAGGAATTTCTTAAGAAAATACTGTCACACATCCAGCCGAATACTTGCAAAAGTATAATATAACTAAGATGTATATACATACACGTACTCATACATTAAACATTATCTTACGCCTTTTTCTCATGGGGGTAGGCTGAAACGTTGTGCCTTGTAAATACCTTTCCTAATGTAATAACCTGTTGTATGTACTATCATGAAACTGGGTATCTGAGCACGGTAAAAACTATAATTGCCTGCAGCGTCCGGCCGCTATAGAAGCGCTTAATTACGCTCATCTACCAATAGCGTCGCAGCATCTGTTTATATTTTTTTATTACACATATCTCATCATTCACATATCACATATCTTATTATTACACATATTACAAATATCTGTCAAAAGTTAATGCAATGCACTTTTCCTACCTACCTACCCTACTCTGCCTACCTACCCTACCCTACCTACCTACCCTATCTACCCTATTCTACCTACCTACTACCTACCTACCCTATCCTACCCTACCAACCTACCTTACTTTACCCTACCTTCCCACCCTACTCTACCCTACTCTACCCTACCTACCATACCCAACCCTACCCTACCTACCTACCCTACCCTACCTACCTACCTTACCCTACCCTGCCCTACCTTTCTCACCTTTTAAACCTTCCCTGGACTACGACAAACATTTTAAAACCAAAATCAGCCAAATCGGCCCAGCCGTTCTCGAGTTATAAAATTACAACGAAAAGTGACATTGATTTTTAACCCCCGACCAAAAAAGAGGGGTGTTATAAGTTTGACGTGTGTATCTGTGTATCTGTGTGTCTGTCTGTGGCATCGTAGCTCCTAAACGGATGAACCGATTTTGATAAAAGTGGTGTCGTTTGAAAGGTATTTTAATCGAGAGTGTTCTTAGCTATGTTTCGAGAAAATCTGCTCAGCCGTTTGAAGATCATCACCTCTTTTCTGTTGATGAAGGGATATAAACAACTTTCACAGGTAGTCTATTTGAAATTTGAAATGTTGTCGCTTGTCACCATGGGCATTGCAGAGGGGGGAGGTACACCCCACTCCCCCATTTTTTTTTTAATTTATATCTTTCCTTGGTTTCGTTTATTAGCAAGAAGAGACGCAACACCGAGAAAATTGGAAGGAAAGGGGGGAGGCCTATGTTCAGGAATAAGATAGTCAAGGTTTAGAAAAAATAATATAAGTTTAAAAAGCACGAAAAAAAATTAAATTAAAAATTTAAAAAACCCCCGATACAAAAAACCTCTAAAAAGCCAAAAATAAATTAATCTAAGCGTCGTAGCGTCGGGGGACCGCTAAGAAGACCGCTTAGTACAAGCACAGAACAAAGCGGTCCCCCGGTTTTTAGAGGTTTTTTGTATAGCGGGTTTTTTAAATTTTTAATTTATTTTTTTATATATAATTGATGATTAAACGAACTTACCTGTACGTGAAGTTCAATCACAATTACTCGAAGAGCTTCGTTCGAAGATATTAGCATTAACACACATGTAGTTTCACTTACAGACTTGCTATTTCGCATTGAATTTACGAGAAAAACAAATTATTTAAAAATATAAATATTAATCTAATGTAAGGTAGATTCAAAACTTTGTTCTTGTCAATAACATTCTCACCTACCCAGCTCATTTAGTTTGGAGGTTTGCTGAGCTGTTTTATATTTCACGACTAGGGATTCAGAATCATTGGGAGGGAGGGATGCTAATATCTTCGAACGAAGCTCTTCGAGTAATTGTGATTGAACTTCACGTACAGGTAAGTTCGTTTAATCATCAATTACTCTCAAGCTTCGTTCTCGATATTAGCATTAACACACATGTAGATGTTGAGAGATAGTATTAATTTGTGAAATATAATCAATAACATAGGTACAGATTGTATCTATGCTTAAGAAGTTTGAGTTAAGGAAATAATTAAATATCCAATAAGTATATTTCAGAACTATATTGAGTAGCGTACATTTTTTTAGATCCAATGATTACAATACTGTCATAGGATATCTAATATTATCCATTTAACACACTTGTGACAAAATCACCTTGATTAGACATATCGTCTGATATTATTCTATTATAATATTTTGCAAATACAGTAGAATTTGAACTCCACCCGGCAGTTTTACGTATTACGTCCAGGCTAACTCCTACGCTATAAGCTTTAGAAGTGGCTGCGTGCCTGGTGCTATGCGCAGTAAACAGAGAGATATCAATGCCACTGGATTGTAACACACTCTTAACCCATTTGCTTAAAGTCTGCGACGTTACTGCTCGGTGTGGTTTTCTAAATGAAATAAATATTATATTGATGGCCTTGGCGTATCTCATTGGTCCTATCAAGATAAACTTGAAGAGTACCAGCAGGGCATATTTGCGGCCTTTGTGAAAAATACGGTAAGGAAAACACTGGTTGTAAGGAACCCACTCGTGAAGTTTTAATTAAATCGGTTATTTAATAGTAAATCCTGAATCAGATTTGATTATATTTTCAACATGGATTTTTGATAAAGTTTGCATTCTATGGGCTGTTACCAATGCTAGAAGGGTCACTAACTTTTTACTAAGTTTTTCAAGAGTTAAATTTTCGTTGGGATATAATTCCGCCAAATAATTTAAAACTTGATCAGTGTTCCACGTTAAATTGTATTTATGAACTGTGGGCCTCAATCGAAAGATTCCCTTGAAGAATCTCTGTATAAATTCATTGTAACAATATCGTGTCCAAGTAGTAACGATAAAGCAGGTCGCGAGCTATACGGGTTCCATATCGAGCTCCGGTATTAAACAATTGAGTGAGAAAACAGAGAATATTCGATGTCAACGCATTATAGGGATCTAAGTTGTTTTCGTGACAGTACGCAAACCACTTCTTAAGGCAAGTATTATATTACTTGACAGTGCTATCTGACAAAGATGCTAGCATTATGACTACGGACGGCTGTGGAATTCCTCTTCGGAGAAGAGATGTCCGGACAACCTCCCGACAACCAGTGTAATATGCAGTGAATTGCACGTTCGCTACAACGAGAAATAATTAAATCACCCTCCGATCTTAAAAAAAGTGGTTTTGATGTGAGGAGTCTTTTTAAAAGAGGGTACCAGGGTGGTGTTGGCCATTTTGGCACGACGACAATGCCAGTGGCTCTGTCGTTAATAATTTTACGCATAGTCTTCAAAATAACAGAAACTGGTGGAAACGCGTAAAAGTAAAAATGTGTCCATGATATAGTGAACGCATTTGTTACATAAGCGTCAGGGTCCCTATGCCAAGAAACATAGATATCGCACTTATGATTTATTCTGCTCGCAAATAAGTCAATGCAAGGGACCCCGAAGTGTTGCGTTATTTTGTTAAAAGCGGTTTGAGAAATTTTCCACTCTATGTCGGGGTGTAATCTTCTTGATTCAGTGTCCGCAACAATGTTATCAGACGAACTTATATAATCGGCATGAACCATAATTTTACGCGCTTCGCACCATTTCCACAGTTGTTTCGTAATATCGGTCAAATGGGGAAATTGTATGCCCCCCATTCTATTAATATACGATATTGCCGTTGTATTGTCAATACGTAACAAAATTTGTCAATTTTTCAAATCTTGTGCAAAAAACTTAAGTCCAAGAAAAGCTGCAAGTATTTCTAAATAATTAATATGAAGAGTTCGTTCATGTTGACTCCAAGGTCCACTGGCAGTACATTCACCACAGGCGGCGCCCCACCCCGTTGTTGAGGCATCACTAAATATCTCTAAGGAATATGTGTCAACCTTAATTTTACATACTGATTCCACTATCGCATTAAGCCACCAGTCAAAGATGGGGGACAACTCAATTGGTAAGTTCATAAACTTATCGTAGTTTTCATCATTTTTGAGGTTTAGGTATTTACACCTCTCAAAGTTTTTGGTGTAAAGCCAGCCGTAGTCCACGGCCTGACATGCGGATGTTAAAAGGCCGATGAAACGAGCAAAATCTCTTATTTTACATCGTTTGAGCTTCCTAATTCTTAGTAATTCTGTTTCAATTTTCTTTCTTTTATCGTCAGGTAATCTTACTTCAAATCTTTTTGAATCTATAATATTTCCTAAGAACTTGCAACAATTAGTAGGCACAACAAAACTTTTTTCTGTGTTGATGATGAATCCTAACGATTTTAATAATTGTTTTGTGTCACTCACATTTTGTAAACAATCAGTATACGATTGACCAACCATAAACAAATCATCAAAATAAAATGTAGATAAATATCCCAAAGACCTCAGTAATTTTGCGACTGGTTTAAGAAGTTTTGTAAAAATATATGGTGCAGTGTTTAAGCCGAACGGTAACACGTTAAATTCGTACAGATTGCCATTAAAGTTAAAACGTAAATATTTTTTTGAGTTAGGATGTATGCTTATTAAAAAATAAGCATCTTTTAAATCTATTGTTGATATAAAATAGTTTTATGAAACAAGTTTTAGAGCTGTTCTTAAATCCTCAAGTTTAAAATGTTGCGTTGGTATAAATTTATTTAATTGTTTTAGATTTAATATGAAACGTTGTTTGCCGTTCGGTTTAGTAACAAGAAATATACTGGATATGTATTGACCCGCGCATGGTTGACAAATGGACACTGCACCAGTACTAATAAGATCTTGTATAGATGCTTTAAAGGCCTTGTATTCGGATTGCGAATAAATAGGCTCTGATGGAACGGTTGTTTGAATAACTGGGTCAGAAAACATAATTTTATAGCCAGAAATCCAAGAGAATATTACAGGGTTGGTAGTCAGTAAACACCACTGTTCATAGAAAAAGGAAAGACGACCCGCGGGGCTTACCGGCTCTAACGTCGGTGACCTGCTTGCGGCTGACGTAACAATGTCCTGGAAGCGTTGTTGTGCGTCGTTCTCGTCTGCTGCTTCTGAGTCTGAGTTGATGGCGCCGCCCGCACATATCTCGCGCCCCCCGGCGGCGGTGGTGGGATCTGTCGGCGACGCGCCGGGGGGGCTCGGTAGTTTAAAGGCCTGTTGACTGCCTTAGCCGGTTTATTAGCCGTAGGCGGCATTGCAGATGACCTGATATCAGCTCCAGATTTTATAATCGTTTTTGCTGATTTTAATGTTTCTGCTAAGCTATTGCCAAAGAGCATTTCATCTATTTTGGTTTTGTGCAACTGTTCCTTAAGCTCCTTCTTAACAGTTGAAAGAATGAACGAACGTCGTGAAATCGAGTCCGTAAACTGTATATCGCCGAGGATTCGAGCTGTATCCATCAACAACCTGAGAAGCTCAGGGTTTTTATGACCATATGAAAGCAGCACAGTAATGGCCTAGCTGATGGAGGACAAGGCACAGGATGTTAGTACCTGTTTACCTTCTATACCCTTATCTCGCTTTGTCTGAGTTTCGATTAGAGATACTCGAATCTCTGGATTGAGGGTAGGCGCTTTTATAAACTTGCAGTTCACCGGTACCAAATATCTGTCTTTTAGTTCCTTGCGGTTCTCTTTAGAGAGGCCAGAGGTCGCAATGTGGTTTAGTCTAATTGCCAAATCCTTTTGAATTTCCCTGCCAAATTCTTTAATCGAGGTCGGGTCTTCACCTAATATTTCCATTAAATCTGGATCTAATTCGGGAGCATCTTGTAGAGGAGCAGGGGCCTCCGGTTCATTAACCGTCTCTAGAGGTACGGCGGTAGATTCCACGGCAGGCGCAGTCAGTACTTGCGCGAGTGGCAGTACAGCGGTAGCAGAGCTCGGCGGCAGTATAAGTACTTGCGCCGTGGTGTTGTCGGCGGTAGGCGACTGTGTAACGACCGGGACCGGGACCGCCTCCTCATCACTAAATTCCGCTGGGGCTGGTTGCCAGTACGAGCATCCAGGTTGTGGATCTGTATCGCCGTGATAAGTGGCACAATCGTCATCGATTGGGATTGGTTCGCGCTCTGCAAGCAAAATAAGTATTTTGCTTAAATATACCTTTATTTGGCGGGAAGTGAGACTCCTTGTGAGAAACACGCAATCCCAATAGGCGGCTTACAACGTATTTATTTCTCTAGGAAAAAACGTACCTCAGTGGTATGGTACATGCTATGGAAAAACCCCACAGGTAGATCCGAGCAGCAAGTACTTAATTTAGGAAGTGGAAGGCCCCCAAAGGACAATCCGATTTTCCGTATTATAATTATACTATAAAGTATATAACCGTTATGAATTAAAAAAACACAAACGCACAAATACGTAACGGTTTTTTGTTTTAATTGTTAGAAGCCAAGTGGTTGCGGTGCTAAAAGTAACCAATTGAAATGTAAACATGAAATAATTAGGTCAATGACTCACCCTGCAGGTTATAAGGCGTAGAAAAATCACCATCCGACGACGATGCACTGTGATAGCGAGTACGTCGCCCGCGTTTTATTTCGCGTTCTAATTTTTTAAGTTTTTTGTTCAAATAACTATAATTATCGCGCTTATCACTCTTTCTTTTCGGCATTCTATAGCTAGAATATATAAACGCACTTGAATTACTTTTAAAACAAAGAAATGATGCGAAACAGCGAAGCACTGATACGTGAATGAGCTGGGTAGGTGAGAATGTCATTGACAAGAACAAAGTTTTGAATCTACCTTACATTAGATTAATATTTATATTTTTAAATAATTTGTTTTTCTCCTAAATTCAATGCGAAATAGCAAGTCTGTAAGTGAAACTACATGTGTGTTAATGCTAATATCGAGAACGAAGCTTGAGAGTAATACATAGATAACATCACGCCTATATGCCTCGAATTGTTAACTATCAATGCGAATATGAACATTATTCTGTGGTCAAACATCTGGGATCATTAGCAGAGCCTGAGATTTATTTTAAAACAACACATATTTTAAAAAACGGTCGCGTATTTTTCGGTCTTTTGTTGCTTTATTACTATTGATCCGCAAACTATTTGTGCGGACTAATAGTAGTAAGGGTGTTACACAGTATGTGAGAATGTGATCATCGTGTACACGGGATTTTGTTTGAAAAATTTGTATATTCACACTTGTCTGACATAACAATTTCAGCTGACAAATATTTTCTTGTTTTATACTCATTTACGTACTTTTTAGTGGTCAAGTTTTAATTTTTAAAATCTTACTTTCTGCTAACAGTGGTGATGAAATAAATTCCACAAAGAGTAAGGTATAAATTCTACAATAATACCTTACTTAGTGCTGAATATTCATCATTACGAGCACAATACCTACAAAATCCCTTCAATACCACTTCAATTCCATTATTTAGATTCCTGTGGCCTAAACAGACGAACACCCTTGTGTAACCGGCGGCAAACGCCCTTTGTTATAGTGGACCGGGACGCTTTGATAAGATGCCCGGCATTACATGGATTAGTTCCAAGGCCCTATTGATTGAGGGAGTCATTAGCGTCGTAATTGGAATTACTTGTGTCAGAGAACATATCGAGGCGAATATAAGGGATGATTGTTTCATGATTTTTCTGTGAATCGTCTTGTTGATGAGGTTTGGGTGTCGTGTTGTTGTGGTTACTGATTTGTTTTCCTGCTTCTTTTGTGAACAATTTTGTCCAAATTGGTTAAGTACGCTATACAGTATACTGTAATGTAGGTACTTTTTTATGTGGACACTTTGATGTGATTATAGACGAGTAGGTAAGCGGAGGGAGAGACATTTAAAATGCCACTATTCTGTGTAATTACATAAATGACTTTGAAAATTATCTGTGAAGTGTACTTTTTTGTATTAAAATCTATATTAAAATGATTCCAACATTGTTTGGTCGTGAACAGGTTCTGATTCGTAGTAGGACATCAAATTACATTCATTTTGATTTTTTTTTGGGTTACTATAGTTACTTGACTTATTCACCGGCTAATAAATATCCACTATAAAATACAATTTAAATATAATTTGATGGCCACTAACATCAGTTGCATTTTTTTTATTCGAGAAAATTATCATTGCCGAATTATTGAACCCATTAAAAACCTTCCATAAACAAACATACAAACCAACATTTCCAATATTATTTAGCGAAGAAGACCTGTTTCGAAGCGAGAAAGGAACTAAATAAAATTCAATTTATCCACGGAACTACTTTAGCCGTAGAAGCTTTGTTGGGCTATTGGGCTAAAGCTAAGGTCTTGCGTTGATAAAGCCTCCACTGTGAAGGTACTGTATAGTTTTTCCATCGCAAAATATAAATCTGAAATAGGAGACTTGCTTTCCAATCCAGTGTTTTGTTTGGTAATTAATATTTGACGTAAATTTTTGACCATTAGCTTAATGCAAATCTAATCATCTGCATCGTCATTGCTCTGTATGGTGTCGGACGTAAAGAATAGCACCATTCCATATCTTCCTGCGGGTGTCGTAAGAAGCGATTAAGATTAAGGGATTTGCCAGAGAATGGGCAGCAGCGTTCTCTGTTCTTTTGCAACAAAAGTATTGCGATAGCCAACCCGCCTGCTAAGTGTGGCGATTATGGCAAAACCCCCCAAAATGTCAATTTGGCGACACTTGGTGGGAGGCCTATGTCTAGCAGTGGACGTCCTTTGGGCTGAAATGATGATGATGATGAAATCTAATCATATGTTTTCTTTTGTTGTCTACTCTGCGTACATAAATAATAAGAATTACATAACAACATCCCTCTATCCCCGAAAGGTTAGGAAGAACTGTAGTTAATAGTACCCACATTTCGTCAATTATTTTTAAAGTACCATGTAATAGGTACAAGTCGATTGCCATCAACAAGGCACAAATCCTGACCTCATGGCCGCTGCTGAGAAATTCCTGATGGAAAAATCCAGTTACGTTTTACCCAACCCGGGAATGGAACTTAAGACCATGAGCTCAGCAGTCGTGCTTGCGACCACTCGACCAACGAGGCAGTAAAATAATAATAATAAAAAAAATTAATAAAATAAAATAAATAAATAATGATGGTATTCATTAGTAATTCAAACATACTAAATCATACCCATTAATTAGTCCATTAATAGTGTATCATTATACCCACTAGCCCATTACAGACCGACTTAAAAACCACTTAAATTTTTGATCGATTAATGATACTGTAGGAATATTGTGGATAAATCCTACCTTGTCGTCGTCGATACTTCTATGCAGGTGTGAACTGGGGCGACGAAATGAAAGTCTTCAGGTAAATGTTGTAGTCAGCTTATAATGTCTTTCAAGCACATATACACCAATATTAAAAGCACAAGAAGTATGAAGGAGTTAAGAGCACAGATCGGCAGAGAGATACATAAGCAGTCTATAAAGTTTACAAGCACAGAAGTGAGTTTAGGATAGCACAGTAAGTTCCGACCGGACTTCGTCAGAATCTAAATCACTATTAAGCATGAACTGTAAGCGGGTACAAGCAGAGCGGTAAGCAGTTTAATCAGCGTGCGCTTCGCGTCGAGAACAGATCAGGACTGGAGAGGGGGCGCGCGGTGCGCGCGCGCCGAGCGGCCGGCGAGCGTCAAAACCGGTTCTGAGGAGGTGCGTTCCCACTGAGCCCGACCGGTGATGTTTCGACACATATTAGAAATACGATGAATTATTTAAATTAGTGTGACTGATATTTTGATAAATACGTAAATAAGTATGTATGTGTTTAGGTGTATGTATGCATATGTATGTAATTATAAAATTTGTTTATGCCGCTACATCACTCCCCCCTAGAGACCTGGTTAGGAGCGATAATAATCCGGGAATCTTACCACGCGTCCTGAACGAGTTGTCCTGGTGGTGTCACGTGTCCCATGATTAGAATTAATTGGAGTAGGCGATACGTGGCCGTTTGTTTCAGTTCCTTTTTCGGCAAGTATATATGCTGGTTTGAGGCGATCGATGGTGACTGTGACAACTTTGCCTTTTACCATCAGTTTGAAAACCTTGTCGCCTCGTTCTGTAATTTTATGTGGCCCTGTGTATGCTGGGGTTAAGGAACTATGTGATGCGTCTTCTCTAAGAAATGCGTAGTGGCATGTACTTAGGTCTTGGTATACAAAGACTTTCTGTTTCCCGTGGCGCGATGTCGGCACTGGTTCCAGTTTTTGAACTATATTACGCAGCCGCGCTGTGAAGTCTGTCATGTCACTGGTGCCACTCGTTGTTTGCTCTAAAAATTCACCAGGCAGCCTTAATAGCTCGCCGTAGACTAGCTCAGCCGAAGACGTTTGTAAGTCATCCTTGAAAGCGCTGCGAATGCCAAGCAGAACCAAAGGCAGTGCCTCAACCCAGTTTTCATTTGAATGGCATACAATAGACGCTTTCAAGTGTCGATGGAAACGTTCTATGAGTCCATTGCTTGCTGGATGGTACGCTGTGGTTCGGCGATGACGGAATCCTACTATTTTACCCAGGTATTGAAACAAGGCGGACTCGAATTGGCGTCCGCGGTCTGTAACAATATCTGTTGGGCTGCCGAACCTAGATATCCAGCCATGCAGCAAGGCTTTGCCAACAGTCTCGGCCGTAATGTCGGTAATCGGAATTACCTCTGGCCATCGAGTGAACCGGTCGATGGCTGTTAAGCAGTATCGATAACCTTGCGTAATGGGTAGGGGACCGATCAAATCGATATGTATATGTCTAAACCTAGTGCGTGGCAATGTGTACGTACCTAATGGTGCTGACACATGTCGACTTACCTTGGCTCGTTGACATGAGACGCAAGATCTGGTCCACTCCCGGCAGTCTTTTCTGACCCCTGGCCAAACGAACCGTTCCGCAACTAGTTTTGCGGTTGCGTTTGCGCCAGGATGACTTAAAGAATGTAGACTGTCAAACACTTGTTTTCGTAAGGCCCGTGGTATGAAAGGCCTGGCAGTTGACGTACTGACATCACAGTACACGCTTACGTCACTCCCTAGTACTTTAATTTTTTCTAGCCTAAGTGATGACGTTAAATTGAGGAATCCCGACAGCTCCCTGTCTAACTCTTGAGCCTTAGCAAGAGTTTCATGAGCTACAGGTTCCTGCAGTTCATCTATCCGCGACAAGCTATCTGCTACCACATTATCCTTTCCGGAAATGTGGCGGATATCGGTCGTGAACTGCGATATGAAGTCCAGATATCTATACTGACGTGGCGAGCAGTTATTTTTCCTTTCATGGAAAGCAAAACTGATTGGTTTGTGGTCAGTATAGATGGTAAAATTTCTTGCTTCGAGCATATGTCGAAAATGTCTTACCGCTTCATAGATTGCCAACAATTCTCGGTCATAGGGAGAGTATTTTTGTTGTGCATTGTTTAATTTTCGTGAGAAAAATGCGAGTGATTGCCAGTGGCCACCTTTGTGTTGTTGCAACACGGCACACCCATGGCTAAATCCGATGCGTCCGTCACTAGTTCCATTTTGGCCTTGCAATCTGGATGGGCTAATAGGGTTGCGTTTGACAGGCTTACTTTGCAGTGTTCCAGAGCTTCAAGAGCGTCTCCTGCTAAGTTGACTGGAGTTGATCCTTTTACTGATCCTGAGAGCAAAGTGTTGAGTGGGGCTTGTATTCGGGCGGCTTCGGGCACGAAACGTCTATAAAAGTTCATCATGCCCAAAAACCTTCTAAGCTCCCGTATATTTTTTGGTGCTGGGTAATCTCGAATGACTTGTACTTTTTCTGGTAAGGGTCTTGTTCCTTTCTGTGATATGGTGTATCCCAAGAAGTTTACTTCTCGAACACCAAAAACGCATTTTGCGTTATTTATCACCATACCATACGCTTTCATTCTGGTGAATAACTGTCTCAGGTGTTCCTTGTGGAGGGTTTCATCCTTACTGTACACTAAGAAATCATCGAGATACGCATAGCAAAAATCAAGGCCGCGCGTCATTTCGTCTACAAACCGCTGGAATGTCTGACCCGCGTTCCTTAGACCAAACGTCATATACGGAAATTCAAACATTCCAAACGGTGTAGTGATTGCGGTCTTAGGTATATCATCTGGGTTAACGGGGATCTGGTTATACGCTTTAACCAGGTCTATTTTCGAGAATATAGTACATCCTGAAATGCTGTGCGCGAAATCCTGTATGTGTCTGATGGGATAACAATCTGGTATAGTGCGGGCGTTGAGTCTTCTATAATCGCCACAGGGCCGCCAGCCATTGTCTTTTTTTGGGGCTAAGTGTAACGGGGACGCCCATGGGCTTTCCGAAGGCCGTGCCGTCCCGTTGGCTAACATTTCCTCGAATTCTTGCTTAGCGGTCCTAAGCTTATCTGGGGCTAGGCGGCGGGGAGTGCATGACAGCGGAGGGCCGGGTGTGGTGCGTATATGATGGACTGTGTTATGAACAATGTCACGGTGGGTACCGGGTGGCTTAGTGATCTCCGGGAATTCCTCGAGCAATTTATGATACGCGGTCTCGCCAGTCATGACCTTTACAGAGTGTATGCTATCTAATGTATGATCTAATGAAACTGTCGTTGAACAAGTTGTAATATTATCTACTAAACGCTGATTACGGCAATCGACTACAAGATTATAAAACGAGAGAAAATCTACTCCGATTATCGGTTTAGTTACATCGGCTACAACAAAATTCCACCCGAAGTCCCTTCGAAGCCCTAAGTTTAAATTAAAATGCTGATACCCGTAAGTTGAGATAGACGTCCCGTTGGCTGCGAAGAGTTGGTGGTTGGTGCTGGCACGTCGTACACGTAGCATGGTCCGAGGGAATACGCAGAGGTCGCTACCAGTATCGACCAGGAACTGTACTTTAGTTCTCCTGTCGGTAACAAAAAGGCGACCGGAGCTAGGGCAGTCGTCGGTCGCCATTAGCGACGGCCCGTCGAGTTTTCCGCCTTGTAATCACAAGGGAGAATGCATGTCTTCGCTTTGCTGCCGAACTTGAAATGGTACCAGCATACTGGGAATTTCTTGTAGTTCGAGTCTGAACGTTTGGACGTTGAACGGGTGTGTCTCGGTCCTCGCTCTCTGGGACGTGATTGTCGATTCCCGCTGGTGAGCGCGTTTACTTCTTTCCGGAGCTCCACAAGTTCTTTTGCTAACACTTCTAGGACTTGAGGGTTCGCACTAGTTGAAGCGACGCAGGCTGAAGGGGTCATTATGTCCTTGATTCTGTCTGCTATGTCCGCTAAAGCTTCCAGAGATAGGGAAGTCTGTGCCGCCATTACAGTTTGAATGTTTTCTGGCAGGCGATTGGTCCAAATGGATTTGATGAAATCCTCTGGGACCTCGGATCCTGCAAGACTCTGAAGGTGCCTTAGAAATTGCGAGGGCTTGCGGTCGCCAAGCTCCTAGTGGATCAACAGCTGGTTTACCTTCTTTTCGTGGGATGTACTGAGTCGCTTTATGAGTTCGCCTTTAAGCTTCTGGTATTTATCCGTCGCTGGTGGATTCACAATTATGTCTTTCACCTCTTTTGCGTACTGCGGTTCCAATTGTCCGATGACGTAATGAAATTTCGTCGTATCCGAAGTAATATTCGCTATTGAAAATTGCCCCTCTACTTGTGCGAACCATATTTCTGGTTCATCAGGCCAGAAGGGTGGTATGCGAACAGCTACCCGACAAATTTCTGTCGTTACATCCGATGAGACAGTGGAAACGCGCATTTCGCGTTTTTTTCGTTCGGTAGATGACTTGCGACTTGCTGGTTTACCGTCCGCCATGTTTGCAATATATTCGTCTTATTAGCGATCTGCGGTATTATAAGTTTTGCTGTTCTTATTCGGGGTCACCAATGTAGGAATATTGTGGATAAATCCTACCTTGTCGTCGTCGATACTTCTATGCAGGTGTGAACTGGGGCGACGAAATGAAAGTCTTCAGGTAAATGTTGTAGTCAGCTTATAATGTCTTCCAAGCACATATACACCAATATTAAAAGCACAAGAAGTATGAAGGAGTTAAGAGCACAGATCGGCAGAGAGATACATAAGCAGTCTATAAAGTTTACAAGCACAGAAGTGAGTTTAGGATAGCACAGTAAGTTCCGACCGGACTTCGTCAGAATCTAAATCACTATTAAGCATGAACTGTAAGCGGGTACAAGCAGAGCGGTAAGCAGTTTAATCAGCGTGCGCTTCGCGTCGAGAACAGATCAGGACTGGAGAGGGGGCGCGCGGTGCGCGCGCGCCGAGCGGCCGGCGAGCGTCAAAACCGGTTCTGAGGAGGTGCGTTCCCACTGAGCCCGACCGGTGATGTTTCGACACATATTAGAAATACGATGAATTATTTAAATTAGTGTGACTGATATTTTGATAAATACGTAAATAAGTATGTATGTGTTTAGGTGTATGTATGCATATGTATGTAATTATAAAATTTGTTTATGCCGCTACAATACCAAATATCCTTTACTAGATTTTTATTTAAAAAGAATATAGTCCCTCTGGAACCACTACTTTACTTCAATAATAAAAGTACTACAAGTAATATTTACAAAACACAAACATATCTTAAAATACTCCCAAAACAATCTCTATTTACATCAATCAACATTAAAAACCAAATGAAACCGAATAAATGAGAGCGTAGCGAATAGAGAAAATGGGGAAGGACAAAAAAAATTGAGCTTCGGCTGAGGTAAAAGCCAAGATCAAATGAATCGTGAATGGGGCAGAACCCAAAGATTTAAATCTTCAGATCAACCCGACCGTGTCAGAAGATGGTCATGTTTGACAGTGGCGATATTTAAATAGTACTGTCTCGCTCATACTAAAAATCGTATCCATCGGTGAACAGCAGCAGTATCGTAGTGAACTCACACATCCTGCATGGATACGAAATGTCAAATTCAAATAATTATTATGGACAGCATAAAAACTTCGTAACATTAGTTTGTGGAATACTGGTATCTGTACTACGTTCCTGTATCAGGTCACTAGGATGATTAAGTAGCATCGAGAGCTGCTAAATTATTATAATTTTTTAGTTTTTCCTGTTCATTAGCTTCATCATAATTATCATTACTAAGAGAAGTGTGTGACAGTGCCAACACGAGTTCTATTGTAACTTACTGCGGCTGCCTCAGTTTATGTATGATACAATGTTTTGAGATGAAATAAATATTTTTGTTTTTTTTTTTAAATCTGAGCAGTCTCCGTAAAATGGGCACTTTTTACAGGACATTAAAACGGTGAAGGGCATATCTGACAATTTAAATCTTTGATAGGACTAGGATAAACATTGAACTGAGGTAACTGTATACAGGTGGAGGTCATTGAATTTAAATAGATAGCACTGAACTCTGATTAACTGGAATTCATGATTTGCATTTAGAGAAATGAATAGATTGGATGTCCCCAATGGTGTAGGCAGAGGTATATAACTAAATAGATAATAAAAGTGTACATGAACCCCACATTTTGTCAGTTTTATTCAAGACCTATATAAAAGAGCAAATGAGGACATCCGCAAGAGAACTAAGGTTACCGACGTAGCCCGAAGAATTGACTAATTTAGGTAGCAGTGGGCAGGGCACATTGCTCGCAGAACGGATGGCTGATGGGGCTGAAAAGTTCTGGACGCAAAGCTGAAGACAATGCGCTGGAAGGCCTCCTCGTGTATCCGCTGGATGCGAGTCGCAAGGGACCGGTCAATGTGGTGACACTTCAGGGTGGCCTATGTCATGTCAGGCCTATGAAATTATGATGATGATGATGGTAAAGGAACAGAAAGCTTGTAGCTATCACATGGGTCATGGTTTTACTTGCAAAAAAAGGGGTACTGTCTCGTTGGTCTAGTGGTGTTGAGCTCGACTGCTGGGCATGAGGTCTTGGGCTCGTTTACTAGGTAGGGCAATGTGTTATTGGATTTTTCCATCGGCCATTTCTCAGTAGCTGCCATGGAGTTTGGATTGTAGCTCGGATTATGGTAATGTTCAAGATTTTGTATACGAAAGTTTGCTGTACGTTTCCAACCTTATCAAGGTTTGGTAAATCTACGCACGTGGCCATTTAGTACAGAACAAGCAAAACAATACAGGAGTGTTGTAATGTTGTGAGTCTTAACACGTTTATCTACTGTAATAAAAAATAAAAAAAATTGTTGCCGATTTGTGACTTAACAATAGTTAAATTAATGCTTCAAGCGTGAATATTCTAGGTTGTTGAGAGTTAAGTGATATAAGGGGTATCTAAATCAATCTTTGCGCGACAAGGCTTGAAATCGAGATGATAATAATTTGAAGGCACATTTAGCCAAATACCTGTTGGCCTTTAGTTAGTTTCAATGTAGCGTAACTACGATGGCTCATTATCAGAATCTAAGATCCTTGTAGCATTTTTTGAAAACGTTTCCCCACACCAGTAATTTCTCCTATATCGTGGGTGCGTTTACAAACATTTATACTCACGTACAAAAATAGACAGACCCGAAACAACTATCTGTAGGCCTTACAAATATTTGTTCCGTGCGGGGATCGAACCCGCGACACGCAGCGCAGCTGTAAGTCAGTTCAATTCCATTCCATGAAAAAGTCATTCGGATTAAATGAACTGCCATATTAGTTACGGTCTCTGCAAATTGAAATAAAACGTAAGACAATTTAAATTTCGCGGCCTACTTTATTTAACACACGCCTAATTAAACTAGAAAAAATAAACTTGAAAAAAATTCGATGATTTAAATATCGATCGAAACTTTAGAAGACTGCAGTGGAAGCCAATACAAACCAGGTTTGGAAAGGGCTTCGCAGGCAGAAACGGTTTATAGTGTTCGTAACCTAATCCCCAAGTACAGCTAACAGTCGGTCACAACAAATACGAAGGGAAGGCAGTTAAAACTAGAACTGGAACCGACACCGCGTTCTATAATTATTGAACTGTAGATTTTGCAGAAAAAATAAATAAATTAAAATATCTTTATTAAAAAAAGGAGAAATACATTTAACACTTTACACAGTTTACACAATATTGTCATTGTTTACAAGTACAGTAAATAATTAAACAGACCAAAATAAACCCTAACGTCTAAACAAGTAGACCGAGCCTGTATCTTAGACGTTAGTCTTAGACGTTATTATATTGTGATTAAACATTACAAGGCAAATATTTAAATTAATATATGTCGGAGTCGGAGTCAATATTACGGATACAAGACTGACTATGAATCGAAAGCGCGCCAAAGGTCAAGCGACCTACTTACCAGTCTACCCACACCTAAGCGCGCTTACTACAGAGTCGTGATGTTTCGAGCTCCCAGCGAGGCGGACGGTCTGAGTCTGACCACCGCGGAGTCGAGACGTCCCGAAACTGTAACCCGATTCATGGTGCCTAGTGTTATTGTGTTGGATTGTAATTTCAAGTAATTTGTTAGTTCGATAAAAGCAGTGTACAGTGTGTGTGTGTTTTCATTGCACGAAACCCATGTTCTGCCCACATGGTGAAAGTCTAAACGGAATAAAATCATCACACTGCCACATATACATAATTTATGTTCTCAGTATATAATGTGGGTAGACAAGTTAGTTACTATCAAGAATAATTAAAATATTCTTGTTAAGGGCCACGGAGAAATATAATTTTTGCGTTTCGGTTTTGTTCTACTGTAGCAGACGTTATGGTAAAAGGACGATATTCCATAGACTAGACTGGGCATGAAACACTCCTAAGCAAGCATTGAAAGTCTGACTATTAGTCTTACAAAGGGGTATCGTATAACCCAGTACTAACTGGGGTGTGGATTTCAGAAAGGCAGTCGCTCCATGCAAAATATTGGTATTCAGCTGCATCCGGTTGGACTGGATGCCGACCCCAACATAGCTGGAAAGGATAGCCAGATGATGTAGATGATACAAGCATCGTTATCAATGTTAATCCATATTCAGTACAAGGAAGAGCCGTTTTTCCTGTATAGGAAATTGTATTTTGATGGTTTTTGTTAATTATTTGAATAAAAAATAGTCATGAATGTTTCCTGCTGCAGTCTGATCATCATTCATCATCATCATCATTTCAGCCCAAAATACGTCTTTGCTGGACATAGGCCTCCCCCAAGTGTTATTTTGATCACATTGACATTTTGGGGGGTTTTGCCTTAATCGCCACGCGCCAATTGGCAGGCGGATTGGCGATCGCAGTACGGTTGTTACAAAAACACAGAGAACGCTGCTGCCCATTCTCGGGAAAGTCCCTTAGTCGCCTCTTACAACACCCATGGGAAGACATGGGATCAAAATCAAAATATTTTATTTTACATAGGCCTACATGGGCACTAATAAAACGTCGACAAAAGAGGCTAGGTTCGGGTTGGTCGTTTCCTATGGAGAAGAACCGGCAAAAAACTCCATGGTTACTCTTTTAAAATCATTTGGTGGACATGATAAGTTTAGTTTATTTACGTTATAATGCAGGTTATTAGTGTGTCTTACGTTTTAAATCAAATGCTTTTGTTAATTTCATTCATAAAGGGTATTTTAGCGCCAGGGAAAAACTAAATTACTGGGTTGCAGTAGCTACCAAATGTAAGTAGCTATTTTTCATGTGTTTACGTAAATAAATCACAAGTTTTTTACATAGCCGTTATGTACTCATTGTTAACTTTATAATAAAAATATATTTTATGAAATATGAGGTTTTCTGAGTCATGAACTACATTTTTATATTGATGTCCCCAGTTGGGGATAATGGGCACATAAGGGGTAAAATATTCCCTTTTTTTGCAACATTCTTTTAGACAGAAAACCATGCCAAGACGTATTTTTGCAGCAAGCGACAAGTACCATGGAGTCCAGGAAGCCCTTGATGATATTTTTTTGGAGATGAGGAATCAAATACTGAATTTGACCCTGAAGCACTTCCTCCAGAACCAATTATCCTCACTGTTGAAGAAGGTGATAATGGTAATATTATTACCAATGTTATGCCAAGGGATATCCCAAGAAATTTCCAGGTTTTGGAAACAAATACGAAGAGCAATGGAAACGTTCTGATGAAGAGCTTTGGTTGTCATCCATCCAAGCAATTCATTCGAAGCAAGCCAGTATGCTTTGGATACAAAACTAGGATGCTTGCTAGTGTTGACGGCTATAGTAACGCCTTTGATACATACAGTGGCAAATCGCAGGTTGCCTACAATGAGCCGTTAGGTACTCGTACAAGAGTAGTAAGAATCTTGTTGAATCAGTTCAATACTAATCCTAAAGACCATAATTATTGTGTTCTTCGATAACTTTTTCACTAGCTTTACATTATTACGAGGCTTATGGAAATCTGGCTACCGCGCCACTAGCCCGGTTCGCAAGGGAAGAACCAGCAAGTGTCCTCTCGTACGCGTGAAGGAGATGAAAAAGAAAACCGTGCTGACTTTGATTACCGGTTCAACACGGTCAATCAAATTGTTTGTTCGCTGGCTGGACAATAGGAACTAATAATGATAGATAATCTGCCGTTGGGCAAAGTGAAGCGTTGGAACACGCCTGAGAAGATGAAAATTGCTGTAAACATTCCGCAAGTATTTATCAAAATGGGCGGAGTTGATCAAGCCGACCAGTCGATTTCGTTGAAAGTATCGTACGTGGCAGAAACTGGTGTTATTTACGTACATTTTTGATTTATCAATTAGCAATTCCTGGCGTAAAACATATGCTTTGTAACGATATCAAATTTGACCAGCTACAGTTCCGACGTAGCATTGCTTGTGATTGCTTGCGGATAGTGATTGACCTTCTCGGCCAACAGCATATCCAGTGCCCAGTTTGCTATTTGATAACTTAGGTCACTTTCCACAGAAGTTGACAAAACAACTGCGATGCACTGTTTGCCATAGAAAAGCTCGCTAGCAGTGCAAAAAATGCGTAAAAACACTATGCATCGAGAAACCTTGTTTCGAAAAATTTCATACGAATGTGCCCATTGTCCCCATTTGAGCACGGCATGTTTTTTTCCTAACTAAATAAAAAAAAACTACTTTTTCTTTTATTTTATTTTCAAACTCCCTATTCTCCACCAAATAATACAAGTTATTTCATTTTCTTGCGGCTACTTTATATTTCGGCGTTAATGGGTTAAACTACATACAGATATATAGATCTATCTATTGATGAAAACCACATCAAAATCCGTCAACAGGAAGGTTTATAAATACACATCAAAATTTCAACACCATTGAAGTCGCGTTCAGGAGCGAGTTGTATATAAATGTATGGTATTAATGTTACCTACAATCAAGAATGTCAACCTTAAGTTGCATTCCATCGAGACTTTACATGAGCTTAACTCAGATCATCGACCAGTGCTCATGCACTTAGTTCCTCGCTCGGGTCCTTCTGACCCCAGCCAGCCCCCGCCGACCCAAGTGATAACCGACTGGAGGAAAGTCAGCGAAAAGCTGAAATCCACCACGTCACCTCACCTGGAGGCCATCCCCGACCACATAGTCTCAGTCGCAGACACGACGGCCGCCATCAACTCGTTTACAGAACACGTGCAATCCGTACTGAAGGACTGCTCACGGGAAGTCCCAGCAATGAGCGATCAACGCTGGATACTACCCGCTGACGTACGTGAACTGATAAACGAAAAGAACGCGGCCATCCGTGCCTACAGCAGCTTTCCCTGCGAGGCAAACAAAGCCCACATGCGTTATTTACAGCGTGCTGTAAAGGATCGCACCAGTGAGTTTCGTAATAATCAATGGGAAAAAACGCTAAGCGAACTCGAGCCTACCCACCTAGCCTTCTGGCAGCTGCAACGCAAGATGCGCTCCACCGAAGAAGCTTCGATGCCTCCCCTCACCCGACCCGATAAGAGCGTCGCATTCGACGACTCTGAGAAGGCCGAATGCCTAGCCGACAGCCTGGAGTCCCAGTGCTCCCCCAGCTCGCAACCAGTAGACAAGCGACATCTCGATGAGGTGAACGCATTCGTCGAACGTAGAGCCGCCCTGCCCCCCGAAGAAGACCCTGATGATCCTCTGCCTCCGGTCACAGCTGACGAAGTGCAAGACATCATTAACAAACTTCAACCGCGGAAAGCGCCCGGCTCCGACGGAATCACCAATAGGGTGTTCAAACTCCTCCCCGCTCAGCTCGTCGTGTTAATGGCGGCCATCTTCAATGGCGCCCTGAGCAACAACGCGTTTCCCCAAATATGGAAAGAGGCCACTGTCATCGGTTTCACCAAGCCAGGCAAACCCAAGTCTGAGCCTTCGAGCTACAGACCTATCAGTCTCCTGAATGCACTCGGTAAAATCTACGAGAGACTTATGTATAAGCGACTCAAAGACTTCGCCGAGGCTAAGAGTCTCATCCCCAACGAACAGTTCGGCTTCAGGACCGGACACTCTTGCATTCAACAGGCCCACCGCATCGTAGAACACTTGAGCGCTGGCTTCCAGCGTGGAGCGATGACGTGCGTGTTGTTTTTCGACATAGCAAAGGCATTCGACAAAGTCTGGCACAACGGCTTATTATATAAGCTGTACAAACTGGGAGTGCCGGACCGTCTCGTGCTCATCTTACGAGACTTTTTGTCGGATCGCACCTTCCGCTATCGCATCGGGAAGGCACTGTCTTCCCCCCACCCCATTAGAGCCGGAGTCCCTCAGGGCTCCCCGCTCTCTCCCCTTATCTTTACTTTGTTCACCAGTGACATCCCCAAGAGCAAGAAGGCACAGCTAGCCCTGTTTGCAGACGACACGGCCATCTATTACACTGGCTATAGTCACGACGCTATTTACAGCACCCTCCAAACCTCAGCCAACGTCCTAGGCGCTTGGTTCCGGAAATGGAGAATCGAGGTGAACCCCGACAAGAGTCAGGCAGTTCTTTTCTTTAAACCGCGTAAAAATAAGCCACTCGCGCTCAGCCCGATCACCATGTACGGTAAGCCTATCCCTTGGGAGAAGCAAGCCAAGTACTTAGGAGTCTTACTTGACAACCACCTGTCTTTCGCGGCGCACATCAAAGCAGCTCGCGACCGAGCTGCCTTTGCTATGGGTAGGCTTCATTTCATGATCTCGGCAAAAAGCAAATTGTCACTCAAGTGCAAGTTGCGCCTTTATACCGCGGTGATCCGCCCCATTATGACGTACGCTTGCGTCGTGTACGCTCACACCAAGCCTAAATACATCCATAGGATGCAAACCTTGCAGAACCGGTTCTTACGTAGTCACGGGAGCCCCTTTTTATGTCCGTAACGACCGTCTACACGTAGACCTTAGAATGCCCACCGTCCTTCAGTTTATGAAACGTCTTTCGAAGCGTTTCTTCGATAACGCCAGTAAACACCGTAATCCCCTGATTGCAGCGGCCGCCCGTTACGAACCCTCGCGCATTATTACAGTACGCCGTCCTCGGCATACCCTCGTCACTCCCGATGATGCTATCACCCTCCTCCAGGAGAGTAGCAAAGAGACTAGCACTCTTAAAAAGTTCAGACACAAACCGCCGTCTTTCCGACCTCGCCGTCGAGGTCCGTCGCGACGTCCCGGTCCATGCCCTCCCCGACCCTCGCTCGAGCCAGCCCGCGATGCTGTGCCAGTAGTTTTAAATCAGCCCCTAAATAATGATATCACTCAGATCCAGCCTGTCCCCATGCAGTCCTCCCCCAGCGACGCCCTGAGCCGAGGCTCGTACCCCACAGGGAGTGCCCTCAGCGTATAGTCGCTTAGTTTGTAAGTTTTTATGCCCTGGCTGGAGGCCTTACTCTTAAGGCACCCACAGGATAGTCCGGTTAAGCAGACGACAACCTCCTAGGTTGAACTGCGAGATGCCATTCATAAAAAATAAAAAAAAATTACCTACAAGTATGTTTAGAGTTGTAGTCTGTCAATTAATCTTAATGTAAACTCTACTTAGCTAGTGTTCCTAACGAGCGTGATTATGGGTGACATAATTGATTAATTAGCCTGTTTCATGGGTCATATTGATCAAAATCAAAATCAAAATCATTTATTTGCCTAAATAAGGTACAGAAAGTTGGTAAAATGTACAGAATTGTTCTCTTATTCTGCCTTTAGTTTCGGCGTGCAAATATAACAAAGTTGCAAATTTTATTTAAATTAATTATTGATAAAAATCATGCAATAATTAAACAGATAATCCCATTAAATTGTATTATTGAACTAAGTAATGTCAGTATAATGTCAGTAAAATAATAAAAAAATAAAGAAATAAATAATAATGCCAATAATAGTAATCACATCAATAATGGGAGAGATTCTTCACACAATAACATTAATTTAAAATGGCCGAGAATTTACAAAACTTACAATAGAAACTCGAAATAAATGTCAGGAATAATAATCATGTCTTCAAAATCATGTCATGTCAAAACTTACAATTTATAATCTAGAAACTCATGTACACTATAAAAGCATTTTTCTATTAAAAACCGCATCAAATTATTTTTAAATCTTGAAAATGGCAGCATTTTTATAGAATTTGGTATTTTGTTATACAATTTTATGCACATAATATAGCTGTTGTTACCTGTAAATGTTAGATTCGTCCTCGGTTGAAATAGCTTATTAGTATACATAGATCGGGGGGCATAGTAGCTTGTCGCTTGCTGAAAAAGTCTTTTATGTTTGAAAACAAAAATGCATGATTCTAATATATAAATACATGGTAGTGTTAGTATTTTATATTGCCTAAAGAATGGACGACATGACTCTATTTGTTTCAACCCAAATATAGCTCTCAAACATTTTTTTTGCATTACGAATGCTTGATCAATCTCCACAGAACGACCCCACAGGATAATACCATACCTTAGAGTGGAAGTTATATAGCCGTGGAAAGCCGTTATTGCGGCATTTCTCGATACCTCGCAGCTATTACGCCTCAGAGGGTATATAAAATTATTTATTTTAACACAAATTTCATTTATATGATTTTTCCATGAACAAAATTTATCTAAATGTATTCCAAGAAACTTAACAGAGTCAGTTTCTGCCAGGGCGACCCCTTTATAAGATATATTTAGGGCCAGCGGTTTTGATCGATAGGTATGGAATTGAATAAATTTCGTTTTATTAATATTAACCTTTAAATTATTAGCCTCTAGCCACTCTATAGTTTTTTGAAGAGTTATGTTTATTTCATGTTCGTACAAACTTTTATCTTCCCCTTTGATTATGATTGTAGTATCGTCGGCAAACAATACACATTTATGATTTATCACTTCTGGGAAATCGTTAATGTATAGCAAAAACATTGGTGGCCCTAGAATACTACCTTGTGGCACGCCATATCTATTAAACATACATGAAGATTGGAACGTTTCCAACGTTTTAGTATGTTCATTATAATTCGTCACCTCCACTGATTGTACTCTGCCGGACAAATAAGATTCCAGCCAGTTATATGCCGTTCCTCTGATTCCATATCTCGAAACCTTTTCCAATAATCGTTCATGTGAGACGCGATCAAATGCTATGACTAAATTGTATTATATTGACCGTCAGTGCTAATGATGAAACATATAGGTAGCTGTTACTTGAGTTCAGAACAAAATATAATATGTACCGAGTAACCAGCTGGCCTTCCATGACGTCTTAAAGCAGTATTGTTTTACTCAAATTCCAGTGTGGGAAAGAGACGGAGCTATACAGGATATCTCGCGCTATCTCTTTCCCACACTGGAAAAGGAGTAACAGAATAATGTTTTAAGACGTCATGGTAGGCCAGCTGAACGTAGTTTGCACCGAATACTCCGGCTAAATTACAGTTACAGTTGTCTCAGTGCCCGAAATCAGCCTCACGACTTGTGGTGAGTCTTAAAAAGGGGTATTGTATTTTATCTAGTACTAACTGGATTTTGAAAGTCAGATAGGCAGTCGCTCCAAGTAAAATAAATCTTTCTGAACAACCATCGAGGCTCTGAAGACCGATAAATGGCGGTATGACAATTTCCAAAGAAATGCAGAGTGACGTCACTAGTACAAGAAGCTGTTATCTGCGACGCCAACCCGCATGCCCCAGTGGCCCGTGGCGATTATAAGCAAACCCCTTCAATGGCCAGCCACAATCAACCATGGCCGAAAATGGAGGTCAGTGGCGTGCGATTGAAGAGGTCCGTGTCCAGCAGTGGACTGCTGAAGGCTGACGATCATGTTTGAAGTAGGTACTGTAAAAGTTTAACCGGATAATTATGTTAATCATGGTTAACATTATTGTATACATCATCTGCCTAGCGTTTTCCCAAACTATCTTGGGGTCGGCTTCCAGTCTAACCGGATCCAGCTAAGTACTAGTATTTTACATGAAGCGACTGCCTATCTCATCTCCACAACCCATTAACTGGGTAATACAATTCCCTTTGGTAAGACTGGATGTCAGACTTTTGGCTTTTGACCACTCGTAACGACTGTCAAAAATCTACAAATGACGGCCGGGACCAAAGGATTAACGTGCTTTCCGAGGCACAAAGGAAACTCGGTATGTAATTATGGTCACCCATCCACGGACCAATCTCGGCAAGCACGGCTTAACCTTAAAGATTGACCCGTGCGGCTGTTATTATTTAGCCACGAGTTTTATTTAATACTTTAAGCGCACATAATTTACAGAGACGGACGTAATGCCAAAGGCATTCTCTATCCCTTAGCCTTTGGTTGAAGCAGTCAGTTGGTAAATAAGTGAAAGCTGCTCTAGTTTCAATGGTATGATAGTTGATTATATCAAACATTAATAAGTTTCCGTAGTGTAGCGGTTATCACGTGTGCTTCACACGCACAAGGTCCCCGGTTCGATCCCGGGCGGAAACAGTTTTTCGAACATTTTAGAGCTCATTTTATTAAATTGTTTCAGAATAATCATGAATTATTTTTTTGCCCGTTGGTGGGTCCAAAAAAACAAGCAAAATAATTACACTTTACCCAGAAAGCGACATGACAGCTACATACGAGCTGTTTGCGTACATTGAGGGCATTGTACTCGTACACCAATAATTATGTACTTATTTAAAACATGCACAAAAAAGTGACTGTTTTGTTTCCGCCCAGGATCGAACCCTAGCTTATATTCATATGTATATCTTTGTTTATATTCCATTATGTGTGAAGCACACGTCCTAACCGCTACACTACGGAAACTTGATGAATGTCACTCTGATTGACTTGTGACATTTAAAAATTTACTAGAACACCTTTAACTTACAATAGTAGGACACTACCGAGCAGCAATAGGACTTTGGACCGAAACATTGGTCATAGAATTTTGCTAAGTAAGATCTTTGTTTGCAAAAAACCTTCAACATTGCTTAAATACTAGAATGTGTTAATTGTTGGTCAGGTAGAGTGAACCCTGACTCCCAAACTAGGAGATCCTGCGACTCAGGAGTCAGTGTTCTGCTGCCTCTGTAATACCGAAACCTTTTTTAAAATATGCGTCACATCAGTGCGGTTAGACAGAGCTGCACATCATGTACACCCAAATTTCGCCAGTTATGTTTAAGTCTCCAGATAATAGGGGCAAGCCTATTGCCATCAACCGGGCACAAATCCAGTCTACGTGGCTGCTACTGAAAAAATCCTGCATTATTCAGCACTCGCGTAATTTATTCCGAATGGTATACTCGTTTATAAATCCACCCTGACCAACTATCTACGCTCACATGCGAGTAATTTAAGCACAGTTTAACGTAGAACATACCTCAAATCAAATACACAAGTATTTCATTCGAGTGTTCATTAATTAAAGTTGGTAACAATGTGGACACATCTTTATACAATATGCCCCATCCTTACCCCTCAAACCTTCGTTTGTTTCAAAACGTAGTTTTCAGAGCCTAAAGTAATCTTCAATTCCTAAGAAGTGCTTACAGGTAAAATTGTCCTCAGAACTTTACTTTCAAGTACCGACGTACTTTACGGTTAGGCTCCTCAAAAGGTTATGACTGGTACGCGAAAGTTTTTAGTCCTTATAAAACAGTAATAGGCAAGTTGGTACTTACAGTTACTTGATTATTATCTTACCCGTGATATTAAAATTTATTGGACGATTCTTTGGACTGTTTAGTGTCAAGTAGCTTTGAAATAAAAGTTTAAATTGGCTTCGGAGGTTAGTTTTTGTCAAACTTGTCACTAAATCCGCCGTAAAGGTAGCCATACACGCTAGGGTACCTGACACGTTTACTTGTACAGGTACACCCGTCAGGTTACCTTGAGCTACGTAGAGGACATACCTGCAACGTTTTGCAACATAATTTTATAGTTCAACTGTACAGGCAAACCTGTCAAGTACAGCCTAGCGTGTATGGCAGGCTTTATCCTTTTCCTGTAGATATGACGAAATGACAAACTAATAACTCAAGTATTGTGTCACACAAAAATAAAGCACTTAAATATATGAGACAAAAAGTGTCTGTTTCCGCCCGGGATCGAACCGGGGACCTTGTGCGTGTGAAGCACACGTGATAACCGCTACACTACGGAAACGTGATAGTAGGGTTCATAATTATCAATTACTTTGAACCAATGTGGGACCGGTCAATGTGGCGTCACTTGGGGGAGGCCTATGTCCAGCAGTGGACGTCTTTCGGCTGAAATGATGATGATGATGTTGATGAACCAATGCAGAACAACTTTCACAACACATGAACACAATCACATGCCTTGCGGCTACGATCGAAGTGAGTAGCATTGATGGCAGTAACTAGGGCATTTAAATACTCTTATGTACTCTACCTAATATATAATATCGATATGAATGATGTAACCAAGATCTTTTTAAGGTTTTAAAGAGTGTCCATGGAGTTTCTGGCCCATTTTTCTCCATAGAGATCTACGCTGCGAGCAAAATGTGAACCTTCTGACAACATGCACAAATCATTGTAGAATTGCTATATTTTGTGGAAAGTCCAAAAATATTCTTAACCTTGAAATGACAAAGAACCGAATGTGTTCCATAAGCAATTGTTTCTTAAAAAACGCAGTTTCAAAAGGTTCGATATAGCGATATAAGGTACGCTGAACATACCGGGAACCTGCTAGTTCGGTGTCCTATCGAGAGGTCTTAAAAATTATATTCTATATTATAGCGAGGTTCCTGACACTTTTTTTCTTAAGTCAATCGTTGATGAGATGTGCGCTTGTAAAGCCGTAAAAATTGTGCCCCCCCCCCCCTCTATTCTATAAAGTAAGATCTAGCAAGTTCTGAAAAAATGTTGATAGAAATTAAAAATAACATTTTACCAAAATTGTTTTAATTAAGTTTTGATATCAAATTCTTGAATTTATTGAAAAACAAATTCAGTTTGGCTGTTAGTGTACATTGACTGTAGTACTCATGAATAAGCGTAATTTATTTTATTTTGTTTATTTAGCAATTATGTACACACTGAATACAGAAAAGAAGAAAGGAACAGAAAATAAGTCCAAGGTTATGCTTATTTCTAAAGAAATCTCTTCTAGCATACCTGTGAAAGAAAAAAAAAGAGATGTAGACATAGTGTGTAAAAGAAGAGAAAATGAGAATGAATCAAGAGAAAATGGAATACATAAAACAAAAAGCACATAACTATTTAAAACTTAAAATATATAATTATACAAAGAAAATAAATACCAATAATATTAATATAATAACCAACAAAGGAAATTTAATTCGAATGGCCCACAGCGAATGGACTGCGGGTCATTCGTATGTAAACAAAAATTGTCTACGTTCGAAAGGACCGGTAATATAAACATAAACACATCAAGAACATTTGAGTACAAAAATTCAAAAGTTAAAATAAGTGAGTAAGTGAGTGTCCATTCGTTTTAGGCCGTTCAGACTAAATACTCAAAATAAATACCTATGAAAATATGAAGGAATGGATAGATAATGTTCTTTCACTCTTCTCTTGTTATTTAAATTATTTTGTGCTATGTAAACTATTTGATCGCGAGTCCAACTCGCATTTGACCGTTTTTTAAGAACAACGTCACGTTTCCTTATCTAGTTAACAAACAAAATACCAAAACCAATACCAATAATTATAATTTACAGAACAACATAAATAACTACGTCATTTAATCAATGAATTATTTTTATGACTATCGATAGACTGCTATTAATAATTCATGTGATTACATGCAGGGTCTGGTACAAAATTAATGATATTTTATATTGTTTATGAGACAGGTCACAGGGGTGGCACCTGATTCTGTAATATATATCGAAGGGCTCAGTTTATTTATTTATTCTCTCTTTTATCTAACCTCAACGTATTTAGGGGCTAATGTTATTTTATTTATATTGAAAAGATTCCTTTGCCTTTGATATCGTATTGTTGAATCTTCTTCATCTTATAATTATGTAAAGTGGTTATGGCAGCAGACGATTAACTAGATTCGATGTCTAGACCTTTCGGTGACTTCTACAGTTATATTTAATTTAGGTAGCTTTTGTCTTCGTAATCTTTAATCCGAAATGCTTTCTTTCAAGTTTGAAAAGTATGGATTTTAGTGGAATTACTGGCACCCTCAGGATTATTTATTACGATTTATAAACCTCACCAGGCATGTGTTTCGAGGAGCTCAAGGCTAATTAATAACAGCCGTCTGGATAGATCACACCCATCACCTACATACCGAGTTTCCTCAGTACCTCAGAAAGCCCGTTAAGCCGTTGGTCCCGGCTGTCATTTGTAGATCTTTGACTGTCTTTGTAGGTAGTCAGTGGCCTGACAGTCTTACAACCAGTATTACGAAGAGGTATCGTATCACCCAGTATAAACTGGGTTGTGGAGGTCACATACAGTGCTATCTATGACAAAAACGACTTACAAGAAAATCCTAAATCACGCAGTTAAAGTTATTCGCGACTTAAGAAAAAACCCAGCAACAGCGACAGCAACTGTCGAGCAGTAGACCACGAGAAACAACACCCGTCTGATAGGAAGGTCCTGTCTTTTCTATGAGGGATGAAGAACTTGACACTCTGTTCACACCTATAAATGTCTTTCATTGGTGAAATTCACTCCAAATCCATTACAACACTAACCTCGCTTTCAGTAGCACACGATACGGCATATTTATTTCGTCATGACACTCTTGACAAATGAGGCAGTCGACAGCAACGGGACGGGTCACTCTTGTTAGAAGCAATTTCGTGTCACGATGATTTTTTTATTGCCCCGAGCAAGTTGCCCGTTGTTGTATTAATTTTATGTTACTTTGATTGTGTTTCGAAATTCAAATTCGAGTGTGAATAATTGATAATTTTGGAGCTGATTATGTTGCATGACCTCCCTTTGCATACCTCACCTTTTTACTCGCCACTTTTTTGCGTATTTTTCTAAGAATACGCAAAATAATAATAATATAATAATATTTTTCAGTTTATTTGTAACACATTTTTTTTTATATTTCAATTGACAAATAAACGACAGGTTTGTAGAGGGATTAATTATGGAAAGTTTCTTCGGAGTTTATATAAGCCACATAAAAAAAAAACTATTTAAAGTTTACCTTTTACAACTTCTGTTGTAAAAGATAAACTCCAAATGTTTATTTAATATTCTTATTAAATTTCATTATTTCATACTCCACCCAGACAAAATAAAGTTTTTTTACCCATAACATAACGAGGACAGAAAAATAAGACTCCAAAATGATCAATTATTATTTTGCACAGAATTTAGAGTCTGAACATCCAAAATAATCTCGAAATCTGTAATAAATCATTCGTGACGACAACAACCTTGAAAAAGTTAAAAAAGTTTGATAAATTAAGTGTAGGATAAGATTAAGGTTGTGCTTAAAAATAAATGAGCTGAGTTTCGTACTTAGAGATTGAGATTATTGTTTCGATGTAGTTATATAAAAAAATTAAATTAATAACATTCATTTAATATCAGACGTTTTTGGCCCTTAAATAATACCGTACAGACTAACATACGTAAACGTATGTATGTTAGTAAATACCATATTGAATTATATTTTTTTTTAATATTTTTTTTTTGTTTATTTGAATGGAACCATAAAACAACAAGTGTGTGGTCGAAAAAAAAAGTGTAATATCGTCTACATGAATGGCGTTCTCGTATGTATCGTTTTGAAAATGTACAACTTTTATATATCATATCTTTATCGCGTTTATTCCGTGCGGTGTTAAGCAAGTATTGGTACTAGGTCCACATTTCATCCAGGCGATGTATAACTTTTATATATCATTTCTTTATCGCGTTTATTCCGTGAGGTGTTAAGCAAGTATTGGTACTAGGTCCACATTAAATCCAAGCGGTGGGAAAACATCTTTCCCAGTTTTTTGTATCCCATGTATAATTGAATATGAGTCTATTGCCACTGGGCTAATATCTGATCAATGTTTTGCGAGAATTAAAGACAGAACCCAGAGTCTAACACTTCATTAGTCGCGTCAGCTGCCTCAAGACCATCATCAAACCACAATTCTCATTCTTGGACTCTATACAACCTCCGCAATTTGGAGATATGAATATTACAGGTCCATTTCAAAAACGAATTTAAGCTGTCCACAACAGTTACTTGCCTTTTCCTTTGCCAATTTGTGTCAGCCCATCATTTGAATAAAGGCAAACCAATGGCAGTAACAGCAAACTGGATTAAGCTTTTAGGTTATGCGCTTGGCATAGAAAAGCATTCGAGTTGACCAATCGGGCCTTGGGAAAGGAAAATTGTTACATAGATTTTGCAACCTAACACCGGAATAAAAAAGTATAAAACTCTGATCTTTACGTCTACTCATTACGGTTATTTCTTTCGTATTGTGGCATAATACTGTTGTTTATTTTATGTTATAGTGTAGATTAGAGTAGGCTCCATATTGTTGTTTTAAAATTATATTGTAAATTATATTGTGAATTATATTGTGTATTATATTGTGTTTAATGTTAGGAATTTTGGTCTAAAAGCTATGCTAGCCTTGAATTATTGCCATTATTTACATAATTTTAAAATATTTTTAATTATTCTTGCTATTTGTAATTGACATGACATTTCGACATCGCTATTTTATTATTGATTATATTATTTTATTTGTTTTGGATCCATCAAATACTATTTTTATTGACAGGACATAATTATTACTGCTATTATAAGATGTATAAATTATTATTTTAAATGAATCTAATTATATTTTATTTTATTAATTGCTTTGTATAACTATTTTTTTGTAATTGCTAGTTACCAAATGTGTACATGCTGCATGCTAATAATATTCCAAGATGTAAAATCTTAATATTTGTATGGCCGAAATGCCGAATATTCTTTCATTATATGTATCATTAATTAGATATTGCTGATTATATTAGATATTGTTAGGTAGGACTAGTTTATTTTTTTTTAAGTTTTTCATTGTTTTATATTGTTGATATTATTTTTGAGACCGAGCTATCGCATTAGGGACATACCTGTAATGATAGTTGTAAGGGAGATTTTAATAAATATATAAATAAATAATTACGCAAAGATCGTACAGTGCTTTCCGTGTTCAGTATAATAACGCGATTAGGATGCTGGTGGGGCTACCCAGCTACTGTAGTGCGTCGGGGATGTTTGCAGATGCGCATGTGTTTTTACGCAACAATGTGTAAAAGGTGCGCTTCCCTGGTGCGCAGGGTGTGGTGCAGCACCAACAGTATCTTAAGCATGATTGCAAGTCGCCTAAACTGTGTTTATGTGGGTCGCTGTTGTTCGATTTCTCATGGGTTGTCGCAGCAGTGATCCACTGTGTTGTTTGTTTTTATCAGTGCTTACTAACATAGTCTTAAGTTTTACTAACAGTTTTTCATGTTTCAGTTTCAGTTTCAGTCATGGAATACTCGAGTAAAGAAAATTCTATTCTATTCTATAAAGTGTGCTGTGGGCAATGCTATTAAAACCCTCCCTCACCGGGAGTCACATTAACTGTCCGTGAACTGTCGTTCAGATACACTTGTTTTTTGTACACAATCGAATCTTCGATTATGACATTACATACTATAGGTCGCGGTGAGGGAGCGCCTTTAATCGAAGCTGTGATTAGCAGGTTTCCGCACCCATACCTATCAACTATGGCTGGTCCAGAATTCATTAAATAAACCTTTGTGCGTTTTTCACCAAAATTACAGTGACGTAAAATGGAAATGGCATTGTGCAACGAATATTGGAATCAAAAGAATACCGATATCGTATTCAGAGTGCGTCGGTCACAATAATGGACAACATCCGATTATGGACGCTTTCCTTCTGAATTATTTTTGACGTATTAAAATGTTGGTGAATGAGGTGAATGGAATTTACTTTTCTACTTTTTTTGGTTATATGTATATGTAAGATATTAAAACAACTTGTTGTGTCGACCCCAACAAAAATAGGACAATTGCAGAAAGATGATGGTGATGATATTAGCCACTATTGATGATACAGGTCAGCTCACGCCCAAGAGGCATGCTTCCTGTGTCAAGTGAAGCGTCGCAAGTTGCATCACCCGGGGGATTGAACGGAGCTTCACATTTTTCTGTGTTATTTGTGGAAGTTTTAAGTGTTACTGGCCAAACCCGATTTCCGGCTAAACTAGTTTGTCCTAGGCTAAACTAGGACTCATCATAACAGGATCATATAGAGCACCCCATTTAAATGGGTTAGGTTAGAACTGTGGCCATAAACGCGCGAGCCGAGCGAGCTTAGCGTGCGATGCCACATCCAAGTTGGGCGCATTGTAAATGTTTTGTTTGGGTCAGTGATAAACCAGTAAACTGGTTTGGCCTAGGACAATCTAGTTTGGCCTGTAATCGGGTTTGGCTAGTAACATATGCATCAATTGTTTTGCAATATGTTAGTAGTCAACATTCAATAGTTTTGTTGTGAATCCTGACCATAAATCACAATGTATTGATGTCGAATATCTTTTCTTAAAAAGCGTATGAAAGGGTATGCTACAGACCATCGAACTGAACAACTTTCTCCATGGTACCAATATTGTGACTGGGGAAAATTATCAGCTGTTGCGTACAAAATTTCAATGCCTGCTCGATCTTAATGTATGGTGCAGCTGATTATTATTTATGAATGGTCTAAACCACAATGGGCCTCATCAGAAGGCTTCCCCAAAGGGCAATGGAGAGGGTTATGCTCGGAGTTTCCTTGTGTGATCAAAACAGAAATGAGGACATCCGCAAGAGAACCAAGGTTACCGACGTAGCCCGAAAAATTGCCAAACTTAAGTGGCAGTGGACAGGGCACATTGCTTGCAGAAGTTGCAGAACGGATGGCCGATGGGGCCGAAAAGTTCTGGAATGGCGACCGCGAACCGGAAGACAAAGTGTTGGAAGGCCCCACTAGATGGACCGATGAACTGGACCGGTCAATGTGAAGACACTTGAGGGAGGCCTACGTCCAGAAGTAGACGTCTTTCGGCTGATACGATGATGATGAATAATGAACACACTAACGCATGAATATACCCTTTTTGTTTTACGTTGTATAAAAAATACTTACGTCGAGAATAAGTAAGTGTGTATTAAGTATTGCAAATTAAACAAGTATAAAATGAATGCATAGTACGAAATGAATAAAAATAAATCATCATCATCTGCCTCGCCTTGTTCCAACTATGTTGCAACAGGAAGCAGCTCGATACCAGTATTTTTGGCTGCCTATCTGACTTCCACAACCCAGTTATTACTGGGTAATACGATACTTCTTGGTAAGACAAGTTGTCAGACTTTCGGGACTTTAGCTGTAACGACCGTCAAAGCTCTACAAATGACAGCAAGGACTTAGCTTGGCTTAACATAAATATCTATACGTTAGATAATTTAATAATTTAATTTATAACCAAATATATTTCACTTTCCTTCCATACCTATCATAAACTTTTAATCTCATTAAATTTACGAGCACTTCAGGAATCAGGATTTAAAATTAAAATGTCGTGTAAAGTGGCGTTACAGATGATACAGGGAATTTATAAGCAGTACTGAAATAAAGTTAAGTACTTAAAGTAACTTTTAGTATCTGATATGTAAGTAAAGTAATTTAAATACTGTTGAGTGGCTCTGTATAGGTTACATTGCCTGTGTTGTTAATAAATAAACTAAATTAATGCTGCTGTATGAAGCATTAATTAACATTTTTCTTTATTTATTTTACATTTTTAGGGTTCCGTACCTCGAAAGGAAAAAAAGGAACCCTTATATCTTATCGCTTTGTTGTCCGTCCGTCTGTCCGCCTGTCTGTCAAGACCCTTTTTCTCAAGAACGCGTGGAGGTATCATGCTGGAATTTATATCAAATACTCAAGTCTACTGTCCCTTGCAGCGGTGAAAAAATTAAACTTCTAAGCCAACGCAATCAAAAGATACAGCCGTTTATGCCGCAAATATCAGCAAATTTTCGACACTCGCAAGGGTATCAAAACCTACAGGGTACTTCCCGTGAACTCAGAATCTTGAAATTTGGTACGAAGCAACGTTGTATAACACAGATAAAGGAAAAATTGCGAAAACCGTAAATTTTTAGTTACATCATCTAATAAAAATGTTTTTAACAATTTTTGTACGGAACCATCGGTGCGCGAGTCCGACTCGCACTTGGCCGTATTTTTTAGTATGTAAAAACATAAAAAAAATTGTAGCCCATAAGAAAGAACAGCCAGGCTGCCGGTAGTTAGAGCTCCAGCGAGAAGACATTCCGAACTATGCTTACCGTGCCCAGGAGTACTGCTTTCTAAATTAAGCCCTTGACCCAACAGCGCTTTCAGCGAACCATTTTCACAATATCATCCTCTTTGATACAATAGGCCAAACAATAAAATTTTTATTATGTGACAAAGCGTGTGCCACATAAACTTTGTTACCTGTTAACACCTTAATTTAATTTAATTTTCAATAATCTATCCATAGTCCTCACCTGCAATATAAAAAAAAACTTTTGTATAAAATGCTTTTTGGCGATGTGTTGTCTCTCTGTGATTAAATCAATTTCAATTGCTTGAAACAAGCAGAATTATAGAAAAAAAACTTCTAGATCTACGCGTATTTAGGTTGGATGTCCTGAACTAAAATTATCAGACAAATCTGGCCCTGCGAAACATCCCAGAAGCCTTTACTGCCAAATCTATGCTAGAAGCACATACATCATATTTGATAAATGTGACCGTGCGCATTTAGAGAAAAGTTCGAGCTGACAAACTTGGGAAACTGTTCACTTGCGTAAAATTTGATGGAAGCCGAATGAATATTGGAGTATTGATAAAAGGAATACGTAGTTTGCATGGAATTCAGTAACGCGGCAAAACTAATTTATCACTTGCAGATTTCTTATAAATATTTTGCTATCAATACTGCAAAAAATAAAAAATACCTGCACAAAAAGTTAATAACTGTTTCCGCCCGGGATCGAACCGGGGACCTTGTGCGAGCACACGTGATAACCGCTACACTACGGAAACTTGAAACTAGGAACTATAATTTACTAGTACCTTATTTTTAATTTTCTACTTATTTTAGTAGTATTTTTAACATTTACTAACAAAGTAACTACAGTGCAGGACATTCGTCAGTGGTAACACAAGCAGTTTGCTTTGTATTGTATTGAAACTGTACTACGCCAGCCCAAGGTTACCAATGCAAGGTCAACTATTTGAAAGAAAAAACAAAACACGTCTTAAAGCAAGAGGTTGATTCCTGAGCCGCGCAAAGTGATATTAGGTTCTCCATTAAGAATTTTTCAGAAGCAGGCACGGGATCTGGATTACGAAAAAAGGGTCGCCCCCTTTTGGACATGGGACTTAAACATTACTGGTGAAATATGAGTGTACTATTACGTTAGCCTCTGCCATACCCTTCGGAGATTACAGGCGTGTTGTTATTAAAATGCTTCTCAGTTTTTATATATTTAAAAAACACCTCCGAAATTGTAAACACGTAATTCTAATGCATATTCCAATTTTCTTACATCGATAAAAAAATTTCAACCTTAAATTTCCGACCTTACGACAAGTAGGTACGTTATAATAATGCTTTAAGACATATAATGGCTTGAGAGGTCTCAGAGTGCCATTATAATTTAAAATTCGTTATATATCAATTACACGGCGAACGTCTGCAGTCGTGATCATTACTGCTAGAGGTGGGACTTTAGTATTGTTTTGTTTTTAGTCGATAGTGAATGAAAGAAAATCGACTAATTGCAATAATTTTATAAATCTAAATTCAGAAAAAACATAACATACATAATATCATGCCTGTAATCCCTGGAGGGTTAGGCAGAAGTGTATTTTCCTAAGAGAATCTTTAAAAGTAAAATCTTATTAAAAGTTTCAAACTCTAACTCAAACCGTCAGTTAGTCAGAAAGTTGAACCTATTAACTAGTAGGTACACTTTGTAAAAAAACCGGACAAGGGCGACCCCCTTGGTCGCCGTTGTCCGGTTTTTTTACAAAGTGTACCGCACAAATTCATTTTTGTTACGCGTTTTTTTTTTTTAAAGATTTAATTACAAAATTTAATTACAAATGTATACTTTTCAGATTTTTGTTCCCGAGATAAAGGGTCTTGAGAGACGGACAGACAGACGACAACAAAGTAATCCTATAAGGGTTACGTTTTTTATTCAGAGCTAAAAAGATATAAAAATAAGCTTCCTTTTTGAAGCTATTCGCCGACGTTAAAATCGATTAGTCGATTTACTCGACTAACATTGCCGCGCGGCACATCACTAATTATCATTATCTCACTCCAGCAGATTTTAATGACCGCTCGTTCGCCGTACAGAAAATGCAACGCATTATGAAATCCCGCTGCCTAGAATGCTATTAAATGCTGCGAAAAAATATAAAATGATTTTAAAAGGGATTTTCTAACTTTTGCGAAAAAAAAAATCATTTTTAGTAGAGGGAAAGTTTGCTTGATAGATTTAAAAGCGGTCATTTATCGGTAGCATTACTATCTAAGTGTCTTCCCCTTTTTTAAGATTAATCGGAATTTATTTTTTCACTAGGTAAAGCTTAACTTACTAATTATAGACCCTCAGATATTTAAAAACACAAACCAATGCCAGTTTACACTAACACCATTATCTGCCTAGCCTTTTCCCAACTAGATTGGGGTCAGCTTCCAGCCTAACTAGATGCAGATGGATTCTAGTATTTTACATCGAGCGGCTGCCTATCTGACCTCCATAACCCAGTTAGTACTGGGTAATAAGATACCTCTTGGTAGTCAGTCATTTGTCAGTCTTTTGGTAACGACCTGTAACGACTGTCAAAGATCTACAAATGACAGCTACGACCAACGGCTTTCCAAGGCACGGAGGAAACTCAGTATATGTGGTCAGCCATCTACAGACCAACCTAGGTAAGCGCGGATTAACCTGAAAATTGGTCCAAGCGGCTGTTAAAATTTAGCCATAAACTCCTCTCTACGCTAACAAAACCTACATAATAGCCTTAAAAAAAGCACGCTGTTTGATTTTCAACTTTAAACGTGAAGCCGGTCGTCGAAAATCCAACACGGCGATTTTGAATCAAGAATACGCTTCCAAATTCGGGCATTACACTATCAAATTTCACCCCTAATAGGTACGTACCATAGCTATAGTTTACCCTCGTTTCGGAACAAGATGCACCGATCCGTCGGATCAAACTGTCATCACGTTTCTGTTTTTAGGGTGAAGCTCAATTCCAGCGGATTTGGTTTTCTTTGCACAGCACATTTCAGGTGCTTTTTGTTCGTTTCCCGCTTCAAAACGAGGAAGGAGTTACAATATGAAATTCCGTCTGTGTTATGTAAATATTATGTTGTAGAGTTATCCTAGCAATCGGTTTCGGGTACAGTTGGAAGGAAATCACCCAGATTTGGCAAATTTTTTTTGCCGGCCATCAAAAATAACCTTATTCAATCACAAAATATTTGAGATCACCCAGATAACCAAAATAAAGCAAGCCAACTAAAATAAAGTTTTAATAAAAATATTAATTATGATACGCTCTATATTCAAATAACAACTTTATTTATGTTAGCCAGCAAAAAAAAATGCCTAATCTGGGTGCTGTCAGATGTTTTGTGGTCAAATAATTTCTCGGTCAATTGCCACAGTATATTTGCTAACTGACCGCCGCCGTTTGTTTAAAAAGCCAACATCACACGGTAATTCCAGGCAATCACCTATCATAGTGTGCTGCAACAGCTTTCTCTGTGCTTTTTTGTAACAACCGTGTACTGGGATCGCCAACCCGCCTGCCAAGCGTGGCGATTATGGCAAAACCCCCCTAAAAGTCAATGTTGCGACACTTGGGGGAGGCCTATGTCCAGCAGTGGACGTCTTTCGGTGAATGATTAATGATGACCTATCATAGTACTGACCGAGCCCAATGTTGCTTAACTTCGGTGGTTGGACGAGAACCAGTGTATTCAACTGACAAGTCCAACATTATGTACCCTTATTACTTCGAAAAAGGTTCAATTAGGTTACCAAATGGGACTAAGTAAAGTTTAAGCATGTAGTATTTGTTTGTACACCTCAAGTTACAATTTCGCTGCCAGACAGTTTCGCCCCTAATCACAAGAGAACTAATACTGTCATCCGTAAACAGGTTTTGTCCCTGAATAATGCTTATCCCTAACTTTTCGGGTACACCTCTTAGTAGGTGTCACAGTAATGTCACGAGTCTGATTAGATTATACATGCTACCTACAAATGGAAAAGTTGATCAGGCTGTATACAGGGTGGAGACGACAATACGACAGTAAATTAATCTTTGTATACCTTACTATTTGTCCGGCGCAACTTCGTTTGCGTCACATTTTCCCCGTTTTCGCAACATTTTTCATTGCTGCTCCACTCCTATTGGTCGTAGCGTAATGATATATAGCCTATAGCCTTCCTTGGTAAATGGGCTATCTAATACTGAAAGAATGTTTTGAATCGGACCAGTAGTTTCGGAGCCTATTCAATGCAAACAATCAAATCTTTCCTCTATAAAAAATTAGTTTAGAAGATGTTCCCAGTCGACAGACAAAAAATCTATGAAATGTTAAAGTGGCAACGGGTCGGCATTATAAAGTACATTTTTGTTGGTTTCAGTTTCCTGTCCAACGGGATTCATCTGAATATCAGAATTTACAAAGTTAACCTTACACCTTCCTTTAAAATCTTTCGAAGTCTCATGGATAACAAGATTTTCGTTCCTTTGTATTTCGTTCATATAGCTTCGAGCGATTTTTAAATAAAAGATTCACGTTCGTCGGCACAAGTTCAAGAATAATAACTCTTTTTTTATTACCGATAAGCTCTAAAAAATCTTACACGCAATATAGTTTTCAAAGAAAATAAAACGTTGCTACATAAAATGTTAACAATAAAAAAGAGTAAAGAATTCTACAGACGTTTTGTTAGTATTGTGAGAATAAAGAAATGAAGATCAAAATATTACGTATTGCTCAAAGTGCTGTATTTTTTGCTGTGGTAAAAGAATTTTTACTTATTTGTTCGATATGTACCTAATTTTGTATCTCTAGTAACTTTTTAGGGTTCCGTTGCTCAATGGCAAAAATTGGAACGCTTTTAGATTCAGCCTGTCCGTCTGCCTATTGTCTGTGTGTCACAGCCATTGAACTTCAAGACCATTTGCACCCTTGTAGTACGGGTACTGGGAACCGAAACATAACCATTACATAACCCGGTCGCACATTTCATTGCACCTCCGTACGCTGGAACAGTCAATACCAAAATATTCCCACCGACGATGTGCGCTCTATTGTACTTTAGGGGTATGGAGAACAGGGTGTAAACTTCTTCATTTTCGACAGAAAATGGAGGATCCTCCGACTAGACGGGTGTTATGTCTGGTGCTGCCTTTGTGTCTGTTACTGCCCAACAGTCGTTGTCGTGTTTTTCTGCATAGTTTTTCAAGTCACGTATAACTCTAACTGCGCGATTTAGGATTTTGATGCTAGTTCTTCAGTTGTGTCATAGATGGCGCTGTATTGCTTTTTTGAAGTGCCGCTTCATGACCTAAAGCATTGGGTGCAGCATAAAACGCCACCGCGTATTATTTCGACGATTTCTTTAAAATAAAAGCTAAAACAATCTTCACAAACGATACCTACCTCTTTTAAGGCATGATTGTGCCATTCTCTGCCAAGCTTCCCAAGAGCTACCTATACTGATTGCATTAAATATGTAAACTCTTAAACGGGTTTTGCCTTCATACCTACTGTATTTTTCTGCGATATCACGAAACTTACCCTGTACATACTGTATGTAAGAACCAACGAACCTATTTCTTTTCTAGCTTCCTAAGGTGGATATGCATAGGATGCAAAGAAAGTGTATCTCATTCTCTTTCAGCTTTAACAGATTTTTTGATATTTGTTAGAACGTGTATTATTCTTAAAATATTCTCAGAATACAGGGTACTGGCAGATATACATATATTATGACACTTGCGCTAAAACGGTTACCACACATAGTTTTTTTTTAGGTTACTCTAACAAAACTGCTGTTTCCTAGAAAACTACACCGTCTCTTCCACCTTGTTTACTATATTTTTCTCACAACATCAATATCACCGATATCATAACCGGCAGCCTTGTTCCATCCAGTACTGCGTATAGGCCCTTTATGCCATGCTTGCCTCCCCAGTTGGTCGAGCCTACCATTTTAACGCTATTGAATTTTGAGGTTTATGTTTTTCTAGATATCATACTGCATCTTCTTAACTTTCTCCAGAAAAAATCTTCAAACTATTTCTCGATGTTTCAGCTGAACTCAGCTCGCGGGCATCGTTCAAACTAAAGTTTAAAAATTACGGAAAAGTCGCTTAAAATTTCCGAAATAAAAGATCTAATTAAACAGGTCCTTTGCTACAATCTATGTAAGTTTTTACAAAGGAAAAAAACGATAAATGTGAATATATATTACTTTCAGATTGGTATGCAGACTTCTAATGTGGAAGCATCAAACGAGACGATCAAGTTCTTTGATGAAATGGATACCGTGATGCTAAGGTACGGTAAAGGAATGAATATGTTAGGCCGCTTTAAGGCAATTTCAACTTACGCAGTTTAAGACTTGTAGTATTATGCGATTACGAACAGTGGACCACAAGAGAGTATTAGAGTAGAGGAAAACCAAAGATACGATGGATGACTGTGTGAAGGATGATATGGCAAGATATGAGATGTCTGATGAGATGACGAGTAATTGAGAAGTAGGTATGAAAGAAGAAGACATTTATTTATTTATTTTATTTAACAATTTATGTACACACTAAATACAAAAAAGAAGAAAGGAAAAGAAAATAGGTACAAAGGTGATGCTTATTTCTAAAGAAATCTCTTCCAGCATACCTGCGAAAGGAGATACTAAAAAATTTAAAAAACCCCCGACACCAAAAAACCTCTAAAAATCCAAAAATAAATTAATCCAAGCGTCGTAGCGTCGTGGGTCCGCTTCGTTCTGTGCTTGTACTAAGCGGTCTTCTTAGCGGGGTCTTCTTAGTCGGGGGTTTTTTAAATTTTTAATTTAATTTTTTTTCGTGCTTTTTAAACTTATATTAATTTTTCTTAGCCTTGACTGTCCCACTGCTGGCCATAGGCCTCCCCCCTTTCATTTCAATTTTCTCAGTGTTGCGTCTCTTCTCGCTAATTAACGAAACCAAGGAAAGATATAAATTAAAAAAAGTTATTTTGGGGGGAGGGGGGGTGCACCCCACCACTCAGCAATGCCCATGGTGACAAGCGACAACATTTCAAATCGACTACCTGTGAAAGTTGTTTATATCCCTTCATCAACTAGAAAAGTGGTGATTATCTTCAAACGGCTGAGCAGATTTTCTCGAAACATAGCTAAGAACACTCTCGATTAAAATACCTTTCAAACGACACCACTTTTGTCAAAATCGGTTCATCCGTTTAGGAGCTATGATGCCACAGACAGACACACAGATACACAGATACACAGATACACCGATACACAGATACACACGTCAAACTTATAACACCCCTCTTTTTTGGTCGGGGGTTAAAAAGGCTGGCAATACTAAAGTCAACACGTCTATCAATTTCTTTCCATAATTTTCAACAATTTAAATTTTTAAACAGTTTATTTTTTTAAGTTTGATACCAGATTTTAATACTAAAATAAATTATATATCTATATATCTCCGATCACACCACAAAATTCAAGAAATATCCATAGAAATGCTGAAAAGAAAAAACTGGTCCCAAAAATGACATGTGTGAATTTGACATGCATGTCATCTATGAAAACCCCTTAAATAAAAACATGAATTGAAGACGATGTTTACAAGATCAGCTGCTCGAAAAGCACTCCTACCACCTCCGGACTCGTCGCCCCGCTCCGCCTCGCCGCCGCCGGAACCCAGCCTCACCGTGAGTGCTGTGACGCCGGCCGTGGCAGTTGCGTCGAGCGACAGCGACGAGTACTTCTCTCCGCCCACGACGCCACCACCTGCTCGTCGACGGGGAGGACGCCGGCCGCCGGACGGTTTAGGACCTCGAGGCCCACCGGCCTCTGATAGGGTCCCAGCTCCCGGCGGAAGTGTGCAGCGCATGAGATGGACTCAAGCCATCAACGAGAACGTCATGCGCTCATACTATGGGGCTACAGAGGGAGGAAACAACCTGACTGCGTACCGTGTTCGGATGCTCTCTCTGTTTCAGGTGCTTGAGCCAGCTGTCAACGTGTCGGCGCAACGATTATCGGATCAGGTGCGGGTCATCCAACGTAATCATATGTTGGACGACACCGTACTTGATCGCTTGCGAACTGAAATGCAGAGTAGTCACGTCATTGTCCCTCCGTCGCAGGCTGTGGATCCACCACAGTCTAGTCAGTTATTTAATCGCGCTGACGAAGTGAGTAATGACGTGGCTACTAATGTAAGTACCCAATGCAGTGAGGAAATGAGGAGTGCTTTGGAAGGTGCGATTCGAGAATATCGGTACATGTCGCCTGAACTTAGACCACGCTTACCTCGTTTGCCCATGCATAACAGAAATAGGGCGCTGGTGGCTGTTCTGGATTCGCAGTTATCAAACTATTTTGATAGCTGCGAAGACCTCACTGATGCTCACTCAATCCTGTATTGTGCGGCTGTAGCGGCATGTCGTGTAGCTCATGTCAAATTTTCTGATGACAGAGCTACACGACCTAAACCTGCCGTACCGGCTTGGCAATGCAGAATTGAGCGACGTATTAGTGGGGCCAGAACACTCATCGGCAAACTGATCTGCTTCAGGGAGGGCAACAATCGCCCTCGAGTGATGCGCTTTGTGAGGCGGGCATTTGCGGGTACTGATATTAGTCCTCGAGACTATATGTCCCGTATCACAGAGCGCATCGACTTCCTGAAGCAGAAAGTGTATGCATGGGCAAACCGTATCCGTAGGTATAAGCGGCGGGTGGAACGATACACTCTGAATCGCACATTCCAAAGAGATGAAAGGTGGGTTTATAGGACTTGGGAGCGACCGGACCAAGGTGTGTCTGACACGCGCTTACCGGATGATGACGCCATGTGCTCGTTCTGGCGCAGCATCTGGTCGGTGCCTGTCAGCCACACCGAGGGTGAATGGACTCGGGTGGTCGAGCGAGTGTGCGATCCAGTTCCAGAAATGGGGGCTATCACTATCAGCCCCCAAGACGTAGCTCGTGCAGTCCGTCCGTTACCTAACTGGAAATCTCCAGGGCCGGACGGGCTGCACAACTTTTGGATTAAGTGGATCCAAACGTCGCACGCTCGCTTGGCGGCCCTATTCCAGTCAGCCTTAGAGTCAGGGTCGCTGCCCGAATTCCTGACTACTGGAATAACTCACCTGCTCCATAAATCGGGTAGTACTGCGGAGCCCAAAAACTATAGACCGATAACCTGTCTCCCGACAGTGTATAAAGTTCTTACATCCATTTTGAGAGCTAAAATTAGCAAACACATTGATGACAATTCGATCATGTCCGCTTCTCAAAATGGATGTAGGAACGGGTCCCGCGGTACTAAGGAGCTGCTCCTCATTGATATGGCCATTAACCAACAGGTTCGGCGTTCCCGAAGGGATCTGTCGACATGTTGGATAGACTATAAGAAGGCCTACGACTCGGTGCCACATACATGGCTCATGAGGGTGCTAGAATTGTATAAAGTTGATGCAACTCTGCGTACCTTCCTGATGTCGTGTATGGGGCAATGGAGGACAGTCCTTCGCTATCCAGGATGTCGGCATATCCAAGGGAACAGCGAACCGATAAGGATAGAGCGAGGTATTTTTCAGGGCGATAGTTTGAGTCCGCTTTGGTTCTGCTTAGCCTTGAATCCTCTAAGCACGCTGCTGGAGGATTCAGGTCTGGGCTTTCGGTTGAGGAGAGGTGGTCAGGTTATATCTCACCTTCTTTACATGGATGACCTGAAACTCTTTGCCCCCAACAATTTGCAACTGATGGAGCTACTGAAGGTAACAGAAACTTTCAGTAGCGCCATCAGGATGGAATTTGGTGTGGACAAATGTGCGGTCATGCATGTAAAGCGAGGGGGGATTGTGGAATCTGCGGGAACCCAGCTCTCAGATTCCATAAATCTTAGATCCCTCTCAGCAACCGAAACCTACAAGTATTTGGGTATGTCGGAAGCGCTGGGCATCAATGCTGTTGACGTGAAGCAATCGTTGAAGGAGCGCTTCTTTGGCCGCCTGAGAAAAGTATTTAATAGTCTTTTATCAGGCGGAAATAAGGTGCGTGCCTTCAATGGTTGGGTCATGCCGGTTTTGATGTACTCTTTCGGCGTACTCAAATGGACTCAAACAGAACTAGACGCCCTGGATAGGAAGGTCCGTACATTGTTGACGGCATATCGAATGCATCACCCACGTTCTTCGGTTATGAGACTGTATATCCCGCGGAGTTGTGGAGGTCGAGGCTTTTTAAACGCCAAGACTCTCCACAATCGCGAGATATGCAGTCGCAGGGAATATTTCCTAGAAGCCGACGTGGGGATGCATCGAGATGTGGTCGCGATGGACAAGGCCCTCACCCCGCTCTCCTTGGCTAAAGAGAACTGGCGCAAACCTGCAGTGCTTGACACTAATGACCGCAGGGAAGTATGGCAGAGTAAGGAACTTCACGGACGCTACTTCAGTGCCCTGCATGGGCCTGATGTAGACCATGCAGCGTCCGTAGCCTGGCTACGTTCCGGGGAACTCTTTGGAGAAACCGAAGGTTTTGTTTGTGCAATTATGGATGAAGTTATGATGACGAAAAACCACCGGAAATTTATTGTGAAGGATGGCACGGTTGACATATGTCGGGCATGCCACCGTCCGGGCGAATCGATCCGTCACATTATCTCTGGGTGTTCTCGTCTAGCTAACGGAGAATACTTGCATAGACACAACCTTGTAGCCAGGATTATCCATCAGCAACTTGCTCTGAAATACAGCCTTGTTGAATCGGAAGTGCCGTACTATAGGTATGTGCCCGACCCAGTTCTCGAAAATGGCAATATCACACTGTATTGGGATCAATCCATCATCACTGACAGGACTATTGTAGCCAATAAGCCTGATATAGTGGTGATGGATCGATCAGAGCGGCGCGCAGTGATTGTTGACATAACGGTTCCACATGACGAGAACCTCGTGAAGGCCGAGAAAGATAAACAAATCAAGTATATTGACTTGGCTCGCGAGGTTGTCGACATGTGGCCTGTTGACTCAGCAATCATTGTGCCGATAGTCGTATCAGCCAATGGCCTAATTGCCAAGAGCCTCGACCAATATCTGAAGAGGCTCTCGTTAGGCAGCTGGATCAAGGGCTTGATTCAGAAAGCGGTACTCCTGGACACGGCTCGTATTGTTAGGAGGTTCCTCTCTCTGGAGCCCTGACCGCCGGTAGCTTGGACCTTGTTCCCGATACCGGTGGGCTACTATTTTTATATTTTTAAATGTTTTTATATTTTTTATTGATTTTATGTAAGAATATTTAAAAATGTAAAAAATATGTTATAGAAATGAATAAACGGAATATAAATAATGATGTTATCACCGCATGACGAAAATCTCGTGAAAGCTGAGAAAGAGAAACAGATAAAATATCTCGACTTGGCTCACGAGGTTGTCGATATGTGGAATGTGGACTCGGCTATCATTGTGCCGATTGTCGTAACGGCCAATGGCCTTATGGCCAAGAGCCTCGACGAACATCTGTCGAAGCTCTCACTTGGCAGTTGGATCAAGAGCCAGATTCAGAAGGCAGTACTCCTCGATACGGCCCGTATTGTGAGGAGGTTCCTGTCTCTGCAGCCCTAACCACCGGTAGCTTGGACCCTGCTCTCGTTACCGGCGGAAACCTGTTTTTTATATTTTTAAATGTTTTTTGTTAGTTTTTTTTGGAAGAAATATGTAAACATATAAAAGATAAGATGATAGATAAATAAAGGAAATATAAATAAAATTAAATAAATACATAAGCAACTATGACGGAATGGAAAGATAATGTTCTTTCACTCTTCTCTTGAAAACTGCAATAGTTTGGCAGTCCCTTATGTCAGGGGGCAGTGAATTCCACAACCGCACAGCGTGTACAGTGAAGGAGTAGGAGTAGAAATCGGTTGAATGGGGAGGGGATTTAAGGAGTTTCCTAAGATGCGACCTGCAAGGTGCATCTGAAGGACGGGAGTAGGAAAAGCGTTCCCGGAAATAGGATGGCGCTTTTGGGTTATGAAGGATGTTAAATAGCAGACACAATATCCGAGAGTTCCTGCGAAGTCGAATTGGGATCCAAATGAATATGTTGCGAAAGTTGGAAACATGATCATACTTCTTAAGGTTGCGCCAACATGCTGCTACATGCTGCGCCAACGCCAAATAAATTGAGACCAGGACAGAAGAATGATGATGAAGCACAGTGGACCACAAGTCAATGATAACAGTTTTAGCTGGCCTAACGTAGTACGGTAAAGTAGTACGTAACGGAGTTTTAATAGAATGTGAAGCCATCTAACCTATACTTACTGGTTTTGTTACCACCGTCGTGCGGCCGACAGTTATACGCACGGCAACCAATCAAGCTACGCAAAACAGATTTATGAGGATCTCTGATTGTAATGAAAATCTATAAGAAGCAAAGCCATGTTATACTGGAAATATAAAGCTTGATGTCTCGCCGTGTGTACTATAAAAAAATAATATTGAAATGCCAATGGCAGTTACAAAATGTGGTTTTTGTGGTGTGTACTATGCTGAGCAAAAGAAAGCACTTTGTAAAAAATAATCAAGGTGGAGTGCTATCATACCAACATATTGCTGACGCCAAACAGCATTGCAGAGTTTTTGTTTAAAGTACGGCGGTTAATTGCAGATACACGAGACAGAGCATGTCAGTGCCGAATTAAATATGCATTAATTCCCCACAATATGCATGAACACCCACGTTTGTGTGTTAAGTGCCAAGCGTTTAACATATCGCGCACTGGATTGGCAATTTAAACTTTTTAATATTTGCAATTTTTTTAACGTCCCTAAAGCAAACTACCGCCCAACTTTTAATTTAATTCCGCTGAGTTTGACACATTTTGTAATAAAATAACATGTCGTGTGTGAAAATGTAATTAATTACTGTAAACACAGTGTTTAAAATATGATATATGAAGTGTGATTTTGAAAAATTGGACATTGTTGGTTTAGAACGGTCAGCATGCGCGGTTAACCCTACGTATACGACCTAAACCAGCCATACATGCCGTATGGCAGGCAATACAGGATTGAGCGACGTATTTGTGGGGCCAGAGCTGTCATCGGCAAAACTAATCTGCTTCAGGGAGGACAATTATACTGGTCCTAGAGTAATTGCGCTTTGAGAGGCGGGCGTTATATCAGCGGTAATATCAGTCCTCGAGACTACATTTCTCATATCTCTGTGCGCATCGACTTCCTGAAGCAGAAAGTGTACACGGAAAAAAAGGATTTCTTCAACTAATGTAAATTGATTTAAACCAAGCTAATATTAGTTCATATATAACCAAACCGATTGTTCTCTTAAATTCAAAACTCCGTGTTCTTAGAAATATAACTTTGGGTTAAACAAATATTAGTTATAACCAATGAAAACTAACAATTTACTTTAAAATAGTATTATTTTAATTCAAAGAGCGGAGATTTCTTCACTGAAGTCGTTATATTGTCTTGAAGTTCAAAATAGCATATTTACTTCATATGAGACAACCTTTTACTTTATTTCAAGAATATAATTTATTTTATTATAAAACTGACACTTTTAGATTAAAATGATACCGATTGTTAATTAAGAATATAGTTTTATTCAAATAAGAATAGTTGTCTACATTAGAGATTGTGACGTTTAAATCGAGAAATTTATAATATTACGAGGAAAAAACTAAATCTTACATTGAAATTTCCGATGCTCGACTCAAATTGATAACAAATTTGAACGAAAATAATGAATAATACTATTTCAAGAGTACGGTGTTTTTGAAAGGAGAGTATAGTACCTATTAATACACTTTAACCAAGACACCTTATCGTTTAAATTAAAGAAATAGAACTCTTAAACAGAAAATGACTATTTTCTATTAAAATGATGTAATATTAATTGAAAATAACTGCTATTTTGGTCCAATATGTATATTCTATTGTATTGATTGAACATTCAATAAAAGTCTTCTACAAAAACAATCGTGATATTCATTCAAATAAACCCGGATCTTGAACCGAACCACTATTGTATCTCACTGAAATATCAGTATATTCAACTAAAATGATTATTATTTTGATCTAAAATACAAATTTAAGATCATATTCTTGAACCGAACTTTTGTTGTATCAAATCAAGTCATGAATATAATTCAATCAAAATAATTATTAGTTTTGATTTAAAATACCAATTATTTTAACTAATTATAATTATATCTTGGTTTGATAACATAATTCGTGGGTTCAAGAGTTTGGTTTATTTAAATGAATATCACGTTTGTTTGTATGAGAGACTTTATGTTTCAATAAAAAATATGAAATTCTTATTCGTTGGGGGAATAATTTAAGTAAAACCAGTCATACGATATAATCACTATTTGTTTTATTTCTTTGTAAAATTTACATTATTGTATTAACTTAATCATTCAATTTATAAACTAATAATAATATATAAGATGATATACAAACGTTTAGGCATTGCACATATGACTTTTAAGAATTTTTTTTCTGTGATACAATCTATTGCACCCACTCATGGGACAGGTATAATAATCACTAACATTATGGAAAAATTTCAAATGGAATGAGTACTTCTTAAAATCAGTAAAGACATTTCCACATTTAGGACAAATCATATTGAAAACTTTTTAATATTTATGTAAGTTTAAAAGGTCAAACATAAAATATCAGATATATATGGAGCAGGTATGTCATACTTAGTCGTGATTGTGTAAACACATTGTTAAATTATCAGCATTATATGCTGCACTTGCTTTGTAATGTTATGTATTAAATAACTGATACAATTTAAACAATGTGTCAAAGTAAAAACGTTTCCACATTTAGGACAAGACAAACCACATTGAAAACTTTGTATTGTATATGTATGTACCTATATATTATGTTTGACCTTTTAAACTTTTAAAAGGTCAAACATAATATATCTGATATATATGGAACAGGATTGTCATACTTAGTCGTGATTTTGTAAACACATTGTTGAATTATCAACATTATACATTACTTGCTTTATTATATTTTGCATTAAATACCTGATATGATTTAAAAAATGTGTCAAAGGCAATCAGCGCTGAGTTAAATGTGTATTTTATCTCATCAATCACAAGATAAAATTGTTGGCAATTTTGGATACTACCAAGTAATATCAGGTAAGGCTGCACTGATTCCCGTTGTCTTCGAGCCTCTTCTTTCCTTTCTTCAACAGTCTTGTTTATATCTCCAGGATTCTGAAAGATATGAATTTTTTACTTATTTGTACATAATTCTCACTACCTATTAATGATGAAAATACTAATAATTAAAAAAAAATACTATAGGCAAACATTTAACCACTTTCTCACTTGACTATAGGCGAAGATGGAATACGTAAATTACATATACAAATATAGGTACATTATTTTTTGATGTGTAACATCTCTCCTCCTGCTTTCCTGTGGTAGTTATTTCGTAAAAAGGGATGGAAGTATTTAACAGGAAGCCGGAACGGGAACCGCACGCTATTTGATTTGACCAATGAGAGCGCGCGGTGGTGATGTCAGATGTTACACATCATAATATGCGACTAAATAGGTAACTTACATCGACAATGACTACAATGCTATCTAAGCATTCGCGTACTGAGAATTTTTTCTTTTTTGACGATCTTCCTTTTGGTGGAACTAAATGCGCCATCAAAGTCAATTCCGTGGGAATTTTTTCATCTGAAATACATAACATCAAAACATTGTAAAAGAAAACCGGTGAATTGCGTCAACTGAGTTGAATGAAATAACCTTGAATATGATGCAGTCACACGATTTTTTTTTTTTTATTCATTCTCTAGCCCCACAATAAGTCCAAATATCGCGGGTGCCGGCAATATTTACGTCACACAAACCAGAAACAAAGGAAGGGAAGGAAAATAATGCTCTTTCCAGGAATCGAACCCAGGCCCTTTAGCGTAAAGCAAAGACAAAAGACCACGACAATCACTGCGTCAACTGCGTAATTTTCAAAAGCTCAAGCCCGTTGCAGGTTTAAATTCAACAGAACCTGCTCAGAACATGCATATGGCATGCTATATGACTTGGCCATCATGGCTTCATTTCCGATTGACTAAATAGTATACAAGTATTATTTGTGTATAAGATGTTGTTTACCATCAGAGTCCAAACGGCTTAACGACATGAATAGGTCCTCTTTGTAGTCGTCGGATTTTATTTCACATTTCTTAAGTTCAAATATTTTTTTACAAAATGGTTGCCAATTTTTGGTAAAGTTGTCGCGTTTATCGGGGTATAAGAAACTGAAATCAGCATCAATCTGAAAAATAGTTGTTCATTTTAAATAGAGTATTCACCATCGTCTTATTTCCCATCATTCCACACATGCAGGCAACCCTCCCGATCAAAACCATCCAATGAGTAGTATGCCTAATTATATACACCCCCAACTCAAATTAGTGTTGTGGTCAGAAAATAATAAACTCTTAGAGGAGGTTGTAGATTATTTTCATATTAATTTTTAGTATCATAGAACAATCATGCAAAATTTAACATTTCGAAACCATTCCTTAAAAGTTGTAAGGATTCCAAGGATGTATGAGGCTCTTTCAGGGCAGTAAGTGTTAGTGTTATAGGCAGTTAAAGGAATTTATGTGTGGTGTTAGCAATGTAAGGTGGTTTTTTCCATGCTCTCAACCAAAGTCAAAGTCACACCACACCTTAAAAATCGTGTAGTTGATAGATTATTACCAAGCCCGACAAACAAACACAATATAAGTAATCTAGTATAGAAGGATCTCACCTAACATGTGGTTCAATAATAAAAGTAGATAAAAATAACTGGTTCATTTCTGTGGAGAGAAATTTGAAATAATATTGTAAAACTATAGACTAAGAAATGACAGGCACTAGGTATAATACTTACTAGCTCCATTGATCTTGGACAGTTCAAAACATTCCAATCTTCTATAAAATCTCCAACATTGGTGTAATCTTTTTGGTGTCGGTATTGAGCTGTTGACTTCCATCTACATAATACTTCATCCCATGGATCTTGGTGGTGTTTTAACCATTCCACATCTTCTTTTATTTCTGCCGTATCTAATTTAAACACATGTAACAACAAGCTTATTAATTAAAAAATATTATTAAAAAACACGACAGCACTGCCAAGAAAATTTATAGCCTGTGTCACTCGGGATGATGTAAGGATTCTAACGATACCCCATACATCCAAATCTGTTCAGGCAATTAAGTTTTGGTGGAACAAAGAAACTCACACACATACATGAACCTAAAATACATTACACTCCTTTTTTGGGGCAGTCATGTAAAAAAAAACACTCCCTATAACAATTTATTCAAAGGGATGATTATAAGCCCTAGATTATGGCAGCCCCCCTCCACATGCAAGTGGCGTGCGATCGGCAGAAAAAGTATGTACCATATTATACAGTAGGTAGGTAACTAGGTACTGTACCAAAAACTATAGAAATTATTAGAAATACAATAGTCAACCTATGATACGATATAACAAGATCCTCTGCACTCCACGTGCGAAAATACTTTAAAATTAGGAAAATAGCAGGAATAGGTAGGTACTTACCTATATTTTTTTGATCGCTGGAAGACCACTAAAACTGTCTACACACAGTACCTAAGTAACTAGATCTAGGAAATTAATTGTAGTTATAACACCACTGTCACTGTCGCTGTTCACTCCAAATAGGCAATTTACATAAATTTATCAAAAACAAACGACTAGGCTGACTGACGATTCGACGAAAAAGAACAAAATCTCTTGTGCATTGTGCAACAGTGCAACGCAAAACTAGGGAAGGGAAACCCCTCCCGCGCAATCATCATACAATTATCCGTTAATTCGTTTTTTGAAAGTCCGATTATAATCATTAGCACAGAGATAAACATTCTACTTAGCCAAATAAGTGATATTAATAATATTAATAATTAATATCACATATTTGGTTAAGTAGAATTAAAATTATTAATAAAAATAAGTTATTTGGTTATGTAGACAATTATTTCGAATCGAATAAAAAGAAGCAGAAGTAAAATAAAACAACGACGAATGCTAGGCGCATAATTATTGACAATGTTCCTAAATTTTAGAATGCTTATAAGCGACTCAAAAGAATAGACAGAGCTCACGATATAATTACATCAGCTATAAATATAATCATTTATTCGTAAAGAGATCCCACTTAGTTACCTCACATAATTATTAGGATCATATTATTATCTAAGGTGAGATGGTCTGATCTAATAATAATACAATGATCTACATATTATTATGTAGATACTGTAAGAGTAATGAAGATTTATTTTTATTATAAATAAAATTATTAGTAATACCTTAACCTTCACAAAATAAGTTGTAGGTACGTTTCCTAATTTGTAACCAGACTAGCAACCCGCCCCGACTTCATCCGGGTTAAACAAAGAGAGGAATCAATTTATTTTAAAACTTTATGGTAAAACACTACTATTTAGCCAGTTTTAATGAATTTCATTTTCAAACAATTTAAATTTATTAATTCTAAATAACGAGGTCTTCAAATAAGTATTCCGGAACAATTATGAAGTTTTGCAACTGGTAAGAAAATAGTTTGGACGATCACTTATAAAAAGATTACAAAAAGTATTGTCGTCCCACTTCTGTGTAACCTCTATTACATTGTGTCGTCCATATTGGTTTATGATTGTTTGAATCTGTGAACAAGGTATTTTTTATCCATTAAAGACAACCTGGTTTAAGTTTCACTTACATCCTATAGTTACACTCGGTTGATTTACTACAATCGAAAATTCGGATGGGGCTGGGTCAGCGCAAACGGCCGTTCGTTTAACGTGAAACGTCTATAACAGAGAGTCACGTTTAGTGTTAAAGAATGAAATAAATAATAATAATAATATAATAATAATTATTTATTTCGAACAACTGTGTTCAATACAAATGGAAAGGTAAAAATCATATATTAATAAAATTAATTAATTATGTCAGTAAAATTATCAATTAAAATTATTATCTACAGCATAGTTTAGACCACTGCTTTAGACAAGTAAAGCAGTGGCCCAAAATTACAGATATAATCTCATTGCCAGACTTAAAGAGCGAGTCTCTAAATCTGGCAATGCGATGTCGGATCACCGCATCTAGCGTCGGCACGCGCGCCTCCGCGAACATCGTGGATGCACTGCACCACCGCGGCAGGCGAAACATAATGCGGAAACAGTCGTTGTATTGAACTTTAAGAGTTCGATAAGTTTCCGTCTTATATCTCGCCCACAACTGCGGTGTGTACAGCGCAGTACAATACGTTTTGAAAAGTATAACCTTTGAGTCATCGGAACAACCACCAAATTTTCGAGCCAACATATTGGCTCTTACAGCGAGAGCCCTCCTCTCCCTGTCGATGTCGAGCTCGTCCTCCAGGTTAGAGGTCAGTAAGTGCCCCAGATACCGGAAGCTGTTGGTGTATTGGAGTGCCTTCCCGTTCAAGAGGAGAGGAAGCCCCATACAGTTCGGCCCCCAAACACCACTGCTACCGACTTCTCCACGTTGTAGATCAGGTTCTGGGCGGCCGCATAGTCCTCACATTTTGCCAATAGCACCCGCATAGCGCTGATCGAGGGGCTCAGTAAAACCATAAAAACAAGATTGATTTTGATCTAAATATTTTAATTCAATACTGACACATAATGTAGGTTGTGCGTAAAATCTTATATTATTAAAGCCCCGCTCGTTTATATTCGCAGATATTGGGGTACCTATGCGTGGTCCATATACCCCTATTTCGGACAATTGCCAGATATAAATTTCCGGCTGGCTCTAGCATGGGCCGACATATTGATTTTTTTGCATAATTCTTACACTGCCTGATTATCTTTACGTATAAATAATGTCCAAATTATTTCTATAAATTGATCGTTACTTACAAAATGTACAAATACACGAAAGAATCCCCGCGCTATCACGTGTGAGTCGTGAGACTCGTGAGTTACACAGAACAGAAGGAAGCAAGAGCGCCGAATCGCCGATTTCGATCATTCTTCGCAGTGCCACTCGGCCCCGATGCAAACTCAATGTCATATCATAACAGTAAGCTGATTATTTATGCTAAACAATGACATTGGGTTTTAATTTCAAAGATTAATAGTTTTGTCATGATATGACGTTGTAGACCATTCGTTACGGTCCACTTTTCTGACCTGGTATCCGTATGTTTGGGTGTGATTTTAAAGACGCTTTGAGTCAAAAATCAAAAACAATTGTTTTTATTAAAGCTCTTTTGCTGTTTAGATGCATGTATAATCTGATCCGAAAAAAATTGTTTGATCGTATATTCGGAAGATCAGTAGCACATCCCATCCCTAGTTTTAGATAGCACATCGTACAAGCCTCTTATTGGTCATTAGTTTGTAACGGCTATTATAAAATCGTCTTGATCGAAAATGGCTATTATTTTGTTAGAATACTTTTGAAGTCTTCATTCAAGATTTCCATGTTCTTGTCTGAAAATGGGCCGTTTTTATGTTAGAAGATTTTTTGAAACAAATAAGTAAGTAAAATTAATTAGGCCATCACTAAGTTGATAGGTTCAAGGTCGATGTCTTGCATATGGCGGTCGTTATGTTATTTACTATAAATATTTAACAATAATGTAGCCAATTGTATATGTAGGTAGGTATTTCATAAACTAGGTAGGTATACCTAATCGCAAGTAGAGGGGCTTCTTTTTTTAGGGTTCCGTAGAAAAATGGCAAAAACGGAACCCTTATAGATTCGTCATGTCTGTCTGTCTGTCTGTCTGTCTGTCTGTCTGTCTGTCTGTCTACTGTCCGTCCGTATGTCACAGTCACTTTTTTACGAAACTATAATACCTATACTGTTGAAACTTGGTAAGTAGATGTATTCTGTAATTTCACACAAAAATAGAAAAAAAACAAAAAATTTTGGGGTTCCCCATACTAATAACAGAAACTAAAATTTATTTTTTTCATCAAACCCATACGTGTAGGGTATCTATGGATAGGTCTTCAAAAATGATATTGAGGTTTCTAATATAATTTTTTCCTAAACTGAATAGTTTGCGCGAGAGACACTTCCAAAGTGGTAAAATGTGTGTCCTTAAAACTAAAAAAAATATAGGTATGATGTACTTACTATGTAAACTTCCACCGAAAATTGGTTTGAACGAGATCTAGTAAGTAGTTTTTTTTTTTATGTGGTCTGGTACGGAACCCTAAATGTGCGAAGTCCGACAAGCACTTGGCCGGTTTTTTTTTACGTTATATGTTTTTTTATAATGTGAACCTGTTTTTTAGGTACTTCTACATAATAGTAGTATGTAAAATCATAAAATAATTGCTGTGCCCCGCGGCTTCGCTCGCGACTATGATGATGATTATACGAATCGGAATAAAAAGTAGGTAGGTACCAACCTAACCCTAAGTCCATCCTGTCTTTCTCCATACTTTGTCTTTCTTCTACTAAATTTCATCAAGATCCGTTATAAGCTGTTTAGCCGTAAAAAACGTAATAAACAAACAGTCAGAGGCACTTTCGAATTTATAATATTAATAGCTGATTCCGCGGTGTTACCCGCATTCATGATGATGATAAAAATGATCTTGAGTGTTATTCTAGGTCATATCTATATTTATAATTTAAGTACTCTAAATGTCAGCCGAATCGGTTTAGTAGTTCTTGTGTGAATTATAATATGTTTGTACCTACATTCACACAAGAATGTGTGTGTCGGTATGTATTAGGTATATTATTATACACCGACACACACATACGTACCTACCGAAGAACTTTCACATTTAAAATAGTAAATAGTAATATATTATGTAGTATGGATTGTATGTTATTTTACGTAAGTAGGTATGTTCCTATAGTCACTCTTCGAAGCTAGATTTTGTAAGTAAGTTCCTAGGTAGTTAGGTGTCTAGATCTTGTTATTTATACCTATATTATGTAGGTAAGATACTTATATGCATAACTATACCTACCTAGGTATAGATAATGTTGTTTTGTTGTAGGTTGGTATGCACGAAGGCATATGTAGCAATCAAAATCTGTTGTGTGGTACAGAATAAGTTAGCGGAGAAACAGACAGAGGCAGATAGCGACGTTGTTTACTATTTAGAGAAGAGAAGATAATTATATACGGATATCTTTTTACTTGATATTTACAAAAATGTTTTTACTCTTTTACATTATTTACAAACTACAAATATATCTAAAATAATAATAAAATATGTACAAATATCAAAATTACAGGGCGTCAAAAAATTCGTCCACATCGCTGTCAACAGGAAAAGTGCCCAGAACGCTGGCCGCATTGCCACGTTGGATGGCAATGCTGATTCTTTGGGCAAAAAAAAGGCCAGCCTTCTGGTCACGTGAAGAGTCGACCAACCGTTTAGCGATATCTCGATACAGAAGGTGGGCACTCGGGCCCCATGGCCCTAGTGTTTCAACCCCAAACGGCTCAAACACATAATTACCAATTAAGTTATTGTATTTGCGCCGTTTAAGGTTTTCAGCACCTGCAGCAGCAGCCCCAGCGCAGCTCACCGTGCTAGGAAGATGGGATGGCGCAAGGGTGTCGACGCAAGTCGCATCCCACACCAAAGGCCTACCCAACTTCCATGGCATTATGGTCATGCCATCTGGTCTCTTCCCATCGACGCGTGCCAAGCCATTGGGTTCTAAGACAGCTGGCACCCCGGCGGTGGCAAGAGCACGACGAATAAGATCATTAATGCTAGCGTGCCGCGCTATCCGACCTGCACTCTTACTGCAGGAAAGGCCATGGTGTCCGAGGCCGTCGACTGCTTCACCACATCGACAGCGATGTGGAGCCCCGCAAGGAGCGCCCAATCGCAGACATGTAGCGAGCCGGAATGTTGTGTCACCTAGCATAGTGCCTATGTTAGGTGACGGTAGTGCCTGAAGCCAGAGACCCGACTCCCACTCACCCACAGCCAGCAGGCGGGCACGCTCAGCAGTATTGGTAGACGTATTAATAAGTTTATTCCGTACCAACCTGCAGAGCGGCTCATCCCACTGTCTCTGGGAAAATGGGTTCTCGGGCCGATCCGTATCCGGGCAAGCCACTTTCCAGGCGTCCTCTGCGTCCGCCAAGCACGGCACTTCCGAATCAACCAGGGAGAGAGTTAAAATCTTCCTGGTTAGCTTTTCAGTGCTGTGGACAGACGACAGGAACGCCGGTAAGCTTACACTAGAAATTTTGCGGACGCCGAGGCCACCAAAACGAATTGGTAGGGTAGCTTGCAGCCACGCTCGGTCGTCCAGGGCCACATTAAGAATGGATGTTAATGTGTTGCGAATAATTTGGTCAATTTTGTCCAAAAGTTCTGGTTTCGTCCAAAGAGGCGAAGAACGGAGAAAATACATAAAATTTGGACCAAAACAGCAATATCTGATAAGGGTGAAAGCCGAATGTAGGTTAATTTTGGAGAGTCGATCCGAAATATCAGTAAAATGTTTGATTTTCTCTTCGATGAAAGATGAAAAACTTTCTTCTAAAACAGGTGAACCTAGGAGGTGCAGGGAACTTTTTTCTAAAATTTTGATTTGTGGGGCTATTGCATTAAATTTATCAATAGTCGATTGTCTGTCAGTCACGTCAGAGAGGTAAATTTCGCACTTTGAGGGGTTAAGGTCCAGGCCAATAGATTTAAATTTTTGTTTGAGGAGTTGAAGGTCATGCAAAACGGTGTCAACATCACCTCCTAGCGTTCCATCATCTAAATACCATACGTTAAATTTTGAATTTAGTTGTTCGATTATGGGATGAATAGCTAAACTGAAAATGACAGGCCCGAGAGGGTCACCTTGTTGGCAACCAACTGCAGATTCCAAAACGTTGTCCTTGTATAATAATTTTGATGGATGCCTATAACATTGCCAGATAAAACCATAAATTTCGGGTAGATTTTTTTTAACTTCAGCCAACAAAGTGTCCCTATTTACGGAATTGAAAGCGTTTTTGACGTCAACCTTGAGAATGACCTCACCTTTCTTTGCGTTAAGAAAAGAAGATAAGGCATGTACGGCAGCCTCACAGCCCCCTCTAGAACCAAAACCAAGTTGAAGGGGCTGAAACTTAGTTGCAAGCGTTTCGCTGTACAGCTTGCAACATATTTTGGCTGCCATACGCCTGTAGGTGCAACCGACGGCAATGGGACGGATGCCGCCGTCCTTCTTGCGCAGGGCACATAAGTTAGCCCCATACAAGACATCGACGACGGCATCGTTCACACCGCCGGAGAGCATTAAATTGATTAGAACCGCAAGCTCCTTCAAGAGCGACTCACCAGCTGCCCCGGCGCCCGAACTCAACAAATCTTTTAAATGTTGTGGAGTCAGTCCGTCGAGACCGCCGGCAGAACCACTCCGGAAAGAGCTTACGGCTGCGATCAACTGTGGGGCTGTAATTTTGATAAAAGGTGAATCCTGAAGGGGGTCGGGGTGGACGGGTGTGTCGGGAAAGGTGAGACCAGCCGCAGGCGCTGGATGTTTGCTCTCCAGGGCTGAAATAGTCTCTGGAGAGTAAGGCGCCACCACATCACTGCTGAACAGTATTCTGGCCGCACCTCTTATGTCACCCTCACTTAGTTTAGATTCCACATGACCACAATTACAATTATTACTACCACAATTTACTCTTTGCTGAATTATAAAAACACTGTAAAGTAAAAAGCACTAGTATGGTAATGTGATATTAGGTAATGCACGCATGTTTTATACATTCCATTATGAATCTAATCATGGTGTAATAAGAACTACTTCACAACCAATTGTGTTGAAATAGTAGATTAGTAGCCAAGGGCTGTAAGGCACCAATTGTAGCCCGAGATATTTACTGCAATTGGTGCTTACACCCGAGCTTACTATTCTGCTTTACATCTCGATTGTGAGGTAAGTAGAAAAAAACCGGCATTACAAGAATAAACAATATTTAAAGTAAAAGTTTTTTATTCCCGCCTTTTTTCATTAAAAAGAATCAAGTAAAGAACTTTTTTTTTTTTTTTTTCAAGATAGAAATTGAGCTTCGCCGTTCGATATTTAAAATTGATGACTATTAAACTCACACGAAAACAAGGCTGAATAGCAAAGCGACCTATTTGGTCATTGGGCTGAATGCATATGTCTATTGCCAAAATATGATGGTTAGATGTACGCGAAATTTTTGAAAGAAAGAAGTGTTTTTTTTAAATTACTTACCGCCCTAGGGCGTTTCTAGCTACATTAATACCCAAGAGCGCTAATTAGTCACCTACAAGCCCCATTTGGAGGTAATATAAGAACCTACTTACCGAACATGAGAGATGTAAAATATATAAATGAATTATTTCAAATTAAACTAATTGATGTTGAAATAATACAGATAACTCTTTGAATAAAATATAATGAAAACATTAATCTAAATTTAAGATATTTTTGGATAGAGACAAATGTATCATTATAAGTTTATCATCAATTTGGACAAATAATCTTTGTATTTTTAATACAAAACAATAACATGATTTTGATATAAAAATATATTCTCAGGGCAAAAGATAACATTTCTTATTTTGAGAAGCTTTTTAATTAAATGTATCAAGCTTTTTGTTGGATTGAAATAATTAAATGTCTTATATTGATTACAAGAACAGTTTAAAACAAGAATTTTCAATGTCTTGAATAAAATAAATTATCACTTCTTTAGAACAAGCAACTTTTTTTCTTCACACGAGATACTTATCTCAAACTAAAATTATGGAATTCTTCTTTGATTAAGAAAACCGTATTCTAAATTTAAGAATGAATTATTGATTGAAAACAAATAACTCTTCGTGTTAGATAATATTTCTAAGAGGATATATATTCTTGGGTGAAATAAATCGCAAAATCTTTTTTTTCAGTGTATGCATGGGTAAACCTTATACATAGATATAAGAAGCGGGTTGAACGATATAGTCAGAATCGCACATTCCAAAGAGACGAAAGGTGGGTTTATAGGGCTTGGGAGCGACCGGAGCAAGGTGTGGTTGACACGCGCCTGCCGGATAATGACGCCATGTGCTCGTTCGTGTCAGCCATAACGAGGGTAAATGGACTCGGGTGGTCGAACGAGTATGCGATCCAGTACTTGAAATGGGGGAGAAATCACTATCAGCTCCCAAGACGTAGCTCGTGCAGTCCGTCCGTTACCTAACTGGAAATCTCTAGGGCCGGACGGGCGGCACAACTTCTGGAATAAATGGTTTATGAGGTCGCACGCCCACCTTGCGACCATGTTCCAGTCAGGGTCGCTTCCCGATTTCCTGACAATAGGCATAATCAACCTGCTTCATAAATCGGGGAGTACTGCGGAGCCTAAAAATTATAGATTTAAGTTATTTATACTGATAAGCTGTCTCCTGACTAGCGACTGCGTATGAAGTTCTTGCATCCATTTTGAGAACTAAAATTAGCAAACATATTGATGACAATTCGATCATGTCCGCTTCTCTAAATGGATGTAGAAATGGGTCCCGCGGTACTAAGGAGCTGCTTCTCATTGACATTCTATTAACCATCAGGTTCACCTTTCCCGAAGGAATCTGTTGACATGTTGGATAGATTATAAGAAGGCCTATGACTCGGTGCCACATACATGGCTCATGAAGGTACTAGAGTTATATAAAATAGATGCAATCTCCGCACCTTCCTGATGTCGTATATGGGGCAATGGAGGACAGTTCTTCGCTATCCAGGATGTTGGCACATCCGGGGAATAGCGACACAATAAGGATAGAGCGTGGTATTTTATAGGGCGATAGTTTGAGCCCACTTTGGTTCTACTTAGCTTTGAATCCTCTATGCACGCTGCTGGAGGATTTTGGTCTGGGTTTTCGATTGAGGAGAGTTGGTCAGGTTATCACCACCACCTCACCTCACCTCACCTTCTTAACATGAATGACCTGAAACTTGAATTTGGTGCGGACAAATGTGCGGTCATGCATGTAAAGCGAGGGGAGATTGTGGAATCTGTGAGAACCCAGCTCTCAGATACCATTAATCTTAATCCCTCTCAGCAACTGTAACCTTCAAGTATTTGGGTATGTCGGAAGCGCTGGGCATCAATGCTGCTGAAATAAAGCAATCGTTGAAAGATCGCTGCTTTGGCCGTCTGAGAAAAGTATTTAATAGTCTTTACCAGGCGGAAATAAGGTGCATGCCTTCAACGGCTGGGTCATGCCGGTTTTGGCCTCTTTCGACGTACTGAAATGGACTCAAAAAGAATTAGACGCCCTGGATAGGAAGGTCCGTACATTGACGGCATATCGAATGCATCATCCATGTTCTTCGGTTATGTGACTGTATATTCCGCGGAGTTGTGGAGGTTGAGGTTTTTTAAACGCCAAGAATCTCCACAATCGCGAGATGGTATTGGTCCGTGTCGGAACAGTCTAGTGGGTATAGTTCTATACTTTTTTCAATACAAAGAGTATTTTTGCCTGTAACGTTCATACCACGGTCATGGTATGGTACGGTGTAGAAGGCAGATATCAAGCTATAAAATACCAGGTTTTCTAGGCGCAGAAATCTGGCATTTTTGGACCTCGTAGTAGATCCAAAAATCTTGTTTTGCCATTTCTTATTATTGATTTCCAATTATTGTACCGCTGCTAGACTTTACTTCGTCGTTTAAAAGCCACTGGATCACTGGTAAAATGTTCCCTATGGATATGCAAAAAATAGATCTGTTTATTCCAAGACCTGAACCACAGTAGGTAGTTACATACATACATATTTATACATATAGCTCACTGTTTAATACGGTACAAATTCTCCAATTTGGTCGCGTAGAAAAAAGGAAAATCAAGTTAATTCGCCAATTTTACTCAGTAAATGCGGATTCAAGTCAAATGTACCATGTCATTCGTGATTTTGTTACTCCCAAAAGGAATCTGCAAAATCCGTTATTTATTCGATCCCCGTATCTTATGCATTTTGGTTTATATTTTAAAGGCATCGTGATTCGATTATGTGTAAGTAAGTGTTGATTAATGTGAAGCGTAAGCATAAAAAGCAAAGAATTTAAGATTTCTTCGAAGGCTGAATATTGTGCTGCAGCATAATTAAGCAAACTATAGTGTGGTTAGTGCATAACCTGGCGTCAGAGTTTTTATGCGACCGAAGGGCCTCTGACTTGGCTTTACAAACTGTCGAGAATTATCTCTCAAGCATGCTGGTTTCTTCACATTTTTTCCTTCGCCGAATCAAGTGATGTAATAATTAGACAATACGCGTATAAATCCGAAAAATAAGAGGTGCGTATCTTGGTTTCGAACTCGAGACTATGACTTAGCAGTCTGACGGTCATACCAGTAGGCTATCACTGCTTAAAACATTACTGTATCCTTCGGCGACCTTCAGTGTTTTAAAATGAAGGACTTTATTACAAAGAGGGGAAGCCCCACTTTGTAACAAAATTTAAGTTTCGGATGCTTTTTTGGACCACCAGTAATACCCCAGCCGAGCTCTATAAAACCTCCTTAACACGTACTTAACTTTACCAAAACGTTATTCTCTGTTACTGTCGCACAAATGACAAACTACAAATGCAAGATAGAGACGGGAACACGTCTTAGTCAAAGCACGTGCCATGTAACGTTTATAGTCGGCCTCAGGCGTTAAGTGGCTAATTAGCTAATTAGACAGAATTTCAAACTTGACGTTTGTTTTGCCTATTAAACCTTTATTGGACCTTAGTTGTGCCATAATGAGCCAACCCATAATATCGTCTTAATTAAGTTAATTAACTTAAAACATCTGCCTAGCTTTTTCCCAACTATCTTGGGGTCGGCTTCCAGTCTAACCGGATGCAGCCAAATACCAGTACTTTACATGGAGCAACTACCTATCTGACCTACACAACCCAGTTTAGTACTGGGTAATACGATTCCCCTTGGTAAGACTGGTTGCCAAACTTTCGGGTCACCTTTAACGATTGTCAAAGGTCTACAAATGACAGCCGGGAATCAAAGACTTAACGTGCTTTCGAGGCACAGAGGAAACTCGGTATGTAATGGGTGGTCACCCATCCTCGGACCAACTTAGATCCGTGCGGCTTAACCTGAAGATCAACCCAAGCAGTTGCTATTAATTAGCCACGAGCTCTTCGTTATTTAATTTAGGTATTTAATTTATGTTAGGTTGAATACCTCAAACCAATTCAACATTCGAAATATATATCAAATTAATTATGTTGTTGTACTCGTTATTCAGTAAAATCAGTCCCTTAAAATTTACATCCTAAACGTATGCTCAGCCATATAATGTGCATCGAAAAAGTATACGTTCAGTACAGATCCTGAAAGTTTTTTTTTAATTTTAAAATTTCTTCGAAAAATGGGAAAAATTATGATGTGGTTTGGTTCATTTTCTCAGAACTACGCTCAAATCACAAACTCCTAAACATTTTTCAAAAAAACATTTAGTATTAATCTTCCGATACAAATACAATCCAATAACAACATCATTTTTTATTATTACAGTTCGAGAACAGCAGACCTGGTGGTCCTCCTGGAATCTTTTGTGATGCGCATGACAAAAGGCGACAGACTTGTCAGAAGATACTTTGACTCCTACTCTACGCCTTTCCATTCATACGAGAAGCTGGTTTTCAATCATTCACGACGAGTTAAGAAGAGAACTTTTTGAGTTTGTCCTCGCATTAAAACTTAATTTTGTTGTTTTCGCTTATTCACTTTCCTAGTAATTAATAGTTACCACCCAAGTCACCCAAAGGACAATGGAGAGAGCTATGCACGGAGTTTCCTTGCGTGATCAAATCAGAAATGAGGACATCCGCAAGAGATCCAAGGTTACCGACGTAGCCCGAAGAATTGCCAAACTTAAGTGGCAGTGGGCAGGGCACATTGCTAGCAGAACAGATGGCCGATGGGGCCGAAAAGTTCTGGAATGGCGACCGCAAACCGGGAGACGATGCGTTGGAAGGCCTCCCACTAGGTGGACCGATGACCTGGTGAAGGTTTCGGGGATCCGCTGGATGCGAGTCGCACGTGACCGGACAATGTGACGACCCTCGGGGGAGGCCTATGTCCAGCAGTGGACGTCTTTCGGCTGAAATGATGATGATGATGAATAATTACCATGTTTACTATTCATTCTGAGTTCTCGATATTTCTGCGCTATTGCAAGCAACACGATTCTAGAAAAACGGGTAAAATGCTAAAACATGGTAAGTATCCCGTTTTTAGTGCTAATGAGCTATCATTAACACTAAAAACTGCTGGATAATTATATTACATCATGGTAGCTATACTATGATGTAATATAATTATCCAGCAAAAACAAAACAAAAAAAAATGGTTATTCAATTTTTTTTTTTTTTTTAATATCGCCATTTTTTTCACTTCATAAAATTTGTTAAATAGTCAGCTATCAATACACGTCAAGTCTGTGAAGCTGACACAAAAATAACTGATATTTCAGAACTAACTCCAAAAAAAAAAAACATTCAAATCTTTTTGTTTTCGGTAGTAAAGTAAGGTGATATTCAGATGTGTGGAGTTTTGCTAAGTAATTAAATTTAACCTTGTCATTGTTTCAACCCAACTTTATTTCCTTTATTCATTTTTATATACAAATTTAATACATTTTTAAATATTCCTTATAAATAATTTAAAAAAAAAAAAATTTTTGCCCACCGGTATCAGGAACAGGGTCCAAGCTACCGGCGGTCAGGGCTCCAGAGAAAGGAACCTCCTAACGATGCGAGCCGTGTCCAGGAGTACCGCTCTCTGAATCCAAGCCCTTGATCCAGCTGCCTAACGAGAGCCTCATCAGATGTTGGTCGAGGCTCTTGGCAATTAGGCCATTGACTGATACGACTATCGGCACAATGATCGCTGAGTCAACAGGCCACATGTCAACCCAACTTTATTATTATTTTAAGACTACATTGTCCGCTGCAGGACAAAGGCCTCCCTTCCTTGCTTCATCGCCTCCTAAACTTGGTATTTTATGAGAAGCATTTATACCAGTTTTCCATTTCATTTAGTACTTTTTTCAAAACCTGCAAAAAGTTGCAGTCTGTAAGGGCTAGACCAATATCAATATACCGTCTGCCCTGGGTGCAGCAGTCTTTAGCGGAAACTTATGACCGCGTGACTTGCTCCTATAAAACCTATTTAATTCTTAAACAACGTTGGTTTGCAAGGCACACCGGGTGAATCAAGGAGGGACTATCATAAACATGGATGGTAATGAAAGTAAGGAGTGCATGTGGGACTGTGGACGTAAACATATCTACAGCAAAGAACTACAACTACTTATTAGTTGAATTTATCTGTTTAGTACTAGCTTTCTTTCTCGTCTTCGCTCGCATTAAGGTTAGAAATTCTCCCACGCAAATATTTTAAATAAATCCTATGACGCACGGGAATAATGTAGCTCCATTAGTGAGAGAATTTTTGGAATCTGATAAGATGTTCTGAAGATTAAACCCTACATCCGAACATACAAACCTAAAATTTTACTCCTTTGTAATCTTTCTTCTAATATATAAAATGATCGTGTCGCAATGTTTGTAACCAAACTCCTCCGAAACGGCTGAACCGATTTGTGTACATATCGGGTAGTTCTGAGAATTGCCCAACATCTATTTTTCATACCCCTAAAACCCATAAAAATTTCCACGCGAACGAAGTCGCAGGCAGTAGCTAGTATTGTTTAGATTTCCAAGTTAAGCAAGAAAAGAATGTAAGGTTTGTAGCATCTAAATTTCCAAGCTAACGCAAGTATAAACAAAAAAAAATATATCAGCTAGAAAGTTGATATAAATAAAGAAATACAATTCTTTTATTTCAGACAAAATCCATTTGGTTAAACAGAACTTAGAAAGTAATGTAGGCGTATCCAGTGCCTCAGCCAGGGACTGTCCTACTGTCCACTATAGTTTTCAGGATGCTGTTGGGGCTGACTCGTACCCTGCGCATGGAGGAGGCAAATGGCATGCATATGATGGCGTGAAAACCATATATGCCCGCTTCTGCGAACATAGTACTGAGGTAGCGCGACAACCCCATCAATATCCTGAATGCATTGTTGTATTGTATTGCATTCATACATGCAGAGTTCTACATGCCCTCTGCGTGTCGTTTTATAGGTGCTAACCTGCTTATCTTCAAGGACAAAAAACGAGATAAAATGAGAGACAGGTGGCCTGAGAAGCCCAATAAAACTATGCACCTGCGTTTATTGATAGTAAAGGGAACATGGAAACTAGCATTCATTGCGGCTTTACCCGAGTACCTAGGTGATATTATCATCACCAGTCATAATATCAGTCCGAAATCACCCAACATCAATTAAAATAGCCTCCATTTTTACTAAAACTAGGTACTGGGACAGTCAGTAATCAATAAAGTCGACTTCTCAATAATCACCATGCTTAGCAGAATTCTTGTTAATCATGTAACAGTGAACAATAGAGTCTGAGACCCTTGACATTAGATTGATACCCTCGGCTTGAAAAAGAGGGCGGCCTTTTATTCTAAAACACGCGGCACTTGGCGTATCTAATTACAACAAAAGAAGTTATCTTACAAAATAAGATTATACTACATTTCAGCGATGTACGAGTAATTTTATTTAGTGATCCTTTTATTCTAATTTTATTTCATGTACTTACCTTACCTCTCATAGAAATAATGGGATCTATTCGCCGGAAGAAAAGCGAAGTCATTATATTTAGTATAGAGGGTAACTTTCTCTTTCACAGAATAATGTAAACATAACATCATGCATAATGCGTCTGCTAGGCAGAGGTGTACCTAATAGTACATCATGCACGTTTCACCGATTATGTTTAAGTCCCATGTCTTAGGGTGAGAGCCTATTGATTTTAACTAAGCAAATCCTGACTGCTACTTAAAAATTTCTAATGGAAAAGCCCATCAACACTTTGGAATCAAACCCAGTACCTCGTGTTCAGCAGTAAACGTTTCCGACCACAAGACAACATTATTTTTGGTTAAAATAAAACAACTGTAGGTATGTCTAGAACACATTCTTGGCTGCGGCTAGCTTGTTATTGTTGGAAAGTCCGGTAAATAATTTTAGTAAGATTAAGATCTTGACATTTTCGTGGTGTGTTTTTCTTTTAATAACGTATTAACATGACATAACGCCTTTAATCACCGAAGTGGTAGGTGAGAGATGTACTTACTTACCTAATAGTACACCCACATTTTTAGCACTATGACTAAATATTTATAACGAAACATTGGACAAATTACTGTGTTATGTGGATATTGAAGTCTCAGTCACATTATTTCATTCTTTATACTATTTAAATGCGCGGCCTTTCCACGCCTTGATTGGCTGAACGGATTGTAAAGAAAAATGAGTAGCCTGGAACCAGGAAAAGGATCAGAGTTACTTCCAGGCTGTATAGGAGGCGAAGTCACGGGAAAAGTGCTAAGAAAATGCCCAAACTCCAATGACCAAATGCCACCAGCACCACCAGTCGTGAAGGCTTTGTTGAAGCTAAACGTGGCATTCTAGACCATGTGTCATAAGAAAGACGAAATCATGTCAATCTGTATTACCCAGAAATAAATACCACAAGAATTAAATTCTATTCCAAACCACATGTTTTTTTTCTCCAAATCACCAAACAACACCACTTTGATTCACCTATCAAAAACCAACCAGAAAATTATCTCCTTCGAGGCACGAAACCTCATAACATTACTTCCCCTCTATTACCTCATCAAACTGAATGGGTACCTCTCAATGAGGATAATCAGAGCTCACACAAAAAAAAAAAAGAAAATGGCGCATCAAATATCAATATAACGTCATATCCGGATTCGATATGGCAGTTTTCAATTTAGGAAATCCGTATATACGTACTTTTGTTGTTATGTATTCCACGGATTATGAGGCTGTGTCCACTAGCAATGTGAGTTGACAGATTTTATAAAAATATTTGAAAAGCTTGTTTTATAGTTGATTGAAACTATAACATGGAACAAATAAAGCAGACCGAGTAAGAAACACCTAACTCAGATTTAAAACCAAAGTGAAAGACATTTTGGTCAGAATTGACCAGAAAAAATGGACATGGACAGGCCATATGATGAGTACAAAGCAGGAGAAGCGGTGTAAAGTAGGGACAAATTGGTATCCCAGAAACAGTACAAGGAGCAGGTGAAGGCAACTAAGAAGATGGGAAGATGGACTAAAACTCACTGCAGGACCTAATTAGAGGAGAGTAGCTCGTGATAGAGTTCAACGGAAACAGCTAAAAGAGGCCTTTGCCAAGACGCACACTGAATTAAGAAATAACTCACATCAAGAATAAACAATTCAGGATAACAGGCTGATAAGTATGTAAGTAAACTATAAAATTTTAGGTTGACAGCGATGGAGGAGTACTTAAGGCTCCCAGAGATAGGCGCGACGCGGCACGACGCGACAGCGCAACGCGTCCGCATCATAGTGAAGTTGCCGCGTCGCGTAGTCTCGCACACACGCGCGACGATACGCGGCGCGGCATCGAATCGATTACTCGATCCTGACGTATCGAGAAGTGATAGATTAGGATAGTGTACAGGAGTACCGTTTTTGAATCACGCCCTTGATCCATATGCTTAGCGAGAAATTGAAAATATTTTTATAATTACCTTCTTTTGGCCTATAAAGACCATGCTAATTTTGCAGAGAATATTTTAAAATTCGGTTCTCCTATGGACTTTTTGGATAATCTTTTCTAAGCCTTACTCTAACTTTATAATTGTAAGCAAGCTCATTTACACCATTAACTATATCGAAAGGCGTGGATGGATAACCAGGGCATTTGAGCTACGGCACCGTAACTCGGAAGACATACAATATATTCTGGTTTAACCCCTTTAGGTCACTAACTATCTAAAAAAAAATAAGCCGTAATATACTTTTGTCTAACAAGATGGAATTCTCTGGTTTCTTACTTTGAAAATCACAGACTTTTAAACAACTATTTATCCTATACTTACTCTAACGCGCGAGCGAAAGCGCGCAATAGTTTTTATCTATAACATTTAACACTCTCACCGCCATACGGTCCGCCAGCGGGACGTATGTTTTCGAGTAAGGCGCGCCACCTTTAAGTTACACTAACCGAGATCAGCAGGCCGTACGGGCCGCCGGCGTACCGTATCTTTCGCGCCAATATGTAACCAAATTTCCGTTATTATTTACGAAAAATATCGAGTCTGTCACGCCACTACACTATAATCAATCATTAGGCCGCCGGGCGCCCGCATGGCTTGCAACGGTTGCATTTTCGCGCGCTTTTATTGTGGGTATTTAAGAAATTGCGAGGTCGTAGTGGACCGCACGGCCTGCTAGTAAAAATACACAATGAGCCCGCCGGCAGACCGTATGGCCTGCTAAACCCGCTATAGATTTTTCGCCGCGGCCAGCACTGGTAGGCAAATCTACGACCCGCCGGCAGACCGCACGGCTTGCTGCACTGAAAAATTTTATACATGGGTGGCGGTGAGCTATTTTCGACATTATTTTGCTGGGGTAACGCACAAGTCCCCACGCGGGCGATGCCGCGGGCAGAAACTAGTTTATTTATAAAGTTTTAGTACCATGAAAGTGATCTCCCTAACGGCTTTGGATTTTATTTGTATCTTATTACCTTGATGCTAATTAAAATCCTTTGGCAATATCTTGATTAAGACTTTGCCCATTTTTTAGTCACAGCATATCCAAGCTTTACCGACCACGGTCCGTGCACCGAGCATATGGATAGACCAGGGATTACCAATATGAAACTTGACTGAATGAAATCGAAACATGTATTCGATACCCGTTTTGCAGACTTTAATAAACTACGAACAAGTTACCAAAAAAACCAGCCAAGTGCGAGTCGGACTCGCGCACCAAGGGTTCCGTACCATTATTTATAAAAACGAACAAAAAAATCACTTATGATCCCGTTTGACCCGTTTGAGTATTTTTACTGTAGATCATTTTATACACTGTTTAAAGCTTTGACGGTATGTGTTTTCACAAAACTTACGCTGTTACTATAATTAATGATCTTTAAATGGTGGCGCAGAATAGGACTCTAGTCTAACTTTCTCTATATTAAACACTTAAAACTCCCAATATCCATTAATATCGGTAAATAAAGACTCTCAAATTGCCGCACTTGTGAAGCTAGGTATACATACAACTAGTGAAGAATATTCTGCCGTCACGTTACTGGAAAAGCGACCATAGTATTTACCGCTGTTGCGGATATAGCCACTGAAAAAGCATATAAATAAATTATGTAAAACAAGATATTCGTAAACCTTAAATTGACTCAAAGACTAAAAAAATACTTTGGTTGTAGCTAAGAGAATTGCATATAAATATATTTGCTTACAGTGTGTGGGATTATGGATCAGCAAATGAACAGTAAATACAATAAATAAATCGTTAATTGAAAGCTGCAATCAGTGCAAAGAACAATGTACTTACCAACACAATGAAAACATCGAATTAATTATTTAAGTACGTTAAATCCAATTTGTATTTCAATAATAAGTAATTAAAATTTATTAATTTTCATATTTAACAAAATATGAAAATGCGGTAACGTTTCGGTGGGTAAGTATTGTTTTTTTTTCAATTTAATAAATAAATAAAGAAGGCTCGATTCCCAGGTTGTTCATATTGTGGGTTTTTTAAATTAGTTTTGGGTTAGTAATTTCTCAGTATTTGTGTGGGATGTGAGGAGGTGTAGGATTTGTGCCCGTATGGTGGCAACAGGCTCGCTTCCACTTCGAACCCAGGCAGGAGCTTTACTTTGTGTAATTTATTTCATCACCGCTGCCCTCAAAAACGTTGAAGAAAAACATCGTGAGGAAACCGGCATGTTCTAGAACTAAAAATTCGAAGACATGTGACATCTACCAACCCGTACTAGGCCCGCGTGTTGGATTACAGCCCACTCTCTCTCCTAGAGGGAGGCCTGTGTCCCAGCTGTGGGAATGATTAAAACATAACTGGTGAAATATGTGTGTCTATTAAGGTACACATCCGACTTACTCTTTGGGGATTACAGGCGTGAAATGTTATGCTACGATAAATACAAACTCAAATAATTTTCTACAAACTGACAACTGGTGTCAGATCTTCTAAACATGTCACGCAAACCGACAAAGCCGACCATACCTTCAATCAATCAATCTAGCCAGCCAACCGCAGTCTAGGCTTGGACATGTTGTGTCAATGTTCGTTTAGTGATTTGACGAGATTTCTGTATAATAAATAAATAAAATCATTTTATGCGACATTTATTTATAAACTGCTTCTGTATGGTGTCGGACGTAAAGAATAGCACTATCCCGTAACTTCCCGTGGGTGTCGTAAGAGGCGACTAAGGGATTAGCCAGAGAATGGGCAGCAGCGTTCTCTGTGCTTTTGTAACATCCGTTCTGCGATCGCCAACCCGCCTGCCAAGCGTGGCGATTATGGCAAAACCCCCCAAAATGTAAATATGGCGACACTTGGGGGAGGCCTATGTCCAGCAGTGGACGTATTGTGGGCTGAAATGATGATGATGATGATTTATAAACTTACTGTCTGTTGTCCGCGAGCTTCATGCGCGAAAAATATTAAAAAATATTACTTCCCCTTTTTTGAATCGGATTTTGTTGACAGTTTCATGGTTTTTCTACCATCAGCCATCTGTCATAAGGTCCCTTCAAAAGCGGTCCAGTCATTTCGCAAATTAGCCGAGACAGACAGACAAACATACGTATATACTTTCATATGCATTCATTAAAAAGCTGTTATTTTGATATTACAGACACTTAAATTTCATTACTTTTTTTACGTACAGAGGTGGACTTAATGCCAATAGCATTATATACCAGTCAACCTTAGAGTAATGAAGAGATAAACTGTGCTAGGAGCAATTGAAAAAAAAAATATATGGTTATCAATGAAATAGATATTTTTGAGCTATGGAGACAGAAAATGTTAACACAAAATTATACTTTACTTTAAATTTATATCAAATGACACATAGGATAACGTTTATTTCTGGAATAGATTTCCATCTATTACAAAAATAAATTTCAAATTCTTCATAATCCTCCTCCTCTTCTGCGGCACGTATCAGAAAGGTGTTGTTAAGGTATATTTAAGGAAGTAGTATAGCTATAGACCATCAAATTGAACATCTTTATACACGGGACTGTTGTCTGTACCACTTTTGTTCCAAGTTCAAATTATTTTTTTCCTGTGTTGTCTTTTATACACACTGTGTCTACATTTCTAATCCAACTTTCCTCTCGCAAGTCTGCTGCAAGAAATTTCTTATGAAATAAGTAACCTTAAGTAGGTACCTTTATGGTCTTCTATCTTAATGTCCTGTTAAGTATTTTGTGTGAACATAATAAACAAATAAAAAAATGTCAATGCCTACTCGACCCAAATCAGCAGACCCTGGATTTGAAGCTAACACAGCATGTTTTGAATCCATGGATTAAAAAATATATCGTCAACCACGTCATTGAGATAGGTTTAGGTGTTCTTAGTAAGTGGAAGAAATTGGTTTTACAAGACGTGGAGGTTCCGAAATCGTCGAAATCATTTAATTTATTTCAAATCCTTGTTATATACTTTATCCTTTGTCTGTAGTTTAGCTAAAACACATACAAACACACACAAAAATGGGCATCGTTCTTTGTTTGTAACAAAGAAAGATGCCCATTTTTGAACCAAAGTTGTCAACACGAAAGCCAGTACCCAGACCCAAGTATTGCTATAAAGATAACAGCAGACTATCCTGCAAACAATACAGGTATAACTAAGTGATTGAGGATACCGGTGCGTGTATTCTACGGGTACTGGGTCACGGGACCGTTCCGGGAACGTAATGGAATTGGAGCGAACGGAAGGGGAGATGCGGTTCCGTATTTAAAATAATTCGCGAGAGGAAGGGGCTTTTAGATAGCACGATTTTTTAAATATTTATCCTGAAATTAAAATTAATGACGTTATTTTTTTCTGGTACAGGAGTCACTTTTACAGGTCACATAGCTCAAAAACATGTTTTTTTTTCAATAACGGCCCGGAGTCCAGGTTTAAAGGTATTCTAGTAGACTAAGAATACTTATCCCACATTTTTATTTACGTTTTTTTTAAGGAGCCGTTCAAGATTATTAAGTACAGCGAATTTGGTTTACCACTTAATTATAAAACTTAGATCTTAAGACCTAGCAAATATTAATTTGCAAATTGAAAATATTACCAACTAGTCGGCAAGCACTTTATTAATTGAAATAGTCACGAACCAAAGTTTGGTGAAAGTTACTTACTCATTTATTAGTTTTATTTTATCTTTATAAATTGAGGTCATGGTTTTATTGACCACTTTGGTCTATTATACTTATAATACTTAGAGTTTAACGTACGAAGTCATCCTGTCGCCATATTGGCCTCACTTACATACATGCAGCTGACTACTTTTTTGACTTGAAAATGATTCCAAAAATCATCCCGTAAGGTTCAGCGCGGTACTTTAAAAAAAAAATGGTATAATTTTAAACTAACGCCACCCTCCGTGGTTTAATCTCTAATCGTATCGGACCGTGTAAACAATTCGTAATTACACGGTATATTATTTTCATAAACACTAAAATAGCACGGACTTTTCCTTTTTGCTGGTTTAAAATTATTTAGCTTTCTGCTATTAATATTACTATTTACTTTAAAATGCAATGAAACGTACAAAATTTTAGAACCAAGTTAATAAGAGAGGATAGGAGGGTCGATTGTCCCATAACATGAAAACATTCAAATTATTTCATGTAATTTTAAATATTTAGTTTATTATTTTGATTTATTACAATAGTTCATTTAATCTAAAAATGATTAAAATACCGCGTAAACAAGAACCAACGCAAATTAAATGCCATACTATAATTTCAGCCTATATAGATTTTGTTTTACTACTATTTTAAGTAATAGAGAGGAATCCCTCGTTTGTCTGGTGGTCGCTAGCCTGACTGCTGGTTTCGATTCCCGGGTCAGGCAAAGTGTTATTGGGTTTTTCAGTCAGAAATCTCACAGTAGCAGCCATGGAGTCCGGATTTGTGCCAAGTTGGCTATAATAACAGCCGCACGGTTCGATCTTTCATTGACATCCAGTCTTACCAAGGGGATCGTATTACCCAGTTACTGAGTTGTGGAGGTCAGATAGGCAGTCGCTTCATGTAAAATACTGGTACTCAGCTGCATCTGGTTAGACTGGAAGCCGACCCTAACATAGTTTGGGAAAAGGCTAGGCAGATGATGATGGCAATAGGCTCGCTCCCTATTACATGGGACTTAAAACATAACTGGCGAAATATGGGTGTACTAATAGGTACACCTCTGCCTAAACCTTCGGGGATTACAGGCGTGATGTTATGTTTTTAGGGTTCCGTACCCGAAGGGTCAAACGGGACCCTATTACTGATACTTCGCTGTCCGTCCATCTGTCACCAGGCTGTATCTCATGAACCGTGATAGTAAGCCAGTTGAAATTTCTGCACACTGTGTATTTCTGTTGCCGCTATAACAAAAAATACTAAAAACAGAATAAAATAAATATTGTTGTTGTTTTTTTTTATGTCGTTTTTAGAAATAATGGAACGGAACCCTTCGTACACGAGTCCGACTCGCACTAGGCCGTTTTTTTTTAAATTTCTACCTACTGTTTGTTATGGCTGTCTCCCTTGAGTACAGCCATAACAATCATTTCTAAAGATATACACATATATGTACATGAAATAAAGGAACTGCCCTTTTATTGTTATTTTGCAGCACCTTTATTCTCATCGAAATAAGGTTTATATCCGAGATAAATAACAGTACTTCACTTTTCCAATAGCAATGGGAATGTGTAATGATACTTCAGTCTATACGTTACCGTTATCTCAATAAATGCAGGTCCTCTTTTACCGACTGTCCTCCTCTGATTTACAGCATCCTTGAGACTTAGATGGATTTATGTGTCGTAAGAAAATGGTGGCACACTAGTTGAATGAGAATTTAAGAAAATTTTCTGCTAGGTGCCAACGAGGAGTATATTTTTCTCAGGCCAATGGTCCATGGTGGTGGCAAATGGAGAGCAGTGGTGGCCCAGTGTTGGCAGCCCCGACTTTCGAGCAGTAAGCCGTGGGTTCAAACCCAGGCAGGCGCATACTTCGTGTAAATTATTTCATCACCGCTGCTCTCAAAAACGGTGAAGGAAAACATCGTAAGGAAACCGACATGTCCTAGAAATAAAAATTCGAAGACATGTGATATCTACCAACCCGCACTGGGCCCGCGTGGTGGATTACAGCTCACTCCCTCTCATAGAGAGGAAGCCTGTATCCCAGCAGTGGGAACATTATAGGCTGATGATGATGCCTGATGGTCCTGGTTATCACAAATCTGATGAGAATAATTAAAACCTTGAGGTACTTTGTTTCTCTCCCTTTAGTACTTGTACTGATTTGACTAGAAACGGTTTATATCTCATACTTCTACCAATCGGTTTTTTTTTTCTAGCCTGTAGAACAATCAACCAATCTGGTTTGACAATAATTATATTAGGCATGTCCAAGAAAAAAAAATACTAACGGTATTAATTTATTAGTCAACGTTACTAAAATAATTGTGGCCGACCTCGTAGGTTGGTTGTTGGTCTTTTTCCAGATCGTGTTACCATCTTTGGTAAAGTAAAACTAAAACTGGAAGTCATGGTGGCAGGCATTTGTCCAACAGTAACATTAAACATTGCTGATTGACTATTTAAACAACATTAACTTAATACCAAAAAAAACGTAACGACAGAAGAATGACGTAAAACACACAAGAACCTAGATCAGTCAACCAGCTAGATTCATTCACAAAATCACCAGTAAAAGTCTCATTCAAACACAATTTAATTAAACAACTTACTTTAACACAACAATACCGAGACACAGAATTATACCGAAAGCAACAGCGCAGTTGTGTTCACAGACAAAAACAAATGAACGAACTAAATACGAACGAACAGGAACATTTCTCCAAAAAAGCGCTTTATAATTTTAATTAAAGAATGCTACAGCAACACAGCGCAGCTTTTGCATATAAGCTACACCAACTACCGAGCTTGCGGTTGCACCGAACTTTTGTAATGGGGAACAATACGCAAATTTATACGTATGGACTGGTTTTTGTGTGTCTGTTTTATCGTGGTTCTTGACGTTTTTATGTGCTTGAATTATGAATTTATGGTATTGTATGTGGCAGTACGATGTTGTGGATACTTAATGGGTCAGAGAAGGAGATTTTTCACTTTGACCTCTATAACACTATTTACATATGTTACAGAAAAGAAATTGGCAAGAGCAAACGTCTAATCTCTTTCCATTTTTCTCAATACTCAATTCTTTATTGCATTCCACAATGTAGGCTTAGTTGGTAAACATTTAACAAAAGTAACAATCGTGGACCCTGTCGGGCACAGCAAAAGAAAGATATTTGGAGATGAGGACTGTATCTTATAATCTAACTTTTTTTTTTACAAAAAACAAAAACATTTTAATTTACCTTATGTTGTTAGTTTTAAGGATTTATCATTTAAGTATTCGTTGACATTGTAGTAACACTTGCTTAATAATAGCTTTTTTAATTTGTTCGTGAATAGGTGGAGTTTTTTTTCTTTTCTAATTGATTCGGGTAACATATTGTATATCTTTACTGACATAGACAGAACGGCTCGCTGAATGTATTTTTAAGCGGGAAGTTGGTTGGTTGAGTCGTGTTTTATATCGGAGTGTGTATCGTGTTTGTATGTCTTCTCGTTTCGTTCTATGAATCTGTTAGACGTTATGCGCAAACCCGATGACTTTATCACAAAAAATGCCTTTCCATGGCTACAAAAAAGAGCGGGAGAGGTAGGCCGCAAACTACTTGGATGACAAATGTCCGGAAGTAAATGCAAAAGCTTGACCAAACGGATGACGATGCTTACCAGCGAAGTGAATGGCACTGCAGGATTAAAAAAGCCAACCACGTGTAACAACACATGAAACGACAGCAAAAATGAAGAAGAGAAGATGTCCACTGTTAGATATGAACCTATCAAGTTGCGGCCCAGTCTCCTTTTAAGGGTTGTTGGTCCGTCTAGCTGGGGAGGGAGGAATCTAGCGTTTTGCTTACCGATATCGTACGCGGCCTTCAGTTCAGGACTTGTTTACTCGATCGGCCGTTGATCCTTCGACAGTCATAATCATCATTCACTGTTTTACACTTTCACGGTTTTTATCTAATGGGGTAAATAAAACGATGTTTACGTTTCAGTTAATTTTAAGTTTATTATAAGTAGTCGTTATTTTTCGCTCTAGTGCTGAGCGGGCGCAACGTAAACGGGGGCAGCATTTACATGAACGGGCACGACGGTAATCGAATTTTCCATATTGACGTCCATAAAAAAAAATAACGACCCAACACTAGTACCAATTGATCCATAGGTGCCATTTGTGGAATAAAATTTTAAATAAACAATGTCACATCTGTCTTCCCTCTTTCTTTGTCTTTTGCTACGCGAACCACTGGCACTTGATACAAAGTCACGGCAAAATACACTCACAATATCACTAGGTTTTGTGGATTCCTTATCATCAGACCAGCGAGTCATCCCGCGATCATGGCACTTGCAACAACATCGAAATATCGGGAATACAAAACAAATAATAATCACAGAACATATCCCGTAAATGATAGCGTAAGTTTATAATCACCGTTATCATATCAGCCCGGAATCACCATCAGGAATCAGATCAGAATCCCCTTTCTTCTGCCACACTTCCCGGTTCTATAAGTCCCTCATCTAGATGTTTCCCGTGTTTTTGACGAAATCGCCGACTAGCTCGTTGCTTTAGAACGGCTCTGGTTTCTTTGACCAAACCTTGGCCAGTTTAATACCACTTCAACTTGCTTAATCTGCAACCTATGCTGAAAATTCTAATTCATTTCAGGATAACTTAATTTCTTAGGGCAATTTGGGATCAGCTTGTACATCAAATCATCTTTCTTTTCTTACTTGGGGTCGGCGCAAGACGTTTCATTCTCCCACGTCAGTCTTTACATCAAATATATTCGACAAAATCGTAGTGAGAACGGTTATAGTGATTAAGGAAAAACCCATTTCTTAAAGAACTCCACGGTCAAAGTAACTCGCAGTGGATTTCCTAGGCCGCCTCTGACATTGATAAAGTAACAAATAGTCGCACCGCAATAGTTACGGGACAAAATTAAAGAAAATGCCCAATATGGAGACGAATGGGAGCGATCCATCTTAGACCTCAGTTCTAGGGAACTAATAAAAGGACCGTGAAGTTTCATAAGTGTCGTTCTGGTTCTTTTTATTGAATAAGAGGCATTGGGAAAGGATATTTTTTGTAAGATAGTTTATTTTATTTTAAATTGCATATATTTTAGCATGGTATAATCAATCTGATAATTTCCGGGGTCACAAGCACGCCAACACACACATAAACCATGCGGAATAAATTCTTACAACTTAACATACAAAATAAAAATAAATTATGGGAAATTAAATATATTTTTATTCTGTTTTTAGTATTTGTTGTTATAGCGGCAACAGAAATACATAATCTGTGGAAATTTCAAGTGTCACAGTTTATGAGATACAGCCTGGTGACAGACGGACGGACGGACGGACAGCAAAGACTCAGTAATAGGGTCCCGTTTAACCCTTTGTTTTGGTATGGAACCCTAAAAAGGTTACAGACAGCAAGAAAGAGGTACTTGCTATAAAAATCAAATTCACCTGCAATTTGGCACAATTTTATTGTAGTTTTTCATTTGTCGCTGCAGTGGAGTGCAAATTAAAGAAACGCCCGATGTGGAGACGAATGGGGGCAATCCATCTAGCCTCGCTGTTTCCACGGCAAGAACTAATGAAAAACCTAGCAAAGTTTCATAAGTGTGAAGAATAAAAACGAGCTCTGTACAAAATGTTTGCAAAACTTCTCAACGTGCCAATGACAGGGAAAGATTACTCACTTATCTATCTATACGTAAGAGGTACTAATAATACGACGTGAGGATCGTAAAAACATGTTCACTGAATAGTTTTTTATTTTTTTTCAAAAAGAGTGCCTATCATGTAGCTGACCCCAACATTTATTTTTAAGACTTCAATACAGCGTGTGCGTGAAAGGTATGGTAATTTTTAGGGGTTGTTCAGTTTGGTGATCTATACCACATCAGATCATAAAATTGCATGACTTGCTCCAAGGGACCATCTGGTCGGCTTACAGTCTGACAACCAGTCTTACCAAGTATACTCGGTAAACTGGTTGTTGAGGTAGTGGTTGTTGGTGGTGTGGTTGCACAACCACAACAGCCTCCACAATCCAGTAGTAACTGGATTGTGGAGGTCAGATAGGCAGTCGCTCCATGTAAAATACTGGTATTCAGCTGCATCCGATACTGAAATCTGACCCTAACATAGTTGGGAATAACGCTAGGCAGATGATGACTTGACCAGCAAAGCTTCTAGTAAAAAATATACATTCGGTAGAAATAAATTAGGACAGTCAAATAGCCTACAAATAGTCGCGAATCGGAAATGAAGCCCCGTCTCTTACGATGGAACACGGACACTACAAAGCCATTTAGGTCATCAAAACAAAAACATTTGCTTACGAGAACAGCTGACACGAATCCCCTTTACACCAACATTCTACTCAAAATATAAAAGGAGGCCGATGGCAAAGAATAAAGTAAAGTTAGAAGCGTCAAGACTGCGGTTTGTAGATTTTTGACTGTCGATATATCCGAGTCTGAATCCTGAAAGTCAGAACACGAGTCTTCGTAGGCAGAGATCAGAGTGTGGCATGCGGGTTTCGTGGCAGGTTATAGAAAGGAAACCCAAGGTTACTTTACACGTTTATTAGACATGAGACACAGAAATATCAGGGAATGAGTTCTTAAGGTCTCTAAGCACTTTGCACTGGTCACTTGGAAGATAGAAAGAAGGAAGTACTGCCCTGGGCTTAGGCACGTCGCAGCACGTGGGCCGGCGTGAGGTTGCAGGGCAGGCAGCGGAGCGGAGAGGCGACCCCAGAGGTCACCATTGCAGTGCGTGGGCAGCACCACGCAGGGAAGAGAACGAGCGCGCGTCAGTCGCGCTCGCTGGCAGGTAGGCAGGCAAGGTCTTCGGCTTGGCACGGGGTCCGCAGAGGCAAGTCGCCTCAGCACGTGGCAGCGTGGGCTCTCGGTACCCACGAACCACGTGGATGCAGAACACAGGCGGCGGTAGCGGCCGTGTGGATAGTGTGCGGTACAGTCGCGCTCGCAGGTAGGCAGGCAGGCAGTGCCCTCAGCTTGGCACCAGGCCAGAAGAGGCAAGTAACCTCAGCACGTGTAGCGTGGGCTCTCGGTACCCACGAACACGTGGCTGCAGGCACAGGCGGCGGTAGCGGCCGCGTAGGCAATGCGCGTGTCTTCGACTGGAGCTGTAGCCCTAACCTTGAGGCGTAACCCAAGACTGGAACCCTGGAATCAGCGCGTGGCGGGTGCATCCGTAAGCGTTGTGCCAGAACATAGCAAGCCTCCGTCGATGCGTGCGTCTCCCAGCCGTAAGCCCATAGCAAGGTGGATGAAGGAAGACTCACCCATCGTGGCGGCTTAAAATAAGAGGTTATGCGCGCACATGCCCCTCAAGCCCTTCGAAGGTTCCTTGCCGCGCGGTCAAGCGATTTAAGCGAGCAGCTAGGTGCTGCGCGGCGAGGCAAGCATGATGCAGGATGGAGAAGCATGTGAGCGCATTCACAGTGAGGTGCAAGGTGGCAGTTAAAAGAACATAGTTTATCTCGACAGTCATAGCGAGGCTGCCGAGAAGTATTAATGGCTGCCGGACTGCGCCGACAGACATACATAGTTAAAGAAAGCAATACATAGAAAACAAATAAGAGTTACAATCACACTGAGCACTTACCCGTTTATCTCGGGGTTTAGTATTTAGACGCCTGGGCTGGAGTTGGAGAAAGAGGTCGTGGAATGACTTGCATGAGCTTATATAGTACATTACGACGGACGCCACTCCTACTCAAGCAATGACGTGTTCGTATTTGAAAGATTTAGGAATGTCACTCGTTTCTAGTGATGTGCGTTTTAATCGGTTTTTTAGAAAATCGACTACAACGCTACAGTACCCCGGCTGCTATGAAAGGATTTTCCCTAGGGGAAATCCGCTAGAAGGCCTGAACCACTAAACTGACTACTGATACGTTCATACATCCCATTCATGTGCTTCTATTCCATCAATCATTCATCTACTCATACTATGTCCGTCATTGACTTGGAAGTAGTCCTAAGTCAGTGACTTACTGTAGCATTCAAGAGGTAAACTAATAGTTGCTAGTTTAACTCAAGTCAGTCAGTTGGAAAAACAACAAGATATCAGCAAGTGTTCCTCCATAGGGTTAGGTAATCAAGGTTTTAAAACGCAGGGTAATGTATCTATTTGCTAGGTAAGAGTTTAATCCGTTGTTGATTGTTGTACGTTAAGACGCATGTAGTAAAGTTGAAGTTCGATTGAAAAACTACAAAAAAATTATGTTTTGTTCATAAGAAAAAAATTCTAAGTTTTAATTTTATCAAAGGAATACATTTTAAAGATATTTATCTTAAAATAATATTTATTTATTTATTTAGCAATTGCTTAAAATAATTAATTTAATTTTAGTTAAAGTTTTTGGAAAACAAGCTTTATTTTTATAAAAAAATTTGAAGCTAACATTGATCTAAGTCTCGGTCTAAGATCAATGTCTATGGTAAAATTATTCTAAGTATAAGATTCGGTACAAGTCCTATGTTAATGACGAAGTTGTTGTGTGCGAATATCCGAACGTAATTGACGACGTTCAAAAACCAATAGTCCATGACCATGACAACTGTCAAAGTTTAGTTAGTGTCAGTTGACAGTCAGTTCTTAAACGTCATCTGTCAACAACACCGGAATTACTTTAGGTTATCTTAGGACATGCTGACCGACTAATTTATCTAGATATTTAGCTTAATAAGGTTATAGGTATTAGTTAATTGCAACTAAACTTACGCCCATTGTGTTATTAGTAGTTGAGCGAAGTTATAGAAGTAGTAAGAAACTTTTTTGATAGTTTAGTTTTAAGGTTATGTTTACAGAAGTTTAGTTTTGGTAGGTTTAAGATACATGCGTTCAACAATCATACAAAGTGAAAAAGTTAGATTAGGTTTCAGGTTATGTGCTTAGGTGAAAGAACTTTAGTTAATTATAGATTTAGTGTATTTTTTTTTTTTTAGATAATTATTGTTTTAGACAATAGTTAATTATTAGGAAGTTATACGCAGTAGGCTATTTTTTTGAGTTGCGATCCGCTCATAGTTAGTTTGTTTATAGTTACTAGTAGTAGTTTAAGTAAATACCATAGTGATATTTACCAAGGAATGGTTTAGAGCCAAATCCTTTAGGACTTATTACCAGGGCAGACTGATGTAAGATATAACTGGGTAGCTCCAGTTTACTAGTAGTTTAGGTAAATACCATGTAGTGATATTTTCCAAGGAATGGTTTAGAGCCAAACCCTTTAGAACTTATTACCAGGGTAGACTGGTATAAGATATAACTGGGCAGCTCCAGTTTACTAGTAGTTTAGGTAAATACCATGTAGTGATATTTTCCAAGGAATGGTTTAGAGCCAAACCCTTTAGAGCTTATTACCCGGGTAGACTGGTTTTTAGATTAACTGGGCAGCTCCAGTTTACTAGTATTAGTTTAGGTAAATACCATGTAGTTATATTTTCCAAGGAATGGTTTAGAGCCAAATCCTATAAGACTTATTACCAGGGTAGACTGGAATAAGATTCAACTGTGGTATGTAGTACCTACAGTTGTTTGCATAGTTATTTTAGACTATGCCATTTTGAATTATTTTATAGTTCATGGGAATTGAAGTTAGAAGTTTTTGTTAGTTTTAGGTTGTCTTTTCTAGTTTAAAATCCCATTAGTGAATAAATGCAGTTATTTAATTTGATTATTCCTGCTTTAATCTATTTGTAGTTAACCGTAGGAAGACAACACAATACTAGTCGGTAGTATGCTATACAGAGTTACTTCGACCTCCAGAGTAGCCTTGGGGTCAACAGTATCTCTCTATAGGTACGCCTTTACTGAGAAAAAGTTATAATATAGCCCCTGTAACCCTTGTGGCATAAGCCATTAGAAAAATAAAGTAAAGAGTTACTGGATAGGCTGGATGAGACAGAGTATCTATGTGATGTGTAGTGTGTGTGTAAGTGTGTGTGTGTGTGGGTCAGCAGATAGTTCTTGACTAAAGTGGCTTACAACCATGCAGACCATGGCAGTATGCTAAATAACTTAAGTTTTGTCAATTGATAGTAAGTTATAGTAGTTTGTTTTAGATTTAGTTTTTGTTACTTTTGCATTGAAGTTTTTAGATTCAAAATTAGATATTATGTAGTTTATTCAGCTATGTTATGATTTTGAGGTTGCAGGGCAGGCAGCGGATCGGAGAGGCGACCCCAGAGGTCACCATTGCAGTGCGTGGGCAGCACCACGCAGGGAAGAGAACGAGCGCGCGTCAGTCGCGCTCGCTGGCAGGTAGGCAGGCAAGGTCTTCGGCTTGGCACGGGGTCCGCAGAGGCAAGTCGCCTCAGCACGTGGCAGCGTGGGCTCTCGGTACCCACGAACCACGTGGATGCAGAACACAGGCGGCGGTAGCGGCCGTGTGGATAGTGTGCGGTACAGTCGCGCTCCCAGGTAGGCAGGCAGGCAGTGCCCTCAGCTTGGCACCAGGCCAGAAGAGGCAAGTAACCTCAGCACGTGTAGCGTGGGCTCTCGGTACCCACGAACACGTGGCTGCAGGCACAGGCGGCGGTAGCGGCCGCGTAGGCAATGCGCGTGTCTTCGACTGGAGCTGTAGCCCTAACCTTGAGGTGTAACCCAAGACTGGAACCCTGGAATCAGCGCGTGGCGGGTGCATCCGTAAGCGTTGTGCCAGAACATAGCAAGCCTCCGTCGATGCGTGCGTCTCCCAGCCGTAAGCCCATAGCAAGGTGGATGAAGGAAGACTCACCCATCGTGGCGGCTTACAATAAGAGGTTATGCGCGCACATGCCCCTCAAGCCCTTCGAAGGTTCCTTGCCGCGCGGTCAAGCGATTTAAGCGAGCAGCTAGGTGCTGCGCGGCGAGGCAAGCATGATGCAGGATGGAGAAGCATGTGAGCGCATTCACAGTGAGGTGCAAGGTGGCAGTTAAAAGAACATAGTTTATCTCGACAGTCATAGCGAGGCTGCCGAGAAGTATTAATGGCTGCCGGACTGCGCCGACAGACATACATAGTTAAAGAAAGCAATACATAGAAAACAAATAAGAGTTACAATCACACTGAGCACTTACCCGTTTATCTCGGGGTTTAGTATTTAGACGCCTGGGCTGGAGTTGGAGAAAGAGGTCGTGGAATGACTTGCATGAGCTTATATAGTACATTACGACGGACGCCACTCCTACTCAAGCAATGACGTGTTCGTATTTGAAAGATTTAGGAATGTCACTCGTTTCTAGTGATGTGCGTTTTAATCGGTTTTTTAGAAAATCGACTACAACGCTACAAGAGAGACTAGTGTGGCTCCATGTAAAATACTTGTATTTAACTGCAAACAGGCTGGAAGCATCCCAACATAGACACTCAAAAAACCCACTCTTACTCGTAGTGCCCACAGTTCCAGGTTAGTAGATTTGGGTAACGCAATCAGCACTGTAAAGCTCTGGTGAAACTGCAGCGAGTCCCGCCTATGATTCGGTATGAAAATGGCTAGCGCCGATTTTGTCAATTTACTTGCATGGATGGTTTGAAATGGCATGATTTTCTCGTTATTATTAATTATTATTTTTCTCTCTTAAGCGATGTACAGTCGATGTAGAACCCAAGTACGGTCTACAGCGGGTACTACCGGCAGCTTCGATGAGGCAGTTGGCTTTCACCAAGGGTCGGCTCTAAGCCTTTACCTTACCTCTTCCTGATGATAATGGACGCTCTTACGTCGGACATTCAGGAAGAGGCTCCCTGATGTATGGTGTTTGCCAACGACATTGTGCTAGTTGCCGAGAGTGCCCTGGAGGTTCAGAGCAGATTAGAGGTGTGGTGGCAAAGACTGAAGAATATTGGCCTGAAATTAAGTAGAACCAAAATGGAATACTTATTTTGTGATTTCAGCGGTCTCTCCAGTCCTGTGCCTATAGCCCTTGCCGGAACGCCCATACCGATCTGCTCCGATTTTCGGTACCTCGAGTCGCTTGTCCAGGGAGATGGCGATGTAGACCGGGACGTAACGCACCGGATAACTTAGGATGGATGAAATGGCGACAGGTCACTGGAACAACTTGCGACACACGGATGCCCCTCAAGTGAAAGGAGAAAATATACAAGTCCGTGATACGACCTGTCGTAGGTACTTTAAGGATCGGAATGCTGGGCAGTGAAAAAGACGGATGAAAAAAGATTGCATGCAGCAGAGACGAGAATGTTGAGATGGATGTGTGGAGAGACTAAAATGGATAAACTTAGAAATTAGTATATAAGAGAAAGTTTGAAAGTGGCGCCGGTTACAGAAATGATGAAAGAGAGTCGTCTGTCTTGGTATGGACATTGAGGAGGGATGGAACACATGTGACTATAAGAGTGATGAATATGAATGTGGATGGATGGAGAAGGAGAGGAAGACCAAAGAAAAAATGGATGGATTGTGTGAAAAATGATATGAAGGAAAAATGAGTAAATGATAGCATGACGAATGACAGAGGATAATGGAGGAAAGAGTTATGTTGCGCCGACCTCAAATAAAATGAGACAAGGTCAGGAAGATGATGATTAATTATTCTGTTTATCTCAGCATGGTCAGATCTTAACATATCGTAGGCCGATGCGTGGATGGTACACAACTTGATCGTCGGTAATGACGCAATATCAACATGCAAACCTTTTTTATGCTTTCGCTTTCAAAGTCAAACTGGAGTTGTCACCGGCGTAACCAGTGAGAAACAACAGCGCACATTGTTCCAAAAGATCCGCTATCAAAGTCAAATACTTAGTAGCGGTGGATGTATGGATACTGGTACTGTATCTAATTATTATTTCACCTCTTCTCCTTAGCGTGTCGATGGCAATCTAAATTGTGTCAGCCCAGAACCGAGCAACAAGTTTGGAGCCATCAGTAGCGTCCATCTGTTCCTGTAATGAACAAACAGCAGAACACGCAGGATACTTATTTTAATTGCCCCATCGTTTGTGGAACAGCACCACATTTACACTTCAGGGCAGAGACATTAATGACACCACCACCTGAGCAGGTTTACCTAGCTGAGACGAACCTGAGTCCGGGATCTATGTAAAGTCTTCCAGGTCAGCCGGACAACTCATGTCCAGGTGGAAGATTTTCAGCCGACGGAACGAATAGCTTAGGTAAGGATGCACTACCTCGCCACAACTTTAGTGTCGCCGTAGACCGCTCGCCAGTGATTTCAACCCTGATTTTCCAGAACGTTGACATTTTTCTCCATTATCTTATGGGACATGATATGCTAGACGAAAATAACTGTGAACCGACTGTAAATGAGTTTCGATTCTCTACAATTTTATTACTCTATGCCGATCGCAATAAATAAGGGTGTATATCAAACCAGATCTCAGGAGCATCGTTAAAGCTATGCCGTAATCACGTGAGCTCGTAAACCGCTTTACCGGCCCACCGCAAACAAATTAAACGTTTTTACTGCTAATAAATGGAGACGATAAACGTTATAACAAAAATAGAAAGCGTGTCAATACACATTGTAATGGGAAAATGTTTTCCGGATGACGAAGTGTGTACTACAGGTGTTCACAGATTTGCTTGATTTTTTATAATCTTTATGTATTGTCACGCGGAGGAACTCGTGGCTAAATATCTACAGCCGTATGTGTCAATCTTTAAGGTTAAGCCGTGCTTGCTGAAGTTGGTCCATAAATGGGTGACCATAATTACACCGAGTTTCCTCCATGCCTCGGAAAGCACGTTAAGCCGTTGATCCCGACTGTCATTTGTAGATTTTTGACAGTCGTTACGAGTAGTCAGAAGCCAAAAGTCTGACATCCAGTCTTACTAAGGGGTATCGTATTACCCAGTTACTGGGTTGTGGAGGTGAGATAGGCAGTCGCTTCATGTAAAATACTGGTAGCTGCATCCGATTAGACTGAAAGCTGAACCCAAGATAGTTTGGGAAAAAGGCTAGGCAGATGATGAGGTATTGTCACGCGATTATGATGTGATTGTGATTTGTTTCGTAAATAGTTCCTGCCTACCCTATAGGAAAAAGAGCGTGTTTTTATGTAATATATTCATTTGGAATCAATATTAAATCGTATCTATACTTGTCTTTAGGACGGCTTGCCGCTTTGGCTGATATTTTTTTTTTTTTCTGAAGCTCCTTCTCATTCTTTTTCATGGGTAAATTGCACCCCTCGTGAAACAAACTGGGACGGGTAGTAGTAATAATATTAATGTATGGTTGTCAGGACAAGGTTTTGCTACAGTCCCATCAATTTTTTTTCTTTATTAAATTGCACCTGTTGTGAAGCCGGGACGGGTAGTAGGTAATAATATGAATGTTTGGTCCATCTCATGATTAATTTTCCTCTGTCTTGTCTGTTCTAAGCTGCATACACAACGCAACTGTTGACAAATAAACCGTACACGAACAGATAATACAAGACGCATACAGAAACTACATCAAATTAGTCATAGACATAGGCAAACTCTACAGTATTTGTCCACTTGCAACACCGTGGACAATGTGCTATATTTGCTCACACCACCAACACAATGCGAATGAGCGCACAGTGGAATTAACTCAGTAAAGGAAACATTTTTCTAACTCGCGTAAAAATTTATTATCACACACCGGAGCGAGCGTGGCCTAAATTTTGTGTCATAATTGAATGAAAAATATTAAAATGTAGCTATTCGTGTTTTAGTTAAAATATTATGAAAAATTAATGAGCCTCTGGATTGCCTGATAACTCTTCTCCGTACACATAGTTGGTATTAAATTTATACAAATAAATAAAATTGAAGTGCAAAACAATAAATACCTTGAAATTGTTAACAAAATCCGATTCAAATAGGGAAGAAATATTTTTACACTAATAGAGGAGCTCGAGCCGCACGGGTCGATCTGTAAGGTTAAGCCGTGCTTGCCGAGGTTGGTCCGTGGATGGGTGACCATAATTACATACCGAGTTTCTTCCGTGCCTTGGAAAGCACGTAAAGCCGTTGATCCCGGCTGTCATTTGTAGATCTTTAAGATAGGCAGTCGCTTCATGTAAAATACTGGTACTCAGCTGCATCCGGTTAGACTGGAATCCGACTCCAAGATAGTTTGGGAAAAGGCAAGGTAGATGATGAATTACACGCGGGCGAACTTCGCGGGGCACAGCTAGTTACGTGGTAGCGATTTAGTTACCTGCATCCATCAAATGGTACATGCCATAATAAAAAACTTTCGCCACCCCTCCCCAACACGATTTTAAAGACATTATCATTTCTGACAAAAAAAAAACAAGTTATTACAATATATTAGTCTATTTTTTTCAATATACGTAAATATCATTGTTTGTGTCGAAAGTAGTTAAGATTCAATATTAGACAATTACAGTGTTTCCTATACAACTACTCGAACAGGAAACACTGAAATCGAACAGGATACCAGACATAATCTTGGTCAAGTCAAATTAGGACTATGCAGATGGTATAGGAAGAAAAAAAAAAATATTTGTCGCAGGGACATGACGTGCATACAAAATTAACAAAAATAAAACAATGAACATAGGTACAACGCAAGAAACAAAAATAAAAGTACAAATGGGATGGAACAAAAATTTTTACTGCTAGCACGTCGTGACTGCGACAAGCAGGTTACCACTTAGCATGATGCTATACCATGGGGGGACCCATAGCACAGCGCTGGTTTTCAGTGGTCACCTGACATAACGTGGTATCTTTAGGAAAGAACCACACAGGTTCAAACCTGGTGTGGCTGGCACCTGGCACTGACTATACAGTCACGAGCACCAAAATGTCCACTTTCCTACATTTAAAAGCGAAATTCACAAGAAATAACGATTGTAACACAAATTTGAGATAGGATCTATTTATCATTAATATGAGTTCCAAAATACTATGTTCGCAGCAACATGAAGTTTTAATCAGAACAGTAGGCGATAATATTGTTTTTTAAATTGCTTAGTGTTTATATATTGGTGCTCGTGACTAACATAAAACACACTCAAAACATTTAAGATAACACGCCAAAATAACAACCGTATTAGGAAAGTCACACATGAAAAATTATCGAGGAAAACAGAATACTCTACTTAATGCGCCACACATTCATCAACAAATGAATTAAATTCTGGGAACGAGGAATTTATCGTGCCACTCAGAAGTGGATAAAATTGTCAAGCAAAATTGGCCCGTATGTAACACTACAATATCGTTGTGTATGTTTTGTACTGATTTTGATTTATGTTCGGGAGTTCAAGGAGATTTTGCTGGGAGATTTATTTTTAGGAACGATTTCAATGGTATTATTAACTCATTAGGTAAATTGAAGGATGTTTTGTTAGCTTTAATTTTCGTTGCAATCCATTTTTATTGGTAAACAAATACACGAGAAATCACCATCATTATAATGTATTTTTAATTAAAATCAGACTGCTTTGCGATTTTCTTAAGAAGAAATCATTAAATTACGCTTGGCGGGTTCCCTATGGCTGCGTAAAACAGGCCATGTTAAATATAATGGTAAAGGGTATAATAAGTCCCTGATAAACTACAAAATTCAGCTAACCTTTTACATTAAAATCAGCATTTTAAATTTCATTTATTTGTTTATTTTCATGAATATTTCATGTATCGTATTTTATTTGGTACTGTCATTGGTATACTTAAAATTGGACAACGGCAGGAATTTGATGGTCATGGGTATACTTTTATGCCTCTTTCGGATCGGACAGGGTTTTTTTAACCTTTTTTTATTTCCTGAATTCCACTTCGAAGAACACCAAATTCAGACAAGGTCCAGGGAATAACCTAGTTCATTCTAAATGGGTACATTTTTAAACCGGGCTGCATATGACATGGTAATAATTTAGCGAATTCTGTACTGGACCGAGTTAATACCATTCGACATGTGTACTGGATGGTACTGGCCATCAGTAATTCAAAAGGATTCCAGTAATCTCTATTCTGTATTTATTTTATTCTTTTATTCACTGAAAAACTAACAATGTTGATTTGAATACATTTTTCTATGATAAATACTATTAACATGAAAATAAAACAAGAATGAATGTCACTGTATGACAAAATTAATGTCAAACAATGAATGTATGTTACTAGTTAAAATAACATAACCTGGACAGTAAGCCCAGCTGGTTTGCTACACTTATGTATATCCACTCCAAGACCTATTTTCTATCAGCCCATCTAATAAAAAGAAAAGAAAACGAGAAGAAAAAAAATACTGAAGATAGAGTTTCAACACTAAAGGTCTGGAATTTTTTGTAACAGTTTCCGCGTTGGTATCTCTTAAGGTGCTTCCTCACTAGGAGCATTCTCATGTAATCTAACAATGCAAGCTTCGATTTCGTACAGAAATAAGTAAATCTGAACTGTTACTTTACAGGCGAATGCTCTCGATACAGCAACGTTATAAGCTACTTCAAATAGAGCTCTTTAGTCAACTGATCCGGTACAGGCGGGTCCTGCGGGATCAGTCGACTTAATGCATTTTTGAATTGGTCAAATGGCCCCTCTGCCTAACGTATGATAAAGAAATATTTATTTTCTTGTTTATTACGTAACATAGTAAGCCACGTTGATCTCAACATTCGTACACCGGAAATATTGAGAGGGGAAATTTTGTGAAAAATCGGCCGAGTCAATATTTGCTTCTAAAAGTTACCGAGCGAAGTATTAACTCGAAGGATATCAGCGCTCCAATTGCGTAACGTACTTGCTATCATAATTCGAAGGAAATTAATTGTCCATTGCCTCATGTTTGAAATGATCGTATGTTTGACAACGTCAATAGCGCTATGAATAAATAGTGCGGAACTAACTTTTACGAACGTACTTTTGTCGAGGTCGGAAATAATCTTTAAGAAAATATCTTTTTATAACCTAAATTAAAAAAAAGTGTGTCACATATTCGTACACGCTAATCTCCGAAACTACCCAACCAATATTAATGAAATTTTGTATGGCTGGCTGTGAATGTGGATGCTGGCTGGTTCTAGCTTGAAAACTAGGATAGGTTTGGACCCGATAGATGACACTGTTAGTAAATTGCACCCGTGCGAAGCCGGGGCGGGTCGCTGGTAATATTATAAATGAAGAAGTAAGTAGTTTCTTTAAAGGGTGTAAATATATTCTTAACGAATCCGAAAGACACTTGTTTTGGGCATTGCCATTTTTTTTTGTTCTGAATCATATATCATCTGCCTAGCCTTTTCTCAAACTATCTTGGGGTCGACTTCCGGTATAACCGGATGCAGCTGAGTACCAGTATTTTACATGAAGCGACTGCTTAACTGACCTCCACAACCCAGAACCTGGGTAGTACGATACGATACCCCTAGGTAAGACTGGATGTCAGACTTTTGGCTTCTGACTACTCGTAACGACTGCCAAAGATCTACAAATGACATCCGGGACCAACGATTTAACGTGCTTTCCGAGGCACGGAGGAAACTCGGTTTGTAATTATGGTCACCCATCCACAGACCAACCTCGGTAAGTACGGCTTAACTTTACACATCGACCCGTGCGGCTGTCATTATTTAGCCACGAGCTTCTCCTCTTCTCCTTTGTTCTGAATCATGCGTGGGATATAATTACCTTCTAGTTACTGAGATATTGAACGTCAAAGTTACAACTTAATCACGAGTTTTTTTGTAATACTAGTTTTAAATTTTATAACTGTACTTTAAATACCTCTATGACCCGTTTACTATTCAGTGCATCCATCAGCACAATGTTTTGAGTGCGTTACGTTGAGTTTTACCGTAAAACGTGATTATTCCTCCCAAAAAAAAAGTCGTTTCACAGCAATCATTGCGTAGGGTTACTTAGTTTTAACTCTAATGACTTTTGCCAGAGAATGGGCAGCAGCGTTCTCTGTGTTTTTTGTAACAACCGTACTGCGATCGCCAACCCGCCTGCCAAGCGTGGCGATTATGCCACCCAAAACGCTAATGTGGCGACACTTGGGGGAGGCCTATGTCCAGTAGTGGACGTTTTTTGGGCTGAAATGGTGACTTAGTTTTATGGACAGAACGCTTGGTGACGGCTTCGTGAAGGGTCTTTATACACCTTGTATAATACTAGGTGGAAGGCACACCGATGCGAAAACCGTTACCGTAACCAAATTTCTATGTGGAGCGGGTGGTATGTGGAGTTTGTTCCGCCACTTCTTCTTCCCAGCTGAAACACTAAGAAATGGCGAAGGGCGGGCGTTTTGGGGGACTGTCTCGTTATGTTGACGTTTAAAAAGTACTGATTATCAGCCTAATTTGAATAAATGACTTTTGATTTTGGTCCAAAATGATGTACTAGATACGTGGTAACCGTTTCGGGTCAGTGTACCTTCTACCCCGTGTTAGAGTATGTTACGCAATTAGACCACAGTTCAGTGCTGTTCCGTTAGACCAAACATGTCTGTACACATCTGTTATGTAGATCGTTTGTATAACGTGAACTTTTGTGTTTCATAAATAAAATCGCGAATACACGTCATAAATACGATATTCAGCTGAATAGAAATACGTTATGAATGCGAGTTTTATTTGTGTTCTGATTTCGTAGGTAGGTAAACTGTTGTAGGCAAAATAATAACTAAATGCAAATATGTACCTTACCGAAAATGTAAAAAGAACTCTATTGGTATTACATTGTTAAGTCAGATGATAATTATTACCTACATCGCGATATCAAAATTATCAGAGTAATTAACAATTAAGTACAGAACCCAAAAACCAACCATCAGGCAGTACACAGCCCACCACACAATAATCCCTCTGGGCGGAACATCTTCCCTTTTTTTAATTTGAGGATGAGAAACTTTACACCCTTTTCTTAATTTTTGGACCTTAACCACATTCGTTTTAAGGTCATTATTGAGTTCGAAACCGTACAGTTGTACTTAGATCGCTTTAATCTAAAGAGATATAAAATACACCAGTGGCTATCAGAAGAAATGCTGTAGAAAAACTGTGTTAAGAACAACAGTGTGTGAGACACAGATTACAGTTTTGAGGCCGTAGGTATAGCAAAATGAACCCTATGATTTCACCAACACTAATCATTTCGGTTTTGCAAGTAGAATACGATGCTGTTCGCTTTGTTCCGTTTATCACAAGTATATTTAAATGTCTTTGGTTGAATCATACGGGTTCATATCAAGAATGTCAGTAATATACAAGTGACTTTTAGTTATCCAACATTGTGTGATTACACAAAACTATGGCAATATGCCAGTTTTTACTAACAAAAAGTATGTTACATTTACGGATTTCAGATTGTTTTTTTTTTATATTTCGTTCAAAATACTATTAAATTCTGAAATGGCAATACCACACATTTTATCGCAGTGATATTTTTTCATGGACCGACCGAGTTTTACATTCAGAGTTGGGAATTAATAAAACGTGGTATATCTAGGCTAAGTCATTTGTTTTTATAAATAGTTTTTACATGTGTGATTTTAAGCTTGAGCTAAGCCGAAACAAGCTCGTTCAAATTCATAGAAATTGACTATAAAAATCCCGCAGCAAAACCGAAACATATTGTATATTTTTCTATGCTATCGGTTACAGCTGGAAACCAAAACGTTTTGGACAAAAAACGCATGCTGTTTCAAAAAGAGACAATTTCTTTTCTTTTTTTTAAATGTGTTGTATGTCTTATAAAGTTATAAAAACCTACGCAAGTATTTTATTTAATAAAATTAATAACGGCTAACAAAAGCAAGTGAATGAATAATTCATAAAAAACCTTTTGAAAACTCTTTGAAGTTATTTTTTAATTCAAAAGCGATTTGTGTTCAATATTAAGTAGTTATGCCTTACTTTAATTAGTTTTCTTCGAAAACCAATGCTGGCCACTTACTTATAATTAATTTTTTTTTCAAAACTTTGAACAGAGAAGGCATAAACACAAACAAACACTGCAAATATGAGACTTGGGCAAGTGTAAAAACGTTGTCATCTTTTATGTTAAGCCCTTAATGAAAGGTCATGCCGTATAATTTTATTTACTGTACCTAATGAATAAAAAATGAGCTCACGATAGAGATGGGAAAGGATCGTGATTTAAATCGGTATCCGGCTTCAAGAAAGCTTCTTGAATAAAAATCTGAGGAATTGTTATGCGGTGTTGTATGCAGGTATTCTTGATCGTGATTTTTATTTATTTATTGCATTATTGCTTATTAAAGATGGCATTTAACTCTAACAGTGATTTGTCGGTTGACTTGGTTTTATTTACCTGGAGGCTCTTAATTGTGTCGTATATAGAACGATGGCCGAACTTTATGCTTGCTTCCTCGTTCACTAAACGACCACCAAAGAGACCTCAAGCCAGTCACACCATTCATTGAAGTATCTTTTGTTGATCGGTAGAACCACCTTCGTAGACGATAGTACGTCTTCTCCATCTGCCTAGCGTTTTCCCAACTGTGTTGTCGGATTCCAGTCTAACCGGATGCAGAATGAATACAAGTATTTTACATGAAGCAACTGCCTATCTGACTTCTATACCTCAATTAGTACTGGGTAATACAATACCCTTTGGTAAGACTGGATGTCAGACTTTTCGGGCCTCTGAGTACCCGTAACGACTGTCAAAGATCCACAAATGACTGCCGGGATCAACGGCTGAACGTGCGTAATTTAATAAAAAATATCAAGCTACTAAATCAGTCTTTCCTAGCACTAGCGTTAAACACTCAATAAAATAATGACGGGAAAGTGAGAACGTTATATAGGCACGCGGTATAACCTGAACTAAATTGAAATGTAAGGAGTTTGGCATACGTCAGCGTCTGAATCAAAGTTAAAGTACACTGGCTTTCAAATAAAACCTTTGTGGTACGCACGACGACCTATTAAGCTATGAAAACCAAATGAGCAGATCTCTCATAGTACGGGGAAATCGATACAAAGCAAGGTCATAACACACTGGAAAAGTATAGTTAATTAGCTAGCTATTTTAATATAGCTTTGTGTTGATTGCATAATGTTTAGGTCCACACGTTGAAGAAATTTGTTTGTTTTCTTATAAACAAAACGTGTTGATTGATTGCTTGTAGAGTTTTACATATAAACTGGTATGTTGTTTGCATGTCATTTTAAATTGAACATTAATTAAACTTTCGTTTATTCAGGGAAGCACATGTCCTTTATTAATAAATTAATAAGTTTAGCGCCCCTTTCTTGATGGACAGAGAGGGACGAGAAGACAAAAGAAAATATACGAGTACTTAGATGAATTTGTATGATTAATTACATTAAAAAGTTATTACATAAAAATAATAGCGTGATGGTTAACAGTGCAGGACAGTAGGAAAAAGTGAATGGTAAGGCAGGGCAGTGAGGTGATTATGATGCGACCACTCGTTATTTTTATATCGACACCTCAATATTAATATTTTCATATATACTACACACAATAACTCACCCCTCCCTATGTTGATACTCCCACTAAATCTATTGTGGCTTTAAAAATAAGTATAGGGTGTTCTTTTCAGAGGCGGAGAACTTTAAATGGAAATTAAACACAAATTTGTAAATCCATGAAATCGGCTTTATTTGATTGAACATTTCTAACATTTATGTTTCAATATGATTTCGGGTATATGGCATCCGTTGCTTGCGTTGAGTAAATTAACAATCGAAAGTGAGGGAGGAAGATAACGGCCCGGCCCAATATGCATCGGCAATATTGTGCTGTGTATACTAAAACCGACTGTGGGAATCCGTGTATGTTTTTGTCTTCATTTATTTATACCAAATCGCTTATACGATAAATAATAACGTTTCTTCTTCATGTTCGGTTTAGAGAAATACTAAGGAACTATTTCAATTATAACAATTACGGTACAAAACCTCGTCTACGACCGTCTGAAAAATAAAAAGCATGAAATACTGAAAAAGAATAAAAATTATATCGTTTTACGAAGCCGGCTCTAAAATTGTACCTACAATCCATGCAATCACGGTGAGATTGGAACAGGCACCTTGTATTGTGAGAAACGTTGTACTACTTTTAGGCCGAAGACACACAGATAGGTGCTTCGATCGGTTGTTATGGTAAAGCCGAAAACATATGCTTTCTTTTTCGTTTTTCTTTTTTTTATCATGGTATGGACATGTGATGCAGAGGAATGATTAAAATGTTCTGAGAAAAACTTTGAGTATGAATGTAGATAGGGTATAAGTGTAGAGCAAGACCAAAGAAACGATGTATGGACTATGTGAAGGATGATATGGGTAGAAAGGTGGAGACTGCTGAGATGACAAGTAAATAGAGCAGTATGAAAGAAGAAGACATGCTGCGCCGACCAGAGAAAGATGAAGCAGAATAATGATGGTGACGAGTGAACAGTCGAGTTAAGCGTGACATAAAGAAATATTTCTTTCTCTCCGTGTGTGGGGTGGGCGATAAGTCATCACACTGGCCGAGCGCGGGTTAGCAGATATTACATTGTCGCATAACTCTGAATTGTTTATTCTGACTGCCTGTAAGAAGAAAATACTCTTGGGGAAAAAAGTATTTTCTTCACAAATCTAAAAGCATGGCGACAAGCTGCTAGCAAAACAACGCACTGTGTTACTATTGCACTCTTGGATGTATTGACGTCCCCAATAAGCTGGCTGAAATAAGCTTGCTTAGGAAGAAGGAGGGACGCAAAAAGTTGAATTGCGCTTCGCGGTAATTGGTAGCTTTTCATAACAGTGGATTTATGAAAAGTTACCACCATCATGTTGAAATACCGCGAAGCAAATCTAATATCTAACTTTAAAAACCGCTCACCAGGTACTATATAATTCGCCAAACGTTTACCTGTGTGGCTTCAGCCTTAGTTTCCCTCTGTTTATCTTTAGTAGTGTTCCCCATAGATCCTACTTCGTATGGTATTTTATTCTTCTTCCTTTAAAAGCTGGGCGGCTAGCCAGTAAGACAGAAAAACATATCAGTATGGTTTCATCGTCTGTGGCAGAAAGGGCCATAATATAAGATATTTAGTTTCCTTTCAACATCTTCGAAACTCGTTAAAACTTACGATTTAACACGCAGAAATAAAAAAGATCCAACAAAACTGAAACGAAACATTCCCTTTGCGACTTTAAATGCATGATACCAACGAAACGATTATTAAACCATGCAACTATATAAACAGAACAACATAATGCGGAATTAATATTTCCTCTAAAATTCCCAGAGAGAAATCCCCCAATTACTTACTTTCGCAAACATTGCAGATAACACGAACTTTGGAAACAAAAATGGAAATCCGGAATAAAATTGCGGAATAAATCCGATATAGGTTCGTCCTAAAGTCCACATTATGCACACGCGTATTTAACCTATAATGTTTCTATTGCTGGGATACTGAAGTTCTCTCCAAGACAAGGAATCAATCAAAAAGGCAGTAATCTACCACTCAGGTTTGGGGTACGGGTTGGTGCCAAACGTCATCGTTTTTTTTTTGGTTCTAGCCCATGTCGGTTTCCTTACAACAAGGGTTTCCTTAACCATTTCGAGAGTAGTCGTGATGAATTCAATTGCACACGTAGTAATGCCTTTACCTGGGTTCGAACACTCGACTTAAAACTTGTAAGTTGGGGTCAGTACCACTGGGCTACAACCGCTCCTTATACTGAGAGGCTAACAAGCAACGACTTAAAAACACCTTCATAAAGGTTACATAATTATAAGTGCTAAATGTTGAATTGGTAACAGAATCAAATATGTAACACTATTAAATGTGTGTTTAACCGTAACATATCTGTAACAGATATAAAAGTGTTAATAAGTGTAACAGGTAAACGAAGCGTACTAAAGCTATAATTGATTATTTCAGTTATACATATTTACAATTATTAACGCATATGGTTACAGTTTGATTCGGTAACATTATTGTATCTATTATATTTAAAATTGATTTATGTTATAACTGTTTTGAAAAAAAGTGTTAAAAACACTTATTACGGGTACAATTTGAGTCCCTGCTAACTAGTCGCATCAACTGAGGACGCGAACGGGGTGTATAGACAAATCTGATCATAGTAAGACCTAACGGATAATGCAACGCGGGATTGAGATGCAACTTCCATTATTCCAATAGTTATATAAAGTTAGTGAAGATAAAGTCGGAACACGATCACTGTTTGTGAGTTAGTTAAAAGTTTCAACGATAAACAACTTTAAGCGAAATCATTAAATTGCGAAATTTGCATAATGAAGTGAAGTGAGCGTTTGAATTGTAGTTTTAAGTTTTTGATATTATAATTGGTTAAAAAAGTTTGTAAAGATATTGTTTCTTAAGGGATCATAATGCCTAGACAAATGGGAATCGCCATCGTCTATTTCTAGCATGACGTGCAGCAAAATATACATTAAAATTTCGGTAGCACAGAGGTACTCAAACTAGTGCGAACAAATATTATTATTATATATTTACACGGAGGTTTAAGCGGCAGTGGGCAGGGCAGATTGCCGATGGGGCCGAAAAGTTCTGGAATGGGGACCGCGAACTGGAAGACGATGCGTTGGCAGGCCTCCCACTAGGTGGACCGATGACTTGGTGAAGGTTGTGGGGATCCGCTCGATGCGAGTCGCACGGGACCGGTCAATGTGGCGACACTTGGGGAAGGCCTATGTCCAGCATTGGACGTCTTTCAGCTGAAATGATGATGATGATGACACGGAGATTTCTGCTTTTACAGCCACGTGTGCAACCTACCGGTTGGTTTGACCAAACCTTTAATTCTTTTCTAACAATTACCTACTAATATATTATTTTTTACTTTTCTACCTATTTCAATTTAATGCAAAAGATGAGTTTTCGCTCAACAAGACCTCTCGATAAACCAAATTATTTCAAATTGTAATCTTCCTTAGATCGGTCCTTGGCTATTACAACTTATAATAATATTTACCCTGTTCAAAATCTCATAGGTTGATCGAATCGTTTCAAGATTAAACACACCTATACATACATATACACATAGACCCGTCAACGACCCATTTCAATAGGCTTTTGTAATGCAAATGTAGCTAAAATATTTTTTGTGAAAAGGAAACCTTGTAGGGGTCTATTAAATTTTATTTGTCGCGAGGTGGGCCCTAGTCCCTTTTAAGAGAACTTGAGAAATCGCTCGGCTAGCTACTTATGTCAATATATTTCGTGGAAAGTTCAATATGCCTTATGATTTAGGATGAGGTTGCCATGTAAATAAGTAGGATTCTGTACTTTGTAGCTAGTCGTTATCTCCGGTAGTTTATAGGTGCATAATACCTTTAAAATATCTCTGTTAATTCTCTGTTTTCTATTATTCGCGAATTAATTTTCTTCCACTAAAAAAAAAAAATACTCGTAAGTTGCACCAATATCGGAACAGGTCCAAGCTACCGGTCAGGGTTCAAGAGAAAGGAATCCTCTATTAAATAATAAATACCTTTATTATTATTTTATCAAAATGCTTTTAGCGATGAAAGCCTAGTGTTGTCACCGTTGGACTGCAAAGTCACAGGTCTCGAATTCTAACCAAAGACACGCCTTTGAGTTTTCGGATTCATGTGCGTATTGTGTCTTATCGTATATTAGAAAACATCGTGAGGAAACCGAGCCAGCATACCTGAGAGATATTTCTCGACGGCATGTAAATCAGAGGCCCTGTGTGTTTTTCTTACGGATGGGAAATAATCAAATGATCCCCTCCTGCTCTGGGCGGAGTGGAAGGGAGTGTCAGACTTGTACTGACTAAAACCTATCCATCTTTCTTCTTAACTCTTTGTGCTCCAGGGCCGCGGTATCTTTTTCGAATAGTCCCGCATCCCTGTCAGGCATCGGCCTTCTCGGACCCCTTCCGATTTTCTGACATGTCCTTGAGGCGCGCGTGGAACACGAACGCACCGTCGACACGGCCTGTCGTCATAAGACGGACGGATGGTAACCTAGCCCATTACTCACCGTCCACAGGCCCGTGAGTAAGAGGCTCTTGGGTGGCATAAAAACTCGGACATCAGGTAAGGCACTAACCACACGAAAACAAACGGACGAACCAATGCTTTTTGTAACTACAGAACGCCACCTTCTATGCTCTTTACAATACATACTCCTTTTGCGTCATTCACGTTCATACATCAGTACTCTTACTCACAAACGCTTCGATTCGATTTCGGTTCGGTTCGGTGAGGTGTTCGTAACCGGCGTGCGTGTATGACCAGCCCCCTTGCTGGTCATACACGCACGCCGGTTACGAACACCTCACTATTCTGAAGAACATCACCGGTGAGGTACTTCAAGGGTATGACCTCTCAGTGTTTCGACTCAAATCTGCCCTTTAATGTATAGTTTACAAACGCATTATCGTTGAAAACAGATTTTACACATTAACTGCATTCATCGTTGAAAATAATAATGCACTTTTACAGCTACCAGGTACCCATGAAAACGTCGTGAACGATAATTTCATTGGTTAAATTATGAGTTCAGGAAAGCATGACCACTATCTGAGAGATAGGCAGCCACCTCATGTAAAATCCCGTATTCATCTAACTTTCAAACATTTCTGCTTTTTTTTAAGGTTCCGTACCCAAAGGGTCAAACGGGAACCTATTACTGAGACTTCGCTGTCCATCCGTCCGTCTGTCACCAGGCTGTATCTCATGAACCGTGATAGTTAGCCAGTAGAAATTTCTACAGATTATGTATTTCTGTTGCCGCTATAACAACAAATAAATAAATATTTAAGGGGGCTCCCATACAAAAATGTGTTTTTTTATGCTCGTTTTTATAAATATTCGTACGGAACCATTCGTACGCGAGTCCGACTCGCTCTTGGCCGGTTTTTGGTCTTTCTATCCTAACAAACAGATGTGTTGTGCGTTCTTCTTCTAACTTAACAGACAGATGCATGCATGCATATGTTGCAGGGAGTTATTTCTTCCCAACTAAAACACTATGACGACGTGGCGAAGGGCGGGCATCTATCTCTTGTAAACTTTGACGTTCAAAAAGTGCTGATTATCAGCCTAATTTGAATAAAAGACTTTAAAATTTATTAGTTTCGTTAATCAGATCGGTCAACAGACGATAATGCATCCACGAATACTAACCAACCAATTACAGCAAACAAGCCAAGATCATCCAATATTAATCAGTCAGAATGTCCCGTTTCCTAATTTACATAACATAAGACTTAATACCAACAATCCCATCAACACAGAAGCTGACACAAACACAATATCGAAGTAATCAACATGTTGGGATGCAGTAACCAGCACTAATACAACTATAAGTGGGACTCGACAGCTCTGACCAACCAGTTAGAACAATTAGTTGGTAATTGGTCTACGTCTATGTAATAGGAGTTGTATGTTCTGTTAACAATAAATAGGGTGGATATGGAATAAGTTTTAAGTGTTCTATGAGTCTTGCTTCTTGCACGACTACATGAGTCCTTTGGTTTTGAAGGATAGAATACGTACTCTTTATTATGTACACCGTACAAATAACATGTATTATAAAAAAGAATTATTAAAAGGGTGATACAATATCGCATAAAACGATGTTTTCAAGACAACTTTTTGATGGATTTAATGGAGTACGAGAGACAATACCGTAGGTAGAATGTGATGTATAATTAAAATTATTTATGGTCGTGACATTTAAAAATATTTTATTATTATTATGTTAACTATTTCTTTGTTTGAAGGTTTGTGTTGAGTCTATTAAACATAAAACATACATAGCTTGATTACTTAATTTAACGTTTGTGTACACTTAAATGCAGTCACGTGTTAAAATTAGCATCCAATTCATTAATGTTTGCATGCCAGCTTTATGGCGAAATGTGCCATTGCCCTACCATTATTTTTCCATCTTTTGTACCACATTTACTGCAAATAAATAATTTTGACTTTGACTTTTTTTTGAATTTTATTTAGTGACATAATATAGTGGTAAATCTCTTTGCAATTAAAATTGCGAGCTTTTGTTACAAGTTCACATTCAATTGTTTTGCAAGCTTAAAACGATTCTACTACAGCTGAATAGCGAAAGCTATTGTATTGTATTGTATTTATTTATTTCTCTACACTAACCATGGAGTTTCTTGCCGGTTCTTCTCCTTATGAAGCGACCAACCCGAACCGAGCGCCTTTTTGTCGACGTTTTATAAGTGCCCGTGTAGGCAGGCCTATGTGAAATAAAAATATTTTGATTGACCATTGCCAAATCATATGTTTTATTCTTCGCAGACGAAGTCACGGGCAGAAGATAGTAGCAGATTTAGTGAAACATAATTCTATAACAAAATTCTAATGCCACTAATGTAACTTTATAGATTAAGGAGACAAGTCTAAACCTTGTTTTCATGCCAAATCCCTGCGTTCTATCATACCCACTCACCACACAGTTACAAAGAAAATCACAGCAAACTCACCCTTATAGCCAGCCGTTAATTGATACCGTAGCGTCACCAACACGCCATTAAAACTAATCGCGTGCCATTTCCACCGAAGAAAATGGCGGACGCCTTTGTAAAATTAAAAATGTTAGTTGTTACGCCGCCTGTAATGGATGCATTAGATTTTATTGGTACTTTCTTGGAATTTTGGCTGGGTTAAGTGGGACAGGTTGTTTAAAGATTCAGGTTAAAATGTACCACAACAGAGGAGTAACACTAACACTTCTAGTTCTTCTTTATCATGTGGTTAGTACAAGTAACCTGGTATCAGAGTTTGGGTAAGTGACTCCTTATAACATCAGCTATCTGTCAGTAAAAGTCCCGTCAAATTCGGCCCAGCCGTATCCGAGATTAGCGGGAACAAACAGACAGAAAAACAAAAAAAATATAAGTACCGTAAATACTTTCATATGCATTCAACGGTTTAGTTAAGTTATCACATCTTGTCTTTGGAAGTTTAGTGATTAAACCTCTTTAACTTGCACTAGAACACTTGTTTTATTTCGCTTTCCGCATCCAGTGTTCTCAATTACCACCTGCACCTTGGGCCCATGGGCATCAGACTTGGCTTTATATGCCGTCGAGAAAGATCGTAAGTGCGTGTCTCGGGTACGAACTTGAGACCTAGAACTTGGCAGTCTCACGGTATCACCACTTGGCTATTCCTGCTTGATGCTTGCTTGCATCGCTGCTGCACTACCACTACTGTGAGGATAATTGTGCTTGTTTTTTTGCTAACCTGAATTGTGCCACTTTTGGAGAAAAGGCCTTCTCCTCTATCCACTTCTCCTGATGATGTGCATCTTCTCGTTAATTCACGAGGAAGCCATCAAACCTATTTTAAATTACACACCAATTTGGTGATGCACATTTTCACAGTGAATGTAGTATAGCTATAAAATGTTTATTGGACTATGCAAGACAGTGTAATTCAGGTCAAATTTAGTCGACAGCTAGCTTTCAAGTTGAGGTTTTAACAGGTATCTTGTACAGTGAGCTGCATCAACTGGGTACCCCCCTTGAAAGCACCTATGTTCGTACCGGTCAGCCGAACACACCCACATAGCCGGTTTCCGAACTGAAAACTCATTTCCTAATGTAATGTGCATCTTTATCAGAGAGAGAGTTCAGTCATCTGTCCACTTCGATCGGCATCTGACAAACCACAGCAGCTTCCCGGTCCAAACAGCTACCGCAGGGTCCATTTTGGTTAAACCTCTTTAGTATTAATTTAAGTTATTAAGCTGAGAAGTTTATTGGTCTTAATGGTGACGAGAAACAGCGTAATTCCAACGTAATGAAGGCCGAGTCTAACACTCGGCTTTATAGCGATCTAGACTCCGTGACTGCTACTGAGAAATTCCTGGCGGAAAACAGAAAACCCGATAACACTGCCTGACCTGGGAATCTAACCCAAAACCTCAGCTCAGCAGTCGTGCTTGTGACCACTAGAACAACGAAGCAGTCAACATGGTCTTAATGATTATGAGCACTGAGTAAGAAAAGATAATCATCATCATCATTACAGCCGAAAGACGTCCACTGCTGGACATAGGCCTGCCCCAAGTTTAGCCACATTAACATAAAATGGGGGGTTTTGCCATAATCGCCACGATTGGCAGGCGGGTTGGCGATCGCAGTACGGTTGTTACAAAAGCACAGAGAACGCTGCTGCCTATTCTCTGGCAAGTCCCTTAGTCGCCTCTTACGACACCCACGGGAAGATATGGGTTGGTGCTATTCTTTACGTCCGACACCATACAGAGCAAGAAAGATAATATTAGAAACTTATTACAAATCTGACATAAAAGTACTTTTTTTAACTTGAGCCTGGTTATATAATACATAAACACATTCAGAGCAGCACAAAAGCTATCTCGAAGACTAATCATACGATCCTATTTGTGCTGGCGAGCTAAGCGTACATGAATGGTGTGTTAAAGAGCTGGTCATGTCAATGAACACAATAGAAAGGCAATCATCTCGCACAACGTTATACAGGCTGCGTTATTGAACTACTACTACAGGGTGTAGGATAGTGGCAGTAGGACCAGTTAGTTTAGTATAGATTTTGAATTAGGAATTTACAACAAACATGTTTGCTAGACTGTATCAACATTGTGTATAATGGTACAAGGATATTGAGGCGTGTTGTCAAGATTAGAACCAACGTCGCCATTTTGTTATTTTTTTTAATACACTTTTTCTAAACAGTTTCCCGAATATAAAAAAAAACTGTGTAGCTGTGATACTGTTGGCACGTTCGGGTTGAGCTGGTTATAATATTCATCAACTGAGAAAATCGTTATTATTCTTCGATAAAGCTGTACTTGACCCGTAAAAGCAGCAATTTCTTAACATTGCACCTATAAAGTGATAAGTAAAAATCTTCGTTGGAGCAAGAGCTTACTACAATGAATAGAATAGCTTTTAGCATTTGTTACAGAAACTATATTCCATAGAATTTTGCTGTCTGCTGTTTTTTACGTGTTATTGTGTATATACTATGAATTACAAAAATTAGAACAATACAAAATAAAGCATTATTCAATTAAGTATTACATCATTTTATAATGGTGCATAAAACAAAACATACCTTATCATCATAAAAACAAAAGTACCATAGTTACTTAGCATTTACGTTAGCATAAGCCTAGTACGTACATAAGTTGAAGTAAGTTGAAGCATTATGACCTGGATATCACATGGAAATTACCAAAGTTCAAAAAGGAAATAAAAGTAATAGTATCCAGGTTATAATTATTTGTTTTGTTTTTTGGAGATTTCTGTGGTTATTGTTTTGTTTTATTGAATTGGTTTATTATTCGTTTGAATAATTTTTTATGTTTATTTTTATTATTCTGTACCCTTCATGTTTTGCTTTTTATATTGATTAATTAATTATTTTATAATAATAATTCATTCATTGATTGATTTTCGTATACAGTACTTTGATTAATTTAAATTATTTCCTTCATATCAAACTTTTTGTACCTACCTAGATAATAAGTTAATGATGTGGTTGCCTATAATTGGAAGCGCACACTTGTATTGTCCTTGTATATGTTATCATGCATGTAATTGTGTGGCCTCTAATGGCGATCCAAATAAATAAATAAATAAATAAACCCTAGATATCCTAAAAAAGTGGCAAATACTTTCGATTGTCGCCTCTTTGGCGTGTTGATCCAATTCATTTGTTTACTTTTCTGCCATCATTACGACACCAAGCTGTGAAACTACTGTTACAAAATGACTTTTTGTGGAAAGCCTTTATTTCTAATCAACTTAGTATTCGATCCTAAACCTACATTAATTATACAGGGTGAAAGGGAGGGACAAAGAGGCACAAACGGTTACCACATGACCAGTACATCATTCCGCCACATATAAAATTTTCATCAATAATTTAAAAAAAAGTTTCCTACAAAAGTGCAATTAACCTACTAATGTATGTAACAAAATATATTTTTTTATTTCCCATGAAAATTTTCAAATAATATTAAGTGATTATACAGGGTGTAACGGAAGGGGTATATACATACTTAAGGGTTTACTACAGATTACGATGTTGTCCGATGGAGAAACATGTTCAGTTTGATGGTCTGTAGCACACCCTTAAGTATGTATATACCCTTTCCGTTACATCCTGTATATATGGTCTCTAATCGAATACTGTATTTACTACTAATAATAAAGCTGAAGAGTTTGTTTGTTTGCTTGCTTGAACGCGCTAATATCAGGAACTACTAGTCAGATTTGAAAAAATCTTTCAGTGTTAGATAGCCCATTTATCGAGGAAACGGTACGACTAATAGGAGCGGAGCAGCAATGAACTCTCTAGGTACTCTTTTATTTAGACTTAGCTACGAGACTAATTAGTCCTAGTCTTGACAAAAAGATGGCCATTCCTTGTACTAAGACCATAATTATTTTCTACTAATGAAGTCCTAGGAAAACAGGGATGTTCTTTGGAGACAGGAATTTGTTTTAATCATAAGGTTAGATACTAAGACAAATTTAAGGCAATTGATTTAGTGAAAAAAAAAAACAATTTCAGAGATATTAGCTTGCAACGACTAGCTCTAGAAACTCTTGAAATGTATTCGAAGTTTTCTCTCAAATAATAAATGAACTTTAAAAAAATAAACGATATTAAAAGGTATCAGCATCTTTTAAATTTAAAGCGAACAAAAACCCAATCGACCGGCTCACCACTAAACGCTGAAATCCCGAATAAAACTGAAGAGCGCTCAACTGCACCAATTAATACTTTCAGACTTATCGTTGAGAGACCACGTTCAGCGGTTCGATGGAAACTCGTACAAAACTGTTCAACACATACATTTTCTAAACAATTTTGTTGCATATAAATTACTGGAATATTGTGATGCGCCGTTGAGGTTTATTTTAAGTATGTAGCAACTTGTATGTGAAAAGTTGTAATATTCTATTAAGTAGGTGTATTTCACTAGGACAGGTCATCATCTGCCTAGCCTTTTCCCAAACTATCTTGGGGTCGGCTTCCAGTCTAACCGGATGCAGCTGAAAACCAGTATTTTACATGAAGCGACTGCCTATCTGACCTCCACAACCCAGTAACTGGTTAATACGATATCCCTTGGTAAGACTGGATGTCAGACTTTTAGCTTCTGACTACTCGTAACGACTGTCAAAGATCTACAAATGACAGCCGTTGCCCAACGGCTTAACGTGCTTTCCGAGGCACGGAGGAAACTCGATATGTAATTATGGTCACCCATCCACAGACCAACCTCGGCAAGCACGGCTTAACCTTAAAGATCGACCTGGGCGGCTGTTATTATTTAGCCACGAGCTTCACTAGGACAGGTGTCCTAGAAAATAATTATTTGTAGTAAGAAACTTACCAAACGTAAAGATTTGAAGACAGAGAAGAGTGATTGTACGGTTTAGTCACCAAATTGACACGAAAGACTAGACACACGTGTGTCCAGTTGGTGTAACTCAAAAATAGCATCACTTATAACTTCGTTATCTGGACACTAAGATTTTTACGCGTGTCCAGATAGTAAAACTTTAATTAATCAAATTCCCTTCAATCGATTTCATAACGTTACGTATTTGAAAGAAAAAAGCTTAAAAAAAACTTTGCTCCACACTGGGAATGTCTCCTGTATCATGGGTGCGTTTACAAACATTTAAACTGATACTCGTATACACAGATCTATTAGAAGTATCTATTATATCCTCAAACACTTTCAAAGTTCACATAAGCTTTTGACAGCAGCGAGATATTATGTTTTAGCTTAACGTTGTAGCACCACGCCTGTCTTCATAACACTAGTGACACTGGCAGAATATTTGAAATTGGGACTTATTGCCACAAACAATTTATTTTTTTTCAAAACGTATTACATGTTATTAAAGTGAAAAGAGTTGAAAAAATTGGTTTCCCTATCAACATTGCACGCGTATACCTTTTGTCGACGTTTTAGAAGTGCCCTTGTAGGCCTACATAAAATAAAATATTTTGATTTTGTTTCGTCTCCGTGCTTTTAACCGTTAAGGAGTCCTCTAGTGAAAAGTTGATCCTGCCTGTTGGATTAAGTCATGTCTGCCATAAAAATAAATTGTCACTAAAACCAAAGGTGTGAGGGAACTGGTTTGTTATTTAGTTGCTAGAATTACCAATACATTCTATCTAGGAGTAATTAACAAGGCTTACAAAATTGAATAAAATCGAATCGGTTACCATATGTAACTTTGACAATATTGAACACAGGGACACACATACATATAAATGAACATATCACATTCATGTACAGCTTGAAAGAGCGTTAACATTTTGATTTACATCATAGAATAGTTTTTGTTACTATACATATATGCCATATCAATGGTTTATTCCCATGCGCTCCAAAATTATAATCCCAACAGCTCCAAAACAAAAGAGCAATAGAATGATAATAAATAAAAGCTTTCCCATGAGCTCCAAAAGGCTATGGTTTTCTTACGTTTCAACGACAGTTTGATGTACTTTGCGGTTACACTTTGATTGACATTACTTTGTATTTTCAAAACTAATATTATAAAGAGGAAAGATTTGATTGTTTGTTTGCATTGAATTATAGGCTCCGAAACTATTTGTCCGATTTGAAAAATTATTTCAGTGTTAAATAGCCCATTTATCGAGGAAGGCTATATATCATCACGCTACGACCAATAGAAGTGGAGCAGCAATGAAAATTGTTGCGAAAACGGGGAAAATGTGACGCAAACGAAGTTGCGCCGGACAGCTAGTACTTAAATAAATACATTGCAAAAATACATTAAATAACAATGTAACATCACGCCTGGAATCTCAGAAGGATTAAGCAGAGGTATACCTATTAGTACACCCACATTTCGCCCGCTATGTTTAAGTCCCATGTAATAGGGGGCGACCCTATTGCTATCAAACGGTCCAAATCCAGACTCCGTGTCTGCTACTGAGAAATTCCTGATGGAAAAACCCAATAACACTTTGCCTGACCCGGGAATCGAATCCAAGACCTCATGCTCAGCAGTCGCGCTTGTTACCACTACACCAACGAAGAAGTCAGTAGCATAAATACTTACAAAACAAAATATACTAAGTCCGAAAATATTTTCGTAGTGACCGTTTTCGTTTTATTTTTCTTGACTACCCACATCGATTTCCTCATAGTAAACAATCTAAGATAACACGCTATTCTTAACTTGATAAACACGTCAAGGTCGTATCATATTAGATTACTGAGAAAATGATCCGTCGTTTCAACGTTATCTTCATAAATACGGTTTGGACAAGATGATCAATCTTAACATCACGCTTATAGTCACTGAAAGGTTAGGGTGAGGTGGACCTCTTGTATTCCTAAGTCTTGATAATTTAAGTCCCATGGAATTGTGAGCAAGCCCATTGCCATCAACCTGGTTTAAATATTGACTCCGGGCACGAGAAGTGAAACTTCAGTTTCACTTCTCGTGCCCGACAAACATCTTGAAATATGAAATTGTAGCAGACGACGTAACATCTTTGAAATATGAAATTGTAGCAAAGCCCATAACATTAGTTTTAGTCCACCCCAGAAAAAAAATATAATTGCCTAATTCTATTAGATTAAAAACACATGAAAAGTAGATTACTTCAAAATAAAATTTCCAAATTAAAAGACAAACTTTAAATAATAAGAATATTGCCTAATTCTACTCCAAAATAAAAATTCCAAAATAAAAAACAAACTTTTTCAAAGAGCTCAGTTTTTAAGACGTGTCAGAGCTTCGGAATAAAATTTAATATTTACTTATTTATACAGGGTTACTGGTAAGTTGACGTATTCCTTGCAGGACGTCATAGTAGTGTTAAAATGCAACAAATTAAGCCACCAATTTGTTCTACCGAATTGACCAGATTTTTTTTTGTATGAAAAATCTCAGAATATATCATTTGAAGCCAATTTAAAAATGATTTACGGCGCGAATGTACTGAAATTTAAACTTTTATAATAGTTGATATAATAGCAGACCTTTGTTAATAATTAAAAGCATTTAAAAGTTTAAAAATGTCTCCAACTTTGGCAAAGATCTCTAATCATCCATTATTTTTGTAGTCAATTTTGCTATTACTTCTTAAAAATTGTTGTCTATTGCTAAAAATTACACTACGTCTGATGTACAAATTACTAGGAAAATATCCTTGTCTTGTTATGTCAGCTATCTAAAAAGGTTTTGGTGGCTTAATTTGTTGCATTTTAACACTACTATAATGTCCTGCAAGGAATACGCCGAGTTACCAGTAGCCCTTTATATTATACTTTTACTTCTGAATAATTTATTCAGAAGTTATACGAGTTCAATTTAAGTTAGAAATTATTCCGATCAAATAAGTTATGGTCGTACTGATCTAATCTTTGAAGCTATGAAAAGGGTAACGGTTTCGAGTTTTCGATTTAGTATTTGTAATGTTTTGGTAGCTGCAGATATTTTTCCTTTTGAACACGCTTTTATTACCTTCTCAATATAAAAAGAAAACCATAGAAGCTAAAGATCCACTTCGCGGTTTCTGATTGAATGGTTTTGCATACATGTTTAGTTTGGATGGCAATGCATGGTCAGCCATAGCTGACCAAGCATTGACGTCATTCTAAATCCAATATGTGATCTCCTAAAGATGGCTGACTTGACGGAAGTTTTTTTTACATATTATATACTTTTAGTTTTTGAACCATTCAAAAGAGAGTAGAACAAATTACGAAAAAAAAATAAAAACAAAAACAAAATGATTATTTTAGGATAAAACTATGATGTTGTAAATTTGTTCCATTTGGGAATCGAACCCGGGCACTATATTTGTCCGTGTGACATAAAGCCGCGTCGGACGCAGCGGGCAACGCTACATCTCAAGCAAACGCGCGTCAAACGCTCTTATGCATCGCCATATTTTTAATTTAAAGCGGGCCGCGCCGCATCTCGCGCCGCCTCTGCGTAAATGAGCACTTAGGCGAGTTTTAAGTATTTTAACTAAAATATTTTAAAATATTCCAAAATTATAGTCTAAATGACCGCAAGTTATGCTCATGCTTTTTTTTTTTTTTTTTTTTTTTTTTTTCGGATGGGAAATCATCAAATGACTTCTTCCGCTCTGGGCGGAGCGGAAGGGAGTGTCAGACTTGACTGACTAAAACCCATCCATGTTCCTTCTTAGCCCTTTGCGTTCCAGGGGCACGGTATCTCTTTCGAACAACCCGCAGCCCTGGCAGGCATCGGCCCTCTCGGACCCCTTCCGATTTGCTGACATCTCCTTGAGGCGCGCGTGGAACACGAACGCGCCGTCGGCACGGTCTGTCGTCATAAGACGGACGGACGGTGAGCTAGCCCATTACTCACCGTCCACAGGCCCGCGCCTACGGTGGCCGGGGGCCACTGGTTGCCCCCCGACGCCCGGGGCGTCTCCCGCGGCGGCTGGGACGTGAGGTTCTCTCCCTCTCACGTTCCGCCACCTCCTTCGCTAGCATGACTGCTTCGCAGAAGGAGGCGACGGCTTCCCATTCCCTCTCGCTCCGGACCATGGATTGAACCAGGGCCGGACGTGAGAGGTCGCCGCCGCCAATCGCCGCTACGAGGACACGGCGGTGCTCAGCCCAAGCGGGGCATAGCTCCACAGTGTGCTCCACCGTGTCCTCCGGCCGATCCTCGCAGTGGTGACACCCGGGCGTTTCCTCCCGCCCGATTCGGTGCAGGAACCTCCCGAAACAACCGTGTCCGGTGAGGACCTGCGTCAGGCGGAAGGTGAGGGCGCCGTGGCGCCTCTCTAGCCACTCCTCAAAGAGGGGACTTATCGCCACTATTGTGGCGTGCCCTGCACGGGGTTGCGACAGTCGCTCTCTCCATGTCGCCATGAGATCGCGCCGGAGGTCTGTCCGCTGAGCGACAATTTGCCGCGGCAACGGAGTTTCCCCCCGGCGTAGTGCCTCCGCGCGCCATTCGTGCAGGCACGCGAGGACTATCGCCTCCAGATCCCATGGCGGCAATCCGGCCAAGAGGCTCGCCGCCTCGCCGGAGATCGTGCGGTACCCCCGGATCAGCCTTACGGCTACCACCTTCTGGGGCGCGTTCAGGTAGTGGGCGGCTCGCCGCCTCAAAGAACGCGCCCACACCGGGGCCCCGTAAAGGGCCATGGACCGCACGACCCCCGCGTAGAGCCTGCGGCAGGAGGCGTTTGGACCCCCCAGGTTGGGCAAGAGCCGCTTGAACGCAGCCCCTGCCCGTTCCAGTTTGGGAGCCAAACGTCGGAAATGCTCCACGAAGTTCCACCGGCTGTCGAGGACAAGCCCTAGGTACCTCATGCTCATGCTCAAACCACGTTTTGTGACAGCCATTATAGCCATAATAAATGACAGAAAGTTTCTTAGGCTATGCCTGCGACTATGGAACGCGAAGTACGAAGCCTCGGAAGAAGTGGCTCGTCGCAAGTCGCACTGGTCGAAGCCGTGAAAAGGATCTTGTGAATTTATGAATCGTGTCTTAACTTTGGTCTCGTCTAGAAGTTTATTTTTTGAAGCCTATGCATTACATTAAAATCTCAGTTATGGACATAAGTCGTATAATCATCATCATCATCATTTCAGCCCAAAAGACGTCCACTGCTGGACATAGGCCTCCCCCAAGTGTCGCCATATTGACATTTTGGGAGGTTTTGCCATAATCGCCACGCTTATCAGGCGGGTTGGCGATCGCAGTACGGTTGTTACAAAAGCACAGAAAACGCTGCTGCCCATTTTCTAGCAAATCCCTTAGTCGCCTCTTACGACACCCACGGGAAGATATGGGATGGTGCTATTCTTTACGTCCGACACCATACAGAGCATTAGTCGTATTATACATCAGTATAAATAGTTTATCTTTTATGTTTAATTCACACATTAAGAACGCATAATATTATATTCACTAAATGCTTTTAGGCTTAAAATAAACCAGTCATTTGTAAATAATCTGCGGACAAGCGTTGAGTTCCACACTATGTTTGGCGGTCTATGGGGACTTACCGCTACGCAAGCCCCGTAGCACGTCGTAGCAATACTTAGCATTTCGTAGCACACCATGCTCGTATCCCTAAGCTTTACAAATGAAAAATAAAGTATAACTGAAGTTTATTGACATTCTTTGTTATTTTTTCTAAAATGCGTACCAATTCATGAACGCTAAAAAAAACGCGCAAATTATTATCAGAATGACAATAACTTTATTTTATTGAAAAAGTCACACAAGTAGTTGAACTTGTAGGGTAAACTGTACTTTATTTGTGGACAGTACAATGATTTTTATAAAAACACAAATGCAATGAAGACGACCAAAACTTTCCACACTATTCAAAAATTACCTTTATTTCTGTAAAAATATAAAGCCTTCCTTCTCGCAATGATTTATCTTTTCTTGTCTTTCTAGTCGTAGTTTGGTAAGCCGGTCCGGGGTGATTAAAACAATGCAAAACGGTTATAACTTAGCCGCTCTCGTTAGTATTCCAGTGAAAAAAACTTGTTCTAGAAGTCTTTTATGCGGTAAACTCGATAAAAAGAAATGCTTCGCCTCAAGAATAATGGTCTGCTGAGGTTCCGTTTCTGCGTTTTTAATGTGAATCGTTTTATGTATTATGGATTTCTATTGTACAAAATAATATGGAGTTTTTAATAATGTTTGTTTTGGAGTTTTTTTGACAAATATTTAAAGTATTCCTTGAGGAGCATGAGGCTAATATTATTAAGCCACAAGCTCCTCAAGGAATACCTTAAATATTTTATTTACAGCCGCACGGGTCGATCTTTAAGGTTAAGTCGTGCTTGCCGAGGTTGGTCCGTGGATGGGTGACCATAATTACTCGGAAATCACGTTCTGCCGTTGGTCCCCGCTGTCATTTGTAGATCTTTGACAGTCTTGGTCAGTTCTGACCGTTATCGTTCCATCTCAGCAGATAGTAATGCGTTTTTCACAATTGTGAACGCAAACATGGGCGCACTCTTTCTTCTCTTACATAAACTCTTATAGTCCGATGGAATTTCTCGGTAGGAGCCCGGAGTTTGAAAATTAGCGATGTTTCTAAAAGCGCATTGGTCCTGACTTCCTGAGCCTGATCTCACATTGAAGATTACTTACAGAATAAACAAGTAGGTAGGATACAAAATATTGCCGTTGGTCTCGTGTCAGGTCGGACAAAGTGTAATTGGGTTTTTCCATTAGGAATTTCACAGTAGCAGCTTTGAAGGCTGGATTTGTGGCCGGTTGATAGCAATATTATGGGGTTGCCCCCTTTTACATGGGATTTAAATATTACTGGCAAAATGTGGGTGTACTATTAGGGGAAGGTTGCGATCATTGGACTAGTGCTTTCATTGGACCACCAAGGTATTTCCAAAACTGTGCAAGCTAGCAACACCCAAACTAGTCGAAACGAGTCCCTGGCGACACTGATGAGATAAAATAACTAATGCGGTTTTATGTAGCGAAAATGTAGTTTTATTTAAACAGAAAGTACAACCAGAAACGTCAACGACAACAGAACATGGAGTGCCAACTTGTTGCCAACTTAAAATAATAAAGGTGAAATTACATTGTATATTTCCAACACCCCCACTCAATGTAATTACACCTAAGTAACCTAGGTACATAACACAATAAGTGTTTTTCACAATTGTGAACGCAAACATGGGCGCACTCTTTCTTCTCTTACATAAACTCTTATAGTCCGATGGAATTTCTCGGTAGGAGCCCGGAGTTTGAAAATTAGCGATGTTTCTAAAAGCGCATTGGTCCTGACTTCCTGAGCCTGATCTCACATTGAAGATTACTTACAGAATAAACAAGTAGGTAGGATACAAAATATTGCCGTTGGTCTCGTGTCAGGTCGGACAAAGTGTAATTGGGATTTTCCATTAGGAATTTCACAGTAGCAGCTTTGAAGGCTGGATTTGTGGCCGGTTGATAGCAATATTATGGGGTTGCCCCCTTTTACATGGGATTTAAATATTACTGGCAAAATGTGGGTGTACTATTAGGGGAAGGTTGCGATCATTGGACTAGTGCTTTCATTGGACCACCAAGGTATTTCCAAAACTGTGCAAGCTAGCAACACCCAAACTAGTCGAAACGAGTCCCTGGCGACACTGATGAGATAAAATAACTAATGCGGTTTTATGTAGCGAAAATGTAGTTTTATTTAAACAGAAAGTACAACCAGAAACGTCAACGACAACAGAACATGGAGTGCCAACTTGTTGCCAACTTAAAATAATAAAGGTGAAATTACATTGTATATTTCCAACACCCCCACTCAATGTAATTACACCTAAGTAACCTAGGTACATAATACAATAAGTGTTACACTAATTGTCCAATTTTACCTACACCACACATTCCTAAGAAACGGGCTATCAAAACCTTGTTTAATAACTTTGTGAGCATATCTGCAGGTTGATCGCTCGTTTTTATATATTTTAAACACAATCTTTTATTTTCAATTAATACCTTTATGAAGTGGTAACGGATATCAACATGTTTTAAGCGTTTGACAGTGTCAGTGCAGGCAACAGATATAGCAGACTGATTATCACAATAAATAGGTACTGGACATACATTCACAATCTTAAAATCATTTAACATGTTAATAAGCCAGCAGGCTTCACTCGCAGCCATGCTAATAGCAACATATTCTGACTCTGTAGACGATAAACTTACAGATGCCTGTTTCTTTGAACTCCAGGAAATTAAACAATCAGAAAATTTAAATAAATAGCCAGTAGTAGATCTTCTATCATGAAGATCGCCTCCCCAATCTGCATCACAATACCCTTCCAAAACATTATTAGTACATTTATAAACTAACTTATAATCTAGGGTATATTTGATATAACGCAATACTCTTTTTAGGGCACTTAACAACATATTGTTTGCACATTTTTGGTATCTACTTAATAACGACACAGTAAAGCATAAGTCAGGCCTAGTGCCTGATACAGCATACATTAGACATCCTATTATTTGTCTACATAAACTTTCAATGTTTTCATCTACTCTACTATCATTTTGAAACATTTTTAAGTTAATATTCTGATCCATTGGTGTAGACATAGGTTTGCAATCATCCATTCCAAATCTTTTCAATACATTCTCTAAATACTTTCTTTGGCTCAGTTCAGTTACTCCTGTGTCCAAATTTTGTTTTATAGTTATGCCTAAATAATCAGTTACATAACCTAAATCTTTCATTTTAAACTCTTTATTTAATAATTTTTTTATCTCCTTTACTAAACTATCATTCGATCCGAAGATCAGAACATCATCGACGTACAATAATAAATAAATCTGATCACTACCAGTACACTTTGTATAGAGACAAGGGTCACACTTTGATCTTACAAAACCATCTTTAAACATTACAGCATTAAATTTGGTATTCCAACATTTTGGAGAACTTTTAAGACCATAGAGTGATTTATTCAATTTTACAATACTTTTGTTACCTAAATATGCTCCTTCTGGTAAGCTAACATAAACATTTTCATTGATATTTCCATATAGAAACGCTCCAGTCACATCCATTTGTATTATTGGCAAATTTAGTTTAGTTGCAATTACTACAAAGAGCCTAACTGTTGACAATTTTGCAACAGGAGCATAACAGTCATTTAAGTCTAAAATACTGTCTTGTTCAAACCCTCTGGCCACTAACCTTGCTTTATATTTAGGAAAATCTTGTTCATCCCTTTTAATTTTAAATACCCATTTGCTACTTACAACTTTTTGATTTTCTGGTACATCACATGTTTCCCAGGTATTATTTTCTTGTAGTGTTTGTATTTCTCTATCAATTGCTTCCTTCCACTTGGTGCTGTCACTTCTCATCATGGCCTCTGCATAAGTAACCGGTTCACGCTGTTCAGTATGCACATTTTGACATTGATAGAAAACAGTTGGTTTTCTTACCCGCTTGCTGAGTTCTCTTTGACCTGCCTCAACAACTGACTCTATTGAGCTGTCGCTATCTTCACTTGGATTATATTCTGTTCCAGACTCATCTAACCCACCCACCAAGGTTTCATTAAGATCAGTTGATGTATTTTCTGGTAAATTATGCAACTCATTAGTCTTGTTATCCTTTTCTTGATAGTCATTCAATTTTATTTCGAGATCACAAGAATTTTGCTCATTCTCTAAAAATACTATATCTCTCTTAATTTCGACACCATTCTTATGTGGGAAGTATACTCTAAATCCTTTACTAGTTTCTCCATACCCAACCATTACTCCTTTTTCACCTTTGCTATCCCATTTCTTTCTTTTTTCTTTGGGAATGTGCGTGTACACTGGTGTTCCAAATGGTTTTAATTGATGAATGTCAAAATCGTTTCCACACCACACCTCATAGGGTGACTTTTCACCGTCTTTACTTCTTCCGGTTCTATTTAGAACGTACGCTGCGGTGTTTATAGCTTCAGCCCACAATGATTTTGGCAAATCCTTGCATGCATGGAGCATTGTTCGAGCAGCTTCAACTAACGTCCGATTTTCCCTTTCAGCCTTTCCGTTTTGTTCGGGTGTGTAAGGTACACTTGTTTGATGTAGTATGCCGTGTTTAGTAAGTATTTCTTTAACCTCACTATTGATAAACTCTAGACCATTGTCAGATCTGAATGTCTTTATTTTATTTCCAGTCACATTTTCTACTTTGTTCACAAAATCATTTATACAATTCTTTATCTCGAACTTATTCTTGACAAAATATACCGATCTGTAGTTCGAAAAATCATCTTTGAAAACTACAAAATATTTCGATCCGCCGACCGACGTAACCTCCATAGGACCGCAGGTGTCAGCATGGATTAATTCGCACGTTTTCTTAGTACTGGTTTTACTAGTTCCAAATGGCAATCTATGTATTTTTCCTTCTAAACAGCTCTCACATTTAGAAACTGAAGTTTGCTCCGCGTCGATGTTATTCTTCAAAAGTATTTTTCTTACATATTCGAAATTTTGATGTGCTAATCTTTCGTGCCACTTTTGCATTGTAGTTTTAACTTTCTTAGCCACATTAGCCACTTTATTTTTGTACCGTAATTCCAAGTAGTATGAATTTCCAACTCGATTAGCAATTGCACAAATTTTATTGTTTTTGTAGAATTTACACGAGTGTTCATCTGTCAACATGACATAACCTTTGTCTGACACACGGTTCACAGAGAATAGGTTTGTTTTTAATTCCGGGACGAATAACACTTTGTCTATGGTAGTACGAACCCATTCACTCCCGTCATATACCTCTACCGCCATCTGTCCATAACCCATGACACTAATTGCCGCACCATTACCAACAATAACTGAATCTTGTTTGGTACTGGCAATTAATGATGTAAATAATTCACGGTCACGGCACATGTGTTCACTGGCCCCTGTGTCCACTAACCACTGAGATTGACAATGTTCTCTTAAGGAGTTTGACACCATAAATGCGTTACCCTTTGTTTGTTCTTTGTTCTTCTTAAACCAGCACTTTGACTTATTATGTCCAGTCTTTCCACAATAATAGCACTTGTTATTTTGTCCTTCACTTTTAACATTATTGTTATTACTTTTACACTCGCTAAGATAATGTCCGGACTTGTTACATTTAAAACACTTGATATTCTTTTTATCCTTAACAAGGAGAGCTGACGAGCTTGTAGACGAAGGTTGTCCACTTTTCTCTTTCACTCTCTCTTCTTCTACTAGTAATCTTGCAACTAAATTATCCATTGTTTGCCTATCGTCTGGGGCTGACTCCCATGCAGAAACAAAGTGTTTATACTCTTCCGGTAATGACATCAAGACTTTAGTGATAACAAACTTGTCTGACACTTTTTCTCCCAACTGATTGAGTTGATTTTGTAGTTCTTGGATCTTAGATAAGAATATTGACATCTCAGTGCCTGTTTCAAACTTATATTGAAAAAAACGCTGCTGAACCATATGGATGTTTGTTTCTGTTTTCTGCTCATAAACACTCAGCAGCTTTCTCCACATTTCAGCAGACGTAGAACACGAAATAACGTGTAGCATTACCTTCTCAGTCATTCTCGTAACCAACAGTGTTTGTGCCTTGGCGTCTTTATTTTCCCAAGCGATTCGTTGAGTGGGATCTTCGGGTTTTAACGCTCTTCCTTCGACGACTTCTAACCAACCTTGACCTCGAAGTAAAACTATTGTTTGGAACTTCCAGATGTTCCAGTTGCTAGTTCCTTCCAGCTTCATCAAACTGTTATTATTTAGGCTAAATTCCATTTCGCTGTCCTTCCTTAATATGCACGTCAGACAAGTATTATTTCTCCACGTTGCCGCGCACACTAAGTATAACCTCACTTTTGGTCACACCGCAAACGGATTGCGTATATTGTTCTTGCACCAATAGTTTCCTGCAATATTTATCTCACTTTTCAAGTTAGGTGTCTGGGCCCATAACCTGATGAGATAAAATAACTAATGCGGTTTTATGTAGCGAAAATGTAGTTTTATTTAAACAGAAAGTACAACCAGAAACGTCAACGACAACAGAACATGGAGTGCCAACTTGTTGCCAACTTAAAATAATAAAGGTGAAATTACATTGTATATTTCCAACAGACACAGTTACACCCCCCTCTTACCCCAGTGACGCTGCGGCACATAGCGAGGAGTGACGCGTGTGGTTGTGATTGCGATGGTCAAAATCTTATAATTTCGCTCAGAACAATTTGACGTAAGTATCATTGTATTCATATTTGTCTGCGTGCACTGTTATGAAATATCGGACAGTTTATTTGAGATTCCATGAGTATTATTACTTTTTGGCTAATCATGACCATGTGTATTTTAGTTTAGTTTTTCTTAACCAGTACCTGGTTGCCATCAATGGACCTCAAGACAGTTCCACCGTTGGACCGGTCCAATCATAGTACCTAACTTTTGATCTTTTTTTTTGTCATAATAATTATATAAATTTAAAATTCCAGAATGTCGCCAAATAAAAGAAAGTACTTTGCATGGAATGAAACAATCGGTAAGGAAACAAAGAGTTGGTTTAAATGAAGCAAGAAGAATATATGGAGTGCCGAAAGAAACGAAGGTTACATGGATTTAACCAGAAAGCTAAAGAACACGTCCAAATACTGAGTTCCGAAAGTGACCTCCCTTCAGAATTAGAGCAGGAGCTTTTATTTATTTTAGGAAATAAATTGATAATAATAATTAGTTGCCTCGAATGGACCTCTAGAACAAATTTCTCGAAGTCCATTGATGGCAACTGTGTGGTTCAATGAAGGTGCTCATGGTCCAAAGAAGGCAACAGCCCAAGATTCAGTTTTCTTCGTTTATATAAAAAAGTGTTAGCCCGAATTGTTTGAGAGTTTGATTATTACAAATAAAGATCTTACGAAATAAAAATAATGAACTGCTTTCATTTTAACACTTATACTTTTTGAGATATGAGGTCATAAAGTTAAGTGGTCCATTCATAGCAACCTTCCCCTATACACCGTTAAATTTTGATCGTTTTAATCCCTTGGACGGGTGATTCCACTTTCAAAATACTATTCAAAAACAACTTACACAACATTGTACACCTTAAAAAAAAAACTAAGGTTTCTGGATTTTGCCATTCGGCTACGGAACCCTAAAAATAGCGAGTAGTAACGTAATATTCGCAAAATGTGTGTGTGGTACATCATAGGGTACGAAATGAGTTTCAAATGGTACTGCTAATGGTTTGCATTGCTTTTTCACTAATGCGAAAATTGGTTTGAGGTTACAAAAAAGGTAATTATTTTTAATTTGATCACTACAAATCGATAATATTTCATGCACCGAATTGACCCTCCACGGGATTAAAACGATTAAAATGTAACGGTGTATACACCTTTTTGGGGATTACAGGCATGGTGTGTGATTTATGACATATATGACAAAATATTGATCACATCCATATGTATGTCCCTGCCCAAACACGCGCTTAACGACTAATTTAATCATAACAACTGTTCCAAAAATACCATACATTACACCCAAGATAATAGTTTAAACTACCCGCCATAGACCCCTTTATATTATTATTCATCAAGCGTTATCTCCAAAGCAGGTAGGCAGATATCCAGGTGAGATTTGTAATGTACGTGCAAACTATTGTTATGTGACCAAATCCCGAAATCTGGGGGCTTAACAGCACCTCGGAGACATTTTGTTGAGCAACCAGTATTACAGTTAATGATATCGCGTTCAATGCCTATTTGTTTGGGATAACAAGGTGATAAGTGGAATGTTCCATTAATGTTGGCTATTTTGTTGGTGTACCTTTTATTTTTCCTAGGATAATGTTTTTGGCCAGTGGTTTTACTGCTATTTTACTTCTCCCAGCAGCAATACTCGTACAATGAACCTTTTAGAAATTACAATGAAGTTGACTGTGATTTTATTAGTCGTAAAATAATCGTTAGGGGGCATCCATAAATTACGTCACACGTTAAGGGGGAGGGAAAGGGATCGACGAAGTGTGGCATTGTGTGACAAGGGGGTGGGAGGGGCCCTAAATTTCGTGACGTCACATTTCAAAATCTACGTGTTAAAACACGAACTTCAAACTATTACTTTACGAAAACCTTAAAAACATATACAACTATACTGTGTAAATATAAGATACCAATTGTTTTGTCGGCCACTCGCTCTACTAGTGTTACACGCCGACCGCCTAGGCGCCCTTTGATAAATGCCGCCAAACTGTTAGGACTTTGAATGAAAGCACATATTTAGCTAAAGAACGTAGCAAATAATCCTATTGCTACGTTCACACAAACGCATTGTGCCTACCGGTGATTTCCTTGTTTCTATTTCATTTGACCACTGCTTCCGTATTATTATTATACTCTTTGGACCACTGACTTTCGTGGATAAAACAACGTCGTTGTTGATCTAGTATTTTGTGATTGTCAACTTATGAACGAGAAGAAGTTAACAACTTATGGAAAACTTTAAAAAGTAGTGACGATATTTAAGGTATTCGGGTGGATGTGTGGAGTGACTAAAATGGATAAAGTTAGAAATGAGTATTTAAGAGGAAGTTTGAAAGTGGCGCCTGTTACAGAAAAGATAAAAGGGAGTCGTCTGTCTTGGTATGGACATGTGATGAGGAGGGATGGAACACATGTGACTAAAAGAGTGATGAATATGAATGTGGATGGATGGAGAGGGAGAGGAAGACCAAAGAAAAGATGAATGGAGTATTGGATGAATTGTGTGAAAAATGATATGAAGGAAAAAGGAGTAAATGATAGCATGACGAATGACAGAGGAGAATGGAAGAAAGAGACGTGTTGCGCCGACCCCAAATAACATGGGACAAGGGCAGGAAGATGATGATATTGAAGGTAAAGTGGAATCTAAAATCAATCAATTTCAAGCAACACTTGAAAAGGAGATGTTCCAGAAATGTATGGAGCCTGGGCTAGCACTGTGTACACTATATGTAAATACTGCTAAATAATACAGTAACCGTTTTTATTATCAATTTTCTTTAATTTCACTTCGTTTTAATGTTCATTCAAATTAACTTGGTCAAAGAGAGCAACACAACATAAAAATTAAACATGGTGGATCAGATCAGCACGTGATCAGCAGGCGAAAAATTTCATTGTCATAACTGCTTTAGTAAACAAAACAACTGGAATTAAAAAAATAATAAAAAATAAAATCTCGGGTTTTGGTTTGTTTTGTTTGGTTTGGTTGAACAAAACAACAAGTTCAATCCAAACTCAATGCAAAGAAAGACTCGAAGACGGCACAAACGAAGACGGCGCTATAGGAGGAAGAAGTTAAAATTGTCAAATCGTCAAACGTCAAACAATTGTCATGGCTGCCCTAAAAATAGGGTTATCGTAGTAAAAACTTTTCTACTTTCTGTTTGATTTGATGTTCATTTTATTAAAAAATAATTTAAATGGAAATCAAACTGATTTCGGAACCGCTGTTTTCATTCAATAATTTCTATATGTAGATTTGCAAAATATGTGACGTCACACTAGGGAGGGAGGGAATGTCACGAATGTAACCAGCTGTGGCAAGGACGGGGGAGGGGCAAAAATCATGAAATTCGTGTGACGTAATTTATGGATTGCCCCTTACTGTTATATTGTTGTTCTTAATGCGAGGGTGGGAACTCTGTCTGTCTTTCTGTTTGAGAAAAAAAATGGACAGATTCTTTTTGCATCCCGGTCGTACGGTATCATGGGATAATTTCCAACCTGCGCGAGTGAACCCGCGGTTAAAGCTAGTACTAAATAAAATACCTACCTAAGCTGAATCGGCAACCAATCAATATTTTGTCAACAAGCAAAACGTATTTGAAACTGATTACAATTTCGTGCAAAGCCTAAATATAAACAAAACCACAAATTATTATCAATATATCGCAAAGCGTGAAATGATTGATCTTTCCAAAATTCTAAACAACGCATATTTCCGATAATATTATCATGAAATAATTATTATGTATGTTATCTATTTTGATCACCTAATTAACGTTTGGAACCACCAACTAAACGCGACATGGCAATAATACCACAGAATGCTAGTAACTTTACCGACACCGCCATTGTTCACGAGTTTTGGCATTAAATATTATTAACATCATGTACAGATGCCTGCATTTGCCTTTATTGGGAAGGTACTTCATGCTCACAAAGCTTTAGAAATCCTTGTTTCTATGGTTTTGAATACTAATGATTGCAAGCGAAAGGTGAGAAAACGTGATAAATTAATTAAAAATTTCGTAATGCGGATTTCAGTCAGTATAAACTTGCAAATAATCGTGGAAGTTTTATGGCATGTTTAAAAGCAGTCGGCTTAATGGTGTGGTCCTCGGATTGCCAAGTCAAATGTCTCGAGTTCGAACCCTAGACAGGAACCTTTGATTTTTCTGATTCATGTGCGTATTCTAATCAAATCAAATCAAATTTATTCGTAAATGTAGGTTTCATTACAATAAGATGTAATACAGAAATAGTTAGTTCGCTACATTTTACCCGAGAGCATACAAATCAGAATAGAGTTAGGTATGTCAAAACAATAGACACAGAATTTAAAATTAAATAACACAATTACATATTATTAATACACAATTCCTTACGTACGTACTAACACACACAATTATTAAAGTAAAAAAAAAAAAAAAAAACATAATCAAAATGTCTTGTCCTCCATAAACTCAGCTGTGGAGTAGTAGCTTTTATTAATTAAAAATTGATTTAATTTTTTTTTAAACATATTACTATTAAGGTTCTTTAAATGTCGTGGAATTTTATTGAAAATAATTGGAGCCATTCTATAAAAGCACTGACTGACTGACTGGACTGAGGAGTGCTGTTTTACTGCGATCAACACAAATAATGTTCGATTCCCTTTTTCTCAACCGTGGATCGGCTGGGGCTTCAACTACGAAAAGCTGTGGGTTTGTCTTAATGAACACTGCCACCTCAAAGTTGTATAATGACGGCAATGTAAGAAGCTTCAAAAATTTAAAATATGGCTTACAACTATCCCTTGACTGTAAATTACATATAGCGCGTACGCGTTTTTTTTGTGCAATAAAAACGAAATTCTTGTCTGTCGAATTACCCCAGAAAATTACTCCGTATCGTAGAACTGATTCTACGTAGCTATGATAGGCAATAAGCACGGCGTCACGGTTTACAAATTTGGACAGCCTATGAAGACCAAAAGCAAAACTGTTAAGTTTTTTACAAATTTCTTCAACCTGCCCTTTCCAAGTTACTTGGCTGTCTATCACTAACCCAAAAAACTTTGTAGTATCCGTTTTTGTGACCGAATTTCCATTGTAACTAATATTAACCGGAAGCTGTCGTTGTCGCTGACTAAAATGCATTTTACACATATATTCTATAATTAGCGTTAGCGCTTTTGATTCCCAATTCGCGGTCTTAATTCCTGAAGACGTTTACTCCAATGGGCATCGGTTCTACGGCTCATAAGATAATTATAATATGATGAATAAGATAAGATGTAGGTAAGTGAATAACAAGATTATTGCTTGAGTCATCATCTGCCTCGCCTTTTGCCAACTTTATTGGGGTCGGCTTCTAGTCTTACCGGATTCAGCTGAATACCCGTATTTTACATTGAGCGACAGTGTATCTGACCTCCACAACCCAGTCAGTACCTACTGGGTAATACGATACCCCATAATATGACTGGTTGTCAGACTTTCGGGCCACTGACTAACTGTAACGACTGTCGAAGATCTATAAATGACAGCCGGGATCATAGGCTTGATGTGCTTTCCACGGCACGGAGGATACTTGGTATGTAATGGGTGGTGACCAATCTAGGCAAGCCCGGCTTAACCTGAAGATCGACCCAAGCGGATGTGTTATTCTGCCATTTATTGCCTGACTAATACTTGTAATGATGTTTTATTTGAAAATGTTGAATGGTTTTATCAATAAAACCATTCAACAAACATCATTACATTACATGAGAATACAAAATGCTATTGTTAGCATCTGTTGCAATGCTCTGAATAAAAATGTAAATTCGTTTTTATACTGCGAATCTAGGTATGAGAGATGGTTGCATTAAAGATAGTAGGAAAGTATTTTATCTTCCCTCTCAAGAGGAGTTTTAACGATTTGATTATACTAGAAGAATGTTCTGAGTGAATTTTAATGGATTGAAGTTTAAGGAATTAAGAAACGTAGAAATAGGGTTATGCCCATTATTGACTAGATGGATATGTGAAGAATAATATGGCAAGAAAGGACGAGTCTGATGAGATGGCGAGGAGAAGTGTGAAAGAAAATATGCCAAAATAAATAGGCAGGACAAATGTCTGCCGCATATTGAGGGGCCAAAATTGCAGGAAGCTGGTGCCCTGACACAGTGAGGTGGGGTCACGAAGGCATGGCAGGGCGAACTGGACAGGTTCCGTCAGAACTGGAAGGAAAACGCGCGGGTTCGTGAGACATGGAAAGAGTGGAGGGAGGCCTTTGCCCAAGAGTGGGACAGAGCAGGGTAGAAAAAAAGGGCAGCAGAATAGTGAAGATGATCATTATATTGTTCTGTTCTAATTTCGACTCTAACCGCTAAACGCAGCGTTGAAACACAACACAAAACATTAATTTAGGTGTCCCTAGTGTTGGTGAAATCGGATGAAAACTATCAAGATAATTATCATTAATTTATGCGTACCTATTTCAGCGCGACGCCATAATATAAATGACGATCATAAAGTAATGCCTCTCTTCATTTGAAAAGCTCACATCTTCGCTAAACTTAACCTGGTTATAAATAAGTACGCACGGACACCAATTAAGCTATACAATACCAGTTTATGCGGTACTCTCTTTCAATTCAAAGTCTATACAAAACGAGGCCATGTAGTGCTATAAATGTATTGCTTGATGTGTCCCGAGTGTTGTTTACCTTCAACACCGTCAGACGATAGGTGACAGGGCACCATCTGTTTTCTTTAAAGTTTTTTCTATGTTTTCTGCTTTATTATACGCGACCTGTCGTGAAAATGTGACAATTAGGGAAAACATTTTCTTACAAATATATCGTATTTTCGGTAATATTAAATGGGACCCTGACAAAATAACCAACTATAACGAGGTATATGTTGCTTATCTTTTGCACTTTGTAATATCGAATGCCAAAACATTTCCCCGAGTGCTAACACGATCTGTAAACCAAAACAGAAGTGGGTATTGACCCCGCGTCCCGCTTGCATAAACAATGAGACACCATTTATCAAAACTGATACCTACTCCTGTTCCTGGCATTGTTTTTGATAGCTGTTTCGTTTGAATCACTTAGAAAAGGTTCTAACGCCCTTTTCTGGACCTCAAACGATGCTACTTCGCGATCTTACAGCGCGATTTTCAGTTGTTTTTTTCGTAGGGGTACTGAAGTTCAGTAGTTTCACGTGTCGCGGGACATGCTCAAAGCGATTTTTTTCATTTGTTTCTCCACAGAGGCTGTTACAAAGGGCGTGTCGTTTAAGCACGTAGTTTGTGTCCGCGCGCAATAAAATTTTATCGGGGTATTTTGTCTTGTTATTAATAGTGGAAGGGTTAGATCGGAAGTAGGGTTAAGCTGTTGTTGTTACGAGCAGTCGTTCGATGAGTGACCAATTAGAGACTGCATCATCTGCCTATCCTTTAAGTATAATTTATCTTTTTCCATTTTACCAGCTAGTCGGTCTTCTACAGGCTGTACTTCGGTGAGTGTGCCCAAGAACTCCACGACCTCATTCCAACGGCCCCCTTCTACCTTCGGACATCTCGACGCACTGCAAGTTACCAGCCCTACCTTATTGCTTTTCCACCAATTCACACTAAGCGTTTTCAAACGTCTTTCATAATGCGCACAGCAAAGGAGTGAAACTCTCTGCCTGCGTCTGTGTTTCCGAACGCTTACAACCCCAATCTCTTCAAAGTTAGAGTGAACAGGTTTCTTCTGGGTAAGCTCGTGCCATCGTCGACTTTGTCTCCGTCATCTCTGACCTAAATTAGAGTAAAGAGCATCCCAAATAAAAATTAAAAAAACTACATTAAAAATGTGACATGTTACTACCCACATGTCACAATTTAAACCCGTACTGTCTTGGTAGGTTACAGTCCACTCCCTCTCAGAGGATGTCTGACTTACAAAGTTTATATTTGAGGTTTGATAGGCTTATACATTGAAAATAGTCAACTTGCTTAACAGTCAATTTCCTTTTATTTTGAAAGTTTTATCTTTTAAGCACGGAGTACGATATTCATAATGACATGTACTCAGAAAAGTGAAAGAACGCATCAAATAAATGTTACGTACTATAACAAACACTACGAATGTAAAAGGGTTGTTTAATGGCGGTCGTATGCCTTATCTTTACGACCTTTTTCCTCTGGGGGATGAGCCAATTGAAAATTTTCAACGTTGTCAAGGCAAAAGTGCATCGGTCTCACTTTAGAGTTTAATATGATAATGTAGGTTCTGTGATAAAACATTATTATTCACTTTGAAAAGATAAATAATAGAGGCATTGTGTTTTTGTACACGTTTTTAAAGTAGATTTAGTTGTTCTTCAAAATGTAAAAGGACACTTTTAGTCCTAACTACTCACTGGGGATAATTTATCAAAGCATTCTTTTTTATTTTTGCTTTAGACTTAAATTCGAATTTTTACGTAGTAAAGGACCCATTTGTTTGTCATTATTTATTTTTTTACTCTAACCGAACCAACCAACCAATCACTACCAACCAATCTCACCGAGGAGTATTGTATTAAATTACCTAACTGGGTTGTGGAGACTAGGTGGCCTACCATGACGTCTTAAACATTATTGTTTTACTCCTTTTCCAGTGTGGGAAAGAAATGGCGCTAGACATCCTGTATAGCTCCGTCTCTTTCCCACACTGGAATAAGAGTAAAACAATTCTGCTTTAAGACGTCATGGTAGGCCAGCTGATAGGCAGTCGCTACATGTAAAATACTGGTATTCAGCTGCATCGAGTTAGACTAAAGGCCGACTCCAATATTCTTGGGAAAAGGCTAGGCAGATGATGATCGATTTTCTATACCAATACAACTCTATCAGACGATCAATGGAAACACATTATGCACTGCCGAATTTGTCGTTTTGCATGACTCGCGCTTGCGAGATCGCAACAGGCTCAAGCAAAGCGAGATGCCCTGATTTCCTTCAATAAATTCAAATTCAAACTTTTGTTTCAGACCATGGATCCATATAGTCTAAGTATCATCATCATCATCATTTCAGCCCAAAAGACGTCCACTGCTGGACATAGGCCTCCCCCAAGTGTCGCCATATTGACATTTTGGGGGGTTTTGCCATAATCGCCACGCTTGGCAGGCGGGTTGGCGATCGCAGTACGGTTGTTACAAAAGCACAGAGAACGCTGCTGCCCATTCTCTGGCTAATCCCTTAGTCGCCTCTTACGACACCCACGGGAAGATATGGGATAGTGCTATTCTTTACGTCCGACACCACACAGAGCGAGAGATAGTGTAAGTATGAACTTATCCTATGTTAGTAAAACACAAATCACATGAAACTTAAAAATATACGTATTGGCTACATGGGCATGTCCACGCACATGTCTGCCAGCCCAGAGTCCAATAAAAGGTCCGTCAACCTTGTCCGCCAGTGTAGCTAAATACTGTTAGGGCTACCCCCGAATCGCCGCAACATCGATGCACACCGATGGCATGAAAGTCATCTATTAGCGCTTCCGCGAACATGCCCGATGCACTGCAAAACCGAGGCAGCCCCAAAAATATACTCAGTGCATTATCATACTGCACGCGCAGAGCGTTGTAAGCCTTCTGGCAAAGTCAGATCAGACAGACTTTGCCAGCCTGGGTTTTCAGCAGGGTGAGGAAATCCTTACCCGGCTGAGTAATTTCGAACATTACTATATTTTCTTCATCATATTATTCTGTTGTTGCTTAAGATGCACATTGAAAAATATATTGAACAAAAATTTTGTGTGTATTTCAGTCATTAAGTAATTAATAAAAGAATTATATTTGCATAGAAGTACCTAGTTTTTTCTGGGAATTTCTGCTAGAAAAATGTATTTCAAAATGTTAATGAATTAGAACTAAATTAATACCGATTTATTACGATATTTTTATTCCTTACTCTCTCGACTACCAAAACTTGTCATGATCATCTGCCTAGCCTTTTTCCAACAGCTGAATATCAGTATTTAAAATAAAGAACACCGTTTTCTGACGGGTGCGTACCTTTTGATATAATAACAAAAGTTCTAATGATCATTTGACCTATTTTCATTTGATATAATTTTCGATTATTATAACGATGAAATGATATAATGAATTATTGATAAAATTTCAGTTTACCTAATTTTATAAGGTCTTATAAACATTTTCTATAATGCACATTTAAACTAATATTCAGTTAGTATAGTATTTAGTTCGTATATTATTCCTCATACATTCCTGCGTCAGATCCCCTATCATCATCATCATCATCATCATCAGTCTATAATGTTCCCACTGCTGGGACACAGGCCTCCTCTCTATGAGAGGGAGTGGGCTGTAATCCACCACGCGGGCCCAGTGCGGGTTGGTAGATGTCACATGTCTTCGAGTTTTTAGTTCTAGGACATGCCGGTTTCCTCACGATGTTTTCCTTCACCGTTTTTGAGGGCAGCGGTGATGAAATAAATTACACAAAGTAATGCGCCTGCCTGGGTTCGAACCCACGGCTTACTGCTCGTAAGTCGGGGCTGCCACCACTGGGCCACCGCTGCTCTCCGAGATCCCCTATATGGTTGGTGAATCATGTGGGTTAGGTTAGGTTAGAACCATCACCATTAGCGCGCGAAGGCGAGCGAGCAAAGCGAGCGTGCTGCTGCAGCGGCCGCCGAGCGCCAGTTTCCCCCTATTGTGGGTGAACCGTCTGGGTTATGTTAGGTTAGAACCATGACCATTAGCGCGCAAAGACGAGCGAGCAAAGCGAGCGTGCTGCGGCAGCGGCCGCCGAGCGCCAGATGCCCCTATTGTGGGCGAACCATCTGGTTTAGGTTAGGTTAGAACCATGACCATTAGAGCGCAAAGGCGAGCGAGCAAAGCAAGCGTGCCGCGGCAGCGGCCGCCGAGCGCCAGATCCCCCCTATTGTGGGCGAACCATCTGAGTTAGGTTAGGTTAGAACCATGACCATTAGCGCGCGAAGGCGAGCGAGCAAAGCGAGAGTGCCGCGGCAGCGGCTGCCGAGCGCCAGATCCCCCCTATTGTGGGCGAACCATCTGAGTTAGGTTAGGTTAGAACCATGACCATTAGCGCGCGAAGGCGAGCGAGCAAAGCGAGAGTGCCGCGGCAACGGCTGCCGAGCGCCAGATCCCCCTTATTGTGGGTGAACCACCTGGGTTAGGTTAGGTTAGAACCCTGACCATTATTACCGCACGAAGGCGAGCGAGCGAAGCGAGCGTGTCGCGGCAGCCGCGGCCGCCGAGCGCCAGATCCCTTCTATTGTTGGTGAATCATTTGGGTTAGATGTGGTTATAACAGTATGATGTTTTCTGATATTTACTTATTCACTACAGAATTTGGGCAGAAAATGAGTAAATATGAAAATAAGGTCAAATGCAAATTAGATCAACTGAACGATTTTAGAGCAAAAGAAGTTTATATGAGATGAAATATTAGATCACATGAAATTAGGTTATTTGTTTTTATAGCATAAGAAAATTATATACATGTGAACGTTATTTCAAGTGATTATATATCATCTGTAATTATGGCATATATTACACACCCTTTTCTGACATACGGTGTATATTTCACAATGGACTTATTAGACATCACAGGTAACAATAACAGACTGAGCTGTCAAAATAATTATGAATTTATATAATTTGTAGGTAATTAACGCGTAGGTAATTAATCCCTGCGGTGAATTTCAATCACGTACGAGTGGGTATGTCATTTTGGTTTATATGATATTACGATTCTCATGTCTTCTTTTGAGAATTTATTGTTGTTTTAATTTGATTAAATAATTTGACAAAAGAGACTGCTTTTGGCCGCCATTTTGGTTGGTAGTCGTAACAACTAGTCTTATCAAGGGGTATCGTATTACCCAGTACTAACTGGATTGTGGAGGTCAGATAGGCAGTCGCTGCATTGAAAATACTGGTATTCAGCTGCATCCAGTTAGACTGTAAGACCTCAACTTAATTGGGAAACGCTAGGCAAATGAGATGAGGCTAGGAAGATGATTTTGGCAAATTCATTAATAATGTATCTGTTTCTACCCGGCTAATCAACTACTAAAAACTTTATCATTCCTGTCCTCCGTTCTATACGTTAGATATTAATTATAACCGAGCGTACATCAAAGGGATCGAAGTGAGATATCTATTAATTGCCAATATATTTGGTAACAGCCTCATAAACGTGTAGTGTATCGTTGAAGGAATATCGCTTGTTATTGATATTTAGTTATTAGTTTATTACGATTGCTTTGGAGTACGATTTAGCTGTCGAAATTGTACGCTGTGTTACAACTGCTTTTATACTATACACAATACAATGTCCTTTATTTCAGGCAACTAATGCCCATAAATCAGTATACATATTTAAGTATAAAAATTATAACTATAAACTAATAAACACTTTATATAAAAATGAGTTAATAACTGCTGCACACGAAGTGACGGCGTCATGTTACGCTGCGAGGTGTCATGTAGCTGGCCGCGAAAACGCCGATACAGCCTTTCGGCCAAAACTCTTCCTTGAGGAAGGTCACCATTTTATGGTGAGTCGGAACGCGCACCACAAACGACTTGAAATGACTTGATTATGTATAACATAACATAACATCACGCTTTTGAACCCCGAAAGCTTAGGTCGAAGGGTTAGGTGTACCTAATAGTATACACCCACATTTCGCCAATTATGTTTAAGTTCCATATAATTGGGGGTGATTCGTTTGCCATCATCCGAGAATAAATCCAGACTACTTGGTGGCTACTGAGAAAATCTTGATGAAAAAACCCGCGGATCGAACCCAGAACCTCATGCTCAATAGTCGCGATTTCGACCACTAGATCAACGATTTATATATCATATTTATGTGAATATTAACTCACGACTTTTGCACGTAAGGGGGCAATTGCACTAGGTCGTTAGACCAAAATCAAATCATTTATTTCTTTGCAAACATGGGTAATAGGTACATAGACGTTCGATTATAATAAGGTTCTCCATATTTTACCGTCACATGGGCGTGCAAACATTAGGTTTGCAATTAAAATTTAAAATAAGTGTCATGTCAATGAATTACAATGAAAATAAAAATGTAATTTGAATTACAGTAAAAAATAAAAATGATATTGGATTTACAAATAAAAAAAAACCGACCAAGTGCGAGTCTTACTCGCACACAGGGTTCCATAGCCCCAAACAATATAATAACAATATTTTGAACTGTCATTCTTTAGTTAGTAGTATTAGTTAGTAAACTTCCACTCTACCGCAAAACTAAATTTGTTTTTCATAGTATGTTAATGAAAAACAAAGTAACTGCTGCAGTTTGATGAAAAAGTCCCATATCTCAAAAACTAAACATCATATCTTATTAAAACCAATTTCCGTTGATAGTTTTTTTTACGTTCTACAATCCTAAATATTATCAGAATTTTCCTCCTCTTACTTTAGAAATTAGAGGGAGGGACACACATTTTACCACTTTGGAAGTGGCTCTGGCGCAAACTATTCAGTTTAGAAAAAAAATATATTAGAAACCTCAATATCATTTTTGAAGACCTATCCATAAATACCCCACACGTATGGGATTGATGAAAAAAACATTTTTGGTTTTCAGTTCTAAGTATGGGGAATCCCCAAAACTTATTGTTTTTTTTTTCTATTTTTGTTTGAAAATCGTAATGCGGTTCACAGAAACACAGACACAAACACAAACAGTCCTTATAGTTTCGGAAAAAAGTGGCTGTGACATACAGACGGACAGACAGACAGCCAGACATGACGAATCTATAAGGGTTCCGATTTTTCCATTCGGCTACGGAACCCTAATAACAAACTGGTCAAAGTTATAAAAAATATATAAATGAATAATGTCAGACAGAATAAAATGATGCCAACTAGAACAACAGTATGTTAATTAGAGTAACACTAGGTATATTGTAAATCAGCCAATAACAGTAGGTGTATAGCGGTGTGGGCTCTGTATGGTGTCGGACGTAAAGAATAGCACCATCCCATATCTTCCCGTGGGTGTCGTAAGAGGCGACTAAGGGATTTGCCAGAGAATGGGCAGCAGCGTTCTTTGTGCTTTTGCGACAACCGTACTGCGATCGCCAACCCGCCTGCCAAGCGTGGCGATTATGCCAAAACCCCCCATGTTATGTCAATGTGGCAACAATTGGGGGAGGCCTATGTCCAGCAGTGGACGTCTTTCGGCTGAAATGATGAATGATATATAGCGTAACAGGCAGTATATCAATCAGGCAAAGCCATTTCGAAGAAACCATACGGGTGTTCGAATAACTTCACTGGAATTCAAGCACCCGATGCATTTATTAAACTACGAGTAGTTTGAATGACGTCCAACGTCCAACCATGCAACCTATCTTTTTACGTATGCGTACTCGATTTTCGCTTGGTCGTTTGCCTGAATTTAATCGCCTCTGAATAAAATCTAACTAAGCCATAATTACGTGCATTGGTTTACACATAATTTGTTCCTTGAATAAACGTTTTCACATTTTCAGCAAAATTATCAATTGGTCTACTAATCTATGTCATGAATGTACGTAGTTTTCAGAGGATTTTTCGTCTATTTTTGTTTTTAGTTTTATGAATGTGGTATTCACAAAAAAAAGTAGTATTGCATATACATATTTTCATCCTTTATCTAATAAATCTCGCACGAGCTTGTGGTTAAATAATAACAGCCGAAAAGGTTGATCTTTAAGGTTAAGCCGCGTATGCCTAGGTCGGTCTGTGGATGGTTGGCCATCATAACATACTGGGTTTCCTCCGTGTTTCGTAAAACACTTTAAGCGTCAGTCCCGGCTGTAATTTTATTTGTAGATCTTTGGCAGTCGTTACAGGTAGTCAGTGGCTCGAAAGTCTGAAAACCGGTTTTTAGAACGTATCGTAATACCCAGAACGAACTGGTAGTGAAGGTCACATAGGCACTCCCCTAAAGTATTGCCCAACTACTTAACAAATCACCCAGTATAACGTTCCGAAACTTCTCTCTGCACGTGGCATGTAGTAGATCCTTATACATTTGTAGTAGGGTAACAGTTCCTACAGAAATTGTGTAAGCGAGGCACACAGTACGCGTACCTACTTAATAAAGCGATAAATCAGCAGATACAAGCACTTTCAAGTAACTGTTTAGTTCAAAATGATTTACGGTAACTTTACTTGTAAACTTAACTTGAAGTTGGCTTACAAATTGGCTTAACACGTTGAACGCCGCTTTAATTTTTTAGTCTTTCTATTTGGGCCGTGGGGGACACCGTGTGGTCGACATACAATAGTTTCGTTTGGGCCGCGGGGGACAACATTATGACCGCGAGTCAGAGGCGATTTTAAGCGTCTCTATTGGGCCGTCGGGCACAGATATGAAGCTAATATGTATTTGACGTGACCCCCACGGCCCTGCAAACAAATAGATTGTATTTGGTTTTTAGTAAAAAATATGACTTAGAAAAATATGACAAATAATTTCGGGACAAGACTTGTTTGAAAGTTCTAAAGGAAAAAGTTTGTATGATAATGTGTTATTTTATATTTTTCCATAATATTACTATTTATAATGTGTTGTAAAATACTGTATACTCTTACTATTTACTTAAATAGTTAAAATCTGTTAATGTTGTACTACATAGCTGCCAGGGTTTAATTTTTCCGGGATAATTTAATGAATTAAACTACATGTTTGTAAATCAGAAATATAATAATTATTTATTTAAAGTATATTTACTACATATTTTAAATGAATCAAAATTAAATCAGACTTTAGATTGAGATCAATACAAACTTTACTACACCTATTATTTTAATGAATTTTATGGAAACAATCAAAACAAAGAAATGGTTTGTTAGGGCAGGTTTCACAAAAAGTTACAACTTTTTTCGTCTTGTTTTTGGCTAATACTCGTCCCATTACTTTAGTATTGTCTTTGTAGCACTGCTGACATGTTCGTCGACTATTTTTGCTTGTGCCGTCTTTCTTCGCAAGCTTATGCTTCATTCTTATTGGTCTTGAAACCTGACTTGAGGTTTCACTTCTCATTAACAGGCCCTTCAACACCTGTTTCCTAAATTCAACTATTTGTATTTTCGTCCCAGTTACTGCTTTATATAATACTAGTGCATTGATAACTGCAGTGTTCAACAGCAAGTTTATGGCAACTTTTTTGTACCATGCGGCGGCCGGCAGGACATGAGCGGGGATGACCGACACCCCGACCCCCACGGCCCCCGCCAACGAACAACGCGATTTATTTCCGCGTGGGCCATGGGGGACAACTATTGAGTGACAGTAGTATTTTGGTAAAATAAAGTCACAAATTACTTTTCTTCGATTTATTTCATGTGATATGGCACATTTCCTAGTCCCTAAAGCAATAAAAACTTATACATAAAATTTAACAATCGGGCATTTTTAACCTGGCTCCTTTTACTAAATAAGTGAGGCTCATATGTTGTCCCCCACGGCGTTTAACGTGTTAAGTTAAAGTTTCGGTAATTGTAATGAACCTTTGAAATATAGTTTAAAGTAAGGTATCAACGCGTTTTTTTTTGCTACTAATCTTTTTCAAAAGTAAAAACTGAGTTATGGTTGAGAATTGGGAAGACTCGGGATCAAATAATTTTCCGATAAATATTAGATCATTATCTGCCTAACCTTTTCTCAAATGTTGGGGTTGGCTTCCAGTACAACCGGATGCAGCTGAATACGCGTATTTTATATGGAGCGACAGCATATCTGACCTCCACAGACCAAACAAGGCAAGCGCGGCTTAACTGAAAGATCGACCCGAGCGGCTGCGCAGCACGAGCTCCTAAGCAGTCTTACGATAAAAAACCGACCAAGTGCGAGTCGGACTCGAGTACGAAGGGTTCCGTACCATTATTTATTAAAACGAGCAAAAAAATCACCTCTTTGTATGGGAGCCCCCTTTAAATATTTATTATATTCTGTTTTTAGTATTTGTTGTTACATCGGCAACAGAAATACATAGTCTGTAGAAATTTCAACGGGCTAAATATCATAGTTCATGAGATACAGCCTGGTGACAGACGGACGGACAAACGGACAGCGATGTTTCAGTAATAGGTCGCTTTCTTTTTAAAAACGATTATCATTGATGTTACTATGTTGGGAGGGGACGCCCTAGTAAGACATAGGTACAAATCTTATTGCTCACAACCGTGTGATGCATATTGTATGAACGTGGATGAACCAAATGAGTATGTAAAGATTGTAGAAAATTCTGAAGTTTCTTCCTGCCCATGCCCGTCAAAATCTAGCGTGAGTTGATAATAATTATACGTATAGCATTTTGTTTTCACCACCCCGTCCACCTCCGGACTACTCAAGTGCCCGACATACTCAAGTGACACTTAAACTTCCATACTCAAATACTTCTGGGCAATATTATCTGAAGCCTGCGTACTTCATAAGTACGCTCTCGGGCTAGCAATATAGCTGAATATTAAATACTGGATATGAACCTCGGAGATTATTATTGCGTCTTGAGTAAAGAGCAAACATACGCAATATGTTGAGTGTTCAGTTATTTTCTTTGGCGACGGTTCAGATATTAAATGATGCAGTATCTTGCGGGTTTTGCTTCCAGGTCAAACGTTAACGGTGCTAAAAATCGTTTCTCTCGGGAATTGCAATCGTGAGTATGGCAGCCTGAAAAAAATGTAAATGATAATCTTTAGATATATATATCATCTTCGTTAGTTTTAATTTAAATTTCATATTGTATTCGAATCGTATGATGTTTTATTGAATTTCTTTTATTTATTTCTATGCAAATTTTTTACATTTATAAATGTTCTTTTAAAAAAAATATAAAAATTATTATAGAAACAAAATAATAGGATTATTTTGTTATGTTGTTGTTACTATGATAAATGCTGCGTGGTAAAAGGCATACATACCAGGACTATTGTATTATTTCTATTGTTTCGTTTGTATATTTGTATTATTTTTATTCTCTTTCTTCTTCTTAGTATAACGGTGTTGGAGTACCAAATAAAAAACCTGAAAAAAAAATCGATAGATATGAAGCGACTGCCTATCTGACCTCCACAACCCAGTAACTGGGTAACACGATACCCCTTAGTAAGAATGGATGTCAGACTTCTGACTACTCCAGTCTAGTCCAGACGATTAATCCATTTTACTGTAAGCCACCACAAAAAAATTTGGGTCTGACTGTGCTCATACGAAAGAAACATTTGACGCTCGAGCGTGTCGCTTGACTCGAGTCTGGCGGGCAGGCCGGGTCTTTGGACGGTGAGTAATGGGCTAGCTTACCGTCCGTCCGTCTTATGACGACAGGCCGTGTCGATGGCGCGTTCGTGTTCCACGCGCGCCTCATAGAGATGTCAGCAAATCGGAAACGTCAACTGCTGGATATAGGCCTCCCACAAGTGTCGCCACATTGACATTTTGGGGGGTTTTGCCATAGTCTACACGCTTGGCAGGCGGTTTGGCGATCGCAGTACGGTTGTTACAAAAGCACAGAGAACGCTGCTGCCCATTCTCTGGCAAATCTCTTAGTTGCCTCTTACGACACCCACGGGAAGATATGGGATGGTGCTATTCTGTACATCCGATACCATACAGAATTATCTGTTATAAATAGTTTAATCGACTTAGTTACTTTGTGTAGTATTTAACGATATTTTAGTAAATCACTTAACAAAATAAATTAGTTACCCGAGTATAATAAATTCGGTTAGAAAATTACCACGGCCTGTTTTTAAATTTTTATAAAATTAAATAGGCATCGGTGTTAATAGGTAATTAAACTTTCGAACTTTGGGAGATTTTGTAATTAACTCTTAATTTAAATAGCTTTAAAGAAAAATGTTTATCTACATGGTGTTGTTTTGCAACCTCGTCAAAATTCAGAAGACATAATAAACAATTTAATTACGGTACCTAGTTAATTATTTGAAAACGCTACTTATGTGTTGTTTAAATTTGTCAGTATTTCAGAATAACGTTCTTTAACTTGGTTCAGGGAATTAGAAATTATCGGATAAACGTTTGAGATTGTATGTGTCAAAGCTTGGATATAGGGTGAGGATCAGACGGGCCGCGTTTAAAACACGGGTGTATGAAACCTACCGATTTCCGTACTAAAATAAATAAATAAAATTTAACCTACCAATTTCATTATTGATTTGGGACGAGAATCCTTAGCATACTTACCTCCTTGAATTTGACGAGCATGCAAAAAACAGCTTGTATAAAATGTTCTGATAATAATTAAAAATAATTTTTTGTTTGTGCTTAGTTTAAAACAATGGAAGTAAAAAAATAGTAGCGGGAACAGAGTTCAAGCTAGCAGTGGTCAAGGCCCTTGAGAGAGGAACCTCTTTACAATTATACGCGCCGTGTTCAGAAGTACTGCTTTCTGGATCAAGCCCAAGATTCAGCTCCCTAGTGAGAGCCTCTTCCGATGTTTGTCGAGGCTTTTGTTTGAACATGTTTATTATTATGTTGCAGTTAATGAGATATTCTGAAGAAACTCAAATGTGCATACAATTTTCTTTCGTGAGGAAAATGGGACAATCTGTCTGACAAGATTTTGTTGAGTAAAACTTTACCATTTTCATAACAGCATGAAATTAAGTATTAATAAACGAGATAAGTACATAATGTGTGAATTTTGAATAAAAAGGCAATTAGAATCGCATGGTATACCAACATACTGAATACACAATACATTTTAGATTGTTTACATGTTTCTTTGATTTTGATGCTTTTTGTAAACGTTGAATATGCTTATTTTTTTCTTACCAAATTACTATTAGTCATTGCGATGTATTGTTGCAATCAACATAACAAAAATTTAAACAGAATGACTATTGCAGTCCACGACTGTTTATTGTGGCGAATTTAACACAGTATTGAGTTAAGCAGTTAACAAAGGCCCTTTTTGTGAAATCAAACGCAGTTCAAGTTTAAGGGTTGTTCACTGAACTTAATGTTATGTTTTGCAACGCACACATAGCGTAACCACTTGTCTCGTTGCGACTTCCCCGACTTACTGACTTAGGTGACTACTCATCTGCAAAATACAAGGTGTTATTTTGCATCCTCGTAAAAATTCAGGAGGTTGTCACAGAAGACATAAATAATCAATTGAAATTACGGTACCTAGTTAATTATTAAAAACTGTACTTTTTGTTGTTTAAGTTTGTCAGTATTTTAGAATAACCCTCTTAACGTGGTTTAGGGAATAAGAAATTATTTTCGGTTGTTTAAGTTTGTCAGTATTTTAGAATAACCCCCTTAACGTTGTTTAGGGAATAAGAAATTCTCAAATAAACGTTTTAGATTGTTTGTATGTGTGGAAGCTTGGATATAGGGCGAGGATCAGACGGGCCGCGTTTAAAACACGGATGGTTCACACTTATCGAATTCAGTTAATAAGAAAAAAAAATACCTACTTATTTTATTATTGATTCAGGACGAGAATCATTAGCATAGTTACCTCCTTGAATTTGACGAGGATGCAAAACAACACCTTGTATAGACTTTCTCACAAGTATTGAACCTGTTACCGTGGCGCATGCTTAGAATTTAAATAATCACTTTGCACGTGTGTGTGAGAAGATTGCATTTTTTCTTGTTGCAATACTGTGTGTTTAGTGTTTTTTTTTTAAGTTGGTACAAACAAATACTAATAATATTTAAATGGTTGGTTGGTAAATAAATATTATTTAGTATTAGTAAAGTACTAAAATATCAACTTTAACGACTTTTACGTATACGAGTTTACTAGGTACTACTACTACCAAGTTAGGTATGAGTGATAAAAGGCACAATTTTAATAACACGCTTCTAATTAAAACAATGCTGTAGTTTTATTATTTTTTCAAGTTGTAGTTTTATAAATATAATAAAGTATATGAAAGATTTTTAACATGTGAAATAATTCTATTGTTAGTATCGGACACGGACGTAATAAAGTCGTAGTACAAATATTAGTACAGGGTCAATGGAGGTTTTTAAAGTAAAGGTATAACATTTTAGAGAGCAGCGGTGGCCCAGTGGTGGCAGCCCCGACTTACGAGCAGTAAGCCGTTGGTTCGACCCCAGTGCAATTTGTTTCATCACCGCTGCCCTCAAAAACGGTGAAGGAAAGCATCGTGAGAAAATCGGCATGTCCTAGAACTAAAAAATCGAAGACATGTGACATCTACCAACCCGCACTGGGCCCGCGTGGTGGATTACAACCCACTCCCTGTCATTGAGAGGTGGCCTGTGTCTCAGCAGTGGGATTGATTTTAAAGGAGAATGCCCAATTTTGTATGAGAATTCGGGTGTTCGTACGTCTCATCTCATTCACCATCATCTACTGATGATGAGTCAAGACGCAAGATCAACCAAACTCTCATACAATTATTTTCTTATTCTTTAAGGTCTCACCGATAAAATATAGGAAATTTGGTCTAGATTTTTTAAAGGAAAAAGGGAAATTAATAAAATTCACGTGTATATAGTGACACTCGTTGGGTAGTTAAAATCTAGAATATTTGTCAACCAGCACGCGTAGCATGACCACTGTAGAAACCGATTATGTCGACGGAATAATCGACAAAATGACACTTTTTCAGTGTCTATCTGTCATTATGTCGATGCTTACGTAGACAAAACTCGTTTCTACAGTGGTCTTGCTACGCGTGCAGAACACAAATGGATATTATGTTTCCCAGTTACTGGGTTATGGAGATCAGACAGGCAATTGCTGCATGTAAAGTACCAGTATTCATCGGCATAAGGTTAAATTGGAAGCCAATATCAGAATAGTCTAGACCGAAGATTTCAGATTTCCTTGTCACATTTGGAGGACACGTTGGCTAAACGATTGGCTTCTACGTTGCGTGTCGCGGGTTCGAATCCCCTCAGAACAATTAATATCTGTATGTCCTACAAGCAGTTGTCTCTTATAAAAACCAATTATAGCTAGCTGATAATCTTATTAACATCAAAATTAAAGTTGTTCTTAAAAGAACCTTGTCGGTCAGGTTTACATTATCAATTTAGCATTAATTATGTTGGTAGCAAGGTTTAAAGTCAGACATCAAATTGAATCATCTTATTCAGTCTATTTAGTTCGACATATTCACTTGACATTGTATATATCGTAGTGTTTCACATAAACAGTCATTCTTACGTCAACTGGTTATAGTAATTAACGTGTTTTTTTTTTCCAAAGAGTAAATTAATTAAATTTCTAGTTTAATTAGTGTGATGGTGTTTCTAAACTGGCAATACTTAATAAAAGAATAATTTAAAGTGGTGCATGGTATTATTCATAAGTATACCAAATATATTTTATCAAGGATTCGAGGATCTCTGAAAAATGATCAGGTTAGTGACATTTTATTTATTTTCTGCATTAAATTATTAACAAGTTAATTTTAGTCGATTTTTAAGGTAAAGCCTTGCTTGCCGAGGTTGGTCCGTGGATGGGTGATATAATTACATACCGAGTTTCCTCAGCTGCATCCGGTTAGACTGGAAGCTGACCCCAAGATAGTTTCGGTAAAGGCTTGGCAGATGATGATTAAATTATTAACAAGTAGCGTTTTCGCGGCTTCGCTCGTTATGTTCGATACTTAACACACGGGAACGTTTTATATGTAGTCTATGCTACTTAGGGATGATGTAACTTCCCATGAGTGAACGATTTTTTAGAAACCGATTAGTAGTTCCGAAGATTGCTCCCTACATACAAACTTATAAACAAATTTCACCTCTTTAAAACTTGCACGTTGCCTGCAGTCACAGCTGTCAACGTAAACTGTGACACAGCGACACTGCGCTGTGGAGGTCAGATAGGCAGTCGGTCCATATAAAATACCGATATTCAGCTGCTATTCTGGAGGCCGACCCCAATAGCAAAAAAAAAAAAGCCAATAGCCAATAGTAAAAAGCTGGGCAGATGATGATATCATCATCATCCACTACGTGGGCCCAGTGTGGGTTGGTAGATGTCACAAGTCATCGAATTTTTTGTTCTAGGACATGCCGGTTTCCTCACGATGTTTTCTTCACCGTTTTTGAGAGCAGCGGTGATGAAATGAATTACACAAAGTAATGCGCCTGCCTGGGTTCGAACCCACGGCTTACTGCTCGTAAGTCGGGTCTGGCACCACTGGGCCACCTCTGCTCTCCCATGATGATGATATATTATAACATAAACTCTATTGTAATTAGTGATAAGAACTAAAATAATCAAGGTAAAAAAACATGTAGACAGAATACGAGCGCTGTGAATCTTTTTAAGATGTTAAGCACCATGCATTTGGCCTCGTACAGGACAAATTTAATTTGACTTAATTTTTTTCTTATTGTTTTTTTTTTTGTCCTTTGGGAGACTAATAAATACTTCTACTTTCTTTATTTTAGACAAAAAATATGTCTTTTATGGAAAATTGTATAACGCATAAATCATATCATAATTGTAGTGGTCAAGAATTTGCTTAAACTGTCTAACATTTCGGGGGTTACAGCAGTGATATTATGTAATTAAAAAAATATTCATTATTTTTAAAAATGGTGTCGCTGTTTTGAATTACATATTATATATTCCTCACGCACGTTACGCCGTTGGTCCCGGCTGTCATTTGTGGATCTTTGACAGTCCTTAAGAGTAGTCAGAAGCCAAAAGTCTGACATCCAGTCTTCATAGGGGATGTGGAGGTCAGATAGGCAGTCGCTTCATATATAATACTGGTACTCAGCTGCATCCGGTTAGACTGGAAGCCGACCCCAATATAATTTGGGAAAAGGCTAGGCATATGATGATGTCACTGTATTGATATAAAGAATTTTATTTATTTATTTTTCCTTTGCCCACAGCAATGAGTCTTGCATTTGCCCAACCACGGGTGCAGCCCCCAACACTTTCATGTCTGCCATCAATTTTTTCATGGCAGCACAATGCCTCGTACAGACCAAGGATTGGCCACCCGAAGCTGACTTAAAGGGTACGTACAACATATACCTACAAGGTGTAAACAGACCCTTGTCTGTATGGAGTCGGACGTAAAAAATAGCACCATCCCATATCTTCCCGTAGGTGTCGTAAGAGGCGACTAAGGGACTTGCCAGAGAATGGGCAGCAGCGTTCTCTATGTTTTTGCAAAACAACCGTACTGCGATCGCCAACCCACCTGCCAAGCGTGGCGGTTATGGCAAAACCCCCCCTTGGGGGAGGCCTATGTCCAGCAGTGGACGTCTTTCGACTGAAATGATAAAACAGACCCTTCAAGGAGCTGGCAACCAAGCATTCTCTACATCAAACTAAGTAACCCTACTGAAAAATTTTTGCTGGGAAACGACTTTTTTTTTGGGCTGAATAATCACGTATTACGGTAAAGATAAAGATCATTTTATTTGTCTAAATAAGCGTATACATGCAAATTAAGCATGCTGGATGTCACAATATTAATAGAACGTACATGTTTCACCCGCAAGGCGTACAAATTTATAAAATAAAAAACACAATTTAACGCACTCCTTAGATTGAGTGCAATAACTAGTAAATCGGCCATGAAGGCATTTAAAGTAAAGTTCTAACTTTAAAAAATAGTTTCTTTTTTTAATTTTGAAAAAGGTGGAACTTGACCTCCAATATCTCTGTAACTAGAAAGTTCCAAAGTATGGTCCAATGCAAAAAATGTTCGCTATGCCGGGGAGTACAAGTGTATGTCGGCTTTGCTAAGACATACATATAACTTAAATTATTGCAAAACTATATATACATATTATTAGATTTTATGTGGAGGTACTTCATTACACTAAAAAATACGACATACATACGTCAAATATTTCAACAAAGAATCCTTATCACAATATAAATAAGTGTTTGTGAGAAATATAAATACTATAGATAAGTTTGAAATCTTGATCTAAAATACAATGTTATCTAATTCTTTTAAGATCCAAGGCCTTCTTTGGATCTTAGAGTATATTTGTATGAAGACTGGCTAGTCTAACTTCGGCACATGTATTTTTGAAATGGTAGCCTCGCAAAAAACCTGTTTTAAATGACCTACTTACAAAGCTCGTTACAAAACAAAAACAAACAAATTTGTTTGTAATAAAATCTTCTAAATCGAAACGTTTCTGGAATATTAGTCATCATACACACCAAATTTCTGCTCCTTCATGCTAAGTTGTAATGCTTTAGAAATAGTCCCAACTATTCCAAAGACAAGTCAAGTGACGCCAGTTAATGAAGTTATAAAAGATCTGTTTTTTTTGCCATTTAGCCAGGGAACCCTGAAACTGAGATGAGGATCGACCTTTACTATTTTGGGTAAAGCCTCAAATAAACAGTAATCGAACTTGAACTTTCAATATTAAACGCAAAACGCCGTTAATTTATTCGAAGCAAATCTTGTTTGTTCTTCCGAGTGCAAAAATGTGCATATTATATTCAAGAACTAATAATAAAATAAACTAATAGCGAAGCCTAAAGGCGGTAAGCTGGTTCTCCCCTGGTTCTGGTCGCCATTGCGATAATTTTATTGCTGTGGACCTGGGAACCTTCTACTCCAACTTTACTTTAAATACTTCCATGACCCGGTTACTATTTAATGCATCAATCAGCACAATGTTTTGAGTACTTTACATAGAGTTTTACCGTAAGAGGTCAATTATCAGCCCAAAAAAAAAGTGATGAGTCAAAGATTTTTGTGTAGGGTTACTTAGTTTGATGTACAGGATACTTGGTTAACGGCTTCGTGGAGAGTCCGTTTAGACCTCATATTCATGCTTTTGTCCTCGGCCTTGCACACATTTAGGTCGGTAATTATCCCACGAGAACGTTTTAAATATAGCTCATAACACTTATGTAGCTTCCCATTTGTGAAAAAAATTTCGTAATCGAATCAGTAGTTCCAAAGATTACCCTTCATCTTACCAACTTTATCAAACATTTTAACTTTGCTTCTTTATCTATTTAGATATACACTATGCAAAATCAAAAAAAAATCAATATGATTTTTTTATATTTTACATAGGCCTACATGGGCATGATAAAGGGTCGACAAAAGATGCACGGTATGTAAAAGAAATGTGATGTGCAGACAACCACCAAAACCACATCAGTAGCAACCATTTCACATGGTCACTTATACATAGCCTTTAAGTCGAAACGGCAAGGGTGATATCCGTAGCGCAATTAGTGATACAACTTATGTACGTTGGGCCTGTAAATTTCACGGGAATATCTTGGTTAAAAGTACGAGACTAGGTCCACTAGACCATTCCGTTACCGACCAACTGTCGGTACACAGCAGGTCTACATACTTTTCAATACAAAAAAAAAATCTGCTTGAAACGGTCCTTAAACATGATATTAATTCTTTAATTTTTATTTGAAATCGCAGATTCAGAAGAATTCGACTTTATAATCGTGGGAGCTGGCACAGCTGGTAGTATAGTGGCCAACAGACTGAGTGAAATTGAAGACTGGAGTGTACTTCTACTTGAAGCAGGTGGAAACCCTCCTATAGAAAGTGAAGTAAGTTGGTATTTACGTACACAGACAGATAGTCCATGCCCAAATAAAAAATATGTAAAAAAAAAAATCGCAAGCTACTTTCGGAATTATTTTGTGAGTCAACATGTTTAAACGGCATCTTTTTAATAGTATTCTTTGTCTTCTACAGATACCAGGACTGGGTGAGAGTCTATTTGACTCAAAGTTTGACTGGAAATATACAACGGTGAACAATGGATTTTCCAATCAGGCCCACAAAGATGGCAAAGTAAAATGGCCAAGAGGTAAAATGCTTGGAGGCAGCAGTAGTATGAACGTAATGGCGTATGTACAAGGCCACCCTCTTGATTACTTGTCTTGGTATAACGAAGGAAATATTGAATGGCATCCAGATATAGTTAAGCAATATTTCAAAAAAGCTGAAAGTATACGAGAACCTATTCGTTCAAAAATTCCGGCAGTTTACAATCATTATGGACATGATGGACCTATTATTCTCAGTAATTTTAATAATTCAGATATTACTATAACAAAAAATATTCTTTCTGCTTTGGACGAAATTGGGATAAGAAATGTTGACGATTTAAATACAGCTTATAATTTAGGTTCTGGCAGATTCATGTCGACAGTTAGTGAAGGCAAAAGGGTGAGTTCAGCCACAGCATACCTTAACCCTGTAGCACGAAGCAGGAAAAATTTGAAGACAGTTAAGAATGCGTTTGTAACTAAAATTATTCTTGATGGAATCAACGCACACGGTGTGGAAGTGGATCACAATGGCTCTAGGTTAACAATAAAAGCAAAACTTGAAGTCATTCTCAGCGCAGGTTCTGTAGACACTCCTCACCTTCTCATGTTATCTGGTATAGGACCCACAGAACATCTCACTGCAAAGAATATAAAAACAGTGATCGATTCACCCATGGTTGGACAGAATTTACACGATCATACTATTGTTCCTATTATATTATTTGCTGATGAACCAGAAGCTGTTGAACAAGGAACAAGAAACTTGGAAGCACTAAAATATTTGTATGATCGTCAAGGATACTTAGCATGTTACGGTTACCAAGATGTGTCTGCATTTTATTCCGCAGACCCTTGTGCTTTGTATCCAGACTTTCAGACTGTCGTTGCACTTTATAAGAAAAACGAAGAAACTATAAAATCATATGCATCAAGATATGTTAAATCCGTAGAAGATTCAATATTGAAGCAAAGTGTAAACAAAGCTGTAATCCAGTTTTACCAAGTTTTACTGCATCCTTATTCAAGGGGAAACATAACGTTGAATTCAAATGATCCTTATGAAGACCCTCTCATATATTATAATAACTATAGTGATTCTAGAGATTTAGATTTCACAGTTCTAGGAGTAAAAATACTGGCGGAAATCGTCAACACGTCTTTCTTTAAGTCTATTGGTGCAACATTGGGCAGGATCGATTTGGCAGCCTGTGATGGGTATGAACATGGCAGTACTGACTATTGGAAATGTTTTGCTGTGAATATGGCTACAACTATTTACCACCCAGTGTCCACTGCTAGGATGGGTCGCGATATAAGTGTTTCTGTCGTCGACAGTCGTTTGAGGGTTCACGGCATACGGGGACTTCGAGTGGTAGACGCTAGTGTGATGCCCACCATCACTAGAGGTAATACCAATGCTCCCACAGTTATGATTGCTGAGAGAGCGGCCGATTTAATTAAGCAGGATTTTGAAAGAGCTCCTGCTTCTTCGATTTCTCCTTTTTACAACATACTGTATCACTAAATTAAACTTCAATTTATGATATAAGTTTTTAAACTGACATGGTCACTAACACTAATAACACTTGTAACGGGATATTTACTATGTTTATTATTTGTTTTGGGTTCCCGATTTTTCGGCGCTGTTGTAAACGCCATGATCACGAATAAACAAATATCACAACAACAACAAATATGTGAAATATCAGGAACTCAAAACAAATAATAAACATGGTAAATATTCCGTTACAAATGTTATTGAATTGATAGTACAATATATGATTTGGTAAAAGAATATTTTATTGTAAATCAGTACACGAACTATTAGGTCTTTACCTATGAAATTGCCGTTTTGTTTGAAAAAAGTTAAAGTATTTTTTTTTCGAACTTATTTATTTCTTTTATTCAAAGTAATCACCCCTGCAATCAATGCATCTTTGCCAACGCTGTGGCAGTTTATGGATGCCCTTCTTGAAAAAATCAGCTGGACGGGAGACAACTAACTCTTCAAAGGCGTTTTGTACTGCCTCTCGGGAATTGATTTTTTTTCCCGCTAAAAAGTTGTCCAAATTTTGGAAAAAGTAATAGTCGGAAGGCGCAAGATCTGGTGAGTATGGCGGATGAGGGAGAGCTTCCAAACCCAACTCATGCAGCTTAGAGACGGTCTGTTGTGCAGTATGGGGCCGCGCGTTGTCGTGAAGTAGCAGTGGAGACGACCGATTGACCAAAGCTGGTTGCAGACGTGCGAGTTTCGCCATCATTGTGGTCAGTTCTTCAATGTACACATCTGCAGTAATGCTCTCGCCGTTTTGTAAAAAGCTATGATGAATCACACCAGCACTAGACCACCAAACTGTGACCATCACCTTTCTAGGGGTCATTTTTCGTTTTGCACATTGCTTTGGTACCGAACCAGGATCTAACCAACTTGCTGAGCGCTTTCGATTGTCAAAAAGAATCCATTTTTCGTCGCACGTAACAATTCGGTTCAAAATTCCTTTATTTCTGTGCCTGTTAAGCAGCGCAAGGCAAGTCTCGACGCGTACGTTGCGCTGGCGATCGTTAAGTTCGTGGGGCACCCATCTATCAAGCTTTTTTATCTTGCCAATCTGTCGCAAATGGACCAATATTGTTTTAATGCTAACATCAAAAGCTGCTGCCAGCTCAGCTGTAGATTGAGTTTCATCAGCTTCAACAATCACCTTTAATTCATCATTGTTGACCAAAGTTTCCGGACGACCACGAGGTTCATTTTTCAAGTCAAAATTCTCAGAACGGAACCGAGCAAACCAATAACGGGTTGTGCGTTCGTTTGTACAGTTCTCTCCGTAAACGTCGTTGATGTTACGGGTCGTTTGTGCCGCGTTGGTGCCACGACGGAACTCATATTCCATAATTGCACGAAATTTCAAAGTATCCATTATGAGGAAAAATGTTGAAATGTAATGAAAATACAACGCTAATCAATAAACAAAAGACTGATTTTGTAAATAGAATGTCATATTTTTTAAACAAAATTAATTTGAATTTAGAACTCATAGCCAATCAAAACATTTTTTTGTTTGAAAAAGTCTGTACTGCAATACGGCAATTTCATAGGTAAAGACCTATTATAATAATTTCTTGTTTTAATATATTCAATGTCGATGCCATTTTAAGTTATTACAATTTATTTAGTAAAACAAGTATTAATCAAATAAACTGGCTCTTTTCTTACTCCTAACAAACTATATCACGTGAGTAAAATGCTAATATTACAACGTTTTACTATTCACACCTTGACCTAGATTGCAAATTAAATAAATACTGTTTACTGTTGTCGAGTTAAAACATTTCCATTCAAAATCCCAAGAGACCACCCAAATGGATCCCAAAAATAAGTCGAACTACATAACTAAAAATAACTTTACCAATCTGACAAATGCCGGAACAACGAGCAATAAAACAATTGTTTAGAGAAAAACAATACGGCTTACACGAAATTAAGCAACAGAGTTTTTCGAGGTCTCAAATTTAATTATTTCCGTAATTTTGTCACCGGATCCGCGAGTAGCGGTGCGACGGCGGCAAAATAAACAATGTCAGTACATTTGCTTCGCTTGTACAGATGTGGTGGAACAGGGCCGTATTTTAACCAGACACTGGAACAGTACCAAGGGAACAATTGTATTTCCTTGTACCTTTTTTCTGTACTGCACAGTCCTGGCTAGGAATAAACATCGCGATAGAATCCCTTGGGTGTTGTAAGAAGAGGCTGAGGAATTAAATCATGAAGATGACTAGCTACACGTTATGCTGCAAGATTCATGAACGATAAAAATGGAGCGTTTTAAGATGTCAGTTGGGAAGCAACGGCAAAGAAGTCTAAGATTGATCGATGTCTATGGGGAGTCCCGTGTTCAGAAAGATAAATTGCAGGTTGATATGACGATTTTATCGATATTTTTCAGGGTTTAAAGCTGTATAATGTTCAATCGACACAGCTTTTTTGATTATTTACTATCAAAATACTTTGATGCCCACATCGGCTGCTAATATTTGGAGATATTTAATTAAAGGCATTTAATTCGTTTCGATGGCCTTGTAGTAAGTGCTAATGCGGAGCATATTCTTAAATCTCTTAGGTTCGATGTCTTGCGAAATATTATTGGATTTTTTCCAGCATGTTTTTTTTCAGTAGTACCTAGCTTAAAGTCTGGATTTGGGCCCGGTTGATGATAATAGGCTCGCCTCCTTTTACTCGAGACCTAATTATAACTGGCGAATTGTTGGTTGGTTAACAACTCTGCCTAACCCCACGTGTATTACGGGCGTGATGTTACGTACAAGAAATAATTATGGTAATACAGTTTCAAAATGCGTACAAAAATGGTTAAACAAGGAAAATGTATTTTATTTACAACACGATAATTACCAAGGGAGATATTATTGTGTGTTTTGTTTCTTATATATTTTTTCCCTTGTGTGATAGAATTTTATTGTAAAAATTGCAGAATAAACCTAGTTTAGTTGTGGTTATAACAACAACTGGTGTGGTTGGACACCTGTTGTTCATAATGTTAGTCAAATGAAATTTATTTTTATGCATACGTAATATACTTTAGTCCAAGGCAGTCCCAACTGACTGGCCGGAGAAGGCAAACCACCAAAAGAGTTGGAAGGGAATAGGGGAGGCCTAGTTGCAGCAGTAGGCCAGATTAGAAAAAAAAACCGCCCAAGTGCGTGTCGGACTCCTGCACGAAGGGACCACCACCATACCATTATTTATAAAAACAAAAAAAAAAAACACTTATTTGTATGGGAGCCCCTTAAATATTTATTTTATTCTGTTTTTAGTATTTTTTGGTATAGCGGCAACAGAAAGAAATGATCTCTAGAAATTTCAACTGGCTAACTATCACGGTTCATGAGATACAGTCTGGTGATAGACGGACGGACGGATGGACAGCGAAGGCTCAGTTATAACAAACAAAAGAAGTCAAGAATTAAACGTGTAACTTACAACTAACAACTTTGTAGTAACTTTTGATTTACTACTTTTGAGCATAATTTTCAGGAAAGTCATTAATAGTACATTACTGCCGCGGTCTATAATGACTACTTTGCTGGTCGCGCTGATTATGGCCGACAGCGCAGCATAGCGCAGCTCCAGGCCGACACAGCGCGGTCAGCGTGCAGCACTTGATGGACGAGCTGAGATAAAGGCCGAGACCGTAGGTCGAGGCCTTTACAGCGAGGACAGCAAGAGCTGCAATGATGGCCAATCTGAAAGGCCTAGAGCGTAGCTAGGCTAGCTCGAGGCAATCATAGCGTGACCAGCGAAGCAGTCATTGTGGGCCAAGGTTTGTATAGTGCTTTACTCAAAAATGCCAGTACCTAATCTAAATAAAACCAGCAAGTAATTTAAATAAAAAATATATTAATTAACTAGAATTTTAATTAAAATGACAATTATGAAAAGTACAGTTACTAAAATTCAACACTGACTTTCCCGGTTTGATATTATTAATAATCTAACTTTTCATATGCAAGCTTAGTTTTCCTTTAAGTTTCGCGGTATCAAATTTTCAACCACTAATTTAGCTTCATCTGTAATTCGTCTGGCGGTGTTAAACACCAATCGGAAGAATTTTCGCTTTGAGAGCTCATTTTTAGCAAAAAGTCACTAAATAAAAACAAAATTTTCGCTGAACCGCGCTTTTGTTACTTTTGTGTTTTTTTTTTTTGAGCAATTGTAGTTGGAACTATACAGCCTAATATGGAATAAAATCTTTTTATACCTATCTTTATAGATACAAACAGCTGTGTTTTAAATAAAATCTTTTTGGATCTGATTTTTTAAAACGTTGAAACGTCAAAATAGCGGCCGGCAAAACATTGCCGGCCTGTTAGAGCGGCCACCAAAACTTTGCCGGCCGCTCCTTGAAACAAAACGGCAAGGTCGACTTTGCTCAAACAAGGTTGTCAAAATAATGACCACATTACATGCATTTTTGAGTAAAAGCAATTAAAAGCAGCGGATTAAAAGCAATCATCGCTAACTTTAGCTTAAAATTATAATAACAGTGAAAATAAAACACTAGAAGAAATCAATGAAAAAATAAACCTTATAAACGAGCAATAAGAACCAGTTTTGTAAGCGTATTGTAAAATTATAATAACAACATAAAACAAAGGATACATGACAGTAAAACATTTCATTTGTAAATTGGAAAGTAAACTTAACAATATTATTTACGAAACAAACAACGGACACGCGAGACATGCAACGTCTGGAAGTGGAACAAATTCGTCCACCCCAAGGTTCAAGGAAACAATAAATCCTTGCGTTTGTGACAAACAGTACTGAATGGCGTTGCGAACTTCCCTCCAGCTTGTGTGTTGGCGACGTTATATTTCTAACACAAATTGGGTTTGGGTTTGGGTTAAATCTTGGAGAAGCTTAACTGTATAAAACCATTAAAGCATAGTACACCTAATAAACACCGTATTAGCATTCCTTTTAACTAGCTGATCCCGATCTGATGCCGGTAAGTGTGCGTTGAAGAATGGAGTTTCATAGAAATAATAGTGAACGGCTCGAGTTGAGTAGATCCCTGTTCGTGCAGTACTTAAAAGGATGAATTGAGCTTCCTAACATTTTTGACGTAACAACGTCTAATAAATCGATGAACGCCGGCTGCACGCACAAAAAAGGATGACTCATTGTAACGTTACGCTCATTATAACGTTACGAACGGAGCGAGAGCGCTGCAAGAGCGAGCGAAAGGCACGAAAGGCTTGAGCATTTTGGCTTGCTATTCATAAAAGTATGCAATCATTTCATCAATGTTTTGTTATGACGTTGTCACGTTAAATTATCGTCCGTAAACCGACCTTACAGACAACAATTTTTTTTTCTAACTTAATTATTGGTGTAAGGTCACACAATTGTTGCTCTTGTCTACTTTACCTTTTAATTTCAATGAGATCATAATAATGTATGCTGTTTACGGTCTTTCTGTTGTAATTTCTTGCGTTTGTGTCCGATTTGTCCAATCTTTGGCTTCGTTAGAATTACAATATCACTCTTAATAATAGTATTAAGAATTACTTCCCCAAAATTATTCTTAACCTCACCCACTTGCGGCCCTGTTTAACCAAAATCGCGTATGCAATTACCGACACTATTCCTACACCGCAACGACGACATTAGCGTGTACAATTTTGACAGGCGCTAACGAAATGTGCCGCCAGCCATGCATGCGACATCGCCAGGGGAAATATGCTTGTTGATCCGTACAAAGAGTGGAGACTCCATGATGAGCAGTATGCAAGCAGTCCGTATATGGTTCTAGTTTACCAGAACCACGTTAAGGCACAACATTTAGCCAATTTCGTATATTCTCATTTCAGCAAAAGGCTTCATACTGACCTTTTTTAAACCCTGGGAGGACAGCCGGCAATTTCATATTTCACTTTTTTTGGGAAAAACTTATTTGGAGCCTAAAAATGCTTTTATTTTTAGCTCCCGCAGGTGTATTAAGAGGAATACATAGTAGAGTGTAATTGGGTACCGGGAAAGCCAAAATAACAGTATACAATATTCTGTCGTAGTTGCTTTCTGTCTTAATAATGTCAGTTTACACGAAAATAACACGAAATGAAAGCTCGATGGCTCAGTTTCTGGTTTATTTTATTTGGTTTTACATTAAGGCGTGTTGGTTTTGCCAGTAATTACTTAAAAATGTTGTTGTCTGCGACCGCTACTACGGAGTTAATCGAGGTCAGATTTAGAACGGAATAAGAATCGAGCTTACAGACTTTTAAACTTTTTAGACAAAATTTTCTTCTTGCTTTGCTGAAGCTTCACAAACAAAATTTTTTACATGTCCTTTGCAGTTTTCGATCATGGCAAACGATTTCAGTGGAGTCAGACCATCGATGTAGAAGATATTTTAGTGCACAAGTGTGTGAGCAAACATAAGTGCACTCTCTCTTCGCCCATTACACTGCCAAATGGGACATATAAAATCACACGATCGGAGAGAGTGCAAAAATATTTTTGTAACAAAACACACAACAGGAATTTTATGGTTCCATGTTATTTCAGTCTCTCGTAGTAATGTTTATGGTAGGTAGAGAGCCTTGCGAACGAGCTGGACACTGAATCTGGTTTTTTTTTCAGGGTTATTTTGGTTAGGCTATAACACTATCACTGCTGGGCTAAACCTCCTCCTTAAACCAGCCTTCACGGTACGCATCTTGACTGCCTTGCCAACACTTTTTCTAGTTATAAATGAAAAAGAAAAGTGTTACATGATTCTTCAAATTAAAAACAAATGAATACTAAAACTCGCAAAGAATTTAATCAAAAGAATAAAGGAAGATCCGTAGTAGTGGCAAGTGTCGGTTTTCTCTTAATTATAAGGAAAGGAAGGGTCCGTGTCGCCATAAATCAGGTTTCGTGACGAAAATGCGGCTTTCAATTTATATACTAAATTTTTATATATTGGATATCATACAAACATTAGTAGATTAATTTACTTTATAATTAAGTAAGTTAGATCAAATCAATTTAAGGCAAAAGGCACGCTAATAACTACACACATCAAAAGTGTCTAGGGATCAAGCATTTTTATGCGGATTTCTTGAGATTGAGATGTGGCTTTGTAATGAATTTATGATTTTATAAATTTATATGGATCCTTTTTGGTGCATTTCGTAATTTGAATCAGGAACTGTGAATCAAATTCGAGTAAAAGATGAAAATCAGCTGTCAATATTTTCCCTATAAAAACATACAACGCATTGAAGACATTATTAGTGCTACTGTTTCCCTACTACTGATTAAAACCAACGTTATTATGGAGCGGCGACGTCATTTTAGCAGGGAAGAAATGCTCAGAGCCGTGGGAATGATAGAAGCTGGTTCCCGGCAACGTACTGTGGCTTTAGCTCTGAATACAAGTCAGAGTGTTATCAGTCGACTTTGGACACGTTACCGAAGCACTGGTACCGTGGCTGAGCGCCATGGAGGACGGTATCGCTGCACCACACGGAGACAAGACCGATACATTCAAATCTTAACTCGAAGAGCTCCAACAATAACCGCCATGATGTTAGCCGTGAGGCTTCATCACTCTTCAGGGAACTTAATTAGCGACCAAACAGTCAGAAACCGCTTGCATGAAGTGAACCTTCATTCCCGAAGACCGCTACGGGTACCACCTATAGCAATGCACAATCGTAGGATTCGATATCAATGGACTCTTGAACACAGAAATTGGGCAGAAGAACAATGGCGTTTCGTGTGCTTTTCTGATGAGTCTCGTTTTGGTATGAGACCGGATACAAGACGTATACGACACTGGAGAACCCCTGGACGCCACCAGCGATTAAAATCCTGCCAGGAAGTCCATCCTTATTGTGGTGGAACCATCATGGTATGGGCGGGTATTTGGATCGGCGGAAGAACTGAGTTGATTTGGATCAGAGGCAACCTCAACGCTCAAATTTATGCTGAGACGATTGTATCAGACGTCATCGTTCCTCTACAAGTGCAAATCGGTCCCTTATTTCAGTTAATGCATGATAATGCACGACCGCACACCGCAAGAGTTGTAAGACAGACTCTCGCCGCAGCTAACATCAATGTCCTGCCCTGGCCTGCTCAGTCGCCAGACTTGAACCCGATTGAGCATGCATGGGATATGCTACAGAGAAGAGCTCTGCCGAATATGGAGGGTATCCAGTCGCAAGAAGACCTTTTTAAGGTTCCGTAGCCGAATGGCAAAAAACGGAACCCTTATAGATTCGTCATGTCTGTCTGTCTGTCTGTCTGTCTGTCTGTCTGTCTGTCTGTCCGTCTGTATGTCACAGCCACTTATTTCCGAAACTATAAGAACTATACTGTTGAAACTTGGTAAGTAGATGTATTCTGTAAACCGCATTAGGATTTTCACACAAAAATAGAAAAAAACAATAAATTAAGGGGTTCCCCATACTTAGAACTGAAAACCAAAAAAAAAAATTTCATCAAACCCATACGTGTGGGGTATCTATGGATAGGTCTTCAAAAATGATATTGATGTTTCTAATATCATTTTTTTCTAAACTGAATAGTTTGCGCTAGAGCCACTTCCAAAGTGGTAAAATGTGTGTCCCCCCCCCTCTAATTTCTAAAGTAAGAGGAGGAAAATTCTGAAAATATTTAGGATTGTAGAACGTAAAAAAAACTATCAACGAAAATTGGTTTCAATAAGATATGATGTTTAGTTTTTGAGATATGGGACTTTTTCATCAAACTGCAGCAGTAACTTTGTTTTTCATAAACATATTATGAAAAACAAATTTAGTTTTGCGGTTGTGTGGAAGTTTACTAACTAATACTACTAACTAATGAATGACAGTTCAAAATATTGTTATTATATTGTTTGGAGCTATGGAACCCTGTGTGCGAGTAAGACTCGCACTTGGCCGGTTTTTTGTTGTTGCAACGAACATGGGCGGCCATTCCACAGCGTGATTTGGATGAACTCATTTTGAGTATGCCAAACCGATGTTCTTGTGTTGTTAGTGTTCGCGGTAGAAACACGGATTATTAATTGTTTAAGTTACCCAATAAAATTTTAAAGAAAACTGTTATTTCAGTCTTTTTTTCGAACTTTAATGTTAGTGGTTCAAATGTCAAAAATCCCTTTATTAGAAAATGGCAAATTTCTTTATTAATGCAAAGGTGACTTGGTTTATCGTTACTGTGACAAACGAAAACACTTTATTTGATGAATCCTTAAAGAAAATTTTAATTAATATCAATCAGGAGAAAAGTTATTGCAAAAATATATGTTGATCCCTAGACACTTTTGATGTGTGTATTTGTGTTTTAGTATTGGATTTCCTCATTTTCAGAACATATTTTTTTATATTTTAATATTAATATAATTCTTTCTTATTCCCTAAAAACCTTTCATAATTTAAAGGCATCGTTATTGTAAAAAGTGTAGGTTTAGTACCTTCACTTTTTACAATAATGATGCCTTTAAGTTAACGTCGCCCAATTCAAACCATTTATTGATTGCATCATCCTTGTTTCGGCTTCGTAACCGTTGAAAAATCAGGTTACACGTAAAAAATGGGCCAGTCGCTAGTTGATAAATGACAAAAAAATCTTTTTCGCACCTCGTGCGCATATTGATAAATTACGTTGCGACGTCCCAGAAAATCTAGTGCGTCCCAAATAAACCGCTGGTGTGAATCCTGTGCAAGATTTATAGCCATTTTCTATACCTCTATAGAAAAATTAAAATGTAGACACCTTCGGTAACTTTGATGGAGGTATTATGAGAACTAGGCTATCAGAATACGTTGGTAGTCGAACCCAAATGCCGAACATCGCCCGAATTCGAGACACTCGATAGATTTATGCTTCCCTGGTAGTTGTCCATGACAAATGGAGGTGCCCATCGCCGTGTCTGCTATTACGAACATTTAGAATTTATTGGAATAGATATACGAATGGAGATGGTGGTGAATACAAATTTTGTTTCTTCAAAAAGAAGAAATATCCTGCACGCCAAGCCATTCGTTTTCTTTGCAAAGTATTATTTTGCTGTCATTGTAACCATAACACAGTAACAGCAAATTAAAAAATCAAAAATCAAAATCAAAAATCAAATTTCAAAAATCAAATCAATCAAATTTAAAAATCAAACAACAACAACAATTTACCGCTTTATAAGCATAAAACTAACAAGTGCTGAACACAATAGCAAAAACATTTTGCGCGAACAAAGTCACGTAATATCGCAGAAGCTATGAGGCATGAACTATTGACATGAGAAAATGAACAACTCCGAACTGACTTCGGCACGATGCCAAATTTTAATGACGACCGACGCCTCCCGCGGTCGGAAATTATTTGCAAATAAATGTTAGCCTTGACTCTTTGCCTTACAAACTTAATATACCCTCGCCACTCTCAAACTGACATCCCTACGTCTCAAAAAGACGTTATCCTCAAAGAATAAGGTTCAAAATAAAACAGCTCTCACATCTTCTAGGGCTGTCAACGTAAATAAGTTCTTGTATCTCGGCTTCAATCTAAAAATCGATCAAATATTACGTTCAGATGATTGTACAGTACACCATTAAGTAAACGTAATAACAATTTTCATTATAGATGTACAGAACGAGCTTCGTTTGTCCGTAGAGACCTTTGGTGTTCGTAAATGTCTTGTATTTTAACGCAACGAGCTATAAAACCAATTTAATAAGTTTTCCCACAGATAAAAATAATGGAGTATTTATCGTAAATTATGGGTTAACCAAAGACTTTGAAAGCATAGCCTTTAAAATATAAAATCCTTTATAAAACTTTGCAACCTTTAAAAAGTCTCTTGTTTTTGTTTTACGTGTCAAAGCTTTGTATTTGAAATTCCAATAGCAAGTAACCCGAGTCCAAAATCACGTTTCTTCCCACTTCTATATTTAGCTGGAGTTTATTTTGGTACCTCAAAGAAACTGACCTACCACGATACGAAGAGATACAAAACAATGATCCTATTTTTAAATTCCATTGCGTGCTTAGTACTGTTACATATAGAAGTCGGTTAAGATTGGTGCGAACAAAAACCGCAATAGTGAAAGATTTAGCGAGAAATCCGTATTTAGCTTAGGTCTAGTGGAATCTGTAAACGGATTCGGTGACTTGCGAAATAGGAACATACAATTTATTCGTTTACACTTAGGTACGTGCAGCGATTTCATGATGGCGACCCTGCCGGTATTTCTTCGTTATTAAAATTGATTGCTCAATGGAATTGTTAGAAGTCAATAAAGTAGAGTACATGAAGAAATATGGGAGAAAGTATTGTGGGAATTCCCTTTTGATGTCGTTTCGGTAGTTGGACAAAATGTTTTTCTAACAAGCTGAGGATTTGGGTGAATATGCTGACTTTTGTGATTGAAAGGTTTCTACATACCTACATAATTATATCCTTCTATTTTTATACAGATTGGTCGAAGAGAGTTTTCAGCTTGAATATAAAATGTAAGTACCTTCTTACAAAGAAAAGAAAATAATTATCCGGGTAAAGGTCATAGATATCTCATTTGACCTTTTCGAAATTCTGGGAAGTTTCTTAAGAATTACACAGGCTTACAGGTAAGGAAATATCTCCGGAAAAACCAAATTTGACTATTTGAGGCCAGTATCAATCTTTGATCTCCATCAATGCTTGCTTGCTTTTTTGTGACAAAAAGTAAAGGTGAGATAAGAGTGACCACAACCGTGAAGGATTGAACGCTCCAATTAAAGGAAGATGCGCTGATGTTTTTTCATGAAAAAAACATTCACGTGGATATGAACTTTGTTGTATTTATGATTCTAATGATTATAATTCTGTAAATTTTGTTGAAAGAGCAGTTTATATATTTCCTTAATTTATATAACAATATAACATAGATATAACAAGAATAACAAGAACAGTAATAACATCCGAATTTTTATTTGGAGTACATAACAGCATATTTAAGTGCCTACTACTATTAAATCAGATAAAATAAGATACATGTAGCGGCAAATTGGTATTCGCTTCCGAGAACGTTCCGCATAATTACCAGGAAACGCATTATATTATATTTACCGCTATATATCCTTGTATCCCTTTACTCAGCGGTTCTTACTAACCCTATCTTAACACTCGTATAATTATATCTGGTTTTCTTGATAAAGTACATAATATCACGCCTGTAGCTTCCGAAGGGTTAGGCAAAGATGTACCTAAGGGTACACCTACATTTCGCCAGTTGTGTTTCATCATCATCATAGATCAGTGTAGGTAGATTGATTTTTGGTACTTGTATCACAAATGCACACAGAAAGAATAACATGAATAAGCTATTTTTCCTGAAAGTGATTCCGGTATTTCCGGAATCAATTAGATATTGCTAATGTTGGTAGTGATAGTATTACTATTCAATTCAAAATCTATAGGAAGGTATCAAAACTAAATTAATTTATTATTTATCTGTTGAATAATAAAAACAATCGAATTCCGGTCGAAGCATTAATAATTATTTTTATTGTTGTTATGGCCACAACTTTTTATAAATTGTTGTACTTAAATTTTAATCAAATCAACCAATTCCGGAGGAATGTCCATATTAATATATACGTTTCGGATCAATGACCCAAATTCAATCTACCTACTCCGATCTATGATCATCATCATCATCATCAAAAGCCTAGAATGTTTCCATTGCTGGGACACAGGCCTCCTCTCTATGAGAGGGAGTGGGCTGCAATTTACCACGCGGGCCCGGCGCGGGTTGGTAGATGTCACATGTCTTCAAATTTTAGTTCTAGGACATGCCGGTATCCATACGATGTTTTCCTTCACCGTTTTTGAGGGAAGCGGTGATGAAATAAATTACACAAAGTTATGCGCCTGCCTGGGTTCGAACCCACGGCTTACTGCTCGTAAGTCGGGGCTGCCCCCACTGGGCTACCGGTGCTCTCAGTTATGTTTAAGTCCAATGTAATATGGGGCGAGTCTCTTGACATCAACCAGAAATTCCAGATGGAAAAACCCAATAACACTTTGCCCGGCACGGGAACCGAACCCAGGCCCTCATACTCAGCAGTACAGAAAAGAGAGTTGATAAAGTATATTCAGTAATTTAGGTGCTCTTGAAAATCTAAGAGTTTAATCAGAATTTTTAGGTAACAACACTTGTAACGGGATATTTACCATGTTTTTTATTTGTTATGAGTTCCCGATATTTCGGCGCTGTTGCAAACGCCATGATCACGGATAAACTGAAGTTATTGCGGGTGGATGTTTATGAGCAGACAAAACGGTCTACCCTCTTTCTTGTTCGTTTTTTGCGCGCCGTACCACTACCACTGTCACTCACAACTCGATTCTGTTCCCGACACACGAAACTCACTGTGTCCACTCGCGAACTTTTTACGGCACTCTTTCGGTTTTTACACAGTTTAACCACTGGATACCAGGCTCTTGACAGTTGAAACCCATCCTCCCGATTGAAGTTCCTATATTTAGTAATTTCAATAGCTTCTCTAACCAGTCTGGGTATATAGTGGCGTTCTGTCGAGATGACCTGAGGGTTATGTAACTCAATCCAGTGGTTCGATCCTGATTCAAGCAGATGTTGAGCTATGGCCGATTTTTGGGTGTCGTTATTTACTAAATATAGGAACTTCAATCGGGAGGATGGGTTTCAACTGTCAAGAGCCTGGTATCCAGTGGTTAAACTGTGTAAAAACCGAAAGAGTGCCGTAAAAAGTTCGCGAGTGGACACAGTGAGTTTCGTGTGTCGGGAACAGAATCGAGTTGTGAGTGACAGTGGTAGTGGTACGGCGCGCAAAAAACGAACAAGAAAGAGGGTAGACCGTTTTGTCTGCTCATAAACATCCACCCGCAATAACTTCAGTTTATCCGTGATCATGGCGTTTGCAACAGCGCCGAAATATCGGGAACTCATAACAAATAAAAAACATGGTAAATATCCCGTTACAAGTGTTGTTGATAGTGTTAGTGACCATGTCAGTTTAAAAACTTATATTTTTAGGTAATACACCACCAAGAAGAAGACCAAAGAAACGTTGGATGGAATATGTGAATGATGATATGGCACCAAGAAGGTGACTGCTGGGATGAGGAGTAATGGAGAAGTATGGAAGTAGACACGTAGCGCTGACCCCAAATAAATTGGGATAAAGGTTAGAGAATGATCATGATGGTGATTCCATAAATTTCCTGTATAAACTTAAACCCTCGTCATTCTACGCCGGGTCTCTGTTTTTTCAATGATCAGCGAGGAGGCGTATGCATTCCTCTGGACATGACTTTTTTTTTCTTGATGTTCTGCTCAAGGGCACGACTATGCCCCGCCCCCTTGATTACCCCTCCCGACCATTTTCTCCTTCTCTTTGCATACTTCCTTAGTTAGGGAATACAACAAAATTAAGAATGTCAATATGAATAAATATAATAAAACGCTTTTAAAAAGTTGGACATACGTGTCCAGTCCAAGGAAACGTGTGTATTAAGAAATAAAAGCACACGTGCTACTGCAACTGGACTAAGATGTCTCATTAAATCTTAACTACTGAGTTCCACGGTTTGGCTTGTGCAGTTTTAATTTAATGGCACTATAAAAACGACGTGCTCCCCTTTTTCTAAACAATGCAAACTATTGGTGTGAATCAAAAAAAATGCGGTAAAAAATAAATCGGTCAATCTAGCTGTGAGCGATTATGGCCTGTAACCCAAGTAACATAATGGTTAAAACCGCATACTCAACTTTTGTTATAAACTGGATATTTTGGGAACACGCAAACGATACCTATTAACGTTCTTAAACCAACAGTATAACTTTTAATAGGCAACACAAGACGAAATTAAAGCTCTGGCAATCAAAATTCTCCGTGATACTATACAAGCTACGTTTGAAGCCATACAAATGTATTTTATGAGCTCTCGAACGTCAACAATCTTTTATTAGAGAGGCCTGGAATAAAAATTAGGTCTGTATCGATTTTGAATAATTATGAATTTTTACCAGCCTACACTTTATTCTTGATTGAAGAGCCTCATTCTTTCTGCCACTTATTCAGCATAAAAAATGGATATTCTTAAGTAAAATTACATTAACACTGTTTTTTTTTGTCTTTAAGTTGAAGAGAATAAAGGTACAATTCCAAAGGCGGCCGTAACTCCAGACCTCAACAGCAAAATCGGGTACTAGCAACGACAAACCACAACGATACTACTGATTTCATTATAAGTCATCATCATCATCATTTCAGCCGAAAGACGTCCACTGCTGGACATAGGCCTCCCCCAAGAAGGGGGGGTTTTGCCATAATCGCCACGCTTCACGCTTTCATTATAAGTAACTCTACGAAAACAGCAACAGACAGCAAATATCGCGATCTACGGTGGTATTGCCAGCAATACCGTGTATACTGTTCCTGTTATTAGGCCGATAAATATCTAATCAACGGGCGATAAAACTTAAGAAAAATTTACTTGAAACGTCAATAAATTTAATCAATTAATCATGCAGCCGATGACCTGGTGAAGGTTCCGGAAATCCACTGGATGCGCGTTGCACGGGGCTGGACAATGTTGCAGGGAGGCCGGTGCCCTGCAGTGGACGTTTTTCAGCTGAAATTATGATGATGAACCATGGAGCTCTTACGAGGAGAAGTATATCTTATAATATAATATCGTAGATAATCGCCTAGTATGCTTTCGGCCACGTGCAGTTCGGTAATTATACCACCAAAGAGTAACTAATCTACATCTGCCCAAATAAACGTTTGTATTTATAATAGTCGTTAAAACAAAATGTTTTTTTGTAGTAGAAGTTAGATAACAAATTTCAGTGGTCAAAGGATTTCCTCTCTTTACGATTTTTTTTTTTGAAACTTTGCCCCACTCTATGAATATCTCCTGTATCGTGGGTGCGTTTACAAACTTTTAAACTAACATACACCATCAGCCAGACCCGGAACAACTATCTGTAGGCCATACAAATATTTGTTCCGTGCGGGGATCGAACCCACGGCACGCATCGCAGCAGTCGATCGCTCAACCACTGCGCCAGCCGTGCCGTAACTATACGACGGTCTGCCAGAAAAGTTTTCAGCAAAGTCCTGTAAACCGATGCTAGACAAAACTGACAGTAAACTGTTGTTAAAAATTCATGCTTACTTTGTCTGGCGCGGTACCTAAACATAAACACGCTAGGAATTTTCCAGGTACCTATCTAATATAAAACTACCCGTATTCTTGTCTTGCGTGTACCATGAATAAGATATAGATGGTAGGAGCATTAGGTATCGTGCCCATAACAGAATCATCATCATCATTTCAGCCCAAAAGACTTCCACTGCTGGACATAGGCCTCCCCCAAGTGTCGCCACTTTGACATTTTGGGGGGTTTTGCCATAATCGCCACGCTTGGCAGGCGGGTTGGCGATCGCGGTACGGTTGTTACAAAAGGACAGAAAACGCTGCTGCCCATTCTCTGGAAAGTCCCTTAGTCGCCTCTTACGACACCCACGGGAAGATATGGGATGGTGCTATTCTTTATGTCTGGCATCATAACAGAATACTATGTGCTTAATAATTGAATAACGATTCATGCAATAGCTCCAGAATAGAATTTAGGTGAATACTGGAGGAGCTCGTGGCTAAATAATAACAGCCGCACGGGTCGACCTTTAAGGTTAAGCCGTGCATGCCGAGGTTGGTCCGTAGATGGGTGACCATAATTACATACCGAGTTTCCTCCGTGCCTCGGAAAGCACGTTAAGCCGTTAGTCCCGGCTGTCATTTGTAGATCTTTGACAGTCATTACGAGTAGTCAGAAGCCGAAAGTCTGATAGCCAGTTTCTGGGTTGTGGAGGTCAGATAGGCAGTCGCTTCATGTAAAATACTGATACTCAGCTGCATCCGGTTAGACTGGAGGGCGACCTCAAGATAGTTTGGGAAAAAGGGTCGGCAGATGATTATGACTGGAAATATGAGGCTGAAATCTAAGTTTTAATAAAACTAATAAGTTAAAAAGATAGAAATACCAAAAGCATTAATTTATGATAAAGGTGCGTTAGTTAGACTATGCGCAAGCGTAAGACCAACATAAATTAAATATGATCTCAAATAATAGCTTAAAATTAGTACTTCACTTAATTGTATCACTATAAGTACCTACGTCACCGTAGAATAGAAATAAAGCGACTTGAAATAGGAATGTTGTCATTTTCTGTTCTTTGCCAAAGATTTGACTTATTATTCAAACTAATACTAAACCTAGTTTATGGCCAAGAGAGCTGCGATGGCCCATTGGTGGCAACCCCGACTTACGAGCAGTAAGCTGTGGGTTCGAACCCAGGCAGGCGCATTACTTTGTGTAATTTATTTCATCGCCGCTGGCCTCAAAAACGGTGAAGAAAAACATCATGAGGAAACGCATGTCCTAGAACTATAAATTCGATGACATGTGACATCTAACAACCCGCACTGGGCCCGCGTGGTATCCACCACGCGGGCCCAGTGCGGCACCACCACCAGTACAGCCCACTCCCTCTCACAGAGAGGAGGCCTGTGTCCGAGCAGTGGGAACATTATAAGCTGATTGATGATGATGATGATGATGGCCAAGAGCCTCGACGAACATCTGTCGAGCCCCTTTGTAGGACAACGCTTTTCTTTATATTTAAAGAACATTTGAAAATTCATGATTTATTTCGTCTAAAAATGATAATCAATGTTATGATTTTGAAAATAAAAAATACATGTACAAAAATACATGTACGTTTTGTTATATCTGAGTTAAACTTACATACTGCTCATTTTACGAGTACAGCCATACTTCATCATCATCATTTCAGCCCAAAAGACGTCCACTGCTGGACATAGGCCTCCCACAAGTGTCGCATTGACATTTTGGGGGGGTTTTGCCATAATCGCCACGCTTGGTAGGCGGGTTGGCGATCGCAGTACGGTTGTTACAAAAGCACAGAGAACGCTGCTGCCCATTCTCTGGCAAGTCCCTTAGTCGCCTCTTACGACACCCACAGGAAGATAGGGGATGGTGCTATTCTTTACGTCCGACACCATACAGAGCATACTTACTCGGTTTTTATTTTTGCCAATAAATGTTACAAATCAAATATTTTCGATGCGTTCCTTCAACTGGCGTTTTTATGGCCACTATGATTTACATGTATCTATAAAACGGTAAGAACATGTGAACCTAAAACATGCTGTACCTACAGGATTCAAAATCACAAAAATCAGAACCCTTCCTTTGGCTTCGCTGTTGTTGGGTAAAAACCTGCCAGCATACATATTTACTACTAAAAACATTAAGCAAATTTTTTTTTTTAATTTACCAGCCAAGCACGTTTTAAGGAACTTCATTAATATCTGTTATCACTTCCAGTAACAAAATAAAACTTAATTTTCTTTTAATAGCATAAGTTCTTTCATGTTATTCCTCCGAGAAATCTAATTACCTTATAATCGGCTTTCTGCCAACGTAAAATAAAATTGGATTAATTTTACTTCGAAAGAACGATTTTTATTCCATTTTCGTTTCTCTCAATCTTTGATTGATGTATTTTTATTATTTCTTTGGTTTAATTGATATCTTAAAATAGGTCAGTGTATTGAAAATAGGGTTGTAACCAAAGCGAATGCTGAGGGTTGCTTTCATTTTGTTTACTGATAAAAAAACAATAATATTCTGAAAATCTGTCACAATACCATGTTTTGTCAAGTAATCGGAGCGAGGTGGTTCGGTACCTAACAGTCAAACCATATCATCATCATCATCATCATCAGCCTACCGCAGTCCACTGCTGGACATAGGCCTCTTCAATCGCTCGCCAATTAACCCGATTCTCGGCAACTCTCATCCAGTTGCTACCAGCTACCCTGCGAAGATCATCGCTCCACCGAGCCTGAAGGCGTCCCACCTTACGCTTGCCGATTCGCGGCCTCCACTCAAGAACACGTCTGCCCCAACGGTCATCGGTTCTACGGCTGATATGGCCGGTCCATTGCCACTTCAGCTTACTTATTCTGTGGGCTATGTCGACTACTCTGGTTCTCTGTCATCCGACAGAGAACCAGAGTAGTCGACATACCGTTCGTCGCACCTCGTTCCGGATGCGATCCCTCAAAGAGACTCCAAGCATGGCCCGCTCCATAGCTCGCTGAGTGACCTTGAGTTTATGGACCAACCAAACCGTGAGTGTCCACGTTTCGGCCTCGTAAGTCACTACCGGCAGGACGCACTGATTGAAGACCTTAGTCTTTAGGCTCTGTGAAATACGCGACGAGAAGACCCGACGAAGCTTCCCAAACGCTGCCCAGCCCAGCTGAATTCTTCTGTTAGTCAAACCATATAAAAATTTGATATTCAGTAAAAACTAAAAGCCAACCTAATCATGTGATAAAGTTTCCGAAGTCAGTAACAAAAAACTCACTAACTCGTTTCCGAGCTTGGCAACAAATAAAATCCTTCTTTTTTAAATTCAGAAGAGTTGAAATCAAAAACGGTCGTTGTTCAGGATTCCGGAATGCAATGAAAGGTCAAAAAGCCTTCATTTCACTTTTACGACCGAATGTAGCCATAAAATAAAAAAAATATACAGCCGTATACAGCGAGGATTTAATGAAGTAAATGTCCTGGTAGAAAATAAAATGACGCTTTTTTATACAGACACGAAAACTCTTTATTATTGACACTTTTGAAATAATGATACTACTTGGAAATGTTCAAAATGTTCAGTAAAACTCTGAAAAAGTATTTCGTTGAGAATTTAGGCAGTTTTATTAGCTTAACAAATTAGGTCCCGCCTAAACTGGGGATTACTTCAGGCTGTATATTTATTCAGCCCACATTCACTTACAGATGAATGCTTTCTTATCTGCATTGCGGCATTATCAGACTTCTTTTAGTGAATTGGTATTCTTGGTACATCTATCTTCGAAAAGTTTATCTAGGTACCTAATTATGTTTTAAACAAAATCGGTAATACCGCTGCCGTCTGGTTCTTGTAAAATTAGACGTTTGTGAACCTGTGGCAAATACAGGGTGGAAGGCACACCCAGACGCTAAAACAGTTACTACGTATTCAGGACATCTTTCTGAACCCAACCCATACAGAAATGTTTCGTCTGTTATTTAAAAAAACAGCTCAGAATAATGTTTTTAAAAGCGTTAACCGTTCTGGCGTCGCTGTCCCTTCCATCTCGTAGTTTCAGTGTTTTGTAAAATGCTGGATTAATAAGATAGTTTTTTGAAAGTAAAAATTGGTTGTCTGTAAAGTCGGTTTACGGACGATAGTTTAACGTGACAACGTCATTACAAAACATTGATGGAATGATTGCATACTTTTATGAATAGCAAGCCGAACGCTCAAGGCGATCGTGCCTTACGCTTGCTAGTCGCTCTCGCTCCGATCGTAACGTTTTTCGTGCGTGCAGCCGGCATTCGTCGAGTTATTAGACGTTGTCACGTCAAAAAATATATTAAAAATAAAACGGGCGGCAAAACATCCGTACACACGTAAACACGTACCCTTATTCCGCCAACGCCTTGAAGATTTTATTTTTCAAAAGGATATGATCGCTTCAATCATCTAATATATTTACTAATATTTATATCTATACTATTAATAAAGTTTGTTTGTTTGCTTGAACGCGCTAATCTCAGAACCTAATGTTCCGATTTAAAAAAATATTTCAGTGTTAGATAGCCCATTTATCAAAGGAAGGCTGACTTTTTCGCATGACCGTCAGCTTAAACAAAATTGTTCGGATGTCCGGTTGTCCAACCAAACTTTCTTACTGGTTGAAGCTTCTGCGGCCTAAATTTATGGTTGTGCTTGCGTCGTGCACGAAGTCCCTTATACCAAGTGCAGAAACCAGTGGAGCTTCAATTGATTTGTCTACAATAACACAGAATCCTCTGTCCTCTTGGCCTAAGTTCTTATGTCCACCAGTGGATGTTTCAGCTGATAATTATGATGATGATTTTTGTTACAAAAATAATCATTTTTACAACAACTAAATTCGCCTAAAGCCCACTTTGGCTTCATTAGACGAAGCTAACGGATTTTCCTTCCTTATAGGCTTCAGTATAAAATTAGAAAAACCGTTTGTGTGCAAAGGGTTCAGTAGACTCGATTTGATTACTTTCTCGGCAGGTAAATCTGAAGATAAGTAGGGTCAGACGATTTAGTAAATATCTTATTTGTGGTTCAAAACGGTCCCTTCCTCATTCAGAGATTTAAATTATTCATCCTTTTTTGCTATTTTTGTCAATAGGAAAAGAAATCTAATCAGGGAGTGAGTTTGGAAGCAATTTAAATGTTCAAACTTGTTTACATTATGTTTTTATCTCATGGCAAAACAGTTTGATTTTAAGGATAAGTAACACTTGCACTTGCACTCGACTGGGCAGCGTTCGGGAAGCTGCGTGGTATCTTCTCGTCCAACTTACCGCAGTGTCTCAAGACGAAAGTCTATGACCAGTGTGTGTTGCCAGTGATTACATACGGGACCGAAACGTGGCCGCTCACAATGGGCCTCATCAGAAGGCTCCAAGTCACCCAAAGGGCAATGGAGAGAGCTATGCTCGGAGTTTCCTTGCGTGATCAAATCAGAAATGAGGACATCCGCAAGAGAACCAAGGTTACCGACGTAGCCCGAAGAATTGCCAAACTTAAGTGGCAGTGGGCAGGGCACATTGCTCGCAGAACAGATGGCCGATGGGGCCGAAAAGTTCTGGAATGGCGACCGCGAACCGGGAGACGATGCGTTGGAAGGCCTCCCACTAGGTGGACCGATGACCTGGTGAAGGTTTCGGGGATCCGCTGGATGCGAGTCGCACGGGACCGATCAATGTGGCGACACTTGGGGGAGGCCTATGTCCAGCAGTGGACGTCTTTCGGCTGAAATGATGATGAACACTTGCACTTGCACACTTGCACTTGCTTCTGTATGTTGTCGGACGTAAAGAATAGCACCATCCCATACCTTCCCGTGGGTTTCGTAAGAGGCGACTAAGGGACTTGCTAGAGAATGGGCAGCAGCGTTCTCTGTGCTTTTGTAACAACCGTACTGCGATCGCCAACCCGCCTTCCAAGCGTGTCGATTTTGGCAAAACCCTCCTTATGTCAATGTGGCGTTGGGGGAGGCTTGTGTCCAGCAGTGGACTTCTTTCGGCTGAAATTGTGATAAACACTTGCCAATGTTGGTCCATGGGTTGGTGTGCTTTGACTTCTAGGACTCATGCCCTCTGTTTTTTCCTGTCACCTTTAGGGGCCATATTCTTTGAAGCGTCTCTTGAAACGAAAACACTGGGTAGTTATTGGTGGAACTACTTATACCGATGCTGTACTCGATTCTCGACCCGTGAAAAATGATTTCTGATGGAACTGCAGCTACGCCTGTAATCCTCGAAGGGCCAGGGGTCAGGGGGAAGGGGCAGGGTGTGCCTAAATTACACCCACATTTCGGCAGTTATGTTTAAGTTCCATGAAAAAGCGGTTGAACCTATTGGCATCAGCCGGGCGCAAATCTAGCATCTGTGACTGCTATTGAGAAATCTGATGGAAAAAACACGTTGGCCAACTTGGGAATCGTACTCTGGACCTCATGCCCATTAGTCGTAGATATGAACACTAGACCAACAAGGCGAGGCCTGATGAAACTCATCTTCCTTATTGAATCTGTCAAGTAACGACTAATAATGAGACGATCCGTAATTAATTATCTTTTGTTACGTCAGCCCCGGGATTATCGCGTGGCTTTTGTGAATTATCATTCATCGTTTCAGCCCAAAAGACGTCCACTGCTGGACATAGGCCTCCCCCAAGTGTCGCCAAATTGACATTTTGGGGGGTTTTGCCATAATCGCCACGTTGGCAGGCGGGTTGGCAATCGCAGTACGGTTGTTACAAAAGCACAGAGAACGCTGCAGCTGCCCATTCTCTGGCAAGTCCCTTAGTCGCCTCTTACGACACCCACGGGAAGATATGGGATGGTGCTATTATTTACGTCCGACACCATACAGAGCGAAGTGAATTATAATATTCTCTAATCATTATCAGTAATTCTGGCAAACAGATTTTTCCATTTCTGTGATCAAGCGTAGTTTTGCCTAATCGCACAAATACACATCAAGACAAAATATAGGCAATATTTTCCTGTAGTATTGTAATTATTTTTGATAGTTACAATCTTTTCAAAGCACACGGCTAGGTTCTACTAGCTTATTACCGCGGGTTCGCCCGCATGTAGTTGGGTAATCTTGGGACCATCATCATCTGCCTAGTCTTTTTCCCAAAATATCTTGGGGTAGGCTTTTAGTCTAACCGAATGCAGCTGAGTACTAATATTATACATGAAGCCACTGCTTATCTGACCTCCACAACCCAGTAATTGGGTAATACGAAACCCTTTGGTAAGACTGAATGTCAGAGTTTTGGCTTCTGACTACTCGTAACGACTGTCAAAGATCTACAAATTACAGCCGAGACCAACGGCTTAACTTGCTTTCCGAGGCACGGAGGAAACTTGGTATGTAATTATAGTCACCCATTCACGGACCAACCTCGGCAAGCACGGCTTAACCTTAAAGATCGACCCGTGCGGCTGTTATTATTTAGCCACGAGCTCCTCATAATCTTGGGACAATACTACCGGGATAATACCTATATACCATGCGTGAATCTTGTGGAAAAAGTATAACCACCAGGTATAATCTATCTAAAAATAAAAATCTAAATTATATTAATATAAATAAATAAATAATATATAAATAGTAAGATTAACAGTCATCCATCCATCAATGCATCTATCCATCCGTCCATCCAACCATTCTTACAAACTTTTGCATATTAAATACTAATTGTTGAGGATCTGTATGGGGCTGACTTTATTGGGTTATTTATTATTACGTTAAGATTAGTCAGACGTGTTTAACTAGCTGGCTTATTTAACTGCAAAATAGCGAAAGTAAGGCCAATTGATGTTAAAAATAAGAAGTATAAGATAGATATTTGTTTTATCTTTACCATTATATTTCCTTGTCTTATTCTATTAACTGTTGTAATTTGAAATAAGGTCTGACAGTAAGAAGGAAAACAATATTACATTGTGGCCACGTTTTCATTCATCTAGCTAAACCGTTTCAGAAAATGTAAATTAGTGAAAACATTTATCTGTTTACATTTTAATATCAAATGTCCAATGCATTTGTTGTGCAATAAATGGGCGGAGGTTATTAATTTTAAACTCTATCACGTTGAGTTTAGAGTTAATTTTGGCAGGAACAGTTTAAACATTCTTTCAGTTTAACAATAGTGACCTGGAAACCGTATCGTAATCGTATACACGATTACGACACTATTTAAAGACTATGCTTTTGTTCAATTCTTTTACTGTTTGTTTTCCGCTACTTAACAAACCTGATGTTAAAATAATTGTATTTTTGAACTGTTTGAATGATTGTACGATTGCAAAGGAATCGAAGGAAGGGAGCTGTGTGTTGGAAAGGCTCGAAGGTTACAGTACACGCCAAGAGTGCAGCTGCTGAAGTCTTTTTTTTTGTTTATGGCATCTCGCAGTTCAACCTGCTGCTGGAGCCGCGCCGCAACGTCAATGTCAAGGCGTTTGTGGTGCGTATACCAACGTGTTTACTCCATTTGGTATTGGAAGAAAGTTTTTAGCTACAGGATGTGGTGTTCCGTTGCTTCCGCGGACTAATTCCCCACGAACGCACAAAACATCGTGAAACTAACATATAAAAAATATAAAAATAGCCTGAAATGAACGACAATAAAATATACGCCAAATTTTACTACATATCGTTGGTAACCCATTACAATTTTAATAATTGTCAAAAAACTAGGTAGAAATCGGTTACAAACATTTTTTTTCTGAAATACAGGTTGAGTCCAGGTTAAGGATATCAAATGACACCGTGCAGGTTTTTATCCATTTTTAAATGTACACGGGGTAGAAGTCTAAAACACACAACAACGTAATATTGAAAGCAGGTCAGTTAAATCAAGTAGCAAGCGCAAGTCAAAAATCAAGTAAACAAACAATCGAAAATGCAGTACTTAATGTCAAACGGTCAGTAAGGCAAAGGACATGTGTTTCATACAGCCTACGATAAGTTTTCTCTTTAAAAATAATTTGATTTAATTAATATTGACATGCAATTAATATTATTTGAATTATATTTATGGTACAAATAGGTCGAATTAAGTATATTAAATTAATGATAACCGTACACTAATTCTATAAAATAGTTCGTTAGGGATTATTTGACGATTCCTGCTTGGCTGAATGTCACTTACTCGTGTCAAAAATAAACACTAAACTCCAATAAAAATAAGAATGAAGATGATTTTTTGTGTGTACATAAATAAATAATGACCTAAACGGATATCAAGTTAAATATTTTAATGATTCCTGTATTTTATACCCTACACCTTTAAACTAACTTGAGAATTATTTCATGATACATATTTTATTTTAAAAACAATTAAGGACTATTCGTAGTTTTTGTCCATTTCAGGCGTTTGGTGGGCATTCTCCTTTCATGTTATACTAACACAATTGTTATAGTATGTATATTTAGATTAAGGTATTTATCTATTCGTCTTTGTAACCTCATTTATTTATTTTTGTACATATAATTTATATTTAAATATTTCTGTATAAAATAATGTATAAAAATATTAAAAATAGTAGCCCATCGGTATCGGGAACAGGGTCCAAGCTACCAGTGTTCAGGCCTCCAGAGAAAGGAAAATCCTAACAATTCGAGCTGTGTCCAGGAGTACCGCTTTCTGAATCAAGCCCTTGATCTAGCTGCCTAACGAGAGCCTCATCAGATATTGGCCGAGGCTCTAGGCAATTAGGCCATTGGCTGATACGACTATCGGCACAATGATGGCTGAGTCAATATCCCACATGTCGACAACCTCGCGAGCCAAGTCATGGTACTTGATTTGCTCATCTTTCTCGGCTTTTACGAGGTTCTCGTCATGTGGAACCGTTATGTCAACAATCATTGCGCGTCGCTCTGATCGATCCACCACCACTATATCAGGTTTATTGGTTACAATAGTCCTGTCAGTGATGATGGATAGATCCGAAAACAGTGTGATATTGCCATTTTTGAGAACTGGGTCTGGCACATACCTATAGTAAGGCACTTTCGATTCCACTACGCTGTATTTCAGAGCAAGTTGCTGACGGATAATCCTAGCTACAAGGTTGTGTCTATGCAAGTATTCTCCGTTATCTAGACGAGAACACCCGGAGATAATGTGACGGATCGATTCGCCCGGACGGTGGCATGCCCGACATATGTCAACCGTGCCATCCTTCACAATAAATCTCCGGTAGTTATTCGTCATCATTACTTTATTATTATTATTTCACGTTTAGTTTAGATGTAAATGCATGGTTAGCTAAGTGACGTCATTCTTAATGTGATATGCAATGCCGGCGGACTAGGTATTTTTATTCACCTCCATATTATTGGTATTATTTAAAAGGATTTGCATCTGTACTTCAAAGGTTATTTTCTTGTTTACACAGACTTTAGGTGAGCCGATTTAATAGCTAGCTTCTAATTAACCGTGATAGAGATTTTTTTGAATGTATTTTAAAGGAGATCAAATTCAATTACCTCTACCGTCATCATGACTTCCAATAAGTCGCTCTTGGCCGTGTTAGAGGCCTGTGTCCCAGCAGTGGGTTCATTAGAGGTTGATTATATTATGCTATGAGATTTAAAATATTAAAGTAAATAATATCTACATTCATAAAATTGAAATAAAATGGAAAAAGACACAATTCAAAAAAAAAAATGAAATATACCTACCCATTTTATTATTGCTTCGAGTCGCGAATCATTAGCATAGTTACTTCCTTGAATTTGACGAGGATTCAAAACAACAGCTTTTATACTAAGAAACTAATGGACATAAAGGATAACATAATGAGCTTTTAAAAGGAGGGCTTTAATAGCTAACTTATATTATAACCACGGCTCTCATATTCAATCCCGTATTTGGAGACTTAAAATATTATAAGAACGGCTCTCATATTCAATCCCGTATTTGCACGCTGAAGAAAAACACCGAGAGGAAACTGTCATGTCATAACATAACATCATGTCTGCAATCCCTGAATTGTAAGGCAGAGAATGACGTACCTAACAGCACACTCAAATTTCACCAGTTATTTATTTATTTATATGTTACACTGGAACTCCACAATTAGCAATTACACCAATGAAGCACAAGAATAACTAAACATATTCAGCTGTTGATCTTCCATCATCAATTATGTTTTGTCTCGTGCAATAAGGGGTGAGCCTATAGCCATCAACCGGGCACAAATGCAGACTCCATGGCTGCTACTGACATATTCGTTTTGGAAAAAATCCAATAACTCTTTACCCAACCTGGAACCCAGGCCTTCAAGCTTAGCAGTCGCGAAATAATTGAAGACTTGTGACATTCACCATTCCTGCCTTTGCATTGCCTTTGTGGTGGATAATAGCTCACTCCCACTCACAGAGACGAGAACTATGTTTTGAGCATTGGGAACATTCTATAATATTGTACATAACCTTTTGTATGAGTATTGAAAACTTTAAAATACAAACAAAAAGTGGGTTGATAAATCAATCCTGCCATGACAAACCCGTCACTACAAAATGCATGATCCATTTCGTGAATACACATCATTATCCTCGCATTCAGAAATAAAACAACAACATCACAAAGATATATAATAAGAAACAAAAGAGAAAAAGGTTGAAGTAATGAGTTTATTTGTTAAAGTGAGTAAGCCTCGTAGCCTCGTTCGGTTTCTCAGAACGCCTGCATTTGGAGCTCCTTCCAGTCATACATTACGCATTGTTGTGACTAACTTAAATGTGATATAGGGTCGTTAAGTTTGTACAACTTTTTAGTTTATCATCACGACTGTAATCCCCAAAGGGCGTTACATTAAGGGCAGAGGTGTATTTAATGGCACTGTCATTGCACCAGTTTTGTGCCATTCACATTGTCCATTGCCATGTCATTGTTCCACCACCCATGAATATGTGTAATTTGTGTCAATTGTTTCATTTAGTGTTTTATTTTCTTTTTCATTTACTTTTTTTGTAGTACGAGTAAGCAACGACTTATTGTCGGGCCTACGCTGTCCTCCCATACTTAAGTACTAACGCTATAACATTCAAATATTGTAGAACCAAAAGATTTTAAAAGAGTAACCATGGAGTTCCTTGCCGGTTCTTCTCCATAGGAAACGACCAACCCGAACCGTGCACCTTTTGTCGACGTTTTATAAGTACCATGTAGGCCTATGTAAAATGAAATATGTTGACTTTGAATAGGATATAAATACAGACTACTGATAAACTCTACATGGCTAAAACTGGATAAAATTCAATCACACATTGACGGCCCGGGAATCAACCTCAAGACCTCTTATGTTCTAAGCACTCTACACGCACTGAGCCATAGCTTAGCAGTAGTGCTTACAGTAAATGAATGAGAAATGATGATCAGAATGATGGACTGAATCTAGGTAACTGATTGTGCGTCAGTGTCCCTTCTACCCCATAAACACTGTCGCATTGTAAATTTTTTCGACAAAAGTGTACAATTACCATAAAAGATCACGATATAATTAATTATGTGCAATTAAGCATAATTATTGTAATTGTATTTCTAAGATGGTTAACACCTCTGTAGATGTATTCATAGACACTGGTAACCAGTTATCATGAGGTAGGTACTTATTATTAATTGCGAGAGCAAAGAATCGGACATACATCCATACAGGTCAAACACAACCCTCCTTTTGTGGTTCGCCGCAGTCGGGTAAAAATGGAAGTCTATCATTTAATCGAGACAGTGGCTGAGGAAGTTGCGGTGCGGAGGTGTGTTGACTCTCACCAGGAGACGGAGTCCCTATGTCTAGCAGTGGACGTCTTTCGGCTGAAATGATGATGATGATGAGGCGAATGACTGAACGAGTTGTCACCAAGCAACCAGCCGCTAATTACATACTACATCTGATGTAGTATGTAATTATCTGTACCTTGTTAGTTAAGTCATCATTCATCATCATTTCAGCCGAAAGACGTCCACTGCTTGACATAGGCCTCCCCAAATGCCACATTGACATAAGGGTAGTTTTGCCATAATCGCCACGCTTGGCAGGCGGGTTGGCGATCGCAGTACGGTTGTAACAAAAGCACAAAGAACGCTGCTGCCCATTCTCTGGAAAGTCCCTTAGTGGCCTCTTACGACACCTACGGGGAGATATGGGATGGTGCTATTCTTTACGTCCGACACCATACAGAACCGAAAAGTTAGTTAAGTAGAAGGCATCAAGTACGACCGAGAAATAATCACTTTTCAGACAAATAAGGCTGAAGTAAGAAATCGGTTTCAAAGCAAACAATAATAAATCATCGATAACCGAACAATGCGGAAAACATAGTCATCAAAAGGAAAAATATACGAGTGTTTTTTTTTTTTTTTTTTTTTTTTTTTTTTTTTAAAAAAAAACGTTGCCCCACACTAGGAATTTCTCCTGTATCGTGGGTGCGTTTACAAACATTTAAACTCACATACACTAACAGCCAGACCCGGAACAACTATCTGTAGGCCGTACAAATATTTGTTCCGTGCGGGAATCGAACCCGCGACACGCAGCGCAGCAGTCGCTCACTCAACCACTGCGCCAACCGTGCCGTTAAAAATTTTCACAAAATTTCTTTTATTGGGGAGCAATGGCAATTGTATTTTGAGAAAATATTTATTATTGGGTAACGATGCCCTTTTTCATTCATACTGAAGCCCTTTGAAAACCTTTACTTACTATAATCAAACGCACATCAGTCACAGTAAGTCATCGATATCGTTTTTATGACTTAGCAGTAAGGTTGATTTTGATTTGCTGCTGTTGCCACTGATAAAAAGAATTGTTGTATGTTAGCAGCAGCGTATAAAGATGAGTTTGCAATTATAATATATTATAATTATGTTAAAAGATCTGCATCAGTACAGCGTCAGATGCGGGACAGCGACAACAATCTCCTAAGCGTTGTTGCCAGTCATGTGATGGCACATGATGGGGCGCACCTGTGCGCATTGCAAATTTACTGATGACAGGTGACTCCAGAAGATGGCATTATTAAGTGTTTTTGTTAAAATCAATTGTTCCTATTTATTTGTTTTTAAAGGACAAATTTCCACAATCATAGTGATACGCTAGGCTTAACCATGTTTATGTGTCATAGTCGATTACACTAACATAAGTTAAGGAATACTAACAATATTATGGATAAAGTGCCTGATTTGAAGATAAATAAAATTAATAAATACCTCATAAAGAAGTTTCGGAGTCGTGGAGAGGACTATACTCGGAGTTGGAGAGGGCTGTGCTCGGAGTTTCCACGCGAGATCAAATCAGAAATGAGGACATCCGCAAGATAACCAAGGTTACCGACGTAGCCCGAAGAAGTGACAAACATAAGTGGCAGTGGGCAGGGCACACTGCTCGCAGAACGGATGGTCGATGGGGCCAAAAAGTTTTGGAATGGCGACCGTTAACCGGAAGACGATGCATTGGAAGGGGATCCGAGTCTGGATGCGAGTCGCACGGGACCGGTCAATGTGGCGACACTTGGGAGAGGCATATGTCTAGCAGTGGACGTCTTTCGGCTGAAATGATGATGATGATGAAATAAGTTTTACTATACAGACGCACAAACGCTTACCACGTAGTCAGTACACCATTCCAAACCCTCCCACATTTATATTTTTTACAGGTAATTTAAACAAAAATCCATGTGCCATACATTTTGACCTAGGTATTGCATTTTAGAAACAGCTGTTACCGATAAATCGGCATATTTTTTTTAGATTAAATTTTAATTTGTTATAGATTTGGTTATCAGACTATACCAACCGTGTGTAGTGGTATCCCTATGAAGCTACACATTTACGACGTACAAAAGGCAAGCCCGGCTTGAATTTAAACTATTTTGAACAACGACATGTTCAGCATTTTATTAAGATGAGTCGGTAGCCGATGTTTCGAAACTATCTCGGTCGATCTATTAGTTATGTGAAAAATATGCGATTATTACAAGTTATTAGTTATACATTGCCGCAAGTGGTACTGCTGAGCATGTAGTCCTAGGTTTGTTACCAAGAACGCAAGGGCAAGGGGCAAGTATTACTTCCCAAAATTTGATCCTTATTAGTGACATTATCTAATGGTGTGATAATACACTGTGTGTGTATATTTTTCGAAATCATTGGGTTCGATTCCTGGCAAGGAATGTTTATTCTTCAAAAATCTAATGATGCAGTTTTTCTCATAGTTTCGGATTTGGCCATCCACGCCCACTTGGAAGATTCACCCTGTATTTTTAAAAGCACTGCATGGGGTCATCATCATCAGCATCATTTCAGTCGAAAAACGTCCACTGCTGGACATAGGCTTCCCTTCTCTTCTTTCTCTGGCAAGTCACATAGTCGCCTCTTACGACACCCACGGGAAGATATGGGATGGTGCTATTCTTAACGTCCGAGACCATACAGAGCACAACGGCACAGAGGTCAGCGTAGCCTTAAATCGAGCTGTTCGGGATTCCTTCGACGAAACTCCATTTATTTATTTTTTATCCTCTCACTGGAACGCTAAATAGCAATTACTCCAATGGAGCAAAACAATATCTTAACTAATTATGCTACTTTTCGCAGTCGTTACAGGTATAAGGGGTATCGTATTACCCAGTAATAACTGGGTCTTGGAGTCAGGCAGTAACTTCATGTAAAATACTGGTAACCAGCTGCATTCGCTTAGACTGGAAGTCGACCCCAACATAGTTGGGAAAAGGCTAGGCTGATGATGATTCTGCTGCAATTCTTTCAATTTCTTTTCATCCATACTGCAATGCACACACTCATAAACATCGTAGCGGCATTACCTCGTACCGGGATAAGCGAGGTGAGGTGATGGTGATTCAGTGCAGAGCTTTTAAGTATGCTAATCGTATTTTTTTTTGTTAGCCTATGCCGTTCCCACTGCTGGCCAAAGACCTCCCGTTTATCCTTCCAAACCTCTCTATCCTGTGAAGTATCTAGCAATGTTCGCCCAGCAAACAAGATCAGATCATCACACCACCTTCACCGCGGTCTGCCTCGACGGCCATTTCCTCGGCCAGTGAGCTAATAGTTTTAACGTACTTTATTTCTGCACATTAGCAATTCCTTGTACTTAAAACCCGCAAACGGCGCTAACTATTTCCCCGTTCCGGTCTGGCCCGGATTTGTATCAGGATAGCCGATCAAATGAATAGCGGTCATTACCGAAACCTCCACACATTTAGTGAGTTTGCACCTTAAATAATTTGCCTTTTCGCCAACTCTAAGATATATCTGAAGGATGTAAAAGGTTACACATTATACACATTGATTCGTTCGCTTAGTCAAGTGATTGTCTTTTGTAAATCTTTGGGTAGTCAAATACGCTCAGGGTACAGAAAAAAAATGTATAGTGCAGCTCAAATTAAGGAGCTCATAATTGTTGTGACATCACTATTTAGTATTTAATTAGTGTGTCAACCTCTAGTGATTGTCTATGATGTATATCCGTCTGGTCGCCATAACTTGATTTCAACCCGTCTACTACGCACTGTCTGTAAATGTAACCTGTGTCCTATGAGAATAAAACATTGTATATCCAACGCTTTCTTTCATTGCTACTACTGAACATAACAATAATTAAGAAGATGAACTAATATAAGATAAAGATGCTTGGCTTAGAAGCCAGACCTTGGCCGATGTTTGGTCAGAATTCATGGCACATTTTATTACAACAACGTTACGTATGTAACATATGTCAATTTTGGCTAAATCTTTGAACCACATTATCGGCCTAGCCTATCTCCAACTTTGTTGGGGTCGGCTTCCATTCTAACCGGAAACAGTTGAATTCCAGTATTTTTATGGAGTGAGTGCCAATCTGATCTCCATAACCCAGTTAGAATTGGGTAATTCGATACCCCTCGTAAAAAAAATTGTCAGACTTTCGGGCCACTGACTGTAATAACGGTCAGGACCAACGGTTGGAAATGCTTTCTGGGGTGCAAAGGACTCGGTATGTACTGGGTGGTCTCCCATCCACGGACTAACTTAGGCAAGTTTGACTTAGCTTGAAAATCGACCCAAGTGGCTGTTATTATTTAGCTACGAACTCCTTGGGCTAAATCTTTAAGCCACAATAAAATACAACACATTCATTACAACTAAAATAAATTCATTCTTATTCATCCCCTGCCATTTATAAAAAGAAATACAGGGTGTTGTGAACTTGCTTTCTGTTCTCAAGTTTCGTTTTAGCTGTTAGCTAGCGATTTATTAGAGCCGATCGCCTTTCAGACTCGGATAACCATAAATCTAGGTTTTGTTTGAATTCATCGTAAAATATAAATAGTTAAGACCAATCTTAAAAAAGAAATGTTTTGTTGTGCCTATACATTTTTATTGTAATTTACAATCTTAGAAACTAAATAAATATTGCATTTAGTTAAAGATTAAAGTGTTTCTTAAAGAAAAAGTGTAAAGTGTGTTTTTCTACAAAGCATTTATGATTTTGAATTAAGACTTTTGAAGTATTACCTACTTATATTAAGACTGTTAGTATCTTCCATAATTAATCTTGTTTTTTGAGTGTCGATCACAAAAAGTTCAAATATGTCATGCCCACAATTCAGCAGAGCAAATTCCACTCACTGTTGCAGTCAAAAGCTCATCAATTCCGCATCGAAGAATTAAACTTTTCTTCACAACTATTAAATTTCAGTCAGTCTTGGGTACGTGACACTTTGCAAAAGTGGCCATGTGTCTACTAAAGAATTAACACACCTATATATGAACTGCACCTTGTCTTTAACCTTGTCTTCTTCCAAGTGCACCTGTAGTCACAGTCCCAAAATTACGTCCTTCTATTGTGCCCACCCTCACAATGTAAGTTCCACTGACGACGGAAGCTGTTAGTGCCTTGCTCTGCCTCTTCTCAGAGCGCAACAGTTACTTATATATACTTTTACTCTAGCTATTTATATATGGGTTCCGGATTTCCTCGGCAAGGTGCTGTTTTATATGTTAAGTCTTTGATCCCAAGTGTTTTCCGGTCCGTTTTGGAAGTTTGCTTGATCAAAGAACGGGGTGTTTGGTTATTAGAGTTTGAGTCCATTGTTGCAAGTTTTTGGTTGTTTTATTATGTTGAGTTTCTTTGTCATCATCTTCCTGATTTTGTGTCATGTTACTTGGGGTTAGCGCAAACATTTTTTTCTTCCATTTTTTTCTGTCAACAGACATTAACTCCTTTTACTTTAAAATTATAGCATTCGTGATTTGAAGACCATTTCGCTGTTCAAAAGCCGAGTAAAAGAGCAAATGATTTTACAAGAGTAACCATAGAGTTTCTTGCCGGTTCTTCTTCAAACGACCAACCCGAACCGAGCACCTTTTTGTCAATGTTATATGTGGGCGGGCCTATGTGAAACAAAAATATTTTGATTTTGATTTTGCTGGCGAGTTTCTTCGGCCATTCTCTTCTTCCCAGCTAAAACACTACGAAGACGTGGCTAAGGGCGGGCGTCTAACTCTTGTAAACTTTGACGTTTAACGGTCGTTTGACGGCCTATGTAAAATAAAAATATTTAGTTTTTTATGTTTTCGATCATCAACTGACCTCCAAGAATCTGTTTAGTGTTTGTATAAAAACCGCCTCCAAAACAGAAAATTTACGGAACATAGTTGGTTTAAATTGTAGAAACATATAATACTAGCTTCTGCCCGCGGCTTCGCCCGCGTGGAGTTCGGAAATTGCCTACATATGTGTTTCCCCCGCAAAATAATGTCGAAAATAGTCATTTATGTTTGTACGCTGGTTCGCTCGCACTTTTTACTAACTACCTCCTCCTACCAACTTACCCTACCTGTCTACCTATCCTACACAACCCTACCTACCCCTACCCCCTATTCCTTCATTTTTCTGATCTCATGGGTAGGTAGGTAAGGTTACCACGTTCAACTATCTCCGGGTAAGCTATGTGCTCCTAGTGCCTCACTTCCGACCACGCCGCCCCAGACGCGCATGGCGCTCGCCAAGAACATGATAACAAACTGCGCCCTGCGGTTTCACCCGCGCAGACCCCGGTCTGCGGTGAAACCGCAGGGCGCAGTAAAAAGCAAAGTAGCCTATGTGTTAATCCAGGGTATAAGCTATCTACATACCAAATTTCATCAAAATACATTCAGTAGTTTTTGCGTGAAAGAGTAACAAACATCCATTCATCCATCCATCCAACCATCCATACATACAAACTTTCGCGTTTATAATATTAGTAGGATAAACGTTACATGAATCTGTGAATTTGATCGATCACTTTATGACGTCCTGTTACCAGTTAATTGAAGAAAACTTAATTCGTAACTTCCTGTAAACTTTAGGACTTAATTTCCTGTGAACTTTTAATTAATAAAGAAGAAAAAAAGAAGAACAATAAGCTTTATTATTGTTGATTCCTCAGAAAGTTTTAGGAAAAAAAAACTGGTATTTTGATTTTTGATCGAGAAGTTCAAAAACTGTTGAGCTCTGCGTTTGAAAAGTGCCAATTAAAGCTACAGCACACTTTTTGACTTTTCAACATAAGAATTAGTTGTTGCAAGGATTATTCCAAGGGCATAGATATCGTTGCGTTGGCTTTGAAACACATTCTTATTGTCCAATCTTTTAATGTTTAAGTTAATAACATAAATTCTTGTAAATCAAACCTTTGAAACATACCTATTAAATAAGAAGTCCTGATGTAAACCGCTCGCTTGAATTTATTTCTAACCTTTTCTTTGATAAAATGAATAAAGTTTTCTCTTCAACAAAAAAATCAAGACTATGTATTTACTTTAACCCTATCCCTAATGAAAGAAAAATAAGTATTTCGTTCAACTTTCATTTTAACTTTCTTTATTAATTATATTACTTTTTATTATTCTCTATTCGCATAGGGTTTATGTTTTCAATTAATGTATATATAATAAATTCTGTATCATTTTTGTTCCAAATGTTTCCAAAATTTTATATTTTAATGCGATTTAGTCAAGTTTAATGTCTATTTAAACATGCTTGAGACGAGTTAAGATGTCTTTATGTAAACGTAGTCTTTTGACAAGCAGCCATTTTTAAATCCTTTTTATGATCCCAAATGCGACCAGCACGTTGAGTTTTATTTTAGTGTAGTCTGTAGGTAGGAATAAAATAATAAACGTCCTACGGTCCTTACTTTGTAAACAGATTTAAGTTCCTTAAATTTTTATCTTGCTTAACTTAATATTATACAAGGTGTTGTTTTGCAACCATGTCAAATTCAAGGAGGTTACTATGCTAATGATTCTCGTCCCGAATCAATAATAAACTGGGTAGGTAACTTATTTTTATTTCTTATTTTTGGAAATCGGTAAGTGTGAAACTCTCGTGTTTTAAACGCGGCCCGCCTGAATCTTGCCCTATAACTGCGCTTCCACACATACAAACAATCTCAAACGTTTATTCGATAATTTCTTATTCCCTAAACCACGTTAAAGGGGTTATTCTGAAATACTGACAAACTTAAACAACCAAAAAAATCAGCGTGTATTAATACTTAACTAGGTAACGTAATTTTAGCCTATTATTTATGTCTTTTGTGACAACCTCCTAAATTTTGACGAGAATGCAAAACAACACCTTGTATTATGAAACTTAATGCAACCAGTATCGACCATAAACATTCAACTCTGTAGGTATTATTGCGCAAATTTATTTTTATTTGTTTGAGAAAATAAATGTACAACATGACAGACAAATTCACACAATTGGACAGTTAAAAAATATTATTTTATATATTTAATGTTTTCTTCTTAAAATATAAAAATGTTTTTACCATTTTTGCTATGACAGGAAAATCTCACACGTGAAAAAGAACACGTGGAAAACACACCCAATATCTTATTTCCACTATGTCTACTGAGACCCTCAACTCATAATAACGCGTAAAGTCAACCTCCAGACCTTTGCATGGTGCCGACATTACGCACGCACCCATTTACTTTTATTAGGACAAGCTGAAGTGGAGACGCCAAATGAAATTTTAAGATACTAACTCAATGTTATGTTGGTGAACAATGTTGTATTATTATATTATTTGAAGTTTGAAGAATTCTACACATTTTATTAAAGTACAGAACGTGAGGCATGATCTCTGGTAATTAAATTATGTAGGACTAGCTTAATATGCCCGCGGCTTAAATAAACTTTAAGAACTGAATTTATATAAAAGAAGTCATGTGCTCTAACATAAAATACTTACATTGGTCAAAAGTCCCAGCAATACTCAAAAAGAAAATATTTCCACCTGAAAATTCATAAATGCTTATATGAGTCCCGTAATGGAGAAATATTTTAAAAGAAGCGGTCTTGTAACGCATTTTATTAAGGTAGTAAATATCACGGATATTTCATTTTATTTGCAAGAGTTTTTTTTTGGCTTAAGATCCAAACTTCAGTTCTTATTTGGATTAAATTATCCGAAAAAGAAGTGGAATTCTTGTTGTGGACTGAAGTTACTGCAGTTCTCTGCCAGAGAATGGGCAGCAGCGTTCTCTGTGGTTTTGTGACAACCGTACTGCGATCGCCAACCCGCCTGCCAAGCGTGGCGATTATGGCAAAACCCCCCAGCAGTGGACGTCTTTCGGCTGAAAAGATGATGATGATAATGACTTGCAGTTCGGGCTTGCAGAGCTTGTGGCTAAATTATAACATCCATTCGAGACGAACTTCAGGTTAAGCCAGTAAAACTTTACTGGGTTGTGGAGGTCAGATTGGCAGTCGCTTCATGTAAAATATTGGTAATCAGCAGCTGCATCTGGGTAGACTGGAAGCCGACCTCAATAGTTGGTAAAGGAAACAGATCGAGCTCAAGTGTGGGTTGGCTTACGAGTCCTGCTGTGCAAATTGAGAATCGGTGAGCGTAGCATGAGATGGTCAGCTAGATTGACGGACGGTATCAAAAGGCGTCTGGGGCAGATGGTTCAGAAGGCGGAGCAAGGGATGTTGTGGTACAGCTTGACAGAAGCTTATGTCTTGCAGTGTTCTGCAATTTATAGGCCGCATTTATTACCTATTCCTTAAAAAAAGTGCCCCCTCACTAGGAATTTCTCCTGTATCGTTTACAAACAATTTAAACATTCACAAACAAATAGACCCAAAAAACTACCTGTAGGTTGTCATACAATTATATTTTCCGTGCAGGGACAGCTACTTGCTACTGCGCCAAGCGTGACCTAAAAATTTATAGAATTGACTGATTCATTGATGCAAGTGACAGTGACCATAGAAAAAGAAAGTAAGCGATTAGCTGATGTTCCTACATGTTTTTTTTAAACTTTGCTCCACACTTGGTATTTCTCCTTTATCGTGGGTGCGTTTACAAACATTAGAACTCACATACACAAACAGCCAGACCCGGAACAACTATCTGTAGGCCATACAAATATTTGTTCCTTGCGGGGATCGAGACCGCGACACGCAGCGCAGCAGTCGACCGCTCAACCACTACGCCAACCGTGCCGTCCAATTAATTGAGTAGTTAGATACCTAAGCGTGTAAACTCGAGGATAATACGTCCTTAGCCATTGTATCGTCCATCCAAAATCCACTTCAACAATCAAACGTAAAAGATAGTAAAATGAGAGTATTCAACTTTTATGATAATCCTTATCCATAACCGCAGTAATGTACCCTCCGACCTTCGTTATGACGTCACGGCATTCAATAGCCCGTCCTATACACGGGCAGTCAAGCCTGACAGTTTTGTATGATCATGGCAGTTAGCCAAATAGGGTGGGCTTATTCAAAACCGTATTATATTTATATGTAGATACCGATAATTACTTGAAAGGAACAATTTGTAATCTTATCACAAGGATAATATGGTTATTAATAATACATATAATGTATTAATAAATGCAGTAAGAAATTATGGTTTTTAGTTTTGCAAACAACACATGTTCTCATTTTAAATACATTTCCATGAAGCAAGGAAGAATTTAGAGGTTTTTTTTTTAGAAATAACCAATATTCAAGTTTGGTAGAATTTTGAATGTAATTTTTTTAAGAGCCACCTCATTTAAAACCTTTATGAATCAATAGCTGGTATCAATAAAAACAAGGTTTGTATGAGACGAAAGAATATTTAGGGCTCAAAAACGATGTATTAGATCAATGACAGGTCTTAAGTTTACTGAAAGTTGTCAACCTGTATTTATATCCCTAAACATTCTGACATTACCTTGTTTATATATACTAGAAGTTGCCCTATTCGTTAAATTAAATAAACACCTATTCACCTCGATGATTGACATAAGACATCGCACAGCACCGATGAGATCCCAGTATAAAAACCAATTGTGCACAGGGAGTCATAAAACAGCCTTATTAAAAAATAGCATTCTTGCCATGGGACCGCTTGTATATAATAAATTACCTGAAAATTTAAAAGACCTTCCCATAAAAATGTTTAAAAAACAATTAATAAAGCTATTGTTGCAGAAATGCTATTACACCATTAAGGACTTTTTAAATGACAAAACTATATAGAAAATGTTCTTAGATTATAATTATGACATAGTTATTTATTTATTATTTTTTATGGTTATTGCTACATTGTAATTTGACAAACAGATTGTGACATTTCCGTATTATGTAAAAATTGTGACTAGTAGAAATTGTGATTATCGTTAATGTTTTGGATTATTTTGACATTAAGCTCTTTAACAGTACACATTTCGACAAATATTCTTCATTGTATGATTTGCGAGAGATTTATATTTAATTCATTGATTATTTTGATTGTTATTGTTATTAATTGTTTTAGTCAGATCTGTAACTACCTATTAAATTTGACTATGGCTAATAATAATCGCATCAATAGCTGTATCTATAGTACTATTTCATTCAAACCTAATTGTTGCATGCCGTAAGGTAAAATGTATCGGGACACTTAATGAATATTCCAACTCACATATATGTATACCTACATTATCAGCAAATAAATGATTTCTTTCTTTCTTTCTTTCTTTAAATGTTCTAAAGCGTCAAAATACCGGGATGAAATTAAAATGGCGGCAGCGCAAAATAATTCAAAGCCCTTTTGCCATGCCATGTAAATTATTACAAACTATATGCATAACAACACTACCCAAAACATTTGCTTATCAATCCCAAGTTAATCTATACATAACATCATGCCTGCAATCCCCAAGGGTAAGGCAGAGGTGTACCAGGGCTGCGGGACTGTTCGGAAGAGATACCGTGGCCCTGGAACACAAAGGGCTAAGAAGAAAAATGGATGGGTTTTAGTCAGTCAAGTCTGACACTCCCTTCTGCTCCGCCCAGGGCAGGTGTACATGGTACACCGATATTTCGTCAGTTATGTGTACGTCCCATGTAATAGGGGGTGAGCCTATTACCATCAACCGGGCACAAATCCAGAATCCGTGGCTGCTACTGAAAAAATCCTGTTAGAAAAGCTCAATCAGTTTGCCCGACAAAGGATTCGAACGTAGAACCTCATACTTGGAAGTTGACAAACGAGGCGTCATCGTATTTACATTCCAAACAAATCTAAACCACCGATCCCTATAGTCATAAAATTCGAAACCTAATTCAGAGTAAACCTTTTGAATGTCAAGAAAATTGATGTTTGCTGACTAAATCCAAATCCACTAAGTCCCTGAGGGCCGAAGGTGTTTCCGAGAGTCCCTCGAAGTATACGTGATATTTGGAAGTAGGCATCCAATTTCTAAAGCTGATATTTTATCGAGGTAACGTGTTATTCTCAGCTTGGTTAAGAAGTTGAATTTGTGTGTAGATATTTTCGTATTGGTACACAGATTGGTCGAAATTGAGTTTAGGGTAATGTTTTTGAGAGGTGTATTTTGTGTCTCTAGCGGTAGATAATCATCTGCCTAGGTTTTTCCAACTATGTTGGAGTTGCTTCGAGTGTTTTTTTTGGGACTAGTCCGTGACACTATTCCCAAATTCAACGTGACTCCTGAAAGCCAGAATCTATAACCATCAGAAAAACGCCGAGACAACGAAGCTCGAAGAAATCCCAGAAAAACAATTTAAATGTGTTGGAAAGAATAGCGGTGGAGTAGGAAGAACATTATTTCCACTGCCCTCCACATCAGCAAGAGACAGAAAAAACTGAGGCCAACCGGCAAAAGGGACGTCCAGTGTTACTGGAAGCAGCTGAATACCAGCTTTTTACATTGAGCGACTGCCTGTCTGGTATCCATAACCCAGTATAGTAACACTTTATGATACCCTTAGAGAGCCTGGTTCTCGAAAAATTAGCTTTCCAAAGCCCAAAGGGATTTCGTTATGCAATAAACGGTCACCTATCTACAACCGACCTTCATGGAACAATATAAAAACATAATGCGTCCAATCCTTTATTAACATCATGTTACATCATCATCATCATCATTCATCATTTCAGCCCAAAAGACGTCCACTGCTGGACATAGGCCTCCCCCAAGTGTCGCCACTTTGACATTTTGGAGGGTTTTGCCATAATCGCCACGCTTGGCAGGCGGATTGGCGATCGCAGTACGGTTGTTACAAAAGCACAGAGAACGCTGCTGCCCACTTTCTGGCAAATCCCTTAGTCGCCTCTTACGACACCCACGGGAAGATAAGGGATGGTGCTATTCTTTACGTCCGACACTATACAGAGCCATGTTACATGAATTTGCATAATACCTCAAAACCGTCTTGAAAGTTCTAAAAACCTGCAGAACCCATATTTTTAGGAGCATTAAATTCATTTAAACTTGTCGCAGACCTGGACGGCTTAAAACCACATGTCACAAGCATTCGAGGCTCTTTGTAAATTCCTGCAAGAGGAATAAGTTTAGAGGAAAGTGGTGGTGCTAGATCGTAACGCGACCCCATTTCCTTACAAAAACCACAATGTCATGTTGAATAACGGAGTGGAGAATATGCTTCAACAAAGTTTGGAGACAGGTTTCCTTTTGGTAAAGTCTGGTGCACTTTTAGCTCGAATACTTTGATCAAATGTTTGTAGTAGAGTTGAAGGTTGTGCTTTTCGTAGTTTAAAGCGTTCTTTGGAATACATAGGATACTGTAGGGCAAAGATTGAAAAAGATCGATAAAAACTCGGACTCTGACTCTGTATGGTGCGCTGAAAAAAAAAATACCATACTGTATCTATATATAATTATGTTACGGCTAATAGCCAAAGTGCGGCTACACCTAGTTTTAGCCGGCTACACCTAGTTTTAGCCGGCTACAACTAGGTGCAGCCGGCCATATGCGGTTTAATTTAGATGTATCCTACTTATCTTCGGTTTGAACTAGGTTTAGCCTTCATCATAGCGGCTAGAAATAGGTATGGGCATAACATTTTAAGACCTAATATAACTTGGCATACTTTAGTTTCTGCTAATTATATCTTCCCATAACAGGTTACCCATAATTTTTCTCCTCAGCTCGCGGGTCGCTTCGCCCCTACGCGCCTACGCGGGAGTCGGTTTTGCAGCGATTCGTTTCTGTCACTAACTTTTGTAGCACAATATATTGAATTTTTAGGACAATACTTAAATTTAGTTTTGTTTAAAATTTGTATAAGTACGTAGAACTTTTTTTTCTGTCATTTCTTTTAACACTTTGTATGCCAGACAATAGGCACAATTGGAAATGTATTGTTTGAGGTGACCGGTTACCTGAGCGGCAGTGAAAGTGTTTATTGTATGCCTAAATACTATTTTGCTAATAGTCATAATGCCAAGTGACATTATGCGAATTAAATTTATGCCAAAACAAATTAGCCTTCAAGGTAATTATGCCAACATAAACAGTATGGCAAAAAAAAATGGCAGGGTATTATTATGGCAAAACAAATCATACCAAAATAGTTATGCTAAAGTATATTTAGAAAAAGAACAATATGCAAAAAGAAAAGATCCCTCGGAAGACATGTATAAAATAAACTTTGGTTCAACCCATTTAGGTCACTTACAATATAAAATAAAATTAAAAGCAGTAATATACTTTTCTAACCAGAATGAATTCTCTAGTATCTTACTTTCAAAGTTACAGACTTTTACAACTATTTATGCTATTCTTATACTTACGCGCGAGCGAAGTCGCGGGCAACAACTATTATCTATACCATGTAAATGACCATTTTCGACATTATTCCGCGAGAATACCACATACGTGGACAATTGCCGAAATCCACGCGGGTGAAGTCGCGGGCAGAAGCTGGATTGAATATAAAACAGTGCAACTGCAGCTTTGAAAAGTGCACTTATTTGCAAAAACTGTTAGCCGATTTACTAAAAACAGCCGACTGTAAAGTAAAACCGTCGTACGCTCAGAAACAAAAGAATAGAAAAGCAAAAAGTAGGACAACAAGAAACAATGCACTCTATTCAAAATGATTATGAATTTAAGAAATACACGACCAGCAGCTTACATACCACAAATGGGTTTTACATCTACGGAAAAAAAAATACTACAATACTCCGCCTAGTTCGGGCACAAAGCCAAAAGCTGAAACCCAGGTGTCTTCTTAAAATGGACAATTCACTTAATAGCTCTCCAGAGCCAAAGAATTGCTGAGGTAGACCCTTAAATTAAAAAGCATAAGTTAACACCTCAGCTAGAAATACAAGCATTCTTTTAGACAAAACTTTTACTACATTTATTTGAATTATTTAATGTAAAACTAATTGAATTCTACTCGGACGGTGTTAAAGTGGGTGATAAAATTAAAAAGAATTAACGGGAAAGAGGACGGTGACAAATGGCGACGGGGTAGTTTTTCCGCTAATAGAATTGCATTAAGAGTTTTTTGATGTACCTACTGCAACATGAATTATGAACATTGTCATAGAAAGTTTTCATATTACACACTTATTAGCTATGAAAGAGGATATGGCTAGAATGGGGGGTACCATTCTAGCCATATAAGATGACGACTAATCGAGAAGTATAGAAGTAAAAGACACATGCAGAGCCGACCCCATATAAAATGGGATAAGGGCACGAGAAATAATGAATCATAAGCAACCGAGTTTGGCATCCACCAAAACAAAATAGCACTACTCATATAACTAATAGTACTAAATTACAATCACATGTTACTATTAGAAACTTGGCCAAGGTTTTCGTCAAAAGATGGATTATGTTCTCCCTCAAATTAAGGAAGAAAAGAACCTTGATGGATTGATTGATGCTTGTTCCCTGCATGTTAGAAATTACCGAAGTTAACTTAAGATTCGGCGATTAAGGTTCTTTTCTCATACAACGAAAAGCTGTTGCTTTCTTCATCGTTTGTCAATCATTGAGAAATATTAAACCATTGAAATGAGTTGAACACTTTAAACTCCATAACCCTCAAAATATTACTTTTAGAAAGATAATTAGAAGACTATGCGCTTTTTGGGCAAAACTAACCACCGTTCAACACTCATAAAACGTATGTCACACGAAAACTCATTATGGGACCTTCATTCAAGGCAGCTAAGTTTAAATCAAGGGAAAATCATGAAATCACCCTTACATACAATACTAAACCGGATAAAACGATAAATCGTTAACACCCCCATTCAAAACAAGCACGTTTCACACTTTCCGTTTACTCAAAACTTGGACATGACATATGACATGTCTGACCCACCCCATAAACATCAAACGAAATTAAGGTACACACATAGAGGCAGTAAACATTCAAATTACACTAGGGTCCCTGTTTATTGCCAAATCTTGCCGCAGAGGTCAGCGGAACGACGACACTTATGAATAAGGTCTTGTAGTTCAGACACCTTTGGTACGTGAGAGGAGTACCGAATTTCTGATATGCTTGAAGACATGGCTGTGGCTGTGGGTAGGATTTTTTGTCTGTGTAATGACATTTTTCAATATTTAAGCAAGGTGATCTTAGTGTAAAATACTAAATTTTTGGAGGGCTGACAAAGTGAATGCCTCTATGACTAAAACCGATAGTGGAAAAGTAAAATATTGAATTATATAAGTCTGTATGTATTTATGTATTGTACATTGATTAGTGAATGGGTGACCACCCATTACATATTGAGTTTCTTCTGTGCTTTGGAAAGCACGTTATGCTGTTCCTGTACGTTACAGCTAGATAGTCCTGGACAGGCTTGGCTTGGCAGGATTGGCCTGACAGTCCAACAACCAATCTTACCAAGTGGTATCGTATTACCCAGTAACTGGTTTTTGGAGGTCAGATAGGCAGTAGCTCCATGTAAAATATTGGTAAGCCGACCCCAACATAGGACAAGACTAGACAGATGGTGATTGTCTTCTACCGAGCAGTTAATTTAATTTATGTTAAAACTCACACTAGAAAAACGAAAAGAAAAAAGCGAAAGAAAAAAAGGCGATGGCATGTGGACGGTGAGTAATGGGCTAGCTCACCGTCCGTCCGTCTTATGACGACAGGCCGTGTCGACGGCGTGTTCTTGTTCCACGCATGCCTCAAGCAGATGTCAGCAAATCGGCAGGGGTCCGAGAAGGCCGACGCCTGCCTGGGCTGCAAGACTGTTCGAAAGAGATACCGTGGCCATGGAACACAACGGACTAAGAAGGAACGTGGATGGGTTTTAGTCAGTTCAAGTCTGACACTCCCTTCCACTCCGCCCAGAGCAGGAGGGGTCATTTGATGATTATTTCCATCCATAAAAAAGGCCAAAACAATCTTAACTTTTCTAAAGAGCTTAATGTGGCTATAAATCCCTACCAAAGGTTTTAAAAAAAATATTTACAACGTTGAACTAACTAACGTTGAAAGAACTAGGGTTTTATGTTTTAAAACCCTTGCTCTTTATTTTCAACAGACAGTAAAGATTTAATATAATGTGAATAAAAAAGTACGATATGAAACACTCAGTACTTTCGACGTAAGCCGTTGTGATTCTAATAAAAAAAAACCTTTTAAAACAGCTATTTGGATTATTATGTTTCATAAAACAGTATTTAAAGTACTTAAGTGTATAGATAATGCACCATTTTGTTTTCGATGTTTTATAGTGCACATCAGTTTTTTTTAATAATTGAGTAAGCAAATGCTTCTATTATAACATTGTTTCACAAAAGAAACGTACTGAAGATGCCTTTTACCGTAATAATATTCTTGTTATCAAGAAGACACTTAAAACAAATTGGCTATCAGACTTAAAGTTGAGAGAATCTATTAACGTCGCAAGCTTATTGAAAAAAGAAAACTACAACTTCCTCTAGCAATGATTTCCCCTACTCTGCATTTCACATTGCATATTTGAACAGAATCATTTCTTCAAACAAACATTAACCTCTTGGCCACGAACTCCTCGCTCATGCGACACGCGTCTTGCAACATCGAATGCTGACAAACAAATTAAAGAAGATGTTTAAGAAGACGTTTAGACTAGCAGAATGACGGTACTCCTACGAAAGAAACAAGTGAAAAGCGTGCGTGTCGTTTTATGCGCCGGTCACTACTTCCGGTAATGCAACTTGCGTCAAGTGCCAAATGACTTCAGCATGCGTTACAAGCTTCACGCACGCTGAAGTGAATTGGCGCAAGCCACAAGTTCAGTAGTTAAATGTCCACTCTCTCTCTGTCTCTGTCTCTGTCTCTGTCTCACTCTTGTATGAGTGGACATGCAACTAAATATAATGTCGCAATGTCCTAGGCTGTGAACGGGGTCTAAGACTTTGTACTAGACCAAAAAAGGCTGGAAGTATCATGCACACCATTATGTCGTAAGGAGACTAAGGGGACACTAATCCCCGTTTGTGCAGTAACAAGCATACCATCGAATTACGTGGGTGCTTGAAGAGGTTTTTGCTTGAATATAAAAACGCTGTATGTGCGAGCTTTTCAAAGCACTGTGTCTATTAACGCTGCTTTTTATAGTGTCAGTTATGCTTTGAATTTCTTTGCGTGAACATCTGTTACTAGCTAAACATACTTCCATACTAATAGGTGCAAAAATAATTCTGTCCGTTTGTTTTGGACGAAATCGATCTGGGGCTATCTACGCTACGTTCCAATGTAAAAGTTTCTACCAAACGCACAAAATCGAATGCGTTAATGTATTAACTACTACCGTTTTAATTGGATGTCAATAGAGCTCACTAAAGAATAATCAGGAACGCTGGTTTCACTACCTTTATGAAACAATAAGCGCAGCTAATTTCCAACAAAAAAATAAATAAGCAAAGCATAACAGCATAAAGGCATCATTCTTATGTTTGAAGACAAAATTCAAGAGAGTAATTTGAGTTCAATGTCAATCATCTGAAGCTCCATGCCCATGGATATTAAGTACTACACCATTCACAACTCATTTAAGCATCAAAACAGCATCGCCAGGAATTGGGATCAGTTAGTCAAAGTCAGGTGGTGACGTTTGCTTTGGATCAAAACACCGTTTAAAACCCATCCTTCATCTACGCAATCTGAATTAATGAACTCAATTCAGCCAAAAAGTATAGGCTGCTTTAGCTTATCAATTTCGTTACGATTTTTCTCAGAATTATTTTACTTCAAAAGAGATATTATTTTTTCCTGTAACATCAAATCAATGAACCTCATCTGACAGTATAACGAAATAATTTTTCCCATAAAATCCACACTTTCTTAGTAACTTAACGTCAAAATTTATCAGACATAATCATCATAAAGCATCAAGGAAGCATTAATGTGCGTGAATACATAAACGTGAAAACACCACATTATTTTATTTTGATAATTTCCTGTAAATCCTGACAGAACACCCACTGGATATGGGTAAATGGAATAACTACCGATTACTGTTCAATCAAAATGTTTCATGTCTCACTTTAATGGCATGACCACACAAATTATATCATGGAAGGGTTCCGAAAAACGAAACACACGCCTCTTTTTTAGGAACTGACTCTTTTTTGTTTTTTATTTGGCTATTACATAGTGATACACACTCAAGTGTCTAACTATTACGGCTCAAACTATACAGAGTCCCGTTGGCACCTTTTGGGTATGGATCTTTAAAAATATGAGCATTTATTAAATTTTTTGGACCTGAAACCTTGCACGGTTCGTAGAACTACCCAGGATGTCCTCGAAAATAATGAGGAATTCGCAAAAAGTATTTTATGCGATCCGACATTAAAGGTTCGTCTTAGCATATTGCGTTCCACGTCGGGTATACCCAATAGGTCAAGCAAAACCCGCAATTTAATGATTTTTATTGGTCCGCTTTTCCTGCAAGGGACAGGAAAATTTACCTGACCAGCCGTCCCGGTCACGTACAATCACATTATTGAACGTTTATTACGTAACGTGGGACATTGAAAATTACGACCCATGAGCGGTCAAATGTTTAATTTTGAGCGGCCATTGTATAGTGTTTCTATTCCAACGCTCGCCTGCTTTTGGTAGTGTGCATTCAATTTTGGGGTAATGGTGTAGTTAAGTGGGCATTTGCGATTTCTATTCCATTCTTTGGGCGATCGTTGGTTTAATTGAATAGAGATGGCTGGTCTTTTAAGCTTTGGAATTGTGCTTAGTTTTATGTAAAATATAAAGGTTTTAAATTATTCAGTTATTTGGTTCGATTACGGTTTTTGTGAAATGGTGTGGCGTTTTGATCAGATTTTGTGAATAGTTACCTCCTTTGTTCTTGGAATAGGCTCATGGAGGTAGGCACTTAATTTAGTCTTCAATTTATTGTATAGACAGAACGTAAATGTTGTTCTAACAAATATTTTGGGGATGCTAATATCCACGTAATAACGATCTGTAATAATATAGATGTATTTTGGAAATCTGTGTTTGAGTAAAATTTTCGAGAATTTCAGGGTTCGTGTTTGTTATTTATTGGCTGAGTGTAGAGCTTAATGGTGCACAATTGGAGAGGCATAGATCCACGTTAATTTGTTAACGACTTCAGACCAATGATATTCAAGTAAACCTGTAATAAATATGGGGAAATATAATAGGGGGAATGCACCTAGCCACCCAAGTAAAGCCTCACCTGCACATGGTACCCCTGCTGACAGACTAGGCGATGTTTAAAAAAAATGGACATTCTCAGTCTCAGTCCGCCTATATACCACTATTGTACATGAAGTTTAAATAAATAAATAAATTCTCTAACTAACGGTAACAATCTCAACAAAAAGCAGATGATACCGTATAAACTAATATACTACAGGAGTGCCTTAAAAAATATTTCTTTGAAATTCTATACACATTGAAAGAAGTTATCTTAGTTTGAAAATGCATTAAATTCTTAAATTTAAAACTGAGTGTCGATTTTATTAATACCCATGAAAAGGCATTTTGTGTTTTGCTTTTTTTTATGAAGACGGGGTTTGGTAAAAAAAAATGGAAAAAAAATGGTTGTCTGTAAAGTCGGTTTACGGATGATAGTTTAACGTGACAACCTCATAACAAAACATTGATGAAATGATTGCATACTTTTATGAATAAAATTTAATCATTTTTATTGAATTATCACTATTTTATACGGATACAAAGAAGGAGTGAAATGAAATCTACAATTTAATTGATAAAATTACTTTTAATTTGGTTCTTGTAATATACAACGAAAACCACATAAACTTTTCACTTCACTTTATAAACAGTCGACGAAACAGTTCACGTGTTGATGTAAGTTGTGTGCTGCCGCTGTCTTTCTTCTCCTCGGACGCATAGGCCAATCGAGTGAAAGAGATAGATGCGGCGCAAGCCAAACGTCAAGCCGATCCTTTCGCTCGCTCGTGCAGCGCTCTCGCTCCGATCGTAACGTTACAATGCGCATAACGTACGATCGTAACGTCGTAACGTACAACGAGTCATCCTTTTTCGGGCATGCAGCCGGCGTTCATCGATTTATTAGACATTTTCACGTCAAAAAACACCTTCAAAGATTCTAGCAGGCCACAATTGTTTCTTCTAAATTGTGTACTGCATGAAATGTCAACTAAAACTTTTCGTCAAAATCTCCAAAACCCTGTATATTTTAAACAAAATCAAAATAAATTCTGGTTACTGAGTATATTTAAAACGTGTGTTTTGGAGCGGCCGAGCTCTCCCCATAATTAATGTCTGGTCCCACGTGTTTGCGTTACTTTCATGTTACGTACTCGATGTTTTGCTTATTTTCTAGGTAGTAAGGTAAGGATTTTAATATTTAACTAGGTTTTATTAACAGATTTTGTACGTGGACATTGTGGTTGGACTAATTTGTTGATTTCTGTTGAAGATTACTAAGACCTAGGTACCTAATGAGTACCTACTTCGGAGGAGGATAACGTAGACATAAGTGAAAGAATTTTCGAAATTATCCATACATTCAAATTTACAAACAGAAAAACCTCTTTGTATTAATTTAGATATTAAGAACAGTGTCGTACTCCTCTTTTTTCAACACTGACTGGTTTTGTCTAGCTCTGAATGCTTTCATTTCATTTCGTTTATTGATAAAACAATTAACATTGTTTTGAATATATACACGTGCAATTTACTACAGATACAGAACTATGAATTATGAATTAACATTCCAAGTAAATTTCAGGTATGGTGTAAACAGCTTTAAAAATAATGTCAAACAGTTTTAAATATACATAATGTCAAACAGTTTTTAGTATTATGTCAAACAGGTATCAAATATGATGTCAAACAGTGTTGTACTTGCGGCAAGGCGGTATTCGTTTGTGTATTAATTACTGATTAGATCTATGCAGATTAAATTCGAAGGTAAGATTGTAAATACTCAATAAATAAATGAAATTCACACGACACGGCGTGGTTCTCTGGTTATGTAAACTATGTATGTTTAAGAAACATGTAATTGAAATAAACAATTTTATTTATTTTTTATTTTTATTATTGTAGAGTTGAGAAACTCAAGGCGTGCGGTACCTGGTGGCTGTACACTGTCGCCGAGACACTCCGAGGCCGGGTGACTGCGAGACTGTATAATATGGTATATGGGTGTATAAACCCTTAACGAAGCCCAAACGCACTTGTTCAAATCAAATCAAATCAAATCATCTTTATTTGTGAACACAGGTACGGTACGGTGTTCTCCCCGTCATTGCGATATTTTTTTTATTCTGAGACCTTACTAGGAACCTACGGAAACTACTACCTACTACTACTAAGTTACGGAGATATTGGAGGGCAAAGTTCATGTTGTAACTTTCCTTTGAATGGCTCCATGTCATCTGTACTGTTCAATGCACCCGTCAGCATAATGTTTTGAGTATGTCATATTGAGTCCCGCGAGAGCAGCGGTGGCCCAGTGGTAGCGGCCCCGACTTACCTAGGCAGGCGCATTACTCTGCGTAGTTTATTTTATCACCGCTACCGTCAAAAACGGTGAAGGAAAACATCGTGAGGAAAACGACATATCATAGAACTAAAAATTCGAAGACATGTGACATCTACCAACATGTGTGGATTACAGCCCACTCCCTCTCATTGTAAGGAGTCCTGTGTCTCAGCAGTGGGCACACTATAGGCTGATGATGTCGATGATGTTGAGTCCTACCGTAAAACTTAATTTTTAACCCCTGAAAAAAGGGTGTATTCCCGTTGTCCCCGTAGGCCGTGTCCCCGTTAAAGGGGACAAAGGGAATTTAATAAAATAATTAAAATTACTTCCCGTTGTCCCCGTAGGCTGTCCCCGTTAATTTCTTGTATTATATGCTTTTCAAATTATGCCCGTTGTCCCCGTCGAGTTAAAATTAGAAGTGGGAGTGCCTTAATAGAGAGAATATTGCATGAATATCCCTATACAAATGAAATGGAACTAATGACTATATTATATAAAAAAAAACGTAATATCTAAATAATAGCTACACATTTTACAATCCTTAAATTTGAAAGTAAGAAAAATTCTCTCTACCGCTACAGAACAAAAGCTTTTAGTGTTGATAAGACTATTTTTAATGACGTGAAACATGTTAAAGTGCCATCAATCCTGACTACTGTGAGGGTAATACACGAATCATGGTGTTTTGTTCGGATGAGGCAAGAAAGAAAATGGGCGTTCTTAAGGAGCTTTTTGGTGACGGGAATTTCAAAAGTTATCCAATGCTATTCTATCAGATTTTTACTTTACATGCTGATTTAGGAAGCAATAATGAAAGTAACTCCATTAGTATATGCTTTGATGACGGACAAGAAAAATAAAAGCTACAAAATTCTTTTCTCACTTATAAGGTCACAAATTCCTAATTGGAATCCATCATCTTTTATTTGCGATTTCGAGGAAGCAACTATGTCTACTATAATGGAATTTTTTCCCGATGCAGATCTTCATGGTTGTTATTATCATTTTAAAAAATCGGTATGGAGAAAAGGTCGTGAATTAGGCCTTACCAAAACTAAAATCTTACGTCGTACAGTTGCACTTAGTGCAGTGCTTCCATTATTGCCTGAGAACCTCATAATGGAAGGGTGGTATTATATTGCTGATCAAAGCCCCGTTGACTGCCAAAGCACTAAATTTAGAAAATACATGTTGTCACAGTGGATACGCCCGGATTTTTTAAAAGTATGGTGCAGTTTTGGTAAATGGCTCCGTACAAACAACTTTGCAGAAGGTTGGCACTGTAAATTAAATAACGCAGTTGGCAAAAAAAAACCCACCCAATTAAAACTGCTTACGGTTTTAAATCAAGATGCCAATGTATTCAGCGTTAAAACCAAACAATCACCAAAACGCTGCACGCATAATTCGATTGAGATCGACAACTTTATAACAGAGGTACAAATGCAACTCATTAACTACAGGACACTTTCTTGAAAAACTCCGATAGTATTTTTCGTTTATTTATTATGTTTAAACTTTAAGTTCAATCCTATTTTTGTTTTTATTATCTAAATTGTTTTTACACAGGCTGCACTAAAAGTATCGGGAATGGAATATTTCCACTGTGTCTGTCATATTAAAATCTTTTTAATTGAAAACTCCTTGGTTTTAAGAATCGAATACCATTTATCTATTTAAGTAAATGAAGATTCTCGGTCTTGTCACAAGGTTTTGTCAAACTTGTTTAGTCGTTGAGAAAATGGAATTGACTCGAGAAAATTCAAGAGCGATGATTTATTATGACTTTCGAAGTGGTTTTAACACAAAGACAGTGTGTTGACCGGATGATTTCTGCATTTCAATTTTTTTAATTACTTTATGGGTAGCTGTTATGTTGATTGTATGAACTAAACTTTTGTTGATTTCGATTTAAAAATCTACATGTATGCTACACATACATACATAATTCCAATTAGGAATTTGTGACCATAAAAGTGAGAAAATAATTTTGTACATAACGGGGACAACGATACGTGAAATCTTAACAGTCCGTTGTCCCCGTTGCCCATATGTACATAACGGGGACAACGGTAAGGAATTATATGACGTGCTGATGTCCCCGTAACGGGGACACGGATTACGGGGACAACGGGAATACATCGAAAAAAGTCGTTAATTACAAATATTTTTTTGGTGTGGAGTCACTTAGTTTGATGTACAGAATGCTTGATTGGCAGCTTCGTGAAGGGTCTGTTTACACCTTGTATAGGAGTATTAATTAATGTGCAGCCACCTTTACAACTTCATTTAGTAAAATATGTGTAACTTCGTATTATTAAATTTAGTGGCATCCTCCACTTGATGGAGGTAAACAGGACGCACGACACAAGGATTGATTATATTTTGCACTAATTGCATTCTATAAAGTATGACGTTAGAGAAGGAGTTACCTTGTTGGTGAAAGTTGGGGTGGTTTTCGCGATTATACGTACTTTAAAAGGTATAGGTATAATGCACAAAATTTTGGACTAAGCAAGTTGTGCTAACTTTCTTTATCTAGATGGGAAGTTGGAAGAAGAGGAGCACGGCTGTGAAAAAAAATATGGGCTGGTGTAAAAAAATAACAACTTTTACAGATTCCACTGGTGATTGTTCAATCAATTTACATTTATTCAACAAAACAATCACACGGAAATGATCTTTTCTATAAAAATCATATTATAACACAGACTTAAAAGTAGGTTACCAAGTTAAAGAGGCTTATATTTTTCCATCTTCTTAAAGGTATATCGCATTCAAATTACTTGAACAAGAATCGGATAAAAACACAAAACCACCAGGTTTCGGGTTTAGGTGAAGCAGGAAGGATAATAAATAAAACAAAAACATTTGAGGAACGAGCGAATTTTCTTCAAGAGCACATTATCTTCGAACTCAGTCGATGAATATATTTTAAGAAGAACAAGTTTATGAATTTTTTCACAACTTCCTTGAACGCCCTCGCAACAACGCGTTTGAATTAAAATCGCTACGTTTTTGAAAACAGTGACGGGTTTTCCTCAATAGGCCTTTGTCAATTTGAATTTTAATAGATGTTTAACGACTTTAATATCTTATGCCTATGGTAGGGAATCAATAGACAGGTTAGCACATAGAATAGACTATAGGTACTTTATTGTACACCAACATTTAAACACAACTGTTGTACAATATTTTTAATTTCACATCATAATCATTACACATCCACATAATAGGTCATTTCAAGACCTAATTTTAAATACAAATATGACATTATTAGATTATCTATGTGTATAGTAGTATTACAAAAAATATTGTTAATTTGTAAGCAAATATTGATCAATGTTAAAGAAAACAACAATCAATCACAATATTCATTAATTTTCTGCCTTGTATATCAACCCAAAATAAGAAAAGCAGCTTCACACACTGACCATCTAAACAAACATTCAACCTTTAACGCATACCAAACCGTCACAGTTAATAAATCACAAAGACAAAGATATTAAGCCCAAACATCGAGAACAAATGTTTGCTTAATTTTAATTTCACGCTTGCAAAATGCAGCTATAAATTAAGATAGCGGTGACCAAGTGATTTATGAGTGTGGAGGAAGCTTTAGACACTAAAAAGATTTGCACAGAAAATCGACTCAATGCAACAAACGAAAAAAGGTGCGTGGACACAAGACTCTTGGCCACGAGGTACCTCGTGGCCAAGAGTCTTGTGTCCACTTACTTACACGGTCAAACTAAAGGTAAAAAAAGGAAAAAAGACTTTTTTCCAAAATAATTTATACCGACTTCCATAAAACACCAAAAGTTGTGTTTTTTTTTTGAAGCTTTAGTTCATTGCGATGTGTTTGATAACTACAAATCACTTCCACCAGTGGTAGGTGTGAAGCGTACAGGTCGCGTTACAACTCAGGTTGCAGATGTCGGAGAAAAAACAATCAAGCTAAATTGAGAGTGGGCTGGCCACTTAGCACAAATGCACCCGGAGAGGTGGGTAAAGATCAGTCGGATGCCTGACGGAGGAAATCGCCGTCGAGATAGACCACGACGGCGAAGGTGGTGTTACGATCTGGTGGCCTACCATGACGGCTTTAAATATTATTGTTTTATTCCTTTTCCAGTGTGGGAAACAGATGGCGCTAGACATCCTGTATAGCTCCGTCTCTTTAATACACTGGAATATTGTATTAATTTAATACTGCTTTAAGACGTCATGGTAGGCCAGCAGCTTTTGTTTGCGTGGCGAACATAGCCAGATATCGCAAAAGATAGAGAGGTTTGGAAGGAGAACGGGAAGGCCTTCGCCCAGCATTGGGACAAATGACAGGCTAACAAAAAATTGACTGGTACTAAACTTCAATGACTAAACATAGAATCCAGAATCGAAAATAGCTGCGTGCGCTTTCTTTCACTGATTGCATGGACCTTTACTTCTGAAACATTTCATGCTATATGTTGTTAACTGTATTCTTGTAACCAGGACAAAGAGTCGGTTGTGCTATCTTGTCGATATGAGTAAGGCCTTGTGAAGGACGTGGATAATTTATGAAGTTGCAACTTTATTATCCTTCTAAGTTATTTTGTAGGAAGAACACGCTAGAGGAAACTTGAATAAGTAACTTGCTTATAATCATTATCATCTTCTTCTTTCTCGTACATCTATTCAAACTTATTTGATATCGAAGTAGCAATGAAGCATATCTTTTTCATCAATTTAGGTATTCGTCTCTCGTCATCGTTGTTCATCTACTATTAGCTGTCTTATCAGTTGTCACCCCCAAGCCAAATACAATCAGTCCTAGAACTGAGTGAACGTTTCGAGCAAACCCCTACTTTTCGGGGTATAATTGTTCCTGTTACTGATCGACTTGAGCTCCTAGGCATGGAGTTGACGTCCAGTCTCAACTTCTGCGCCACCATTGATTACAAAGTCCAAACTACGGCCAAAAAGCTGGGCAACCTAAAATAGAGTGAAGCGATGCTACAGGCCTGTACAGCTTTTAACACTATTATTATAAAGCACAAGTTAGATCCTACATGGAGTATTGTAGCCACCTTAGGGATGGCTCCGCTAAATACCAGCTTGACGCGCTTAAGATTCACAGCTTGGCTCATGGCCCCGCAAGGTTACCTGCTTGGCGGTTTTTCTAAAGGTTAGACTTCGGTGACTGTGCCCAAGAACTCCACGACCTCATCCCACCGGCCTTCCACTATCGGACACCTAGACGCACTGCAAGTTGTTGTTATTTTACCAATTCGCACTAAGCGTTTTTAACGTCTCATAACGCGCACAGCAAAGGAGTGGAACTCTCTGCCTGCGCCTGTATTTCCGAACGCTTACAACTCTAATCTCTTCAAAGTTAGAGTGAACATGCTTCTTCTGGGTAAGCTTTTACCATCGTTGACTTTATTTCTGTCATCTCTTTCTTTCTTTTTTAAAAAACGTCTAGGAATTTCTCCTGTATCGTGGGTGCGTTTACAAACATTTAAACTAACATACACAAACAGCCAGACCCGGAACAACTATCTGTAGGCCATACATATATTTGTTCCGTGCGGGGATCGAACCCGCGACACGCAGCGCAGCAGTCGATCGCACAACCACCGCGCCAACCGTGCCGTCTAACCTAGACTAGAGTCAAAAAAACCCATCTCAAATAAAAAAAGGTGATAGCTATTTTTTTTAAATTACATCCCTTTTATTTGTAGTTATCTAAAGTAGCTCACTTATCTAAAAAGTAGTTAGGAAGTTATATTTTAAATGTATTTAAGGAAAATCTGTAAATAAGCCTATCTCACGTAAATTCTATAAAATCAAAGAACAAAACAGTTTAGTTTCAGCTAAAGCTAAAAGAGGCCAAATATAAACTTCCTAAAGTGTTATTTCCTCGGTTATTATTACTGGCCTATAACAAAGAATGTAGGTCATGCACATTTTAAGAACTGCCCGAAAAGAGAGGAAACCGTTCGCTTGAACCACATCCGATGTTAATTGATCAGAATGGGTACCTCTTGGCATTTTCAAAGTGGAACAAACTCAGTCTTAAAATACTAGCAAAAGTTGAGGAAACGCATGTGAGTGCCAACAATTTCCGCAATTCCAAATGTTGAGTCAGTTTGGTTTAGTAGAACAATAATTCTGCCATGCAAACTCATTTTATGGAACTAACAATCCACCATTTTTAAAATGGCCTATGTAATCTAATAGTAATATACTGTTAGTTGGACTTTACTTCAAATAAATTTCCTTAGTGATTATGTTGTAATTAATATACATATTTATTCGATTATGTTTATACTTTCCGCCACGATAAGATATATTTTTTGTAGACAAAAAACTTCTTCAATGTTACTTAGCGACAATTCAATCAAAAACAAGTAATCCCAAATTCAATCAACTCAAAGAGACATACTTGTTGTACGGAACTAACGGGCAATTTCACTTGGTCGGGTTATAAGTTTGCGATATAAAGCTCTGTCGTCTTATATTTTGTAGTACTGGAATGCGTTTGACTAACTGGAACATAAATATTTCGGCCTCCATTCGACTTTCGAATGCGTTTCAGTTTGTTTGTTTTGTTTTCGCGGAATAACTTATCATTTGATCGAAAGGTTGCGAACTCCTCGATGTGTTACAAAATGTATATGTTCTCGTAGTGGGAAGTCTTTTTCAGGGTCGAACTGACCGGACCAAATCATTCAACCGCACGTGCGGGCTTAAACGATTTTGAATGTATTGAAAGCATCAAGCAAAAATATTATAAGCAGATTTCTGCTACTACATTATTTTTGCAGTTATTTCACCTCTGGCAGCAACCCAACTGCAACCGTATCGCAATTTGTATAAGGATCACTGTTATTTTGAAAATGATGCAACATCCGACCTGAAAATTGTAGCACTATAACACCGATATTACCAACTTTTACCTTTAAATTCCAGGAAACTTCTCCTTTGCTAAAACAATGCAGTATTCGGTCTTACAATATCTGATCTCACAAAGTATTTTATTACATATAAAGCAAATATGTCTCCCGTTTCCGAATTCTCTCGAAGACACAGACCATCTTCGATATTGCACATACTGCAGTGACAGCATAGATATATACAGAAGATCGGCTCCTACACAACAGAAACGCACGCAAACGTAGACACTCTTCGCGTAATCATTTCACAGTTTTTAAATTCGATTTTGGTTTACTATCAAAATCAAAGTGATTTTTATTCTCGTTGGAATAGAGCTGCTTGAGGATTGCTGCTTGAGTGGCTGTTTGAGATAAAGCTGTAAAAGGACTTTACAGCTTAAGCTGGACAGGCCCACTAAAATCTGTGTAGATCATTCCTAAAAAGACCATCCACTTATCTGCGTGATCCTCACATGACTTGATCACGATCATCTCGGTGTTGCTTCTCGGAGATGTTGGATGAGAAACCAACCAACCTCATCTATGTTTGAAACATAATTTATTTTTAGTAAAACCCAATTTATAGTGCAAGTGCACTTGCGAAACTCGATTCTAGCATTCGTCGTATCTTATTCGTACGCATCAATATGTGTGTGTATGCCTGCATTTTCACTCGGTCCTGCATCCTACTGGCCTTCTTCATCTATCTATTTTGTGCTGAACAGTTCCGAGACAAAGTTATGGGTCATAACTCGTTTATCGACCCTATCGTTGAACACCGGATCAGACTTGCAGTTCACCCTTCTCATATTTTGTATAGAAATACTGACACGTGTACCAAATGGGGCATTGTGACTAGATGTTACAGCTCAAAGTGCATTTGTCGTTTACTCGTTTATAGGTCAACGCAAAATTGGTTGTGTTTGCTATTACTTTGGATTTATTTTTTGGATTTGTTTTGTATTATTTCAATACTGCTACATCATCATTTCAGCCGAAAGACGTCCATTGCTGGACATAGGCCTCCCCCAACGCCACATTGACGTAAGGGGGTTTTGCCATAATCGCCACGCTTGGCAGGCGGGTTGGCGATCGCAGTACGATTGTTACAAAAGCACAGAGAACGCTGCTGCCCATTCTCTGGTAAGTCCCTTAGTTGCCTCTTACGACACCCACGGGAAGATATGGGATGGTGCTATTTTTTACGTCCGAAACCATACAGAAAATTTCAATACTTACTTTTGTGGTAAGTAGTAAATGCGCGTCGGTTCGACTGTTTTACTCTTCTTGTCATATGGCATGGTGTTCACGACGACTGCCTAAGCCATTATTAAACAATTCATATATGATATAAGATTAATTCTGCCTTGTATAGTCTTTTCATCACTCGGATGCGGAAGACAGAAAAGTATTATTACTAAGTTTGGGAGTTGCCTCTGTGCCTTTGGACAGAGGTGGTCTGCGATAGGCTTAGTTTATGTCTTTGAGTTCCTCTTTTCAACATCGAAGGGTGACAAATGACAATAAATAAAACATACTTAATAATGTGCATTACTTTAATATTAAATCGATGTACGACATAAAAAGTTATCAGTACACAGATATTTATTAGTTTTACAATTAAAAATATTAACTAACGTGATCTGGATAGGTTTTACAGTCAGTCGTTTTGAAAATATTGTTTTTTCACTCGACTGTGTTAATTTGGGCGGTAATTTATACTTCAGAAATTATTATTAAAATAGCATTAATGTAAAATTATTAACATCAATTGGAAAAAAAACTATAATCATAATAAAAAAAATTGCCAGTAATTAACGTTACAATTTTTCTCAAAATAAATTAGGCGGTTTTAAATGCAACCCGATCGCATAAAGTGCACCCCAGACATAATATGGCACCGGCTGAACGCAGCAATGGCATGAAAACAGGATTTACAATCGGAGCGTTCTATTCTGTTGCAGTATCTTATAGGTACGACGTTTCATGTCATAAAGTATGGTGCTTTTATATGACAATGCCTTTCATCTATAAATTGCCCTATCACAAGTTTTGTTAAAAATTAGCTTATGTATTAAATATAAAGTAAGTAAAGAGCTTTGTTACCTAATGATAATAAGGCTCTTTACTTACTTTAAACATCAAAAATACTTTAGTACAATTAAAACAAGATAATTTTGCTATTGACACCGAAACTCAATCACGAACCCAACCTGATAAAAGATCCCAGAGTCAATAAATTAACTTGGACCCTTTAAACTAATTAAGCACACGAGCGAAATAAAGCTTGAAAACCGAAATCTCAGCCTCGATAAAATCTATTTCCAGTTGAAGTAGCTAGAGCTAAGGCAATTTCCTGGTACCCAACAATTGGTACGGTAGCAAATCTCCGCTTAGAAATAATCCGGTTATTCGGTACATCGACAGCGATAGATAGTCACGGAGAACATTAATTGGTCTGCGAACACGTCCAAGTCTCGTACGGTAGGAGAATCACAGTCACCTAATTTGTGACGTGGCGTCTAACAAGCGGTTGCCGGAACTTTAGTTGCAATTTACGAGTTTTTAATTGGAGTTATAAGGATAAAAAGGTGTTACATGTGAAATTGTGAAGACGGAATTTTCCTTTCTCGTTTTTATGATGAAAATTTCGCTTTGAGAGCTGTTGGTAATTGAAAATTGGCTTTAAATGAGCTACCAAATTACCAGATTATAAAAAAGTTGGGGTAGAATTCAATTTTATTTCGAATTCTTGACGTCAGTTTTTTAATTGTTCTGTATTTAAATAATAATACAATAAAAATTATAATTTTTCGTTTTTGTCGTTAGATGTTATGCTCCAAGACAATTTAGACAAAAAAGAGGAAAGGAATAATAAGTAACTGAGTATTTCAACACAAAGATTGTTTATATCTATTTCAAAATAGACATAGAACAATCAGCACAGACACCTACAAGTAACATTGTAGTTCCAAGATATATTCTGACAGCTAACTAATATCAAATGAAATTCAAACACACAAATGGCGTCACATGTCATATTAAATCCGAATGTACACTGCTGCATGTCCGTAATTGTTCACAGATATGTTTCACTAGTCAGATCTCGTTAGCGCCTGGTTAGAATAGTTCTGAAGTATCTTGTAACCACTCTACACTCACCTACGATGAACAACGAAACTACGATGTCTCGATGACGAATCTTTAGACATGCTCGAGACATCGTAGTTAATTTTGCTATGAATATTATTTTTGATTGCTATAAATTTAAATGTATAAGAGTGATCGATAAATGTTACCTACAAAGCGATAAAAAAACAAGCTTTTTGTTGTTTTTTCCATCAATTAGTCGTCGACAAAGTTCAAACACAATACGGACAAAAAACATTGGAAAGAGAAATTACATCATGTTTCTGGGATATTTTATATTTTGGTTAGGTTAGGTTTGGTTTGGTTAGGTTGTGTAAAGTGCAAGATAGTTTGATCTGACAAATAAATAGGTATCAAATGACTAAAATTCATACACAATTTCCAAATGCCAACTTCTCTGCTTGCCCTCAATTGTTTCACAAGTCGAATCTCGTTAGCGCTTGGTTAGAATAGAACTAGATTATCGTGTAACCAGACATCCATTAGATATTGTAGTTGATATCTTTAGCACATCGAGTGAATACGTGTTACAACGTTGTTGTGTAGTGTAACAACGTTGCATTTGCACTAAAAATACTTAGTTGACTATACATCGGAGAGATGAGAGCAATAAAATGTTGAAGTTATGGCAAATGTATCCATGTTCCTTGCGAAGATCCGATAATTGGGCAACAAAACATAAAAAGAAATGACTATAGTTGTTTGGTGCTTAGCTACTTAGATAATAATGTTGTCGTTTATTGTTTCGTACAAAAATAATAAGAAGTACTTGATTTCCTATTTAATATTTGTAAGGTTATTACGATATCTCTATATCCTTCAGCATTGACAAGACGAACAAGAATGACAAAGAACCCAAACCGTGCCGAATTTGTCCTAATTTCCGCACTGGCCAAAATTTAAAATCGGGGCCCTCGTAATTAAAATTAAAATAATGACTCATTTACAACTATAAATGTCGTGTTAAGCTTAACTTTCCCGCCAATGCAAACCAAATCTATGACAGGAGTAATGTAACTGGACAACTGGACATATTATCATAAATTCTCCCCCTCACAATTGGAGTTTACAGCTCGTTGTCAGAGCAGCTAACTGTGCCATATCCGTCGAGCAATTAACTAGCCTTATTGCTCGAGTTTGTATTTGCATCGTTGAGTTCTAGGTTTGTGATTTCATCATTTTATTGCTCGAAATTTAGTTGAATTAGTATCTGTTTTTGCTGTGAGCATTGATTGCTTTGCTAATATTGTCATCTTCTATTACGTCTGAGATAGTTGTGTATTAGGTATTACGAGCTATAAGCCTTACAGTGTCATATTCAATGAACAATTAACTAAAATTATTGCTCGAGTTTGTATTTTCATCTTGGAATTCTAGGTTTGTGATTTCGTCATTGTATTGCTTGAATGTACTGGCATTTGTCATTGTTTATGTTTGGATGTCATCTTCTATTATGTCTGGGATTCTTGTACTTTTGGGACTTGGGATTTAGTCAATACCTAACTGTGACATATGAGACGAGCTATTAATTATAGCCTCATTGTCCGACTTTGTATATACATCGTTACTTTCTAGGTTTGTGATTTCATCATTGTATTGCTTGTATCTACTTGTATTTGCATTGATTTCATTGTTAGTACTATCTTCTGCTTTGTGAGTACCGACTTTTAGTCAGGTATGACCAAAGTAAGGAATCTCATTCCGATATTGACTTCTGAAGTCTACTAGAAACCTTTCAACCCCAATAACTGTACCACCCAACATGCGATATTAATGTTTATCAAAGTTAATTTGTATAAATTAAACTAATTTTCAAAATTAGCCCATTTAGCACAGTCGGGTCATAATTATAAAATGAAATATAAACTGTAACACTATTTACCAACCAATTCAATTAAAATTCCGTAACTAGTAGACACAAAAAGCAATTACCAATAATACGAATCAACAAACAGTAATAATTAACTCCATATTTGCACATCTGTCACCTATTATAATTAGCTATTTGATTGACGAAATGGCACAAATAATTAAAACTACGAACAGAATGAAATTAGTAACTATATCTAGCAATGAGTGACATACAAACAAAGGATGTAAATATTATTTATTACGTACTTAAAACAAATAGTTATGAGTAGCATCTTGAAACAAAAGACATAAAATTGAAGGAACATTTTGAGCTACCAAAGCAATTTGCACGAGAAATAAACGTATACACCATGTTAAACAAACAAATAAAGTTTTTTTTTTACTTTTAGCACGATCCTGACAGGAGCTGGCATGAAACCAAAGTACTATAACCCCGCGTGGCTGGCCAAACAGTGTGATTATTATGCAGGAATTCATATAACTGAACACACAGATTAACAATACAATAGCATGAAACTATGCCCAACTCCCTCGAGAAACACTGTGAATACAGAAATGAACACACTGATTCGTTCGACATACAAAACAATTCGTAGTTATCAAAGGTCAACACAGTATAACAAAGTTCTGCTAACAACGATCCATCTCTCAATTCACAACGGAGGAACAACCACACTGTCTTTCTGTGTCTACAGTTGGAAAACTGCTCGCAGTACAATAGGAAAGTTTTCAATTAATATCACAGTTTCCGTATTTAAAAGTAGAACATTACAAACTTCACTAGTTAGTCCGTGAACTATATACACTCCACTACACGATTTAACTAGAAACAGTAAGTTCTGGATACGTCCGAGCACTGGCTTTTGTCTTGTTGTCACCCGAAGTAGTACTGGGCGTTCGAATATCGATATAGACTCCTTGTGTTAGGGTCCGTTTCAGTTTGTATTTGAACTCTTGGCAGAGTTTTGACCGCAACTCCGCGCCCTAACGTGCCATGCGGCATAGTTCGGAGAGGCATTTCTATGGGGAATTCGGCCACCTGTCCGTACATATTAGTACTCACATGAGGGTACGTATTGGGTACTGGTCGGCCGACATACTTATTGATTTTAGGACTTAGAGCCACATTGGAGTATTGTATATCTTGCTTCATCCCCGAATCAACTGTGTCGACGGGTCCAGATAGACTAGTTATGTTAATATCGTTGTCAACTTCCGATATGCTGTCGTTGAATCCGTTGGGAATCTCCGTGGTGGCTGATACGTCTGGACCTTTTGGTTGGTCGGATGTTTGTTTGGTCATTACGCAGCGTATGATGCCTAAGATGATGCAGAGGAGAAGGCTTCCAGCGACGCCAGCAATGATGTATACGTACATGATGTCGAATTGATCTGTGAAAGAGAAAGAGTTATCAATTTCATGTCAGTGCACCCCGGTAAAGTCTTCTAACTTTTATATCTTTGAACCATTTATCAGGTTTTTAATGCAAGCACACAAACTGGGTGAGACGTTCGTTTATCGAAGCGCTTCTGTCGTGACAATTCAGATCTACATTCTGATCGATGTATTTTTATTCTCTGACATTATCTTTACTATTTGGTGTTTTTTAGTGAAAATCGTGACCCTAAGTCAGAAGAGGCCCGAATTCCAACTAGAGATTAATAGGGTCATCACCGCTGAAGTAAATGGGAGATCATTTCAACCAAATAAATTACAGGCTTACAAACGCTATTCTATTTACTCAGCTTTACAAAAGGTCACAGATATTACAAAAGAAGCATTATTGTAATTAATTTGGGCAATACTAGCTTTGTATAACGGGTTAAAACAAATAATATAATTATTAATCATCATAAGAATTAGGCTTAATTGTTTCGCTTTTAATAATGCTTTTAGTGTTATTAAAATAACAGCACAGTTTCTAATAAGAATCATAAACGCGGATACAAACAATAATGACAAAATAATAATAAATTGTTGTTTGAAAAGACTTATTAAATCCGTTTTATGCTGATCTTAAGCCTGTATAATAATTCTTAAACAATATAATATTGGCTCAACACTTATCTTTGTTTAGACAAGGTAAGTAATTATGCATATTGCCGAGTCCTGTATGTAAACTTGGGGAAGCAAACTGCGGAATTCAATAGGGCCTTGAAATAATTCCCAGGGTTGGGAGAAGCTATAAATTATGGAGCAATATAATGCTTAGTGTGTGTTGAACTTGAAACTTCATTGTGTTAGTGTTTCCTTCATGGAAATTGAGTTTGAGTTGGAATTTCTGATAAGCATGTTCTAGAACGGGATAGAGAAATGATGGAAGACCACCAACGGTGGACAGACGATCTCATTAAAGTGGTCGGAAGAAACTGGATAGCAATAACACAAAACCGTAAAGAGTGGAGTTTGGAAGAGACCTGTAGGTCCATTTATTAAGAGAGGCTGAGTGTACTCGGCACTGGGTGGCCAAGCGTTGAAGAAGTAAATGTTCTAGAATCAAACCAAGCTGAGTATTCAGCTGCATCCGATTAGACTGGAAGCCGACCCCAACATAGTCGGGAACAGGCTAGGCAGATGATGTTTGACTTTTACTGATATGATGAGTTCAGGAAACAGAATCTACCATCTTAATAAAGTTAAAAAGAAGATGAAGATGATGAAGTCGTTGAAAGTCATATAAGATTTTAAACTGACATGGTCACTAACACTATCAATAACACTTGTAACGGGATATTTACCATGTTTATTATTTGTTTTGAGTTCCCGTTTCTTTTTTTTTTTGCTTTCAATTGGCTCGCTTCGCGCGCTTGACCACTATCTCACTTGATGGTAAGCGATGATGTGGTCGACGGTGAAGCACGCTTGCCTAGAAGAAACCTATTCACTTGACTTCACTATTTCGGCGCTGTTGCAAACGCCATGACAAACAACAAATAAAAACACCAAACACAAACATGGTAAATATCTCGTTACAAGTGTTATTGATAGTGTCGTTGAAGGTCGTTTTGATTGTTGAAGTTGTGTTGTGTTATCCAATTTTAATTTAAAGTTAGATGTTGTTCCACCTGCTGAAATTAATTTGACAACGAAAGAAAAGGTTTGTGTGGTTTTGTTAAAATCATGCACAAGCGCGATCTATCACTACTTTGGGGGTCTGTGACCCTATGAGACAAACTTGGGAACCAATACTAATTTAATATGTTATGAAACACTGCTAATGTGGTTTCATTGTTACTTCCACATGAGTTTAAGATTTATAAACGAAATTGTTTATCGAAATTAAATAAAGACTAAAAAACAACGTATATTTTTTATTACAATCATTATTGAAACCAGGACTTATTATATGAATATAAAACTGAAATCGCCAACTCGTCTTGAGCAAACATGGTGATCAATGCTCGTGCCTTCTCTACAAGGTGTTGTTTTGCATTCTCGTTAAAAGTCAGGAGGTTATAACAAAAGACATAAATAATCAATTTAAATTACGGTACCTAGTTAATTTTAATAAACGCTGCATTTTTTTTGTTGTTTAAATTTGGCAGTACGAGTATTTCAGAATAACCGCCTTAACGTCATTTAGGGAATAAGAAATTATATAAAAAATGTTGTAGCGAGGATCAGACGGGCCGCGTTTAAAACCCGGTTGTTTCCTCTTACCGATTTCCGTAAATAAGAAAAATAGTTAACCATGTTATTATTGATTCGGGTCGAGAATCATTAGCATAGTTACCTCCTTGAATGTGACGAGGATGCAAAACAACAGCCTGTATATGAGAAGAAGCCTTTAATAAATAAATAAATATAAAATAATAGTAAAACGCTGGTATTATTATTATATTGGTTCTGTCGGTTATATTCTACCGGTTATCCAGGTTATAATGAAGATTAAACAATTCCTGAGGTTTGGCTAAAACCCGAAATTGGTAGTAAACGTGAAAATTATGGGTTTGAGGAATTCAAGAGAGCATTACATTGTAATTAACTCATAAAAGAGACAAGAGACTATTTAAAGGCGGAATCTGAGACATCAATAATATGGTTGGTGTGTATTATCTATGTTTAGGGTGGGAAATCATCAAATGACTTCTCCCGTTCTGGGCGGAGCGGAAGGGAGTGTCAGACTTGACTGACTAAAACCCATCCATGTTCCTTCTTAGCCCTTTGTGTTCCAGGGCCAGGGTATCTCTTTCGAACAACCCGCAGCCCTGGCAGGCATCGGCCCTCTCGGACCCCTTCCGACTTGCTGACATCTCCTTGTGGTGCGCGTGGAACATAAACGCGCCGTCGGCACGGCCTGTCGTCATTATCCATGTCTTGTCTTGGTTCTGCTTTGGCCGAGAATAACATTCGTAGGAAAAGGAGTAGTTGCTTGTATACCACATAACGGTAAAAGGCGTCTCATTTGATGGATCAATGACCTGGCGACGGCCTTGGAAAACGGCTTAATGCGAGACTAGTTGACGAGGCAAAAGCTTGGGGGAGGCCTATGTCCAGCAGTGTAGGTTTTTTCAACTGGTTTGATTGTTGTGTTGATTACATTATGGTCGACGGTACCAGTCTTCACACAAATTAATATTTTGACAAATAATGTGAAAACAGTTTTTTTTAAAGTAAGCTATTAAAAGTTGACTGCTTCAAAACATTATTTATCAAAAGACTCATGTAGGTATCAAAAACTGCTCTGAGTTGTTTCACCGAACTTTTATAAAATGAAGCGTAAAATGTTATACAAGTGAAATATTCCGCCATCTTGAAATTAATTAACACGGGAGTTGTGAGAGAAGTAATCAGAGAAATTGATACGCGTAGGCAGATGCAATCTGGAAATTATTTCAATTAGTTGATTAATCTCCGTTGGGAGCTTCCCCAAATACATTTTTGGTTGATGATAAGGTAAATTATGCTAGTGGACCAAACAGGGCGATGAAAATCTTTGGAAAGTCCCTTAGTCGCCTCTTACGATACCCACGGGAAGGAATGGGATGGTGTTATTCTTTACTTCCGACACAATACAGAACCTGTACGTCCGACACCATACAGAACATCATCATCTGAATAGACTTTTTTCCAAGTATGTTGTTGGGGTTTCCAGTCTAAACAGCTGATGTAGGTAGGTGAATACCGGTATTTTACAAGGATTGTCAACAAGTTATCTGACCTTTACAATCCGGTTACCGGGTAACAAGTTATCCTTTCTTTGTATGACTTGCAGGCTTTTTTCCGGACTAGTAACGATTGTCAAAGATCTACAAATGACATCCAGGACCAACAGCTCAAATTGCTTTCAGCGGTACGGAGAGGTTTTGGTATGTAATGGATTGCCACACATCCCTGAGACCGAGCTCGACAAGCGTAGCTTTGACTTAGGTAGGAGTGGCTGTTATTATCATGTCACAAGTATTAAGATTATGAAGTAAATCAATTCTATGGACTGTTTCTTATCAACCCGCATCGGGCCCACTTGTTGTATTGTAATACCTCGCAGTGGCTGTAGCCACTTCCTCTCATAGAGAAAAGGCCTGTGTCCCAGCAGAGAGATCATTATAGGCTGATTATGTTATATTGTATTGTGTGTTGTGTTGTGTGTTGTGTTATTGTGTTGTGGTTCCTTACCTTCTTTTGGTAGATGATGCCTTGGTGGCGACGCTGAAGGCTCATCTCTGTTGATGCTAGTGATGTTCAGGCTAGTGGACATGGAAGGTCGCTGCGGTGGCACTGCTGCTACGGCTGGTGCAGGAGGCACCGCTGACTCTCCCCACCAGCGGTCATTGGTTTCATCTGAGAGAGAAGTTCGAATGAATATCACATTTTGTAGGTTGGATTGTTTGGTTGTGTTGTAGGGGGCAAAAATTTATAAGACTACTGTTAGATTTGATACACAGATTTCAAAAAATAACTGAAGACTATCCGGTCTTTCCAAGTGGTATCGTACGTGGTTAATTACTATGTTCTGGAATTTATGACGGCTCTATGTATAATACTATTATTCAGCTGCATCCGAGTAGACTAGTAGCCACCCGCGACGTATATAGGATAAGGCTCTTCTGATAACGATGACTAAAAGCCTTTTCAGTATTATAATTTCATCAAGTGAAAAAGCATGCCACTTTTTCGTAAAACATTTCCAATTTAAAAAAGCCTTGCTAGTTCGAAATTTAACAAAATCTAACTTCCAAAAATACTAAATCGGAATATGATGAAAAAATTTTGTGAAGTAAACCCAATATTTGCTTCCCCTTCACAAATATAACAGACGAAACTATTCTCAAAAGGTTTTTTACCATTGAGACGGGTTCTTCAAAGAAACGAAAAATAAATTGAGATATTGAGAAACAGTGAACGAGATTGATACGGAATGAAATATGGAGATATTTCAGTCAATGGAAATGCAGAAGTGAGTGTTCTGTGGCTCGGAAAGCACGTTAAGCCGTTGGTCGTGGCGTGGTTATTTGTAGATCTTTGACAGGCGTTCCAGGTTTCCACATTCCACCCGAAAATTTGTCAACCAGTCTTACCAAGGGGTATCGTATTACCCAGTACCAACTGGGTAGTGGAGGTCAGATAGGCAGTCGCTCCACGTAAAATACTGGTATTCAGCTGAATCCGGTAAAACTGGAAGCTGAACTCAACATAATTGGGAAAAAGCTAGGCAGATGATGATGGAAATGCAGAAGTGAACAGACAAAGGGTCAGGAAAGGATGCAAAACTGATTTATTCCATTCTAATACCAAAAACTAATACCACTGGTATTTGTTTCAACTCATATTTTTTTTATATTCCGAACGGATACCATTGTTTAAACTAATACCAAAACAAGTTCAAAGATATAAGGTACAGTCAGTAAAAATGCTTTGTATGTAAATATAAGACCTTTAATTGAAAAAAAAAACAGATAACTCCAAAAAAATCAAATTTTGTTAGCAAACGTCTTGTTCAATGATAAAATATCACTTAAATAATCAACTTTAATATAATTTTAGTTCCTCTCTATACCTGTATAATATTTTTTTTGCAAAAACATCAAACAGGAAGAATTTACTTACAATCTAAAAATTACAAAATATCTCAAAAAATTAACTCTTAATTTATATTGAAATTTATCTGACATAGTTATTATTAGACAGGTACGTAATTATTCACGTCTACCTATCTCATAACAACTATGTCAGGTAAATTTTTAACAAAAATAAATCACTTTTTATCTAACAATTGTAAAATATCACAGAAAATCAACTTTTTGTATAATCTAATCAGTCATTCATCACCTACATAGCAATGAATCAGCATTTTTTTTTTGCAATAATATCTAATATGAAAAATTCACTTTAAATCTAACAATTATAAAATATCACAGAAAATCAACTTTTTGTATAATCAAATCAGTCATTCATCACTTACATAGCAATGAATCAGCAATTTTTTTTGCAATGAATTCTAACCTTACCTAACAATTGTAAAATTTCACAGAAAATCAACTTTTTGTTTAATCAAATCAGTCATTCTTCACCTATATAGCAATGAATCAGCAATTTTTTTTTGCAAAAACGTCATGTATGAATAATTCACTTATAATCTAAGAATTATAAAATATCACAGAAAATCAACTATTAGTATAATCAGCTAAATGACGTGTAAATAATTTCTTATATTTCAACAAAAAGTAGCTAAACCCTTAATTTTTCTAAGCAGTGACCTACGGAGATTTTGTTTTTGAGGAGTTGGTCAGTTACGTATGTGATCCACGAATTTTTCATAATAGTTGTCTGTGCACATCGTTTTGCGGGGGGTGCGTTTGATTTATATTGAGTAACAACCACTGTTTGTAAATCTGCGTCCTCTTTCAGCACGTTCAGAAGCTGATATAAATTAGCATTCTTTGGCACAGCCGAGTTTAATTTCTTATGCCAAGATTCTACGGCATTTGTGGTTCGATGGCGTTCACCATGAACGCACCAAATGTCTACAAAACTCTCGTTCTCTAGCCATTGTGACACCATGTAGTCATTAAATGTTTGAATGGCGTCAGTATCAGGACAGTCTTCCATTATGTAGCACCATCCTTCTGATATGAATTTACGAGGAAGTAAAGGCAGTAAAGCTGAAAGTCTTACATGTCTTTGGGTGATAGCATCTTTTGTCAGATCCAACTGTTTTGCTTTTTTCCATACATTTTTGGAATAATGAAAGTAGCATCCTTTAATCACAACTGACGGAAAAACAATTGTAATGGCGTTCATTGCGGCTAGTTCAAAATCTGTTAAAAATTTTACGGGTTCCCACCCAGGAATGTTTTGTTTCAAAATTTCAAATATTTTTTTGTATATTTCTTCTGTTTTTTTGTTAAGTAAAACATAAATAAGAGGAACTATACGAGTGTGATCTTCGTCACTTCCCAGATCTCCGTGGATAGTATATAACTGCACAAAAGGCCCAGGGGTGCAATCGAATGTTCCGTCGCTTTCAAAAAATTTAATGCTCGGAATTATCTCTAGTTGATTTGGACTGACCAAGATTATTATTCGGGTATTGGAAGACTCATCTTTATAATCGTAAAACAAAAAATCTCTAAATTGTAATGGAACTTCTACTTCATCAATTGATTTACATTTAATTTTTTTTACACCAGCTGCGTTGTTTCTTGCATAATACAATTTTGATTTGATGTTTGCAAACGATGGGATATTTCTCACCAAATCTGATTCAGTAGCGCAGAATTGTGATTTGAATTTGTTATATATGTTTGGTATTGGGGCGAAATCAGACTTCATCACTTTATCTCTTAAATCATCCAGCTTTTTTGCCATTACATTTTTGAATTCATCGGGCTCGCAGCTATGATTTTTCTCATTGGAAATATTGCCATCCTGTGAGGACAACAAAATAGCTTTAGCAAAATAGTATAATTGTGTAAATACATACATGCCAGTACCGCGAATTTAGTTTCTATTAATAAAATATCCGATACTCAGCTGCAAATTGCAAAAAACGTACGGAAATTTGAATTTCGCGGGCTACCCTGGAGCATTCACCTTAAGCCTACCGAACGTTCGATAAAAATTCTTATTCATAATCGTTTCTTAGAGCTCCCATAACTAAACGCCACTATCGTACACAATGTTGCCATTTTGTAGAAAAATATGCGATTTTAGTCGATTTTAACGTTGTTTGCCTCTGGTCACAGAAAATTTGTCTATGCATTTTTAAACACTGTCATAAAAAACGTACACCAAGGTAAAGGAGGGAATAGTTTGAACTACCTAGTCTTTTGAACAATTTGTTGAATTTGTTATCATGCAATCTGGGAAAAAGCGGCAAAGGCCGTTGCCGTTAATACTTGTAATTCTGGTGAAGTACCACACCACCGACTAAATTAATTATAAAAGCAGCCGTTTCTTTGGAAAAACTGTACCATTTACGAAATTCTTCGTCATCCAGATAAAATGCATCGAATCTCTGCTAATACAATTTTATACGCGAACAACCACAATGCTATGTAGGGATTTTAAAGTAGGTATTTTAATACTAACTGACTGACATTGTAAACCGAACGTCAAACACGAAACAACTGATCGATGTCGGCCATTTGTTTCCCTTTTTTTTTGTTTATCTAGTGTTTTTTTTTACTCTTGCTATTCCAATTCACTTTTGACAATGGCAGAATTGTCGAACAACGGCATCGGTACTAATTGCCATTTAAAGAAATAGAATAGAATTGATGTCGGCCATTTTATTGTTAACGAACGTTTAAAGAAGGGTCATGGCTTCTTTAAATCAAATTAACTTTAATGGAGAAATAAAGAGTGTTTTTACCTCTAAAATACGATTATGAATACCATTTTTTTAACAAGCTTCCTACAAAGGCCTTATAAAGCTCCACTAATCCATTATAAATAAGCCAGTTAAACTCTATGTAAGAAGTTGGTAACATACCTTTATCTGTAAAGATCCACTGCACTCTTTAACATTCACACATCTCCAATGGGTCCATCCATTTTTATTTTCCCTTTTTTTGTGTACTGGTAACCAGCTCTCATTAAAACCAAGCCACCATTTCTTGTTATGAAAGTCAAGCTTCCTGTTTTTCCCGAAGATGTTGAGGGCTGATTATCAGCTTCCTCAGACATATCTAAAAAAAAATATATATTGTATGTAACTTTTACATTTGATTGGATTATGATAAAAAAATCAAATAATAGGTATTTTAAATAACACTAATTTTAATAAAGAGAAGTAAATTATACAAAAGAACAAATTAATATACTCACTTAATAAATAAAAATCACTGTCAATGTCACTCTGATACCAATACGCCACCGCCACCGCACGGAAATGTACTGAGGAATTTATGTAGATAAAATTTCTCTCCGAGTCAAAGCACAACATTCCAGTCACACTTGACTCTGATTGGTTGTTTCGAATTTTGGAACAATAGAGCAAACTCACCCTTTCTCGCAGGTAAAAAAAATAGCAAGATGATTCACTAAAACTACTCTTACCTATGCTAACCTTTGTAAAAATATTGGAGTGAAGTGAATTTGGAAAGTTTTAAGCATTATATTACGATTACATAAAAATATTGAAAAACAAATTTACTTTGATTAGGTTTGACTGCGCTGACTGTACCAAATTCAAGTTGTTGGTATTCGTTCGTACATTAAATTAAATTATTTAAAAAGTGGTATCCGTTCGGAATAGAAAAAAAATATGAGTTGAAACAAATACCAGTGGTATTAGTTTTTGGTATTAGAATGGAATAAATCGCAAAACTCAATTCACGTTTGCGTGTATGTTCTTGTAAATTTCAAAGAAATGAGACGCTTTTGTTCGTAATACTGCAAAGGGATATAAAGTTTAATTTACAGTGTATGCCTAGAGGTGCTCATTAAGTTTCTGGTGAAGATAAAATAAGTACTCACACTTAAATGGCCTACTGTCTTATCTTTTTTATAGGTGTTTTAAAACACTTGAATATACTCGTAAACATATCCAACACGTACGTGTGCTTAGTGCATGCGATGTGAGTGCTACCAACAACTCGAATAAGCGAAAGACTATATAGCAGACCTGAACTAGACTTTCAAAACTGTGAGTTGAAGGTTCCCCGCACACGGGCCCCCGGCCACAACCACAAAGCCACGCCACCGGCTATTTCCTGTAGTTTATTTTATATCGGGTGTAACGGAAAGGGTACATATGTTACCGGCCAAACCCGATTTCAGGCCAAACTAGTTTGTCCTAGGCCAAACCAGTTTACTGGTTTATAACTGACTCAAACAAAACATTTACAAAGCGCGTGCCCAACTTGGATGTGGCATTGCTCGCTACGCTCGCTCGGTTCGCGCGTTTATGGTTACAGTTCTAACCTAACCTAACCCCATTTAGATAGGGTGCTCTATATGATCCTGTTAAGATGAGACCCACTTTGGCCTAGGACAAACTAGTTTAGCCGGAAATCGGGTTTGGCCGGTAACATATACATACTTGAGGGTGTGCTACAGACCATCAAACTGAACATGTTGCTACATCGGACAACCATTGTAATAGCGAGAAAAATATCAGCTGCCCCATACATTTGAATAGGTATTGAAATTTTGTATGAGGCAGCAGATATTTTTTTCGCTATTACGATGTTTGTCCAATGGAGAAACATTTTCAGTTTGATGATCTGTAAGTATGCCATAATTACCCTTAAATATGTATGTACATATATACTCTTTCTGTTACAGCTGTATAACCCCAAATTGGAATCCACTTAAAACACGCCTTACTTACTAAAAACATCACTTAACTCAGGATACCAGTTCGATAACATAAAACGTGAAGTTCAAGACATAACACGATTGCTTCAGATACTTTACCCAACTTTTCTTGTCAGACTAAACTTAATAAACGTCGATTCAAGACAGCAAGTTGAACATTTCAATGGAGGAAGAAAAGCAATTGCCTTCCGCACTAAGTTAAACTCGGAACGCCGCACCTTCAAGAGATACCGGTAATTTTACCGACAATATTAAAATTTCCATTTTGATCTTGAAGGAAAATGCAGGGAAGTTTTAAGTCCTTGCCGCGAGGCATCTTTTGGAAGTAATATGGGTTGGTGGAGAAATAAATATAAATTAAGATGGCCAAAGAGTTCGGATTGCTATTCAACGTGGCAATGCTGTCAGTCTTCTGGGCACGTACCAGGATGACAGCAATGCGGAGGAGTACATTGACGTCTAAGTGTCCTATTGTCGTCGTTTTATATTTGTAGGTATTTAGTTTTAGTCCTGATTTTGGTCCTTTACTTTGTATAATTATTTAAGGTTTGTAGTATTTACAAATAAGAGAATTAAGATGAAGATAATTTTGTTGGTGTAAAATTCGAGGACAGAACCGTTGTATCTGATATCCGACACTCAATTTTAATACGAAACAATAATCTAGTTTCCTGAGACACGACTAAGGACCTCTCATCTCTAATGTCTTCACCCAAATAACATGGTACAAAAAATAAAAGTCATTGCTGTTCGAAAAATAAAAATGTATCAGTAACAAGAATATTGAGACTGCCTCGTTGGTTCAGTAGTTGCAAGCGCGACTGCTGAGCATGGGGTCCTGGGTTCGATTCCCGGGTCGAGCGAAGTATTATTGGGTTTTTCCATCATGAATTTCTCAGTAGCAGCTACGGAGTCTGGATTTGTGCCCGGTTGATGGCAATAGGCTCACGTCCTATTAAATGGGATTTAAACATGACTGGTGAAATGTTTGGGTGCACTATTAGGTACACCTCTGCCTAACCGTTTGGAGATTACAGGCGTCATATTATTTAACAAGAATATAAAGAACCGATCTTCGAAAAGATCCTAACTCGTTTTTCGAATCGTACTAACAACATTTCTAATAGAGTTAGAATATGAGTCGTCACGAGCGCCTCGTCTCGAGGAAACCTTTTATCCCTTAATCCGTTTTCACACTGACAAAGCAAAGAAGCGCCATGTCGGGAGCCAAACAAATCCTCGTGGATTGCAAGAGTCCAAATTAAGAGCGGATTAAGCAAATTTCTTCGTTTGTGTCTCATCTCAGACACTTTGAATGTTGGATAATACACTTAGCGAGGATGATTTTGATTGTAATCTTACGCTCGCCCCATAATTCTTGTTAGGAGTTGATAGATTTATATAGAGGAGTTAATAAGAGAAGCTTAAATTTTCTTCTGAATGGCTATAATAATAAATTTATAATATAATTTTTCCACGGTTTGAGTTATTTTTTTATCGAGTGGATAAGACATCGAAGCTAAAACGGTTACCTGCTGGCCTACCATGACGTCCTAAAGCAGTATTGTTTTAATCTTATTCCAGTGTGGGTAAAAGACAGAGCTATACAGGATGTTTAGCGCCATCTCTTTCCCACACTGGAAAAAGAGTAAAACAATAATGTTTTAAAGCTTCATGGTAGGCCACCAGGTAGGTACTGAGTACGTCATTCTAAAAATAAAATCAGCTCTAGCAAACATTATGACCACGTTTTGCAGTTTTGTCAGAAACGGCTTATTAGGGTTCCGTACCCAAAGGGTCAAACGGGACCCTATTACTGAGACTTCGCTGTCCGTCCGTCCGTCCGTATGTCATCAGGCTGTATCTCATGAACCGTGATAGTTAGCCAGTTGATATTTCTACAAATTATGTATTTCTGTTCCCGCTATAACAACAAATACTAAAAACAGAATAAAATAAATATTTAAGGGGGCTCCCATACAAAAAAGTGATTTTTTTGCTCGTTTATATAAATAAAGGTACGGAACCCTTCGTGCGCGAGTCCGACTCGCACTAGGCTGGTTTTTTATTTTAACCTACAAAAAAATCTACGCGGTGAGGTTCAGAATGATGTACTGAATATGTGGTAAGTAACCGTTTTAGTATCGGTGTCCTTTCCACCTTGTAAACAAGGTCTAGTTTTGCATCCTCGTCAAAATTCAGGAGGTTGTCGCAAAAGACATAAATAATCAATTTAAATTACGTTACCTAGTTAATTAGGTACCTATTAATAATAATAAATCATTTATTTCAGATTCATCCACGGTAGAAGATTACATCCATATTTGTTAGTGCAATAGCGAGCTTACAAACTAGTGTTAGTAAAAATGAATTGAAAACATAAAATAATTATAATAATTCAATAAAATAAAATAAATAAAATAATCGTTAACAAACTTAAATAAAAACGGGCAGTGGTCCGGGTGGACTAACCGATGATGGTGGCAAATCCCTATACGACTGCATGCAGCCGTATCCAGCGAGCCAGCATCGGCGAGTCCCAACGGTTCGCCAGCGCGCGCAGGATGGTGTTGGGACTGTCGCGCGTGCGGCGCATGATAGAAGCGCACCGTTTGCGCATGATGGCCGCAAAGCCATCTGTGTCAGCCGCCGCAAACATCGCGGAGGCGCTGCAGTAGCGCGGCAGTCCCACCAACATCCGGAACGCGTTATTGTATTGAACGCGCAGATCACTGTATGTCCGCTGTGTATAGTTAACCCACAGGCTGCAGGTGTAAAAGGACTGACAGTACGCTTTAAAAAGTGCAACTTTGACAGTCCCCGTGCACCGTGAAAACCTGCGGGTCAACATGTTGCATCGGACGACAGTGCTCTGCGCTCCCTTTCAATATCTACACTGTCCAATACACGCAGATAGAATACACGCAGATTTTTTTTGTCTAAATTTGTCAGTCTATCACAATAACCTCCTTAACGTGGTTTAGGGAATAAGAAATTATCGAATAAACTTTTAAGATTGTTTGCATGTGTGAAAGCGCGGTTATAGGGCTAGAATCAGACGGTCCGCGTCTAAAACACGGGTGGTTCACACTTACCGATTTCCGTAAATAAGAAAAAAAGAAATAATTACCTACCCATTTTATTATTGATAGCAGCCCGCCCCGGCTTCGCACGGGTATTTAACAATACACAAACATAAATAAACCCTTCTATTTGCGTCAGGTAACTAAAAAAAAACCGGCCAAGTGCGAGTCTTACTCGCACACAGGGTTCCATAGCCCCAAACAATATTTTGAACTGTAATTCATTAATTAGTAGTATTAGTTGGTAAACTTCCACTCAACCGCAAAACTAAATTGGTTTTTCATAGGATGTTAATGAAAAACAAAGTTACTGCTGCAGTTTGATGAAAAAGTCCCATATCTCAAAAATTAAACATCATATCTTATTGAAACCAATTTTCGTTGATAGTTTTTTTTACGTTTTACAATCTTAAATATTTTCAGAATTTTCCTCCTCTTACTTTAGAAATTAGAGGGGGGACGACACACATTTTACCACTTTGGAAGTGGCTCTAGCGCAAACTATTCAGTTTAGAAAAAAATGATATTAGAAACCTCAATATCATTTTTAAAGACCTATCCATAGATACCCCACACGTAGGGTACGATTAAAAAAAAATTTATGGTTTTCAGTTCTATGTATGGGGAACCCCAAAATTTGTTTTTTTTTCTATTTTTGTGTGAAAATCTGAATGCGGTTCACAGAATACATCTACTTACCAAGTTTTAACAGTGTAGTTCTTATAGTTTCGGAAAAAAGTGGCTGTGACATACGGACGGACGGACGGACGGACAGACAGACAGACATGACGAATCTATAAGGGTTCCGTTTTTTGCCATTCGGCTACGGAACCCTAAAAATTCTCTGTGGTGAGAAATTCTGTGTATGGACACCATACAGAATTTCACACCGCAGATAATTTTTTTGGTTCTGTATGGTGTCGGACGTAAAGAATAGCACCATTCCATATCTTCCCGTGGGTTTCGTAAGAGGCGACTAAGGGACTTGCCAGAGAATGGGCAGCAGCGTTCTGTGGGCTTTTGTAACAACTATACTGCGATCGCCAACCCGCCTGCCAAGCGTGTCGATTATGTCAAAACCCCCCTTATGTCAATGGCGACACTTGGGGGAGGTCTATGTCCTGCAGTGGATGTCTTTTGGCTGAAATGATGAATGATGATGAACTAAAAAAAATATATATAAACAAAGTTTGAATATTCCCCTCCCGTACGGCCCGTACCCCAGTGACGCCTACATCGTATTAGGTGATGCCTAGCCAGCTGAGCAGGGTGAGCGGCGACCACGCAACTTTTTATAATACTTACACTTTTAAACTCCTGATATCTTTCGAATGGAATGTCCGAATTGAATAATTCAAAAAGTTATATAAAGGTATTGAAACAGTCTCGAATATGAAGTAATTTATTTTGATAAGGATTAATACCAAAATACAAATACAGAGCCTTTTCTAACGGCGGCATTAAAATATATTTTTTGAAATAAAAGAACACTTATTGTGGCATAAATATAATAGTTAGACATATGCTGTCGCGACACTTTTTGTAAATAATGATGTGTTCTGCAAAGTCGTAATACATTATTTTATTCTATCATCAATAGTTTTCGCAGCGCACGCGATGTAAAGAATATTTTAGGTAATTTTTATACACCTTGGGTTACATAATTGCAGTTTTAGTAAGGATCCCTAATTTTTTTGGAAATATAATATAGCCTATGTCACCCGCGGATAGTGTAGCTTCCCAACAGTGAAAGAATTTTTCAAATCGGTTCATTAGTTTCGGAGTCTATTCAATGCAAACAAACAAACAAACAATCAAATCTTTCCTCTTTATAATATTAGTTTAGATTAGGGTCGAGTATCATTAGCATAGTTATCCAAGTAGCAAAATTCTCCTATAGTAATCGACTTATAAGACTAAACGTCGTAAATCTACATATTAAATCTTATAACATCGTCTTAAAAGATGATTTGCGCTACAAGTACAATCGATGCTATAACTACTTTTATAAACGTTTACAGGATTACTTTATACGATTCTTACTAGAGCTAGCAATATATAAAGCGCAAGTTATAAAACTGATTAGCAAAGTGTCGTTTTTGATCCTATAAACACATTTAATATGGTTATTTGCTCTTGTTAACGTCTTGTTTCATTCTACTTTAAAACATGCACTCCTATAAACGTCTCAGATATTTTGTAGTTTATTTATTTATTTAATTACAACGGTTTTAGTTGCAATAGTTCAAGGATATTATAGGATTAATTTGTCTTAGTCGTGACTTCTAATAGATAGTTAGCACCAAACTAGCATGCCCTCCGATTTTTATAGGTAAGATTCTACTTGTATGTGTCCTACATTTGCTATTACTAGAGTATAGAAGAAAAGGTCATAATCACAAACCATGTTAATAATTAAAGATGGTCCGGTGTTTTTCAGCCGAACAATTACGGCCAACAAAACTCACAATGTTAGTCTACAATTTGTATTTTATTTTATAATTGCGCCATATTCTCCGGGGATACATAGTTATTATTTGCATAACCATTTCACTGGAATTCCCAACTATTTTCTATGTTAGGTTTATTACATTAATGTTTATTTGGCTATACAATCTCTTGTTTGAACTGAACTAATTCATTCCCAGTAGCTCAGCTAAATTTATTAGCTATAAAGTTTCGAGGTATACGAGAGCCTTAAAGGCAAGTACTTAAACAATTTTAAGTTAAACGACTGTGGTAATCAATAAGTATTTCTTCCTGCTCTAACCAGGAAAATGAAGTAAAAGATGGCTGACATTTTATTTATTCCTTAAGTTCCATTTTGTTAAAGAAATAAACTTTAAGCAGTGATACTTAAAGTTTATTTCTTTTTAACCCCTGACCAAAAAAGAGGGGTGTTATAAATGTTGAAGTGTGTATCTGTGTTTACGTCTGTGGCATAGGGTTTAGCTCCTAAACGGATGAACAGGTTTTATAAAATGAAAATAAAAGTTAAGGTTATTACTTTAAAAAGCATGAAATAAAATAAAATTAAAAATTAAAAAAAACTCCCGACACTAAAAATCTCTAAAAACCAAAAATAAATTAATCCAACCATCGTAGCGTTGGGGAAACGCTAAGTAGACCGCTTAGCACAAGCACAAAGCGGGTCCTACACGCAACGACGCGCGACGCTTGGATTTTTTTTTGTTTTGTTGTTTTGTGGTTTTTGAATTTTTAATTTAATTTTTCGTTTTTAATACCTACGGTAAACCACTTGCCAGTATTAAGCTCGCCTGGTTTACTATAGATTTTTTTTTTTACTTCAAGTGATTCTTATGCATTAAAAAATATTTATTTCCAAGTTAAAACCCAATAAACCTTAAAAATATGTTACCAAGTAAAAAACTTAGCGCAGCAAAAGTCACGGGCACAAGTTTGTTTTACATAAAGGAAAAGTAGAAGCATTTCCTGGTCAACTATTCTATTTTAACAAGCTTCAAGACTCTCATTATCCTCCCACTTAAATCTGTTACATGCTTAACTAACAAAAACCCCAATTTTCTTGATACTTACAACAAAATTCATTACTTTATATTTAAATAAGGAAAACATGAAATAATAATTTATAATGTTGAAGGTTGAGAGCAGCGGTGGCCCAGTGGTGGCAACCCCGACTTACGAGCAGTAAGTCGTGGGTTTGAACCCAGGCAGGCGCATTACTTTGTATAATTTATTTTATCACCGCTGCCCTCAAAAACTGTGAAGGAAAACATAGTGAGGAAACCGGCATGTCCTAGAACTAAAAATTCAAATACATGAGACATCTACCAACCCGGACTGGGGCCGCGTGGTGGATTACAGCCCACTCCCTCTCATAGAGAGGAGGTCTGTGTCCCAGCAGTGGGAACATTATAGCCTGATGATGAAGGTTGAAGTTCCATGGACCGAACAAAGCGCTATGCTTCCACGTTTATTGTACAAACCGCCAGTCTGTGGAATTCACAGCCAGCTTCTCTGTTCACTGATCATTATAATCTGAATGTGTTCAAAGCCCGAGTAAATCGGTTTCTTCTAGATAAGATAAGAGATATTTATTTGTCAAAAACACGTGTAAGTTAACAATCAGTTCGAATGATTACAAAAAATAAAAAAGGTTCAACATGTTTTGCCTAGAAAGGCGTACAAATACCATAATAATATACTTCAAAGCACATAAATCAGTAATTTAGATTAATAAAAATAATAATAACAATGTCAACAGGTACTGGAGAATGTCTAAAATAATAATAAAAATTCTAAATTACATCATTAAAATGTTAATTAATTAATTTAAGTGGGGTCCGAGTGCTCACAACCTTTTTAAGGAAATTTCGAAACGCCTAGTTGATGCTTTCCGTGACCCAAGGGCTGGGTTTTACCTTGGCCAGAGGCTAAGTATTGCCATTCAACGTGGCAACGCCGCCAGTCTCTTGGGCACGTTACCAGCTGACAGCGTTGAGGAGGAGCTTTTTGACGCCCTTTTATAATTTGTGGTTATTTTAGTTTTGATTATCTAGTTTTAATTGTTTTATGTTTAGTTATCACCAAATATAATAAACGATTTAAAAATACATCATATAAATACAAGGTGTTGTTTTGCATCCACGTCAAAATTCAGGATGTTGTCACAAAAGACATAAATAATCAATATAAATTACGGTACCTAGTAAATTATTAAAAAACACTGCGTTTTTTTGTTGTTTAAGTTTGTTAATATTTCAGAATAACCCCCTTAACGTGGTTTAGGGATTATAAAATTATCGAAAAAACGTTTGAGGTTTTTTGTTTGTGTGTAAGCGACGTTATAAGGCGGGAATCAGACTGCCCGTGTTCAAAACACAGGTGGTTCACAGTTACCGATTTCAGTAAATAAATAAAAAAATGAAAATTACCTACTCATTTTATTATTGATTCGGGTCGAGAATCATTAGCATAGTTACCTCCTAGAATTTGACGAGGTTGCAAAACAACAGCTTGTATAAAAAAAAATAGGACAAGCCTGCTCCACCCTAAGCCATATCATCACTTCACATTAAAAGAATTATAGTGATAGCCTAGAGGTGTGAGCGTCAGACTGCCAAGTCATAGGTCTCGAGTTCGAACCCAAGACCCTCTGATTTTTCGGGTTCATGTGCGTATTGTATTATTATCACTTTTTTCGGTGGAAAACATAGTTAGGAAATCAGCATGCCTGTGAGATATTTCTCAATGGCATGCGTAGTCGAGTCAGAAGTCCATGGGTGGTATAAAAACACTCTAGACACCAGGTTAGGCTTTAGCCACACGATTCAGAAAGAAGGCGAGTTGTGATCAAACGCTAGCATAACTAGTATCCAGGGCTGCGGGTTGTTCGAAAGAGATACCGTGGCCCTGGAACACAAAGGGCTAAGAAGGAACATGGATGGGTTTTAGTCAGTCAAGTCTGACACTCCTTTCCGCTCCGCCCAGAGCGGGAGAAGTCATTTGATGACTTCCCATCCTAAAAAAAAAAAACCGGCCAAGTGCGAGTCGGACTCGCGCACGAAGGGTTCCGTACAATTATTTATAAAACAACGAAAAAAAAATCACTTTTTGTATGGGAGCCCCCCTTAAATATTTATTTTATTCTGTTTGTGTATTTTTTGTTATAGCATCAACAGAAATACATAATCTGTAAAAATTTCAACTGGCTTACTATCACGGTTCATGAGATACAGCCTGGTGACAGACGGACGGACGGACGGACGGGCAGACGGACGGACGGACAGCGAAGTCTCAGTAATAGGGTCCCGTTTGACCCTTTGGGTACGGAACCCTAAAAAAGCATAACTAGTATACACGGTGTAACGGTAAGGGTATATACATACTTAAGGATGTGCTTCAGACCATCAAACTCAACATGTTTCTCCATCGGACAAACATCGTAATAGCGAAATAAATATCAGCTGCCCCATACATAACTTTAATACCTATCGATCCAAATGGTTATAAAAAAAACTACGTTACAGCCAGTATATTATGAAAAAAATATAATGTGACCCTAAAGTGGATAGAAAAGTTTTAAAACACATTTTTCATCTTAAGATAGTCTGTAAGGTAGGTACTCCTTTATTTTGTCAAACATTTTCTTAGGGTTTAAAATAAACAGGACAAAATGTTTTGGGTAATAAAATTCCGACTTAGAGCTTTAGAGACAGACTTTATTTCGTCTAGAGTTGGTAAAGTTAAAATGTTTAAACTGTTTGTCGGTTTTCTTAGCCTTTAAATTCCTCAATTTCGCCTTTATTTAACTTGTAATTTACAAAAGACGCAAAACCGCCAAAAGTGGACAGATTTGAAAGAGACCTAGATTCAGCATTGGGTGGCTGAATGCTTCTGCAGATTCTTCTGATCTGCAAATGATAAAAAGTACTGCAACAAAACAGGTAACAGTAATCGTCAACCGAAGGAACGAAGAAGTATGGAACTAACTGTTTCATATGTTTGGCTGGCGATTACTTCTTTAAAGTATTGCAATGTCAGCGGATGTTAACCCTGGACTTTAATAGAGACTGTGACCGCTGGGTTCGTAACGTTATTGCTTCTGAGAGTACCTAATTGGATAAGAACGCCGACCTCATCATCATTCTCTTGCCCTTATACCAATTTATTTGGGGTCGGCGGAACACGTCTTCTTCCTCCATAGTTCTCTATTACTTGACATCTCATGAGACACCTCCTTTCTTGCGTTTTATTAAACCAATTTACAGCAATAAACATTTTATCAAAGTATTACAGTACTGCTTCAACTGCCTCGTTGGTCGACTGGTGACATGTGCGACTGCCGAAAATGCGGACCTGAGTACGATTCCAGGGTCGGGCAAAGTGTTATTGGGTTTTTCCATCAGGAATTTCTGAGTAGCCACGACGTCTGGATTTGTGCCCGGTTGATGGCAAAAGACTCGCCCCCTATTACACGAGACTTACCCATAACTGGCAAAATGTGGGTGTACTATTAATTTCAAATCAAATCAAAATATTTTGTTTTACATAGGCCTACGGGGTACTTATAAAACGTTGACAAAAAGGTTCTCGCTTCGTTTGGTCGTTTCCTATGGAGAAGAAGCAGCAAGAAACTCCGTGGTTACTCTTTTAAAATCATTTGGTTTTACAATATTTCTGTTACAGCGTTAGTACCTAAGTAGACATTTAGTTAGGTACACTCTGCCTAAGCCTTCGGGACGGACAGAATATTTGTAAAATGTCTGTCAACTAAATATTAGCCTGTCAACCATTACATTACATACAAAAGTTTTAAACACTTCCACCGATAACACACTCCAAACTTTACACGTTACTACGAAACCACATCTCCCTTCGGTAGCTCAAAACTTAAAACCGTGAACAACGCTATCACTTGACAGCGAGAATTTATACTCCAGCTTAGATTACCTTACATTGTGAATTATCCTTACAAAGTTTATGGCACTACCTTTATGGGCCGGCAATAAACAGCGTACACCTTCGGGCTATTCAAGGGGTCGTTGTGAAAATATAACCTTGTAATTAGAGGCGTGAAGAAACGCTGTAGTGGCGCGCTGGACGCACCACTACAAAGGAGATGGTGTCATAGTTCACCCAAAAATCTAAGTGCAATCGATACGGGCAAACTGTGTGCACAAAAATTCTCTAGAACTATGTAAATAAACGTACCTAAGTTGCAATATCCTAATCCGTGGGATATCGGAGATATGGGCTGTCAAAGTATGCAAATAATTCATTTTTGGACTTGGGATTTTCACAGCTGTGGTGCCAAAATAGTCATGCTATCGATTGTATTATGTACCAATGACGTCATAGATGCTATTAGCGTTATTACACTAAAAATAATATCGATGTACAGTTGACAAAATAATAATAATAGTAAGTAAAAGTAGTTATAGTTCTCATTGATGATATTGTATTGGCATTGACAGTATTAAGGTGTATATTAAATGAATATTTATTTCGATTGTCTATTTTGCAATTCAAAATACCTCTTCCAAGAAACCTCGATTGGTAGTGAAATTATACGTTGTGTTGCAATTATCAATAGGTATGATAATATGAGAAAAAAAAACACACACAGATGTGAAAATACCAAGTCAAAAAGTGATTTTTTTGCAAACTTTGTCAGCCTATAGCTCCGATATCCCACGGATTAGGATATTGCAACTTGGGTACGTTTATTCAGATCGTTCTAGGGAATTTTTGTGCACACAGTTTGACCGTATCGATTACGTTTTGTTTTTGGGTTTTTGGTCCATACATTTTGGACCATGTCTTTTACTACAAATAATATCTAGAAGCGCAAGTCAGAGAAGTATGTAAGAGTGGTGCGCCGACCCCAATTAAATTGGGATAAAGACAAGAGAATGATGATCTAGAAGCGCAGTTGCAGCGCCACTATCGTGACACGTGCATGTCATTTTTGCGTTGTATGGTAACATGCAGTAATTATTATTTTTAACTTAACACGCATTTTTTAAGTGCGTTTTTTAGCTATCCTTCTGTAGAAATAATGTGTTTATAGAAGGTGTCTTCTTATAAAGTAACTCGGTAAACTGGTTTTTGTTAATTCTTTAGTATTTATTGAACATTTGATCACTCTAGTGGCGTATCTTACAATATTATTATTACAGGTACAGGTAATCAGTGACTCGAAAGTTTGAGAACCAGTCTTACCCAGGGGTATTGTATAACCCAGTACTAATTTGGTCGTGGAAGTCAGATTGGCAGTCGCTCCATTTATAAGTCTGGTATTTAGCTGCATCCAGTTAGACTGGAAGCCGACCCGAACATAGTTGGGGGGAGGCTAAGCAGATGATGAAAGGTAAAGAACGTTTTCTAATATGTGCTTATTTCTTGACTTTCTTCTATCGACGGATCCCAAGAATGGAACGCGATCATTATTGGACCTTAGTTTTTCTCCACAACTAGTTCATGGACAGCCCTGAAACGCTGACGATCGTCATTCGTTTAAGTGTTCCTCATAGAAGGTTCGTTGTTTAGCCATTATGTTAATGGTCGGTGTTAGTTAAATCATGTTTGTGATTGCGGATATAGTACCCATGGGCTAGTGGGCACAATATATATATATATATATAAATTACGCGTCACATAGTTTGTCCGGGATGGACTCCTTAACTACTTAACCGATTTTAATCAAATTTGCACACCGTGTGCAGTTTGATTCAACTTGAAAGATAGGATAGTTACATCTCAATTTATAGTCGCAATATTATTTTATTGCAAATTAAGTCACAATTATCTGTTAGCTCCAAGCGATTCTAACAGATGGCGGCATCTGTTGAATGGATTGAGTTAGTATTAATTAGATGGCGCTGTATAGGAACGGAGCAGCAATGAAAAATATTGCGAAAACGGGAAAAATGTGAGGCAGACGAATTTGCGCGGGACAGCTAGTAGATGCATAGTTTTGTTGATGTTTGAAACGTATTGACTCGCTCACTTAACTGGGACGATAAACTTCAATAACATAACATCACGCCATTTATCCCCAAAGGGTTAGGAAGAGTTGTACCTCATAGTATACCCACATTTCGCCAGTTATGTTTAAGACTATGTAATAGGGGAGAGCCTATTGCCATCAACCGGACACAGATCCGAACTCCGTGGCTGCTACTAAGAAATTCTTAATGGAAAAACCCTATAACACTTTGCCCGACCCGGAATTCGAACCAAGAGGTCTTGTTCAGCATTCGCGCTTAGACCGACAAGACAGCTAACTATCAAATACACTGACACACAACACAATATACTTCAATAACTTCAATTCTAACTTCTAAGATGTTTTTACTCTTGACGGCTCATCGCCGCAAGTTTGCCTGCTTGTCGGTCTTCTACAGACTGTACTTCAGTGATTGTGCCCACTCGACTCCACGACCTAATCCCACCGGCCTCCTTCTACCATTGGAAATCTAGATGCACTGCAAGTTACCATCCGTACCTTATTGCTATTCAACCAATTCGCACTAAGCGTTTTCACAGGTCTCTCATAATGCACACAGCAAAGTAGTGGAACTCTCTGCCTGCGTCTGTGTATCCGAATGCTTACAAACCTAATCTCTTCAAAATTAGAGTGATCAACAACAAACGAACGAACAAAAGCAAACCCATCGCAAAAAAAAAAAAAAAAATATCGTCCTCATAAAATTGTCGATGTATCATTGCTTCATTTTTATACAAAAAAAAAAAAAACTTTTCTTAGTGTACACTCGATAAACTGAGAAACTAATTACCCATATGTCATATTTCTTTTTTCAGAAAGTTAGTTGTTGTTCACTCATTCATAAAATCACACCAGGCTTTTTTAGATTAAAGATTTTAGAAAGTTTCTTCGTTTATATTTTCAGGACTAAAGGACCAAAGGAGATGCGTCACCTAAGACTTAGTACTTACTGTCAAGTAATAGTTTGCTATCTTAGTCTGCCAGACAAGGTCCGTCGTTAAAGTTATCAGCGAATTCACCACTAAGCATGTTTCGGACCATTCATTACGTTCTAAATATAAACATTAAGCTTTATGTTGGTACTTTATCATCACTACAAAACAATTCATGTAGAATATTTTGAAGATAGGTACAATTTTTCTAGTTCTAAAATCTGATGGATAAACATAGGTCACACAGGTATTCACTTGATTTAAGCCCTTTTAACAGCTGCTATCTAAATATAGCTATCTGAACAGCTTCTTCTGCCAAGTACCAGGCATCTGGTGGCTTAATAGGTCTGAAAAAATAAAAAGCACTTACCAACTTCATCGTGCTCAAGATCGGACACGTCGTGAGCAACCTCGTCCTCTTCAGGGGCACTCTCGTACCTCTCTTTTAACACCGTACGTGGAACTGCGAACAAAAATAAACTTTGTGAATAGTGAGGCAAAGCTCATTTTAAATATGGGGGGTGTGTTCATTAAGGGGACGTTAATTTTAGACTTTTAGGGTGCTCCATGTTTTAGAGTATTTTTGTTTTTCAAGTGCGTCAGAGTTTTTATTTGGCTGAACAAGCGGCTTCGGTCGAACGTGACCTGATATTGACGTCACTTATCTTTTCAGTAAATCCCCGCCATTTTATATTATACTGTCTCAAGATTTTTATTTTGGAATCTTATTGAGTTTTGTAGACGGAGGTTTGACAGCTTTATATTCGTTTGCGTTCACGTCTATATTTGATACTTACGTAGTTGTTAAAGAAATATTTGAATAGATAAAACGCCGTAGGGATGGTGAACAGTGAATTGTGTTTCACTGTTACTTGAAAAATATTTTTGTGTAGCCAAGCCGTTACGCTTTTGTGCGAAAAAAGGTTTTTGATTTTATCGGAACGAGATTAAAAATACTTACGAGGACTACAATTTGCACAAAAGACTCAATGATTTACATTTAAATATACGATTTGTCAATGTAGATTTGCTGAATTAATTTGGTACGATAGTATTTAAATAAGTGCTCGTTTAGCAATACTTTATGTCGTGGTATCGTTAAAAGTGATTTAATATTAATGTTATGTCGAACACAGAAGGTAATGCTCTCAAGTGAAAAAAAAAAATTTCGAGTATAATTTATGGACTAGCTTGCCAAGTATTTATAATACAAACTGTTTCGAAAGCTCCATTCAGTTATCCATACTTAGATTTGATGTGAAAGCAACTCTGTAGGTATATCTGTCACCTTTTCAAGTTTTTGATGAAATTTGGTACACATAGATCACTAGCTGTCCCGCGCAACTTCGTCTACGCCACATTTTCCCCGTCTTTGGAATATTTTTCATTGCTGCTCCGCTCCTATTTGTCGTAGCGTGATGATATATAGCCTATAGCCTTCCCCGATAAATGGGCTATCTAACACTGAAACAAACCGGACCAGTAGCTCCTGAGCTTAGCGCGTTCAAGCAAACAAACAAACTCTTTAGCTTTATAATATTAAGTATAGATGACCAGAGTTATGGACATGGCTTAGGTACTTTATAGGCCGCTAGTACATTCTCGTGGGATAATTTCAATCTTCAAAGCGAGCTAATCAATGGGGAAAAGATAGTAGACATAAAATTTAGACTGAACTCGTAACTACTCATTCACCGGCTACAATTCAAAATGAGCTAATTAGAAACGTAGCTTTATTTTTGGGAGAGCCATGACACACCATGTTCGATGCATCATCATTCTCTTACCCTAATCCCAATTCATTTGGGGTCGTTGCAGCATGTCTTCTTCTTCCATACTTTTCTATTACTCGTGATCTCATGAGATACGTTCTTTCTTGTCATTTCATCCTTCACACAGTCCATCCATCGTTTCCTTGATCTTCTTTTACTCTCATACCCATCCATATTCATGCTCAAAACTTTCCTCACGACATTTTCCACATTCCTCAGCATCACATGTCCATACCACGACAACCGATTTCCACACAAATTTTCAGTCACTGGCGCCACTTTCAGACTTCCTCTTGTGTAGGTACTGTTTTCTTATTTTATCCATTCGCTTAACTCCACATATTCGATACTATAAGCGAAAATACTACTACATTTCCTAAGTGTTCTTCCACTCAAACACATTCTCTCATTACCCGTACGAAATGTATTTACCTAAAAATACTTATTTCACAAACGGCAGTTCGAAAGGTATTTTGCATTATCAACGGTCCGATTAGCAAACAGAATTGTGACGGAAATAGACAATATTGCTCCTGGGATGCAAATTTATTTCGGCCTTCGGTACAAAAGGATACGGAGAATTTTTTGGACGGTTCAGTTGTTTTCATATCTTTGTTTGTATTTTTGCTCGGTTTATTTTATACTGAAAGAATTTATTATATATTTAGGGAGAAGGAGGTATATCCATTATTTGCAGGGATTCTTTTACTGATTACTTTGACTATATAACTCAATATTTCCAGGATGGGTCACGACAGATGGGCCAGAAACGTCATAGTGGGCGCTTGAAGACGGTCGTCGTCATCGAGGTAGGCCCAAGAAACGCTGGCGTAACGATTTGGACTCGATCGTGTCTGGCTGGCCAGAGAAGGCAAAACACCGAGAGAAATAGAAAGGAATAGGGGAGGCTTTTGCCTAACAGTGCAACGAACAGGCTATTAAAAAACCTATCAAGATGTAACCCTCAAATCAGTCAGGTACAGGGTAAGACAATATTCTTTGGCAAGACTGGCTGTCGACTTTCAGGCTTCTGACTACGCGTAACGACTGTTAAACATCTACGAAATACAGTCAGTACCAATTGCTTATCGTCAAATTTTAAATGTAGGTCTACAAATGTAAATATGTATGTGTAAATATGTGTATAAATGTACGTAATAAATCAAACATAACATAAATTCATTCAACATACAAGATAACTAATTAAATAACACAATGTTGTACACTAACAACAAAATATATAGGTGTAGGTACAAGATTGGCAAATTGCCAGCGGCAGAACATTAGCCTAACAATGTTAAAACTGTTTCTGTGAATGTAAACGGCCTGCTACAAATAATTTATTAACGTTGAATAATGTTAAGGGAGGACCTTTTCTACGGACCTGTACTATTAATAATTAACCCCGCATTCATGAGCCTTTGTATAAAAAGGAAGAAAAAGAAAGCTATACTTAGTTTTTGTTTTGGTTTGGTTTTCCACTAAAATGCATTGCCTGTGCTGTGTGTGTGTGCTGCGTGTGTGTGTGTGTGTGTGTATTTGTCAACCAGTAGACAAAGCTGAACTGTCAATCATAACGTGTCTGATATTATATCGGCACAATGGACAAGGATTTTCTCGCTTGATCGAATTCACAAGTGTTCATCAATTTACCACGTTATTCGAGCGTGAAAAGCGTCAAATCCCTGTGTCATTGTGTATTAGGTACCCTCGAAATCAAAACACAACAACGCTGTTTTGCGACCACAACTTGTAAGTTTATTGATTTTGTTTAAAATCATAATACTATTCTATAAGATAGGATTCCAACTTGAGCAGTTTGGAGTTTACAAAGTTCTTCACGGTATACAAAATGTTGAAAGCAAACGAGAATTTCTATGCGCGCATTGTAGCATGTATTGTCGCTTGGATGCAATTCCTGTCACATGTGCACGTAACATTTCGTAATAAAACGTAAGACAAACAAAAGAAGCTACCAGTTTTTTGAAAATAAACCCTGAACTACAATTTTCAAAAATTTTCATCTCTACCAAACTGATAAAAATATAGTAACGATAGACGGGTCAGCATCTTAATAATGGTAATGTACTTGCAAAAGCCTAACCGGTCATTCATGGCTCGTCTAGTTGCAACATAACGTGCCAAATTCGGTAGTTATGTTAACTCGCTCAAGGCAGTACTGAGATATGGTATCACATTTTTTTGGATGACGTTTTACTATAAGCCTCCCAATTGTAGATATCTTGAAACTCTTTGAGTCTCCATTTCAAAGACATTCCAAAGTATATTTTTAATGCTCTGTGTGATAAAATACTATTGAAATAATTTTGCATTCTCAGGTAAATTATGGGTAGAAGTGAGCAAATATATGGGCAATTAGGTGTCTCAGGCACCGGCAAACCGCCAGTACCGGCAGTAATGTTGCAAACGACACTTTGTACACCGCTTTATCGTTAAACTCTAGAGGTCGGTTTTATTGTTGACTTGAAGGCATTTTGATTTACTTAAGACTCTTGAACACTACTTTGATTTAACATAGTAAGTTTGATGCAAGATAAAACAAAACGACAGGTCCAAAAATTTAATCGATATTAAAATATAAAAATTATAATATAATAATGTCAGAAAATACGTGTTCCTGTAATAAACTGTAGTAATTTCTTCAAGTAACTTTGCATTTAATTTAAGTGGTTTGTTTTATATAAAGAAAGTATCTTTAGAATAGAAAACCAAAATATTAATGTTATCGTTTGTTCCTTTCGCCCGAAACCACTAGCCAACATACCAAGCATCACTCAGAAAAACAACATCCCTAAAGAAAATAAAAAAATTATAAGCGCACTTATAAGGGACGACCAATTTAGGAGATACCTCTATAACAAACCAACCAAATAAATGTAAGTCAACGTTTCATTACGAAATAAACATCTCGGAAACAAAAGTGGTTGTAAGGAAACTTGCACATTATGATAAAAAGGGCTGTTCTTAGAGGACCGCTGAAAAGCATCCACTATACTACCAGATAATAAAAGATGGAAGGAGTTTCGACTGTCCGGGTTCGCTTCGCATTTTTATAACTTGGATTTATTGCTGGCGAAGCGGGTCTTGAAGCTATTATAACCGGAAGCGGTTTAAGCATATAACTCAATCGATGAAAGCAGTATTTATGTAAAATTGCTGTCCTGCAGCAGCAGCTATGCATGCAAATGATGTCATAAAGGCCAAAGATATAAAAAATGGTCCTCGCAGTTCCACATTTAATATTTCGGTCCTCTGCTTTTAGTATACCGAGGAAGCGGTAGCAAAAAAGGTATTAGAACTTCGCCAAACATTTAGTCCCAAATGTATCACAGACATTATTATTGTTTGTTTTAATAACTACATGCCAATCATTTTGCAACAGTGTCAGACAAACAACACAGAAAGTTTCGTTTAGGTTTATAAACACAAAATTCTGTTATATTCACAGACAAAGCCGTCGGTGAAAATTCTATTTCATTTTAATTTTGAACACTATACACTATAATGTGCTGCGGTAATGCATCGTCCACTAATGGCATTGGAGACTCGTTTCCGTGACGTAGTCCACGAACAGCACCCGTCCGAATAGCACCGACGCGAATAGCACCGAGCCTAGTCCACGAACAGCACCTATCAATATTTTTGGCAGGTGCTATTCGTGGATACAAATCTATTTTATTATTTGTGTCCACGAACAGCACCTACGGCTCGGCAGCCTAGTGCTGGGATGCATTTGTTTAACAGGACATTATTAAATGAAACATATCGATAAAAATCACTAGAACGTTTATTAAGAAAAAAGCCTTATGATAATAATTATTAATCTTACAAAATAATAAATCTGTAACACTTTCTTAATTTTTAATGTATCACAATCAGTCTTTTCAGATCACCTCACCTTTATTGCAAAATTAGACTTAGTTTAATCTTACTAAATAATATCACTTTCTTATTTTATAATATATCACAATCAGTCTCCACATATCACATTTATTGAAAAATCAGCAAATACAAATATTTCGGTCTAGGCGACATTTAAATATAAGAAAAAACAATAAAAAGTCTTACGATAATAATTACTAATCTTACAAAATTATAAATCTGTAACACTTTCTTAATTTTTAATGTATCACAATCAGTCTATTCACATCAAAGGTGATGAGAGTAGCGATACTGTGTAACGTGCAAAGACACGTGACACAGTATCGCTACTCTACAATTCTTATAGGGTGCAGCTTGTCGTACCCTTGCGCATTGCGAGCAAGCAATTTTCGACCGATTCCACCCATCGGACGCCATACATTGGACCTTTGGCTGATAGTGCGTTAAGACTGTTTATCGTGTAGCCGTGATTTCTTGTCACTGTTCTAGCGACGCGACAATGCGCCGGAGCACACGAAAGTATGACGAATTTAACCGAACGCTTCCGGAGCTTGTTTACGTAAAATTGCAAATAATATTATTAGTTCGGATAGCTCGGCAGGGCACAAAGGGACGTCACAAGAATAGTTTATAATAGTTTGTATCTGTATGTTCCGTGCTAACAAAAGGTGTAGTAGATTTATTAGTGAGTATCTATAAAACACAATAATGGAGCCTGTTGCCGGTAGAAGTGATAAAAATAGTAACATTAGCTACATTTCCAGTAGAAAAGGAGCGCCATTACTAATACATAGTGATAGACAGTACAGAAAATTCAAAACATATAAAAATAATGCTAATGTGTTATGGCGGTGCATAAAAATATCGTGTAGAGGGTTCCTGACGCTTGATGGCAATGAAGATGTAATAAAAATTACAGAACACACCTGTGAACCCATGAGCAGTGCCCAGACAGAAATAAAGAAAAGTATGGATGAACTTCGACAAGAAGCTGCAGCCACCGATGGTCCTATTCCTACGTTATACAAGAGCAAAATAAATAAACTACTCGATGAAGGTCTCAACTTAGTAGCCGATTGCCCAAATTATAAAAACATTAAGTCTAGTCTTTATAACATAAGAAATAGGGCTTGTGGAGTTAGCCGACTAAATGCAAAAACCGCGGGCGAGGTACAAGTAAGTAATCTTCTAGCCGCCATCCTATTAATATTATTATATTATATTATTATTCTTTTATTTTTTTATTCACAATATAAAAAATTTCAATTTGAAATATATAAATTTAATCAGTAGGTAGTAGTTCACATAGACTATGAAGTAAAAAAATTAAAACAACTATTTTTTCATTTTGCTAAAACTGTACGTTGAAAGTTAGTGTTTTAATTTTTTTCTAGATCCGTGATTTTGTTACACACAATGATATATCTACCTAATTTGTCTATTTATGAACACCTTTTCTAGGTACTTTCCCCATATTATTAAATATTTTTTTTAAATATTATTTGTTTTTTATAATTATATTTATTAAAAATGTAATTTTATGATATTGCTTATGGATTATAGGAGTATAATAGTAATAATGTTTGGACATCTATATACAGCACCATTTAATCCTAAACTAAGCTAATCTATTTATTTTAAGGTACCCAAACAATATTTGGACTTCTTGTTAGCTGATTACTACGATGGGAAAAATCGAATTCTACTATTCGCCACGTCAAGAAGCAAAGAAGAACTTGCCAAAACACGTCATCTGTATTGTGATGGAACTTTTAAATCTGCGCCGAAACCTTTTCTGCAGATTTATAGTATCCATGGTGATATCGATGGTGTCGTTAAGCCGTTAGCATATGCTATGCTTCTAAATAAAAAAATGTCTACATATAAAACATTATTTCAATTATTAAAATCTTCGATACCAGCAATGACTGTAGATTTTTTCACGAGTGACTTTGAAGAAGCCGCAGTGAGAGGAATACTGTCTGTATTTCCCAACGTAGCAGTAAAGGGATGTTACTTTCACTTTAAGAAGGCGTTAAAAAAAAAACAGAAGGAGCTAGGTCTTAACGACAATAGTATATATAGAAAGCACGTTGCTCTATGTACAGTGCTCCCTTATTTGCCACCGAATGATTTAGATGACGCTTGGCTTTACATTATGAGTGAGAGTCCTCAAGATAGTAATATAACAAAATTTAACGACTACATGATCACACAATGGATTGACCACAAATTTTGGTCAAACAAATGGTGTTGTTATGGCCAGACTCACAAAACGAACAATTATACTGAGACTCATTATTCGGTCATTAACAAATCAATTAATAAAAATAATAAGAACTTACTTAATGTTTTAAGAGTCTTACAGGAAAATTGTAAGAATTTCACTGACATACGAAAAAAATTTGCTACTTCTAATTCACAAAAAAATGCCGCAAAAAGAAACCAACTAATAGACAATATTATAAAAGAATATAAAAGTGGATTTATTTCTCTTGGCCACTGCATGGAAAAGCTGCGATTTTAAGGCTTTCTATTTTTAAATTTAAATTAGAATAATGTAACACCTGCGCAATCGACGGATAGTGAAGGACAATATACAAAATGTTCACGGAGCGCTGTTATTAGTACATCAATAAGGATCTAAGGCTGATTTTGCTGATTTTTCAATAAATGTGATATGTGGAGACTGATTGTGATACATTAAAAATTAAGAAAGTGTTACAGATTTATAATTTTGTAAGATTAGTAATTATTATCATAAGACTTTTTATTGTTTTTTCTTATATTTAAATGTCGCCTAGACCGAAATATTTGTATTTGCTGATTTTTCAATAAATGTGATATGTGGAGACTGATTGTGATACATTAAAAATTAAGAAAGTGTTACAGATTTATTATTTTGTAAGATTAATAATTATTATCATAAGGCTTTTTATTGTTTTTTCTTATATTTAAATGTCGCCTAGACATATTTCTTAATAAACGTTCTAGTGATTTTTATCGATATGTTTCATTTAATAATGTCCTGTTAAACAAATGCATCCCAGCACTAGGCTGCCGTAGGTGCTGTTCGTGGACACAAATAATAAAATAGATTTGTATCCACGAATAGCACCTGCCAAAAATATTGATAGGTGCTGTTCGTGGACTAGGCTCGGTGCTATTCGCGCCGGTGCTATTCGGACGGGTGCTGTTCGTGGACTACGTCGTTTCCGGACGTGAGAAGCAAATGGAAATTGAGTTCATCCTTCGGAATATGCACTGAGCAGGTGTCTATTTGTAAATTTTGTTTTTATTGGTGAGCACTGCAGCTTGAGTATAATTTAATTTTACCTAATAAATAAACCTTTTAGCTGATTATCTTGATGTGGTCTAATCATCAAGATTAATGAGTTGGAGTAGGTAGATTTATCTAGATGTGAACGTAAAAGGAACGAATCGTATAAGGTACTGGTAGGATTAAAAAAATGCTTTTTATAAATAAATAAAGTAAGTAGAGGCAAATTAGTTCTCAGAATTATTTTTATTTTATTCATCATCAATGTGAGAATTAGCAAAGTCGATCCGTTGAAGAAATAATAAATAAGTATCTATCTACCTAAATTAATTAATTAATACCAAAATTTAGATTAACCAAAACTAGCAAGTCATTTTTTATAAACAGTATATATCTTAACTGTACTGTTTATGATGAAGAGAGAAATAAATTAATTTAGTATACGCTTTTACAATAAGTTGCCAAAGTCAGTTACAGAACTGACCGATGGAAACTTTAAAAATTATTTCAAACGTGTCCTTTTAAAAAAAGGATTTATTACAAAATTAAGGACTACGTTGAAGATAGAGAAGTTTGGCCTTAGCCCCTTCGTGCATATGGCTTCTCCGGTAGCTCATAAACGGCACAAATGTGTGGATGTCTCTTACTTATCTCAATCATATTTTTTATTTTATTTTTTCCATTCTTTTAAATCAGTTTTTACAATAGTTTTTAAATCATTACACCTTACATTTAGAATAGTTACAGGACGTATGACAACATTTGTGTCACTTTTTAATTTAATCTTTTAATATTATTATTTTTTGTTGCTGTATACTCTTTTTATTTATTTACCGATTGTTTGTGAAGGTGTGAAGATTCCGAGATCCTTGGTAACTTTTTGTGTTGTTCTAGTTTTTGTAGTAAGCAACTACTTATTTTCGGGCCTACGATGTCCTCCCATACATAAGTACTAACGCTGTAACATATAAATATTGTAAAACCAAATGATTTTAAAAGAGTAACCAAAGAGTTTCTTGCCGGTTCTTCTCTATAGGAAACGACCAACCCGAACCGAGCACCTTTTTGTGGACGTTTTATAAGTGCCCATATAGGCCTATGTGAAATAAAAATATTTTGATTTTCGATTTTGACTTTGACCTATGTAAAAAAAAATCTTTCTCTTTTCCAGACTAAAGACAATTATGTATTTTTAGTCGTAGAACTTGTTATTTGATTCTATTCAAAAAGACCCCGTACCTGATTTCAGACAAGTATCCTATTATCTTCTTATCGTGATTTTATTATATTCTGGGTTTACTAACATTATTTTAGACAACGTTCTTTTCTGAAAATATAACTTTTTTGATATTCCGTGCTCCTTTTCCAACCTCTAATATAATTAATCCTATTGTGATTAGACATAACATTGTTTTGGTTGTAAGACTCTTAAAGATCTCGTTTTCTAGCTGAACTGGTACATATCAAATTCAAATTGCTTCAGGCTAAACGGCCTAAAAGATCCAGTTTGAAATAAAAATTACGTTTTTGTCCTCAACAAGTTGAAATGTGCTCGGTGAGAAATGAATAAAATTCTTGTATTTCCGTAATATAACTTTACGAGATATTTATTAACGTGAAAAGACAAATCTCTCAAATGCTTTTTCATAGTCTTAATCCTGCAAACGATCCGTCCGAAGCAAAAATTTTGAAAGGAGCTGAATCAACTCCTGACAAATCTTTGGATTTTATTTCTTTTCTAATTTACCGTTTACTATCCGAAGGGATCTAAGAAGAATCTCTGAGAGTGTTAGTATTTATGACTTTGGAGACGAATTTCATTAGGCTCATAAAGATGTAGGAAATTTTGGTCCTTTTGATCGACAGTTAACCAGTCGGAACTTATCGCCTGAATTCGCATCTATAACTCTTTTACGATTAATAAAAGCTCAAGGAGCTGTTCCCTTAACTTTATATCTGTGATGGCGAAGTCGCGAGACACGTAATGAGGATCTACGTTAACTTGGAGCATAAACATGGTTAGGTATTATAAAGAGTCTTGTCTCGTGTTACACGTGTCTCGTTGAATCACAAATAGGTAAACTTGTTTTGTTTTTATTCTGTTAGTTTGTGTTATTGTAGCTGTTTTAGTCGACTGTAATAGAAAAGTTCTAGTTGTTTCTTTCGACGATGAATAAATTTGGGTTTTAGTTGTTGAAGCGACGTATAAGTACGTTTACACATTTTTCTTTATAATGGTCTAATATTGCTACATAGTTTACAATGTCATGTATGTCTCGAGGATCTCGTTAAGCCAGTAGCTTTCTTTTTTTTAAATTTGTTTTTAGTGTCTTACATCAGTAAATGTATCATTTTATTTCAAGATGCAGATAACGACACTCACGGACATCAATAATAGCTATTTATGCAACTGTTACGTTATGGACGGTCTTTTAATATGAGTGCCATTTTTCTGCACAAGCGTAGCGCTTACCGAAATAGGTGGGCACGAGTTATTAAAAGACCAATAACGTACATTTGCATACAAGATTTTATCTACGAAGGAATAAAACACAGAAATAGACAAATAAGTATTTTTATCTACTTCGGCTTCATAACATTTCTCATATACATGTCTTGATTTTTCTGGTAGTAAATTATTTGTAGTAAATTATTTGTAGTTGCAACTTCTCTATTTGTAATATCTGGTGGAGTATTTTCAATATCACTTGATGTTGAAGACACTTTTAATAAAATTTGGAATAAAATTTCGCTCAGAATTTTTTTCCCGCGTTCACATTTTTTATTTAGTCTTTATTAGGTATAAGGCAAAGATCTTGTAGCCGCAACAGCCAAATACATAGTATACGATACTTTTGTTCTACACTTGTTCCATTTTTAAAAACATCATTTACATTGTGTCGATTTCTAAGTAATATTATAGGTACCAGAAGGCTGTATGTTCAGAATGTCTTTGCTTGTGTTTTTAGAATTTATGACGATTCGCATAATGATTCGCAACCCGATGTCGTTATGGGTATCATATTGAAACCGCTGTCAATTTTGTAATTCGAATATAACGAAACCGTAGTAGATAAACCAACATTAGTGTACTGCGCAGCTTATAAACTTACGTACATGTGGATGGGTTTATGTCAATATTTTGAGTACCAATATGAAGTGGCTAATGCATCTTGATTTACCTTTTTTATGTACTGAAACTGGTTTTTCTCAATTATTTGAGTTTTTTGGAAAAATGGTAATTTATTTTTAACTCACCTGTATTGTTTCTATATCATTTCTGTTGCTAGAGTACGAAACGAAACATGCAAACATTTCCTTCTAATATTATCAATGCGAAACTTTGTGACGATGTTTGGATGTCTGGATGTTTGGAAAACTACTAAATGGATCTAGATGAAATTTGGCACAGGCCTGGATAGCAGTCTAGAATAGCAAAACCGTGGGCTTAAGCTAGTTTTCTGTAAAGATTGTCGTAGTTCATCATTGTTAGTATATCAAGAAAATCAGTTTCCTTTCCAAGAAAAAAGGAAATACAATGCGTCTCAAATAAATCGTTGGTAAATAAAATGCTTTGGCAGTTATGTAAATACAAAATATACGTACAAATTCATCATCCATGCCAAACCACGTTTTGTCGTACAGTATTATACTATTTACATGTATACCGGCTCAGCTTATAGTTTCACTGAGTTTTTCCTTTTTCTCAACTCAAGCTTTCTACAGCTTATTTCTCTTATATGTAGATACTCAGTCATATACCTAATCTCCTATCTTCAAAAAGAATACATTTTTATCCCAAGAACAATAAGCATCTTTTCCGCTTGAGCGATTCTTTTTCCGTTGCCAAATGCAATAGCAGTTTCTGAGAGAATATGTAGATAGATGCTAACAATTTCTTTGTATGGTGGTGGTCACTGGCTTAGTAAACTGTATGTTCTTAAACGAAACGTATTTTATTGAATGTTTCGTTGTTTATCCGAGATATCGGTTGCGTATTTTCGTACCATTTGCGTATTTTCTGTATTTTTCTGGCAACGACAATAATTATGATTGTGTTGGTACAGTCATATATAAACAAGCGTATTGTAATTATGTTTTTCTTATTCCTCTGCTATTCTTGTCAATTAATTTCCTTGCGGGATCAAAGACAGTTAAATTATTTCTTTGGGACTTCGTCGCGCTTTTCTGGTGTTCGCCGCTACTGATTCTGCCTTTCAGAAGATGGAAATATCATTGCGGGCTTGCCCAACTAAAAAATGACCTTCTGATAAAACAATAAAAGCCGTGTTTGAGAATTTCACTTGGCTTTGTTTGATTCACTAAAACCCAATCAGGTAGAAAAACAACGAAAAAGAGCTTTTGCTTTATTATTGTAGCGACCTGCCCCTGCTTCGTACAGTTTTTAAAACCTGAAAAAACATCGAGATTGTATTCTTACACATAAATTCAACGTACGGAATAAATTCTCTAATTGAAAAAAGAAACCTTGTCAAAATCTATTGCGTAATTTTAAAGAACAACGCGGACACACAGACCGGTACTAAAAGCAACTTCAATTTATAGTACGTATGAATAGAGAATGACTGCAAAAAGTACATTTAAGTACGTAATACTGTTTCATGAAAAAAAAACAAAAGCCGACGTTACGAAACTCTGCCTACATAGCTAGGTATAACAATCATAATTGCAACAGAGGGTCCGTGTACCGTTAACCGCAACCCTGGGAAATTGAGGCTTAAGTGTGAGTTGAGGCCATAAGCCCTAAGATACACGAGATTGTAGCCGACGTATACAACATGCCACGGGGCAGATGAGGCCTTATAGATGGTAAGTGGTGCGATACCACGAAATAGAGCAGACTTTATAATTGTTGGGATTTAATTAAGTTTTTTGAAAAAACTTGTAACGTGTGTCGAATGGAGCGCGCTTGGAGAGGCCTTTATCCAGCAGTGGGAGGATGTAGCCTGATGATTATTAATAAAACATAGACTAGATAAATATGGGTTAAATAATAAAGATATATATTAAAATGTTACTTACAACAGCCACAACGACAGTAAAGTCTGGCAAAGCTGTGAACCATATACCTATTAGGAAACGCAAGCAACGTTAGTCTTTTCGCAATAATATAATTTGCCTATGACACCCTAATAAAAAAAAGGTTACTTACTGCCAAATCAGAGCTAAAATGACAGTGCCATACAATCATGTGTCATCAGTGGATTTTCCTTCCAGTAGTACATTTTATTGTTAGTTCTGTTTTTTTGTCACATTCTGAGATAGCCTAGACGGACCATATTTATTATTTAGCAATCGCTCTATAGGCTCCGACGTAGCCCGAAGAATTGCCAGATTTAAGTGGCAGTGGGCAGGGCACATTGCTCGCAGAACAGATGGCCGGTGGGGCCGAAAAGTTCTGGAATGGCGACCGCGAACCGGGAGACGATGCGTTGGAAGGCGTCCTACTAGGTGGACCGATGACCTGGTGAAGGTTTCGGGGATCCGCTGGATGCGAGTCGCACGGGACCGATCAATGTGGCGACACTTGGGGGAGGCCGATGTCCAGCAGTGGACGTCTTTCGGCTGAAATAATGATGATGATGATGAATCGCTCTATGCAGAAGTAACTCATATTATGATTGAGGATGAAATCAGTTTCGGAATTGTGGAATGAATTTTGTAATCACTAAAACCAGACGATTCACTTTTGGTTCATTTTCTGTTCAAACGTTTCACTTCGATTCAATGATGTCAAATAAAATGAGAGAGCCTCTGATTTTAGTTTTAAGCCATTCTAACATTAGCGAATACTAACATATCACTAAACCTTCTTAACGTTTAACTGGATATAAGCAAGAAGATATTTTGGGGAGACACTTTTTTAGCAAAAATCTGCGATAAAAAGTGTCGGGTATCTTCGCGACTGTGCCTCTTGTCTTGAATATTTTATGAGGCGGAAATTAGGCAAAGTATGACTTTAGTAACCTTCCTTTCAGGAACATTGTTTTCATTCATTTGTGAATTTAATAGAGAGTGACAGAGTGGAAGGCTTAAAACGCAGGCTTAGTTTGTGAGAACATAAGCTTCAATAACCACTTTAAAAGAATATGTGGGTTTACCTCGATGGAACAGGTAAACGTCGTGAGGAAAGTTTTGAGTATGAACGTGGATGTGTATGACGAAGATCAAATATTCAATGGACTGAATGTGTGAAGGATCATACGGAAAGAAAAGAGGTGTTTGATGAGATGCCGAGTAATAGAGAAGTATGGAAGAAGAAGATATGCTGCGCTAAATAAATTAGGATAATGGGAATGATGATGACCTCAATGGAACAGCAGCGAGGTGTAATGAGCAGCTGTGTCAGAAATTATGTTCCACCTCCAATCGAGCCTAATTAGCCCGAAAACATGCAGCCACGCTGACTTCTCACACAAAATATTAAACTATGTCGCGCTCGATACGAAGAACACAAAAAGAGCGTACAGAAAGATCAATACCTTATTCAAAGAAAAACAACAGACATTTCTCTTTTGAGAACAACAGAATAATAAATAGGTACATTTGATAAAATCCTAAATAGATGTATGCGCCCTAAATATCATTTTGCAGCTGCTGATGAACCTAACAGGTGTCCCATTGAGCCGAACGCTTCTCACAAAATAACTAACACTGAATTTTTCAGAAATGTTTGTTCCGATGGAATATGTCGATCAACTTAAACGTAAAAACGTTAAAATTCAGGATTACATTGTAGGTGAAAATCTTGGTCCCACGGCAACAGCCAGATACGGCTTTTTATATACATAACCATTTTCATGAAAATATTGCCTACGTGTCTCATTCTACACTTCATATTTTATTAACAGAATATTAAATTTATAGAGCCGGGTGCGGATAGATACCAGATTAAATAGCTTTCGCTTCCGAAATATTAAAATTGCCCCAAAAAAATACAATAGCTTGCAAATTTTCGTCGAAACGAAATCATGTAACAACGCAAATCGTGATTTACGCAACCGCGGTTCCATTGGAAACCCGCTAAAAGAAACGTTTCCGCCAGCTGACCTCCAATAAATAAACATTTGACAAGGAAACAACGGGGGAAAACAAAGAAAAATATTTAAAAAAAAACAAGTAAAAATAAAGAACAAAACTTTTTGACTGATCGACGAGAAATAACTTTCTTAACTGGAAACAGAGGGTCTGTTTCTTTTCGCCAGCAAAAAATAGATTGTTTTGTGATCAAATTCGAAATTCCTAAGCGTATTTACTTCCAAATCGTTTCATATCTTACAGAGGCAATATCTGTGTACAAAATGAAGATCTCGGATTGAAATAATGTCGGCAGATGTTCATAAATATTAATAACTAACTAGGATTGACCCTATGGCGCTGTTTGCTTGTACATTTTAGTGGTCCCAAGTGACAATAATGTAAGAGGTTCTAAAGCTATTCGTTTTGCTAGACCGTCTTCGTTGTTTGCAACTTACTCCATTGTTGCAAGATATATATCTTTCGCGATTTCAGTACGGACAACTAGAATTCCCAGAATTTCAGACCGTAGTTGCTTAGCTCGTGTTACTGGCTGTTAACTGTTGTAATACTAGCGACTTGTTTATTGGCTACGACACCTACAGTACGTAGTTTTGTTTTGAATTGTTTACTGCTTAATCTAAAATGAATAATAATGGGTGTACTGTGAAGTACACCTCTGCCAAACTCATCATCATCTGCCTAGCCTTTTTTCCAAACTATCTTGGGGTCGGCTTCCAGTCTAACCGGATGCAGCTGAGTACCAGTATTTTACATGAAGCGACTGCCTATCTGACCTCCACAACCCAGTAACTGGGTAAAACGATACCCCTTGGTAAGACTGGATGTCAGACTTTTAGCTTCTGACTACGCATAACGACTGTCAAAGATCTACAAATGACAGCCGGGACCAACGGCTTAACGTGCTTTCCGAGGCACGGAGGAAACTCGATATGTAATTATCCCATCCACAGACCAACCTCGGCAAGCACGGCTTAACCTTAAAGATCGACCTGGGCGGCTGTTATTATTTAGCCACGAGCACCTCTGCCAAACTCCTCGGAGATTATAAGTTATGTTATGTTTTTGAATAATAATAATATTACGATGCTGACCCATTATTTATTTATAATATAATCTTTAACGTCGAAAACGCAATTTGGGTTATTTTTATTGACGTTGCCACTAATATGTAATAATAAGAATCAATCATTTTGTACCACTGAAAAAGGTTCTCATTTTCCAATAAGTATTTAATTAGTGCAGATATCCGTAAAGTCTTTAAAGCACAGACGGTCACCATAGATTAGAGCAACAAACAGTCTTGAAGCGATATTGCCATTACGCTTGGCAGACAAATTGGTAGCCGTCCTCCTGGTGTAATCCCTTTGTCTTCTCTGACTAAGTGTACCCGAACGTATACGTATCTTTAAGTATCTGTATAGACCACTAAACTTAATTGTCCAATCAGAATGAAGATGTAAATCTATTATTGAAAGTTGTCTTTAGAATAAAAGGTTTGCCATATCCCTAGATATAAAAAGTAAAAATACAGAACATTATTTTGTGTGACAGTTCTTATTTTGTGGCGTTCGAAAACATGTGAGTTATTTTCATCTAAATTGTTTTTTTTTTAGCAAAAGAAGGATCACGTTCAACTTGTCACTGGCACACGATATTGATGAGATTTGCTACATTAAAAAAAATAAGTTTTATTTTTGTTGTAGTTTTACAGTGGCTGTCCTGTAATGTAACTTGCAAAAATAGAAAAAGATTTCGTTTTAATTTTTGGGTTTCTTAAATTGAAGGCACTGTTTTGATTTTTAACAATTAAGGCTTTTGAGGCTTCCAGTTCTATGAAATAAAAATAATTGGAATAACAATAGCTAGTCTATTGTTAGTCCAATTATTAAATTAAACGAAATAATCTAGCTTAGGAAACAAAAAAAGGGGACGAAGAAACTCCAATTCAGTCAAAGAAAAATACTCTAAACTTTTTTTTTATATTGTAAAGTTTGATTTAAGAAATTGGACGATACCAATTTTCTGTTAAAAACCGCTTACACTCTGCCTTCCATCAGAGGTGCACTTAATCTTCCACATTACACTTTAAACCATAAAAAGAACCAAAATATAAAACGTCCATTAAAGCTGCACGCTGTTTAAAGCACTTTACGACTTAATTGCCGAACTTACGACTTTTAAAACATTCTCACGGACTTACCACAAGTGTAAACAACTTTGAGGTAGGTTCGGCTCCCGGCGCGGCAAGGCTTCCCGAACATGTTGCTGTCTGCAGACAGAACACATCTTCTTTTGCCATGGCACTCTCTCATAGCGGTCTCCGTCGCATATGGCTCCAAACAAGCTAAGAAAAAAAAAGTTTTATTAGCCATCAAATGCTTCGGGGTAAATATTTAGATTTATAGCAGTGTCAGAGTTTATAAATGAAACCAAATTGGAAAATTGATGAACTGAATATTATATTCCACTAAAATTACACCGTTGACAGCTGACAGTTGATAACAGTTGAGAACGAGTGTTCGTGCGGCGCGCTAGTCTATGCGCAGGCACTCACAGTACCCCCCTCTTAGCGAAGCGTACGTTTGGCTTGCTCACTCTGCCCGTTCGTGTCACGTACGGTTGATGCGGAACGGCAGTACTTGTCGTCGTGGGGTCGTCCTCTGCGAAAATGTATGCAGGCTTGAGTCTGTCAAGCGACACAACTGCCTCTCGCCGCGGTAGTTGAATTTTGAAAGCCTTCTCGTATCTTTGTAGGACTGGGTAAGGTCCATCGAAAGGCGGCGTTAGCGACGGGCGCACGGTATCGTTACGCACGAAAACATGTGTGCAGGTAGCTAGGTCCTTGTAGATGAATGGACGAGCCGTGGTTCTAACGTCGCGCCGCGCCGGTGCGAGTGACGTCATCGTGAGGCTTAGGCGACGTACAAAATCTTCTTCACTCATGTTCGTCGCAGGAGCAGGGACGAAGAAATCAGATGGGACGCGTAGTGTAGACCCATACGTCATGAGCGCTGGACTGTAGTTATTATCTTCACGCAGCGCTGTGCGCAGACCCAGAAGCACTGTAGGTATTTCTTCGCTCCAGTTAGTTGTCGCGCCTCGTGCCATGAGTGCAGCTTTGAGCGTACGATGCCATCGTTCAATTTGCCCGTTCGCTTGCGGATGGTAGGCAGTAGTGCGTATTCTCGTAATGCCAAACTTCTTCATTAGCGAGTCAAACAGTGAGGACTCAAACTGCCTGCCTTGGTCTGTTGATATGCGTAATGGACATCCAAATCTTGCGATCCAGTTGTCGTACAGTGCTTTGGTGACAACTTCCGCTGTTATTTCACGTACTGGTACCGCTTCAGGCCACTTTGTGAATCTGTCGATCATCGTTACGCAATATCGGAAGTCGTATGATAGACGGAGCGGACCGACTATGTCGATGTGCACGTGTTCGAAGCGCTGGGACGGTGGAAAATTCCCCAACGGTGTGACGACATGTCGGTGTACTTTTGCTCGTTGGCAGCTGACGCAATTCTTGGTTCAGGTGTTGACATCTTTGTTAATTGATGGCCAAAAGAATTTAGATGTCATTTGCTTCCTCGTAGCCCTGATACCGGAATGGCATAGATCGTGCTGCGCTTTGAATGCTGCGTAACGAAATGCCGGAGGTAAGTATGGGCGGGGCGATGTGGTTGAAAGCTCGCACGTGATTGGTCGCTGTATATCCGGAATGTTGATGTCAACAAACTTCAAGTTTGACTGCGATCTCAATTTTTTCAGCTCTTCATCGAGTTGCTGATCTTGTGACAACTGGTCGTAATCGAGGCATGACTGACAATTTATTTCTTCTAATCGTGACAGTGCGTCGGCAACTGAGTTGTCCGCTCCTTTCACGTAGACGATGTTGGTGCAAAACTGACTGACGAAATGTAGTTGACGCTCTCGTCTCGGTGTATCACTGCTACTTTGCGGTCTTGAGAGCGCGTAGGATAGTGGCTTGTGGTCCGTGTAGACGGTGACGTCACAGCCTTCGATGAGTCTTCTAAAATGCTTGACAGCCATGTATATCGCTGACAACTCGCGATCATACACGCTGTAACGGCGTTGTGTATCACTCATAGCTTTGGAATAAAAGGCTAGCGGTTTCCAAACATCTTTCTCTCGCTGCTGTAGTACTGCACCGATGCTGTGGTCTGAGGCGTCAGTCATGATGCAGAGCGGGGCGCCGGCGATAGGGTGCGTGAGTGTCATAGCTTCCAAAATGCTTTGACGGCACTTTTGAAAAGCTTGTTCAGCGGTCGGTGTCCAGTCGATCGGCGTCTTGTCATTCTTCTTTAAGTTATGCAGATATTTGTTCAGTTCTTTCTGCATGTCAGCTTGATGTGGTAAACAATCCCTGTAGAAGTTTAGCATCCCAAGGAAACGACGCAGCTCAATGATCGTCTTCGGTTGAGGGTAGTTTGAAATAACTTGCGTGCGCTCTGGTGTTGGTTTTATTCCATTCGTTGTTACTTCATACCCGAGAAAGTTGATTCTCGTCTTTGCAAACTCGCATTTTTCAACGTTGAGCGTAACACCATATTTGTTCAGGCGCTCGAGTATTTGATGCAGAAGGATTTTATGATTGTCTTCGTCTTCCGTGTATACGAGGATGTCGTCAACAAAGGAGTAGCAACCTTCTATGCCGCGTAGTACTTCATGCATGAATCGCTGGAAAGTCTGACTTGCGTTGCGTAATCCGAAGGTCATGCAGTTGAACTCAAATAGGCCGAAGGGTGTTATGATTGCTGTCTTCTTAGCATCTTCTTTACTAATGGGTATTCTATAGTAAGCCATTCTCAGGTCCAGTTTCGAAAAAATCTTCTTGGTATGCAGCTGATAAGTGAAATCTTGTAAACGTGGGATTGGATATCTGTCTGGTAACGTAACGGCGTTAAGGCGTCTGTAATCACCACAAACTCGCAGGCTTCCATCTTTTTTCTTCACCACGTGGAGAGGACTGGCCCATGGGCTTTTTGAAGGTTGGCAAATTCCCATTTCCATCATTCGCTCGAACTCTTCTTTAGCCGCTTTGTATTTATCAGGGGGGAGGGGACGCGCTCGTGCGTAGATGGGCGGTCCCGTCGTCTCAATGTGATGCACAACGTCATGCTTTGCAGGGGTTTTCAGTGACATCGGGCGAAGGAGATCTGGATACTGGTTCAAAATATCTTGATATATCTGATTCTTGCCGAGCATGTAAACCGTTTCCTGGGTTGATGAGATTTCCACGGCGTTAACCGACAGATCGGTAATTTGGTCGATGAGCTTCTTATGATGCAGGTCGACCAGCAATTTGTAGTGTCTGAGAAAGTCCGCACCGAGAATGGATGTTTTCACGTCAGCAATCACGAATTTCCAACGAAAACGTCTTCGGAGACCGAAATCCAGTTGTAAATCTTTCTCACCATAAGTTTCGATTGGTGAACTGTTTGCGGCGTAAAGTTTGTAGGCGCTTGGTGTAAATTTTTTCTTATGAATCGGAGTGGCGGCCAGAACGGAGATATCAGCACCGGTGTCTACGAGGAAACGATGTGAATTGTTGCGTTCGTAAACACACAGGCGATTACTTGCCGTTGTAACACCGACGTCCGCCACCGTCGATGTTTTTCTTAGTTTTCCTGTTTCTGTTGGTTCCTTTTTGCACATGGTGACACACAGCGTCTTGCTCGGTCACCAAACCTGTAGTGGTATATACAGACTCGGTTTGCATCGTTCTGGTATCTTGCTGACTTCGATCTTGAACGGGAACGAAAAGGCCGACGATAACGTTGTCTACCACGGTCTCGGAGTTCGGATATTTCCAGTGACAGCTTTTCTATTTGCTTTGAGAGTACTTGTATTTGTGCTGACATGACATGCTGACTGGCTGCTGCGGTATCCGGTTGAGACGTTGAAACCGCTGCAATGTTGCTGCCTTCCGTATATTCCATCATCTTGTCCGCCATTGCGGCTAACATATCAAGTGATGAATCTGTATTCACCCCGGAATCTTCGTAAACGGAGATCAGGCGCTGTTTTAGCGCTGCATATTTTCCACTTTCTGGTGGTTTAACCAAAATATCAGTAAGATGACGCAGATCTGTCGTTTGTAATTGCCCAAGAACGTAGCGGTATTTGTTTTCATCACTGGTTTTCTGCGGGTCCACTATTGCTTCAAACTGAATGAACCACATACGGGGATATTCACGCCAGAATGGAAGTAGCCGTGACTGCACGGAGATAGCTGCAAGGTCAGAAGGCGCACTAGCACTTTTTTCTTCCATACTTCAATGTTCAGCGTAGGTCGGGGTCACCAAATATAGCAGTGTCAGAGTTTATAAATGAAACCAAATTGGAAAATTGATGAACTGAATATTATATTCCACTAAAATTACACCGTTGACAGCTGACAGTTGATAACAGTTGAGAACGAGTGTTCGTGCGGCGCGCTAGTCTATGCGCAGGCACTCACAGATTCTTAATTTAAACAGGGTGGATATATTGTTAACTTTCTCTGAGGCCTGCTTGATGATTTAACATTTAAAAATGTGTCTCTGACATCTTCAAACGATTGACATTTGGGATGAAAATAAGCCTGTAAGTCCTTATGAATTAATAAAATTATAAAGTCAGGTATTTTGAAGTTACATATCAAAAACTTTAAATGTAAATAAGTTATTAGTAAGTATTCATTTGTAACTGAGTAAAATCAGGAAAATCAGGGGTTTTACTTATATTCTTACAAATTATTTTGTTTTTCCAAGCAGTGTTGCACTTTGCGGAGAATTTAATATTTAATTTAATATATTTTAGCCCATATGTAAAGAGCAAAGCCGATCTCCACATATAATTGACCTGCCGGTAATTGCGTAATATTTGCGTAATAACAAAAATATTCCTAAACCCTTAATTTCGATTCTTAAACAACTTTTATTAGGTCATCTAAGTATTAAAACATAATCATGAAGAAATGGATTAAGAATTTCTATGAAAATCCTTCAACTTGTGATAGAATTTGTATTAAGCAATATCTCATATTTTGTAGGCTTAATAGCAGCGTTGTAAATAATAATAACGGTTTTGCAAAATTGATGGCTTGTGTGGTACACAAAGAAATCAAGTTTTAAACACCAAGTTGATAACTGATCCCGATCAAATGCAACCAATAATCATTATTTAAAATACTGAAAGGCACCACGCAATTTAAAAGCAATGTAGTCGTAATTATGACGCGCTTTTAGTATAATATCGAAATAATTGAGGCGACGATTGTGAACATCATTCAACGTGGCAACACTGTGATACTTGTGAAAGAAAATGTTTATTCGTAAATTGTTTTTTTTCAGCAATTTTTATCGATTTTTGCTGAAAAACATATTGCTTGCCGGTTGTGTCTTGTGAAGTACTACTAAAAGAGTAAGCATCTAATGCCAAAAGAATACTGTTTCTCTCTACTAACATACAACACTATAGCCTAGTAGGAAATATCCGAACATAACAAAAATGCTTTAGTTACATAAGATGGGAAGTATAATGAGGCCCATTATCGATTTGATGTTTTCCAGCCCCCGTTTACTGCTCACTTAGGGTTGAATAATGCCCTCTTTTACGAAGTATGGCGAGCCGTTAGCGCAAACTAAAATTAGAGAGACGCTTTTAGAATGGACAATCGAACGGTGGGTTTGTTTGAATATCCGAACCGATAATTTGATTTATTATTTCAATGCAGTTCCATTTTAACGATTCGAATTTCAAATGTTCAAATTGCTATGTCACGAACATAGATTTGTTTTTGTTTACTTCTTAATTTAAAAAGTAAAACGGTCTGTTTATTCAATTGTTAGAGTTCGAATAAGTTTTCACCAATTAATACCGTTGTTTCTGCTTGGGGTTGAATGGTTTCAAAAGTAGTGCTCACAATGGACTCAACTGCGATATTGTGGTGGTCGCAAATAGGTAGTAAGTGGGCCAAACACAATAAAACAGTAAAGTCGTTAATCTGAGCGAAGCCTTAGTTTTAATTCCTTTATTGTACTTATGAGATATGTTCTTGAGAAGGCTTTAAATTTACGAAAACAACTATCAAGCCAATCTCAAGTTATATAACGACCTACGATTTAAATTGCAAAATATTTTCGAATCTTATTTGGCAAACATTATTTTTTAAAGTACGTCTAGATTAAAGTATTACAATGGGATACAATAAATTGTAAACAATTGGAGTATTATTCTAACTCGCTCATCCCTACGTTTCTAAAATGTAAGAATCTAAATAATTTATTCAATAAACAGGCTTCAATGGGCTGAATTTACACGTTAAAATTAAATTAGCGATTCCGACCGAGGAACGCTTTCATTTTGAAATTAGGTTTCCTTCAGAATGAATTTGAGATGATAAAAGTACTAAAGTGTGCTTATTAATTTTCTATCAACGTCTATTGTTCGCCGTTATATTATATTGCCACATTTCAAGAACATTCATTTTCAAATATGCAAATGCGGCGAGGTATTTTCGATATAATTCGTCCTGTCAGTAGAAGATTAGTCGCATTTGTCAGCTTTGAATACAGATAACAGGTAAATTACAGCTGAAATTACCAATCGTTTCACAAATGCACCATCAGTGTCACAAATGCACAATCTCTAATTGAGGTACCAAATCTGCTTCATATGGTTTCGGGTTTTATGGGGCTTTCGACAGATTGCAGAATTCAAATAACAGCACTCACAGATGCTTTGATCAATTGCCAGGTAACATTAAATAGAATCGATTTGCAATGACACTCCATCCATCATCCGAGACACGTGAAAATGAAACAAAAATATCGCGACAAAAATGGCGGAGGAACGAAACAAAACAGATTAGAAACAACGTGATGAGTTTTCCAGGTGAATGGAGTTCGGTGACGAAAAGGAAAAGTAGATAATGGATGAAAAAAGGGAGTTTGCGCGTCGTTTAGGGTCACTCACATTGTTGCTAACCGCTGTTCGTGTCTTTTCGTGAAATGAGGTCGGAATTACATTATTTTCGGTAGGTGGCCAAGACGTATTCGATTACTACTAGATTATTGGGTTGACCACATATTGATGTAGTTTTACGAAGTGAGAATAGGCTATCAAATCGAGTTTATCTCGGAGTTCTGATGATGTTTTTGCTATGAATTATGTACTGTTAAATCTCACCACGCAAAATTACTAACATTTATGTTTTCCAATTTATATGGTACACCTTTTTTTACGGATGGGAAATCATCAAATGACCGCCCCCCATTCTGGACGGAGCGGAAGGGACGCGCAGAGCGGAGGTGTCAGACTTGTACTGACTAAAACCCATCCATATTCTTTCTTAGCCCTTCGTGTTCTAGGGTCACGGTATCTCTTTCGAACAGTCCCGTAGCCGTGGCAGGCATCATCCCTCTCGGACCCCTTCCGGTACACCATAATACAGATTATTGTGTTCAGTCAACTGTCAAATACCATAGTCCTTATGATGATAATTCTTAATATGCTGATCCCGTTTGGTGAAATTCGCCCTGAATGTAAATATGTAAAACGTAAGTTGTAGTAAAGTATTACATCGTAAAGTTTGAGACACACTGGCTACGTAACAGAAGAGTGACAAGAAAGAATTGATTTTTTCTGCTAATTTCGACCACAGAGGATCTATGTATACATAGACATAAGTACATATCTATTTGTCTAAACTTAAAACTTACTTTCTTCCTTCATTCCTCTAGGTTGTGGACACTGGATGGAATCATACTCTGTTCGGCCATACTGAGCTGAGTAGATTGCCACCCTGGAGTGAGGGTTGCAGCTGAGGTGGAGGACGTCATTCTCACAACCAACTTTGCTTCGAAACTCATCTATCAACAAAAAAACGATTATAGTAATTCTGCTTAAGTAAATTGCATCATGTAAACACGGCGTTGATTAATACCAGTGTAAAGCTATCTTCTTTGCAAATTTTGGCCGAATACGGTGTATATTCCTGTGTAATAAAATATAACTTACAGAATTTGTCTTAAAAAAAGAAATATCTATATAATCACCTACTTGGCACTAACTAAAAAACAGTTTACTGATTTTAATAGAAAAAGAAAAACAAGAAATAGGTTCATAATTTCAGCAAAACAAAATAAATTCCAGGAATTTCATTCATCATCATCATTATATTATTAGCTCGGAATCACCCACTGCTGAGCATAGGCCTCCACTTTAGTTCTGTGCGTCCCTTATCGAGGTGTTTTCTACGACTTTGACGATATCGTAGAACGAACTTTAGAACCACTCTGGTTTCTTTGGCCTAAAGTTGGCCAACACTCGGTCAAAGCCTTGCTCGATCAGCCCTCTCTACGTATAGCCAGATATCCTACCCAGGTCCACTTGAGGCGCATCGCCCGGTCCCCGACGTCTTCGTCGGTCGTTCGACGACTTTAGTCGAATTTCATTGCTCCTTTGTAAAGTCAGACTAAATTCGATCTAAGAGTTCACAAACAAATACTAGTTACAGTCTCACAAAGGAATCGAGAAACTTCGAAATAAATCGATTCGAATTCAAATCGCGTTTCACATTTCTATCAAAAAGGAATTTGTCATCACGAACATTTTTGACAGAGAGATGCATTTTGAAAAAGATTTTATTGAGACCATTAGTAATATAGTTTGGGTAAATAAATTCAAGTCGCAGATATGAAAAATATTTCGGATCCCGTTCTTCGTTCAGCTGCGTATTTACATGGATAGCTGGCAGAAAATATTCGGTAATGCATTTTTACAAGTTCAGACCTGAGTACATACTGCTTTTATACTGTCAATTTTTTCAGTCCTAACGGGTAGGGAGAAGCCTGAAGTCTGTCAACTAGTCTTATCGAAAGATAACATGTAAAATATCGTTGTTTAAATGTACCTGGTTAGATTGGAAACCTACCTAAACAGCAGACGATGAAGATTTGATGAATTATTGCGCGCACACTCACAGTAATATAAAACGATGTCTCCTGTGTATTTACGCTCTGAACTCCTAAAATAATGAGAAGTAAAAGGTTACTTACAAGGACGGCATTTGTAAGCAACTTCCACGAATCTTCTGGAACCCGGACATGGGTCGACTCCAAAAGCCTTAGGGCTTGTGTGGAACTTGCACTGTCGCTTCTTCTGACATGCTTCCACCACGGTCTGCAACAAGGAATACTACGCAAATGAGTTAGTATGCCTATTCTGTCAGAACTTTGGTTAAAGCATAGTTGCTATGCCCTGAAGGTTTGAGAGTTTGATAGATTCTTAGCTGTTGATAAGCACAAAGTTTTGAATAAGTTGGTTGGATACTGTTATTTCTGACTATTTTTGGAGCTCGATAAGTTGTGAAAAGATTTTGGCTGAAGTATTTTAACATAATATCACGCCTGTACCTAATCCCCGAAGAGTTACACAGAGGCGTATCCTATTATAGTATACCCACATTTTGCCCGTTAGTTTTAAGTTCCATCTAATAGGGGTCGAGCCTATTGCAACAAACCGCGGACATATCCGGACTCCGTAGCTGCTACTGAGAAATTTCTGACGTAAAACCCAAAAACATTTTATCCAACGCGGGAATCGAACCCAGAACCTTATGGCCAGCAGTCGCGCTTGCCACCACAAGACCAACAAGACAGTATTTAAGGTAATTAAAGCATAATTATGTCTGCACCTAATAAGTAATAACATAGAAACAAAGAAAAAAAAAATCGTCGCAGGGACATGACGTGCATACAAAATGAACAATAAACATACAACGCAAGAAAGAAATATTAATGATCAATAATAATATAATATTATTAATATCAGAATTTACAGTCAATTATAGAACTTTATGCAGAAACACATTCTAGAGATATTCTAATGAGCAGATACTCGTAGGGTTATAAGGTTGGAAAGCAGTCGGTTGTGTGTTATTATTTCAGTCTATTTTTAGAACTTGGTAAGGTCGCATTTTGCTTTTCGTGGAATTATTTTGGATAATCCCAGAGCCTTTCTGAAAATAGAAACTTATACACATTGCATTAAACTGTGGGTGATGCGACAAATATTATTGATTTTGGCTTTCTCTAATAAGATATCTAGGCTCTGTATGGTGTCGGACGTAAAAAATAGCACCACCCCATATCTTCCCGTGGGTGTCGTAACAGGCGACTAAGGGACTTGCCAGAGAATGGGCAGCAACGTTCTCGGTGCTTTTGTAAAAACCGTACTGCGATGGTCAACCCGCCTGCCAAGCGTGGCGATTATGGCAAAACCCCCCAAAATGTCAATGTGGCGACACTTGGGGGAGGTTTATGTAGTTATGTCCAGCAGTCAACCAGCAGTGGACGTCTTTTGGGCTGAAATTATGAATGGTGATGATGATGAATAGGATATCCATGGTATGAGTATCTCAATCATAACGTAACATAACATGACGCATGTAATCCCCTTAGGGTTAGGCAGAAGTGTGCCTCATAGTACACCTACATTTCGCCAGCTATGTTTGAGTCCCATGTAATAGGGGGCGAGCCATCAACCGGACATAAATCCAGACACCGTGGCTACTACTGAGAATACATTTGCTTGAGCCGGGAATCGAAGCCAGGACATACTGAGCAGTAGCGATTGCAACCACCAAACCAACGAGAGTTTTTTCATTCATATCGAATAATAATTGAACTGACAAATAATTACTTATCGAACAAATAATATTGAATCGCAAATTTTCTGATCAGCGAGCGATTTAATTTGAAATACATATTAATCAATCTAAAAGCATTACAAACGACAAAATGACACATTCCCAAACAATTTATTGAAGCAATCCTTTTTGAATCGAAATCACATTTTACTGGCAAATAAAATTATATTCTTCTTTCATCGCGGGTTATGTTAAAACATTAAACGAAACGATAGGATAACTGCTATTTTACATTCAACAGAATCTATGATATTTTTATAAGGCTGAATGGTCGAACGAAAACAAAATTTCTTTATGGAACATTGATACTAACAAAAAATAAAATACAAAAGCCAAATAATACATTAAACGAAACGATAGGATAACTGCTATTGACCTTCAACAGAATCTACGATATTTTTATAAGGCTGAATGTTAGAAAAAAAATCTAAATTTCTCGATGTAACATTTATTCTAAAAAAAAATACAAGCGCAAAATCATGGCTGTATTTTCGTAAGCCGAAGTTGTGCGTAAGAAAATATAATGAAAATACGAAAGGAGAGAAATCTTGCGTTCAATGTAGGAATATTATTAGGGGATGACAGTATTGGCAGGTGCTCGTCAAGCCGACTTATTGCCTAAACATATCAGAACGAGTAATAAAATTGTGTAAAAAAGGAACACTTTACTGTTTGGCATTTTACTTTTAATGTATGTGCGTTTGAAAAGGCATAAAATTTGAATGACGCAGTTACGTAGGTTATGAATGCGGATGAATTGGTGCGATTGATTTGATTGGAGTATTTCATTTTAATATCAATATTTACATTCAACTGAATTGTTGCTGTAAATATTTATGTATATATTATATATTATGCTCTGTATGGTGTCGGACGTAAAGAATAGCACCATCCCATATCTTCCCGTGGGTGTCGTATGAGGCGACTAAGGGACTTGCCAGAGAATGGACAGCATCGTTCACTGTGCTTTTGTAACAACGGTACTGCGATCGCCAACCCGCCTGCCAAGCGTGGCGATTATGGCAAAACCCCCATGTTATTTCAATGTGGCGAAAATTGGGGGAGGCCTATGTCCAGCAGTGGACGTCTTTCGGCTGAAATGATGATGATGATGATATATAATATAATTATATTCGCTTTATATTTCCAGTATAACATATGGCCTCGCTTTTTATAGATTTCCCGCACTATGAGAGATCCGCATAAAATGGTTTTGTTAGCTTGATTGGCCGCCGTGCGTAATGTAAGCTGAATTTTAAGAATTCCTATATTTACTTTAAATTATAATTTCGAGAAACAGTAATCGTAATAATGACAAAATAAAAATTAAAGGTGACCATGACCAAAGGTGATCGACCAGAAACAAAATGTTGTAGCGGCTGAAGTGTGCAGTATAGACTCAATTTATTATTTAAAACGATTTATAAATTGCAAAGTTCCTATCAAAGAGTAATACAAAAAACGCAAAAAACCTCTTGTGTGGTGTCGTGGACCATGAAACTGATTAATTGAACATCTCTTGTTCTACTAGATCTTGAAAAACGGAACCAAAATTGGGCATGTGGGTATAGTACCAAAAAACTAAAATAAACACGAATTTCCCAATAGTGTACAAAAGTCACGTTATCACTGGCAACTGATCATGCGACTTTCGTCTTGAGACACTGCATTAAGTTGGACGAGAAGATACCACGCAACTTCCCGAACGCTGCCCAGCCGAGTAGGATTCGACGACCAGTGTGTGTTGCCAGTGATTATATACGGGACCGAAACGTGGTCGCTCACAATGGGCCTCATCAGAAGGCTTAAAGTCACCCAAAGCTTGGACTTTCTTTGCGTGATCAAATCAGAAATGAGGACATCCACAAGAGAACCAAGGTTGCCGACGTAGCCCGAAGAATAGCCAAATTTAAGTGGCAGTGGGCAGGACACATTGCTCGCAGAACGGATAGCTGATGGGGCCCAAAAGATCTGGAATGGCAACCGCAAACCGGAAGACGATGCGTTCGAAGGCGTCCCACTAGGTGGACTGATGACCTGGCGAAGGTTGCGGGGATCCACTGGATGCGAGTCGCACGGGACCGGTCAATTTGGCGACACATGGGAGGCCTATGTCCAGCAGAGGACGTCTTCCGGCTTAAATCATGATGATGATGATGTACAAAGGTTGTTCAGTATCAATGCTTGAGTCACCAGACGAGAAGTTATGCGTTTTTTTATGTTACACCTTGTATGAACCTACAAGACTATATACAAGATATTATTCAAGATGTATTTATTTAAAAATAGAACAGTATTTGCTATAACACAAAACTGTTCTTGTTTTAATACTTCAGTCTGGTCTTCGTTATAAAAGACCACCCATCACTTCCGATATTGTAAGAGGATCGCCTCTTACAATATCGGAAGTGATGGGTGGTCTTTTTAAAGGATTATAAGAAATACAATTCATGCAGCAATGAGGCATATCAATTATTCAGGGAGTGATATTATTACTCGAGGGGTTAAACAGAGGTGTACCTAACTTCCCATGTAACAGTTAGATGAGCTTATTGCCATCAACCGGGCATTAATCCACACTCCGCTACTACTGAAAAATTCCTGTTGGACCAATTCTATAACACAATGCTTGAACTAAAACCCTCATTCTTAGCAGTCATGCTTGCGAATACTACACTAGACCAACAAGGTAGTTAGATACTAAGTAAAAAAAATATTTCATTTTTATAATTTATAACTTATAATAATTATGATAAAGGGATTGAAGCCGAAAAGCACTAGTTCTCCCCGTCATTGCGATCATTTCTTTGTTCTGGACCATGACTGGGAACCTTCTAGTTACGTTATACTGGACGTCAAAGTTTCAACTTTTCTACAAGTTTTTTTTAAATAGTTTATATTTATAACTGTACTTTAAATACCTCCATGGCCCATTTACTATTCAATGCATCCATCAGCACAATGTTTTGAGTGCGTTACATTGAGTTGTACCGTAAAACGTAATTTTTCCCCCCAAAAAAAAGCTGTTTCCCAGCAATAATTTTTGCGTAGGGTTACTTAGTTTGATGTACAGAATGCTTGATTGACGCCTTCGTGAAGAGTCTGTTTACGCCTTGTATTATCAACATCATCAAAGTTAACATAATATTGTACCTACACTGTTTTAAACATAGAATGCCTTCAGGCACAAATAAACTAATTTTATTAACGAACTAACGCAGTATTTCCCGGCAGTAATATTCCTAATACTAAATCACTACTAATCAAACATATTGATAGTGCTAACGCTCTATTCGAAATTCAGGCCGGGTTTGAGAGGATTACAATAATGTAGTAGTAGTAAATGGATACGTTAATGCGAATATTATCAAGCCAAAATTTTGTGGTCGTGAAATTATTTAATCAGTAAAACAGGATTTATGCTGCCTGCCTATTTAATGGTTATTTATAGTACACACGGCGAACAATCGAGCTATACAAAACCAGTTAATACGGATCTCTCATTGTACAAGCAATCTATACAAATTAAGGCCTAAGCCGTAAGTATAACATACGTGAAGTGGGCTTGATGTGTCGCCGTGCGTACATCAAAAATTAATAATATCTGTAATGTTCCATATAAATTGAATATAGAGATTTGAGCCTCTCAAAATTACGCAATAACATTATGAGTACTTGTTCAATATCGAATAATGGGAGAGGATTTCTGGATATTTCTGACGCCAACAAATTATAATTTTGCAAAGTTATAAAGTTGAATCAATAAGTTCTTTTTCACAAAAAAATGTAGTTTTGAGTAAAGTTTCAGCTGAGCAGGTCTTGATGGGTATCTCAGTTTGACTTAGGTGACTACTCATAAAATAATACTAATATATAAATATTTAAAAATGTTAATAATGTGTGGTAAAATCAATAAAGGAAATAATAATTTAAAATATATGTAGGATCCGGTCATTAGTACGGACAGAAAATGAATCGGCAGGCGCGCCAAAGGTAGCACGCGACCTACTTACCTGTCTACCCACACCTAAGCGCGCTTCTACAGAGTCGTGATGTTTCGAACTCGCTGTGAAGCGGACAGTCTGTGTCTGACCGCGGCGGAGTCAAGACGTCCCGAAACTGTTCCCCGATTCATGGTGCCTAGTGTTATTGTGTTGGATTGTAATTTCAAGTAATTTGTGAGTAGTAAGTGAGTTCGACAAAAGCAGTGTACCTCGTGTAGTGTGTTTTCATAGCACGGAACCCATGTTCTGCCCACATGATTGACTGTGTCTAACGGAATAAATCAAGACAACTGCGACATCAGAAGTGGGATAAAGAATCGCGCCCTCCACGAAAGTAAAGCCAAGTGAGGAACATAACCAATGAATTTTTGAAGCAACAAGGAAAGCGGCCAAACCTGCGTGCATAAATCATCAAGAGGGTACCCTCGCAACAACATCGGGTGAGACCGTTTCTTTTCTTTTCGATAAGTAGGTCATGGCTCATTGCTTAAACATGGCTACTTTAATTGGTTTATGGGTGACATCATAATCAGTAAACCTTACTGGCATCGGAGGTTATGATTTAAAATGCACGATGGAGATCGTACCATTAAAATAGGCGATATTTTGATAAAATAGGTTGTCAGCCAATAAGTTCAGGAAATATTAGATGCTGGCGTAATTTGTAAAAGTTCTTTGACATCTGAAGCTACGCGCTTCCCTGGTCCACATGTTTCAGTCGAAAAGAAAGTGTGTTTAGTCGAAATGTCACTGTTGTCCGGTTAATGCTTTACGATGATCAAAGAGACGCAGTTGCCCGGTTTATGATGTTTTTATGATGAAGTTGGTCGAAGGGACGCTGTTGTCCGGTCCGTACACTGGTATGGTCGAAGGGACGCAGTTGTCCGGTCCAAACGTTGGTATGGTCGAAGGGATAAAGTCGTCCGGGCCATGCAGCTGATAGCGGCTGGTTGAGGGGACACATTCATCCGGTCCAACCTTAAGTGTTCACTGGTCGAAAGGACAGTGTCGTCCGGGCCATGCAGCAGAAAGCGGCTGGTTGAAAGGACACACCCGTCCGGTCCAGGTGTTAACTGTTTAGAGAAAGGTGTCGTCCGGTCCATGAGTGGTCGAAAGGACACACGCTTTCGTTGTAGGAGAAAGGTGTCGTCCGGTCCATGAGTGGTCGAAAGGACACACGCTTTCGTTGTAGGAGGAAGGTGTCGTCCGGTCCATGAGTGGTCGAAAGGACACACGCTTTCGTTGTAGGAGAAAGGTGTCGTCCGGTCCATGAGTGGTCGAAAGGACACACGCTTTCGTTGTAGGAGAAAGGTGTCGTCCGGTCCATGAGTGGTTGAAAGGACACACGCTTTCGTTGTAGGGGAAAGGTGCCGTCCGGTCCATGAGTGGTCGAAAGGACACACGCTTTCGTTGTAGGGGAAAGGTGCCGTCCGGTCCATGAGTGGTCGAAAGGACACACGCTTTCTTGGTAGGAGAAAAATGCCGTCTAGTCCGTGAGTGATCGAAAGAATACACGCTTTCTTTTGTTCTGAAACAGTTAGTTACGATGAGAGTAATGTTTGTCATAGTTTGTCAGGTTGGACGAGCGGATGTCTTGGTGATTAGACCTTGTTTGTTCCAGGAATACAATAACGCCCGAGGACGGTCGTATGTCAGTCTGGCCGTGTAGGATCCGGTCATTAGTACGGACAGAAAATGAATTGGCAAGCGCGCCAAAGGTAGCACGCGACCTACTTACCTGTCTACCCACACCTAAGCGCGCTTCTACAGAGTCGTGATGTTTCGAACTCGCTGTGAAGCGGACAGTCTGTGTCTGACCGCGGCGGAGTCAAGACGTCCCGAAACTGTTCCCCGATTCATGGTGCCTAGTGTTATTGTGTTGGATTGTAATTTCAAGTAATTTGTGAGTAGTAAGTGAGTTCGACAAAAGCAGTGTACCTCGTGTAGTGTGTTTTCATAGCACGGAACCCATGTTCTGCCCACATGATTGACTGTGTCTAACGGAATAAATCAAGACAACTGCGACATATATTTTACGGATTAGTAGTCACCTAAATCCTCAGTTTGTATCAAAGAGAAATTCAATGTTCAGTTTTTTTCAAACTGTTTGTTTTTATTTTACTTTTCTTTTTTGCGTCGATTTGCCAAAATGTTTGATGAAAGTAACTTTTACAAATATTCATCTAACCTGTAAAGCACTAGGCCATATACATGATGTATCTCCAACAACTTCAACAGCAACCGGCTGGTATTCCGCCAGGTCTGAAGCACAGGACCCTTGGGTTGCTGAAGCCCCATACTGGGCCACTTGGATGCTGATGGTGGTCCCTCGAGGACAGATGAGTGTCACCATCTCCTCATCACAAGCAGCCTTCTGGTGTGTTCGAAGAGTGCCGAGGAGAAGTTCTGTGGACAACATGAAACATGTACAGTTAAAGGATGTTTTCATCAGTTTGTGTAGTTTCATTTTAACTTTAGAACTTTAGTCAACTTGACTTAGTTTCAACGAGGTTTTTATTCATCTTAGGAGTTGTCTGTGTCCAGGCATGGATTACTAGTAATTAAACTGATGATGATATTCCAGCTGGATAAAGGTTTGAACAAAATATAGGGCACTGTTAGAGAATACAGAACAAAGTCGACAGTCAACAATGATGTTGAGTTGGTTGGTTGTATAAAAGAATGTTCCAAAAACAGTAGTATTACTTTTATGGAATAAAATGAGAGAAAAAAAAAAAACAAAAGCAAAAAAACTACCATCTTGTCCCTAGTAATTGAACTCATAATCTTTACCACAGATTGTATTTACACCGTTACTGATTTTCTTAGAACATAACGAGGCTCAGTACCAAAAATAAAGCTAAATACCTAAATTAATTTAGGTAAGCAATAATCATTAGTGGTAAGAGGTCTCTGGAACCTTGTAATTACCGCGTTGTTACTATAACTATGTATATTCATTGAAATTAAAGGGAACCAGCAATTAGCTGTACTAACTAAAATAATTATAGTTAGTTGTTGGTAGATATCAGCCGTTCCATTAAATGAAATTGAAATTAATATCAAAGAAGAAAATGACATACTAAAAACAAATTCCATTTTACACCGAATAGAAAGGAGTGTGAGCGAAATCTATTCACAATCATCAAACATCACAGACAATGACATAAAAATAACTTAAGAGAGATGAACGTATAAACATAAATTGATTCCAAAAATCTCCAAACTTTAATGGGGTTTACAAAGTGATAGCAGCAAACAGCTTATACTGAACAACCATCAGGATCTCACTCAAGACAATACAAATAATAACGTAAAGGGGAATCCAATAAGGCTTTTAATAAACTGTGCAACATGTTACAATAACCAACAGAACGCTTTCTGGTGTAAAAATGTCAGGACAAAGTCTTCTATTAAACACAACCTGAGCTTTAAAACAGCCGACAAGTCTATTTACGTTAGAGCTAAGCTGTGTATTGAAAAGTAAAATGAAAAATACCACAGGGGTCCCCCAAGGACGTTACATGGGCCCAACATCGATTTATCAATCTTCATTTTACCTTCTGGATTTGGTTTTCAAATTTGGCTTGCGTTGGGCAGACGATAATGTACTCATTTTCTTTTTTGTCAGTTTTGTTGTTTTCAGACACATTGCTTCAAGTTTGTGAATGTAAAGTTATTTTGTTTAGGTTTTTGAACGAAAAAAAAAAAACTCATTTCTGAGAGACCAAATCATTAATTAACTCTAAAGTGTTAGACGTTGGCACTATTTTAGATTTATTCAAGCTTGTTCTTGGCATTTAATTACAGTATTTGACACGTTTTAGATATGGCTACTGAATTTTCAGCTTATTATTTGAATTTACGCTAAGAAATACGGACAGAAAAAGGGTGAATGAGGTATAATATTGTTTTAAATAATTCTAAAATAAGAAAGAATATTTAAGGCTTGTCATTACGACCAACACTAAATGCTTTTCTTTCTTTATTTTCCTTGTTTGGGATACAATCACAAGGACATAATATTCAACGTTACCAATAAGAGTCAGAAAGCCAACATTCTGCTATCATTTTGGATATTATTAACGCTAATTGGGTTTTTATTAGTGACATAACAATTTCAGGACTATGTTGAAAGCCCACAAGAGGTCTTAGAGCTTCTCAACGACGCGTAACGAGCGTCGTTATGACCAACCATGCTGTTATGGTTTGAGTAGTGTGACCTCATATTAGTTTGGTTGCTAAGAAAAGGGAGTATGAAATTTTTTTTCTACAAAAACTTTCTTGTCATCTCATATGAACATCGTGACAAAACTTGGTCTTATATGTACCTTGATTACGCCCTCGGCTTTGACCGCGTTTTGTATAGTAATTGTTCCACGAGATTGTACTACATGGATAAAAAGTATCCCATGTGCTATTCCAGACTATTATCTTTCCTTGAACCAAAAATCATCCAGATGTATTCAGTAGTTTTTGGGTGAAAGAGTAACAAACACCCCTACATCAACTATCGCAATTATAATATTGGAGTAGGATTCACTAACTAATATGTATGGGTTGAATCTCAACAGTGCGGGAGAGCTTTTACTCGCAGCAGCGTCGGCGATACTACATCAAAAGTAGGATCAAATAATCCACTTGAAAGTTTACATATTTTTTTGGCGCAGATAAGCAAAAAATGGGGTGCATGCACATGGTTTCAAGTGGCGCTACTTTAGAAGATGTTTTAAGAGGAAGGAAGAGAAGCACTTGACTACTTTTTTTTTTTTCTAGTAGCCGCCACATTCAAAGATCCGTTTGGCTTTTATTTTTAATCTGATTGCGGCGAGGCTAAAAGGTGGTTCATGTTTTTTCTACCAATGTTACAGCAAAATTCAAATAATCTAAAAATACATCCTCGTATACACAACTAACTTCTAACATTATCCTCCGCTTCCTTGCCCAAACAACAGCGAACAGATCCCATCAAATAAAACCCAACGACCTCTTCTAATATAATAAATAATAACGGCCTATCAAACGTGTTTCCATACTTAATACTAATTTATAATGTCCAATAAATCTAAAGTACTGTTTACCTTATCTTTATAAACCCACACGTGCACATAATAAAGCTTCCAGATTATATTTTATGACTTTTGGTCCGATCGTGTTCTGCTGTAAAATGTATGGAACTGGATCGCGGATACAAAGCTTTGTGCTTTGTGCGTCGTTATGGTTGTTGGAAAATTGTGGTCATTGAAGGCGAGCTTTTGGTTGTAGAATAAATATTGTTAGCTATTAAAATAAACTTTCTACTGGTCTGATTGGTGTATAAAGACATAGATTAGTGCCATAGGTACCCAGCGCGGGTAATCCCATTCCTGGGCAGCGTTTGGACCAATTCTCAAATGAAGATGAGCAATGTCCTTTCGCATGTTTAAAACCGTTCGCGTTTTATAAAATCTGTCAAAATATCTCTGTTTAATAATTCCTTTAAGTGACCAGTATTTGACATCGATTATCGCTGAAACGCTACTACTAGATTGTGAACATTGAATTACGGAATTGAACTTCTGTTGTACTTATTATTTATTAACACTTAAATCGCATGGAACATTCCAATGATTGCATTTTCTTCATTCCTTCACTATCAATGACTAGTTAGTATCTTTATTAATTTCAATACACCTTGTGTGTTCCCAACAAAGCTTTTCAATAACTCAAGCTTATCCAAAACCTCATACAAACCTTACGAGCTTACCAAAAAGCTACCAACTGTTAAATATCCGTCGGTGTAATACCCGAGGTAGCTAAACAACAGAACATTAAGGGGATGTGGTCTATTTATAGCGAGCCAGCTCGGGTTTCATACTCGATGAGAGTCAAGCACGTGGTGCCTGTCAAATTGACAGGAAGAACTTGACGGAATAAGTTAGGGTGCTTTTCGGGAATTTAAGTTTTTGGGGACGAATTATAGGTATTATAGTGGTATGGGGTAGCTTTTTCCTTATTTATATTTTGAGGTAAGTAAAAATGATTTTCTTAATATTGTTTTGCGATAACCTTTTAAGCTCCATATCTTCCCATGGGTGTCGTAAGAGACGACTAAAGGACTTGCCAGAGAATGGGCAGCAGCGTTCTCTGTGCTTTTTGCAACAACCGTACTGCGATCGCCAACCTGTCTGCCAAGCGAGGCGATTATGGCAAAACGGGGCTTTTTTTTGGGTGAGGCCTATGTCCAGCAGTGGACGTCTTCCGGCTGAAATGATGATGATGAACCTTTTAAGCTAAGCAGAGGTATACCTAATTGTTCACCCACATTACACCAGTTAAGTTTTTTACGTCACATGTAATAGGGGGCGAGCCTAGTACCCATCAAGCGGGCACGAATCCAAACTCCGTTGCTGCTACTGAATAACCCTGATGGAAAAACCCAATAACACTTTGCGCGACCTGGGATTCATACCAGTGACGTCATGCTCATCAGTCGCGCGACAACTAGACCAACGATGCAACGACAACGAGGTTTTTTTTAAATATGAATGTTAATTTTGCGTGATATTTCTATAACAAAAAATCCAAAAACCAGATCTTTTACCGTATTCATTCAAGACAGCTAATTATAGTACAAATGAGATCAATGGAACAAAGTTTTATTTATAGAAGTGTAAATAATGTCATATTTCATTCTTGATGAGCATAATACGTCGCACGTGGCCACCGTCATGGACGAATGGGAGGCGCTAGACGGTAGGCACGATGAACGAGGGTGACATTTTTGAAAAAAAAATAGGTTCATTTCTCATTAAGGGAAATAAATATATTTTGAGTGTACACAATCTTAAGGAAGGAAGAGTAGTGAGGACAATGAGTTTGTTTCAAACAATTTGTTTTATGTATGACTCTTGTGGGCAGGGCACATTGCTCGCAGAACGGATGGGCGATGGGGCCGAAAAGTTCTGGAATGGCGACCGCGAACCGGAAGACGATGCGTTGGAAGGCCTCCCACTAGGTGGACCGATGACCTGGTGAAGGTTGCAGGGATCCGCTGGATGCGAGTCGCACGGGACCGGTCAATGTGGCGACACTTGGGGGAGGCCTATGTCCAGCAGTGGACGTCTTTCGGCTGAAATAATAATGATGATGACTCTTTTAGGTTACCTACACCTTAGGCTTGGGTCCGAACACAGTGATATTGTGTCAGCGATAGCATATTCAAAAATAACTCGTACGGTATGACCACTTTAAGTTTGCAGTTTAAGGTAGCGCTGCTTGTCAAGAAAAAATGCGTCAAAAAGTCAAACTTGGTACATTTATTTTAGTTCTGTGTTTTCCCGTCTGCACAGAAAAGTTGGTCAAAGTGTATATAAGCTGTCAAACCCTGTTGAAAGCTAATATGGAAATACAAAACGTTTTGTGCGCAATTGCCTATTGTTTATGTTTTCATCCGTGAACTACAAAATCACCATAAAGTAGCTAGAATGTCGAGCTATGAAAACTCAAAAACAGAAAAACCACTATATATATCAGTACATAACACAGATAAAAAGTTTCAATTGCGTCGATACCATTTACAAAATAAAATAAAATGCAACGAAAATTATGTTTTTAATTATGAAGCCGCGCCATTAAGGCCGAATAACCGTGTCTTTCATCCCCGACGCGAGCCCTAATACCGTGCACATGGTAGACCTGTGAGATAAACAGAATGGACGAGCTTGGACTACAGTGCAATACTCAGCTACTGTCCTGGTACATTTATATTACTCTGACAGTGGCTATCCAACAGCCACCTTATCGTTATGATAATAAAGACCAATGTTACTTTGACAGCCTTGGCAGTGGTGGCATCGTAACAATGACTTATACATATGAGAATTATGATTTTTACTGTGATGCAAAGTCTGAAAGTACATTAGCTGAGAAAAGACTGTACAAAGTCTACAATGAAATACCCAGCTGCATGGACTCAACAATATAGGATATACAAACCGCATTTTTTTAAACACTTCTTTTGAGTAGGAATTTCTCCTGAATCGTGGGTACGTTAACAAACATTTAAACTCACATACACAAACAGCCAGACCAGGAACTACTATCTGTAGGCCATACAAATATTTGTTCCGTGCAGGGATCGAAACCGCGACACGCAGCGTAGCAGTCGAACGCTCAGCCACTGCGCCAACTTTGCGATTCTAGCTTCTGCCCAGGACTTCGTCTGCTTTGTGACTTTTACCGGAATAAAACGTATCTTAAGTGCAGGTATTAAGAATCCGTTCAGGCGTTTTGTGATTGAGTAACAAACATCCAATTTTCAAATGAAAGTACATAATAATAATATTTGTGACTATTGTGAGGTTTGAGCTAAGAGTTAGTAAAAAATTATAGTAGGTTTTTTTGCCTCAAAATGTGACATTTTTGTCTGTTTATGACCGACGTAAAACCACATCTTAGTGTTGCCAGACATAAAATAGTGGTAACCGTTTCTAGTAATAAGATTTAGGGTTGCCCGTTTTAGTCTGTCAACGCTTTTAAATATATATTTAGACTTAAAAAAAATACCTATGAGCAGTGACATTAATTATTTTAGTTCTTTGCGTCCCCATCCAACTCTATTAACACATTCATTAATTTAAAAACAAAACACACTCGAATACAAAAAAAGAATCAGACTCCAAAGCCAAGATTAATTCTTTTAAAAATAACGCCTCAAAAAGGCCACTTATTTTTCATTATTTCTGTACGGCCCGCATTATGTTTTAAATATAGAACAGGGCGCATCTGTTCTGGTTAGCGTGCGCTTAAAGGGCGTATGTCCGTACAGTCTTTTCATTGTTATTCTACCTTCGCCCTTACATAGCTGTCAAAAGAACAGTGATCTTTATTCGCGCTGCTATAAGACTACTATTGGGTTGTAGCTGTCAGAGAGAAAATAACGCTGTGAAAGGACTGTACCTACTTAATGAGAGATGAACTTGATGAAGACACAGTTAGGAGCCCATCAATCTTTGTCAGTATAATGGTCGATGGCAACCGAAGCGGTATGCGACATCGTAGTTTACGAGAAATGTGCTTATTTTTGGTTTTCTTGTACCTGGTAATGTGTCATGTTCGGTGGGGAGAAAAAATTGCTTTTAAAATCATGTTGTATGATAGATTATTGCTCTGTATGGTGTCGGACGTAAAGAATAGCACCATCCCATATCTTCCCGTGGGTGTCGTAAGAGGCGACTAAGGGACTTGCCAGAGAATGGGCAGCAGCGTTCTCTGTGCTTTTGTAACAACCGTACTGCGATCGCCAACCCGCCTGCCAAGCGTGGCGATTATGGCAAAACCCCCCAAAATGTCAATGTGGCGACACTTGGGGGAGGCCTATGTCCAGCAGTGGACGTCTTTTGGGCTGAAATGATGAATGATGATGATGATGATAGATTATGGTTATCTTTTAGGTTTAGATGCAGTAGTAATAGTCGGTTATTAATGAAAATATTTTGCTTAAAACTGCTCTGTTTAAAACGTTATGTTATAAATTCGAGCTTTTATGAAATAACAAAAACGTGTTTCCATTTAACCTAACACAACTTTTTTTTAAATGCCAAACCGAATTTCCTCTCGTCTAAAAAAGAAATAAAATGAATATTCACGTTGAAAACTTGGTCCTTTTTTGTTTCTTTTAGTTTATTTTTAATTAACGCAAAAATAAAAAAAATAAAACGAGATTTTTATTTCATCTACAGCACTGTTTGACGGAAAAGTAAAATTATTAATATTTAAAAAGGTGCGTGCCAATGTAAAAGGCCTGCGACGGAGGGATTTTTCAAAAGGCCATAGATGAGGGTTCGCCTCAAAAGGCCTATAAATTGTCAGGCCAAAAGAAAATAAATGGCAAAGAGAAATTTGGACTAATTAATAGACACCTTAAAAGTATTGTTAGGAAAATTTGCTTTAATTAGTCTGGCAACCTTTTTGGTTTCATTTGCAGGAAACCATTAAATTCTTTTACGCGGAATGATTTTGATTACCCACTCAATTTTCTTTTCAACGAAGGAATGGGAAGGTAATATTCTCAGAAGTATCAAATTGTACATGTTTATGGATTATTTACGTTGTCATCATCATCATCATCATTTCAGCCCAAAAGACGTCCACTGCTGGACATAGGCCTCCCCCAAGTGTCGCCAAATAGACATTTTGGAGGGGTTTTGCCATAATCGCCACGCTTGGCAAGCGGGTTGGCGATCGCAGTACGGTTGTTACAAAAGCACAGAGAACGCTGCTGCCCATTCTCTGGCGAATCCCTTAGTCGCCTCTTACGACACCCACGGGAAGATACGGGATGGTGCTATTCTTTAAGTCCGACACCATACAGAGCATTTATTTTATATATTTATATTTACGTTGTACTACTAAATAAATGAATTGGGGTTTATCTCTAAAATGTAACAAATGATTCAAAAAAAATCTAGCACTTAGTCTGAGTGGTTGCCATTCTAGGTAACCCACATCAAAGTGATTCAATTTCTCTACTTTGTTGCTTTATCATGACAAGACCTTGAAGAAACTTTGGAGCCCTAGAAAAATGTTAATGTCCGTACCCATAACGGGACCCTATTACTGAGACTTCGATGTCCGTCCGTCCGTCCGTCTGTCACCAGGCTGTATCTCATGAACCGTGATAGTTAACCAGTTGAAATTTCTACAGATTATGTATTTCTGTAACTGCTATAACAACAAATTAATACTAAAAAAAAAGTAAGGGGTGCTCCCATACAAAAAAGTGTTTTTTTTTACTCGTTTTTATAAATAATGGTACGGAACCCTTCGTGCGCAAGACTGACTCGCACTTGGCCGATTTTTTCTTAGTCTGGACACTCTAAACATTCTTATTATTAAATGCACACATATTATGTTACAGAGATATAGACAATACAAGTATACATACATATCGACAAAGGCGGACATACTACAGAATTAAAAAAAACATTGGTACATACATCTCTTTTGTGTACAGAACCCTCAATGAAGCACTGTGGGCGGTCATAAATTCATAATGAGCATTTGATGAACAAACATACAGTCAAAGTAAACACCAGAACACAGAAAATTCACAGTTAAAGTCAATGCTTACCGTAACTTTGTCCAAAAATAATAATTCTCAAGAAAACATCTGAAAGAACTACCCAATTCTTACTAATTAATGTTTAAAAGCTCACTCAGATCTTCTATCTTCACACGGTTTTTATTTTTACGCTCTCAAACGTCTCTTTGTGGTATCCGATTCGTAAACACGATTCTCTTTGTACTTACTATTATTTCTACACCAGATGGGATTTCTATTGAATTGGAATCTATTTTAATTACAAGTTTTTTATTTTTTCGTTTGTCAGTGGATGGGTGACCACCCATTACATACCGAGTTTCCTCCGTGCCTTGGAACGTAGGTTAAGCCGTTGGTCCTGGCTGTCATTTGTAGATCTTTGACAATCGTTACAGATAGTCATTGACCCGAAAGTCTGACAAATAGTCTTACCAAGGAGTATCGTATTACCTAGTACTGACTGGGTTGTGGAGGTCAGATAGGCAGTCGCTCCATATAAAATACTAGTATTCAGCTGCATCCGGTTAGAATGGAAGCCGACCCCATAAAGTTGGATAAGGCTAGGCAGATGATGTTGATTTGTTTCATTTTTTTTGGTCTGTTATTAAGATCTTTTGAGAGACAATTATGGAGAACTAGCTTTTGCAGATCGTAAATTATTCCAAGAGAACGTATCTACCTGGATAACTTTTGTCCTAAACCATATTAAATACGGTTCAATATGGTTTAGGACAAAAGTTATCCGGGCCGTAGCCGTAGCCATAAACTATGTTGTTGTATGAAATGAGTATGGCATGTTATTTTTTTTCAAAACCTTGCCCCCAACTGAAATTTCCTGTATCGGCTTTTACAAACATTTATACTCACATGCACAAACAACCAGACACAGAACAGCTGCCTGTAGGTCATAAAAAATATTTCTCCGTGCGGAAGGGATCATACCCGCGATACGTAGCGCATCAGCCAATAGCTTAGCCACTGCACCGCTATCAAGAAGATTCGCATTGACGAACCAGTTGGACAAATTTCAAAAATCTTTATATTGGTAATGGTTGTATCAAAAGTTGGCGAAATGCTCTCTGTGTCTAAAGTAGGAAGAATTTGAACTGAAAGTCTCCACAACCACTGCATGTGTCCCTAATCGGAAATAAGCGACGACCTCGACTCGACGTCGGGATTTAGCCAATGACAGAAGTTTTCTCCAGTGTCCTTTAAAATGCGGTGACTACGCTGTTGCGGAGGGATGCATTGTTTTATTTCTTTTTAGTAGACTCATAAGCTCCATTCGATTCAACACTCATTCAGTCAGTATCTTCTATTCTTATTCAGTCAGAAACCTTTTAGGGTCAAAGTTTGGACAACTTAAACAGGTGAAATACAATCGTTATTTCAGCTTCTATTGTTCTTTTAAAAGAGTTTTATTTAGGACTTCTTTTGAGTTTCGAATTCATTTATATGAGAAGAAAAACAAAACCTTTTTTTTTTTTTAAATAAATACTAGTACAGATATAAAGATGAGTGCTCACTGTTCAGGTAATATACAGCTATATGAGTACTTGCAGAAGTCGCAAGAATCAGCCGACCGAAATGGGTCAGGCAAGTGTCGACGCCGACACTATCTAGTCTTGGTTCTAGGTATGACGTATGCACTAGCATAAAACTATGTTATGCCTTTATTCTCTTGGGTACGGCGGCGCGTGTGATCGTATTGTGGCTGGCAGACGGATATATTTTATTTGTATGTGTGAGCATTGGAATTTGCAATGATAAGTTTTAGTCTAAAAAGGGCCTCGGATTATAGTAGGTTTTCTCAGTTGTAATGTACGACTCAATGGTAAGGTCGAGTTGTAGGTCAGAACTTAATTATCAGATTTTTAAATCAATGAGCGATATATAATAAAGTGTTAATAACAGACTTTTAAGATCCTATCACTAACACAAATTGTATTTTACAATATTAAGTACGTTAGTCTGTAAGATATCTAAGGACCAAACTTGCCTGAAATAAAGGTTATGGTATGTGTGTGTTGTAAAATAAATAAAACTACTTGGTATAAAAGTAATATTCATTTATTACCCGACTGTGCCAGAAGGATGGTTATGTTTTTCGAGTGTATGTACAGACAGCGTCAGTATCTTGTAACCCCTCAACACTTCGGCCGAGTAGGCCGCCGGCCGGGTAGGTAACTACTTAATGGAGCTGTCTGTATGTATGTTTATTTCTTTGGCACGCTCTGTAGCCTAAACAGCTTGACTGATTTTAGCTTGAGAGGTACAGTTAGATTCATCTTAATTGTGAGAGTGACACTGGGTACCCGTATATCAAAATTTGGAAAAAATTAAAAAGCCAGTTTTGGCGGCATATTATGGCTTCAAATATTTTTATTCTCAAAACCTGTTGAGTGGGCTATCAAATAAAGCATTTTACAACTAGCTTGCAAAACTTTATACAACTTGTATGTTTACATGTAATTTGGAATAAAACTTGCAAAAAAAACATTATTCAAAAACCCGACTGCGTAAACTGAAAAATGCCTCCAACTGCGAACACTGTCAACCATGATCATTAAAATTGTGTATTATGTAGTGTTTATTGTGTATTATTGTGTGTTTAATTTTTTTTTACTTGTTTTTTGTCTATCTTATAGTCCATTTTCAAAATTAGCTACACAACTTTTTTCTCAGACAACTTTGGAACATAGATATAAACCTTACGGATTAACGTACATATGATAAAATACAAATTGTGTTAGTAAATAAGACCTTAAAACTAGGTATTTTAGTAACACTTCACTTGTGCACTATGTCACTGTGCATTCATGTGGCACATGCTCGTCGAAGCGACGCCGACGCGACGCAACACCACTCCCTGCGGCCAAAAGGGCATACTGGTATGGTTAGATACATGATGTGAGGTGGATACAGTAGTGAAATATTTGCGAAAAAATCTCTAAACAATTAAGCAGCAAAATAAGTCAAATTGTGCATTAAAACTTACCTCGATTCAACTTTCGGTTACAAGGTAAAATACTGTTACGAAAAAAGTCCCCTGGCTAACTTCGCCATAATAATCAAAAATAAAACTTTTCCACAACATAAAGTCGACGTTTTATTGCGGAAATCTTAATTTTCCTAATAATTAATCTCAGATTGTGGGGAACCCTTGCGAAACCGTTACCATTTTAAGAAATAAAAAAAAAGTTGAAGAAAAAAAAAGTTGAATTGTAAGTTCTTACCTAAATTCCTACCTGCTACAAAATTTACAGCAAATGAACCTGAACTTCATTAAAATTGTTCCCTTTTTTCACTTCCCCACTCATTATGAATAAAACATTAAAAGGGTTTGTGATTGTTTTACAAACAATTTTGGAGATGTTTTCCGAACAATTAAATTCTTTGCTCACGACAAACAAACCATCAGCGAGCTTCAAAAGAATCCGTTCAAATCAAATACATGTCCTTTTGAAGTCAGCCATTCGGAGAAATTACTCAAAGAGATAGTTTTACGATTAGGGAAGGGAAAAAAGCTGTGCGACATGGATGGACATTTATGTGTTTGGAATGTATGGGCCCATGCTCCGCGGGCCATCAAAACGTTTTACGACTTACATGGCCAATAGTAGAACTGCCCCCAACGACTGATTTATAACGTTTCCGTTGAAAAACATAAAGAATACAGCTGCAGACATATTTAGCGGTTAATGGGACGTTCGAGTTTTATAATGTTTCTTTAAACAATTTAATGTTGCGTCTTGGGGGCCTATTAATGTTGTTTCTTGTACGATAGATGTAACAATCATGTGGTGTCAGCACTTAAAAATTAATAACAGATGCTAACTATAACAAAATGAAAATGTTTTTAATTTGTTTAACGTCAGTTTCTTTTTATAATAAAATGTAGAACAGCACACCCAACTGTTTCAATAATGTTTTAAACATTTTAGAAAAGTTCGAGTACGAGTCAAATAAATAAATTTTCATCATTCATCATCAATTTTATCAATTGATGATGAATGATGATGATGATATAAATATTCGTATCATTTAATTTTATAATTATATTAAATGATACGAAATCAAAAGATTCAATTAAGAAAATGCTTACTTTCAATATACGATTCCAACTACATGAAGCGGCTAATCGTTAGCTTTGCGATGACAGCTGGCGACAGTGACAATGAAAAAAAAGCAGTTTACACTATCGCCGAATTCAGGCCTCGCCACAACTTTTTATAGCTTGAGTGTTGAAAAAATAAACCACACCAAAACCCAACAGTATATTCGCCACAGTTGCGGTTTTTGACTGGAAAAAAAGACAATAAATCATAGAGTTCTGCATAGTTTTTTTGACGCTTGAATGACATTTGAGTGTCATGAAGGCGCGAGAAGTTGGTAAACATTTGTTAAATTGTCTATGGAAACATAACATGACATCAAGCTTGTAATCCCCGAAGGGTTTGGCAGATCTGTACCCAATAGTCCAACCACATTTCGTCACTGATGTTTAAGTCCCATGTAATAGGGGGCGAGCCAATTGCCATCAACCAGGCACCAATGGAGACTGGCTGCTACTGAGAAATTCCTGATGGGAAAACACAGTAACATTTTGCCCGACTCGGGAATCGGACCCAGCTTTCAGCAGTCCCGCTTGCGACCACAAGATAAACACAGCAGTCTATGGCAAGTGTAAAAAAAAAACAAAATGACTGCGTTAGTTCTGACCATGGTTTAAAACGCAAAAAAAAACATGCGACACTATAAAATGTACGGGTTTTTGTCATTGGGATGAAGTAAACAGATCATAAAGATCCCAAAGAGAGGTAAACATCCAAACATGAGGCAGATGTGACTGTTGATAATAAACTTAAGAGTTTACTGGGTAATGCCCTGTTTTGGCTTACCTCTGGCTTTGTCCCCTCAGCACCCTTTAGAGGACCCTACATGTGTACCTCTAACCGCAAAGATATTCACTTGAGTGAGGGAAGCCAACCGTGAATAATCGTTGCAAAATACGAACCCGAAATTATCTTGGTCTGATAGTTTTGATGCCTGCTTTATTGGATGTAGCTTTTGTATAATATTATGATAGGTTTTTAATATATACAATTGATGGATTTTTTAAGGTATCATAAGATGATGATATTTTTAGTTTTGAGTATGAATGCGATTGGTGTAAGAGTAGAGGACGACCAAAGAAACGTTGGATGGACTGTGTGAAGGATTATAAGATAAGAAAGAAGGTGTCTGATGATATGACGAGTAATAGAGAAATCGTCATCTGCCTAGCCTTTTCCCAAACTATCTTTAGGTTGGCTTCCAGTCCAGCCGGATGCAGCCAAGTACCGCAGTAAGTCTGACCTCTACAACCCAGTAACTGGGTAATTCGATACCCTTTGGTAAGCCTGGATGTCAGACTTTTGGCTTCTGACTACTCGTAACGACTGTCAAAGATCTACAAATTACAGTTAGGACCAACGGCTTAACGCTTGCGTGCTTTCCGAGGCACAGAGGAGACTCAGTATGTAATTATGGTCACCCATCCAAGGACCTACCTTATTATTTAGCCACGAGCTCCTCGAGTTATAGAGAAGTATGGAAGAAAAAGACATGCTGCGCCGACCCAAAATGAAGATAATGGGATAGGGGCAAGAGAATGATGATGATGATAGGATAGAAAAACAAAGCTGATAAAAGCATGACAGTTGACAGTGGATATTTGAAGTAAAACACGTGAAGGGTACTTGGTAACTTCACCATCTTCCCTAGATGATGAAGTTTCCAAGTTCAAGTTCAATCTGCACCAATAGGAATAAGATCTCAAGTGGCTGTGAACAAAAATAGAAAATTGCCATATAATTTACCAAGTGCCGTGACATTTCAACCTTTCCACTATATTTGGTGAACCATACAAAATGTAAAAGTCAATGTGACGTAATGACGTCAACATTTTTGATCCATTGAAATCTCGATCCTTTATTCATTTCAGTAAGCAAAAAAATTCTTTGTCTCGAAGCCTTAATAATAGTTCTTTCAATTTTTCGTACATAATTGCAGACGGAGTACCTTCGTGCTGTTTTTGTTTAATAATTTACACTCAATAATTGGATTGACTGGAACTAATTTAGTAACTTAATTCAATTTTGTGTTATAATTAAAGGACTTTAAGCTTACAAAGTGAATAATGCTGATTGGAAGTTTGCCGATTGGTTTTTTTATTTTAATTAACGACTCTTTTTTCTCGAATAATTAGTTATTTATTCAATATTTCTTAGGAAAATGATGAATTATGATTATTAACGGGGAGACTTATTAAATGACAAATATGGAAGAAGACAGTTCTGTATGGTGTCGAGTTCTGTATGGTGTCGGACGTAAAGAATAGCACCATCCCATGTCTTCCCGTGGGTGTCGTAAGGGGCGACTAAGGGACTTAGCAGAGAATGGGCAGCAGCGTTCTCTGCGCTTTTGTAACAACCGTACTGCGATCGCCAACCCGCCTGCCAAGCGTGGCGATTATGGCAAAACCCCCCCTTCTTGGGGGAGACCTATGTCCAGCAGTGGACGTCTTTCGGCTGAAATGAAGATGAATGAAGATGGAAGAAGACATACTGCACCGACTCCAAATAAATTAAGATTAGTTAGAGCAGAAGAGTGATGACTTATTTATTGAATGAAATAGAAGAATAGAATCATTGCTTCAGAAGATGAGGAAGGAGGTCCAACATATTTGAAAAAAAAAAGTTGGAATACTTTCGTGTTCTGACCGTGCCTCTTTTGTCGACGTTTTATAAGTGCCCTGTAGGCCTGTGTAAAACAAAATATTTTGATTTGATTTCATTTGATTTTATCTGTATATTTTTGGATACTAGGACGTCTGCGGCGTACTAATACTATCTCTACTAATAATAGGTCCAACCTCGTGATTCAAGTCAGATATTATTGGCAGTATACTTATAATCAAAAATATTATTCGTTCTTGGCGGCTGACCTATACAAAATAAGCTATATCTGCAAATTGTTCTCAGAAAATACTTTTATTTTTATCTACTAATACAGGCATTAAGTAAGTCGTTAATCTTGCGACCAAATTAAGTTAATTTTCATATAACTTTTGTATTTGTTCTATCAGAACGTCTAATGAAGATCGTAAGACATGACCTTACAAGGGTTAGAGGTCATCAAAAACATGTAGTAGTAGAAGATTTTATTCATTTCTTTGGGAATATTTTAGATTTGTTTGATGGACTCTCATATTTGTCTGTTTTTTTTTTGTTTTAGTATTCTATGAAGGTTTTATAAGGTGAAATTTATGATTTTTTTATACACAAATCTTCCGGAATTAAAATTCTGAATTATGGTGACACTGCATCAAAATCCAGTTTCTTAGTTCAAAACATCCAAATGGTCATTCACAAAGAGCAACTTTGTTTTACACTTTACAGATATTGATTCAGGTTATTATATTAGTTTCAAAGATCTCTCGGGTAAGCCATTCTCAAACCTAGCTAACATAAAATAAAGTACAAAATCTATAGTCATTTCATCCTAAGCGAAGAGATTTCAGCAAAAGTGCGATTAGGGGCAAGAACTAAGGCAAAGAAATGGGACGGTTATGTTAGCGCCAGGATGTAGGAATAGGGGTTAAAAGAAGCTTTTATATAATTTTGTATTTCTGGGTGTTTATCCCCGAATGGCTTGGCAGTAATCCTGACGAATGTTCTTAGTTTGATGTATTACCCTCTAAGGCCTAGAATTTATTTGGTGACAGGCCGAACGTTCTACGCAATAATCGAACGTAACTCATATTTATTTATTTACTATTATTAAATGATACTACTAATAGTAAAGCTGAAGAGTTTGTTTGTTTGTTTGCTTGAACGCGCTAATCTCAGGAACTGCTGGTCTGATTAGAAAAAATATTTCAGTGTTAGATAGCCTATTCATCGAGGAAGGATATTGGCTATATATCATCACGCTACGACCAATAGGAGCGGAGCCGCAATGAAAAATGTTGCGAAAACGGGCAAAATGTGACGCAGACGAAGTTGCGCGGGACAGCTAGTTATATGATATAATATTAAAATGGATTGAAATAAAAGGAGACTTTATTGAAACAAAATATTACTTTTTTAATGTAGTAGTGTTGTAAGAAAAAACTTCAGTTATTTATTGACATGACAGTTTTGTATTAATCTAATGCGTGTAGGCCATGAACGTTTGGACCTATGTGATATGTTAAAATATCGTAGGTATTGCAAAGAAATCATCGTTTGCCTAGCCTTATTCAAACCATGTTGGCTCAATACATTTTCGTCTATCTGACCTCAACAACGGATTTTCTATGACACAACATATGCCTCTGTAATGTAAATCCATGAAAACAAAATCTAAACCATCATCATCATCTTCCTGCCTTCAACTTGAGGTCAGAGCAACACGTTTTCTTCTTCCACTCTCCCCTGTCAGACGTCAGGGCATCATCATTTCAGACGAAAGACGTCCACTGCTGGGCATAGGCCTCCCCCAACGCCACATTGACCTACGGAGGGTGCTGCCATGATCGCCACGCTTGGCAGGCGGGTTGGCGATCGCAGTACGGTTGTTACAAAAGCACAGAGAACGCTGCTGCCAATTCTCTGGCAAGTACCTTAGTCGCCTCTTACGACACCCACGGGAAGATATGGGATGGTGCTATTCTTTATGAAGGTAAGACCATACACAGCTTCACGGCATCATTTACTTTTCAATCTAAAACAACTAAGAAAATCAATTAACGCACTACGACATTTACCATTCTACTCCAAGTTCAATCCAGCCTGAAATACATTACATTAATTGCCGCGACCCCAGTACGTATACCGAAGAAAACTTTACTTAGTACAATTACGGTTCTCTCCGAACTTAGTTACCTCAGTTGGTTGTGTATATTGAGCCAAGAACACATGGGTATTGTAGAGATCAACTTAGAAACTCGGAACTTAATCAAAGTCTCTGTGCCCAAAGTACTTGATTGTCAGGGATTTGTAAACGAACAAATTCATTCATTTGTCTTCGGATGTTCACGTTTTCTTATTTCATGTGTGGCCTGTTATGGACGAGTAATTGTAACGAAATTAAGATGAAGGCTTTGTCGGTTCTTTGAAAGTACAGAAATATGTGGGTATGTGTTGTATGAATCTTCTCCTTAGCGTGTCAGTGGGAATCAGTCCGACTTGTCGAATATGGCGACGAGTTTGCCGCATTCAGTAGCTTTTATAAAATTATGATTTCTTTTTTTTCTTTGTTTATCATCATCATCATCATCGTCATAATCAGCCTTTAAAGTTCCCACTGCTGGGACGCAGACCTCCGCTCTATGAGAGGGAGTGGGCTGTAATCCAACACGCGGGCCCAGTGCGGGTTGGTAGATGTCACATGTCTTCGAATTTTTAGTTTTTGGACGTGCCGGTTTCCTCACGATGTTTGTCTTCACCGTTTTTGAGAGCAGCGGTAATGAAATAAATTACACAAAGTAATACGCCTGCCTGGGTTCGAACCCAGAGCTTACTGCTCGTAAGTCGGGGCTGCAACCACAGGGCCACCGCCGCTTTCTTTGTTTATATTGTGATTATTCTCACTAAACGTTTTTTATCAACTATGTTAGAGCTATGATTTCTGCGAATCAACGCATTGGTAACATTTTCTTATTAGTATTTTACGAGAAAGCCCATCACTAGATCTTCGATAATAATTCACTGAAGGTTATACGTACTTCAAAGTAACACCAAACAAAGTTTTTGGTCTATAAAGACTCCTCAAAACTTGACCTTCTCAAAAAAACACAACAGTATTACCTAAAAACAGTTGTCCTTTAACACAAAAGATAAAAGACCCCTACTTAAAAAAACCCGAATGAAAACTGAAAGAAAGCTATAAAGAATACATTTGCGTATAAAGGCGGAACATTTAACGACCTAGTTATACGTTACAGTCTCGACCTGCACCCATGAGCTATGGCTGCGTTTCTTTACAAGAAAGAGGCTATTGATGCCAATAAGTAAATGCTTCAGAATTTCATTATAAGTAATTAAGTAACGACTTAATTATATGAGTTTGAACATTCTGTTTGCTCCGCCATCCCGCTATCTGTTAGAAAATGAACCTCGTTTGAAGTTCTCCAAATGGATTCATTTCTTTTGAACAGCTTTGTAAATAAAAACATAAATCATAAACGGGTCTGCCTTGAAGATTTTGGTGACTTTTATTTGTTCTCGTAAACTAGTAAAGCGTTTAGGATGACAGGTGCTTTTTATCAGGCTTTCGAATAGTTTTGTACACAGCTGTTTTTTAAGCTTTTCTCGTATTTCATCGTTTCCTTAAGTAGCAATAAGGAAAAGCATACATTTTTCATTCATTTTAGGTCTAATCTTGTGACGATAGATTTTTTTTTCACTTCTAAACGAGCCTTAAGTGGAGCTGTCTATTTGCGAAGTAGTTATTTTTGTCACAAAAAATAACTTAGTTGTCTAGGCAACTCCCTAGACAGCTATGTTATTTTGTCAACTAGGTTTTTCGCACTCATTATAAACTTGAAATGAGTACCTACAAAAACCTGGTTCAAATTTGATCCCAATAGAGATATTAGGATCAAATTCCAGCCAGAGAAAGTACACATCTGCCGCCAATGAGGAATATTGTATTCACGTACATTACGTTCATATTATTTTATGTTTACCTAATTTATCCATCCCTCCCCGTACAATAGCAGAAACAACTCACCTCAAAGTCAAAAGAAAAGCGACAAAACAAACTAAAGAAACAAGAAAAGTAATAAAAAATCGAATAACAAATCATTTTTCCTCTTCGATGAATCCAAAATGTATAGTCGCAATAAAACGTTGCTATTTTTTCACTGAGGCTCGGTTACGTAGCGCTGAAGTGGTATTTATTGCCTACTTACCCGGTAGTGGCAGGAAACCTCCGATTGAAACAAATGATTGCTCACACGCCAACCATCACACCTCGCGTTCACTTGTTTTAAATCCTCAGATTAAAAGTTTCTTGAGCGAGTAAAAAATGGCTTAATTTCGTGGTTAACAAGCCGTGTTCGTTGGAATTTCTAGTCGAGAAAAATATTAAAGTTCCATGCGAACTTTCATTGCATCTGACCCCTTTAGAGCTTTCGTAATCAAAACACATTTCTTCGCGTCACTTCTTAAAAAATGCATTTTTTTATTTATCTGTTTGGACACCTTTGATCCATCATTTGAAGGCTTGGACTGTTCTTTGCGTGACGGTGAATCAAGGATTTCTTATTGATTTGAAATTAAATAGGACCACAAAAACTAATTTTGAGATTTTGCGAACTCCACCATCCCATTCGGATTAGGTTACTTTAAACCCTGCAAGCAGAAATAGGAGCTGCGTAGCGGGGCTACGTCGACTGCGCCTTAGTGTCGACATAGTAATTGGAGCTGTTGTTTGGAGTTTCTTTTAATAGGATAGACAGATAGAGATGTACAATTTTGGGTTATTTTTGAAACTCAAACTCAAAGCGTTTATTTCAATTAGACCATTACATGCACTTTTGAAAGTCAAAAAAACAGAACAAAACGCAAAGCTACAGTCCCAGTCACAAGGCATAATAACTTGTGAAAGCACTGTAGTTGCCCATTCCAAAGCGTAGATCTCTATGGAGAAAAATGGGCAAGAAACTCCATGGACACCCTTTCTAATCAAATTATTGTTACAAAATCTTCGTTACATCATTCTTGTTGAGAATTACAAACATGTGAGAACGATGTTGATGTTTTTGTTGGTGTTTTATTTCACATTCAAATGGGTTTTTAATTTTTGTGATCATTTACTATTTTTGGCACCATAATAATGTATTTTTTTTTAAAGTTATATTTACTTTTTCTGGTGTCATGTAAAACATAAGTCAAACAAATGAGCAGAACACAAGTAGGTTATGCGAATATTTATGAACCAGTCATGTACAACGTTTGTTAAAAAACTGGCAAATAAATTTATACGACAAAAATGAACACGCAAGTACTGGCTAAGCAGTTAATTATGATAAATCGTAGGTTTATTGTAGACCTCATGTTTGACAATATTTGCTTAGCCATGGTTTTGCAGTGCTTGTGTAAAAGCCATTAGTGCTTGTATAAAAGTATTCTGTATGGTGTCGGACGTAAAGAATAGCATCATCCCATATCTTCCCGTCCCGGCGACTAAGGGATTTGCCAGAAAATGGGCAGCAGCGATCACTGTCCTTTTGTAACAACCGTACTGCGATCGCCAACCCGCCTGCCAAGAGTGGCGATTATGGCAACATCCCCCAAAATGTCAATGTGGCGACACTTGGGGGAGGCCTTCGTCCAGCAGTGGACGTCTTTAGGGCTAAAATGATGATGATGATGTATAAAAGCCAGTCACGTCAAAATTGCAATGCTAACATAACGTAAACCTTTTACCTGAACGGTTGTTTTCTATACGGGATAATGAAACAATATCACACCTGTAATTCCCCGTAGGGAAAAGCAAAGGAGTACATAATAGGGGACGAGATCGAGAAATTCCTAATGAATGAAAGACTCAATAACACATTGGCTGGCCTAGTAATCGTACCCAGAACTTCATGTTCAGTAGAACCGGAGATGTTTTAGTTTTTTTTTATGGTTTAACATCATTTATCTTTTTATGGATTTATTTATAACCCCCTATGACCGGGTCAAAAATACCGAAATACGGAGACGAATGAGACTCACGGACATAGCGGAAGTGATAAAAGAAAGTAGAAGTGGGCGGGCCATATATACCGTAGAGTGGATGGAAGTTGGGGGAAAAAATGCTGGAGTGGAGACTACGGACGGGACGGAGGAATGTGGGAAGGCAACCGACTAGGTGGACAGACCGCCGCGCGACGTGGCCGGAAGAAACTGTATAGCCATGACACCTAACCGCCAAAAGTGGAGAGATTTGGAACAGACCTACACTCAGCATTGGGTGGCTTAGGGTTAAAGATGGGTTTATTTAAACAGTTAGCAGCGTGAAACTATATTGTACTAACGAACTATATATAACTGTCCACTCACGATGTTAGAATTTTCGAGTGTGGGGCATTTTTTTATGCATACAACAAAATGCTTAAGCTTAAAAAAATTGTTATCGTCTTCCGAAAATAAAAACAAACTTCCCTTCAAAAACTCAATTTTTTAACCCTTCCAAGACCGACCCAATTGTTCTTCGTCCTGCTTCGCGAAAAAAAGGGATGAAACTTTATTTGAGTGACAAGAAAAAATAAACAACTATTAACGGGTGTGTTTGACAAGTTATTTTACTTTGTTTCCGCTACGGAACCCGTTTCAAGCTGTCATCTTCATAAGTATTACTCGGACGCTTTTCAACTGTCAGCCGTATAAATGAAAGTTATTCAGGAGCAATTTTGGCTTGTTTTAAAAGTAATTATCTTAATCCTCAGTTCTGTTGGGATTTGTTTAAGTATAATAGATTTCTGGGTTGGTGTAGATTGCCCGGTGTTGTCAGATGGCTCAGCTGTTTATACACGAGAGAAATTAATCACGACTCGCTCTACTGTAAATCAAACAACAACAAAAAAACAAACCTTCCGAAAATTCGAAAAAAATATGGATTGAAAAACTGAGTGAAATAGAAACGGAAAATAAAAATTGCTTGTCTGTAAATTCGGTTTACGGACCAAAAACATTAATGCGGCACAAGCGTACAATGAGCGTAACGGGACGATCACGGTCACGTCAAAAAATCGAATGTTAGATGACAATTTCACAAATATAATATAACCAGTCACATAAGATAAATATATCAATACCACATTCATTTAGACTACGGATAAAAAATTAAACCATAATAATATAACCTGTGGCATCCACAGGTAATTAAAACCCTTCCGTTCCCGCTTGCCCATATTCGACAAGAACTACCACCAAAAACTATAAAGCCAAGTTCAGACAACCAACTTATAACGCACGTTTACACTTTCCCTAATAACATAATATAGTGGCATGTGACGGCCTTATAATAATATATATAACGATATTATGTATCATCATAACTTATAGCGTCAACCGCTTGTTATGTAAACTTAGCCTAATGTTACACATCCCTATTGACCGTCCTTTCGATCAATCATTTCTCGGGATTCTGCGTCAAAGCTGAACCTTGAACAGAATATGCGGAACCATGGACGTGACATTAATAAATGTGTGCAAATGAATAATTTATACAAGCCGTTGACAAAAAATCAGCAACAATGGGCAGGGGTTTGCAGTAAAAAAAGAAGAAAAAAAATATTTTTTTTGTAACAGCCCTGGGGCCCTCGTCGATTTTCCATCAATAATAATATAATAATAAATATCTTTATTTCCCAAAAATACAGATAATTGTAGTTTAAGTTTACAATTTTGATTTAATGAACTTATATTAAACATTTTGATGCTTCATAAATCTGTAACTAGGTTATCCTGTATCTTAAGAGACAGTGTTTCGCTATGAAATTCCAATTGATTCATGTATGAGTGGACTGTGTCAATTCATCTTCAGAAGGGAAAAAAGTTATAGGTTAGTTTAGTTTTTAAATTATTTTATTTAGGGATGAGTATGTGAAAAGGCAAGGGTGAATGAATGTGATTGTGTGTGTGTAGATGTTTGTGTGTGAGTGTGGATAAATGGTGGTGTGGTGTTGGTATGTAAGTAAGTGGGGAAGATTATATGTGCGCGTGAATAGAAGTATTTGAGCAAGCATGAAGATGGGTGTGTGTTTATTATGCGATGTAGGTCTGTAAAGCTTCCGTTGCGGCATAATCCTGTTTGAGTAGCCATTCTGTCACTTTCAATTTTAGGTTGTGCTTGTTGAGGTCTAAGATATTCAGTGTTATATGAAGTTTTTTGTAAATGTACGCGCTAATTACATAATACTGATGCTGTGCGAAAGTGGTTCTGTGTTGGGTGCCTGGGGGGAGATTTGTACGCTTATTAGGGTTAGACGGGGGAAGACTGCTAAAAGTATCAAGTTGACGAACTTGCATCCCTATGTAAATAACCCTTTTAAAATACATTTTTTCAGCAATCCTTCGGACAGTATTAAAAATCTTACTCATAAGCAACATATTACTACAACAGCGTCATATTACTTATGTTTTTTTTAATAAATGGCTTAAAATGACGGGAAAAATGGAGACTATGAAAATTATTGTAACCGTTTGAATGCAAAACTGACAGAAAGCCTACGTTTCACAAACCTTCAGGTTTTCACTTTAAAACTTCTTTCTATTCGCAAAACGGTAAACGAAACACTCTAAAAAGTTTAAATCGAAGTCGCGTTTCGTTTCGAACTTGGACGTTTTCACTCTGCGTATTTTACGTTGCGACCATTTTGTGGGCGACTAAACGCATTCAGGAAATTAATGATTCATTTATGTTATTTATTAGCAGCATATGTTCCGTACCTAGTAGGAACTACCTCACCAGCAATATACTACTTTAAATTATTCGTTGTATTCAAACATACATACTGACTGTATACTGGCTTTCGCATTGCCAAAAAAAGTCCAGATATAAGTAGACTGCATAAAAATTCAAACTGTGTACAGATATCATCTCGTCTGTTTCATGTTTCTTAGTGTTTTAAGACTTGGGGCTTACCCAACTGTTTATAGTAAGATCATATTATTATCACAGATAATTCTGTTTTAATAATGCATGTTTTGGTCATCTTTTCCAAAAATCTACTATTTATATATCAGTTTCTACTAGTCATAGTACAACTAAAAATTCCACATAAATTAGGCAAATTCGTTCTGACTAACAATCGAAACTATTCTACAAAACAAATTGAGAGCTTACTGATTAGCCGCAATGATGGTCTAAAATTCAACGTGGTATTGTGAAATCAGCAAGTTTAGGCAATTATCCAATTCGGTATGCTTTTGAACAGAGATTTCACTAGTACGTACTGGTTTGTTTGATTTTGATACTGTTTTTTTAACAACTCAAAGTATTAAATAAGCGTCTATTCCTTTCTATTTTTTCATATTTAATCTGCAACGTATGGCAAAACAATTGGTATACGAAACTCAGTTTTTTTTTTATGTTTTTCCAACATTGAGGTTAAAAAATACTGTCAACAGGGTCAACCAACAAGATAGATCACGAAACACTAGTTTAAAAAGTGCAAAGTCATGTTCTAACTACACTACAATAAAATAGTAATACGAGTATAAGCGGGTTATGACAGAGTAAACTAGCAAATAAAAGAGGTTAAGTTTTTTAGTTTGGATGGAGGAATTTCAAAAAATCTTTTACTGATGGAAAGCTGCATTAACCCCGAGTCTTATAGGGTACTTTTGGGAACATTTTCGACACTAACGCGAGCAAAACCGCGGCTTTAAGCTAGTATTGAATAAAGTCCTAGTAGTTCTAGGTAGTATACTACCGTACTACCGAGAACTTTTTGCCTCAAAAATATCTCTAAACCGGTAGAAAACATAATATCTTAATTACAGGATATAATAACAAAGCAAGGCCTAAAAACAATACTGCCTCTAGAATGGATGTTCCGCAATTTATGTTTTATCATCATATACAAAGGCAACATAGCGGGTGGCTATAAAATATAAATAATGGCTGGTCTGATAGCCCTGTCGACTTCACCGCGGGAAAACTAAAACAGCGTACGGTGTATAGCCTTTTTAGCTTCCTAGTATGAACTAGATTAGGTTATACCCCGAGTATCATGAAACGTGGTGTCAAGAAACTAGAAAACATTATTTTAAATACTAGTTGTCCCGCGCAACTTCGTCTGCGTCAAATTTTACCTGTTTTCGCAACATTTTTCATTGCTGCTCCGCTCCTATGGGCTGTAGCGTGATGATATAATTATACACTGAAAGAATTTTTCAAATCGGACCAGTTGTTCCTGAGATTAGCGCGTTCAAGCAAACAAACAAACTCATCAGCTTTATAATATCAGCTTTATAATATTTATATATTATATAAATAGTATTGGTGTTCATACATTTATTCAAGCGTGGATTATCATCATATGTCTAAAATTTTACCAACTGTGTTGGTGGCGGCTTCCAGTCTAACTGGATGCAGCTGAAAACCAGTATTTTACATGGAGCGACTGCCTATCTGATCCTCATACACCTTAAAGTAACTAATTCTTAATTCGTTAACATCATCATTCTCTTGCCCGTATCCCAATTCATTTGGGATCTGCATGTCTTCTTCCATAATTTGTTTATCTCATCAGATACCTCCTTTCTTGCCATATCATCCTTCAAACAGTCCATTCTTAGTTCGTTTACATCATTATTAAAACCGGCACAGTCCTCGTAAACAAAAACAAGTCAAAGTATGAGCTTCACTTCCTAACATTGATCAGCTGGCTTACCATGACGTCTTAAAACATTATTGTTTTACTACTTTTCCAGTGTGGGAAAGAGATGGCGCTAGACATCCTGTATAGTTCCGTCTCTTTTCCACACTGGAATAAGAGTAAAACAATACTGATTAAAGAGGTTATGGTAGGCCAGCAGAACTCGAAACAAGCAAGTTTGCCTTTTTAAAGAACTTGCTGGAATCGGTATAGCAATATAGATAGATCACCCCACCAACCTTTAAGTATAAACTTGTAACACTTACTTACTCAACTTAGGAGTTGGTTTTAATAACTAGCTTTAACTTAGTAATTAAAACTAAGTGGCAAGCTAAATCATAAGTTGGTAGCTTAATACAGGGTGTTGTTACACCTGGGATTCGCGCATTTGTATTTTATTGGAGAACGTGGCTTTAGTTGAATTTATGCTTGTAATATTCTGGTGGATATTTCTATTAGACTGTTGTTGTGTTTCATTTCCTGTATTTCTTAATATACAGTTATTATTAAGGTTAGGCAAGGAGGAGCTCGTGGCTAAAGAATAACAGCCGCACGGGTCGATCTTTAAGGTTAAGCCGCGCTTGCCGAGGTTGGTCCGTGGCCGGGTGACCATAATTACATACCGAGTTTCCTCTGTGCCTTGGAAAGCACTTTAAGCCGTTGGACCCGGCTGTATTTGTAGATCTTTGGCAGTCGTTACGAGTAGTCAGAAGCCAAAAGACTGACATCCAGTCTTACCAAGGAGTATCGTGTTACCCAATTACTGGCTTGTGGAGATCAGATAGGCAGTCGCTTCATGTAAAAAATTGATAGTCAGCTGCATCCGGTTAGACTGGAAGCCAGCCTTTAAATAATTGGGAAAAGGCTATACAGATGGAGATGATATTGTATAAATCCAAAAATCTAAATCAATCCTTTTTTTTAAGCGCCAAAACCATTTTTAAAAGTCATCATCATCATCAGCCTGTATTCGTCCACTGCTGTACATAGGCCTCTCCCATGACACGCCACTGAGCACGATCCTCGGCCACTCTCATCCAGCTCTTGCCAGCTGCCTTGCGCAGATCATCGCTCCACCGAGTCTGAGGACGTCCTACGCTACGTTTACCGATCCGTGGTCTCCACTCAAGAACTCGTCTACCCCAACGGTTATCGGTTCTTCGGGTTATATGGCCGGCCCATTGCCACTTCAGCGTGCTAATGCGGTGGGCAAAAAAAAAAATCTTTTTTCTTAAAAGTAGTCATCAAAAAATAATGTCCTTAAACATGCCATCTCGTATCTCCCTAATTGGCAACTAACAAATCTAGTCGAGTTCTACGCGATGAATTTTCCAATTTGGAAATTGAAAAATTAGCCTGACGAAAACGTAATGGTGTTTCCGGCTAACCATGATTAATATTTCAAATGAAAATTCAATCACATTTCATCATCAGATAAGCTTGTCAGTTCCCTGTGATGAAATGGTTTTTTTCTCGAAGCAAATTTAAAGTATATATACTCGTGGTATATGATAGTTGGGCAGCTTTCATATTCATTTAATTACTTAGCTATCGTTGGATACATGTTAAATTTTTGAGTATATTAGCAGTGATTGACCCAAGGTCAAAATGTGCCCTTTTAATACCTTTAAAAATTAATAATTTTAATATCTATACTTAATTGTTTTGTTTTGAAAATACCAAGAGTTGAAACAGTGTAGGCAAAAATTTTCTTGTTAATTTATTATTGCCCTTTTCACATCATTTACTTCATAACAACTGGCAATTTGGCATTTCAAATCAAAGCAAACTCAGCTTTTCAATAATTAAATTATAATTTTAGAAAATTAATTATCTTTCTCTAACTGCGAAGGTAAAATTAATATCTGTTGCAATGTAATGTATTTCGTGAAGCCTATGTAATGTCGCTCCTGTTTAGCATTGGACCCAATCAGTTTCTAAATTATAGTCATCATTGGTTTTAATTAGGTTCGGCATGAATTTGGGAGCGGGAAATTGTAATTCAATTTTGCCTTTCTAATTTTGCGTGTAGGTGTGTATATATTATATTTGTGATTGTAGTCTTGGATACGTGAAAACCAGTATTTTTAAAGTCATTTTCTAAGATTGACTAAACATGACAGTATTCGTGCTGCCGATATTATATAACAATATATATTCATATAACAATTAAATTCTCTGATTTTACCTATCTAGTTATCAATAGGTTTTTCTGTAACAGCCAATAGGCCAAATTCTTTCTAAGAGGATGTAGGTATGATGATAAAATATACATACTTGTTTTTTTTTTTAGATTAATATATACCCACCCGTATTGTCCCACTCCTGGGCAAAGGCCTCTTCCCCCCTTTCCTCCCACATAGCACGATGGTGTGCTTCTTCTCGCCAATTTGCTAGGAAGCCATCCGAGGCCTCCCGCTATCTTCTCGTTTATTTTAATGAAAAAAATCTAAGCCCAAATTACAATGTTGCTTACAAAATTCCGATAATAAACAGGCATTGTGTATAAAAACAATTTTCCTGTCGACCTGGTCCGATACAATGAAATGAAAAAAAAACATTGTCTTTCATTATTCATTCGAATTATGTTCAGATGTAGGTATTATGGGTTTGTGATTTTTCCAGTGCGTGTGGTGGTTTAAAGAAATCTTTTTGTTTTTGCAAAAAAAATGTAAAGCCAAGTAATATAAAAGACGTGCTGCGCTGACCACAAATTAATTAGGACAAAGGCAAGAGAATGGTGACGTATTTAAACGTAGCAATTTCAAAAAAAGAAAGCAGTTTTCCGAACTTTCTAATATTTAAAATAGCGCCATTTTTTATGCAACGTAAAAAAAAAACATTTTGTTTCAGCCAGGCATAAGTATTCATAAATCTGTTTCCCAAAAAGGTTACAAGTATTACATTCTGTGCGCGTTATACAAACGATATTGACAAATCGTATTGATGTCTTGTTGGGACGTGAGGTGACACGTGTTTTCGCGTATTCGCTTATTTTATCCTCATATCTCTGCCATGGACGAGCATAAGTACTTTATTCAGTACTCTGTGGTTTTCATCGGAAATTCGGAATATTTGTGTGGGCTGCGTAATAAGGTTTATTTGTAAAGGCAAGAAAAAGTCGATGTTTTACCTTTCCTTTACAAAATTTACATGTCCAAAAACTCATCATGAAAATTACTGTTGAAAAAAAAGTAAATTTTGAACATTTTTTTTTTCATATGGCAATGTGTAGATGTGTTTGTAGGACATTGTGGGAGGCAACTTTACTCTGCTTTGAATATTGATCTTCTTATTCATTATATTATTATCTTCATCGTAAGTATTTTGTGAGTTATTTATCGACGACAAGTAAAGCCTAGTCAGAGGCCCGTGGGCGGCGTAAAAATTCTGGCATCATGTTAGGCGCTAAACATACTTAAAAAAAACAATATATTTAAAAAATAGAACTGCAACATCAATATCAATAAGCCTCAAGTCTATTTTTGGCACTTCTCCATACACCTTCATTACCAAATTATTCTTATCAACCGACCTCCCCTCTCGCCAAACACAGATCCAAGAACAGCAAATCCACACAGACACTTAGCTCCCAAGCTACCAGGACATTCGTGATAAAGGAAAATTTTGACAACGTGATTATCTTCTTCACACAATAAAAGGTTTATACTTGTACTTCAGAATCTGACAAGCGTTATCCATGTTTAATAACGTGCCTTAAAAAGGGACTGAGAATGTGAAACGTAATTTTCTGCAACCTTTAAATTTTAAACGGCCGTGAAGTGGGTTTCTGCTTTAGCAGCAAGAATTTATAATATAACATGTAGGTAAAGGGTTGGTTGGGCTTTTATTGTTTAGCTAGGTTTGATTGAAAACGGGAGTCCCTTATTAGATGGTCGGTTGGTATATCTGTAGTGACCCTCATTTTGTATCTACATATTTAGAAAAGGTTTTAGTGAAGAACGTTCATTACTTTCAATTGAGACTGCTACTTTTAGATATAGACTACAAAATTGACTTAATATTATACGATACCTAATCTAGCTCGTGGCTTAATAATAACAGCCACACGGGTCAATCTTTGAGGTTAAGCCGTGCTTGCCGAGGTTGGTCCGTGGCTAAGTGACCATAATTACATACCAAGTTTCCTACCTGCCTCGGAAAGCACGTTTAACCGTTGGTCCCGACTGTATTTGTAGATCTTTGACAGTCGTTACGAGTAGTCAGAAGCCAAATGTCTGACATCCAGTCTTACCAAGGGGTATCGTAACCCAATTACTGGGTTGTAGAGATCAGATAGGCAAACAGTTAATATAAAATACTGGTACTCAGCTCCATCTGGTTAGACTGGAAGCCGACCCCAAGATAGTTTGGGTAAAGGCAAGGCAGATGATGAGGACCTAATATTATTTGATATTATCTAATATCTTGTAACGTTTAAATTATTTCATAATGGTAACAGCTAAGACTTAAAATCCTCTTGTTTTTCTTCATTCGCGATATTATTGGAATTGTTAATTGATCTTTGTTATCGTAACTTAGTATTTTATATTGTACTAGCTGTCCGGCGCAACTTCGTTTGCGTCACATTTTTCCCGTTTTCGCAACATTTTTCATTGCTGCTCCACTCCTATTTGTCGTAGCGTGATGATATATAGCCTATAGCCTTTCTCAATAAATGGGCTTTATAACAATGAAAGAATTTTTCAAATCAGACCAGTAGTTTCGGAGCCTATTCCATGCAAACAAACAAACAATGAAATCTTTCCTCTTTATAATATTATTACATATATTTATATATATATTATTAGTTTAGACAAAAACTACTTCTTTTATGATGAAGTGGTATGTTAATATTCCCCATAGCAACGATAAAGCCCATACTACTATATATATCCCAGCCCCTCAATTCAACGCACTATCGAACGTAAGTACCTACTGAAAGGAAGTTTCAGGTACTAACGGTCGGCAAGTTAGATAGCGATGCTGAACCCAGACTTAGCGCACTATTAGTCACAATGGATATTAGACCATTTGTATTAAAATGGCCTCTTCTATAGTCACCGAAGAGTTTGCGAAGTGTCCATTCTTATTGATTGTACATTTACATTTTGTACATTGTCATTTAGTCGGAATAACGTCGTAAGGGACGTCATGACAAAAAGCTGTTTTGCAAAAAATACAACTGTCTTGTCTGAACAAAAATCACTATGTGGGCAACACACAAACAATTAAATAGTACATTTAATAATGGACAGTTAATTTAATGATTAAAAATAATAAAACCATTTTAACGTACAATGACATACGCGTTGAATTGCAAACCTCCTTTTTTAACTCGGTTAAAAATATTACCAAGGGTTCAGTCTATGTCGTCGGTTATTAAAAAAATCAGCTGCTTCACACAAAAGTGCAATCTACAAAGTCAAAAAATAAGGAAGAGCTATTTTTTTAATAACCGATGAAAAATATCAATTTTGGTAGGTACCATGAAAACACACGATCTCATGAAACTATAATACTTTGTAGTTACACTGGTTGGCTTGGCGATATACATGAATGTAAAAATAAACAAATGTGCTTAATCAAATTGAGATTATATAACCTCCTCGATAAACAGCAACTCAAGAGAACATTCACGTAATATTTGACCGATAATGTAACCGGCATGTTTCGCCGAAAACATTATTGAAATATCAACAAGCTTAAAAATTCCAAATATCAAATAAAATGTTATAAATAACACAAAGAGAAGACAAGAAAACTTTTGATCCTATATGCTTAGAAGAGAATGTAAAACTAATATCGTTTACAATAAAGGTGTGAGTATTAAAACAAACATAATCCAGGTTTCATATAACTTATAGGAATTTGTTCCCGAAGTCTGATTTGTTTGCAAAAGTTTGGAAGGGCTTACATGTTACCGGACAACATTTTGTTACGTAAATCTGGGTACAATATTTTTGGTCACAAATATAGACACATGATCCATCTATGTATGTACATGTAACACATTTTCTAAACTAATAATAGGTATTTACCTATGAAATTGCCGTATTGCAGTACTTTTTCAAATAAAAAAAAGTTTTGATTGGCTATGAGTTCTAAATTTTTGTTTTTAAAAATATTTTTTTTGTTTTTAAAATATGACATTCTATTTACAAAATCAGTCTTTTGTTTATTGATTAGCGTTGTATTTTCATTACATTTCAACATTTTTCCTCATAATGGATACTTTGAAATTTCGTGTAATTATGGAATATGAGTTCCGTCGTGGCACCAACGCGGCAAAAACGACCCGTAACATCAACGACGTTTACGGAGAGAACTGTACAAACGAACGCACAACCCGTTATTGGTTTGCTCGGTTCCGTTCTGGGAATTTTGACTTGAAAAATGAACCTCGTGGTCGTCCGGAAACTTTGGTCAACAATGATGAATTAAAGGTGATTGTTGAAGCTGATGAAACTCAATCTACAGCTGAGCTGGCAGCAGCTTTTGATGTTAGCATTAAAACAATATTGGTCCATTTGCGACAGATTGGCAAGATAAAAAAGCTTGATAGATGGGTGCCCCACGAACTTAACGATCGCCAGCGCAACGTACGCGTCGAGACTTGCCTTGCGCTGCTTAACAGGCACAGAAATGAAGGAATTTTGAACCGAATTGTTACGTGCGACGAAAAATGGATTCTTTTTGACAATCGAAAGCGCTCAGCAAGTTGGTTAGATCCTGGTTCGGTACCAAAGCAATGTGCAAAACGAAAAATAACCCCTAGAAAGGTGATGGTCACAGTTTGGTGGTCTAGTGCTGGTGTGATTCATCATAGCTTTTTACAAAACGGCGAGAGCATTACTGCAGATGTGTACATTGAAGAACTGACCACAATGATGGCGAAACTCGCACGTCTGCAACCAGCTTTGGTCAATCGGTCGTCTCCACTGCTACTTCACGACAACGCGCGGCCCCATACTGCACAACAGACCGTCTCTAAGCTGCATGAGTTGGGTTTGGAAGCTCTCCCTCATCCGCCATACTCACCAGATCTTGCGCCTTCCGACTATTACTTTTTCCAAAATTTGGACAACTTTTTAGCGGGAAAAAAATTCAATTCCCGAGAGGCAGTACAAAACGCCTTTGAAGAGTTTGTTGTCTCCCGTCCAGCTGATTTTTTCAAGAAGGGCATCCATAAACTGCCACAGCGTTGGCAAAGATGCATTGATTGCAGGGGTGATTACTTTGAATAAAAGAAATAAATAAGTTCGAAAAAAAAAATACTTTAACTTTTTTCAAACAAAACGGCAATTTCATAGGTAAAGACCTAATATTATAAAGAGGAAAGATTTGATTGTTTGTTTGTTTGAAATCGGACCGATCGGTCGGTCGGATCGATTGGATCGGTCCGATTTCAAAAATTCTTTCAGTGTTAGGTAGCCTATTTATCGAGGAAGGCTTTATGTTATATATCATCACGCTACGACCAATAGGAGTGGAGCAGCAATGAAAAATGTTGCGAAAACGGGAAAAATGTGACGCAAACGAAGTTGCGCCGGACAGCTAGTAGAAAATAAAGTCATTTTTCGAGCGACCGGTTGTTTAAAACTACGTTATGTCGTGGATTAAATGGTGGCTAGTGAATGAATGAATAATAAAAAAAACTTTATAACGTTTTTTTTCGGTACCTACCTACGTAACTTGGTAAGCTATTCAGTTTATTTACAAGTTATAAACTCTTTGCAAACTAATTTATTAAATAAAAGTAAGTAACTAGAATAATTATTTGAATGTAATTTAGTGTAATTCTTTGACACTAGAAAACTTATGTTGAAGTAATACACATAAAAAAAGTCTAAGCAACACGCAAACTTATTATTTTGAAAAAGTACATTTAATGATGATTCGAAATATAAAAAAAAAAAACAAAAAAGCATTGGTATTGTTGAAATATGGAAGGAAAAGTAAGCTTGGTCGCAGTGAAGGGCATTTTGTACAGCAAAAGGTCAGAGGTTTTATAAAAAAAAAAAAAAAAATGCAAAAAAAAAAATATGTGTTGCTTAGACTTTTTTGATGTGTGCATTATGAAGGAGACGAAACGTTATCTTATAAAAATCCGTATGCCCGTTTTCACAAGCACTAAGCGAAACCAAAATGAATGCCTAAACAGGGTGGAAGTGCCACCGGCTGTTATTGTAACGTAGGTACTTCAGGATACTATCGTTCTACGCTTACATAAAATAGGGTTTATTTTATAAAACTTAAAATAAGGTATTACAAAATACGGGCTACCGTTATCCTAAGTCTAAATTAAATTCTCATATACGTAATCTAAAGAATAATCCTAAATCAACATTATAAAATTACTGTTCCATACAAAAATATTGCTTTAGGCTTTTCAAACCCAAGATTTAATCATCAATATTCTGTAGGTGTTCTTAATTAAGAACGTGATAGATGGGTTTATTCATGAATTTTAACTTATTTTTTTCTCTTATAAAGGGACCGAATAATTATTATTTTTGGTCGTCATCAAAGGATTGTACACGATACCGATTGAAAGGATAATTAAATTCAGATAAAGTCGAACTAAACTATTCAGAAGTTTTCGTTGGAATTTAGAAATCTCGGTATGATTAACTAATTAAAATGTACAACTAATAGTCAATGTAAAGTCACAGCTAAAATATGTTAGTCACCCTAAGGGTCTGTTACGACCAAACGAAAATAACCTCTTGCGCTATTTTTTGATGTTACTGAATAAAGGACTCTAATTGTATGGACTTTAATTATAAAATTGGGCGTTTGCGCATCCACAAAGCATGCGCGAGGAGACGCTTTGTTTGCGACGAATTTGATATTTTTATAAAGGGAATCATCTGCTTAGTCTTTTTCTCAAACTTTATTGGGGTCGGCTTCCAGTCTAAACGGATGCCGCTGAGTATCGGTATTTTACATGGAGTGACTGTCTATCTGACCTCCACAACCCAGTAACTGGGTAATACAATACCCCTTGGTAAGACTGGATGTCAGACTTTCGGCTTCTGACTACTCGTAACGACTGTCAAACATCTACAAATGAAAACCGGAACCAACGGTTTAATGTGCTTTCCGAGACACGGAGGAAATCGGGATGTAATGATGGTCACCCATCCACAGACTGATTTTGGCAAGCGCGGCTTAACCTTAAAGATCGACCCGTGCGGCTGTAAGTATTTAGCCACGAACTCCTCGAGGAGACGCTTTGTTCGCGACTAATTTGATATTTAAAGGTAATACTGATGATGTTTTGGTCTCTGTTATCGGGTAATTAAATATAGTCTAATGTGCAAATGGGATATTTGTATCATATAGATCTCAGTATCGTAACTACAAAAGATAAATCTATGAGTGGGACTTGATAAAGAAAAGATTTTCAAAACTGACGAAGGTATAAAAGTCTTGACCGTACTCTGGAGCGAACATTATTCCAAAATTTGTATCACTTGAATTCCACATATACTTTACAGAAATTGATATAGTCTAGCAAGTCTCTCTGTATTTTTTCCATTTTCAAACTTTCAATAGCATCCTTGCTTCATATCGGAATGCAATAAACTTGAAGCAAACCCAATGCAATATTTACATTAACAAAAAAAACTAATATTACTGAGTACGGGGTACCGTGAGTTTCATTTAACTTAGTTGAAAATCTTCGCAGGAAAACTGGTACATTACATGAAGAAAACTTAGGGTGCGTCCACACTATATTTTAAAACTTATCAATCATGATATAAAAGATGATTTTTTACAATAGTCTGAGTAGATAAATCGAGAATGTTATACAAAGTGGACAGTTATATTTGCACACTGAGAACAAAAGTTATCTTACAAGAAATTTGCGTTTTTTTTTATTATTCTAGAAAAAGGGCTTTCTCGTACATGCGATTGTGGCCAGTTAAACACATTTTGACTACAAAAACAATCTCTAACTAAATCTTAGCATAGCTAGTCTGTAAAGCGTTCTAGCTGCGTCAGAAAGTGGCGCAGCCAGAACACTGTTGCAGTAACCTATTTCCCTAAGCCTACAATCTAATCTAGGTATATCTAAATTCTTCGTTACGGACACACTCAGTTAATATGTGATAAACATCATCAACGGAATTATTACAAAAATCACATTTATCTGACATTAATATTTGCGTTTTGTGGGAAATAACAAAATTGTGTTTCGTTTTTTAGGGCTTTTCCAATAAAAAAATATTGTGTTTTTGTTTGTCCTTTTCTTGCTAGAAATTTCGATATTGTCACATTTTGATTCACTAGACGATACCCAATGTTATTAGGAGTAGCTTTATCTATGTAACCCAATTTGCCGTAATCTTGAATTCGGTCACATTCGTCCTGGCTGATACAAAAAGTTGTGTTACATGTTACTTAATCTGTGTACTCCTTTTGGTGTTACCTACTTACCAAGATTATCGGCTCGATATAGGGGGAATAGGGCCACCCATAACACCACCAAAAGGCCTGTTCTTCTCTCCATTTTGAACACACTGTCAGTTTCGCATATCTGAGTCAATTTGTGATGAACTTTCGGTTTTAAACGCCATGATTGCACTGTCTTTGGCTGATGGTTATTTTGGAAGGCTCAAGCGGTGTTACACTGAACCTGAAACAAAGAAAATGTGTGATTAGACTTAGGTTATTTAGATGTTATGTAAGATCCACACAGTTAAGAGGTTAATGATATGCTTGATTGCCACTGGTACCATTAACAGTTCCAGTTGTTTATATTTGTCAATTATTCATAATAACCCATTCTGAAATACTGTCAAATTTAAACAACAACAAAAAGCAGCATTTATTAATAATTAAGTAGGTACCGTAATTTAAATTGATTATGTATGTATTTTGTGACAACCTCCTGAATTTTGACGAGGATGCAAAACAACACCTTGTATAAGTTATTCTAAGATATCCATAAATTACGGCACAGTAAAACATCGCAAGCAAACCTAACTAATGGTCTCAAATTGCCAACACGTAGTGAGCTAGCGCGTTGATCAATGTCCGCTCATTTTTTGTATGAAAAGAATCTTGCCGTGGATATTTTTGTACTAAAATTATATTTCTTACGTACATTATAAGAAATTTTCCTATTAAGGTAGGCAGAGAATACCAAACACCACTTATAAAGAGCGTTATAGACTGATTTTATCTGGAGAGATGTGGAGTAAATCCAGTTTCATACACGCAAGCCGTTTGCTAGTACTACGCACCTGACCTTTCTGAAGAACTTTGCCGTTAAGGTCAGTGTATGTCGCGCCCTAGAAGGCTAGGGCGTCTGCTCTCGACGTTTCCACTCACGTCTGCCTTGTAAATAATTAGTCGCCTTTTATTCATCCTCTCAACATGACCTAACTATCTAAGTATACTCGTTACATTTTCTTCATATAAGTGAAAGAATCGGAACAGTGGTTCAAAAATGACAAAAAAAAACTCACAAAAAAATCTTTTTATATCTTAGAAAATTTACCTACCTCTACCCACTCGTATTATAAAGAAAAACTTTCCCAAACGAAACAAAGTCTAAACTAACTCATAAGTCGTTTAAAACTAGTATAATGTGTTAAGCGCCATAATTATTACTAGTCACCTACTTTGAACCTCGTCAACACTATGTAAATTAAGTTAAATGTCCCGCAATGATATGTCGGGTCCCGTTCTCGTTCCCGTTCCCGGAAAACCGGGAAATAAGGCCAAGTTATCCCTCATAAATGCTTGAAGACTGCTTCACTATGTAAATCTCATGTTAATGGGGCCACGCAACTACGTGATAATTGTTTTATAAAATTAAGAGCAGTTGCATAAATCTGAGATTCATTAAGTTCCATGGTTAATGTTGTTTTGGTATTTAGTGGTGATTTTATTCATAGTAAATAGATGATGTTTGTTACAAGTGCCGACCATTTTATAAGAGGAGATGTAAGATCTTAGGTGAACATAGAAATAGGTGTTATTCTATATCGTAAGTTTTTATAGCAAGAATTGGATGTGATTAGTAAGAAAAGTGGTTACACCATGTATATTATATAAAGGGAAGAGGTTAAGCTTAGTAGGTAATAAGAAGAGTGATGTGGTATGTGCTAGTAGAAAAGCCATCATAATGGTAAGTGAAGTAACTGAGGATTAATTGTTTGAGTTGGTTCTACTGAAAGAAGAGCAGAGTAGGTATTATGGTAATACACTGAATGCATACTTAGCAATATCAAGTATGTTTAGTGTTTTAACTGAAAGCCCTTAACTTCTTAGTAAGCTTTTAAGTTGATATGGTAATTGATCGATTACATCTTAAGTTATGGTATAGAGAGCAGCGGTGGCCCAGTGGTGGTAGGTGGTTACGAGCAGTAAGCCGTGGGTTCGAACCCAGGCAGGCGCATTACTTTGTGTAATTTATATCATCAGCACTGCTCTCAAAAACGGTGAAGGAAAACATGGTGAGGAAACCGGCATGTCCTAGAACTAAAAATTCGAAGACATGTGACATCTACCAACCCGCACTGGGCCCGCGTGGCGGATTACAGCGCACTCCCTCTCATAGAGAGAAGGCATGTGTCCCAGCAGTGGGAACATTATAGGCATTATTATTGATGATGATTACTTTATATTACAATTTATGCCTTTGCACAATCTCTAGGGAAATTTATAAATATACCGGCGTGATAATGTAGACGCGTGTTCATTTGCAAATGAAATCTGATCTAAAGCTCAATTAGCTATGTAAATACGCAGTAAAGAGACACCACCATCTCTTATTACGGGAATATTTTAATCTTACTTTGCTGAGGGAAAGAGATGGCGATATATAGAGAAAACAGTATTCTTCCTTTTCTTGCATGGGACATACGGCCACGGTTACAATTTTGACAGTTTTTAGTAAGGACTCATGGTGAACATTTTTTTTTTTATGAACATTATTTCATTAACAATACTGACACTACTTGGCTCGCGAATGACGAACAGAGGTTATGGTGTAGCCGTGTCCTAAATACATATATGCTGCACAAATACAATGCGTCCGTCTCCCCAGGAACGCACTGTTCGTTCACGCGTGTATTGCTTGGGTTAAGACATACCCAGGCAAAAGATCGTGGCGAACTTTTTATCATTTCTTTATTTATCGTGTGGTTAGTGGTTAACCTGATGTGATCAGAATTTTTATGCCGCCCATGAGCCCATGAGACTTAGCTTTACATGCCGTCACGAAACATATTCTCGCAAGCACGCTGGTCTCTTCACGATGTTTTCCTTCACCGAAGCAAGTGATACCTAAACAATTATTATCAGTTTCTATTATCACACGGTTCGATTCACATCTATATCTGCGGAAGTGTAAAAGGACCTTCACTCATTAACTACAAAATAAATCTTGAAAGTAGGCCATAAGTAAGAGAAAACATCCGGATGGGCCCCCCTAGCGGAAAACAAATGCGAAAATGATATCAGCATTTCTCTCAGATCAGTAAATCTTACTATTTTCCTTATTCAATCTATTATTAAATCTTGATGCTCTCTATGAACAACTTAAAAACATTTACCCGTTTGGGAATAATATTTTCTCAAGAACTTCTCCTCGCAATAGTTTTCTTTGGTTTACTATGTATTTAATATTAAAATCATATCTCGGTTGGCACGCCGAATATTCGTAGACTTAAAGTTTTAAACTGTGGGTTAAGTTTTGATGCCTATTTAGAATCGACGAAAGTTACGGAGACGTTTTAAATAAGTTAGTTTAGAATACCTATTCTAGTCAAAGTGTTGCTATACCAAGAGACTAACGGTGTTGTCAGCTGCCAGTCTCTTGAGCACATTACGAGCTGACAGCGAGGAGGAGTTTTTTGGTGCCCTTTTTATTTTGTTGTTAGCTTATTAAATTTAGTTTTCAATTTTAATAATGCATATTAGGGTAAGTTAAAATTACACAATATTAAGTTACAATTCGATAGATCAGAATTATTGTGTCTAGTCTGAGGTATTTAAAGGGACTTGGTAGAATTGTATAATACGCTTTCATGCATTGATTGCGTTTCAGATTCCTGTAAAAAAGATCATGCTTCTGACCATTAACTAAGGCAAAAAAATAATTTCAGTCTACGGGCTGTTATTAACAATGGGTTTATTCTGAAAAAAAATAGAAACATTCAAGAAGGACGCGTGTAATTTAATCATCGCGTCGCAAGAACACGTAGCCGTCGTCGTTTATTTTGGAACAACTGAGGGACATATATGAACGCGACAATTACGTATTCTCGCTTTGGGTAGATCGCGGGGTAAGTAATTGTCCTAGCAGGGGTAAGCAATAGTGATTGCTGCCACCAAGCACACGATACTTGCGGTAATGGATCATTAATTTTCGCGTAGTATGTTTGTTTGACTGTATGACTGTCAGTCATACAGTCAAACAAACATACAGTCACAATTAGACAGGTATCGAGTAGAGCAATTAATATGTAAATTAAATAGAAACTCATCGACTGAATGTGATATCTCTGCCTATCTCTTGCTATTTCACACGCGAAAATTAATGATCCATTACCGCAAGTATCGTATGCTTAAAATATCAAGTTACGGAAACCCGTGATGGCTGGAAAACTAGGTCAGTTTACAAAAGAAAAACAGACGCCTAACACAATGCATAATAATATGGGCTTTTAAAACAGGCGTCCGTTTTTACGAATACTTATGTTGATACCTAAATGAATGTCTTAACAAACAGTTTGTGGATGGTAATTTAAATGTTTGTTAACTCACCCACGATGTTCAAAGCTAAGCTCAGTACTGAACGTTGCCTGCTTATTTAGGCATTAATTAAGGTAATGCCTAGTGGTAGTGGGAATGAGCAAACGTAATTTAATAATTTACGTCTGTACTTAATTATAATTCCGCTTATTTTACTGGACCTACTGTATTTCATTTTAAATTTCTGCGTAAAATAATTGGCGAGTTCCATATTAATTTAAACAAACACTTATTTAAATTCCTACAATTATTATTTACCTCACATACCAGTACGAGGTAGGTAAACAAAATAAAAATATCACTTACACGGAAAAACGTGTCATTGAAGTCGTATTTCACAGAATTTTGATCGCATTTAAAATTGCCGGCACTTTTACATAAACAATATGTTAGATAGTTCATATAATAGATATAGTGGCTTTTGCCCGCGGAGAACGAAGGCAGTCGAAAATTGTCGGAAGTCTACTTCCTCATCATCATCTTCCTGCTCTAGTCCCATTCATTACTTCTCATAGTAATGAACCAAGCCCGACATCGTGAAAAAAAAATCAGCCGTTCCCTACATTTTGACGAGTTATATGAACCTAAAGTACGGAACAGCTGTTTTTTTTTCGCGATTTCTTGTTTGTCCCATAGTAAATGTTGTTCATAATGATGAGTACAACGAGCTCTTTAGAGGTTATTGGTGTTTTATCAATTACCCTGTATGGTATGGATTCGTATGAATGGTGTAAATATTAATCTACCTTTAATGTTTTCTTTATCCTCAAGAGTTTCCTCCCAATGTTAAGAAGAGAACACCAAGCAAACTCAGTGCGGGTGGTGAGATGTTGATGAGTCTTAGAGTTTTCGGTTCCAGAACATGCCTGTTTCTTTAAGGAACGAGTCTCAACTGTCTTTAACAGTCGTTACCGGTATTCAGTGGCCTGAAAGTCTGACAACTAGTCTTACCAAGGGGTATTGTATTCCCCGGTACTTATTAACTGGATTGTGGTGGTCAGGTAGTAGCTACAAAATCACAGTCAGTAAAGTATATGAAAATAAGAACACTAAAAACACAGTCAAACTATTAGGGTCAATATTCACAGAAGCGAAGAGGAGAAAGATGATAGATGTCAGCCCTTAGACTGTTTATGACAAATGAAGTGTTTTTAAAAAACCCTAGATACTAATAGCTTTAATATTCGGTTGCCCCAAGCTTTGTTTTTTTCATGTTTTACTACATTCTTCTTACAATTCATTCATATCTAAATCGAAATGCTCATTACAAACAATAACTTCTGTAATCTGTCATGATTATTCCAAGATCTTATTTTGGCATCGTTTCAAATAATACATGTCGCTTTCCTGGAATCGAAATCCCGAGTTTTGTAACTGTAACTACTTTCAACGGATACCTTTTGAAGAATTTATTATATTTAATTCATACAGTTTTTATGAGTAATTGTTGCTAAACTTATAGGGATATTTTTCTGTAATATTGCAATCGTAAGAACATATTATTAAGTTATTTGGGAACATTCTAGTAACTAACAATAAATATTTTAGTTAAAGTTCTACTTATTCACAAGTTTTTCTTTAAATATAAGTTTATGGTATAATTATAAGGCGCCAAACTAGTGGCTCAGTTCTGGGCCGACACAATTTAAATGCCATCGACACGCTAAGCAGAAAGAAGATGTTTTATCTAAACTTCTAAACTAATATTATAAAGAGGAAAGATTTGATTGTTTGTATGTTTGTTTGTTTGCATTGAATAGGCTCCGAAACTACTGGTCCGATTTGAAAAATTATTTTAGTGTTAGATAGCCCATTTAACGAGGAAGGCTATAGGCTATATATCATCACGCTAAGACCAATGAGAGTGGAACAGCAATGAAAAACGTTGCGAAAACGGGGAAAATCTGACGCAAACGAAGTTGCGCCGGTCAGCTAGTTTTTACTATAAATACCTGCATGACCCATATACTTACTAATAAATGCATCCATGAGCACTATGTCTTTAGCGCGTTACATTGACTAAGGTTTACTGTACTAAACCATGATTTTTCACCCGAAAAAAAAGGTGTATCAAAACAAAAATCGCATATACATATATAGTTACTTAATTTACTGTACAGAATTCTTGAACGGTTTCGTGAAGGGTCCATTTAAACCTTGTTTAAACAAATAAAACAACGAGTTTATTCTTCTATGTTGTAGTTACAGATAAACACAATACCTTGCTAAGAGAATCCAACCGTTCTTGGCAGCTGTATGCAAGAGCGGAGATTTAAAAACCAGATACCGATCACAATACAGCCCAGTTACTGTTGCACTGGATACTTTTACAGGAAACTCGATAAACTGAAGGCAAAACATGGCACATTGGAAGTAGGAATATAAATAAGCTTTGTAAATGTAGTACTGTTATTATGGTTCCTACATTATTGCGTCATAAGATCGCGATAGTCTCGTTTTTTACAGTGGTTGTTGCAGTGCCAAAAATTGTACTTGTGGGTTAAGAGCGTTTACACCTTACGACATTTCACACAAACTTTGAAGTCCTTATTTTCCGAAACGACTGAACCAATTTTAATGAAACTCCATACACATAAGCAGGATACATAGGTCTAAAAAAATATTAAAAAACATTTTCGAAAAATAGTGCTACAGCCAAATTAGACCGATTATAAATTATCTATCTAAACATATAAAATTCTTATTATCTTTTTTTTTAAAGGCAATTCTAATATTTTTAGTAACTTTTTAGACCTATGTATCCTGCATATGCGTATTAAGTTTCATAAAAATCAGTTCATTCAATGAGGAGCTCGTGGCTAAATAATAACAGCCGCCCAGGTCGATCTTTAAGGTTAAGCCGTGCTTGCCGAGGTCGGTCCGTGGATGGGTGACCATAATTTCATATCGAGTCTCCTCCGTGCCTCGGAAAGCACGTTAAGGCGCTCTTCTAGGCGACTTTCATGCTTTTGAGGGGGTGAAGCAGATGAAGAGGCCCCCCTCTTCATCTGCTTCACCCCGAGTAGTCCCTTTAGTCCCGCCTACTGCGGGGTGCCCCGCTTGAATCACGTTGATGTGCGACGTCAGTAAATGTATAGAAGCTTAATTTCAAAGCTCAATATAAAAGTACGAATAGCCCAGCGCGCCGCTAGCCTACTTCGCACATTGCTTCCGCGATGATCTCTAGGTTCGAACCTCAATACACGCATTTCTTTTATCTTATTTTTTTAATATAATGTATGTATCTACATTTCAATATCGCATTTTTTTTTAAATATGTTTATAATTTTGTTTTCTTATTTTTTCCTAATAAATTATAGGTTGATTGTTATTTTGGATTGTTTGGTTGTTTGGATTGTTATTTTATAGAAAAGGTTATCGAAATATTATCGAATAGATTCGTCAAACGAATAATAAATAATTCAAAGCAGCCTCATGGACAACCAAGGGCATTAAAGTCGGGAGTAAGAGGTTGAAGAATCTCCGACTTGCCGACAACATGGTCTTTTTTGCCCACACAGCCCTGGAACTACAGACTATGCTCCAAAAACTGCTCGCGTAGCATGACCGCCGTAGAAACGGGCTATGTCGACGGAAAAATCGACAAAGTGCCACATTGTCATTGTCTATCTGTCATTATGTCGATTATTCCGTAGACAAAACTCGTTTCTACAGTGGTCTTGCTACGCGTGCAGTTTTATTTTTTAATGAAGAAGTAAATTTAAAATTTATTGTTCGATTAAATTTAGAATTTGACAATAGCACGTGGCGCCATCTATTGTGATAAGAAAGTTATTGTTGTTTTCCTTCGGTTCAGTACTTTTTGTCGGGATGAAAGGTATCCTATGGCCGTTTGGGTACACCTTACAACGTACATGCAGAATTTGAGGATGATCACTTCATTGGTTTAGGCGTGAAGAGGTAACAAACAAATTTTTAATATAATAACTTTCGCATTTATAACATAATAACTAACTGCGCACGACTTCGTTCGCGTGGACTTTTTATATGTGTATAAATAAAATAGATTTTGGACGATTCTCAGACCTACCCGATATGCACACAATTTCATACAAATCGGTTCAGCCATTTCGGAGGAGTATGGTAACTAACACTGTGACACGAGAATTTTATATATAAGATATAAGTATAATATTTAAATATATATTTAAAGAAATATTTATTTATGTAAATATATAAAATTAGGCTCAGGATAGAGAAATTAACTTGTAGCGGTTCGATATTAGTTCAATGCTAGCTCAGTGGATAAGACCATGCGCCTCACATACGAGGAGTTGAAAGAATAATCACAGGAAAGAGACAGACGGAAAGTAGTCGCCGTCAAGAATTGGCAAGTTCCGAAAGACTGGACACAGGTCAGTGTATTTTTGGTTTTAGCTCCTACTATCGACGGTACGCAAAGAATGTTGCTGGCATTGCGAAACCTCTACACAAACTCACTGAGGAAAAGCGACAATTCTGTTGGGACAAGAGCTGCGACGTCGCATTTCAGGAATCAAAGAAACGTCTGTGCAAAACACCTATTTTTAAACAAACCAAACCGGAAAGAAATCATTGCGTTACTCGACGGGCTACTGCCGTTGTAAAGACATTGCAGCATTTCAGTAAATAAACTCTTTTGCAAAAATAAAACGGGCACCATAGTTTTTTTTCTCTATTTCAATGAAGAAGAACAAGAAAGAGGTTTTATTCATTTGACAATGTATTGGCATGTCATTTGAAGCATTCTGGCATGATTCTTTACGTTCCAAATTTAAATTTTGAAATGAGCAAAAGAAAAATATTGATTATTGTAAAATTGCTTTACTAATGGCGCGAATTGCTGAAACGATATTTTTACTGATTACTAAAATTTTAAAACTTTTTGGAAATTTTCTGCAAATTAAACAATTTAATTTTTCTTTTTACATTAAATACCAGTTTTTGATGAGTTAAAAGCGATAAGGGCCGGTAAAATTATAGCCCTACTTGAAAAAGGTCGTTCGCAAACTTACGTGTCTCAGCGGCTAAATGTGAGTCGTTCCACTGTCCAGAGGACTTGGCAACGGTATCAAGAGACCGCTTCGGTCAAAAGAAGATCTGGTTCGGGAAGAAAACGATGCACAGAACCAAGAGACCGCTTTTTGGTGAGTCAGGCGTTGCGGAATCGTAAAGCATCAAGTGTGGACCTGAAGAAGAGCCTTGAAGAAGAGGAGTAGAAGTTAGCTTGTGAACGTTCAGGAGGAGGCTTTGGCTGCTAATATAAGGAGTTACCGCCCGGCTCGGGGTCCTAATTTACTCCGTGAGCACCGTGTTGCTCGACTTTAGTTTACTCGAAACTGTGCTTCATGGACTCTGGAGGACTGGAATTAAGTATTGTTTTCTGATGAAGCTAGAATCTCTTTGTGCGGAGAGGACCGACGCCGACGAGTGCTACGAAGACCACGGGAACGCTATGCGGAAGTGTGTTTCGAAGAAATCACTCCTTATGGCTGAAGCTCCGTTTTGTTTTGGGCAAAAATTAATTCGATGCAGCGTACGGAGTTAGTTTTCATAGAAAATGGAACATTAAAAGCACACCGGTACATAATGGAATTCCTAATTCCATATGCACAACCTGCATTGCCTGTACTTGGGGAAGATTCCATTTTTATGGACGACAATGCTCGCCCGCACCGTTCTAGCGACGTGGAAGCGTACATGCAAGAAGTTGGGATCCGTCGTTTAGATTGGTCAGCTCAAACTCCTGACCTCAATCCAATTGGGCATGTCTGGGATGTTCTAAAGAGACGGCTAAGATCAGTGCAACCTGCTCCACAAAACATCAGGGAGCTAAAACGAGGCATTGCAGAAGAGTGGGAACGTATTCCTCAAAACGTTATTAAAAACATCGTGGAAAGCATGCCCAGAAGGATTCAAGTTGTGATTTTGGCAAAAGGAGGTCAAACTCGTTATTAGGTTTTTACATTTGTAACTTTATTTAATCAAAAAAAGTAAAAACACCTTCTTGTCATTATTGCCGACCACTTCTTATTGTTTGGCCGTGTACATCGGTTTTAATGAATTAATCGACTTTAAAAAAATGAATTGCCGAAATTCACTTCACGCGTATTAATTTACACGATTACAAGTATACAGAGTACGTCAATGGCAAGAGAACGATGATAACTCAAATCGTACTTAGAACGTAATTTCCTTATGTGCCCGTTTTTTTTTGCAAAAGAGTGTATTGCTGGGACGAAAGTTCCAGCTGCGAACTGACCATGCTGCATTGAAGTGGCTATTACAGTTCAAAAATCCGGAGGGACAAGTGGCGACATGGATTGTGATGATGGTGGATTGAACTACTGCAAGAGTTCGACTGCATAACTGAACATCGCACTGGGAGAACTCACGGTAACGCAGACGCCTTGTCAAGAAGACCTTGTCCTGAAGATTTTAAGCACTGTGCCAGGCAAGAGACTAAGGAGGTAGCAATCGTGAGGGTGCTTGGAACGAATCTCAGTCATGAATGGAAGGAAACCCTACAGCAGGCTCAGCAAAATGACTCTGAGATCAAACCGATCTTCAAGTAGATCAAAGCTGGTGCTCCTAAACCCAAGTGGAGTGATGTGGCAGCGATGAGTTCCATCACGAAGAGTTATTGGGCCCAATGGAACAGCTTGGTTATCCAGGATGGAGTCTTGTGCCGTAAATGGGAAAACGCTCGAGGGGACAGGTGTCATCTACAAAAGGTTGTCCCTAAAGCCAAAGAACCGGATCTTCTACGGCTCTACCATGATGTATGTTCAGGAGGACATATGGGGGTAAAAAGGACTCTAATGAAGATCCGAGAGCGATTTTACTGGATCCACTGTCGAGAAGATGTGGAGGACTGTTGTCGTAAATGTATCACTTGTGCGGCTGTGAAAAGACCCCAAACACGCAGTAGAGTTGCATTAAAAGTGTACAACGTTGGAGCCTCCTGGGAATGGTGAGCCATTCTCAGAGAGTGAAAGTGGGAACAAGTTCTTAATGGTTGTCATGTATTATTTCACAAAGTGGCCAGAAGTGTTCGCCATTCCTAACCAAGAAGCTACAACTGTCGCAGATAAATTGGTTCAGGAAGTTTGGAGTACCCTTAGAAATTCACAGTGATCAAGGAAGGAATTTTGAATCACAAGTATTTCAGGAGACTTGCCGAATGATGGGTACCCACAAAACAAGAACCACTTCTTACCACCCACAATCTGATGGAATGGTGGGACGCTTTAACCAAACGTTGTAGGAAATCTGGCAAAAGTCGTAGCAAGCAGGCAAAAGGATTGGGACAAGCACATACAGCCGTTTCTTCTGTCCTACCGTAGTGCAGTCCACGAAAGTACGCCTGTGACACCAGCCTTCGCGAACTTTGGAAGCGAATTACGGTTGCCCGCAGATTCAATCACTGGAACTGCCCCTGATGCACCACGCAGTGTTAAAGATTATGCAAATGACTTGCGTAACAAGTTGAACGATGTTTATGAGCATATCAGACAATCCGGCCAACAGATGTCTGAGAAGATGAAGACCCGTTATGACCAGAAGACGAACAGGAGAGGTTTCGACGAGAATTCACTGGTGTGGTTGCATAACCCAGTGCGTAGCAAAGGGAAGTCTTCGAAATTGCAAGCAAAATGGGATGTACCATACCGAGTGGTGACCAGGATTGTCCAGGGTCAACGATGTCACCTACCGAATACAGAAAGGACCACGAGGTGCGCCTAAGATCGTACATGTAGATCGATTAGCGCGATACTACGGGACTAACGATGCTCGGGACGAGCATGTCTAAGGAGGGGCAGTGTTACGTTGCCTGCTTTACGAGAACATTCTAGGATTACGTTCGAGTCTAGAATGATCCAGTATGTCTAGAAGATTCGAGAATAATCCTAGAATGTTCCACAATGGAAATGTCTAGAAACTTTGAGAAAGTTCTGGACCTTTCTAGAACTTTCTAGAAGGATTGGTTCCACTATAAAGCTATCTGGAAGGTTCAAGAAGGTTGTAGAACTTCCTCGAAGGATGGGTTTCCCCTAAGGAACTACCTAGAGATTCACGGAAGTTGTGGAAGTTTCTCGAACATGAGTCGGCCATATAAATTAATAATATAAATAGGCGACGGGTGCGGAAGTGAGTTAGTCATGCATTCTAACTCACGCGACGAAGGAGCAGCGCAGGCCAGTTATTCGTTCGCTTACATGGGCGGCGTTACACAGTACATTGCCGCTCAAATTCAAACACTACGGCCCCTAGTCTGAAGCGCGATCGGCTAGCTCTGAGAGCATCTGCAGACGGGGGCCAGCATCCTTAGCCGTAGGATGCGCCAACAAAGTCACCTCCGTCGCAGGTCGTCATCCGCTGGGCCTCCTCCGGGCAACCGGAGGTCTCACCTGGCGGTGACAGACCGCCGAGGTGGCGAAAAGAAAGCTGCGCTCGCTACGGTAACGTTTCACCGTAGCTAAGCGCGCAGCACCCAGCGCCGCTGGTGACTCCTACCGGACAAAATGACAATTACACACTGGCGAGTCGCGCACTTTACACGTGCTCGCCCCCTCCGAGCCTATACAAGCAACCAAATGAGATGCCCGTATTTACGGGCACATGTGATGATACCGTGGGGCAAGGGTAGAACCCACATCCCGCCAGCCTCGCCCCTCTACGGGGGCATAGCGATTTCTCGCGAGTGAGTTAGTCTGATTTTGGCTACGGAACGAAGTGATCTAAGTGAACTACTAATGCGATAAATAAGTGATTAGTGATCAGTTGTGTATTTGTGATTGAGTTATAAGTGTTGTTTAGTGTTAAATAAAGATTTTTAGTGTTTAATTGGTAGTGTGATAATTTATCCTATACCCAGCTTGTAACAGTCTGTAAGAAAATACATATTTATAAATAAAAACATTTAAAAATAGTAGCAGCAAAAGTACTAGCAGCGGGAACCGTGCCCGAACTACCGATGGTCAGGGTTTTTCAAAGAGGAACCTCCTAACAATACGCGCCTTGTCCAGAATTACTGCTTTCTGAATCAAGCCCTTGATCCAGCTGCGAAACGAAAGACTCCTCAGATGTTGGTCGAGGTTTCTAAGCCAGTTAGCAGTACGCGGACCTTCCTATCACGAAACTTGTTTCCGCCTGACAAAAGACTGCTTAGCATCTTATTCAGGCGGTCAAAGGAGTGTTCCCTCAACGATTGTTTCATGTCAGCAGTATTGATGCCTAATGCTTCTGACATTCCCAAATACTTGTAGGTTTCTGTTCAGAAGAGGAATCGGATCGGAGATTCTGGAATCCCATGGATTCCATAATCTCGCTTCACATGCATGACTGCGCATTTGTCAACAAGTTTCTGTAACCATCAGTAGCTTCATCAGTTGCAAATTGTTGGGGGCAAAGAGTTTCATATCAATCATTTACATGGTTGGAAGGCAAGGTATGACCACCTCTCCTCAACCGAAAGCCCAGACCTGAACCCCTCAGTAGCATGCTAAGAGGGTTTAAGGCTAGGCAAAACCACAGGGTCCCCCTGTGGTCTTGCCTAGCACTGGGTGACTTAGCTCACACTATCACCCTATCTACAATAAACTTTAAAAGGTCTGTGAATGATACAGTAAGAAGGTCTGTGAATGATACAGTTTCTGAGTGGCTATCGCCACTCAGAAACTGTATCATTAATGGCTTTTAAGTGTCTTCGCAGTCTTGATATAACTAAAAGTTTTTCCGAATTATACATAGAGCTGAGCTAGTGTTTGTGAGGGAATCCCCGAAAAAGACAGCTGTGCTAGCTACATATTATTATTATTTTTCTTAATGGTTGTATTTTGTTCTTGAAGTTGTGAGGCCCTCCTCTGTCCTCCGCCCCCCCCCCTTTCTGCTAGGTTGCGTGGATAGACGAATGAAAGGGTGGACATACGGACGGGGCGGATGGAGATATGCATGAAGAGGTGAACCAACAGTAAGAATACACTAAATTAAAACAATCTAAGTCTAAATAAATTTTATTTCTTTTGATGATTTTAGCAAAATCTAAGTATATAAATTCTACACGACACAATTCTTCAAAATGTTGTCTTCTAACATGAGACGTTTTCATATAATAATATGGTATCTCTCGCGCTTTTTAGTTGACTTATTTACATAAGATAAATAACTTTTATTTTGTTTATTGTTCCTCTACATCATTCTTCTACGTCATTTTTATAGTTTTAAGGGTCGCTGATAACGAAGATTTGGTAAAAAAAAAACTTCAAGATGGCGCGGATGAAATTTTCAGTTTTTTCGTCATGGGGGTCATTTTCTTGGTTTTCAGGTTCGCTGAAAACGGGAATGACGAATACACAAAATTACATTATTTAATTTTTCGGATTCCCTTTGCAGAACTTTGACCCTTCGCCACTGAGGTTCCCTACCCACAATTTTGACCCTTCGCCACTGATGTTCACTGATTTTTTATTTACACATTTTATGACTAAAATCGAACAAAAATTGACACGAACGAAAAACTAATCATAAAATAAAATATAATAAACAGCTTTCAACAACAAACAGATCGAAATTTCATTGAAAAAATTTGAGCGGCGAGCGGAAAAAAAGTGACATACGTCCATCTAGCAGCGCGCCTCAGCGGTCACTGTCACTCAGCGTAGAAATAAAAGAGATGCGACAAGACGCCGCGAATGGCGTGATGTTTCGTTCGACTTGTTCGAATAATTATCATTAAAAACATGAATCCTTACAAATATAGTAAATAAAACGAAAAAGAAAAGCGACAGTTCCCTTTATTATTTTATATTACATCACTGTTATTAATTTAGTCAAGATTAGTTGAGCAGTAATACAGTTACACTTGCTTGAAAATCAGAACTTCTCGATTTTTTTTTATCGGGTTTTTTTTCCAAAAACGTGTTTTGGGCCCGAAGGTTCCCTCATAAATATGGTCAAGAGTAACATATTTTTTTTTTTGTTGCTCTAAAATGTATACATTTGGCTAAAAAACTGTTCAAAGTTGCCTGTTTTGACGAGGTACAGCGTCTTAAGCCGTTGGTCCGGCTGTCATTTGTAGATCTTTGACAGTCGTTACTAGTAGTCAGAAGCTAAAAGTCTGACATCCAGTCTTACCAAGGGGTATTGTATTACCCAGTTACTGGGTTGTGGAGGTCAGATAGGCAGTCGCTTCATGTAAAATACTGGTACTCAGCTGCATCCGGTTAGACTGGAAGCCGACCCCAAGATAGTTTGGGAAAAGGCTAGGCAGATGATGATCATTTTGGAAAATAAGGACTTGAAAGTTTGTATGAAATGTCGTATGGTGTAAACGCTCGTAAGATTAAAAATATCTACCTTTGTTTTTGTATTAGAATTTTCATCGCTTCAATTTATCCTGCCTTTACGAAGCAAGCGTTACCGTTTGACAACTGAAAGATTCCCGGTAAGTATGTTTCTGCAATAAAGATCTCCTGGTGATAATATGGAAAAAAAACCATTTCGATTCGTAAAATAACTAGGAGTTTAAAGCCATTAATAAGTTCATGGTGAAAATCTTGAGAATCAACCGACTACGAAAACCTTTTCATTTAATCGCAACAGACTTTTAATGACGCAAGGCAAACTAGACTCTTTACCATTCTACACAACATTCTACTGAAATAAAAATATTCAAAGCGAAATTTTGCAGAATACCCTCTTCCTTCACACATGCTCCCAATTTCGTCTGTATGTGTACAATCTGGTTTAGTGTAAGAACAAAAGAGGGTGATTCTGCAGAGTATTAAAAGAACAATTTGGTTTCCGACAGTTAACTTCACAGATGTTTCCAGAAAGTTGTAGTCTTTAATGGACCTGGCCTAGTTTTAAACAGACCTGGAATACTTTTATTCTAATTTTATTCTGGCTTTAGTAAGGTTTTTGATGTAGAACATTTGGGTTGGGCAGTATTTAAAATGAATGTGTTTAATCTTCGGTTTTACCTTAAGTAACCTCGGCAAGCACGGCTTAACCTTAAAGATCGACCCGTGCGGCTGTTATTATTTAGCCACGAGCTCCTCCTTCCTTATTTTGCAGACAATACTAAATTGAATATAGAGAAGGCAAGGCATGCCATCGAACATTTTAGACTCAACCTGAATAAATTTCTCGATTGGATCAACATGGTAATCGTGACCAAAACAAAAAAACACAGTCGCACAGACAAAAAGAAAACAGCGGTCTCATTCTCGATTAGATTAGAATATAGATTTTGCTCGAGAAGAAATTGAAATTTTGTTTGGGTCTACAGATTAATCGCGATTACGATAATGATACCATTGTAAAATTTGAAGATTTGGACCACATTTTCTAATATAGCCAGACCTGGGCCAGGACCAGGGTTTATACACGCAGCAATAGCACGTAGTTTCTTTAACGATTACTTGTTTATTTTTGTGGGACACTAACTACAATACTAAAACCTAACTACCAAAAACTCTAAAAACATAATTCCAGTGGCTTATCTGGTCCCATCACCATACTACGTGGCTTCAAAAATGGAACTCCACCAAATTCCCAATTAACGATACCTATACATATTAGATTACTTTCCACAGTTTCCGTGTCGGAGTTTCCGAAGTACTTCGGCAATCTTCGTTATTTATGCACCCTCATCCCGTAAAGTATAAAATCCAATGAAAATAAAATTCATAAATTAAGTTAGATTAGAGAAGCAAGGGTAGATAATATGGGGTTAATTATTAATTGTATTACGTGAGTTGATGACTTACAGTATTCTAATATTATTAAAAAGGGCACAAAATAGGTTATTTTATTTCTAGATGCGATTTCGTAGCTTACATAAATATAAAAAAACGTTTTTTGAAAAATGATAGAAAAAAATCTTCAACTGTGTCCGATTGATCGCAATAGGCACGACCATAATATAGGGTTTAAACATATAACTAGCAAATTGTGGTGTACTCTAAGAACACCTCTACTTCCTCCTATTTTATTTAATGTGAGCTAATAATAAGAATTTTACTATGACCACAAACAATATCTTCTTCCCACAGCAACATGAACATAACCACCTACTTAGACAAATAATCCCACACACTCGCCGAACAAAACGAAATCCTTTTAAGCCAACTACATTTTCTAATTGATATAGCACTTATTATTCAGGACACGTCTTGCGAACCACTATACACACTACCCTACAGTATAAACAGAGCATAAACTTTAATATAAACAAAACAAAGGCAAAGAGGCCTTAAGTTCCACTCCCGATTTCGTGGTACATAATGTGTTTCTTGGTGTGTAACATTGTTATTCTAGTGCGGCTATGTTTAGGCTGGCTCATTTTTAAACGAGTTCTAAAAAAGTTGGTGGTTATGTATTCAACCAGCATCTTTTTTAAGGGTTACCCAAAGAGTCAAACGGGACCCTATTACTGAGACTTCGATGTCCGTCCGTCTGTCTGTCACCAGGCTGTTTTTCATGAACCGTGATAGTTAGCCAGTTTAAATTTCTTCAGATTATATATTTCTGTTGCTGCTATAACAACAAATACTAAAGGCAGAATAAAATAAATATTTAAAAGGGCTACCACACAAAAAAGTATTTTTTTTTGCTCGGTTTTGCGCTTGGCCGGTTTGTTTTCGTCGTAATATTCTAGAGGAAATAAAACTTTAAATAGCACGATTTTATTTCTTTTTCCTGAAAAAAGTATTTAAATCGAAAGATGTGTTCTTTTTAAAGGTCGTTATTGCATATGATGTTTATTTTTGATAGATCATCACTTTCCTCCCTGTCCCATGATAGCTGGGGTTGGCGCAACACGTTTGTTTCTGCCATGTTCTTTTTTTTTTGTGTATGGCATCTGGCAGTTCAACCTAAGAGGTTGTCGTATGTCTAACCGGACTATCCTGTGGGTGCCTTGAGTGTAAGACCTTGAGTAGAAGAACCAGGGCATAAAACTTCTTACAAACTAAGCGACTACCTAAGGGCACCCCCTGGGTACGAGCCTCGGCTTAGAGCGTCGCTGGGGGAGGACTGAATGATATCAATATTTAGGGGCTGATTTAAAACTACCGGCACAGCATCGCGGGCTGGCTCGAGTGAGGGTTGGGACCCTCTGCCATTCTCCTCTGTCAACCGTCTTTCATATCATTCCTCACACAATCTGTCCATCGTTTCCTTGGTCTTCCTCTTCCTCTCCATCCATCAACATTATTATTTATTTACAGTAAGAAAAATATCCGAAACGAGTTATATTTTCATTGGTCTCGATTCTGCGTTTTTTTTTTTTGGTGAAGGCAGGTTTTTTATTTCTTTAACACTTCAAGCACATAGTACAGAGGCGGATTTAATGTCATGGCATTTCCTGCCCGTCAACTTTTGGGTGATGCAGAGACAATCAGTGGTAGGTGTATTTACATCTACAAACATATTATTAATTGAATACTAAAAAAATACTACAAAGGATATTTAAAATACTATCCCCATTATTCAATAAAAAATAAAATACAAATAAATAAACAAAATAAAAAATACAAAAATAAAAAATACAAAAATAAAAAATATACAAAAATAAAAAAGTAAATACAAAGTAGAAATATACAAATAAATAGCTTATTACTGTCCATCTCCCAGCTAGACATATGCCTGGCCATAGAAGGTACGAGCGTTGACCACCACGCTAGCTCCAAGACGGGTTGGTAATTTCAGACTTATATTAATTATATGCCCAAGTTTCCTCACTATGTTTTCCTTTGCCGACTGTGATGACTGTTTTTAATTCAATAATATCTTTAAAAAAAAAAACAACACAAAAATCGTGCCCTTAAATTAAACCGAATTCCTTTTTATATAAAAAGTCATTCATTGTGACCAACGTTAAACCATTTCGTTCGTAAAGTGAGTCGCTCCTGTGCAATTGCCTTCATTTATTCTGATGAGTTTTATAGGAGAAGTGTGTTTCGTAAACAGAGCGGGTTCCGTATTCCGTAAGTGTTCGGTATATTTTTGGATGTTTATTTAACTTGGCTCTGTTTTTTGCGGCCCTTGAGTTGGTAGAATTCAGCGGTACTAGAGCGTAAATGAGTTGATTTTGCAGAAATTGTTTTGCAGTGCTTTTTTTGCGATAGAGAACATACAAAAGTTCGAAATGGGTTTTAGTTAAAAATGTCTAAGTACATTAACTTGTAACTGATATTTATTAAGTTAAAAATAAAAAAGTTGTCATTACGTGGGGTTTGCATAAATCAAATTCATTACTCAAAATAATATTCTCTGCTTGAGTAGTGTGATAGCAGTCTTCCGAATATTGATTGACCTTAGCCTGGCCTATAGTAATACGGAGTTTCAATAGAATAAAAGGCTAGCTTATGTTGGTTTGACATGTGGCCTACTATACTTTATAAATACGTAGTTTATTTATTATGCATGCAAATCATTTCAGATGTAATCAGTCGTCACGGACCGTTCAATGAAAAAAAAAACAACCAAAGATCACTACAATACTACTCTACGTATTTCTCATATTATAATATCTTTAGTCTATTCAACAATCATCGAAAACTAAAACTAAAGTAATAACAGACTGGAATCAATGTTTATATTCACATACCCAACTCTCCATGTCAAAGTATAAACATCGGCGTATTATTTCAAACGAACCGAAATGGAAATATATTTTAACCGTATTTTCTGATGAAGTCATCCAGAAATTGGATAAAAAACAAAAAAAAAGTTTTATTCTCGGACAGAACCCTGAAACATGCGTATATATTTTTTATTCCTTTTTCCTGGCAAAGAAGAATTTAATGTCTCTTTTCTGGGGAAGTCGTGATTTTGGTTTTATGCACGGGGATTAGACAAGAGTGCAGTAAAGACAAAAGAATATGAATTAATTGACTTAGCACTGAAGTTCTTTGTCGTTGAAATGTCCAGCATTATTCATGGAGGGAAAAATAAGAAAAGTTGTGTAAGGCCTTTTGATAGTACACGTTCACATTTTAATGTTAAGGTTCCCCTTGTGAATTTTAATAAGAAGAATATTAAAATCTTATAGATGCTTGCTTTGATATAATATTCTAAGAATGAACAAGAATAAGCATGCAGTAAGTGTACTTTAAATACAAAAACAGTTACAGTAAAGAATTTCAATGAAGAACCTCTGCAGAACTTGTGTATCTGCTTCATTTTCAGGCTTTGTAAGTACGACCATGAGTCGGAATTCCGGAAGCAGCTGAAAAAAAAATTGTCTATTGTTTCCTATTCGGTAGCGTCGGGATTGTCACACTCTCTTTTTTCTTTTCTGTTCATCACAATTCTTAAGCTCCTTCGTAGGTAACTTGGGGAACGCTTTAGGTATCTTGTTCCTAGAGGTAAATCTTGTCACTCATCATCATCTCTTCTTCGTTTCCCGCCCTACTCCTCAAGTTGGTATGATGGATCATTTACTATTCTGGTTGTGCGCCTTTGGAATTTACTTTCACATTCCTTGCGGGATAGCCTTTCGTTAGAAGGGTCCAAAAATGGAATAAAGGAACATTTCCTGTCAATATCATCAATATTGTATAGGATTTTAGAGGTATGCTTATATGTATAAATATGACATATATTTTACTGTATAAATATAGTTTGGTTCATCAAGTAATTAATGTAAATATTAAAATGTACTATTAATGCCATAACTACAACATCCTCTTTTGCAAATCTCGCAATCGACGGTTTGCTGTACGAAAACCAAATTCTGGGTTAAGCTAACCATTGCAAATAAGGTATATATTATTGCAATCAATTTGTATGTATATTTTTTATTATGTGTATAATTATTCTTATTCAATAAAGAATAAGAGTAATTTTAACCGTACGATACTTATAATGCAAAGAAAGAAATAGCCGGTCCAAGTCTCGAGACAAACATTGTTCTCATTTGAGTAACAATTCTTGCAAGGTAACATGCAAATCTTCCTTGAGATGTTTTCAAGTGCCTCATTGCTATGCATTTTTTTGATAAAAAGACCGGTAAAACTTTCTACTTTTCGAGACTTGCACATATTCTTTATTCAAAATACAGATGACGTCAATAGCTATTTTAAAAGATCAAATCATAATAGCAGCTTTTGTTGAAACATTTGAGACCAGTACCGCGATTTACACCACCATTTTTCGGAAACTGGGATACAGTATAGGTAGATATTTGCAATTTTCTTTATTCCCCGTTGGAATGGCCAAAGAGACCGAGATTGAACTGGCTGGAACAAAAGGCTGGCGGAAGTTGGGAGTTCCTGTACGCGCAATGCATGAACAAAATGCATGAAAACAGTAGGATAAAAAGAAGTTTTCAAAATAAACTTATCTGAATCCAGAATGAATGTAGCGTATAAAAGAATGAGTGTATTTGTTGTGGATTTTGTTGGTTTGAAAAATACAGTTTTCGTGAAACAAAAAACATAAGTTTCTAGTATTTTATGATTTCGATTTAGTTAAAAATATACTGTTGTGCTGTGAGAACGAAAGTCAGTTTGAAACTAAATCTATAAATGATTTCATGGCTTTAAAATAAAAATAGTAGAAGAATTTGAAGAAAGAAAATGAAGACTGAAAACTGATTGGGTTTCATAATTGGAAAAATAGGACTTCATTTATTTACCTTTATATCTCATTCCTAAGTATCCGACCGTACCAAACGTCGTTCATATAATATTATGAGGAATACTCTATTAACAAATCGAAATAAAATATCAGCAAGTTTTAATACTGTTTTAGCGATAAGTCCGCCCATTGCATCACACTATTTAAAACTTCAAATTTTTTATCATACCTGCAATTTGTTTGATGTATAACATGATATCTATCCTCATCATCACGTATATCATGTATACCTAGATGTTTCATCAACTGGACACACGGAGTCCAGTCTTTCGTGTAGAGTGGGTGACAAACCCGATGTTTGTTTATCCCGTTCATCATCATCGTCATCTGCCTAGCCTTTTCCGACCTGCTCCTGCGTCTGCCTATCTAACTTCCACAACTCAGTTAGTAGTGGGTAATACGAAACGCCTTGGTAAGACTGATTTTCAGACTTTCTGGCCACTACTACTACTACCTGTAACGACTTTCAAAGATGTATAAATGACAGCCGGGACCAACGGCTTAACGTGCTTTCCAAGGCATAGAGGAAACTTGGTATGTAATGGGTGGCCACCCAACCACGGTCCAACCTAGGCAACCGCGGCTTAACGATCGACCCTAGTGGCTGTTGTTGTTTAGCCACAAGCTCCTCCAGTTTATCGCGTTCAATATCATTAATAAAATTCGCCATTCATGACTTAGTCAGTGTATTAAACAATCTATAAATTGTAAAATAAACCTTTAAACTAGCTTCATTGAAATTTATAGTTTCTGATCCATAAAATCTAGCGGAACGTTTAAAGCCAGCGTCCTCGTGAAATATGGCTGAGGCATTGATTCTTGCTTGGGTCGGAGAGTTTAAATAAACCTTATTGCTGCTGCAAGTGTACTTGGCATGATAATATGTACATATTATTTATATTGATCATACTTTGTAGAGTAGTGGATAAAGACATAGGAATTACTAACAAGCTTAATGGATTTAAATTGTTTTATATATGACCAATTTGCTCTCCAAAGGGAAAAAGCAAGTCAGAGGCCCATGGGCGGCATAAAACTCTGATACCAGGTTAGCCACTAACTACACAAAATGAAGAAGAAGAAGACTTATAGCTAGGGATCGGTTATTCGGATGCATATTTACCTAAAGTACGTTTTGTCCTGGTAAAAGGTACAAAAGTATGGAACTTTTTAAATGAAAATTTTTGTCGCGGGATTGCGGAATTTCATAATTGTTTAGTAAATATAAAATGTATAGTGTCTGACGTAAAGGATAGCACCGTTCGTTCTTCCCGTGTGTCGCAAGAGGTGACTAAGGGACTTGCTAGAGAATGGGCATCAGCGTTCTTTGAGCTTTTGCAACAACCGTACTGCGATCGCCAACCCGCCTGCCAAGCGTGGCGATTAAGGCAAAACCCCCCTTATGACTAGGGGGAGGCCTATGTCCAGCAGTGGACGTCTTTCGGCTTAAATGATCATAAAATGTATAATGATGTATGATGATGTGTGTGTATGTGTGTGTGTATGTACTCAAAATATCATAACGAATATTTTAAATTTGTTTAAAACCAAACTTTGTTGAAAACAACAAGGAATAAAATACAACAACTATTTGAATTCGTATTTTTGTGCTGAAATGTCGAATGTTAAAACAAAATGTTAAATATGTCTGTGCATACTCGTAAGTTATTCTTTTGGGGCTAAACAAAAAAGTAACTAGACCAGTTTTTTTTATTAAATAAACTTTTCCCATACTGAAGCGCTCTCCATACTAGCCAACACTTAGACTTTAGGTAAATATGCATCCGAATATCCGATCCCTACTTATAGCTCACTTATATTATGTGAGTCGTCGTCGTCGTTCCCCAAAAAGAGTCAAATTATAACCAGTACAACGTCTTGACGGCCAACATAGAACACAGGCATTACTCCCAAAAACGTTTTATTTCACGTCACGAAAACTGCTTCCTTCACACTACTGAGCTACATAACATAGCAAAACAACATATGTTACTCCAACACCCACGCTTGTCACAAACGTTGCCAATTCAGCTGCCATAAGGAGCCTTCGAGTATAAAATATGTACTATATACATACAATACAAGAGTGTGGCATTTGATATCTAACTTAACAAAACCTAGTCTAGGTAAGGGGATATTTGTAGTAAAAGTACTAGCCCACTTTTAGACAGACATTAACACAACACACAGTACCAAAATGTTGCCAAAAATATTCATCTATATATTTATAAACTAATATTATGAAGAGGAAAGATTTTTTCGTTTGTTTGTTTGTTACGAATTGACTCAAAAACTACTGGACCGATTTAAAAAATTCTTTTACTATTAGAAAGCTACATCTTTACCGAGTAACATAGACTATATATGTATATCATATCACAATTTTCACGGACGAAGTCGCGGGCGAAGTGCTAGTAATTTTATAAAGTGGCTAAGTTTGTAAGTTTTCGATGTTACGGGGTTTTCTTAAAAACTACCGAACCGATTCTGAAAATTACTCCTTTAATAGGAAACTACATACTGTGACCTAGGTTACGTTCAGTTTGCGTAGTAGGTACGTTCCGTTTATATAATTTCCGCCCTTCAATAGCAAGTTGCATTAATAAAACAATAACATCGCGTATTGGATAAATCATTCTCAAGCTATAAGAAAGACAGAGACGAGAGACGACGTGTTGATGGAAGGATGAGAGTTGGGTTTTCATCGGTCATTGTAAATTCATTGTCTTAGCATACCGCTTCAGTCCCAGTCAGGGATCAATGTTTGTTTCATCTGATTGGGTTCTCTGAGCTGATGCCACAAGTAGGTACTCTAAACGAGTGATCCTTTGATCATTCTACAGTGGCACTGATTATACCAAACACCTCATTACCAAATAATAAACGAACCCCTTTGTCTGATTCTAATAAGCTTACTTTCAATCTCTACGCTTTAATAGACTTGACTTCAGCCTCTGAAAGAATTTAAAGCTACGGTTTCACGACGTTGAAATTTTCCAAAGCGATGTCTTTATTCATTATTTCGTATTCAGAGCAGGTAAAGGTCTAGTGTCTCAGGTAATAAGTTTAATTTGGAAATTTTCAGGCGTAGCAAATAAATTATATCAGTCAGATTCAAATCTCAATGTCATGAATCAATTGATAACTTGACTTATTTATTAACTTCGTTTAATTTTGTGTGCCTCGTTGGTCCAGTGGTCTCAGGCGCGACTGATGAGCTTGGGGTCCAGGGTTCGATTCCCAGGTCGGGTAAAGTGTTATAAGGTTTTTCATCAAAAATTTGTCAGTAGCAACCAGGGGTTCTGTATGGTGCCGGACGTAAAGAATAGCACCATCCCATATCTTCCCGTGGGTGTCGTAAGAGGCGACTAAGGACTTGCCAGAGAATGTGCAGCAGCGTTCTATGTGCTTTTGTAACAACCGTACTGCGATCGCCAACCCGCCTGCTAAGCGTGGCGATTATGGCAAAACCCCCCTTATGTCAATGTGGCAACTTGGGGGAGGCCTACGTCCAGCAGTGGACGTCTTTCGGCTGAAATGATGATGATGATGATGAACCACGGGGCTGGATCTGTGCCCAGTTGGTTGATGGCAATAGGCTCGCCTCCTGTAACATGGGACTTAAACAAAACTGGCGAAATGTGGGTACACTAAAAGGTTCACCTCTGCCTAACCCATTGGCAATTACAGGTGGGATGTTAAGTAATGTTTTATTAAATAAAATAATAAAAATAAAAAAGCCTTTAATTTCTACCATAAATACTTAAAACATAAATAAACTTAAGTGTAATAAATCTTATTTGACAAAGTTTTACAATTTCATTTTCAAAATTCATTTCTAACATTACAATATCAACATAACATTACATTTATTTCACAACATTACTCTATAGTTATCAATAAAAAAATCAACATCACATTATCAACATTACATTAGATTTCATCACATTAGCAATACATTTTTATCATTACATTCATTGCATTCATTACCTTCATTACATTAATTACATTTATTGCATTCATAACGTTAATTACATTCATTTCATAACATACATTTCATTACACTAATTAAATTCATTCATTCATTTATGGAAGTCGCCTCTGCGGCGTAGGCCTCCCCCAATTTTCTCCATTTTTGCCTATCTCTCGCTTGTCTCCTCCAGTCAGGTCCACATCTTTCCTTAAATACATCTTCCCAGCGCTTTCGCGGCCTTCCTTGCTTTCTTTTTCCATCTCTAGGCGCCCACTCAACGATTTTCTTTGCCCATCTTTCGTTTTCCATTCTACAGATATGTCCTGCCCATTGCCATTTCAGACTTCTTACTCTTTCTACTATGTCCGTTATTCTAGTTTTTCTTCTTATGTCCTCATTAGTCATTCTGTCAGACAATCTTATGCCCAACATACTTCTTTCCATTTTCCTTTGCATGACCCCGAGTTTGTGCTCGTCTGCTTTCCGTAGTGACCACGTTTGGCAACCATATGTAAGGCATGGTAGAATGGCTATTTCATACAACTTACTTTTCAGCTTCGTAGTTATCTGGGTGTTCTTCATGATTTCTTTAAAACTCCAGTACTTTTTCCACGACATCGCTATTCTCCTGTTGATCTCTCTTTCAGTTTGGTCTTCAAATGAAATGGATTGTCCCAAATAGATGTATTCATTTACGTATTCTATTCCATGCCCATCCACAATTATTGGCGTTTCCGAACCGTTTGTTAAAATTTTGGTTTTGGCTGCATTCATCGACAATCCTACCTTCCTGCTTTCTTTCGCAAGTTCCTGCAACATATCATCTAATTGTGCGGATTCTTCCGTGAACACGACGATATCGTCTGCGAAACGTAGGTGGCTTAAATATTCTCCGTCGATTTTTACGCCTTTATTTTCCCAGTCTAGGTTTCTAAATATTGTCTCTAGAACCGACGAGAATATTTTAGGTGAGAGTGGGTCACCCTGCCTGACGCCTTTTCGTATGGCAAAAGCCGGTCCTTCCATTTCCAATTTTATTTTTGCAGAATTCTTAGAATAAATACTATAAAGTAACTCCACATATTTTATGTCTATTCCTTGCTCCGCTAGTGATTGCCATATTGCGCTATGTTCTAGAGAATCAAACGCCTTGGTATAATCTATGAAACATAAGTACAGAGTCTTGTTATATTCTTTGGCTTTCTCTATAATTTGCGTCACCACTTGGATGTGATCGGTTGTCGAGTAATGTTTGCGGAATCCGGCCTGCTCGCGCGGTTGATTTTCATCTAAGGTTATTGTGAGTCTATGTAATAGTATTTTCGAGAAAATTTTATAAATGTTGGACATAAGGCTAATTGGTCTGTAATTGCTCAGATCACCTCTGTCACCTTTTTTATGAAGAAGAGTTATTGAAGATTCGGACCATTGCTTTGGAGTTTTCCTTCTTTGTAGAATATTGTTGAACATGATTTGCAGCGGGTATTGCAAAGGTTCTGATAGAGATTTCATTAACTCATTTGTTATTTTGTCTTCTCCCGGTGCTTTATCCTTCTTCTGACTCTCGATAGAAAAGCTAATCTCTGATATAAGTATTTCGGGCAACGGTTCGTCGACATAGGTTTTGTCTTTGATGTGCTGTTTTAAATCGGAACTTTCTTGAGACGAGTAGAGAGTTTTGTAAAAGTTGGTAGCTTCTGTAATTATATCCGATCGTTTTGACATAGCCTTTCCGTTCTTGTCCAACATGTATGTTGCCCATTTTGTAGTGCTTTGTAGGTCTTTGTATGCTTTTTTAATTGCTCCCTTTTTTGAAAGGTATTCCTCAAACACACTTTGTCTGTATTTGTTTCTACTCTTGGATATTTCTCTATTTATTTCTTTACTTATTTGGGTAATTTTTCTTTTTATTTCCTTTGTTCTTTTTCCTTGGTACAGTTGTTTTCTATCTTCCAGTAGTTGTCGCGTGTGTGTACTTATGGGGTATTTTTGCTTGCTCTTCTCGCCTGGTATCTGTGTTACTATATGTTTCATACCTTTGCTGAAGTTATCATATTGTGTTTGGATTTGTGTTGATGTTTTGAGCAGGTCAATAATTTTTTTTTCCAAGTGTATCCCGTCTTCTCTTGTAATTATTGGTAATTTTCTTGTGCGATTTGCGTTCATAGATTTGGTATAACTTCTTCTTTTCGTGTTTTCTAATTTTATCCTGCACCTTATCATTCTATGGTCAGTGTAAAAGTTGAGATTTCTTATTATATCGAAAGCAACAATATCCGAGCTTTTATTTGTTAAAATGAAATCAATTTCGTTGTGGTGCTTTCCGCACGGCGATAGCCATGTCCATTTTTGGTTTATCTTTGTTTTAAACATACTATTCACAAATTTAATGTTCTTTTCTAAAGCGAACTCGATCAATTTCTGCCCGTGTTTTGACCTTTTGCCATGCGAGTATCTGCCGAATACTGTTTCTTCGCCTTGTTGTGCTGCTCCAATTTGGGCATTGAAATCCCCCATGATAACGAGGTTTTTTTGCATTTAAGGCATCTTAAACTGTTTCTAAGGTTTCATAGAACTCGTTCAACTCTACTTCTTCACACAATTCCGTGGGTGCGTAGATTTGCAGTATAGACCACCTGATATTATCGGACATTTTTAGCTCCAGGGTGGCAATCCTGTCTGAATAGGAGTGAAAACCAACTATGTTACTTTTAAGCTGCCTTTTTATTATAAATCCTACTCCACTCCTACCATTCCGTGCCTTATTATGGTACAATATAAAATCTGGATATTCTTCTATACTTTCTTCGTTTCAATGTTTTATTACAAATGTATTAATATATTACAAATGTATTATTATTAACATTATAAAATGGAGAAAACGAGAAATCTTCACTCACGTAATAAGACGGGAAACCACAAACCACCCATCCAATTACAAGCCCGATTGACAGTAACTTAACCACACTTCAGTGAACAAATCCACGATTAAACTCGATCCTTCAGATATATCTCGATCCAGTTACAGATTGTTTAATTCAGAAGTATTGTTCCCAAAGCTTTTAACTGATTGGAAATCGAAAAACAAATGAGTGAAAAGCTCTTTTTATTTGTCACTCTGAAGCCAACGTTTTGAGTGAATCAACTGAAGTGAGTTGTTGCGTAATTTGCCTTTTACCTAAATTGAACATCGGAAAGTTCAATCGGCTCGTCATAGAATATTTATCAAAGAGACCTATTAACATTGTAAACTACGCAAGTACGCAACTGTGGACTCCATTTGCAAGTTGTTCTAAAGTAACAACTTTGCAACGATCAAATTTTCGGCAAAGCGATAACTTATGAAGCTAGTTACTGATACTTTTATAGTTCTATTACTAAATTAAGCAGTGATAGCCTATTGGTGTGACCGTCTGGACTGCCAAGTCTCGAGTTCGAACCCAAGACACGCACCTCCGATTTTTCGGATTCATGTGCGGATTGTATAATTATCACTTGCTTCGGTGAAGGAAAACATTGTGAGGAAACCAAACATGACTGAGAGATATTTTTCGACGGGCATATTAAGCCAATTGAGAGGCCCATGGGTGAAATCAAAACTACGACACTATTTTAGGCACTAAACACAACATCATCATCATTTCAGCCGAAAGACGTCCACTGCTGGACATAGGCCTCCCCCAAGAAGGGGGGTTTTGCCATAATCGCCACGCTTGGCAGGCGGGTTGGCGATCGCAGTACGGTTGTTACAAAAGCACAGAGAACGCTGCTGCCCATTCTCTGCTAAGTCCCTTAGTCGCCTCTTACGACACCCACGGGAAGACATGGGATGGTGCTATTCTTTACGTCCGACACCATACAGAACACACGAAAACTAACTAAAAACACGATTAAGAAAAACTAAATTACTTAGTAAATTCTAAACAGTGATAGTTATACAGTTTTCTTACTATATTGATATCGTATATTATTATGAGCACAATCTCTGCCAAAACCTGTCGCATGTCGAAATTGAGGATGTGAGGATAATGTACTGGAGTTATTTCCTCATATATAATATTGTCACCACTGACAACAAGTATGACAATAACATGATACGTACTCAAGGGTTTCGGGGACAAAGGTTGGCAAGGCGTAGCAGAAAATTAATAATGATACCACTATATTATAACACGGAAGACATGGATCTAAATTTGTTTATGTATTATAGCTGATAACAAAATATTGACGACTTCTTTCACAATGTTCACTATTAGGGTCCTCGCGGCCGCGACCACAACTTTTGGCTGCAGAACCTTCGACCAGAAAAATAGTTTGGTCGCACACGAGTCCGTTAGTTTTGATCAAGATAGCAGCCAGTTATGCTACATATTGTGGTCATTGTTTTCCGGAAAATACGTAACAATATAGGTTGTTTAGATCACGGACCAACATTTTGGATAACCTTGGTTTTCACCCACAGATCCTGAATCTTGAATGTTAAGGTAATTAAAAATTACTACAACAACAATTTACTAACAATTTTAAAATTTGCAAATGACACCCCTATTGTTTAAAAAATAGTCGATCCTTCTACCAAACCCCCCAACAGTACTGACACCGTCAGCCAGTTTACCCTATTTCAATCTTTTAATTGTCATGTATTTTTTCTTTTTTTAGATTTTTTTAATATTATATATCATTTAATACTTCCTACCCTTCTACATAAATTATTCCCTAGTATTACGCCAATGAGAATTATAAATTATTGCTCTCCCATTTCTCCTGTCTTGTAAGATAACGGATAATGCTCATGACGAGACAGCCCTGTAGGCACGCTCGTGTGAAATGAAATTATAAAGGAGTAGTAAAAAGTGAAATAAAACAGAGGAATAACTTCTTTCAGGTGACGCTGAATTTTATTGTGTCGCTCAGATAAAAATATATGTGAAGATAAAACAATTGAATTAAATTTTCACTCCTTTGCTGAATGAACCTACAATTTCACTGGTATTCTTAGTCATGAACTGAACTTAAGTCCGACTCAACATCCCGCTCTGTTTGTTTATAAATTAACATATAACACCTACTTTTCATCTGTCAAATTTTAAGAACCAGTAAACAGTAAATCTTTAACATTGATTAAAGTGACATATGACATCTTTAGCATTGATTGGAGCAGGATGCAACTATGGGTTTGACAAAGATAGGTAGCTGGAGGAGGTACCTTATTCGAAGATCCGCCAATTGTGGCGAAGAAATTCTAGGAATACGTTTTGGTTCGTGTTTTCAATTGTTGTCATAGCAATACAGTTCGAGTAAATCCAAAAATAGATTAGTTTTGGCTCTTAGAATATGGGTGGAAGACGTTATAAACGTCAGTTGTAAAAAACAAGTCTAGTTGAGAATCACTTTCGAGAATTTGACCATTATTTTAGCTGTCCCTTGATGTCCTTTTATCTTTTTAAAGTCGGTTTTCTCTCAAAAGCATTTATGAAAGTTCCGTTAAGCGCGGTTCTCATTTGTAAAAATAAGGTAAAATACTGGGTAAAGATCGTATGGCGTCGGACGTAAAGAATAGCACCATCCCATATCTTCCCGTGGGTGTCGTAAGAGGCGATTATGGGGTTTGCCAGAGAATGGGCAGCAGCGTTCTCTGTGCTTTTGTAACAACCATACTGCGATCGCCAACCCGCCTGCCTAGCGTGGCGATTATGGCAAAACCCCCCAAAAAGTCAATGCGGCGACACTTGGGGGAGGCCTATGTCCAGCAGTGGACGTCTTTTGGGCTGAAATGATGATGATGATGACTGGGTAAAGAAAACGAAATTCTATTTTGTCCGTCAGACAGGCAATACAAAAATATTAGACACGTATTTTTTGTTTTATAAAAATATCAAAAAAATTACTTAGTTAAAACTCATTAAAGTTGGAGAGTGGGGGCTCACTACGTCATAAGTAGGTATAAAAATTTCCTACAAGTGACGTCATGCGCCATTTCAACTCAATATATCTCCGTTATTTTATGACCACGTGAAAAAAGAAAAAATATGTGTCCAATACTTTACAATAATCTACCCGACAGACAAAGAAAAAAAAATAGTGATCATCCCCTATTGTAGCCAGAAGCTCTTTATGCTATTTGTGGAACATGCTCATCATGAAAAATTCAAGCCGTCATTCGTCGTTTGAGTCGCTTCATGTAAAATACTGGTACTCAGCTGCATCCGGTTAGACTGGAAGCCGACCCCAAGATAGTTTGGGAAAAGGCTAGGCAGATAATGACGATGATTCTCATCATGAAAAATTCAGTACCTAACGCTTGTCTATCACAATAGAAGGTTACATACACAAAATATGTGCTTTAATATAACGCCTGGAATCCCCGAAGGGTTAGGCAGAGGTGTACCCTTTGGTACACCCACATTTCATCTTTTATGATTAAGCCCCATAATCATACTGGCGGCGAAAATAGGGGGCGGGTCTTATTGCCATCAACCGGGCAAAAATCCAGACTTCGTGGGTGCTACTGAGTAACTTCTGATGGAAAAACCCGATAACACTTTCTCCGAACTGGGTATCGAACCCATGGCCTCTTGCTCAACAATCGCGCTTGTGACAACTAGACCAAAGATGTTGTTTCTTCGGTTTTAAAATGACATTTACCTCGCCTAGACAAGAACGAAAAAATCAAGAACATGAGAGATCAACCAACCTCTCTCTATCGAAAGAGGAGACCTGTGTTGTAGCTGTGGAAACGGTACTACCAATTTTTTCCTAGGTGGATCAAATAAATTTGCGTCACTATGATTTTGCATGTCTTGCTTGACGTAAAAAAAATCTACGGCTGTAGGTAGCGTGCATAACGAAACTTACCAAACTATCATAACTTATCATAATCATGAATCTCTTGAAAATATTGGTCAGTGGGTCGTCTTAGATTTCACTCAAGATTATGAATATTTAATTAATGATAATTTAATTTTATTTAATGATATTTAAGCCAGCGCAGTATGCTTCCTTCTTCTATACTGCTTCTATCTGGCATCATATCAGTAGTCCTACTTTATCCCAACAAGCCATCTAAGATCCGGTTCTACCAATGCATTTTTTTCCACAATTATCTATCTTTGAACGGAGTTCAGATAAAAGCAATTTATTACAACCCCCGCTCAGCGACATAGCCGCAAACGACATTTTCCGATCTAATTGCTGTACCAGGTACATCCGCAATTTCGAACTCGCAGTTTTTCATCACGAGAGTTAATCGTTATCTGGTAGTTAAAGAAGCTTCCAAGTAAAAGCTAAAGACAGAACAATTCAAAAAATCTTTGAAGTGATAACGGAAGGACGATATTTCTTTCGTTATGACTTGAAAGATTTTTTTTAATTGAATCGATAGTTTTCAATGAATCACTATTCGAATAAAAATTAATCTCTTTAGATAAATTCATTAATACTATCCATAAATAAATTCTATTCAAATTTGTCAATACGTCTCAAATGTCAAGTCAAGATTCGTACATGGAACATCGATTTAAAAACGTTCGCTTCGTTCTAAAATTTCAATTTTAGACATACGAGTTTTAAAACGAATATTCTCAAACAATAGCTTGAATTCTAAAATTCAACTTATGTTAACACCTCTAGCCAGAAGCAAGCTCGTGAGTTTTGCTCGACAAACTAAAATAGAACATTATTTTCTCACAAAAAAATACGCCAGATAAAACATTGAACGAGCTTCAACGTGTGTATTTGCATGTAAATAAAGCTACGTTTTATGTATCCGCCAATTTAACACGGCTGACAAGTTACGCAAAATTTTTAGCCTCGAATCTGACCGAACAATTGTGCGTTCAAGCGCACCGGAATTCTTGAAAGGGTCCCAATTTAATGAGAATTATAAATAGGACTTACACGAAGCTGTGCTATTATCGTAATTATGATCACATGCTTCTATTTAGATAAAACATCACGTTAATCTTAATTTTACCTCAAAAATAATTATTTTACAGAAGACAACTTAAGAGTAATCTCCGACCTCATTATTTCATTTTAGATATGACTAATTGCTTTCATCATTTCCAGGAATTATCATCTACAGTGGCCAGATGACATTTTCTAAAAATAGCTCGGGTCTCTTTGGTTCAAAGGGAAAGGGCGCCTTAGTCTACATTTAGGCTTACCATCAGATAAGCCTGCACGGTTACAAAGCTAGAATTTAATTTATTCTAAAATCAGTTACATTGTAATTAACTCTAATATATTAACCAAATATTCGCTTAATATATACACATTCAACGTACCTTCCACCACAGAAATTAATTACGGAAATCCAGCCAGTCTTTAATTAATTTCCATTCAAAACCAAAATTCATGGGGAATCACACCGCACTATTCAACGGGACACATTATCAAACAAATCACGTATTAAAAGTTTCACATTTCAGCACTGAAGTTTAAAATACGTTCACGTAAAATACGCGGTTGATTCATCCAGTAAAACGGGATACGGGACGCGTGCTCCATCAACGGCAACGCGCGGGCGACTGACTCTCTTGGCTATTTCAGCGAGAATCAACGCGGCAAAACTGCGCAGAGGCGCAACTAAGGGATATTTTATGGTTTTCTAATATCGGTCATTCATTACATCTATAATACAGTGCTAATTAAAACCAATTTCCACAACCACCATGTGGAGTCCGTATGGAAAATAAAGGATTTTCAAGATGTATTTGTAAGATTGTAAGCGTAACTTTTGTTATTGCATGAAAACTACTAGACTGAAATGAAATTGTTTTACATTACTGAGAAAGTTCGCATGTAACATGCTTTTGTTCTACTGTCTGTCTTGAAAGTTGGTACAAACACGCTCTCTGTAGAAATCTCCACAGAGATCGTGTTTTTCTCGAGATCTTAGGAAAATTTTACTGTATTTCGATTGAAATATTTGTTTATCTTTCTAATTGACCCACAGGTTGTTCTTCCGGGTCTGGTGGTTTGTGTTCGTCTTCAAATGTTGGCAAACCGCACCCAGGATGTAGGAGAAATTCCTAGTGTGGAAACGTTAAAAAAAATGCTTTTCGGCTGGCTACGTAGTCTGATTTTTCTTGTCACGCTCTGAAACTTTTAACTGTGTTGATTGTTAAGAAGAAGGCTTAAGCTTCAACATCGTAATCAAAACTGAAACTTTAATGCATACATAGACACCATGTCGTAAAGTTGTAAACACTGTAATTTATTCGTTATTCTTCTTCGACTTTAACGGAACTTTTTCTGTTTTTTCTTACTGCACAGTTACGGTATAGACGAAAACGTAGTTTTAACGTAAATTCAGCAATAAACAAAGTACCGGACATGTACCATACAAACATAATTACAATCTAATCTTTTTAGTAACTTTTTATTACATACGGCCGAGTTTTTGTCGAAGCGCATCCAATACAAATTTTCAAATTTTCAATAAGGTGAAGAAAAAGCGAATCCTTTATTTCTGAAGTTCACATCATTTCTTATTACTGATATATTTTCTTACTTCATTTAAAACAATTATTTACCTACTTCCAGTTCTATAATTTCCCCAACTCATGACGTACTTCACCACTTTGAAAAGCAAGCTACAGTCTTCGTTGAAACTAAATAATTCATAGTATTTCAAATTCACTAACTCTTGCGCTGTCAGAATAGCGAACTGTACTTAAGTACTCATACGTTTTGTTTAATTAAAACTATTTGTTCAGATTCTATCATCTCGAAGTCTGGAAAGCTAAACTTTGGCTTTTAACGTTCTGACGAGGTCATAGAAAAATAAATAGAAGAACATTATTGAATTATAAAACGGTGGTTGAAAAGTTTTGTTTAAAAATAGATGAATGTAGATATAGATCTAAAAACAGGACTCACAATAAAAACGATTGTGTAGTCTTTACTCCACAAATAAAATATATGTTATAGAATATTTATTCCATATAAATATTCCTTCTTAAAGAAGAAGAAATACTATAATAAGGTATATTTTTAAATGATAATGTTTATGTAAGTTTTAGTATAATAACCTTTGCCTATACATAAATAACAAATTTTAAATATTCTTAAAAAAATCAGCTTGAGTGCTAGTAATAACTAAACGTTAGTGGCCATATCAGTTTGCAATCCTTTAATTTTTTTGCAACTCACGCAGCTTCCCAGAGAAGAGCGCAACGACACGAATGCTGTTAGCCCGGTTATAAACTTTTGGGAACTGGACCAGACTAATTTGCAAGACTAGTATCCTGGCAAATGGACCATATCGCTCTATGTCAGTTTTCAAAGCTTTGTTGTCCAATACTTAAGTGCTTCGAGTTGAAGTTAGACGTATGCAAAAGCCGGATTCAGTCAAGTTTCAACATCAAATAGCCAACTTAAGTAATTAGACATTTAGGTCAAAAATTCCATGGTTAAGAAAATTTGTAGTCCTTGGAAAATACCATTGAGAATTTGAGAGAATCTGTATGCTCATTATCATAGATCGTGAACCCGCTAATGACCGCCATAATAAACGATTAAAGCCGAAATTACTACATTTTGGCAAGCAAAATCATGACTGCCTCTTTTCTTACGCCGAGATCTATGGACGTTACCTAGTGTTTGCTTTGGTTGTGACATGTTCCCGTCTCTGTCTTACATTTGTTGTTTGACACTTGAGTCATAGTGACAGGAATAACGCTTAGCTGACGTTCGTGCTAAGATGTAACGTTTGTAGGTCTCGGGTTAATCCATAATTAACCACCCCTTTAGGTACTAGGACCCATAGACGGTACCTGTATAAAGGTTGGAGCAAGACACAAATCTGACATTAACAGATGGAGGAATTTTGACAAAGTTGAACCTTTCCCCCTTAAATAGTTAATTTAAATGACTACCCTTACTTTTTTGCATAATCTATGGACGTGTGAATATGGAAAATTATTTTTTCAGTAGCTCTATACCAAGCGATATTATTTCGCTTTCCAAGAAAATGAACAGTTTAATGGAAAAGGCAAGAGTGTGTATATTATTATACATTTTTATAGAAGTCTTAGAATTTCCTTTGAAGGTAAAAATTAATCGTATGTATAAGGTAGGAAGGAATAAGACGTTCTCAGAAAAAAACCCGCCAAGTGCGAGTCGGACTCGCGCACGAAGGGTTGAGAACAATTTAAAAAAAAAAAACGATAAAAAAAAAACAGTTTTTTGTATGAGAGCCCCCCTTAAATATATATTTTATTCTGTTTTTAGTATTTGTTGTTATAGCATCAACAGAAATACATAATCTGTGAAAATTTCAACTGGCTAACTATCACGGTTCATGAGATACAGCCTGGTGACATACGGACGGACGGACGGACGGACGGACGGACGGACGGACAGCGAAGTCTCAGTAATAGGGTCCCGTTTGACCCTTTGGGTTCGGAACCCTAAAAAAATAAAGTTGATCGAATCTGTCTTGGGAAGCAGCGGTGGCTCAGTGGTGGCAGCCTCAACTTACGAGCTGTATGTCGTAGGTTCGAACCCAGATAGGCGCATTACTTTGTGTAATTTATTTCACCACCGCTGCTCTCAAAACGGTGAAGGAAACCTGCACTGGGCCCGCGTGTTGGATTACAGCCCACTCAGAGGAGGCCTATGTCCCAGCTGTGGGAACATTATAGGCTGATGATGATGATGAATCTGGTTTGACTTTACACTATAAATTACTTTAATTATTCACACAGTGAATAAACTTCCAATATTCACTAAGAAAAGAACTTGAAAACAAATCTATTGCTATGTAATAATTATCATGCCTCTATTACCATATCAGCTCTACCTACCATCTTCGTTTTTTCCAACTACGGTCGACTTCTAGTTTTACCGGATAAAGCTGAATACCAGTATTTGACATGACGCAACCGCCTATCTGACCTCGACATCCTAGTAACTGAAAGACTGGTTGTCAGACTTTCGCTCTTCTAACTTGCCCCTGTAGCAACTACCTTCTACATGTCATCGCCACCGCAAATTCAACTTTCCATAGGTAAATATAGAGGCTATAAATCACATTCCCTGGCTATCGTCTGGCTTTGTAAGGCTCAGGACGGCTATCGGAATCCTGTCACCGGCTTATATCCGATAGTCGGCGCTAAGGATTATTTATTAATTAATAGATTCGGTATGTCGTTGATTTTCAGTGAATATGATGTTGTAGCTGGCGCTGATTTATTAAAGTTATTAATGTTTAATTATATCGGACTACTAACCGGATGCAGCTGAATACTAGTATTTTATATGCAGCGACTGCCTATTTGACCTTCACAACCCGGTTAGTACAAGGTGAAACCGATACCCATTTGGAGAGAACCATTTGGTAAGACTGGTTGTCAGACTTTCGGGTCACTGACGACTGGGTGACGACTGTCAAAGATGTACAAATGTGAGTCAGGACCAACGGCTTAACCTTAACGTGCTTTCCAAGGCATGGAGGAAAAGGTGGGTGTGAGTAATGGATGTATGGCCGCTGGCCACTCAGCCATGGACCTACCCAAGCAAGCGTAGCTTAACCTAAAGGTCGACCCGAGCTGCTGATATTACTAAGTCACGAGCTGGTTCGTTTGAATTATCAACATTAAAACAGGTGATTGCCATAGCTTCAAACTGACTCAAATGAGGTTATTTTTAACTTGCCGAACCTGAAGTCAGAGCTTATTGACTTTTACAGAGCATTACAAATTAAAATAAACAACTTCTGAATTTTACTGAAATCTTTGCTTTAGTGTTCTGAGAATATATTCAGATGCAGATTAGATATTTTTCTTGTGAATACTTGGTTGCTATTCGGCGTTAGAGCCAAAAATATCATTGAATGCGCCAACTATTCGGCTTAGCACAAACTATTGACCACTACATTTGTCATGTTGAGTGCCAATGGTTCACCAAAAATGGTCGAGAATTCAAATTTTATTAGAATTCATGCTAATATTCCACAAAAATTTGGGCAGAGGATTAATCGTAACATTGTTATCTTTATGAGCCTGGTGTGTTTCACTGCACGGCAAAGTCCTTTCCCTCTTTCCATTTTTCTACGTCTTTGTCTATTGGTACCTTATTCTAAAGGGGAAAATCCAATTTGTCACGTCAGCGCTATAACACTTATATGCGCAATCAATTAATTATATTTCATCTGATATGTTCAAGTCCCTACTTTGTCTTTTGTCGTCTATCTTGGTATGGACATATGATGAGGAGGGATAGAACACATGTGACTAAAAGAGTGATGAATATGAATGTGGATGGATCGAGAGGGAGAGAAAGACCAAAGAAAAGATGGAAGGATTGTGTGAAAAATGATATGAAGGAAAAAGGAGTACATGATAGCATGACGAATTACAGAGGAGAATGTAGGAAAGAGACGTGTTGCGCCGATCCCAAATAAAATGGGACAAGGGCAGGAAGATGATGATGATGTTCAAGTCCCTACTTTAGAGAGCTAACCTTAAGTTGTAAGGGTGGTCCGCGAAATTGTTTCGTGTTGTGTGGTTAATATAATTTGCGGTCGTAACAAATATGGTTTTCCAGAATTATAATAATTATTAAAATTGTCAATACAACCTCTTGAAGTTCATTTTGTATTACCATTAAATAACTATTTCATGAACAGTCATTCAATGGGTTTGTATGGACGTATGAGAGTTGTGTTGATGATTTTAATTATTATAATTCTGTTAATCATATTTTGTTCAAGATACAGCCTGACACTGACCAACAGATTGCAAAAAACGTATGAAAATTTGGACTTTGCATCCAAATTTTGCACGTTTTTCTATGGTCTACCCTGTCGCTTCCACCTTAAGGGTACGAAGCGAACGAGCCTGTGGACGGTGAGTAATGGTTTAGGTCAACGTCCATCCGCCCTATGATGACAGGCCGTGTCGACGGCGCGTTCGTGTTCCACGCGCGTCTCAAGGAAATGTCAGCAAATCGGAAGGGTCCGAGAGAGCCGATGCCTGCCAGGGCTGCGGGTTGTTCGAAAGAGATACCGTGCCCCTGGAACGCAAAGGGCTAAGAAGGAACATGGATGGGTTTTAGTCAGTCAAGTCTGACACTCCCTTCCGCTCCGCCCAGAGCGGAAGAAGTCATTTGATGATTTACCATCCTAAAAAAAAAAAAAAAAAAAAGGGGGTCATTTGATTTCCCAATTATTGTTTTTTACCGTTTCCTATTGAAAAAAGGGTATGAAGCGAGACAACATACATAAAGCCCAGCCATTATCTCTATGGAAGGTATAATAGGAAGAAAAAACACTACACGTGGCTTAATCAATACATGACATGCTAGTACATACATATATACTCTTTTTGAGTCGTCCACTTTTTAATCTAACTTGTCATACTCTCGCGTCAGTTGCGAGGCTACAAATCCAACAAAGGACATCACCAATAAGATTGGTTTACCTTTATGTCGTTCAATGGCGTCTGCTTCCGACATTTTCACTGACAGTCTTTCATCTTTTGTTAATCGTCTTATAAAAGGTGGTATTATGGTTTACTGACTGTGGGCTTTGGTTTATTTTGAGGAGAAAATATTTCATGTCGTTACATACTCGGTTTAAAACTAGTAAAATGTTTATTCAGGAACAATCTATTTGTGCAGCTACAACCAAATCGTTGTAACTCTGCTCTACAAGTGTTTGATGAAAATAATAAGGAATGGATCAAAAATGTACTTATTTATGTGCCCTTTTTAAATGGTACAATCACAATTTATTATTAAGCTTGTGACGAATATAGATATTTCTATTTCTATTGATGTTTTTTTAGTCAATGCGGCTCTCCAACTAACGCTATCGTGATATGCACATCATTGGTGCGCAAGATGGAATACCTAAGGTTTGGTTAGAACTACCTACATTGCGTTTGTCTCCACCGATCCCGAGATCGGATTGAATCGGAAACTGATTCCGCCGATTCGCCGATTTCCAATTCAATCCGATCTCGGGATCGGTGGAGATAAACCCATGTTTAGTGAAATATTGCGTAATTTTTTTATCAAAACAAAAAAATACAAACCGTACAAAACAAACCTGGCCGTAGCATGACTACGGCCAGGTTTGTTTTGTACGGTTTGTGTGACGGAGCAATTAACAATTTCACAAACCAGCACAAAAGAATAAGAAAGTTTGGATGTAGGTACAGCATGTATCAAGATGGTGTCGTCATATTTAAAAGTGTGATGCAGTTACAGACCATTGAACCGAATAGCTTTCTCCATTGGACTCATAGTAATCGCAAATAAATAATCAGCTTTTCCATTCACAATACCTATTTAATACCTTCTCGACCCAAAGGTATGGGACGACTAATTATTTTTTCGCGATTACTAATAGTCCCATGGACAAAGTTGTTAAGTTTGATATTATTAACTAATATGACCAAATTTTAATTAAGTAACGCTTTGTGTAGTGGAATTAGTTGCACATAGTAGCAACAAGCGGCAAGAGAAGCGACAGGGATGTTACTCAATACTCTGTTATTTACAACGGGTGCAAACCTCGATTCCCTTCTCTGTTTACCCTGAAATCCCGTAGCAACCTGAGATCGTGTGTAGCCATACGGTTTCCGATGTTTCTTTTTTAAAAACCGAACAATGTTTGAGCAAAATCTGTTGCAACCTGTGTAATCGGAAAATTGAAGAATTTTGAAATAAGAACAAATAATGTGTCATTTGTTTTTCGTGCCGCTCTAAGTTTAAAATGTTTTTAGCTTCCAAAGAATGACCAACGAGTCTTTATTTAATTCCAGCTACATTATTAATTTATCGAAAAGAACGTGACAATTACACGTGAACTTGCTTACCAGACGTGCAATTTTGTTCGACTTAGCTCTATCCAATACCTACACAACATTTTACTACCTTGTCTGTGCGGACATAAAAGCAGACTAGACAATGTTTGGAATCAGACAGTTATTGGAGACAATAAAATACAATCTTTTGACTGCTTCATTAGGCTAACGAATGCTAACACTGCTGCGGCACGAAGTCCTGGGTATGATTTTCAGGTCGGACGAAACGTTTTTGGGTTTTTCCATCTGGATTTTCTCAACAGCCCCAGAGTCTGGATGTGTGCCCGGTTGACTGCAATAGGCTCGCCCCCTGTTACATGGAACTTAAACATAATTGACGAAATGCGGATTACTGGCATGATGTTAAGTTATGTAGTTTGACTTCTTTTTTAACCCCCGATCAAAAAAGACGAGTGTCATAAGTTTCACGTGTGTATCTATGGATCTGTTTATCTGTGTGTCTGTCTGTGGCATCGTAGCTCCTAAATGGATGAACCGATTTTGATAAAATTGATTTCGTTTAAAAGGTGTTTTAATCGAGAGTGTTCTTAGCTATGTTTCGAGAAAATCTGCTCAGCCGTTTGAAGATCACCTCTTTTCTAGTTGATGAAGGGATATAAACCATTTCGACAGGTCTGGTCGATTAGAAATTTGAAATCTTGTCACTTGTCACCATGGGCACCGCCAGGGGGGGCGGCTGCACACCCTTCCCCTTCCTGAAGGCTCGAGTTTTTTTTTTTAATTTTTAACTTTCCTTGTTTTATTTAATTAGCGAGAAGAGGCGTAACACCGAGATAAGTGGAAGAAATGGGGGACACCTATGCCTAGGAGTGACGCCTTTGCTGGATGCGCCATTTTAATAGAGTTAGTTTTTTCCAATACTGTACAACATTTTACTGTCCAGTTTCCAATTTCTTTATTGCCATAAAAGCAAGCTATACAATGTGTGGAACACGTTTGAGTACGAGTATGTGTACATACAATGTAGCTTTTTTTAGTCCAGCAGCGTGACCGATTATGTCTTCTCGCAATAAATTTTGTTACAGTTTTCATCATCAACTACGATATTTATTTTCCGGAAAATTAATGTGTTTATTATATTGATATTAAGCTTCGATATAGCATAGAAATCGTAATGGTTGAACATGTCGCCCACATTGCACCCGTGCAAAGTAAGGATGGCTAGTATTTTATCATCTATCATATTTTTAAGCATCTATTCTCTGACATGTTTTTGTGACACTAGTGTATTAATTTTGACATCATCATTATCTGCCTAACCTTTTCGGTCGCCTTTCATTCTAAACGGATGCATCTGAATACTGAGTATTGATTTCTGACATATTTGGACTCACATTTTTAGATTTCTTTATTTATGAAATATACATATCACCACTTGACACATAATTAGCGTTCAATACCCTAAGGGTCAAACGGGACCCTATTACTGAGACTTCGCTGTCCGTCCGTCCGTCCGTCCGTCTGTCACCAGGCTGTATCTCATGAACCGTGATAGTTAGCCAGTTGAAATTTCTACAGATTATGTATTTCTGTTGACGCTATAACAACAAATATTAAAAACAGAAAAAAAAATATTTAATATAGGCTCCCATACAAAAAAGTTTATTTTTTCGTTTTTATGAATAATGGTACGGAACCCTTCGTGCGCGAGTCCGACTCGCACTTGGCCAGTTTTTTTGAATTTGCTTTCCAAATGATTGTGATTATGAGATGCTATTTTTTTTTATTTCATTTTAACCTTTCCGTCCCGCGCGTACCGAATTCGGTACGCGCGGGCGTTACCGCTGATCCTCGCCGTACCGAATTCGGTACGCCGAGGATCAACGGCGCACCGGCAAACTTAAACGCTAATATTAAAAAAAGTAAATTTCTAAATCGTTCTGTCAAAATTTACCTCTATGGTCAACTAGTAGTCGATTCAAACAAAACCAATCGTTAGTAATACTAAACGGCACAACATTATTAAATTTAAAAAAAAAACTCGTCTATGTCGAATGTCAAACGTCAATGGCAACCCGTGTTATTATGTTCGGAAAAGTGTTGTTTTTGTGAGATATACGTTGTAAAACTTTGGTAAGTAAATGTATAGTATGTTATAAGTGTATAATGCAACTTTTTAGATAGTCATTTGCTTGAAAAAATAACAAAAAAATTATGATTTGAGCCAACAAAAAATCCTTTGTTGTGAAGTTTGTTATTCGAAATTAAAAAATATAATTTGACTCTTTAACCATGTAAAATGGTCTTGGAAACAATAGTAGCAAAGAAAAAATAGTGATAATTCATTATTTCATGTATTCGAGGCATATCTATTCATATTTATTGATATTTCAAGTATTTTCATGCTTTGAACAGCGGAATTCTAAAATGGCCGATTCTAACAAGAAGTTTGAGTTAGGATCTTATAAGAATAATATATGTAGGACTCCTAAAAAACACTGTCATTAGATTACTTGTATATTTGTGTTGTTAGATATAAATTTTCGTGTAAATTGAATGAGTAGTTTTACCAAACAAAAATAAGCAACGAAAACAGACGTATTTGCTGCGATCTCTCTCATATCTATGGGATATGTATAATTCTCAAGTAGTTCTAAAAGAGTTGTTTATTATTAATAAATGGCCCCGTTCATCACGAACCCGACACTGTTTACCGTTTAAGATTAGAGCTAATATAACTCGAGTTATAAGTGTTTATCTTTACGATATCGGATGACTCACGCGATGGCGTAATCAAGTGGCCCCCGAAGGGCTACACGCGGGGTTTTACTGTTCGCGCGAAAGGATAGAGAGGTTAATATGATTATTGTTAGCATTTAAGCGTTTTGGTAAAAAAACCGTAAGCTTAGAATGTTTTTCTGAATACCAAAAAACAAAATATAGAGTAGTCACGCCGTGAGTGCCAGAAGACGGACGTCCTCACTGAGGAAAGCCTAGAAAACGCAAGCCTAATGTCCTTGAAGCATTTTTGGGAGATTGCTCGGAGATGGCCACACACAGGGAGACGTGGAAAGCTACTAGGGGAGACCAGTGCCCAGGCGTGGAACCATTTCTTCTATAATACATCTTTTGTCAAGCATTTAGATACCCGTATTAGTTAACATTAGTTACAAATGTTATAACGCAAGGCATCGTAAGGTAATCAATCAGTGTAAACGAAGTAAATGTATCCGAAAATATAACAGTCTGTTTGCAATTATTATCGAACAATTATTTCGATACACCTACGTGGATATCCAATTAATTGTTCAAATAACTTACATTAATCAATTCCGGATTGTTCAATTAAGGTCTATACGCAGCGCCATCTGTCTCATTGCATGTAGTTAATACAACCTGTGATATGTGAACTGTATCGAACATTTTGAGAGAAAAACTGTTTTTTTTTTTTTGCTTTATGTTCGCGACTTGTCTTTATAATGTTCTGACATTTTTTTTATTTACCGAATAGTTAACATTGTTATGGGTTGACCAAGCACAAACCAAGCATAGCATTAACAACAAAAGTTCGAGCATTCGATGGATAGAGTCCAAAGGCGCTCCGCAGACGATGCAACCATAATTAACGCAAATGTTAGAGTTTGTAAAAAAATCCTTAAAAAGTTGCGACAGCAAATAGGCCCAGACTACTGTTGCCGTGGACAACCGAAAATTATTTTCGATATTCACAACTTCTGCGCAGTTTCTTAAAATTATAATTACGAGTTGTCTGTGGCCACTATTCTAAGATATAAGTTGCTCCATCTACGCTACAATCTCTACGCCTGACGTAAGAAGTTAACCCAAGAATAGACTGTCGGCTTACGGCCACAATACTAATGAAGCCGTAATTAAGAGTTTCTTGATATAGTCCTATATCGTATCCAATATCAATTAGGAGTTCCTTAATCTAAGCGCTCCGTGGAACATCTTCGCAAGCCAACGACCTGCTCTTACTTTATTTTATTTTAGGTGCTCATTTTATTATGTTGTATATTGAGACCCGACACTTTTCTGTAAGTAACGCTTCAGTGAGTAACACCCTTAACGTACTTTATATACTTGTAATACGTTGAAAATACTTTTCATGAATAGAAAAGTACGACGACATCAAAATATGTTAAGATCGACTACCTAACTTGAACATTGTTCCTAATATTCTTTTACACTGAAAGATATAATTCATCATTTGAATCTGCTTGCAAAGCCCTGTGTCGCTGACCAAGGTACTGTTTCAATAATTACCATCATCATCATCATTATGAGCCTATAATGTTCCCACTGTTGGGACACAGACATCCTCTCTATGTTAGGGAGTGGGCTGTAAATGCTGTAATCCACCACGAGGGCCCAATGCTTGTTGGTAGATGACAAATTTCTTCGAATTTTTAGTTCTAGGACATGCCGGTTTCCTCACTATGTTTTCCTTAACCGTTTTTGAGAGCAGCGGTGATAAAATAAATTACACAAAGTAATGCCCCTGCCTGGGTTCGAACCCACGGCTTACTGCTCGTAAATCGGGGCCACCACTGGGGTTACCACTGGGTGAGTCATCGCTACTCTCCCAATAATTACCATCGAGATTATATTCTTTCTTCATCGTATGTTTAGTTAGGGCCTTACCCGGTGTCCACCCCCCAAATATCTCCCAACCTTGATGTTTGGCTTCCTCACAATGTTTTTCTTCACCGAAACAACAACAACAGTGCTAATAATACAATACGCTCATGAATCCGAAAAATCAGAGGTGTTTGTCTTGGGTTGGAACTTAGACCTATGAGATTCTATTCATCATCTGCCTAGCCTTTTCCCCAACTATCTTGGGGTCGGCTTCCAGTCTAACCGAATGCAGCTCATTACATGAAGCGACTGTCTATCTGACCTCCACAACCCAGTAACTGGATAATACTCTTTGGTAAGACTGGATGTCAGACTTTTGGCTTCTGACCACTCGTAACGACTATCATAGATTTACAAATGACAGCCGAGACCAATAGCTTAACGTGCTTTCCGTGGCACTGAGGAATGTAATTATGGTCACCTATCCACTGACCAGCCTCGGCAAGCACGGCTTAACCTTAAAGATCGACCCATTCGGCTGTTTTTATTTAGCCACGAGCTCCTTCTATGAGATTCTATTAAACCCTTTATTTAAATTAAATAAAAAAGTTATCTCAAACTCTTCAGGGCTTTAAATGTTGGTTCCACTTGTAGCAATACCAAATGTAACCGGGAACAAGGAACACGAAACCTTTTATAAACTAACCGCAGGATATACTCCTAAACAAGAATTATTCAAGCCCCAGCCCCTACGATGGTGCACACCAGCGAAAAATATTGCTCGCATATTTTTCGTTCGTTATAGAATCGCACGGAAATTCAACGCAAACCCGAAGCTACAGTATCAAAGGAAAAATATTTGATTTCTTTAGCAATAAACACATGCTTCGCAGTTCGTTGGCTCCACTATACGTCTCGAGTTGACTCTCAAAGGTTCTTTCAATCGAACACCTCCTCCAGTGAAGTTTGATTACGTTAAGTTCGTACTTACGATTGGGTTTGATCTGAATCTGATTTGCGAACGGTGCTTGGGTCTATTTGATATGACTGACAATGTTACATGTTTAAACAGCTTGTAACAAAAAGGTTCTAGACATACATGACGGGGTGTTACAGACCATAAGACTGAACCACTTTCAAAATCAAATCATTTCAAAAATCATCAGTTGAGCCATAGCTTAGGAGAGCAGCGGAGGCCCAGTGGTGGCAACCCCGAATTACGAGCAGTAAGCCGTGGGTTTTAACCCAAGCAGGCGCATTGCTTTGTATAATTTATTTCATCACCGCTGCCCTCAAAAACGGTTAGGTAACCTGTATGTCCTAGAACTAAAAAATCGAAGACATGTGACATCTACCAACCCGCACTGGGCCCGCTTGGTGGATTACAGCACACTCACTCTCAACGAGAGGAGGCGGGGGTATCCCAGCAGTGGGAACCTTATAGGCTGATCATGATATTGATGACCCATAAAAAAATTAAGTACCTACTCGACCACTTTATATCTTAGAATTTATTTTATATGCCCGCAAAAACCGAGGGCTTTTCAAAATTAGAAGCGACTTCCATAATATAAACACACGCAGTAAACACGAAATTGTAATAACCAAATTTAGATTAACAAAAACTAGAAAGTCATTTCTTATAAACAGTTTACGATTTTATAATAAGTTGCCAAAGTCAGTTGTAGAACTGACCGATGGAAAGTTTAAAAATTGCATCAAACGTGTCCTTATTAAAAAAGCATATTACAAAATTAAGGACTATATACGTTGAAGATAAAGAAGTTTACATGTAGTTCCTTCTGCTCATGCGGCTTCCCCGGTAGCTCATAAACGACACAAATATGTGGATGTTTCTAACTTTTCCGAATTTTATTTATTCCATTCTTTTTTTTTCAGATGTTTTACAATAGTTTTAAAATCATTGCACCGTTTATTCATTGTGCAGAATAGTTACAGTACTGATGACTACATTTGTGTCAATTGTTTAATTAATTGTTCTCATGTTTTATTTTTACTTTTGTATAGATTTCATTCTTTTTCATTCACATGTTTTGTGAATGTGTGGACATTTTAGGCTTTGTAATATATATTTTTTTTCACTATTATATTTTCTACCTTTTGTAGTAAGCGACGACTTATTGTCGGGCCTACGCCGCTGTCCTCTCATAATTAGGTACTAACGCTGTAACATAGAAATATTGTAGAACCAAATGATTTTAAAAGAGTAACCATAGAGTTTCTTGCTGGTTCTTCTCAATAGGAAACGACCAACCCGAACCGTGCCTCTTTTGTCGACGTTTTATAAGGGCCCAGTATGTAAAATAAAATATTTTGATTTTGATTTTGATTTTGGCCCCCAAACATATACAATGTGACAAAATTTACATATTTTCAACACAAGTGCTGATCGGTCAATGCTAATATTTAAAAGAGATAACGTTTAGATGTAGGGGTTATCTTCGGAATTACTAATCCAATTCTGGAAATTCTTTCACTTATTGGAAGCTACATTATCCCCGGGTGTCATAGGCTATAAATGGATAAATTCCGTTTATAACGCGAGTAACGCCGCGGGCAATAACTAGTTGTTTAATAAGCAAAGCTAAAACTATAAAAAAAAGACTTCTGAAGCTATCGAAGTGTCAGATTGTCGCCTGTCACCTTTCGTTTTTATTAAAAAGGACGGGTGTTTTCGAAATCTAGACGTTAATTAATTTTTGTCTGAAGTGTTTCTAAGACAAGTCTAGACCGATAAAAAACTTAAGTTTTTTTTTTCCAAACTTGCAGTATTACAAGAAAGTTAGCTAAAAGAAGAAAACTTTTATTTATTGACGTGACAACGTCTAATAAATCGATGAACGCGGCGAAATAGGATGACTCATTGCAACGTTACGATCGAAGCGAGAGCGCTGCACGAGCGAGCGAAAGCCACGGCTTGAGCGTTCGGCTTGCTATTCATAAAAGTATGCAATCATTTCATCAATGTTTTGTTATGACGTTGTCACTTAAACTATCGTCCGTAAACCGACTTTACAGACAACCATTTATTTTATTTTATGAAAAGTGTACATAATCACAGTTACAAGCTGAGCTTAAAACTAGAGAGTACATGAATAACTTAAAAATAACTTAATAATATTGCTGCTATTCTTTTATATAATATCACTTAACTTAAGAATTTTCACAATAAAAAATAAACTTATTTCTAGTATTTTTGTACATAAAAGTAAATATTATATTATAATTAACTCAAACATATACTTGATAGGTACTTACGCCGTAAATTATTTATCAAAGGACCTTCCCACACAGATACAGGTAAATAACTCATTATTATATTTTGTAATATGTAAAGAACCACTCTTTTTGACTAAAACCAACCAACCAACGTTATAACTCTAGCGAGCATGATATAATATGTAAAGTTCCCAGGTTTGTATGGAGAGTGGTACACGAGTCTTCAAGATTTTGCGTTTGAGTAAATTTTCGCATTTATTTTGACTTTTCACGTTTGCTGTTAAGTTCAGCAATTCATCTATGACAATAGATGAATCGCTGAACTGTATATTATTTTCAGTAATAAAAAAAAAATTGCATCGCTCGATTCAACTAACATTTCAAATTGACCAATGGCAAACATTGAAATACCAAATACATGATTCATTTATTCTTCCAACATTTGTTACACATTTTTTCATGTTACGCTTTCATTTTGATATGTATCTAATCAAATATATATAGGAAAGCAGACAGCGTAAAACCTACAGCGGAAAACAAATACCGGCAAACACAAAACACAAAATATTTTTTTTATTAGAACAAGGGTTAGCACAAATCGTTCTAGGTAGAGTAGCTTTTCGTGGTAGTGCAAATTAGGTCGAAATTCATTGTTAGTCAAATATTTAAATTTGTTTGTGACTTGAAAATTTGTATGAAAACGCACTTTAAGGCGAGTGACTTCGCGGATAAAAGCTAGCTAGTCATACTCTTTCCATACCTAATACCGTACGCTCATATCGTTTGCCCGGGTCTTACACCAATCAATATTTTATTCATAGGAACTCTGCCAATCGGAAGTGATGTTACTTACTCTGCCAATCGGAAGTGCTGTTACTTTTGTAAATAAAAAAAAAACGGGTTGGACTCGTACAACGGATATTAATCGGCACACAATCATTTAATGGGTTCATTTCAAAAAAATAATTCCAATTCCCCATCTTTTAATTAGGAAATGTTTTTCAGGGATGGGCTTTTGTTCAGGGTTTGGGAAATTTCCTATTCTATTGTGTTGATATTTTTTATATCCGTACCGCAAATCCTTGACTTTTAAAACCAGTTTAATGCCTCCATCTTTTTTACGGATAACATTCCCGTTTATTAACGCCATAATTAAATGTTGCCTGAGTAAGTTATTTTCATTTTAATAAACTGAAAAGTTTAACATAGAACATAGTAGGTAACGCACGTTTACGGCACGGTTGGCGCATTGCTAAGCGATTGACTGCTGCGCTGAGTGACGCGGGTTCGATCCCCGCACGGTACAAATATTTGTAAGGTTTACAGATAGTTGTTCCGGGTCTGGCTGTTTGTGTATTTTAATGTTTGTAAACGCACTCACGATACTGGAGAAATTCCTAGTGTCACAACGTTTTTTCAAAATAAGAAATGATAAGAAAAAGCAGAAAAGAAAGTAAACGTCTAATTTAGTAACATAATATAACTAAATCACGATATGTCCTGTGTCTTCCGTATCAAACTGGCTATCGATATACATATTACTAGTGTAAATGGTTTACAGAAACACCAGTTTATTATCGTCACCCTGCCACCAATGTTAAACCTCTACAAAAAGCGTCTCTTAATGACTAAAGTCCCCTGTCAATCTGGCCTCAACAACCCAACACTATATCTAACAGTTAAACTGCGTAAGCAGTTTTGTGGGGCAATGTACTAGCATTATGGAATTTTTAATTTTAATAAATCATTCATTCATTCATATAACCCAGTTACTGGTAACTGGGTATCGTATAACCCAGTTACTGGTAACTGGGTATCGTATAACCCAGTTACTGGCAACTAGGTTATACGATACCTTGTGGTATGAAAGTTTTTGAGACTTTCAGGCTTCTGACTACCAGTTAGGACTGTCTTAGATTTACAAATCACAGCCGGGATAGAAAGACGGATTAACTTGCTTTCCATGGATTATTTATCTGCCCATGAAGTAATACGTAAATAAAAGTTTTGTTTTTTTGTTTTTATGACAACCCTAGCCATTTCGAATGTAGTAAAACAAAACACCTTTATTGACACAACACAATATTTTTGTTGATATATGGTTAAATTTATTTACGTTTTTTATCCGTCATTGGCTTCATTCTATTTTGTGAAGATTTCAATACGATAGGTGTTGGTGGTGTTAGACCTTTTACATCACGCCTGTAATCTCCGAAGGGTTGGGCAGTGCTGCCCTAATGGTACACTCACATTTCGCCAATTATGTCTATGTAATAGGGGGCGAGACTATAGCCAGCCTTTTGTTATTACGTAAGTATTAATTGAATTACATTACATTTGCATAATAATCTAAGCTACTCCCACGTGACCCTTGGCTGGATTAAAGAAATTATTTTTAGACCTAACAATCAACAGAGATGAATGACACCCACACGAATGGTTTTTTTGAACGCAGGTGCTTAGAAATTAGTGTACATAACATAACATCACGCCTGCGATCCCCGAAGGGTTGAGCAGAGGGGTTCCCTATAGTACACCCACATTTCGCCAATTATATTTAAGTCCCATGTAATAGGGGGTGAGCCTGTTGCCATCAACCGGGCACAAATCCAGACTCCCTGGCTACTACTGAGAAATTCCTAATGGAATCACCCAATAGCTCTTTGCCCGACATGGGAATCGAACCCTTATCTTATGCTCAGCAGTCGCACTTGCGACTACTCAACCAATGAGGCAGTCTGAAATTAGTGCGGCTTCTCATGGTTATTTAGGCACAGAATTCTTAAATAACACTGAGCAAAATAAACCATCCAATCACATCCAACATCCTTCATTTTGATGAAACTACCGAAATAGATCCAGCACAAATAAACCGATGCCTCGTTCAGATCACATCAATCGCTGTCCCAAAATATCTGTTAGTCGTTTACAAAATTTGTAACCCCCCACAGATAAGGGGCGGGTCAGTAATGAAGCCAGTTCAAGCGGAAGGAGGCACGATAAGGTAATTTCGAGGCAGTGGCAGTATACGGGTATATTTCGTCTTTCTATCAAACTAACCATATTTACGATGGCTGTATAGTTGTCTAATCTTTGAGAATGATGTGGAAGTTAGGAGTTATTTATTGGTTTTGTGGCGTTTGGTTGGTTCAACGATTATTTTTTAGCGGCTTCGTGATACTTCTAAGATACAAATTAAGTTGGCCCCGGCTGTCATTTGTAGGTCGTTGACAGGTAGTCAGTGGCCCAAAGAGCCTGTAAACCAGTGTTACCAAGGGATATCGTATTACCCACTGACTGGTATGTGAAGTTCTGATAGGCAGTTGCTCCATTTAAATACTGGGATTCAGCTGCAATGGGCAATGGAGAGGACTATGCTCGAACTTTCGTTGCGTGATCAAATCAGAAATGAGACATTAGGCATTAAGTCCGCGTTTGTACAGTGTTTTTTATACTTGTGCATAAAGTTTTAATAAATAAATAAATTAGGACATCCGCAAGAGAACCAAGATTACCGACGTAGCCCGAAGAATTGACAAACTTAAGTGGCAGAGGGCAGGGCACATTGCTCGCAGAACGGATGGCTGATGGGGCCGAAAAGTTCTGGAATGGCGACCGTGAACCGAAAGACGATGCGTTGGAAGGCCTCCTACTAGGTAGATCGATGACTTGGTGAAGGTTACGGGGATCCGCTGGATGCGAGTCGCACGAGACCGGTCAATGTGGCGACACTTGGGGGATGCCTATGCCCAGCAGTAGACATCTTTTAGCTGAAATGATGATAATGATGATGATGATTCAGCTGCATCTGGCTAGACTCTAAGCCAACTCCAACACACTTGGTAAAAGACAGATGATGATATTATCATCTAAAGCTATAAAAATCACGTGTCACTATGTTCGTACACGCTAATTCCCGAAACCACCCAACTGATATCTGAATGTAAACAAGGTGTTTTGCATGCTCGTCAAAATTCAGGAGGTTGTCACAAAAGACATAAGTAATCAATTTAAATTACGCAGATTTTTGGTTTGTTTAAGTTTGTCAGTATTTCAGAATAACCCCTTTAACGTGGTTTTGGGAATAACTAATTATCGAACAAACGTTTGAGGTTGTAAGCCACGGGCAACAACTATTATGTAAAACATATAAATTACTATTTTCGACATTACTTTGCGAGGGTAACACAAACATGGGCAATTGCCGAACTCCATGCGGGCGAAGCCGCGGGCAGAAGTTAGTGATGTACAAAATCAATTGCGATAACTTGTACAGCATCTATTGTTATGGTCATTGTGATTGCCTTGTATTTATGATTTATTGTGATCTTTATCAGCCCAAATGGCAATTCAATATCAATTTCCATTAAGTATGACATTTGCGCTATGCCAATGAATAGCTGTTTTACCTTTACTGTTTTTCTGGAATAATGACCCTATTCGAAAATCTATCTACATTCACAAGTGAATTTTAGTGGGGTTAGACAAATGGCAACCGCTTTCAAAACGTTACTTATTTATGCAATAGTTGATGTCGAGCAACACACTTTGGCATTTCCATTAGCGTTTCACTGACAGAATGTCACTTTGTGGTATACGAGTACCATGATTTAGTCAATCATTTTTGATAACTGTTTTAATTTTCTCGGTTTCGAATTTGTAGTAAACACAATACACATTAGTTACACTATAAAACTTTTCTAATAACCTCTCTCGAAAAAGCTCCTTCAACAAACTAGAAGAAAAGTGCGCACAAACAGAAAAATATATTAAAATAATAACTCAGTGTCGCCTGTCGCCACCTAATACTTCGATCCTAGGAAATTCAAGGTTTCTATTACCCACCATTTTACGAAGAATATAAATTTTAACGGGAAAGAACCCTTATCTTCTGTTTTCAACACGAGTGCAGAAATATGTTGTTTGCAAAACATATTTTGGTGTCAAGGATTTTTAGGAAGGGATGAAGGATTTTTGTTTTTAGTACGATATGCACGTCAATCTTTTTAATGCATAATTCGTCATAGCAAACTTTCGGAGTAACGTACATCGGAGTGACGAACATTATGAGTTATGAAATTCGTCATAGCGTACTTTCTGACTAACGTAATTCGTACTAACGAACTTTATGTATACCGTACATCGGTGTTTTGAACTTCGGAGTAACGTAATACAGTCCATAATATTACTTATAGAGGACAAAAAGAAGGTCGTGACACTAGTGGTCAAGGGGATCCTTGGATGTTGGTAAGAGTTTCGTATTAGCACGGGCTATATAAAATCTATTCATGGTCTTAAACTATTAGTTAGTCAGCAAATTGGTAGAGGGCCTGGTTGACCTGGGTTTACCTGAGGCCTTTTTAACCCCCGACCAAAAAAGAGGGGTGTTATAAGTTTGACGTGTGTATCTGTGTATCTGTGTATCTGTGTATCTGTGTATCTGTGTGTCTGTCTGTGGCATCGTAGCTCCTAAACGGATGAACCGATTTGGATAAAAGTGGTGTCGTTTGAAAGGTATTTTAATCGAGAGTGTTCTTAGCTATGTTTCATGAAAATCTGCTCAGCCGTTTGAAGATCATCACGTCTTTTCTAGTTGATGTAGGGATTTAAAAACTTTCACAGGTAGTCTATTTGAAATGTTGTCGCTTGTCACCATGGGCATTGCTGAGGGGGGGGGAGGGTGCCCCCCCGCCCCCCCCCCCAATTTATATTTTGTTTAATTTATATCTTTCCTTGGTTTCGTTAACCAGGAGTAGGAAAGTCAAGGCTAGGCAAAAATAAAATAAGTTTAAAAAGCATGAAAAAAAATTAAATTAAAAATTTAAAAAACCCCCGACACAAAAAACCTCTAAAAAGCCAAAAATAAATTAATCCAAGCGTCGTAGCGTCGGGGGACCGCTAAGAAGACCGCTTAGTACAAGCACAGAACAAAGCGGACCCCCGACGCTACGACGCTTGGATTAATTTATTTTTGGCTTTTTAGAGGTTTTTTGTGTCGGGGGTTTTTTAAATTTTTAATTTAATTTTTTATACCGTCACTCCAGAAAAAGACAGTGTAAGCGTGGGTCATCATCATTGATGAGGGGCTGAGGGTGCTGACCAGGAATGCGCTTCCACTGCATATTGGTGGTCAGGAATACCCATTTGAAGCTGGCTGGCTGTGGGACTCGCTGCTCGAAAGCTTGAGGAAGTGATGTTGATGATGACGTGGCGTTGCTCGAAGGCTGCGCTGACGTCCATTTCGGGGTCACCAGTTTAGGAGTATGAAGAACAGGATGTAAAATTCCTCGATACTACTTAGAAAAGGGAGGATTCGACTAGACTGGTGTTATGACTGGTGGGATAATGATGTTAGTTCTTCCGTCGTGACATAGATGGCGCTGTAGTACTTTTTGTTGTAAGTTGCCTTTTTTTTTAAGTCGCCATACACCTTTGGTCAACCCTGAGGAGGAACCTATAATAAGTCATCCTATGTATAATTTTTAAAATCCCTGGTTTTTATGTTCAACAAAGTACTACAAATCTTTAGTCAGATAATCAACAAACTGCAAATGTCCCACGGAATAAAAGTTACTTACTAAAGTAAATTCAAGATTAACTCTTTACACGTAACTCTACGCCGTCCTTGTAGATAAAACAAAATGTCGAAATTGTATGAAAATAGCAGCCAGAATATTTTACATAACGTTTACGTTACATTTTCTTTTTGTTTTCTTTTCTCCTTTGTGTATCTTTTCCTTAGTTACTCATGTGTGTTTGTTTAGTTCACGAGTGTAATTAATCCTTGTGTACGTTTTGGATTTCTGTAATTAATATGTACATAGCTAATCTTCTTTTGGGAGCAGTGGTGGCCCAGTAATAACGGCTTCTGTTTTCCGATAATTTTAATCTGGATCTCTGCATCTCTTCGGTTTCTTCTAGGCAATCGTCCTCCACCCTAGGCTGCATCATCGTTTCACATCAGTCGCGTTGCGGCGTTGTTCTGTATGGTATCGGACGTAAAGAATAGCACCATCCCATATCTTCCCGTGGGTGTCGTAAGAGGCGACTAAGGGACTTGCCAGAGAATGGGAAGCTTTTTTTTTGGAATTGCGTCTCTCAGTTTAACCTAGGAGGTTGTCGTCTGCTTAACCGGACTATCCTGTGGGTGCCTTAAGAGTAAGGCCTCCAGCCAGGGCATAAAAACTTACAAACTAAGCGACTACACGCTAAGGGCGCCCCCTGTGGGGTACGAGCCTCGGCTTAGGGCGTCGCTGGGGGAGGACTGCATGGGGGCAGGCTGGATCTGAATGATATCATTATTTAGGGGCTGATTTAAAACTACTGGCACAGCTTCGCGGGCTGGCTCGAGCGAGGGTCGGGGAGTGCAAGAGAATGGGCAGCAGCGTTCTCTGTGCTTTTGTAACAACCGTACTGAGATCGCCAACCCGCCTGCCAAGCGTGGCGATTATGGCAAAACCCCTCTTATGTTAATGTGGCGTTGGGGGAGCCCTATGTCCAGCAGTGGACGTCTTTCGGCTGAAAAGATGATGATGATGCGTTGCGGCCAAACGCAAGCCTTAAAATGTAAAAAAAGGCCACTTCTTATGAGTTTAGGTTGTAAGTATGAACACAGGCTGACAGTTTCATTTATGTCAATAACTTTATTTAAAAAAAAAATATCGTTTGAAAATCAGTGTGTCCCAAAAATAAAAATTCGGAGATATGTCACATCCAGTTCACACTAGGCTCGCTTAGTGGATTTTTTTGGGCAAAGTTCTTCGGTAACTGGGGTACACTCCTCGTGATCGTCAACAACACCAAGAAGCTGCTGGCCTTTCTCGGGAAACTAGGGTGGATCGATTAATGTTCCCACGCGTACACAAAATACGCGCTTTGGACGTGGAGTCGCGGACACCAGCCCGTTATACAATATAAAATACGGTGGGATTTCTCTCACCGCGGAATGACTAAAATGCACCTATTTGCACATACATTTTATAGTCAAGGGTGCGGCGCAGGACTGTCGTTATTAAAAAAAATAAGGCAAAAGTATAATAAGATGTATGTTATTTGCAAATGGAGGTATTTCTTGTAATTTAAAAACTTTTCACACACATCTTCAGAAACAAAAGCGAGGAACTAAAAGTTTCTCGGCAAACAATAAACTGTGTTGGAGTTTGCAACAAACTTAATCAGAACAAATTAAGGGGCATAGGAAAAACAGTTTTCAACTTGCTTCCTTACGACGACATGCAAAAACGAAAAAAAAATGCTAGCTGAAAAAAATGGTAGCAAGAGCAAGGTAGAAGACACCAAACGAGGTACGGATAAAGCTTTGTGGTATCTGATTATATTAATAAGACAATCAGAAGGAGCAAATCTTGGTATATTGCCTGTAGTGTGCTGATGCAAGTACCCTGTGTTATCACTGCTGGTCAAAAGCCCAGCAGTTTCAATCGAAGTTAATGATATAAATGACAGGCCTTTGGGGACCTGTCTTATGCAATTATTAATTAATTGACTTATTTGATTTTGAAATTAAGAAAATCTATTTATGCTGCCGCAATCGGAGACCAGTGGTGGCCCAGTGGCCCAGTAAGTCGGGGCTGCCATCCCCGACTTACGAGCAGTTAGCCGTGAGTTCGAACCCAGGCAGGCGCATTACTTTGTGTAATTTATTTCATCACCGTTGCCCTCAAGAACAGTGATGGAAACCATCGTGAGGAAACCGGCATGTCCAAGAATCAGGCTATAATGTTCGCACTACTGGAGTTCGGAGTGTGTATATCATATATACATTTTTTTATGGAAGTTTTAGAATTTCCTTTGAAGATAAAAATTAATCGTATGTTTAAGGTAGGAAGGAAAAAGAAGTTCTCAGGAAAAAAAGTAGATCGAATCTGGCTTGGGAAGCAGCGGTGGCCCAGTGGTTGCAGCCCCGTCTTATGAGCTGTAAGGCGTCGGTCCGAACCCAGGCAGGCTCATTACTTTGTGTAATTTATTTCATCACCGCTGCTCTCAAAACGGTGATGGTGGAAAACATCGTGAGGAAACCGGCATGTCCTAGAACTAAGAATTCGAAGACATGTGACATCTACCAACCTGCACTGGCCTCGCGTGGTGCAGTCCCTCTCATGGAGAGGAGGCCTGTGTCCCAGCAATGGGAACATTATTGGATAATGATTAGCAGAACAGTAAGATTTGATTACTTTACTTATTGACTTTAAAGAATCGTTTACTGTATCCTATTGATGCTCCATATCCTAGTTCGGCTCTTCCGTCTATATACGTATATAGTATACCGTCTACAGCATTTCCATGTATGCTTATCACCATGTTATGTGGATAATGACCTGCTGCTACATTATTTACCGCATATGTACATTTTTTACGTTTTCCTTTTTTCTGAAACCAGCCTGCATTATCAGTCTAGCTTGGTTCATTATTTCTCTTTTCATTGAATTTTTACATATTCAAACACTTGTTAAACCTGGACAGAAGGAGACACATCGTTAAAAATAATAACAACAAAATGTACTTTTTTAAACAAATGTTACGTGTTCATTCGGCTGCAGTGTAAAAGTATGTAAAAAATGGTGTTGAATAAAAATTTTAAAGCGTCGTAAAATATTCGTATTTTATATCGGTTTAACATTAAATTTTTCGTATTGTTATGATGTATATATCGATCACTAAAACGTTGTTTATTTTAGTGTTTATTGGATTTTTTTAAACATAATGTTGGTAAGTTTTTGTTTTATCCAAGTCTTTTAATTGTACTTACTTATTAATTGCTATCAACAACGTGATCTATTTAAACAAAAATATCAATATAGCCAATACACCTAAACTAATTTCTCAACATAGGTAAGCGCAATATTGCATTTTCAAGACTCGGTTCAGCGATGAGAGTTAAAATACCAACAACACAATAATATTTAGGTATTAATTTAAGGACCGCTTAGTATACCTCAAAACGAGCATTTTGATAAAAGACGTTACTTAAGTCGTCTTTCTATTAACTTTCCTTTGTACATAAAACACAGGACAATAAAAGCATTTCCTTAAATTACCATAATACTTCTAACTTTTAAAAAGTGACGTCCATAAAAACTCTACATCTTTTTAAAAAGAGTCCCAAAGTTACCTAATCGGGTGTCATGTTCCCACTTAGAAATAAACTTCGCGTATTTTAAAACACTTGTAACTAGAATAAAGCGAAATTTAATCTTCAAATGCATCCTCGTCATCATAATTCAACCGCAATATTATATTTTATTGAGGAAAAAAAATGGGCTGTTTTGTTTCACCAGCAATGGAAAATTTTCCCATTATAATAATTTGTTAAGATAACCCAGCGTTTCCATCAAGCCGCACTGGGCCCGCATAGTGAATTAAAACCCACTCCCTCTAACAGAGAGAAGACCTGTATCCCAGGAGGAACGTTTGAACTATTTGGATTAAAACCTTCTTCGATGTTGATGTGGCATATTATTCTAATTTCTAGGAAAACCTCTTGAAATTGTAGCGGCAATACAACAAGTACTACAGCAGCATAATACAAAATTTAATACAACGCCATCTATGACACATGAAGAACTAACAAAATAATTCTAAATCATGCAGTTACAGTAATCCACGATTTAAAAATAATCTATTGAAACACCCGTCTACAACTGTTCGTTAGCAGCCCACTAGACACACCCGTCTGGTCGGAGGATTGTACCTTTTCTATGGGCATGAACACATTTACACCTTGTTCTGATCATCTTCATACCGGACTTCGGGTTATTTAACTTTTTATATTGATATATATTTATAGTATTTTAAATATCCTTAGTATGTCTTATTAATTTTTTTTTATAAATAATCTCCTACCACTGTTGGTTTCTGCATCACCCAAAGGTTGACTGGTAGAAAATGCCCATGGCATTAATTCCGCCACTGTACATTGTACTTGAAGTGTGAAATAAATAAATAAATAATAGTATCCTATACAGTCCTTACCCAAGTCGATACCCGTTCAACCTTTAAGTCGTGGATAGGTCACAGACAGACAGTTGAATCGTTTCTCCGGAACTCATTGAGTTGCATTGCCTACATGTTTTTCTTGTAGTCCCCACTGCTGATTTTGACTTTCAGTAGTTTTAGTGGTTTTGAATATTGCAGTAACGGGGTTGTTCCATTAAAAATACTTTGGTGTAGAGTTCAATATTAGTAAAGAAAAAGACATTAATTTTCTGACCAATGATGACACATCATCATCAGCCTATAATGTTCCCACTGCTGGGATACAGGCCTCCTCTCAATGAGAGGGAATGAGCTCTTATCCACCACGCGGGCTCAGTGCGGGTTGGTAATTGTTACATGTCATCAAATTTTTAGTTCTAGGACTTGCCGGTTTCCTGACGATGTTTTCCTTCACCGCTTTTGTGGGCAGCGGTGATGAAATAAAGTACACAAAGTAATGCGCCTGCTTGGGTTCAAACCTACGACTTACTGCTCGTAAGTCGGGGCTGCCACCACTGGGCCACCTCTGCTCTCGATGACACATAAATAATATTTAATGAATTGCTTTCGTTTCCAGACTCAAGTAATAACAACGATATGCCTGTTCTTCGTCCACGAAACCAATGCTGTTCGTTTGAACAAGATTTTTCAATTCATCGATGGTTACAAATCAGAACACAACCTCCTCGGATTTCTCCACGTCGGCAATGACTACGCCATATTCTTGCGTACTCCAGATCCTCACGACAAGTACCTAGTATACGAACTATATGAAGTGAAAAATGTACCTGATAATGAGAGCTACAAGCCTAAAATGCTGGCTATAACAAAAGTCCCTTTAGAATATATCAAAGAACAGCTGAAAATTTATAGAAGTGAACTTTATAAATCCAAGTATGTGGATAACAAGATCATACCAGGAACTCAGGTTAAAACGTTGAGGGAATGGCAGATAGACAGAGCTTTGAAATTTAATGATAACGCAGGTCAATTTAACAATAAAGTAGCTATGTTGCGGACGCTACTCTGATACGAACAGATGGAAACACTGCACTCATTTCTTGGATTTGTTTTAACTATATTTATTACCATGGCAATGTATTTATGTAAATTTGAATTAAAAATTGGCTCTCTAAAATCGTATTGATATTCGAAAGATTGTCACTTTTTCAATAAATATCCCTCTAAACTTTCTATCCGGTTTTCGAAGTTGATTGCAGTAACTAAACTAAGGCGCTCGGACCAAATGGGTCAAGTTACGATTGTTGGAACTGTCAGTGTCCCACAAGTATGTTGGCCGCAGTGACTATGTTAGGGCACGATACACAAAAAGTCGATTTAGTATTTTAGGGAGTTAAAATGTGAATCGATTAAAAACCTGCTCTGAAATCATTAAACTAAAATAGGACAAAAAACCTCTTTTAAAATTTTCAAACCACAGTTTGCTGTAAAAAATAAGAGTTGCAAAATCTTCATTCAAAATTTTGCAACCTTACCTGGGTTGCAAAATCTTTTCGGGAAAATAAAAAAGAAATTCCTAAAAGGTGTCAATAATCTCTCTCAATACACATAAATATCTCGCTGTCCTACATTCCCTCCAATGAAAAGAGTATATTTTCCTTATCGGAACAGTTTTGATAAATAATTCTTAATATTCACTACTTGAGCCTCATCGGCGGTCATCCATCATCCGAATGGTTCCCGCCAGCGAGCTGTGCTAAGAGTTTTTCGTCCCCTACTATAAGACGAAGATGAAAATGTATTTTTGTTAGTGAGTGTGTTATTTTTTATACGTGTAATAAGCGAGAAATTGGTTCGAGGAGGCCCGGGAACACCTCATGGAAGGAATTGGGGGCGGCCTTTGGCCTTTGGCGGCCCAGCCGTAAGACAGTACAGACATTTTCTTTTTATAATTCAGAAATAATAAAACTCAAAATCTATAACAAGCTCTCAGCGTAGCCATCAACTATATAGGTTTGTAAAATATGGATCACTTAAAATGTTTAGTGAATCGGTTTCTTCTAGGCAAGCGAGTTGCGGTCAAGGCTACTTTGAATTTAAAAAATATATTACATAAGCGTAAAACCTCTTAGGTGGTGATTCAGATCATCTAACTGGTTTTTTGTTTATATTATGTAAATGTTCCTTGGAACATGGTTGCATAGGTTAAGCAGTGATGGCCTAGTAGTGTGTATGTCGGACTGCCAAGTCATAGGTCTAGAGTTCGAACCCAAGACGCACCTCTGATTTTTCGGATCCATGTGCGTATTGTATAATTTTCACTTGTTTCGGTTAAAGAAAACATCGTGAGGAAACCAAACCAGTGTACCTGAGAGATATTTCTCGATAGCTTGTAAATCCGTCAGAGAACCATCATCATCATCTTCATCATTTCAGCCATAGTCGTCCACTGCTGGACATAGGCCTCCCCCAAGAAGGGGGGGTTTTGCTATAATCGCCACGCTCGGCAGGCGGGTTGGCGAACGCAGTACGTTTGTTACAAAAGCACAGAGAACGCTGCTGCCCATTCTCTGCTAAGTCCCTTAGTCGCCTCTAATGACACCCACGGGAAGATATGGGATGGTGCTATTCTTTACGTCCGACACCATATAGAACAGAGAACCATAGGCGGTATAAAACTCTCACTACACAAAAAAGGAGTACTTAACAATGGTCGAAAAAAATGGACTCCTCATACTATTTTCGTCAGCCGATGCGATATTTTGTATTATCATTTCGAGTTTGGTCAAGGTCTCTTTTAGAGCCCAATTCCATCAGTACGATAAAATACAAAGCAATATTATAATGAAATAACCCTAGGTATAACCCATATTCTTTTGTGAGATTCGTGGTGTTAAAAATGTCGTTTGAGGACGGACATTAACTTACTTAACACTTGGCAAGTTTACAGCTCATATTTTAATTTTGCACAATAAACTGCCAAGCAATGAGGTTACATAGATGGATAATGTATTTTTCAAGCCAAACTGCCGAATTAGCCTTTGCTATTAAGCTGTTAATGAAATAAAGTTTAAATAAAGCATTCTCATATAGCTAAGTTGTTGATATTTTTATGAAGGTCGCCAATTCTATATTTTGGTCGTTTATGTAATGTATTGGTAGGAATTTTAGATTAAGCTGCAGTTTGTATGTTAATCAAGTTTCAGGAAGCATTGCATCATAGATTTATCTTGTGCGTATTGTATAATTATCACTTGCTTCGATGAAGGAAAACTGCATGAGGAAACCAGCATGCCTGAGAGATATGTTTTGACTGCATGCAAAGCCAAGTCAGGTGGCATAAAAACTTTGACATCAGGTTGGGCCACGCCGGGTTACCAAACACAGAAAAAAAAATTATCGCGTACAGTATTCTTTTCTATGCAATCCAACACTGAAAAGAAAGAAAATTGTTTTTATTTGGCATTAATAACACCTTAAAAATTATACAAAATAAATAATCAAACAAGACTAATAATGCCAAAAGGGCTTCAGCTAAGCATAATGCCAGATGGCAACACAAGGTGTACCACCTGACGCTGATTTTCGGCTGCAACCCACGAGTGCCATAGGCTCAAAAACATATACAAACACATATTTAAAGTTTTTTTTTTGCACTAATTCCAATCGAATTATATTGTTACTTAAATACACTAGGAAACAGAAGTAAAAATTATAAAATGAATAACATTGGTAAAATTGATTAACGTGTAAAAATTAAAATACTGTGCCCACTGACCTTAGCCGTAGCTCTTGTCATATTTTATACATAATAAACAATATAAAGTATATTAGAAATCAATCACCAAAACCCTTAGTAGGGTCCCCTGCCTTCATTATCGTATAATTTATTGCTTTTACGCCCCGCGGAAAGGGTTCATCAGCCACGACAACTAAAGGAAAGTATCGTGAAGCGTGCATCATTGTATTTCTTATTCCGGTAATATATTATACGGGGAATGAAACCTAGGAAGTAACGAATAAAAGATACTATATGAGTTGCGGTTTCAAAGAGTTTCAATGTATCTTATGACGGTAGTTTGACATCACAATAGGATAATAATTTGAGAGAGATTTGTGTTTCTTTTTTTATTTGACTACGACTCAGCATATTTAAAAAGTCTTTGTATGATTGGAGCTCGTCAAGTGGCAAAGTTGGTCACTGGGTAGGTGAATGACCATAGCATACCGTGTTTCCTCTGTGCCTGCCTAGAAAGCATGTCAAGCCTACACTACAATACCCTTTGTAATGTTGATTATCAAATCTTACAAGGGGTATTGTGTTACCCAGTTGTAGAGGTCAGGACGTGATCTGCAGTGGCCTGTATGGAAAGCATTTAACTGATTGCGCAGCCTTGCACGCCGCCGCTGTAAACACAATTTAGGGGAATGGAGTATTAAAGTTCTTACACGTCGATGGCCCACTTGCAGGAGTGTCAGAAGTTGCCCAACACCTGCATTTAAAGGACCTACAAAACGCCACAGACGCCGCGATTAACGTGGCCACACACTGGGCCTAAGAAATTTAAACAAATCGTGCCATCGACACGAAAGAAAAAAATGATAATGCAGCTACGTGTAAAATACTGTTATTCAGGTTAGACTAGAAGCCCATCCTAACGAGTTGCGATAAAAGGCTAGGCAGATAATGAGACTCCGCAAGTCTGTGTGTTTGGAAGTTATAGTCGTCAACATTGTTTTCTACACTGTCAAAGGTCAATGAAACCTACAATTTCCACATTTACATTCATACATGATCTCAAACTTCTCAAATCTGAACACGCGTACCTAATAAAAAAACGTTCTGAACCACTCAATGGAAGAAAATGTTTTTTTCTCTCTGCTTTGAATCGCAAAACAGAAAAGTAGATAAAATTATGTTTTTCCGTTGTTTTTGACAAGGTCGCCATTACTTTTGTTCGCATTTGATTGTTTCAAGGATAAACCGTAACCACAGAATAAATTTTGCAGAAGATTCACTGCATACAGCGAGTGAAAACTGGCACACGCACACGTAAAACGCGCCAGACAGTGATGTTTGTCGATCTCAGTCGAATGCAAGCCTCTACCGAGAGGCTTCACTTGTTGAACAAAAAAGAAGCAATTAACACATATATTCGTGTTTCATGCAGTTTCAGTGCATGCAGTAGCATGACATGAGTGACAGCGTATTGTTATGACAGTCTCAAGTTTGAACCCAAGACACGCACCTCTGATTTTTCGGATTCATGTGCGTAGGTATTGTATAATTATGAGTTCACAATGTTTTCCTGCACCGAATGTTTATTCGGTGCAGTAAAACATTATGAGGAAACCAGTATCCCTGAAAGATATTTCTCGACAGCATGTAAAGCCAAGTCAGAGGCTACACAACAAAGAATGCAGCTCGTATCGCCATTATCCGACCTTTGTCAAGCAGTTTTTCCCGAAAGCATATTACACGTTTATCAATTTTGCCACCCGATTGTACCGTGTCATGCCGACCCAAATATTGTGTTTAGCTTCCATCTCTACACTCGCTGTTCGTGAAGCGTGCCTTTGTTTGGGTGCATCTTCGCTCGGACTCACAAAAATAGGCAAACTTCTGGAGTTTTCTACGGCGTGTCTTTTCGAGCTGGATGATATTTTTATTGCGTCCTCAAAGTTGAATGTTTGAGACGATTAGTTTTAAGAAGTGGATACATTTGTTTCACGTGGATCTGGTATTAAGTCGTAAACGAGAAGAGAGACTGAGAAAATTTTACTTTTAAAACTTAAGTCAAGGACAGGCAGACCGTCCTATTGTTTGCATATTAGAGGAGTTGATGGGCGCTGTTAAAAGTACCAAACTCGTCCCCAAATTTTGGGCTCAATAGATTTAGATTGTCATCGACAGGAAGAATGAAGAGAAGAGAGAATTTTAAGAAACCACTAATTGAGTGTAATCTGCTTTCAACATTGTAAATGAGAGCTGACACCCAAAGGCGATAAGTAGGAATCTGTAGTAGCCAAACACTAAAAAAAATATGTCAGAAAATGCACAACTGTAAAAAAAACTCTCGAAATAATGCACATTAAATTATAATTTTCCCTCGATAACTACAATAAAGTGATTAATCATTATTTTATCGGGTTTCTTGCTCTCATATTTCTATCGTTCAGATGACAAAACATGCTTTCTTATCCGACATCGTTTTTGGGTCAAAGTCCGTCTCAAAGCCGCTAAAATTAACCATTACAAAAACACTACTGGAATTTTCATTACAATAAACTTGACTTCGATGTCCAGTCGAACGAAACATTGGATTATCTTCTTTGTTAAGTTTATCATAAGGTTGATTATAAAGAATTTGGGAGGGTAGGGGAAGATAATGCGGTCAATGTGTAAAGGGAGCTACTTCACTTGATTAAAAATAAAATGTCTGCTAATTTAATTCGGGCGCATAATAGAATTATGGCCGCGGAACCCAATTTCATAATAGGAGCCACACCTCGGCAAATTCCCCAATACTGCCAAAAGAACGACCAGCCGTTACTTACCTTTTGTTTAATGCTCCGAGATATTATTTCCGGTCATGCTATCGCTCTGAATTATTATTTTATCGCTGTAATAAAATTAATAGGTGCCACTCCTTCTACTTTTGTAAGGATTGATGACTTTTGTACTCAGCAGTCGTTTTCTTAATAATCATAATGAGATTCTGAGAGACACAATAAATAGGCTTTGTGAGTGGAATTTGAAAGGTATTTAGCGATATAATAGCTTTATTATAAAGCTACCTTAAGTTAAAATGGTGACAACTCAAAAGCTGAGACAACTTAATATTTACTCAAAATACGATACAAGGCAACATAAAACTGGGACAAAAAGATATTTATCAACTTGAGAATAAAAAAAAATAAAGAGAAAAAAAATAATTGGCATTCAATTAAAATGTTTTTTTAAGAAAAATGTAGATAGATGACAGGAAAAGAGTGTAGTTAACTTCGAAGGATTTAAGGGACGTCCTTTCGGATCAATAGAAAAGAGAGATAAATAATTATGCAAAAACTTTTTAGCAAAAAAATAAGTAATAAGATTTTATGTTACCCTTTTTAGTTATGGTATCTCACATAAATCCTAGACAAGTATCAATTTTATATTGTTACTAGAAAAAAAATTTACTTCGTCAATATAAACGAAAAAGAAAAACTAAAAATCGTATTATAGAGGATAAAAAGAGGAGGAAAAGTACCTAAGCAATGTTAATACCATTTATGTGGGACGACCGCGCGACCTTCCTTTACCAAATGAAAAATCGGGCCAGTAATCACGGAGAAAATGTGTATATAATTAAAAAAAATATAATAATATAAAAAATAGATGGCCGAATACAATTTTTAAAGTCGATCAGGCCTCCACTGTATGATAAAGAATAGGCCATAGAGCTAGACAGAGAATCTTAGGTTCTAGGACATGTTTTCTCCCATGATGTTTTCCTTCAGCGTTTTGAGAGCAGTGGTGATGAATTGAATATACAAGTTAAATTTATTAACACTGGATGGGATCTGTGACATTGAGCCACCACTGATCCTAATACACTGAAAAAAACCCTACATTGAATAAGGACGGAATCCCTTTGGTTATCAGAACACGTGAAAAAGCTATGGAATCTCCTGTCGATCACACCTACTTACCTGCCAAGCCTACTTCGTATTCCCGTCACGTCTTTGAACGATTCGCGTATTTCCGATATTAAGTCCCAATGTGATAGCAAATCCTATCGCCGTTTGTCAGCCGCAGTACCAATCTTGGGCTTACAGCCAAGTACATATCTTTTACCGGGAATCCTAATTACACTTTTATACAGATATCGAGCCAAACTCTGGTTGCATTAGGTCAATGTTGGGAGAGTTAACAATTGTTGGAAGAACTGCTTATGAATCAAAAGTGAAACAGAGTATTCAGAATAATCAATGGTATAGAATCCGCCTAGACTTTTCCCAACTATGTCGATCGGCTTCCAGTCTAACTGGATGCAGCTGAATACCAGTATTTTACAAGGAGCGACTGCCTATTCGTCCTCCACAACGCAGTTAGTACTGGCTATAACGATACCCCTTGGTAAGACTGGTTGTCAGACTTTCGGGCCTCTGACTACCTGTAAAGACGGTCAAAGAGTTAATAATTTACAGCCGGGACCAATGGCTTTTTGTTTTTTTCCAAGGCATGGAGAAACTCGGTTTGTAATGGGTGGTCACCAATCTAAGGACCAACCCAGGCACGCGCGGTTTAAAGGAGAAAAGTTATATTTTTTTATATATTCATAATAGTATGGTGTCGAGGGAATACTGTGTTTGTAGTGCCACACAATGTGTACCAATACTTTGTTAGAATCGCTTTAGAATGATACCTACATACTATGTACAAGATATTGTTTTGCATCCTCGTCAAGTTAAAGAAAGTAACTATGCTAATGATTCTCGAGGCAAATCAATAATGAAATGGGTAGGTATTTTTTTTTCTTATTTACGGAAATCGATAAGTATGGGCGACCCGTGTTTTATAAGGGGCCCGCCTGATTCTCACCCTAAAACCTTTAGGCCTTACTCTTAAGGCACCCACAGGATAGTCCGGTTAAGCAGACGACAACCTCCTAGGATGAACTGCGAGATGCAATTCAAAAAAAAAAAAAACATTAACAGGGTCGCCCTAAAACCGCGTTTTCACACATACAGACAATCTCAAACGTTTATTCGATAATTTCTTATTCCCTAAACCACGGTAAGGGGGATATTCTGATATACTGACAAAAATAAACAACCAAAAAACAGCGTTTATTAATAATTAACTAGGTACCGTTATTTAATTTGAACATTTATGTAGGTATTTTTACAACCTCCTGAATTTTGACGAGGATGCAAAACAAAACCTTGTATAAGGTATTTATGCTCGTCCTGTTAAAAATGCTTGCGATTTCTTTATTTTCAAAAAGAGATACTTATTCTGTTTAAAGACAACCTCGAATAGAGTCTCCACACAGCCTAATAGCATACTTTCAAAGTAGACTAAAGGCATCCTCATCTATTACTTACGCTCCGCTTTCAAACCTAATTCAACTGTGCTCATCCAATGTTAATTCTAGTCTTAACTTTATCTCCATAGATTAACTTAATGTTTAAGAATGGGTGATTAATTCGGGTTAATTTACTAGACTAGTTTTGGGCACAAACGGGTACATTATCGAACGTTAGGATAATGATTACGGGCAAATGGTTTTGCTGATCGAATGATAATATGTTATATTGTGGGAGATTGGGATAATAGATATTATGAGGAACGTTAGTAATGAGTTAGTAGCAAGTGAAAGTATGGACATAGTTGTAATATAAGCATATAGGATATGAAAAATTGTGAAGAAGGTCTTCTTCTTCTTCCTTTCTCTTTCGTGTGGTTATTGCCTAATTTGGTGTCTGAGTTTCTACCCCGCCCATTGGCCTCTGACATATGTCTCAAGAATGTTTGGTTTTCTCACGATGTTTTTCCTTCACCAAAACTAGTGATAATTATACACATGAATTCGAAAAATCAGATAAAAAAATCAAATCAAAAGTCAAACTAGAGTGTCACCTCAAATCAGAGGTGGGTGTCTTGGATTCGAACTCGAGACCTGTCACTTGGCAGACCGGCAGTCATACCACTAGGCTGTCTCTGGTTTTAAAGACGGTGTAAGGAACACTGGGGCACTATCTTATAATCATGTAGTGAATCCAAGATAGTTGTGTTACAGTTTTGCTTACACCATTTGTATAGAACCAAAACCACCATTATAGTTTCGCCACTATTCAAAAGTGGAACTACGATCTGGTCAAGAAATTCGGAGAAGTCGCAATCTGGAAAGAATGCATAGCGAGCAGTAGGTGAGACCAAAACAACACTATAATAATTTCATGGATACGGGATTTTTCAACATTAAAAAACAAAGGCCGCAATCTCAGCTATAACTTATAACGAATTTTTCCTCTACAATCCAAAACGAAAAATTCACTCAAACTATTTAAATCAGCCAGCCAAAAAGTAAGCAACAATTCCAAACCCGGTCCCAGTCTTTTATTTCTAAAACCAGGAACCACACAGCAATGTACGGAAAATCGTCGGCAATAATAGAAACGAACATTTGGATTCATGAATGCGGAGATCGCATCTGTGTAATAAAATAAACTCGAGTCTGAAACTCTGAACACACGTATACCGATGAATAAAAAAATAAGGGAACCTAGTACGAGCGTGCGGTTGGAACTTAACGTAAATTTGACAATTTTGGAATCGTAAATACAACTACCTTATGTCATTGTTAGGGTACGTTCGCACAGACCGGCTCGGAAAGCATCAGCCGGTGCTCTTCTTTTCACACAAACTGGCGCGAGTTGTACGCTTGAAACTGGCCAGAGCCGACAGCCGTTTCACTTAGACCGGCTGGAAGGGCCCTGTTTTTGAGCGCAAGCACTAGGAGCCGGACGCAAGCGCTCGGAGCAGACCGGGTGCTCTACATTGGTGACTTACCTCCGCGCAGTCCAAGTTTTGTTTTTGATGCGAGAGAGAATGCATTCGGAGCCGGTCGGCCGCGCGAGCGCGAAGAGTACGTCTTAGTAGGCAGCCGGTCAGCTTCTCTTATTATTTCACACTAAGCGCGTTAGGTTTGTTCTCAGGCATTCTTAATAATAAAAGAAGTGACATGTAAAAATAAACCTTATTACAATACTCAAAACTCTGTTATAAACGTGATAAAAAATATGCTCTCCTCTCCGAGCCGGTCTTTGTGAACGGACCCTTAACCGATGAAAAAAAGAGGATGTTCTCCAGTAGACGGGTATTTTTTTTGACCGACTTCTATAAAATGGAGGTAGTCCATTGGGCTGAATTTTGTTTTTTTAATATTTGTTGCCACATACGCACCTCTGTGGTTGGTACTCCAATTTCCGCGATTCTTATTACATTTTGAAGTTTTGTTTAAAAAGGTTGTATTGTTGAGAAAGCTCACGCGGTTGACCCATATAAATTTATTCACATTCCATATTTCTTCTACGTGGATGATCTACTCATAACGTTTAGTAACAATGGAAAATGAATGCTCGACAAGAATTTGGGTGAGATACATCATACGAGGAACTACAAAAGCAGAATTAAAAATCTATTTTGCAAGTTTTAAACACTTTAAAAAAGAAAATAACACGGAGAAGAAAATAACTTTTCTTCGGAAAGCCGGTGTTCAGTGGTACCTTTAGATAATTATGAATAAACCTTTAAAATTAAGCAAATAAATGTGAAACGAGTTCAGACTATATTAAAAATTAGCTGTCCTGCGCAACTTCGTCTGCGTCACATTTTCCCTGCTTTCGCAACATTTTTCATTGCTGCTCCACTCCTATTGGTCATAGCGTGATGATTTATAGCCTATAGCCTTCCTCGATAAATGGACTATCTAACACTGAAAGAATTTTTCAAATCGGACCAGTAGTTTCGGAGCCTATTCAATGCAAAGAAACAAACAAACAATCAAATCTTTCCTCTTTATAATATTAGTTTAGATTATTATATTATAATTATAATATTATTAGTTTAGATAAACTCTGAAAGTACTCTTCGTCATCGGTCAAATTGACGTTACGTTATCAACGCGCACTCGCGCTAGAGCCTGTGGTGTCTGTTGTATACAACCTACATGTTGTTCCACTTCATTTTGTTTTATTTGATTGCATGGAATGTGTTTGAAGAATTCTCTTTACGTTGTTCAACGATGTATGATGATGTTATTTTGTTGGTTTTTATTGTTATGTTCTTTGAATTACGTTTTTGAAAATGTGAAGAGTTTGCACATTGCAGAACAATATGGTACTGTCTGGCGTAGTCTGAAGGGTATTAAACCTTTGTGAAATTAAATACAAACGTATGCACTATATTTATTTACACTTCATGTACAATAGTGGTACACGGCGTACTTAATGGTACAAGGCATTCTCTACCATGCGACCTTTGGGTTAAATACGACAGCATTGTTATAGGGTACAACAAAATATTTACAAATAACTAGTAGTCAAAAATGTATATATGTATACTGTCATAGATACTAATACACATTAAACAAATAAAATAGACTAATAAATATTATAACAAATACCAAAATAAAAAAACGAGGAACCTAATAATAATTACTATGTCTAGACTTTTATTGAGTGCTATTTAGTCTGACTTAAATAGTGGTTGCGAACTTTCTTTTTAAAAGTGAAGTTACTTTTTGCTATTTATCAATCAATCAATCAAATCATTTAATTCGGATAACAAAGACCCATAGTAAATAGCAATAGCATAGCAAATTAATATCGCGTCCTTAATCCCCAAAGGGTGAGACAGAGGTGTACCTAATACTACACTCACATTTCGCTAATTATGTTTACGTCTCCCGTAATAGAGGCAAGCTTATTGCCATCTATTGTGCCAAATCCAGACTTCTTGGCTGCTACTGAGAAATTACTGATAGAAAAATCCAATTACACTTTGCCCGGCTTAGGAATCGAACCCGAACAGGTTTAAAAGTATTCTATGTGTTAATCCAAGTTATTCTGGATGTAAGTGCATCCTTCACGAAGCTTTTAACCAAGCATTCTAAACATCAAATTAATTATATTTATTTTTTGCAAATAATTATAAACAAGTACTTTATAATACCTGATACTTCTTCTTCATCTTTTCAGCCAAAAGGCGTCCACTGCTGGACATAGGCCTCCCCCAAGTGTCGCCACATTGACACGGGGTTTTGCCATAATCGGCAGGCTTGGCAGGCGGGTTGGCGATCGCAGTACGGTTGTTGCAACAGCACAGAGAAAGTTGCTGCCTATTCTCTGGAAAGCCTCTTAATCGCCTCTTACGACACCCACGGGAAGATATGGAACGATATTATTCTTTACGTCCGACACCATACAGAGCAATCCAATACCTGATTACTTAATTAGTATTAATAATTAAAATAACTTACTAAATTAATCCGTAAAACCAATACCAAAGTAATATAATTAACAATCCACAACAACACCAATCCGCACTGGGCCCGCATGGTGGATTACAACCCACTCCCTCTCATATAGAGGAGGCCTGTGTCTCAGAAGTGGGAACATTATAGGCTGATGATGATGATAATTAACAATCAACGCGACATTTTGTTTACATTATCAATTGTGACCTCATTTCCGGATTTATTGTGTTAACACTTCCGGTAATTAATTTCGAATTCTTAATTAGCAGGTACAAGTTTAATTTGGATAAGCTCATAATAATTTTGTATTATCTCTTATAAATTATCACTGCTCTATTACCTACATTTATAAATTATAAAAAGTAAATTACCTAACATAACATCACGTCTATAATCCCCTAAGGGCTAGGCAGAGGTGTAATCATATCCCCACATTTTGCCAGTTTTGTGTAAGTCCCATGTATCAAGGGGCGAGCTTATTGCTATCAACCGGGCACAAATCCAAACTCTCTGGCTGCAACTGAGAAATACCTGATATTACACTTTGCCCGACTCGGGAATCGAACCCCAAGACCTCATGTTTAGCAGTTGCACTTGTGACCACTGGACCAATAAGGCAGTCTTGTAAAATAAAAATCAATTTTTTTTATTATATCTACATGGGCATTTATAAAACGTCGACAAAAACGGTCGTTCCCTATGGAGAAGAACCGGCAAGAAACTCTATGGTTTGAAATCATTTGGTTGTACAATATTTTTATGTTACAGTGTTAGTACTGTAAGTGTTGGTCATCGTAGCCCCGACAATAAGTCATTGTTTACTACAAAACGTAGAACAAGATAAAAATATAACAAGGATCTAGGAATCTATAAGGCCTACAACGTCCACACATTCTATCCCGATTTGAAAATTGGTACTACTTTACTATGTTTCATCAAGTCAGGAAACTTGCCGCTGTCCAAACATTGATTGAATAATATGCCTGTTAAGACAGGAGCAATCTCCAAGAACGTTGACCTGGGATATTCCCCCTAAGTCTTTAGTATTATTTATATTAAGAATTTTGAACGCGTTTCAATTGTAGCAATATATACTGGCTTAAATTTAAAGTTAGGTATTTCCTTTTTAAAGTTCTTTTTAAAAAGAGCCCTTATCCCAATTTATTTGGGGTAGGCGCAGCATGTCTTCTTCTTCCATACTTCTCTATTACATGTCATCTTATGAGACACCTCCTTTCTTCTCATATCATCCTTCGCACACTCTATCCATCGTTTCTTTGGTCTTCCTCTACTCTTATTACCATATTCATACTCAAAACTTTCCTCACGACATTTTCCTTGTTCCTCCACATCACATGCCCATACCACGACAACCGATTACGACACATCTTTTCAGTCACCGGCGCCACTTTCAGACTTTCTCTTTTGTACTCATTTCTTATTTTATCCATTCGCGTAACACCACAGGCACACATCCCTTCTTCATCTTAGCATTCTCATCTCAGGCACATGCAAATGTCTTTCATTCATCCCTTTTGTGGCCCAACATTCTGATCCATACAAAACAGCAGGTCTAACCATTGTTTTATAAATCTTCCCCTAATGTTTAAGAAGGATGCCTCTATTTTATCCATCCAATTTTTTTTATTCTGTGCTTAACACTACGATCTATTTCGCCATCGCTTTGCACGAGAGAACCGAGATACCGAATGTCGGAGCAGACAGGAAGAAACGCGCCATCTAGTGCTATGACACCAGGACCGGAGACACCCCGAAATCGCAGAACATGTACCAGACTTGATTCTAGGGTCGAAATTGCTTTCAAACCTTGATTCTAATACCCCAGTTAATGAAAAACAGTAAAGATAAGCCGTAGTATTTGGCAACAACAATTGAATTAATGGACTGACAATAGCATTAGACACTTCAGTCATTTATCATTCTTGTTAGACTGTAATTTAGAATAATTACTGTCTAAGTTAATGCTTCTTAATTAACTGAATAATTAAAGTAAGAGACGTCTGTCCCAGTTTTAGTGATTGAAAATTGGATCATTGAAGGAATTTCTCAGGTTTTAAAAATCAAAACCCCTTTACCGTTACCTCCATTAAAACATTTCTTCGTCGCTGCCAACTAGTCTTAAGTCCATCTCAGATTATAAATAGCGACCATCCCTATACCAAATTGTTGGAATCTACCTACGAAATAAAACGTAACGTTTATTTCCAACCATTTTAAAATTGAATTGAAAAATTAAACCGACTTCAAAAACACAAATACTGGAAAATAACTTTTAGCTTCAGAAGTCGGTGGCAATTAAACATAAGTCACCGATTTCTGAAGCTAAAAGACATAGTTTTTTATTATTCCATCTTGAGTTGTAATATCCTAAACAACATTTTTGTAATGCATTTATTTTACCTTTTTAAAAATATATGTCATGGTAATAGGCTTATTCCCAATCAAATAGAACTAAACGTACATCATCATCTTCATCATCTTCCTGCCCTTGTTTCATTTTATTTGGGGTCGGCGCAACACGTCTCTTTCCTCCATTCTCCTCCGTCATTTGTCATGCTATCATTTACTCCTTTTTCCTTCATATTTTTTTTCACACAATCCATCCGTATTTTCTTTGGTCTCCATCCATCCACATTTACACTCATCACTCTTAACATACATACTTAATTATCGAAATGTTGGTGTACTTTATACATCTGCGTACCCCCTCAGAGCATGCAGGCCTGGATGTTTATTGCTTACACAATATCAAAACATAACATCACATGTTTTGATTTTGTGTAAGCAATAAACATCCAGGCGATTGCAGCAGTCACGACAGATTTGCCGACTTATATCTTTGCCCATAATCAGATCCCGACTTATAAATTTTATCATCTTAGCAACAATTAATAATGATTACCAAGCATAAAGCCTATGTGTACCTATAAAATTTGGATAGTTCCCTCGATTTTTCCAGGATCTCGTCATCAGATCCTGACCGATCACATGGGAAGTATACTGTTTCGCACAATGCCCATACAATTTTAGTGTTTCCCATTTTCCTGGGATCCCATCTTCAGATCCTGACTTATACCATCCATCATCAGCTTAGCAACATGAGATGATGATTACCAGGCACCAAAATCGGAATTCCGTTAGAAATTATGTGAAAAACATTGAATGTGCCTATTAAATTTGAGGCTCGCCCTCGATTTGCCGGGCACCTCATGATCAGATTCTGACATGGTGTGAACGGGACTACTTCAGAAGAATTGGCTATCAAAAAAAAAAATTAATTTTGAAAATCGGTCCAAATTGGGCGCAGAAATCGGTGAACATACAAAAAAATAAAATACAAACAGTCGAAATGAGAACCTTCTCCTTTTTGGAAGTTGGTTAAAAAGAGTTTCCAACTTAATATTTTTTCCAAAATCTAAGACTTTATACACATATATTTAGGGGTGCTAATTGTACATCCAGCAACAATTTATAAAGAAATGCTGTAGGAAATATAAAAAATACCGATTTAACATTACATTTATTGCGAGCGTTTGTGCTAAATCCACTGATATCTTAAGTATTTTATGTGGTCTACATTATCTCGAGTAAATAAGCTAAATCACGTCATAATACATCTTTAAACATCATAATTTAAAAAAAACCGTTCATTCAAATTTGCATCAGCGCTGTCCTAAGTATATTTGTCTCCATTCCAACAGAATAATAGCCAGCTAATTCAATTAGTGCAAAACTCGGCGGTTGGATATTAACCAAAAGACAAATTACCCATTTTCACGCTTGGCGCCCGTAAATTCTTGTAGGTGGTCGTAAATTAACATCAGTCCCTTTAAGGACTACTCCTGTGTCCTTCGGCCATTGAAACGCTAGTTTTTTATTTCCTTCTATCACGATTTTTTTAGGATCGGCCAATATGAAAAATGGAAGTGGAAAGTGGCTGTTTTTGAAACAACTGTAGACAACAAAGCAAGTGTGAATGAGGACACGATATTTATGAGACAGAAATTAGTGTTACCAAAGCTAGGGTCCTTAAATTAGCTGATCATGCTTTTTCCTATGTTAGAAATGATAAAACAATCAAAGGCAGCCTGAAAGTAGAGCATATAATTATAACTGGATATAGTAGGTGCTTAGAGAATAGCTATGACACAAAACCACTAAACGTGGAGAGATTTGGAAGTGATCTACACTCAGCATTGGGTGGCCAAATGCTGATGAAGAAGATACCTAGTTAACTATATGAAAGCTGTTTCTACACACAATAATATGAACAGTAGACACCTACTGAAATCGAAGCAAACACATTAACACATTTTATTTTTAATCTCAATTTTTTTTTTGTATTTAAATTTGTATGTCTGTAATGACAAAACATAGCAAGAGCTTTTATAATATATAAGATCCTTAATGTTTACACCTATGTTTAACAAATAAATGATTCTGATTCACAGAATGAAAAATACCAGAATTAATGTAGTACAATTTAATATTTTAGAGTTTCCCATCATTATGTTTTCTTTTGTCAAAAAGTGAGTCGAGGAAATACGATGTTAAGGTCATTTGATCCAAATGGTTTCCTTTTTGTTCGTTCTATCTTTCTTCCGAGTTATTTTTTGCTGCAATTACGGACCTTTTCATTTTCAGAACTAATTAGTATCATAAAACAACAATCAAGGATATTCAAAATTTCGGACTTTTATTTAATACTAGCTGTACCGCGCAACTTCGTCTGCTTCACATTTTCACCGTTTTCGCAAAATTTTTATTTGCTGCTCCGCTCCTATTGGTCGTAGCGTGATGATATATAGCCTATAGCCTTCCTCGATAAATCTAACACTGATTTTTTCACATCGAACCAGTAGTTTCTGAGATTAGCGCGTTCAAGCAAACAAACTATGCAGCTTTATTATTAGTAGTACCTATACTATATTAGATAAAATATAAAGATCAATGACTTCATAAAACTTTTATAAAAATACTCTATTGGATTCTGTATGGTGTCGGACGTAAAGCAATAGCACCATCCCATATCTTCCCGTGGGTGGTAAGTGGCGTAAGAGGCGACTAAGAGACTTGCCAGAGAATGGGCAGCAGCGTTCTCTGTGCTTTTGTAACAACCGTACTACAATCGCCAACCCGCCTGCCAAGCGTGGCGATTATGGCAAAACCCCGGGGCTTTGGAGGAGGCCTATGTCCAGCAGTGGACGTCTTTCGGCTGAAATGATGATGATGACTCTATTGGATTCAATTACTGAGTAGTGATGCTGAACTGCCTCGTTGGTCTAGTGGCCGCAATGCTGAGCCTAATGATACCTGCCTACGAATTCTGGATTTCAGCCCGGTAGATGGCAATAGACTCGCCCCTTATTACATAACACTTAAACATAACTGGCGAAATGTGGGTGTACTATTAGGTACACCTTTGCCTATCCCTCTGCGTATTACAGGCGTGATGTTAAGTTATTTATCATGCTGAACTTTCGAATTTGTTTTTAATGAACAATACATACCAGAGACCATCTTTGATATTATGTCATTTTTTTTTTAATGTTGGCCCATTCTTAGAATTTGTGCGTTTACAAATTTAAATTCACATACACAAACAGCCAGACCCGGAACAACTATCTGTAGGCCTTTTAAATATTTGTTCCGTGCGGGGATCGAACCCGTGACAAGCAGCGCAGCACTCAATCGCTTAGCCAATGCGCCAACAGTGCCGTCGTCAATACAAATCACTGGTACACTAATTTCTGGTAGTAACCCAACATATTGGACCTTCATTCACGGTTAGTTGCAATCTGTTTAGCAGAAACGAACAATAAACAACTGAACACTGATGCTTCAGCTTCTGATATCATTTTCAATCATGTATCTATATTACTCCTGAATTCCTGTTTCAGACATCTAATATTGAATATCATCAATATACAGCCTTCAATATCAGAAGATTTGATCATTTTAGGTCACATGTGTTGTATGCTACATATTTGGAAATAAATGTATCCGGGATATGAATTTGATATCTTTTCATATCTGGTGGAGGAAGAACATGAAATTGTGTTTCTCGGTAATCTATATCTATACTAATAATAAAGCTGAAATAATAAAGCTGAAGAGTTTGTTTGTTTGCTTGAACGCGCTTATCTCAGGAACTACTGGTCCGAATTGAAAATTTCTTTCAGTGTTAGATAGCCTATTTATCGACAAAGGATATAGGCTATATATCATCATGCTACGACTTAAAGGAGCGGAGCAGCAATGAAAATTTTTGCTAAAACGGGGAAGATGTAACGCAGACGAAGTGGCGCGGGACAACTAGTGATCTAATATGGTTACGTAAAGTTCCTCGTTGCGTCGTTGGTCTGGTGGTCACAAGCGCGACTGCTGAGTACAAGGTACTGGGTTCGATTTCCGGGTCGGGCAAAGTGTTATTCGATTTTTCCGTCAAGAATTTCTCAGTAGCAGCCATGGAGTCTGTATAGGTGCCCGGTTGGTAACAAGTGGCTCGCCCCCTATTACATGAGAGAGCGCAAACTCTTTTCAAGAAAATATTTATTGTTCACATGTAGTGTATATTAAAAAAAGTTTTAACATAATATTACCTACCGTTATTTACAACATTTTGTTAGAGTTACGTAAATTTAATGATGTACAAGAATCATGAAAATGTTATCGATTTATTTCGTGGAATTTTATAAAACTTCTCAATGAATTGTGTCCAATGATTTTACTTAAAACAAGATACTCAATACTCAATACTTTTTTTGCATTCCAAATGTTATTCTTAGGTGGTCAACTTATGATTAGATCATAACTAACTAACTGGATTGTAACTTAATACTTATTTACTGATTTATTTACAAGGTAAAACCTTGTAGAAACACGTATAAAACCACAACTGCCTCAAAATATTTTACAACCGAAAAGAAAAATGTAGACCCAGGTTAAAATTTCACTCTTCATAAATCTACAACACTTAAAGTTTAAATTGGCCTCATAATTTTTAGCACTATAGCAAAATATCCGGAACTTCGTCGTCATGAAACCACGCATTTATTAAAAGGGGAAAGTACACTAATGGACCCCGGTCGTTCAGAGATTATGTCCCCCAAGCGAAAAACGTCACTGAAACATATCGTTGTAAGACTAGAGTGCTGTATGTCACACCGTAGTGTAACAAATCACTTTAAAAAAAAACTTTGCCCCGTTCTAGGATTTTTTCCTGCGGCCTGCACCATTTAACTTTGGAAGTTTTTATGTTTCTTTAAGTGTTTGAAATAATTTCTGTGAAGCTACTTGGAACAATGAAACCTGTATTTAGTTTCTGTATCGACTGATTTATTTCAGTAATTATTATTTCTACAAGAAAGAAAACTACCTAAAGCTGTCAGCCATCTCATCTGACTCTCTTTTATACTTTATTATTAATACGAAATAGGCTTGATCCAAAAAAATGGCCAGAGAATTATATTAGGTATATCTATACATATATAAATTTACAGGATGGAAGGGACAACAACGCACAAACAATTAAGACGTATTAAGATAAGAACAGGATTCCGAAACCTGGGGAAGCCTTTCGTTTGTATGGATAATATTTTTTATCGGTATTTAAAAAAGAATCTACTGTTCCATACATATTTACCGTGTAGGCATTACACTTTTGTAGCAAACAGCTGTTTTTTGTTAAATTACCGACGACAATCTCCTACATATTGTACACACGGTGACACATCAAGGTATACATATCCGTATAACCTGACCATCTCTCATATCAGTTTGGTTTCGCATAGCCTGATTGGTCGTCGTGCCTACAAGTCCATAGCTAAAAAAAAACCATCGTGACAAAATCTCTACACGACTTTTATCGCAACGCAGAAGTATTCTCGTAATTTATTGTTCAACGTTACAATACACTACGGTGTGATGCGCGCCCCAGTTAACATTAGTTAGTACGTAATGAAAGTTCATACCACCAACACAGTTTATTTTGACAGCAATGGATTACAAAAATGGTTTTTAACTAAGAGGGAATTATGATGATAATACTATTACGTAAACAAGTAGGTAATGCTTTATGATAAAAGGTTGAAAATAGTTTTAATAATGTAGATAATTAAATGAATATAAAAATTATGAATAGCGATGTTTTTTTTTTCTTTTATTTCGCTTTGTCGTAGTAAGTTGGCCATGATTAAACAAAACTGCAATTTGACAACGACTTCTAATGTGTCCATCGTGATCATAACTCATATTCAGCTGTTAAAAAAATGCCACATGTATGAAAAAAAATACTTAATATTTTATTTTACATAGGCCTACATGGGCACTTATAAAACGTCGCCAAAAGGTGCACGGTTCGGGTTGGTCGTTTCTTATGAAGAAGAACTGGAAAGAAACTCCATGGTAACTCTTTTAAAATCATTTGGTTTAACAATGTTCGAATGTTACAGCGTTAGTTCTTGAAAGTATGGGAGGACAGCGTAGGCCTGACAATCAGTCGTTGCTTACTACAAAAGGTAGAACAATATAAAAAAATACCACGAATTTACGAAGCCTACAATATCCACACATTCACAAAAACATAGGTATGAAAAATAAGTCAAGTATCTGTCACTGACCGCGTCCTCAAATTGTCCATACTGGATTGACGGTTATCAATTTGATCATTAACACAATGTCATTATCTGCTTAGCCGTTCCCCAACTAAATTGGGGTCGGTTTCCAGTCAAGCCGGATGCAGCTGAATACCAGTATTTTACATGTAGCGATAGCCTGTCTGACCTCCACAACCCACTTAGTACTGGGTAATACGATACCCCTTAGTAAGACTGGTTGTCAGACTTTCACGTCTTCAGGTTTCAAGAGAAAAAAAAATAAAAAAATGAGTACTTAAATTTCTAATGTAATATTGCTATCATAAACAAACAAGTACCCGTTATCTACATTACAGAAAACAATATAAAGGTCATTTAACCTCCAAAAAAAGATAACACGCCATGGGCCAATAACCAATATATCATTGGAACCAATAAGTGTACCAACATTGGATAAATGACACCAAAAAGGCGTGTTATTGCTTTACCCAGGTGTTAAGTATTGGAACCCTTTTGAATTATTAGGGAAATCCCTTGAATACGTGCTTACGAGTACTTTTACGTTTAAGGGATGTAGGAAACGCGATAAATAAATAATAATATTTTTTTAATTCGTAGCTTTGGTATTTGTACGCCTCCTACGGTGTGACATAAATTATGTTAGTCATGTTACATTTCAATTTACGCAATAAAATAATAATATCAAGTTCTGAAGTTTTAAAAATTGCAAATAGAGGTTTGGATAGAAAGAGTAGTTTAGAGTAGGCCTCTGCCAAGCAGTGGGACTCGGTATAGAATACCGTTTTTTATCGCATCATATTTTGCTTTTATAAAAGATTCTTATTGAAATTACAACAAATATGGTAGTCGCTGTGAACTTAGATTTGGTTTGCATTAACTAATATGTTTGAAAATATTACATTAAAGGACCAGGCAAATTAAAGTTAAAATACGACCATATTCTCTTCTCCACGTTGATTTGAATCCCTCTATACAAAAACACAAACATTACAAAACAGTCCTCAGTTCTCGATACCGATACCGATACCGACGTGAAAGCGTTCAATATTCTATAGAGCCGTTTTCATTTACCAACACGTCGTTGAGATGTCAAAGTCGCTCGTTTATTTGTCGTGACAAGGCGTAACCATATTATCGGTACCATAGTATAAAGATATCCCAGTAAACCAACTGTGCCCCTTTGTGAAAACAAACGCGAATGTTAGCGTTGTCAACTAAAGTGATTCTAATATTGCACTTAGGGCATACTCCCGGGAAATTCTGGTCTCGAAAGTACCATGAAATTTCTGGATTTTTCGACACTAATAATACACTATAAAAAGTACCGAAATTCCTGAGAATTCGCGGTTTTTGGCTGGTACGGGAAAAACTCACCCGGTTCTGGAGAAGGTTCCGGTATTGCAGGCCTTAATTGCACTACATTCACATACAAAATAACTTGTCTCGTCGCGACAGCTTAGACTTAATCACGAGTAACTTATTCCCTAAGAATACTATAAATTTTTGTGAGTTCTTTGTATATGTGTGTGATCCAAGTTCTATCATTTGTTCCACGTTAAAATACTGTTTCTAATACTAATGTGTTCACTGTGCCAGTTCCGACTTACTTAGGCTATGAAAAAAACCGTATGCGTTTCAACGTACGTCAAAGGATTCGATGAAAGTTTTCTGACAAAAGATGTGTTTGTAGAAACAAGAAATTGATTGCGATAGAGCGATAGAGATCAAAGTGAAGTACAGAATATTTGCTTTTCCGTTTTAGGCCGTGTTTACACCATATTGTCGACCCTGGGCTGAGAGAATAAATGAAAAACAATCGTCCTATCGCACTAGTAAATTATATCATCACCAATGCTTTCTTAGTCATGAATTTGAACATACCTAATGATCTCGTTGTTTAAATGTATATGATTTTATTCCAATTATGTAGATTTTAAAAATGTTTTTTTTTCTTTTATTTGAATGCACTCTGCCAACTATTGTTTTAACTAGAAACCATTATTTTATTAATTTTATATCAATTTAGTTACAAATTTCTCAAATGTTTGCATGCCTAATTTATGGTAAATTGTACAAGGCTCACCCATTTTATTGTTACACCTTATTTTATGTACCTACAATCTATGCAAATAAATTTTACTTTACTTTACTTTACTTTACTTTACTTTGTAGACATTTGTGTCATCCACCAATCCACACTGGGCCTGTGTGGTTTGCAGCCTTAAAAGTAAGTATCTTACCTACAATGGATTCTAATATGTGACGTGACTTGAAACGTTTTGTGTTTTGGGGTTGAGTGTGAATCTGGATGGGTATAAGAGCATAAGAAGACCACAGGAACGATAGATGGACTGTGTGAAGGATGATATGACAAGAAAGGGGGTGTCTGATAAGATCACGAGTAATAGAAAAGTATGGAACAAGCAGACATACAGCACCGGGTTTACTAATGTTTGCTGTAATTTAAAATGCAATAATTTAATATACCATACTTAATTTATTGCCATAATTTCGTTGGAAATAATGCTTCAGTTCCTGAAATAACATTAAATCATTTTCACTGATTTTATTCGTCATAATCGATCATGTGTCATCATATTTTTAATCAATAAATTTATTTGCTATATTTTTCATTTTCAATAATGTCGTTTTCCATAACATTTATTCACCATAATATTGCAGCGTGCAACATGCAAGCAAGCGTGCAAGCAAGCATGCAACATGCAACAGGCATGGCTTCTGTCACGGTTCCAGCGTTAAGGGGCTCCGCGGCGGCGGTCCCAAGCGAGCTTATTGTCGCAGATGGTATTAACGCTCACCACCTCAGTTTTGGCTCAGCCTCAGCGTTAGGGACCACCTTCTCCTCAGCTCGCGGGCCACCTCACCCCTCCATACCTACGCGGGCTTAAATTACACTCTATAGGTAGGGCAAACAAGACTACGTGGAGTCGGTTTTGCAGCAATTCGTTTCTGTCACAAATTTTTGTAGCACAACAGTTTGACTTTTAATTTTAGGTAAATAATTTCGTTGAAATAAAATCAAAAACGTATATCGAACAAACAATATTGGTTAAAAATAATTCCACTGCTTGATAAGTTTTTTAAACAAAAAAATGAGATTGTAAAATTCATTGAATTGTGTTTCTGTATAATTTGTTTCATTCAAGTACCTAAATAGTAGGTAGTTGTAACAAAAATATTCGAAATAAAAATACATGGACTAAATATTATGAGAATTTTCATCATTAACATTTTCTGGGAAACGAAATTCTGTGAAATTTCTGTCTGCGAAACCAGGTGACCCCTTATTATTTCGACATCTACATGGACACGAAAAGTTTTACGTGTGTCCACATAGTGAATCTTAAATTAAATCACTTTAATGTTTATCCAAGTCCACCAACAACTACTAAAACCAGGCAACACGCGGAAACAAACAGTTAAGAACTCAGCAATCAATTTTCAACGCAAACAAACCAAGTGGAACTGAATGAAATGCTAAAATGCATTTCAGCATTTCACCGAAGCAAACGGTAATTTTAATCCTGAACTGAATAAAAAACCTAAGGAGGGGAATTTAACACAAAATCTCACTCTTAAACGCGTTAAGTTATTTTTTCCTACAAAACGAAAATAAATAATTAAGCGAGACGAAGCCGAGTGTAATAAAACACGAGCCGTTGACTGACGAAAATCACTGCGACATCTAATAGTATACAGGATGGGGTATTTTTAGATGTTCAACTTTTGAACGGTTTTTATTGTGAAGTAACCAGAGGACATGGTGATGTGATTCCTCAATATTTAAAATTATGGCACAACACTCTTTGTTTCTGTCTTTTTGCCTGTAGCATATAGTCTGCCTCAGTACTTTTATTTACTTTATAATTAATGTATCATTTGTGTGATTTTGGGCCCAAACAAAAATTTCACAAATTTCTAAACAAATTTCTTTAACAGTCAACTTTGTTACACCAATTTTGACTGTAATCCTTATTAAATATTTATTTTATTTTTAAAGGGAAAAAATATTAACATTAATACAATGCAAGCATATTAATAAAAAATAATCCAAACCTCACTTAATCGATGTCACCATACCTAGTTCGATTTTCTTCGAAAGTTAAGATAGCTTGCACGCCTCTTTTTATCCGTAATTTTAACGTAAAACCCATCTTCCATCAAATTTCACACAGCCATAAAGTTTACACCCTGTGTAATCCCGCTGGAATTTCTAAAATGTTCCTTAATGAGGCAAAACACCTGCGATGGATATTTTAATGTACGCAATTTAACTGCTTGTATGTAAATCATTTAGTTTATTAGGGACATATATTTCCTTCCGTAGATCTTCCAGAATGTTCCTGATGATAGATTGATATCTTGTTTCTCATGAAAAAATTACGTCGTAAAGTATTTAACATGTGTACGGATTAGTTTGATATTCGGGTGTTTTGTACGGAATTCCTGTTTTTGTTTGGAATGGCATCTCGCAGTTCAACCTAGGAGGTTCTCGTCTGCTTAACCGGACTATCTTGTGGGTGCCTTGAGTGTAAGGCCTCCAGCCAGGTTATACAGCATTCTATACAGTTTTTACTTTCTATAATGTTTCAAGGTTCTGTTGACCGTTGAATTATGTTAGGGAGTTGAGATGATTAATATTTTGTGAAATGTATTGAAATAGCAAAATGGCGTCGTTATTTCCGATATTTACCACGCACCAAAAGATCCTAGTGTGTTTGAAAACTCTTTGAAATTTTGATTCTGCTGTAATAGCTTTTGGAATATAATAGTTATTTACAGTGTTACTAAAAGTTAAGTCTGTTCCGTCTTTAAACGAAGCCAGGATATAATTATGATATTCTACGCATTCGAGGTACCACGGTTTTAAAAATGGACAGCTAGCGCTTTTAATTTTTTTATTAAAAATACATTGAAGAACTGAAGTATTTTCTTTCTTTTTTTTTAGTTATGAGCTTCATAATTTTTATTGCAAAGATACCACTTAAGAGAAGAGTGAGATAACTCCGACATAAGTATTATTGTAACTTTTTGGGTCTACCTCTTTATGTATGACATCTTTTTTTCTTTTTATTTAACAACAACAAGACGTCAACAGTTTCGTTCGATTGTCAAATTAAAGGAGTCTAGCGTCGCCACTGGACAAAATACTTCACGTTAAATGATTTAGCTTCTCAATAACCTAGATTCAATTTTAGTTTTTAACACTATTACGCCTGGAACAGCCAGCTTAAGCTAAGAGCGTAAGATGAAACCACGAGGCTCTAATCGTAGTTTAACCACAGTTTAACGGGCCAAGTTAAATTACTGGTAATGCACCCACTTTGCGAATGAAATTTTCAAAGCTGTTGCCTTTTGATGGCGCTCTTACATCGAATCGTTTGTACTGTTTATTGGTACTTGCAGGTGGAATACCCATGATTAAATTGTGATTAGTTAGATCCTGTGGCTCTTGCCATGTGTAAAGCTATAACAATTTTTGAGACAAGAAGATACTACTCATTTTGTTTGTCTTTTTGTCAGCAAAAGGTTGCATTTGCCAAAAATGGTAACCTAAATAGGTCATAATGTGCCTAGCCTTTTCTTAAACTATCTTGGGGTCGGCTTCCAGTCTAACCGGATGCAGCTGAGTACCAGTTTTATATGAAGCGTCTGCCTGTCTGACCTCCACAACCCAGTAACTGGGTAATACGATACCCCTTGGTAAGACTGGATGTCAGACTTTCGACTTCTGACAACTCGTAACGACTGTCAAAGATCTACAAATGACAGTCGGGACCAACGGCTTAACGTGCTTTCCGAGGCACGGAGGAAACTCGATATGTAATTATGGTCACCCATCCACGGAACAACCTCGGCAAGCACACTTAAAGATCGACCCTTGCCGCTGTTATTATTTAGCCACGAGCTTCTCCTGGTAACCTAAATAGGTATTGACTGTCAAATACATAGAAGTGATGTTATTTCTGCAGTAAACTTATAGCCTGATTTCTTTAAAGGTAACCTAACTTGAAGACTCGATAGTGTTACAAAAGTTACCTTCAAAAAGATTATTTACCAATGTTATGCACATCTACAAAGACAGTTCTACACTAGAGAGTTACCGAAATGTTGATTATGACATCACCTACACTGTTTATATCTTATATTAGGGATATTATACCAGCCAGAAATCATTGTTTGTATCATATCAAATGAATGTTACCCAATATCGTATCTACCAAACAGTATAAGACAAAGCGCCTTAAAAGGATTCTCTTGTTGTGTGTGTCCTTGGATATAAATAAGATACTTTGTCGCTTCCTGTTAAGATCTCTACAGGCTGCTGTTGGTATTGGTAGCAGAACAAGAAGAGGTAGCAGTATATCAAAATATTCTTTCTTTATTGTGTGGTTAGTAGTAACCTAACCTAACCTGGTGTAAGAGTTTTTATGTCACACATTGGCCTCTGACTTGTCTTTACTTCATCATCATCATCAGTCTATAATGTTCCCATTGCTGGGACACAGGGTTCCTCTCTATGAGAGGGAGTGGGCTGTAATCCACCACGCGGGCCTAGTGCGGGTTGGTAGATGTCACATGTCTTCGAATTTTTAGTTCTAGGATCTGCCGGATGGTTTCCTTAACCGTTTTTGAAGGCAGCGGTGATGAAATAATTTACACAAAGTAATGCTCCTGCCTGGGTTCGAACCCACGACTTACTGCTCGTAAGTCAGCCCTGCCACCACTGGGCCACCGCTACTCTCTGTCTTTAATTGCCGTCGAGAAATATTTCTGAGGCATTCTGGTTTCCTCACGATGTTTTCCTTCACCGAAGCAAATGATATTAAATATAACAAGAGTGTGAAAACGAAGAAGGCAAAAAAAAACCATGAGATAAATTTATCAGGATTGTCTTGCAACAAGTCTTTTAAAACTGCCCTTTTTATTTACTTATGGATTCGTAAAAACGGCTTGTACACATGGCAACACATCAAGCTTTCTTTCTTAATTTCCAGTAAGAAGTTACATCGTTTCGTACAGGTTTACCGTATAATGAGAGTTCCGCATAAACTGGTTTGTGTAGTTTGACTGGTGGTGCGTACGGGGGACTAGAGTGCATGTTCTATTGTTCATGCAACCTATAACGTAGGTTTTAATAGTGCAGCAAGTCGAAACTGTCTAGGCATTCACTTGTTTTATATTAATTTTGGATGCCCTAGTTGGCTTCTCTAGAAGAAGTGATACACCAAGAGCAGTGGAAGGAATGGGATCTTTGCCCAGGAGCGGGACAGTTCTGACTAATCAAATTTAATAATATTATGTGTTATTTATTACAACCGTAACAATATCCTGCTGACAAACCCTTGCTCTCTATTTATCTTCATTGGAAAACTGAAATAATCCATTCATCAATGACATCAATCCTATTCAATAAATCGATATTGTTCGTGGTAAACTCTATAATCGTACGCACGGCAACCTATACAGCAATAAAAACCAGTTTAAACGGATCTCTCATTGTATTGGAAATAAATACAAAGCAAAGCCATGTATTTATATGTCCATGTATACTGTAAAAATATATCTTGATGTGTTGGCAGCCCCCACTTAAGAGCAGCAAGCCATGGGTTCGAACCCAGGTAGGCGCATTCCTTTTTGTTATTTATTTCATCGCTGCTGCTCTCAAATACGGTAAAGGAAAACGTCGTGACATGTGATATCTACCAACCCGCACTGGGCCCGCGTGGTGGATTACAGTCTACTCCCCTCTCATTGAGAGGAGGCCTGTGTCCCAGCAGTGGGAACATTATAGGCTGATGATGATGATGTGTTGGCGTGTGTACCCGGTAGATATCTACCACACTATTCTCAGTCCCTTATCTATATGACCAACAAAGCATATTTTATTAATTAAAATCCCAGCTTGAACTACTAACACAATATTAATGTAATCTCTCCCTAAGCCTGTCTTTGTTTTTCCATGTTATCTGTACATGGAGCTTATTATCTGGATCGGGTTACACAGCTGACGTTGATGGGGGTGGCTTAAGGAGATTATTATCAAGTAGATTCCTATGGTGTACGTTAAAAATAAGTATAGGAAGCAGTTCTTTGTGTTTGCGGAAGATATATGATGATTTTGGTATAGGTCTTTACGTTCATATAGCACGCAGAATTCAAAATTTCGCACTCGAGGAGCTCGTGGCTAAATAATAACAACCGTACGGGTCAATCTTTAAGGTTAAGCCGTGATTGCCGAGGTGGGCCGTGGATGGGTAACCATAATTACATACCGAGTTTCCTCCGTGACTCGGAAAGTACGTTAAGTTGTTGACCCTGGTTGTCATTTGTAGATCATTGAAAGTTGTTACAGGTAGTCAGTGGACTGAAAGTCTGACAACCAGTCTTACCAAGGGGCATCGTATTACCCTCGACCACATCCCACCGGCCCCTTTCTACCATCGGACAGATAGACGCACTGCAAGTAACCATCCCTACCTTGTTGCTATTATACCAATTCGCACTAAGCGTTTTCAAACGTCTTTCATAATGCGCACAGCAAAGGAGTGGAACCCTCTGCCTGCGTCTGTGTTTCCGAACGCTTACAATCCTAATCTCTTCAAAATAAGTGTGAATAGGCTTCTTCTGGATAAGCTCGTACCATCTTCGACTTTATTTCTGTCATTGACCTAGACTAAAGTCAAGAGCAAATCCACCTAAAAAAAAAGTGGCTACATGCCCCTCAAGACGGTTTTTTTTTCCAGCCACCACTGTTTCTCAAAAGACAGTCAGCTCATGTAGTATCATCATCATTATTCCCAGCCGGATTTCACCTACTGCTGGGCTGGGTAGTATACGCTTTTTATTTTTGTACCAAATCCTGTGCTGAATATTCCTGTAATAAAATGGATCGGGGTAAAAGCTGAGCTGAGCTGGGGGAGGCTGGCCTCAACAATATCGGCGGCCCATCTGGCCGTTGGCCCTACACCATTTCATTTCCCTGTCCGTGAAGGCCACTCGGCTGCAGCTTTACCCCACCCGTCATCACCACGCCTGCCTAGGTGATGTGTGTTACACATCTGCTTATATACTGTCTCATAATAATTACTTACATAATGTGCTAGGTATCAAAGTTTAAATGCAGCAAAGCAGAAAACAACATAACTTCCATGAAAAAAAATTACAATGGCAACAGAGTGAGAAAGAACCCGGACAAGATCGAGTCGGACTCGCCCACCGAGGGTTTCGTACAAATTCACTTTTTTTATGCGCGTTAATTAAATCATAAAAAAATAGAAAAAAATGGCTTGATTATAAATATATAGTTTTCAGATTTTTTCGTGTACTTACAAGTATAAAAGGATTTACTTGCCTCATAGTTCTAGGTCTACAGGATCTATGAAAGTGTCGAAATATACGTTTTTTACAGCATAAACGGCCGTATCTTTTTTCACTTTAACTTAGAAGTTTGATTTTTTCACAACGTGAAAGCACTGTAGACCTACATACATGATTTTCATTTGAACTCGATACATCCACGATTATCCGAGATAAAGGGTCTTGACATACAGACGGAAAACAAAGTGATCCAAGGGTTCCGTTTTTTCCTTATGAAGTACGGAACCCTAAAAAGAAGTTTAATCTAAGCGTAATAAACATCTACTTATAAACTTTGAGCGTAAAGTAAATAAAAAGTTTGTACGGCGGTAATGAGCCCTGTGATTGGTCCATAAACTTCCAATGTTCATTATATCGCTGAAAACTTTTATTGCTTCCGACACATCGGCAAATTACATGTTATGGAAAGTTGAATAAAATTGATATTGAAATAGCAAGTAGGTATGATACGTAACTTGTTGTTATCCGAGCGACGACGTAGTTGCGCCCCAGTTGACTGCTGAATATCAATGACAAACCTCCAATAAAATTGTTCAGATGCATTCAGTTAAATAAGACGCTGTTCCCTACTTTGAGAAAAGAAAAAGCTAGACAGATCATTATCATCTGCCTAGCCTTTTCCCAACAGTGTTGGTGTCGGCTTCTTGTCTAACCGGATGGAGCTGAATACCACATTTGACATGAAGTGGCTGTCTATCTGACCTCCAAATAACTGGGTTAGTTAGTACTAGGTAGGTACCTAATACGATACCGTGTTGACGTTTGACAGAACTTTCAGGCCAGTGACAACCTGTAATGACTGTCAAAGATCTTCTATTGACAGCCGGGACCAACGGCTTAACGTGCTTTCTGAGGCACGGAGGAAACTCGGTATATTTAGGTGGTCACCCATCCAAACCAACCCAGAAAAACGTGAATAAGCGCGATGGCATCGCGATAGTAGCGATATAGATTCGTAGTTCGCGACCCAAGTTACACATCCAGCGACAGCAAAACGTCTGTATCGCGGCTGTTTTGCGTTTGCATCGCTACAAAAAGTTGCGGTGGGCGAGGTCTATTAAATGTACGATTGCAAGATACAAGTTGAGAAAGTTTAAATCAAATTCGCTAACCACGAAAACTTTATTTCTAGAACTAGCTAAGTAACTGCAATTTAAGCAACTGCAAGTGGATGCAGTAGGGTTGCCGCTTATAAGGGTATACTTAGTCAATAGAATCATTTCAAAGTGTTTTTTTAAGTACAACGGACCTTACAAAAGAAAGAAAAAAATAATCAAAGTCAATTTTTTTATTGCGAAGTAAGTGTACAATGTTGTTGTTATTTTATGTTGGTACTTAAGACTTAACAGCCTTTTACAAGCATTGCAATTATCATTCGTCTGCCCATCGGTATCATTCTAAATTAGCATGCATTAAATATTTTTATTACTTATTAATTATTTCCTGTATATTAGTACAATTAAATTGAGAAATTTTATTTATGTCAAAATTAAATGTCAATCGTTAAGAATTCAATACAACTATTCATCAATATTTATGTCATCCGTTTCAGGCAGTACAAATTATAATTATGATTGTAAATGAAGGTAAATAGGATAGACTAATCTTATTTTGTTTTTATAGGACAGATCGCCACTTTTGTACATGAGAGAAAATCATTATTTTAAGCTAGACTCTAAATATTCTTTTACTGAGTAGAAACATTTTTGGATTTGGAATAGTTTTAACCTTTTTTGGAATATTGTTACTGATTTTCCAGTTTTAAATGTGTAAATAAGCATTTGAATAACAGACTGCCTCGTCGATCTATGGTCGCAAGGGCGACAGCTGAGCATAAGATCTGGGTTCGATTCCCCGGTCGGGCATAGTTATTCCATGAAGAATTTCTAAGTCAATTGAATTAAATTTCAAAGTCAAGACTTATTGGGTTTTTCAGTCAGTCCGAATTTGAGCCCGGTTGTTGGCAAGGCTAGCCCCTATTACATGGGACTTTAACATAACTGGTGAAATGTGAGTGTGCACCATGTGTGTGTAGGTTACACCTGTGCCTATCCGCTCGGGGATTAAAAGTGTGAAGTTATGGATTATCCAAAATTATTAAAACACGTATAAATCACCCCGGAAAACCAGTGTAGTAGTCCAAACATTTGTAGATTTTATTTAAGATGTGCACTTTGTAGGAGTTCTTTCTAGCGTCAAATGAAGTGGCCAGTCTGTGAAATGATTTGTAGAGTTAAAATCAAATATTAACATAGAAATTGAATGTTTTTTTTTTCATTTCTAAGTTTATTTTCGAGTAGCTTTCCGGCGCAACTTCGTTTGCGTCACATTTTCCCCGTTTTCGCAACATTTTTCATTGCTGCTCCACTCCTATTGGTCGTAGCATGATGATATATAGCCTTCCTCGGTAAATGGGCTATATACCACTGAAAGAATTTTTCAAATCGGACCAGTAGTTTCGGAGCCTATTCAATGCAAACAAACAAACAAAGAAACAAACAATCAAATCTTTCCTCTTTATAATATTAGTTTGGATTAAATGAATGGCGTACATTTTGTATCTGTAATTGCACACAAGAGACATCCCTACCAACATCTCAAACGGTTCTTTTTGCACGTGTTCTTGGTTAATGAGCAGGAATATTTGTTACTATTACAGGGGGCTGTGATCTGAAACGTTCCTCAATTAGCATACCATTGTTTAGATAGAGCTGTAATGGAGGTTTTTTCTTTCAATTACGCAAAACCGTTTAATTTTACTTGTAGGTAACGAAGTACTTGCTTTTTACGATATATATATTATTTGATAAACGACTAGAAAAAAGAAGGGTTTTCGTATAAATTACTGTAATGAGCGGAGTACTATGAGAAACGTCTAAGTAACTGTATCTAGGTATGTAAAAATACCATTATACCTATACGAAGGAATTCCCAAGGACATTTTCTTACCAATAGATGGTAATTTGCACTCTTCTCGTGAAAAATGCACATAAATTTAACCGCAACTTCCTCAAAAGAGTGAATAGTGGTGCAATGCAAAAGTTGGACGAATATTTTGTAGCATTCTTGTATTGCTTTTCTGTGGCAAATTGAATTCTTGCATACAAGCTGATGCGGTCACCTCGAGAGTACGAAGTGCTTATGTAAATGTAATGGTCACGAGACAGGGACCTGTGTACCTGTATTTGGACGCCATCTTTGTTTTCGTGTTACGAGAAGATTTTGTTTTACTGAGGTTTATATTGTTGAATGATAGTTGGTCACTTTGATGTGAGTTTTGCTGTGTGGTTATTATTGGTGAAGGCATCATCATCTGCCTTTTCCCAAACTATGTTGGGGTCGGCTTCCAGTCTAACCGGAGGCTGCTGAGTACCAGTATTTACATGAAGCGACTGCCTATCTGACCTCCACAACCCAGTAATTGGGTAATACGATACCCCTTGGTAAGACTATATGTCAGACTTTCGGCTTCTGACTACTCGTCAAAGATCTCCAAATGACAGACGGGACCAACGGCTTAACGTGCTTTCCGAGGCATGGATGAAATTCGGTGTGTAGTTATGGTCACCCATCCACGGACCAACCTCGGCAAGCACGACTTAACCTTAAAGATCGGCCCGTGCAGCTGTTATTATTTAGCTACGAGCTCTTCGAGCTGCTTGGTGAAGGTACCGAACGGAATTTACCAGCATCATCATCATAATTCTTTTGCCCATATTCCAATTTATGTGGAGTCGGCGCAGCATGTCTTTTTCATCCATATCTCTTTATCGTCATCTCAGCAGTCCACCTCCTTTCTAGCCAAATCATCCTTCACCCAGTCCATCACAGTTTCTTTGCTCTTCCTCTACTCTTATAGCTATCTACATTCATACTCAACATTTACATTTATAAGTGTCGAAATTCTAGACTATCTTTTATCCTCTACAGAATGCATTTGCAAGTCTTCCTTTTGTGCTCACTTAGTGAGCAAATTTCGTCTTTGTAGACCCAGTGGCTGAGCGTGTCTGACAGCAATTTCAAGATTTTTCAGTAGATTTTTTTAGTTATTTATGTAAAACATGACAATATAAAATTGATATAATTTTAACCCATCATTGAACTGTACCAGTATTTTATGTTTATAGGTCAAAATAAATAGTACCTAGGCAGCTGTGATTAACCTAATGTGACGATTTAAATATTTACCATTACGATAAACTTTCCTTGAATGCGTGAGATAAATAACTAATTAATGTTACCCGAAGTAATTTAAATGAAATTTCTAACATAATTTTAGGTTGACGTTTATTTATATCCGAGGAATTTATAAGTTTCCAACGATATCAAGATTGAACGTCGCACGAACCAATTATACAGCTCATTAACGACGAACAAGTTTTAATGTTAATTAGGTATTTGAAAGAAAATAATTTTATGAATCGGTATTGGACATCAGTTGGACATCCTGGGCTTGCACTGAGAAATTACAAGGGACACATTTTTAATGAGTGTAAAAGTACCTATCCTAAACGGAGGCGACAGGCACTTGTTCTCCTCAACATTGCGATATTTTTTTTGTTCTGGACCATACCTGGGGACCTTTTAGTTACTGAGATATTTTAAAATTCAAATTTCTGATGTTATTACTTTACATCAAATATAACTTTACTCCGTACTTTTCAATGCATCAATCAGCACAATGTTTTGAGTGAGTTACATTGAGTCCTACTTAACGATTTTTCCCCCAAAAACAAGTCAATAATTTTTGCGTAAAGTTACTTACTTCTATGTAGGTACAGCATGATTGATTCACGGCATCGTGAAAGGTCCGCTTACACCTTATGTTTTACCAGACCTAGACATGTGGCAGTCGGTTTCAAGGGGTTTAGTATTTCTACAACGACTTTCAACAACCATCTTCCAGCCCTTGTCCCATTTTATTTGGGGTCGGCGCAACACGTCTCTTTCTTCCATTCTCCTCTGTCATTCGTCATGCTACCATTTACTCCTTTTTCATTCATATCATTTTCCTCACAATCAATCCATATTTTCTTTGGTCTTCCTGTTCTCCTCCATCTATCCACATTTACATTCATCACTCTTTTAGTCTCATGTGTTCCACGACGACTTTCAACAACATTGGACTTAAACTTATGACAATTCCATACATTTTTGACTTTGCCACAATCATTATCGCTGATAAAATTTCACAGGCCCTTCGAGAATCGAATTAAGGACTATAACGCTCATAGTCATTAGTCTTAACTTTTGCGACCACGGTGAAATCTGGAGATTAATATTATCCGCCCCTAAGACGACCCAATCACCTATATTTTACAAAAATCCCCCAATTTTAATAACAAAACAGCACCTGCAAACTTATTTTAAGCCACATCGTTAACTACTCACATGAATAGACCAACACATCCCTCACGTCTACCACTAAAGTATTAACGAGACTCCTCCGCATAAAGTACTGCTACTTACTTTAAAATTCCAAAATATACAGAATTAATTCCGCAAAGTAACTAATGCACATCACAACCGCGAAGTTCCCTGGGGATCACTCACGAAATTTCCTGTTTCAGAGGTGCAAAACAAGCGGGCACATTGAAGCGGCGCCTAACGATGCCAACGTCAACGCCATCGCATTGTGAATATTGAATGAGCCCCACTCTTATTTGAATGGGCGATAGTACTTGGGCATGGAATAGAATAGGTACAGAAAGCTCCCATGCAAAGAGACGCATCTTATCCAATGATACCCAAACTTATTTTTATTAAAACCAAAATTATTCTTTACTATGAGGGCTCTCTCATGACTATCAAGGCTCCACTGACTCAAGACTTTTTTAATGCTTGGCAAAGACTATTTTTTGCCACGTATTTAAATATTTTTGTTTAATGTTCTATAAATTAACGCAGCTACCTTGTTTTTTCAATACAATTTCACGAAACAATTACTCAAATGTTTACCAACGCCCTTCTGTCAACTTCATTTCAGATCTAAAATAACCTTGTAGCTCTGTTCGAAACCGTTGTTACACGGTGATTTCAGGCTAAAATGGAGAATTCAATGCAGGTCGTCAATACGCTTACACTCGCTGTAGGTACCTGAAGTGTTTCTGTGAGTGCGTGTATTTTCGCACCTTGTATGGAGCCGCACTTCTGCACTTATCTATTCTGTGAAATCAGTATCGGTACTTAGGGTATCGGCCGTACTTGGGTAACGGTACTTATTATTAAAACAGGGAAATGGAAACGAATCTCAGATGTAATGGAACCGGAGGAGTTTGATTTGTGTTTTACAAAGTGTTTTCTTCGCGACTTGTTTAAGAGGTTTTCAGTGTGAAAGGAGAGATGGTTAATAGATTTTGTAAATCTCCTTTGTTTTTCGCGTTACTGAGATATCTCTTCTCGGTATAATTACTCTGAATTATAACAGCGATGACAGTTCTAATCTCGAAACCGAAAATTGCTTCGGATAATTCCACGAAAATTGGAATATCCCCACTCTTTGAATATAATGTTCAATAACAGCATTTTAATGGTGACTGGACCCGTATGCATAGCTGCAAGTCTGATACAAAGGGAAGCGGACATAGTTATATGTTTTATTTTAATAAAAAAAAAAGAAAAAGAATTCCTACAGTGGGGAAAAATTTAAAAACATTTAAACAAGAAAGAATGTTACCAACATAGTTTTATAAGTGTTAATAACAACAATATGAGTATGTCGCAGTTAGATGATTTTATTTCGTTAGACTCGATCATCATGTGGGCAGAACACGGGTTTCGTGCAATGAAAACACACACACACTGTACACTGCTTTTATCGAACTAACAAATTACTTGAAATTACAATCCAACACAATAACACTAGGCACCATGAATCGGGTTACAGTTTCGGGACGTCTTGACTCCGCGGTGGTCAGACACAGACTGTCCTCCCCGCAGCGAGCCAGAAACATCACGACTCTGTAGTAAGCACGCTTAGGTGTGGGTAGACTTGTAAGTTGGTCGCTTGATGCCACCTTTGGCGCGCTTTCGATTCATTTTCTGTCCGTACTATTGACCGGATCCGACACGGCCATCCTGCTTGCACTCGTCCTCGTGTGATGGTTACCCTGCAAACAAATACTCCACAACAGAATTTTGTTCAACTCGGTCACTCCTGACCAAACTTTAGATTCAACGGGGTGGTAGAAATAAGAACATTGTAGAAATAGCCGTTTCGTTTTAACCGAATAGATGGGAAATAATCGAAAATACAACAATGATGACCCTGGGCCATGTACCATAGTCGTTCAAATCAATCTTTAAAACTCTACTGCAACAAAAAAACTACCAAGCTTATAGAAACCCTCGAGTAAAGCCTCTAACGCCACGGCTCTCAAGCCGACCAGCAATCGCATTGGTCTCAAACATCCAGCGCATGGATCAAAACTAAAATTAGATCAAACAAACGATTAGGTCAATTAAAATGCAAGAGCAACCAAGTACCTCTTCATCCATCTAATCACCACATAAAGCAGGAATCTCATCCGTGGCCTATGGGCAACACTCAGGCCCTCCAACAAACCTCTGTTTGTTTTACTACGTTCCTCAAGAACGCCGAGTCCCACATGCATGACTCTATGGTCTCTACAAGACCCGACCTCCGCCAGAACCACCCGCGCACCGCGCATCTACGGACTACTATAAGCAGAGACCGACTTCTAACGGACTACGGCTACGAAATGGCTACTGGTACGGTCTGACCATCCGAACTAGATTCCACACTATCTCTCAACTCTAAATCATTTTCTTCAAACGGTACTTGGCCCTCGGGCATTCTCCTTAACCCATCATGCGCATACTTGTAAGTACGCTTAGAACTTAATTATCTCAATGTGTAGCGATTCTCTAGCACTTCGACTGGTACGTGACCCGCTGGCATCTTCCTAAGCCTACCGCGTGCGTATCTGTAGGTACGCTTAGAATTTAAAGCTTTCCGTGTTAAGGATAACCGTCTAAAACCTCGATCACTCTAAACAGACCTTTAATCTTTAACAACCCAAAATCACCAATCGCAAAACGTTTAATTTTGCCATCGTTTCGTCTACTCGGCACACTTGTCATGTTAAGCTAAGCTAACCCGTCGCGCCTATAAGAACCGTGTACCACTCTCGCTCGTCACCTTAGGTACCGGGTGCAATTCGGCTTGTACTTTACCGCAGTGAGACTTCGCTACTTAGCACGTAACGCAGCTATTTACGAATTTCAAACAAACTAAGAATTTCCCGGGAACTAATTATAATCGAAAAGCTTTTCAGTAGTCTTTTCAGCACCAAGGTGAACGATAAGACTCGTGGAAATTACTGATTACCGACCATCGGAGAGCACGAGCTAAATACGACAGGCATTAAGACCTACCATTGCGTTGAATATGACGGTGAAAGACGCCTGGACGTAGCACTGATTAAGTCTTGGCTAGTCATTGCTAGTTACATTCGTTGCGATAACAGTCAAAACCGATTGAAACTTGTTACCACTATTATGCCTCACCGAACGTACACAAAGGAGTTTCGTTAACGAAAACTCTCTTGCCAACATGTTTGCAACAAAACCCCGATTTAAAATCTCGCCACCTAACATGACGTCACTTTGTAAATAATTATCAAGCAAACATTGCAACAAAGTTTCGATAGGGTAATCGTTAATCACTACACAACATAAAATCTGTTCTGTACTGAATACTCGCGTCAGAACTATACTAGTCTTAGCAACAATCAATGCGACTAACAAGTTTCCCATAAAATTTCGATGGAAATCTTTCTATCACCAACGAGTATTCAGAATCAGAATAATAAGAAAACCGTAACAACTCACCCCTGTGTTGCAACGTGCCCGTAATGTTGCTTGTACGGTGCAGACATCGACGCGGCTCGGCACCCCGCCGTCAGCAGGCCCGCTGCACACTGCCAGCACTGCATGCCGCCACCGACGCACGTACGCCGGACGGCTACGTGAACTGGCATGACACTTTGGCGCACAGCAAGGGCTTCGCGGCCCTTTGTCGCTTGCCCGATGCCCGTAGCAGCCGGCACAGGCAGCGGCTTCTTCGTGCGACAATCCGCTTCGTTGAGTCCTGGTTTCTCCCTGGTCCGCAAGCATGGCCCTTGATTTGCGGTAGCGATGAACACTTGTGACGTTTTTCTTGCCCCCGTCATGGTCAGTGCGCAATATCTTTAGGGGTTCTCCTTTGGTTTGTCACTACTCAGGTCAATGAGGGTAGTCGTAAAAGTTACGGCGCACACGAATCTGGCCTTGAACAATTATTTAAACTTGTACCACGTCAAACCTGGATAGGTTCTCAGTGTTTCGCAAACATTTGTGCTCAAGGTACATCTAGAAATTCAGTAGTACATTTTGGAGGTACACCGTAGATGGAAAATCACCTTCGTTTTCCGAGGCACATCAACTAATGACCACAGTACACCAGTGTGCCGCGGCACACTATGTTACAGCACTGTTACACTATGTTACACTGTGTTACACTATGTTACACTGTGTTACACTATGTTACACTGTGTTACACTATGTTACACTGTGTTACACTGTGTTACACTATGTTACACTATGTTACACTATGTAGATGCGGAGCCCTTCAACGCCTTGCTTAACGTCCAAATAAGCTGGATTCCTTCCACTGTACTCAACACGAAAAAAATCAAAAGTCATTCATTCATATTAGCCTGATAATCAGCACTTTTTGAACGTCAAAATTACAACAGACAGTCCCCCAAAACGCCCGCCCTTCGCCACTTCCTAAGTGTTTTAGCTGGGAAGAAGAAGTGGTGGAACAAACTCCCCAGCAACACATATTCCGTCTGTTAGGTTTGAAGAACCAGATTCTACACAAAACAATGATGATGACGCATTAGTAGCGCGCATCGCACTCGGTGAAATGTGGGTATTCCATTAGGTATACTCTGCCTAACCCTTCGGAGATTACAAGCGTGATGATATGTTATGTTTTGTCGGGATCAAAATCCGCTAACACACTAAACAAAAACACTAACCGCAAACACTAGCTTGCTATTCACTGGCTGAGTTTTAGTTCGTATCGCGAGTGCAATTATTCGTTTTGCATTTCAAAAAGTAACCGTCACTGATTTTTATTGTCACTATTCTCGCGTGTAATTACATTAGCACGAATTGATCGCACTTCTGATGTCACAGTTAGATGATTTTATTTCGTTAGACTCGAATGGTAGCGATGAACACTTGTGACGTTTTTCTTGCCCCCGTCATGGTCAGTGCGCAATATCTTTAGGGGTTCTCCTTTGGTTTGTCACTACTCAGGTCAATGAGGGTAGTCGTAAAAGTTACGGCGCACACGAATCTGGCCTTGAACAATTATTTAAACTTGTACCACGTCAAACCTGGATAGGTTCTCAGTGTTTCGCAAACATTTGTGCTCAAGGTACATCTAGAAATTCAGTAGTACATTTTGGAGGTACACCGTAGATGGAAAATCACCTTCGTTTTCCGAGGCACATCAACTAATGACCACAGTACACCAGTGTGCCGCGGCACACTATGTTACAGCACTGTTACACTATGTTACACTGTGTTACACTATGTTACACTGTGTTACACTATGTTACACTGTGTTACACTATGTTACACTGTGTTACACTGTGTTACACTATGTTACACTATGTTACACTATGTAGATGCGGAGCCCTTCAACGCCTTGCTTAACGTCCAAATAAGCTGGATTCCTTCCACTGTACTCAACACGAAAAAAATCAAAAGTCATTCATTCATATTAGCCTGATAATCAGCACTTTTTGAACGTCAAAATTACAACAGACAGTCCCCCAAAACGCCCGCCCTTCGCCACTTCCTAAGTGTTTTAGCTGGGAAGAAGAAGTGGTGGAACAAACTCCCCAGCAACACATATTCCGTCTGTTAGGTTTGAAGAACCAGATTCTACACAAAACAATGATGATGACGCATTAGTAGCGCGCATCGCACTCGGTGAAATGTGGGTATTCCATTAGGTATACTCTGCCTAACCCTTCGGAGATTACAAGCGTGATGATATGTTATGTTTTGTCGGGATCAAAATCCGCTAACACACTAAACAAAAACACTAACCGCAAACACTAGCTTGCTATTCACTGGCTGAGTTTTAGTTCGTATCGCGAGTGCAATTATTCGTTTTGCATTTCAAAAAGTAACCGTCACTGATTGTTATTGTCACTATTCTCGCGTGTAATTACATTAGCACGAATTGATCGCACTTCTGATGTCACAGTTAGATGATTTTATTTCGTTAGACTCGAATGATGACATGTGGGCAGAACACGGGTTTCGTGCAATGAAAACACACACACACTGTACACTGCTTTTATCGAACTAACAAATTACTTGAAATTACAATCCAACACAATAACACTAGGCACCATGAATCGGGTTACAGTTTCGGGACGTCTTGACTCCGCGGTGGTCAGACACAGACTGTACTCCCCGCAGCGAGCCAGAAACATCACGACTCTGTAGTAAGCGCGCTTAGGTGTGGGTAGACTTGTAAGTTGGTCGCTTGATGCCACCTTTGGCGCGCTTTCGATCCATTTTCTGTCCGTACTATTGACCGGATCCGACAAGTATATAATGTGTTCGAATTAAATAAAACAATAAAGGGTTACTAGCATTGTAGCGGTCTAAAACAGTGGCTAAGGCACCGTTTGTCTGCGCCATACTTGCGCCTGATGAATTAGTGATACCACCAAGTTGCACGTTCGAGTGAAGCTATAAATCGTTTATCGTTTTACCAAGTTTTTTTACGCACACCCGCATAGTTTGACTTTTCACTTTTATAATTCCATATCTGTACACGGGTGCGTCGCCACGCAAAAATTCCAATAAATTGTTTAAATTACATATTTCGAAGATTAAAGTGTGAAGGACGCTCAGGAAGACCACTTCAAATAACAACGTCAGTTATCGTTTTCACAATTTAGTTTAATTTCACATTCACTCACACACATTAAAATAATTCAACATTGATATAATATTAAGCACTGAATAGTTGTAATAGTTATTTGAGACAACCTTTTTGTTGGGCTGCCGTCGAACGAATGTGTCACCCGCTATTTCAGTACTCCCCACTATAACTCCCTCTCTTTATCCTTATTTTGCCGCCAAGGAGATTGTTTAACGTGCGAGTCAATACAACTACTCTTAAAGTGTAACAGCTCGGCCATCCGTTCCACAACGAGTCCCTTCGTTACATGTTTTACTTTATTGTAGTGAACATTAAAAAATATAATTTACAAGATAATCATATAAAAATATTTTTCATAGAGATAACAATCATAAAATATTTTTCATTACATTTTCAACCATGAAATATTTTTCACTAACTTAACAATCAAAAAATGTTTTCAGCTTAATTTAACAATCATAATATCATTTTTCGCCTGAACAACAATCATAAAATACAGTTTTAACATTAACAATAACAATTCATGAAATATAACAATTCAAGAATCACTTCATATACCTTTACTGGAATCTACGTATAGTCCATGACATTAACCAACGCTTTCACATTAACTAATCTTTACCTACCACCAGTCCATGACCTTGACTGGGGTCATTAAGCATCATAACATGTACATTGTTCGGTTACCTTGACCAATGTAAATGTGTCTTTATGTATCATCATCAAACTTTCGTAATTTTACTCAACTTTAACGTGTGGTCCATGACCTTGACCAACACCTTCACGTTGACTAGTCTTCAACGTACCACCAGTCCATGACCTTGACTGGGGTCCTTAAGCATAACGTATACATTGGCCGGTTACCTTGACCAATGTATACGGAACTTTTGGAGACACAATGAACCATGACCCAGTCATTGTGAATCCCTTTAAATAAAATACTTTGAAATTTTGCTTTTTATAACTCTTGTATGCTTAATTCATGTTTCTTACTTATTTTCGTCCTCACTACATTCATCTTTCTCACTACATTCGTCTTTTTCACTACATTCGCCTGTCATGCTACATTCATCCTTCTCGTTACTTTCATCATCACTCATTGGGTCATTAGAGTCAGAAGCAGGATCAGTAAAACTAAGCCACGGGGATATCTTGTCTAGGGATACTACAGCTTCATAACGTCTACCTCTTTTCGTAAGTGGGGTATCCTCGATAACGAACCTATCATTAGGAAGGATTTTTTTAATTCTGTAGGGTCCTCTACATTTAGCCTCCAATTTTTTTGATTGACCCTCAATACCCGTAACCGCTCTAATCACCTTAACAAGATCTCCGGTAGTGAAAGAAACACCTTTTTTTCTCTTTTTGTCAAATCTTTCCTTATCTTTACTTTGTTGCTTCTTTATTAACTGTTCAACATCTGACCTCATTTTTAATAAATTGTTTTCCGAAGTTGGGGGCAGAATATCAGAGACGATTTCATTTAGTTTACCTTGCGATGGGTTTAAGACATTTATACCAAATAACAGTTCCGAGGGGGTCTTTTTGGTAGTCGCGTGCGGAGTTGTATTAATTCCTAACTGTATGTTTGTCAAGTGCTCATCCCAAAAGCCGTTGGGTTTATCGTGGTTCATCGCTCCTAACGCTGCTAGTATAGTTCGGTTGTAACGCTCTACCTGCCCGTTTGCACGCGGTGTAGCGACGGCGTTATAAATATGTTTAATTCCACTAGCTTTAATAAAGTCCTTGAAAGTTTTACTTGTAAAGCTACTTCCCTGGTCCGTAATGAGTCTATCAGGAGTACCGAAGTAACTAATATGTTCACGAAATACTCTTACGCTGGTGGCAGATTTTGTATTACGAACCGCCGTTAAATTGATGTATTTTGTAAATGCATCGATAATAACTAATATATATGTATTGCCACGCTTTGTTCTAATAAAGGGCCCTAAGTGATCAGCATGTATTGTGTGAAATGGTTTGCTGACTTTAGGGATTGGATGTAGCTCGCCAGCCTTTGCACCACTAGGCAGCTTATGATGAGCACATTCCATACATGCAGAAACATATTTCTTTACAAAGCGTCGCATCTTGGGAAACCAATATAATGACGATATACGCTCTAGGGTTTTTTCGAAAGCAAAATGCCCGACATCGTCGTGGTTATTTCTTAAAATCTGCCACCGTGCTCCTTTGGGTACAACCCAACGTAAATTGTCCTTGTCGATTATCCGATAAATTCGTCCATTTTTATTTTTATAATTATTATGTATGTCTGCCATCTCTTTAGTTTTAGGATCGTTTAGAATTACAGAAATACGTTTAATCTCATCGTCGGCTTGTTGGACAGTTGTTATCCAGTCTTCTGAATTAATAGCAAGGACATCTAAGATATTACTATCGTTATTACCATGATCGCTTTCGATGGGGGCCCTACTAAGAGCATCGACATGTGCCATTTTATCACCTGACCTAAACTCAATTTCGCAGTCGAACTCCTGAAACTGTACCCACCATCGAGCAATACGCGGTATCAAATCGCGCTTGGTCAATGTTGTGCGCAGGGCATTGCAATCAGTGATGATTTTAAATTTTATGCCTAATAGATATACCCGGAATTTGCTCAGCGAGGAAATAACAGCAAGTGTTTCGAGCTCGAAAGAGTGTAATTTTTGTTCGTCAACGGTCGTTTGTCTACTATAATAAGCCACCGGCTGCAGAGAACCAGCCTCACCCATTTGCATGAGGATACCAGCGATACCTGATTTACTAGCATCAGTATGAAGCTGAGTCTCTGCATCCGGTCTATACAATGCCAAAACAGGGCGTTCTATTAAACATTTCTTTAATTGTACAAACGCGTCAGACTCTTCCTTACTCCATTTCCACACCTGATCTTTTCGCAAGAGGCCCGTCAAGGGACGTGCTATGGTAGCAAATCCTCGGACAAACTTCCTGAAGAAGCTTGCTAATCCAAGAAATCTCCTAATTTCGTGTACATTTTTGGGAACGGGAAATTTTGACACAGCTTCTATCTTAGATGAGCCTGGTCTTATGCCAAATTTGCTAACTTCAAACCCCAAATAATCTATTTTACTAAAGAAAAAGTTACACTTGCTCATTTTTAATGTTAAACCACCTTCTCTTAGTAATTTTAATACTTCTTCTAACCTGATAATGCCTTCTTCAAATGAGCTAGCCGGGATTAATACATCGTCCATAAATATAAGCGCGTACTTTGCGTGCGATTTTTGTAATATTTTGTTAACAGTGCGCTGGAAGACGGACGGCGCATTTACCAAGCCAAAAGGCATTCTATTGTACTCATATTGGCCATCAGGCGTTACAAAAGCTGTTTTATCGCGGGAATCTTCGGCAATAGGGATCTGGTAGTACCCTGAATACATATCTAATGTAATGAATAGATTACTGCCAGCTAACATATCTAGTTGGTCCTCTATCCTAGGTAGTGGATAGTGCTCTCGAATAGTTTTTCTATTAAGAGCACGATAGTCCACGCATAGTCGCTTCTCACCCGACTTCTTACTAACCAAAACGATAGGGCTTGCGTATGGAGAATTGGACTCTCTAATAATATTTGATTCTAACATCTCCTGAACCATTGTACGTACGTGTACGCGTTCTGTTTGTGACAGTCTATAAGGGCGATAAACAACTGGTTCCGAATCCTTGAGATTAATCACCATTTCAGTAGTTGTAGTAAACCCCAAGTCTTTTAAATGCGAAGAAAAGCAATCTTTATATTTGTCTAGTAATTGTTTTAGAATTTGTATTTGTTCAGATGTAATATTATCCCCACACTTAAATGGTGATTCATCCAAGTTGCCTTCATGAAATTCCCGAATGGTATTAACCTGCAGGCCTCTATCTACATTAAGACCACGTGTTACTAATTCGTCTTTTCGAATAACTATATTTTTATTAGTAATATTTTGTATAAGGATATTCCCAAGACCCAACTTCAATTGATATTCACCTGGCAATAAATAATGTTCTGAACCGGGACAACCTCTAAATGTACCATGAATATAAACTTGACCGGTATGATCATACGGATACTTTACAGGGATTGCTTTAAGATCACCCGGCGCGATATTTGTATCGGAGAGGCTAACTAGGGGAAACTTGACGCTTTCACTGAGTGAGGTTTCCACCTTTTGAAATATTACATCAGTGGCAGTCTTAATTATTCTTATAGACGGCCTCTCCGTGTACGTGTGGCCCAGCAACACAGGGACATTTATAAGTTCGTCATCGACTACTAGTACTTCCACATCATTTTGCACAACTCCCTGAATTTCAATAGTAACATAAGCCAAACCTAATGGTTGATATGGTACATTACCTAAACCTTTAAGCAAAGGTGTTTGTACAGTTTGCCATTTTATCCCTAATTTACGAGCGTCACTATGTCGGATTAGAGTGCCATCGCTTCCGAGGTCAACATGACATTCTATAAAACTATCATTCAACTTTATTGGCATCTTATATTTATAGTTTGATTCTTGAGTACTATTAATTTGCATGACAGTTTTAGTCGAAGGTTCGGAAGCGTCACTCCTATCCTTTTTATTTGGACAATTTTTCTCCAAGTGCCCTAACCAATTACATTTGGTACATTGTATTTTAGGCTTAGTGCATTTAAAGAATGGGTGCCCTGTTTCCTTACAGTTGTAGCATACAACGCGATTGTACCTAGAACTCGATTGGGCATTATTAGGGTTAGGTAATACCTTTTGTGTGCTTTGAGTAACTGTACGTTTGTCTTTGTCCTTATTCTTTGAGTTATCAGGAACAACTTTATCTAGGCCAGATTTCACAGTCTTAAAAAACTTTAAAACTTGTTCAGGTTCCGCAAACTCAACCGCTTGAGCACCTAACCTAACTCCACGATCGTCAATACCAGCTATTAAACAATCAACGGCACGTTTTTCAGCAATATTACAACGGTTTAACAGGTTCATTTTGGAGTAATAATATAATTCTAACGATTCCCCGTATCGAACTCTCAAACTTAACATTTCGTTGAGTAAATCTGCATAATTTTCGCGGGTTGGAAAAGATTCTTTAAGTTTATGTTTCCATTCCGCCCAGGAGAACAGTACTGTAGGTAATCCCTGATACCAAGATTAGGCTACACCACTTAACTTTGGTAAAGCATAATGGATCAACTGCCTATCGTTCCATCCATAAATGTGAGCACATTCTTCAATCTTGTTAATCCATGCATCCATCGTCTGTTCTTTAGACATTGGGTCGTATTCGGGAATAACGTTATGGAGAACCGGAAACTTATCACGTTCACCAACATTCTTCACATCTTTCATAATTTCAACAAATTGTTTTAACAACATGTTTTGGCTATCGTACCTGCGAGAACGTTTTGGCCTACGTTCACTTCCAGTAGAAGAGCTACTACTAGGCTCCCGCCGCTTTTCCTGTCGCCGGCGACTTTCTCGGCGGCGACGAGATGCTCGTTCGTCATTACTGCTACTAGAGCTGCTCGGCGGGCGTCGACTGCTTTCATGGCGACGACCTCTTTTTGAAGCCCTCGGTACCTCCGGTGTGCCACTTCGGGTTGCTTTACTTCTTGGCATATTTGTCTAGGGCTCACAAAAATATTGCACTATTTAGAATTATCTCTGAAATGGGTAGACCAAATTATTACATTAAGGATATTTACCTTTCCAATTATTCATTATTACGTAGTTAAATAAGCGTTCAGATATGCTATAAATTCAATTATTCAAATTGAACTGTTCACATAACACTTAATGTTAAGGGTGGGTATTCAATAAGGTTTTAAAGAAAAAAAAAATAATTCGACATGTAAAATAATTAATTGCTGCGTAGGGTATATAATTTCCAGGTTTAAAACATGATATCACTAGCTTTATCAACCGTAAGATATGTTGTGAACTCTTGTCATTAGGCCGTAAGTATAACGGTTTTTTCACCTCGCACAAACAAAAAATATAAAATTCCTATAGTTCGATCAATAACGAGCTAATTATAAAAAATCAGAAAAACTTACGTTTAATTAGGTTACTTTTGGCGTAGGGAGGGCAATTTACAGGTGTAATTGCCCAATAATCACACTTCTGAGATGTGAAGGACGCTCAGGAAGACCACTTCAAATAACAACGTCAGTTATCGTTTTCACAATTTAGTTTAATTTCACATTCACTCACACACATTAAAATAATTCAACATTGATATAATATTAAGCACTGAATAGTTGTAATAGTTATTTGAGACAACCTTTTTGTTGGGCTGCCGTCGAACGAATGTGTCACCCGCTATTTCAGTACTCCCCACTATAACTCCCTCTCTTTATCCTTATTTTGCCGCCAAGGAGATTGTTTAACGTGCGAGTCAATACAACTACTCTTAAAGTGTAACAAAAGCTGCATTTGAAGAAACTGAGGTTTTTTAATGTTTAAAACTTCCAAATGTCCACTATCAGACATTAATTGGCGACCGTGACAGGACATTTTTGCAAAATTCGGATCGAGTACCTACGAAGACAAAGAATTCTCATCAAAAGGAAATCTACCAAAGATTCATCGTGGAGGACTACAGACGCAAGAACACTATTATAGAAGACAACTAAGCCAGCCAGGTCGGTCAGCACTACGCACCGCGCCCAGCCTTAGCTTCGAACGACGCCACGTCGAGGTTCACCGTCAGCCTGCCACGCCAGTTCGAGGATTCCGTCAACATCTGCGAGCAACTCGTGTACCTATTAGTGCCACAGCCACCAGCGAGGACCAGTGTAACCACAAGCAACGGTCTCGCCTATCAGTTAAGTACCTTTCCTATAGTTTATCCTAATACCCAAACCTATTTTCCTACCAGAAGGGTCGCTGTTTGGTACATTCCATTTGTGTATTTCAATCGTTAACCGATATATCTAGGTATTTTAAAGATTATTTCAAGTAAATAACCAGTACATATCCTAAAATAGTAAAATTAAAATCCATTATTCAGTGTCAAGTACCCACGTAGTCATTTGTAAAATTGTAGGGTAATTGAATCCAATAATTAGTAATTTTATTCCCGTTATTTCTTTCTACTAGGTAATCTGAGGACCCAAACTTAGTCGTCCTCCCAAAAGTACATGTAATTTTTTCTAGTTCACACTATTTCAAATATTTTCGGCCGACTATTTCAGCACGCTGTCTGCCGCTGCCGGTTAGCGCTAGCCGCGTTCGGGTGACGTCAGCTCCTCGTAGGCGCCGAGCCGCCGCCGCCACGCCGCGCCGCTGCGCTGCCGCGTGGCTGCGTTCGGTACCCAAGTGCCGCCGAAGGAGTATCAGATAAGAATTCTACTTTATTCCTTCATTTGGTATTAGTGTGTTACTGTTTAGATTACCCAATCAAGTATAACTATTTTTCTAAAGTGCTCAGTGGCAGTTTATCGTTTGTGGTTGCTACTATTAATTATTAATAAACAAGATGTCTTTAAGCGAAGATAAAGACAGTAATGCAAAACTATTGAAGGAACTATTTGCTAAACGTAGCTCGGTTAAAGGTCGTTTAACGAAGTTTAAAAAATATTTAGATGTAATTTGTTCTTCAAAATTATCAAAAACTCAAGCGAAAGAGTTAGAAATTAATGTTGGTAAAATAAGAGCTATGTCTAGCAAATTCGATGAACTACAGGTTCAGATTGAGGTCATCAATTGTGATAATATGGAATCCGAGATCGACGAACGTGATGAAATTGAACAGATCTTTACTTCACATCTTGCAATTGCTGAAGAGCAACTGGATAAGTATAAGAATACTTCTCATGAATCTGACTTGCACAATTCATCACAATGCCATCACGATCAGTCATCTCAATGTCATCATATTGATTTCAAATTACCACAAATACAAATTGCAAAGTTCGATGGCGCTTATTTCCGCTGGCTTGAGTTTCGAGACACCTATTTGTCGCTCATTCATAATAATGAGCGCATCAAGCCTATTCATAAGTTCCATTATTTAGTATCGTATCTCGAGAATGAAGCCGCGCGAATTATCTCTAACTTAGAGATTTGTGAAACTAACTATAAAACTGCATGGCAGCTTTTGTGCGATCGTTACGATAACAAGCGCCAACTTATAAATCAACACCTCAATTCATTGTTATACTTCGAATCATCCCAGCAACAGCACAAACGTGAATCAGACAACGTAGTTGACCACGTAACAAAAAACTTGCGAGCATTGTCAAGCTTAGCTAAACAAGATGAATTGCTTGACATGATAATCATCAAAATTCTTATACCAAAATTAGATAGTCGTACTGCCATGAAGTGGGAAGAACATCGGAATAGTTTGTCCGATCTCCCTGCTCTAAGAGATTTCAATAAATTCCTAAATGATCGCGCTGATGTGTTACAAACTATGTATCAAAACAACTCTGATATACCCAAGGCAACACAATCACGCCAAAATAATAATAATAATTCTCCTAGTACTAAATCTTTTTCATCTACAGTTCAGAACACCGGCTCTGTCACTAAGCAGTGCGTCGTCTGTAAAGGTGACCACTGGATATACGACTGCCCTACCTTTCTAGCGAAGGGTGTTCAGGAACGACGAGATGAAGTATTTAAGTTGTACTTATGCTCCAATTGTTTACGTGCTGGGCATCGTGCACGTGATTGCAAGATGGGTCCCTGTCGTGAGTGCAAGCGTAGGCACAACTCACTCTTGCACTTACCTAATTCTAACGATACTAGTACAAGCAATGCTAGTACAGTCAGTAGTAATAATACTAATACAGATCGCAGTCCGACTGAAATATCAGTAAATAATTCAGTTAGCAATAATTACATAGAAAATCATGTTCTTTTGTCAACAGCTATGGTTAATATTATTAATCCTCAAACAAACAAACAATTTCGAGTGCGTGCTTTGTTAGACTGTGGAAGTCAGTCCTCATTCATTAGCCAGTCACTCATGAACAAGTTGTCATTACAGGTATGTGCTATAAATACCATAAATGTAATTGGTATAGGCAACAACTTAGCAGAACATGTAAACAAAAGTTGCATTGCCCGATTAAATTCTTTTAACAATGACTATAGTGTCGTACAATCATTTTATGTATTAAACCAATTAACAGGTGCTATTCCTAAACAATACATAGATATTAGTAAATTAAACATTCCAAGGAATATACAGTTAGCTGATCCTAATTTTAATCAGCCTTCGGCTATAGACGTCTTGATAGGTGCGGACCTATTTTGGGACCTATTAGGATGTGATCAGCTAGCATTAGGTCATAACATGCCCAAGTTACGTAGCTCAAAGCTAGGTTGGCTCGTTGCCGGCCCTATTTCTCCAAGTTTAAGGAATCGTTCGTCACCTAAAAGTATTCCGTGTCATGTTTCAATTAGTGATAGTGACGAATGCAATAATTCCAATATTAATTCTCAATTGACAAAGTTTTGGGAACTGGAGCAGGTTCCAGATAAGCAATATTTTAGCAAAGTTGAGCAGGCATGTGAAAATCATTTTCATCGCAATACTTACCGTTTAGAATCGGGTAGATTTTGTGTTAGGCTGCCCCTAATTGATACTCCAGATTGTTTAGGAGATTCTTACGCAATGGCTAAGAAACGTTTGTTGTATTTAGAAAAACGTTTCCGTAAGAATCCAGAATTAAAGTTACAATATTCGAATTTTATTCGTGAATATTTAGAGCTAGGGCATTTAGAGGAATGTCCGACTATTAATCCCGTTCCATCCTATTATCTTTGCCATCATGCAGTGTTTAAACAAAATAGTGAAACGACAAAGACTCGTGTTGTCTTTGATGGATCGGCACGAACTTCCTCAGGTTTCTCTCTGAACGACCTACAGATGGTCGGCCCCAACGTTCAAGACTCAATCTTTTCTATTTTGATTCGAGCTCGCCAGTATAAATATATTTTGACAGCTGATATTGAAAAATTCTTTAGAATGGTAAATCTAGACGAAAAGGATCGGAACTTACAATTAATACTTTGGAGAAGTGACGAGTCCAATCCTGTCAAAACCTTTCGTCTTAAAACTGTAACTTATGGTCTCGCAAGTGCTACATATTTGAGCACCAAGTGTTTGTCAGTATTGGCAGAGGATTGCGATGACGAGCTTATAGGTAATATTATTAAACACGACCATTATGTCGATGATTTAGTCACTGGATCCAACAGTGAGTCTGAGTTACTATTCATTCAACGCAAGGTGTCGGACACTCTAAGTTCTGGTGGGTTTAAACTACGTAAGTTCAGATCGAATTTACCAAGCATTTTATCATCATCAGTTATTGATCCAAATGATAAGGTTAGTTTAAGTGAATCGACTAATACTTTAGGATTAAATTGGGACCCCAAAACCGATACTCTTCAAATATCAATCAAGATTCCCAATAAAAATGATGTAGCTACCAAGCGATCGATACTGTCTGCATCATTCAAGATTTTTGATCCTCTTGGAATCCTCAGTCCATGTGTGATTATACCTAAAATGTTACTTCAGTCCTTATGGCTCAATAAAAGGGACTGGGATGAGCCAGTTAGTTCCGATATTCTGGAATCCTGGTACAAGTTCATCAACAATTTAAATTCTTTAACAGAGTTACAGATCCCGCGTTTAACACTATGCGAAGCTCCTAGCTATATAGAAATACATACTTTCAGTGATGCTTCTCAAGTCGCTTACGGTGCATGTGTGTACCTGCGGTCACACAACTTAGCTGGTCATGTTAAGGTAAACTTACTGTGTGCTAAGTCTAAGGTGGCACCGTTGAAGCCGACGACAATACCGCGTCTGGAACTTTGCGCTGCTCTATTAGCTGCAAAATTGTGCAAGACAGTTATCAGTTCTCTGAGATGTATGGTCAATCGCATCGTTTACTGGTGCGATTCTAGCGTTGTCCTCAGTTGGTTGAATGGTAATTCCGCAAGATTAAAAACGTTTGTAGCTAATAGGGTAGCCGAAATTAATGAACTTACCGATAGTTCATCGTGGCGCTATGTGCCGACTGATCAGAATCCAGCTGACCTGATCTCAAGAGGCGTAAGTCCAGATCAAATCATCAATCTTAATTTGTGGTGGTCAGGTCCAAACTTTCTAATAAAGCCGGAATCTGATTGGCCCTATTTGAACAAATTAATAGAGGAAACAGACTTACCTGAGATAAAATCCACTTCGACTGTTGTTCAGGAACCTGAAACCGGAATTCTAAAAATAGAAAGGTTTTCATCATTTTTGAAATTGAGACGCATTTTTGCGTACGTCAATAGATTTATACATAACATAAGACATAAATGTCCTAAAGACAAATTATTTGGTAAACTTACAGTTAGTGAATTAGACTCATCTTTTATTAGTTTATGTAAAATTGCTCAGCAAACTTCATTTGCTTTGGAGTACAATATTCTGTTTAAAAATAAATCGTTAAGCAGCAAGTCAACACTCTTGTCACTTTCACCCTTTTTGGACGATGACAAGGTAATGAGAGTCGGTGGTAGAATAGAATTGTCTAATCACAACTACACTCAAAAACATCCCATACTTTTACACGCCTCTCATCCACTCACCAAACTATATTTTACATATGAACACTTACACAACATGCATGCTGGGCCACAACTGCTGCTAGCCTGTACAAGAGAGACTGTGTGGACAATAAACGGTAGGCACTTGGCCCGCCGCACAGTTCATGCCTGTGTCAGATGTAGACGTATACAAGGTAAAACATTAACTCCCATGATGGGAAACTTACCTGCACAGCGCATCACAACTGACTTTCCATTTCGTACTGTTGGCGTTGACTTCGCTGGTCCATTCCTCACGCTAAATAAAAGAGGTCGAGGTGCACGATTAACCAAAACCTATTTATGTTTGTTCGTTTGTTTCCGGTATAAATGTGTGCACCTGGAAGCCGTCAGTGATTTGTCTAAAGTCGCGTTCATTATGACGTTACGCAGGTTTATATCGCGACGGGGCAAGCCAGCGGAGATATTTTGCGATAACGGCCGCAACTTTGTTGCAGCAGCTAAAGAGATTGGCAATTTTCTTAAAACTAATCATGAACCTGTAGTTGACTTTGCTACCAATGAAGGGATAAGGTTTGTGTTCTCTCCCACGTATGCTCCACATTTTGGCGGCATCTGGGAGGCGGGCGTTAAATCCGCGAAATACCACATAAAGCGCGTTATGGGGAACAACCATTTAACGTTTGAGGAGATATGTACTCTTTTCACACAAGTGGAAGCTGTGCTTAATAGTCGACCTTTATGCCCACTTTCTCCTTCCCCTAACGATTACCATTTCCTAACTCCCGGTCACTTTCTGATAGGGCGTGCCCTTAATGCATTGCCTGGTCCATCGCTCGAACACGAGAACCAGAGCAACCTTCAGCGTTACAAGAAGCTTGAACAAATTAATCAACATTTTTGGCAGCGCTGGCAAAAGGAATATGTAGCAGAACTACAGCAGCGCTCCAAATGGCGTACTAAGTCAGCATCCCTGCAAGTTGGAGATTTAGTTCTTCTCCAGGAGGATAACGTCCCTCCACTCGGTTGGCGAATGGGACGAATCAGCCGCCTGTTCCCTGGGACCGATGGCGTCACACGAGTCGCAGACGTGAAAACTACCAGAGGCTGCTTCAGGAGGCCTCTCACTCGGATCTGCCCCTTGCCTAACTCTTCACTGGATGAAGACTGAAGAAGTTGAAAGGAGTCTTTCAACGGGGGCCAAGATGTCTGCGCCATACTTGCGCCTGATGAATTAGTGATACCACCAAGTTGCACGTTCGAGTGAAGCTATAAATCGTTTATCGTTTTACCAAGTTTTTTTACGCACACCCGCATAGTTTGACTTTTCACTTTTATAATTCCATATCTGTACACGGGTGCGTCGCCACGCAAAAATTCCAATAAATTGTTTAAATTACATATTTCGAAGATTAAAGCTGCATTTGAAGAAACTGAGGTTTTTTAATGTTTAAAACTTCCAAATGTCCACTATCAGACACCGTTCATTACCTACGTCGCGGCGGTGAAGTGACTTGCGACTTGCGACTGCGCGCGCTTCACCTATTTCTGTCACTCGATACGTAACATCGGGGTGTCTTTTGAAATGCTGAAAGCAACTTTTTAAAATTTGTCTTCTACGCAGTCAAGCCGTTGGTCCCGGCTGTCATTTGTAGATCTTTGACAGTCGTAACAGGTAGTCAATGAGCTGAAAGTTTGACAACCAGTCTTACCAAGGGGTACTATATTACCCAGTACGAACTGGGTTGTAATGGTCAGATAGGCAGTCGCTCCATATAAAATACTGGTATTCAGCTGAAGCCGAACAAAGTTGGAAAAAGGCTAGGCAGATGATGTCTTCTACACAATCACTGTTGCAAGGCGCATGACGTTTCTGCTCTTACTCTCTTAGTTCATAATCAGAAAGAAAAGATAAACATTTCCGGCCAAACAATATTAATCAATACGAATGGGAAATCCAAACAACTTTTTTTATTATTTGATATTAACATAAAGCTTTATATCCTATCACCTATATGAGGGATAAACATTTTTCTTATAAAGACACGGATGAGGGTAGACAGTGAAGTGGCATATTAAATAATGTGACGTAAGGTAAAGAGGGATAATCCTACAAAGTCGTGCTACTTTATTGGACACGGCGTGTATAAAGCCGGCTGCTTTAGACCTACTTTTTATGGCAATCCCTGTTATGTTGGCTTTAATTATGTCATTACAGCAGTAGATCCATATTAAGCTATAAATAATCGGGATAATGCTGTTGTGTTCGGGTAATTAAGGATTAAATTCTTTAAGTTTTTAAAACATGGCTTTTGTAAGTTTAGTATTAAAGTAAAATGTCGTTTAAATGAGGAAAATCGGATAATAGGAAAGTAATACGATGAATGACAAACTCATTATAATACAAAATGAAGGATTTGTTTTTCAAAGAACCGCTTTTGAGTATCGAATTTATATTTTAAATTAAAGATGACTTTGAATGTTTGAATGTCTATTAAAGAAAAACAAATATTCATTTTAAAAAAAATAATTTATAGTAAGGAAAACTAAAACTTCTTCTGAAATAAATATTTCCGAGCTTCCATAAAATACAAAATATCTATTTGAGTTATATTAAAAATAAAATTATACGTTTTTATTAGACAGAGATACTAGAAAAAACTAATATCTACTTACCTATTTTCTAAATAAACTTGTCTTATATAAACATCGTTTTAACAATTTTATTTCTAGTCTGAGAACCGTTCAGAAAATACAAGTAGGTAAATTTATGAATTTCCTTTTAACTACAAAAACAAACTTGTTTTTAAACAAGTAGAGCTGTTCACCATCATTTAAATAATTTGTTTCAAAAGGTTTGTGAGAACAATACATTAAGAGGAAATGCTATAGCGGTGCTAAGCCCATACAATTTTTGTTCGTGCTATTATTAAAATTCGAAAATATGAAAAAAAAACCTGTACATAAAGGCATGGTAAGTATTAATATAGATTACATCTATCTATATATATAAATAAAAAGAGAAGGCCTGACTGACTGACTCATCAACGCCCAGCCCAAACCCTTGGACCTAGAAAGCTGAAATTTTGCACAGAGGTTCCTTTTATAATGTAGACAAGGAATAAGGAAGGATTTTTCGAAATTCAACCCCTAAGGGAGTTAATTAGGGGATGAACGTTTGTATGGAAACCGGTAATTTTTTTAAGTAAAAAGCATAAAAATTCACATACAAGTATCTGGTTAGAAATAAATAAATACGTATTTGAGCGTTTTTGAGAATCTACCCCCTAAGAGGGTTAGATAGGGGTTGAAAGTTTATATGTGGATTCCGTCATTTTTGAAGTAAGATGTATGAAATTAAATATAGAAGGTTATGAGTAAAAAAAAAATTATATGTATTTCGTAGTTTTTGGAAATTCAACCTCAAATAGGCGAAAAGGGGTGAAAATGTTAGTATAACAAAAATGGTCTGATCTGCTTGAAATTCACAATGTGTTTCTTGATTGAATTGATATACATGTAATTCAAAGTTTTTGGAAATTCCGCCCCTCAGACGATAGATTTTTTTATTTTTGTATTGTTGTATTATCACGTTTGTACGTACAAATACGCTATTAAAACTTCATATACATACTTCTAGGGGATCTGGGACATTTGTGCGAAAGACATTTGCGCGAAGGACACTTGCGGGAATCCACTTGCGCGACAGGCACTCCCGCGACTGGATACTGGCGCGACTCAATGGCTTCGGCGGGATCGCTTACAATAAAAAACCAGCCAAGTGCGAGTCTTACTCGCACACAGGGTTCCATAGCTCCAAACAATATAATAACAATATTCTGAACTGTCATTCATTAGTTAGTAGTATTAGTTAGTAAACTTCCACACAACCGCAAAACTAAATTTGTTTTTCATAGTATGTTTATGAAAAACAAAGTTACTGCTGCAGTTTGATGAAAAAGTCCCATATCTCAAAAACTAAACATCATATCTTATTGAAACCAATTTTCGTTGATAGTTTTTTTTACGTTCTACAATCCTAAATATTTTCAGAATTTTCCTCCTCTTACTTTAGAAATTAGAGGGGGGGGGACACACATTTTACCACTTTGGAAGTGGCTCTAGCGCAAACTATTCAGTTTAGAAAAAAATGACATGAGAAACATCAATATCATTTTTGAAGACCTATCCATAGATACCCCACACGTATGGGTTTGATGAAAATTTTTTTTTTGGTTTTCAGTTCTAAGTATGGGGACCCCCTTAATTTATTGTTTTTTTTTCTATTTTTGTGTGAAAATCCTAATGCGGTTTACAGAATACATCTACTTACCAAGTTTCAACAGTATAGTTTTTATAGTTTCGGAAATAAGTGGCTGTGACATACAGACGGACAGACAGACAGACAGACAGACATGACGAATCTATAAGGGTTCCGTTTTTTGCCATTTGCCTACGGAACCCTAAAAATGAGGTCAAAATGAAAACTCAAGGTGGCGCCGACGAAAACTTTTGGTTTTTTCTTCATGGGCGTCGTGTTCGTGGTTTTGCGAGTCGCTGGCAATGAAAACGAAAATCTAAGATGCTGGCGCCGAGGAAACTTTTTAGTTTTACTTCATGGGTCTCATTATCGTGGATTTCGGGGTCACTGATAACGAAAATGAGGTAAAAATCCAAAGACGAGACGGCACCGAAGAAAATTTACTATCTTTCCTTCACGGGTGTCGTTTTCGTGGTTTTCGGGGTCGCTAATAATAAAAATAAGGTCAAAAAGCAAACTTAAGAGGGCGCCGAGGAAAACTTTCGGTTTTTCTTCACGGGTGTCTTTGTCCTGACTGTCAGGATCGGTGATAACGAGAATGAGGTCCAATAAAAATACAAGATGGTGCCGAGGAAAACTTTCGGTTTTTTCTCCATGGGTGTCGTTTTCGTGGTTTTCTGGGTCGCTGGCAATGAAAATAAGGTCCAAATGAAAACTCAAGATGGCGCCGACGAAATCTTTTGGTTTTTCCTTCATGGGCGTCGTGTTCGTGGTTTTGCGAGTCGTTGGCAATGAAAACGAAAATCTAAGATGCTGGCGCCGAGGAAACTTTTTAGTTTTACTTCATGGGTCTCATTATAGTGGATTTCGGGGTCACTGATAACGGCACCGAAGAAAATTTACTATCTTTCCTTCACGGGTGTCGTTTTTGTGGTTTTCGGGGTCGCTTACAATAAAAATCAGGTCAAAATTAAAATTTTAGATGGCGCCGAAGAAAATTTTCAGTTTTTCTTTCACGGGTGTCGTTTTCGTGGCGTTCGGGGTCGCTCATAACGAAAATGAGGTCAAAATACAAAGACAAGAGGGCACCGAAAAAAAATTACTATCTTTCCTTCACGGGTGTCGTTTTCGTGGTTTTCGGAGTCGCTAACAATAAAAATAAGTCAAAAAGAAAACCCAAGATGGCGCCGAGGAAAACTTTCGGTTTTTTCTCCATGGGTGTCGTTTTCGTGGTTTTCTGGGTCGCTGGCAATGAAAATAAGGTCCAAATGAAAATTCAGGATGACACCGAGGAAAGCTTTCTGTTTTTCCGTCATGGGCGTCAATTTCGTGGATTTCGGGGTCGCTGATCACGAAAATGAGGTCAAAATGAAAATCCAAGATGGTGCCGAGGAATGTTTCTGTTTTTCCTTAATGGGTGTCGTTTTCGTGGTTTTCGGGGTCGCTGACAATGAAAATGAGGTCAAATTGAAAATCCAAGATGTCGCCGAGGTAAATTTTCTGTTTTTCTTTCATGGGTGTCGTTTCCGTGGTTTTCCGGGTCGCCGATAGCAAAATGAGAATTTTCTTCGGCGCCGTATTGGATTTTCATTTTGACCTCATTTTCTAGGTGCAAATAATGAAATTTAAAATACACAATGTCTCAATATCCTTCCCTAGGCTATTTCTCGCATTGATGTGAGAACATGTTTCTCACATGGGCAGTTTTATGTTGCATGCTCCGGAATGAGCTCTGCGAGTAACTTGATAATTTTAACCCCACAAGGAAACAACGCAAACGTCATTTACAAAGAGGTGGTAGGATAATATTCATTATTTATATTGGTTTCCGGGAGTTAAATACCAAGACATACTTTTTCTAACCAGAATTAATTATCTGACTTCTTACTTTGAAAATCACAGACTTTAACACAACTATTTATCCTATACACACACTTACGTGCGAGCGAAGCTGCAGCCAACAACTATTATCTATAACATTTAAATTACTATTTTCGACATTATTTTGCGGGGGTAACATATATGTAGGCAATTTCCGAACTCCACGCGGGCGAAGCCGCGGGCAGAAGCTAGTAGTAAAATATATTTGCTGTAGTTCTAGTTTCTTGGGAGAAAATAGGTGAAGACTTAATTTTAGGCACTTACCGAAATAGGGGTTGAAAGTAGACGAGGTATACCTGTTATTTATATGAAAATTCAGACTCAATTCGATTATGAACTATATGTAAGAGTTAAGAGGAAACGAATAAAAAATCTTTTTTTTAAGGGTCAAGGGGCCGAGAGTGGAGCTCGACGAGGTGGGCAAGCTCTTCGAAAGAGTCATTGCCAACCGCCTCGCCGGGCACCTTGTGGGGACGGGGCCGGATCTTGCGGAGAACCAGTTTGGTTTCCGCAGAGGACGCTCGACGGTGGACGCCATCATGCGCGTGAGGGCTCTCACGACGGGGGATGCGGTGTCCAGGGGTGGGGTTGTCTTGGCGGTGTCTCTTGACATCGCCAACGCCTTCAACACCATGCCCTGGAGCTGCATTAGGGAGGCACTCCAGTATCACCGGGTGCCGACCTACCTTCGTCGTGTGGTCGGGGACTACCTGACGGACAGGGCCGTCATCTACCCCGGTCGCACCGGAGAATGGAACCGGCGAGAGGTGTCGTGCGGTGTCCCACAGGGATCGGTTCTGGGGCCGCCCTTGTGGAACATCGGCTACGACTGGGTGCTGCGCGCCGACCTTCCTAGCGGTGTCAGTGTAGTCTGCTACGCTGACGACACGCTGGTGCTGGCACAAGGGAGGTCGCACGAGGCGGCGGCCGAACTTATGACACGCGGGGTTGCGATAGTCGTGGATAGAATCCGGCAACTGGGTCTCGAGGTGGCATTGCACAAGTCCGAGGCCATGTGCTTTCATGGGCCTCGGAATGCGCCACCGTCGGGATCCATACTGACGGTAGGAGGGGTTCCCATCGGCGTCGAGTCGACGCTGAGGTACCTAGGGCTTGTCCTCGACAGCCGGTGGAACTTCGTGGAGCACTTCCGACGTTTGGCCCCCAAACTGGAACGGGCAGGGGCTGCGTTCAAGCGGCTCTTGCCCAACCTGGGGGGTCCAAACGCCTCCTGCCGCAGGCTCTACGCGGGGGTCGTGCGGTCCATGGCCCTTTACGGGGCCCCGGTGTGGGCGCGTTCTCTGAGGCGGCGAGCCGCCCATTACCTGAACGCGCCCCAGAAGGTGGTAGCCGTAAGGCTGATCCGGGGGTACCGCACGATCTCCGGCGAGGCGGCGAGCCTCTTGGCCGGATTGCCGCCATGGGATCTGGAGGCGATAGTCCTCGCGTGCCTGCACGAATGGCGCGCGGAGGCACTACGCCGGGGGGAAACTCCGCTGCCGCGGCAAATTGTCGCTCAGCGGACAGACCTCCGGCGCGATCTCATGGCGACATGGAGAGAGCGACTGTCGCAACCCCGTGCAGGGCACGCCACAATAGTGGCGATAAGTCCCCTCTTTGAGGAGTGGCTAGAGAGGCGCCACGGCGCCCTCACCTTCCGCCTGACGCAGGTCCTCACCGGACACGGTTGTTTCGGGAGGTTCCTGCACCGAATCGGGCGGGAGGAAACGCCCGGGTGTCACCACTGCGAGGATCGGCCGGAGGACACGGTGGAGCACACTGTGGAGCTATGCCCCGCTTGGGCTGAGCACCGCCGTGTCCTCGTAGCGGCGATTGGCGGCGGCGACCTCTCGCGGCCGGCCCTGGTTCAATCCATGGTCCGGAGCGAGAGGGAATGGGAAGCCGTCGCCTCCTTCTGCGAAGCAGTCATGCTAGCGAAGGAGGTGGCGGAACGTGAGAGGGAGAGAACCTCACGTCCCAGCCGCCGCGGGAGACGCCCCGGGCGTCGGGGGGCAACCAGTGGCCCCCGGCCACCGTAGGCGCGGGCCTGTGGACGGTGAGTAATGGGCTAGCTCACCGTCCGTCCGTCTTATGACGTTCGTGTTCCACGCGCGCCTCAAGGAGATGTCAGCAAATCGGAAGGGGTCCGAGAGGGCCGATGCCTGCCAGGGCTGCGGGTTGTTCGAAAGAGATACCGTGCCCCTGGAACGCAAAGGGCTAAGAAGGAACATGGATGGGTTTTAGTCAGTCAAGTCTGACACTCCCTTCCGCTCCGCCCAGAGCGGAAGAAGTCATTTGATGATTTCCCATCCGAAAAAAAAAAAAAAAAAAAAAAAAGGGGCCGAGAGTGGACGTAACGACTTTTATAGGCTCTTAGTCCATAAGTGCCGCTAGCCATTCCTCCTAGCCTTTCTAGATCATCATCATCTGCCTAGCCATTTTCCAACTATTCTGGTTTCGGCTTCCAGCCTAACCAGATGCAGCTGATTACAATATTTTAAATGGAGCGACTGCCTATCTGACCTCCACAACCCAGTAACTGGGTAATACGATACCCCTCGGTATCGCAAGACTGGATGTCAGACTTTTGACTTCTGGATACTCGTAATGACTGTCAAAGATCTACAAATGACAGCCGGGACCAACGGCTTAACGTGCTTTCCGAGGCACGGAGGAAACTCGGTATATAACTATGGTCACTCATCCACGGACCAACCTCGGCAAGCACGGCTTAACCTTAAAGAACGACCCGTACGGCTGTTATTATTTAGATATGACATATATAAAATCTAGTTGTTTCGCCATATTGTCAAATCAGGCTGTTGCTACACTGGCTGTTGTTACACTAGTGTGTGGAGCAGGGGCCAGTCGCTAGTATCATGTCGACACTGTATAGAATTCGTGTCGACACAGAACAAGAAGAAAACTTTGCTTGTTAAATATTCTCATTCATAATCCATTCATAATCATTATATCTAAACATACCTGTGTTACAATTTTGGTGCAGTTACACTAAAGGAGATTCTTCTATCCATTTAAAATCCTACACTAAAGACTAGCTTCTTCTAATAGCTAGACTATGGATTTCGTTCGTGAAGTTTGTCTGGTTTCCAGCAAAATCAGCATACTGCATCTCATATTGCGATTTGGTCTAGTCACATTGTCTATGAATTTGATGTTTCCTCACGAAAACATCGTGAGGAAAATGAGATATTAAAAGGTTCCAGAACTGGATTAAAATACTAAATCAATGTAAATCAGTCCCAATACAAACCATTTCAACAGAAGTGACAAGAAGATCATAAAATCCGGCAACATCTTAAGGATTTTTACAAAGATCCTTAATGTATTTACGATTTCCTTACGACCATAATAATAGGCTTAGGGAACAGCCATTTTTTTGGACAATGAGTTTCCCGCTAAAGCTTTTATCAAGGTCGCCTATAAAAACGGCAATTGTGTCCACATAATAGTCGCTTTTATTGAAGATTGACAATGTAATTGACATCGCGGTCAAAATAAGGATAGTTTTAGACAAAATATTAAGTTACTTTGGTTAGTTTATGAATATATATCATCTTAACGGACAAAGTTGATTGTCTATGCAACTATGAAGAGGTTTTCTTCTTAATTTAGAAAATTTGTTTTGCAAAAAACGTAAATATCAAGTTAGTAAAGAAATCACGATGTCTTTTCAAGTTCTAAAATGCTGTGTTGTGTCTGAACTAATAACCCAGTCTATTTATATGCCTTTAACACATTTAATCATTTTACCAAGTAATTAGTTCAAGAACAAACAAACAAACCCATTTTTCGTTAGTTGATTGAATAATAATATCTATTGCTTAGACAAGACACATTTATTTATTTTTTTAAAAAATAGCTTTTTCACTCATCAAGAATATTACTAAACCCCCTTACTACCTAACTACACGCTTACTCATAAATTCCCTATTCTCACCATCTGTTTATAAAGCCCCCTATAAATTCAAATGGCGTACGATATTTCTCGTATTCCGTGGCACATCAATCTATGCCAACTAATACTGTCAAGAAACTGGTGCCACCGTAATTTATGGTTCAATTTCTCAAGTTAGATGACCATTCTAACTGTTCCCCGCTAATTGTCAGTCCTAATCGAAATTCTGCCTATTAAGAGTATACTAATTGTATTTAGAAACTGTTTTCTCTTAATTCCCTGACTTGGAGGATTGTCTAGGAACAGACAAGGTTAATGGTGGAGGAATTAAACGAAATGGTGGACGGTCTTAATTGCTTTGGTTGTCAGTTATGAAATTTTGAATAAGGAATTTCGATTTGTTTGAATCGATTATGATTCTGGCCATCTAGCAATAGTGATGTTACTCAAGAATGCAGAAAATGGAACTATGCAAACAAAATAAGAGTATGGGCAGTTACGTGCCAAGGTTCCAAAACTCAAGCAAACCCACAAAGCGGGCAGACTGCAAAAACCCGAACATCATGATGAGTAAGTAGTATATTATAAAGGCAAGCCAAGCTTATAATCATAATCATAAAATCTTTATTTATCTCAACATCATTACATAAGGCGGGCGCTGGTTCACACTTGCACAATCTTATATGGAGAAAGGTGTCTGCTATAGGGAGATCCTGAGGTACAGATCACCTCTCGGGCTTATAAGTAAACATTCCATTTTTACAAAAATACAAAGGTAAGATAAAATATATAGAACTGAAAGTAGTAAGCATCAAAAATTAATAGGTTGTTTGAAATTCAAACAAAGGTAAATCAAAAATATGGAATTATAGAAAAACATAAAATAACTGAAACATACTATAGTTCCAAAGTAAAAACAAACATTTATAAAGGAAAAAAATAAAATAAAATAACTTATTTTTTTTATAAATTATGCTAGCAAGCATAATAAGAAAATCTAGATTAAACAAAAAAGTGGTTTAAGATGTAGTTTAGGATGTACATAAGACATAATTTCTAATCAAAGGCATGAAAGTGGAAATGGTGTGTGTGATGAAAGTGCATTGGTGCAATGCGTGAGTTGATGTGTGTGTGAATGCGAGTGTGTAAGTGTATATGTGTGAGTGTTAAGACACAGGTTTAAGTAAATTTTCTGTGCAAGCGTAGTCAAGACTTAATAGCCAGGTGCGCAGTTTTCTTTTACAAATAGCTTTAGTGTGTGTGTGTAAATAGATATTTTGTTATTAATTAAATTATAAAGAAAAGTGCCAAGAAACGCATAGAATTTTTGGGAAAAACTGGTGTTAAAACGTATGATTGGACAAATATTTGCTGATCTTTTATTTTGAGTTAGGAAATCGTGATTTATGGGGAGTTCAGAGTGCTTTTTTAACACAGTCATGAGTATAAACAACTGCCGGACCGTTAGAACTTTGCAGTGTTGGTAAAGATCAAAGGTCGGATAGCGAAATGGAAAAAAAACAACTGACTTTTAATATAGCTCTTTGAGCTCTCTCTAAATTAATCAAATACGATTTAGAGGAACCGTCCCAGGTGGTGATACAGTAGGCTAGCACAGACTGGCATAACGCGAAATAAACTAATTTAATTACTGAAGTATCGGATATATGTCGTGTATGGATGTATTTTTAAATATGTAGATTAATTTGCGGATTCTTTTAACTAAAGTTTCAATGTGTTGTTGGAAGCTGAGACGGTAGTCTATAATTATGCCGAGATATTTAATTGATTCCGTTTTTAGTAAAACAGGACAACAACAAAGGTTTGTGTTTGTATTACATGTGTAGGCTTTCAATTTGAAGTTTGGTTGGTCCTGCCGTCTAAGGGAATATGTCATGTATTTCGTTTTATCGACATTTAGGGTAAGTAAGTTAGCATACAACCATTTATACACTGTATTGAAGCCTTGTTGAGCATAATGTTGAACTTCTTCCCACATATCAGCATCGAATACCATTATAGGCTTGAATGAAAGCACCGTTGAACAGAGTAGTATTATTTACACACGTATTCAGCGTCTCCAGTCTTTTCATAGTATTGGAAACTCAATTTATGCGCAGATAAGGGCAATAAGCCCCATATTTTATTAGACTTCAAAACAAGTAAAGTAGGTGAAGAAATGTAAGAGCCATATATGTAGTAACTTCTGCCTAACCCTTCGAAAAATACAGGCGTCATAAGTTCTGCTGAGTTCTTCAGGATCAATGACCTTGCCATGATCTACGTATGTGTGTGGATGTATCTATGTAAATTTTCTTTTATCCGTACATCATTATGGAAATTTGTTCTTTTGAATAGTCTGATGAGAAGCTGAATATGCGTAAACTTTGGTATTTCTTATTTTGATGACGTCATCGCTTTGTGGCTTATGAACCAACTTGGCTCATTGAATATGTTTCGAATTCTTATTCTCAATCAAAGTTGGTACGAAAATTTATCATTTTCTTGACAAAACAAAATTAAATTAAAATTGTCTCGAGAAAATTTAAGGCAATTTACATACTGATAACTTTACTAAAACGAGAGTTCATTTAAAGTTAAGTAATAAAATTTGAGCAATAGCCTCAAAAATACTACCTTTTTATTTTTTTTCTAACACAATCGTACAATCATTAATCTGTTTTCTCCAACATGAAGTGACTCCTAATCGAATGTCTGAATATGATTGCACTGCTGTAGTTTAAAATTACAATTGAAAACAGAGTGCTATTATTTAGGCATAAATTTATTTAACCCCTAGTTGTAGTGCCAACGGACATCGAAGTGTTGTAGCCCACTGCTGGACTTAGGCGTCTCCTAAGTGGCGTCACAGCATCCGGCTCCCATTCTTCGCTTTCCCATAACTTGAACAATAATTACTTAAAAGATTCCGGGGTAAAGTAACCACTGAGTTACATCCAACGAAAGTCATTTAAAAAACATTAAAAATGCAATTAAGTTACCAAATTAGGCAGAAAACGCAATTCCCTTTATTCCTTTTTGACTTTTCTACCGAGTTCTAAAAAGTATAATCAAGCACCAGGAACTTAAATGTTACATTGTAGGGGGAAAAGTTCTATATGCTGGAATGGGTTTACTTTATTGCATATCTATCAAACATTATATAGAGTTCAGTAATTAGTGCCCGATATTTAAACACGTGATTATAATCATGATAACAAACAACTTTCCCAACGAAACATTTTATTTTTATACTCATTCACTTTTATCACAAACCACAAGTGCGCGCGCGCGAATTTCGGCTGTTGTATTATTGTCGGTCACTAATTACCAGTCACCCTAGATATCAAGGTAGGGTTCGAAGTCACCTGAGTCATTTTATTTGTTCAAAATGAAACAAAAAAACTATTAAAGTAAACAATCGTATCATCATCTGCCTAGCGTTTTCCCAAACTATATCGGGGTCTAATCGGATGCAGCTACAAATGACAGCCGGGACCAACGGCTTAACGTAATTTCCGAGGCACGGAGGAAACTCGGTAAGTAATTATGGTCACCAATCCATGGGCCAACCTCGGCAAGATCGGCTTAACCTTAAAGATCGACCCGTGCGGCTGTTATTATTTAGTTTAACAGTAGAATTAATTCCTATATTCCAAAGTTCCACTAGTGAACATCGTTGCCAAATTGAAAGAAAATCTCAAGGACGGCCAGTTCTGAAAGTCATTACGGTAGCCTTCTCGACGAACTCAAAGTAAGTCATAACTCACAGACCAAACTCTGTCAACGCGATTCGACGAAACTTCTTCACAGTCACTAGTTGGACGGACTTCGCAATTGTTTAAGATCTCTTGTAATTGTTTAAATGGGAATAGTTCATTGACTTCAAAAATAAATGAAGAGCAGGCGCACGTTGCTGTGTAAAACAAAGTTAAGAACAGGTGCACGTAGCTGAAAAAACTTACACTTTTTTACAGATAAATCGTTTGCAGGTAATCTAAAAAGAGTGCTACGCAAACTTAAAAGCAAAGGCGATGTGATTTTAAAACACAGTTGACACAAAAACAAACAAATAATTTTTGTGTATATTTAAGAATTTAACATAACATCATGCCTGTATTCACCAAAAGGCTAGACAGAGGTGTAAGTATCTAATAGTAGGTACACCAAAAATTTAACCAGTTCTGTTTATGTCCCATGTTATAAAGGGCGAACCTTTTGTCGTCAACCAGGCACAAATGCAGACTCCTTAGAAATTTCTGATGGCAAAAGCCAATAACAATTTCTCTACCCGTAAACCGAACCCAAGGCTTCATGCTCAGCGGTCGCGATTGTGACCAGAAGACCAACGTGTATTTGTTCACACTATTTACTAGATTGCGTCAATATTAGGAAGATTCATGACAGATGGTGCATTCATTGCATAATTTGTCGGAAATGCAGGGACAATTATTCGCTGATTAAATTACCTCATATCGATACCTCTTTTCTGTATGGTGTCGGACGTGTTCTGTATGGTGTCGGACGTAAAGAATAGCACCATCCCATTTCCTCCCGTGGGTGTCGTAAGAGGCGACTAAGGGACTTGCCAGAGAGAGAGAGAGAAGAGCTGGTCAGCAGCGTTCTCTGTGCTATTGTAACAACCGTACTGCGATCGCCAACCCGCCTACCAAGCGTGGTGATTATGGCAAAACCCCCCTTATGTCAATGTGGCGTTGGGGGAGGCCTATGTTCAGCAGTGGACTTTCGGCCGAAATGATGATATCGATACCTCAACGAACCCGTAGGACAGCTAAAGAAAAAAAGACACAAAAAAACCGTTAGCACTAAAACCACCTTTACAGCCGCTAAAAACTTATAACATTGGCGAACTTTAACAAAAGAGCCATCCACAGCAACTTTAAACATGTGGGTATTTTATTATTAAAGGAGCTCACCCAAAAATGTCAACAGAACAAACTTTGATTAAAACTCCCCACGACCTCTGGAGTTGAATGGGAAAATTTTGCAGGAACTTAACATACTTCGGGAACAACGTATTCATAACCAGGTTTATAATTCTGAAATATGTGAGGTTACTGTTTACTTAACGAGAAAACTGCGGTATACTGTATACTTCTCCATGGAATTTTGAAAAGCAACTGTATCTTGAAAGGTATAGAGTGTTTCCTTACTTATTTGTTTAGGTAAACCAATAATAAGCTTTTGTATCAATTACATAAAGCTCATGTTTCTTGGTATTTAGCTGGTTTTAATTTAATTTAGTATTAGCGTAAATAATTTCGCTTTAACTTTGAGCATATTCATCATCATGTGCTATGAATTGACGATTGCATATAATTTCATTTCTCTAAATCAAAATCCAGTATGCCATTGGTATTTGTTTACTAAAATGACATGTATGGAAAATACAACATGACCGCCAACGGCTTTGTCGCAAAATGACCACTTCTCAAAATGACTACAGGTTGCAAAATGTCCCTTTCGCAAAATGTCCCTTTCTCAGAATGTCCCCAAGCTATTGCAGGACACCCAAAACAAAATTAGACTTAGAAGCTTTTAACTCCTATTACAAACCAGCAGAAGTCTAAACTAAACGAGATAAGATAAGATAAGATTTATTTATTTGTTTAAACATTGTATACATACAAGAGCATGCAAGATATAACATCGTTTGAGTCCAATCATGTTTAGCCGTGAGTATCGGCGTACAAATATTTCACATAACATTGTAAAGGATTATCAATAAAATTATCAAAAAATTACATTAGAATAGGCACTTAAAAGTTTACAATTCCGAAACCCTGTATCTCTCTATTAAAAATTATTATTATGTTATAAAATCAATAAAAAAATAAAACCGTATTCATAATTTAGTATTAATGTCAGGGAAAAAAAATAAAATGATTAAATCACAATATTAATGTCAGATACACAACTATTCAATCACACAAAAAAATCATTTTCCGCTAAAAATTCGGAGAGACTATAATATGCTTTTTGCAAAAGAAACATTTTAAATTGACGCTTGAATGCCTCACCACCCAGCTCCTTCCAACGTTTAGGCAATCTATTAAATATAGTAGGTGCCATGCAGACGATACTTTTGCGCATGAGTGCCGTTTTTGCTGGATAGACTTGAAGAATAGTCATATCCCGTCTGTTACGCGGTACCAAGTCCTGTAGACATGGAAACAAATTTGGGTTTGTTTTAACAAACATTGCGGTTTCGAGGATATATATACAAGGAAGAGTTAATAGTTTGTACTTTTTAAAATAAGGTTTACACGTATCGACCGTAATAAAAAAAAAAGAAAAATTATTTTCCCTAATCTTAGAGATTCACCAAAAGCATCAAAGTAGGAAGATAAACAACATTAATTTCCTATTTACCGTTATTGCTACAGTTAATTAAACAGGATAATTAACTAGGGTGTAATTACTATAGTCAACTGGAACACTTAAGCTGAATTGTAATTAATAGAATCAGATTTGTGTAACCGGCGAATAACTTAACCTTCCGTTAAGTGGCCAAGGTAGGGATGCACGTTACTGGCATTATTGTATCGATACAGCTGTGGGATCTGGATTGCACCTAAGTAATGCGATTCCAATTTCGAATTGAATCGCTTCGATCTGATTCTTCTAAAATCGAATCGTTTCGTATCTTCCATCCAGATGTAAGTATCGCATCATACCGAGTGAATTCTTTTGCAATTTTTAAATAATTTTGCTTTATTTCATAATTACATAAAACTACATACATACATTAAAAACAATAAAGTAATCTAAACTAACCAGAATACAAAATATAATTAATAATGAAAAGGTAATTTTTACATAGGTAAAACTAGCCATTAGGTCACGAGAAGCGCCAACTGCCAACCGTTTTGCAAAGGCTGTAAGCACACGGACCCCACAGCCCTAGGCTTGCAACCCCAAAAGTATATATAACGAAAAAAATAATTAACCTGCAGCATTGCCTGTTCATGCATTTTAAGACAAGGTGAAACGATACGAACCATCCGTTCCATATTCCGTATCCAAAAAATCAGAGTATCACGTTAAATTATCTCGATATGGCAAAGAACAGGAACGGATTGTGCATCACTAGAGCGAGGTAGTCTATCTTCTGCGTTCCAATTTACTGTGGATTAAATACAAGTGCGTTTGTCTAGTTAAGTTGTTTATTTTCACCACAAATATTATATCTTTATATTCCTTGAGACATTGCGTTTGAAGAAATAACAACAGTGTCGATCGATGAAGGTTTAATCCTCGGTTACTAAAAGTTGCTTTATTTAAACTACATAGTTATCTTAAAAAAGCTTTTGACCGAAGCTGGAGGTAAAAATATCCCACAAGAACATAGTATTGAGAAAAAGCATTATCCTAGTTTGAACCGAGGTTAAGTTTACTAATGTGCCAAAAAAATAAATTAGCAGCAGCAGTTAAGACGTGTAAAGGTAACAGACAGGCAGAGAGTTACTTTGGCATATAACTAACAAACGTAAAGGCAAAAGTTAAGCTGGACCTGGTAAAAACGAAGTGTATAGATTTATAAAGATTTTTAATGTTACCAACATCGCCATCTTTTTGTTAAGGTCTTTTAATAACATCATCATCATTTCACAATATGTTACCGACAACCTTTTTGTCAGTATTATTAAAGCGCTGAAATATTTTTATAGCTATGTACTTAATAAGTTCTGCATGGTGTCGGACGTAAAGAATAGCACCATCCCATATCTTCCCGTGGGTGTCGTAAGAGGCGACTAAGGGACTTTCCAGAGAATGGGCAGCAGCGTTCTCTGTGCTTTTGTAACAATCGTACTGCGATCGCCAACCCGCCTGCAAAGCGTGGCGATTATGGCAAACCCCCCCCTTGTGTACACTCGGGGGAGGCCTATGTCCAGCAGTGAACGTCTTTCGGCTGAAATGATATACTTAATCAAATCAATCAACAAATCAATGCCATTCACCATCGAGCCACAGTGAAAGAACCCTATATTTTCCTAGGCATAGCACCGCAGCTTAAACACAGATTTAAGTCTCCAAATAATGCAAATAATAATTCTTGATTTAAACCCAAATGTTGGCCTAATACATGCATGTAGTACAAGCAAATGTTCCACAACATTGATCGTGGGCCGGATTTGTACGTGTAATCCATACAATTCGGATTTTACGGAGTAATTTATGTTTATTATGTTGGCTTTCGATTTCGCTTGGTTTATTTTTGGTTTGTACCAAATTTAGAACAATTTGCTCCGTAATAAATTGACCCTATTGGGAGATAAACGAATTAGCAGGACTTTTTTTGTAACAGGTAACAATTATGATCAGCAATTAATGAATTTGTTTTAATTCAAAAAGGTTTATGAAAAAAGGTTCGCTTTTAGAAAATTAGACTTAGTATTTAATCTGTTTTTTTTTTGGGTTTATAAAATCTTAGGATTTAAGATTTAAGCCTTCATTCATTCATTTCATCATTTCAGCCCAGAAGACATCCACTGCTGGACATAGGCCATATTTAAGCCTTAAGCTGGCAAAAGTGTTCGTATGCTTCTTTACATTTTGATATTATGTAACTTTGTAAGCAATCATCTTGAAAGTTTGAAATAATCCGTATACAAGCCTGAACCTCACCTTGCGTGTGTTGTTACTATGCAAAGATTTTTGTTTGTTTCATTCTTTTCATGAACAATGAGAATGATGATGAATTCTTTTCATGAACATGTAATAAAATCTAACAGTAAAAACAAAGCATATAACCAATCAGTCTTTCCCAAACATCATCAAACTGATGAGTCCATAAAAAAGTGATTATAAAATTTACATTTAAAATGGGTAAATTACCATCGTAAAAAAAACCATTGAATTAATTAGGAACTCCATAATGTCTTCCATTTTTACGATGATTAGGGGGTTGAAAATCTTCTTTATGGGAGTAGGAAAGTTCTGGTTTCTGATGCCAAGACTCATATCATATCTGTAGGTATCCTGACTGTTCCTTTCGCAGTTATTTTGCATCTAAAGGCTGCAATCCAACAGCAACCTTATCATCATCATTATCATCATCTTCCTGCCCTTGTTCCATGTTACTTGGGGTCGGCGCAACACGTTTTTTTTAACCATTTTCTTCTGTCATCCGTCACGCTATCAATTACTCTTTTTACTTTTTCCAACATTAACCTATGATTACTGAACTAAAGCTCACTGTAATTTTGACGGCAGTGACAGGAACACGTAAATGACTATTATTCTGATAGATTATGCACTCATCATCATCATCAGCCTATAATGTTCCCAATGCTGGGACACAGGTTGTCCTCTCAATGAGAGGGAATGGGCTTTAATCCACCACGCGGGCCCAGTGCGGGTTGGTAGATGTCACATGCTTTCGATTTTTTAGCTTTAGGCTGGTTTCGTCACGATGTTTTCCTTCATCGTTTTGAGAGCAGCGGTGATGAAATAAATTACACGAAGTGTTGCCTGCCTGGGTTCGAACTTACGACTTACTGTTCGTTAGTCGGGGCTGCCACCACTGGGCCACCGCTACTCCCTGATAGATAATGCAATAGCGCAAGTAAGATAACGACCCTGTGAAAGAACTGAACACTTCAACCAATTTATCTGTACAGGCGAGAAAAAACAGAACTATAATAAATGTACCAAGTTTGACATATTGATGCATTTTTTCTTGACAAGCAGTGCCACTTTGAACCGCAAACTTAAAGTGTACCAGTAAGTACCCGGGTGTTATTAAGACATACTTAGGAACTGTTACACAGCTGCCACTGCCGACAGAAACGATGCCTTTTATTTAATATAACTTTTCCAGAACTCAATGGGCCATTATTTAAGCCTGATACTGTAAGTAATTATTGCGATAATGCCGCAAAAAGATTCATGGTAGAAACAATTCAGAATAATTCAGAATTCATAAAACAGAAAACCCAGACAATACCTCTCAACTGAGCCAAATATCAAATATTACTGATGAAAACGAATTTCAGAGTCTCAGAGATAAAACAGAAGAAACGAAGATGGCTGCCAAATCTAATTCCCGACGAATTACAAGAGATACGTCCGCGGGTTAATCGGATAGAAAAGTTTGAATTCCTTAATAAAACCATATCGCCGTCGTCGACTCGGTATTCTCGTCTACGAACATTTTATCCTTTATTATTATAAAATTGGGAGCCGTTGAAAAGTTTTCTAATAAGTTAGTTGAGCCCTCGTTTAAATTCCAGGTATGGGGCGCGGATCTCAATCAAAGTTGGTCGCTTGAAGCGTGAAGTTGGTCAAACAGCGCGCTAACTTATGCAAAAACGTGTCGTCTCTTCGGTGGCGTTAATTGTGTGTGACTAATGTACTATGGGGGTTTAGGTAAGTTGCAGAATATATTAGTAATGTACTTGTAAGTGTAGCGGCATAAACAAATTTTATAATTACATACATATGCATATATACACTTATACACACACATACTTATTTACGTATTTATCAAAATCTCAGTCACACTAATTTAAATAATTCATCGTATTTCTAATATGTGTCGAAACATCACCGGTCGGGCTCAGTGGGAACGCACCTCCTCAGAACCGGTTTTGACGCTCGCCGGCCGCTCGGCGCGCGCGCACCGCGCGCCCCCTCACCAGTCCTGATCTGTTCTCGACGCGAAGCGCACGCTGATTAAACTGCTTACCGCTCTGCTTGTACCCGCTTACAGTTCATGCTTAATAGTGATTTAGATTCTGACGAAGTCCGGTCGGAACTTACCGTGCTATCCTAAACTCACTTCTGTGCTTGTAAACTTTATAGACTGCTTATGTATCTCTCTGCCGATCTGTGCTCTTAACTCCTTCATACTTCTTGTGCTTTTAATATTGGTGTATATGTGCTTGGAAGACATTATAAGCTGACTACAACATTTACCTGAAGACTTTCATTTCGTCGCCCCAGTTCACACCTGCATAGAAGTATCGACGACGACAAGGTAGGATTTATCCACAATATTCCTACATTGGTGACCCCGAATAAGAACAGCAAAACTTATAATACCGCAGATCGCTAATAAGACGAATATATTGCAAACATGGCGGACGGTAAACCAGCAAGTCGCAAGTCATCTACCGAACGAACCGAAATGCGCGTTTCCACTGTCTCATCGGATGTAACGACAGAAATTTGTCGGGTAGCTGTTCGCATACCACCCTTCTGGCCTGATGAACCAGAAATATGGTTCGCACAAGTAGAGGGGCAATTTTCAATAGCGAATATTACTTCGGATACGACGAAATTTCATTACGTCATCGGACAATTGGAACCGCAGTACGCAAAAGAGGTGAAAGACATAATTGTGAATCCACCAGCGACGGATAAATACCAGAAGCTTAAAGGCGAACTCATAAAGCGACTCAGTACATCCCACGAAAAGAAGGTAAACCAGCTGTTGATCCACGAGGAGCTTGACGACCGCAAGCCCTCGCAATTTCTAAGGCACCTTCAGAGTCTTGCAGGATCCGAGGTCCCAGAGGACTTCATCAAATCCATTTGGACCAATCGCCTGCCAGAAAACATTCAAACTGTAATGGCGGCACAGACTTCCCTATCTCTGGAAGCTTTAGCGGACATAGCAGACAGAATCAAGGACATAATGACCCCTTCAGCCTGCGTCGCTTCAACTAGTGCGAACCCTCAAGTCCTAGAAGTGTTAGCAAAAGAACTTGTGGAGCTCCGGAAAGAAGTAAACGCGCTCACCAGCGGGAATCGACAATCACGTCCCAGAGAGCGAGGACCGAGACACACCCGTTCAACATCCAAACGTTCAGACTCGAACTACAAGAAATTCCCAGTATGCTGGTACCATTTCAAGTTCGGCAGCAAAGCGAAGACATGCATTCTCCCTTGTGATTACAAGGCGGAAAACTCGACGGGCCGTCGCTAATGGCGACCAACGACTGCCCTAGCTCCGGTCGCCTTTTTGTTACCGACAGGAGAACTAAAGTACAGTTCCTGGTCGATACTGGTAGCGACCTCTGCGTATTCCCTCGGACCATGCTACGTGTACGACGTGCCAGCACCAACTACCAACTCTTCGCAGCCAACGGGACGTCTATCTCAACTTACGGGTATCAGCATTTTAATTTAAACTTAGGGCTTCGAAGGGACTTCGGGTGGAATTTTGTTGTAGCCGATGTAACTAAACCGATAATCGGAGTAGATTTTCTCTCGTTTTATAATCTTGTAGTCGATTGCCGTAATCAGCGTTTAGTAGATAATATTACAACTTGTTCAACGACAGTTTCATTAGATCATACATTAGATAGCATACACTCTGTAAAGGTCATGACTGGCGAAACCGCGTATCATAAATTGCTCGAGAAATTCCCGGAGATCACTAAGCCACCCGGTACCCACCGTGACATTGTTCATAACACAGTCCATCATATACGCACCACACCCGGCCCTCCGCTGTCATGCACTCCCCGCCGCCTAGCCCCAGATAAGCTTAGAACCGCTAAGCAAGAATTCGAGGAAATGTTAGCCAACGGGATGGCACGGCCTTCGGAAAGCCCATGGGCGTCCCCGTTACACTTAGCCCCAAAAAAAGACAATGGCTGGCGGCCCTGTGGCGATTATAGAAGACTCAACGCCCGCACTATACCAGATTGTTATCCCATCAGACACATACAGGATTTCGCGCACAGCATTTCAGGATGTACTATATTCTCGAAAATAGACCTGGTTAAAGCGTATAACCAGATCCCCGTTAACCCAGATGATATACCTAAGACCGCAATCACTACACCGTTTGGAATGTTTGAATTTCCGTATATGACGTTTGGTCTAAGGAACGCGGGTCAGACATTCCAGCGGTTTGTAGACGAAATGACGCGCGGCCTTGATTTTTGCTATGCGTATCTCGATGATTTCTTAGTGTACAGTAAAGATGAAACCCTCCACAAGGAACACCTGAGACAGTTATTCACCAGAATGAAAGCGTATGGTATGGTGATAAATAACGCAAAATGCGTTTTTGGAGTTCGAGAAGTAAACTTCTTGGGATACACCATATCACAGAAAGGAACAAGACCCTTACCAGAAAAAGTACAAGTCATTCGAGATTACCCAGCACCAAAAAATATACGGGAGCTTAGAAGGTTTTTGGGCATGATGAACTTTTATAGACGTTTCGTGCCCGAAGCCGCCCGAATACAAGCCCCACTCAACACTTTGCTCTCAGGATCAGTAAAAGGATCAACTCCAGTCAACTTAGCAGGAGACGCTCTTGAAGCTCTGGAACACTGCAAAGAAAGTCTGTCAAACGCAACCCTATTAGCCCATCCAGATTGCAAGGCCAAAATGGGACTAGTGACGGACGCATCGGATTTAGCCATGGGTGCCGTGTTGCAAAAACACAAAGGTGGCCACTGGCAACCACTCGCATTTTTCTCACGAAAATTAAACAATGCACAACAAAAATACTCTCCCTATGACCGAGAATTGTTGGCAATCTATGAAGCGGTAAGACATTTTCGACATATGCTCGAAGCAAGAAATTTTACCATCTATACTGACCACAAACCAATCAGTTTTGCTTTCCATGAAAGGAAAAATAACTGCTCGCCACGTCAGTATAGATATCTGGACTTCATATCGCAGTTCACGACCGATATCCGCCACATTTCCGGAAAGGATAATGTGGTAGCAGATAGCTTGTCGCGGATAGATGAACTGCAGGAACCTGTAGCTCATGAAACTCTTGCTAAGGCTCAAGAGTTAGACAGGGAGCTGTCGGGATTCCTCAATTCAACGTCATCACTTAGGCTAGAAAAAATTAAAGTACTAGGGAGTGACGTAAGCGTGTACTGTGATGTCAGTACGTCAACTGCCAGGCCTTTCATACCACGGGCCTTACGAAAACAAGTGTTTGACAGCCTACATTCTTTAAGTCATCCTGGCGCAAACGCAACCGCAAAACTAGTTGCGGAACGGTTCGTTTGGCCAGGGGTCAGAAAAGACTGCCGGGAGTGGACCAGATCTTGCGTCTCATGTCAACGAGCCAAGGTAAGTCGACATGTGTCAGCACCATTAGGTACGTACACATTGCCACGCACTAGGTTTAGACATATACATATCGATTTGATCGGTCCCCTACCCATTACGCAAGGTTATCGATACTGCTTAACAGCCATCGACCGGTTCACTCGATGGCCAGAGGTAATTCCGATTACCGACATTACGGCCGAGACTGTTGGCAAAGCCTTGCTGCATGGCTGGATATCTAGGTTCGGCAGCCCAACAGATATTGTTACAGACCGCGGACGCCAATTCGAGTCAGCCTTGTTTCAATACCTGGGCAAAATAGTAGGATTCCGTCATCGCCGAACCACAGCGTACCATCCAGCAAGCAATGGACTCATAGAACGTTTCCATCGACACTTGAAAGCGTCTATTGTATGCCATTCAAATGAAAACTGGGTTGAGGCTCTGCCTTTGGTTCTGCTTGGCATTCGCAGCGCTTTCAAGGATGACTTACAAACGTCTTCGGCTGAGCTAGTCTACGGCGAGCCATTAAGGCTGCCTGGTGAATTTTTAGAGCAAACAACGAGTGGCACCAGTGACATGACAGACTTCACAGCGCGGCTGCGTAATATAGTTCAAAAACTGGAACCAGTGCCGACATCGCGCCACGGGAAACAGAAAGTCTTTGTATACCAAGACCTAAGTACATGCGACTACGCATTTCTTAGAGAAGACGCATCACATAGTTCCTTAACCCCAGCATACACAGGGCCACATAAAATTACAGAATGAGGCGACAAGGTTTTCAAACTGATGGTAAAAGGCAAAGTTGTCACAGTCACCATCGATCGCCTCAAACCAGCATATATACTTGCCGAAAAAGGAAGTGAAACAAACGGCCACGTATCGCCTACTCCAATTAATTCTAATCATGGGACACGTGACACCACCAGGACAACTCGTTCAGGACGCGTGGTAAGATTCCCGGATTATTATCGCCCTTAACCAGGTCTAAGGGGGAGTGATGTAGCGGCATAAACAAATTTTATAATTACATACATATGCATATATACACTTATACACACACATACTTATTTACGTATTTATCAAAATCTCAGTCACACTAATTTAAATAATTCATCGTATTTCTAATATGTGTCGAAACATCACCGGTCGGGCTCAGTGGGAACGCACCTCCTCAGAACCGGTTTTGACGCTCGCCGGCCGCTCGGCGCGCGCGCACCGCGCGCCCCCTCACCAGTCCTGATCTGTTCTCGACGCGAAGCGCACGCTGATTAAACTGCTTACCGCTCTGCTTGTACCCGCTTACAGTTCATGCTTAATAGTGATTTAGATTCTGACGAAGTCCGGTCGGAACTTACCGTGCTATCCTAAACTCACTTCTGTGCTTGTAAACTTTATAGACTGCTTATGTATCTCTCTGCCGATCTGTGCTCTTAACTCCTTCATACTTCTTGTGTTTTTAATATTGGTGTATATGTGCTTGGAAGACATTATAAGCTGACTACAACATTTACCTGAAGACTTTCATTTCGTCGCCCCAGTTCACACCTGCATAGAAGTATCGACGACGACAAGGTAGGATTTATCCACAATATTCCTACATAAGTACTGTTGCGATAAAAATAAGTCTAGGTAACGTAAGTATCTACTTAGCGAACGGAATTGTACTTCAGAGTATCTTGTCTAATAATTCAAGGTAATATAGCAGACTACAGTAAACATAATAGTGTCAGGACACTTTTCGATTTATTAATAAATATTAGAGGTTTTTACTCCTGTCTAATTTTTAAATAATAGACTGATCGAAAGGTCTAATATTTTTCATTAACCAGAATCAAGAAAAAACAACATACAATCATATAGCAGCCATAGGAGCCACCCTCCTTTGCAGCTCTGCCTAGGTTTTATATTGCTCACTTTAAAGTCATCTTCTCATTATCTGTCACGATTCTTCATGCGATTCAAACCAACCAATCAGAAAAAACCTCTTTAGTGCATACAGCTGGATTTGCTTGCAGACTCTTAAAGATCAACGAACCCCAGAGGAAAGACCGCAACGCAAAAGAAGCTGCTTCCATAATAAACCTACATGCAAGATGGTATCATACTGTGTAATATTAAATTACGAACATGCAGAGTAACTAAATGTATTACCTTAAAGGAATACTGGTACTAATATGATATTCCCCTGAGGGCAAACAGGATAGCTACATTATGTTTAGCGAGACACTACGTGGAAGAAACGCTTAGGTACAATATTACAATCCCTATTGTAGTTAATAAAACCATATAATGTTATATGAGCTTATTTGTGATTTGAATTTCTGTAGGACTGCCTAGGCATTGGTCTAGTAGTCCTAATTATTACTGCTCAGCCTGAGGTCCACTTTTCAATTCCCGGGTCTGGCAAATCGATATTGGATTTTTCCGTCAGGAATTTCTCAGTGGCAGCCACGGAGTCTGGATATGTGCCCGGTTGCTGGGAATAGTTGCAGCTGCTGCGCTGCGTGTCGCGGGTTTGATCCCCGCACGGAACAAATATTTGTATGGCCTACAGATAGTTGTTCCGGGTATGGCTGTTTGTGTATGTGAGTTTAAATGTTTGTAAACGCACCCACGATACAGGTGAAATTCCTGGTGTGGGGCAAAATTGGCTCGCCTCCATATACATGAGACATAATTTTTGAAATGTGGGTGTACTAATAGGTTAGGGGGGGGCGGCAGGGGTTAGGTCTGTCTAACACTTCGAGGATTAGAGGGGTGCTGTTATGTTATGTTGCATAAATTAACTTTGGCATAATCTTGAACTACAGGGATATGAAGAACAGGGCGTAAAGTTTTACACTCCCCATAGAAAAGGGAGAATCCTCCGACCAGACCAATGTTGATGTATATCTGGTGGTAGTTGAGAGACCGGACAACGTTTTCGGGTTTTGAACTTCGGAGACATGAAGCATCCACCATCTTTGATTACTGTCCATTTCCTCCCATATTGAATTACTTCCTGAAGAGAACATCTTCTGTGTCCCAGCAGTAGGCACGTTACAGTCAAATTATGCTTTGTCAAATGAACACCGAGAAAAACAAATAAGTTCGTATTGAATAGAAACAAATTGAAATGGTCCCATTGTATTATCATTAATTATTTTGCAGATAGCAAAAATATGTAAACGTTCCTGAAAAACAGCCCACAGTATATTTACAAAAGTCAGACTTTTATAAATGCAAACTGATTTGTCATATAAAAGGTCGTATGTGTTCGCACAATAACAAATAGAACCTCATCAAATTATGGGCCTACTCATTGTGGGGTCTCGTATTATATTCAATGAAAAAATAAAGAAGATTTATCCGATGTATGTTACAAAAATAACAAGGGTAAAGAATAACTTATTTTTCTTTTTATTTCAGCCTTTTTGCTTTATTTGGAATAGAGGAGCTGATGTATGTGATCAAGGTTAAGGCTCGAATGTTTTATTTATAGAACAGTAAGACAAAACATTGGATAAAAGTAAAGAATTGGGACCACAAATAAATAAATATAAACAAAGCTACGAAACTCAAGCATAGTGCTGCATTTTCTATTGATGTATGGCCAGGGCAGTATAGGGCTGAAAACGGATTCTTTTATTTATCGTTACGTATTTTTTTTTTTTTGGGATGGGAAATCACCAAATGACTTCTCCCGCTCTGGGCGGAGCGGAAGGGAGTGTCAGACTTGACTGACTAAAACCCATTCATGTTCCTTCTTAGCCCTTTGTCTTCCAGGGCCACGGTATCTCTTTCGAACAACCCGCAGCCCTGGCAGGCATCGGCCCTCTCGGACCCCTTCCGATTTGCTGACATCTCTTTGAGGCGCGCGTGAAACACAAATGCGCCGTCGGCACGGCCTGTCGTCATTAGACGGACGGACGGTGAGCTAGCCCATTACTCACCGTCCACAGGCCCGCGCCTACGGTGGCCGGGGGCCACTGGTTGCCCCCCGACACCCGGGGCGTCTCCTGCGGCGGCTGGGACGTGAGGTTCTCTCCCTCTCACGTTCCGCCACCTCCTTCGCTAGCATGACTGTTTCGCAGAAGGAGGCGACGGCTTCCCATTCCCTCTCGCTCCGGACCATGGATTGAACCAGGGCCGGACGCGAGAGGTCACCGCTGCCAATCGCCGCTATGAGGACACGGCGGTGCTCAGCGCTAGCGGGGCAGAGCTCCACAGTGTGCTCCACCGTGTCTTCCGGCCGACCCTTGCAGTGGTAACACCCGGGCGTTTCCTCCCGCCCGATTCGGTGCAGGAACCTCCCGAAACAGCCGTGTCCGGTGAGGACCGGCGTCAGGCGGAAGGTAAGGGCGCCGTGGCGCCTCTCCAGCCACTCCTTAAAGAGGGGACTAATCGCCACTATTGTGGCGTGCCCTGCACGGGGTTGCGACAGTCGCTCCCTCCATGTCGCCATGAGATCGCGCCGGAGGTCTGTCCGCTGAGCGACAATTTGCCGCAGCAGCGGAGTTTCACCCCGGCGTAGTGCCTCCGCGCGCCATTCTTGCAGGCACGCGATATTTATCGTTACTTAGAGGTTTTCGTTTTAGTTTAAATGTTGTGTTTTAATACTTATATCATCATGGGTGGCCGAGATGCGAAGCATCGGGTCTTCTTCACGATCCGACATAGTTTTAGGTAGATGTGGGCACTGTTGTGGGTACTCGAACGAAATACTCTTTTAAATTTAAATCACAATAACTTTATTCAAAGTAACGGCTCACAAGAAACAAACACGTGCGTTGGTAACTGAGCGTCTGCCAAGACTGTTGGAGTTCGACTGTCTCAACACTCCGTCCCTCTGCTAGGGTTCACTGCATCCCCTCTACCGACGATCGTGTCCAAGCGGTAGGGCGCGCTTGCGTTTCTAGTGACGTTATTATTAGTTCACGAAACTAATTGTTAGATGGCGCTGTATGTTGCACCATGGCGCCATCAATCCACGACATATATAATATAATATTAGATTTTGAAATGTGAGGTCACTAAATTTAAGACACCTCCCACCCCTCACACACTGTCACACTTCATCGACTCACCCCCCCCCCTTAACGTGTGACGTAAGTAATGGATGGGCCTTAATGATCAAATGTAACTTTCCAGAACTATAATTCAGATAAGGAAATTAAAAAACCAGCCAAGTGCGAGTCGGACTCGCGCACGAAGGGGTCCGTTCCATTATTTATAAAAAACGAGCAAAAAAAAACACTTTTTTTGTATGGGAGCCCCCCTTAAATATTTATCTTATTTTGTTTTTAGTTTTTGTTGTTATACTCGTAGCATCAACCGAAATACAAAATCTGTGAAAAGTTCAATTGGCTAACTATCACGGTTCATGAGATACAGCCTGGTGACAGACGGACGGACGGGCGGACGGACGGGCGGACGGACGGACAGTGAAGTCTCAGTAATAGGGTCCCGTTTGACCCTTTGGGTACGGAACCCTAAAAATAGCTTGGTTTTGCCGCGTACATTTTGAAAGTGACCGTCTCGGAAACGTGGCGCCATCTATGCTGATAAGAACGTTATTATTGTGTTCCTCGGGATCAGTAGTTTTTTCAGGATGAAAGTTATTGTTTAATAACCCATTGAGAGATAAATAAAAGTGGACTGTATTTTGGTATAGGCTTGGTATAATGCCGATTTGATTTACTGAAACTGTCCCGGACAAACATAAAATAATTTCGGAAGGCGTTTGAGAGGTCGTCCGTCGTGGTGGTGTCCGAGGAAGCGAGTGTCCGCAGGCCGGCCGGCGCCACCGCCCGCAGCTCCCCTCACTCGCCGATGATGTTGACGATGACGCGTAGGTCGGTCACGTCGCTTGCGCGTGTTGCCTGTGCGTGCCGACTGCGTGGTTGTTGGGTGCGATTCCCAACATCATCATCATCATCATTTCAGCCGAAAGACGTCCACTGCTGGACATAGGCCTCCCCCAAGTGTCGCCACATTGACCGGTCCCGTGCGACTCGCATCCAGCGGATCCCCGAAACCTTCACCAGGTCATCGGTCCACCTAGTGGGAGGCCTTCCAACGCATCGTCTCCCGGTTCGCGGTCGCCATTCTAGAACTTTTCGGCCCCATCGGCCATCTGTTCTGCGAGCAATGTGCCCTGCCCACTGCCACTTAAGATTGGCAATTCTTTGGGCTACGTCGGTAACCTTGGTTCTCTTGCGGATGTCCTCATTTCTGATTTGATCACGCAAGGAAACTCCGAGCATAGCTCTCTCCATTGCCCTTTGGGTGACTTTGAGCCTTCTGATGAGGCCCATTGTGAGCGGCCACGTTTCGGTCCTGTATGTAATCACTGGCAACACACACTGGTCATAGACTTTCGTCTTGAGCCACTGCGGTAAGTTGGACGAGAAGATACCACGCAGCTTCCCGAACGCTGCCCAGCCGAGTCGGATTCGACGATTGACCTCTTTCTCGAAGTTAGACCTACCCAACTGGACCGTTTGTCCCAGGTAGACATAATCGTCTACAACTTCGATAGTAGAGTCTCTGATCTTGATAGGAGTGGGTGTTACATGGGCATTCAGCATGACCTTGGTTTTGTCCATGTTCATTTTAAGACCCACTCTTTCGGAAGCTCTTCTGAGGTCATCGAGCATTATACTGAGGTCCTCCATGGTCTCAGCCATGATCACTATATCGTCGGCAAATCGAAGGTGAGAGATGTACTCGCCATTGATGTTGATGCCTAGACCTCTCCAGTCCAAAACCTTGAAGACATCTTCCAGTGCAGCGGTGAACAGTTTCGGAGATATGACGTCTCCCTGTCTCACACCTCGCTGCAGAAGGATAGGTTCCGAGGTCTGGTCCTGAAGTCGGACTGACATGGTGGCGTTTTTGTACAAACACTTCAACACCTCGATGTACCGATAATCAATTTGGCACCGTTGGAGAGACTGCAGTACAGCCCAAGTCTCGATCGAATCGAAGGCTTTCTCGTAGTCCACAAACGCTAAACAGAGAGGCAGGTTGTACTCTTCGGTCTTCTGTATAACCTGTCGCAGCGTATGTATGTGGTCTATGGTGCTAAAGTCTTTTCGGAATCCGGCCTGTTCGGGAGGCTGAAAATCGTCAAACCTGCGCGCGAGACGCTTCGTGATGACTCTTGAAAACAACTTGTAGACATGGCTTAGAAGTGAGATGGGTCTATAGTTCTTCAACCGGGCATTGTCGCCCTTTTTGAAGAAGAGTACCACCACACCCCTGCACCACGCCTGTGGCGTTTTGCCCTCGAGTATGACGGAATCAAACAGCTTCTGAAGGGCCTTAAGTACCGGTTTTCCACCCGCCTTCAGAAGTTTGGCCGTAATTCGATTATCACACGGTGCCTTGTTGTTTTAAAGCTGTTTCAGAGGCATCCTAATCTCGTACAGGCTGATGTCCGGGATGTCTTCGGTGTAGTGTCGGGTCAGTCTAGCTCTTGGGTCATTCGCTAGATTTACAATGGGTTTCCTGGTTGACGTGTACAACTGCCCATAGAATCTCTCGATCTCCTTCAGTAGCTCCGGTTTGGCGGATACGATTCTGCCATCGTCGGTCTTCAGTTTCGTGAGCTGGCTCTGCCCAATAGCCAGATCTTTTGCAAATACCTTTGAGCCTTTATTCCGTTCAATGGCGTCTTTAATACGCTCGGTATTAAAGCGGCGGAGGTCGCTCTTCAAGGATTTAGAGATCTGTCTATTGAGCTGCCGGTATTTCCACGCGTCTTCTGAAGGCTGCAGGATCATCTCACGCCGTTCCTTCATGAGCTTGAGAGTATGATCAGAGAGTTTTTTGTTCTTCTGTGTACGACGCGTCTTGAAGAACTTAGACCCTGTCGTATGGACAGTTTCTACGAATCCATCGTTGCATTCGTCCACTGAGCTTCCTAGGCACTCGAAACGATTCTGGAGTTCAAGCTGAAAGCTCTCGGGGTTTTGGATCTGGATCTGTGCTGGTCGGAGCGTAGACTTCATCAGTCGATCAGTTCAATGTGCCTCTTTCCATGCGGTGATCGCTCCCAGTTTTCACAGAATTGATCACAGAGACATCATTGAACATTTGCTTCTTGGTTGACATGATGAAGTCAATCTCATTTTTAGTTCCACCATCGGGGCTCTGCCAGGTCCACTTCCTGTGCTCACGCTTTCTGAAGAAGGAGTTCATCATATAGAGGCCCTCCTTCTCCATAAAACTAGCCAGTTGGTGTCCCCGGTGGTTCCGACATCCAAACCCAAATTGCCCCACCTGCAGCTCATCTCCGTCTCGCTTGCCCAGTTTCGCGTTGAAGTCCCCCATGACAACGGTAAAGTGAGTTTTGAAACCATGCAAGGCTTTGGAGATATCCTCATACATGGTCTCCACTTCGTCGTCGGGGTGTGCCGAGGTCGGGGCGTAGACATGTAGGACCATCAGCGAATATCTTGAGGATATTCTGAGTAGCAGGTACGCCACCCTGGTCGACACACTCTCGATCTTCACCACGTTATTCACAAGGGACTTGTGGACGATAAACCCAACACCACCCTGGGACTGCCGGTCACCCTCTCGGAAATAGAGTAGGTCAAGTCGTCGGTATAGGCAGCCGGATCCCTTCCGGAGATTCTTCGGACCCCTTGCCACGCCGTAACCTCGACCGCTACCATAGTCGAGAGTAGACGGGTTGCCGGGTACTAGGGGCCATTTCTTTTTTGCGCTCATAAGGGGGGTTTTGCCATAATCGCCGTGCTTGGCAGACGGGTTGGCGATCGCAGTACGGTTGTTGCAAAAAGCACAGAGAACACTGCTGCCCATTCTCTGGCAAGTCCCTTAGTCGCCTCTTACGACACCCACGGGAAGATATGGGATGGTGCTATTCTTTACGTCCGACACCATACAGAACATTCCCAACAGGTATCCTAAAACTCTTGCGTTTACAATATGCGGTGTCAGTCGGAGAGTGCATGAATGCCTCGTTGGTCTAATGGTTGTAAGCGCGACAGCTGAGCATGAGGTCTTGGGTTCGATTCCCAGGCCGGGCAAGTGTTTATTAGGTTTCTCCATCGAGAATTTCTCAGTAGCAGCCACGGAGTCTAGATTTAGGCCCTGTTGATGGCAACAGGCTCGCCCCCTATTACATGGGACTTAAACATAACTGACGAAATGTGGGTGTACCTACTATTTGTTACACCTCTTCTGAGGTCTTCTGTTACAGGTATCTCCATACTTAAAAGAAGGCCTCTACAATGTATCTTATTATTAAATAAACTAGAAAATAAACTTTATCATTATATATTATTACCTCTGCCTAACCCTTCGGGGATTGCAGCCATGATGTTATGTTATGAAACACTACATAACGCCTGGATGCTAAAAAAACCCAATAATTCTTTAAGAGTTGTAAATAAATATTCTTAACCGAGATTATCTAAATATTATTTCATCCGAAGATACGAATCTCATTTCCCTCAAGTAGATATACCTAAAGGTAGGTACTTCTTAACAAACCAGTCCTCGCAACATCACAAACTTTCATCCCAGTGGATAACCGTTTATCTATGTCAATGAGTTAACCACTTGAGTAACTGATTGGAGATAGCCGCACTGTTAGCTTAGGACCAAGGTTCATGGCAGTTGTTGGTTGTCGCGCACATAAGGGTGTTGGAATAACCTCAATTGCCATGTATGTGTTGGATAGATTGACTGGTGTAGCGACGCAATTTGAGATATTTTGAGGGTAGCTGTCAACTTTTTTAGTTTATTTTTCTTTGTCAAAACTGTGTATGAGACAGAACGGCGTCGCGCGGCTAGCGGCTAATAGGTCACAGACGCACGCGCGCGCGAATTTCTTATGGCTGTTGGGTTATCGTGATATTAGCTGAATGAGTCTAGCAAAAAATGTTTCTTTGGGAAAGTTGTTTGTTATCATGAGTACAATCCTGTGTTTAAGTATCGGTCAATAATAACTAGTCACCTCATATAAATGCGAAAGTAAGTTTGCGTGTTTGTTACCTTTTCTCACCTAAACCACTTAACCGATCATCCTGAAATTTTGCATATACGTTGTCAGGTGTACAGGACCGGACATAGGGTAACATTCATTGTGAAAAAAAAATACTATTCCCTAGAAAACCAACAATTATGTTCTTATGATAATAAATGGCGCCACCTGCCCGAGTCGGTTGTCAAATTCTAAATTAACGCGTGCAAAGCGACGGGCAAAAGCTAGTTAGCTATATTTTAAAATTTCTGTGTATTTCTTTAATGTTGTGTGGAATAAAGAGTAAGAACTCTATAAAAGAAGCTTGTCGCTTGAAGTCAATTTGTAACTCATCATCATTTAAGCCCAAAAAACGTCCACTGCTGGACATAGGGCCTGTCGCCACATTGACATTTTGGGGGGTTTTGCCATAATCGCCACGCTTGGCAGGTGGATTGGCGATCGCAGTACGGTTGTTACAAAAGCTCAGAGAACGCTGCTGCCCATTCTTTGGCAAATCCCTTAGTCACCTCTTACGACACCCACGAGAAGATATGGGACGGTGCTATTCTTTACGTTCGACACCATACAGAGCCATTTGTATCTCAGCACGCGTCAATCCGCATCACTTTATAAAGTAAAACTACCGTGGAACTGAAGATAGACATCCCAAAATAAGCCTACATTCTCGGACGCCATTCCCAAGGCGTTTAAAGGTCCAAATCGCAACATAAATACTTATTTATTTCAAAGCAACGCCATAGAAACCCTTTTTCCTTAGTAAACTTTTACGACTGGCCCAAATAATCAATTGAAACGCTTTATATTTTAGCGATGCGTGCGTTTATAGGATATTTCCGTGAAAGAATTGTGTAATCAAAATTCTTTTAGTAGGTAAGAATGTCTTGAATGTTATCGTTGGTACACAATTTTTTGTCGAAGTCAATGGGCATGTTATCGTCTCCTATACAATGAAGCGGCAGGGTTGGCGCAGTGGCTAAGCGATTGGCTGCTATGCCGCGTGTCGCGGGTTTGATTCACACAAGGAACAAACATTTGTATGACCTGATTGTTTATGTGATTTTAAATGTTTGTAATCGCATCCACGAAACAAAATAAATTACTAGGGCGGGGAAACGTTTAATAAAAAAATACGTATGAGCAGCTGATTAAAAAAACGGGTGTTCCATATTTATTTTTTTAAAGTAGGTACTGATTAAATATTTATACAAGGTGTTGTTAGGTTAGTCAATATTCAGGATATTGTCACAAAAGACATGAACAATCAATATAAATTACGGTGCCAAGTTAATTATGAAAACATGCTGCTTTATTTTGTTCTTTAAATTTGTCAGTATTTCAGAATAACCCCCTAAAATTTAGGAAATAAGAAATGATCGAATAAACTTTTGAGATTTTTTTGTATGTGTGTAGGCGAGGTTATATGGCGAGTATCAGCGTTCAAAACACGGGTAGTTCACTCTTACAGATTTCTCCAAAGAAGAAAAAAAATACCTAAGTACCCATTTTGTTATCGATTCGGGTCGAAAATCATTAGCATAGTTATCTCCTTGCATTTCACGAGGATGCAAAAGAACACCTTGTATTTGTGAGGATTCGTTGTGATGCACTGAATTCGTGTTATCCGTTTGGGCGTCGATGTCCCTTTCCACTCAGTAGTAGTAGTAGTAATGACGATGAAATAGTACATCATACCGATGTTCTATTTCATCGTCATTATCACAATTTAAGTGATGGTCCCATATCTATTCTATTCAAAAACTAATCAGCTAAAAACAAACGTAACATTATCCAATAATTCAATCCAATCAATTAACACAGTACCGGTTTTATCTAATTGCCATTTTCCATTGAGATAGACGAAAAAAAACCTTATACTAAATGCGATGCACACCATTTTAGCTCTACTAACTAACCACAGAACTGATTAGTTGGCTCGCTACTAATTTCATTGGGTCAGAATGTGAAGCTCTATTAGTTTAATTCCTATTACGACCCTTGGAGGCAAAAACTTGATGATAATTATGTATTGGTAGGGAAACTTTTAGGTGTTTCCAAGTGGTTGAATATACTCACTGCCGCCTATGGCATAGTTAGTTATAACGTTCTCACATTTTTCACTCTATGAGAAGAAGTGAGATATAATCCTCCATACTGGTTCACTTCAAATTGGTGGGTCATCATCATTCTCCTGTCCTTATCCCAATTTATTTGGGGTTAGCGCAGCATGTCTTCTTCTTCCATACTTCCCTATTACTTGGCATCTCATGTGACACCTCATTTGTCGCCATATCATCCTTAACTAAGTCCATCCGTTTCATCCATTCCATTCAAATTGGTTGCTAATTGATTAAAAAGATTCGTTTTAAGAGACATTAATAACAAATAAAGAGAAAACAAAAGTGTTCGATTTTAATTGTTTTAAACCTTTGACATTTTGTTGTTAGTACTTAAATACCTATACGATATTATTATATTAATACAAAGATATGCAAGGATTACGAGCCATAGACGGGAGAACACGAAGAAGATCACTATCATATAAATATTACATCTTAGTAATATTTCAATCAATCTAGTGTGACACGTCGGCTTGTCAGGTTGCATTTATGTGACATAACTTTGACGAACATAAAAAATATTGTGTACAAAAATAAGCCAAGTTGTGCTTTGCAAATCTCGTTATGGTAAAACGAGTGGACTTGAGTTTGGTTTATTTCCGTTAGTATTTTCTTTATTTACCCAGTATAGACAAGACGAAGTAAATCGTAATCCAATTTTGTGTCAAACTACTTCGTAACAAATCGATCTACGCCCGATTGTCAGTTAGCATTCGTGTGTCAATCTCGAAAATTTTCGGGATCAAAATTTTGGATGAAAATATTATCAAAGTCTTTTAAATCTTTTTGTATTCATACGATATTAAGCATTCTGGGTAAAGCGAGTGTGTACATCGTGTGTGTATAACATGTGTGCAATAAAGAACAAGAATATTTCCGGCAAGTGTTGTGGTAGTTAATGGGTACGCAGTGAATCAGGTCGATATAGGACAGTATAGACTTGATTTGAATTACTATGTATTACATAAATCACACACAGCATACATAATATTCTGGAAAACTGTCATCACCGTCGGTCATTTTGGCTCAAAACCGAATAAATCCGGTACAATAAATAAAAAGTGAAGAATTAACTACTTATTTTAATATATTTTTATTTCTTTTAATATGTAACTGGTAGCGTCTTGTCCTTTTCATTACTAAATCAGAAATCGTTCCGGTTCATTGCAGGCGCTCTACTCCAGCAACTTCTGTAAAAAAGATAAAAATATTAGTTTATAAAGAAAAAGGATTTTTTCCCTCACACAGAATAGAATGTGTTTATTGAAAATGCATTTATTTGTCAGAATATTGTACAAAGCTGTATTGTGAATTATGTATTACGATCATAATATTCTGCCGTTTCCGGCGTACAAATATGGTTTGTTAAATTATGGTCATCATGACTTTAAAATTGAGAATTACAAATCATCATTAGAAATACAAATAATTTTAATAAATTGAACAATAATTGTATAAGAGAATAATTATATAAGTAAAAATTCGATGAAAACAAGGAGATTAAATATTTTTATGTTAAATATTTAGGTAAATTTTTCATTCATAAAATCTTCAGTCAAGTAATAACATTTGTTTATGAGAGGGTTAAAAAATCTACATTTAAATGTTGTGAGGCTAAGAGTTTTGAAGCCATCAGGTAATTTGTTGTAGACAGTAATGGACATGCAGTATACATTATTAGAAAATAATTTAATTCTACGCCTTGAAACATTAAGTATATGCACTTTTCGGCTAGGTCTGGATAGAACATCATTAAATAAGTCAAATTCGTGTCTGTTTTGGTGAACAAAAATACAAATTTCAAATATGTACAGTGCTGGAAGTGGCAGTATTTTAAGTTTTCAAATAGTGGAACACAACTGTCCAAGGAAAACTATTTCAATAACAGATTTTTTAATTATTAGTTATAGTTAGATATATAGAACAGAAAAGAAAAAATAAAAAGAAATGGAAATTTTATTTTCCGAGACAATGTTAGAAAAAGTTATTAATTCACTTCTTCTTCGATATGGCAGATATTTCCTACTCTAACTTGAACTTCAGGACAAAAATGACCAAGGCTATAGGCCGGAGTGGCAAACGTGACAGCTGAAAGTGCAGCAAGCAAAACAAAGAAGACGAGATACAGCTTCAAAACTCTAAAATCTTATTCTAATTTTAGAGTTAAGAAAGAGTTTAGGGTTTAGAAAAAAATACGCATAATTTAAAGTTCGTATTTTTAGAGTTTCGGTGCTATACGATAAAAAAAAATTATAACGAAAAATGTTATCGAGGTTCCCAAAATACTTTTTTCTTAAGTCTTTGATGACATAAGGACATAATTGTGGCCTGTAATTTTTTAAGTGCCATAATAAAAAATAAAAAAAAACAGAAAACTTTTGTGGGTTCGAAGAACGTACAAATAAATTCCAAAGAAAAGTGGTTTGAATTAAATACAATAATTTAGTATTTGACATATGGACTGCTTATATATAAATTTAATATTTCAAATGAGAATATCATGATTTGAAATTAGATAACGATTTATAAACTTAAAATACCGCATCTATAAACTAGTTTGTTTGTGGAAAATGCACAGATATTACGTCTTAATAAAGGTTGCAGTATCACTGATATTAATTAAATATAATCTAATCTACTAACTAGCTTATAAGAAAAGAATAAGAGAACATTTCCTGTCAACATGTTATTATTAAGTATATAGTATTTTATATGTATGTTTATTTTTATATGTGTATTGTATGTATTAAGTATGTAGTAGTTATTATTAAGTATATAGTATTTTATATGTATGTTTATTTTTATATGTGTATTGAATGTATTACGTATGTAGTAGTTAATTTAAGTTTTGAATGTACTGTTTTTGCACATAATCGTAAGTTTATCCTCTTTTGCAAATCTCGCAATCGAAAAATGGTTTGTTGTAAGAAAACCCAATTCTGGGTTAAGCTCGCCGTTAGACATAAGTTTTTATATTGCAATTGGTGTGTATATTTTTCTTTTTTTTTTGTGTGCAATAAAGAATAAGAATAAAAATAGCATAGTTGATATCCAGATCAGGCTTTGTGTAAGGTTTATCCTATTGAGAATTTCTCAGTAGTGGTTTTCCCAGAGCTGGATTTTAACGGTTTATGGAAAAACTAGGCTGCTTGAGCTGCGTAAAGGTTTATCTGTTTAACTTATTGAAATAATTGAAGAGCCAAAAGACTACCGCAATTATCTACGAATGGATGAAAACACTCAAACTGTTGTACCTTAATTCAAAAGCAGGATACAGAAATGAGAAAAGCTAAATCGCCTCATGAAATTCCAACAGTGATGTTTAAATACCTTGCAACAGGGAGAACATTAGGGAGCCTCGTATCCTCGGGCGTTGCAGTGGTCTTTATTAACCTATGTTGTCCTACTGCTGGGCACCGATCATTCTTAAAGCTTTCCATTTTAGGAGGCAGAAGTTCGCATTTTAATATGTCTTCGCTGTACAACTTTTTCACTGTGTGTTATGTAAGTTTACTTTTTTCCTTTGTGTACAAATAAACAATTTATTATTTATTTATTATTATTATTTCCACTTCTTCCTATGTGTGGCTGTGGCAATCTCCGGCCAATCTTCCGGTCAATCTTTCATTTATTAAATACTGAATGGTAATGACGGTTTAAGAGTTACTAACTTACTTATTCTTCTGCAACGCACTTCCCACCTATTTCAGAATAGCCACGTGGACAGCCACCAAAAATTAATTGGGTAAAAAAATCCGGGAAATATGAAGCAAATGTTAGGGCTCATTAAGGGCTCATTTACGCACACGCGGCGCGTCGGGCGGGGCGGTGCGCGGGGCGGCCCGCTTTAAATTCAAACATATGGCGATGTATGAGAGCGTTTACGGAGGAGCGGTTTGACGCCCGTTTGCTTGAGATGTAGGCGGCCGACGCGGCGTTATGTCACTCTGACAGATACAAGTATACGGCAGTGCCCGAGTTCGATTCCCACACGGAACAAATTTACGACGTCGTAGTTTTATCCGAAAATAATCATTTTGTTTTTATTTTAAATTTTATAGTGATATTTTTTTCGTAAATTGGTCAATTTTTACAAGCTTTTATTTAACTTGCAATGTATGTATCTGTTTGTTCGGGTACATTCTTGGAAGCTAAATTAGAACCATTTGCCGATGACCGATTGAGCTGAAATTTTGCTCACATCTTTGGTTTTAAGCACAATATATTTTTATGAGAGACATAACTTAATCCTGCAGCCTGGATCGTCTCCTCACGAGAGAACTCCTCAAAGGTTAATAGCACAGACACGAAAATTTGTATAGAAGTATAAATCTGATGGATAAACATGAATTCTATCATGATCTCATCCTGCAGCCAGGATCGTCTTCTCACGAGGGAACTCCTCAACGGTTAACTGGGTTGTGGAGGTCATATAGGCAGTCAAAGATCGCTTCATTTCAAATATGGGTATGCAGCTGCATCCGGGTAGACTGGAAGGTGACCCCGACACAGTTGGGAAAAGGCTAGGCCAACAGAGATGATTATGATGATGGTTGAAAATCGGCAATTCATAAGCCTTTTCTTCAAGGAACGATAGGTTATTGTTTCAAAGCGGTTGAAACAATAAACAAATGTAACTATCCAGTTTAAAAAAGGTTTTCGATGATAGGCCGTGGCGTGGGTCGAGTCACTTGAGTGTAGCCGTGAACAGCCCGGCACAGTTATGAACCAGAACACTCAGGGCAAGAGTCTTACTCATATATTTTGTAGTTTTGTTAAAACATTGGTTTCATAGTTTTTTGGGTTGCTATTCCTAAACCAAGCTTTCTAAGTATGAAAAAGTATTACTTAGTCGAAGAAGGGAAAAGATAAACAAAATTCGAAAGATATGGCAAGCCCAGATGTGGGACAGAGCAGGCTCATAGAAAAAATAATTAAACAGTGAATATATTTTTTTTTTTTTAAAAACATTGCCCCACACTAGGAATTTCTCCTGTATCGTGGGTGCGTTTACAAACATTTAAACTCACATACACAAACAGCCAGACCCGGAACAACTATCTGTAGGTCATACAAATATTTGTTCCGTGCGGGGATCGAACCCGCGACACGCAGCGCAGCAGTCGATCGCTCAACCACTGCGCCAACCGTGTCGTCAAATATATCAAAGAACCATTTTAACCTCATGGCCATAAATAAATATAACCACACCTCCTAACAATAATCAAACTACAGAATTCTTTTTTTTTCCTAATCTTACTGAGATCCTGGCCATTCTACTAACCTTCGGATAGTTTAAACAAAATTCACAATAAATACAATATAAATTAGAACAGCGAACGAATTCCTAATTTAAATTTAAATATGGAAAAAAAATCGGTGCGTCAGAATGTACGAAAAACAATTAACATTAATAATATAAAAGCTTAAAAAAAGAATATAATTAAAATGTATTGTAAACGCTCGTACGCACGTACTCTTAAAACAAATTTATTTTAATTTTCATCTTTGGATTTCTTAATTCCTTAATTTAATACTCGAGTTGATCGAAATTTACAAAAATAATCTATTGGAATAATCGCTTTCACAAAACCCAATATAAAAAAAAAATGGACATGACGCCGCGGCGCACGTTTGCAGCCCAACGTGGGACCATTTCCTTGTATTTAAGCGTGTGACAAAACGCCGCGGTGCACGCGGCGTCGACCGCCGCGGCGCACGCTTGCAGCCCAACGTGGGACCATTTCCTTGTATTTGAGCGTTTGACATAACGCGGCGGCGGACGCCGCGTTTTCCGCTTGCAGCCCACCGTGGGACCATATTCTTCAAAAATGTTTGAAAACTGACAGCCGTCATATCATGCATTAGAATAGAACGTCTATTTTAATCATAACGTCAGAGGAGTATCTAGCCTGGTGGTATTGCGGCTGGATTGTGAATTATTTGTTGTAGGATCAAATCTTTGTATGTAAGATTTTTCTTTTTGTGTTTATTTTGTGTTTTTTTTTTGCTGTAAAATATTACTTTTTGTAACTAGGTACCTATAACTGTTTTATTTTGATGCATTATGTATGATTTTCAAATCATTATAAAATATCGAGTTTAATCATACCTATACATTTAGTTTTTGAACCATTCAAAAAACATGCATGTAATGCTACTTTTTATAATCTGTAATAGATATGTTATAATAATCTAAAAATTATGCATGGAATACTTACTGGAAAAACTTTCTAAATTAAGACATTTATTTGTCCATATTTGTACGCTTCACAGCAAAACATAGAGAATCAACTAAGCATAATGTAACATCTCACACACAGTGTAACTACCTATGTTTACAAATAAAATATTCTTATTCTTATTCTTTCCTTTATTCATTTTATACACATTCATTTTACATTTTTAAATATTTTTACAAAATTAAATACAAAAACATTTAAAAATATAAAAATAGTAGCCCACCGGTATCGGGAACAGGGTCCAAGCTACCGGCGGTCAGGGCTCCAGAGAGAGGAACCTCCTAACAATACGAGCCGTGTCCAGGAGTACCGCTTTCTGAATCAAGCCCTTGATCCAGCTGCCTAACGAGAGCCTCATCAGATGTTGGTCGAGGCTTTTGGCAATTAGGCCATTGGCTGATACGACTATCGGCACAATGATCGCTGAGTCAACAGGCCACATGTCGACAACCTCGCGAGCCAAGTCAATATACTTGATTTGTTTATCTTTCTCGGCCTTCACGAGGTTCTCGTCATGTGGAACCGTTATGTCAACAATCATTGCGCGCCGCTCTGATCGATCCATCACCACTATATCAGGTTTATTGGCTACAATAGTCCTGTCAGTGATGATGGATTGATCCCAATACAGTGTGATATTGCCATTTTCGAGAACTGGGTCGGGCACATACCTATAGTACGGCACTTCCGATTCCACAAGGCTGTATTTCAGAGCAAGTTGCTGATGGATAATCCTGGCTACAAGGTTGTGTCTATGCAAGTATTCTCCGTTAGCTAGACGAGAACACCCGGAGATAATGTGACGGATCGATTCGCCCGGACGGTGGCATGCCCGACATATGTCAACCGTGCCATCCTTCACAATAAATTTCCGGTAGTTATTCGTCATCATAACTTCATCCATAATTGCACAAACAAAACCTTCGGTTTCTCCAAAGAGTTCCCCGGAACGTAGCCAGGCTACGGACGCTGCATGGTCTACATCAGGCCCATGCAAGGCACTGAAGTAGCGTCCGTGAAGCTCCTTACTCTGCCATACTTCCCTGCGGTCATTAGTGTCAAGCACTGCAGGTTTGCGCCAGTTCTCTTTAGCCAAGGAGAGCGGGGTGAGGGCCTTGTCCATCGCGACCACATCTCGATGCATCCCCACGTCGGTTTCTAGGAAATATTCCCTGAGACTGCATATCTCGCGATTGTGGAGAGTTTTGGCGTTTAAAAAGCCTCGACCTCCACAACTCCGCGGGATATACAGTCTCATAACCGAAGAACGTGGGTGATGCATTCGATAAGCCGTCAACAATGTACGGACCTTCCTATCCAGGGCGTCTAATTCTGTTTGAGTCCATTTGAGTACGCCGAAAGAGTACATCAAAACCGGCATGACCCAACCATTGAAGGCACGCACCTTATTTCCGCCTGATAAAAGACTATTAAATACTTTTCTCAGGCGGCCAAAGAAACGCTCCTTCAACGATTGCTTCATGTCAACAGCATTGATGCCCAGCGCTTCCGACATACCCAAATACTTGTAGGTTTCGGTTGCTGAGAGGGATCTAAGATTTATGGAATCTGAGAGCTGGGTTCCCACAGATTCCACAATCCGACCTCGCTTTACATGCATGACCGCACATTTGTCTACACCAAATTCCATCCTGATGGCGCTACTGAAAGTTTCTGTTACCTTCAGTAGCTCCATCAGTTGCAAATTGTTGGGGGCAAAGAGTTTCAGGTCATCCATGTAAAGAAGGTGAGATATAACCTGACCACCTCTCCTCAACCGAAAGCCCAGACCTGAATCCTCTAGCAGCGTGCTTAGAGGATTCAAGGCTAAGCAAAACCAAAGCGGGCTCAAACTATCGCCCTGAAAAATACCACGCTCTATCCTTATCGGTTCGCTGGTCCCTTGGATATGCTGACATCCTGGATAGCGAAGGACTGTCCTCCATTGCCTCATACACGACATCAGGAAGGTGCGCAGAGTTGCATCTATTTTATACAACTGTAGCACCCTCATAAGCCATGTATGTGGCACCGAGTCATAGGCCTTCTTATAATCTATCCAACATGTCGACAGATCCCTTCGGGAACGGCGAACCTGTTGGTTAATGGCCATATCAATGAGAAGCAGCTGCTTAGTACCGCGGGACCCATTTCTACATCCATTTTGAGAAGCGGACATGATCGAATTGTCATCAATGTGTTTGCAAATTTTAGCTCTCAAAATGGATGTAAGAACTTTATACACTGTCGGAAGACAGGTAATAGGTCTATAATTCTTGAGCTCCGCAGTACTACCAGATTTATAGAGCAGGTGGGTGATTCCAGTAGTTAAGAACTCGGGCAGTGACCCTGATTCTAAAGCTGACTGGAATAGGGCCGCCAAGCGAGCGTGCGACCTCTGGATCCACTTAATCCAGAAGTTGTGCAGTCCGTCCGGCCCTGGAGATTTCCAGTTAGGCAACGGACGGACTGCACGAGCTACGTCTTGGGGGCTGATAGTGATAGCCCCCATTTCTGGAACTGGATCGCATACTCGCTCGACCACCCGAGTCCATTCACCCTCGGTGTGGCTGACAGGCACCGACCAGATACTGCGCCAGAACGAGCACATGGCGTCATCAGTCGGCAGGTGCGTGTCAGCCACACCTTGGTCCGGTCGCTCCCAACTCCTATAAACCCACCTTTCATCTCTTTGGAATGTACGATTCAGAGTGTATCGTTCCACCCGCCGCTTATACCTACGGATACGGTTTGCCCATGCATACACTTTCTGCTTCAGGAAGTCGATGCGCTCTGTGATACGGGACATATAGTCACGAGGACTAATATCAGTATCCGCAAATGCCCGCTTCACAAAGCGCATCACTCGAGGGCGATTGTTGCCCTCCCTGAAGCAGATTAGTTTGCCGATGAGTGTTCTGGCCCCACTAATACGTCGCTCAATCCTGCATTGCCAAGCCGGAACGGCAGGTTTAGGTCGTGTAGCTCTGTCATCAGAAAATTTTACATGAGCTACACGACATGCCGCTACAGCCGCACAATACAGGATTGAGTGAGCATCAGTTAGGTCTTCGCAGTTATCAAAATAGTTTGACAACTGCGAATCCAGGACAGCCACCAGCGCCCTATTTCTGTTATGCATGGGCAAACGAGGTAAGCGTGGCCTAAGTTCGGGCGACATGAACCGATATTCTCGAATCGCACCCTCCAAAGCACTCCTCATTTCCTCACTGCATTGGGTACTAACATTAGTAACCATGTCACTACTCACGTCGTTAGTACTATTTTGTGTTGTGTTATGCTGTGGTGGTATCACAGCCTGCACCGACGGAGCTGTGACATGGCTACTCTGCATTTCAGTTCGCAGGCGATCAAGTACAGTGTCATCCAACATACGATTACGCTGGATGACTCGCACCTGATCCGACAGTCGTTGCGCCGATACGTTGACAGCTGGCTCAAGCACCTGAAACAGAGAGAGCATCCGAACACGGTACGCGGTCAGGTTGTTTCCTCCCTTTGTAGCCCCATAGTATGAGCGCATGACATTTTCATTGATGGTTCGCGTCCATCGCATGCGCTGCACACTTCCGCCGGGAGCTGGGACCCTATAAGAAGCCTGTGGGCCTCGCGGTCCTAAGCCGTCCGGCGGCCGGCGTCCTCCCCGTCGACGAGCAGGTGGTGGTGTCGTGGGCGGAGAGAAGTACTCGTCGCTGTCGCTCGACGCAACTGCCACGGCCGGTGTCACAGCACTCACGGTGAGGCTGGGTTCCGGCGGCGGCGAGGCGGAACGGGGCGACGAGTCCGGAGGCGGTAGGCGTGCACGAAGAGCAGCTGCTCTAGTCAACATTGGTCTTCATTCTTCATTTTATTGTGTAAATTTTTTCTTGTGATGTGATCTGACACTGTATGTCAGATCAATGAATTGTTGTGGTTTTTTCTTTTTTCGGAAACATTTAGCCATTTTATTGATATAATATATTAGAAAAGTCTATTTGAATTGGATGGAGTAAATTAAAATCACAAGTTCAACTATTAAGTATTAAATATTTAGTAAAAATGGTAAATCAGAATAGAAGACGTTTATGTGACGTAAGTGTTGCCAGCTTATTCTTATTCTTATTCTTAACAGTACTCGTAAATAATAAGTAAAAATTGCCCAGAATTTACGAAAAATATCACCAAAAATTTAAAATAAAAACAAAATGACAATTTTTGGGTGAAACTAGGATATTTTAAATTTGTTGCGTATGGGAATCGAACCCAGGCACTAACATTTGCTTGTACTGTCCAAACGCCGCGGTGCACGCGGCGTCGACCGCCGCGGCGCACGCTTGCAGCCCACCGTGGGACCATTTCCTTGTGTTTGAGCGTTTGACATAACGCCGCGGTGCACGCGGCGTCGCCCGCTTGCAGCCCACCGTGGGACCATATTCTTCAAAAATGTTTGAAAACTGACAACCGTCATATCATGCATTAGAATTGAACGTCTCATCATCATCATCATCATTTCAGCCCAAAAGACGTCCACTGCTGGACATAGGCCTCCCCCAAGTCACATTGACATTTTGGGGGGCATTGCCATAATCGCCACGCTTGGCAGGCGGGTTGGCGAAGTGAACGTCTATTTTCGTCGAATTGTCAGAGGATTACCTAGACTGGTGGTATAGCGGCCGGACTGCGATTCACGTGTTGCAGGATCAAATCCTAGTATGTCCGATTTTTATTTTTGTGTTTATTTTGTGTTTTTTTTTTGCTGTAAAATATTACTTTTTGTAACTAGGTATTACTGTTTTATTTTAATGCATTATGTATGATTTTCAAATCATTATAAAATACCTAGTTTAATAATACCTATACTTTTAGTTTTTGAACCATTCAAAAAACAGTACTCGTAAATAATAAGTAAAAAATGCCCAGAATTTACGAAAAAAACTCACCAAAAAAATTAAAATAAAAACAAAATAATATTTTTTGGGTGAAACTAGGACATTTTAAATTTGTTGCGTATGGGAATCGAACTCGGGCACTAACATTTGCTTGTACTGTCCAAACGCCGCGGTGCACGCTTGCAGCCCACCGTGGGACCATTTCCTTGTATTTGAGCGTTTGACATAACGCCGCGGTGCACGCGGCGTCGCCCGCTTGCAGCCCACCGTGGGACCATTTCCTTGAGTTTGAGCGTTTGACATAACGCGGCGGCGGACGCCGCGTTGCCCGCTTGCAGCCCACCGTGGGACCATATTCTTCAAATATTTGAAAACTGACAATTGTCAAATCATGCATTAGATTAAAACGTCTATTTTAAACTAAATGTCATCGTAATGCTTAGCTTGGTACTGTTGCGGCGGGACTGCAAATCACAATGTTGCAGGATCAAATCTTTGTATGTAAGAATTTTTTTTTTGTCTTTTTTTTTTTGCTGTAAAATATTACTTTTTGTAACTAGGTATTAAGTACTTGTTTTATTTTAATGTCGCATTTATAATTTTCCTTCCTGACGCTATAACTCCAGAACGCACGAACCGATTTCCACGGTTTTGCATTCGTTGGAAAGGTCTCGGGCTCCGTGAGGTTTATAGCATAGTAGGGTAGGTAGGTAGGTAGGGTAGGTAGGTAGGTAGGGTAGGGTAGGTAGGTAGGGTATGTAGGGTAGGTAGGTAGGGTATGGTAGGTAGGTAGGTAGGTAGGTAGGGTATGTAGGGTAGGTAGGTAGGGTATGGTAGGTAGGTAGGTAGGTAGGGTAGTGTAGGTAGGGTAGGGTAGGTAGGGTAGGGTAGGTAGGTAGGGTAGGTAGGTAGGGTAGGATTGTAAATTTGTTGCGTATTGGAATCGAACCCGGGCACTGCCTTAGGCTTGTATTGTCCATTTGACATAACAAATCGAATACAAGCAAATGGTCCCACGTTGGGCTTCAAGCGGTCGCCGCGTCTCCGTAAACGGCAAAAACGCCCGACGCACCGCGCAACGCCTATGGCACCGCCCCGCCCGACGCGCCGCGTGTGCGTAAATGAGCCCTACGCACACGCGGCGCGTCGGGCGGGGCGGTGCGCGGGGCGGCCCGCTTTAAATTCAAACATATGGCGATGTATGAGAGCGTTTACGGAGGAGCGGTTTGACGCCCGTTTGCTTGAGATGTAGGCGGCCGACGCGGCGTTATGTCACTCTGACAGATACAAGTATACGGCAGTGCCCGAGTTCGATTCCCACACGGAACAAATTTACAACGTCGTAGTTTTATCCGAAAATAATCATTTTGTTTTTATTTTAAATTTTATAGTGATATTTTTTTCGTAAATTGGTCAATTTTTACAAGCTTTTATTTAACTTGCAATGTATGTATCTGTTTGTTCGGGTACATTCTTGGAAGCTAAATTAGAACCATTTGCCGATGACCGATTGAGCTGAAATTTTGCTCACATCTTTGGTTTTAAGCACAATATATTATTATGAGAGACATAACTTAATCCTGCAGCCTGGATCGTCTCCTCACGAGAGAACTCCTCAAAGGTTAATAGCACAGACACGAAAATTTGTATAGAAGTTCATATCTGATGGATAAACATGAATTCTATCATGATCTCATCCTGCAGCCCGGATCGTCTTCTCAAGAGGGAACTCCTCAACGGTTAACTGGGTTGTGGAGGTCATATAGGCAGTCAAAGGTCGCTTCATTTCAAATATGGGTATGCAGCTGCATCCGGGTAGACTGGAAGGTGACCCCGACACAGTTGGGAAAAGGCTAGGCCAACAGAGATGATTATGATGATGGTTGAAAATCGGCAATTCATAAGCCTTTTCTTCAAGGAACGATAGGTTATTGTTTCAAAGCGGTTGAAACAATAAAGAAATGTAACTATCCAGTTTAAAAAAGGTTTTCGATGATAGGCCGTGGCGTGGGTCGAGTCACTTGAGTGTAGCCGTGAACAGCCCGGCACAGTTATGAACCAGAACACTCAGGGCAAGAGTCTTACTCATATATTTTGTAGTTTTGTTAAAACATTGGTTTCATAGTTTTTTGGGTTGCTATTCCTAAACCAAGCTTTCTTAGTATCAAAAAGTATTACTGAGTCGAAGAAGGGAAAAGATAAACAAAATTCGAAAGATATGGCAAGCCCAGATGTGGGACAGAGCAGGCTCATAGAATAATTAAACAGTGAATATCAAAGAACCATTTTAACCTCATGGCCATAAATAAATATAACCACACCTCCTAACAATAATCAAACTACAGAATTCTTTTTTTTCCTAATCTTACTGAGATCCTGGCCATTCTACTAACCTTCGGATAGTTTAAACAAAATTCACAATAAATACAATATAAATTAGAACAGCGAACGAATTCCTAATTTAAATTTAAATATGGAAAAAAAAATCGGTGCGTCAGAATGTACGAAAAACAATTAACATTAATAATAAAAAGCTTAAAAAAAGAATATAATTAAAATGTATTGTAAACGCTCGTACGCAAGTACTCTTAAAACAAATTTATTTTAATTTTCATCTTTGGATTTCTTAATTCCTTAATTTAATACTCGAGTTGATCGAAATTTACAAAAATAATCTATTGGAATAATCGCTTTCACAAAACCCAATATAAAAAAAAATGGACATGACGCCGCGGCGCACGCTTCCAGCCCAACGTGGGACCATTTCCTTGTATTTAAGCGTGTGACAAAACGCCGCGGTGCACGCGGCGTCGACCGCCGCGGCGCACGCTTGCAGCCCAACGTGGGACCATTTCCTTGTATTTGAGCGTTTGACATAACGCGGCGGCGGACGCCGCGTTTTCCGCTTGCAGCCCACCGTGGGACCATATTCTTCAAAAATGTTTGAAAACTGACAACCGTCATATCATGCATTAGAATAGAACGTCTATTTTAATCATAACGTCAGAGGAGTATCTAGCCTGGTGGTATTGCGGCTGGATTGTGAATTATTTGTTGTAGGATCAAATCTTTGTATGTAAGATTTTTCTTTTTGTGTTTATTTTGTGTTTTTTTTTTTTGCTGTAAAATATTACTTTTTGTAACTAGGTACCTATAACTGTTTTATTTTGATGCATTATGTATGATTTTCAAATCATTATAAAATATCGAGTTTAATCATACCTATACATTTAGTTTTTGAACCATTCAAAAAACAGTACTCGTAAATAATAAGTAAAAATTGCCCAGAATTTACGAAAAATATCACCAAAAATTTAAAATAAAAACAATATGACAATTTTTGGGTGAAACTAGGACATTTTAAATTTGTTGCGTATGGGAATCGAACCCGGGCACTAACATTTGCTTGTACTGACCGGACTATTCATGTCGAGACGAGTTCACTTGGCACGAAAATATGCTGAGATACGAAATCGTCTTCGTTATTAATATTAATTTGTTTTTAGGGTTCCGTTGGCAAAAACGGAACTCTTATAGATTTGTTCTGTCAGTCCGTATATCACAGAATTTGGTCTCCGAAACTATTGGCACCACACAGTTGAAATTTGGGGAGTAAATGCCTTAAATGAACTGCTGAACAAATATGATGTGAGAATGTAAAAAACACAACAAACATCTACGTATAACTTCGAGAAGTCTCTATCGATAGCTCTTAAAAAGTGATATCTAGGTTTCGTGAATACTATTTTTAAAATCTATGTTTGATGAGATGAGAGAGAAAAAATGTGTATATCTAATTTCTAAAGTAAGAAGCGGAAAATTGCGGCAAAATGTTGGGTAGTTAACCGTAAAAAAATACTCGTGGAGGAGCTCGTGGCAAAATCACACAGCAGCCGCTCGGACCGATCTGCAGGTTAAGCCGTGCTTGCCTAGGTTGGTCTGTGGATGGGTGACCACCCTTTTACATACCGAGGCAGTCGACACCCACCCACTATCCCCACGACCCCGACCAACGTTCGGACGTTCTCGACATAGCGCTACTCAAGAATGTCAACCTTAAGTTGCATTCCATCGAGACTTTACATGAGCTTAACTCAGACCATCGACCAGTGCTCATGCACTTAGTTCCCCGCTCGGGTCCTTCTGACCCCAGCCAGCCCGCGCCGACCCAAGTGATAACCGACTGGAGGAAAGTCAGCGAAAAGCTGAAATCCACCACGTCGCCTCACCTGGAGGCCATCCCCGACCATATAGTCTCAGTCGCAGACACGACGGCTGCCATCAACTCACATGTAAAATACTGGTGTTTAGCTGAATCCGGTTAGACTGGAAGCCGACCCCAACATATTTGGGAAAAGGCTAGGCAGATGATGATCTTAAACGTAAGAAAAACTTTCAACGAAATATTTTTTCCATAAGATTTGATAATTAGTTTTTGAGTTTAAGGACTTTTTCATCAAACTGCAGCAGTAACTTTGTTTTTCATTAGCATAGTACAGTCAGCAACAGAAGTCGTTGAGCATAATTTGTTTCCAATATTTCCTAATCATTATTATTTAGCATAAGTTACTGACCAAAGTAAATTATAAAACAACTTGTCATAATAAAACTACAAAAGTCGCTGAACTAAGTTAAACCATAAATTGCTATACATTACTACCAACAAAATTGTATGATCTGTAATAAATACAAAAGTCGCTGATCATAGCTAATTTTGATTAAACACAGCTACTAGTTTAGAATACAAATTAATTTTTTTTTGTTTTTTTTTTAAACTTCCCATGGGCTCCCCTACACTGGGAATTTCTTCTGTATCGTCCGTGCGTTTAGAAACATTTAAACTAACATACACAAACAGCGTTTTAAAAACTAGAATAATATTTATTTATCTAAACTAATATTATAGAGAGGAAAGATTTGTTTGTTTTTTTGCATTGAATAGGCTCCGAAACTACTGTTCCGATTTGAAAAATTCTTTCAGTGTTAGATAGCCCATTATCGAGGAAGGCTATAAGCTATATATCATCACGCTACGACTAATAGGAGTGGAGCAGGAATTAAAAATGTTGCGAAAACGGGGAAAATGTGACGCAAACGAAGTTGCGCCGGACAGCTAGTTATTTATAAAAACGAGCAAAAAAAAAACACTTTTTGGTATGGGTACGGAACCCTAAAAACTCACGCATAACACGTTTAGCGACTTACGGCAAAATTTAAAAAAAACCCCGACACTAAAAACCTCTAAAAAGCCCATTATAAATTAATCCAAGCGCCGTCGTAGCGTCGGGGGTCCACTTTGTTCTGTGCTTTGTTTTGTGCTCAAAGCGGTCCCCCGACGCTACGACGCTTGGATTAATTTACTGTGGGCTTTTTAGAGGTTTTATCTGTCGGAGGTTTTTAAATATTTTTCTTTTTTATATTTTTTTTTCTTAGCCTTGACTGTCCCACTCCTGGGCATAGGCTTCCCCATTCCATACAATTTTTTCGGTGTTGCGCTTCTGAACGAAAACCTATTTATCAAAATCGGTTCAGCCGTTTAGGAGCTACGATGCCACAAACAGACACAGAGCCGTTTTGGTCGGTGGTTGAAAACAAGGAAAGTTATAAATAAAAAAAGAAACTATACTTTAGAGGGGAATAAGATGCAGCCCCCCCCCACTCGGCAATGCCCATGGTGACAAGTAACAAGATTTCAAATCGACTAGACCCGTGGAAGTTGTTTATATCCCTTGATCAACTAGAAAAGAGGTGATGATCTTCAAACGGCTGAGCAGATTTTCTCGAAACAGCTAAGAACACTCTCGATTAAAATACCTTTCAAACGAAACCAATTTTATCAAAATCGGTTCATCCGTTTAGGAGCTACGATGCCACAGACAGACACACTGATACACAGATACACAGGCACACAGATACACACGTCAATCTTATAACACCCCTCTTTTTTGGTCGGGGGTCGACAACTATCAAAAAAAAAAAAAAAAAAACAAAGGTTAAAAATGATAGTTGTCGACTTACGCTGTAATGATGTTTAGCGACTTACGGCAAAATGATAGTCATCGACTTACGCTATAATGATGTTTAGCGACTTATGAAAATATTAATGCTTAGCGTTTTTGTAAAATTGAAATGATAACCTTATTGTGTACTCTATTCTGGTAAGTGATTTATGGTCCGTTTTAGTGTTCAGGTGTTTTGAAAATTAGTATCTGTTCATGGACTTTTGTTGCTGACTGTACCTACTGTGAAAAACAAATTCTATGCTGTTCAGTGTAAACTCTTGAATAAGCGTTCAAAATATTGTTATTATAATGTTTGGTGCTACTGAACCTTGCGTGTGCGAGTACAACTCGCACTTGGCAGGTATTTTTATTTATAAATATTTGTTGTGTGTTGTATGTTTAATGTTTATTTTATTGTCATTAAACAGTAAAATAAACGCACGTCATGCCTCTGCGACAAATAAATTAACATTCTCTCGTTCCGTTATTTCCTGACAAACTGCGTAAACTTAAAAATTGTTTTTAGGGTTCCGTACCTCAAAAGGAAAAAACGGAACCCTTATAGGATCATTTTGTTATCCGTATGTCTGTCTGTTTGTCAAGACCCTTTTCCTCAGGAACGCGTAAAGGTATCAAGCTGAAATTTATATCGAATACTCGAGTCTACAGTCCCTGGAGCTGTGAAAAATTCAAACTTCTAAGCCAACGCAATCAAAAGATACAGCCGTTTATGTCGCAAATTTTCGACACTCGCAAGGGAATCAAAACCTACAGGGTACTTCCCGTAAACTCATAATCTTGAAATTTGGTATGAAGCAACCTCTTATAACACAGATAAAGAATAAATTGCGAAAACCGTGAAGTTTTAGTTCAATCATATAATAAAAATATTTTTAATAATTTTAATCTTACTACCCCTTTTCTCATGAACGCGTAAAGGTATTAAATTGAAATTCATACCAAATGCTCAAGTCTATAATACCTTTAAGCTGTAACAAAATCGAACTTCTATGTCAACGCAATCAAAAGAAACAGCAATTTAAGCCGCATATTTTCAAACTCGCAACTACTCACAAGGGAATCAAAACCTAAAGGGTACTTCCAGTCGACCTAGAATCTTGAAATTTGGCATGAAGCAACGTCTTATAGCACAGATAAAGGGATAATTCCGAAAACCGTAAATTTTAGTTACATCATAATTATAATAAACATATTTTTAATAATTTTAAACTTACCACCCCTTTCCTCGTGAACGCTTATAGGTATTAAATTGAAATTAGGTCTATAATACCTTTAAACTGTAACAAAATCAAACTTCTCTGTCAACGCAATCAAAAGAAACAGCAATTTAAGCCGCATATTTTCAAACTAGCATCTACTCGCAAGGGAATCAAAACCTAAAGGGTACTTCCAGTCGACCTAGAATCTTGAAATTTGGCATGAAGCACTGTTTTATAACACATATAAAGGAAAAAATCTGAAAACCTTTAAATTTTTATTACATCACATATTTTTTTTAAAATAATTCCTGCGACTTCGTCCGCGTGGAATAGTTACTTTGGGCTAACGCTAACTTTTACCCGCGACTTTGTTTACCGAGAAGGTGAAAATCTATATAGATATAAATTACGTGTCACGTTGTTTGTCGGGGATGGACTCCCAAACTACTTAACCGATTTTAATCAAATTTGCACACACTGCAGTTTGATCCAACTTGAAAAATAGGACAGCTTGCATCTCAATATATAGTCGCAATATTATTTTATTGCAAATTAAGTCACAATTATCTGTTAGCTCCAAACGATTCTAACAGATGGCGGTACCTGTTGACTGGATTGAGTAAGTATTCAATAGATGGCGCTGTATACGAGCGCAGCAGCAATGAAAAATATTGCGAAAACGGGTAAAATGTGACGTAGACGAAGTTTTGCGGGACAGCTAGTATATTTAAATAATACGTACGTTAAAGAGTTATTTTAGGTAACCTACATCACGCTTTTATCAGTAAGGGCCTGCGCAGACGACGGACTTTTCTCCGCGTTGGAGAAAAAAATTAGGCTCCTCAAATAAAACGTCTGCCGCGGATTTACCGCAAACTCAACGCACACGTGTGCGATCATCACCACAACTTTTTCTTTAAATTTCGGTCGTAATACTCTTTTTTTGAAGTATTATATAAAGAAGTAAAAAAAAAGTCCACGGACAAAAATCCGTCATCTGCGCAGGCTATAAGAGTGGAACTTTAAAACGTTCGGTAAAAGTACTGGGTCTTATAACCTTATAGGCCTGCACAGACGACGGACTTTTCTCCGTGGCGGAGAAAAAAGTACGCTCCGCCAATAAAACTCAACGCACACGGTGTATGATCATTTGTTGCCCGAAAATGTAGAGAAGTGCACGCTATGGAAGCAAATATTCAGAGTTTACGTTGTGATGCAATTTACATGAAGTTTAAAAAAAGAGAAGACATTTTAAAATAAAATACTGGGTCCATACCCTTATATCGGATCTCGTCACTCTCGAGCGCACAACGCGGAATAAAATCCGTCATGAACGTTGCTTCGCCTAACCAAACGAGTTCTATTTTTTTCGGGGACTTCCCCGTACTTTTGTCTGGTCTGCTCTCTGCATGTCCTCAGTTATTCGGGGGACTTTTTGTACGCGGTACTTTTAATCCCTCATTTGCGTTACTCGATACAGTTGTAAGCGATCTATTTTAGCGGACAAAAAAATCCGCGGAAAAAATCCGTCGTCTGCGCAGGCTATATATCATGTAGATTGTTGGTTATCCTCAAAAAACCTCAAAACTAATGTTATTTATTTTAAAGTACTTCTGTCTAATCTATATTTTTAGTTTTGTTTCTTTTCGGCAGAAGTAGATATTGATTTTCACCAGAACCAGATCTCGGTAGGTCAACATAATATTATTATAGTTGCCCGTGCGAAAAACACTCTTGGCGTAAATCTCATGACTGGCCGGCCTTGCGTATCATAAACGTGCGCGCAGTTCTTGATAATTATTTTGCTGCGATATTATTTTAAAACTGCGATATCTCCTAAGTTGTTCAGTGAAATCGAATGATGCAAACGGCAATTTTGTTATAAATTAAATATTTGTGATGGATAACGATTAATTATTTCGATTATTTGGATAAGGATTAATATCATGTTTTTAAAAACACCTTCGAAAATAACGCATTATTTTAGAACAAATTTGGTTAGCCTAAAAAAGGTTTTAGTATTTTACCTATAAAGATACCTAAGATACCTTAATATATAAGGTTTGCTGTCGCAAACTTTTTTTTGAACTTTTAAAGGGGAACAATTCAGTCATACATGATTTTGCGAAACTTTAACCGTTTACGCTGCGCATGCAACGGAAGCTCTCAAAAGGAAATTAACCCGATTTGATACATTTTTCGCTCCGCTCTTTTTTGTTGTAGCGTGATGATGTATAGCCTATAGCCTTCCTCAATATATGGGATTTCTAACACTGAAAGAATTTTTCAAATCGGATCAAGTAGTTCCTGAGATTAGCGCGTTCAAGCAAACAAACTCTTCAGCTTTAATATTACATATAATAATATATATTAGTATTAGTATAGATAGATTACCCTTTTCCAAGTTGAAACTTAGGTCTAATTGCCTTTACGGAACCGTCGGTGCGCGAGTCCGACTCGCACTTGGCCGGTTTTTTTTTTTGTTTTACAACATTTTATAAGACGTTTGTTATAAAGTAAATTTCAAGTAAATAGTTACATTGTGAGACCAAATAATTTATCGACCCATCTCGAACCTAATGCGATCTTGAAGCCCCAACACAGGATAGGCCGCACCTTCTCTCCTGCCCCGTGCACAACTAACTGCATCATCTAGGTCTTGAATGAGGCTGTCCTTAACAGCAAAACAGAAACAAAACGATTTTAAAGTAATATCAACATCAACATCACTTGCACCCTCGTAGAATAAAATGTTAAGTAAAGAGTGCAATATTTGATTCTGTTGAGGCAAAATGATAATCCACATCATAAAACTTAGACCTTGATTGATTTTGACTAACTTCTTATTTTTTTAATAATCTCTATTTTAATAATTATACGGGTTTAACTATAACATTTCGAACAAACGTAAAAATAACCTTTTTTGAAAGGTTATAATCATCAGTCTACGTCCACTATTTAAGAAGCAATCGACGAAAAATTGTTTTTATATAATTTTGTTCTCTGGGGTCGGCGAGATTTAGACTAGACTCTAGCGTACACACACGGTGGTTGAGCCATCTCTACTACCTTATCTTCTACATCACATTTTCCTCATTCCGCCGCATCACATGTTCATACCACCATAACCGATTACCACACAATTTTCAGTGAATAAGGTAAATCAGAGTATCTATAAATATTTAATTTAATTTAATCTTTGAGCTTACTACGGTAAGTTTAAGGTTCGGATTCCCAACGATTTGCTAGTTTAGTCTCGCAACGGGATTAAGAGACTCGAGGTTAGGGATCAACTATAGCCTTGTATCTTCGTATCTCGAGAGTTCCGTTTAATACTGAGTAGCAATGCGGAAAGCTTGGTTTTATACCTACATTACGTGATACCGTTCATGTATGAAACTAGAATTATTTAATCATTGCCATGCATGGGCTACCTTGCAAGCCTAGACAGACAGATCGAATCCATAAGACTACCGTTTTTGCCATTTGGCAACGGAATCCCAAAAAAGACTGCCGAACTACGCTTCCTTTTTAGAAATAGGTAAATTAAAGCGCGCTGTTGAATAAACCATAAACAAGGTTTTGTCAAAGCATTCTTTTAGATGTTAAAATACAAGTTTGTACGGAACCCTCGTCACGGAACCAATATCGCACTTGTTCCATCTTTTCAGCCAGCTTCAAATTGGTATTCCTGCCACCAGCATGCAGCGGAAGCACATTCCTGGTTAATACCTTAAGCTTCATCAAGCGACCTTTGCACAGCACATTGCCGGATGAGAGCTTGAAATTTCTCGGTCGACGCCAGCGATCAGCCATATTGTGCGCTGTCCCACATCAGACGCAAAACGCAGCGCCGCGCCGGCCCGACTCACAGGGGCACCACTGCCGATGTATGAACGACTCATTCTAGTAGCGACCCCGGTCTCCGGGGGGGGATTGTACTACAAAAGGTACTACAGCAATATGGGACAAAAAGTACTACAGCACCACCCATGACACAAATAAAAAACTAACATCAAAATCCTAAATCGCGCAGTTAAAGTTATCTGCGACTTAAGACTACAAAAAAAAAACAAAAACAACTTTCGGGCAGCAGCCCACCAATGACACTTGTCTGGTGTGGAAAGGAAAGAACTTAAATTGTTTCCCGGGACTTAGACGAACTTTTTAGTTTCGGCGCTTTTCGACGATCGCCACTGTTGATTCTGACTTACCGGATGTAGTGGTCAGGAATAGTGCAACGGGCTTGTCCGAAAAAAAAATCTTTTGATAAGAATTAATTCCTATTACACTGCTCAAGTTTACTGTAGAAACAACAGGTAATTCAATAAGACTCTGATTCTCTTACTTGTGTCATGATTATTGGCCCTATCAAAACATCACGTCTGCATTAAAATTTCAAAGGGGTCCTCACAAGTTGGCGTTGCTTGAATACAGTTTTAATAAATCTGTTTTTCTATCTCCTAGGTGCAGATGGGACATCATCATCATCTGCCTAGCCTTGTCCCAACATTATTGGAGTCGGCTTCCAGTCTCACCGGATACAACTGAAAACCAGTATTTTACATGGAGTGACTGCCCATCTGATGTCCACAACCCAGTTAGTACTGGGTAATTTGATACCCGTGGTGAGACTGGTTCTTAGACTTTCGGGCCTTTGACTTACTTGTAACGATTGTCAAAAATAAAAGAGAGGTGCAGATGGGACCATTTCCGTTTATTAATATGGGTAAAAAGTGTCTCAAGTCAGTCACCAAATTCTTGTTAGAAATTGATTTAGGTAGGTACTGATCTTTCTTGATAAAGTAAACACCTATAAAAACGATCCTCTATTACAAACATCTTACGGCGCTCCGGAAAAACTCCAGAAAAAGTTTTTATTTAGCGATACAATTTTATTGTTGTTTTTTTTGTTATCGTTATTTATGATTGGCTGGAATGGCTCTACGTCACGTAGATGAAATGTGTAGGTGTTTGTTAGCGTTACTGCTTACTACGCGGTCATGGGTTCAAATTCCAGTTTGGCCAAAGTGTTATTAGATTTAATCTTAAGGAATTTCTCAGTAGCAGCTCAGTTGGGACTGTTACGGGGTTTATGGCAATAGGCTCACCTCATACCCTACATGAGGCTCTAATGTAACTGGATTGTATAACATAATATGAGTGTTATGTAATCGTACCTCAGGCTAACCATTAGCGCGTGTGGTTATATCATATCTGGCTAGGCTTTTTCCGGAGCGACCTCCGGAAGAAGCGGATTCAGCTAACTACCAATTTTCATTTCATATGAGGAGCTCGTGGCTAAAGAGGAGTTCTTGGCTAAATAATAACAGCCGCACGGGTTGATCTTTAAGGTTAAGCCGAGGTTGGTCCGTGGATGGGTGACCATAAATTAAATGCCGAGTTTCCTCCGTGCCTCGGAAACACGTTAGTCCCGGCTGTCATTTGTAGATCTTTGACAGTCGTTACGAGTAGTCAGAAGCCAAGAGTCTGACATCCAGTCTTACCAAGGGGTATCGTATTGCCCAGTTACTGGGCTGTGGAAGTCAGATAGGCAGTCGCTTCAGTAAAATACTTGTACTAAGCTGCATCCGTTTAGACTGGAAGCCGACCTCAAGATAGTTTGGGAAAAGGCTAGGCAGATGATGATGCATGGAGCGACTGCTATTCTGGGTATATAGGCAATCGCGTACCTCAACAATTCGGTCGATACCGGGTAATACAATACCCCTTAGTAGGACTGGTTGCCAGACTTTCGGGCCTCTGACTTTCTGTAACGGCTGTTAAAGATCGAATTGGCAGCCGGGATCAACGGCTGCACGTGCTTTCAGAGGCATGGAGGAAATGCTGTATATAATAAGATGGTGACGCTGCCACGGACCAACCTAGGCAAGCGCAGATTGACCTAAACATGGACCCGAGCAGCTGTACTTATTAAGCCACGAGCTCCTGTCTTATAATACAACATCATCATCATCATTTCAGCCGAAAGACGTCCACTGTTAGAAATAGGCCTCCCCCATCACCACATTGACATAACGGGGGTTTTGCCATAATCGCCACGCTGGGGAGGCCGGTTGGCGATCGCAGTACGGTTGTTACAAAAGTACAGAGAACTTTAAAGAAGTTTTGTATGGTGTCATCATACATGAGAAAATAAATAGGTACCTACAACTTTTAAGAACCGCATTGATCGACAAATAATGTTGAATAAAATATCATTCATCCTTGTTTGTTTGCAGAAAATGAGAAATGGCGATGAGCTATCTTAAATTCATAGTATTCATTGATGTATCTACCCCAAGTTGTCTTGTCGATCATCTGTTTCAATGAACCAACACTAACTCCATCACGGTTCTGTCAAAATCCTCCGAAATAAACAAAGAGTCAGAAGATAAAGTGTACAATGAACTTCCGTTTATTGAATTCTCTAATCTAACTAAGACGTTAGACAAACAATGGCTTTATTATCCGGTTAATAAATCACGTTTTCCTTTCATTCTGGTTAATTTAATAAAAAGTGTCGTATAATCAAATTAATAGACGTCAGATTCGTGTCAGTTTACTTTCTGGCTCATTGAACTTATTACATTTTAATGTTTTGCGTTTTATTAGATATTTTTAATCCATATTTAAAGACTATAAATAACACTTATAAATAATTTAATCAAGTCATACTCTTGACTTATTGGTGGCGAAGACCCCGACGTGGTGAGCCCTGTCTCAGGGTTCAAGAGACGGGAGGTCAGCCTGGTAAAGAAGTCCTGGGCGCACGTAAATGCAGACATGGTCAATACTGGAGCTGAATTACTTAGCTAAGTGGTTAGATGTTTTGTGCCTTATTAACTTCTCGGCAGGAATGCACTTTGACCCGTGATTACTTAAATTTTGAGATCCTAAGGTTGAATGTGCCTGCATTTCATTAAACTGCAAGGTATATTTGTTTATAAAGGACTGACTTGACTTTATTAATGACGTTCTTCAGAAAGGTCAGGTGCGTAGTATTCGCAACCGGGCTGCCTGTATGACCAGAGTATGAACGTGGGCGAGGCAAAAGGAGTATGTAAGGATCGTAGCAGCCCCCTCTTTGAGGAGTTTCTGGAGAGGTGCCACGGCGCCCTCACCTTCCACCTGACGCAGGTCCTCACCGAACACGGTTGTTGCCGTTTTGTTTGTGCCGACGGCGCGTTCGTATTCCACGCGCGCCTCAAGGAGATGTCAGCAAATCGGAAGGGGTCCGAGAGGGCCGATGCCTGCCAAGGCTGCGGGTTGTTCGAAAGAGATACCGTGGCCCTGGAACACAAAGGGCTAAGAAGGAACATGGATGGGTTTTAGTCAGTCAAGTCTGACACTCCCTTCCGCTCCGCCCAGGGCGGGAGAAGTCATTTGATGATTTCCAATCCTAAAAAAAAAAAAAAGTATCGTAGCAGCTGGCATTCTGTGGTTCCTGCTGACCCCTATGGAAAAAAAAGCGCGAGTTGATGGATGTATGTATGTATTTATCCTGATATATATACCTCGTAACTGTTGTACGGATTTCAATGAAATTTAGTACACACGTAGAAGCTATCTATAAGGACAGAATAACCTTGGGGTTTTCCAAAAACACGCTAGTGAAGTCAGGAGCAAAAGTTTCCGAGCCACCCGGCAGACGACCTTTTTTTTCTAAAACATTCAAGGAATGTGTTGTGAGGTCGTATAAAATAAGGTGCATGTGTGAGAAGACACAATTTTAACCAAAAAAAAAACACAATATTATACAATCTAAACACTAATTTTACCACATGTTTATATGAAAATATGCCAACATCATATGGGTTAGGAACGATTGACGTAATACGCGCGAAATCATTTACTCACACTAAGCTAAATAAACGTGGCGGTTGAAATGCTAGAATAAAACATGGGTAGGTTCATTCAAAATCATGCACAATTAAGATTTTTAGTTTGTAATATAGGTAGAACTTCGGTGGCTTACATCGTGCGGAAACCAGCATGCCTAATATATAGCTTTTCGGGCGGCAGAAACTCTGACACCAGGTTTGACAAACTATTAAATAATAAGATGAATGAATACCAAAATGAGCGATTCTCCAGACTTGTTGACGGCTAAATAACCTTGATGACGACTGTTTATTTCCAAAAAAAACCTTATCTTACCTAGAGAAATCAGCCTGTTGGGTGGATGACATTCGGAAGATCGCAGGGTTGACACTTGCGCAAACCAGGGAAGCATGACTCAAAAGGGAACAGGTGTCACCGACGACGATTTAGGGTAAGGCAGAATCGTACCTAATAGTACGCGTACTTTTGACCAGTTATTTTAATTCCCATGTCATAGGTGGCGAGCCTATTGCCATCAACAGTGCACGAATTTAGATTCCATGGCTGCTACTGAGAAATTCCTGATTAAAAAACCCAATAACATTACATACATTGCTCAGCAGCTGTGAACGAGGCAGGCTATATTCAGCATTGCAAAAAGGTTGCCAATGCTAATGTAGACAGTATACTAGTATACAGGGTTATTGGTAAAACACCAACAACCTCTTAAGAGGTCATTCTACTCATCATTATGAACAACTTTTACTATGAGACCAAACCCGAAATCTTCAAAAAAAACAGCTGTTCCCTACATTTTGACGAGTTATGTGAACATAAAGTATAGAACAGCTGATTTTTTTTCGCGATTTCATGTTTGGTCCCACAGTAAATGTTGTTCATAATGATGAGTACAACGACCTCTTAAGAGGTTGTTGGTGTTTTACCAATAACCCTATATAGAAGTCAAACGGCGCTTTAACTCAGCGTCAAAACCTCCTAGTAAGTACACTACAAAGTAGGAACAATCTAAGTAACCTACGATCTGAACTGGTGAAACGTCTGCCACTACGATGGGGAATCCGGCTCAATGATTGATGCTCTCTTGGTTTAATTAATCTTGCTCAAGTCGGCATGGCTTGATTACTAAGAGGTATTAGCTCTCCAAATATTTGTCGTAAAGTGCCTATGTCGAAGGAATGCTGGCCAAAATTGTAACATAAATTTTGTGAGCAGCGTAATTATCTATTAATTTAAAAGTTTTGTAATTGAGTTATTAAGTTCTTGGTTTAAGTAATTATTTTGTTGATTAAATTATTGGGTGAGATTGGAAGTTTTGGTTTAATCCTAATCATGCTTCGGTATTTTTTTGATGAATTTAGGGAAGTTAGTCAATGCCATTGTCAACCAACCGAAGTACCTGGATTGACTTAGAACTTAGGAGATCTCACCATGGAGTGGCCGTGGTGCCTGGCGTAGGTATCATATTTTTCTATAAAACGTTTGAAATACTCATTGACTCACGTCTTCATGGAAACTGCACCTATCTACTCAAGTACTAGGTCCCAAGTTTTCATGCTGAATATGCTTGCTGAAAATCCCTCGCATAACTAAATGTTAAGACTAAACTAAATGTTAAGTTAGACATCATCGTCATCATTTTCTTATCCTTACCCCAATTCATTTGGGGTGGCGCAGTATGTCTTCTTCTTCCATACTTCTATATTACTTGTCATCTTACTATAGGTATGTGTCGGACCCAGTTCTCCAAAATGGCAATATCTCTCTGAATTAGGATTAATCCATCATCACTGACAGAAACATTGTAGCCAAGTAGCCTGATATAGTGGTGGTTGATCTATCGGAGCGGCGCGCAATAGTTGTTGACATACAAAACTGTCCCGCATGACGAGAACCTCGAGTAAGCCAAGAAGGATAAACAAATCAAGTATTTTGACTTGTGTCACGAGGTTGTCGACATGTGGGATATGAACTCAGTGATCATTGTGCCGATAGTCGTTTCAGCCAATGGTTTAATTGCTGAGAGCCTCGACCAATACCTCTCTCTCGAGGAGACTATCGTAAGGCAGCTGGATCAAGGGCTTGATTCAGAAAACGGTACTTCTGGACATGACTCGTATTGATAAGAAGTTCCTTTCTCTGGACCACGACCGCCGCCGGTGGCTTGGACCCTGTTCCCGATATTACGTGTATAATGTTTTTATATATTATTTTTAAATGAACATTAAAATGTAAGAAATGAATAAACATTATAATATTTTTATATGAATAATACATAGTTTAGATAATATGTGTTTATAAGGCTGACTTTAATTTGTACCAAATAGACACAAATGGAGTAAATTAAGAAAAGTACTGTTGTTTTCACAATTGTTTTGATTTATTGTTAAATTTATTGTTGTTAGATTATTTTTGAGGAGTGAGAACCTAGTTTCATACAACAATTTGGAAGGCGTTTGTAACATAGTAAATTTTCAAACGCTTGAGTTAAATAAAACTAATGTTGATTATCTATCATATTATACTTTTATAGGGAAACCAAAACAAAATCCTTTACAGAAAACAAATTTTACAATATTACCGAGAATAAGACGATATTAAAGTATTTTCATCACAACTTGCCATAAACAAAGAGCAAACCAGAAGAGAACCCATAAGTAAAGAGTGCAATATTTGATTCTGGTCAATCTGTACGGAGAATAAAATGATAATGGACATTATTGAAAATAGATGATGATTGATTTTGACTAACTTCTTATTTTTTAAATAGCATCTCTGTTTTAATAAAAAGGCGTGTTCCATTAGTACATTTCGATCATACAGAAAATAACCTTTCTTCAAAGCTAACAATCATCAGTCTATGTCTAGTTATTTGTTCTGTATGGTGTCAGAGTTCTATATGGTGTCGGACGTAAAGAATAGCACCATCCCATATCTTCCCGTGGGTGTCGTAAAAGGCGAGGGACTTGCCAGAGAATGGGAAGCAGCGTTTTCTGTGTTTTTGTAATAACCGTACTGCGATCGCCAACCCGCCTGTCAAGCGTAGCAATTATGGCAAAACCCCCCAAAATGTCAATGTGGCGACACTTGGGGGAAGCCTATGTCCAGCAGTGGACGTCTTTTGGGCTGAAATGATGATGTCTAGTATTAAAGGAGCAATCGACGAAAACATGTTTTTACTGAAAAGTTGCGTTTTTGCAGTTATCATTTTATTCTCTGGGGACGGCGATGTCTACCTGGGACAAACGGTCCAGTTGGGTAGGTCTAACTTTGAAAAATAGTTCAATCGTCGAATCCGGCTCGGCTGGGCAGCATTCGAGAAGTTGCGTGGTATCTCCTTGTCCAACTTACCGCAGTGTCTCAAGGCGAAAGTCTATGACCAGTGTGTGTTGCCAGTGATTATATACGGGACCGAAACGTGGTCGCTCACAATGGGCCTCATCAGAAGGTTTAAAATCACCCAAAGTTCAATGAAGAGGGCTATGCTCGGAGTTTCCTTGCGTGATCATAACAGAAATGAAAACATCCGAAAGTTAACCAAGGTTACCGACGTAGCCCGAAGAATTACCAAACTTAAGTGGCAGTGGGCAGGCGCATTGCTCGTTGGACAGATAGGCGATGGAGGTGAAAAGTTTTGGAATGGCGACCGCGAACCCGAAGACGATGCGTTGGAAGGCCTCCCACTAGGTGGACTGATGACCTGGTGAAGGTTGCGGGGATCCGCTGGATGCGAGTCGCATGGGAGTGGTCAATATGGCGACACTTGGGGGAGGCCTATGTCCAGCAGTGGACGTCTTTCGGTTGAAATTATGATGATGATGATGATGCGCAGGACAGCCACCGATCTTTGAGTGTAGTTGACCCATAGATTGCTCGTGTAAAAGATCTGACAGTAGGCCTTAAAAAGAGTTCTTACTAGGTCAGAGCACCAAAAAAATCTACGAACCAACATGTTAACTGTGACCGCCAGTGCCCTACGTTCCCTCTTAATATCTATATCAACTATAAGGTCGTCAGTAATGAAATGGCCAAGGTACTTGAATTTAGACACTCTGTTTAATTAAAGGCCATTTAAATTAAATCATTCATTATAGAAAATGATTAAGTTTAGAAGGACTTTTACATTTTAAATAATCCACTATTTTCTAGTCTGAGTATAATGCAAGGTGGTTCTTTTGGCGCTTGAATGATCTTTTTAAGAAGGGCACTGTTGGTAAATATTTGTGAAATTATCTGTGGAAGCTTTATTACCATAAACATGATGGCAGCTTCAGTTCTGACTATGCATCATGCAGCACTATACAATGTTCGTCACGTCTTTATTCTTCTTTATCGAGTTGTTAATGCTTAACCTGGAGTCAGAGTTTTATGCCGCCCTAAGTATCTCTCAGGCATGCTGGTTTCCTCACGATGTTGTCCTTCACCGAAGCAAGAGATAATTGTACAATATGCACAACAACAACCCAAGCATTCTCTACATTAAACTAAGTAACGCACAATTATTGCTGGGAAACAACCTTTTTTTTGGGTAAAAAATTACGTTTTGCGGTAAAACTCATTATAACGAATTCAAAACATTGTACTGTTATTCTATTTACACCGTTTCCGTAGCCGAACGGCAAAAAACGGAACTCTTATAGATTCGTCATGTCTGTCTGTCTGTCCGTCCGTATGTCACAGCCACTTTTTTCCGAAACTATAAGAACTGTTGAAACTTGGTAAGTAGATGTATTCCGTGAACCGCATTAAGATTTTTACACAAAAATAGAAAAAAAAACAAATTTTGGGGGTTCCCCATACTTAGAACGGAAAACCAAAAAATTTTTTTCATCAAACCCATACGTGTGGGGTAACTATGGATAGGTCTTTAAAAATGATACTGAGGTTTCTAAAATCATTTTTTTTATCTGAATAGTTTGCGCTAGAGCCACTCCCAAAGTGGTAAAATGTTTGTGTCCCCCCCTCTAATCCCCCCTCGTAGGACGTAAAAAAAACTATCATCGAAAATTGGTTTCAATAAGATATGATGTTTAGTTTTTGAGATATGGGACTTTTTCATCAAACTGCAGCAGTAACTTTGTTTTTCATTAACATACTATGAAAAACAAATTTAGTTTTGCGGTTGAGTGGAAGTTTACTAACTAATACTACTAACTAATGAATGACAGTTCAAAATATTGTTATTATATTGTTTGGGGCTATGGAACCCTGAGTGTGAGTAAGACTCGCACTTGGCCGGTTTTATAAATAATGGTACGGGACCCTTCGTGCGCGAGTCCGACTCGCACTTGGCCGGTTCTTTTATAATAATTTTTACACAATCGAGGAGTTGGTACTTACAGGCTTGTCTTGCATTTCTCGTCGGGTGTCACTGTCAAAATTATAATGATCTTTATTGTCATTAATATCAGATTGCTGTTCGGTTCGATTTACATTGGATGGATCAAATGGCGGCAGGTCACGGGAACAATCCGTGATTCCCGTGCGCATTCCCCGTATAGTTGAGGGGAACATTTATAAACGGGAACTATATTTCTTGTCACCAAAATTTATATTTGTCATCAAAGTTGTATCACCTAGTAAATAGATCTATCGCCACGAAATATTTTCGTTCTCAGATAAACAAAAAGTGTTCCCAGATATGAATTATCAAATAAATGTTGATACATGTGTAAAATAAGAGATGGATTACCAATAAAATTGTAGTGCATTAGATGAATATAAACTTCGTTCTTATAATAATAGTTTTATTACTTAAATAATAGCTTTGTGCTCGGAATGGTAGATCTGTCACCAAATAAATAGATCAGTTCGCTATTTCTATGAAGAAATGCTTTATACGAGACATTGGGCACACCGACTCGGACAGGTTAGGTTCGAAGAGGATGGCGGGGTCTAGTGAGCGAGCGGAGCGAGCGAACTAAGACCCCGACATCCCCTTCGTGTTAGGTTACTGTAAACCCTGCAGACAGAAATAGGAGCCCCGCGTAGCGGGGCTACGTCGACAACGCCTTAGTTTGGACCTGTGGTTTGGTGATCTCTTTAAATTAGTTTGCTTAAATACTTATTAGGACACACCTATTATAATACATACAAAAACATTTATTTGGTACTAGACCTTATATCTCAGGATTTTAGGTGATTTATTGTGGAACTGATTTTGCATTGTTTGGTGACTACATTTTGGTGACAGATCTACTATTTTGAGGACAAACCCTATTATTTAAGAAACACAAAACTAATTAAATTGGTGATAGCTTAAATGATACCCTTTATAAACTAATGTTTAGACCTGCTGTCTTGTATGGATAAGAATGTTTCGTCACAAAAGGGTAGAATGAGAACAAGTGGCTGAGATTAGAATGCTGAGGCCGGGCTGCTGGGTGTCACACGAATGCACAAAATAATAAGTACCTAAGAGAAAGTTTGAAAGTGGCGCCGGTGACTGAAAAGATGTCTGGTAATCGATTATTGTGGTATGGGGGTGATGCGGAGAAATGAGGAGAAGATCGTGAGGAAAGTTTTAAGTATGAATGTGATGGCTATAAGAGTAGAGAAAGACCAAAGAAACGATGGATGAACTGTGCGAAAGATGAAATGGCAAGAAAGAGGTGTCTGATGAGATGATGAGTAATATGCATAGATGTATGGAAGAGGAAAACATGCTGCGGCCGACCCCAAATGAGATAAGGACAGGAGAGTGACGATAACAAGATTGTTGTTCAGTTGTAGCCACTGACCAGTCTGTCAAATTAAAATGATCTTTATTCTTCATTGCAATATTGTTGTTGTTGGATTGCCGCTGACGGAAGTAAACCAACTGTGAAGGTGCAGTACATACATATGCGTAGAGATAATGTGATGACAAATTATTGTAACCACAAATCACTTGACCACCCAATATCTGTCAATTGTAACGCGAGTAACGTTTCGGTAAGCACGCACGTCGCGTCGCCGCAAACCGCTACTTAATATGGCGTTAACTATTGCCTGAATACTCAATACTCTATAGGTTATAGGTACAGGTTTCCTGGTTTGTACTGCGATTAGTAGAACCAATTACATATCTAGGTTTTTGGATTGGTTGAATCTTGCAGATCTTCTCTCCGCGCCGTTCGCTTTGGTGTAGTTTGCGCCATCAGCTGGTCAGACCAAAAAATGTCGGAAACGTCAGTATCGCATGCCGTTACAACTTAATTAAATGATAAAAGATCTTTATTTCGGTGAGTGGGTTTATTTATCCTTTTAAACGTCTGTAATAATTTAATTGATAGAGTCGTTGTTACATTTGTTGTGTTCATCTGCATCCGACTAGACTAGAAGCCAACCCCAACGTAGTTAGGAAAAGGCTAGACAAATGATGATGGTTTTATATCTGACTAGCACTAGGACGAACTTCACGAATCTCGAATTGCAACTTTCATGGCCGCATGAAATTATCCTAAAAATATGACTATTTGAATCAGGGTTTTCATTGTTTTGCGTGAAACAAAAAACGGTTTAACCGTTTTGGAGTTAAGCCAGAACAAACAGACGGACCAGACAGACCGACACACAGACAAAAATAATTTCTATGCATTCAGTAAAAAGCTGTTATTTTGAAATTACAAACGACCACTTCAATTTTATTTATTTGTAAATAAACGGACGTGTTTTATGATGAAACAACGAAACAAACTCAGAGCACCGAAAAATGTGACCACAAAACCGAATCTCATAATTTTGCGAGACATCAAATTCACACGAAAAACTACCGTTCTCGACTATTCGGGATATAAGAGGTCGATTTTATGGCATCCTTAAGTGCTTTCTGACCGTCGTTTTCTTTTTCAATCCTAAAAACTAGCCCCTAAGGTCGATGGGCCACCTGCGACCTTCGCATGTTCCAATCAAAACGTTCTAATGTTATGTCTGACCCCTTATCTGAATCTAAATAACGTATTTGATCTAAGTACAGACTTATATTTCGATTGTATGAATAGTTAATTTAATCAGATAGGGTTTTAATGGCTCAGATTTATTTTATCTGTGATTGGTTTCTGTTTAGTTATTTAAAAGATTTTGCCAAAGTAAGATTTAATAGTTGTCTTTAAAACTTGACTTTATAATTATCATATTATGGTGTAAATCCCATTGAATGACTATTTCATGAGAAAGTCATTCAAGTGGATTTAATAAACTTTGAGGGTTGTATTGATGATTTAAAGATCATAATTCAGTAAAGTCATATTTTATTCAACATACAACTTGACACTGACCTGCAAATTGCTAAAATGTTAGAACTCTTACCCTGGCGCTTACATCTTTAATATATTTTTTTAACGATATTTCAGAATATCTAAAGCATGCCGTGAAAAAAATTATGACAGTCGGCACGGTAGTAGGGAGATCTAATTAGCTGCACAGGATCGTAGAAAAACAATGTCTTATTTTCATGATGAGTTTTGTACTTATAGGCAATGGGTGATGTGTTTTTGTTCAAAAAATATTCAGCAAGAGTTGGATTTTTAAATCGGAAAGAAAATTGCTCATTAAGAATAACTACACAGTAAGGTACCTCACTATGCGCTTACAGACACAGCAAGCTCATTATGGTCCCTGCTGCTGGGAGCCGGCAGGGTAGTAGGGAGATCTAACCACGCAGGATCGAAGAAAAACATTTTAGTCTCTCGCATTTTTCACAGCTCTAGATTAATTTAAAACGCCACATGATCTACCCATTCGAAAATTTCTGAGTCCAGCAAGCAGTTTTAACAGCGATATTAAAACTTATACGCAATAGCCCGATAAGAATCGCCACAACACCTGGCTGGTCGGAGGTCGGCAAAAATCGACAGCCCCGCAAAACGGACGATCGTGGTCGCCGGCCGGGCAGAACATTATTTTTTTTACAAAAAAAAAATTTTCTTTCTGTTAAACGGTTCGCAAACGTGTCAAGCCAGGGGCGGGGACGCTACTAGATTATAGTAAAAATATTTGCTCTTGTTTAATTTTCTAGGGAGGAAACATGAGAATACGTACATATGTATGGAATAAATGGTGCTAGCCTTTCCTGTCAATGATCCAATGGTTCCAAACCTTGAGCATTCGTCTCCATTCATCAATATGAACGATATTCATCTCACAGCTCCTCTCTGTGGTTTCCCTAATGTCGCCAACTCAACCGTTATTATTTAAGCACACTTAGATACATTTATAATGAATGATATTGGAAGCTATCCAACGTCCCCCGAAGGATTATTCACAAGTCGAATGGGAATAAGAAGTATTGCAATCTTTTTTTATCGAGCAAGTTTTCTCGAAGTTTTAAAAACATTCCTCTCGAGGATTCAGGTCAGCTGCATGAATCTTTGCGAACTATAAAGTTGATAAAGCTTAACTAGATATCTAACGTAGTTGCACCTAATTTATACTGTGATCCCACTTCTAGATTCTAGATCTACCGACACGATATTCATGAGGTTCTGATCCCTGAAAAGGTGAGTAGATGGGTTATTTAAAGAATAGTGTTAATTTAGCTTAAGCGTTATTTGTGTATAATAACAATAGTACTATCGGTCACGTAAGATTTTTCAGAGAAATACAAGTTTTAATATTAATTTACTGTGTTGTTTTTCTCCTACAGTCAGCCTCGCTTCTAATCGTGCTAACTCATCATCTGCCTAGCCTTTTCCCAAACTATCTTGGAGTCGGCTTCCAGTCTAACCGGATGCAGCTGAGTACTAGTATTTCACATGAAGCGACTGCCTATCTCACCTCCACAACCCAGTAACTGGGTAATACGATACCCCTTGGTAAGACTGGATCTCAGACTTTTGGCTTCTGACTACTCGTAACGACTGTCAAAGATCTACAAATGACAGCCGGGACCAACGGCTTAACGTGCTTTCCGAGGCACGGAGGAAACTCGGTTGATAATTATGGTTCATCCACGGACCAACCTCGGCAAGCACAGCTTAACCTTAAAGGTCGACCCATGTGGCTGTTATTATTTAGCCACGAGCTCCTCGCTAATCGTGCTAACTAACCAGTCTATATTCCAATCGAAGCAAGAATTACTTAGTTATAGCTTTTACCGACACTCAATAAGAAAAACAAAATAATTATTTTACTAGACTTGAAAATCCTGAAAAGATAACATTTTTCAAAACGACGAGGTAGAAAGTCAGGTAGGGTGAAGGTATCTTTCCTCATCTTCATCCCCACGGCTATCCATCCTTCATAGATGAAACCATAAAGCCACATACATACGTAGATGAGCTAATTAGGCATCCTATTGCCTAACATAGCTTTCACGTGCAGTTTGAACACGCTGCAATCATCAGATTGTACCTCACTACCGCCTTTTACATGGATATTGAGCGTTACTGGAAATGGCTGGGTAAATTAATCTGTGTTCTTAATTATTTCGTTAGAATCGTGCTGTCAACAGATGAACGTAAACACTTACATGTGATTTTCTATCCACGACGCTAAAAGGTCCAGTAATAGGTAGTTACCACAAAATTATTGAAACTACTTCCACATTACTTCTGATCTAATCCTTTATCTATTCAAATAGCTATATATCTATCAGCACAAACCACATTTCCCAATAAATACAGGAAGTTGTCTAAATCAACAGCGTCCTCAATCTCGCCTGATTTCACATAGAGCACCCTTTGCCTAATTAACTGGAAGACCATTCCATACATCAGAACGTTTCTGGTTCACTAAATACACTGAACTGTTTGATCGGATTCGAAATGTATTGCTAAGGGTCTTTGTCAAGGTTATATTGGAATATTATATCGTTCGGTATCAATTGAATAGGAAAATCTCTTTTTAACCGAAGTCTTTCATCAAAATGGTCCCAAACATTTTGATGAACGACTTCGGGTAGGGGTAGCAGATTGTGTTTACTATTTTTATCGTAGGGCAGACATAGATACGTTCGGTTGGCTATGGAGGGTATGATGATGACAAAGAGTCAAAATGTTGATGTGGGATAAATTAATTTATTTATTTAAACTTCATGAACAATCGTGGTATATAGGCGGACTAAATGCCACAAGGCATTCTCTACCAGTCAACCTTTGGGTTAAATACGACAACATTGTGTTATAGTGTGTGGTAGTACAAAAAAATATTATTTACAAATAACTACTTGTTTTCGAAAATTCATTTACTCACTTATAATACACATTATACAGATAAATAGACTAATATATATATTAACAAATACCAAAATAAAAAAGAGAAACGTAATAATAATTGAGAGCTGTTTAGTCTGACTTAAATAGTGGTAGCAAACTTTCTTTTTAAAAGTGAATTTACTTTCGGCTCTATTTATTAATCATATGGATCTGAAATCCGTTCCTTTCTTTATAAATATCTCCAAAATTTTTATATTTCAAAGAGCACGTTCTGTTCATCAAAAAAGAAATAACTGTTAAAATGTTTATTTGAGTATGGTTTTCAGACTTACAAGCTTCTGGCAATCAGTAACGAACGTAATATATCTAAGAATAACAGACGGAACCATTTGCTTAACGTGCTTCAGAGTCACGATAGGGTCTAACTCTGACGTATGCAGTGTTACGGTTAGACTGTAAAAATCAGCTGCATTCGGTTTCAAAACAAGCAAAATACAAAAGACCTGCATTCATTATTTACCTGTATTTGCGAAGGCTGAGAGCCTATACAAGTGGCAACCGATTTTAAAACATTCTATATTTTCACAGCGACTTCCAGCATGATGTTTTCGGCAGCTTAAGGGACCTCGCGCACTGTGTAGTTGCAACGATGAGTTTTGTCCGCAGAAGCAAGTAAAAACAGGATGAAAGTTTGGTCGCACAACCGGTCATTCGACAAGTAATATGTGGCGGCGTAGTACGCGAGGTCCTTAAGTCAATCCAATGCATTTTTAGGGTTTCGAACCCAAAAGGTCAAACGGGACCCTATTACTGAGAGTTCGCTGTCCGTCCGTCCGTCCATCCGTCCATCCGTCCGTCGGTCCGTCCGTCCGTCCATCCGTCCGTCCATCTGTCACCAGGCTGTATCTCATGAACCGTGATAGTTAGCCAGTTGAAATTTCTACACATTATGTATTTCTGTTGCCGCTATACAAATACTAAAAGCAGAATAAAATAAATATTTAAGTGGGGCTTCCATATAAAAACGTGTATTTTTTGCTCATTTTTATAAATTATGATACGGAACCCTTCGTGCGCGAGTCCGACTCGCACTTGGCCGGTTTTTTACTTTTTCTCAAATTTTCTGTTTATTCAATCATTATTATTTATTGAAATTGATATTATATCACTTTATCTACCTAGATTCTCTTGTCTCATCTAGAGTCACAACTTCCAGGATAGTTCCTCTTTGATGGATGATGTGGCGTATCAAGCGAAGTGATGCTGGATCATCGCTCTAATGATTGATTGCGGCTCACATCCAAGCTTCTTGACTACCCCGTCTACCCGTCTACCCGTCATAAAAATAAGACATTGGAAGCTCAAAGCTTCCAATGTCTTATTTTTATGACGGGTTTTGTAGAGGCAATGGTGATGTGTTTTTGATCAAGAATTTTTCAGCAAGAGTTTGATTTTTAAGACGGAAAGAAAATTACGCATTGAGAATAAGGAAGGTACACACAAAGGTACCTCAGTATATGGTTACAGACGTAACAAGTCCATTATGATCCCTGCTACTGCTTGGAGCTGGCACTTAACTCCGCTCTATGTCAGGGAGTTGGCCATAATTCACCGCCAACCCAGTGCAAATTGGTGGAATTCGATGTTCAAATTTTTGGTTTTAGGACAGCACCAGCAGAACAGCAGTCGTAATGAATTATATCACAAAGTTAAGTTCTGAGTTTAAACCTAGAACCTACAACTTGTAGTTCACGGTGTCACTAATGTACTAAAAAACACTTTCTAGTAAGTTGATGTGAGTAAAATAGAAACTGGTAGATAGAACATGATAAAAAACACAGTTGCATGCGATATAAACCTGCATATAATGTTTACGTTAGCAACACAATGTCAACTCCTTTTTCATAATTTTAATTTTTATCTGTGATACTTAATAAGGAACAATCCCACATTAATTTGATTTCATTTTATTAAAAAAAAATATATAATCTAATTGTATTGTGTTTTAATAGCCTTTTTTAATGTACATCTGATTAATGCTATTCTAGTGGCACTTTTTACCTAATCTTAACTTTGTTAAAATGCGGATAATGTAGCTGCAACATTGTTATTATTAACCTATTTATTAATTGTAAAATTTCTATTGTAGCTGTTTATTGTCCCATAATAAATAAAATAAAAAAACACCATTTTTAACTGAGCCAATAGATTCCTTTTGGATTGTTGACGAAATCTAAATTGGCTTTAGCGGCTACTTTGTCGAACATTTAATTAACTTGTATTTACCAAAATTAAACATTAAAACGATTTATTTTTGTAATTTAATTAAACAGTTTTACCCAATTTTAATATATAAAGTTATTCAAATTAAAGTACTAATTTCTAAATCTAAATTAATACTAAACATAAAACGGAGGAGATTCAAGTAGAGAGTTGAAACAGGAGATTGATATATCGATCAGAGTGGACGGCAACAACGTCCTGCTCATGGTGCGAGGATCCCCTGGGCCTCACAGGACTGCCGAGGAGTTAGCAGCCAGCAACAATCGGTCTAAAACCTTGCTCATAATATTTTTTATAAATATAACTTAGAATATCTTTACACAGGAAATAATCGTAATTATTTATAAAATACAACAATTGAACTCACGTATTGGGGATAATCATTTTAGTAATATAACATCTAAATGAAACCTTCATAGAGAATTTGGCTGGTTACAATTAAAAATAAAAGTAAATGACAACTGACAAGTTTGATGTAAAAAATGTCACAACAAGAAAATATTTATAAAAATTGAAACGATTGGTAAAATTCCAATGAAAAACCAATAAAAGTATGAATACGGATGATAAGTGTGAGTATAAAGTGTCCATAGTAATCCAATACTATAGGGTCACGGGAAGCGTCAACTAGGCGTTTCGAAATTTCCTTAAAAAGGCTGTGAGCACTCGGACCCCACGGCCCCAGAGTTTCAACCCCAAACGGCTCGAAGATATAGTTACCACAAAGGTTACTATATTTACGCCGCTTGAGTTTCTCCGCAGCCGCAGCGGCAGCACCAGCACAGCACGATGAGCTTGGAAGATGTGATGGCGCAAGAGTATCGACGCATGTTGCGTCCCACACTAAAGGCCTACCCATCTTCCAAGGAAACAACGACATGCCGTCCGGTCTTTTGCCATCGTCGCGTGCCAAGCCATTGGGCTCTAAGATAGCTGGAACGCCGACGGTAACAAGAGCTCGACGGATGATGTCATTTATGTTCGCGTGCCGCGCAAAACGGCCCGCACTTCGGCTGCATGACAGGCCGTGGTGTCCGAGGCTGTTGACAGCTTCACCACAGTGACAGCGATGAGGAGTGCAGCAGGCGGCACCAAGACGTAAGGAAGCAGCGAGGCGGAAGGTCGTGTCGACGAACAAAGTGCCTATGCTCGACGACGGGAGTGCGTGAAGCCAAAGACCCGACTCCCATTCACCTACAGCAAGCAGTCGCGCACGCTCAGCAGTAGTAGCAGCTGTGTGAAGTAAATTGTCCTGAACTACTCTGCAGAGCGGCTCGTCCCACCGTCTCTGGGAAAATGGATTGTCGGGTTCTTCAGTATTCGGGCAAGCGAGTTTCCAAGCATCGATGGCCTCGGAGAGGCACGGCACATCAAAATCAATCAGTGTGGAAGCCAGGATATTCCTGATTAATTTATCACTGCCGTATACCGAGGATATGAAAGCAGGTAAACTAATACTAGAAATTTTGCGGACGCCGAGTCCTCCCATGCGAATAGGAAGACTTGTTTGTGCCCAAGCTCGGTCGTCCAAAGCCACATTTAAAATGGATGACAATGTATGTCTGATAATTTGATCCATTTTGTCCAAGAGATGTGTGTGTTTCCATAAAGGGGAAGCACGAAGGAAATATGTTAATTTAGGACTAAATTAAAAAATTAAACTAGCTTCTAATAAAGTCAAATTTAAATAAGCTCTCAACAAACAACTTATTAACTTGTTACTCACATAGATACCACCTACCTAAAAGACCAAGCCAGATTTCGCACATCGACACTATCAGCAAAATCATCTGACTGATAGTAGCTATGACTACAAAAGAAACAAAAATCGAAAATAATATTATTTGGAGAACACCGAAGAAATGATGAATGAACGAAAGATTAATTGAAAGGGGATGACGAATAACAGAGAAGAATGAAAGAAGAAGACATGCTGCGCTGACCCCGAATACATATGTAGAAGCGCAGGAATATGATGATGATTATAATTATAAGATTAAACGAACTTAACTGAAGTGAAGTTCTATCTTAAATTTACGAAGCTCTTTGTCCGAGACGGGTTTACAAGTAGTAATGGTGATTTATCAGCGCAAGCCACAATTTTTAAAGCCTAAAAATAAAAGTAAAACTTCTTAGTGTGGCAACTCTGTTTACATGTCATTACGTTTAAAGTCCGGCTTTATGAACAATCCCTATACTGGGATTATACTTGGTAAGTATAAGTGGGAGGGTTTTTAGGGACTGTCGCCGTCTCGGACAAAGAGCTTCGTATAATTAAGATAGAACTTCACTTCAGGTAAGTTCGTTTAATCTTATAATTATACTCACTCTTTGTCCGAGACGGGTTTACAAGTAGATGTTCAAAGTAGGATTGTGAATAAACACCAATTTGTTAAATAGACATAAGAAAAAAATAAAAATTAATAAATCAACTTCCATTTTAATAATAAATTTATCAACAGACTTATAAAAAATATAATAAAATCAACTTCAGATATTTGGTACAGTATTGCATATTGCACTACCAAATTGAGTTGAATCTTGGTTTATGGGCCTATTGTAATGTCTGGCAAACATGGCAGAATTTTGAGACCACCCCGCAGCCTTCCTTATAACATCAATGCTAATTCCAGATCTATTTGCAGCAGATGTTGATGCATGTCTGGTACTATGAGCAGAGAAGATGGTGACATCTATTCCAGCTTCCTTCAATGTTAGCTTGATCCAGCGACTTATAGTCTGAGCTGATGCATTCTGGTGTGGTTTCTTGAATGTGAGAATTAATTTGTCAATATTATTTCTTATAGGATCTGTTTTATTTATATAAGATTTAATAGTGCTGACAGGGCAGATTTCCTTTTTGTCCGGAAATGTTTTCAAGTGGAACATTGGTTGCGCACCACCTCTTCTAGAGGTTTTAATTATATCAGGTATGTATACTTCTAGACCAATATCTGTAAATTTCATATTAGAAATTTTTATCATTGACAAGGTCTGTACTCTATGACCAGTTGTTAATGCAAGTATGGTGACTAATTTTTTGGTTAATTTTTCCAATGATATATCTTCATTTGGGTAATATCCAGTTAGGTTGTTAAGTACCAATCCTGGATCCCATGTTGTGTTATATTTTGGCATTGGTGGTCTTGATCGGAAGATTCCCTTTGTGAACCTTTTAAGTCTATCGTCAGATCCAATCTTAAGTCCCATCAGTAGTGATAATGCTGACCGTGCAGTATTGATGGTACCATAAGATGCCCCATTGTCATAGCATTGTGCTAGGAATTTTAATATATAAGGAACAGATGCTTGATATGTGTCTATGCTGTGCTGTCCACAAAACTTCCACCATAATTTTAGTGATGAATCATATTGCTTCATTGTGTTCAATGAAAGCGAGTTCAGCATTATATTTAAGGCCGAGTTTGGTGCTCCTCGCCTTACGAATGCTTGGCTGACAGCAGCCCTGCAGCCAGGGTAAGCTGTTGATGCAGCGGATGATATTCTCTGAAAGGAGATGATAATAGGTGTTTGTTAGGTTCAAATATGATGAAGTCTCCAGTTGACAATGATTTAATTAGAGGGAACCATGGCTGTGATGGCCAGTAAGGGAAAACCACAATTCCAGTAGCACTATCTCTTTGAATTTTATATAAGCATTTTAACAATAGTGAAAAAGGTGGGAATGCATAGAAAAAAATGTTACTCCAATTGAGAGTAAAGGCATCCACAGCTAATGCTTCTGGGTCACGTTTCCAAGAGACAAACTTTTTACACTTTTTATTTGTTCTAGAGGCAAATAAATCTATTTCTGGGATACCGAAACACCTAGTTATTTCTATGTAGGCTCTTGGGGAAAGCTCCCATTCAATATTAATTTTCCTTGATTCTTTATCAGCCTCAAAATTATCTTTTGTATTAATATACGAAGCAAAGATCCAAATATTTCTATTTTCGCACCATTGCCAAATATCTCTTGTGATATCATTTAGATGGGGAAACTGTACCCCCCCCATTTTGTTTATGTATGCTACAGCAGTGGTGTTATCTATTGTCAATAAAATTTCACAATTGGAAGTGTCCTTTGTAAAACACTTTAGACCTAAAAGGGTAGCTTTTAATTCTAAATAATTAATATGATGTTTTTGTTCTGAACGTGACCATGACCCTGAAGCATTCTTTTGATTGCATACAGCTCCCCAGCCTGTGGTAGAGGCATCGCTGTGTATTTCTAATTGGAAATTATATTGTTTTATTGGATTACTTCTATGTATATTATTGCTCCACCATGTTAACTCTGATTTGATTACGTGACAAATAGGCATAAAGGCTTCATACTTTTGATTAAATTTTTGCAAGGCTAAGTATTTTTGTCTTTCTAATACTTTAGTATATAACCAAGCATATGGTAGGGCTGGAGATATTGAATTCAATGTTCCTATCAATTGTGAAAATTCTCTTATTTTACAAAAACTTTTATCTTTAAAAGATCTTATTTTTTTTAGTATTGCTATTTGTTTCTGATGTGGGACTGACAAGGAGAGATCTGATGAATTTAAGATAAAACCTAGATATTTACATATTTGGTTAGGTGTAATAACATTTTTTCCAAAATTAATAATAAATCCTAAGCTTTGTAAGAGTTTGCATGCAACATCAATATTGTCTTTGCATTTAATTTCTGATTTATTAAAATATAAACTGTCGTCTAGATAGCATGTTAATAAAATGTCTTGCTTCCTTAGATAAGTGCATACTGGTTTGAGAAGTTTTGTGAAAACAAAAAGAGCACAGAGGCCATATGGTAGGGCATTAAACTCATATAATATATCATCATATTTGAATCTGAGGAACTTTCTGTTATTCTCAGCTATTGGTACAGAAAAGTAGGCTTCTTTTAAGTCTATTGAAGCCATGAAACAATTTTTGGACATTAACTTACAGGCCGTTCTTATATCCTCTAATTTAAAATGTTCTGTGTCAATGTACTGATTTAATTTCTTTAAATTTAGAATAAATCTATAAGACCCATTGGGTTTAGGCACTAAAAATATGGGGGAAGTAAATTGGTCTTCACAGTAAGAGCATTCAGAAATTGCACCTAATTGTAAAAGCTTTTTTATCTCAGAAGCTATAATTTGTTTTTCTTTATTAGGCCAGTGTTGTTGCTGTGTAGTATAGGGTGCTGGTACTTTGGCGAATGGGATTTCATAACCTTGTACCCATTTTAGTACCACTGGGTCATCAGTAATTTCAAGCCACTTTTCAACGAAATGTTTAAGTCTGCCTGCATGTACCTGCATGTTTCCTATCGGAAGTGCTTGGATCTGGCTGGAGGGTGTTTCCGCTCTGGTTGGCGTCTGGCATTCGTGATGCGAGGCTGTCTCTTGTGCATCTGTTGTTGGTGATGATGCCCACCGCGAACTTGTTGATGCTGTTGACGGTTCTGCGGTGGGCCCCTCCAGTTTAACTGGTTCTTGTTTGTGGGTTTATGCTTCTTCGCACCTTCAGATATTGTAGTGCTGGTTCGTTGAATTGACTGGGCTGCTCTGATCTTGTCAGCACAATCAGTACCAAATAAAAATGTGTCCACTTTTGAGTTTTTTACAGCCTCTTGAATTAACTTGCTGGCTCCCGATAGGCCAAAGAATTTCCTAGAAGAGGAATCTTGAAAATGAATTTCTGCTGCAACCTTTGCAGCATCATTAATTTCCTCTATCAGGACTTTACTATTAAGATTTCCTTTTAAAATACTGGTCAATGACCGACCCAGACAGGTCATTAAAGTCCCTGTGAGGTTCTGCCTGGCAATAATTCTCCTATCTCTCTTGACCGAGGGTTCAGAGAGTGTGGCCAGTATTTCTGGGTTCATTTTAGGAGCAACAGCATTTGGGAAATTCGAGGGAGTAGGGTATTTTTTAATGATACCGTCTTTGGCCTCCTTTCCCAGCCCATCAGACATTATTTTTGCCCAACGCAGGGCCAATTCTGGTCTAATAGGGTCACCAAACTCTAATTGTTCTTCTCCCTCCTTTCCAAGGGCCAGTAGGAACTCTTCTGGGAATTGGTCATTTTCGGGAAAAGATTTATTTGATTTAGAATCATGTGTTTCTTAAATGAAATGTCTATCCTCTCTGTGATAGCGCTTAATATGGTTGGTCTTCAATAACCAGTGCCTTGGTATATCTAGGACCCTGTCTATCCGCAAGGTGATAGCGCTAGTTCTTTTGTAAGTTTTAAATAGGTACATAGTGCCTGTCTATCCGCAAGGTGATAGCGCTAGCTCTTTTGTAAGTTTGAAACATAGTGCATGTCTATCCGCGAAGTGATAGCGCTAGCGGATATTTAAATATGGCTTAAATGATGTTTAAATGCATGGTCGGTATAACCCCAGGGTTTGAAGATTATATTCAATGGTTAGGTATTTTATGAAGATTAGGCTCTACAAACCTGTAGAATTGTTATCTATCGCCTCAGCCTCAGGTTCTTCGATCTGCGTCGGGGAGCAGAGCCGGGGTGGAGTTGTTGAAACTTCTTGAGATCGTTGTCTGGTTGGAGACAGTTTTCTTAACTTTTTTTCTAATTTGCGGATCTTCTTTCGTAAATGTTCCTCGTCATTAGTTTTTCTTTTTCCCATCTTTACAGGTGACGAATATAAGCACTTTTGTTTGACACTATTCACTTTAAAAACGTTTTTCTAGGTTCGAAAGTTTTAGGTTAGTTTTGAAAAAGAGAAAAATCGTTGGACGAAAACACCAAGAAAAAGTAAGTCGATCGTAGGTGCCAACTTACAGGAACTAACCGAAAAAAAAAAGAAAGAAACGGAAGAATCACAACCCGAAATACACTTGTTAATCTGTACTAATAAGGTAATTATCGGAAAATATTTAGACCGGAAGTGGATCTGCACTAGACAATATAAGTATTTTGATCTAATTCTATGTTATAAATCCGAGCTTATGAAATTAGATAAGCATTAATCTTTACTAATTGTAAAATAATTAAAATGGATTCAAAACATACCTGTAATTATTCGGAATCCTGTTAGGATTCAATGAAATGTTTACAACAACAAACCTTGACCTTGACTAAGAAGCTCCTCACTTCTTACTTTTTTCATGAATTTAACATTGTAAATACTAAACACACGCTAGGAATCCATCGTATTCTGTTGAAAATGAGTTTTAAGCCAAAAATATCGTCGATAATCGAGATTTTGGACATTTTCTACGAGAAGTGTGTGATTGCGCGGCGCACAAAAAACCGTAATGACATGTAAACAGAGTTGCCACACTAAGAAGTTTTACTTTTATTTTTAGGCTTTAAAAATTGTGGCTTGCGCTGATAAATCACCGTTACTACTTGTAAACCCGTCTCGGACAAAGAGTGAGTATAATGAATATTTGTACCAGTTTCATACCCATCATATGCATAGCCTTTTCCCAACTGTGTTGGAGTTAACTTCCAGTCTAACTGGATGTATCTACTACCCGTATTTTACATGAAGCTACTGCCAATCTGAGCTCCACAACCCAGTTAGTACTGGGTAATACGATACCCCTTAGTAAGACTGGTTTGAAGACTTTCGGGCCACTGACTACCTGTAACGACTATCAACGATATACAAATGACAGCGGGGTCAACAACTTAACGTGTTTTCCGAGGCACGGTGGAAACTCGGTATGTAATGGGTGGTCACCCATCCACGGGCCAACCTAGGCAAGCGTGGCTTAACCTGAAGATTGATCCGGGCGGCTTTTATTTTTTAGGCACCAACTCTTCCCATTAATTAACAAATGAACAAGACAGTTTAAAACATAGACAAATTTACCCACGTATGACTTGCAGGTCCTTTACCAAAAATTTTACGAAAGTAATATCAGTATATCATCCAGCCGGACTCAATAGACCCAATAATGGCTCGATATTACTCACAATAAGGCGAGAAATTCGACTGGCCTCTTCGAATAAATGTCAGATATCCATGGCTTAAGTAAAATAAACAACGGACCCACAATCTAGAGTCTGGACCCAAAGTAGTGGACGTGGACGTAGAATGGAAACAATAACCATAAATAATGATACGGATTGGAACGCAGTATTGAGCGGCGACAGTTTAAAGGAACTGGATGTAGTTTACATATTCAAAGAAACAAAGTACGGAAAAAGTTTTCTTGTAGTCAACGTAAAAAGTATGGTTATTCAGCAAAGCAAGCAAAGAGTTTTTCTTGAATTTTTGTCAATTTTAAACGTTTTAGGTGGTCGTTTTTATTGATTCGGGAATGTTTATGCAAAATCGTTACAAAAATGATGTTTATAGGTTCATACGTTTAGTGTTCATAGGGTGGTTCAGACATGTCATGTACAGTGGAGTTCATAAGTCGAGTAGCAATCTCACAAAGCAATAGACTGACACTTTGGTGTGACTTACGACCTTCTTTTAATGAGTAATTTCTACACTATAGGCACACACACTCTCACAATTGTCTGCAACTGGTTGTAGTTCATAATTTCAATTATTTAAGTAGATGACATCGTGGCTTAGCGGTTAACGTTTCCTGGTAGTTGTCCATCGTAAAGATCTGTGAGTTCAAACCTCACTTCTGCTGATTCTCTTTTTGATATTTTAAAAATTACTCGTTGTAGTTTGATATTGATCAGTTTTGTCTCTTTCGTCTTGTTCACATAAATAGTAAAGTTTTGTAGGTAGACCACAAAAACTAAATAGATTATTTCGATTTCTGTAAGGTAGACATAGAATGCAGTTACGACTTATCCACCTAAATCTAAAAGAACGTTGTTGGTCGGGTGTTATTGTTGGTTAGTTACGTGTGATTATCTATTAGCGGTGTTGTAATAATTATTATTCTCAAAATGCAAGCAAATGTAAATATCGAAGCGAGGGCGAACATAATATCGCTGAGTAAAAGTGGATGTAATATAACACAAATATCTAACGAAACCGGACTGAGTGTGAGTATTATGATTTAAATATTATAGTGAATATAAAAGTAAGGTCTGATTTTTCAATCGCCAGATAACTTTTATCTGATTTAAATGAAGGAAATATTATGTCAACTGGCGTCAAAGATTATCAATGATAATTATTTGATCATTTAATATTTTTGTTATGTAAAGTTTACAATTCATTATGAGGTAACACGCAAATGACTTAAAGTTTATTTATTCGATAAATGAAAGATTAATAACAATATGTAATAATTTTGAGTGTCGATGACAATTACAATTGAGTCACCCCAATAATAATAGCCCAATAATTTTTGTTTTTAAATTATTAATAGTAAAGTAGTTTTAGTATTTTGCTTATGGATGCCTAACAGTATCCCTCTTTTGTTCTAGAGAAATACTGTGAGTCGGTGGGTTAAGAGATATGAGGAGGAGGGTAGCCTTGCTAGTCGGGAGCGAAGTGGAAGGCCGGCGCTTATAAAAGCGGCGCAGCGACGTGACATGGTGCGCGAGTATGAAACGAATGGTTTCATACCCACGAGACATTTTGCTGAGTTATTCGACACGTCATTACTCACCGTTCGCCGTGCACTCCACGCCGAAGGTGTGCATCACCGGAGACCTGCTAAAAAACCATTTTTGACAGAGAAACATAAACAGGAACGTTTACGTTTCGCGCGAGAATATTTAGACTTTGATTGGGCCACTACTATATTTTCAGATGAAAAAACGTTTAAATCTAGTCAAAAGGGAAGACTCCATTTATGGCGTAAAAATAATACACGCTGGTGTGAAAAAAACATAGTTCCTAACACGGAATCAGGCCGAATCACTGTCAATATGTGGGGATGGATGAGTGCGGCAGGGCCAGGGGAACTCGAGTTTATTCCTCCACGCGCCAATAGCTTCACTTATATGGAAGTATTAAATGACGTCATGCTGCCTACTGTGCGCAACGTTTATCCAGCTGAAGAATCTAGGGGGATATCTTTTGTCCAGGATAATTGTCCCATTCACCGGGCGAGCACTGTGCGTGAGTAGTTTACCAGACACCCGGAGATAACCGTCATTCCATGGCCAGCACGATCTCCTGACCTTAACCCTATAGAAAATCTATGGGGTTTGATGGTGCAAAGGTGGGACGCACGGAATGAGAGGTGTGTCGACCAGTTGAAGTCACATTGCATGGAGATATGGGAAAATATAAGAGGAACTGACATATGTTTTAATCTCGTAGGCACCATGCGTCAACGTCTTCTTGACTGTATCGAGAATAATGGTGGTTACACAAAATATTAAGGGCCTTACAAATAAACACTGTAATAAAGTTACGTTATGATATGCATTATTAATTTCGGTACAACCATTTTTTTTACAACTTTATTCCGTGTTTATTTTCAGGGGTAAGGGTTTTGTTATAATAATATCTACAACTATTAAATTGCGCCATTTCCGTGATTATTAATGTATTCAAATTTGAGGTTTAGTTTCAATCTTCTTTTCGTAAAGAAAATGAATACTTAAGCTATAACCTCAACTCAATAACCTAATAAATAAATAAAAACATAATTGTAGCGGTTTTTTTTAACTTTAAATGTAATTATACCAAATAAACATTTTTGTTTTGTTATCACTATTATCACGCATGTTTCATTCTCAAACCTTTATTGCAATAACAATAATAAATAAACTATCAGCTTGGTAGATATTATTGTTAATAAATAAAAATAAAAACATTGAAAAAACTTGTATCACAAGATTTGAACTCAAACCAAGTGCGTCTCATTCCAATGCTTGACGCTTACCGCTATCAATACATAGTTACTAGAAGCGAATTTAAGCAACCGTATGAATCGATGAAGCAAGATCATGCGTTTGCTGCGTGTATAACAAATGAGACGGAAATATATTTTTTTTGATTCGCGGTGTGCGACGCCGACGCGGCGACATGCGACAGTGTGCTAACTCTGGCTGTGGTGTGCGTACAGTATTGAGTTTGAGATCACTTACACATACAGACGCACGGCCGCTCGCTTGTACGTTCACAGCAATACAATCATTAGCGTGCTACTGCACTTTTGAATCCTTACTGTACATGTCCAAGTTTAGAGTTAACGGGAAGTGTGAAACGTGCTTGTTTTGAATGGACCCTGTTAACGATTTATCGTTTTGTGGGCGGGCTGATGCCGAAAATTTGGCTTATACCCAATAGTTCGATTCATTAGTTCGATCGTCGAACTAGTGAGTTTTTTTTTTCTCATTTGTTCGACCGTCAAACTAGTGAGAATTTTTTTCCTCATTTGTTCGACCGTCGAACGAATTAGATTTAAAAATAGTCTACCCTTTCTTTTTCGATAGGGGTTAACTGGTCCCAGAGAACTTGGATGCAAGATCGAGCAAAGCGAGCTCTGGACTTGGGGCACTCCGACGGGCACCCCGGTTACTGCAAACCCTGCAACTGAAATAGGAGCCCCGCGTAGCGGGGCTACGTCGAGTATCAGTAAAATAGCTCTGCAAATACCAATAAACTAAAACTATTTAGTTCGACGGTCGAACAAATGAGAAAAAAAACTCACTAGTTCGACGATCGAACTAATGAATCGAACTAGTGGGAATAAACGGAAAATTTTGCCAGCCGAGATCTTACATTTAGATTTTAACCCCATTTTTAAAGAACAGCTTGACTTTCTACTTTTAAAAACGCTACAGTAAAACTAAAAACTATTTGGCTCAAAGCTCTCTACCCAGGGACTAAGAGAAGCCGTATTTGGATACATTACCATATTGAGCGAAAGTACGACTATGGCTACTATGGCGTACCTACTTAGACTAGTGGTCCTCTAGTCCTCTGTAAGTTGAACACGTGGTTTTATATTAAATATTCCTGACTGTATTTATTTTTCACTTATTATTTTTATTCTCGAGATGTCCTTGACTTTGATTTCTCTACCTATTTCTCAGTAGACTGTTGATCGTACCGTACCTAAATACATCTATTCCGAAATCGAAAATCAAATTCCAATAACATCTAATATAATAATAACAAATAAGTTTCATGAACCACATTTAGACTGGCCGCAGATACTATCGTTGGAGTATATTTGCTTCCGACAAACCTCGACACGAAACTTCGTTTTATTGTTTCTTATCTATGGATCTTTAGGAGCGTGGTCAAATTTAAATGTTAATCATGACATCCGCCTTGTTAGTGTCATTCAAACGTCCTTAAAAAGATCCCTGTAGCAGTGCAGCTAATTGTAGGCGACTGCTTAAAAGTTGAAAGTTTTCATAAGGCACCATTATGTCTCTCCACAAAACTGTTTATTTTTGTTTAGAAAAAAAAATGACAAAGGAATAATATCTTAAGTTCATCGGCAATATTTTAGACGCGTTTATTACTAATTACTCGCTTATATGAACATGTTTTTCTTATGCTGGTCGCGTTTAGTTTTAAAGGTGAAATGAGCTCTACATTGCGGTCGTCTCCGGCACCTTTAAAATATCTAGAAAAATCGTTAGTAGACAATGTGCGGCCAACCTAAGGTCCAGGGAATCAATAACGTCTAGACCAATCAATGTTGGCAAATAATTGTGTATTCATAATTCACAATATTGGATGATAGTTTCTATTAACCGTATAATTAAATTACATAGCCGTCAATTTCAATACATTGTGTGATTAGGAGCGGTCTGCTGGACAATACTGGACATGCTACGTAAATTATTTGGAAAATAACTAATGGCTTAAAATTTGTAATGCTTTGTTCTGGTACGATGGACTCTTGGGTGACTTTTAGGACTCTAGATGTCGGACGGTGGATGACCTTCAAGAAAGGGTGTTTGGCGAAAAGAAGCGCATCATCGTAAGAAGTGGAAGGAATAGGGGAGGCCTTTGCCCAGGAGTCGGACAGTCCAGGCTAAGAAAAAATCAAATCAACTTTAAATTATGCTGGCTGGTGATGATAGGGCTGGCCACATTCATTTAAAATAAAGAAAATGGAAAAAAAAGTGTCGTTGTTTTTTTATGTGATGTCGGTTCAGCGAGAAATCAAAAATTGAAGTCTGTTCCTTTATTAATAAATGGTTAAAAGTTTCTGTAAGGTTTTCCTTGAATCGAGATCTTGAAATAAAAAGTAACGTTAATCGGTTAATATTCGGAAATGTTACAGTACAGACTTAGTTCATGAGTGATTCCTTTAAAATAAACTATACAGGGTAAGGGACATCGACGCACAAACAACTGCAACATGTCCAGTCACGTGCTAAGAAATATTAACACAAGCTTAGTTCGTGCATACCAAAAAAAAAATTGCTACCCCGTACATTTGTCTCATCTCTATCTTCGAAATGAAGGCAACAGCTTTTTTTTTCAAATCCAAGATTGGTCCCATAGTAAAAGTTATTCATAATGATGAGTACACTCTTAGGAAGTTTATGGTGAAGAAGAACTAAGGTTACCTATTGGCGTGGGTGTCAGCCAGTCTGGTATGTTTGCCTACATTCTATCAATAAAAGGGAAATTCTAGTAAACGATTTTTTTTTAAAAACATTCCAGGCAGCTTCGAATTTAAAAACAAAGTAACTCGTGCCTTATTGGGCTACTTAGCACGACTATTAGAACTAATGTCAGCCTTAGCATGAAGTTACGCATGTTAAAAGTTGGTAAGCTAGTTGTTAACATAACTCATACTGGTAGGATAGGTGAATAGTTGATGGTGAATGTATGAGTTTACTAGAACATAGCAAGATGCATGTGTGGAAGCTGTTGTACTTATTAATTTAATTCACTACTATGATACTTGACGTGCGTTTGTGCCTTGCAGTTTTCGACACGAACTTTAAAGGGAGATGCACTTAACAGGTGCACAGAGTAAATTATGTGAAAACACTCACAGAGCAGAGGAACAGATCGCATGTGACTAAAATAATGTTGATGGATTGAGCGGAAGAGGAAGAGCAAGGAAACGATGGATGGATTGTGTGAGGAATCATGTGAAAAGAAAAGGAGTAAATGATAGCTTGACGATTGACAGAGGAGAATGGAGACCTTAAGTAACATGGGACAAGGGCAGGAAAAGGAAGATCATAACTCACAGAGTCAGAGTGGATGATCAGAACTTCTACGAACAAAAAAATTTTGTTAAATCAAATCATTTATTTCTTTGCAAACATGGGTAATAGGTACATAGATGTTCGATTTTAATAAGCTCCTCCACATTTTACCGTCACATGGGCATGCAAATATTAGGTTTGGAATTTAAAATAAGTGGCATGTCAATGAATTACAATAAAGCTAATAAAATAAAAATGTCATTTGAATTAAAATAATGTTAATGTTGTTAGTTGTTGCTTTACTAGCAACAACTAACAACATTTACATTTTAATGAAAGGCTACTAAAATATCGTTCAGAAAATCTGGAGTGCTGAGGGTAGTGAAATATGCTGGTGCCAATGAACATAATAAGTGCTGAACAAGGATGGCACATTAAAAGAGTGATTACTTATAGCAATAAAAAACCTGCGCAGTGATCTCTCTACTATATACTGTATACCAGACTGCGCGCCATCAGTCTATGCCCATGAAAGTGCACGGTTTGGTTAATTTTGTCAGTGGTAATGGAAGACTTTTTAATTAAAAGAAGGTAGGAGTGACATCTCGAAAGGTCAGGCATAGTTGTACCTGTACCTACCGACAATTTGCTAGTCAGGCCCACCTGTCCGCTGGACAAAAATGACCGTTCCCGTTCTGCTTGTCCATTGGGTACCTCACTATTATTTCATCTATTGGTTGTTATAAATTGATTGTCTTTTCAGCGGGTTTACATCTGTGGATAAATAGATGCCTGAACGAAATAATTTACGATGATTTTCAGATTCCAGAAATAAAACTTATGCGATTTGCTAACACTAGTCAAAACGCTCATGACGTACCTACAAAATACATAAATCCAACATGTCGAGATCTACCGACAAGGAAAATGGAGGACACAAACTCTCCCTTTGCGCTAAATTCATATAAAAAACGTGACAGGCGTACGTACTGTGATGGCTCAGAATTGATATTATTACTGGATCGGGCAAGGATAATACTTATGTTTTTACTAAGCATGATTCAATGATTAAGTGGAAGACTGTACATAAAACTAATAAATAATGTTCAATGTCCGCTGGATGCGAGCCGCACGGGACCGGTCAATGTGCCGATACTTGGGGGAGGCCTATGTCCAGCAATGGACGACTTTCAGCTGAAATGATGATGATGACGATGAAGTGTGTCGTAACATAAACATTAACCAACCTGTTTCCATCCGAACATACGTTTTCACACGGAACCTCTTATTATCATCATTTCAGCCGAAAGACGTCCACTGCTGGACATAGGCCTCCCCCAAGAAGGGGGGGTTTTGCCATAATCGCCACGCTTGGCAGGCGGGTTGGCGATCGCAGTACGGTTGTTACAAAAGCACAGAGAACGCTGCTGCCCATTCTCTGCTAACTCCCTTAGTCGTCTCTTACGACACCCACGGGAAGACATGGGATGGTGCTATTCTTTACGTCCGACACCATACAGACCCTCTTATTATACAGGGTGGATATTATCCCTTAGGGAGGTAAGCCTACCCGACATATTAAACAAATATTCCAAAAATAAGCATATTCGATTCGGAAAAATATTTAAAGAGGAAGGTGATGACTATGTTTCAGGGTGTGATTCAGACCATCAATCTGAACAACTTTTTTCATGGGACCACCATAGGAATCGCGAATAAAATTATCTGTCCCATACATTTGTTTCGACTAAGTATTGAATAACTATACTGGAAGCTGTTTTTTTTTCTGCGCTACGCTGCTTACTGCAGAAGGTTTACCATAAGGTAAACTATTAATATTCCAAGTAATAATTTTGCTCGAGCTTTACCAAGTGCGCTCAACCGAGCCACTTCACAATATAAAAATGCTTACATCCATGTTTTACACTTTTCCGTTTGGGGGTTGATGAAAGCCAAAGGTCAATGGCTGATACTGGGTACCTACCTCGTAAATTGTAATTTAGGGACTAAAGATAAGTACGCGGTGGTTTAGAGTTGACGTGACAGTGTTCTGTAATAGACTTGTCTAATGTAGCTGTGGGTATTGTACAATAAAATTGTCTTTATACTGGTAGTTAGATATCCATTGCAAATTTGTAAAGATAATAAAACCCTATTTAAACTAAAATCATTTATTTCAATGATAATGTTACAGGCACTTTTAAAGGTCAAAAACAAAAGGATGAAGCTACAGTTTTTTAATTTAATTTATTTTTTTGGTAATTTGCAACTAATGACGGTTTGGTCAAGTGAGCCACTGGATGACTGGACTGATGCATTGACCGGTACCGCTAGAAAGAGATAGATACAGCGAGCGAGCGAGCGCGTGATAGCATGTGCAGGAGCGCAGGAGAAAACAAAAATTTAGAAATCATTTTCATTTCGAGCGCTAAGAATCAATAACTTTGTTTTCTACCAGTACTTTATGCAAAATTTATATACCTAAGCAGACTTGTGACGAATTTACACATATTTTTTATACATGTGACGAATACACTTTCAATGTATGGAGTTTACAAAATGTGACGAGTTTACTTTGTGACGAATGTACAATAACCCGAAAAACCAGCCTCATCCAGTTTAAAAAAAATGTATAGAAACTATATATTAGCAAATTATACCTACATCATTTATCATTATAATAACCACATCTTTAACAGTTTTAAAATACGAAATTTAAAGACCTTATAAACCTTTTTTCATGACTGCGATTTTAATTAAAACAGTTCCATTTACCAAAAATAATATGGGAACTTTAGTTTTAATTACACGGAGCTTACAACATCCTAAGTAAACATTTCGTTCAATTAGTACATTTCTCCAAAAATCCTTTTTGGATGTTGCATTAAATTTCATTTAGGCTGACTACGGTAAGGTCCAAAGGGAAGTTATGAATTTACTGGACGGAAAAAATCCGTAGTTTAAGGACGTGGCTGGTCTAAGTAGTGTGGCAATATTCTTTCATGGTTGTTTTGTTGTGGAGATTTTTGGGCCTGTAATTAACCAGAAAACATGATTAGGTACCGATTTTTTTTATAGTATCTGAAAATGTTTATGATTATGTAGTTGGTCATCTTAATGATTCATAGAAACTCATTGTTGCACTAAGCATTGTTTGTTGTGGTACATTGCTGTGGTAGTCGAGTATTTGACGACAACGATCGAGTTATTTACAAAAAAAAAAAAACAATAAATACATATATTATTAGATAAAGAAGTGTCCTTACTATATGTAGAATTTGAAATGACAGCGATTAGATGACCTGCTCAAAAACTACTTATTTGTTTTATCATCACTTTCATAGTGAACCCGTCGTATGTCACCTAACTATAAACCAAATCACTTCTTTAAAGGCAAAATGCGTAATTAACTAAAACCAACAACAGCACTGTAGCGACCGGCACTACAAAAAGAAACTTATAATCAAAAGTACTGAAACGCCATCTATGACAAAACTGTAGAACCAATTTGGTCTGCATCTCGCAAGCAAAGTTATCTTCGACTTAAGACTATATAAGAAAAACCCGACAGCAACTATCGGGTACGGTAAGCCTATCCCTTGGGAGAAGCAAGCCAAGTACTTAGGAGTCTTACTTGACAACCACCTGTCTTTCGCGGCGCACATCAAATCAATATAATAATAATAATAATTTCATGATTTCGGCAAAAAGCAAGTTGTCACTCAAGTGCAAGTTGCGCCTTTATACCGCGGTGATCCGCCTCATTATGACGTACGCTTGCGTCGTGTACGCTCACACCAAGCCTAAGTACATCCATAGGATGCAAACCTTGCAGAATTGGTTCTTACGTAGAGCCACGGGAGCCTCTTTTTATGTCCGTTACGAACCCTCGCGCATTAGTACAGTACGCCGTCCTCGGCATACCCTCGTCACTCCCGATGATGCTATCACCCTCCTCCAGGAGAGTAGCAAAGAGACTAGCACTCTTAAAAAGTTCAGACAGAAACCGCCGTCTTTCCGACCTCGCCGTCGAGGTCCGTCGCGACGTCCCGGTCCATGCCCTCCCCGACCCTCGCTCGAGCCAGCCCGCGTTGCTGTGTCAGTAGTTTTAAATCAGCCCCTAAATAATGATATCATTCAGATCCAGTCTGTCCCCATGCAGTCCTCCCCCAGCGGCGCCCTAAGTCGAGGCTCGTACCCCACAGGTGGTGCCCTTAGCGTGTAGTCGCTTAGTTTGTAAGTTTTTATGCCCTGGCTGGAGGCCTTACTCTTAAGGCACCCACAGGATAGTCCGGTTAAGCAGACGACAACCTCCTAGGTTGAACTGCGAGATGCATTCCAAAAAAAAAAACAACTATCGGGTAGTTGGCCAGCAGACATAACACCCGTCTGATCGAGGAACTTTGCACCCTATTCCTCATAACCTAAACCACATTCTGTTCCAAACCATCAAAATATTTAATCACAAGAAAATTATGGGTTTCCAAGCCCAACTTAAACGCCATTATTGGAACACGTTATAAATTCCAAGGCTGGCTAACAACCCATAACGTTGGGTAGAGCGCAGGATACCATCTACGAAGACCATAAAATAGTTCTAACGTTCGTTTTATATCTAAATTTATAGCGCTAAGGATCCTCCAACCATTAACATAGTGTGAAGTGAATAAGATACGGTATTTAAGTATGCAGATGTAATAGATGGGACGTAAGTCATGCCGGAGATAGATAACTGAAAGTTGACGGAGTGGTTATCAAACTGCTGTTTAAAAATCCTGTGCTTTGGGGATATACGAGTAGAAACGAAAATCTTGCTCGAGAAGCATTAAAACTTGAGTTAATTTGTTTTTTTTTTTTTAAATTTAATTTTAGGATATACTCGGTCGGAATAAGAATACAGAATTCCCTGGACTTGTTTCGCCAGGATATCAACCCTGACTGGATGTACTTGCATATACCTATCATACAATCTAAACGCATTCTTATTGACAAGTAGTTTTGACTCCGTGATTAGTGAACACATATCACCATGCCTGTAATCCTCGAAGGGTTAGTCAGAAGTCTACCTAACAGTACACACACATTTCACAGTTATGTTTAAGTCCCATGTGATAGGAGGCGATCTTGTTGCCATCAAACGGGCACAAATCCAGACTCCATCGTGGCAGCTACTGAGAAATTCCTAATGGAAAAACCTAATCACACTTTACCCGACTTGGGCATCGAACCCGGGAGATCATGCTCAGTAATCGCGTTTGCGACCATTGCACTAGAGCAACGAAGCAGTAAGTTGACAAGTCTATTAAATTAAAAGAGCCTGCCCGAGGCTGCTGCTGATTCGTAAAAGAAATTAGTCGAACATTGTGCACACTACCATGCTGACTAATAAATATCTTGGTGTTAACAGAAACAAAACTCTTTTTATATACTGGTTTCCCAGGTCACGATAAATTATGATAAAAACCCACATGATGTCTGAAACATAACTCTTCCGTTTATCTACTCAGTCAGGTATAAATGGCGATACGCCGGCTTCCTCATGCATCTCACACGTCAAATATTATTGAGAATGTGTAGCTTCCCCACATTGTTTTCCTTTAGCCTGTAATTTATTATGCACATAATATATTAGAAAAATACAATGGTGCGCTAGATCGAAACATGGATCGGTGGGTTTTAATTCTGCAACCTGGCTGTAGAAAGAGGTTGCAGTTTCCAATATCCATCCATCATCCACCATCCATCTATATTGTGAAAACAAGAAAGCAATAGTAATTATAGTGCTGTAACAAATGGTTATTTAAAGTGAAAGCGCCAGCGTAGGCCGGGTCTTTTTTTTTTGCTTTTGTATCATGCTGATCAGTGTCGGGTTGTGTGTTGATTTAAATATTATTTGCGATCGTTACTAATATGGCTTTATGTAGTTAGAATCATTAGGAGGAGCTCGTGGCTAAATAATAACAGCCGCCCAGGTCGATCTTTAAGGTTAAGCCGTGCTTGCCGAGGTTGGTCTGTGGATGGGTGACCATAATTACATATCGAGTTTCCTCCGTGCCTCGGAAAGCACGTTAAGCCGTTGGTCCCGGCTGTCATTTGTAGATCTTTGACAGTCATTACGAGCAGTCAGAAGCTAAAAAGTCTGACATCCAGTCTTACCAAGGGGTATCGTATTACGCAGTTACTGGATTGTGGAGGTCAGATAGGCAGTCGCTTCATGTAAAATACTGGTACTCAGCTGCATCCGGTTAGACTGGAAGCCGACCCCAAGATAGTTTGGGAAAAGGCTAGGCAGATGATGATAGTTAAAATCATTAAAATCATTGATACAACCCTCTAAGTTCATTCAATCACATTAAATGACTTTTTAATTATTGTATTGTATTATTACACCATTCGATAGTATCGCTAATAAAGATCAAATTCTGGACAGTAATGACATACGGCAAACCATAGGAAAAAGTTAATTTTTGACAAAATACGTAACAGTATGCGAAGTTACCTAGTAGTACACAACTTTGATATCAGATATTTAAGCTCCGATATAAGTTTCGGCAAAATTATTTTAAGAGTCATTATTATTATTTATTCAACTATACGATGGCAACAATTATCGTTGTGGCCGCTGTGAAAAAAAAAACATGGCGCTGGTTCATACAAAGTTACCCAAACCCCTTTAAATTTCGAGGGTTATCCTAGCACTTCCACCTTAAATGACAATGTCAGGAAGACGTTAGTTTTGATTATGGCCGAACATCAACACAATCATACATGCATGTTACGTGCCCTGCCTACACCAAATCGGCTGAATAGCGACATGATAGCTATTTACGTACAATGGACGTTTCCACATGAAATTGCAACACAGCATCTCCACTGACTCGACGCCTCGTGTCGATGCCGATCACCTACTTTGAAGTACTTTGGACCCGCTGATGCTGCACCCGCGATTCGCCATCGTTTAGCAATGTATTTTTAGGATAATTAATTTTAGGCACTTCGTTACTAGCATCGTCCAAGTCTAGACTTAAGATTGAATTCTGTAATTTTAAAATTTAATTAAATTCATATTTGAATTAATCTCGGTTTTTTTTTAGTCCTCCGGCTGTCACCTTCGTAATTTGCAACTCCAGTGCCTATAATTAGTTTACTTGTTTTATGAACCTGTGGCGTACGAATTCCGTTTGATCTGAGTGTACCCACAATTGTATAGCACAAAAAGGAGGTGACGATGTAGTTGATCGTATATGTAACACTTTGACCTTGAGATGAACCCGAACAAAGCGCTTTGCTTCCGCATTTATTGTGCGAACCCTCAGTCTATGAAATCCATTGCCAGCTTCTCTGTTCCCTTATCATTATAATCTGGATCAATTCAAGGTTCGAGTTAATCGGTTTCCTCTAGGCAAGCGTGATCCACCATAGGATGGATGGATGCATTATCGCTTCATATCAGGCGAGTTGCAGCCAAACGCAAGCCTATTTGGTGTAAAAAAAGACTGGAAAAGAACTAAACGAAAGAAGTTTTAAAATAAGAAGAATGATAGCCCACCTTATACTGACTTGAAGCCTACTGTACTAATTTTATTTTCTAGAATAAGTGGTGCATGAAAGACACTATTTTCATGCTAATACCAAAGAAGAAGAATACAACTTTTACAGTTATGTATTTTGCTAAAACAAGCCTTTCTCTCATTATTAATAGTGTGATATAAGTTTTTAAACTGACATGGTCACTTACACTATCAATAACACTAGTTCCGGGATATTTACCATGACCTCCTCGAGTTGTGAGTGACAGTGGTAGTGGTACGCGCAAAAAGCGAACAAGAAAGAGGGTAGACCGATTTGTCTGCACATAAACAACCACCCGCAATAACTTCAATTTATCCGTGATCATAGCGTTTGCAACAGCGCCGAAATATTGGGAACTCAAAACAAATAATAAACATAGTAAATATCTCTTTACTAGCGTTATTGATAGTATTAATAGTGTGAATTATCCTGAGGTCAGTTTTGTGTTCAGATATCTTCCCAAAACGACAAGCGATAGTTTAATCCGATAGTGTATCGGAACACCAAAACATTGATTGTTTTGGCCGAATTTTAGCTTCGAATTGTGATCTCAGATTCAATAGTCGAATCGGAGGGAAGCTGGGATAACCTCAAAGCTCTTCGAATTTCAGACAAAATTGTAACACAATACAGACGCTAGGATATCTTACAGGTGGTTGGATCTGGCTATCAGACAAGGATATCAAACTTATGATCCTAAAGCGAACTATAGCTGGAAAATGGCACGACATTTAACTCGGACATCGGATTGGCAAAGAAATCGTATTTTAACATTTAATTCATGAAATTTAATTTGATCCAACGTTACAATAGAAGGGACAACACAACCTCAGTCTCTGCAAGAGCTTATTGACCACACATACATAACATCATGCCTGTATCTCCGAAGGGTTACTCAGAGGTGTTAGAGGTTACCCACCTTTCGCCAGTTATGTTTAAGTCCCATGTAATAGGGGCCAGCCTATTGCCATCAACAGGGCACAAATCCAGACCTCGTGACTGCTACTGAGAAATTTCTGTTGGGAAAACCCAATAACACTATTATCGAACCTAGGACATTATGCTCCGCATTCAGGACCACTACATCAACGATGCAGTCGTAACTAGACAAAGACGGCACGGTTGGTGCAGTGGTTGAGCGATTGACTGCTGCGCTGCGTGTCGCGGTTTCGATCCCCGCACTGAACAAATATATGTATGGACTACAGATAGTTGTTCCGGGTTTGGCTGTTTGTGTACGTGACTTTAAATGTTTTGAAACGCACCCACGATACTGGAAAAATTCTTAGTGTGGGGCAACATTTTATAAAAAAAAAACCGACCGTTCCTGGCTAAACTAATGTAACGAGTCAAACTTGCCAATTACATCATTTTGCATCAAGGCTTCACTAAGACATCAGCTCACATTTTTTCTTGAAACATTTCTTCTTATACTCTATAGTGTATTAAATCTTTTTGCTTTGCATTATTATCTAATAAGGGTGAAAATTATCATAATAATTTGACCTTTATTTACTTCCCAAAAACGAATAGGTACCGTCAAAAAGCCATTATTATCCCGATTCAAATACGCATCTAAATCAAATTAAGTCATATAAACATCACTGTCAGATGATTTATGATATTTTCCTCGTTTACTCTTCAATGACAATTTATTATTTTTACAGGCGTTTTGGTCCAACTGTTTTCCTATATTTTGTCAGCAAATTATCTGATAATTTTCCATAGGACTTGTTTTATGGGTTGAGTAATTTTGATCTTTTGAGCTAAGCCTAAGATCTCGTTCACAAGGTGACAATGGCACATGGCACTTTCGTACTGCATTTGTTTTGACCTTATGAAAAGTGGAACAGTGAGACTCTAACGTGTGATTCCAAAGTTTTACTGTGCAAAATACATACCTTGAAATAGTTTGTTTCTATAACGAGTGCGTAGTGTATAAACGTTACTAAAATACGTCGCTCTCGTGCGGCATTTACAAAAAGGTGCTAGGATAATTCATTATTATCAAGTTTTCCGGGAGTTAAATAATTTAGTTTAATCTGAACAATGAATAAAAAAAATTATTGAGCAAGCTCATTTACATCATTAACTATATCGAAAGGCGTGAATGGCTGACCGGGGCATTTGAGCTACGTCATCGTATAATAGCTAAAAGACATGTATAAAAAAAAAACTGGTTCAACCCACTACAATTACACACGCCTTACACCTAATACACTTTTTTTCTAACCAAAATGAATTCTCTGGCTTCTTACTTTGAAAACCACAGACTTTAACACATTTTTTTTATCCTATACGTTCACTTACGCGCGAGCGAAGCCAGGGGCAGCAATTATTATCTATAATATTTAAATGTAAATTTTCGACATTATTTTGCGGCAGTAACGCACACGTGGGCAATTGCCGAACTCCACGCGGGCGAAGTTGCGGGCAGAAGCTTGTTCTAAAACATTTCCGTTAAGCCCTATAATCCCTATAGCAGATAATCTATTGGCCAAGTTTCTCAAGACTTAGAAGTCTCCGACAATCGGTAGAGCCGACGATTATATCAAACGAACTTTGAGGTTCCTTAATTATACGTATGACCGAGTCCGATTTTACTTAATATACTCAATAAGGAAAGTTATATTACTTTTGTTCGATTCCATCTCGATTCCTGATTAGCTAGGTGACTATCCGAACGTTTGATCGCCATTTTGTAAATTCACTTTTGCTTTCCCGCCTACTGATTTCTTTTTTTTTTGAGATTCTGTGTTTGAAACTGATTGTGTTTAGCTTCTAGGTTTTAAATGAACTCATTTACTTTATGATACTAATTAAAGCTTTTTAAAGAGGCTAAACATTTTGTACAGGAGCCTGATCCTAGTTCGATATCCATAAACGTTACACGGTGCGAGCTTTGATCGACCTGAAGTTTTACTTGTTTTATGCAACAATGACAGCAACAACATTTAGCCAATATTTACGCTAAGTGACGTTAACAGATCTCGGCCTACGTGTGACAAGCATCGCCAAAAATGGACTAAGGATTCAGGCGGTTTTGGAAAACTTTCCCCCCCCCCCTAGGATTCTTCCTGTATCGTGTGCCCGTTTACAAATTATAATTTAAACTCACATACACCGGCAGCCAGACCGGAAACAAAAACCTGAAGGTCATTCAAATGTTTTTTCGAGTGGAAATCGAACCCGGGTCGAGCAGCGCAGCAGCCAATCCCCCTGCGCCAACCGTGCCGTCAACCATTTGAAACCAAATACAGCTCAGTTTTGGCAAATCATCGACTTCAGGTTACACACGTTTGAACCTCATTCACTAAATATACCGACTTTTAAAAAAAAATACTGTACTTGGCAACCAAACTTGGCAAGAAACAAAAAATAAAATAAAGATAAGAAAAATAAAAGGTATATTCTATGCCCGCAATGCAATCCAAATTCGAAATATTTCCACGAGCTTAACTACAGACACGTAGTGGAGATAGTTAACTGTTAACACAGGGGTCCGATGCACGTTCTGATCGTACTACACGGTATCAAGGAAAGCTTAACATTTGATACTCCGTATAAGTGACTTTGGTGGTGCCCTGCCTTTGTTTGATACGTCTGTCTATTGATGGTGGGTTATGTTTCGATGGATTTAAGAATCGTGGAAGACCGAAGACCGGGTGGACTGTGTGAAAGATGAAATGACTAGAAAGAAGGTGACTGGACTACTGTCATGTGATGACGACTAGACAATAGAGAAATATGGTCTTCTTTACTTGCATAGCATTTCTTTTAAACATGCTACACAGACCCCAAATAAATTAGGGTGTGGGCAAGATAATAATAATAAAAAGATAATGGTTATGTTTCAATTGAAGTAACCTAATTTCAATATATGACAATATGTACTACTTTTCAACTAGGTACCTACTTTTTTAACTGAGTATCAGTTTTTTTTTAAACAAAATATTTTCCGAACTCACAACACCGCTCGTTGTCACCGATAGCCTAAGATCCTTTAGATAACTATAACTAGAAAAAAAAACAGCCATTAAAAAATCAGAAAAGATTATACCAGCAGAATTTTAAAACCACCTTGTTAGCCTTATGAATATTTCAAACCGGGGAATTCTAACTTGACTTTTAAAACAATGAAATAAAGACAGACAGAACATAATTTTATAAACACAAATATAAACAGACAGTAGGAAAGAAAAAGTAGGTTAAAACAGAACTTGCGACGAGACTACCCGCCAGCGACCACTTCCATTTACATCGGGAGCACTATCCCTCAGTACTGGATTCAAGACATTGAATAGATAGTATACAGAAGGTCTACTACTCAAAATAAGTGAAAACGCCCGCAATTTGCTCCAGCTCACGTACAGTTACTGGCAAGCGTGATTGACACAGTCATTTGTTTGAAATTGTCGTAAGTACGTCTATTTTCGCCATTGGACATTCTACATAAAATAAATAACCAATTTTTACCCCAAAGGGTTCTCGGTTAAACACTACACTGACAGTACTAAGTGAGTGAGAGCGAGAGTATGTGTGAGTAATAGGGAAAGTAGTATGTAAGGGGGAATGCGGCGTAAGATGTGACTGTAAGACTGTAAATACGTAAATACGATTTAAAATGGACATGAAATGGTTAAAGTTATTTAAAGTGATTCCGCACAAAAATAACGACAAGTATGTTTTTAAGTACCTTATAGAAGGCGACCCCATTCACTAACCGGACAAAAGTTTAGACTCGGAGCTGCAACTGAGAAATTTCTGATTATAAACTGAACAACACATAGCCATTTTTTTTTTTAGGATGGGAAATCATCAAATGACTTCTTCCGCTCTGGGCAGAGCGGAAGGGAGTGTCAGACTTGACTGACTAAAACCCATCCATGTTCCTTCTTAGCCCTTTGCGTTCCAGGGGCACGGTATCTCTTTCGAACAACCCGCAGCCCTGGCAGGCATCGGCCCTCTCGGACCCCTTCCGATTTGCTGACATCTCCTTGAGGCGCGCGTGGAACACGAACGCGCCGTCGGCACGGTCTGTCGTCATAAGACGGACGGACAGTGAGCTAGCCCATTACTCACCGTCCACAGGCCCGCGCCTACGGTGGCCCGGGGCCACTGGTTGCCCCCCGACGCCCGGGGCGTCTCCCGCGGCGGCTGGGACGTGAGGTTCTCTCCCTCTCACGTTCCGCCACCTCCTTCGCTAGCATGACTGCTTCGCAGAAGGAGGCGACGGCTTCCCATTCCCTCTCGCTCCGGACCATGGACTGAACCAGGGCCGGACGCGAGAGGTCGCCGCCGCCAATCGCCGCTACGAGGACACGGCGGTGCTCAGCCCAAGCAGGGCAGAGCTCCACAGTGTGCTCCACCGTGTCCTCCGGCCGATCCTCGCAGTGGTAACAACCGGGCGTTTCCTCCCGCCCGTTTCGGTGCAGGAACCTCCCGAAACAACCGTGTCCGGTGAGGACCTGCGTCAGGCGGAAGGTGAGGGCGCCGTGGCGCCTCTCCAGCCACTCCTCAAAGAGGGGACTTATCGCCACTATCGTGGCGTGCCCTGCACGGGGTTGCGACAGTCGCTCTCTCCATGTCGCCATGAGATCGCGTCGGAGGTATGTCCGCTGAGCGACAATTTGCCGCGGCAGCGGAGTTTCCCCCCGGCGTAGTGCCTCCGCGCGCCATTCGTGCAGGCACGCGAGGACTATCGCCTCCAGATCCCATGGCGGCAATCCGGCCAAGAGGCTCGCCGCCTCGCCGGAGATCGTGCGGTACCCCAGGATCAGCCTTACGGCTACCACCTTCTGGGGCGCGTTCAGGTAGTGGGCGGCTCGCCGCCTCAAAGAACGCGCCCACACCGGGGCCCCGTAAAGGGCCATGGACCGCACGACCCCCGCGTAGAGCCTTCGGCAGGAGGCGTTTGGACCCCCCAGGTTGGGCAAGAGCCGCTTGAAAGCAGCCCCTGCCCGTTCCAGTTAGGGGGGCAAACGTCGTAAATGCTCCACGAAGTTCCACCGGCTGTCGAGGACAAGCCCTAGGTACTTCAGCGTCGACTCGACTCCGATGGGAACCCCTCCTACCGTCAGTATGGATCCCGACGGTGGCGCATTCCGAGGCCCATGAAAGCACATGGCCTCGGACTTGTGCAATGCCACCTCGAGACCCAGTTGCCGGATTCTCTCCACGACTATTACGTTCCATTCTCCGGTGCGACCGGGGTAGATGACGGCCCTATCCGTCAGGTAGTCCCCGACCACACGACGAAGGTAGGTCAGCACCCGGTGATACCGGAGTGCCTCCCTAATGCAGCTACAGGGCATGGTGTTGAAGGCGTTGGCGATGTCAAGAGACACCGCCAAGACAACCCCACCCCTGAACACCGCATCCCCCGTCGTGAGAGCCCTCACGCGCATGATGGCGTCCAACGTCGAGCGCCCTCTGCGGAAACCAAACTGGTTTTCCGCAAGATCCGGCCCCATCCCCACAAGGTGAACGGCGAGGCGGTTGGCAATGACTCTTTCAAAGAGCTTGCCCACCTCGTCGAGCAACACAATGGGCCGGTATGCGGACGGAGAGTCCGCAGGGCGCCCCGGCTTCCGGATGAGGACCAGCTTCCCCGTCTTCCAACGAAGCGGGAACTGGCTTTTCTCCAAGCATGCGCTTAAGAGCCCTTCCAGTTGGGGCCCGAGAGCCTCCGAGGCCAGGACCCAAGTTTTGCCAGGCAAGCCATCGGGTCCCGGGGCGGTATTTTTGGCTTTAAGCCGGCGGTACTGCCTACCGCCGCTCTCAGGTCTACCCCGGTCACTTCCGGAATGTCCTCAATGTGGTCCGCTTCCGGCACCGCAAGCGGCGGAGCCATAGGCGGGGGAGGATGTTCCCCTCGCAGAGGGAACAGAGCACTCACCAGCAACACTTAGCCTGACCTGGGAATTTAACCCAAAACCTTAGGTACAGCAGTAGAGCATGCGAATGAAACAACGAGCCAGCGGACCTTCTGAACCTATTTATTCTATGTCCAGGCTTTAGTAAAATAAATTAGTACTTTGTTTCGCTTTAGCTTATAGCCAGCGTATTTGCGACTAACGTTTCTGAGAATCCCTGAGATTTTTGTTTTAAGTTGTGTAGTGTATTTAAATGAGTTAGGAGTCTCTATTTCTTTAAGAATGTTTAGCTTAGGTTTGCTTTCAGAGAAAATACTACCTGATTCAAAAGTGTTTTATCTCGTTTTTAAATTCCGCTCTTTAACGATGAAGGTTTGTGTGGTTAAGCGCTATCATACGACCGATAAACGACAGTTAGCTAACTACCTCTGAAAAAAGAGGGCTCAGCTTTTCGTTCCGCATCATCGTTGCCATTGCGGCATAGAACGCCAAATATTCACTTTCCAAAAGCAATGCATTTAAGACAGTCGATCCAGGATCGTTTTTTTTTTCTTTCAAAACGTTTTCAATGTTACATGACAACAATTTTTTGTCTTCCCAGACCCACCACAGGAAATGAGTATTCCTATAGTGAACTATCAACTTTTAAAATGAAAAAAAAACCTGAACGCGAAAGAAAATTATTAACTCGTATAATAAAAGAGCCGACTCAGCCCTAAAGAAAATCTGCAATACTAGGTATTTAAAAGCATTTTTTAATAAAGCCAGCTGGTATTTACTTAGTTCATTTTAAGTAGAGTAGAATGTATTATATACATTTTTGTGAATAAACATTGTAAAGTGCACTTATGTTGTTCTCTGTGATGCTTCAATCTGATTTTATATTGAAGTAAGAATGATATTTAATAAGGCGCGATGTATTCTTATAATAGTATCAGTTATATTCATAAATTAATGTGATCTTTAGGTGCTGTATTCTGTTAAACCAAAACTTTTAACTTTACTATTTGCCTAGCCCTTTTCTCACTATGTTGGGGTCTGTTCCAGTCTCACCAGATGCAGCACCAGTATTTTACATGGAGCAACTGTCTATCTGACCTCCACAGCCCAGTTAGAATTTTGTAATCATCATTCTCTTGCCCTTATCCCAATTTATTAGGGGTCGGCGCAGCATATCTTCATCTTCCATACGTCTCTATTACTTGTCATCTCATGAGATACCTCCTTTCTTGCCATATCATTCTTCACACAGTCCATCCATCGTTTCTTTGGTCTTCCTCTACCCTTACACCCATCCACATTCATACTCAAAACTTTCCTCACGGCATTTTTCTCATTTCTCCGCATCAATGCCCATACCACGACAACCGATTACCATACATTATGTTAGAACCGGATAATAACGATGTCAAACTGTAACGATTGTCAAATGACAGGTCGAACCAGCAGGTTTACGTGCTTTCCGAGGCACAGAGGAAACTCAGTATGGATGGGTTGTCACCCATCGACGGATCAACCCAGGCAAGCGCGGCTTAACCTAAGGATCGACCCGAGTGGATGATATTATTTAGCATAGAGTTCCTCGCACATCTGCCTTATGATTATCATATTCAAATCTTTCTCCAAACACGCTTCTGAAACCATCCAGTCTGTAACAACCCGCCAGCGTCTGTAGCACCTCATGATTGTAATAAACACACAAACCAGCCCAATCTTAAGTAAAATTACTATGAAAATTGAAGATCACACGCTGCGTACATTCACAGTGATCATTAAGATGTCGATTAGGTGGCACACGTGTCTCTCGAACCAGTCACGGCCACAAGAGGCTTACGAACAATTTGGACTCGCTCGTACGTGATCGCATGGAAACGCTTTCGTTTTTCGTTTTCTTGCGATGTTATTTTTGTAAAGCAAATATTTTCTGTTGCTGTAATTGAGGCTGTGTGAATTTAGGGTTAGAAACGTTCGTAAAATAGTTGGAGAATTCGAATCCAGTGTAAGTTTAATTTTATTTATCATCATCGTTAGCCTTTTGCTGGCCCCTGCTGGGCAAAGTCACTATCTGCAATCGCACTCCCTTCAATTTGATTCTTGGCAAGACTCATCGAGCTGTTACCAGTTACCATGCAAAGATTGTCGCTCCTCCTAGCCTGAGGGCATGCTATCTTATGCCCTTGCCACCTTGTCCAGCCAAACGGTTATCGATTGATACTTTTGGTAGCTCTTTGTTTACAATGCAAGATTATTAACGAAGCCACGTTCAATAATAATCAAAGTGAAAACAAAGTTAGATCAATTTTAAATTTATTTATCGAATAATGATTGGGTTTTAATAACTTATACAAAATCTAGCAGCAATTCTAGTTATTGCATTCTCAGTAAGTAAACACAGTCCAACTCCACCTTTTCATTATTGATTCCAAGAATCTTGAACAAGAAACCAAGTTTGAACAATATGGAATCTTTAAGAAATAATATTGAGAGAGAAATTTTCGAAAACACTATTTAAACAAACACTTCAGTAACTCCGAACGTCTGTAAAACAAACACAATATATTTTGTTTTGACTAGAACATTCTGGAAACTTTCACTCGTATTGAAAATGTGCGCCATATTGGATATATCTGAATGTATTATGCAAAACAAGTTATGTACGCTCTTATAAATTCTTTGTTTTTCTTTGTAAGTTCAATGCCACTCGTTTTCTGTTCAATTTAAGGAGTGTTTTGAATACAATCTATAAAATGCGTGTAAAAATACCACTAACGATGCCGAAAGGCTCTTTTCTCCCAGTCATTGCAATATTTTATTTATTTATTTAATGCAAAATGTACACAATCATAGTTACAAGCTGGGCTTAAAACTAGACAGTACATGACCCTGATAGGGCGCAGCAAAATAACTTATAAATAACTTAATAATATTGCAACGAGTCTTTTATCACTTAATTTAGGACCTTGCATAATAAAAAAGTAAAACTTATATCTAGCACTTTTTTATACATAAAAGAAAATATATTATTATTAACACAAACAAATATATTGGAGCTCTTTTTTTTTGTTCTTGCCGTAACTTCTAGTTAAGTAAATATTGGGGGTAGAATTTTACAAGTTTTTCACTAGTTTTTAATATCATAGCTCTATTTTAAATACCATCACCCATTCTATTCAATTCATCCATCAGCACAATATTTTGAGTGCTTTACATTCAATCCGATTTTTCACAAAAAAAAAGTGGTTTCCAAGCAATTATTTTTGCGTAGAGTTACTTATTTTGATGTACAGAATGCTTCGTGAACGGATGGACCCTACAAGAAGCATTCTGTTCATCAACATACATACTTAGCTGATAAATTACACCTTTTATTTTATTAGCCAAGAAGGTGTTTAAGGGGATTATTTAAAATATTTTCAAACCTATTTCGTTCCCATTTATGAAGTAGACATTGCTTTTATATATGTTCAACAGTAAAACTTTTTAGTTTTTAACAACCCAAACTGCTAAAACCACTAGTTTGATTTAAAAATGTTACAAGAAAAAAAAATAAAAAACTTTAAGTTTTATAGTCTTTTTAGTGCCCAATAACAGTGGCAAAATGGAGAATACCAAAAACGTTCAAGTTTAAACGAGAACACATTAAAATCATCTAGCAAAAACTGCCTTTTCATGAAAGACTCGTACAAAATAAGAGTTTAAAAGAATTAGTCGATGTTAAAGATAGTATTTTCCTAAGATTGCCATTTTCGTGAGGTTGCCAGAGGACGCGACGCAAGACGGTTGAGTTTGGAAACTTTGACGAGGCTTATGACTTTGTTGCCGGGGACGTGGTGCGAATAGAGAAAGGCTAGCTTTGATATAAGTGCCTCTAAAGCTTCGACACTTGTCTAGAACTAAAAAGTTATTGTAAACATGTATAAAATCATAAACAGGGATATATGGGAAATTAATATCATGTCTTGACACAGCTACCAAGAGAAAGTGATACTGTATTGTTAAATGCATTCTATGCCTATGATAAGAAAGTGAAAAATATGTCGGCGTGCCATAAGCTACCGAAACCGCTCCCGTAGAAAGTGTTTGAGAGTCACCTGTTTTAGCTCGCTTGTTGCCACATTAGGTAAACCTCAAAAGGGGTGTTAATCATGTCTTGTAGCGGATTAATTCCCATAAATCCTTCTTCATTGCTCAATGTGCTGATCTTTATAACTTAAGGGCCATTTGTGTAAAGTTTCAAGCTGAGACGCATCGGTTAAGTTATGAATAAAGTCTGTCTGTGAATTTTAGATTTTCATTATGATATTGTAGGTTGATGACATATCTTAAGGCAAAAAAGGATGACGTCCGTGGTCACATTGGGACTAAGCTCTGGACACGCTATCGTTAATCAGCTTAAACCTGCGTTCCCCATTGGACAAATGCTTCGCGCTCTTATGTAAACTTCACTCGAGCGCCAACAGCTTCTTGCACCGCTATCTTACCAAAACTGTATGCCATAAGGCGCACTTATAATGAAACGATTTATCCAACTGTGTAGACAAGATATTGATCCTTTAATCGAAAGTCTAAAGAATTCAAAAGAATTGATCTTCTTCTTAGCGTGTCGATGAAAATTCAAATAAATAGTCGGCCCAAAATATGGCGACGATTTTGGCACGTTCAGTAGCGTCAATCAGCTCCTGTGAAGTGCAAAGAACAGGACAGGCAAAGCACGATAACAAGTGTCCCATCGTTTGTGGGGCAACAACACAATTACACTCCAAGGCAGAGTCATCCATGAACCATCCACCTAAATTATAGACCAAGACCCCTAGACAGTCACTCGACCTGTAATATAATGTCATACTCATTCACTACAGTAACGTGTCTATTCTTAGGCGATCAGAGTTCACATTTGGTCGCGACGGTGAACTTTAGCTAAAAGAAATTGAAAATATCTTTTCTTAGTTCAGAATAATGACAGCGGTACTTTTGAAGAAGTTTTTAAAATGGCAATTTAAATAAAGTGCCATTTTAAGAACTTTCTTTAGTCTCCAATTTTCAAAGTTTGCGACGTTTTTTAATTTATTTTTTGTCTATGTTACTTAAAATTATAAAATATTCTTTTACACTTTGTCCATTACAATATTGATTACCTATTTAGCTTTTGTCACCGGATTCACTCGCGTGGAAGTTGGAAATTAACCCACAACTGGGGTAAAAAGTATCCTTCTGCTTTATGGGTCTAGTGGTCGCTAGCACGACTGCTAGGCATGAGGTTCGGTTTGATTTCTAGGTCGGGCAAAGTGTTATTGAGTTTTTCCATCAGGTATTTCTCAGTAGTAGCCACTGAGTCTGGATTTGCCCTCATCATCATCATAATCTTCATCATCAGCCTAAAATGTACTCACACAGGCCTCCTCTATATGAGAGGGAATGGGCTGTAATCCACCACGCGGGCCCAGTGCGGGTTGGTAGATGTCACATGCCTAAAGATCACATGTTTTTGGCCCCGTTGATGGCAATAGGCTCGCGTCCTATTACATGGGACTCAAACATAACTCGTGAAATGTGGGTGTACTATTAGGTATGCATTTTCTCGGATGGGACATCATCAAATGGTCCCCTCCCGCTCTGGGTGGAGCGGAAGGGAGTGTCAGACTTGTACTGACTAAAACCCATCCATGTTCCTTCTAAGCCCTTTGTGTTCCAGGGCCGTGCTATCTCTTTCGAACAGTCCCGCAGCCCTAGCATGCATCGGCCCTCTCGGACCCTTTCCGATATGCTGACATCTTGAGGCGCGGGTTGGAAAACGAACGCGCCGTCGACACGACCTGTCGTTATAAGACGGACGGACGGTGAGCTAGCCCATTACTCACCGTCCACAGGCCCGCTATGTATTAAACCTTGGTTATGGTTTACTTGTTTCTTCCAAATCCATTTAGATTCGTGAATAGGCAATAGACAGACTGACAATTACTATCTTATTTATAATTTGAATATGGATGAGAAAAGAACAACACTACGGAATTATTGTTTTCGAACACCAAACTTTTGAAGCACCTCTGTCTAGTGTCTCACTGCTAGGCAAAGGTCTTCCTTTTCTCCTTCCATGCCTAGAGAGGTAAGTTTCCTAAGTGGCCCTGTTTTGCCCTGCAAGCATGATCAGATCATCACACCACCTGTCTCCAGATGTTGGCAGCCAAGCGTATGTGTGAATGGACTGGCAACGCAGCACAAATGTACCCGTAGAGGTGGGCACGTATTGTCACTCACTGGACACCAGATAGAGGAAGTAGGAGGTAGATCGCTGCAACCTAATAATATCATTCAAAATTCTGAAACCTCAAAATTGACACTACTAAACGCATACCGTGACAATCTTCAACAAAAAAAAAAGAAAAGCAGAATTCGCGGCACGTAGCGATTTCTATTGGTATAAGTAATCCTTTGTGGGATTTACATGCATACTATAGAAACAAATGGGGCCTATAATAATAAATCAGCCGCGTAACGACATGGGGTACAAACGGACCGTGTTTTGAAGAAATTGCTTAGATAGGGAACGTTTCACTGAGCTACAGTTGGGTTTTTTTGTTTGGATGTCAGAAGTTACTACGGTTTGTATTGTTATTGAAGGTTATGCAAAAAGAGAGAACAGATTTTTTTTAAAAAGAACAACATATCACGCTTTGTAATCCCCAGAGGGTAAGGCAGAGAGGTATCTAATAGTACACCCATATTTGACCATTCGTGTTTGAGTCCCATGAAACGGGGGTGAGCCTATTGTCATCTACCGGGCACTAATCCATGCTTCTATTGAGAAATTCCTGAAGGAAAAGCCACACTTTGCCTGACCCAGTAATCGAATCCAGGACCTCAGGCTCAGCAGTCGCGCTTGCGACTAATAGACCTTGAAGTGAAACCTTGAAGTGAAAACTTCTTTAGTGCTCTTTTGTGATGGGTAAAAAATGTTAAACTCGCGTCAGTGCATAATGTTGATATCCAAGTTTTCACTTCTGCCGGCACTCCTGGAATGCAATCCGTTTTTTTTATGGGTCATGCCCGACGCACAAGTCCCAAACCACTGTAACTCCTGTAAGCCAGAATCAACAGCAGCGATCACCAGAAAAGCGCCGAGACAACGAAGCTCGACGAAGTCTCAGAGAAAGAATTTAACCGTCTTGGATCTCGCAACGAAATTTATCAGAAAAGAATAGGGGAGGCGTAGTTTTTTTTTTTTTTTATAAAACTTTGCCCCATATTAGGATTTTTTCCTGTATCGTGGGTGCGTTTACAAACATTTAAACTCACATACACAAACAGCCAGACCCAGAACAGCTATCTGTAGGCCATACAAATATTTGTTCCGTCCGGGGCTCGAACCCGCGACACGCAACGCAGCAGTCGATCGCTCAACCACTGCGCCAACCGTGCTGTCGTAATAAAAAGCTACTAAACCTAAAAAATACTGCTACTCGTTTCATCTGAAACACTCTCTCTACTCCTGATATAGGCCTCTTCCAAGCTACGCCATAATTATGGACTCCGGTCCATAATTATGGCGTAGCGGTTTTCGCATCCAGCATCCATCTCGCAGAAATCATATGTGAATATTCACTGCCTTATTGGTCGAGTGGTCACCATCGCGACTGCGAACCATGAGGTCCTGGGTTCTGTTCGCGGGTCAAGTAAACTGTCATTGGGTTTTTCCCTAGGAATCTTCGCGACTGAGAAATAAGAATTTCCTAGGAATTTCTCACTAGCAGCCACGGAGCCTGCATTTGTGACCGGTTGATAGCAATATAGGCTCGCCCCTTATTACATGAGACATAAAAACATAACTGGCAAAATGTACTATGTATTAAGCCGCACATATTGGACTAGATGCATCATGACCATCAGCCTATAATGTTTCCACTACTGGGCCACCGGCCTCCTCTCAATGAGAGGGAATGGGCTTTATTCCACCACGCGGGCCCAGTGCAATGGTAGATGTCACATGTCTTCGAATTTTTAGTTCTAGAACATGCCAGCCGGTTTCCTCACGATGTTTTCCTTCACGGTTTTGAGAGCAGCGGTGATGAAATAAATTACACAAAGTAATGCGCCTGCCTAGGTTCAAAACTACGACTTACGTTCGTTAGTCAGGGCTGCCACCACTGGACCACCGCTGCTCCCCAGGCATGATGTTATATTATGCTATGTAAGAAGAAAGATTCTGTATCACTCAAGTACTGTCTATGTCAAAAGTTTTAATACTTCCAAAGATTACTGTAGTTAGTATGTACTTGTGATAAGCACCTTATTAGACAACTCTTTTTGGAGTTTTTTTATTGCGCCAATCACTATTATATCTGCTTCAAATGGCATAGGTGTCATATAATACCGTGCAAGGATTCCGATTCTTTAAAAATACATACATAAAATGAAATATAATGTAATAAAATGAAATATATATATGACGGAGAAAATGTCTCCGTTCCGTTTTTAAAAAGCGTGACGTCAGCATAGCTGACGTCACTGACTATGTTCAGGGTGATCACTCATCTTCGATCTTCCAAGTAAAACACCACAAGTACACTGTATGACTCGTTTATTCAACCGACAGCGTAACGACTTATTTACATAGATCCGTACAGTTCGGCGGCTCAAGCAAGACTGACTCGATCGCCTACAGTGCGGCCGTATTTATAGGGCTCGACGTACGTGCACGTTTAATTTTAGGTTAAGTATTGAAATTACAATGATGACATTCATTTTACATCGTAATAAATTCTTAGGACAATTAAATGATTAAACTTAGTTATTCTAGGTTTTTCTAGACGAATTGTTGTAGTTGCGCCGATACGGCCATACTGACAGGCGGTGCGCGCTCTGCACCAGCCTCGTTGGTTCTCGTCGATTTTTGTGGATTCTCGTAGACCTGAAAGAATAGAAACAAAACTTCCTCTGAGTAGTACATCTGTAAACAACTTGCGTTGTTTTGTCTTTTGAGAATATCGATTCTGATAAGGTTAGTAGGTTCTCGGAGATTTTATTAAAGGGTTCTCGGAGGTTCTCGTAGAGTTCTCGGAGGTTCTCGTAGAGTTCTCGGAGGTTCTCGTAGAGTTCTCGGAGGTTCTCGTAGAGTTCTCGGAGGTTCTCGTAGAGTTCTCGGAGGTTCTCGTAGAGTTCTCGGAGGTTCTCGTAGAGTTATCTGAGGGATATTTAGAATATTTGAATTAAGTTACTTACGGTTTTATTCTGATGAATTACGGTTTTCCGATTCCGATACGGCCACACTGACAGGCGGTGCGCGCTCTGCACCAGCCTCGTTGGTTCTCGTCGATTTTTGTGGATTCTCGTAGACCTGAAAGAATGGAAACAAAACTTCCTCTGAGTAGTACATCTGTAAACAACTTGCGTTGTTTTGTCTTTTGAGAATATCGATTCTGATAAGGTTAGTAGGTTCTCGGAGATTTTATTAAAGGGTTCTCGTAGAGTTCTCGGAGGTTCTCGTAGAGTTCTCGGAGGTTCTCGTAGAGTTCTCGGAGGTTCTCGTAGAGTTCTCGGAGGTTCTCGAAGAGTTATCGGAGGGATATTTAGAATATTTGAATTAAGTTACTTACGGTTTTATTCTGATGAATTATTTTCACCCTGTAGCTGGTGGTTTTCTGGTTCTCGTAGAGTTCTCGGAGGTTCTCGTAGAGTTCTCGGAGGTTCTCGTAGAGTTCTCGGAGGTTCTCGTAGAGTTCTCGGAGGTTCTCGTAGAGTTCTCGGAGGTTCTCGTAGAGTTCTCGGAGGTTCTCGTAGAGTTATCGGAGGGATATGTAGCTGGTGGTTTTCTGGGTCTCGTGAAGTCGAAGGGATGGGCTTAATTGCAGCAGACTCCTGATGACCAGGTGATGCATTTCCCGCCGATACGGTCACCTGTTCACCTGGTTGTGGCGCGTGGTGCAGCTGATCATGAGCCACCTTGCGAAGTCGCCCCCTGCCGACCACCTTCTTCACCAAATATCGGTCATTTTCAAAATATCTATCGTTGTTAGGTATTGTGGAACTTGAGTTTGGATGAGAACGTTTCTTCCGTATAAATGTTGCTACTGAAATCAGTTTAGGAACAGTGGTTGTTCTGTCATTCAGTAAATCGATGCGTAATCGCTCTATCATTAACACATCCAATCACTGCCTCCACGGCGTGTTCATCTTCCAACTTGTCCTTGGTACCCTTCTCCATAAAATCCATGCCCGTGACCAGAACTCGGCAATATCCTTTGAGGAATCATAAAAATGTTCCCTGAACCTAACAATGTCTCGGGAGTATCTGTTCTCAGGTTCAAATGTGGTGATGATGATCTTTCGTAACTCTTCCCAGGTCACCATTCAATCATCGATCCACATTTTCGCACGTCCCTTCAGCAGACTGCAGACTTTCATACGAACGTCGAAATCACTCAACTTATATGCCTCAATGGCTTGATCAATATGTTGACACCACTCACGTACTCCGACATGGGTATCCGGGTCGAAAGATGGCAGGTAAATGCCTTTGATCCTTATTTTTGATTCGGTAGGCGGAGCACACAAACGCTCTGACATTCTCTGCATCATTTCCATCATCTGCATAAGGAATTGTGGTGGTATTCCGTCCATCTGCATTCCTTGATCAGGGTATGTATGCGGTCTTGATTGATTCATGGCTTCCATTGATGTATTGGAGACCAGTCCAGGCTCCTGACGCCGAATGTTGGCTGGTTCCAGTTGCTCAGGTGGTAAACGAGCTGATGAGGAAGTGGCTTGAGTAGAAATCTCTTGCGATCCCACTTCTGATGACGGAGAAAATGTCTCCGTTCCGTTTTTAAAAAGCGTGACGTCAGCATAGCTGACGTCACTGACTATGTTCAGGGTGATCACTCATCTTCGATCTTCCAAGTAAAACACCACAAGTACACTGTATGACTCGTTTATTCAACCGACAGCGTAACGACTTATTTACATAGATCCGTACAGTTCGGCGGCTCAAGCAAGACTGACTCGATCGCCTACAGTGCGGCCGTATTTATAGGGCTCGACGTACGTGCACGTTTAATTTTAGGTTAAGTATTGAAATTACAATGATGACATTCATTTTACATCGTAATAAATTCTTAGGACAATTAAATGATTAAACTTAGTTATTCTAGGTTTTTCTAGACGAATTGTTGTAGTTGCGCCGATATATATGTTGACGAAAAAAAATAGTGCATAAAAATCAAAATCAAAATATTTTTATTTTACATAGGCCTACGGGGGCACTTATAAAACGTCGGCAAAAAGGTGCTCGGTTCGGGTTGGTCGATTCCTATGGAGAAGAACCGGCAAGAAACTCCATGGTTACTCTTTTAAAATCATTTGGTTTTACAATATTTCTGTTACAGCATTAGTACTAAAGTATGGGAGGACATCGTAGGCCTGACAATAAGTCGTTGCTTACTACGAAACGTAGAACGAAATAAAAAGTTACCAAGGATCTAGGAATCTATAAGGCCTACAATGTCCACACATTTACAAACAATCGGTAAATAAGAAAAAGAGTCTATACAACAACAAAAAATAAATAGAAAATATCACAAAAAGACTAGATCAAATAAGTGACACAAATGTTGTCATCCGTGCTGTAACTATTCTACATTCATCATCATCATTCATCTACATTTTTTTTGTCTGTAATCTGAAAAAAAAATACCGTAATGCGAAGGGCAGGGCATTCATCATCATCGACCTAGCATTTTACCAACTATGTTGGGGTTGGCTTCCAGTCTTACCGGAATCGGCTTAATACCAGTATTTTACAAGGAGCGAGTCCCAATCTGACCTCCACAACCCAGTAAGTACTGGGTAATTTGATACCTCTTGGTAAGGCTAATAGCTTATATCTTCATAAGATACAATAATACCGCCATTTAGTAGATTTTATCTTGAAAAGATTCAAATCGTTAAATGAAATTACAACACAAAAAAAAACGATTCTGTTTTGTTGAAAATGACTTTTGAATAGTATCGTCTCGCTCACTTTAATAAACGCCATAATTATCTACTGTTTCATGCGGGGCATTAACTTTTCAAAAATAACTGAGGAAGATTGTTAAAACATTGGTAAGATCCGGAAAGGGAGCCTAGGCAGTCATGCTTGCGATCACCAGATCAACAAAGAAGAAATTAAAGCTTCATCTTCTTCTTGTTCTTATCATATTTAAGTGTTACTTGGGGTCGGCTCAACACCCTTTTTTCTTCCATTTTTGTTAAAGAATGTCAGGAAAAAAAAAATTAAACTGTACTGAAAAAAAATAGACTGCAGCAACTGACGTGCCAACCTGTTGATATCCTTTTCGTGTATTATGTTAGATGTGGTAGGGTGCTGTTGCCTTAATTCTTGATTTAATTTCATTCATTTCTTTGTTTAATAGTTAGTACGTGATTAACAGCTCGGATGATAACAATTTAACTTTTAATCTCGTTCTACGTGTTGTAGTACCTAAGCAACGACTTATTGTCGGTCCTACGATGTCCCCCCATACTTACTAACGCTATAACAGAAATATTAAAAAACCAAATGATTTTAAAAGAGTACTTATCCATGGAGTTTTTTGCCGGTTCTTCTCCATAGGATACGACCAACCCGAACCGAGCACCTTTTTGTCGACGTTTTATAAGTGCCCGTGTAGGCATATGTACAACTAAAATATTTTGATTTTGAATTTCGCACAAAAATCTTTCACTGTTATCAAACGGGAATACGCTACTACGCTTTTCCGCTCTTCGCAAAATTGTGTTTAACGCCATCTAACGATCGCAGCGTGAACTAATCGGGCCGGGCTTCTGAATAATGAAGTTTTGCCGCACGACTGGACTCATGTAGATCGTAGCGCGCTCCACGTACCTCGGAATAAACTTCCCGCGCTTTTCTCACTTTTTATAGTTTTTATTGCAAACGATTTATGTTGGTTATAGAACTTTGGCGCAGTCAAAGCTCGACGCAGTTCGTGTTTTATTTTAAAATAGAATCGTGAGAATATTTTAAACTGTTATGGCTTCGTAGCTTACAAATGTATTTATTAAGTTGCAGTGTGATTTAAAAGTTGTTTGTGTAAAAATCTGAACACGTATAGTTATGAACTCCATTTTTATTTCGGTGCGTTGTTTTTTTTATTTATTGTACACAGGCACGTGGCTTTTCTAGTTTGTCTTTTTTATCTTTTTCACGCGATTACTTTTTATGTGAATTTACTGTGTTCACAGTGCCTTTTTACAGTAAAAATAACATGTTTATGTATAGGTTCTTCCTACAGTTCTCCATGGTCATTTTAGACCGGAGGGCGCTATTGGTAAAAAGATTACAAATGGTCTATGTACTTAAATTCAAGATGGCGGCGTTAATTCCATCGGCGTTAGATCCATTTAGGTACAACTACACCTTCTTAGCGTTATTTTAACCTAGTCACCCATATTATAACCACAATAACCAATTAACTGAACCAGCCGTACGTAATTTACAGATAAATCATAAAGTCCAATGCAAAATCCCTCCTGGTCCGCAGCATAATCAATGAGAATTATTGAACAGATTACGAAGGGAACTAACTCTTAACTATTGATACGGCGCCAAAGTTGTGAACCTTTGGATTACAGTTGTAAAATTATGTAGATTCCTCTTCGCAATTCAAGAGAGGAGCAAGTGAGCCGTTTATTGCTTCAATAAAATTTTTATCGCCTTTAGTACCTACTTGGTAATGAAACTTCACAATCAATATTGCTTGGATATTGAAATTTTACACGTTTTGAGATCGGTTTATACAATAACTAGCTGTTGCCCGTGACTTCGTTTACGTGGAAAGTTTTCAAAACATTTTTCATTGATGCTCCGCTCCATCCTGTTGGTCATAGCGTGATGTTATGTATGCCTTTCACGATAAATGGGCTTTCCTACACTAAAATATTTTTTGCAATTCGAACCAGTAGTTCCTGAGATTAGCGCGTTCAAACAACCCAACAAACAAAAACTTTAGCTTTATTATTTATTACCTATTTATATAATGTACCATCATCATCATCATCTTTTCAGCCGAAAGACGTCCACTGCTGGACATAGACCTCCCCCTCCCCTGTGGTCAGTGTCACCACATTGACCGGTCCCGTGCGACTCGCATCCAGCGTATCCCCGCAACCTTCACCAGGTCATCGGTCCACCTAGTGGGAGGCCTTCTAATGCAACGTCTTTTGGTTCGCGGTCGCCATTCCAGAACTTTTCGGCCATCCGTTTTGAGAGCAATGTGCCCTGCCCACTGCCACTTAAGTTTGGCAATTCTTCGGGCTACGTCGGTAACCTTGGTATATAATTATGTACATAGAAATGCATATTTTTTTATATATATTTTATTTTATATGCATATTGTCCCACAGCTGAGTAAAAGCCTCCCTTCTTTCCAACGGTCACGATTCCGTGCTATACTTCTTTCCAAAACTCAAGGAAGACATCCAGTTCATCCCGCCATCTCGTTCGTGGTCTGCTGTGACCCGGTGTCACTGTTTATGTATTGTTCTGTTTGAAGATTTGACAGGTTCAGTTTTAATAAGTTCTCTATCTCGGTGATTTTGTAAAAAGTGCAAATAACTAATCGTTTTGTTGATATAAGTGATCAGAACATATACAAATAAAATAAAAAATCTAATAATATCGTCTCATCATCATCATCATCATTTCAGCCCAAAAGACGTCCACTGTTGGACATAGGCCTCCCCCAAGTGTCGCCACATTGACATTTTGGGGGGTTATAATATTGTTTGTATTGTGGTTAACCAGATTTTTTGTGTCATCATAAATTCCATTTCGCTCCAAAATGGTATGTTCGTGACTGAAATGGCATGTCAATTATCATAATCTATTGCTTTTATTTTTCTATATGCACAACTTCGTTGTTACCCGTCCTTCCATTATCCTTCTCCCCTATTTAGCTTCTTGAGTGATAGCCACCGGGATCTCCCCTTAATTTCCATGTATAATGACATCAGCCACGCGACCATTATATCGCATTTTAAGAAGAAAAAATATCGCATAACTGTGCTTAATGACTCACCCATTATTTTTGTTATACATCTTTCTGCCGCTGCCGTCAAATGAAACACAGATTTTCCGCATTTTTATTTAAAAAAATATATAAAAGGATTTACATTTCTCTACATGTAGGGCGAAAATGTTATAAATGAAGCTTCAGTGTCTATACAAATAATATTTTCTATATTTAAACTTGTAGAGGATAATATAATTAACCATCACAGATGGAATTGTAGTAATAGTTTGAAATACAAAAGTGCTGAGTTGATGATATGCAAAAGTAGATACATAGGTGCATCTCTAATGAGCGTGACAGATTGAATTATGAGTAGGAGAATTTACAGAACAATCAAGATTCTTAAACTAATATGATGTAACAATTAAAAATCTCACAAACAAATCCATAGTCTTTAACAGTTCCATACTTTAACCAATATTTTTACACAATCCTTTGCTTTATAAGCATTCCGTTTCTTTGTGCACTAGTTTGAGATCACTCTAAAAGCAATATGTCCGAGAAGCATCTTGTCTGCCCCCATCGTCGTGACGTCAGCCGTAGTAAAAATTACTAGAATGAGCACCTAAACTCCTAGGACTAGTCATAACATTTGGTTCCATTTCTTCTTCATTGCTTCTGCTTCTAGTAAACCTAGGCGCTATTTCTCTCGTATGTGAAGGCACATAGTCTACGTTTCCGTACATATTTGCTTCTGCGTTAGAAGGGTAAATTGTACATAAAGGTTTCATTGCTCGAAGTGTTCCTCTGCTACCAGGAACGTTCTTGTACAGAATCATGTCTGGATGCATGGGGTCATGGAATGTTCCCGAAATGTGACTGATATCTGCGTCATTGTCAATATCAGAAAATGCATCATTGAAGACGTTAGGAGCTTCAGTGGTATACATATCTCCGTTTTTTGAATAGTCTTTCTTCCGATTAATATAACATCTGACAGCAATGAATGCTCCAATTATGACTATGAACATTATCAGTCCTATGCTAACAGATAACAGCAATATCGAGTTACTGTGTTGTGGCTCTGAAACAAACAAATATTTTCTATTACCAACCACGAATATTTGTACGAAATTTACTAATGCGTTCTAGTTTCGGCTCGGGCCAAATACATTGATGTATTATGTTTGTTGGAGTTTAATTGGTGTACTCGAAATTCATGGATCACGTTTGAGTATGAAATATGAAGGATGTTTGAGTAGAAAGTGAATTTGGAATAAGTTTATATGTCAATGTCACAATTCAAATAAAAATCGATTCGATACGATTTTTATTTGAATTGTGACATTGACTCGAATACTTGAATTTGGCTCAATTGGTACTTCAACTCGGTCGTTAATTAATGGAACTGACTAAGTACCAAATCACAAATGGTTTGAGTACCTACATGTATTTCGAACAAAATTACCTGGTTTACCTTCATTCCTGTCTAAATTCTTCTTCGTTTGAAGAACAGTTGTTATTTCACCTTCTGACCGAGTTGGTGGGACACTGTATTCAGTTATTGATGGCAGCAGAGCACGATCAGCATTCGATTCCCCCCACTTTTCACCGGCTTCTTCTAACAAAATTAAATATTAATTAGAAATTATCTTTAAGCCTTTGTAAGTTGCTGATACTGATCATTATCTGCTAGTTCCCAATTAGGTTGGGATCGTATTGCAATCGAACTGGATACAGCTTAATTTGATCGGGACTGACTGCCTACTTTTTAGGGTTCCGTAGTCAACAAGGAACAACCTTATAGTTTCGCCATGTCCGTCTGTCTGTCTGTCTGTCTGTCCGCGGTTTAGCTCAAATCTATTGGTACTAGAAAGTTGTAATTTGGTTTGAGTATACACGTTAATGACACCAAAAAAGTGGTAAAATAAAATGTTGAAAAAAACAATTATTTAGGGTACCTCCCCTACGTGTAAAGTGGGGATGATAATTATTTTTTTCGTCTTTCCCATAGTGTGGGATATCATTGGATAGGTCTTTCAAAAATATTACGGGTTTCGAAAGACCGTTTTTTGATTAAGTAAACCATTCGTGACTTATCAAGCTTTAAAGTACTAATTTTCGTTATTGTCAAGTGTCCCCCCCCCCTCTACAGACTAAACGGTTGTAATTAGAAATACAAATGTCACGGCAGTAGTACCTATATATAACGAAGTTTAAAGGAAAACTATCGCACTTAAGTGGGCTTTACAAGTTTACGAGTAATAGTCGACCAATTGTATTTGACTCGAACATTTCGAACAACTCCATAGAAATGTCGATAAATGGCGCTAAGCGTCAGTTGTATCGCGCTGTTTCATTCCTAAATAAGTTTTACAAAAAAAAAAAAATAGTTGTTGTTGTTTGTATAGGAAGTCAAATTAAAGTAGTCATGTTTGGCCTTTAAGTAGAGCTTGGTACGAAACTATCAGTCAGCGAATACGACCCGCACTTTGCTGTTATAAAAACTACGGAACCCTTCACTGCGCGTGGCCCGACATGCACTTGACCGGTTTTTTGGTGGTCAGATTGGTTTTAAGTTGCAATATATATTTAAATGTTCAAAATATTCACCTGATTCATCAAAAAGTGCTTTGCTATGGTCAAAACTGGTCGAATCTTCATCTCTCTCAGGCGCACTCTCATATTTTTCGGAGAGGACACCTAACGGTACTGTAAAAAAAAATTGAGTTAGTTTTTGCACTATGACTTGATTATGAATTATACCTAATACAATTTTTTTATTTTAAGAATGAATATTACTTTGAAGAATATAACAAAATAGAGTTCTTGCGAAAATTAGAGTCATCACAGTATTTTACAATAAAAATAAGGTGAAACAAATCAAATAACAAAGAACAGAAAAGACGACGATGACACTGTAACCATAGATTCTTGTGCATTACACCGAACAATGGAGCAGAGAGCAAAGTTGCAAGGTAAAATAGAGATTTGTGTTGTTAAAACTTACAAGATGCACCAGAATACGAGAGTTCAGGAGTTGAACAAGTTGCGCAATTACGGGCTGGAGCGTTTGTGGAGTAGTTCGAGGTTACACGAGATTGATGTGATGTTGGAATAAAGCAATCTACTGATTAGTAAGCAACTTTACTGAGTTTCAAGTTAACCAATTTAACGAAGGTCCTTTAGAACATAGTGACACAAAAGGAAGAAGTATTGAGGAGAAGCAGTTGATAAAGTTGGGGCTAATAACAATTACTTGGGTGATTTCTATGTTAACATAGTAAATGTAGGGATGGACAATGCTAAAAACAAGAAAATATGTGAGAATAAATTGAAAGCTGCAAAAATATTTTGCCAAAAGTAGCGCAAAGGGGAATTTTTAAAATAAAAACTGTGTAACTATGTAGCCGAAATAATATTTCTTTTTATTTACTTTGACTGAGTAACCGTGGCAAAGAGATTATTTAACATGGTTCTTTTCAACACGTTTTTGGAATTTTAAAATTTCGTACACCGATTTTAACTTGGTTGGAATGGAAATATTTATTTTCTACATACGACCTATCCAAGAACTTATAATTGAGGAGTGTTTGTTTTTAAATAAAGGAAAAGAGTTGTCAGAAAAAAAAATAGGATTTTTTAAGTCCAATTTGCTAGGTAAAGAATCCCTTTTTACATTCGTTTAAGGTAAGTAAATTACATATTTTAGCAGCAGTAAGAAGATTTCATTTTCAATTACAAAAATTGTGAAGAACCCTTTTGAACAGACACTGCTCAACTATAATGTCATTTGGATCTTCTTTCGTTTTCGTGTGGTTAGTGCATAACATGGTGTTAGTTTTTATGCCATCCATGAGCCTCTGACTTGGATTTACATGCCGTTGAGAAATATCTCTAAGGCATGCATGATAATTTTACAATTCGCATTAATCCGAAAAATCAGAGGCACGTGTCTAATGGTGGTATGTGGTGGTTTAGGATGCAAAGAGTACATATTGAAGTCTTACCGCAAGCATAGACGACTTTGAGATACGGCCTCGAAAGAAAGTTGCAGGATGAGTTGAAAGTCCTGCTGTTCGCCGCTATCTGACATCGCCGCCTCCCAAGACACTGCTGGATGACTGTCTTCACCGCATGAGGAGTCACGCATGCTGTTGACAAAGCTATAGATTACGAAATATTAATAAATCCACAAACCAGTTGAACTTAAGTCTATCTTGTGCAACGCTTACTGATACTCTTAGCCTACGTCATCCCACTGCTGGGCAAAGGCCTCTCCCCATGACTTCCAGGTGTTTCGATCCAGGGCCTATGTGAACCACTGTTCCATAATCGTTCGGACAAAGGCCTTAAAAATATCGCAAGAAATAGCATTTTTAAAAGTCAGCTAGCACAGGTAGCCTAGGTAATGAAAACAATATTGTTTGTAATTATTTACACTTAGATCTTGGGTCGCATAATCCATCTTACTAAAACGTACGTAGGTACGCATTTTACTTAAATAAATAATGGTAGTCGTTTTGAATACGTTATTGAGTACGGAACGTGGTACTAATTATATTAGCGAGGTTAAGAATAAGAATAAAAATGCTTGAAGTGCCTGCGCTGCGTACCTTATAAGTACACGGAGTAATTAATTAGCTTCATACATTCCTAACCCACTTTTCGTACGTGAATTATTAAGGCTCTCAAAGTATTTCTTAGAATATTCGTACATTATTTTTCGCCACATTTATTAGCCTGATTTTTTGTATCCCCATGTCACATTCATTACGTAATTCAAAAAAGCCGTGTTCATTTGATATTTCTTTTATTTTCCGTGTACATTATAATTTCACTAATTTCGAATCCGTTAAAACAAATAACGAATGCTAACGTTACACATTATGTAATGTAGGGCAATGCCGCACCCATTTCCCATTAAGGATGACAAATGAAATTAACACATTTTTGGATAGTACGCTATCGCACGTATTCCACGAATACGGTTTCATTTCTTCGAACTACTATACAGCATGATTTTTTAGTCACCAAATTTAGACATTTTAATCTTTAGCGAAAACCATTGAATACGTGTTTTTTCTTTTAGTATCACTCAATACAAAAATATTGAGATATCATGGACATCGCCTCGCCGTGCGTAGGTACACGCTGGGTAACTACGCGGGCTGGCCGCCCCCTTTCTATTGAATGTTTGCGCGGCAAGTGTAGTATTTTTTTAACGTTTAACTTAGTGACCAGGCAGAGCGGATAATTTTTTCGAAAATGATTTCATATGAAAATATGAATTTCAAATATCCTGTTTTTTTCAAAAATGGAGTTAGTGAATGATAGATAATGCCAAGAAAAAAATTTTTTTTAATACTCATCCACGCTTTTCACAATAACACAACAGCCATATAAAATTCGGGGTTGCGAGCCATGTGGATGCTCTGCCTACCCACTGGTGAGGCACGGTACAAAAGTTATGACACAGAACCGCGTCACGCAGCTAACAGCTGAAAGGTCAGGCGCACTCGCGCGGATTTCATAGGGCTGTGTTATTGTGATAAAAGCGAATGCTTATTAACAAAAAAATGTTTCTTTGGGAAAGTTGTTTGTTATCATGAGTACAATCACGTGTTTAATTATCGGTTACTGATTACCAGTCACACTATATTTGTCAGCATTTTCATTCAATGCGTATACTTTAATTACAGTAGTGACGTATAACATTAAATTAGGCAAGTCTAAATAAATACCCTAGCGGTTCTAAAAACATAACAACACGCCTGTAATTCCCAAAGGGTGAGGCAGAAGTATACCTCATCCTAACAATTCGGGGCCGGTTATGTTTTAGCCCCATGTCATAGGGGGGGAGCCTATTGCCATCATCCGGGCACAAATTTAGGCTCCGTGGCTGCTCCTGAGAAATTCCTGATGTAAAAACCCAATAATAATTTGCCCAACCCGGGAATCGAAGTCACAACCTGGACAACGAGGTAGTTCTAAAAATAGTTCTAATATTTATCATGGCTCTAATATTAAGAATCTAAGAGATAAAAAGCTCTTCTTAATGTTAAGGTCAAGAGTAACAATAAAAACTAATTTAATTACTCGTCAGTTTGTTAGACTACTTCATCAAAAGAGCCTCGTTTAGTTTTTGTCTCTGGAATCGTTAAGAACTTGGGAGACTTTCCCTTGACTTATTTTCTTCAAATGATTATGTTCTTTGTGAGCCCCAAAACAGTTTAATATTCCCGTATCTTGGAAGTCGTTACCGGCCATTTTCTACAAGACTTTTGAAGACTAAAATTGGTACTGGAAATTGAAAATTGAGTAGGTACTTAAGAACTAATTTGAGATTGTAGAAAGTAGGTAAGCAGTTTATCAAGTAACGGTAATGGCAATAAAGTAACTATTAGAGGAGAAACTAAATATAATAATAACGTACGGTCCATAATTTTATCAGAAATTATGTTTTATTTTTTCTCGCAGAGATCCTAAAATTAATCTTTCGATTTATTAGAGGAAGCAGCTCTTCATATTATTATACTTACTCAGAGCATAAGCTCTGAGTAAGTATAATAATATGAAGAGAAGACATAAGCCAACAAATTATACGAACCTACCTACCTAACTTCTCTTTTAGTTATATTCTTGATAAGGCAATGAAATATACTGCCTTTTTATCCCCCTACATTGATGAAATCATAACTTTTCTTATATTATGACAACGTAGTCAAGAAAAGTGCTTATTTCTTTCTTGTCATCATAAAGAATTTGCTATCACTTTAACACTTAACTAACTACTACTTACTTTTACACTTAAGTAATCTAAAACAGACAACCTGAGCCTACTTAATAAAATTGACAATGAAACATGTTTGTCAAAAACTTTCTAAAATTATCAAATTTTTACGACAGATTCTGCTTTATAAATCACAAACTGAAAAATCAGAAGCATTATTCGCTTTCGAAGCGGTTCGTATTTCAGCAGGATTGACATGAACTTTTCGATAACCTGGCTGGAGGCCTTACTCTTATGGCACCCACAGGATAGTCCGGTTAAGCAGACGACAACCTCCTAGGTTGAACTGCGAGATGCCATTCCCAAATACAAAAAAAAATCTCTTCGATAATTTTCGCTGAGTCTGCAGATAATCACATTACTTGTACCCTGTTGTCTAATTTTCGAATGAGCTAGTGGAGATGTCGTAGCCAGATCTTAAAATTGATCATTTCATGACGTAGCTGACCACTTAAAATTGCTGTATTGTACTTCATGATGATTCATGATTAACCTTATCGAACAAAACAAATCATGAAGTGATTCTAAGATCTGGCCTCGACAAACACACCCACCTATTGACATACTGTTGAAAAGCTGGTAAAACATCTCCTCCATAGATTTTGTATGGCAATAGCCAGATGTAACGTAACCTATTTGTCAACTCAATGATACAATTGATTTCGAAGCAACAAAAAATCTAATTTTACAAATTTTTGCAAACTAATCGGATTTTCGAGCCTGCAACAAGGTGTTTATTTGAAGAAGTAGGTTATTGGAATAATTGATAAATGGTGTACCTACTACCCTACTTTCAAGTGCCTCCGCTCGTCCTTCAGTTTTATCATATACTCCCTTGACCGTTTCACGATGCTGCCTTTATACAAGTGTAATATAGTAACCACAAAACCTCTCGTGTTCTATGACATTAGACTTAGACTTTTGCAATTTATAACTTTTTTTTTTTGCATTACCTCAGCTAATGAACATAAAGTTTTGTTTTGTGTATGTGGAAAGTCCAAATTATTTTTGCGAATTCTATTTTAATTTGATTATATTAATGATATGATATATATGATAATATTGAATTATATTTAATTGTAGAACTAAAGTATTTCAGTTTCATGGTCCGACACGAGTAGTGGGTTTATTATGATACAGCTTGTATAGGAGGTGTAAGGGACACCGACGCTAAAACAGTTGCTACGTATTCATATAAGTTTTTCTCCGGCAATTTATTATAAAAACAAACAGCTGTTCCATAGATTTTGGCCGTGTATTGCAGTTATGACAGCAGCGGTGGCCCAGTGGTGGCAGCCCCGACTTACGAGCAGTAAGTCGTGGGTTAGATCCCAAGCAGGCGCATTACTTTGTGTAACTTATTTCATCACCGCTGCCCTCAAACTGGTGAAGAAAAACATTGTTATCAACTAAAAATTCAAAGACATGTGACATCTACCAACCCGCACTGGGCCCGCGTAGTGGATTACAGCCCACTCTCTCATAGAGAGGAGGCCTGTGTCCCAGCAGTGGGAACATTATAGGCTGATGATGCAGTTATGTAGGAAAAAGCTGTTTTTTTATTAATAACCGACTAAAAATGTATATGTTCAGAATGATGTACTGAGTATGCAATAACCGTTTTTACGTCGGTGCCTCTTCAATCCTGTTAACAAAACATTTCTCATATCTTATTAAAGTTAATCCAATGTTATACTTACTTTCATCCGGCACACCCTGCGCCTGTGGACAGGTGAGGGCTTCGAAGGCCACCCTGCCGTACTGAGCATCAAAGATGGCGATCCTGGAGTGAGGGTTGCAGCTCAGCTTGATGACATCGCCTTCGCAGCCGGTCCGACTTCGAAACTCATCTGTACGAGAATTGGCTATTATTAGGTTTAGATAATTTATATACCAAATTGAGCATTTTTAGTGGGTTAATAATGAAGTGTGTGATGTCCTTAATGTGACACTGTGAAAGATAGATGTTACTAACTCAGACCCATCCCTATTAGTTACAGTTCAACCACTTATGACTATTTGGCAATTTTGAAAATTTTACATGGTATAAGGATCATCATCATCATCATTTCAGCCCAAAAGACGTCCACTGCTGGACATAGGCCTCCCCCAAGTGTCGCCACATTGACATTTTGGGGGGTTTTGCCATAATCGCCACGCTTGGCAGGCGGGTAGGCGATCGCAGTACGGTTGTTACAAAAGCACAAAGAACGCTGCTGCCCATTCTCTGGCAAATCTCTTAGTCGCCTCTTACGACACCCACGGGAAGATATGGAATGGTGCTATTCTTTACGTCCGACACCATACAGAGCAGAGGTGTAGGGATATTGAGGCGCATCTGTTAACATACAATCAGTAAGTAGATACATGATTATACATCCCCTGAGGCATAGATATTTTTGCCGGTTATTGAAAAAAATATCTGTTATTTTACTACATACCAAAGTGCTAATACATAAAATATCTGTTATTAAAATTAATTGGTATTAAAATGAAACAGCTTTTATCTTGTTGAAACCATTGTTTTTATTTGTTTTTAAGAGCGTTTACGCCTTAGGACATCTCATACAAACTTTCAAGTCCTTATTTTCCGAAATGACTGTACCGATTTTAATAAAACTTCCTACGCATAAGCAATATACATAGGTCTAAAAAGTTACTAAAAAACATTTTCGAAATGTCTTATAAAACTGAAGATAATTGGAAATTTCTGTTTCTATAGATAATTAAAAATCGGTCTATTTTAGCTGTAACATTATTTTTCGAAAATGTTTTTTAGTAACTTTTTAGACCTATGTATACTGCTTATGCTTAGGAAGGTTCATTAAAATCTGTTCAATCATTTCGGAAAATAACGACTTGAAAGTTTGTATGAAATGCCGTAGGGTATAAACGCTCTTAATCATATTGTAGTGTATTCGTGGTAACTTTTAGCACGCCCATGTTAAAAAAAAAACAGTTACAAACTAAATCATAAAACAAGGTGTAAAGAGACCCTCTTCACGAAGCCGGCAACCAAGCATTCTGTCCATCAAACTAAGTAATCCTACGCAAAAATTATTGCCGGGAAACGACTTTTTTTTTGGGGTGAAATATCACGTTTTACGGTAAAACTCAATGTAACGCACTCAAAACATTGTGCTGATGGTAATATCTAGCAAACAGGTCACGAAGGCAGACCTAAAACCTTTTTTTTTTTAAACTTGTGAAATATTTGGAACTTTAACCTCCAATATCTCCGTAACTAGAAGGTTCCCAGGTATGGTCCAGAAAAAAAATATCGCAATGACGGAGAGAACAAGTGCGCTTCGGCTTCGTTAAGGGTTGATTTACACCCTTTATAACATAACATCATGCCTGTACTCCCCGAAGGGGTAGGCAGAAGTATACCTGATTGTACACCTACATTTCGCCATTTTTGATCTAGTCCCATGTAATAGGGGGCCAGCCTATTGCCTACAACCGGGCACAAATCCAGACTCCGTGGCTGTTACTGGTGGAAAAACCCAATAACACTTTGCTTTTCCTGGGTATCAAATCCAGGACTATTATACCATCGAGGCAGTCAACAAACTAACAAAGTAACTTATAACAAAAATAAACAACAGCAACTAATATTACCCAAATCAAAACATCCCGAAATTGTAAATCAACAAACCCAAACTCAATGATTTGAGTTTTATAATAATTTGAAACGTTTACATCATCGAAGCAAATCCCACTTTAAAATACAAATAGAAATCCCAACTAAACACGGAAAAGCGACGCAGAAATAATTATGATAATTGAGTATCACTTTCACCAATAATTAGTGATGATAACAGTGTAAACACTACTCTACTATCGATATCGGCATACCTAGCAACCCTTTATTTCTAGTTCCACCCTTTTCGCATCCATTAGTCAGTAATATAAAACCGCCAATACGATAAAAGCTTCGTTAAGTGTTCGTGTATCAATTAGTGGAGTGTCCGAGTGTTTTACGGTTAAGTAAGGAAGCTATAACTAATATTAATGACGTTGCCAGACGAGCGGGTGAAACGTCACTTCCTTGTTAAACTTGTCGTTCTCCCGCGGGTGGAACGGGGATTTTAGGTGTCGCATGTCGGTAAGATTTATAATAAAACATTTTTCGCGTGCCTTCCGAAAAACGATCATCAGAGCGTTTAAATTCTAGGAGAAAGTGCAGTCACGAGCACTTAAAAAAACTTCGCAACATTTAAAATCTATTTTCTCGTGAAATTAAGGTTTCTATTTTAAAGTAACACACCTATTTCGGGTCAATGGTTTTCAAGATAATAATATGTTCGAAAAAAGGAGGCTTAAATCGCTTTTAAATATTGATGACCTAGAGATATTAGTGCTCTTGGTCGTGACTGTATTACCGGGATAAAAAGTATTCCCTATCGTAATCTAGGTTCATCCGTGTACTAAACATTCAAATCTGTTATTCCGTTGACTCGTTTGGGACACATTTACAAACATACCTATTATAGACAATAAATCTAACTGCAGAACAATTTCAATTGAAGGGGACGGCGATTGCAATAATCCCCGGGCTATACACACGGGTGAAAGTCCAAGTACCCACAATTATCACCGGGAGTGCAGCCCCCGTATTCACATAAGCTCGGATTCAATTTCGATTCAGAAAGTCGTAAGACATGCAAATCCTATATATTTATATCATTTTGTTTTTAAACCGTTGCTCCACACTATGATTTTTCCTGTATCGTGGGTGCGGTTACAAACATTTAAACTCACATACACAAACAGCTAGGCTCGAAACAATTTAACAAATATTTGTTTGTGCGGGCATCGAATCCGCGACAAGCAGCGCAACTAAATAGTTGTAACAGTGTGTTTTGAATAACAAATTAGAAATAAAAAACAACACAGCACTGTGCGAACAATGCCGTCAAAATTAATAAATTATTTTCAAGTGTAACAGTTAGGTTTTCGAACGTGCATATTGTTCTCTTGTGTTTCATAATGTCATTCTAGTCCATCAGGAGATGAATAAAACATCTGTAATACGTTTAATAAATCGAAGATAATAATAATAATATGTAATTCGTCACCTAAAAAACCCTTGTCGACCTGTGGGCGAAAGGTCTAAGTGGTCGTAACCGATTTAAATGCAACGTCATGTTACCAAATTATGCTAAAGCGATAGTAACCTCATACGAAGGGCACGGAATGGCCTCGTAAAAAAATAAAGGAGAAACATTGGGCGCGATTTAAATAAGGGTTTGTGCTATGAATTTTAAGTTGTAAATATTAACTTTTTGTTTTGAATTTTTGATGCTGGATTTGTATTATAGCTTGAGCATATCCATACTAATATTATAAATGCGAAAGTCACTCTGTTTGTTTGTTTGTTTGTATGTTTGTTTGTTACCTTTTCGCGACTAAACGGCTGATCGCATCTTAATAAAATTTGGCGAGAAGATAGATTTGAACCTGGGAAAGGACATAGGCTATATATCATCACGCTACGACCAATATGAGCGGAGCAGCAATGAAAAATCTTGCGAAAACGGGGAAAATGTGACGCAGATGAGGTTGCGCGGGACAGCTAGTTTTTCTCATAAAATTACAATCTAGTGACTTAATACACGGTGACAAATAAAAATATAGTTATTTTCATCATCATCTGCCTAGCCTTTTCCCAACTATTTTGGTAACAGCCAGTCTTGCAGCTGAAAACCAGGATTTATATAGAGCGACAGTTTAGACAAAAAAAAAGAATTAAATCATAGTTTTCTCAAACTTCATTAATTGATTTTAATTGTAAAAAAACTGACGAAATATGTACTTTAAGTTTACATCTCTCTCTAACTATTCGGGATTTACAGTTGTGATGTTATGTTATGTTATGATTTATAATATAAAAATGAATAAAATACGTTGAGCCCACCCAGGGATAGCTTACAAATAAAATGTTCGACTTTTGTCTAGAGATCAAAGTATTTTGTAAAAATAATAGTTAGTAATTAATCAAGCAAAGCTTTGTTCTTATTCTGCTTTGTAATTATATTGCTGTGCTATTAAAAGTTTTTTAGTTAAAACTGAAACTGAAGAATGATTAGCAAAACTGTATTGAAATTGGAATTTGATTTCACTTTTCACTTAGTAGCACATAATTGCTTTTCGGCTTCATTTCAGTTTTAATAACCTACTACGTGCTGATAAAAATATAAATACTTCTAAAACCAACTAAGGAAAAAATCTAATAACAGCTGTAAGTATGTAAAAACAAACACCGGACATTATTATAACATCTTCAAACGTTCTTTAGTTACTGCTCTATGAGAAAAAAGCCATGTCTTTATGAATTTAGATAGATTTTATTCACATTTTATGCCCGTGATGAAATATAAACTTTCTCAAATAACATCAAAAATATATTTATCAACTTCGGTTTCGTTATATTTTGAATTAGAAAATTGACAGCGGTTTCATTATGATACCCTTATCGACATGGGGTTGCATTGAACAAAGACATTCTGAACATACAGCCAGGCGCACCTATAATATTACTTTGAAATCGAGACAATGTATATGATGTTTTTAAAAATGGAACAAGTTTAGAACAAAAGCATCGTATACTATTTGGCTCTAAAGTCTACTTCATCATCATCATTCATTCATCATTTCAGCCGAAAGACGTCCACTGCTGGACATTGGCCTCCCCCACGTTTCGCCACATTGACATAACATGGGGGGTTTTGCCATAATCGCCACGCTTGGCAGGTGGGTTGGCGATCGCAGTACGGTTGTTACAAAAGCACAGAGAACGCTGCTGCCCATTCTCTGGCAAGTCCCTTAGTCGCCTCTTACGACACCCTCGGGAAGATATAAGATGGTGCTATTCTTTACGTCCGACACCATACAGAGAGTCTACTTATAAGTAAACAATAGTCAGTGTGTAGATAAGTTTATATTAAAAATACTTATTTGTCTATATCTGTGTTTTATTCCTTTCTTCGTAGATAAAATCTTGTATGCAACTGTACGTTATTGATCTTTTAATAACTCGTGCCCACCTATTTCGGTACGCGCTATGCTTGTACCGAAAAATAGCACTCGTATTAAAAACCGTCCATAACGTAACAGTTGCATAAACAACTATTTCAAATCAAAAATCGGTTTAAAACAGCCAGCAGTTCGGAATCATAACTAATTACTTTTAATTATTTAATCAGAGACGAAACACGAGTATTTTTCGTAACAAGACCGCTAAAAAGTCTTCTCAAGTTTATATAAAAATAACAGGATAACGAGGTAGAACTAATGATGTCATTGAATCCCGCCAGCACTTCTTTTTCACTTTGAATAATAGCATTACAAATGGGTACCTACAAGTTCTTTTTCTTTTTTCTAAGTTTCTTGCACAAAATAATGTAAATAAAGCAGTAGTGATATATACACACAGTCGTGTTCTAATACGAGTTTTTAAAAAAATATCGAAAAAAAGTTTGTTTCTTGATCTTATGAAGACCTGCTGATGAACAAACTGATAACGTTTTTTTTTTTTTTGGAAGAATGTGTTCAATGAATCAAACTTTATAGGTAATAGGAGGCTTTTAAAGCGCACCTGCTTTAATAAAAAAATCCCATGTCCTGTTTTTTTTTTTTAAATATAATTATACAAATTCCTAGTTAAATCTGATCAGGGTAATATTTTTTTTTGTGACAATTACTTTTTCTTTTACAACCGTACTTCTAGATAATCTGATAAATAAATCTGAACTTATATTAATACATATGTTCCTATAATATCTAAACACCACTAACCCAACCATGAAAAAAATCGCAACACCATAAATTGTAACTACAAACACAACACGGAGCGTTCGAAACGCCCCGCCCGTCTACACTGTTTAATGTGCATGAGGCACACCTATGGCGGCACTCCTGTACACGCCCTTAGCTCCTCCGGCCGTTCACCCCATCCAGGAATTTATTAACTGGGCATAAATCACTTCAATACACTTCGTAGAGTAAAAACCTTACGTCACGCGATCGGTGATTCTGCTACCCTCTTTTTTGTTTTAGAGGGTCATGTTATCAGTAGGATGCCCCATGTCTCTTTTTTTTGTGGGCGAACCAATTTTGGTAATGGATAGATTCATTTGTGGTTATTTTTAGTAAAACTTTCTTTTGTTTTTTTTCTTTTCGGAAAGTCGAATTGCACTATAAATGTTGTTCGCGTAGTTGAAAAAATAAATCCCATTGTCTTTTATCATTATTAGACAAGATGATAGTATTTTGCATCGGCAAAAATTACGAACGTGCATAAAAATCTTATTCAGGTAAAAGGACCCTTCATGAAGCTTTTAACCAAGCTTCCTGTGCCTCTAACTAAGTAATGCGCAAAAGTAATTGCCTGAAAATGACTTTTTGGTATGAAAAATCACGGTTTACGGTAGCGCACAATGTAACGCAAACAAAACATTGTGCTGAGGGATGGATGCATTGAACAGTACAAGTGTGGAGGTATTTAAAGTAAAGTAACGTGATATCCTCTTAGAGGATAAGTTTATTACCCAAAGTTATTACGCATGACGCGTTGTCTGTCGGTTAGTAGTTTTATATTTTTCTTACATGCATGAAATGTATAAACCAAACAATTTATGAAGTGTAATTTCATCATCATCATCATCAGCCTATAATGTACCCACTACTGGGACACAGGCCTCTTCTCAATGAGAGGGAGTAGGCTGCAATCCACCACGCGGGCCCAGTGCGGGTTGGTAGATGTCACATGAATTCGAATTTATACACACCATTTTTGAGGGTAGCGGTGATGAAATATATTACACAAAGTAATGCGCCTGCCTGGGTTTGAACCCACGGCTTACTGCTCGTAAGTCGGGGCTGCCACCACTGGGCCACCGCTGCTCTCAAGTGTAATTTAGTATGATATAATTCCGCATAGTTGGCGCTACTGACGCCTTTGTGTGTACTTACTTAATTGTTCGCCATATTTACGCCGCTTACTAAATAAATCCACATGTATTATGGCAATCCGTTGTTGTTTTTATCAAAACCAAACTTCCAATTGCTTCAAAATTTCTAATTGCTATTTCTACACCAATCCATCAAAATCGATTGCTCTGGTTAACCGATTAATTTTTTACTTGACCAAAAGGAAAAACCGGCTGCCTTCCGTAAAGCAAACTCATTAATTTTAGAAGTGCTCGTTAGAATACGTCGCGGTCTTTACTGAATAATTACGACTTTGATGAAGAGGAAATGGAAAAATCGAAGGAAATTCAAGACTAGGTCAGCCAATCCTTCATTGAGTTCTAATATTATTTATTCCCTATGGTCTATCCTAAGGTTGTCTGGAAGATATCGCTATCAACGATAAGACCGCCGTTGTAACCATAAAATTAGCAGTTTTGTAAGCCCGTTATGTTTCTTTTTTGTTGTACAATAAAGTTTTATCTTAACTAATTTTATAAAGAGGAATGATTTGATTGTTTGTTTGCATTGAATAGGCTCCGAAACTACTGGTCCGATTTGAAAAATTCTTGCAGCGTTAGATAGCCCATATATCGAGGAAGGCTATAAGCTATATATCATCACGCTATGACCAAAAGGGGTGGAGCAGCAATGAAAAATGTTGCGAAAACGGGGAAAATGTGACGCAAACGAAGTTGCGCCGGACAGCTATTTCTATTATAAATGGTAAAGTAACACAGTATATCTGCCTGTCTGCAACTTTCAAGCTATTTCTTCTTGTTTATAACATCACAACATTACGCCTGTGATCCTCAAAAGGTTAAAAATCAAAATATTTATTCCACATAGGATTACATGGATACTTATAAAACGTCGAGAAAAGGTTAAGGGCAGAGGTGTACACCCACATTTCGCCAGTTATGTTCAAGTCCCATGAAATAGGGGGCTATTGCCATCAATTGTGCACAAATCCAGATTCCGTGACTGCTGAGAAATTCCTAAGGAGAAACCCAAAAACACTTTGCCCGATCCGGGGAGTCGAACCCAGGATCTAGTGCTCGGCAGCCTCGCTTGTGATTACTCGACCAGCGAGTCAGTTTTGCTTGTAGTCTGTTCCTATTTATTATCACACTTTTACCACTGAGCAATTATGCTCAGCCGTAAAAGTGTAATAATTAATAGAAAAAGTATACGATACCTTTTATATCTCGGTAGTGTGTGTTACCATAGGTTAATTTCCGACACCCCCGCGGGCAAATTCGCGGTCAAAAACTTGTCGAGGTTCGAGGTTGTCAGTCACGTCGTTGCAAAAACTGGTAATTTGTTACTAGATATTGTAGGGAAAACTAAATAAAGAGAAGATAATTTAAATGCTGCACTGTTTAAACTATTACAGTGTATTTTTCTTTTTCTTTTTCAGACACCTTAACAAACGGCTTTTGTTATCCTTTACAAAAGGTACTTGTTTTTCGTTGTTTTGCATTATCCGCTATTGTAATTGTTTATGAATAATCTGTCTTCTTCTTGCATAATATTAAATACGGAATAAATTTTATCCATGTAAGTTTTTTAAGATTGTTAAGTACTCAGTTGTCAGATACTTATTGTTAGAACTAAACCTTAATTTTTCTGTCAACAACCACGGAATGATTAGCTCAGCTAAAACTTTAACTCATTAAGCGTTTAACGAACACCAGAACTCGAATAATAATTTCAAAACTTGGTCATTTCTGTTTCAACGAACATTACTTTATTTTAACGGAAGAAGTTTTCAGCAACAAAATATTCGGAAAGATAAGATAGAAATTAATAAAAAATAGAAATTTTAAATTAATAAAAGATAGAAATTGATTCGAATTTAGAATAATAAAATGATATTTAATATGCATGCCTACTAGTTTCAGAAATTATCAGCATCATGCTGAGTGGGAACCTGCTTGTCGCAGTCACGACGTGCAAGCTGACGAATCTTTTACTTAAATTCTGTTTTATTTTGTTATTTTAAAATCTTACTGTTGTATATTTTATGTTATTGTACTTACAAATGTTTCTTATGCTTTGTACCTATGTTTACTGTTTTCATTATGTATGCACGTCATGTCTCTGCGACAATTTTTTTTTTCTTTCTTTCTTTCTTTAAATCAATAAATGAGATTTAAATTAAAGAAGATTTGAATTAAAGTTTTATCCACAGATGAAAAACCAAAAATATGCAAAAGTAAACAGACAATCTTTAGTGGCATTTTATGACTTCCCAAGTTTCAATCTTTATCACTGCAGGGCAATTTGCACAATCATTCAATTCATACTTAAACCGCTTCAAGTGATTTATTCCCTAGACTGAATTACCGAATTTAAAACGGCAATATCCAAACTCCTAAGGAAGTGGAACTGAGAAGCGAAGAGGTCGTGAGTTCAAACACATTCATTACTCCATTGACGTGGTCCCCACTTTTAGTCAATTGACCCCTCAGAAAGTTTTTTTTTAAAGGCTTCTGGGCATTTTCTATAAAAGCTGGGCGTACCAGCAGATTGAAAGTGTGTATGTCTGAAATAGTAGCGTATAATTCTGACTTTACTTCATATCAAATCAACAAGTACAAGAGCTAAGTCGCCGGAGAACAGAAATATAAGCCCCAAAAATAATGTAGACTATATTTAAGTATTTTGACAAAAATTGGACCTAATGTACAAAATTATAATATACTAGCAGTAGTAGCAACGGGGCAAATGTGACGCTAACGAAGTTGCGCTGGAACTTCGTTAGCGTCACATTTGCCCCGTTTTCGCAACATTTGTCATTGCTGCTTCACTCCTATTGATCGTAGCGTGATAATATATATAGCCTATAGCCTTCTCGATAAATGGGCTATTTAACACTGAAAGAATTTTTCAAATCGGACCAGTAGTTTTGGAGCCTATTCAATGCAAACAAACAATCAAATCTTTCCTCTTTATAATATTAGTTTAGACTTAAGGGACAAGGGGGTTCCGTTACACAACTTTAATCATCCTTAGCTGGTTCGCCAGTATTTTTTTTGCACAACTTGCACAGTGCGCGAAGTCCCTATGACTAGTTGTCAGGCTTTTAGCTTTCACTTACTACCTTAAATAGGCTGAATAAAAGCAAAATCGTTAAGGCTTCACTTAAAAAAAAAATCTTATACTCACACGGGCGACACTTATACGCAACCTCGACGTACTTGCTCTGCGTCGGACAAGGGTCCACGAGCCCTGGCATTGGCAGGGTACTGAACTTGCACTGAGGCTTCTTTTGGCAAGCTTCCACCACCGTCTGCAGTAATGAGTACTAGAAGAAAGAGGTTTTAGTTAATCAATTTGAATTATTTAAATGTGCTCTAGATTTTAATCATGTACTAGTTTTGCCGTAGCATCGATGATTGGCAGAGTCGGTTATTGGTTTAATTAGAAATAATCGCTGAGAGAAACAAATTAATGCTGACAAATTTGATACAACTTCTGTTCAGACTTTTAAGGTGAAGGTCCTTTGTTATATTGCTACAAGGATCATCATCATCATCATAAGCCTATAATATTCCCACTGCTGGGACACAGGCCTCCTCTCAATGAGAAGGAGTGGCCTGTAATCCACCACGCGGGCCCAGTGCGGGTTGGTTGCGGCTACAAGGATATTTTCAATTTATTCGTGAAAAGAACTTAACCAGTAGGATGGTAGTATTCATTCCGCTGTCGGCTACGCATCAGAAGTTCCTAGTACAGGTATTGGCCACTGTCTTTCACTGTTTCAACTAAGTATACTACGAGTATATAACTAAAATATGGAAAAATCATCGAACCAACCAACAATAAATCTCAAAAAAAATATTCAAACTCAGTAAATTATCCTTTCCCTTAGGAACGACATACATCATCAACTTTAGGAAGTGTCCCTAAGAAAAAAATCGCTTTAAGTCCGAAAAATGTTTCCTATTAAAGTCATCTTTCTTTTTTTATGTCATAGAATGACAAACGGGCCATTGGCCCACCTGATGTTAAGTGCTTGTAGACATCCGCAATTTCGCCACCTTTTGCAAATAAGGTTTTATGAGTACTCTCTCCCCGAATTTTTAAGACACTTTTATGGTAGTCTAGTCGAGTACATTAACTTTGGATTTTAATATTCTTTGCCATCCAGCCTATCTAAAGGTGAGTTAATAACGCCTAAATATCTTTTTGACTATTAGCGTAGTTGCACAAAAGTCAAAGAATTAAACAATTCTCACCACAGTTTATAGTTGTGGTATTTCATACAAATCCTAGTCAAGTATACATTTTACATTCTAACTTGAAAATATTAGCACATTATTCACATAGACGAAGAAAAAAATGTAAATTATAGAGGATAACTCATAAGGTACCTAAGCAAAGTTAAAAAAAATCATATGGCACTAACTCTTCCTCTACAAAATTAGAAAAGAAGCACTTAAATGGAACCAGAAATCACGGAAAAACCGTTGAACATACATAAAAAAAATGCTAGTGGAATACATGACCTCCTCCTTTTTTAGAAATTAGTTAAAACATCTTTCAATAGGAAACATGTGATACTTTAGCTTGAGACTTAAAACCGCAATCAACACTGTTTCTGAAAGATACACATACTCGTACAGCCTCATCATCATCTGTCTAGCCTTTTAACTATCTTGGGGTCGGCCTTTAGTCTAATCGGATGCAGCTGAGTACCAGTATTTTACATGAAGCGACTGCCTATCTGACCTCCACAATCCAGTAACTGGGTAATACGATACCCCTTGGTAAGCTGGATGTCAGACTTTTGGCTTCTGAGTAGTCGTAAAGACACATACTCGTCCATGCATTACGTAAAATGACATCTTTTTCTCAAGGGGACCCCCATGCAGAAACGACAGAACTTCACCTATATAAATCCTTAAGTATTCCTTTTGATCTAAGTCAAGTACGTCCATACATCTGGTCATACACAAAAGCTCGGAAGCGAGTACTACGGACTTCATCATCATCAGCCTATAATATTCCCACTGCTGGAACACAGGCCTCCTCTCAATGAGAGGGAGTGGGCTGTAAACCACCACGCGGGCCCAGTGCGGGTTGGTAGATGTCACATGTCTTCGAATTTTTATTTCTAGGACATGCCGGTTTCCTCACGATGTTTTCCTTCACCGTTTTTGAGAGCAGCGGTAATGAAATAAATTACACGATGCGCCTGCCTGGGTTCGTGCCCACGGCTCGTAAGTCGGGGCTGCCACCACTGGGCCACCGCTGATCTCACTACGCACTTGATCCTTCTAAAATATTGATCATTTTTAATTGAAAGATTATTTAGGTAAACCTCCCGGCAATTTGGTTGTTGTGAAAATACCGATTCCCGTTGCTACCTATACTTTTAAATAGCTACGCTTGAAAAAACCAAAATTCTGAATTTCCCACACTTTCAAAACTTCAAATACAATTAAAAGGGGCCGACACATTAGTTCGCTGTCCGCATACACGCTGCATGCAAGCTGACACTACATTACCTAATTAGAATTCAGGCTACACCAGCCAATCAGAATGCGTTATATGACCAAGCCAATGAATTGTGAGCCAGCTACAATGCGAACGGAGAGTGTAATCGAATCCTAATGTTTCAATTAGGGGTTTGTACTTGATAGCTTGAATAGAATCTCTGAATAACTCTTATGACACAACTATTAGATTAATTGGATATTCTTGATACATCATCATCATCATCATCATTTCAGCCGAAAGACGTCCACTGCTGGACCTAGGCCTCCCCCAAGTGTCGCCACATTGACATAAGGGGGGTTTTTGCTATAATCGCCACGCTTGGCAGGCGGGTTGACAATCGCAGTACGATTGTTACAAAAGCACAGAGAACGCTGCTGCCCATTCTCTGGAAAGTCTCGCCTTACGACACTCACGGGAAGATATGGGATGGTGCTATTCATTACGTCCGACACCATACAGAACCTAGATTCCTAGATTCTTGATACAAATAAAATCAATAAAATAACCTAATGTACATAATAAAACGCCTTGTAATCCTCGAAAGGTTTAGCAGACATGTGTAACTAACAGTACAACCACATTTTGCCAGTAATGCCTAAGTTCCATGTAGTAGGGGGCGAGCCTATTGCCATCAACCAGGCACCAATTCAGACTCCATGGCTACTACTGAGAAATTCCTGATGGCAAAACCCAATAATATTTTGCTAGACTGGAGCTCATGCAATACAATGCGGAATATCTTTCCGAATCCTTCAGATTGTGATCGATAGTGAAAACAAAACAATTAAATAGAAGCGCTATTTATCCCAACTAAGGGACTTTCCAGAGAATGGGCAGCAGCGTTCTCTGTGCTTTTGTAACAACCGTACTGCGATCGCCAACCCGCCTGCCAAGCGTGGCGATTATGACAAAACCTTACCTTATGTCAATGTGGCGTTGGGGAAGGCCTAAGTCCAGCAGTGGACGTCTTTTGGCTGAAATGATGATGAATGATGCTATTTATCCAAATCAAGTAATGGACAGCTCGATTTTGAACAATAATTAAACAGGCATTCTATAACGCCACACATAATACTATTGACGCAATACCAACCTGCATAGCATTAGGTCTCTTACAGTTCTTGCCTGCTTCTACTTCTTCATTGCTCAGGGCAGGACATCCCTGTTCTTCTCCAGCCTTCCCGTACTGAGCCACCTGTATGCTGATGGTGGTGCCTCTAGGACAGGCTAGGGCTACCGTTTCGTCGTTGCAGACTGACCGCTGTATGACCTTGAGAGTGTCCAGGAGGAGTGCTGTAACAAATGGAGGAAGCGGGGTGTTAAAAAAAAGTCTAGCCAAAGACATTACTTCAGGCTCGCGTTTTAAATGGTTCGTTATTTTGTACTTATTAGGGATTTCGATTTTCGGTCTAGCGAATAAGAGTCACTTTCGTGTAAATTTGTATTTTCAAATATTAGGAAGAATAATGAACTAACTCTTGGTATAATTATTCAACCACTTTGGTAACAACAAAAGGTAGGAAACTTATTCTTGCTTTTCCAGTGAATTAATCAGATATCATATTACATTACGGAACCCACGTGAATGATAATCTTTTATAGCATAAAGAAATTTGGAATAAGAAAGTATATTATTCTTAGAAATCTGCGTAGGATGTCTCTGAATGTGACACACCGAAAATACCTGGAAAGCGAAAAATAACCAACAACTGTAATTGTTACTGACAACCCTAGAACCAATTCTCACAAATCTCAATATAGCTCAGGTGTTCACTCCATAAACAAGGCAATACAAAACTGGGTATAATCCAGAAATCCAGACTTATCCAATATATGTCAGCGCAAATTAGGGCTGTACAATATGACCTTGTGGAGCAGACTCGGCGTGTGTATAGATATGTCGCAGGATAAATGTAAACATCTAATATTTACGAAAACCCTATATTTATTTTTTATTTATTTTATGCCATTTTTGGATTCTAAGAAAGATTTTCCTTGTACCCTGCCATTATCATCTCAGGATTTTTGCAAATTCTTAGGTTAATTGCGAACAACAATGATAAATATGAATGCTTCTTGGCTGATATGGCTAACAGCTATAATTCGAGCCTCGTTCTGTAAAAAGTTTTTTATTTTTTTGAGTTTGCTAGCAGGATTAAAGTTCCAATCGTCCGAAACAGACTGGGTTTTTGTAAAAATCCTGATCGCTCGAACTATCACAGAAACCTTTCTTAGCTTCCAATAATCCGGTATTTCACGAAAATACGAGAACTGTCGCAAAAAAACCATTCTGCCAATAATCCCGCGACAGAAACACGTGGAAAAATAGACACGTGATTCAGAAATAATAATAATAATCATCGTCTTCGTAAACAAGAGACAACAAATAAGAACATTCGAGAAGTTGATTGCGTCACACTTGCGAAGCGAAGACGTTGATACCCTAATGACATATGTTTTGTTCCGATTAACTTCGGAACTTTCACTGTTGAAGTTTTTATGCTTATAAGTTGCTCGGTTATTGTCGCGTTCGTTTTATTATTCGGGAAAGCAATTTCGGAGGAGAATCAAGTGTGAAGGTTAATGTTTTTACCCTTTGACTATCTCTCACATAGAAACAGACAATAATGCTTACGAAATCACAGCTTGAAAGGTCACAAATATTTTGTGCCTTTTGATAAGCATAGCATAACAGAATCAGCTCGTGGATAAATAATAAAAGCCACTTGGGTTGTTCATCTTCAGGTTTAGCCACGTTTGCCAGGGTTGGTCCGTGCATGAGTGACCTCATTTTAGGTACATACCGAGTTTCCACCGTGCCACGGAAAGCACGGTACATCTTTGACAATCGTTACAGGTGGCCAAGGGGTATCATATTACCAGTACTAAACTGGGTTTTAAACGTCAGGTAGCCGCTCCGTGTAAAATACTGGTATTCAGCTGCTTCCGTTTAGAATGGAAGCCAATCCCAATAAAGTAGTAACAAGGCAGGCAGATGATGAATAGGGTGTCAATGTTCCCACTGCTGGGACACAGGCCTCCTCTCTATTAGAGGCAATTCGATAAAGGCTCATTAAGGTATTCAAATGTAATTTCTAGACGATGTTTCAAACTTTCGTCTAGTAGACGAGAGTTAACCCGAAATATCATTGCTTAGTAGCATTAAGTTTTGTCCAGTATTTGCAAATAATGTTTGTTTTTAAATTTTATTCCAAAAGTAGGCTCAAATCATGTTTTAAAAGATTCATGACTGAGTATTTTTGTAGAACCGGTAAGTACTGGGGGTTGGGCCTGACTCTTTGACCTAGATTTTTTGCGGCTTTAACATAAAAACCTTCCCTTTACCGAGGTTCAACGAAAACAACTAATTAGGTTAATATTTAATTAGGTTCACTTCCTATTATGACACTTTTCATGTTAAAAGCTTGCGTGTTTACTGTAGGCGTAAAATATACGTACATGAAATAATAACAAATTATATACCTACGCAACACACCCTCCTTTTTTATGTTGACATATACGAATAGTACATTTATATCTATGTATGTACCGAAACCTATCTGTATTTCTATATATCATGTACCTAAAACTGATCTAAGCGAAAAGCTAATATACATATTACTTACTTTCAATTAAGCACGTTCTTTAAACCCGCAGCCTTTGAGGGTTTCTAATGCTGAGCCATTAAAGGTAAGAAAATTACTTTTAAAAATTTTAAGAAAACATTATTTCAATCTCAACAGTAAAAAATCCCTCTTTTGTTAGTTCTAATGGAAACCATAGTTGGTTGTTTTGAGAAACGGAGAAACGCAGCTGGACAAATATTCCATTTATTCATTTATATAAATTACGTCTCACATTAATAAATATTTCATGACAAAAATAAAGCACAACAAAAAGAAAAAAAAAAAAACATTTTATTATTATGTCCAAAATTTCCAATAACATTGATAGCACATGTCAGAATATAATATTTTCACAAAATGGTTGCCAAAATAAAAGCACGTAACATCAGAAAAAATACTGAAGCCTACCAGACAGTACCCAATACATAGTTAATGTATTGCCAGCATTTATTTGGTAGACTGGACTTCTAAAGTAAATTCCTTAGGTGTGAAAAGTGTAATGCTTTATTTAGGCACAATTTATTGGCTACTAAAAGGCGTATTTGTTTTATTTAGCCACAGAGAATGTTTATTTTTGCATCTGTATTTTATCAAAGTATAAATCGAATTTATTTAATAAAAACCTTTTGATGCCTCGATCTTTACTACTGGACAAAAATACTAAAAAACGGTTCAGTATAAAATAATCTAAAAAACAGTTGCTGATTTTGATGGCCCCCATTACTGGACACCTACATAATGCCATCATCATTCTCCTGTCCCGTGTCCTGATTTATTTGGGATCGGTGCAGCATGTCTTCTTCTTCTTCCATTTTTTGTTTATTTTTATTATTTTTGGACACTGGTGATTATATACCAACCAACAACTACACACAATTAACATAGTAAGCACCTACTTTACCAACCCTAAATATAGAAAGAAGAATACAAATCTGTTTAATACAAATGTATAAAACGGTATAATAGTAATAGTAAATTTATTTTCATAAAAAGGGAGATTGTAGTACATGAGGCATACACAACAGTGGCGAAGGGTGAAAATATTGAAAGGGGAAGCCGAAGAAAAAAATGAGAATTTTAATTTTGTTTTTCTTCATTGCATTTTTCAATTTTCGTTTTGATTATCAGCCAACCCGAAAACCCCGAAAATGACACACATGACGAAAAAAACAGAAATTTACGTCACGCGTCGGCGCTATTTTTAATTTTGGTGTCTCTATCAGCGACTTCGAAAACCAAGAAAATGTCACCCATGATAAAAGTACCAAAAATTTTCGAAGGATCCAACTTGATTTTTTTTTCATAACTTATGTAATGGAATGATTAAATGCACAAGAACTACATAAAACACTGTATAAAAAATAAAAATATAATATAAAAAACCTTTTTGAAACAAGCTTTTATGAATATGAACTGAAAAGAAGAAAATAAATCTTTGAAAAAATAAAAACGATGTAGGATAATTTTCACAAAAGCTTGTCGCGTTTAGTTTTTATAGCATTTACCATTCATGCGACAAGCTTCAGGTATTATGTTTATTCATAAAAAGTGAACGCGTAAATTTAAAAAGTTTCATATCCGTGCTATTAACCGCTGAGGACTTCCCTCGTGAGGAGACGATCCTGGCGGTAGGATGAGTTCATGATACAAATCGTGATTATCCATCAAATATGAGCTAGTATGCAACGTTACGTGTCTGTGCTATTAAATGTTGAGGAGTTCCCTCGTGAGCAGACGATCCTGGCTGCAGGATGAGATCATGATAGAATTCATGTTTATCCATCAAATATGAACGTGCATACAAATTTTCTTGTCTGTGCTATTAACAGTTGAGGAGTTCCTTCGTGCGAAGACGATCCTGGCGGTAGGATGAGTTCATGATACAAATCGTGATTATCCATCAAATATGAACTCGTATGCAAAGTTTCATGTCTGTGCTATTAAACGTTGAGGAGTTACCTCGTGAGGAGACGATCCTGGCGCTAGGATGAGTTCATGTTAGAAATTGTGATTATCCACCAAATATGAACTTGTATGCAAAGTTTCGTGTCTGTGCTATTAAACGTTGAGGAGTTCCCTCGTGAGGAGACGATCCTGACTGCAAGATTAAGTTATGTTTGTCCTAAGAATGTATTGATATTAGAAACAAAGGTGTGTGGAAAATTTCAGCTCAATCGGACATCGGGAAGTGGTTCTAATTTAACTTTCTATACATACAAACACTGTCGTAACCTGTCGTAACTCGATAAACTTCGGCTTACCTAGTCCCTACAAAACGCTGCTGATAGCCGCGAAGTCAAGTGTCCGCGTCCATACGAATTTAGTTCTGAATTCTGACACCCGAGCTCCGGCTTACTTTTGGCGCCACATGTTGCTTTCTTTGTTGACATGAAAAATGTTGGTTTTTTTTTTTCAATCCTGTGTATTTAATGCCTGTACTGTAATGTGATAACCACAGATGCGTACATAATTTACTAATTGACTACAGTAGACACTAGACACTACGTACATTGCCTTGTTCTCAAAGGTAAGCCGGCAGGAATCGGCTTCTTAGGTGCCTTCGGGCCTGATACACAAAGTTATACGTATAAGTTTATACCATGTCAATCACAATCTGGTGGGTGGAGTTCTGCTTTTTTTTTTTCTTTGTCCCATTTGTAATTTTATTTTTGTTTCTTGCATCTACCTATGTTCTTTGTTTTATTTTTGTTAATTTTGTATGCACGTCATGTCCCTGCGACAAATAAATATTTTTTCTTTCTTTCTTTCTATCTTTACTAGCTAGGTTACAGAATAACCTGTATTAAGGAAAACAGTCCCTGTCCCTTACAAAAAGTTACAATAAAATAGTACAAAGATAATGACTACAATAATATTTCTAATTGAATTCGTGCGTGTGTGAGTGTGTGATTGAATGTGTTGGTGTGTGTGAGTGTGTGTACGAGTGTGTATGTGATGGAGTGAAAGAGATAGTGTGTGTCTGTTTTGATTGAAGTCGTGTATTGTAATATTTGATCTGACACTGTCACTGTAACTTACTGAGATAATTTTCTGTTTCAGCATAGCTTTTATTTTGAAGAAATGAACGTAGAATATTTTTGCACTTAAAGTTAGATAATCCGTAGATCAAGCAGATTTTGTTAAATTTATTGTACAAATGTATAAAGCGGTTTAATACTAATGTATTATAGCGATATTTTTATTTCTAGATTTATTAAATAGTAGGGTTATACATATATACATACATTATTGTGTTCATGCCCTTACTAAAATATGTATGAAACAGATATTCTTATAACACGACACAACACAACAGGAGAGAGTAGTGTATTTCTAACACGTGAACAAAATTGTGTGCGTTAACATTTTGGCTTTTGCCATAGATGCAGTTAATTGCGTTGACGTTAATTCAAATGGCCGTGCTAATATGACGAGTATGGCAGGCTACACATCAACGGTAACTGATTGGCGTCAGCAGCTTTAGTGCCAAGAGCATTATCAGCTTAAAAATACCTACGTCGAAGGCAGTGTTGCATTTAATCACAGAGGATCGCGATTGGTAGGGTTTGAAGTAACAAATGACGTTTAAATAAAAAACAGGGACGGTTTAGCATAGTTTGAAATAAACTGGAAGGTCTTACTACATAAAATTGGAAGAAATCTAAGTAAATTGTTAAATTACAAGTAATATCAGCTCAAAACTGGCTTGTAGAAGTGAGCTAAGCAGTCGTTCCATGTAACATACGGCTGCATCAGGATAGACTCGATAACAACCCTAAGATGTAGTGATTTAAGGCAAGACACAGAGATTAGTACAAAATGAGCTTTAATTTTTGGAAGCAAAAGATGTCGCGTAGGTACATTACTAAAATAATATGCAATCTTAACATAACAAACGCAAAACCTCTCGTGAGATGTCCTGGACCATGAAAATGAACAACTTTTTTTCTAAGCAAGATTTGTTAAGTTCTATGTCATCTGCCTAGCTTTTTCCCAAACTATCTTGGGGTCGGCTTCCAGTCTAACCGGATGCAGCTGAGTACCAGTATTTTACATGAAGCGACTGCCTATCTGACCTCCACAACCCAGTAACTGGGTAATACGATACCCCTTGGTAAGACTGGATGTCAGACTTTTAGCTTCTGACTACTCGTAACGACTGTCAAAGATCTACAAATGACAGCCGGGACCAACGGCTTAACGTGCTTTCCGAGGCACAGAGGAAACTCGATATGTAATTATGGTCACCAATCCACAGACCAACCTCCGCAAGCACGGCTTAACCTTAAAGATCGACCTGGGCAGCTGTTATTATTTAGCCACGAGCTCCTCTTGTTAAGATCTATGTGAAAAAATTAATTTGAATGTATAATACAGGTGTTACCATTTGTTAAAATTTATGGTTTATGTTACTCCTTTTATACTGACTATTTTCGATTGATCAACCGAAGTGTTTAGATATTTGTTTGAATGTATAAACGGTTAATTTTATAAACTATCTCCGGTATATGTAATCCTATGTTAAAATAGTGTCGTTGTTATATAACATGCACCAGCTGTTTAATCGAGTGTCGAGACCTCGTTGTATCGATGTCACCGGTAGTTTATGTACCTCGTGACAGGTAGCGCCCCTATCGGCGATCTTAGGTACTTACATGCGCTTCTAAAGCTATTATCATCGCGCGGCTTTCGATAAAATGTTTTTCCTGTACAGTATTAAGGTTGTTCTAAATTTCTAAAGAGGATGCTGAAAATAAAGACTTGTTTATTTTCGTTTTTGTCTATTGTATTTAAATTAAGACGATTGTGACGTAGTAGGTATGTGTAGGTGAACAAACTTGAGCTTCATTTAGAATGTCTGAATTGGACAGTTGGGATTAAATAAACAATCGAGTGGCTTTCTTCATATTTAGAAGAGGACTCACAAAAAAATATTTGTTTTATTTTATTTTATTTATATCTCTTTTATTGAAAGGACAAAATGTAAAATAAATTTTCAGTCCTAAGCTAAAAGTTTATTTTTTGGAAGCCACTATCCAACCTTTATTTATAAAACAAACACTAGAAGAATAAGGCTTGAAAACTATGAAGAACTGTGCTAAAAATAAAAAAATAAGAACCTAAAACTGTACTAGAACCGTCCGAGACTTGAGACTTGAAAATTCTAGTAAGAAACCGAAACTTTAAGCCTAAGAGAACTTTGTGAACCCACTTAAAACTTTAACACTCTCTGAATCATAATTAACAATGAAAGATGCTTCTTTACATATGATTAATTTTTATAACATTTTTTTTTAAGTTTCAATAGGTTCTTGGCAAAGAAGATAATGTTCGAACCGACTTTAGCTTAAACATGTAATCACGTTTTAAACTGTTATCCACGGAGGGCTCGGCAGAGGTGTATCTAAAAGTCATCATCTGCCTAGCCTTTTCCCAAACTATCTTGGGGTCGGCTTCCAGTCTAATCGGATGCAGCTGAGTACCAGTATTTCACATGAAGCGACTGCCTATCTAACCTCCACAACCCAGTATCTAGGTAATACGATACCCCTTCGTAACATTGGATGTCAGACTTTTTGGCTTCTGAGTACTCGTAACGACGGTCAAAGATCTACAAATGACAGCCTGGACCAACGGCTTAACGTGCTTTCCGAGGCACGGAGGAAACTCGGTATGTTATTATGGTCACCCATCCACGGACCAACCTCGGAAAGCACGGCTTAACCTTAAAGAGTGTGTACCTAATTGTGCACACATATTATTACGCCAGCTATGTTTAAGTCACCGGAACCCAATAGCATTGCCCAAACTGTAATCACACGACCTAGACAAATCGATAGACAAAAAAATCCACCCAGCCGCAGCATAAGTTTTTAAACTGACATGGTCACTAACACCACTAACAGCTGTGATTACGGTCGCGCAGTAGGGTTAAAAGAAAGATATTTCCTCGCTAGTACGAGAGTGAGAAATAAAAAGCAATTCGCAAAAGCGTTAAATCTTAGTTTAGAAATCGTTTAACCCTCGAAAGGGACCAAAACAAAGAATGAAATTTTTTGAAGTTGTAAAATGCAAAAGAAAAATAATTTTATTGATATTAGATACAGTTTCAGTGATTAATTTGATCTAAAAGTTTATTTAAGGATTAACGATAACAGACTTTAAGCCGTTCATAAAACGTGTAAACTCTATTACTGGTAGCATTCATGGCAGATCTAATACGACCTTATTCTTTTTCTTCTTATCGAATCGATGACTTACATTTTGTCCGACCAGTACGTAGCGACCTGGTGGCCTACCATGACATCTTAAAACATTATTGTTTTACTCCTTTTCCAGTGTGGGAAAGAGATGGCGCTAGACATCCTGTATAGCTCCGTCTCTTTCCCACAATGGAAAAAGAGTAAAACAATATTGCTTTGCGAAAAAACAATATGGCCACCTGGACAGCTCTGTCGTTGGCGATCAACGAATGATGATGCGAATGCAAGGATTTATGACTTTAGGGTCGTATACACTCCCGGCAAGATATTAGATAGTTTTTATTTGTCTAATACATGAGTACATACACCTTGTTTTAGAGACCACGTACCATTGTACCGTGTACCATTCTGACAACTAAAAATGGTAGCCAGGGAAAAATAAATGGAAAAATATGAAGAATTGGGTAAGATAGTCACAGAAGATGGTTGATTAGGTATAGGCCTTGCGAAGAGCGAGCCTAAAACTAAACGTGATGTGAACGACAAAAAATACATGTCTTTTTGATGTTTTTTCATTTTTCATTACTTTTCTTGTGTCTGTAGCGACCTACAAAAAGTACTACAGCGCCATCTATGACACGACGGAAGAACTAACATCAATTTCCTACATCGCGCAAGCAAAGTTTACATCGACTTAAGAGTATATAGCAAAACCCGACAACAACTGTCGGGCAGTTGCCCACCAGACATGACACCTGTCTGGTAGGAGGATCCTCCCTTTTCAATGGAGTATTGAGGAACTTTACACCCTGTTCCTCATACCCCTAAATGTCCACTACTGAGTATCATTAATTTTAAGTTCGCAAAGTCCATCCAAGGGTTGGCTGAAATTGGTTATCGCTATCAGCGATAAGCCTCGCGCACCGCTGTACCCATAAAATTATCCAATTTCTGCCAACTATTTCCATCACAACTAATGTTAAGACATGTAACACGATGAAGATCAATGTAAGTTAAACCTACGTTCAGGCCACATTTACTTCGTCGCGTATTCCACGTACGACACGTCTCCAAAAGTTACATCACCTGCTCACTTTGAGAGAACCTCAAGATGCATGTTACTGTCACTATAATCAACTATGATCGTAGATAGAACAAGTTAAAGTTTTATAAAGAATATACTAGTAATACCCCTCAGGACGATCTCATTGCGTGGCTGAGTGATTCAGAAAGTAGTAATCCTGAATACAGCACGCATTGTGAGGAGGTTTAACTCTCTAAAGTTCTGACCACCGGCAGCCTGTGCCTTTGTTCCTGATGCCGATGGGCCATATTCTTTTATGATGTGTTCAATAATTATGTTATAATGAATTATCATCTGCCTAGAATTTTACTCTTTATTACTATGTTGGGGTCGGCTTTCAGATTAACTAGCTGAATATTACATGGAGCGACTGCCTATCTGACCACAGCCCAGTTCATCATTCATCATCATTTCAGCCCAAAAGACGTCCACTGCTGGACATAGGCCTCCCCCAAGTGTCTCCACATTGACATTTTGGACGGTTTTGCCATAATCGCCACGCTTGGCAGGCGGGTTGGCGATCGCAGTATGGTTGTTACAAGGCACAGAGAACGCTGCTGCCCATTTTCTGCGAAATCCCTTAGTCGCCTCTTACGACACCCACGGGGAGATTTGGGATGGTGCAATTCTTTACGTCCGACACCATACAGATCCCCAGTTCCATTTCCCAGATGCCCAGTTAGTTCTAGGTAATACGATACCACTTGATAAAGTCTTACCAAGTGTTTCCCGAGTTTTCCAAGTGGTTGTCAGACTTTCGGGCCACTGACTAACTGTAACAACTGACACAGATCTACAAATGACAAGCAGAACCACCGGCTTAATGTGCTTTCCGAGGCACGGTGAAAACTCGGTATGCGGCTAGTAACACGCAGCAAGCAGGCAAGCACGGTTTAACCTGAAGATCGATCCGTGCCGCTGTTTTTATTTAGCCACGAGCTAGAAAGTACAAATGAAATGAAAAGTCGCATTGGTTCGTATAACTGCTCGAATTCATAACCTCATGCATGAGAGGCGAGACTTCACCTAATGAGGATGAAGAAAAAAAAAGTGTGACAAATGTTCTTGTCTTAAGTGGATTAACAGGCTCAAGAATGTGTAAGATCTTTCTGAAAATAAAATAGTTACGTGCCTCAGTGACTCACAAAAATTGAGTTCATTTATTATAATGTAGCGGACTATTATTTAGTACCAACGACCAATATAACCGGAAGACCAATTCCCTAATACAAGTGACAATGTCATCAAAATTAAATGGGACCACCTCGCGAGCTTCTTCTACAAAAAAAAAAGACAAGTAATGACAGAAAAATTGGTGTACATTCACGAAGAAAAAAAACGTACTGGTAGAATCAATAAAATAACAGACTTCAAAAAAAGGAGGAGGTTATGGAACCTCTCTTTTTTGAAGTCGGTTAACAATTGAGGAAAACTAGCGATAATTTTGATAGATTGAGACTGAAATTAGAAAGCCAACATTACGGAATATTGTTGGTTTTACAAGTAGTGAACGTACATCATTTTTTGTTAAAGTTTTTTTCTTGTTAAAGTATTCCAAAGTAAAATATTCTGCAACAAGTGGTACTTTTTCAACCAGTGGAAATGTTGGAATTAAGATTTAAAATAAAGACAAAGTTTTTCTCTTTTGAGAAAACCCAACAAAAAAATCTTAGTTAATTGAAAGCAATATCAAGGTATGGTAATGGAGCTGCCTTTAAAACATCTAAGGAACGGATACCCGAAATCCAAGTAAAAAAAAAGAAAAGCCTTTACCGTGAACTATTCAAAACTACTTTCGGCTGCTCCTTTGGGAAATTAAGCCTATGCCCTTTTGACGATGCCTATCTTAACATACATCTGGTTCTCTATTAAATTCTATCCAATAAGCGTAATATGTTCTGGCTCTGAATGAACGAAAAACTCTGTGTTATTTATGCTTTGGAGTTTTTTGATAAAGAAATAAACACATTCAATAAAAACATCCTAACTAAAATAATTCTTATACACAGTCAAATAATAACTGAGTTGAAAACTTTTTATATAAACACCTCATTATTCAAACTTTATGACACCCAGGAGATACCTAAATAAGAAAATAATAAAAATGAGAAACATAGAAACTATTAAAATAAAACGGTCGTATTCCCTAATTACAAATATTGTTTAGAAGGTCGTAGACTAGTCAAAGGTTTCAAATTTAACTCCATTAACAAATTGCTTACTGAGCAAAATTGGCCTGTCACCATTTGCTTTACTGAAAATTATTTTCCTTTTAGTAGAACCTGAAACCACAATTAGATGAAATCAAATCGAAGACGTCTCCATTGTGGGTTTCAGTGATTACAAGAAGATCCTGATGTTAAGGGTACACAAGTCGGCCATTCTTCCCTACAAACGTAGTATGGTGATTACTCGTCTGTTTGACGGTGTGGGTTCAAAACTAAAAACCCTATCAACTGGTCTTGTCATCATCTATGTATGGAAGCAGAATTGGAAAAAAAATATTGGTTTGGAAGTTATGAGCGTCGAAACTTCCGTATTTCAACACTAATTTTAACTCATCTTTGGGCGTAAATAAACCACTTATGTAGAATAAAAATGGAAAAAGTGAAACCGTACCGGAATAGATAATTTATTCAAAAGTTTAAATAATTTATTTTGAGTAGATACATTTAGTGGTTTTCCCATTATATCTATACGGCCAAAACTCAATTTATGAAATATGACGAGCTCATTTTCGCTATAAATCGTCGTATATTTCACTAAACAAATATATAAATAAGTAAATAAAAACGGGATAACTATATAAATTAAAAACTTACTAAATAGGATGCATATTAGCCACGCCAGTTCACGCGAGTTCGTGCCGTCGACTTGTGCAACCTTAACTATAAAACAAATTAAGTAAGTGGTGGAAGTGCCAAATTGTAAATGTTTACATGCAATACTTATAAGTTTTTAAACTGACATGGTCACTAACACTATCAATAACATTTGTAACGGGATATTTACCATGTTTACTATTTGTTTCGAGTTCTTTTTTTTTTATGATTGGCATCTCGCAGTTCAACCTAGGAGGTTGTCGTCTGCTTAACCGGACTATCCTGTGGGTGCCTTAAGAGTAAGGCCTCCAGCCAGGGCTTAAAAACTTACAAACTAAGCGACTATACGCTGAGGGCACCCCCTGTGGGGTACGAGCCTCGGCTCAGGGCGTCGCTGGGGGAGGACTGCATGGGGACAGGCTGGATCTGAATGATATCATTATTTAGGGGCTGATTTAGAACTACTGGCACAGCATCGCGGGCTGGCTCGAGCGAGGGTCGGGGAGGGCATGGACCGGGACGTCGCGACGGACCTCGACGGCGAGGTCGGAAAGACGGCGGTTTGTGTCTGAACTTTTTAAGAGTGCTAGTCTCTTTGCTGCTCTCCTGGAAGAGGGTGACAGCATCATCGGGAGTGACGAGGGTATGCCGAGGACGGCGTACTGTACTAATGCGCGAGGGTTCGTAACGGGCGGCCGCTGCGATCAGGGGATTACGGTGTTTACTGGCGTTATCGAAGAAACGCTTCGAAAGACGTTTCATAAACTGAAGGACGGTGGGCATTCTAAGGTCTACGTGTAGACGGTCGTTACGGACATAAAAAGGGGCTCCCGTGACTCTACGTAAGAACCGGTTCTGCAAGGTTTGCATCCTATGGATGTACTTAGGCTTGGTGTGAGCGTACACGACGCAAGCGTACGTCATAATGGGGCGGATTACCGCGGTATAAAGGCGCAACTTGCACTTGAGTGACAATTTGCTTTTTGCCGAGATCATGAAATGAAGCCTACCCATAGCAAAGGCAGCTCGGTCACGAGCTGCTTTGATGTGCGCCGCGAAAGACAGGTGGTTGTCAAGTAAGACTCCTAAGTACTTGGCTTGCTTCTCCCAAGGGATAGGCTTACCGTACATAGTGATCGGGCTGAGCGCGGGTGGCTTATTTTTACGCGGTTTAGAGAAAAGAACTGCCTGGCTCTTGTCGGGGTTCACCTCGATTCTCCATTTCCGGAACCAAGCGCCTAAGACGTTGGCTGAGGTTTGGAGGGTGCTGTAAATAGCGTCGTGACTACGGCCAGTGTAATAGATGGCCGTGTCGTCCGCAAACAGGGCTAACTGTGCCTTCTTGCTCTTGGGGATGTCACTGGTGAACAGAGTAAAGATAAGGGGAGAGAGCGGGGAGCCCTGAGGGACTCCGGCTCTAATGGGGTGAGGAGAAGACAGTGCCTTCCCGATGCGATAGCGGAAGGTGCGATCCGACAAAAAGTCTCGTAAGATGAGCACGAGACGGTCCGGCACTCCCAGTTTGTACAGCTTATATAATAAGCCGTTGTGCCAGACTTTGTCGAATGCCTTTGCTATGTCGAAAAATAACACACCCGTCATCGCTCCACGCTGGAAGCCAGCGCTCAAATGTTCTACGATGCGGTGGGCCTGTTGAATGCAAGAGTGTCCGGTCCTGAAGCCGAACTGTTCGTTAAGGATGAGACTCTTAGCCTCGGCGAAGTCTTTGAGTCGCTTATACATAAGTCTCTCGTAGATTTTACCGAGTGCATTCAGGAGACTGATAGGTCTGTAGCTCGAAGGCTCAGACTTGGGTTTGCCTGGCTTGGCGAAACCGATGACAGTGGCTTCTTTCCATATTTGGGGAAACGCGTTGTTGCTCAGGGCGCCATTGAAGATGGCCGCCATTAACACGACGAGCTGAGCGGGGAGGAGTTTGAACACCCTATTGGTGATTCCGTCGGAGCCGGGTGCTTTCCGCGGTTGAAGTTTGCTAATGATGTCTTGCACTTCGTCAGCTGTGACCGGAGGCAGAGGATCATCAGGGTCTTCTTCGGGGAGCAGGGCGGTTCTACGTTCGACGAATGCGTTCACCTCATCGAGATGTCGCTTGTCTACTGGTTGCAAGCTGGGGGAGCACTGGGACTCCAGGCTGTCGGCTAGGCATTCAGCCTTCTCAGAGTCGTCGAATGCGACGCTCTTATCGGGTCGGGTGAGGGGAGGCATCGAAGCCTCTTCGGTGGAGCGCATCTTGCGTTGCAGCTGCCAGAAGGCTAGGTGGGTAGGCTCGAGTTCGCTTAGCGTTTTGTCCCATTGATTATTACGAAACTCACTGGTGCGATCCTTTACGCACGCTGTAAATTACGCATGTGGGCTTTGTTTGCCTCGCAGGGAAAGCTGCTGTAGGCACGGATGGCCGCGTTCTTTTCGTTTATCAGTTCACGTACGTCAGCAGGAAGTATCCAGCGTTGATCGCTCATTGCTGGGACTTCCCGTGAGCAGTCCTTCAGTACGGATTGCACGTGTTCTGTAAACGAGTTGATGGCGGCCGTCGTGTCTGCGACTGAGACTATGTGGTCGGGGATGGCCTCCAGGTGAGGCGACGTGGTGGATTTCAGCTTTTCGCTGACTTTCCTCCAGTCGGTTATCACTTGGGTCGGCGGGGGCTGGCTGGGGTCAGAAGGACCCGAGCGAGGAACTAAGTGCATGAGCACTGGTCGATGATCTGAGTTAAGCTCATGTAAAGTCTCGATGGAATGCAACTTAAGGTTGACATTCTTGAGTAGCGCTATGTCGAGAACGTCCGAACGTTGGTCGAGGTCGTGGGGATAGTGGGTGTGCTCCATAGGAGCGATGGGATCGAAGTTGAGGGACTCACCCAGGTTATACAAGTGACGTCCTCTGGCAGAGGTCGTCGTGCTGTTCCAGGCGGGGTGTTTGGCGTTGAGGTCGCCCGCTATGATAACGGAGTCGCTCAAGCCGAAGAGGACGGCAAGGTCTTTGGTGAACAGAGTGTGCTCCTCGGACGTGCCGCCGGGAGGGATGTACGCAGAGGCGATAGTGATCGGTTGATGGCCGGTCATGCCTAGTCGACACACTGAGGTCTCGAGTAGAGACTCCATGGGAGGGGGATCTAAGGGGATGCAATGCAGTTCTTTTCTGTAATAGATTAGAGTCCCGCCCTTGTGGCAACGTGACCGATCGTTGCGAACTATGCGATAGTTGGCAATTCTCGGATCGCGGTGACTGGGCTTGAGGAAGGTCTCCTGTACGAGGAGGATATCAATTTGATGGTCGCGGAGGAAGGTGGCGATCTCATCACGCTGGCCTCTAATGCCATTGGCATTAAAGTACCCTAATTTTAGGGATCGGGGTTTGGTGCACGTTAATCTCGTATTATCCATTGGAGTTAGTCGAGGTTAAGGTTGCGGAGGAGGTCGCCTAACTTGAGTAGGGACTTGAGGATAATTTGAAGTTTATCGCCACCAGTGTTAGCCACCCTGAGATCAGCCGCCATGCGGTCTGCTTCGGGGGTGACTAACTCTGCTAGCGATTCTAAAATTACGTTGTGAGAGGGGTCCACGGCCGCGGGGCCGGGTGGCGTGGGACGAGCGGGCGCCGGTGCGCTCGCTTGGGCCGCGGGAGTGGGGACAGGGGCATCTAATAGCCCGGGGATGGGGCTGGACTTTGCTTTACTGAGAGCCGGGAAGGCTTTCTGGTGGTTTAGCGTGGTCCAGGGAGAGGGCCTCTGAGGGCTGAGTCTCTCCGGCATCTGGGCAAAGGGTAGCCTCACCGATGGGCTTTCTCTTTGTTGGCGGGCGCTTGCACGCTTCACCAGGTTAGAGGAGGAGCCTTTGGGGGCTTTTGAGCAGCCGCGGTAGTTGGCCGTGTGGCCCGACTGGCCGCAAAGCACACAGCTCGGTGGCTCCGTGCAAAGCGACTTGTCTTTGGGACGGGGGCAGTCTGCCGTGCCATGGTCGCCTAGACACTTTACGCATCTGTGCGGCGCATGGCAGTTGGCTTGGCTGTGACCGTACATCTGGCAGCGGTCACACTGTCCGACTACGCTTGAGTGGTAGGGCTTCTCTATTGAGATGCCTGACAGGGAGCAAACCGACTTCACTTTGAAGATCGGGTGGTGACCTTCTACTGGGTCACAGATGACCAGTACCATATCGTAAAGGTCTCCGCCTCTCGCCTTATGAAGGCGGTGGACGGCTGCGACCGGGATGTCCTGGCCTAGGAGGTCATTGAGGATGTCCTCCGTGGGGATTTCCTTCGGGATCCGCCTGATCACCACGCGGGTGGGCTTTTCCTCTGGAAGAGAGTAGGTGTGGAAAGCTATGCGCCTTCCGATTAATTGACGGGTTAGTTCCCTGAAGTCGGTTGTCGTAGGGACCACCACTTTGATGCCCTGCTGTGTGCTTTTTGCGCTTGTATATTGAATGCGGCGCTCATTACACATTTTGGACACGTCTGTCCATTTCCCTTTGTCCTGAATGAAAAACGGGGGAGGGGGCTTCAGCTTCTTTGAAGAAGCGGCTGAAGAGTTAGCCTTAGGGCTGGTTGGCCTGCTGGTATGAGCAGCGGCGGACTTTGGTGCGGGGACCGGGGAGGTGGGACGGGACGCCTCGGGAGAGGGGATTAGAGGGAGCGCGACTAACTTTTTGGCCATGGCGGCCTGCGAGTTTTTGCCCTTCTTCCTCTTGCCCTTTCCGACGACTTGATAGTCGTCTTCTGAGGACGAGGAAGCAGAGCAGGAATCTATAACCGATTCCGAGTCGGAGATTGGTACGGTTGTGTCCATGTTCTCCGAAATGGGAACAATAGACGCAGGTGCGGACTGATCCATTGTTTGCGAAACAATGGGTTCGGGATTAGCCGGAATCGCGGCGGCGACGGCTGTTGGTAAGCTTTTGCCCATGTTCCCAGAAACGGGAACAATGGACGCAGGTGCGGGCTGGACCTTTGTTTGTGAAACAATGGGTTTCACAACTTTGGTTCTTGGAGTAGCCTTAATCGCGGCGGCAACGGCTGGTGGTAAGCCTCTGTCGGCAGGCGGCGGCGACAAAGGGCTATCGAGCGCGTCACTGAAGTCAGTGACGTTATCGCTGGTTTGCCGAATGGCAGCAATTTCTGACCCATACTTTTCAAAATTTGGGTCGGTCGTGAAGACGCGGAAGAAAAAACGCAAAAGCGTTTTTTCCTTCTCGTCTAAGGACGACATTTTGTCGGTTAAAAGTTAACGGACATTGAGTGAAGCTCCGCACCTAAACAGCCTAACAACCTAATTCCTTGCACAATTATGAAGGGAATTTACTGGGTCCAGCGACTCACCCGCTTCAACCTTCCCGCAGCCACAGTCCGAGGATCCGGGCTTGGTAGCAACTCCAACTCCAGTCCAGGGAACTTTGCTTTCAGGAACTTGTTGAAACGGGAAATACTAGCACAGTAAATCGGCGGCGCACACGTTCGCGACGGAGCCCAATTTTTTTCACCTAGACCCTGAAGGGGTTAGGCGGGCTGATTGGGTCACCATCCTCTCTTGGTTTCGTTGGCACCGTTAGGTTTCCCACCAAGAACCTCGAAACTGAGGACTTTTCCCTGATGAGGCAAAGGAAGTTAAATCGGAATAATATCCGAAGCAAAATGAGCAAGTGCTGTCTTAATAAAATGACAACAATTGTTCGGGGGTGTAGTCAAGGGACTACTGATGACGTCACGACACTGGGAAGCGACGAACCGATGACACACACTGATAGCGAGCGGGAATGCGAGCAGGTAGCGGCACGTCCGTACGCGGCGGCGGTCAGGCGGAGAGAGATGTTTCGAGTTCCCGATATTTAGTATATTTATTAGGGTTCCGTACCCAGAGGGTCAAACGGGACCTATAACTGAGACTTCGCTGTCCGTCTGTCACCAGGCTGTATCTCATGAACCGTGATAGTTAGCCAGTTGAAATTTCTACAGATTATGTATTCCTTTTGCCGCTATAACATCAAATACTAAAAACAGAATAAAATAAATATTTAAGGGAGCCCCATACAAAAAAAAGGCCAAAGATGGATGCATTATGCGAGGAGGAGGAAGGCAAAAGATGGATGGATTGTGTGAGGAAGATTATGAAAGAGAAAGGAGTAAATGAATGAATGTGGCATAAACTGCAGAATTGCGGAATGTGCGGTTGCACCATGGGGCGTATAGTTCACCGTGTTAATTAAAGTTTTCTAATACCACTTACTTTTTTGAGTGATCTAAGTTAAGCATAACGAGCTACTTGTGGACAAGTAAACGCTTTCAAAGCGTTTCATTTTTCTCCAACTTCTTTCTACAGAATTGAAATAATACACACACGGGACTACCTCGTTGGTCGAGTGTTCGAAAGTGCGACTGCTGATTACGAGGTCCTAGATGCGTTTTGCAGACCGGGCCACGTGTTATGAGGTTTTTTTTTAAGAATTTCTCAGTAGCAGCCTGGATTTGTATCGCCGCCTATCACCAAGGACGTAAAAATAGAAGGCGCAATGGCTGGCGAATGAATGAAATACCCTTTCGGGAATTACATTCCTGATGTTATGTGAAATAACCTTTTCGGTACCTTATGTCAGACCCATTCATTTTTGAGTTTTTCATCATCGTTGACGCTGATAGATTGTCACTTTGTTTAGGGCTTTTGGATTTCAGTCTCAAATGCCTAAAACGTCAAGTGTGATTAATGGTTGTTTTGCCTCTTTATGAAAAAGGATTTTCGCCTTTAAGTGGACTAGCTACAATGATTATTATTTAACACACCCCACCACTTGAATATTAAACGAGTAAGTCTATTAAGGTCATATCCGTATCCCGAAAAAGGGGTCCCGAAAGTAATTTTCCAGTAATCAGTACTTTGTTCAATGTACTGTTTGAATACCCTTATCTACACGAGTAGGAGGCAAACTGTGGAATCACTACACCCTGTAAACATCCTTTTTTGGGTAGCGTGATTTTAAATTACATGAAAGAAAAGGCAGTACTTAAATGGTCAGAAAGAATGACAGAAGATTACGTCTGCGCCGACTTCAAGTAGAATACGATAAGGACTTGAAGATGGTGAGCGAAGAAAAAAGGATTTAAGGTGGAAGCGACAGAGTGAACCGCGAAATCTAAATTTTCTTAAGTCTTTTGCAATTTGCCGGTCAGTGTTGAGTTTCACGTTGAATAAAATATGATAGGCGGCCGTAACTAATATAGCTATACTTAGTTACAATCAGTAAAGTCATCAATACAAGTCCTTTAAGTTCATTTAACCTGGTTGGTTATACTGGTTGCCAGATTTTCGGGGCACTGATTACCTGTAACGACTGTCAAAGATCTACAAATGACAGCCGGTACCAACGGCGGCAAACTCGGTATATTGTGTGGTATATCCGCGTGCTAACCTAGGCAAGCGCAGCTTAACTAACATCTGGCTGAACAATATCAGCCTCTTGGGTCGATCTTACGCCGAGAGGCTGATATTATTTAGCCACTGTCTCCTCAACTTCAAACGCTACCAACAGGACCCTTAATTTAACTTAACTCGAGTAGCGAGAGTGAGAGCGCCAACGCTCAATCGAGCACTGAAGTCGAATCGCTCCATAACAATTAGGAAAATGAGTAGGCTTAGAAGTACAAACCGCAGGGTTCTCTCCAACGTCATTAGGACGTGTGGCATTGGACATTAGGCCGTGATAGACGTTACGGTCAACCCTATTAATTGGGACATAGGACATGCCGACATCAATTTGTCTTCATGAGCTGTACTGGGAGATGTATTAAAATTTCGGAGTCAAAGAGGTGTTTTATCATCATTTACGGCTGTGTATTTTCGTTATAAAATTCTCCTTAAGAATTTCAATGTTTTGCACTGAGCCTTTAAGCAATTTTTAATCGACTTTCAAACGGAGCAGGTTATCACTAATGATATATCTTCGCCAATTCTTAACTGATTTCGATGATTCTTTTTCTGTTTAGTTTTTTTTTCGTATTGGTGGTGTTTAAATTTGGCGAAGATCTGATGCTGATCTTCGGAGATACAAGGTGTAAACAGACCCTTCACGAAGCCGGTAAACAAGCATTCTGTACATCAAACTAAGTAACCCTACGCATTTTTTTTTTCTAAATACTTTTTTTTTGGGTAAGAATCACCTTATACGGTAGAACTCAATGTAACGCAATCAAAACATTGAGCTGTTGGATGCATTAAATAGTACGTTAGTCGAAGAGATATTTAAAGTAAAATTTTAACATGAACAACATTTTTTTTTAAGTTGGTATTTTGACCTCCGTATGTTTGTAACTAGAAAGTTCCTGGGTAGGTATGCAATGATGGGGAGTACTAATTCCTTTTGGCTTCGTTATGGGTCTATTCACAACCTTTATATAATGGAACTCTTCAATAATATATAGCAAATCTGTCGTGATTGCTGATATCGTTTGGATGTTTATTTCTTTCGTATTTTAGATTTAACTGATATCTACCATCAGATAACGCCCATTTGATGTAGATATCAATAAAATTTAAATGTTGCTGTTTTGTTTTTTTTCTCATTCTGACCATGATTTACTCTTACGTCTTAACCTTACCAAATCCTTATTTACGCGTAGTTAAAAAACACAAAAAATTACCTAAACAAAATGTAACCATGTGTTGAAACATAAAAATATAGCGTAAATAAGAACGATAACATCTACATTTGAATCTCGAAGGATCTTTTGGGTCTATTTTTAGATATCAACCAAGTTTTTACCAGTTGGAAGTACTTAAATATTTTTTTCTAATGCCAAGGCAACATGAAAATTTTGTACCGGTAGTGTTAGAAAAATCTATACAACTAAATAAAATTGAAGTGTCTGTTTGTAATATTAAAATAACAACTTTTTACTACATGCATAATGAATGTATATACGGTACATATACCAAAATGTCATCTTTTTTAATTTTTGTCTGTCTGTTTGTTCCGGCTAATCTCTGGAACGATTAGACCGATTTTGACGGGACTTTCACTGGTAGATAGCTGATGTAATAAGAAAACTTAGGCTACTTATCTGAGAAAAAATCTAAAAAGATTAAAAAAAAAACTAAATAACTTTTTTGTTAAATTCCACGCGGACGAAGTCGCGGGCACAGCTAGTAATAAATATGCATAGATACTCACTACACACACACACAAAAACTACACACTTGCTACACACTAAAATGCGTTTTCTCTATAATAACGCAATAATTAATTCGTGGAATTTTTCGCCACTAAACACACTATTACACACATTCCCACCACCCGTTGTGGGTTGTAGAAAAGTGTGTTTAGTGGTTCACGTGACGCCATAAATGCGAAACACACATTTCCCTTTAAAACTATCAAAAAGCCCATTAAGTGTGAAAGAGACAAAGGACTGCCCGTCACACTCACACTCACACGTCATGTCTAGTGCGAAATTGTGCTAAACAATAGTCGGACAGATGTTACGAATAATAGGCATAAGAAGTGTTTGTAAATCTCCCAAAGGATAAGAATAAAGGCATTGTTTTTCGCTTCACGATTTTTGTACCACATCTTATTATTACTATTATGTGAAAGTATGTACGTTTGTGAATTTGAATGTGTGGTAATCAATCATGTGAGGAGCTTGCTCGGGTCGATCTTCAGGTTAAGCCTAGTCTCGTCCGTAAATGGGTGACCACCCATTACATACCGAGTTTCCTCCGTGCCTCGGAAAGCAAGTTCAGCCGTTGATCCCGGCTGTAATTTTTAGATCTTTGACACTCGTTACAAGTAGGCAGTGGCCCGAAAATCTGACACCCAGTCTTACCAAGGGGTATCGTATTATCAAGTACTAACTGGAATGCGGAGGCCAGATAGGCAGTTGCTTCATGGAAAATACTGGTATTCAGACGCATAAGTTAGACTGGAAGTCGACCCCAACGTAGTTGAGAAAAGGCTTGGCAGTTTATGATAATCAATCATGTCTTAACAGCTGAATAGGGTGCAAGTGGCGCCTTTATTCTTTTTTTTTTCGGATGGTTAGTCATCAAATAACCCCTCTCGCTCTGGGCGGAGAGGAAGGAAGTGTCAGACTTTTACTGACTAAAACCCATTCATGTTCCTTCTTAGCCCTTTGTGTTCCAGGGCCATGGTATCTCTTTCGAACAATCCCGCAGCCCTGGCAGGCATCGACCCTCTCGGACACCTTCCGATTTGCTGACATCTCCTTGAGGCGCGCGTGGAACACGAACGCGCCGTCGACACGGCCTGTCGTCATAAGACGGACGGACGGTGAGCTAGCCCATTACTCACCGTCCACAGGCCCGTGCCTACGTTGGCCGGGGGCCACTGGTTCCCCCCGACGGTGCAAGTGGCGCCTAAACTTACAATGATTAAAATTAGTTTTTCCCGGTTATTGGCCAGCTTAGACAGAGATAGCAAGACGACTTGGACGCAAACCGTGGCTGGTTCCACGAAGCGAGAGATTGCCCAGCAGGCTAGTAAAAAAACCCGGTAAGACTTTCCATTAATTTTTAACTTTAACACGGGGAAAGCAGCTAATAAATGCTAGTCTTAACATAAACAAAAGAAACCATTTGAAAGTCACGAAGTAAGGATCGTATAACAAAAGAACAAACATCGATCCATCCAAACTTTTGATTATTGATAATAGTTGTAATGTATTACTTTGTTCTATTATGTATTCTGTGGTATTATAGAAATTCCAATTTCCCGTGGGGTATGCAGATGGTACAGCGAGCCTGCTATGACAATTACACACACATTTTGTGGTTTCTTTTTTAAACGTTGCCCCTCACTTGGAATTTCGCCTGTATCGTAGGTGCGTTTACAAACATTTAAACTCACATATACAAATAGCCAGACCCAGAACAACTACCAAAATAAAAAAAAATCAAAATATTTTATTTTACATAGGCCTACATGGGCACTAATAAAACGTCTACAGAAGAGGCACGGTTCGGGTTAAATATTAATTTATCTGTAGGCCTTACAAATATTTGTTCCATGCGGGGGTCGAACCCGCGACACGCAGCGCAGCAGTCAATCGCTTAGCCACTGCGCCAACCGTGCCGTCAATGTTTTACGTCCACGTTCATACATCAACTAAAACACGCATGCGGTTAACTACAACAATAAAATATAAGTACTAATTAATGAAGGATCTGGGTGTTGACTTGTATTAACTCCTTAGTAACGTAGGTCTGTAAAAGTGTTTTTTAATTATTTTTATTTAAGAATAACAAAGCGGGAGCAGTGGTGAAAGCCCCGACTTACGAGCAGTAAGCCGTGGGTTCAAACCCAGGCAGGCGCATTACTTTGTGTGATTTATTTCATCACCGCTGCCCTCAAAAACGTTGAAGGAAAACATCGTGAGGCATGTCCTAGAAAAAAAAATCAAAGACCTGTGACATCTGCCAACCCGCACTGGGCCCGCGTGGTGGATTACCACTCACAGCCAACTCCCTCTCATTGAGAGGAAGCCTGTGTCCCAGCGGTGGGAATATTATAGGCTGATGATGATGGAGGATAACAAATAGAGTAAATATAGTTCAAACCTAAACCGTCCGTCTTTTAAACGTAGTTGAATATTTTGCGTCGAAAGTTAAATCTTATATTGTTAAGATTTCAAATTATAAGTAGAAACTAGAATAAAACTTATAAAGAAAATACTTAAAGCTTTCTGCGCTTAAAAATGGTAATGGTATAAAAAACTACAAGATAAACGTCGTTTTAAGCTGGAGAAATAGCACTGCCGTTAGAATTGCTTAAATTCAATTTTCAAATAAATGAGAACCCTTTAATACTTCAGTATACGTTTTCTTGAAAGATCAGTTTTAAATCCGTTGAATGATCTACGTTTTAAACTTTCAATTAGTATAAGAAACACTTTACTTTTCTTTTGATAAAATACTTTAAGCTGCAGATTTGATTAATTTATCAATTTCTGATCCTGAGATCAAATCATACCATACCTAAGTATAATTTACACTCATCTAGTAAAAATTGCAGAGCCTAATAAGTCTTAAATTACTTTACAGGCATGAGTTTCTCATATCCAATACGATAAATAAAGCAATTTTGTATTTTCTTTAGACCACTCTACAAATACATCTTTACTGTAAAATTTTCCTAATTAACAAAATCACGTAAAACGAAAACCTCCACCATCAAATAATCGACCGTTTAATAATCAAAGATTAACATCAACCACGAGTCCACGACACAACGCCCTAGGGCATCGCAGGTTCATTATTAATTATCTAACGAGGTTCCAAGTCCAGGCCTCGATTAACGGCGACATCGGCGGGTTAAATGTCCGTAATCGTCGAACGGTCGTCCGATCAACTTGCCACACATTCTTGTCATTTATACCCTGTGTAGCACAGCCAGGCCTGCATAATTAAGTTACGTTTAAGGCCTGGTTAAAACCCAATGAAATCGGTATAAGATTGGTGGTAAATTGGCCCAATAATCACACTCTATCTATTGACGGATATTATTGAATGAAATTGGATTGTTCTTTCCGTATAACCAGATGTGTTGATGTAAAGTTTATTCCACCAGTTCTTCTTTTCAACTAAAACGAGTTCTTTTCAACGAAACGAACTAGGGCGAAAGACGGGCGTTTTGGGCCATCCTACGTAGTTCTGACGATGAAAAAGTGCTTTGTTTGATGATTTTTTATTATTATACGTGTAACCATCGGGCCACATATTTAATCGGTATTTTTTTTCGAATTCTAATATGTGGCCTCTCATAGGCCAGTTAACAAACTTTGTTAGATAATTTTACTTAATTTTAGTTTAATAAATTGATGCCAAAACACCTACTGCGGTTTCTAGTATTGTTTTTGGCAATGATTGGGAACGGCATAACCAATCACTAATCGTAATGACAGCTGCAGCTTTTAAAATGTCATAGAAAATACTACGTTTTTAGTATTTTCTATGACATTCTATAGGCTGTAGTTTTGCAATTCTTTTCGAGTTGCAAATCGTAGGAATGCGTTCTTGGTATAAGGGTATAAGATGAGAGGTATAAAATTGTAAGATATTTTCTCGCTCTATCGCTTTGATTCGCTTTTTAATTTCGCAAAGTGAACTCTCAGCTGACTTTTTGATATTAATAATATTATTCAATAGCAAATAGTCTAGTCAGTAACAAGTCAATAAAAGAAGGATTTTATTAACTTTAATATCTGAAACCTTTATGTCACTGAAGAATTATTTCTCACAGCTTTTCTTTAAACCCTTCTTTCGCCATTCAAGACTTGTAATAGGAGTGCAGTGATTAAAATAATTAATTTGTAAAGCTAGCTTGCAGATTTAAAAATAGATGACTGTAGCACGTTTTTCACTTTTAATTACTTAACCGTAATAAATTGATGGTCTTTGTGATGATGATTTACACTTTGATGTTATTTAAAGATGACTTGTGGTGGATGGTGCTTTGTGGGCTAGAGGCACAAGAGACCGTGACAAATGGAGCAGCGTGGGGGAGGCCTATGCATCAAAGGACGCGCTGATTAACGAAGTGCAGTAGTTATGTTTTGTTTATTTATATTAAATTGTAATTAGTTTTTCTGTAACAGGCTTTTTATTTTTATTTATTTATGTGGTTGATGATATAACATAATATAACCCGTTTTAATCTCCGAAGGATGTACGTAGTGTAACCAAATTTCGCCTGTTATGTTTAAGTCCCATGTAGGGTGGTCGACATTTTATAGCACTTATAATGCATGTTTCACGCTCAGTTTTAGACAGATGAATACTATAAAAAACCGGCCAGGTGCGAGTCGGACTCGCGCACGAAGGGTTCCGTACCATTATTTATAAAAAAATTGTATGGGAGCCCCCCTTAAATATTTATTTTTTTCTGTTTTTAATATTTGTTGTTATAGCGTCAACAGAAATACATAATCTGTAGAAATTTCAACTGGCTAACTATCACGGTTCATGAGAAACAGCCTGGTGACAGACGGACGGACGGACGGACGGACAGCGAAGTCTCAGTAATAGGGTCTCGTTTGACCCTTTGGGTACGGAACCCTAAAAAAACAGCGTATTTATCTCGAATTTTCAGACAAATATCCTCATATTCATCACAAAAACAAGCTTCATGACTCTCAAACATTTTCTTAATAACTCTAAACATACAAACATAAATTAATACTACATAGTACCTAGTCAAAGTAATTAGCACCCAAAATAATTTCCACAACAAAATATAGGGCAATGATACAGCTTAAATTAACACGACTCCGCTATTTTAATGCATCGCGAATAAACGGCATGGAAATAATTACGGGTACCATGTTTACTGAAATTACTGTTATAAACTTGCATGTAGAGACGCCATTTTGTTTATTTGTTAGACTTAACTATGTTAGGGTTATGAGGGTAGGTTTTGAGGATTCGTTTATTATTTAATTAAATACATAAATATGAAATGGATATTTTCTAGGTAGTTGTGGTTTGAAATCGCAAGATTTGAAAAAATAAATAGGAAAGGCATTTCTGAAATAGGTGGCAATATTAAAAGTGAATAGTGTTTTCCTCAGTTCCCTTTTTTCTTGTTTAAAGACTTGCGTAAAGACTCGTGAACGTTGGTTAACTTAAATTATGGTTTAGCATGCCAACCCTAAAATTTCATTATCATTAAACAGGCATGAACCGATTTTATTACATAAAGTGGGTCATCATCTTCATCTCCTTAACCTTTTTCCCGACTGTGTTGGAGGTGGACTTCCAATCTAACCTTACGCAGCTGAATAACAGAATTTTACTTTGCGTCTACCTACCTGGCCTCCAGGACATGCATTGCCCAACTATGTTGGGTCGGCTTGCAGTCTTACCAGATTCAGCTGGATACCAGTATTTTACATGGAGTGACTACCTATCTGACCTCCACAACCCTGTTAGTACTGGGTAATGCGATACCCCTTGGTAAGACTGGTTGTCAGACTTTCGGGCCACTGACTACAAGTAACGACTGTCAATGATCTAAAAATGACAGCCGGGACCAACGGCTTAACGTGCTTTCCGACGAACGCAGAAAACTCGGTATGTATGGGTGGACACCCATCCACAGACCAACCTAGGCAAGCACGGCTTAACCTAAAGATCGACCCGAGAGGCTGTTATTATTTAGCCAAGAGCTAAAGTCAGGCCAGCCAGGCTTCTGTCAACCATTATTGTAAAATGTACCGAAAAAACAGGACCTGACTGTCTAAGATCTATTATTATACGTTTATTATTAAACTGTTTATTATATTTACAAAAAAAACATGAATGTCTGCTTAATTTACCAATGAATGGCTCGCACACACAGATAAATCCTGAGAGGTTTGCGTAGTCTGTAAATAATCAACCTGTATTTTTTAAATAAGCATATATGAAACAAAAAATAAATGTTATAAGGAAAAATTATGCGCAATTTAGAATCACCCTATGACTTTACCGGTAAAGACAGACCGTAGTACAAAGCCATATTCACTCAAAGGCAAGACATTATTGAATAGTACTCCTAGGTTTCCTGGCTCCCCAATCAAGCCGAACAAGAGATGATTGCAAAATGGAGGATATGCACCGCCTGCACTGCCGTTCATTTAAATTAGGAGCTCCGAGTTCATCATTGGACGTCTACGGGCTGTTACCGTGGCAATAACACGAAATTTGGGACGTTATTTCGTCAGTATATTAGGTAGGTAGCACCGGCAGAAAATAAGACGTAATAAGTTAACGAGGAGTTTGTAAGGATAGTAGCAGATGGGGTTTAAAAAATATATATATTTTCGTGTATGTAAATTAAAAACAGTCTGTCAAACAGGTGTGTGTTTGACGCAGTTTTTTCACAGTTGGCGCAGTAGTTAAGCGACCGACTGCTGTGCTGCGTGTCACGGGTTCGATCCCCCCACGGAACAAATATTTGTATAGCCTACAGATAGTTGTTTCGGGTCTGGCTGCTTGTGTATGTGAGTTTAAAAGTTTGTAAATGCACCCACGATAAAGGAGAATACATAGAGCTTCTTCTAAAAAAAAAAAAGAAAAGTTAGTCACAGTAACGACAACGCCCAATAAAGCCGAACTTCTTTTAAAACTCAAAGTGTTATTTATACAGCCGCCGTATGTTTAAACAGAGCTTTCTTTTAGGGTTGTGAAATCGTCAAATGGGGGTCATTTGACCCCCATTTGACCCCCTCCCCTGTCATACTTGTACTGACTAAAACCCATCCTTGTTCCTTCTTAGCCCTTTCTGTTCCAGGGCCACGGTATCTCTTTCGAACAGTCCCTCAGCCCTGGCAGGCATCGGCCCTATCGGACTCCTTCCTAGTTGCTGACATCTCATTAAGGCGCGCGTGGAGCACGAACGCGCCGTCGACACGGCCTGTCCACATAAGACGGTGAGCTAGCCCATTACTCACCGTCTACAGGACCTAATGGTACCTGCACCCACATTTCGCCAGATGTTTAAATTCTTATGTAAAAGGGGGCGAGTATATCATTGCCATCAACCGGCCACAAATCCAGACTCCGTGGCTGCTACTGAGAAAATCCTAATGGACATTAATATAACCCTGACATTTCGCCCAACTGAATCGAACCCAGGAACCTTATGCTGAGCCGTCGCGTTTGCAACGAAGCAGTCAAGAGATTTCTCATAACTTAAAATACAAACTAGATTACTTTTACGTTTCTTTCTACGATGGTTTAATACTTCCTTTTGAATTCTAGAAATGTTTATTGTATTTCCTCTTAAAGCGCCTGAAAAGCAAGGTATTAGTTAAGGAAAATGAAAATAAACCATAATACGACGTGAAATAGTATAATGTCGCACATAACCTACATTATATATAAATACTCAGTACAGCCTGTAATAGGATTACTAATGTAACAACAAGCTAGTCTACTGGCCTCGAGTTAGAGGCTAGAAAGAAAATGATATCAATGCCTGCTAAGATAAAAATATTAACCTTTAACTTTAACATCACATAAAGTCCTGTAATAAATAACAACTCTAATAGTAAAACTTTCAGTTATTTAAACTCATAGGTATCAGAAGCGTCAGTTTCGGTTCAATATTTCCTTTTATTCGGCATCTTTTACTCGAAGTTTTTTAAACAGTGTTTTTATTTTATGTCTTACCCGCTGCAGGTCATAACATCAATATCTATATTTTAAGCTAGTCAAGTTAACACGTAAAGCTGTAATAATAGCTGTTAAGGGAGATTTTACCCATTACACAAAAAAAAAAAACACACTTTTCAACGTATCTCTAGTACCAAATTAAATAATCTCACAAAGAGAATAACGCATATTTAAATTCATAGGCATAATTTGTGGCTTAGTACTCAAACAAAGTGCCTATTTTATTTTATTTATGAGTACAAAATAACAAAGTCGTCCTTTTTTACGAGAACGTTGAGCCTCAAAAGTAATCCTGTATTAGATTTGAGACAGGTTAGATTGCAATCGTTACTGAAAACCCGTCCTTAAAATCATAAAAAAATATTGTGTGAAACAGTTTTAGATAAAGTTCTAGAAGAAAATATAACGCGTTTGTACTCGGTGATAAATCAAGCTATACATTTCCTGAATAACTTGACCTTGGTTTGTTCGATTTCCCGTACAACGAATAATGATGAAATGTAATTTTTATGAATAATATCACGGTTAATGCACCATCTCTTCTTACCAATTTGTACGCCTACATGAACATGTTAGAACTTTTCTGTATCCCATTATAATCTTGCATGCAATGTTTCATGTACAACATGTTTCAACAAATAAAATTTACTTCCTTACTTACTTAATGAGACCTGGCATAAACTGGTTTTGTACAGCTTGATTGGTTGTCGAGCGTAGTTAGAACTACTCATCATTTGCCTAGCCTTCTTCCCAAACTATCTTGCGGTCGGCTTCCATCCTAACTGGATGCAGCTGAGTACCAGTATTTTACATGAAGCGACTGCCTATCTGACGTCCACAACCCAGTAACTGGGTAATACGATACCCCTTGGTAAGACTGGATGTCAGACTTTTGGTTTCTGACTACTCGTAACGACTATCAAAGATCTACAAATAACAGCCGGGACCAACGGCTTATCGTGCTTTCCGCGGCACGGAGGAAACTCGGTATGTAATAATGGTCACCCATCCACGGACCAACCTCGGCAAGCACGGCTTAACCTTAAAGATCGACCCGTGCGGCTGTTACTATTTAGCTACGAGCTCCTCGTAGTTAGAACTACTACATTTTAGAAAATTACGATACATTACTAATCAGTAGAATCAGTCCCATCAACATTCAAAAAGTGTGCGTACAACCGTTTTAAAAACAATCAGCGTAAACAATCCAAAATAATTACAATTAATTCTCAAAATGGGAGAAATCTTGATGTGCCTCGGTACACTTGACAGATTTAGCTCAAGTGTGATAAAAGAGCCCCATTCTCTATATCCAAAACCGGCGTCCATCTATTTTGAAGTCGGTTAAAAATACAAGGGCCGTTATTTATTTGTGTGTTCGTCTCTTCACAAGCCACTGTTTTGTTTGGGGCCTGTTTTCCGACCCCGTTCAGTTTAATATACTGGAATATTTATGCCTCGTTTCCCTGTCGAAGCATGAGGCATTTTGTCTACGTGGCATATTGAGATCTATGCGCACTGGCTGCTTGAAACACGCAAATAAAATTATGGCTTGTGGATTCGATGTGCACGTTATTTTAGAACAGATAGAAAATTAAATGCGGGGGTTGTAAATGAAATCTATGTTAACAAAATTATATCACTAGTGTTGTAATTAAGTTAATTCTAACCTAACCTATGGTGCGGAAGTTCCATCCTTAGTTTAAATGATGACACATTACAACATGAAATATAATATTCAGTAAAAGGATTTTGAAACCAGCTGCGCAACGTATTCTCACGTGTTTTAGTATGACAAAAGGGTCATATTAAAATTGTACTACATACATTATGTGACTTACTACGTATTAATTAGATTAAATGCAACGATTAATTATTAACAAAAAAAAAATAGAATTTAAAACTTATATTCATAATATCAGTTTTTTTATCCAAGTAAGTTGCATTCCATTTTCCTGATCCCAACTAATTAATATACACTGAAGCAAACACATTGCGACGGTTTGCGTTAACATCCAACATTAACACTCCTGTATCTTGGGCGCCATTACCCTGAGATCAGATGTGTAGACTTCCATACGGAAGCGTCGCCGACACTTAGGTCGGCTGATATGAGTAGCGAGCATTACATACTACGGTTAAAGCTAAACGGACTTTGGAAACATGTTTCCAAACAGAACATAATGTCACGTCTATTTTCCCCGGAGGCTATGGCGGTGAAATGTAATTATAGGAGATACACTCACTTTTTTTAGGTGGGAAATCGCCAGAATAGACCGCAAAATTTAAATTTTCTTAAGTTTTTTTGCAATTTGTCGGTCAGTGTCAAGCTGTATGTTGAACAAAATATGATTTGCGATTCCATGCCTACATCCCGCCCTGTTTGTTTATAAATTGACATCCCGCAGCCTACTTTGGCTTCATCTGTTAAATTTGAAGTACGGGAAAACTATTAATTATATACATGTTTAACATTGATTAAAGTGACACACATACACATATGACATGTTAAGACAAACTTTGACAAAGATAGCTAGCTAAAGGAAGTTCCTTTTTCGAAGATCCGCTAATTGCGGTCAAGAAATTCTAGGATACGATTTGGTGGGTGTTTTCAACTATTGTCTAGGCAACAAAAGGTCGAATTTATTCAAAAATGGATTTGGGAAGGCTCTTAGAATACGGGTGTAAAACCAAACCCATAAAATACTATCAAAACATTAAACGACTAAAATCAAACAGTTTTCGAAATCCACATCGCTCCGTACCCATTTGAAATGGGTTTTTATGAACGAAATAATACAACACAAAACGAAATGGATATTTAACACCTATTGTGTTGTTTATTAAATACCTATTGTCGATATAATAGACAGGATATGAGAGTGTTCAAATTCAATGGGACTCCATTTTATTTGCGAAGAACTTTTTATGATATTGAATTGGTTCCGTAAATATTTATTAGATTTTATTGCGTTTGGATTCTGAGAAATTGGAAAGTGGATCGTTGATCTTTACAAGGTATGGAATTTGGATGCGTATTATAACATTATTTGCGTTAGTACGCAAATTTTATGCAAATAGTATAGCTCCAATTTGAAATAAAAATTGGTAGTTAAGTAGGAGTAAAACGTTGTGTGTGGAAAAACTCTTTTTAATCTCAAAGAAATGTCTCAAACTTCTAACCTGTGCATGTGTGTGTGTATATGTCTACATAATAAATGGTTGTAATAAATCTTTGTTGATTATAGAACTTCCAGCATCAAATAAATACATAATTATTTTCTGTACAGCATGTAACAGAAACGTGGGGTGATTTTTAAGGTTATGAAAAAAAACCAGCTGCGCCATATATTAGGATCAAGTAGGTATTTAAATTATGTAATTGGGACAGCTGAATATCTTTTCGCGTTTAGGATGTTGGTCCTATTGAGAAAGTTGTTTAGTTTCATAGTCTGTACTGTATCCTTAAATGTGACCATATCTATGTTTTACATGCTGTATGTCTTTTTTGTTTCTTTAGATTAGAACAGATACAACCTGATTCAATGACTGACTCATCAACGTCCAGACCCTGTTGCTGAAGCCAGGAATAAGGTCGAGTGTAACAGTTCTCATGGAATGGGGAATATAGGGTGGATGATGGAATTACTGACTTATATCATACCTTACTAAAAGACAAAAACGTAGTAGTTATCGAACATAGGTAATTGAAATTCTCACCCTTTTTTCAAAACGCTCAAAACCAAAGTTCAATTCGGAAACAAACTTGTTTCCAACAATCAAATATCGTGCTATTTGATTTCCGACCCGTGCGTGATTGACGGGAACTGACTGCCGGATTTTAGACTCCTGTCTCGAGTGGAAATGCCTGGAAAGGTCAAACTATAGGCAGGAAACTGTGTTTAGGAAGTAAACCTATTTGAAGGCACGTGTCCGCAGATTTTAAAAATTCTGAATCAACACATTTTTGTAGGAAGAAAGTCGTGAACAAAGCTAGTGCCATTAAGACAATATTTACGATAATAGCCGTCAATTCTAAAGCTAGACAGAAATAATGATTATTTTGTTTGTAGTAAGATAATAATATTCCATTTTCAACGTCCTCATTAAATCTTACAACCGGAGCGGAACAATAAACAGGTGATAAACACTGTTTTCTTTTCTCCAATTCCAAGGCTCCCGAACAAACAAAGATACTTAACAAATTGACACAACAAAAGGGAATTTAACTTACATAAAATTGTTTAGTTAGGACACCTAAAACTGTCACAATAAGCATGATATACCTACAATTTACTTTAACAAATCCTTCCGTACCTTGTTTACTCTATACATTATAGTTCCCTTTCGTTTACACGAGAAGGCTTCTAAAACTTTGAAGGTCAAAAAATATAAATAAAATTAGGATTTCGGCGCCAACTAACAGTTTTTAGGGGTTAATTGGAGTGGAATTTGGGTAAGGGACTCGGAATTCCAAGTTTAAAGGACACTTTCACGACAGTATATTTGGGTCGGTTTTGCCCTTATCAGAATGTTTGTTATTCGCGGTATGTTGGCTGGTTTTCCTAGTGTTAATAAGGTCTAGGTTGTAAGAAGGCAAATATATGTTAGGGAACAGTATTAGGTGGCAGGTTTATTTGGGTTTTGTACACAGGTAAATGTTTGTACCTCTGGCTTATGTCAACGAAGCTCGGGTCAAAGATGGTGTGAATGAAAAGGCTTTGTTCCCAGCATTACATTGTTATTCTACATGCTCTGAATAAACCTGTGTGTTTTTCAGGTAGCTTTTTAATGGGATCCTAAAGCCTTTTAATGGTTTCTAAAACCCTAGATTATTATTCGACAGGGCCTCGTTAGCTAAATTTATCGTTTTTGAATAGCCATCAATTTTCAGTGGCTGAGTTTTATTCATCAGCGATTTAAAATGGCATTTGTAGCCAATGCGTGTCGTATTGAATTTTACTACAAATATCAAACTTAGTCAGAAATATACTCATTTTTATCGTAGTGATCTTAAAATATACGTAAAGTATTTTATCTGCACTCGATGAAAACTTGATAAGGCTAGTAACGAGTGTCCTGATATCCTGAAATAATGTACGGTAGGTAATCAAATTCTGTCGGACTTCTTTTTCAAATGTATGTCAGTTTAGTTTCAGTTTTTTCAAACAAAGTAAGAAAAATACTAAACATATATTTTAAAACATCATTCTGGTTCTGTCATCTTCAAACGACAGGCAAAAAAGTTAACGATATTTTATAATACTTTTTACATGAGTTATAGTCTGTGATACCAATGGACCTAAGTGAAATGTGCCATTATGACCAGGAGAACGAACAGAGTGTCAAAAAAATAACGTTCCTCCAATAAATAACACAAAAAAATGCTTCCCCAAAAACTATAGAGATGATATTTCGTTTACCTTGCCGACCACCAAAGTTTCGCAAAGCCAGTCCGTAACGGAATCATCCTTGTTATATAATAACAGTGCCTGACATTATCCTCACGTATTATCCCAAGGGATACAAAGGTGCTCCTGAATGTTAACATACCGACCGAACAGAATACCTATTTACTTTTAGCCGGGTTTTATTGTCCCAGAGGGAATCGTAGGATCAGAGGGCACATTTCAAACGTATCGCGAAATTTTCTTTTAAAATGCTCTAAATATACATGTATGTGCGTGTATCTCCACATGTACATGTACTTAATTTTCTAAGGTACATTTCTGTGTTTTCGACAAGGAAAACCCCACCCACTGTTTTGTTTTCCTTTGATTCCCTCGGGTGTCATTCAAGAGCGTATGGGATAAACGAAATGAATTAGCAGCAACATGCTCTACTGTAATCAACATTACGTTTGCTATACTCTGTTCATTTTGTGATGATTCATAACGAACATTTTTTTATTTACTTAAATGTTTCACACCGAAAAAAAACATCTGTAAAAATACAAGGTGTCAAAATTCTCGTCAAAATTCAGGAGATTGTCACAAAATACATAAATAATCAATTTAAATTACGTTACCTGGTTAATTTAATTAATAAAAAAACCCTGCTTTTTTGTATTATTTCAGAATAACCCCTTAACGTGGCTTAGGGATTAAGATATTATCGAAAAACTTTTGAGATTGTTTGTATGTGTGAAAGCGCGGCTATAAGGCGAGGAACAGACATGTCGTGTTTAAAACACGGTTGGTTCACACTTACCGATTTCCGTAATTAAGACAAAAATGATTTTATTATTGATTCGGTCGAGAATCATTAGCATAGCTACCTCCTTGAATATGACGAGGATGCAAAACAACAGCTTGTATTTAAGATCAAATTAAAATAGCTTGCGACAATCTTTACAATTTATAGATCATCAATTAATTATCATTTTTATATGTCGATACATAATTCATGTTTGTGGAGCTTCGCTAAATTATTCAATTTTATTGATACTTAAAAAGCCAATTTCTGATTTAAATGCTATTCCCACAGTTCTGAAGCACGTATTTGACATTGAGCGAAAACTGATTTTATCATGATCAATTTTGAAGACTAGTCATTGCAGCTTAAAGCTCGACTAATCCCCTTTTATACACTAGCTAACCCCCTACGTATGTAGGTCACACAATTATTTATAAATAGTTTCTATTTAACAACCTATTCGACGCAATGTAGGTCGGTCAATAATGTGTGTTTAAACCAAGGACTTCATGTTTTATGCACATATAAACAGGGGTTAATAAAGAAAATATTTCTGCACATTACTTCGAAAGTGGCTGTGTTTGTACTAGATGCCGCAGTTTTGCTCGATATTAAGCGACATGCGACAGTTCACTGGTTGCGTGTCACTTCTAGTGTCACGATTCTTTTTATTTGAATTCGTTTGAAGGTAGCATTTGTCAATTAATTTTTTGAAAGACTTTTTGTTTAATACTCAATAGAATTTTAAGTTTATTTCAGGATAAATTCAAATTCCCTAAGCTTTAAGATCCACAAAAAATAACATAATTGAGAATATTGGTACAGTTACATGTACTTATTTCAAAGCCATATTTTTAAACCAACTATTTTCATAACAAACTGTTAAGAGCAGAAATCATTCATGCCTTTTTTAAGTCGAAGATTTCAATGTTAGTCTTCGGATTACCCTACTTCTGATGCATTTTCGCGATTAACACCGCGCTTAGTCAGTGGATTGTTGATCGTATTATAATCCCGAGACCGCCGCCCCGACCTTTATAAGCTTTTGTTTTGTGCTTTCAGGTTTTTATCTCTGTTTGGTAAGGAATAGAGTCTAATAATGAACGGCAAAGCTCTTGTTTATTATGCGAACAAGCGTCAATGGACGGCGAAGAATGGCCGGAGTTTCCCGCTCAGTAGGTGTTAGATTTTACCTGTATTTTTTGTTGTATTTTCCTTTTTGTGTTCAACAATATATCAAACATGGATATAATATATTTTATCTGGCAAGTGAAATAATGCTCCGAAAAATATCACCTGTAATATTTGCCCAACCCGTTTATTCTATTCCGTGGCCAACTCTTCCGCCATTAAAACACTAATTGCTCCTTAATTATGTGTACTATAAAGGGGAAAAAATACTTGTAGACTTGCTCAAAATAAAAATACATAGTGTATATGGCGCGGCAAAAGCCGTAGGGTGCGCCACGTTAGTAAATGAAACACACTACATTCAACATTTTCAAGGGCGAAAACTTACGTACCTACATAGGTAAGAATAATACCAACCTGCTCATTAGTGTTTACAACATCATAATTTTTAACTACTCACCTTAGTTACAAACTTCTTCCATTTATTTTAGTCATAAAAGTTAGAAAGTTATGGCCATAATTTTAATGTACACACATTAGTTGTAGGTACTTTTAATATAATTTAAAGTATAAAGACTGCAAGTCATTAAACCAAGACTAGACGTCCCACTAAATAAACCACACAAAATATAATTTCACAACTATAAAAAATTTCGAATGACAAAAATTAGAAAACAGCAAAAATATTTTTACTAATACCGTTGAAACGACGTGTGACATAAAAGTTTTGGCAAACAAACGAAAATATTTCTAAGATTTGACGAGAATTGTGTTCAGACAACTCGTCTGAAGTAAAATAAAAAATAAATATGTTTTTGTAACATCAAACCCTGTATAAAGCGAGCTAATGTTAGCGCAATATTCGTAATCAAATTGTCACGTTTCTCAAACATAAGTGTTTATTTTTTGTCACATCGTATTTCGCTTTTTTTACCAAATTATATTTTTGTTTGCCGCCTTATTTAAAGTAGAATGTCAACAAATGAGTTTGTGATAAATATTGTTCTATTTAACGTTAATGGCCCAGCACCGTTTTCTCATAAAGATGAGACTTATGCTAATTTATCTTAAGTTAAAATTATTTATGCGTTATATTTCGTTTGATTCTCGCTCTGTCCATTACGGAACCATCTTTATGGAAGAAGATTTATCGCAGTTTTTGCTTCGGGTCGTTTTCTCGAATCTGTTTAGTCACGAAAGGAAAATGCGATAGTGATAGGTACGTGTTTTTTTGGTAAATTGAAACGTTTTGTGCGTTTCTTTAGGCGTGTTGTTTTTAAGTGCTGAGAATGGAAGATTTTAGTATTGTTTAAATAGTTTGTATAGTTATTGAACTACTTTTTTCTAGAAGAGCACAGATCCGAAGATAGTGATGCTTCCTATATGCTCTCATTCAATTTGGACGAAAAGTCTGACCTCGACAAATACAAGCGAAGGTAGGCTATATTGAAATTTGGATGCTCCGAAATTGTCCCAAACAAACATTCAGATAATGGATTAAACCAAACCAAATACAAATATCACGCATCTGTATAATTAAGATAGGTATCTCTATGAATATGCAATGAAACCATTAACCTCTCAGTTTTTGCGCGTTTGATCGAAATCGAATTAAGTGTCAGCGAAGCGCGGCAAAAAATCCTACCTCGAATTCTGGCCACATTGAGAAGAATATCACGCGGGACACAACTGTAATCATCTTTTGTTTGAATGTTATAGAAGTCTAACTACCTCGTTGGTCTAGGCTGGTCGTTGGTTGGTAGTGGTCGCAATCGCGACTGTATTAACGATATTAGCACTGGTATTCTTCATAAACTGAACTAAAGTCGGACTAACCACGCCTACATTCTGCGCAGTTTGTTCATAAATTGACATATAAACGCCTACTTTTCATCTGTCAAATTTGAAGTACTGGAAAACTATTAATTATATACATCTTTATTATTGATTAAATTGACATATGACATCCTTAGCATTGATAGAAGCTGAATCCAACTATGGGTTTGACAAAGATAGCTAGCTAGAGGCAGTACCTTATTCGAAGATCCGCTAATTGCAGCAAATAAATTCTAGGAATACAATTTGGTGGGTGTTTTCATCTGTTGTCATGGCCACAAAAGGACGAATTCGTTCCAAAATGGATTTGGGATAGCTCTTAGAATAAGGGTGTAAGTGTTCAATTTATCAGATCTTCAATTAAACGTTTGGCCTCCATCGTTTTTGCGCACTAGATCGAAAACATGACACAGTGATTATAAAAACACGCAAACAAAAACCCAAGACACCAATATTTTGCGACACATGGAACATAAAAAATCCACCTTTGACACATCGAACATGCTTAACATTAAAATCGCGCAAAACTTTGCCCTCTGAGCATAACTGCCATTGTTTCGTTACTCCACTCCGTCACGGCATGAAAAGGGCTAAATTTGCGGTTGTCACGTTTTTAATTAATTTACGAGTGGGCGAGGCCCTGGTATCACGCATAACCTTTGTCCGCTTGTGTGAAATTCATCAATTAACGTGGCTTCAGTGCTGGGAGCACTTACATTTACATTTTCATCATTGTAAACTGAAATTAGCTGTACAAATAGTGTTAGGGCAATATTAGTTTGATTCAGTTTTGGGTGAGAATAATCGGTACAGTCGAAAGTTCGAATTTTAAAATTTAGGTGAAACTTGCGTATTTCAATGGCTTAGCTATATAAGATCTTATTGTTTTGATATTTTAGAGCATGGCTAAAATCAGCACTTTCGATGCCATCATATTTTAAAACCACGATAAAAAAGAGGAGTGTCTTAGGTTTGAAGTGTATATCTGTGTGTCTGTCTGTGGCATCTTAGCTTCTAAACGGATAAACCGATTTTTATTATTTTTTTCTTTGAAAGGTGTGCTAAATTGTAAAATGTACGTTTCACAAATAACGGATTTTTACGATCCTGTCAAGGTCATGTGGGCGCTAAAATATCTTAAAACTAGTAGTACAGAAATAAAAAAAAGTTACATTTTTATGGAAAATTCCATGAAAAAATAAGATGACTAAACAAAAAAAAAGTTCACTGTAAAATGCAAAGATATGTTACTGGCCACTTGGGTTTACGTCTAAACTTAACAGAAACTTGGAATGAGAGGAAAATCTTAAGTGTATATTCTCGCTAAAGTTTTAAAAGCCAAAAGCTTCCAAACAATGATCTTATAACGTCAGTTAGTTATACTAACATATTGCAATTCTAACTTGAACATGAAACCCTTTGCACCCATAACGGTACTGTATTACCGTTATGGGTGCAAAGGGTTTCATGTAACCCAGTACTAACTGGTTTGTGAGGGTCTGATAGGCAGTCGCTCCATGTAAAATACTTGTGTTCAGCTGCATCCAGTTGGACTGCACGCCGACACCAACATAGTTGGGAAAAACCAGTGTTTCGGTTATAAGATCTGTCCCTACCTTTTCCACCTAACCTAGGCGTAGATTCCTAGGAGGAGAGCAAATAAAAAGGTAGATGCAAAATAAGGAACATTTAATAAATAAAAAAGGTCTAGCTCGGTAGGTGGCCTATACAGCGATTACGTGTCCCTCTTACTGGTCTAGCATTCCCCTGACGTCACAGGCCACTGCTGGAGATGAGTGCTGGCGTGTCGATCGCCAGATCTGGAGGTAGGTGCAGCGGTAGGTGGGCTGACTCGCTACTGTCCACCGCGGGGAAGCGAGTAGAGTAAGGTGATCCTTGAACTTGAAGGTTTGAAGGTTTGGCAGATTATGACAATCACGAGCACCAATAATGCCAGGATCTAATTCGAAACTTTCATTTTAACTTTCTAATGGAATGACGACTAACTTTGAGATAAAAACCAATTTCATAATATGGGTTCCGGAATACGATGCGTTGGAAGGCCTCCCGCTAGGTGGACTGATGACCTGGTGAAGGTTGCGGGGATCCGCTGGATGGGAGTCGCACGGGACCGGTCAATGTAGCGACACTTAGGGGAGGCCTATGTCCAGCAGTGGACGTCTTTCAGCTGAAATGATGATAATGATGATGATGGGTTCCAAAATACATGCGGTCTTGGGTTCAATTCCCAGGCCGGGCAAAGTGTTATAAGGTTTAAGGTAAGGTTTCTTCAAGACTTTCTCAGTAGCATTCTCGGATTTTGGATTTGTGCCCGGTTGATGGCAAACCTTAAATATAACTAGCATAATGTGGTTGCAGCATTAGGTACACCTCTACCTAAAATTTCGGTTTAGGTGTGATGTTATGTTATAGGCTCAAAAATACTACGTTCATAACAACATTAAATTTCAATCAATACAGTAAAAGAAAAGCACTTATAAAGTTGCTCATGACTGTAACTCGTTACGCCTACAAGTAGAATCCGGAACCGGTATAGCTCGAGTAGCGCAGTGACTAAGTGATAAGCTTTCTGCGTTTTGGGTGGCGGGTCAATTCCCGCACAGGGTATTCAAGATTTGTTCCTGTAAATGTTTCCACCGACGAGCATAAATAGTAAAAATAAAAAAGTAAAAAGTCTTCATTTAAAAAAATCTAAAAAGTAGAACTAGTAACGGTAAATGAGCAAACCAACGCAGTATGTTTCCGTTGACGTACATTGGTACGCCCAGTGATAGACTAACTAAGCTGAATAAACAATAACTTCAGGAAATTAACGGAAATTAAACAATACAAATAGCTTTCAAGAGCTACCCAGTACCTTTCGACAGAAACAACCAAAAAGCAATTTAAATTAGCGTCTACCTGAAGAGCAGTACACAATAGGAACAACAAAACAGAATTAAATAATCTCCATCAAAATTTTCGATGTTTATAGCAACAATTGATTCTAACACTTGAGTTAACTAACAAAACAATTGTTTCCTTAACAAAAGAACGTTTCCAAACCGTAATTGGCTATTCATGAGTATTCACAACTACCGCACATGTTGATTTTGTCGGCAACATCAAAGCTTTGTTTGCCAAAGCCTACACTAGCCGCTAGTTTGCCCGCAACTTCATAGAACCTATCAATTTCAAAGGAAACGCTACTTTCATCAGTTGCGTTTATTGTAGCGGAATCTCGTTAAAATTAATGTGTTTAATAATAGTGATCATGCCAATTATACCAATACTAGCTGTCCCGCGCAACTTCGTCTGCGTCACATTTTTGCCGTTTTCGCAACATCTTTCATTGCTGCTCCGCTCCTATTGGTCGTAGCGTAATAATATATAGCATATAGCCTTCCTTGATAAATGAACTATCTAATACTGAAATAATTTTTCAAATCAGACAAGTAGTTCCTGAGATTAGCGCAAGCAAACGAACAAACAAACAAACAAACTCTTCAGCTTTATTATTAGTATAGTATATATATATATCAGTATTAGATTAGATTAATTTTATGTGTAACCAACCGAACCGATGTATGAACGTGGACAAACGAAAGCAAAACCGTTGAAAAAAAGAGGAAAGTTGCGTAAATATCATAACAGGTGACGTTTTGTGGTTTCTGTTAACCCCCATGATAAAAAGATGTGTGTTATGTATGTAGGTGTGGAGCCAACCTCACGACAGGATGACTCTGAAACTGTAAAAAAGCACCTTACTGCTACGACATAAAGGCGCTCTCAAAATCAAATCGTAATCTTTGACATCTGAAGGTGCGCTTAAATATCCGTAAGTAAGATGTATACCTATCTTCATACTGAGAATATGATCAAAAATCACAGAAATATTGGTACTATCAAAAAATCGATTCTAAATAAATACAATTCCATTCTCGTTTATATATTACAACAAGTGAATTAGTAATTCACGTAAAAATATCAGATACCTACCTATCAATGTTTATTTGCCACTTCCTTTCAAAAGAATAATAATTTCGTTCTTAGAACCGAATTGATCATTCAATTAATTTTAATATAATCACGTCAAAGAAAGATTGATTCAAAAAAGGAATGTTTCCCGAGAACATTTTTAAATGGCAAAGGTATTCTCTTATTATTCCACTGCTCATAAAAATGCAACATATTCCTTACAATTAGCATTGGAAGAGAATAAAACGTCTTATCTTATAATTTATTAACTTTGAGGAGGGAACTGGCCACTTTTTTGTATGCGTGCTTCATTAACATAATAGAAGAAAAGTTTAATTGAGTTCCAAACTTGAACTCCACTTGAGTTAATGGAACTTGAGTATTATGCAAGATCGTAACTCGCATGCCGCCCAATTGAACGCTACGGCGTAGTAAAGATTCGTAGCCTCGTAGCGCTATACTCGTAGCGACTGATGTTGTGATTATCCAAAGGCTTCAATGCGAATTACTGGCGAACGTTTTAATTCTACGAGTGAGGCTGTTTGCGTAATTTCTGTTGCCAAAACACGTTGTTAACTGAGCTAAATAGCGAAGCATATGTTAGCCTAGGGTTGCTAGAATTATGGAAGCTGTTTTAATTAAAACACATATTTGTTTAATTTTGAATGTGGGTGTAGTCTCGCTTTTTCTCCACCACAATAAACTGTATACGGTACTATCATTCAAATACGAGTAATTACTTAAAATACATGTTTAGGATACGAAAATATTCAATATTTCCACGTCTACGGTAAATAAATATCTGAAAAATTCACAAAGTAATTTTTAATTATTCATCAGTTACAGACTTTGGAGCTGAAATTGAAGAAAGAAAAGCAATTCAATCGGCTTTAGAATCTTAGCAATAATATTAACTAGGTCATTCAAGTTAATAGTATTTTATATATGCGCTAAGATTGCTAACACCAGTACACTTTTATAATGAACACCAGATAACAATTTTAACACAACATGTTCATGGCATAAACTAAAACTTTAAAACATCCAATTAAACAAGCAATTATAACTTTTATCGTTAAGAGAATAAAACCTATAATTGCACCAAATTATACTAATTATCTACTATGTAATAACATATTAGTAATAATTAAACGCAATACATATTTATTAAATTAAAGCATTGTAATTGCGTAAATATTTAAAATTGCATGCCATTACTTTAAAATTAATTCAAAACAAACACATTAAACTAATAAAAACATCACTACAAATAATAAGCTCGTTAAATGAGGCAATTAACAGAATGTGATAACACTAATAGTCGCAACAAATATTACATATCTAAAAGCATTAACACGCTGTCAACGAGTGTTATTAAGCTAAGCGCCATTACACACAAGCTGCGGATACACCGGTAATTATGTTACTAATAAATCTAACACCAACCTAAATTATCTGAGTTACTGCAGGAAGGACCCAGGAGAGCCAGGAAGCAGAGAACGAGGTACCAAATACCACACATGTTGTCCATAACTCAAAAACTACAAAAAAAATCCAAAACTACCACTATTTTTCTCATGACAAAAGTTCGCATCACTATTTTCACTTTGACAGATAAAAAATTCGCGCCAAAATTTGATAGATCAAAAAAAACTTAAAGCAAGGAGGCTAGATACGCGTTCGATTTTTTTTATTTTAAAAGTTGTTATGTCACGTGCGGTGTCCACGTGGTGACCGCGTGACAGGACGTGTCCACAGTAAACAAGCGTGTGGCCACACTGACTCCGGACGTTCGACTGACGCGACCCAACGATACAAACGCCCCACGACTATTGGTCACGGCACACGGCGAGCCCATCAATTTTGCTTGACGTTTCAATGAAAACCCTTCCTACTTTTCCCTCGAGTAAAATTAGGGAGAGTCTTGTTATAATTAAAAATGTTTATCGATGAGATCGACGATATTGAACTTTAGGGACGGAATTTAAATGGCGGTAAAATATTTAAAGTTTTGAATTTACTCCTTTACCACTTGTAAAGTTGACATAATAACGTTGTGATTGGAATACTTCATTAAACTACCCATTATCAATTAAAAATGTAATTAGTTTACATGAAGTTACAGAAATTTGCCTAACAGGTATTTCTAGCTATATTATCGCCTCTGGATACCTAAATAATATTATGATAAATGTGTCGTCCGGAAAATTATTACAACAGCACATTATTATTCCTTACACGCGAGCAAGCGCCGTAAATAATAATATCACTTCGAGTGGAAATGTTGGGGCATTCGGAAATGGACTTTGAGTCTGTTTTTCATACTTTCGTATACACATATAACTCCTTTAAAATTCATGAACTGGACTAATTAGAACAACAGTCCATATTTATTTTAAAAATTCCAATGAAACATCTGTGAAGAATGTTTTTTTTTTAAACGAACATAGACAATCAATTGAGGCCAGTGTCGACAATTGGGTGTGTGGTGTGTATCGTGGGTGTAGACACTGTTTGATATTTCAAGCAGTTGGTCACAAATTCGGGTGGATGGTTCACGAACACAATTAGATAGAGCAACTATTGCTATTGACATCTTGTATACAAATGGACATGGTAGATTGGATCCAGTCTCTGTTACATATGTACTAGTTACGGAGAAATGAACATGACATAATTGCCGAACCCATATAATATCTTGAAAGGGACAGAGGTATTCTCATCGTACTATCGAATAACCACAATTCATTTACCGGGTCGACCTCCTTATTCAAAAACTTTTCCATAACGAACCGTACCGGTGCGGTGTATAAGTGAATCGAAGGACAAATTAATGAGTTATAATCTTACTTCCCTAGAGACCGAACAGAGAATTTAAATTCAAATTAAAGTCAAATCAAAAAGCACTCTGCTTAAAACCATAATCTTGCAAAAACAATAACATCTTTAAAACAACCCTAAACAAATATACATATTATATGTGGGTAGGTTGGGTACCTATCCAAACCCTTTCTGAGTAAAAAGTACACAAATTCTCGTATTATTTTACCAAATCCATTACTTTGCGTACTTCGGGGAGTTCTTAAGGCACAGCTCGGGTTCGATTGATAGAGAAGGCATATAAAATGGAGACAAAATAGGTTGGTAAGCAAATAGAGATTGAGAGCAAGTAAATTGAAATAAATTATCTGAATTAAACTGTTAGTCGTAATTCTCAAAAGGATTATATATTTTTTAATTTGTATGTTGTTTTCAGTTTGTTAATGGAACTACGGGCCAATGCGTTGTAAAATAATGATATAAAAGATATAATCATAATATTATGATTATATCTTTTAAGAATAGAGATATTTTCATCATCTTTCTTTCCGTCTGGCTTTAATTTGGTACAGTAAAAGGAAAATTAAAAACATTTTTATTTTCCGTAATGTACTTTTTATTCAGTTAGCAGGCTAAACTACGTATCTTCTTGGAAAATATATAAGACTTCGTAGGGATTATTGTTGTGCTAGTCTGATGGCCAACTCGGTACAACGGTAGCGGCATTTTATTCACTTTTCCGTCTTTCGATCAAAGAGGTGGAATAGAAGTTGCTTGGTCTCACCAAGCAAAAAAAAGATAGATTAAAAAAAAACCAAATTTTAGTGTATATTTTACGAATCGACGTTTATACATACATACATACGATTAAACACAATTTGTGTTGGTAAATCAAACCTTAAAATTAAATGTGTATAATTTAATATGTAAAATTTAATGTGTTTCTCATACCCCCCTTTTTGTAGTGTCAGTCGCTACAATAGTAACACTTCACTTGTGCACAATGCGTTCAATGAGCTCTTGCCCGCGGACGCGACGGAACACATACACAAATCTTCTTCCAAGACGAAGTGCAGATAACACGTTGGTATTCGCACCACGAACGCCTTAAAGATGACGTTGCGGTGCGATTCAAGCAGCGGCACTCTTGCCACGTACCTGGTCTTTTGGAGCACGTACTCTACGATGTCCTCCACTCTAGTGGTGTAGTGTAGGCGGGAGATGTACACCGGAATGTTCAGCTTCGCGGCACGAATAGACACGTTGGGCTCCGATGGAGCCTTGCCACAGCGGTTCTTGTTGGTTCGTTGACGGCGCTTCTTCTTTAACACCGTCACGAAACCATCATCAACCCGAGCCAGTGCCTTTTCAGGCACGGGCTTCCCAGCGAGAGCAGTTATGCCCGCAACTACGCTCTGTGTTCTACGTCTGTGTTTCTAAGTATTATGTTCTAGCTCCCTTTAGGTATAGAGGCGTAAATAAAGCCACAGGTGACACCTAATGTCCAAAGTTGCCACCTAAAGACCTGAGTAGTACAAACTTGTACGATTTACAGGGTACAATTGAAAATATAGAAGTTCTGCACTTAAGGAGCGCCTCAACGGGGTCGAACTTTGTTATCACTTAGAAACACAATAGCTACACACTAAATGCTGTAATAAATTATTGAACAATGATATAGTTCAAACTTTTCTGTCCGAAAATTATTGATGAACTTTTACCGGGTAAGCTCGACAAATTTTGTTCTCGACGGAAGCCCTTATTCATAATAAGGATACTTCACGCTGAAATTAGTAAAAGCTAAAAAAACATAAACCTTATATTTATATAAAACAAAGTCGTGTTAGTTACACCATCTATAACTCAAGAACGGCTTGACCAATTTTTATGAAGTTTGTGTTTTTGGATTTGTTTTCGTCCGGAATAGGATAATAATATTATATAAACCTATATCTTTTCCCCATAACGCCACCTGCCACACATTTTTTTTGGTTCCTCACGCATGTGAATTGCAAGTACTAAGCCCGTACTCTTCTGAAGAAAATCACCATTACAAAAAATCTATCAACAGTAATACTGCATTTATGTGGTGATAAAACTCATCATCGTCATTTTAGCGTGGAGTCACCGACTGCTGGGTATTGACCTTCCATTACTTCTGCCACACTTCCTGGTTCCTTGCATCCTTCATCCAGGTGTTTCCCGACTTTAAAAACTGCCAATCTTAGTACTTTTATAAATGCGAAAGTTTGTGCGCCTTAACGCAAACATCAACATATAATATAATCATACAACAACGGGATCGTACTAGCGAGATAAAACGTATCCTATGTGAAACCAAGTTGAGTAGCTTGGTTTCACATAGGATACGTTTTATCTCGCTAGTACGATCCCGTGGTATAATTAACGAACTCCACACAGGTGAAGCCGCGAGTATAAACTAGATTAAAATACGAATGACCTTCCTAAATGATTCTCATTCGATGAAAAAAAATGCCAGGTAATAAAACAACGTCCACATCGCACGTATAAGCAATTTTTCCAGTTCGCCAAAGGGTAATCGATTCTGCTACATATGAACCTGACTTGTTATACAGCTCATTAATCATCCTTCTAACTTTGTACGAGGCTAGCGATAAAACCCGGATTTACTTGACTAAAATCAAAATATATTTATCATATACACACCTACAACTTTTCATAGCCAAAGAAGAAAATTCGGTAAACATTCAGTATTGTGTTTTAAGTTAGGAATGTAAAAAAAGAAAGTTTTGTTTATTTTTGTATTGTATATTTTGGGGTGACATAAATGTGGATATTACGGCTTACGTTGAACCTTCATGGGACAATAAATATCGAATAGTGTCGACATTTCCGTGGATCGTATAATAAATCTAAGCTGGGTATATGATCAATACCAAACACATGGTGGGCAGAGGTACGCTCCAATACATTTTGGTAGGTATTTATAAACTTGTTTTTTATCCCTTAAATAAATGAAAAACGGGGTGAGATTTAAAAAATCACAATTAGGTAATGTAATAAAACAACATTGTAGGTCTACGTGGATTCTGGTAAGACGACGGACGAAAATATTCAACCAAAAAATACAATTTCAAAGCACGCTCGAGTTCCAATTGGGCATGATCACGAAAATTAATGGCAGATATTTTTTACTATTACAAAAACTTCTCACAATACGCGCTAGATTGGAATAACTAAAACTGTTCTTTTCAAGGCAAGAAAGTTGAGTCGATCGTTAGCAGCTTTAAATGTTTGTCATTTACAAGTTTTCAAACTAGATCCAAAGGAAATGGCCAGCAATCACTTTCAACGATCTTCCCTTAAGAGAGTTATGTATTTTTGAATTAAGTACGAATAGTCCAATGAAGACAGTACACACAAATCTGACAGTTTAGTTAGCTTAGCCGCAAGCGCAGCTAATAGGTCATCATATGTCTAGCCATTTCCCAACTATGTTGGGGTCGGCTTCCAGTCTAACCGGATGCAGCTAGTAGTACTTTACATGGAGCGACCTCCACAACCTGGTTAGTACTGGGTAATACGATACCTGTTGGTAAGACTGTTTGTCAGACTTTCGGGGCACTGACTACACTGACAACTATTAAACATCTGCAAATGAGATCCCCGTGTTCGGCAAATTTTATGGGGTTTTCTGTGGGATTTTTTTCAGTAAACGACAACAGACCGCTACATGGAATTTATATCATGGTTAATGAAATGTGGTCAAATAGAATATTTCTTTTCGCTTTGAAAATGAAGATATGATGTTACGAGTACTTTACGCCATTCAAATTCCGATACCAATTTATCAGAAATCGTGAAGCTGGAAAGCAATCAATGAAATACACGCTTACCGAGTGGTCTAGCTAGCAATCACGTTGAATCAACCAATACAGAAGGTGGTTCCAACGATGATAGTGGTTTATGATATGAAATCAATTTATGTTTGCAACAGTAGATACGTGAAAATGGGAAGCTGGCATGGAAGTCCACAACCCCACATGTATAATTTGTGGCCGCAGGCCAAGCTTCCCCTTGTCTGATATGAAAATCTTTATTTGCATTGTAAATGTAAATAACGCTAATGAATAAAGCATACGCTTGCGGCTTTAATTTTGTTGAATGGAAAAAAATATAAAGAGCAACTGTGTTTATTATGTTCTTTGAATACTAACTTCATTTTACTCACATAAACATAGTAATGATTTCGTGTCTCTATTTTTTTATTTATTTAATTCGAACACAAATGATTCATATTGTTGTTGGTAACACTAAACTATGTTAGTAACATTTCTTATTAAAAAAAATACAAATAAAATAAATCAAATCAAATTAAAACTAATTTAAAAACCGATACCTATAACTAAGTCCTCTTCTTGCTGCACCAGACCTGCAGCTGTGCGTACGGGTCCAGTACCCCAGGAACGGGCAATCAGGCTTGTCCACTATCGCCTTTAAAATTCTGATGGTGCTCCGAATCATTTTCATCAGGGATGATGTTCTCTTTCGCATAATTGCTTGAAAGCTATCTGTATCTGCTTTGGCAAAAATGCCCGATGCGCTTCAGAATTGCGGGAGCCCCAACAGCACCCTGAAAGCGTTATTATACTGTACGCAAAGATAGTTGTAGGCGTTCTGCGTATGTCTAACTCACAGACTGCACGTGTAAAATGACTGGCAAAACGTCTTGAACAGTGTGAGTTTCACTTCTTTAGTACATCGTGCAAACCTGCGGGCCAGCATATTACATCAGATCGACAACGTTCTTCGCTCCCTCTCTATGTTACTGTCATCATTTAAGTCCTCATTCACTATATGGCCAAGGTACCTTAAATGCGACACTCTATTTAGTGGTACACCATATACATGGTGGCATACAGGAGGAACTGTCTTAGGCTTCTTAGTACCTACCCTGAACACCATCAGCTCACTCATTCGTACATTGACCAATAAACCACCACCCCTCACAAACGGCAAGCATCTGTCTGAGTCCATCAATCGAGGGACTCAGCAGCACCATATCATCTGCATTACTTATACTATTCATTACTTTACCATCAATAGAGCATCTGATACCAGTGCTACTGAGTTCCTCAATCAAATTATGGACATATAGACTGAAAAGCGCCGGGGAAGATAAACCTCCCTCTCTCACCCCGCAACCAATCCAACCCATACGCCGCCGATAGAGCACCCGACCATCTGACCTGGTTGATTTGATGGCCATCCTAGTAGTTTAGGAGCTTAACGAGCTCATTTCGAAGACCTTGCTTGCGCAATTTCGCCCATAAGATCTTATAATCAACCAAAGGTCAAATGCCTTGGAGAGGTCCGTGTGTTTGAGCGCCAGAATAGCAGTTTCCGTTGACAGCTCTGATCCAAAACCGAACTGTGCATCATATAAATTGAGCTTTCCAGTCACTCTCCGCTCAAGCATACCGTCAAGAACCTTTGCTGTTACAGTAGCTATCTATATTGGCCTATCATTATCTTTGTCCGAGACATCGCCGGTCTTATTCTTGACTATGGGCACAACTATCGTCTTCATCAGATCAGTTGGTAGATACGAGTGCCTCACACAAAGGACTTCCTTTCAATACCCCCACCGATGTATCCACAGCAGATTTTCCAAATTACAAAAAAAAACAAAGTCGTCATCCAAACTACCAAGTACTGTCAACTCATGCGGCAACAACCAGGTTTTCTGCAACGCAATGACATCCACAGACTTACAGAGGTTTTGTATGCACACGATTAACCTCTTTAGAGACTTACAGTTATAACTTAGAAATCTAGTGAATAAATTACTTTCATTTTTGTTTTGTTGATTACATTATAGATGTGAAAAGGAACGTGAACATCTTCCCTTCAACCCAACAAAACGATTTTTCAAACTACTCCGTTGTACCTTAATCCAGCCTTCATTTGGCGACTTATTTTTCCACTCACTGCCTTCTCGCAAAACATCTGACAATTGTTTACACTTTTGACGATCAGGAGTCGATAACCTATAGGTTAACACGCGCCAATATATATCTCCGATCGGCGCCGCAGCGGGCCTCATTGCTCCGTCCCTTGTTTCCTTTGTCGCCGCCGCTGTCTCTGTCTCTGTTGCGCAGACGTCACTCCTTGTCGAAACCACAGTCGGGGCCTACACGCGCTCAACACTTCTACTCCCGCAACCGGCTTCTCCATTCGTGGGCTGCGTGTGCGTTGCCGCCAACGAGACGACACTATTACTATTCTCATTTATTTATTTCTGTACATATAATTTACATTTTTATTAATGGTATTATTGTGCCTCTCGCTTACACCTTCATACCTGCCTATCGTTTCAGTCGCTGACCTCTCAGATACAACAAATAGTCAAAATACATGGTCTTCAAGTCCGGTGCTAGGCGTCCCTCCACCGTCCCTCCTGTTTTACTGAACGGTGTGCAGCTGCATAGGGTGCACTCTTTTAAATACCTGGGCCACTTGGTGACGGACAATTTGAGGGACGACGTGGATATGGAGACGGAACGCAGAGCATTGTCGGTTCGGGCTAATATGTTGGCACGCCGGTTCTTCCGATGTACAGCCCCAGTCAAAGTCACGCTGTTTTTTAAGCATATTGCATGTCGCTGTACTCAGGGAGCCTGTGGTTCAGCTACACCCTTAAGGCATACAATGCTCTGCGGATCCAGTATAACAACACGTTTAGGGTGCTGTTGCATCTGCCTCGGTTTTGTAGCGCGTCATCTATGTTCGCTGAGGCTCGTACCGACAGTTTCAATGCTGAACGGCGTAAGAATGCGGCCTCGCTGCTAAACAGACTCCGTGGCAGCCCCAACGGCATTCTGAGCGCCATAGTCAGGAGGCATGACAGCCCGTTGGTGAGGTGTCTAGTCACCTGTACAATGTCTGTGTTTTCAATTAAGTACTAACATAGGTTAAGAATATTGTTACTAACGCAATGGATCTTTGTTATCTGATTAAATAAATGAATATATAACATGTGTTAGTAGGCCAACTGGACCACTCTCATACTCAAAATTATTGTCAAGTAAACAGGCTCTTCTTCTACGATTTACATGAATATCCAGAATTGCTTTATATTTTCATTTCATTCATGTCCTCCCTGGTGACGTATTTTTTTTTTAACAGTCACGTGTTCTTGCAGTTTAATAATGTATCTCAAAAGCCTAGTAGCACCCAGGTGGTCGAACGTTACTGGCGGAAGTTTATGGAGATGTCTAGCTACAAAAAGCAGTAACTCGGGATCTACTTCCTTTATTAGCGCAATGATATCCTCGATGTCTCTTCGAGTTTTGCCTTCTTTCCTTCGCTTCACTTTTCAGTGAGATTTATCAACTGGCTCGAACAGCAATTACTTTGTAATTGTAATTTCATTTTCAGTAAAAGCCAGCCCATAGGCGAATCATACTGCCCTCATTCATGATTGCCGCCTTGTTTTAAATGAAAGCGAGCAACTCATTAATTACGACGTTGAAATCTACACTTCGACATTGTCACTTAACAAGATCAATGACCGCTCGATATAATAACATAAATATAATGAGGTTATCATAAACCTTAATAAACAAGCCAATAATTATGTATAATGACTTCACTTTTCATCCATAAAAATAACAAAAAAATATTTGCTTAACCATTTCCAAAAAAAAGCCACACAAATCAAAGCTATGACATTTTTTTGGCGTGAAGCAACCTCCACCTCTACCTTATCGAGACCCGTTAAGCAGATAGGCATCATATTCAGAGGGTTGAATGCTCCTCAAGTCAACGCTCGAGTCTTTCCGGTGCTCCAGTGAAGCCCTAACGACTCGAGCCGCCCTAAACATACGTAATATGACGTAATCTTTTGTGCAAAAGGGTGGAGGGCTCAGAGGGAACAATCGTACGTATGGGGAACTGTGTACCTGTAGACACCGTTTATGGTTTTATTTGTTGCGGTAAAAGAGGTTTTTATACGGTTTTAGTTCTGTATCCTTTCAATAAGTAGGTAGGATTGAACAAACACTTACTTAAAAACTGACTTTTATTGCACTGCTTTTAGGTCGTTTTTTTTAAGTGTAAAGTTGGTGAAAATGACAAAAGTGAAACTACACATTTTCACCCATTTTTCACAAAAAATTGTTACACAATTTCAACCTATTTTTGTTAAAACAAATAGAGTTGTGGCTTTAAAATTGGAAACCAGCGAAAGAATTGCGTCACAACGTACTTACTTGAACGATGTGTGTTAAAATAACTTATTAGGTCTATCTAATTTATATTATTAATCACATTAATTTCTACAATAACAGCTAAGTATCAGATCCGTATCCACTAAGTTTGAGGTTACTGTCAAAAGTCACTTAGATAACTTGGTTACGCATTCGGTAAAGTACTAATTGTTGATTCAATCGCTTATCTTTAATAGAAATAAATAATATTAAAGTATCTGGCCTTAATTTTTTTTTAAACTGTTTTTTTACTGAATTTATAATATGTGAAAGTGTAAATACCATAAACGTTACTTATAACATAACGCCATTTGTTTAAATTTTTGTCTAACTGTCTGTTTGTTCCGATTAATCTCCGAAAAGCTATACGGATTTTGACGGGACTTTTATTCGCAGATAGCTGACGTTATAAGGAGTAACTTAAGCTACTTTTATTTAAGAAAAAAGATTAGGGCTCCGTGCAAAATACATAAAAACCATGAAATTATTTACAAAATCAAACTTAAATAGGGAAGTAATATTTTAAAAATAATTTCACGCGACGAAGTTCGCGGGAAACAGCCAGTACTAAAAAAAATATATGATACAAAATGACTGCCATATTGCCCTTTGAATTTAGTTAGCAGACGATACCAGTAGACCGATTGTCAGATTTTCGAACGTAGGTTGTTACCGGTATGTCCCATCATTCAGGATTTCCTTTTTAACTGTAAACAAGCAAAGATATAATATTTCAAGATCTAAGCTGCTGTGGCCAAGATCAGTCCATAAAAGTCTTGGTACATTTATTTTACTTGGCCAGCTGGCCTACCATGACGTCTTAAAGCAGTATTGTTTTACTCTTATTCCAGTATGGGATAAAGACGGAGCTATACAGTATGTCTAGCGCCATCTCTTTCCCACACTGGAAAAGGAATAAAACAATAATGTTTTTAGACGTCATGGTAGGCCACCTGGCCAAGTAAAATAAATGTACCAAGACTTTTATGGACTGATCTTGGCCACAGCAGCTTAGATCTTGAAATATTATATCTTTGCTTGTTTTTATCAAAATCAATGTATTTCTAACTAGCTTATGTCGACGGCTTCGCCCGAGATACGTTCGGAAAATTACCCACAGAATCGCATTAACGGGATAAAAAGCACCCTATGCGCTATTCCGAGCTAATAATAGCTTGGAATAGCGCATAGGGTGCTTTTTAGGGTGGGGGGGTTTCTTTGGTATTTTTTTTAGGGTGCTGAATGTATCTGGATGCAATTTGTCAGAGGAGATAACTCTTCTGACAAATTTTATCCAGATCTATAGTAGTAGTTTTTGCGTGAAAGAGTAACAAACATACAAACATACATACATCCAGAAATAAATCCTCACAAACACATTCGCATTTAATATTCATAAAACAATTAAACTCGATAATACAACAAATTATATAAGGGTACCAAAAAACTCTTCTTCAACGCTCAACGCTATCAGCTGGTAATGTGCCCAAGAGACTGGCGGCGTTGCCACATTGTATGGCAATACTTAGCCTTATTTTTAATATTAGTAGGATTTACTGAAACTTCGTTCTAATAAAAATCCTAATTTATCTTCTCACTGTACCTACTTCTTCTTACTATACACGTAGTTGTCAAAGTCAAGAGCTTTTTGTCAGTCAGGATGTTACGAAAATATTTTTTCATGGAGCTAGGTATTCCCTTAAGAACAAAGAAAAAATAATAATGTATGGTTAAATACACAGAAAGGAAGACCAATATTTTTCTTGTACTAACACGTTTTATCTCCTTAGGGATGACTATGTAATTGAATAAAGAAAGACTATTCTTGTAGATCTACATATTCTGCTGAAATAATATTATTTCATTTTCCAAGACATAACACTCGTATTATTACTTAATTGTATATTTTTTTAGTTTTTTTGGCACAGATATGGGTAACAGGGATATTGGCAGAATATAAATTGTCCTGACTCGTTGGTTAAATGGACGCAAGCACAGCTGCTGAACGTGAGGTCTGAAGTTCGATTCATAAGTAAGACAAAGTATACATATTACTATTTAGATTATGCTACAAGTTAATTATTATAAAACGTAGATAAGTAAACTATGTTTGTCCGACCTCGCCGTCGTTTCCGACCTCGCCGTCGAGGTCCGTCGCGACGTCCCGATCCATGCCCTCCCCGACCCTCACTCGTGCCAGCCCGCGATGCTGTGCCAGTAGTTTTAAATCAGCCCCTAAATAATGATATCATTCAGATCCAGCCTGTCCCCATGCAGTCTTTCCCCAGCAACGCCCTGAGCCGAGGCTCGTACCCCACGGGCACCCCCTGTGGGGTACGAGCCTCGGCTCAGGGCTCAGGGCGTAATCGGTTAACCAGAGCAATCGATTTTGATGGATTGGTGTAGAAATAGCAATTAGAAATGTTGAAGCAATTTGAAGTTTGGTTTTGATAAAAACAACAACGGATTGCCATAATACATGTGGATTTATTTAGTAAGCGGCGTAAATATGGTGAACAATTAAGAAAGTACCCACGCCCTGAGCCGAGGCTCGTACCCCACAGGGGGTGCCCTTAGCGTGTAGTCGCTTAGTTTATGCCCTGGCTGGAGGCCTTACTCTTAAGGCACCCACAGGATAGTCCGGTTAAGCAGACGACAACCTCCTAGGTTGAACTGCGAGATGCTATTCACAAAAAAAAAAAAAAAACTATGTTTGTGTTTATTGTAACCTGTTTGTGTTTATGCAAGTAACTATGGTAAGTTTTTATGATGATAAGGTATGTTTTTATTTATTGTACTATTATAAAAAATTTAGTAATTGAATAATGCTGTTGTTTTGTATTGTTCTATTTTTTTTGTAATTCTTAGTACATTGTTTAATTAGTTATAGTTGTTTGTTAGTTAGTCATTGTTTGGTTAGTTCTGAACTAACGCATTATGGTAAACCCTGTAAGAATAGTTTAAGGTGTTATAAATAAATAAATAAAGATTTGGGTTTTCCCGTCACCAAATTTTTCAGTGGCAACCAGAAGTCTGGATTTGGATGATAGCAGTAGGCTTGCCCTCTTTGACATGGGACTGGCTCATAACTGGCTAAAGGCTACAATATATACTATTTGTAAGGTCCTCTGTATGGTGTCAGACGTAAAGAATAGCACCATCCCATATATTCCCGTGGGTGTCGTAAGAGGCGACTAAGGTACTTGCAAGAGAATGGGCAGCAGCGTTCTCTGTGCTTTTGTAACAACCGTACTGCGGTCGCCAACCCGCCTGCCAAGCGTGGCGATTATGGCAAAACCCCCCTAAATGTCAATGTGACTTGGGGGAGGCCTGTGTCCAGCAGTGGACGTCTTTTGGGCTGAAATGATGATGAATGATGTAAGGTACTCTATTCGATTTTCTATTTGACAGCGTCGATGTTCTAGCGGTGGCAAACTTGACTGAGTCCTGAGTATGAGGTCCAGAGTACGGTTCCCTGGTCGGTCAAGAGTTATTGGGATTTTCTGTTAGGAATTTCTCTGTGGCGGCAAAGAAAACTTTATTTGTGCCCATTTGATGGCAATAGGCTCGCTCCTGCCTAACCCTTTGGGATTACAGGAGTAATGTTATGTTATTTGAAAGATACATTTATGTCAAACTCTTTGATCTAAACAGGTTTTATGTAAATAGGTAAAATTAAGGTTTAAAAATGAGCGAAATGAGTCTGACTCATGTAAATAAAATTTAAAGTAAGCCTTAAAGTCATTTAAATGTCTGTTGATATCCAACATTTTTAGATTTTTTTTAAGTGCTCAGTATTTTTCACTAAACTCAATTTCAGTTTCAAAAAGTTTATAAATAAATCTGAAAGTACTAAAAGGGACCTCTAAATTACCTCTGCAGTCTTACAAGCAGTAACTTGTTATTTTAAATCTTGGTTACTTAGGTCATGAACTCACGCCCTTTGTTAAGTAAACTAGAGCTGTTATACAAAGAATCTGGTTAGCTGGATATCTAAAACACGGTGTAAGGAATATCATGACACACTCAGACTTTTATAATGGAGTATTTGATTACAAAAGCCAAGGTTTTTTTTTGGGTATAACAAAATAATCTGCTGTTTATAGAAATCATCAACGCTGCGTAATCAATGTAGAATCCTTTATAAGCAAATTATAAAATATGTCATGATCTCCCTTGATGTAAGAGAAAATATGTCCCGACATTTGTATATTAAAGCATGTATATTTTTTAGAATTCGTCATCATCATTCTCCTGCCGTTATCCAATCCAATTTATTTGGGGTCAGTGCAGCATGTCTTATTCTACCATACCTCTGTATTACTCAACATCTCAACAGTTACCTCCTCATCATCCATATCATCATTTACACGATCTATCCATCGTTTCTTTGGTCTTCCTCTACTCTTACAGCCATCGACATTCATACTCAACATTTTCCTCATTCCACCGCATCACATGTCCATACCACGATAACCAACTTTTCAGCAACCGAACTTTTCAGTCACCGGCGCATCATCATCATCATCATTCATCATTTCAGCCCAAAAGACGTCCACTGCTGGACATAGGCTTCCTCCAAGTGTCGCCACATTTTGGAGGGTTATGCCATAATCGCCACGCTTGGCAGGCGGGTTGGCGATCGCAGTTCGGTTGTTACAAAAGCACAGAGAACGCTGCTGCCCATCTCTGGCAAGTCCCTTAGTCTTCTCTTACGACACCCACGGGAAGGTCTGGGATGGTGCTAGTCTTTACGTCCGACACTATACAGTAACCGGCGCATATTTATTTAAAATTTAAACCTAAATTCTGCAAAAACAATTTCCGCGTCATATAACATGCCAACCATTACAGAAACAACTATTTATAATTTATATAAAACGAACAACAAACTATTTAAAATATATATTGATAAAACGTAAATTAAACTCGGCCATGATGACTAGGTAATACAAAAATATTTAAGCGTTCATCAACTGGAAATAGGTTACACGTTGCTGGCAACGTTCGCAGCAAATTGTTAGTGCTGCGCATTACTGCAATCTGTGGGCATTCCCCTTTATGTGGGGCGACTTCATCAAATTAATATTTATGGGCTTCTGGTGTTGGTATTACCTTTAGTGGGTAGTATGTTTGTAATAAGTAAGGTCTTTTAGGGGACAGCTATTTTTCGCGAGAAAATAATGGTAAGATCGGACAAATTATATAATTATGTTAAAGTCAAACTGTTGATTGGATAAAACCTCTTTTGACCGTTGTCGGTCAAAACCTTTATTAACTCAACTTGCGTTTTCTAAATCAATAAACTAATAAACTAATATTATCTAAACTAATATTATAAAGAGGAAAGATTTGATTGTTTGTTTGTATGTTTTCTGTTTTTGCATTGAATAGGCTCCGAAACTACTGGTCCGATTTGAAAAATTCTTTCAGTGTTAGATAGCCCATTTATCGAGGAAGGCTATAGGGTATATATCATCACGCTACGACCAAAAACAGTGGAGCAGCAATGAAAAATGTTGCGAAAACGGGGAAAATGTGACGCAAACGAAGTTGCGCCGGACAGATAGTCTCTAATAAAAATATGTTCTTTGAGGTTTGAGAACGCCTCAGTTATAGAATTACTACAACACGATGATATACAAAGAGTAAAAAAAAAATCTACGAACTTAATGAGTTTCTAAGTAAATGTTAGTTATTTTTAAAATAGTTAAAACCGGTCAAAATTCAAGTAGTTTTGATTATTTAACAGTTTTAACTGTGACATAGACAAACCTGACAAATTCACCACCAAATGGAAAAATAGAATTTATTTTAATTAATAACATACCTAACACGTTTGCAAAAAGGTTGCTTTAACTACCTAACATTTCGATATTTTTAAAACATAACCATGCATAAGCAAGCAGCACATCACTTGAAAGCCTTACGACTATCTGGCATGTAAACCATGTTTGTTCTGAAGTGAATACATTAACTTCAATAGTTGGGCTATTCAAGTGAAAAATGGAATTTATTTTAATTAATAACATACCTAACACGTTTGCAAAAAGGTTGCTTTAACTTCCTAACATTTTGATATTTTTAAAACATAACCATGCATACGCAAGCAGCACGTCACTTGAAAGCCTTACGACTATCTGGCATGTAAACCATATTTGTTCTGAATACATTCACTTCAATGGTTGGGCTATTCAAGTGAATGTATTCAGAACAAAGTCCTGAGGATAACTTAAGCAAGCAGAGGAATGAATTTAGTTATCTAATCGGTCAACTATGATAGTTACGCTCTGGCAGGCGAGACATAGACAGATAAACACGGATTGTTTAGTTTCTACTAAGAGCAAAAGATTATCAATTTATTAATAAAATATGACTTGACTGTATTAAAAGAAAACTTTTTTTACCTCATCATCTTGCTAGCATTTTCCCAACTATGCCTGGGTCGGCTTCCAGTCTAATTAAATGCAGCAGAATATCAGAATTTTGCATAGAGCGACTGCCTATCTGACCTCCGACCCAGTTGGTACTCTGGTAATAATAACAATAACAACAACAAAACAACAACAAAAATGACAATGTGGTAATGATAATAATATCCCTTGGTAAGACTGGTTGTCAGACTTTCGTTCGGGTAACTTACTACTTGGAACGACTGTCATAGATCTACAAATGACGGCCGGGACCAACGACGGCTTAACGTGCTTTCCTAGGCGCGGAAGAAACTCAGAATGTAATGAGTGGTCATCCATGCACAGACCAACCTATATTCGTAAATAGGTAGTTATATTTTTTTTTTAATTCCAGCTGCATTTTCAATACGTTCAAAAACCAACAAGAACCACATAAGCTAGTCAAAAGTACGAGTTCATTTGCATTCTAACCTTAAAAAGGTAACAAAACCACACATTTTCCCTTTTGCGTTAAAGCGGTAAACAATGCAAGCGAAGTGTGGCTAAACAAAAAGTTGAGACTTGGAGTAGTTTCCGCCTTTCTATTCAAAGCCAAAAGTCACTTCTGAACGTGTTCAAATTGTATGTGTGGTCGAATTGTACGAGTGTTTAAATGTAGATGTGGTGGAACTATTTCTCGATTGGAGTTTTATTTTATTTTGGCCCTTGTTTTCTTTGGGAGATACATATCTGTTTGAAGGCCTCTTTCTTTAACTTATTGCCGGTTGATGACAATAGGCTCGCCCCTATTACATTGGACTTAAAACATAAGTGGCAAAATGTTGATTTAAGTACTTGTTAGGTATGTACCCCTTTGCCTAAACCTTCGGGGATTAATTAGGCGTAATGTTATGTTATGATAAATAAAAAAGTGAATAGAGATATTTCGTGAAAATATTGATTATTTAAGTAAAGAGACCTACGGGGATTAAGCACTCGTTACTTTTGTAGCCTCCCAATCAGTTGTACAGATGAGTGAGTTGTAAAGGTGATTGAATTCTGCGTGGTTTCCGAGAAAGAAAACGTATCCTTTGAGGTGTATATTTTTGCCCAAATAAAAACGGGATTAAGGAATGTCGTAACTCGTAAACCCGGGTCTATTTCTAAAAATCTATTGTACAAAAGGTACGATACCTTTTTAACTCCCGACGTTTCAAATATTTATCAAGTGGTATTCTTATCAAAAGGACTATCTGACCCACGCGACATCGTCTGCGTCACAATTTCTTCGTATTTACATTTTTCATTGCTGATCCACTCCTATTGGTCGTTGCGTGATGTTGTATATCCTATGACCTTCATCAATAAATGGGCTACCAAACACTAAAAGATTGTTTTGAATTCGAATCAGTTGTTCCCGAGATTAGCATGTTCATACAAACAAGCCAACAAAATGTTATTAATATAAATATAATATAGATAGACAGTAGCTTTCTTCTGTTCCATCAATAATCTGCTTCCGCGAAACTATTGGCTAAGCTTGGTATGTTCAAACTGATTAAAATCAGTACCAATATCAGTGTTTAAAATGGAGCGAGTGGCTGTCTGAAATGCTACGTCTCACGATACCTCTTCTTGGTAAGATTAGTTAACATCTAAACGTGTTTTCACCTAGCACGAAGAGGTCTGTTTACAATAAATGACAAGAGTTCCAGATCATGTGATTATTGATGATTATTTAGACACAAGCTCGTCCCAAAGAAAGTAGAGATTCTTAAAAAAAAATAACTGATTCGCAAAGGTCATTGCGTAAACCCTTATTCGCAATATCCACCTCAAATAGTTCAAAATTGGATGATGTACCATTATAAATGTGCAAGTAAAACCCGCTACTCATTAACTCGCGGTAATCCCCTGATGATCGTTGAAACTCGCAAGTAAAATATTCAAGTTCCCACATTTATTACCGGGAACATTTTACGCAATAATTAAAGTTATAAACTTACTAAAAACTATTATTTCACAGCTCTTAAATAGCCTTCAATTTAAAGTGTTTTTGTTATTAAGTCGAAGTTTTGGTAGTTGTTATGAGAATATCAATTTACTTTGTATGTTTTGGTTGGATATCAAGTAGGCGGCCCAAGCTTGGTAATAGTCATCTCTACAGAATATTGGATATTAGCCATCGAGGTAGGAGATATATTATAGTGAACAAGTGGGTGCGTACAAGTTACCCTCTCTCTTCCCTTACTCGCATAGCCAGATAGGACGGCAATCCGACACGAACGCAGAGAGATCAGGCGCAGGACCAACGGCTTAACGTGATTTCCGAGCGGCACGGGAAAACTTTTTTGCCATCAAGACGCTAAGAAGAAAACCTGTGACCTTCGAATCAGGTCATAAAAACAATGTTTTCGTTGCTGAGGCGCCAAAAACAACTAGGAAAATTTTCCTCTTTTTAGGGTTACAAAGAATTCTAAAAGTTTTATTATCAAAACATCACTAGCCCTTGTTCCAATCGAACGTTCCGACTACAAAGCTGTCTGCAATTTAAGTCTACAGACAGATTTACATAATAAAATGCGAAATCTGTTGTTTCAGCATCAACAAAATATTTACTGAAGCCCTTTTTACAATTTCCGCTGAGACAAACAAGAGAAAAATCACGATATTGTAGTCACAGACTGGGGTGCTTCAATAAAGCGTGGAAATTTCGCGCCTTGGAAAGGCGTATTTTCTTATAGAAAACTTATAAATATAAACTAGTTTTTTTATCTTGTGAAAAATGTGTGATTTTTGATTGATTTTGATTGAAACACTGGTACAATTATGATACACAAATGATGGCAGCCATACAAGTAAAGAAACATATAAGTCGTAAGTCTTATCAGTGGTTTGATGCTACAAAGTTGGATTCCGCCATATGAGGCCCTCGGTGCACGTTAGAGGGATATCGACATCGAGTGTCCATAGACATACTGCGTCATAAAATTGTGTCTATAGCATCATGCCGTTCATTTTAATTGATATTTCATTCGAAACTATGAAACATTCAAGAAGGATCAGGTATATTTCGGAATATAAACGGATTTTAAACTTAAATCCAGGTTTTAAATACACCAAGGCTGCGGGTTGTTCGAAAGAGATACCGTGGCCCTGGAATACAAAGGGCTAAGAAGGAACATGGATGGGTTTTAGTCAGTCAAGTCTGACACTCCCTTCCGCTCCGCCCAGAGCGGGAGAAGTCATTTGATGATTTCCCATCCTAAAAAAAAGGTTTTAAAAACAAACAAACAAAGAACTGCTCTTTTTACTATGCTACGGGCAAGCTACGGCGTAGCCCGCACTGTGCTACGCGGGCGGCTGGGACACACAGCGACACATCAAGCAATACATATCCAATATAACTTGCCTCGCTTTGTATGAGCTTCCTGTACAGTGAGAGATCAGCGTATACTGGTTTTTAAAGGTTGAGTGGTCGTCGGGCATACTGGCCTCGATCCTTTCGGCACGTATTTGGAAGCTTTATTTATGTTATAAATTCAAGCTGATCAATTCGTTTTCATTACTTTTGGGCGTTTATAAACCCCAATTTTTCATTGTCCTAAATCTTCCAATGTCTTGAAGAAACATTTTGTATTTATGAATGGCTCCAAATGCAAGGCAGAAATATGGGTAGGAAAACCGAACATTCTGTAGTAGGAAAATAAAAGAAAAGAGGATTATTATACTAATATTTTATGTTCTTACACCACTCGTGTTCGCGGAGGACGAGTGTTTATGACGGCCGACGTACATTGTTGGACCAACTTACCTACAAAATACATATCGCAGTCGGCTTATCTATACCGATAGAACATAAATTTAGTATACAGGTGGTAGGTGGTATTGAGTAATGAATAGTGATTTTCACTATGATTGGTTTTCTAGTCTCATTGTTCATAATCTAGTGACTCCTCGTAGTTGGTAGTCTCAAGTGTTTTCGCCTCAAAATAGTTACTAAAAAAAGATGTATTTAAAGACCAGCCGTAGCGCGTTCCCACTATGTCGTGACGACAGATTATCGTGTCGTTTAAAGCGTCGTGGCTTGTGTATTTAAATGGACGTGTTCACATATAGGACGACACGATTGATTATCGTCCACGACTTTTTTTTTGTAGTGACGACAGATTTTGAAGTAAATTGGAACAGTTATGGACGACAGTCGTCTTATTATAAATTAATCGTCACGACATAGCGGCAACGCGCTCTAAGTCATAACAGGCAGGACGCACTGATTCATCATTTTCATCATTTCAGCCGAAAAATATCCACTGCTGGACATAGGCCTCCCCCAAGGTTCGCCACATTGATATTTTGGGGGGTTTTGCCATAATCGCCACGCTTGGCAGGCGGGTTGGCGATTGCAGTACGGTTGTTACAAAAGCACAGAGAACGCTGCTGCCCATTCTCTGGCAAGTCCCTTAGTCGCCTCTTACGACACCCACGGGATGATATGGGATGGTGCTATTCTTTACGTCCGACACCATACAGAGCGGACGCACTGATTAAAGACTATACAAGGTGTTGTTTTGCATCCTCGTCAAAATTCAGGAGGTTGACACAAAAGACATAAATAATCAATTAAAATTACAGTACCTAGTTAATTATTAATTAACGCTGATTTTTTTGGTTGTTTGTGTTAGTCAGTATTTCAGAATATCCCCCTTAACGTGGTTTCGGGAATAAAATAAAAAAAAATCGAATAAACGTTTGGGATTGTTTGTATGTGTGTAAGCCCGGTTATAAGGCGAGAATCAGACGGCCCGCATTTAACACTCGCCGCCTGACCGCCGTCGCGAACGGACGTGCCGCTACCTGCTCGCATTTCCGCTCGCTATCAGTGTGCGTCATCGGTTCGTCACTTCCCAGTGTCGTGACGTCATCAGTAGTCTCTCGACTACACCCCCGAACAATTGCTGTCTTTTTATTAAGACAGCACTTGCTCATTTTGCTTCGGATATTATTCCGACTTAACTTCCTTTGCCCCATCAGGGAAAAGTCCTCAGTTTCGAGGTTCTTGGTGGAAACCTTACGGTGCCAACGAAACCAAGAGGGTGGTGACCCAATCCTACCCGCCAAACCCCTTCAGGGCCCGGCACTCCATTGGCATCGGGAGCCAGAATCTTGGCCTTGGGGGCTACCCTAGTCAAGCCTGGTCTAGAAACACTAGTTAAATCTGACTTCGTTCACAGCAGTCACCTAGTGTCGGTTGGGAGTGTCTACCCCTTCGCACTAGAGGCCCCTTGGGGCGTAGGGCCCTGTCGCACAATAAGACTGGCGTCAGGTTCACAAGCTTAGGGCACACCAGTAGGTACTCACCTCCCTGTCATTGCACACCCGACAGAGAGGCCACACAACCCCGGGCCCACCCACCCGGGGAGTTAGGTTGTTAGGCTGTTAGGCGCGGAGCTTCACTCAATGTTTGCTAAATTTTAACCGACAAAATGTCGTCCTTAGACGAGAAGGAAAAAGCGCTGTTGCGTTTTTTCTTCCGCGTCTTCACGACCGACCCAAATTTTGAAAAATATGGTTCGGAAATTGCTGCCATTCAGCAAACCAACGATACCGTCACTGACTTCAGTGATGCGCTCGACAGCCCTTTGTCGCCGCCGCCTGCCGACAGAGGCTTACCGCCAGCCGTTGCCGCCGCGATTAAGGCTACTCCAAGACCCAAAGTTGTGAAACCCATTGTTTCACAAACAAAGGTCCAGCCCGCACCTGCGTCCATTGTTCCCGTTTCTGGGAACATGGGCAAAAGCTTACCGCCAGCCGTCGCCGCCGCGATTCCGGCTAATCCCGAACCCATTGTTTCGCAAACAATGGATCAATCCGCACCTGCGTCTATTGTTCCCATTTCGGAGAACATGGACACAACCGTACCAATCTCCGACTCGGAATCGGTTATAGATTCCTGCTCGGCTTCCTCGTCCTCAGAAGACGACTACCAAGTCGTCGGAAAGGGCAAGAGGAAGAAGGGCAAAAACTCGCAGGCCGCCATGGCCAAAAAGTTAGTCGCGCTTCCTCTAATCCCCTCTCCCGAGGCGTCCCGTCCCACCTCCCCGGTCCCCGCACCAAAGACCGCCGCTGCTCATACCAGCAGGCCAACCAGCCCTAAGGCTAAACCTTCAGCCGCTTCTTCAAAGAAGCTGAAGCCCCCTCCCCCGTTGTTCATTCAGGACAAAGGGAAATGGACAGACGTGTCCAAAATGTGTAATGAGCGCCGCATTCAATATACAAGCGCAAGAAGCACACAGCAGGGCATCAAAGTGGTGGTCCCTACGACAACCGACTTCAGGGAACTAACCCGCCAATTAATCGGAAGGCGCATAGCCTTCCACACCTACTCTCTTCCAGAGGAGAAGCCCACCCGCGTGGTGATCAGGTGGATCCCGAAGGAAATCCCCACGGAGGACATCCTCAATGACCTCCTAGGCCAGGACATCCCGGTCGCAGCCGTCCACCGCCTTCATAAGGCGAGAGGCGGAGACCATTACGATATGGTACTGGTCATCTGTGACCCAGTAGAAGGTCACCACCCGATCTTCAAAGTGAAGTCGGTTTGCTCCCTGACAGGCATCTCAATAGAGAAGCCCTACCGCTCAAGCGTAGTCGGACAGTGTCACCGCTGCCAGATGTACGGTCACAGCCAAGCCAACTGCCATGCGCCGCACAGATGCGTAAAGTGTCTAGGCGACCATGGCACGACAGACTGCCCCCGTCCCAAAGACAAGTCACTTTGCACGGAGCCACCGAGCTGTGTGCTTTGCGGCCAGTCGGGCCACACGGCCAACTATCGCGGCTGCTCAAAAGCCCCCAAAGGCTCCTCCTCTAACCTGGTGAAGCGTGCAAGCGCCCGCCAACAAAGAGAAAGCCCATCGATGAGGCTACCCTCTGCCCAGATGCCGGAGAGACTCAGCCCTCAGAGGCCCTCTCCCTGGACCACGCTGAACCACCAGAAAGCCTTCCCGGCTCTCTGTAAAGCAAAGTCCAGCCCCATCTCCGGGCTATTAGATGCCCCTGTCCCCACTCCCGTGGCCCAAGCAAGCGCACCGGCACCCGCTCGTCCCACGCCACCCGGCCCCGCGGCCGTGGACCCCTCTCATAACGTAATTTTAGAATCGCTAGCAGAGTTAGTCACCCCCGAAGCAGACCGCATGGCGGCTGATCTCAGGGCGGCTAACACTGGTGGCGATAAACTTAAAATTATCCTCAAGTCCCTACTCAAGTTAGGCGACCTCCTCCGCAACCTTAACCTCGACTAACTCCAATGGATAATACGAGATTAACGTGCACCAAACCCCGATCCCTAAAATTAGGGTACTTTAATGCCAATGGCATTAGAGGCCAGCGTGATGAGATCGCCACCTTCCTCCGCGACCATCAAATTGATATCCTCCTCGTACAGGAGACCTTCCTCAAGCCCAGTCACCGCGATCCGAGAACTGCCAACTATCGCATAGTTCGCAACGATCGGTCACGTTGCCACAAGGGCGGGACTCTAATCTATTATAGGAAAGAACTGCATTGCATCCCCTTAGATCCCCCTCCCATGGAGTCTCTACTTGAGACCTCAGTGTGTCGACTAGGCATGACCGGCCATCAACCGATCACTATCGCCTCTGCGTACATCCCTCCCGGCGGCACGTCCGAGGAGCACACTCTGTTCACCAAAGACCTTGCCGTCCTCTTCGGCTTGAGCGACTCCGTTATCATAGCGGGCGACCTCAACGCCAAACACCCCGCCTGGAACAGCACGACGACCTCTGCCAGAGGACGTCACTTGTATAACCTGGGCGAGTCCCTCAACTTCGATCCCATCGCTCCTATGGAGCACACCCACTATCCCCACGACCCCGACCATCGTTCGGACGTTCTCGACATAGCGCTTCTCAAGAATGTCAACCTTAAGTTGCATTCCATCGAGACTTTACATGAGCTTAACTCAGATCATCGACCAGTGCTCATGCACTTAGTTCCTCGCTCGGGTCCTTCTGACCCCAGCCAGCCCCCGCCGACCCAAGTGATAACCGACTGGAGGAAAGTCAGCGAAAAGCTGAAATCCACCACGTCGCCTCACCTGGAGGCCATCCCCGACCACATAGTCTCAGTCGCAGACACGACGGCCGCCATCAACTCGTTTACAGAACACGTGCAATCCGTACTGAAGGACTGCTCACGGGAAGTCCCAGCAATGAGCGATCAACGCTGGATACTACCCGCTGACGTACGTGAACTGATAAACGAAAAGAACGCGGCCATCCGTGCCTACAGCAGCTTTCCCTGCGAGGCAAACAAAGCCCACATGCGTAATTTACAGCGTGCTGTAAAGGATCGCACCAGTGAGTTTCGTAATAATCAATGGGAAAAAACGCTAAGCGAACTCGAGCCTACCCACCTAGCCTTCTGGCAGCTGCAACGCAAGATGCGCTCCACCGAAGAGGCTTCGATGCCTCCCCTCACCCGTCTCGATAAGAGCGTCGCATTCGACGACTCTGAGAAGGCCGAATGCCTAGCCGACAGCCTGGAGTCCCAGTGCTCCCCCAGCTTGCAACCAGTAGACAAGCGACATCTCGATGAGGTGAACGCATTCGTCGAACGTAAAGCCGCCCTGCCCCCCGAAGAAGACCCTGATGATCCTCTGCCTCCGGTCACAGCTGACGAAGTGCAAGACATCATTAACAAACTTCAACCGCGGAAAGCACCCGGCTCCGACGGAATCACCAATAGGGTGTTCAAACTCCTCCCCGCTCAGCTCGTCGTGCTAATGGCGGCCATCTTCAATGGCGCCCTGAGCAACAACGCGTTTCCCCAAATATGGAAAGAGGCCACTGTAATCGGTTTCGCCAAGCCAGGCAAACCCAAGTCTGAGCCTTCGAGCTACAGACCTATTAGTCTCCTGAATGCACTCGGTAAAATCTACGAGAGACTTATGTATAAGCGACTCAAAGACTTCGCCGAGGCTAAGAGTCTCATCCCTAACGAACAGTTCGGCTTCAGGACCGGACACTCTTGCATTCAACAGGCCCACCGCATCGTAGAACACTTGAGCGCTGGCTTCCAGCGTGGAGCGATGACGGGTGTGTTGTTTTTCGACATAGCAAAGGCATTCGACAAAGTCTGGCACAACGGCTTATTATATAAGCTGTACAAACTGGGAGTGCCGGACCGTCTCGTGCTCATCTTACGAGACTTTTTGTCGGATCGCACCTTCCGCTATCGCATCGGGAAGGCACTGTCTTTCCCCCACCCCATTAGAGCCGGAGTCCCTCAGGGCTCCCCGCTCTCTCCCCTTATCTTTACTCTGTTCACCAGTGACATCCCCAAGAGCAAGAAGGCTCAGTTAGCCCTGTTCGCGGACGACACGGCCATCTATTACACTGGCCGCAGTCACGACGCTATTTACAGCACCCTCCAAACCTCAGCCAACGTTTTAGGCGCTTGGTTCCGGAAATGGAGAATCGAGGTGAACCCCGACAAGAGCCAGGCAATTCTTTTCTCTAAACCGCGTAAAAATAAGCCACCCGCGCTCAGCCCGATCACAATGTACGGTAAGCCTATCCCTTGGGAGAAGCAAGCCAAGTACTAAGGAGTCTTACTTGACAACCACCTGTCTTTCGCGGCGCACATCAAAGCAGCTCGCGACCGAGCTGCCTTTGCTATGGGTAGGCTTCATTTCATGATCTCGGCAAAAAGCAAATTGTCACTCAAGTGCAAGTTGCGCCTTTATACCGCGGTGATCCGCCCCATTATGACGTACGCTTGCGTCGTGTACGCTCACACCAAGCCTAAATACATCCATAGGATGCAAACCTTGCAGAACCGGTTCTTACGTAGAGTCACGGGAGCCCCTTTTTATGTCCGTAACGACCGTCTACACGTAGACCTTAGAATGCCCACCGTCCTTCAGTTTATGAAACGTCTTTCGAAGCGTTTCTTCGATAACGCCAGTAAACACCGTAATCCCCTGATCGCAGCGGCCGCCCGTTACGAACCCTCGCGCATTAGTACAGTACGCCGTCCTCGGCATACTCTCGTCACTCCCGATGATGCTATCACCCTCCTCCAGGAGAGTAGCAAAGAGACTAGCACTCTTAAAAAGTTCAGACACAAACCGCCGTCTTTCCGACCTCGCCGTCGAGGTCCGTCGCGACGTCCCGGTCCATGCCCTCCCCGACCCTCGCTCGAGCCAGCCCGCGATGCTGTGCCAGTAGTTTTAAATCAGCCCCTAAATAATGATATCACTCAGATCCAGCCTGTCCCCATGCAGTCCTCCCCCAGCGACGCCCTGAGCCGAGGCTCGTACCCCACAGGGGGTGCCCTCAGCGTATAGTCGCTTAGTTTGTAAGTTTTTATGCCCTGGCTGGACGCCTTACTCTTAAGGCACCCACAGGATAGTCCGGTTAAGCAGACGACAACCTCCTAGGTTGAACTGCGAGATGCCATTCATTTTAAAAAAAAAACAAGCAATTCAAAAGTAATTTTTTGTGTAAACATATTAATGCACGTGACTGTACCTATACGGCTAAGGATTAACCTCGATGGTTTTAATTACGATTACAAAATCAACAAATTGAACTATTTTCATTCACATTTGCAAATTTTACGGAATTTCATTTTGATACCAAAACCTCTGTCCAGCCCTGCCCTTTGAAGCTTTGTTATTTAATGTCAATTTCATAAATTCATTTATGTCGAGCTCAAAGGGGCGTCGGTTTTCTCATAACGCATACTATAGATATTTCAGTGCGTTATTGGAAAAAAATGTACTAAAATTTTATACCAATCTAAGTTTTTCAACGACTTTTATGTTATGGCCACGTGATTCAGATAGCTGACTTTTTCAGTCGAGCAATAAGTATGAAAGGAAAAGGAATAAAGGATAGTGTGATAGGTTTTCAGAGGTGAAAAAAAAAAGTGTTCCACCAACTCCAACTAATATGGGCGAAGCCAGGAAGATGATATTCTATTTTATGTCCAGATGACATTCTATTTATGTCCAGATGATTTATCATCTCAAGCAGACTTTTGCAATTCTATGCAGAAATTCTATTTTTTTTTTTATTTGTTTTGGCTTTGCTCTTGACTCTAGTCTAGGTCAGAGCTGACAGAGACAAAGTCGACGATGGAACGAACTTACCCAGAAGACGTTTGTTCACTCTAACAACACCTCTAAAGGTTTTTATCGAATTGAACATCCTACATTGTTTATGTTTAAATGGACCACATATTAGCAAATATCATATTGCTAAATTATAGACTATCAGTGGCAAAATAACATGATAATTGTAGTATCCAAATTAAATATTAATCAAGCTACACGGTCAGCAAATTATGATCGAATTACGTCCGTCGTTGTCAATAGTATTCGTGGCTGTCACTCGCAGGACACTTCACACGAATTAGCGGTTTGCCTGGACCGGACTTAATTATCACGAGTTGAAATCAATCATGATTTACATCAAATGTTTAATTCCCATCATTTTATTTTGAATGTGTATAGGTATGATTTTGGAATCCCCGAGGCTTTCCCTGTATTTTGATACCCAACTTGGTGAAAATACTTGAACCATGGCTACCACAACTGAAATTTGTGTTCAGTTGTGGTAGCCATGGTTCAAGTATTTTACTTTAAATTAGTATTTTATTTTTAAAAGAGTATTTTCACCAAGTTGGGCAATTCCAGCAAAACCACTGCATTATCATTATATTCTTGTTTTAACGAAAATATATAAAATTGCTAAAGGTCTTCCCCTCCGAATTATGAACGAAAAAACGCAATGTGGCGTCCCAATTTCGACTTTAAAAATATACCAAAAAATTGGAATTTCGTTCCGCGTTAACTTGGGACACAAATCATGTGACTGTCCGCCCTAATTTGAGCATATCGTGTGCGTAAACACGGCAAGTAAGGGTTCAGACACACGATCGATTTTTGATCGCAGTGTTTTGCCATCAAAATGTGGCAGACCATAATAATGATATGATTAGGACTGTCTTGTATGATGACGTATAAAAATCGTACTGAAATTGTACATGCTGATATGATTAACAAGATCTACTGGCCTACGACGTCGTCTTAAAGCAGTATTGTTTTATTCTTATTCCAGTGTGGGAAAGAGACGGAGCTATAGCGCCATCTCTTTCTCACACTGGAAAAGGAGTAAAACAATAATGTTTTAAGACGTCATGGTGGGCCAGCTGGGTTTTTGTCTACATTTAAATATTGTTCAGAGTGAATTAAATTACACGGTGTAATAGAAAACTTAAAAAAAAAATACAAATCGAATTGAGAACCTCCTCCTTCTTGAAAAAGTTGGTTAAAAATGGGACAATATCACAATTATTGAATTTTTTTTTACAATGGGACCAAACGTATAATTTGCTAAAATAAAAGTCAGTTTCTTCATACTTTATTGTTCGTTCTCTAGTAAAAGTTGTTCATAATATCGACTAACACTTATTTCAATAAATTAAAAAAAGCTAGAATATTGACGACCAACAAAATTTTATTTTTAAACTGCACATTTAGATTTTCAACTATCGCAAAGCATTTCTGACGTGTGAAACAAAGCTTTCTATCAGAGTATTCCGTGACAATGCGTTTCGGGTAGCTACACGTTCCCTTATTCAATATAATTTAAGGGAGCCGCACATACATAAATATACATAGGTACCTATCGTTGTCTTCCTCAATCCTCGTTATGTACTGTGACCTCCTCCGGCGTGGCCTCCTAAATGCGATTACGCGTAAATATTGCTTTTTACGTATTGTTTGTTTCATAAGCTTCTTATTGTATTTATTTTCTGTGTAATAGCGACGTTTTTGTCGTTTTCCGGAGGTAGTAGATGATGTTAATAATATTTATAGAATAATAAAGCATTTATTCGACAAAAAAGTGGGGTTGTTAGCGATATAAGTACTACACTTCTGTTTAACATTTTTTTTTACGGAAGGGAAATCATCGAATGACCCCTCCCGCTCTGAGCGGAGCAGAAGGGAGTGTCAGACTTGTACTGACTAAAACCCATCCATGTTCCTTTTTACCCCTTTGTGTTCCAAGGCCACGGTATCTCTTTCGAACAGTCCTGAAGCCCTGGCAGGCATCGGCCTTCTTGAACCCCCTCACCGTGTCCTCCGGGCGATCCTCGCAGTGGTCTTCTATCTAACCTTACGAGGAATGCAGGCGGGATAAGCTTTGTATCATCATCATCTCATTTTTATTCTTCTGCTCTTACCCTAATTTATTTGGGGTCAGTGCAGCATGTGTTTTTCTTTCATACTTCTCTATTACTCGTCATCTCAGCTGTTACCTCCTCTTCCATACTTTTCAGTTAGTCGCCATCTCAACAGTCTCCTCCAGTTCCTCAAAATGATAATCACACCAAACTTTTCTTGGATTTCACAATCCTTTAAACTTCTCATGTCTAAATTCACACGGTCCATTAATCGTTTATTTGCTGTTCGTCTACGCTTATAGTCAACCATATTCTTACTCAAAACTTTCTGCACGATATTTTCCTGCCATTATCGGCGGCCTTTTCCTAACAATTTTCTGTGCGTCAGTCATCATCCAAATAAATGTAGGCTGATCATCACATCGGTTGCAAAAAAAGTCTTTAAAACAACCGCCTTAAACTGTCATAGCATACTTTTATTGGTTAAGCTAATTGCATTCAATCAAAGAACAATCACTGAACGCCTAATCCTAAAAATGGCAACTGAGTCCAAAAGGACTAGTTCTATTTTATGACCATTAGAAATATATTCAAGTAAACACAGAATTTGGAAACTTAAATCTGTAGTTCTATGTCGTCGTAACGTTTCGACTGTCGTGACAATTACTTGCATGTCTAGTCAGAATTTTGTGGCTTCTCTCTGGGCAATGGACAGACATATTTAGCCAACATTTACTTTAAATTGTTGCCAGCGTATTTATATATTTAGGGAACGTCGTGAATATAGCTTATGCCGCTATGGTATAATGTAGTTTCCTATTACTGAAAGAATTTTCGGAATAGGATCAGTAGATTACCCCTTACCTCGAAAATATACTAACTTTACCTCTTAACCGCGCCTAAATAGTTACTTTAAAGGTCGCGTGGGGTGCGTGACACGCCGGTCATATAGGTCATATAAATAAAACATGAAATACATACAAAATAACAATTATGCTCGATACTTGATCATAAAGGACACGTGTTTTTATGAAGCTAACGGGAACTTCAGTGCGAAAATGCAGAATTTAAAAAGTTCTCTAACTTCAAAGTTGCTCTGGGGTGGGTAACACCCCATGCGACCAATTAAGCGTTAAGAATATAAGTATACCTAGATAACAAGGTTCTGTATCCGTCTCGTTTTAAAAATTACACTTTATTATTTCTGTAACAATCAACCACGACTTCATCAAACTTTAAATACTTTATTTGTTTCTTGGTAAATCCGCATACAAAGCAGCGGTGGCCCAGTGGTGGCACCCCCAACTTACGAGCAGTAAGCCATGGGTTCAAACCCAGACAGGCGCATTAGAATAGAATAGAATAGAATAAAACTTCCAGACAACCTTCGGATGGACATCATGGAATTAAAATTAAAAAGGGGGGTAGTCAGTGGTGTACCTACTACACAAAAATTTTAAATAACAAAAGTAAAATTATCTACTTAAGTATAATGTACATATTTAAAAAAAGTAAATTAATATATACGTAGATATTTACATTACTTTGTGTAATTTATTTCATCACCGCTGCCCTCAACAACGTTGAAGGAAAACATCGTGAGGAAACCGGCTCTTAGAACTAAAAAATCGAAGACATGTGACATCTACCAACCCGCACTGGGCCCGCGAGGTGCATTACAGCCCGCTCCCTCTCATAGAGAGGAGACCTGTGTACCAGTAGTGGTAGCATTACAGGCTGATGATGATGAAATCCGCACAGGTATTATATTATAGCAGTTATATTAGGTACACACCCATTGTTCCAGTTTCATACACGGAAATAAAAAGTGTAATATACTGTCACCATAAAGCTCCAACTATGTGGATATATTAACAATTTGACTTCGCTTTTGCGTGACAAAAACTATTTACTAGTCAAGTTAGTACTTTTCACACACGATTTCATTTGAAAGTAGGACAGTACTAACAAGGAAGAGAGTAGTAAAACGTGAATTATGCAATAATAGCTTACCTACTTGAAAGAATTAATTCTAATAGATACTAAACCCCATGCATTTAATATATACTTTGGTCAATCTCTTACAACTACAACTATACGATCATATTATTTTACTAATGTGGAGGCTTTTTAATGGAGGAGCTCGTGGCTAAATAATAACAGCCACGCGGGTCGATCTTTAAGGTTAAGCCGTGCTTGCCGAGGTTGGTTTGTGGATCATCATCATCATCATCATTTAGTTTGTGGATGGGTGACCACAATTACATACCGAGTTTCCTCCGTGCCTCGGAAAGTACGTTTAGCCGTTGGTCCCGGCTGTCATTTGTAGATCTTTGACAGTTGGTACGAGTAGTCAGAAGCCGAAAGTCTGACACCCAGTCTTACCAAGGGGTATCGTATTACCCAGTTACTAGGTTGTGGAGGTCAGATAAGCAGTCGCTTCATGTAAAATACTGGTTCTCAGCTGCATCTGGTTAGAATGGAACACGACCCCAAGATAGTTTGGGAAAACGCTAGGCAGATGATGATGGAGGCTTTTAATTGGCTAGCCGTATATTCATTGTATTTTTACGCACACTAAACACATTGAAATAAATAATTAACACAGTAATCTGGAAATTAGAAGTAAGCGGGTTATCATGTATAGCATCGTCTTTTGACATATTGAGTGAAAGTGATTAAACGCAAGCCTCTACGGGGTGGAAGGGACACCGATGCACTAAGACTTACCATGCCTTCAGTACATCATACATGGAATTTTATCATAGGTAATTTAAAAAAAACATCCGTTCTATACTTTGACATTTTAGGCATAGCACTCTATGCCTACACGGTCACACACATTTTATGTTAGCACTCCACGCAGCATCAATATAGTGTTTAGTCAACGAATAGCTTTGAGCTATGACAGTTTACTGATACCTGTAATAATTAATCATGCTATTGATTAATATCATGATTAATTGTTGCAGATGTACCGAAAGGATCACATGTAGTAAACTACCTTTCATATACTCTATACAGGGTGGAACATTGACTTACAAACGATTGCCTGCCTTACAGACGGGATGAACTCATTGATTTATTAGTGAATCCAGAAACACAATTCATCAGTAATTTAAAAACGTTGAATCTTTTGACTCTGGTTTATCTAGATTCATTTTTTATTATTATTGGCGTTTGGTTTGCTCTTCACTATAGTCTGGGTCAGAGATGACAGAGACAAAGACGACGATGGTACGAGCTTACCCAGAAGAAGCCTGTTCACTGTAACTTTAAAGAGATTAGGGTTGTAAGCGTTCGGAAACACAGACCCAGGCAGAGTTCCACTCCTTTGCTGTGCGCATTATAAAAGACGTTTGAAAAAGCTTATTGCGAATTGGTGGAATAGCAATAAGGTAGGGATAATAATTATGCTGAGTGTATGGTGTCGGACGTAAAGAATAGCACCATCCCATATCTTCCCGTGGGTGTCGTAAGAGGCGACTAAGGGACTTGACAGAGAATGGGCAGCAGCGTTCTCTGTGCTTTTGTAAAAACCGTACTGCGATCGCCAATCCGCCTGCCAAGCGTGGCGATTATGGCAAAACCCCCCAAAATGTCAATGTGGCGACACTTGGGGGAGGCCTATGTCCAGCAGTGGACGACTTTTGGGCTGAAATGAAGATGATGACGATGAATAATTATGTTAGCAAATAATTCTTGGTAACCATTTGTAAGTCGATGTCCGCAATAATTTGTGTGTTTTGTCTCGGTTGTATGGCCTTATGACCCCGAGACCTCACCAGTGTCCGATAATGCCAATACGCAATCGTTAACTCATCACTGATTAGAAAGCGCCCTTGCGTCCAGGTTCGCCAAAACAAAAAGAACGCAACGATAGCGTGTTCGTGATACTCTCACTTTGCTTCGAACACGGCATGGCTATTGACAGTCATATTTCCACAAAAGGTGTTTACAGAAGGAAATATTCCGCTAACAAAATATGACTTTAAAATATACTTTATCTTAGTACCTACCCTTAGATAGTCAATCAATAAATTAACATATTTTTATTTCACATAGGCCTACATGGGCACTTATAAAACGTCGACAAAAAGGTGCTCGGTTCGCTCCCCGACCCTCGCTCTAGCCAGCCCGCGATGCTGTGCCAGTAGTTTTAAATCAGCCCCTAAATAATGATATCATTCAGATCCAGCCTGTCCCAATGCAGTCCTCCCCCAGCGACGCCCTAAGCCGAGGCTCGTACCCCACAGGGGGTGCCCTTAGCGTGTAGTCGCTTAGTTTGTAAGTTTAAAGGTTGAACTGCGAGATGCCATTCCCAAAAAAAAAAAAAGGTGCTCGGTTCGGGTTGGTCGGTATAGATAGATAGATAAACCATTTATTCAGTGCACACAAAAGACATAGCCAACACACAGAAGTACACTTAAATTATACAAATTACATGAATAAAAATACCTTAGTCAAACACTAGTTCGTTATTACTGAATGCGACCAAGGAATGTTTAATCTATTTGGACCGCATTGTCGAGGAGGTTTCCGAACAAGACTGCGCTACGAGAATAAGCAGTTTAGATTGCAATTTAGTTTCAAGTATAAGACAGTGGAGTTAGACGCGCTTTGAGAATCTCTCTTTATTTAAAACCTACTAACTCTTTTTCGTTCGTTTCCGCGTGTTTGATAACCGGGTGACGGGACAGTTCCGTACGCAAAATACGCGCTTAGACGTGGAGTTGCGGACACCAGCCCGGTATAGAGTAAGTCGGGATCGTTCTGAAACTTTTAGACCTAAAAACTTTTAGACCAGTAACTTTTTAGACATTATGAAGTTTCATTAGAATCGGTTCTGTCATTTCGGAATATAAGGACTTGAAAGTTTGTATGAAATGTCGTATTGCGTAAACACTCTTAAGTACCATATAAAGGGCAGCCGGCCTATTGTCATCGACCACAAATACTGTTTCCGGGGTGTTATTGAAACATTCTTGATGCAAAAACCCAATAACACTTCTACTGATCTGGGACCAACCGAGGCAGTCTTCTTTCACCACCTAAGGTTTAAAAAACATTATCACCAACGAGATTAACCTACGATCAATGCCATTAGTTTTTCATTTTACCTCGCTTACGTGCTAGGGATTAAGCGTCCGTCGTTACAAAGGAGCTTATTTCGTTCGTAGCTGATGGCATGTCAGAACTATCCGATTTATCGTGTGACGTGGGTATCCCGCTCTAGCGTGATCTTTTGAAGGGTTAAGAAGTAAATAATGAAGGTTTATATTGGACGGTGCTGTTTTTTAAATAATTTTCTAAAGAGACTGTTTAGGGTACCTAACTATTTACAACCTAAGGATTTTTGTATATTTGGTTATAGAGTGAACACAAATATTGGGGATTTAAATTTTAGAGGTAATGTGGAGCAGGGTGTAAAATTCTCCATCCGCTATAGAAAAGGGAGGATGTTCTGTTGTAAGTTGCTACAGAATAAACGATGCATTGCTTTCTAATTGGTAAAATCAAGGTCAGGAGCAGTTCTATTCACTGATCCATACTTAAGATCACCTACATAATTTGAGCTATAATTTGTATTTCATTATTTCTTTCAATAAATTAGTCTAAAGTAAATTGTTTTTTTTTGCATCCTCCGGCTTCAGCAAAAGTAATTGGCATAAATGCGTTGACTTTCTGTTTCTGAACTTTCAAACCTTAGATAAGATTTCGATGATTGGCACAAAGGTCATTAGAACATAAGATCATTTTTATCCCGGCCATTACACTAGACCACCGGTATCTTAATTCCAGTGAGCATTTTTGACACCCAAGTGAGGTGTTTTTTTTTCGACCAAAATATTTTTTATAATTCCTCTGTCAGCCAATCAACACAACTGAATTCTTCCAAGGCTAGTAAATAAAACAATTCATCAAAGTTCCTGCTACTATAAAATAATAAATTGACTTGCTTCAACAACAATAATCTGAAAACGTAGTTAGCAGATAACATTGTAAGCAAATTGTTAGAGTGAAGATATTCTCAGCTGGCGGAGGTAATTATATTAAAAACACTATATTGTTTTATATTCAATAACAAAACAAAATTACGGAATAAACGCTGACTCAGGACAAAGGCTTTTGGCTGTGGTGCAAGAAGTAAGAATACTGGTGTTTATTATTACTACTTTTTTCTATAAATTTATGAGATTCAACTGCGCTTTCTGCAGTCGTGTCATCGATTGGCGACGATTGTTACATGTCGAGAACTGTTTTTATATCTTAATGTTGCAAAATGGAATCTTCCTCTACTTACCTACTCAAAAAGAGAAAATGTTTCAATTTTAATCTTTAATTTCGTGTAACTTTCTGTTACACTATGACAATCGTTGAAGTAATACAGGTTTTGAGCCTTGCGTTGTGAAAGCCAATTGCAATGTTAGAATAAAGAGTGGCATATTTCAGGCAAATAGGACAAAAAAAAACTCAAAAAAGATAAATGCATGAATGCTGAATATGTCAAAGCTGGCTAATACTCCCACTCCAAAGACCAGACAAAGTCCAATGCAATTCCACATCCTCGTTCCAAATTCAAATTCCATAATTAAGTACTGGCCACAGTCACTTTTAGGCCAGTTACATACAGCTGTTTCAATTTCGCTCCAAGTAAATGTATTAGGCGCCACGACTTTGTAAAGGTGGGTATATAAGAGCGGGCAACTAACGAGGGGCCATCTGCATATCGAGCGGGGAACCCAAACCCAATTGACGTCTCCGTCCGCTCGGTCGATTACATGCAGGGTTGGCGAAATATATTACTATTGTGGCTGTAGTATTTCTATTGTTGTGTGGTGAAGGTATTGGAGGATTTTATTAGTCATCTTTTATCATATTGAATCAACAGAGCAACTAGAATTAATTCTACACTTTTCTTGTAAATTAAAGGTTTAATTGAAATAAATCATTTGACGTTGACTTTGCATTGTGGAAAAAAACTAATGTTAGTGTCTAAACTCGTCTACTGGTGGTAATTTTGCTCTTTAACCGAACCTCAAAAACCGTACCTTGAGTTTGTGTCCCTTCTAATCCCTTTACAAGGAAGTAATTTATCCAATGTCAGGGACAACACGTGTCAAACCTTATACAAATCCATTGAGCTGTTTCCGGATCCTCTCAGTGAATAATTCTGTAACGCATGTCTCCGGAGGTTCCATATTCATAAGACGGAATTATTACAACCATCTAGCTAGACCTTCAAATGGCATAACATTCACCCAATTACAAATGTTGGTCAACCCTGTCATCCACATATCGTCTGTGTGCACACATTAGGTTACTTTAAAACGTTGGTCCGGACAACTGCTCAGCATATGACAATTGAGTTAACCGCAACAGTGATTTCTATCAGATTGCGCAATTTTCATATGAAAAGTGTGGACTTCAGAGGTTACTTTGAAAGGTTGAAGGGGTTGGAAAATCTGATGTAGAATTTGACCTGAGAATCTTTTGACCTGCAAATATCCATCTGCAGAGTATGGCGTCTTCGTCTTTCTACAAAGCTTTTGAAACCATCACACTCTAAGTGGTTTACGTTTTCAGACCATAATTTATTTATGCCTTTGTTTTTTTTTTCTTTCCAAATGTGGTTATCATAATGTGCCATTTACGTATCATTATTATATAGATTATCATTATTCATATTAGATTATTGACTTGACGATCATTTTTCCGGATTGAAAAGGGTGGGATTGTAAAGGGACATTGTGTGGTGTTCCACAGGGACCACTCTTGGGATCGCACCCCATCTAATCACGTGTTTAATTTTTATTAACTATGTGATTCGTGATTTCGCGTTCTGGTTTGATATTTTATTCAATGTTATAATTAAGTACTAGTCTCGAGAGCTTGTTACTTGCATATCAGTAAGCTTCAACGACTGACTAAAAAGAAAACTTGAAAATTGAATCAATACAGTCTGCTGTACATTTTGTTTGTTTAACATTTGGACGTGCAAAGTATTGATCAAGTTATAATCTGGTATTTGTTCTATACTTTAGTTTGCACTACAACCTGCATTTTTTTCTGCATTTTTTATCTTTATACTTAGCCTTATTATTTTAAAGATTCCGTGATTCACCTGAAATAGTTATAGTTATTATGTACTAGCTGTCCGGCACAACTTCGTTTGCGTCACATTTTCCCGGTTTTCGCAACATTTTTCATTGCTGCTCAACTCCTATTGCTCGTAGCGTGATGATATATAATCCTTCCTCGATAAATGGCCTTCCTCGATAAATGGGCTATCTAACACTGAAAGAATTTTTCAAATCGAACGAGTAGTTTCGGAGCCTATTCAATGCAAATAAACAAACAAACAATAAAATCTTTCCTCTTTATAATATTAGTTTAAATTTTACTTACAAGCCTATATAACTGGGACCTATACAACGTGTAACGTTAAATGTGCAAAACCTCATACACCCAAAATGATTTTTATTTCAATTGACCTAATTCTGAGAGAAAAAAAAACATTAAAAAAACGTAAAGGTTTTATGTGCTGTTTTAGTTTTACTGGCAATTCTGATTCGTTTCTTTCTTTTTTCCCGCGTGTGACAAAATTTAAATTGGACGACAAACATTTGTGTTTGTTTACCTATTTTAGCGGGTTTGTGCACGTGATGGCTTGACCTATGAACAACACTCTATGTTTTTTTTTTGAAAAATGTGACCTATATTAAAAAGTGGTTCAATTGATTCTGCTCGTTATTCTGATCAAACTATTTTCAGGTTTTGCGCATTTAACGTTACACATTGTATATTTATTAAGTTGAATTCGCATTCCAGCCGAAAAGTTCTGGAATGGCGACTGCGAACCAGAAGACGATGCGTTCGAAGGCCTCCCACTAGGTGGACCGATGTCCTGGTGAAGGTTGCGGGGATCCGCTGGATGCGAGTCGCACGGGACCGGTCGATGTGGCGACACTTGGGGGAGGCCTATGTCTAGCACTGGTCGTCTTTCGGGGATGATGAATATGAATTCGCATTTCCTAAATATACATTTTTTTTACAAATTGGTCATATCAAAATGGTAATCATTTTACATTTCTTCCATAAAGATAGATCCAGATTTACTCCTGTTATTTATCTTACTTCAAATCCCACGTATTTGAGACGGCACTTCAAGGCAACGCGAGACAATCCAGATAATTAGGTACATTACATTTTACTCGCATGGATTAATTGGCACTCACGGTTATGTATAGGCGTTTCAGCATTCTCTTTTCATTCTGGTGGCGGAGAGGAAATGATATGCGAATTGTTCGTTTAAATCCCGTTACGGTTGAACATATATATCAAGGTGAATAAGAGATTTTGGTATTTTTAAAGGTTTATACGATACGCAGCTCATTGAATGTTCTATATTTTAGCATAATTGTATGGGTTACACTTGACTTTGACCGTCTATAGCAGGAGTATCACTACTGTAATAACTAATCTGAAATCTTCGAAAAAATCCACGACAATACAATTCACATTCGTATTGTGTGCTATAAAAATTAAAAAAATAAAAATATCTTTATTTCAGACCCATTACATAGTCCATAAATGGTTAGTGTGTTAGTAAATGATTATTCTTATATGCTATGTTAGTATTATTAGTCCTTTACTTATAGCTACCTATAGCTACCTCCACCCAACAACGCCTTTGGATGGGGCAGTCCGGTCTGCCAACAATCACTTTCAGGATGCCGTTACGAGTATTGCGCAAGCGTTGCAACAGGGAAGTCGCTTTCTTACGCATTATGGCGTGAAAGCCATCCGTGCCAGCTTCAGCGAACATACCCGATGCACTACAACGCCGCGGTAGCCGCAACAGCATCCTGAAAGCGTCATTGTATTGTACGCGCGCAACAATAAAATACAGGAAGAAAAAACAACACTCCACCAAAATCAGCATCTAACAAACTTAATTACAGTCTCCAAAGCACCGATCACATCAAGTTCATCCCGTACCTATACAACAATACACCGTCTTGATCCTTAAGTAGCGAATACTGTAGATTAGTGAGACATAAGATAGGTAAACTTAGTTGTAATTAGTTGCTCACAATGATAGCGGTGGATTGTGCTTTGTATCTAAGTTTCAGTTTAGTTACAGAGCGTCTAGTCGTACCTAATGGAATTTAGATTCGGTCGAATAATGTCTGAGTAGTTAGAGACAGGTTTGAGAACTTAAAGGACTTGCACTGCCGTTTTAGTGTGTCTGTTGGTACTAAAACAGATCGTTAAGGATTATGAAGATATTAGTCTAACATAAAGACTAATTTCGAATCTCGCCGATATAATGGGTGTAAAAGTACCCTTATCAGAACCAAAAGGCAGTTGTTGTCACCGTCATTATGATCATTTTGTTGTTCTAGAACATACCTGTGAACCTATTTACGGAGAAATTGGGGGTCAAACTTCTAACTTTTTCACAAGTTTAAAAAAATATTTTGTAATGTTTATAAAATAACTTGACATACTGAATGCTTGCTTGACGGCTTCTTGAAGAGTCCGTTTACACGTTGTAATTAAACACCATCAGCACATTGAAACCACGTAAGCATCTTGTTAAATCAATCTAAAATAGTTTGCAAGAAACAAGACCTAAGAAGTTGCACTCGTTTTGTTCACAAAATTAAACAACAAAACTTTGCACCATTGAAACAACAGAAGAGCTTACTCGATCGTCTGCACCAGTCTTAAGAAATAACAATTTGTTACCTCGCAAACAACACGGCTTTAAAACGAAACATCGTATCCGGGTGACATAGAAATCTCTTCGGAATATAATTACGTTCGCCGACACAGCCAACACGACCGACTTGTTTAGAACCGACGCCGCTGTAAAGGAAGAGAATAATGAGAGACGAAAATTAATAAATGGGATTACAAAAGATCTTATTACGCCCATTTCCCGCAGTACCGCCTCTGCGGAGCAATAATTAGTAAAAGAAATGGCGAGGAAGAACTAAGGAACTTAAGGCATCGGCGCCGAGGAATTTATCTAACAATGCAAAACGGCCACGGACCGCCTCGTTCGCTCGGAAATCTATTTGAACTTTTTGTGAAAATTTCACAATGGACTCGGACAATTAAAATTATCTGATAGTTTTATTTTTACGGTGGGGAAAACGAAGAACTTCCTTGGTCGTTTTCATAAAGGGAAATGTAGTCGTTTAGTTCCTATTTGTTGATGTCATTTTTATAGCACTTTATTTTTAATGTACAGAAAGAGGTGATTGACTTTCTCTTTGGACTAGTGTTCAACAGTTTGACTGCTAATCGAGCCTTAGTTTTATCGATTTCTTTAACCGACTTCAAAAAGAAGGTAATTTTATCCTCGACTGAAGCTAGATTTACTACTGACAATTAATAATAAGTTCACCTAGGAATTGTATGAAACGACAGCGTCTATAAGTAGATACTAAAAGTTTGAAGTCACTTACAATAGTAATGAAACGTGGCCTTTTTTAACTATCCTTCCTGTGCCTACCCCTTCGAGGCATCCATGCGTGATGTTCAGTAACGTTCATGTTATGCAAAGAGTTGGCTGCAAGCTATTTCAAGTCGGATAAGTGTACTCAATATGTTTAGAGAGCTTGAGTTTATTCATAAATAAACTCATTTGTATGGAATCACTGAACATCGAATATGCAATATGTATATTGCAATACCCATTGTATTGGGGCTAGTTTCAGACAGTATATTTTACAGACAAGAACTTTTACTGAATTAGTAACATAGTATTGTATTGTATAGCATCTTGTTCTGAAAGTGTGATGTGTTTTTACTGAAGTGAAAGCTTCTTTAGCCACGCTGAGCAATTTTTTGGTAGGGCAAAAATCTTTGGTATCATGTCACCGATGACCTTGACATGCTGGTGACATATTGCGCCAGACACCTTGTACTACTGTGGCCAGACTAGCAACGCATGATATAGTAACAGAATAAATAGTACAAGTGCAGAAGAGACACTTCGCGCAACAATTAATAGAAAAAGCGACTCTTGCAACTAAGCAACAAAGTGCAATTCAGTTTGCATAACCGCTCTCTTCTAACGCGTAACTCTGTCGCTGTATGGCGCGGAGGACGCACTAGCTGTGGCGCTAGGGTTGTCGGCTTTCCGCTGCTACTATAATATTCATCGTCTATCTACATACCTGACCACGTAATCTATATTGTGTTGGATGCGTATGATTACACGGTCAATTAGGTAACGGAAAATACGCCCGACGCGCCACGCGACTCGCCGCGCACCGCGCCGCCCGACGCGCCGCGTCTTCGTAAATGAGCCCTAACAGTAATTCTATTATTTTGAGTTTTCATTTCTGCCAGCAGTCCTTATGACTGCCGCTGTTTTTTTAGTATAAAAACTCTGTGTTATCGTCAATTAGGTAAACTTTATGAACTTGTACGTGAATTTGATAAGTAATTGATATAATTGGTCTTGAATTTCATAATGAAAGTGTAACGTTTAAGCAAGGCTTCACTCTCCCATAAAGCAAAGTGGGGGTCCGTTAATGGATTACTAATTAACGTAATGGACCCCATGTATTCGCAAGGAATGACACACGTCGAATTATGTAATTTTGATCCCTGTCTCTTCCACGGGAAAATTCATGTCACTTTGATGATACTCTTTGCCGTTACGTCGAATTTGTATTGAGTGCTGTGATCTTATTTTGCCGAGTTGTGGACAAGGCTTATTTTCTCAGTCTCAGTCAGTGGCATGTAGTTAACTGATTATTTAGAAAAATGTATGATGTATATCTTGTCGCATCAAACCTCGTAGCAGATGGTGGGACGACCTAGACAAGACCAGGGACCAGTAGTCCATATTGGTCCTGGATCGAAACAACTGGAAGTTATGGAGAGAGGCCTTTGCCGATTAGTGGGATGAAGCAGGGAAACAGTTTCAGTATCTCTTAAAATTGGCATTGTATATTAATTTTGAAGACTGAGGCTAAACATTGACAGACGTATGGTTCGTTTCAAGGCTAAGCGTTATAGCGTTTTCGAGATCGTGTTACTCAATAACTGGGCTGTAGAGACGTAGTAGACAACAGTAGAGTAGACAACTCCAAGTCAAAGACTAGTTAGACTGGAAATGGAAATAAAATCAAGCATCAATGTTCCTAATGTGCACAGACAGTATGCTCCCGACCAGGCAAACATGAACCGTAATAACATCTCATTTGGTAGAACAGCAGACGTAAATTAGTTGCTCGCTGACGGCAAAAATTACGACCTCTGTCATAATAAATCCCGCTGCTTTGAATTTTTCGCGGTTAATGTAAATTTGAAATAAAGGTTATTTAGGAAAAATTCCAGCAACGAAAGTATACGTGATTAGCAAAGCTAAATGGAGTTCAAGAGCCTTAAATAGGGCATATTAAGTTTAATATCTGACATGCATGTTAATTCGTGGTCAAAAAGAATCCGGGCCTGAGCTTCACCTAGGTTCTCTACCTTGGTGAAGCACGGATAGCTATAAGGTCCGGTGATATTTGAGCATGAAAATCGCAACAAAACCTCTTAATAGACGCTAGGCCAGCTCAAAGTATTACTGACGTGCGGTCGACTGTACAATTAATAATGTATGCTATTTAAAGGAGCAAAGTGTTCTTCTTAGCTTGTCAATCGCTTGACAGTCGCGAGTCGCCTAGAACTTAGGTATGGGTTTGGCACTATCACTAGCATTGTGACCTAACTCTGATATTAAGAATTAATTTATGCCAAGAATATTTGTGGTCTTTAGCAGTTGTTCAGGTAGGCCCGTAAGTCTTACAAAGGTGTATTGTATTACCCAGTACTATCTGGCTTGTGGAGGTCAGATAGGCAGTCGCTCCATGTAAAATACTGGTTTTCAACTGCATCCGATAAGACAGGAAGCCGACTCCAACATCTGCATCGTTGGGAAAAGGCTAGGCAGATGGTGATGAGAAATATTTCTAAAATAAGTAAGTTAAGTTCCTTAACTAAAATTATAAATACGAAAGTAAGTTTGTTTGTTTGTTACCTCTTCACGCCTAAACCATTGAACCGATCATCCTAAAATTTTGCATTTACATTGTCAGGTGTACAGAAACGGACATAGGGTATTTTTCATCCCGAAAAAAAGCAAAACAAACCAAGCAAAACCACAATTACGTTCTTATCATAATATAGATGGCGCCACATGTCCGAGGCAGTTATTGTCAAATTCAATATTTATGCCGCGGGCACAAGCTAGTGAAAATATAAAACAATAAAAATATACATACATAAACTCAAACTCTATGGTGCTTGAAAGTGTATGTCAGTGCAATCTACAGTCGGTTGCACGAACGGCAAAGCTGAACAAACGTCAGACCGGAAAGATACGAAACTGAGCACTGAACACTGCAAGTAATGAAAGATTTACACTGACAGCTCATTATAGGGGCTCGAAAGTTATATAAAAGTGTTGGAGAACAACAACAGAACTTTAAAACAATATTCTGAAACAACAAGTTTACGTTTACACCTTCCTTGCCTTGCCTTGGGAACTTTCTATCTAATTACTGTGAGATTGAATATTAGAGTTCCAACTTTTCCACATGTTTTTTTAATACAAAAATGATATTACTTTAAGGTACTCCATGACCGTACTATTCAATACATCTAACAACACAATGTTTTGAGTTCTTTACATTTAGCACTACCAAAGAACGTGATTTTTCACACCAAAAAAAAAGGCATTTTAGGTAATGCAATAACCTGGTGGCTGAGCGATCGACTGCTGCGCTGCGTGTGGCAAGTTCGATCCCCGCACGGGGCAAATATTTGTATGGCCTACAGATAATTGTTCTGGGTTTGGCTGTTTGTGTCATCATCATCATCAGCCTATCGCAGTCCACTGCTGGACATAGGCCTCTTCAATCGCTCGCCAGTTAACCCGATTCTCGGCAACTCTCATCCAGTTGCTACCAGCTACCCTGCGAAGATCATCGCTCCACCGAGCCTGAGGGCGTCCCACCTTACGCTTGCCGATTCGCGGCCTCCACTCAAGAACACGTCTGCCCCAACGGTCATCGGTTCTACGGCTAATATGGCCGGCCCATTGCCACTTCAGCTTACTTATTCTGTGGGCTATGTCGACTACTCTGGTTCTCTGTCGGATCACCTCGTTCCGGATGCGATCCCTCAAAGAGACTCCAAGCATGGCCCGCTCCATAGCTCGCTGAGTGACCTTGAGTGGCTGTTTGTGTATGTGAGTTTAAATGTTTGTAAACGCACCCACGACTTGAGAAATTAGTATTATTAGTTTATTAGTATTTTTTTTCTAGTGTGGGACAATGTTCTATAAAAAATAAGGATATAATTAAGTATTACTTTATGGAATCATTTTTGACAAGTCATACCCTGACAGAAGTTACCTCCGTTAAAATTGTTTTGGGTTTGTCTGTTCGTGTATGTGAGTTTAAATGTTTGTAAACGCACCCACGACTTGAGAAATTAGTTAGTATTATTAACATCCAAAGGTTGTCTGGAAGATATCGCTATCAGCGATAAGACCGCCGTTGTAACCATAAGATTAGCAGTTTTGTAAGCCCGTTATTTTTCATTTTTGGTGTACAATAAAGTTTTATTCTATTCTATTCTATTATTAGTTTATTAGTATTAGTTTCCTAGTGTGGGGCAACGTTCTAAAAAAAAATAAGGCTATAATTATTACTTCATGGAATCATTTTTCACAAGTCATACCCCGCCAGAGAATGGGCAGCAGCGCTCTCTGTGCTTTTGTAACAACCGCATTGCGATCGCCAACCCGCCTGCCAAGCGTGGCGATTACGGCAAAACCCCCCAAAATGTCAATTTGGCGACACTTGGGGGAGGCCTATGTCCAGCAGTGGACGTCTTTTGGGCTGAAATGATGAATGATGATGATACCCCGCCAGACGTCTACCTCCGTCCTGAACTTTTTCTATTCTAATTTCAGTTTTTATCTCCATTCCAGTCACAGATAACCATAGAGATTTTCGTCTCCACAGTACCGTATCCGTGGTCCAAATTATATTTCCACCTTAGATATTATAAGTAATTGTTATACAGAATAGGAGCGCAACCAAACGTGTCTCCGGGCCATATTGCATGCTCGTAATGTGTAGAATCCGTGAGCTACCGTCCAACTGGACGTCGTCCAGAGCCGTATATTAGACTAACGGTAAATTCCTAGTTTCCAGACTACGCATACGTAACATACCGAAGAGGTAAGTAGACATGTAAGTTGGTAGCTGCCCGCTTCTATTTCGCATAGGATTTAAGTCTTGACAAAACATCACAGAGCTAAGTAAGTTTAATATAAATCCACTAGCAGTCCTGCGCATCTTCGTCTGCGTCACATTTTCCCCGTTTTCGCAACATTTTTCATTGCTGCTCCGCTTCTATTGGTCGTAGCGTGATGATATATAGCTTATAGCCTTCCTCAATAAATAGGCTATCTAACATAGAGAGAATCAAATCGGACCAGTGGTTCCTGAGATTAGCGCGTTCAAGCAAACAAACAAACAAATTCTTCAGCTTCATAATATTGGTATACAAGTTAGTAGATTATGCACATAAACTTCCCGGTATACTGCCTCGTTGGTCTAATAGTTGCTAGCGCGACTGCTGAGCATGAGGTGCTGGGTTTGAGTCCCGAGTCAGGTCTTTACCCGAAAAACGTGGCTGAAAAACCCAATAACACTTTTGTTATTTTGTTTTTCAGCCACGTTCTAACAGCCATGGAGTCGGGATTTGTGCCTGGTTGATGGCAATTGGCTCAGCCCCTATTATGGGACTTAAAATTAACTGGTGAAATGTGGGTGTACCTACTTGTTTTGCACACCTTTGCCTAACCGTAGGCGTGATGTTATGTTTAATATGTATACTACAGTTGTAATAATTGTAAAAGGTCAACCACGTCTAGCCTGGTATGTTTTAAATAAAATGTAATACTTGGGCCCAACCCATTTCTAATTTACGGGCACATATTGATATGTGCCCGTCGTCGTGAGAGTCTGGAGATTCTCGAGAAGGAGGAGACGTTCGAACCCAGGCAGGCTCATTACTTTGCGTAATTAATTTAATCACCGCTGCTCTCAAAAACGGTGAAGGAAAACATCGTGAGGAAACCGGCAAGTCCTAGAACTACAGCATGATTTTTTAGTCACCGTCCAAATTTAGACATTTTAATCTTTGGCGAAAACCATTGAATACGTGTTTTTTCTTTTAGTATCACTCAATACAAAAATATTGAGATATCGTGGACACCGCCGCGCCGTGCGTAGGTACACGCTGGGTAACTATGCGGGCTGGCTGCCCCTTTCCATTGAATGTTTGCGCGGCCAGTGTAGTATTTTTAACGTTTAACTTAGTGACCAGGCAGAGCGAATAATTTTTTCGAGAAAATGATTTCATATGAAAATATATCGATTTTTTTTCAAAAATGGAGTTAGTGAATGATACATAATGCCTAGAAAAAATTTGGACGGTGACTAAAAGATCTTGCTGTATAAATTCGAAGACATCTACCAACTCGCACTGGGCCCGCGTGGTGGATTACAGTCCAATCCCTCTCATAGAGAGGAGGCCTGTGTCCCAGCAGTGGGAACATTTATAGGCTGATGATGATGATCTAGAGTCTAGATTCTAGACTCTGAGTTGTTATATGGTAAAGATTACAAAAAGTCACTTTACTATTCTCACACAGAACAACCCGTTTGTAAACCTTGTTCCCATAGGTAAAAAAATATATTTTGGGAAACGTATTTTCTAAAACATTTCTAAACAACGTTGTCTTAATTTAAATATTTCATCCTATTTAAGAACCCCACTTACCTATTACCAAATTAGATTGATTAACATGTTTTCATCAAAATCATGTAGGTACTTACTCACGTACGGGTAAGAACTGTTTTTATTACATTTCAGGTAGTTTTTCTTACTCATTACATTAATTATTGAATACATGAAAATTACCTACGTCCCTATTTTGTTCTCATTATGAAAGGAGCCTAAGTAAACATTTTCCTTTTGATTCAACACTCAAGGGCCTTCCACTAAATATTACTTAGCGTTTCTATTAAATGAGTTCCGTTAATTATTCTCAAAGATTTACCGCCAGCTCATGAGGGCTTTGTACTAAAATAATGTAATTAGTTGAAGCTAACTGCTGGCCGAGACTTCGTTCGCGTGGAAATTTTGATGTATACCTGTGTCTGAGAAAAAAAAAGATAGCCTATGTGCTTCCCAGGGATAAAATCTGTCTCCTTGTTAAATTTCATTACGATTCGAAAAGCCGTTTAATCCTGAAAAAGTAACAAACAAACAGACTTACTTTCGCCTTTATAATATTACTAGCTGCTGCCCGCGATTTCGTTCGCGTGGAAAATTTGATGGCGTTTAGAAGTATGAAAAATAGATGTTGGCCGATTCTCAGACCTACCCGATATGCACACAAAATTTCATACAAATAGGTTCAGCCGTTTGGGAGTAGTTTGGTAAAAAACACCGCGACACGAGATTTTTTTTATTTATATACAACGTGTAACGTTAAATGCGCAAAACCAGAAAATAGCTTGATCAGAATAACGAGCAGAATCAATTGAACCACTTTTTAATATAGGTCACATTTTTTCAAAAAATCTTCATTAAAAATGTTGCCCTGTCTATTTGTTCATAGGTCAAGCCATAACGTGCGCAAACCCGCCAAAATAGGTAAACAAACACAAATGTTTGTAGCCAATTTAAATTTTCACATACGCGGGAAAAAAAGAAAGAAAGAAAGAAACGATCAGAATTTCCAGTAAAACTAAAACAGCACATAAAACCTTTACGTATTTTTTAATGTTTTTTTTTTTCTCAGAATTAGGTCAATTGAATTAAAAATCAATTGGGGTGTCTGAGGTTTTGCGTATTTAACGTTACACGTTGTCTAAAGAAAGAAAGTACGGAAATAAGGATATCAAGACCGCGCGTCGGGGGTTATGTCACGTAGTTCCAAAAGTTTCTAACCTACACGCATAAGATTATTCAGAGATACAAAACTATCATGTCACTAAATTACTGAAGTTTTCTCAAGTAAACCATGGTAAAAAAGTAATATTTGTGTTCAAAATGGTCTTCCTTTATTTCAATCCATTTTTGTTTGGATATTACTCCTTAATTTAATAGGTGGAAATTTTTGGACCTCATTAAGTACATTCAGGTTCTTCTAACCTAACAGGCAGTTGTGTTATTGGAGTCTGTTCTACCACATCTTCTCACCAACATCAAAACTAGGAAGTGACGCAGAATGGCGTCATGGAGGACTGTCTCGTGTTATTCTGTCTTATATGAAGTGCTGGTATGCCTTCTAATTGTGGCCAACAATCAAAACACATTCCACTACTAGGTCCCGAAAAGTCAAAACAGAAAATAGGCGTCCTGGTGAAAAAAAAAACTACTCCACATCACAATGTTCATAGTATGAATTGGTGAAGAAAGGACTCTATTTCTTACCAAGCAGAATTCAAACACCATGACTCCTTCAAAACCGATACCCTTTATTGCTTGATCATAAAATAAGTCATTAAACGTCAAGCGTAAAATTTAACATTTTATGAGAAAAAAAATCATCAACCATCATTATAAAGACGACCATCGCTCCTTTACTATATTTCGCAGTATCTGCGACACAGGCGACAGGACATTAGTGTTTTATAGGGCCAATGAAACTGCGTAATCTTCTTAAATAACTTGTTTCACGCCAAAAGGAAAGACCTCTATATTTCATCAAAATTACTACTTCATTAAGGTCAAGTTACACTGGTATTGTTAGGCCGCAGCTTCGGGGCCAGATAGGCAGCCCATTAAATTCTTATCTCATTATTATGATTAGCTGTCGCCAAAGACTGGTCCTTCGAGCCACGTTTCGTTTCGCTACGAAATTGCTTTTTAATTTTTGAAGTCTTTAAGTGTACTGGGAATATAGTTTCAGTGGTTGGTTAAGTTCTGTAACAGTCTTTTACGAAGCATGCCATTCCAACAATATTCTTAGTATACCTATAAATACAAAGTAGACTAGATAGGGATTTAGGTATAACTGGTACGTCTTTATTCTTTAAGAAAACAACATAAAGGCAGTGCACTCTGCATGCAGCATGTCTATTTGTGTTTTGATTGCAACACTGCACACAGACTTAGATAAAAAAACGCTACGTACGTAGAGCATACCTATTGCTACGGGAACTCGCTACGGCGTAGCCAGCTTTGACTACGTCTAAGACTTACATCAACTATAATTTACATCCTTCACTTATAAATATAAATAAAACGATTTGGTGATATCGAAATAGGTAGATATTTTGCTACAGTTTTTAACTTTTCTTTAAAACTTTTTACGATACCCACCATCACTACTACTGTGACTAGTCTAACATATACAGGCCATGCCATCATAAAAAATACTAAAAGAGTAACCATGGAGTTTCTTGCCAGTTCTCCTCCACAGGAAATGATCAACCCGAACCGAGCACTTTTTTGTCGACGTTTTATAAGTGCCCATGTAGGCCAAAGTGAAATAAACATAATTTTGATTTGATTTGTCTAATGAGTGAATTTGTTCGGACCAGTACCGTGTCGAGGACGCTTAGCGAAGTCAAGTGGACAGTTAGGGTTGAACTTCATCTAGCAGCACGGAATCGCACTTTTTCATTCAATAGTCATTGGGATTAAATGAACTTAAAGGGGTTGTATTGATGATTTTAGTGACTAAAATTATGTAAATACGTACGTTTTACGGCCGCGTATCATATTTTATTCAACATAAAACCTGACACTGACCGATAAATTGCAAAAAAGCGTAATAAAATTTGAATTTCGTAGGCCACCCTGTCGCTTCCACTTTAAGAAGCATAATGCTACATTACTGTTTCAAGTTACAAGATAAAACACAAGCCATGCAAAATGCTACTTAATTGTCCAAGCCACTTAATTTGTGCAGTGGCTGTGATGAAAAAGCCTATGGATAGATCATGGCCTTCGAGGTGCGAGTTTAATTTCTGTAATGTGGATTTTTGGTGCAGTATACTATTAGATCAGATAGCAACACTGTCATGTATGCTTATGTAAGAGTAAAGGGCTGCCAGGGCTGCGGGACCATTCGAAAGAGATACCGTGCCGTGGCCCTGGAACACAAAGGGCTAAGAAGGAACATGGATGGGTTTTAGTCAGTAGGTACAAGTCTGACACTCCCTTCCGCTTCGCCCAGAGCAGGAGGGGTCATTTGATGATTTCCCATCCGTAAAAATAAAAGGGCAAAGACGGAAGGCCTTTGCCCTTTTATTTTTACATGGGTTTCCAATTGTTCTACTCCGACTAAGACTCACCTATGAAAAAGATCATTAATGTCGGGGAGAACAAGTGCCTTTCTTCGTTAAGGGTCTACTTACACCCTTATTTTCCGTTTTAAAGGTATCTCTTCAACTGGTCAACAACCCACCAACCGACAAATACTTCAATCACAACATCGATCATCGAATCTCAAGAAAAAACCCGAAACTAAACCCTCACACCGTGTCTACGTCAACCGCCTTAATAAAGGGAAACGCACAAAAAGATACCTTCAAGGCCAAGTTTACCATAAAGACCAGACATTTACGGTAGTCCCCGATTACGTGACAGCAATACAACACACGTCTAAACTGGCTTTTAAAAGAATAGCAGGTCAGTTTTGCGACAGTAGGCATGCATGAATAAGTCATCGCGTAGCTCAACCGTACTTAAAGATAGGCCGGGTAGCTTACTCGACGAACAACCCATAAGCACTGACATTTTCTTACCTTCATTTATTAGGGGGTGAAGGGGTGATATCCCATAGGGGGGGTAACGTGATACAAGAATCTTTTGGCATACGAATGATGTTTCCAGCTGTTGGTGAACATTTGTGATTTTTCCTTTTTGTAACATAACGTAACTCCTTGCAATCCCAGAAGGGGAGGCAGACGTGTACCGAACATGTACATCCACATTTTGCCAGTTATGTTTATGTCCCATGTACCAAATATGGGGCAAGCCTATTGCCATCAACTGGGCACGATTCCAGACTCGATGGCTGCTACTGAGAAATTCCTGAAACCCAAAACCACATTGCCCGACGCGGAAATCGAGGCTAGGACCTCATGCTCAGCAATGGGTCTTGAGAGTACCTACTTGACCAACGCGGCAGTCCTTTTTTCTTTTTGTAATCTGTTGAAAAAAGTCCAAAAGTTATTGTTTTTTTTTTACCAGAAATTTCTTATCAGCAGCCCTGAATCTGGATTTGTGAACAGCAGAAGCTAATAGGCTCACCTCAAATAGGCATTTCCACGCTCCTCAACTGGCGAAATGTGGACGTAATATTTGGTACACCTCTGCTCAACCTGGCAGGGATTACACGCGTTATAATATGTGTAGTTTATTGTTTCAGTAAGCTGAAACGCAATTAATCAGATTGTCCTAATAATCGATTCATTACAGAGCAAGCTTTTAATTGTTGCTTCAGGTTGACTTCCCAATATTACATAATTATTTTGATCATTAAGAGTCCGTTCACATGAACCAGCGCGAGTTATACGCTTGGTACTGGCCCGGAGCCGAAAGTTGTTTCACATAGACCGGCTGGAAGAACTGTTTTTGAGCAGATGCACTTGAAGCCTGACGGATGCACTCGGAGCCGAGCGGGTCCTCTACAAGGGTATACCTCAAGTTCCGCGCAGTCCATGTTTTGTTTTCGATGCATTCGATGCGAGAGAGGACCCAATCGGAGCTGGTCAGCCGCGCGAGCGTAAAAGAGCGCGCAATCAGAGCCGGTCGTCCGTGCGAGCGCGGAAGAGTACGTCATCACAGGCAGCCGGTCGGATTCTCTTATTATTTAACACTAAGCGCGTTAGGTTTGCTCTCGGACATTCTCAATAATAAAAGAAGTGACATGTAAAAATAAATCTTATTACAATGATTAAAAACTCGGTTTTGAACGTGACAAATTCTGCTCTCCTCTCCGAGCCGGTCTATGTGAATGGGCACTAAATCCTGTATTGATTTGCGGCGTTATCAATACATTAGTCTACTAGCATTGTGGTGTTGTGTTGTGATTCAGTTATTGCTTACTGAACAATCATATTCTAGTTTAGATGTTTGCCTATTACATACCGAGTGTCCTCCGAACTCGGAAAACACGTTAAGCTGTTGGTCCCGGGTGTCATTTTTAGATCTTTGAGAGTCGTTACTGGTAGGCAGTGGCCCGAAAGTCTGACAACCAGTCTTACCTTACAGAGGTATCGTTTTACCTACTACTAATTGGGTTGTGGAGGTCAGAGAGGCAGTCGCTCGTCGTAGGATAACCGAATTTTACGTGAAACATTTACCCAACTGTGTCGGGGTCCCAAGCCGACCCCACCATAGTTGGAAAAACGCTACGCAGGTGATGATGATGTGTTGGTATTTGTAATCATATCGATAGACTATTGCACATTGCAAATGACTGCTAAGATTACAAAACTTATAAACTCAGGAACATAAAACTTAAGGTATATTTTTTTGGCCACTGAAAGAAACTGTAAATACGACCCATTCAAAACATTAAATTAGCTTGAAATAAAAACCATTTCCTTTTTTAATTCGTCCATTTTATTTATCAATACTCGAATATAATGTAGGTCTTACAGTAACTAAATGTCTTTAAAAGTGTCTTTAAAAATAACACCAAAATGCTTCAAAATCTTATTTTCAAACCTACATTAGCCTACTGAAGATAAAACTGGCACTAACATTACAATGTCCCCATTATTGTAGTGACACTATCAAAACAAACACTTTATTATCACACACACATAATAAGCCTATTATGCGAACACCCCATAAAACACTTCAACCTCCATTGTTTAGAGAATTCTTCTTAATAAATTATTCAGACGCATCCGGGTGTAGAAAAGGCCTTTTTGTGTTCATTTATTTTTCTTTTCAAGCCTAAAGAGGGACCGGTAACTATTCACCACTGAATAGGTTGATGCAGTAAGTCCACTCCTTACAACGAGTGAAAACAGGGGCACGCACTCGTTTTTTTACTGCAGTCTATAAAGTAACTATAAATATCAGGTAAGTGGTGAAAAAGAAACAAATAGACAGCAGAGTTTGACAAATTTATTTTAAACGAAAAAACACCATTATTTTTACTAAAACTTGCTTCAGTAATGTATAACTTTATTTGCAGTGACAAATCGCTCCTCGATAGTCGAAGTGTCGGACGTAAAGAATAGCACCATCCCATATCTTCCCGTGGGTGTCGTAAGAGACGACTAAGGGACTTCCCAGAAAATGGGCAGCAGCGTTCTCTGTGCTTTTGTAACAACCGTACTGCGATCGCCAACCCGCCTGCCAAGCGTGGCGATTATAGCAAAACCCCCCAAAATGTCAATTTGGCGACACTTGGGGAAGGCCTATGCCCAGCAGTGGACGTCTTTTGGGCTGAAATGATGATGATGATGATGATCGCTCCTCATATGTGTGCGTGTGTTTTCGCTCATTGCATGGATAGCCTTCTGTGCCAATCTGTTGTGTCTTTTCATTGTGGTACAACGAAACATAAAGGGTTTAGTACGGACCTAAGTGTGAATTGGACCTTGACAGATGATGCTGCCCCTCCCCCCTCCTCCCCACAAAGTATTTGTTTGCGAACTAAGTTGGAATGCGAAAATGTGAAATTGAGTGAGAAAAATGGCGGCAGGTTTTTGCCGTTTTCTAGTCTCGTTGAGAATACGAATGTTTATTTTTACCAAATGGCAAGTTTGGAGCTGAGAAAGTGTGGGGATATTTCCTCTGACTGTAGATTTTTATAGAAAGGTAATAAATAGCTGTATTGCTTGTCAATCCTTCAACTAAAACAATTTTTTCAGGAAAATATAAATTTGCTATCGTAATTTCACTTTCTAATGCTCTAAAGATACTTATATCAAATCAATACTGTCTGTTTTATTTAACTTTAATAAACAACAACTTTTTCGAATATGTATGTTTTTCGTCCTGCATCTTTTGTTCCTTCCAATGTGGGTTTAACTTTATTATTAAACATACAAAATTGATTTATTTCACATTCCCAATCACCAATAAATTGTAACCGAAAAAATCACGTCTAATGAAAAATAAGGCAGAATAAAACGTTTCCCTTGCCTTGTACAGAGCAATCGATCTTTATTTCCTCTACGCTCGTCGATGTAAGCATATGTTTACTCACAATAACCAATGTTACTTGACACGCGGGAAAAACTGAAACTAAGGTCAAAATATATGGAATTTGACATATCATTGACAGTTTTCTTCGCAAGCAGCGCCATCATAAGCTACCAAGAATCATTGGACATTGCGTAAGCATATATTTACGTATTTATCGTATATATGTATGTTGGTATATTTGTATGTGGGGGCCGTAATAAATCGTCAGATGTGTCTGTAAAACACGGAGTAATTTATCAGTGTCTTTTCGTGAATACTTTACAATTTTTTGCCGAGGAAACGCTTCTCCGTTCCAACGTTGGCGTCTGACCGAAATAAGATACCGTCGTTTGTTTTCGCTAGTAATTTTTATGGACAAAAGATTATATTATGTAGCCTTTGTTTTGAGAAGTTCTTTTGTATTTAATTGGTCCGTTGGTGCTCGTTAAAATTCTTAAAAAGTAACTTACTCATTTCTAAGCTTGACTTCGAATTAAGCCAATTTAGAGGCCTGTAATACGGGAAAAAATTGTTTATCATTCACATTCATTTTTCGTTTTATTTTTAATTGCTTTATTCTACACATAATAATTAAAAAATGCTTAAACGTGTGGGTGAGGTAAAATTTTTGAAATAATTTTACTAAGAAATGCGTAAAGTAACTCAAAAAGTATGTCTACGAAATATCAACTTTCAATTCAAATGAGATTAATTTAACAACTTCAAACAAGCTGAAAGCTTCCAGTAGTCATCATCTGCCTAGCCTTTTCCCAAACTATCTTGGGGTCGCCTTCCAGTCTAACCGGATGCAGCTGAGTACCAGAATTTTACATGAAGCGACTGCCTATGTGTCCTCCACAACCCAGTAACTAGGTAATACGTTGCCTCTTGGTAAGACTGGATGTCAGGCTTTTGGCTTTCGACTACTCGTAACGACTGTCAAAGGTCTACAAATGACAGCCGGGCCCAACGGCTTGACGTGCCTTCCATCGCACGGAGGAAACTCGGTATGTAATTATGGTCAACCATCCACGCACCAAACTCGGCAAGCACGGCTTAACCTTTAAAGATTGAACCGTGCGGCTGTTATTATTTAGCCACGAGCTCGTCGAAAGCTTCCAGTAGCATCTAAACTAATATTATAAAGAGGTTAGATTTGATTGTTTGTTTGTTTGTTTGCATTGAATAGGGTCCGAAACTACTGGTCCGATTTGAAAAATTCTTTCAGTGTTAGATAGCCTATTTATCGGGGATGGCTATAGGCTATATATTATTACGCTACGACCAATAGGAGTGGAGCAGCAATGAAAAATGTTTCGAAAACGGGGAAAATGTGACGCAAACGAAGTTGCGCCGGACAGCTAGTAGTAAAATAATACACTAAATTAAAACTAAACGTCGAACACACATCAAAACAGTAGATTGAACTAATTCAATTAACAATATGCTTAATTTCATTGCACACACCGTTTGATTTGGTTTATGTAGCTGTTTCAATCACTAACATGTTACGGGTGTTCCTTTTCGCATAACCCTGTTAGAGAATCTCCTCTATGGAGATTCTATTAAAACATCTTGAATACCTTCTAATTTATTAAAACTCAGTAAATCGTTACACTTCTTTTATATTTACTCCAACATCAAAAACCCTTACAAAATATACGTTACTATCAAAACCGATCAGTGACCCAACATGTTAGCGACACACACTGCTAGACTGCATTTGACATCTCGTCTGACAAAATACCCCCTTAATTTTTTCTATCAAATTACAAAACATTCCTATTCTAAAACTCCACTTAAAGGCCACAAACATAACCTGCCAGTATAACAATTAAACCTGCCAGTTATAACAAGGACATTAAAATTCGACAATTACTAATTCCAAAACAATAACAGTTGTGGGCTTATAAATAATGTGGGCTTATAAATAACTTGGTATCCAAGCTTATAAGTGATTGATTCAGCATTTCATTTGTTAATAGAATGGCATGCCTCATCGATGGGGTGTGAAACTATTTGAATACTATTTGGTAGTTAAAAGCTACGCAGAAAACCATTCATAAACTGAATGTAATTATTGGATACCATCAGTTTATATTTAAAAGCAGGAAAAAATATAGGTACCTACTCGTTTAAAAAAATACTATGTTAATAACAGAACGCAGTATAAAATATCTAACATTAAACGTGTCCGTAATTACTTAGGTACGTTAGTGGAGAATTCCATATATTTTTTAAGCTTAAATCAATTTTATTACTTAACCGGAATTAAATACTAGGGCAATGTAAACTGTATAAACTTACGTTTACGTTTTTATAACCCACTAGCTGACCGGCGCAATTTCGTTTACGTCACATTTTCCCCGTTTTCGCAACATTTTTCATTGCTGTTCCACTCCCATTGGTCGTAGTGTGATGATAAATGGGCTATCTAACACTGAAGGAATTTTTAAAATCGGGCCAGTAGTTTCGGAGCCTATTCAATGCAAACAAACAAACAAACAATCAAATCTTTCCTCTTTATAATATTAGTTTAGATTAGGATTAAATAGTAATTAAGATAAAATCCCTTTCCATCCATTCTTTACTTTTAAAGACTCAATTGGATTTATTATTATATTATTTTTATTAACTATTTTAAGTTTAACAAATCCTTATTTAATATAAGATCCAGATAATTTCATTCCTGCAAGTCTATTAGTGACTCCTGTTCATATTCAACCAGAATGATATTTTTATTTGCATATGCGATTCGGGTCGATTTTAAATATTAATATCTTAAGTCGATACTTATTAGTTTTTAATTAATTGATACTGTCATAAATCGATTGATTACGTCCCTCCTTGTTTTTGACAACTAAATAGAAAATAACAAAAGTTTTATGCGCAAACCGTTGTAGTTTGAGTAGTTTCAGCGACGACTTTGTGTTCTGTGCAATTCTATTGTTTTCTATTCTATTCTAGAGAGTATGGTCAATTTCAAACAGATAGGTAATGCTCACTCCATTCTATGTTTATGACTTAACCTGAATACCTACCACAGATTATTAAAATATGAACACCTCAAAAAACATATTTCATAATTACTTGATGCTCCGACCTTTTAAAAATATATTGAAGGCCGTTCTAAGTTATATTTATCTAAGCGAATGAAATGACACATGTTTCATCAAGTTACGTTTTATTAGATTTTAAATGCCCTCACACCTCTTGTAATAAACTTTTAATCACTTTCCACGGGGCCCACTGACCTAAATAATTGAAAAAGCTTGTAGTTCGTTAACACGCACGTAACAAACTCAATCTTTTACTGTCCCCAACCCAACATCAGGCCTACCCACATAATACTTAAACAAAATATAAAATATTAATTTCGCTTCATCCTTCATCCCTCTATATATTATTCAGGGGCTTTCAAAAGGATCGTCTATACCTTCGATAAATTATAAAATCTCGCTCAAGCGTTTTATGTTGATGAAATGCAAATCAACTGACACTTAACACTTGTTATCTTTTTGGAATACTTGTTAATGTATTCATGGAAATATTGGATTGGTTTAGCTCAGCTTTTGATTTTTGTTTAGATTTTTTGCTAAGCCTACTTTTCTGCCTGATGGGATTTAAATTTGAGACATCTTTAGCCACTTTAGGGAGTGACTTTTCAAAACTCTTTTTTTTTCTATCATTTTCGTTATTTAAGGTGTAAAGAGACTTGTCTCGGGAGGTTCCTGCACCGAACCGGGCGGGGGGAACCGCCCGGGTGTCACCACTGCGAGGATCGCCCGGAGATTATGGAGGAGCACACCGTGGAGCTCTGTTCCGCATGGTCAGGGGACCGCTGTGTCCTCGTGACGGCGATTGGCAGCGGCTACCTCTTCCGTCCGGCCTGGTTAAATCCATGGTCCGGAGCTAGAGGGAATAGGAAGGTGTCGCCTCCTTCTGCGAATCAGTCATGGTAGCGAAGGATGTGGCGGAACCTGAGAGAGAGCCTCATGTCTCAGCCGCCGCGGGCGTCGGCGTCACCGTAGGCGCTGGCCTATGGTACGGTGACTAATGGGCTAGCTCACCATCCGTCCGTCTTATGACTACAGGCCGTGTCGAGGGCGCGTTCGTGTTCCACGCGCGCCTGAAGGAGATGTCAGCAAATCGAAACGGGTCTGACAGGACCGATGCCTGCCAGGGCTGCGGGAATGTTCGAAAGAGATAACGTGGCCCTGGAGCACAAAGGGCTAAGAAGGAACATGGATGAGTTTTAGTCAGTACAAGTCTGACACTACCTTCTCTCCGCCCAGAGCAGGAGGGGACATTTTATGATTTCCTATCCGTAAAAAAAAGTTTAAACGGACCCTTCACGAAACATTCAACCAAACGTTCTGTACATCAATCTACGCAAAAATGATTGCTGGGAAACGACTCTTTTTTGGGGTGTGTTTTTTGTTCGGAAAGACTCACTGTAACGCACTCAAAACACTGTGCCGATGGATCATTGAACAGTGCGGGAGTCGTAGAGGTATTTAAAAGTCAAGTTATAACATTAAACTTCTGAAAAAGTTCAAACTTTGACCCCAATATCTCCATAACTAAAAGGTTCCCAGGTATGGTCTTTAACAAAAAAAAAATATCGCAAGTATGGGGGGAAAAGTATCTTTCGATTTCGGTAATAGTATTTTTACATCCATTAAAAAAATGAGTAAGTCTTGTGAAATTCTTCTAGAGCCAGCGTTTTGGACTGTACGTTGTCGTCTGTCAGGGAGTGAATGAATGATTTTAAGATTTTAAATAGTTCTACGGCGACTTGTATAATAGATATATTTTTTTAATTTGGTTACTTAGTACACCCGGAAAGAAAATGAAGAAAATAATGAGTGAATTTACTCGAAATATGACCTCAAATAATATGCCTTTAATTTTAAGTACTAAACGCAACTGAAAATAAGCATATCAGTCTTAAAGTTACCTGAAAATAACACTGAGTCACTTAATATTTCTCTGGAAAAATATTTTTTTTAATGCAAGTTGTAAACAACAACTAAAATACGATCAACAACCTTATGAAACCCTTCATCGGTAAACTTCGCAAGCTAACAAAGCAAGTTAAGCAGCAACTTACCGAATTAGCATCATCCATTCTCTATTTTATAAACACAACTTAAATATAGTTACTTGTTCGTATTGTTTGTACTGTATTGGTAGGATTTGTTTACTTTAGTTTAGGCTAAATATTAACGAATTAGTCAGTTCAATGGCAGGAGAGTCAACGTGATCGCTAAACTCGTTGAATTAAAGTACGTTGACCCGCATAATTTATACCCCTTGTTAAAATTATTAAAACATCTTTGAACGCTTGATTTTGAGAACGATTATTTCTAACTAACTGTCCCGCGCAAATTCGTCTGCGTCACTTTTTCAACACTTTTCATTGATTCTCCGCTCCCATTGGTGGTAGCCTGATGTTATAGTATAGCTTTCCTCAATAAATGGATAACCCATTTATCGAAAAAGAATAAAAGGCAACCACTAAAAGGATTTTTCAATTTGAACCAGTTATTTTCGAGATTAGCACGTTCAACCAAACACACAAACAAAGAAACTCGTCAGCTTTATAATAACTTAGTATAGATAGTATTTTTTTTTATTTTATTTAAACACGTCCTTATCCCAATATATTTCAGTACGGTGCAGTATATCTTTGTCTTCCATACTTTAATTAATCGTCATTTCAGTAGTTACCCTTTTTCCACCCATTATCTTCCAGGCAGCCCTTTTAATTAAGTAGATATTATTATAAAAGTTGTATCATGTAAACAAAAAAAGCACAAAATTATAAAATTTCACTTCCTTCTTAATATATTCCTTGCAAAACCTTTGAGAAAAGTAATTAAAAAATCCCGGCTGCGGTAAAAAAAAACATAAGTTAAAAATCGTCCACTGAAAAGCTAAAAAACAACACACATTTTAAATTAAATAAAAGTTGGAAGCAGGCGGGACGTACTCCTTTTTTATAGATTTTCAAGCTATAGTGGATCCCGCCTGCTTCCTTTTAATTACTTTTTAATATTCAGCTTTTTAGTTTACAAAATAATCTAAAAGATTTCGCAGACGAATAGTTCCTGCTTTTATTATACTTAATACGATTTTTTTTTTACTTTTATACGATTTGTTACTACGAATTACTTTTAAACATTTAAGTTGTAGATATTTTTGTAATCACCCTTTAAAACCCTTTACTTTGATGGTATTGGAGGCAAAAAAAATCGAACTTTAAGATATGGCACCCGAAATCGGCCATTTTTTAATTTTTATTTGTTTTTTTTTTTCATGTATCCAGGGACACTCGCGCCACTAAGACGAACCTAACGACGTATAATATATCGAAATCCGTTTATCCATTTAGGAGTTACGAGAGAACATAGAAACTGACATACATACCCACATACATACATACAGGTCCAACACATTACCTTCCTTTTGGGCTTCGCCGCAGTCGGGTAAAAATAACACTCCATTGTTATGGAACACTGCAATATTCCATCATGAATAATTATTACACCAAACAAAGTTTCAAGTAGCGTCCTGGGAGCAATTTTTATTCAATTTCAGTGCAATTCTGAAGTTTAGTAAATATGTGTGTGCTGTAATTGATAAAATACTTCCATATAAAATGTTGGTAGATAAAAGTTCAACAGGGAGAACTTACTGTTTATGTGGTTTTATTGACGAAAACATATTGTCCAAATAGTTCAAAGGTTCTAGTTGCGCTAGAAGTGGCTTTACAAGCTAATGGGAGTACAAAGGCCCTTTTTTTTTGCTTATTTTCAGTTGCGATAGGTACTCTTTATTAAAGTTTTATTATTTGCGGTCATGTCTCAGGTAACGTCACTCATTATTTTCCTCATTTTCTTCCTGTATTGCACCCACTAAACAAATTGTTTTAAAAAAAAATATTATATTTGTCGCCATAAAACTACTCCCTGACAGATAACGTACCCATTCCAGTACCGTTAAACGTGATTTTTCATTCCAAAAAAGAAAATCGTTTCCCAGCTATAATTTTTGCATAGAGTTACTTAATTGATACAGAATGCTTGGTTGACGGCTTTGTCTAGGGTCCGTTTACTACTTTTAATTGAATTAAAAAGAGAACTCTTTTCATAGTTACAGGTTTGCTCACCTAATATTTTTAATATATAATATTCTTATATTCTAGGCTACTTTTTCATTGTTTACAAATCATGCAGCAATTCACATGCCCGCACAGGTGACCGCAACTCAATAAAAACGTATCCACAGATGGCGACACTTCCACTTGGGCCAATAGATTTACATAGAAACCGGTAGTGTCGTTGTGGTCTGTCATTGCGGGTTCTCTGCCTATTCGCCGAAAATTGTTTGCCAGATTTTCACTTGCCAACCAACGTTTCGCAGGATTTTATTTCGCCGAATAATCATCTGCCAACAACATATAATTTTGTTTTATTCCCAACCTCACAGTTAACAACTGTACGTTTGGTCTGCTTTAAAACATAAGTCGGGGGTGCCAGTGAGCGTCGCGGGCGTGAGTGACCCATTTTAATGTAAACTCGCGTTTGTGTGGCAATGGCGAACCGTCAAATAGGGGCGCGGGGGCGGCCGTGACCGGGGCTCCCCCTGTCAGGTTCTCCGCGAAGGAAGTCGCGAGTACTATACAGAACATGGTGAGGGGAAAGTCCCCCGGTCTCGACGGCCTCAGCGTCGAACATCTAAAATTCGCTGGGGTACACTTACCGCGAGTGCTTGCTATGTTTTTTAACCTATGTATAAGTCATAGTTACTTACCTGTAGAACTGACTAATACAGTCGTTGTGCCTGTAATAAAGAATAAGACTGGTGACGCCTCCGATATCTCCAACTATAGGCCGATATCGCTAGCCACGATCGCTGCTAAGGGATTGGATAGTCTGCTTGATAAAATTCTAGCTAAACATATCGTTCTCGAAGATAGTCAGTTTTGTTTTAGACCTAACTTATCAACGGAGAGTGCAATTTTATGCCTAAAGCAGACTGTCCAATATTATACAGACAGAAAGACTCCTGTAATAGCAAGTTTTTTGGATTTATCGAGGGCTTTTGACCTGGTCAATTATGACCTGCTCTGGCATAAGCTCACTCACGACACTACTGTCCCAGCTGATGTATGATGTGATGATATCACTGTTTAAATATTGGTACAGTAGTCAGAACAATAGAGTTAAGTGGGCAGGCTTCTATTCTGTTATGTATGGGCTGGATTGTGGGGTCAGGCAAGGGGGACTGAGCTCCCCCGTCGGTTTATAGAACCTATACATAAATAAGTTGATAGGTGAGCTCAGTAGTACCAAAGTCGGTCGTCACGTGGACGTGATAGCGTGAACAATATTAGCTACGCTGATGACATGGTACTACTGAGCCCATCGATAGGTGCTATGAGAAGGCTCCTTAAAATTTGTGAAAGTTATGCGGTGGCTCACGGGCTCAAATACAATACCGAAAAGAGTGAATGGATGGTATTTAAATCGGGTACATTAACCTATAAACAGCTCTCACTCTCTGGGACTCCTTTGGTTCGGGTTCCGAGGTTTAAGTATTTGGGTCACTGGGTCACTGATGACCTAAAAGACAATGTGGACTTGGACAGGGAGCGCAGGTCGCTGGCTGTCCGTGGCAACATGCTGGCACGCAGGTTTGCACGCTGTACTGACTCTGTTAAAATAACGCTTTTTAAGGCCTTCTGCCAGTCGTTTTACACGTGCAGCCTGTGGACTAAGTATACCCAGCTGGCATACAGCGACCTGCGCGTACAGTATAATAATGCATTCAGGGTGCTTCTGGGGCTGACGTGGCGGTGTAGCGCGTCAGGGATGTTCGCGGAGGCGGGCGTAGACGGGTTCACCGCGATCATGCGAAAGCGTTGCGCTTCCATGTTGGCGCGCTTGCGTTCCTCCTCTAATGGCATTCTGAAAGTGTTCTCAGACCGGTGGGACTCTCCCCTCTTACGAAGGTGGGTCAGAGTTGAGACCCACTTAGACAAATGAACTGATGAACCATTGAACGAACAGTTCATTGGTTCATTAGTTATTTATTATTCTATTATTTTCTAACTCAACACAATTGATACTAACATTAGGGTAAGTTTTATTGCTACTAACACTATATGGATTTGTTTATCTGAATTAATATTTTGAATTTGAATTTTTCATAATGACACTTTTTAAAATGCCAATTTTCTTCCCTGCACCACTCCCATGAAAAGGTAATGCATCGTTCTTGAGAAAAACCAATTATTGTAACCTAACCTCAAAACATTTTATATTCGCCTAAAAAGCGTAGTCGACGTTGGTCCTATTTCTGTCTGCAGGGTTACAGTAACCTAACACGAAGGGGATGGCGGGATCTTAGTTCGCTCGCTCCACTCGCTCACTAGACGCCGCCGCCCCCTTCGGACCTAACCTGTCTGAGTCGGTGTGCCCCAAGTCCAGAGCTCGCTTCGCTCGCTCTTGCATGCAAATTCTCCTGCTGGCAAAAGTAACATTGCCTGTTGTACACACAGTAAATCAGTGGGGCTACATTGGGGATGTTTAGGTTGTTATAAAAACGGAATGTTTGACAAATGATAAATGTCCCAAACGTTTTGTGTCATTATAATAATCAGCTTAACAATATTTCTACCAAATGAAATGTTGTCATACAAAAATTTGCTAATCGATAGTTGTCAAAGTGAAACATCGGCGAAACGTTGGTTGGCAAGTGAAAATCTGGCAAACAATTTTCGGCGAAGAGGCAGAACACCGTCATTGCGATTGCGTGGATCTGCCGCTGCGGCTTGCGGGTACTGTCTGCTTCGGAATTGTACCTTAATAATTATGCCAGCAAGGTCAACAGTTGCCCAAATTTGTCTATATATTTTACCTAAAATTCTCAGCTATTCCATTGTCAATATTTCCATGTAAAACTATTCCAGCAGTTAGCCGCGTAGTTTTCAATGTTTAATTAAATTAAAAGAGAGTTGTACCGCAGTAACCGCCAAAGGATTAGGGATAAAATGCCATAAGGCGCAATTTATTTTTGGTAGCTGTCACTGCCTTGTGGGTAGGAGTTTCGAATAGCCTACATAATTAGTTTATGCATAGTCGATTATTAAAACAAAAAAACTTTGAGATTTTTAGGAGAAACTAGTTCGTATGTGGTGTCTGATGATATGACGATTAATATAAAACGTATGGAAGATAAAGATATGCTGCGCTGACCCCTATTTAATATTGAGATAGGGCAAAAGCATGATGATAGTTCGTGTATGTTGTTTCAGATGCAGATTTTATATTCTGTTTTTTTTTTTTCTTATAAGAGAAAAAGATGCATAAATCAATAAACCGCTTTGACCACCACCACCTACTTAAAGAAGAATTAATTTGCTGTACCAAAAACAGAACACGCTGTTGGTTGTGAAAATGTAACACTCTGTATAAAGCAGGGACTTGTATAAGTTATGATGTCAAAGTTCCTGACCGCATGTGTTTGTACGGTTGGTTTAATCTTGAAAACTATGCGGCAGATGGAATCTCCGGTGGTTTAACGTAAAGCCTTGCTTTCACGAATATTATTTTAGTAAGTTAAAAGGACATCGACAGGGAAATGAATCGATTATTTGAGAAACCCCATAAGTCAGCTTTTTTGGCAAAATTACTTTTTTTGTAATATGCATTCTTTGGCAGTAAATACACACTACAGAGAGAAATCCCACAAGTCAATGCATTAGTATGGAAATTATAACATGCTGAATATTTGGTTTATTTGAGAAACCCCTTAAGTCAGTGACTAATGGTGTTTCTCAAATAAATGATGAGTGCTGAACGACAGTTGATTCGGTGTTGAATGAGTGCAACACCGAATCAACTGTCGTCAATTGTCACTGTCAGTCAGTCTTTATAAAGGTAGTCTGTGTGTCACTCGTTGTTTTGTTTTAATTATATTTTATAAACATTTTCTTGGTCTCATTGCCTTCGTCCTATGATATACTAGACTACAAAAAGTGGTGGCCAAAATTTTACAAAAAGAATATGCTCGCGGTTGAATCAGCTGGTAGACACATACCCAAAGAACAGAAAGTGTCATTCAAGATCAGCCAATATTGCTACTTTCGCTATTCTCACGAAAGAGATGGAGTAGTGGTCGTAAGGGACTTTATTGATGGTCTGATTGAACATTCTTTCAATCTTAGGAATGCAAATAAAGAGAGACTTGTTTTGCCAACCAATAAAGCGTATCCAGAGGGTCAAATACCAATTAACAAAAAGAAAATGGAAGATTTAAATAAACTTAAAAGTTACTTGCCTCAAGATAAAGAAGTACAGGACTTTTACGAAAAAATATACGCATGGCCGGTCACAGATCGCGATATAGATGACACTTTGGCCTAAGCAATTAATAATTAAATTATTCAGAAGATAATTATTGCTGTATGATATTGTCTGATTAAAACTTCATGATATTAAACCTATAAAACGTGTTTCATTTTGTTTATTTGAGAAAGCCCTTAAGTCAACGACATTCCGGCGCTATTTATTCCATGATAAGGACAAAATTTTAAGAAAAAAAGCATCAATTTATATAGATTTCACTTCAACCATTTAAACTAAAAACAAAACACTTCCACTTCCATATATTTTTTTTTCACGTAGAGGTTTTTTTCGTTTCCTGTAAAGTTAGGGTCTGTTGACTTATGGGTTTTCTCAAATAAACTATTCAAATATAGTGTTCATGGACAAAAAACTATTTCTTGTATTGTAATAGAGTGGATAAAAATGTTAATAGTTAAATTTGTCGTTGACTTGGCTCGAGAGATCTATACTAATCTATACTAATAATAAAGCTGGAAGAGTTTGTTTTCTTGAACGCGCTAATCTCAGGAACTCCTTATCCGATTTGAAAAATTCTTTCAATGTTAGATAGCCCATTTATCGAGGAAGGCTATAGGCTATATATCATCACGCTATGACCAATAAGAGCGAAGCAGCAATGAAAAATGTTGCGAAAACGGGGAAAATGTGACGCAGACGAAGTTGCGCGGGACAGCTAGTTGTCAATATGTGGGATGTGGACTCAGCGATCACTGTGCCGATAGTTGTATCAGCCAATGGCTTTATTGCCAAGAGCCTCGACCAATATCTGAAGAGGCTCACGTTAGGCAGCTTGACCAAGGGCTTGATTGAGAAAGCGGTACTCCTGGACACGGCTCGTAGTTAGGAGATTCCTTTCTCTGTAGCCCTGACTCTGCGTTGCGTGTTGTGGGTTCGATCCCCGCACGGAACAAGTATTTGTATAGCCTACAGATAGTTTTTTCAGATCTGGTTGTTGTTTGTGTATGTGAGTGTAAATGTTTGTGAACGCACCCACGATGTAGGAGAAAATCCTGGTAAAGTAGTAAAAAAAGCGCAAAGACTACACACAAGATAGGCATCACCGTAAGGTACTGTTCGGGTCATGGTCATGATGCCGATTGTTGTAAAATGACAGCGCAACGCGTTGGTGTGCGTCAGTTACATATTCGAATAAGTTTAGCTTTTTTTATAAAAATTTACTACCAAAAAGATTCAAAAGAGTTTTTAATTCAATTAATAAACCTTCTAATTCATATTCGCTTTTCATTTATCCGTGCAGTGACCAATTTTTTTTTTCCATCAAATTCTGAAGTGTTAAGTTATTAACGGAAGTCATAACAACAAACAGAGTGCGTAACCACTGAAATAAATGTCCCTAGACTATACACAGCGGAAATTAAACTTTGTAACAGCCTGACAGTTTAATTAAACTGTTTTCACGTAATAAGCACATACGAAATATTATAATGTGTAGGTTTACTTTGATGTTCAAGTATTTTTTCAGGTTTTTCTTCTAGATTAATTAAAAATGGATAATTACTAATGGAAACCTTTCTGCAACGGTTTTTAAAGTCAATGCAATGGAAGAGAAAATCGTCCTTTTTAGCCCAGTTTTCTTTAGTAAATTAAAAACAATTTTACCAGGGGTAAACAACTTCCATCATTCATCATCATTTCAGCTGAAAGACGTCCACTGCTGGACATAGGCCTCCCCCAAGTGTCGCCACATTGACCGGTCCCATGCGACTCGATACTTTTATATTGAATAAATTGCTTTTAGCTTTACTGCCTCATATTCATAAAATGTGCTGGTAAAAGTTGAGAGACGTTTAAATGTATTAAAATATGGTTTAACAGTGGTAAATCCTTACTTAACTTTGAACAGTGTTTATGAACGTATTATTTTCCTTTTTTTACCGACTATTATTTTTACCAGTTTGATTCGTTTATTTATTTCTATACAAGTTTAATACATTTATAAATATTTCTTAAAAAAATAAGAATCATGTAAAATATTTAAAAAAAATTGCCTACCGGTTTCGGGCACAGGGTCTAAGCTACCAGCCGTGCCGTCTAAATCTAGTATTATGGGTCTTGGAACTATTTTTTTTTTTTTTATGAATGGCATCTCGCAGTTCAACCTTAGAGGTTGTCGTCTGCCGGACTATCCTGTGGGTGCCTTAAGAGTAAGGCTTCCAGCCAGGGCATAAAAACTTACAAACTAAGCGACTATACGCTGAGGGCACCCCCTGTGGGGTACGAGCCTCGCCTCAGGGCGTCGCTGCGGGAGGACTGCATGGGGACAGGCTGGATCTGAATGATATCATTATTTAGGGGCTGATTTAAAACTACTGGCACAGCATCGCGGGCTGGCTCGAGCGAGGGTCAGGGATGGCATGGACCGGGACGTCGCGACGGACCTCGACGGCGAGGTCGGAAAGACGGCGGTTTGTGTCTGTACTTTTTAAGAGTGCTAGTCTCTTTGCTACTCTCCTGGAGGAGGGTGGTAGCATCATCGGGAGTGACGAGGGTATGCCGAGGACGGCGTACTGTACTAATGTGCGAGGGTTCGTAACGGGCGGCTGCTGCGATCAGGGCATTACGGTGTTTACTGGCGTTATCGAAGAAACGCTTCGAAAGACGTTTCATAAACTGAAGGACGGTGGGCATTCTAAGGTCTACGTGTAGACGGTCATTACGGACATAAAAAGGGGCTCCCGTGACTCTACGTAAGAACCGGTTCTGCAAGGTATATATCTATGGATGTATTTAGCCTTGGTGTGAGCGTACACGACGCAAGCGTACGTCATAATGGGGCGGATCACCGCGGCATAAAGGCGCAACTTGCACTTGAGTGACAACTTGCTATTTGCCGAAATCATGAAATGAAGCCTACCCATAGCAAAGGCAGCTCGGTCGCTAGCTGCTTTGATGTGCGCCGCGAAAGACAGGTGGTTGTCAAGTAAGACTCCTAAGTATTTGGCTTGCTTCTCCCAAGGGATAGGCTTACCGTACATAGTGATCGGGCTGAGCGCGAGTGGCTTATTTTTACGCGGTTTAAAGAAAAGAACTGCCTGACTCTTGTCGGGGTTCACCTCGATTCTCCATTTCCGGAACCAAGCGCCTAGGACGTTGGCTGAGGTTTGGAGGGTGCTGTAAATAGCGTCGTGACTACGGCCAGTGTAATAGATGGCCGTGTCGTCCGCGAACAGGGCTAGCTGTGCCTTCTTGCTCTTGGGGATGTCACTGGTGAACAGAGTAAAGATAAGGGGAGAGAGCGGGGAGCCCTGAGGGACTCCGGCTCTAATGGGGTGGGGGGAAGACAGTGCCTTTCCGATGCGATAGCGGAAGGTGCGATCCGACAAAAAGTCTCGTAAGATGAGCACGAGACGGTCCGGCACTCCCAGTTTGTACAGCTTATATAATAAGCCGTTGTGCCAGACTTTGTCGAATGCCTTTGCTATGTCGAAAAACAACACACCCGTCATCGCTCCACGCTGAAAGCCAGCGCTCAAGTGTTCTACGATGCGGTGGGCCTGTTGCCGAACTGTTCGTTGGGGATGAGACTCTTAGCCTCGGCGAAGTCTTTGAGTCGCTTATACATAAGTCTCTCGTAGATTTTACCGAGTGCATTCAGGAGACTGATGGGGAGGCATTGAAGCCTCTTCGGTGGAGCGCATCTTGCGTTGCAGCTGCCAGAAGGCTAGGTGGGTAGGCTCGAGTTCGCTTAGCGTTTTTTCCCATTGATTATTACGAAACTCACTGGTGCGATCCTTTACAGCACGCTGTAAATTACGCATGTGGGCTTTGTTTGCCTCGCAGGGAAAGCTGCTGTAGGCACGGATGGCCGCGTTCTTTTCGTTTATCAGTTCACGTACGTCAGCGGGTAGTATCCAGCGTTGATCGCTCATTGCTGGGACTTCCCGTGAGCAGTCCTTCAGTACGGATTGCACGTGTTCTGTAAACGAGTTGATGGCGGCCGTCGTGTCTGCGACTGAGACTATGTGGTCGGGGATGGCCTCCAGGTGAGGCGACGTGGTGGATTTCAGCTTTTCGCTGACTTTCCTCCAGTCGGTTATCACATGGGTCGGCGGGGGCTGGCTGGGGTCAGAAGGACCCGAGCGAGGAACTAAGTGCATGAGCACTGGTCGATGATCTGAGTTAAGCTCATGTAAAGTCTCGATGGAATGTAACTTAAGGTTGACATTCTTGAGTAGCGCTATGTCGAGAACGTCCGAACGTTGGTCGGGGTCGTGGGGATAGTGGGTGTGCTCCATAGGAGCGATGGGATCGAAGTTGAGGGACTCGCCCAGGTTATACAAGTGACGTCCTCTGGCAGAGGTCGTCGTGCTGTTCCAGGCGGGGTGTTTGGCGTTGAGGTCGCCCGCTATGATAACGGAGTCGCTCAAGCCGAAGAGGACGGCAAGGTCTTTGGTGAACAGAGTGTGCTCCTCGGACGTGCCGCCGGGAGGGATGTACGCAGAGGCGATAGTGATCGGTTGATGGCCGGTCATGCCTAGTCGACACACTGAGGTCTCGAGTAGAGACTCCATGGGAGGGGGATCTAAGGGGATGCAATGCAGTTCTTTTCTATAATAGATTAGAGTCCCGCCCTTGTGGCAACGTGACCGATCGTTGCGAACTATGCGATAGTTGGCAATTCTCGGATCGCGGTGACTGGGCTTGAGGAAGGTCTCCTGTACGAGGAGGATATCAATTTGATGGTCGCGGAGGAAGCCACCTTCCTCCGCGACCATCAAATTGATATCCTCCCGATCTCATCACGCTGGCCTCTAATGCCATTGGCATTAAAGTACCCTAATTTTAGGGATCGGGGTTTGGTGCACGTTAATCTCGTATTATCCATTGGAGTTAGTCGAGGTTAAGGTTGCGGAGGAGGTCGCCTAACTTAAGTAGGGACTTGAGGATAATTTTAAGTTTATCGCCACCTGTGTTAGCCGCCCTGAGATCAGCCGCCATGCGGTCTGCTTCGGGGGTGACTAACTCTGCTAGCGATTCTAAAATTACGTTGTGTGAGGGCTCCACAGCCGCGGGGCCGGGTGGCGTGGGACGAGCGGGCGCCGGTGCGCTTGTTTGGGCCGCGGGAGTGGGGACAAGGGTATCTAATAGCCCGGGGATGGGGCTGGACTTTGCTTTACTGAGAGCCGGGAAGGCTTTCTGGTGGTTTAGCGTGGTCCAGGGAGAGGGCCTCTGAGGGCTGAGTCTCTCCGGCATCTGGGCAGAGGGTAGCCTCACCGATGGGCTTTCTCTTTGTTGGCGGGCGCTTGCACGCTTCACCAGGTTAGAGGAGGAGCCTTTGGGGGCTTTTGAGCAGCCGCGGTAGTTGGCCGTGTGGCCCGACTGGCCGCAAAGCACACAGCTCGGTGGCTCCGTGCAAAGCGACTTGTCTTTGGGACGGGGGCAGTCTGCCGTGCCATGGTCACCTAGACACTTTACGCATCTGTGTGGCGCATGGCAGTTGGCTTGGCTGTGACCGTACATCTGGCAGCGATGACACTGTCCGACTACACTTGAGCGGTAGGGCTTCTCTATTGAGATGCCTGTCAGGGAGCAAACCGACTTCACTTTGAAGATCGGGTGGTGACCTTCTACTGGGTCACAGATGACCAGTACCATATCGTAATGGTCTCCGCCTCTCGTCTTATGAAGGCGGTGGACGGCTGCGACCGGGATATCCTGGCCTAGGAGGTCATTGAGGATGTCCTCCGTGGGGATTTCCTTCGGGATCCGCCTGATCACCACGCGGGTGGGCTTCTCCTCTGGAAGAGAGTAGGTGTGGAAGGCTATGCGCCTTCCGATTAGTTGACGGGTTAGTTCCCTGAAGTCGGTGGTCGTAGGGACCACCACTTTGATCCCCTGCTGTGTGCTTTTTGCGCTTGTATATTGAATGCGGCGCTCATTACACATTTTGGACACATCTGTCCATTTCCCTTTGTCCTGAATGAACAACGGGGGAGGGGGCTTCAGCTTCTTTGAAGAAGCGGCTGAAGAGTTAGCCTTAGGGCTTGTTGGCCTGCTGGTATGAGCAGCGGCGGACTTTGGTGCGGGGACCGGGGAGGTGGGACGGGACGCCTCGGGAGAGGAGATTAGAGGGAGCGCGACTAACTTTTTGGCCATGGCGGCCTGCGAGTTTTTGCCCTTCTTCCTCTTGCCCTTTCCGACGACTTGGTAGTCGTCTTCTGAGGACGAGGAAGCAGAGCAGGAATCTATAACCGATTCCGAGTCGGAGATTGGTACGGTTGTGTCCATGTTCTCCGAAATGGGAACAATAGACGCAGGTGCGGACAGATCCATTGTTTGCGAAACAATGAGTTCGGGATTAGCCGGAATCGCGGCGGCGACGGCTGGCGGTGAGTTTTTGCCCATGTTCCCAGAAACGGGAACAATGGACGTAGGTGCGGGCCGGGTGACGAACCGATGACACACACTGATAGCGAGCGGGAATGCGAGTAGGTAGCGGCACGTCCGTACGCGGCGGCGGTCAGGCGGAGTCTTGGAACTAAGATTATGATTTTATATTATATAAAAGCTCCGCTGTTTAATATTAACTCAACTTTAAGTGGTTTGAAGCTTAGTGAGAAGTAGAGAAAATAAAGTAAGTTATCATTCAATTTTCAATGTTGTTTGTTTTCACACCATATGATTGCGGTACAGCTCATGTCTAACTCTGTACTCGACAAAGTTTTTATCGTCACAACCAGACCAAAACCAAATCTACTTCGCCACATGTTCGACCACGAAATACCGATACGATATTGGACACTCGTGCGAATTGGGCATTCCGCGGATTGGCCGCTTGACGACCGCTGAACATTTTGCGGCCGAATGAACCTTCAAAATAGAGTAAAACGAAACATTTCAAAATTTTTGTCAATATAGGAGTTCGCAGCTTACGTTGGTACACACTACGCAGTGATATACCAACGAACCAAATAAAACTTTTTGTCATAAACTTTTTAGCCGAGTTTAATTAGACAAAACAAAAGTGGACCGGTGTTTATATGATAGTCTGATTTACATGAGACTGTTTTGCTTACTTTACCGTTTATGGAAAGGGTAAATGTGTCATCTGCCTTTTTCCTTAACTATCTTGGGGTGGTTCTGTATGGTGTCAGACGTAAAGAATAGCACCATCCCATATCTTCCCGTGGGTGTCGTAAGAGGCGACTAAGGGACTTGCCAGAGAATGAGCGGCAGCGTTCTCTGTGCTTTTTGTAACAACCGTACTGCGATCGCCAACCCGCCTGCCAAGCGTGGCGATTATGGCAAAACCCCCCATGTTATGTCAATGTGGCGAAACTTGGAGGAGGCCTATGTCCAGCAGTGGACGTCTTTCGGCTTAAATGATGATGAATGATGATCTTGGGGTTGGCTTTCAGTCTAACCGGATGCAGCTGAATACCAGTGTTTTACATGAAGCGACTGCCTATCTGACCTCCAAAACCCAGTGACTGGGTAATAAGATATCCCTTGGTAAGACTGGATGTCAGACTTTTGGCTTTCGCCTACTCGTAACGACTGTCAAAGATCTAGATCAACGGTTTAACGTGCTTGCCGAGGAACGGAGGAAACTCGGTCACCCATCCACGGACCAACCTCGGCATGCACGGCTTAACCTTGAAGATCGACCCGTGTGGCTGTTATTATTTAGCCACGAGCTCCTAAAAAAAAGGAGGTAAATGTGTAAAACTGTAAAATGCAATGCAATATAATGCGAAATCTCTCCCTTTACTCCGGTGATTTCCCTTCTCTTTGGCGGAAAGCCCATGTTCGGCCACTCCCTAAAGTTCCTAACCCCACTCTTCTCAGCCATTTTCGACCTATTTCCATCCTTCCCTTTTTATCTAAAGTACTTGAGGCTTGTGTTCACAAGCAATTTTCCCACTTCATCCACCACAACTCCCTTATCAGTCCATTGCAATCTGGGTTCAGGCCCGGCCACAGTACCGTATCAGCCCTTCTTAAAGTGACTGATGATATAAGGCGGGGAATGGAAGACACTAAAGTTTCGGTTTTGGTGTTAATCGATTTTTCCAATGCGTTCAATACTGTCAGTCACGAAGTCCTTTTATCCATCCTCTCCTATCTCATGGTCTCTCCCGAGGTATTGGAATGGTTTTCTTCCTATCTTCAGGGGCGTCAACAAATAGTTCTTGCTGGTGACTCTAGCTCCAGCTGGTGTGACCTTGATGCTGGCGTCCCTCAAGGCGGTATTTTATCTCCACTTCTGTTCTCTATTTTTATAGATCTCATAACCATCGAGCTTCAGTGTGTGTATCATCTTTACGCTGACGACTTACAGCTCTACTGTCAGGCAAGTGTTGACAACTTGTCCGAAGCGATCGAGGAGCTAAACCGGGATTTACGTATTGTCAAAAATTGGTCTGATCGTTTTGGGGTGGCGGTTAACCCAACAAAGTGCCAGGCTATTATTGTAGGGAGCCCCAATAGCCTGAGAAGGCTGAATGGCTTAACGGTGCCCCCGGTTACCTTTGACGGCACAGTCATTCCGTTTAGCTCTGACGTCAAGGATCTGGGTTTGCATGTTGACACTTGCCTTGACTGGCGTAAACAGGTTGCGATTGTGAGCAAGAGAGTCACCGGAACGTTGCGGTCGCTCTATCGGCTTAAAAATATTCTCCCATCACACATTAAGGTTACGCTTGTACAGTCCCTAATCTTCCCCATAATTGACTATGGTGATGTGTGCTACTATGACCTGAATGCAGATCTCCTCAATAAACTTGACCGACTTCTTAATAACTGCATTCGATTCGTATTTAATCTTCGTAAGTATGACCACGTATCCGCACATCGGTCACTTTTAAAATGGTTGCCCATCCGACAGCGCAGAGCGTTGAGAGCTTTGACTACCCTATTTTCTTTTCTCAATAAGCCTACTTCTCCTTCTTATGTGACTACTCATTTTCAATATTTATGCTCTGCGCACAGTAAGAATCTTCGTTCTTCCAACAATCGTCTTCTACGTTGTCCTTCTCACCGCTCTGGTTTTCTCAAATCTTCTTTCTTTGTCCAGGCTGTCTTCCTTTGGAATGCGCTCCCTCTGAACGTTAGGCTGGCCAACAGTCGGTTCACATTTAAAGTTAAAGCTCGGGAACACTTGCTTAAGAAGCTGGCAGATTCATCTCATAATTAAATTGTTGTTAGTAGTTTATTTATGTATTTATGTATTTATCGTTATATTATATATGTATTTATCGTTATATTTTATTTGTAAATGTTTTATTACCATTTGTTAAGCTGCACCTACTATGTTTTCTCTCTGCATCACCCTAAGGTAGACTGGTAGAAAATGCCCAAGGCATTAAGTCCGCCTTTGTACAGTGTTTTTTATACTTGTGCATAAAGTTTTAATAAATAAATAAATAAATAATGTGCAATGCTCCTTGGTGGATATCGATGTTATGGAACATGGACCTAGGAGCATTGCCGCAACGTTTTCAATATTCCATTAAAATCCAACGTTAAAGGGGAATGTCCCACGGTGCATATTTAATCGGTTATCCACACGATGTGTGTCAATTTCAGGTTGCACTATATAGAGCTCATCAATACGCTACCTCAAGTTAATTAAATCGTGCAAGCTCTGTTGCACCAAGCTTTAATACTGTCAATATTTTTTTTACGGACCGGGTAGGAGTTGTTTGGAGGAGTTAGTGACTACCTCGTTGGTTTAGTGGTTGTAAGCGCGACTGCTAAGGTGAGGTCCTGTGTTCGATTACCAGGCAAGGCGGGCAAAGTGATGTTGGGTTTTTCCATCAGGATTCTTTCAGTTGAAACCACAGGGTAAAGATTTCAGCTCGGTTACTGGCAATAGGCCCCTATTACATGGGATTTAATCAACACTTGTGAAACGTGGGTACGTATTTGTTTAGTACACGACATCACAGCCTAACCCTTCGGGGATTACAAGATGTCACGTTATGTTATGTTACAAAAATAAAAATATCAGCCTTTACACAGTCCGTCCATCGTTTCCTAGGCCTTACCCCACAAAATCAAATTCAAATATTTTATTTTACATAGGCCTACATGGGCACTTATAAAACGTCGACAAAAGGTGCACGGTTCGGGTTGTAGTCCGGGGCTTTTAGATTTGAACATTGCATTAAATACACAGCGATTTTTTTCTTGAATCGTGTACTTGACCTTAGCTCTCCAAATAATAAAAAAATATTAAACATTTTCCAAGACCGGATCAAGGTGAAAAAGACGAAAACGCGTTTTTGTGAATAAAAACATGGGAAAAAATGTTAACAGGACAAATTTAGTTACTTTAGGTAAAGAATTGGTGACAGTAATATATTTTTTCAGAATTAAACATTTTCGTCCAAGGAAATTACGGTACAAAAACATTTACGAAATTTTTGGATTGTACTTAAGGCAAAAATATAAACAGCGGTTTTTTTACATAAAATTACTTAAATTAATATATTACACCGCCATTAAACAAAATTAAACAAATTGTACTACCGGAAGTTATTATTACCAGTTTTCTTACAATAGCGGTTGAGGCAAAAAGGTAACAGGGTTTAATTTAGTTTAACTTTCATCTAAAGGCTATTTCTAACCTATTTACATGAAAATTAAACACTTTAAAGCAAATCCTGAAAAAAAACAATTAATGTTTACGTAAAATACGTCTGCAAGCTTTATTCTTGTATTTGGCGCAGCACTTAAGCACCGGAAGTTATTATTACCAGTTTTCTTACAATAGCGGTTGAGGCAAAAAGGTAACAGGGTTTAATTTAGTTTAACTTTCATCTAAAGGCTATTTCTAACCTATTTACATGAAAATTAAACACTTTAAAGCAAATCCTGAAAAAAAACAATTAATGTTTACGTAAAATACGTCTGCAAGCTTTATTCTTGTATTTGGCGCAGCACTTAAGCACCGGAAGTTATTATTACCAGTTTTCTTACAATAGCGGTTGAGGCAAAAAGGTAACAGGGTTTAATTTAGTTTAACTTTCATCTAAAGGCTATTTCTAACCTATTTACATGAAAATTAAACACTTTAAAGCAAATCGTGAAAAAAAACAATTAATGTTTACGTAAAATACGTCTGCAAGCTTTATTCTTGTATTTGGCGCAGCACTTTCATAGGAATTTGGTCTTTCCGAAATAGAAATAAAGTGTACAATTGCGTAATAAAGTGTACAATCGCGTAACTCAATAAAACACAGACTCTCAAACAACAACACAGTCTTCGCACACAATGAACGCAGCGCTTATCTTGTTTACGCACACTAGCACACGCCGTACGCCGCACGCTGCTTAGCGCTGACACCGTGCATCGTAATTTAATTTTTACTTTGACAATATTAATTAACGCTCAAATCTATTTAATTTTGGGGGATTAAGGTTTGGATTTATAAAAATTAAATTAAATTTCATTTATTTCAGGCAAGCACAACCCATATACAGAAAAAACATAGCCATACAATTAAATACAATAAATTCATTATAAGAGTTAAATCTAAATAAATTATATAAAATAAATAATAAAATTCAAATTACAATAATCAAATTAAATTCAAATAAAAAAAATAAAAATTACAAATATAATAATAAAATTACAAATTTCGCTCCAGCATTGGCGGACCTACATGTCTGCTGGAACAATGCCGGATGAAAGGGCAGTCCAGCCTTTCCCCAATCATCGTCAAAACGGTGTTGGAGCTGGCCCGTACTCTGCGCACCAGAGAAGCGGCTCGCTTACGCATCGTCGCGTGAAAGCAGTCGGTGTGCGCTTCTGCGAACATACCCGACGCGCTGCAGTATCGGGGTAACCCCATCACCGCCCTGAACGCATTATTGTATTGGACGCGGAGGGCGCTGTATTCTCTTTTAGTGTAGTGCGCCCACAAACTACACGAGTATAGCGAGGTACAGTACGCTCTAAAGAGCGTAACTTTAACCCCGACTGAGCACCGCGTAAATCTGCGTGCGACCATATTCGCTCTAACAGACAACGCCCTCCGCTCCCTTTCCATGTCTGCGTGATCCTTGAGGTCGACAGTTAAAATATGCCCCAGGTATTTAAACTGACTTACCCTTCCCAGAGGAACACCATACACCTTGACAGGTGGTATCCTCCCAGGACATTTCGCACTGGCGGTCTCAAAGATCATACTGGCTCTTCTTAACGTTATATAATAAACCGTGACCACAAGCATATTCCTCGCATATCTGTAACAGCTTCCTCAAGCCGCAGACCGAATATATATATTTCTCATTGTTAAATGAATTTAAATCCTGTTACATTTTTGCCGTAAGTAGTATTTAAGATTTTTTGATTTTCTTGATTTTCGGTGAAGTCCGGAGCAGAATTTGTTTAATTTTCATAATAATAATAATAATAATCCATTTAATAATAATCCATTTATTTCAGGCAGCTAAGGCCCATAGATAAATACACAAAATAATCTTATACAATAATAAACTAATACATACAAAAACCTTATTAACTATAACTAAACACGTAATGTTGACGGCGTCGTGTTCCGCTGCGTGGTGTCGCGTAACCGTCCTCGGAAACGTCGAAATACGACACCTTTCGGCCAAAAATAGTAGACATGGTGATATTAACCATTTTAGTACTATTTTTGTCCTGTTAATATTTTTGCCGTAAGTACGAAGTCAAATTATAAGATTTAAAAAAAAAAAACCTAATGTTCCGTGGACGAAAAATGTTTAATTTTCTGACCTACTTGTAGTACTCAATCTGTTCTACAAATACTCCAAATAAACATACCTGTTTATATTTTTTTCCACCAAGTTAAATACATATTAGACGTTTTCTTTAAAAAAACATATACGCGGGATACAGCTTAATATACTCTCCTGTCCATACCCTAAACATTCAATGAAAAAGAATCGCTGTTAATAATTAATTAATGCAAAGTTAGCCTAATATTTGGCGTAAATTCCCCGGACTATTGGTCGTTTCATATGGAGAAGAACCGGCCAGAAACTCCATGCTACTCTTTTAAAATTATTGGGTTTTACAATATTTGAATGTTACAGCATTAGTACTTAAGAATGGGAGGACAGCGTAGGCCCGACAATAAGTCGTTGCTTACTACAAAAGGTAGAACAAGAGTAGAAGAGAAAAAAAATACTACGAATTTTCAAAGCCTAGAATGTCCACACATTCAGAAAAAACATGATCTACCTTTACACAGTCCATCCATCGTTTCTTTGGCCTTGCCCTACTCTTATACGACTTAAACCCTTCCGCATTCATACTCAAAGTCATGATTCTGGCTCTAAATAGATCTTACCCATTTGCCTTTATGATTTTATACGGGTTTCGTTCATACAGTTTCAGTGAACCATTATATATTCTGATTTACAACACCGTGACTATTCAAGTATTAATCCTGAGCTCCGACCACAATACTAGCGAATTCAGGGTTCACACAAACGAGTTACTCCACGCACATAAACCACGAATGGCTCAATAAAGTAAATGAACGCACCCTAGATTTATTACATTTCCGCTACGTACGAATATTTTTGACAGAACCCTAACTCAGGGGTTGCGAAGCTATGGTACGCGTGGCGGCGGTTGCACGCGAAAACTAGGCTATGTCTTATAATAAAAGTCAAATAGGTAATATTGTTTTTATAACCTTTTATACATTTCTACGTTGATTGTACGATACTTAATTCTATTTGTGAACTATTTATACAAATAAAATTAAAGTTTTAAAATAACAGGTTTTTACTGAATGGATATGAACGTATATAATTACGATACCTATAACAAAAGCGTGTGGAGGGCGTTTTTATAAAAATAAAAAAAACATATTTTTTTATTTTTTTCTGTCTATGTGTCTATTCCGTCGATCTGTCTGTCTGTCTATTGCGGCTCTCTCGATCAATTTTTATTCAACGTAAAACCTGACACTGGCCGGCCAATTGTAATAAACGTAAATAAATTTGAATTTCACAGACCACGTTAAGAAGATTTGTTATCAGCTTGGTACCTCTGTCATATCTACAGCATAGCGAAGAAATCCCTTCCATTTCTGTTTGTTTCTCTCACTTACTTTGTATTATTTGTACTAAAATTATTTTGATTAAAATGTCAACCAGATGCGTAAAAAGGTTCGCAATCCCTGCCAAAACTTATACTAAAAGGGGAATCCAATAAAATGAATAGGAATTCAGCTATTGCTGAGATGTCAAAAAAGTTTGAGGACCCGTTGATATATCACCGCTAGAATGGCGTGGATGCGAACTTTTTCAATATAACTGGACTTTCTGACAACTCTCAGATGCTGACGAAAGCTGACAATGGTCTTGAATAGATGAGATATTGGGTTTTGAAAAGTGTTCTGACTTTTCACGAAAAAGGTTGGTTGATAGGTTATTTATGTATGAATAAATAATAACATTGAGTACTTTTGATCCCAGAATAATATTAAAATTGTTATAATAAGCGTTGTCTAATTACCTTCTTCAGTCAATCATTATTACATTATTCCTGGAATTTTTGAATGAAAATCTCAGAACAGTCTGCTATTAGCGGGTACCGAATTTAATATCAATTAATATCAAATAAGGACCTCTGATTTCAATATAAGCATCATTGACCCGTAAGTAAGATTCAGATGAGATCAAGATTTTTTATGTGTTCAAAATAATAGTGAAACAAAAAAATAGTGAAACACCACTGCAGTCAAACTATAACTGTCGTACAAGAATAAAACGAAGTTACCCTGTGTTTACAATAAAATTCTGCCAGCAAAACTTTTTACTAAAGAAAATTACCCAAAAATATTTCGAGATAAATTGCTAATTATCTATTGTAAAAACTTTCTGCCATTACATTCGGGTCGGGGGCGTTAAATCACATTTATTTCCTTAATCTTTTGTACTCATCTGTATCCTGGGTTGATCCGTTTTTCTCCGTTTTCTCTCTCATACTCTCGTTAGCAGGTCGTTAGACATGCTTTACGATCCGTTTCCGTAAAACTAAAAAGGTGTTTGTGTAAAATATCCCGGTATATCTGTGCCTTTAGAAACGATTTAGTATTTTGTTGTTACCTAGGCTTTGAAGATTATTTTAATAAGCATTCTTGTAAAAAGAAAAAAAGTGACTTTTCACCTTGAAGTGTAAGAGGCCATCCAAGTCACCTTCTTGATAATATAGTAATACTAGCTGCTGCCCGCGACTGCGTTCGCTTGAAATTAATTTTGATGGGTTTAAGGGGTATGAAAAATAGACTTTGGCCGACTCTCAGACCTGGATCCCAGGCGGCATGTTTCTAATAAGTACTTTTTGCTTAAAAGCAAATAAGAGAAATTAGAGGGCTCTGTATGGTGTCAGACGTTAAGAGCTCTGTATGGTGTCGGACGTTAAGAATAGCACCATCCCATATCTTGCCGTGGGTGTCGTAAGAGGCGAGGGCCTAGCCAGAGAATGGGCAGCAACGTTCTCTGTGCATTTTCCAACAACCGTACTATGATCGCCAGAACTGTGAACCCGCCTGCCAAGCGTGGCTATTATGGCAAAACCCCCCTTTGGGGGAGGCCTATGTCCAGCAGTGGACCTCTTTCGGCTGAAATGATGATGATGAGAGGGATTTTAGTATCTTGAAATTCTATGTAAATGACGGTTGCTTCCCCAAGATGGACATGACTCAAGTCATGTCGGGGCATAACAAAAAAAGATTGATTTTATAATCATCCACCTTCCACATTTTTCCATAGCCTACAAATACATTTCCTCTTAAGAACTCCACGTTAAAACCAATTATAATTATTTATATATTACTAGCTGTCCGGCGCAACTTTGTTTGCGTCACATTTTCCCCGTTTTCGCAACATTTTTCATTGCTGCTCCACTCCTATTGGTCGTAGCGTAATGATATATAACCTGTAGCATTCCTCGATAAATGGGCTATACACCCCTGAACGAATTTTTCAAATCGGACGAGTAGTTTCGGATCCTGTTCAATACAAACAAACAATCAAATCTTTCCTCTTTATAATATTAGTTTAGATAATGTCCTTTCGAGTACATTTTACTTGTGTACATTGTATAGTCGGCATCAGAAGTCGGTGAACATTTATCAATATTACTACTAGTTTTGTGCTGATCAGTCTGACGTAATATTGTTTTGCGAATTTGTGTAACCATTGATGAAAATATTGTCATGTGTTTTACTCCAGTCTGTTAATGGATCGTTCTAAAACTAAGACGTCTTATAATTTTGGATATGTATAGCGACTTTCGTTGCTGACCGTACCATCGTTGGCTCATGGCGACCTTTACTGGGTTATTAAAGTAATTAAACTTACAGCAATAACTATCCAAGTAAAGCTCCCTCAAAATCCTATATCACAAACAATATCATCAAGAAATCTCCAAATTATTATCAAGCGCATTACAAACTACAAACTTGGTACATATTTCGCAGTAGTTCCCTCAAGTGAAATTTATTGTTGGACCCAAGCTTGCCGGCTGTTCCAAAGTCTTCCCTTCTTAGATAGTAGACTCATTATTTATTGCAGTAATGCAATCTCACGGTGTCATCTAATGTTGCCGTTATCTTATGCAAAATATACCGTGTGGTTGATTTATTTTGGCAATTTCGCGTGCAAAACTCATTACCGAGGTTGTGGTGGATTTGTATGGTTTTTGATGGGAGGGGAACTTTGTGCTGTGAAAAATCTTGTTGGTCCGGTAGTCGCAGGCACGACTGCTGAGAACGAGGTCGATTGAGAGATGAGGTCGAGATGAGGGTTCGATTCCAGGGTTGTGTAAAGTTTTTTTTTTAGTTTTTCCATCAGGAATTTCTCAGTAGCAGCTACGGAGTCTGATTTTGTTCCTTAAACATGGGACATGTGACTTAAATATTCTGGCGAAATAGCGGTTAGTACACTTCTGAGATACCACACTACCTCGAAGATATACATATAAAAGGTTTACTGTTTTTTTTTTATGAAAATTCATGCGCGTAAAGGCTATTTGATACGTACACAGTTCTTGCAAAAAAAACATGTATGAGCGACAGAAACGCATTCTATCGGGCAATGGATTGGGAAAATAATATGTATAGTAACACGTTATTCGTTAACACTAAGCGATTCTCAAATAAAAGCACTTTGTTGGATTCACAACGCTCGGTTCAATGCCGAGAATTGAAATTCCAGTATTGCTAGGAATAATTTCCACGAAATTCTTAAAACCTATATATTTCCACGAAACAGTCCCATTTCCAGTTGATGCATTTTCATGACATTTATTTATTTTAATTTAATCACGCTTTTGAATTAAAGAAACGATGGAAAAAGTACATTTCTCTTACAATACGACTTCGCAAAGCCTGAACATCTTCTAGACAAGATGAAATTTTAATACGAAGGGAAACTCGTAAACTAAACGGTTTTATGTCCAACAACGCACATCACTCAGGTTTTGGGACGTTTAATAACGAAATAAGCCTAGTGTAAAAGAGGATTTAACTCAGATTTAATTTAATACAAAAAATAGACGCCAAGCTTATGTAATAATGAACTTTTTTTGGATGAACGTACCTACCAGGGCTGAACTCCATATAAAAGTCGACAGTTGACATACTTATTAGTCAGTTGTCATTAGTACCTATCGAACAAAAAGATTTGTTACATGTACAAAAACAGCAATATAAAGGGGAATGCCCATAAAATGCCTGAAATAGACAAAAACTACGAATAGTCCTTAATTATATTTAAATATGTATAATTAAATAATTCTCAAGTTTGTTTAAGTAGGGTATAAAATACAGGAATCATAAAATATTTAACTTGATATCCGTTTAAGTCATTCTTATTTTTATTGGGGTTCAGTGTTTTTTTGACACGAGTAAGTGACATTAGCCAAGCAAGAATCGTCAAATAATCCCTAACGAACTATTTTATAGAATTAGTGCACCATCATCATCATCATCATCAGCCTATAATGTTCCCACTGCTGGGACACAGGCCTCCTCTCTATGAGAGGGAGTGGGCTGTAATCCACCACGCGAGCCCAGTGCGGGTTGGTAGATGTCACATGTCTTCGAATTTTTAGTTCTAGGACATGCCGGTTTCCTCACGATGTTTTCCTTCACCGTTTTTGAAGGCAGCGGTGATGAAATAAATTACTCAAAGTAATGCGCCTGCTTGGGTTCGAACCCACGGCTTACTGCTCGTAAGTCGGGGCTGCCACCACTGGGCCACCAATATCAATCGAAAATTAGTGCACAGTTATCATTAATTTAATATAATTCAATCTATTTGTACCATAAATATAATTCAAATAATATATGCATGTCAATATTAATTAAAATCAAGAGAAAACTTACCGTAGGCTGTATGAATCACATGTACTTTGCCTTACTGACAGTTTGACTTTAAGTATTGCATTTTCGATTGTTTGTTTACTGATCTTTGGTTTTGCGCTTGCGACTTGCTTTAACTGACCTGTTTTCAATACGACTTTGTTGTGTGTTTTGGACTTGTGCCCCGTATACATTTAAAAATGGATAAAAAACCTGCACTGTGGTAATTGTTATCTTTAAACTGGACTCAACCTATTTTTTGTTGTAGTTTTTTGACAATTATCAAAATTGTAATAGGCTACCTACGATATGTGGTAAAATTTGGCGTATATTTCATTGTTGTTCATTTCAGGCATTTTTTTATATGGGGGCATTTCCCTTTATTGAGATGAGTTTGAAGAGAGGAGAGTTAGTGCATAATGGTGTCCATAGAGTTTCTTGCCTATTCTTACAGGCTTTCACAGTTATTATGGACTGTAGCTTCATTCTTTAGTTTTGACAAGTCAAAAGTGCCTTGCTATTTGTATTTAAAGCTTTGAATTTGAAGCCTTTGGACTGCAGTTGGCTTACAAAACAATATGAGTCATAACTATCATAGCCTATTTACGAAGCGTGATAATAGGTTCATCTTAATAATCTCAGTTGAAAGATCCGTCCGCTTTTTCATGAATCGTTATTGTCAAGGTTTTAAAAAAGGAACAGCAGAATACCGTGTACGAAGTATTCGCAAAAGTAAAATCTTGAGCACTTATCCTTATGCAACCGACTCGAAACTATTACTCCGGCAAACCAAACTCGACATTAAACACTAGCAAACGAATACACAAACGGGCATTCCTCAACAACAACAATAATAGTTGTTCTGAGAAGACACTGCAACACATGAATACACACACGTGTACAAGTACACAGCAATAATAAACAGTAGTACGCAGCCATACCCAGCAATTACGACACAGTATACGAGTATACGTAGATCTGAATTAGAACGGCTTGTAGTCGACACAAACATGCCCACGACGCTGACGAATGCAAGACGAATGCATTAGCAACACAGGTTTTAGTAAATGCGTCTTGCTTCTGCCAAAGGAAGAGATGCAAGTCGTTGGGTAGCGTTTTATCCGTGTAGAAGATTTTCTTTTGTTGAAAAGGCTAGTTTTATTGAAATTCTACATGAAAATGGAATACTATTTCTAATACAAGACAGATTGATCGATGATTTCTGAAAAGCTTTAGACATTTTATTTGTATCGGCACAAGAAATTGGCACTAAATTCGTTTTGGCGATAAGTATCACAAATGGAGCCTTTGTCTGCAAGAGAATAGCAGTGTAAAAATCGTGGCGTCCTGTAATTTTCTGCCTACCTCCTTTTCATTTTTTTTTTCATCTACCATGGGAAAAAAGCGTGAATATTTGAGTGTATACTAGTATGCACGAGTCTTTACACGTCCGTAATCCTTTTATGTAAAAATCTACTTCATCATCCGCACCCACTACTGGTCTTCTCCTTTCTCTATATTATATCTGAAATCTTATGAATTTTTTAACTATAATGTAATTTTAAATTTGTAATGTAACTCTTGTATGTTTGTAAGGGCGGGACGTAGCTGATCACAATTTCATTATTTAAGACCTATATTATGTACCTACTTATGATCCACGATAAAGATAATTCTTATTCTTATTCTTTATTGCACACATAAAATTAAAAGATATACACACAAATAATATATAGCTAATGTACAACGGCGAGCTTAACCCAGAAATGGGTTTTCTTACAGCAAACCTTATTTAACAGGAGTATTTGCCAAAGAGGATACAGCTTTGTGCATGAACAGTACTTTTAAAACTTAATTCAACTAATTTTATAAACTAAACTAATACATACAATAAACGTAATACATACTATACATATATAGATCAACATACATATAAAATACTATATATATACTATAATCATGTTGACAGGAAATGTTCTCTAATTCCTCTCTTGAACACGTCTAACGAAGGGCTATCCCGCAAGGAGTGTGGAAGTGAATTCCAAAGACGCACAGCACGAACAGTAAAAGATCCATCATACCGACTTGAGGAGTGGGGAGGGAAGCGAAGGAGAAGAGATGATGATGAGCGACAGGGTTTACCTCGAGGAACAAGATATTCGAAGCGTTCCCGAAGATACGAAGGAGCTTTAGGGTTATGAAGAACAGAGAAAAGAAAAGAAAGAGTGTGAGAATCTCGACGCTGCCGAATAGGTAACCACTTCAGCTGCTTCCGAAATTCCGACACGTGGTCGTACTTACGAAGCCCGAAAATGAAGCGGATACACAAATTTTGCAGACGTTCGAGCTTATCAAGAAGTTCTTCAGTTGCATCAAGAAAACAGACATCAGCATAGTCTAGAAGAGGTAGAAGAAGAGATTGAGCGAGAGTAATTTAATAATGACTTTGACTTTTTTTTGACTTTTTGATGATGAATTTGTATAATGATTGATTGATTGATTTCTTGTGCCGATATCCACGGTTCTATGCCAGATCTACTTAATACTTTTTATTAAAATCTCAATATCTGCTTGCTATTACGAATACCATAGATTTTGATCGTATGTTACCAGCCAAACAGAAAAACGCAGAAATCCGTCCTCCGATTAAAATGTATCGATCCCACAATTGGTAAATTGTGGGACCAATTGTGGGACCATCCGTGGGCACATTCAACAAATTTGAAATATACGTCGAGTAGCCATTTTGGAGGGCATCCAATATAATTTATTAGCAATCTGGCAGAGGCTTGCATTTCCAAACTTTACAGTTTCGTATGCTATTTCAAATTATGGCTTTACAAACAAAGTTACTGTGTAAGCATTTGATCTTTCTGCTGTGGTGTTTTTTTGTCCTTCACAATAAATCTTACAGATTTTAATGGAATTTTGCTATAAAGTATTTGCTTTATTGGTTTGCTGTTTTCGTTGGTTTGCTCGTGTTATGGTCGGAAATTATCTCTCGCAAACGTTTTAAATAAAAAGCAAAATTTTACGGAAACAAAGAATATTTTGTATGTATTGTGGTTAAGATAAAAATCTTATTTAATCAAGTAACCTTGTAAAGTTTGATGCGTCACTACAGATCAGAAGGTTAAAAAGTCGAGTCCGTCGTATTAAGATTTTTAAGTTTTAATTAATAGTACTTATCGCGAAATTTCGACTTCAAGCTAAAAATAAAGATGATTAAATTCTTGATCATTTAATAATCTAACATGACCTTATTTTCATTAAGATTCCCAATTTTATTTTAAGTATTTTTAGGTAACTTTGTTCAGCATATTGTTCTACTGCTGGGCAAAGGTTTACCTCCATTTTTTCAAACGGTTATGATTCTGTGCTACTTCTTTCCAATTCTCAAGTAAGACATCCAGTTGGTCCCGCCATCTTCTTAGTGGTCTGCCGCGACCCCGTGTCACTGTTTCAGGGTACCACTCCTGAGCTTACGGGCCCGCCGTTCGTTCTGCCTCGGATGTCCGGCTCTGTCCCATTTAAATTGGGCAGCCTTTTGAACCACGTCAACGATTTGCGTTTTGGAGCGCAGTGTAAAGTTTCAAACACGATCCGTTAATTTTTTTCTAAGATACTGCGCTCTATAGCACGTAGGCAAACCTTGATTTTGGACTTTTGGATGTTACTCAAAGGTCCTTGCTTACGAACTCAAAAACTTCAGCACAAATTGGAAACATATTTATTTTCCACTCAACAATTTCTTTAACCCGACTATCAACTCAAATAACCCAGTAAGCTGCTCAAACGAAATCACAGAAGAGTTCCCCAGTAATTCTATCCACAAACAAATACAAAAAGCCCAGTATCTGCTCATGAGCACAGAAAAATGTCTTCTGAATTGCGGGAGGCTCACAAAACCCACGTAACTCAGGCACTGACGGCCGCTTGTTTTGAATAGGCCGACAATTTGTCGCAACAAATTATTCAGCCATGCCGCATGAAAAGGGTGGCTTTTTATGCCTTTTTATTTGTACAACGCGAAATGATTCAGTAATTGGGACGCCGATGAAATTGGCCTTATTAAGCAATGTAGCCGAGTAAACCATGTGAATTTATTAGATACGTTGGGTTGGGATTTTGTGATGTTCAGTTTGTGAGCACTCGAGTGTACCTTTTGTATCTGTATTGGTTTTAAAAGGGGTTGAATTTGTAGCTTTTTACTGAACATGGGGCATTTATGATCACTAAATCTGATAAATAATAAATATCCCAAGCAAGGCAGCAAGGCAATGAGTCTGACCAATTAGGTTTTTAGCCAAAAAAAATGGACCGCATACCATTCGACCGTAACCAAAAATTAATTGACACTGTGTTGATGACCGTACTAGGCGGGACTTGAAAACTAACTTCATTTGCATGAAAAAAGCGATTCCTGGGTTTAGTAGAGACAAGCTAGACAGACATTACATGCGAAAGTAAACAAATACTAAAATAGTAAAGCAAACTTGCCTATTTAGTACAAAAACAACATAATAGCGAAGCTGTCAGGCATGTCACTCATATTTTTTGTCCAACTATTCATAAATAATGACGTGCGGCCGTAAGAAACTTTGGAACCCCTTTCGCAACTTTAAGAGTTTTCCAAAACATTGTATAAACTTATAATAGGGTTTTTTCGCTCATATAAATACGGTAAAGTCCCATCTGTTGGGGATTTGCTGAATCGATTGTCTATTAGTTTAGAAAAGAATAATATTTTTCGGGGATACAACTAAGGTGCGAGTGCTTGGAAAGACGAAGGGTTCCAAAATAAAGTTTTAGTAAACTTTTCTTTTAACCCGGCACAAGGATGCAAGCGTTAAGTAACTAAATAAACACAGGTGGTTAATTTTAATTGTTAGATAAACTCATCTTTGTGATATTTTAACAAGTTTAAAGAATAGGCGTTTAGAGGTATGAGGTACGAAGGGTATAAAGTTCCTTATCCCCCGTAGTAAAGAGAAGATCCTCCAGGTGTTATGTCTGGTGGGCAACTGCCCGACAGTTGCTGTCGGGTTAATACTCTTAAGTCGATGTAAAATTTGCTTGCGAGATTCTTAGTTCTTCAGTTTTATCATAGATGGCGCTGTAGTACTTTTTGTTATAAGTTGCTTTTGTAGGTCGCTACAGGCGTTTACAGGAAAAGCTATCTCACCATAATGATCAAAGACAATACAACCCCATGACTATATCTAACAAATCCATCTACGGTTTATCTAAAATTATTAAGAGCCACGTCAAACCTGGGACGGATTTTAGTTTAAAAAATCCAATTATGACATGGAAGACCGATGTCCTCGCAGTAATTACAAGTCCCATATTGCAGCGACCGGTCTAGGCTTAAAAAAATATTACACGCGCACGTAAATTGGACTACGTCATATTTCAGGCTTTTAGGGTAGAATATTTTTTCACAAACTAATGGGAAACTAGATGTTTCATGTTCAGTGGGTTGAGAGATATCAGTGTGATTGACATCAGCAACTTGCTTTGACTCGCGACTTTGTTCATGTGGGTTTTGGATTTTAAACACGGAACAAAAATAGCATAACATCACGCCTTGTAATCCCCGAGGGAGATAAGCAGAGGTGCACCTAAGAAGTCCCATGTGATAGGGCACGAGCCTTTTGCCATCAACCGGGCACAAATCCAGACCCCGTGGCAACTGCTGAGAAATTCTTGATGGAACAACGCAATAACACTTTGCCTAACCTGGAAATCGAAGCCAGGACCTCATACTCAGCAGTCGCGCTTGAGATCACTAGACTCTCACGACTCTCTGTGGTCTCAAGCGCGAAAATACGTGTAGACTGCATGGTTGGTCTAGTGACTAGACCAACCATGCAGTCTACACGTATTATTTATTTAATGAAATTATATTGCAGAGGTCAACCCGCCTGCCAAGCGTGGCGATTATGGCAAAACCCCCCAAAATGTCAATGTGGCGAGACTTGGGGGAGGCCTATGTCCAGTAGTGGACGTCTTTTGGGCTGAAATGATGAATGATGAATGATGATTGCAGAGGTGTTACTTAAGACTCGCTAAACTTTTACGTTTCGTGGCGACGTCTGTGTGTTTCTGCCACGGTACAAATTTATGCCCTTATTGCTTGCTTTTTTGAAAATCATTTCCTCCAGTATTTTACATGGACAGACTACCAGTACACCACTAGACTTACAGTTTCTATGTTTCTAAAAAGTCATGTCTATAATCCAAGCAGAGTCAGGCCGAGGTATACGTATAGCACACCCACATTCCGCAAGTTACGTTTAAGTCTCGTGTGTTGTGAAGAATGGGGTTAATCTTCAGTGCATACGGCTGTGATCAGTCTACCTACTGATTACTGACTGATTTACGAAATTTATAATGAGATGAGACTAGCTGTCCCGCGCAACTTCGTCTGCGTCACATTTTCGCAACATTTTTCATTGCTGCTCCGCTCCTATTGGCCGTAGCGTGATGATATATAATCTATAGCTTTCCTCGATAAATGAGCTATGTAAAACTGAAATAATTTTTCAAATCGGACCAGTAGTTCCTGAGATTAGCGCGTTCAAGCAAACAAACAAACTCTTCAGCTTTATTATTAGTAAAATAGGTAAATATATTAGATTAGATAGATTATATAATATAATATAAATAAATATAACATATGTGTATAGTATAGATATTAAAATTCCGTGAAAAGTTCTACTTTCCAACGAAGTGTCATAAGGTAATAAAGCTTATAATCCTACCCTCCGATTCATAAAACTTGACATTTATAAAAGCTGTAAAATACTAACTGCCTTTGTCATTTCCATGTCAGTGAAGAAAAAGGGGACAATTCCCAAAAGACTTTGTGGAATAAGGCATATTTTTTTAGTATAGGTCAGCTCTCTAAATGATACCTTGTAGTAAACTTTAATACATGTACCTATGTTCAAATACTTTTTGCACAATTGTAGCGGTGATGCAAGGTACTGACACCAATGTATAATTTTCAGATCCTTGCCCGGGGTTTTTTTTATTAAGTATTGAAAAGTGCTCAACGCATACCGCGCCGTCCGGGGAGACGGTTTGGTTATGTGGGGCTTGCACCCACTAAGAAACATTACCGTGAGCCTACTGTCGCCTTGGTGGATGGGCCACGAGAACTGCTACGCATAACGTTTGCAACCAGTCCAGCGCAGCCCGCCTCCGGACACCAACTCCTTTAGCGATGTCCGAGCTCACCTAAGACATCGCCACCACTCGCGAGGGCCGTGCAATGCGACAACGATAGACTCCACCATCTTTCGCCCGCTGGCACCTCCTAGGGCGGCATCAGGTCGCCACGGCGCCTCCTCCGCCGCCCTGTCCTCCCGAATCGCGTTAGCGAGAGCGTCTTCGTCCCTAACGCGCTCCGCCGCTTCTTTCTGCGAGACGTCGTCCTCACAGAAGGATGCAACTGCCTCCCAAGCCCCCCTGCTGTCGACCATGGCCTTGGCCACAGCCGGCAAGATCCTTGCCCTCTAGTACATGGAACTTTAACGTAACTAGTGAAATGTGGGTATACTGTATAGCCTAATTCTTCTGGGAAATATAGGCATTATATTACGTTATTTAATATGAAAGGACCAAAATATAAAGTGTTATTTTATTGAATTATAACATTCATTCAATCATTACATCCAGACACCTAAATAGTATGTCCTTAAACAATTTCACCCAAAAAAAGGACTAAAAATAATAATGTTTAAACTACCCATCAAGTTATATCGTCATAAGCCGACGCGAGCTGTGTTAACACGCCGTCTCTCCGAAATCCCTGAGCAAAAAGTTGCGCTTTAGAACCGACGGTGACAAATCGCTTTTTACGCTTACCGTGCTTTATACTTAGATGCTTTACTTCCCCTGAATAAAATAACGTATTGGTTCAGTTTAGGGACAAGGGTAATAAATGTGGATGTGTTTATTCATATTTGGGTCAAAGTAAAGGTGTTGTCGTGTGTCGCTGAGATCAGAGAGTCAAGCTGTGCCATAGAAAATATTCGATTACTTGTCTCAGTTATATGGCTTCGTAAAGCTGAATTACAAAATTACCAAGTTTATCACGAATTACTGGCGAGGTTCTTCAGAAAGGTCAGGTGCGTAGTACTCGCAACTGGCGTTCGTGTATAGAACTGGAATATTATCGCAGATAGACAGTCGCTCCATGACTGGAAGCCGAACATAATATAGTTCGGAAAAATCAAAGTTCTTAGGTGATGATTGTAAATAGATTAAAATGTTATTTTCTTTGTCGCATCATCAATGGTTATGGTTAAATGTCTTTGTTTTTAAGGGTTGCTACACCGAAAATTTAAAAATTATTCATGGTCAAAGCTATGATGGCTCATTAACACTACTTTTTAAAGCGTTCTTCCGCATAACTGAGAAAAATAATAAAATCAGGATAATTTCGTTTTATCCTCATAGTGGACTATAAATTAATAGCGTCCTAGCTTCCTGCACTTACGTTAATATTTATATAGAGTTCTTGCACATTAGGGTTCAGTGCGCCATAGGATATACTTTTCAACAAGATATTATTTAGGAATATGAAATAGATTTGCTAGCTAGCAGTTTTTAAAACATCAATGAAGCTCCTCAATTCTGAACCAATGAACCGAAATAGAAATGCTGTATATTACAATTGATAATACATGAAGGGCTTGGCTAACGAGTAGTCAAAAGCGTGATAGTCTGACTTACAGCCTTACCAAGGGAACTCGTGGTGTTAACGGGGTTGCAGAGGTCAGATGGCCAGTCCCTTATGTAAAATACTGGTATTCAGCTACCTTCGGTTACCGTATCATAATTCGAAAAAGGACTGCGCAGACTACGATAACGAATAAACAATTACACAACCTTTACTTTGCTTGTTTTTGCTTTAAATCATTTACATTATTACTTTTAGTTTTATTTTGTTAATAATAATTATCAACGTGTACTAACAGCTATTGTAGCTCTAGCCAATAAGCCTGATATAGTGGTGATGGATCGATCAGTTCTGTATGGTGTCGGACGTTAAGAATAGCACCATCCCATATCTTCCCGTGGGTGTCGTAAGAGGCGACTAAGGGACTTGCCAGAGAATGGGCAGCAGCGTTTTCTGTGCTTTTTGCAACAACCATACTGCGATCGCCAACCCGTCTGCCAAGCGTGGCGATTATGGCAAAACCCCCCTTATGAGCGCAAAACAGAAATGGCCCCTAGTACCTGGCAGCCCGTCTACCCTCGACAATAGCGGTCGAGGTTACGGCGTGGCAAGGGGTGCGAAGAATCTCCGGAAGGGATCCGGCTGCCTATACCGACGACTGGACCTGGCAACATATAACACGCGGACACTCCGGACCGACGAGAAGATAACGGAACTCGAGGAGGAATTGAGCAGGTTGCGATGGAGTATTGTAGGATTATCTGAAGTCCGAAGAGAGGGGGAGGACACGATGATCCTGAAATCCGGCAACCTACTCTATTTCCGAGAGGGTGACCGGCAGTCCCAGGGTGGTGTTGGGTTTATCGTCCACAAGTCCCTTGTGAATAACGTGGTGAAGATCGAGAGAGTGTCGACCAGGGTGGCGTACCTGATACTCAGAATATCCTCAAGATATTCGCTGAAGGTCATACAGGTCTACGCCCCGACCTCGGCACACCCCGACGACGAAGTGGAAACCATGTATGAGGATATCTCCAAAGCCATGCATGGTTCCAAAACTCACTTTACCGTTGTCATGGGGGACTTCAACGCGAAACTGGGAAAGCGAGACGGAGATGAGCTGCAGGTGGGGCAATTTGGGTTTGGATGTCGGAACCACCGGGGACACCAACTGGCTAGTTTTATGGAGAAGAAGGGGCCTCTATATGATGAACTCCTTCTTCAGAAAGTGTGAGCACAGGAAGTGGACCTGGCAGAGCCCCGATGGTGCAACTAAAAATGAGATTGACTTCATCATGTCAACCAAGAAGCAAATGTTCAATGATGTCTCTGTGATCAATTCGGTGAAAACTGGGAGCGATCACCGCATGGTAAGAGGCACATTGAACATCAATATTAAGCTAGAAAGGTCTCGACTGATGAAGTCTACGCTCCGACCAGCACAGATCCAGATCCAAAACCCCGAGAGCTTTCAGCTTGAACTCCAGAATCGTTTCGAGTGCCTAGGAAGCTCAGTGGACGAATGCAACGATGGATTCGTGGAAACTGTCCATACGACAGGGTCTAAGTTCTTCAAGACGCGTCGTACACAGAAGAACAAAAAACTCTCTGATCATACTCTCAAGCTCATGAAGGAACGGCGTGAGATGATCCTGCAGTCATCAGAAGACGCGTGGAAATACCGGCAGCTCAATAGACAGATCTCTAAATCCTTGAAGAGCGACCTCCGCCGCTTTAATACCGAGCGTATTAAAGACGCCATTGAGCGGAATAAAGGCTCAAAGGTATTTGCAAGAGATCTGGCTATTGGGCAGAGCCAGCTCACGAAACTGAAGACCGACGATGGCAGAATCGTATCCGCCAAACCGGAGCTACTGAGGGAGATCGAGAGTTTTTATGGGCAGTTGTACACTTCAACCAGGAAACCCGTTGTAAATCTAGCGAATGACCCAAGAGCTAGACTGACCAGACACTACACCGAAGACATCCCGGACATCAGCCTGTACGAGATTAGGATGGCTCTGAAACAGCTTAAAAACAACAAGGCACCGGGTGATGATGGAATTACGGCCGAACTTCTGAAGGCGGGTGGAAAACCGGTACTTAAGGCCCTTCAGAAGCTGTTTGGTTCCGTCATACTCGAGGGCAAAACGCCTCAGGCATGGTGCAGGGGTGTGGTGGTACTCTTCTTCAAAAAGGGCGACAATGCCCGGTTGAAGAACTATAGGCCCATCTCACTTCTAAGCCATGTCTACAAGTTGTTTTCAAGAGTCATCACGAATCGTCTCGCGCGCAGGTTTGACGATTTTCAGCCTCCCGAACAAGCCGGATTCCGTAAAGGCTTTAGCACCATAGACCACATACATACGCTGCGACAGGTTATACAGAAGACCGAAGAGTACAACCTGCCTCTCTGTTTAGCGTTTGTGGACTATGAGAAAGCCTTCGATTCGATCGAGACTTGGGCTGTACTGCAGTCTCTCCAACGGTGCCAAATTGATTATCGGTACATCGAGGTGCTGAAGTGTTTGTACAAAAACGCCACCATGTCAGTCCGACTTCAGGACCAGACCTCGGAACCTATCCTTCTGCAGCGAGGTGTGAGACAGGGAGACGTCATATCTCCGAAACTGTTCACCGCTGCACTGGAAGATATCTTCAAGGTTCTGGACTGGAGAGGGCTAGGCATCAACATCAATGGCGAGTACATCTCTCACCTTCGATTTGCCGACGATATAGTGGTCATGGCTGAGACCATGGAGGACCTCAGTACAATGCTCGATGACCTCAGTAGAGCTTCCGAAAGAGTGGGTCTTAAAATGAACATGGACAAAACCAAGGTCATGTTGAATGCCCATGTAACACCCACTCCTATCAAGATCGGAGACTCTACTATCGAAGTTGTAGACGATTATGTCTACCTGGGACAAACGGTCCAGTTGGGTAGGTCTAACTTCGAGAAAGAGGTCAATCGTCGAATCCGACTCGGCTGGGCAGCGTTCGGGAAGCTGCGTGGTATCTTCTCGTCCAACTTACCGCAGTGTCTCAAGACAAAGGTTTATGACCAGTGTGTGTTGCCAGTGATTACATACGGGACCGAAACGTGGCCGCTCACAATGGGCCTCATCAGAAGGCTCAAAGTCACCCAGAGGGCAATGGAGAGAGCTATGCTCGGAGTTTCCTTGCGTGATCAAATCAGAAATGAGGACATCCGCAAGAGAACCAAGGTTACCGACGTAGCCCGAAGAATTGCCAGACTTAAGTGGCAGTGGGCAGGGCACATTGCTCGCAGAACAGATGGCCGATGGGGCCGAAAAGTTCTGGAATGGCGACCGCGAACCGGGAGACGATGCGTTGGAAGGCCTCCCACTAGGTGGACCAATGACCTGGTGAAGGTTTCGGGGATCCGCTGGATGCGAGTCGCACGGGACCGATCAATGTGGCGACACTTGGGGGAGGCCTATGTCCAGCAGTGGACGTCTTTCGGCTGAAATGATGATGATGATGATGGATCGATCAGAGCGGCGCGCAATGATTGTGTCATAACGGTTCATGACAAGAACCACATGAAAGTCGAGAAAGATAAGCAAATCAAGTATCTAGACTTGGCTCACGAGGTTGTTGACATGTGGATTGTGGACTCCTGTTCCCGATACCGCTAGGCTACTATTTTTTATATTTTAACTGTTTTTAGGGTTCCGTAGTCAACAAGGAACCCTTATAGTTTCGCCATGTCCGTCTGTCTGTCTGTCTGTCCGCGGTTTAGCTCAAAAACTATTAATACTAGAAAGTTGTAATTTGGCATGAGTATACATGTTGATGACGCCGAAAAAGTGGTAAAATAAAATATTGAAAAAAACAATTATTTAGGGTACCTCCCCTACATGTAAAGTGGGGATGATAATTTTTTTTTTCGTCCTTTCCATTGTGTGGGATATCGTTGGATAGGTCTTTCAAAAATATTAGGGGTTTGGAAAGACCGTTTTTTGATTAAGTAAGTTAGAAAAATTAATAAACGATCACAATAATCAACTTCTACGACCTTAAAGGATATAAAGAAAATGTTTAATTTTGACACTAAGATACAGGACTACCGTATAGTTTGAGGAACACCGTTCTAATGTAGTTAAGTTATGATTGATTAAGGCGCATTTATCGCATTTTGTTAGCCTGCATGGTAGATGTAAGTAGATAAATAAATTGCTATGTATGACAAACTTGATTATTTTTTATTATATAATTTGAATTTAGACACATTTAGGCTCTAAATTTGAGCCTTGCGCCTAATTGCAGATATTCGTGCACAAGTAGTGTGGAACATGACCATAAAACATCCCCTCTATCTCATCCCACCATGATGTTGATCATCCCCTCCGATAGTTTAAAAACAAAGACCCAAGACTAAGGAACTCTCTTTAAACATTTTGTTCAATCTTTTTAACGCTAGGAATATCTCGATATAAAATAAAACGAGAGCCTTTGGGACCCGCTCGTAAACGGAGCTACAACTAGTTAAAAGTTAACACCCTGTACTTGTATACTGGCTACTTTTAAAATAAATGTTACGTTCTCAATCTTCCTCCAAGATTGTAAAACACTGTTGTTACTAACAAGTTTATGTTTATTTCGTGTAGTCCGGATTTTGAAGTTTCTTATTTAGTCTTGGAAGCCCCTGAGAAACAGAGTTGAACAATTTTTAAACTTCATTTGAATTCAAACTACAAATACATAGATCTAAAGTTTTGAAGTTTTGTGTACAATTATGCAGATACTTAGGTTTTAAGAATTTCCAATGATTTATGTTCATGTACGCTTTATGGCTTACTACCTACATAAACTACCCCTTTTTGCCACCGTGGCAGGCAAAACGTACAGAACTTAGTACCTTATAACCTTTTCTTTTGGACTCTTTTTCTTATTTACCGATTGTTTGTAGATGTGTGGACATTGTAAGCCTTATAGATCCCTAGATCATTGGTAAATTTTTATCTCGTTCTTCGTTTTGTAGTAAGCAACGACCCATTGTCGGGCCTACGATGTCCTCCCATACTTAAGTACTAACGCTGTAACAGTAATATTGTAAAACCAAATGATTTTAAAAGAGTAACCATGGAGTTTCATGCCGGTTCTTCTTTATAGGAAACGACCAACTCGAACCGCGCACCTTTTTGTAGACGTTTTATAAGTGCCCGTGTAGGCCTGTGTGAAATAAAAATATTTTGATTTTGACTTTCGCCGTTCAAACCAGGGATGTTACGGAGCTTCGACTCTGACTCTGTTAAGTCGGAACTTCCGATTATTATTACACCTTCGTTTCCGAAACTTTTAAATCGGAGGTCGACGCAGGCCGCCGCTGCTATTTGTTATGCTTCAGCATAACAAATAGCAGCGGCGGCCTGCGTCGGCCGGCCGCTACGTACTACTTTTGGGGTCAATTAATTTAATTTAATTTGTTTCAAAGCTTTTGTTTATTAAATATAATGCTACTTTGGGATTCAATTCATTTAATTTAATTTGTTGTTTATTCTAGGGAATAATATATTATTAGGAAACATGTTAATTTTTTACTTTTATTGTCTGTGTTTTACTTATAATTTTATAATTAAAACGAAAAAAGGTTGATTTTTTGTTTTAATTTTCCTTTAATAAAAAATCTCTCTCCTGCCATCACTTTTGACCCTGCCTCCGCCTCCGACTCCGGCACCGACTGCAATAAATAAAATTTAAAAATTCCGACTCCGAACTCCCCGACCCTCGCTCGAGCCAGCCCGCGATGCTGTGCCAGTAGTTTTAAATCAGCCCCTAAATAATGATATCATTCAGATCCAGCCTGTCCCCATGCAGTCCTCCCCCAGCGACGCCCTGAGCCGAGGCTCGTACCCCACAGGGGGTGCCCTCAGCGTATAGTCGCTTAGTTTGTAAGTTTTTATGCCCTGGCTGGAGGCCTTACTCTTAAGGCACCCACAGGATAGTCCGGTTAAGCAGACGACAACCTCCTAGGTTGAACTGCGAGATGCCATTCATAAAAAAAAAAAAAAAAAAACCGACTCCGACTTCGGTTCCTATAAAGTAACATCCCTTCAAACATCTGGTCATCAGGCACGCCGCTGGTTGCGAGTACTATGCCCCTGACCTTTCTGAAGAACATATGTATGACCTTCTAGGGTGTCCCATCCCAGCATTGCCACTCATTCCCTTGAATATTTGATTATCAAGGCAGATGATATAGAGAGGCCCTTTTGTTGTTTTTGTTCCACCATCATCATCCGCCTAGCCTTTTCCCAAATAATCTTGAGGTCGGCTTCCAGTCTAACCGGATGCAGCTGAGTACCAGTATATTACATTAAGCGATTGCCAATCTGACCTCCACAACCCAGTGACTGGGTAATACGATACCCCTTGCTAAGACTGGATGTCAGTCTTTTGGCTTCCGACTACTCTTAATGACTGTCAAAGATCTACAAATGACAGCCGAGACCAACGCATTAACGTGGTTTGCGAAGCACGGAGTAAACTCGGTATGTAATAATTATGGTCACCCATCACGGACCAACCTCGGCAAGCACGGCTTGACCTTAAAGATCGACCCGTGCGGCTGTTATTATTTTAAGCCACGAGCTCCTCAGACATAGGTATATGACCTAGATAAAGGAAGTATCACGAAACGTATGAAAACCAAGAGTGCCATTTTTTGAGTACCTACTTATTATTACGTTATAAGCCCTTTTTAGGGTTCCGTACCCAAAGGGTCAAACGGGACCCTATTACTGAGACTTCGCTGTCCGTCCGTCCGTCCGTCCGTCCGTCCGTCCGTCTGTCACCAGGCTGTATCTCATGAACCGTGATAGTTAACAACTTGAAATTTCTACAGATTATGTATTTCTGTTGACGCTATAACAACAAATAATAAAAACAGAAAAAAAAAAATATTTAAGGGGGGCTCCCATACAAAAAAGTTTTTTATTTTTTCGTTTTTATAAATAATGGTACGGAACCCTTCGTGCGCGAGTCCGACTCGCACTTGGCCGGTTTTTTTTATTATTTAGTTACTTTACAAAATAGAGTACGTTTTGATTCTTTAAATGTCTAGAAGTAACTTATTGAGTTTATAAACAAATTATTTTGCTGCGATAGTAGCCACGTTAAGCATGAAATGGGCACGCTAAGTAGGTGCTCTTGCGTTATCTAGGGATATTTATTTATATATTTATCGCAAACATTACTAACATAACAGGGAAATCCTAATGCGTTAGCGTGGTCCTTAATTAAACTATCGTATACATATAACTATCTTAAATAACATAACACATACAATATTGATTTGTGAATTCATTCAGAGAGCAGGAAAATAAATCGATCCTGTCAGCAATGTCATTTAGTGCGTGCAAGGCGCGCGTCAGTGGCGCCTTGCTGAGCAAGTTGGTTCGTGCGCGAGGAACTGCTAGTAACCGTGGCAACCGGCTCCGCGATACATAATTGTTAGGCACATTTAGACGTATCTCTTTCAAAACACCGGAATTACCTACAGGTTTAACCACGTAATAATTTGAATACATATTGTCATAGGAATTGTCGTCAAGAAAAAAAACACGTGTTGCGCCGACCCCAAATAAAATGGGACAAGGGCAGGAAGATGATGATGATGAATTTGAATACATATGTGGCTATCACTAGGTCCCGCCTTGTCTCGAGTTTATATCGAGTGTATATATCTATATCAACGCCTTTCACTCATCCTGTCAACATGACAAAACCAATTTGAACCCAATATTCGATCTTTATTAACAGAATCCAAAAATTGGCCATTGTTCTGCAGCGAACATCGGCTGTATCTGACATACGTGCACTAGACTAGAAATACAACAGAGGATTAACATCAAAGGTACGTCTATGCGTTAAGTTTACCCATATAACATTGCCTACGCTAGCAGACTAGAACTGTAATCAAATAGCTCCAAGCCACGCCTCGCGATACGCTCAGGGCAACGAACTCGAATGTGACACCTAAGTCACATGTGGTGTTACAAATTAATATTAAAATAAATAGTTAGTTGTTAAATTATGTACAGTCACGACCACTAATATTTGCAACTTAAATGTAATTTTCTATTTCTGTATTGCTTACCTATTATTTAATTTTGTTACCTACTAATTTCGAACATAGTATTTTGGAAAACGAACTATTATAGAAAGAAAGAAAGAAATAAAGTTTATTTGGCACATGCCATATGTACACAAAATTAAACAAAAATTAACAAAAAATTATTTAATCTAAACAAAAGAAAAAACCGGCCAAGTGCGAATCTTACTCGCACACAGGGTTCCATAGCCCCAAACAATATTTTGAACTGTCATTCATTAGTTAGTAGTATTAGTTAGTAAACTTCCACTCAACCGCAAAACTAAATTGGTTTTTCATAGTATCTTAATGAATAACAAAGTTACTGCTGCAGTTTGATGAAAAAGTCCCATATCTCAAAAACTAAACATCATATCTTATTGAAACCAATTTTCTTTGATAGTTTTTTTTACGTTCTACAAACTTAAATATTTTCAGAATTTTCCTCCTCTTACTTTAGAAATTAGAGGGGGGGGACACACATTTTACCACTTTGGAAGTGGCTCTAGCGCAAACTATTCAGTTTAGAAAAAAATTATATTAGAAACCTCAATATCATTTTTGAAGACCTATCCATAGATACCCCACACGTATGGGTATGATTAAAAAAAAATTTTGGTTTTCTGTTCTATGTATGGGTAACCCCAAAATTTATGTTTTTTTTTCTATGTCTGTGTGAAAATCTTAATGCGGTTCACATAATACATCTACTTACCAAGTTTCAACAGTATAGTTCTTATAGTTTCGGAAAAAAGAGGCTGTGACATACAGACGGACGGACAGACAGACAGACAGACAGACAGACATGACGAATCTATAAGGGTTCCGTTTTTTGCCATTCGGCTACGGAACCCTAAAAAGAGGGATTATCATCGTGTATATAAACAAAACAAAACAAAAAAAAAAATGTGTTCCTCACGGCTGCGCCAAATAAGGCCACCTGTTTGGCGCAGCTACAGGATGTCTAGCGCCATCTCTTTCCCACACTGGAAAAGGAGTAAAACAATAACGTTTTAAGACGTCATGGTAAGCCAGATAATGATGTATATTGGGTGTTTTATATCATATTCGCCATATTTAGTGCAAATAAATGAGTTTCTAATTTCTTTCAATACAAAGATAGTACTGGTGACTGTACTACAAGGTGCACAGTTCACTATCCGTCTTTTACCTCATCATCATCATTCATCATCATTTCAGCCGAAAGACGTCCACTGCTGGACATAGGCCTCCCCCAAGGTTCGCCACATTGACATTTTGGGGGGTTTTGCCATAATCGCCATGCTTGGCAGGCGGGTTGGCGATCGCAGTACGGTTGTCACAAAAGCACAGAGAACGCTGCTGCCCGTTCTCTGGTAAGTCCCTTAGTCGCCTCTTACGACACCCACGGGATGATATGGGATGGTGCTATTCTTTACGTCCGACACCATACAGAGTTTACCTCAACATTAAGTTAATTTTCTTTTGTCAATTTTATGAAATTTTGTGGCAAAATAGTGTTATTAATAACATTATTTGGATTATTATTTAAAACCTTTTCTGTTTAATTGTATCCCGCTGGCTTATACGTGTCGGTCTGCCAAAGTAAAAACAATGAGTTTAAACCGTCCTTTGAAACGTGTTACGAGTACCATGTTTTTGTTGTGCGTTGTTTTATTTCCAGATATTTCGGCGCTGTTGCAAGTACCATGATCACGGATAAACTGCAAAACAAAAACATAGTAATAAATGGCCTTCAGTGTTAATGTCAGTGTTAGGGACTATGTCAGTTTAAAAACAAACTATGATGGTTGGTCAAGTTGAATATAATAGTCCAGCTTATTTGATAGAAACAACCAAATATATACCACTTGACTGATCTATACGTCTAGGTATCCAAGCCAAGGGGCACTCCTTCGTAAGTAAAGACAAACAGCAGCTTTCTTTTTTTTAACTTTTTACGAAACCAACTACGATAGCCAATTTCTAAATCGAATATCAAAATTCAGTTCACTAAATCAATCAAGATAATTTAATTACGTTAAAATTAAATTGAATCTCCACTCGTTAAAATATCAAAACATTTATTAATTTAAATGTTGATCATTCAAGTGGAAAATATTCAATATAATTAAGATAAGTCAGGTTCGCTCCCGGAGGAGAAGCGGGATAAAATTAACACGCGCTTGCATCCCTCGGGTGCAAGGTGATTATAAATTGTACCGTGTTTTATGAGTCCGTCTCGTAAACTACCATTTATATGGCGTATTTAATAAGCTATGAATTGAAATGAACCACTGAATGCATTTTGTTGGTGAGTTATTTTGTTTTATGTTGTGGCGAAATGGGTATGATAATAGTAGAATGGAAATGAACTTAGATAAACCCACTTCTAACTTCTATTTCATATTATTCTTGAAGGGGTGGCATAGACGTCTCCGTTAAATAGTCATACAAAGATGTTTGTATGATTTTCGTTGGAGGCTTGAAATAACAATTACTTGTTAAGAATAGTCCGTTTTCTCTACTACAAAAAAAATAAGCGAATTTTAGAAAAAAAAAAATGTTTATATTTTATCATTCAATGTCCCAATGCATGTTTTGGCAAAAACTATCGGAGACCTGATTTGGGACCTGTAATTTGTAGATTCTATTGCACTTACAATTTTTTTATCATTTCATAAATATCCAATATTTTTATAATAATAGAAAACATGTACCGTTAATTGCCTTATAATTTTAGATAAATTGTAAAATTGGCGTAACGCCGAAAAGTACACACGGCGACTTATTAAGCTCAAATCAAAATCAAATCTTTTATTGCATCCATAATTTACACTTATCAGTTGATCAAATAAAATATATAGACACAATTATGGACCCTGTCGGGCATAGCAAATTTAAAAAAAGTAGAGTAAGGAAGAACGCTTCTCTAATTTTCCTTGTAATAAGAAGAAAAACTATTTTTTTTTATAATTTTGAATTATTTTATATCCTGTTTATTATTTTTCACACCACCTGCTCGAAAATGTCAAATTATATGTCAAGCAACCTTAACCTAAAGTGAGTCATTAGTGGCCAGGGGCACAGCCGGTCAATAATGTTGTACTGGATTTCATTATGACCCGCCGGTCAATAATGTGATTTGAATTTGGAATCTCCCATGCTCAGCTAAATTGGCAGTATAGTACTAACAAACACCCTTTTTTTTTATTTTATTTTTTTTGTTTAGGATGGGAAATCTTTTCTGGCACCAAAGGGTGTTTGTTAGTTGTGCGAAAACTAACAAACACCCTTTGGTGCCAGAAAGAGGAAAGCTATTCTCGATAACCTTACTACACGTGGATGATATTCTCGATTTCCTACAAAATCATAACGACTGCTTCTTCATATCGTTGCCATGTTTTCGAAGACATAATATTGTAAGAATAATTAGATAACTACGAACCATTTTTTAAAAGGAATGGATTAACATTAAAACTGGCATTAATAATAACAAATACCGTACCGCGCCGTAATACCGTAATAGTAATTGGCTGTAACATTAGTTAATTTATTTGTTTTTCGTACTATGGCTATTATTTTCTCACAGTAGGTGTAAAAAGTAGAGTATCCTCCTCTGGGCTAAAGGTGTCTTTGCCTTGGGCTAGCTTGAATCCCTCGCTGCATTCAGGATTCTTGTATTAACTCCCTCGCTTAGCTCGTGAGTTAAATCCCGAATCCTTCATTGCGCTCGAGATTCAATATGACGCCCGTGACATAAGACACAACTTTAGCCCCTCGGTGCATAATCTACTATTATGTATTTCCGTATATTTTTAAAATGAATATTAAATATTCCAGTCTATCTATATTTATTTAAATATATGTTATATTGCTTGTTTATTTATTCGCTTAAAAATTGTTCGTTATTATTCATAATCATCATCATCATTTCAGCCCATAGACGTCCACTGCTGGACATAGGCCTCCCCCAAGTGTCGCCAAATTGACATTTTGGGGGGTTTTGCCATAATCGCCAAGCTTGGCAGGCGGGTTGGCAATCGTAGTACGGTTGTTGCAAAAGAACAGAGAACGCTGCTGCCCATTCTCTGGCAAATCCCTTAATCGCCTCTTACGACACCCACAGGAAGATATGGGATGACGCTATTCTTTACGTCCGACACCATACAGAGCCCCGACACCATACAAAGCGTTATTATTAGTGTAATTTAATAATTAAGTATTAGAATATAATTTATTTTTGTTATTTTATATATTAAATGTCTATTGTTCATAATTATGTATTCTTACTCAATTTATCCGTAAAATATTCGTGTAATGAGTAGTAGCTTTTTTAAATTTAGTATTGCTTTAATTTAGCTATACATTTCCATTATTATATGGCCTCGTTTTCTATTGATTTTCTGGTTACACTGGTTTTCTATAGCTTGATTACTCGTCGTGCATAATCTATGCAGAAAAGTATCCTAGACTTCCTTACACAATGACAATTAGCTGTTTCAAACTTTAAGAGTGCTAATGAGTAAGCTTAAAAACACCAAAGAAATACGGATTTTCTTCACAAACAAGTTTAACCGTAACTAATGGTATCTTTTGAATTCTTTTCATTTTGGTTTGAAAGCTGCCATTTGAACTAAAAGTCAAGCAGTTTGCAAAGGTGTTTCAAATAGCGGTGAAGTTACACGAAGTTGGTTGCAACTTAGCCCAAGTTTCCCATCGCTTAGCTAAAACATGAATATGTATTGAAAAGTTTTGGGTACCTAGGTTTGCAGGTGGATACTTACTTAGGCTTGGTCAATGATTTATGGAAATTAACGTTATAGGTACTTTAATAAATCGAGTTACATTTCCAACCAAGCAAACTGTCTATGCACAATCAACCTATAAGGTTCCCACTGTTGGGACGCAGGCCACCTCTTTATGAAAGTGTGTGGGCCGTAATCCATCACGAGGTTCCTCGTAATCCATCAATGATGATGAATGTATACCAGACGATCAGATCGATCTTCAGGTTAAGCCAAACTTGCCTAGGTATGTCTATGGATGGGTGACCACCCATTACATATCGAGTTTCCTCCGTGCACGTGCACGTTAAGCTATTGGTCCCGGCTGTCATTTGTACATCTTTGACAGTCGTTACAGTTTGTCAGTTGCCCGAAATTCTGACAACCAGTATTACTAAATACCCTACTCGTTTTTACCTAGTACTAACAGGGTTGCGGAAGCATATCATAGATAGGTAGTCGCTCCACCTAAAATACCGGTATTTAGGTGCTACCAGTCAGACTGGAAGCCGACCCCAATATAGTTTGGAAAAGACTAGGCAGATGCTTATTATGACGATGGATGGATAAATCCTCTTAAAAACTCAAATCTACACAACTAAGGTATCGACAATTCAAATCTAAACAATAAAGATTCCCGTTTGTAAAAATTGAAAAATCAAGTAAATTCTTTTGTGAAAAATCTCACTTAAAATAATTTGCCCCGAGTAAACTGACAGTGTAAAAATATAAATCCTAGTTTGTTTTGTTGAAATTTTTCTCTCGCAGTCGCTAGAATATCTGTTAGTGACACTACAGACTTAGCTATCTTTTTTATCCATTCTAAGGACCTTATAAACTGCATTGCGGTAAATGTCACGAGCACTGAAATAGAAAATCTTCGCATCATATTTAGAGTATTGCAGTTATTTGGGTTTTAGAGATTGTAATTTGCTGTTAAAACCTTTGTCGGATTAATTCGAGCAAAAAGACTCATACACTGGTATTCTTAGTCATTAACTAAACTAAAGTCAGACCAACCACGTCTACATTCCGCCCTGTTTCTTTATAAATTGACATCTACGCTTACTTTTCATCCGTCAAATTTGAAGTACATGAAAACTATTAATTCACATCCTTAACATTAATTAAAGTGATATATGACATCTTTAGCATTGATTGAAGCAGAATGCAAATAGTTGCATTCTGCTTCAATCAATGCTAAAGATGTCATATATCACTTTAATTAATGTTAAGGATGTGAATTAATAGTTTAGCTTTCTTTGTCAAACCCATAGGGGTTTGACAAAGAAAGCTAGCTAGAGGAGGTTCCTTGTTCGGAGATCCGCCAATTGTGGCCAAGAAATTCTAGGAATACGATTTGGTGGGTGTTTTCAACTGTTGTCATGGCAACTAAAAGGCGAATTAGTTTAAAAATGGATTTGGGACAACAAACTATATTATTTATACAGTTACAAAGACAAAAACAGAAACAATAATCGAATAGCAATTTCTTGTTTTAAATTGCGCTTTGATTTTACTGTTTTTATAGGTTTTTTCCTGTTGGTGTGGTGCAGTCATATCACAAACAACCGTACGTACAAATACTTGTAGGTAAAATGTAAATGTGGAAATCAACCTAGTCACAAGTGATGAAAGGCTGATATCTGGCCTATGCGCTAGGCTGACATGCTAAACTAGAACCCACTCTGCCTATCTGCTGCATATCTGCCTAGGTTTTTCCCAAAATGTAACGTTATCATAATTTTACATCAATCGCAAAGTCGCTCCCACAAGCTTTCACGAAACGACAGTACCAGGCGACACTATCACTCCCGCAGTGCAACAGTAACACTGCAATCAGTGCCCCAAATTGAAACAACCTTTCAGATAAACAAACTAAGTTTCAGACTTTCAGGTGAACTCAGCATCAACTGCACTGCGCAGAAACGTAGTCCATTGGTCCCGTTGACCCCAAGAATGTTAGAGTAAGATTCATCGTAGTCACGTCCAAGTTTCGTCACCGAACTTTACCTTTTGAATTTGTGTTTTTGAACAACTTTCTAACATAGTGATTTGTTTTAAAGTTCGGTGTGGGAACCAGTAACACTTTGATAAAAAGAAATCTGGAAAGTGGACATTTTGAGAGTTAACGTTATGGGACGTGGACTTTTTGGGCGTTGTAGATTTGTGGTCGTTTTGGGAAAGTGTACGAAGTGGGAAATAGACATTTAGTGAATTACCATTTTGGAAAGTGGACGTTTTGGGAGAGTGAACGTTTTGGGAAGTGTACGTTCAGAACCTAAAGAAAATATACACATAATAACACACATACATATAATATACATGTATGATTTTACAGAATTACATGCAAAAGTGGAAAGAAATCCATGAGAAAAAGGTGGTTTACTTTCTAAAATTAACCAAATTGTCCTTTTAGGCCCCGCGTTTCAACTTAAAGGTAACCCAAGGGGGTCACCTTTACTTGGGTTACCTTCTCTTCGCTTTGTTTGGCTGTATAGCAACAACATTACGTGGAAAAAAAATGATTTAATCCAGTTTTTATTGACTTCAATGTCGAGTCACTACTACTAAACAAACGACGATCAAACTAAACTGTTGACGAAATTGATTGCATGTTGAGGTCATAAAAATATATTTATTAATTTCAGATCAATAACTTCAAAATAGAGTAACGCTCATTTACACTAACAAAAGGCGTCTTCTACATAAATTTGTAATTAAAACCGTGCTATTGGAATATCATCTTTCAGTACCTACTAAGCCAAGCGTTCGAATTCCAATAGCTCTTTTAAATTTATTTTTGTATATAACTAATAAGGCATTAATATAACATGGAGTTAATTAATATTTACGGGTGCCTTAACTAGCCCAACTAACGCAGAGACTAAAAACATTCTTCAATGTTTGAAAATAAACATACTTACCTAAGTTCAGCATATTTTGCGCTTGGTAAACAACCCAAAATGTCAAGTTTGTCCTTAGCTTACCCTTAAAGGTGTAAATGGCACCTAAGTCCTTAGGTTATAAGCACTAACTTAAAACAAGAAAGTTGAAGACGGTCCTAGCCACTAATCTCTCACGGTCTAGTGTTACCTACCGTGACAAACCTAATTAGGCTCTTATTACAAAGTAATTTGGGTTTGTTTACAGATGTTTATAAAAAAAGCCATTAAAATATAAAAGGTATTAGAAGAATAATCTTCTAGTTAACATTTTATAGTGACTAGCATACCAAATTCGAAAAAATATATCTATATACATAATGCAGATACCTACAGCAACCGATAGGCTTCTACTGAATTTCACAGAAACTAAATGCGAAATACGTGAATATCAGGTAAGTATTCAATTACTTAATGGTTGCCGTGCGGAACACACCTCTTGCTGTGTTGCGACGCGAACGTAGTCTAGGAGATGGTCTACGTTTATTAGCAACTAATTTAAGTTATCATATTATTATTTATTCGAAGGGAACGTTTTTGTAATGGTAGTACCTAAGTTAGTGGTACTTTTATGGTGCATACTCGTAAGGGTTGTATTTTTTAAATACCAAAACACCAACTAAGTATAAGAGTTAATAAAAGAATAACTAATATTATAATTCGCGAGTGTGTCCTTACGGGTAGTCAGAAGCCCAAAATAGACAAACAACAACTAACCAACCAACCAACCCAACCAACTAGATTTACCAAGAGAGAGATAGAATATACTTTACTTGATTGTACACCAAAATTAAAACACGACTGTTTTCCAATATTGCTTATTCAATGGTTACAATGGCGGTCTTATCGTTGATAGCGATGTTTTCTAGACAACCTTTGGATGGACTGAACGAACATAATATAATAAAAAAGGGGGTAGTTAATGGTATACTGCAAAACAAAAATTAAAAAAAGTTACAAACATACCTGCTAACTTTAATTAGGAAATATTTAAAAAAATTTTGACTGGCATTTTAATGACATTTCAGTGATGATTTGTTCTGCTTACTTTTGTTTTTTAGCTTTTGTTAGCAAGAAGTATGGTGTTATCCAGTTATTGGGTTATGGAGATAAGATAAGCGGTGGATCAAGGCAAAATATAAAAAAAACAAACTAGGAGTACATATTTTCGTGCCAAGTAGATAGATAGTTGTTAAGTAGATTGGAGTGTCTAAGACGATTTTCGAGGAACGACGGTGGTGTACGTGTTTTAGGAATCAACGGATTTCATACAAGACGCGACCAATACGACGGCGAGTACGAGCGTCTGAGTATCGTCTAACCCATTGACTTTAAATGGTAGAACACAAGTATACACAGTGGGAAATGACAAAATTAAATTCTTTTTACACAGGTGCCATAAAAACCTTGGATTCATATAAATACATTTTCTAGAAAGATGCAATTCTTTATTTATGAGAACATCAAATAGTTCGTTGCGTCATTAACCAATCAATATTATTTCGACGCTGTCACTTATAATTACTTAATAATGACATAAGTGTACACATCTCGAAGAGCTATCTCCCGATATAACACAATAAAACACAATAACTTTCAAAGCAAGATATTTTAATTTGATGTACCGCGTGTTGAAACCGCGTTTTAGGATTCAGGATTCGCGTATTTGTAAAGTGCCATCTATAATCTAAAAACATAACCTTTTTTACATAACATTCAACATTCAAAATAAGAGTGGAAACTTAGCGTATTAAACGAAAGAATATTTATACAACTGGTGAATTATGGCCAATCTATATTTGGCTCTTCTTTGTACGTCAATCTTTTGTTATTGGAGTCTTGAGTTGATTTAGTCGACATGTTTCTTATGCTTATCTTTACTTACTGCAAGATGTAGATAATCAAGACATCTTTGAAAACGACATAAAAGTTCCGTTTTTTTATTATTTTATTTATGATTTAAAAATGTTAACGCTTGTTTAAAAAAAAAAGTTTCTTCACATTAACTACTATCTGTCTCTCTGCCTATAATGCTGCCGCACCTTAACTTGTTTTCATGAAACAGACTGTTTACGTTGCCTGAGTAAAGTCTGAGCTAAAACATAGATTTTAACAACGTTTAGACACGGAATGAGCCCTGCCTATGAATATACTACATACTTTGTTGACTAACGCTAAATGGCGAACGAAGCGAGCAAGCTCAAAAACTATTAGCAAGGGGTGTTTTTGTAATGGCAACACCTTTTAAAAGGAACATGTTTTACCGTGTAGGTGATGATTTTCTTTTTGATGTTTTAACTAGATTAATTTTTGTGTCGCTTGCTAATTTGGTGGAAAAAGTCATGTTGAATGAGAGTTGTTGACATGTTTACGTTACACATTGCAGTATTTCCCTGCATGAAAATGAATTCAGCGTTGATTTTTTAATTTTAGGAATGATATCTTTGTCTATAATTTTTTGCCTGCAATGCGTGGGCAACAGGTCCAGTTAAATTAGAACTCTTTACGAGTTAAAATTCAAAGTTTTGCTGCTTTTCAGTTTAGATGTTATTTAAAGAACTCACTTTTTGTGCAGATTTTTAGATTGGTTTATCAAAACCATAAGTTTTATGTTTCACAACAAAGTAAAGCTAGAAGTTTACCTCAATTTAAGAACATCTTCGTTAAATATTTTACCTTATTAAAACTTCTAGCAATCGTTACCTCAAATAACCAGGTTAAAATTAACCGGTAGACCCAAATACATAAAATTCATATTACATGTAGGTTTCCTTTATAGGTACGTAATTTAGTTAAACCATACCCCCATAAAGTGATAGCACTGTACAATTTAAAATGAAATTAATAATTACCAACAACTTGGTACCTTTGGTAGTAGGCGGTCATTATTTATCTGTGGGGAACATAGAGCAGGAATAGATAAAGTGCCACCTCTTGGTAAAATGTGATTACATTCTAACGCATTTAAATGGCAATTGTGCCTATTCCGACTATTCTTCCCGACTACTCTAGTCAACTATTGTCTTATGTCATATACAGTACTGAAAACGTTTTTTAACGCTTCATTTATAGTGAATGATAGTCGCTCTAGATGGGACGTTCATAGGCTTAGAGCAGTTTCCATTCAGAACTACAGTCTGACATCTGTTGTCCACATGGGACTGAACTGAACCAACAGTAAAGATCGCCCCCAATAAAAGTTTACGCAACAGGGTCACGTGATTTATGCGATTGAAACATTAACTGTAGTCAGTATATGACATCGACTTGGGAGGTCCAAAAGGTCAAGGGTTTGACCTTTTTTATGATGATATAAACAGTGCAGTGATAAGATTGAGGGTGAGTTTCTTACGATCAAAGCTGAAACGATTTGTTAAATATGCGGTTTAATAACTCCCAAAGCCAATCTAATAATTGCAAACCAATTCACACATTGCGGTAAGAATGCTCATCGTCTACTCTTTCCGACACAGTTTTATGCTCGTGAGTTGTTGCAAAAAAAAAGTGTGAGCACTCCATGTCTTCATACTCCATGGTTCAAAGGTAGGCTGGGCTCGTATAATCATATTTACAGCTAGCCTACGACGCCATTGTTTCGTTCATTATTCAGCCTTTTGTCTTTCCCGTAATAACTTTTAACCCCTTTATTATCTTCGCTTTACGGACAAAACAATTTTTCTTCCCGGATTTTCGAGGGAAGAATTGATTGATGTTCAGGAAATGTGAGTAAGAATATTTCCTTGGAATATAATTTTATTGGTATGTTACTTATATTTTCTTTCAAAGACATTTTCCTGTTAAAAAGGGGAACTAATTAATTAATGTTGACATTTATTTCTTTGTTTGTTTTGTAAGTCGAGTTCTTTCAGTGACTTTCATTCATCAAGGTTTACTGAGTGCTATTCTGGGTATTCCTTTTAGCTAGGTTGACTTTTATGGTGGCATACAAATCTTGGAAAAATTCTTCCGCATAATCGACCGTCCACGTGTCGTGATCGCGAAACGGAAAGCGCAAGGTGGGACGCCCTCAGGGTTGGTGGAGCGACGCTCTTCGCAGGGTGGCTTGTAGCAACTAAATAAGAGTTGCCGAGAATCGAGTTAAGTGGCGTGCGATTGAAAAGGCCTATGTCCAGCAGTGGACTGTTGTAGGCTGAGGATGAGCCAAAGGCACTGAGTGTTAATGAAGTTTCCCATCATCATCATCAGCCTATAATTTTTTCAATGCTGGGACACAGGCTTCCTCTCTATGAGAGAGAATGGGCTGTAATCCACCACGCGGGCCCAGTGCGGGTTGGTAAATGTCACATGTCTTCGATTTTTAGTTTTAAGACATTTACACACGATGTTTTCCTTCACCGTTTTAGAGGGCAGCGGTGATGAAATAAATTACACAAAGTAACGTGCCTGCCTGGGTTCGAACCCACGGCCTACTGCTCGTAAGTCGGGGCTGCCACCACTGGGCCATTATTATTATTTCCCATTAGTGGAACAATTTTCAGAATCGAATCAGAAGTTCTGAAGATTATTCCCTGCATCCAAACTTACAAACATACAAACTTTTCCTCTTCATAATATTTATAGATGTGTATTTTGACCGTTGAAGTCCATCGTGATTCTTGCAGTTTGTCTCAGTGTCATGTACCAAATTCATTGTAACAGTTTGCGAGTGAATTTCCCTTAAGCCGCGTATATGTGAAAAATACGAAATTCTGTTTTTGCAATTGATTGAAGTCACGCGACCTCTTATTTTATAAAATAAAAAATATGACTGATCCACTGCCTTTCAAGTATATGTACACACCTGCCACTTCTGTAAGTATTTTTGCAATAATAACATTATGTTTGCATATTATTATGATTACATCTCTGTAACCTTGTTACTGGATATTTATTTAAGTTTTTTACTCACTATAGGACTTTATTCTTCTAGAAATTTTGAAATCTGTTTGTGTATTTTTTTAGACTGGAAGCTGACCCCAACATAGTTGGTAAAAGGTTCGACACAATTAACTTAAATATGAAGGCTAACAGGCTTGCGATGTGTAGTTAGTCTTTCAGTCAAAAAGCAAACCAGTGAATAAAAAGCGCGAGCCAAAAAATAAATAAGGTGTGTTAAGTTTTTATTTTTCTCCGTTTGTCATTCTTATCTTCTCTGTTGGCACCTTATAGTTAACGCTGTACTCAAATCACTTCTTCTGGTACAACTGGAAGGCTGAGCACAAAGATGACAAAGACCAATGCAAACCAGAGATTTCGTTAATGACTTTTAATAATAAACTTTCTGCTTACTGTTTAACGCGCAAAATTGTCCGTTTAAAAAATTGAAGTGAACGTCAAACGGCTTCTAGTGCGTCTAAGTATAAGTTTTTAAGCAATGTCATCAAATAAGCAAATCCGATAGGTGACATGTAAAATGATGGTTTTCCGCTGCATCCATTTAGTCTGAAAGTCGACTCCAACATAGTTAGAAAAACTTTGGACCGATTATCATAATAGTCAACGTCGTAGATACACACATCAAAAGTGTCTAGGGATCAACATATATTTTTGCAATAACTTTTCTCCTGATTGACATTAATTAAAATTTTCTTTAAGGATTCATCAAATAAAGTGTTTTCGTTTGTCACAGTAACGATAAACCAAGTCACCTTTGCATTAATAAAGAAATTTGCCATTTTCTAATAAAGGGATTTTTGACATTTGAACCACTAACATTAAAGTTCGAAAAAAAGACTGAAATAACAGTTTTCTTTAAAATTTTATTGGGTAACTTAAACAATTAATAATCCGTGTTTCTACCGCGAACACTAACAACACAAGAACATCGGTTTGGCATACTCAAAATGAGTTCATCCAAATCACGCTGTGGAATGGCCGCCCATGTTCGTTGCAACAACAAAAAAAGGTCTTCTTGCGACTGGATACCCTCCATATTCGGCAGAGCTCTTCTCTGTAGCATATCCCATGCATGCTCAATCGGGTTCAAGTCTGGCGTCTTACAACTCTTGCGGTGTGCGGTCGTGCATTATCATGCATTAACTGAAATAAGGGACCGATTTGCACTTGTAGAGGAACGATGACGTCTGATACAATCGTCTCAGCATAAATTTGAGCGTTGAGGTTGCCTCTGATCCAAATCAACTCAGTTCTTCCGCCGATCCAAATACCCGCCCATACCATGATGGTTCCACCACTATAAGGATGGACTTCCTGGCAGGATTTTAATCGCTGTTGGCGTCCAGGGGTTCTCCAGTGTCGTATACGTCTTGTATCCGGTCTCATACCAAAACGAGACTCATCAGAAAAGCACACGAAACGCCATTGTTCTTCTGCCCAATTTCTGTGTTCAAGAGCCCATTGATATCGAATCCTACGATTGTGCATTGCTATAAGTGGTACCCGTAGCGGTCTTCGGGAATGAAGGTTCACTTCATGCAAGCGGTTTCTGACTGTTTGGTCGCTAATTAAGTTCCCTGAAGAGTGATGAAGCCTCACGGCTAACATCATGGCGGTTATTGTTGGAGCTCTTCGAGTTAAGATTTGAATGTATCGGTCTTGTCTCCGTGTGGTGCAGCGATACCGTCCTCCATGGCGCTCAGCCACGGTACCAGTGCTTCGGTAACGTGTCCAAAGTCGACTGATAACACTCTGACTTGTATTCAGAGCTAAAGCCACAGTACGTTGCCGGGAACCAGCTTCTATCATTCCCACGGCTCTGAGCATTTCTTCCCTGCTTAAATGACGTCGCCGCTCCATAATAACGTTGCTTTTAATCAGTAGTAGGGAAACAGTAGCACTAATAATGTCTTCAATGCGTTGTATGTTTTTATAGGGAAAATATTGACAGCTGATTTTCATCTTTTACTCGAATTTGATTCACAGTTCCTGATTCAAATTATGAAATGCACCAAAAAGGATCCATATAAGTTTATAAAATCATAAATTTATTACAAAGCCACATCTCAATCTCAAGAAATCCGCATAAAAATGCTTGATCCCTAGACACTTTTGATGTGTGTATTATAACCGGCCATTATCCCCTGAACAAACACCTATTTACCATAGGTGTGACGGATTGCCCTCTGTGCAGAGGATGCATGGAGGCGGAAGAAACACCACAGCACGTGCTCATGGAGTACAGAAGCAATGCCGATGGGCCAACGGGCACGGGCTCTTCAATCGCTGACATCGCTCCCGGAGCAGCAGCAGTCTGAAAAGGCTGCTAGCTTTCTGGGAGGACCTGGGATGGTTGGAGTAACCAGAGGATTTTTCATACGTACAATGGCCCAATAAAGAGGCTAAGTGCGGAAACAGCCCTGCTAACGTAACCTATCCATGATAGTCAACGTCATCAAAAAAACCTCTGCTCTACTCCAAGCTTTAGGATTTCATGAACGCCAGGCTTCGAACAATTATCACACACATCACATTAAAACTCGTTTAGTAACGAAGGTCGGACAGTCACTTTGAGTAAAATAACAAAAATAATGTTTTTGCATTGGCGAAATACCAGTTTTGTGTTTACTAAGCGGTGCACTGTTACATGCAAGCAGTTTTAAATTAATTTAAATAATAATATATATTATTTTAAATGTTGTGTAGCGCTATTATTATTAAAACCGCACATGTGTGTCTTTTACAAAAATAACACTTAAACAAAGAATGTTTAGTTTATGTTTAGTAAGACATTTCTTATGCAATCCATTCATCGCACTTCATTCGCTGTTTGTGCATCCTTCAAGTCTGGTGGTTGCTGTGGAGAACATTTGGGAAAAATGTTTTGGTAAGTAACTTTACTGCTTGTTTTTCCATTCTTCTTTTCATCTCGAATCGCTGACTCAGATTTTATCCGTCCAGAATGTAGCGACCTGTGCAGCTCATTCGTTTTCTTTCAACTACGTAGTAATGTTAATTATTCAGTACAAAACCGATCACAAAGGATGTATTTTTTGCTTAAAACCAAAACAGTGCAGAAATGTTATTTGAAATCTCATTTTTTTTTCATTACTGTACTATTTTTTATTTTTATTTAAATATAAATTTACCACAGAGGTGTAATGTCTCCCATTAAGTTTAATATTAAATGTATGCATTAGATCAAAAAGATACTGGCTGAAAATAAAAATGCGCTGAATAAAACCTACTTGGTGAAAAAAAAATCAAATGGCGCTCATTTTTTACCATAGTAAAACTTTGGTACTTCTTATTTAGCGAAAAAAAAGTAAAAAAAAAATGTAAATTACCATATAGCGATATTCAACTCCGGAATAAAATAAATGTTCCAAGTAAAAGTGCAAATTTCACTTTTAATAACTGCACATAATTGTAAGTTTGAAATGTTTGAAGAGAAGATGAATTGAACTTTATTTCATTAACTTGAGTTTTTATTTTGAGTGGGTATATTTTGTCACGGTAATTGAAAGAAAAGTAGATTACGCACCTTGCTTAGGTGAGTTATTAATGCACTCGTGCTAAATTAGTGCCCCCCGTTATCATAGCGGGCGACCGCAACGCCAAACACCCCGCCTGGAACAGCACGACGACCTCTGCCAGAGGACGTAACGCGTATAACCTGGGCGAGTCCCTCAACTTCGATTCCATCGCTCCTATGGAGCACACTCACTATCCCCACGACCCCGACCAACGTCCGGACGTTCTCGACATAGCGCTACTCAAGAATGTCAACCTTAAGTTGCATTCCATCGAGACTTTACATGAGCTTAACTCAGACCACCGACCAGTGCTCATGCACTTAGTTCCACGCTCGGGTCCTTCTGACCCCAGCCAGCCCCCGCCGACCCAAATGTTATCCGACTGGAGAAAAGTCAGCGAAACGCTGAAATCCACCACGTCGCCTCACCTGGAGGCCATCTCCGACCACTTAATCTCAGTCGCAGACACGACGGCCGCCATCAACTCGTTTACCGAACACATGCAATCCGTACTGAAGGATTGCTCACGGGAAGTCCCAGCAATGAGCGATCAACGCTGGATACTACCCGCTGACGTTCGTGAACTGATAACCGAGAAGAACGCGGCCATCCGTGCCTACAGCAACTTTCCCTGCGACGCGAACACAGCTCACATGCGTTATTTACAGCGTGCTGTAAAGAAGCGCACTAGTGAGCATCGTTCAGATCAATGGGACAAGACGCGTATCGAACTCGAGCCTACCCACCTAGCCTTCTGGCAGCTACAACGCAAGTTGCGCTTCACCGAAGAGACTTCGATGCCTCCTCTCACCCGACCCGATAAGAGCGTCGCATTCGACGACTCTGAGAAGGCCGAATCCATAGCCGACAGCCTGGAGTCCCAGTGCTCCCCCAGTTCTCAACCAGTAGACAAGCGACATCTCGATGAGGTGAACGCATTCGTCGAACGTAGAACCGCCCTGACCCCCGAAGAAGACCCTGATGATCATCTGCCTCCGGTCACAGCTGACGAAGTGCAAGACATCATTAACAAGATTCAACCGTGGAAAGCACCCAGCTCCGACGGAATCACCAATAGGGTGTTCATACTCCTCCCCGCTCAGCTCGTCCTGTTAATGGCGGCCATCTTCAATGGCGCCCTTAGCAACAACGCGTTTCCCCAAATATGGAAAGAGGCCACTGTCATCGGTTTCGTTAAGCCAAGCAAACCCAAGTCTGAGCCTTCGAGCTACAAACCTATCAGTCTCCTGAACGCACGCGGCAAAATCTACGAGAGACTTATTTATAAGCGACTCAAAGACTTCGCCGAGGCTAAGAGTCTCATACCCAACGAGCAGTTCGGCTTCAGGACCGGACACTCTTGCATTCAACAGGCCTACCGCATCGTAGAACACTTGAGCGCTGGCTTCCAGCGTGGAGCGATGACGGGTGTGTTGTTCTTCGATATGTCGAAAAGCAAAAGCTTTCGACAAAGTCTGGCACAACGACTTATTATATAAGCCGTACAAACTGGGAGTGCCAGACCGTCTCGTGCTCATCTTACGAGACTTTTTGTCGGATCGCACCTTCCGCTATCGCATCGGGAAGGCACTGTCTTCCTCCCACCCCATTAGAGCCGGAGTCCCTCAGGGCTCCCCGCTCTCTCCCCTTATCTTTACTCTGTTCACCAGTGACATCCCCAAGAACAAGAAGGCTCAGTTAGCCCTGTTCGTGGACGACACGGCCATCTATTACACTGGCCGCAGTCACGACGCTATTTCCAACACCCTCCAAACCTCAGCCAACGTCTTAGGCGCTTGGTTCCGGAAATCGAGAATTTAGGTGAACCCCGACAAGAGCCAGGCAGTTCTTTTCTCTAAACCGCATAAATATAAGCCACTCGCGCTTAGCCCGATCACTATGTACGGTAAGCCTATCCCTTGGGAGAAGCAAGCCAAGTACTTAGGAGTCTTACTTGACAACCACCTGTCCTTTGCGGCGCACATCAAAGCAGCTCGCGACCGAGCTGCCTTTGCTATGGGTAGGCTTCATTTCATGATTTCGGCAAAAAGCAAGTTGTAACTCAAGTGCAAATTGCGCCTTTATGCCGCGGTGATCCGCCCCATTATGACGTACGCTTGCGTCGTGTACGCTCACAGCAAGCCTAAGTACATCCATAGGATGCAAACCTTGCAGAACCGGTTCTTACGTAGAGTCACGGGAGCCCCTTTTTTATGTCCGTAATGACCGTCTACACGTAGACCTTAGAATGCCCACCGTCCTTCAGTTTATGAAACGTCTTTCGAAGCGTTTCTTCGATAACGCCATTAAACACCGTAATCCCCTGATCGCAGCGGCCGCCCGTTACGAACCCTCGCGCATTAGTACAGTACGCCGTCCTCGGCATACCCTCGTCACTCCCGATGATGCTATCACCCTCCTCCAGGAGAGTAGCAAAGAGACTAGCACTCTTAAAAACTTCAGATACAAACCGCCGTCTTTCCGACCTCGCCGTCGAGGTCCATCGCGACGTCCCGGTCCATGCCCTCTCCGACCCTCACTCGAGCCAGCCCGCGATGCTGTGCCAGTAGTTTTAAATCAGCCCCTAAATAATGATATCATTCAGATCCAGCCTGTCCCCATGCAGTCGTCCCCCAGCGACGCCCTAAGCCGAGGCTCGTACCCCACAGGGGGTGCCCTTAGCGTGTAGTCGCTTAGTTTGTAAGTTTTTATGCCCTGGCTGGAGGCCTTACCCTTAAGGCACCCACAGGATAGTCCGGTTAAGAAGACGACGACCTCCTAGGTTAACTTGAGAGATGACATTCCCAAAAAAAAATTATTTAGTGCCCTCGCTTGCGCTCGGGCACCGACTTAACTTAACTTAGTCTCTTTTAGTAAGACTGGTTGTCAGACTTTCGGGCCACTGACTACCTGTAACTACTGTCAAAGATCTACAAATGACAGCCGGGACCAATATTTATTATTGACCGTATTTTTATTGGTCATTAATCTGTCGTTTGCATCACGATGCATTAATATGCATTGTAATGGCGCGCATTAAATCTGCGTCAGGGTTCTATCTTGATATCGATAAAAGATAACCTGTTCAAAAAGGTGCTTTTATCAAGTATACACATGTATGTGTATGTGTACCACTCATAATTTTGAAAATATATTTTTATAATTGACTAGCAGTTGGCGGCCATTTCGTTCGCGTGGAAATGTTGATGTAATGTATGAGAAAAAAAAGATAACCCATGTCCTTCACCAGGATATAATCTATCTCCTTGCCAAATTTTATTTCAATCTGATCAGCCGTTTAGTCGTGAAAATGTAACAAACAAACAGAGTTACTTTCGCATTTAAAATGTTACATTATGTCACTTGATGAGGTCGACGACCAAACTTAACTAGCTGTGCCCTCGGTTCAGTTCGTCTACAGTGCTTACTTTTTAAATCATATTGTCTGTTTGTGTTCTTTAGTCTAAACAACGCGTCATGTCTGATGCCTACGACGGGAGCAGGTCCTCAGATGTTCGCAGCCACGCTGCAATACTTTGCAGCAGCACAGTGTCTTCTGAACCATGGGACCGTACCGGAATCGAATGTTCTAAGTATGTATTGCTTCTGAGTAGGTAAGCCACACAAATCTTATGGCTACATAATTCAAACGAGGAGTCATCGTCACCTTAGTACAGTTTCTGCTACTAAAACCTACATCGAAAATAAAATATAGCCCTATAATAACGCATCTGAAGTAATGTTGCTAGTCACTTAAAATCTTGTTGGCCACATAAAATGATGCAGTGTTGCTTGCAACATTGTGATGTTTCCTATTCATGATAATTAAATGAACATCTATCAGTATTATAATGGCCAGTGTCCGCTGCATTTGCGACCATAGCATCATTGCTGTGTTTTGGTTCGCCGCCGGTGAAATTAAATTGACTTTCATATTTAAGTAACATGGTTGGTAAAACATCGACAACGTCCATTTAGATAGTAAATTAAATTAAAATTTAAAAGAAAAACCTTTATTTCCCGACAATTTACATATACCTATATATTTTTCACAAAACTTAACCTGTTAAATGTTCATCCATCTCTAGATGAAGGCCTCCTCCATCTGTTTCCATTTATATCTATCTTGGGCCGTTTTAGTCTACTCTATCCCTGACAGTGCAACGATATCGTCTCGCCATCGTTGCAATGGTCTTCCGCAGCGTCTGTTTCCGTTCCGTGGATACTAGTGCAGGATGCGCTTGCTCCACCTGTTGTCTGTGGTTCTCGCGAAGTGGCCTGCCCAATTCCAGTTCAGTTTCTCGGCCATAAACAAAGCATCAGTTACTTTAGTCTTCGCTCTGATGTCGCCGCTCTTAATGCGGTTGCTTATTTTTAAGCCAAGCATGCTTCTCTCTACAGCTCTTTGAAATGACCTTAATTTAGTTTTCATGGCATCTGTTGTAGTCCAAGTTTGACATCCGTATAAAAGAGTTGGTAGTATATTTGAGACAAATAGTTTTTTTTTTAATGGGAGCTCCCTTAAATATTTATTTTATTCTGTTTTTAGTATTTTTTGTTATAGCGGCAACAGAAATACATAATCTGTAGAAATTTCAACTGGCTAACTATCATGGTTCATGAGATACAGCCCGGTGACATACGTTTTTGGAAAATTCACCCCGCAGACGCAAAAAAGGATGGCAATTATTTTACGTGCTAACACTTCAGTGTTAGCACGTTTTTATGGACAAAAGCGCTAAAAAAATCTAAATACTTCTAGTGGATCGGGGACACTTGCGCGAAAAACATAAAAAATTGCGCGCACGGACTTTGGCGCGCAAATTATTTATAACATTTAGATGACTATTTTCGACATTATTTTGCGGGGGTAACGCACACGTGGGCAATTGCAAAACCCCACGCGGGGAAGCCGGAGGCAGAATCTAAAGGCCAGTTAATGCATAATTCATTGCTAAGCACTACAACTGCACTATTATATTTCGTTGTATTTTATCACCTTGATTGATAGATGTAATAACATTCTTAAACATTTTATAAAAACAAACTTTTATTTTTTCAGATTTTCAAAGTTTCGACTTTATAATAATCGGCGGTGGAACAGCAGGGAGTGTGGTCGCGAAACGACTTAGTGAAGTTAAAGGGTGGAAAATATTGCTTATAGAGGCTGGAGGCGACTCGCCTGTTGAATCTCATGTAAGTACCTAAGAGGACACAGGTCGGAGGGCATAGGCCTTCATAAAAATGTTGGCGTTAATTTTTGAAGTATTAAAAAAGTATAATGATATAATTTTTCCTTTTTCGATGAATTACTTTTGTAATGGAGAAACACTGTCTCCCAAGACACAGGAGAAAACCCAGGAAACCTTTCTGTGGGACATAATGTCTGTATGCTGTATCTTAAGATGTCTGTAACAATGTTGTGTCCCTTTAAAACTTAGTTGAACACTTGGATATCATCTTCCTATATTTTAATTTTATCTATATTTTTAAATGCTCTGTGTGGTGTCGGAAGTAAAGAATAGCACCATCCCATATCATCCCGTGGGTGTCGTAAGAGCCGAACATGGGACTTTCCGGAGAATGGGCAGCAGCGTTCTCTGTGCTTTTGTAACAAACGTACTGCGATCGCCAACCCGCCTGCCAAGCGTGGCGATTATGGCGAAACCCCCCCTTATGTCAATGTGGCGACGCTTGGGGAAGGTCTGTGTCTGGCAGTGGACGTCTTTTGGCTGAAATGATGATGATATTTTTAAATTATCCTTCTATGTTTTCAGATACCAGGCCTAGACAACACTATGTCTGACAGTGAATTCAATTGGCAATATGTATCAACGAACAATGGAGTCATAGATCAGGCGATTGTTAATGGCTCCATAAAACTGTCGCGAGGCAAAATGTTCGGAGGAAGCAGCAGTCTCAATGAAATGCACTATATTAGAGGACACGACAATGATTTCCAAAAATGGTTCGATGCTGGCAACGTAGACTGGACCTTAGATGACGTACACCGCTGCTTTAAGAAAGCTGAAAGCTTACAAAGCAAGAAATTATTAAAAGACCCTACTATCAACAAATTCTACGGAAAAGAAGGTCCAATAGTTATTAATAGATTTAACAGCACTAATAGGGATTTTACTAATGGAGTCCTAAAGGCGTTGCATGAAATCGGAATCAAGTATGTCCCTGACTTGAACGTCGCTGGTCTTATGGGTTCTAGTATAGTACCTGCTACAGCTGCCGATGGAGTGAGACAAAGCACTAATACAGGATATTTAGAGGCCATCAAAAACAAGTGGAACATGAACATTCTTAAAAACGCTTTCGTGAGAAAAATATTGATAACGCACGATTCAAAACTAGCTTTTGGTGTTGAAGTAAAAAAAGATGGTAGAATTATGACTTTTTACTCAACACATGAGGTCATTCTGAGTGCTGGAGCGGTGAATACTCCACAACTCCTGATGTTGTCAGGCATTGGTCCTGAAGAACATCTACGTTCGAAGAATATTACATGTTTATTTGATTCTCCAATGGTAGGACAAAACTTACAAGATCACCTCTTTGTTCCAATAACTGTATATGGTGATCAACCAGAGAAAAAAACCGAAAAGGAAAACCATCGCGACATCCTGAACTATATCTTAGACCGTACGGGAAGCTTAGCCGAAAGTAGTATGTTCACAGACATAACAGCATTTTATTCCACCCTGAATGATCCTCATCCAGAATTTCAACTGTATCTCTCAATAATACCGAAGAACACAATTAACTTAAAACACTTCCTGAAGTCACAGTATAGATACAAAGACTTAATTGTAGACTCCATCGCAGAGTTAAACAAAAACCATTCACTATATTTCTTCGGCGTCTGCCTTTTGCACCCGTATTCAACAGGCAATGTCTCCTTAAGCACAAATAACCCTGAGGATCCTTCTCTTATATTCACAAACTACTTTAACGACGCAAGAGATCTAGAAGTAGTAATTCAAGGTATCAAGATAGCATCGAAAGTAGCTAAAACCACATTTTTCAAGAGTGTAGGAGGGTTTTTGGGAAGAATGAACTGGCCTGCTTGTGATCATTTTGAGCTAGATAGCGACTATTATTGGGAATGTGTTAGTACTAATATGGTTACATCAATGAATCATTTAGTTGGTACTTGTAGGATGGGACCTGATTCGAAGACTTCAGTGATTGACAGCAGACTGAAGGTCCATGGAATATCGCACCTAAGAGTAGTTGATGCAAGTGTAATGCCTGATATAACTAGCGGAAATATAAATGCACCAAGTATCATGATAGCTGAGAGAGCAGCGGAGTTTATAAAAGAAGAATTCAACAATTTTTGAAAGCATTCTAAAAGTACCCTTTTTTGAACAAAAGGATATTTTGTAACGATAGTTTGGAAGATTAAATTTTTATTTATAAGATGCTGCATAGGACTTGATGTTTAAAGTTTTTACGGGCAGTGTCCAATGTGTCTATGAACAGAATAATTTTAAGACTTTATCATTAATTTATGATATTAAAAATGCGAACTTTTACGAAAATATTGTAAAAAAATCCGTTAATGTTTTACAAGATTTAACAAAACCGGGCTAACTATAAAAATATATAGGTACACGTTAGGGATGTACTTAGGAAGAGGAAAGCATTTAAGATACAAAAATAAAAAAGTTGTAAAGATTTGTTTAAAAACTTTTTCTTTGAATTTCATGAAATGCCTACTATGAATAATTTTGGACTTCCACCCTTTTCGGAGCGAAAGACTAAAAATTGCTTTTGTGTACTTCTATTATTGTTTGGGTTTTAATTTTTCCTTACAAAAGCATGAAGTAAGTACTAGAAGTCTTCATTCGAGGATCCCATAAAATTACGTTTTATTTTGAGAATTATGAAGGAAGATACGTAATTCTTACTTTTTAGAACTGTTCCGTAGAAAATGTTGATTTTTTTTACAACCTCTTGTTTTGGCCCAATTTCCTTATTAGTAACAAATCTTTTCAGTCATCGTTAGTAGACATATCATGGCATAACAATTATATGTCATAATTTGTCAATAATTTAAATAAAAAAATGAATTGTTTTAGTGTAGGTATTAAAAATGGACACATTTTCCGAAAAAATTAACCTAAATCCGGGTTAAGCTCGCTTTTCTTTAAGCCTGTATGCATATTTACAATCAATATTTTAATTGATTTTGTAAATATGCACAATTATAATTATAAAATGCACGATAATACTGCCTTTTATTATTTTCCATGAGGTCCTGGGTTCGATACAAAGGTCGGGCAAAGTGTTATTGGGTTTTTCCATCACGAATTTCTCAGTAGCATCCTCAGCGTCTGGATTTGCGCCCGCTTATTGCCAATAGGGTCACCCTCTATTACAAGGAACTTAAACATAACTGACGAAATGTGGGTGTTCTAATAAGGTACACTTCTGCCTTCATCATTTCAGCCGAAAGACGTCCACTGTTGGACATAGGCCTCCCCCAACGCCACATTGAAATAAGGGGGGTTTTGTCATAATCGCCACGCTTGGCAGGCGGATTGGCGATCGCAGTACGGTTGTTACAAAAGCACAAAAAACGCTGCCCATTCTCTGGCATGTCCCTGAGTCGCCTCTCTCGACAAGATATGGGATGGTGCTATTCTTTACGTCCGACACCATACAGAACCTTCTCTTCACTTCACTTCTGCCTTACCTATTCAAGTATTACAGGCGTGATGATGTTATGTTATGATTGTCTTGTCTATTCAGCTGTCACTGAACCCAATGAAACCATAATCGCTAATCTCACTAGAAATTTCACTGTTGTTGTTGTTTCGTGCTAGTTTATTCATGGACCAACTAACTGCGGTCCGGCAAATTATGTTTCTCGATATTATTTGGACAACTGCTTTCGCATTATAAAGCCAATTTTGGAGTTTCAAACTTTTCAGATTTTGATTATTGGGTGATTTTGATTGCAATCTTAATTGGAAGTTGTATTCAGTAACGTCAAAAATGTTTTCATAACTATTCCTGGTTGGAAAATCAATTAGGAAAATTGTATTCCGGAATTTGTTTGAAAGATATACCCACCGTCATACCAACTTGTAATAATCATCTACTACAAGAGCTAAAATCTGTTTTGATTGGCCCTCTTTTATAAAGAACTAGCAAACCGCCCTGGTTTCGCACCTGAGCAATTCACTTTCATGTGGGTTAAAAAAAAGTTTTATCGATTCAAAGTTATTCTAAAAAGCTAGCCATTATTATATCTACACATTTATCTCATAACGCAGCGTATGCAAATAGCTGTGTTTTAAGCAGTATTTCTTTCCGCCTGGCAAGACAAAAATTGTAATAGCTCGGCTAATTTATGCATGACATTAATATAATTTATAACACTCAGGAATAATGTAGCTTTCTACCAGTTAAACATTTTTTATAGAATGGGATTATTAGTTCCAGAGATTACCCCCGACATACAAACTAACAAGCAAATTTTAGGTCTTTATAAATTACTATAGATGTAAATACACCGTTAACAAAGCTTATGGGCACTTATTTTCCTAGTCATTGTTGATCACTTTTTATTCTGAACTGTACCTTGGAAGGTTCCTGGGAAGGCTTTTTAGACTTTCAATATCTCTGTAACTGCGTAGTCACATAAAATTAAATAAAATTATTAGTTAAATAGCAAATATTCCCGAGGTTTTAATTATTTTTATTGAATATATGACCTCTGCATATTCAATACATCCACCAGCACAATGTTTTGAGTGCGTAACATTGAAAGCTATCGTATGCCGTTATTTTTCTCGCCAAAAAAGGCGTTACACAGCAACTTTTTTTTTTTGTTGGTTAAACTAACAATTACAATAACTACATTGTTACTTAGAATGCTTGGTTTCACGGCTTAGTGAACGATCCGTTTACACCCTGTATTGATCCAATACAACAAGACGTCTCAATAACAGACAAGCGTAAAGTATAATATTTCCATTTGACCTGACAAGCAGGAAAATTTATTTACCTGCCGTCCAAAGCTCTAAGGAAAATCATCCGTGTTTTTTCCGCTTTGACATTGATCATCGTACTAGGGGTAAAAGACAAATGATCTGAATTTTTTTCAAGTTTGCCCAGTGCCTTTTCTTTCGCTATTTTTTCGTTTCCCCATTTTTTCCCTTTCCCCCTATTTTTATTTGCTTCCCCTATGTGGTTTATTATGGTAATGATGAGTAATGTCGTTCTATTATTTTTATGAATGACTTTATTGTTGACTGACCGTTTTTACGTGAAAAAGGGTTGTGGATATCGCATGCTTAATGGAATACTGACTTATCTAAAAAAAGACGTTTTTTGGGAAATCGCAAAAGAAGATCTTGCGATGTTGATATATCCTATTTGTTGATGCATAAAATTAAAACTGTTTATTATATAATCATGAATGCTTGTATTTTGAACGAAGGATTAACTATTGATGGGATCTGAGTAAATAAAAACTGGAAATAAAATGTAATTATTTTTTTAAAAATATTATAAAAAGTAGATTCTAAGTTAAGACAGTGTTTTATAAAAAGTAAAACAAATATTTTAAAATGCAAATGTTTCATTGAAATTCAAGCCTGTTTCAGTTTAAATAATTTATTGTTTATGATGACTAATTCAGTATTTAGTCTGTATTTGATTACTTTAGGAAAATATATTGAGATTGGGTCACTTTATTCAAATTTGCAGACCGTGCACAAACTTAATATTGGAGTTTTATTAATATTAAAAGACTTAAATATAATCATCAATCTTTTATTAAAGCAGCCTTTACAAGTAGCAGATAAACTTAAAAAATTTAAGGTACTTATCAGTCTTATTTATAGGTTCTACATAACTATAAATCAACACAAAAATCAAGCCGGAGAATTACTCCATTTCAGAAGGTATACAACAAAACGATATAAAAAATCAATGTTATAATTATTAAAAAAACATACTTAGATGATCCAACCTAATTAAAGCAATGTCTGAGTAAACTTTCGTTAAATGTCTATAAAACATAAAATAAAAATTCTAAAGGAAACATTTTAATTAACTTTGGCATATAACCAGCAATTAATCAACGTAAAATTATCAACGTAGGTATACTATTAAATAATTGTGTTATAAAAGTCCGAATAAAAATTTGGGATCAATTTTTTTGTTATGAGCTCTCTTAGATCTTTCTTTTTATTCTCACTAAGTTTCTGCCTTTGTGTGTAGACATTAGTTGGTACAATTTCACTCAGAGGAAGCATTTTCTTCCTTTTATTTCTGACGCTCACTTCTCGGTATTCACTATCTTTGTAGGAGGTTTTAATGAAAAAAGAAAAAGGTTTATCTTTGCACACTCTAATAACCTTTAAATCATTCCATGTAATAGTTCCCCCGTCTTTCGTTTGATTGAAATTAACACCCCAATCTTCTTGAAGTTTTTTTAAGTCATAATGACTCAAATGTCAGTTCATGAACTGAAAATTTCTTGCCAGACTTTTTTGCGTTTTTAATTATGGCTACATATTGATGAGGGGAATAAATTGGACCAGATTTTAGATTTTTTGTAATCTCCTTTTCTATGAGGCTATGAATATTATCACCCTCGTTTTGAGTATGACCTTTTATTAAAAATTTATGAGTTATAGATTTAATATTTAGATGAGTGACTGCATACAGGTAAAGTGATACTATAAATTTATTTTTATTTTGACCGGCGCAATTGTCAGAATAGAGAATTAAATTACACCCATTGTCATTTGATGATTCTGCTGAGAGCTTCTCAAAAACTTTTAGTAAACAAGATCCGATTTCGTTAGCTCCGCGTTTAGCATCGGTTTCGTTCCAGAAGAAGCAGTGTACATCATCATACGAGTCTTTAATTTGGCCGTCCACTTTTTTGTTTAAAATCGTAGTAGTGAAATTGTAACTATTTAACTTTGATTTGTAATAAAATCCTGAGGTATCTCCTCTAGGAGATTGCAGAACGGCTTGCAGATCAAAGACGAGAACTTTATTTTTATCGTCTATTTTGCAGCGATCTTCGTACTTTTCTTGGCGGCTCAATGTCTTTTCTTCTAAATGGGCATCGTACGATTCTTTGAGCAATACTTTTTGTTCAGGCGTCGAGTTTTTGTATTGTAAACATAAATCACATTGATCTTTTCTGGGCCGGAAAAATGAAATATTATAATCTAGTGTAAATACTTTGTAAAAAGTACAATATCTACCTGCTTCTTTATTATTTTTATTTTGATTTTCTTTAAAGTCTCTGAAAAGATCAGTTATTGTTTTCCCACCATCAATGTATTCACGAGTAGAATATTGTCTAACGTAATGGGATTCAATTCTTGGAATTGCGTCTATGAACTGTTTGATATCGTTTATTAGTTGTTCGTCAGCCCTTACATGGTTGCTGTGCTGTCCTCTCAGATCTTGTGCAAGAATTCCATGTGCATTTATCTTGCTTTTGACAGTACGTATAACGCGATCAGAAATATCCAAGGTTTTTATAAAAAATGTTTTACAAACTCGTACCGATTGCCCTTCCACTAAGAAATGGAATGCTTGATTGCAATTTCTAGGATTACGAGCATTTGAGTATTTATATTTTGGAGTTATATCGGTCATACAAGACATAATAAACGATCTTTGAGCATCAACCTGGCCGAGTTTCCAAAACACATCAAAAATGGTTTGTCTTTGATCTCCGGTTATCTTTTCACAGCATTTGAGCCTGCATTTATCACCACAGGGTGGTTGAACAGATCGGGGTTTGATTGCTTTATTCTTCTTGTTAATATATGGTTTTCCAGAATTTCTTAGACGTTTAACCTTATTCTGTTTCCAGTTTTCTTCATTCCGAATACGTTTCCTTCCCTTCTTCTTTTCTTCTTGTAGTGCAGTATTTTCTCCGTTTTCTTGATTTGCCGTCACTTCTGTGGTTGCAGGTTCATTAATGTTTGTTTCTTCTGATTGTTTTTCTACGGTTACCTGTATTATTTGATCTTGTGGACTATTCTGTTCATCGCTGGAGTCTGTATCGGAACTATCACTGGAAGATCCTGAAGATGATGAGGATGAAGAAGAGGTGGAAGACGAGGAACTCACAGATGATTTTGATCGACTTGGATATACTGGTATTTGCCTTTGCTTTTTAGACGGAACTTCGTATGTTGGATCTTGATCACTTAAATCGGTATCAGATTTTGGATATTTTTCATCAGTGCAATCGTAGACGACTGTGGTGTCATGAATTTTTTTTTCATTGCTGACTGAAGCTGATTCAGTAATTTCAAAATATGCCTGTACGTTTGAGTAACGCTGATTTTCCGGCTTGTTTGTTATATCACCTAACACCTATAAGTAAAGAAAATAGTATTTTAGTAATAATAAAATAAATAAATTATAAACCTAATTTATAAAGTTACTTGAAATTATTACCGTCACTTCAGTTGATTGCACCGATTCATGTTCTTTATCCTGTGTTGCCGGTTGTGGCGACGGGTTTCGAACCTGAACAAGCTCCAGCATCTTTTTCGACCTATTGGATGACATAATCAACCTAAAACACAAAAAGTAATATTTATGCCCCTTGTACAAATAAAAAACTGTACGCAGAATTTAGACTAACAATGACTTAACATAAAATATTTACAGGCAATGAAAAAAATTCGCATTATATTACATTATTCTTTTTCAAACGAAGACTCAAATAATATTGGGGCTCTTAAGTAACAGGAACATTTAGTAGTAAACAGGCTTATATTTGAATGTTAAAAAGTGTTACCTGTATTATTGTATACATTTTAATAGTAAACTGACTTAACTCATAATGGGCCTCGAAAAATAGAATAACGTTTAATGATAAACCGGCTCAAAACTAAATGTTTCACGTAAAATAATATGAAAATAAGTTATAAACTGACCTAAAATTTAATTTGTCAATATAAGATTAAACAATTTTATGAAACTTACCTTTTAATTTAGTGGTAAACACACTCAACAACAATTAGGTCTTTTTTCAATAAAATTGTAATAGTATCACTTCACAAGCGTCGGACACAAACTGGCATGAGTCGCTATTCGACGAAAACACGATGAGAGATTCCATAAGAGTGAAAGAGACGGATATATCACTGGGTCGGTAAAAATGTATAACTTCGATGTTATTCAAACGGTAGACGGTAGATGGCGCTAAAAGAAGCCTGTATCGGTACGTAACTCAATTTTGACCTATCTACTAATAGGTCAGTGTACCATTAAGCATGCGATATGTTATTGGTTCGAATCGGTTATTTTATTTTTATTCAAAGTGACCGTAATTAGTTTTAACATTATGAGAATTTACAACTAGTTTAACAAAATAAATAAACATATAGGCTATTGCTTACGCAAGTTTCAATAGTATATTCGAACGTGGTATACCTCGCTACAATGTATCCAAACACGCGTAAGCTTGTGCGTTCACAAGCAGCTATACTGTAACCCACAACACTGTCCACAGGTAGACTTAAAATTTAAAGAAAAAAAATCTAATCATTAGAAAATTTTGTAGCAGTACGTGCAGTGATATAATGTATTCATGAGCATTAAAAATAGAATATTATTACAGTAATATTTAACAGTAAATTATGACATTAGTGAATTTCACAGGTTTCACTTAAAAAAAAATATAGTAAATAACGGTGGATGAGGCTTTTAAAACCTACTAAAATAGCAAGTGAAGATGTCATTAAATTAGGTGGCTTACTTGTTTATAAATAAATTTTTCACAGTGAACTTAACTGTCTAAATAAGATAGACGCTTGCTGAATCTACGCTAAGCAGAAAAAAATGTGAAATCAAATTACTACTATTAATAATAAACATATCCAAAGGCTGGATAAGAAAAGCGTTTGAGTGGATACGACGGATAAATTCCCCTTACGTCATGTTATGTCGCAAGATAATGGTTTTTATTTCTTCTTTCTTTCACGGGTAAATTCATCATCATCATCTGCCTAGCCTGTTCCCAAAATATCTTGGGTTCGGCTTCCAGTCTAACCGGATGCAGCTGAGTACCAGTATTTTACATGAACCGACTGCCTATCTGACCTCCACAACCCAGTAACTGGGTAATACGATACGCCTTGGTAAGACTGGATGACAGACTTTTTGGCTTCTGACTACTCGTAACGACTGTCAAAAATCTACAAATGACAGCCGGCACCACCGGCTTAACGTGCTTTCCGAGGCACGGAGGAAACTCGGTATGTAATTATGGTCATCCATCCACAGACCAACCTCGGCAAGCACGGCTTAACCTTAAAGATCGACCCATGCGGCTGTTATTATTTTGCCACGAGCTCCTCACGGGTAAATTATCGAACATCGAACAGACACCAAACCACGCTAGGCTCGCGTGGTAAATTATGAACTTCTTCCTCTCACGTCTATGTGGAAGGACTGCTTCCCCTATTTTCTTAAAGAAAAACATGACCCTACAGTCCTTTAATTTTAGACTTTAGATTATTACTTTGATATATTCTATCTGTTTTAACAGTTTATGCTAAACATACGTGGGACACTCAGAAAGTTTTGCGAAACTAAAAAAAATTGTTCTATACGTACATATATTTTTATTAAATCTTTTCAAAGTACTTTCCACCAGCCTCTATACAAAGATTCATGCGCCTAAACCAGTTTTCAAAACACTTTTTCCAGTCCGCCGCAGACACCTCGTTTACAGCCTGCTCGAACCCAGCCAGCGCATCTTCCGGCGACGAAAATTGTATCCCTTTGAGCTGATTTTTTATTTTTGGGAATAAAAAGAAGTCACACGGTGCTAGATCAGGGCTGTAAGGAGGGTGACCCAGGAGTTTGACTGGCGTGCTGTCCAGGAAGTCCCTCGTTTTGAGTGCGGTGTGCGCAGGTGCATTGTCGTGGTGGAGCAGTAGCCCGCGGAGCCCTGTGTTTGGTCGCTTGTTGCTTATAACAGAGAAAACTTCTGGCAAACATTTGGAAGTATACCATTCGGCATTAATGCTTCTTTGATCCCGTAAGGGAATTGATACCAAGTGGCCAGTCAAATTAAAAAAGCTAGCGATCAAAATCTTACCCCCGCTTCTAGATCGCTTCACTTTGGTAGGCGTTGGCTCATTTTGAAACACCCAAACAGTCGACTGGCGCTTGGTTTCTGGGTCGTATTGATAAATCCAGGACTCATCACCTGTAACGATGTCGTAAACACGCCGAGACGAGCCTGCTTCAAATTTGTTAAGCATATCACGGCACCATTCCACCCGGGCCTGCTTCTGAGCATCGGTGAGGTTGTGCGGCACCCAGCGTGATACTATCCTCCTCACGCGAAGATGGCTGTGTAGAATCTCGTGAACGCTTCCCGATCCAATCTTCAATATGTGTTGAATCTCCTGATATGTAATTCGCCTATTGTCTTGGATTAAATTTTTCACTGCTAGCACGTTTTCTTCGGTAACAGCCGTCAAAGGGCGACCGCTTCTTTCGTCATCCCCCAAAGTTGGTCGACCGCGCTTGAATTCGTTATACCAACGATACACGGTTGCCTTGGAAGGGCCTTCATCCATGAATGCCATTTGAAGTCTATCGTACGATTCATCCGGTTTCAGGCGACACTTGAAATCGTATAAAATCATAGCTCTAAAATGTTCCCGGCGCAGATCCATATTTCAGTGAGACACAATACTTTGAATTAACTCGCAAAAAATGTGGAGGGAAATTTTGAAATTGGAACTTACTTATTTTTACTTATAAATAATCATATTTTCGAAAAACATAATAACTGGCCAGTCTCCCATATATAAAAACTTTTTTTCGCAATACTTTCTGAGGGGCCTGGTAATTCATGCGGCGCTCGACTGAACTCACCGAGACAGACCTGAGTCAATACAAACGTCAGTGCAAACGTGGCGGGAATACAAAACAGGAGAGATCTTAGATGTCATGAAAAAGTACACTAATAAATAAATTGGTCGTTGACACTTCATCGTCTTTCATGGTACAATAATTTATATTTGTTATTGATGGTTCATGTATTAAATAATTCGAAACTCTTGTGTATTCTTTGAGATTACTACGTTTTTCACGTAGGTTCATACCAAACGTATATAACGTTTGACAGCTTCGTTGGACTAGTGGTTGCAAGAGCAACCGCTGAGCATGGGTCCCGGGTTCGATTCCCAGGTCGGCCAAAGGGTTACTTATTGGGTTTTCCCATCAGGAATATCTTAGTAGCAGCCACGGAGTCTGGATTAGTGCCCGGTTGATGACAATAAAGCCTCGTATCCACTAGGCAACAATTGACGCGCAACATGTGACGTTCAACATGTTCGGCAGCGTTGCACAACAGCACGTGGCGTTGCCACCAGGCGCGCAACATGACGTAAGGTATGTTGTGTGTTTCCGTGCAACATGCAGTTGATGTACAGAGACGCACGCTTAGAATGCAAAGTTTGTCAGGTCTTCACTTGGCCGATTTTTTTAAGCTTCATGAATGAAAAGGAAAGCAGTGAAATTATATTAGAGTATGAGGACACTAGAGTGAGATAAAGAATCCAAAATAAGTAGGTACCTACGGAATTAACGCACGAAGGGTTCCGTAACCATTATTTATAAAAACGAGCTTAAAATCACTTTTTTGTATGGGAGCCCCCTTAAATATTTATTTTATTCTGTTTTTAGTATTTTTTGCTATAGCGGTAACAAAAATACATAATCTGTTGAAATGTCAACTGGCTAACTATCACGGTTCATGAGAGACAGCCTGGTTGCAGACGGATGGACGGACGGACAGCGAAGTCTCAGTAATAGTGGCCCGTTTAACCCTTTGGGTACGGAACGCTAACAAAATAGAACAGCCTGTACATACTACACTTTTAAATAACTAAGTTGTATGGCCATCTGGGCAACAAGTTATATGTATTCTTACCGCGACACCAACAACAAGTTTCCTACATTCTAGAGATCGACGAACACCAAAGATTAATCCAGATTCGATAAATGAGGACACACGGACATTGTCCCTTGAACAGTATTGAAAGTTGTTTGCTGATCCTTTTTGGGGAACACGTGACCGTTCATAAATTGTTTTGGTTACGTTGTGTGGCTCTGAAAAAACCTCTGTTGTGAAGGTTAAAAGTGCCTTACATTTTGTTAAGAGAAGCATTTTGTGAATCAGGTTCTCTTTTATTTTGCTATAACAGAAAAAAGATTGAATTCCATATTCCATCAATACGAGTATGGTCAAAGAATCAGTATTGCCATCCAAAATGCCAGAATTCTGGGCACTTTTCTCATTGACGGCGATGTGGCCAAATTTTGATACTTGTAAATATTTTTATTTCGTTTATTCATCTATATACCTAATATTTACTTTTTTTTTACAAAATTATAATAATACAAACTATTTAAAAATATAAAAAATAGTAGCCCACCGGCATCGGGAACAGGGTCCGGGTTACCGGTGATCAGGGCTTTTGAGCGAGGAACCTCCTAACAATACGTGCCGTACCCAGAAGTACCTACAGCTTTCTGAATCAAGCCCTTGATCCAGCTACCAAGTGAAAGACTCCTCAGATGTTGGTCGAAGCTTTTTGGCTATTAAGCCATTGGGCGAAAGTAATACGGAATTAATAGGTCTAAAATAATAACTTTTATTATTATTTTACACCTATTAGTTCCATAATTATTACTTTTAGTCATTTTAGCCAACTAAAAAACTATTGTGGGATAATCGGGACCATTCGACACTACCAACTAAATATTAAATGAGAGTTTGGCTACTTTCTCACTTCACCGTTCGTAGTTATGATGAATGTGTCCATTTGATGTAGTCGTAGCTCGCCTCATCACCGTCTGGTTCTGTTAGATGACAGTCTGGCGCATTCCCAAACAGGGACACCAATTTGGCTGTTACCATGCCAATTATTTCAAACAATATATAGATAATTCCTATATTCCTATTGATAAGGTAAAACCCATTTGGTGTGAATAACTAGATGATTAAACAGCAACTCTATCTAATACCTAATAATAGGTATAATAAATCCGTCTGTGCAGACCCAATCACCGGTAGCTTGGACCCTGCTCCCGACACCGGCAGACCACTATTTTTTATATACAAGCGTTTATTAATAATTAACTAGATACTATAGTTTAAATTAATTATTTATGTATTTTGTGACAACGTCCTGAATTTTGACGCGGATGCAAAACAACACCTTGTAAAATTAAAGGGTATAATACCAAAACTAGCGCAAAGGTATCTCACATAATATCGGTCCAAAGCTTCCGAGATTTGCGGTGTCCCGCAAGACTGACCCAAAGGCATGTGAAAGCCACCGTGTATAGATCCCGAATGACCCCGGTAGTTATCATAACTTTGACCCTTGTGTGGCCATGAAGATATTTTTTTCATATTTGCTTTCTAAATACAATGGAGTAAATGATTGCGTGTCGACTGCTGAGTATGAGGGTCTGGGTTCGAACCTCAGGTCGGCAAAAGTGTTATGGGTTTTCCATCAAGAATTTCTCCGTAGCTAAATAGGGAGCGAGCCTATTGCTGTATGCTCGCCCCCTACTACATGCGACTTAAACACAACTGGCGAAATGTGGGTGTACTATCAGGTACACCCCTGCGTAACCCCGAAAGATTACAGGCGTGATGTTATGTATGTATATACGGTACTTGGTTCTTTATTTTTGGGATTTAGACCATGTGCGTGCTGAATTTTAGGCACAAAACGCGAAATTTATCTCTAGCACTTCGAAGATACGTATACAAATCAATTTCAACACGTAGGTGTGAATACCGAAAATATATTTGATACAAAACCATTTCGTAAGTTGACTAGAATATAATCCTCAATTGTATAATCATATCGTTATTTTCGAGACCTAGAAGACATTAGAGTTCTTATCCCACAATTTGTCCATCATACAGGCAAACATCTGTTAAATAATATCATCTGTTAAATCATCTAAATTTAACTTAATCTAATTTAATGTTAAAATTATTCTTAATTTTATTACTTGTTATTACGTTAAGTGTTAATAGTTTGTGCAACAGTAGTTTACTTCTAACTGCGAAGGCTTATAAATGGCTTGTCATTGATATCTCATTATAATTTTGTATTGTTAGCTACAGCTACAACAGCCACCTAAACACAATAATATTTAAAAAAATACAGTCTGTAACTTTTAAAGTTAAAACTTGAAACATATTTAATACTAGCTGTCCGGCGCAACTTCGTTTACGTCACATTTTCCACGTTTTCGCTACATTTTTCATTGCTGCTCCACACCTATTGATCTTAGCGTGATGGTATATAGCCTATAGCCTTCCTCAATAAATGGGCTATCTAACACTGAAAGAATTTTTTAAATCGGACCAGTAGTTTCGGAGCCTATTCAATGCAACCAAACAAACAACCTCTTTATAATATTAGTTTAGATGATATTCGCGCGAGTGGACGTAAGCTTCAGAGATTTGCGGCATCCCACAAGGGTTACACAACCACATATCGCTTACGTCACGTGGGATCGCGACTGACCGCGTTCGTAGTCTAAACTTTATTCAGCATATTCTGAGGGTCATGTTTTGTTGTAAATTACTTCGTTCGGAAGTTTGTCGAGTAGGGTGGTGTGTCCTACCTGACTTGGTATCGACTGGGGTAGAAGGACGTGTTTATTTCTGTGTGTCATCAAAGTTCCTCTTCCTCATCTTTATTCTTACTACCTGTCATGTAGACCTGGATTTACTTATCCATGTTATTGGTCGAGCAACAAAGAATATACCATCGAATTAAAGATTCAACAAAAACTTTTTGCTACTATTCTATCCGCCAGCTCTCAAATCTATAACCAACAGTTCATTTTAACCTGAAGCTGAGGGCATGTTGTTTTCGAATTCGAATTAGTGATAAAGCTAGTAGTCAACTTACTAAAACAACTCCACAAAACACACACTGCTCTATTAAAACCTAATTTATTATGCTTACCTGTTGCCAAAACAAAGCTTCGTCAACAACTAGGACCCGCAATAGATAATAGCCGCCGTACCAAATCTGCGAACCACATCGCAGAACAAACGAACCAAAAATTAACTTTTGCGCCAAACAAACGTTTGTCATTCAATGTTTGCAGGGATAAGGCAACGTGGGCACGATTCCCTATTGTTAAAATATTTACTGCTAACCAACCCGTTTACTTAGGACCAGTAGTTCCTGACTCAGCTATGGGTACGAAACAACGCCGTACATAATCTTCGGTGCTGTAATCATGTGAAAATAGCCAAAGGTACCGCGAAATTTGGGTCAGAGCTCTTGCGGGACCGATTAGAGCGGATTTACAACCAAACCGGACTGTTTTTGCATTATTTATATGTAATTCTCTGGATATTTTGTTTCGTGTCGGTAATTTGGAAATAAATTGGTTTGTTTTGTAGCTTCAGGTCGTTTAGTGGAGCTTTTACTGCAAAATAAAAAGATTTTGTTTGCTGATAATTTTGTGTTTGGACAAATGAAAGTGGTTTTTAATAATTAATTAGCAATAATGTTCGTTAGGAGTAAATATTTATGTTGTATATTTGGTTAAATTACTTTACAGGCAATATCTTCGATTGACAAAAGACCTTGACGAACTATCCTATCATAACTATAAAGGAAGTAGGTGCAGGAATGAGCAAAAACTTCCATGATTCCATTTGAAAGCAAATGGGAACGAAAATTGTATTGCCTGGTCGTCCATTTTACTAACTGACTGATTTGGCTTACTTTTTCCAAAATTAAACTAGGTTTAACTGCACTTTGAACTGCTGTTAGACATTTGAATTGGTCCATAACTCTTAGTGTACATAACACTGAAAGTTACTTAGATGATCTTGTGTGTCTTATTGGCAAAAGCAGGAGGTGTGTCTTAAGTTAGTAAATGAATTGTCGTTTTGAGTTAATTTATCAATATTTATTTGAAACGGCCCAACAAACTGGTCGATTATTATGTAAACTGCCTTTGCCTTTTTTACCCCTAAACTGACTATTCCGGCGGGATTCATAAATCGACATATGTTTAAACTACGTTGTAAATTGCCAGATTTAGTTGATTGATTAATTTGAATAATATTTAGTATCTATGAAAATTACACAAATAAAATGTTTTTAAGCATTTCGTAATAAACCTTTCCATCGCGTGAATTTCGCAAAAATATTATAACAATTCTTTATGTTATAATATTTTATTGAAATTATTAAAACCAAATAAACTGCAGATTTTGTTTATTTTAGAAGTTACTAATATTTCAAACCCATAATCCATAATCTTCTAAAATCAGTTCTGACCCTCGCTCTCCAATCATGATAGTCGGTGCATTATTGTTACCACTGGTAGTGTTGGGCATAATGCTAGCGTCAACCACTCGTAAATTAATCACTCCGTGGACTTTTAACCGGCCATTCACGACAGACGTACTTATGGAAGCTCCCATTTTACAAGTACCAATAGGATGATAACCCGTGGTTACAAAGTTAATGCAAATACATTTCCAATACTCCTCACTACCTAGTTCAAAATCATCACAAGCAGGAAGGCTGATTCTGCCCAGAGAGCCGTTGATAGATTTGAAAAAAGTAGTGTTCACAACTATTGTATCCATCTTAATTCCTTTAACAGCAATATCTAAGTCTCTTGGATCTTGGAAATAGTTTGCATATATTAGAGGCACATCATGCGGATTATTTGAACTCAGGGAAATATTTCCCGTAGAATAAGGGTGTAGAAGAGTGAAGAAAATAAAATAAAGTGCATGATTTTTGTTAAGTTCAATAATAGAATTACGAGCGATTTCATTATATCGGAATATCGAGACTAAAGAATCATGCAGAGTGGAGAAGTTTTTTGGGATTATTGAAAGCTGATTTTCACAATTTGGAAATTTAGCATTATCATCCGTAGAAAAAAATGACATGGCACCCGATGAAATGGCGTTTTCTGTTAAATAGCCCTGACGGTTTGCGAGATAGTTTATTGTACCAAAATATTGGTCAACAGGTGATTGTTGTTCAGGGACGTCACCACATATTGGTATAGGCACTATCGTATGCTCTTGAAGGTTTTGCCCTACCATTGGGGAATCAACAATACATGTAACATTTCTCGATGAAAGATGTTCTTTAGGACCAACACCCGACAACATCAGTAGTTGTGGAGAACTAATTGTTCCAGCACTTAATATAACTTCTTTAGATACATAAAATGTCAAGGTTTGACCATCTTTTTCAATTTCAACGCCATAAGCTGTAGAATTTTCATTAATCAGAATCTTTGTTGCGAATGCTCTTTTTAGGATGTTTAAATTCTTTCGCATTGCAATTGGCAGTAAGTATGCTTTGTTTGTACTTTGTCTTATACCATCAGCAGCTGTCCCTGTTATGAATCCAGAGCCCATTGAATTGGCCACGTTTAAGTCAGGAACCTTTTTAAAGCCTATCTCATCCCAGGACTCGATTACTTTTTGATAAAAAGTGTCGTAGGTTTGGTTAAATTTGTTTATAACAAGTGGACCGTTTTGACCATAGTGTGCACTAATGGTAGGATCATTCCCCATTTCTTGATTTTGAAGACTTTCAGCTTTCCTAAAACATCTTCTTACGTCGGCTACACTCCATTCTTTATTGCCAGCATCGTACCAGTTCTGGAAGTCTTCGTCATTGCCTTGCACGTAAAGCATAACGTTAATACTACTGCTGCCGCCAAAAACTTTTCCTCTTGGCCAACTTGCAGAGCCATTTATTAAGCCTTGATCTGTTACTCCATCATTAACTGTTAAATATTGCCAATCATATTTAGTGTTATATAAAGATCCCACCAATCCGGGAATCTGAAATTGTTTAAGGACTTTTATTCATAAAAGCTTTATGCGAGAAAATATTTGTGAAAATTTTCGAAACTATTGCTGCGAAGTTTTAAATTATTACTAAGAGAACAAGATCACGTTTATGAAGATGAGACAATAATTAAGGTCTCTTTAGATGTCTAGGTATCAATTATTTGGTACTCACATCGGACTCCACAGGCGGGTCATCTCCTGCGTCTATTAGCAGCACGTTCCAATCTTCAACTTCAGTCAGCCGGTTAGCAACCACGCTTCCTGCTGATCCCGCACCAATTATTATGAAGTCGAATACGGCAAAATCTGAAAATGATTAATTAATTCCCTTATGAGATCACCAGCATTTTTAGGGTTCCGTAGCCAAAGGATCAAACTGGACCCTATTACTGGGACTTCGCTGTCCGTCCGTCCGTCCGTCTGTCACCAGGCTGTATTTCATGAACCATGATTGTTCGCCAGTTGAAATTTCTACGGATTATGTATATCTGTTGCCGCTATAAAAAACAAAAACTAAAAACAAAATAAAATAAAATAAATATTTAACGGGGGCTCCCATACAAAAAGTGTTTTTTTTGCAAGTTTTTATAAATAATGGTACGGAACCCTTCAATACCTTCCCGTGGGTGTCGTAAGAGGCGACTAAGGGACTTAGCAGAGAATGGGCAGCAGCGTTCTCTGTGCTTTTGTAACAACCGTACTGCGATCGCCAACCCGCCTGCCAAGCGTGGCGATTATGGCAAAACCCCCCCTTCTTGGGGGAGGCCTATGTCCAGCAGTGGACGTCGTTCGGCTGAAATGATGATGATGAACCCTTCATGCGCGAGTCCGACTCGCACTTGGCCGGTTTTTTTACCTGGCTTATGAGCACATAAATGGCAAATAAATTTAGCTTTAGGTATTTTATAAAAGTCGATTTCTATTTCAACAGATTTCTATTCTGTTATCGATCTTTTGGCTTGGCTTTTTATTTTCCGATATTATTTTCACAGCGTTTACCAGAAAGGTGGTGTTATATTTCAGTGTGTGATTCAGACCATTTACCTGAACAACTTCTACCATGCAACCACCATCGAAATAACGATAAAAAAATCTGCTAGAAAAAGCTGTTCCGTTTGATATATGAACACACTTTTCTGGTACACGCTTTATAGATCATTCCGAAGTTTATCAAAAATACCCTCTTAAATACAGTAGCTTGCAGGAAGAAAGATAGTTAGTTCTGTACCACTGTAACTTCATATTTAAATACTTACTGATTGGCAGCTACATATGGATACATTAAAAACCAATGCCATAGGTTGGCATTGGTTTTCAATGCAAATTTCTTGGACGAAGGGCATGATTAAATCCTGTAATTACAGTGCATGACCTGGTATACATACTTGGCACATCAGCTTCTGGTAGTGTATCATGGCTTAGCAGACACTGCGATGCTGCAAAGAACTGCACCGCTGCCGCGAAGGTCTCGACAGAAGCCCCTGTCGATGGAGTCAGGCATGACGAGGTGGCGTTACTAGAAAATATTTGAAAAAAAAATTAGAAATCAATTATTTAAGTTAAGTTAAACCTAGATTAGGCAAACAAGCAACTATAGAACTGAATTAGCATCAGTGTGGTTTTCCCAGTTATCTAAATAGTATGACAACGGCGAAAGCAAAACAACCACCAGCGGCCTATATTTGTTATGCATGGACAACGAGGTAAGCGTGGTTTAGTTTCGTTGTTATTACGTCCTTTATCCATTAATCATCTTACTCCATTCATATTTTAAAATTTCTTCAAATTAAACCTAACAACCAACATTTAAAAATATAAAAAAAACCGGCCAAGTGCGAGTCGGACTCGCGCACGAAGGGTTCCGTACCATTATTTATAAAAACGAACAAAAAATCACTTTTTTGTATGGGAGCCCCCTTAAATATTTATTTTATTCTGTTTTTAGTATTTGTTGTTATAGCATCAACAGAAATACATAATCTGTAGAAATTTCAACTGGCTAACTATCACGGTTCTTGAGATACAGCCTGGTGACAGACGGACGGACGGACGGATGGACAGCGAAGTCTCAGTAATAGGGTGCCGTTTAACCCTTTGGGTACGGAACCCTAAAAACAGGTTTCCGCCTGTGTTGGGAACAGGGTCCAAGCTCGGTGGATAGGGCTGCAGAGACAGGAACCTCCTTACAATGCGGGCCGTTCCGAGGTGTACCAAACCAATCGGGTGTATTATCGGGTGTAATTCGTCATTGCGGCAGTTTACTCGGCAAAGGCCTCTCCAACCGCATGTCAATTATCTTGTTTCTCGGCAAGTTTCTAAAAATCTCGCTGTACCAAGCCTGAGGTTTCTCTTTCATTAATCATTCATGGCATAGGAGTATTCGACAGCAATTTCTTTCTTATTGAACACGAGTTATTGTTGTTACACGAAGCATACATACTTTCATGAAATAATTATGACTAGTTTTTATAAGCTTCATGGGTGAAAAGGAAAGCAGTAAACTTATGCAGAATATGAGAACACTAGACGAAAACAGAGAATCCAAAATAAGTAGGTACGGAATTAAATATATTTTTATAAAACAATACATATTTATATATGCAATCAAATGATTTGATAAAACCCTCACGATTTTGGTTTTAGCTACTTGGAAAGAGGATCTTTATTCAGATTTTGTAGGAGAAAAACTACTCCAGAAATGAGATCTTTTACTTCAGATATATAAACTAGAAGACTTACCACGACATTGTCCAATGAACACAATACCACTACTTCGTAGTGTCTGAAAAATATTTGCCCTGTATGGATGAATAATTTTATTTAATCATTTTTATTTGCACAATCGGTATTTGACAATCGACCACTGTTAAGAAAACGTCATTTTCCTGTTCGTTTTCGAAACAATAAGGTAAGCATAAAAAAAAAACAAATTAATCTCCTTAGCGATACCCGAACACAGGGATTATTTTATTCATAGAAAATATTGGACTTTATTTCACACAGGTTCACACAGAACAGAATTTCGAAAATACAATTAGTATGTATTTGAAAATCGCAGTAACTTACGACGTCCTCATTTACTTGCATACAAACAAAAAGCGAGGTAGTTTCTGCATACTATCAGGAAACATATACGACACATTTGAGTTTAAAATTTTAACTAATAAGCATTAATGAGTTTGCCTTCCTTTTATTTTTTTATTGTTGTCACCACATGACTCATCGCATCTGTTTTACAGAAGGACAATGTCGCCATGTACATTCCAATTATAAATATATTTTAAGCCTAATTTTATTAAGAATCGTAGTCCTGCTGGCTCCCTCCGTTTTACGGCGTTTTCGTGGCTCGATGGTACAGTGTCAGTTGTAAGCTAAACGGTTTCAGATTCAAAAATCTTTTTTAGTTCTTAGTGCAGAAAAGATGCACAATAATCATGATCGCACAAGGATTTAACAAAGTAACAAAAAAAGGATACAACAAAATCGTAAAAGAATGTATTAAATATATTTTTATTTCTTTTATATAGTAATGTTATTGGCTTATCAGAAGTGAAGAAAGAAGGAAAAGAAATACTGGAAACTGAAAACTACATTATGATATATTATGGTGAAAAAAGTGGAAGAAACGGCGTCGGTTTTCTCGTTAATAAAGATCTGAAAGCTAATATAATCGATATCAAAAGTATATCAGATAGAGTCATACGTTTAGATATATCCCTTAATAGTAGAACATTCCATCTGATACAATGCTATGCACCAACAGAATGCGCAACCTCAGAAGACCTAGAGATATTCTATAAACATCTACAGTTTGCATTAGAAGATACTGGAAACGACACAATAGTTATGGGAGATTTCAACTCCAAAATTGGTAAACCTACAGCCGAAGATAAGAAAGTTATGGGTCCATGGGGTTTCGGAGACAGAAATGAACGAGGGGATATACTCATACAATTTTGTTTTGAACACCAGCTCTACATAGCAAACTCACACTTTAAGAAAAATCCTAAACAAAGATGGACTTGGATATCACCAAATGGAAAAGTACGAAACGAAATAGACTTTATCTTAGTCAAAAATATTAAAGATATATCAAATGTAGAGGTCATGAACACTACCTTTCCTACAGATCATAGATTAATTAGAGTCAGCATGTTAAAAAACTGTAATAAAACTAGGTCACGGAGAGACTACGGATGTAAAGTTTCTAGACTAAACCCACTAGAGTTAGAGTCGTTGAAAAATATATTTGCAGACCAAATAGGCAACTTCCAATTTGATGATATGGAATTAGCATATGGAAAACTAATAAAGATAATAAAGGGATCGGTAAAAGAACTACCTAAAATAAAAAACAAAGACATAGCTCCACTATCACCGTATGTAGACAAACTTATTAATGAAAGAAACAGACTGAAGAATAAAGAAAACAAAACACGACCTGAAAAGAAACAACTCAGCGCACTCTATAAACTTATAAATAAACAAATACAACGAGATTACAAGGCACATCGATACAAGATAATAGAAGAAGAGTTACAAAAGAGGTCATCAGTCAAAAGAGCGCAAGTAAGATTGAACACATCTAAACCGTGGATTTTGTCTCTGAAAACCAAAGAAAACAAAGCAATATCTAATAGGGATTGCCTCATCGGGACTGCTACACAATTTTATAGGGAGCTATATGGAAAAGAGGAAAGTCATCAGAGTACCAGACCAGAGCCATTCGCTCCGCTGAGTGTCGTGTCATCTATTTTAGAGAGCGAAGTCCGCTGTGCAATCCAACACCTGAAATCAGCTAAAAGCCCAGGCGATGACGGTATAACAAATGATATTTTGAAAGCGATTATTGATCCGCTAATACCAATACTGACATCTATTTTCAATGACATACTAGCGCTCAACAAGGTACCAAAAGAATGGGGCATATCGATTATAACTCTATTATACAAAAAGGGCGATCCGACAGACTTAGGAAATTATAGACCAATAAGTTTACAACAAACAGTTTACAAAGTGTTTGCCACAGTTTTACTAAATCGAATCTCAAGGACATTGGACAGCAACCAACCCCGAGAACAGGCCGGCTTCAGAAGAAGATACTCAACCATAGACCACATCTTCACCTTGACACAACTTATCGAGAAATACTCGGAATATGGCAAGAAACTCTATGTAGCGTTTATAGACTACTGCAAAGCGTTTGATTCCATACAACACGAACCTTTGTGGGTAGCACTTAAGACACAAGGAGTCGAAAGCCGATACATAGAGATACTGAAAGAGGTTTATAAAAACAGCACGGCGGTGGTTAAGTTGGAAAGTAAAGGAGAGCCATTTAATATCCGAAGAGGCGTGAAACAGGGTGATCCGATCTCACCTAATTTATTTACTGCTCTGTTGGAATATATCTTTAGACAATTAGACTGGGAAAATAAAGGCATCAACGTAAACGGTGAATATCTAAATAACTTACGTTTTGCCGACGATATTGTTTTAATTTCTGAAAATCACAAGGACTTAGAATATATGTTGAATACCCTAGACATAGAAAGTAGAAAGTGTGGACTACAAATGAACACACAGAAGACATTTGCAATGACGAATAGTGACAAAACACCAATTGAAACTGAATCACATTCTATAAGCTATGTGGATGAGTATGTATACCTGGGACAAAATATATCATTCCATGAACAGACGTCTTGTGAAGTAGAACGCCGTATAAAGAAAGCTTGGAATAAATATTGGTCGCTAAAGGAAATATTTAAAAGTAAACTACCAATAAATCTGAAAAGAAAAGCGATGGACTCCGTTGTGATGCCGACACTCTTATACGGATGTCAAACTTGGACGTTTACAAAAGACATCGTACAAAAAATCAACGTGTTCCAAAGAGCCGCAGAACGAAGTATGTTGGGTATAAAGCTGAAGGATAGGAAGAAAAACACATACATTCGATCCATAACAAAGGTAACGGACGCAGTCGAGCTGGCAAGCAGACTGAAATGGCGATGGGCTGGACATACAGCTAGAGCTACAGACAACAGATGGAGTGAAAGGATACTACACTGGTATCCTTACGAAGGAAAACGCCCTCGCGGCCGACCTAGGCGACGCTGGAGTGACGACATCTTCCAAATAGCCGGATCTACTTGGACCCGCCAAGCAAAGGATAGACAGCACTGGAAAGAGTTGGAGGAGGCCTATACCCAGAAATGGGTACCCCAATAAATTACTTATATTAATAATAGGACAAAGTATTCCGAAAATCTAAATTAAATTACTATAATATTAATGATGGAATAAGATTCAAAATGTAATAATTATAATTAAATATTTAATATAAAATGAAAGCATGTATTTTAAAATAATATCTAAATAAACATTAAATAATAAAAAAAAAAACAATCAATTGAAATGTATAAACACCGAATATTTTTTATACAACTCTAATAGAAACAGAATTGTTTATACGTAATAATTAATTGAATAAACTTGTTAAATATAATTATGATTTAATATGAAAAATGTTACTTGCATGATGAATTAATTATGGAATGATGTATATTTTATTTTGGGAAATAAAGGCTTTATTATTATTCCGTTTATTCATTTCTATAACATATTTTTTACATTTTTAAATATTCTTACATAAAATCAATAAAAAATATAAAAACATTTAAAAATATAAAAATAGTAGCCCACGGGTATCGGGAACAGGGTCCAAGCTACCGGCGGTCAGGGCTCCAGAGAGAGGAACCTCCTAACAATACGAGCCGTGTCCAGGAGTACCGCTTTCTGAATCAAGCCCTTGATCCAGCTGCCTAACGAGAGCCTCTTCAGATATTGGTCGAGGCTCTTGGCAATTAGGCCATTGGCTGATACGACTATCGGCACAATGATCGCTGAGTCAACAGGCCACATGTCGACAACCTCGCGAGCCAAGTCAATATACTTGATTTGTTTATCTTTCTCGGCCTTCACGAGGTTCTCGTCATGTGGAACCGTTATGTCAACAATCATTGCGCACCGCTCTGATCGATCCATCACCACTATATCAGGCTTATTGGCTACAATAGTCCTGTCAGTGATGATGGATTGATCCCAATACAGTGTGATATTGCCATTTTCGAGAACTGGGTCGGGCACATACCTATAGTACGGCACTTCCGATTCAACAAGGCTGTATTTCAGAGCAAGTTGCTGATGGATAATCCTGGCTACAAGGTTGTGTCTATGCAAGTATTCTCCGTTAGCTAGACGAGAACACCCGGAGATAATGTGACGGATCGATTCGCCCGGACGGTGGCATGCCCGACATATGTCAACCGTGCCATCCTTCACAATAAATTTCCGGTAGTTTTTCGTCATCATAACTTCATCCATAATTGCACAAACAAAACCTTCGGTTTCTCCAAAGAGTTCCCCGGAACGTAGCCAGGCTACGGACGCTGCATGGTCTACATCAGGCCCATGCAGGGCACTGAAGTAGCGTCCGTGAAGCTCCTTACTCTGCCATACTTCCCTGCGGTCATTAGTGTCAAGCACTGCAGGTTTGCGCCAGTTCTCTTTAGCCAAGGAGAGCGGGGTGAGGGCCTTGTCCATCGCGACCACATCTCGATGCATCCCCACGTCGGTTTCTAGGAAATATTCCCTGAGACTGCATATCTCGCGATTGTGGAGAGTCTTGGCGTTTAAAAAGCCTCGACCTCCACAACTCCGCGGGATATACAGTCTCATAACCGAAGAACGTGGGTGATGCATTCGATATGCCGTCAACAATGTACGGACCTTCCTATCCAGGGCGTCTAGTTCTGTTTGAGTCCATTTGAGTACGCCGAAAGAGTACATCAAAACCGGCATGACCCAACCATTGAAGGCACGCACCTTATTTCCGCCTGATAAAAGACTATTAAATACTTTTCTCAGGCGGCCAAAGAAGCGCTCCTTCAACGATTGCTTCACGTCAACAGCATTGATGCCCAGCGCTTCCGACATACCCAAATACTTGTAGGTTTCGGTTGCTGAGAGGGATCTAAGATTTATGGAATCTGAGAGCTGGGTTCCCGCAGATTCCACAATCCCCCCTCGCTTTACATGCATGACCGCACATTTGTCCACACCAAATTCCATCCTGATGGCGCTACTGAAAGTTTCTGTTACCTTCAGTAGCTCCATCAGTTGCAAATTGTTGGGGGCAAAGAGTTTCAGGTCATCCATGTAAAGAAGGTGAGATATAACCTGACCACCTCTCCTCAACCGAAAGCCCAGACCTGAATCCTCCAGCAGCGTGCTTAGAGGATTCAAGGCTAAGCAGAACCAAAGCGGACTCAAACTATCGCCCTGAAAAATACCTCGCTCTATCCTTATCGGTTCGCTGTTCCCTTGGATATGCCGACATCCTGGATAGCGAAGGACTGTCCTCCATTGCCCCATACACGACATCAGGAAGGTGCGCAGAGTTGCATCAACTTTATACAATTCTAGCACCCTCATGAGCCATGTATGTGGCACCGAGTCGTAGGCCTTCTTATAGTCTATCCAACATGTCGACAGATCCCTTCGGGAACGCCGAACCTGTTGGTTAATGGCCATATCAATGAGGAGCAGCTCCTTAGTACCGCGGGACCCGTTCCTACATCCATTTTGAGAAGCGGACATGATCGAATTGTCATCAATGTGTTTGCTAATTTTAGCTCTCAAAATGGATGTAAGAACTTTATACACTGTCGGGAGACAGGTTATCGGTCTATAGTTTTTGGGCTCCGCAGTACTACCCGATTTATGGAGCAGGTGAGTTATTCCAGTAGTCAGGAATTCGGGCAGCGACCCTGACTCTAAGGCTGACTGGAATAGGGCCGCTAAGCGAGCGTGCGACCTTTGGATCCACTTAATCCAAAAGTTGTGCAGCCCGTCCGGCCCTGGAGATTTCCAGTTAGGTAACGGACGGACTGCACGAGCTACGTCTTGGGGGCTGATAGTGATAGCCCCCATTTCTGGAACTGGATCGCACACTCGCTCGACCACCCGAGTCCATTCACCCTCGGTGTGGCTGACAGGCACCGACCAGATGCTGCGCCAGAACGAGCACATGGCGTCATCATCCGGTAAGCGCTTGTCAGACACACCTTGGTCCGGTCGCTCCCAACTCCTATAAACCCACCTTTCATCTCTTTGGAATGTGCGATTCAGAGTGTATCGTTCCACCCGCCGCTTATACCTACGGATACGGTTTGCCCATGCATACACTTTCTGCTTCAGGAAGTCGATGCGCTCTGTGATACGGGACATATAGTCTCGAGGACTAATATCAGTACCCGCAAATGCCCGCCTCACAAAGCGCATCACTCGAGGGCGATTGTTGCCCTCCCTGAAGCAGATCAGTTTGCCGATGAGTGTTCTGGCCCCACCAATACGTCGCTCAATCCTGCATTGCCAAGCCGGTACGGCAGGTTTAGGTCGTGTAGCTCTGTCATCAGAAAATTTGACATGAGCTACACGACATGCCGCTACAGCCGCACAATACAGGATTGAGTGAGCATCAGTGAGGTCTACACAGTTATCAAAATAGTTTGACAACTGCGAATCCAGAACAGCCACCAGCGCCCTATTTCTGTTATGCATGGGCAAACGAGGTAAGCGTGGTCTAAGTTCAGGCGACATGTACCGATATTCTCGAATCGCACACTCCAAAGCACTCCTCATTTCCTCACTGCATTGGATACTTACATTAGTAACCATGTCACTACTCACGTCGTTAGTGATATTCTGTGTTATGATAGGCTGTGGTGGTACCACAGCCTGCAACGACGGAGCAGTGACATGGCTACTCCGCATTTCAGTTCGCAGGCGATCAAGTACAGTGTCATCCAACATACGATTACGCTGGATGACTCGCACCTGATCCGACAGTCGTTGCGCCGATACGTTGACAGCTGGCTCAAGCACCTGAAACAGAGAGAGCATCCGAACACGGTACGCGGTCAGGTTGTTTCCTCCCTCTGTAGCCCCATAGTATGAGCGCATGACGTTCTCGTTGATGGCTTGAGTCCATCGCATGCGCTGCACACTTCCGCCGGGAGCTGGGACCCTATCAGAAGCCGGTGGGCCTCGAGGTCCTAAGCCGTCCGGTGGCCGGCGTCCTCCCCGTCGACGAACAGGTGGTGGCGTCGTGGGCGGAGAGAAGTACTCGTCGCTGTCGCTCGACGCAACTGCCACGGCCGGTGTCACAGCACTCACAGTGAGGCTGGGTTCCGGCGGCGGCGAGGCGGAGCGAGGCGACGAGTCCGGAGGCGGTATTCGTGCTTTTCGAGCTGCTGCTCTGGTCAACATCGTCTTTTCTTCATTTTATTGATAGATATTTTTCTTACATGACACGTATGTCATATGTCATTATTGTACCAGTTTTTCTTTTCTGTATTTTGGAGCTTTCTTGCGTTTGATCATGGTGCGATTGGAAATAGTTAAGATAAATAATTTATTGTAGTATTAAAATCAGGTATCAGATTTATAAAAGAAACTGATTAAAAATTAAAATTGATGAAAATTATGTATTGAAATTGAAAGACGTCTTGACTTTGGTATTGCCAGCTTATTATTATTATTATTTCCTTTATTTATCTATCATCTTATCTTTTATATTTTTACATATTTCTTCCAAAAAAAAAATTAACAAAAAACATTTAAAAATATAAAAAACAGGTTTCCGCCGGTAACGAGAGCAGGGTCCAAGCTACCGGTGGTTAGGGCTGCAGAGACAGGAACCTCCTCACAATACGGGCCGTATCGAGGAGTACTGCCTTCTGAATCTGGCTCTTGATCCAACTGCCAAGTGAGAGCTTCGACAGATGTTCGTCGAGGCTCTTGGCCATAAGGCCATTGGCCGTTACGACAATCGGCACAATGATAGCCGAGTCCACATTCCACATATCGACAACCTCGTGAGCCAAGTCGAGATATTTTATCTGTTTCTCTTTCTCAGCTTTCACGAGATTTTCGTCATGCGGGATGGTAACATCGACTATCATTGCGCGGCGCGCTGATCGGTCTATCACCACTATGTCAGGCTTATTGGCAACAATAGTCCTGTCAGTAATGATAGGCCGATCCCAGTACAGCGTGACATGGTCTTTCTCGAGAACTGGGTCGGGCACATACTTGTAGTACGGTACCTCAGATTCCACAAGTTTATATTTCAAGGCAAGTTGCTGGTGAATAATCCTGGCCACTTGGTTGTGCCTGTGTAAGTACTCGCCGTTAGCAAGACGAGAACAACCAGAAATAATATGTCTGATGGACTCACCCGGACGGTGGCATGCCCGACACACGTCCACCGTCCCGTCCTTCATAATATGTTTCCGGTAGTTGTTCGTCAGCATAACTTCGTCCATAATCGCACAGACAAAACCTTCAGTTTCCCCAAAGAGGTCGCCGAAACGTAACCAGGACACGGACGCTATAAAATCTACATCGGGCCCATGAAGCGCCTGGTAAAAGCGTCCGTGAAGAACCTTGCCTTGCCATATTTCCTTGCGGTCATCGGTAGTTAGTGTTACAGGTTTGCGCCAGTTCTCTTTAGCCATGGACAGCGGGGTGAGTACCTTATCCACTGCGACCACATCTCGGTGCATACCCACCTCGGCTTTCAAAAAATATTCTCTGAGGCTGCACACCTCGCGGTTGTGGAGCGTCTTCGCGTTTAAAAAGCCTCGACCTCCGCACTTCCGCGGGATGTACAGTCTCATCACCGATGATCGTGGGTGATGCATCCGGTTTGCGGTCAGCAGTGTACGAACTCTCCTATCCAGGGCGTCCAGTTCGGTCTGAGTCCATTTGAGTATGCCGAAAGAGTACATTAAAACCGGCATGACCCAACCGTTGAAGGCGCGCACCTTGTTCCCGCCCGAAAGAAGGCTATTTAGAACCTTCTTCAGGCGACCAAAGAAGCGCTCCCTCAACGATTGCTTCATGTCAGCTACGTTAATGCCTAACGCTTCCGACATACCCAAATACTTATAGTTTTCGGATGAGGAAAGGGATCTTAGGTGTATAGAATCAGAGAGCTGTAGTCCCTCGGATTCCATAATCTCCCCTCGCTTTACATACATGACTGCACATTTGTCCACACCAAATTCCATCCTGATGGCACTACTAAAATTTTCAGTTACTTTCAGTAGCTCCATCAGTTGCAATTTGCTGGGGGCAAAGAGTTTCAGATCATCCATGTAAAGAAGGTGAGATATGACCTGACCACCTCTCCTCAACCGGTAGCCTAGACCTGAATCCTCCAGCAGTGTGCTTAGAGGATTCAGGGCTAGACAGAACCAAAGAGGACTCAGACTGTCGCCCTGAAATATTCCCCGTTTAATCCATACAGGCTCATCGTTCCCCTGGATCTGTCGACATCCTGGATATCGAAGGACCGTCTTCCATTGCCTCATACACGACTCAAGGAAGGCGCGTAGTGTTGCATCAATCTTGTACAACTCCAGCACCCTCATGAGCCATGTATGTGGCACAGAGTCGTAGGCCTTCTTGTAATCTATCCAACATGTTGACAGATCTTTGCGGGATCGACGAACCTGTTGGCTAATGGCCATATCGATGAGGAGTAGCTCCTTAGTACCGCGGGATCCGTTCCTACATCCATTTTGAGAGGCCGACATTATGGAATTACTATCGATGTGTTTGTTAATTTTCACTCTCAAAATGGATGTAAGAAGTTTATAAACCGTCGCTAAACACGTGATCGGTCTATAATTCCTGGGTTCCGCAGTACTACCTGACTTATGAAGCAGGTGGGTAACACCCGTTGTAATAAACTCTGGTAGCGACCCAGACTCTAAACATGACTGGAATTGAGATGCCAGCCGAGTGTGTGAACTACTCAGCCATTTAAGCCAGAAGTTGTGCAGTCCGTCCGGTCCCGGAGATTTCCAGTTCGGTAACGGACGGACTGCTCTGGCAACATCTAAGGGCGTTATTAGAACTTCTCCCATTTCTGGGATAGATTCACACACTCGCTCGACATCTCGCATCCAGTCAGCCTCAGTATGACAGATGGGCACCGACCAGATGCTGCGCCAGAATGAACTAGTGGCATCATCATCTGGACGGCATACGTCTGTCACATTTTGCTCGGGTCGCTCCCAATCTCTGTATACCCACCTCTCATCGCTCCGGAACATGCGATTCTGCGAGTATCTATCAACCCTGCGCTTATACCGCCGAATACGGTTCGCCCATGCATAAACTTTCTGCTTCAGGAAGTCGATGCGCTCTGTGACACGGGACATGTATTCTTGAGGACTGATTCCAGTCCCCGAGAATGCCCGCCTCACAAAGCGCATCACACGTGGTCGTGTGTTGCCCTCCCTGAAGCAGTATAGTTTGCCGATGAGTACCCTGGCCCCGTCGATACGGCACTCGATCCTGCGTTGCCAAGCTGGTACGGCTGGTTTTGGTCGAGTAGCTACGTCACAATTTGGGAATTTGACGTTAGCTAAACGACAAGCCGCAACAGCCCCACAATACAAGATCGAGTGCGTATCAACGAGGTTCTCGCTATGCTCAAATATATTTTTGAGTTGCGAGTCCAAGGCACACACCAGCGCCCTATTTTTCTTATGCATGGGTAACCGCGGTAATCGGGGTCTAAGTTCGGCAGGAGTGGATCGATACTCGCGAAGCGCATCTTCCAGAGCACTCCTCAATTGGTCGTTGCACTGACTACTTACCGTGGCAACCCTATCATCTTCCTCTACAACAGTAACATTGGGCCGCGGTGGAATGGCATCATTGGCAAAACTTGTTTGTATCGCGGTTTGTGAAGAAGTCAAGATGATACGGTTGCTCAGTACCTCTGAGCGCAGCCTATCAAGTGCGGCGTCGTCCAACATGTGATTGCGTTGGATGACCCGCACCTGATCCGACAACCGTTGGGCCGAAACGTTGATAGTTGGTTCAAGTTCCTGAAACATAGACAGCATCCTAACACGGTACGCAGTGAGGTTAGTTCCCCCCTCTGTAGACCCATAGTATGCGCGCATGACGTTCTCATTAATGGAATAAGTCCATCTCATGCGCTGCACACAACCACCGGCAGCGGGGACCCGGCTCGGGGCCGGTTGGCCCCTAAGTCCCAGGCTTTTCGGTGGCCGGCCTCGCCCCGGCCGACGTTCAGGTGTTGGCGACGTCGGCGGGGAAAAATACTCGTCACTGGAGCTCGACGCGACTGCCGCTGCCGGTGACACAGGTGATCCGGGGTCCGGCGGCGGCGAGGCGGAGCTCAGCGACAAGTCCGGGGATGGTGGGCGTGCGCGACGTGCAGCAGCTCGTGTTATCATTGTAAAATTTCATCATTATCACTCCATTTTTGTAGGATTTTTCCATTTCGTCTTCGACGTTGGTTCTTTGACAGATGTCATTTCACTTGCAGTCTTGTTTTTGGATATTTGTTTCAGTATTTTTCCAAATATGTGGTGGTTCAATGAGATTTCGGCTTATTTAAAATACAGTGGTAATTTGGGTATTCAAATAAATATTTTATAGTAAAAAAGGAATAAGGATAATAATTTTACGTGTTGACACACAGAGTTGCCAGTTTTTATTATTATTATTATTATATAGTAAATATCAAAATCAAAAAAATATAAAGAAATTGACACATCCTTCAAAGGTTTAGAAGGACTGGCCCAACACCAGACAACATTAGAAGTTGTGTAGAACCTTCACACCATTTTTATCAACTTCTACTCCATACGCTGTTAAATCCTGGTCTATCAAAACTTTTGTTACTAAAGTACTTTTTATTATCTTCAGATTCTGTCTGCTTGCTACTGGCAGTAAATATGCTCTGTCTGTGCTTTTTCTTATCCGTTAACTGCTGTTACAGGACTATATCCGGAAGTCATTTTCTGTGTTTAAATCTAGAACCTTTCTAAAACCTATTTCTTTTAGTGAGTCTATTGCTTTGTCTAAAAAGCTATCTCTTGAATGTGCTGTGGAATTTATTTGTAAACAACAGTCCATCATGGCCGTAATTTTCAATTATTGTAGAATTTTTCAACATGTCCATGTTTTGAAGCCTTGCAGCATTTTAAAAACATCTCCGGACTTTCAACACTCCATTCCTCATTGCCTGCTTCATACCAATTCTGTTAGGCTTGATCATTTCCTTTAACGTAATCATACCATTAATGCTACTGCTGCCGTCAAACATTTAAACTCTGTGCCTTTTTTATGTATGGCATCTCGCAGTTCAACCTATGAGGTTGTCGTCTGCTTAACCGGACTATCCTGTGGGTGCCTTAAGAGTAAGGCCTCCAGCCAGGGCATAAAAACTTACCATCTAAGCGACTACACGCTTAGGGCACCCCATGTGGGGTACGAGCCTCGGCTTAGGGCGTCGCTGGGGAAGGACTGCATGGGGACAGGCTGGATCTGAATAATATCATTATTTAGGGGCTGATTTAAAACTACTGGCACAGCATCGCAGGCTGGCTCGTGCGAGGGTTGGGGAGAGCATGGACCGGGACGTCGTGACGGACCTCGACGGCGAGGTCGGAAAGACGGCGGTTTGTGTCTGAATTTTTTAAGATTTGTTTTTTTTTTTTTGGGTCTCTACTAGTCTTTTTGCTACTCTCCTGGAGGAGGGTGATAGCATCATCGGGAGTGACGACGGTATGCCTAGGACAGCGTACTGTACTAATGCGCGAGGGTTCGTAACGGGCTGCCGCTGCGATCCCCTGGGATTACGGTGTTTAATGGCGTTATCGAAGAAACGCTTCGAAAGACGTTTTATAAACTGAAGGACGGTGGGCATTCTAAGGTCTACGTGTAGACGGTCATTACGGACATAAAAAGGGGCTCCCGGGAGTCTACCTAAGAACCGGTTCTGCAAGGTTTGCATCCTATGGATGTACTTAGGCTTGGTGTGAGCGTACACGACGCAAGCATACGTCATAATGGGGTGGATCACCGCGAAAGACAGGCGGTTGTCAAGTAAGACTCCTAAGTACTTGGCTTGCTTATCCCAAGGGATAGGCTTACCGTATATTGTGATCGGGCTGAGCGCGGGTGGCTTATTTTTACGCGGTTTACAGAAAATAACTGCCTGGCTCTTGTCGGGGTTCACCTCGATTCTGCTTTTTCGGAACCAAGCACCTAAGACTTTGAAATATATTTATATAAAACATTACATATTTATACATGCAATCAAATGATATAATAAAACCCTCACATACTTGGAAAGAGGATCTTTATCCAGATTTTTTAGGAGAAAAACTACTCCTGAAATCAAGTCTATTAAACTAAAGGACCTACCACGACATTGTCCAAAGAACATAAAACCACAGTAGTAGTGTGTAGTGTTCGTAGTGTCTGAAAATATTTGACTTTTTAAATATTTAATCATTTTTATTTGCACAATCGGTATTCGACAATCGACCACTGTTAAGAAAATGTGATACCCAACTTCATTTTCCTGTTCGTTTTCGAAACAATAAAGGGGTTGTTGTACATTCGTCACAAAGTAAATTCGTCACGATAAAAAGTATGTGTAAACTCGTCATAACTCTATTTTTATGAAAGAAAATCCACCATATTGTTAATTTTCGTACAGACAGCAGAAAAATCAAACAATAAAGAATAAAACTTTATTCCTTTATTTTTCATAATCACAGAAATTCACATAAAAATCACTGCACTACTTACAGCTAAAATATATGGTAATATTGTCTGGTTTTGTAAGCCCGCGTTGTCAAGGACAGCGTGACCTGCGTGACACGCCTAATCCTAAATAAACATGTAATGGAAGTGGCTGATTTGATTTACAACATTACAATTATTTGTAAAATAATAAAAAGAAAATTAAATCACAGTAATAATCAATATTTTTTTGGTAATTTGCATCTACATAAAACATCGCACTTTTAATTACAACTATATATATATTTATTGCAATAGGCTGATTTTCCTTCAATATTACAAGTATAACAAAAACAATAGAATGATAATTAAGTCACAGTAATAATCACATTATTTTTTGGTGATTTGCATCTACATAAAAAATCACACTTTTACTTACAACTATATATATTTATCTATTGCAATCGGCTGATTTGCCTGCAAAATTACGATTATAACAAAAACAATTAAAAGAAAATTAAATCACAGTAATAATCACATTTTTTTTGGTAATTTGCATCTGATGAAGGTTTGGTCAATTTAGCCACTGGATGACTGGACTGATGCATTGACCGGTACGGCTAGAAAGAGATAGATACAGCGAGCGAGCGAGCGAGCGCGTGATAGCATGTGCAGGAGCGCAGGGGAAAACAAAAATTTAGATTTTCATTTCGAGCGCTAAAAATCAATAACTTTGTTTCTACCAGTACTTTATGCAAAAAATATTTACCTAAGCAGACTTGTCACGAATTTACACATATTTTTTATGCATGTGACGAATACACTTTCAATGTATGGAGTTTACAAAATGTGACGAGTTTACTTTGTGACGAATGTACAATAACCCCAAGAAAGCTAGCATAAAAAAAAAAAACAAATTAATTTTCTTAGCTATACCCGAACACAGGCATTATTCATAGAAAGGACTGAACTTAATGCCATGCAGGTTCATAGAACTTCGAAAATATAATTAGTATTTAAATATCGCAATAACTTACGACATCCTCATTTACTAGCACACAAACAGTGTTGTAGCTTCGGCATACTTTCACGAAACATCTACAACGCTTTAGAATTTAGCGCGAGTTTAAAATTTTAACTAATAATTTATTATTTATTTATTTATTAAAATCTCCCTTACAACTATCATTACAGGTATGTCCCTAATGCGATAGCTCGGTCTCAAAAATAATATTAACAATATAAAACAATGAAAAACTTAAAAAAAATAAACTAGTCCTACCTAACAATATCTAATATAATCAGCAATATCTAATTAATGATACATATAATGAAAGAATAATCGGCATTTCGGCCATACAAATATTAAGATTTTACATCTTGGAATATTATTAGCATGCAGCATGTACACATTTGGTAACTAGCAATTACAAAAAAATAGTTATACAAAGCAATTAATAAAATAAAAAATAATTAGATTCATTAAAAATAATAATTTATACATCTTATAATAGCAGTAATAATTATGTCCAGTCAATAAAAATAGTATTTGATGGATCCAAAACAAATAATATATGACGGAGAAAATGTCTCCGTTCCGTTTTTAAAAAGCGTGACGTCAGCATAGCTGACGTCACTGACTATGTTCAGGGTGATCACTTATCTTCGATCTTCCAAGTAAAACACCACAAGTACACTGTATGACTCGTTTATTCAACCGACGGCGTAACGACTTATTTACATAGATCCGTACAGTTCGGCGGCTCAAGCAAGACTGACTCGATCGCCTACAGTGCGGCCGTATTTATAGGGCTCGACGTACGTGCACGTTTAATTTTAGGTTAAGTATTGAAATTACAATGATGACATTCATTTTACATCGTAATAAATTCAAAGTAATCAACTTATGGTTTTTAAACTAATTTTTAGGACAATTAAATGATTAAACTTAGTTATTCTAGGTTTTTCTAGACGAATTGTTGTAGTTGCGCCGATATATAATATAATAATAAGCTTGTTTGCCTTCCTTTTATTTTTTTATAGTCGTTACCACATGAGTCTTCGCATCTGTTGTAAACAAGGTCACACTCTCAATCTGCTTTCTACTACCGCCTACACGTCCGTTCTACTTATGTCACTTCCCATCTGACCAGGTCTTACAGGATGAAATATTGTAGTAATTAGATGAACAGCAATACATTTCCAGTAGTCTATGCTATCTAATTCGAAACTATCCCATGCAGGTATGTTCATTCTTCCCAAAAAAGCATTAATAGATTTGAAATATTTGGTTATTACAATTTTTGTAGCCATTTTAATTCCTTTTGCAGCAGTTTCTAAATCACTTGTATCCTCAAAATAGTTTGGATAGACGAGAGGTACATCCTTAGGACTGTTGGAACTCAAAAATATATTTACTTTTGAAAGGGGATGTAAGAGTTTAAATTAAAAAGAAGATACTATGGTGTTTGTTCAGTTCAACTATGGAGTCCATGATGCTCTCATTATATCGGAATGCTGCCATAAAAATTTGTTTGTGTGTGTCGTGGTATTTCTCGGAATTATCGACACATGGTTTTGGCAACTGGCATAAATAGGATTACTCTGTGGAATATAACGCTACAGCATCTGTTAATAGATTACTAAATGATAATGAGCCATGACGGTCAGCGAGATATTTTATAATGCTAAGATATGTGTCAACTTCTCTTAGTTGCTCCGGTACATGTACAAACGTAAATATTGCTACAACACTATGATCTTGGAGGTTTTTTCCTGCCACTGGCGAATCTAGAACACAAGGAATGCCATGTTCTTCGAGATGTTTTTCAGGCTCAACATCAGACAGCATTAGAAGTTGTATAGAACCTTCGCAGCATCTTTTTCAACTTCTACTCCATACGCTGTTAAATCCTCGTCTATTAAAACTTTTGTTACTAAAGTACTTTGCATTATCTTCAGATTCGGTCTGCTTACTTGCATTAAATATGCTCTGACTGTACTTTTTCTTATTCCTCTAGCTGCTCTTACAGGAGTAGATCTGGAAGTCATAACATGTTCTGTGTTTAAATCTAGAACCTTTCTAAAACCTATTTCATCCCATGGTCTATAACTTTGTCTTTAAAAAAAAGCAATCTTTTGAATGTGCTGTTGAATTTATTTATAAACGAATCTACTTATAAGTGAAATTTCATCACTTACTGTAGAATCACTTCACTTAAACCAAAAATAAATTAATCCAAGCGTCGTAGCGTCGGGGGACCGCTAAAGCCACCACGGTTTATTTTAATTACTTTGTTTTTGTATTACTGATTTAACCTTTTACTCTGGACGCTCTTAACTTGCCCGTATTTCTACATCTTTCTCACATATTTGTAATTCTTAACATGAATGATGTAACCAAGATTTTGATTTAAAAGAGTGTCCATGGAGTATCTTGCCCATTCTTCTCCGTAGATCTACGCTTTGGAATGGGCAACCACAGTACTTTCACAAGTTATTATGCCTTGTGACTGGGACTGTAGCCTAGCGTTATTTTTGTTTTTTAGACTTTCAAAAGTGCCTGTAATGGTCTAATTGAAATAAACGCTTTGAGTTTGAGTTTGAGTTTGAACGGTTTATCTAATGTCACCGCTACATCCAAGTTGGTCAATCGTATTTTCTAGTCGTCATGAACATTATTTTTTTGCCAAGGAGTTGCAGCTACTCCTAAGTTTAGCCGGCAAATCTAAAATTTCTTATCACTCACGTTTTAGCCTCGTTCTTTTAGATTAACTTGGTTAAATGTTGTAAAAGTCGTGTAAGTTTTGCAAATAAAGATACAAAAACATTTCTTTAATTTTTTATTTAGGTATTATTTCAAACCAGCTATTTTATTCAGATAGTTACACTTTCAAATAAATAAACAATGACATTTTCGACAAATGTAGTAGGTAAAACAAATCGGGAGCCTACCGCTTTGCCGAAAAGATTTTGACAAAATTTCACTACCCAAACAAATTTTAGCAACCTTTTTATACCAATACAATATTTGGAAACCTCCTACGCACGAGCCGGCCGGTGAGTGCCAGAAACGACTAGATTATATATATATATATATAGAAAGAAATATGATATGATAGTGTTTTGCATGACTAACCCACATTGAGCGACATTTATGATTTACCATCTACCCAATTAACAGTACACATTGTAATTTAATTTGTATATTCTGTACCACTGACATATAGATGCAAATTTTTTGTCATTAACTAAGCAATTGACTGAATAGAAATGGTAAACTGAAAACTGACGATACCAAATATTTGCCTTATTTAATTTTGCGTAAAATGTGATAATTCAACCGAAATATTTGACTACATAAAAATGGTGAGAGTAAACAAGTTATTGTTGAAACGTTCACTTGCCAAACATTAGGTTTGCGTTACAATTACTTGTGAAGAGATTTTTTGCTAAGTAATAATTTGGCAAATGAAATTATGCGGAAAATTGTTTGTAAGTGATAATTTGTCAATTTCTTTTCGATGAAACATAATCAACCCAAACAAATCATTGTGTTGATTTTAAATTTGATTATAATCTTCTTTTATAATTTCCGATCCTCTTTCTCCAATCATGATGCATGGCGCGTTAATATTACCACTGGTTATTGTTGGCATCACTCCAGCGTCTATTACTCGTAGATTTTTCACCCCATGGACTTTCAACCTGCTATCCACTACTGATGTACTTATGTCTGGTCCCATTTGGCATGTGCCTACAGGGTGATATATTGAGCTTACTAAGTTTATACAAATACACTTCCAGTAATCTTCACTATCTAATTTGTATTGGTTACACAAAGGCACATCCATTCGCCCTAAGAAGCCATTAATTGCTTTAAAATTTGGGGTGTCCACGATTTTTGAAGCCATTTTAATTCCCGCCACTAATATTTCCAAATCTCGGGGATCTTCGAAGTAGTTAGCATGTATAAGAGGATGATCCTTCGGATTGTTTGAACTCAAAGTTATATTTCCCCTCGAATAAGGATGCAAAAGAATGGTTTCAAAAACGTATGCTGCATAGTCTTTGTTCAGATTTACCATCGAGTCAAGTACTGTGTCATTGTATCGGAATGCGGTCCCTAAATTACTTTTAAGTAAGATATTGTTCTTATTTACGACTGTTACATGATTTTGAATGTTCGGATAGCTAGCATTATCAACTGTAGAGAAGAACGCTGCAGCGTCTGTTATCAAACTACTTTGTGCCAAAATGCCTTCACGTTTGAAAAGATAGTCTACGATATTTACTAATATTTCACCTATTGATAGTTCTGCAGGACTATCTCCATAAATTGTTATTGGTACTAAGGCATGATCTTGAAGATTTTGTCCAACCCAAGGGGAATGAACTTTGCACGTGATGTCTTTTGACTGGAGATGATCTTGAGGACCGACACCGGACAACATCAGCAGTTGTGGAGAACTGACGGAACCGGCACTTAAAATTACTTCTTTAGATGAATAAAAAGTTATTTTCCTGCCGCTTTTTTCTACTTCAACACCATAGGCCACTGAAGTTTCGTTTATCAAAATCTTTGTAACAAATGCATTTTTCATTATTTTTAAATTCTTTCGATTCTTAATTGTTTGTAAATATGTTTTGTATGTACTTTGTCTCACTCCATTAGTTGCTGTAGCCAATAATAAGCCGGAACCCATAAAACCAGCTTCTTCTAAGTCAGGTACTTTCTTAAATCCCATTGTATCCCATGATTCTATAATTTTATCTGTGTATGCGCGGTAAGTATTGTTAAATGTATTAATAATTTGAGGACCGTCATGGCCATAATATTTGCTGACTTTTGAATCATGTAACATTGCCGCATTCTGAAGACTCTCGGCTTTCGTGAAACATCTTTGCACATGTTCTACACTCCACTCTTCGTTACCTGCATCGTACCAACTCTGGTAGTCGTGCTCATTTCCTGTTACATAAGCCAAAGCATTTATACTACTGCTACCTCCAAGCATCTTTCCTTTGGTCCAGCCTACAGAACCACCCTTAAGACCTTGACTTGTAACTCCGTTGTTAACTGTTGAATATTGCCAGTCATGTTTAGATCCGTAAAGAGTTGTTTGTAGTGCTGGGATCTAAAACAAGTTAAAATACTTTTTAAAACAGGTAATGTTCATAATCCCGATTTTACCATTACATAACATGACGCCTGTAATCCCCGAAGTGAGAATCTAGGACCGATTCTACCAATCGGTACCGATTTTACCCTTAATCTGTGGGAACTAACTTAATTTAAATCATCATCATCTTCCTAGCCTTATCCGAACTATCGTGAGATATTGGGCTTATTGGTTTTACCGGACGCAGCTCACTTTAAACTCCACAACTACACTGGTAGTTGAGAGTTTACAGTGAGCTGGTAATGTGGAGTTAGAGGATAGCACGATACCCTTTATTAAGAAAAAAATTCTGAATAACCTAAACGAGTTTCAAAGAACTAGGAATGTCAACCACGGGCCACAACGATTTAATGTGCTTTACGAGGCACGAAGGAGTCTCCGTATGTAATGTTTGCACCCCACCTCGTATCGGCTTCAACAAGCAGTTCGGGTGGCTAGTACACGAGCCCTTGGCAAGAATTTATATCACATGTTGTTGGAAATTAATGTCACTAAATTAATTGGTAAAATTAAATGAATGCAACGTTGTTGCTGTTGGCAAGATTTGAATTTAAAGGGTACTGTAGCGAAAATAAAAATAAAAGTCGTCACTGCTACATGTTAAAACGTATAATTTTGCTGTTATAAAAAAAAACTAATACAATTTTTTATAAAAAAAATTTAAAAGGATCAAAAAAGGAATTAAATAATGGACGACATGTAATATAATTTTATGTAAAGCAGCGAAATGGGTTGTTCAGAATTGTATAAAATCTGTAATTTTGAAAATTAAAACAAGGTGAGAAAGGGGTTGCAACACCTACTCAGCCCTAGGCGCGATCAAAATGTATACGAGTTTAAATGTTACACCGGAAAAAATACATTGCGCGACCTTTTGACACGAATAGGGTTTAAATAAATTAAATGATTGTACAACAAAAAAAAAGAGAAACTATACTATTGCTATAGATTTAAAAAAAGGATTAAAACAAAATTTGTTCCCTGAAGGTCCGGATCCTCGCTCGAAATCGGATCTTCGCTGTTGCTCCGGGTCTCAGGCGGCAAGCCTCGGAGCCAACCGCCAGTACGCGTCTCCCGACCCCTGGTCGGCCTTGAGTCGCGGCGCCGAAAGTATATGGGTCACTAGATCTTAGCTAGGATAAAAATCCTAGAACCGATTCTGAGCGAATCGGTTCTTGGTGAAATCACTGATAACCGACTATACAGTACAGCACTACAAAATTTATCTTTCTTAGGTCCTTTTTTACTTTATCAATTAAATTACGAAACGGAATAATATGTCTGTTATTTCCAAAGATTTGTCGTCCATCTGAGAAAAATTTTCCTCTGTCACATCCATGGAATCGTCATATTTTTTTTTTGAACCGAAGTAAGAAAAAGTAAATTGATTAGAAATGAGGTCGACTTACACGAACAGAATAGTTTTTATTCAGCCGAAAACAGCGTGATAATGCTGCAATACCCTCTTTCTAAGAAAAAAAGGACGTAAGTACGAGTGAGAAAGAAGAAAAAAACTGGATCAGGCAAAAACAAAAAAACAGGCATCATATCTGAATCAAACGATATCGAAGTGCAACAAATACTGAATAAACACGGAGGCCACCATATCTAAACGTTATCCGCGCGAACTCGCGATATCTCAATTACATCTATGGAGAATATGAAAGAAAATAACGAAAACCTAAATCTAAATATATATTGTTCAGTTAGAGCCAAATTCTAACCTACCACATCCTTACAATTATGAAGAACAACCAGTGAACTTTTTAGATCTAAGTAAAACTAACCTAACTTAACATAAGACTTAACTATTACCTATCAACTATAAGAAAAAACTTGGGAATCCCCAAAAATAAATAACGTGAACACGTAAAGTCCAACCTCTAGTTATAGAAACTAAGACAAGTTGAACAAAAAAAAAACTAAGTTTAAGAAAGAAAACCTAAATTAATTAAGTCAAAGAAGAACTCAAGACATAGAACTTAAATCAGAGAACTCAAGTCATAAAACTCAAGTTTAAATTCAAATTTAAAATTAAATGTTGAATGTCACGCCATCTGTGTTAAAATAAAAGAAACAAAATAACCTGAGAACACAAGTTGACATAACACAGAAATAAATAGATGTCACTATTAACAGGTAATCTATGAAGTTTTTAATCTAATCAAAAACTTATGCAAAGAAATATTCCAAAGAGGAAAAAGGATTAGAAAGCAAATGTCAATGTCAAAATGGAACAAAGAGAATTTAATCCAATTTATTTTAAGATATCTTTGATATGATATTGTCCGGAGTGGACTGAATCACAATCCTGTAGCAAATAGGTGGTCCTTGAAATGACTCTTATTACACGGCACTTAATAAAACGTGGAGCAAGCTTCCCAGAGAAAAAATCACCTCCAGAAGACTTGGAAAAATTCCTTCTCCATACAGTATCACCAACATTTAGAGTGACAGCTGATCGATTAGAATTATATGCACGAGAGTTACGGAGAAAAGCTAAAGAAAGATTATCAGCAACCTTTGCATAAACTTCGCTGAGAGAAGATAGGTTTGAAGCATGACGAGCCCGACTGTCAGCCAAATTAGAGCTTCGAGTCTGACTATATACACGACTGCTATCCATAAGGACCTCTCTACCAAACATAAGAAAGTTAGGCGTAAAACCAGTAGCTAGATTAACACAAGAATTGAGGTAAAGCTTAACTTTAGGTAACATTTTAGCCCAACTTCTTTGGTTTTCACCAACCAAAATACCTAAACATGTTATAACGCTTTGGTTGTATCGCTCAACCGTATTTGCTTGGGGTGTATAATATGGCGTAAAAGTAGGTGATTGAATATGGAAAGATCTGAGAAAATTAAGGAATTGATTACTACGGAAAACTGTAGCGTTGTCACAAAGAATAGTACGCGGAACCCCAAAATTAAAGAAAATTTCAGACTCTAACGCTTTTATAACAGAAAGAGTGTCAATCCTTTTCAGAGGAACTAACCAAACATATTTGGAAAAAACATCTACCATAGAAAGGATATATTTATAACCATAATAAGCGCAGGGCAACGGACCAATTATATCGATAGAAATCATCTGTAAGGGCAAGGAAACCTCTTTAGGGTAACACATCTGACCGCGAGGTTGTGTGTTCGAAATTTTATAGGCTTTACAAACCTCACATTGACTTAACGTCGAAGTAACGTCACGGAACATATTTGGCCAGTAGAACAACTCCCTAAGCTTTAGATACGTTTTAGTAACACCGGGATGTATCGAAGGAAATCTATTGTGAATTTCCCAAATAGCGTCTGGAACCTTTTCAGCTGGTAACACCACACGCCATGGTTCAGAAGATAAAGGACTAGAAACAGGCATGCGTCTCATAAGGATACCGTTATTTATAGCGTATGCTGGGAACATTTGTGGCGTATCTCGAGCACCTATATATATCTTCTTATACCAACGGTCATTAGTATGTTCAGGACCCTGGTCAAATGACACAGGATTAGCATGGATCCTGGAAAGAACATCGGGGACTATATGTTGCGAACCTTTACGATGCACAATATCAAAAGTATATTGGGAGATAATAGTAGCCCAACGAGCTAAACGACCAGATGGGTTGTTAAGAGAGAGGAGCCACTTAAGAGCCATATGGTCTGTTATGACAGAAAACTTCATACCATCTAAATAACATCGAAAATGTTTAATTGAATCCAAAACTGACAAGAGTTCACGCTCTGTAGTACTATAATTGCGTTCAGTTTGAGAGAATAAACGCGAATAATAGGCGATTGGATGTTCCACATCGTCTATCTTCTGTGTCAGTACCGAACCAAGACCAACAGCTGACGCATCACACTGCAGGATGAATGGCTTCGAGAAATCAGGACATGCCATAACAGGCGTATCAATTAGCGCTTGTTTCAACTGAGTGAAAGCTTGATCGGCTGCATCGTTCCAACTTATTGGATCATTACCCTTTCTCTTACCGATAAGGGCAGTAAGCGGAGCAATTATAGAAGAAAACCCTTTAACGAAGCGCCTATAATAGGAACACATACCAATGAAACCGCGTAATGACTTAGCTGAAGTAGGAGTAGGATAATCTTTAATAGCATCAAGTTTGCCGGGATCGGTTTGAAGACCCTTTTCATTAACAATATAACCCAAATATTTTAGTTCGCTTTTACAAAACTCGCATTTTTTTAAATTTATAGTTAAGCCTGCTTCTTTAAGTCGAGCAAGCACCTTCCTGAGCAGCGCCATATGACTAGAGAAATCTTTAGACACGATTATCAAGTCGTCGACGTACCCAAAAATACAGTCGTCGCTGGTAGAAGTAAACTCGAAATTCACGATCATATCAGTAAGGCGTTGCATCTCCGAAGCAGCGTTCGTTAGACCAAAAGGCATCCTAACAAACTCAAAGAGACCACGTTGTGGAACAATAAACGCTGTTTTCTCACAACTTTCTCTATCAGCGAGTGGAATTTGCCAGAAAGCACTTCTAAAATCCAATGAGCTAATATATCTAGCACCACGAAGGTTGTCGAGGATATCGTGAATACGGGGAAGAGGATATGAATCTCTAACTGTCACACTATTCAGTTTTCTACTGTCGACACAAAACCGAACAGAACCATCTTTTTTTGTCACCATTACCACTGGACTAGCCCATGAAGAACGAGATGGACGAATAACACCCATACCTAACATTTTGTCAATCTCTTCATTGAGAATCTTCAACTTGACAGGGGATAAGGGATAATATCTTTGACGGATAGGGTAACCCGTAGTATTAATTTTATGGGACAACCAAGATGTTTTACCAAGACCAACTTTTTCCGAAGAGATAACTTCGTACTCTTTAATAACTTGTTGAAGACAAGCCTCTTGATCCGGCGATAGGATGTTACGAGGATGAATATAACGGACCTCGCTGACAGAGGAAACTTGAGGGGAAGAGTGCTGAACAGAAGGGATAAACATATTACCATCAATATTTTTATTAAAAGCCTGACTAAAAATAGACGTCAAACCGAATTTATTCCAAAATTCGATACCTAAAATAACAGAAGATGACATCGAACTTGCAACTAAAAACTCATGAATAAAAGTTGTACCATTAAATTTAACTGGAAGGTACACAGAACCAAGAATATCAATCGGCGAATTATTAGCCGATATAACACGGGGACAAGCGTCTTTTGATGTCAAAGAAACACCAAGTTGCTGAATAAAATTATCGCTAACAAGCGACATCTGAGCACCAGAGTCGAGCAATGCTTTAACAACTCTACCACATAATAATACTTCTATAAACGGTCGGTTATCAAATGAATCTGAAGTAAACACTGGGGATACTGTACGGAAAGAAGCGTATCGCCAGTGGTTTATGCATTTTTTTGGATTACATTTCGGACATTCCCTAGTAATAAATCCAGGAGTGCGACACTTAAAACAAATCATGCCTGTGATCTCTGGGCAAGAACGGTAAGAATGACCAACTTTGTTACATTTTAAACAAAGCTGAGACTGACTACAACCAGGACAAATCTGAGAGTTACTAGATGTTGGCTGATGGGAAGTTTTGTTCGGCCTAGGTTTTGGTGGGTTAAATACTTGAGAAGTCGACTGGTCGGCAACACAGTCGAGACTGGCTACCGCCTTTGAAGGTTTTAGAAAGGACTCGAAATGAGTAACGACTTCGATTAAATTATTGATGTCATGAAATTTTTGGATGGACAAGCAAGGAGTGTACTTTGGCAACATGTTGTGAGTGATGATCCACAACAACTCCGATTCTTCAATAGGCTTGCTCAGTTTAGAATTTAAGTAAGAAACCTCGATAATAAATTCTCTTATAAGCTGTTCCGGTTTCTGCTTGAGGTTACGGACCTCCTGGCTTGTCTTAAATTCAAAATCGGTCGTACCGAATGTCTGAAGAAAGGCATCTTTGATCACAGAAAAAGAAAGACCCGGTCGACGGATCGACCTAAAATATTGAAGTGCGACACCTGACAAAACTTCATGAAATCGCTTAACTAAATAACCATCGGACAAATTGTCGGCCTCCCTGCACTCCTCTAAACTCGTGAAAAATTCCCGTACGCAGGTCTTACCATCGAAAACAATCTTCCACTTAGTAAGAGAGAACTGCCTGGTAAATTGTAGGCATTCCTCAGATCTTATTGGGGAAGGAATGATACTCTGTGAAGAAGCGTGAGAAGGTCTTGGCGGAATAGGAGGAGGTGGTGGTCGCGAAATAATGGGACTAGCACGACGTGGAGTCTCAACAATAGGGAACCCCTCTTCTGACATGATGTAACTAGAATAGACCTAATAACGTATGAAAGAACAGACAAAAGGCGATTGAATCCTAGCGAAAAAAATAGGCACGGCATGAACAGACGGATAAAAATAATCCAGCAACCAGCAGTCAGTAAACGCCAAGCTATTAAACAAAGATACAGGCTACATAACCGTTCATACTAAGCTTACCTTGAAAACCGACGCCTATAAATTCATACGTCACCATATATACTCTACGGGTTCTAACTACCGCTAGCTAAGGATATGGAATAAAAAATCAGGAGACCTATCGTTATATTTGCTGCGATAAGTGGGTAAAATAAAAGACAGTTATGTGTTATATAGTTCACAAAATTATTTTTCCTTTAAAATAAATTACATTTAATGAAAAAATATATATATATGTCAAGGAAAAATGACAGCTTCACAGATCTGAACTGGTGGTAAAAATCCCAGAATACCTTTCTAGAATGAAAGAATATCCGTATCCTGAAACAAATAAGCTTAAGAATCATTAGCTCCCGGAGGGAGTGACCATCCTCAATAAGGCAAAAAAAATTTTATGTAGAATCATTCAAATTTCAAAGTTATTAGGTAAAAAACACTTACTTTAGTTGTTCGGGCGCCATTTTTGTAGCGAAAATAAAAATAAAAGTCGTCACTGCTACATGTTAAAACGTATAATTTTGCTGTTATAAAAAAAAACTAATACAATTTTTTATAAAAAAAATTTAAAAGGATCAAAAAAGGAATTAAATAATGGACGACATGTAATATAATTTTATGTAAAGCAGCGAAATGGGTTGTTCAGAATTGTATAAAATCTGTAATTTTGAAAATTAAAACAAGGTGAGAAAGGGGTTGCAACACCTACTCAGCCCTAGGCGCGATCAAAATGTATACGAGTTTAAATGTTACACCGGAAAAAATACATTGCGCGACCTTTTGACACGAATAGGGTTTAAATAAATTAAATGATTGTACAACAAAAAAAAAGAGAAACTATACTATTGCTATAGATTTAAAAAAAGGATTAAAACAAAATTTGTTCCCTGAAGGTCCGGATCCTCGCTCGAAATCGGATCTTCGCTGTTGCTCCGGGTCTCAGGCGGCAAGCCTCGGAGCCAACCGCCAGTACGCGTCTCCCGACCCCTGGTCGGCCTTGAGTCGCGGCGCCGAAAGTATATGGGTCACTAGATCTTAGCTAGGATAAAAATCCTAGAACCGATTCTGAGCGAATCGGTTCTTGGTGAAATCACTGATAACCGACTATACAGTACAGCACTACAAAATTTATCTTTCTTAGGTCCTTTTTTACTTTATCAATTAAATTACGAAACGGAATAATATGTCTGTTATTTCCAAAGATTTGTCGTCCATCTGAGAAAAATTTTCCTCTGTCACATCCATGGAATCGTCATATTTTTTTTTTGAACCGAAGTAAGAAAAAGTAAATTGATTAGAAATGAGGTCGACTTACACGAACAGAATAGTTTTTATTCAGCCGAAAACAGCGTGATAATGCTGCAGTACCTACATCCGATGTAATCGGTGGATCAGTTCCAGCTTCCAGCAGCAGAATGTTCCAGTCTTTATTTTCACTCAACCGGTTTGCAACTACGCTTCCTGCAGACCCCGCGCCGATTATTATGAAGTCAAATTCTTCAGAATCTAAAAATCAAAACACTATATAGGTATATAAAACTACATATAAGCGCACAAACTCATCTCAACCAAATTGAGAAGAATATGGAATATTCATTATGGATTGGACCGGTGGAATGTCCGTGGTGGTGGCGCACTCGGAAGATTTTGCCGCGCAAGCCCCCCCCCCCCCCCACTTCCCATTTAAAACTTATTTTCTCGTAAACTACTGCAGCTACACCAAAACAAAAAATACGTGTGTATAGCTGAAACTATACAGAATCAAACTACGTTAAAACTAATTCCGACAACTATATATGTATTTCGAAAAAATGTGAACTTGAGAATATGTGTTGAATTAATAAATTAATCCAATTAGAATGACAAGTTATTCCAATAAGAATTGTAGTTTGTATCAATAAAACCTATTTATAATGAAACTACACACATCAAAAGTGTCTAGGGATCAAGCATTTTTATGCGGATTTCTTGAGATTGAGATGTGGCTTTGTAATAAATTTATGATTTTATAAATTTATATGGATCCTTTTTGGTGTATTTCATAATTTGAATCAGGAACTGTGAATCAAATTCGAGTAAAAGATGAAAATCAGCTGTCAATATTTTCCCTATAAAAACATACAACGCATTGAAGACATTATTAGTGCTACTGTTTCCCTACTACTGATTAAAACCAACGTTATTATGGAGCGGCGACGTCATTTAAGCAGGGAAGAAATGCTCAGAGCCGTGGGAATGATAGAAGCTGGTTCCCGGCAACGTACTGTGGCTTTAGCTCTGAATACAAGTCAGAGTGTTGTCAGTCGACTTTGGACACGTTACCGAAGCACTGGTACCGTGGCTGAGCGCCGTGGAGGACGGTATCGCTGCATCACACGGAGACAAGACCGATACATTCAAATCTTAACTCGAAGAGCTCCAACAATAACCGCCATGATGTTAGCCGTGAGGCTTCATCACTCTTCAGGGAACTTAATTAGCGACCAAACAGTCAGAAACCGCTTGCATGAAGTGAACCTTCATTCCCGAAGACCGCTACGGGTACCACCTATAGCAATGCACAATCGTAGGATTCGATATCAATGGGCTCTTGAACACAGAAATTGGGCAGAAGAACAATGGCGTTTCGTGTGCTTTTCTGATGAGTCTCGTTTTGGTATGAGACCGGATACAAGACGTATACGACACTGGAGAACCCCTGGACGCCAACAGCGATTAAAATCCTGCCAGGAAGTCCATCCTTATAGTGGTGGAACCATCATGGTATGGGCGGGTATTTGGATCGGCGGAAGAACTGAGTTGATTTGGATCAGAGGCAACCTCAACGCTCAAATTTATGCTGAGACGATTGTATCAGACGTCATCGTTCCTCTACAAGTGCAAATCGGTCCCTTATTTCAGTTAATGCATGATAATGCACGACCGCACACCGCAAGAGTTGTAAGACAGACTCTCGCCGCAGCTAACATCAATGTCCTGCCCTGGCCTGCTCAGTCGCCAGACTTGAACCCGATTGAGCATGCATGGGATATGCTACAGAGAAGAGCTCTGCCGAATATGGAGGGTATCCAGTCGCAAGAAGACCTTTTTTTGTTGTTGCAACGAACATGGGCGGCCATTCCACAGCGTGATTTGGATGAACTCATTTTGAGTATGCCAAACCGATGTTCTTGTGTTGTTAGTGTTCGCGGTAGAAACACGGATTATTAATTGTTTAAGTTACCCAATAAAATTTTAAAGAAAACTGTTATTTCAGTCTTTTTTTCGAACTTTAATGTTAGTGGTTCAAATGTCAAAAATCCCTTTATTAGAAAATGGCAAATTTCTTTATTAATGCAAAGGTGACTTGGTTTATCGTTACTGTGACAAACGAAAACACTTTATTTGATGAATCCTTAAAGAAAATTTTAATTAATATCAATCAGGAGAAAAGTTATTGCAAAAATATATGTTGATCCCTAGACACTTTTGATGTGTGTAGATTATATAAGCTTTGTATGAATACCCATATGTCCTTACTTTGGCACTTTCTTAGTAGCCAAATTAACCAAACCAATCAACCCCTGCTCTGATCGATTCGATACCTACTGATTTTGTCATGTTTTCGTAAAAAAATCGCTAAGATTTAGTTTTTTTACCGTTTTATATTGCGGAGACACTAATAATTACTTAATCGAACTAATTTTCATAATACGAGCGCTTTTTTAACTGTTTTTGCAATAATTTCAAAAAAAATAATGATCGAGGCCGATAATTACTCCCGGACGTTAAAATTTTAGGCGTATTTGGAGGCCCGAACGTAATATTCTTAGATATTCGTATAGCTTGATAAATGAAATTTTAAATTGATATATAACACTATACATATCTGGTAATAAATAAAATAGTTTTAACAACAACTCAATACGGTGAAATTTGACACCTGACGTTTAAAACTTTTTCGACATTTAATTTTGTACGGCTGAGATTCTCGTTCTTTTTGCTTTGACGCGGAATTTAATACAGATAACATAGAGGGCAAAGTTATTGAGACTGTTAGAGAGGAAACATTTGTAAGTGCGTTTTTTCGGAACTAATTTTCTGGGCTACCATGGTAGCGTGGACATTTGACTGTATTTTGTTTTGGGCTACCATAGTAGCGTGTATATTTCATGACAGTTTTCTGATAGGTATCTCATGAACGAATGAATCCTTTGAAAACCAATTTGTTGAAAAAGTACATTTGGCTGTGGAAATTAAGCGCCATTAGTTTTTAGTTTGAGTTGCATCTGTTATTTAGATTATATCAGTGCTGTTCTAGTTAGATGATAACTCAAGATTTACTAGCGGGCAATGAAGCGTAGCATAGCGAAGCGTGTGAAGCGTACAGATTGCGTCAGGAACACCACCCTGCGTTCCATAACTCAAGTTGCAGATGTCGGAGAAAAAACTGCCAAACTAAAGTGGAAGTGAGCTGACCACGTAGTATGAACCCGAATGCACCTGGAGAATGGGGGAAAGATCGTCACTCACCGGACGCCTGACGGAGGGAATCGCTGTCGAGGCAGAAGGTGGTGTGACGATCTGATCAAGTTTGCCAGGCGATTATGGCCAAATATCGCACAAGATAGAGAGGTTTGGAAGGAGAAAAGGGAGGCCTTTGCCCAACAGTGGGACACAAATAACAAAAAAAAACTAGTGTGTAATGCGAATTTCATAATGGACAAAAACATCGAACAATAAGAGTTTGTCTTAAATTTTGCATCGAATCGAAATTCGTGTTCGGATAGTCCCAGAACCTTCTATAACATTTTACGGTGAATCGACTTTATCAAAAACACGAGCTCATGAGTGGTACAAAGCGTTAAAAAGTGATCGAGATATGATGGAAGAATTGCCTCGCTCTGGTAGGCCATCAACGTCTTCAACTGAAGTTAATATCGCAAAAGTGAAGAAAATAAATCCTCATTTAAGTTTGAGAGAGAAAGCCGCTGAACTTTCTGTGTCTCACGAGTCGATCCGTACCATTTTAAATAATCACTTGGGTATGAAACATGTTGCCGCTCGGCTAGTCCCAAAAGACTTGAATTTTCTCCAAAACCTCAATCGTATAAGAGTCGCTGAGGACATGCTAGAACGAGTCAATTCCGACCCAACATTCATGAAACGCGTTGTTACTGGTGACGAGACGTTGGTTTACGAGTTTGACATGCAAACTAATCAATGAACTTCGGAGTGGCGCCGTCCAACTGAATCAAAACCAAAAAAAACACGCCATAGTCGATCAAAAGTCAAAGTCATGTTGACCGTTTTCTTTAACTAACGCGGTGTACTCCAAATTCAAGGTCGAAAAGTAAATATAGAATATTATCTGAGCATTATTTAAGAGAGCAAATTCGACGAAAAAGGCCAAATTTGTGGAAAGCAAATTCTTGGATTTTACACCTCACTATTAACTCAATGAACTTATGAACTCAATTCCATAAAAAGCGTTTGAAAATTTTTTGATGATTGGATTATTCGGTGGCGTTTCTGAAGGAGCATAGTTTGAAGGCGACAAATTAACTTTGGATGAAAAACTTACATTTTGTATATTATTGTTCGTTTCCCGGTACTTTCTTGACAGAGTAGTATCAGGAATTAAGTTTTAGTAGTTTAAGCTTTATTCACGCTATGCTATGAAAGATTCTGGATTCTGAATAGAACACTGGCTTGCAAATGATTTGTTCATAGTCATAGTCGTCATAGTCGTAGTTGTTTGTAGTGAATAGAAGTAAATTTCTTCAAAATTGAAATAAAAAGTATTAGACTCTATGCATATCATTATCAGATTTATTTTAGAACAAGAGCAATCTAAAGAAAATTGTCTTTTCTTACCGTAATTCCCAGCATCCGGTAGAATTATTTGTGTGAGAAGACATTGTGCTGCCGCGAAGCATTGAAACACCGCTGCCAAAGTATTTGGAGAAGCACCGGTCAAAAGAGACAGGCATGGCGAAGTTGCGAAGCTAGAAATATAAAATAAAATTGAAATAAATGTGCACACAAACAATTAAAAAAGATTTAAAAATCTAAAACTTCAGGAGACTTACCACAATGACTGTTCAGGGCGATAAGGTGCACTTTTGCTTGAGGGTTGTTTTGAGAATAAAAAGACGTGTCGTTTGCTTAACACCTGATTTAATATTGATGTTCTACAAATGTGTGACGTTGAACATAGTGGACTGTATTTGATAATTATATGTGTGTGTAAGACATTAGACGATGCATTGCGTTGGTGTTGGTACCGCTTTGGACATTCCGCCCACCAAGAACGCAGTTCTTTAACCAAGGTTACTCAAATATAACTCTAATAGGAATCATTCAATGTATAATTCAACTCCAAACACCAACCAATGTAACATATAGTAAGTTAATAATAAAAAGACATAGCCAAACAAAAGTAATTAACAACGTTTCTAATGTGATGTACGATGAAGATTAAATCATTACGGAGATTAAATATACATACAACAGACAAGTATGGTTTTCTTGAAACAATTAACCGCCCACCGTAATAACTCATATATGAAAATAATTCCAATAAGCGTACAACACAAAGCGTACATAAGTGCAATAAATGCTTATTAAATAGTAAACTATAACATGGCTCAAGTAACAACGTTAACACAGGTAAGTACGAATCTAAAACAGGTAAGTATAAATTTAACGCAGGTAAGTACGAATCTAAAACAGGTAAGTATAAATTTAACACAGGTAAGTACCAATCTAAAACAGGTAAGTATAAATTTAACACAGGTAAGTAAAATCATACACAGCATTTTTAATCTAAGTACAAGTAGATAAGTTTTAGTACAGTAATAAATTGCAAAAATAGTTAATGCTAACACTTTGTTTCAATAGAATGTATTTAGCCCTCTTTTTTTTTACATTGTATCATATTACTGTGTATTGTATTTATTCACTTTACAAGAAGATATCCTCAAACTTTCGTGATGACGCATATTTTACTCACAGGTCTTTTTAAAGTTCCATTTTTACATTTAATTGACACGACCCGAGTAATGTACCTACATGTTTTTGTAATATTCTACCCATTATCCACTTACTAGGTGGAATATTATCCTCTTTTAAAATGACTACGTCACCGGTTTCTGGTTCAGCGTTCTTTTTATTCCATTTGTAACGTTGATTGAGATTAACAAGATACTCTTTGTACCATCTGTTCCAGAAATCGGTAACCATTTTCTGTGTGAGTCGCCATCTCTCATGATAACTAATATTAAGTTGCGTATAATCCTCGTCAGCTAGGTTCAGTAACGGCTCACCGACTAAAAAATGGCCAGGTGTCAGTGGGAGGGGATCATTTTGGTCGTCATTTAGGACACTTATCGGTCGCGAATTAAGACAAGCTTCTACTTGTGCTAACACTGTAGATAATTCTTCATACGTAAGCGTAGTGTCGCCGATTACTCTTTTTAGGTGAGTCTTCGTACTGCGAACCCCAGCTTCCCACAGGCCTCCAAAGTTAGGGGCGTGCGGCGGTATGAAATGCCACGTAGTCCGTTCTAAGGTTAACAACTGGGCTATTTCACTAGGGAATGATGACTTGGATTTGTCGAGCATATCTCTTAATTGTTTATCTGCGCCAACGAAATTAGTGCCATTGTCACTATAGAGGTCATGACAGTGTCCTCGTCTTGACGTAAATCTTTTAAAGGCTGCGATGAAGCCTTTTGCTGTTAAATCTGTCACTGCTTCTAGGTGAATAGCTCGAGTCACCATGCAAATGAATAAGCATATGTATCCTTTGTAGGACTTTGCTCCTCTACCTGGTGAAAATCTAATGTTAATGGGTCCCGCGTAGTCTACTCCCGCCGATCTGAAGGGCTTGTTAGGTTTCACTCTCACCTCCGGTAGTTCGCCCATTAATTGAGTAGTGTTTTTCGTAGAGTACCGCACACAAGTGACACATTCACGATAACACCTTTTGGTTTCGTCTTTGACTCGCAGTATCCAATACTTGGACCTTAAGTAATTTAACATTATCTGTGGTCCTCCGTGCATAGTCCTTATATGCGCATCTTTAATTATGAGTCTACTAAGATGACTCTTAGCCGGTAAAATTATAGGATGCCGTGTATCGTACGATACTTGTGACTGCTGTATACGTCCGCTAACTCTTAAAATCCCATTTTCATCAAGAATTGGACAAAGAGATCGGAGTTTGCTTTTTCTAGGTACACATCCGTCAGATTTTAATTGTTTTATTTCTTGTCTAAATTCCTTATTTTGTGTTTGTTTTATGCACATCTCTAACGTTTTAGTTTGTTCTTCCACAGTTACATGTCTAGTAAAAACTTGTCGGGTTTCCTTAGGTAATTTTAGATTTGCCCATCTTCTGCAGTAGGATATGATTCTCAACATTTTAGGTAAATTAGAAAATTTAGACCAACCAAATTCCTCTTCCGTTTTTATTGAGACATTTAAAACTTTAATAACTCTTTCCTCCTCTTGTGTGTCCTCAATAATATCGTCTGAACTCAAGTGTGTGTGCAATGAAGACAGCCAATCAGGTCCGTTCCACCATAATGTATGGTTTAGCAAATCTGACGCCTGTAGTCCTCTCGATGCGCAATCTGCTGGGTTCACTTCGGTAGCAACATGTCCCCACTGATTGTACTCCAAGATGGTAAGTATGTCTGACACTCTGTTGCTGACAAATGTGGTCCACCTACTGGACCCACCTTTTAACCAGGCTAGGATTATTGTCTAGTCTGTCCAGGCGTATAAGTTTGTTTTAGGTATATCCATCACTTGAGATATTTCATAAATTAATTTTGTTGCCAATACTGCGGCACAAAGTTCCAGTCTTGGTATTGAAAGCTGTTTCTCGATAGGAGCAACTTTAGTTTTAGCAGATATAAGATTGACATAAGTTCTGTCTTCTTCAACAACACGCATGTATACTGCTGCTCCATACGCGAGTTGTGAGGCGTCTGCGAAGGCATGCAGCTCTATTCTAGCTGTAGAAGAGTAGTGTAACCATCTCGGTATACTTACTCCCTGAATGTGTATTAAATTCTCTCTGTAACGTAACCATTCTTCTAACAACTCTCCATGTACAGTTTCATCCCATTCTAGCCCTGATCTCCATAACTTCTGTATTATCATTTTTGCGACAACAACAACAGGAGCTATCCACCCCAAAGGATCGTAAAGTTTAGCGACTTCTGACAGGATTTGACGTTTAGTAATTGACTGTTTAGGTTCTGATAAGTTAATGGTATATTCAAAGTTGTCTGTTCGGCGATTCCAAATCACACCAAGTACTTTTACTAGGCTGTTGAGCTTAAGAGGAAGTTCATGATCGATTCGTTTGTGTTCTCCGATGTATTTTAATGTGTTTTCATTATTGCTACTCCACTTTTGAAGCTCGAACCCTCCCAAGTTCATCAGTTTGTTCATTTCGTTGTATATAGTTATCGCTTCATCTTCTGTCTCACACCCTGTCATCAGGTCGTCTATATAATAATCATTCTTTGTTATCTTTGCTGCAACTGGGCATTCAAACTGCTCATTATCAGCTAGTCTTTGCAATGACTTCACGGCAAGATATGGAGCACATGCGGTTCCAAAAGTTAATCTTAATAACTTATAGTGTTTGACTGGCTCGTGTTCTTTTGGTCTCCATAATATCCTCTGATAGTTTGTATCCTCCTCTGCCACGCGCACCATCCTATACATCTTGATAACGTCAGCAGTAATGCAAATCTTGTGAACTCTCCACCTCATCAATAAGTGACGCAAGTCTTGCTGCAGTTTAGGACCAATAAGAAGGTCGTCGTTTAAGGAAACGTTATTAACTCCTTTACACGATGCGTCGAAGACAACTCGAAGCTTCGTAGTATCCTTATCTTCTCTCGTTACGGCATGATGCGGAAGATAGACAGCTTTAGAATTATTTATGTCTGTAACATCAACTTCAATCATATGATTTAATTGTATGTATTCGTGTATTACTTTATGGTATTCTTCACACAGTTTGTCATTTTTACCTAACTTCTTCTCTAAGAATTCGAATCTTTTAGCCGCTATCTCCATTGATCTACCATTTTGGCACTCGGGAGCTTCCTTTCTAAATGGCAGCCTGACTACAAATCTTCCGCTCTCGTCTCTAACTGTGGTAGCGTCGTAGAACTCTTCACATCTCCTTTCTTCTTCTGTTTGTTTCTTCTGTATCATGTTTGGTTCGTTTTCCACTTCCCAAAATAGTTTAAGTAGCTCGTCTTCCTTGTGTTGCACGTGCAAACTTGTGATGTGTGCTGAGGTAGAATTTTGTGACATTCTGCCAGATAACACCCAACCTAAGATTGTATTTTGCGCTAGTAAATTATTCTTAGGATGCTTAATAATGCCGTCTAACAAAACGTCGCTGTATACCTCAGCGCCGAGTAAAATGTGTATTTTACCCGGTGTACTGAATCCTGGATCAGCCAACTCTAAGTTGTTTATGTCTGACCATTCAGGGGTACCAAGATTAGTATTAGGTAAAAATGTCGTTAATGATCGCAATACATATGCATTTACTGTAACGATTGCCTGGGGATCGTAGCGTGATTTCACAATAAGTGACACCATGTGCTTAATTCTCGTTTGCTCCCCCCCCACGCCTGACACCCAACCACTCACCGATTTACGTGTAAGGTTAAGCAACTGAACCGTAGCCTCCGTTACAAATGATGCCTGTGATCCTTGGTCTAACAATGCTCTAAGTATAAATTTGCAACCATTCCTACTATCTACTAAAACTTGTGCAGTAGCTAACAGGACACTGTTTGTATTAAAATTCTCTTTAGAAAAGTTGGTTACAATGTGTGTATCATTAGACAAAGTACTAGGCTTACCTGTCTGTGTCTCGGTCACAGTACCTGTTGGTGAAGACTCATTCCCACTCGTTTTCTCGGCAGCGACACCTCTCTCAAAGTGCAGAAGTGAATGATGACGCCGTCCACACTTCCGACAACACGTTGAATGACGACATTTCATTACGGAATGCGATGGCGCTAAACAATTGAAGCACAATTTGCTATTTTGAACAAAGTCTTGTCGTTCCTTAGTGGACATATCACTGAACTTTTTGCACTGGTATACATAATGACCTTCACTACATAACGCACATTTCACTTCCTGTTTTTTCTCGTCCTTGGTTATGTTCGAATGAAATGCTTTAGGCTTCGCGACGGGCTTAGCTTGCACCACTCTTGGTTTATGGCCATCCATCATTTCTAATGATCGGAATCTCGCGCTCAGGAAATCTCGTAGTTCTGGCCAAGTGGGCGTGTCATTGTTATTCATGCTCAAATGTTGTTCCCACTCTTTGACCGATTCGGAATCCAATTTTGACAGCACCAAGTAGTTGATGACTAGATCCCAAGCATCACTATTCACATCCATGTTCTTCAAAGCCTTTAAACAAGTGGAAGTCGTGTCCACTAATTGTTTGATAGAACTCGCCGAAACTATTTGTATCGGCTTTTGTGTAAATAGTTTTCTCAATATCTCGTTAGTATTATATCTCTTGTTATTGTATCGTTTCTCTAGTTCATTCCACGCCTCCTCATAATTTGCATTCGTGATGGAATAATTTCGTAGTAATACTTCCGGTTCTCCAGATAAGTTACTCTTAAGGTATTGTAACTTTTGTACGGGCGATAACGATTTGTTACTATGTATTAAAGAACAAAACAAGTCATAAAACGATTGCCACTCGTCATATTTTCCAGTAAACGTGGGTATCTGAATACGGGGTAACTTAACATCGCAATTGAATAACGGTGTTTGTGTACCGTCATTCGGTGTAGATGTTTGCGGACACGTAGGGAATTGAGGCTTAAATGCATCCAAAAACGGTTGAAGAGCCTCCTTCAAACTCGACTTGTATTGTATATATGTCTCTTCAAACTGTTCGTACATGTTTTCTTCAAAATAAGAATCCTCCTTGTCATCGTCTTTACTAAGCTTTAAAATAGTTTGTTTGTGTCCCACCTTAAAGTTATTCCATAGTTCTTCTAATGATTCTAACCGCGTTTCCAAGTAAGCTCGTTTTATTCTGTCCTTAGGTGACTTTTTATAGTTCTTTTCAGCGTTCTTCAAGTTGTCAAATAGCTCCCTTTGATACACCAGAAGCTCCTCGATACCAATATTTGAAGTCATAATGTTCACGAAATGCACTCAAATTCACTAATTACACAGTTATTAGTAAAAAGTTTCTTCAACAGTTCCTTATCGCTGTGGAATGCGGGTGCCTATTGTTCTCGCGGCTCGCTCGCAGTGGCCGGCCGGCGATCAATATCCGTCTCGAATTGGACCAAATGTTCAGGGCGATAAGGTGCACTTTTGCTTGAGGGTTGTTTTGAGAATAAAAAGACGTGTCGTTTGCTTAACACCTGATTTAATACTGATGTTCTACAAATGTGTGACGTTGAACATAGTGGACTGTATTTGATAATTATATGTGTGTGTAAGACATTAGACGATGCATTGCGTTGGTGTTGGTACCGCTTTGGACAATGACATTGTTAACCAACTTACACTTAATAGGCTGGCGTTTGGCCTCAACTTGCCTAACTTAACTACCTACTGCATCAAGTAACATAATTATGCGTCTCATCGATTTATATATCTTCAAATATTATAATTAGCTAGGTAGTTTTGGGTACACCTGCGTAATGTCCGCACGAGTCGATATCAACTCACGTATCGATATGTGATCTGGCACTGATGTTATTTATCAAGAAGGTTATCAATTCAACTAAACGTTCACCGACATCTTCGGAAAATGTTACCTGATTGTGATGAATCTTTTCTTTGGAATAGTGAGCTTTTCAAAGAGAAGTAGTCAAAATGGGCGTAAGACCAAAATAATTGAAATATATCTGAAATTGTAGCTCATAATTAGTTCTCCAATAAATACTATTGCAACAAGAACCAAAGGCAGTTGAAAATGTTAAATTTAAATTACATCAGTGCCAGTATCGACATATCGATACGTGAGGATCCTAAAGAATTTGACTTTATAATGTTTTGAGCTGGGTATTAGATAAATTAACACAGAACCAATTTAACACAAAAATCTTTATTTAAGACAAAGCACTTAATATTTTATTCACTAATACACTACTGATCACTATTCACTTAGATATCGCACTAGTACCTAGTTAACTTCGATCGTTTGGTTCCGTAGCCAAAATGAGACTAACTCCTTTCCGCTAATCCGTCGTCTATTTATTTAGCTGACTCATCTTCGAACTTCTACAACTTCCGTGAACGTCTAGGCAGATCCTTAAGGGAAACCCAACCTTCAAGAAAGTTCCACAACCTTCTTGAACCTTCCAGATCAAATCCAATATCAATCTCCATAGTGGAACCAATCCTTCTAGAAAGTTCTAGAAAGTTCCAGAACTTTCTCGAACTTTCTTGATATTTCTATCGTGGAACATTCTAGGATTGTTCTCGAATCTTCTAGATATAGATCTCGACTCGAACATAATCCTAGAATGTTCGCGTAAAGCAGACGACGTAACAATAATAATTGGCACGGGGTCTGCAGGAAGCGTTGTTGCAAAACGATTGAGCGTAAATAAAGCCTAACCACTACTTATTGTAATATAAATTATGCCGAGGGCTCGTGACTCAGTACTAGCCACCCGCACACACAGAAATAAATTTATTTAACCATTGACCATTATAACCATACTAATTTTCAATTTTGTATCGATAATAATTCCGAAAATAATTTGACCCATCCCTACATTCATAAAAATGCTTGATCATGGTAGTTAAATACATAAGTTTTATATGAAGAAGGTTAATTACTGGAAGATACGGTTTATTTCTTTAGGGTTCCTTAATTTAATAATTAGGTGACCTAAAGCTTTGCTAAGTAATACTGTCAAGTCAAGTTGTACCCGATGCAGCCCTTCCGACTTTGTAGTCGGCTTTTCCAGATAGCCCATGGCAGTTGGTGACCCATTGGGAGCTCTTCTACAGGCTCAATATAGTAACCTGTGCTACTAATAAACTGTGAACCATGTGACACGAGTTAAAAATAGCAAGCCAGCATGACACCGCTTCTGACCACAAGTTTTTCAGCTGTTCCACAGAAATATCATCCACACCAGCAACATTTCCGTTTAATGCTGCTATTGCTGTAATAATATCCGACAGTATAAATAGTTTGCGATTCTTGGGGATGTTTGGTAGTTTGTTCGAGGGTTTACCATTGGTGTTTATATTAAAGTTCACTATTGGTCGTGCAGGATTCGGATAATTAGGGTACGTGTGATTTGAATACAAGTATAATTGGCGACTGGCTAAAAACTATTATAAGCAATGCTTTAAAAGACGACATGATATAAATTTATACCTAGGTATGTGGATACGTGACTTGCGCAGCTACAAACACAGTTCTCAAACGAAAAACAATTTTAAAAAAAATTGATGAGCTATTTGGACGGTTAGTATTCGGTGATTGGGGCTAACGAGGTCCGCCAAAGAGCTTGCAAAGGGCGGACCACGCTTATTTTACTATTTCTGGCCATATAAAGTTGTCTAAGACATTAGTCTACATTTCCTTGCAGCTTGTTGTTACTTTCAATAGCAATTGTAACGGGATATCTACCAAGTTTACTATTTGTTTCGAGTTCCCGATATTATTATTTGTTAACACCACCCGCAATAACTTCTATCCGTGATCATGGCGTTTGCAACAGCGCCAAAATATCGGGACAAATGTTATTGATAGTGTTAGTGACCATGTCAGTTTAAAAAATTATGTTGTGACTTATTAAAAGTTTCTACCCCGCAACAATGGTTGCTCCTGGAAAAGGGTCATTTGTGTACAGGTGTTGGTACCATTCAAGAACGTCATTTTTATTGTTTTACCGTAATATAGTTTTATTCGATAAATAATGTTGAATTTTAAACTTTCTTTTCAGAAGAGAGGGTATTAAGAAGTGACTATACTTTTGATATTAAAAATGTTCACAGATGTTATTTGAATACGAGTTTTTAGTAATTTTTTTTTTCAATTTATGTGTAGGTAAGGATTTTCTCATAATAACGAGTTATTGTGGCGTCTGTTATGGAAAATAAAATACTAAACCATTGTAGTCTTGTTGGTACGGAACTTAAATTAATAATTCCTAGAGAACAAAAACGAAGTGGCTCATTATTCGTTATGTACACGGAAACGTAAACAGGGACAATAATTGCAGTTGAACAAATTCCACACTTAAGAATTAACAATTTCATGTACCTACATTTCAAACATCTGGCAGATGTGTAAATACATATTCTCAACTTTAGTCTTCTCAACTCAACTCAGAGAATAAAGTTTTCAAAGCTATTAGCTAATGCGACTGAAATGGTACCTAGAAGAACAACTCAAGAGACAACATAAGAGGGTAGGTAGGGTAGGGCAGGTAGGTGAGGTAGTACAGGTAGGGCAGTTAGGGCAGGTAGGGCAGCTAGGGCAGGTAGGGCAGCTAGGGCAGGTAGGGCCAGTAGAGCAGGTAGGGCAGGTAGGGCAGGTAGAGCAGGTAGGGCAGGTAGGGCAGGTAGGGCAGGTAGGGCAGTTAGGGCAGGTAGGGCAGGTAGGGCAGCTAGGGCAGGTAGGGCCAGTAGAGCAGGTAGGGCAGGTAGGGCAGGTAGAGCAGGTAGGGCAGGTAGGGCAGGTAGGGCAGTTAGGGCAGGTAGGGCAGGTAGGGCAGCTAGGGCAGGTAGGGCAGCTAGGGCAGGTAGGGCAGCTAGGGCAGGTAGGGCCAGTAGAGCAGGTAGGGCAGGTAGGGTAGGGTAGTAATACTAGATGTTGTTTTGCATCCTCGTCAAATTCAAGGAGGTAAATAGGCTAATGATTTTTGACCCGAATCAATATTAAAATGGGTAGTTTTTATTTTATTTATTAACGGAAATCGGTAAGTGTGAAAACCCCGAGTTTTAATCGCGGCCCGTCTGATCCTCGCCCTATAACCACGCTTCCACACATACAAACAATGGGGAAGCCCTTAAAAGCTAATTGTAGATGGCACGATTATAGCTGGGTCTCAATCTGACCAATGAGGTCGAGCGAATTTGAAATATAAAATGACATTACCGGATTTTCAACCAATGACGATGCATGGAACCAGCTATGCTAGCGCCATTAGTTCTGCAGTTTCCATCCCCATTGCTTACGCTTTTTCGATAATTTTTTATCCTCTAAACCACGTTAAGGGGGTTTTTCTCAAATCCTGACAAACTAAAACAACAAAAAAGCAGCGTTTATTAGTAGCTAACTAGGTACCATAATTTAAATTTATTGATCAGGGAACTAACTTCATAGGATCCAACTAAATTTTAAATCAAGAGTTTACCGAAATCTCTTACATCTTGTCTGGCAAAGAAGTAACGTCGACAATCTCTGAAATGAATATTGAGTGGCACTTTAACGCGTCGTCATGGCCATCGGCTGGAAGCTGCAGTGAAGAGCCTAAAACATCATTTGAAGCGTGTTACCTTACCATCCTAACTCGAGGCTTGTTTGAACTCCAGACCACTTTGCCATCTGACAGAAGATCCTGAGGATCTAGACTTTTTGACCCCGGCTCACTTTTTAGCAAGCGGTCCCAACCTTACGATTTTCGAAACAGAGCATGATCTCAGAACGCGGTGGCACTTGACGCAAAAAATCTATCACGATATATGGGATAAGTGGAAGACTGATTACCTCTCGCAGCTTTCTACGAGGTCCAAATGGCGATAGCATCAAAAAGATCTCAACCTTAACGACATTGTTATTATAAAGGACGACAACCTTCCACTAGGAAAATGGAGCCTAGGTCACGTAGTAGCGCTGCATCTTGGAAGTGACGAACACGTTACGGTCGTCACACTTAAAACCAAAACCGGGCCCTTAAAACGCCCAGTTTTAAAACTATCCCTACTGCCAACAAATAAAAATGATCAAGATCCAAACGCCCCAAAAGTCGGCAATAAATTGCCGGTAGTGAAGAAAAAACGTTCTATCTATTTATTCTCAGCTACAGTTTTATCTTTGACATTATTTTTGCTGGCACTGATAAACACCGCTCAAGCATTCTACAACTCCATCCTGCTGAGAAACAATAGTGTCTACTTCGACAAAATATCTAATATGCATTTAATTAGAGATAATTGGCATTTAATAGTCTATTATGACACAAATCTTTATCAAGAAGGAACGGCGGTATTATCGAAATATAACAAGTACCTTGAAACCTTATGCTCTACGATTAGAACACAAACATCTTGCGACGGCGTCATGTTACAACTCGAGCACGAGTTTGAAGAAATTAAACATTACGACAATATTGTTATGATAAATGACTCGTTTATGACTAATAAGAAAGGTCGGCGACGCGGCTTTATAGACGGAGTACGCTGAGTTGCAAATAGTATAGTCAGAGTGCTGGTACCAATGATTTACAGAAAAATATGAGAAGAATATTGACCTTTTAAAGCACAATGGAAACCATTTATATAACCTCTGAAAAACCAAACGTCAGTCGTAGAAGCTGAGTTAAATCTCATGAAAAGGATGAAGAATACTATAAACAAACACCACAAAATAATAAATCAAAAGCTTAATTATCACCAAAACTCTTATAAAAATCTCTCTATGCAAGTGCAAAACATAACTCTGATCACAGACTTCATAACCTCAGCTTTCACTGCCAACAACTTGATGTAAATATACCCTTCGACGAATTGAGGACTCAATTTTAGATATCTACTGTAACGGATTTTTATAGTGGAAAATTAGATTTTCATTTGATATCTCCGAAGCAACTCAGATCATAGCTAAGCATAATTTCAGCACAAATATCTGGAGATTTGGTAGTTCTGTCGACAACCTTAATCTTAAAGATCTTTACGGCTTGCTCAAAGTAAGAGCCAAATACTCTGGCAAATACCTAATTATAGAAATAAAAATACCTCTGATTGAACGGGATCTTTACGAGGTATTCAATCTTATCCCGGTTCCACGCATTGTGAAAGATAACATGATGATGAAGCTCGAAACTATCTCTGAATTAGCAGCCATCAACATAAGAAAGGATTCATTTTAACTATTCAATACGGTTCTGCAGTCATGCTTATTACAAAACCCTGTGACTATTCTGTGTCATAACAGAAGGCCTATTCACCACATGAAAGATGATCATAGACTTTGTGAGACGATCCCAGGCACAAGAATTTGTAAAACTAAAAACACCTCGTGCAACAATGACTGGAGAGAGTTAACATCAGAAAAAATATTATTATTTATGCTGCAATGAATGTAACGCAAAACTTCTGTGTGAACATCAAGTTAAGGCAGTTAGGTAGGTGATAACCTGATAAGGTGCTGGTCTGTTGCGTGTTGGGGAAGGCTGTTTAGTAAAAACAGAAGATTTTATAGTGTATTCAGGCAAAAGATTGTCTAGTAAAATTATCACGACGACTAAGATTATCTCGCCAGAAATATCACCAATCAAACACATAATAAATATCACCATGCCAGAAATCACATATGAGCTTAATCCCAATAACTCAGAAAGCCACAGACAATTTGAAGCTATTAAGAGAAGTCTCGAGATCATGAAGCAGAGTGAACCTTTGAGCACCAATATCTCCTACCACGACATCCACCAGTGTATACTGGTGGATGTCGAGATTCCCAGATAGCAGTATTGCTATCTGGGAATCTTGCTATTGGTAGCAGCTTACTGTTTTAAATTATGGTGGCAAAGGCTACGTAAAGGAAATCGTTCCACATGTACAGCAGTGCAGTCGATGACAGCTTCGCCGGCGACAGTGTTGCCACCTCCACACACCGTTACAGGCAGTTTTGTGATTGAGTGTAGTGAAAATAGGGAAAAAAAGTAAAACAGTTAGTACCTACGTCTCGGACAGCATGTCGGACGCTACTCAATCTCATCTCGTTTACCTCATTAGTTTTAATCGTGATTATTTGTATTACTGAAATATCTTTATAATCTTTAATCTCAGTATATCTCAATCTCACCCCAACCCCGAACACTCCTTATAAGATTAGCCATCTGACGTCAAAATCCGTCCTGCCGTTTCGGAGATTAGCCGGAACAAACAGACAGACAGACAAAAATTAAAAATCTGAGAAGTACCGAATAATTTAATTTCATATGTATTTAGTAAAAAACTGTTATTTTGAAATTAAAAATAGACATTTAAATTTTATTTTTAAAGATGATGCCTTCATAGATCCCGTACCTGTGAAATCCATTCCATCAGTGCTGCTTCCACTTACTCGTTGCATAATGGGGTCCGTGTACGAGTGAAAGTTATTACTGAGTATTTTTGCACATGGAAGTAGAGTTAATTCCTCTGACTCCACTCTATCACTCTGTTTATGTCCTCCTGCAGACGCTCACAATCCGACTCATCCTTCACCTAGAGCGGCAATTTAAGATTATCAGAGAAAAATTAACACAGACCATGATAAATAAATCCAAGTATTCAGTAGTAGTGTATCCAAGTATTGTTATAAATTCAAGAGGCCCTAAATTGCTGCCCTGACTTACGCAGAATCTGGTCTAGTATGGCTCAAACTCGTACTCTCTGCAGTCATATTTAAGCCCAACAGTCATAAAACGGGAGATGTTGAGTGCCCTGCTAGGAAGACGGCAGAATATAGGTACATCAACTCCATTTACTACGAGGGCGCGTAAAGTCATACTGTAGGTTAGACTTCCGCGTTCAACGCATGTTGCTGACACAACAATGAAAGTTCACTGCGCTGACATACTTACCATCGATTTAATGCATAAGCAAATTATAATAGGTGCAAATATCAAATATAAACAAGAGTGCCTCGAATGTGTTTTTGCAACCTAGTTTATAATTATTCTGCTGACGCAAATACTTTCCTGAAAAATTATGTGTTTAGTTCTAAAATAGTAGGGTTTAAGTTAATCAAAATAAGTTTGCCATTATCTAATGTTAAATATTAAACTAAAACTAGTGTCCTACATATAGCATATTGTTAGAGCTCCCGCAGCCTGTGATACAGGATTATCCTAGTACAGGCATTTAACATTATAATACCTACATTGTTAATATCGGATTGATATTGTATTTTACCTTTTAATATTTTGAATGAAGATTAATTATTATTTATTTATTATTTATTTTATATATGTGTGTACATCACATAAGGCTGTCTGTTTCCCATGTAGCTGACGAAGAACTGTAACAGGTGTGGTTAAAGCCAATGTCTGCTAGCTAATAACACGTCATGTTGACGGTGTCGTATGCCTTTTTACAACGTATTTTTTACAGAAATCTTCATGGCGACCTCACATATTCGTTCGTTCTTCGTTGTTATACGCGTGTTCACAAGTCATCGCAAAGACGACACAACGACGCGTCGCTGTGTTCACATGGACCATTGCGACGAGCCTGTGTTAACAGCCACAGTTTTGTAACCGCAGGTATGGGGCGACGCCCCGTGATCATAAGCCGACTAACGAGGGCACCGTTACCACTCGTATCTTATTTAAGAGCCCGATTAACTTGGATAATGCCTAGTTAGCAGCAAGAAGCAGCAACAAAACAAAGGTTTTACGTGATTGCTGCTTAGTTAAATATGGCATGAATGACCAATGTCAAACCGAAAAGCAGTTGAACCGGTGGACAGATCTTTGCGAGATATTAGAAAAGACGATCGGTCCATGTGTGGCGACGCCATTCTTTTCTATCCAGTGATTTGAGACCAGGTATTACCAGTAATGCCGCGAGGGACGAGGGCTGATGATCTGTTTCGTTCTACTCAAAAATCAAAATCATGGCTCTTTTGAATACTTTGCTCTACCACCTATAGTTATGTGTTTTGCTCTGATTAGCTAGTAAAATCAATCTGTATAAACTGACTTAACTCAGCCCAGATCGAGTTCCGAGCTTTACCGCCATACAAACTGTTTGTAATGCTATTGTCTCTTATAAAGTTTGTTTGATTAATGTGAGTGAGTTTGGGTTTGTTTGATTGGTTTCAGTCCTCGAAATATCTCACCCAAGGCAAGGTGAGAACAGTACCGAGGGCTGATGGTATAAGGGTGGTTAAAAATGTCATATCGCAAGCATCGCTTAACTTAAAGCGCAATTTTAAGATTATTTTTTATTTTTTAACTCCTTGTTTTTTGTCTCCTTAGCAGAGAATGGGCAGCAGTGTTCTCTGTGCTTTTGTAACAACCTTTCTGCGATCGCCAACCCGCCTGCCAAGCGTGGCGATTATGGCAACACCCCCCTTCTTGGCCTCCCTGTGTCCAGCAGTGGACGTCTTTCGGCTGAAATGATGAATGATGATGATGATGAACTCCTTGTTATTATTTGTTTACATATTATAATATGAACAGACCATTTGCGAATATGTACATGTAAATCGAATCAACCACACTACCATATCATTGCCAGTGTAACTTTAAACGAAAAACCAAATTAAAAAATAAATAGTGCGTGGAGTCCCTCCGCGCGGAAAAGTGAAACTTCGTAATGAGGAAATGAGTGCTTGCATACCCCCTCCATGCACCCTTGTTTAACACAACCTTGTTGGAAGTCGCATAAGAAGTTTCACTTCAAAAAAATTAAAGATTAAAGGACCTGGCTGGAGTGGTTTTTTTTTTTTTTTTGGAATGGCATCTCGCAGTTCAACCTAGGAGGTTGTCGTCTGCTTAACCGGACTATCCTGTGGGTGCCTTAAGAGTAAGGCCTCCAGCCAGGGCTTAAAAACTTACAAGCTAAGCGACCACACGCTAAGGGCACCTCCTGTGGGGTACGAGCCTCGGCTTAGGGCGTCGCTGGGGGAGGACTGCATGGGGACAGGCTGGATCTGAATGATATCATTATTTAGGGGCTGATTTAAAACTACTGGCACAGCATCGCGGGCTGGCTCGAGCGAGGGTCGGGGAGGGCATGGACCGGGACGTCGCGACGGACCTCGACGGCGAGGTCGGAAAGACGGCGGTTTGTGTCTGACTTTTTAAGAGTGCTAGTCTCTTTGCTACTCTCTGGAGGAGGGTGATAGCATCATCGGGAGTGACGAGGGTATGCCGAGGACGGCGTACTGTACTAATGCGCGAGGGTTCGTAACGGGCGGCCGCTGCGATCAGGGGATTACGGTGTATAATGGCGTTATCGAAGAAACGCTTCGAAAGACGTTTCATAAACTGATGGACGGTGGGCATTCTAAGGTCTACGTGTAGACGGTCATTACGGACATAAAAAGGGGCTCCCGTGACTCTACGTAAGAACCGGTTCTGCAAGGTTTGCATCCTATGGATGTACTTAGGCTTGGTGTTAGCGTACACGACGCAAGCGTACGTCATAATGGGGCGGATCACCGCGGTATAAAGGCGCAACTTGCACTGGAGTGACAACTTGCTTTTTGCCGAAATCATGAAATGAAGCCTACCCATAGCAAAGGCAACTCGGTCACGAGCTGCTTTGATGTGCGCCGCGAAGGACAGGTGGTTGTCAAGTGACTTACCGTTCATAGTGATCGGGCTCAGCGCGGGTGGCTTATTTTTGCGCGGTTTAGAGAAAAGAACTGCCTGGCTCTTGTCGGGGTTCACCTCGATTCTCCATTTCCGGAACCAAGCGCCTAAGACGTTGGCTGAGGTTTGGAGGGTGGCTCAACTGATGATAATATATAATTTATTTAGATATAACATTTGTATACTCTAAAACTTATTTCGTATAATATTATTGGATATAACGTTTATTTAATCAAAAATCATTAGGCTTATCATTTAAAATATATAATTTTGATACCATCTTTATGGTTAACATCCCGATTCAAAGCAATCCGACACGGATGGGTTATATTAGTTTAGAAGGTTAAGGCGGGAGCGGAGTGGAGTGCCAGGTCCCCTCTATGTTGGTGAATCATTTGGGTTAGGTTTGGTTAGAACAGTGACTATTAACGAGCAAAGGCGAACGAGTGAAGCGAGCGTGCTGCGGGAGCAGCGTCACAGAAACGAATCGCTGCAAAACCGACTCCACGTAGTCTTGTCGGGTAAGTAATATTTGATATAATTACAAAATCTCTAATATTTACAACATATAAAAACTGAATCTATAATTTTATTCGATATAATTTCGATTTTAAACGATTGATATAATTTTAAAGTAACTAATTTTTATAAGCATAACATACACTGAATATTAAATCGTTTGATATACCACAAAAGACATAAAACCTATTTAGTCTAACATGATAAAACGCCTAGTATACACCATACATGCAGCATGCAAGCAAGCAGGCAGCATGCAAGCAAGTTCGCAGCATGCAAGCAAGCATGCAACATGCAGCAGGCATGGTTTCTGCCACGGCTCCGGTGCTGCGGGGCTCCGGCGGTCCCATGCGAGCTTATCGTTGCAGATCCGTTTCACACTCACCACCACGGCTTCGGCTTGCTGCCCGGCTACGACGGCCAGCCTCAGCCGCGGCGGAGAGTGTTGAAACCACCTGCTCCTCAGCTCGCGGGCCGCCTCGCCCCTCCGCGCCTACGCGATTTTAAATAACACTCTAGGGGTAGGGCAGACATCACTACATGGAGTCGGTTTTGCAGCGATTCGTTTCTGTTACGCCGCTCCTGCAGCACGCTCGCTTCACTCGTTCGCTTTCGCGCGTTACTGGTCACTGTTCTAACCAAACCTAACCCAAATGATTCACCAATAAAGAGGGGACCTGGCACTCCAATCCACTCCCACCTTTACCTTCTAATCTAATATAACCCATCCGAGTCGGATTGTTTTTTGAATCGGGGTGTTAGTCATAAAGATGGTGTCAATATTATATATTTTAAACGATAGGCCTAATGATTTTCTGTTCAATAAACGTTATAACCATTAACGTTATACGAAATAAGTTTTAGAGTATAAAAATGTTATATCTAAATAAATTATATCAACAGTTATTATAACTCACGTTTATTATATCTTGAGAACGTAAATGAAATGAAAATATACCAAATAACTTTATATCATATGAGACGCACCCCTCAGTCTTGTCTGCCCTAACCCTAGTGTTTTTTAAAATCGCGTAGGCGCGGAGGGGCAAGGCAGAACTCGAGCTGAGGAGCAGGTGGTTTTAATACTCGCCACCGCGGCTGAGGCAGCAAGCCGAAGGCGCGGTGGTGAGCGTGAAACACACCTGCGACGGTAAGCTGGCATGAGACCGCCGGAGCCGTGACAGAAACCATGCCTGCTGCATGCTGCATGCTTCTTGCATGCTACATGCTTGCATTCTTGCTTGCATGCTACCAAATAGATTTTATGTCTTTTGAGTAGTATATCAAACGATTTTATATTCAATGTATGTTATGCTTATAAAAATTAGTTACTTTAAAATTATATCAATCGTTTATTATATAAACTGATCATTATATCGAGTACAATTATATATTCAGTTATTATATGTTGTAAATATATGAGATTTTGTAATCATATCATATACAAGGTGTTGTTTTGCATCCTCGTCAAAATTCAGGATGTTGTCACAAAAGACATGAATAATCAATATAAATTACGGTACCTAGTAAATTATTACAAAACACTGCGTTTTTTTGTTGTTTAAATTTGTCAATATTTCAGAATAACCCCCTTAACGTGGTTTAGGGATTATGAAATTATCGAAAAAACGTTTGAGGTTTTTTGTTTGTGTGTAAGCGACGTTATAAGGCGGGGATCAGACGGCCCGTGTTTAAAACACGGGTGGTTCACAGTTACCGATTTCAGTCAATAAATGAAAAAAAGAAAATTACCTACTCATTTTATTATTGATTCGGGTCGAGAATCATTAGCATAGTTACCTCCTAGAATTTGACGAGGTTGCAAAACAACACCTTGTATTACTTACCCGGCTGGAGCTGGTTGTGCGTTGTTTCATCACTAATTGTTTAATCGAATTTCGTTTCACATAAATAATAATTGTTTCTTATATTTTCATTTCATAGAATAATCAATACGCAGAATACTTACTTTGAAGAAATTTATATCATCGATTTTTGTTTCAAATAAAGTTTAATGTTAGAATATTCATGCCATTGAATAACAAATCAAGTATTCTTTATCCACATATTGTTTGTTTGACATAAAATTTATTACCAAGAATAACATTTTATCGAATGACAGTTTTTAAACGTTTCAATTCATACTTTGTAAAAAAGGCATCCTATAAAATTACAACACCGAGTTCACAAAAATAATTCGGGTAAATTCTTGTGAAGCAGGAAAAAAATCTTGTTATTCTCACTGATAGTGTCCATGCCTGTTGCATGTTGCATACATCATGCAACATGCAACAGGCAGCATGCAAGCAAGCATGTAACACGCAGCGTGCAAACAAGCGAGCCTGCAACATGCAACAGGCATGGTTACTGTCACGGCTCCGGCGGCCCCATGCGAGCTTATCGGGCCGACTCGCCCTCCGCGCCTGCGCGGGCTTAAATTACACTCTAGGGGTAGGGCAGACAAGACTACGTGGAGTCAGTTTTGCAGCCATTCGTTTCTGTCAGTTACTTTTGTAGCACAACATATTGACTTTTAAAGACAATATTTTAATTTATGGTTAAAAAATTCGTTGAAATAAAATGCGATGGAAACATACATCGAACAAACAATATTCGTTAAAAATAATTCTAAAGTTTGACAAGTTTGTTAAATAAAAAAAATTGATTATAAAATTCATTGAATTGTGTTTCAGTAAAATATGTTTCATTCAAATAAATAGTAGTTGAAAAAAAAATATTTGAAATAAAAATACATACATGGACTTAATATTATGTGAAACATTTTCTGGAAAACGAAATTCTGAGAAATTTCTGTCTGCGAAACAAGATGAAGTCTTATTGAATTATTATTTTTTACAGTTAGACACCTACCACTGTTTGTCTCTGCATCACCCAAAGGTTGACTGGTAGAAAATGCCTATGACAATGGCATTAAGTCCGCCACTGTACATTATACTTGAAGTGTTAAATAAATAAATAAATAAGATGACACCGGCTGGAGCTATTTACCAGTGAAGAAGAGGAGAAATATGAAATCAATATAACTATTGCGTAAAGTATATTTAATTCACATAAAATTTGAATATTTGTAACATGTATTTAGTAGAAAAGACAGTGTATATGTTTACAACGGAAATCAAAAATATCGCAAAACATTATTCTACAGAATAATGTTTTTTGAGTATTTCTGAAAATCTTTCTCCAATCATGATCGTTGCACCATTTGTGTTACCGCTGATCTGAGAGGGCATAACACTAGAGTCAGCCACTCGTAAGTTCTTCACTGCGTGGACTCGCAACTGGCTATCTACCACAGACATAGCGATATTTTTTCCCATCTGACAGGTGCCAATAGGGTGGTATACTGTACTTACTAAATTATAACAATAGCACTTCCAGTAATCTAAACTATCTAATTCAAACACATCACATGCAGGCAAGTTTATTCTTGGCAGGAAAGCATTATTTTCTTTGAAGTACTTGGTTTTGACAATTCTTGAGGCCATTTGCATTCCTTTTGCAGTAATTTCTAAATCTTCTGGATTGTCATAGTAGTTGTAGTGTATTAGAGGTAAATCGTATGGATCGTTAGACCTCAAAGATATATTTCCTTTTGACAGATGGTGTAAGTAATGAACATGAATAGCGAATAATCCATGTTTTTTGTTCAATTCGACAATAGGATCTATGATACTCTCATTATGCCGGAATATTTTCATGAAATTTTCCTTCAGAATCGTTGTATTTTTCGGAATTACTGTAATATGATTTTGAAAATTGGCATAAGTAGGATCACTCTCTGTGGAATATAAAGCCACACCGTCTGATATAAAATCACTGTACGATAAGGATCCCTGACGTTTGGCAAGATAGTTCATATAATTGAGATATGAGTCGGCTTCGCCCGGCTGCTCCTCCGGAACATCAGCCATTATAAATATTGTTATACAACTATGATCGTTAAGGTTTTGTCCTACCATCGGTGAATCTACTATACATGTAATGCCGTGTTTTTCAAGATGTTCTGCTGGACCAACACCAGACATCATCAGAAGTTGTGGAGAACTTATTGGACCTGCACTTAAAATAACTTCCCGAGACGCTAAAAATGTCATTTTCTTGCCATCTTTTTCAGCTTCAACACCATATGCTGTTGCATTCTTGTCCATCAAAACTTTTGTTACTAAAGTACTTTTCATTATTTTCAGATTCGGTCTGCTTGCTACTGGCGTTAAATATGCTCTGTCCGTACTTTGCCTTATACCGTCATCTGCTGTTACAGTAATATATCCGGAAGTCATGACATTTTCTGTGTTTAAATCTAAAACCTTTTTAAAACCCATTTCATGCCACGAGTCGATTACGCACTCTAAATAACTTTTTAATGTATTGTTGAATTTATTTATTTTTAGAGGTCCATCATGGCCGTAATGTTCGCTTATTGTAGAATTTTTCAACATCTCACTGTTTTGCAGGTTTTCAGCTTTTTTGAAACATCTCCATACATCATCAACACTCCATTCCTCATTACCTGCGTCGTACCAAGCCTGGTAATCTTTGGCATTTCCTTTAACGTAGATCATAGCATTAATGCTACTACAGCCGCCAAACATTTTGCCTCTGATCCAGTTAACAGACCCGTTAATGAGTCCTTGACTGGTTAATCCGTTGTTTACTGTTGCATATTTCCAGTCATAATCAGTATTTATTAAAGCGGTTTCTCTACCAGGAATCTGAAAAAAACAATTGAGTAATTAATCCCTACATAATAAAACACCTACTTCACTGACCGTCAATACACAGGCTAAACCGATAATCTACACTTATCGGTTTAGCCTGCACGACATTTTGCAGAAAATAATTCTTTATAACGAAGGTAAGCCTTTGAAAATGTATGCCTTAAGGGGTTAAATAGGTGATGACAATCTGAATGGAAGTTTCTTAGTACAGGAAATCCAAGAAACTCACAGCTAGTTTTGTGGTAAAATTCGCTATTCTACTTCATTTGAAACTAATAATTACTTCATTTGACGGCACAGTTGGCGCAGTGTTTGAGTGATCGACTGCTGCGATGCGTGTCTCGGGTTCGATCCCCGCACGGAACAAATATATGTATGGCCTACAGATAGTTGTTCCGGGTCTGGATGTTTGTGTATGTGAGTTTAAATATTTGTAAACGCACCCACGATACAGAAAAATGCCTAAGGCGAGGCAGTGTTTAAAAAAAAATGCGTGATGGAATGGACAAAACCTACATCAGCTTCTAATGGCGCATCAGGGCCAGCTTCTATGAGCAGTACGTTCCAATGTTTAACTTCACTGAGCCGGTTAGCAATAACACTCCCTGCTGAACCCGCTCCAACCACAATGAAGTCAAAACTATCATTGTCTGAAACAACAAAAAAGACTATAGTTCCTTGATACAAAATCGCTCCTGTCTACTATAAAGGATAAGGGAGAGGTGAGTTTATAGTACAGACAGCGTCATTAAGTAGTAAACCCCCTGGCGTATTCGGCCGGACTGTAGAGGGGTTAGCACATACTGACGCTGTCTGTACCACCACATTTCGTCAGTACAAAGTAGGGTAGGTACTCTGACCGACGAATGTTGACGATCGTATTTCAAGCGGGCTATAACGGAGTAATTAACACTTATGAAACCTGATGACTGGATTGGACCATGCCTGGTTATGGACACATACGAAAGATTGTTTTAAATATCATGTCTTTAGGTGAACTGCGTCCTCGTAATGATCTTAAATATTCAAAGACACATCTCATCGCCGCAGTCATGTTACAGCACCATGCTAAGATGATCCTTTTGTCCTTATACAGAACCAATTTAATTTAATGTGTCATTCCTATCATTTTTTTTATTTGTTAATTTAAATATTTCGTTTTGTCCTTTGCGTTTAGTCCAATAAATTCTTTACTTTCTTTCTTTTGCACTGGGTCTGTATGATCGATAACGGCCCACATCTTCCCACAGATTGGAGTTATGTGGATTTATGTACTCGTATCATGATTTTGATGGGTCGTTGTAAGAGGTAAAACTGGGACAAAACTGAAGAAATTTTCTCTTACCGTGTACATCAGCGTGCGGCAATAACGGGCGAGAGAGGATACATTGTGCCGCTGCAAAGTATTGTAAAGCTGCTGCAAAACTCTGGGCAGTACCCAAGTTTGAAGATAAGCATGCTTCTAAGCTGAAAGAACAAACAAAACAACCCAGTTTAATTATGATTGGCAGTAACCTTCTTCTACGGTGATGACTTATATGCTCATATCATTTGAATACTGAGGGGTAAAAGGGATAAATAATAACAGCCACACGGATTGATCATCAAGTTTAAGCAACGCTTGCCGAGGTCGGTCCGTGGATGGGTGACCAACCATTATACCGAGTTCCCTCCATGTTTCGGAAAGCACGTTAGGCCGTTGGTCCTTGTGGTAGATCTGTGATTGCCTTTACGAATTTCTGATTAATGCCGTTACGAGACCCAAGACAGTTAAATTGTTTCTCTCGGTCTTCACCGAGCTACATTGTCTCGGCACTTTTCTGGTGGTTGCCACTGGTGATTCTGGCTTACAGTACAGTGGCGGGCTTATCCCAAAAAAGAAGTATTTACGTCTTTAAAGACATTAAACTGGAAGCTGAGAGCAATATAGTTGTTTCGTTTGACCGGCACTGAGTGAAGACCGGCACGGACTGGCGGACGGGGGAGAATTATCCGATGGATCCATCTCCTCCTAACTCCATCCCGTTGCTCCCACATCCCGCCCCTTAAATGTCATTCAGACCAAACTCTAGCATAGCCAGACGGCTACCGCTTGCCTACCCAGGACACTGGAGATGGAACCCTGAACCATTGCACTCATACAAGAGCCGTGAATCCGTAATAACAGAATATGCGGCCTTGGTAACATTGGAGGTAAGCTGATCCTCGACACTCAAGGCATAGACAAACCACCAACCTGTGCCTATATACCCAAAGATGTATCCACCACCACACTCACGCAATTATGTTCCAGAGACCAAACAGCCGTCAGGCTCAAAACCGACGGCGACGCACCCGATATCGTCCTAGCCTCGGTATACATGCGAAGCGAGGATGTTGACTGCCCATCGAAAGAGATGGCCGACCTGGTAAGGTACTGTGAAGAAGCCAACCTGGACCTGGTCATCTGCACAGACTCGAACGCATCACCCACTTTGGGGTTGCAACAAAGCCAACACTAGAGGTACTATGCACATATCTGTTCTCCACTAACCTTAATATCGCAAACCGTGGTTCGGAACCCACTTGAGTGCCATTTCGCGGACAAACGATTATTGACCTAACGCTGGCGTCGAATAGCGCGATAAAACTTATCACTAAGTGGCACGTATCCAAGGAGCCTTCCTGCTCTGATCATAGAAGGATCCGCTTCTCACTAGTAGCTAATATAAATAAACCCGAACCCAGGCGTAACCCACGCCATACCAATGTAACCGGCTACAAACGGCTGTTGGCCTCCCTACTAGCACAGCACCAAACGCCTAAACTTTAACGGACCCCAAACAACTAGAAGACACCGTAACAAAACTATCTGAATTAATAATCGAAGCCTACCACGCCTGCTGCAAGCTAAGAGATCCAAACACCAAGAGCAAGGGTAACTCCTGATGGAATGCGGAACTTAGTAAGCTCAGGCAGACCATGCGCAAACAATTCAACAGAGCTAAAAACTCCAGACTACCAGAAGACTGGGACTCATACAAGAAAACACAATACACCTTCAAAAAACAAGTCAAGAATGCCAGAAAGGCAGCCTGGCGGAAATTCTGCGAAGAAATTGAATCGAACAGCGAAGCCGCGCGTGTAAGAAAGATCCTATCCACTGATCAGGATCGCACCCTCGGCTCGCTGAAAACCTCAGACAACACCTATATCTGCCCAATTGCAATATTGCCGGTCGTAGTGAACAGACGTATCGAACAATTATTTCAATAAACAAATAATCACTTGCGAAACTGTGACCTAGTTTAACCGTCAGTAGTGACGCATACTATTTACTAAATGTGTATTATCTACTAACACCAAGTAGAAATGACCCGTGTTTAACAGGAACAAATAACCTGCTGCACGATGGAGGATAGTCCATTCAACCGGAGTGGTAAATGTGTTCGCTCCCCGCCTTCTACACCTGTGCCCGTGGCCGTACCCGTGGCCGTACCCGCTTCTTCCCCTCAAGTGCCTACCCAAAAGAAGGATGCCCCTGAAGTTGTCTCGACGCCTGAAATTCAGAACTGGATGTCGATTATCGAGCAGATCCTGAACGAGGTGTGCTCTATTGCAGCTGAAGGAAAGTTGAATGTGGAGCAGAAAACGCGCATCATTAACCTTAGCCGGAAAGTTAGTCATGGGACCTCGCAGATGGCCGTCATGTACCAGTCCGTCAAAGCAAAAGCCCTCCAATCGCACTACAACATCAGGACTCTCGAAAACCAACTCGATCTTTCGCAGCAGCTACAAAACCTTCAGCTGAAAATCGAAGATTCGACGAAACCTGTCCAGGGATCTACCTTCGCTGACATGGGCAAGAAAGGTGCCAACAATTTCATCCAGCCGAGTTATGTAAGTTCTGTGGCCATCTATCCAAGTGACAAGCTGAAGACCAGCGATGAGACCAAAACTCTTGTCCAAAAAATTATCAGCCCCGAACAAATGAAGCTCCAGGTGAGAGGCCTGCGCAAGACGAAAAACGGTGGTGTTATCATCAGCACCGAGACGAAGGACGACATCGAGAAGCTGAGACAATCGGTGCAGCTTACCAAGTCAGGCCTTACAGTCGACGAGCCCCATAAAAGGAAGCCAAGAGTTTTGATTATAGGAGTGCCGACATCTATGCAGGAAAATGAGGTTTTTACCTGTTTATACAACCAAAATCTAGCCGAAAAACTTCAGGACTGCAGCCTTGAGACGTTTTTGAACTCAATTCAAATAAGTCATAAGTCAGGTAAGAGAGACGCTGAGACCTGTAATTACATAGTTGAAGTATCTGCAGTCATTCGCAAAGCCCTGATATCGCAAGACCGAGTTTTTGTAAATTGGTCATCATGCCCTGTGAGGGACTTTACTTTGGTCACACGATGTTATAAGTGTCAGCAGTATGGACATGCGGCCAAGTCATGTCGACAAACATCGCATACCTGCGGCCACTGTGGTGATCAAGGACACTCTGTAAAAGAATGTCCAAAGAAGGCTGACGAACCAAAATGCGCTACTTGCTTGTTCTTCAAAAAGCCAGACAAGCATAACACAGGTGCTGCGGACTGCCCGGCTAAAATAATGGCTGAAAAAAGGTATATCAACTCTGTAGATTATGGAGGCGCCTAAGAGCGCCGTTAATTAGTAATTTTTCTGACCTTTTTTTTAAACTTCTATTTTTAACTGCAATTATGTTAAATAATTTGATTAATGAGTTAGATAATTTCTCTATATCCGAGTCCAAAGTTTGTGAAGCGGAAAACTGCAAATAATATCTATCCGAATATAAAACCCCGCTAACCATACTAACACAAAATATTCGCAGTGTCTTTAAGAATTTTGATAGCTTTACTACATTTCAGCAACGGTTAAACATAAATTGTGACGTTATTGTTTTAACCGAATGCTGGCTTGCTAAACAATATAACATACCATTAATACCGGGATATAATATGTATAAAAGTACTATAAATTACAACCAAAATGATGGGGTGATAGTTTATGCAAGAGATCATCTAAATGTCTCTGTTCAGGAACCTAATATGCACGAATGTAACAGACTGTTAGTTACAATTGGATCAGAATTTGCGATATTAGCATTATATAGACCGCCGTCATTTAAAAATACTAGCCTCTTTACTGACTCTTTGAATGAGACCTTGCAAACCCTGTCATCCGTCAAAAACACGGTTGTAATTGGAGACATTAATATCAATATTCTACCAGGAAGTGCTGATGCGTCTGCTCAGGACTACCTCAACCTATGCGCCTTTCATGGCATGCTCCCAGCACACAGCTTTCCTACACATCACAGTGGCTCCTGTTTGGATCATATTATGCTTAAATCGAATTTCCCTTCACTTGCACTTGTTGTTAACTCAACAATAACCGATCACTGTGCTGCCCTACTTACCCTAAATTGTAAATTACCTAAACAAGACACTCGCAATATTTCAAAACTGAATATGAATAAACTTGAAGAAGATTTACGCGTCATCAATTTTGATCCAGTCTATAATTCCGCTGACCCGCAGTTTTGCATGATGTATGTACTTGATAACTTACGAAATGCAATTCAGAAAAACACAATCATATCGCAGTTGAGCAACAAAAATCACAACTTAAAACCATGGATTACACCAGGTCTTATACGCTGTATGAAATATAGGGATAAACTGCATGAGAAAGCTAAATCTAATCCGGACAGTACAGTTTTGCAAATATCGTACAAAAGATATCGAAATTTCTGCAATGATCTCCTTAAAAAAATTAAAAGCAACTACGAAAAAGTGGAATTGGAAAAGGCTGGAACAAATAGTAAAAAGATCTGGAAAAATATTAAAAACGCAACGCATAGCACGAAACAATATGAGTCATCTTTAGGTTTATTACAAGCACACTCGTCACCGCTGGAATCCGCTAACATAGCAAATAATTTCTTTGTTAATGTTGGAAAGTGTCTGGCAGAAAAAAATCTGTGTCAATCCCAAAATATAACAAGCACTCCTTTAACATGCAGCACTGCTTTAACATCCTTTGCGCTGCTAGATACTGACGAGACTGAGGTGCAAAGTATAATAATGACCTTGAAGGAAGATTGTGCAGTAGGATGGGATAACATATCTAGTAAAATTATCAAAAAATTCAAGGACATTTTGGTACGGCCATTGACTTGTATTTTCCGCCTTTGTTTAGCTTCAGGTAATTTTCCAGAGTGTCTCAAAAAAGCTGTAATTGTCCCTGTCTATAAATCAGGCAGCAAAGAGCAAGTGACAAACTATAGACCTATTTCTCTACTGCCTTCAATATCTAAAATATTGGAAAAAATTATAAACAAAAGGTTGTTAAAATATTTGGAAGATAAATCAATTCTCTCTGAACGGCAGTTTGGATTTAGGTCTGGAGTTTCAACTGCTGATGCGGTACACCATCTGACTGACTACCTAGCGCAAAAGGGTACAAGGGTAACCACACAGTAGGAATTTTCCTGGACCTCGCTAAAGCTTTTGACACCGTTTCCATTCCTGTTCTGTTGCGCAAGCTTGAGATCATGGGTATAAGAGGCACCCAGCTGAAATTGTTCAAAAGTTATTTAGAAGATCGTTCCCAATGCGTAAAGATTGGCAACATTCTTAGCGCTTTTCAAAAAAACACATGTTTTGGTGTTCCCCAAGGAAGTATTTTAGGACCCACCTTGTTTTTGATCTACATAAATGACCTGTGCAATCTAAAGCTAGAGCATGGCACTATCATAACTTACGCTGACGATACTGTTCTACTTTTTTCGGCTGACTCAGAATATGAAGTCTACAATCTTGCGCAACACGGTTTTAATATTGTAAATAAATGGCTTCAAAATAACTTACTAACTCTAAATGCAGAAAAGACAAATTACATTAAGTTTTCGATGCGCAAGCAAATATCGAATATTCCCTTATTGTTGCATGCTCATTGTTGCCCAGTCCCTGGAGATAACCAGTGTAAATGTCCTAATATTAAAAAGACAGATACAGTAAAATACCTGGGAATTATATTAGATGAAACCCTTTCCTTCAAACAGCATATGGAAGCTCTAAATAATAGAATTCGTAAGCTGATATACATATTCAAAAAGCTACGATTTATTGCAGATCCAAAAATAATTAGGCAAGTGTACTTTGCTCTTTGTCAGTCAATATTGACTTACTGCATCACTTCATGGGGTGGGGCGAGTAAGACTTTGCTATTGGCCATTGAAAGAGCGATGCGAAGAATCCCCGGGTTACAGAAGGCCGCCGAAAACAACTGACCTTGGCGACGTACAACGGACGCACGTTACGGCTCGACGAGCACCTGGCACAACTCGAAGTCGAACTCGAGAAAATAAGGTGGCACGTTCTTGGGTTAAGCGAAGTCCGAAGAGAGGGGGAGGACACGGTAACTCTTGAATCAGGCCACCTTCTATACTTTCGAGAGGGAGACCAGCTGTCCCAGGGTGGCGTAGGATTTCTGGTGAATAAAGCTCTCTGTGACAACGTTGTAGAAGTGTCGAGTGTGTCGAACAGGGTCGCGTACCTCGTAATTAAACTAACCGAGAGGTATAGCCTCAAGGTTGTGCAGGTTTACGCACCGACCTCGACGCACCCGGATGATGAGATGGAAGATGTGTTTGGTGATATATCGAAGGCCTTACACTTCACCACCAGGGCCCACTACAACGTTGTCATGGGAGACTTCAACGCCAAAGTGGGAGTACAGAACTACAACGAATCGGTAGTAGGATCCCATGGTTATGGTAGCAGGAATCATAGGGGGCAAATGCTTGTCAACTTCCTCGAAAGGGAGGGGCTTTTCTTGATGAATTCATTTTTCAAGAAACAGCTCCAAAGGAAGTGGACATGGCAGAGCCCCGACACTATGACTAAAAACGAGATCGATTTCATCATAACGGACAAGAAGCGTATATTCAGAGACGTCTCTGTGATCAATAGGTTTAATACTGGAAGTGATCACAGACTCGTGCGAGGGTCTCTGAATATCGATTTCAAGCTTGAACGTGTCCGTTTGATGAAATCCAGGCTCCGACCAACCCTGCTCCAAACTATAGTGGGATCTGAAAAGTTCCAATCTAACTTGGAGAACCGATTCGCTGCCGTGGAAACCACAAATAGCGTTGACATTGACCAGGCCCTCGAGAATGTGGTCGGAATCCTCAGGGAGGAAGGTGTGAGATTTTGCGAATTGCGGCGTAGGGACAGGAAGTCGAAGTTTTCGGAAGAAACGCTCAAGCTCATGGAGAAACGACGTGAACACCCACCAGCCACTTCGTCAGAGTGGCATGCTCTAAACAAGAAAATTGGCAAACTTGTACGACACGATCTCCGATGCTCCAACACTCGTTCAATAGAACGAGCGATCGAGCAAAATCGGTGGAGCAGTCGTTTCTTCCGGGCCGGGGGTTCTTTCGGAAATTGAAAGCTTCTATAGTCAGCTGTACGCTACGCATGCATCTCAACCTGATCCCGAAAATGAGCAGTTCCGAGCTACATTAACACGCCACTTTACGGAAGACTTGCCAGAAGTCAGCCTGGACGAAATTGCGATGGCTCTCAAACAGCTTAAAAACGGAAAAGCCCCTGGAGAAGACGGTATTACGACTGAGCTCCTGAAATCTGGTGGTAAACCTGTAATGAAGGAGCTCCAGAGCATTTTCAATACTGTTCTTTTTGATGGGAGAACTCCAGAGGCGTGGAGTAAGAGTGTTGTCTTGTTGTTTTTCAAAAAGGGTGATAAAACTCTTTTGAAAAACTACCGACCCATTTCACTCTTGAGCCACGTCTATAAGCTGTTTTCGAGAGTCATCACAAACCGTCTTGCGCGAAGACTCGACGAGTTCCAGCCTCCCGAACAGGCCGGGTTTCGATCGGGATACGGCACCATAGACCACATCCATACAGTGCGGCAGATTATACAGAAAACAGAAGAGTATAATCGGCCCCTGTGCTTAGCGTTTGTGGACTATGAAAAGGCCTTTGACTCGATCGAAACCTGGTCTGTTCTGGAATCTTTGCAGCGATGCCAAGTCGATTGGCGATACATCCAAGTGTTGAGAGGTCTTTACAACGCCGCTACTATGGCCGTCCAAGTCCAGAACCAGCAGTCTAAACCTATTCCCTTGCATCGTGGTGTGAGACAAGGGGACGTTATATCCCCCAAATTGTTCACAAATGCATTGGAGGATATATTCAAGACGCTGGACTGGAAGGGGCGCGGCATTAATATAAACGGCGAGTACCTCTCACACTTACGATTTGCAGATGATATCGTTATCGTGGCGGAAACGCTGCAAGATTTGCAGCATATGCTGAATGGCCTAGCTGATTCTTCTCAACGCGTTGGTCTCCAGATGAACCTGGATAAAACCAAGGTTATGTTCAATGAACATGTAAGGCCGGAACCCATTGCAGTTCAAGGCAGTATTCTCGAAGTTGTTAAGGAGTATGTTTACCTCGGGCAAACTATGCAGTTAGGTAAAAACAACTTCGAGAAAGAAGCCAACAGAAGAATACAGCTGGGCTGGGCAGCGTATGGAAAACTGCGTCGGGTCTTCACATTGCCAATTCCACAGAGTCTAAAGACGAAAGTCTATAACCAGTGCGTCCTACCCGTCATGTCGTACGGTGCCGAAACGTGGACACTCACGGTTGGGTTGGTCCACAAATTTAAAGTCGCTCAACGTGCTATGGAAAGAGCTATGCTCGGGGTTTCTCTGAAAGATCGAGTTCGTAACGAGGTGATTCGACAGAGAACCAAAGTTATCGACATAGCCCACCGCATTAGCACGCTGAAGTGGCAATGGGCCGGCCATATAACCCGAAGAACCGATAACCGTTGGGGTAGACGAGTTCTTGAGTGGAGACCACGGATCGGTAAACGTAGCGTAGGACGTCCTCAGACTCGGTGGAGCGATGATCTGCGCAAGGCAGCTGGCAAGAGCTGGATGAGAGTGGCCGAGGATCGTGCTCAGTGGCGTGTCATGGGAGAGGCCTATGTCCAGCAGTGGACGAATACAGGCTGATGATGATGATGATGATGATTGAAAGAGCTCTAAGAGCTATTCTCAAGGTAGCTACTTGCCGCCCTTTCCTTTTCCCCACAAACCTCCTGTATAAATCCTGTGAAGTGCTAACAGTTCGACAGTTATTTGTAATGAGCACTGTACTAAAACAACACGCAGCACTTCCATACAGCACTGAATTTACTAAAAGGAGACGAAATGATATAGTTTGCCCTCAAAAAAGTACAAAACATGCTTTTACAGCAAAATTTTATATGTACCTCGGACCGCTACTCTATAACAGGCTAAATGAAAATGGGAGCATGTACTCCCTAAATTATAATAATTGCAAAAAATTCCTTAAGGAAACTCTACAAGCTATGTCCTATGAAGATACAGAGAAGTTATTACTTGTGCTAAAGTAAATATTGTAAGTTTTTTTGTTATCTTGGTTTTTTTCAATTAAGTTAAGATATTATAATTTTATACACCTTTTTACACATGTACCAATAAGTTTAAGATTTTGGTTTTTCAATTAGTTAGTGAGTTAAGATATTATAATTTTATACACCTTTTTACATATGTACCAATAAGATTAATATGAAATGTGATTATTTATTTTTAATCAATTAATGTTACCTCCTATCGCCTGAAACACAGGATTACCTAGTGCAGGGACAAACCATGAGTGAACATGACATAGATTTAAGAAAACTTGTATTTAATGTGTACCTTATATTTTTTTGAATAAATTATTATTATTATTATACCAAGTCGGACTACGAAGCAAGTAAAGTCCTTTTGGAAACCCACTTCCCAAACTGCAATCCCTCTGAGGACAGAACCTGGGCAAGTGAGCCAAGGCATATACCAAATGACCAAGACTGGGCCAGAGCCCACACCATAGTAACGACAGAGAGAATAAAATGGGCAATAAAGACTTTTAAACCATATAAATCCGCAGGCTTGGACGAAATCTTCCCAGCCCTGCTACAATAGGGAGTAGACGTCCTAACGCCATGGCTGACCGTCATCTTCCAAGCCTGTATAGCACAGAAATATATACCACTTGCATGGCGAGAGGTGAAAGTCATTTTCATCCCCAAACCAGGCAAACCCGATAACACACAACCCAAGGCGTACAGACCAATAAACCTGTCATTTTTCCTACTGAAAACTCGCGAGAGACTCTGTGATCGACATATTCGGGACGGACCTCTTCGGGAGCGGCCAGTTCACAAACAACAACACGCGTATTCCACAGGAAAATCAACGAAAAGAATCTGCCTAGTGTGATCTCCAAGATCGAATGTGCAGTGGACCACAAATGCTCTTCTCTAGCTGTCTTTATTGATATAGAAAGCGCTTTTGACATAACCTAGCATCAACGCAGCCCTCGAGGAACACGGTGTGGACTCGACCCTGCGTCGATGGATCACAAACATGCTCCGACTGAGTGCCGTACAATTTACGGTAAACGACACCACTAGAGCCATGGTAGCGAAGGGCCCTCTCACCGCTACTATAGAACCTCGTAGTAGACAGCCTCATCAAACGTCTTAATAGCAGAGGCTACTACACGGTGGGCTATGCTGATGATCTGACCATAATAATAAATGGAACACACGAAAAACACTATGCAACCTTATGCACCAAGCCTTGAGGATAGTAGAAGACTGGGGCAAGGAATACAAACTAGCAGTGAACCCTACCAAAACCGAACTCGTCCTCTTCACAAAGAAAAGAAAGCTGGCAACGTTACAGTTACCAAGCTTCTTTGGTACTACACTAAGTCTATCGACTGAAACCAAATACCTGGGTATCTTTTAGGACAAACAGCTGAAATGGGCGAAACACACTGATTACATCACCATAAAAGCCAGTATAGTCCTATGGCAATGTAAGAGACTACTCGGGAGAAATTGGGGCATATGCCCCAAAATCACCTACTGGCTATACACCACAGTTATCCGGCCAATCATCACATACGGCTCTTTAGTTTGGTGGCACAGGACCAATCTAAGTACGACACAAAAGGATCTCGAGAAACTACAAAGATTTGCCTGCGTAGCAATCACCGGCAGGATGAGAACTTCCTCCACTGCCGCCTTACAGGTGATGCTGGGGCTACCACCTCTACACCTCGTCATACGAGAGGGGGCGGCCAAAGCGACTTTCAGACTCGAAGTATCCGGCACTTTAAGCAACGATTCCAGAATCAAACACACACACATCAGAGTAGATGCTATTAAAGAACAGCCTATGATCACCCATCGACAGAACCCTGAAGTCCCATTGCTTCCAAAAACACTACAACATCGAACTCACAGCGGAGTTGTGTGACTACTCAGGTACAAAAGAGCTAAGAATCTACACTGATGGATCAAAAACCGACGACGGGACAGGTTTCGGGGTGTTCTACGACGACCTAAATATAAAAATATCCTAACCACTTGGTATGCTCAACTCTGTATACCAAGCAGAGTGTGTAGGTATTATCCAAGCGACACACGCTATAGAGGCCAGAGAGGTAACGAATACCAATATTCGAATACTTTAAGACAGTGCCTCAGTTCTCCAATCCCTAAACAGTAATCAGATCACGTCGAGACTAATACTAGAACGCCATAATGCCCTAGAAGGAATCACGGTACTAAACCACAACACGGTAACACTACAATGGATCAGAGAACACAGTGGATCCCTGGGGAACGATGCGGCGAATGAACTTGCCAGAAGAGAATCTAGCACAAAACCCGACGGACCCGAACCCATTGTGCCCATTCCTTTCAAGCAACTAGGAAACTGGTTAAAGGATCACACTCGAACACAAGTGGAAAAATGGTGGACCTCGACACCAGGGTGTAGGCAGTCCAAGGAAGCTATGCCATCCCTTGACACAAAGCTGACCAGGCGCCTTCTGCGTCTGGACAGGGATGGCCTGCGTCTGCTGGCGGGGACCATCACTGGACACTGTTCACTGAATAAACACTTCCAAACTCTAGGAATCACTGATAGTCTCCTGTACAGAGCATGCATGGATGCGGAGGAAACGGTGGCCCATGTGCTGCTTGAGTGCACCGGTGTCACCAAGATTCCCGAGGAAACCCTGGGAACACCAAGATCCCTTGCGGATGCCCTGAGAAGACCCGGAAGTGTGAGCTGCTTCTGGAGGGAGGTGGGCTGGTTGGAGTAACGGCCACTATGGTTCACGCACAATGGTCCACTTAAAGGACTAAGTGCGGAAACCTAAACCCCATAATGAAGAAGAAAGAAGTTGTTTCGTTTGAGTACTTCATGGAAAGTACTCTTGCGCCGGGAGCTGTTTTGTTGGTGTAAAATCTCGATGAATCCCTTGGACGCAAACAAGTGTTAGAAAAAAGACATCTGAAATTAGACGTATATCTTAAATTGATTGGCAGATCAATAGGTATTTAGTCTAGTTTTAGACTATCCATTTTCGGTCATTATCGGCCTAGGCTTTATAAACTATAATGGGATCTACCCAGTTACTGGGTAATACGCTACCCCTTGATTAGACTGGTGGTCAGACTTTCTAACGCCTGTCAAAGATCTGCATATGACAGCGGGGACCGACGCCGACGGCTTAACGTGTAATGATGGTCACGCATCAAGAGGTTGGTTGCTATTAAGTTGGTATGTATGGGATAATCTTTGGAACCACTGATCCGAATCCGAAAATACTTTCACTAACAGAAAGCTACACTATCCCCAAACGGCTACATTTGAAAGTCCAAGTTCCGAAGGGTTAATTTTCGAACAAATCGGGAGCCGCGAGCAAAAGCTAGCGCATTCATAAAATACGCAATATTTTTATACCTAGGTACAATTTATTGAGGAAGCAAAAGCATGAAGGAAGGTTATTAATTAAAAAATATGAGCAAAAAAACTGGAACTCACCTCGCAGACATTGTTGCAATTAAATAAATATGCAAAATGCTCCGGTTATATATCGAACTACCTACCTATTTAATTTCACGTGCATGATGCTATTTAGTTTACTTACAAGTATAATACTTGCAAGTATCGATATACCTTTTAACGATAGATTAGGTAGTGTATTTTTGTTTGAATTTAGCGTGAAAAATTAATGCATTTCTTGTACCTATTTCGTAGTAGCTTCTACATGCAGAATGCGAGCAGGTGACCTAGACCTATACTAAACCATTTAATTTTCCCGAAAAGCTAGTTTTACACATCCGTACATAAATTCACGCCTTTTACACATGGGTGCAGGCAGAAACTACAGAACACCACGTGCGATCCTTAAAAAACTAAAAGCTAATTTAAAGCCGATTAAAAATTGTTGGCATTAGTCACCTGATCGGTTTTATAGAACAGAAAAAGCACGAGTGCGAATGTTCGGTGTGACTGCAATTTGTACAAGTTTGCACAAACAAGCAAACTTGTACAAATCGGATCAAATGATAGGATCACATTCGGTGTATCTGACGAAGCTCTTACTCTAAAAACTTTAATAGCTGAATATGTTTTTTGTAAAAACCTTCTTGTACTTGAATTTAGTGACCCTCCTTCCTACAGTTTTATTTCGTCATTATTTCAGTTGAAAAAACGCTCTGAACTGGACACATTTCAGCTTCCGAAAGCGTCATCAAAGCCGCTGGTTTTTTGCTTCTGGCATCTAGCAGATTTCTGCGACCTTCACGAGCTCATCGGTCCACGTTACGGAATACGTAGTGGTACTTGGTCTTGGTTTTGAAATATCGACGTTCAATTTTATTGAAGTTACTTAGTTTTAAATAAAAAACTTTGATGCAACTTTTTAAGTTGTGGCATTCCGCATAGATGCTTGTCATATGTTTATTTTACATTGCAACTAGAAGTTATTAGGAGATTACCAACATAGGCTAACCAGAAAAAATACCTATTGAAGATGCCAACTCAAAAACAACTTAAGTTTACAAAAGCCATTTCAATATTGTGTAATTTAATCAACATAGTGAAAGTAGCAGTGGCCCAGTCGAATCGAGCAGCACAGCATTACTTGGTGTAATTTAATCCAACCCGCACTGGGCCCGCGTGGTAGATTACAGCCCATTGCTGTCATAAAGAAGAGGCCTGTGAAGAAAAGCAGTGGGAATATTACAAAAGCTGATTATGCCTATATAGAGAGTAAGTAGGTCCTTAGCAAAGGCGAAATGTACTTGTTCTCCCCCCTTTATTTTACGGATGGAAAATCAAACCCATCCATGTTCCTTCTTAGCCCATTGTGTTCCAGGGCCACGGTATCTCTTTTGAACAGTCCCGCAGCTCTGGCAGGCATCGGCCCTCTCGGACCCCTTCCGATTTGCTGACATCTCTTTGAGGCGCGCGTGGAACACAAACGCGCCGTCGACACGGCCTGTCCTCATAAGACGGACGGACGGTGAGCTAGCCCATTACTCACCGCCCACAGGCACTTGTTCTCCCCCTCAGTGGGATTTTTTTTATGTTCTGGAACTTGTATTTGTAATGGTATGGACCATTTACAAATACAAGTTTTACTGATAACACTTTATTTTAAATACCGCCACGATGCCGGTACTAATCAATGCATCCATCAACACAATGTTTTGAGTGCGTAACATTTGGTCCTACCGAAAAACGTGAACTTAACCCCAAAAAAAAAGTCGTTTTTTGCGTGGAGTTACTTAGTTCCAAGTATGTACAGAAAAAGTACAGTTTCACGGCTTCTTGAAGGGTCCGTTTACACCTTGTATGTTAATCGATACATTATCTGTATCTATTATATTCACATCACTATGTACTATTGGTAAAAACTCGTGTTGTGGGTAGCTATTGCACGTGAAACTTAATTAGCCATGGTAATATTAATTATCATATTTGCCTGAACAAAAAAACTGCCTAGTCATTTTATTAATTTCATATGCAACTTTGCACAGTTGTGAATTAATTAATTAGTTGCCATACGGAGGTTCCAAAAAAACGTGACTTATAGCAGATGAAAATATTTTGTACATTTTTGGAACACTATGCACTGTTACCAATCAATATAGGAAAATTTAATTTTATTACTTTCTTTAAGTGGGGATTAGCCTAGTTGTGTGAGGAGCTCGTGCCTAAATAATAACAGCCGCACGGGTCGATCTTTAAGGTTAAGCCGTGCTTGCCGAGGTTGGTCCGTGGATAGGTGACCATAATTACATACTGAGTTTCCTCCGTGCCTCAGAAAGCACGTTAAGCCGTTGGTCTCGGCTGTCATTTTTAGATCTCCGACAGTCGTTACGAGTAGTCAGAAGCCAGAAATGTGACATCCAGTCTTACCAAGGGGTATCGTATTACCCAGCTACTGGGCTTTGAAGGTCAGATAGGCAGTCGCTCCATGTAAAATATTGGTACTCAGCTGCATCCGGTTAGACTGGAAGCCGACCCCAAGATAGTATGGGAAAAGGCAAGGCAGATGATGAGCCAAGTTGTGTGACCGTCGGACTACAAAGTTATAAGTCTCAAGTTGAACCCAAGACACGCACCTCTAATATTTCTGATCCATGTGCGTATCACTTGCATATTGATATTACTATCAGTTGCTTTGGTGAAGGAGAACATCATGAGGAAACCAGCATGCCTGAGAAATATATCTCGACGGCATGTAAAAGCCAAGTCAGAAGCCCATGGACGGTATAAAAACTCTGATACCAGGCTACTAACCACACACTAAAGAAGAAATATACCGTCTGTTTAATAACCCGTTGGGAGATAAATAAAATTGGACTGTATTTTGATATAGGCTTGGTATAATGCCGATTAAATTTACATTAGGGAACTGTCCCGAACAAACATAAAATGATTTAATAAGGCGTATGAGAGGTCGTCCGTCCCGGTGGTGTCCGAGGAAGCGAGTGTCCGCAGGCCGGCCGGCGCCGCCGCCCGCAGCTCCCCTCGCTCGCCGATGATGTTGACGATGACGCGTAGATCGGTCACGTCGCTTGCGCGTGTCGCCTGCGCGTTGTTGGGTGCGATTCCCAACACCGTCTTTTATTAACTTGTTTTACACGAAACTGGAAAAGTAGAGCAAACCCCATAATGTACTGTCAAAGTCAAAGACAACGTCACGAACTATGTGCCACCTTCTATCTTACTCTCTGTACCCAAACCACGCAGTCCAAGTAACTAATGCACTACCACCGAGAAAGCCGTGATAGTAGCAAAGTTTTGGACTACCAAAAGAAATACTGTCTTGCTAACACGAAATATACAGATAATAAGTACTAGGCAAACTAGCTGTGAACCATCAAAGACATCATAATCTTTCAGCCACTATTCCACGTTATTTGGGGTCGGCGCAACATTTATTTGTCTTCCAGTCACGTTATCATTTACTCCTTCATATCATTCCTGACACAATCTATCCATCTTTTCCTTGGTCTTCGAAGACATAAACCATTTTAAAAGTTACAAATTCAGCAGGATACTCTAATAGTCTTCTATTACTGAAACTCCCGAATAAATTGGGGTTAAGTTAATTATAGTTTAATTGTTATTTGTCGTAGGGTCCCAGCAGCTAAGAATAAAGCACTTTATCACCTGACGTGGGCGTTGTACAGGTAAGCTACGGAATTGCAAATTGGTAGGATCGATAGCTTCTTCACGAGGAGCTCGTGGCTAAATAACAACCGCACGGGTCGATCTTTAAAGGTTAAGCCGTGCTTGCCGAGGTTGGTCCGTGGATGGGTGACCATAATTACATACCGAGTTTCCTCCGTGCCTCGGAAAGCACGGTAAGCCGTTGGTACCGGCTGTCATTTGTAGATCTTTGACAGTCGTTACGAGTAGTCAGAAGCCAAAAGTATGACATCCAGTCTTACCAAGGGGTTTCGTATTACCCAGTTACTTGGTTGTGGAGGTCAGATAGGCTGTCGCTTCATGTAAAATACTGGTACTCAGCTGCATCCGGTTAGACTGGAAGCGGATCACAAGATAGTTTGGGAAAAGGCTAGGCAGATGATGATGATAGCTTCTTCACGACTAGTCACATCTTTAGTCTGGTCAGTGTAGACTGAAATTCGGTATCTAATGGGTGGCCATTAGATACCCAATTTCCACTGTGCCTCGGAAAGCATGTTAAGTCGTTGATCCTGGCTGTCATTTTTAGATATTTGACAGTCGTTACAGATAGTCGCGTAGCGTAGTAGCTGGCAAATCTAACAACCAGTCTTACGAAAGGGTATCGTTTTCATCATTTCATCATTTCAGCCCGAAAGACGTCCACTGCTGGACATAGACCTCCTCCATGGAGGGAGGGCTTTGCCGTAATCGCCACGCTTGGCAGGCGGGTTGGCGATCGCAGTACTGTTGTTACAAAAGCACAGAGAACGCTGCTGCCCATTTTCTGGTAAGTCCCTTAGTCGCCTCTTACGACACCCACGGGAAGATATGGGATGGTGCTATTCTTTACGTCCGACACCACACAGAACAACACATAACAACAGGTATCGTTTTACCTAGTACTAACTGGGGTGTGGAGGTGATATAGGCAGTCGCTTCATGTTATATTCTGATATTTATCTGCATTCGCTTAGACGTGACAATAATTATTGAAATTTGCACTTTACTGCTAAACTGTTAAATCTGATTTCTGAGCTGCGTGTTTAACTTGATCAGTATTCAAAACACAAAACAAAATGTAGGGTCACATTGTAATTAAACTTAAAACATTGGTCCACTCATTGTTTGCAAGGGTCGCCCCTAAAAGGGGCATTACCCTGCATAACGTTGAGAATCAATTAATGCTTTACCAACAACATAAAAAGAGTCGGTTTTCTATTGAATTAACAAGCGAATTGTCATTAAACCAATAGTGTGTGCGTTATTGGGAGGTACATGTTTGCTTAGGATCGTCCCCGATGTAATGGCGCCGCTTGGTATTCATGAAACCCTGGTCCATTGGCTACAATTTATTAATATTGCACGCTGATACTCGTTTCGTTTAAACTGTATTAACTTTGTTTGGTTTATGCGTACTGGAAAATTATGTGACTCGGTTTTTGTTTAAGTTCGTGACCGCTAAAATTCTACTTAAAACCTGCAAAGTCGTCTAACTTTGCAGGTTTAGGTGTGCTACGTCACCTATGATATTTTTTTTGATAAAATAGGCCCAAAAGGCGGAAAATATTAAAAAAAAACCGTTTTTCATTATTTTTTGAACGTAACTGCTAAGCATTTCGTCCTCAGTTCGAATCACGGGTCGGATAAAGTGTTATTGTTTTTTTCCATCAAGAATTTCTCAGTAACACCGACGGAATGCCCGGTAGATGGCAGTAGACTCGCCCCCTACTACATGGGACTTAAACATAACTGACGGTGTACGTACTATTAGATACACCTCTGCCCTTCGGGGATTACAGGCGTGATCTCATTTCAGCCCAAAAGACGTCCACTGCTGGGCATAGGCCTCCCCCAAGAGTTGCCACATTGACATTTTGGAGGGTTTTGCCATAATCGCCACGCTTGGCAGGTGGGTTGGCGATCAGCACAGAGAACGCTACTGCCCATTCTCTGGTAAGTCCCTTAGTCGCCTCTTTCGACACCCACGGGAAGATATGGGATGGTGCTATTCTTTACGTCCGATACCAAACAGAGCGTGATCTATAGTTAAAAAAAACCGGCCAAGTGCGAGTCGGACTCGCACACAAAGGGTTCCGTACCATTATTTATAAAAACGACCAAAAAAATAACTTTTTTGTATGGGAGCCCACTTTAAATATTGATTTTATTCTGTTTTTAGTATTTGTTGTTATAGCATCAACAGAAATACATAATCTGTAGAAATTTCAACTGGATAACTATCACGGTTCATGAGATACAGCCTGGTGACAGACGGACGGACGGACGGACAGACGGACGGACAGCGAAGTCTCAGTAATAGGGTCCCGTTTGACCCTTTGGGTACGGAACCCTAAAATAACAAAGTCATGGGGTATTCACCAACAAGCACCAGGGAAGCATTGTAGGCTGATGAAGCTAGAGAGAAATATGAAAAACTAGTCACCACGTCGCTAGGTAAGTGGTGGATCGTCGGACTGCCAACATATAGGTCACGAGTTCGAACCCAATACACGCACCATTGATTCTTCGGATTCATGTGCGTATTGTATTAATGACTTTCTTTGGTGAAGGAAAACATTTTGCGTAAACAAGCATGCCTGAGAGATATTTCTCGACAGCATGTTTTTTCATGTCAGAGGAAAATGTGCGGTATAAAAACTCTGAAACCAGGTTAGGTATACGTATACACGAAAAAGAAGAAACTTTAAAATCCATATGAACACAAGCCTCATAATAAAATAAAAGACTTTAGTACAAAACCAGTAAATTCCCATTTTAATTTAATAAAAAGCTCTGAACACTCACGTAGTAAAAAATACATTCCCTTTTAAGGACACAGCACACATATCAACTCGGAAAGGGATCGTCACCGTATCAACTCGAGCCATTCAGTATTCTTTGTATGGTGCTACTGCATCGCTAACTAATCCTTTTCCGAGTTGATATGTGTGCTATGTCCTTTAGCCTTAGGTACATTATATGATTTACGCGAGAAATTAATAGTTAAGCTATTTGGAATCTTGTGCGTATGTTTCTACGTTACATATTTGCAAAGCGGAGTAGTAATTAGATGTTTAGTTTGGTCGTAATTAGTGTTTATTTAAAAAGAGTGTTAATAACTGAATTTTGTACAATATAGATTATTTAACTGTTGGTTATTATTTGCTAATTAAGTAGCTACACTAATTACAGGTACATTGGTTTAAATACTAAAATATACAGCTTTAGGAAATACTGTCACAGTGTAAATTTATCTCGTTAAGACTTTTGTATCTACAGTAGTGTCATCTAGCATCAAATCAAATCAAAATATTTTATTTTACATAGGCCTACATGGGCACTTATAAAACATCGACAAAAGAGGCACGGTTCGGGTTAGTCGTTTCCTATGGAGAAGAACCCGCAAGAAACTCCATGGTTACTCTTTTAAAATCATTTGGTTCTACAATATTTGGATGTTACAGCGTTAGTACTTAAGTATGAGGGGACAGCGTAGGCCCGACAATAAGTCGTCGCTTACTACAAAAAGTAGAAAAAGATAATGGTGAAAAAAAATAAAAATCCGCATCATCATTTTCCTGCCCTTAACTCAATTAATTTTGGGGTCGGCACAGCATGGCTTCTCCTTCCATGCTTCATTACTCATCATCTCTGCAGTCACCTCCTTCCTAGCTCTACACATAAAATCCTAAAATCGTTGAACTTTTTACTAGTCTTTTTAGTTATTTTTTATCCATTCCCATAATGAAAGTATTTGCTGAGAAAACTAAAATATTTATTTGAATACAATTTCTCAGAACAATTTCACAAATGTTTACCAACAGTGCATCCCTGACGAATTCAGTCAAGCGCAAAAGATCCAGTTTTTTTTCTTTAACTCCTGTATCAAATATTTTACTTGGAGTTGAATATGCAGCCTTGTCTAAATCACATGCCATGCAAGGTTCCACAGCATCTATTTTACCTAGAATAGACAGTTCGACTTAGCCCAACTTCGACAAACAGATAAAAGCTAGAATTCCAGTTGGTTGAGCAGCATTCCTGAGCTAAATTCCTCACTTCTTATCGCGCTAGAGTTTGCGAGTTATGTCTTTTGATGCGGCAATATACAGCCAATGCGGAAAAAGAAGACGAGGAAACTGAATTTGTACTACTTAAATAGCGATAAGCATATTGAACATTGCTGAGATTACCTATAAAAAAACAGGAGGAGCAACGATTATCATGTCTTCGATGTGATTTCAGCGGCCATCAACGTAACCTAAACATAAATTTGGACTCATCCATGAATTATGGCCACCCTAATATTTAAACTAAAATCATCGAAATACATAGTTGCTATCATAATAATCAACTTTGCATTGAGCACTTACTTGTGTAATTACTTACTAGTATATAGTTTAAGTAAGCTGAGTAAAATATGGCACTATAGGTACAATAAAACAATACCTACCACGTATCTCCTGCATATTCCTATGAATTAACCAACGTATATCAAACTTCGTCTCCGCTACAAAGCAAAATGGCAGGGTTGGGTTGCACCAATCAATGTTCCAAACTCTGCCACCTAGTCAACACCTAAACACATACGCTACCCACGACCTGGCGTCATGATATTCATAGTTGACCGAGTACGAGTAACTTCCTTTGTGAAGTTTATCCGCATTGGGTTAACATTAGTAGTGACAGTCCGTTTGTGAAACGTTAAACTTTGTTTGGAGAGTAAACGAGCTGCGTCTAATAAATTCCTTTAAACTGAGTTCAGTTCGAGGTATAGAGGGTATTTGCATTTAGTCGTGGTTAAAACCGTTAAAGCTCTGACGAAATACATGGAAAAAAAACGCGTTTTTCGGTAAATTATAGAAACAGATCAAACACAAAAATCTTGATAAAACATGAAGCGAAAAAAATACGAAAGAAGTAAAATAGCACGAACATCGCAATAACGATAAATAAAAGGAAACATTGCCATTCTCCCAAATTATCGTCACTCGCCAAAACATGGCTAAAGTTCTTTGAATTTCACCTAATTTAATTAACGATTGTTCAAACTAAGTTTGTAAAGAATCATTTGAATTGCAAACGAACTTAGTGATTTTCGTTTTGATTCGTTACTTTAGACGAACAACGAGGGAAGTAATTATTGATTAATTATACGGGTATAAATTGCGTGGTACTTGTGTTCATGTCCTTTGTACTCACTTCATTAGTGTTAAAGTCGTTTTTGACTGCACCTGGAATTTCAGTGCGAGATGTATAAACCTTACTTGACACTGATCTTTGACTGCATTAAGAGGGAAAAGAGCCTGCGAGAAAATTAAAAAATAGTTATTTAAAGAAACTATTGGCGTCGCTCTGCGAATGCCTGCCGAGATCGACGTTTCATATTCCTCTTTTTTCTCTTCAAAAACTAGGACGATTCAAATATTTTTGAGCGTAAAATTTTAATATAGTATATAAGAGTATATAATAAAGAGTAGAGTATATAAGTTTAGGTTCCTATCAATTTATTATATGTTAAAAACTTTTCGAATTTGTCTGGTAGTCCTCTAATCACGGCGGTAAATGTAGTGTATGTAGATATCATTATATCGCACTACAAACCGATTACAGTACTGTGACGTTGCCTCGGGCGCGCACGTCGCACGTTTATAAATACCGGTCAGAGTAGTGGGGCGGGGAGTCGTTGTCGAACTGTCGGCCTGTGCGGTGGCGTGTTGGCGAGTCAACTATTAGTGTACATAATTGTGCATATTTTACATTGGCGACGAGGAGAAAACCGTAAGTTTTATATTTTTATAAAAAAAAAAGAAAAAGTAGTCTCCTACAGTTAGATAATTAATTGTATTTCGGAAAGAAATATTTAAAATATTAATACATTAGAATCTTTCATTGGACTTATTAACTGTAAATAAATAATTTTGTGAAGGCTGAAACAAAAAGTGGTTCGTTAATGTATTGTTTTGCAACATAACATCACGCTAGTGTTCCCCAAGGGGGTAATCAGAGATGTGTGATGCAACCACGTTTCACCAATAACGTAGAGCATGCCTGTTACCATTAACCGGGCGCCAGGGAGGTTCCTTATGGAGAAACTCAGTGACACTGCCTGACCTGGGAGTCGAAACTGGGACCTCATGTTTAGTTATTTGATTTGTGCTACATGATTAGTAAATGAAATAGCAGTAGAATATATCTACTGGTCATTAAATTGACAAGTCATCAGAGAATGACGGTAATAGCAGTATAATATACCTACTGGTCATTAAATTGACAAGTCATCAGAGAATGACTAACAGCAGGAGAATATACCTACTGGTCATTAAATTGACAAGTCATCAGAGAATGACTAACAGCTGGAGAATATACCTACTGGTCATTAAATTGACAAGTCATCGGAGAATGACTAACAGCAGGAGAATATACCTACTGGTCATTAAATTGACAAACCATCAAAGAAAATTTGGTCAACAGTAGTGGTACTTTGGATGTACATACTGGTCATTAACATGCCAAATATTTTAACTGGGCAGATTAGTGCAAACCCTTTATATAATGGTTCCAGGTAATTTATTAATAACATGAGTTCTCAACTCACGTTAGAGAAATTTGATTGTGAGGGTGAACCTTCAACAGTAGGAACGAGACGGGAACGCTGGAAGCGGGCACTATTGATCTACCTGGAAGCTGCTGGAATTGAGAGTAGTGCGAAGAAACGTGCTTCGCTGCTACATTTTGGTACTAGAATTACAGGAAATATTCTATAATATACCAGATGCAAATATATCACCAGCAGATGAAGTGGATGTCTTCGGAGTGGCTATAACCAAACTCGACGCATACTTTCTACCCAAACAAAGTAAGATCTATGAACGTCACCTTTTTAGATTGATAAAACAAGAGGCAAATGAAAATTTTGAAAAATTCCTAGTACGGCTTTGGCAATAAGCTGACAAATGTCAGTTTAAGGACAAAGACGATCATATAATCGATCAAATTACAGAAAAGTGTTCCTCTAAAGAGCTTAGAAAGAGAATTATACAAACAGGAGACGCAATAACACTAACAAATACAATTGTCGAAGCAAATACTCTTGAAGCTGTAAGTCGACAAATAGAAGAATTTGGAGAAAGCAGCACATCAACTGAAAACATAAACAGAGTGAATAACAGGAAAACAAGATAAGAAGTGGAAAAGAAACACTGGATGTGGAAGATGTGGGAGCTCAGGATACGCGTCTCAAGACAGCAAATGCCCAACAAAAGAAAAAGATTGCCACAAATGTGGGCCTAAGGGACATTTTGGACAATTCTGCAGGACAATTACACGAGACAGAACGAATAAAAGGAAATATGAGGGAAACAACAACAAATAAAACGAAAAAAAAGAATGAAAAGAGATAACAAAAGAAACGACACAAACCATATAGATCAAACAGAGCCCGAAGACATACAATATGTGTTCAAAATCGATGATGGCAGTGTATTAGATTGCCATATTGGCGGAATGAAGGTTAAAATGTTAGTAGACTCTGGGTGTAAATGCAACTTGATCACAAACAAAACCTGGGACAATATCAAACAAAATAAGGTAACGTAGCCAAACAGTTGCAATAAGACTTTTTATGGTTATGGAAGTAAGAAGCCCTTGACCTAAAAGGATCATTTGATGCAAATATAAAAATCGCTGGTAGATCAGAAAATGCAACTTTTTACGTCATCGCTGATGGAACCAGAGATCTGCTTGGGAAAGAAACTGCCATGGCTATGGTTTTCTTAAAATTGGATTAGAAATCGACCAAATGGAAACTAAGACAGAGTTTTCCAAATTCAAGGATGTTTTAGTGGAGGTACCAATCGATGAGAAAGTACAACCAGTTTCTCAACCATTAAGAAGGATCCCCATACCACTGGAAGAAAAAGTTGAAATAAAATAAAAGAACTGTTGGAGAAAGACATTATTGAGGAAGTTCAAGGATCCTCAAGATGGGTATCACCAATAGTGCCGGTTTTGAAAAATACTGGAGATGTTCGCATTTGCGTAGATATGAGGCGGGCCAATAAAGCAATTCTACCTGAAAATCACCCATTGCCCAATATGGACAAGCTTCTAAAAATTTAAAGTGCGAAGTACTTTTCAAAACTGGACATAAAAGATGCGTTTCACCAGATTGAATTACATCCCGACTCTCGACACATTACAACCTTTATTACAAGTAAAGGCCTGTTCAGATACAAAAGGCTAATGTTTGGAATATCCTGTGCCCCGGAAATTTTTCAAAAAACCCTAGAACGAATGTTATTGGGAGGGATGTAATGGCACTATTAATTTTATAGATGACATTTTGGTATATGGAAAAAATTTGAAGAACATGATCGAAGATAAGAATCAGTAATTAAAACTCTGGAAGAAAATAATGTGGTACTGAGAAAGGACAAGTGCATTTTCATGGAAGAAAAGGTTCAATTTTTAGGACACGAATTATCACAGAGGTGTAAAACCATTAGATAAGTACGTGACAACTAGTCAAGAATTTCGTCCACCTATGAATATAGGTGAGCTTCAGAGCTTCTTGGGATTAATCAACTATGTTGGAAAATGGATCCCTAATTTGGCCACAACTACAAAACCATTAAAAGAACTGCATAAGAAGAAACAGACCAAAACCACAGAATTAAAAAGTATTTGGGGCAGTAAACAGGAATTTGCATTTAACGAATTAAAATTGGCCTTATCTAATATTCCTACTCTAGGATACTATGACGTCAAAGATCGGACTATAGTAATAGCAGATGCTAGTCCGTTAGGACTAGGAGCAGTATTAGTTCAAATTAATGATCATGAACCTCGCATTATTGCGTATGGTCACCGGACACAAACAGACTGAAAGGCGATATTGCCAGACAGAAAAAGATGCCTTAGCTCTGGTCTGGGCTGTGGAACATTTTTATGTTTTTCTGTTTGGAAAAGAGTTTGAATAGGTGACCGACCATAAACCACTAGAAGTTATATTCGGTCCTAAATCAAAACCATGTGCAAGGATAGAAAGGTGGATACTACGCCTTCAAGCATATGCATTTAAAGTAATATACAAACCTGGCAAAGAAAATATAGCAGATAGTTTATCAAGATTGTTGACACCAAGTTGTTGAAGGAAGCATGCCAATAGCAGTTTCACTGGAAGAAATTATGGAGGCATCAAAGCAAGACAAGGAAATATTAAAAGTAAGTGAAGGCCTTTATAACAACAAATGGGATGAAGAGGTAAAAAATTACAAAATCTTCCAAAACGAATTATGCTTTTACGACGGAGTTTTATTGAGAGGCACTAGAATTGTTATTCCAAAAACATTGCGCAGTCAGGTTCTGACAGCTACTCACGAAGAACACCCAGGAATAGTCCTAATGAAGGCGAGACTAAGAACCACAGTATGGTGGCCAAGACATGACAAGGAAACTGAGAATTTGGTCAAATGCTGCAAAGGCTGTACATTAGTATCAGCTCCAAAACCTCCAAACCCATTGAAACGACGGGCATTACCATGTGAACCTTGGGTAGATACTTGTATTGATTTGTTGGGCCCTTTACCACGCAGCGATTACATATTAGTAATTGTTGATTATTTCAGTCGATACAAGGAGGTAAAGATTTGTCGTAATATTACCAGTGGCGACATAATAAAATCTCTAAAAGAGATTTTTGCAGACTTGGTAACCCGATGACGATAACAGCTGATAATGGCAGACAGTTCTGCAGCGAGGACTTCAAAAAAATTCTGTACTGAAAGGAATATAGTTTTGCATAATACGATACCATAGTGGCCTCAACAGAACGGAGAAGTGGAACGTCAGAACCGAGACATTCTAAGGGGAAAAAAATTGCCAATTTGAGCGAAAAAACTGGCAAGAAGCTTTGTTACAGTATTTGGCTATGTATAACAGTACCCCGCATAGTGTTACAGGTAAAACTCCTACAGAATTATTTTTCAAACTGCAATACCGTGACAATATACCTATGGCAGGAGACATCACACATACACATAAACCAGAAGATTCAGCTGTTAGAGACAGAGACCAAGAAAAGAAAGAAACTGGGAAAGAATATACAGATAAGAAAAGAAGAGCTCGTGAATGTCAACTAGTGCTTGGGGATAAAGTTTACGTTAAGAATAGGGTCAAAGATAAACTTAGCCTAAATTATGACCCAACTTCCCATACTGTAGAAAAGAGTAAAGGTGGAGATATAAGTGTTTGAAACGATATAACAGGGAAGATATCACGAAGAAATGTAGTTCATTTGAAGAAAGTTGAAGGCCAATGGGAAGTTATAAGTGACCAAAATAAATAAATTAACATAGGAGAAGATATAAATGAATCAGAAAATGAAATAGAATAAGAGGAAGGGTAAAAGGAAACTTTAAACTAAATCATAGTATAATGATTTACTAAATATTATTGTGCTGTGATTTTGTTATGCCAGAGATGCTCAATGTCTTATGGTTTGGGTTACATAAAACTTGTTAAAACAAGGAAGGGATGTAGTGTATGTAGATATCATTATATCGCACTACAAACCGATTACAGTACTGTGACGTTGCCTCGGGCGCGCACGTCGCACGTTTATAAATACCGGTCCGAGTAGTGGGGCGGGGAGTCACACTCTCCGCCTGACCGCCGCCGCGTACGGACGTGCCGCTACCTGCTCGCATTCCCGCTCGCTATCAGTGTGTGTCATCGGTTCGTCGCTTCCCAGTGTCGTGACGTCATCAGTAGTCCCTTGACTACACCCCCGAACAATTGTTGTCTTTTTATTAAGACAGCACTTGCTCATTTTGCTTCGGATATTATTCCGATTTAACTTCCTTTGCCCCATCAGGGAAAAGTCCTCAGTTTCGAGGTTCTTGGTGGGAAACCTAACGGTGCCAACGAAACCAAGAGAGGGTGGTGACCCAATCCGCCCGCCTAATCCCTTCAGGATCTAGGTGAAAAAATTGGGCTCCGTCGCGAACGTGTGTGTCGCCGATTTACTGTGCTAGTGTTTCCCGTTTCAACAAGTTCCTGAAAGCAAAGTTCCCTGGACTGGAGTTGGAGTTGCTACCAAGCCCGGATCCTCGGACTGTGGCTGCGGGAAGGTTGAAGCGTGTGAGTCGCTGGACCCAGTAAATTCCCTTCATAATTGTGCAAGGAATTAGGTTGTTAGGCTGTTTAGGCGCGGAGCTTCACTCAATGTCCGTTAACTTTTAACCGACAAAATGTCGTCCTTAGACGAGAAGGAAAAAGCGCTTTTGCGGTTTTTCTTCCGCGTCTTCACGACCGACCCAAATTTTGAAAAGTATGGGTCAGAAATTGCTGCCATTCAGCAAACCAGCAATAACGTCACTGACTTCAGTGACGCGCTCGACAGCCCTTTGTCGCCGCCGCCTGCCGACAGAGGCTTACCGCCAGCCGTTGCCGCCGCGATTAAGGCTACTTCAAGACCCAAAGTTGTGAAACCCATTGTTTCACAAACAAAGGTCCAGCCCGCACCTGCGTCCATTGTTCCCGTTTCTGGGAACATGGGCAAAAGCTCACCGCCAGCCGTCGCCGCCGCGATTCCGGCTAATCCCGAACCCATTGTTTCGCAAACAATGGATCAGTCCGCACCTGCGTCTATTGTTCCCATTTCGGAGAACATGGACACAACCGTACCAATCTCCGACTCGGAATCGGTTTTAGATTCCTGCTCTGCTTCCTCGTCCTCAGAAGACGACTACCAAGTCGTCGGAAAGGGCAAGAGGAAAAAGGGCAAAAACTCGCAGGCCGCCATGGCCAAAAAGTTAGTCGCGCTTCCTCTAATCCCCTCTCCCGAGGCGTCCCGTCCCACCTCCCCGGTCCCCGCACCAAAGTCCGCCGCTGCTCATACCAGCAGGCCAACCAGCCCTAAGGCTAACTCTTCAGCCGCTTCTTCAAAGAAGCTGAAGCCCCCTCCCCCGTTGTTCATTCAGGACAAAGGGAAATGGACAGACGTGTCCAAAATGTGTAATGAGCGCCGCATTCAATATACAAGCGCAAAAAGCACACAGCAGGGCATCAAAGTGGTGGTCCCTACGACAACCGACTTCAGGGAACTAACCCGCCAATTAATCGGAAGGCGCATAGCCTTCCACACCTACTCTCTGCCAGAGGAGAAGCCCACCCGCGTGGTGATCAGGCGGATCCCGAAGGAAATCCCCACGGAGGACATCCTCAATGACCTCCTAGGCCAGGACATTCCGGTCGCAGCCGTCCACCGCCTTCATAAGGCGAGAGGCGGAGACCTTTACGATATGGTACTGGTCATCTGTGACCCAGTAGAAGGTCACCACCCGATCTTCAAAGTGAAGTCGGTTTGCTCCCTGTCAGGCATCTCAATAGAGAAGCCCTACCGCTCAAGCGTAGTCGGACAGTGTCATCGCTGCCAGATGTACGGTCACAGCCAAGCCAACTGCCATGCACCACACAGATGCGTAAAGTGTCTAGGCGACCATGGCACGGCAGACTGCCCCCGTCCCAAAAACAAGTCGCTTTGCACGGAGCCACCGAGCTGTGTGCTTTGCGGCCAGTCGGGCCACACGGCCAACTACCGCGGCTGCTCAAAAGCCCCCAAAGGCTCCTCCTCTAACCTGGTGAAGCGTGCAAGCGCCCGCCAACAAAGAGAAAGCCCATCGGTGAGGCTACCTTCTGCCCAGATGCCGGAGAGACTCAGCCCTCAGAGGCCCTCTCCCTGGACCACGCTCAACCACCAGAAAGCCTTCCCGGCTCTCAGTAAAGCAAAGTCCAGCCCCATCCCCGGGCTATTAGATGCCCCTGTCCCCACCCCCGCGGCCCAAGCGAGCGCACCGGCGCCCGCTCGTCCCACGCCACCCGGCCCCGCGGCCGTGGACCCCTCTCACAACGTAATTTTAGAATCGTTAGCAGAGTTAGTCACCCCCGAAGCAGACCGCATGGCGGCTGATCTCAGGGCGGCTAACACTGGTGGCGATAAACTTAAAATTATCCTCAAGTCCCTACTAAAGTTAGGCGACCTCCTCCGCAACCTTAATCTCGACTAACTCCAATGGATAATACAAGATTAACGTGCACCAAACCCCGATCCCTAAAATTAGGGTACTTTAATGCCAATGGCATTAGAGGCCAGCGTGATGAGATCGCCACCTTCCTCCGCGACCATCAAATTGATATCCTCCTCGTACAGGAGACCTTCCTGAAGCCCAGTCACCGCGATCCGAGAATTGCCAACTATCGCATAGTTCGCAACGATCGGTCACGTTGCCACAAGGGCGGGACTCTAATCTATTATAGAAAAGAACTGCATTGCATCCCCTTAGATCCCCCTCCCATGGAGTCTCTACTCGAGACCTCAGTGTGTCGACTAGGCATGACCGGCCATCAACCGATCACTATCGCCTCTGCGTACATCCCTCCCGGCGGCACGTCCGAGGAGCACACTCTGTTCACCAAAGACCTTGCCGTCCTCTTCGGCTTGAGCGACTCCGTTATCATAGCGGGCGACCTCAACGCCAAACACCCCGCCTGGAACAGCACGACGACCTCTGCCAGAGGACGTCACTTGTATAACCTTAATAACTTAGCCCTTTGCGTTCCAGGGGCACGGTATCTCTTTCGAACAACCCGCAGCCCTAGCAGGCATCGGCCCTCTCGGACCCCTTCCGATTTGCTGACATCTCCTTGAGGCGCGCGTGGAACACGAACGCGCCGTCGGCACGGTCTGTCGTCACAAGACGGACGGACGGTGAGCTAGCCCATTACTCACCGTCCACAGGCCCGCGCCTACGGTGGCCGGGGGCCACTGGTTGCCCCCCGACGCCCGGGGCGTCTCCTGCGGCGGCTGGGACGTGAGGTTCTCTCCCTCTCACGTTCCGCCACCTCCTTCGCTAGCATGACTGCTTCGCAGAAGGAGGCGACGGCTTCCCATTCCCTCTCGCTCCGGACCATGGATTGAACCAGGGCCGGACGCGAGAGGTCGCCGCCGCCAATCGCCGCTACGAGGACACGGCGGTGCTCAGCCCAAGCGGGGCATAGCTCCACAGTGTGCTCCACCGTGTCCTCCGGCCGATCCTCGCAGTGGTGACACCCGGGCGTTTCCTCCCGCCCGATTCGGTGCAGGAACCTCCCGAAACAACCGTGTCCGGTGAGGACCTGCGTCAGGCGGAAGGTGAGGGCGCCGTGGCGCCTCTCTAGCCACTCCTCAAAGAGGGGACTTATCGCCACTATTGTGGCGTTTCCTGCACGGGGTTGCGACAGTCGCTCTCTCCATGTCGCCATGAGATCGCGCCGGAGGTCTGTCCGCTGAGCGACAATTTGCCGCGGCAGCGGAGTTTCCCCCCGGCGTAGTGCCTCCGCGCGCCATTCGTGCAGGCACGCGAGGACTATCGCCTCCAGATCCCATGGCGGCAATCCGGCCAAGAGGCTCGCCGCCTCGCCGGAGATCGTGCGGTACCCCCGGATCAGCCTTACGGCTACCACCTTCTGGGGCGCGTTCAGGTAATGGGCGGCTCGCCGCCTCAGAGAACGCGCCCACACCGGGGCCCCGTAAAGGGCCATGGACCGCACGACCCCCGCGTAGAGCCTGCGGCAGGAGGCGTTTGGACCCCCCAGGTTGGGCAAGAGCCGCTTGAACGCAGCCCCTGCCCGTTCCAGTTTGGGGGCCAAACGTCGGAAATGCTCCACGAAGTTCCACCGGCTGTCGAGGACAAGCCCTAGGTACCTCAGCGTCGACTCGACGCCGATGGGAACCCCTCCTACCGTCAGTATGGATCCCGACGGTGGCGCATTCCGAGGCCCATGAAAGCACATGGCCTCGGACTTGTGCAATGCCACCTCGAGACCCAGTTGCCGGATTCTCTCCACGACTATCGCAACCCCGCGTGTCATAAGTTCGGCCGCCGCCTCGTGCGACCTCCCTTGTGCCAGCACCAGCGTGTCGTCAGCGTAGCAGACTACACTGACACCGCTAGGGAGGTCGGCGCGCAGCACCCAGTCGTAGCCGATGTTCCACAAGGGCGGCCCCAGAACCGATCCCTGTGGGACACCGCACGACACCTCTCGCCGGTTCCATTCTCCGGTGCGACCGGGGTAGATGACGGCCCTGTCCGTTAGGTAGTCCCCGACCACACGACGAAGGTAGGTCGGCACCCGGTGATACCGGAGTGCCTCCCTAATGCAGCTCCAGGGCATGGTGTTGAAGGCGTTGGCGATGTCAAGAGACACCGCCAAGACAACCCCACCCCTGGACACCGCATCCCCCGTCGTGAGAGCCCTCACGCGCATGATGGCGTCCACCGTCGAGCGCCCTCTGCGGAAACCAAACTGGTGTTCCGCCAGATCCGGCCCAATCCCCACAAGGTGCCCGGCGAGGCGGTTAGCAATGACTCTTTCGAAGAGCTTGCCCACCTCGTCGAGCAACACAATGGGCCGGTATGCGGACGGAGAGTCCGCAGGGCGCCCCGGCTTCCGGATGAGGACCAGCTTCCCCGTCTTCCAACGAAGCGGGAACTGGCCTCTCTCCAAGCATGCGCTTAAGAGCCCTTCCAGTCGGGGCCCGAGAGCCTCCGAGGCCAGGACCCAGGCTTTGCCAGGCAAGCCATCGGGTCCCGGGGCGGTATTTTTGGCTTTAAGCCTGCCTACCGCCGCTCTCAGGTCTACCCCGGTCACTTCCGGAATGTCGTCATCGTCCTCGATGTGGTCCGCTTCCGGCACCGCAAGCGGCGGAGCCATAGGCGGGGGAGGATGTTCCCCTCGCAGAGGGAACAGAGCGCTCACCACGTCCTCCACGAGCTGAGGGCGGAGACTCTGCGTCAGCGGGGGGGCCCAGGTGCGGAGTTTGTCCCGCACCATCTTGTAAGGGCGCCCCCACGGATCTCTGTCGAGAGTCTCCAGCATCTCCTCGCGGCCCAGGTCTCTGGCCCGCTGGACAGCCTCCTGGAGGGCGGTCTTCGCTGCTCTGTATCCCTCGTACAGCTCCGCCTCAATGGCTGCCGCATCCGGAGGGCGGATGCGGAGCCTGCGATGCCTGGCGTACGGGTGCCGCGCGGCTACGCACGCCTCGCGCAGAGACGTCAGCTCTCGCGACCACCAGTACACCTGACGCCGGGCGCTTCCTGGCCGAACTCGGGGCATTGCCACGTCGCAGATGTCGGACATGGCCTCCTGGAACCACCCTGCCTCGTTGTTGATGTCGGCAGGCCTGTTCGGTGATGTCACCCAGGCCTGCACTATCGAGGCTTCCAGGAGGAGCTCCCGGTCCAGCTGCTTCAGCGCCCAACGCGGACCACTCGGGGCCTGTAGGACCGGCGCGCTTGAGTCCTGGGCGGAGACATCAAACCGGATGTACCGGTGGTCGGAATAGGTCTCCACCCCCTCCATGACGCGCCAGTCAACGACACGCGGTGACAGAGCGGGGCTAGCGAACGAGATGTCCACCACCGACTCGCCCCGCATCCGCACACACGTGGGGACAGAACCCCGATTTAGGACGACCAGGCCCGCCTCCAGAGCCCAGTCCTCCACCATCCTACCCCGCACATCTGTGCAACGAGAACCCCAGGCCAAGTTTTTGGCATTGAAGTCCCCGAGCACAAGCACGGGGAGGGAATAGCTTTGGATGACGACACTCAACTCCATGAGGGAGTTGTGGAACTCGGCGAGAGTTCGGCTCGGGGAGAAGTAGACTCCGGCCACGACGATCTCCCCGAACCGTGCTGCTACGCAGCCCTGACCCTTCCTGACACTCTCAAGGGTCGGGGTACCGGCGGCGGCCGACGAAATTATGACCACTGAGCCGCTCAGGTCCTCCACCCAGTCTTCCCTGGGCGGGACAAAGTACGGCTCAGCGACCACGGCGACGTTAATCAACCACTCCGCCATACTCTGGAGCAACAGATCCTGAGCACAGCGGCAGTGGTTGATGTTCGCCTGGAGAAGGCGTAATGGGGCCATTATTGGCACTCCATTTCAGCCCCCTCCTGGGCCCCCTGTGAGGGCCCCGCAACAGATGTTGCGGCTGCAGACGTGGCGGCAGCGACAGCGACAGTGGCGGTGGCTGTGGCGGTGGCGACGGTGGAGCTGGTGGCTGGAGGCCTTCCCTTGCCCCTGCCCCTGGTCCTGTTGGGTGGTGCGCAGGCCTTGCCCCCTGCCCGGTGATCGGCCGGTTTGCCCGCTGCCGCACATGCAGTGCAATGCGGCGTGGCGGAGCAAGCCGCGGCCATGTGACCGGGCTGACCGCATCGGAAGCAGTCGCCGCTGCGGTCCACCTCCGAGGAGCACCGACAACTCACGTGCTGCCCCACGAGGCACCGGTAACACCTCAGAGGTCGGGGCTCCAGCAGCTTCACCTGCGCTGACACCCAGCCCACCAGGAGCCTTCCAGCCTCCACGATTTTACTTGCCGCCGTCACAGGGCAGCTTACCATAACGGTTCGCATACCCGTGTGGTCCGGACGTAGGGTGCCTGCCCTGACTTGCTCGGCAGGACACCCACCGATCCTGGTGACGGCGGCGACCACCTCCTCTTGGGTCACAGAGTCGTCCAGACCCAGGATGCGCAGGTCTGCGCATCTGACGGGCCTGGACACTCGGGCCTCGGCCGCATCTAGGGACGCTCTAAGCTTTTCAGCCAGAGCGTCAGCGGATGGGCCGCTATTTGCACCCGGGATCTCCAGTGCCCGAGCCCCCGTCGCGGTGACTTTGAGCCGGAGTCCCTCGGTGATCCCGAGCTCTGCGAGATCCACCGTCGCTTTCGCCTTCGCGAGCACGTCGCGGTAGGACACGCCCCTCTTTTCCGCTTCCGGCTGTAGCGTGATCACTACAGCTGCGGTCTTCGGGGCGCGGAGTCGAGCCGCGACGCTTCGCGCCTTGTGCTGCCGCCTTCGCTCCTCCTTTTGGGCCTTTTTGGCCGCCTTTCGCCCCTTCTTCCTTTCCCCGACCACCTGCCACTCGGTTTCGGCCATGGCAGGCAGGGGGGGTGGCGGCGGTGGCTGCGGCCGGCTTGCTGCTGGCGCAGGCACATTCGCCGCCTGAGGAGCCGCCTTGCCCTTCTTCTGTGCCGCGGCCGGCCTAGTCCTGCCGGAGGATTGCCCTGGCTGCCCCGGTCCAGAAACGGCAGCTACTGCAGTCGCATATGTGGCCGCATTCGCATTCGCGTTCGCGTTTGCGTTTGGGCCCGGGACCACCCTCGGGCCCGGGGCCGCATTTGGGCCCGAGCCCGCCCCCGGGCCCGAGGCCGCCTTGTTTGCCGCCAGGGGGGGGCGCAGTACAATGCCCTCCAGGACGGAAAACCGCGCCTGGAAGGCAGCCAGCTCCTGCCGAACCAGGTTCAGGACCTGGTTCTCCACCGGCACGGGTTGGCTTTGCCGCTGGGGCATCTCGCGAGAGCCAGACTCTCGCAGACCGGTCAGGTCTGCCCGAAGCTTCAAGTTCTCCTTGTGGAGAAGCTCCGTTGCGGCCGTCAGGCGGGCGACCTCCGCCCGCAGTTTCGCCACTTCGCCTGGTGGAGGATAACTGGCCTCCACCGCCGCCATGATGGAGGCGGAAGCCGCAGGTATGGCCCCGAGTTTTGACGATGTCAATTTCTTCAAGGCCACGACCCTAATCGCAGCTTCCACCTCCTTTTGAAACCTGGCCTTACGCTCCACATCAGAGCCGCCAGCTTCACCTGCCGCGTCATCACATCCCGAACGGGCCTGTCCACGACCGGCCACCCCCGATCTCTCCGAGGCCGAGAGCCCCCTCCCCGTGCCCCTTATTCCACCACGCCTGCTGGTGGAAATTTTAGGGGCCGAGGCAAGCTCCCCTTCGGAAGACGACTCGCGGTCGCCTTCCGGTCTGGACCGCTTGCGTTCCTCCGCAGCAGCCCCTGTCCTCTCGACGCGGGAGCTCTCAGAGCATCCCGCGCTCACCTCACTGGATGCGGCTTCGGACTCCGACCCCGCATCCCTCCTCTCCCTCTCTTTGCCGTCACCGGCTTGATTTTTTTTATAAGGTTTAACCATTATGTTCCCACGAGTGTGGGGGAAATAAGAGGTCCATCCGGGCAGTGCCCCCTGTACCCGGATAAGCCTTTGACGTTAATAACCCGCCAGAGGGTCGTTTAGAACGAAACGAACGTTTGAAAGCACGTTAAGCCGTTGGTCCCGGCTGTCATTGGTAGATCTTTGACAGATAGGCAGTCGCTTCATGTAAAATGCTGGTACTCAGCTGCATCCGGTTAGACTGGAAGCCGACCCCAAGATAGTTTGGGAAAAGGCTAGGCACATGATGGTTTTAAAAGACCGGCCTTTTTCATAAAATGCATAGGTGTTTAAAAAGTTTCAAATAATTATAGATTTTAGTTTCAATAAGTGCCTACATAATTAAAAAAAAAAGCAATACCAAGAATTTCATACAGCAAATAAATATCCACACTCATCTTCATCTTACACATTCGATCACTTACAGCCATCTCACAGATCATCATCATCATCATTTCAGCCCAAAATACGTCCACTGCTGGACATAGGCCTCCCCCAAGTCACATTGACATTTTGGGGGGTTTTACCATAATCGCCACGCTTGGCAGGCGGGTTGGCGATCGCAGTACGGTTGTTACAAAGGCACAGAGAACGCTGCTGCCCATTCTCTGGCAAGTACCTTAGTCGCCTCTTACGACACCCACGGGAAGATATGGGTGATGCTATTCTTTACGTCCGACACCACACAGATACACTCTTAATTAAAAGTCAAAACTGAACTACTTATTTCCTATACCAACTACTACACTCCGTCGTCTCTTCGACTGCAGATGTCAAATTGCGTGTGGTGTCAAATTGTCAAAACCGCGGCGTCGACGCGTGTTCAAGTTACTGGAGCATTAGAATTAATTTCCTGCTGTCATAGCAGTCGTGCGTCGCTTCCGAACGCTCATGGAATCTACACGTCATTTATATTTTTCGTTGGTAAAAGAATTCGAGTACTAAACGTAGTATTTTTAACCGACTTCTAAAAAAGGAGGAGGTTCTCAATTCGGATGTTTGTATTTTTTTTTTTTTTTATGTTTGTTCGGGCATAACTCTGTCGCTTACCAACCGATTTGAAAAAATATTTTTTTGTTGGAAAGCGTATACTTTCCAAATGGTCCCATGAAAATTTTATCGAAATCAAACAAGCGGTTTTGAAAAAATCAACAAAAATCTAAATATTCTAACTTTTCGTTTACTCTGCATTGAGTTTTTTGTTCGCGCATAACTCAGTCATGTACGAACCGATTTGGAAAATTATTTTTTTATTCCGAAGCCTATGCTTTCCATTTGGTCCCATAGTCACCAAGTCGGGATCTGATGATGGAATCTTGGCGAAATCGAGGGAACTCTTCAAATTTTATAGGAAAACGTACAGCGATTTTAGTTTTTTCTACAACAAGTGAAGCATTTGTGTTCAATAAGAGCCATTCTACCATCAGATCTGATGATGAAGCCAAGAGACAGGCACTGTAACTCCATAATAAGACAATGTATATTAGCTGTGTTTGGGCTTGTTGGAATTGTAACGGTATGCATTTTCCAGGTGTACCACAGACTTGACTTTCCTTATTCAACCTACGTAACATGTAGGTCCTCTGCTTTGACAGTCTGTTTTCGCGATGATCAGGGTTCTTATTCAAAATGCGTTGACCATTTCTTTCCCTAATTTCTTTTAATCGTTGTCCTTATTCCTTTTTCTCAATTTCAGTTAGACGCCGTTTTCTCATACGAGAAGCATCTTTACTAGGCCTACCCATATTTTATTTTAATTAGATTTAAAATATGTCACTAAAAATTAACAAATAAAAAATTTTTTTGCAAAAAAAAAAACCGACTTCAAAAAACCCTAAACGCACTAAAAAGTTAAAAATAATACTATAACCTACCTATATTAATAAACCTAACCTAACCGACGATTAACCTATAATAAAATTTAATAATTCTTTGGAGTCGGTGCCAAGCGTAGGTATCGTAACCTGAATGACTATATAGACAGACTAAAGCCAGAAAAACAAAACATCTTACAGTTTCTAAATAATAATTCAAATTATATTGCTTGGCACCGACTCCAAATAATTATTAAATTTTATTATAGGTTAATCGTCGGTTAGGTTAGGTTTATTAATATAGGTAGGTTATAGTATTATTTTTAACTTTTTAGTGCGTTTAGGGTTTTTTGAAGTCGGTTTTTTTTTTTGCAAAAAAATTTTTTGTGGTGTAAACACCAAACTACGGCTTCTATGAATGATAGGTGCTTACTGTTATTTATACAAGAAGAAAGAGGAATCAAATTTAGTAAGTTTTCAGTAACGATTCCAGTTTTACTTAATTTGATTCAAAATTAAGTTGAGGAATTTTGGGTTCAGTTTGCCTCAAAATAAAGAGTTAATATTTTTTTTGTATTTTTGTTTTTTTTTTGGGTTTTGGATAACCCCAACAATGTTGGGGTCCAGTCTTAACGTAGGTATGCAATCATTATCAGTGACAACAGGATATTTACTATGTTTACTATTTGTCTTTCATGAGTTCCCGATATTTCGGCGCTATTGCAAGCACGACCATGATCGCATAAACTGAAGTTATTGCGGGTGGTTGTTTTTGAGCAGACTAATCGGTCTACCCTCTTCCACGGCATTTACTCTCCTTTTCTTTTTACCGTCGTTTTCAGTGTTAATGACCATGTCAGTCAAGGCAATGTTACTTTTGCTACCAGGAGAATTTGGATGCAAGAGCGAGCGAAGCGAAGTAAGACCCCGACATCCTCTTCGTGTTAAGTTACTGTAAACCCTGTAGACAGAAATAGGAGCCCCGCGTAGCGGGGCTACGTCGATTACGCTTTTTAGGCGAATATAAAATGTTTTGAGGTTTGGTTATCATCCAAATTCTCCTGGTAGCAAAAGTAACATTGCTTATTGTACACACATACAATCAGTGGGTTATTTAACGGGAAAAAAACAGTGTTACTTGTCGGGATATTTTCTCCCAATGGGTAACAGAGTAACACGACATGGTGTGACTGAACGGGAACAAACGATATTATACATGGCGTGACTGCTTGTCAGACTTCCACAACCCAGTTGGTAATATGCCAACTGCAATCCGAAATCACACATGAGAAAAACATGAAACAAAAATCACCCAAACCGTCCTCAAAACGAGAAACTTTTAAACCTTATCATCTACACAAACTGTACCGTTAGCTAAACCTTCCCAAACACACATATTTCCTTCATTGCGATCACAATAACAAAACACGGCTTGTTGTCGTTGTTGGCGGCATTTCCTCACTTATGCACACTTGATTGTTAGTTTAGGACGTATGTTACCCCACACGATGGACGAAATGTTACTTAAACAAACGGTAACTTGAACAAGACTCCACGTCTCCACATAGATATTGTACCGTCCTATGTACACTGGTTTCGGAATCACAATGCTTCCCTTTGCTTATCATTAGCTGGCAGAATTAGGAATTGCTTAACAAGCTAAAAGTCAGGTGTGGTTTACGTGTAGGTGTTTAATTATGACCTTCTTTTGATCCTTTGAGGATTAAAGGTCAATTTTCTGTGACCGTTCCCTGTGACTTGCCGAGGCACGGAGGGTATAAATCGGTATTTAATGAACCGAAACTTTGACAACCAGTCTTGGTATCATATTAACCACGACAGGGAGGTTGTGAAGGTCGGATAGGCAGTCGCTTCATGTTAAACTAGCTGTCCCGCGCAACTTCGTCTGCGTCACATTTTCCCCGTTTTCGCAACATTTTTCATTGCTGCTCCGCTCCTATTGGTTGTAGCGTGATGATATAGCCTATGTCCTTCCCCAGGTTGAAATCTATCTTCTTGCCAAATTTCATTAAGATCCGATCAGCCGTTTAGTCGTGAAAAGGTAACAAACAAACATACAAACAAACAAACAGAGTGACTTTCGCATTTACAATATTAGTATGGATACTGGTATTCAGCTGCATCCGGTTAGACTGGAAGCCGACCCCAATGGTTGGGGAAAGGCTAGGCAGATGATGATCCTGTGACCGTGTCAGGTGTAGTATCTGAAACAGCGGCAGCTAACGTTACGTTCTAATACTAAGTAGCAGTATCTAGCTAAATATTATATTTCAACCAGGTATTAAGAATAAAGTCAACACCTTGCATTTACTTTAAACATACAGCGACATCTATATGACCACTAACGAACTACATTGTCCTGTCTGACGTATGCTTGCGATATCGGATTTATCCGCTGATAAACAGAAATCCGAAGACAACCATTGGGTAGTAGTCCAACATCCTCGATCACCATTTCTTTTCAAATAAAAAATAAGAATACTATTCTCTCTTTACTATAGCGAATGAGGAACCTGTCACCTTACTTCTTAACACATAATATAGGTTACTTACTTGAAATTACAATTCCACTTGAATAAATACCTGTACCTACAATTACATCCATGCATAGATCGATTCCACGATACATAAGTCAAGTCTCTAAACTAATAATCAGCTAATGTAATCGATCCTGCAATGGAAGGCGTATTTTCCAAGAACATAACGGTTCAATAACTATTATTACAACCCGTAACCATTATTATTCCCAACAACACCACAGAAACTAACCCTTCTTACTATTAATAATAATCCATACGGGATTACTGAAACATGCTCATTAGAATTGAAAATCACCCCCTTACCACGGAATGTACACAACAAAGCGATCACGAGATTAACAAGCATATTATATCTTCCGATTTAGGAGAAATCGATAATTGAGTGGGATTTGACATTCAAGTACCAAATTGATTAGTTTTCAGACGAGTTCGTAGCTAAATTATAACAGCCGCTTGGATAAATCTTTTGGTTAAACCGCGCTAGCCTAGGTGGGTCCGTGGATGGGTGACCATCCATTATGTACCGAGTTTCCTCCGTGCCTCGGAAAGTAAGTTAAGCCGCCAGTCTTACCAAGGGGTATCATATTACATATTGACGGCACGGTTGGCGCAGTGGCTAAGCGGTTGACTGCTGCGCTGCGTGTCGAGGATTCGATCCCCGCACGGAACAATAATAGTAAATTTTACAGTAATTTACTGGTCCTTTACCTGGATACATGCTAAATGCATTTTTACTTAGAAAAAAAATGTCGATTAAATGGAACTCATTGTTGTATGTCACAACCAAACGATGAAGTGGTGAACGCGAGCCAGCGTTGGATTCACAGAAGTTAGTAGCAAATAGACGTCGAGGGCGTATCTCACAACTGTTTGGCAAACCAGGTAACCCAGACTCCTAAGTCCGGACAACATTCAGAAGAGAGAACATAACTTCCAGAAGGTTCCATCTTGACTTTTAGGACAGAAGATCATACTTTATAAGAAATAAGTGGGATGACATTTTGTTTCCGATAACTTCTCAAACTCATAGCACGAAAGTATTTACGTTGTACTAGTTCTATAAAGTAGTATCTAGTATTATTATAGGCTTTATATCATTTAATATTTAATATTATAAAGCTGAAGAGTTTGTTTGTTTGCTTGAACGCGCTAACCTCAGGAACTACTGATCCGATTTGAAAAAATCTGTCAGTGTTTGATAGCCCATTTTTACGCTACGACAAATAGGAGCGGAGCAGCAATGAATAATGTTTCAAAATCGGGGAAAATGTGACGCAGACGAAGTTGCGCGAGACAGCTAGTTGATTTATACACGGTTAAAGTTTGATCGTTTAAATCCCATGGAACGGTGGTTTAACTTACAAAATAATATTCATCAAAGCTTGCACAGCATTGTAACTCTTAAAACAAAAAAACTAGCAAGTGATAATGTAATGCTCGCAAAATGCATGAAACCGGTAGTATAGCGCCACGAGTTCGTTACCTACGACGTCGTCGTTGGTTGCGTACCTAACTACCTACACTTCACTCGATCTAGTTCAAGTTTATTGACCCGATCAGCTGATGTTCACGTACACAAATTAAATTATTCCAAATTTTTCTTCATACTTTTACGGGTTAGGACAGTCATAATTGCTTTGTGCCTAGGTTTCGGGACATACCTAATAAAATTAAAAGAATTATGCTAAAAGCGGTAGGTACATGTAGAAATAAATCTCTACAGGCCTGCTAATTATGGCGTATTTAAAACTGTGGAATCAAAATTATTTACAATGATTAAAAGAAAAAGTTCTAATTGTACGATTAGACACGAAAAGGTTCTGTTACATACCTAAACCACCTTTGTTTTTTTTTCACCTTTAACACTTAGCGACATGTAACAATTTTTCATAAAATGTGTACCTAATCAAATTTATTTACAACGATTAAAAAAGAATTCTGTTATAAACCTAATTGTTGCCGCCACTATGAGTATCCCACGCAGTCGCAAAGACTGCAAATTGTTTGGCTCACTGAAGAGACGACGAGCCAGAAAATTACACCATAGCACAACGAACTCCAGGTTGGAGTAAACGTAATTACGAGAGGCCATTACTTTCGCGCGACAAGGATTTTCTTAACGACAACACACCGATGACGTCTTAGAGAAACAGAATTGCTTACATGACGGGATCATGCGCTGCCCTTAGCGAGCGGGGAGCGCGGGGCGCGCGCCTTATGCATTGCCAATCAAATAGGGGTTGGGGGCGTAGATTGGTCTAGGATTGGCTAATTTTTGTGAGTCCACGTTGACTGCGCGTAGGCACAATTGTTGTTAGTATCGAATGGTGCCTACTAATGGTTCGCATTTTTTATCTACTCATGCGAATATTAATTCGAGTTTAAAAAAAAAGTATTTTACTTTTTTATTTTATCTTTAAAAAATAGATAGTGTTTCATGCACCGGATCGATCCTCCACGGCATTAAAACGATCAAAATGTTACCGTGTATAAGTGCAAGAAAAGTAGAAGATCGACGAAAATTCCTGGATGATCTCTTTTGAAACGGAATCATTAAAAATTACATTCTTCAATCTTAAACTCATTCATCTAAATCAACTTGAATAGGGTGAGAGCACCAATAGCTAGCAGAGATATAAAAAATGCCCACTCATTACCCTTTGGACTGACGTAAGCGTCGAGCTGTCAGATAAAGAGTGCGCTTCGAAGCGAACGTCGAGTACACTCCATTTGTTTGGACGCGATCGAGTATCTCTCGTCATGGACGTCAACTGGGATCATTACCTACATTACGAATCGGTTGTCTGATGGAGAAAAGTAAATGTATGATGTGTGAAGCTCTATTTGCATTAGGAATTTACTTATTACTACAAATACTTAGACATTGATCAGACACTGACATAATTTTGAAAATATTAGAGCGTTATACTTTTATTGTTAAAATAACGCTGTTATCATCACGCCCTAATCCCCCGATTGGTTAGGCAGAGGTGTACCTTATACGGTACACCCAGATTACGTAAGTTTAAATCCCGAGCTACTATGCTCGTATATCTTATGGGCTCTGCGTAATTACAATACAAAAAAAAACCGGATGAAGCTGAATATATTTTACATGGAGCAACCGCCTATCGTCTGTATGGTGTCAGAGGTCTGTATGGTGTCGGACGTAAAGAATAGCACCATCCCATATCTTCCCGTGGGTGTCGTAAGAGGCGACTAAGGGACTTTCCAGAGAATGGGCAGCAGCGTTCTCTGTGCTTTTGTAACAACCGTACTGCGATCGCCAACCCGCCTGCCAAGCGTGGCGATTGTGGCAAAACCCTGGGGGAAGCCTATGTCCAACAGTGGACGTCTTTTGGCTGAAATAATGATGAATGAATGAACCGCCTATCTGACCTCCATAGCTCACTTAGTACCGGGTAATACGATACCCCGTGGTAAGACTGGCTGGCAGACTATCGGGCTACTAACTGTAACGAATACACCACACTGAATATATTTTACATGTAGCAACCGCCTATCTGACCTCCAAAGCCCAGTTAGTACTGGGTAATACATACCCCGTGGTAAGACTGGTTGTCAGACTTTCGGACCACTGATTACCTGTAACGACTGTCAAAGATCTAAAAATGGTAGCTGGGACCAACGGCTTAACGTCCGAGGTACGGAGGAAACTCGTTATGTAATGGGTCGTTACCCATCCAAATACCACCCTAGGCAAACGCAGCTTAACCTGAAGATTTATCCAGTTGTTATTATTTAACCATGAGCTCCATAACATACAATACCGTGTGTGTAGTTTTTTTTAATATTTTTCAGTAAACCAGTATAAAACTTAAAGTGTTAACCGTATATTCTCTGCTAATACTCTAACGAATATCCTGCAATATAGCACGACCACTATTCCTACTTTATTCCTTACTATCTGTACCCGGAACACATAACTTAGACTTGTAACTTTTAACTTGAGACAATATTTAATATCCCCAGCCTCTAATATATGATGGTAATATCACTATCAAGTTTCTCCGTAAGTATTAGATTAAAGAAGAAATGTTCTTGTTCGAAGTTTGTTGGATAATTTTCTACGTATTCTGTAGAATTTCATTACATTATATTTTTTATGAAATAAATTTTAGGTTTTTTTGTAATGTAGTAAACGTAAGTTACATTTATGGGAACTGAAGTTATACCCACCCTCAATAACTTCAGTTTATCCGTGATCAAGGCGTTTCCAACAGCGCCGAAATATCGGGAACTCAAAACAAATAATAAACATGGTAAATATTCCGTTTACAATTTTATTAGTGTAGAGTCTTTAGAATTTAGAGATCTAAAAAAATATAGCTAACAGAGTTATGAAGGTGTGACATATAAGCAGACCAAAACTAGTTTAAGTATCTTGTAATCGTTGTTACCTATATGACCATAACGACACAGACGAGACGAGAAAAGGTTATAGACAGGTAAACAAGTAAGTGGAAAGGTGGAAGACAATCATGGATTTCAATGAAAGACACTCGAGTAGATCATGACTAACACCCAGACCGCTTTCACATTTAGGCGACTATAGCAGCGCGACAGATGCGCGACTGTCGCGCTGTCAGAATTTCACATTTTAAACAGAAGCGCGATGGTTGGGCGCTTCCGCCGCGTACGTTCGCCAGTGTTGCAAGAGCATGTGATTAATGTGATTATAGACTGCACAATGAGCGAGTTTGACACCGAACGATTTATTATTGAAATTCAACTGCGTCCTGTTTTGTGAGACTCAAGAAGCGACGATTACAACAACAGGAGTAGGGTCCTGTTGTTGTAATCGTTGTTTCTTGACTCCGTAGAAAAACTGGCAAGAATTATGTGATTAAAGTAGGTCCGAAAAAAATGCAGCAGGTATCTCTTATTATTTTATTTAGGTACCTAATTATATGTTATTCTGCCACGGTGCTTTTTCTTTTTTCGTTAGTTTTGAAATGAAGTGCGCCACACTGTGCACTGATCTAAACATCCGCGCTGCTGTGCGCCACACTGTGCACTGATCTAAACTGCGGCGCGGCATCCGCGCTGCTAACGCGCTGCCGTTCTTATAATGTTAAAGCATGTGCTTCTGATGCGCTACTGTCGCATGTCGCGCTGCTAACGTCCTAATGTTAAAGCGGCCTTAAACTGCGGCACGGCAGCCGCGCTGCTAACGCGCGGCTGTTCTTATAATGTGAAGGCACGAGCTTCTGCCGCGCTACTGTCACGCTGCTAACGTCCTAATGTGAAAGCGGTCTTACTTATGCAAACATATTTATTTATGCAATAGAAAAGAATTTAAACGAAGTAAGAACCGTCAAAGAAAGCAAAGCTTTTGACAGTTCTAACTTCAAGCAATTACTAAACCACAGAATAAACATCGTATCCTAAGTAATTACTTTTGCTCAAGTATTCACTTTGACTTGTTTATAGATACGGGTGTTAGATTCGGACATAGGATGAGTTTTTATCGAGGTAAAACCTTCCCATGGGATAATTTCAACACGAGAGAAGTCGCAAGCAAAATGTTACCCAGATAAAATGTAGTAAAGTCCTCTTTCCCATAGGAAGTTCAGTAAGTGAACATTACAGCAGGTGCAGTTGACAATTACACGTCCGCTTTGAGTCGCAGTTGGTATCGTGAGCCATGCATGGAAGGTTTCCTGTGTAAGCGCTAACAGGGGGTGACACTTTAAGCACTACACCCCTGTTCTGGCCGATACGGTAGGGGTGGGCAACGGTTGTCTTTGTTTAAAAACTTTGTTTAAAAAAAAAACAGGCTGTATAAATAATGTTTTTTTTTTTCAAAATTGTTTGCATAATCTACTGACTTATATGGAGCAATGTTAGCAAGGAGTATCGTATTACCCAGTACTAACTGGATTCTGGAAGTCAGATTGGAAGCCGCTCCATGTAAAATACTGGTTCAGCTGCTTCCGGTAAGAGTAGAAGCTGACCCCTAAAAAGTTGGGAAAAGCGGGGTAGATGATGATGACCCGGCCCGGTTGATCCCAATAGGCCCACCCTCATTTTCCAATGCAGTTAATCATAACTGGCGAAATGTGAGTGTTCAAATAGGTTCACCTCTGCCTAACCCTTCAGGGATTACAGGCATTATGTTATCTTATGTCATTTATATTCATGAAAGTCAAAAAAGGCCAGCCCTAGCCCCATGCCCTGATCCGAAGCCCATGAGATAGATGCAACTAACTTGACAATCTGATGTCCCGCAAGAACGCTAAACAAATAATTCCGCTGTACATCTTCCTTGGCTTACAGGGCGAGCTGTCACGTTTGTAAACGAGCCGTCATATTGACCTAGGTTTATACCTAAGATACTTTTTATCCCGGTTATGCTTTCTCGTCTGACCTCCACACTAGCAAAGCCACGGGAAAATTCTAGTTTACTTACAATTTTGACATTGATTGTCGATTGCTGAAATTTGAATTTGCTCGATTTTGAAAACATTCTTTTTTATTATTTCAAATAACGTTATCATGTGACTATGTGCAGGCCAGCTCTGGTCGCATGACCTGATGACCTACCATGACGTTTTAAAGCAGTATTGTTTTATTCTCATTCCAGAGTGGAAAAGAGACGGAGCTATATAGGATGCCTAGCGCCATCTCTTTCCCACACTGGAAAAGGAGCAAAACAATAATGTTTTATGACGTCATGGTAGGCCAACTGATCCGCAGATAGATGCAACTAACTTGACAATCCGATTGTGTCGCAGGTGCGCTGAACAAATAATATCGCTGTACATCGCCCTCGGCTTACAGGGCGAGCCGTCATGTTTGAAAGTTACCGTCCCATTTCGGATCGTGCTCACTTTGATGTATGTTGTATGTGTTTCTTAGTTACGTTATACATGTTAGGTTGATATTATGTCACCTATAGGCATTATTAAAAACACACAAGTTTGTCCATTTGTCATCATCTTCCTGACCTTGTTCCATGTTATTTGGGGTCGACGCAACACGTTTGTAGGGTTCCGTAACCAAAAGGTCAAACGGGACCCTATTACTAAGACTTCGCTGTCCGTCCGTCCATCCTTCCGTCCGTCTGTCACAAGGCTGTATCTCATGAACCGTGATAGTTAGCCAGTTGAAATTTCTACAGATCATGTATTTCTGTCGCCACAGAACAACAAATACTAAAAACATAATAAAACAAATATTTAAGGGGCTCCCATACAAAAAAGAGATTTTTGTGCACGTTTTATAAATAATGGTACGGAACTCTTCGTGCGCGAGTCTGACTCGCACTTGACCGGTTTTTTTCTTCCATTCTCGCCCTGTCATTCGTCACTGTTAGACTGGAAGTCGACCTAAGATAATTAAAGAAAAGGCTAGGTAGATGATGAAAGTCTGTTTGTTACAACCGACTACTAAACATGAAGTCCTGGGTTCGGTTCCTGGGTAAGTAGCAGCCCCCTTATACATAAACTTAACTGGTGAAATGTTTGTCGCTATAAGGTTAGTTCACCTTTGCCTATCCTTTCGGGAATAACAGGCGTGATGTTATTTTAACAAGGATCGTAGGCTCACCCAGTGTGCCATAGTGAGTAGGCCCATTTAATAGGTATGTTATACTGTTGAACAGGAAAAAAAACTCAAATTTTTACCAACGTTTAAACCCCTTTTTTTTCTAGCTTTTGTAGTAAGCAATGACTTATTGTCGGGCCTACGCTGTCCTCTCATACTTAGGTACTAACGCTGTAACATCCAAATATTGTAGAACCAAATGATTTTAAAAGAGTAACCATGGAGTTTCTTGCCGGTTCATTCTCCATAGGAAACGACCAATCCGAACCGTGCCTCTTCTGTCGACGTTTTATAAGTGCCTATGTAGGCCTATGTGAAATAAAATATTTTGATTTTGATTTTATACAACATTATTCTTCCAAACCATTTTCAAAAACAACCTATTTGCTATAACGTTGGAAACGAGGCCACACAAAACAAAGGGCCGTTTACACACGGGGCGCAAAATTTACGCCCCGTTTGACGTCCGCTGCTTGCTTATAGTAAAATATTAAATTCGCCTCAGGTGATTTAGAAATGAAGCATAGAGGTACTGGGTTGCCAGACTTGGCAATTTCCACTAGTGAATGGAAGGTTTTAATTTTTACCGTCTTACGTATAAGTATGAAAATGTAAGGTAAGTTTTGTGCAACAACGTTAATAGGAAGCAATACAGAATTATTCAAAGTTTTGGCATAAATAGCCTTTTAATACACCGATGCTTTGCCAGTGAGGTATACTTGAAGCCGTTGCCTCAACAGAGCCTGCAATGTAACAATCCAAGATTCGATTATGTATAGAAACAAGTGATTGATACAAATTATATCGTTGCAAGTTGCGCACTGGTAAGCTCGGTTTTCCACACTCACGTATTTAATGCTCGAATTTGAACTGTTATATTACAGGCAAATGCTCCCGGTCAGGGAGCATCTTAATAATGACGTTTTTAAATGTTTGGCATTGAAATAAGCAGTGTTTCACCATAAGCGTAGCACTACGGCGTAGCTGTAGACGACGTAGCGTAGCCCTTGCAGTACTACGGCGTAGTTCCTTAGAAACGCTTCTGAAAACTTTATTTGTGTTAGTATTAAATTCAATCACATAGTTAGTGAAGTTATTTATTTTTTGTTCGGACAACCTAATGAAATAGTCTGGTACACACACATGTTCAATCGTAGACATATTTGAAAAATAAATCCTCTTTCAACAATTGAGATGATTGTCCGAAAGCTAGATACTTATTAGACTAAGCAAATAGATTACTGGCCACACAGTCAATTACTAATGGCAAATATCGCCTTAGGTGGATTGCCCCATCCCACTGTGTTTCATGATTTAAAAGAGCATTGTTTTAGTAACTTGTTAACGTTTTTTAACAATTCGCTTTACCGACATTATTTTGACAAATTTGCAAAGTAATATAAAGATGTTGTAATAGAATGAGAATCCAACGACAAATAGAGCGAGCGAAAAACAAAACCAATATCGGAAAAATATACAAAGTGTGGATATTTGATTACAGAACTGGCAACCCCCGCCATTGTAACCTCGGGAGTAAGTCAGTAAGTGTGCCTCGATTGCAACGATTTTGTTTACAAAACGTCTTTGTTTACTGTGCTTGGAATTTGTCCTGTATTGTGGGAGCGTTGAAAATCATTCTAACTCACATATACAAACTGCTAGACCCGCAACAACTAACTGTAGGACAAAATATTTGTTCCGTGCGGGGATCGAATCCACGACACGCAGCGTAGTAGGCAATCATTTAGCCACTGCGCCACCGTGCCGTCGTCGTCGCCGTTTTTACATATTATAAGTATACATAGAAAACATTATACTAAATAATTACCTATCAGGTACCTAAATTCAATACGATAAGCTATAATTGCAACAGTAGGTAATCATATTATAATTCGATTACTGCTGGCTCCATAATATCCAACTGATCGTCAACTGTTTACAAAGCAATCATAACGCTCCATATAATGTATTGGCTTTGATCAACAACTGTAATTTATTGTCCATTGTCAGTTGGTAATAGTCCTATTATGTGTGCTTATACAACAGAAAACTAAATAAATCTTGTAATAATTTTCTGTTGGCTAGACTATTATGTATGAATTATATGTATGTATCTAGTCTTAGCAAAATAAATCAATTATGTATGTAAAATAAACGACACACACTGCCAGTACTATCTTTCTTTCGTATTTAAAACTATAGGGCAGATAATCGAAACAGTGATAAGAGATGTAAAAATCAGTCTGAAATGTAGGTAACATTTTCTGATTTACACCATAACTAGGTCGGTCCGTGGATGGGAATACCGAGTTTCCTTCGTGCCTCAGAAAGCACGCTAAGCCGTTGGTCCCGGCTGTCATTTGTAGATCTTTGACAGTCGTTACGAGTAGTCAGAAACCAAAAGTCTGACATCCAGTCTTCCCAAGGGGTATTGTATTACCCAGTTACTGGATTGTGGTGGTCAGTCGCTTCATGTAAAATACTGGTAATTAGCTGCATCCAGTTAGTAGTTATATAGTTTGGGAAAAGGCAAAGAAGATGATGAATGAGCATGGTTTATTCCAACACATTAAATAATATATTATTAACAAAATCACAGAACAAAGCATAATGATGTTATGTAAACACAATTTATTTTCCTAGAATGGAATTTCCCAACACTAATTATTTTTGTTGAGGTGTGAGGTAACACATTAAATTCGTTACCACAACAAATACCTCTGTTTCACATTTTGTTATTCGATTCAGAATTCTTCACCAAATAAACAATGTATTGCCAGGGAAGAGCAAAGTAACTTAAACATAACACACGCCTGAAACCAAATTAACCTGTAATGGGTGCCAAATAGTCGCGGGCCTGTGGAAGGTGAGTAATAGGCTAGCTCACCGTCCGTCCGTCTTATGACGTCAGGCCGCGTGTCGTTCGTGTACTACGCGCAACTCAAGGAGATATCAGCAAATCGGAAGGGGCACAAGAGGGCCGATGGCTGCCGGGGCTGCGGGACTGTTCGAAAGAGATACCGTGGCCCTGGAACACAAAGTGCTAAGAAGGAACATGGATGGGTTTTAGTCAGAACAAGTCTGACACTCCCTTCCGCTCCCTTTCGCCCAGAAAGGGTAATTTGATGATTTCCTACCATAGTAAGTACATACACTTACATTTTGCCATTTATATTTATTTAAGTGCTATGTTATAGGGAAAGAGCCTATTGCCATCACATGGACAGAGGTCATAGCTTCGGGCTACTACAGATAAATTCCTGGTAAAAAAATATAGAAATACCGGAATCGACCCCAGGCCCTAACGCTCATCAGATGCGCTCGAAACCACTAGTCCAACACGAAAGCAACATTCTTATTATCATTAACACTGGAACACACTGGTGGATGGTTTTCATGCCATCATGCGGAAGCGCTGTGCGTCTCTTATGAAGCGCATGCGGGGCAGCTCGAACAGCCTTCTGAGTTTGTTCGTGGGCCGCTGGGACTCGCCGATGTGGCGGCACTGGATGCGACTTCACACTGCGGGTGGTCGCGTCCAGGGCTTGGCATAAACTGGCACTCCTGTGCGGTGCCACTAATTGATTTTGAGTTTGTATGTCCTTACTAACAATAGCTTTAGAAGGTTTTTTGTATTACTAACATTATATGGACTACGTCTGAAATAAATGTCTTATTATTATTAACACTAAAATCGGGATATTTACCATGTTCAATATCCCGTTTTCCGTGTGAATAACTGACATGGTCACAAACACTAGTTAGTGACCATGTCAGTTTAAAAACTCTTATTAAATAAAAAGCTTAAGAGAATAATAACATAAAAGCGAAGGTTTCCGGAGACTTGCTAGGAGACGGCATTCAGCATCAGCATTGAGAATTAAACATGAAGATAACAATAACATTTATTTCTAAAGTATTCAAATGAGGCTGGACGTGGCTTCTCTCAAACATCCCCTAGGTTCCTACTTAACTTTTATCTGCTCTACAAAAATGGTTTGTCCAATGTTAAGGTGTTATTGAACTCATTTTACAAGATATTTTAAAGGTAGAATATACTTGTAACTTTCCTGTGTCTCAATAGCATTCAGTTAATATCATAAAATTCTTTGTTTAAGACAAGAAGCTTATGTACTTAATCTTGCGTATCATCATCATCATCATCATTTCAGCCCAAAAGACGTCCACTGCTGAACATAGGCCTCCCCCAAGTGTCGCCAAATTGACATTTTGGGGGGGTTTTGCCATAATCGCCACGCTTGGCTGGCGGGTTGGCGATCGCAGTACGGTTGTTGCAAAAGAACAGAGAACGCTGCTGCCCATACTCTGGCAAATCATATATTGCGTATCAATCTGGCACAATTTATTTATCAGCAATTTATTTATAACAATCACATATCGTTTAAAAACGTTTGAAGCGTTACCATAGATAAGCTCAATTTTAAGATGACAAACATTACACTATATCAGGAAGTTTCCAGCCTACACATTAGATTTGACGGGACGGTTGGCGCAGTGGTTGAGCGATTGACTGCTGCGCTACGTGTCGCGGGTTCGATCCCTGCAAGGAACAAATATTTGTATAGCCTACATATAGTTGTTCCGGGTCTGGCTGTTGGTGTATGTGAGTTTAAATGTTGTAAACGTACCAACGATATAGGAAAAATTCCAGAGAAATTATCACGCCACTAAATTACTGAACTTTTCACTAGCCACAGAAATAATATTTTTGTTCATGAAATGTAGTTTTCTTTTATTTCAATCCATTTTTGTTGGGAATAATTGTATAGTTGATGCTGGAAACATTTGGACCTTAAAATATAATGATAATAAAATGAAACATTGTAGGTACCGATATAACAAGATTCGGTATTTGTATGACGAATTATCTGTATTCTTCATCCCAAAATCACCCAATTATGATCCCCTCTGTGACTCCAAAGTTCCTTGCGTCCCTTATCCAGGTGTTTCCCATCACTATGGCATTGGGTTATTTCTCGCTCATGCCGCATACATAATGCGTGGACGAATGCTGCCGCACACCTTAGCATAAATCATCCCTAGGTTGACCTTCTACGTGAATATCTACAACTTCTCATATATATGGTGTATGGTAATTAGGGAACGATACTTAAACACGTGATAATACTCATGATAACAACTTTCCCAAAGAAACTTTTTTTTTATATTCATTCACTTTTATCACAATCTGAAAGACTACAGGCGCGCGATTTTCATACGGCTGTAGTATTATAGTGATATAAAAGTGAAGGAGTAAAAAAAATGTTTCTTTGGGAAAGTTGTTTGTTATCATGAGTTTAAGTATCGGTCACAAATTACCAGTCATCCTATATAAGTAAGTCTCATCCAATGTGTATTAGAAATCCATGGCCAATAAAAGGATGTGGTACAGAAATTCCAACTTTCTCTATGGAATTAACATTTCGGAAAAATTATCAGCTGTACCCAAAGACATTTCAATATTTAAAGCGATAGATGCGACAAGGCGAAGAAAATCGCAATCGAATACTTGTTCATCATAACCATCACTTCAGCCGAAAGACGTCCACTGCTGGACATAGGCCTCCCCCAAGTTTCGCCACATTGACATAGCATGGGGGGTTTTGCCATAATCGCCACGCTTGGCAGGCGGGTTGGCGATCGCAGTACGGTTGTCACAAAAGCACAGAAAACGCTGCTGCCCATTCTCTGGCAAGTCCCTTAGTCGCCTCCTACGACACGCACCGGAAGATATGGGATGGTGCTATTCTTTACGTCCGACACCATACAGAGCCCGACACCAATACACAAGACACCGAATACTTGTTACTACTTGGTAACAAATCGGTCTGTCTAGTGTCACACGCGGCACGCCCGCTTGGCATTCTTGTGTCAAAATCGAAAATGTTCGGGATCAAAATGTATGAATTTATTCCCAATATCGGCTCTATCATACCTTTAAATCTCTTTGTCTTTACAATACAAAACTTCAATATCAACTCAACCCAAATAAATGGTACTGTTGACTATAGTTAGCCTCAAATATGACCACACGTTCCTGGTACACACAGTAGTAATGTCCTATACATATATCTGAGACATGTGGACACTCGGACAGTGGTTCAATCGGCATAAGTAATTAATGTGTGGGCATGACAACGCACTAATTGGACGTCAAAGGTGACTAATGGAAAGAGTTTGCCGAAGTATATTGTGGAACAACCCCGTATTCTGAGAAGAAAAACCCGGATAACATTGCATTACGCTTGTAAGCCTGGAGGGATAAGCAGACATGTATAAAAATAATATACTTATATACGAATAATCTTTGCAATATTTTTTGTGTACTTCATCCCCCATCCACTTACCTTCATAACATACTTAAAACACTATTTTGCTACCTAACATCAACCCATCCCGATTAATTTTAATAAACCTCTTAATGAGAAAAATATACTATCTACTATCAGCGTCATACAGTAATCAAAATATAAGAATACCCAGACCAGAAACATACAAAGAAAATCCCCATTAGGTACGATTCCTCCGGGACCTCGCACGATAAACCATAATGACCCACCTCCACAGTACCAAAAGAATTCAAATACCACTATTTTACTTTCAAAGACAGATAGGTATTGATAAAAATTCGGCCTCAGCGGAATTTTTCAGACATTCCCACAAGATCGTCCGCAATTACTGGCTTATCTTCTATACGAATTTTCTGAGCGACTTTAAATAGCCATCATTTTCCCTTGTGGCTTGGCTTAATTCTCAAAAACGTTAAGGCTTCGCCACACGATGCGTTGCGGTGTCGCGCCATATTAATTTCGCGGTATTGGATGCCACATGACGAATATCGTTACATATACCTTTTTAAATATTTTCTTTGTTGAAAATGTTTCTGATATGATGAAGTTACCATTAACGAACGAACTTCAGTTACAGCCAGTGAGTTTTTTCGTTAATGGAAACCATTATTAAACTGTAGATCGAACCCATACCAAGCTAACATCAAGTAGATTTTGCTATCCTTTAAACACGGAATATGATGACCACTAGACTCATTAAACAGTCCATAAAGTCCAGTCACAACAAACATTAAAATAATAGCGATAGAATTAGCATAGAGGACGCTTAGCTACATTTCATTCTGTCCATATTCATCTCAGTGTCTAGACTAAATCTCGTCTTATTTTATGGTGTATTACCATAAAACGATGTAACCCGGGTTGCAGTGTTTTGTCATAAAAGGGCCGCGTACTGTGTGACACTAGACTAGACCTAGATGTCACCACCGCTGATGAAATTTAAGCTTCTCCGCAGCGTTCAACCAACACCAAATGCACGCAAGTCATAAAAAAAATAATACCTGTTTTCACTATGCTGCGCCTTAGCCCAAGCGTTGAAAGTAAGTGAATCCAAGAGTTGAAAATTCAACAATGCGATTTATATGTAGGCATTACATCAAGCGGTTACCTAATGTTTGTGAAAACAGGTGTTTGGCATAAACATACATACGCTGCGTGGTGTTGTCCGTGTGAGCCGGCTCTTACAGTTACGGAACGCTTAACATTTCTGTATATTTGTTTGGATATTGTTACAAACATACCGTTACCTTCGCCCGCGGACTACCTACTCCAATGAAATTGTACTCTTTATACATATTGTTCGTGTTAACGTCTGCCCCGAAGGTTGCTGATATTAAAAATGTTATGTAAATGAGAAAAGAAACGTAAGTAGGTAAGGAGCGTTGTTGGTGAACAAAATGGGTCACCTTTATGTCTTCCGTGTTAAAGTCGGTTATTCTCGTCACCTGTTACTTGGGAATTAAACATTACTGATAAACTATGGGTACACGTCTGCCTTACCCTTGTGGGAACGCCGCCAGCGTGAAGTTAAGTTGTCTAAACTAATATTATAAAGAGGAAATATTTGATTGTTTGTTTGTTTGTTTGCATTGAATAGGCTCCGAAACTACTGGTCCGATTTGAAAAATTCTTTCAGTGTTAGATAGACCATTTATCGAGGAAGGCTATAGGCTATATATCATCACGCTACGACCAATAGGAGTTGAGCAGCAATGAAATTTGTTGCGAAAACGGGGAAAATGTGACGCAGACGAAGTTGCGCCGGACAGCTAGTGAGAGATATTGCTATTATTTTAAGTATTTATATATGTTGTCATTTGATCATGATGAAAATGTCCATAATAAATGTTTTTCAATCGCTCTTGAGACCCATAAAAACGTATTTGCAAGGCTTTTTACCATTGCATCAGGCTTACTTTAGATACCGTAAATAAAATAATGTTTTAAAGGAAATTCTGGGAAAAACATAGCACATAGCTCAGACTAAGTAAGGAAATGTAATTATTTCTACAACTAACATAACATAGCTACAGCTCTTTCAGGATTAGCGGATTTTTCCTTCTACCCGCTTTCTTCTGAAATATTTAAATTCTCATTAGTGGTGCCCCTTAGACGTTAACAAGATACAACTTGATATAAAATTCCGTTTACTTTATTATTTCTGTATCATGGTACGAAGAAATTAAAAAGTATTCTAACTATAGTGTGCCATGAAGTTTCTTTAGAGGTAAATTTAACTAGGTTGTCCGGCAACCTTATAAAATAAATGTTAACAGGGTGTGGATTCACTATACTTTAAGGTGGAGAGAGGTAAGACCGAGTTTTCTTGTAGGAGCTCGTGGCTTTAGAATAACAGCCGTATGGATCGATCTTCAAGGTTAATCCGCGCATGCCTAGGTCAGTCTGTGGATGAGCGACCATCTATTTCGTACCAAGTTTACCGAAAGTACGTTAAGCCGTTGGTCGTGGCTGTCATATTTAAGATCTTTGACAGTCTTTTCAGTGGGCTAAAAGTCTGACAGCCAGTCTTAACAAGTGGATCGTATTATCTAGTACTAACTGGATTATGGTCAGATAGGCAGTCACTTCATGTAAAATAGTGCTAGTCAGCTGCATCCAATTAAATTGAAAGCTGACTCCAACATAGTTGGGAAAAGGCTAGGCTGATGATGATGATCATTTTTACTGTTGTTCGACCATTCAAAAGTGCCTGTAACTGGATTTTTTGAAATAAATGATTTTGATTTGATTTGATGACCGAGTGTTTTAGCGCAGCTTTGGAGATGCCTTTGTCCAGCAGTGGGCTTTGGTTGTCTTAATTGATGACCGATGTAGCAATAAAGCCCATGTTTTTCATTATAGCAAGAAAAGACTACCAGAAATTATAACATTCAAATGCATCCTTTAATCACTAACTGAATTGGTATTTAAAGCCAAAACACATCCAGTCACTTCAAAAGTTCTAATGGAATCATAATAAATGTAAAGTACCTACTGTACTCGGAAACCAGGTGACTTCCTAAAGTTGCTACAGTAACTGCTTCCTAAACGTCACAGCGGTTTTAGTGAAAGTTTCGCTACGCGAGCGTCTTTTGTTCCAAACTTATGTTCAAACCAGGAAGACGCTTAAATGTTACTTATGTTCGTGCTCGTTTTGTGGAACGGATGTGCTTTTCGAGTGGCTTTTGGTTGTCATTTATAAGTTGGTAGTGGAAAGAAGCATACAGACGTGTTGGGAGTTTACTGTGTTAAGGATGATGTGGCTAGAAAGGAGGTCACAGCTGAGATGACGAGTAATAGAGAAGTATGGAAGAAGAAGAAATGCTGCGCCGACCCCAAATAAGTTGGGATAAGAGCAGGAGAATGATCTTGGGATTTTATTGCGCCATTCCTTCTGTCAGCTTGAATAGTGACGTAGTGAGGTTGTTTTGAGACTGATTTTTAGTGAAAAAGCTTATTCTCTGGCGAATGAGAACCTGGGGAGGCAAGCCAGAGAATTCAATACTAAACAAACGTTTTACATAAATACAGCGGGATTAAAGCACTAATTGAACTCAAGACCCTTGGTTCTCCAGCTCAAACCTTACATACTAACCAAAATACTAACCAAAATATCATGTCATTTATTTGTTCTGAAAACAAAAATGGTCTGTCGACCCGTTTGAGTTGCCGAACTTTTTAATGGTAACACTGGTGGTGCTGATAAGCCAAGAAGGAGATGTCCTTTGTCCAGGATTTGGACAGAGCAGGCTAATAAAAAAACTGGCGACATGTCCCTAATTTTGGGTTATTTATCTATCACTTTTTCGAAGTCTCTTCACATTCTCCAACAACAAAAAACCCTAACCTGGTTATTTTATATGTCTGAGTAATCATAAATAAGAGTTAGACCTAAATCCGCTAGCACGTCCGGCCTAGCCAGACATGTCAATCTTCTAGGACAAATGTATCGTACCTAATAAACAAGTTTATGCCTCATAAATCTAGAGCTCTCTATTTAGAAACCTTATATATAACACGTATATTAAATGTATGTAACCGAGCTGAAGATAAAATTGGTTCATATAACACATGTATACAGCATGTGGTTTTATTCAACTTCAGACAAAATTGGACTTAAACAGAGTAACAGCCTTTTTTCATTCATTCGTAGCTGTAAATACGGTGTAGCAATCAAAATAGAAGGCAAGGCAGAAATTCAGCAAAAAAAAATATCATAACAAAGATTTTTTCAAAATGATAGGAATTAAAACCAATAACCCTTGCATTGCCTAATAATATTCACACATAGGTAATATCATCTGCCTAGCCTTTTCCCAAACTATCTTGGGGTCGGCTTAGTCTTACCGGAGGCATCTGACCTCCACAACCCAGTAACTGGGTAAACTTAAGTCAGACTAAGGACTGAAGACTTTTGGCTTCTGACTACTAACGACTGTCAAAGATCTACAAATGACAGCCGGGACCAACGGCTAAACGTGCTTTCCGAGGCACGGAGAAAACTCGGTATGTAAGTATGGTTCACATATAGGTAAGAAAACCGTAATAATAGTATGGTAATGATGGTTTTAATGGAGTAGTGACCTAAATCAATAACAAGAAAGTCTATACAAGTGGCAAGCTTTCAAATCTTTTCGTACTTTACAACGAACTTCTATGTGATTGACAAAAGCTTTTGGATTCCTTATGTTGGCCCGGTTTATGCCAATAGGCTCGCCCCCTATTACATGGGACTTAAACATAACTGATCAAATATGGGTGTTCTATTCGGTAACTCTCTGCCTAACCCTTTAGGGATTACAGGCTAACTGCAATGAGATGTGTTGTGTGGTTCTTTCTTCAAAAGACCATTTCAGATGCTAATCTAAATGTTCCTCATACGATTTGAACAATGTCTGGACTTTAAAAGAGACAGTGACTTCCGAGTCTGTTTCAGCTGTTTCTTCTCAGAGTAGTCAAGTACGTACAAAGTTTAAAAAAAAGACGATGTGTAAGAACCTATTTGCAAAATAAACAGCATTTATCATTTATGTTATGTCGGTCCCATAGATTTTTGACTATCTCATCATTATTAATAGAATGACACTGTGTCACCCTTAGCAGATACATATTTTCAGGATAAGAGAACTGTCGCAAGAAACAATAAAATCAAAAGACGATCGCATAAGATTACTTCCAAATAAACGCACAGCCTGTATATCAATTTATCTGAGCCTCACGAATATTATTATATCCATCTATTATTTACACATTCGTCATGATACATCTGGCACATCTACTCGATTGAATACATTTCGATATCCTGGAACTAATACAAACATTTCTAGGGAAACTCCCTTTACATTAGTCGCAGGGAAGCTGTGGCCGTTTATTAGAAATAACTCTTGGTATTTTGTTAAGGGCAGATGCTTATAGAATAAATAAAATGGTTGTCATAGATACAGACTTTTTGCGGTAGCAATTGAGTTGAATGACCTCTTGGACTTAATGGTCGTTACTATTGATTTTCATCTTTGTCTTTTTTTCGTCTGTCAATACGATTGAAAAATCATCCTTAAAATATCAATATCGACGGCACGGTTGGCGCAGTGGTAGAGCGATCGACTGCTGATCCCTGCAAGGAACAAATATTTGTATGGCCTAAAGAAAGTTGTTCCGGGTCTGGCTGTTTTGTATATGTGAGTTAAAATGTTTGTAAACGCACCCACGATTCAGGAGAAACACCTAGTGTGGGAGGCAACGTTATTTTTTATATAAAATAAATCTGGCAAAGTAAAGAATTGGTAAAGGTGTTGTGACGTAAAATGGGAGGGGTCTGTGTCCAGCAACGGACGACAATTGATTGAAAGAAACTTTCCACAATCATTATTATTGAGAACTAGCTTATGCCCGCGACTTCGCCTGCGTGGAGATTGGTAATTGTCTCACGGGATCGAACTACCGGGATAAAAAATATGCTACGCTTTAATCCAAATCAGTTCAATAGTTTTTTCTTGAAAACTTAACAGACATCCATCCATCAATCCATCCATGCTCAAAAACTTTCGCATTTATAGTAAGACAAGATGCATGATTTTAGGTTTTTTTAAGCATTTTTTCGTTTTTTTTTTATATTATGTGTACTTGTGGCACGTACCAATAAACGTATTTTCTTTCTTTGTCATATTGTAATGACCAAACTATCGGGCCATTCTTACATAATAGTATTTAATTATCCGCCTGGCCTCTAATCCAAGAAAACCTCCGTCTAGTCCAAACCTCCTTTGTTTAACCAAAATCTCCCCATTAAGGTCGCCTCACTAATTAAGATAAATCCCATCATTTCCTCTTCAATGTGTAGATAATTACATACTGTATGTACAGTGTCTTTAATTGACGTCGGGACTAATTGAAGATTAGCCACGTTCATCGGACAATGTTCTAGCTTAGCTTTATTGAATGCCTGGATTAGCGCGGTGTGCTTAATGACGTGGGGATATTGACCAGCACGCGTAGCATGACCGTCGTAGAAACGGGCTATGTCGACGGAAAAATCTATGAACTGACACATTTTCATCGTCTATCTGTCATTATGTCGATTCTTCTGGAGACTCGTTCCTACAGTGGTCATGCTACGCGTGCTGATTGAAATAGAATGGCTACGGGAATAGGAAACCTATTATTTTTTCTTTGTTTTCTGCAGTCAGCATTAGCTGTAAGAAGGTATGTTATAAGTTGCGGTATCTCGAGTGTGTCCTCCAGTGAGGTCTGTGAGTGTGGTCAAAGGCTCTCGACATGGTTATCATCATCAACAGCCTATAGTGTTCCCACTACTGGGACATAGGCATCCTCTCTATGAGAGGGAGTGGGCGGTAATCCACCACGCGGGCCCAGTGCGAGTGGGTAGATGTCACATGTCCTCGCATTTTATCGCTACCGTCGTGGAGGTGATGCGAATATTTAGTTTCTGAAGTAAGTAACGAAACAGCCAAGCCATACATTTTTACTGATATGTAGAATTTGTGAAGTTAGGGTCGGTAGAGTTAGGCCGTGTAGATTCAGAAGCTAGGCTCTACATGAGATCTGATATCTTTTTCACAGGGCAAACCTTATGTGGTCGTCTTTCGTCTTGGCAACATTTTACATGAAATGTTTTTGGTGGGATTTCAGTTCTTTTTGTAAGTTGCTTACGTTTGTTTACGTTACGTTACGTTTGTTGTTACGGTAGTGTTTTATTGTATACTGAACTTTGTTTACATACCATATTTCGGCTTTCTAGCACCTCAGGAAGTATACCCTAACATTTTGAAGTCTCATACAAACTTCCAACCCCCCATTTTAGGGAATGGGGTGCGAAAGTTATAAGTTTATGAATTTTGTCGGTTGTATACTTAAACTTAGATTACATACCAAATTTCAGCTTTCTAGCACTTCAGGAAGTAGCCAAACATTTTGATGATCATCTGTGTCAGTGAGTGTGTCAAAGGCGAAATCGGTGTATTTTAGATATCAATAAAATCTAAAGTATTAGAGTTATTTAATTGAAACTTTGTATGTGTAATTAGTCTATTATTGACATCATATCCTGAGAATATGAACTATCTGGTACATCGGAAACCAACTCTATGAGGGTTCAAAAAACGACCAAACACTTCGAGAAAAGGTAGGTAGTGCCCTAGCGCTTCGCTTGGCTCGTCTTGGCCCCCAGATAATAGGAATATTTGTTCTGATTAATTTCGATGCTGTTTAAAGCACGCTTTCAAATCATCATCGTTAACGAGTCCTTATATAATGACCCCGCCAATTGATATCTTCCACCAACAGAAAAAAATCCAATCTACTAAAACAAAAACCACAAATCTAAAGATGATCCACATATTACTTATATTTATTCATAAAATAGGCACGTATATTTGATCACGGCATCGATTAGTTCAGACGCTCAATAAGGAAAAAATCAAGGCTTCAATATATATTTGGGAGTCGCCTCTTTGCCTGTTTGTTTATTTTAAACGAGCGCCCCCGGAAATAAGTCTGGATAGAGTTCAATTCGCTTTGATGGAAATGACGAGATAGATGCGATATTGGACTGCGGATACGTTTTATGCCTACAACCAGCTGGTACGTACTGGAATCTAGTTTTTGTTTGTAATTGGGTCAGTAGGTTCGCGTTTGCGCTAAAAGGCTTGAGGTGATTTTCGAAATTCGTTTTATGATTTGATCTGGTATTTTTGTTATATTGGTAAAAATACAACACTTCGTTCTAGTCATACAAGCGCGCGGTGTGAACGTAACGTAAAAAGAAACGTCGATTTTTAAATTAAAAATACTCGTTTCACCATATAATATTATCATAATTTTAAGAATTGATTCATGTCTATGGATCATATATAATGTCCTTGTAGCAAAAAACTAAACTAAAATGCTATAGGATAACTTTATTTTCGATTCATAAATCGACATGTTTAAAACAACTTTTTAAAGGCTACGCTTTTCCGCCCAAATACGCTGAAACACTTATTATTTAAAATCATCACATATTTTCAGTGTTTGCACAGTTGTTTGACTCCTAAGACCAACCACACCACACAGAGCACTCAAACATCACAGAGAATTCACAGGAATTCAAGACCGACTTGTCAATGAAACAGCAACCTTACTATGTATAACAAGAAAATCTCTTTGTGATTTTGACAGTGATTATAATTCAAATTATAGGCTGCATTTTTAGGATTCGTACCTTACTATCCATAATGCAATATTTAAATGCTTACCAATTAAACAAATAAATCTGAGTTTAAACACCAAATAGGCACAAAGCTTGCCCCAAGCACTCTGCACCAACATAATCTATGTCCCAAAGAACGTCGGCAAAGATTACTGTTTACCGAGCTTCGCAAGCCCAAGATTAAGCCGAGAGACGTCAGTTAGGTACATTAACTGAGCCAACCAATCTAATTTTTAATGTTGCCGACCGATTTACTTCAAATATAAAACGTTTTCATGGAAATAGAGTAAATATTTTTTTGATGAGGTCTTTCAGTTTGCTTTTTTGTGAGATTCATTCTATGGAGATCTTGAGAATCATCATCATCATAATAATATAATAATAATAACCGCAATAATGTAATAACCCACCTAAATTGCCCCTGCCTATAATGTTCCCACTGCTGGGTCACAGGCCTCCTCTCTAGAGGGAGTGGGTTGTACTCCACCACGCGGGCCCAGTGCGGGTTGGTAGATGTCACATGTCTTCGAATTTTTAGTTCTAGGACATGCCGGTTTCCTCACGATGTTTTCCTTCACCGTTTTGAAAGCAGCGGTGACAAAAATAAATTACACAAAGTAATGCGCCTGCCTGGGTTCGAACCTACGACTTAATGCTCGTAAGTCGGGGCTGCCACCACTGGGCCACCGCTGCTCTCATTGTCTTGAGAATAATAACACAAAACATCACACCTGTAATCCCAGATGGGTAAGGCAGAAGTGTACCTGATAGTAGACCCACATTTAGCCAGTTACTTTTAAGTCCCAAGTAATTACAATCAACGAGTCTATTACAATATAAAAGAGCTATACCCGAAGCAACATCTAAGTAGTAATTTATTTTTTTAAACAAACCAATACAAACATAGCCCTCTTGACGTTATTGTAGCAGAAAAGAATCTCTCTCTCTCTCTTATTCATCAGTTATTTTAGCTATTATTTCTAGTATTAAAGAATATTTTCTAGACTAAGGTTAATACATTAGCACTTCGTTATCTATCATACGAAGGTTGGTATATAACGCGGCCACGTTAATCAAATGAAAATTGCTAACGCAGATGGTAACGGCAAAATTATGGAAAATAGTCTCTATATTCTTGAACGCTAAGGTCTTATTTTGCAATGAATATTTAGGTTTTCAGTACATTAGTCTCTGGATGGACGGTACCTACGTATGTACATATGTATGGTCACAGGGGAACTTTTCGCGGGAAAGCCAATCTCAAATGTAAAAGGAACAAAATTATACGGCTTTCTGTCTGACAATCTGTACAAATAAATAAAATTGAACAATCTGTTTGTCTTTTCAAAATAACAGCTTTCTACTGGATGCATATGAATGTAAACATATTATTACAAGGTACATAAAACAAAGTTTGTTTTTTTTTAATTTTTATAAGTCTTTCGGTTTGTTCCGGCTAATCTCCGAAACGACTGGACCGATTTTGACAGGACTTTTACTGCACAGCTGATATAATAAGGTGTTACTTAGGCTTGACTTGACTTTCATTTTAGAAAATCGTTCCCTAAAGCGGGAAAAACAGTACAATACGTAAAATCATCATTTTCCTATCAAGCACCATAAACTCAAAAATCTATGCCCCAACTTCCCAAAACAAACAATAGCTAAAAATGAGGTCTAATATTCTGCCAGAACAATCCTCTTTGGTGTTACATATGCATAGTATTTTATTACCTTTGCCTCACGATCGTCTTTTTTTTGCGACTCGAAGTGCAGCGAACATCACTCACTTTTCGCCGCAGACTTATTCTTAGTGACATGACGGATTGGAACTCGAAGACAGTGGCGTATTACGTAGTCTAAGTTGGGAGGCACTTTCGTAGTTTGATGGAAATGTGAGTGATTGCGTTACTTTTTGTTGTGTTGTTATCTAAATGGAATTGTGAAAAGTTTTTGCGCTGCTTTGACCATTTCTTTGAGCAATTTGCTGCTGATTGATGTTTTGTTGTTATCTGATTAACTCTTCTTTCTAACAAAACGTGTAAATGATAACTCCATAAGCTTATTGGGAAGATTGTGACGCTTTTTCCGTTTTAAGAATTAATATAGCCATTTATAGGGTAGGTATCGGACAGCCAAATCAAATCAATGAATCAAATCAAAATCATTTATTTCAAGTAGGCCAGTTACAGACACTTTCGAATAATCAAACAACAATAAGCCAGTGTTGCCAACCTAGTGCCACGTATTATATACGATACTTTAGTGGTTAGTGGATTTTCTATTAGTTTAACGAGATGTGCATATTCTCAGATAATCTGCTTTTGCAAGAAGCATAAAGTTACATACTTATATTGTATTCATAAACTTTTCAGGAAACAAAAAAAATACCATTGTGGTTTTTTTATTTGTAAAAAAACTAATGAATTGCGCTTCTGAAAAAAAAAACACAAAAAACAAATCACTTTTTTCTATGGGTACAAATGGAAAACCTCAATTTCTGAACCTCATATAATTTCATTGAAATATTATAGGAACTAAAATTTATAAAGCTAAGATAAACAGATGAAGACAAAACCACTGGCATAATGCACAACGGAAAGACAATAAAAAAATACTTAGAAATTCCTTTCCGATTTTGTATTTGGAACAGCGTAAAAATCGTTCACTCATAGGTATATCAGTCATGCCAAAAGGTCAATATTCAAAAAGAGAAGGACGAATAAAAAAAATTCTCAAAAATTCAAAACAGTTCGAGCTTGGAGTAGCTCTGTTATTTAGTCATTACAACATCGCAACTAAAAGTATCGCATATGACTGAATTCTCTTTGAGCTCGCTAGACTCAAGTAATGCTATTTTCCCAATCACTCTGTGAAAGGCATCGTTATTACATTCGTCCGCCCGTGTACAGCTTAACTGCGTTTTTTGAAACACATATAGAGTTTGTTTTTCAGTGACTGTAAGCGCTTTTTATGCGGATGGCTTTATACAGCGCTTTTAGTTATCTGTGAGCTGTGAGGTACGGTTGACTGTTGTTTAGGATTTTGCACAGAAAGTTACGAACTGCTTTAAATATGTATTTTATGTTTTACTACACACAACAGCGAAGACTCAAAATATATTAATGGAAAACTTAATCGAAGGTAGTGTAGAATGAATAATAAGTAATTACAGGGAACTTGATTGCTTGGGAATATGTATGCCTTTCATCATCAATCTGAACAAAAAACATTGTTCTATTCGAGCAGTCGTACCTATGCGTTGTCGAGCAGGATCTCTAAAATTCCTTAAATGCAACGGAAATAATTGAAACATAATATCACGCCTATAATCCCTGAAGGGTTAGGTAGAGGTTTCGCCAATTATGATAAGTCCCTGAATATGGGACGAGCCTATAGCCATGGCACAGGTCCAGACTCCGTAGCTGCTACTGAGAAAATCCTGATGGAAAAACCCAATGACACTGCCCGAACCTGGAGTCCAACCCAGAACCGCATACTCACAGTTGCGCTATTGCGACCTCTCAACCAACGAGGAATAGTAAAGATATTTGAAACATACGAGTTTAATCAAACAATTAAGGTGGAAGTGCCAGGATAGACCGCGAAATTCAAAATTTCCTTTCGTCGCTTTTTGCAATTTGCAGGTCAGTGTCAGGTTGTATATTATTAAAATACTAGCTGTGCCCGCGACTTTGTCCGCGTGAAATTTAAAAAAAGTTATTTCGTTTATTTCGTTTTTGCATTTTTATTTTTATTATTATTTTTTAATTATTTTTGAATTTCTCTGAAATAGAAGTATCATAAGTTACTCCTTATTCCATCAGCTATCTGCCAGTGAAAGTCCTGTCACAATCGGTCCAGCTGTTCTAGAGATTAGCCGGAACAAACAGGCAGACAGACAGACAGACAGACAGACAAAAATTGTAAAAAAATATATTTTGGTATACATTCATATGCATGTAGTAAAAAACGGTTCTTTTAATATTACAAACAGACACAGAAACATACACAATTTTATTTATTTGTATAGATGTTAATAATGGGCTACTCTGGCGCTTATTAATTATAACAACTTCGAATTTTTTATACACCAGTACTCGAAGTCTCTGTATCAAGCAATGAATCTGTGCAACGCAGTTACGAGATGATTCTCATCTTTTGCGGGAGCAATGAATGACATTAAAGCGAGTCCATTTCACCGCCGAGTAGGGGATTGTTATTATGACGTTAATAAATGGATGAAAACTTCGGTCCTCTACGCGGGAAGTGCATTTGCGAGACAATTACTCATAATTCATTTTCTCTAATCTAACATAAATGCAGACGTTGCACGTGAAACTACGTCTTGATAGCTTAAGTTATTTTTGGGAGTTAATAATCTTTTGAAATTATTTTTTGAGTCAGGAATATTTTAAGTATTTTTTCTGAGATTGTTTTCTTGATAAACTGTAAATTCACGGTTAAGGGACGTCCGAAGATATACTTAGGATTCTCTCTCGATATCCTTCCAAACTATAATATATAATGTATATCATAATAAATAAAATAATAATATAAATAATAAGACACAAAAGACATAAATAATTAATTTAAATTACGGTAGGTACCTAGTTAATTATTAACAAACGCTGTTTTTTTTGTTTGTTGTTTAAGTTTGTCAGTATTTCAGAAAAACCCCCTTAACGTGGTTTAGGTAATAAAAAAATATCGAATAAACGTTTGCGATTGTTTGTATGTGCAAAAGCGTGACTATAGGGCGAGAATCAGACGGGCCGCGTTTAAAACACAGGTGGTTCTCACTTAACGATATCCGTAAATAAATTAAAAAAATAAATACCTACCCATTTTATTATTGATTCGGGTCGAGAATCATTAGCATAGTTACCTCCTTGAATTTGACGAGGATGAAAAACAACAGCTTGTTAATATATATTATTATAAATGCGAAAATAAGTTCGTTTGTTTGTTACCTTTTCACTGAACCTATCATCCTGAAATTTTACAAATACGTTGCCAATTGTACAGAAACGGACATAGGTTACCTTTATGCCGCAAAAAAGAACTGTTCCCGAGGAAAGCAACAAAAACGTTCTTATATTGTACACTAGCTGTCCCGCGCAACTTCGTCTGCGTCCCATTTTTTCCGTTTTCGCAATATGTTTCATTGCTGCTCCGCTCCTATACAGCGCCATCTATTGAATACTTACTCAATCCAGTCAACAGATACCGCCATCTGTTAGAATCGTTTGGAGCTAACAGATAATTGTGACGGGCCGGTGAGGTTAATTTGCAATAAAATAATATTGCGACTATAAATTGAGATGTAAACTAATAGGATAGCTTACATTTCAATTTATAGTCGCAATATTATTTTCTTATTTCAAGTTGGATCAAACTGCACACGGTGTCCAAATTTGTTTAAAATCGGTTAAGTAGTTTAGGAATCCATCCTCGAAAAATAACGTGACATGTAATTTATATATATAGATACTAGGTGACCCGGCGAACTTCGTACCGCCTTAGCGTAGCAATGATGCGCTACTTTATTTTGTATAGCTGACCTATCTTAGGTATGAGTACCTATTCAATTTGAACTGGAATCTATAATATCCTCCATATAAAAATGAATTCATAATTCCCTGGTCTCGCTATACGTGAAAAGGACCTTACTAATTTAATTAAATAAAAAACAAAATATATATTTTCATAATAGTGTTTCAAAAACTTTATAAACTTATTGTTGGCGCGGTTATGGGTGTGATGTCACAGATTAGTGATGGTTAACTTGAGTACCTAACCCGAGTGTACTCGAGTTGGACGTAACTCGAATCTACTCGAGTTGAATTCTCCCTAACTCGAGTTCGAAAAAAAATTCAAGCATATAATTTAACTAAGGAAAAAATATTCTTTGTGATACTAATTATCTTATTTTCTTGAAAATATTGTGATTACTGATTATAAAAATAGTTTAATTGATAGTAAATATTATTTTAAATACTTAAATAAATGATTGGATTTCACTCGAGTAAAATCGAGTAATATTTTTTCCGAGTTGGCACATCACTATCACAGATTACCACAGATTTTTTTAAAAAGCCAATGTACTACCACAGATTACTAAATAGGTTATGAGAAGTTTGTGTTCGCGTTCTGAAATCAAACTCATATACTCAGACCACACTTAGGTGCGCATACCTATATTTTACCTTAGTAACGTCATAAAATCGGAACTTTTAATAATATTTAGCTTTACATAACTATTCCGTGGCGAGTTATTTTCAAAAATTAATTGGAATTTAATTAAGTAACCACGTTTCCGAACAAATGATGCTCGAATTTAATTAAGTAACCACGTTTCCGAACAAACTATGCTCTTTCAATATAGTCTATGGCTGTGAATGACATTGACATTCGTTACGCGCGTTTTTTTAAATATGCAAGATTAAATGTATATTTTTCAATATTTCTGAGAGATTTTCTTAATATTTTTTTCCGTAAGATCCTTCTCCTAATAATAAAAAATACAACAAAAAAAGAATTAGTGAAATCAGTCCAGCCATTCACGCGTGATGCCGTGACCAAGGAAAACGGGTTTAATTTTTATATATATAGATAAAACCTTACCACAATGTTGTCCTTTTTAACCCAATGGTTGACTGGTAGAGAATGCCTTGTGGCATTAAGTCCGCCTATGTACCACTATTGTACATGAAGTTTAAATAAATAAAAGACGGCGCCACATCCCCAAGCCGGTTATTGTCAAATTCTAAATAAACGCGAGCGTAACCGCGGGATAAAAGCTAGTAGTATAATGAAACCGCCTTTTCCAGTATCAACAACTGTATTTATAAAGTAGTACACATAAACAGAGTACAAAACTTGGTGCTTATATCAGTAGAAAGCTTAATATACCACCCAATATGTAATTAACAAAGTTTAATTCCCCAAGCCAAACCTTTTGGTTTTTCCTCCAAAAAAAAGTCTGCCGTTTTGGCGGGAACCGTAAAAATCCACCTTTACTTTTTTTTTATTTGACACCTTAAAGATTTGACCAAAGAGTTTTTATAAACTCTTTGGTCAATTTAAATCAATTAAATCAATCTAAATCACAACAAATCTTATTATTATTTTAGGAAATCATGACATTCGGCCATCCGACACAGTGTAGCCTCCTGGCACACACAACAATCATAGAATGAAAATTTTCAAGCAAATCATGACATTCTTGTATGTTAAAGAAAGAAAAATAAAATGGTAATAACATACAAAACACACACAATTTTATACATTTTAGTAAATTTTAAGACTTGACAACATTTATAACAAGAGCTTGTACATTAAAAAAAAAAACATATTTTGTAACAAACCAAGAAAACAAATATATTTTTATTTAGCTTTACTTAGATTTACTTCGGCCAGCATCCTCAGAGCTACTCACATCTCAATTATTCAGCTCCAAAGTTTTTATGTGTATCCATGGTCGGATTCTATCAGCTGCAATAACAGTTTTATTGCCATTCTTAGTAAAACCGGGGACATCTGTTATTCTATAACGGTCATTGCCTAGAACTTCAGTGACTTTGTATGGACCAACAAATATCGACAGAAGCTTTGTACTTTTCTTATCATTATCAAAATTATTTCGAGAAATTTTAACTAAATCACCGATCTCATACTTAGGTGCTGGGATTCGATTTGCATCATCCCTTTCTTTTTGTTTTTCTTGGGTTTTTTCTATATTATTACTGACTTCTTTTCTGACTTGTTGCAACTCTAAATTAGTACTTAAACTGTTGTCGGCGTTAAGCTTATTTGATAAAATATCGCGTAATTTAATTCCAAACTTAGCTTCTGTCGCAGTTTTCTGTGTTGAGGCATTAACAGTGTTGTTAATGCCCTTATTTGTAGCCACCACCTTGCTATTCGCGGACCGAGATTCCTTTTGGTTAAAGAAGTGCGGAGAGCAACACAGTCGGTATAAACCTTAAAATAATTGCCTAACAGTTACACACGGACCTTTTTTAAGGAACATACAACAGCTAGTGTTTCTAGTTCGTACGAATGCAGATGTTTCTCTTCGGGAGTAGTCTGTCGACCGTTTTCTTTTTGACCATTAAAATTGGACTGGCATAGTCTGGCTTCGATTCCTGAATAATATCGTTTTGAAGCAATTCGTCTATGGTTTCACGGACTCGTTCGCGTTCATAGTGTGACAACCGATATGGACGGTAAACAATTGGCTTATTATCTACTAAATCGATTTTTACTTCTACATCAACAACGCAACCTATTTCGTTTACGTTTGTGGCAAAGCAATCGCGGTAATTTTGCAACAACAAGTACAACCTATCCAATTGTTCCTTATTTAATCCTGGTCCTATTTTAATGTCGGTTTTGTTGAGAGGTTCTACATTAGAAGATTCTTTCGCTATCTTATTTATTTGACATGTTTTCTGCTCATTAAACGGAATGGCTCTAGCAATTAACACGTTTGGAAGTAAAGTAATGATATGGGTTGACAAATTAGATACAACAACCGATCCCTTACCATTGGAAATATTGAAAGCACCCTGTAACAGTCGGAACTCTTTACCCGTTTCGACAGCATTGTATCTTTCTATAAAAACATCTCCGTTGTAGTCACAGTTTGAATGAACTGGGACAGTACTGGTTTTCAAGATTTCAGTCCTCTCAGTGACATAAAGCTTTAAAATACCTTTTGAGTCATCAGAAAAGGCTAAACTTGGGCTTTTGTAAAATGTAAGTGTAGAGCTATTTTTCAAAACAGTGATAAACGGCAATTCAGTAAAATTCTGACCAATGATAAGTGATGTCTGCATCTGAACGTCATCTACAACGAATACCTCAATATCTGATTCAATTTCGTCGATTCTAACAAATGCATTTGACTTGTACAGAGATAAAACTGACGACTGTCCAAAACCCTTAATAATCGGAACGTTATCAAATTGTTTAACTAAATTAAGTATTTCTGCATCGGTCTTACGCAAGAGTGTACACTCACTGCCGAAATCAATAAATGCCTTCAAAGACATATCATTAATGACAACGGTTTTAAAATATTTGGAGTTGCCGTTACTGTAAGAATTAATTTATAATGTCTTTGTATCAGATATATTTTCTATTTGGTTAGATTTTGAATTCGAAGGTACAAATGGGTCTAATTTGCATTCATCATTATCGTGCCCTATCCGATGACATTGTTTGCATTTAATAAGGGGCTTCGTGCATTTAAAATAAGGATGACCTTTCGAACGACAGTTGTAACAAGTGATTGAATTGGTGACAGCACCATTTGAACTTGCGCCGGTATTACTAGAGCATGGCTTTTGAGTTGGACGTTCACGTAATTTATTATTAGGCTGACTATGAAGCTGCGGTTGAGGTCTCTGAGATGCAAGGAAGTTAAGTAAATCTTCGGGTTCCGATCTATTTTGAGCTTGCGCCCCATTCCTAATCGAACGGTCGCTTATACCGTATATAATACAATCAACCGCTTTTTTACCGGTAATTTCACATCTATTTAATAAGCTCAATTTATCGTAAAAATATTCACGAAGACTTTCATCACCATGTGAAGTACGATTTAACATCCCTTCTAACAGACGTCCATAATTTTCTTCACTAGGGAAAGCCTTTTTGAGTTTAAACTGCCACTCATCCCTAGTGAAGACAACCGTTGGCAATGATGCAAACCATTGCTTTGCGAGACCAGCTAATTTTTGTAACGAGAAGTGGACAATTTGTTTCTCATCCCATCCATATATAACAGCGCATTCCTTTACTTTTCGCAGCCAGCTTTCGATAGTTTGAGTTCTATTCGAAGGGTCAAACTCGGGAATAACATTATGAAGATTGTTATTGTTCCAGGAGTTCCTGGGAGGGTCTCTGTCTCTGGTAACATGTTTAACTAGCTTAAGGATATCTTTAGCAGAAAACTCGTTAGCACGGATACGTATCTTTCTTGGGGCAGCGTCTTCACTTGAACTGGATGACGACGGCTAATCCGCCTACCCTTCATTTTCTTGGGTTTACGCCGGCGCCTCAGAGGTGTACCAGGCGGGGTACCAGGATCAACATCAGACGTCATCGTCACACCTCACTGAAACATTGTACATTACTTGCGGAGTAATCCATCCAAACTTCATTTACATTTTTTTAATATTTTTTTTTTTGATTTAGACCCATCACAATAAGCATTATTTTATTATCATTAAAATAATTTATTTATTAAATTCGGACACTAATTTTCATATTTTGACACCCCACAAGACTATTATATCAGATCAATTAAAACAAGAAATTCAAAATAATATTATTTTATTTTGTGTTATTATGACAAGAAAAATTAAGGTGATCAAAATCTCCAAATAAGTAAACCTAATTTTTGACATACATTTAAATCACAAAATCATCATCATCATCAGCCCATCATGTTCCCATCATAAAATACAGAACCAAAAATAAATTCAATACCAAGGTACGGGTAAAAATCAATGAGTATATAACAAAAATAAAATATAAATACATATCAGCTATACAAATGTGTCACCAAACAGCACTAAGATATAAAATAATGGCTATCGTTGATAAATATTTTTTTTTTAAAATATAGAAATCATATCATAGTTATTTTTTTTCATTTTTGTCTGTTATCAGATCACTCAATTCGGGTAAAATAGTAGTAGGTAGCATAGGTTTACGTCTAGCTACTAAGCATTCACAATAATTTATCCGACGACTAGTGACTCACTCAACAACCAGTAGGAACCATACCTACTCAAAAATCCAGTGAAATCACATAGTACGCCTCCTGACATAATCCGACGACCAGTGACTCACTCAACAACCAGTAGGAACCATACCTACTCAAAAATCCAGTGAAATCACATAGTACGCCCCCTGACATAATCCGACGACCAGTGACTCACTCAACAACCAGTAGGAACCATACCTACTCAAAAATCCAGTGAAATCACATAGTACGCCCCCTGACATAATCCGACGACCTGTGACTCACTCAAAAACCAGTAGGAACCATACCTACTCAAAAATCCAGTGAAATCACAAAGTGCGCCCCCTAACATCCAACAACCAGTGACTCGCTCAGTATCCAGTGAGAAACATACCCACTCAAAAATCTTGCGAAGTCACATAGCATGTCTCCTAACATAGACACAGTGAACAAGCATAGTTCACTGGGTATCCATTTAGCAAATTATCATGGCAAATAATAAACCAAGAATAATATTTATGTAACTCGCAATTACCTCATGCTGCTGGTAAACAGTTGTACAAATGTTGCTCATTTAAATCTTTATGTAGTGGCTTATGATAACATGGCCATAGATATAATAATTAGTAGCAAAACAATTAAACCATAATTTTGTTAAGTCTGTAACATTGCATTGTAGTGGTAGTCATTCACGTATGCCTAATGGTAAGTTTTTCAAAGGTGAGCGTGTAACAGTTTTTATCAAATTATTATAGAGCAATTCATGCTTATAAAAAATGTTTTACGTACCGTTTTGGTTTATCCCACTTCTGAAATATAATGAAACCGCCTTTTCCAGTATCAACAACTGTATTTATAAAGTAGTACACATAAACAGAGTACAAAACTTGGTGCTTATATCAGTAGAAAGCTTAATATACCACCCAATATGTAATTAACAAAGTTTAATTCCCCAAGCCAAACCTTTTGGTTTTTCCTCCAAAAAAAAGTCTGCCGTTTTGGCGGGAACCGTAAAAATCCACCTTTACTTTTTTTTTATTTGACACCTTAAAGATTTGACCAAAGAGTTTTTATAAACTCTTTGGTCAATTAAATCAATTAAATCAATCTAAATCACAACAAATCTTATTATTATTTTAGGAAATCATGACAGTAGTCTATAAACCTAATTTCTTACTTAAGTTCATTTTTATGAGAATATAAATTTTACTAGTTCTTATATATCATGACATGATGAAAAATACTGCTGATAATGTGCTATTTACATATTTACTTTTTGTTTTTTTTTTTTCTTTCGTATCCCGTTATCAGTGTTAATAATAGTGTCAATGACCATGCCAGTTTAAAAAAAAAAAAATACTTTGTTTGTCAAGATAGGACAAATAGTTTAATACTTCTGACAGAAAAGATGAACATTTACCATCTGCTGGCCTACCTACCATTACCTGTAGTATGTGTAGCGCCATCTCTTTCCCACACTGGAAAAGGAGTAAGAAAATAATGTTTTAAGACGTCATGGTAGGCCACCTGATTAACGAATAACCCTCCTTTGGCATGCTGTAGTCACATAACACACAAACACACACAAACAAACACAAACTAAAATAAATAAAAAATAACACCAAACGTCGCGTCGCACAGTTTTCGCAATCCTTTAAACTTCTGATGTCCAAATCCCGTCTGTGTCCCAGCTTTCCGAAACTCCATACGAACACAATAAAAACAAACGAAGTTCGCACACAGAACAAGTTTCTGAATGCTTGAATAGGCAATTGCACAGTCCTAGCTTCCGAGCTTTGCCTGACTGTACTTCACTTTCCGCTTTACTTGACTTTTTATACTGTATTTTTATCATCCTCTTCGTTGTTTATTCTTTACCTGGATTTCCTAGAATAGAATAGAATAATTTTGATTTGTGTAAAAACATATATCCATTATAAGACCTAAATGATGGTACATTTAGGTCTTTTATTGTATATATGTTTTTAAAGAAAAAAAAACAAAAAGTGAATATGGTAAATAGTCCTGGATTTACTACAATAGAATAGAATAATTTTGATTTGTGTAAAAACATATATACATTATAAGACCTAAATGTACCATCATTTAGGTCTTATAAATAGGGTTGTGAACTTATATGTTTTGCCATAGAATGGCAAACAAATATTTGAATATGTTAAACGTGAATTATAATACGATGTTAAAATATTAATACTATGGCATGTCTAGGTAGTAACGCTTACAATTTAAGGCTTCGTATTTATATCGAAATCTTAAAACTATTTATACTTAAAAAAACGTAGCAACATGAAATATTTTGTAGAGCTCAGTAACCATATCTATGAGTTACTTTTTTTTCTAGAAATTCTTTTACCCTATAAAAACAATCCTGAAATCCTGGAGAATTTTGTGTTTACAATCTTCTTTTTCGACTTCCCCGTTGGTGTAGTGGTGGCATGATGTCCTAGGTTTGATTCCCGGGTCGGCTTGGCTATATAATTCCCCTCGTTAAGACTGGTAGTGAGGCTTTCGACATTTTTTCAGACGTCAGTCAAAAAACCAAGTACGGCGAGTTTATTTTTATAATGTCGATGTCCTCGTTATTATAGTCTAGACTTCTAGAGGACACGCAAAAGTGTAAGTCCTTAATTAGTAACTAAGGTAAAACCAATCATTTACTTAGGACCATATTTTAATAAGACTTTAATTTCATCACTTTTCTCATTACTCGCACTAAGGACTATGTAATTAAATGAAAATATTCATAAATTAATCATCCGCTCATATTAGCGCGTTATCTATGTTCGCTGAGGCTCGTACCGACTGTTTCAATGTCGTCATAATATTTCGGTAACTACAAAAAAATCACTGTAGGTAAATCGGTCTTACGGAATTTTCCCTAAAGAAACCACCTAATTATTTTGTACCAACATAGCCTAAATATTCCGGACTTCATTAACACCTTATTTTAAAAGAATGTCTGGTATGCTTTGTTACCGAAATAAGATTTTTCGCTTCGGAAAGTGCGATGAGGAACGGAAAATCTTTCTCGAAGGATCCGATTCACGCAGATTCATTACGGTCCGAGTTTAAAAACTTCTTGGATTTATTATCATTTGCAACATTGTGTAATTGTGAGAATAGCCTGTAGAAGTGCCGGAAAACATTTTCTGTTCAATTCTTTACATTTTCTTTTTTTTTGTCTGCGAATGCAAATGGAATGCGTTCATCTTTTGTTTTTTCTTTATTTTGCTTCGTGCTTTCCTTCATGTAGTTAACTACTGTTGATTTAAATCAAAGAGATTATTTACAGTGATGAACAAATCAATAATCAAGAATATAGAAAGTATATATCTTTCTATATTCTTGATTATTGATTTGTTCATGGGTGATTTAAAAAAAAAACTACTTGTCCATACATGTTGACGTGTAGGTATTGCACTTTTGTAGGAAACAGCAGATTTGTTTATTTTTCTAATATTAATATTTATTTATTTATAACCAACTTATACTAACAGTTACACGATACGTACAAGTTATTGGTTGAAGTTTTCTGTCACTGACAAGTCGGTCGAATAACAGTCATCTTTATGATCATTTCAATAAGGATGTTATTTGCTGCTGCTTTCAAAAGTAAACTTAGAGTAAAAGAACTGTACACTATTACTAGAAGCACACAGCAAGCTATCGTTACTAGATAACGGCTATGGTGATATAGTCTATCGTTAGTTGTAAGTTATATTTAAATATTTTCTCGTCGTAGCATTGAAAATCTTTCTTTTCTAATTTCAAGAGGGAAGCCCAAAGTTCGAATTTTGATCATTATAACAGCCAATTTCTACGTAAATTAGAAGGTAATCGAATTATTTTGACAGTCCCAGCGCGGCGCGGTATGAATTCAATTAGGCAAGATATTGCGTTGACTTAGTCTCAGTGAACGTTGAATCTACATACTACCACCAATATGGGTAAATTTTGAGCTAATAAGATTTTGTCTCACTAAAGTATAATCAAAAATGGAACAATGATCATACTAATAATGATATTATATTTTATTGAAATTAACGCATTTTTTAAGGGATCCTTTTTTTTCGCATAATGTTCTTTGTCCTAATATACTTCGGCATAACGATTTTGGCACAATATGTTTTGGCATAATAATACTTCGGCATAATTTTTTTAGGCATACATTTTATGTTGGCATAATCATCTTAAAGACTACTTTGTTTTGGCATAAATTTGATTCGCATAACGTTAGTAGGCCTAATGACTATTAGCATAATAATATTTAGGCATACAATTAATATGGATAACAAAAACAATTTTCATGGAAATGATTCATAACATAAACTTAAATGATTTTTTTAATCGCGAGATAACTTTTATCTGAAGAATATATTAGATGTTGTGAGGCTTTGGGTGGAAATGGTGGTGGTGAACTTGTAGTGCCCCATACATCATTCTAATCAAACCAATTTGCTATAGTTTCTGTAACAATTAAATAATATTGTTGGTTAAAAATTTAATATGCTGTGCAACAAAACTTAGTGACAAAACCGAATTGCTGTAAAACCGACTCCACGTAGTCTTGTTTGTCCTACCCCTTTTTTTTTTTTTTTTAAGATGGGAAATCATCAAATGACTTCTTCCGCTCTGGGCGGAGCGGAAGGGAGTGTCAGACTTGACTGACTAAAACCCATCCATGTTCCTTCTTAGCCCTTTGCGTTCCAGGGGCACGGTATCTCTTTCGAACAACCCGCAGCCCTGGCAGGCATCGGCCCTCTCGGACCCCTTCCGATTTGCTGACATCTCCTTGAGGCGCGCGTGGAACACGAACGCGCCGTCGGCACGGTCTGTCGTCAAAAGACGGACGGACGGTGAGCTAGCCCATTACTCACCGTCCACAGGCCCGCGCCTACGGTGGCCGGGGGCCACTGGTTGCCGCCCGACGCCCGGGGCGTCTCCCGCGGCGGCTGGGACGTGAGGTTCTCTCCCTCTCACGTTCCGCCACCTCCTTCGCTAGCATGACTGCTTCGCAGAAGGAGGCGACGGCTTCCCATTCCCTCTCGCTCCGGACCATGGATTGAGCCAGGGCCGGACGCGAGAGGTCGCCGCCGCCAATCGCCGCTACGAGGACACGGCGGTGCTCAGCCCAAGCGGGGCATAGCTCCACAGTGTGCTCCACCGTGTCCTCCGGCCGATCCTCGCAGTGGTGACACCCGGGCGTTTCCTCCCGCCCGATTCGGTGCAGGAACCTCCCGAAACAACCGTGTCCGGTGAGGACCTGCGTCAGGCGGAAGGTGAGGGCGCCGTGGCGCCTCTCTAGCCACTCCTCAAAGAGGGGACTTATCGCCACTATTGTGGCGTGCCCTGCACGGGGTTGCGACAGTCGCTCTCTCCATGTCACCATGAGATCGCGCCGGAGGTCTGTCCGCTGAGCGGCAATTTGCCGCGGCAGCGGAGTTTCCCCCCGGCGTAGTGCCTCCGCGCGCCATTCGTGCAGGCACGCGAGGACTATCGCCTCCAGATCCCATGGCGGCAATCCGGCCAAGAGGCTCGCCGCCTCGCCGGAGATCGTGCGGTACCCCCGGATCAGCCTTACGGCTACCACCTTCTGGGGCGCGTTCAGGTAGTGGGCGGCTCGCCGCCTCAAAGAACGCGCCCACACCGGGGCCCCGTAAAGGGCCATGGACCGCACGACCCCCGCGTAGAGCCTGCGGCAGGAGGCGTTTGGACACCCCAGGTTGGGCAAGAGCCGCTTGAACGCAGCCCCTGCCCGTTCCAGTTTGGGGGCCAAACGTCGGAAATGCTCCACGAAGTTCCACCGGCTGTCGAGGACAAGCCCTAGGTACCTCAGCGTCGACTCGACGCCGATGGGAACCCCTCCTACCGTCAGTATGGATCCCGACGGTGGCGCATTCCGAGGCCCATGAAAGCACATGGCCTCGGACTTGTGCAATGCCACCTCGAGACCCAGTTGCCGGATTCTCTCCACGACTATCGCAACCCCGCGTGTCATAAGTTCGGCCGCCGCCTCGTGCGACCTCCCTTGTGCCAGCACCAGCGTGTCGTCAGCGTAGCAGACTACACTGACACCGCTAGGGAGGTCGGCGCGCAGCACCCAGTCGTAGCCGATGTTCCACAAGGGCGGCCCCAGAACCGATCCCTGTGGAACACCGCACGACATCTCTCGCCGGTTCCATTCTCCGGTGCGACCGGGGTAGATGACGGCCCTATCCGTCAAGTAGTCCCCGACCACACGACGAAGGTAGGTCGGCACCCGGTGATACCGGAGTGCCTCCCTAATGCAGCTCCAGGGCATGGTGTTGAAGGCGTTGGCGATGTCAAGGGACACCGCCAAGACTACCCCACCCCTGGACACCGCATCCCCCGTCGTGAGAGCCCTCACGCGCATGATGGCATCCACCGTCGAGCGCCCTCTGCGGAAACCAAACTGGTGTTCCGCCAGATCCGGCCCCATCCCCACAAGGTGCCCGGCGAGGTGGTTAGCAATGACTCTTTCGAAGAGCTTGCCCACCTCGTCGAGCAACACAATGGGCCGGTATGCGGACGGAGAGTCCGCAGGGCGCCCCGGCTTCCGGATGAGGACCAGCTTCCCCGTCTTCCAACGAAGCGGGAACTGGCCTCTCTCCAAGCATGCGCTTAAGAGCCCTTCCAGTCGGGGCCCGAGAGCCTCCGAGGCCAGGACCCAGGCTTTGCCAGGCAAGCCATCGGGTCCCGGGGCGGTATTTTTGGCTTTAAGCCTGCCTACCGCCGCTCTCAGGTCTACTCCGGTCACTTCCGGAATGTCGTCATCGTCCTCGATGTGGTCCGCTTCCGGCACCGCAAGCGGCGGAGCCATAGGCGGGGGAGGATGTTCCCCTCGCAGAGGGAACAGAGCGCTCACCACGTCCTCCACGAGCTGAGGGCGGAGACTCTGCGTCAGTGGGGGGGCCCAGGTGCGGAGTTTGTCCCGCACCATCTTGTAAGGGCGCCCCCACGGATCTCTGCCGAGAGTCTCCAGCATCTCCTCGCGGCCCAGGTCTCTGGCCCGCTGGACAGCCTCCTGGAGGGCGGTCTTCGCTGCTCTGTATCCCTCGTACAGCTCCGCCTCAATGGCTGCCGCATCCGGAGGGCGGATGCGGAGCCTGCGATGCCTGGCGTACGGGTGCCGCGCGGCTACGCACGCCTCGCGCAGAGACGTCAGCTCTCGCGACCACCAGTACACCTGACGCCGGGCGCTTCCTGGCCGAACTCGGGGCATTGCCACGTCGCAAATGTTGGACATGGCCTCCTGGAACCACCCTGCCTCATTGTTGACGTCGGCAGGCCTGTTCGGTGATGTCACCCAGGCCTGCACTATCGAGGCTTCCAGGAGGAGCTCCCGGTCCAGCTGCTTCAGCGCCCAACGCGGACCACTCGGGGCCTGTAGTTTGTCCTACCCCTTGAGTGTAATTTAAACTCGCGTAGGCGCGTAGGGACGAGGCGGCCCGCGGGCTGAGGAGCAGGTGGCTGCGAGCGAGCCCGCGTTGGTGAGCGAAAGCCGTCTGCGACGATTAGCAGGCGTGGGGCCGCTGGAGGCCCGTAGCGCCGGAGCCGTGACAGAAACCCTGCCTGCTGCATGTTGCATGCTCGCTTGAATGCTGCATGTTGCATGCTCGCTTGAATTCTGCATGCTGCATGCTGCATGCTTGCTTGTTTGATGCATGCTTGTTTGCATGCAGCATGCAAGCAAGCATAAAAGCAAGCGTAAATAAATGTATGCTTTAGGATATTATGCTTTAAAAAGTTATGCTTTAGAATATTATGCTTTATCATTATTATGGTTAAAGAAATTATGCTTAAAAAAAATATGCGTACGCTGTTATGCGTAATTATATTATGCGAAGATATAATTATGCCAAACAAAATTATGCTAAGTTATATTAGGTCTTAAAATTTTATGCAAATGGATAGGGAACCATTTTTTAACTGCCTTGTTGGTCCTAGCTGTGTATGGTGTCGGACGTAAAGAATAGCACCATGCCATAACTTCCGTAGGTGGTTAAAAATATTAGCTGCCCTATACACTTGGGTCAAAAGTGTATGGGGCAGCTGATATTTTTTTCGCTATTACGATTTTCGTAAATACGTGTCCGTTAGACCCTGTATATTATATTCCACGTCGAAATCTATTGTCCGCTGAGATTGGCCGCCATGACCGCAATTCAGTTAGGACGACTAATATTATCATGTGCCCGACGTACCATCTAAACTAAGTAGAACTCCATAATGTAGTAAACGGTTTCGATGATTACACACACACGTTTTCCGTCGCCGACGGCGCAGTGTGATTTGTCAAAGCGTCTTATCCGACTACCTATCGAGCATTTATTCTCAAAACAGAAGGAAAAAAATATTCTCTATCGTTGCGAAAAAACAGATGAGAGGGCACGAGGGAAATAACGTAGGGGAAGCTGTCCATCTTCGTTCGTTTTATCTTGAATTGCTAGATGTTTTTGATATGGTTCTTGTATATATGATGGCTTTTTTTTGTTCTTATTTAAGCTAATAGGTTAATGTTTTTGGAATGAAGAATTAGGTTTTTTTTTATTTTCCTATGCTTTCTCGCTGCTGGGCAAAGGCCTTCCCCATTCCATTCCAACTCTCCCAGTCTTTTGCGTTGTTTAGCCATGATTCATATGTCGACGAACTTAGGCTTAGGTAAAATCAGAAGGTTGCCCTTCATGAGCGCTTTCATGGATAAGTAGCTTCTCCAAGCATTTTCTACACAACGACAGTCGATCTCTTTGTCAATCCTTCTTATTCAAATTAATTTTAAAACATCTTCTGTAGGTGTACAGATATCACCCGAAACCTAGGTACATATTAGTTCTATTCATCCCCCCATTACACAATTCTAGGTACAGTAGCATTGTTTCTCACAATATGGCATTCCCAATGCGACAGGACGTGACAGCAATGCTAAGCGGTGCACGTTCGTGGTTAAACTATCGATAAATATTTGTGGGACACGGTACACCACTAGTTCTTCGAAGACAGACAGCTGTCATTATTTGTGTGTTGGGTGTTTAAAGTGATGGGGTAAATTAATAGAACTGTTTTTTTTGTACCGTCTCATGGGCGTAGCACTAAATGCGCAGGTAGATCGTTACTTAAAAATCGTATTTAAACTAATATTATATACTATAAAACAAAACAAATCAAATTTGTTTTTCATCCAAATTCTAACGAAGCTTGAATCGACTGTCGCGCGTTGTTGCTAGGCACTCAGTTTCCAAGTCTCTAGTGAAATGGATATTTGGGCGAGAGTAATAATCGTCAACTTCATCACCGTTTACAAGCGCATTAAAAAACAATAAAACATTACGCTCAAAAAATGAAAAATACTCAAAAAAAAACAGATTCTAAAATCAGCAAATGACCTACTACATGTGAATTTGCTATGACGGGTCCAGATCCATTCAACCTGTATAACAATTATAATAGGCTATCATGCCGTCCGACATATAAAGAGTTATTTTGATTAAAAACCGCAAACTTTTAAACTGAAATATTTCATGATGGTAATTATACCTAGTTCATTCGTAAACCGGTTTCCAGATAATATGATTTAGTAAATCCAAACACCTCTTGCTGCATATCCATACAATAAAACAGTTGCATATTTTAATGGAATGCACATTTTCTCAAAGCCTCCAGGCGCAATCTTGTGTGTGGAGTTCATCGTTGATCATATAAGGAAATGTAAATACCAGTTTTTGGAAAATAAACAAACATATTATATCTATTATAGTTTGGATGTAGAAGGTGATCTCTGAAACTACTCATCCGCTTTCTAAAATTATTTCACTGATGCAAAGCTATACTATAGCCGAGTTACTGTTACTGCTAGCCTGTCTCATCCCACTGAGCAAAGGCCTCTCCCCATGACTTCCAAATCCTCAGATCCAGGGCCAATCTGGACTACTGGTCGCTGGTGCTGTCCATTTCAACCCTCCATCTCCTGCGAGGTCTACCGCGTCGCCTTCTGGCTGTGTCAGGGTTCCACATCTTGGTTACATTGCCAAGTGCCACAGAATATGTCTTTCACGCGGCAAATTGCAAGCAGAACCTAGTCGGATTTATCATCTTAAAACATATGATTCCACGCACATCCTTAATTACGATTCAACCTCAAGATAGCGCTAGTTAATCTCTTCACTCGCCAAATAAATGGACCTAAGCCGTAACACATCGGTGTTTACACATTCAAAATAGCAATTAACGGACTGTCGATCAAGTGTGGAAGACTGTCAACCCTTCCTTGCCTCATCATCAATATCCTTTACATCAAACTCGATCTCATACGCATTAATCGAATCTGTCTCCCAACAAAGCCTAATCGGATAAATGGGTTCGTAAAAATTACTCGCCGTACAATTTATAAACGGGACCGTAATCGAATTATTCGGTGAGGTAATTAGGTCATCAATTCTGGACGTACGAGGGTTGTGCACTTGCGGTATAATTCATTTTGGTTGGGATCAATCAAAGGGATAAGAACGCGGAATGGTAAGTGTTGGTCAGATCTATTATTGTCCGATGTTGTACTACCCAACTGTTCTTTTCATTCAGACGTGTATAACACAGTCTGTGACCTGTCCTTCTACATGGAACTAACAAAAGGACATAGTACGAATCATACAACAAACAGGACGCTTAAAAGCAGGACGTTCTGCAAATCGGTTCCACAGTTCCTAGATTTTGTGTGTTTGAAATCCAGTATTCATAAGGTTCTCTAAGCGAAGGTCGCTCAACTTTTAGGTTGGTTTGTGTTGTATTAGTTAGGTTGGAACCTTACTTTATCTATGGTCAATAACATTTAGTTTTATAAGTACGTATCACGACTTTTGTCTATATCACTTATCTTTGGTTAATCTCTCCTAATAAAACTACATACAACTTATCAAAGTATATTTTTATTAATCACATCAGTTTGTGAGAAGAAAAACTTCAGCGAGCCATCGCTCAGAAGTTAGTAAGACAGCCGGCAAATAATACTAAGTATTAAGTGTTTCAGTTTATAAATAAAATAAATAGACCTTCTGTCTCAGTTTGCTTCCGCGATCTACATTACATTTTGTGTATTTGAGATCCTGCTTTCACTAACTTTCCGTAATAACTATTTAAGTAACGTTGTCTTAAGTTTTGTAAAATACCCAACTGGTTTAGGTTACTACATATATTAAATCATTTTGATTTCATTCACCAACTTCCTTCGTATCACCGACTACTGTCGGCTACTGTCTTGTGACCTCAAGTACCCACGTTTGAGCTCATTCAGCTCGGTTAGTTCAGGATCTTCATCAACGATCACAGTCTTCAATTTCTCATTGGTTTCGTCATACAAAGCGCCTTGCAACTCAACTTGGATCTCTCTTAAACTTTTCCCCTTTGTTTCTGGCACCATCAAGTAGGAGAAAATAGCACCAATGATAGATGTACCGGCGTAGAACCAGAACACTCCAGCGAGACCAGCTGCATCCTTCATCTCTTGATACCCTTTGACTGACAAGAAGTTTAAGAATCCTCCCAAAATATTTTGGAGAGTCATCGCCACTGATTTGACGTTAAGGGGGAATATCTCTGCAATGATAACGTTGACTAGTGTCTCGTAGCCTAGAATGGATAACATGCTAGTGAAGATGATTCCAACAAAAGGGATGTAACTATAGTACGTGGAAGAAGTGGGCTGTATAAAGAAATAGATTCCTACTACAATGAGGGTTATGCCACTGCTGAGGTAGGAGAAGACGAGCAGGGGACGACGTCCAACCTTGTCCACTATAGCTGAAGAAAATATACCTGCAAATAAATTGGGAGTTTTAAAAGTGACTACTATAATATTATTTTATAGTAATTAATGTCTATATATATGTATATATAACTTATCATAATTAAATATGGATACGCGATATCGACAAAAACTTCCTAATTTCTTACCAACAAAGAATTTGACTGCTCCAAATATAATTAGTACAGTTGAAATATTGACGTTCGTCTCGCTGTCTTGAACAATTCGGCCGATGTATTGTTGGATGACAATTGCTCCTGACATAATTTGAGTGGTTCTCAAACCTGTTGAAAAAAATATCTATATAATATAATTCAAAGTCCTGACTGACTGAGATATCAACGCATAGCCTAAACCGAGAAATTTGAAGGGTGTGTTTTTTGTGAAGAGAAGTAAGAAGAATGAAATTAAATATATTACTGAAGTTTCTGAGCAAAAATGAATGAAGACTTATTTCGTCGTTTTTGGAAATTCAACCCCAAACGGGGTACAAACATTGGTAAAACAATTAAATGGTCTGATCAGCTTAAAATTTACTACTTGTGTTTCTTGATTGAATTGATAAACACGTATTTCAACGTTTTGGAGATTACACCCCTCAGACGCCAAAAGGGGTGGCAATTTTTGTTATTATTTTGAAGTGTTAGCACGTATGTATGGACCGATTCTCGAAAAAAAGCTTTATGTTCACACTTTTAGGACATCTGGGCCATTACCGCCAAGAAGTACACTTGCGGGAACCCATTTGTGCGAATGCGAATAGACATTTGCGCGACTTATATTTGCGCAACAGACAATCACGCGACTGGACACTTGCGCAACTCAATGGCTTCATGGCTGTCGTTTTCGTAGTTTTCTGGGTCTGGATAACAAAATCAGGTCAAAATGAAAATCCATGGCGCCGAGGAAAAACTTTCGGTTTTTCTTTTCTTTTTGTTATAGTATGTATGTTTAGGTTAAGGTATTTATCTATGGGTCGTTGTAACCTGAAAATAAATTGATCAATATTATTTCGTTTATTCATTTCTATAACATTTTTTTACATTTTTAAATATTCTTACATAAAATCAATAAAAACAAAACATTTAAAAATATAAAAATAGTAGCCTACCGGTATCGGGAATAGGGTCCAAGCTTCAGGTGGTCAGGGCTCCAGAGAGAGGAACCTCCTAACAATACGAGCCGTGTCCAGGAGTACCGCTTTCTGAATCAAGCCCTTGATCCAGCTGCCTAACGAGAGCCTCAACAGATGTTGGCAATTAGGCCATTGGCTGATACGACTATCGGCACAATGATCGCTGAGTCCACATCCCACATGACGACAACCTCGCGAGCCAACTCAATATACTTGATTTGCTTATCTTTCTCGGCTTTCACGAGGTTCTCGTCATGTGGAACCGTTATATCAACAATCATTGCGCACCGCTCTGATCGATCCACCACCACTATATCAGGCTTATTGGCTACAATAGTCCTGTCAGTGATGATGGATTGATCCCAAAACAGTGTGATATTGCCATTTTCGAGAACTGGGTCGGGCACATACCTATAGTACGGCACTTCCGATTCCACAAGGCTGTATTTCAGAGCAAGTTGCTGATGGATAATCCTGGCTATAAGGTTGTGTCTATGCAAGTATTCTCCGTTAGCTAGATGAGAACACCCAGAGATAATGTGACGGATCGATTCACCCGGACGGTGGCATGCCCGACATATGTCAACCGTGCCATCCTTCACAGTAAATTTCCGGTAGTTATTCGTCATCATAACTTCATCCATAATTGCACAAACAAAACCTTCGGTTTATTATTATATTATTTTCGTTCATGGGAGAATTTTCTTGCCGCCATATTGGATTTTCATTTTGACCTCATTTTCTAGTTGCAAATAATGAAATTAAAAAAACACAATGTGTCAATATCCTCGGCTGGCATAGATTTAAGTGAGAACTGTTTTCACAAACGCATTTTTATGTTGCATGCTCCGGAGTGAGCTCTGCGAGTAACTTAGTAATTTTAGCCCCAAAACGAAACACCGCGAACGTCATTTACAAAGAGGTGCCAGGATAATTCATTATTAATATAGTTTTCCGAAATAGTTTTGTTTAATCTAAATAATTTTTAATTAAAAAAAAAATTGTAACCTAGCTCATTTACACCATTAACTATATCGAAAGGCGTGAATGGACGACCGGGGCATTTGAGCTACGGCACCATAGCTCGGAAGACTTCATCTTCAATGAATGTAGATGGATATAAGAGTAGTGGAAGACCAAATAAGGATTATATGGCAAGAAAGGAGGTGTCTGATGAGATGACGAGTAAAAGACAAGTATGGAAGAAGAAGACATCCTGCGCTGATCCCAAATAAATTAGTATGAGGGCAGGAGAGTGATGATTAGGCGGTTATCACGCGGCACCACTAGTCGTGCGGTCGTGCGGTGAAGTGGATCTCACGTACATTGTCATTTATGGCGCCCTCGTTTCTCATGCACGAGAATGTGGATTCAAAATCAGGCAAGTGACTTGTTTAATTTATACATCAGTGAAGAACACCATCGGGAGCAACCAGGATTTATAATAATTAATATCCATATGTCTGTAATCACCAGTCCGACTTTAGCAACCGTGATGATGTATGCTCCTGCTTTTTCTTTATGAGAACAGGCTTTTGCCCAGTGGGACAAATAGGCTGGTATCGTAATCATTATCTAAAGAAAAAAAGTTTAGTAAGGTTAGTATCTACTAACCTATACATATGATGAGAGCCTTGCGGTATTGCTTTCCTGTAAACAGCTCTTTGATAGAACCTGAGCGAAGCGTCTCCTTCTTAACATCCACCATCATTGCTGTTAGCCGATCCTCTATTACCTACACAAGTTGTAATTACTTTTAGTGAAATCAGGATACAACGTCAAAAACAGATGGCCCCTGCTCAAAAAGTGGTTTCATCGCTAATCAGCTTTTATTCAAAATTGTTAAGTGGGAAGGCGTATAGCCAAGTTCACAATTTATTTCAGAATAATTGTTCTATAATCGTATGGAAATATCAAACTAGTCGGCGAAAGATATCTATCTAAACTAATATTTTAGAGAGGAAAGATTTGATTGTTTGTTTGTTTGTTTGTATTGAATAGGCTCCGAAACTACTGGTCCGCTTTGAAAAATTCTTTCAGTGTTAGATAGCCCACTTATCGAGGAAGACTATAGGCTATATATCTTCACGCTACGACCAATGGGAGTGGAACAGCAATGAAAAATGTTGCGAAAACGGAGCAAATGTGACGCAAACGAAGTTGCGCCGGTCAGCTAGTGTTCAAATAACCGGTAACTACCGTTTTAGCTCCAATTGTACAATATCTACCAAAATTCAGGACTACTCTCACCTTTTTATCCTTATTCGCGCTCAACCTGATGAGGGAAGCTCTAGCTCCTTTCACCTTCCCTTCTTTCAAGAGATAATACGGACTCTCAGGTATGAAGCAGCAAGCGATGAAGTAACATATCGGCAGAACCAGCAGCATGTAGTTGATGGTGTGGTACGACACGAAGGGGCCGACAGACATGATGAGAAAACCGCCAAAGTTTTGCATGTAGCGCATGGACGATGTGACTTTACCTCTGATCTCTTTGTCTGATACCTCTGCTAAGTACATGGCTGATACCTGTAATGAGAAGTTTTTTTTTTTATAGACGTGAAGGTGAATGGCCTATGAAAGCTTTTGGTCTAAACTGAAACGACTCGTACTTTTTGACGTAAACTTGAGTTGTGGTTACCGATCCATCAGACGACTTTTCAAGGCATAACAATATTGATAATTTTGACCATGTTTAAAATGCATCTGCTGCTGGTAATTTACTCACGGTTGCTATCATGCCGGTGCCGGTACCCCATAGGAAACGCGTTATGTAAAGACACCATGCCGTCGCAGTGCTTAAAACAATGACCTGAAAACAATAATATTCATTAATTTTATATCAAGAAACAGTTATTCTCAAAAAGTCAGTCAATATCAATGAGAAATCGAATCGGGTTTAGTTATCGATACAAAATAAAATTGCAAAGTAGAAAAAAATAACATTACGAATGGTTTATCGTGCCTGATAATATGATTAATGATAATAAAATAGGAACAAATACTAATTCTTCTATTACACGTTATTGGTTTACAAAACAAGCTCAGGGTCAGTGTTTCCTACTACTCAGGCTGATATATGTATATGTCGCAGGTTTTTCATAAAATTAGGTTTTTGATCAAAAACCTAGGTTTTTGATCAAAAACCTAGGTTTTTGATGAAAAACCGGAAGATGACACATTCTAAACTCAATTTCATCATAAACCTGTAACAATCCAGATCTTTTATCAAAAACCTGAACTAGTTTGGGTTTATGATCAATCCGATATTGGTAAACGTTTCTTTATTACTTTTTATTTAAGTTTTTAAATTTGACTCTGTTTAGTCGTATTTATTAGTTACGAAATTTCATTTTCGCGGCTTAGCATGTCAGATTAATATAGGTACGTGTAATTGAAACATTTCATTTAATAATTGGATTGAAGGAGGAGAATATTGATTGGATCATGGATGTAAAATTTTGATAAATAAGTAATTGTTTTGGTTCTCTGCCTTTTCGCCGAAAATTGTTTTTTTTTCACTTGCCAACCAACATTTCGCAGAATTTTATTTCACTGAATAATCATTTGCAAACTTATCATGTAATTTTGTTTTATTTCCCAACCTCACAGTTACCAACTGTACGTTTGGTCTGCTTTTCATAATGACACTTTTTAAGATACCAACTTTCTCCCCTGGCACCACTCCCATGAAAAGGTAATGCATCGTTCTTGAGAAAAACCAATTATTGTAACCTAACCTCAAAACATTTTATATTCGCCTAAAAAGCGTAGACCTACAACGTAGCCCCGCTAAAAGCAAACCCGTGATTTTAACAAGAACTTTATCAAAAACCCAAACTAGTTAGTTTTCTTTCTACTAAGTTGCAAATGATGATGGATTGTTTTATTTATTTCATTTAAATTAATTTATTTGTCATAAAACAAAGCAAACCCGTGATTTTGACAAGAACTTTATCAAGCATTCCGGTTTTTCATCAAAAACCTAGGATTTGATTAAAAACCTAATTTTATGAAAAACCTGCGACATATATATGTCGCAGGTTTTAAACTTAATTTCATCATAACCCTGTAACAATCCAAACTAGTTCAGGTTTTTGATCAAAAATCTGGATTGTTACAGGTTTATGATGAAATTGAGTTTAAAATGTGTCATCTTCCGGTTTTTCATCAAAAACCTAGGTTATTGATCAAAAACCTAATTTTATGAAAAACCTGCGACATATACATACATTGAACTTTGACTTAACTCAAACTAATTGCCGTAGCGTTTCATACAAAAATGAACCATAACTGTATAAAGTTAATGTACATATCTGTATAATACGCGTGGTGACCGTCGCTTGTAGAAATATGCATATAAAAATAATACAAACTGGTTTATTTTCGGTTAAAACACTACTATACTAGGCATGAGCTAAGAATAAGTTCACGCTATAGATATTTTCCTAAGAAGAAACACTGAAAAAACTCACAATCCCTTTTGGCATAAAGTCCAGACTTACTATTCGTCCCAATTGTGTAAGCATCCGGCGTCTCATTCAAATATTCCATTTGTTTCACTCACCGTTCCAATAACGACGGGTAAAGCACTGCTCAAAATAACGGCTCGTCTTCCAAACCCATCGGAAATGTACCTCGTCACCAGGCTGCCAGTCATGAAGCCAGGGGATGATATAGCCGCCACCCATGATATCTCTTTCTGTGAAAGATAACGATAGCTCTTAATATTTGCTCACACCAGATGCTGGCTTTTTTTGTAGAAAGCTTGACAAGCTTGCCACACTGTTCCCAAACCACAGCAGCTCCTGAAAGCAAGAATCAACAGTAGTGACTACCATAAAAGCGATTGATGAAGATATAGACATATAGAAAATAAGACCTGTGAGAATTTGTGGTGTGACGGCAAATCAGACTGTAACGTTCTCAATGCTGTGAGTTGGTGACTGCCATGCTGAAAGGTGGATGATCCCACCACTGTTAATTCTCTTTAAAAAAAAAATAGTGTCTCTGTAACCTCAATCATGGCCAGTAATGCGCACTGTAATCCTCGGTTCTCCGCATGCTTCCGATGAGGTAGCGCTTAAAGTCGAGCTAGGAATGACTAATAAGCTCTTACTAGTAGTTTATTTTGTTCGCGTTATATTGTCGATGTCGTGGATATTCTAATGTAATGATAGCAGTGATAGTCCAGTGGTATAACCGTCGGACTGTCAAGTCATAATTATGTCATAATTATCACTTGCTACGTTAAAGGAAAATATCATGAGGAAACCAAATCAATCAAGAGATATTTCTCCACAACATGTACGGCCAAGTTAAAGGCCCATAGGCGGCATCAAGACTCTGACACCACGTTTGGCGGTAAGCAAACGAAAAATAATGTATTTGTTTGAAATCGAAGACGATGGTCACGAATGAAACAAAATAGTACTTTTAAATAACCTTACGTCTGTAATATTGATGCCGGTCTCGTTGTTGTGGAACTTCGGTAAGACAGGGGTGTTCCACGCAAGTGAGAACCCTGCCATCATAGCAGCCAGTGACACTGAAACAATAGGAACAGTACCAGCGTCATCACCACCATCATGTCTTTGAAAGACTTTCACTATTGTAACAGTTTGTTCCTTACACCCAACACAGTATGTACATACTGTGTTGGGTGTTAGGAACAAACTGTTGCAATGAATTCAGAAAGTACATGATTCTTGACCCACTAGGTTGTGAAATTCTTTGTCAGTTATAAGAATAATCAGCACTTCTACAGGGTGTAACGGAAAGGGTATATACAGTGGCGGATCTATCATACAAGCTGAAAAGCCCGGCTTGCCTTAGAATCAAACTCAAGAAATAAGAAAAAAAAAACATTCCAAACAAAAATGTCTGTCAAATAATAATAACATTAAATTTCGCGCGCATTTATCACGAATGCGCGACGTTACCAAAAAAAATCGAATATCTATCTACTGGCCGCGCGAGACTCTTGCTCCCTCTAACACTAAACAAAAGAAGAGTTTAAGCTTAGTTCGCTGTGGTATCTACGGACCCTATGGTCAATGACTCCGTTCGGATGCTCCCACTCGCACTCACTGGCTTCTGCATTTGGCTTTTCGGACCTCTCAGTTTTTCCTAGTAAAAGGTCTCTGTTTTGATAAAATTGATAGGTACTTATTTGGGAATTTGTATGGCGTTAAAAACTGGGCTTTTCTTTGAATGTGTGCGTGTACGTCGGTGTAAGGTTGACAGAGAATGTGTGTTCGATTTCGAATTGATTTCAAATAATTAGTTCTTTGTTTTGAGTGACAACTGGTGCATTTTATTATATTTTTTTTCAGTTTCTTATGTGTTTTAAAGTTTTGCGGTTCGTTTTTGCTGTAATTAACTTTGTTTTGAAGTGATTCATTTGTTTTAACACTAAAATGAATTTGAAAACGCATTCAAATTGTTCCTTGTGAAGGATTTACGAGTAAGTTTGTGAAATGGTTACTGTGCAAGGTAATGGTGCGAAAGTGTTTGTGTGCTTTGTTGTTTGTCATCTGTTCGTGGTAGAGAAGCGAAGAATGAAGAAATAAGGGTGTTTTCATTGTGAGTAATCTTTACACAGTTTATAACAAAGTCGTTTCCCGCCGTGTGTACGCTTAGATCTTTTAAACTACGCAACGAAGTTTGATATGGTTTTCATCAATATGCAGAATGATTCAAGAGGAAGGCTTATGTGTGTAATGTAGGCCTGAAAAACATCTAAATTTCCATGCTAACGAAGTCGCGGAAAGTAACAAATATTTTCAACAATCAATCAACAATCTGTAGTTAGAAACCAATTTATTGTTTGTGCGCCATCTAGCGGTGTTTTTAAAATTTTGCCAATAGCGGCTAGAGAGCGAGCGAAATAATTACAAATTGACAGGAAGAGTTCAGTTGTTAAATTTAATTCAATAGATGGCTCTTATATCATTTACTTGGTACAAAAATAAATCAAGATATTGAAATAGTTGTAATTTTGTGACGGGATTAAAAATACGTTGTGTTTTATATATTCAACACTGTTTGTGCATATATAAGCATATTTAAATAATTGCAAAATAAAACGGTTTTGATAACCAATATCAGAATAGGGAGCGAAACTTATTTTTTTACCCCAATTTCGTCATTTGTCTAGTTGGGCTTTGCCTCCGTTTCATTGGAGGCACGCCACTGGGTATATACATACTTAAGGATGTGCCACAGATCATCAAACTGAACATGTTTCTCCATGGGACCAACATCGTCATAGCGAAAAAAATATCAGGAGCCCCATACATTTGGGTCGAATAGGTACTGAAATTTTGTAAGAGGCAGCAAATAATTTTTTCGTTATTACTAATTTTTTTTGTGGAGAAACAACTTGAGGAAACTTTTTTAAAACAAATGTCATATGTTTCGTGAATCCGCATAAGGGATGAGATGGGACTAAACCCATCGTTCATCCCTTCCCCAAGCATCGCCACAACCACACCTTTAGGGGTGCGTCTCATATCATATAAAGTTATTTGGTATATTTTCATTTCAATAACGTGCACAAGATATAATAAAAAATAAATAAAAAAATCTTTATTCAGAATCTTAAACGGTAAAATACAATATGAATCTAAAATTAACAATTTAGGTATAATAATGTCAGATGCCTGTACTAGGATAATCCTGTATCACAGGCTGCAGGAGCTCTAACAATAGCTATATGTAGGACAGTAGTTTTTTTATTTAACATTGCATAATGGCAAAATAACTTTACTAACTTAGAACTAAACACATAATTATAACAGGAATGTCTTTGCGTCAGCAGAATTATAAACTAGGTTGCAAAAACACAATCGAGGCACTCTTGTTAATATTGGATATTTGCACCTAGAGACTATAATGTGCTTGTTGTACATTAAAATATATCGATGGTAACTGTGTCAGTGCAATGGACTTTTATTGTTGTGTAAGCAACATGCGTTCTACGTGAAAGTCCAACATACAGTATGACGCTTTACGCGCCCTCGTAGTCAATGGAGTTGATGTACCTATACACTGCCATCTTCCTAGCAGGACACTCAACTTGTTGGGCTTTATAAACCGCGAGCACGTTGCACATTTAGGTGTATCCGCTTTCTTCGCGCACTCCGTCATCGAATGACCTGCTTCTCCACAGTGACCACACGAAGAGTTTATCTCCCTGCATGATTTTGCTGCGTGACCAAATTGTTGGCATTTGTAGCATCTAGTAACCAAGGTGAAGTCTCTAACAGGGCAGGAAGTCCAATTTATAAAAACCCTTGCCTGAGATATTAAGGCTCTACGTATCTTGTCTGGAACTTCGATAATAAAGTTGTAGGTAGATGCATCTTGGGGATGAGATGATGGGATTCCACATTCGCAAAAATGACGGGCTTCCATACAAACTTTCATACTCTATTTGGCCACATATTTTAATTCCACTAATGTGGAAGTGTCCAACATTGGACATTTCAGCAAGTGGGCCATGGTCTAGTCGGAAACACCGCATTGGCACCGAGTTTCGGTAGAATCTTTAATCCTCCATTTTGCGAAAGTATTTTGCCATGCCACCTGCGTGCGCAATCGATTGAGTGCCTTCCATATAGGTTCCTACAATTCATATTCCGGAGGTAAATGCTTCCTGGGTTTTGATGGAGTCGGGAAGAAGTAGGTGCTTCTCTTCTCACATTTTGCTTCTCACATTACGACTGTCCCCAGGTTAAACTATCGATTTGATGTTTAGTTTATGGATGACGTTTCATAAATGACTGTATATGTATTAAACATTATTTTGAACTCATGTAGGGAACCCACGAGCGTCATTATAGTCATTAATAACAGTTAGTAGTTCATTATGGAGATTAGATGGTTTATCCTGGATGGTCTGAGTAGCTGTAGAGCGTAAGAAGAAGCTCTTATGACTTTTAAGCCTACACGAAGTCGTTGTGCCGGTACAGGGGATGCGGGAATTGGATGCTGGGTACATTTTTTCCAGCATGTGACATTCCTTCCTACTAGGGGGTAGAGCACCCCGATTATCTCGATATTATCCAACACGTACCGTTTATGGCAATGTCTACTTGCTAGCGGTGAGTGGTCTGTGTGCCACTCTGGACACACAGATTCCTTTGTGCTCACTGTTGTTATTTAGGGAACTCAAAATTTAATGTTTCAGATCGATTTAGGCAATGCGTTTGCACGTCACAGTCCCGCTATATATTTTAGTAAAAAGTTGTGATCACACATTAATAATAAACAAATGTAATGTAATTGCCATATAATGTCAAAATTTTACTGCCTAAAATCGTACAGAATAATCGTACACAATAACGCCGCGCGCGCCGTATGAAAGGGCTAAAAGTGAACTAGAAAAATAGTGATATAATACGAAATAATTGAACTCACCGGCCGCTGTCACTAAATATTGAGCATGTCTCCCTTCCGTCATCTCACAATTTTACTTGCGCTCTAATTATAAAAATTCCTAACAAAAAAAAACTCTACTTAAACCTGGCTAAACCAGATATCAATATGAAGCAGTCATCATAACCTGTACGTTTGTGTACTTGTATTATTATTCAAAAATTCTATTATTTCAAATTAAATATATAAATTGCTGACACACTTTATATTTTACAAGAATAGTTTTTAAAGTCACACTCTTGTATCCTCTTCCGCGTTTCGCGTGCTAGTGAATCACGTTATCAAAACATTTACAAGATAAGAAAAGGTTAACATATTCTGTCGAATGTGTACTACGAGTATCATCATAAAAAGTTAATGCTCAGTTAAAAACATAAATCATCCGTCGTCATTTTTCTGTCGGAAATCAGCAATAATAATATAGGATTTACCTGTCGCTAGCTTTTGTGTCCTTTTTCAGTAATACTAGACACACTGATGACAAAGGTGAAAATCTTCGCCCTAAAGGGGTTAAATAGGGGATGGAAGAAATGGAATATATGAAAGTTCGTCATTTTGCAAATTCGGGTGCATGCCTTGTTTATTAGGTATTCATTACTCTGTAAATTTTTGAAGCATTAGGTACTTACGAGCAAATTGCTTTCATAAGAAGATTATTCTATACTAGCAGCCCGCCCCGGCTTCGCACGGGTATTTCACAAAAAAAATAAAAAAATATAATACACACACATAAACCGTTCTATTTGCGCCAGTTTACAAAAAAAAGAAAAAAATAAAGAAAGTTTGAATGTTCCTCTCCCGTACGGCCCGTACCCCCAGTGACGCCTACATCGCATAAGGTTCTGCCTAGCTAGCCAGCTGAGCAGGGTGAGCGGCAACCTCGCAACTTTTTTCTATTACTTACATTTTATAACTCGTGATATCTTTCGAATGAAACGTCCAAATTGAATAATTCAAAAGTTATATAAAGGTATTAAAACAGTCTTGAATATAATGTTATGTTAATTTCGATAAGGATTAATACCAAGATAAAAAGACAGAGCCTTTTCTAGCGGTGGCATTTCAATTAAATTTTTAAAATTAAGAACACTTATTGTGGCATAACTTTAATAGTTAGACATTTGCAGTCGCGACACTTTTTGTAAATAATGATGTATTCTGCAAAGTCGTAGTACATTATTTTATTCCATCATCAATAGTTTTCGCAGCGCACGCGATGTAAAGAATATATTTGGCATTTTTTTTTACACCTTGAGTTACATTATTGGAGTTTTTTTAAGAATCCCTATTGAAAATTTTAATAGAGCCTATGTCAACCGGGGATAGTGCAGCTTCCCAAAAGTGAAAGAATTTTTCAAATCGGTTCAGTAGTTTCGAGGCCTATTCAATGCAAACAAACAAACAATCAAATCTTTCCTCTTTTTAATATTAGTTTAGAAAATATGGAACATTTGGATTGAGATAAGATAATGTAAATAAATAAAAATTGATCTACTTCTATGAGTATGTGACTTATTTCCTAGCTATTTTTATTATTTATGCTGCCTTGAAACGACACTGAATATGCTTTTTTAGGATTCCATAAATGCCCATTTGTCAGTCAGTACGGATCGGTGTGCAAACCGTATAGTTATTTTCCTCAGTGACTATTGGCATTATATAGATGACAATTTGAAAAGGAAGGTGAACCGTTAAGAAATGGTTTAGAAAATTATGTCCTTCCGTATTCAGGGAGCCCAGAAAATAGCACGACATACTGCAGGGATAGGTACCAAAAAAGTAAAAATTTTCCTAAATATTTTTAATGAAAATACACTAATATTGTATATGTCCAAAACACCGTTAACAAACGTTTTTTTTTTTTTTAATTTTGTTGTACAAAACTGTCACATACATTGTTTCACCACTTTAGGAACGTTTATGCCGTCGAAAAAAATAAAATATTAAAATATTTTAAATAGGTTTTTAGACCTATGTATCTTGCTTATGCGTATGAAGTTTCATTAAAATCGGTTCAGTCATTTCGGAAAATCAGGACTTGAAAGTTTGTATAAAATGTGGTAAGATGTAAACGCTCTTAAGCGATGAGACAATCGTTCAGTGAAAAATTAAAGAAAAAAACTTGAAAAAGACAATTTTTTTTTATAGAAAAATAATTCTCAATGAGTAGAGTAACTATTTGCGATAAAAGTTATGTAAAATAAACTGGCCAAGTGCGAGTCGGACTCGCGCACCGAGGGTTCCGTACAAAATTATTAAACATATTTTTATTATAATATGATGTAACTAAAAATTTACGGACTTCGCATTTTTTCTTTATATGTGCTGTAAGACGTTGCTTCGTACGATTCTGAGTTTACGGGAAGTACCCTGTAGATTTTGATTCCCTTGCGAGTGTCGAAAATTAGCGGAAATTTACGGCATAAACGGCTGTATCTTTTGATAGCGATGTCTGAGAAGTTAGATTTATTCGCAGCTCTAAGGGACAGTGGACTTGAGTATTTGATATAAATTCCAGCTTGATACCTCCACGCGTTCCTGAGAAAAAGGTTCTTGACAGACAGACAGACGCACAGACGGACAGAAGGACGGACAACAAAGTGATCCTATAAGGGTTCCGTTTTTTCCTTTCGAGGTACGGAACCCTAAAAATACATTGAAAAGGAATTAATCGTTAACAAATGCTTAAAAATCTGATTCAAGGTAGAGAGTTATCTAATTTTTTTGTCTAACTGTAAACCGTAACTTTTTGCGGAAAAAATATGTATTGTGTTGTTTTGGTAGATATTGACCCAAGCTATCACCCCCCGCAGTTTGTTGTAATATTTACTGGACAAACCCTTGACTTATGTGGTCCAACACGCACTTGTGGGGTTTTTTTTTAAAGTAAACTGTGAGCTGCTCGGTACGTTTTTTGTGTGCTATCTAGAAGCACTAAATTAGCGTGTGTAATTGTGCGAAAAGTGTATGATTATTTTACGCATTCGGAGAGCATAATATGTAAATATAGTAGTTACTAGCTACAAAATAAGGCTTATAATAGTATACTATGGGGATAGAGAGTCACCTTAGAGGGGGTGTGTTAGTGATGGAGTATACGCTTACGGGCTCATAGAAACATAAAAAAATGGAGGTAGAGGTACTTTAGTGGAGGATTCATTCGTTCATGAGCTATGCGATAATCACTAGCCAATAATTATGAATCCCGCATTAATAGGGGTATTTACTGAAAATACACAAGTCAAATTGATGGCATTTCATGGACCAAGATCCCGCGACTGCCAGACCTGCGTCATTACTTACGGTACTTCCGCAGAACAAGTTTCTGGTGTTATAAAAACACCAGAAACTTGTTCTGCGGAAGTACCGTAATAAAGGAGAGAACGATAAGATATAATTAAAAGTCAGTCGTACAGGGCCTCAAATCTGCTATTTCTTTAAATATCGTCATTCCAACACAATAGGATCGATTGTCATTTTGCTAAAATTTCGCAATCTGCTCAAATTCATAATGGTCGATCATTGGTCTGTCAATGGTCTCGTAATAGAATTGTGTTATAATGACATTAGTGTATTGCCATTATTATAAAACCCGTTAGTAGAAATGATTTTCGAAAAACTACTACTAAATTTGAACATTTATTCATGCCAGATTTCATTTATATATATTTTTACATATTATTTATTAGTTTTATAAGCAATCTGAAGTAGTAAGAAGTTTGTAAATAGCAGAAAACATAAATGTGAAATTAGAAAACTTAATATTTTATCTGTTTAACTGTCAAAGTCAAATTGACTGTCAAGTCAGTTATTCATTTATCATTATGTACGAGATTACCATTCTCAGCCATTTCTTTCAATGGAGTGACAGTGGTTGACTATTGGGAAGTCATAATGACGCCATTATATTAGTAGATTACCAAACTTGTCAAAATCAACAATTATGAAATCAATGATAGGCCAATCTGACACTATTGTAAAAGCAGACTTGAGGCCCCGATATCGGGTAACAAAGTGAATAAGTTTTTAGTTACGTCAAATTATAAAACTTGATTTTTTATATACATAAGGGATAGTATAATTATTCACCTCCCCCACTGCCAGACACTTTGTGTGGTTGCAATCCCTGTCCAGATACATTTAAAGTATGATAAATTGCTATTTAACTTACGTTCATCGTATCATCTCATCATCTGGCTTGCCTTTTTCCAAGTATCTTGGGGTCAGCTTCCAGTCTAACCGGATGCAGCTGAGTACCAGTATTTTACATGAAGCAACTGCCTATCTTACCTCCACAACCCAGTAACTGGGTAATACGATACCCTTTAGTAAGACAGAATGTCAGACTTTTAGCTTCTGATTACACGTAACGACTGTCAAAGACCTACAAATGACAGCCGGGACAAACGGCTTAACGTGCTTTCCGAGGCATGTAGGAAACTCGGTATGTAATTATGGTCACCCATCCACGGACCAACCTCAGCAAGCACGGCTTAACCTTAAAGATCGACCCGTGCGGCTGTTATTATTTTCATATTATTTTGTTCATCGCATCATCTATTAAGTATGAAAGTAAATACATAATAACTACATATGTGAATTGAAACACTATTCTAGAAGACAGTCATCTTGTGATTGGTAAATGAAGATAACGTATTCAGAGTTAGCTAAAAATCTTCACGATAAAAAATGGTGGAACAAAAAAAGATTCCAGTGTAATCAATAATGTTTTTCTATGATTCAAGTGTTGATATTGAAGTGTTTAATAAATAACTGTGTGTCGTTTTTTTGCCTTAAGTGTACTGTAGAGAGGTTTAGTGTACTGTGTAGTGGCTTTAATACATCAGTGTAAAAAATGGGCCAAGATAATAGAATGCAGTATTTGGCAGCATTTGCCGGTAAGATATCTACTCTATTCCTTTATTTTGGTTACCCTTTTTTTACGGATTGGAAATCATCAAATGACTCCCTCCTCCCCCCGCTCTGGGCGGAGCGGGATGGAGTGTCAAACTTGTACTGACTAAAACCCATCCATGTTCCTTCTTAGCTCTTTGTGTTCCAGGGCCACGGTATCTCTTTCGAACAGTCCCGCAGCCCTGGCAAGCATCGGCCCTCTCGGAAAACACGCTTACATATAAACATAACACTGTTTTGGGGTAAGCAAGAAGATCTAAAACTTGAGCGAGAAACTACGCAAAAAATATTAAAGGAGGAAATATACTATTAATACACCTGAATCTGATAAGTGATAACATTGAGAGAACACACGAGATAAAACAGTGATACTAAGGACTTGACCTTAAAGATCGTACGCCATATCATTGTGAATTGAGATAAAATGCCTCCAAATGCTTTTCACTTTCTTTGTTAGTAGGTAGGCCTTCTTTGTAACTGCCCCGTTGGTCTCAAGGTCGCAAAGGTGACTGCTGAGCGTGTCGTCCTTGATTCGCTTCCCGGATCAGGCAAAAACTGCTATTAGGTACTGTGTTTTCATATTATGGCTTCCTCAGTAGCAGTCCCGGAGTTTGGAAGTTAGCGTTATGATACCTCCGCGGTTCAGAAAGCACGTGAGCCGTCCTGCGCCTGATCGGTCTCCTGTCGTGTCGGACTGACGTCTCATCGGGCTATCATCATCATCTGCCTAACCTTTTCCCAACTTTGTTGGGGTCAGCTTCCAGTCTTACCGGATGCAGTTGAATATCGATGTTTTAAATGGAGCGACCGCCTATCTGACCTCCACAACCTAGTTAGTACTGGGTAATACGATACCTTGCCCTTGGCCTTGGTAAGACTGATTGTAACACTTTCGGACCACTGACTACCTGTAACGACTCTCAAAGATCTACAAATGACAGCCGGAAGCATGACGTCCCATCAGACTATGAGATACAAGAAACAGGGAATGCACCTGTCTGCGAACACGCTTGTGCACTATAGGTAATAAATGCCGCGCGGATGGCTAATATCAACCCTACTAGTCAGCTAGTTACTAGTCAGCTAGTTCGGACTCAGATTAGTTACTAGTTAGACTAGTCAGCTAGGCACTGGGTAGACTAATAAGTTAGGCACTTGTTAGACTAGTCAGCTAGGCTATAGTTAGACAAATAAGCTAGGGACTAGTTAGACTAGTCAACTAGCCACTGGGTAGGCTAATAAGCTAGGCACTAGTTAGACTAGTCAGCTAGGCACTGGCTAGACTAATAAGCTAGGCACTAGTTAGTATAGTCAGCTAAGGCACTGGTTAGGCTACTATGCTAGGCACTTGTTAGACTAGTCAGCTAGGCAGTGGTAAGACCAATAAGCTAGGCACTAGTTAGACTAGTCAGCTTGCTACTAGTTATACTAGTTAGAAGAAGATTTTAGGAAAATAACAGGCCTGCTTATACAGGTTTTATCACGACGGCCTCAGCTCAGGGTCTACTGTTTGTTTATATAATACTAATATTTACATATTTTTTAACAAAATTAGGCAAGGTAATTTAGAAACAGTCACATGTAGGTTACATGACAAAACTTTAGTTTTTAACCCCCGACCAAAAAGAGGGGTGTTATAAGTTTGACGTGTGTATCTGTGTGTCTGTGTATCTGTGTGTTTGTCTGTGGCATCGTACTCTCCTAAACGGCTGAACCGATTTTGATAAAATTGGTTTCATTTGAAAGGTGTTTTAATCGAGAGTGTTCTGAGCTATGTTTCGAGAAAATTTGCTTAGCCGTTTGAAGGTCATCGCCTCTTTTCTAGTTGATAAAGGAATATAAACTTTTACGGGTTCGGTTGATTCGAAATTTGAAATCTTGTTACTTGTCACCATGAGCATCGCCAAGGGGGGGGGGGGCACCCCCTCCCCATCTTCTAAAGAATGGGAGGAGACCTGTGCCCAGGCGTGGGACAGTCAAGGCTAAGAAATAATAATATAAGTTTAAAGAGCAAGAAAAAAAAAATAAAAAAACCGCCACGCTACGACGCTTGGATTAATTTATTTTTGGTTTTTTAGAGGTCTTTCCGTCGGGGTTTTTTTTTAATTAAATTATATTATAATATTATATACTAGTTATCCCGCGCAACTTCGTCTGCGTCAACTTTTTTCCCGTTTTCGCAACATTTTTAATTGCTGCTCCGCTACTATTATCGTAGCGTCTTGATAATATATAGCCTATAGCCTTCCTTGACAAATGGGCTATCTAACACTGAAAGAATTTTTCAAATCGGAACGGTCAGTGGGTCGTCTTAAGGGCGAATTTGTTGGAGTTGGAGTATACGCTTAGGGGCACTATAAGCAGCAAAGAAATAAAAAAAAGAGTACCAAAAATATTTTGGGACTGGATTTGCCAAAAAAAAAACTTGGAAATATGAAAAAAATGGCAGTTTCGGGTTAACCTTGACCATAGAAACCATTTAAATTCTGAGAAGTATGGACCCAAGACGCACCGTTTCTGAATTATGGGCCTTCGAATTTTATTTATTTTTTATAAAACGATCTATATTTCCAAAATGGTAGCTCAGATATTTTTTCCCTGGAAAGAAACTGTTGCTCTAGTATAAAACTATGAGATGGTGTAAAAAAATCCGAGAATATTAACCGCTCTAACTCGCTCAAATGTGTCACGTGACGCGCGCTTATGCTCCCGCTCCCGCTAACATTTTTGCCGCGCGAGCGCCCCGTGCCACTTCCCATTTAAAGCTTATTTTCTCGTAAACTACTGCACCTACACCAAAACAAAAAATACTTGTGTATAGCTGAAACTATACAGAATCTTTATATGTTAGAACGAATTACAACAACTAAATATAAGTACTTAGAAAAAATGAGAACTTGAGAATATGTGTTGAATGTCAGTTTCTCCAATAAGAATGTTAAGTTTTTCCAACAAGAATTGTAGTTTGTGTCAATAAAACCTAAAACCTAAAAATAAGAAAATAATTGTAAAAAATATTTTGTCGGCCGATCTTTCAGCTTGAGTATCGTTAGGGGCAAAGACTTAGCCAAATTTTCAATGATTTTATTTCGGGCGTTTTTCTTGCAGAACCTTATTATTCTAGTCCATAGAAACCGTTGGGGTTTTCGTTTCCGAGTTAGTAGCTTTTTAATTTTTTTTCTTATTTTTCCAAACTAAACGCTCTATTTTCCAAAATGGTAGCTCTGATGAAAATCTTTTCTGGAAAGAAACTGTTGCTCTAGTGGATATATAAAATGAATAAAAAATAAATTAAGTCCACGCGCTATAGTGCCCTTAAGGCTACACTCCAACCTTTTCGGTCCTAGTGGCCAATCTCAGCGGAGACTCGCTGCAAACATATGTAGTGCACCCCCACTCTCATAGTCTGATGGTTCGTAAAATAGACACGACCGGAGATGGAACAGGCGCAGGACCGAGGGCTTAACGTGCTTTCCGAGACACGGATGACCATAACATTAGGTGTGGAGCTCAGCACGTTATAGTCTTATGAGGGATCCATGTAAACGTCTTACTTTTAACGCAATGTTGTTACACTGAACACCACCTTTAATATATAATTTTCGAGGTTAGATTGGCAAAGATAAAATTATCGATAAATTAAATCTAGTAGAACGCCGCCGTAGTAATAAAATATTAACCTTTTCGGCAGAAGCTACCTGTAAATACAATTGAAGTAGATGCTTTGAAGAGTTTGTGTGACTGGGGCTAGTTTTGAGAAATGTAGAATGAAAGTACGTCGAAAACGCTTCGCATATTGATTCACCGGTACGCAACGCTTCGTTATTATAGTTTAAAGTACACGGAATTGCATTTGAGTTGTGTCGGTTTTTAACGTAGGTCCAAAAATATTTAGGGTTTTCTATTAGATATTTCAGTTAAATTTAGATAGTTTTCATAACACTGCGATTCTAATAACCTTTCACGAAGAAGCTTAAATGTCGACTCATCAGATTTATTACCATACGTCTTATTTTTTTTAAATACAAGGTGTTGTTTTGCATCATCGTCAAATTTCAGGAGGTTGTCGTAAAATACATAAATAATCAATTTAAAGTACGGTACCGGTCTATGGTTAATAAGCGTTGCTTTTTTTGTTGTTGAAATTTAACAGTATTTCAGAATAAAACTCTTAATTCGAAACACTTAAAACAGAATCACCCAACTACGCACACAGCGACAATGCAGTGTGCTGTGTACCTACGAAATGCGTGCGCGTGCGACAGTGCGATGACCTACGGCGACCGGTACCAATAATTTTGCCTAATTTTAATTCAAAATTCACCTACATTATTTTCATAAATTTCGCTTGATACTTAACTCATTCTTAAGCATCATTAGAATATGGAAATCTTACTAATGACAGTAATACTAGTGCGCCAAAGAAAAGTTCACTGACCTGTAAGTTCGGCAGATATCAGATGATTAATAAAATGTTAGTTTTGCTTTATTGGTTGATTTGAAATTTTCTTTGCTACATAACGGGCTTATGACCGGCAATAATACCTACCTTAGTTGGTGTACCGATCTACTAAACCTAAAAATGTTTTCTACGTTCTGTGGAAATGGAAAGATGTGCAAGTTACTAAATCATGATAATAAAAGTGTTATGGTTGGTTTACTCTTTTTTTGATGAATACCAATTGAAAAGTACTTCTAACAAACAGAGGTTCCAACTAGTTTTATTTAAAACACAAAAATGTTTGCTAGTAATAATGTTATTTTATTTTAATGTTTATATAAGCAAGATCTTGTAAAGGTCGGAGATTTTGGACCATTTCAAGGTTAACTTTTTTGATGTTTTTTTTTATTAAATTACTAAGATTGCTTTAGGTGTAAGTACTAAATAATTTATATTGCAAGGGCTTCCGTCTAGCTTCTAAAGACTTATGATTATTGATGTATTTTACAGTCAATCATTTCATCGCCACTGCTCTCAAAATGATAAAGGATAAAAACCACATGAGAAAACGGCATATCATCATCCGCTTAGCCTTTTCCCAAGTATGTTGGGGTCGCTTCCAGTTACACCGGATGCAGCTGAATACCAGTATTTTACATAGAGTGACTGCCTAAAATAGAATCAGAAAGTATGGCAATAAAAAGGGGGAATCTATATCCAATAGTGGGTAATCTGACCTTCACAACCCAATTAGTACTGGGTAAAACGATACCCCGTGGTAAGACTGGTTGTCAGACTTTCGATTGACTACTTATCGACTGTCAAAGATCTACAATTGACAGCCATTTGACATCTCTCAACTAGCACTGTCCCTAGTTACCCACTCCTACTCACAGAGAGATGGCCTGCGTCTCAGCAGTGGGAACCTTATTAGCTGATTATTTGCTTCATCATCATCATTTCACCTGAAAGACGTCCACTGCTGGACATAGGCCACCCCCAAGTTTTGCCACATTGACATAACATGGGGGGTTTTGCCATAATCGCCACGCTTGGCAGGCGGGTTGGCGATCGCAGTACGGTTGTTACAAAAGCACAGAGAACGCTGCTGCCCATGCTCTAGCAAGTCCCTTAGTCGCCTCTTACGACACCCACGGGAAGATATGGGATGGTGCTATTCTTTACGTCCGACACCATACAGAGCCGTCCGACACCATACAGAGCAGAGAGATTATTTGATTAGTGAAAAGTTTTGTGAAGGTATCATTGTAATAATAACCAAATTAACTGGGTTAAATCATGACATGGAAAGGGTATTCACAAGTCGGAGAAAACGACAATCATTTTATTATGTTTCAGTTTCCATAGCAACCATGACGACAAGCACGTCTTACTTCTGGACGGCTCCCATCTTGCCAAAGTTTCACAATAATGAGACCAGCATCACTATTTCAAGTGTAAGTAGACAAGATGAAGTGATATGAGGACATCTAACAATCCAAACTTGGCCCACATGATGGAGTATTCAATTCCGCCTCTAGACTGCCTCGTTGGTAGAATAGAGAACAGATCGCTCATTGTGGCCCCTTACACCTTGTATTTCTTTACACTTATCGTGGGTGCGTTTACAAACATTTTAACTCACATACACAAACAGCCAGACCCGGAACAACTATCTGTAGGCCATACAAATATTTATTCCGTGCGGGTATCGAACCCACGACACGCAGCGCAGCAGTCGATCGCTCAACCACTGCACCACCCGTGTCGTCATGGTTGGCGTAGTATTTCGTGAACTAACAGAAATCATTGTGTTATCGCGTGATGTCTACTTTTTTAATATCATAAAACTAATATTTAATGTTTGTCCTAGATTTCAATGAATTATCAGATAAAAAACTACAAACCGGCTTTCTGAAAAATCACTGTCTATAAAGTATGAAACCAGCAAATATTCTCGTCTAAAATTGTTATGTACCTACCATCATCATCTGCCTAGCCTTTTCCCAAACTATCTTGGGGTCGGCTTCCAGTCTAACCGGATGCAGCTGAGTACCAGTATTTTACATGAAGCGACTGCCTATCTGACCTCCACAACCCAGTAACTGGGAATACGATACCCCTTGGTAAGACTGGATGTCAGACTTTTAGCTTCTGACTACTCGTAACGACTGTCAAAGATCTACAAATGACAGCCGGGACCAACGGCTTAACGTGCTTTCCGAGGCACGGAGGAAACTCGATATGTAATTATGGTCACCCATCCACAGACCAACCTCGGCAAGCACGGCTTAACCTTAAAGATCGACCTGGGCGGCTGTTATTATTTAGCCACGAGCTCCTCTTTCTCTGTTATGTACCTACCAACCATTCAATATTTTTCGTCTAGTAAATAAACAACTTTAGGAGCGTTACACTTTGCGCCATTTTATACAAACTTTGAAGTCCTTCAGTTTTCCGAAATGACTGAACCGATTTTTATGGAAACTTAAAACGCATAAGCAGCTTAAGAGTATGAAGTTTAATAAAAATCGGTTCAGAAAATAAGGACTTGAAAGTTTGTATGAAATGTCGTGAGGCGTAAACGCTCTTAAACACGTTATATTTAAATGTATTTCAGTTTAAAGTGGCATATGACCACGGCTATCCTAGCCTTAGTCAAATGTCACTTTGTCCTAAAGTTTAAGATCCCTTACTACTGTTAGAAATTATTATTTTTTATGGATAGATGACATACTACCGTGGCTAAGGCATAGCACTGTGACTGACTGACTCTCTCACAGTGCTCAGATAAAACTTTTAAGAACATTAGATTTCCTACTCAAAGTCTTTTCGAAATAAGTGGCTTACTGTCGGTGAGAAAATTATATATGATCAGAACTATACTAAAGAAACACAAAATCCTACCTTATGTCCCTGGCTTAAACTTAAAAAGAAGAAAAGACATAGCAGAAGTTCCCCAAACGAAAACTAGGTTCGCCAGCCTTCAATATAAAAACGTTCGGTAAGCTGTACAATAGATTTAACAGAGAGATTTATGACATAACAGGAAACAACTTGAATGTTAAAAATGCTAATTAGTTGTATTAAACAACTTACCTACGAGGACACGGAGGCGCAGCTAAAATGAAACACGACGGCACGGTTGGCGCAGTGGTTGAGTGAGCGACTGCTGCGCTGCGTGTCGCGGGTTCGATTCCCGCACGGAACAAATATTTGTACGGCCTACAGATAGTTGTTCCGGGTCTGGCTGTTAGTCTATGTGAGTTTAAATGTTTGTAAACGCACCCACGATACAGGAGAAATTCCTAGTGTGGGGCAACGTTTTTTTAAAAAAAAAAAAAAAAAAAACTGACGTCATTTTCAATACCACGCACTCACGCAACCATAAGCACACGATACACACCCACGCATAATTTGTCAACAGAGACATTTCTCACCCACTCACCCTACACGGGGTGTGTAGGGTGAGTGGGTGAGAAATGTCACTGTCCCACGGGTTGTGTAGCGTGAGTGGGTGAGAAATGTCACTGTCCTCATCTTACACCTCATCATACACTCCCCACCCCATACACTCACTCACATCCCCCACCCCATACACTCAATCACACCTAACCATTCCCCAAACACCGCCACTATCGGCGCTGAACTGAGAGTTGGAAATTCAACAGTACACCAACACATTTGGGCATTAATTTAAGTGTTACTGAAAGTTAGTATCCGTTTAAGTGTAGGCGAGGTGGCCTGCATAACGTCCTAAAGCAGTATTATTTTAATGTTATTCCAGTGTGGAAAGGAGATGGCGCTAAATGTCCTCTATAGCTCCGTCTCTACCCCACGCTGGAGTGACATTAAACAATACAGCTATAAGACGTCATGAACTTACGTATTTGACGTATTTGTCTGTTTACAGAGTGAAATCTCGTGGGTGGTGGCGATAATATCACCAGGCATGGTTGTTGGCAGCCTGATTGCTAGCTTTGTCTCTGACAAATTCGGCAGGCGAGTCACTCTCTTAGCAAGTGCTGCTCCTTTCATTGTTGGTACGGTAAGTACTACGAACTGGTTCCCAGGGCACTAAATAAGAGTAATTGCGAATAACACTCGCATTTCCATTACTATTTAATTTGACAATTCAACAAAATACATTGGTTTATTTACACTGTCAACCAGTCGATTTTTTAAACATATGAAGCATTGGATTGCGAATTTCCTTAAAAATTCTCAGAATGGCAATTGTGTGAAAAACTATCAATTGGGGTGCAGGTTAAACTTATAGAAGTACATATTATTATAAACTTACATTGACACTAACTGGATTTTTCCGTGACTGTCAATTATTGATCTCCCGATTTTCCGACGCTTTGGCAAGCGCCATGATCGCGGGATGACTGGAGAATGCGAGAGGATGGTGAATAAATAATTAGGTGCAGACAAACCAGTCTCATCTCGTTACAAAATCAGGGCAAAACATATTTAAAGTCTTTTGGTTGAAGAATTATTTTTGCTGTCGTTACTTTTTGGGCTTAAGCGGCCTGCTATTCTAAAACATAATGTGCCTTTGCATATTTTATCACTCTACTGAAGTCCTAAGGCCTCCCTACTAAAGTTCCTTGTTCCCTTTTTTGTTTTATTCATATTGGTCGAAAAACGGTGGTCAAACATCTGGGATCAATTTTTTTAAATTAAAGTTATTTTATAAAAAAATATATAAAAAAAAATTTGATCCCACATGGATCAATTTTTTTAAACAAGACATTTATTTTAAAAAAGTGTCGAGTTTTTTTGGGTTAACGTTTTTTTTTTGTTTTAGTGCGGACCAATAGAAGTAAGAGTGTTAAACAGATGTGGTCATCGTGTACACGGGATTTTGTTTGAAAAATTGGCCTATTCCCACTTTTCTGATAGTACATCATAAAGTTCAAATTCCTTCGTAACCTAATGTCAATTCGTCTTACGAATTTTCCAGTTATTTAACAGAAACTCAATTACAGATGTCATAAAGTTCAAATTCCTTCGTAACCTAATGTCAATCAGTTCGATCAGGACACGTGACACCTGACGCGAGTTTAACATTTTTTACCCATCACAAAAGTGCACAACGCCACTAAAGAAGTTTTCATCCCACCATCTCGGAAAGAGTATTTTTAATCTTCAATATCTGAGTGGAAAAGCCGTTTTTATTCTCTAGAGGATAAAGTAAATTGAATTTAGAACATCGTGTGCACTAAGTTTGTGAATTTAAAAAAAACATTAAACCTATTTACTGCTACCTCTATGGTGCCGAATATATCATACAACTTTTTTTTAATTTGTTAAAAACTCAGACTCGGAACCTTCTTGGTGTTCTTTTTTCAATTTGCTTTGTACGCGGTTCTTAACGCGGCATTTTTTCACGTCATTGTTAATTATACCGTAATATTATTTTGTTATAATTTAAAGATTATTCTGTAATACTTACCTGTCATAATGTAGTAATTAATACCTAAACTGAAATAAAAGTGTACCTATCTTGTGATTGTAAACTTTTTTTTTTTGCATTTAGTCATTTCCTCGCTGAGGTGGAATGAAAAGTTACGTGTTGCACTCGAGTGCAAAGATTTTTCACCTCGTACTCTTTTGATTCCCTCGCTAACGCTCAGGATTCTAATTTTGAATCACTCGCTGCGCTCGTGATTCAATTTTAGAATCCTTCGCTTGCTCGGTCATCAAAATTGAACACGCGGTTAAAAAGCAACTTTGCACTCTTGTATAACAAATAACTATTTCACTTCAATAGATAACAAAAAATTGTGACAAAGTAGCGTTAGATCGCCGACCGACCGATAAGCGATAATCCCCATTACACGAAGCCACTAATCCTGAAATATGTTACTTTCAGGTATTCGTGCTATGCGCAACAAAGGCGTGGGTGCTTTACATAGGCAGGTTTTTGTGGGGTGGTGGATCTGGCATGATCACAACGGTTGGTACCTATATATTGACGGTAGGAAAAGTAGGCATAAGAGACATTGAGCGTGCTATTGCATTTTCAACTTACGGTGTCGAGCTGAACATTGCAATTTAAATAGCATGCTCAATGTCTCTTATGGCATTTAAAATTTCCACCTACAATATATTTTACAATACACTAACACTATCGTCTAAATCTCTCGTACCATTACAGACCATAAGTTACACATTGTGTTATTCGAACTTCAGTGCAGCCGAGCTAAAGTTCTTTGCACTAAAACGGAATACCTAATGCCCGCCGCATTAGGTATTCCGTGGTGCATAAATCATAATACAGTGTTTTCGCCCCCGAGAGCGCTATTAGAACCTTTGAAATGCACTATGTAGTGAGGAGAAAGTGTTTAATAGAGGCACACGGGTCACACTATTCCGCCACAACATAAATTCTGCGAATTTAGAGTTACTTAACGAACATACAAAACAAGTGGCGAGTGACTAATTTTTTTTTTAATGTACTTCTCTTCTTTACTACAAACTCAATAAAAAAAGTCCCATGTAAATCCGACCACGTCAAACTTCGTTCCACCTTATTAAGCACTCGACTATAGATACTTATTAACTTTTCAAGATACCTTATAAGATCCCCCAATCGTGACTAATTCGATATGATAACTTTTAGAATAACCAATTCTTTCGATCTTCTATTCAATGTCAATTTTCATCATGTAGCGTGAATAAACATTTGTATTTTTTCGTCATTTCAGGTTTCAAGCGTGTATTTGTCAGAAATTGCTGATAAAGAAATCAGAGGTACCTTGACAGCAGGTACTAGATTCATGTTTAGTTTCGGGGCTCTCCTAGTTCTGGCCATAGGTTCCTTCGTTTCTTATCAAGTGCTGAGCTGTTTTTTGATAGCGTTACCAGTATGCTACTTTTTGGCCTGCTGGAAAATCCCCGAAACTCCTTACTATTTGCTCAAAGAAGGGAAGGTAGATGCCGCAAGGAATGTACTGTTGAGGCTTTTCGGAAGAAAGAATGATAAGGTGTGTTTCGTTTTCAGTACATCCCGGTGGCAGAAGTGTATCCTATTAGTATACCGATCAACAATGACAAAATAATTCCATTTAATAGCGGGCAAGCCTATTATCATCAACCCGGCACTGGTTCTGATTCCTGGCTGCTACAGAGAAATTCCTGCTGGAAATATTCAATAACAGACTGTGTTGAAAATATCACGCCACGCCGGGAGCATGTCAAGAATATCACGCCGCGCCTCAGCTCCCCGCCCGCGGTCCCCCGGCACGGCGTGATATTCTTAACATGATCCCCGCGTGGCGTGATATTCTCAACACACTGCCTGGCCTGCGAATCGAACCCAGGACGACGATGTTGTAGCAGTGCTTGTGATCAGTATACCTTTTTTTTTCGGATGGGACGTCATCAAATGACTCCTCCCGCTCTGGGCGGAGCGGAAGGGAGTGTCAGACTTGACTGACTAAATCCCATCCATGTTCCTTCTTAGCCCTTTGTGTTCCAGGGCCACGGTATCTCTTTCGAACAGTCCCGCAGCCCTGGGCGATCAGTATACCTAAAATGCAATTTTTAAAATCAAATCGAATACGGTTTAACGTGTAAGCACGTCTTCATTTAATTTTCTTATTTATATCTTGCAGATGGTCGAAGAGAAGTTATCCTTAATGAGGTCTGATGTGAGGAAGGAAATGCTTCGATCTAGTTCAATCAAAGAATTATTGACTGGCAAACAGTATAGGAAAGCAGTTATTATAACTACTGGTTGGTTTGATTTAGAAAAGATTTAAAACTCACTCAAGTCACTCAACAACTCACTCAACTCACAAAAATATTTCAGCCTTACGAACTTTGAGTACTTTAGTCAGAATGAGATGTATCTAAAAGTGAATTCATAATTTAATTTGCAGGACTACGAGTAACTCAGGTATTTGCAGGCAGTATACCCATCCAGCAATACTTGGGACGTATCATCCAACAGAGCAACTGCGGTCTGCAAGTTTCCACAGCTCTCATTATTTTTGGAGCAGTACGATTTGTTGTTGGTAAGTACATTTTCTAGTGATCAAGTATACATTCTCTTGTACTAAGCCGCTATTGCTAACTCCTTGAGCTACGGCTTCTTTCTCAATATTGGATAACTAGCATTCATGAATGCATATGAGATTACAGTCGTTTTGTGTTTGAGCTAATACCCAAGGTCTACATTAATTGTGTTTATTTATTTTTGGTCATTTTGTATGCACGTCATCCCCCTACGACAGAGAAATATTTTTTCTTTTCTTCTTTTTTTTAATTATTCTGAATTTATTTCTAGGATTGGTATCACCGGTTATAGTGGACAGGGTGGGCCGCCGTCCATTGCTCATCTACTCCTACCTAGGCTCCTCTACGATGCTAGCCACCGTCGGAACCTACTTCTTTGTCCAAAAAATTATTGGAATCGACAATGAATCCTCAAATCCTTTTCGTTTTGTGATATTCATAGGAATTATTTGCTCTAAAGTCATATCTAGCATGGGATTTGATACATTAATCTTTATTATTCCTTCAGAAATTTTCCCTCTGAATGTCAGATCGGTTTCCATGACCGTGCTAAATATTTTCACAGCATTCATAACTTTTCCTGTGGTGAAGGGATACCAGGTTATGGAGGATTGGACGGGATTGTACGGAGTATTCTGGTTTTATGCCAGTATGGCTCTTAGTGGAGCAATTTTTACATATTTTATTGTACCTGAAACTAAAGGGAAGAGTTTGAGAGAAATCCAAATTGAACTCCAAGGTAATATTTACGATGACGCTGATGATAATTTGAAAGAAGTTCCAACAGTTGATGATGTTAAGGAAACTAGAGAACTAAAAGAACTAACGTGAGAAATAGAAGATTTTTTCATTGAGTTGAATGTTTATGAAGCACATCGAGCTCATTATATTATATAACCTATCATACGTAGATAGCTTGTAGTTTATGTGGATTGGATCTTTTTCCTTTAGCGACGTTTGTTTATTGAAAATAGATTATTCTTCCAAATCTGTTGCCTTTTTATTTTTAAACACTGCTATACAATTGGATCTGCTTAGATTGGAAACTGACTTCAAAGTAGTGAAAGCTAGGCAGTTGTTGACCAGTTGCCAATTTAATTACCGATGAAAAAAGGAGGAAGTTCTCAGGTTGACACTTTTTATCGGCTTTACTGAATCCGAGTAGTTCAAATCTGTTTAGGAGGTAGATCCCCTCTTCGCGTTAGGTACGTACCTACCGTATGGTAGGCACTTTTTAACGTACAAAAGAAAGTTGACTATACCCACATGAAATCATTGCAGCGAGAACAAGAGGTTATTAAAAGTCGTAAGCCTTGAATCTTTCACGAGGATGCTGTCATTTTTTTAAATTGTACTTGCTAACTAACTTATCTAAGGGTTGAGTGCTATCGCAGCAGCATCGACGATGCGCTCGGAAGCACGCTGTATTTCTCGTTTAATAAATCATGGTTCTGAGCGACAAAAAAGGCTATGAGCATGGAAAAGTGCAATTCTGTGCTGATGGATGTGGCACAACCCTTATAGTCCAGGTTTTTCTGTGACAACCTATCGTCACCAGATGTGATTTTGACAAGTAGAACAACACCGTGTAGATGTGATCAAAGTAGCGAGTATGTAGTGTTATTAACGGCCATGTCCTAATTTATTTAATCAAGTGTTAAAATATATAAACAGGTCCGAATATGTTTTATGTTTTCTGGTTAATGTTAGCAAGACACTGATCAAAGCTACATGCCATTTCGAACCTTGTTACCCCTTTTTACCAAGTTGTTACATTTTTTTTTAATGAAAAACATACTAAGGTTTTGGAATCACTTAGTTTTATTTCCTAAGCAATTATTAACCATTGTTGAAGCTATTGCCGATTCTCACTTCTCATTCACCGATTTAACACTTTGGCCATTCTTATTTCTTAATGACTTGATAACATACTTTTTTCTTTTGCATCAAAATCACAAGAAAAAAATGACAAGTGTCCGCCGACTAAGTAGCTGGTTTTCACGGCTAATGGTACCTTTAAGTCAAAGACAAAGTCATTTTTTTTTGCCAACTAATTGAACAATGTTGGTTGAGAACACCATAAATTGTGAGATGGAGAAAGGGAGACAAGCTCAATATTTAGTTGCAGCTGCTGGTGAGTTTAATTTCTTTTTTTTTTTAAAGATGACATATTCTTCACATTTAGTGATTTTAAACATGTATTTTTCTTACCATCACAATCAATTACTAAATCGTGGAAAGTAAATGATAAAATATGCTGTACCTAGTGGCAGTGATGTTTTATCTTCTGCTTCGTTGGCAGCAACCGGTACTTCTGAATCTGAGGTTTTAGCCTGTTTCATCATCGGACTACCAGACGTACGGCGATGCGCCATCGGTACTTGGTGGACATCCCACACATACGCACTAAGCGTTTTGGGAATACTTTTCTAATGCGTACCGCTAAGGAGTGGAATTCCCTGCCGGAGTCTGTGTTTCCCGATAGCTACAATCTAGGGGTCTTTAAGTCAAGAGTGAATAGGTTTCTTTCTTCTAGGCAAGCGTGTTTCACCGTTGACCACATCATCGCTAACCATCAGGTGAGATAGTGGTCAAGCGCGGGCCTATAGATAATAATAAAAAAAAAAAAAACAAAATAAAAAGGTCCTGGTTTCGATTACCAAGGTGGGTAGATTTTATTGGGATTATCCATCTGGCATGTCTCAGTAGCAGCCCAGAGTCTGGATTTAAGTCCGCATTGACGGCAATAAGTTCGCCACTTTGGCGATGGGACTTAATGATAACTGGTGAAATGTGTAGTAATTTGTTGGGTGAATAACTCCTCTGCCTAACCCAAAGGAGAAAGGAGTGTGTGGTGTTATGTACTGTTTCAGTGTCACTGCCAGCAGTGGTTTCGGGGGTCCTCACTGGGTGGTCCACCCCTATGATACCCAAGCTCCCGGCATTAATATTACAGACGTAAGTTTGTTTATAAGTACTAACTGCTTAAAAATCATAAGTGATTGACTGTCTACTTCAGGTTTGAAAGATAGAAGTAGCTAATAAACTCACACTGTCTCATAACGTTATTTTTCTTTGGATATTTTGATCCGAGGTTCAGTTTACATTGCTGCGAAACGAAATGGAAGCGAGTTTAAAACAAAATAGTTCAAAGCATAATTAACTTTATGCAATCAACAACACTAGTAACGGGATATTTACCATGTTTATTATTTGTTGTGAGTTCCCGATATTTCGGCGCTGTTGCAAACGCCATGATCACGGATAACCAACCAAACAAACTCATACAAACTCATAACAAATAATAAACATGGTAAATATCCCGTTACTAGTGTTATTGATAGTTTTAGTGACCATGTCAGTTTAAAAACTGATAACTTTATGCAAATTGGGTAACGGATAATAAAACTATATTATACCTACGACCCAAAAACCAGGTTGCGCGACTTCCGAATAATTGTCACGCATTCTTGGGAATTCCTGCAAGTAGGAGCTCGTATCGTAGTTTGCACGTTACACAATTGTGGCAAAGTTTATATTTCTTCGTAAATTTTCAGAACAAGGATTAATTTCCATTCCATTCTGCTGACAAAAAGCACGTTCAAACTGCAGTTGTTGCGCAGAGACATCATATTCGACTTTCTGGCCAAACGCATCGAAATAATATCACAATTGTTCCAGAAAGAAATATCGTGGGCGGCTGCTGTAGGATTCCCTGGGTTCATGACTGGCAGCCTGGTGACGAGGTTCATTTTGGACAGTGACGTGATAACGTCGACGTTGCAACCTCCTTCCTTGCCAACCTCTAATTTTATTCCTGCTTGTCATGTCTGTCATTCAGATTTTCTTCGTATCAAATAATGTACAATTTTATGTTTATTAAAACCTAGTTACAGGTTTTCTCATTATTTCAATTTAATAGACATAAATGGACAAATACCTAAGACCAGAACGGTTCGACGAAGACCCGTCCAGTATAACTGTAAAAGAATGGCTACATAGGAAAAAAAACATACGTCAACTTGTTAGCTCAGTCAGAACTATCTGCTGCGGATAAAGATGCTGCCGCAAAATGGCTGTCAGTCTGTCACAACTATGCTTGAGATTCTCAGCGAAGCTTTAGTTTTAGCTGTCATTGCAAAAAAGGGATACTAAAATAATTGTAGGTACTTCCGGTGAAATGTCCGCGGTAGCCATGGCTACCCCGCCCACGTGCCCACGCGCACTCGGAAGTTTTTGTCGCGCAAGCCCCCCCCCGCCACTTCCCATTTAAAGCTTATTTTCTCGAAAACTACTGCAGCTACACCAAAATAAAAAATTATTGTGTATCGCTGAAACTATACAGAATCTATTTAAGTTAAAACTAATTACAACGACTAGATATAAGTACGTAGAAAAAAAAAATATGAACCTTAGAATATGTGTTGAATGTCAGTTTCTCCAATAAGAATGAAAGTTTTTCCAATAATAATTGTAGTTTGTATCAATAAAACCTATTTATAATGAAAGTAGACTATATAAGCTTTGTTTTAATACCCATATGTCCAAAAACGCACTTACAAAGTGCCAAAGTAATTTGGCACTTTGTAAGTGCGTTTTTTCGGAACTAATTTACTGGGCTACCATAGTGCGTGGACATTTGACTATATCTTGTTTGGGGCTACCATAGTAGCGTGGACATTTCAACGGCTGACTGGAAGAGTGGAGCACCTAAAGCAATATTTTTGGAACCGCTTTCTATTAGAATATGTGTCTCTGCTCCAGCAAAAACTAAATGGACAGCGTTGACAGGCCAACTTTCAGTGGTGATCAAAGAGAAAGGCGAACCGCCATTGATGTGGCCACTCGGGCGAGTCATCACGGTCTTCCCTGGCTGCGACGGGGACCACACGGGTAGTGGAGCTAAAGTGAAAGACAGGAACGGTACTGCGGGCGTACAACAACGTCTGCTCACTTCCTCTCTCTTGAATCCTTCAACCCGGAGTGTATGTTCGGCTGCATCCGACCACTCGGCAATCTTCGGCCGCTGTTTTGTGACAGCGGGCGCCGAGTACCAATAAGTATTTTTTAACCCATGGGCCGGTAAATAAAAACACAGTTTTAAAAATACAATCCAGCGGGATAAAATGGCGGAATAAGAGATATACAGGGTGTTTGGTGCATCATTTGCTAAATCAAATAGGGCGAAAGGAGAGGTCATTTGCTATCTTTTCACGCCCTAAAACTCATTCCTTGCCACACTGGTTTATTTTTAACAACTATTAAATTTAAATTTTGAAAAATTCCAAAATCCAGCAATTTAGGTCAATTAAAAAAAAAAAATTGTTTAGACTTCAAATTTAAATTTGATGTGTATGATTCTATCAAATTCAAAATTACTTGCTAGTAACAAATACTTTCTTTTTTAATAGCTCGTAAAGTTTTTGTAAAAGAAAAATAAACTTAAAACTCAACTAAAACTAAAAGCGATCGGGATCTTGGAATTCTTTTAAAAAGTTCTCTAGTCCGTCCCCTTTCCAATGGTATGCAATATGTCAAAAAAAACGTTGAATACCGTTTCATTTTTAACTAAATTTGTAATCGAGACACTAGCTTGATATTCGATATTACAGTTATAACAGTAGTTTCAGCATAAATAACATGTCTCAAGTAAGTAGATAGATACTGTTATCTCACTATTGCGTATCTCTTTCTTAAACAGGGTACCAACTTTTCAAGAATTTGAAATTTAAAAAAAAAATGCATTTGTCAAGAAATCACAAATCTTGTTCGAATGGTCCGCCACTGTTGCGAATGCACGCGCGGTAGCTTCGTCTTGTCCCAACTGTAGTTTACGTAAACGTATTTCGGTTTTGATAGTTACGAAAGCCGCGTCATTGCGTTGGAGTAAATCATCCCTAGTCTCAACTTCCGTGGCGTAGATAATTTCTTTGGCTCGTCCCTAGACGTAACTAGTAAAAAAAAACTAGTACCTTAAAAAAACTAGTACCTTAAATATAAACTTTCTTAGATTACACAGACACACACATGAGTGCGCCAGTCAAATACAGGGTGAAATTGAGGTCATGGGCATTATTTTAACCTAAGTAGTGCACTCAAGATGCAGATTGCATTACGGCTATTAATACGCAAATCAAAAATTGAATCTAAGTTGAATAATAATTATTATTCAAGTTAGATTCAAAACATCACAATCATCAACACATCGCACACAAGCGATCGATTCATGAGCGGGGTAGCTAGTACCTATACTTGTATTTAGTAAGTTGTTATGTAGCTATTTTAGTTAGGTACATACTAAAAATGTAATAAATAGGTAAGTACTTTTGTGGCAAGAAAGCAGTGGTCAGGGGCTTCATTTAGAAACGTTTCCACATTTTATGCTGTGAAAACTTTTAATTTCTTAGGACGATGTCCTTCTTCGATTTCCTTTTTAAAAATGCTAGTAATTTGGTGCATGTATCAATTTGTGTATTATTTTTTATGCTTATTGTTGACCTGAGCATCGAATAGATGCACCATAGGCTATTTGGCTTCTTTGTACATGATAAATGCTGGAAGTAGACTAAAAACACTGATTCAGATACAGATTTGACGCCCTTTGTAGTTTTCCACTTGTAATAATCGTCGTAGGCTTTCATGTACGATTCCTTGGACTTTACTGGGAGCACATTGTTGGTAATGCCAATGGCTTCAGATTTAATGTACTCCGGAGTCAAATCACTATCGTCACTCGACATTTTTGTGAGAATTTGCTATATTTTAAGTAATTTGTTGTCTATCAATGAACAAAGCAAAGCAATTTTCAGTATTCGCGCCTCTTTTTAATTTGTGTTCTATTTTTCTTTTAATTAAATTCTGTCTCGTGGTGGCGATTTCGATTTTCGAACAATTTATTTTTTAGTGCAGATCATAATGGTGAATGCTTGGAATTAGTAGTACCTACCTACTAGGTACCTATCGTAAATATTCGTATGCGATATAAGTTCCAAATTCAAATCACATTACTGACCAGCGGGTCATAATGAAATTCAGTACAATATTAATGCCCTGCTAGACATCAGGTCGTAAATGACTTACTTTAGGTTAGGTTTGCATAACATAGAATTTGACATTGTCAAGCAGGTTGTGTGAAATAGTACATTGTGTATTAAGGGCGGTAAGTAAGGAATTCATGACAAAAAGAAAGCTCGAGGGTTTTATATGGGGCATTTTGGCCAAGTTAACCTATATGTTTAGATATTGTTAACGTGCAAGTGTGATGAAATAGTACATTGTTATCCTAGGCATAAAAGTAACTTATTTAGTCCCGAGACGGGGTGAGGGCGCCAATAGTTCGAGGGACTAAATAAGTCTTTAACCCGAAGTAAACACTGTGCTCTTCATTACGAATACATGGAAAGTAAAACTAAAAGGTTTTCCACTACCGCTTTAGCTTCTTCTCTTATAAAATCAGGCGTTAAATTCATATCTGAATTAGATTAACTCATTTTATACAAATCTCTGCTATATGGAAATATAAACAAAACTCTACAACTCGAAAAAACAAATGAAGATCGGATTGCCGCTTTCTTGCCTATCTTGTCTTTTTCTGGGGCCAGCCAGCTATTCAGTCATTATTTTTCATTTTCATCATTGAAAAAATTGTAAATATTTTGCCCAACCCTATGTTATTTTAAAGAAATTGATGAAACTAAATTATAATAAAGTTATTTAAAAAATATATATTCTTAAAACTTAACTTTAAGTTATTTCAATTTTACATCGTGGCTGCATAGAAACTTGGAACATGGTTCAATTAAAATGTGAAAATAGAACAAGTTTTTTTATAATTTGACATCTGTCAGTTGAAAGCGATTCTCCCTAGCGATGAAAAGTATTAATTTCATCCCGCTCCTCAGGTAGCTTCAGACCTACTTTCAGAGTCTGAGTAATGAAAAAACTATTTAAGTAACTGCTTCTAAGTTAAAATTGTCTTAAGTATTGTAAAATACCCAACATCTTTAGGTTACTATATTAAATCATTTTCATTTCACCTTATCGTATCACCGACTACTATCGTCTATTGTCTTGAGAGTTCGAGTACCCACGTTTGAGCTCATTCAGCTCAGTTAGTTCAGAATCTTCATCCACGATCACAGTCTTCAATTTCTCATCAGTTTCGTCATACAAAGCGCCCTGCAACTCAACCTGGATCTCACTTAAACTTTTCCCGTTTGTTTCTGGCACCATCAAGTAGGAGAAAATAGCACCGATGATAGAGGCACCGGCGTAGAACCAGAACACTCCAGCCAGACCAGCTGCATCCTTCATCTCTTGATACCCTTTGACTGTCAAGAAGTTTAGGAATCCTCCCAAAATATTTTGGAGAGTCATCGCCACTGATTTGACGTTAAGGGGGAATATCTCGGCAATGATAACGATGACTAGCGTCTCGTAGCCTAGAATGGATAACATGCTAGTGAAGATGATGCCAACGAACGGGATGTAACTGTAGTACGTGGAAGAAGTGGGCTGTATAAAGAAATAAGCTCCTACTACAATGAGGGTTATGCCACTGCTGAGGTAGGAGAAGACGAGCAGGGGACGACGTCCAACCTTGTCCACTATAGCTGAAGAAAATATACCTGTAAATAAATTGGGAGTTTTAAAAGTGACAGCAAGATGCTACTATATTATTTTTAATTTATTAATGTATATAACTAATCATAATTAGATATGGATACGTGAAATCGACAAAAACTTCTTAATTTCTTACCAACAAAGAATTTGACTGCTCCAAATATAATTAGTACAGTTGAAATATTGACGTTCGTCTCGCTATCTTGAACAATTCGGCCGATGTATTGTTGGATGGCAATCGTTCCTGACATAATTTGAGTGGTTTTCAAACCTGTTGAATAATTTATCTATATTTGTAAAATTCAAATTCCTGACTGACACAGCCTAAACCACTGGTCCTAAAGATCAGAAATTTGGAGGATGTGCTCTTTGTGAAGAGAAGTAAGAAGAATGAAATCAAATATATTATTGAAGTTTCTGAGCAAAAACAAATGGAGACGTATTTCGTCGTTTTTGGAAATTCAACCCCAAACGAGAGGAAAGGGGTAGAAACATTAGTAAAACAAAAATGATCTGATCAGCTTGAAATTTACTATTTGTGTTTCTTGATTGAATTGATAAACACGTATTTCAACGTTTTGGAAATTACACCCCTCAGACGACAAAACGGGTGGCATTTTTTGTTATTATTGTTTTGAAGTGTTAGCACGTATACAAGGTGTTGTTTTGCATCCTCGTCAAAATTCAGGATGTTGTCACAAAAAACATAAATAATCAATATAAATTACGGTACCTAGTAAATTATTAAAAAACTCTGCGTTTTTTTGTTGTTTAAATTTGTCAATATTTCAGAATAACCCCCTTAACGTGGTTTAGCGATTATAAAATTATCGAAAAAACGTTTGAGGTTTTTTGTTTGTGTGTAAGCGACGTTATAAGGTAGGGATCAGACGGCCCGTGTTTAAAACACGGGTGGTTCACAGTTACCGATTTCAGTAAATAAATAAAAAAAAGAAAATTACCTACTCATTTTATTATTGATTCGGGTCGAGAATCATTAGCATAGTTACCTCCTAGAATTTGACGAGGTTGCAAAACAACACTTTGTATATGGACAAATTCTCTAAAAAAATCTTCATGTCCACACAGTTCTAGGAGATCTGGGACATTACCGCGAAGGACACTTGCGGGGACCCATTTGCGCGAACGCGAATAGACATTTGCGCAACAGACACTCGCGCGACTAAACACTTGCGCGACTCAATGGCTTCATGGCTGTCGTTTTCGTAGTTTTCTGGGTCAATGATAACAAAATCAGGCCAAAATGAAAAGCCACGGAGGCGAGGAAAAACTTTCAGTTTTTTCTTCATGGGAGAATTTTCTTCGGTGCTATTTTGGATTTTCATTTTGAGCTCATTTTCTAGGTGCAAATAATTAAATTAAAAAATACACAATGTCTCAATATCTTCCCCTAGGTTATGGCTGGCATTAATTTAAGTGAGAACTGCTTTCACATGGGTAATTTTATGTTGCATGCTCCGGAGTGAGCTCTGCGAGTAACTTAGTAATTTAAGCCCTAAAAGGAAACACTATTTACAAAGGGGTGCTATGATAATTCATTATTAATACATTTTTCCGGAAGCTAAATATTATTTTTAATTTAAAAAAATTGTAAGCTAGCTCATTTACACCATTAACTATATAGAAGGCGTGGATGGACGACCGGGGCATTTGAGCAACGTCATCATAGCTCGGAAGGCATCATCATCTGCCTACCCTTTCCCAAACTATCTTGGGGTCGGCTTCCAGTCTAACCGGATGCAGCTGAGTACCAGTATTTTACAAGTAGCGACTGCCTATCTATCCAGTAACTGAGTAATACGATACCCCTTGGTAAAACTGGATGTCAGACTTCTGGCTTCTGACTACTCGTAACGACTGTCAAAGATCTACAAATGACAGCCGGGACCAACGGCTTAACGTGCTTTCCGAGGCACGGAGGAAACTCGGTATGTAATTAAGGTCACCCATCTACGGACCAACCTCGGCAAGCACGAATTAACCTTAAAGACTGACACGTGCGGCTGTTATTATTAAGCCACGAGCTCGGAAGACATATGTAAAATAAATTCTGGTTCAACCCATTTAGGTCACTAACGATCCAAAATTAAAAAAAAAAACACCGTAATATACTGTTTTCTAACCAAGATGAATTCTCTAGCTTCTTACTTTGAAAATCACATTTACACAATTATTTTCCTATACTTACACAAACGCGCGAGCGAAGCCGCGGGCAGCAAAATCAAAATCATTTATTTCAAGTAGGCCAGTTACAGGCACTTTTGAATAGTCGAACGACAATAAAGATGAAGCTACAGTTCCAGTCACACAAAGTACTGTAGTTGCCCATTCCAAAGCGTAGATCTCTATGGAGTTCTTGCCCACTTGGACAATCTTTTAAATCAGAATCTTGTTTCAAAAACCTTGGTTACATCATTTATGTTGAGATGGTATATTATTTGAGAACGATGTAGCAAGACGTGCACGTTAAAAGTGTCCATAATAAAAACAAAAAGAACAATTAAAAGATAAAATAATTAGTTCGAAATGAGCCGTGGCTGCTAAGAGGCGACCAGGCACAACTGACAGCGGCCGTTCACGAACATGACGCATGGATCAGCCATCATTCAACTCAACCATTTTGAAGGGAACTAAATGACCCGACACACGCGCCACCATCAGCATGATATGTTATACTCTCAACCGCCAGGGCACATTCAAGTCAATAAAAGACGCACGTTTCCAGTAAATTATAGCTTTCTAGTACGTAGTGCTCACACAATATGGGCTATGCGACTATACAATACTAAATTAATTAAATTTATACAATGCAAAGTTATTTTGAACAATCTTCACCAGCTCCAACAATACTATTTAATGCTATGAATTTATGCAAACCTGTCCTTGTGGAGCAGGACCGGCACTGAGCCAAGCATTATTTTCAGCGACATATTCGTCCAATTTGTAATAAGCTTGTTTACAAAGTGTGCGTTTAATACATGTTTGAATTTCGTCTCATTCAGTTCAATAATATTTTGTGGAATTTTATTATAGCATCTTAAACAGTACCCCATGAAAGATGAGTCTTTTTTAGCGAGTCTGAAGCCTGGCTGAACTAATTGGTCTCTATTTCTAGTATTGTAATTGTGTCTATCACCTCTTTTACTTAAAAGATGCAGATTTTTTCTTACATAAATTATGTTTTCATAAATGTATTGGCAATGTACCGTAATGATGTTAATGCCCTTAAATAGTTCCCTTAGAGGATCGCGCCTACGGAGATTATATATGGATCTAATGACTCTTTTTTTTTCAGAATAAAAATAGACTCGATGTCTGCAACCCGTCCCCAAAACAAAATGCCGTAAGACATTATACTATGAAAGTAACTATAATAAACCAATCTCGCGGTATCAACATGGGTATATTGACGGATTTTTCTAACAGCATATGCTGCTGAACTTTACCGCCCTGCAAGATATGTTAAATGACAACCCCATTGAAGCCTTGAATCAAGCGTCATCCCCAGGAAAACCGTTTTATCGACAAATTCTAGTTTCTCTTTATTCAATATTATCACAATCACTAATTTTAACATTCGGTAATGAAAATCTTATGCATTTAGTCTTTTTTTCATTTAATACTAAATTATTTGCTGTGAACCAATTATGGACCTGAAGTAGGGCATTATTAATGTTATCTAGATTTTTGGCCCGTCTATTTATCATAAAAATTAAGTAAGTGTCATCAGCAAATAACACCATATTTTGTGGTTGGCTTTTCAATAAAGAGGGTAAATCATTAATATATACTAGAAAAAGGAAAGGTAAAGGAAACTAAGTGCAGAAGAGTGATGAATAAGCGATTATCACGCGGGACCACTTGTCGCGCGGTCGTGCGGGGAAGCGGATCTCACTTCACTTTGGCATGTATGGAACTCTTTTATTTTATTCGTCCGTCATTTATTACTATTCATCCATCATCTTGAGCCCTCGTTTCTCATGCACGAGAATGTGGATTCAAAACTAGGCAAGTGATTGTTTAATTTATACATCGGTAAAGAACACTATTGGGAGGAACCAGGATTTATAATAATTAATATCCATATGTCTGTAATCACCAGTCCGACTTCAGCAAGCGTAATGATGAATGCTCCTGCCTTCTCTTTATGAGAACAGGCTTTTGCCCAGTGGGACAAATAGGCTGGTATCGTTACCATTAGTACTCATCTTTAGATACTAACCTACAGAAATGATGAGAGCCTTGCGATATCGTTTTCCAGTAAACAGCTCTTTGATAGAACCTGAGCGAAGCGTCTCCTTCTTAACATCCACCATCATTGCTGTTAGCCGATCCTCTATTACCTACAAAAGTTGTAATTACTTTTAGTGAAATCAGTATACAACGTCAAAAACAGATGGCCCGTGCTCAAAAATGCTTTCTGTCAGATTTTGGAGCAGGGGGTATCGCTAATCAGCCTTAATTCAAAGTTGTTAAGCTGGAAGGCGTATAGCCAAGTTGACAATTTATTTCGAAATAATTGTTCTATAATCGTATGGAAATATCAAACTGGTCGGCGAAAACTATGTTCTAATAACCGGTAACTACAGGGTTAGCACCAATTTTACAATATCTACCAAAATTCAGGCCTACTCCCACCTTTTTATCCTTATTCGCGCTTAACCTGATGAGGGAAGCTCTCGCTCTTTTAACCTTCCCTTCCTTCAATAGATAATACGGACTCTCGGGTATGAAGCAGCAGGCGATGAAGTAACATATCGGCAGAACCAGCAGCATGTAGTTGATGGTGTCGTACGAGACGAAGGGGCCGACCGTCATGATGAGGAAACCGCCAAAGTTTCGCATGTAGCGGGTGGATGATGTAACTTTACCTCTGATCTCTTTGTCTGATACCTCTGCTAAGTACATGGCTGATACCTGTAATGAGAAGTTTTTTTACAGGCGTGAAGAAGAATGGCCCATGTAAGCTTTTGGTCTAAACCGAAACGACCAGTACTTTTTGACGTAAACTTGAGTTGTGGTTACCGATCCATCGGACGAATTTTCAAGGTATAACAATATTGATAATTTTGACCATGTTTAAAATGCATCTTCTACTGGTAATTTACTCACGGTTGCTATCATGCCGGTGCCAGCACCCCATAGGAAACGCGTTATGTAAAGCCACCATGTCGTCGCAGTGCTTGTAAGAATGACCTGAAAACAATAATATTCATTAATTTTATTTCAAGATAGAGATATTCACTTAACATCGATATATCGAATTTATTCGGTGTTTTCTGTACGATATATCGGATTGATTCGATGTTTTGACAAATATTTATTGTATTCGATATATCGATATATTTATTTATAGAAACATCAAATATTTGCTTTTTTTTTCAAATCTTAACACTACTTGATGACTTCAATTTTAAATAAGGTTCATTAAGATAGTGACATCTGTGTGTGTGTGTGTGTAGCTTCATTACCTAATCTATCCTGACAGATCGATCGACCATTCATTCTCAATAAGTACACTTTTATTTTTGCAAAGTTTGTCTAAAGAACATTGGTCTTGAATAGGTAAAGATTAAGGCTAGTACTAAATCTGTATTTTTTTCTTTTACTATTTTGTAGTTTTGTGTTTTGTATTAAAATATTTCTATTAATTGATTGTTTATATTCCACTTGCAAATGTAGGTATAACTCATCTCAGTCATCTCACCAGTATCTTAGTAGTACAATTCTATTCAAGTAACACTCATAGAAAATCAGTATTATTACACTACTAGTTTAGCTATGTTACTCTGGTCTGTGATTCTACATTCACATATACAAAATCAAGAACCACAAACTTTGTGCGTTTCACTGGAAAAAGGTAACGTTAAAAGTTCGTGGAAGATATTCGATAGTAAAAAATATATCGATGTTTTCTAGCGATATATAGATAAACATCGATGTTGGGATCCGATGTTTTACATCCAATATAAATATCGATATATTTTTTAAGTAGACATCCCTATTTCAAGAAATAGTTATTCTCAAAAAGTCAGTCAATATCAAGGGGAAATCAAATCGGGTTAAGTTGTCGATACAAAAGAGAATTGCAAAGTAGGAATAAATAACATTACGAATGGTTTAACGTGCCTGTTAATATGATTAAAAGTAGATAATGATATAAAGTAGGTACAAATACTAATTCTTCTATTACACGTAATTTATGTAAATATGTTACATTATTTACAAACTACAAATAAATATAAAATAAAATATGTACAAGTATCAAAATTACAGGGCGTCAAAAAATTCGTCGACATCGCAGTCAACAGGAAAAGTGCCCAGAAGGGTGGCCGCATAGCCACGTTGGATGGCAATGCTTATTTTTTGACCAAAAAAGTGGCCAGCCCTCTGGTCACGTCAAGCGTCGACCAACCGCTTGGCGATATCCCGAAACACAAGGTGCCCACTTTGTGTACTGCACTCGGGCCCCATGGCCCTAGTGTTTCAACCCCAAACGGCTCAAATACATAATTACCAATTAAATTATTGTATTTGCGCCGTTTAAGGTTTTTAGCATCTACAGCAGCCGCCCCAGCGCAGCTCACCGTGCTAGGAAGATGGGATGGCGCAAGGGTGTTGACGCAAGTCGCATCCCACACCAAAGGCCATTGCATTCTTACTTCCATGGCATTATGGTCATACCATCTGGTCTCTTCCCATCGACACGTGCCAAGCCATTGGGTTCTAAGACAGCTGGCACCCCGGCGGTGGCAAGAGCACGACAAATGAGATCATTAATGCTAGCGTGCCACGCTTTCCGACCTGCACTCTTACTGCAGGAAAGGCCATGGTGTCCGAGGCCGTCGACTGCTTCACCACATTGACAGCGATGTGGAGCACCACTAGGAGCGCCCAATCGCAGACATGTAGCGAGCCGAAATGTTGTGTCACCTAGCATAGAGCCTATGTTAGGTGACGGTAGTGCCTGAAGCCAGAGACCCGACTCCCATTCACCCACAGCCAGCAGGCGGGCACGCTCAGCAGTATTGGTAGACGTATAAGGTTCTTCCGTACCAACCTGCAGAGCGGCTCATCCCACTGTCTCTGGAAGAATGGGTTCTCGGGCCGATCCGTATCCGAGCAAGCCACTTTCCAGGCGTCCTCTGCGTCCGTCAAGCACGGCACTTTCGAATCAACCAGGGAGAGAGTTAAAATCTTCCTGGTTAGCTTTTCAATGCTGTGGACAGAAGACAGTAAGCTTATACTAGAAATATTTTGGACGCCGAGGCCAGCAAAACGAACTGGTAGGGAGCCTTGCAGCCACGCTCGGTCGTCCAAGGCCACATTAAGAATGGATGTTAATGTGTTGCGTATAATTTGGTCAATTTTGTCCAAAAGTTCTGGTTTCGTCCAAAGAGAAGAAAGAACGGAGAAAATACATAAAATTTGGACCAAAACAACAGTATCTGATAAGGGTGAAAGCCAGTCAGTCTATCCGAAATATCAATAAAATGTTTGATTTTGCCTTCGATGAAAGATGAAAAACTTTCTTCTAAAACAGGGGAACCTGGTGCAGGAAACGTTTTTTCTAAAATTTTGATGTATTGGGCTATTGCATTAAATTTATCTTAAGTCGATTAACACGTCTTTAGTCACGTCAGAGAGGTAAATTTCGCACTATGAGGGGTTAAGGTCCAGGCCAGGTCCAGGTAGATCTAAATTTTTGTTTGAGGAGTTGTAGGTCATGCAAAACGGTGTCAGCATCACTTCCTAGGGTTCCATCATATAAATACCATACGTTATATTTTGAATTTAAATATATATATATATATATATATATATATATTACACGTTATTTGTTTACAAAACTAGCTCAGGGTCAGTGTTTCCTACACAAGTACTTAGGCTAATATCTATACATACGTGGGACACTCAGAAAGTTTTGCGAAACTAAAAAAAATTGTTCTATACGTACATATATTTTTATTAAATCTTTTCAAAGTACTTTCCACCAGCCTCTATACAAAGATTCATGCGCCTAAACCAGTTTTCAAAACACTTTTTCCAGTCCGCCGCAGACACCTCGTTTACAGCCTGCTCGAACCCAGCCAGCGCATCTTCCGGCGACGAAAATTGTATCCCTTTGAGCTGATTTTTTATTTTTGGGAATAAAAAGAAGTCACACGGTGCTAGATCAGGGCTGTAAGGAGGGTGACCCAGGAGTTTGACTGGCGTGCTGTCCAGGAAGTCCCTCGTTTTGAGTGCGGTGTGCGCAGGTGCATTGTCGTGGTGGAGCAGTAGCCCGCGGAGCCCTGTGTTTGGTCGCTTGTTGCTTATAACAGAGAAAACTTCTGGCAAACATTTGGAAGTATACCATTCGGCATTAATGCTTCTTTGATCCCGTAAGGGAATTGATACCAAGTGGCCAGTCAAATTAAAAAAGCTAGCGATCAAAATCTTACCCCCGCTTCTAGATCGCTTCACTTTGGTAGGCGTTGGCTCATTTTGAAACACCCAAACAGTCGACTGGCGCTTGGTTTCTGGGTCGTATTGATAAATCCAGGACTCATCACCTGTAACGATGTCGTAAACACGCCGAGACGAGCCTGCTTCAAATTTGTTAAGCATATCACGGCACCATTCCACCCGGGCCTGCTTCTGAGCATCGGTGAGGTTGTGCGGCACCCAGCGTGATACTATCCTCCTCACGCGAAGATGGCTGTGTAGAATCTCGTGAACGCTTCCCGATCCAATCTTCAATATGTGTTGAATCTCCTGATATGTAATTCGCCTATTGTCTTGGATTAAATTTTTCACTGCTAGCACGTTTTCTTCGGTAACAGCCGTCAAAGGGCGACCGCTTCTTTCGTCATCCCCCAAAGTTGGTCGACCGCGCTTGAATTCGTTATACCAACGATACACGGTTGCCTTGGAAGGGCCTTCATCCATGAATGCCATTTGAAGTCTATCGTACGATTCATCCGGTTTCAGGCGACACTTGAAATCGTATAAAATCATAGCTCTAAAATGTTCCCGGCGCAGATCCATATTTCAGTGAGACACAATACTTTGAATTAACTCGCAAAAAATGTGGAGGGAAATTTTGAAATTGGAACTTACTTATTTTTACTTATAAATAATCATATTTTCGAAAAACATAATAACTGGCCAGTCTCCCATATATAAAAACTTTTTTTCGCAATACTTTCTGAGGGGCCTGGTACATTGAACTTTGACTTACCTCAAGCTAAGTGCCGTAGCGTTTCATACAAAAATGAGCCAAAACTGTATAAAGTTAATGTACACATTTGTATAATACGCGTGGTGACTGTCGCTTGTAGGAATATGCATATAAAAATAATATAAACTGGTGTATTTTCGCTTAAAACGCTACTATACTAGGCTGTAGCTAAGTGTCAGTTCGCTCTATAGATCTTTGCTTAACAAGAAACACTGAAACCAACTCACAATCCCTTTTAGCCTAAAGTCCAGAGATACTCTTGGTCCCAATTGTGTAAGCATACTGCATCTGATTCAAATGCTGTTGTGATCTGGGTCTGGCTGTTTGTGTTTGTGAGTTTAAATGTTAGTAAACGCACCCACGATACAGGAGAAATTCCTAGTATAGGGCAAAATTTTTAAACAATATTAATAAAATAAATATTCCATTTGTTTCACTCACCGTTCCTATAACGACGGGCAAAGCACTGCTCAAAATAACGGTTCGTCTCCCGAACCCATCCGAAATGAACCTCGTCACCAGGCTGCCAGTCATGAAGCCAGGGGCTGATAAAGCCGCCACCCAAGATATCTCTTTCTGTGAATGACAACGATAGCTATAATGGTATTTGCTCACACTAAATGATCTCCTGGCATTTTTTGTAGCAAGCTGGACAAGCTTGCCACACTGTTCCCAAACCACTGCAGCTACTAAAAGCCACAATCAACAGTAGTGACCACCACAAAAGCGATTGTTGAAGATTTAGACATATAGAAAATTTGATCTGTGAGAATTTCTGGTGTCACGGCAAATGCAAAATCAGATTGTAACGTTCTCAATGCTGTGACACAGGTCTCCTCTGTGAAAGGGATTTGGTATCTGCCATGCCGAATGATGGATGGTTCCACCATTTTGTTAAAGAGTATTGACAGTGGTGGGACCAACCACCGTCAATACTCTTTAAAAAAATCGTGTCTACTACTATGGGGTCAGAGTGTCACCTTAGAGGGTGTATGTTAGTGTTGGAGTATACGCTTAGGGGCTCATAGAGCCATAAAAAAATTGGAGGAATGAATGCTCATGAACGAATGAATCGTCCACTAAAGTACCTCTAACTTTAGTGGACGATTCATTCGTTCATGAGCTATGCGATATTCACTAGCCAATGATTATGAAGCCCGCATTAACGGCATTTCATGGACCAAGATACCGCGACTGCCAGACCTACGTCATTTTATAACACCAGAAACTTGTTCTGCGGAAGTACCGTAATAAAAGTGAGAACGATAAGATATTATTAAAAGTCAGTCGTACAGATCTTGTTTTTGTTTTATTTAACATAAGGGATAGTATAATTATTCACCACCTTCACTGCCAGACACTTTGTGTAGTGGCAGCCCCTGGCCAGATACAGCCAACGGCTTAACTTGCTTTCTGAGGCACGGAGGAAACTCGGTATGTAATGGTCACCCATCCACGACCAACCTCGGCTAGCACGGCTAAACCTTAAAGATCGACCCGTGCGGATGTTAATATTTTCATATTATTTTGTTCATCGTATCATCTATTAAGTATGATAGTAAATACATAATAACTACATATGTGAATTATTATGAATGAAAAACTATTCTAAGAAACAGTCGTATTGTGATTGGTAAATAAAGATAACGTAATCAGAGTTAGCTAAAAATCTTCATGATAAAAAATGGTGGAGCAAAAAGGATTCCAGTGTAATCAAGAATGTTTTTCTAAGATTCAAGTGTTGGTATTGATTTGTTTAATTAACAAATGTGTGTCGTTTATTAGGGTTCCGTTGTCCACAAGGAACCCTAATAGTTTCGCCATGTCCGTCTGTCTGTCTGTCCGCGGTTTAGCTCATAAACTATTGTTACTAGAAAGTTGTAATTTGGCATGAGTATACACATTATTAATGACGCCGAACAAAAGGTAAAATAAAATTTTGAAAAAGCAATTATTTAGGGAGAGATATTTTTTTTTTTTTCGTCCTTCCCATAGTGTGGCATATCGTTTAATAGGTCGTTCAAAAATATTAGGGATTTGGGGAGACCGTTTTTTGATTAAGTAAACCGTTCGTGACTTATCAAGCTTTAAAGTACCAATTTTCGTTAGGGTCAAGTGTCCCACCCCTCTACCGACTAAACGGTTGTAGTTAGAAATACAAATGTCGCGGCAGTGGTACCTATATATAACGAAGTTTAAAGGAAAACTATCACATTTAAGTGGGCTTTACAAGTTTACGAGTAATAGTCGACCAATTGTATTTGACTCGAAAATTTCGAACAACTCCATAGAAATGTCGATCGATGGCGCTAAGCGTCAGTATCGCGCTGTTTCAATCCTAAATAAGTTTTATAAAAAAAAAACAGTTGTTGTTGTTGTTGTTTGTATAGGAAGTCAAATTAGGTAGGTAGTCATGTTTGGCTTTTAGTTAGAGCATGGTACGAAACTATCAGTCAGCGAATACGACCCGCACTTGGCTGTTATAAAAACTACGGAACCCGACCCGCACTTGACCGGTTTTTTGCCATAAGTGTACTGTAGAGAGGTGTAGTGTACTGTGTAGTGGCTTTAATACGTCAGTGTAAAAAATGGGCCAGAACTATAGAATGCAGTATTTGGCAGCATTTGCCGGTAAGCTATCTACTCCTTTTAATTTTGTTAACATATAAACTTAAGCTTGGAGAGTAGCCTTAGGGGCGCTATAGCGCGCGATAATTTCTGGTGTCACGGCAAATGCAAAATCAGATTGTAACGTTCTCAATGCTGTGACACAGGTCTCCTCTGTGAAAGGGATTTGGTGACTGCCATGCCGAATAATGGATGGTCCCACCATTTTTTAAAGAGTATTGACAGTGGTGGGACCAACCACTGTCTTTAAAAAAATCGTGTCCCTGTAACCTCAATCATGGCCAGTAATGCGCACTGTAAGCCTCGATTCTCCACACTGACAAGTGTGCTGCTCCCGCACAAACAAAATAGTACTTTTAAATAATCTTACTTACGTCTGTAATATTGATGCCGGTCTCATTGTTGTGGAACTTCGGTATGACAGGGGTGCTCCACGAAAGTGAGAACCCTGTCACCATAGCAGCCAGTGACACTGAAACAATAGGAACAGTAAAAGCGTCATCAAATCCATCATGTCTTTGAAAGACGTTCACTATTGTACATACTGTGTTGGGTGTAAGGAACAATCTGTTGCAATGAATTCAGAAAGTACAGTCTGCAAAGGACATAAGTAACCACTTTCTCATACTAGTAGTATGAAAATCTGGTTACTTATCTCCTTTGGAGACTGTACATATGATTCTTGACCCACTAGGGTTTGTGAAATTCTTTGTCAGTTATAAGAATAATCAGCACTTCTACAGGGTGTAACGGAAAGGGTATAAATGTTACGGGCAACGTGATTAACTGGGCATTATTAATAAGGACCGGCCATTATTAATAATGCCCAAGAGCGACAGGCAAAGTGATTAATTTATTAGTTTGACCGGCCATTATTAATAATGCCCGACGGCCTGTGGTCCATGTAATAAGTCAGTTTTTGAGATAGCTTGCATTTATCACTTGGTCCGGGCAGTATGAATAATTCCCCACTTGTAGCCTAGCAATTGGGTTAGGTTAGGTTGGGTTATTTTTTGTTAACTTTTCATGAAAATTTTGTAAGTTCAAAAACACGACAGTTCACCTATTTTATTATTTTGCCCAAGATAGGGTGGGCTTTATTAATAATGGCCGGAAAAAGTGATTAATCATGCAGTTTTAATCACATTGCCCAATTGAGTCGGGCATTATGAATACAGAACGGCCATTATTAATAGTGCCCGGGCTTATCAAATTGCCCGTAACATATTAATACTTAGGGATGTGCCACAGACCATCAAACTGAACATGTTTCTCCATGGGACCAACATCGTCATAGCGAAAGCAGTTTGATGGTCTGTAGCACACCCTTAAGTACGTGGGACACTCAGAAAGTTTTGCGAAACTAAAAAAAATTGTTCTATACGTACATATATTTTTATTAAATCTTTTCAAAGTACTTTCCACCAGCCTCTATACAAAGATTCATGCGCCTAAACCAGTTTTCAAAACACTTTTTCCAGTCCGCCGCAGACACCTCGTTTACAGCCTGCTCGAACCCAGCCAGCGCATCTTCCGGCGACGAAAATTGTATCCCTTTGAGCTGATTTTTTATTTTTGGGAATAAAAAGAAGTCACACGGTGCTAGATCAGGGCTGTAAGGAGGGTGACCCAGGAGTTTGACTGGCGTGCTGTCCAGGAAGTCCCTCGTTTTGAGTGCGGTGTGCGCAGGTGCATTGTCGTGGTGGAGCAGTAGCCCGCGGAGCCCTGTGTTTGGTCGCTTGTTGCTTATAACAGAGAAAACTTCTGGCAAACATTTGGAAGTATACCATTCGGCATTAATGCTTCTTTGATCCCGTAAGGGAATTGATACCAAGTGGCCAGTCAAATTAAAAAAGCTAGCGATCAAAATCTTACCCCCGCTTCTAGATCGCTTCACTTTGGTAGGCGTTGGCTCATTTTGAAACACCCAAACAGTCGACTGGCGCTTGGTTTCTGGGTCGTATTGATAAATCCAGGACTCATCACCTGTAACGATGTCGTAAACACGCCGAGACGAGCCTGCTTCAAATTTGTTAAGCATATCACGGCACCATTCCACCCGGGCCTGCTTCTGAGCATCGGTGAGGTTGTGCGGCACCCAGCGTGATACTATCCTCCTCACGCGAAGATGGCTGTGTAGAATCTCGTGAACGCTTCCCGATCCAATCTTCAATATGTGTTGAATCTCCTGATATGTAATTCGCCTATTGTCTTGGATTAAATTTTTCACTGCTAGCACGTTTTCTTCGGTAACAGCCGTCAAAGGGCGACCGCTTCTTTCGTCATCCCCCAAAGTTGGTCGACCGCGCTTGAATTCGTTATACCAACGATACACGGTTGCCTTGGAAGGGCCTTCATCCATGAATGCCATTTGAAGTCTATCGTACGATTCATCCGGTTTCAGGCGACACTTGAAATCGTATAAAATCATAGCTCTAAAATGTTCCCGGCGCAGATCCATATTTCAGTGAGACACAATACTTTGAATTAACTCGCAAAAAATGTGGAGGGAAATTTTGAAATTGGAACTTACTTATTTTTACTTATAAATAATCATATTTTCGAAAAACATAATAACTGGCCAGTCTCCCATATATAAAAACTTTTTTTCGCAATACTTTCTGAGGGGCCTGGTATGTATATGTCGGCTAAACCCGATTTCAGGCCAAACTAGTTTGTCCTAGGCCAAATCAGTTTACTGGTTTATCACTGACCCAAACAGAACATATAAATGCGCCCAACTTGGATGTAGCATCGCTCGCAATGCTCGCTCGGCTCGCGCGTTTATGGTCACAGTTCTTACCTAACCTAACCCATTTAGATGGGGTGCTCTATATGATCCTGTTATGATGAGTCCTAGTTGGCCTAGGACAAACTAGTTTAGCCGGAAATTGGGTTTGGCCGGTAACATAAATACCCTTTCCGTTACACCCTGTATGATTTCGACCGTACCACCCATGTATATTTCTTTTCTAGGTTGTCTAGAATCAAACGTTGAATTCATAACAGTTTGATTGTTTTATGTCCTTTACACCCTTGGTACACACATACATCGGAAATTGTCATTTCTATTTTATAATTAGAATCATCTTAAACAAATTGGGTTTTTCCGCATCCTCCGGCTCCAGAATTAGTGGAGTGGTATAAGTCGCGTGTGTAAAATAAATACGGTTTTATTTGTAACTAAAAGCGTTTCACGTTTTGTTTTAAGTGTACCTACTCGACCGGTCAACCGTAACTTTTTTAAAACAAATGTCATTTGTTTCGCGAATCCGCATAATGAGATGGGACTAAACCCACCGTTCATCCCTTCCCCAAGCATCGCCACAAGCACATATTTAGGGGTGCGTCTCATATCATATAAAGTTATTTGGTATATTTTTATTTCAATAACGTTCACAAGATATAATAAACGCGAGTTATACCAACTGTTGATACAATTTCTTTAGATATAACATTTTTATGCTCTAAAAATTATTTCGTATAACATTATTGGATATAACGTTTATTTAATCGAAAATCATTAGGCCTATCATTTAAAATATATAATATTGATATGATTCAAAGAAATCTGATTCAGATAGGTATTGTTTGGTTAGAAGGTTGTGGCGGGAGTGGAGCGGAGTATCAGGTCCCCTCTATGTTGGTGAATCATTTGGGTTAGGTTTGGTTAAAATAGTGACCATTAACGCGCGAAGGCGAATGAGTGAAGCGAGCGTGCTGCGGGAGCGGCGTGACAGAAACGAATCGCTGCAAAACCGACTCCACGTAGTCTTGTCTGCCCTACCCCTAGAGCGTTATTTAAAATCGCATAGGCGCAGAGCGGCGAGGCGGCCCGCGAGCTGAGGAGCAGGTGGTTTCAACACTCGCCGCCGAGGCTGAGGCTGGCTGGCGAAACCGGCCAGCAAACCGAAGTCGTGGTGGTGAGCGTGAAACACATCTGCGACGATAAGGTCGCATGGGACCACCGAGCCCCGCAGCGCCAGAGCCGTGACAGAAACCATGCCTACTGCATGTTGCATGCTTGCTGCATGCTTGCTTGCATGCTGCATGTATAGTGTAAACCAGGCGTTTTATCATATTAGACTAAATAGGTTTTATGTCTTTTGAGTGGTATAATCAAACGATTTTATATTCAATGTATGTTATGCTTAGTAAGTAATTATATCAATCGCTTGTTATATTAACTGATCATTATATCGAACAAAATTATAGATTCAGTTGAAAATCTCTAATATTTACAAGATATAAATCTTGTTAATACATATTAGAGATTTTGTAATTATATCCTATATTACTTACCTACCCGATCTTTAGAGCGCTACCAGCATCCAATGGGTTGCCGTTACCTCGACTTTGGTCATTACACCTTGCGAGGCCTACCCACTGTGCCACATAAAAAACAACCTTGAATATTTATCAATCATGCCGCGATCTGATGATTATTGATTGTTTTTTTTTGTGATTGATTAAAAAAAAGCGTGTAAGAAATAAAAATAAACATTTACTACCTTTATTACATACACATTTATGCTTATGAGAAATACAATCAAGGCGATGTGATTCCCCATTCGCAAAAATGACGGGCTTCCATACAAACTTTCATACTCTATTTGGCCACTGTATGGATGAATTTTCAGAAAATTTTTCCTTTGTGATGCTACTTCTTCTTTCGTTTCGATGGTACTCATTAAATTTCTTCGGACCAGCAAGCCACGTTAATCGCGGCGTCTGTAACATATTTTAATTCCACTAATGTGCAAGTGTCCAACATTGGACATTCCAGCAAGTGGGCCACGGTCTGTTCGGAAACACCGCATTGGCACCGAGTTTCGGTAGAATCTTTAATCCTCCATTTTGCCAAAGTATGTTGCCATGCCACCTGCGTGCACAATCGATTGAGTGCCTTCCATAGAGGTTGCTACAATTCATATTCCGGAGGTAAATGTTTCCTGGGTTTTGATGGAGTCGGGAAGAAGTAGGTGCTTCTCTTCTCACATTTTGCTTCTCACATTACGACTGTCCCCAGGTTAAACTATCGATTTGTTGTTTATCTTATGGATGACGTTTCATAAATGACTATATCTGTATTAAAATTTATTTTGAACAGTTTGTGGTTCGTTGAGGACAGTCAATTAGATGGTTTATCCTGGATGGCCTGTGTAGCTGTAAAGCTTAATAAGAAGGTCTTACGAATTTTAAGCCTACCCAAAGTCGTTGTGTACTCATACAGGAGGAGGAGATGCGGGGATTGGAAGCTTGGTTCTTTTTTTCCGGCAAGCATGTGACATTCCTTTCTACTAGGAGGTAGAGCTTATTCAGTGGAAGCGGTTTTAAGCACCCCGATTATCCCGCTATAATCCGACATGTATCATTTATGGCGATGTCTACCTGCTTGCAGTGAGTGGTCCGTTCCGGTGCCCACTGTTGTAATTTATGAAACTCAAAATTTAATGTTTCTGGCGCTCTGTTCGCTTGGCGATATTTTACAGTAAAAAGTTGGGGTCAAACAGCAATAATAAACAAATGTTTTATTAAACTGCCATGTAGTGTCAAACTTTTACTGCCAAAAATCGTACAGATTAATCATACACAATAACGCCGTGCGCGCCGTATCAAAGGGCCGATAGTGAAGTAAGAAAACAGTTATATAATACAAAATAATTGAACTCACCGGCCGCTGCCACTAAATATTGAGCATGTCGCCCTTCCGTCATCTCACAATTTTACGTGCACTCTAATTATTAACATTACTAACAAAAACAACTCTACTTAAACCTGGCTAAACCAGATAACGATATGAACCAGACATCATAAACTGCATGTTTGTGCACTTGTATTATTATCCAAAAATTCTATTATTATAAATCAAATAAATAAAATTCATGACACACTTTATATTTTACAAGAATCATTTGAAAAGTCACACTTGTATCCTCTGCCGCGTTTCGCGTGCTAGTGAATCACGATATCAAAACATTTACGAGATATAACAGGTTAGCCTATGCTGTCGAATGTATTACTATCATCATAAAAAGTTAATTCTTAAGTAAAACATAAATCATCCGTCGTCATTTGTCTGTCGGAAATCAACAAAAATAATATACAAGACAATATCCTTTATTCCAGGCAACTAAGGCCCTATGTTAATAACAATATCTAGGTCAGTGCTAGCGTTTTGTATCCTTTGTCAGTACTACTAGGCACACTGAGCACAAGTACAACTGTAAATCCGCAACTTTTTGCGAAACATAGGTAGGTATATATATTGTGTTGTTTTGAAAGATATTGACCCAAGCTATCATCCCCTGCAGTATGTCGTACTATTTACACACATCCTGTATATTCATTGAACCGACAATGAAACCCTTGACTTGCATGGTCCAACACGTTTTGTACGGTTTTTTTTTTAATTAAGTATACTGTGAGCTGTTCTGTATGTTTTTTGTGTGCTATCAAGAAGCACTCAATTAGCATGTGTAATTGTGTGAACGAAAATCGTATGATTATTTTACGCATTCAGAGTATATGATATGTAAACATACTACTTAATTGCTACAAAATAAGGCTTATAATAGCATACTATGGGGTCAGAGTGTCACCTTAGAGTGGGTATGTTAGTGTTGGAGTATACGCTTAGGGGCTCATAGAGCCATAAAAAAATGGAGGTAGAGGTACTTTAGTGGCGGATTCATTCGTTCATGAGCTATGCGATATTCACTAGCCAATAATTATGAAGCCCGCATTAACGGCATTTCATTGACCAAGATTCGCGACTGCCAGACCTACGTCATTTTATAACACCAGAAACTTGTTCTGCGGAAGTACCGTAATATAGGTGAGAACGATAAGATATTATTAAAAGTCACTGCGGTACAGATATCAGGTAACAAAGCGAATAACTGTTAAGTTACGTCAAATCATAAATCATGATTTTTTTATTTAACTTAAGGGATAGTATGTACAGTGGCAACCCCTGGCCAGATACTTTTAAAGTATGATCAATTGTTATCTAACTTACGTTCATCTTATCATCTCAACATCTGCCTAGCCTTTTCACAATCTATCTTGGGTTCGGCATCCAGTCTAACCGGATGCAGCTGAGTACCAGTATTTTACATGAAGGGACTGCCTATCTGACCTCCACAACCCAGTAACTGGGTAATACGATACCCCTTAGTAAGACAGGATGTCAGATTTTTGGCTTCTGACTACTCGTAACGACTGTCAAAGATCTACAAATAACAGCCGGGACCAACGGTTTAACTTGCTTTCTGAAGCACGGACAAAACTCGGTATGTAATTATGGTCACCCATCCACGGACCAACCTCGGCAAGCACGGCTTAACCTTAAAGATCGACCCGTGCGGCTGTTATTATTTTCATATTATTTTGTTCATCGTATCATCTATTAAGTATGAAAGTAAATACATAATAACTGCATATGTGAATTATTATGAATGAAAAACTATTCTAAGGAACAGTCGTATTGTGATTGATAAATAAAGATAACGTATTCAGAGTTGGCTAAAAATCTTCACTATAAAAAATGGTGGAACAAAAAAAGATTCCAGTGTAATCAAGAATGTTTTTCTATGATTCAAGTGTAGATATTTAAGTGTTTAATTAACAACTGTGTGTCGTTTTTTTGCTGTGAGTGTACTGTAGAGAGGTGTAGTGTACTGTGTAGTGGTTTTAATAATCAGTGTTAAAAATGGGCCAAGATAATAGAATGCAATACTGGGCAGCATTTGCTGGTAAGATATCTACTCCTTTATTTTGTTTACCCTTTTTTTACGGATTGTAATCATCAAATGACCCCCCCCCCCGCTCTGGGCGGAGCGGGATGGAGTGTCAGACTTGTACTGACTAAAACCCATCCATGGTCCTTCTTAGCCCTTTATGTTCCAGGGCCACGGTATCTCTTTCGAACAGTCCCGCAGCCCTGGCAGGCATCGGCCCTCTCAGAAAACACCCTTACATATAAACATAACACTATTTTGGGGTAAGCAGGAAGATCTAAAATTTGAGCGAGAAACTACGCAAATATCAAATAAGGAAACATACTACGTACTAGTAGACGTGAATCTGATAAGTGATAACATTGAGAGAACACTCGAGATAAAACAGTGATACTAAGAACGTAACCATAAAGATCGTACGCCATATCATTTTGAATTGAGATAAAATGCCTCCAAATGCTTTTCAGTTTCTTTATTAGTAGGTAGGCCTTCTTTGTAACTGCCCCGTTGGTCTCAAGGTCGCAAAGGTGACTGCTCAGCGTGTCGTCTTTGATTCGTTTCCCGGGTCGGCCAAAAAGTGCTATTACTGTGTTTTCATATTAGGACTTCTTCAGTAGCAGTTCCGGAGTTGGAAGTTGGTGCTATGATATATATATATATATATATGTGCGCCTCAGAAAGCACGTGAGCCGTTGGTCCTGCGCCTGATCGGTCTCCGATCGTGTCGGACTGACGTCCCATCGGACTATCATCATCATCTGCCTAGCTTTTTCCCAACTCGACTAGCATTTGACGACACGATTGGCGATGTGGTTGAACGATCGACTGCTGCGCTGCGGGTCGTGGGTTCGATCCTCGCACGGAACAAATATTTGTATGGCCTACAGATAGTTGTTCCGGGTCGGGCTGTTTATGTATGTTAGTTTAATTGTTTGTAAACGCACTCACGATACAGGAGAAATTCCTAAAGTGAGGCAAAGTCATTAAAAAAAAACTTTGTTGGGGTCGGCTTCCAGTCTCACCAGCTGGATGCAGCTGAATACCAGTATTTTATATGGAGCGACCGCCTATCTGACCTCTAGAACTCAGTTAGTACTGGGTAATACGATACGCCTTGGTTTGACTGATTGTCAGACTTTCGGGCCAATGACTATCAGTAACGACTGTCAAAGACCTACAAATGACAGCCGGGACCATGACGTCCCATCGGACTATGAGATACAAGAAACAGGGAGTGCAACTGTGTCTGCGCACACGCTTCTGCACTATAATATCTCCCGCGCGTATGGCTATTCTCAACACTACAAGTCAGCTTGTTACTCATCAGCTAATTCGAACTCAGATTAATCAGCTAGTGACTAGTTAAACTAGTCAGCTAGGCACTGGTTAGGCAAATAAGCTACAGAGGTCAACAAGTAGTCTTAGGTGGGGTCCGGATACTGTGGGAAAATTTTAACGAGGTCCAGAAAAAAACAACAGATAGTGCGTGGAGTCCTTCCGCGCGGAAGAAGTGAAACTTCGTAATGTGGAAATGAGTGTTTTCATACCCCCTCCATGGTGGCGTTAAACGTTTAACGCAATATTTTGGAAGTCGCATAAGAAGTTTCACTTCATTAATTAAGTGCTACCTATTTTTTGTATGGTTTTAAATAAAATTCTGAATTACAAAAGGCAGGTCCTCAAATTAATGTGAGAAACTGCACCGACGGTCTTTAGCCAGTTTTTTTCTCGAGAAGAATATCAAATTCGAAGTGTAAATTAATAAAGGTATAGTATACCCTATCTACGTATTAATTGATACTTGGTATACAATATATTACAATATTTGGCGGTCCGAGGCTCGATCTTTTGTGGTCCGCAAACGGACCGCGGTCCGCTTGTTGTTGACCGTTGCATTTGACCAGAGAATCACTGGTTAGACTAGTCAGCTAGGCACTGGTTAGACTAATAAGCTATTAGGCCCTAGTTAGACGTGATGGTCAGGATGGCTGGACCAAGAGAGATTTTGGAGGTTTGAGCAATACCAAGCTTTTATACCTATTTTATACTATTTGGTACCAGACATCAAATTACTAGTACCTCGCTAAAGAGGGAAAACTATTAAGAGGAAAGTGGCCAGCCATTCTGACGTCAGAATGGCTGGACCAAACCGGTATCACCTAGTTGTAGGCGTTATAACTAGTTCATCTTTTTTTTTGTAACGTTGCCCCACACTAGGAATTTCTTCGTATCGTGGGTGCGTTTACAAACATTTAAACTAACATACTAGACGTGAGGCATAAATATTGGATTAGGTATGTGGATTATGTATTTTTTGATGCGAATCCGTACCTAATCCAAAGCGTCGAGGATTAGGTATGGCACAAAATATTCGTACACAGTCTACACAGGAGATATTCCGTAGTTCTGTACCTTAAAATGTGGGGTTTAAGTTTCAAGTTTAATTGGAACTGCCGCCAGCGCCGTCTATGTAGAATACCACTGGACTAGTTGTGCTCTAGCGATGTGTGTCGTAACGAAACGCTGCACCATCATTAACACATTGTGTAGGCGCACTCTTTAAGTATGAAGCGTAATTTTGATCACTTTTTAGACGTTAAAAACCAAAGTATTCACGTTGACTTTAAGTACCGTTTGCCCATAAAAAACGAAATATAATCCACCGTTCTACAATATATCAGAAACGGAACGTCCTTACGATCCATTTACCTAATCCGAATATTTCTTACCCAATCCGCATACGATACATAATATCGGTAACAGGCCAGCGGCCATATTGAATAAATATTCGGATTAGGTAAATGGATTAGGTATTTTTAAATATTAGCATTAGGTGGAATAGGTATCGTTTTCACCTAATCCGACCCATGTCTATAACATACACAAACAGCCAGACCCGGAACAACTATCTGTAGGTCATCCAAATATTTATTTATAAAGTAGGTACGTTATAAAATAGGTACTTTATAACGAACGTACCTAATTACTTTAAAAAATCAGGCAATTGCGAGTTCTTCTTCTTGTAGGTGTAACTTTTCTATGGCTTATCGAAAAAATATACGAAAAACATATGTTGAGGTACCGACGAGGTACTATATTTTAACGAAAAGATGAACTAGTTATACTTAACGCCTACAACTAGGTGAAACCGGTTTGGTCCAGCCATTCTGACGTCAGAATGGCTGGCCACTTTCCTCTTAATAGTTTTCCCTCTTTAGCAAGGTACCTATACCCAGGGGAGACCTATACCCAGCAGTGGGTGATTTCGGTCCTAACCTAGTTAGTACTTGGTAAAACGATACCCTTTGGTTGGACTGGTCGTCATGATTTCGACTGACTACTTATTCACTGTCAAAGATCTACAATTGACAGCCATTTGACATCTCTCAACTAGCACTGTCCCCAGTCACCCACTCCCACTCACAGAGAGATGGCCTGCGTCCCAGCATCATCATTCTCTTGCCCTTATCCCAATTCATTTGGGGTCGGCGCAGTATGTCTTCTTCTTCCATACCTCTCTATTACTTGTCATCTCATGAGATACCTCCTTTCTTGCCATATCATTTTTCACACAGTCCATCCATAGTTTCTTTGGTCTTCGTCCCAGCAGTGGGAACCTTATTAGCTGATTATTTGCTTAGTGAAAAGTATTGTGAAGGTATCATTGTAATAATAACCAAATTTACTGGGTTTAATCATGACATGCAAAACAAGGTACAAGTCGGAGAAAACTACAAGCTTTTTATTATGTTTCAGTGTCCATAGCAACCATGACGACAAGCACGTCCTACTTCTGGACGGCTCCCATCTTGCCAAAGTTTCACAATAACGAGACCAGCATCACTATTTCAAGTGTAAGTAAACAAGATGAAGTGATATGAGGACATCTACCAATCCGCACTTGGCTCGCATGATGGAGCATTCAATTCCGCCTCTAGACTACCTCGTTGGTAGAATAGAGAACAGATCGCTCACTGTGGTCCCTTACACCTCCACTTACAGAAATCATTGTATTATCGCGTGATATCTACTTTTTAATATCATAAAACTAATATTTAATGTTTGTCCTAGAATTCAATGAGTTATCAGATAAAAAACTACAAACCGGCCTTTTGGAAAATCACTCTCTATAAAGTATGAAACCAGCAAACATTCTCGTCTGAAATTGTTATGTACCTACCAACCATTCAATATTTATCGTCTAGTAAATAAACAACTTTAAGAGCGTTACACTTTGCGGCATTTTATACAAACTTTTAAGTCCTTGTTTTCCGAAATGACTGAACCGTTTTTATGGAAACTTAAAACGCATAAGCAGGATACATAGGTCTAAAAAGTTACTAAAAAACATTTTTGAAATATCTTATATATACAATTAATTATCAAAGAAAATTGGAAATTTCTATAGATAATTCATAATAGTTCTAATTTAGCTGTAACAATATTTTTCGAAAATGTTTTGTAGTCACTTTTAGACCTATGTATCCTGCTTATGAGTATAAAGTCTAAAAATCGGTTCAGTCATTTCGGAAAATAAGGACTTGAAAGTTTGTATGAAATGTCGTGAGGCGTAAATGCTCTTAAACACGTTATATTTAAATGTATTTCAGGGTAAAGTGGCATATGACCACGGCTATCCTAGCCTTAGTCAAATGTCACTTAGTCCTAAAGTTTAAGATCCCTTACTACTGTTAGAAATTATTATTTTTTTATGGATAGATGGCATACGACCATGGCTAAGGCATTGCACTCTGACTCAGGGTAGCCAGACGAGTGCGTGTGAATTATCGTATTAATATTAGAAAATTATCGTACCAGATGAAAAACTATCGTACAACTGCCAGAAACGCGTTTTTTTGCAAAACTAGAAATAGCAAATTGTGAAACAAACAGAAATATTAAAATAACTTATTTATTTCTACCTCTGCAGCAGCGCCAGCCGTTTTTGAACAAAGGACTGCTGAAGTCATTCGAGATTTCATTTTTCCAGTTGATTTAAAACCATAACAGCATTCTTTTGATTGTTTTTTTTTATGCATTGCGCTGAAAGTAAAGCCCCTTTAACAGTTTTTGTTGCAAGTTTGTTTTTTTATTCTGCTTTCTTTCAACTTATGAGGAGGGTTAGAAATTATCGTACTTTGGCGTACGATAATACATATTGTATCGTACAGCGTACCAGTGTCGAAATTATCGTACATGTACGATAATTATCGTACGTCTGGCATCGCTGCTCTGACTGACTGACTCTCTCATAGTGCTCAGATAAAACGAAACTATTTTAAGAACAATATCACATTAGATAGACTCAAAGTCTTTTCGAAATAAGTGGCTTACTGTCGGTGAGAAAATTATATATGATCAGAACCAAACTAAAGAAACACAAAACCCTACCTTATGTCCTGGCTTAACCTTAAAAAGAAGAAAAGACATAATAGCAGAAATTCGACAAACAAAAACTAAGTTCGCCAGCATTCAATATAAAAAAACGGTCAGCTCAGCTGTACAATAGATTTAACAGAGAGATTTATGTACATAACAGGAAACAACTTGAATGTTAAAAATGCTAATTAGTTTTACTAAACCACTTACCTACGAGGACACAGAGGCGCTGCTAAAATAAAACATAAACTGACATCATTTTCAATACCACGCATTCACGCAGCCATAAGCACACGATACACACCCACGCATAATTTGTCAACAGAGACTCACTCACCCTACACACCCCCTTCATCATACACTAACTCACACACCCCCACCCCATACACTCACTCACACACCCCCACCCATACATTCACACCTAACCATTCCCCAAACACCTCCACTCTCGGCGCTAAACTGAGAGTTGGAAATTCAACACCAATCCATTTAGGCATTAATTTGAGTGTTACTGAAAGTTAGTGTCCTTTTAAGTATAGCCCAGGTGGCCTACCCTGACGTCCTAAAGCAGTATTGTTTTAATCTTATTCCAGAGTGGAAAGGAGATGGCGCTAGATGTCCTCTATAGCTCCGTCTTTTCCCCACACTATAGTGACATTAAAACAATACTGCTTTAAGACGTCATGATAACCCCCCAGAACTTACGTATTTTTCTGTTTACAGAGTGAAATCTCGTGGGTTGTGGCGATAATATCACCAGGCATGGTTGTTGGCAGCCTGATTGCTAGCTTTGTCTCTGACAAATTCGGCAGGCGAGTCACTCTCTTAGCAAGTGCTGCTCCTTTTATTGTTGGCACGGTAAGTACTACGAACTGGTTCCCATGGCATTGTTAAAGAAATTTCATTTTGATACAAAAAACTTGAGAGGTGTCAAGGGACACCCAGATAGAACGAAGTTCCTATTAACTGGCTTACTTTCTATGAGAGAGAGAGAGAGAGACAGACAGAGAAACACGCACACGCCGCACGGCTTACAACTATAGCAATTGTCCTTGTCCCTGTCCCTGTCCTTGTCCTTGTCCTTGTCCCTGTCCCTGTGCCTGTCCCTGTGCCTGTCCCTGTCCCTGTCCTTGTCCTTGTCCTTGTGCCAGTCGTTGGCCCTATCCCTATTCCTGTCCCTGTCCCTGTCCCAGTCCATGTCCATGTCCCTGTCCCTGACCCTGTGCCTGTCCCTGGCCCTATCCCAGTCCATGTCCATGTCCCTGTCCCTGTTGATGTCCCTGTCCCAGTCCCTGACCCTGTGACTGTCCCTGTCCCTGTCCCTGTCCTTGTCCTTGTCCTTGGCCATGTCCCTGTCCATGTTCCTGTTCCTGTCCCTGAACTTGTCCTTGTCCCTGACCCTGTCCCTTTCCAATTCCCTGTCCATGTGCCTGTTCCTGTCCCTGTCCCTGTCCATGACACTGTCCCTGTCCCAGTCCCTACCCCTGTACCTGTCCCTGTCCTTGTCCCTGTCCATGTCAATGTCAGTGTCCATGTCACTGACCCTGTGCCTTTCCCTGTCCCTGTCCTTGACCCTGTCCATGTCCCTGTCCCTGTACCTGTCCCTGTCCCTGTCCCTTCCTTGTCCTTGTCCTTGTCCTTGTCTCTTCCGTGATTTTCAATTATTGTGATCTCCCGATATTCCGACGTTGTTGCAAGCGCCATGATCGCAATGACTGGAGAATGCGAGAGGGTGTTGAATAAATAATTAGGTGCAGACAAAATAATCAGTCTCACCTCGTCACAAAATCAGGGCAAAACATATTATAAAGTCTTTTGGTTGAAGTATAATTTTTGTTGTGATTACTTTTTTGGCTTAAACGCCCTGCTATTCTAAAACATAATGTGTCTTTGAATATTCTATCACTGCTGAAGTCTTAAGGCCAAGTAGCACTTTATAAAAAAAATTGAATACAAAGAATTATGACAAAGTAGTGTTAGATCGCCCACCGACCGATAAGCGATAATCCCCATTTCACGAAGCCACTAATCCTGAAATATGTTACTTTCAGGTGTTCGTGCTATGCGCAACAAAGGCTTGGGTGCTATATATAGGCAGGTTCTTGTGGGGCGGTGGATCTGGCATGATAACAACGGTTGGTACCTATAAATTGTTGGTAGGAAAAGTAGGCATAAGGTACATTGAGCTTAGCAAAGGTGGTGGCGGAACGTGAGAGGGAGAGAACCTCACGACGCCCCGGGCGCCGGGGGGCAACCAGTGGCCCCCGGCTACCGTAGGCGCGGGCCTGTGGACGGTGAGTAATGGGCTAGCTCACCGTCCGTCCGTCTTATGACGACAGGCCGTGCCGACGGCGCGTTCGTGTTCCACGCGCGCCTCAAGGAGATGTCAGCAAATCGGAAGGTCCGAGAGGGCCGATGCCTGCCAGGGCTGCGGGTTTTTCGCAAGAGATACCGTGGCCCTGGAACACAAAGGGCTAAGAAGGAACATGGATGGGTTTTAGTCAGTCAAGTCTGACACTCCCTTCCGCTCCGCCCAGAGCGGGAGAAGTCATTTGATGATTTCCCATCCTAAAAAAAAAAGCTCTCATTAAAAAAAGAAATAGAAATAATGTACTGGTAAGATATAGGTCCAAACGCCTCCTGCCGGAGGCGTTGGAACTTACGATGTCGAGCTGAACGTTGCAAATTCAATAGCACACTCAATGTATCTTATGGCATTTAAAATTTCTACCTACAATATTTTACAATTCACTCTCGAAGTCATACCGTTACAGACCCTATGTTACACATTGTGTTATTCGAATTTGAGTGCAGCCGAGCTGAACTTCTTTGCACTGGCGTGCATTAGGTATTCCGTGGTTCAGACTACAGTGTTTTCGCACCCGAGAGCGTTATTAGAACCTTTGAAACGGACAATGCAATGAGGAGAAACCTAGTAATCGAGTGCAGTAATAATGTGGAACGAAGTTTATAGTGATCGGATTTTCATAGGTCTTTTTTATTGAGTTTATAGAGATGTAGAGAAGTAAGTTTAAGAAAAATTTGGCCGTTCGCTACTTGTGTTGTATGTCCTTTGGATTTTTTTTTTCGTTTAGTACTCTAAATTCGCACAATTTATATTGTGGTGGAATAGTGTGACCTGTGTAAATCCAATTTGGTAATTCATTGTGGTCGATGAAATTTCCATTTTCTTCAATAATTTCTAAATTACCGAATAAATTACGAATAAATTAGACTAAGATTTGATTTCAAATTTGTAACTGATACTCTATTACAGATAACTGAACGCAGTAGGACTGGACGTTGTAGTTTGTCCAAAAATTTATTCGGAAATATCAAGAAATCATCTATGTCAAAGTTTAAGAAGGTTATTTTTTTCAAAATTTTCCTGAGGCTGTCAACGTAAATGTTATACTTAAAATATCCTTATTATATCAGCTGTCTACAGAGAAAAAATAATATTCGGGGGTACTCGATAAATGATGATTATTGCTGACCAAGGTGGAATGGGGCCGCTGGTAAAATCACAAAAAAATATCGTAATTATAACAATAATTTCTATATAAAATTAGTTGCAAGCTTGGGTCTCTCGCCCCATTTAATAATGAAAGAAAGAAGAAAAGAAAGAAAGAAAAAATATTTATTTGTCGCAGGGACATGACGTGCATACAAAATGAAAACAGTAAACATAGGTACAAAGCATAAGACACATTTGTAAGTACAATAACATAAAATATACAACAGTAAGATTTTAAAAATAACAAAATAAAACAGAATTTAAGTAAAAGATTCGTCAGCTTGCACGTCGTGACTGCGACAAACAGGTTCCCACTCAGCATGATGCTGTGCTATGGGGGGCCCACAGCACAGCGCTGGTTTTCAGTGGTCACCCGTAAAAAAAAAAAAAAAAAAAAAAACGTACGGAAATCAAGACAGCGTAAACATTTTATACATGACTAAGGAAAATAAAACGAACAGTACCTGCATTTAAAACAACCATAATGAATATCATAAACACTACAAAAACAATAAAAAATAATTGGGAGTATGAGTGCAGGCTAAACAAAAATAGACATAGATGCATGGCGTGATATGTTTTGTCTCGCTCTCACCTCACCCCAGTGTCGCAGTCGCCCGCGCGCGCGTCGCCGATCATACGACTTCACCATAACATGCCACCACTGCACATTTCTCCTCTGCGCCTCTCAGCGCGATGACGCACTATGCGTCAACAAGTCAGTATTGCCGGCGCGCGGCGGCACCTAACGGCGCGCGGCGGCCGGCGGCGGTAGCGCGGTGTCGCACGAGTCCTGTGTTCTCACGTGACGCGTATCGCGTGACTAGCTTCCGGGGCGTTAACGATAGCTACCTTACTTTGTATTATTTGTGCGACGCTTAATAATAACGAGTAACGTATAACGAGTAACGTCTTTTGTTTGAGATGTAATGCCGTCTCGAGCCCCGCTTGGATAGATATGCCTTACCGATAGATGATAAACCTTATGTGAGTATTTATTTATAATGTATTTGTTGTTCATACTTTTGTTTTTCTAAAAGGAGTTTTTTCAAATGTGATTTAAAATTTTGTTTTGTTTTAAGGGATCTTATGGGAGGTGGCAGATCATTCCAGCAGCTAGTGGCGGCATACTTGAAACATCCCCTGAAGGGTGTGGTCTTATGTCGAGGCATCGAGAGCGGATTGGAAGTTGAACGAGCAGAGTAGCTATAGTGCTCGTGCCTCCACTTAATGTTCCTGTACAGATAATCTGGTTTGTGTGTTTTTATAATACCGAACATCAAAACTGCTAAGTGTAGTTTCCGTCTTGCAGCCATTTTTAAGATGTTGTGTTCATTTAAATACGGTGTGATGTGATGCCTCCGGGGTATGCTCAGACAGTAACGAGCACATGCATTCTGTACACGCTGTATTAGACGCTCAGTTCGTGAGAGAAGACATGGCCCGTAAACAGTGTCGCAATAATTTAGTTTGGATAGTACTAGGCTATCCACCAATCTCTTCCTCACTGCGACACTAAGGAACTCCCTCACTCTGTACAGAACCTTTAGCCTATAAAAACAGTTTTTTACTACGCCATTTATATGCGCCTCAAAACGTAGTTCTGGATCAATGGTTAGCCCCAGGTTACAAGCGGTTTCTACCCTTTGAATACTTTCTCCCAAAATTTTAATGTCTGGTTTTGCAGCAAGAATTGCTCTAATCTGATTTCTGCTCCCCATGACCATAAACTTACACTTTTGTGGGTTCAGTACCAAAGAGTTTTCCTTGGACCACATTGCAATCCTATCAAGCTCCTCATTGAGAGTACGTACGGCGGCTGCTGTGTTACTGGCGTTAAATGAAACATACAGCTGTGTGTCATCCGCGTATACATGATACTTACAGTCTTTTATGCATGTAGTTATGTCAGCACTATATAATATATAGAGAAGCGGACCGAGCAAGGATCCCTGGGGAACTCCCCTTGCTATTATTTGTGGGAGGGAAGATAATGTGGAACCGTCTTTTTTACGCAAATCAACCCGTTGTGACCTGCCGGTCAGGTAGCTCTTAAACCAACCCGTAGCCCGCCTATCAAAACCGTAATACGAAAGTTTGGACAGTAATAAGGAAATATTTATTGAGTCGAACGCCCGTGAGTAGTCGAGCAATACCAGGATAGATCCCTCGCCACGGTCCCGAGCTTCCAGGATATTAACCAACACATCCGCCAAGGCAGTTGCGGTTCCGCATCCCTTTCTAAAACCCGACTGTAGCTCAGGCAGTATACCATGCGCCTCTAGAAAATCGGTGACTTGTAAATACACCACCCTCTCCAATACCTTTGACAAACATGGCAATAAGCTTATGGGGCGAAGATCTTTGTAGCTTTGTGGGTTATTATTTTTTGGGAGAGGCCGAACAATTGCATTTCGCCACAAAACAGGGAATTCATTAGTGGCTATGGATCTGTTTATTATCTCTGTAATTGTATTTAATGATTGCGGAAGTGTGAGAGATAACATGTCCCGTGATATACCGTCAATCCCTTGCGCGTTTGTGGATATATTTTTTATTATATTTAGAACTGTGTTCGGGTCTGTTGGCACTATGGAGAATTTGGCGGACCCAAATCGGTTACATTTAAAAAAGGTTTCTTGAGCGGTGTTAACATTTGGGTCACCCGGAACATCTAGGAATGCTGAATTGATATCGTTTGGGTCGTCAAATTGTTCTATGAGCACATCATCGTTCTTACTCACTGGAAGCACATGTTTTTTTATATTATGCCACAAAGCTTTTGAGTCGTTTAAGTTTTCATTTATATATTTTGTAAAGAAAGCCTTTTTCTCATTAAGTAAACCAACTATTGCTTGGTGCTTGAGATCTAGGTAGTAACGTTTGTGTGCTTCCAGTTTGGTTTGACGATATCGATAACGGGCGTCATTTCTTAACTTAAACATTAACTTTATAATGTCCGTTATCCACGGTGTTGGTTGCGCTTTGAACACCTTGGTTTTTATAGGTGCATGGGCATCAAAAAGCTTAATTAGGTGTGAATTAAAACAATGCACCATGTCATTAACATCCTGTAGCTCGCAGATAGAATCCCATGGGATGGCCTCCAGATCTCTCCTGAAATCATCAGCCGATATGTCTTTAAGCGCACGATATGTCACCATTTTACGTAATGGTTTCTCCTTTTTAAAAACGATTTCGCATGTCACAAACGAGTGATGACCGAGCTCCTCTATATGGTTCACAGCAACGTTCCGATACTGCGCGTCCGTACATATAACATCAATTAGGGTAGCGCTTTCTCCTACAAAATGCGTGGGCGTGAGTACTATTTGTTCCATGTTGTTATAATTTAGAAATTCAGTGAGCTTTTTGGTTTTTGAACTATTGGTGTCAATCATATTTACATTGAGATCGCCTAACAAAATAATGTTGTCATACGGAGCCAGTGCACAGATGCTGTCCGTGATCGCATCAATGAATATATTTAAATCTAACCATGGGGGCCGGTATGCAGTTCCTACCAACAACTTTTTTTTTTTGGCCGTTATATTCATCCACATTTGTTCTACGTGTGGATGGTGCGGGTGAGCTCTGACTCGAGCACTGGTTCCGTTTTTGATAAAAAACGCGACCCCTCCCCCGCGCCCCGCACGGACCGACTCTGGGCGTGGTCTATGACGCAGCTGATACCCAGGAACCACTGGCGCCCGGCCTTCCTCCCCCTCGCGCAACCACGTCTCATTAATTGCCATCACGTCGACTGAATGATGGTTCATAGCAACAATAAACTCATCATGATTTGTCGATAATGAGCCTGCGTTCAAAAGTCCAAACTTAATGTGTTTATTTCGCAACATTGATTAAGTAATAAGTATGTAAAACACGTTTATGATGAGGGTTGAGCCAGACAAAACGGGTATAAACAAAAAGATGTGGGCAATAAGAGTAAATAACATAAAATAATGAAACTTTAGTAAACACAGGGTACAGGGAAGCAATAAAATAGAGAATTAATATAATTATAAAATTATGCTGATAATAGCCGTACGTTACATTGATAACAATAGCACACCTGCTTCTCCTACAGTCAAGGCATGCAGTGACAAACATTCCACGATAATACAAAACAAAGAAAAAGCAACTCGACCATTTTACAAACATTACAGAACTTGGCAAAATAACTAGACCAAACAAGATAGTAATATTCTGATAACTAGTTTTGAGGGGGATTAATTGCACCCGATCCAAAGACTTCCCGAAGGTCTGACTCATTGCGCACGAGCTTAGCTTTATCACCGGGCTTACGGCGGGCAAATATACGACCATGCTTCGTCCATACAAATTGCCAGCCGAAGCGTTGACCTGCCTCCCGTGCTCGCCGAAATAACTGCCGGTTCTGCTTTGTAAGGCGCTCGTTGAGATAGTACCTACTTGGCGGTCCGGTCATGTCGAGATCCGCGGTGTTAGCCCCACGCCGTATTCTCGCGGCACGCAGCAGCTGGTCGCGCAGGTCGCGACGTACGAGGCACACGACCACGGTGCGCGGGCGGGTCTCCACTGGGCCCGCGGCGCTTGTAGCGTTCATCTGTCTGCCGCCCATACGGTCCACGCTCACTATGTCGCGATCTTCCACGTCTACGCCTAGCTTTGTGGCTATAAGCTTGACCGTGTGTGTCAAGTTTTCTGAAGCCAACTCCGGCAGATTCGATATCTCCAGGTCACTTGAATACAGCTGTTGATCCCGATCATTCAGTTCGCGCTTCAGTTGAGCAACTTCCTCGGCCGGTCCGGAACCATTCATGGTAGCTATTTGAAGCTCAAGAGTGACCATTTTAGTGTCCATGTCTTCCATACGCTTCTCTATTTGTACGAACGCCCCCCTCATCTGGTCTCTGTCCGCCTGCAGCTGAGACAGGTCTGTGCGAAGACTCTCAAACTCATTATGGAATTGTTTCCGCAACTCCTGCAACTCCTCCTTAAACATCTGACGCAACTCAGTCTGCAACTCTTCTTTAAATGTGCGTAAGATTGTTGACAAACCAGGGCCAATATCCTGAGTATCAGCCAGTGTGCTGCTGCTTAATCCGCTGGTGTCCATCGACTCCTCAGTCCCATATGGCTTCGCTGGAGCAGCCTCCATCTTGCCTCTCAACGATGTAGTTTTACAATTAGAGCAAATCCAAGTCGGAGCAATGAAGCCTGCCAGAGGCAGAAAGGCACAAGCGCGATGATAGAGGGCATTGCAAGTACAACACCTAGCGGCCTCTAGTGGGGAAATAAATTTAGCGCAACCGCCACACTTCGCTGCCGGCATTGTGTACAAGAACTAATTAGCTGTGCTGGTGTCAATGATCGATTCTGCTATCTTAGTACCCCGGAGCGTCAATAGATGGCGCCGTTCACAATATTTTGTTATGGTATAAATAGTGTGGTGAATCTATGGGATGATAAACACCATGCAAAGTAGCTTTTCTTTTGGCACAACACGCACAGGATGCACTTGGAAAAGCGAGCTATATTGTATATTTGTAAATAGTTGTTTGTCACTTTCACTTTTTATAATTAGTAGGTACTTTTTTCCCACTTAAGTTTTTAATTTTGTTTTGTTTGCACTTTTTTGTCTATTTATAAAGCACTGTATCACTGTATAACAATGTATGTTGACTATCACCATGTAGACTTAAGACTTGAGCAATAAATACTTTGAAACGACTGTTTGTTTTATTTTAAAATGCAAGGATAAACAGATCGAGCTATCAGCTGTTTGACGTCCGTACGTGACTCTCAACGACTGGAATGGATACCGATACCGCTCCCAATTCTTAACGGTAGATCCCTTTTGTCATATTTTACTTTATCACCAGAAACTAATATTTAACAAGTATCCTTAAATATTTTTCTAGTTGCTATACCTCATCAGTAGATAGCTACTTAAATGAGGATTTTGAGCATAACTTGCACATTGAGTTTTATATAAACATTGCGAAAAAGAATGCCTTTTTTATTAATATAGACGATTTTCTGATATTTGCTATTTGCTAGTCATTACTCTCATAAATGTGGTTTTCTTGAAAGTTCTCTTGACCAGTTATCTGTGAAAGAATACCAGTTACCAATTTGAAAAGAAACCTTAGTCTGTGAATACGTAAATTTAGAAAACACACTCAGTACACTATCACCCCAGCATATAAAGTCGTTGAACTTAAAGTTTTCATTAACGAAAACAAAAACCTAAGGAAAATCAAAAATTTTAAAAAAAATTAGCAGCGTGCGGAATAAATTTAATGTCCCATGAAAACCGACCACTAGGTATAAACTTCGTTCCACCTTATGAGTACCTTTTGTGTATCTTTTGTGTAATTGCACTCGACTTTAGATACTTATTCAAGATACCTTATAAGATCCCCCAATCGTGACTAATTCGATATGATAACTTTTAGAATAACCAATTCTTTCGATCTTCTATTCAATGTCAATTTTCATCATGTAGCGTGAATAAACATTTGTATTTTTTCGTCATTTCAGGTTTCAAGCGTGTATTTGTCAGAAATTGCTGATAAAGAAATCAGAGGTACCTTGACAGCTGGTACTAGATTCATGTTTAGTTTCGGGGCTCTCCTAGTGCTGGCCATAGGTTCCTTCGTGACTTATCAAGTGCTGAGCTGTTTTTTGATAGCGTTACCAGTATGCTATTTTTCGGCCTGCTGGAAAATCCCCGAAACTCCTTACTATTTGCTCAAAGAAGGGAAGGTAGATGCCGCAAGGAATGTACTGTTGAGGCTTTTCGGAAGAAAGAATGATAAGGTGTGTTTCGTTTTAAGTACATAAAAATAACAAAACGCCATTCCCGATGGCAGAAGTGTATCCTATTAGTATACCGATGAACAATGGCAAAATAATTGCATTTATTATCGGGCAAGCCTATTACCATCAAACTGGCACTGGTTCTGACTCCTGCCTTCTATAGAGAAATTCCTGCTGGAAAAATTCAATAGCACTTAATTTGCCAGGCTGCGAATCGAACCTAGGACGACGATGTTGTAGCATCTGTATACCAAAGATGCAGTTTTTTAAGTGTAATCTAATACGGATTAACGTGTATACACGTCTTCATTTAATTTTCTTATTGATATCTTACAGATGGTCGAAGAGAAGTTATCGTTAATGAGGTCTGATGTGAGGAAAGAAATGCTCCGATCTAGTTCAATCAAAGAATTATTGACTGGCAAACAGTATAGGAAAGCAGTTATTATTACTACTGGTAGGTTTGATTTAGAAAAGATTTAAAACTCACTCAAGTCACTCAACAACTCACTCAACTCACAAAAATAATTCAGTCTTACGAACTTGGAGTACTTAAGTCAGAATGAGAAGTGTCTTAAAGTGAATTCATAATTTCATTTGCAGGACTACGAGTAACTCAGATATTTGCAGGCAGTATACCTATCATGCAATACTTGGGACGTATCATACAACAGAGCAACTGCGGTCTGCAAGTTTCCACAGCTCTCATTATTTTTGGAGCAGTACGATTTGTTGTTGGTAAGTACATTTTCTAGTGATAAAGTATACATTCTCTTGTACTAAGGCGCTATTCTTCTGTATGGTGTCGGACGTAAAGAATAGCACCATCCCATATCTTCCCGTGGGTGTCGTAAGAGGCGACTAAGTGATTTGCCAGAGAATGGGCAGCAGCGTTCCCTGCGTTTTTGCAACAACCGTACTGCGATCGCCAACCCACCTGCCAAGCGTGGCGATTATGGCAAAACCCCTCTTATGAGCGCAACACAAAAATGTCCCCTAGTACCCGGAAGCCCGTCTACCCTCGACTATGGTAGCGGTCGAGGTTACAGCGTGGCAAGGGGGGCAAAGAATCTCCGAAAGAGGGATCCGGCTGCCTATACCGATGACTTGACCTGGCAACATATAACACGCGAACACTCCGGACCGACGAGAAAATAACGGAACTCGAGAAGGAATTGAGCAGGTTGCGATGGAGTATTGTGGGATTATCTGAAGTCCGAAGAGAGGGGGAGGACACGATGATCCTGAAATCCGGCAACCTGCTCTATTTCCGAGAGGGTGACCGGCAGTCCCAGGGTGGTGTTGGGTTTATCGTCCACAAGTCCCTTGTGAATAACGTGGTGAAAATCGAGAGTGTGTCGACCAGGGTGGCGTACCTGATACTCAGAATATCCTCAAGATATTCGCTGAAGGTCATACAGGTCTACGCCCCGACCTCGGCACACCCCGACGACGAAGTGGAGACCAGGTATGAGGATATCTCCAAAGCCATCACCACACCAGAACTCACTTCACCGTTGTCATGGGGGACTTCAACGCGAAACTGGGCAAACGAGACGGGGATGAGCTGCAGGTGGGGCAATTTGGGGTTGGATGTTGGAACCACCGAAGACACCAACTGGCTAGTTTTATGGAAAAGGAGGGCTCTATATGATGAACTCCTTCTTCAGAAAACGTGAGCACAGGAAGTGGACCTGGCAGAGCCCCGATGGTGCAACTAAAAATGAGATTGACTTCATCATGTCAACCAAGAAGCAAATGTTCAATGATGTGTCTGTGATCAATTCGGTGAAAACGGGGAGCGATCACCGCATGGTAAGAGGCACATTGAATATTAACATTAAGCTTGAAAGGTTTCGACTGATGAAGTCTAGGCTCCGACCAGCACAGATCCAAATCCAAAACCCCGAGAGCTTTCAGCTTGAACTCCAGAATCGTTTCGAGTGCCTAGGAAGGTCAGTGGACGAATACAACGATGGATTCGTGGAAACTGTCCATACGACAGGGTCTAAGTTCTTCAAGTCACGTCGTACACAGAAGAACAAAAAATTCTCTGATCATACTCTCAAGCTCATGAAGGAAAGGCGTGAGATGATCCTGCAGTCTTCAGAAGACTCGTGGAAATACCGGCAGCTCAATAGACAGATCTCTAAATCCTTGAAGAGCGACCTCCGCCGCCTTAATACCGAGCGTATTAAAGACGCAATTGAGCGGAATAAAGGCTCCAAGGTATTTGCAAGAGATCTGGCTATTGGGCAGAGCCAGCTCACGAAACTGAAGACCGACGATGGCAGGATCGTATTCGCCAAACCGGAGCTACTGATGAAGATCAAGAGATTCTATGGGCAGTTGTACAAGTCAACCAGTAATCCCGTTGGAAATCTAGCGAATGACCCAAGAGCTAGACTGACCCGACACTATACCGAAGACATCCCAGACATCAGCCTGTACGAGATTAGGATGGCTCTGAAACAGCTTAAAAACAACAAGGCACCGGGTGATGATGGAATTATGGCTGAACTTCTGAAGGCGGGTGTAAACCGGTACTTAAGGCCCTCCAGACGCTGTTTGATTCCGTCATACTCGAGGGGAAAACGCCAAAGGCATGGTGCAGGGGTGTGGTGGTACTCTTCTTCAAAAAAGGCGACAATGCCCGGTTGAAGAACTATAGGCCCATCTCACTTCTAAGCCATGTCTACAAGTTGTTTTCAAGAGTCTTCACGAATCGTCTCGCGCGCAGGTTTGACGATTTTCAGCCTCCCGAACAAGCCGGATTTCGAAAAGGCTTTAGCACCGTAGACCACATACATACGCTGCGACAGGTTATACAGAAGACCGAAGAGTACAACCTGCCTCTCTGTTTAGCGATTGTGGACTACGAGAAAGCCTTCGATTCGATCGAGACTTGGGCTGTACTGCAGTCTCTCCAACGGTGCCAAATTGACTATCGGTACATCGAGGTGTTGAAGTGTTTGTACAGAAACTTCACCATGTCAGTCCGACTTCAGGACCAGACCTCGGAACCTATCCTTTTGCAGCGAGGTGTGAGACAGGGAGACGTCATATCTCCGAAACTGTTCACTGCTGCACTGGAAGATGTCTTCAAGGTTCTGGACTGGAGAGGGCTAGGCATCAACGTCAATGGCGAGTACATCTCTCACCTTCGATTTGCCGACGATATAGTGGTCATGGCTGAGACCATGGAGGACCTCAGTACAATGCTCGATGACTTCAGTAGAGCTTCCGGAAGTGTGGGTCTTAAAACGAACATGGACAAAACCAAAGTCATGTTGAATGCCCATGTAACACCCACTCCTATCAAGATCGGAGAATCTACAATCGAAGTAGTAGACGATTATGTCTACCTAAGACAAACGGTCTAGTTGGGTATGTCTAACTTCGAGAAAGAGGTCGATCGTCGAATCCGACTCGGCTGGGCAGCGTTCGGGAAGTTGCGTAGTATCTTCTCGTCCAACTTACCGCAGTGTCTCAAGACGAAAGTCTATGACTAGTGTGTGTTGCCAGTGATTACATACGGGACCGAAACATGGTCGCTCACAATGGGCCTCATCAGAAGGCTTAAAGTCACCCAAAGGGCAATGGAGAGGGCTATGCTCGGAGTTTCCTTGCGTGATTGAATCAGAAATGAGGACATCCGCAAGAGAACCAAGGTTACCGAAGTAGCCCGAAGAATTGCCAAACTTAAGTGGCAGTGGGCAGGGCACATTGCTCGCAGAACAGATGGCCGATGGGGCCGAAAAGTTCTGGAATGGCGACCGCGAACCGAAAGACGATGCGTTGGAAGGCCTCCCACAGGTGGACCGATGATCTGGTAAAGGTTGCGGGCATCCGCTGGATGCGAGGCGCAAGGGCCCGTCAATGTGGCGGAGGGCACACTTGGGGAAGGCCTATGTCCAGCAGTGGACGTCTTTCGGCTGAAATGATGATGATGATGATTTTTTGTCATTTTGTATGCACGTCATCTCCCTAAGACAAAGAAATTTTCTTTCTTTTCTTTTTTTTAATTAGTTCTAAATTTATTTCTAGGATTGGTATCACCGGTTATAGTGGACAGGGTGGGTCGCCGCCCATTGCTCATTTACTCCTACCTAGGCTCCTCTACGATGCTAGCTACAGTTGGAACATACTTCTTTCTCCAAAAAGTTATTGGAATCGACAATGAATCCTCAAATCCTTTTCGTTTTGTTGTATTCATAGGTATTATTTGCTCTATAGTCATATCTAGCATGGGATTTGATACATTAATCTTTATTATTCCTTCAGAAATTTTCCCTCTGAATGTAAGATCGGTTTCCATGACCGTGCTAAACGTTTTCACAGCATTCATAACTTTTACTGTGGTGAAGGGATACCAGGTTATGGAGGATTGGACGGGATTGTACGGAGTATTCTGGTTTTATGCCAGTGTGGCTCTTAGTGGAGCAATTTTTTCATATTTTGTTGTACCTGAAACTAAAGGAAAGAGTTTAAGAGAAATCCAAATTGAACTCCAAGGTAATATTTACGATGACGCTGATGACAATTTGAAAGAAGATCCAACAGCTGATGATGTTAAGGAAAATACAGAACTAAAAGAACTAACGTGACAAATATATTTTTTTTTCATTGAGTGTACCTTTATGAAGCATACCGAGCTCATTATAAAACTTAGCATACGTAGATAGCCTGTAGTTTATGTGGATAGAATCTTTTTCCTTTAGCGACATTTGTTTATTGAAAATAGATTGTTCTTCCAAACCTATTGCCTTTTTATTTTTATCTACTTCGGTTTCGTTATATTCGAATTACAAAATTGACAGCGGTTTCATTATGATACCCATAACGACATCGGGTTGCATTATGCGAATCGTCATAAATTCTAAAACACAAGCAAAGACATTCTGAACATACAGCCAGGGTACCTATAATATTACTTCGAAATCGAGACAATGTAAATGATGTTTTTAAAAATGGAACAAGTTTAGAACAAAAGTATCGTATACTATTTGGCTGTTGCGTCTACAAGATCTTTGCCTAATAAAGATCTATACCTAATAAAAATAAAATAAAGTGGACGCGGGAAAAAAAATCTGAGTGAAATGTGTAGTTAAGTTTCTATTAAAAATATTTATTTGTCTATATCTGTGTTTTATTTCTTCCTTCGTAGATAAAATCTTGTATGCAACTGTACGTTATTGATCTTTTAATAACTCGTGCCCACCTATTTCGGTACGCGCTACGCTTGTACCAAAAAATAACACTCGTATTAAAGACCGTCCACAACGTAACAGTTGCTTAAATAGCTATTAAACACTGATATACATATAGCTGGATCTGCTTAGATTGGAAACTGACTTCAAAGTAGTGAAGGCTAGGCAGATGATGACCAGTTGCCAATTTAATTACCGATGAAAAAAGGGGAGGTTCTCAGGTTAACACTTTTTTTCGGCTTTCCTGCATCCGAGTAGTCCGAATCTGTTTAGGAGGTAGAACATTGAAACTTCATGTATTTAAAAAAGTGCCACTTTAACGTAGGGTAGAAAGTTTATAAAATTCCTTATAAAATCATTGCTGCGCGAACAAGAGGTTATTAAAAGTCGTAAGCCTTGAATCTTTCACGTGGATGCTGTCATTTTTTAAGTTGTACCACTACACAAACGCCTACACTGATGGATATTCAATTAATAATTTGCTCTTCAACAACAAATTGCTATAAAATAACCCGCAGGCGCTATCGGCTTGTTCGCAGTATAATCTTCTATGCAAAATGAACGTCATGACGTCACCAGTCAGACCGCCATAATATAGCTTTAGTAAGCCGCAAAAATTCGAGTTATTTGATGGAGAAAGTAATAGCAAATGCGTGCGCGTGAGCGAGATGGAGGAAGAAATATCGTAATCGCTCGTAGAATTTTGCCGAATCGGATATCGTTCAATGCTTGATGGATGACAGATAATTTGACGTTAATGCAAAACAGTGATTGCATGTTAATGTTGATGTTTGTTTGTTATTTCTTGGTTTATAATAGTGATTAGTATTATAGTTGGACTTTCTTTTTGTTTGTTATTGTTATTTGTGATGAGTGTAGTGAAAGCAGTTTCGTAGAAAACGTTGTAATTAGGTATTTGCGGTAAGTCGATAGTTTAATAAGTCGAAATTATTAATTTAGGTTATGTAGATTTGCAAAGTAAGTAGTAGGATGGCGCATTAATAGTTTTAAATTGTTGTTTGAAAGATTATTTACTTGTGAGGAAACATGCTTTTCAAGGTTAAGTTTTGAAAATAAAAAACATGTACCTAGTTCAGATGTATTTACGAAACTAGGTTTTGAAACCAGGGTTTTGCTTCCAACCAGGGCACCCTAGTACGAGTGAGAAATACTTGGACTATGACAGCCTTATTACAAAAAGGGGTTTAACTAAAAACCCTGGTTTAAACTTCAATAAACTGGGGTCTAAACTGAAAGTTTTTGCTAGTCTGGCATGGCCGCGCGGGCAAAGTTAGAAGAAACGAGACTTGAAAAGTAATTGCATAGGAAATTAACCCATGTTTTCATGTAAATAAGGAGCACAATTGTTTTTGCGAAAAAATAATATTGGATGTTAAAAGTATTTTTTTACGCAAATACGTTTATGATCCTTAATTGTAAGACGACATGGATTGTTATATGCAAGCATTTTAAACCCTGGCGACCCCTAGTTTAACGATGGTCTAAATCACTAAATCGAATTTTTCAAAGTTTCGCTTTTAGTTTAAATCATCTTTTTCATTGTGTGGTGTTGTTTTTATCTCGAAAATGGATATTAAAATGATCGATTTAATTGATAATGAGGATATTAAAGCCGCTGAATTGTTCGAAATAACACGCCGACTCAACAGAAATCGTGTTCGGGTCAATCCCTTCGTGGAATTATCCGATGAAGATTTCAGGCAAAAGTATAGGTTTAATTAACGTTATGCAATGAAAATAGTGGACTTAATAAGAGAAAAATTTCCCAGAGATGCTTGAGGATGCCCTGTGTCTCCCACAATAACAGTGGCTTTCTGGCTCTTCAAATTATTAAAAGTACTAAAGAAGGTAAACAAAGAGGCAATTGTTCTAATAAAGACCTAAAAATTCCAAGGCTAAATAAACTTTGATCAACTTGCGATGGTTTTGTTTAATGTTATGTTTTATATAACGCGCGAGAATGTTACGTTTCGTTACACGCACTTAAATGTATTTTTAGAAGTTAATAGGTACGACATTAAGTAATGTGCTTAAACCTAAACAAAACTGCAATCGACGAAATAACTAAATAATGTGCAAAATAACACGGTCTCAATATTTTTAACACTCCTAAACATCATCTAATCATTAACGTATTATCAAAACGTTTTCTTTTCTAGGCATACGGAACGTTGTAATAGAATGACATCATGGTGAACGAATGATATTTGTATGAATCTGTGGTTGCTGTTTAAACAATGGTTCAAATGACGGTACTAAGAAATCCACGGTTTTTTTAAGTTTTGTAATACAAACAAATTTAAACCATGGTTCTGCAGATAAACCTGGACTTGATAGTACAGGTTTAAACTCAGGTTTATTTAGTTTTTTGTAATGAGACCGGAGGTTTAGCGTTAGACCATGAAATAGTCTATGGTTTATCGCAAAACCACGATTTGTAATACCATTTTTGTTTAGACCCCAGTTTATTGAAGTTTAAACCAGGGTTTTTTGTTAAACCGCTTTTTGTAATAAGGCTGGGAAGTACAGGGCTCAGCGCGGGCGGCGCGAGTCTCGCGGCGCGGGTGGCTGGCTGGCCGCACAAGGCTCTTACGCCCGCGCCGCATTGCAAGCATTTTTTTTGCTCCGGCTTCCCTCTCTCAATATTTCACCCTTCGCCACTATAACCTATCTAAGGGTTGAGTGCTATCGTAGCAGCATGAACGATGGGCTCGGCAGCACGCTCTGTTTCTCGTTTAATAAATGACGGTTCTGAACGACAGAAAAAGATATCAGCATGGAAAAGTGCAATTCTGTGCTGATGGATGTGGCGCAACCCTATTAGTCAAAGTTTCTCTGTGACAACCTATCGTCACAGATGTGATTTTGAGAAGTAGAACAACACCGTTTAGAAGAAAGCGTTTAAATCAAAGAAGCGTGTATGTATGTAGCTGGTTTTCACGGCTAATGGTACTTTTAAGTCAAAGACAAAGTAATTTTTTTTTGCGAACTAAGTGAACAATGTTGGTGTTATTTTATGTTGGTACTCGGATTTAAGGATTTGAGAACACCATAAATTGTGAGAAGGAGAAAGGGAGACAAGCTCAATATTTAGTTGCAGCTGCTGGTGAGTATAATTTTTTTTTAAAGATAGCGATTTCTTCACATTTAGTGATTTAGTTAATAGTTAGTAGACGTTGCATAAGAACGGATTTTGCGACAGGGCCGGACTAAGGAGGTCTAAAGGGCACTCGCAAATTTGTATGAAAGTCCTTCATTTTTGTGCTAAACTTGAAATTCGGCAGGGTGGTAGTTTATACTTATTAGACATCCGCTATGAACGAATTTCGCGACAGGGCCGGATTAAAGAGGTCTAAAGGTCTCTCACAAGTTTGTATGAAAGTCCTTCATTTTTGTGCTACAAACTTGAAATTTAAAAAGAATGGAGTTTATTAGTTAGCAGACGTCTGCTTAGAACGGATTTTGCGACAGGGCTGAATTAAGGAAGTCTAAGGGCTCTTGCAAGTTTGTGTGAAAGTCCTTCATTTTTTGTGCTAAAAGCTTGAAATTTAGCAGGAAGGTAGTAAATAGTTAGTAGACGACCGCTAAGAATGGATTTTACGACTGGGCCTGATTAAGAAGGCCGAAGGGCTCTTGCAAATTTTTATGCCTGTCCTTCTTTTTTGTGCTACAAACTTAAAATTTCGTAAGGAGATAGTTTATAGTTAGTAGACGTCCGCTCAGAACGGATTTTGTGACAGGGCCGGATTAAAGAGTAGAAGGGCTCTCGCAAGTTTGTATGAAAGTCTTTCATTTTTTGTGCTATAAACTTGAAATTCGGCAGGAAGGTAATTTTAGTTTTAGATATCCGCTATAAACGAATTTTGCGACAATGCTGCATTATAGAGGTCTAAAGGGCTCTCGCAAGTTTGTATGAAAGTCCTTCATTTTTTGTGCTATAAACTTGAAATTTGACAAGGTTGGAGTTTATAGACGTCCGTTTAGAACGGATTTTGCGAAAGGGCCGGATCAAGGAGGTCTAAGGACTCTCGCAAGTTTATATGAAATCCTTGGCTTTTTGAACCTTAAATTTGGTAAAGACATAGAATATAGTTAAGATACGTCAGGTAGGAACAGATTTTACGACAGGGTCGAGGGAATATAATCGCTTTCGCATCCCTATTTGTGTTCAAAAACTTCATAGTACTTCATATCTTATGAATATCTTCAGAGATGAAAAAAGGACGAAGAGTTTTAAAACATTTGAGAATGAAGAAATGCTTTGTTTCTTTTACTCGATGCCTTACTCGACTAATGATAAAAATAGTATAATACATATTTTCGGCTAGCCTAGGCGGTAAAAACCCGCGCTACGCTACTGCATAATTTTTTATCTTAATTAAATTTAGGCACATATGCCCTGGTGGCTTACCATGACGTCCAGCATTATTGTTTTATTCTCATTCCAGAGTGGGAAAGAGACGGAGCTATGCAGGTCGTCTATCTCCATCTCTTTCCCACTCTGGAATATGAATGAAACAATAATGTTTTAAGACGTCATAGTAACCCCCTGAAAACACGACGTCTTTTTTTGGGCAGTTGTATAAAAATAACTGTTTATCGAATCGAATCGAATTAAATTACCTACATTTTCCAGATTACTGTTTTAAACACTGCAACATCATGGTGGCTTTACATAACGAAGTTGTTATGGGGCATAGACGTCGGCATGCTAGGAACTGTAAGTACCTATTTCCATCAATTCCCGATGGTACAATTTTCAAAGAAATGTAATCAACTTTAGTTGAATCATCTAAACTTCGTGATTCGTGGGCGGCTGAATAACAACAGCAGGATCGGTCTTCAAGGTTTTTTTTTTTTTTTTTTTTTTTTTTTTTGTTTTGGCAGGAGTGGGAAATCCCCACGGACACCTCGACTATCTCACAGGTTGTGAGACAGTCGAGGTAGTGCCGGACTCGAACCGGCTAAAAACCACTCCTGCCTTGCCAGTGTTCCTCTAACATTATCAGAGACCTTTTAAGCTGTGTGTGTGCCTTGTTTTGCGACTGATTTTTATAGGGGGCCGAAGAGACCATGCTGTATGCTCATTTTTACTCTGTGATTTGCATTCCATGAGTATACGCTATGAATTACTATAAATCTTTTACTTTTTAAATATTTTTTACTATTTAACTACAATTTACTAATATACTAATAATTCTCTTTTAACTAAATAATATATTATTCATTAATTTTCAAATTTTCTAAATATAAAGTCTTTTATCCCTGTCCATTTTCTATCTTTATCCCTTATCTCAATTAACTATAGTTCCCATTTTTATCCATCACTAACCCTTATAATTGATGCCTTCAAATATAATTATCTGTGCTTGTTTTATTTAATTTTGTTTCTATTTAATATGTTAAGTTAGATATATGATATTTGCACTATATTCTTAGTATATAATTAAATATCATAAAATTTATTTATTTTTGGCTAAGTAATTAATTCTAATGCCTAAAGTTTTGATTCTAAAGCTAATACAGAATAATGCTTCTGTTTCAACGAAATGGCAGCAGAAATTAGCGCCAGGATCGACACAACTTGACGATTCCACTATTGTTGACTTACGGTCCTGCATAATTCCAGCCACTTTCTCATGAAAGTGGCTCCAATTAACGTTCTCCATTAAGCCAACCCTAGTGGTTCGCTCAATGCGACTGCAATCTGGTTGTGTCGAACTGGTCGTCTTTGTGTACACGGAAGTGGGCGCACCGACAACTTTAGCAGTATGCTATAGCTGCTCTCGCGAATGCGTCCCACTTCCTACGCACTGGGCATTCATTACTGAATGCATTGTGCGAGTGTGTCTCCAGCTTGGCTCTGGTGCAGTTAATACACGCCGCCGCCTCGCCAATCTGTTTGGCCGGGCAGTCCACCCTAAGGTGTTCACTGCCACAGTGGCTGCACAGATCAGCTGGCTCTGTGCACAGGCGTTTGCTGTGCCCGTAAGCCAAGCAACGGGTGCACTGCACCAAAGGCGTCTGGTCCTCGACGCGCACTCTCTGCAGGTCAATACGAAGCTTGCCTACATCGAGTGCACGTCTCCAGATCGCAGGTGACACACTCAACACAATGCTATTCACGTGCGGGTTTCGCGACTTTTTTCTAAATTTAAGAGATATTTTCTGTTCCTCGTCCCCGAGGCCGTGAAAGATCTCCCGGTTCTGGTTCTTAAGGGCTCGCAATACTTCTACATCACTGTGTACTAACAGCACGTCCCTAAGGACCAGAAGCGGGTCCCGGTTTTTCACTGCCTCGACGACGAGGTTCTCTCCGGCCAACTGTAGTCGCGTTTTAAGCTTGTCCCGCTCTTCCTCTGTTTCGCAACCCATGATGACCTTTTGGTCCTTGGCCTTTCGAACTTTTTCCACTCGCACCCAGCCCTCCTTCGCGTCCACCGCTCTTCGCACCCGCTCGAGGACTTCGCCCGCCGTGTCCATTTCCTGTGTCGAGGAGACGACCACCGAGTGGAGCGTCGCTCGCTCCAGGGCCTGTCCCCCAGTGTAGCGCTTACTCGCGGCCGCTACACCAGCATAGGTCTTCTCCCCGCCATTTTCCCAGCCAGCCAGACTGTCTCGGAGCTTTTCCACATGCTCGGAATTTTCCTTGACTATCGAGATGTGCTCCTTAAGGATGGTGATGAGCTCAGTCTGGCTAGCGAGACTATCGGAAATGGACTGCGGACAGCAGTCAGCAGCGGGTGCGGCAACCGGTACGGCTGTAGGTGCGAGGGGAACTCGGTCGCGCTCCGACTCCTTCACGAGCTCAAAAAGCCTGTTAATGGCCCCGAGCACCGCAGTCTTTATATCCGTCTTCAGGTTGCGAGAGTTGCCCAAATTAAGCTTTGCCTTATTTAGGCAAGCTCTCGCCTCCGCGGTGCGACTGGGGTACCCGGCCTCAGGCTTTTTGAGCGGTGCTGAAGCGTCTACAGCAGCTCGGCGCGTCCCCGGAGTGGCAGGGGCCGCCCGTGAAGCGGGAGGAGTGTTGTCTCCAAAGGAGATTCTCCTCCTCGCATTAGCAGACGACTGCCCCACCTTCTCCGCCGATCGCGGCGAGCCGCTGGATCGTTGAGTCATCACAGTGCTGGATGGGGTGCGGAACATTTTTCGTTCTGAGAGAATGATCGGGCTGACCCCTGTAAAGAGGAGGTCAGATACACCGTTTCTACTCGAGAGGAGAGATTCTACAAACACTGGTACCTTTGTGTCCCTGTACAGAGGAGAACACACAAAAGTAAGTAAATAACTTAATCTAATTAAAATCGTCCACAGTCACACTTATTTAATAATTTAAATACTCTAATATAATTAAAATGAGCCTTTGCAGACTCAGTCAAAAGGTGTAAAATGCGTTTTTTCCCTACAAAACCCTTCCTACAGCGGTCTTCAAGGTTACTCAGTGCTTGCTGAGGTCAGTCCGTGGAAGGGTGACCATCCTCCACAAACCGAGTTCCCTCCGTGCCTCGGAAAGCACGTTAAGCCGTTTAGTCCCGGCTGTCATTTGTAGATCTTTGACAGTCGTTACGAGTAGTCGGAAGCCCGAAAGTCCGACAACCGGTTTCACCAAGAGGTATCGACACATTACAGGCATCAGCCATGTACCTAGTAGAGGTATCAGACAAAGAGATCAGAGGTAAAGTCACATCGTCCACCCGCTACATGCGAAACTTCGGCGGTTTCCTCATAATATCTGTCGGCCCCTTCGTGTCGTACCACACCATCAACTACATGCTGCTGATATGTTACTTCATCGCCTGCTGCTTCATACCTGAGAGTCCTTATTGTCAATTAAAAGAAGGGGAGGTCAACGCTGCAAGAGCTTCCCTAATCAAGTTAAACAGGAATAAAGATGCGAAGCTCCTCTATGCGAAGCGCTCTATATGGTGTCGGACGTAAATAATAGCACCATCCCATATCTTCTCGTGGGTGTCGTAAGAGGCGACTAAGGGATTTACCAGAAAATGGGCAGCAGCGTTCTCTGTGCTTTTGTAACAACCGTACTGCGATTGCCAACCCGCCAGCCAAGCGTGGCGATTATGGCAAAACCCCCCAAAATGTCAATATGGCGACACGTGGGGAAGGCCTATGTCCAGCAGTGGACGTCTTTTGAACTGAAATAATGATGATGATGATGCGAAGGTGAAATAATACTTTAATATTAGTAGATAATGCAACCTTTCACTCACAAATGGTGCCAAATAAAATCAGAAAATTTAAACATCAGTTCACAAACCAACGTTTGGTCCAAGGAATGAACGCCTGTTACTATTTTTAAGTTGTATACAGAGGTTTCACAAAAATGTATCACGCTTGTTGCAGGTAATAGAAGACCGGCTGTTAGAGATGAGGGTAGACGTAACGAAGGAGACTCAGCGCTCCGGTACTCTCAAAGAGCGGTTTACTGGGAAGCGATACCGCAAGACACTCATCATTAGTAAGTGTTAGTATAAAAACGGTGAAGTCCGCACTTGGAGTCTGCCAAAGAGCTATGGAGCGAAGTATACTCGGTGTCAAACTTACGGACCGCATCAAAAATCCATACTTCGCTCCAAAACCTAAATTGCTGACGCTGCCTTACAGCGACTATGTTGAAATGAAACTGGGCTGATCACATCTGCCAAATTTTTTAGGAGCAATGGGCAAAAATAAGCACTCAATGGAACACTCAAAAGCAAGAAACGACAATGCGGCAGTCCCAGAAGATGGCGGAATGAGAAGGAGGGAAAGGAGGCCTTTGCCCAGCAATGGGACAATTTACGCTTATAATAATAATAATGGCCAGCATGGTGTACTATACTCCCATTCGCTCTCTTATATAGCAAACCTTTTATTTTCATGAGCATATGGCCCATGTATGAACATTTCAATAGAGAGCAACAATTCTTCAACAGGTTTGACAGTTACTCTAATATTGTCAGGATCGACACCCATATAGCTATATTTCGCCGTAATTGTTCAAGAGAGGAAGACGATTGCCAATATATCCACGCAAAATATGTTATTTCCAGGTATCATTTTCCAGCTATAGGCAGCGATAAGTAACTATTGCTAAGGCATCCTGCCTTAGCAATAGTTACTTATCGCTAAGGCAGGATGCCTTAGCAATAGTTACTTATCGCTGCCTATAGCTGGAAAATGATACCTGGAAATAACATATTTTTTTACAATACCAAACTGTTAAATAATTATGTATATTGATATTTAGTTTGCTGCATAACCGTTTGTAGTTCAAGTTTCCTGAAATGTTAGTGGCTATTTAAAGTTAGTTGGATTTTTTAAAAGGCCTCTTTCCAGATTAATTCCATTGTGCGCCACTAAATACAAAAGTCAAAATGGCTGTCAGCCTGTCACAACTATGCTTGAGGTTCTCAGCGCAGCTTTAGTTTTAGCTGTCATTGCTGAAACAGGATACTTAAACAATTGTCTGATTAAGTACATGTTAGGGACATTAGTAGGACTGGAAGAGTGGAGCACATAAAGCAACATTTTTGGAACCGCTTCCTATTAGAATATGTTCCAGCAAAAAACTAAATGGACAGCGTCAACAGGCCAACTTTTAGTGGGACCACTGGTGCTCATCAAGGAGAAAGGCCAACCGCCCTTGGTGTGGCCACTGGGGCGTGTCATCAAGGACTTTCCTGGCTGCGACGGGACCACATGGGTATTGGAGCTGAAGACAAAGAGAGGAACGGTGCTGCGGGCGTATAACAACGTCTACCCCCTTCCTCTCTCTTGAATCCTTCAACCCGGGGATGATGTTCGGGAGCCTCCGACCACTCGGCAGTTTTCGGCTGCCGTCGTGTGATACTGGTGGCGGCGGCGGGCGAAGTGGAGCTGATGGCCCGCGTCCCGCACGCCGCACCTACACGACTGCAGCCGAAGATTGCCGAGTGGTCGGAGGCTCCCGAACAGTACCAATAAGTATTTTTTAACCCATGACTATCCAGTTATGGACCATTTTGGGACGGTAAATAAAAACATAGTTGTAACAATACAATCCAGCGGGATAAAAGAAAAGCGAAATAAGAGATATATTTTTGCTTTATTTTAATCATTGTAAAGTTACAAAATAGTATACAAGGTATTATAACATTTCGGGAGGCGATTCGAGAAGTTTTATTATTTTAGCAAAAGCCAAAAAAAAAACGATTTAAATACAATCTTTGAATAGTACCGTTTTGGTTTGACCATTGTTTCGTTTTGCCTTTTAAACACACAACTGGCCCTAAATCCAGTTGCTAGGCCGATTATAATAAAGGTATACACAGTCTTAACATGGTTTCAAAATTATTATCATACTTAACTATTAGTACCCACAAAAGTTTCATATCAAATTCTTAATATAAACGACTACCTACCACGAAAATGCATCTGATAAAATGACAAAAGATTTATAAAAAGCGTGTTGATGGCAATCTAAATTGTGTCGGCCTGGTACTGCGCCACTAGTTTAGCGCCTTTAGTGGCGTCCATCAGTTCCTGTTACGAACAAACAACAGGACACGCAGGTCACAATATTAAGTGCTCCATCGTTTGTGGAACAGCACCACATATAAAAAAAATGTTTCTTTGGGAAAGTTGTTTGTTATCATGAGTATAATTGTTGTTAACAACACACGAACGAACACGTTTATTGAAATATCGGTCACTTATTAGCAGTCACCCTATATAAAACGTCTAGGTAATGGGTGACTAGAATGTCATCAATTTTATTGGAAATAAACATGGTTATATCACTAACCTTATTTTATTCAAATATAGGAATAGCTTTGCTCAATTATGTAGATATTACATACAACCGTAAGCATAACATCTAAGCAAAAACCACGCCATTTATTACAACGCTATCTAGCGGTTGGGGTAGCAAATGGCTATGTTAGCTTAAAGCTAGTCAAGTACTACATTTTCGCAGATTACAAAAATAAGTTTCCTTTGGGAATAAAATGGCAACTGAGAAAGATTGATCAACATTTTATATTAATATCGAATATTTTAGCACCGTAAGCACGTGCACAAATCACAACTTACAATAAAAAGTTAATTATATAGAAGCCAAAACCGGCCAAAAGCTTTTGTTTTGTTTTTTTCATTTACAGCATTATTGCTGTAAATTAAAAAACAACTAAAATTATAGATGTGGTAATAAAACTATAGCTAACTAAGCAAATATGCTTTAAGTTTTTTACATTACAAGTAGTAAAATATAATCTACTTACTGTATAAGTAAAATTTTGTCGTATTCAATAATGTCCTCTATTTTCATACCCACAGAGTTCAAAATAATAGAAGACAAAAGACCGACAGAATAGGAATAATAAAAACTCATTCAGCAAAATATATTCAGTCAGTACTGAGGTAAGAAGGAATACACTAAATGTTCATGTGCTAAATACTATTGCAACGAGATTTCTTTTTCAGAGATTAGTATCTAGATAAACCTATGGCAGTATTTGTTTTATATTTTCTTATACAAAACAAACTTGAGAAATTCTTCAGGATAATATCATATTGAGATAGCATAAAAATCAACTAACATATTAGTATTTTAACTAAGTACGACTAACTTACAGAGATTTCAGTAAATCTTCTCAAAAATTTAAGGTTTCATATGAGATATCACTTGATAATTCTAATTCAATCATTTCCTATACAGTCACTTTCTTTTCAAGTTCCTCCATTTCAGTGCCTTCTTTAGCTTCATCGTTACTCGTTTTAATTGTCTCTAACTTCGTCGTCACTAGCATAAGATCAACACCAGCGTCATGATCGACACCTTGTAGTTCTTTTTGTATGTCGCTCAGACATTTTCCTTTCGTTTCTATGACGAAGAAGTAAGAAAATGCACCACCGGCAAATGCAAAACCAGCAAAAATCCAAAAAACAGTAGTCAAACCACATGAATCTTTAACTCTTTGGTACAAAAAGGATATAAGAGAAGCTAAAGCAGAACCCAAGAGACTAATACAAGTAATAGCAATCGCTTTAACGTTTATAGGAAATATTTCTGTAGGGATGATGTAAAGTAGAGAACTGAAACCCAATGTGGAGATGACCGTGGCGAGAATAATGCCGACAAAAGGTATGAAGCTGATGGTGGTTAAGGTGCCAGCGCTAACGTTGGTGGCCTCTTGGAAGAAGAAGTAGAGGCCGACGGCAAAGAGCGAGACGCCTGTTCCAATATAGGAATACACGAAGAGAGGACGGCGTCCCACTCGGTCTACTACCAGCGAAGTCATCAGACCTGCAAATCAAATACGGATCTGTAAAATACTTTATTACTCATTCATTTATTATCTGTACTGTATTGTTTTACATTTAAAATATTAAACGTATAAAAAATGGTTCGGGCACGACATAAATGGGGTGGGTATATCAATATCGACTGTAGAGTGCGAGCGAAATAATAATTGACACGAAGAGTTGAGTTGTTAAATTTAATTCAATAAATGGCTCTTTTAAGATTTACTTCATATTGAAATTGTTGTTATTTTGTGACAGGATATAAAATACGTAAAGTGTTTATTATATTAACCACTGTTTGTATTTTTTTTTATTTAGGAATTTGTAAATAATGGGAAAATAAAACGATTTTGTAAACCAATGTCAGAACAGGGAGCGAAACATTTTTTTACCCCAATATCGTATAGTTGGGCTTTGCCCCCGTTTCATCGGAGGCACGCCACTGACAGATGTGAACTATATCGTCCATAACAATGTATTTCCGATAGTTATTCGTTACAAGTTCCATAATCGCAGATAAAACCTTCGGTTTCCCCAAAGAGGTCACGAAACGTAGTTAGGCGACGGACGCCAAGAGCATCAGGCCCGTGAACGACCCGGAAAAAGCGACCGTGTAGCTCCTTGCTCTGCCATACCTCCCTGCAGTCATTAGTATCCAATACCACAGGTTTAAATAATTACTAATAAACTTGAATACTTATGCAGAGCAAGCTTACAGATGGTGTGATTACCATGTATTAAAACACAACTGTGGAGAGAACTATGATACAGTCACCACGATTACCGCTTAAACGTAAGTTAACGCAATTATACTGGGTTACGTACTGGAAACGAAGATAATAACTCCATATATGATGGGCACTAGGGAGTCATCAATGCCCAACTTGGTTTCTTTTATGATTATTGTAAGATACTGCTTTGTCACCGTTATACCAGTCATCATCGCAGTTAGTTTCAGTCCTGGAATCAAAAAGGAGTGTCTGATTAATGAAATGTACTGTATAATGAAGCGCACTTTGATCCAGATTATTTTCTAAACACAATAATGTACACAGCCGCAATGAAAACGAAAGCAACTAGAAGATGTTCCCTTTTGAAGTCGGGCATGTAGTTACAGCCCCGCAAAAGACAGCTGCACATAATGACTACGGTTAATTGACACATACATTTTTAAAAGGCACCTCTTACATGAAGCCTCGTCTTTAGTCAGTGAACATTGACTTACCAGTAACTATTATAATGGCTTTCCTATACTGCTTGCCGAAGAACAATTCCTTCACTGAGCTGGAGTGTTTCATTTCTTTTTTGACATTCACTTGCAAGGTCAGTAGTTCATCCTCCAAAACCTGTAGCAGAGAGAACCTGGGGCTTATTCGAGTGTCTGGGATTGGGAAATCCACACAGATTTTGAGGAAGGTGAAATGTTAATTTTTATTCCAGAAGAAGAGCTACTACTTTCTGCGGAAGGGACTATATAATAATTTATTTTGATTTATGGTTTATCCAAGGTACACCAGGACAGGTGTTACATTTATGCTATTGTATCACTCAAAGGTAAGTAGTTCGACCACAAAGCACAAACATACCTTCTCATCCTTATATCCCCTCAACTTCCGAAGTGATTTTCTAGCCCCTTCTAAATTGTTATTTCTCAGGCAATAATATGGGGTCTCTGGTATCCACCAACAGGTGGCGAAGTACAACAGCGGTAGGGCGAACATGATAAGGTTCAGATTCTTGTAAGACAGGAAGGGCCCCGCAGTCAAGGCGAATAGGTTCCCGAGTTTGAACATTAATCCGATGATGATTGACATTCGTCCCCTCACTTCTTTGTCTGCTATTTCTGTCATATAGTAATTGATGACCTGAGAAACAAACATAGTTAAATAAAAGATGCACTTGTGAATGTGCAATAGAATTCTGATAGATCAGAAACGTCAGCCCTGTAGCCTTACTCTCGACACTCGATCTCAATCTGAATTCGAAATTGGAATCGAAATCTTGTCATTTGGCACTCTTGAATGCTACACTAGCTGCCGATTGGAATCGTATTTGGTGGAGATCGAGTGTCGAGAGTAAGGCTGCTGAGCCGGCTGAAGTGTTATAAAGTGAACTCGGATCCCAGTGCTTGGTCTCAAATACTCAGGTCTACTGTCCCTTGGAGCTGTGAAAAAATCAAACTTCTAAGCCAACGCAATCAAAAGATACAGCCGTTTATGCCGCAAATTTCCCCAAATTTTCGCACTCTCAAGGGAATCAAAGCCTACAGGGTACTTCCCGTGAACTCAGAATCTTGAAATTTGGTACGAAGCAACGTCTTATAGCACAGGTAAAGGAAAAATTGCGAGAACCGTAAATTTTTAGTTAAATCATAATATATTATAATAAAAATATTTTTAATATTTTTTTACGGAACCCTCGGTGCTCGAGTCCGACTCGCACTTGGCCGGTGTTTTTTTATTTACTAACCCAATGCTGGATAGTAAATAAAAAAACACACTGTTTAGCAAAGGCCTATTACAAGTATTTTCAAGAGCTCTCCCACTCTTCCGGACCTATGTAGATCGATATTCAATAAAGTGAAGACCACGTACCGTGCTTATCATGCCTGTTCCGCAACTCCATAGAAATGATGTGATGCACACTTGCCATGCTTTCACAGCAAACGCTATAATTATCTGAAAAAAAACTTTGGTTAAAAAAATGAAACAGACATTAAATTTGCAGTGGGGGAAAAGGATTACTGCAATTAGCAACCATTTCCACAGGAGTAGGAGTTCTGTTCCTACTTCCTAGGCAATAGTAAACAAAGTAAAGTCACATGTATTACTTATTTAATTATTGGTTGATTACTATGTTTTCAATTCATCACTATCACGACTGCATTAATCGTCAGTGCTATGCTATATAAATGTAATATGTGGTGATCGAAAGTATCAGTTACTTTCTGTGGTTTTACTTTACATTTACTTAGGTATATCTAAAAAAAACAAAGTCGCTTTTCATAACTAGTTCATCTAAACTGCTTAATGCATTTCTTGATGCGTGTTTCATAATCATTCAGAGATTTTATCCCGAACAGTGTATAAAAAAATATCTATTTCAAATCCTTTTCTGCCACATAATTCGGGAGGGTGTACAATGATGGATGCAAGATAAAATTATCCAGTATAACCGCACCTCACTTTGTATTAGCTTCCCGTACAGTGACAAGATCAGGGTATAGTGGTTTTGCATAGCTTGATTGGTCGTTTTGGGTACCCGTACGAAGCATTGGCGGATCGCTAATAGATACATTATAATTTTGGTCACGGATTTTATTATTGGAGGTAAAGAGAAAGAGAATAGGCAAAGTAAACGAGCAATGAATACACCTAGCAAAATTCAAAAGCGCTTTACTCCTACTGTATTGATTAACCTTTTTACGTTTTTCGAGCACAGTATTTTGGAAGCCATACTGCTACGAAATAGGTTTTATCATCATCATCATTTCAGCCCAAAAGACGTCCACTGCTGAACATAGGCCTCCCCCAAGTGTCGCCACATTGACATTTTGGGGGGCTTTGCCATAATCGCCACGCTTGGCAAGCGGGTTGGCGATCGCAGTACGGTTGTTACATAAAAAGCACAGAGAACGCTGCTGCCCATTATCTGGCTAGTCCCTTAGTCGCCTCTTACGACACCACGGGAAGATATGGGTGCTATTCTTTACGTCCGACACCATACAGAGCCTTATAGAGGTCTTATAACAACGAGAAAAATGATTTTGTATTTTGCTATTTTGGTGTACAGATGGAAGGGACAGCGACGGTAAAACTGTTCCCACGTATTCTGAACATCTTTCTGAAACAGCTGTTGTCAAAATCTATGGAGCAGCGGATTTTATTATCGTCATCGGTTCCACCCTGTATACATTTCATTGCTCGTGACTGTACTCGGTAATGTGCAGGTGTCTCCGTAGACCTACACTTCACAGTCAAGGTGGACACAGTCCACCTTAAATTTTGGCATTATAGCACATTTGCCTGCCACCGGTCATTCCTTTTTTATTGACCATTGTGTCAATTGACAAATATGGCAGACAATTGCCTGCGTCGGTGACTCAACAAACCTATGTTATGAAAATAGAATCAAGTCGTATCCTTTATAGTAGTACATAGGAGGTACTAAGAATTTAAACATAAGAACGCGTAGTATTACCAACTACTATACAGGGTGTATCAGCTGCCTCATATACCACACCACAAAATTTCAATACCTCTTCGACCTAAATGTACGGGGCAGCTGATATTTTTTTCGCTATTACGATGTTTGTCCGATGGAGAAACATGTTCAGCTTGAATGTCTGTAGCACACCCTTAAGTATGTATATGTTACGGACAATTTGATAAGTCCAGGCACTATTAATAATGGCCGGTCCTTATTAATAATGCCCAGTTAATCACGTTGCCCGTAACATATATATCCTTTCCGTTACACCCTGTATATCTAATTAGAAGAAGAGATACTCTAAACTAAACATGAGACAACATGATAATATCCGTTAAAAAAATCATCATATTATTCACTTTTATTCAGAATCTGAGGTCTGAGGTGGGGTCTTAATTTCTTAGGCACATAAACAATAGCCGATTAATCAGCTTTGGCTTTGGCTAGAAATCAACGTTCGTCCGGACAAAAATCTTAGCTCTACTTACCGATCCTACTGTGATAGGCAGTGCGCTCGCCAGTATAGTAACTCGCCTTCCTAACTTGTCTGCGACGTAGCCGGTAACGGTCGAGCCTACTGCGTACCCGATCGGCATCAAAAGAAGCATCGTCGGCGTCTGGTGCTGGAAAATAAATGAAAACAATTTTTAGTTATATGCTCTTCATCTTCTGTGAATTTTGATGGTTTAGACAAGTGACTTTAGGAGTATGAGGAACAGAGTGTAAAGCTTCATCCCCCATAGAAAAGAGAGGATCTTCTGACCAGACGGGTTGTGTCGGATGGGCTACAAGTTTTTCCCTAAAGTCTTAAGACGCCAATAACTTTAAGTGCGCGATTTAGAATTTTGATGTCAGTTCTTCATTTTTGTGTCATAGATGGCGCTGTAGCACTTTTTGATTGAAATTGGTTCAGTTTCATGGTCCAAGACACGCAGACGAAATGTTGTGCGTTTATTATTTACCTTGTATAAATGATAGAAATATACGGAGAGTTTCCAAGATCTAGGCTGATTCATCGTTTTCAGATGACTAGTGCCAATAGTAACCACGATGGTTTCTATTATAGATACTATATTTGCACGTATTATTGTCATCCGTTAACAAGTCGTTGCTTCTCGTCTTTATAACCCACGAATTGATATCCATTTAAGGCCCCTTTTGCATAATGAGCATATGTCGGAATTAGGTAGAGTTATTTGTGTACTGACGCTGATTTCATACAGCGCGCAGCGGAAGAATAAAGTGGATATGCCTCAAATCCCGAAATTAAATTTAAAGAGCAGAAAAATCTCGTGATTTATGAAATAGAAAAGTTATTTACATTTACGCAATTTAAACCATCCGACATCGGATGTCCGAAGTTGCGAAATTCCAATGCGCACACGCAAGGGAAGTTCCATAATCAACATTTCGATTTAAGTACAAAAATAACTCTACCTAATTCCGACCTCTGGTAATGAGAAACGGCTGTAGCGGTACTCCCTGTCTTCTCCTAAAATTGTTTGTCCGAAAATCATTATCCATAACACGTTTGCTATAAACGTCAGTAACCATAATGTTCAAAATCCCGAAATTTTGTTTAACATAATTATCTTTAACACAACTTTTCTTTTAGTTCTAAAAGTATTCTGTTATAATATCAAGTACTATAATAATTGAATCTCCTAATTTTACATAACCGAAAGTCATATATCCTAATTACTGTGTTAAATAATGTGTATTATTCCGAAAGTTCATTTATAATTTTTGTTAGTCCTAAAACATTTGCTAAAAATTAGTTGTTGGTGACAGAAACGGATCGCTCTAAATCCGACTCCACGCAGTCTTGTCTGCTTTACCCCTAGAGTGTAATTTAAAATCGAGGAGAGATTGAGGAGCAGGTGGTTGTAACACCCGCCGCCGCGGCCGGCAAGCCGAAGCTGCGGTGGTGAGCATAAAACCCATCTGCGACGATGGGACTCGCGTGCTGGGACCGCCGGATCCCCGCAGCGCCGGAGCTATGACAGAAACTATGCCTGCTGCATATTTGCTTGCTTACAAAAACCACATGTTCACAATCAACTGCTTTATTGAGTACATGTATAACATATTTATTAATGTATAATAAAAATTATAATGCAAAATCAGATATCTTTTAATTAAAACAAAATGATACTTAAACGTATACAATAATTATTAAATAATTTAGTCTTAATTATAATGACTAATTTAAATTCGTAGACAGATTCTAAGCTATTCTGATTGTTTTTTTATTTAATGTTTTCAATTCTTGCCGTTTTGTCAATACTTTTTTTCTTTTTATTTGGAATAGCAACGCCGTAAATTTTTTCAGTTTCTGATTTTGTATATTTTAACTCGATCATTAAATAATTTGATTAATGGTAGAAGCCTGATTAAGGCTCATTCACGAGAAGATTGATTCTGTTATGCCAAGCTTCTGCACAATGTTGTGTTCGTGGTATACCTTCATTTATTAGTTCTTCTCTTCTCTTCTCTTGTGCTTCAAAAAGTTATACAAATTTGTTCTATTATTATTATAATAAACATAATGTAATTTGAATTTAGGATTTATAACTTTTATTAAACACGGTTTTAAGCCTTTTGTATATTATTGATTGTAATATTTATGACAAACGGATTTAGGACATATTATATTTAGGAATTTCAATTTTATGGCATGTGATATTATGTGAAATTAATTTCGGGTAAGTTATCATTCGGACAAATGGTGATTAGGACAAAAAAGTTATGGCACTTTAAATTATGGATAAAAAAGTTTGGGACACGATAAAGAACCTGTGGCTGTAGCATAAAATCGTCAAACTTCGGATCGGATGGTTCCTTTGGGAAGCCTATATCCAGCAGAGTATTTTTTTGTTTTAATTAAATAGGCTTTTACTATAGGCTACAGGCTATAGGCGTCGACAATGTTGTGCGCCGTCAAATACAAAAACAACAGCTGCAACTAATATATATTATACAACTATGTATGTCAAAAAAACTTAGTACCTAGTTTCATTTGACCCACTTCCCGGTTTCCGATTGAGCTGAAATTTTGCATATGTTTTGTTTAGATGACAATGCATGGCTAATAGCTAAGTGACGTCATTCTAAATCTAAAATGGCGTATTCCCAAAGATGGCGTTACTTATTTATTATGCATTCCCATGATATGGGTATCAAATGTAGGGTTTGCTGAAAAGAATACGAGAAATAAAAAGACGTCTATCTAAAACGTGTTTTTAGTTTTTTTTTATAATATTGTTTATTTTCTAGCTTTACTCGCTCCTCGATAAGCGCCGAATGACGCGGAGGAAGGTGCCTTGTGTAATGACGACTTTTTCAAAAGTATTATACTCGTATTTTGTATAAGAACTGACATGACTTGTAGAAAAATCAAGACTAAATATCTATAAATTACTCTACTATTGTAAAAGTTGATGTCCAAAAATTTAGCAATTTTATGCCGATTGCATGCAATGGGAAATCTTATCAGACTAAAAATATATGATTAGTACAGACCTCATACATTCGTAAATGAATAAGATTTAGTTAACTTATAATAACTTCTTCTTCTTTCTTCTTTCATCTTTTCAGCCGAAAGACGTCCACTGCTGGACATAGGCCTCCCCCAAGTTTCGCCACATTGACATAAGGGGTGTTTTGCCATAATCGCCACGCTTGGCAGGCGGGTTGGCGATCGCAGTACGGTTGTTACAACAGCACAGAGAACGCTGCTGCCCACTCTCTGGAAAGTCCCTTAGTCGCCTGTTACACCCATGGGAAGATTTGGGATGGTGCTATTCCTTACGTCCGACACCATACAGAGGCAGAGACATCACCATAAGAGAAATAATTGAATTCCTATGGGTGGATTTAATTTGATTTATTTATTTATCTTTAATTCAGGACACATACTGGTTGGCTTTAATTTTTGGGTACAAAATTTTCCAAACCTGAACGATGTGCTTGTTGTTCAACCATGGCCATCCCTATAGTCAGGGTAATAAAATTCACTTTCAAGTATTTTGATTGATGTACCTAAGTATTTTGTGCAGGGAGCAATTTATTGCATTGCATGATATCAAAATACGTACCACGTTTATTAATATTATAGTACTATACAGGGTGTAACGGAAAGGGTATAGCTATCCTTAAGCACTAAATATAACAGCTGGTATAGAATCACTATACAAAGTTTCAACTCAAAATAAAAAAAAAATAGATTTGGTACCAAATTTTCGGTTTCATATGTTTCTTAAATTGAAATCATAACAAACGTGTCGCCGCACTACGTAGGTCAATAACTTTCCACTTATTTGCCAATATCACGTTAAATCTCCTCCGTAATTCTGCGCGCCTAGTACCGTACGGTAGGTATTGTAGGTCTACCGTAGGCGGTGTTCTTTGTCGGCGCAAACTGACGAAATAAAACATAGCGCTGTCGCGCCGCCGCGCCGCTGCCAAAGCGATTGCGCGCGCGCGGCATAATCCATACCTACTTTACCGTGATGTAAAAATTTATGAGTAATTATTGATTTACACTTACAGTTTACTCATTAATATCAAGCCAGAAATTTCACGTAAAATCTGAGATAGCAAAACTTACGTAAAAAATCGAAACGAAGTTTAGTTATGTTAACTATGTAGTTTCATCCCTTAGTAGGTATTGACTTATTACCGAGTTATCAGTAAAATCTTAAAGCTTTGCTTAATTTAGTAAATTGACTTACTGTTTTAAAGATGGGGTTCGATGGGTGACCTTGGTATTGTATGCACAAAGCTGCTCGGTTGTTCATGGACACCTGGACATTGCGTAGCATGTCTGGTGTTAATCTCCTGAAAGCGGCCTCAATCCGCACTTTCATTAGGTCCATTGTATCACACTGCACTGCGTACACTACATTTTTAATGGACGCACCCCCACGAAATCGCATCTAAATAATGGCGCACATCTCAAGCAAAGTGTGCCGGTGCACCGCCGTCGTCGTGTTGAAAAATTTAATTATATCACAAGATTGACCTAGCACTGGTAGCACTGTGGACACCAGGACACCATTACCATATTCTGTTCCGCCATACACACATCATCATTTCGTAATATTCGCTATTACATAACGAGATTTTACAAACATAACAAAAAAAAATCACTTAGGTGTAGCCGTACTGAACTGATGCGCGTATCACGGATAGAAACGAGTGCAGTGCAGTGCACTAGACGCGGAACCGAAGACGACTGACCAGCAATAACAATAATGCTAAAAAAAAAGCTCCTATACCCTGCTATCCTGGTACCTAAATTATTATTTCGTTAAATTTAGATACCTATAGTAATAGGGTAGCTGTCCCAATAATGTCCAAAGAATATTGTTCAAGAATGCAAGATTATTTTACATCCTAATAATAATTTCAACTAATCTCCGTTAAACTTTTAAGTAAATCTAACTCACCAGAACAAACTAATTACGTAATTAAAACTAAAAATTGAAAAATCATTTAATTTTTTTTTGGGTGGGAAAATCATCAAAGACTCGGCTCCCGCCCTGGGTGGGGCGGAAGGAAGTGTTAGACTCTTACAGACTAAAAACCCCCCTTTCCCTTCAGTTGCCCTTGCATTCCGGGGCCGCATTATCTCGTTAGAACATTCCCGCAACCCCGGGAAATCATTAATTTCAATTAATTAAAGATCATATTATTATGTGGTACATTTGATCATTTTACAACAAATGATCAAATGTACCACATAATCATTTGTTGTACGTTCAAGTAATACGTCTGAATTTGAACCCGTGAGCTTTTATTTGAATTACAAGTTGTATGTACCAGGAGTATTTGAAACTACACTGACTGCAATTGGTTCACCTACCCTAAAACCCTAACTCACCCATTAGGTTTAGACACACTATGATGCTGCATTGTGTGTGTAACGACGTAATCAGGGTTCTGTTAGCAAACGATTTTCAATTCGGCAATAACAATTCCTGTTACTCATGCGGTCTTAGTACTTTTATTAATTTCTTTCCATAGTTAGATGCAGTTTTGCAACATTTTTTAATTACTTCATTATTGATAAAGACTAAACGTGCTCAAACCAATAAAACCCATGTACCACACCACTCAAACAGCACCGACAGCGACAGACCGTGAACTTCCGATAGTTCTTTCGGTTAGTCCTACAGACAGAAATTTTATTATGAGTACGTGCTATTTTTGTAATAAATAAAACTATTAATTTCTTGTTAATAGTTTTGGTCATAAATAGTAAGAAAAAAACTCATTTTTAAAAATTATGAACGGAACCCACTGTGATTTTATTTGTACTAGGAGTCGAATAAGTTGCGAAGAGGTGAATTGAAATGATGTTTTGGGTTCAGTAATTCAATTTAGACACAAATAAATCCTTTTTCTTTTCTGAGTTGGAATGGCAAATAATAATGTTTATTTAAGCAATTCATTCCTGCTGGATGCATGTAAGGATTCGATTTTAAGATCAATTCAATGGTACCAGCTGACAATTTTTCGAAACAATTCGTTTTAATGCGATCTTCAAGCAAATCAATTCAATAGTAAGGTGAATCGAATCTCCTGGATCTTATGTGTTAAAAATATTCAAACAAGATCAATTACATAGGTACATATGACGGACACTTTTTAACTCGTCCGCATTGTTTATGTTCGTACTAAGCAAAGATTGAAATATTTGTTGTATTTAAATTAATCGCTTGGCGTCGTATTTTGTTTTTGTAATGAGTTTCTAACCGACTACGTCTGTACCATCTGAATGAAATTACGCCGGAAAGGTTATCAATTTAAAGCAAAACATCGTTCATCCTTATGGCCACCAAAATACAAGGTTAGGAATAACGTTAGGAAATTACAGGAATATTGTTTTTGAATTAGGTATTAACCGTGCTGAAGGTACGATGGTAAGGTGGGCGGTGGGTGGAAGATTACTATTTAGATAATAATTATCTACAAAGTAATCTTCTACAAAAGGACAACTACGTAAAAACCAACAAGTGTGTAAATGGTACGTGAAAATGCAATGCAATATTATTTCGTTAAATTTTGATACCTAGAACAATTAACTGTATTGTAGCTAGTTCAATAATGTATTAAAATATGGGGATAACGACATAACTAAGCCGTATGATTCATATCCGGTGTCATACATAATACTGTTAAGGTGGAATGGAAGCTACAGAATGATCCGCGAAATTCTATTTTTCCTTTGGTTTTTTTTGCAATTTGCCGGTCAGTGTCAGGTTTAATGTTGAATAAAATATGATACGCGGCCGTAAAAAGTACGTATTAGGATAATTGTAGTCATTAAAATCAACCAATATAACCCTTTTAAGTTCATTTAATCCCAATGAATGACTATTTCATGAAAAAGTAATATATTATAGATATAATAAAATATAATAATATATAAAATATAAATGATAGAAGAAAGTAATATATTATGAAAAAGTAATATGTTTAAAATTAATCTCGGGATTTGAGGCATATCCACTTTATTCTTTGGCTGTACGAAATCAGTGTATGTACACAAATAACTACCTAATTCCGACCTCTGATTATTGCTGGCTGGCAAGTTCAAATATATACAAAAGCCTTATCTTAGTATGACCTAATAAATACATTGCGTAAAACCTTATGAAAGTATATTGCGTATTATCCTGGCGCTTTCAGTAATGCCAGAGATATCAGCTGTTGCTCCTCTGGTTATCCAGGTGGCCTACCATGAAGTCTTAAAATATGATTGTTTTACTCTTTTCTAGTGTGGGAAAGAGATGGCGCTAGACATGGTGTTTAGCTCCGTCTCTTTCCCACTCTGGAATAAGAGTAACAAAACTAACAAAAGAGAAAAACAAGCATAAAACAATACTGCCTTAAGACGTCATGGTAGGCCAGCAGGTTATGGGCTATACTTCTATATTATTAATTACTATAGTCTAGATTTATAGATCTCTACACATAATAAGACTTAGTATTAAGGTCGGTTCAGAGAAAACGAAATTTTTATCAGCCTAGGGTACCTAATTAAGAAAGAATTAGGATACTGTTTATCCTGATATAAATACTTTCCTGATAGAATCTAATTTTGTAGAAGGAGAAATCTTGTATTAATATTTATTAGGTAACTAGTTTAATTTGTTTTCAGCTCGCGTAACATGACCACTGTGGTAACGAGTTTTGTCTACAGAAGAAGCGACATGATGACAGTCAGACAATGCCAATGTGTCAGTGTGTCGATTCTTCCGTCGACATAACCCGTTTCTACGCGTGCAGATATCATACCTATATTATCATCATCTGCCTAGCCTATTCCAGCTCCACTTCTAGCTAACTGGATGCAGTTGATACCAGTATTATTTGTATCCAGATTTAATAAGAAGTAACTCACCTCATTAATATCGACTTTGGTCAGTAATATCGTCTGTTTGCTGTGGAACCTGGGCAACACGACGGTGGGCCAGCCAGATGACAGACCCATCGTCACCATCGCCACCGACACTGCAATCAAGAGAACGGCACCAAGATTATGTTTGGACGTTAAAAATGTCAGTGACCTCTGAGTTTTTTTCGGTCGTTTCTTCTCAGTGACTCCTCTGACAATTGGTATAGTACCTAGAGAGGTAAATACCAGGAAATACCAGCCCCATCTAGCTTTAAAACATAACCCTATTATCATTATCCTGCTCTTATAGCAATTTATTTGGGGTCGGCGCAGCATGTCTTCTTCCATACTTCTCTTTTACTCGTCATCTCATCGGACACCTCCACTGCAGTTCTTGGCTCCTTATCACCCTCGCTTGCGGCTCGTGTGTGTATTCCGCCTCGGCTGCAGTTATAAAGTTTCCCATACTTGTACCAAAATGTACAGATGCCAGCACATCAAACTGTTACAATTTCTTTAATAGATTTTCAAGCTTATCGTTAAAGAATACAGTTCATGTTGATTGGGAAAATTTTACAGTTTCGGATAGCTTAACCTGCTGGCGTCTGTACTATTTATGGCAGACATGACTTGATCCTGCAGCCAGAATCACCTCTACACGAAAGAACTCCTCAAGAAACTTTGTATATGCTTCAATGTTGATAAAGCTTGATTTTTTTGTTTATTTAAAGCCACCTTAGTGAAATAAATATGATTTACCATGACATTAGAATAACTGCATGGCATTGCCATAAGTAAGGCCTCGGCACATTTTTACAAGCTGATTCTGATTCGAGATACTGTGATGTTTATAAGTGTAAGCAGTTGCTGTATAAGGTTCATCGAAAAAAACCCGAACAGCTCGAGTTAAGACTGATCCCGTGTAGTATTACAACTGTGTCTTGAACCTAAAGCTGCTTTCAAACTACGCTATACTATAGTGCCATATAGTATAGCAAAGAAGGACCTAACCTAGAAGCCAATAATATATAGTACAGTAGTGTGAACGTGTCCATAACAACGTATGGTGCACGATATTGTTGTGCTATGAGCTATATACTACATTACATTTATGGTATTATGTTATAGCGTAGTCTGAAAGCAACTTAAGGGTTGAACATTTCAGCACATCATCATTCATAATTTCAGCCCAAAAGACGTCCACTGCTGGACATAGGCCTCCCCCCAGTGTCGCCAGATTGACATTTTGGGCGGTTTTGCCATAATCGCCACGCTTGGCGGGTTGGCGATCGCAGTACGGTTGTTACAAAAGCACAGAACGCTGCTGCCCATTCTCTGGCAAGTCCCTTAGTCGCCTCTTGCAACACCCATGGGAAGATATCATCATCATCATTTCAATTTCAGCACGGAATCACATTATTCCGTGCTCCTATCCTTTTCCGTCGCTCAGAGCAGTCATTTGCTAGAGCGAGAAACAGAGCGCGAGAGCTAGCACACGCAGCAGCACTGACGATGCGCTCGGCAACAAACAGGGCCAGGAGATGGCGGGTCACCCGCTAAGCCAAGTTGTTTCTTGAATGAATCCAACTCACCCGCCTCGGGTGAGTTGGGCTCATTCTTGAGAAACAACTTGGCTTACAATCGCACTAAATCAAAGTGAAAAACGGGAAGGGAGACCTTTGAGCTGTAGTGCGACAATATAAGCTCATAATAAAATGAAAATAGAACACTATAAATTATCCATATTGTCAGACTTATCAATCGCCCCAGACTATTTCTGCGGCGGGGTCACAATAAAAATCGGGTAAAACCCGAACCGAATAATTTATTTTTTTCTATAATTGCACAAACACTTTTGCGCAATAAAATAGTGATATTCATATAGTCATACTCTAACAATTAACACATGCCCGATCTGCCCCCGTATTCACAAACGCTTCGATTCAATTTCGATTCGGAAAGTCATATGTCTATCTCGCTCGCTTTTGTAATGCCGCAAAAAGATGGACATACGACTTGTCGAATCGAAATCGAATCGAATCTTTTGTCTGAAACCAGAACGACCAGTAAACCAATTTCCTGTAAACTAGTTGTAAAAAAAAACACTTGATTATATCAAAAATAAATTATATTTTAAAACTACACGGGGTCGGTCATGTAAATGATGATGAAATATAAAAGTAGCACTTACAAGATAGCGTCACCAAATAAAGATTTCTTCTGTTTCCATTCTCCATGGTCTGAGAAAAAAAAAACAAAATGAGTTTCCTACGTACATACTTCCAAATATAGGAAAAACCGATCTAAACTTCGGTGTCCAGCTAGTCACCTATTTAGGTCAATAACTCGAAACATAGTACGAATTGCAAAAACTCGTGGACTAGTTATCGCAGTTAGTTTCGCAGTTAAATTAAATGCCCATGCCATTTTTAGTTGACTAATCAACACAATGTTAGATAACAGTTCTGTATGTTTATTAATTTAAAGAAATAATGAGGTGTGCGATTTTGCTCTACATAAGGATAAATGCGGCTTCCCGGAATCCTAAAAATAATTGGGCACGGTGATAAGACCTCCTACATTACATGACGAGTTTGAATCCTCGCGCTCAAACTGCAACTGGCTAGAAGTCTAGACTAGCTCACTACTGGAACGCGCTGTTATTTCTTTTGTCTGTATTTTGACTCTAAAAACAGCTAGCATACAAAATAACTCATAATAGAAAATCACTATCTATCTACTTTGGAACTTTAATAACAGTTTAGTCTAGAATCATCATATTTATCATATTATTTTTGGTTTCATGAGAAACTGGGATCAATAAAACGGATGGAACGCGAAAGTTTATATATGTTTTGGACGCTGCTCGGCCTTTTATGTTGGTGCCCAAGGTTAAATCTAAATTGTTTTGTATGTGACGGAGTTAATTCCATCTTGCTGTGAATATATTTGCTTTAGTTACTATATGTATTGTTTATCAGTTGTAGCAGTCTGCTCACACATTATAGCGTAGGAATATACCTACTTAGGCTCAAAATATGTTAGGTTATGTTTGGAATTGATTTTTGTAAATATTTACGAGACTGAAATTAAAAGTTCAAACAGGGTGACGGTTTGACCTTCGTGTTTAATACATTATTAATTTATTAATACTTAATTCACTATATTAAGTAAGGTACAACTTTGCAATTATTTTATAGGTTTTTTTTTTTAAATTGATCATTTTAAATTTTTGTTTAGTTTTCCTGTTAGTTATTGTATTTTTAGTGTATTATTAATAATAACATCAAATAAGTCACCACTTACGTTCGCCTTTATCATAATAGTCGTCAAAATAAGCTCGATTCAAACACTGTTTAGTTTTTTATCAACTAGCTTTTTTTTCGCAGGCACTTAGTTAATCAACACATTTTTTAACCAGATAATAATTGTTTGTTCTGTTTAATGAATATAATAATAATATTAGTTCACGGATAAGTCAAGCGTATATTCGCAAAATCATGGCACTGAATAAATTCGCACGACCGTACACGCCAGTTGTGTACTTGCTACTGAATTCAAGTTGGTGACAGAATTGAACTGTGTGAACAGAATCTAGACTGATTTCCAGGCTAGCACACAAAGTAGGAACCAAAAGGCCTTGCTCTGATTGGGCGGTTTAACCGGCAATATTTTATTTTATTTTATCCACTCATTCTTAGGACGTAAGTATAAATCACTTCGGAGAGCATTCCACCGTTCTTAAACACTTGAGATTAGCAGTTCGATACTCAGACCAATAAAAATAATATTTATTGCTCTAAGATTCCCATTTCCCATTGACGTGACGCCCTATGCCTTAGCTGTTTATGTTATTGATTTTTTTTCTGGATCTTGTTATCGTGCCAATCAACGCAGGCCAAGCACTTGGTCGCCATGTGTCGGCTTCTATTGTTCTTGGCGGTTCTTTAGGATTACATTTCTAAACTAAAAATATTATAACAAGGTAAAGTTTGTAAGATCGGATGTAGAGTATGAGGTGATCTTCGGAACAAATGATGTCATTTGCCCTTAGTGCCTTAGGAAATATTTTAAAAAAGAACAGAAAAAACAAAACGGCACGTTCCCGTTGGAGAATTTCCGAGCATTACCGACGAGCGATGCTGCGGGCAGGAGCAAATTTTTAGGGTTCCGTACCCAAAGGGTTAAACGGGACCCTATTACTGAGACTTCGCTGTCCGTCCGTCCGTCCGTCCGTCCGTCCGTACGTCCGTCTGTCACCAGGCTGTATCTCATGAACCGTGATAGTAAGCCAGTTGAAATTTCTACAGATTATGTATTTCTGTTGCCGCTATAACAGCAAATACTAAAAACAGAATATAATAAATATTTAAGTGGGCACCCATTCAAAAAAGTGTTTTAATAAATAATGGTGCGGAACCCTTGGTGCGCGAGTCCGACTCGCACTTGGCCAGTTTTTTAATCATATGAATTACTTTGGAAGTCAACTCTAAGAATTTTAAGTTTTTATGAGATTAAAAAAAAAACAAAATCAAGAGTCAAAAAGAAACCAAAAAAAGAAGCCAAAATTGCTTCTTTTTGACTCTTGATTGAAGGCGCATTGGAGACGCTTGAAAAACCGCCGTGTCTGCTTTTATTTAAGGTTCACCCACAGCACATATATGGAAATAGATACATTGAGTCTTATGGTAATATTCTAATATATATGCCAATTACGGGCAAACACAACATTGACAAAAACATGCCAGATTATTTATACATTAATACAAAGAACGTGAACGTGTCTGAACCTTATTCTATTTCAGTTTCCGTAAAACTAACATTAGTGCTATCAATAACACTAGAAACGGGATATTTACCATGTTTATTATTTGTTTTGAGTTCCCGATATTTCGGCGCTGTTGCAAACGCCATGATCACGGATAAATTAGGTTACATGGATATTTTAAACATAGATTTAGGTAACTAGATAGTATTCATTTTATCTATTGTGCTTATGTGTATGAAACTATTTTCACTATTTGTTCTTTGTTTGTTTAAACACATAGGTAATAGGTACCTACTTGCTTAAAATTTGCATCGCTCCTCTTTGGCGTAGCTATGGCACAGGTAGCCTACCTAATTAGGTAAACCTCTGAAGACCCTATCCATTGGTAGAATTAGGTAGGTACCTCTATACCTACTTATACATTTTTTGTGTCTGTCTACCATAATTGTAATATTTGCCTTCAACTTGCCAAAAACTGTAGCGAATAGTATCTCCAGGGTACGCAAACTACAAATAATAATATCAAATCTTTACAAAAAAAAATCGGATGCTCACAGCACCGAACCTGCTACCCTTTACACAGAAATCGTACACATCACCACTAGGCCACTTGAGGGCCGATAACACAAAACAAAACTGATAAGAAGTAATATCGCTTAAAATTTTACACACGATTTAAAACTTAAAAAAAAATGGTACCTCGATTTCTTCCTCAGTTCTTCAGAATGGTGTTACCAACTCAACGGGCCTCGGTCAACTAAACTAATTCGATATTTAATTTAAGTTCAGTCCTATATGTGGCCGATAACGGCAGCGGAGTACGGCGGCGTGCGGCGGGACTTTTTATTTTATGGTGAAGAAAGACCCTTCAAAAGTCCCTAGTTGCATAGTTGCAGTTGCGGGAATCACCGCTGTCCTGTGCACCAATGACCCCAGAAGTAATGTGCATTGTGAAATCTTAGCTTGCCTATTGCTGTCTAACTGTTAGTTTGCATCATGTCAATGTTAGGCAAAAGCTTCTCCGTGGGACTTCTAGGTTTTTAAATTCAGGGCTAATGCAAATACAGATAGAAAATAAAATAGAAATTTGTTAGTAAGTACTAAATTGGTATTTGGATGAAGATGACGATGATTAGAATGATGATGATGATGATTCATCATTAACATTCTCTTGCCCTTATCCTAATTTATTTGGGGTCGGCGCTGCATGTCTTCTTCTTCCACACTTCTCTATTACTTGTCATCTCATGAGATAGGTACCTCTTTTCTTGTCATAATATCATCTCTTGATTATCAAATAGAAATAATTAAACATAACGTTCTAATTTCAAAAAAAAACTGGCTATTTCGAGAGATCAAAAGTTCAAGGGTTCTTTTATATAGCAAATTCATGATACGTACTTGTTATATGATAAGGCACATAACTACGTGCCTATTAGTAATTTATCTATACTTATTATTATAATATTATAAAGCTGAAGAGTTTGTTTTTTTGGTTGAACGAGCTAATCTCAGGAACTACGGTACTGGTTTGGTTTGAAATATTATCTTAGTGATGGATAGCCTATTTATCGAAGAAGGGTATAGCTACACGCTACGGTCAATGGAAGCGGAGCATCAAATGTTACAAAAAGGGGGAAATAGTGACGCAGACGAAGTTGCGCAGGTCAACTAGGCCAAGATAAAGATGGACTTCGCTACACCTATCATGAATCCCCTAATTAAAATGTATTCCCCAGCCATTGGCAGAGGCAAAGCGTCTAGAATAATGTTTTAATTACCGAAAGTTCCTGTGTTCTTGATGCTTTTAATAGGTACCCTAATTAATTACACAATGAATGGCACTGTACTTTACTAAATTGAAGTTTGGCCTTTCCTAGAATGGTGTACTTACTGTGTAGGCGGTTCAATGCGATAGCAGATTATAATAGAGAACGTTGTGTTAATCAAATTCGTGTTAACTATTAGGGCACGTCATCACGCAAGATCCCATAGTAGGTAGGTGGTACTAATGAGTTTAACAGTTATACTGTGTGTATAGTAGGCTCACAACATATTTCTCCCTTAAATCTTCTTCTCGAATAATTATGTCTATTAATTAAAAGCAAATCAAAATCAGATCAGCTCAGGATCAATCAATCAAATCAGCTCTGTATGGTGTCGGACGTAAAGAATAGCACCATCCCATATCTTCCCGTGGGTGTCGTAAGAGGCGACTAAGGGACTTGCCAGAGAATGGGCAGCAGCATTCTCTGTGCTTTTTTGACAACGGTACTGCGATCGCCAACCCACCTGCCAAGCGTGGCGATTATGGCAAAACCCCCCATGTTATGTCAATGTGGTGAAACTTGGGGGAGGCCTATGTCCAGCAGTGGTCGTCTTTCGGCTGAAATGATGATGATGATGATGAATTCAAAATCCGTTCGAGTGGCTTCCCGCCGTCCGTAACTATGTAAAGAAGGTGAAAACCTGAAACCGAGTAAGGTTTTATCCTTCTTTTGGGCTCCTACGAGTGTTATATCAATACAAAAGAATTAGTAAAAGTATTGTCTACAATAATCCATCAACACTTCTACTTTTTCACATTAATCTACATACTCGTACATTGACACGAAACGATTCGACATAATGTTTTTTTCAGCATATCATATAACTGCTAAAATTTTATAAGATATACATACTTCTGTTCCAGTTTTATTTAAGTATTTGCTCTACAGTTGAAATTTTGAAGAAAAAAGAACTGTCAGAAGTGTGAATAGACATTTGTTGCTGACTGTACAATAAGTACGGAAGGTACCGTTAGTCTGACGAAGTCTTTTTCTACCAGCTGAAAATCATTATCAAATAATAGTTAACCAAAGCAACGAAAAAAGAACTGTCAGAAGTGTGAATAGACATTTGTTGCTGACTGTACAATAAGTACGGAAGGTACCGTTAGTCTGACGAAGTCTTTTTCTACCAGCTGAAAATCATTATCAAATAATAGTTGACCAAAGCACAGCAAGGATCTGCGCGTGAGCTGCTCCGGAAGTAAGGAATCCTAAATTATAGCAAGTAGTAAAAATAAAAGTAATTTTATACCGCGTTGAAACGTTATGGAATGATTTTTGGGATTACCTCCAAGCCTCCAACCTTAAAAAAAAGGTCAACTGTAAGTGAGGGGAATAACATAATAATAATTATGTCAGCTGCATGAGTGAACTGAGCATTTTCGATGGCACATTTGGCTTAATTCGAAACTGTAAGGGTCAACTCACACCGAAAGAGTGGCGAAGGGCAGTGAAGCGCGGAGTCTGACTTCTCGAGCATTCTCCGTTTATGGAATTACCCGGAATTCCCGCGGCACCGCGGGCATCCGCGCGATTCGTTCGAGTTTCTCATGCGATAATAAGTATTAAAATAATGAAAATAAAGTTAAAATTCATATGACACTCAAACTGCGCTCCGCTTCGCTGCCCTTCGCCGCTCTTTCGGTGTGAGTTGACCCTAAGTCGTCATCATCATCATCAGCTTACAGCAATCTACTGCTGAACATACGAAAATCGAGTTTAGTGGAGAGCGATTGAAGAGGTTCAATCGCTGGCCACTTAACTCGATTCTCGGCATTCTCATCCAGTTGCGACTCAGCCACTCTGCGAAGGTCGTCGCTCCGCCGAGCCTGAGGGCGTCCCACCTTACGCTTGCTGATTCGTGGTCTCCACTCAAGAACACGTCTACCCCAACGGTTTTCGGTTCTACGGCTAATATGGCTGGCCCATTGTCACTTCAGCTTACTTATTCTTTGGGCTATGTCAACTACTCTAGTTCTCTGTCGGATCACCTCGTTCAGGATGTGATCCCTCAGAGAGACTCCAAGTATAGCCCGCTCCATAGCTCGCTAAGCGACCTTGAGTTTATGGACCAACCGTACCGTGAGTGTCCACGTTTCGGCCCCGTAAGTCATAGCAGGCGCAGGAGGCACTGATTGAAAAGCTTAGTTTTTAGGCTCTGTGGAATACGCGACGAGAAGACCCAACGAAGCTTCCCAAATGCTGCCCACACACGGCGACACATCAAGCTATACATTTCCATTATTACATGGCCTCGCTTTGTATAGGTTTCCTGTCCAGTGAGGGATCCGCATAAACTGGTTTATTATAGCTTGATTGGTCGTCGTGCGTACCTATAGATCATTTTTTTACAATTCTGCCATGTTGTAAGTTGGATTCCCTCATGAGCGCAGCAGCTGACTTTCATTTGAGTGCGACATCTTACTACAAGTTCGGTATAAAACTGCTCTCAAATATTTTGTGATGCCTCCCGTAATACAAGCCCAAACTTACGGTTTCAATTTCTTGGACAACTAGCGAGTACGACAACACAAACCTGCAAAGGATCCAATGGACACAACTTTTTGTATGTGTACGGTATGCGAAGGAGATAAGTAACCAAGTTCTGATACTACTAATATGAGAACTTGGTTACTTATCTCAATTGCAGACTGTACATATGTACACCAAACTTATGTTTTCATAGTCTGACCATAAAATTCCTGCAAAATGTAACTGAACCACGAACAGAATCAGCATTTTTTTTTGATATAGCAACTTTATGATGTAACAACCTAAAAGACTCGTATCTAATTTGCGTTATTTAAATTGTCATTCATCTCATTTAAAAAAAAAAGTCGTTTCGAAAGTGTCGTGTGGCATTGGTGCATCTTCATGTTGAATTATCGCTAAAATAAAGAATTCTGTTGAATAGTTACAATGTCGGAGCATGTGCTACCGGCCGAAGAGCCGATACGATTTGTAGCTCCAATTATTCAGGATAATCCAACAGGATGGGGCCCAGCCGAAATGCCGGAGCAGTTTCGGGACATGCCTTACCAACCTTTCAGTAAAGGCGATCGTTTGGGGAAAATTAGTGATTGGACCGTCGTACAGGACAAGAAATATCAAAGTAACTTTATTCCTATAACCTTCTTTATTTATTAGTCAGAATGTCTTCTCCCAGCATTACGATTCTTTGAGGTTATGATGACGTTTATTACACTAGCATATTTCCCAATGTTGCACTCGCAGTGTACCCTAATGCATGGAAGGGTACTGCGAATTAACTTGAACCATTAGTTCAATTTATTGAATTTTATAGACCCAAAACAAACGCTTTAGTCGTTGTTTCTTATGATTTTTCTCTAGTGTTACTCATGTTTCTGCCAAAAAATATAAATTGAAACTTATAAATTAGCTTGTACCCTTTTGCAGACAAGTATGCGTCTCAGTTCGGCGCTGGCTCGTCGTACGCGTACTTCCATGACGAGGACGAGAGTACTTTCCACCTGGTGGACACTACGAGAGTGCAGAAGCCCCCGTACCAGCGCGGCCGTGCTCGCGGGCAGAGAGGCCGCGGCGCTAGAGGCGCTCGCACGCCTGGTGGCATGACTACCCTTAACAAGGGCAACAACTACATGAGAAATGTAACTATTTACTATAAAAGTTTATGCTATAAACTGTTCAAAGGCAGACTTAACTTCTTGGGCATTATCTAAATTTTCAAAAGCAGTTTCCTTTCATATACATGATTGAAAACCATAATATGATCCACTTTCCAAATCGAATTTAGTGGTATAGGTGCAGGATATTCCTTTGAAATTATAATAATGCATAAGTAGAGGTTGAAATTAGATTAACGTCAAATTCTTATTTCTAAAACTGGCTCTCCCATCTTATTCCAAAGCTTGCAAAAGATTTAATAAAATTCAATTCTGTAATGCTTATCACATGTGTTTTACAAGATCTTATTTAAATAATAAAAACATTCACATGAACCCTGTCCGGCACATAATTTTTTATACAATTCAGATAGTACAGTCAGCAACAAAAGTCCATGAACAGATACTAATTTTCAAAACACCTGAACACTAAAACGGACCATAAATCACTTACCAGAATAGAGTACACAATAAGGTTATCATTTCAATTTTACAAAAACGCTAAGCATTAATGTTTTCATAAGTCGCTAAACATCATTATAGCGTAAGTCGATGACTATCATTTTGTCAGAAGTCGCTAAACATCATTACAGTGTAAGTTGATAATTATCATTTTGCCGTAAGTCGCTAAACATCATTACAGCGTAAGTCGATAACTATCATTTTTAACCCCCGACCAAAAAAGAGGGGTGTTATAAGATTGAAGTGTGTATCTGTGTGCCTGTGTATCTGTGTATCAGTGTGTCTGTCTGTGGCATCGTAGCTCCTAAAAGGATGAACCGATTTTGATAAAATTGGTTTCGTTTGAAAGGTATTTTAATCGAGAGTGTTCTTAGCTATGTTTCGAGAAAATCTGCTCAGCCGTTTGAAGATCATCACCTCTTTTCTAGTTGATGAAGGGATATAAACAACTTCCACGGGTCTAGTCGATTTGAAATCTTGTTACTTGTCACCATGGGCATTGCCGAGTGGGGGGGGACTGTATCCTATTCCCCTCTAAAGTATAGTTTCTTTTTTAATTTATAACTTTCCTTGTTTTTAACCACCGACTAAAAAAAAAGAGGGGTGTTATAAGTTTGACGTGTGTATCTCTGTGTCTGTTTGTGGCATCGTAGCTCCTAAACGGCTGAACCCATTTTGATAAAATTGGCTTTCGTTCAGAAGCGCAACACCGAAAAAATTGGATAGAATGGGGAAGCCTATGCCCAGGAGTGGGACATTTGACTGTCCCACTCCTGGGCATAGGCTTCCACATTCCATCCAATTTATAAGGCTAAGAAAAAAAAATATATAAAAAAAAAAAAAAAAAAAACACCCCCGACACTAAAAACCTCTAAAAAGCCCATAATAAATTAATCCAAGCGCCGTCGTAGCGTCGGGGGTCCGCTTTGTTCTGTGCTTTGTTTTGTGCTCAAAGCGGTCCCCCGACGCTACGACGCTTGGATTAATTTACTGTGGGCTTTTTAGAGGTTTTTAGTGTCGGGGTTGTTTTTTTTTTTTTTTAAATATTATTTTAAAACAAAATTTAAAACACCCCCGGTGTTTTAAATTTTGCCGTAAGTCGCTAAACGTGTTATGCGCGAGTTTTTAGGGTTCCGTACCCATACCAAAAAGTGTTTTTTTTGCTCGTTTTTATAAATAACTAGCTGTCCCGCGCAACTTCGTCTTCGTCAGATTTTCCCCGTTTTCGCAACATTTTTCATTGCTACTCCGCTTCTATTAGTCGTCCGAAAGAGTGGGTCTTAAAATGAACATGGACGAAACCAAGGTCATGTTGAATGCCCATGTTACACCCACTCCTATCAAGATCGGAGACTCTACTATCGAAGTTGTAGACGATTATGTCTACCTGGGACAAACGGTCCAGTTGGGTAGGTCTAACTTCGAGAAAGAGGTCAATCGTCGAATCCGACTCGGCTGGGCAGTGTTCGGGAAGCTGCGTGGTATCTTCTCGTCCAACTTACCGCAGTGTCTCAAGACGAAAGTCTATGACCAGTGTGTGTTGCCAGTGATTACATACGGGACCGAAACGTGGCCGCTCACAATGGGCCTCATCAGAAGGCTCAAAGTCACCCAAAGGGCAATGGAGAGAGCTATGCTCGGAGTTTCCTTGCGTGATCAAATCAGAAATGAGGACATCCGCAAGAGAACCAAGGTTACCGACGTAGCCCGAAGAATTGCCAAACTTAAGTGGCAGTGGGCAGGGCACATTGCTCGCAGAACAGATGGCCGATGGGGCCGAAAAGTTCTGGAATGGCTTCCGCGAACCGGGAGACGATGCGTTGGAAGGCCTCCCACTAGGTGGACCGATGACCTGGTGAAGGTTTCGGGGATCCGCTGGATGCGAGTCGCACGGGACCGATCAATGTGGCGACACTTGGGGGAGGCCTATGTCCAGCAGTGGACGTCTTTCGGCTGAAATTATGATGATGATGATGACGACCAATGGGAGTGGAACAGCAATGAAAAATGTTGCGAAAACGGGGAAAATGTGAGGATAGCCTATAGCCTTCCTCGATAAAAGGGCTATCTAAAACTGAAAGATTTTTTCAGGAGCCTGTGGGAAGTTTAAACAAAGAAAAACAAAAAAAAAAAAGAATTTGTATTCTAAACTAGTAGCTGTGTTTATTTAGCAATGTTTTGATTATGAAAAATGCAGTGCGCTGCGCTTCGCCGTATAGTGCCTTGTAGCAAACGGGTTCAATGAACTGGAAATGTAGGAAATTAGCTATGATCAGCGACTTTTGTATTTATTACAGATCATACAATTTTGTTGGTAGTAATGTATAGCAATTTATGGTTTAACTGAGTTCAGCGACTTTTGTAGTTTTATTATGACAAGTTGTTTTATAATTTACTTTGGTCAGTAACTTATGCTAAATAATAATGATTAGGAAATATTGGAAACAAATTATGTTCAACGACTTCTGTTGCTGACTGTACCTTTATTTTTCATCTAGTAGTAGTTAGAAACGAAATGTGTGCAACAGGTTTATGTTTCCGTTCAACCGTCCCATTTCCTTTGGTACCTCTTGTACCTTTTTGTTTTGTTATGCACTTTTTCTTGATTTTTATTAATATGTAGTTTTATTTGTTGTTATTGCACTAATATTTATTGTATTTAAGTACATACCTATTCATACACATAATTCATAACAAAACATAATTCATGACGTGACAGACGAAAAACAGTTTGGTAGCTACCTACCAAACTGATGCATACACATCATGAATTATGTCACTATCTCGGGTCCAGTTAAAAACCAGTTTCTGTTTAGTTCAAATTTTTTGTTGTGTGAATTTGTGGCATGTGCTATATAAATATGTTTTCTTTCTTTAAAAATAAAATTATTAAGAGTAAAATTAAATATAGATTGATTAATACATAACAATTTTATAATAATCAATTCATTCAAATAAGTAAATAATGTCAAGAGTAAAAAATAAAATAAAAATATCAAATGTCGAACAAAATAATAATCAAATACACAATGTCTATAAAATAATAATCAAATAAATATCTTGTTATTTACTTCCATTCATATGTCATTAGTTGCAAATTGGCCATCCTTTCTTATAGTACTCCTTCAGTTGTTGTAAGGAAAGATCCGAATGGGGAAGACCGTTAAAAGCTAATTGTAGAGTGCACGACTATAGCTAGTTCTCAATCTGACCAATGAGGTCAAGCTAATTTGAAATATAAAATTACATTACTGGATTTTCAACCAATGACGATGCATGGAACCAGCTATGCTAGCGCCATTAGTTCCACAGTTTCCATCCCCATTACTGTAAGATAAAAATTTATCCAATTTTTCCTGTGTAATGGCTAAATTACTGGTTAATAAATTGACTATTGGAAAATGGCTGCCAGTTAGAATGATTTAGACTACAATTTTGTTTGACTGAGTACTTTAGGTATTTTGTTATAATTTTTTATTGATGCCACATAAAGGCTAATGCTGTGCTATTCGATTGTGGTAGTATGAGCATGTCTTGAAATTGATTAGATTTGCTATTGCCCTAATTATACACAATGGGTTGTCCTTTAAAAAACTAAAACCTTTATTAATTGTAATTTGACCATCTGCTACTCTTTTTCAGCAACGTGATCGTAAACTTGGCAAGAGATGGGGCCAGAGAGGTGCTCCGATGAAAATCCGTGACGCATCTGTCACTGTGAGGCCTACATGGACTACTATCGAGGATATGGACTTCCCTCGTCTTGCTAAGTTGTCTTTGCCTGGTATTAAAGAAGGTGTGTATGTGTTCTTTTCACAAATACAGTATGGAATAAACTACAGATAATGGCAATTGAAAAGCTTCTCAAATCTGAATATCTTTTGTTCACAAAACAATTCCTAACCATTGTAATGCATTATAGCACTAAATGTTTTATTGTTTTGGGACTGTCAAATAGCTAGTCACTGGGTGTACACAGTGTACATCAAATTTTTAACCTTGGGCGTCTAGAATCATGTTTTCGTCAAGCCAGTGAAATATTTGTTTCTTTGGGAATTGAACTCGCAACAGGAGGCTTGCATGTCCATATCCCTAACACCCTATATAACTTGCTGTTTTCTAAATGCTGTTTACATTGTACCATATTGTATATTGGTGTCTCTATGTCCAAGCTCAGTTTCAGCCAGGAGGCTGTGGCACTTGTTCTCCTCGTTCTTTGCAATTTTTTTTTTTGTTCTGGTCCATACCTGGGAACCCTATAGTTATGGAGGTGGAAGTTCCAGCTTCACTTGTTTTTACTCCAACAACCTCCAGGACCCAATGATTCCTTTCATCCATCAGCACAATGCTGCAATTTTTTGTGTGTAATTTGCGAGTAAGTAGAGGTACTTAGTTGATGTACAGAATGCTTGGGTTGACAACTTCATGAAGGTCCCTTTACACCTTGTATAAATCAGTAACTTGTGGTTTCTGCCTATTCGCACAGGAAAAACCGGCCAAGTGCGAATCTTACTCGCACACACGGTTCCATAGCCCCAAACAATATTTTGAACTGTCATTCATTAGTTAGTAGTATTAGTTAGTAAACTTCCACTCAACCGCAAAACTAAATTGGTTTTTCATAGTATCTTAATGAAAAACAAAGTTACTGCTGCAGTTTAATGAAAAAGTCCCATATCTCAAAAACTAAACATCATATCTTATTGAAACCAATTTTCGTTGATAGTTTTTTTTACGTTCTACAATCCTAAATATTTTCAGAATTTTCCTCCTCTTACTTTAGAAATTAGAGGGGGACACACATTTTACCACTTTGGAAGTGGCTCTAGCGCAAACTATTCAGTTTAGAAAAAAATTATGTATTAGAAACCTCAATATCATTTTTGAAGACCTATCCATAGATACCCCACACGTATGGGTATGTTTAAAAAAAAATGTTTGGTTTTCAGTTCTATGTATGGGGAACCCCAAAATTTATGTTTTTTTTTCTATTTTTGTGTGAAAATCTTAATGCGGTTCACAGAATACATCTACTTACCAAGTTTCAACAGTATAGTTCTTATAGTTTCGGAAAAAAGTGGCTGTGACATACGGACGGACGGACAGACAGACAGACATGACGAATCTATAAGGGTTCCGTTTTTTGCCATTTGCTTACGGAACCCTAAAAAGACATAAGGTTATGAATATAAATAAGCACTTTGGATGTAGAGTTGCGGACACCGGCCCGTTATACAATACAATTTATATAAACCAGTTTTGTTTCAACAGGTGAAGACATTGTGTGCTGTGGTACACTGGAGTACTACGACAAAGCCTATGATCGTGTCAATGTGAAACATGAGAAGGCACTGCAGCGTATCGACCGTATCTTCCATACGGTAACCTATTTCAATCTTATGTTTAAGGATTTAAGATGTCTGCCATAAAGTATGTTTTTTTTTGCCTTTATAGGCCAACCAACAATTGATTACACTTTAACAATTAAAAGTAACTATCTACCATAATGTAAGGTTAGTGAGACAATTTTTACAGGTTAGCACCACATGCCCCATAAACATAAGTTTGGTATGCCACAAGCACTGTACTATAAAATTAATTTTCAATATTTATTCATTCAATATCATTTTAATGTTACTACTTTCTAAACCACCTAAAGTTCTAATCCAAGATATCTTTAACTTGATCCTATAAAGGCAAGCGGCATTGTATGACTGGCATGTTTTATGAATTTCCATTAAGTAAATGTGAGGAAACAAATGCTATACTACATTGGAGTATGGGTTGCTATAATATAGAACTGCTGGAACTATAAATTACCAAATCAATAAGCTGAATTTATATCATTCATTGGTTTCAGTGCTATTGGTATAGACATTCTTTACATAGCTGAAATAAAACACAGTAGAGTAAATCACATTTGCATGGATCAGCATTTTTGAGTATCTATTTGGTGGATTGAGAAGTCCGGTTGCAAGCATCCGCATCCATTCGCATCGAAAGCTCGTGCGATTGGACCCCCTGTTGCAGTAGAAAGGGACAAGGATGAGGAAACTGCTGATCTGTGTATGTAAAGTGATTTCAACTTAAGGCATTCTTTTTGAGTAAATTGAAGGTGAAAGGGACTAAACGGTTACCACATAGTACATCATTTTGAATCCCACCAAAAAAAAACACCCAGTTCCATACATTTTGACCATGTAGGTATTGCATTTTTGTAGGACACAGTTGTCTTTTATTAGTAACCGACGAAAAATGTCTAGACATTTTTTCAGAATGACGTACTGAATACCTAGTAACCGTTTTAGTGATGGTGTCTCTTCGAACCTGTATGTTGCTCCTATTCAACTCACTGTAGGCCTACCATGTCTGTTAAGGTTATAATTATGTAACATTAATACTTATTTTATTTAAATTTCTCAGGTAACAACCACTGACGACCCAGTAATCCGACGGCTCAGTAAGACTGTCGGCACGGTGTACGCCACCGACGCTATTCTGGCGACAATCATGTGCTGCACCCGCTCCAACTATTCCTGGGATATTGTTATTGAGAAGATTGGTATGAATACTTTTCCTGTAAAGCACCAAATGAAAGCACGGTTGGCGCAGTGGCGAAGCGATTGACTGCTGCGCTGCGTGTTGCGGGTTCGATCCCCGCACTGAGGAAATATTTGTAAGGCCTACAGATAGTTTTTCCGGTTCTGTCCGTTTGTGTGTGTAAGTTTTAATGTTTGTAAACGCACCCACGATACAGGAGAAAATCCTAGAGTGGGACAATTTTTAAAAAAAAAATGTATAGGCAAGAATGCAAAGCAAAATGCCTGCAGAGCATGCCACTTCAAAATTACTCCATTGGGACTTGCAATCCATTTCTTTCTCTTATGAAACCTTTCTTGATTACATATCAAGGTTATGTCCTGTATAACTTTCTACCTGATGGGACACAGATATTCTCTGTGCGAGGGAATGGGCTATAATTCCATTTCATTTGTATGTTTCCTTCCTTTTTGTATCTCCTGAAAGTATAAATTGTCATCTTAACAAATTTTCTAGAAAAGAGTTTGGTAAAATAAAAACATACTGGGTTTATTTGGCGCATCTGTGAGAAAGTAGTTATTCTGTAATGTGTGCCTTATTCTGGGTCATTACTTATTTTCTTTCTTTCTAAATACAGCATAATTTATAAAATATATACTAAATTGTCAAGGTGACAAGCTGTTCTTCGACAAGCGCGACAACACGGAGTTCGATTTGCTGACTGTGAACGAGACATCTGTGGAACCGCCCACCGACGACGGCAACTCCATCAACTCGCCGCGCAACCTCGCGCTTGAAGCAACCTTCATCAACCACAACTTTAGCCAGCAGGTTAGCATGCTCATATAGTTAAACTTGCTGACTGAACGAGATGTCTGTGGAGCCGCCCACTGACGATGCAACTCGATCAACTCGCCGCGCAACCTGTCGCTAGAAGCAAGCTTCATCAACCACAAGTTTAGCCAGCAGGTTAGCGAGTTCATACAGTTATACTTGCTGTCTGAACGAGATGTCTGTGGAGGCGGCTCCACAGCGGCGGCAAATTGATGGAGTTGCCGTCGTCAGTGCCGCCACTGACGACGGCAACTCAATCAAATCATCAATTTGCCGCGCAACCTTGCGCTTCAGTAACCAAAACTTAACACATAATTATACTATGCGGCGAGTTCTCCCCTACATCGGTTTCGCCTCAAAAAAGGTCGCGCCAATTGGATTAGATCTATACTAATGTAAATCCTGCAATCGCGAAGAATAGGTACTGTTTTGTCTCAATCATTCATGCTGATGCCAAACTTGGTTGCTGTATGTTTCTATGAAAAAATGAGTTGGAAACGAGAGTTGAAACAAGAGAAGAGAGAAGACAAGAGACAAGAGAGTTCAAACGTTGAGTTGTTGGTGAATTACTCATTTACTTCATTAGACTGAAATTCACGAACCCATAAAACGGCTAGCAGTTGCCGCTACCAAAAGCACAACCATCCGTTGCTAAAGGTTAAAAGGGTCAATAGTCCAGAGGTTAGTGTTAGTTTACCTGTATCTCAGTATTTATTCTCTTATACCGAATTCCGCAACTATTATCATTGAAAGCTCATCTTCATCATCTTCCTGCCCTTATCCCATTCTACTTAGGGTTGTCGCAACGTTATTTTCTTCCATTCTCTTCTGTCATGGCATCTCCTTTCTCTTTCATATCATTCCTCACACAAGACATCCTTCATTGAAAGCAACTCAATTTGAATAAATTGTTATCATTCGAGGCTCTCTACCAAGACGAGACTAATTACATAAACAACGTCCTCGCCGTCGCGACTTGTTGACATTTGTTCCGGCTATGTGATGTCTATGTAGTATTTTACACTTAAGCCAGACCTTGACTTGTAATAATATTTTAGAAATTAATAACTAAAACAATCGATTAAGATCACAAGTATATGGCAAAGTTTTTCTGAATTGAAAAGGTAAAAGTCCCAAGTTCCAGACGTTTGCAACACAGCCGCCAAAATAAAATGGAACAGGAGCAAGCCTAAGGCCGCAAATTCGGAACGGCGGCGGCGCGTTGTTTTGAGCGTGCACGCTCGACTTCTGAACGTATGGATTTCTCTCTTGGTGTATTCGTAGCAGCGTTTCTAGCGTGTAGTTAAGCGGCGTGATCAGTGTTTTGGCGTTTTGACGAGCGTTTACATTTCATTACATTTCTTCTTTGACACAATCCTATGTTTGAACAATGGATGACTTGAAAGCCATAACTCCGGCCGTGATTGCACTTCGCCACTTCGCTAATTATCATTTCTAATGATATTATGTTGACATTAATTTTATCCCGTAAGGATCGCATTCGTAGATTAAACAAACAACAACAATTATACACGAATGTCTCGTAATATCGTTCCTTTGACGTGATGACACTTTCCCTAGAATGGCGGCCTATGATTGGTCAACGTACTTGGACGCCCCGCTCGCACGCACGCTCTAGCGAAAACTAGTTGCGTGCACGCTGGATCGCTCCGCTGCACGCCCCGCCGTTCTGAATTTGCGGCCAAAGTGGCAACAGATTGGGTTCCAAACACCAGAATCCGGTGACGCGGTAGCCCCAGAATGAGACGAGCTGATATCTTACCAAAAAGTTTGGGCTCAAATAGCCAAAGCGAAAGATAAATGGAAAGAAGGAATGAGGATTTTGGCCTGCAGTAGAACAAAAGACGCTCATAAAAAAAAACATGCCTAAAATTATGCTCTTTTACCAATGTTGTATCTAACACAATGCTCCCAATACAGGTATTGAAGAATGGCGCCAACGAAACTAAGTACAAGTTCTCGGAGGCGAATCCGTTCGTGTCTGAAGAGGAGGAGGGTGAAGTCGCCTCCGTGGGGTACCGCTACCGCAAGTGGAACCTCAATAATGGTGTGGTGAGTTACATTTTATCTTTATTCACTATTTTAAAATCGACCTCTATAACATGAGACTATCCATGGAATTACTACTACCATAGATGGTAGCAGCATAAAGACAGAAGTGGTGTAATGTGGAAGTGGCTGTATTGCATTGAGAGTATAATAATGAACTATGACAAGGATGATTGCCAGTTATTTATCTACACTTACTAGATAAAACGCAGGCCATTTTAAACCAAAACAAACTGTGAACCAAGTTATTTATCCATCATTCTTGGAAGATGTCTTAATAACATTCAATCATTCATAATACTTTCCTAAAGAGAAAATTCTAGAACCCTGAACCCAATAAACTTTTAATTCCAGACGCTAGTCGCCCGATGCGAGCACGATGCCGTAATGCAAGGTCCTCAGAACGAGACCCAATTCCTGAGCATCAAAGCTCTGAACGAGTGGGACTCGAAGCTGGCCAATGGAGTGGAGTGGCGTCAGAAACTGGACACCCAGCGCGGTGCCGTACTCGCCAATGAACTGAGGAACAACTCCTGCAAACTTGCTAAGTGGACCGTGCAGGTAAGATTTGGAGCGTTTATCTTTATCTGTTTAAACACAAGTTTCTGTGGCGGTTTTCACTAACACCTAAAGACATGTAAATAAATACCTAAATGAACAAACTGTGAAAATTGCAACACTCGGCGGTCTGCCAGTTTCAAAATCCAACACAGGCATTTTATTTACACTTTAATTCAGGTATCGCCGTGTGTTTACGCGTTTTTAAGTCAGCTGTAACAACTGAAGTACAATTTACAATTACCAGAGCTGAACTACTTTTACTTGTTGCCGAAAACCGATTACTATCACGCAGATAGTACAGTACAAGTCTGATACTCCCTTCCGCTCCGCCCAGAGCAGGAGGGGTCATTTGATAATTTTACATCCGTAAAAAAAATGGCCTACTGGTTAGTACCTCTATACTCTCTGCTACTATCAACAGGTTAATTATTCCACTTAAAAACTGTTCTCAAATACTTATAAATACGCCTAGATTACCTTATTATTTATATCCTCATCCCCCTACACAGAACTACACTAGATTTCAACAAGGAAATCAAACATCATTCGTAGACCTGGTATTGGCAAATGATCATTTACTCATAGCTAGCGTAGACCCCGAGGCCCGCAGGTATAGGTAAACTACCAAACACTATAACCACCGTTTCTCTCCCCAGGCCCTGCTCGCCGGCTCCGACCAGATCAAGTTCGGCTACGTGTCCCGTTCCCAAGTGCGCGACAACTCGCGCCACGTCATCCTCGGCACGCAACAGTTCAAGCCGCACGAGTTCGCCGCGCAAATCAACCTGTCTATGGACAACGCGTGGGGTATCCTACGGTGCATCATCGATATTTGCATGAAGCAGAAGGATGGTGAGTACTCATCTTCTGCTTATCCTGTTGATGGCAATCGATCGACTGCTGTGTTGCGTGTCGCTGGTTAGATTCCCGCCCTAATATTTGTATGGCCTATACATAGTTGTTTGCCGGTCTGGCTGTTTGTGTATGTGAGTCTAAATGTTTGCAAAAACCACCCACGCTACAAAATTAAATTCACGCTAGTGCCAGAACTTAAATGGAGTTAGCGTTCACAAACTGCCATAAGTTTCTGTAATGAACAAACAACAGGACACAATTTTACGTGCCTCATCGTTTGTGGTACAGCACCACATGCAAACATAATATTAGTAGAAGTTGAGCTTCTTTTTGGACCGACCGAGTGGTTCCAAGAGTTGCAAACACGATGGAACCTTCCATCGTGTTCGCAACTCTTAACTGATTGTGTTTAGAAGAACAGCTGCTAAAGAGTCAAAACCGATCGCACACGTGTCTCAAAAGCGAGGTTTTATATATTTATTTTATGCTAAGTTAGACCACTAAGTTAGCCAATGAGTCAATTTCGTAATACAAAACTTGAGTACGCAACTAAGAGCCTGACAAGCCCAGAAATAAGAGGCCAATACATTTTGTATACAAGCACACAATTTTAGGCACATCAGTCCACCTGTACCAGGGTACAGGTGGACTGATGCAAGAAAGAAGATGCCTAAAATTGTGTCGTTGTCCCCTGGCTCGTTGGATCCACTTTCACGCTTCATATAAACATGCTCTTATCCTATATCTAGTGTAGTCGCATTCGAAACAAGTTTTAAACCAATGTTCTCATTTTCCAGGTAAATACCTAATCATGAAGGACCCCAACAAGCCGCTGATCCGCCTATACGACATCCCCGACAACACGTTCGAATCGGACGCGTCAGAGGAGAGCGGCGACGAACAAGCCGACACCCCATTCGCCCCACTCTACTCCTACGGGAACACCAAGAGGATTTAGAACAAATACAACACAAACGTTGTGCTTTAAAGACATTACGTGTACTTCAAGGTTACCTCTTGTACTTCAAGGTCATCTCTGTACTCTAAGGTCATCTCTTTCACTCCCAAGGTCATACTTATTATTGTATAGCTGGTATTCTGCAGTAGCCTCTTACATCTTCCGATTGCGTGGCAATCTGTATAAGGTTGCCATAATAATATAAGGTTTCAGGTAATCAGTATGTATTTAATATTTTTATTCAGCCGAATACAATTTTATAGTCACATTTTCGTTTTTTTTGGCCTAAATTCTTTGGTAACAGTCTTTTTGAAGGTAAATAAATAGTTTAAACAAAGGTAACCCTCAACATAAGTTTGGAAGACTTTATAAGTAATCTAAACACTAGTTTTACACTTGCTTGTTTCAACATTAAATATCTCTTTGTTACGTAAAAAATTGTACTATCAGCTTACACAAGTAATACCAACGTGTTAAATATTTTAACAATAATATTCTTAAAAAATAAATGCTTACAATATACAAAAAAATAATGAAATGCCAGTTTTGGAGTGTAAAACTTTTCAAAATCATGACTAACTGGCAGCTTATTTAATTATTCTAGGCTTTTTCCACTTTTCCTGTATTGAGCTCTTCAGCTTCAGGCTGTTGTTCTTGAATATTATTTTGTACCTCTTCTAAAGTTTTCCCTTTCGTTTCTGGGACAAAGAAGTATATGAAGAACAGTCCCACATAGCCAACAACTGCGAACGACCAGAACACCATGTAATGGCCGCAAGCGTCCTTAACTTGTTGGTAACATTTTGTGACTAAGAAACTTAGGACACAAGCAAGCATAGTGGCTGTACTTGAAGCTACTCCTTTTACATTTACCGGGAACAATTCCGCTTGCAGTACATAAGGTAAATTCCCTACACCAACAGCATATAACACGTTAAAACTCAGAATTCCGAAGAGCGGCATCCATGAGATTGCATGCGACACTTCTGCGCTGACTTGGATATTATCTTGTAGGAAGAAATACAGGCCAACCACGGTCATAGCCAACGATACTCCGAGACAAGATATAAACAGGAGAATTCTTCGTCCGAACCATCTCGATAGGAATGTTGCACCAATTCCTGGAAACAACATTTACATTTATAAGTCTATCTAAAATGTTTAATGGCGAAAAGCGAAAGCAAAGCCACGCTTAATTTATTTACTTTCAGCTATATTCTAACGTACGCAATGCTGATATTTGATTGACATTAAGAGAGGCGCTTCGGCAGGTGCGCCTTTACCTTGACAGTAATAATTTGTCTAAAATTACCTGCGCCTAACTGCACAAATCCATATACTATACTAGCGATCGGTCCCGATACAAAGTTACTGTGTCTGAAGATCGGCTCCAAGTACGACTGGATGACAAGAATGCCAGTCATGTACTGCAGTAGTTTCAACCCTGGAAACAAAATAATTTGTAAGATGGAAATCTATCTATATACATATATACAGGGTGTAACGGAAAGGGTATATACATACTTAAGGGTGTGCTACAGACCATCAAACTGAACATGTTTCTCCATAAACAAACATCATAAGAGCAAAAAAAATATCAGCTGCCCCATACATTTCGGTCAAATAGGTATTGAAACTTTGTATGGGGTAGCGGATAATTTTTCACTATTACGATGTTTGTCCGATGGAGAAACATGTTCAGTTTGATGGTCTGTAGCACACCCTTAAGTATGTATATACCCTTTCCGTTACACCCTGTATACATATGTAGCAATCAATTGTGGTTTGTGGGTCTCGCTAAAACTCGAGAACGGCTGGGCCGATTTGGCCGATTTTTGTTTTGAAATGTTTGTCGTAGTCCCGGGAAGGTTTAAAAGGTGTGAAAGGTAGGGTAGGTAGGTAGTTAGGTATGAAAAAGTGCATTGCAACGCTTGCCGGGTACAGCTAGTATTTAATAAAAACGCTAATGAGTCTCAGTTTTCGTCTGCTTTTCAAGTGTATTTTTGCAATTCGATCATTGTGTGCTATACTGGCTGCAAATTAACACGACGGAAAGGATAAAGAGTTGAACTGTTTTATAGCAGTTTCTTTCACATCATGATAACAGCATTTTTTTAAGTAGAACAGCATCTATCAGTTTTTTTAAGTAGACTTTGTCCTCATTATTTAGATAAAACTGATAAATTTCGTATCTCGAAGTGACAAATGTATTTCTATCGTTGTCTGTTACCGAAACTGCCTCTAAGTCAACATAGATAAGTTAGCTAAATATAAATACAAGGATGGGAGTTTGCATTGACAATGTGTACATTATGTTATTAGCAGAAACATAAATTAATTACACAACGCATACACACAACTTAATTTATTATACCCATATATTTAAGCATAAATAGTATAAAGTATGTACTAACCCCTCTACAGCCCGGCCGAGTACGCCACGCGCCAGGGGGGGTAACTACTTAATGACGCTGTCTGTATCGAATAAAATCTCTAAATTCGTTTGTCCTCACCTAAACCACAGGACGGATCGAGCTAAAATTTGGCATATATGAGATAGCTATTATGACGTGATTTTGGAAAATTCAACCCCGTTACGCGTGAAATTGGGTTTAAAAGTTTGTATGAAAGCACTTTCAACACCGAGATAAGCCGGGGCGGGACAGCTAGTAAGCAATAATTCAACTGTAAGAAAAGTATGTTACTGAGCCGACTCAAACTGCAGACAACCGCACAACTTTGAGACGCATCGATAGATGACGAAAAGGTACCTACGGTAAAATTTGGAACCTAGCCGATTATAAATTACTAGCTGTCCGGCGCAACTTCGTTTGCGTCACATTTTCCCCGTTTTCGCAACATTTTTCATTGCTGCTCCACTCCTATTGGTCGTAGCGTGATGATATTATAGCCTATAGCCTTCCTCGATAAATGGGCTATCTAACACTGAAAGAATTTTTCAAATCGGACCAGTAGTTTCGGAGCCTATTCAATGCAAACAAACAAACAATCAATCAAAATCTTTCCTCTTTTAAGACATAAGTGTGCGGAACAAATGAAAATTTAGAAGTTAAATAGACATGCGACAAGCTACAGTACTTGCCTATCTATCGCTCTATCGACAAAATCAACAATTTTCATGGATTAGCAACTCGTTTATTGATGCTGATCTCATCTGCACCTACCTATCGCACAGCTGATCGGGTTATCGCTCTGTGCCAAAGGTCGGGTCAGAGAAAAGGTAGATTGTTTATTATATGCCTATAGGCTGGCATCCTGTCGCACCTATTGAATTTATAGTGTTATGGCTATGTACTTGTTTCCGTTATCGGAACAGCTGCCGTTAAATCATTATACAGGGTAGATGGATTACCGCCGCGAAAACGCTTACCACGTACTCGGTACATCACCACTCCCCTCCACATTTAAAATTTTTCATAGTTACTTTAAAAAAAAATGCTGTTTTATACATTTTGGCCGTCGGGTATCAGAGTTTTGTAGGAAGCAGCCGTAAAAAAAAACAGCTGAGAAAAATAAATTTAATGAGCTATAAAAAAGAAAGATGATGGGTGAATTTGAGAAACTTCTTTTTTTGAAGTCAGAAAAAACTTAAAGGCGCCGTATCTACGTAGCTGAGAGTTGAAGATTGTCTGCAGTGTTACTGTGTCATGAGTTCGATTCGCTTACAGGAAAAAGTACCTTAAAACGAGTACCTACCTACAACAACACAGGAGAAAGTCTAAGTGTATATAAAATAAAACATTGTGATAGTAATAACTCGGACATACCTTAATTATGTAGGTATTTGATGAGATTGTACGTACACTTAGTACTGCGCTACACATACTACCCTCCTATTACTAAGCGTTTGAAATAACGATGGGTAGGTACTTACAATTTTAAGCAATTAAAAGTTTAGACGTTCAAACGGTGCCTAGTTTTCAGCCTATTCGGAACTTAATGATTCCAAAAATCCTTCTGTCTTAAAAATCGTACAAAGAACGTTTTGGTCAATGCTTGCACAAATCGAAATAGTTACTACAGAGCAACATGTCCCATGGCAAGAAGTAACACCTCAAAATAAACGCGAGGTGGTTTAAAATAAAGAGTGAATGTAGTGTGTACTTAATGGGTACTTACATATTTACCTGTCACTATGTATACAGCTTTCCTATATCTCATGTTAGTTAGCAGTTCCTTGAGAGTCGTCTTGTTTTCCATACTTTCTCTTACATGAGCTCGCATTACCCTCATCTGGTCTTCTATCAGCTGAAACACAGGAAGAAGAATGTCAAGAATGACAGAAATATTACAATTTCCGTGCGTTTTCCATTTCGGCGTACAATTAGTAAGCTCTACTCTATCGATCTACATGAACCAGAGCATGAAAGTATTCGCTTGGACTTTAGCCTCGTGGGCAGATAATGCAATGTTTGACTTTTAACTGCTGTTGATTCCAGGTAATCTCTCATTCAGATTGTACAAGATTAGGAAAACTGAATGATCACGCAATAACATTAAAAAGATCATCCAATAGAATTGTTTTGTTCTTCTAATCTTCACCAGAAATGGCAATACACTTTAGCATTTAAATTGACTTTACAAAATTGTGGTCTTATGCAATCGGCAGGTAAGAAATCTAGATATCTATGCCAGTATGATTATTATTTGGTGAGTTACGTCGGGTGGGCACGGATCGTCACTCATTGGACACCTGATGGAGGAAATCGCTGCTGAAGTAGACCGCGGTGAAGGTGGTGTAACGATCTGATCTTGTTTGAGGGGCGAACATAGCCAGAGATCGCACAAGATAGAGAGGTTTGGAAGGAAAAAGGGGAGGCCTTTGCCTGCTTTGCAATAGGACACTTGACAGGCTAGCAAAAAAAGCAATTTCTGTCCATGTTCCCGAAATAACTCTTAGACAGAAGGCTTGGGACATTAAGCAATACTCACTCTTTCATCCTGATTGCCCTTAAGTCTCATGAACTCTGTCTTCGCCGCCTCGACTCTCCCATCCTTCAGATGATAATAAGGAGACTCCGGTATCCACAAACACAGCAAAACGTAACATATAGGTATGATCATTATAATGCAGTTCAGGGTTGTGTAGGAGACGAAGGGCCCGACACTGTAGACCGTCAGACTGCCTAGGTTGTTCATGACTTGAACTGTCATCCCTAATGCGCCTCGGATTTCCTTATCAGCTATTTCTGTTACGTATATCATAGTTACCTGAAAGAAGGACATGGAAATATAACCAGAAGATTTTGTGCCTAGGTACCTACAGATAGGTGATATTTACAAAGAATCGTGCTTTAAAATGGTTATCGCTTTCCAAGCGTTAATTTTTTATTGTATTAATCCATTACGAATCTGATGTTAAGAACCGATTGCGAACCAAAATGCCTAAGAAATAAATAGCTTAACTATCATCTCACCACAGCTATGATACCAGTCGCTAGTCCCATCAGAAACCTGGCCACATACATCAGCTCAGGTAAGCTCGTATTCAGAAGGATAACCTGGAAATATGACCGTGATAAGACGTCAACATAAATATGATGGTTTATTTAACTATCGTGGTTGTTACTATCTAAACATATTCAAGGTAACTACCTATTTAATTATAAAGGAACTAAAACTTGTAGCCGAGTACAAACATTACAAGAGGACAAATACTGAATGTTTGCAAAATTAGCCGTGCCTCGCGGTTTCACCCGCCGCTCTGCAACAATTGGCCTGTCAAACGTAAAAAGGTTATTTCAAATACGACTGTTAGTTCCAGAGATTATTACGTTCGAACAAACAAACGAACATTATTAAATAATATAAAGAAAGGACACTTGAATTAATTATACCAAATCTGGGTAGTTAAATAAGCTAGAGATTATCTAAGCTATATATTATTAGATTATCCTACTAGTAGTTTGAATAAAAAGGTCCCAATAAATATAAATGGTAGTCAATAAGAGTATTAGTGTCTTATTCATGTATGAACGTACCGCACCTATGAGCGCCGGGACGGCTGACCCGAAGAATGTGTGCCGACGTCCAGTCTTCTCGTTTAACACCTGCCCGAAGTAGCAGCCGAGAAGCGCCCCTGCCGAGTGCAAGGACACCACCCACGATGTCTGCGTCTGTTCATTTACAGTGAACTCCAGTTTGTATGGCAAACAAAAGTTTCGCATCAAATTCATGGGAAATGTTGTACAACTTTTGTTTGCCATTAAGAGGGTTTTGGTGCTACAGTCTAAGCTTCTCTGGCTAAGACTGCAGACTGTCTGTGTGATACCTGCAACTAGCACCATTCCTTGTTGGATTGGATCGCGTGAGATCATCATCATCATAACATAACGCCTGTACGGGATGTAGGGGGAAGGGTTAGGCAGAGGTATATTTAGGTACCTCTGCCTAACCCCCCTGTGTGTAGTTTACAGTTAAAGGTAAAGGCTACAAAATGACAAATGACCCTACAGTTACTTAGTGGTCCTGCAGTCCGACACGGAAATGCAAAACTTATAATTTGTCAACTCAACTTCGATATTCCGTAAGTAATAGGTATATATTTTGTTTTAATTATATCAGTGTCGTGTATTGTGATAATGAGTACATTAGCCTTTACTATAAATATTTAATTTCATTCAGTGTTTACCAAATCGTCGAATTGAATGGCTGCCGACGAATGATATACACATATACCTACCTAAGTACCTAATCTCTTTTATATCGAATTATTGATTGATTTTCAACTGCTGCTGAGGGATTATTATTTATTTATCAAGTCTATTTTAATTACAACGGAAAACTATTTAATATCATCCTACTTTCTGATAATTGTTCATTTTCTTAGCTGCTCTACGCCGCGCTGGCATTGAAGAACTGCACTAAATTAGTAGATACTATACAGCTGTTTATCTGCCATTTATTAGATCGATTGCTAATTTACTTACATCAGTGATAACAACATTTGCTTCACCACTTTTGAACTTTGGAATTGCTGGCGACGACCACGCCAGAGTTGCTCCCGTGAATGTAAACGCGAACGCAGCTGTATTATAAAAAATAATTTTAGAACACTTCAAACTTGCTTATTTCAAAATTTCGCGCTATAAATGTTGTTTACTCACCGCTTACACCCGCCAAATATTGCACTTTTCTGTCTGGTTTTTCGGTCATTTCGTGTCTTTTTATAAACTTGGAAAAGGTAATTTAAACAAAAAAAAATATTTCTAAATGCCGCTAATGCGAAACAAGTAAAATTATTTATTATCTGAATAATAAAATACGAAGCACTACAACGGCCGCCTATCTCAACAATCAACTGTCAGGGTTGCGCCGACGGCGATGACGATCGGCACGGAGTATGACATAAGTGTGCGAGTAGGCGGGAATGCTGTTCAACTATGACTGAAATACTGAATCACAAACAAAGAAGAATATCTAGACGCGCTCGGTCTGGCACTGTTATGTTTACTCATTTTTTTATCGCATTCATCGAGACAAGAAAAATCCGCATTGGATTTTTAAGAAATACGGAATGTAACTGACCTCTTTTTATAGTATTTTGGTCTACCCTCATAATTATGATTTCTGCTGGCGCCAAATAAAGAACGTATGAAAGTTACACAATACCAATTTAAACTACAATAGATGTGAAGCAAAACCAGAAAATATTATTCTGGTGTGATTTACTTTTTCAATTTAACTACTCTATTAAACAATTTCATGAAACTCCTATGAAATTGGATGGACAATTACAACAACAACAACATACGTTTATTTGCAGGCAGCCCAGCCCATGACTCACCGTCCACAGGCCCGTGACTACGGTACGGTGGCCCCCGAGCGACGCCCGGGGCGTCTCCCGCGCTTCCCATTCCCTCTCGCTCCGCACCATGGATTGGACCACTAAACACCTGACGTAAGAAATGGACGCCCGGCAATTTTTACGACTTTGGAAACAAATGTCTGATCAACAGTTGACTTAGGAAAATAAGTATAATTATAAGGAACCTCAATATCATTTCTATCGATTAATACCATTTTCAAGAGCACCCCACACAGTTATATATAATGTATGTTTTTTTTTAATATTTCACGTCATATTGGTGTAGCAGTTTATAGAAGGCACCTCCTCTCTAAATTTCAGCTGTGTGGTGATAATAGTCTTGAAGTAAAAATTCTGTGACATAAGGACGGACATACAGACAGACAAAAAGAACGAATTTATAAGGGTTCCCTAAAAATAAACAAAAACATAAGCTTAAACACTATAATTACAAAAAAACGAATGCAATCATTTTGGTTCAAAACCTTCTGGCATTTTTTCTATAACATTTCTTATCTGCATAGCAACAATAGGGTTATCTGTACTTATATCTGAAATTGTATACGGCTGCAACAGAACTACATTTCCTATAACTATTTTGTCTTCCAAATCTGTTACTGGCAGCAAGTTCATTTTGAACCATGATAAAAGTTTTGTTTTTCTTTTGACTATATCTTGTTTTGACTCTGCCTGTGTTTCCTTTTTCTGCGGTGGTATAATATTTGGAGGCCTTTCTTCAAAGGAAATGTCCACTACTGCATGACCAGGGATTATTACTGTTTTATAATCATCTTCTTGATGTACTGACAGGATAACACTGTAACAGATAGCATTCATAAATAATTATAATGGCAACTTAAAATATAAATTAACATTAGAAAAAGAAACTAAAACATTATCTCTGTAGACAAAATAACTTAAAATATTTTGCTTTTCCTTTTGCCCTTGCATGTATATTATATTTAGTTTTATTTTGTGACCAGGACTGTAAGTAGGTTGGGTTTCTACAGAATGTAGGTGTGAATTTTATTCAAAGCTAAACTATACAGTTTTGGCAGGTAGCATCATATCTAGAGAAGAATATGTACCATTACCCTGGAAATCTGTACAATGTTTTTGTATGAATGTAACCTTGAGCACAGCATAATATTAATTAAAGCAAGAAAATCTGATTTACCTGAATGTAAAAGGGTCAACTGAATGAATAAACCCAACATAGGAACAATTCTTAATAAGTTCAACTTTCGCATATTTATGTTGATTAATAATATCTAAAAACCTTCCCAAGTTGTTTTTCATGTGTGCGAGAGTAAATTTATTATTTTCGGCCTCTTCTTTAGCTTCGCTCATTTTTCAAGTGTTTTGATATTTATAGAGCAAGATGAATCTCGGCTTTCAATTATAAAATTTAAATAACTTTTTTTCTAGCTGTTTTCAGTGGAGAAAAGTGTAGGTACTTGACTTGATGAAATAGAAACTGAACTAGAAGCAAAGATTAAAAATACATAAACCAATAACTAGAAGTTTATAAATATATTAAAGCCAAACAAACAGACGGCCAAGTGGGACTGTCACTTGTCTAAATGTGTCACTGTCATCTTTATGGAACTGACATAATTATTGCAAAAAATGTGTTGCCAGTTAAAAGAATTTTAACTTTTTACAACGCTAAAAAAGAGATCCTTGTATGGGCACGACATGATCACGGCTATCCTCTAAACTATGAACATTTATTTAAAACGTGCAAGTTGTTTATTTTAATAGCCGATACATTTTGAATGGTGTATAAATGGTTGATAAATATTGAATTAATTATTCCGATGGATGGGCAGAGGAAGGCCAAAGAAAAGATGGATGGATGGTGTAACATAATAATTTCAGACGAGAACATTTTCTTGTTTCATACTCTTTAGAACGTGATTTTTAGGGTTCCGTAGCCGAATGGCAAAAAACGGAACCCTTATAGATTCGTCATGTCTGTCTGTCTGTCCGTCCGTATGTCACAGCCACTTTTTTCCTAAACTATAAGAACTATAGTGTTGAAACTTGGTAAGTAGATGTATTCTGTGAACCGCATTAAGATTTTCATACAAAAATAGAAAAAAAAATATATTTAGGGGTTTCCCATACTTAGAACTGAAAAAAAGAAAAGTGTGGGGTATCTATGGATAGGTCTTCATAAATGATATTGAGGTTTCTAGTATCATTTATTTCCAAACTGAATAGTTTGCGCTAGAGCCAATTCCAAAGTGGTAAAATGTGTGTCCCCCCCCCTCTAATTTCTAAAGTAAGAGGAGGAAAATTCTAAAAATATTTAAGATTGTAGAACGTAAAAAAAAACTATCAACGAAAATTGGTTTCAATCAGATATGATTTTTAGTTTTTGAGATATGGGACTTTTTCATCAAACTGCAGCAGTAACTTTGTTTTTCATAAACATACTATGAAAAACAAAGTTAGTTTTGCGGTTCAGTGGAAGTTTACTAACTAATACTACTAACTAATGAATGACAGTTCAAAATATTGTTAGTATATTTTTTGGGGCTATGGAACCCTGTGTGCGAGTAAGACTCGCACTTGGCCGGTTTTTAAGTTATCGGGTACTAGTTTCTTATTTGTTGTTGTTTATTTTTACAGCTCCAAGAAACCGAGAAATATTTGATATTATTTGAACTTGATACCTTCTCGCAATCCTGAGAAAAATAATCTTGACGGGTGGACTCTCAAGTTACCTCATAGTCTTGTGGATATTTTTTCTTGTTTGACGATGGAACAAATGAGAAAACTTTGCTTTTTAGCACACCATGAGCAAAAACCACATTTTATTACGGTGACGGTACCTCCAAGGTTGTTTCCAGGATTTCTATCAATTAAACACGTTACTTATGAATGCTTCACAAAACTATGATAACGTTTTTTTTTTCATTATCTCTTATATATCGATACAAAACCCAGTGCAAACGGGGTTGTGGAGGTCATTCAGCTGCATGCGCTAATACTGCAAGCCACCTCAATAAAGTAGGGAAAAGGCTAGGCAGATGATGATAGATTTATCGAGCTCACTGTACTTCAGCCGTAAAACGAATCTCTCCTTAAGAGAACATAGTTATATATGAGTTTTGGATTCGACTTGAGATAATAGTTTTGTTGTAAATTTTTAATTGTGTTACTTTAATTACGAACGTTGTTTTTTTATTTTTTATTAGTCTTTATTATTATTTTTGTTATTTCAAACACAATGTAAATTGTTTGTGAATAAAATTGAATTGAATTGAAATTGAATTGAACAAGAGGTAAATTCTAAATGAAATACCCACACACTAATAATTAGTGTCCGACCGAAGCTTCGGCTTCGGCCTCGGCTTCGGCCACCTTCGGCCAAAAAAGCACCTTCGGCCAAATCTTCGGCTTCGGCCAAAAATTTGCCGAAGGTTTGGCCGAAGCCGAAGGTTTGCTAGTTGTCAAAATTTGAAATTTACTGAACGATGCTAGAGCGAGACGGAGAGTGTGCAGAGCAGCAGAGTTTCGCCGCGCCGCCGCACCGGACCAAACGAATCGCAGTTAGTAAACTAAACGAGTCAAAACAAGTTTGAGAGCGCGTCTTAAAATTCTAATAAGTGTTTTGTTTTTAAATATTTCATATTTGTTATTACAACTTATTTTATTTATTACTGTGAGTAGTACCTGTGGTGATACGTTCATTATTGTGAGGCACTCTAAGAACTAAAAAACCGTAAGTATTGTCTGGTTTTAGACAATATATATCTGGTTTTAGACTATTTTATTACCTACTTGTATATGTTGGTCACTCGGCTCGTTATTGGGCTAAATCTCTAAAGCTCTCACAATATGTATCTAGTATATTCTGAGATCAAAGTAACTATCGTATTTCTCAAGGTCAATGACACCTTCGGCTTCGGCTTCGGCTTCGGCCGAAGGTTTTGGTGAATACCGATTAATCGGCTTCGACTTCGGCCAGAATTGCGCCTTCGGTCGGACACTACTAATAATAAACAATCAGGGTACTGGAGTTGTACAAGATTGATGCAACTCTACGCGCCTTTCTTGAGTCCTGTAGAGGGCAATGGAAGACGATCCTTCGATATCCAGGATGTCGACAGATTCGGGGAACTATGAGCCTGTATGGATTAAACGGGGAATATTTCAGGGCGACAGTCTGAGTCCATTTTGGTTCTGTCTAGCCCTGAATCCTCTAAGCACATTGCTGGAGGATTCAGGCCTAGGCTACCGGTTGAGGAGAGGTGGTCAGATCATATCTCACCTTCTCCTAATTTTCTTTTCTCTTCGCCTCTTTGCCCCTAACAAATTGCAACTGATGAAGCTACTGAAAGTAACTGAAACTTTCAGTAGCGCCATAAGGATGGAATTTGGTGTGGACAAATGTGCAGTCATGTATGTATAGCGAGGAGATATTTTGAAATCCGAGGGAATCCAACTCTCGGATTCCATACACCTCAGATCTCTCTCCTCATCCGAAAGCTATAAGTATTTGGGTATGTCCGAAGCGTTGGGCATTAACGTAGCTGACATGAAGCAGTCGTTGAGGGAGCGCTTCTTCGGTCGCCTGAAGAAGGTATTAAAGAGCCTTCTTTCAGGCGGAAACAAGGTGCGCGCCTTCAACGGTTGGGTCATGCCGGTTCTAATGTACTCTTTCGGCATACTCAAATGGACTCAGACCGAACTGGACGCCCTAGATAGGAGAGTCCGTACATTGCTGACCGCAAACCGGATGCATCACCCACGATCATCGGTGATGAGACTGTACACCCCGCGGAAGTGCGGGGGTCGAGGCTTTTTAAACGCGAAGACCCTCCCCAACCGCAAGGTGTGCAGCCTCAGAAAATATTTTTTTAAAGCCGAGGTGGGTATACACCGAGATGTGGTCGCAGTGGATAAGGTACTCACCCCGCTGTCCATGGCTAAAGAGAACTGGCGCAAACCTGTAGTACTTATTACCGATGACCGCAAGGAAGTATGGGAAGGCAAGGTGCTTCACGGGCGCTTCTACCAGGCTCTTCATGGGCCCGATGTAGATTTTCTAGCGTCCGTGTCCTGGCTACGATTCGGCGACCTCTTTGGGGAAACTGAAGGTTTTGTCTGTGCGATTATGGACGAAGTTATGCTGACGAACAACTACCGGAAACATATTATGAAGGACGGGACGGTGGGCGTGTGTCAGGCATGCCACCGTCCGGGTGAGTCCATCAGACATATTATTTCTGGTTGTTCTCGTCTGGCTAACGGCGAGTACTTACACAGGCATAACCAAGTAGCCAGGATTATTCACCAGCAGCTTGCCTTGAAATATGAACTTGTGGATTCTGAGGTACCGTACTACAAGTATGTGCCCGACCCAGTTCTCGAGAAAGACCATGTCACGCTGTACTGAGATCGGCCTATCATTACTGACGGGACTATTGTGGCCAATAAGCCTTGCATAGTGGTGATAGACCGATCAGCGCGCCGCGTAATGATAGTCGATGTTACCATCCCGCATGAGAACCTCGTGAAGGTTGAGAAAGAGAAACAAATAAAATGTCTCGACTTGGCACACGAGGTTGTCAGCATGTGGAATGTGAACTCTGCTATCATTGTGCCGATCGTCGTTATGGCCAATGGCCTGATGGCTTAAAAGCTTCGACGACCATCTGTCGAAGCTCTCACTTGGCAGTTCGATCAAGAGCCAGATTCAGAAGGCAGTACTCCTTGATACGGCCCGCATTGTGAAGAGGTTCCTGTCTCTGTTCCTCTCCCTAACCACCGGTAGCTTGGACCCTGCTCCCGATACAGGCGGATACCTGTTTTTTATATATTTTTAAATGTTTTTTTTTACCTTTTTTGTTTTTTAAGAAATATTTAAAAGTATATCAAATAAGATGTTTAATGAACAATCATACTATAATCAATCTTTAAATAGCATCACAATTCAAAACAATAAAAAGAAATAAAAATACGATATCATAAACGCACATTGATCTATGGTAATTAATTGATGCTTTCACTTACTGCCTTAAGCGAGCTCCACACTTTGGGCCCAATTTTGTCTCCAACGGCCCTCGTCCAATGTTTGTATCTAGAAAATAACATTGGCCCCAACGTTGGGGCGAGCGTTGGTAGTTGGCCGGTGCGTGTCGGTTTTATCAAAGGGATCTGTGGCAACACTGGCGTTCCGTCCAAAAATTGGTGATTTACTCAGTGAGTCTTGTTTACTTTTCTCTATGGTACTGTTGCAACACGCATCGAGTGTGTACGTCCAGCGAGAATGTAGTCCGCATACACAAAATCGTCACGCGCATGGACAAATGAAAAACTAATTGAATTTATATGCAGAATTGAATCTACCAGGCGCATCCAATATTATTGAACGCGTCTTGAAGATTTTCAGTAACAAATATAAATTATAATATACTCTCAGTACTGTAAATACGCTTAGAGCAATTTCGATTTCCGTTTCGGACATCTTCACATTGGCTCTGACGGGATAGAACTAGTATAGTAGCCAACGTGTGTACGCCTTTCTATTTGGTTCTAATTACCCGGCCAAACTTGAAAGTACATTGCATGTCTGACAGTTCGTTTATTGAACTATGAAATTGGGAAAACTCCATTGAGAGAAAACTCAGACAAGATGTGTTCCTACATTATTAATTATGGATAGAACAGATGAAAATGGTCTGAAGCAAATATGATTCGACTAAGGTATTTTATTTCCAATAAATGAGTACCTAGTCCACTTGCAAACCACGTTATGTTAAAAAAAACGTTTTTTTTTCCAATGGCGGCAATCGGTTGATGATTTAAAATACTAACGTCTGTGTTTAACAAAATCTGTCAAAAGTCGTTATGTTAGGAATAAAATGGAACAGAAAACTCAATACTCTTGCAAAAGTCGCTATGTCGATCGACAATCCACTTTCAAAAGTCTCTAAGTTATTGATAACTTGCATACAACGCTATGTTGCGTAGTGACTCGTGCAAACTCCGCCATCATGGGCCACTGGCCAGTACGCATGATACAGTCGAAGTGCACGCATGCATTACTTTGTTTATGTACTGCAGGCAAGATATTTTTGTGATAAAAATTATCATGCGAGTGTCTCATAAAACATTTCGGTGCAGATTGGGCTTCTAACAATGATCTGCACTTTTATAGTTTTCTTCAAGAAGAAAAATAATGAAACTTCCGTAGACGAAACTGATAGTGAAGAAACTTTAATGCAGGAAGAAATAGACGTAAGAGTGTAATTATTCCGTTTATTCATTAATATACATATTGTTTAAATTTTAAATATTTTTACAAAATGATAAGTGTAAAAAATAGTAGCCCACCGGTATCGGGAACAGGGTCCAAGCTACCGGCGATCAGGGCTCCAGAGAAAGGAACCTCCTAACGATACGAGCAGTGCCCAGGAGTACCGCTTTCTTAATCAAGCCCTTGATCCAGCTGCCTAACGAGAGCCTCATCAGATATTGGTCGAGTCGCTTGGCAGGTAGGCCATTGGCTGTTACGACTAACGGCACAATGATCGCTGAGTCAACATTCCACATGTCGACAACCTCGCGAGCCAACTGGATTTCCTTATCTTTCTCGGCTTTCACGAGGTTCTCGTCAAGTGGAACCGTTATGTCAACAATCATTGCGCGCCGCTCTGATCGATCCACCACCACTATATCAGGCTTATTGGCTACAATAGTTCTGTCAGTGATGATGGATTGATCCCAATACAGTGAGATATTGCCATTATCGAGAACTGGGTCGGGCACATACCTATAGTACGGCACTTCCGATTCCAAAAGGCTGTATTTCAGCGCAAGTTGCTGATGGATAATCCTGGCTACAAGGTTGTGTCTATGCAAGTATTCTCCGTTTCAAAACTGCCCATGTTGATTGAATACAACTGCAAAACTGTCTATGATTAAAGTACTTCTGCATAACTGTCTATGTTTAATTTAAAAATGCAAATTAAAAGATTATTGATGAACAGTGATTTCATTAAAACACACAAATGAATTTGATATGATCATACACTTACTTAATACGCAAATTAATGCACCTTTATATGTTAATTATAAGGATAAACATTTTTATCGGTTTTCTCGAAAATTTGCTACATTAACATAAAGTGGTTTGCAAGTGGACTACTCAAATGGTATCCCGTTTAAATCATAACTTGATTTATTACATTATAGGAAGTACTTACGGACGTCTGCAACGAAGGACATTGTGAAAAACGTTTGATACTGAATAATAATAAGTGGTTTTTATTCAACATCATCTGTTTTATTTATTTTTATGGTGTACAAACAATAAAGTATTTAAGTATCTATTTATCTGTCTTTCTTTATAGAGTGTCGATTTCGCCTTTGTGTTGGTTTTCAATGTTTTTTTCATCCTATGTATTTACATTGATTTCAATGGCGTGCTTAGGGGCTAACAATACGGCAACCCCATAAATCAAGCAGTTTGTTAAGTAACCCTAACATCGTTTGTTAGTACCATAAAGACAAACTAAGCATTTAGACTTGAATTAATGAAAGTACCGACTCTATATTATTACCTAAAATCCAAATAGATATGAGAAAGTATTTTGAAGCAATAGTTGCTAAAAGTATTCGCAAAAGCGAATGTCTCCCAACTTTCTTTTCAGTAAAATCATCAGTTACTATAGCCAGGGGTTAGCCGGGACAGATTTTTTTTTAAACATGAAGAGCATGTCCGTACTTATTAAAGTGTCGTTTCATTTTGAACACACCTCAAAAAGCATGTTGGTATTATATATTCTCTCATATACGTGTGTTTAGTAATTCATAAATTTTAGGTAGGTACAATCTGTTTTAATTTTTGGCATGTCATTGTAAATTCTACCGATGTTGAAATTTAGTAGGTCACATCACTAGTCTGAATAAAAGTGGTGATTTAACCTACGAATTTTCGAAATGTCGTCAGTATACTTGTCTTTCTCTAACATCAAAACGGCTCCAAAAGTCAAAATGAAGCAAATATATGAGTTCAGTTTCTATTTTTGCGCTCCGTCTATGCTTAGTTATCATTCTATCCTTACTGCTATGATTTCTTAACATGGCAACACCGGATCGCAATTTTCAGGATTACCCGCCATTTTCAACTTGTATTCGTAAAAATCATCCTTATTGCTTTCACGCTAAGGTCTAAAGCCTTAAACAAAAACTTTTATAAACATTACGTGCGGACGGAATGTGACTCCACGTCACCGAGTGCATTTATATACGGCGGTCGAGTGAGGCAGACACTTATTGAGTGTTTGTTGAGAGCGGCCATTGCATCGTGCAAAACCGCGCTTCTCTTCGGATTCCAGCTATTTTCTAAAATCCTTATAAGGTAAGGCTTTGATTTTATCATTGTTTACTTACTTGTAATGCAAAATATCTTTTGATATAGAAAGCATATTTGCATTGCATTGCATTGCATTATGACAAAATGGCGAGCCGGTCTGATCAATTCATTGTTATACGTCCTTCAAAATACAATCGATACGACTATACTTATAAATTGTGAATATCCATCCATTTTTATCAACCAAATGACGAACCGAAATCGCATTGGGTGTCAAGATAAAATAATAATTACGTATTCGGTACCTATTTTTGTCTGCCATTTAATGCTGCTTACGTTGAACTTTTTACTGAGAATTTAACCGACTTTTTAAAGTGTATTACAAATCTCTCCATCGATGACTAATTGCAATCGTTATCAGTTATTGTCACGAAACTACACTCGACATAATATTGGTTGAAAAAGATACTATACAATACAAAATTGCGATGAACTGCGATACGGAACCGACCCACTTGAATGGTTGTACGTAAAAATAAAGCCCAATGCTACTTTTACGATTTTAAGGCATATAGATATGTATTACGTTAAGGTACTTAAAACTTATGTAGGACCTCCAATTTACTGGCTGCATGCTTCTCTCTAGGTATCTGCATACATCTAGTAAGAAATCGATGATTCGGTATTTTTACGCCTATTTTTCTTGTGAACGCTAGATATACCGTGACTGTTTTATGAGGCAGCAAGACTATACTTAGGTATGTACCACCTACTTATTTTACAGTCGCTAGATAGTACGTAGAAACCTCTACAGATTCATTCAAAATACAAGTTCTTCCGGGACTATGTAGGTACAAACTACATGAAACTAGTAAGTAGGTACATACATTTACGAAAATATGAATAATGATGTCTTTTTTTTTCAAATTACGAATCCTATCTGATGGTTGTTCTTCATCCAGTACATTTATTTTACACTTAATCTTGATACTTGATCACCTGAGTTTCAAACTTTAATTCTGAGACAATTTATAGATGTTTGTACTGTCGTAAGTTTTTCCAAATAACGAAGACTTCATAGTACCTATACAAATAAAATGGTACAAAGGACAATGGCATTAATGGTATGTAATGGCAATGGTATAATAAGATGACCGAGTAAGAAACTTGTTCATCATATACCTATAGTTTTTCCCAAACTTGGTTGGGGTCGGCTTCCAGTCTAACCAGTAGGAATCAGTATTTTACATGAAGCGACTGCCTATCTGACCTCCACAACCCAGTAACTGGGTAATACGATACCCCTTGGTAAGACTACGTACGACGACGTAACGACTGTCAAAGCTCTACAAATGACAGCCGGGACCAACGGCTTATAGTGCTTTCTTAGGCACGGAGGAAACTCGGTACCTATGTAAAGATGGTCACCCATCCACGGACCAACCTCGGCAAGCACGACTTAACCTTGAAGATCGATCTGTGCGGCTGTTATTATTTAGCCACGAGCTCCTCTAAAAAACATGTTGTTCATCTTCTGTGCTTAATGCTTCTCACACTTAAACTGTCATTATGTAGGTATACTAACACTAGGTTTAAGGTATGTTACTAACACAGTCATCGGGTTTCTGTTATCCGATTGTTGAATAAAAAAAAACGTTACAGCAACGTCTCGTCGGTATGATCTATCCTGCCACCTATACGTAGGTATACACTCCCCTACTACACAGTACCTATAGTACGCACGACCAATCAAGCTAATCTCTAATTTTGCGGGAAGCTCATTCAAACCGAGGTTAGGTTATATTGGATATGTATGACTCGATCTGTCGCTGTGTGTACCGACACCATACGATAATGTTCTGAGAAGCAGTCTGAATGTTTACAAACAATTAAGATACTGGAACGAGTACCTACTCAATTTACATCTATTGTTTCGTAGAAACGTGCTACCGCGCCCTCTGACGGTCGACCACTAAGCAATAAAGTTCACAGGTTCGCAGACCTCACGTAGGTACCTCATCAAGATAGTTTGTTTGTACCTTGAAAAGTGTACTTAAACACTTTTTAGGGTTCCGTACCCAAAGGGTCAAACGGGACCGTATTACTGAGACTTCGCTGTCCGTCCGTCCGTCCGTCTGTCTGTCACCAGGCTGTATCTCATGAACCGTGATAGCTAGGAAGTTGAAATTTCTACAGATTATGTATTACTGTTGCTGATAAAACAACAAATACTAAAAACAGAATAAAATAAATATTTAAGGGGGGCTCCCATACAACGAAGTGACTTTTTTCTGGTTTTTAGGGTTCCGTAGCCGAATGGCAAAAAACGGAACCCATATAGATTCGTCATGTCTGTCTGTCTCTCCGTACGTATGTCACAGCCACTTTTTTCCGAAACTATAAGAACTATATACTGTTGAAACTTGGTAAGTAGATGTATTCTGTGAACCGCATTACGATTTTCACACATAAATAGAAAAAAAAAACATAAATTTTGGGGTTCCCCATACATAGAACTGAAAACCAAATGTTCTTTTTTCATCATTCCCATACGTGTTGGGTATCTATGGATAGGTCTTCAAAAATGATATTTAGGTTTCTAACACCATTTTTTTCTAAACTTAATAGTTTGCGCAAGAGCCACTTCCAAAGTGGTAAAATGTGTGTCCCCCCCCCCTCTAATTTCTAAAGTAAGAGGAGGAAAATTCTGAAAATATTTAGGATTGTCGAAGGTAAAAAAAACTATCAACGAAAATTGGTTTCAATAAGATATGATATTTAGTTTTTGAGATATGGGACTTTTTCATCAAACTGCAGCAGTAACTTTGTTTTTGATAAACATACTATGAAAAACCAATTTAGTTTTGCGGTTGAGTGGAAGTTTACTAACTAATACTACTAACTAATGAATGACAGTTCAAAATATTGTTTGGGGCTATGGAACCCTGTGTGCGAGTAAGACTCGCACTTGGCCGGTTTTTATAAATAATGGTACGGAACCCTTCGTGCGCAAGTCCGACTCGCACTTGGCCGGTTTTTTTTGCTATTTGTAGGTCAGAGTCTGGCTGTATGTTGAACTAAATCAACTATAATACGTATGTAGTTACAGGACCTTTAGGTACGGTATGACACGATTGAGGTATTTGCCTTTGGTCAGAATATGAATATGATATGACTGGTACCACTAACAAAGACTCTGTTATTTGGCTTCATATTCATTTTATCAGGCAAAGTAGTAGGTACATACAAAACAAAGAAAAGCATTATGTACATATCGTTGTATTATCATAACACTAATGACATTCTTTAATTGAAAGCTAATTAGCGATGGTCATCTTGTATCTACCTACATATATGTACGAGTTCAGTTAAATGTTGGAGCTACTCTTAGAAATTTATTTAATTTTTGTTTTAGACTATCACCTTCTATTATTATAGGATGATAGGACCTAAGCAGATAAGACTGACTAACTGCAACTGGATCATATTCTGTTATTCTTTGTTTTCAATTTGGCCTCACAACATATACGGAAAAAAATAGTACTTACTTTTCTAAACAAGACTTATTTACCAACCATCGTTAGGTAGGTACATAAGTATAATTTAACTTTGAACCAGTGATTCAGTAAACAAAGATAAATAAAAATAAATACAGGTCATCCGTAATATTTACGACTACAGAACATTTACGTAGCTACTTTATGTACTTTATTCTAAGTTTCTAACATAATACCTAATAGCTAACAATGTATGTTTATTTCTTTGCAGTAAAATACCGGTAACCAAAAATGGCGACAGCAAAGGGGAATAAAAAGTGAGTTCTTTTTTTTTTTTATTCAGCGTAATAGATGTCTGTGTAGTACCTGTAAATACCCGGCCATTGAGCTGGAGCATTGAGTTTATCGCTACATGCGAAAAATTATCCCATTAGTATTTCATCTTTTTCTATGTAGCTTCTATAACTACTTTTATTTTCTGATAATCTTTTACTCGTGGCTTCGCTCGCGTAGGTGGCAAAATCAGTTCAGCCTTCGAGGCTTGAAGGCGTGCAAATAAACATTAATATGAATGATATGCCAAAGACCAATGGAGCCCAGCATTGGACACTGGGTGTAAGTATATCAGACAGAAAACAAAACGTTGGGCAAAAGTCTCAACGCAATGGATGCTTAAGTAAAGATAGACGTCGTCCTCATCGCCGAGGCCGGCCCAGAAAGTGGTGGTGAGAGGTCCCGGACGCCTACTGTAAGGGCTGATACGAGGTGGCACACGAAACGGAACCTGGAAAGATATGGGGAGGCGTGAATCCTGGAATTGGACGATATTGAAGAAAAATTTTGGTACGATTTTTACGAGAAATTATTTTATTTCATCAGGGCCGGAGCAGTGGAAATGGATCTGCCTGAATGTCCAGTCTGTATGGAGACCATGAGCGCACCGATATTCCAGTGCCAATCAGGACACAGTCTTTGCAACTCCTGCACACAGAACCTGCTGCCGCCGATATGCCCTATCTGCCGCCAGAACCTCACGCAAATGAGGAACTGGCAGTTGGAAGAAATTATTGCTAAGGTAATTTTGTCTCTTTAAATCGGCAGGAGCTACCATGCAGCTTTAAAGCTATTACTTGAGTAGTTGAGCCACTGCTTTTCTCCAACTAAACGTACGAGTAAAGAGAGTGGTGAAACGCAGGGGGTTTGGGTGACTGCTCTGTTTGTATGTAATGAAACGGGCTGATTATCCTCTATAAGTCTATAATAACTAGATAGTAAACTGTATTGCTAGTAGCCGTTGAAACATGTACCTATTATTTCAACTTGATGATAAAAAGAGTGATAATTGTGGGTATAATATAAGAGTACCTACTTTTACTTAGCAGATAACTACATAGTTGAGCTTGAGAGTAATATGCGTACCTTCTTAATATTTGATAGTAACTTGGTTACACTTTGAAGACTACTACTCAGTACTTTGTAAATATTACTTTGAGAAAACCAAATTGGTGCGAAAAGGATACCGATTTAACTGTTCTAAGGTCTATATTTATACCCATACGTTAGAAACTTAACTAAGTACAGTTCTTTTTGAAGGCAGCTTGTATGAATGACATGACTCTTTATTCCGTTGCAAATTTTCGCTAGCGCAGAACAAGTAGCGAGTCTGTTAGATGCCCTCGTCACTACCTATATTCTATAACCACAACTCTTCGCCCCTTTATTTCATGACATCAATATATTTCAGGCAAAAGTGGGGTGTCCCAATAAGTCTTCCGGATGCGTCTACAACATGGTGTCAGTGGACTTGGAGGAACATATCAAGGAATGCATCTTCCGAGAAATGGACTGCCCGCTCGGTGTTGTGTTCGGAAAATGTTCCTGGACAGGTATATATTTTTTTTTATTATTGCCTAACCTCAGAGTTTTTCAGAGGTTTTATGCCAGCCATGGGCCTGTGACTTGGCTTTACATGCTGTCGAGAAATATTTTCCAGGCATGCTGGTTTGGTTTCCTCACGATGTTTTCCTTCACCGAACCATATGATAAGTACCTATACAATACGCACAAACATCCGAAAAATCACAGGTGCGTGCCTTGGGATCGAACTGATACCTATGACTTGGCAGTCCGATGGTCATACCACTAGGATATCACTGGTGATGGTAATACATATTAACAACAGTTCGGGAAATTTCACTATGAGAATCATAGATGATCATAATCAAAAGAGGTTAATTCAAAATTATTAGGCCTTCACTCACATTTTTTTATTCTTGTTTACAGGCAAACTTAAGGACATGATGGAACACTTCAAGGATCGTCATACCTCTCACTGCAACGTCGCCACTGACGAAGAAGTAGAACTTACCAACGTTGACATCAAAAATGATGACCGTCACTTTTACTTGGTGGCCCAAACCAAGTTCCTGTTTATCCTAACTGTGAAAATCGACACTCTCCAAAATATGGTGTATTGGACTATTCAGCACATTGGCAGCAAGAAAGCAGCACATGATCACATTTATGAGATACACGTCTTGAGCAGACAGAATCCTAGAAGGAAAGTCGTGTTCACGGAACATTGCTTCAATGACGCCATTAAGCCTGAAGAGATCTTCCGTCAAGGAAAATGTGCCGTTCTGCCTTTGGAAGTGTTGGTGCACTACATCAAGGACAAGAAATTGTCGTTCCGATTCTTCATCAAGCGGATCCCGCCACCACCGGCCAAGAATAAGAATGACAAGGGTGATGGCAAAAATGATAACAAGCCTCACCCAGGACCGGGTCCTAAAGGCCCCGGGCCTAAGGGACCTAAAAATGCAGAAGGTAAAAATAAGCAGAATGGAGCTGGGCCCCAGCCAAAGGGCAAAAAAGCACAGGCACAATCATAATTTCATGAAATTGCGCAACTATCCCACTCATTCGCATTAAATCGTCGAAAAATGGGATATTTTTTCTTCTTTACTTTCTATATTTTATATAGGTAACTAGATTGACTTGTTATTATGAGAAGGTCAACATTGGAGTTCAGTTCTCGTGATTACGTGCATCACATTAGAGCTTCATAATGATGCTACATTATTTCAAGTACGTAATGTGTGTATTAAATAAGGCGGCCGTTTCTTCTTTTTAAAAGATTGAGTTGCAGGAGTAGGTAGGCGCGCGGGGGGGTGTGTGCAGCCACACGGCCTCGCGTACCTACACCTTCATACTTGCCTGGGCTTGTCATCAAATATTCAGCAATGTTTTAATGAATTAGCAATATGTTCCGCAGTGATTGATATTGCATTAGTGAAACTGTAAAAAGTAAGCAAAAGCAGCATAGTATCAGATCGTGAAGACAACATCAAATAGTAGAACAGCCATTTTAAACAACACCAAAAAGTTATCCAATGATTCGTGGCCACTGCATAATATTGCAATTTCAAAGCTAATTGTCCGATTGTTCCTGTGGCCAGCAAGCAACATGACCCCAAAGTATCATGTGGCACGCTAACGTACTCTGAATATTTTAAAAAGCCAGTCGATCGTTTCTAAGAAGGACAATAAGCAGCCTGTGATTACGTCGAGCATAAAATAAAGAGGACCTCTATTTTATGTGCGCGAACGTGACATCCGATGAGTATTTTAGTCAAATGAAATACTCATATACATACACACGTATTTGACGAATGTAATATTTTTATATTATGAAGGCCTGTTGTGGTGCACGAAAAATGAGTTTTGGACTCTTATCAAGACCCAATCACTAACGATCATTGTAGTTACTTAAAAATGCTTTCTTTTTAAATTGTGTTAGTCTGTAGGGACCATAAATACGTAGGTCTTTTAGCAGTAGTTAGGATCGTATCGGTATACTTATAAGCATTTAAGTTAATATTTGTAATTGCTAAACACAGTTTAAGTGGTGTTATGTCTTTATTGGATCTCAAGGCGAACACGAAGTCTGAACTACAAAATTATTAGCGGTATTCGAATATGATCACAAGAGTCCTATAAAAATAGAAAACTCTTAATTTGAAAATACTTTTGGACACCAAAATTCGGGGCCCAGAAGCTAAAAGAAAGCTAATTCTATATCAGCTTACCTGTAGAACACAGGTGGTACACAATGTGTATGCTTCAGATAGTTTATACTTCAGTCTATAGGAAGCTTTTCAAATCTTCCCACACACTGAAGTAAATCAAATAATTATAATGTTTGGGCTGTCTGAAAGTGAAGGCTGATTTTGATTGTTGCAAACAAAAAACTGATTATTTTTATAAATGTATCACAATTTATGTAGAGGATTTAGTTTTTAGTACATTCATTTTGTTTCATTTAAATTACTATGTATGTATGATTATTTGAAAACTATTACACAAATAAATAATTGAATGTAAAATAACCTGTTTTCTTTTTGCCCTATTTACTATGTACCTGCACGCGTAGCATGACAGCTGTAGAAACGAGTTTTGGAAGAATAGACATAATGACACAATGAAAATGTGTCATTTTGTTGATTCTTCCGTCGACATAACCCGTTTCTACAGTGGCGATTCTACGCGTGCAGGACATGATCGCAGGAAGGATATTTGTACTCAAATAAAAGGAGCTCTTTTTATAGGGTTCCGTAGTCAACAAGGAACCCTTATAAAATGTGCGAGATGTAATGTCGTGATTAACGAAGTGTTAGCTTTCGTGTGTAATAAGCTGGACATAATGGACGAGGAAAGTCTGAGTCGGATTTGTGTTAGTGCCTTCTCTGACAGTGATATTGTGCAAGCATAAAACCTGCTATTTGAAGCAATAACAACAACTTCAAAACGCAATATTACAAGGAAGAAAGATGGGAAAAAGCTACGTGAGATCGAGGATATCATTAGTTTATTAAAAGTAACTCATCCTGATGACACGCCAGTTTTTGTTGCAAAAGATTTGCAAAAACTACCGCCAGTACTATTTGATCACGTAGACGTGACCAAACGTGTCCGTTTCAACCACGCGGCCACCTCATAATACTTGATGAAACTTTGCCAGGAATTAGTCCTAATTTGTTCCTATACACACCTCTTTTCGTGAATTTGTTCCAAAAAAAACCAAGGCGCTATGACCAAAAATAGTTGGCCGCTAGAACCGCCACTTGCCCTAGTCATCGCCCGTGATTACACAGAAACTATATGATGGAGATAGACCAATTATGCATCAAAAGAAAGGTCTTAATTTGTTCCATTTGTTTCAAAAATAAAAAACATCAAAAAGTAAATAAATGAAAAGTTATGCAATATTTAGTTTTCAGGTTATGAGTAGGTAGGTATCTCACCTTATATATCAAATTATTAGAAGCTAATGTGTATGGACAATTAGTCCCTAATTTGTTACAGCGAATAAAAAGAAAAAAATACTAGAAAGTAGGTTCAATGATTTGTTAGAGTCGATTTTAGTTGGCCGCTCGGACGGCAATATGCCTAAAATACAATGGCGTTTATCTCGTTATTAAAAGCAGGTTTAAGCTTAGTTATAGTACTAATTGACGGGTAACGTAACCTAGTTTGGATAAACATGGAGAATATAACTGCAGCATTCATATTTTAGAAGAAATTTACAAAAAATCTGTAGTATGAAACCGTATGAGAGTAGGGTGACCATGACTACATTGGTACGAAGGCATGTTTTTAATGTTGGACTCTGTTTGAACGAATATGCGGTTCGTTTTGCGGCCATTGTCTATTGTTCTTAATTCTTTAAAGTATTTACTGATTAAATTTTCGTTTCATTGACTTTCCACAGGTGTTTTATGATGGGAACGATTCCAGAAAAAGGATCTCTATTGTTTCCAAACTATTGTTAAAAATATTTGTCACAAGGGGTTTGAACGATTATTTTTTGTTGTGAATATAGTCATTACTGTGCTGAATTTTTAACTGTGTGCTCATACCTCGTACGTATTTAATTCCCGAGATTTACAAACTACTAAGTTACTGAGACAACTATCACTAAATCCAGAAGTGTCTAAGAGTGCTTAGCTATGAGTTGTGTCACTTATATGTTGGATTTGTTAATGTGGAACTCACCACCAAAAAGTATTGCAGAGGGATCCAAATGAACTGCGGTAAGTTAAATTTTTACTTTTTCATGATGACTTGAAGCAAGCCTGCTTTTGGCTGCTCCCAAACGAAAAAATCTCCTTTTGAAAATCTTATTATTTCTTTATTATTTTTTTTTTCTTTTTTTTTTCTTATTTTTTTTTTGGATTAAGAACAATAGACAATGGCCGCAAAACGAACCGCATATTCGTTCAAACAGAGTCCAACATTAAAAACATGCCTTCGTACCAATGTAATCATGGTCACCCTACTCTCATACGGTTTCATACTACAGATTTTTTGTAAATTTCTTCTAAAATATGAATGCTGCAGTTATATTCTCCATGTTTATCCAAACTAGGTTACGTTACCCGTCAATTAGTACTATAACTAAGCTTAAACCTGCTTTTAATAACGAGATAAACGCCATTGTATTTTAGGCATATTGCCGTCCGAGCGGCCAACTAAAATCGACTCTAACAAATCATTGAACCTACTTTCTAATATTTTTTTCTGTTTATTCGCTGTAACAAATTAGGGACTAATTGTCCATACACATTAGCTTCCAATAATTTGATATATAAGGTGAGATACCTACCTACTCATAACCTGAAAACTAAATATTGCATAACTTTTCATTTATTTACTTTTTGATGTTTTTTATTTTTGAAACAAATGGAACAAATTAAGACCTTTCTTTTGATGCATAATTCGTCTATCTCCATCATATAGTTTCTGTGTAATCACGGGCGATGACTACGGCAAGTGGCGGTTCTAGCGGCCAACTATTCTTGGTCATAGCGCCTTGGTTTTTTTTGGAACAAATTCACGAAAAGAGGTGTGTATAGGAACAAATTAGGACTAATTCCTGGCAAAGTTTCATCAAGTATTATGAGGTGGCCGCGTGGTTGAAACGGACACGACCAAACTGCTTAAGGATTTAACAAGGATGAGAAGTGAAATTGATGAGTTTAAATCGCAATACGTCTCTGCTAGTCAACTTGAACCTATCAAGCGTGATATCGCAGATTTGAAAAAAATTACGAGTGCAAAAAGTCCTTGTTATTCGTATGTCAACACAAAGCGAGGAGTTGGAAAACATATGATGGACAGTTGTGACTATGATAGCGGGCCGATGGGATTGCAACATGTTCCTATAATTAACAAAAGTCCTATTATTAACAAAAGCACATCAGATGAAAGGTCAATAGCTCAAAGTGAAACTATATCACCACCTACCCACTACTCGTCAATATCAGTTAATCAGAACATTCATAGCACAAATTTAATGAATGAGCAAAATAGGAATAAATCTAAAACCGATTTAGGCTCGCATCTGTGCATCGACAACAACACTGAGCAGGGGCATGCCGCAGCGTCGCAGAAAATTGACAATAACAATATTGCGAGGTACCCGGAACACACGGCTGCAGCGGTTGTCCAATCGTCTTCGGAGCCAAATGTTAAAACGCTTGCTCAAATTGTTAGTGAAGGTGAGTGGACCCTAGTACAGAAACAGAAAAGGAAAGTGAGAAATTGCTTTATCGGAAATATTGGAAAAGCTGTAATAGAACCCACGGACAAATTTAAGGCTGTCAATGAAAAAATAGTCCTATACATCTATAATGTGGATAAACAGGTGACACAGACTGACATTACAGAATATGTTGAAGAAAAGGCCAACACACATGTGGATATTGAGAAAATGATTATGAAGGTACCCAAAAGCTATAATGCATATAAGATTTCGGTTCCAAAACATAAATATGACGTGTTCATGAGGGATGATTTTTGGCCTGAAGGTATATCATACCGTAAATTTATAGACTTCTCTAAGAAGAAAACAGACAGAGAAAATGCTCTGAGAATGAACGATTACAAAATCTAAATGGATAATACAACATTAATAAGTTTCAATTGTAAATGTATTAAAAGATCTGTTGACTGTGTTAGACGTCTGTGTGTAGCGGCCGACATTATCGCGTTGCAAGAAACATGGCTTTTGCCGCATGATGTCGCCTTCCTAGGCGAAATCAACGATGATTTTGCTTTTACTGGCAATTCGGCAGTCGACACTTCGGCGGGAGTACTACGTGGAAGACCTTATGGAGGAGTGGCATTGTTGTGGAGGAAGAGCCTATTTCCATCTGTCACAGTAGTTACTTGCAATAACGTTCGCCTTGTAGCTATCAAGATAGTGTCGCAGGATCGCTCCGTACTAATATTCTCGGTATATATGCCTACGGACTCAAACGATAACGTCACTGAGTTTACGGAGTGTCTTAGTGAAATTAGTGCGATAATAGAAAGTAATAATGTGCAATCAGTGATCATACTCGGTGATTTTAACGCTCATCCCGGCGAGCTATTCGGTAATGAACTGTTAAGTTTCTGTGCGGAGCAGTGCTGGACCTGCGCAGATATGGACCTACTGCCGCGGGGTACGTACACTTTCGTGAGTGACGCGCACGGTTGCCACCGCTGGCTCGACCACTGTGTAGTGACCGACGCCGCGAGGCGTCTGCTCGTTAGTGCAACTGTGTTGTATGATACGTATTGGTCGGATCACATGCCAATACAATTACAATGTAATTTTAACATGATAACACCTACTATTGTAACACCTATTCCGATCAAAAACTGTATAATATGGGGTGAACGGGACGCTCGTGAGATAGATAAATATAAAGAAATATGTCACACTAAGTTAAGGGATATTAATTTTCCGGTAGAATTTAAAGAATGTGCTAGCGGGTTTTGTGCGAATGCGAATCACAAACCCATATTAGATAAAATGTACAAAAAGATTGTGTGTATACTTACCGAGGCTGCCCAATGTACCAGTAGCGTGGGTGCAGGAGGGGGAAGAAGGGTTAAACGTGTAGTCGGGTGGAATAGGCATGTTAAGCAGGCTCACGCGGATGCCCGGCTTGCTTTTCAAATCTGGAGTATGTCCGGTAAACCTACTTCTGGTCATGTGTTTAAACATATGTACGACACCAGAAAAGTCTTCAAATCAAAGTTAAGATGGTGTCAGAATAATCAAAACAAAATAAAAATGGATATATTAGCTGAACATCACAAAGCTAAAAACTTTTCAGGATTTTGGAAAAACACCAATAGATTGAATACGAGGCCGGGCGTCCCCGTGAGTGTGGCGGGGCAACATGAGCCTACCGCAATAGCAAACTTGTTTGTGGAACATTTTAAAGTGGAATCCTCTCTTGGTTCAGTATCGCAGGCGGTCGATGCTGAGGATAGTCTGATGGAGTTAAATGTCAGGTTTTCAGCGCAAGATGTCGCTACTGTTATTAAAAATATGGTTAGGGGCAAGTCTCCGGGGCATGACTACCTCAGCATCGAGCACCTGCAACATGCAGGAGTTCATCTGCCAAGGGTGCTGGCGATGTTCTTCTCGCTTTGCCTGAGCCACGCTCATCTGCCTAGTGATTTTATGAAAACTGTTGTTGTACCTATTGTGAAGGATAAGACTGGGGACACATCAGATCTCTCGAACTATAGGCCCATATCACTGGCTACTGTCATTGCCAAGGTGCTGGACAGTTTGCTCGATAAGCATATGGCGACCCGCATCGAATTGCATGATGCGCAGTTTGGGTTCAGACCTGGTCTCTCCACGGAAAGTGCCATACTGTCGCTGAAGCATACGGTACAGTATTACACGTCTAGGAAAACGCCAGTTAACGCGTGTTTCCTAGACCTTTCCAAAGCATTCGATCTGGTGTCTTACGACTTACTGTGGCAGAAACTGCTGAAATATACCACAGTGGATAGGGGTGTTATATCAATACTAAGGTACTGGTATAACAACCAGACCAATTGTGTGAGGTGGGCAGGCTCGTTATCGGATGTGTATAGGCTGGAGTGCGGAGTGAGACAGGGCGGCCTGACCTCCCCTCGTCTCTTCAGTCTGTACATAAACCGGTTGATCGTTGAGCTCAGCAACACTTATCAAGGTTGTTATGTAGACGGAATATGCGTCAACAATATTAGTTATGCTGACGATATGGTGTTGCTGAGCCCATCGATTAACTCAATGATGAGTCTGCTCATGATATGTGAAAGGTACGCGGAGGCCCATGGGCTCAGATACAATGTTAAGAAGAGTGAAGTACTGGTTTTCAAGGCAGGCACTAAAACTTACCCGATTGCACCACAGCTGAAACTTTGCGGAAGTCCCTTAAATCAGGTCACCTCTTTCAAGTATCTGGGCCACTGGGTTTCCGAAGACCTAAGAGACAGCCTGGATATTGAGCGTGAGCGCAGAGCGTTGTCTGTCCGCTGCAATATGTTGGCTCGTAGATTTGCAAAATGCTCGACTGACGTAAAAGCTACGCTGTTCTCGGCGTACTGTCAGTCGTTCTACACATGCAGTCTGTGGGTCAACTACACGCAGAGGGCATACAGCACTCTGCGCGTCCAGTATAACAACGCATTCAGGGTGTTGATGGGGTTGCCGCGCTACTGCAGTGCTTCCGGCATGTTCGCAGAAGCGGGCATAGATGGCTTTCACGCCATCATGCGCAAGCGATGTGCCTCCATCATGCGCAGGGTACGCGTCAGCCCCAACAGCATCCTGGGTACTATAGCGGACAGGTGGGACAGTGCCATATTGGGGCATTGGGTACGCCTACATGCCACTGTGGCGAATAATAAATAGTTGTTTTATTTTTCTGGTAGATGTAAGTACTAACAATAGTTTCTAAGTAGTGTGTTGTACTAACCAAATGGACTTGTGGTCTGAAATAAAAGAATTTTATTTTTATTTATTTTTTTATAGCTTCGCCATGTCCGTATGTCTGTCCGCGGTTTAGCTCAAAAACTATGGGTACTAGAAAGTTGTAATTTGGCATAAGTATACACGTTAATGACGCCGAAAAAGTGGTAAAATAATAAATAAAATATTTAAGGTACCTCCTCTACGTGTAAAGTGGGGATGATAATTTTTTCCCATAGTGTGGTATACTTTTATTCCCGGTTTACCCGTACGCCGTGTCCCCGTCCTACGGGGACAGAGGTACTTCTATTAAATATTTAACAATATTTCCCGTTGTCCCCGTTAGTATAGTTGAATAAATAAGAAAAAATATCCCGGTGTCCCCTTACGCCGTGTCCCCGTCCTACGGGAACAGCGGTACTTCAAAATATTTAAAAATACTTCCCGATGTCCCCGTTAATATAGTTGAATAAATAAGTAAAAATTATTGCCCACAGTCCCTGTTTTTTTCTTTTTTAACCGTCAACATACAAGTGTATGGAATATTGGTAGATTAGTCTTGGTACCCCTACCCGGTAGATTAATATAAAGGATTTAAAAATACTTCCCGTTGTCCCCGTAGACTGTCCCCGTTAATACAGTTGAATAAATAAGTAAAAGTTAGAAATACAATTTTGGCTTTTAGTTAGAGCATGGTACGAAACTATTTTAGGGGTATAAGGAACAGGGTGTAAAGTTCCTCATCCCCCGTAGAAAAGGGAAGATCCGAAGAAAGATCCTCCGACCAGACAGGTGTTGTGTCTAGTGGGCAACTCCCTGATAGTCTTCAAGTCGATGTAAACTTTGCTTGCGCGATGTAGGAAATTGATGTTAGTTCTTCCGTCGTGTCATATATGGCGCTGTAGTACTTTTTTGTAGTAAGTTGCTTTTTGTAGCCTTTGTAGGTCGCTACACTATCAGTCAGCGAATACGACCCGCACTTGGCTGTTATAAAAATTACGGAATTCTACACTGCGCGTGGCCCGACACGCACTTGACCGGTTTTTTTTTCCATAGCTATTTTAGTAATAATAGCCTATACGAGATAAATAAAACATTCAATTAAAATGTTTTGTTTTTGTATTGTGTAACAATAGTTATTGGAAATTAATTATGGCTTCATTCTTCTTTAGCTGTGATGTAGCAACAAATTATGTTAATAGGTACTTGTGTTACTTTGGTGTGTACAATAAAGTATCTATAGTATATTACTATAACACCCTTCAAACCTGTATCAGTACTCAGTATTATTCATATCTATGACCAAAGGTCTTTACAGCACAGACTGGTGACGGATGGATGCCCTGCATGATCACGTCAATGCCTGGGTGGTCAATTGAATACTGTACTTAATAAGATTTGCTTTACATAAAGCTGCCTAGTGGAAAGCAATCCTCTTGCTGTATAAAGGTAATGATGGCATTTAATACAGGGAATCTCATTGATTTAATCTTAATCACCAAATTAGTTGCAGTTAGGTGTAGAGTTCCATTGTCCAAACCGAAACAAGGTGATTGACTGTGTTTTTAGCTGACCACTTACCCACTGACTATCTAGCACAACACACATTAACACAATTCTGCGTCAATAAGCATGTTCACTCCCTCAATGGTGTATGAAGATTTTATTCCAAATTCAAACTACAAATTAAGTTTTTATGTTTTTATTTCCTTACAGCTAGAAGTCCACCATCAAGTTCATTTCTTGGCCTTGGCCTCACGTGTTGCTTTCCTTTCGGCGGCGCGGGCAAGCTGCTTTGCGGGTTTAAGGTTACCTTTTTTGCAGAACCTTTGGTTCCTCAGGAACTTGGGGTCCATCTGCAAAGAGCAGTTTAATTTACAATATATTCATTTGGACTTGTTTACAAGTTTGTTGGACAAGGACTAGCATATTCTAGACCAGTGTTTCCCAAACATTATTCTGCCATGGCCCAGTAAATGTCACACTTGGCCTTAGTGACCCAATCAATAGTTTAAAACCTCTTCCACCGCTAATTACATTAAGTAAAATATATCGGTATCTATTGTATTTTTTGCGAATGGAGCAATTTTTCTAAGGTGGACCGGTAAAAATGCCCAAGACATTTTACTTATGCATAAAGTTTTAATAAATGAATAGATATTTTACTACAACAAGGCAGAAATGCTGCAACCTGGTATTTAATTTTGATGGCTTGATACCAGGTCACTACCCACCAATTCAGAAACGCTGTTATAGAGATTTGCTCATTTAAACTTACACTAGGCCATGGGAAACACCTAGAGGAATGACTGGATACAAGGCTACAGTTGGATGCCAGCGTGCTAGGCTCCGCCGGGCTCATTACAAATCCAACAGTTCTATAGCACTTATGCTTTCATTTAGGCTAGAGTGTTGTGAAAAAAGGCATTGAGTAACTATAAAAATCATGGGAATAGTCCTGACTTTGCTGCTTTAAGCTAAATCAATTGTGTTTTCTATTCTTGCTTCAAATAAAATTGTATTGAGGTAAGTGCTCAACATTAAGATATTATCAGATAGCTGATTAACACAACAATGATATTCCATTAAACCATACACATGGTTACTTATTTTACCATATTATGTATTTAAAATGGTAAATGACGTGAAAATAGTGAGCTTAGAGGAACACTGTTATATTCTTTTGACAAGGCATCAAAAGCTTCTGAAAGTCGTGATTTCACAATAATTGGTAACACTTTAATAGTATTCAAAACCACATCCAGGTTTACAATTAGTTCAATCAACTTTTACAATGATACATAAAGTTAAAATGGGTGCTGTGTTTATTATTGTATTTAAGGTAGCTAATTTTACTTACGCCAAGGGTGGATTCGTGCCTCTGGTTCCTAGGCTTTTTGATGCCATTCCTGTGGGCTTTGCGGTCTGGAATAAAAGAAAATATCGTTGTATTCAACACGTAAACTTAACCACAAAACTAACTTTCGTCATCGCTTAAATCATGTATTAAAGTTACGATACCGTAAGAAAGACAAACAATACAATTTTTATAGATTATAATTAAATGTAAATCACCTCGGTTTCCTATAAAATAATATATAAGTACTCACTTTGGTTGTGATTTGTGTGATTCTTTGACTTTGCCATTGTGTCGAATTATGCGTTCTGTAAACGAAAATAAGTATTCAATTACAACAGTTATCACTCAGTTTCCTTGCGCGACGATCGAAACTTAACAAAATCAGTAAGATTTCTCAGATATATAATGAAATATTTCAAAAACTCAAAACACCAACCTAGAACAGCAAGAGAAAAAGACAAGAGGAAAACACAATCCGGTAGAATCTTTGGTTTTAAATTTTTACTGTCACTTAGCATTTTATTATTGCTGTCTCTGTCACACATAGCAAAAATTTAGTTTGCTTTCCTGCTGTCAGACAGCCAAGTCTCGAAAATCTTGAACCTGAAACGTTTCTGAAACTTCAAATGTTCCTTTTCACTTAGAAAGCTATCAATAAGGCGCTGGCGCTGGTTCACATTTGTACAATCTTATTTAAAGAAAGGTGTCTGAAATAGGAAAATCCTGAGGTACACATCACCTCTCGGGCTTAGAAATAAAACTTTTTTTTTTTTATAAGTCAATATAAAATATAGAATTGAAAGTTGAAAGTCAATAACGGAGCATGATTTCAATTTCGTGCTGTAATGTTTGTTTCTTTATATTTAATTGATTTATGAGATGAGATTGTGAATTTGAACCTTTTTTGAACGTGCATATTCATTGGTAACACCTAGGAAGTAGACTTTCCAAAATGGAAATATTGCTTGTTAGATTTTTCCTTAGAATAATGAAGCTTTTACATCACTTTTGTATTACTTGATCAACAAATGGATCAACTCCGCTAAAATAATTAAAGTCAAGAACTGAACTTAAAAACCTTCGTTTCAACACCCAAAAAAAAGTGAAATGACAGACTAGGGATGGGCAAGTGAAAAAAATGTATCGATATTTATCGAATCGATATTTTTAAACAGTATCGACAACTATCGAGTGAAAAATATCGATATATCGTCAATCTTCGAATGATCACGCTCGAATATTTGAAAACCACATTTTTTATGATTTTTAGACTCGATCAGCACTGTCCTCAAAATGGCGATGACCGTATTTATGTACTTGAAATTTATAAGGGTAAATTAAGAAACTTGCTTGCTATACAGAAGTTTTAATGGCATTGTATTATGTAATTTTTCTCCAACTCTCCTATTTAACCCACACTCATAGTATTTGATAATCAGAATATTAAATATTTATATAAATAATGAGGATGACAAATGATATAATTGCTAGCCCCTTTCGGGGTCGATACCAACCCAGTGGAAGTTTGCGCGACGAACCCATTTAGGGGCCCGTACCGAACTATATTTTTAATAGTATTAGTATTTCCGTGCACGCAGCCAGTCTTACTGTTATATTGCATTTCATAAAGATTGTGGCGGGAATTTTTAAAGATAACGATACGTGAGGAGCATGCATGGAGTATCTTATAACATTAAAACGAAACCAACTTGCGTTAAAAAAAATATCGAAATTGATACGAATTTGATACTATAAAATAAATATCGAATATCGATATATCGTGATTAAAAATATAGACGATATATTTCGATTATTGTACGGAAAAATATCGATATTTCGAAATTTTTTGCCCATCCCTATGACAGACGTCAAGTGACGACTCAAGAACAAGATTCGTTTCAGATTTAGAAACGTAAGAAACGTTGCATCTTTAGCCTGTAATTTATTTGGCTACTTTTTCTAGCAAACAAAGCTTTCGCATTTTTTGAGTTAGAGAACTCCATATGTTATGTTTAAAGTGTGATTATAGTAACCCGAACTTAGAAACATGTGTCGTGTTGTCTGGAGGTGTCTCGTCTTGTCAAGTGTTGAATAAATTTAATCGAAAGGAATTATTGCCGTATTTATCTTAGATTGACCATTTAAATTCTTAGCAAATCAAAATGGTAGTGTTGGATGGCGATTCCGGGGATGCCAAACCTATATCTTCCGAAGAAACTGAAAAAGAAGAAGTCAAATCGCCGAGACTTTTAACATTAGAAAGTATCCTTTGAATTTTAAATAAGAATTTATTTGTTGATCCTAATCTATTTCGAATATACATAGCCTGCTCTGATATTATTTTAATGCGACACCATAAGTTATCAACATCTTAATCCTCTTATCTTTTATGTCATAATATCTAACTTCAAGTTACTCCCTCAGTTTATGTATGTATGTATGTACCAACGCTTGCATTTTAACTTCATGCGAATAATTAATATGTATCTTAAACAAAACATGACCACATGATGACCTATGTTATTATGCTGTTGGACTCCACACCCTTTCGAGTATGCAGCCTTGATGTATCATGCAATATGTTACTCAACTACATACAACAGACAGAAGCAGTTTCAGTTACATAAAGTTCAGATTAACCAAACAGCACAGTGGTTTTAAATTTTTTAACAATCATGTTTTTTTATTAGCCAGAATACAATGCTAGAACTTCTTCAATGTTACTTGTGACTTGGACATTTAAATACATTATTATCTTCCTTGCCAGCCCAATAGATTTTAGATAATAATTTGCTGTCACCTATACATTGTCCAAAACTAAGTCCCTCTATGGTCGGTGTGACAGTGTGATAGTCACAGTGTAGTGTAGTGTGACAGTGTATTTTATTGTTTGTAAATTCTGCCACCATAATGACATGCCTTAACTACACAACCAGTCTTCCGGATCACTAAGGATGCTCAGCAGCAACATGGTCTTCGTCACGGTGACTTCCAGCGCTACCGAGGATATTGTTCAAGGCGCCTTAGGAGGCTGCGCAAAGTGCTCAAGATACCACAGGTTTGTGTATCTCCACATTAACCTAAAGAGATCATTTTTAGTTATAGGAGTACAATGCGAAAGCTGAAATTATTTAACTAAACACAACATTTTAAAAAAGCTCTCAGTTTACCCACGAAATCCTTCCACAATAATATGCATGAGTAATACCTTACAAATAAATAGAAGATATGAATATTTATTAGTCTATTTTATGTGTATTTGTGTATTAGTATCTATGTAACTTATAGACAATTTCGAAATTAATTACATATTGTTAGATATTGTTTTTGTACCTTACCACATAGTTGTCCTTTTTAACCCAATGGTTGACTGGTAGAGAATGCCTTGTGGCATTAAGTCCGCCTATGTACCACTATTGTACATGAAGTTTAAATTAATAAATAAATAAGATATGCCACCGTCTGTGTCCTTAAGTTGAAATGAAATAATGAATTTTTCCTGCCTACATACTTACTTTACTTACCCTACCCTACCCTACCCACCTTTTTTTTTTTTTTTTCGGATGGGAAATCATCAAATGACTTCTTCCGCTCTGGGCGGAGCGGAAGGGAGTGTCAGACTTGACTGACTAAAACCCATCCATGTTCCTTCTTAGCCCTTTGCGTTCCAGGGGCACGGTATCTCTTTCGAACAACCCGCAGCCCTGGCAGGCATCGGCCCTCTCGGACCCCTTCCGATTTGCTGACATCTCCTTGAGGCGCGCGTGGAACACGAACGCGCCGTCGGCACGGTCTGTCGTCATAAGACGGACGGACGGTGAGCTAGCCCATTACTCACCGTCCACAGGCCCGCGCCTACGGTGGCCGGGGGCCACTGGTTGCCCCCCGACGCCCGGGGCGTCTCCCGCGGCGGCTGGGACGTGAGGTTCTCTCCCTCTCACGTTCCGCCACCTCCTTCGCTAGCATGACTGCTTCGCAGAAGGAGGCGACGGCTTCCCATTCCCTCTCGCTCCGGATCATGGATTGAACCAGGGCCGGACGCGAGAGGTCGCCGCCGCCAATCGCCGCTACGAGGACACGGCGGTGCTCAGCCCAAGCGGGGCATAGCTCCACAGGGCATAGCTCCACATCCTACCCACCTAATCCTAACTTTCTTTTTTTTACTCTACTTTTAAACTTTCCTTGGACTTCTACGAATATTTTAAAACCAAAATTAGCCAAATCGATCCAGCCGTTCTTGAGTTGTAGTGAGACTAACAAACATCATTTCATTTTTGTATTACTTATAGATTGATTTACAGTCCAAATGCTAGTTTTCACCATCACTGCTACTATATGATAAGCCCAGTATTGTCTCGTAAATCTTTTATATAGTAATTTAATACGGGTTAAATTAGTATTCCAACAACACCTACCAACATGACAAATTATCATCTCCCAGGGCGACAGACGCCACTACCGCCGTCGTGACGTCACGACCGTCCACCTAACGGCGACGTCGGCGGAGAGTCGGCTCCTGTGCGTGCCGCTCCTCCAGTCCGAGAGGGCGTGGGCGCACGCCATGCAGCTGCGGCAGGAGGCTAACACTGAGCCGAGGAAGAAGTTCCATCTGGTAGCGAGGCTAAAGAAGGCGTATGCTCATGCTCAGACGCTGTTGCAGTTGTGTGAGGTGATTATATACCAGGGGTAAACAGACCCTTCACGAAGAAAAGTCAACCAAGCATTCTGTACATCAAACTAAGTAACCCTACGCAAACATTATTGCTGGGGGACGAATGTTTTTTTTGGTGGGGGGAAATCACGTTTTACGGTAAAACTCAATGTTACGCACTCAAAACATTGTGCTGATAGTGATAGATGCATTGAATAGTAAACGGGTTATGGAGGTGTTCTTAGTTAAAGTTGGAACTTTGACGTCCAATATCTCAGTAACTAAAAAGTTCCCAGGTATGGTACGGAACAAAAAAATAATCACAATGACGCGGAGAACAAGTCCCTTTCGGCTTTGTTGAGGGTCTATTTACACCCTTTATTTATTCTTTTGTATAAGGTTTTATTAGAACCTTGATTTTTTTGGCGAGCTTTATGCAAATTAGTCGTGTGCATGTGTGAAAGGCGTGTGCATGTGAAGCCTGCATATGGGCTCTGGGTGATATCACTAGGCACGTGTGACGTGCTGCCGAAACTATAGTCATGAGAAGAGAACCGTGCCCTAGTTTGCATACAGCAAGTGTACGCCAAAAAAAAAACATGCTTGGCTTTCTGTCGCGACTATTCTATTCTTGATTAAAGTTAAAGACATTAATATTTACTTCCTGAGACATTCTATTCAAACAGTTGCTAATGGCGTGCTGACAACATTGCATTTAAAAATGAATCTGAAACCATTGGTAGCAAAGCGGCGTATGCGATGCGCGCACGCAGTTAGAGGCGGGCGCTTACGCGGCGTGGCTGAGCGGCGCGTTGTTGGTGGAGCTGCAGCAGTGGCGCCCCGCCGCGGAGGCGCTGCATCGAGCGCAAATAGTGCTTGAGAAACTGTGTGCAGCGCTGCCTGAAGATGAGCGCATGGTGTATAAGCAGAAGGTATGTTACAAATGTTTCGTTGATCCGATCTAGCCTGTCCCTTGCTGCCCTCGCGACGCCTAAAGGCGAGGCTCCTTCCCATTTGCGTTTAGATGCTTCTCCCCCCCCCGTTATTAAGCAGTTCTACCAGGAAAAAAAGAAAGAACAAAATGACACAAAACAAAATGACGCTTAAACGATTCACACATTCACGAGTTACTATAAGTCTCTTAACAAATCTTCTCGACGAGGTATTAATAACTTCCCTTTGAATCTGACTTTTTCTCTCACTTGTGCACGGTAATAAACAACTTATGTCTACGTATACAGGCTGAAGAACTGAAGCCTAGTCTCCGTTACTGCGCGTATAATATCGGCGACGAGTCTGCGGCCGGCGACCTCGTGGCCATGCGCGGGCAGGGACTTATCGACAACTTGGACACGCTCATGGCGCAAGCTAAGTCAGTATTCATGTCTAAAAGTTTCTTTTTTAATTCCTAAACTAGCGATAAATACCCAAATCGTAATTTGTAAGGTTACGTGGAGTATCGTCTTACCAAAGGGTATCGTATAACCCAGAACTAACTGGGTTGTGGAGGTCAGGTAGGCAGTCCCTCAATGTAAAATACTAGTATTCAGCAGCATCTGGTTAGACTGGAAGCCGACCCCAATATAGGAAAAGGCTAGTCAGATGATGACTTGGAGTACTGTCTATCACATGTCAGTAGTCACTTCAAAAACCAGTCTTTGCGAAAATTGCTACGAAATACAAGACGCTTAAGTCCAATTTTTTGAGTAGTATGGAAACTGATATTCTTCGAGATATTGTGTATTCGTGTTTACGAGAGCACTCATGTGTCGTTTATTTACAGAGAGTCCCGCTCTGGCGTGATGCATGAAGTCGAATGGCGCGGCCGTAAAGTATCCGTGAGGCCCGAGAAAGTGCGGCTGTTCCTCATCGCTCTGCAAGACTTGGAAAAGTCGGTCGCTAAAGCAGAGACCGTACAAGCCAAGATCGATATCCTCGAGAACATTCTTATGGATTGCAAGGACGCTATCTCAGCGATCAAGGATGAGATCAAAACCGATCCGAAGCTCAAAACAGCTTCTGAAACACAGTTGTCTGGCATCAACTACTTGCTCTCGTACTTGATGTATGTGCGCCTGATGCGTACGGTCGATAGGAACAACTTGCTTGTTCAGCAAGCGGAGGAGGCTCGCAAGAACAACATCCAGATTGACGGCAAGAAGGTCCGGCCTCAGGACCTCGTCAGGCTCTACGAGATCATCTTGCAGAACTTCACCGAATTGCAGCAACTACCCGGATTTGAAACTGACGCCGCTTACCAACAAGAAATAGAGACACTGACGAAGGCGTACCGGGCGTTCCGTTGCTATTACATCGCCCAAGTGCTGACCGGGCTGCGTCGCTTTAGAGAGGCCCTGGCTATGCTAGAACGATGCAGCAACTACTCTGCCGAATCGCTCGGCAAAAAGCTTGACGACAAGCAACTAGTCGCAAAATTGCAGTCATTGAAAAAAGACATCGAGAGCTGCAAATTTGAAGTTCATGCTGATTCCGTTCTTGAAGACGATGAGGACCAAGACGAGGACACGAAGTATACTTCTGGCAAGTATAAAGACAAGAAGCCACTGGTGGATCGCTTGGATGAGTACCGCGAGGATACTCAGGTCCTCACTAAGAACCCTAACATCTACAAAATGCCTCCGTCTATGGAAGCCATTCCTTGCAAGCCGTTATTCTTCGACTTAGCTTGTAACTTCGTGGAGTTTCCGAACTTGGACGACAAGACCGGCGCCTTGGACAATAAGAAGCAAGGTGCTGGCATTACCGGACTGGTCAAAGGTTTCTTGGGATGGGGCAAAAGTGACAAGTAAAGCATTTTATACATAAACATTTTCATGGGTTTTATTATGTACCAGAATTTGTTTTTAAAGGTTCAAATTATATACATCTATAAATTAATCAGTATTTTATTTTCTTATTAGTCTCAGTGTCCTTCATCGATAGTCATGACGTAGCTCTCTGGTTCGTATTCATGGTCGACCGTTCGCGTCTTCATGATTTGTTTGTAGATGAACGCGGATTTCCTTGGGGTTCGAGTGCGTTCGGGATCGTCAAAGTTGACTTCGTATAAGCCGAATCGTTCCCTGCAAAGAAAATTCAAAATAAGGACGGGTTTTATACTCTATTCCGTTACTTTCCTATCAACTTTCACACATTCATGTTTTCTTTGGCCTTCTTCACTTTTTCGTAACATCATCAGCTACCTAGCTTTTTCCCAAACTTTGTTGGGGTTGGCTTCCAGTCTAACCGGATGCAGCTGAGTATTAGTATTTTACATGAAGTGACTGCCTATCTGACCTCCACGACCCAGTGACTGGGTAATACGATACCCCTTGGTAAGCTAGATGTTAGACTTTCGGCTTCTGACTACTCGTACAACCTGGGCAAGCACGGCTTAACCTTAGAGATCGACCCATGAGACTGTTAATATTTAGCCACGAGCTCCTCACTTTTTCGTAACATCCTTTTCAATAAAAAGTTCTAAATAAATTTCAGAACTTACGTATAACCAGCCAACCATTCAAAGTTGTCCATCAAACTCCACGCGAAGTATCCCTTGAGGTTGACGCCTTCGTCCATAGCATCTAAGGCGCCGTCTAACGCAGCCCTATAGTAGGCTACCCGACCGTCATCATCGATGCCTTCATGCGTAGACCAACCATTCTCTGTGATATAGATTGGCACATCGCCATATCTTTCATGTATGCTTTTCAGTACGATGTACATGCTGTTTGGCATTTGCTGGGGACAATAAAGTATACTATTTACTTTTTAACCGACTTCTAAAAAAGGAAGAGGTTCTCAATTCGGATGTTTGTATTTTTATGTTTGTTCGCGCATAACGTTGCTTGCTAACCGATTTGAAAAATTCTTTGTTGGAAAGCGTAGACCTCCAAATGGTCCCATGAAAATTTTATCAAAATCTGAAAAGCGGTTTTTGAAAAAATCAACAAAATTCTTTCCCAAATTTTTTGTTTTCATCGTTTTTCTTTTTCATTCTCAGTTTCAGTTCGACGCTGTTTTCTCATACGAGAAGAATCTTTACTAGGCCTAACCATTTTTATTATTAAATTTAAAATATGTCACTAAAAGTTAACTATTTTTTTTTAAATTATACATAGGTATTATAGGGTAGGGTAGGGTGGGGTAGGTGTTATTTTATTATAGGTATTATTAAAAATAATACTATAACCTATCTATCCTAACCAAACTAATAAAATTTAATATTTTTTGGAGTCAGTGCCAAGCAATATACAACAAATAAATGATACATATACCTGAATGATATACAGACTAAGGCTAGGAAATCAAAAGATAAATCTTACAGATTCTATAGAAATAGAAATCGTTTATTTGCCAATAATGTAGGTTATACAGAAATTGGGATAAGGGCGAGAGAATGATGATTTACTTTTATGAAAGTTAAGGGCAGATTTAATATGAATTTGCTATTACTATATTGATCTTGTTCTGGCAAACGACATTAGTTTTGACTGATAAATATTTCGATTATGATAACATAACACTTCTCAAGCGCAGTATCGATACTTCAATATGATAAGATGAAACAAAGCCTAAAACACAAGCTTTATTTTTGTGCATGGGGGCCGGAGTAGATCCAGAGAAGTTTTTCTTTCGCAGCCCGGATTTGGTGCGATTGACGGGTCGGTGTCAATAGGTATAAGGAAATGTGCGAGTATTTTACACTTCTACCTATTCCCACGGGGAATAAATGTGTAGTGTTATCAAAACTTACTTGCAGCCAGGCAGAAGCAGATTGAGGCCAGTCATCGGGCACCATCTGTGCAACGTCTATATCATCCAGGGACGACGGCACAGCATGCTGGGCCGTATACAGCGAGAAAGACGTAAGGGCGCCGGAATAATGGTTAACGCCAAAGTAATCGCTCGTACCACGAATATAGGCCTTCTCTTCTTCAGTGAAGTCTGTAAGCCGAGATCTGGGGTAACCTTGCACTGCGCTCTTTTTTGCTACGCGCTCTAAAAGATCTTTCGGTAATCCTCCGTCTTTTGAGAATATTGGATCTGTGTATAAAGCCCACTGAAAAGAAAAAAACAATTTCCTGTAGACTACATAATAAAAAAATTGATTAGACGCTAACGATGGATTTAAATACTACGTGGCTACCATACCGCCTTTTTTAATAAGTACCAAGGCTGGGCAAATTTAATTGTTGTTTGATAAGCTCAAACGTGTCTATCATAAACATTTCATTGTTGAAGTTTCACGAGAACGTACCTGGGATTGACGAAATAATTCCACAGCATATGCATCTTCTTCTGAATCAGTGAGAGGAGCTGCAGAATCAACAGCAATAGTGTAGCCACACACTCCTCCTTGTGTAGGCCTGAATTCGTCATCATAAATGTGGTAGGCTTTAGCATGCGCGAGGGCCAGGTTCTTAGCGCAGATATATTCAGCAATACCCGTGAAATTTAACCTCGGAGCCTTTGAATCGGAACCATAACCTTCCCAACAAATTTGTCCGCCTTCATTAAAGGTGATGAAATTCTTGACTCTGTCCCCAAAACGCTCGAACACTACGCGGGCGTAGTCTGCAAACCAATCTGTGATGAGAGGATTGAGGAATCCGCCCATATCTTGAAGCTTTTGCGGCAAATCCCAGTGGTATAAAGTAACCATGGGCTCAATGTTGTATTTCAGAACTGAATCGATGATTTTGTTGTAGTACGCTATTCCTTCTTCGTTGACGTGATCGGCGAGTCCGTTGGGTAATATCCTTGACCAGGCTATGGAGAAGCGATAGGCATCAATGCCGAGCTCTCTCATCATCTCTATGTCTCGGTCGTACTTGTGGTAAGAGTCGCATGCTATGTCACCCGTGCTTTGGTCTGCGATAGCCGCTGGATTTGTGTGAGTCAAATAATCCCAGATGTTTTCACTTTTACCTAAAATATTCAATCAAAAACTGATCATGTGCGAATGAGAGTAAAGATCGAGTTAAAGTTGTATGTATATGTACCATCTTCATTCCATGCTCCCTCAATTTGATAAGAAGCTGTGCTGGTTCCGAATATAAAGTCGTCCGGAAATTTTCTGCTCTGCTTCACTGCGACTCCCCATGTCAGTGTTACTGCAGAACTACAAGTATATAATATAAGTAACTTAACCATACTTAGCCTATAAAGTTCCCACTGCTGAAATACAGGCCTTGTAAGAAGCCACCCATACTTTGACAGTTACCGAATTTAGAACATACCAGTTTCCTAACGAAATGTTTACTATTCAGCGTCTCGTCGTTGTTACAGCAATGCAAATTATGCTACGAAATTCCTTGTTATATATAATACTGTTGAGGTAGTTTGTGCCAAAGATATATAACAAAAAAAAAATACCGTCGAATCCAGTGACAGGTGAAAACGTAAAATACTGATATAATGTTTAAAACTTACCACAAATATAATCCTACTAGTAACTTCATAGTATTTTTCTATTATGAGACCACCTGCGAGGAGTATAGAATTTATAGGATTTTCATATCGATATCTTTATTATCTTACATAATATCTTCTCCGTTGTCTACACTACTTCAAACTGTCGAGATTATTGTATTACTATGTCGTCTTTTATCAATTTTTTGGTCACCATGAACTTATGGTTATGGAATTTTGTGGCTGATTTCCTGTTTATCAGTGTTGTCTGTTCCCTGAACATTATAATGTTGATCAAAGTTCGAAAGTTTATTCAAAGTTCGAGTGAATCGCTTCTTCTAGGCAAGCGTGTTGCACCAGAGGGCGCATCATCGCTTCACATCACGCGATTTGCGACCAAACGCAAACCTATTTAGTATAAAACAGTAATATGTTCCAAAATTGATATGGGTTCGATGATTTTCTGGGATTGAAAAGATATGTTGATGATTCAAGAAAACAGCATCACTACATCTGTTTTTGGTTAGGAAAATAACTACAGCCGTTTCAAACAAAGTATTACACTCGAATATATAATTATGTAAAAGAGTATGTACATTTATCATTATAATTTTTTATGCATTGTATCAATACAATGTACATAATTGTATTACATACATAAATGTGTTGGACATGTTACATTATCATATATATACTTTAGTTATTTAGCACAAAGGGTTGCAATAAAACCACTAACAATAATCAACAAAAATATTTTACACAAAACTAAAGAAATCGTTCAGCTTTAGAAGTACAAAAATATAATAAATCTTTAAAACAATTTATTTTACATCATAACATTTACATTTTACAAAATCACGTTTTAGTGTAGTAATTGCGCTACTGTGGATTTAATATGATCACATAACAATGCACAGTCAACGGGATATCCAGGCTAGCGAAATACGTGGTAATACAATTAACATTGAGGTGTCTACGATCATCTACGATACTTGGAACATATCTATGAAATTACTATGTATTTACAAAATATGTTTTGGTACAATAAAATAGAAATATTAATGTCAATGTTGACTCCCTAGCAAAAGATAAGTCTGTCAATATCTGTACCTAAGAGTGATGTGAAACATTACCCAAAAATCTATTCGCAAATCATTTATGACATAGGCACTGGCTAATGGCATTAATATTAAAGTATTCACACCCACTGTCAGTTCGTCAGAGCTGTGAAAGCTGTCCGTCAACGGCGTCTGTTTAAGTATGAACACTGTCGCGATGTCGCGCGCGGGCGCTAGCGCGGCGCCAGCGGCGGCCAGTGCTGCGCGGTGTGCGCGGCGCGGTCGGGCGGCGCCAGCAGCTGGCCGCACGTGGCGCACATGTGCAGCTCCTCGCTGCGGCCCACCATGAGCTCCTGCTGCTTAGCGATGTCCGGCAACAGCGCCACCAGCTCCGGGAACACGGCGTCGAACTGCGACCCCAACGCCGACCGACAGTGCTGATGGAACTCCTCCGCACTGATCGAACTGTCGCGGAACGCTCGCGACGCTACTTTGAAGTCCTCGACCGCGTCGGCGCCGCCTAAAGCGACCGCAAATTGCTTGACTAAAGCTCGGTTCCTATGCTCGAAGTTCGGCGGAGGCATGTACGAGTGTAGAGGTGCGGAGAACGTCTGGCCCGCCGAGTTCGTGAACGTCATGCCGTCGCACGCCGGACGCGGCTTGAACCCCGGCGGCACGCTACCGTTCGCCATATTCTTAGTAGGTAAGCTATTGTCACTCTTAGAGTTTAACGGAGGATAGTCTTTAGCAGCTAAACTAAAGTCTCCAGTACCACCGTTCCTATTCTTCTCAGCATCGGCCGTAGTATCCACAGACTTAACCTTCTTATCTTCTACAGTTAGGTTATTATTATTAGCATTGACGGAAGCGTACGACTCCCTCAGTAGCTTCTTATCGTTGGTCCCGTTCACGTTGTATGTGTCGAGTAAGTTTTCCTTTTTACTATTTTGTTTTTTCTTTTCCTTTTTGCTTAGTTTTGTGTTTTCGTTGTTCTGCGGCGGTGGTGGGGCAGGTTGAGATTGAGCTTGCTTTTTGGACTTTGACTTGGTCAAGGTGATGGGTAGAGTGGGGAAGTCTGCGGCTGCGTTGAAAGCGGGTTGCCGCGGCGTCGGGGGAGGCTCGGGCTTGCTGGGCTTCTGCTTCTCCTTGGACTTGGCCACGTTGATCCACTGTGGCGGCGCCACCGGCGCTGATGTTGCCGACAGAGCGGGAAACGCTTCTGTACTTAGAGGAGCTTTCTTATGGTGCGTCTGGACGTGGTTGCTTTTTAAAGCTTGCATCTCTTGACTGTTGATTAGAGAGACCTGAAAATGGAAAGAAAATTATAGTATGTTATGTTATGAATATAAAATAATGGTTTAGCGATAAATCGAAACGTCGAATTTGTCATCCGGTCATCTCAATTAATACATGTCATACTCTTTTTACCGAACCGACAGTAAATACCCGCCGACAACCTATTTCTATACTATGGTCACAAAACAAACAAAGTAAGCATTATGCAACCCACTTTAGGCGCCTGCACAGTCCCCGCTCCGATGCTAGGATGGTCGTCCCTCGCGATGCCGAGCGAAGGGAAGTCGTCATCGTCTGTCATGTCAAGCAGCGGCTTCTTTTGATGCGGCGGCACTGAGATGCGGTGCCCACTGGTCTGCGTCAGCCGGAAGTTGCTAGCGCTGGCCGGCTGGCTGTGCAGTTGGATGGAGACGCGAGGCTTGGCTGGAAGTAGAAAAAGTTATATTAAATAAGGTACAACTGATGTCGTGTGTATAGGAATAAATACTAGTGATAGCGCAAAACTCGCGTACCTATATTGCAAATTTCGGGACGACTTAATAAATGCGTACGATTGATACGCTAAGAAGAAGAACATTAATAATAGCAAGGCTCAAGTCAAAGTGAAATTTGTCGAGCGATATAGGTTCGTTTTGTGCTTCGACAGGCGTGTGCCATCTCTGAATCGTCGCTTGGTTCGGCACAATTTGAGCACCTTTTTGTTTAACGTATATCTATATTATTATATTCAATTTTGCCGGCCGGTTGTGCCTCGTCATGCCCGAACATGATTGTGTAAAAAAAAACATGATTGTCTAAAATATTATAAGTCCTTGCCGGTCAACGGATGTTGTGTAGTATATTACTTACTGTTCCTGACTATAGTGGCGGCGACGGTGGTAGGCGCGGGCGCAGCGGGGCGGGGCCCGCGGGAAGGGCCGGCCATGCCGTCCAGTGCGGGGAAGTTCTTGTCGTTGCGCAGAAGACCCGCTGTACCTGGACGAGAAATGGGATGTTTTATATTAATACTATCGAGTAGCAGTTAATATTTTGTGGTAACAACGTTCGGATAAGGGGGTAGGAAAAGGGGCCCGTGGGTAAGTAACAGGCCCACAGGTTTTAATAGGTAAATTTACGTTTACCGAGGTCGGTCCGTAGACCCTTCATTCCACGGAAATCCGATCTGTCGGTTGTTCATTGCCAGTCTTATCGAGAAGCTTCGTATTACTTAGGGTCTAATAGGGTAATGTTACTTGATAATAAACTCACTTTTGTACGCGCGATGAGGTGCAGACATGACGAGTCCGGGCGCGGCGGGCGTGGCCGACAGTCGCGGGAACTGCTCCACGCTGCCCGTGTCGATGTTGGCTTGCGTCATGGTGGGCGGCGGCGGGGGGCTGATCTCCGGCTCTTCGCGCACTTGTTCCCTGTGATTCCTATCCCTGAAATTATAAATAATATTCCTTTTAAAACAGTTTTCTCTGACAGCGTCAAAGCAGACTAAAAAATGATATCCACGGTTAACATTTTTTTCTTCTTTTTGATTGTAAGACCGTGACTGAATTTGTTCAAGTACCAAGAATAGTCATGTTGTACTCCTCACAATCCTCTTCATTTGGTGAGAGCAGCTTACGTCATCGGTGTAGTGGTGATGTCTTCAACGCATTGGCTCAGCGATTCGACGATGGGCGACAAGTCTCCATTTTGGGAGAGTTGTACTTCCCATATTCTTCTGCGATTGGCTGTCGATGATAATTATGACGTACACCATTTGTACCGTGACGTCGCAAGTTCAGTTAAAAAAGGAGACGTATTTAATTTATAGGTTGTCGGACAGTCATCTCACACCATTCTTAACCCATAACGGAAACTAAGGAGTGTTTTTTTTATGACATGCACTTAAATAACGAATTGAAGGTACACCTCACATAACTTATTTTGTAATACACAGACTACGCACCCGGAGAACAAAAGTGACCTTACACGAAATTTACGTTTTGTGGGAAATAAAATTATGTTTCGTGTTTTAGGGAGTTTCCAATAAAATATGTGATGAAATGTTTTGTTTGTCCTTTTCTAGCAGGATATCTTCAAATTTAGATTCACTAGACGATGGCCCAAGTTAATAAGTGTAGTTTTAGGTCTTTAATAAATAAATTTGTCTGCACACTATTGTATCAAGTTCTCTTCATCTGCTGCATCGTTAGGCACAATACCTGGGCGTCCTCTGCGCGACGGGATGCGGCGTGATGTTGAACTGCAGCTCGAGCGTGCGCGCCTGTCGCGCCGCGCCGCGGTTCATCCCGCGACCGTGCACCGTTGCCTTGTGCGCTGGCGATACCGGTTTAGAACTATTAGTTAACTAGAACTAGCCCACGGCTTCAGCCCCGTTATGTACAAATTAACACCCGGGATCATTTTAAATGTAGCTCATGACACTTGGAGATAATGTTGCTCCCCGTTACTGAAAGAATTTTCGGAATCGGATTAGCAGTTCCGAAGATTACCTCCTACATACAAACAATTTTTTCGCCCCGAATACGTCATCAAAAGTTAGTTATGTCTAACATCTTGATGATATTGGCAGTTCAACACCAACTATTGGACTTCTGTCGACCCCACACGGACGGACAGACCGAAGTAGAACCGGTTGTGAGAGTGTGTGTTGTAGTGGCATAGGTGCGAGTAGATTACAAACGGTAACCAGTAGATTACATTGTGCTCTGAAAAAACTGAATGACAAATTTTGTATTTTATTTTATTTAGAGCATAATTTGTCATAGTTAACTGTAGTTGCGCTGATGCATTATCAACTTGAATCATGACAACTTAATATTCGGTGCTATAAACACACCAGCATATCGGTCGAACAATAATTCGTTCGTGTGCCCGCAACCTGCCTCCCGAGCCGTCTCTATACGTAGCTATAGATGACGCGCATACTACTAAAATTGGATTATTTGAACTTAGTAGCGAAAGTGTTAAATAAAATACTACAACAAATCCAACCTTTAAGATCAATCTCGCTTCTAAACACAGCAGTCAAGTGTTGCCCGGCGCACTCCCCCTCCTCGCACAGATAGTGGTCGGTGCGGAAGTGATGCGCAAGCGCCGAGTGCGACGCGTAGTACAGGTTGCGTCCGTCGGCGTCGCATAGATGGCAGTAAAGGTGCTCTTTGCGCAAGTGTCGGTACAGCTCATCTGCGTCCATGAAACGCTCCTCGCAGAATTCACAAAGAGGATGGCCCCTGTGAACAAATATCAAAATCAAGTGATTTATTCAATTTAGGCAGCAGTTTTTTAAACGTCAAATATGACATAAACCTGTCCCCCAAAACGTCTGCCCTTTACCACTTCCTAGCGTTCTAGCTAGGAAGAAGTGGCGGAACAAATTCCTGAGCATTTTTATAGGACGTTTAGCGCCTGTTTATCAGTCTTTAATATTTTTATATAACATTGTTCAATTTTCTTCATATTGCAGTCTCATGTTCCTATGTTGTTTATGAAAAAAAAACACGGAAAATAAATATGTATTATTACATTTTTACTGGTTTCTAATGTAATGGATCTTAAGTCAAAACACCGCATTCGCTTAAATCCCGATATCGCTATGCTCTTATCAGTGCGAATTTCGTCACTCGCTTGTTGTCGGGCGGCGTCTGTGTTTTAAAAAAACTCCTAATATAAACACACAAAACAAAGCTATGTTTGTTGCGTATTTTTCAAAATACAACGATTTATAAGGCAATTAAATGCTAAGCATTTTTTTTCAATAACATACAAGGTGTAAACAGACCCTTCACGAAGCCGGCAACCATGCATTTTGTACACCAAACTAAGTAACCTACCGCAAAAATTATTGCTGGGAAACGACAATTCTGTTTGGGGTGAAAAATCACGTGTCACGTTAAAACTCAATGTAACGCACTCTAAACATTCTAGTATTTTTTTTTTAAACTTAGCAAAATGTTGGAACTGTCACCTCCAATATCTCCGTAACTCGAAGGTTCCCAGGTATGGCCCAGAACAAAAAAAATATCGCAATGACGGGGAGAACAAGTGCCCTTCGGCTTCGTTAAGGTACAATGTAGTAGATAATAAAGGGTGTAAATCAAATCATTTGTATTATAGCTGACGAAACTATGTAAAAATAATAAGTGCGGGTTTTTGAAGGTATCGCTCGTTGGAAGTCCATACTAACGTCACGGCGTGTTGTTGTGTCACAAATCATAATTGAAAGCAGGTGTGCAATTAAAAAAACCGCCCAAGTGCGAGTCGGACTCGCACACGAAGGGTTCCGTACCAGTGTTTATAAAAACGAAAAAAACTTTTTTGTTTGGGAATCCCCTTAAATATTTTTTTTCTGTTAATTACCATTTTTGCTGGGTGTAATTTTACCTGTTTTATATTTTATGCTGTTGTATTTTGTGACATACAGCATCGTATTGGACGAGTCTGTAATGTTGGTGGTAAATAAATAAATCTACACCCACATTTCGCCTGTTATGCTAAGTCAATGCCATGTAATTGGCATTTTGCCAATAATTCCTATGAACCGGGCGGCTCTCTTGCTGTGTAATGCCCGACCTGGGAAATTAACCAAGGACCCACCTACCTAGGGTGAAAGGTACACCGCCGCACAAACGCATACTACGTACTTTTGTAGGACGGCAGTTTTTACGTTCCGTACCCAAAGGGTCAAACGGGAGACTTCGCTGTCCGTCGGTCACCAGGCTGTATCTCATGAACCGTGATGGTAAGCCTGGTGTAATTTCTACAGATTACGTATTTCTGTTGCCACTATAACAACAAAATATACTAAAAACAGAGTAACATAAATATTTAATTAATATTTAAAAAAAACACTTTTAGTGATTAGATTGGAAAGTGATTTTTTTGCTAGTCTTTATAAATAATCGTACGGAACCCTTCGTGCGCGAGTTAGACTCGCATTTAGCCGGATTTTTTTTCTTGATGAAAAAATTTGATGTGGAGGGTTTCGGAATGATGTACTGAGTAGGTGGTAAGCAGTAACACCGTATTATTACTGTCACGGTTTGTGGCTGAGTGGCCAATACCTGCGCCAATACCCCGTATATTATATTGATGAAAGCTGGTTCACATACGTAACAGTATTTACATAACATTTATAACCAATTAGTTATGCAAATATAACTGATAACGAAGCCTGTAAATACTGCACTTAATAAAGCTTTTATCATTTATTGCTATGATAAGAAGTTTGTCATGTAATACGCAAAATATACGTATTTATTTCATAGATAAAAATATTCGTAAGGCGGTTTTATGCGGTTACCAATTTATAGGTCTGATTACATTGCGAGCAATGTTTTTTTTTTCTTTTGCGTTGATGGTACGTATTATTAAATTACTTAGGCGGCGTCACTGTTAGTTTTGAAGTCCTCTAAAGTGCAGGTGTAGCGGAGTTGGTGACAAAAAAAAAAAAAACTGGACCATCCAGCAAGTGCGTATGGTCTGGTCTGGAGCACCGCATTCACACTAATTTATCAAAAATTATGTACATATGTCACAGTTAAAACTGTCTAACTTCATTAGTCAAAAATACTTTTACAAAATTATTTTAAAAATAACTAACATTTACTTAGCAAACTCATTAGTTGTTAGGTTTTTTTTTGTGATCCTTTAAAAAACATAGTTTTTAAATATCACTGAGACATTCACAAACAAAATACTTATAATAGAGAAAACGCCATTTAACTTAATCAGGGTTTTGACTGTCCCCGTTCAAAAGTGGTTTTGTCTAATTAACAATTTTAACTGTAACATATACAATATTGCAGTGGCGAAGGGTGGAAATTTTGAAAGGGGAAGCCGAAGAAAAAAATGAGAATGTAATTTTTTTTTTTTTTTAATTTTTTTTTTCGTTTTAGTCATCAGCGAACCCGAAAACCCGGAAAATGACACCCATGACGAAAGTACCAGAATTTTACATCACGCTTCGGCGCTATTTTTAATTTTGGCGTCAGTATCGTTATCAGTGACCCCAAAAACCACGAAAATTTCACCCATGATAAAAATACCAAAAAGATTCTAAGGACCCGACTTGATCCTTTTTTTGTAACGATTTAATGCACAGGAACTATTAACCAATAAAAATATAAGCTAAAAAACCTTTTTGAAACAAGCTTTCATAAAGATGCACTGAAAAGAAGAAAATAAATCTTTTAATAAATGAAAACGATATAGGATAATTTTCACAAAAGCTTGTCGCGTTTAGTTTTTAAAGCATTTACCATTCACTCGACAAGCTTCAGGTAACTATAGAAATTATGTTTATTTATAAAAAGTGAACGCGTATTTATACAAAGTTTCATGTCTGTGCTATTAACCGTTGAGGAGTTCCCTGAGGAGCCTGTTCGTGAGGAGACCATCCTGGCGGTAGGATGAGTTCATGATACAAATCGTGATTATATATCAAATTTGAACTCGATTGCAAAGTTTCGTGTCTGTGCTATTAAATGTTCAGGAGTGCCCTCGTGAGAAGACGATCCTGGCTGCAGGATTAGATCATGATAGAATTCATGTTTATCCATCAAATATGAACGTATATACATATTTTCGTGTCTGTGCTATTAACCGTTGAAGAGTTCCCTCGTGAGAAGTCGATCCTGGTTGCAGGATGAGTTCATGATACAAATCGTGATTATCCATCAAATATGAACTCGTATGCAAAGTTTCGTATCTGTGCTATTAAACGTTGAGGAGTTCCCTCGTGAGGAGACGTTCCTGGCGGTAGGATGAGTTCATGATACAAATCGTGATTATCCATCAAATATGAACTCGTATGCAAAGTTTCGTATCTGTGCTATTAACCGTTGAGGAGTTCCCTCGTGAGGAGACAATCCTGGCTGCAGGATTCAGTTATGTCTGTCATGAGAATGTATTGTTCTTAGAACCAAAGGTGTGTGCAAAATTTCAGTTGAATCAGAGATCTTATAGATAGCTTTCTGTACATGGAATCTTTGTCGTAACTCGATAAACTTCGGCTTACCTAGTTCCTACAAAACGCTGCTGATAGCCGCGAAGTCACGTGTCTGCGTCCATACGAATTTAGTTCTGAATGCTGACACCCGACCATCGGCTTACTGGCGCCACATGTTGCTTTCTTTGTTGACTTTAAAAAATTTGGCATTTTTGTAATGTTTTCAATCCTATGATGTATTCAATGTCTATACTGTGATGTGATACTTACAGATGTGTACATAATTTACTATTTGACTACAATAGACACTACGTATAGTGCCTTGTTCCCAAAGGGAAGCCGGTAGGAATCGGCTTATTAGGTGCCTTCGGGCCTGCAATATTGACTACAAAGAAAGTACCTACCCTAAACTTTAAGTTGGCATTAAAGTTACAATCATAATACAATATAAGCAAATTATTCTGTAAGTTACACAATAAATTGTATTCGCCTTTTATTTTATTTTTATGGCGTCTCGCGTATTTCGATAATAAAATCAGTTTAATATACCGCGAAACAATATTTAATGGATTTCTTTTTATTGTTGCCGGCTGTTTGGTGTAGTAGTCGCAGGCGCTACTGTTGAGGATGTGGTTCCGGGTTTAATACTTGAGTCAAGCACTGTTGCCATTGGGTTTTGCCATCACGAATTTCTCAGTAGTATCTGCAGAGTGTGGATTTCTGCTTGGTTGATAGTAATAAGCTCACCCATTATTGCCGGCAAAATTTATTTATTTATTTTCCACCAATTATAGCATCATTACAGTCAAGTCCAATACGATGCTATAAGTCACAATAAAATGTGGTTGTTCGCATAGGGTACCAGTACCATAGTGACGTTACCCTTTAGGGATTACAGGTGGATGTTCCATTTACCTGTGTGATGTGTCATCCAAATCTCCTCTCCGTCGATGATGAGCCAGTTCTTGACGAGTATAGCACTTTCTCTCCATAGTGAAAATCTACAAATGACATAACATTATGTTCACTATAGGAGTTCAAATCAGTAACAATTGTTTACATTTTGCCTGATAACATGAACTATTTAGTAGGTAAGTACTGTTACAAAAAATTATAAGCAATTTATCAAGAACCTTTGTCTAGTTAATTGGGGTGATAAGTTATTTTTTTTATAGAGTGCATGGTATACTGTACATAAGTGAATATTACCTCACAAATTTGTTATATAAGATAGGTATTACGACAGCAAATTCTCAAACTGTAATATTAGTTATTATGTCATAACCACAATTAAGTTTTTACATTAATTTCAAGCAATCATATTTTCTAGGTAGTCAGTTTACTACTTGAAACTTGTTTAGAATAAACTTTACTCATAATGTTATAATCAACTTAAAAATAATAAAGGAAAACCAGGGATTAATAATGCTAGGCAAAAGAAAATAATTTGATTTAAATGTGGTCAGCATATTTTTTTTAGGTTGTACAAGTTAATTGTTTATAATATAAAATATAATAAGAATTTAATTTAGTCATTATTACTATTATCTCTGCTCGTAATTACTCATATTTATTGTATTGTATTTTTATTGTTGTGAAACATGAGTATACATCAAATAATATGTGCAAGGTCTTAAAATAACAGGTAGATCTGCATGTTTTGCCATTTATGGCGTACAAAATAACATATTTTTTTGGTTTAGAATAAACCATTATGGTGCTCTTTCGTCATTTAGGCTTTGTCACAATTTACTTGACTGTTTTCCTATGTTGGCCAATAGATAAACTTATCAAGGATATTATATCCTTATAATTTTATTAGTGAGTTTAGTGTGTTTTTCTAATGTTTATTGCATTAGGAAACATTAACTAAAGTTAGCTACTTGTAAAAGAAATGAATTAAATAAGAATCTTAATGAAAAACCATTATTTACTCTTACCCTTAAATGTTTAACGCAGAGATCACAAAAGTATCTTTCGTGGACTTTTCTCATGTGATCGTTCAGCATGGTAAAAGTCCGAAATGGTGGAATCTTGTCGCAGATCTTGCAGCGGTTCTCCAGCAACAGCTCGTAAGCCTGCTTGATCTCCTCACTGCAGAACCCGATCTTGAACTGCCTCTCAAATAGGCGATCGGTGAAAGCCCTGTTGCGAAGCTCCTTGTAAGGTTGGACAGTGTCCGTAAATACAACCTGTGAAATGTTATTTTATTTATTATTTTGACTACTGTTCAAAATGGTTTAAAAGGGGAAGTAGAATTAAGGAATCGCATGTAAACTATACTGGGTATTCCGGAGGATGTAGTGGCATATTTTGTTTAAGTTGAAATTCAGCATTGATTAATTTCTGAGTTTAATAAATTAACAATATCCTCAACTATTATTCTACTGGTGGTGGAACTGTGTAAATGTTTTTTCCAATCACCCGTACAAACTGATTATTCAAGGCTACTAAAATTAATACATTTCATTTGGGAAACATTTTTCAGGATCCTAAGACAAATCAATCATTAAATAGCGCAATTCTAATTGTATCCCATTTTTTGATTAATTTAGTTAGAACATTTACAAAATGTTTAACTCGCTGGATGCGAGTCGCATGTGACCCGTCAATGTGGCGACACTTGGGGGAGGTCTATATCCAGCAGTGTACGTCTTTCGGCTGAAATGACCATGATGATGATTTATAAAATTCGAAACATACACACCAAATGCAGTTTAAAAATATATTTCTTTGATGAAGTTAAGCAAAGAATTAAATAGTATGAGTATTTAAAACTCAGTGTTTGTATGTATTATGCTAAATTAAAAGTTTTGTTAATATTTGTTATTTATGAAATAAGTAATGGCTTAATAAGGTAAATTTATTAAATGATATGAGTCATTGCCGCCATCCTATTTTATTGATCTAATATTTTCTCAGGTAAACAGTACTGTGGGGGTATTGTTTTGCTCCCTCCTCACATTCCACTGCGCTGATAACATTCTGTAAATAGGCCAAAGGCCATTTACCTGTACATAGGTAATAATGAAATTAATATCAGGCCTTGTAAGATTTCAAAGCATGTTTTTAAGATGCAATTTAAAAAGTATGGTGCAATATTATGACTACAAAGATTACAGATTACATGTGTCAGCATAAACTAATTATAATTTAATTATTGGATGTAGTTACTTTTCAGTTGATTATAATTATGTTTTCTATAATAATATGTATAACAGTAAAAACAACAAATCAAAACAAGGCAATCTAAAAATATAATATGAACATAGAAAAAACCTTACTTTCATGAATGTTACACATAATCTCATCCTGCCATGTATGAAAAGTTTATCAACATAGAATTATGCGCTCATAGAAATAAACATACAAGTGGAAACAGTCGCCTATTGTGAAATAATGCAGAAGAATCGCTGAATGTGTTTATAATACACAATGTTGCACAATGATAGCCTGTGTACTGAGAAGTCCGAGAATGTAAGAAAAATAACAATCAACTTTTTTTACATAAGTCTAACTTACCCTTGAAAGGTCTTGCCTGCAGATAGGGCACTCATTCTGCAGGCAGAGCACCCGCATTCGGGTGGAACACTCGAAACATACGGGATGGTCACATTCGCCAACCGAATAGTATAAAACGTTCTTGAAACACACTACGCAAGTATTCTCGTTTGAATTCGAGTCAGCCATTGTTTCGAGCTGGTTTCTGGAAAATTGAATACGGTGCTATTATGGTAACGAGATTTATCGTGGTTATTGGTAAAATTTGAGGAATAAATACTGTATATACCTACGTAAGATTGAGAAAAGGAAGGACGAAAATTTCGTAGTGGTGAAATGACAACTAGATTATAATGTTACCATACACAAATAATACTGATAAATAAAGACATCTGTCCACGACCACGACACGTATTGGTTTATGAATGATCAATCTCACCAAGGTGAACGTTTGAGTGGGGTGTCACAAGCTTAGCTCACTAGTCGAATTGAAAAACCGTAAACGTTCGGCAAAAACGATAATTAGGTCAACCTCTACATCGGACGAAACGGTGAACGGTGAACGGTTTGAAGTTTGAAAATTGTTTGAATAAATGTTCGTTTGATTTCCTAGTTCAAAAGTTTTAACTAAAATGTGTAGTAAAATAAAGTAAAACTAGTGATTTACACAGTGAAGAGCGTTACAGACTTTCCGATAATGTATTTCCAAGTGTGTATCAGTTTATTGTGTATGTTTGGGGTAAGATGAATTTTGTTGCAATGCTGATGTATTTATTTCATTACATTGTTGTTTTTAGATTGAAAATACTCCTGAGCACATACGAAGAGCTCGTCGTACAGAATCTGTCGTGAAAGAGTCTCCCAAAGAGGAATGTCCTCGTCTTGTATTGGCTCCGTTTTCTAGGCCTCCACAAGTGGTTTTCGATAATGTCCTCATCGGTTCATCATGTGAGAGAAATTTGGAGGTGTTCAACCCATCGAAACAAGTGCAACAGGTAACAACAACCACTTAACATACTTTATTGACTTGACCTAATATAGACAATAGTTGGAGAGTGTAGTATTTCTCAAAAGTTTGGAAGAAGACGAAGAGGGACTTGCTTTAATCTTAAATAGGTCAAGTATCATTATTAATTTTTGTTGAAATAATAATAATAGTGTCTGGTTCTCTCCCATATCAGTCAGTAGACTTTTAGGGTTCCATTATGTTAGCTATCTTCCATTATGTTTTTTCTCGTGTATTCAGTGCTCACACTGACTTCCTTAATCTCTCTTTTTTAATTACTTATTAAACTTATATCTAGTTGGTAGAACTGTTAGAAGTTTTCACTTGTATTTATATTTTAAGTCATTGGCAAAATCTTACCAACAACAAGCAAGCAACAAGCTTATAATCATTCCTATTCAGAAAAAATAAAAAATAAAATATTTATGTGTGTGTGTTTATGTATTCAGTTAAAATAGTTTAGGATAAAATTGTAAACAGCTGTGGATTTTGTGATAAAATAAATAAATAAATATGAAAAAAGATAGATTTTACTTCTTTCTTATTCCAGATAACTCTTGGTAAATCTCTGCCCCCTGGGTTAGTAATACATTTGCCAGGAGAATGGCTGGAGGTGGAACCGGAGACATGCTACTGTTTGACAATGATGTGGACACCGACACAACCCACTGGCATCAGGGAGACAATACGCTTCACAAATGAGAACAGGGGCCGATATGATGTCATTGTTGTCCTCAAGTCTGTTATGGTAATATTATTTTTTTACTAAATTTATTTTATGACATTGTATCTTGAGTGGAGAATGAGCAAACTGAAGATTGGACACCCTCATACTAGGTGGAATGACAATATTCCCAGTGTGGTAAGTAGCTACTGGGTGAGAGTTGCCAATGATCTAGTTAAATGGCATGAGTTTGGAGAGGCCTATGTCCAGCAGTAGGCTGATGATCACAATGAAGGATAATTTATAATTTTACTCGGGGTTTTGGCCAGACAGTAATATCAAACATAAGTCTATAGATCAGGAGAATGATTTTGTGATCGGATTATTTTGTTTTCAAAAGCAGGATAGGTTTCATTACTGAGTTGTGCAGGTAAGACGGGCAGTTGCTCCTTGTAAAATACTGGTATTCATCTGTATCCAGTTAGACTGAAAGCTGGCCCCGATATAGTTGGGAAAAGGCTAAGCAGACGATGATAGGGTTTATTATTACTGTGCTTGATCAACTGGAGTATGTTGAAACTGAAGTTAATAAACACCACTGAAAATCTACAATAACTGGTTATGACTATTAACAATAGTGAGTAATTTAGCAATGTAATTGGTGATGGCAGTATGATTTAAAAGACAGCTTCTTTTGAAAAAACTTACAGTTAACACAGAACAAGAAAACTACTAGAATAATAATATATCCTTGAAGCTGGATGCTTCATTGAGGTGGGTCAGTAAAATAACTATGCAATGAGTCACCTTGTATAATTTATTTATTCATAATTCAAATGTAGGGGAAAAAAAACAAATCTTGCTGCCGCCAAGTGAAGCTTTACTGTTATAAAAAACAGCATACATTTAAATCTAAAGAAACCATAAGCTTATGGGCATAATTCAAACTTGTTTCAGAACATAAAAGGAAAAGCTGGCCAAGTAAAGGGCTTCAAAATATCACCAGGTAAAATAAAGAAAAAACCAACAAAAAAATCTCCTGTCACTCTGTACAAGAAGAAATCTGAGATTGTGTACAACACAACACAAATTAAAAAGACATACAATGTTAATGTTATCCAGTCCCAACAAAAGTTGACTCAAGGATACAACAAAGAAAATGTGTCCATGAATAATTATTCCATTGACTCCCGTCCAGATAGATGTCCCTTTGACTCACCAAGTAGTGTTGATTTTAACTTTGACACTTCGGAAGTTTTCTCTAACATGCGCAAGCCTGACTTCTTACAACAAACATATGACAAATCTTACACAAGCACCACCAAATCAAATGTACCCAACAATGTATTAAAGCCTTCTAATAAGCAGCAAATTTATGACGTATCAGGCACTGAATTGTTCGATAATCTCACATTTACTCCATTAAAAACAGCTAAAGCTAAACTTGACAAGGGTCCTAAAATTATCCTCAGCATGAACTCTGAAAGTGACTTAGATGACAGTTTAGAGAATAAAGAGAACCAGACACATTCCATCATCTGTGTTACTTCTTCTCAACCACCCAATAAGTGGTTGACAGTGAATCACCACACGCAAGTCGACAATTACGTGGAAGCACCCACTGTTCTAAACAAAAAACAGCCAAACACATCGTCACCCAAAGAATTAAACAGTCCCAACTTCTCTATAAACACAGAATTTTCTCGCATTAGTGATCTATCGTTCTTTCCGCAAAGGTTTTCGACTGAAAGGAAAACTTTTCCTAAATTGAATAACGACACACATGAAATATTTGATGAACATCTGAAACTGAGCTCCGATACTTACACTAAGGATTCGCCGAATACACCAATGGAGCCTAATTTTAACCAATTGTGTGAAATGAAACCTCCACAGTTCTTCCTGAAGGAACAACCGAAGATGTGTAGGCAGGCTCTCTTCAGAGAATACCAACATCAAAAAGAAGCATATGACCAAAGAAATTTCGTTAATACCTATGATCATAACGCATGGCAAAATGAGTTGCGAGTAGACTCCCGCTCGCCCCCTCCGAGATCTATAACGCCTCCTCTACAATCTATTCCTGAAGAGAGTATACAGATCTCTGACACTCAAGTTTTCGACAGAACTGATAACCAAATGTCTACATTCACCATTAATCGCACTTTTGACAAAGCCAATAGTAGATTTTCGTCTGTTTCTTCGACTAGTCAAATGCAAACATGGTCCAAAAAGGCTATTAGGGCGGAACCGGACCTTTGGAAAATACCTGTTTCTCATGTAAAGAAAACTGTGAAAAATAGAGCATCAATGAAGGGCAGAGATTCGATTTGTAGTAAAGTGTCGAATACGACGTTTGAGACGAATAAAAGTATTGTACAAAACATGACGATTAACCAGATCGGAAATGTGTATTCTCAATCTGCGACTGTTGATCCATTCCTATCGTCGACATACTTTTACGATGAAGAAGCTGTGGAAAGGTTTGAAACGGAATTCAAAAGATGGCTGAATTGTATCCTGACTCCGCCCGCTGACCTTGACAGTAACATCGAACAGAAAATAGACGTCGGCAAGGTGTGGATTGATAACAGGAATAAGGAAGTTCCGCTTGCGCCTACGAAGGAGCAAGTGTCGAGTGCTTACCACAACAGTCATAGACTGGAAAGCCTCCGTAGATCCGCAAGAACTTTACTAATGAGTCCTGAAATCGCCATAGTTTTCCAGAAGTTGGCTGCCCAAATTGACAAGAAGCTGATTGCTATCAGGGCCGATCGAAATCTTCACTTGGACGTTGGACTACAAAAGATTATCATGGAGATATTGTTGTCGTATAATCCACTTTGGCTTCGAATCGGCCTTGAAGCTATCTATGGCATTGTGTTACCCTTGCATTCAAATAGTGACATTGAGGGACTTACTACGTTCATTATACAAAGGATGTTCAAAAACCCTTTCCTCAAGAACAAACATTCTAAGTCAAACGCGCCGAATATGTTACTACCGGCCTACATTGAAGCAATCAAGAAGTTTACTCTAAAGAAGTTTTTCATGCTTGTTTTCTTCTTGGATCAAGCAAAGCAAAGAAAGCTTATATCGCACGATCCATGTCTTTTCTGTAGAAATGCAGTCTGTAAAGAAAGCAGGGAAGTCCTTATAAGATTCACGAGGGAAGTTATCGCAGGTATTGGCGACATTACGAAACATCTTCGGCCGCTTGGTTATGTCGTGAGCCACAAGCAGTCGTATTTAGATGAATATAAGTATGCTGTACAGAACATAGCTTTGGACATCAGGGATGGCGTGAGATTGACAAAAGTTATGGAGATAATTTTGATGAAAGATGGTTTATTGAATCAACTTCGGACACCGGCTATATCACGCCTTCAAAAGATTCATAACGTGCAAGTCGCACTGAATGCTTTGAAAGATGCGCATTACATGATTGTTGGCGAAATCACGTCCAACGACATAGCCGATGGTCACAGAGAGAAGACACTGTCTCTACTATGGCAGATCATTCACGTATTCCGCGCTCCGTTGTTCGAGAAAGCCGCTAATGTTATTCAGACGTGGTGGAGAAAGAAGTACGAAGTTATTTTGGAGAAGAGAAAGGAAGAAGAGAAGAAACTTCAGGAACGAATTAACGCGGCGAGTGTGATCCAATGTTGGTGGCGTCGTATCCAGTACAACCGCCTAGTCGAATGGAAGATGCAACAAATAACAACTGCTACTATTATAGTACAGAAGTATTGTAGAATGTGGATACATAGAAGTCGCCTTATAAGATGGAAAAGGAGTGTTCTGAAGATCGAAACCTGGTACAGATCTGTGAGAATGATGAGGGAAGCTAAAGCAACTCTAGAAAAACTGCGATTAGAAAGGGAAGAGTTGAGACGTAAAGCAGCTATTCATTTGCAATGCCAAATCAGACGGTGGTTGTGTGTTAGACACTACACGACACAAATAAAGAGGATTGTTACTGTACAAAGTTTAGTTCGACGATTTCTTGTTAGAAAAGAATACATTCGATACAGACAAGCTGTCATATGCATCCAACAGAAATATAGGAGTAAATTGTTGATGAGAAAGGAAATTCAGGATTTCGCTACAAAGCGCAGAAGCGCTGTTCTTATACAAAGTTATTATCGTATGCTTCAACAAAAAAGATACTTCTTGAAACTTAAGAACGCAGTTAAAACAATTGAAGAACGTTATAAAGCGCTACTTCAAATGAGGACTGATCGTCTGAAACATTTAGCTCTCAAGGAAAGCGTTATCAAAATACAAGCTTACTATAGACGCTATAAATGCCAACAGGAATACACAAGACAGAGAGAACTTATCATGTCCCTTCAAAGAAGGATAAGGGCTCACCAATTAATGAAGAAAGAAAAAGAAAGTTTCTTACGAGTCAAGAACGCGACTACTGTACTCCAAACGTATATCAAATCGTATTTTATCTTGAAAAAGTTAAGACAAGATTATATCAAGCTACGCCATTCAACAATCCTGATTCAACAATACTTCCGATCTTATTTACTAGCCAAGTCTCAGAGAATTTCATACATTCAGTTGCGCAATGCCGCTATCGTCCTACAAAAATCCTACAGAAATTTGGTTCAAATGCGTAAAGAGAGATCTGAATATCTAGTACTTAGAAAATCGACTATAGTTATCCAAAGAAGATACAGAGCTCAAATTCTGATGAGGAAACAACGAGAACAATATACAAAGCTTCGTCAAGCTACAGTAGTTGTTCAACGTAGATACATTGCTCAAATTAAAATGCGATTACAAAGGGCAGCGTATCTAAAGCTTAAATCTTCAAGTATAACTATTCAAAATGCCTATAGAGCTATCGTGTTAGGCAGAAAACAAAGGAAGGAGTACCTACAGCAAAGACAAGCTGCAGTAAAAATCCAGAACTGGTTCCGAAGTTGTCAGAAAGGAAAAGAAGTGCAACAACAATATCAGCAGTCGAAGCAAGCGGTTGTGACTATCCAAAAAATCTATAGAGCGTACATAATTGGTAGAAAACAAAGACAAGAGTATATTCAGATCAGAACAGCAACTATCTGTATTCAAAAATATTACAGATCGTATATCGAAATGAAAGTCGTTAGACAGCAATACATTACAATTAAAACTTCCACAATAACTATCCAGAGATACTACAAATCTCATTTAGAAACTAAGAAACAAAGGGCAACGTATTTACAAATGAAAAACGCAGCCGTACTCATCAGTGACCATTATAAGCGCTATAAAGAAAGTCAGAAGGTCAGACAAGATTATAACCAGCTTCGGAAAGCAACAATATGTGTTCAGAGAAGATATAGAGGTATTTGTGCTATGAGAACTGAAAGAGAAAAATATTTAAGAATCAGGCAATTAATTATTCTTTTACAACAAAAGCACAAAGCCCTACTATCGATGCGAAAGGACAGACAAGCTTATTTACGGATGCAAAATGCCGCATTGACCATCCAGAATAGATACAGGGCACAAAAACTGATGATATCAGAAAGAACAAGATATACCACGATATTAAAACAATGTATTTTAATTCAGAGGTTCTATAGAGCTTATGTAGAAGGCAAAAAGCAAATGAAGGCGTATCTTGAATTAAAACGGTCATCGGTCGCCTTACAAAGAAGGTATAGGGCTTTGCTGGCAATGAGAGAGGATAGAAAATCGTATTTAGGAATGAAGTCTGCAGCTATTGTCATTCAAAGGAAATTTAGAGCTCATTGCCTTATGTTGAAAGAAAGGAAAGCTTACACAAATATACTTAAGTCTTGTATCACCATACAAAGAAGATTTAGAGCATATTACTGCGGTAAACGCCAAAGAAGCGAATACAATAAAATCAAATCGGCAGCTATCCTTATTCAAAGACGCTTCAGACTTGTCACAGAGACCAGAAGAATTCAAAACGAATATCAGACTCTAAGAAAGACAGTTCTGCTAGTACAAAGTAGGTTCCGAACCAATAAAATAGCTCGCATAATAAGAAAAAATGCAGCGGCGAGCAAAATACAGAGTTGGTATATCGCTAGTAAAAAACGCGATGTATGCCGCCAAGAATTTTTGAGACTGAAGAAGAGTGTTATCCTAACACAGTCAGTAGTCAGAATGCTTATAATTCGCAAGGAATTTAACGCTATCAGAGACGCAACATTGTGCATACAGAGATTCTATCGCTCGTACAAGCTTACTATAGCGGAAAGGCAAAGATATATTCAGACTAGAATTTCTATAATTAAAATTCAGAGTCATGTTAGGACCTTTATTGAAAGAAGGCGATTCTTCAGATTACGATCAGCTGTGGTAACAATACAAGCTGCTTATAGGCTGAAAAAGGCGAGAGACGTTTTGAGGGCTCAAAGAATACAGGCAGCAGTATGTCTGCAGAAATATGTCAGGCGATTCCTTGTACGATCGTGGTACGTACGATATATGGAGCGAGTAAGATTTATACAAAAAATATGGAGAGGAAAATTACTAACAAGACTGATTCATTGCGAGTTTGTACAGAAAAGAAGGATTATTATCAAAGTTCAGGCTGTCATAAGAGGATACTTGGTGAGGAAACAAATACAGATAAAGAGGGAACTGATGCTAAAGACAAGGGAAGAGCAAAGGGTCTACTGGGCAGCTTCCAAAATTCAGGTAAATATCACTTATATCACTATGTTGGTAAAGTACAATTTGCTGTAAAAGATATTATCTAGGGACTCGAAATGTATACTTCTTAATACATTTTCAGGCGCTATTCCGCGGCCACATAGCCCGCGTGAACATTGCCCACGACAAACGTGTGGAAGCGATCAGGCGCAGATGGAGAGATGGTGGCCTAAAGTCCAGCCAGGAGTCTATGAAGGAACGTAATGAGGAAGCTATGGAAGTCCTCCGTAATATCTGCGGTATTGAGACTGTTATCGTCGCTTTTAGGTCCCTTGGTAAGTGTGGTTCTATTTTTTTAAGACCTTTCATTATAACAAGGTAACAACAACCGCGTGACATATCGCGATGTTAGTGCAACAAATCGTACGTGTGTGCAGTCGCGCTAGATAGATGTTTTAGTGTTCTTTTGCGTCATTATAGCATTCCTGTGTGGGTCAGCTCAGTCTTTACGCTTCTAAACCAAAGCTTCGCAATTTTTTTAAATGTTATATCTGTAATTCAATCAACATCAGGTTGCTAAATCTCCTGCCCTTATCCCATTTTATTCGTGGTTGTCAAATAAATAAGAGAATACTGTAATATTTCATTTGTTGTCTATCACGCTTTTATTAGATAGTCCGCTAAAACCCGCCCGCTCATGTGTCTAAATTTGAAATATAGTATGAGCGGCGCTGAAAGGTTCGGAAGGGCGAAGGCGCGTGTGACCGGTGTTCTAAGAGATATTTGACAGCGAGCACCCGCTCCGTACACCCAGGCTAGTTTCAGCAGACCCCTTATAATGTTCCCTGCATACTGAGAGGTCTTGCTCTTGTGGTACAGGAACATCTAGTGCAACACCCAGGACTACACAGAAGATTGATCTTGAAATGTAAATAAAGAAATTTATTCTAATCATTTATTCCAGAACTACTAACGGAAGTATTCCCGATGTTGTACAACGACAATGCTTCTGCCATTGTTCACCGTGTGTACACCTACATGTCAGTGACGAACAGATCCATTTCTAGCATAGAAGTGTTGAAGTCGGCTGCTGCGGTCCTCGTCAACCTGACTCGCTATAGGATCACTGGACCGAAGATTTACTTGGTAAGATGTTACAAAACACGCAACCATTCGAAAAGTGCGAGAGGCTCTTAAGGCCCGCCGATTTAAAGGTCAAATTGAAAAAGCTGGCGAAACTCACTAGGTGGATCGGAGGAAGTATCAATATCTTAACATGAAAAACAAATAGTTTTTTTTTGTTGAAGCAGCTGCTGTCAGTTTAGTTATATTTGTTTTGTGTTCAGGTATTGATAACCTATCACTTGTACTTTCGTTAGCTAATTTAATTTGTGGCCTGGGCCTTACAAAGGATTTTTTAAAGCTGTCTACATTGAATCCTGTACATATAAGAACATGGTCGTGAGCTCGTTCGTATACGTTTAAAATCTACGTGCGTGCAAAAAATGCACCAGAAATAGACCAAATCTGTACTGACCGCAGTCTTTTGCTTTCGAGCTCGTATTGTTATCAAGTGTAATCATTTGTTGTATGTTTCTTGCAGAGGGATCGTATACCGCCTATCCTGAAATTCATGTGGAGGTTCAGCAACAGTGAAACTCAACTGTTCTGTATTATGGCAACATATCTTTGGCTGTTTTCCAAATATGAACCAGTGAAGAAGGTAGGGCTTTAATACTAGCTACGAATACTGTCCGTGAGATCGTCAGTAACACCAAGGCGTTGCTGGCCTTTCAAAAGGAGCTGGGGTGGATCAAACGATCAATTTTTCCATCCGTATGCAAAATACGCGCCATGGACGTGGAGGCCCACTAACCGTTATACAATATAATACTATCTACTGCAGTCATCGTAATACTAGTGTCTTTTCATTGCAAAACTTAAAACCATGCCTGAATTCATCAGCTCTTATTCTGTATAAAATATTTTCTTTTTTTCACAGGACTTAACAGAGCTTCTAAACCAGCCCGAAAACCACAGGATGCTAGTCTCAATAAAAGGAAACGTCGACAGAACTAAGCGTATGACGACTAACATTATGAAGAGCAAATTCAATACACCACAACCATCCAAATATGTGTCCCATACAAACAACCAATCATTGAACATGACCTTGTGTGGCTCAGGAAATAATATTGTGTTGCCAGCTTTAGAACCTGACTACGGTATTGCCAGGGTTGATAAACCGCGGTACTTCGAGGACGCCCAACAAGCCATCAGTTGCCTATTCCTTACTTATAAGTTGTGATTAATTAACAAATTAGTTAAGATCATTTAATATATTCTAGTAATGTTCACTGATATTATTATGTTATTAGTATTTAGTTATTACTGCCATATAACACAATTAACTATAATTTTTGATTATTTGCTTTATCAAGCACACATTTTGTTATGAAATCATGTTACTACTAAAACTTGCATATAAACAACTTAAAATATTGAAGATTCTTGACGATATTCTTCACATAATAATGCTTTTGTGGTAGTTTTTATTTATTACGAATTTAATTATAATTTTATCTTATGAGTGATTTTATTAATTAATTAATCTTTAATTCATAAAAAATCATGCTTTGAGTTTTTCTTTAATGGTTACAAAAATGAGTATGAGTATGACGCTGTTGATATCACATGGTTTCACTGTGTTTGTGTGGTTATGGACTGTTAATATTGATGTAATGTACTTCCATGTTTAATTACTTATTTATGTAGTGTTATGCATTATTTCTAATAATGGACGATTCGGTCAATAAAGGACTAAATGTTAGCAGTTGGATATCTTTTATTTACAAAACATAATATGTTTTGTAAATAGACGAGTGCATACTGGGTATATTATACCCAGTATGCACTCGTCTATCAATAAACCTTTCCGAAAACTAATCCCATAGGTCTTCATAGTTATTTTATTCTTGATCTTATTCACTGTTATTTATGTTGATACAAATTCTTCACATTTTTGAATATATTCCTTAAAAAATAAAATAAACCGGCTAAGTGCGAGTCGGACTCGCGCACGAAGGGTTCCGTACCATTGATATATATAAAAATCAATTGTGGTTCTTTTGTCTCGCTAAAACCCGAGAACGGCTAGGCCGATTTAGCTAATTTTGGTTCTGAAATGTTTGTCGTAGTCCAGGAAACATTTAAAAGATGAGAAAGGTAGGGTAGGCAGGAAAAAGTGCATTGCAACGCAAGCCGGGTACAGCTAGTTATAAAAACGAGCAAAAAAAAAATAGCTTTTGTATGGGGGCTCCCAAACGATATTTTTTTTAAAATTAATTATTTTATTGTTTTTAGTATAAATTGTTATAGCGGCAACAGAAATACATAATCTGTAGAAATTTCAACTGGCTAACTCACGGTTCATGAGATACAGCCTGGTGACAGACGGACGGACAGACAGCGAAATCTCAGTAATTGGGTCCCGTAAAGTCCCGTTAGACCCTTTGGGTACGGAACCCTAAAAACTAGCACTTCGCCCGCGAAAATTGTGATATAATATATGCTATGTTACTCGGTAAAGATGTAGCTTTCTAATGGTGAAAGAATCGGTCGAGTACTTTTTGAGTAAAATCGTAACAATCAAATCTTTCCTCTTTATAATATAAGATTAGATTGTATTCTTTATCCTTTTAACAAGTTAAAATAAAATGACGGGGACCTTCTCTTTATCAAAATACTACTATTTTACGGATAAATGCCTACTCGCAACCGTTGTGCATGTATGACCAGATGTATGGAACGTGGACTACACAAAAGGAGTATAATTATAGGGATCGTACATTCGTAGCAGAGGTAGCAGGTGGCTTTAGCTTCTGCCTACTCCAGTGTGGAAAAAGGCATTTTATGCATTCATGTAACATACAGGATACTAAGTCAACGACAATTCATTCTGCTCTATTATTATTCGTCTGTCATCTTGCTGTCAAACTTAATAGGTTATGTTGTCAATCCTACAAAACTGAAGCTCAGTAACGTATAAAATTCAATAATATTAATTCACTTACAAGCGCTGTAAAAAGAAACTGCAATGGATGAAATCGTCAACTATTTACTGATAATATTAGTTATATTGCCAGTGATTCTGTTCTTCAACTTGTGGTCTGGTATCGGCTGGGAGTTGTTTGAAAACAACTAGCGAAGAATAAAAAAAGGTAAATGCTATTCGCATATAATTATGGTTATACCGACGTCACCTTGAAGAAAGACTTTTCATATAATTCAAAACTAACTAAGCTGCTGTTTAATATTAATTACTTATGCTAAGGGACTTGTAAACTACTTCAAAGTAAATAAATGTATTTTCATAGAAACATTTTTATTGATAACACATTTATAGTATCTTAGCTGTATAATTATCACAATAGTGTCCTAATTGATAAATCATAACAAATTTCATAATGATTGCATCATATTTTCAAGTACAGGTCTATAATATCTGTTAACAAAAATATCACATCAATTACAAAATATATAACTTCATTTCGTCTCTTCCATAATCATAAGGATCTTGATAGTTTCGTCATTCAGCCAATTTGTATTTAATCATAAGTTTCTCTACATTCAACACTCATTTCATTGTCTAATACTTAAACTACTATCTGTCTATTGAGACTACAACAATAGGCACACTGATGATGTGATAAACACAATAAAATTATTATGCGACAAATCAGACAAAAGTACACAAGTTGAAATGAAGATGATGACTTTAAATTACATATATTACACACTAAAGAAACCCATCTGTAATCACTTTTTTATTATCCTGAAACATATTTGGCTTCAAATACACATAACACTGTAAAGCTGTGCTAAATTATACCTAGGCCCTAAGCCAAAAATAATAAATAAAAAATAATATATTTTGTCATTTTGATTGAATTTCACTAAAATTATTTCTAATCCAAAAGTACAAATTTCGACCCACCAAGATGAATGTTTAGGGCGAAAACAGACCTTTATTATACTGAAAGAGATCCAGGCAAAACAAAGCATGCCAGAAAAAGAACTGTTTGTTTGTTATGTTTTTTTTAAAAAACGTTGCCCCACACTAGGAATTTCTCCTGTATCGTGGGTGCGTTTACAAACATTTAAACTGACATACACGAACAGCCAGACCCGGAACAACTATCTGTAGGCCATACAAATATTTGCTCCGTGCGGGGATCGAACCCGCGACACGCAGCGCAGCAGTCGATCGTTCAACCACTGCGCCAACCGTGTCGTCCGTGTCGTGTTTAATGTGGAAGCGACAGGGTAAACCGCAAACTTCAAATTTTCTTACTTTTTTGCAATTGCCGGTCAGTGACTGGCTTTATGTTGAACAATATAGCAGTAATATGTATGAATGTTTACAATTATAATCATTAAAATGGTCAATACAATCGTAAAAGTAATTTAATCCCATTTTATGACTGTTTCATGAAAAAGTCAATCAATGGAATTAAATGAACTTAGGTTCTATTGATGATTTTAATGATTAAAACTCAGTAAAGCCATAATATATTTCTTACGGCCGCGAATTATATTTCGTTCAACATACAGCCAGACACTGACTGGCAAATTGCAAAAAACGTAAGAAAATTGAATTTTATGGGCTACAGTGTAGCCGCTACACTGTTGCATCCACTTTAAAGGCTAATTTTGATATTTTCAAAATAGGACTTAGCCTTCCCATATTCAACCTGCTCTCTGCACAGTCTTTGGTTCTGCATGTGTGCCTGAAAGGAGTCCTCACCAAAGGCGTTCCTTCGGTCTGACTTTCCGTACTTTGCTAAATTTCACTAGAAAGTATTAGTTCCTCCATTCCCATGTGGCCACGGTGTCGCCATACTCGGTATCTCGCAATATCTTTTCGTGTTACCATGCCAACAACCTACAAAATAAAAGTAGTGTAATTAATAAAGTATTCTGCAGTTTAGTAGTCGTAGTTAACAGTGAGGATACAATAACTTGCTGCAAACGTATCACGTTCTAAATTTCGAACGTACTGAAAATTCAAATCTCGCACAGTACACGGGGATCGCAAGTCGGGACTCCAATCACCAGATATTGATGGATCCATGGATGGATGATGGAGCTTTAGATTCGATAATTGCGGTTGCGGGTCGGATGAATGGGTCTATACGTTGTAAGTATGAGTGAAGAGACCAGAGCTATTACATATTTTATTTATACAGATGCAGCATCGTAAAATATTGATTGAATTATAGAAATGTACTATGTATAGTTACCTCATTAACATCATTCACTATAGGCAGATGTCGTAATCCTAGCGCTCTGAACAGTCTGAACAACCGCGGCAGTGAAGCTCGATGCGGCAGAGTATAAGGCGAGGGGTTCATGAAAGGACGCAGGTCTATTGTGCAAGTCTTCTCCCATTCTGCTATGTCTAACTATGGACAGAAAATAGACCGATGATGAGCCATGATTTATAAGAAGAGCAGCAATTTAATAATAGTTTGGTCTTACGCGTGCACACTTTGTGCGCATCGGCAACATTCGACACACCTGAGGGGCTAGAAAAAAAAAAAGGGATCAGGCTGTCAGCCCTTCGTAGGTGACTTGAACTGCATTTAGACATTCAATCTTTAGACCAAGACTTGATTCTTCACTGGAATAAACACTTCGCCAACTTGACACAGGACACCAGCAGCGACTGATTGTTTGGGGAAGTTCTGCTATTATATACTGTCAATGAACAGATTTTTGGGAATGTTTTGGTGAGTTGGATGGCCGCGCATCTAATCATGCTGATTGTCCGTGGATATTTATGAAAAGAGACTTCATTCGAGTCCAAAGTTAGTCGGGTAATCTCGAAACAAACGTCTGAGTAAGACCGAAAACAGTCACGAAAAATCGTAGGGAATACCCAATTATTTGTAGTGGGTATGTGGTGATTATCTCAAATCTTCATATATTTTTGGTAAAATCCCGGAATTTCAACTCTATGGAACTCCTATTTATCTCAACTTTTATTTTCAAGGTTAGTTGGTATTCAGCTGCATCCGGGTAGACTGAAAAAAAAAAACTGGGCATGGTTGGAAAAAAAAGTTAGGCAGATGATGATGGTGGTCAAAGTTAGTTGGCACAAACAAATGTCTTACCTCATCAATAGAGGGATACCGTGGGTATTCCTTTCTGAACATATTCATGTCCACATTGAAGTTAGACCACGTGGTGTTTGCGTTTTCATTGTATATCTTGTTCTGTATTAATACTATTAATTGTGAACGTAGTATCATGCCGCGTAAGCGCTTGTAAGTTGTCACTTCGACCTGAAACAAATAATAAAATTTTGCATTTTTGCCCTAGGTTGATTAGCAGATTAAATTCTGTACCATAAAGACGATTTCAATGAGGTGAACAGACAAGCCGTGGGACAAAAGAGATTTCTTGATCTATGTGAGAGTATATTGATAATATGTATGTGTATAATTAATAACAAATTGCTCTTTATCTTATCTAAAAAACACAGTTAGCACATCAAAAAAGTTATTCAATGGACGGGTGCTAGCATACCTGCTGTCTTGTATGGATCAGAATGTTGGGCCACAAAAGGGATGAATGAAAGGCATTTACATGTGCCTGAGATGAGAATGCTAAGGCGGGTGTGTGGTGTTACGCGAATGGATAGAATAAGGAATGAGTACATTAGAGGAAGTCTGAAAGTGGCGCCGGTGACTGAAAAGATGTGTGGTAATCGGCTGTCGTGGTAGGGGCATGTAATGCGGAGGAATGAGGAAAATGTCGTGAGGAAAGTTTTGAGTATGAATGTGGATGGGTATAAGGGTAGAGGAAGACCAAAGGAACGATGGATGGACTGTGTGAAGGATGATATGGCAAGAAAGGAGGTATGAGATGACAAGTAATAGAGAAGTATAAGTAAGACATGCTGCGCCGACCCAAAAAAATTGGGATAAGAGCAAGAGAATGATGATGTCTTTCTTTGTTCCGTTGACAAAACTCGTTTCTACAGTAGTCATGCTACGCGTGCAGATTCGATTTAAACAATTCCTTTAAAGATGGGAAGCTATACAATTACAGACGCTACTTTATCCACGTTGAAGAATATATGTTATGGTACTCATAACATATATTCTTCAACGTGGATAAAGTAGCGTCTGTAATAGTCAATAATAAAAACAATACTCACATCATCAGCCAAAGGCGGATCAACAACAGGGAATCCATTATAAGACACAAGTTTGAGCAGCTCCACAATATGGCCGACATTCTCAACGGTGCGCAGTGTGAAGACTGGATGCGACATCACCTCAGACGCGTAGATGTTGTGTGCTAGTGGTGGAGGCTCCCAAGGTAGCAGGGGCACTGCTGCTAACTGGATATGGATGTCGTAGATACCCTGGGGAGATGAGGACGTGGTAAAGCATTTTAAAGAAATACATATTAATCGTAAAATGTTCAAGTGATTTGATTGGCTGTTCAGTCTACCAAAGAGATTTGAAAGCATATTTACTCACCAGAGACTAAGGAAGTCTCTAGGAACATGAAATAACAGAAAAAAAAAACAAATTTTGATCAAAATTGCCTACGAAAAAACAGACGAGGTTCAAAAGATTAGAACCGTGATCTCTCTCTCAGGTTTAGTCCATAAACTGTCATTAAAAAACCACTTCTTATAGCGGAAACCTATGCTCGTCATGGAAGAGATGTTCCTTCAGGCTTTGCTGTATTGAAAACAAAGAAGGTAGCATATTTCTAAACATACCTCATTGAAGAAGTCACCGGTCCATTTAGCGACGACCAGAGTGATGATGATAGGCAACGCATTGGAGATCTGTCCCGTCGTCTCTATGATAATGACCGTCAGTGATATAGTCATGCGCACTACGCCGCCGAGCTGAGCTGCCGCCCCGACAAGAGCGTATTTTGCTGGGTTGATTGCCTGTTGGGAAAGAAAAGTATTTTAACATTTCCGTCGCATGGATGAGACTCCTAGTCCCTACATTAGCTTGGAAAAGATTATCCCAATTCCAAAAGTTTCTTAACTAAAAAATATAAAAAAACAGAGGCATTCATAAGGACTATGGACAGGTCTTCAAAAATGAAATGAAATATCATTTTTTTCTAAACTGAATAGTTTGCGCGAAAGACACTTCCAAAGTGGTAAAATGTTTGTGTACCCCCTTTCCCTCCTCTTACTTATTTCTAAAGTAATTTTCCTCCTCTTACTTATTTCTAAAGTAAGAGGAAAATTCTGAAAAAAATAGGTTTGTAGAACGTAAAAAAAACTTTCAACGAAAATTGGTTTGAATAAGTTTTGATATTCAGTTTTTGAGATATGGGACTTTTTGACCAAACTGCAGCCGTAACTTTGTTTTTCTTTAACATACTAAAACACAAATTTAGTTTTGCTGTTGAGTGTAAATTTACTTATGAATGACCTTCAAAATATTGTTATGACATTGTTTGGGGCTACGGAACCCTGTGTGCGAGTAAGACTCGCACGTGGCTGGTTTTTTTGGGTGTGAATGTAACAATAACACCAACTTAACGTAACGTACTTTTACTGTCCTTACAAAAAAGAAGTAAAGAAAAACTCACATTCGAAGGCAGCATGCACTGTATAGCAATAGCCAGCAGTCTTCCCCAAGCGGCGCCCGTCAACAGGTTCGGTATGAATAGTCCACTGCTCACTGAGAGACCAAACGTCCAAGCGGAGAGTAAGAAGTAACACACGACGAACGTGCAGAGCGACCACGGCTTGTAGGACCCGATGGGGTCGTGGAGGAATGAGCGCACGGACGCTTCGGGGGTTTGGAACCAGATCGCAGCGAGGGCGTTGTATTCACCGTCTGCGCAGAATAGCTGGAAAGTATGAAATTATATCAGTACGGTCAAAAAGTTTTCGGCTTCTACTATAAAATTAAGGATTATATCCAAACAAAATTGGTTGTCTGTAAAGTCGGTTTACGGATAGTTTGCCGTGACAACGTCATAACAAAACATTGATGAAATGATTGCATACTTTTATGAATAGCAAGCCGAACGCTCAAACCGATCGTACCTTTCGCTCGCTCGTGTTCTCGCTCCGATCGTAACGTTACAATGAGTCATACTTTTTTGTGCGTGCAGCCGGGGCGTTCATCGATTTATTAGACGTTGTCACGTCAAAAACGAATTGCAATAAAGGGAGATTATATTGACCAAAAATATTACTTTATCACTGTGGATTACTAGAGAAAACTTCGGTAGTTTAGTGACATGATAGTTTTGTATCTCTGATTTATATAATATTACACACATTGGCCGGAAACTTTTAGACCATGTAAAACAGAAACACACACGAGATCTAATAATATTATTTAACAATAAAAATAAAATCAAAATTAAACTTTAATACCGACCACCGTATGGTAAGGGCGTCATTCAAGACTATACCACCCAAACAATCCAGAAAGTTTGCTATACATGACATACTCCCGACATGCAGCACAGAACCCAACAAAAGAATGGAGAATTCCTTGTCATCACTCAGCAGAGAACTATCAGAAACAGATGCAATAGATGTAAAAACAAGTTACAACAAATTACAAAACAACATTACATGTCAAAAAGAACAAAAACGACCACAACATAAATATAATTTAAGTAACTCAACACTACAACTTATAAATGATAGAAAAAGTTTACTTGACTGCAAAGTAAGGAAACAGAACATCCAAAAAATAACTGACTTAAGCAAAAAAATCAAAGAAGGTATAAAAAAGGACAGGAAAGTTAAAAGGTTGCAAACTCTAGAAAAACATATAGCAAGGACAGGAGGAACTAGGAAAACTTTAAAGGAACTCCGAGAATCAAACCAATGGATCCCGAAATTGAAAAACAACCAAAAAAATGCAACAGACCGAAAGAACATAAATAGAATAGCTACAAAATTCTACCGCAATCTATATTCTAACCAAGACCCCAATACACATGTAAGTCAAGAAACCCTAAATTACAATCTGCTCTTAGTGAACCCAGAACCTGACATATTACTCAGTGAAACTAGGGAAGCCATACTAAGCCAAAAGTTAGACAAAGCACCAGGTCCTGATAAAATCACAAACGAACTACTGAGAGGAACCATAGAAGAACTGGTCCCCATTCTAACTAAAATCTTCAACGGCATACTGAGATCGGGACAGGTTCCAGAACAATGGGAGACATCCCACATCATTCTCATACATAAGAAAGGAGAAAGAGATGACATAGGGAACTACAGACCGATAAGTCTGATGTCTAACATATATAAAATCTTTTCCAAAATAATTTTGAACCGAATAAGCAACACACTTGAGGAAAACCAACCGAAGGAACAAGCTGGCTTTAGAAAAAACTTTTCCACAATAGATCACATTCACACAGTCAAGCAAATTATGGAAAAATACAATGAGCACAACAAACCGATATATATGGCTTTTATCGATTATTCTAAGGCATTTGACAGCATTAGCCACACAGCCATATGGGAAAGCTTACAGAAACAAGGAATCCCGACAGTGTACATAAACACTATTAAAAACATTTACTCTAACAGTAAGGCAAGAGTACAAATGGAAACCTTGGGTGAAACATTCCAAGTAAAAAGAGGCGTCATACAAGGCGACCCGATGTCTCCAAAGCTGTTCTCCGCGGTGCTGGAAAACATATTTCGAAAGCTAGTATGGGACCAACATGGATTAAATATAGACGGTAAAAAACTAAACCATCTTAGATTCGCTGACGATATTGTTTTATTTGAAGAACAACCAGGGAGCCTAGAAAAAATGATACAAGAACTAAATACAGAGAGCAAAAAAGTGGGCTTATCTATGAATATAAACAAAACGAAGCTATTAACGAATTCAAACAAATATGAAATAAAAATTAACAACCAACCCGTTGAATATGTAGATGAATAAGTATATCTATTTAGGACAAATCATCTCACATACAGACACAACTACAAAAGAAATAAAAAGACGAATAGCTAACGGATGGAAGAGATATTGGTCACTAAAAGAGATCATGAAATCCACAGATCTGAGTACTGGTATCAAAAGGAAGGTCTTCAATACCTGCATTCTCCCATGTATTACATATGGGTGTGAAACTTGGGCTCTCACAAAACATCACAGAAACATGCTGGAACACTGCCAAAGAGCTATGGAACGAAGTATGATAGGTATTAAGAAACAAGATAAGATACGAAACACTGTCATAAGAAGTAAGACAAAAGTCACAGACATACTCACTAGAATAGATAGTTTGAAGTGGAGATGGACTGGGCACATGATACGTGATAAACAAGAAAAGTGGAGCAACATCATAACTGACTGGTACCCTAGAGATGGAAAAAGGAACAGAGGAAGACAAAGCAAGAGATGGGAAGACGAACTAAAACTAACAGCAGGCTCAAAATGGAGAAGGGTTGCAAGAGACAGAGTACAATGGAAATTGTTAGAGGAGGCCTTTGCCAAGAGGCACACTGAACTCAGAGATATTTTATAACTTAAAGATAAGAGCTAACCACAAAGTCAAAGAAACAGTTCAGGATAAGAGGCTTATTATTATTATTATAACAATAATATTATTAGATCTCGTGTGTGTTTCTGAGCTGAAAGCAGAGTAGATAAAAGTTTTTCCAGTTTTGTTATTAGTTTCTTTTTGTAGGAATCGTAATTGGACTGCTACTGAGATTTTATTACTGGATACTGTAGCGAAAATAAAAATAAAAGTCGTCACTGCTACATGTTAAAACGTATAATTTTGCTGTTATAAAAAAAAAACTAATACAATTTTTTATAAAAAAAATTTAAAAGGATCAAAAAAAGGAATTAAATAATGGACGACATGTAATATAATTTTATGTAAAGCAGCGAAATGGGTTGTTCAGAATTGTATAAAATCTGTAATTTTGAAAATTAAAACAAGGTGAGAAAGGGGTTGCAACGCCTACTCAGCCCTAGGCGCGATCAAAATGTATACGAGTTTAAATATTACACCGGAAAAAATACATTGCGCGACCTTTTGACACGAATAGGGTTTAAATAAATTAAATGATTGTACAACAAAAAAAAAGAGAAACTATACTATTGCTAAAGATTTAAAAAAAGGATTAAAACAAAATTTGTTCCCTGAAGGTCCGGATCCTCGCTCGAAATCGGATCTTCGCTGTTGCTCCGGGTCTCAGGCGGCAAGCCTCGGAGCCAACCGCCAGTACGCGTCTCCCGACCCCTGGTCGGCCTTGAGTCGCGGCGCCGAAAGTATATGGGTCACTAGATCTTAGCTAGGATAAAAATCCTAGAACCGATTCTGAGCGAATCTATGGTGAGAAAAATACAGAAAAATTAACACCATGCTCCGAGAGAATCTTTTAAGCAGAAAAAATTTAAAATGTTTCAAATACATACCGGTTCTTGGTGAAATCAATGATAACCGACTATACAGTACAGCACTACAAAATTTATCTTTCTTAGGTCCTTTTTTACTTTATCAATTAAATTACGAAACGGAATAATATGTCTGTTATTTCCAAAGATTCGTCGTCCATCTGAGAAAAATTTTCCTCTGTGTCATCCATGGAATCGTCATATTTTTAAATTTGAACCGAAGTAAGAAAAAGTAAATTGATTAGAAATGAGGTCGACTTACACGAACAAAATAGTTTTTATTCAGCCGAAAACAGCGTGATAATGCTGCAATACCCTCTTTCTAAGAAAAAAAGGACGTAAGTACGAGTGAGAAAGAAGGAAAAAAACTGGATCAGGCAAAAAACAAAAAAAACAGGCATCATATCTGAATCAAACGATATCGAAGTGCAACAGATACTGAATAAACACGGAGGCCACCACATCTAAACGTTATCCGCGCGAACTCGCGATATCTCAATTACATCTATGGAGAATATGAAAGAAAATAACGAACTCCTAAATCTAAATATATATATTGTTCAGTTAGAGCCAAACTCTAACCTGCCACATCCTTACAATTAGTAAACTTTAGATCTAAGTAAAATTAACCTAACTTAACATAAGACTTAACTATTACCTATCAACTATAAGAAAAAACTTGGGAATCCCCAAAAATAAATAACGTGAACACGTAAAGTCCAACCTCTAGTTATAGAAACTAAGACAAGTTGAACAAAAAAAAACTAAGTTTAAGAAAGAAAACCTAAATTAATTAAGTCAAAGAAGAACTCAAGACAGAACTTAAATCAGAGAACTCAAGTCATAAAACTCAAGTTTAAATTCAAATTTAAAATTAAATGTTGAATGTCACGCCATCTGTGTTAAACTAAAAGAAACAAAATAACCTTAGAACACAAGTTGACATAACACAGAAATAAACAGATGTCACTATTAACAGATAATCTATGAAGTTTTTAATCTAATCGAAAAACTATGCAAAGAAATATTCCAAAGAGGAAAAAGGATTAGAAAGCAAATGTCAATGTCAAAATGGAACAAAGAGAATTTAATCCAATTTATTTTAAGATATCTTTGATATGATATTGTCCGGAGTGGACTGAATCACAATCCTGTAGCAAATAGGTGGTCCTTGAAATGACTCTTATTACACGGCACTTAATAAAACGTGGAGCAAGCTTCCCAGAGAAAAAATCACCTCCAGAAGACTTGGAAAAATTCCTTCTCCATACAGTATCACCAACATTTAGAGTGACAGCTGATCGATTAGAATTATATGCACGAGAGTTACGGAGAAAAGCTAAAGAAAGATTATCAGCAACCTTTGCATAAACTTCGCTGAGAGAGGATAGGTTTGAAGCATGACGAGCCCGACTGTCTGCCAAATTAGAGCTTCGAGTCTGACTATTTACATGACTGCTATCCATAAGGACCTCTCTACCAAGCATAAGAAAGTTAGGCGTAAAACCAGTAGCTAGATTAACACAAGAATTGAGGTAAAGCTTCACTTTAGGTAACATTTTAGCCCAACTTCTTTGGTTTTCACCAACCAAAATACCTAAACATGTTATAACGCTTTGGTTGTATCGCTCAACCGTATTTGCTTGGGGTGTATAATATGGCGTAAAAGTAGGTGATTGAATATGGAAAGATCTGAGAAAATTAAGGAATTGATTACTACGAAAAACTGTAGCGTTGTCACAAAGAATAGTACGCGGAACCCCAAAATTAAAGAAAATTTCAGACTCTAACGCTTTTATAACAGAAAGAGCGTCAATCCTTTTCAGAGGAACTAACCAAACATATTTGGAAAAAACATCTACCATAGAAAGGATATATTTATAACCATAATAAGCGCAGGGCAACGGACCAATTATATCGATAGAAATCATCTGTAAGGGCAAGGAAACCTCTTTAGGGTAACACATCTGACCGCGAGGTTGTGTGTTCGAAATTTTATAGGCTTTACAAACCTCACATTGACTTAACGTCGAAGTAACGTCACGGAACATATTTGGCCAGTAGAACAACTCCCTAAGCTTTAGATACGTTTTAGTAACACCGGGATGTATCGAAGGAAATCTATTGTGAATTTCCCAAATAGCGTCTGGAACCTTTTCAGCTGGTAACACCACACGCCATGGTTCAGAAGATAAAGGACTAGAAACAGGCATGCGTCTCATAAGGATACCGTTATTTATAGCGTATGCTGGGAACATTTGTGGCGTATCTCGAGCACCTATATATATCTTCTTATACCAACGGTCATTAGTATGTTCAGGACCCTGGTCAAATGACACAGGATTAGCATGGATCCTGGAAAGAACATCGGGGACTATATGTTGCGAACCTTTACGATGCACAATATCAAAAGTATATTGGGAGATAATAGTAGCCCAACGAGCTAAACGACCAGATGGGTTGTTAAGAGAGAGGAGCCACTTAAGAGCCATATGGTCTGTTATGACAGAAAACTTCATACCATCTAAATAACATCGAAAATGTTTAATTGAATCCAAAACTGACAAGAGTTCACGCTCTGTAGTACTATAATTGCGTTCAGTTTGAGAGAATAAACGCGAATAATAGGCGATTGGATGTTCCACATCGTCTATCTTCTGTGTCAGTACCGAACCAAGACCAACAGCTGACGCATCACACTGCAGGATGAATGGCTTCGAGAAATCAGGACATGCCATAACAGGCGTATCAATTAGCGCTTGTTTCAACTGAGTGAAAGCTTGATCGGCTGCATCGTTCCAACTTATTGGATCATTACCCTTTCTCTTACCGATAAGGGCAGTAAGCGGAGCAATTATAGAAGAAAACCCTTTAACGAAGCGCCTATAATAGGAACACATACCAATGAAACCGCGTAATGACTTAGCTGAAGTAGGAGTAGGATAATCTTTAATAGCATCAAGTTTGCCGGGATCGGTTTGAAGACCCTTTTCATTAACAATATAACCCAAATATTTTAGTTCGCTTTTACAAAACTCGCATTTTTTTAAATTTATAGTTAAGCCTGCTTCTTTAAGTCGAGCAAGCACCTTCCTGAGCAGCGCCATATGACTAGAGAAATCTTTAGACACGATTATCAAGTCGTCGACGTACCCAAAAATACAGTCGTCGCTGGTAGAAGTAAACTCGAAATTCACGATCATATCAGTAAGGCGTTGCATCTCCGAAGCAGCGTTCGTTAGACCAAAAGGCATCCTAACAAACTCAAAGAGACCACGTTGTGGAACAATAAACGCTGTTTTCTCACAACTTTCTCTATCAGCGAGTGGAATTTGCCAGAAAGCACTTCTAAAATCCAATGAGCTAATATATCTAGCACCACGAAGGTTGTCGAGGATATCGTGAATACGGGGAAGAGGATATGAATCTCTAACTGTCACACTATTCAGTTTTCTACTGTCGACACAAAACCGAACAGAACCATCTTTTTTTGTCACCATTACCACTGGACTAGCCCATGAAGAACGAGATGGACGAATAACACCCATACCTAACATTTTGTCAATCTCTTCATTGAGAATCTTCAACTTGACAGGGGATAAGGGATAATATCTTTGACGGATAGGGTAACCCGTAGTATTAATTTTATGGGACAACCAAGATGTTTTACCAAGACCAACTTTTTCCGAAGAGATAACTTCGTACTCTTTAATAACTTGTTGAAGACAAGCCTCTTGATCCGGCGATAGGATGTTACGAGGATGAATATAACGGACCTCGCTGACAGAGGAAACTTGAGGGGAAGAGTGCTGAACAGAAGGGATAAACATATTACCATCAATATTTTTATTAAAAGCCTGACTAAAAATAGACGTCAAACCGAATTTATTCCAAAATTCGATACCTAAAATAACAGAAGATGACATCGAACTTGCAACTAAAAACTCATGAATAAAAGTTGTACCATTAAATTTAACTGGAAGGTACACAGAACCAAGAATATCAATCGGCGAATTATTAGCCGATATAACACGGGGACAAGCGTCTTTTGATGTCAAAGAAACACCAAGTTGCTGAATAAAATTATCGCTAACAAGCGACATCTGAGCACCAGAGTCGAGCAATGCTTTAACAACTCTACCACATAATAATACTTCTATAAACGGTCGGTTATCAAATGAATCTGAAGTAAACACTGGGGATACTGTACGGAAAGAAGCGTATCGCCAGTGGTTTATGCATTTTTTGGATTACATTTCGGACATTCCCTAGTAATAAATCCAGGAGTGCGACACTTAAAACAAATCATGCCTGTGATCTCTGGGCAAGAACGGTAAGAATGACCAACTTTGTTACATTTTAAACAAAGCTGAGACTGACTACAACCAGGACAAATCTGAGAGTTACTAGATGTTGGCTGATGGGAAGTTTTGTTCGGCCTAGGTTTTGGTGGGTTAAATACTTGAGAAGTCGACTGGTCGGCAACACAGTCGAGACTGGCTACCGCCTTTGAAGGTTTTAAAAAGGACTCGAAATGAGTAACGGCCTCGATTAAATTATTGACATCATGGAATTTTTGAATAGACAAGCAAGGAGTATACTTTGGCAACATGTTGTGAGTGATGATCTGCAACAACTCCGATTCTTCAATAGGCTTGCTCAGTTTAGCGTTTAAGTAAGAAACTTCGATAATAAATTCTCTTATTAACTGTTCCGGTTTCTGCTTGAGGTTACGGACCTCCTGGCTTGTCTTAAATTCAAAATCGGTCGTACCGAATGTCTGAAGAAAGGCATCTTTGATCACAGAAAAAGAAAGACCCGGTCGACGGATCGACCTAAAATATTGAAGTGCGACACCTGACAAAACTTCATGAAATCGCTTAACTAAATAACCATCGGACAAATTGTCGGCCTCCCTGCACTCCTCTAAACTCGTGAAAAATTCCCGTACGCAGGTCTTACCATCGAAAACAATCTTCCACTTAGTAAGAGAGAACTGCCTGGTAAATTGTAGGCATTCCTCAGATCTTATTGGGGAAGGAATGATACTCTGTGAAGAAGCGTGAGAAGGTCTTGGCGGAATAGGAGGAGGTGGTGGTCGCGAAATAATGGGACTAGCACGACGTGGAGTCTCAACAATAGGGAACCCCTCTTCTGACATGATGTAACTAGAATAGACCTAATAACGTATGAAAGAACAGACAAAAGGCGATTGAATCCTAGCGAAAAAATAGGCACGGCATGAACAGACGGATAAAAATAATCCAGCAACCAGCAGTCAGTAAACGCCAAGCTATTAAACAAAGATACAGGCTACATAACCGTTCATACTAAGCTTACCTTGAAAACCGACGCCTATAAATTCATACGTCACCATATATACTCTACGGGTTCTAACTACCGCTAGCTAAGGATATGGAATAAAAATCAGGAGACCTATCGTTATATTTGCTGCGATAAGTGGGTAAAATAAAAGACAGTTATGTGTTATATAGTTCACAAAATTATTTTTCCTTTAAAATAAATTACATTTAATGAAAAAATATATATATATGTCAAGGAAAAATGACAGCTTCACAGATCTGAACTGGTGGTAAAAATCCCAGAATACCTTTCTAGAATGAAAGAATATCCGTGTCCTGAAACAAATAAGCTTAAGAATCATTAGCTCCCGGAGGGAGTGACCATCCTCAATAAGGCAAAAAAAATTTTATGTAGAATCATTCAAATTTCAAAGTTATTAGGTAAAAAACACTTACTTTAGTTGTTCGGGCGCCATTTTTGTAGCGTAAATAAGAATAAAAGTCGTCACTGCTACATGTTAAAACGTATAATTTTGCTGTTATAAAAAAAAAACTAATACAATTTTTTATAAAAAAAATTTAAAAGGATCAAAAAAAGGAATTAAATAATGGACGACATGTAATATAATTTTATGTAAAGCAGCGAAATGGGTTGTTCAGAATTGTATAAAATCTGTAATTTTGAAAATTAAAACAAGGTGAGAAAGGGGTTGCAACGCCTACTCAGCCCTAGGCGCGATCAAAATGTATACGAGTTTAAATATTACACCGGAAAAAATACATTGCGCGACCTTTTGACACGAATAGGGTTTAAATAAATTAAATGATTGTACAACAAAAAAAAAGAGAAACTATACTATTGCTAAAGATTTAAAAAAAGGATTAAAACAAAATTTGTTCCCTGAAGGTCCGGATCCTCGCTCGAAATCGGATCTTCGCTGTTGCTCCGGGTCTCAGGCGGCAAGCCTCGGAGCCAACCGCCAGTACGCGTCTCCCGACCCCTGGTCGGCCTTGAGTCGCGGCGCCGAAAGTATATGGGTCACTAGATCTTAGCTAGGATAAAAATCCTAGAACCGATTCTGAGCGAATCTATGGTGAGAAAAATACAGAAAAATTAACACCATGCTCCGAGAGAATCTTTTAAGCAGAAAAAATTTAAAATGTTTCAAATACATACCGGTTCTTGGTGAAATCAATGATAACCGACTATACAGTACAGCACTACAAAATTTATCTTTCTTAGGTCCTTTTTTACTTTATCAATTAAATTACGAAACGGAATAATATGTCTGTTATTTCCAAAGATTCGTCGTCCATCTGAGAAAAATTTTCCTCTGTGTCATCCATGGAATCGTCATATTTTTAAATTTGAACCGAAGTAAGAAAAAGTAAATTGATTAGAAATGAGGTCGACTTACACGAACAAAATAGTTTTTATTCAGCCGAAAACAGCGTGATAATGCTGCAATACACTCTATGATTTTTGTCCGACCACAGGATCGAACTCAGAACCTGAAGCTCAGGGGTTGAGTATATGTCTTATCTTATACATATATGTCGCAGTCTGATGATTTTATTCCGTTTAGACTTTCACCATGTGGGCAGAACATGGGTTTCGTGCAATGAAAACACACACACACTGTACACTGCTTTTATCGAACTAACAAATTACTTGAAATTACAATCCAACACATTAACACTAGGCACCATGAATCGGGTTACAGTTTCGGGACGTCTTGACTCCGCGGTGGTCAGACTCAGACTCTCCGCCTCGCTGGGAGCTCGAAACATCACGACTCTGTAGTAAGCGCGCTTAGGTGTGGGTAGACTGGTAAGTAGGTCGCTTGACCTTTGGCGCGCTTTCGATTCATAGTCAGTCTTGTATCCGTAATAATGACTCCGACTCCGACACGGCCATCCTGCTTGCACACGTCCTCGTGTGATGGGTACCCTGCAAACAAATACTCCACGACAGAAATTTGTTCCACTCGGTCACTCCTGACCAAACTTTAGAATCAACGGGGTGATGGAAATAAGAACATTGTAGAACTAGCCGTTTCGTTTTAACCGAACCGATTGGAAATAATCGAAAATACAATAATGATAACCCTGGGCCATGTACCATAGTCGTTCAATTCAATCTTTAAAAGTCTACAGTAAAAAAAAACTACCAAGATTATAGAAACCGTCGTGTAAAGCCACTAACGCCACGGCTCTCTAGCCGACCAGCAATCGCATTGCTCTCACACATCCAGCGCATGGATCAAAACTAAAATTAGATCAAATAAACAATTAGGTCAATTAAAATGCTAGAGCAACCAAGTACCTCTTCATCAATCTAATCACCACATAAAGCAGGAATCTCATCCGTGGCCTATGGGCAACACTCAGGCCCTCCAACAAACCTCTGTTTGTTTTACTACGTTCCTCAAGAACGCCGAGTCCCACATGCATGACTCACTCTATGGTCTCTACAAGACCCGACCTCCGCCAGAGCCACCCGCGCACCGCGCATCCACGGACTACTATAAGCAGACACCGACTTCTAACGGACTACGGCTACGAAATGGCTACTGGTACGGTCTGACCATCCGAACCCAGATTCCAAACTATCTCTCAACTCTAAATCATTTACTCCAAACGGTAACGGTACCTGGCCCTCGGGCATTCTCCTTAACCCATCATGTGCATACTTGTAAGTACGCTTAGAACTTAATGATCTCAATGTGTAGCAATCCCCTTCTAGTACTTCGACTGGTACGTGACCCGCTGGCATCTTCCTTAGCCTACCGCGTGCCTATCTGTAGGTACGCTAAGAATTTAAAGCTTTCCGTGTTAAGGAAAACCGTCTAAAACCTCGATCACTCTAAACAGACCTTTTTAACAACCCAAAATCACCAATCGCAAAACGTTTAATTTTGCCATCGTTTCGTCTACTCGGCACACTTGTCATGTTGAGCTAAGCTAACCCGTCGTGTCTATACGAAACGTGTACCACCGGCTCGTCACCTTAGGTACCGGGTGCAATTCGGCTTGTACTTTACCGGAGTGAGACTTCGCTACTTAGCACGTAACGCAGCTATTTACGAATTTTCAAACGTACTGAGACTTTCCCGGGAACTAATTATAATCGAAAGGCTTTTCAGTCGTCTTTTTAGCACCAAGGTGTACGATAAGGGTCGCGGAAATTACTGTTTACCGACCATCGGAGAACACGAGCTAAATAGGGTACGCATTTAGACCTACCATTGCGTTGAATATGACAGTAAAAGACGCCTGAACTTAGCACTTAAGTCTTGGCTATTCATTGCCAGTTACATTCGTTGCCATAACAGTTAAAAACCGATTGAAACTTATTACCACTATTATGCCTCACCGAACGTACACAAAAGATTTTCGTTAACGAAAACTCCCTAGCCGTTATGTTTGCAACAAAACCCCGATTTAAAATCTCGCCACCTAACATGACGTCATTTTGTAAATAATTATCAGGCAAACATTGCAACAAAGTTTCGATATTCTATTCTTTCGGGTATTCGTTAATCACTACACAACATAAAATCTGTTCTGTACTGAATACTCGTGTCTGAACTATACCAGTCTTAGCAACAACGTGACTAACAAGTTTGCCATTAAATTTCGATGGAAAACTTTCTTTCACCAAAGAGTATTCAGAATCAGAATAATAAGTAAACCGTAACAACTCACCCCTGTGTTGTAACGTGCCCGCGATGTTGCTTTTACGACGCAAACATGGACGCGGCTCGGCACCCCGCCATCAGCAGGCCCGCTGCACACTGCCAGCACTGCATGCACTGCATGCCACCGACGCACGTACGCCGGACGGCTACGTGAACCGGCATGACACTTTTGACGCACAGCAAGGCCTTCGCGGCCCTTTGTCGCTTGCCCGATGCCCGTAGCAGCCGGCACAGGCAGCGGCTTCTTCGTGCGACAATCCGTTTCGTTGAGTCCTGGTTTCTCCCTGGTCCGCAAGCATGGCACTTGATTAACGGTAGCGATGAACACTTGTGACGTTTTTCTTTTCCTTCGTCATGGTCAGTGCGCATTATCTTTAGGGGTTCTCCTTTGGTTTGTCACTACTCAGGTTAATGAGGGTAGTCGTAAAAGTTACGGCGCACACGAATCTGGCCTTGAACAATTATTTAAACTGGTCCCACGTCAAAACTGGATAGGTTCTCAGTGTTCCGCAAAGATTTGTGTTCAAGGTACATCTAGAAATTCGGTAGTACATTTTGGAGGTACACCGTAGATGGAAAATCACCTTCGTTTTCCGAGGCACATCAACTAATGACCACAGTACACCAGTATGCCGCGGCACACTATGTTACAGCACTGTTACACTATGTTACTGCACTGTTACACTATGTTACAGCACTGTTACACTATGTTACACTGTGTTACACTATGTTACACTATGTAGATGCGGAGCCCTTCAACGCCTTGCTTAACGTCCAAATAAGCTGGATTCCTTCCACTGCACTCAACAAGAAAAAATCAAAAGTCACTTCATTCAAACTAAGCTTATAATCAGCACTTTTTGAACGTCAAAATTACAAGAGACAGTCCCCCAAAACGCCCGGCCCTTCGCCACTTCCTAAGTGTTTTAGCTGGGAAGAAGAAGTGGCGGAACAAACTCCCCAGCAACACATCTGTCTGTTAGGTTAGAAGAACCTGATTCTACACAAAACAAGTCAGCGATGGATGACGCATTACTAGCGCGCATCGCACTTAGTGAAATGTGGGTATTCCATTAGGTACACTGCCTAACCCTTCGGAGATTACAAGCGTGATGATATGTTAAGTTTTGTCGGGATTAAAATCCGCTCACACACTTAACAAAAACACTAACCGCCAACACTAGCTTGCTATTCACTGGCTGAGTTTAAGTTCGTATCGCGAGTGCAATTATTCGTTTTGCATTTCAAAAAGTAACCGTCACTGATTGTTATTGTCACTGTTCTCACGTGTGATTGCATTAGCACGATTTGATCCCACTTCTGATGTCGCAGTCTGATGATTTTATTCCGTTTAGACTTTCACCATGTGGGCAGAACATGGGTTTCGTGCAATGAAAACACACACACACTGTACACTGCTTTTATCGAACTAACAAATTACTTGAAATTACAATCCAACACATTAACACTAGGCACCATGAATCGGGTTACAGTTTCGGGACGTCTTGACTCCGCGGTGGTCAGACTCAGACTCTCCGCCTCGCTGGGAGCTCGAAACATCACGACTCTGTAGTAAGCGCGCTTAGGTGTGGGTAGACTGGTAAGTAGGTCGCTTGACCTTTGGCGCGCTTTCGATTCATAGTCAGTCTTGTATCCGTAATAATGACTCCGACTCCGACATATATATATATATGTTACCGGAAATGTGTGAAACCTAGGAATTGTATACAATTCCTAGGAAATGTATACAATTCCGAGTCTATGTAGGAAATGTGTTAAATAGTATCATAATTATTTTTTACTCCACACATTTCCTAGGAATTGTATGCATTTCCTAGGAACTCTATACAATTCCTATATGACAGAAGGAAATGTATAAAATTAAAAACTATACTATAAGTTAATCTGAAGAATATATTAGATGTTGTGAGACTTTGGGTGAAAATGGTGGTCGTGAACTTGTAGTGCCCCATACATAATTCTAATCAAACCAATTTGCTATAGTTTCTGTAACAATTAAATAATATTGTTGGTTAAAAATTGAATATGCTTTGCAACAAAAGTTAGTGACAGAACCGAATTGCTGCAAAACCGACTCCACGTAGTCTTGTTTGTCCTACCCCTAGAGTGTAATTTAAAATCGCGTAGGCGCGGAGGGGCGAGGCGGCCCGCGGGCTGAGGAGCAGGCGGCTGCGAGCGAGCCGCCGCGGCTGAGGCTGGCCGGCGAAGCCGGCCAACAAGCCGAAGTTGCGGTGGTGAGCGAAAGCCGTCTGCAAAGATTAGCACGCGTGGGGCCGCCGGAGGCCTGCAGCGCCGGAGCCGTGACAGAAACCCTGCCTGCTGCATGTTGCATGCTCGCTTGAATGGTGCATGCTGCATGCTTATTTGTTTCCTGCATACTTGCAGCATGATATACATTTCCTATCACGGTTTAGGAAATGTATAGATTTCCTAGGAAAAGTGTTAATTAAAAAATATTTCATACATATCCTATGGATTTTAGGAATTGTACACATTTCCTAGAAATTTTATACAATGACGGATTTCATACATTTCCGTTAACATATATATAAATTACGTGTCACGTTGTTTGTCGGGGATGGACTCCTAAAACTACTTCACCGATTTTTATCAAATTTGCACACCGTGTGCAGTACGATCCAACTTGAAAGATAGGATAGCTTACATCTCAATTTATAGTCGCAATATTATTTTATTGCAAATTAAGTAATTAACAATTATCTGTTAGCTCCAAACGATTCTAACAGATGGCGGTATTTGTTGACTGGATTGAGCAAGTATTGAATAGATGGCGCCGTATTGGAGCGGAGCAGCAATGAAAAATATTGTGAAAACGGGGAAAACGTAACGCAGACGAAGTTGCGCGGGACAGCTAATAATGAATTGATATAAATAAAGGCGTGACGTTACATTTATTCTAAAAATAAATAGAAACGTTCTTGATGAATAAATCTTACCTGTAAAGGTACTTTAGTGGGGTCTTCCCCGAGTGGTCGACAGTCGTTCAGTAAGAACATCATAAGGAAGCCGCAAGTAGCGCTTGAGGCTGCGACTAAACAAGCCTCCACCACGCGCAGCCAAGGAGCTCCTATGTACCTGGTGGACAACACGGAACTTACTCTCGGTACTGAAAGCCTACTTTACCTTCTGATGAGTAAATGTGCTGCCAAAAGTAGTTTCGTTCGATTAGTTATTTTGATTCTGATTTTAAATCACTGTCATCTCTATTCTCGGTACGATAAGGTTGCTGTTAGGTTGCTACTACAACACAACTGTCAAAATTACATTGATAAGGTCACTGTAATTTTGACGGTTGTGTTGTTTTCTCGTTGCAATAAGGTTGCCGTTGTCGAGGTAAAATAACTGTTTACGGACTGAACGCGAATGAATGCGGATGCTTGCGACCGGACCTCTCACTCCACCAAATGACGCCTTACGCGACTGAAGGAGATACGAAGCACTCGGAGTCTCTGATCCGTGTTTGCAAATGTGATTTCACCTTTGCAAGGTGATTGTAGTGATAGATTTCTTTTGTAAACAACACGAGGTATCTATAGGACAAGGTTTCGATCGACCTACCTATTAACGTAGGCAAATTGCGTCGTAATCTATATAGGGCCTTATCTACACAATCGTATTATCTAAACTAATAAAATATGACTCTTTGTTAGGACAATATAAATAACATGATATAAAGGTGACTAAAATAACATAATATCACGCCTGTGATCACGTAAAGGTTAGGTAGAGAAGTAAGTGTACCTAAGTGTACACCCACAATTTGCCAGTTATCATTTTAACAGAAGATAAATAAATGAAAAAAAAAAATAACATAGGACCAAAGATATACTTAGGCAAATAGTAAAATGCCTTTGACATTCAAATGAATTAGTTGTTTGCAAGGGTTTCAAAGTAGAATGGATTGATAAGTCATATTTGTTTAGTATAATGTACTTTTGCCTTAATATAACCTTCCTAAATCAAATGGAAACATCTGGGAAATCCTCACCTTATCCTAAAAACAGCTAGTCTAAAGTTGACATAGTTCCAGAGAGCGCCCAGTAATCCACCGACGACGCCGAAAAACATAAATACTGGCAGCTCATAGAATTGAAAAGGAAATGGTTCCATCTTTCCCAAGTTCAGGAGACCTAAAACAAAAGGGGACAATTTAATAAAATAAAAAAAATAGGCCAAAGAAAATTCAATAAAACTTAAAATATTGATATTGTAGTAATAGGAGTTTTTGGACGGACTGAATTTAGCTTAGAACCACCACTTTTTGAACGTCAAAATAACATAAGACCAAAAAGCGTTTTTTTGCACTTCCAGTGTTTTATCTGGGAAGAAGAAGTGGCGCAACAAACTCCAAATTGCGCTATTTTGAAGGCAGCCATCCGGATGGTGAACAAAAAGCTGGCGTGATCAGTATCAAAACACATTTTCTCCTAATTAAGTGTTTTTTTTACAAGCTTCTCTTTCCCACAAGTTGTCAGGACAAGTTCCGTCAGAATTGGAAGGAGGACGCGTGGGGTCGTAAGAAATGGAAAAATGGAGGGAGGCCTTTGCTCAGGAGTGACACAGAGCAGGTAAATTAAGTTCTAGTTAAGTTAAATTTTCCTGCTTGGCAGCTGAAGTAAGAATAGTGTTAGTACAATAAAGGAAGAGCAATTAGAAGACAATTTCCAGTTTTCATAGTAGTTTCCACACATACCTGGAAAACTCAGTTCTCCCGCTCGACCGTGATACGCAGATAGAGCGCAGTTCAAAGTGAACGTTGTCACCACAGTACCGAAGAACGTTCGCCATGTTAGCGCCTGGTTCCAGAAACTGGTGCCTTCTTCTAGAGAGAATAGTACTCCACCTGAAAGAGAAACATGTAAGGCATTTGTATTGAACACCTACTAACCACAACACACCGACCAAAAAAGAGGGGTGTTATAAGTTTGACGTGTGTATCTGTGTGTCTGTCTGTGGCATCGTAGCTCCTAAACGGATGAACCGATTTTTATAAAAGTGGTGTCGTTTGAAAGGTATTTTAATCGAGAGTGTTCTTAGCTATGTTTCCAGTAGTAGTATAAGTTTATAAAGCATGGAGAAAAATTAAATTACTTAAAAATTTAAAAAGCCTCCGACAACCTCTAAAAAGGAAAATTTTTAAAAACCTCTAAAAATCCAAAAATAAATTAATCCAAGCGTCGTAGCGTCCGGGGACCGTTTAGTACAAGCACAGAACAAAGCGGACCCCCGACGCTACGACGCTTGGATTAATTTATTTTTGGATTTTTAGAGGTTTTTTAAATTTTAAATTTTTATTCTTAATTGTTGCGAAAGATTTACCTCTCCGCGTTGCATTGGCAGTAAATACTGATTCAAACTTTTCTAATAAAATATTTTACCGATATTTTTTGGTCCAGACTTCCACCAAAGCGGACATGCGAGAGACGCGTTGTGGATTTGAACGAATTCCCTCACCAATGGAAACCGGACTTTATTCTCACCTATAGGGGCACCGAAAGCAGCAGACACACCGGCGGCCGCACCGGCCGACACAAAGTCACGCTTCTCGTGATCTTCGCGGAAATACTGGAATATCTTGAAGTCCTTGTTAAACGTCGTGCTCTTGCCCTGCGATATGCCTGCCGCGACCACTGCTCCACTGTGGATCATAGGTCCTTCCTGAATGTGAAAGAGTTACATGGAAGAGCAATTGTATTTATTTATTTTTTTATTTATTTTATGAAAGGTAACTTCACAGCTGACAGTACATTAACATAGAAATGATTACACAGGACATTACGCCAATTACGAAGTACACAGAAAATATTAAAGCAGAGAGTGACTTGACTTAATTTACATTAAAAGTTCGTGTGTGTGTGCGGGTATCTGTACAGTATTGGTGTCTGTAAATGTGTGTGATAATGTGTGTAGGTATGTCTATATACTTTTGACAAACAGGCACTAGTGGCGTAACTGATTATCCCTCGCTTGATCCAGAATTACGATAATCGCTTTTTTAATTCGGTTCCGTGTGGTGTTAAAGGGGTCAAGTGTTGAGAACTTGTCATTATATAATGCAGGTAAAACTTATTTCCAAAAAAAAACTGCAAAGACTTCTGCTCATTTTCAGACATGTGTAACATAAAGATTTTTTTTTAACGTTTTTCCACACTAGGAATTTTTCCTGTACCGTATGTGCGTTTACAAACATTCAAACTCACATACACAAACTACCAGACATGGAACAACTATCTGTGGGCCATACAAATATTTATTCCGTTCGGGAATCAGACCTCCGACACGCAGCGCAGCAGCCACTTCGCCAATCGAGAAAAATGAGTTATTCAAAATGGACATACAATTTTCTAGGTGTCACAGGGATGTGTCCCACCAAGCGTTGCATTAAAAGAGTTTTGGGGTGGTTGATGGGTGGTTATTGAAGTAAGAATCCCACAATCCCTTGTCTACTGTCGTCTTCTTGTCCAAAACGAAAAAAGGTTGCTTAATTTAGTGCAGTTTGATTCTAGCCTCAGACTTACCTAGTTTTAAGCAGACCTTCAAATAATAAACCCTAATACTAGTTTCTAAAGATGTAAGACCAGCTCACCTTGCCTCCTGCTAGCCCACCGACGACCGCGGTGATAACACCAATAGCCTTCACTATTAAAGTCTTGATCCTCACCACTCGCGGCACTTTCACGCCGTTTAGGTAACATTTTACTTGGGGAATACCGCTGCCGGCTGCCACAGGCTGAAATGTGATTTGGGATTACAAACCTATATAACTACAGATAAAGTTTAGTTTGCATGAGTGCTAAAGTTGTCATAATTTCCTAATTCTGGGAGGAGTTTTGTTTTCAACTTTGGAAATTCTACATCCTGCTGCTTATTCTGTTCAATTTAAGAATAGTTTTGTGAGATTCGAACCTTAAATCTTTTAAATAATGTTCAGTTTTCATTGGAGCTAATATTGCCTACTACCTACTTCAGAGCAACTTAAGAATAGTATTAGGGCTTGGAAACTTTAACTCTTTTGGATACGGTTCGGTTTTCATTGGAGTTAAAATACTATAATATTTCTAAATACTTCTGTGACAGATTTTATTTAGTGAAATAGGGTAATATTTTATGTATCTAGCTCAAGGCCGCTACAGGCTGAAATATGAACATTATACGTACGTTGAGACAGATGTTGTGCGATTAGCAAGCATAATAAAATTCAATAAAGTTTAATTTCCATTAAAATTGTATAACAACAAAACAACCAAGAGAATAATATTTCGAAATTTTTTATTGATGCTGCAAAACTCACGTCATTCAGAATAAAACAACCAGAATCTGGTTAAATAAATAAATAAGTAATATGTACTTTACTACTTACCTCAACATATGCAACCAGCATGGAGCCGATGAAAACTATACAAATGTTCGATAGCACCCACAGCAAGTAAGGAATGTATAATTTGTCTTGTACCACATATTTGTCCACAGCTGTTAATGAATTAGTCATGGAAAACATATTTTGTACCTAATTGAGTGAGGCATAATGTAACTAATTAAGCGAGATAGAACTAAAAGGCAACTAATTTATTAAAATCCAGTTGAATTTCATTGTTTCATGAATAATATAGGCTTATCTAAACTAGTATTATAAAGAGGAAAGATTTGATTGTTTGTTTGTGTGTTTGCATTGAATAGGCTCCGAAACTACTGGTCCAATTTGAAAAAATCTTTCAGTGTTAGATAGCCATTTATAGAGGAAGGCTATAGGCTATATATGATAACGCTAAGACCAATACGAGTGGAGCAGCAATGAAAAATGTTGCGAAAACGGGGAAAATGTTTCGCAAAGGAAGTTGCGCCGGGCAGCTAGTGAGCCTATATGGAGGTGTTTTGATTGGAATTAGCCAGGAAAAAGTTATTTTTATCATCTAAGCCAAAATAAGTATTATTGATAAATTGTCAACCAAGTCTAAATATAAATTGACACTTTTTTTGTCAGGATGGTTGACAGAACCTAGAGAACACCATCTGATATGAACCTAACAGAATACATTTGACTGGCCACATTTGTGCATCTGTTCACACACACGCTCCACTTGCGAGTATACCCATGACTACGGTACTTAGGTATGTACATAAGTACTATGCTCACAGCTGAATTTAAATGATTTTGAAATTAAACAGTGGTAGATCAGCTCTTGGAAAAGATAATTGGGCAATTCCATTGAGTGGGCTGATCCCAGAACACAGGAAGTGTGACTAAGACTATGCATCATACAGATAAATTACAATTCTGTGAAAAGGATACATTTCTTTAGTTCCCTGTATTTGATTTTTGAGAACTCTTCAATGCATATGTCTATGAAAAATGCTATGAGCGCAGTTATTATTCCGATTAGCAGTATAATGAACCATCTCGCTATGTCTTTCCAGACTATGAAGGCATATCCTCTCTTCCGTTCCTCATCAAGGAGTAGGTGGTTCTCACATGTGTCATAGTCTAAACTCTGAAATAAAAACAGGCATTAATATTATGGTTGTTTATCTATACTAATATTATAAAGTTGAAGAATTTGTTTGTTTGTTTGCTTGAACGCACTAATCTCAGGAACTACTGATCCGATTTGAAAAATTCTTTCAGTGTTCTATTGCCCATTTATCGAGGATAGGCTATATATTATCACGCTACGATCAATAGGAGCGGAGCACCAATGAAAAATGTTGCGAAAACGGGGAAATGTGACACAGACGAAGTTGCGCGGGACAGCTAGTTAAGTATAAAGTTTAACAGGAAACAAGCCAGTAAATTGATTATTTTTTATGGAAATACCAGTTACTTACAGGAAACTATTATTAAGGATTACCTTTGTAGATTTTGATCATCCAAGAAACCAACAAAGGTAAAATTTCAAGGGGAATTGACAGTAGAAGAAACCAAAAAAATATCTCTTTATTCTAAAACTTACTTCATATTTAGCTGAGAGAACATTCATTGACCCTGGCTCAATCTTTTGTTGTGGTTGCCTTCTTCTAATTCCATGGCTGCCGTGGAATTCATCATCATCTGACTCCTGCATGTAAAGAATTAATTTATTGCCTTCTGTATTCCTACAAGTCACCATTACAGTATCTACAATTATCAAATTCCTGTGAGCCTCCTAAATCTAACACTAATAATAAAGCTGAAGAGTTTGATTGCTTGAACCCGCTTATCTCAGGAACTGCACGTCCAATTTGAGGAATTCTTATATCATCACGCTACAACCAATAGGAGCACCAATGAAAAATGTTGCAAAAACGGGGAAAATGTGACACAGACGAAGTTGTGCAGGACAGCTAGTTCACATTATAAAATGCAATCAATGTATTGAGTCACGTGACTGTGTTTGTTATTCTAAACCAATAATTGATTACACAAAGAGGTCAGAAGCCAGTGAGTAATATCAACAATTGAAACCTAATACTTATAATAATATCACATAGCCTGCAGAGAAAGAAACAATTTAAATAGTAGACATAGACAGATGTTTATTACATTATTTCAAATGTTCTACATACCACGAAATTTACAGATTTGTTGAGTTGTGTGTAATTAGAAGTACTGGCATCTTCATTGCTTATCAGTTGAGCTGTCTCCGATGTAGTTTCTATATTACTTATAGAACTAACAGTTCCATCAGCAATCGAAGTTGATGAGTGGCTCTGGTGGCTCATTTTGTCATAATCATGCACAACCAACATTAAATTTTATTATGGAAAATTGGTTTATTTGTTCCTCGCTGAATTGTAGATAAAACTACTGATTCACGACATAGCTGTAACTGATTTATATTACACTATTAAAATAAAATAACTTAAAATAAGACCACTTGTGCTCGAATTAGGGATTTCTTTAAAATTAATAATGTTATTAAACCCACAGTAGGCGACGGATTACGAATGAGATGGGAATTCTTAGTTACTGTCAAGTGTCAAGTCAATTGTCATATTTGTCATTCAGTGACAGGTGCATTGACACAGCTATGAAGTTGACGTTTAGTTGCACAGATTATTTCATTCATTCAGCAGTAATCGGAATGATATTCTCGATTAAGGAACTTACGACTCTGAAAAATTTGTTTACATGAAACCTTATAGATCTGGTCGACGTTTTTCTAAATACCATATTACTGAATATTCGTTGATTTTATGACTAATTTTAACACTTTTACCTCATTGATTTTTAACTTTTTTGAATCATTTCGATATTATCAATTTTCTCACTTGAGAAAACTTATAGCGAATTAATTCAATGTTTTTAAATATTTTAACCATCGTATGTGACTTATTAACGGTTCATTCATAAATTTTAATCAATAATACTATCTTTTTCATTGATATTGATAATACGAAAAATTTTGATAATGTTATCATTTTATCAGTGCGTAAACTAGAACAAACTTTCGTGGCTCACACACACGGAGCATTGAATGCTTCGTAAACAATAGAGATTTTCAATGTGTGTGTAGCTTGTTCGTTCGTTTGGTTGACAATCGCGATGTGATGTATTCTACATCATCGCATGCTGAGTTATATTTTCAACAAAACCTTTTAATTTTTAATTAAGTTAATTGATTAATTTCTAAATGTTTTCTTTCGTTGTGAATACCTTTCTCTGTTTTAATTTCTAAATATGTGTAATTTGCCGCCGAAGTTCCATTCAGTGTGTCGCCTTTGTTTATCATTCTGTGGCGATAATTGCAGTGATGTTAAACTTCCAATTTTCGACCGTGATAAGGATAAATCACGGCTTTCCGAGATGATAATGGCAAATTTGTCAATAATGGTAATAATTTCGGATTATTTCTCGCAATGATTACTTACAAGGAGGAGTTTTCTCGTGTGAAAGTTTAGCGTAAGCGTATGAGATTGTGGATGCTGATAAGCGCCATTAACTTTCTCGCGGGTGTTGGGTATTTTCGCATTGTGATATCATATTACGGCCCACGCGTCGATTGCTCGGCCGTATGACTAATGTCATTCGTGGAAGTGATATGCGAGCGTGTGGCAGGCGCGCTGTATCAGCGGCCGCGTCGCTGATAACAAAGGAGCGCGGCCGGAGACCACCTCGCGCTCGCCTCACCCGCCCGGCCGCCCCGCTCCTGCCTGGCCCGAGCGCCCTCGCCTCCACTCCTCCACAAATACACTACTCAAACCAATGCTCTCCTTGCAGTGCTTATCCACATTATGCTATGCCCTGCTATTTTGAGATTTCAATATTAACTAAATTTAGATTTGTATTTTAAGGCAATCAATCTGTAGGGGGACTGCATCTTCCCATTTTTGTCACAGTGTGCATCCTCCTTGGTGTGGCAAACAACTTGTGGGTTTCTTGTAATGTGTTTGTTATCAGATTGCCACCAATGACTCATCATCTATGATTACACTTGCAAAAGGTCACTGGCCACATCAACTCTCCTAATGACTGGTGTTGTGAAACTAACACAGGTACATGTCTAATGTTGTGAATAATATTTTTAGGTGTCCCCTGAAGACTTGCTGCCACAAGTTGTGTGTGGGGGCTGTGCACACAAACTTGATGAATTTCACACATTCAGAGAACTATCACACAAGTCTGAACGACTTTTGGAACAGTTTGTGCAATATGCCAATTCACTATCTGGTCCAAAAGAGGTGAGTTTATATCCATACTACATCTTTTTCAATTTACAGAAGGAAAATAGTTGAACAAGGTTTAAAAAATTTATTAACAATTACCAAAAAAAAAAACATTCTATTTACATGTTTTTGTTACTATAAAATGGAATACTGTCAGTTTATTTCTATTGAAATATAATACAATGTATTTAAGTACTAAATAAGTATCCTTATGCAAAACTGGTATCTGAGTTAATGTTGATGTAGCGAATAGGCTGGCTTCTGATCTTGTTGTTGTAGCAAGACTTCATTGCATTGACAAGAAGGCCTAGGAGAATGCCTAGAGTAGTTACAAATGCTACTCCTAAGATGCTGTAGAGGACATGTTTAGGCTTTAAATTAGCTAGGGTGAAACCCCTGGACTTGTTGGGGATTGATGCATTGTCCAAAGTGGGGCAGTAGGACAGTGTGATGTTTGTTATGTATGCTCCACTGAGTCTCATGGGTGCTGCACAGCTGCAAATAAACACTAATCTTAAAACACAATAAACATATTTCTCAGAAGTAGTGAGAAGTCAAGATGTGCTTGGTGTAATAAAACTTAAAATAGTTTGTTTATGTCATCAAGATTATTAGATATCAATTGATGAGGCAATACTTTTATTATTAATCTGTTGATATTATGATTTATCATAATCTTATATCTATATTATTTTGTCTTAAACTTTATTAATTGACCAAATCAATAGATTTAAGTTTGAAACTTAATTTAAAGTACAGTATAGTAACTACATTATCATTAAATACAATATCACATTATCTCATTAAATTGCATGACTTCAGTAATTATTTAATGAGTGGACACTTCACCATTAAATAAGCCAACCATCAGAGCAATAAAATCCACTGATTAAATTAGAACTTCCCCATTGACCACTCAAATTGTTGTTAGTGAGGATAATCCAATTATAGCACAAGGTGGCTTCTACCCTGAGTGGGATTATCTAGACAATCTTGAAAGAATGTAACATTTCACAAAAGTAATCATCCCATTTTAATTTTTACCGCATGGTACCTAAAAGGCACCTCTATCAGTCAGCCTGAGGGTTAAATGGAACCTGTGATGGTTAAATTTACTTTTTGTATGAATACTTACAAAGGAATCTCTCCTATCTGGAACTTGGTGCCTGCTTCCTGCTTAGTGACAATATTGGCTAGATCACAGTTGCACAACCAGTTGTTACCGGTCATTCCTAATATCTCTAATTTGTTCCATGGCATCAGGTCAGTGGAAAGTTCACTGAGGTAATTGTCATCAAGGTACACCTGTTTGACAAAGGAAAATTATGTAGAAAAAGCAAGAATGTTGCATGTTGTGTAAAAAAAACGTTTTAATAACAAAAGGCAAAATACTTTTAGTGATGTTCAGTACAAAGTCTCTGGGCAATTTGCCCTGAATTAGAATAATGTTACATTATTTTTATGGAGGCCTTTTATCTCTACTAAAGTAGGAAAACCACTTAAATGTTACTGATAATGTGTGTTAAATGTAAAGAGCTACTCTACATAAAAATATTTAAAAACAAAAACATAAATTTTGATCTCACAAGACCATTCATGTTTTGGGAATTCCCATGGTAACTTATCTTTCTGCCTTCTTGAGTAGTACACATGTTGATGTTGTATCTACATCTCAAATGTCAATGTAATTAGTGTAGGATAGTGACAATCAATTCCGTTCCAGTTTTAGGATAAATGTGACAATGTACTGATTGTGTATCAAAACAACACTAAAATGATTAGTAAGCTGACCCCGATCGGCGACTGTCATGTAAGCATCAAAAACTGGGGCGAATTGGATTGCATACAGTCTATAATCTGATGATTATATGCTTACCAAAATGTGTAGAATAAGTAGATTTGTTTCTGATAAACCATGTTACCATGAGCTTATAATAGATTATCAGTCACAATAATAGACGGGTGTCGTCATCCTCAGTAACATTAATCATTGTGAGAATATACTATAAGACATGACTCCAAACTAGATTTTGTTTGTTACAAAAATATCAGAATAAATTATTTCCGCTTTGATAATAGCTTGAACGCGCCGAATTCGCATTACGCATACGAAAACTATCGAAGGGTTTTTACGCGTAGATGCTAGGTACTATCTGTTGGTTGAGGCGTTTGTTACTCACTTCCTTCAAGGTCCATTTGTCTTTCAATCCGCGGAACGCATTATGGCTGATGTATCTCAGATTTCGGTTGTGACAAAGGTGAAGTACCCTCAAGTTCTTGAGTGGAGAGAACGTGCTGCGTTTCACTTCGTCCAAATAATCGTTTTCGCCGACTTCCAATTCGATCAAGTTCGATAAGCCTGCATAAAAACTGATTCTATTATTATTATATACTTCCGTATTTACGAGTACGTGTATAGGTACTATTCCACATATAGATAAACATCTAAGGCGTTTTTTGCTGCAGATTGTTTACATAAGCACCGGACTATCTGGAATTTTAATAGAGTAAGTAGTGAGCGTAGTTTTCTATACTGGAGAAAATAGTTTTTCTTGAAATAGATACTTTGATAGTTATAACTTCATAATATGCTCCAGATTAACATCGTTGCCAAACATCGGGTCCAATTCGTGCTAAATTAATAGGCTAGTGTTATAAAAGCATTCGAGTGCGAGATTGAAGTGAAATCACGGCGATTGATTAGTCAGTTGTGAAGATAAACAGCGTCGTAAAAATCTTCTTTGATTTTGGTATTTCCCATGAGATGATAACAACAGGTTGTGCTACATAATATTGTATTGTACCTATCTATGACTCACTCAAGTCATCTACGTTATTTCCAGTACATAAATACATATTATTTCTCAAGTTTCTACACATAAAATAAGATAAATAATCTGTTATTTTATTAGGTAACGAAACGGTACGACTAAACGTATTCTACATATTGGTTCCGCACCGATTATTTTTTCAGTATAAAAATCTATGTATAGAACTACTCCAAAATATGTGTGTTGAACTATTTACCTACGAAGCTGTCATCATTAAGTTCCACAATGGGGTTGTTGTTGAACGTGAGATACTTCAGGGACTCGCCGACGAGACTCAGACTTTCCGGCACGGTCACGAATTTGTTGTCAGACAAATCGATCTGTTGCAACTGCGTCAACCCTTTGAACGCATCTAGGGGTATGCTGTCGATGTCGGTCTTGGCCAAGTCCAATACCTGAAATAAAACAAAAACACGTCTATTTATAGATGAAAGATACCGCAGCGGGAGTCCCCGGCTAACAATAGAAGACGCTTCTCAAAGGGTTTACTTGAAGTTACTAAAGATATCTCAAGATCCTTTGGCATAATATTGGAATGTAATCTTAATTGGAAGTGTATGCTGTATGTAATCTCAGTCATTAATCTTTCATATTTTATTTTAATTAATGGCGGCGAGAGTATCTTGTTTATCGTGAATAATACTCATTGTTCTTGACTTTGTAAAGTCCCTTCTAGTAATAGACTTTTTAATATTCTCATGACGTCTATGCTGAGGTTGACACAATACTTGAATTACTTGTCTCATCGTAAATCAGATTTTATTGCTTCAATAAAAAAGGCAGAGTTTGATAACCCCGTTTTCTAACAGGCTACTCGCGAATTTATCAACAGAGATACATATTAAATACTTATCAAGATCTGGTTTAGGTTTTCTACCTCCTAATGATTATTCTGCAGGTGTGGTTTACATCTTAACTGGACACACCATCCATCTAGGTCTTTTTCCGTCATCTAAACAGACAGATTCGTTCGTGAACTTTGTTTTGTAAATAGTTGCGATCGATGTTAGTGATAGTGATCCCTAAATAAATGTAGGTCACCCCATTTTTTGGGTTTCGTAAGTGGCGATTAAAGAATTATGTCAGTTAGATGAACAGCAGCGCATTTATCACTTTGCGCAACCTTGGTTTCCCTTGAAATTTTAGTTTAGATATTGTGCTATGCCAGGAATGATAAAGAGGATTCCATTAGGTATGGGGTTTCCAGAAATCCGTGAATAGACATCATAGAAATATATTCTAATATCTATGATACACAGAAATATCTTATACGAGTATTCAGCTGCATCAGGTTAGACTGAAAGTTGGGAAAAGGCTGGGCAGATGATGATCTTGACCACACACATATCAATAAAAATAATCTTCCTCTTACCTGCAAATTTGTTGCACTAGCCAATGCAAGGATAGTCACACGATCCAGGATCTCGATAGGGTTATTGTTGAGGTACAGTCTTGTCAGGTTGGGCGTGTACTGGAACAAGTACCGGTCCAGCGAGTGGATGTCATTGTGGCCCAGGTTCAGCGTCTCTAGCGCGATGTTGGCGTATATCCCGTCAATGTAACGCCCTTGGAAAATCTCGCTCCTCAAAACCTCGCCTGAAAACATACATTATATTTACTCTAGTAATAAAACTAGGACCTATTTCTGGTTATGGAGAAGTATTGTCTAAACGCAATGCACTTGTAGTTTTTGCGTCAATATAACTTCCTGCTTTGTATTCATTCTGAAGCGGCTTACGGCTTATTCCGTCCGCCCACTTTCCTAGTGATTCATAGTTTTCACTGTGCCAGAACTGCGGTTGCATTTTATTTACTATTTATTAGTTTAGATATATACTTCATCTCGTAAAATGAATAATGGAGAAACTTGGCCCAATAACGCACCCTTGATCAAAGTCAAGAAAGACATTATAAGCTGAAAATAATAATAATTTCCATACAATTTGTGCAATCTAAATATTTGTTCTTAGTTGTATAACTTTCATCTCTGTGGCCTTTGTTTGATTAATTATTGACTAATGAGCAGTAATTGCGATACATCGTACTTCTGATAGTTTATCGTGCGCTCGTAATTGTTTGAGTTTACTTTCTAATGAGCGACCAAATCGACAGAATATTTTCAGAGATCACCTCCGTGTACACACACTTTCTTCATGTTTATGTATTTATGTTGATTAGATAGATGTATTTTGCGTAAAGTGTATTTGCGACTTCTTATTGTACACATGAATGTTTAGATAAGAGATAAAATACTTTATCATTCGTGTGCTATGTATATTTCCTATACATCTATGGTTTGATAGTAGCACTATCAGAAACTTGTTTTGTGTTGTCCTCAAGGCGCGTCCTAATTTAAAATTCCATTTGTCGGTTCGGTAAAAGGAAATCTTAAATTAGAAAATTGTCTCACAAAACTATAATTACGGATCATTGAACCGGGCCTTTGATTGAATTGTCGCTTGCTTGGGGATTAGCTCTGTTGTTCTTGTATCGCTAATGATTTTTTTGTCGTCCTTGTGTGCTCGCTGGGTAGGTATGTTCCGTTTAGACTTTGTTGTTAATTGCTTGTGGATCTGAATGCGATAGGTGTGTATAATCTAGATTCTTAACAATAGATGAGAATTTGCTTTATTCTCTTAGTAATCTAGGTATTGCTTCATTTATATCATTAAGATCCAATCTGAGTTAGTCATCGTATTTATATAGTAATAATATAGAAATATTCATGATTAAACTCAATCATTTGTGTAGAAGCAGTAAGGATCTTGTTGGGGATATTTCTACTAATAGCATAAGCCTCCTGCTAGTTTCCTACAATAATCCGAATAAGAAAGCTTGAAAACCAAATACTGAAGCTCTAATTGTACTCTAGTTGTGCATCATTGAACACCGACAACTTAATATGCACTTAGAAAATATACAGAAAAGCAAACTCCTCGATACATCCATGTCTTAGTCAAGGCTATTGTTAGATGGTGTTTACGACATTTTTGTGAATCAAAGTGTTGCAACGTAGCGTTCTTCGGCGAAACCATATAAATAAATGTACCGCTGACGGTGACTAATATTATGAAAGATATTGAGTGAACGCTACTTTAGGTGTAGAACGAAAGATAATAAATTGTTTACTACATTAGCAAGACTATTGCGCTAACTGATTTCATACATATTATTTTATTGCCATTATTTCGTTGCTTTGTAGATTTCCAGTATGCCAAACGATTTAAAATAAGAATGGATCAAAAACGCAAAAAATACAATTCATGAATGGGTTTCAAATCTAGATGTACCTATTATGCATATCACGCCACGTTATAAGGTACATTTAGCAGAATTCATTCACCTTTAGAATGGAAAGTTTGAAATCATAGACATAATGGAAACTTCTACACTTCACTAATGTTGTTTATGGATTTGTAAGAATTATTTATTTGGGATTTATATCATCTTTATTCAGTGTTTATTTGGCTGGTCGATTGGTCTGATTTTTTGTATAATAGAAAGATGTGGGGGATCTTACTCTTATAATATTTAAGTGGACTAATGTTATCCGCAAAAGTTATAATGATAATGAATCGCTTCTCAAAATTATTGTGAAATATCCATATTTTTTAATCCTCTTACAGATTGGCTTACTAAGATTGAATGTTGAACAAAGTAAATGTATGTAAAGAAAAGGTCTTGTAACAATTTTATTTCGCCAAGGTTTTGAACAAAAGTAAAGCAAGCGGATATACTAAGCACTTGAAGAACATGATCCATATGTTAATGTCACCTGACTGATTGCAGTAATCATTGATCCTACTAAGCATTTAAGTTGAAAGGCGTATGTAGAACATCACGTCTGTTCAGTGATACATGTTTGCTTTTCTTGTGAACATAAATATCTGACCCAGATAAGTCTTTTCTGATCAATAATCACGTATTACGTGTCTCTCGCGTCCATGCATACGATGACAGCGGTAGCTTAACGGTTTGGGTGGTCAACTGGGCAATCTTCATAGCCGCTATATATTATTTATATATTATATTCGACGGCACGTTTGGCGCAGTGGTTGAGCGATTGATTGCTGCACTATGCGTCGCGGGGTCGATCCTCGCACGGATCAAATATTTCTATGGCCTACAGATAGTTGTTCCGTGTCCAGTTGTTTGTGTACGTGAGTTTAAATGTTTGTAAACGCACCTACGATACAGGAGAAATTGCAAAAGTAGGGAAACAATAAAAAAAAAACTAGGTACTGCCCGCGACCTTCTTCCGCGTGAAATTATTATAAAAATATTACGTACTTTCCTATTTGAATCGGATTTTGTTACCCTAATCCTTTTTATAAAATAAAAGTAGCCGAAGTTACTCCTTATAATATTAGCTATCTACCAGTAAAAGTCCCGCCTAATCGGTCCAGCCGATTTAGAGATTAGCCAGAACAAACAGACGGACAAAAAAAAAAGTTTATTATAATTACCGTATAAGTACGTATATGTTCGTATATATGCGTTCAAATAAAAAGCTGTGGTTTTTATATTATAAACAAGCACTTATTATTTGTATAGATTTTGTTTGCTGACCAGCAGGGGTACCATGGTAATTAGGAAGTCTTACGGGTAGAAAGATCCAGTGAACGACCACGACGAAAAATAACAATGGGTGGGTGAATAAGTAGGTTTCCCAAAACTTTTTTTTTGTAGACTTTCCGGACCTTTAGCTTTTAAATTGTGCACTACAATTTTACAGTGTTTATGAATTTTGATTTCTATTTGAAAATAATTTTGTTTTAGTATCAACTGTTTGTTGTTATATTCATATTATTGCAAAATATCAGACCTTTAAGAAATCCCCCAGCACGCGTAGCATGACCACTGTAGAAACGTGTTTTGTCTACGGAACAATTGACATAATGACAGATAGACAATGACAATGTGTCAGTTTGTCGATTCTTTCGTCGACATAGCCCGTTTCTACGGCGGTCATGCTACACGTGCTGCATTCCGGAAGTTTTCCAACCCTAGTGTAGGTATCAGAGATTTTAATTTAGGATGCATGCTAAAAAAAAATATGTAAAATGTTGTTGGTGTTAGGTCAACGAATAAGGTGATGCCTCAACCTGTTTGCTGACCAAATAAGGCTCTTATCTCACATCTGGCTCAAATATTGTGTGTGCCTACCTTACCTGGCTACCTGTTTAAACTCAAAAGATATCAACACAATTATAATACATACCTGAAATGTAATTGTTGCTCAAATCCAAATACACCAATCCCTCGATTTTACTGAAAGCATCGTCCTCGATGTCAACGATCTCATTTGACTTGAAGCTGATGGCGACCCTCCTTCCAGGTACAACGGGCAGTTGGGACACGTTCGAGATTGTATTGTTGAAAAACGTAATCAACACATGCCCATCTGGAATGTACCAAATTAACATTAACCCACCTGCTTTTTTTCTCCACTACTACGTACAAAAGTTACTCCAAAACCTAGTTCAAATACTTTGCATATATCACGTTAATAACGTTTCATAGTTCTGTTAACACTTCATCAATATTCATAAAACTAAGTAAGTATTATCATAAAACCTAATCTTTTCCGCCCACGGTAAACTTCACTGCAACCATAAACGTTCTCACGTAACGTATGCACGACTCTCCGGATTGATTGTGAATTATTTATTATCTCACTAAAACTTGATCAGGTGATCATCGACCGATAGTTATTTTTGGGAAATTCTGAATATAAAACTTGATTGAATTGCAGCTGTTTGTTTTGTTTACGTCATACTTGTGCGTGTTAATATAAGATGATAAATGATCTCCTCTCTCTGCATCGGTGATGTTACCTTTGTCTATGCTGTTTATCCTCTCCGGCCATTTTTCGGGAATCTCATCTATGTTTCGGCGCGAACAGTTTAATGTTAGATTGGAGGAATCTTGAATGGTAATATCACATGGAACATTTTCCTCGTCGGCCTCTTGTGCGCGGCTCGACGAAACTAGGACGCATAATATCATTAACACCTACAACAAAGAAACACCATTACTTATATAATCTTTTAGGTACACAAACAACGATCGTCTCTGTTTTCTATCTCGGTCACTACGGTCACTCACTTTGCATATCGTTGGGAAATACATTTTCCTCAAAATTAGAAAGGGTACTGGAGAACACCTTCGGATCACAATACGTTTTATCTTATCAGTTAGGAGCCGCCTGATATCACGAGTGACATGAAATGAGCGAGCGTCTCATTGGTCGATGTTTGTTTGTGCTATCGTCCTACTAATAAGTATGAAGCGCCGCTTGATGATCAAACGTTGTCTTTTATTTTTAGGAAATCCTGAACATAACGGCGGCAAAATTGGAAGAAATTATCAAACCGCTGAGCGACACTGAGTACGAGCACGAGTTGAAACACAAATATGCCGAGATCGGCTCTCCGGACTCGACTGAGGAAATGAAGAACTTGGAGAGCCGGCAGGCGGCGGTCACACTACTACAGATAAAAAATTACGACCCAAGTAAATATGCAGTCAAACACGGAGTTGAAGACGAGCCTCATATAATGTTCAACAGTGTGCCGAGTTTACCGCCCTCGGACAGAGCGAGAGAGGTGATGCACTGCAATACCGTCATCGATATTATAAGCAAGGCTGTGGCGGTCGCTCAGCGGGAAAATGAAGAATCTCAGAAGTATCCACCGAACTACACGGGGGTCATAGACAGGACGCACGCGACAAGCGCGGGCGACAGCTACACACACGAGTACGCGGACGAGCAGTACGCCGCGTACGGCGCGCCGCAGCACGAAGCCAGCCCCACCAGCAACGAAGACCATGACAACAAGGAGATGGACCTCTCACTCTACAGTTCCGTCAAAAGCGAGCCCAACGACCAGAGCGAACAGCAGGAGCACAGCACGAACGCTTACTTCCATGGCGCACTCACACATAAGACGAACTTTGTTGATGAGTACAAGCAACACGTTTTTGGGCGAACCAAAATGAAAACGTCGAAGGAAAATTCATCGGTGTATGAAGATTGTAGTAGGAGCAGTAGTGGGTCGGACCCGGACAGGCTACAGATGGATATATCTCAGATGTCGCAGGTGAGACTGTTACACAATTTAATGAGTATTAATTTCAGTAGCATGTTTAGCAGAGGAAGGTCAACTAGGTATTCTGCCGGCCACAATAGAAAACTAGAGATAACGAACAAGGTTGATGACGTCATTGCATCCAGCGACATTGAGTGATATTTTTGCAACCTGAGTGACCTCCAAACGCTTTACTGATATCATCAACCTGTTTGTAATTTTATGGGTTCAGTCCCTGTGTAGGATCTGTTATCGTCGGATTTTTACTGCCGCTGGTTTCAAGCGCAAATGCTGTCCGTGGTGTTACTGGGTTTGATTCCCAGGTCACGCAGTGTTAATGTGTTTTTTCATAACTACCAAACTGCGCAACTGTAGCGCACATTCTGAATTTGTGCCCACACTACTACCCACCCCTTCCGCATATAAACATTATGTTTTGCTTTAATAAGAATAGAAAAAGAATAGAGAAAACGACAATTTGTCACGCTTAATAAACGTTGTTTACATTACAGGACGACCCTGAAGAGACCCAGTCAGCCCGATCGACCCAGTCTTCGCCGCAACCGCCAATGGAACACGAACAGGACAAAGAATCGCTGTGGCAAGCGTTACACAGGCAAAACGGTGAGACATACATGCACGCATAAACACCATCATTCTCTTGCCCTAATCCAAAATCAATCAATATTTTTTTACAAGGCCTACAATGTCCACACATTCACAAACAATCGGTAAATAAAAAAGAACCTAAACAAAAAAATATATAAATAAGAATACTAAATTAAACAATTGACACAAATATTGTCATCAGTGCCGTAATCCCAATTTATTGGGGTCAGCGCACCATGTCTTCTTCTTCCATTCTTCTCTATTAGCCGTCATCTCAATAACTGCCTTTCTAGACCGTTGTTTCTTTGTTTTTTTTTTCACACACACATTCATACATTTAGATAATATGTACAGTCTATCTATAAAGTCATGAAATTAATGTTTGAGGAACTAACATTATTTAAAAGTAGGGCAACACTAAATCAAAGTACATCTAATGTCATCGGCTGTCATCGACTTGTTTTGTAACTCGATATTTATTGCATTTTTATTGCTTTTCAAATCTAAGTGGATTAAACCTAGAAGAAATGTGTTAAATATGAAGAAAACCAATCGAAGTGGAGCTCAAGAAATTATTTTTAAAGTGTATCAGCGATGTTTGTCTATAACACAAAGCTGGACAAATTTTATCAAATTTGGATGATGTTTATGCTCGAACAGCAGCTATGACAGGTATGTAATCGTGTTACTGTTTGTTTTTGATCTACCAGAAGTTACAAATATACCAAATATACGATTTTAAGACTAAAATAAGGATTGTTTGCGCATTTTTAGGTTATATTGCAAATTTATGTAGGCCATATTGTAGTGCGACCAAAATTTTTGATACTTTTTGGTGATCAAATTTACTGCTGATTTTAAATCTGAATAAGTTATATCATGTCTGAAATTTAAAAAAATGAGTTTCTATTTTCTGTTAGTACAATTATTAATTATTTAAAACTTAATTTCAGGAAAATCTGAGAGTACAGTAAAGCGTATTGTAGATGAAGGCTATAAAAACGATAGCTAATTCTGAAACCCTGGCAAACACAGATCAGGCCGTCCTAAGAAAGAAATTGATGACTTCAACATTATGTGCTCTTCGACAAAAGATTCAATTCTTTTACTCGGTGAAGAAAGAGGAACCAACCTTAAGGAAACTTCAGGTAGTTGCCAAAACAAGATCTGGATTTTAAATTCTGCGTAAAATTTTGAAATCGATTGGGTTTTTCTTACAAGAAGTGTCAAAATAACAGAACAAGAATATTTGGAATCAGATGATGAAAGTAATTAATTATTATGTTACGGGATATTTTTCATTAATAAAAAAAGTTTTAAAAATATGTACGAACATTTTTCTTTTATTTAGTCATTTATTTGAACGACAGAGACCATAGATTTGTGCTATCTCATATATTAATATACTATTTATGCTATCTGATCAAGCAAACTAATGAAGGTCGCATCTTTGGTTTCTGTAGTTTTTTAAATAAGATCTACGGATTTTACTACTTAACCTTTTCTATCTAGTTTAAAAAACCGGCCAAGTGCGAGTCTTACTCGCACACAGGGTTCCATAGCTCCAAACAATATCATAACAATATTTTGAACTGTCATTCATTAGTTAGTAGTATTAGTTAGTAAACTTCCACACAACCGCAAAACTAAATTTGTTTTTCATAGTATATTTATGAAAAACAAAGTTACTACTGCAGTTTGATGAAAAAGTCCCATATCTCAAAAACTAAACATCATATCTTATTGAAACTAATTTTCGTTGATAGTTTTTTTTACGTTCTACAATCCTAAATATTTTCAGAATTTTCCTCCTCTTACTTTAGAAATTAGAGGGGGGGGGACACACATTTTACCACTTTGGAAGTGGCTCTAGCGCAAACTATTCAGTTTAGAAAAAAATGATATTAGAAACATCAATATCATTTTTGAAGACCTATCCATAGATACCCCACACGTATGGGTTTGATGAAAAATGTTTTTTTGGTTTTTAGTTCTAAGTATGGGGACCCCCTTAATTTATTGTTTTTTTTCTATTATTGTGTGAAAATCCTAATGCGGTTTACAGAATACATCTACTTACCAAGTTTCAACAGTATAGTTCTTATAGTTTCGGAAATAAGTGGCTGTGACATACAGACGGACGGACAGACAGACAGACATGACGAATCTATAAGGGTTCCGTTTTTTGCCATTCGGCTACGGAACCCTAAAAAGCGTCTACGAGTAAAAATTGTTTTCATTAAAATCAAGGTTCATCAATGATTGCTTCTAGTACAAAATAATGTGCTAGTATCAAAATCAATTTAGTCACACTATACAGGGTTGCTAGGTGCACGACCGCAGCGCCCTCAATATTTTTCATGACTTTATAGACAGACTGTACTTAGAGATAACAGTGATTGACAGGCTGCAGGATTTGCGATAGCGAGTTCGTGTTATCAACTTTGTAAGTGGCGAATCATTAAAGACAATCAAGGAAAACTGAAAATAAAAATAATATTAATTTCCAGAAATTCTAGATGAACACCTTACTTTAACGCTCGCTGCAATTATACAGGTGGTTTGTTGTAAAAAAGACAAAGAAATATTTTTGGCTAGACCAAACACTTGTCTGAGGGAACTTTAAGCTACGAAAGCCGAGGTTTTCCATGTATGTTTTCTATCGAGACACGTTCGTCCTCCTGGGATAGCACGATTGGTCCCGGCTGATATTCGAATATCTTTGACAGTCCTTACGGGTGGTCGGACGCCCGAATCTCTGACGAGCATCCTCACTAAGGAGTATTGTATTTCTCAGGTAGGATTCAAGTTGGTTGAAGTGGTCAGATAGGCAGTTGCTCCAAGTACAATCATAAGAATAGTTAGACTTGAAGCTGCTGACCCCGACATAGCGAAGAGGCTGGGCAGGTGATACATAAATTTCATCAAGTGTTGCAAAATGGACCTATATTCTGGGATGACCACACATTTTTCTCAAAATAATTTTAATACTAGTTTTTTTTTTCATAATTGGGCTCATGTCTCCTCCTAAAGATATTCGCACTGAGATTGGATTACAAAAACACACCCTGTAAATTAATCGTATCGTTCAAGAATGTCATATAAAATGGTAAACATTATTTTTTTCACTATAGCATCTCTGTAATTGTCATTTGACATTGACTGCGTTGGTTTTACTTTATTATTCACATAACAATATCATGCAGAATTAATTGCCAGGTACTGGGAATGAACCGTAGAACTGACATTAAAGCACGCCATCTTGAACTCTATTGAAACGTTCAGAAGGTTCAATTAAGACTGTATTAAATCACCCGTCTGCTAGGGAACAACCTGACATAACGTGATTTCATCAAACTACTATCAATTCATAAAATACATGTATTAAGTGCATTATTTTGTCGTTTTAAATCTAACTAAACCAACCTACGTTCTAGCACAATCTCATATAGGTATTTATAGGTACTACCGAGTTCACTGACGGTCTACCATTTTCAACCATTCACACTAAGTAATAAGGTCGAAAAGTGGTCGACCGTCAGTGAACTCGGTGGTACCTTCTTAGTGTGGATCTTCGAACGTTGGCGATATACCCCAATTAACTTTTTGAACGCCATTGTCTCATATACTTGACAAGCAAGCACGTGCCCTGTACGGCAACGACACAAATATGTGACAAAAATGCGGTATACAACATTAAACTCTACACACACCTACTACACTACTATATAACATTAAATAAGCAATTTATTATATCATAAATTAAATGTCTTAACAAGAAATAAGTCAACAATACTTTTGAAATCCCGGTAAATTTGTGGCTTGGCGTGGAAGGCACGCGCGTGCATTTATGCTCTGGCGTTCAAGAGGTTCCAGTTTTGAAAAAAGTGTCTACTATATAAATAAAGCCTTATGATTTGTACAGTATGAATTAATTGCAGTTTAAATGCAGGATGAATCCAAAAATTATTACAAATAAGAGAGGATACCGCAGCAAAAAAAAAATTAAATGGTTTAAAAAAGTTTATGGATGTGTATTGCATTCACTTTCCGACATTATCTCACTGGCATTCTAGCCTTTTCCCACGTCTGTTGAAGGCTGACGTCCAAGTTTGGAGTCACCAGTTTGGGACAGGATGTAAAGTTTTTCATCCCCTTCGGTAAGAGAGAATCCTCTGATCAGACGGCTGTTTGTCAGGTGGGCTACTGCCCGACGGTCGTTGTCAGGATGTTGTATATATTCTTAACTCGCGGATAATTAATAGGGCGATGCAGGAGTATAGTTTTTGATTCGCGCCATAGATGTCGCTAGCGTTCTTTTTTTGTCAACTTGCATTAAGCATTATTTAACCTTGAAGATCGATCCGTTCCCCTTTTTTTACTAAGGCCTCCTTATATCATAAAGTGCTCAACAATTTATTATCTTGTTTGTCCAGGTCGCAGCGGCGAAGCAACACAATTACTGCGGCGTCTCATCAACAGTAAGCAGCTCGGCATGACGGTGTCGCCGCTGAGGACGCCTGCCTCCCCGCTCTCGAGCACCATGCAGCAACCGAATAACGGAGCTGTGTCACCGGTCAGTACATGTCACATTTTTTTTTGGATTACCCCGCCACACTATCCCCGACAATGAAGCCCAAAGAACTCCCAGAAAAACAATTGAACTGTATTGGATCCCACAACGCATTTAATAAGAAAAGAATAGCAGAGGAGTAGGAAATATGTTCAGTATTGCAGCTGATTGATCAATCAGCTCAGCTTATCGCAGCGCAGTTCTCTAACTAGCTGCGCCACGGCACCCTGACTACCGCCATCCGCATCCAGTCTGACCCAGCCACGTTTTTTAAGTTGTCGTTCAATCTAGCTGTGGGGTGTTCAACGTTGCGCTTGCCGATACGCGGTCTCTAATCCTGGATTCGTTGCGCGGGGATAGCTATACCCAAAACAGAGTACCTTCCTTTCATAGCCAAGCCAAGCCAACAAGAAACTTAAAGTAACTTGAATAAACGTCACTGTGATTTTGACAGACTTGTCTGTGAATGACCATAACCCAAAGCAAACTTATTGTAACACAAACTGCAAAGATCAGTGTAATCTTGACAATGATGCGAAATTCAGTTTTTACCTAGAGGTAATAACAGTGAAAGGACTGCAGCGCAGTGGATCGTTGAATGATGCGGGGTGATTTTACTGCCGGCCCTGGTTCAATCCATGGTCCGCAGTGAAATAGAATGGGAAGCCGTCGCCTCCTGCGAAGCAGTCATGCTAGCGAAGGAGGTGGCGGAACGTGAGATGGAGAGAGCCTCACGTTCCGAGCCGCCGCGGGAGATGCCCCGGGCGTCGGGGGCCACCCAGTGGCCGCTCCGACCAGAGCATGAGGGGTCATTTGATGATTTCCTTCGTAATCCGTAAATAGGCGGGCCGATTTTACTCAAAGCATGAGTGTATAGTTGCTTATTCAAAAAAGGAATAGCGAAGCCAGTCTGTATGCTTAAATTTTTCAACTTACGCAACAGATTTTGATGCGATTTTCATCAATAGACAGAATGATTCAAGATTAAGTTTTATATGTATAATTTATCCCTGAAAAACACATCACAACTTCCACGCGAACGATGTCGCGGGCAGCAGCGAGTTGATCATACAAACATGTATTGTTTTAACTAGTAAAGCCCAAAACAAACTGGTAAAGCTGGTGGCTTAAGTGGAAGCGATAGCCCGAGAAATTCAAATTTTCTTACGATTTTTGCATTTTGCAGTTGGTGTCACTGTCAAGTTGTATGTTGATTAATATGATTATCGACTGGAACAAATAAGGCTGTCCTCGGTTATTATATAAAAAACATGAGTACAACCCTTTGTTTTTACGGATTGGAAATCATCAAATAGAGCGTAGTCCCCTCACGCTCTGGGCGGAGCGAGAGGGTGTCAGACTTGTACTGACTAAAACTCATCCATGTTCCTTCTTAGCCCTTTGTGTTCCAGGGCCACGGTATCTCTTTCGAACAGTCCCGCAGCCCGGCCAGGCATCGGCCCTCTCCGACCCCTTCCGATTTGCTGACTTCTCCTTGAGTCGCACGTGGAATACGAACGCGCCGTCGACACGGCCTGTCGTCATAAGTTTTCAGGCCCGCGCCAGCATGACTGCTTCGCAGAAGGAGGAGACGGCTTCCCATTCCCTCTCACTCCGGACCATGGATTGAACCAGGGCCGGACGCGAGAGGTCGCCGCTACGAGGACACGGCGGCGCTCAGACCAAGCGGAGCAGACCTCAACGGTGTGCTCCACCGTGTCCTCCGGGCGATACTCGCAGTGGTAACACCCGAACGTTACCTCCCGCCCGATTTGGTGCAGGAACCTCCCGAAACAACCGTGTCCGGTGAGGACCTGCGTCAGGCGGAAGGTGAGGGCGATGGGTTACAGCCACTCCTCAAAGAGGCGACTTATCGCCATTATTGTGACGTGCCCTGATGAATACAACCCTCAAAGTTCATTTAACCCCATTGAATGACTTTTTCACGTAATTGTTATTCAATGGGATTAAAAGCACATACGAGGGTTGTCTATGGTTATAATACTTCATACGTCTTACGGTCGCGAATCATATTTTGTTCAATGTATAGCCTTATTAAACGTCAGAAATTTGAATTTCGGGGCTGCCTTATCGCTTCCATCTTATGTGCTAAAATATGATTCAGACAGGAACTCTTGGAAAAGACACCTTTCAAGTTTCAGTGTAGAGGCACTTGGACATCAAATGCAGATATCGGAACGACCAACAAGTATGATAGATTACTACTTATTTATAACTCATTTCAACGTAACGTTGATATGAAAGTAAGAATAAGCTGTTGAAAGATAATTATTATCCTGCGCTGTTCGTATGAAGAAGACTTAGATAATATTTGATGGATACTCGTAAACACTCGTAAATACACGATGAGCAGATAAGCATTACTTTGTAATTGATAAAGATATCTACCTCTTTTATTAATCATCTCTAATTCATCCTGTATCATATGATCAAATCGAGTAGAATAACAAATCTTCCTGTCCTTCTCCCTTTGAAGTCGGCGCAATGGTTATTTTACTTCCATTCTCCTATGCCAGCCATCCATGGTTTTTTCTTCCATTCACGTATTATTACTCATTTTTAGGGTTCCGTACCCAAAGGGTCAAACGGGACCCTATAACTGAGACTTCGCTATCCGTCCGTCCGTCCGTCTGTCACCAGGCTGAATCTCATGAACGGTGATAGTTAGCCTGTTGAAATTTCTACAGATTATGTATTTTTGTTGATGCTATAACAACAAATAATAAAACAGAATAAAATATATATTTAAGGGGGGCTCCCATACAAAAAAAAATGATTTTTTTGTTAGTTTTATAAATAATGGTACGGAACCCTTCGTGCGCGAGTCCGACTCGCACTTGGCCGGTTTTTTTCTTTCATATTATTCCTCACAAAATCTCTACAGCTTTTCTTAAATATTTATATTAATTTACATTTTACCTCAAAAACCTCAAAGGTAAGTAGATAAGTGGTGTATGAGTCAATTTGCAAAACAAAGGTTGTTATGTATTCGTTATGACCACTTACTACCTTTTACTTTCAACAGTATTGCTAAAGACTTACTATAAAACTCAATTGTGTTAAACGAATAAGGAAATAAGTTCGTATACGTGTTCCGCGTTTGAGTGTAATTTTATTATCGCTAGTCATGCACGAGACGTAATGAAACAATATCTATTTAGTATCAGTGCAGTCTTTGAATTATAATCGTGGGTAGAAATTCAATAATTGTAGGAGTATGCTATTTAATTAATTTCTGGAGCAGGCATGATACAGATGATACCAGCATTTTATTCTTATGACAAATTGATTAGTGATTAATATTTGTTATTATTCCCCAAAATAATGTTAAGCTGTAAAGATTATGTTATTTGCTTTTTCGCTTCCCTAAATACTAAAATATTCTTTTATTGAGAGAGATAAAAAGGAAAACAAAAAATATGATAATCTAAAGTTCACTCCGGTATTTGCGTTGTCTTATCTGTCCTAGTGCTTTCTTGGCCTATTGCCAAGGCTGCGCTTTAAGGACTATCTGATCATGCGTATGTTATCGTCAACCATATGATCCGTTTCAACGTCGACTTCATGACTAATTTCTAGTTTTAGACAGGACAAGACCGTTTGGATCCGACATACGCATCCCTTGGGAACGTTTCTCCATATATTATTGGTCCGATTAGACATGTATTACACAAGCAGACTGATTGATACGCTGGCGAAAAACTCGTAGAGTAAACTCAAAGTAATTTATTTGCTACAAACATGTTACTTATGCTAGTCATTTAGGAATAGAACTAGTATAATATTACTGTCGCTTACTATTAGACAGGAGTGACACACCATCAAGTAAGCAATTACCTATACTTAAACTGGTTGACCGCGCAATTTTGTTTGCGGAAAAAATGTTGCAAAAACGAAGAAAACGTGACTTCTCCGTTTTTGCAACATATTGCATTGATGCTCCGCCCCTTTTGGTCGTAGCGTGATGTTATATAGCCTATAGCCATCCTCGATAAATGGGCTATCCAACACTAAAGAATTCGAACCAGTAATTCCTGAGATTAGCGCGTTCAACCAAACAATTCAGCTTCATCATTTCAGTTCAGATTTATAATGTTAGTATAGATTCAAAATCTTAGTTCTGCGTAACAGGAGCATAAGCGCTTAAGGCTAGCAACAAATCACCTGCATACCTGATGCAGTAAACTGCAAAAACATGACACAGGCATAAGGCACAGATTAGTTAATTAATCTTGACACACTGATAACAGCATTGTATTTGATAACCGAATTGTATGAACAATGAATTTTTTTGTGATAGAAGACTACCTTATACTATCCAAGTTGTGATTGTGATGCGGTAATAAAACATTATTAATGTGTTAATCAAATAATGGGCTATCAAAACTTATAGCAGTAATCAATACACAACAATAAACTATTGTTATTTTAAATAGGTGATGCGAATGTAGGTGAATGTTATAAAATGTAGTCCTTGGCATAGAAAATGTTACCTCTTTTCTAGTGTGTCATACATAATGGAGCTTATATTATATGCATGCATTGTGTGCTATACGGCTTAAAGCTTTGACATTCGAAGATTCGTCTTGAATCGACTATGTTTGAGCATAACTCAAAAATAGTCGAATCAGGCAAAATCTTCCATATCATATCAAATGTTTCTTCTGTGGTAACTTCAAAATATTTTGAAAAATACGTATTAAATTCATTCTGAACCTTGAAATTTTTCATCGGAAATTAAAAATAAGAAGTCTAGTCTAGTCAAGTCTACGCAATGGTTTCATTAGTACCAAAACTTGACAGTGTAAATTTAGGATGAAGTAAGCTGTATGAAACGTTAATAACGTTACTAACCTTCATGCTATCCTCTTGTGGTTGGGCAGAATTCCAACTAGTTACTGCAGAAATTCCAGCTGTTTAACGTTCTATGTCAAGACCACAAATGTGTTTTAATTATTATTATGATAATAACAACTGCCTCTGGTGGGAATCAGCGTCGTTCTTATCATTGGAAACACTCATTAATACAACTAGTTTTTTGTTGCTTTTTTTAAAAGTAATTATTTAGTTTAAATGCCAAAACTCAGTTCCTGTAGAACCAGTTTATCAATAGGAAAATCAATCATTGATCCGTATAGTGTGACGTAGTTATAAAATTACGGAAGGTGAAAGAAGGACACTATTCGAATAGGCGGTAAGGAATATAATCACTATCAGCTATTATTTTAGTTATGCTGTAGGATTTTTTAGGAAGCAGTTGTGATCCCAAATCAAAACAAACCAATGACATTTATATTTGCCGCTCGACACCATAGAGATTTGATAACGGTTTTGTTATTAAAAGTAGTTCCAACTACGTACACGAAAAGTCTGCAGAAAAATCATCGAACTTTTTACAATTATATTGAACAAACGCCAAACTTTTCAAATATTATCGTGTGATAATCTAATCACTGTATTTTAAAATAAACACTTCTTCAATATTTTATTTTGCACCTTATGTGCTGGATTTCACTACCATACTAAAGAATACTGTACGCCAATAAGTTAAAAATAGTACCACATGACAGAATGAATTAACTTCTTTATTGTCAACTTTAATGTTATGTTAATGTTCGTTCTCAATACATTTTCCTCGTCTCGGCTAAAGATATGTGCTTATTGTTATCAGTGCTAACATACCTATGTACTATCGATACTAGATCTTTGGAACTGAGATAAAATGTTCGGTTGTGAGAAATGCACTTATCTATCATGTGGCTGGCTAGAACAATGTAGCTATTACATGGTGTATTGTAATGTCTTTGTGATGAATTCATTTTAACGGGTAGATAAATTTAAATTCACCTGCGCTCATAGATACGCGAATGTCTTCATTATAATATCTACGATTATATAACAGGCACGTGACAAAAGCTGTTTTATCCCACGTCATCGATCTTCCAATTCCAGCTGTCTATTCTGCCAACTCAACGGAATTCTGGTTTAATAGCTCTTACCATTATTACATTTATCATGACCAACAGTTAACATTTTCGCAGCCAACTTCAAGTAATCTATTTTAACTTGTATGCCGAAATCTTTAGCTATGTATAGCGAGGACTCGGGAGGCGGGTTTAAGGAACACGAATTATTGTTCGACCCATATGCTGGGTACTTAGCACCGAAGGTGTTAAGCGTGGTTTACTAATTCTTAACGCTTGTTAAAGTTCAGAGCTTTTTATTTATTTATTTAAACTTCATGTACAATAGTGATACATAGGCCGACTTAATGCCATAAGGCAATCCCTACCAGTCAACCTAACCTAGGTTAACAGACAACTTTGTGATAGGGTACAAAATAATATCTTAAAAATATGTAATTAATTTCGAAATTGCAATTATATAATTACATGTATACTAATACACAAATACACATAAAATAATATAAATATTTTAACAAATACCGAAATTATAAACGAGAAACCTAATAATCATTACTATGACTAGATTTTTAATTGCGAGCCCAAGAATCTAAAAAAATGCTAGAAATTCATAATCAAGAAAGTTCTATACAAATTATCATTCAAAGAATACTATTACATGATAAGATAGGTTATTTATACCAAATCAAAGCAACAACTCGTAACCTATAATCGCCTATACAGACGCAGAAACTGGTCACAGAAGCCGAAATTAGCATGGAATTATTAGTATTGTCCATACTCCATCTATAATGAATGCGAAAGGAACTCGGTTTGTACAACCTCTTCACACTTTAACGGCTGAACGGATTTCGTAAATATGACAACACAGTTATGACCTTGGTAAGAAGGACATAGAATATTTTTCATCCCAATAGTAGACAGAAGAACCTGTGGCATAATTCACGGCATTCACACGTGCGATACCGTGGGAAAAACCAAAATATTTTATTATACATAGGCCTACATGGGCACTTATAAAACTTCGAGAAGAGTGCACGGTTTGGGTTAGTCGTTTCCTATGGAGAAGAACCGGCAAGAAACTCCATGGGCAAAGCTCGTTGTTATTAATAGTAATTAAAAATGTTATTGTCAACAGAATGGTGACTGGCACAGTTCGGGGCGCGGATCGAGTGTGGCGGGCACGGCGCGAAGAAAACAAAGCTTCCCTGCACGAGCACAGCCCCTCATGGCCGTAGACCCACCAGCTACCAACACGCAATGGCCGCAAACAGCGTCTGAGAATGTAAGTTATCGAACTTGATGATAAAGAGAAAGAAAGAAAAAGTATAATATTAGTCTCGCACAAGTCAAAAATAAAAGAATTAAGACAAAAAAAATAATAACATGACAAATTAATAAATAGGAAGACATCACCTGACTTACACTCTTTCAAAAACACTATGTAATACTTAAATGAGGAGCTCGTGGCTAAATAAATAACTGCCGCTCGGGTCGATCTTTAGGTTAAGCCGTGCTTGCCTAGGTTGGTCCATATCTGGGTGAACACTCATTACATACCGAGATTCCTCCGTACCTGGAAAAGAACGTTGAGCCGTTGGTGGTGTCTGTCATTTGTAGATCTTTGACAGTCGATACAGGTAGTCAGTGGCCCGAAAGTCTGACAACCAGTCTTACCAAAAGGGTTATCGTATTACCTAGTACTAACTGGGTTGTGGAGGTCAGATAGGCAGAGTCGCTCCATGTAAAATACTGGTATTAGCTGAATACCATCCGGTTAGACTCGAAGCCTACCCAAACATAGTTGGGAAATGGCTGGGCAGATGATGATACGATACTTAAATTAATTCCTGAATAAAAGCGCACCGTTGGATTTATCTATGTAAGTACCTTCGTAACAGCGCCAAGAGTTAAAATTATAAAAAATGCTATTGTTTTTGGTTAACGTCTTCTTAGATCTCTAAATAACGACCCATACACCTGTAAAAAAAAGAAACATACATCTTTGTTATTTTCTCACTCATAAATCCATTGACCTGACAGTACTGGGTCTCTAATTTAAATATGTTAAGGTGCATCCACAATAATTTACTTCCATGTGGATGCACTTTAAGAGCGCGAGGCAATGAGTTGTGGATGAGTTTTAAGTTAAGCTGTTGCCCACGACCTTCGTCGGCGTGAAATTATTATAAAAATATTAGGCTAATCACTCCAAATCAGTGCACATGTCTTCGAAACGGCGAATTCTGAAACCTTGGATTACAAATGGACTGCTCCGTTGTATCCGAAATAGAGATAACATGGCTCGAACGTTAAAGGCAGATCCTGAAAATTTCATTCTCGTGATTACATATAAGAGATACCATAATTTCTGTAACAAGCTTCTCAAAAATGAAAAACACGCGCATGAAGGAAAGGAGTTCCAAATGGCTAAAAGCAACACTAAAGCTACTTGGAAGGTCATTAAAAATGTTACTGGAATTAGTCTCAATGCTAAATCCCCAAACAAGCTACTAAGAATTTCTCCGGATGAAAACTCCTCGGTCAATAAAGTAAACGAGTTTTTTGCCAATGTTGGCAGGAACGTGGCTCCGAATCTTCTCTCGATGAGCTGCCCTCAAACTCGCTGGGACTTCTACCTACAGACGAAGTGGAGGTCTCGAATCTCATTATTGGGTTACGAACTGATGCTGCGGTTGGTTGGGATGGCACTTCATCGAGAATATTAAAATCCTGCCTGCCCGCGATTGTCCCAGCCATTACACATATCTGCAATCGATTTATTTCCACAGGCTGTTTTCCCAGGGTTTTCAAAAGAGCTAACCTAACCTAACCCATTTAGATGGGGTGCAGAAGTCCTTTTGATTGAGTTTGGCCTAGGACAAACTAGCTTAGCCGGAAATCGGGTTTGGCCGGTAACATTGACATTGAATTATACCAAAACTGAAGATCTACTGCAGATATCGATTGCTTAGCCAAATATAGCTAGTAAATGAATAAGTTTATAATCTTATCTGTTTTCACGATATTTATCTCTCCATCACACACATACATAGGTACATTAATAGGCAACACCATAGTAAATATTATAATTGGGTGCCAGAGCTCATCTAAAACACTCTGTTCCCTAGTTGTAACGCTGCATAGTGTTTAGATAAGTGTTTTCTGTACATTTTTTGAAGGTTTTTTTTTAAGGTAATTAGTTCCCTATTTCGATTGGATTATGTTAACAATTTCAACAGGTTTAATTTTATCTAAAATAAAAGTAACCTAAGTTACTCCTTATGACGTCAGCTCTCTGCCAGTAAAAGCCCCATCAAAATTGGTTCAGCCGTTTTGGAGATTAGCAGGAGCAAACAGGCAGAGAGACAAAAATAAGAAATACGTTTTTTTTGTGTTAAGTAGCGTTAATTATACTTTCATACACATTCAGTAAAAAGCTGTTATTTTGAATTTACAAAAAGAGACTTCAATGTTATTTATTTGTATTTTATAAATCTCATTTACGTTGAATAATCAAAAATTAATCCTAACATTTTCCAACTCCTGTATGCAGCAGGAACCACCAGAAGCGTCATCAACACCGGGCGGAGCGGGGTCGGCCCGTTCGGGCCCCCGCGTCGAGTTATCGTGCAGTAACTGTGGCACACACACCACCACAATATGGCGGCGCGACGCTCGCGGCGAGATGGTCTGCAACGCATGCGGACTGTACTTTAAGCTGCACGGAGTTCCCCGACCTACGGCTATGCGACGTGACACTATACACACGCGTCGTCGCAGACCGAGGCATGATGGAAAGCACACTAAGAGCAGTGAGTAAGGCCCATGAAATAAGGGGCTAGTTTATTGTCATCAACCTTAAATCTATTTTTTTTTTTCAAATTGAAAATCCCAGTAACGCTTTGCCCGACCACAAACTCGGACCAGATGATAAAACAGACAAAATGGGATCTAGTTGCACCCTCTTTAGATCTATTTTGTCTATCCTTATTTTTTCGTCTATCCTTATTTTTTCGTCTTATCTCAATTAATATTATCCATGTCCCTGTCACACGTGAACGAGAGAGAAATTTCCTTAAACCACGAAGGTAGTTAAAATCATGGTATTATTGTTCCAGAATCTCGGCGGAATGCGGGCGGGTGCGCGGGGAGCGGCGCGGGCGGCGGCGCGTGCTCGCCGGGCGACGGCGGCGGCAGCGGCGGCGAGGGCGCGGAGGAGGCCGTGCTGGCCGCGCTGCGCCGCCAGCTGCAGCCGCACCTGCTGGCCGCGCTGCACGCGCACAACACGCGCCCGCATCGCGACCAGGTACCGCATGTTGTTACAATTAGTTCATGAGCATCACTAACACGCTTTTATTAGCTTGGTATGTATGTATGTATGTGACGGAATCTTCGAACGTGATTTCGACCCACTTCAAAACGTCGAATTAAATTGAAACTTTGCACACTTATCAAGGACAGATGACAATGCTTATTAGCGATTTTCCAAATCCGATATCCGTCCGATATCGGGGAGTTTTTTACGTTAATAGTTAAAAAATACGTGTTGCACTCGGGGACTGCCGCGGTGAAGCTATTGCATAGCATTTTTTTCAACGCCGCACCGCTGTGCTGTTCGGAGTGGGGGGTGTTAAGTTTTTTTCGTTACGGAATTTCTTAATTCGGTCGCCGCGCTCAAAGCCCGCGATAAAAGCTATGCCATAGCTTAAACACGCTTTAATAGAAAAGCAAACTAAAAATTAGAAAATAATTTTCGATAATTTTAATCACATCAGTCTTAATTTAAATTTATGAAAATTATTTTCTACTTTCTAGTAGAAGTACTTTTAGTAGTACTTTGTAGTTTAGTTTTTTTTTATTATATTTTTACTTATTTAGGATCTCCAACAAAGGACGTACACACATGTGAAATAAATTGTGGACTACAAAAGTATCACGTAGGTGTACACATGAATGCGCGTAGAATGGATATAAGCTTTTTTCTACCGATGCGCGATGGGAAACAAAATCAAAGTCATTTATTTAAAATAGGGTGTGATTCAGCACTTCCTGAATGTCAAAATTATAAATGCTTGCCCTTCCCACATTACCTGACAAACCACCAAACAGAATTCCGATGTGCATTTTGGCGGGCGGACAGGGGCTGTATTTCTGCATCCAACCTAAATCTATTTGCGGGATTAACACTAAATATATTGCATAAAATTTAATGTCATGGATTTCCGTAATGTAACGCCTGATTCCATCACAGGTGGGCCTCAACGCTCCCGAGTATGACGAGGCACCGCTGAACCTAGTTGCCAGCCACGTCGCCGCCGCCGAAGAATCGCACTGACTGCGTCTGTGATAGCCACGCAACTCTCGCCACCACACGAAGACACCGCGTATCACACCACAACATATTACTAGGGATCAGATATTCGAATGCATATTTACCCAAAGTACCTACGTCCTTTCCCAACAATGGATGAAAAAGTATGGAAGCGGCTTCTTAAAAAAAAATTTTTTTTTCGCGGGATTTCATCAATACAGTCTGTTTAAAATGTAGTATGCATAACCATAAATATTTCAAAGCAGATAAGAAAGTTGTGACAAAAAAATATAACACGTTATCAATCACTACAACAGTCAAAATGGTAAATATGTCAGGGCTCACTCCATACTAGTCAACACATAAACTTTAGCTAAATATGCATCCGTATAACCTATCCCTACACTTAACATTATTTCCTTACAGAGCATTGCGTGTATACTGTATCGATAGCTTCTCTTCCAACCTAGATATACAGAGTGCTGCCACGAATGTTTCATAAAAGGAGAACTATTAACAAACACTTTTGTAAAACAGTCGCCACAGCACTCAGTCGAAAAGCAATATAAAATTAATAGAGTTAATTATACATGCAATAACATTCTTGATATTATATAGTACTAAATATATATTTAGTGATAGTTCAGGCCAGTTTTCGATGACAATAGAGGGAAATATATATTTTAAAAATTGTTCATTCCTTTCGTCCGGTCGTCTTAGGATAACGAAATATGAATTATTTTTATAGGAAATCATACATTTTTCACAAACGATTCTCACGTAGCACTTTATTGATGGGTTGGGCTTTACAAATAACAAACGACCGGTTGAATTTCGGAATGACAATGCGACTAGGGGTTTTAAAATGGGGCAAAAGATTTTTGAAGACGTTGAAAGATTTTGACATTGTTATTTCTGGATACAGTTTAAAAATACAATCTAGACGTGTAAACCATGTTACTGGTTCACGTTGTCGAAAATCTTTAGTCTAATATTCAAAGATCGTCTACAAAGACGGTTTACAATATACAAAAGCCAGGGCATTACGCATTATAACTTCGTTATTTGTCGCGGGAAACAATATACATTCTTTGTATTAGTGCCTATTTAATGTATAGGAAAGAAAATGGAACCACAGAGAAGACTTTCCGTGTGTACATATTTTCTTAACATGTGATATGTATGATTGTTGGTCATGCATGCAAGCATCGTGCAATTTGTGATATGGCAGCTCGGAATGATCCAAACATGAGATTATTTCTTTGCAGCCGTATGAAAACTATTCGGGTTTATTCGTTAAAGTTTCGCACAGGCGCGGATTTCGATCTGTGTAATTATAAATCTCAAAAAGATAATGACACTATGATATCGGGTTTTATTATAGTAAGCCTTGCCTTAGAATGCTCTCTTTGATATTATTGAAATTATATTTACGGTTACCTATTGCAGGACGCAAGTATTCTTTTAGTTATAGGTCATATTGTAAATTTTATTGTTTACGTATAGTAGTTATAATGCTTAAATTCAGTAAATTATAGGTGTCTAATTTATTTCCCATTTCGGTCAGTATTTACAATGTAAGTATTTTTTTTTTCTGTCGAGTATTTTTTTAGTTAAGATAACGAAATGAGATGAAGCAATAATGACAAGCAAATGTGATTCTGGAAATATTGGAAGTCCAGAAAACATAAATATAGGGGTTGGTAAATTAAATTATAAGTAAGTAACAAGTTACTTTTGGGATTAAATAAAAAATAAATATTTGGTTAACCATGCTTTTTTGCATTATCTGCTAAAAATTAGAAAATTCCTTAACTAAAGAAACTTTCGAACTTTCTCTTGTTCACAAATCTGTGACAAATAGTTTACTTATCTCGTTAACATTATATTTATATGATGTTGCCTTTATACATTACTAATGAAAACCAGTAACTTTGGCATTATTAAAATAGATTTTATTATGTTACATCATAGATTTATTTTAAGAATTAATTTTCCAATCCATTTATAGTATCGGGCATTTTTGGTCGTTAAGCGTTAGAACAAACCATTTAACAGAAACGTTGTGGCATTATATTGAATTAAAATCTACTGGATTCACCTCATGATGGTCAGTTTTACGTGTATATTTCAAGCAGAAAGCATTTACGTTATCTGTACCTTGAACTGGGCTATTTTGTTATTGCTTCCATTCGACTTATTTAGCTGTGAACTCTGTCACCGTCCTTTACTTGACGTCTCTACTTAATTTAGTGTTAGTTCGTTTAATTATCGAAACCCCACGGGCCAGTAAAATACAGCAGTCTATGAGACATTGTGATAGTACTTAGCTAGACAAACCTCGGCTGTAACGAAGCTGAGACATCTGAGCGTGTGATTCTGTTGCAGCTAACCTTCAACGTTACGTCAAGCTTATCGTATTTAAAAAGCTTTAAAAATTGAGATTATTTATTCATTCTTATTGGGATCACTGTATAGTTGTCGGTGTAGTGTGTACCGTTTAGTATTGCTTACGTTTATTTCAGAGTAGCAGTCTACCTTGACAATAATGTTTCATTAGCGTTTATAATGAAACCGCGTACGTAAATTCTAAAACTATTTCGCTCTCTAATTAAACTTTAGCTCTCTTTATGATGATATTAAATTGAAACTCAAAAGATTTATCCATGATCATTTTTGAACTTGTATAGTTACTAGGGCGTGTTTATTTTTCTAAGAGATCGAATTTTATCTCGAAATATTTTTTATTTAAATTAGAGCCAGAAGTAGTGGTGAAGATTGATAGTTTGATTATTTTTTCGAATGTTTGATTGTAATTGTGAGTATACCATTTTGATTCGTTCTAAAATAGGGAAAAATACACAGGATCCTAACGACGCTATTTATTGAGGAGCAAGTGGTTGTTGCTTCAATGCAAGCCAGTTGTTTATGGAGAACGTGTGAACAGTGTAGGGGATTCGTGTTATTATAATAAGCGTACGTAGGAGTATTGAAGTAATCCGCGTACATGGATCGTTATGACAGTTCTAAATCTCCACTAACATTGCTGATTGCAGTAGTGATACAGTATTATTTGATTGAACTCTACTCTGTACATTTGTGTTAGGTTTATTATTTTTGTATTTTTTATAGTTTTTATCTAGATTGACTTCCGAATTTAAATTCTTATTTGTAGTTGTCGGTGGTAGTGGAATGTTTGGTTAGATATTCTCAGTGGAACATCGTCGTCTCCTTTCTGCTAGACCAACGTTTCGTATTCCTGTGTCTCACTCGATTCTGCAGAATACAGCTATGATAGATCTTCCAATTTGGTTATTTATTATTGTTAGGTTAATTTATGGATATATCGGTATTAAGAGTTGATGAACAATGTATATCGTCGTTTAGTTACTAACAAACCGGTTGTGTTGTGTGTGCTTACGCTCTAACAAGCATGTGTTTGTGATTTTGTTTTTATTATCACGTCTGACAGCGTTGCGGACAGTACCAATACTGTTGTGTATTATTATAATTTATGCTGGAATATGGGCTTCGTATTCATATCCTAGGAATTCCATTCGACATTGTATGTAACATCATTTTTCGAAGATTAAAGACTGACAAGAACTCTCATAATGTCTTCTGTTTTTGTATTCTCTCTCACGTACTATTTCACTCGAGTTATTCGAAAAATGATAATGTAAAAGTATTTTTATTCATTGTGATATATTTTGTTGGAGAATGTAGATGTGTGTATCCGAAAAGCAATAACATTGTGATAAGTGGTGATGAACATTGTATGTTAAACTGAACAGTAAATTCTGAATAATATAGAATGAATATTGTCAATTATATATGAATATGTGCTGGACGAGTGAGCTCTCAATCTGTTGTGATATACTTCGAGCTAGCTTCGGATATTAATATGATAGCAATTGATCAATTTGAACGAAAGCAATAGACCAGAATGGTCCCGTAGCCTTATAATGTAATCAAAATTAATTATAAATAGCCGTAGTTTTAATAATTAAGAAAATATGTTGTATTAACTTAGATACTGCGGATTCACTCGTCCAGGAGCATACCTTTGAAACGATAAGCTCGTCTTTAATGTCAAATTTCAACTTGTCTAACTTTATGCAGATATAAATATAGTCTGCAATAAATTTTCTTCGTAAAGAAGTATTTATGCTATATAATGTAAAGCAATAATTTCCAATATAGAAAGCTTGAAGGACCATTTATTATTGTTGTTGTCAAATGACATAACTACGTATTTATAGTAAGTTTCAGCATAAATTATCCGTTTGAGATTGTTTAATATGACACGTGGCCGGAATACTCATTGTGAAACATTAGTTATTGTTGTATAGATGATAAATAATGTGACTTACGCAGGGATGGATACTTAAATTATTAAAGTTTTAACTGATATATTGGCTATGTAGTGAGTAGAATATTTTTTTACAAATAAATTATAGCAGCTATTTTTTTGTTTTAATTTTTAAATTACAACCCCTGTGATAAGCCTTTACACTCATAATAACAACCCACTTGCTGATCCGCCTAAGAGAGGCAATACAGGGTGGAACGGACACCGACGCCCAAAAGGTTACTACGTATTCAATACATCATTCGGGAACCCCTCCCCACATACATTTTTCATCGACCTGTTCCTAGGTACATATATAGCATAAGCATAATCAGACTATAATGTTCCCATCCTACATCAGGGCCAATGGCCTCTCTGTGAGCGGGGGACTGTAACGACTGCCTCGTTGTTCTTGTTAAGCAAGGGTGATGAGAGAGGTGTACCTAATAGTATACACACGTTTCCCCAGTTATTTTTGAGTTCCATGTAATGGGGGGCTAGCCTATTGCCATCAACCGAACACAAATCCAGACTCCGTTGCTGCTACTGAGAAATCCCTGATGGTCAAACCCAATAACACATTGCCCGACCTGGGAATCGAACGTGATTGAACGTGACGATGAGAACGTTTCAGCATGTCCGGTTGAGTTTCAATTTAAGCATATAAACCCAATAACAGTCATTAAAGCTTTTAAGGAAACCAAAATCAAATTAACCGAAGATCTATGGGGAATGTCTGTTAAAGTTTGTTTGTTATCGACACTATAGCACCGTACTTAGCCTTAATTTTCAATTTGTGTGTGGACCAGGCAGTCTTCGCAGACCTTATGAAATACAGCAAGGTAATACCACTTTTCAAATCTGGGGACAGTAGAGAGACCAATAACTATATACCCGTTTCCGTGTTGCCGGTTTTCAGCAAGGTGTTTGAAAAGGTAATGCTTAATCAAATGCTCACCCACTTTAACACCAATAAAATCTTACATGACAAACAGTATGGTTTCACCAAAGGACGTCGTACGATTGACCTTGACGCCGGTGTCACTTTATTAAAATATATATATACTGCGTGGGAAGAGGCACAAGACGCCATAGGAATCTTCTGTGACCTCTCGAAGGCATTTGATTGCGTAAATCACGAAACCCTGCTCTTGAAACTTGAGCATTACGGTTGAGGTAAACTTGCGCTCAGTTTAGTAAAATCGTATTTAAATGATAGACAGCAGCAAGTACAAGTAAATGGTGTAAATTTAATGGGTCTAAAAGTAAAAATGGGTGTACCACAAGGTTCAATATTGGGTCCTTTCCTCTTTTTAGTATATATTAATGACCTACCCCATTTGTTTAAAAACCAACCACAAATGGTGTTGTTTGCTGACGACACTTCTTTAATATTTAGAATAAACAGACGTGCCACAAAGCTCAAAGACGTAAATAACGCTCTAATGCAAGTCCATAACTGGTTTACCGCTAATAATTTAGTATTAAATGGGAAAAAAACTAAGTGCATAAGATTTACTCTACCAAATGTCAAATGTAGTGATTGTGACATAGTATTGAATCAAGAGAAACTTGAATTTGTCGATGAAACTGTTTTCTTGGGGATCACGCTTGACACAAGGCTACAATGGGGTTCTCATTTAACACCTCTTGCAGGACGGCTGAGTTCAGCAGCATATGCTGTCAGGAAAATCCGTCAATTTACTGATGTAGATACCGCGAGACTAGTGTATTTTAGTTATTTTCATAGCATTATGTCATACGGTATTTTACTATGGGGACGGGCTGCAGACATCGAGTCTATATTTATTCTGCAGAAAAGAGCTATCAGAGCCATATATAATCTACGTAGGCGCGATTCTCTAAGAGAACTGTTTAAGGAAATTAACATCAAGACGGTACCTTGTCAATACATCTATGAAAATATCATGTACGTTAGGAAAAATCTGCTTTTATTTAGTAAAAGAAGTGACCGGCACCACTATAATACTAGAAACAGGGACCAACTAGTTCAGCCAGGTTTCAGATTAGCTAAAGTAGACTCATCTTTCATGGGGTACTGTTTAAAATGTTACAATAAAATACCTCCGCCCATTCAACAACTGAATGAAAAGAAATTTAAATCTTGCATAAAGCGCACACTATGTAGGCAAGCATATTATAAGTTGGGGAATTACATTGATGATAAAAATGCTTGGCTCAATGCTGGTCCTGCTCCACAACCAAAGGGGCTATCAAATTACCATGTGAAGTTATTGTGGAAGCTGCAGAAGATTGTATAAATATCTTTGCTTTGTATAGATTCAATCTCTTAGTATTATATAATTGCATAGCACATGTGTGAAAACTATGTACTGTGTAAAGCCACCATTTACTGAGTACCTACATCTTTCATTGACGCGAATTTACCCTGGCGGTTGAGTGAATGTCATGCTTACTTAAATGTCACGCTGATGGTGGCGGGTGTGTCGGGTCATTTAGTTCCCTTCAATATGGTTGAGTTGAATGATGGCTGATACATGCGTGATGTTCGTGAACTAGCGCTGTCAGTTGTGACTGGTCATCTCTTAGCTGCCACGGTTTATTTTAATTATTTTATTTTAAAACTTTATTTTAGAACTTTTGATTTCGTCTTTTACTCTGGACGCTCTTAACTTGCCCGTATTTCTACATCGTTCTCACGTACTAGTAATTCTCAACACGAATGATGTAACCAAGATTATGTTATATATTTTGATTTAAAAGAGTGTCCATGGAGTTTCTTGCCCATTCTTCTCCATAGAGATCTACGCTTTGGAATGGGCAACTACAGTACTTTCACAAGTTATTATGTCTTGTGACTGGGACTGTAGCTTCGCGTTTTTTTTTTGTTTGTTTTTTGACTTTCAAAAGTGCCTGTAATGGTCTAATTGAAATAAATGCTTTGAGTTTGAGTTTGAACCCAGGACCTCATGCTCAGCAGTCGCGATGGCGACCGCTAGACCAAAAACGTAGTCATTCGAGGTATATTTTCGGTATCAAAAGATGACAAATAATACAAAGACATATATATTATCTTAATAACATCTATGTATGTATATATATAAATTACGTGTTACGTTGGCTCTCTGTACTCCTAAACTACTTAACCGATTTTAATCAAACTTGCACACCGTGTGCAGTTTGTCCAACTTAAAAGATAGGATAGCTTACATCTCAATTTATAGTCGCAATATTATTTTATTGCAAATCAAGCCACAATTATCTGTTAGCTCCAAACGATTCTAACAGATGGCGGTATCTGTTAACTGGATCGAGTAAGTATTCAATAGATGGCGCTGCATAGGAGCGGAGCAGCAATGAAAAATATTGCGAAAACGGGGAAAATGTGACGCAGACGAAGTTGCACGGGACAGCTAGTTTATTATACATTCTTATACACTAGATCCTAAGTAACAGTAACAATAGGTCGTTTGACCGCCTGTCTAGCGCGTCTCCGCTTGTCCGTCTTCCGGTTCTCGGTCAACGCTTCCCTGAACAATTGTTCGCTGTCGCGACGTAACCATTGTAGGGCGTGCATTTTTGAGAAGCACTTTCAAACAAACCGACTTCATACATTCTAGAGGTATATTTTCGGGGTCCATATTGGCTCACCTAAAGTTCTTTACCCGAAATTGTTCCTCCTAACCATTTGTAATCCGAATGATCATTCTTCCTAAAATTTTTCATCCTAAAGTTTTCATTCATACTATTTGTAGTGCTACCGGCGATGTTCATAACACTCATGTTTCCGAAAATTGTAATTAATAATATCATTAATGTAAATAATTTAAACTCCTACTGTTTTTTATCATAACTCTTTTATCCCTAAACATAATTACCATAATATTTTCACTGATACTCAGATAGAAACATTTACCGTAATACCGTAATATTTAAGTGTAATAAAAATATATGTGGGTAGAAGATGATATTTATAGTTTTAATTTGGGTGGGGATTAGGTCCGAGTGTCGTCTTGGGGGCACTATGAAAATAATACTTAGTAAAATTTTGCGATCAATTTCGAGGCAGCGCTCGCCGGCCGCTGCCGCGGCACCGCTCGCTGCGCTCGCTCGGCTCGCGCGTAGTTGGTCACAGTTCTAACCTAACCTAACCTATGGATATCTTTCCAGGTACACACCGCAATAAATAAAAAAGTAAAAGTTACGCAAAATGAATGTATATAATACTGATTATTATGAATAAAAAGAAATCTAAACAAAAAAGATATGACTTTGAATAATAGTGTAAAAGATGGTTATGTTGAGAAAATATAGGAAAACAAATAAAAGTATAATAGATGTTTATTGCTACTGACATTATGAAGTTGAATGCTTCGGAATTATGAACATTAGAGACAGAGTAGTTAGGAATTGCGATTGTTAGGATGAAAAATGTTAGGAAGAACATTTTCGGATTTCCAATTATCGGAGTTGTAAATTTAGGTGAACTTTGGCGCACCCATATTTTCGGTATCAAATTAGACAAGAACATATTTCTTAAATTATGTTTATTATTAATTCTTAAACTTTAAAATCCTAAGTAACAGTAACAATAGGTCGTTTGACCGCCTGTCTAGCGCGTCTCCTCTTGTCCCTCTTGCGGTTCTCGGTGAACGCTTCCCTGAACAGCTGTTCACTGTCGGCCGCCTCGGCGTCGCGACGTAACCATTGTAGGGCGTGCACGTTGTAGCCAACCATGTCCTGCGAAATATATAATGTTGGGTGAGTACGGTTATAATTGGGGATTCTTCTTCTTTATCGTGTGGTTATTGCCTAACCTGCTGTCAGGGTTTTTATGGCGTTACATGCCGTCAAGAAATATCTCTTAGGCATGCTGGTTTCCTCACGATGTTTTCCTTCACCGAAGCAAGTGATAGTTATACAATACGCAATCCAAAAATCAGAGGTGCGTGTGTTGGGTTCGAACTCGAATCCTATGACTTGTATGGAGGAATTTCTGACTAGCAGCCACGGAGTCTGGATTAGTGCCCGGTTGATGGTAAAAGCCTCGCCCCCTATTATATCGGACTTAAACATAACTGGTGAAATGTGGGTGTACTATCAAGCACCTCTACCTATCCCTTCCGATTACAGGCGTGGTGATATTTTTACCAAAAAAAAAAAACACTCACCCGTAACTCATTGAGCCGCATACTCGCTTTAGCCTGTATCTGTATCATGTGCTTCAACAGCGCCTGGTTCGCTACCAGTGGCGCATGGTGTATCTTCAACAGGAATATCGCGAGGCGACAGAACAGCTCCGTATTGTCGCCGCGGTCTAGAAGCTTGGGCAGCATCTTTACTATGTCGCATGCCACGCTGAATGGGATGAGCAGGAGAGCTTCTTCTAGGTCACTGGAAAAGAGGAACAGATGTTTGATATAGCTGAAGTCAACGTTACATATTTCCGCTTCCGAAATTATTATCGAACTCCAAATACTGCTAAATTTAGAAGAGAAATTGTCCGAAAATTAGGTGGATTTTCGCCCTTGTTAAAATATTATCTTATACCAGTCTTACCAAGGATTATCGTATTAACCAGCACTAACTGGGTTGAGGAGGTCAGATAGGTAGTCGCTAAATGTGAAATGCCGGTATTCAGCTGAATCCGATTAGACTTTAAGCCGATCCCAATATAGTTAAAGGCTATGATGATATTAAAAAAAAATCGGGCCCAAATTGATCGTTTCAAGATCAGCAATGAAACTGTACAAAATCTATACATACATATAAATAAAATTGAAGTGATTAACAAAACAAAACAGACAAACAATAAACAAACAAACAATAAACATGGTAAATATCCCGTTACTAGTGTTATTGATATTGAAGTGATTGTTTGTACATATACCAAAACAACATTTTTTTTAATTTTTGTATGTCTGTCTGTTTGTTCCGGCTAAACTCTGGAACGGCTGGACCGATTTTGACGGGACTTTCACTGGCAGATAGCTGATGTAATAAGGAATCTAAAAAAATAAAAATGCAATAACGCAAAAAAAAACTAAATGAGCTAAATAACTTTTTTGTTTAATTCCACGCGGATGAAGTCGCGGGCACAGCTAGTCTAAGATATAACACTATATACACCACTGACCTATGGAGGAAATGGAATTGTTTCAAGTATGGGGGAGCTAACGATGGTGGGTGATACATACCTTGATCGTACCCTTTTAACAGTTTCCACTAGAAAGTTTTCGGGTGTAGTGCAGTTGTAGGCAGCCATTAGCAGTGGTGGCTGAACGAACTGACCACGTGCCTCGGCCAACTCGCGTTTGTATTCAGCGCCCACAGACAAACATTCCATTATGGAGTCCGCCTAGAAAATAGCGAGATAAGACCTTTATGCACGGTAAAATAAGGTTTAAATTACATAATTTGATAAAAAATTGTACTTACGGCTTTTTCTGCTCCGATAGTTTTCTTTGTTGGCATGGTAAGGCCGGGCAAGCCTGGGACTGGAGCCTGTGAATAAAATCGTAATGAATCAAACATGTTTATTTTTAATTTATTTAATTTATGTACAGCATGGGGGAGGCCTATGTCCAGCAGTGGACGTCTTTCAGCTGAAATGATGATGATGATGAAATACAGCATGCATCAAGTGCTTCCGCGGTAGATATTAGAACATAAGTAATTGTTCAATATGCAGGTATCGGGCGGACAACAATCAACCACGCTAGTCAATGATACACTTTCGACTAACATTAATAACACGGTACATAACGAATTACTTCAGCCGCGCAGCGGGAGCTCGTGGCTAAATAATAACTGCGGCACGGGTCGATATTTAAGGTTAAGCCGTGCTTGCCGAGGTGGGTCCCTGGATGGATGACCATAATTACAAACCGAGTTTCCTTTGTGCCTCGGAAAGAACGTTAAGCCGGTGGTCCCGGCTGTCATTTGTAGATCTTTGATAGCCGTTACGAGTAGTCAGGAGTCAAAAGTCTGACATCCAGTCTTACTAAGGGGTATCTTATTACCCAGTTACTGGGTTTTGGAGATCAGATACTCAAATGCATCCGGTTAGACTGGAAGCCGACCCCAAGATAGTTTGGGAAAGGCTAGGCATATGATGATGATGAGTTACTTCAGCCGCGGTACGCTACACACATAGATACATAACTTAGCTATGCTTTGGTGATGTTTTTTTGGGAAGGGTCCAGTGCGTATTATCTACTCGAAGTAAAAGGAGTATGTTAACATTTTAGCAGGTTTTGTATTTTTTGTCTACAATTATGGTGTGTGAGTATATATGTATGTATGCTGAGGCCCTTTTGGCATTATTGTTTAATTTTAAGGTGTTTCTGTTTTTATAACGCCAATAAATACAATTTTTTTCCTTTCTTTTCATCTCGTTAGAAGTATACGTACATGATGTTCCCCAGTAGCGAGCCCCTCGTCCTGGTCGTCGGTGTCGCCGAGCACGAGCGGCTCGTCCGTGCGCGAGTACAGCCGCAGCGCGCGGTCGGCACCGCACGACGCGGCGTGCAGCCCGCCCGCGCCCACCGCCAGGTTCCAACACTCGCCGGCGTGACCCTGGGTACATGGGATTGATGGTGTTAGTTGTTGCCCTTAAATGTTAGTAAAAGAGACGCAACTACATTTATGACCTAATTATGTATTTAACACTTTCGGTACTAAGCACCCAGCATAAGGGTCGAACAAAAATTCGTTCGTGTGCCCACAACCCACCTCCCGAGTCGTCGTAATACGTACCTATATAAGCTATAGAGTTCGGTATAAAAGTAAAAATGGATTATTTGAACTGGGCAGCGAAAGTGTTTAAAATGGAAGTGATCCTGGTAAAATTTCAGATTTTCTTAAAGTGACCCTTTTAGTATCGTATACCAAATATTAATACTCAAAGTTAAAAAAAAAAATACTTAAATGAAATACCACATAAGATTTTTGTATATTTCAATACTCACATGCAGCGTAATAATATTATCATAACTGTCAGCATCCCACTGCTTAACCTTCCCATCCTTCGACGCGGTAAAGAAGTAATGCGTCGAGGGCACAAACTGTAGCGCCGTCACCGAGTCATTGTGCGCAAAGATGGACTTGTGGCAGTCTCCGAAGTCCATGCCCCAGATCTTCACGTTACGGTCTGCGGAACCGGTGGCGATGATGTTGGAGTCGTAGCTGATGTCCAGGCAGAGGACTGGCAGCTTGTGACCGTAGAGGGATAGGTAGAACTGTGGGGGGAAGGTTTTGGTCAGGGTTTATCTTTTAATTAAGCTGACATGGTCACTAACACTTTATATAACACTGGAAACGGGCTATTTATACTATTTGTTTGGTCATTTCTATTTATTTGTGTGGCCATGTTTACTATTTGTTTTGAGTTCTCGATATAAAACATGGTAAATAAAAAATAGTAAACATGATAAATATCCCGTTTAGGGTTTATCCTGCTAGCAATGGAAATTGAGACTCGCATCATATGCTTAACTTTTTCCAACTGTTTTAAAGTTGATTTCTGGTCTAACCGGATGCAGCCGCGTACCGTGGCCGCGTTTTTTGTCGTGGCCGATTAAAAAGTTTTTTTTTTATTTCTAATTGTATGTTTTGGATCTTATTGTTACTACATTTAGGTTTAAAACTAATGTAACACTTACCTTAAAAGTATCAAGGAAGAATATCTTGACAGTAGAATCCAATAGAGCTACTGCAATAAACTTATTGTTTGGACTTATTTTAACTGCACACACTGATTCTTCTAGTTCCAACGTCCTTGTATGCAAGAGTGAGAGGACCTGAAACAATACAAAAAATGAAGAGAAGTGTCAAAGTAGTTACTTATAGTTCTTGTGCGAAAAAGAGATGGGAGGTGTTACATGTCATATAGCGGCATCCCTTTTGCACGGAAAAATGATAAGTTTGTTACTGCCATACAGGCCAAGCACTAAGCAGTATTTGTTACCTTTGCTTTGGATTCGCCCGTCGGGTCTTCTATGAGTTCAAACGACCATAACTTTACTGTTTTATCGCCGCCACCGGAATAGCAACCTCGCTGCAATAAAAAAACGAAAATTGTATAAACATTTGAAGACATGTGACTTCCACTAAACCCTGAAAACTAAAATTTTAATTGATATCCACCAAAACTCTCTAGAACCATGTGGTGTATTGCGACCCACCCTCTCGCAGAGAAGAGGTCTGAATTACAGGAGTAGGAACATTATAGGCAGATTATGCTTAAATATAATCATCATCAGCCTACAACAGTCCACTGCTGGACTCTCCAATCACTAGCCACTTAACTCGATTCTCAGCAACTCTCATCCAGTTGCAACCAGCCACCTAGCGAAGATCGTCGCTCCACCGTGCCTGAGGGCGTCCCACGTTACGCTTGCCGATTCGCGGTCTCCACTCTAGAACATGTCTACCCTAACGGTCATAGGTTTACGACTAATATAAAATACTAGCTGTGCCCGCGACGTCGTAAGCGTGTAATTTCACAAAAAAGTTAGTTAGTTTTTTTTCGATTTTGCAATTTTCTAAAATAAAAGTATCCTAAGTTACATCTTCTTGTTACATCAGCTATCTGCCAGTGAAAGTCCCGTCAAAATCGGTACAGCTGTTCCAAAGATTAGTCGGAACAAACAGACAGACAGACAGACAAAGATTGAAAAAAAAATTATTTTGGTATATGTACCGTATATAAATTCATATGCATGTAGTAAAAAGCGGTTATTTTAATATTACAAACAGACACTTCAATTTTATTTATTTGTATAGATTAATTTACCATATCAGGAGTGAGTCCGACAGTGGAGCACTCGGCGGTATGTGCAGGCACTTGCTCCAGTACTCGCCCGGCTCCTACGTCGATCAGTAGCAGGGACCCGTCGGCACATCCCACTAGCGCGTGCCTGTCGCCCGGCGCGAAACAAATGCTGCACGGACGACTGGACGGCACCGGGATTGTACGGAGACAGGTTTGTGTCGACCTGAATGGAAAACTCGTTGCTTTAGTTTGCCGTATGTCATAACTTCCCAGATGGGATCCTTATTAGCAACAGTATCGAATGTTGGACAGCATATTTTTTTTTTCAAAATCAATAGGACAGTAATACATTATAATACAGAATGTTTCTTTTTTCAAAATCAATTGTTCAGTTCCTCACTAAGAATATTGAGTTTTTAAAAATCCAATGATGCAGTTTTAGTTTCCATCAAAAACGGGCCCGAGACTCCTTTGAGTATTTTTCGCTAGCCTCCATAGTTTCGAAAAAATTGCCCTGTTTGTAAAGTTCAAACTGCAATAAAAGACACACTTCATTGCAATTTGAACCTTACGACCTTCGAATAAACTTCTATTTTTGTTGCAGCAACTTACCTGCTCCAAAGTTTGACAGAATCAGCAGAAGCCGAGATTACAGCTAAATTGTCTGAACTGATAGCCACACATCGTGGCTCCTTTTGGTGTCCCGGTTGCGTTATTTGTTTCAGACATTGTACTGCAAAAACAGCAAAGTATATATAGTATTACTCTTTGATATATAAGGTAATTCGACTATATTAGACTAGGATTGATCTAGATATAGTTAGGATCGAGATACATGGCGTGCGATTGCCGAGGCCTAATTCTAGCAGTGGACTTCTATATGATCTTGATGATTATCAGGTACAATTTTATCAGGCAGTTCAATCATTAACCACATGTTCCTAAATTACCTTAATCCAATTTTTTTTCTTAAATCATATTATTATTAGACTTAAGATCAGGTGGCCTACCAAGACGTCTTTAAAATATTATTGGTTTTACTCCTTTTCCAGTGTGGGAAAGAGATGGCGGTAGACATCCTGTATAGTTCCGTAAGAGCAATACTGCTTTAAGACGTCATGGTAGGCCAGCAGTTTCCCGAACGTATGACGTGCTAGTTAGAAAAATGTTCTTCAAACCAAATATTATGCAAAATTGAAAAGTTTGGAAAATTACCTTCATGTCCCTCAGCAATTCTCAAGCTATGCAGTTCCACGGTATTATTAGCGAGCGTCACGCCAACACGCAGCTCCCCCGTGGTCCCCAGCAGTAGTGTGGTAGACTTCAACTTGGCATCCAACTTGATAGATGACAGACGTTTCACTTCGTCAGTCAAGGTCAGTAGCTCGGGTACTTCCGTTGTTTCCGCGTCTGCTTCGCCGGTTTCTTTTAATTTACTGTGAAAAGAACAAATGATTGTAGATTGTCAATTGATTGATTGTCGCAATCACTTTCAATTATGTTATGGTAAAGTTTCACAAGTTCTCAACTTCAAATTCTGATACAGAAACAGGGGTTTTGTGGGGATTTTATCACAGAAAGTTGAGTGGTCAGGGTCCAATTTTCTTTCTACGAGACTTTTTGCTTTTGTTGATTCTTTCAAGTCCAACTCAGTGAATGCTGACATAAATAATAACATCAAGAGTGATGACTTTGTAAATCTGTGCGGCTGTGTGGAGAAATTGTAGCTTTCTGCTACAGGCTACTTTCTATCAATTACGCTCACAAAAAATAAATACTCACGCCAACTTCTTCCTTTGCTTCCTGATTCGTTTGTCCATCCTCATCCTGGCTTCATCGTCAGAGCAGAACGAGAACAGTTCCAGCAACGCATCCGTTCCGTGACACGCCAACACACTCTGTCCTGGGTCTGTGGAGAGGCCCACCACGCGACCTCGGCCTCCTCTCACTAGTGTGCCTACTTGATGACATTGTAGTACCTATAAATATTTTAAAATTTAGAAGATGTTACCAATGAAGGTTTTATTCATTGATGGTGATTTTATTCATGGTTTTTAACACATTATAAAAAGAATTTTAGTAAAAATATAAGTCCTGCACTCAGCGATCATTGTGCCGATAGTCGTATCAGCCAATGACTTAATAGCCAAGAGCCTCAACCAATACCTGAGGAGCCTCTTGCAGCTCTGGCAGCTAGATCAAGGACTTGATTCAGAAAGCAGTACTCCTTGGCTCCACGGCTCGTATTGTTAGGAGGTTCCTTTCTCTGGAGCCCTAACTGCCGGTATTTTGAACCCTGTTCCTAATAACGGTGGGCTACTATTTTTATGTTTTTAAATGTGTTTTTTTAGGTTTGTTTTTTTTTTAAAATAAATACTTAAAAATATAAAAGATCTGTAAAAAATAATAGACAGAAAGTCCTTTCAATAATGCCTATTGTCAATCTTGTCATCATAGGTATTTTTACTAATACAGTATTGAGGCTCTGACAAACTTGCATGATAATTATTTACGAATCCTAAGGATAGTCGAAGTTTTCCTAAGAATAGGTGAGAAGAACTACAACATTGAGAGAAATGAAAGAAATGTCTCCCCCCAAGCCTTTGCATGGAATGACAGAGTTCAGGCAAACAAAAAATAAAAAACAATCAACACTGTAGGCTTACTAAACATGGTCTGTCTCCAGTTTAGTCTATGAAGAATGTGTACTTACAGAAGAGTCCTCAAGATTGTCAGTCTCTTCAAGCTTGACAATTTCAAGTTGCCTGGATAGTTTCTCCTCATCTTTAACATCAGCTGTCCAGTTCAGTTTCCACACTCTCAGCTCTTGGTCCATGCTACCAGTCACTAAGTATCTCTCTTCTTTCAGCAGTACTGCAGACCATACCTAAGAAATATTTTATTATTTTATGATAACTTGAAAAATAACAAAAAAATCAGATTGAATATTAACAATTTGGCCGAAAACAACAACACTTAGAGGTATAGGAGACTATAGGGATGATCTTTGCCCAAGACAGTTCCCCTAACATATTTTTTTTTATTATTTTACTTTTGAAATTGATTTCAATCAAATTGATTGGAACAAATCAAAATTATTGTGGACTAATTATTAAATATTTGTTGTTTACAAATAAAATTAGTTTTTTTACATACTTCCATTTGATGTCCTCCTAAAGTCTTGAAGCAGTGCTTTGTCTCAATGTCCCAGAACTTAACAAATGTGTCTTTGGATGAGCTGATGACACAGTTTTTGCTGTTTACAAACAGAACACTGGTTATAGCTCCTTTGTGGCCACTGAAGCGAGCTTTACCAGTTTCTGAGACAACATCCCAAAGGATTATCTCTGTATCCTGTAACAATATTAATTTAAATACATAACTAAAGTTTTCTAAAGATTTTATGTATTAAATCAACCACTACAATAAAAAAAAAATGTCTGCATAAATATAAAAAAGTACAAAAAAAAACAACACAACTTAAAAATAAAGGACATCACCCAGATTGGGTTAATTTCAAAAGTGAGTACATGTTTGCGCCAATTCAGAGGGTGAGGCTCTGGTCCACAACTCACCAACCACATCTCAATGCATCCCTACGTCGGCCTCTAGGAAATATTCCCTGACACTGGATCTCGCGGTTGTGGAGAGTCTTGGCATTTATGGTAATCATTATTATTTATAAATCTTGGGTGGCAAAATAAAAAAAATGATTATATGCATGAGCTCTATTAAATTATTGCATTTATTTTGTCGAAATGCCTAAAAAAAATTAAAATAGGCCAATCTGTGTGATCTAACATATTTTCTGGTTGAATAACTTCTCGGTGAATTGACTTACGACATAGGTAAGTTTATAAAAAAAAATTCATTATGTTAAGCTCTATTCAAATAATAAGTTCTTTTATGCACTTTTGAAATTAGCCCAAAAATGTATGGAGGCTAGGTGATCCCCTTTATTATTATATTAGGATTTATAAAACTCACCTTAGCACCTGACACCAAGCGATGTCCCTGTTCATCATACTGCAAACATGTGACAGCAGATTTGTGCCCAGCAAACACACAAACAATTTCATTGTTTACTAGCTCAAATACATTGATGTTTCCATCAACATAGCCGACTGCGACGTGGTTGGAGCCGGGACTGGCTGCTATCTGTGATACTACTACGTTTTCTCCTGGAAGCACTTGAGCCTGAGAAATAAATACCATAATAAACAGTGTGATTTCAGTTTAAAACTCGGAGGTATAAAAAACCTGTTAGGACTAAATACTGTCCCTGAACTGTTGAACAATGATAGTTTCAATATACACACGATAGTTTAGAATATCTTTCCAGTCTTACCTTCTCGCCCAGCCTCATATCCCAGATCACAACATGTTCGCATGCTCCAACAGCCATGTATCGGCCGCTTACTCCATTTAATGACACATGAGCGCAATTACAGTCGGCGCTAGCAATCACATTAAATGTCCCGCTTGGCGCGTAACGTAAATACTGCTTTGTTAGACCCATTTTTCAAAATAATTCTGTTTATTAAGCTAACATAACCTCAATCAAAAACAGAAACACTGCACACTTGTTTGTTATGACATTTAAACGATGGGGTTGCCACCAATCGGCCAATGCCGTATTGCCGTGTTACTTTTGACATTTCGAATCACTTGGGGACCATATTGAAGGAAATATCCACTCTTCTCTCAGATGTCTGTGTTTGACCACGTGCAGTGAAAAAAATCACAAAATAGCATTTCCCGAAACATAATCAGAAAATTGTGGTGTATTTTATGAATCCAAAGACAGGCGAAGTGTTCAGGCGTGTTATCAAATTCAAGAAGGTCAAATAAAGAACAAAATTACAAAACGACTGATATGAATAAAACGTAAACAATCAATATATTTCATTCTATAATTTTGACATACATTTAAATACATTCATTCAATCGTTCCATTTTTATCTATGGCGACTTCTAATCGGTGATTCCGTATTCCGTAATTATAATTATTTTTACTCGTAGCACATTAAAATATCCCCCACATATGTTTTGTCAAGTGTAATTAACGGAGCGAAGTTCTTAGTTTATTTAGTTGAAGTTTTATTTTTCCTTGTGCGGTAAAACATACAAATCTCTGCCTTCAGGTTATTATGTTACTCAACAAAACCAGGTTTATTGTTTTTCTTGTTGATCCAACGTGCCCTCCCTTTCCTAAATCTAATAAATTTACATGTGGCGGTTGGTTTGCCGACGATTAAGAAAACGTGTATGGCTTTTTTGCAGGCTGGTGGGTTTCACTAATAGATCTCGCAAGAGCAATATGGAGGGTAATAACACGTCAGACATAGTGATCATTAGCGGCAACTCGCACCCTGAACTAGCCGAATTAATCGCTCAGTAAGTTTGTGCTCCTCATCCCTCACATAAGTACTATTTCAAGGCTTCAAATATTGACCTAGTGTTTGACACTTGCAGAGGTTAAGTAGTTTGACCTCATTCAAAATTTATTGTGTACATAAATTGAATTAGAGCTAGTCCACTATCATGTCTATGGTGCAATAATAAGAATGATGTTTCCTTACAGCCGTCTGGGTGTGAGAAAGGGAGGATGTTCAGTTTACCATAAAACCAACAGGGAGACTATTGTTGAGATTGCCGACTCTATTCGTGGAAAGAATATTTACATAGTGCAGACTGGAACTAAGTAAGTATCATCATTCTCTTGCCCTTATCCCAATTCATTTGGGGTCGGCGCAGTACGTCTTCTTCTTCCATACCTCTCTATTACTTGTCATCTCATGAGATACCTCCTTTCTAAGAACTAAGTAAGTATGACTAATTAAATTCATATAAACAATCATCCAATGATAATAAAATGCACAATGAATTAGAAATTGTAATTATGAATATTGAAAACCGAGAATATGTCATCAAAATATCAAATAATGTTGATGAACACAATATAAAAGAAGTCTCTATTACTAACTCTCAATAATCACTCTGCCAGTTGAAATGTATGAGCATTAAAATGATTGGCTCATAAAAATGTACATAATATCCAAATGCTAATAGGAGTGTTGTTACATGGTCTGGTTCTCGGTAATCAGTTTGATGCAGTCATCATTGCTCATTGTTAACTGTCAACTACAGTAGCATTGTTTTAGTTTCATACAAAGTTCGTCTATGAAGGAGAGTATTATGTACTATGTTTTGTAATAACAATGATTGTGTTTATTTATTATTGATCAAACAATAATAAATAAACACAATCATTGTCAAAAAATGGCATAGAAATCTCAGTATTCAAAAATACTATTATAAGGTTTAATTTAGCATTGTACATGTTTAATATCCTTAATTAAACAATACTAAACTAAAAATGATAGTAATTAATTTCATAAATTAATCATAATTATACTCCATTTGAGGAGGAGGAGGAGGAGCTTGTGGCTAAATAATAACTGGGGCTCGGGTCGATCTTTAGGTTAAGCCATGCTTGCCTAGGTTGGTCTGTGGATGGGTGGCCACCCATTACATACTGAGTTTCCTCCGTGCCTCAGAAAACATGTTAAGCCGTTGTTCCCTGCTGACATTCGTAGATCTTTGACAGTCATTATGGGTAGTCAGTGGTCCAAAAGTCTGACAACCAGTCTTACCAAGGGGTATCGTATGACCCAGTACTAACTATTATAATTTTTCCTAATAATTATAAAAACAAGGTTAGTTGTAGGACCAGACCAGTACACTCACTCAGCAAAAAATCAATAACTATAATATTTTTTACAGAGATGTAAACAACAACATTATGGAGCTATTGATAATGGCTTACGCTTGTAAGACTTCCTCGGCAAGGTCTATTGTAGGAGTAATTCCATATCTACCATACAGCAAGCAATGCAAAATGAGGAAGCGTGGCTGCATTGTAACAAAACTTCTTGCGAAAATGATGTGCAAGTCTGGCTTGACACATATCATCACAATGGATTTACATCAGAAGGAAATTCAGGGTTTCTATGAGTGTCCTGTTGACAATTTAAGGGCATCTCCATTCTTATTGCAGTATATTCAAGAAAGTGTAAGTTTATATTTTTTATTCTGAATCTCTGTAAGTGGAACTATTTTGTAAAGAAATTTAAATTGAAGGCATTTTAAGACATGATGTGAAATAAAAATTCTTGTTGTATATTCTGTATTCAACATTTTTGGCAAAGCAAACACAGTATTTAAAATAAATTACTGTTATAACATTCAAATTTTTCACCATAACTTCTTTTAGTGTATATCTTGGCAGATATCCAAATTCACCAAGAAAACAGGAAGGTGTAGATTTCCATATAAGTTCAGACAGCTTATAATGGCACTATCCCACCTGCTACCTTCATAAGTAATTAAATATTGACAATTTAGATTCCAGATTATCGTAACTCGGTGATAGTGGCTCGTAACCCTGGGTCTGCTAAGAAAGCTACTTCATATGCTGAGCGTTTACGATTGGCTATTGCCGTTATCCACGGAGAACAGAAAGAAGCTGAAAGCGATGAAGTTGATGGTCGTTATTCTCCACCTTGCTTACCAAAGTAAGTCAAAATATTTTATTTCACACGTTCCTTTTCTCGACATTTTATAAATGCCCATTTATAAAATGTCGAGAAAAGAACCATGGTTCGGGTTGGTGGTTTCCTATGAAGAAGACCCAGCAAGAAACTCCATGTTTTAAATTTCTTGATTATGTTGATCCTTATAAATCATATTTAGCCTGTATACATTAATGGTTGTTGTGAGAGTGATAAGATAAGGAGTGCTTAGATAATAATGATCCATATTTTTAGTAGTGTTTGCCTTCGATCAATAATAGTACTAGATTCCCGATGAGCGCTTCAAAAACGGCACGAAAAATAAGACCACAAATAATTTTGTGGTCTTATTTCAAATTAGTATTGTCCAAGCATAGCCAACGTGAAGACGTCGAGATGCCGTAGTGCGCGTTTTAAAACTGTGAAAATAACCACCGTAAATCCACGATTTTGGAAGGATTTTTTTATTTCGGTAAGTTTATATTATTTAAGTGTTTTTTTTGTGAAATAAAAACAGGATAAATAGTAAAAATAATTAAGTTAGCTAATATTTTGATGTTTGGCCAATGTTTGCAACAACGCACCAACTATTGTTACAAACATCGACTGTTTTGGAACCGGCAATACATGGAGTAGTGTTGTTATTTTATATATTATTTTTGTTTATAGATTTTCTAGCGAACCATTTCGATGTGCAGAATACATAAACCTTATAAACATTCGAGAATATGTTCAATTTATTTTGATAGTTTGGACATAACTGGGAACACGCAATGTAGGTATTTTCTTGAAATACTTTAAAACTGTATTCAATAAACCGCGCCTGTTTCTTTACAGGTTCAACAAGTTTAAGTTCTGATGATACCACAGGAATACGTGACGAGCCTCGTTAGATCATGAAAAACATTGTATGCACCTATATAATTTGAGGGTTACCTCGATTTCTCTAGGACTTGGTGACAACGGGACCACCACAAGAGTATATGCTTTAGAATAAAAAAAAGAATTTTTAACACCGGTTTACAATTATTGGTGGAGAAATAGGTGGACAAATAAACAAAATATAGTCGAATGGACAACCTCCTTTTTTTAAAGTCGGTTAAATATAGTACCTACTACTTAATCTACTACTTTAAAAAAAAAATTGCCACCATACAAAACGAGCCTTGGCCTAAAAAAATATATTCTGCGACTCTACGTCTTTCAATACTTACTGTGTTCTGAGCATTGAAATGTAATACCAAGAAATACGTCTAGTTCTAAATTAGTGTAAGCACGAAATTGTCAACGTATTTTTTTTAACCTTGTCACTTAGATTTTAAGATACATTTTAGAATAAATATTTTTGTACTCATGACTTTTTATTTTCAAGCGACGTTTTAAATTTATTGCCTTTTAGCTTTCTCCGATGAAAGGACTTAAATAAATATCTTTTGCAATTGTAATTAAACTTTATGTGAGGGTGTTATGGTTTATAATAAACTGAAGTTGTTAATATTATTAAACTTTTTTCTATGAAATATAGATGTTTACGTGTGTGCAAACGTGGACACTTTAGCGATTCATTTTTGTTCCTGATCCATAATCTAGTTCTATTATTGATCGAAGGTGTTTGCACATTTCGATTTAGGTCTGATAACACTATTTGTAATTGCTTATCACTTATCTTCTAAGTGTTGATCTAATTGTGACAGCTACTATTGGCATAATGACATTAACAAGTCAAGACACCGGCCCCACCGTATGTCTCATGTCAGTAAAATAGAATAATTGATCAATGATTGTTGTCACTGTCGCGCGCTGTCTCTTCTCGCCGATACGAGGCTGACAAACGTGTCATACTAATTACACACCTAGTCACCCACCCTACTAACTACACGCCTAGTCGGGAAAGCCGACTATCCGGCCATTATGTAGTCGGCGAATAGTAGGTGACTACTAACTACATGCCTAGTCGGGAAAGCCTACTATCCGGCCATAATGTAGTCGGTGACTAGTTGTCAAAAAGCGCCAACTAGTCGGCTGGAGTGAATAATTGAAATTAATTAAGAGTAATTAATATAACTTTTAATGGCAGGTTCGAGTGAGTGCATTTTGTGATGCTCAATAGAAGCAACTCAGCTGTAAAAGAAACGCCACGAACATTGCCGATGCCCCGTGAACTCCACCGACAACAATGATCAACTTGGCTGATTAGTCGGCCTTTTTTCAACCGACTAGTCGTCCATAATCACAGCCGGCCCATCTCTAATTTGAATGTACCTTTATTATAATGTCTTGCTTGTTTTTCTAGTCGATCACGCACCATGGATGTATCTGTGGGAGTTCCCGTTCACCCGGCGAAGGAAAAGCCGCCCATCAACGTGGTTGGTGATGTTGGTGGCAGAATAGCTATTATGGTGGTATGTATCCAAAAAGGGTCCATAAATTAAAATCCTGTTTGGGAGCGTTCAAGTATTACGTAACGAATTTGGGGGAGGGGGTCTTCTGAAACGTTATGATGCGTCACAGGGGCGGGAGGGGGTTTTTGAACTACGCGTTACGTAACATTGTTTAACCCTTCAGAACGGTCGCGTAGAGATTTATTTTCTCACGCATTTTTTAAAACGTTTCTCAAAACCTCTTGTAAATTTTTTTACCCACACAAAATTTCTTGCTTGCTTTACTGGATAGTAATTCATTTTAATTTTCTTTTTTAAACTCCTGGTGTACAGCCCGCGACTTTCTGTTTCTTTACGCCACATAATTGTGACCAGGTAAAAATGGTCAATGGGCGGTACAGAAAAACGTTACGGCGCATTACATGGGGGACAGGGGGTCAAAAATCTCCAAAAATTGCGTTACGTAATACTTGAACGCTCACTTTGGATATATAATAGATAGATAGAATATTGTTTATTACGTACACATCAAAATTAATAAATACGAGTATATTCATTTTTAATCAAACGAAAGCTGTTGTAAGACCAAGCAATTACCAATCTCAAAAGTTGGAAAAGACTTCTTAAACTGGGGACACTTTAATCAATCAATTAACGTGTCCCAACTATCTGTCCATGGCCATTAACAAAACACTTGACTTATTACAGGACGACATGATAGACGACGTCCAATCATTCGTCGCCGCTGCAGAGGTACTAAAGGAATGCGGGGCTTACAAAATTTACGTGCTGGCAACCCACGGACTACTGTCATCTGACGCTCCCCGGCTTATCGAAGACTCTCCGATCGATGAAGTTGTGGTCACTAACACGGTGCCTCATGAGCTACAAAAGATGCAATGCAATAAGATCAAGACCATAGACATATCAGTCCTCCTAAGTGAGGCAATCAGACGCATTCACAACAAGGAGTCCATGTCGTATTTGTTCAAAAACGTCACCCTCGAAGATTAGTGATACCTGATGTTGCTTTCCATGTTTTAATGTTAAGTATTAATTAAGTATTATGTTCCTGTTTGAGTTTTATAGTCGCTGAATTTTAATGTTATTTTTTTTGTAGTATATCTTGCAGAGCAGTGTAAAAAATTGCCATAAACAAAAAAGGTTTACTTTCAAATTGACTAAAGTATCCAGCGAAGTATTTGAAACCTCTGTCAGTGATTATAAAACTCTTTTAAGGAATGGTTATATAATTCCTTGTTTTGTGTATTAATTTGTGTATTTTTTTATTTCTTCTAAGTTGCTTGTATTATTATGTTTAATTTTAATCAAAATCAAATGTTTAGATATGTATTAATCAATATCTATCACTGTAAAAGTGCAAAAGATGTTAAAATTACGTTTTGTGGCCAGTCTCACTTTTATCGTATTATTTTTCTTATACTGCATTTTGTTTCTTTTTGTTGGATTTTAAATTCTTATTTTGTGAATTAACATGGTGATCCGTACCAAAAATAAGGACACTTACACACAAGGGCACATATAAAAAAAAAAGTTATAAACTGTATCATAGTTATAGGAAGTTTTATGTTGTACTATGTGGAGGTAATTAATTTTAGTCGTGTTAAGTATTAAATGTATATTCATTAATGACGAACATTTTTTTAACGTATTCTTCAATTTTCACCAGTAAGAGCCTATGCACACGGTACGTTGCGGCGGCGGCGTGGCGTAGCAGCGGCGCGGCGTCCTGCATATAAAAATAATCTCTAAATTAAGTACATCTTTCCTAAAAATCTGACTAAAGCCGTTTATAAAATAGAAACTATGAAACTGAATAAACGGACATTAGCAACATTGTATTTCAGTTAGACCTAGCGCTTTATTAATGAAAACATAATAATAAAATATAAATATTTTTGTATTTTAATATTTTTGTCGAAACCATTTTGTGATATGGAGGCCGATTATATCCTTCAAGTTAAAGTAGGACTTGAATGTCGACCCGTATTAGGTCACTGCCACGACAGTTTATGCAACGTCAGAAGTGTAGTTCAAAGTGATATAGGCGTTTGTATCACTCGTTCTAGTACTGGTTTGTGCTAACACATGACGAATCCGGATAATGATAATTATGTCCTTACCAAGTTTTAAATTAGAAAAAAATATTACCAGACATAAATAAGCCTTGCCATCCGAATAGACTGAAAAGATGACCTATAGTTGTTCCAAATAAAATACGAAATGTCGACCTTTTTTAATAACGAAATATATTTATGAAATGTCAGTAAGTTGCCTAATAAGCAGTGCTTGTTGATTCTGCAATGTTTATTATATTAGAAATTTAGAAAACACTTACTTCTAATCTTTACATTTTATATAGAAAGAGTGTTATATATTTTGAGTCTATATTTTTTCTTATCATGTTTGTTGATAGGTAATTATAGCTTTTGTGGATGGCTATTAGATGAATGTATGTGGCAATTTATCCAACTCTATAATGGAGCAAATCGATAATGGAAGAAAAGAGATATTTCAATGAGCAGGTGCGAGACAAAATGTGGATAATTCAGTTCTTGTTTCTGTACTAGCAGCACTAACACTGTGTAGTACCCGCAGTGCAAATATCACAAATGTTTTTCTTCAAATCAAAATAAATGCTCTGTTAAGGTGGAAGCGACGTGTGGCCCGCAAAATTCAAATTTTCTTACGTTTTTTTTGCAATTTGCCGGTCAGTGTCAGGTTTTATATTGAATCAAATATGATACGCGCCCGTAAAACGTACGCATTACATAATTGTCGTCATTGAAATCATGAATCGCAATGAATGATTATTTCATGAAAAAGTCATTCTATGAGGTTAAATGAACTTGAAAGAGATTGTATTGATGACTTTAATGATTTGACTTTAATAGAATAGAAATAATTTATTTGCATTGAATGTAGGTACATGTATGAGTTGTTACAGTAGTAATTATTTGTTCCTGGTACATTCTACCATTTGGCATGCAAAAACTTGTAAACAATTATACAATTCAATTTATAACCACTCAACAAATTATCTTCAAAAACTAAAACAAAATAAAAATATTAAATCAAAATAAGGTGAAACCATATTAGTTACGGCCGCGTATCATATTTTATTCAACATAAAAACTGACACTACCTAACTGACAAAACCTCAGGAAATTGAATTTTTCGGGCCACCCTGTCGCTTCCACCTTAATTCGTTTTTAGCGGGATGACGCTTTTTTTGGCGCATTGATATACGTACATCCGGATAAATTGCTATGTACAATTGAACGTGAGAATTATAGTAATACATTAGTTTAATTGTATAGATAAGTAAACACCGTAAATGTGTACTATTAAATATAGACTATTATAAAATAAACAAAACTGTGGCATATTTGATTAGTTTTTCTTTGCATGAGTTACACCTTTGTCCCCGCTTACCCTAACCATCTTATTATAATTATGCTAGCGACCCGACCGCCCCTGCTTCGCCCAAGCTGGAATATACTATACACTTTCACCAAAACTTTATTTAAATTAGTAGGGTGTTTTCGGAGATTAGCGTGAACGAATATGGCCTATATATGGAAAGAATCACTGATTCGATTTTGATTTGAAAAGTGCGTGTCTTCTTGGCATAACGAAAGTGAGTTTGATAGACAACCGAATCGAAGCTTTTGTGAATATGAGGGTAAGTTTGTTCGTCGACGCGTTACTGTTTTTATGGTTTCAAACTTGTTAAGTTTTTAGCATACGTTCCTAAACGAAATCTGTGCTGTCAATATTGTGAACAAATAAATATGAGCCTTATTGCTATGGAATAAAGTTTATTTTTCCCAGCGCACTACCACAAATATTTTCAAATACAGGCATACTGTTAATCTGCGACTGAAAATTACAAAATTTTATTACAAAAATAAAATAAACGGTGTTATGTAATGTTTGTAAGAAGAATTGTAGTATCCAAGCTATCATTTACAGTATAAGAAAACATAAGCAGCCTAGTTTCTATACATATTTGTAAGATTGAGGTTATATTTCTCACAGGTTTTATCCAGAAAAGTAATTACTTTGGATTGAAAATGAAGTTACTGAAACAAATAATGTGTGCGTCCAAGACAACTTGGCTACAATCCTACAAAAGGACTTATGCCAATGCCAGTAGAAATATTTTAAAGCTTAGTGAAAGAGGGATGTATCAGGATATGTTTCCCAATACTGCTGGGTAAGTGTTACAGACTTAACAGTACTTTACTTACTACTTAGAGCTTCAACCTATGAAGCCCAGGGCGGCCCCGTGAAAATGATCATATTCTCCCATCTCTTGTCTCCGCTTACTTTGTGACGAATATTATTTTTCACTTTGCAATAATTTTCTAAATACCAGGATCTTTTCCACAAAAGTACATTTATATCAGTAATTTCATAGGAATACAGTTCAGCTCTGTTTAGCCTGCGAATAAAAAATCTTAACAAATTGTGTTGGATAATACACATATACTTAACAAATTGTTTGGATAGTAGAATATGGCTAACTGTACTTTAGGCTTATTGTCTGTTCATTACTTTTTCTTTGTGTCAGTAGACTATACAGGCTGTAAAGACGGAAAGGGTATATACATACTTAATGGTGTGTTACAGACCATCAAACTGAACATCATCATAGCGAAAAAAATATCAGCTGCCCCATACATTTGGGTCGAATAGGTATTGAAATTTTGTATGGGGCAGCAGATTATTTTTTCGTTATTACGATGTTTGTTTGTGAAGAAACATGTTCAGCTTGATGGTCTGTAGCACACCCTTAAGTATGTGTATACCTTTTCCATAACACCCTGTATAGTATTATGCGTTTTGTAAAGATGATAATTTGATACAACAAAATGTTAAATGACAATGTAATCTTTGTTCTAGATCTGAAATACTGGACTTGTTGAACAAAGCCCCACAATGTGTGTATGCTGGCTTTGACCCCACAGCAAACAGTCTTCATGTTGGGAACCTGCTTGTTATAATAAACCTCTTGCATTGGCAGCGAGGGGGGCATTATGTTGTTGCTTTGGTAAAGTATTATTTAAATAATCTTTTAATTTAGCATGAGTAGGTAAAACAGAGACAGAACACAAACAACATAGAAAATAATAGCTAATAATAGTCCACTTAGAGGAGATAGTAAAGGTAGTCTGAACTGGAAGACTCTTCTAAAACAAAATATGTATGTACAGGCTACAGGCCTGCCCTATATCTGAGACAGTGTGTGAGGTAGCTTTGAGCTGCTGGAGAAGTGTTCATGACAGAAGTCTTACAACACTTGAACTGTAACTGTTCTGCATAGCTACTTCAGGAACTTATCCATTAATACTTCTGTTAATTGATACAGTTCCTAAAATATATAGTAGGCACAACCCTCGCACCCAAATACAAAGCATCATGCTCACCCATAATCAGTGATTGGAGTAGGTAGATTGAATTGAGGTCATTCATCCGAAAAATCATATATAATAATGACATCATTACACACATTCCTCGAGAATTGGAAGATTATTGAAAAAAAAAACAGATAAATAATAAATTAATTTAGTTTTGATACCTTCCTTTAAATTTTGAATTTTGTAGTAATAATATCACTACCAACATGAACAATATTTAATTGAAACCGGAAATACCGGAATTGCTTTCTGGAAAAATGTCTTATTAATATTTATTCTTTCTGTGTGCATTTATTATACAAGTACCATCCATCGCATCTACTTACTCCGATCAATGCTCATAATTTAGTTTGTTACTGATGTTATTTTATCATCTTCATTTACAGTTAGGAGGAGCCACAGGCTACATTGGTGACCCAAGTGGAAGGAGCACAGATCGCATTGCATTGCAAAGCGATATCATACAAGAGAATATTAAATGCATCCAAAGTAACCTAGAGACGGTATTTGAAAACCATAAGAAGTATATCTGGACAAAAGATGAAAGTAAACTTAAACCTATCAAGTAATTAAAACCTCCTACGTTAGGAAATATTTTAATAGCTTCAATAATGCTAATCATTGTATTTTAAACCTTATAGAAATTATCATAAGACTTAATTTGCTGGGAGCGGTAATTTAACACGACGATTTGTTGCCACTTACTAGATTTTATACACTCAGCTTAGCGCTGAGGGTTGGAAATTCAACAATACGATTTTATGACGCGCTGGGATCCATTTTGTTGTATTCTCAATGCTCAGCTTAATACCGAGCCACAAAAAATTGTACAAGTACCGAGGGTTGAAAATACAGTGTGCAATAGAAATCATGTACTGCATGCTGATCAAATATAGAAAATAAAACCTTTATTAGATCATATTTATCACTTTCAGGGTAGTAAATAATGAGACATGGTACAGAAATATAGACTCTATACAATTTGTGAGTGAAATAGGAAGAAACTTCCGTATGGGAACCATGTTACTGAAACAGAGTGTGCAAGCCAGGATAAACTCGGAAATTGGAATGAGTTTCACTGAATTTGCATACCAGATATTCCAATCTTATGACTGGCAGCATTTACTGAAAGAGTATAACTGTAGATTTCAGGTAAAACCTCTTTAAAGTCTTTATCGTCATATGGTTAGTACATTATCGAAAATTTGTGTTGTATCTTGAAAATGAACTGTTTCAGATAGGTGGCAGTGATCAAATGGGCAACATAAGTGCAGGGCATGAATTAATTAGCAGAACTACAAAGAAAAGTGTTTATGGTTAGTCTTGATACTCTATTAAGTTAATACACACATGTAAAAAAAAGAGTTAAGAGTGTTTATACCCACGGCATTTCATACAAACTTTCAAGTCGTTATTTTCCGAAATGACTGAACAGATTTTAATGAAACTTCCTACGCATAAGTAGTATACATAGGTCTAAAAAAATACTAAAAAACATTTTCGAATAGTCTTTTAAAAATGAAGATAATTGGAAATTTCTGTTTCTATAGATAATTAAAAATCGGTCTAATTTAGCTGTAACATAATTTTTCGAAAATGTTTTTTAGTAACTTTTTAGACCTATGTATACTGCTTATGCGTAGGAAGTTTCATTAAAATCTGTTCATTCATTTCGGAAAATAACGACTTGACAGTTTGTATGAAATGCCGTAGGGTATAAACGCTCTTAAGCTAAGCAGAGGTATTCTGACAGTTCTCAATAACATGTCGGCAGCCAAGTTTTATTTATAAGGACTGAGGCTATTGACATCAACCGGTCACAATTAATCCAGATTACGTGGCTAGTACTGAGAAATTACCAGTAATACTTTGCCCAACCAAGGAATCAAACCCAGAACCTCATGCACAGTACTTGCGCTTGCGACCACTTGACACAATATACTAAAACCCACTTTTTATTATGATACAAATTCATGTCTCGAAAAAGAGGGTAGTATTTAAATGTTACCCACACAAAATACATTTGTGTGGGTTACATTTAAATACTATACATTACATTTTATACTATATATTATTATATACCAAAACTAATTTTTTTTTTCAGGCTTAACCCTACCTCTAGTGACGACTGAAGAAGGAGACAAATTCGGCAAATCAGCAGGCAACGCCGTATGGCTAGATCCAAAGAAAACTAGTCCTTACGGTCTATACCAGTTCTTTATAAGGACGAAGGATTCAGAAGTAGAGAAACTGCTGAAGTTGTTCACCTTCTACAGCTTGGGAGAAATACAGGACATCATGTTCAAGCATAAAGAGCATCCTGAACAAAGATATCCACAGACCTGTTTGGCTGACCAGCTTACAACTCTTGTGCATGGAAGTAAGTACTTAATATTTATCTATGGATATAGTGATGCCTTGACACGCGGGCATTGTCAGTGCATTGGTTCGTCGCACCGCTATAATTTCGACGCACTGTGTGCCAAAAATGCGGTGTCACAACGCATCGTCGCAACGTCTCCAGTGCTACAACATAGCGTTAGGCTGTCATGCCACTAGGGCTGATTCACACCAGAACGGCAGAAGCCGGCAGCGGCTGGCAGAGACGCGACGAGGCCGCCCGAGTTATTACCGCTGACAAGACGCTGGCGGAACCGCGAGCGGCCGCGCGACCTTTTCGGGCTTTTCAAGCGATACTGGTCTTTTAATTATGTATCTATAAAGTTAGTTAAAATTATTTCACACTGACGGCCGCTGCTTTCCTAGTGTGAATCGGCTCTTAGAAATCGCAGTGCACCATCATTTCTCGGATTGTGCGGCTTCGCATCATTGGAGATGCATAGCACGAGCGCCTCACATTCGACTTTTATGTATGACAATCGCTATAATGCTACGAATATAAAGCCGGAGGGCGCTTGTAAAATTTACCTTTCATTTGTAATTTTACAAATCTGGTGGGCGATTGCTTTCCTAAAATAAACTCAATGCTTATTAATTCAAATCTTAAATTTCCAGAGGAAGGATTAGAGCGAGCAATGAAAGCTACAGAGGCGATATACAGCAAAGACGTGAAGTCTCTTGTCGCCCTCAGTAGCACAGAGTTGGAACAAATATTCGAGAACGCGACTGTGACAAACTTGTTGCTGTCACCCGGAATCACTGTATTGGAACTCGGCCTCAAAGCCAAATGTTTCCCCACTGAAAGTAAGTTATTATTTCAAATAGCAATGAAATTGTCACTTTGTTGTCAGTAGAATTCAGTGTATAGCTGTATGAGCATCGATACAGTTAACTTTTCCTCGTAGTGTCTCGTTTACACTTAATGAAAATGTAAATAACAATTAAAAAATGTTTTGACGGCACGCATGGCGCAGTGGCTGAGCGATTGGCTGCCGCGCTGCGTGTCGCGGGTTTGATCCCCGCACGGAATAAAGATTTGTATGACCTACAGGTAGTCGTTTTGGGTCTCGCTTTTTAAATATTTGTAAACGCACCTACGGATACAGGAAAAAATCCTAAAGTGGGACAAAGTTAAAAAAAAACGGGTTTCATTCCGGGAGTGCCGGCAGAAGTGAAAACTTGAATATTAAGGTTGTGCATTTTTGATATTTTGGAATGGTTAGGGTATAATTTTGCACGAATTGCTTTAATTATCAGAAAAGTACTATCATTTATGTGGTAAAATACAGTATTCATTTATTGCGCTATCGTACACAAACATGGCAATTTATATTACATTAAAAATTTAACACTTCAGAACTATTACAATCCGTCTTACGAATTTTACCTCTTTGGAGAAACCGAAGGTTTTGTTTGTGTGAAAAAACTGTCATAAAGTTCAAATTCCTTCGCAAACTACGTGACCTGACTGTCTCATGTGTCCTGAAGGTCACGTGTCCTGACGCGAGTTTAACATTTTTTACTCATCACAAAAATGGCACAACGCCGCGCCGCTAAAGAAGTTTTAACTTCCAATTCCAAGTTTATGGTAATGGCTCCATCGTTTTACCGATGATTCTGCCAATGTCAAGGTTTAGGTAAACAAAGTGTATCCGTTGAGGTTGACCGGTTATACAGCCTTCGGTCAGTTTTTGAACTGGGTCTATGTGAGTGAGTACCTAACCTAGAAAGACAACACAATAAATATATTTGTTAATAATATAGTAAATATCTTCAAAAACTAAACCCCTGCGTCCAGTGACAACCCTGCTAGTGTCACTTGGTATCCGCTTTCTTTCTACAGAACATAGTAAACAAAATGTTTAACATCTCCCTTAAAACTTCATATGAAGAATGGTGTTAATGGTATATATTAGGTATATCTGATTTTGTAACTTTCGACATCAAAATAATCATTGCAGCAGGTAGCACTTATATGCAATACATTTTCTAATTCCTACCTATTTACAAAGCAACATGTTTCCTCATCAGATGACGCAATGAGGATCATACAAGCCGGGGGCTTCTACATAAACCATCAGAAAATACAGAAGATTGACGAAGTAATCACACAGTCTGCGCACATACTGCCCAACTTACTATCACTTCTTAGGGTCGGCAAACGTAACTATTACATTGTAAGATGGCAGACGTAATAAAGAGATATTTATTGAAATATTTGTTTTATTTCGATTTTAGGATCGCAAAAGAACTGAGCATTTAGAAAATAATGGGTTTGTAATGAAGTAAAAAACACATGTAATGTTGGAGCTATTTTATTAATACTTACAACAGAAGCTGGTATACTTGAAGTATATTATAATAAAATGCATATCACATAAGATTGTAAACACTACATAACATACTTACAGCTAAAATAATAGTCATTGAAACAGCATTGCGTAGATTACTAACTAATGCATTGACAAGTCACGACGGCGCACTGCCATTGGACACATTCAGTTAGTCAACGCCGGATCTTTATAAATACAATTAATTTACTCTGAATACAAAAAATAAAGTCTTTGTTTAGCAGCCAATTAGTCGAATATGCGTCTCAATGGCTAGCAAATAAAATGACTGCCGGCGCTGGCCAAATGTCTGCTGGTCAATGGCGAGGCACTGTCACAATATCGTAAAATATGGCTGTTCGTTACAATAACATTTGTGCATAATCCCCGTCCGCCTCACCCACGGGGAGTGGTCATTATATTTTTCTAATATCACAAGTATTAATTGCAACATTCACTCATTGTAAAACTAGTTTACAATGTTCCATTATTTTAATAAAATTAGATTGCATAAAAAAGCTATATAGACAATCTAACCGATATGTCTTTTTGGAATAACATTCCAGGGGTCATTTATTAATCGTCAGACCTACGTATTACGCAAAAGCTGTAATTTCTATTTTGGTAATAGATAATATTATTCAAATTATCACGTGTTATCTTATTATTAATGCTACAATTTTACAAAAATAAATACATAATACTCATTTGATGCAAAGAAAAACGATTCTCAAATACCTTTTTCTACGCGACCGACACTCGGTTTAGCAGAAAATAAGAGCGAACATCAGTCTCGTTGCGACTTCTTGATTCACGACAGCGGGAACTAGAATAACTGTGATAGACCACCATCGTGACACACTGCTGGCGGGCCCATCGAGGTCGACGCGGCCAGCTAGCGCCTGCGCTTCAACCTCGGCATGGGCACGGGGCTGAACAGCGCCGGCTAAAGATCCGTACTCTCCCGCAGAGGCTGCACCGCCTGCCCGGACTGGGGGCCCGGCGCGGCCGCCTGCACTGCGGGCGCCGGCGGGCCCACCGGCGCCGGCAGGGGTACTGCGGCCTGCGTCACCACGGGCGCGGCGGCAGCAGGTGCCGACACCGGCGGCGGCGGCGCGGGCACGAGCGGGCGCGGCGGGCGCGACGGCTGCGGCCGCGGCGACGGGCACTCCGTGATGTCGCCCTCCGACTGCGACAGCTGCCGGCTCGCCACGCACAGGCTACGCGGCTCCTCCAGGTCCCCGTCTCGTCCGCCAGAACTATGCGTACGCTGCACGGTCGCCCGCGGTACTTCCTCGCCCTCTCTGTCGACCGCTACCGCGGTAGCTCCAACTTGGATGACCGTAGGATGTTGCTTGTCAACTGTGTAGATGTGAGTGCGTTCCAGAACAGTCGGCGAGCCGTCTGGGGCGTCAGTGAGGGAGGAGCGCGGCGCTCGGAAGCTCTGCGGGCGCAGCGTGGCGGGGCGCTCGGGCACTGCGGGCTTGTGGCGCAGCGTGACGTCGGCGTCGTCCGGCAGCGCGGGCACGATGGTGCGCGGTGCGGCCACGGGCCGGGGCGGCGGCTGCCCGGCCGGCTTGGGCGCGGGCTGCACGCGTACGGCCGTCATCTTGTCTGCTGCGAACGTCCGCTCGGCTCCCAGCGACGCGGGACCGCTGTACGCGTCGCCGACTACTTTCATCCTGCTCACGACGCCCGTCTGTGCGGTCACATTCTTCACGACTAGTGTGGTCTCTTTACCGTCAGACGACTTCAGTATGTCGAGCTTGTCCTTGTCCAGCTCGAGGCTCTGACGGCGCGTGTCGACGAGGTTCTCGCGACTGCTGGAGCGCGCCGCCTCCTCCTTCATGGCTCGGTTCTGTCTGTACGTACTGCGGTTGATAGTTTGCACGCCGCTGATCACTTTGCCGGTGTCTGCAGATATCACAGGTCTGGGAGGCTTGGCAGGCTTGTCGATGTCAGCCTTCGCTGCAGTCGCCTGTTCTTTCACAACTTCTGGCGCCGGTTGGGGCGGTGCTTGTGGTTGCGGTTGCGGCTGGGGCTCTACTTTCTTATTTTTATCTGGAGTAAAGTTAGGCGGCACTGGAGCAAGAGGTTTGTTTTTTCGCCTCATAATTGGCTTTGGACTTCCATGTGGGGGACTAGATTGATCAGACAATGAGCTGTTGGATTGAGCCTTTTTGATATTGTTCTCAAGCAATATTAAACTAGTGTCGTGACTGTTGCTCCTGGAGTGACGGCCGCCGTCCGTTAGTTTGCTCAGACTTTGGTGATTGTAGTCAAACATGGACTTGCTCATGCTGCTATAGTCACCATTCGCCGGCTCCTGGCTCAGCGCAGCTGTTTGGTTGTAACCGTGGACGAAGTTGGGTGAGAACCCGTACTCGCACTGATCTGGAAGTAGATCCTCTTTGGTGAATGAAATGAAGAAGTTGACGTCGTCTTTATAGAACCAGTCGGCGTGCTTGATGAGCAGCTCCACGATGCAGTTGACGGCGGTGGTGATGTTCATGTCGAAGGTGCTGTCGTCGGCCGCCCACAGCAGGTTGGGCGCGATCACGATGGCGAGGTTCGAGGGCGTCATTTTGTTTGTACTTTGGTTCTGTGTCAAAGCAGACAAAAATTTGATAAGATACCTAAGATTTTGGAAGTTAGCGTCGGGCAGTAAGTGTATGGCTTCCCAGAGAGCGTTTAGTCGAGTTTGTTCAGAGGGCTGTCGGGACGCGTTCACGAAGTTCTCATAGAGGCGGTACGTGAGGAGAGGTTCGGGCAGTTCTCTGAGGTAGCACTTGAGGACCGAGGCCACCACATGCATGTCCCTGTAGTCTCTAGGCAGCGGCACAGTGAACAGGCCCGCGTCTAGAGATAGTTTCATTCTGCGCACTTTCGATGTACCTGGAAGAGACGGACATAAGGCATTGTTATGAAAACATCATTGAAGCAATCCGTGTTCCAATAACAGACTTCTGTTATGAGAGCATGACAGTTAATTTGCAAATTATATTACAGAATCAATGAACAACAGCACTGATCACGGTTGAATGGTGAAAAAGTGGAATGTACGATGCTGGCGATTTGCATATGATATTGAGCTTTTCCTTCGATCGAAAAAAAACTATTGAAAAAGAGATTTGTGGTCTGCTACTTCTTGCGTATTTCAAATTAATCTATACCATACCAATATTATAAAGCTGAAGAGTTTGTTTGCTTGAACGCGCTAATCTCAGGAAATACTGGTCCGATTTGAAAAAAAAAATCTTTCAGTGTTAGATCGCCCATTTATCGAGGAAGGCTATAGGTTATATATCATCACGCTAAGAACAATAAGAGCGGAGCACCAATGAAGAATGATTCGAAATCGGGGGATATTTTTCTTTTGAGAGTTTCCTCTGCGCGCGCTGCGTAAACGGTTAAAGTTTCGGAAAAATCATGTATGACAGAATTGTTCCCCTTTAAAAGTTCTAAAAAGAAGGCCGCGACAGCATGTCTATCTTTTAAGGTTGGCTCACTATAACCTTTTTAGGGTTCCGTACCCAAAGGGTCAAACGGGACCCTATTACTGAGACTTCGCTGTCCGTCCGTCCGTCCGTCCGTCTGTCACCAGACTTTATCTCATGAACCGTGATAGTTGGCCATTCCAAATTTTCACAGATTATGTATTTCTGTTGATGCTATAACAACAAATACTAAAAACAGAATAAAATAAATATTTAAGGGGGGCTCCCATACAAAAGTGATATTATTACTCGTTTTTTATAAATAATGGTACGGAACCCTTCGTGCGTGAGTCCGTCTCGCAATTGGCCGGTTTTTTTATGCTACTTAACCAAATTGGTTCCAAAATAATGCATTAATTGCGAAGGTGTTTTTATAAACATGATATTAATCCGTATCCAAATAAATACGTTATCCAACACAAGTATTTAATTTAAACAAAATTGCGGTTTACATCATTAGATTTCAATGAATATCTTAGGAGATATCGCAGTTTTAAAATAACATCGCAGCAAAATAATGATCAAGCGCATTTATGATGTGTGATGTAGGTACCTAAAATAGCACCTTAACGTACGTTTTATTTAAAAATATTTTCACCTTCTACGTAAACTCGTGGGTTAAAGTTAGCGTTAGCCCAAAGTAACTTTGCCAGACGCAGATGAAGTCGTGAGCAACAGCTATTTATCGTATACAATTATGTACGTTAGTTACTACATTGATATGCCTAAACAATTTGCCCTACTGTATCAAGTCATGTCAACTCGATTGGTTCTTGGCATTTTGTTTAAAAATAATATTATGTATAAGTCATAAATTGTATGAGTCTTGCTCATGCATGAATTATTTGGCCAAATAGATATGTAAGTGTACAGTCAAGTAAACAGTAAACATATCCATACTAAACCATACTTAGATTGCATAAACTGGATTGTGATCACCAAAAGATCGCTTTTAGCGATAAGATCGCACATTGTCACTCTATTATTATTAATTTCTCAATGTGAAATATTTTCTTTTATGAATATTTGTATGGTGTAGATAATAAAGAATATTCTATTGTGTATTGAGAAATTGTATGCACCCACTAATAAAAATGTATTCAATCCGATTTACTAGAAATGGGACAGCAAAAAATGTAAGGGTACTTCCACCGATTGTTATTTTTGACACACATACAACCGTCATCATCAAGGAAAGCTGCACCCATAAATCGAAGTCACATTTCCATATAAAATTTGTTGTAGTTGCCATGTACGAAATAATCAAAACCGTAAGTACTTTATTTAAGTTAAATTGCTATAATGCTATAAAGCATTACGGTTTAGGTAAACTTCCGCTCAGTTTAGTAAAATCGTATTTGAATGATAGACAGCAGCAAGTACAAGTAAATGGTGTAAATTCAAGGGGTTTAAAAGTAAAAATGGGTGTACCACAAGGTTCGATATTGGGTCCTTTCCTCTTTTTAGTATATATAAATGACCTACCCCATTTATTAAAAAACCAACCACAAATGGTGTTATGGCTATAGCTTAATATATTATGTTGCTAACTGTACCTGATAGGGTACAGTTTATATATAGGTATTTTATTATAATTTTCCTCACCGCCAGCAATCCTGAACAGTCCCTCCTCATTTAGCGCCAGTTCGTGCAACGTGCACACACACAGCTCCATCGGGAACGCTATAGTGCGCTGCGTAACCCTTAGGTGCTCTTCTAAAGGATACCCGAACACCGGCTTCACGGAACTATCGTCTGAAACAGAAGGGTTTGTTACTATTAGTATATTTATCGTTATAAGTTATAGTATCGGGGTGGATAGGCCAGTGTTTTTTTTTTAAATACGAACTGTGTTACGATTAGGTTAATCATGTCCTTTAAGAGTTTTAAAAGGCAACGTAGAGATACTATACGCCCTTGTTCGGGTCAACAAAGTCAAAGTAGTCGTTTACAGCGACATATTCAGCTTTCAATCGCTGAATATGTGTGGCGCCATGCTATCATGGTTTGCTATCATGTTCGGATCTCCTCGACACAATTCGAGTTCAACCGCTAGGCTTTTTCCCGAACGTATAATCAACAAACGCTTGTGCTGCATTAAACCGACCCGTACCAATGCACAGCACACCTTTAAGATGGGGCTATACAGCAGCATGTAGTGCCATAATTAGGATAATTTTATTAATTTCCGCACGTCCACCTCACAGCGAGTGAGACGGACTTATTTTATTGTTCTCTGAGTGAATTCACAATGCACTGTCTGTTATTAGTTATAGATATTAGTTATATGTATAAATTAAGTTATGACTAACTAAAGGCGCATTTATCGCATTGGATTAGCCTGTAATGGTTGACGATGTAAGTAGAAAAATAAATAAAAATTGGAAACCTCAAGGGCCTTCCCAAGTTATACTCTGTCTGTTCGGAATTCTAATCAATATTTTAATTTCAGTCACGGTCGATGACAAAAGTCCTTCAAGAAGCGCCGACTATTCGGAAGGATACTCCATCACATTATTATGAGAAAGGAATATAACGGGTAACAGGAAACATTTGAGCTTTTCATGGCACAAAACTGATTTAAAAAATCTTAATTTTCAGCATTTCGGAAGGAGGAAGGAAAACACAGCTCTCGGTGATAACGAAATGTAGTTACTAGTAGGTCCGAACTTTTGTTTTGTTATACCTCTACTTTAGGAAAAATAAAATCTTTACGAGCATAATTATTATAGGCGTCGGAAAATTTAGGAACTGTTAAGTTAATCACCCGATTGGAATAATAAAATCGAATTTAATAAAAATAATTGTGTATTATTTATTTCTGTTTCATTTCTTATCCTGTTCACGCATCCAATGACTCTTCGACTCAGAGAAAGAACTAAAGTCCTCACAATAAACACGCCTAGTCAGCCGGTCAGCCGACGCAATTTCAAGTCGCGTCGGCTGACCCGAATCGAGACGTATGATGTCTTTTTGAGCCCAGAGGGTTTTCAACAAATATGTTCAGCATGAAAACTTGATAGCAGAGTAGGTAGGGCGTGATGAGGGAATGGTTAAACTATCCTTACTTGAAAAGGTTAATGTCCTCTTCGGGCCCGGCACACTATTACGCCCGAAGGGCTTTTCAGCAACATGGTTTTTATCTCAACACATGGGGCCTTAACGAAAACGACTTAAACAGACCAAACTTCTCGAAGATACTGTGGCCTTTCGCTTAATATGAAGAATCTCACTATTCCGAACAAAATAATTTGAACATTTTTTATAAGAAAAGAAAGAAGAATATTCTTTTTAGCAAATATGTCCCTGATTGTCTTCGAAAAGTTTTGCCCCGCTCGAAGGGCTTCCGTGTATAACTTTTCAAGAACTGTTTTAGGGATCTCTCATAACGCCCTGCCTGCTCAGCTATAAAGTTTCATGCTAAATATGCTTGCTGCAAAACCCTTTGTGCTCCCCTACCATTATGCCTTTGCATAAGAAAAATTCTTACTGGCTCAAGCCGATTCCGTGTTGATAACTATAGTCGCTCCCTTAGGTTGTCATAATTATGATAAAATTAACTACTATTACAAAAAAAAGCGATTAGTTAAATAAAATTATTAATTAATTAATAAAATATTTATAATAAAAACTTCCAAGAAACAAAACGATATCAAACAACTAAACTCGACACAAAAATAACAACAACACCTGCATGAGTAGGTACAGCGCTATCGCTAAATTGGTATAGTCCAGTCCATCGGCGGAAGTATTATGTCGATGTATACCTACGTGTCGACGCCGGATGTGTACATTACACTGATGCAAAGGAAGCATACATAATTTAATGAATGAAGATTTGGAGACATTCAAATGCTTGGCTACTTAGAATATTTGATTTGATGTGGTGGCTTCTATTTCTTTTAACTTAACTTGATGAATCTTTGAAACTGATTGATTGTAGCTGGATGATTGCAGTTATGGTTGTACTTATGTCTATGTATGTATGTGCATGGATGGCATGCAATTGGTGAAAGTAGTCCAGAACTGAAACCATAACCTCATCATGGTGATTAAGTATACATGATTACATGCATCATCATGATTAAAAACATACCCATATATGAACAATACATACAGTTATGATTCGTAAACAAAATTTTATTTTAACCCATAGCCATGATAATTAGTACTCAACGTATTTCAATTTAACAGCTAAACATCCTGTTACAGCACATAAATAAAATTACAATCCATTTCATGATATCAGCTAACCACCAATGCTTCACATTAGGCATCACAGGATAATTTTTAATATTTCCTTTAGACTATGCCTAACAGAGTGCCAACGTCCGTATCATTGTATGGAAATGATTATTGAATAATTATAATAGGATGTTGATAAAACAATTTGCGCAGACTTCTAATTATAGAACTAATAAAGACTAACCACTGTTAACCTAACTAATGATGGATAATCTATCATAATCACTTTCTTAATGATTAGACATGTAAACAAACAGTTCTAATTATTAAAACTGTTTTAGTTTTTAGGTAATTATATTTTAAACACACATTAAGAATTAAATATACCAAAAAGACAATTTAAATTATAGAAGTTAAGTACAAAAGTCTTAAAATATTTTTTAGTGCAAGAAACTATCATTATTGTTTTATAATACTTGGTTATGTGGATGTTCACACACACTCAAACACACATACTTCATTTATAAGTAAGCTTCATAATGGTGACTGAGTACAAAACAAAAAATTAAGAGTGACAGTTGTGCTAACCACAATTAAACAGAAGAGCGCCTATTCATCAATTCCAAATACTTACTAATGAATCTCTCTAGCTCCGGGACTGTATCTTGTAGGGAATGTAGTGCGGACTCATGGTATGCTCTCTGTAGTTTGACATACTGTAGTAGAGTGTGTGCTAGTTGGGCTTCTTTTGCAACAAGCGCAAACATATCAGCAGCCAGAGCATCCCTTGCCGCCTCCACCCGTATCCCTACATCCTCCAATTCCTCTCTTGCAGCATTCAATTTTGTTGGATTCTCCTCTTTTTGACGCTCTAAATGCTATGGAAAAAAAGAAACAAGTTGAAGTTTCATGTGCAATCTTATCTTCTGTATCCACATTGATATTGCTTAATCTTAATGTTATATCTAATCAAAATAAATAACAGTAAACCTAAGTTTGAACCAATCTGGCATGCACAAATAGAATTAATGAGGAAAATAAATATAAAAAAATATTTAGTCACATTAAGTTGAATATTAGCACCATAGATCTATGAATTAACACTTATTGAATGTCATAAGTAACAACAGGCAGCCACCAAAACAGCTCAACTTAAGAAACAAGATAAGAAACAAAAGGGCTGTGTTAAAATTTTAGTGTACAATATTTTTTTTCTGTATGCAATCTCGCAGTTCAACCTAAGAGGTTATCGTCTGCTAAACCGGGCATAGTGTACAATACACTTGATTCTTTCTTTATAAGCTTGGCTTCACAGTCAAAGAAAAGGCTGTCAGAAATGTGACACAAGTTAAGCCTTAACTGCATTTTTGAACTTTTTCTCAGAAATTACTTGCATATCCATTATGGTGCTTGTGATATCATCATCTGCCTAGCCTTTTACCAGCATTATTGTAGTCAGCTTCCAGGTACTTGTAATTTATACGGATTGAAAATAGTCATCAAAAATATCAGTAGGCACAAGTTACTTTTCATATTCATCATTCGCATTTGAGTTTACATATTTTTATTTTTTCTTATCTTCAACAGTTTATTTATGTCTGTTTACTTAGCTTGCCATTCAAAATCTATATTGAGTGTATGTATGAGTTATCTTAAATAATCAGATTAGTTTAACATTGAATATCTCTCAAATATCATAACATGGTTTAAAGGTTTTATTTATATGACACACATATCTGTTAGAACCAGATAAGGGATATTTAGTTTGAATTGATCTCAAAATTCATTATTTTAGATAACTTTTGATAAGTGAGATGAGTATAAGATAGTAGCTCACATGATATCTGCTGGCCGCACTATCCTTCTCGCTCATGAGCCTGCTGAGCTGTTTCTTAGCTTTCATTATGGCAGGAAGGTCTTGATCACTTATAGTAGTTAATGGAGCACATACTAATTGCTCTACCTTCAGTTCGTGCTCCGCTATCTCATTAGCCAGAAATTTTTCAGTTTTACCTAGTTGAAGAGAAATCACTTTCATTATTTTTGTACACAGCACTTTTCGAATAAGGAAAGTTTTTGTGCTTTTATATTAATGGTGCATGGTAAATTTAACACTTACCACATTCAAATAAAATGTATTTTAAAATGCTATCATCATCATCAAAGTTGCTGGCTTCACACATAGACAACCCAAGGAGGTATTCAGGCAGTTTCTTAAGTCTTTTTTCTCTAGCTGCAGGGTCCTGGCCCTGTGTACTACCAGCCCCTGTTGACAGGCGTTTGCTGACCAACTGTAAGGCATTTCTGAGGTGCTCTACCTTCCTGTCTGCTGTTTGTAGCTCATCTGTTAATCCTTCTGCTTTTCCTGACCTGCGAATATAAATTTTAACACCAAATTTTGATATATAATTATGTTTTTTTTTAAATTATTAAATATTATTAACAATTTTGAAACATTACTTTTTTCTCATGATACTAGCTTCTACATAGGTTCTAATGTTACTGAAAAGATTACAATAACAACGAGCCAAACCCACAAAGAAGTGAATCTTATCTGATAGCTAAGATAATGTAAAGTACTTGGATATACCTTGAAAAAGTTTGGTCGGCGAGTTGCTTAACCCTATAGAACTGTTTCTTCATTGTCACTAATCAATTTCGATGAAATTATTTTAAAGTTACAAGGTCATTGGACCCAATAGCAAAATAATAAAACGATCAAGATTTCGCTAAAACGAACGTAATGTCAGAACGTCAATGAGATCATCCTCATCAAAGAATGTTACAGTCGAGCTATACGAAAATTAACTACACTAAACTTCCATTAAGGCACTACATTTCCATTATTCACATACAACACTTAAATTAGCTTATTTATTTGTAATTTTACGTATAAAGATTCAGCACTAAAATACACTCGATGAATCAGAAAAATAAAGTAAGCACAGATAAATAGATAATTTATAAAAAAGTTAATTTGTTTATGTAATCTGTGCATGCTAACAAAACGCGATGATGTCATTGAAATCGAACAAAACGTTACATGGCATCAGGTAGGCCGAGGTCAGGCAGAGGTGGTACTGGTGGTGGCGCTTGTGGGGCGGTGGCGCGAGCGTTGTTGCCCACTTGGTGGGCAGTATTTAATTTATCCTACATAGTTAGGTCTGAGTATTATGTCAACCAGATGAGCTTGTGCTAATTAATCAAATGCTATAAACGCATATTATGGTGCATTGCAAGACAGCCACTCAAACCGGATTCTGACAGAATCCAAATGCCAGTGTCCAGCATCGCAGCCAGTTTGTAATGTGTCAGTCTGTGTTAATCAAACTTTAATCGGAAGCCTAAATTCGCATATTTCTAAATCCTGTCAAAATTGTGCGCACCCATTCTTAATTAATCCGTAATATTCCTACTTTAACAATCCGGGATCTTGGTTGGATTGATAGATCATTGGCTGTACCATGACGGCCTAAACGATACTTCAAGTTAAAGACGTCATTGTGAGGTTGCTTGTGTAAGAACTATTGGGTACGCGCAACGCGGGTATTTCACCATTAACCAGCCAAAAAAACAGGCACAGCTTAGTCGTTTCCGCAGCTAACCCGATAAATAGGAAATAAGCCGAATGTGTGATCCTCCAAGATCCGTCTAAAATACCTCCCAAACTACAGACAGAATCGCGGGGCATGCATTACTATGCCTATCTATAGACAGCATTATGTTTAGAGTAGCGTAAAGGCCACACCTGGAAACGTGCACGAGCAGTGCAGTCCGCATGTTATTTAGGGACATTTTTTGACATGATCGTAAGAGATGCATACGTATCTTATGTACACGCACATAGCCATTTTAGGCGCGTACCGTGCACGGTGCGCCGTGCTGGTGTGGACCCACCTTTATTTACTGGTTGTCAATGACAAATGACGCGCGGTTGAATGGGTTGACCCAACTCTGCTCTATGTATCCCTATGCCTAATACATTATTTATTATTCATAATAGCACTTTGGTGCATATGGAGATATGAGATCTTTTCTTGATTGTGATGTGTTTCAGTTTCCATAAAATGATCACGGTCACTGGTCGAACAAAAATGTTACCGAGCTATAAAGACCAAGTTTTAGACACAAAAAAACACTGTTTTTATGAATGAACACTAATGTCACTTGAATTTGACATTGACACTTGACACAAAACAAGCTGCGTGTCGTGTATTTATTTACATATAAGAAAACATATTTCTTTGCTTTTATTGCTCGCTGTGGTGGAGGGAGTTCGGAGTTGCGTGTAATATCATTGAAAAACTACGTCAACAACTCAGTTCTCTTTTACATGTTGGGGTGTTGGTTGAGTCCCGTGTTGTTTCGTAAACGTATCGCCTTAGAGTTAGTAAATAATATATTTTTTAGTTTAGTTGCGTAGATACAAACATCATCAAAATGAATCGAAAATTTGTAAACGTTATAATCCTCGGATTTGGATTTATGTTTGTCTTCACTGCATTTCAAACTATGGGGAATATAGAGGTGAGTTTGTCCTTTATAAGCGCCTACTTTATTACTCGCATGATTAATCATTTGATTGAATTTTTCTATTTTTATTTTCTCTTACTTTAGGATATTATTTACATGGATAATACCTACAACAAAAATAGTTTTTGTTGTAAATGTATGTTAACAGACCTTTTAACAAAATTAACAGCTACATAAATAAATAAATTACTTATAAAATCTAGTTGTTGTAACACTAACATGTAAAAAGTAAACAACTTTTTTTTTTAACAACAAGCAATACATGAAAGCGTCATCATCATTCTCTTGCCCTTATCCCAATTTATTTGGGGTTGGTGCAGCATGTTTTCTTCTTCCATACTTCTTTATTACTTGTTATCTCATCAGAAACCTCTTTGCTTGCCATATCATTCTTCACACAGTCCTTACATTGCATCTTTGGTCTTCACTCATCCACATTTACATGATATCAAATATGTAATTCATTGAAATAGTATTGTTTTATCCGACATCCAATGTGCTAATAGTTCAGTATAGCTCGTTGTTTCCTGGGTCATATAAAACTATGTTGTTGTAGAAAGGATTACATTCTGCAGGTGGCGGCATCAATACAAATGTAAGGCTTTGGCCTTGAAATCACTACCATTGAGTTACTGACCTGTTGAAGAGCAAATCAAATATTATTTATCTTATTACTTAATAAACGAAAACTGTCTTTTGTTATTTACAAAATAAAAAAGAAAGTTTATGTTTCGTTTTTTGAACATAGATTTTTATGTTAAAAAATGTTTTTAAATCATACCTTAGAATTGATAACTCTTTTTAGATATTATAGTTTTGACACATGTAACAATGTTTTAATGTACTGACAATATTTCTCACATCGTACCATATGTTGTTCCGTGTTTGATAAGAATTAGATTAATAGCGGGAGCCAACCATTACTAAAAACATATTTTTAATAAAATATACCACTAAAATGCTAGGTAAAGGCAGTAGTAATCAATATTTTCAATATAAATGTATTTGACACAGCATGAGCATAATCAGCCTATAATGTTCCCACTGCTGGGATACAGGCCACCTGTCTATGAGAGGGAGTGGCTGTAATCCACCACTCAGGCCCATTGCAGGTTGGTAGATGTCACATGTCGTCGAAATATTGTCTGTTTTTAGTTCTAGGACATGCCTCACAATGTTTTCCTTCACTGTTTGAGAGCAGCGGTGATGAAATAAATTATACAAAGTATTGCAGCTGCTTGGGTTCAAACCCACAGCTTACTGTTCATAAGTCGGGGCTGCCACCACTGGGCAACCGCTGCTCCCTGCAAAATTTATTTAAATCACTTTTATAAGTGTGGTTAAAATTTCATCACAAAGAATCCAATAATAAAGGATGGCGGTTTATTTTATTGCCGTCAACATTATAGCAGAAGGGTTGATTTCACATGATTTCACATTTCCATCCATATTGCTACTGTAAAAGGGCCCGTATGTAAAAGTAAAGGGAATCGGAAAAAATCTGCCTTACTAGATTTTAATTTAGCGCCTTTTTTATTTAGTAAGGCTTACTTTTCTTTAAGTACATTTTTTTATGGCAGCATAGTGTTTTTGGTTATTACTGGCTAGTACTTAGTTACCATAGCAGTGCACAATACAGAACCTAAGGGCTAGTAGATTTGTATCTAAATTCGTATGATGAGAAGCCCCAAAACAGCAGAATGTTATTTTATTATATATTTTACCTAGGCACATAAACTAGGAATATAAAATGAAAAGAGGGAAGGGAGCCTTTGCCCTGCAGTGGAACGCATCAGACTTATAATAATAACATAGACATAATTATTCCGAGATAAATACATTATTTACATGAAAGTATCACTTCATGCTGAAATTCTAATAAGTACGGTCCAATGAACACAAGTATTTTAAAATGTGTGAATACGTTTTAGATCGGGTGTTGCGACAAGTATCGCATTTGTACACAGGCTGGTTTTCCATATACAGTCTAAGGTGGTCCAATCCGAAACTTAAATTCTCAAAAGATTTCAATGAGAAGTAAAACTGCTTCATTAAAATTGTCTAAAAAAAATACTAAATGGATTCTTCCATTAGTACTTTTCGGCTATGCGGCCTATACTGGGCGATGCCAGTATCAAAAAGTAAAATAATCAAAATGTGAGCCGTTTTAGACATAAGAGCAAAAAAAAATACAAATTTAGCAATTTTATTGATTAGCGTTCGATCTAGTAGAGATCAATTAGCAAATTATTATTATTGTTCTCCGCGTAAAAGCGATTCATCAGAACAACAGAAAGAGCCGTTTACGGTGCGAACAACATAGCGCAATATTACGTGTGATGGCATAAATGTATTAATTAATAACTACATTTATGCCATCCTACACGCAATTCAACGCGGTGCAAAAATATAATGTACGCAATCTGACGGCCAACGAAGTGCCAAAACAACGCTACGAAGCATACCAATGTGAGTGGTGAACTTGACGTAGGATTGGGAGGCGTGGCGGTGGTATCGATCTCCGCTTTGTGTCGATTTTTTACCTCTATAACGACTAAGTACTAATGTTTCATGTCGCCGCACTAAACATTTGTTTGGAAAACGTTATGCGGGTTCTACCACACTCCTACGAAAAACGGTTCTCAGTATGACCCAGATTGACGTAACTCTATGAGAAAGAGCGTATCAAAAAGAATTGCACGCAGGATTTGTCTCATATCAACACGGTAGATAGACATAGTACCCTATTGGATTTATCTTTTGTAAATCTGCCATGTACTTGACCCTATTTACAAATAAATAAGTGAGTGAACATAATACTAAAATCAGCAATAAACACCGTAAATTGAGAATCAATAAAATCCTTAACATGCAGTCGGCCTTATATTGTAAACATATGCAAACAGATGCTCTCTGTGACCCTACCATACATAGCTGTCATTTCATAACACATTGAGTAACAGATAAAAGCACATTATTTAATTTTATTTACGGCTCGTAGGGGCATAACATTGATATCTTTGACGTTAATAAGGAACGCCGTGACATAAACCTGTTTATAAGCTTGTTCATAAGATACCTTTTATGTTTGGTTTACGTAACATTGTAAATTGAGATCATCGTTCGAGATTCGCAATGGTATTGTGCAACCTGTGTACCTCTAGTGCAGATCTCCCCAATCTGCAAATGTCATAGAATTGTTTGCTGGTTAGCGGTCATTAGCGCACTCGACCACCGGTACCGGTGTGAATATATCGCAATGCAGGAAAGACCGGCTACGTTACATTCTATCTTGTATCACATCCTGCGAATTTGTTTCATAAATAAACACATAACATCCTCAGAGAAATTCTACTGCATTATCATCATCTTCCTAGGCAGATGATGGAAAAAGACTAGTCTTTTCCCAAACTATCTTGGGGTCGGCTTCCAGTCTAACCGGATGCAGCTCAATACCATTATTTAACATGAAGCGACTGCCTATCTGACCTCCACAACCCAGTAACCGGGTAATACGATACCCCTTGGTAAGACTGGATGTCTCACTTTTTGGCTTGTGACTACTCTTAACGACTGTCAAAGATCTACAAATGACAGCCGGGACCAACGGCCTAACTTGCTTAAAAAAGATAAATTCTACTGGAATCAATCCAAATAATATTTGACTGAAACTTCCCAAATGACCGCCCAATTTAATTCTCTGGTTTTTTTAGTCCTCATACATACCTATCACAGAAGGATCCACCTTAACTTCAGCCTTCAGCTGGCCCACTTTTTAGAGCTATTATGACATACGGTTTTGCAATAAATTGATGTTCCTATTCCTTTTCTCAATAGCGTCGGCTTCAACTTCAATTGAGAGGGCAAGTAATCCCTGGGATTTTGAAGACATCACTGATATCTGATAAACAGTAGATATCGATCTAAACATCTTCGGTGTTTACGATATTGAAGAACCAGAAATGAGTTGTGTTTAAGGAATGTATGAAAAATTTAAAAAATAAACAGGTAGAGTTTTTCTTGGTTATGAAATGGGATTATGTTAAATGCTAAAATAAAGGAAACTCATAAATTTTTGCGGTCCACGCAGTTATCTATTTCTTCCGTCCATCTCTACGAGCCATCATCTCAGTATCTAATTATCTATTCACTATCCACATTAATTCTCATAACTATTCATTCCCCCTTTTAGATCAACTCGTTCATTCGAATCAAGCCAACTCAGCATAATACCGTAGAAAGTATGCAATCTGCAAATAATTACGTAAAACACTAGTCACAGATATTGCACCGTTGCACAGAGCCAATTATTTTCATGGTAACGCTTCACTGGAACCAACCAGTGAGCTGATTAATTCGATTCAATAGCACTTACATTTAATCAGTATGCTGAAGAGCTTGTAAAGTGGGATATTGACCTACGTTGTTATACTTGTTATTCATTGTTATGTCACTTATATTTTTATCAATCAATCATGAAACTGGGTCGATGGACGATCGTCGCTTGCGCATTGCGCAGTTTTGACGGGAGAAAGGCAGAGTTTGCATTTGTGTGCTTATAGTATCGTAATGCTGTGCTGTATATCTATTTATACTTTCCCTTCTTATCGCTATCCATCTGCACCTGTATGTTACGCATGAAAGCTTACTTTCAATGAAATGGTTTAATCCTCAGAACAATTTAATGGTTGATGATATAAGACAGAAAAGAGACCAGGGGCTGAGGCTATCCCAAAAATTTAGAGATCGATGTCTAATCAGTACCTGAATCAGATGAGGCTTTATTTACTGGCTGCATGCTTGACCTCACCTTACAACCGATCTAAACGGTTGTAAAACTTTTAAGCTGCTGATGAATAGGCGTGATTTTCCGGAGGAAAAGTAAACCATAATTAATAATGCCCTGGGAGTGGTGATCTCAAATAAGGTCAGGCAGTTCGAGTACAGAGACGCTTGTTAAAATGATTGACGTCATACAATAATAAAAGTACCCAAACATTGATGATTGTTACGACGCAATATTTTTTGTTCCATTAGCTGATTGAGTGCCATAATCAACTTAGGCTTTTAAGGTAAACGTTAATCATGCCAAGCATAGTTGCTGCATGCGAGAGACTATAGTATTTCTCGCTATGCTTTTTTTGTCATTTCAATCTTAACTGCTCCACTTCTAAAGTCTCTGCCATCGCATCCTACTCTTCCCTGTGCGCTGCATTCTCTGGCTAATCTCTCACTCAGTGACCAAGTTCGGGCACAGTAGATTAGGATGAGCAGAATCCACACGTTGATGAGTTTGCTTTTCAGCATCTACATGGAGCAGAAACTTCCAGGCTTTCTCGACGCTGTAGTCGATTTCCTTATCCTATGTTTTTTTACTGCTCTTAAATAGCTGGTCCAAGTAAATGATGTAGTCATCAACAAGTGTGTATTCTTGCTTATGCAAAGTACATAGTATTAATTAATAAGTCTCATTTGACTTACGAGCGGTTAATACAAGTGGATATTTATCATTGTTTTGTTTGTCTATAGCTACACTCGATAAATTCAAGGATTTGTTTTTACTTGATTTAGGTCAGATAGATTTACTGTTAAGATATTTATTTTCAAGGGTCTTTTCAATGATGTGTCGCTTTCAGATAATTGGGAGGTCGAAAGTGACGTACCTACCGATTGTGATTGTCAGATAAATGGTGTTATTCCGGAAAATTACAGTTTTTTTTTTTTATATCACAGCACTTTTTCCTTTTTATGCTTTCAAATGGTTTGAATGAAAGATAGCGGTTTGTTCGTTTGTTCTACAGAAAATAAGGCAAAGGAAAGTGCTGCAAAACAACCTCTCACAAGAAAATTTAAATCGTGACCAGCAAAATGAGATAGCGCATGTTGTGGTAACCACGCAGAAATAAGAAGTTTTAAGTACCAATTTTAGTCGGTGGGTTGTTGTATTTATCGCGCAATTCTTTGTGTACTTGCTGTACATGGGCGGCGTTCAACGACCTCCTTACCAGGCCCGAAGGCACCTAAGAAGCCGATTCCTGCCGGCTTACCTTTGGGAACAAGGCAATGTACGTAGTGTCTAGTGTCTACTGTAGTCAATTAGTAAATTATGTACACATATGTGGTTATCACATTACAGTACAGGCATTAAATACATCGGATTGAAAAAAAGATACCAACATTTTTCATGTCAACAAAGAAAGCAACATGTGGCGCCAAAAGTAAGCCGGAGCTCGGGTGTCAGAATTCAGAACTAAATTCGTATGGACGCGGACACGTGATTTCGCGGCTATTAGCAGCGTTTTGTAGGGACTAGGTAAGCCGAAGTTTATCGAGTTACGACCATGTTTGTATGTATGGAAAGTTAAATTAGATCCACTTCCCGATGTCCGATTGAGCTGAAATTTTCCACACACCTTTGTTTCTAAGAACAATACATTCTTATGACAAACATAACTTAATCTTGAAGTCAGGACCGTCTCCTCACGAGGGAACTCCTCAACGTTTAATAGCACAGACACGAAACTTTGCATACAAGTTCATTTTTGGTGGATAATCACAATTTGTATCATGAACTCATCCTAGCGCCAGGATCGTCTCCTCACGAGGGAACTCCTCAACGTTTAATAGCACAGACATGAAACTTTGCATACGAGTTCATATTTGATGGATAATCACGATTTGTATCATGAACTCATCCTGCAGCCAGGATTGTCTTCTCACAAGGGAACTCCTCAACGGTTAATAGCACAGACAAGAAAATTTGTATGCACGTTCATATTTGATGGATAAACATGAATTCTATCATGATCTTATCCTGCAGCCAGGATCGTCTGCTCATGAGGGAACTCCTCAACATTTAATAGCACAGACACGTAACGTTGCATACTAGTTCATATTTGATGGATAATCACGATTTGTATCATGAACTCATCCTACCGCCAGGATCGTCTCCTCACGAGGGAACTCCTCAGCGGTTAATAGCACGGATATGAAACTTTGTAAATTTACGCGTTCACTTTTTATGAATGAAAAATGAAAATGAATTTTTATGAAAAACTAAACGCGACAAGCTTTTGTGAAAATTATCCTACATTTAATTTTTTCAAAGATTTATTTTCTTCTTTTCAGTTCATATTCATAAAAGCTTGTTTCAAAAAGGTTTTTTATATTATATTTTTATTTTTTATACAGTGTTTTATGTAGTTCTTGTGCATTTAATCGTTCCATTACATAAGTTATGAAAAAAAGATCAAGTTGGATCCTTCGAAAATTTTTGGTACTTTTAGCATGGGTGACATTTTCGTCGTTTTTGAGGTCGCTGATAAAGACACCAAAATTAAAAATAGCGGCGGTGTCATTTTCGGGGTTTTCGGGTTGCGCCTCGCATTTTTCAATTTTCGTTTTGATTATCATCATAATCAAAACGAAAATTGAAAAATGCGATGAACAAAAACAAAATCCAAATTCAAATTATTTTCTTCGGCTTCCCCTTTCAATATTTTCACCCTTCGCTACTGCTCCTTACGTATAGATAACAAGTTTTGGGGACGATACTGTAGTATCGAAAATCAGTGTCCCAATAGGGGATCCTGTTACATTCTGGGTCGTTTACGGTTTTATGGTTATTAAATGATCACGACAGGTGGAGGGGTTTTTTATATTGATTTTGAATACTTTTTGGGCCTTCCAGTATTTATTGACTGTGTGATCACTTTTTTATTCAGACTTCCATAAAAGTAAATACATGACCTACTTTTGTCATCGTATTGAAGTAATTCGCGGTGAATTATTATTATTGTATTCATGTTAAACCTACAAGCAGCAAGATTCTACATTAAACTTGCGATTTTGCAATCTAGGTTCATAAATATCCCCCAAAATGTTCCATGGACTTTTACACTCTTCTTACTAAAGTAGGTAGAAGGCAGTGAATAATGTTTATTATTGTTTTCGCAACCGTTAACAAAATCGCTGTCACTCCTTATAAAGCCAGGTTTTGTTAATATTTTATCGATATCCTTGTATCTCCAAATAGAGATGAATATTGGATTTGGTTTATTGGTATTAAAATTGAAGATTTCGAAAACGAAAGTATTATCACCTCGATGCGTTACGACATTTTATTGCTATAACGAATTGATATACGCTTACAAATATTTCAATGGACTGAACCTGGAGACATTTTTTATAGTGCATCGATTATATGCGATAATGTTTTAGCGAACATCCCACGCTTTATAGTTTTGAAAGCTGGGCCAATCTGGTAGAAGGCTGTATAAATTTTGGGAGCGAAAAGACTATAAACAAAAATAATCCAAAATTAAGTGCATTGCAAAATGGAAATTATAGAAAACACATGACTTCAGATAAGATTATAAATTCATACGGTTATCATCCTCGTAGAAAAAAAACATGCCTAAATTATTGACTTTATTCCTAAAATATGATGTGTTTTATCAGCTTTGTTGAATAAGCGTCTGCCATCTTACAATGTCAAGTGCTGGGTTCGTTCTTGATCTTTTGACTACGCGAAACTGTTTCAAGGTCCACTCTAAGATAAATCATCGTTATTACTACTATAGTTTAGGTACTAATTAATCTAAGAACTGTCGATTTTAAATAAATTATGTTAATTAGATTCGTTGAATTTAAATAATGTCTTAGATTTGGAATCAATTTTGATAAAGCTTATAAAATTGGCTAGAGCGTAGTTCAGAGAAATTTTGTAAAAGTGCATTTGATTATTTAAATAATTTTCTTTTTAGAATTTATGTTATTATTCAGGATCAGGCTATTAGAGTTTTATTATATTTTGTGTATTTATTAGGCAAACAATCTGTATCTTTCTAGGAATAACTTAATCTAATAGAAACGGGTAAAGTTCACAAATCTACATAGGTAGGTAACCGTGACAATTTCTGCGGTTTGTTTTTTCCAAGTTAGGGATTTCGTGATACCTACTTAGAGGTACTATTTCTAAGTCTAAACATCAGCTTTGAGAAATTCGTAACTGCAGAACATAGTCATCTGTCATCTTCCTCTTCACACACTACTTCAATTAACACCACCACGCTATGGTTGCCATGATCAACACCTTTAATTGTTATCAAAGAAGGCACAGCTAGACACGTTTTGAAATAATAAAGACACCTTTGTCTGAACCATGACTTTTTTGTTCGCAGAAAACAGTGTTGGACAGCATATCACACGATGATCCGGAGTTCACTGGCGATGGCTACACGTCACTGGCCATTATCTACGCCACTCTGGCTATTTGCAACTGGATGGCTCCGTCCATCATCACCATCACTGGCCCGAGAGGAGCCATGTTTATTGGAGGACTTACTTACTTGTGAGTACTGTGTTTTAGCTTTTTCTTCTTGTATCGATGGCTCATATTATGTTAGGACGTAGCGACCTGGTCAAGTCGACCTATCTATCGATATATAAATAAAAAGAAAAGTCCTGACTGACTAACCGAATCATCAACGCCCAGCGCAAACCCTTGGACCTAGAAAGCTGAAATTTACCACAGAGGTTCCCTTTATAATGCAGACAAGGAATAAGGAAATAAGGAAGGCTTTTTCGAGATTACAACCCCTAAAGACATTGACAATCGGTGCTACGATAATTCATTATTTATTGTAAGCTAGCTCATTTACACCATTAACTATATATCGAAAGACGTGGATGGATGACCAGGGTATTTGAGCTACGGCAGCGTACCTCGGAAGACATAAACAACAAATTCTGGTTCAACCCATTCAGGTCACTAACAATCTAAAATAAATAAACGCCGCAATATGATTTTTCTAACCAGAATTAATTCTTTGGCTTTTTACTTTGAAAATCACAGACTTTTACACAACTATTTATCTTATACAAGATTACACTTACGCGCGAGCGAAACCGCGACCAACAACTGTCATCTATAACATTTAAATTACTATTTTCGACATTATTTTGCGGAGGCAACACACATGTGGGTAATTGCCGAACTCCACGAAGACGAAGCCGCGGGCAGAAGCTAGAGTGTTTATAAAACGGTATTTGTCTTTATTTTTTAAGAGTATTCTAGTTTTGCAAGTCTATGCTATATTCGTAGTTTCCCAAATAGTGTAGAAAGCTAATATTATGGACTTCTATAGCAAAAATAGGCCATCTAAAAGTAAACCTGTTGCTGTTGATACCAATCAAATTTTATCGTAGCGTTAACTGCTTAGCTGTAAATTACAGGAAGTGCACATAATTTCATAGGTTTTGATTGCGTCGTTAATGACTACCTATTTACTATTTATTGCTCGCTGTAAAACGTTTTCCAATAAAATAGTCGTAAAAAAAACTGTTGGTAAAATAGAGATTTCTGTGCAAATAAATAATGTCGAATCATCATTGGGGTTTGAACGAGAAAGTTAAATAAACTACAGAAGAAAACTTTCTCCGGTTTAATACCTGAGTTTCCAGCGTCCCGGAAAAGTTAGAAATAAGTAACTAGCAACTATTATGTCGGTACTTACTTAGATTAAATAATGATAACTTGATAAATAGCTCCCCGTAGAGAAATACGCTACTTGGTTATCTCAGATATTTCGTAATTGACTTTATGCGTATGTAACATTATTATACAACCTTTTTATACCGTAAGTGCGAAATGCTAATGGTCTAGTGACCATCATCTGTCAATTTGTAGGCCATAAACCCATAAACATTGAGGTTTGTGGATCATAGACAACATTATGATGTCCCCTATAATTCTTTCGTTGATAAAATAACGAACCAGTATCATTTATGAAAATGGAACTTTGTTTGTTTGTAGGTCGGTTCATTGTGTTCTTGTCGAAATCTTGTGACGGTGATTATTTGAAAGTTGTTTTTGATAGGTAGGCATAACCATTTTGGAAATTCCATTTTTGAATTAGTATTAGTGACCAAGTTCGACGAAATATTATTAAACTTTCCCATTTTGATATTTTTTGGCATTTATCCTGATTCCTAGATTATGGGTATCTAATATCTATTTTTAAAACAGTAGACTAACATGGGGATGGGATTCCCAGCAGTATTACATAAAAGAACGGTAAACAATGCCTACTTGATATAGTTTATTAACATTCGTATGCTTTTCTCCGTGATCTGCGGTTAAATGGCGGTAAAGCATAAATAAAAAAAGTTGGTGTTATTTTAGTTATCTTCAATAAATAAGTAACACATCTGTTCAATTAAACCAACAAAACAGCTTTACAAAAAAAAGAAGTACATTTAAATATGCTCACATATAAAAGTCAAAAATCCCATAAAATCAAAGCTAACTTTCACTGTCCGTTTGTTTGTTGGCATCGTGTTACAACTTACTTATATTATTATCACACTTGTGCGACCATATTGCGCCTGCACACCTAACACTCGATTTGCAATTTCACTGAAGAATCTTGTGATTCGCTTCAGTTGATTCTGTTAGTTTGTGTAATGGAAGATTTATGGGTAATAAAAGGTAGTAAAACAAATCGATGTCATGTTAACAAAACTAAAGGGTTTACGAATCATCATCATCATCATCATCAGCCTGTATTCGTCCACTGCTGGACATAGGCCTCTCCCATGACACGCCACTGAGCACGATCCTCGGCCACTCTCATCCAGCTCTTGCCAGCTGCCTTGCGCAGATCATCGCTCCACCGAGTCTGAGGACGTCCTACGCTACGTTTACCGATCCGTGGTCTCCACTCAAGAACTCGTCTACCCAAACGGTTATCGGTTCTTCGGGTTATATGGCCGGCCCATTGCCACTTCAGCGTGCTAATGCGGTGGGCTATGTCGATAACTTTGGTTCTCTGTCGAATCACCTCGTTACGAACTCGATCTTTCAGAGAAACCCCGAGCATAGCTCTTTCCATAGCACGTTGAGCGACTTTAAATTTGTGGACCAACCCAACCGTGAGTGTCCACGTTTCGGCACCGTACGACATGACGGGTAGGACGCACTGGTTATAGACTTTCGTCTTTAGACTCTGTGGAATTGGCAATGTGAAGACCCGACGCAGTTTTCCATACGCTGCCCAGCCCAGCTGTATTCTTCTGTTGGCTTCTTTCTCGAAGTTGTTTTTACCTAACTGCATAGTTTGCCCGAGGTAAACATACTCCTTAACAACTTCGAGAATACTGTCTTGAACTGCAATTGGTTCCGGCCTTACATGTTCATTGAACATAACCTTGGTTTTATCCAGGTTCATCCGGAGACCAACGCGTTGAGAAGAATCAGCTAGGCCATTCAGCATATGCTGCAAATCTTGCAGCGTTTCCGCCACGATAACGATATCATCTGCAAATCGTAAGTGTGAGAGGTACTCGCCGTTTATATTAATGCCGCGCCCCTTCCAGTCCAGCGTCTTGAATATATCCTCCAATGCATTTGTGAACAATTTGGGGGATATAACGTCCCCTTGTCTCACACCACGATGCAAGGGAATAGGTTTAGACTGCTGGTTCTGGACTTGGACGGCCATAGTAGCGGCGTTGTAAAGACCTCTTAACACTTGGATGTATCGCCAATCGACTTGGCATCGCTGCAAAGATTCCAGAACAGACCAGGTTTCGATCGAGTCAAAGGCCTTTTCATAATCCACAAACGCTAAGCACAGGGGCCGATTATACTCTTCTGTTTTCTGTATAATCTGCCGCACTGTATAGATGTGGTCTATGGTGCCGTATCCCGATCGAAACCCGGCCTGTTCGGGAGGCTGGAACTCGTCGAGTCTTCGCGCAAGACGGTTTGTGATGACTCTCGAAAACAGCTTATAGACGTGGCTCAAGAGTGAAATGGGTCGGTAGTTTTTCAAAAGAGTTTTACCACCCTTTTTGAAAAACAACACGACAACACTCTTACTCCACGCCTCTGGAGTTCTCCCATCAAAAAGAACAGTATTGAAAATGCTCTGGAGCTCCTTCATTACAGGTTTACCACCAGATTTCAGGAGCTCAGTCGTAATACCGTCTTCTCCAGGGGCTTTTCCGTTTTTAAGCTGTTTGAGAGCCATCGCAATTTCGTCCAGGCTGACTTCTGGCAAGTCTTCCGTAAAGTGGCGTGTTAATGTAGCTCGGAACTGCTCATTTTCGGGATCAGGTTGAGATGCATGCGTAGCGTACAGCTGACTATAGAAGCTTTCAATTTCCGAAAGAACCCCCGGCCCGGAAGAAACGACTGCTCCACTTGTAGTGGTCAGCTTCGTCAGATGACTTCTCCCAAGAGATTGAACAAACACTTTGGATCCCCGATTTTGCTCGATCGCTCGTTCTATTGAACGAGTGTTGGAGCATCGGAGATCGTGTCGTACAAGTTTGCCAATTTTCTTGTTTAGAGCATGCCACTCTGACGAAGTGGCTGGTGGGTGTTCACGTCGTTTCTCCATGAGCTTGAGCGTTTCTTCCGAAAACTTCGACTTCCTGTCCCTACGCCGCAATTCGCAAAATCTCACACCTTCCTCCCTGAGGATTCCGACCACATTCTCGAGGGCCTGGTCAATGTCAACGCTATTTGTGGTTTCCACGGCAGCGAATCGGTTCTCCAAGTTAGATTGGAACTTTTCAGATCCCACTATAGTTTGGAGCAGGGTTGGTCGGAGCCTGGATTTCATCAAACTCACAAGGTTTACGAATCTAGCTGGTAAATTATCTCATTTCTTCTTTACTTAGGCTTGATAGATTAATCTCCACTTTAAATCAATTATTTCAGATTAAGACAGTATACTGCTGCACTCGGCTTATCTGTCAAAGTTTCGCCCCAAACCCGTGGTTCTTTGCCTTCCAGATCCATTCTATCTCAGCGGCCTTTTTAAGGTCATCATCAGCCCATCTAGCTGGACGGATACTGTTTGAAAAAAAAAATAGTAGGATGAATCCCATTCGAAAAGGAGGAGAATATAATAAAAATGATAGAAAAAATAATTTACGGGCGATCTGAGTTCGGGAAGGGGAAAAGGGGGGGTTTAATGGTAAAAAGCGATTTATCTCGATTTCCGGCAAACTACAAAAAAATACCCTTTATTTACTCTGACCTTTGTACAATTTGTAATATAAGAAAAAAAAAACTTAAAACTAAACTAACTACTATATTTAACTATCCTTTAATAACTATACTTATAAATATGTTTTTCCTGTTTGTTTATAACTTAATATTTAATATCAGTTACCAGGTCAGGCTGTCTTGCGACATTGTATGCCTCCTCAAGTTCCCTCCACCTTTGCCTATCTAATGCTGTCCTTCTCCAACCTTTGGGCAGATCGTCTTGCCATCTTTTTTTCTGCCTTCCTCTACGTCTTTTGCCGTCCCGCGGGTACCATTCTGTTACATTTTTGGTCCACTTTCCAGTTGTTGATCTCATCATGTGACCAGTCCATTTCCATTTCAAGGTTCGTGTTTTTACTTTAACATCTGCTACTTTGGTGATGCTCCTACTTGTTGTAGCTTTCCACTTGTCTTTCAACCTTAGTCCCAACATACTTCTTTCCATTCCTCTTTGGCATACACCCAGTTTGTGCTCAATTTTCTGTGTTAGTGGCCAGGTCTGGCAACCGTAGATGAGACATGGAAGTAAACAAGTGTTGTAGACTGTTTTCTTTTCCGAGATTGGTATAGATTTATTTTTCATAATTTCCCTAAGGGACCAGTATCTTTGCCAGGTATTATTTACTCGTCTTTCTACTTCTTTAATTGATCTTCAACCGATATGACTTGACCCAGGTAAATATACTCTTTTACGTATTCGATCTCTTCTTCGTTAACCTCAATTTTGACTTCGGTCTTGTTTGTCATCAATTGTGTTTTACTGATATTTATCGTTAAACGTGCCTTTTTACTTTCAGCTGTTAGTTGTTGTAACATTGTTCTTAGTGTGATAGGATCTTCCGCAAACTAAATGAGGTCATCTGCGAATCTCTTCTCTTATCTTAGGTGGGAGACCCGCTGTCACCAAAGATATTCAATGCAGTTTTAGAAAATATATTTAGGCAACTTAATTGGGAAACTTTCGGTAATCAAATAAACGGGGAAAAACTACAAGTCATAGATAAAAAAGTCAAATGGCAAAGTTGTAGGTAATAAAAAGATATACAACTTTTGTATTTACACTTTTTTCATCCTTTTCCCCTTCCCGAACTCAGATCGCCCGTAAATTATTTTTCCTATCATTTTTATAATATTGTCTTCCTTTTCCAATGGGTCCTAATATATATTTTTTTTCGTTTGAAAAATTATCGACCCTTATCTATAAACATGGGCTTATGCCAAGCTTAACCACATTGCGTTCAATCATTTATGATGACAATTGCAGCAATTTTATCACAAGACAACATGAATTTCGAACAAGCAAAAGATGTTTACTTTTCAATGGTAAAAGTAGCGTCTATTGCGTGGTGGTCTCGCACCGTGGAACTAACATAACTGCTCATAGAATGCCAGTGTTGCCAGTACTTTCCGTTACGTCCAAGCAGTGTTGTGCATATTAAGTAATAACTCTTTGATTTGCTTTGGTGCTCGCGATCTAATTACCAAACCATTTTTGACACTGGTCTTTGAAATGAGACCTTTGGTAGTTCATTAGTTGCTGGAGAATGTTCTTTCGAGTTGTTAATCATGTCATGAGTTGTTTGAACCTAAAACTGACCTTTATCAGTTTCTAAAAATTGTACCAGCCTGGGTCTGCGTCTTTTATTAACGCACGTTTCTTCAAGGTTCTTATTTTATATGCACTGCTAAATCCTTTGAAGTAGAATATTTCGGTTGATATTATTTTTTTGGATTATGTTATCTTTTTGTAAAATAATGTGAAAGCTTTCAACTTGGGTTCTTAAAAAGCGTCGAACATACTTGCACGTTTTAAATTTATGATGAGATTCAAATAGTAAAGAAGTCATTGGTAAGGGAATCACACGTCAATAATAAATTCCAAAGGTGTGTGTGATGCCTTGAGGATAAGGTAAAATAGTATCTGTCACGGGGGACAATAAACTATTGAGTACAAAATAACACTTGTTTTTTTTCTTTGTCCACATTATATGCTGAACATCTATCGCATTGTATATAGAGTTTGATAAACTTTGACTGTCCTACAAGTACATACGACAATTACGCATTGTGTAATAAGTTTTAGGCGAATAAACAATGACTACATACTCGCCGGTGTGTGCGGGACTTTCGTTTCTAAAAAAGGTATGGCCTTTCTTGAAACAATGACCCCGTGGAAAAGAAATTATCTTAAATTCTGTTGACAAGCTGTGTTGGTATCGATTGACAAGACAAGGTGTGTTGATAAGGGAGTTACCCTCTTGTCATTCCAATTCGTACATTGTCTACTATCGGGCCTAGTGAAATGTTTTTATGTTTTGTTTATCTTTGCCATCAAGGCTTAACTTCAGTTGAAGTTAAAACGACCTTCATTTACGTAGAATCGCCATATGTGTATTCAAGTCTCTTGTAACCAAAGAGTTTAATTTTTGGATTCGCATTTACATCTAGAAAATGATTCGAATCCAGAGCCAAGCACTAGAGCTTAGGTCTTTGGGTGATTTTGTGCTTGTCATATCCTTGATATGTGAAAAAATGTACATTGTTGTTCATTTATCGATATAGTGTTTTCTGCCAAACTAACAGGTGGTTTCCAATTAGGGTTGCCATCTCTAAAATTTGGCAACCAGGAGAAGACGCGTGAAAACCCCGGATCTTAGAGCCCAGAACCCGGACATGTCAACAGGTTTTTTTGATCGCGGCGTGCGGGCACAGTGCGTGTGTCGCGGGCGGTCCAAGTCTTTAAATTTTTAAACCCGGACTACAAAATATGAAGTCCCGCCCGGACGCTCCCCGGGTGCCCTTTAAACTAGGACAAATCCGGGGAAACCCGGACGGATGGCAACCCTATTTCCAATCATTGACCGCAGTAGCACAAACATTCCTCGGCTGGTATATCAAAATATTTTCGCTCACAAACCTTCACTAGACTAGATCACGCCCCCTCAAGGTTGCCCGCTGGCTTTGTTGCATAGTTCCTTTCATTTATTTTAACAATAAATTGTTTATAGTGTAATGCAACGCTAGACGATAATAAACTTTAAAAAAAACTATTGTGAGTCACGACTACGTATGCGATCTTCATAACAATTTGTGTGATTGGTTTTTTTTTCAAAGCGTTAAACGGTGCTACATTTTTTTTTCAGGTCTGCTTGTCTTGTTAAATGTAATGATGAATAATCTTAGTCCAATTAAAATTTTTAACTAAAAACCTGAACGTTTTAACAAGCACTTAAACTGGAAACTAGATCAGAATGTTTTGTTGCGGAGCTGTCAACGAAAGTAGGAGTGTAATTAGATTATTTAACAACATGTTTGAAAATACTGTAGTGGCACTAGTGGCTGTTATTATTGCGTCACTACATACCGTATCAGAAAATGACCTTGTCTTGATTTGAAGGCACAATGGGCTAATTACAAACTGGTTTTGTCCAAAGTTAGTTTTGTAAACTTGGGAAATAGATAAAACATTTTCCTGTTGTCAAAGTTTCACTTCTGCGTTTTAGAAATCCCAATTTGGGCCTTAGTTGACTTGGGTCAGAGAGACCCAATTTGGTTAGATATACCATTTTCCTGTTGCCCAATTTTCACTTCTGCGTTTTAGAAATCCCAATTTGGACCTTAGTCGACGTGGTCAGAGTCCCAATTTGGTTGCTAGAGTAGATAGAGGCATTCTATGAAGTCACTGTACTAGTGTACTGTGGTGAGTGATATGAAGCTAATAGAAAATCACCCGTAGAAAATGTTTGCCCACATAATTATTTGAGTTACATACCTAAGTATACACACACAGTAGAAAATGCGGCATTATCGGTCATAGCAATTAAGTTTTACAGGCTGTAACGTGCGGTAGAGAATAGCACCCAAGTGGCTATTCTATGTAACATGCTTTGTTTATTGTAACGTTATTTACGCAAGTCGATGACTATCAGTCATACAATGAGCAGAAGTTTTCAGGCTGCAAGTAAACATGCTAGGTATGTATGTACATGTGAAGTGTTTTTGTAATTTTATGCGCATTTGAACAACTAAATAAACGAGTTTTTTATCTTTCATAGAGTTGGAACGAGACATTCTAGTTACTAGGCTACACTTTAGCTAAACTGCTATATTTCAACATAAAAAATTCCGTATAACTTGTAACACGGTGTAAATTGTATGTACATTTCATGTCGTAATAATCTCTCCTCAACTATTTGCGACATGCTCAAGATAATCTTTATTTTTATTTCAGTCTTAGATTAGCGTGGAACTATAGTACAAAGCTAAAAGAAAATGTTTCTTTTTTTAAACAATGAAATTTTGATTATTTTCCTCTATAATTGCGTTTACAAATAATCCCTCCTTGGCAAAGTCATGCCTTTGTTCTAGGTTTGTATGCGAATCGTGTATGGCTGTAACCTTGACCACCCATCCCACTGATATTATGAATGCGAAAGTTTGGAGGTGTGTCTCAATCAGACCGTATCGGCTGAATGGATTGAATGAAATTTTTACCAGAGGTAGAATGTAGGTAGTACTTAACCTAGAAAATGAAAATTGTAGCGCAAGAGTCGAGTTATTATCACGACGCAATGGTTGAACTGCTAGCAAGCGCATTATTTTATGTAGTTTTGCATCAAACATCAATCTACAATTAGCTACAGCGCCATTCGTATTTTTATTTCTGTACTACTGAATCTGGATAGCAAGACTGTCGCTTTCCCTGCTTTTTAGGGTTACTTCTAAATACTTTCGTACTTTTCCAAGAGTCTTTCCATGTTCGTCTCCTTATTCACTTATGATTGATTGCTCTTTGCTGTGTTATGATCACCAGTCGGCGGATAGGATACACGTAACACGTTACAGATTAAATATCTCGAATCTCACCTCTATCACAAATCTTGAAGTAGGTACGCGTTACACATCGTCCTCTGCCTCATTATCAGTTACAGCTAGATAGTTTTCCTCAATAATTACTATTATTAATTACCAAAGTAAACACTAAACAGCCATTATTATACAAACATTTACTTACCAAACCCGATTTATGTTAGCCCGTCTAGGTCCGAGGCTAGCATGTTAGCGGCCATCCGAACTTCTCCTTCAGCGGGTTGCATAACCGGAACTTGTTTTATGCTATAGTGAACCGTTTGATATAATATACAGTGTTGTGACTCGTTAATACTACTATTGTGCAACAAAAAAACATTGCATTTACTTGATAGTGTGTTAGTGGCCCACAGCCCCACAGTATGTAAAATAAAATAAACAAAAATAGCCTTTATTTTCTACTACAAGTTTTAGCTTAAACACATATAGGTTTTAACAGTATAAATATATTTTAATGTTTGCATGTATTCTTAAATTAAACTTTATTTGTAAATTAAACTTTATTTGTAGTAGTCGCCTCCGCGGCGTAGGCCTCTCCTAAACCTTTCCATATAGCTCTTTCACGCGCCAATCCCATCCAATACGAGCCACATCTCTGTTTAAAGATGTCTCTCCATCTTTTGATTGGTCTCCCTTTTTTCATTTTCAAGTCTCTTGGTACCCATTATGTTAAACGTATGTACATCAGGCTTAAAGTTCACAGTCGTAGTTGGATGGCATCGAGCCAGAGTTCAACTTTCGTTCAACCAAAATTAAAAGCCTCAAAGGTTTAGTCGACAATCAATGGATAGCTTAACCTAGTAGAAACTATCGATCGACGTCTACTAATGCATTCTGCCATTGATCGATGGCATCGATCGACGATCGATCGCTTGGTGTGTTAACACCCTTACAGCGGTCGTGGAAATTTGTGCATGCAGATCTTTGATTTGTCAAACCCCATGTAATCTATGGCTTGACTTGGACCAAGACCAAAAAAGTCAAGTTAAACAACGAAAGCGCTGTCAATTTCAAATCTTTACAACAGACATGCGTGTGGTCGACTCTTGGTACCTTCTTCCTCATAAGCCATGGAAAGCGAAAGTCCCCGACAAATCATTAACTAGATGTACCATTGCAGGTTCTTCATCGTGACTTTCTTGTTCCCTCGCACGTGGCTGCTGTACGTGGCGAGCGTGCTGATAGGCGCGGGCGCGGCTGCGATATGGACCGGCCAGGGCAATTATCTCACGCTCAACAGCGATTCGGATACCATATCCAGGAATTCGGGAGTTTTTTGGGCTATGTTGCAGTGCAGGTATGTTACTAAATTCTGGTGTTTTTTTGTTAATGCATGAACAAATGATTTTTATGCTTCTGTATATCGAAAATAATTATTCAAATTGATCTTGAATAAGCAAAATTCATACTTCACGTTGGAATCTTTAAGATTTCATCTTCTAATTATTTTTACAATATATTCTAGTGCGAATGAGAAAACCTATTATAAAATATGGATAAAAATCTCGTTAGCATCTAAATTGGTCAATTAACGTATAGATATTATTCAAAGTCAATGACTACCATTTTAGAATGTTTCAGCACGTCAATGTTAATTGATTGCTTTCTCTTTGCAGCATGTTTTTCGGCAATCTTTTCGTATTTATCAAGTTCCAAGGCAAGACCCAAATTGATGTGGAGACAAGAAACGTGGTGTTTGGTGCGTTGACGGGAGTCTGCGCCGTCGGCTTAGTTTTCCTCATGCTCCTCCGCCCAGCTAAGCGCATGCCCAACATCGAAGATGCCAAGGTAAACCGCACTCTCTCGCGATGAAATAATGCACGTTTTAACTATACCACGGCCGACTAGCTCTTAAATAAGATTTTATTGATCCACCTTGACGATCCTTTTGGTATTATCCGATACCTAACAAATACAAATTATTATTAACACAAGGAGAAATCGATACCAGCAGTTTTCGATTCCCTTGATCGCATTTTCTTTATAAAGTAAAGAAAACGCGTAGATTTTTATGAGGTAGTTTCATTGAGGGCAGACGGGAAGTAAAATAGCCGGTGGTCATTGTGTAAATTGAGGCTTTGTACTGTTATAATTAAAAGCCCCACACATCGACATAATCAAGGTACAAGGTAAATGCCTGATTTTGGTAGAGCATTGCCCTTTGCAATGCGGAAGGATAAGAAATAAACGGTTAACAACTTAAGTACGTGTCTACTCTTTATTCTAAGTTGGTTGACGAATTGTTGATGTTTTCAGGGAGAAATGGTTCCGCACGAGGTTCAGGAAAGCCCTATGGATGCTTTCAAAGGTGCCCTAAAGTTGTTCTGCACCCGGGATATGCTGTTACTGAGCGTCACGTTTATTTATACTGGTAAGTTAGTCCTAAAGTTCGTTGGGTCGACGATATCGTCAAAGTCGCGGGAAACACCTGGATAAGGGACGCACAGAATTGGGAAGTGTGGCAGAAAAAAAGGGGGAAACCTATACACAGAAGTGGCCGATTCCGGGCTGAAATGATGATGTTGAAGTTAGAATTAGAATACCGTCTTCGTTTTTTTTTTGTGTGGAATTGCATGCTTTGCGGTCTCCTCGAAGTCGAATCTGCGTGCAAATAGGTCTGTGAATGAAGTAGTTCGAGTTGTACTTAATTGTAACGGCTATATCGATCCTAGGTATGCTTATCTCTACATACTATAAAACAAAGTCGCTTCCCGCCGTCTGTACGCTTCGATCTTTTACTACTCTACGCAATGGATTTTGATGCCGTTTTCATGAACAGACAGAATGATTCAAGAGGAAGGTTTATCATCATCATCATTCTCTTGCCCTTATGCCAATTAATTTGGGGTCGGCGCAGTACGTCTTCTTCTTCCATACTTCTCTATTAGGTACTTGTCATCTCATAGGATACCTCCTTTCTTGCCATATTATCCTTCACACAGTCCATCCATCGTTTCTTTGGTCTTCCTCTACCCTTATACCCATCCACATTCATACTCAAAACTTTTCTCACGACATTTTCCTCATTCCTCCGCATCACATGTTTATATGTATAATTAATTATCTCTGAAAAATAAATAAAAAAATCCACGCGAATGAAGTCGTGGGCGCACGAAGAACGTCTAAAATAACGCAAAAGAATTAGCCCAACGGCATCTAAGAAGATGATACTTACTAATGTTGTTATCGCTTTTATCGCAGATCACTGAAGAAAATGTTATATTATTAAAAAGGACAGGAAAGGAAATACTTACCCAAAAAATACTTAAGAGTTACTTTCTTTATAAAACTTAGACCTACAGTGAAATAGGCTTCTTGGGCGGTTATTCCAAGAATTTTGGATCAATGCCTGCCGGTTACGCGATCCCACCTGAATACTAATGATATTCTCGAAGTCTGTTATTTATTGTAAACTTTATAATATCGTTTAGAGACTGCTGAGCTCCAATGAACTCATGCTGAGCAGTGGTCAGCAGTCTTAAAACTATTTAAGTGTCTTCAGTTCGATTCCCTGGTCAGGTATTGTGTTATTGGGTTTTTCCATCAGTAATTTCTCAGAAGTTGTTAATCTCTGTTGATGGTAATAGGTTCGCCCCTTATTACATGTTGATGGGGCTTAAAGATAAGTGGCTAAAAGTGGGTGTAATAAGTAAACGTTGCGTACGTTTACGTAGTACCTCTACGTCTGCCTAATACTTCGGGTACAGGTGTGATGTCATGTATCTAGTTTAGAGATAGAATTCAATGCCCTTACGAGTTATCTATACATACATACTACATATACAATAAACAAATAAATAAAATTGAAGTCTGTTTTTATAATATTAAAAATAACCGCATTTTACTACATGCATATGAATGTGTATATGTTCATCATTTCAGCCCTTTTAACGTCCACTGCTGGACATAGGCCTCCCCCAAGTGTCGCCACATTGACATAACATGGGGGGTTTTGTCATAATCGCCACGCTTGGCAGGCGGGTTGGCGATCGCAGTACGGTTGTTACAAAAGCACAGAGAACGCTGCTGCCCATTCTCTGGCAAGTCCCTTAGTCGCCTCTTACGACACCCACGGGAAGATATGGGATGGTGCTATTCTTTACGTGACGTCCGACACCATACAGAACATATGCGTATATACGTTACATAAACCAAAATAAAATTTTTTGTCTGTCTGTCTGTTTGTTCCGACTAATCTCTGGAACGGCTGGTCCGATTTTGACGGGACTTTTACTGGCAGATAGCTGATGTAATAAGGAGTTACTAGGCTACTTCTATTTTTGAAAAATTCTAAATAAACTAAATAACTTTTCGCGAAGTCGCAGGCACAGCTAGTCAAAAATATAAAGATTAACTGAAGAGAATATTTTGGTAATATTATTTAACCTCCATGTATCTGTTTTATAGCGCGGTCAGGTAGACAGATCTTCGATGTCAGTTAACCGGTTGAGCAATGAATCTGCACGTGTAAATGTCATTAGCATTGCAGTAGGTATGCAGGCACTCGCACGTCAATGTGAATGTTGACATATTTCAGTTCCATGATATTTTTATCTTAAATTGGCTATAGAATTTCAATTTAAACTTAGTTATGGGTGGAAGGAAGAATATTCCAGAGATCAATATTCCTGATAATCTAAAGAGTATTTTTAAGACCAGAATCCCTAAGCCTGATTACTCTCGGATGAAAACGGGATAGCCTACTAGCCTATCAATAATATACTATTAAATAATAACTAACAATAAATTAAACAACTCATCATTAAGTTTATAAACAGCAAGGTACCTACCTACTCTAACTGGAATATAATACTGTCAATGTCAAGGCCACGTCAATTATAATTTTAATCATCAGTTTTATATGCAATAAATACATTCGTATTATCAGCCAGTAATAACGAATCGCATGCAAAATATTGATACTTAGCTGCATCCAGTTAGACTGAAAGGCGACCCCAAGATAGTTTGGGAAAAGGCTAGGCAGATGATATTTTAGTTTAGAATAGCTTAAGTTATGATGAGGCTGATTTGCCTTAGACGACAAAAGCCTCCAATAAAACATAAGAACAAAAAAAAAGAATAAATAAAACCTGCGTCATCTTATGCCGGGGGAAAAGCCTTACTTATTCTTTTCTTTTGTCCTGTGCGATCCAAATAAATCCTCTTTCTTTCTTTCTTTCTCCATTACTTCCAGTTCTTTTGATTCAAGTCTTATGTGGATCACTGGTCGTTGGTTTTTCTGTAAAGTTTACCATGTCTATTCTATTTCTTTTTTTTAATGTTTTCCAGGCGTGGAGCTATCATTCTTCAGTGGCGTATACAGCCCTAGCATCGGCTTCACGCTATCTATGGGCGAGAACGCTAAACAACTAGTGGGCCTGTCTGGAGTATTCATTGGTTTGGGAGAAGTGCTCGGTAAGTTGTTAAATACAATTTGACTTTTATAAACATAGCGTTAAGGTTCAAGTTGTAGATGATTGGTGTTTGTGAGTTTCTGAATGTTAATTTGACATAAGAGAATACTGGCATAAAGTTTAAATTACATTGATTGGTGCTTGGTGAGTTTTTAACGCCAACATGACATTAAAGAATAGGGGCATAAGGTTCAAATTTCAATGATTGACCGCCCATAAAATTAGACGACTAACTTGTAGGCCGGCATTGTTTAGGCTTCGGATAAGTGAATTTCTAGAATGTTAATGGTCAATTTGATACAACATATTTGTAGAGGCCGAAAATGTATTTGCTGATATGAAATATGATAATAAGCTGTTAAAAAAAATATGTAAGTATCGGTCAATAAATAACAATTAAAATTCCTAATGTTGCTCATACCGCCAAAATACTAACTTGTTGTAAATCTTTACCTAATAATCTATTTCTTAACAGTTGAGTAATTTTTAATTACCCAACCTAAGCCGGTTTCTCATAAACAGTTTGACATTGTATCAATTTGTTATGTTATCAGATCAATGCAATACATGATAATATTGTTGAAGAAAACCTTTTAAAATTAATGTTTAGATAAAACTAAGTATGTAATTATCAGGGATCGGAATAGGTAAGTAGACTATATTTGCCCAAACTTCGAGGTGGTAAGTTACTTGTAATACCTATCTCTGATTTAACAGCTTTATATATTTATCTTATTCGGCACTTAAAAATCTTTTTTTTTTAAGAACCGTTGCCCCACACTAGGAATTTCTCCTGTATCGTGGGTGCGTTCACAAACATTTAAACTGACATACACAAACAGCCAGACCCGGAACAACTATCTGTAGGCCATACAAATATTTGCTCCGTGCGGGGATCGAACCCGCGACACGCAGCGCAGCAGTCGATCGCTCAACCACTGCGCCAACCGTGTCATCCTTCCATTCCGTGATTTTATGCGGAGGTATTATCCACATGTTACATACCTGCTCGAAGTTTTGGCAAATATACTGTACCTATTCCGATCTTGTAATTATCGCTGTTGACCAATATTTGTATTGGGCAATCAAAACCGTTAAATATCAAATAGATAGTAAGATATCTTAACTATACCTGTCTATTCATTAGTTCTTGCGCAATTCACTTATAAGTAAGCGCCAACGACAATGATAAATATTTACTTGACACCATTAACAGTATAATTAAAACTTTATTTCAAACGTTATAAGATTTATTATACCGAATTACATAATGTTTGTACAATTTAATGGGCTGGCAGTGTTTAATTAATTGTTCCGGGCAAATGACACTTTAAATAATTTTAGAACAAATTCTCAGTTGTCAAAAGATTAAGTTTGTGTTTCCCCAGTTTAAAAAGATTTCTTGGCAGTATTCAAACATAACATAACGAATTATAATATAATGCCGCAAAACCTTTTAGTTATGGAATCGGGCGTTATTTTGCAGTAATCCATGACAGTAAAATGTTTCAAAACATTTTCCAAAACCTATAAGAAAGAAAGAAAGAAAGAAAATTGTTTTTATTTGGCATTAATAGCACCTTAAAAATTATACAAAATAAATGAACAAACAAGACTAATAATGCCAAAAGGGCCTCAGCTCAGCATAATGTCAGATGGCAACACAAGGTGACCTGACGATGATTTTCAGCTGCAGCCCACGAGTGCCATACGCTCGAAAACATAAACAAACACATATTTAAAGTATATTTTTTCCCTGCACAAATTCCAATTGAATTATATTGTTATTTAAATACATAAAGAAACAATAACAAGTAAAAATGATAAAAATAGTAAAATTGGTAAAATTAATTAACGTGTTAAATTTATAAAATACTGTGCCCATTATTAAAAATAACAAAAAGACAATAATAAAAAGCAAAATGATAAAATCGAAAAACTATAAAAAAGATAACAATAATAAAATTAAAATTGATGACATATTGAAGACTGAAAACCAGTCTTACCAAGGAGTATCATATGCCCGTGACACTGAAAGCTAACCCCAACACTTGGGAAAAAGCTAACCAGATTATGATTTTCCAAAACCTTTATCAAAACAACCCACTTATTCTTCCAGGAGGTGCATTATTCGGTATCCTTGGATCAAAAACCACTCGCTGGGGCCGCGACCCTATCGTGATTATGGGCTATGTCATCCACCTGGGCAGCTTCTTCCTCATCTTTATCAACCTGCCAACCGTGGCGCCCTTCGGAGACACCCACGAGACCTCCTACATCACCCCGTCTCCTGAACTAGCGATGTTCTGCAGCTTCCTGCTAGGATTCGGAGATGCCTGCTTCAACACTCAGATATACTCAATTCTTGGAGGGAACTACTCGGATAACAGTACCTCGGCGTTCGCTTTGTTTAAGTTTACTCAGGTGAGTTTATTTTGGGTTTTGAGTTGTGTTTAATTAAACTTAAGTACAGTTTTTAAGAGGTTTTAACAAAAAAGAGTCCGGTCCTGTTTTTGCAGACGATATTTTTGAAGACTGGTCTCGAATAAAATATTGATTTAGGAAGATTACCTTAGTGTCTTAACTTTATACAGTGACCTGTTAAGGTACGCCGCTGTCGGGGAAAAAAACCGGCCAAGTGCGAGTCGGACTTGTGCACGAAGGGTTCCGTACCATTATTTATAAAAACGAGCATGGGATGGGAGCCCTTAAATATTTACTTTATTCTGTGTTTAGTAAGTATTTGTTGTTATAGCGGCAACAGAAATACATAATCTGTAGAAATTTCCACTGGCTAACTATCACGGTTCATGAGATACTGCCTTGTGACAGACGGACGGACGGACAGCGAAGTCTCAGTAATAGGGTCCCGTTTGACCCTTTGGGTACGGAACCCTAAAAACGGTCGATTCAATCAGTATAAGAAAACCACAAATTAATATTATGTGTTATGTTCTTACTAACTGCATTCTGCAGTCTTTACTGAGAATACATCTTGATATACGATTGACGATACAATAGTTCATTTATCTGAATGAATTATAGAGGAAAAAATAATAATTTGTTTTTGTTGTCGACGCTTATAGATAACCTTCGTTGTACGGAAATATAAATGAGGATATACTATACTGCGACCTAGGTGTACCTATACATTATCCATACTAATTTTATAAACTAGCGCGGAACTTCGTCTGCGTCACATTTTCCAATCTTACCTTGATATCCATCGTTAGTGGAAAAAATCGCTAATGACCGTACAATTGTTTCTCACAACGTGAGACGAAATAATGAATAACACGCATTTACCGGAACAAAGCATTACAACCATTGTTAAAAACATTCTGATTTTTTATCTACTGTTGATGTTTTTGATACGAATAATATGTCTTTGACTTTATATGATACTAGCTGCTGCCCGCGAATTCATTCGCGTAGGAATTTTGTTGTGTTTTTTGGGGATTAATTATACACATAAACCTTCCTCTTGGATCATTCTGTCTATTGATGAAAACCGCATCAAAATCCGTTGCGGAGTTTAAAAAATCTAAGCGTATAGACGGCGGGAAGTAACTTTGTTTTATACTATGTAGATATGTTATAGGTATTCGTCATAGGGACTGTTTGGTTTTTTAATATCTGTTCCTTGTATTTCGTAATAAATAATAACATTAAAAAAACTTGAAGATCTATGGTATTGGTTATGGAGCCTAGTAAGGCTTATTCCACATGATTATGCTAGTTGGAGCTGTTTACTATCAAAGTGATATGTACCGTATGGACTAGACAGAAATATCTCTATACTAAATTGGCATGTACTGGCCCTTTGGCCCTCACGAAACCGTCAACCAAGCATTCTGTATACACCGCGCAAAGAACATTGTTGTAAAAAACATTGTTGGAAAACGCCTTTTTTCGTTGTGTAAACTCCCGGTTCACGGTAGCGCTCAATGTATGGCACTGAAAACATTGAGCTGATGGATGCATTACATAGTAAAGACGTCATTTAGAGAGAAGTTTGAACATCAGTGGCGTAGCGTGCCTTGGCGGGGCCCCGTATAAAAATTTGTTTGGGGGTCCTTATGAAGGGTAATGATTTCTCAAAAGAGAAAAAAAAAGTTTGCATAAAATTAAAAGAAATAATTATTCATCATAATTATCTATCTGGCACTTTTTACAAAAATTTTACAAACAATTCAAATTAAATATTACACTCTCACGCACGTCGGGGGCTCCCGTTGCCCGGGGGTCCCGTATAATTGATACGGCGGTAGCTACGCCCCTGTTTAACATTTAAAACTACAATTTTTCTGCACCGTGTGAAAAAGTTGGAACTTTGATAATAATTTCGTAACTAGAAGGGAACCTATAGGTATAAAAAAACGATCGCAGTAACGGCAAGCCTTTATCTTCCCATTGACCTCATCAATGGTGCTTTTACATCCTTATGTTATTAACATTTTTTTACTGCCCTTAACACAAGTTATTTCATAACTTAGTAAGGGTGCTGGTTGCAACACCTACCTTTTGTCGACTAGCATTAAATCAAGTGTTCCTACAGATGTTACTATTTTTAATTGTTATTTAATTAAATATTATTTTTAATAAATTATTGTAATCGTTTAAAAAACCCAATGTACGTAATATAATAACACTAATTTCTCTTTCCAGTCACTAGCAGCAGCGGCCTGCTTCTTTTATTCATCGAAGGCCCTCCTGTCAGTTCAGCTGACGATCCTCGGCATCCTGGCGACCCTAGGCACGGCGGCCTTCGTGCGCGTGGAGTGGGGGGCGCGGGCCCGCGCGCGCGCACTCGCGCTCGACGCGGACGACAAGAGCTCGCCCACCACGCATGCGCTCGCTGATAATACGCTGCACTACGATTGAGCGGTAGGAATCGCTGAGTTTTTGTGGTTTTAGAAATAGGGTTTACTCTTTATAGAAAAGAACTAAAATAGGTTTATTAGACATCATTTTCAACATTTTTACAAAATTCAGTCACAAGTGCAATACAAAAAAAAGTAACAACAAGAAAACTAAAACTAAACACAAAAAAAAAGTTGCTTTGTGTCTCACGGCCCACCAAATAGGTCCAATTCAGCAAAAAGGGGATGGTTAACTGCATGTCAGTATCTATACGAAATTCGATCTTAAAAGCATAATCAGCCTATATTCTGCTGGGACACACCCACACAGGCCTCTTTGAGATTGTAAATTCGGTCCTATTTCAGAGCAGTTAAGCTGCTGTGATAATCTAATTGTTCTCTTGGACGTGCGGTTAGTTTGACTTTCGTTAGGTTTTATGGCTTTAACACCGATTAAGAGTGCAATACGAATAAAAAAAAGCACTGTAGTGAACAAGTGAACTACTTTTTAAGATCTCAGAAAAATAATCTATGTCTAAGTACATCTTTGAATAAGAGAGTAAACGTTCACGTTTCTATAATCATTAATATTTTAGCGGGTTTTTTATGTGACGGCAAATTCGGGCAGCCCTAGGCAGCCAGTACAGAAGTGTAAATAAGATAAAAGCTTATTAAATTATAAGGAAAAATATTTTTAAATAAATATTCTACAACTCTAAATTTTGAAAATGCGTAGTCGTTGTCAAAAACTATTGTCTATGCGCCTACATGTTTAATCTGTTGTTGGAAAATCCGTTACGTTTTAAGTACCTAAATGTCGTATTGTACAAGCGCAGTGACGATGTAAATGTCGTGCATTCAATGCGTATCAAATAAGAACAGGAACGTCAATGAACTCTGACTTGAAATGTAGGTACGGCGAAATCTTGTTAATGTTATCTCTAAACTATCATCGATTATTCAAGAGCGTGGAAGTGTTCAATCAAACGCCATCACAAAACGACTGGTTCTATTCACCAAACATTGGCATTCTGTCGATTAATTTCCATAAACATACGCATTTATTAAAGGCTTATGTTTAACAAAACACCAGAAAATGTAAATGTAACCTTAAAAAAAAACATTTTATACTGCCAAAAATAGTGAATGATCACCAAAATAAGAGCCCATTTTTAATGTGAAATTATAACCAAAAATTGTACATACTATCCTATTAAAGCAAACACCAAACCACAGGTCCAACCAATGGTCTGTCTGCGGAGTTTAAAGTAACCTAACACGAAGAGGATGGCGGGGTCTTAGTTCGCTCGCTCTCTGCCAACTTTTTAAGCCAACGAATATGTATTTTTTTATATTAAACTCTTGGTCTGTACTGGTGCGCAGCTTTGTCTAATTTGAGGCCAATTTAAACCATTTTTGGGCAAAAAAATACATTTCTTTTTGCTGGCCCTACTTATTCAATTTTATAGTCCTAATCTTATTTGAAACGTATTGTATGTCTTCATGTAAAAATAATTTTAAAAATTAATCGACGTGAGGGTATCAAATATTCTCGAATAGTATTTAAATTCCATAAAAAGAATCTGTATAATGTGGAAGTATTACGACTATGTTTCACTAAAGAATGCTTTTAGTAGGTGTTAATTTTCTTTGTAAAAATGCTTTGGTCTAAATAATAATGATCGTGGCGATATGTACTGTATTCACATGTTGGCTGTGTCAGTTATGATATTCTCCATATTGATATTGAGTTATGTCAAACTTCGCACAATAAGCCCCAGCACGCAATAAAGACTTTTTAGTTCGACAATATTGGCCACGCAATCAGTATGACGCTTTGTTAGTGCCTGATGTAACTGATTTAAAATCAAGATAGAATACAGTCTGCAAACCATACTGAAAATGGAACAATTGATTAGATCTATAGTGCGTGCTGGTCCTTAAAAAAAAACATCACTAATGGTCCTTGGCGCATCAGTAGTAGTTTGTAAGCAAAATACAGCAAGCTTTAAAGTGAGAAAATGGTTGATAATGATTTATCCATTATTGATAAAACTTACACACTGAATAAAACAGGGAATAATTTATTATATTGTATCCACTTTCTTCAGAAGGTCATGAAAATTATTTGATTTCATCAATTAATATGTGATTAGAAAATATGTATATTGATGTATGGACGGCAAAGTGTGGTGCTCTACTCATAAAACTGTGAGTGTAAAAAGTGTAAAATATTTTTGTATAGAAAGTAATATATACGTAGAAGAAAGTAAAATATTGTCTATGGACTTCTAGTCACATAACTCGAGGTTTTATTAATGGAATCACGGAATTTTAAAATCAATTTATGTATATGTGAAGTGAAACATTCCTTGTATATTTTCTCCATTTTAATTTAGTTCGTAGATATAAGTATGTACTTTTATATCCGTTATTTTATTTTCATGCTTTTAATTTAACATTCCTGGATGTCTGGACGCATATTAAAAATGTATTTCATTGCTGATGTTAATATCTAGTCCTGTTTTCTTATCTAAAATAACCAGTTGCCTGTACCTTTAAGCAATTTATGGAATACTATTGAAAATAAAATATTTTAATAACAAATCTGTTGTTTTCATATTTTCTACAATTATGAAATTACTTGAAAGTTCGTCTGACTTTTATGAAAACCTAGTCTACATCATTGTCAGTGCTAAATTTTAGCTTTTTAAGCCCTAGGGTCTGGTTGGGCGGTGAGTTGATTGATCAGTGAAGAAGTGTCAGGTCAGTAGTCTGGTAATGCCTAGAATAATTGCCCCAAAAAGGGTAGTTTTATAACTCCGAGTAAATCTGATGAACCTCCGAGTATAATTGCCGTGATAACTCTGGGTTAACTAGTAATCATGGATGGTGCAATTGGGCCTAACTAATTTATGAGAATTTGAAACGGAACTCTCATCACCTGGTTCATTAAGGATTTAGCATCCTTGCAGATTAATAGCAATATTCTTTTTAAAAAAAAACGTAATTGTTATTTCTAATCAGTTTAACTCAGCTCCAGTGGCCCCACGAATGTCAACATGAACGTGTGCTCTCTTGGCAAAGAGAACAATATTTTAAAAAAAAACCCCTTTCCTGTCACATTTTGGATTGAAAAACTTCAAGTGCGCCTCGTTGGTCTAGTGCTCACAAGCGCAACTGTTGAGCAAGAGGTCCTGGGTCGGGCAAATTGTTATTGGGTTTTCCATCAGGAACTTCTCAGTAGCAGCCAGAGTCTGCATTTGTGCCCGATTGATAGCAAAAGGCTGACCCCCTATTACGTGGGACTTAAACATAACTGCCGAAATTATTAGGTACTTACACCTCTGCCTTGTCTTTCGGAGATTACAGGCGTGATGAACTCCAAGAAAAACCTAAACAGCAATGAATTTACTCCTTTCAAGATATAGCAAAGCAAGTTTTTAATCATCATCATCATCATCATTCTCTTGCCCTTATCCCAATTCATTTGGGGTCGCGCGCAGTACGTCTTCTTCTTCCATACCTATTACTTGTCATCTCATGGGATACCTCCTTTCTTGCCATATCATTCTTCACACAGTCCATCCATCGTTTCTTTGGTCTTCCTCTACCCTTATACCCATCCACATTCATACTCAAAACTTTCCTCACGACATTTTCCTCATTACTCCGCATCACATGCCCATACCACGACAACCTATTTCCACGCATCTTTTCAGTCACCGGCGCCACTTTCAGACTTCCTCTAATGTACTCATTCCTTATTCTATCCATTCGCGTAAAACCTCACATCCCCCTTAGCATTCTCATCTCAGCCACATGCAAATGCCTTTCATTCATCCCTTTTGTGACCCAACATTCTGACCCATACAAGACAGCAGGTCTAACCATTGTTTTATAAATCTTCCCCTTAAGTTTAAGGGGAATGCGGGAGTCGCAGATAGTTCCCGTGACCTGCCGCCATTTCATCCATCCAATGTTTATTCTGTGCTTAACACTACGATCTATTTCGCCATCGCTTTGCACGAGTGAACCGAAAGTCGGAGCAGACAGGAAGAAACGCGCCATCTAGCGCTATGACTCCAGGACTGGAGAGACCGCCGAAATCGCAGAACATGTATTCGGTTTTAGTTCTGCTGATTTTCAGGCCAACATTCGCCATCCTTTGTTGCCATTTCTCCAATCTGCTCTAGATCTCTGGTCCATCTTCACTAACAAGAACAATGTCGTCGGCGAACAGCATGCACCAGGGTGCCTCTTCCTGTATGTCCGACGTCAAAGCGTCCATAATCAACAGGAAGAGGTAAGGACTCAAAGCCGACCCTTGATGCAAGCCTACAGCCACACTGAACTCGTCGATGTTGCCAGAAGCTGACCGGACGTAGGTACAAGATTGGCTGTACATAGCACGAATTAACTCTACATACTTCCCAGGCATACCTTTCTCTTTCAAGGCCCACCACACAACACTTCCCGAGGTACCCTATCATACGCTTTCTCTAGATCAATGAACACCATGTACAAGTTCTTGTGCGCACGTCTGTACTTCTCACCTAATAGGCGGAGTGCAAAAGTGGCGTCCATTGTTCCTCGACCTGGCATAAATCCAAACTGATTTTGGCTAATGTCACTCTCCTCTCGCAATCTTTTCTCTATTACTTTCTCCCAAACTTTCATATTTTGTGACATGAGCTTTATCCCTCGATAGTTGTTGCAGTCCTGCACATCACCTTTATTTTAAAAAATGGGCACTAGCGAACTATTGCACCATTCTTGTGGGATCGCTTCTTCGCTCAACAACTTATTGAAAAATAAAGTCAGCCACATACATCCGTCTTCTTTTAAACACTTCCATACTTCCACTGGTATTTCATCAGGGCCCATGGCCTTTCCACTTATCATACTTCGAACTGCATTCCTCACTTCATCCATGCTTATTTCCTTCACCATACTTATATTTACTTGTACCTCATTAAGCACACCGCTCCATTCATTCTCTTCATTCATCAAATTTTCAAAATAAATCTTCCATCTCCCTTTTATTTCCTCAACTTTAGACAGAACCTTACCAGCGCCATCTTTTACACACTTAATATGATTTGTATCTCTCGTTCTCCTTTCTCTTGCTTTTGTAATCCGGTAGAGCTCCTTCTGGCCTCTAGGACTGTCCAGTGAGTCATATAACTTCTCCTGCGCCTTAGCCCTGGAAACTGCTACTGCCTTTTTTGCCTTTCTCTTCCATTCTTTATAAATCTTCTTCTTTTCTTTCTTCAAACTGTCGTTCCGATTCCTACACCCTGCCATTCTTTAAATGCAATCTTCTTTTCTTTCAGACTCTTTTGTACCTCTTCATTTTGTTCTTCTTCAAAGCATGTCTTTAATGTAGGATTTATAAACAAAAAACAGTAAACTTGAGAACTATTTACTTTACAGTAACTATGAATAAATAAGAATTATAAATGCCTAACACTATTTACTGGTACTGTCACTGTCTTCGCCAAGTTTGAAGTCCATAGGTTTGTCGTAGCCCATCATTTTTGCGTAGTGCAGGGGATCGGTGAAATGCCTTGCTTCTATAAAGAGTGGGGCTCCTTTGGCTTTCATGGTGGTGAATGCACCAGGAATTTCAGGCACCTCCACATCTTCTACTTTGAAGTCATGCTGAAAATTAATGGAATTGACAGTTTGGATTGAATACAGTTGTATTCCATTATGCCTACCTATGTCTGGCAGTATATGTCTTTTGGTTAAAAGTGGATAGTGATGCACTGCAAGTTACCATCCCTACCTTATTGCTATTCTAGCAATTTGCACTAAGCGTTTTAAAAAATCATTCATAATGCACAAGGCTTCGTCTGTGTTTCTCAACGCTTACAACCCTAATCTCTTTAAAGTTAGACAGAACAGGCTTCTTCTGGGTAAGCTCGTACCATCATCGTCGACTTTGTCTCTGTCATCTCTGACCTAGACTAGAGTCAAGAGCAAACCCATAGCAAATGAAAATTTGGACCATGGTTAATTAATTAACCCTAGGCTGGTACCATTTCATCATCATCATCATCATTTCAGCCCAAAAGACGTCCACTGCTGGACATAGGCCTCCCCCAAGTGTCGCCACATTGACATTTTGGGGGGTTTTGCCATAATCGCCACGCTTGGCAGGCGGGTTGGCGATCGCAGTACGGTTGTAACAAAAGCACAGAGAACACTGCTGCCCATTCTCTGGCAAATCTTTAAGTCGCCTCTTACAACACCCCCGGGAAGATATGGGATGGTGCTATTCTTTATGTCTGACACCATACAGAGCAACACCATACAGAGCTGGTAATTATCAATAACACTTGCAGCGGGATATTTACTATGCTTATTATTTGGTTTGAGTCACTTCAGTTTATTCATGATCATGAAGTCTACAACAGCGCCGAAATATGGGGAACTCAAAACAAATAATAAACATGGTAAATATCCCGTTACAAGTGTTATTGATAGTGTCAGTGACCATGTCACTTTAAAAACTTATCTAACCAGAATTTAACTGAACATTTAAAGAATTTATCCTTAAAACTAAAGTATACAAACCTTTTTTTTCGCTAGGAAGAAATTGATAGTGGTAGCAGTATATGTTGATGTTGCAGGGTCATAGTGTATTTCTGTCACATACTTCTTAGTTATAATATGAAGTAAAATAGGCGTGACGAATGTGAAGAAGCCAACTACTGAGCATAGTGCTACGATTAGTGAAGTACTGCCTATTGTTGCCGCCTCTCGTATGATTATAGGTTGTGCCAGCAACCCGGCTATACTGGAGCTCAACGAAAACACTTTCACACCCTTTATCTGCGGCGTCAGTGGACCGTAATATATACGCTCCAAATTGTTGTCATCATCTTTCAATTTTATTGAATAATTCCTGCTAATTACACTGGTACAACTGCTGATTGATTTTAATTTCGAGGTTATCTGTTTCTGTGTGAGAGGTTGGATTAAAACTCGACTATGATTGAACGTAGTTTGTGCACAGAAACGCAACATTATGCCTTGTTTTCCTTTATTAGTTTATAAATTAAATGAAAATTTGAGCCAAAGCCATTGAACTTATAATTTCCAATCAATGAAATTTTGTTAGTTAGATTGTGATAATGACAGTGACAGTGACAAACCAAACAATAACTGTAAAAATGTCAGATTGACTGTTAGTCCTTGTGTTCAGAAACGAAGACTTTTATTGGGTACACACATAGGCAAAATAAACAATAAATTAACCTAAACTAAAATATAGCGAGAGAATTGAGTTTTTATATAATTTATATTAGGTTGGGTTCTGTGTGGGCCTGAGTAGCGCTTCAACATGATTCAACGTGGGGTTACACACATAAGGTAGGGTTCACTTTTCTTGCTAGAGATAAGCTAGTCCTTAAATACTTTCGAGTTGTATCACTCACGTCACTCGCGGTATATAAACCGTGGTTGCAGATGTTTTAATGATCACATAGTCCGGATTGGAGTTATCTACGGAAAACACAAAATTAAGCACAATTTAAATGATTATTAGCTTCTGGACCTTATCCATTAGTGGTAAAACAGGTCATCAGAAAGATAGTAACTTTAAAATATAAGTCTCTTTACTCAAATGTCTCCCTCTATCTACTTTCACATTGTTAAGTCACGCTGTACTGTTTCACTGAATAGCATGTACTGTTGGGCAGTTGTCAACATCATAGCAAATACCGGTCTCCGTGTCCAGCACCAAAGAATCAGGACAGTCGCACCTCGAGAATCCACAGACAGTTCCAACAAGCATCTCCTCAGGATGTTCGCAAGTTCTTTGAGCTTGCCAATATGATTGGGAGCAGTTGCTTTTTCTTTGAATCATCCATTCTGGACAACTATCCACACCTATTAGTAAACATTAATTAATGTTTTAGATAATTTGAAACAAACTAAATAAGATTCATATTTTAAATAAATTGTGTATTGGTTCTTACTATAAAGGTTCATTAAAAACTGCTTTGGAAGCAAAGGCAGCCAGTAGGAAAGTGCACCAAAATAAGATCCTACGATACTAATAAGCTTCGTTTTCCTTATTGATACAAACTACATAAGGGCCCTTTTATTGCACATTAAATTAATGATGATGAAAGAAAGAAACCGACAGTCACTTAATAATAAATGTTCCAACGCGAGAGTATTCTAATGATCGTCTAACGCTAATCGTTCGACGAAGCATTTATCTTCTAGACATGGACAAATACGGTTGGTATTGAAAGTACTGTTTTATTTGTTCAATCTCTTTATACTGGGGCAGGGGTAGGTCAATAATAACTTGATTTTAAGAGTTATCATAGAATAAAATTAATGTTCCATTTTGGAAATAAAATTATTTTAAAATTGGAAACTAACTAAGTATAAAGTTTTGGCAAACTTATCAAATGCTTAGAAATTCAAAAGTATTTAGTGTGTGTGAGTTTGAATAAAGATACTCACATGTATCGTTGTGCCACAGGCAATGTGAAGTCGATGACTGAGAATAAGACGAAACGACACTTACGCCAAGCAAGAAGAAAGTCCACTTGATCATTATGGCAGATTATGACTGCACCAGTTAACTGAACTAGGTGCACCGATATACTAATATCTCTGATAAAACTGAAGCCGTTGTTAACATTACCACTGACACCTACTGTGTTTATAACACTGACAAATCGAACAATGCTATTCGATCGTTGTACAATAGCTCTTTGTTATTACAATTGCTCATTTAGCTTTTTTAAACAATGGATCGAGTTCAACAGAATGGTAAAATAATATTTTAAATATTGCATTCCGAGCGGGAACCGAACGTTAGGAAACATTCTAGCTAGATGTTCCATAGCGCACGCTATTATTTTATTTCTTCGTAATGAACGTGAGCCATTGTCACTGCAGCCCCCGTATTCACAAACGCTTCGATTCGATGTCGATCGACAAGTCATATGTCTATCTCGCTCGCTTTCAAAATGCCAAAAAAAGATAGACATACGACTTGTCGATCGACATCGAATCGAAGCGTTTGTGAATACGGGGGCTGTTCTCGGCTCCACGTTATGTTTTGCCTTGCCTGCATTGACAAAATTTCCCCTGTTTATCAAAATGCATTCATCACTCTTTTAGTCACATGTGTTCCATCCTCATTCCTCCTCATAACATGTCCATACCAAGAGAGACTACTCCCTGTCATCTTTTCTGTAACAGGTGCTACTTTCAAACTTCCTCTTTCCACACCCACACATCCATCGCAACATTCATCTCTGCTGCAGATGCAATCTTGTTTCATCAGTCTACTATACCTACAGCCCAGCATAGCAACCCATACAACACGACAGGCCTAATTACGGACTTGTATATTTTCCTCTTTAATTTGAGGGGCCTTTCTGGGTTGCAAGTTGTTCCAGTGACCTGTCGCCATTTCATCCATCCTGAGTTGATCCGGTGCGTTACGTCCCGGTCTACATCGCCATCTCCTTGGACAAGCGACCCGAGTTACCGAAAATCGGAGTAGATCGGTATGGGCGTTCCGACAAGGGCCGCAATCACAAAACAATTATTCCGTTTTTTTTCTACGTAATTTCAGGCCAACATTCTCCAGTCTTTGCCACCGCACCTACAATCTGCTCTGGACCTCTATTTACGCCACACTCGGCAACAAGCATAATGTCATCGACAAACAGCATACACTAGGGAGCCTCATCCTGGATGTCCAACGTGAGAGCGTCCATTATCACTAGGAAGAGGTACGGGCTGCTTAGAGCTTACCCTTGGTGCAAGCCGACTGCCACGTTAAAGCTGCTGCAAGCCGGTAGTTCCCGCTGTAGAGTTGTTTATTTTTATTCGCGGAAATAAACCACGAGTGTGTAATACATAACAAAACATGGCATGTTGAACCTAATTGAAGTGATTTATGAGTGGGTAGGTAGATACATATTATTATGAGCCAACTTTTGAGGATATGTATTCAAAAGATATTAGTGTTATGTATGAATTTATAAAAGCCCAATACATTATATTGATGATTGCTTGTACTGGCCGCGCCTCATTGCCGGTGTAATACCTACTTATTTTTGCGTCAAAGTAAGATAAGGGGTCGATTCATCGGCCTAAACAAGCACAAGTGAATGGCGACAATGCGGCTATCTACCAACAGAACAAACATCGCCTATTGATTTAGTTTATCTGTTCGCAAACAACGCACGCGCGCCCTCAAGCACGGACGACGACGTGCCGTCAACCAGATATACCATACCATAAAGACTATAAAAGAAACCGTACTTATAACCAAACCCGAAGATAAATCTTTCACTTTCTTGAAAATCATATTCTACGCTTATTTTCCGACAAACACCCGCAAAAAGCGAGATTCTGGGTACCGATAAGGATCTGCGTATTATAACTTTATTTTATTTGTGTTCATAGAAAAAATTAAACGCATCCAAAATACAAACTGGAGTAGACAATTAGCATTAATAGCAAAAACTACCATTATTAGCTATTAATTGCTAGTATTTTATGTGCAGACTTTACGCGGCAAGTTTACGGGAGTTAAAAAAAATGGGAGAATGAGTCGGCACATAAATTCTCTAAATTATTAAACGTGTCTAAGATTTCGGTGTAAAGTCTGCACAAAAGGGCAGGTAATTATAACTTTCAAAATATGATGTATATCTTTTAATGTTTTTCAAGTTAAAGCCTTAAAGGTTAAATGAATGGTTAACTTTCTACAATAATTATGGAAATACCTGTGATGTTAGATAGAAAATTGAAGTTTGCAGTTTATGATTAATGACACATAATTAGGCACCTACGACTAATCCATTTTTTTCACCGTTCAGTGCTAAGTTGGTATGTATTTAACCCCACAAATAGCAAGTTTTATTTGATAGTATTATTTCAAGTAACTAAAATCTTCCTTAGAACAAATGTGCGAATAATACCACGGTGACTTTTTAAATTCAAAGTTAAGTTACACGGTTACTCCAAAAGTTAACCTCGTAATACGGTAAACCTTTCCCGCCAATTCAAAAAGCCCTGTAAAAGCCTATAGATATTTTTGATGCAGATTTCTAACGTAAATACTTTGGCATAAAGTTCAAATTCGAGTAATGTTTGATGAAATATCAGAGAAAGAGATAATATAATTTTGCCTCACTCTTGTAAAGTGTTATTGCATCCATCTCTTTCACTCGCTGCAATAAATGAGCCACAAAAAGTTTTGTCTCTGTCGTTAGTTTAGTCGAGTTTCTGAGTTGGGGAAGTATTGTCGCTTGTTGCAATCGCGGCGCAAGTTTGTTTACTTTTGTAAAAATAACCGAATAACGATGGAACTGACATGAAAGGATTGTTTTAAAAGTGATGTGATTGGAGTAGTGTGACTTTTTGCTGTTATTGTAATATATTTTTCGTTGAAATGGAGATGAGAAGATTATTTTGGACTGTATTTTTGGGAGTTTTATGCAGAGCGGAGGCGGGAATGATGGGTGATCAGTGCGACTGGACTGGCAGGTATGCTGATGTCGAAACCTCTATTGTTTGGCATACTTTTTATTCACCAATTTGAATATGGAATCAATCTATTAATTAGACGTAATTGCTTCTTTTGTTTTTTTTTTACTGCTTGTAATTTGTTTTTGAAACAGGGTAAATAACGTGTTTATAATTTGTTTGCCTTCTTGATTGATTAGGCCTATTATTGATAAATAAACTGTTTAAATAAGTAGATACCTACTTAATTGCATACTGCAGTTATCCAAACTAACTGGTTAATACTATGTATTATGGTTGCTAGTTAGTAATTAAATACATAGACTGATAAGCCTTATTTACCTAATTATGTACCTAAGTATCTACTTATTCATACGCCACAACTGCCTACTAACAACTTTATTGCAGGAATGCCAACTTAAATAAATTATAATGCTTACTCTACAATCCGCTATACCGAACAATGTTTATATAATACCATAGGTAGGTACCTAGCAAGCTAGTCAGTACACTCATTGTGTCCTAAGATTGTGTCAGACTACCGTAGTGCACTGGTCAAACAACCTTTAGGGCGCGCCAACTTTACCTAACTTGTACTAAAACGTGCTACCAAGCTATATCTCACCTCTTTTGTTTGAAGTTTATAAATAAATTATATGCCTCCGAAACTTGAGCTCATTATATTTAAATCGCAAAAGAATATAAGAATCCAATAAGTATGGCGAATTCGCGCGGAATCCATCCCAATCAGAATATTAACAATCCTGACCCGAGGCAAAACATCTTGTCTGGGGGCAATTTGCTTAATAAAGCCAAATTTATTTCCATATCATTTGCGATTGCGTGTCCTATGTTATTAACAGCCTCTCTTGATGTTATTCAAATGAATCATTCAACGAATACCACGAGAGCACGACATTTTTATCATAACTACCCACATTATTGTTGCCGCCTCGAGGTAGTGCTTCTTATAATTTCACCGTATATTTTGATTTTATCTCTAAACACAAAATTTTATGAAGCTGCTGTAGGGGACTGAGGACTGACAATTAGTCAAAAAAGTAATTATGAAGTAGAAGACTCCGAATGTTTATAGTAGCCACAGGGTCATTTATTGTGTCAACTTGCAGATAATCTTTTGAGCAGCCTCATTTACTTGCAATCCGTTTTTAGGTACGGCTATTGTACCTTGTTAAGACGATCGTAAAGGTATCTAGCTTGTAATAACCATGATTAGATAGAATACACTATACACCCTATTATAAGGAGATTAAGATAACAGTTCGTCTTGCTTCTTCAAGCAATGATTGATCACGAAACAATCCAGTGAGCAGCACGAGCTCATTAAGTCTCCCCACTCAAAGTACACTAGTAATCGATGTTCCGATGTCAACACGTTACAACATTAAAATAAAATAATTGTTATTGTTAATGGGGGCCGGAAACGATGTCAAATGGGGACATTGGGGGTCGATTACGGAACAAAAATCAACAAGTGGGGTTTCCCTGCAGGGGCGGCGTGGGAAACCGAAGTGGAAACTGTTCTCGTCAACCCTAACTTGTATTGTACATGACCCTTCCGGCTAAAAGGGTGGCTCGCCCTTGACGTATCATGTACTTTATTGATTTAGAGATATGGATAGAATTTCAGATAAATGTTATTGCTAGTGTAGTGCAATTGGACGATTTTTATTATAAAAGAAAAATATAATTTTTAAAATCACAATTCTTGACTGAACGCATCTGAGCCCAGAATACTGGAACGAGCGTGTTCACAAAATGTAATGGTGATCAATCAACATCATACAATGTTGTTCATCGGTGCTTAGTAGAGAAACTACGTACACCATGTAAAACATAAATATTTTGTTAAAAGCTCGTTATTATGTGAAAGTTTCACCATAACCACGTAAGTAGGTGAAGTTCCCATCAGATACTGTTTATTTTCTAATAAACAAACGATCTGCTAACGATACTTTAGCCCAGATGAATGAATCTCCATCGCTTTGGGAATAACATGACGCTATAAACATTTATATTACCATTAATACTGTACTTTTACGACACGACGACGAAGCGTTAACTTAGGTATCAATATAAAATGTAAAAAGAGAAAATACGCGATAATGTCTACGTGCGAGAAAGTAAGCACAAAGATTAGCCGTGGAGAAGCTATCAATGCAGACACTGCAAAAAGCAAACTGAGTGTCAATGTACCAGCATCATTGTGAACATTGAGGACCATTCAAGTTCATACATTAATATTTATTAGGGAGGGAGGAGTGAACGGAGGGGCCCGGGATCTGTTTATTATAATATCCTCCTATTATAACGCGTTCGCACGATATGCTCCAATCCGGCTGATTGGTAAATGCTCGACGCCGATTGTATGAAACCCCTGCATGAATCTGTATGGGTGTATGACTTTTTATATCTATTGAAATTAAAGTTTGACAATGGGGATGAATATTGAATTTCCTGTAGCTAACGCTATCCGGTTTTCGGGGTTCAAAGAATGCTGAAGATGATCGCAGCCGCATTAAGTAATCAGAACAAACTTTTAAATGGATCAGAATTTTAACTGGCTGTAAACGGATTGACCCTCGTACTGACGTCAAAATGTGCACTGAATTATAATTGGTTAATTAAATTGCCCCACGCAAGTGCATCTTAACAACGGATGTGCGTAATGACTGTGACAACTGAATGTCACGAAAAACAAAACTCGGTATGAAGTAACATGCGCAAAACGTACACTCCAACACCAATGTTTTACCATTTATCAAATTCATGCCTAATGAGAAATTTTAAACTTTAGCTGGCGTACTCTTTATCAAATTCCATTGGTAACCAAAGTGTTTCAAACATATTTACAAAACACTTTTATCAGGTCTTCTAAGGAAAGAAAAAACTTCAACAATACGACGAAGAAAAGGCTAAAAATGGGCATAAGTAGTTTTTATCTGACTGGCGCCTTTCAACACAATATCTGACTGAATTTGACTTTCAACAATGGTCATTGCCACTAAATAGTTAAGTGCCCAAGACAAAAAATGGCATACAAATATTGCTTGAAAATTCCTATAATCTGCTAATATTCTCATAGCCACTCAACTGTTTCTCGTCAATATAATTTTAATTCGTCATTATCATTAAGCATTAGATTTAGAATTTATTAAATGGAATATTTTTAGCAACGAGTTATAATAAAAACTATTCTTAGACACATCTGAATTGTAGAGCTAGGACCTAGCCAGCAAATGTGCTATGAAGTGTGAGAACGTTTACTTAATGACATAAGGAAAAACCAGATAGTAATAATAAGCTACTTGAGGAGTTTTTTGGGGATACATCAAAAGTTCATTAAGGAGATGTATCTTGAAATGAGCTTGGTACAAATGTTTAGCCAATTGGTACAGTACAGCACAATGAAGAATCAACTCATTGTGCTTTACCGGGAGCTAAGGAAGTTTATGTTTAAAACATCATTACGTACGTACATTAGAAATAATAAGATATCAAATACCATTACAGTTGTAGACAACAGACCTTTCGGTATCAGTTACAAAAATATACATTGTTATTTATGGGAAAATTATGTTTGCGGTTTTACTTCCTGAATTTGACCCATTTATTGAACGTAGCTGCTCTAACCGCTACGGATGTCACTATCTCAATATTTGCGTAATGGTCAGCCATGATAAAAACATCAGATGGTGGATTGCGAAGCCGCGGGCTCTCACGCTCTCCATATGGTGAGGCGCGAGTTACGCTGTTTTACGATTCCGTCTGTTCCTGGAAGAAGTTCCCGTTCCATATCTCACAGAGGTTCATTATCATTAGTGATTCACAGCCCGGTACCACGGCTGGGACCGCCCAACCAGGACATTTCACATGCCACGGCCATGGGAACTTGTGGGAATTTATGTTCGTTACACCGAAAGAAAACAAGCATCACATGTTGCTGGATGAAATCACGGTTATTTTTAAGCGAGGATTGTTTTTATTCGCTCGCCAATTGAGGGCAATCAACGACACGTGTTCCGTTCGAGACGCTCGCCTGAGGCATCTATTGAGCTCGTTGATACTGCGTCTAGTCAAATAAATGATCATAAAACTAGCTATGAGTAGCCATTCTTATTGGGAGCACCAAATTATTCTCAATCAGAATGTTGTACCTAAACAAAATACCCGGAGTAAAACTTTTTGACTGTCCTTCATGTGGACTATCACCCAACAAGATAATATCCTAAATTCGTTCCCAGATATTTGAACGACTCCCATTACTACTATCATCTTTAGCCTCATAACATATCTGCATGTAACTCTACTTACAGAGAATTTTTATTACGCTCTCAAGCTCCAATCACAGAGATAATGGGTGCACGTTAGCTGGTCGCTGAAGGGTAATCCAATGCTTGTACCATGTGCCCACTTATCTTTTTGTCGTAAAGTTCGAAAACATTCTGAGAATTGAATTATATCTGACGTTCACAAGTTTTTGGCGTTGATTGTTGTAATGATTGTGACCTACTTCGATTGGTCTGAGTCACGCTAAACTAGGTACTTGACTACTTGATTTGAAAGTGTAAACATGTCTGAATTTTCCTCTTTCGAGAAGCGTCGCTATCAAATAAGAACGTGCGCCGTATCTAATAAGATGGTAATTCCCCAGTATAAAAGCTAATTGTTTCGTTTCCATCGAACACGGCTTCTTTGAAACAGAACTAATTAACAGCGAATTGTAGGTCGGCATTGTGTCGATGGGTCAATGAAGCCTCTCTTTGTGTCGCTACTGTTTACTCTTTCAATTCATTCCCGGAGATGTTCTGTTTCTACGATCAATATACAGGTGATAAGTGTAATGTAAGCGGAGATATGTATCGCGGTAGCGTTTGATGAATATCTATTTTATGACCCTTAGACCCCAGCTAATACACACCTACGTGCCGCTCATGAATACGATTATACAATAGTAAACTTACGTTATCTCGATATATGATTTATTAGAAAACAAAAACAGGTCCCTAATCAATAAATCGGAAAAAAAACTTAAACGGTGTCGTAAAGTGAAAAAGATGTCGATAATTTTCCAAATGGCACCTCCGAAGAACTATCAAAGCAAAAACACGTTAGATTTGCTAAATATATTCGAATTCGGGATCACCAGGACCTTTTGAATAATGCATTAGACGCGTCTGGTCCATTATTAGTGACGGTGCGCGGGCGCAGGCCCTTGCCGCACGAGCTGCATATTAATGCGCTACAATTTCGTCGGTCGATGTCAAATTACAATATTTCATTTGAATGTATTTCCGAAAGATATTCCTATGATATATGCCTTGTCACATAAAAATCACGCTTAGAATAAATTATGTTTGTTCACTTCTAGCTTCCATTTTTAGGGTTCCGTACCCAAAGGGTCAAACGGGACCCTATTACTGAGACTTCGCTGTCCGTCCGTCCGTCCGTCCGTCCGTCCGTCTGTCACCAGGCTGTATCTCATGAACCGTGATAGCTAGGCAGTTGAAATTTCTACAGATTATGTATTACTGTTGCTGCTATAACAACAAATACTAAAAACAGAATAAAATAAATATTTAAGGTGGGCTCCCATACAACGAAGTGATTTTTTTTCTCGTATTATTTATAAATAATGGTACGGAACCCTTCGTGCGCGAGTCCGACTCGCACTTGGCCGGTTTTTCATGATTATAATTCTTAAATACCTCCGTATATGTACAAAATTGTACATGTTATGTTAGAGGACAATGTTTCAATCTGATGCTTTTGCTGAAGCTAATGTATACAAAATAATTGACGTTAATGCTTCGTTGATGAAGGCACGGGCCGGTTTTGACGTAATTCGAGTCTGATCATGCGAGAAAATGGGTCCAGCCATGCAAGCTCCGGACGAGACTTGAAAGTCCTGTCATCTGTCGCTGAATGTGTCGCGCACGGACAACGTAGGACATACCACCCACAGGAAGGAAGCTAACACCAATGATGCGTTACGAAAAATTTCCTTGATCGGAAAAAAAATAACTTTTTGCGTCAGCCATGTTCATGTTTACTTCATTTTTGCATCCACGGCCATTTAGGTCCATCATCGGTTCTGAGCAAAAAACAAGTGAGCGGGGACCAACCGATTATAATGTAAAAAGAGGTTCGCGGTCGTTCCATAACCGATTGCAAATGGCAACTGCCGCAGGGCCTGCTGCGCCATTTATAGCTCTTCGCAATCTCGACTCCTAAAAAAACCATGCAACAATTTTCTTCGGTGGATCGCTCCCTATCTATCGACCGTTCCGACCTTATAATTAAATGATATAATAAGTTGCCGAAAGACAATGAAAATTCGGTGTCACAAAAACTGCCAAACGCCGCGATCCCTCTTCAGAATGCCTCTACGTATCATGCGATTGTGTCTCCAGTTTTTACTTTATCTTTTGTATGGTAGACCTTTCCACCCTTTTAAATGGATCGGTTGGGTATTCAAAATGTATGTACACGCTTTACTTTATCACTACTCTGGTTTTATTACAGTTCCGAGCACATAACGAAGAGCATTGAAGAGTTAAAAGCTGGCATACGAATCCTCGTTTTAAATTGAGACTGGAATGCCATAAACTGAGGCTCAACTCATATAATAACTCGTTTTGTTTACACAACGACTTGAAGCCCATAGCCAGGCGACACAACAATGGCCGGCCACTAAGCTTATGCCGACGTCCGTTAAGATTTCGACCGATAATGGACTAAATTGGCTTGAGTTCGCTTAATAAGGTGTATTAACTTTGTATCGGTGACAATCGTGTTTCGCGTTTGCGGCGTCATGAAAAGATTTTCTCGCTATATCTTACATTGAAGTTGGCGTTGTATGGGCTATTCGAACCATTTTATTTGCTCTTGCATCCGCAGAGATGCCTTCACTTCCTTTTATAATTTCATGTTAACTCAATTCCAGCCGAATGCGCTTAGGCCACGCTTGAAAAGTAGGTGTAACTTAATACCAGAACACGCGAAACGACACACGATAGTATGAACAGGACGGAGTGGATTTTGACAAGTTTTTTTCTAAAAGCTGTTAAAAATGTGCCGCTAAAAGTATTATGAAAAATGCAGTATTCATAAACTGGAGAGAAATAACTATAGCACAAGTCATTGTCTGCGCATATTATGACTAGCGGATATAATGCGCATACATAACTAGGTATGTGCATTGAAATGCGCTTACTCAGATATTATTGTATCACATTGACTTAGGCGCTTATCAAATCGAGCACGACAGCGGCGAGTACACTGGTACCTTAGTACCTACCAGTAAGATTGTATAGTCAGGGACAAGCGCTTGGATTTATGGGACTGGTCCGGTAAGCGGCTTAGCAGCTTCCACAATAAGAACGCCACGATCACCGGGGCTTTTCACACCTCCTTGTTTGGGCCGCGCGTTAGCGTTCACGCCTTGTGTGTATCTACCCCTAAAGTTCGCGCCTTGCCTTTACATATCATGTATTCATTATGTAAAAGCATTTTTTTATTTTTATTTGAGGTGGTCATCGCTGCGCTTTTACACCTTTTGAATCCTGCGGCGGCATATTTTGTACGCACTGTAAAACATTCGGGAAAGTTCTTGGAAGGGTATTTTGACGAGTGTGTGGTATGTCTCGCTAATGTCACTACATCGTTCGTGTGACGTTTAAGTGTAGCAGAAGCGGCGAAAGTAGAGTCACATGACCTCAAACAGGAGCCAATTAATTAACGTTTACTGAGCTTCGTTATACTATTTGAGGTTCTGCTACTAAATGAGTTTTTATAAAACAGCCATTATGTATGTTGTAGATCAACGAGTTTAGTATAGTGGACTCTGGTTTAATCGAGCACCAGCAGGCGCTGGTTGACAAAGACTGCGTATTTTGTATGCAAACTATATGTATGTGGACAACAATTCAGTTCTACCAAACGACTCCAAAGTTAGAAAGATGCGTTTTTATGCTGCGCAACGCAACTCGTAACGCAAATGTGGGTTAACTAGTGAGATCGGTTTCTCTCATGGTGAGACTGACCTTTCATCAAGACATCAATCAGATGATTATTATCAGATGATACGAAAGTACCCGCGATTATGGACTATTAACAATTGCGAGTTTAGAACGTTTTTGTTCTTCAAATGTACATAATGATGACGGTACAACACATGCCTTCTCCAAATGTTCACGTAACAATATGTGGATGATAAATAGAGAGATCGATGTGTACGAGATTGACCTTTCAACGAGTCATCAATCAGATGCTAGATCACAAAGAGTGTCGATGCTGCGTCCTGCGTGACTCCGGGTCGTGATAATCGTGAGCGGCCGCTATTGTTCAAGTGAAAGTTTACGTTGCGCTTGCGACGACGACCGACGTTACGAGCCTTTTGCGTGTTACCAGAACATCTTTATACAAGATGTCAATAATTTGTACAAATGAATGGCTCACAAATCAGATACTGGCTGTGTATAAAATATAAGTCATACTTTATAATCAATTTTTCCTGCTGCTATAGCTGACTTAGTCAACAACGCCCAGTATTTCGGAAGATATAAAAGCAGATTAAGAACAGACTGGGAACAAACGCAGAATAATTGCACAAAGCTCACTTTTGAACAATAAACGATAGACAATACCAAGATCATGTTCCTTGACGACACGGCCCTTTATAATATCAGCGACAAGTAATATCTCCATCATCGTGGATGTAATTGCCAGAGGTTTTATAGTCAAGTTAATCAAAATTGCATTACGTCTCGTTTCGTCACGGGCCCTCGCCGACAATCGGCCGCAAAAAAGTGGCATTCATTTGACATACCCGAGTATCGCTATTGCAATTCTTGATGATTGATGGGACAATTTATGGAGACTGAAGCGATGATGAGGTGCACGTATACGCTTTCTTGTCGCCTGACGTACTTAATGCGTACAAGCGTGCCGTTGTCTGCTGCTAAATAAAATACGGACAAAAGAACTTAATCGAAATCTGTCTAGTCGGGAATGAGCTGCTTTTATATGCCCGAACATGTCTCAGGTCAGCACCGATCTCTGATAATTTTCTTGTAGAACAATAAAATTAAGACCTTGCAAGCTGGTACAAGTAAGACGTCGAAGCTCTACTATCATTATTATGATGATGGCAGCGCGATAGTGCACCTGCGTGACATCACAATAGAACATTATCGAGTGTTTACAGTTAATATTTAGATATATCCAATAGCCGTCCGGGCGTGGGCGGTTCGGCTGGCGTCTAACGAGTTATGTAAACACGCCGCGAGAGGTGACCACTGAGCCACATAGCTCATGGCTCATGTGGCTATATGAGCAGCGAGCACGCGCACACGCCCGCCGCCGACCAAACTACTCCAAGTAGCCATGTACCACTGTCAAGGGTGAGGTGTCATTTCCAAGATGTTTAGAAAGCGAACACATTGTGTGTCGACGTCACTATGTACTAAACATTGTTGGAATTATCGGGTGAACATCCTGTTCAATATTGGAAATATCCACAAGATGGGGAAGATCTAGTGGAAATTTTAGAGAAATCGCAATATTATCATGCCGAATGTTTTATGGACAACGAAAAATTTTAAATAATGTGATACTATTTGCACAAAAATAACAATATTTTTGGACAATAGATAAGAAAATAAAGCACTGAAAGAATGTTTGCGTAGGATGTGGACGAGCGAGGTGGCGGTGGCGCGCGCGCGGTCAAAATATTTTATTTGCTCGCGCACCCCGGACAAAGGCCTGTTTGTGGTTCACCATTGTGTTGGGGTTTAGTGGCTTCTAAACAACTCCACGTACGGTACGTGCCAACGCACTGAACATTATGTCCCACCACGCAACAAATATGCAGCCATACCATTCGCTTAGCCATGAATATCTCTTCATAATTAATATTGGAAACTTCTAAATTATAATGATTAAATTGTACGATTTCTACAGCTATTAAATAAATAACTAGTAAATACCGCTAGCAATTTAGATATAATCTAAGTTATAGGTAGAGCGAGATAAAATCATTATTGCTGATCGAATCATCGGCGGTTTCTAATTTGATTCGCGGTGCAATATTCAATTTTTATGTTCTAAATAGTGATCTAGTAAAACTTTTTACTATTGAAGTTCATTAAACTTGGCTCGAGGCATTGCTGAATCAATACTGCATGAAATAAGATATTGTTTGCAGAACACTCTGAGGCCACCGCTACTCGGTACTCCGGCGTTATGTCTAAATCATAATATTTTCCTTTCCGAGTCGAACAAAATAACTCATGGAATTGTACCATCTGAGGAGTTCGGACAAGGTACCGTTTTTATGACAAGTATATCGAGCCATAAGCGCGAGCTTCGAAGCTCTTATAAAAATAAATATACGTTTATATTTCAAAAGGGATCAAAGAAACGTAAGCTCTTATTGAGGCGCAGATAAAATCAATAAGGATGATACAGTTTGGTGACTGTGTATAAATAAGGTCTTATTAGATTACAGAAGTTTTAAACCAATAGGACGCAGACATTTCTGGCATACTTTGTATTAACAAATCAGAACCGCCTGGGGACATAAATCACAATTAATAAGACATTGTGTAGTTGCAAGAAAAGGATGCGAATATCTGTGTTGGCAGCCGAGCGACCGCGCCGTCATTCTCCTTAATTTACGAAGTCGGCCTTTGGTACCGCACTAATTGGGTCCTAGTTCTGACTAAGAGGACACTCAGTTTGAATGTAACACATTTGCATACCGCCAGCTTTACATACTGGCCATAGAACACTCCTCATATATTCATATTTATATAATTCAAAAGCTTTAAATGCTACAGACGAACGTTTTTCGGCTAATCAACCTTTTATAGCTTTATAGCCGTTTAGTCTTACCTGCGCTTTGGGTTTATTGGACGTGAACTTTTAGGTTTGTTTCTAAGCATTTGTTAAACAAATTAACAAAATGAAAATGTTTCGGAAATATATTCGGATAGATGTCTAAATTATCTCCTTATTTATAGCTATCAATTAATTCTGAGTGAGGCGGCGGCGAATGGTCATTAGTGGTAATTACATAGGCAAATAACAGAAATATGACACCAAATGAACCTCTACATCTTACTAAGTACTTCTTAGATTGCGTGCGCCAGTAAGTAATTTATGTTTTCTGTTTCCAGACGTTGGCGTTGTAAAACTTTGTACTGTAACCGTTGCGACAATACCGTGAATTTAAATAAACGGTCCAATCTATTCAGGTTACGACATTGTTCCTTTCCCTTCTCCTTGTTCCGACTGCCTGTCGATATAATCGCAGGTCTGATTCCGTAGATATTGGATACCCTATAAAGCGGTGTGGGTAGTTAGAATAGTTAGAAATGTAGACGTATTTAAATGAGATCGGTAAATCAAATGGAATAATACGAGTGGCGAAGCGGCGCGTGCCACAAGGCCGGTCAAGTGAAGGAGTCAGATATCCTGGCGGTCTCACTCGCGCACGCGCAACGCCGACGCACGCTCTATAAGGCCTGCCAAGTATTATGATTACTCTTTAATGGAGATTTGACCTGTTTGGCAAGCCGTACGCGTTCGTCATTGCTGTCGTTACACCATATCGAAGCACGTGGCTCTGTAAGGCAGTGCATACGAGATACGACACCGGACACCGCTATGACTTTATTCAAATCACCGCCAGATAAAAAATATCCGCGCCATATAAAGATAGATGGCGGCGCAATTTGAATGACGTATTTGGTGAGATGGCAAAATTTGGCGTTCATTTAAAGTACTACACATCTTGATGTTATTTGGGGCAATTAAAATGTAGCAATATGTATGCAAGAGTCCGTAATTGCAGACGTCCTTTTTAATTGGATTTCGTTGAAATACGTGGGTGCATAAAGCAGTTGTTGGCGGTTAGCTGTACAAAAGTGTGCCGGCGCGCCGCATTCGTATTCTTAGTCATAAAATAATACTTACAAGTTTAGCAGGATCGCATTGGCAATAGCCGGGGGCGTTCTGTCTTGGCTCGGGTCCACCGTTAAATAATAACAAGCATGTATACGTAGTTCCACGGGCTATAAATTGCTGGCTGCCTCCGGGCACTGGGCACGCAATACCAATGCGGAAAATATTATGGTGTTCTGTATAGCTAGAGCGGGTACGGGTTTGCCAGCGGCTATGTGAAGCCTACTATTGTTGGTGCTCTGTAGTTGTCAAGCCAGTCGCTTGGACGGTTACGTAGTGGAATACTTAGCTTGAGCCTAGCTATTGTGCCTTTGTTTATGTGCTGGACTTATTCTCCGCAATTGTTCTTTGTATTTTGTTAGTCTATCAGTATAATAAGATATGATTTTCTCGTCTTTGAAACAACTTTTCCGACTACAATCATGCGTTCTTCGATCGCCTTGATTTTTTTATCTCAACTGAAACCTCTCCCTTTACAATCTTCTCAATCGAGGGTTGATAACAAAAAAGGTGTATTAAATAGAAAAAGCGATACATTAATGAAGCCGGAGCGTGCGGCTTCCCTTCCAGGTGGTCGAACATTCTGTCTCGGCACATTCCGTCGCATTGTGACCACGGAACGACCACACCGCCCCACCGCATTACATAGCACTTATTGAAAACGAAACACTTTGGACACGGGACAACGTTTTTGTTCCCGACCACAAACTTGGTGAAGCTGGTGATCTATGAAACAAGTTCAATCGTTAATCAACTAACTGGGAAGTGTCCACTTTTCTTTTTATTACTTGTAATGTAAGTCTCGTGTCTTTGAACCGCGGCTTCTTTTTTTTCTGTTTAAACTTCCTTTACGCACGTGATCTCTAGTTTTTCTTATCGTCAATAAATTTTTCTTATCGTCAGTTATTTTATGATGATAACTTACACGACAGTGCAATTCCCGCATTTCACTCGAGCGCTGAAAAGTTGAGTCGTTGATGTCTTTTGTATGGGCTGAAAGTTTTCTTCACAATCATAAGCTTTCTTTTGAAAACTATAATTAATGATGGCAATTATTTACCAGTTTACTGGTTGTAGGTAAATAATTAAAAGCTCTTCTTTTTCCTAGCAATAATTGCTGAATGCTTGTCGTAATTAAACACGATGCGTCTGCGCAAATTAAACTTGTGAAAGCGTAAAAGAAAGTTTTATTACGCAACTAATCCTTAGATCCTTTAGCGTCTAATTGAATGTTAAAAAGATAGAAAGTGCAACAAACGAAATAAATAGGGCAATGAAATTGTAAGTGAGTGACTTTAGTATTCAGTTGGCAAACCGCAAGAGTGTTTCACACGAGTTCACACGACTCCTTGCGTATTCCACTGGCGTGCGCGCGTGAGAATCTTGCCCCAAAATATGCGGGTTTGTGGACTCCCTAATCTATTAAAATATTATCAGCGAGTACGAGCTTTTGATATGACGAGAAAGATGATATCTCCGATGGGAAAGCAATTCGTTCCAATTGTAGATTGTCGATTGTTTTTTGGTCCTGGTTAAATTAAATTCGAACAAGATACAGTGTTTTTTTATGTGTTTTGTTTGTCCAAGATATAATATGTTGCTTGTGTTTTTAGTTATTTAGCCCTCTGTATTTTAAGTATTTACTTTACCGAACTTATGTATATTATGTATTTTTAATTAATCTTCCTCCCAGATTTAAAGTAGCTAATTACAACATTTCCTAGTACTGTAACTTCTACTTTAATTAAATAATTTACATTTTAACTTGCTTATTAATAAGAAAACGTCTCATAATACCGTCATGCTGCTATTAAGGGTAAATACATAAGATAAAACCACTACTTTATTGGTCCACAATCAGACCGTTAGCAGTTTCTAGATTTGCAACGATATGCAATAACTGGACTAGTTCCAAGTGTTCGGCCATAAATATGGACCTTTCCAACATTTACATAAGAACGAGTCTACAATCAATTCGAATAATTTCGTAACTAGAGTTCCGTTCTTATACATGTTTTATTACTCGACTAGATTTTGCCCGCGGCTTCGGTTGCGTTAAACTCAATTTGTTTTTGTTATCATGCAATTTTATCTCTGTACTAAATGTCATCAAAGTTCGTCCAGCCGTTCCACCGCGAAGGAGTAATAAACATACATCATCACCAGCCTATAATGTTCCCACTGCTTGGACACAGGCCTCCTCTCAATGAGAGGGAGTGCTCTGTAATCCACCACGCGGGCCTAGTTCGTGTTGGTAGATGTCACATGTCTTCGATTTTTTAGTTCTAGGACATCCCGTTTTCCTCATGATGTTTTCCTTCACCGTCTTTGAGGGCAGCGGTGATGAAATAAATTACACAAAGTTATGCGCCTACCTGGGTTCGAACCCGCGCCTTACTGCTCGTAAGTCGGGGCTGCCACCACTGGGCCACCGCTGCTGTCCAACAAACATACATGAAAACTTTTGCATTTTTAATAGTAGTGTTAACACCTGACGTACGTATTAACACCAGTCGATACATCGAAAGTTGTTTTTAAAATTGTACAAGTTATCTCCATAGCAATTACTGTGATGTAAGTAATTACCGGTAGTATATTAATCTATTAGAAGTTTTACTGTCTTGTATATCAATTGGTATATTTAAATATAAATGGTCAAGGCCGAGAGAACAGGCTTACGAAGTAATAACAACTTTTAGTTTATAGTTATACCTATTAGAATAATTAAGAATTGATTGATTGATTATTCTAATTCATGTTTAATTAACAAATCGGTGTCTACATTTTATTATAACCAAAAATATAAACGCATATAAAAATTGTCTATGATCTGGCTTTAATAATAAACTTTTATGTTTGGATACTTTAAGAGGTACCTACACTCAAAAGGATACATAAACCGATAGTCACATTACGTTACTTAAGAGGTATTAAAATTAAAACTACGATGTTTATTTATAGGCGTGTAAAAAACACATTATAATCCTGGGCGTAACGTATACACGGCGACACCATTAAGCCATACATTTCCAGTATAAAAGGCCTCGCTTTGTATAGATTTCCCGTACAATAAAAGATCCGCATACACTGGTTTCATATAGCTTGAATGGTCGCCGTACGTTCCACATAACGCTATAAGTTATGGCCGCTTAACTCCAAGTAATCGGATGAGACAAACATGTGGACAACACATACGAAAGCTTTGTTGTACGGTGTACCCTTTACTTTGAACCAGCAATAAATCTCTGCCCAAATTTTAAATTCTTGTAATAAACAACCACAAGATTTATGTTACAGCAATGGCACATTTGTACGTTTATTGTAGTTGTCGGCAAGGCTGTAATCCTCGTAAGTACTTTTGTTGCTACTGGCAATCGTCATTCTTCATCCAGTGCAGTTTTTGGGTGAAGTAAGAAGACAGACTGAATATTAGATTTTTAACATGAAGGGACTGAAATTCCATCACATCCAAATTAACGAGGGGTTGCTAAAAAGCCCTACGAATGTTCCAAATCTTATTTTTTGTTATGTCGTTAATATTATCACATTTAAACTAGAAAAATCCTCATCCTCAATGCATTTGTGATATCGGAAGACTTTTGTTGCTGAATAATATGTTTTATCCATGACCCGAATTTCATGTGAAAAAAATATTCTTGGGAGTATTTCCCCGTCTGGCGGTATATGGCGTCGCATAATTGACAGACTGACAGCCAGACGTGTTGACTGACCGTCCGAAACGTCACGCTGACAAGTGTGACAACTGTCACAGCTGTCAGTCGTCAGATAAAGTCGTGTGAACTGCGCTTATCTGCGCAGGCGACTGATCACGCGCGAGATAGAAATTGATAGAATCCTACCTTGTGGGAACTGTTTGATGTCAGGTGATTTAGATTGATTGAAATCCCAGGTCCCAAAAGGTTTTGCAAATACGAGTAATAAGTACGTCACCGAAGTCACCATGACTTCGGTGACTTACCTTACCAGGCCTTTTACTGTACCAAAACCTTGTACATACTGTTCCCTGACAGCTTTTTGCCTTAAAGTTCAAAATCTGAAAAAAACGAGGTCTTAAAAAAAGCTCTATTAAATGTTCGACTTTATCCCAAATCCTCAACACCATTAATTCGGGTATCGAACGATACGTGTGTGATCCCAGCACTATTTACAATTCACAGGTAATCAATCCTTATCAGGACTTTTATGACGAGCTAGCCATAATGTCGGGATAGTTTATTTTATATAGATCATCGCTAATCAATTCCCACGATTCGCACGCTCATGTGAAAGTATTGGTATCGTGTTGAAATCCCTATCTTTTATCGATATGTTTTCCCATGCCAACTATTCATGCAACAACCTTTTTTGACGTTTATTTGCGTACTATGTTATCGGTATATCGATTTAATCTCGTGTAATATGTATTTATGTTTGGTATTTAGAGCTGTTTGGAGATTGTTGACACGTAACAGGTGTATTTTATGAATCAAAAGGTTTTAATTACTTAATCAAAGTTTGCACTATATTCGGTAAATATTAAAAGTACCTAGCTATCTATTTCTGTATTCAATAAACGATGTTTCAATTAAGTTTGAAAGTCTCTATCAATTACAAACTTCCATTAAAACGTCAGAACAGCCATAGTCTAACGATCTTTATTTGAAATCAATTCCTGATGCTAAAAAATATTCATGAATCCGTAAACGCAGATACAATCGTAGCCAATCAAATATGATATAGTATCACGTCGTCACGAAACACTGAATATTTAATATTATATTATTTAAATAAGCTAGGACTGCATCTAGCGACACGCACAAAGAATGAGAAATGTGGACCCTGAGGGTCCGTATAATTGCGTGCTTTCCAAATTACATGTAATTGGAACTGTGTTTTACTGAGCTCGCGTGTTTTTGTCTCTTAAATTATATTTTTTTTTTCTTTTATTTGCCTTGTTATAAAATTGCAGCAGTTTTATAATTAATGTCAAGTAAGGACATTTATCATGTAGGCATTCGCGATTTAATTTCACGGTTAGAACTTTAGATCAGCAGATACGTCGAGTGGGTACTATGTTCCTGAATGGTAGCTACTTAGCTAGTCTTTATGTTGAGCTGAGCAGAGGTCAGCATGTTTTGAATAAAACAGATTATTTACAATTTTTGTCAGCATGTGCTCACATGTGCTGCGCGGGCGCGGGCGCCGGTCGATAGCGACAGTGACGTCGGTGGCGCCGCCCGCACATGCGCACTCAGCCTAATTCATGGCCAAACCTCAACTGACGTCTGACACTCAAGTATTGTAGACAAAAAATGATTTCATGCCACCCTACACGATTTATTGGTGACACTTGTCCTAATAAAACTAATTTGGAGCGGACACGCCGTATTATTGATTGGCAAGTTTCTTGCAAATGTTCCTAAATTGGAGTTTTATATAAAAAATTAAATTAATTATTCCTACATAGATGTCAGGCAGTTTAATCGTAAGCAGTTTTTGTGCCATACTGGTTTTCAACATGCCTTTTTCTTCATTAGGTTTTCTAAGTTTTCTTACGAGTAAGGTAATTAGCAAGGATTGGTGTTTCTTGCAACTTCACAATACATTAAGCAGCAATAGCCTATTGACCAGCAGGTTTGACCGTCAGACAAGCATGTCAAAGGTCTCGACTCGAGTTCGAACCGAAGTCACCTTTGATTTTAAGGATTCATCTGCGAATTGTATTGTAGAGACCAAAAAAAGCAACTTACAACAAAAAGTACTACAGCGCCGTCCATGACAAAACTGAAGAACTAAATTATGATCTGCATCTCGCAAGCCAAGTTATCCTCGACTTAAGAGTATATAGGAAAATCCTACTACAACTGTTGGGCAGTTACCCACCAGACACTACACATGTCTGGTCGGAGGATCCTCCCTTTTCTAAGGAGTATCGAGGAACTTTACACCCTGTTCCTCGTACTCGTAAAGTATATTTATGATTACTTGATTTGGTGATGGAAAACATCGTGAGGAAACTAAACCAGCATGCCTGCGAGATATTTTTCTGGATGTCATGTAAAGAGCTGAGACAGAGGCCCACGGGTCGCATACAAACTTTGAAACTAGGTTAGACAATCACCTCACGACAAAAAAAATATATTTCTGAAACTTAAATTAGTTACTATCAGCAATACAGTTGCCCAACAAAAATGTTTGTACCTATCAACCACCGTTCAGTAGCAAAAAATTGTATCATCAAAAATTTATGACTCCAAACATTTTATGATGACGCTAACTTGTGCATAATTTGTGCTTGTTCGTGCTTATGTCACAAACACGATCGTACATAACACCAGTCGCTAGTTCAAGTCATACATGCAGTAATAAGTGGTCACGCTTCTATGTAACACCATGTACTTGCTATTTACTGTGTGTGGAGCATGCTGTATGTCGTATCGTGCTGTTTATAGAGCCAGTTAGAGCCACTGATTGGACGAGATGACTGTACTTCTTGTATGGCAGTAGAATGTTTGCTAATAGTATGTAATGACTTGTAAATGAGGCGAGTAGTTAGCGGTACCTAACTTACATAATTTGCTGGTAAAGTTGTCATGAGGTGCCTTTTTCTGGGGTTTCGTTTACATGTCTTGTGTTTCTTAAAAAGGTCTAAAGGATCTAAACCTTCCGGAGACCGACAATAACACTATTCGTACATTGTTATTCAAAGTCGCACCATAATATCCATTTCAATTCTGTTTATCGCCATCAATTGATTTACAAGGTGCAGAATAGCAATTACCTCCGTATTTCTTAGCAGCTGACAGAGGGGCGCCCCACAGTGGAACGAATGTATGGGAGCGGTTGGACGTAGACATGTCCGAAAAATAAGAGTAAAATTATGCCAAACTAATGATGCCATCTTATTCGATTACTTAATGCCTTCATAACTTGTGGTGATGAATTTCTTCATAACTCCCATATTTCGGGAGTAATTTGAGAAAATGTGAAATTTTACTATGAAAATGAGTGTATCGAGCTCTCTCCCTCCTGATTCCGGGCTTGTTTCAAGTAGCGGTCTCTAATATCGTAATGCTATTACTAAGAGCTATATTTAATACTAAGACACATAGTGCGCCAAATGTGCACTTTCTGGGATAAAAGGAAATGAAAATTAAAAAAAAAAAAACGTTTTTTCCCCATTTGTATTTACTTTAAACCGCAGACAGACTTATTAAGAGGTCTATAAATATATTATATACATATACAGAAATATATATTAACAAAAATATTCACAAGAACTGATGAGAGTATGACTTTTAAGTAAGTTGATAATAAATTACCTAGTTTCATTAAAAGTACAATAAATAATTAAGATGTAAGCTCTAATTTACTAAGTTACACATTTTAAAACAATAACATCATTTAATTATCTTCGTCATCATCATCATCATCAATTAATTCAAATTCAGAATCGATGTCCGCTAAATCATTTATGTTAACAAATTCGATATCACTTTTCTCAGAATCCGTAAGCTCATAAAATTCCTTAAAAGAAGATTTTTTTACAAACTTATTTCCTTTTGGACGGATACTTGTAACAAGTGGATCAGAAGACAGTAAAAGATTGTGCATAATATCTTCATTGCATGAGATACTGCTATGCTTTCGAGAATGCCCCTCTCTATATTTTCTAAAATCTTTATTTCTAGCCTCAGATGCCTCTTCGGATAGAAAACCAATGGGCACAATTGACATGTTCTGAACTATGTCTGGCCCATGCATTAAAATTGTATGAAGTGAAGAAGGCATATAATACCATGGGTATAACTCCACGTAAAGCTTAGCAGTATCAAAGCAGAACTCTCGGAATTTAGTTACGTTGATCTTCTCTCCTGATGAAATACACTGCAAGATCACACAGATTTTTCTTAAAAGCATAGCATCTATTCCGGTCAGTTCAGCAGATTTAGTGTAGTTTTCAAAAAATCTCCTTGCCGAGTTGCCATTGTTGGTGGATCCACTGCCTTGTTTCACAACATCGAGAAGTAAGCCCGTTTCTCTTCTTACAGCCTCTTGAACTCTTTTCTTCCTGTCATCAACTTGCCTTTTTGCTATATCACCCCTTACTTGCCATGATTTTATGTCTAATTTGTAGGAAATGTGTAATAAGCATTCCATTGAGCGAATCCAAGCGTGAAGGGTGCTTAAGCTATATTTATACATGTCCTCGTTTGCGTGTTTATCTTTGATTAACTCTAAATTATTCATTTCTTTAGGACAAGCCTTGCATATGTCACACACTGAAGCTGCTGTATTGGATATAATGGAATGAATTTTACCATCAATCATTGTCAACAGCAGTTGGTGTTTGACACTAATTCCATCAGTGATGGTGGATGGAGTTAAGGCTTCAATCTCTGCTTCGATTTCAGCCATCTCTCTCTGCACATTTTCTTTGGTTTCCTTTATAAACTTAAACAATATTGGCCGGCAAAATGAAGTGGAAGATGGTCGCTCGTTTTCCCAAATTGTTACACCTTTTGAGACGAGCCGCAGTGGTACAAGACTAATCATAAAATTACTAGCAAGATCGATTTGCTCATCTTCACTCGTCCTTTGATGATAAATGCTTTGGCTAGATGATCCGTCAAAACCCCATTTGCTGGTCAATACGAGCTGTTGATTGGGATCAACAGGGGTTTCTAACGACCTAATAAGTCTTCTTGAGGTTAAATCCATCAAGGCTTGTAATTTGATTTTTGCAGAGCTCTCTGTAACTGTGAGATCTTCTTTGGCCGGATAGCACTTAATTTTTTCTTTAACCAACATGTAGTAACTCGGGTATTGAAGAGCTCCTTCTTGAGTGTTGAAATCCCGAAGAGTGTTATAGCGCCATTTCGATAAGTTCATCGATACATAAAGAGCCAATGCCTTCAAAGGGGATATTTCCCGTACCTGAATTGATTTACCTTCAATGAAGGCTTTGATTTTTGAGGCCTCTTCTGGATTCTCCGTCAAGTATTTCATAACATAAGCTGTATCGCTTTGTCCTGCCTTTTGAAGCGCCCTTTCGGCCGAAAACATAATTTCAGCGCTGCTACTGCTGCATGAAAGACTATCTTCAGTGCGTCTTCTTTTTTGCCGGTTACTAAGGTCCTCAAAAGATTTACGAGGACTAGGATGTGTACAAGTTGAAGCATCAGATTTAGCAGGAGAAATTATGGGCTCGATGACGTCACTTATATTTTCTGTAGAAGGTTCCATATTTTCATTCTGTAATTCCGGCCATTGAATTGCAGCCTGTAGCCAAATCTCATGTTTCTTCCGAAACTTATCTGTGCTTCTTCCAGACTGTGTCCATTTTGCATAAATGCGGTAGCAAAATCGACGACACCAGTCTTTTAAACTTGTTTCAGCACTTTCACATAACTGAACACAACTGTTATCTTTTAAAACACTGAACAAATAGTTAAAGTCTCGTAAATCTTTATGTGCGCGTGCGCATAAAGCAACGTGAATATCAAGATTTGTATTAAAATTTGGAAAATACATTGCGAGATTAGCTTGGATACAACGAGGTGTAAATCAACACTGATTTTAAAGTTACTAATAGTGACCTATTTATATAAAATCCAGGTATCCCAGGTATCCTTTGTTAAATATTGCAAGGTAATTAGTTATTGTGATAATTAGTAAATGATGCATGCTAAATTAGTGTATTAAGAGCCATTTAGTAATTAAATAATAGCAATGTTCTTATCAGTAATCATTAGTGCATCAGTTTTATATGTAAACCTTAAGTCCCTAATTATATATCCTAATTAGCTATCCTAATTAGCTTATATCTTCTCTAATTGGCTGCTCAGAAATGTTATTGTAATAAGGTAAACCTTTAGAAAAACGGTTTTAATCAACAAAATAAACAAAAAATAAAAAAATTGTGTTATAAAATAAACATCACTCTTTATCCCAGAAAGTGCACATTTGGCGCACTATGTGTCTTAGTATTAAATATAGCTCTTAGTATTAGCATTATGATATTAGAGACCGCTACTTGAAACAAGCCCGGAATCAGGAGGGAGAGAGCTCGATACACTCATTTTCATAGTAAAATTTCACATTTTCTCAAATTACTCCCGAAATATGGGAGTTATGAAGAAATTCATCACCACAAGTTATGAAGGCATTAAGTAATCGAATAAGATGGCATCATTAGTTTGGCATAATTTTACTCTTTTTTTTCGGACATGTCTACGTCCAACCGCTCCCATACATTCGTTCCACTGTGCGCCCACGCGCCCCGCACGAGTTCTGCTCTATTATACAATCAGGACGAATCAGCACATGTGACACACTGCCACACGGACACTCACCACGCACGCCGGCCACGGAGGTCAGCTCACTCACCCATCCAAGGCTAGCTCAATACCAACATAATTATCCCATTATAATACTCAACCAACAATCTAAAGAGTACAAATCTTTTTGATCAACGTACCTATAGTGCTCGCTGATTCGACATTACGCATCAGACAATTTCCTAGGTCTGCCCACGTCAATTACACTATTTTACACTAGATCGTGGCTGGCACGTCATTATTCTGATTGTTTCCTGGCAATTCTCGTTGTAAGAGTCTATAGATGCAAGCAGTAATTTAGTAAATAGCAATTGAAAAAAATTGCCGCGCAAAAGATTCACGTAGCGAAATAACGACGGCTTATAATAAAATTTTGAAATTGATTCGATGAGATTGTAAGCGATTGTCGCGGGCAGTACAAAAATGTTGCGTTCTCATTTTAATCGTGCGTAGCCGAAGGCGAGGCGAGTTTCTCTCGATGATCAATAGAGCTGGTCGCGGGCATTGTATCGAATGTATCGCTCGTACGTATCGTATATGAATACAATAGCACGCACGTGCTGTCGCCCGCGGCGTCCGCCCCTACCATTGTCCAGCCAGCTATTGTTTCACGGAAATCCTCCGTACATGTCTTGACACTCACAGTAATAGCCTATTTTGATAATATTACCATGTGTGATGATTAGTCATCGCAGGTAATAAAATACAGGATAATGTTGAAGAGGATATGACTATAAAATTTATTGTCTCAACTGGTGGACATCGTGACAAAGATATTATAGTAATACGAGATTCCGATCATAAACACATTTTTGTCGATGGTCAATATTATAATTGTCAGGTAACAATGCAAGGGCTTTTGTTCTTGATTTATTAATCTTTTTCTCTTCCCCTTTCACATATTTCATACTTAGTAAAATTATTACTAAGTTTTGTCACTCGGCGTCATTAACTTCTACTTCATCTTCATTAGCAAAGAGCTCTTTAGAACGCAGGGCATTTGCATTCATATACAAGATGTATTAGTTACAATTTTTTTTTGTTTGTCCAATCCAACTTGGCTTAGACAATACCAAGTACATTTGAATACAATAACGAGCAACACACTCGCCATCTATTAGGCAAGTCACAATGTGGTTAGACAACTAGATCACGGAACTGCCTTGCTTGTTTAGCCGTTCCTACAATCGCCGCATGCTCGACTATGACCTACAAACTAAAAAACCTCCGACTACCACCTCCTTTGTGTGCGAGCGCATTCAATTCTTATAAGATTTTGAACGCGCATGTGCGGGTTAGCTTAAAAGCTTATAAATCTTTGTTTGTGTGTATGTGTGAGGGTGGACTTGACAAGAGCGACTCGATAGCGACACAATGCTTGGCGTATTACCATATTGTAAGAGCCGGCAGTAAAACTTGTTTTATGTTAGTGCAACGTATCTAGAGCTTTACATATAGCTTTTTTAATATTGAAGTAAATTGGTGCTAACATTTTTATGACGAGCTAAAATATGAATCAAAGCTTTTATCTTTCATTGCAGCCTTTCAATTTTCTATTTCATTTGAATTGCGGTGGACCGCAGTACTTTTATAATGAAATATTTAAGTAAGTACGAATAGTACAATAACGGAATTTACGTCGGTTTCGTATACAATTTGTATCTATACGGCAACAATAGTCGGCGCGTGGGCCGGCAGGCTGCGCGGGCTCGGCCCGCAGGGCTGCTAGAACTAACTGTAACACTTTCATATTATCTACTTACTATAAATAATCGCCATGGTTTATAGTTACTGTTAAGATATGAATAAATATTCTAGTTAGATTGTGAATAGCGAACTAGGATTTATCTTGCAGTCATGTACAAGTTGAATACGGCCCTAAATTGTTTTGGAAGGACCGCTGGGTCTTTCTAACAACTTTTTTTTTTTAACCATAATTCCATTAATAAAAAATAATACCTTCTCTATTTGAAAGTTTTCCACGTAGGGAAAGTTTATAGCCGTCTTAGTACAGCCCTACAAACAACGGAGGTTGAACGCACGAGACATTGTTATCTCTCGCCAGGTTTGGGCGAGAATAAATAAAACTCTTCGTAGAAAACACACATTTATTTTATTATTCTGTCGAGGCTCTTGTAATGTCGCGATAACGCTTTATGGGACCTGTTATCGTGCACTAACGAACTTTCACAAATACATAAGAATTACGACAAAAGTTATAGGACCATAAAAATTGTATAGAAAACGTAAATTGGACCTCGCACCGTTACAAAATTAACTGCCAATTTTTATGATATTTGGAAAAAGACAATATGTTTCGATATTTTATATACCTAGCTATAAACTGTCGATTTTGCATAACCAGTCTGATTGTTAGGTTTTTTCTTCTAATAGTGAATCCTAATGGAATGGTAATTCTTAACGTATTTCTACTTGATTTGCCATATTAACACGAATGCGATAAAATTTGAAATTTATTACTTGGTAATAATCTTTTATGAAGAATTATAAAAGGCTTTTGAACATAATTTTTATTTAAAGTTGTAAAACATTTATAATATAGCAACTATAGAAATCCTCTTCATATGCCGAAAATAGGAGACATTAACTACGGGATTCCGGTTCTCCGTCGATCAAATTATACTATGTATAGTATATCTACCTATAGTAATTCTACGTACATAAATATCAATAATTTTAATCGATAAACAAATCAAAATTAATTGACCTCAGATCATTTCAACTGTTTCTAAAATTGATTAAATTTTCATATTGCAATGCCCACACATCACTCGGGTCTTGTGCCAGAGAATAAAATAACATAAACACTAATTGGACTCCGCGCGTGACTCCATTTTAGCCGTAATTCTTTAGACTTTTTATGAATGCGATAGATAGATATAAAACTATATTGTCTGACAGAGAGGGATGTAGTTGGTAGGGTGACGTTGAGGTACATTAGCAGCTTTTAGGTCGGTATCGGCGCCCGCGTCATTTGCGTGGTAATGGACCGGGATTGCCTCAATTTGAATCTGCCGACCGTCATCTTTTTGTACACTTTGCTGGTTAATGGATCACGGTTACTGTACTGTCTGTCTTGTTGTTTTGTGCACTCGTAATAAAAATACTGCACTTTATGAATATGAATCGTGTTTAAATATTGATTTACTGTACGGAATGGAATATGCTGCATAACACAAATATCTATCTTGTCGTTTTTATAATTTTATGTTCACAGCATTCTACATCAAAGTGGGTTTGTTTATTTATTCCAAATATTCGTGTCATAATAAACATTTGATTATGTTCCAATGGTTTTAAAAGTAAAACCTGCCGCGGTCCGTTCTTGTTGCAGTTAACACCCCTCGGCACAGATTTTTTGTGTTTCTGTTTGGAAACAGGAAAAAAATCTATGCGGTTTTTATATAAGGATTGTTTTTGTGTGTTTGTCTTAGCGCGTCGATAACGTAGGCGACAGGGTTCCAACACTCGGTAGTTTTTAGTTTTACATTATTTAACAAGCTTTAGGCCGGGTAATTTACTTGAGCAATTAACGTTGCACGCCTGTTAGACTTTAGAATGTACGATTAAAACTGAAACCGTTCGTTGGGTAAACTAGGCAACCATAAAACACCCAAATGTCTGCATAAATCACTGCCAGGGGCGACTTTGACTGTAATTTCTAAGCAAAATAACGTTCAATTAAAATACTGCTATAAATACACCTACATAGCTTAATGATTCGGTTTTTAATTACAGTTGGCCATTCGAATCTATTTACACAAATTGCTCGGCACTTTGGCAGATCAAATAATATTAATCAAGCAAGACGACGTAACTACATCAAAGCTTGAAGTTTAAGGATCAGGTAGGAAACCCTTCTTGTGTTAAAAGGTTGTTAACCCCCGTAGACTGGGGTGCACTACCTTCACGTGTTCGTCGCGACAGGCAGGGGTGGCCACATGATCCCGCAGTCCCACTTGTTGCTATTAGTTAGTAATTTACAACACATATTTTTCATCATTGGCCCATTAGCGGGGATTTGGGAAGTCTCCTGATGACGTGAAAGTAGGATATGACGCGACAGAATTCCCCATTGCCGTCATCCCGTGATCCGGGGCTAATAAAAGAAAATCGATGCGTTGTCAGCCGAGATCGAGCGCCGCCTGATTAATGTACGCGTTGGGACACACTGCACACGAGATACATTTATATTGTGCGTAGGAGTGAGATGTATGCTGAGCAATGACCCTTTTACATGGCAGTTTTAGCGTTGAAAAGGCTGTTGTTTAAAGGCTGTTCCACAACATCTATAATCCTGACACCATTTGGAGGCAAATTCGAAAATTCGAAGTTGGTAAGCTTCAGGCAAAAGGCGCTCCAGTGCTAGTGCCAATCGTTATTAGAGTCTTATAAGTAACTAAAACACATATAAGAAGGCATCTTATCCAACAGGACTTTCCATGATCATCTCATAAGAGAACTGATTGCAAATGAGAACCTATTCACTCTGAGTGAGACAAGGCTCGTAAGTGTCGACAAGTAGACAGAGGCACAACAGAACACGGGCCACAGACAATGCTCTCTAACATAAAAGCGACGCCATGCTTTTATTGGTCGGCCATGTAAAATCTTTACGTGGCATCGTTTTATAGTGCGGTGTGTCGTATAACTCGTATATTTTAGCCTTATGGCTGAGGCTGAGTCGCCGCGCCGTGGGCCGGCGGCGTGGGCGCTACTCCAGAATCGAGCCCACGTGCCCGATCGCAGATACCATTGTCCGCTCCGGGCTTGTTTATGGGAGCACTCCGAGATACCGACGAGAAATGACACCTTGATCGCGTGCCTTAATCTACCACTCCCTGCTCAGAACTTTCATCTAGATTTCGCGTTGATCTAATTTAATAGAACTAAATACCGGTTTATGGTGCTGCAGTAAAGAAGAACAAGTTCGAGAGCAAACTTGCACCACTTTTAAAGCAAAGTTAAAACACACACCAGATATTTATTTACACGTTCCATAATCGCATCAAATGTAGTGAATACGAGTAATAACCAAGATGAGATGAAGATTTGGTCGATGACACTATAAATGACTGTTATAAGTAGCATGTAGCGTATAATCTTGGAACAATAACAACCAATGCTTGATACAGAATTGGCTCATAAAAGCGTAGTGGCTCGAAGCGGTAGCAATTTGAGTGTTTTTAATAATTTTATATGCGGGAATAAATGGAGCCGGTCGGCAGTGTCGCGTTGGACACGGAATACGTAATGAGCTCTCTGTTCAATTAATGACTACGGTAGCCGCGTTCCAATCAAATCGCCCAAATATGATTAAATCAACTTTCTGACTGTGCTATAAATAAATTTGCTAGACTGTTAATTATACGGCTACTGTTCGTGCTGATAGGGTCTAATATAACTTCACAACATTTTTGATATTGAACGATTATACAATGTCACAAATGAAAGAGGATGAAGAACGTCTACTGATGGTCCTCTACTCTCCCGTTACTCTTTCATCACCTAAGAAAGTCAGTAAGCTTAATTCACCCTTCTTTTGTTTCCAGTGGCCTGACATCCACTACCGAACGAGGTGTGACTCCGGTCTACCTTCGTTGTCGAGAAGGGAGCATCTCCTGGGTGTACCCTAGGGGAGCACTACGGCTCCTATTCCGACCACCCCTGCCTGCCGATGAGAGGGACTTCAAGGTCTGCGTGAGGGTCATACGGAGACCAGACCCACCGGATCTATTCCATACTCTGCGACTTAATGATACAGGTAATATTTTGGTATTTTTAGTGTTTATATGTATAGCTTTTATTATTTGGATGATCTGCAAACAGAATTCCATTGAAATTAAGCAAAATATACTTTTAAAATAGACTGTTTCTTCAGACAGTAATAATAAAAACACAAAGAAAAGTATGCAAATAAACAAAATTAAATAAAAATGTACACATAATTAATGGAGATAGGGATGATCACAGATGGCAAGCGCTCTGCGTAAATTGTCGGTTGTGTGTACCCTTTTTGAATACCAGAGTAAAACTCCTTCAACATAATGATTTAATTGTGGTCGCCTACTAAGTAATGCATTCTTTGCAGAAGTCGCCGAGCGGTTTCCAGCGCGGCTCTTTGTGGAGGGCGCTCGTCGCCTAGTTCCTTTATATGCGCCCAATGACGGTGACCCAAGGGAACTACGATGCTTCCGCAGCCGGCACGGCCGTGCTGCGCTTTACGTAGAAGCGGAGCCAGAAGACGGCCCTCAGAAGAGAAAAGCTACCTTCAAATACGAAGCAAGACCGCTTGTACGGCGACACTACGACCCCTCCACCGCAGACTGCAGACCTTGCTCCGAGTCGGAACTAGAGCTCGCCTTCTGCACCAGCGACCTCGGTAAGACCTCACACGTAATCTCATTACTCCTCTAGCTGTTCCCTCACCGCAATAATGAGTAATCACGAACCCTTCGCCTTGGGTCGCTGAATGTTAATAAACCCGCGACGACGACCGCACAGTAATTTGTCGCCATCATCGGGATTCCTCGCGCCTCAAATTATATTAAACGTTGTTATACTTGAAAATAATTTTATCATTTTTCCTCGCTTAACTACCACGAAGTATTTACACAGCGAGGCCATTTATCTAAAGGACTCGTTATTTTAAAATTTTAAACAATGTTGACTTTTTACGCAAATGGATGCAACCGAAAAAGGTTTGCGCATTGTTTGTGGAGCTTTTTGTATCGCCACTAAGTGCTAGTCGGATCTCTGTTACGATTAGATTGCATTTCATACCGGTCATGACTCACGGAAGCTTTTGCATGAAGTGAGCGAGCCGGGATGAGCTGCTTAGATTCAATTTACGTCCGTAACGACGGTGCTTGACAAGTGTATACCGGATCGACTAGTATGGGCCGTGCGGCACGCGACGCGGCGGGGAGTTCATGTTAATAGTTTTTCTGGTTTGATAAATTATAATAGTTGAGGAGTTATGTCACTGCAGCGCATGCATCCCGCCGCGTCGCCCGCGCACCCACGTTATTAGCCGCCTCCAACACGTATCATTGATTTTTTGTCTGTCATTCCACACAAAAAAGGTAGATATTTTTGGATCAAGCCAACGTACGTGTTAAGGTTCTTTGTCAAATAAAAATGACAAGCTATTGTTAAATTGTCAAGAAATCAGAAATTATTATCCTAGTGTTTCTGTTTGTATTAGAATAAATAACTTATGAACCATTAGTTATCAGAGAGAATTGTTTATTAAGGAGAAACAGGAAATTAATTGTCCAAACACACGAAGTTCGGAACATGACTAATGCTTGTAGATATAGGTACTTCAACTGCATATTTCGGATATTATCACTAGCTTACAATTAAATGAACAGTTGTCTTGATAACATACGCGTGGTACCGAGATGGTCATGATGGCTCGTTAGGGAACCTTCTATGTAATTATCGGCTGTCGGGGCCGGGTTGATGACCGTTTACCAAAGACTTGGACTATTCACTTATCTTGCTCAAACAAAAGCTGAGCGTAGAAAAAACCCGGCTACATTTTGCGCTTACTCACGCAGCGGACAAAAAACACGGACAATGGGGACACAGTGATTAATATCTGTACAATAAATCTGGTGTCGCGACAGTACCTAGTCGTTGAGCTCCATGGTGCTACACTTTTAACACTGCTCTTATCTCACCGAGCTAAGTGAGGGACATCTACAGGCTTTTATTTCCAACCAAGATTCTTACAAGCTTTGAAAAGTTGTCACGACAGTTTTTAATGAAGCATGCTCATTTTACTGAAGAGAAATCTTAAATTTCTTTATAGAATTCGCAAAATATGCTTTGGAACTTAAGTTGCGAACTCCAGCCCGATAAGACAATAGAATTCTTATGCTATATCAAAAGGACACCAAATAATAAAAGGGTCATCATCATTCTTTTGCCCTTATTCCAATTATTTAACGCGGCATGTCTTCTTCTTCCATACTTCTGATATTACTTGTCATCTCATGAGACACCTCCTTTCTTGCCATATCACACTTCACACAGTCCATCCATCGTTTAAATAATAAAAGGGTCATCATCATCATCATTTTAGCCGAAAGACGTCCACTGCTAGACCTAGGCCTCCCCCAACGCCACATTGACTTATGGGTTTTGCCATAATCGCCACGCTTGGCAGGCGGGTTGGCGATCGCAGTACGGTTGTTAAAAAAGCACAGAGAATGCTGCTGCCCATTCTCTGGCAAGTCCCTTAGTCGCCTCTTACGACACCCACGGGAAGATATGGGAATAAAAGGGTGAAATGCTTAAATTAACTTGATAGCACAATTAAATTATATGGTATATCAAAACGTGAAAGAATGGCGCCGTGAGCCCGTGACAACAGTGGAACATTTAAAGCCGCACTTCAGTTAAAAGGAAAACTCGTCGCAGACTCAATTGTGTTCTCGAAACACGCTCTGGAGATAGCTCAGTCATTAAACTTTATAACTTCTAATTTGTTTGTGCCGTAGCAATTACTATAATTAACAAAAACTTGACTTTCAAACAAAACAATCTATGTAAAACGCAAAGCTTGATAATAATTTGTTTTTAGATAAAAGGAATGCACATTTACATATTTTATTAATATATAATGACGCAAAATATTATTATTGTGGGATATTTCCTCGAAGAGCTTTATTTACAACGTTTATTAGGACCAAACCAGTATTTCTTTTAAATAAAATAGGTATCCTAACGAATTTTAGCATAAAACACAATGAAATAGTAGCCTTGATTTCTTGCGGTCTCAATTTATGACACATATAGTAGAAATATTTAAATACCTTGCTAGTTGCTAGGTTGGGAAATATTATGCAATTGACAAGATATAAATTAATGGTAGAACTAGTCTCATGTATATTAAATATACTAGTTCTCCCGCGCAACTTCGTCTGCGTCACATTTTCCCTGTTTTCGCAACATTTTTCATTGCTGCTTCGCTCCTATTGATCGTAGCGTGATGATATATAGCTATAGCCTTCCTCGATAAATGGGCTACCTAACACTGAAAGAATTTTTCAAACCGGAACAGTAGTTCCTGAGATTAGCGCGTTCAAGCAAACAAACAAACAAACTCTTCAGCTTTTTATTAGTATATATAGATATAGATGTATAACGTCCTCCTTTTTTGAATTCAGTTGCAAATTAATAGAAATATTTTAAAATGTTTTTACTGGTCCCTTGACCCGTAAACTTTATCTTTACTTTACTTGTCAGTGCCCTGGAGGAGCTCGTAGCTAAATAATAACAGCCGCTAGGATCAATCTTCAAGTTAAGCCAAGCTTGCTTAGTTTGATCTGTGGATGGGTGAGGCCCATTAATACCGAGTTTCCCCCGTACTGCCTCGGAAAGCACGTTAAGCCGTTGGTCCCGGTTGTCATTTGTAGATCTTTCTTGGTTGTTCTTTGGTTGACAGTAGTTACATGTTGGCCCGAAAGTCTGACAACCAGTCTTACCAAGGGGTATCATATTATCCAGTACTAATTGGGTTGTAGGTTGTTGGGTTGTGGATAGGCAGTCGTTCCATGAAAACTACTGATATTCTGCTGCATCCAGTTAGACTGGAAGCCGACCCCAAAATAGAAATAGTCAGTGTCCTGCATAATCTGACCTCTCTATCCCCTTTTTTCTTTATAGTATAGGATGGGTTTCATTCGCTTTGGTTTTAAAGCAGGTAGTAAAGTACAAAAGCCGCTATAATTCACCATCTCTATTCCAGTATCCCGAGGCGTGATCGTGATGAGCGAGGCTCGCGAGGACCTGGACACGACGCAACTGACGCTGCGACTGACTAAGCTGATCCGCGCCACATCAGGAGGCTCGTCAGAACCCAAGGACAAGTCTGATGACTTGGCTGAAGATGACGATTACTATAGGTAAGGACTATCTGTTAGTTTGTGATTCTCGAACGGTTAGTCAAACATGTATGTAGGTCTCATGAGATGACAAGTAATAGAGAAGTATGGAAGAAAATGCTGCGCTGACCCCAAATAAATTGGGATAAAAGCAAGATAATGATGATGTGTGTGCCTAAAGTACACAGGTCAGCCACATATCGCCAGTTATGATTAAGACCCGCTTAATAGGGGGCGTGCCTATTGCAATCAACTGGGTATAAATCCTGAATTCGAGCTGAAATAATCCTGATGGAAAAACTCAATAACGCTTTGTCCTGGGTTCATATCCCAGGATATGAACCCAGGATCTCGTGCTTGACAGAAGCGAAGACCAACGAGGCAGTAGGAGGTGCCTCTTTGGTTAAGTAGTCGCCAGCGAACCAGAATCGCTAAAAAAGGATATTGGCAAGTGTTGCAAAAGTCCATTGAAATTCTCCTCCTGGTCCTCAAATCCTGGTCTTACACCAACCCATTGCAATCAATTTTGGCTAATCAACTTACCCCAGAGTACGCCAGCAATTTAAAAAAAAGTTCATATAAGCCACATCGTTATGAGCGCAGCATTTAAAAACTAGATAGCATGTAATTGCAGTCCCCCGCGTAGATAATTGCGAATGACCGCTTACATAATCGTTGGTAGTGATTACGAAATCGTGTATGATCAACGTTTTAGAAGTTAGAACTGCGAGTCCAGGCATTGTAATCGATACTAATATTATATAGAGGTAAAATTGTGTTTTTTGTTGAGGGTAATGTTCGAAACCAGTGATCCGATTTTGAAAATTCTTTCACTAACACCACAGCCTATGTTCCCACTGCTGGGACATAGGCCTGCTCTCAATGAGAGGGGAAACTTTAATCCACCACGCGGGCCCAGTGCGGTTTGGTAGATGTCACATGTCTTCGATTTTTTTGTTCTAGGACATGCCGGTTTCCTCACGATGTTTTCCTTCACCGTTTCAAGAGCAGCGGTGATGAAATAAATTACACAAAGTAATGCGCCTGCCGGGGTTCGAACCTACGACTTACTGCTCGTAAGTCGGGGCTGGCACCTCTCGGCCACCACTGCTCCTTTCACTAAAGGGAAAATATAATTATCCCCCAGTGTCATAGGCAAACCTTTAAAAAGTTCCCGTGGGTTAATTTTTGTTTATTTAACGGGAGCGAAGCCACGAGAAAAAAACTACTTAGTAACAAATAAGTTTATAGAATAAATAAATCTTGACTTGAAGTTGGCAGGAATTGGAACGACTGGTTCTGATATTAACTTTCGAACATACTCAAAATTGAGTACTTTATACGAAGGCATCCACTTTTATGTCTTCCTCTATTACATAAGTAAGCATATTCCCATTTCCTTAGCACCATAGCTAAGGAAATGCGTCTGAACAATAAGCTCCCCTCTCGGTAATACTTCGGGGGTAAGTCCTGATGTTATGTGACGTCGTTACCTCTAAGGTCGACACACCTAAATTGATCAGATAGTACAACGTTTTAGGAAATTTAAAACGTTGCTGTTTGTTTTGTTAAGTGATACAATCTAGAACCTGTTGTCCACCTACAAAACCTGGTTACAATCTTCCTACACTCGCGCTCATAAAATGTTAGTTGCAGTAAAAAGTTATTGTTAGGTTTATCTTTGTTGTATCTCTTGGACATGTAAGTTGGGCTCTGAGATGTAAGTAGGTACCTGTCTGGTGATGTACAGAGTATTCATAATTGCAAGACGTAGAAGTACCTTTCTGTACATTGAAACAAATCTTTTCAAGCGTAATTTTGCAGCAGTCCAAAGATTCTAGAGTTCGAACTTGATTTTAAAAAAATGTTGGTATGACTTGTGGGATTATTAAAACATACCACGTAGATCCAAAATTTTCCGGCCTAGACATAATAGATTAATCAGAGGTACAAAACTATCATGTATGTCACTAAAAGTTACTGAAGGTTTCTCTAGTTACCCTCAGTCAAAAAGTAATATTTTTGTTCAAATATTCTCCCTTGTTCTGTATGGTGTCGGACGTAAAGAATAGCACCATCCCATATCTTCCCGTGGGTGTCGTAAGAGGCGACTGGACTTGCCAGAGAATGGGCAGCAGCGTTCTCTGTGCTTTTGTAACAACCGTACTGCGATCGCCAACCCGCCTGCCAAGCGTAGCGATTATGGCAAAACCCCCCTTATGTCAATGTGGCGTTGGGGGAGGTCTATGTCCAGCAGTGGACGTCTTTCGGCTGAAATGATGAGTCTCCCTTTATTCAATCCATTTTTGTTTGGATATTAGTTCTTAATTTTATAATTGAAGCCGGTAACTTTTGGACCTTCCCATGTAATTAGTTAAGGCTTTCAGGATTCCGTAGGTAATACTTGGATGTATAGCCTGATGCTTTTATGTTCACCACTCTAACAAACCTTCATCGTTCCAGGTATGACGTCGACAACACACTAGAGCGCACTACACACCGTAACCACAAGCGGCGGAAAACCCGCAGCCTTCACGCGCACGTGCACGTATCTTCGGTGTGCGGGGCGGCCGCGGGCGCGGGGGAGTTCCTTGTCATGGCGCGGCGACGCCTGGGGAGGTACTCCTTGGTCTGTGCGCCCAGGATAGACGACTGGACCGAACTTGTGAAAAGACGGAACGCTGATGGTACGGCTCATTGCTTGCTGCAGCATTAGTGTGTTACCCTGAAGGTGGGTTGAAGATTTGAGGTGCTGTGATTGGTTAAAATCAGTGAAAGACGCTTTTATTGGGTTGGATGATCATGATGGACTCTTAGTGCGCAGAAAACCTTCTTTGAGTTTGTGTAAAGTACAGTTGGTTATTTCATAGAGATATTTTGCATTCAACAGTGAAACATTGTTGCGTCAGATCCTATTTCAAGATTTTTATCTATAAGTTATGTTACTGCTTGCCATAAAATCAGCTTGCGTACCAATGCAATATTGTACAAAAGTTCTAATCTTTATTTATGTATCAAATGTTTTTATATTTACTGTAAATGATATATTTGTAGATTTTTAAAAATGTGGTCCAGAGTGCCAAAATAAGTAAGATCTTCATTTAGACGTAAGGTTGATCTCAGCTCTGTACATATTACAATAAAGTGGGATAAAGAATGCCATATTAGTTAAGCACCATAATTAGATATAACGTAATATATTGCAGTTTAAGTGTGATTTAGGACAGATTATTTTAATTTTATATAATATGCCTACTTGGTGCCACTGGTATAGGAAACCTTATATTGTTTTTATTAAGAATTGTCACACAGCAAAACTGGAATATAGTTGGCTCTTGGACAGATACAAATTATTGTAACAAGCTGGAATTGTTCATCTGTTTTATAAAAAAAAACTCAAGCTTTGAACCATCTATCTGTTCTGACAATATTCTTTGGAAACAAAGTAAGGTGACCTATATACATGTAGATATTATGGTGCTGCCATAAACAATGTCTTCTTTAGTGCTTCCATAGACAGATCCTTTATTTTTTTTAATAATAATATAATTTCTATATTATCGCCTGAACCTACCATTCAGTCCGTGTGAATACTTTAGTAATATATTTTGTACATATTTCTAAATATAGTTGTCGATATGTGATATAGTTTACAACGAGTGAGTTATGAAGTGCCTAATGTATATACGAGAATATAGCTATTGACAATACATAGTGTTTATAAATATACACATTATTATGTAAAAAGAAAAACTGTTAAATAAAATAGTTTAAAATTTTTATTTGGTTTCGTTTTTTTGTACCCGTTTTAGTAACCTGATACAAAATTCAGCAAATTGTATTTTTTTCTGCAAAAGTTGAACGATTTAAGAAAATGTCAGGGATGGCAGATTCGTTCAAAGATATGGATATATTCTATATTCAAGACGGATATGGATGTATATTCAAGACGTAAGTAGTAGCGTGCCTAGGAGCTAACAATACGGCAAGCTCATAACGCAAGCAGACTGTTCAGACAAAACAACATCATGAAGACTTAGGTCATAAGGGCAAGCCAAGCTTTTAGGTTTCTATGAAAGTACCAACACTAGTCGCAGGCAGTAACAAATCACGTATGAGGAATATTAAGCTCCTTGTCTTAGGTATTAAGAAAAATAAACATGAAATATAGCAATTCGTTTATTGAAAAAATCACAACTGATACCACATAGAAAAACTACTCGGCACGGTTTAACTCTTAACTATATATAATATCACATAAACACTTTATAATTTGATAGACTATATACATAGACATTTACTCGTATTTGGTACACTTTGTGAAAATACCAACCACTAGGTGATCGCAGCTTTAAACAAAACAAAACAAAATAATTCCTTTACATTCGAGTTTTAAATAAAATTGATAACTAGAAAAGAAACAACGAAATAGTATACATATTGAAATAAATAAAAAAATAAAATATGGATCGGATCGACATGTGTAACAAATTAAATATAATAAATAGTATTTTACAGTCACCGAGTCGAACCGGTTAAGCGTTTATTTCATTTTATTCTTTTGTATTCAGTAAATAATGAACACATTGGTTTGTACAAACCGCATTACACAAGCAAATCGCACGACCGGAGTAAACCAACACCTCAGAAAGTTTAATTAATTTAGTTGAACATGTTTTACACTACATCCCGTAAGCCGTAACTACTGAATACTATTTCCATGTGAATCTAATTGTAAGTAACTTTCCACTGCTTACAAAACGGAAATAACAACATGTACGTAGTTACAAATGTGCAGACTGATATGTATTCAATGTCTTTTCAAAATATACGTCTTTTATGTACTACATACGTCGGAGAGATTGAATATCAACAAGTCGTGGTAGAGTAACTTAAACTTACGCCAACATTTTACATAACTATGTGTTAGAACATCAATATAGTACAAGTTTAGAAATTATACCACTAAAACAGTCCAACAGTGTACGTAGGCAATAATATTGATCCAAACATTCATAAGATTTTTACATTTTTTACGTAATGCATTATGTATGCGAAAGAAGTTGTAGAAAACAACGTGTCTATATTACAACAGCTCTTTTGGCATTTTATGTGAATATATTCATAATAGTAGCAATATAAAAGTGAATTAATGCTAAGCAGTACTAAATGCTATGGATTAAATTACGGAGTAATACGATACCGTAAGCGTATTATTAGTAACAGGTATTTCATTAATTTATCGTATAAGTACTCGGTAATTTGACCCAGAAGCTCACTCGTTCATCCACGTTTTCACTAAATTCGTACAAGTTAGCACACAGACCACCATTACCAACATTCGCCACAACAATGAGCAAAGTACTATCAGCCTTCATAGTTCGGAACCATCTCTCTTTGTATTGCGCACTCCTCTATACCAACCACATTCATATAAATACGAGTCATTAAATATTATGGATTTCTGCCCACCAAAGATATGGAAAACAAAGTTCATTTTTAAAAGAAGAAGAAGAGAAACATGGAAAATAGAGTTCATTTTTAAAAGCTATTATATTATGTCTCCTTTATTCAATTTTAGGGGACAGATATTCAGATATCCCTAAGCAGACACTAAAAACTTTCAAAGAAGTGAAAATGCAAATTATCCGCTCTTAAATACAGATAGATATAAAGGAAAGATTATGCGATGTGCAAGCCAATTAACAATTTTGTTGTGCGACCGATCAAGAAAAAGTTATGACAGAATGTCTCCAAAATCTGTTAACTACTAGAAAAATATGAATAATCGATAACAACTACTACTACTATATACTGTTTAGGTCAATATTCTTCGAAATATTAATTTAATTTTCATTGATTTACAATTCTTTATAATTTTTCATAAAATTTGATATTGTGATTATACGAATAACAGGTTAAGACGGTATTATTGTCGAAAACATTTATTTGTGACACGAGGAAGCTCGTTCTAGTGATGTTGCGAGAGAAAACTCATTTATTCCTCAAATTAATGGGATACTTATTCGTAAGAAATAAAATATTTAGTTCAAGTAGCGTGCGATAAAAAGTAATGAAGAATATAATTGATAAAAAAATAATAAAAAATCTAAAACTATAAGACAAGCTACGGTCTAACTAAACGTTACATCACAGTTAATAAATAAATTATACAAGTAAATATTAATGTGATGAACATAAACATTTAAATCAACATAATATAGATAAATATTCTTAAACATAAAGCATAATCCTTGTATTCGATGTGACATTGTAGCAATTACAGGAATGACCGTAGTGCCAAGTTGATAGTTTGCATTGAAATCATTGAACTTGAAAAACGAAAAGCAATCTTAATTAGTTATAATTTTACTATCCAATTAATTTATTTTCCAGAATTATAATAATTACTAAAGTAGGACTGCATATTAAGGAGGAGCCAAACACGCACAAAAGATCTCAACTTTAGGCAATTTAATACAATATTTTTTAAAATTTTAATGTGTGTACAACATCTGAAATGAAAATAGTTTACACAATAAATCTATGTATATTATTAAATGCTAACTCGAATTTAGTGTTTTACCATTTATACTACATAGTGTTATTTTAAATTACATTTTCGATTTGACTTCGTATATAATTTCAAGTGCTCAACCATTTAATTGGTGCTGTCAGTTTAGCTCGGAACCATTCATTTTTTCTGTTTTTTTTTTTTTGTGATTGTGGCAAGAATTTTTGATAATATTTATTATGATTTTGATACCTCCTTTTGCGATGAATGCTTATTGTTTTGTTCATTTGGATAGCCCGTTAAGACAATTAGCGGTTGATTAAAATTAAATTATAAAATAAAGCGGTTTTTTTATGGTTCTGACTACTACGGAATACTGAAGATGATTTACAAAATAAAATGCTATTTGAACATAGGATACCTATGTTCAAATAACATTTTACAGATTAGGCAAATCTGCAAAATAAAATAATTATTGGGATATTACTAAACACATTCAATGAGCTGAAACGGTTTTTCTAAGGTCGTAATATTTTGTGTACTTTTATGGAATGGAATTAAAACGTCGATCTAAATTAGTGTTGTTCTATAAGCTAACGTAATACTTTTGCAATGTTAGACCGCATAACAACAATGTAATATAAACTCTAAATAAAGAGGTAATACGCATAAGAACTGTATTTGGGGCGTCATGATAGTTAACAATGTTTTCATTTTCCTATACCCTAAACATTTTTGGAGAATCTATCAAACAATTTATCCACATGTATATTATTTTTCATAACTTTTCTGGCAAACCACAATACTATAGAGTCATCAAATATTTGAACAGTTTATTGCAATTACTGAATATAATTTAGAATCACATTCAGCAGCTACATAAATGAAACAGTCGTGCAAAATGCAAATCTCACAGTGTCATCTCAAAAACACACGATAAACCTCAGACATAAGACTCAAATTTGTACGTACAATTTCACGGGAACTGTACCGGAGTAGGTGTCATGATGTCTATCATAAAGTCCTCCATGTTGGGTAGAACTAGGATCTTCTCGAACTCTTTGCTGAGCTTCTGTTCGATCCAGTTGGTGATGTGTGCGAAGCGAAGCGTGCGCGCTCCCACCGCTGGTCGGGCTTTTAATACTAATTGTGGGTTCGTACGGAATCTGACGAAAGAAAATAATCAAATAAGCTTGCGTGGATTATCTTCTACTTTAGCATAATCAGGCTACAATGTTCCCACTTCTGGGACACAGGCCTACTCTCTTTCGAGAGGAAGTGGGCTGTAATCCACCACGCGGGCTTTGCGGGTTGGTAGATGTCACATGTCTACAAATTTTAGTTCTAGGACATGCCGGTTTCCTCACAATGTTTACCTTCACAGTTTTGAGAGCAGCGGTGATGAAATAAATTAGACAAAGTAATGCGCCTGTCTGGGTTCGAACCCACGGCTTACTGCTCGTATGTCGGGTTTGCCACCACTGGGACACCGCTGCTCTCTCTAGTACTTCAATGCACTGAAAATAAAGCTTATTATCTAATGTCACAAAATGCCCAGCATTAATCGAATGGAGGGACTTCACGCTCCTTTCGTTCAAAATTAACACTAACACAGATGTAAAAAAATTAATGGATTATGTCTCACCCGAGCCATATCCTATCGTGCGGTGGTGGTGGCATGTTGAACGTTAATCTTCCCTCCAGAGCTTGCACTTCTAGATGCAGCTTTATATCAGTGTTCGATAGACCTTCCATTGCACGTTTCACGTACTTGTAGTCTGTTACCTATACAAAATAAAACGAAAAAAGGTATGACTAAATTGTCTATAAAAGTCTGCATGAACCATTGAACCTCAATATGTACCCAACATATTGAGGTTCAATGGTTCATGCAGACTTTTACATCTGATAGCACCTTATTGTAACGAGAATAAAGATCTCATTGTGCTTTTGACAGAAGTGTCAGTGGCAGGGCCAGCATGTCAAAAACAACCTGTAATATAACTAAAAATAAAGATCACTGTGGTTCTGACAATGATGCAATATAAGAGGTAATGTTTCTGTGAAGTTTAGAGATCCAGACACCGTGTTAGATTTCGAAAGTATAATATATTTATGCGCTAGAATATATTAGGACATTCTCGGAAAATTAGGGATAGGAAGATTCCACAATTTAAATTATTTTTAATAATAATAAATTATGGAAAGATATTCTCGACGAGGCAAAATCGAAGGATCAAAATTGGTGCTCCTATGTTCTAACGCATAAATCACCCTGTATAAACTGATATAAATATAAGGTAACTAGCTGTCCCGCGCAACTTCGTCTGCGTCACATTTTCCACGTTTTCGCAACATTTTTCATTGCTGCTGCGCTGCTATTGGTCGTAGCATGATGATATATAGATCTAAACCATCCAGGGCGCCACCCAAATTCATTCAAATCGGTCCTGCCGTTTAGGAGGAGTTCAGTGACACACACGTACAGTAGAATTATATATATAAAGATAAAAAAATGCATACTCACTTGTTGGAAGTATTTGTTAGTGGCTATCTTGTCGACCATACGTAGGAACTTTTTCTTAGAAGAAACACTTTCGGACGTACTAGCGTTCGCTGGAATTCTGCAATGAATAGACAATTTTGATGAGTTATTACTGGTATTGCATAGATGTATAACTACGTATATTGTCAAACTGTTTCGTTGGTGTAGTGGCCGCAAACGCTCCTGTTGAGCATGAAGTTCTCGGTTAGATTTCCAGGCCCTCGATTTCGATTCGATAAGTCGTATGTCTATCTTGTTTTGGCATTACGAAAGCGAGCGAGATGGACATACGACTTTCCGAATCGAAATCGAATCCGAGCGTTCGTGAAAACGGGGGCAGGGTCGGGCAAAGCGTTATTGGATTTTTACATCAAGTTTCTCAGGAGCAGCCCCGGTGTTTGGCTTTATTCGCTTTATGCTCGGTTGATAGGACTTCTAAAAGAGTTGTTTATTATTAATAAATGGCCCCGTTCATCACGAACCCGACACTGTTTACCGTTTAACATTAGAGCTAATATAACTCGAGTTATAAGTGTTTATGTTTACGAAATCGGATGTCTCACGCGATGACGTAATTCAGGGGTCCGCGCGGGGTTTTACTGTTAGGCGCTATAGGACGAAGAGGTTAAACATAACTGCGAAATGTGGGTCTACTGTTAGGTACACCTCTGCCCAGTTTTTTTTAGTATTACAAGCGTGATGTTATTTACACACCGAGTTTCCTCCGTACTTCGGAAAGCACGTTAAGCCGTTGGTCCCGACTGTCATTTGTAGATATTTGAACGTCGTTACAGGTAGTCATTGACCCGAAAGTCTGACAACCAGTCTTAGTACTAACTGGGTTGTGGAGGTCAGATAGACAGTCGCTCAATGTAAAATACTGATGTTCAGCTGCCGATTAGACTGGCAGGCGATCCCAACATAGTTGGGAAAAGGCTAGGCAGATGATGAATCGTGATGGTATTAATGGATCTTACCCAGGATCTGAAGTGATAGTCTCGTTGCTGTCGACGGGCTGCACCGGCGGACTTTCGTCGTCCTCGCTGGACTCCGCTGAATCTTCCACGTCCGAGTGGTAGATCGCTAACCTTCTCGTCTGTAATAAGGAATAACAATTTTAAGTACTGTCACAGTAAAGCCACAATCAAGCTATATATTTCCACTTTCCAGTATTATCTAATTTTTAGGAATAACTAGCTGTCCCGCGCAACTTCGTCTGCGTCACATTTTCCCCGTTAACGCAATATTTTTCATTGCTGCTCCTATACAGCGCCGTCTATTGAATACTTATTTAATCCAGTCAACAGATACCGCCATCTGTTAGAATCGTTTGGAGCTAACAGATAATTGTGACTTAATTTGCAATTAAATAATATTGCGACTATAAATTGAAATATAACCTATCCTATCTTTCAAGTTGGATCAAACTGATCCAACTTGAAAGATCAAAATCGGTTTAGTAGTTTAGGAGTCCATCCCCGAAAAACAACGTGACACGTAATTTATATATTTATAGAATATAGATAGATATCACGGTTAATGCACCATCTCTTCTTACCAATTTGTACGCCACGATATGCGGCTGAACATGTTGAAACTTTTTTGTATCCCTGTATCTTGCATGAAATGTTCATGTGCACCATGTTTCAACAAATAAAATTTACTTACTTAACATGCCCCCGTATTCACAAACGCTCGGATTCGATTTCGATTCGGAAAGTCGTATGTCTATCTCGCTCGCTTTCGTAATGCGAAAACAAGATAGACATACGACTTATCGAATTGAAATCGAATCTGAGCGTTTGTGAATAGGTGGCATGGTCTCGCTTTGTATATAGATTTCTAGGAAACAAGATGAGAGAATGAGAGATCCGCATTAAATGGTTTTGTATAGCTTGATTGCTCGCCGTGCGTACATATAGAGCGTGCCGGTAAAATCAATCTTTAAGATTGATTTTTACACAAAAAAGCCTAGTTGGTTGGCTGGTTATCTTTATACTGTCATACAGTGCAACAACAATTTCCAGAGATATCACTGTGTTTAGAATTCTTACCCTGTTCATTTCTGTTTGCAGCAGTATACCTTGTTGTATTTAACTGCCCGGCTATGTTTAATTCATTATTCTATGAAGTGACGTTGTAAAATATTCTAGAGTAAAGTTAAATAAGTTATTGTCTTTACATTCGAACCAGGATTTCTGGCAACAGTGTATCAAAACATCGTGTATTAAATACAATGCATTGTGGACCTAAAAGCGGTGCAATAAGAGCTTTACGAACAACGTATTGAAAAGGATTTTTAAGTGGATCTTACTAGCGTGTGGTCCGCAATCTCAGATGGACTCGACGTAGCTTGTATGTCCACGTCCTGCCTGTGAAGGTCGGACGTCAGCATATGTTCCTCTAGCGTCATGTCTGGAAATATTATGTGTTTATTAGTGTTACTTTCATCAAACTTCAAAATTATTGATGATAATCAGTGATCGGAGTAGGTAGATTGATTTTTGGTATTTGTATCATAAATGCACACAGAAAGAATAACATGGATAAGCCATTTTTCCGGAAAGTAATTCCGGTATTTACGGATTCAATTAAATATTGTTTATGTTGGTAGTGATATTATTACTACTCAATTCAAAATTTAAAGGAAGGTATCAACAATAAATTATTTTTTATTTTTATCTTTTCATGGCCACAACTTTTTATAAATTGTTGCACTTAAATTTCAATCAAATCAACCAATTCCGGAGGAATGTCCATATTAATATAAACGTTTCGGATCAATGACCCCAATTCAATCTACCTACTCCGGTCTATGATGATAATTGATAATTGTCGCAAAGAGAGAGTAACAATAGTAGATTGTTGCATCGAGCGCAAAGTGAGTCATTAATGCACGAGTGTTATGTTGGTGCCCGAGCGCATGCGAGGGCACTAAATTATCACGAGTGCATTAATTACTCACTTTATCGAGGTGCGTAATCTGCTTTTCTTTCAACTACCCTGACAAAATATACCTACTCAAAATAAAAACTCAATTTAATGAAACAAAGCTTTTCATCTTCCCTTCAAACATACAATTATTAAAAGTGCAGTTATTAAAGGTTATTAACAACTTCATTTGCAGCTGTTTTATATTTTCTGGAGTTCAAATTCATATCGCTATCGCTGTCAATTTCTATGATTTTTTACCTTTTTATTTGGTAAATAAGAAGTACTTACCAAAGTTTTACAATGGTACAAAATGCGCGCAATTTGTTTTTTTTTTTTCACCAAGTCAGTTTTATTCAGCCGATTTTTACTTTCAGCCAGTAATCTTTTTGATCTAATGCATACATTTTACTAACTTAATAGGAGACATTACACCTCTGTGGTAAATTAAATTCTAAATTTAAAATTTAAAACAGTGCAGTAATGAAAAACAGTGCAAGAATGATATTTCATATAACTTTTCTGCACTGTTTTGGTTCTAAGCAAAAAAGACATCCTTTGTGATCGGTTTTGTAGTGATTAATGAAAACATTACTGCGTAGTTGAAAGAAAAGTTTTTAAATGTTATTGGCGGGCAATATTTTGCGTACCTACAAAGTATTAACGGACCATTCACAAAACCGTCAAGCAAGCGTTCTGTACATAAAAACTCTACGCAAAAATTGATATTGCTAGGAAACAACTTTTTTTTTTGGGTAAAAAATTACGTTTTATGGTAAGACTCAAAATAGCGCATTCAAAACATTATGCTGATGGATGCATTGTATAGTACAAGGGTTATGGAGGTGTTTAATGTGAAGTTATAACATTTAAAACTTGTATTGAAAAAGGAACTTGTGAAAAAGCTGGAACCTCCAATATCTCCGTAACAAGAAGGTAATGTATGGTGGAGAACAAAGAAAATTATAGTAATGACGGGGAGAACAAGTGCTTTTCGGCTTCGTGAATGGTCTTTTTACGGCGATTATAAAGCGAAACACTAAAATCTCCAACCATTGTTAATATAGTTCATTATTCTGTGAAGAGAACTGTAACCTGAAATATAGAAAACCGACGACGGAGTGTAGGGCTATAATAACTTGCTATAAGTAAAGTTTGCATGTCATATGCACGTATTTCTACATCGTTCCCACATATATTATTACTAGCTGCGTCCGGCGGTTTCACCCGCGCAGACCGGGATAAAATTAGCCATGCGTGTAGCCTATGTGTTGTTTCGGGGTATAAGCTATCTACATACCATATTTCATCCAAATCCGTTAAGCCATTGAGGCGTGAAGGTGTGACAAACAAACAAACAAACACACACACACACACTCACTCACTCACAAACTTTCGCCTTTATAATATTAGTATGATATATCACATAAGTATAATCTCAACATGAATGATGTTTATACCAAGATCTGGTAAAAAGTACTTGATTTAAAAGAGCGTCCATGGAGTTATTTACCCATTCTTCTCCATATTGTTTGTTGCTTTTTTTGGACATTCAAAAGTGTTTGTAATGGTCTAATTGAACATTGACATTTTCACATCAAGGGGTGTAAAAACCCTACTCACTTTTCTCCTTCAGCTTCATAAGATTGATCTGCGTGAGTATAGTGATGTATGCGCCGCCCTCGTACCGCATGTCGGCGTCCAGCCACACGCCGCGCGCGTCCCACGTGGGCACCTGCACGCGCTCGATGAGCGGGCACGCGCCCGCCAGCGACAGCTCCGTCACTATTAGAGGGGACATGAAGGCTGGCAGCTGGGGGAAAGAGACTTTATGATTAAAACACCCATAACATTACGCCTGTAATCCCCGACGGGTTCAGCAGAGGTGTACCTAATAAGTCATATGTAATAGGGGGCGAGCTTATTGCCATCAACCGGGCACATATCCATACTCCGTGGCTGCTACTGAGAAATTGCTGATGGAAAAACCTAATAATAATTTGCCTGACCCAGGAATCGAACCCATGATTATAAGGGACTCAATAATCTATTTTTGCTATTCGACACTAATTTTAGGGCCAAAACAGTTCAGCTATAATAATTTAGCATTCGATTACTGTATTGAAATCGCACGAATGGATAGGTCAGTTGCTGCATCGATTTACTCAAAAGTTTCGATTGCGTTTTAAAGTGACTGGCGACAGAAAGTCTACTCTTACTCTTTAAGCATGAAACTCGTAGTTTCGGCCAAAGATACGGGCGTTTCCTACTCTGTATAACTTACAAAAATATATTAGTTAGGGACCTACATAAAAATGAATAGCAAACCGATTAGACAGTTGTCCCTACTCCTGATTTATTTTCTAAACAGATGAATCTGAACCGCAGCATTAAGCTTCACAAGTCGCCGAAGCTAAAAATAGCAAGTTTTGCTTTAGCCCTTATTTGTTAAACCGATTGGCCTTTATCGTGGCCAATCCATAATAAGTTTTATGAGCATATTTTTACTCAATAAGGCTGATAGAGTACATATGAAGGAAAGACAAGCCAAAAGCAACCATTTTACTTTGACCATATGACATCAGTTTCCTCTGTATCCTGTATCTGTATGTATAAAACGACGCATTCGCATTAAAATTTCCATAAGTATAACCATATAGCAATGTAAAATCAACCTCGTTGTTGTCACAATAAGAGTTAGTTTACCTTGAGCGTGTTGAGTTTCCTTTGTATCCTGTCCTGCAGCCGGCTGGTCATGCCAGGGTCCCGCATCAGGTCGAACATCATTCGCGCTAGTACTGTGTTCACCCACGTCACTTCCGACGGAAGTAGTCGGCAACTACAATCTTGCGGGGGATTTTTGTTCTGTAGAGTAAAATGAATAAATAATTACGTTAAAAGGACGTCTTTAATATCTATAAATAACTGAAATGATACATATATTAAAGAATTATATTTAGAATGAAAGAAAGCGTTTACCTGTCCGGTAAACGCAAAAAAAGCGTTTAACGGACAGGTAAACGCTTTTTTTCCGGAACTATATTGTCAAAAATCCGAGGCACGGAGGAAACTGGGTTTGTAATGGGATGTGACCGTATGTTTTTTTTTTATTTGGGAAAAGCCCGCCATACTATTCCCAAACTATTGTAACTCCTGTAAGACAAAGAAGCTCGACGAAGTCCTAGATAAAGAATTTATATGTCTTGGCTCCCGCAAAGAAATTAATCAGAAAAGAATAGCAGAGGAGTAGGAAAAATAAAATGTCACCGTATGATTGTGAACATCGTTAGATTATAATCTACATATCTAGCGAGGTTATGAACTATCAAAATGCCACTCTTAGAAAAAGGCCTCCCCTCTACCCTGGAGTGGGACACCTCCTACCACGTCTCTTGATTTTGTACTTCATCTCGCCAATAAAGTCTTGTCTGACTAGATTGGAATCGGCCCTGATACTATATTCTTCTACTAGCTGTGCCCGCGACATCGTCCGCGTGGAATTTAACAAAAAAAAAAAGTTTTTTTATACTAATTTTAGATTTTTTCTAAAAATTAGTATAAAAAAAACTTTTAAGGAGCCTAAGTTTTTCCTTATTACTTCAGCTATCTGCCAGTGAAACTCCCGTCAAAATCGGTCCAGCCGTTCCAGAGATTAGCGGGAACAAACAGACGGACAAAAATTGTAAAAAGAGGTTTTTGGTATAATATGTACCGTATATACAGGGTGTAACGGAAAGGGTATATACATACTCAAGGGTGTGCTACAGACCATCAAACTGAACATGTTTCTCCACAAACAAACATCGTAATAACGAAAAAATTATTTGCTGCCTATACAAAATTTCAATACCTATTCGACCCAAATGTATAGAGCAGCTGATATTTTTTTTGCTATGACGATGTTTGTTTGTGATGAAACATGTTCAGTTTGATGGTCTGTAGCACGCCGTTAAGTATGTATATACCCTTTCCGTTACACCCTGTAAATTCATATGCATGTAGTAAAAAGCGGTTATTTTAATATTACACTTCAATTTTATTTTTTTGTATAGATTGAGACCAAACGATACGAACTATATTCATATACCTGCTAAAAGGGTTTGTATTACTTACCCGATAAATAAATAGACAAAAAAAACACAAAAACATACAGTTCTAACTTCGCTATTATATCACCTAAAAAATCTATGATGTGTTTACGCTTGTACAAAACTTGTTGCAGCTTTTAAACAAAACCCTTAACTTTCTACATTCAAAAGATCAGTACGCCAAACTTTATTACAAAGCAGCAAAAGCGGTTTTCGAAGATCAAGTATGTGACTTACAGTTAACCGTAACTATAACAACAACAAACTAAAAAAAAGAAATAAAAATAAAACAAACTTCTTTCTCTTTTCTCTTCTTTTTGTTCCGGTATCGTTCGCGCGGTGAGGGCTCTATTTGACACAATGTTCCTCTTTCGCAACTCGGTTTAGACGTCATATCGTGATTCTGTTTTACGTGTTTTAAGATTAACCTACAGTCTTTTCGCAGTTAGTTTACGTTTGAAAGCAAATAAAAACCTTATAAGTCAATAAGAATAAAGATCACTGTTATTTGACAGACCTGTCAAAAGTAACACCCTTATTCAATGGACATATAGATGATTGTCGTTTTGACAGTCATACCTAAGGAGAAGTAAAAGAACTGTGAAAGAACAGTAATTTGGAAGTGTATGGCCTCGAAGAAATAAGTTGCACTAGTACAAGGCGGGACCGAAATATCACCCATAAGACAATCCCTGTATTTCCTAGAAGGATTAGGGGGAGCAGTAGCTTAAATACACCTACATTTTGCCAGTTAAGATAAAGTCCTATTTCATAGGGGTGGGTACACTCCCCTCAACAGGGAACAAATCCAAACTTCAGGTTTCTACTCAGAAAAAAACCAGGATAAAAGAAATTTATGGAATACCCAAATAACACTCTGCGCTTGACCCAAGTCTGCTATTACAATAGTGTCAGAATGGCCTATATTGATTTCATAATTGTTGATTTTAACAAGTTTGGTAATCTACTAATATTATGGCGTCATTATGACTTCCCAATGGTCAACCACTGTCACTCCATTGAAAGAAATGGCTTAGAATGGTAATCTCGTACATAATGACAAATGAATAACTGATTAGACAGTCAATTTGACTTTGACAGCTAACAGATAAAACATTGAGTTTTCTAATTTCACATTTATGTTTTCTGCTATTTACAAACTTCTTATTAACCTCACTATCCTTTCGCGCGTAACAGTAAAACCCCGCGTGAAACCCTTCGGGGGCCCCTTGATTACGCTATTGCGTGAGTCATCCGATATCGTAAAGATAAACACTTATAACTCGAGTTATATTAGCTCTAATCTTAAACGGTAAACAGTGTCGGGTTCGTGATGAACGGGGCCATTTATTAATAATAAACAACTCTTTTAGAACTACTTGAGAATTATACATATCCCATAGATATGAGAGAGGTCGTAGCAAATACGTCTGTTTTCGTTGCTTATTTTTGTTTGGTAAAACTACTCATTCAATTTACACGAAAATTTATATCTAACATCACAAATATACAAGTAATCTAATGACAGTGTTTTTTATGAGTCCTACATACATTATTCTTATAAGATCCTAACTCAAACTTCTTGTTAGAATCGGCCATTTTAGAATTCCGCTGTTCAAAGCATGAAAATACTTGAAATATCAATAAATATGAAATAATGAATTATCACTATTTTTTCTTTGCTACTATTGTTTCCAAGACCATTTTACATGGTTCAAGAGTCAAATATTTTTTTTTATTTCGACTAACAAACTTCACAACAAAGGATTTTTTGTTGGCTCAAATCATAATTTTTTTGTTATTTTTTCAAGCAAATGACTATCTAAAAAGTTGCATTATACACTTATAACATACTATACATTTACTTACCAAAGTTTTACAACGTATATCTCACAAAAACAACACTTTTCCGAACATAATAACACGGGTTGCCATTGCGTTTGACATTCGACATAGACGAGTTTCTATATTTTTTTTAATAATGTTGTGCCGTTTAGTATTACTAACGATTAATTTTGTTTGAATCGACTACTAGTTGACCATAGAGGTAAATTTTGACAGAACGATTTAGAAATTTACTTTTTTTATATTAGCGTTTAACCTCTAGGTCCCAGCCGTTCCATTTATGGAACGGACGGACCTTTGCCTTGAGCCTCGCCGTTCCATTTATGGAACGGCTCGAACCAGCAAACTTAAACGCTAATATAAAGAAAAGTAAATTTCTAAATCGTTCTGTCAAAATTTACCTCTATGGTCAACTAGTAGTCGATTCAAACAAAATTAATCGTTAGTAATACTAAACGGCACAACATTATTAAAAAAAATATAGAAACTCGTCTATGTCGAATGTCAAACGCAATGGCAACCCGTGTTATTATGTTCGGAAAAGTGTTGTTTTTGTGAGATATACGTTGTAAAACTTTGGTAAGTAAATGTATAGTATGTTATAAGTGTATAATGCAACTTTTTAGATAGTCATTTGCTTGAAAAAATAACAAAAAAATTATGATTTGAGCCAACAAAAAATCCTTTGTTGTGAAGTTTGTTAGTCGAAATAAAAAAAAATATTTGACTCTTGAACCATGTAAAATGGTCTTGGAAACAATAGTAGCAAAGAAAAAATAGTGATAATTCATTATTTCATGTATTCGAGGCATATCTATTCATATTTATTGATATTTCAAGTATTTTCATGCTTTGAACAGCGGAATTCTAAAATGGCCGATTCTAACAAGAAGTTTGAGTTGGGATCTTATAAGAATAATGTATGTAGGACTCCTAAAAAACACTGTCATTAGATTACTTGTATATTTGTGATGTTAGATATAAATTTTCGTGTAAATTGAATGAGTAGTTTTACCAAACAAAAATAAGCAACGAAAACAGACGTATTTGCTGCGACCTCTCTCATATCTATGGGATATGTATAATTCTCAAGTAGTTCTAAAAGAGTTGGTTATTATTAATAAATGGCCCCGTTCATCACGAACCCGACACTGTTTACCGTTTAAGATTAGAGCTAATATAACTCGAGTTATAAGTGTTTATCTTTACGATATCGGATGACTCACGCAATGGCGTAATCAAGGGGCCCCCGAAGGGTTTCACGCGGGGTTTTACTGTTACGCGCGAAAGGACAGTGAGGTTAAGTTTGCTGGTTCGAGCCGTTCCATAAATGGAACGGCGAGGCTCAAGGCAAAGGTCCTAGAGGTTAATTCAGATTGCTTATAACAATAATAAATAATATGTAAAAATATGTATAAATTAAATCTGGCATGAATAAATGTTCAAATTTAGTAGTAGTTTTTCGAAAATCATTTCTACTAACGGGTTTTCTAATAATGGCAATACACTAATGTCATTATAACACAATTCTATTACGGTAATGGTGTCTACCATTGACAGACCAATGACCATTATGAAAATAGCAGATTGCGAACTTTTAGCAAAATGACAATGATCGTGTTGGAATGACGATATTTATAAGAATAGCAGACTTGAGGGCCTGGGATTAGAAATCAGGACCTCGCTCAGCTTTGAAGCCGGCTGAGAGTAGTAGAATTCGAGGAGTTGATAAAACAAGACAAATAATACTCTGATAGTATGCTGCCTAACTTAGCTGTGTAAAATTATACGTAAAAACAAAGAAAATAAAGTTCAATATCACCTGTAAGATTTTGAGGAGGTAAGGCCAGAAGATTTTTTCGTAATCTGTATCTACCGGAATGGGCTGTGATATTGATGTAATCGTGACTCCGCCGCTATCGGCTAGCGAGTCTAATGATTTGTTCTGAAAGACAAAAAAAAAAAACATTATTATCAATACTTTCGTAAACAAAAACACGTAAAAAACGTATAAACGCACAAATAAATAAGCTAGCCTGAAACCGCTCTAACGATCAAATGCTACCAAAAAACTAATGTGTCAAATGATAGGAAAAGGCGGCAATTTTCTGGAATAACGCATACTTATGCTAAACTAACCTATAACACCCCGTTTTATTGGTCGGGGTTTAAAAATAAAAAATTAAGCGAAGTCGCTGGTAAAAGTTAGTATGAAACAGTTCTCACAGTTGACTTATTGAAGGCGACAGTTTCCTTCTCAGTGACCTTAAAACAGGCCATTTCGATGTTATCCTTGGTCTCTGTAGCGGGCTCGCTGCCCGTCTTGTCGTCCGCCGCTGAATTCTCCGCCGAGGCCGCATTTGCGTCCGTTATCGCTATTATTAGGCGCCGATACCTAAGAAGAAAAAACATAATGGTATGAGAAATTTATCTTCGTACAGGATTTTATTTTATTTGTTTATCGCAGCTTTCGTGTCAAACGAAGCACATACAAGGTGTTTCAATAAAGTGTTGTAAATTTCTCGCTAGTGGTTTAAGAATCATGTGTACATGTTTCAGAACCGATCGCAGTTTTTAATGATGGTAGATGTCACATATCTTCGAATTTTTTGTTCTAGGACATGCCGGTTTCCTCACGATGTTTTCCTTCACCGTTTTTGAGGGCAGCGGTGATGAAATAAATTACACAAAGTAATGCCACTGCCTGGGTTCGAACCCACGGCTTTCTGCTCATAAGTCGGGGTTGCCACCGGGCCACCGCTCTGCTCTCACTCTTGACCATAGTAGGGTATAATTCAGTAAAAGGTACATGAGGTAAAATGCCGCAATAAATAATTGAATGATGAAATAACAATTGTTACACGCAATCTAATTTATTATATCAGCTCATAATAAACGTAAAAAACATGGATACACACTACAACGAAACCTATTCCTTCTGAACTCAGTTGATTACCGATTGCCGATTAAGCTTATCGATAAGTGGTATCTCTAGTATAATCGTTACTTCATATTGATAATGTCTCGGAACGAATAAGGAAAACCATCAAACTGAACAACTTTCTCCACGGAACCACAATCGAAATCGCGAAATACAAGTCTGTTGTTTAGTAGAAAACTTTATGACCTACTTAACCCAAATGGGGTGTAAGGGACACAGACATGAAAACTTTTTTGGTGCGATTTTTTTTTAAATACCGATGATAAGTTTTAGGGGAGCAGCGGTGGCCCAGTGGTGGCAGCCCCGACTTACGAGCAGTAAGCCGTGGGTTCGAACCCAGGCAGGCTCATTACTTTGTGTAATTCATTTCAAACTCAAAGCATTTATTTCAATTAGACCATTACAGGCACTTTTGAAAGTCAAAGCACAAAAAAAAAAGAAACGCGAAGCTACAGTCCCAGATTTCATAACCGCTTCCCACAAAAACTTTGAAGGAAAACATCGTGAGGAAACCGGCATGTCCTAGAACGAAGTGTAGCGACCAACAAAAAGCAACTTACTACAAAAAGTACTACAGCGCCATCTATGACACGACGGAAGAACTAACATCAATTTCCTACATCTCACATGCAAAGTTTACATCGACTTAAGAGTATATAGAAAAACCCGACTACAATTGTTGGGCAGTTACCCGCCAGACATAACACCTGTCTGGCCGGAGGATCCTCACTTTACCACGGGGGATGAGGAACTTTACACCCTGGTCCTCATACCCCTAAAGAAGTCTGTGTCCCAGCAGTGGGAAAATTATAGGCTGATGATGATGATGAAAAGTTTTTATGTTGGGGTTCAGAATGATGTACTGACTGAGTACGTGGTAAGCGTTTTGCGTCGGTGTTCCTTACACCCTGTATAGAACAGCTGTTTTTTTTATCGAGATTTTAATCTTTGTCCCTTGAAGAAAGTTGTTCAATTTGACGGTCTAAATCACACCCTGAAATATGACCACACCGTTCTGGTAGACGCGGTATACCTACGTTTCATATTCACTAGTACAGACGCGGACATCAACCTACCCGAACCTGTAAAATTTTCTCAATAAAACTTGAACCCAATAATTTAACAATAAAGTTGAAAATCTATTGAATAAATTGGACAGATTGTTGCAGCTTGATGTGCTGGCGTCTTTACCCAAGTAACATAAACATGTGTTACCATTCGTGTTTGTCTCTGCCCGTTCGCGCGAACAGGAACAGATGTGAGTGCTTGTCTTTGGAGAACATGACATGCACGCTCCACTCCCCTTCGCTCGTACCGTCCGCGGCTATCTCCCTTTCCTGCAACAGAGAAAAATAGAATTAATGGTGAGTGATGTGTTAGGACGATCTGAGAAGTCTGACCACCAATCTTGCTAAGAGGGATCACTATTTATTTTAGATCGTAGATCTAATGGGTGTAAAAGTACTTTTAACAAAGCTATTTTATTGTTCTAGACCATACCTTCAAGAACCTGCTAGTTACGTAGAAATTGGGGGACAAAGTACCAACGTTTTTTAACTACTAGCTTTTAATGTTATAAAAATTCGGATCAAGCTGAATTTTGTAGAGACCTTGAGTACACCAGTAGAAATAAAGTATCAAAAGTCCCAATCGATCCCATGTGTGCTAAAAAAGTTATTCGAGGTCAAAAGATCAAAATTTTCGGTGTTTTGGATTTTTATCGAACAAACACACACATCACACAAGGTCATAGATCTATGATCTTAGATGTAACAACTCCCAATAAAGTATCGTGTTACCCAGTAATTTAGTTCGTGGAAGTCAGATAGGCAGTCGCTCTATGTAAAATATATATATTATATATTCAGGTGCATACTGGACTGGAAGATCACCCAACAAAGATTTCATAAAAAACGAGATAAAAGACGAGAGAAGATTTGTAACGTTGTTGGTCTATTAGTATTAACTATGGTGTGACAACGGACATTACCACAAGAAAAGAGAGGCCCATACCCAGCAGTGGATGAATAGGGGATAATACTGGGTAAAGAAAACGAAATTCTATTTTGTCCGTCAGACAGGTAATACAAAAATATTAGACACGTATTTTTTGTTTTATCAAAATACTCGTATCAAAAAATCACTTAGTTAAAACTTATTGAAGTTGGAGAGTGGGGGCTCACTACGTCACAAATAGGCATAAAATCCTACAAGTGACGTCATGCGCCTTTTCAACTCAATTTATCTCCGTCATTTTATGATCACGTGAAAAAAGAAAAAATAAGTGTCCAATACTTTTCAATAATCTACACGACAGACAAAGAAAAAAAAATTGTGATTATCCCCTATTCAGGCTGTAGATGATGATAATTATTGTATAATAAATAAGTGTATGATTATTGTTGCTTATTTTTTATTTTAAGAGAATGATGATATTGTTGCTTATTTTTTTCTAAATTATGTTTATTTCTAGAACGATAACGGCAAGGTTATCGTAGCTTATAATCGAGAAATAACCTAGGGATATTTTTAAACACAAGTATAAAAAAACCCATAGTTAATCTCCCGATTACCTTAGCGCCTATTGTTTATTATTATCGCATTCGTTATTTAAATTATAACCATTCTGTTACGAGTCAAGGTTATGCTATTACGACGCGTCAAAGGAAATCACTAATAATATGAGGAAGTTGCGAATAAAAGATCCAATTACATCGGACTGTGTATTTTTTGCAGCCAGTTGATGTAAAAACCAAAGGTTTAGAATAGAAGCAAGTTTTTTACGTGTGAACGCAATGATCTAAGTACACACGGCGATCAAGGGCTTGGTTCAGAAAGCAGTACTTCTGGATACGGCGCGTATTTTTAGTTCTTTTCTCAAGAGCCTTGACCACCGGTAGCTCGGACCCTACCGATACCGGTGGGCTACATATTTTTTTTAAATATTTTTTAAATGTTTTTGTTAGAAATTTTAAGCTTACCGTTTCCTCCAGCAGGTCCTTAATTTTGGTGAGTTCATTGTCATCAAATTCGTCGTCATCATCCTTAGTGCTGGTGGCCGACTTAGAAGTCAGCTCTAACTCTTGTTCAAAGAAGGTCTCGTCAGCCAACTGCGGTTTGTCAGTCCGCACTGTACTCTGGCTCTGCGTCTCCACTGGTTCCGTTGCTGTGGACACGCTGTCTGTCTTCTTGTCTGAATAAGGGCAGAGATAGGATTATTTTATCTAGCCTTGGAGCTAGGGAGTTTATTCCGCTTCTTTTTTTCGGCCCATGTGTAGTATAGAGTCTGAAACTTTCCGCCCTTCTCCACTAATTTAGACACTCGAAAGTAGAATAGGCGGGCGTTTTGGGGACTAACTTATGTTATTTTAAAAAGTAAAAGTTTAAAAAGTGCTGATAAAATTATCATCATCATCATTTCAGCCGAAAGACGTCCACTGCTGGACATATGCCTTCCCCTAGTGTCGCCAAATTGACCGGTCCCGTGCGCCTCGCATCCAGCGGATCCCCGCAATCTTCACCAGGTCATCGGTCCACATAGTGGGAGGCCTTCCAACGCATCGTCTTCCGGTTTGCGGTCGCCATAAAATATAACATACATATAGACAAAATGATGCTGCTGAAATAATTAGTGTAAAAAGATCCATAATGAAATCGAAAGCCACTTGTTATCCCCGTGATTGCGATATGTTTCAGTTTTAGTCCATAGCTGTGGAGCTATGGACTAAAACCAACTTTTAAAAATAAACTAATTACGGTTTTCAGAGTCCAAACTTATTCAAAAGTTTATTTTAAAATACATGTTTTTGATGTTCTGTTATAATAAGTTTAGTTTAATTACCTCGGTGACCCTTGTACTATTCAATGCACAATGTTTTGAGAGCATAACATTGAAAAGATCGCAATGACGAGGAGAAAAAGTGCCTTTCGGCTTTAAGGGTCTTTGTACACCCATTATAAACCATCTCGTGGCTAAATAATAACAGCCGCACGGGTCGATCTTTAAGGTTAAGCCGTGCTTGCCGAGGTTGGTCCGTGGATGAGTGACTATAATTACATACCGAGTTTCCTCCGTGCCTAGGAAAGCACGTTAAGCTGTTGGTCCCGGCTGTTATTCATAGATCTTTGTCAGTCGTTACGAGTAGTCTGAAGCCAAAAGTCTGACATCCAGTCCTACCACGGGGTATTGTATTACCCAGTTACTAGGTTGTGAAGGTCAGATAGGCAGTCGTTTCATGTAAAATACTAGTACTCAGCTGCAACCGGTTAGTCTGGAAGCCGACCTCAAGATAGTTTGGGAAAAGCCTAGCCAGATGATCATAAAACTTCTTTTACAAAGGACGAATTTTGAAATCACGAAAATACTTCTGCAATGTGATTCATGCTATCGTAAAAGTTATTCCCAATGATGAGTACAAATGAGCGCTAATGGCCAACTAAGAGGTTAAGGTTAAATAAACTATGGTTATATAAAATGAGAGATAGCTGTTTTGTTTACCTGGGTTGTTACCATCAGCTGGTTTGTACGCATGAACATAAAAAATACATTATTATAATAAATGTTTAGCTCGTTCCGGTACACTGAACACTTAAAGATGTGATGACAAAAACAGCTCTTATTATTCATAATATATTATATCTGGTCGTGTTTCCCGCAATATGATACTATATAAGGTGGACGCTAAATCCCCGCCCGTCTCCCTCCCCGACGCTAAAATGGATACACGTATTCAAAACATCGTTCTGACGAACAGCAACTTTTGATCGGTAATTTAAAAAAAAAACTGTTATTCCATAGGTACATTTGGACTGTTTTTAGGGTTCCGTACCCAAAGGGTCAAACGGGACCCTATTACTGAGACTTCGTTATCCATCCGTCCGTCTGACACCAGGCTGTATCTCATGAACCGTGATACTTATGCAGTTGGAATTTCTACAGATTATGTATTTCTGTTGCCGCTATAACAAGAAATACTAAAAACATAATAAAAATAATATTTAGTAAGGGTGCAATCCAAAAAAGTGATATTTGCTCGTTTTTTAAATAATGGTACGAAAACCTTCGTGCGCGAGTCCGACTCGCACTTGGCCGGTTTTTTTTTTAATAACAGACGAAAAATTCCTGTGTGTTTAGAATTATGTACTGAATAAGTGAATACATGAGAACCGTTTCAGCGTAGGTGTCCCTGCGACCCTATATAGGATCTAGTTGTCTAGAGTAATATTATGTGCCTTAATATGCACCCGTATAAATTACCGTATATGAACGAGATGTATAAACGTAGACGAAGCTAAAAGCGTATACAGGATGAAACGGAAAGTGTATATACATACTTAAGGGTGTGCTACATACCATCAAACTGAACATGTTTATCCATCCTACATACATCGTAATAGCGAAAAAAAAATATCAGCTGCCCCATACATTTCCTTTTCCATTACACCCTGTATAAGGAACGTAGCAGGTAGCGTTGTTTCTAAGCATATCTTGGGGAAAATGCGGGAGTTTACAAACCTAATTACGTAGTATACACCTATCAATGCTTCACGGTGTAACAGACACCAATGTTTGTATGAATATGACTCACGGTACAAATATTACCTCGATTGCACAAGATAATGTAAACAGCTGACATAATTTTATGAAAATATTAAAATACCCACTCACCTCTATGCATTTTTCTAACGAGTCTATGCCTTAAACCTTCCTTTCCTGTTTCCCCGTCAGAATGCGAATTACTGAAACAAACAGCAATAACAATGAAGGCTTAGATATGACTTAAATGAATCAGAATAAATCATTGAAAAAAAAAATACCATTCGCACTTTATTCTTTCGTGACATAGCAGATCCAAAAGTCTGGGAGAAAAAATATAAGAGATTTATTTAAAAAAAAAGAATAAATTGTAGTAGTATTTTATAAACAACGAATTATATTTAAAAAGAATAAATTGAAGAAGTAGTTTATATAAAAATTAAAAAAATTCAACAACGGTTTGTCTTTGTGAACCAACCTCTTTTCCTTTCTTCTCCACACAAATTTTCTCTTCTTTTCCGGGCTGGCATTGGTCTCGGTCTCCATCTCATGTTGTTCCTTCTTCTTTTCAAAAGTAGTCTCGGTTGCTTTCTTTTCTGCTGATAAAGTTTCCTTCTCCAACACTTGAATCTTTTCATTGTCATTTAGTACTATGCATATCGGATATTTTTTGCTCCATTGTCTACAAATAAATAACTTATAGATATAGAACTTATAGATAGTTGCTGGCAGTGCGTTGATATCTCAGTCAGAACTTTGAATTGTTATACAAGGTGTTGTTTTGCAACCTCGTCAAATTCTAGGAGGTAACTATGCTAATGATTCTCGACCCGAATCAATAATAAAATGAGTACGTGATTTTCTTTTTTTTATTTATTTACTGAAATTGGTAACTGTGAACCACCCGTGTTTTAAACACGGGCCGTCTGATCCCCGCCTGATAACGTCGCTTACACACAAACAAAAAACCTCAAACGTTTTTTCGATAATTTCATAATCCCTAAACCACGTTAAGGGGGTTATTCTGAAATATTGACAAATTTGAACAACAAAAAAACGCAGTGTTTTTTAATAATTTACTAGGTACCGTAATTTATATTGACTATTTATGTCTTTTGTGACAACATCCTGAATTTTGACGAGGATGCAAAACAACACCTTGTATAGATGGATGACCATCTCAAAATGCTCACGATTATTATCGATATCATTAGGCATAAGAGTATGAAAATTAATAAATAGTTAATATAATAACATAACTCCGTGTGGCCCGGAGAAAAAAGTCTTGGCTGAGAAACATTGGCCTCGGAAAGCACGTTAAGCCGTTGGTCCAGGCTGTCATTTGTAGAAATTCGACAGTCTTTACCAGTAGTCAATGACTCGAAAGTCTGACGACCGGTTCACCGGTCTCATCAAGGGGTATCGTATTACCCAGTCCTAACTTGGTTTTGGCGGCCAGAAAGCAGTCGTTCCATGTAAAATACTGGTATTTAGCTGCATCCAGTTAGACTGGAAGCCCACGTCCAAAAGGCTAGGCAGGTGATGATAGCTAAGCCAGTAATTGGAGAGTAACCAGAAGAAGAATATAATTAAACACGTGGAATGTATAATGAATGCACGATTGAACGCACTGAACGCACTCTAGTAGTCAAGACCTTGATCGTAGTTGTACCAAGGTTGGTAGTAAGTTTGAAACAGATAGGTACATTCCTACATCTATTTTCAAATTTCCATACTCGTTTAGTAATTATAATGCTGTAGACTATAGTAGGTAGTTATAATAGTGAGCTTCTCAGATGGTTATAATCAATATTAGGTTACTACGATTCTTATCAAAATGTTAAAATCATTAGAAATCTCGTTTGTATAAGTTTTTTCTAATGATGGCATGCTTCCCACAGTATGAGAAACTTTATAATATCGTAAGGTATTAAATAAATTGAAATCCGCTTTTTAATATGAATGTAACCATTATGAACTTTAAGGTAAATTGCAGCTTTTCTTTAGATACATTTAATAAAATGGTATGTTATTTTATCGCACATCTAACAAATAAATAAAATTGAAGTGTCTGTTTGTAATATTAAAATAACCGCTTTTTACTACATGCATATGAATGTATATACGGTACGTGCACCAAAATAACATTTAATTTTTTATTTTTGTCTGTTTGTCTCTTTGTGTTTTCCGGCTAATCTCTGGAACGGCTGGACCGATTTTGACGGCACTCGCAGATAGCTGATGTAATAAGGAGTAACTTAGGCTACTTCTATTTTAGACAAAATGTAAAATTATTATAAATAAACTAAATAACTTTTTTGTTAAATTCACGCGGAGGAAGTCGCGGGCACAGCTAGTTGGAAAATAATTGTAAAGTTTCATGAGTTTGTGAATGACTCACGACAATATGGCTTGGTATGAAAACAAACATGTCGGCCGCGGTACATCCCCGGAGTTTCTTTGCAAAGATCTCGACTCAACACAAGCGTCTATTCAAATCCGTTGTATGTACCCGTTTAATCGTAGGTCTTCATCACATAGCGAGATTATATTCCCCGAAGGTTTTGCCAGAGTTAGTAGCACCGTACTTAACTTTATGACGTATCTATTACTGGCTCTCATTTTAAATATGTGAAGCGTATGTATGCCTATTGTTTTACGACTTTAATTACAAAGGTGATCTTTGATATTACTCTGACTCAGTACTAAACGGTCTGTTTCGCTCGGGAATTTTTTAATGATGCATCGAGCGCCAGATATCAATTCTTTGGGTCACTGGAACGCTGTTTCGAAGACAACTTTGATATTTTTAAACTTATATCAAATTACTGCCCGTTAGTCTTGTAGTCGCAAACACCACTGCTGAGCATGAGGTCCTGGGTTCGATTCCCGAGTCGGACAAATTGTTACCTATTGGGTTTTAGTAGGATTTTCTCAGTAACAGTCAAGGAGGAGAGAGAGATTTACGAGCAGTAAGCCGTGGGTTGAACCCAGGCAGCCGCATTACTTTGTGTAATTTATTTCATCACCGCTGCTCTCAAAAACGGTGAAGGAAAACATCGTGAGGAAACCGGCATGTCCTAGAACAAAAAATTCGAAGAGATGTGACATTTACCAACCCGCACTGGGCCTGCGTGGTGGATTACAGCCCACTTCCTCTCATAGAGAGGAGGCCTGTGTCCCAGCAGTGGGAAAATTACAGGCTGATGATGAGTCAAGGAGTCTGGATTTGTGTCCGGTTGATACAACTCTGCCTAACCCTTCGGGGATTACAGCGTGATATTATGTTATATCAAATGCTTTGATATGATATGATAGTTTTGATTGCATGTTCCTGGAACTTTTGCTTCAGTAATTAATACGAGTATGACACTGCTAACATCGACATCTTTTGCTTTTAATTGCCCAAGGGCCCGCTCTGCTCTTGACCTCAATCTCGGTGGAAAGCGATAGTTGAGATCTTCGGTGGTATGGACTGCTCGGAAGGTACCACATAAAGTTTACGTTTGTTTTGAAGATTGATGTGTGATAATGATAAAATAATCTACCGGTAGTTTGCCTACTGATTAAGAAAAAGAATCCTACGAATGAGCAATAGCTTATCATGCAGTCAAGTTTTTTGTTTTTTTGCCGGATTTTTAATAGAATTAAAACATTTTTAAATGTCAAAGTGTGTTTCTAAATCGATTTTAATCGACATCGCATGGTTATACATTTAGACAGCATGGAGGATATTAAGGAATGTGCACATTGTCACAAAAAAAAGAGATGCATGTACAGTCAGCTCCAAAGTAAACTCACCCCCTAGAAATGTTGACTTGTATGTGACCGGGGTGAGTTTACTTTGGAGCTTACTGTGCCCAGCAACGGATGAATTCAGGCTGTGGATCATGATAAGACGTACAAGTGAAAAATATCAAACAGGGTACAAAAACACAACTTTCCTACCACTAATGTACGTACTTCGTAATTTAGTCTTATCTTATCTGTTACACAATACCGCATAACAACAGGAACTTGTGCCGAATGTTTTTATTAATTAACTTTATCACAAACGAGGATATCCTTATGTACTGCAATATTGAGCGATTGTAGTACGCACGGCTACCAATTAAGCTATACAAAAGTAGTGTATGCGGATCTCTCATTGTAAGGGAAATCTATATATACAAAGCGAGGTCATGTTATACTGGAAAAGAATAGTTTGATGCGTCGCCGTGTGTACTCTTTTGCATAATATTTTGAGTACATAAGTATCTTTGTTTTGGAACAATTGAACCTTGGTTCACTATACGAATAGTTTAATTATGCAAATTTGTGACTTAATTCGGCATAAAATAGTTCAACAGTAGTTTTTCGAGGAATTAATACTAAATATTTTGCATAACATGTAAAATAGTCCATTCTTTTCACATTTTTATGCGAGTTTATAGAAACTTTTCCTCATAACAGTTTTAACAAAAGCAATCTACTATTAGATACTAATACAGAATCTCTTTGGAAGTCGGTAAAAAAAATCCGATTTTCTTTTACCTATGAGATAAGTTGTTGGTGGTATCATTCGATAGTAGGTTCTTTGCTTGTGTCTATTAAATCGTAAGTATCTACCACAGATAGCAACAAACAAATCAAAAGCTACAATCAAATCCATCGATCTAAAATAGATTTTAGATCATAAATAGTAGGTCATAGGTAGTAGGTATTGCAGCATTATCACGCTGTTTTCGGCTGAATAAAAACTATTCTGTTCGTGTAAGTCGACCTCATTTCTAATCAATTTACTTTTTCTTACTTCGGTTCAAATTTAAAAATATGACGATTCCATGGATGTGACAGAGGAAAATTTTTCTCAGATGGACGACAAATCTTTGGAAATAACAGACATATTATTCCGTTTCGTAATTTAATTGATAAAGTAAAAAAGGACCTAAGAAAGATAAATTTTGTAGTGCTGTACTGTATAGTCGGTTATCAGTGATTTCACCAAGAACCGGTATGTATTTGAAACATTTTAAATTTTTTCTGCTTAAAAGATTCTCTCGGAGCATGGTGTTAATTTTTCTGTATTTTTCTCACCATAGATTCGCTCAGAATCGGTTCTAGGACTTTTATCCTAGCTAAGATCTAGTGACCCATATACTTTCGGCGCCGCGACTCAAGGCCGACCAGGGGTCGGGAGACGCGTACTGGCGGTTGGCTCCGAGGCTTGCCGCCTGAGACCCGGAGCAACAGCGAAGATCCGATTTCGAGCGAGGATCCGGACCTTCAGGGAACAAATTTTGTTTTAATCCTTTTTTTAAATCTTTAGCAATAGTATAGTTTCTCTTTTTTTTTGTTGTACAATCATTTAATTTATTTAAACCCTATTCGTGTCAAAAGGTCGCGCAATGTATTTTTTCCGGTGTAATATTTAAACTCGTATACATTTTGATCGCGCCTAGGGCTGAGTAGGCGTTGCAACCCCTTTCTCACCTTGTTTTAATTTTCAAAATTACAGATTTTATACAATTCTGAACAACCCATTTCGCTGCTTTACATAAAATTATATTACATGTCGTCCATTATTTAATTCCTTTTTTTGATCCTTTTAAATTTTTTTTATAAAAAATTGTATTAGTTTTTTTTTATAACAGCAAAATTATACGTTTTAACATGTAGCAGTGACGACTTTTATTTTTATTTACGCTACAAAAATGGCGCCCGAACAACTAGAGTAAGTGTTTTTTACCTAATAACTTTGAAATTTGAATGATTCTACATAAAATTTTTTTTGCCTTATTGAGGATGGTCACTCCCTCCGGGAGCTAATGATTCTTAAGCTTATTTGTTTCAGGACACGGATATTCTTTCATTCTAGAAAGGTATTCTGGGATTTTTACCACCAGTTCAGATCTGTGAAGCTGTCATTTTTCCTTGACATATATATATATTTTTTCATTAAATGTAATTTATTTTAAAGGAAAAATAATTTTGTGAACTATATAACACATAACTGTCTTTTATTTTACCCACTTATCGCAGCAAATATAACGATAGGTCTCCTGATTTTTATTCCATATCCTTAGCTAGCGGTAGTTAGAACCCGTAGAGTATATATGGTGACGTATGAATTTATAGGCGTCGGTTTTCAAGGTAAGCTTAGTATGAACGGTTATGTAGCCTGTATCTTTGTTTAATAGCTTGGCGTTTACTGACTGCTGGTTGCTGGATTATTTTTATCCGTCTGTTCATGCCGTGCCTATTTTTTCGCTAGGATTCAATCGCCTTTTGTCTGTTCTTTCATACGTTATTAGGTCTATTCTAGTTACATCATGTCAGAAGAGGGGTTCCCTATTGTTGAGACTCCACGTCGTGCTAGTCCCATTATTTCGCGACCACCACCTCCTCCTATTCCGCCAAGACCTTCTCACGCTTCTTCACAGAGTATCATTCCTTCCCCAATAAGATCTGAGGAATGCCTACAATTTACCAGGCAGTTCTCTCTTACTAAGTGGAAGATTGTTTTCGATGGTAAGACCTGCGTACGGGAATTTTTCACGAGTTTAGAGGAGTGCAGGGAGGCCGACAATTTGTCCGATGGTTATTTAGTTAAGCGATTTCATGAAGTCTTGTCAGGTGTCGCACTTCAATATTTTAGGTCGATCCGTCGCCCTGGACTTTCCTTCTATGAGATCAAAGATGCCTTTTTTCAGACATTCGGTACGACCGATTTTGAATTTAAGATAAGCCAGGAGGTCCGTAACCTCAAGCAGAAACCGGAACAGCTTATAAGAGAATTTATTATCGAGGTTTCTTACTTAAATTCTAAACTGAGCAAGCCTATTGAAGAGTCGGAGTTGTTGTGGATCATCACTCACAACATGTTGCCAAAGTACACTCCTTGCTTGTCCATCCAAAAATTTCATGACATCAATAATTTAATCGAAGTCGTTACTCATTTCGAGTCTTTTCTAAAACCTCCAAAGGCGGTAGCCAGTCTCGACTGTGTTGCCGACCAGTCGACTTCTCAAGCATTTAACCCACCAAAACCTAGGCCAAACAAAACTTCCCATCAACCAACAACTAGTAAACCTCAGATTTGTCCTAGTTGTAGTCAGTCTCAGCTTTGCTTAAAATGTAACAAAGTTGGTCATTCTTACCGTTCTTGCCCAGAGATCACAGGCATGATTTGTTTTAAGTGTCGCACTCCTGGATTTATTACTAGAGAATGTCCGAAATGTAATCCAAAAAAATGCATAGATCACTGGCGATACGCTTCTTTCCCTACAGTATCCCCAGTGTTTACTTCAGATTCATTTGATAACCGACCGTTTATAGAGGTATTATTATGTGGTAGAGTTGTTAGAGCATTGCTTGACTCTGGTGCTCAGATGTCGCTTGTTAGCGATAATTTTATTCAGCAACTTGGTGTTTCTTTGACATCAAAAGACGCTTGTCCCCGTGTTATATCGGCTAATAATTCGCCGATTGATATTCTTGGTTCTGTGTACCTTCCAGTTAAATTTAATGGTACAACTTTTATTCATGAGTTTTTAGTTGCAAGTTCGATGTCATCTTCTGTTATTTTAGGTATCGAATTTTGGAATAAATTCGGTTTGACGTCTATTTTTAGTCAGGCTTTTAATAAAAATATTGATGGTAATATGTTTATCCCTTCTGTTCAGCACTCTTCCCCTCAAGTTTCCTCTGTCGGCGAGGTCCGTTATATTCATCCTCGTAACATCCTATCGCCGGATCAAGAGTCTTGTCTTCAACAAGTTATTAAGGAGTACGAAGTTATCTCTTCGGAAAAAGTTGGTCTTGGTAAAACATCTTGGTTGTCCCATAAAATTAATACTACGGGTTACCCTATCCGTCAAAGATATTATCCCTTATCCCCTGTCAAGTTGAAGATTCTCAATGAAGAGATTGACAAAATGTTAGATATGGGTGTTATTCGTCCATCTCGTTCTTCATGGGCTAGTCCAGTGGTAATGGTGACAAAAAAAGATGGTTCTGTTCGGTTTTGTGTCGACAGTAGAAAACTGAATAGTGTGACAATTAGAGATTCATATCCTCTTCCCCGTATTCACGATATCCTCGACAACCTTCGTGGTGCTAGATATATTAGCTCATTGGATTTTAGAAGTGCTTTCTGGCAAATTCCACTCGCTGATAGAGAAAGTTGTGAGAAAACAGCGTTTATTGTTCCACAACGTGGTCTCTTTGAGTTTGTTAGGATGCCTTTTGGTCTAACGAACGCTGCTTCGGAGATGCAACGCCTTACTGATATGATCGTTAATTTCGAGTTTACTTCTACCAGCGACGATTGTATTTTTGGGTACGTCGACGACTTGATAATCGTGTCTAAAGATTTCTCTACTCATATGGCGCTGCTCAGGAAGGTGCTTGCTCGACTTAAAGAAGCAGGCTTAACTATAAATTTAAAAAAATGCGAGTTTTGTAAAAGCGAACTAAAATATTTGGGTTATATTGTTAATGAAAAGGGTCTTCAAACCGATCCCGGCAAACTTGATGCTATTAAAGATTATCCTACTCCTACTTCAGCTAAGTCATTACGCGGTTTTATTGGTATGTGTTCTTATTATAGGCGTTTCGTTAAAGGGTTTTCTTCTATAATTGCTCCGCTTACTGCCCTTATCGGTAAGAGAAAGGGTAATGATCCAATAAGTTGGAATGATGCAGCCGATCAAGCTTTCACTAAGTTGAAACAAGCGCTAATCGATACGCCTGTTATGGCATGTCCTGATTTCTCGAAGCCATTCATCCTGCAGTGTGATGCGTCAGCTGTTGGTCTTGGTTCGGTACTGACACAGAAGATAGACGATGTGGAACATCCAATCGCCTATTATTCGCGTTTATTCTCTCAAACTGAACGCAATTATAGTACTACAGAGCGTGAACTCTTGTCAGTTTTGGATTCAATTAAACATTTTCGATGTTATTTAGATGGTATGAAGTTTTCTGTCATAACAGACCATATGGCTCTTAAGTGGCTCCTCTCTCTTAACAACCCATCTGGTCGTTTAGCTCGTTGGGCTACTATTATCTCCCAATATACTTTTGATATTGTGCATCGTAAAGGTTCGCAACATATAGTCCCCGATGTTCTTTCCAGGATCCATGCTAATCCTGTGTCATTTGACCAGGGTCCTGAACATACTAATGACCGTTGGTATAAGAAGATATATATAGGTGCTCGAGATACGCCACAAATGTTCCCAGCATACGCTATAAATAACGGTATCCTTATGAGACGCATGCCTGTTTCTACTCTTTTATCTTCTGAACCATGGCGTGTGGTGTTACCAGCTGAAAAGGTTCCAGACGCTATTTGGGAAATTCACAATAGTTTTCCTTCGATACATCCCGGTGTTACTAAAACTTATCTAAAGCTTAGGGATTTGTTCTACTGGCCCAATATGTTCCGTGACGTTACTTCGACGTTAAGTCAATGTGAGGTTTGTAAAGCCTATAAAATTTCGAACACACAACCTCGCGGTCAGATGTGTTACCCTAAAGAGGTTTCCTTGCCCTTACAGATGATTTCTATCGATATAATTGGTCCGTTGCCCTGCGCTTATTATGGTTATAAATATATCCTTTCTATGGTAGATGTTTTTTCCAAATATGTTTGGTTAGTTCCTCTGAAAAGGATTGACACTCTTTCTGTTATAAAAGCGTTAGAGTCTGAAATTTTCTTTAATTTTGGGGTTCCGCGTACTATTCTTTGTGACAACGCTACAGTTTTTCGTAGTAATCAATTCCTTAATTTTCTCAGATCTTTCCATATTCAATCACCTACTTTTACGCCATATTATACACCCCAAGCAAATACGGTTGAGCGATACAACCAAAGCGTTATAACATGTTTAGGTATTTTGGTTGGTGAAAACCAAAGAAGTTGGGCTAAAATGTTACCTAAAGTGAAGCTTTACCTCAATTCTTGTGTTAATCTAGCTACTGGTTTTACGCCTAACTTTCTTATGCTTGGTAGAGAGGTCCTTATGGATAGCAGTCATGTAAATAGTCAGACTCGAAGCTCTAATTTGGCAGACAGTCGGGCTCGTCATGCTTCAAACCTATCCTCTCTCAGCGAAGTTTATGCAAAGGTTGCTGATAATCTTTCTTTAGCTTTTCTCCGTAACTCTCGTGCATATAATTCTAATCGATCAGCTGTCACTCTAAATGTTGGTGATACTGTATGGAGAAGGAATTTTTCCAAGTCTTCTGGAGGTGATTTTTTCTCTGGGAAGCTTGCTCCACGTTTTATTAAGTGCCGTGTAATAAGAGTCATTTCAAGGACCACCTATTTGCTACAGGATTGTGATTCAGTCCACTCCGGACAATATCATATCAAAGATATCTTAAAATAAATTGGATTAAATTCTCTTTGTTCCATTTTGACATTGACATTTGCTTTCTAATCCTTTTTCCTCTTTGGAATATTTCTTTGCATAGTTTTTCGATTAGATTAAAAACTTCATAGATTATCTGTTAATAGTGACATCTGTTTATTTCTGTGTTATGTCAACTTGTGTTCTAAGGTTATTTTGTTTCTTTTAGTTTAACACAGATGGCGTGACATTCAACATTTAATTTTAAATTTGAATTTAAACTTGAGTTTTATGACTTGAGTTCTCTGATTTAAGTTCTGTCTTGAGTTCTTCTTTGACTTAATTAATTTAGGTTTTCTTTCTTAAACTTAGTTTTTTTTGTTCAACTTGTCTTAGTTTCTATAACTAGAGGTTGGACTTTACGTGTTCACGTTATTTATTTTTGGGGATTCCCAAGTTTTTTCTTATAGTTGATAGGTAATAGTTAAGTCTTATGTTAAGTTAGGTTAATTTTACTTAGATCTAAAGTTTACTAATTGTAAGGATGTGGCAGGTTAGAGTTTGGCTCTAACTGAACAATATATATTTAGATTTAGGAGTTCGTTATTTTCTTTCATATTCTCCATAGATGTAATTGAGATATCGCGAGTTCGCGCGGATAACGTTTAGATATGGTGGCCTCCGTGTTTATTCAGTATTTGTTGCACTTCGATATCGTTTGATTCAGATATGATGCCTGTTTTTTTTGTTTTTGCCTGATCCAGTTTTTTTTTCTTCTTTCTCACTCGTACTTACGTCCTTTTTTTCTTAGAAAGAGGGTATTGCAGCATTATCACGCTGTTTTCGGCTGAATAAAAACTATTCTGTTCGTGTAAGTCGACCTCATTTCTAATCAATTTACTTTTTCTTACTTCGGTTCAAATTTAAAAATATGACGATTCCATGGATGTGACAGAGGAAAATTTTTCTCAGATGGACGACAAATCTTTGGAAATAACAGACATATTATTCCGTTTCGTAATTTAATTGATAAAGTAAAAAAGGACCTAAGAAAGATAAATTTTGTAGTGCTGTACTGTATAGTCGGTTATCAGTGATTTCACCAAGAACCGGTATGTATTTGAAACATTTTAAATTTTTTCTGCTTAAAAGATTCTCTCGGAGCATGGTGTTAATTTTTCTGTATTTTTCTCACCATAGATTCGCTCAGAATCGGTTCTAGGACTTTTATCCTAGCTAAGATCTAGTGACCCATATACTTTCGGCGCCGCGACTCAAGGCCGACCAGGGGTCGGGAGACGCGTACTGGCGGTTGGCTCCGAGGCTTGCCGCCTGAGACCCGGAGCAACAGCGAAGATCCGATTTCGAGCGAGGATCCGGACCTTCAGGGAACAAATTTTGTTTTAATCCTTTTTTTAAATCTTTAGCAATAGTATAGTTTCTCTTTTTTTTTGTTGTACAATCATTTAATTTATTTAAACCCTATTCGTGTCAAAAGGTCGCGCAATGTATTTTTTCCGGTGTAATATTTAAACTCGTATACATTTTGATCGCGCCTAGGGCTGAGTAGGCGTTGCAACCCCTTTCTCACCTTGTTTTAATTTTCAAAATTACAGATTTTATACAATTCTGAACAACCCATTTCGCTGCTTTACATAAAATTATATTACATGTCGTCCATTATTTAATTCCTTTTTTTGATCCTTTTAAATTTTTTTTATAAAAAATTGTATTAGTTTTTTTTTATAACAGCAAAATTATACGTTTTAACATGTAGCAGTGACGACTTTTATTTTTATTTACGCTACAGTATGTAATATTAATATAGTACCTATTTTATGTGTATAGTAAGTAGGTACTATACGTCATAATATTATTGATTTTGGAGACACATAAGCTTTATTACATTAATAACGCAATAACATCAGCTACAAAAAGTAAACATGTGGAATTCCGTAGTACCACACAATCATGACATTTACTGTATTTTGATGAAAATGGAGCCTTATTAAATAAGAAAGAAAATTGAAAACGAAAATGATTTTAAAAGAGAAACCATGGTGTAATAAGGCTCCATTGAACCGGAAGAACCGGTAAGAACCGGTTCTTCTGCATAGAAAATGACCAACCCAAACCGAGCACTTTTTTGTCGACGTTTAATAAGTGCCCATGTAGGCCTATGTGAAATAAAAATATTTTGATCTGCAGATTATGTATAGGTTAATACCATGTTATAACGGGCGAGCCAATTAGCCACAATCAGGAACAAATCCAGACTCTGGGTTGCAACGGAGACATTCCAGTTTATCTTTTCTCTTCTTAGTCGTTCACTCTTAACAGAATGGCCGTGGTCATGGAGGGTCGCCCACAATCGCTGCCTTCGCGATACTTCCAACGGTCTCTATTGGCCGCATGGCGAGCACATTCTGCCACAGGGAACTTACAAGAGTCTGTCCATCGGGTTGGTGATCGACCACGTGGTCTCGTGCATTCGACTCTATCCTGCATCACCAAACGCTCCATGAAATCTTTGTTGCGTGTAACGTGTCCAAAGAAACTGAGGATTCGTTATTGCACAAGCGACGACAGGCTCTGTTTAATGTTGAGTTCTTTGAGTATTGACACGTTAGTCCGACGAGCGGTCCAGCTTATCCTGAGCATGCGTCTCCAACACCACTTCTCCAGGGCGTCAATCTTGCGTAATTTATCTTTACGGGAATCAAATATACGTCACGACAAGTATAATATTTGATCATGTAACTAAGACTTTTAATCTATGAACAGCGCAAGCGCCACACTGCGCGTTCATTAACCCAATTGTTGGTCAATTGCAGTCGGGCGCATGACGAGTGCCCTTCTATTTCGACCGCTTATCAGTGGTTTGTTATTGACCTTTATAGACTTAAATTATTTCATATATTACAATACGTCACTCACTATATCTACATCTATACATAATTAATTATACATTAAAGTTGCTTTTTGTGTTTGTGTGTGTGATCATGTTGTTCTTCTAAACAAAAACAGATTTTTTTGCGGTTTTGACCTTAATTTAAAGTAATTTTATCAGTGTTTAATTCATACATATTTATAATTTAGAAAACTCCATTTTATTTGACAACATTCTTTTGAGAAGTCGTAAAAACGAAGCAGGGGCCGACGATACTCGTTTATATTATATACGATGAATAGTAAATAGAACAAGTTCATGTAGAGCTGCGCAAGAGACTGTTAAGTCTTTATTCTATTTCGGCTATCGTAGTTCACTGATTGACTAATCTTTGAAAATTGGTCTATCTTAAACTGGGGACTAGAAAACGTAAGTAGATTCCAGTTATTTCTAATTTACGAGTTTTAGATAGTTACATCTGAATTTTTCGCTAGACGGTAAGATAGAAGAGAAACCATTGCTTTTGAGGGACGCAACAGATGTTGTTATTATCACGGGGGTTTTGTAGAGTCAAGTGGTAGTATCGTTATCTATTATCATTGTGCTGATGAAGTTTAGTAAAAAAAAACTTCCTACGACACACACTACAGCGTCAATACCACAATTACTAATATTCTACATACCTAACCACTGTCCCTGAATAGAATGGCAGACTATTATTAAAACGTTTGTTCATTTAAGAGGAACTAACATGATTAGCATATTTCCTGCGGCACTATTACTATGGCTGATCGAGTGTGACGTTTATTATAATGAAGTCAAATATCGTTCCGATAATAATACCACAAGGCGACTGGATGGCGGAATATATTATCCTTAAATAACACTTTTGCTGATAAAATGGAAATTTCTATAAATAAATAATAATGTGTGCGCAGTGGTTATGCTTTTTCATCGAAGATAAAACCTGTTACGCCCTGTAGACGCTCGTCGCCAGCGATTTAAAAAGGCTGCCAATCTTAGCGAACAAATGCGTAGACGAATATTATGTCACCAGACAATTCTTGACAAGAAAAACATACGAACAGCGACTTTTTAGGTTTCGAATAACAATACGACACACCAGCGACCGAGACACTGCTTAGTGAAGTTTGGTTCGGAATCCTAAATGTGTGAGTGTAAGTCCGACTCGCTCTTGGCCGATTTTTTTTTGTAAATGTGTTTGTAACTTACCTCCTTTTAACTAATCCTTGAGGCATCAACATAATCCTGGCTCCAGTCAAATTGTACAGCCTGTGTTGGTAAAACGCCACCTTATCTATTTTCTCGTCCCATAGCGCCCTCTTCGGTATCTTGGTCGAAGTATACGATATCCTTAGATTGCATCCTACAAAACAAAACATGGGATAATTACTATGCTTAACGCCCGCTGTCCGCGCTATATATAGGGTTGAACAAAGGTGTAATAATACACCAACAAAAGGGCCAGTTATGATTAAGTCTCATGTAGAGAATTTCCTGATGGAAAAACCCAATAACACTTTGCCCGACCCTGGAATCGAAACCAGGACCTAAAGCTCAGCAGTAGCGCTTGTGGCCACTAGACCAACGAGGCAGCTATAATTACTATGATAAGAAAATAATTATCCGATAATTAGTGAAAGATAACAGGATCAATAACTTCCGAGTCATGTACAAACATGTCAAATGAAGATTACTTGTATAATTACCCGAAAAGATTTATTGCTATTTGCGCAGAACTATCAAAGTGATTAAACTTACTGTCACTTATGGGACATCTTGCGTGATTATCAAGAAGTGAGCTCCCGATATTTCATTATTAAAATGATAGTGTGTGGCGACCTACAAAAAGCAACTTACAACAAAAACTACTACAGTGCCGTCTATGACACGACGGAAGAACTAACATCAATTTCCTAGAAGTCGCAAGCAAAGTTTACCTCGACTTAACTACTAATTATGCAGAAAACCCCGACAACTGTTGGGCAGTTGTCCACCAGACATAGCATCTGCCTGGTAGGAGGATCCTCCCTTTTCAATGGAGTATCGAGGAACTTTACACCCTGTTCCTCATGCCCCTAAAAGTGAAAGTGTATGATAGAGTGACTCACCTTCGAGCTTCATAAATGCAGTCGTTGTCTTGTTGATGTGATAAGTTATCGGATTGTAATCCGGAGCTCTGTAATGGTTTATCCAACCCTAAAATTAAAAAAAATATATACAAAAATATTTTTAGGTTCTGTATGGTGTCGGTCGTAAAGAATAGCACCATCCCATTTCTTCCCGTGGGTGTCGTAAAAGGCGACTAAGGGACTTGCCAGAGAATGGGCAGCAGCGTTCTCTGTGCTTTTGTAACAACCGTACTGCGATCGCCAACCGGCCTGCCAAGCGTGGCGATTATGGCAAAACCCCCCCTTCTTGGGGGAGGCCTATGTCCAGCAGTGGATGTCTTTCGGCTGAAATGATGATGAATGATGATGATACAAAAATATTTTTAATCCAGCATTGACAAAACCAACTAACCTAAACCTGTGGAGTCCACATCAACCCAGGATAGAAAAGGAAGACATGGGTCATTTGCCCAGCAGTAAGATGACATAGGATAATTCTGAAATTAGCAGTTTGCAGTATTACTTACCTCGTATTTTTTTATAGGCGTATGTTCCTTCACTGACGGTATTGTATAAGAAGGCGGCATAGCGCTACTTCGCTTTAGTTGGATCATGCTCGGAATGCTCGGCTCATTATCACTAAAGAATGTGTCTAGCAGCCAGCTCTTCAAACAGCTCGTGAAATAAAAGACCCATAGGCCGAGCACGAAACCGTTCCAAATATTAGCCTTTGGATACAGGACGTAGCTTACAAAAATGAGGAATGTGAGAAAATACATGGTGAAACCGCAGAAATGGTTAGGTCTGCTTTCCATTTTCTTGTCTTTCATATTGTTTTTGCTTGGGGGCGAGCCGAAGGACACACGGCTCATTGGTCGTTTCTCAGGGTATGTTTCTGAAGGCTTTCCCGTAGCTAAAGGAGGGTCCGTCTCATTGATATCGCTAAAACCGTCTAAGTTATCTTCTAAAGCTTCGATCCCTGATTCCACTTCCATCTGGGTGTCGTTGAGTAGCTCTTTTCTCACTTCAGCCAGCTCATTGTAGTTCGCTAAAAACAGGTTGGCGTTAAAAATGAAGAAGATAAGAAAATAATTCTAGGTTCAGTAAAATGGGGCTCCTTAACACCAAGTTTTCGCAAACCCCTAGTCGTTTCCGACAAAAATTGTCAATATACTTGCTACACTTTAGATTTTATGTACATTAAGAGCGTTTATACCCTACGGCATTTCATACAAACTTTCAAGTCGTTATTTTCTGAAATCCCTGAACAGATTTTAATGAAACTTCATACGCATAAGCAGTATACATAGGTCTAAAAAGTTACTTAAAAACATTTTCGAAATGTCTTTTAAAAAGGAAGATAATTGGAAATATCTGTTTCTATAGATAATTAAAAATCGGTCTAATTTAGCTGCAACTTTATTTTTCGAAAATGTTTTTTAGTAATTTTTTAAACCTATGCATACTGCTTATGCGTAGGAAGTTTCATTAAAATCTGTTCAGTCATTTCGGAAAATAAGGACTTGTAAGTTTGTATGAAATGCCGTAGGGTATAAACGCTCTTAAGGACTTTTTTTTGTACCGACTTCTAAATGAGGAGGCGGTCATGTATTCCACCTGCATCTTTTTTTCTCATGTGTGAATGTACCTACGCCAATTTCTCCGTGGTTACTGGTCCGATTTACGTGATTCTTTATTGTAGAGGAAGTTCGCACTCATAAACTACCCAAGCAAAGATGATAAAAATTATATGGGAGTCATCATTATCTGCCTAGCGTTTTCCCAAACTATTTTGTGGTCGGCTTCCAGTCTAACCGGATGCAGCTGAGTACCAGTATTTTACATGAAGCGACTCCCTATCTGACCTCCACAACCCAGTAACTGGGTACGTACCCCTTGGTAAGACTGGATATCAGACTTTTTGGCTTCTGACTACTCGTAACGGCTGTCAAAGATCTACAAATGACAGCCGGAACCAACGGCTTAACGCGCTTTCCGAGAGGCACGGAGGAAACTCGTTATGTAATTATGGTCACCTATCCACAGACCAACCTCGGCAAGCACGGCATAACCTTAAAGATCAACCCGTGCGGCTGTTATTATTTAGCCACGAGCTCCTCCTATAAAAATTATATATGGGAGTATGGGACACTATCATTTTTAACAACTTTGCTTGGGTTATAGACTTATCTTACTGCCTGATTTTTCTTTCTAATATTCTTCTTGTTAGTCATATTGAATATACTAGGTCATATCTTCTAGTTACAATATAAAATTAATACTTGGCAAGAATTTGTGTCACATACCCCAACTAAAAAGGGTAACAAACAAAAAAAATAATTGCTCCATTGCTTTTACTACGAAGAAGTTTTATGAGACCCGTAAAATAATGGCTTAAGTGCTTAGTAACAAGCCAAATTCTTACTCACCTAAATTCTTATGTGTATCATCACTGGAATCCGAATTCTTGTTATCGAAAGGAACACTTGGGTCTCGCTCGGTGGCCTTAGCCGTCAGGGGTTGCGTCATTTCCGATAAGTTCTGTATACTGCTGTCTAGGGATGATACCTATAAGAAAAAACACCACTTAAAAACCAATAGATACGTTATATAGTTGCTGCATTTCACGATTTTCAATTATCTCTTTTATAGCTCTAACTTAAGGTACAAATTACAATGAGAGAAAATCGTGATATACAACTATTTGTTACGTAGGCAATACTCGAGCTCTGAAGTTTAGCCATACAAACAGTGCGTAAGACGAATTTATGTAAAGAGTAGGTTACAAGTGTGAGTTTTGTTATAAGATAATCCTAAGCAATTAGGGGCAAAGCGAGGCGAACGTCGTACAGAAAATTGAGTGCAATATATAGAAATATAAGGTTCTCACACAAAAATATCATATTATAAGTTAAATATTCAGGCTTTATTCCATAAGCACGACATAGTAAGCCAGTCATAGGCCATAAACGGACAAACTAGCGTATTAATATTATTAGCAATAGCATTCATAGGTATATGACAAAATGAGCTGGATGCATTGAAAACAGAGAGCCGGCACGAACTCCTGGCGAAGCGCTGTAAAGCGCGGTTTGCATTGGCAAACAAATATCAACCTGGTATTTTTATTTTTAAGTGTGAAATCCATATCCTAAATCGTCTACCCAAAGGCAGATCAATCGATTTCAATAAGGGCTCGAGAAAAAAAATACACACTCAGAAGAGTGAGCTCGCATATCCCGCATGGAAAGATATACAGGGTGGAAGAAACACCGATGCACAAACCGTTCAGTACATCATTCTTACCGCCTCCTCCATAGATTTTTTTCCATACATTTTGACCGTATAGGTGCTTTATGTATAGGCACTTTTGTACGAAACAGCAGTTTTAAATAAAAAATAAAAAAATACCGCTGAATAATTTCGCTGTGGGCCCTGTGTGGGGTTCAGAATCATGTACAGTCATGTACTAAACATTTGGTAATAGTATGTGCGTGGATATTCCTTCCATCCCGTATATGTAAACGATCTTCAGCTAGAGTGGCGGTTACTTTTTAAATGTCAACGAAACGGAAGCACGGGCATTTTTTCACGTGATAGGCCGAAACTATCTTGAAAGTTTATTTATTTAATCTTTTTTTCAACTAGCGCACATGGGTGCCGGATTTTTCCAGCGGGGTGCATCTTCAGTTCCATGAAAATAGCTCGTAATTTTTTGCACTCCAGTTCGGATATGTTTCGTTTGTCAATTCGCCCAACTCACAACAACAACAACTTTGTACACCAACCTTTATACGCACAGTATTTTTTTTTAATCTTTGTTTTTCCATGTACTTTTTTTTCCGACACTTTTTGTACCTTGCTGCCGGCCCCCATGAGCCCAAGATTGATATTTGTTTGCCAGTAGAAACTACGCAGTGCTTCGCTAGATAAATGCGCCGGCTTTTAGGGAAAATTAAAGATTTCCATATTCGATACTTAAACAAATACAGACACTGACAAATGCTTGTATGCAGGAACTTCTGTTTATCACTTACATGGTCTTCAGCGTCGATCGTGGTGGGCTATGGTAGTGTCATCAATACAATACTTTAGATAGGTACTTGTCAAGGTGTTATGAATGTGAATGTTTGTTCTTATATAGCTTAGAGGTCGTATTTTAATCACGTGAGGTAATTGTGTGACGTGTAATTATTTTTTACCAATAATGAACTGAAAACCCGAACTAGCGTTTTTTCACTGAATATCCGTTTTTTTTGTTAATACAGTTTCTGAATCTACCTGTCTTTTTAATAGTAAAAATACACGTGATACTGGGAGGCGAGGGAGCCGTAAACTTCACGACGTATCACCAAGGGGGAGGGGGAGCTATACAAGTGGCTTAAAAAACCTCGCGTGGTTGAAGGACGGCCCCTTATTGCGATTTAAATTTTGACAAAATATTTTTTGTGTCTAAATGACTGATAAAAAGTACAATTTCGAAAGCGACAATTGACCGCAGCTACGTTTCTATGTACTTAACTGTTCCTTAGATTCTAAAATTGCCACCGAATGTCATTTTCAAAGTTAGGTACATAGAAACCAGTTCATCTTGTTTCTTTTTCGTGTGTATAGTGCCTAACCTGTCGTCAGAGTTTTTATGAGCCTCTGACTTGGCTTTACCTACATGCCGTCGAGAAATATATCTCAGGCATGCTGGTTCGGTTTCCTCACGATGTTTTCCTTCACCGAAGCAAGCATGTACGCTACATTACGCAAATGAATCCGAAAAATCAGAAGTGTCTAGGGTTAAAAACCAGTTGTGTTGCTGTCATTGCAGTCGCCTACGAAATCGTCATTTTACAAATAAAACAAGCAAGAAAGAATACACTGAAGTAGATTGGTCACACGTCGTCGGTCGGCTAACTGTTATACAACAAGCGTATAATAGGCCCTTTGTATACTAGTTAAGGACCAAAATGTGATTCCTTATAGAAGTTGGACGATGTTGGCCGACCAATGTGTACAGAGTGTTTGGTCAACTTACCTGGTTGTCTGTATCTCCTACACTCTGCTGATCCAAGTCCTTGGTTGCAGAATTTTCTTCTGAATCTGACATTGAGTTTTCTCTTGGTATTGATTTCTCTTTTGTATCTGATGTAAGAAACGAAATATAATTAAGTATGTTTTTAATACTAAGCAGTTTTGTGCGGTGGGTGTTAACATTTTTTATTAAGCTGCGGTTCCACTGAGGCGGAGCGGAGCAGAGCGGAGACGAGCTGTGTCGCGATTCACCAATCACATGGCTTGAAATCCACATCTCTTCCGCCGCACCCTTATAGGCCCTACACGCGAGTATCGAGCGAGCCTTCTCGCCGAGACAACAACATTCTGGCACTGTTGACTTTTCTCACCCGGGAAACCCTTTGAAGCAGAAAAAAACCGACACCGATCGGAGAACAGGCGAGCGCGAGACCGAGAGCGAAAAACTAATCACATGGCGTGAGTCTGTTGGGCCCTTTATTTTAGTTTTCGAATGAGTTGAAACGAAAACAGCAACTATGTTACTTCTTACTCATTATTGCTCAATCAAAGAAATATAATTAATACCTTTTGAAGTTTTTTCGAAAGAACAAGTTTTTTTTATTGAAAAAATTAATATGTTTTAAAGGTCCTACTAATAAAATAAATGCGAAAGTTTGTGAGGATGGATGGATGGATGATGTTTGTTACTCTTTCACGCGAAAACTACTGAATGGATTTGGATGAAATTTGGCACACAGGTAGTTGATAGCCTGGATTGAAACATAGGATACTTTTTATCCCCGTAGTACGATCCCGTGGCATAATTACCGTACTCCAGTCATGCAAAGCTGCGGACATAGGCTAGTTATACATTGTTATTTTTTTATAATAAATAACCTTTTCTGTTACAAGGAAACTAATTACTGATGGTCTCGTCTAGATAAATATAAAATTCATTAACAATTAAATACATACATGGTCCAGTACACAATGAGTACTTATTGTGGTCTGTAGATATGCATGTGTAAGTAACCTACATTGTGAAATAGAAATACATACTTAGATTCTATTATGACCTTGCACCTACTTTGAAAGAACAGATTGTTATAAAATACCTCATATTAAAGCCACTTTAAATACAGAATGTTTGCTTTAGAATTGGTACTGTAAGTATATACAGAGCATCACTATCAGGGCAGGGACTTTGCCACACGCAAGGAGTGCATTCAATGTTGTGTTTAGGAAATTTTACAAAAAGATGACTTTATTTAGATTTTTACAATATTATGAAATGCATTCAATGATTTTGTTTTTCATGGTCTTCCTATTATTTATAGATGCAACATTATTTAGGAAAAAAATATCCTTATGATTAACCCCTTCAACCATAACTTGACCTTTCACTTATAAATATACTTAAGTTTTTTTTTTTTATAATTTCCGGTTAAGGCAGGCGATTATTTAAAAACCTTTGAATGCATTGGATATTATTTAAAAAATCAAAATTCTGACAACTGGGCTTTAATATTTTAGATCATAACATGAGTATCATAGGCAATTAATTGTGTCTCATTTATTAATGAAACAAAAGATCAGATATCAATTACAATGCTTGATGATGATAGATAAACTATTGTCAAGACGGCAATAAAAAAAAACTTGTGTTGATATCAGATTAATGTAGTAAGTAATAAGTGGTGTGTTTATCATTAATAGTTGTTGCAAGTATTTGGTGTCTATTATGAAATTTGATTTCTCCCTGTGTCCCAGTGTATTCAGCTAACTCTTATTTAAGTAACTAGCTTACGCCTTTGGCTTCGCCCGTTTGAAGTTCGATATTGTATGATGGGAATAAAAGTTGTTCATGTGTTAATCCAGGTTATAAACTACCTGTGTTTTTGTGCATAAAAATAACAAACATCCATCCTTGCAAACTTTCTTATTTATAATAGTAGTAACATATGATTACTATTTACAAATACACTGATAAAAATTCAATGGGAAAGATCGCCATAAAAAAATACTTTCGCTTGGAAGTATTCTCATAACAAATAAATGGTGTTTGTTAATATGGTGTGCATAATAGAGGTCATTCTATCTGTATTTATACAAGGGAATAATATTTTATTTCTGTTAATGAACTGCTCTAGACTGTAAGGAACTTTGCAATAAGAGAACAATGAGAAATGCAATAACAGCTGTTCACATTTATTATACTTTGTTATGTAATCCCATTACAAAATGGTTGTCTTTTATTTAATTGCAACACTTGGCATTCTCAAAAGTAGTGCAGTTTATAGTGACAATAATAAATTGGTTCTTACCATCAACGGAACGAGTTTTCATATCTTCAACTGCTTGGGCAATTTTAAACTTGAAATCATGGAATATCTTCCATGTTTCATTGCTGCCCTCCTTCACATCAGGAGTCACGTCAGGCGTACTCCGTTTACCCAAGCGGTTCAAGTACTCCTTCATAGGAGATGATGTCACTTCCTTAGGCACAGCAGCCTTCACTTCCTCTGGTTTAGGTTCATTTGGTTTGGCATCGTCAAGCTTTTCTAAAACCTTTTCGGAACGCATTGATTTAAAATATTTGTCTATGATGGATGATGACCTCTCTCCTCTCTTAGGGCTGGCATTCTCAACAGGTGTGCCAGGAGGAGGGTCACCCTGTGGGGTTGGAGGGTCATCATCACACACATGATACAACTCCTCTAACTCCTCATTATTAGCATTATACCTAAAGGATAATGATGAATTTGGTGATTTACCTGAAAGTACAAACACTGTTATACCACTGGCATTTTATAAAACATCACGTATATAATATTCTCGTTTACCCATTCTATATTCAGTCTAACCAAATTAACATTGTATAAAACACACTCTAAAAATAAAACACAAAGACAAGAATGCAGAGCTAAGAATTATAACGAAACACGATTGGTGTGGCGAAGTGGCGATCAATTTGTGGCTGATTGTTTTGTGTTATCGTCTTTGTTGTCAGAGGAACAACATCCAATACCGAAACTTGGACATTTTAATCTATTTGCTGATAAATAACCGGCCCTCGCGGACACTGACGTATACTGTTTATTTTAGTAAACAAGTTTCCTATCCCGCGAATATAACCGTATGCTAAATTTATTTAATTAAAGCCGTTGGCAAATGAATTCGACACATACCCACTCCAGAGACCTCCATTTTATCAAATTAATGATAACAATTATTTATCTAGAACCATTGTTTTATTCACATTAATCACAACAAACTCCTATTATAAATATCATAAATTATCTTCTAGCGTCGTAGTTCCCATAAATTTTAATAAAACTTGCTCCACTCGCTGAATCAAAAATAAGATTTTCTTGTCAGTCAACAACTGTCACTGTAGTGTCAACCACAACCAGTCAACTTACGTCAAGTTGTCAAATTTTAAATGTCATTCCTTTTGGTATCGATTTGTGTTTAGGCGATTAATAATTATTCCTCTTAAATATTAAGAGGTCAGTCAAGTCTGACTAACTGACAAAATGGAGACAATTTTAAGTATAATAGTTTTAACTGGACATAAGACCGCACCTGGCTGGTGCTATCTGTCTCATCTTTGTTGGTCTGAACTCACTGATTAGTGCGTAATACCATATTAAAATGCCAACACATACATTTTTAAGAAAAAACGTGTTGCGTCGACCCCAAGTAACATGGGACAAGGGCAAGATGATGATGATGACATTTTTATTACATAACTCTTCCTTTGGGCTTAGCCGACGTTGGAAGAAAGGTTTTGTTTTAGGTGGAAAATCAGTGACTCTCAGTGCGATGCAAATATTATGAATACGCTGGACGGTACCCGTTTGTCAGATTGTCAGCGGTAACACTATCATTGAATTTTCTATACAGCATCTTGTAATGCATTAAAAAATTCAAGTCACTCTTTTAAAATTATAATAATTGATGTGCGATTTGGGTTGAAGCGGCAATCCCATTAAATGACTTTTTCATGAAAAAGTCATTCAATGGGATTAAAATAATGTCTATAAACACATACGATTTTCTGCACCGAATCATATTTTGATCAACATACAATCCGACACTGACCACCAAATTGCAAAAAAATCTAAGAAAAAAAGAATTTTGCCACCCTAGGGAATATTATGAAACAAAAATATACACTTTTCATAGCTGTTACAGCTCGCACTGGAGTTGGAAGTAGGACTGTAGAGAGCTGGTTTTCCAACAACAGCTAATCGACTAAGCACAACTATATGGTGATTCAGTAATTCAGTATAATCTGTGTGACACTGACACCAGTCGACCTCCTGTCAAAAATAACATTCGCGAGGGTTCTTTTGTAGTGTTTTGGTTTATGCGTTTATTACATCAAAAATAATGGAAATTACACATATGATTAAATACAAAGTGCATCAAGTGTAGTGAGAAACATGAAGTACTTATTTGTGATATTGTTCTTGTTTGGTTCGTACGGTGCAGGTTCTATTGTGGACAGTGGTGGAAAGGTGAGATTGCATCGATTGCGCCGCATTTATTATTGATAGAACTATGAATTATGTGCATACAAGGTTATATTCGTTGTGTGTTGAGCGGTCTTATTATTGTTGTAGGAAAGTACGGAGTTGTCTCGTGCTTTCGATGACCGGCCTCTGTTGTTTGCCACGTTAGGAGGCGGCATGGTCGCGGTGGAACCTTTGGCGGGCAATATTATATGGAAACTAAAAGATGGTGAGCAAAATTATTATTTTTGGTCATTTTAAGCTCATTTACCGCTTTTGTTTTGTAGGAAAACAGAATGTAATAAAAGTTTAAAAGAGTTTTGTAGAATTTGATTTTAATTATTTATCTGTAATTTATGTGATAGTATTAATTGCTTTATTTTCTTCTAAAAGTTCTTGTAAGTTAAGGATTACTATTGTGGGTGAATATTGTGATTATTGAAGTTATGCTTAAAATAAATATTTAAAGCATACCCTTCATCATATGTCTGTTTAATAAGTATTGTTATGACAACATTCAATAAGTTTGCTAATTAATTGCATGTTTTCAATCATTATCAGTAATGATTCATCAGATCTTTATCGCTTACTAGTCTACTTCGAAGAACAGATCTGTGCGGAAGTTTAAATTGAAGAAATTACTATTGTTATTAAACACATGGTTTATTTCCATGGCTTCAATCTATGATAAAATATTACTTAGTTGATTAAAAGATAAGACATAATACCATATCGCAGTAAACAAGGATTTTATCCTCTATAAATTCTGTTTTTGAAAATCAAATTTCCAAGGCCTAGATAAAAAGATTAAGATAATCAAAGACAAAATATTCAATATTACACTATTGGTCTTCTTTCTAGATTGATCCAAGAATGTAATTGTTTCCTTAGAAACAATTGTTTCACACTTAAATTTATTTACTTTGAATTCAAATAAAACTTGGGAAACTGCTTGGGAACTTAAAATGACATGAGTTTTTTTTATATTTAAATGTATTATTGCCACCACTAGTAGTTTTATCAGTAAGTAACTTCGATCAATTATTGATCGAAGGTAAGTAATGATTAATAAGTGTAGGTGGGTTTTCCTATACAATTTTTAATAAATTAAGTAGATTGCTACTTGATGAGATGGCAAAGTTCACTTTAAACAGGTTGAATGACATTGGTCAAGTCTGATATTTGTCAAATCTGCAATTCGTCAAGTGTGATATTGGGTAATGCTGTAGTTCGTCAAATCGTCTCTTGGTCCGATTATGAAATTTTCCAAATACTCTATTGGTCAAATAATTTAAGTACAATCAACTGTAAAAATAAAAGTACTTCATGATATTTTTATGGTTCCTTACCCAAAGGGTCAAATGGGGGTCCCGCTTGGGGAGCCGGTAGCGTATTTGGCAAATTACGTAATTGGACAAAAAGACAGTTTTTATGAATTACAGCTTTGACCAATATCCAATTTGACAAATATCTGACTTGAAAAATGTTGTTCAACCCCTTTAAACCATCATTCTATTTTTAAGTACTATGGCATTAAAGTAGAAAATGTGTAAATTTATATGTATTTTTTTACCAGCCGACTCAGAAAGTCTTATTTGTAGGACCTAACCATTTGCTAAGATATTTTAAGTCATGATGGCACAGTTCTAATAAATTCAAACATTTTATGAGGAAGATACTTTTTCTGCAAGCAAATTATACACACATTTTAGGTTACCATCTGTCATACATATTCATATTTAATGTACACCTAATGATTTCTATTTATATTATTCAAAACAGTGAGTGTATGAAAGGTGCTTGGTTAGTGATAATGTAGATTAAAAAGTTCGAATATGTATTAATGGGTCATAGATAAGATATATAATCACCTTGTGTGTGCCAGACATGCGAAGATTAAACAAGTTATCAGTAAATATTTATGAAAATTTATTAATAATTTATTTATGCTGCAATATTAGAATACATAGACTTGTGTGGAAGTAAAGAGAGTTAATAGTATCTTCATTTGTTATTTTAAAATTAAATGGTGAGTTGTAATCAGCAGAGTGATAATTATATTAATATGTTAGTACATTTAATCAGTATCATCTTTCTACCCTTGTCGCAATTTACTTGGGGTTGGCATAAAACATTTTTTTCTACTAATAGTGTCTAGTAACTAGCTGACAACATTTTTCATTGATGCCCCCCCTCCTATAATCCTATTGGTTATAGCGTGATGTTATAATATATATATATATATATATAGCCTTCCTCGATAAGTCGGCTATCCAACAGTAAAAGATTTTTTTTCAATTCAAATCATTAGTTCCCTAGATTAGCATGTTCAACCAAACAAACAAACAAACTCTTCAGCTTTGTTGTGTTAGTTTAGATTAATATGTCCCAAAACATAAAGCCCTGACTATTCTGCCCCATTGCTACAGTAATAAAACACTGTTCTTCCAATGCTTTTCAGCATTTTGTGGTTGCAAAAAAACCTTATAAAGCTTTCATACCATTTTATTTTTCCTTATTGACAATTTAGTCACTTAATGGTACCTGCTATTTGTCCAGTTTTATGTACTCCCATGATTTATCATAGCTTTGTTAGTGCGTCAAGTACAAGTACTTACTCGTATCTTTGCGAAAAGTATAATGACAAACTTGTCTACTTGACGTGGTATGGTATGGTATTTTGTATCATATGTTTCAAACTCAAACCATTTATTTCAATAAGACCACTACAGGCACTTTTGATAGTCAAAAAACAGAAAATAAAAACGAAAAGCTACAGTCCCAGACATAAGGCATAATAACTTGTGAAAGTACTGTAGTTGCCCATTCCAAAGCGTAGATCTTTGTGGAGAAGAATGGGCAAGAAACTCGATGGACACTTTTTTAAAGTAAAATATTGTTACAAAACTTGGTTACATCATTCAGTTGTTGAGGATTACAAATATGTGAGAACGATGTAGAAATACGTACAAGTTAAGAGCGTCCAGAGTAAAAATTAAAGTTTCGTTTAGTTTGAGTTACAACATATTATTGAGTATTTACGTTAAGCATACAAAACAAATGTTGACGATAACTCTGAATCACCTGTGAGTTTGATTACAGACTCTCTACTCTTAAAACTGTAAGTAGGTAAAGTGACTCATCGCACTAGTAGCGCAACTACGTAACCTCATTGGCCAATCGTGACGTTCTTGGTTCGATGCTCGGGACTGTCTAAATGTCATGCAAGTTTTCGTGTGGGAAAACATCATCTATTAAAGCCTTGCCTAAAATACTCAAATGAAAAATAGAACTGTAAGTCTTTAAATAAAAATGAAAATGACAACTAAAATCTGATTCGCGGATGTTGCAAAAGAAAAGAAAGAGCAGTTTTTTTTTGCGAACTATAACATTACCAAATCTAGATTTTAAAGTCTGCTAAGCTTAATTAGCGGAATTATTGCTAGAAGAAGTGTGTTGTCGCGGAGGGAGACCTTTTAAACACAAAAGCTAATATGGGTCCAAGCTTTTGAGCGTTTATTGTCTCGAGAAGACAACTTACAGGGAATAGTGGAAAACTATGGAGACCACCAAAAAAATGTCTATTGACAGGGCAACTACAACCCAACTGGAGTGTCGCTTATCATACTCTTCTCTGTTTCTCTAGAACCGGTAGTTAAAGTCCCGAACCAGCATGCAGACCTGATGCCCCAGTTTCTCCCAGACCCTCGCCATGGTACGCTCTACATGTACGGGCCTCGAAAAGACCAGCAGATGCTGAAGAAGTTGCCCTTTACCATACCGGAGCTGGTCGCGAACGCGCCGTGTCGGTCTACTGATGGTATTCTTTATACTGGGAAGAAGAGTGACACGTGGTTTATGCTGGACCCTTTGACTGGGTCGAGAGAACATGTTTCAGGTATATTTTAAGCATTATCTTTTAGTTTATATCTTTTATTTAGTTTATGGTTATTAGAACAGTTTAAGGAGCTTCACTCACGGTTAGGTAAGGCATCCTTGTCTGTTTGACGATTATGGACGAAATCTGGCACTTTGGTTTCCAAATTGTTAAGATTTGCTTAAATGATGACCTGATTTAATGAAGATAGTCTATTTTCTTCCGATGTCTATTCTGATGCACGCTTTTGTTTCTGGCTGGTGCCAGACAGGTGAACTGTGTACGTTGGCCAGAAATTCCATAGACAGTCAGTAAAAATTAAAAAAACATTTCCATCAAATTGACCTCGTTCGTCTATGTATATTTCCGTAACAAACTAACATATATGCTACGGTTTCATACACTAGAAAAGCATAATTATGTGTAGGCTTATCGACGAACGGTAATTACGGTGCGGGTACGGACATGTGGTCCAAATGACGTGTTTCTATCAAAATGTAGATAAAACTGCAGATATTCGATATCAAATCGGAAACTGTAAAATTATGTGCGTTTGTTAATTCTATTAAACTAGTTTCTGTACGCGATTGGTTCTCTTGGAGGTTCAAACTAATCCCACGGGAACGTCCTACTGGGTTAAAATAATTTTATACCCTAACCTAGCCATGGTCTAGGACATGATCTAGGTTTCAAGGACAGGCGGCAAGGTGTGACAAACAAACTCACTCCCACATTTATAATATTAGTTGCATTTTAATTTAGACCAAAAGGGCCTTTCTACCATCTTTGTTCTAAACGCGTTGATCCGGTAAAAAGTTGTGGCAAAAGTTACCGAAGTGTAAAATAGTAGTCATGAACAATTAACGGATGGTTCGAAATTCAAACGTTTGAAAGCAACACCCAGTGACATAGTTAAATGGAACTAAACTTTTTGCTGAAATCCGACGAGTACATTCGAATTTCGAATGTTCGCTATTCAGACGGATTTTCCAAAATACTTCTATTGAATGCTGTCTCGTTGGTTTTGTGTTTGTAAGCAGTACTGCTGTATTTGAGATACGGGTCCCAGGTCGGGCAAACTGTTATTGAGGCTTTGTCACCGGGTCATTTCTCAGTAATTACCCGGAGTCTTTGTCTTGATGGCGGTACGCTGTGTGTGGATATACCCAGTCCCACTATCACCTAACCCTTCGGGAATAATAGGCGTAATGTTATTGTTTATGTACCGATTTACTCGTTGAGTTTTATTCGGACCGAAATTATTTTGTTCGTGACTGTGACTCAAGATTTAAGGCTCTGTTATCGTACCACCCTTTGAAATACTTTTAATTTTGTCCAATGTACTGATAATGATTTATAATATGATTAAAAATCGTCATCAATGATTTATAATCACAGTGTTAAGAGCGTTTATACCCTACGGCATTTCATACAAACTTTCAAGTCGTTATTTTCCGAAATGACTGAACAGATTTTAATGAAACTTCCTACGCATAAGCAGTATGCATAGGTCTAAAAAGTTACTCAATCAATAAGTATTACAAATATTATACTGATGTGTTATTAAACCATTGCTTATTAAAATACTAATTTCTAAATCTAAATTAATTACTAAACATAAAACTAGATAATTTAAACTAAAATAACAACAAATTATAAAAGGGCGTCAAAAAACTCCTCCTCAACGCTGTCAGCTGGTAACGTGCCCAAGAGACTGGCGGCGTTGCCACGTTGAATGGCAACACTTAGCCTCTGGCCAAAGTAAAACCCAGCCCTTGGGTCACGGGAAGCGTCAACTAGGCGTTTCGAAATTTCCTTAAAAAGGCTGTGAGCACTCGGACCCCACGGTCCCAGAGTTTCAACCCTAAAGGGCTCGAAGATATAGTTACCACAAAGGTTACTATATTTACGCCGCTTGAGGTTCTCCGCAGCCGCAGCGGTAGCGCCAGCACAGCACGATGAGCTTGGAAGATGTGATGGCGCAAGAGTATCGACGCATGTTGCGTCCCACACTAAAGGCCTACCCATCTTCCAAGGAAACAACGACATGCCGTCCGGTCTTTTGCCACCGTCGCGTGCCAAGCCATTGGGCTCTAAGATAGCTGGAACGCCGACGGTAACAAGAGCTCGACGGATGATGTCATTTATGTTCGCGTGCCGCGCAAAACGGCCCGCACTTCGGCTGCATGACAGGCCGTGGTGTCCGAGGTTGTTGACAGCTTCACAGTTGACAGCTTCAGCTTCAGTGACAGCGATGAGGAGTGCAGCAGGCGGCACCAAGACGTAAGGAAGCAGCGAGGCGGAAGGTCGTGTCGTCGAACAAAGTGCCTATGCTCGACGACGGGAGTGCGTGAAGCCAAAGACCCGACTCCCATTCACCCACAGCAAGCAGTCGCGCACGCTCAGCAGTAGTAGCAGCTGTGTGAAGTAAATTGTCCTGAACTACTCTACAGAGCGGCTCGTCCCACCGTCTCTGGGAAAATGGATTGTCGGGTTCTTCAGTATTCGGGCAAGCGAGTTTCCAAGCATCGGCCTCGGCGAGGCACGGGAATTATCTATAGAAACAGAAATTTCCAATTATCTTCATTTTTAAAAGACATTTCGAAAATGTTTTTAGTAACTTTTTAGACCTATGTATACTGCTTATGCGTAGGAAGTTGCATTAAAATCTGTTCAGTCATTTCGGAAAATAATGACTTGAAAGTTTGTATGAAATACCGTAGGGTATAAACGCTCTTAACCATTTCAGTCAATCTCAACTCCTGTCAACTGGCTCTTTCAACAGAGTCACTGCAATTTCGCAATGTAGTATGGTAGACCATCATACTAAGACGTTTGTTCAGTTCACCGACCCATGATTCACATTTCTTATCACCTAAATATTGATACAAGACATCTCATCAGCACATAAAGTTAGATTAAGATAATATGGCATTTTTGTGTGACGACATAAATAATAATGTAATAGCTTATTGCAACAAACGATGTTGCTTAATTTTCAGATATTTTATTTTTATTTAACTAGCTTTCAACTGAAATAAATATTTCGACAATCGTTAAATATAAATAAGCTTACTTCATCAGGAAAAATAATACTACGATACAAAATACAACGGTTTTTACGAGATGAATCAAAACTGGGGATTCATGTATTTCTTGATTCTATTTTTGCACAATGTCTAATTGTGTTGCACGATCATGCTAGACTTTTTAGATTTTGTGAATTTGTGATTTTCGTATAAAATGCTTCTCCGACTGTTTATGCTTTTTAAATGATTTTATCCAAAAATAAAAACCGGCCAAGTGCGAGTCGGACTCGCGCATGAAGGGTTCCGTAGCATTATTTATAAAAACGAGCAAAAATATCACTTTTTTGTATGGGAACCCCCGTAAATATTTATTTTATTCTGTTCTTAGTATTTATTGTTATAGCGGCAACAGAAATTCATAATCTGTAAGAAATTTCAACTGGCTAACTATCACGGTTCATGAGATACAGCCTGGTGACGGACGGACGGACGGACAGCGAATTCTCAGCAATAGGTTCCCGTTTGACCGTTTGGGTACGGAACCCCGACAACTGTATCAGTTATTAAATACCCATCCTTTTTTACACTGAATAAGCTTACGTTTGGCCACGACTCGTCTGCTGTGAAGCGATGCCGCGTCATAAGGTGGAGTACGCTTGCCTAAAAGAAACCGATTCACTCGAAATTTAAATAGATCCATATTATAATCATCAGGGAATAGAGAAACCGGCAGTGAATTCCACAGATCCTTTCTATCTGTCATGGAATTGTGGGCGTACGAACAAATCGTTCGTCAACAAACCTTTTCTGATACATAGATCGGAGTAGGTAGATTGATTTTTGGTACTTGTATCATAAATGCACACAGAAAGAATAACATGTATAAGCCATTTTTCCGGAAAGTAATTCCGGTATTTTCGGATTCAATTAAATATTGTTAATGTTGGTAGTGATATATTATTATTACTACTCAATTCAAAATTTAAAAGAAAGTATCAAAACTAAATTAATTTATTATTTATCTGTTGAATAATAAAAACAATCGAATTCCGATCGAAGCATTAATTTTATTTTTATTTTTAGCCTTTTTATGGCCACAACTTTTTATAAATTGTTGCACTTTAATTTCAATCAAATCAACCAATTCCGGAGGAATGTCCATATTAACACGTATGTTTCGGATCAATGACCCCAATTCAAACTACCTACTCCGATCTATGTGATAACAATTCGCCACATTCCCCAGATGTTGTACCACTCTGCAAAGTTTACATTTCTTCCTCTGTTACAGGTTTTGACAAGGCAAAGATTTTCAAGAATTCTGATGACAATACATGCACTCCGGACAAAAAGAGAGGCATCTATGTAGCGAGAACTGAGTACAATATACTGATGCATGATTCTAAGAATCAGAACCATAAGTGGAATGTGACGTTTTTTGATTATACGTCTTTGGCTATGGGGAAGGAGATGCTGAATGATTATGGTAAGAGATTTTTTCATATGCTCTTTTTTGGAACACTCTGTTTTGCATAGCACACGTCATGTTGAGTGGTAACCTGCTTGTCGCAGTCACAACGTGCAAGCTGTCAAAGTTTTTTGTTCCGTCATGTTGTATTTATAAATATTTGTTATGCGTTGGTTTATTGTTTATTTATTTTCTTGTTATTTAGTACCATAGGACAAATAATATTTATTTTCCTACTACTGTATTCTAACTTTCATATTAAAATGAAAACAGATTTATTGTCGATTAATGCCATCTTTATTTAGAATCAAAGTGATATTGATTAAAAGAAAAGGCATTTTTGGAAATAACATTTAAAACGTTTGTCTGCGTTCCCAATTTAGTTACCTATTTTTTGGACAGTTGTGTTTGTAGTTATTCTAAAATCCACTTAATTTTCACTAGAATAAAAATGATATATTGCTGACGTGGAAAAAATAACTTCAATTGTAAACATGAATTTGAATACAACTAACACTGCACTTACTGTTGTAACACAAAAACAATCATCTCATTCATGGATTTCTTTTATTTAACGGTGTATTTTAACAACATTGACATTAACCTTCCATAAATATCCGCTAAAAATTTTCCAACCTTCACACCTGCACTATCATCTTCTCTCCCTCTCTTTCTCCTTTTTATCCATTTAAGGTTGCCTTTAGAATATCGCTTTTAACGATAAGACCGTCACCTTTCCCGTATTATCCTATTTTATCTGTTAATTAATAAACGGACCTTTCACGAAGCCGTCAGCATTATGTAGTTTCAACAAACTAATTAACTCTAGGCAAATATTATTGCTGGGTAACGATTTTCGGCATAAAAAGTAACACAGTAAATAGTTACGGATCATGAATGTATTTAAAGTGAAATTTTAAAATTAAAAACTTGTGAAAAAGTTGGAACTTTGACCTCCAATATCTCCGTGACGTTTCCAACAACGGTCCAGAAAAAAAAAAACGCAATTTCGTTGAGAACAAGTGCCTTACGGCATCGTTAAGGGTCTTTTTACACCTAATATAGCGTACACAATAAAGAGTATTCTCTTCTATTCCACAGGCATTATCCACTTTACATCGACCTCCAACGGCCGAGTGATGTCCTTCGACCGTAAGACGGGAGATCTCGTGTGGTCCCACAACTTCGAGACGCCAGTTGTCGCCGCCTACTTGTTAGACAGAGACGGACTTATCACTGTCCCTTTCAACTCTATTGGCGATGACACGCTGGACCACATCATGGAGGATGCTACGACTTTGAGCAATGGACAAGGGATCAAGAATTCTAATATTGAGTTGTAGTAAGTATCGTGGTTTACTAGCTTTTACTCGCAACTTCGTCCGCGTAAATGACGGAAAAACCTCACGCGATAAACCTCATATTATGTCAAAATTCATCTGTGTGATACATCCAAATCCGGTCAGCACTTTAGGCGTGAAAAGATAACAGATAAACCTGAATTATAACTATCATTTCTTGGATTTGACTACCATATCTGCTCTATGAGTCAGTGTGACCATAAAGTTTTCCTTGACCATAGATAATTTTATCATTTGACGAGACCCGAGAGACCTCATGATTAGGACAGATAGACTAATGATTTAATGTTATTCCGGCAATGGACGTTTACTTGATACTTAGTAGACTTAAAAATAACTAAACACTGTTTGAAACTTTCACGGTTTTTATCTGTACTTATACTATTACGGGATATCTTCCACGATAACGGACAAGTACTACATACCAAGGCTGACAAGAGAAGCAATTGAAATATCGAAATACAAAAATTTCAATCGAGAGGAAGGCTTAAAATGGTCAAATACGTGGAATCCCGTGATACGCATGCTCAAAAAGAAATACCCGACGACATAATAAGGAGTCCACAAAACCTAGAGATATTGTGAGTGAGTTTTGCCGTGGTTCGCGTAGCAAAAGACAAAGAAAGAGGGTAGACAGATTTGTCTGCTCCTAATTATTCATTTTAAATCCATCCGCATTCTCCAGTCTTCCTGCGATCATGGCGCTTACAATGGCGTCGAAATATCGGGCACTCAAAACAATAAATAATCATAGAAGATATCCCGTTAGTGATAACCAGAGGTCGGAATTAGGTGGAGTTATTTTTGTACTTGCATCGAAATGTTGATATTAATATGGATCTTCCCTTGCGTGTGCGCATTGGAATTTTGCAACTTCGGACATCCGATGTCGGATGGTTTAAATTGTGTAAAAGTTAATAACTTTTTTATTTAATAAATCACGGGATTTATCTGCTCTTTAAAATTAATCTCGGGATTTGAGGCATATCCACTATATTCTTTCGCTGTATAAAATCAGTATAAGTACACAAATAACTCTACCTAATTCCGACCTCTGGTTTCCATCCATCACCCATTTTTCGACAGTTATCACTGTCGAAAAATGGGTGTAAACCTCTATCCCAACCTTTAGGGAATACAGCTGCGATAAAAAACGCCCCGCATTGATCAGGCAGTTGGTCGGTTTTTTCTTACGAATCATGGGCGTCCCATTGACGTTGTTTACTTCGTCCCTCTTAACGCCCTTTGTGTCTATTGGCCTAGTTTTGTTGTCTCTTGCTGATATGGAGGGAAGTAGAAATTATCTTTTTCGTACTCCTTCGCTATTTTTGTCTGATTAATGTCGTTGGGGCATTCAAGATAGTCCAATTGTTTCCCTGGGACTTCGACGAGCTTCATTGTCTCGCTTTTCTGGTGGTCGCCGCTGTTGATTCTGGTTTTCAGGAGTTGCAGTGGCTCGGAAATAGTGTGTTATTTCGTAAAAAAAAATTGGTTGTCTGTAAAGTCGGTTTACGGACTATAGTTTAACGTGACAACGTCATAACAAAACATTGATGAAATGTTTGCATACTTTTATGAATAGCAAGCCGAACGCTCAAGCAGATTATGCCTTTCGCTCACTCGTGCAGCGCTCTCGCTCCGATCGTAACGTTACAATGAGCGTAACGTTATAATAAGTCATCCTTTTTCATGCGTGCAGCCGTCGTTCATCGATTTATTAGACGTTGTAACATCAAAAGACGTTCTTAACCTCTGCCTAACGCTGTGGGGATATACAGCCGTGATGTTACGTGTATGTGTATTTTCCGTTATCACTCGTAGGAAACAATTTGCGCATTGTAGTTCTCAACATTGCGTGCCAGACATTCGACACACATGGCGACACATCAAGCAATAGTTTCCAGAATAACATGCCCTCGCATTATATAAATTTCCAGTACAATGAGAATTTCGCTTAAACTGGTTTTGTATAGCTCGATTGTCGTCATGCGTACGCTGGTAATGATTGACACTTGTGGCTCATCGCTTAGGTTCCATACCGATATAATCGAATCGATAAACCTCGTTTAGAAACGATAAAATTTCACGTATCAAACGAAGGCTTAGTACCGATATTAGTTAGTTATCTTTTGGTAGTTTTGTCATGTTGAGAGGATGAATGAAAGGCTACTAACAAAGTACATGGCAGATGTGAACTCTTGAAGAAACATACACTGATTTTATCAGTCATGTTCTTAATGAAGGTCAAATGCGTAGTACAAGCAACTGGCGTGCACGTATGACCAGCTCACTCGCTCGCTTTCGTAATGCCAAAACAAGATAGACACACGACTTATCGAATCGAAATCGAATCCGAGCGTTTGTGAATACAGGGGCAGATGTATAAATGTGGAGGAGGCGAATGGAGTAGGTATGTAAGCATCGTAGCAGGTGGGGTTCGATAATTTTTGCTTACCATCATCATCTGCTTAGCCTTTTCCCAAACTATCTTGGGGTCGGCATCCAGTCTAACCGGATACAGCTGAGTACCAGTATTTTACATAAAGCGACTGCCTATCTGACCTCCACAACCCAGTTACACAGTAACTGGGTAATACGATACCCCTTAGTAAGACTGGATGTCAGACTTTTGGCTTCTGACTACTCGTAACGACTGTCAAAGATCTACAAATGACAGCCGGGACCAACGGCTTAACGTGCTTTCCGAGGCACGGAGGAAACTCGTTATGTAATTATGGTCACCCATCCAAGGACCAATCTCGGCAAGCACGGCTTAACCTTAAAGATCGACCTGTGCGGCTTTTATTATTTAGCCACGAGCCCCTCATAATTTCTGCCTATCCTGAATGGGAAAGAGGCGTGAGTGAAGTTATTTATGTATTTGTAAAATATATTTGCTATCGATGTTTACGGTATGTATTAATAAATGTTACGCGTTTACCTCAAGTACTTACATAGTGTTCGAGGCCGAGAATAACGATCGCATGCAATTGAAGGACTGTTATGGAGTATTTATGGTCATTGAAGTAGCTGTTCAATAAAAGCAAATATAATATGGCATCAAACATTATTTCCTAGTCTTAAATATACAGGGTTATTGGTAAAACACCAACAACCTCTTTAGAGGTCATTCTACTCATCATTATGAACAACTTTTACTATGAGACCAAACCCGAAATCGTGAAAAATAGAATCAGCTGTTCCCTACATTTTGACGAGTTATGTAAACATAAAGTACGGAACAGCAGATTTTTTTTTTGCGTTTCAGGTTTGGTCCCATAGAAAATGTTTTTCATAATGATGATTACAACGACCTCTTATGAGGTTGTTGGTGTTTTACCAATAATCCTGTATATAAACATACACATACATAAACTCCTGCCTTTTTCCCATTGGGGTAGGCAGAGACCACAGATCGCCACCTGCTAAGATCCTTATATACTCCTTTTGCCTCGTCTACGTTCATACATCTGGTCATACACAAGTTTTTTGCGAGTACTACGGACCTGCCCCCGTATTCACAAACGCTCGGATTCGATTTCGATTCGGAAAGTTGTATGTCTATCTCGCTCGCTTTCGTAAAGCCTCGCTTTCGTAAAGCAATTTCAATGCCCACACGCAAGGATAGATCCATATTTTAATATCAACATTTCGATGCAAGTACTTAAATAACTCTACCTAATTCCGACCTCTGGTGATAACGAGTTATCACCAGAGGTCGGAATTAGGTAGGTGCAATATTATGAAGTTAGTTTTAAGTTATTTTGCTGCGCCCTAACAGGGTCATGTACTGTCTTGTTTTAAGCCCAGCTTGTAAGTATGATTGTGTACATTTTGCATTAAACAAATAAATAAAAGACAAGATAGACATACGACTTATCGAATCGAAACCGAATGCGAGAGTTTGTGAATAGGGGGCCTGGCCTTTCTAGTACCGAATAAACCGATGATACGCTCACCGAAAAGCTTGATAGTTTGATTATAATGCATTGATTACTCTTTCGTAAAAGTAAACCCCATTCTATTATCAACTCTAATGGTTACCACAGTAAGATTCATAATTAAGTAATATTTTGCTCTCATTGAAAGGCTTCGCAACAATCTTATTGAAAATTATTTGTTTCTACGCATCACTGATTTTAATTCCGCGTTAAAATGTATTTGAATTTTGTTGATTTGTTTCGGTAATTTTATGTGAAACTTAACAAACTCTATGTATTTAATCAAATTTACTTTTTCTACTCGAAGAAAATTAGATAGATTTATGTAATGTTTTTTATTTTTATTTGGGATGGGTTTGCTCTTGACTCTAGTCTAAGTCAGAGAGGACAGAGACAAAGTCAACGATGGTACGAGCTAACCCAGAAGAAGCCTGGTCACTCTAACTTTGAAGTGTTTAGGGTTGTAAGCGTACGGAAACACAGACGCAGGCAGAGAGTTCCACTAAAGGAGTAGAACTCTCTGCCTGCGTCTGTGTTTCCGCTGTGCGCATTATGAAAGACGAAATAATGATAGTTTAAATAATATTAACTTAAATGATTAAACCACATCTATTAATTAAATTTACCTCGTTCACCTTAATCTGGTCAAAAGTTAAAAGTTTGAGGGAAACAAAACAATACAGATTAACTAATTACAAACGTGATTTTTTCCAATTATTTTCTTAATTAATGGTGCATTCAGTAGAGCGTAGTTGTTGTTTCATTCATTTTCATTCTCAAATATAATACGCGTTTACGATGTAAACATTGCTATGTCAGGCACGCAAAAGAGCACATTATTGCTTGTGTGATAAGGGCTATATTCCTGCACATATAACACCCTTTCTATATTGTTTTTTTTTTTACAGCCCTACATTATATGTCGGCGAGCACAACCACGGCCTCTACGCGTTATCATCGCTCGTAGACAAAAATACCATCACAATATCGACCGGCCATACACAACCCTTACTACTGGAAGGCCCTTCAGAAGCCGAAGTCAAATCAGAAACTCCCGAATACGAGCCTTTCAAAAACGTGCACTATAAGCTCAAAGACTTGAACATCCATGTATCAGCGCCGTACCTCTTACTCGGACACTACAAAGTACCCGAACTGACCACGACATGGCTGCCTCAGCTACCGAATTCGAACTTCATTAACGTGCATAACGCACAGAATAGTGCCATCAAACTGATTAACGGCCAAGTGCATTCCGAAGGGGAGAATGATGTCGAAAACGAAACCAATTTGAAGTCGAATTCGAATCCTAATTCGATTTCGGTATCAGTACAGACAGAGGACTTGTTCGAAGGTTTCGACTTCAGACCTGACCTATGGTACAAGCGAGCGTACTTGTGGTTTCATCAGCAAGAGAATCAAGTACTGAAAGTTGCGCTGATAATTCTAGTGGGATTGGTGATCACCATGTTCTGGTATCTTCGTTATCAGGTAAGCGATATTAGATTACTATGTAGCGTAATATGTAGAAAATAAAATGCGTAGTGTTATCGCCACGTTGCCGCCGCGTTGGAGCCAACACGCCGGTTCCAACGTGATTAATATTTATGTATGTATTGCATTTATTTTTCTTATCACACATTGCTGTATGCTATTGATATTGACGTTGAAATTTTGGTGACGGATCGACGTTAGAATTCTGGTTACTTCATATAACGGCGTATTTAACTGTTAGTTATATGAAGTTGTTTAAAATTGATTGATTTTGTTACTACTGTGGTTCTGATTAGATGCATTTATTTAATTGTATGTAGATTATGGCATTTACTTTGTAATTTATCACGATCACTACTGACCTCTGCATTATTGAGAAATGTCAAGGTCCCCTTTTAATATTTAAAGGTCGGGACAGTAAAAGCACAATAATTATGTAATTGATAGCTGACCCGCGCAACTTCGTCTGCGTTACTTTTTCCCTTTTTTGCAATATTTTTAATTAGTGCACCGCTATTGTCCGTAGCGTGGTGTTATATTAGCCTATAGCCTTCCTCGATACAGAGGCTAAAAAAAAGATAATTGGATATTACTGTTTCTATAGACAATTTATAATCGGTCTAATTAAGCTGTAACCTTTTTCTAAAGTTAGTAATTGAACATGGCGGTTGGTAAAAATAAAGGCCTCTCGAAAGGCGGTAAAAAGGGTGTTAAGAAGAAGATTGTCGATCCCTTCACCCGTAAAGACTGGTACGATGTCAAGGCACCGTCCATGTTCACCAAGAGACAAGTGGGAACCACCCTTGTCAACCGTACTCAGGGTACCAAAATCGCCTCTGAAGGATTGAAGGGCCGTGTCTTTGAAGTTTCGCTGGCCGATCTTCAGGCTGATACTGATGCTGAAAGGTCTTTCCGCAAGTTCCGTCTGATTGCTGAAGATGTTCAGGGTCGCAATGTGCTCTGCAACTTCCATGGAATGGACCTCACCACTGACAAGCTCAGATGGATGGTCAAGAAATGGCAGACCCTGGTCGAGGCCAACATTGATGTGAAGACCACTGACGGCTACCTGCTCCGTGTGTTCTGCATCGGATTCACCAACAAGGACTCGCTCAGCCAGCGCAAGACCTGCTATGCCCAGCACACTCAGGTCAGAGCCATCCGCAAGAAGATGTGCGAGATCATCACCCGTGACGTAACCAACTCTGAGCTCCGTGAGGTTGTCAACAAGCTGATCCCTGATTCCATTGCTAAGGACATCGAGAAAGCGTGCCACGGCATCTACCCACTCAGGGATGTCTGCATTAGGAAGGTCAAGGTTCTCAAGAGGCCGCGTTTCGAGATCTCCAAACTTATGGAACTCCACGGCGAGGGCGGCGGCGGCAAGAGGGGCGAAGCTGGCGACAAGTCGGAACGTCCTGAGGGCTACGAACCTCCCGTTCAAGAGAGCGTTTAAGTTAATATACATTAAAAACTAAAAAACTGTAACACTATTTTTCGAAAAGGTTTTTTAGTAACTTTTTAGACCTATGTATCCTGCTTATGCGTACGAAGTTTCATTAAAATCGGTTCAGTCATTTCAGACAGTAAGGACTTGAAAGTTTGTATGAAATTTCGTAAGGCGTAAACTCTCTTAACGGTGAATAAGCATGGCAACCATACAAATACAAGTGTATAATAATACTACTAATTAATTTTAAAGTTTTATAGTATAGACCACGCGGTTGTATGTCAATATTGTTTTTTCTTGTACAATTGCCTATATGTGGTACAAGTCTTGTTTCAAATTCGTATCATACCGCTGCTGATGAGCAAAAGCAAATTTCCTTAGTTTGTTTGTACAATTGGAATGTGTTGACTAACAAGAGCATGGATACGTCATCTCCTCAATCTTCAGTTACACACTTTACAATTCATAAGATTAGCATACCAACTGTCAAATATTAAAATTTTGTTTAAAAATAATCCCAAGGTCAGGTTTTGGGGCCAAATGTAGTGTTTTACCAATTACGTCAATATCGTTTTTTGATAAACACCATCAAGAATATTCGTAATCGCACTGTTGAAGTGCCTAGAAAGATACAAATGATATTTTAGCTTTTCAAAATCATCAAGTTTGTCTTGAGTCAAAATTGCATGTAATCGAAAAGGAATTGATTGTTCTACGTTGATTAAAAACTCGGAGAGAAACGTTAATACCGGGTTTATCGTTGTTGTAGCTACTTTGTTGCTTCTTATCACAATTGCTGGCAGTACCATATTATGTCATGAGGTTAATCATGATAAAAACTGCAAAAGAAATGTCTTACGAGTACGACTGGCTCGTTAATTTAGTGGTTGAGCGCGAATGCTAAGCTTGAGGATCTGGTTCGAATTCCCAAGACAGGCTAAAAAATCTAGGGGTCTTTAAGTCAAGAGTGAAAAGGTTTCTTCTAGGCAAGCGTGCTTCACCGTCGACCACATCATCGCTTACCATCAAGTGAGATAGTGGTCAAGCGCGTGGCTAAACATAATAATAAAAAAAACATGTTATTGGGTCTTTACCAACGGGAATTTCTCAGTAGCAGCTACGGAGTCTGGATTTGTGCCCAGTTGATCGCAATAGGGTCTCCTCCTATTACATGGGACTTAATCATATCTGCTGAAATGTGGGTATACTATTAGGAATACTTAAGTGTAACCATTCAGGGATTACTTACAGACGTAGTGTTATGTTAGGAGAAATGTCTTACGACCTTTTGCTATTGAAAATATCATTTCTTATCAGTAAATATTGTTTACCTTATCAGTAGGTCACTTTTTTGCCAACCTTATTTGTTGAAGTAAAATGGGTAATATCCAAATAATTAAAAAATAAAAACCGGCCAAGTGCGAGTCAGACTCGCGCACGAACGGTTCCGTACCATTATTTATAAAAACAAAAAAAGAAACACTTTTTGTATGGAAGCCCCCCTTTAAATATTTATTTTTTCTGTTTTTATTATTTGTTGTTATAGCGTCAACAAAAATACATAATCTGTAGAAATTTCAACTGGCTAACTATCACGGTTCATGAGATACAGCCTGGTGACAGACGGACGGACGGACGAACAGCGAAGTCTCAGTAATAGGGTCCCGTTTGACCCTTTGGGTACGGAACCCTAAAAGACTACATAACTGACAAGAGGTCACGACCTGCACACTTATCTGGTCTATGTTTTTTGCGAAGATCTAATGTTGTAACGGTTAGGGAATTCCGAAGTTATAGTGAGTCAAAATAATCAGTGTCTGAAGATAAATTTAATAGACTGTAGAGATGTTCAAACTTTACAGTATACACATTGGTTTGTTCATGTAAGTGTCTCTACACATTTTTGAGCTATATATATTTTATAATCGGGCTAATTAAGCTATACTACTATTTTTCGAAAATGTTTTTTATTAACTTCTTAGACCTATGTATTCTGCTTATGCGTATTAAGTTTCATTAAAATCGGTTCAGCCATTTCGTCAGTCAGTCTTGTCTATATGGTGCGGGAGGTAGAGTCTGTGTGGTGTCAGACGTAAAGAATAGCACCACCCCATATCTTCCCGTGGGTGTCGTAAGAGGCGACTAAGGGACTTGCCAGAGAATGGGCAGCAGCGTTCTCTGTGCTTTTGTAACAACCGTACTGCGATCGCCAACCCGCCTGCCAAGCGTGACGATTATGGCAAAACACCCCCTTCTTGGCGGAGGCCTGTGTCCAGCAGTAGACGTCTTGCGGCTGAAATGATGATGATGAAAATCGGTTCAGTCATTTCGGAAAATAAGGACTTGAAAGTTTGTATGAAATGCCGTAAGGTGTAAACGCTCTTAAACCTTACACTATACATATCTGTCTTGCTCTTCGGGCAATTCACGCGGTACGCTATGTCATGTTAAAACTGAAACTCTCTTCATGCTCGTAAGTGCTAAATTCCATTAAACATATAATATTTATTCCATTTCCTCAAGCTAAAATATATAACTGTGACCTTTTTCCAAAAAGATAAACGTAGATTGCCTCGTTGTTATAGTGGTTGCAAGCGCGACTGCTGAGCATGAAGTCTTGGATTCGATTACCGGTTCGGGCAGTGTTATTGGGTTTTATCAACAGTAATTTCTCAGTAGCAGCCACGGAGTCTGGATTTGTGCCCGGTTGATGGAAATAGGATCGCCCCCTATTTCACGGGACTTAAACATAACTGACGATATGCGGGTGTACTAGTAGGTACACCTCTGCCGAACCCTTCGGGGGTTATAGACCTGATCTAAATGATCTAAACTATCTAAATTAATATTATAAAGAGGAAACATTTGATTGTTTGTTTGGTTGTTTGTTTGCATTGAATAGGCTCCGAAACTACTGATCCGATTTGAAAAATTCTTTCAGTGTTAGATAGCCCATTTATCGAGGAAGGCTATAGGCTATATAGCATCACGCTACGACCAATAGGAGTGGAGCAGCCATGAAAAATGTTGCGAAAACGGCGAAAAAGTGACGCAAACGAAGTTGCGCCCGACAGCTAGTATCTAATATATAAAATTGTCGTGTCGCGGTGTTTGTTACCAAACTCCTCCGAAACGGCTGAACCGATTTGTATGAAATTTTGTGTGCATATCGGGTAGGTCTGCGAATCGGCCTAAACTATTTTTCATACCAATAAAAAAACCAATGAAGTCGCGGGCAGCAGCTAGTTATACATATATAAACGTACCGAAAGCACAATAATTATCCTTAAGTTTATTTTTTTACAGGCGCGCGAGTTCCAGCAGCTATCCCAAGGAGGTTCTCGTACCTCGAACGCTTCCACTTCATCTAATGGCGAAGTTACCGGTCAGTTGGTGGAGGTCGGCGGTGGGGAGGTCCGGATTGGGAGGATCACCTTCAATACTGATGAGGTGCTCGGGAAGGGATGTGAAGGGACCTTTGTTTATAAGTAAGTTTTAAGTTTATATGACTACAGTAACAGATTTAAAAAAAAAATTGGCTTCTGTTTCAAAAATATATGGGAATCTTTTTAAATTATAAATTAAAGTCGTTTCTTAGCAACTGATTTTCGATGCGGTTTTCCCCACTATTTAGGATAAGAGCATTTATATCGAAAGGTTTATTTATATTATACATGATTAAAGTAACACCTATTTAAGTCATCTCGATGATTTCTCGTAAAAACCTTACGCATCAGCGTCGGGTTGCCAGTAGATATTTCAGGGTTGGGTACACATACATACATACTTCTTCAAAGTCATGTATTTGTCAAAAACATTGTAGAACAACGTAGACGCAAAAGGCGATTGTGGCTACTTTGGGTTAAAAAAAAAACAATATGTCTTTTAACCAAATGCAGTTTTGTTATGAATTCAATCATCATCTGCCTAGCCTTTTCCCAAACTATCTTGGGGTCGGCTTCCAGTCTAACCGGATGCAGCTGAGTACCAGTATTTTACATGAAGCGACTGCCTATCTGACCTCCACAACCCAGTAACTGGGTAATACGGTACCCCTTGGTAAGACTGGATGTTAGACTTTTAGCTTCTGACTACTCGTAACGACTGTCAAAGATCTACAAATGACAGCCGGGACCAACGGCTTAACGTGCTTTCCGAGGCCTCGGAGGAAACTCGATATGTAATTATGGTCACCCATCCACAGACCAACCTCGGCAAGCACGGCTGAACCTTAAAGATCGACCTGGGCGGCTGGGCGGGCTTTGTTATGAGTTCAATAGTATCTGAAATGACTCATCTAATATTATGTCATTCATTCATTATATCTCTAACTTTTAGTAAATTTTTTCCTCGTTCAAAACTCGATTTATTTGGTTTTAAACTAAAAGTGTCCTTAATTTTATTTCCAGAGGCACATTCGACAAGCGCGCTGTGGCAGTGAAGCGTTTGTTACCAGAATGCTTTACGTTCGCCGACCGCGAGGTGGCGCTGTTGCGCGAGTCCGATGCGCACGCACATGTCGTAAGATACTACTGTACTGAAAGGGATAAACAATTCCGGTACGTATTATGTAGGACGTTGCGATCTTAATTGCGTGAAGCACATACAGTGAAGCGCTTCCTACCAGAATGCTTTACGTTGACCGAACGCGAGATGGCGCTGCTGCGCGAGTCTGATACGCACGCACATGTTGTACGATAACTACTGCACTGAAAGGGATAAACAATTTCGGTACGTAGTCTGTAGGACGTAGAGATCTTAATTGCATGGTATGCCTGTTGTGAAGAGTTTGCTACCAGAATACTTTACATTAGCGACCACAAGGTGGCGCTGTTGCGCAATTGCGTACGCAAATGACGTACGATACTGTTGTTCCATACATTTTGACCGTGTAGGTATTGCAGTTTTGTAGGAAACAGCTGTTTTTGTTTAATAACCGATGAAAAATGTCTGTGTGCTGGGGGCCAGGATGATGTACCGAATACGTATACGTGCGTTCTAGCGTCGGTGTCCCTTCCACTTTATACAAGGTGTTGTTTTACATCCTCGTCAAAATTCAGGTTGTTGTCACAATAATCATTATAAATACTTACTGTAACTAGTTAATTATTTTTTAAAAAAAATGCTTTCATTTGTTGTTTATAATTGTCAGTATTTCAGAATAACCCACTTAACGTGGTTTAGGGAATAAGAAATTATCGAATACATTTTTGAGATTGTTTGTATGTGTGTAAGCGATGTTGGTGATGAAGGTGATGATCAGACGGGTTGAGTTTAAAACACGGCTATTTCAAACTTACCGATTTCTGTTAATTGCCATTTTGTTATTGATTTGGGTCGAGAATCATTAGCATAATTACCTCCTTGAATTTGACGAGAATGCAAAATAACACCTTGTATAGGCTGATAAACACATTACCCTTCCTCAGTCGGGTAAAAATATCTCACTTCTATCAGTAAACTGTCAGTTACAACTTACATTCCTCTCTCTTAATTCATAGTGCATCTTTGACATAGTAAATAACGCAAAATTTATTTTCTCCAGATACATAGCCTTAGAACTATGCTCGGCGACATTACAAGACTATGTGGAGAAGAAACTGAACTTCGAGTGCACCATAGACGCCGTAGAAGTATTGAGACAGGCAACGTTGGGACTCTCACACTTACATTCCATGGATATAGGTAAGGCTATTGATATTTTAAATGCTTAAAATTATGAAGAATTTACAAGTTAGTTATCTACATAATACGCACAGTTTAAACCTAAGTTTTAAGTCTAGAAGCTTGAGTTTTAGCACAAGGATTTTAAAAATTTCAGAGGGTTTGTATCCAAGATCGTTATTTATTGCTATTGTTGGCTGTATAGTTCATAATTTCCATTATTCTTTCTATCTGCTCGTTATTTTGTTGTAAATAATTGTAAGAGTCACTTGCACAGGATTTTTTCAACTTTTTTGCTAGGTTTGGAATCGAATGCCGTCGAATTAATAATAAGTATTATATATATAATCCAAGTATATTAAGTATTTTATATGAAGACCAAATGTTTATAAATTGTTTACTGGGCAACACCGTAATTCTAAAGTGTGTAGAGTTGTAAAATTGATAGGTTAGGTATAGAATAGAAAAATTGGTTATAAAATAGTTTTGAGATTCTGGAACCTTTATGGACCTCAAACAAACATCACGCTTATTGAATTTAAAAAATCATTTTGTTTCTGACAGTCATTTTTGAAGATGTCAGAAAGAGAGTGACATTTAAAGTACGTTTCGTTATTTGAGTTGCAAGTTAGAATTAAGTTTTCATGTTAAGACCAAGTTTAAAGTAGATTCGTCTAAAACAACAATATTCTGATTTAAAAGTGTTTCCATGGAGATTCTTGCCCATTCTTCTCCATAGAGAATCATGCACAATCAAGCACTTTCACAGTTATTATAGCTTGGGACGGTAACTGTAGCTTTATTTTATTATTTTCTCTGTTTCGACCATTCAAAAGTGTTTGCCTACTTGAAATAAATGCCTTGATTTTGACTCCCAAAGCGCTAAAGGGTCTACAATTTTTCATGTGAACGAAATCAATTTAACAATCTACAGATTGTCCGTGGTAAGCTCAGTTTCACGTCACAGATCTATTGATGGGGGCAACTCAAGTCCCACAAATAGTACGCACGACGGCCAATCAAGCTATACAATACCAGTTTATACGGATCTCTCAATGTACAGGCAATACACAAAGTGTTGTTTTGCAACCTCGGCAAAATCAAGGAGGTAACTATGCTAATGAGTCTCGTCCCGAATCAATAATAAAATGGGTAGTTTTTTCTTATTTTAAATCGGTAAGTGTGAACAACCCGTGTTTTAAACGCGGCCCGTCTGAATCTCGCCCTATAACCGCGCTTCCTCTCATACAAACAATCTCAAATGTTTATTCGATAATTTCTTATTCCCTAAACCACGTTAAGGGGGTTATTCTGAAATACAGACAAACTTAAACAACCAAAAAAATCAGCGTTTATTAATAATCAACTATGTACCGTAATTTAAATTGATTATTTATTTGTTTTTTGACTGTCCCCTGAATTTTGACGAGGATGCAAAACAACACCTTATTTACAAAACGAGGTCATGTTATAATGGAAATGTATAGCTTGATGTGTCGCTGTGTGCATAGTACGAATAGTAACTAATATTTTATGCTTTGTTTTATTTCAACAGCATACAAGTATTTAGTCACTAGGCTGCTAATATGAGTTCCGTGGTTGTGTTTAAAGGTGCACCAAGTTGGTATGTAAGATAAAATTACGATACCTAGAACAGGTACTCGTTTTGAACTACACATGTATCGCATAATAAAGTGGTAATTTAAAAAAAAGGTGGAACATAAAAAAGCAACACCTCTCCTGTGGTGTCCTAATAACCATGAACCTAAACAACCTTTGTTCTACGAGTTTCTGTAATTCGCAAAATGGACTGAAATTGGATTTTCTATAGACACTGACGCGATCAGCTGATCAAGATGTATGGTAGGTAATTTTATATTAAAAACAAGTAATGTTTCTGTACAAACATCAATTTAATAAAAACAAGGCTTCTTCTGGATAAGCTCGTATTATCGTCGATTTTGTCTCTGTCATCTATGACCTATACTAGAGTCAAGAGCAAACACATCACTACATACAAAAAAAAAACAAGTCGTTCTGCTTCATGGTTTAAGGCACCACAAGAAAGGTCTTGCATTTATTATGTTACAACCTGTATACGCTTTATAAAAATGCTTAAAACCTGTCATCTTCATTTTCATATTGAGAGCAGCGGTGATGAATTAGTTTAAACAAAGGAAGGCGTTTTTCTGGGTCCGAGCCCACGACTTATAACTCGTCAGGCGGGTTCCATGGCATAAGCATAATCGGCCTGTAACGTTCCCACTGCTGGGACATAGGCCTCCTCTATATGAGGAGGAATGGGCTGTAATCCACCCCGTAGGCCCAGCTCGGGTTGGTAGATCACATATCTTCGATTTTTTTGATCTAGGACATGCCGGTTTCGTCACGATGTTTTCGTTCACCGTTTTGAGAGCAGCGGTGATGAAATAAATTACACAAAGTAATGCACATGCGTTGGTTTGAACGCACGCTTACCGCTCGTAAGTCAGGCTTGCCACCACTGGGCCACCGCTGCTCTCATTTTTGTGTGTAAAGAGGTATTTCTGTAATCTTCCGAAAACTAACCTAGCAAACATTTCCATCTCCTCAGTTCATAGAGACATAAAGCCTCACAACGTGCTCCTCTCAATGCCGACGGGTGCAGGAGAGGTGCGCGCCATGATCTCTGACTTCGGCCTGTCGAAGAAGCTGAACCTGGGACGCATGAGCTTCTCCAGGCGGTCAGGGATAACTGGGACTGATGGCTGGATCGCACCTGAGATGATCAATGGGGAGAGAACGGTACGTAGGGGTAGACGGATTTGTTAGATTAGCGCTTTAGGTCTTGCTTATAATAAACTGTCAAAAGTAGCTTGAAACTACACACATCAAAAGTGTCTAGGGATCAACATATATTTTTGCAATAACTTTTCTCCTGATTGATATTAATTAAAATTTTCTTTAAGGATTCATCAAATAAAGTGTTTTCGTTTGTCACAGTAACGATAAACCAAGTCACCTTTGCATTAATAAAGAAATTTGCCATTTTCTAATAAAGGGATTTTTGACATTTGAACCACTAACATTAAAGTTCGAAAAAAAGACTGACATAACAGTTTTCTTTAAAATTTTATTGGGTAACTTAAACAATTAATAATCCGTGTTTCTACCGCGAACACTAACAACACAAGAACATCGGTTTGGCATACTCAAAATGAGTTCATCCAAATCACGCTGTGGAATGGCCGCCCATGTTCGTTGCAACAACAAAAAAAGGTCTTCTTGCGACTGGATACCCTCCATATTCGGCAGAGCTCTTCTCTGTAGCATATCCCATGCATGCTCAATCGGGTTCAAGTCTGGCGACTGAGCAGGCCAGGGCAGGACATTGATGTTAGCTGCGGCGAGAGTCTGTCTTACAACTCTTGCGGTGTGCGGTCGTGCATTATCATGCATTAACTGAAATAAGGGACCGATTTGCACTTGTAGAGGAACGATGACGTCTGATACAATCGTCTCAGCATAAATTTGAGCGTTGAGGTTGCCTCTGATCCAAATCAACTCAGTTCTTCCGCCGATCCAAATACCCGCCCATACCATGATGGTTCCACCACTATAAGGATGGACTTCCTGGCAGGATTTTAATCGCTGTTGGCGTCCAGGGGTTCTCCAGTGTCGTATACGTCTTGTATCCGGTCTCATACCAAAACGAGACTCATCAGAAAAGCACACGAAACGCCATTGTTCTTCTGCCCAATTTCTGTGTTCAAGAGCCCATTGATATCGAATCCTACGATTGTGCATTGCTATAGGTGGTACCCGTAGCGGTCTTCGGGAATGAAGGTTCACTTCATGCAAGCGGTTTCTGACTGTTTGGTCGCTAATTAAGTTCCCTGAAGAGTGATGAAGCCTCACGGCTAACATCATGGCGGTTATTGTTGGAGCTCTTCGAGTTAAGATTTGAATGTATCGGTCTTGTCTCCGTGTGGTGCAGCGATACCGTCCTCCATGGCGCTCAGCCACGGTACCAGTGCTTCGGTAACGTGTCCAAAGTCGACTGATAACACTCTGACTTGTATTCAGAGCTAAAGCCACAGTACGTTGCCGGGAACCAGCTTCTATCATTCCCACGGCTCTGAGCATTTCTTCCCTGCTTAAATGACGTCGCCGCTCCATAATAACGTTGGTTTTAATCAGTAGTAGGGAAACAGTAGCACTAATAATGTCTTCAATGCGTTGTATGTTTTTATAGGGAAAATATTGACAGCTGATTTTCATCTTTTACTCGAATTTGATTCACAGTTCCTGATTCAAATTATGAAATGCACCAAAAAGGATCCATATAAATTTATAAAATCATAAATTTATTACAAAGCCACATCTCAATCTCAAGAAATCCGCATAAAAATGCTTGATCCCTAGACACTTTTGATGTGTGTATTTGTAGTGAGTTGGTTCGATGATTTCATTTTGATCTAAGCATCCCTGAATGAAGTAAGTTTTGAAGATCATGCAATATATTGTGTTACTAGCTGACACGCGCAACATCGTCTGCGACACATTTCCCCGTTTTGCAACATTTTTCGTTGATGCTCTGCTCCTATTGGTCATAGCGTGATGTTATATAACCTATAGCCTTCCTGGATAAATGGGCAATCTAACACTGAAATAATTTTCCAAATCGGACCAGCAATTCCTGAAATTAGCGTGTTCAACCAAACAAAAATACTCTTCAGCTATATATATTAGGTCTTTACCTATGAAATTGCCGTTTTGTTTGAAAAAAGTTAAAGTTTTTTTTTTTTCGAACTTATTTATTTCTTTTATTCAAAGTAATCACCCCTGCAATCAATGCATCTTTGCCAACGCTGTGGCAGTTTATGGATGCCCTTCTTGAAAAAATCAGCTGGACGGGAGACAACAAACTCTTCAAAGGCGTTTTGTACTGCCTCTCGGGAATTGAATTTTTTTCCCGCTAAAAAGTTGTCCAAATTTTGGAAAAAGTAATAGTCGGAAGGCGCAAGATCTGGTGAGTATGGCGGATGAGGGAGAGCTTCCAAACCCAACTCATGCAGCTTAGAGACGGTCTGTTGTGCAGTATGGGGCCGCGCGTTGTCGTGAAGTAGCAGTGGAGACGACCGATTGATCAAAGCTGGTTGCAGATGTGCGAGTTTCGCCATCATTGTGGTCAGTTCTTCAATGTACACATCTGCAGTAATGCTCTCGCCGTTTTGTAAAAAGCTATGATGAATCACACCAGCATTAGACCACCAAACTGTGACCATCATCTTTCTAGGGGTCATTTTTCGTTTTGCACATTGCTTTGGTACCGAACCAGGATCTAACCAACTTGCTGAGCGCTTTCGATTGTCAAAAAGAATCCATTTTTCGTCGCACGTAACAATTCGGTTCAAAATTCCTTCATTTCTGTGCCTGTTAAGCAGCGCAAGGCAAGTCTCGACGCGTACGTTGCGCTGGCGATCGTTAAGTTCGTGGGGCACCCATCTATCAAGCTTTTTTATCTTGCCAATCTGTCGCAAATGGACCAATATTGTTTTAATGCTAACATCAAAAGCTGCTGCCAGCTCAGCTGTAGATTGAGTTTCATCAGCTTCAACAATCACCTTTAATTCATCATTGTTGACCAAAGTTTCCGGACGACCACGAGGTTCATTTTTCAAGTCAAAATTCCCAGAACGGAACCGGGCAAACCAATAACGGGTTGTGCGTTCGTTTGTACAGTTCTCTCCGTAAACGTCGTTGATGTTACGGGTCGTTTGTGCCGCGTTGGTGCCACGACGGAACTCATCTTATCTTATATATATATAAAAATGAAACCCGTTTTCCTTGGTCACGGCATCACGCGTGAATGGCTGGACCGATTTCACTAATTATTTTTTTGTTGTATTTGTTGTTATTAGGAGAAGGTTCTTACGGAAAAAAATATTAAGAAAATCACTCAGAAATATTGAAAAATATACATTTAATTTTGCATATTTAAAAAAACGCGCGTAACGAATGTCAATGTCATTGACAGCCATAGACTATGTTGAAAGAGCATTGTTTGTTCGGAAACGTGGTTACTTAATTAAATTCGAGCATCATTTGTTCGGAAACGTGGTTACTTATTTAAATCTACTATATAAAAATAAGTCGGGTTTTCCTTCCTGACGCTATAACTTCAGAATGCACGAACCGATTTCCACGGTTTTGCATTCGTTGGAAAGGTCTCGGGCTCCGTGAGGTTTATAGCATAGAAAATTCAGGAAAGGTAGGGTAGGTAGGTAGGTAGGGTAGGTAGGTAGGTAGGTAGGTAGGTAGGGTAGGTAGGGTAGGTAGGGTAGGTAGGGTAGGTAGGGTAGGTAGGGTAGGGTGGGTAGGTAGGGTAGGTAGGGTATGTAGGGTAGGTAGGTAGGGTATGGTAGGTAGGTAGGCTAGGGTAGGTAGGTAGGGTAGGGTAGGTAGGTAGGGTACGGTAGGTAGGTAGGGTAGGGTAGGTAGGTAGGGTACGGTAGGTAGGTAGGGTAGGGTAGGTAGGTAGGGTAGGATAGGTAGGTAGAGTAGGGTAGGTAGGTAGAGTAGGGTAGGTAGGTAGGGTAAGGTAGGTAGGTACGTAGGTAGGTAGGTAGGTAGGTAGGGTAGGGTAGGGTAGGTAGGTAGGTAGGGTAGGGTGGGTAGGTAGGGTAGGTAGGGTATGTAGGGTAGGTAGGTAGGGTATGGTAGGTAGGTAGGTAGGCTAGGGTAGGGTAGGGTAGGTAGGTAGGGTAGGGTAGGTAGGTAGGGTACGGTAGGTAGGTAGGGTAGGGTAGGTAGGTAGGGTAGGATAGGTAGGTAGAGTAGGGTAGGTAGGTAGGGTAAGGTAGGTAGGTACGTAGGTAGGTAGGTAGGTAGGTAGGTAGGGTAGGGTAGGGTAGGTAGGTAGGGTAGGGTAGGTAGGTAGGGTAGGGTAGGTAGGTAGGGTAGGGTAGGTAGGTAGGGTAGGATAGGTAGGTAGAGTAGGTTAGGTAGGTAGGTAGGGTATGGTAGGTAGGCAGATATGGTAGGTAAAAAGTGCATTGCAACGCATGCCGGGGACAGCTAGTATTCCATAATTACACGAAATTTCAAAGTATCCATTATGAGGAAAAATGTTGAAATGTAATGAAAATACAACGCTAATCAATAAACAAAAGACTGATTTTGTAAATAGAATGTCATATTTTTAAAACAAAATTAATTTGAATTTAGAACTCATAGCCAATCAAAACTTTATTTTGTTTGAAAAAGTCTGTACTGCAATACGGCAATTTCATAGGTAAAGACCTATTATAATATTGTTAGTATAGGTACATAGCATGGCTCTTATGGAAGGCAATAGAGCCTGAACGGATTCAGGCTTTCGATGCTTCCTTTATTCTAATCATGTTTTTTGTGAAAGCTAAATAACATTTTCGTGTCATGATTTTAATAGGCAATTTTCAGGAAAGTGTAGTCAAATACACATTCCAATAACGAAACGTAAAAGAAGTCGGTAAAAAAAGATACCAATCAAAACACTACAGAAAAAAAAAATGTTGTGCATTTACTTAAAGAATGTTTCTTTGTTACAGACGACTTCAGTAGACATATTCTCACTGGGATGCGTGTTCTACTACGTATTGTCAAAAGGACAGCATCCGTTCGGTGACATGCTCAGAAGACAGGCAAATATCCTGACTGGGGAATATAATCTAGAACAACTAGAGTAAGTTTTGATTTATCTTTATTTTATGTCACTGCTTTATTTAATGCACTAGATTTACACATCGTGTATACTGAAAGCCATTCCCGCTGACACTAGCTGCACACGTAGCATGACCGCCGTAGAAAGGGAGCGTTCAAATATTACGTAACGCATTTTGTTTGAGATTTTTGGCACCTCCTGACCCATGTAACGCGCCGTAACGTTTTTCTGTACACCCCTACTCTCTCCTAATAAAACGTTACGTCATCACCGCCAAGTGACCATTTTTACCTGAGAGTCACAATTAAGTGGCGTAAAGTACAGGAAAGTCGCGTGCTTTACATTTGGAGTTTAAAAAAAATATTTAAAATTATTCACTATTCTGTTAAGCAAACAGGAAATTTGTGAAGGCAGACGAATTTTCAAGTGGTCGTTACATTCGAAATTTTGAAAAAAAAACGTTCTATAAATGCGTTCGAAGAAAATTGCCAAAATAATAAATAATGAAAGAAAGATGGCCCTGGCATTCTGAAATACCTTTTATCCGTCTTTTAATATCGAGATGTAAGGACAGTCTACACAATTAGGACCTCTTCAACCATCTTCAGATAGAGGAGCTCGTGGCTAAACAGTAACAGTCGCTCGGGTCGATCCTCAGGTTAAGCCGCGCTTGCTTAGGTTGGTCCGTGGTTGGGTAACCACCCATTATACACCGAGTTTGCTCCGTGCCTCGGAACGCACGTTAATCCGTTGGTCCTGGCTGTCAGTTGTAGATCCTTGATAGATTTTTTTTTGTTTAAGAAACCTTTCCCCACACTAGGAATTTCTCCTGTATCGTGGGTACGTTACAACGTTTAAACTAACAAACACAAACAGCCAGACCCGGAACAGCAATCTGAAAGACATACAAATATTTGTTCCGTGCGGAGAACGAAACCCGCGACACGACACGTTAAGTAGTCAGTTGTCCGAAAGTCTGACGACCAGTCTTACTAAGAGGTATCGTATTAACCAGTACTTACTGGGTTGTGGCGGTCAGATAGGCAGCCGCTCCATGTAAAATACTGGTATTCAGCTGCATCCGGTTAGACTGGAAGACGACCTCATCATAGTTGAGGAAAGGCTAGGCATGGACCATCTTCAGATATTAATAGTATCTGTTTTGTCCACAGTAAAGTGTTGCCCGAAGAAGAGGTGCTGATAATGAAGATCCTCATCCGCGCGATGATATCAGCTCGTCCTAATGCCCGGCCGCCCTGTGAGACTGTGCTCAAGTACCCCATGTTCTGGGGAAAGCAGAGCATACTCAACTTCTTACAGGTAATACTTATGTTCATTCATCAGCTTCCTGTCCTTGTCCCATTTTACTTGGGGTCTTCGCAACGCGTTTTGTTCCTCCATTCTCCTCTGCCATTCGTCACGTTCTCACTTACTCCTTTTTCCTTCATATCATTTCTCACTTAATAATACTTGTCGTCGCAAGCGATTTCAAGACGACAACCTTTATTTTTTTACAAATTATTATTTCTGCCAAATCGGTAGTACCAACCCATTGGTTTCATAATGTTGGACAAACTGTTACTTTTCATTGGTTGATTGGTTAGTGCAGTGAATGCCGTGAGGTGGCGCTTGGGTCTTGAATTCTCCCGCCAAAAACATGCGGACAGAGTCGATCCAGAATATTAGACTGGGATTTTTTTCTGTTGAGATCCTACGATCGAAACTGTCACGTCCACCGTACCTAGTTCCCTAAATTGCTATTACCGAGTAATAAACGTGACTGTGATTTGTGTTTAAACCTACGTTTCACTGGTTTGCCTGAGTACGACCCACCTTCTTCGTTGAACCCGAAGCAAGAAACAATAACGGTGACGCCCCCCTGTTATCGTTACGCCTACGCTCCCGCGGTCGTACTTATTAACAACCAATTATGTTCCTTACTTGTTTACTCAGTAATACTTTACTTTTATTACTTGTGTTAAGTGACAAAGGTTGTCATTGTAATGTAATGCAGATTGCAGAATTGGACTTACATGCTTGGGTGTTTTTTCCATTATTGTTGTTAAGAATATATCTAAGGGCTGGCTTTTCAGCTTACCGTCCGTCCGTCTTATGACGACAGGCCGTGCCGACGGCGCGTTTGTGTTCCACGCGCGCCTCAAGATGTCAGCAAATCGGAAGAGGTCTGAGAGGGCCGATGACTGCCAGGGCTGCGGGTTGTTCGAAAGAGATACCGTGGCCTTGGAACACAAAGGGCTAAGAAGGAACATGAATGGGTTTTAGTCAGTCAAGTCTGACACTCCCTTCCGCTCCGCCCAAGCGGAAGAAGTCATTTGATGATTTCCCATCCTAAAAAAAAGGGCTGGCTTTTCAAACGTCAGATATCTTTTATCCTTGGAACAGAATTAACATCTGCCAGTTGTTACAGCTATTATTATTTTCAGTTATAATTATTCCCCAGATAAACTTATCTGGCGCCAGAAAAATAAGTTCTAAGTTGTTATTATTATTCCTTTGAGTCGGTATCACTCACATTCGAGTAAATAAATCCTATAGAACTAAACTCACTCAATTCACTTTTTTTACTCAACTAACTAATTCACGGAATAAAACTTTTAAACAACTTAATAACCAAGGAAAACAGAAACTGAAAAGTGGAAAATTCAAATCCTTTTAGTTTAAATAAGATCCTAAATTAACTTTTTGAACGCCAGAGCTTAAACGCACGCGCGTGCCCTCCACGCCAAGCCACAAAATCATCGCATATCTTACATATAAAAAAAAAGGATTTCAAAAGCATTATCAACTTATTTCTGGATAAGACATTTATTATTTAAGATGTATAGATCACATTTTAAAGATTAATAAATAAACACAAACAAAAGTAATGGTTTAAATAGCATATTTGGTGTTATAGTGCACCACATTTTTTGTCACGTATTTGTGTCGTTGGCGTACAGGGCACGTGCTTGCTTGTCACGTATATGTGACAATGGCGTTCAAAAGGTTAATGTAAGTTAGAAATTTTGAGGCGGCGCATAACACACAATCAAATTATTTGCGTACGTATAGCGTTAAATTATGTAAGCTTTATCGACCTTCCATAATTATTTGTTAAATACGGACATCTCTGTAAAAAGTTATGCGTAGTCAGGTGGTCTACCATGACGTCTTAAAACATTATTGTTTTACTCCTTTTCCAGTGTGGGAAAGAGATGGCGCTAGACATCTTGTATAGCTCCGTCTCTTTCCTACACTGGAAAAAAAGGAAAACAAAACAGCTTTAAAACGTCATGGTAGGCCAGCAGGTCACAGAAAAAAAATACAAATCTAATAAAGAACGGCTCATTTTTTCATCAAATAAATATGAATAACTTATAAAAACCATATTTTCCTTATTTACGATTTTCTATGCGTTTACGCCTGTCACATTCCATGATAATTATTTACGACTAAAAACGACATATGTATGTACACGTTATGCCGTATATGTTACAGTATTAATGTTATAACACGGTTGAATCATGCTCACACACGATAAGAAACGGCAGCTAAATATAAAACAACTGAGGGCATGTGTACTCAAACCTGCGTCTACGCATAAATTATGTACGTCTCGGAACTACTATCTGTGGCAAATCGGGTCAAGCGCATATAAAATTAAGATCATTAATATTTATATTTGTTTGAAACCAACTGTAACAGAGGCCCGAGGACTAACAGCGTATGAGTATATAGATGCCCATTGATTTAGATCTAAAACGGGAACTATATTTCTTGTCACCAAAATTTATATTTGTCATCAAAGTTGTATCACCTAGTAAATAGATCTATCGCCACGAAATATTTTCGTTCTCAGATAAACAAAAAGTGTTCCCAGGTATGAATTATCAAATAAATGTTGATACATGTGTAAAATAAGAGATGGATTACCAATAAAATTGTAGTGCATTAGATGAATATAAACTTCGTTCTTATAATAATAGTTTTATTACTTAAATAATAGCTTTGTGCTCGGAATGGTAGATCTGTCACCAAATAAATAGATCAGTTCCTTATTTCTATGAAGAAATGCTTTATACGAGACATTGGGCACACCGACTCGGACAGGTTAGGTTCGAAGAGGATGGCGAAGTCTAGTGAGCGAGCGGAGCGAGCGAACTAAGACCCCGACATCCCCTTCGTGTTAGGTTACTGTAAACCCTGCAGACAGAAATAGGAGCCCCGCGTAGCGGGGCTACGTCGCCAACGCCTTAGTTTGGACCTGTGGTTTGGTGATCTCTTTAAATTAGTTTGCTTAAATACTTATTAGGACACACCTGTTATAATACATACAAAAACATTTATTTGGTACTAGACCTTATATCTCTGGATTTTAGGTGATTTATTGTGGAACTGATTTTGCATTGTTTGGTGACTACATTTTGGTGACAGATCTACTATTTTGAGGACAAACCCTATTATTTAAGAAACACAAAACTAATTAAATTGGTGATAGCTTAAATGATACCCTTACGTAACTAGACAACTCCGTGACTCGAAAAGCACATTAAGCAGTTGGTCCTGGTCTGTCATTGATGAACTTGACTGTCGTTACGGGTAGCAATCTTGCTATAGGTATAGTGTGTAGTACGGTCAGCAACGAAAGTTGCTATACATACCCACAATTATAAACCGTCATAGTTTTAGAACGATCCATATTAACAGACTGGACTGAAAGATATAACAATATTTTCATCATTGGTTACACATTCGCAATAGTACATTACGATATTAGTGCGTTATGATGGTTATAACATGCGAGGCGGAATTTCAGCCCGAGCCGAAGGCGAGGGCGTAATTGAGCCGAGCATGTTATAACCAATACGCACGTATATCGTACGACGTTTTTTAACACATTTGCGAGGAAACAGAAAAAAAAAACATTTTATATTTTGTTCATTTCTAATTATTGAAACAGTTAGTGAAATTACAATTATTAAAATGATACGTAGTTGTAGTTGGTTTTTTAATTATGTTTTTATTATTTATTATTACTATTCATAATGTCATTGTTTTGTGTTAGGGTAAATGTTGGAGACGACGAAACTTCTTGAAAGGCGGCAGAAGAGCATTGTAATTCGTCATTAGTTGTAAATAAAAAAATATCCTCAGTAGAAGTAGAGGGGCGGTGCTCAGGGCAAAACTTCTTCGTTTGTGGCTCCAAATTTATTGCCTGAGTTATTTTGGCACTTATATTTGCTTTGTTTTGGATGGAATCTTCTACAAAAGATTCTGCTACTGCGTTAGAACGCCATCCGCCATGCCGCTTTAAAGTCAATATATCAGCTCCCGAATCAGCAAGTAATGTAGCTGACGTTCTTCTGAAACTGTGCCCTGTATAACAATCAGCGTCCGGCAATCCTAAAAACTTGGCGACTTCCTTTGGCATGGCACCGAATTTATTTATGCCAATAGGTTGCGCAGTACATTTACCTTTTTGGTAATTCTGAAAGAAATGATTATTTTTTGACCACGTCATAAAATGGGCCGTTGATAATAAAAGATCGGGGTATTTTGTTTTTAGTGTTTGGGATTTTAATCAAAAGCATTTTGCCTTGATTTTCAATGTCATTTGTGGTAATATTGAGAAGCTCGTGTACAAAGAAAAGAAAATTTGAGAAAAATGGCGCGAGGATTATTTTCTGCCGTAGCTGCGTGAAAATGTTGGCAAAGACGTTAGAGCACGCAGCCAAGTTTTTAAATTACCGAATAAACTGATTTTTTTATTTTAAATAAACTGAATCTGTGAATGCACACTGTTGCTTTCCCGCCATTTTAACAGCGTGCTACTGACTGACTGGCGCCGTGCGGCGATTAGTTCGAAATTTGAAAAACAACAGCGCGCGAAATGGCAAATAATACTGTTATGGAATTTGTATGGATTATTACTTAACTATTTGCTTTGGTAACACACGCGTTTTTTATGACCCGCTTTACATATTTAAAACCGGTGGAATTACATCAGCTTTACGAGCAACGGTGTTAAAAAACAATATTACATCGAATTTCACTGATCAGCACAAAACTTGGTGTAATATTGATAAGTTATAACCGACTTCTGATGCCAACTGTACATGGGTTGTGGAGATCAGATAAACAGTCGCTCCAGGTAAATTACTCGTCTTCAGCTCCGGCTATACTGGTATATACCTGAATCCAATATAGTTGGGAAAAAACTGGGCAGACGATGCATGAATTGTTACTCTAGTTTGTTAACCATGGATGAGAGGCTAAATAAAGTAGAACTGCGAGGCTCAATGAGTCTATCATGATTTTGAAAAAGTGTTTTCGATTATTATATTATACATATCCGGTATAACCTGACCTCGCTTTGTATGAGCTTCCCGTACAACGAGACTCGTGCGTACGTAAGCACTGAATTAATACCTACCTACTGCTCATTAAAGCGTCATTTACCTCTTTTATTGGTGTAGCATCGCAGTAATCGCTACTCTATTTTATACATTATTATTATTTTATTGTTTTCCTTGTGCTGTACAATGATATCATTTTTATTGAAGCATCAAAACCGTTACCGACATGGAAATAGAAAATACATCTATGCATAGCCTGTCTTCTTTGGTCTTGCCCTAATTGGCTAATGAATGATCTGCAGTTTTTGTAATTAATGAAGTTGAAGTTTATTCTAGTAATGTAGTTTTACACATTAATCACAATAGCCTGGATTTCAGACATGTGCCCGGGTGATGGAAATAGAAATTGCCCTTATTTTTTTTTAACTTCCGCCAAATTGTGAAATGTGAGTGTGCAATAGGAAGGCACCCAATAAGAAGGCATCTCTGCTTAACCTTTCGGGGATTACAGACGTGGTGGTATAAGAAAACATAAAATCACGCCTTGTAATCCCCCACGGGTTTGACGGGTGTACCTAGCAAGTACACCCACATTTCGCCAGTCAAGTTTAAGTCCCATGTAATTGGGGGCGAGCCTATTGCTGTCAATCGGGCACAAATCCAGACTCCGTGCATGCTACTGCGAAATTCCCGATGGTAATTGGTCCCCGTTACCATGGACCTCAAACTCTCAACCTGTTTCCCCAGCTTCAAAGTTCCATTTCTTCCACAGGATGTAAGTGACCAAGTAGAAAGCGGTGGCGGTGGGTCCGAAGCTGCCCTAGAGCGCGGCGCGCGGCTGGTCGTGCGCGGTGATTGGCGCGCGCGCGTGTGCGCGGCCGTGGCCAGCGACCTGCGCGCGCGCCGCACGTATAGAGGCGACCGCGCCGCGCATCTGCTCAGGGCGATACGTAATAAGGTATGTGCCTTGATGATGACGAATGATATGATGACTAGGTGCTTATTTATTTGTAGAGTAAGGCCACATTCAGGTTGAAATCTGACGGTAGTGATCTAAAATTCTCCTCAAGAAGTATGAAAACTAGGACAAACCGCTTGCATGGATTGACTGCGGCAAGTGCCGATAAATTAGGGGCGGCCACGCTTTCTGCCTGAAAGAAGCCTAAAGCTCTAGTAGAGCTGCTTGATTTCTTAAGCAACGACACAACGCGTTTAATACTTTATTAGACAGAAACTGTTTGGAAACGTTTTTTCTATAAACTCTTTGAGGACAAGCATTATGAAAAAAAAAATAAGGAGACAATAAAAAATGTGCCACAGCGATGTGCTTTTAAAACTGAAATATTCTTCCAACAGAAACATCACTACAGAGAACTAGAAGCTGAAGTCCGAGACAGCTTAGGCAAGTTACCAGACGGGTTCATAACGTACTGGTTACGAAGGTTCCCGCTCCTACTACCACACGTTTGGCTGCAAATGCAGGCATATCGTCACGAAGACATACTCCAAGCATACTATCCTCACTCTTTCACGTTTCACCGAGAAGACGTGACAGAACTAGACGAAGAAGGAGAAATCGAAGATGAAATACCCATCGAAATGACGGATCCCGGCAAGAACGTGCTTTTCGTCAAAAGTCGAGTATTCTTCGACGAGAATCAAGAACAGCCCAGGTATAGAAAAGAAGGGTCGCCGAGAAAGCAAAGCGACTGGAGGAGCAATGCCCTAGAAAGAACGAGACAGGACGATGTGAGATTTAGAGATAGACATCATTATAAGAAGAAGGAAAAGAAACGGGAAGAGATCCCGGTTTGGACATTGCCTCCGCAGTGAAGTGTAGTTTTAAGAGAAGTTTTTACTTGACCAGAAGTCACAGGGAGTAGTAATCGGGTAAGATAGTTTTAGCGCTATCTGTATCGAACTTTATAGACTGTATAAAGTTGTAAACGGTAGGTAGCGATTTTAATAAATGCGTATTCTGATTTTGAATTATGGCGCGATTAAACTTGGTCGTTTGCCCGAATTCGGCAGCATATGGAATCCGGGCAAACGAACAAGTGTAATGAACGTTGTTGAGTACACTTGTCTTCGGGCAATCTCGTCCGGCTTCATCGTTTCGGGTACAGGTGCAGGTACTGGACTACATTCAAACTACTCGTAGTCGTTAGCTCGTATTCTATTGCGATGACTAGTGTAATGCATCGCGTGCAAGAATTCAAGTTAAAAGAATTCGACCGCCCGAATACGGGCTAGCGACCAAGTGTAATCGCTCCATTATTGTATTTGTATCACCATGAAGCGACGCCATCGCTCTGTGAAAATTAGAGGCAGAGATAGATAGAAAATTAGAGGTATGAAGTAAAGGAGTGCACTCCTTGCACAGTTATTTTTTCTGATCATCACTGTCAAAATCACCGTAATATTTATTCTCGTTTAAATATGGTTGCCGTTGGGTTGCTGCTACAACCACGTCTGTCGAAACCAGAATGATTTTTATTCACGTAACTATAAAGTTGATATTGCATTATTGATGTCAGAGGAAAAATAACTTTGAAAGAACGGTAGTGATTAGTTAGCAAAATGACAGGTGTCAATTCCCAGCTGTGGAAATGTAAAGTATTACTTAGAATAATTATGGTTTTTTTAAGTGAAACTTCCAACAAGGTTGCTTTAAACGTTTAACGCTACCATGGAGGGGGTATGAAAGCACTGCTGCGTTAAGTTTCACTTCTTCCGCGCGGAGGGACTCCACGCACTGTTTTTTATATAATTTGACAAGTTTATTCGCTATTATAGTATATTTTATTTTATTTATAGGCCTACTTCGTTATCTAGAAATAATTGAAGATTAAATCTTGATAATTTGTTTCTACTAATTTTAGATAAATGTTGTTTTTCTGGTCAGGTTGTAGTGGTTAAAATCTAATTTAAAATGCACAAAATTATCGGTTTTGTGATGATTATTTATTTAAATGAATTTATTAATATATGTTAAGGTTAATTAATATAGTTAATATATTCCACAAAATGAAATGATAGTACTTTGTAAGAGATCTCTAATGATTTTGGGTTATATTTAGCATTTTTTGTGTAATAGTTAATAGTGCGAAATAATATTATAGAGGTTGGGACCAAAAGGAAAGATACATAACTGTACTTTCAAATGTATTTTGATGCCAGATTTATACAAAATTATCTCATTTTGAAACAATAATTAAAATACTAGTTTTATACTCACTTTGAAGGTCTACATGGGAACATAAGCTCAAAAATGTGTGTGATTGCACAAACGGCTTTAGTTTTGAACCAATCAAGTTTACTTTTCGAGTTAACTTGCATAATTTCGACGGGAGGACCACTCAAGCTATGCAAAACCAAATTAAGCTGATGTCTCATTGTACGGGAAGCTCATTCTAAGCGAGGTCAGGTTATACTGGATGTTTCACCTGTGTCGCCTTGTGTATGTTCAAAATTATGAAATGTTAACCCATAGTCCATAGGTTAGGTCCTAATTTGGCACCTAAGCCGGTATAAACTATTGCCCGTTAGATTTTTTTTTAAAACACTGCAAATATGTATCTACTTAGTGTAACTCTTCTATTTATTATGCATTTTTTATTAAAAAAAACATATCTAATACTACGAATGTTGCTCTAATCTCTAGAGCAGTGTTCTGCAAACTTTTTGTTATCAAGGTAGGTACATTTAGGTAATCGGAAAATTTTGGAGGGACACCATAAATAAAAAATCTATATCGCGTGTTTTGTGGCTATTCAAGTAGGTTTTTCCAGCCGTCTGTCTATTAAACTTTAAGAGATAACCGTATTTTTCCGAGGCACACCAAGACACCAACTAAAGACCGCGGTACACCAGTGTGGAACACTGCTCTAGAGTATCATTTACTATCAAACTTAAACGTAAATGGCAGAGAATACAAATGATAAATAAATTATGAATGAACATCAAATATGATGTTTTTAAATATTATTTAATTTTATGATAATTGAGTGCTGTCTGGCCGTTCTGGATGAATGTCGCATTCCTCATATACTCAGTATGGCGTCTAAATGCAGACATTTTCATTTCAAATGGACGCAATTTGACCCTAGATTGCTGTCGGTGGTACATTCAGTAGATCCCAGTTTTGTCGTACTGATATAAACGGTAGAAAAAAAGAGTTTTAAACATACACTCGAGAAGCTCTTGGCTAAAACAAAATAGCCGCACGGGTCGATCTTTAAGGTTAAGCCGTTCTTGCCGAGGTTGGTCCGTGGATGGGTGACCAAAATTACATACCAAGTTTCCTCCGGGCCTCGGAAAGCACCTTAACCCGTTGGTCCTGGCTGTCATTTGTTGATCTTTGACAGTCGTTACTAGTAGTCAGAAGCCAAGTCTGACATCCAGTCTAACCAAGGGGTATCGTATTACCCAGTTACTGGGTTGTGGAGTTCAGATAGGCAGTCGCTTCATGTAAAATACTGGTACTCAGCTGAGCGCCATGATCGCGGGATAATCACGAAATATATCCCACAACTGACAGTATAAATCGTGAAAGCTTAAAACAGCGTTTAAAAATTTATAAAGCTGTTTTGGATTTTGGTGACGACTACTTACGTACTTTGAATGACGTTATCATACGCGTTTATAAAACCAGTAAAATGTCTGTTAATGCACATATAATTCCATATTGGGCCGACTTTAACCGGTCTAGTTATAATAATAGAGCTGCACACAATTTTATGACCCCATTAAGTGGTTAGGTTAGGTTTTCGATTTCCTCAAACATTTTCCGAAAGAGTAGAGACCTACTTAATAATTCTGACATTGTCCTTTTAATACTGAACAAAACATCTATATTTATACCTATAATCTATTTTATTTTATAATTCCTGCAACACAGTTTCACAAATCGTATCGTTATCGTTAGTATCACAAATTCACAATACAATATTAATGTGTACCTATACCACCTATTATTTTCGAAATGAGATTCGTTTCTGGTGCTATGATTGTAATGTAAATATGGAGAGTAATGTAAATGTGTGAAACGTGCAAATATTAATAGATAGTGCTAGACGTAAATCACAATAGAATTAGGAACTTTTTAAGTTCGTGAGCGATTCATTATACGGCTGACAAACATTGTAACCTTAGGTTATTTTCCAATGCTCGACTGTACATTGCTCGGCTGTAAATATGGTTGTATTGAATTTCAAAATGTACAGAAAATTTATTTTAAACAGACAACCAATCAAAAAATTTTTTTTTTCTTTTTTTTGTTAGATAAAAATAGGCACTGTCCATGTTATGCCAGGGGCCCTTGGTTCAAGCCCCAGATCGGGCTAAGTGTTATTGGGGTTTACGGAACGTAGCAGCGTTGACAATATGCTCGCCGCCTATGACATGGCTTACTACTTAACTGAACTAAATGTCGGTGCAAATCAGGGACCGGCCCGATACTCGTTGAAAGGGTTTTTGAAGGGGTTTTTTTAAGCGCTTCAAAAAAATAACCCTATGATACATGTTACACCTTCGAACGGGTGTAGTTAACCCGTTACGAACGGGTTACCCTTTCCACACCCTGTAACACTGTAACAGGGTAAGCCATTCCAACTCAAGACATTGTAATATGCACTGTTTACAATAGATATTAGTTTGAAAATTGCATAATCACGACGGCACGCATCGTACCGCGCCCGGCGGTCCGCCAATCTTCCGTGTACCGAATTGCCGAGCGACTTGTAAACATGCAAAAATAACTATTGTCTGTATGACCTTATAGTTCAATTTTTAACAAAATAAAAATAGTAAGGCAATGAGGCGCCGCACGGGTGCAAGTATCCCCCCACCTACATGCAGCTCAAGTTTATTAGGTAACCCAGGGTAACACGAAAAAAAAGTTTAAGGTAACCTCTTCAAAGGCTTAAGTCATTGAAGGGGTTAACCCCTTCACGTGGTTACTTAATAAAGGTGTTAACCATTTCGCTGGGTTTCGAAGATGTAACTCAAACAAAAGGTAACACTGCGATATAAGTTACCACATGTAAGGGTTACCCTGTCCAAAGACTTAATTCTTAAGCGGGGTTGTCCGGTCCCTGGTGCAAATTCTATAAATACACTGTAGGGATGCTCGTAAGTGTCCCAATCTGCTGCAAATTTGCATTATTATTTGCTATTATTATTAGCAATTTTTGAATATGTTTTAGTTATAGCTTACTTACTTATAAATACTAATTATACCCTTGTATGAGAAATAATACTACTGCGCCTAAATGTACACTTTTTGTAATACTTTTTAAAATAAAATTTATTTATTTCCAGCACCGGCTGTATTTTGGGCCAGAAAACCTCTTCTTTTGTTTGGTAGGATTGAAACATCTTGAATAATTTCACACCAGTTAAAAATGAAGCCAATTGTAACGCGACACGACCATTATGCGCGGGTTACCCGTAGGCAGGGTCGCCATGTAGGGATAGGTGTAATTGAGTAGACGACTTGATGTATAATAATGATATTTATTAACAAACCATTCAATATAGCCAAGACTATAGACTTGGCTACTTACACCTCTGCCGACCCTCATTAGAGACAGGCATGCCACGTTATTTTTAGGGTTCCGTACCCAAAGGGTCAAACGGGACCCTATTACTGAGACTTCGCTGTCCGTCCGTCCGTCCGTCCGTCCGTCCGTCTGTCACCAGGCTGTATCTCATGAACCATGATAGTTAGACAGTTGAAATTTCTACAGCTTATGTATTTTTGTTGACGCTATAACAACAAATAATAAAAACAGAAAAAAAATAAATATTTAAGGGGGGCTCCTATACAAAAAAGTTTTTTTTTTTCGTTTTTATAAATAATGGTACGGAACCCTTCGTGCGCGAGTCCGACTCGCACTTGGCCGGTTTTTAATTTTGTCTTTGTAGAACGTCTCTGATGGGACAGTTTCTTTTTAAAGGTCGATACTTATAAATTAAAAATAAAATGAGGAACCTGAAGTCGTCACTGTTTTATTATGCGACCGGCAAAGACAGAACCGCAGGTGTGTTATCAAATGTTCGATCGTAATTCTATATTCGTGTGCTTGACATTCAGTGTAATTATGCTTGGACACGGTCGTTAGCGAACGATTGAATTTTGTAAACAATACTGTTGTATTGGGTATTTGTCGCAAGCGCAATTTCAATGTTTTTAGAGTTGAACCACTGATCATGTTGGGAAGTAAGGATAGAGATTCGTTTATTACCCACAAATCTTGCTTGGACAAACCCAGACAAAATGCATACGGGAGTAGTATCCGCGGCGCGTTTTTTCGTCAGGAAGCTTATTTAATGCATATTTAAAACAAAAACCTTGCATAATTTAATGTCTAACGTACGAACACTAGCTACTCAATAGTTTTTTTTAAAGAAATGTAAGTTATAAAACCTGTTTAGATGCTATTTATCAAGGTCGAAGTCTGGTTAAAAATGATGTCGGACGTGGGTGTTAAGAACCAGATTTAACTTTAACAATATTTTATATTACTTCTATGATACTATCCTAAAATAAATATAGTAGTAGGTTTGTACCTATATAAAAGTTTGTCTGATTTGTAATCTGAAGTGATATTGCGCAATATGCACTCAAGATCTATTTTAGTTGCGCAAGATTACGCATGCTCATATCTACCTTTTAAAGGTCAATAAACTAATGTTGTCTTGTTAACCTTGAGGCGCAGGTATCTCAATAAATGTAATTTTCAATCGTTGAAAACCAAGCTCCGACACCTCCACACTTGATGATCTTATTGGTTGCATCAGTGAGCGGATTAAGCGTAGCTGAGTTTTGGGAAATCTTTGTCCCAAAATTTTTACACGTTAGGAAGAAAGAATGGAGCCATATTTATGTTCCTTTTTTTCCTTTGTCTAAAAAATGTATGGTAATTACACCCTTATCAGCGCTGTATAGTCCTGTCTATAAGGAAGGTATCAAACAACTATAAATAATAATGACTCGTAATGAATCACTCACGGAATGCATGAATAATGTTCCTGTAACTTGTATATAATAAGTTAAGTACTTAAATTAATGTAATAATTTAATTAAGCGTTGATCGCAACAAATACCTTATAAGATAATTATTAAGTGAAACTAATGACCTAATTATATAATGAGATTGGCATTTTATACGTAGATAATACAAAGAATTTTACCAAGTGATATTTTAATGTTTTTTTTTTATATATTATTCAAAATGTATCCTGTTTGTATTGATCGTTAAACAGATGCTCAAATTGTTCATATTATATTTATTAAAATATCAAATAAAGATGTACTACTAGACATGAAATAATTGTTTTATTTTATTTAGCAAAATAAAAGTAAGATGTTAGTTTTACTATAAAGTTTATTGTCAGTCAAAACTTAAAAATAAAATAACAATGATATTTAGTAAAAACTTAAAAAATACTATTGTTAATAATCAGTCTTAGAGGAGTCCTGTAAAATATAATTGTGGATAGTAAGGCCCGGCGCCCACTATCGGTGGGCATCGGTGCGGCTCGGCACAGCTCGGGCGCCTTACGGCTGCGTCGGGCGACTTCGGGCTGCCGTAAGCATGGCTAAGGACGCCGAGGCTGTCTTCGGGTAGCTCGGGTGGCATTTTCGAGGCAGACACGTCGCAGAACAGTCATTTCGATCACCGCAAAAATGAGAACTAAGTCCCAATCCACCATTATAAATACACACGCACAACTGTTTTCACGTAACGTTACGACTGCCCTGCGATGTTTCTGCCGCCCGAACTGAGGCTACCCAAAATCAGCTACGGCGTCCTTAGGTGTGCTTACGACTGCCGAGGTAGCTCTCAGCGCCCGAGGCAGCTCTCAGGCGCCCGAAGCCGCCGTAAGGCGCCCGAGCTATACCGAGCCGCCCCGATGCCTACCGATAGTGAGCGCCGGGCCTAAGAGATTAAGTAGAAAATGGCACGAATAGTTGAGACCCTGGTGTTTGTGCAAATGGCAACATAAGAATAAGAGTAAAACCCATAAGTACACCAACAGGAAACTATAGGAATTATAGCAAATTACATGAAAGACAATAATTCATTAATTTGAGTTTGAATTGAAGTGATTTTTTTCCGATATAAAAAAATAAACTAGAATAGTCCTATGGGTGACTGTTGAGCATGAATTGAATAAAGCAACAGGTTTTAAATCAGTAACCGTCGAATGAAACCTCCGAGAAGCATGAAGCACCTGCTTTTAACCGAAATAAATATATAATTGATAGAAAACTGGTAGAGATACAGATATAAATTAGAATACAATATATTATTTTTAATATAAATATACACTCTTTCCCTTGGGGACAGAAACAACACAATGCTTCATCCTACAATGTTTACGCAAGTACGTATAAGTAGTTATTATTAAAATAATGAACACAAAATTATAATATTGTGACTTACACAAAACCACGGCACACATAATTGGAATGTATTGGAAAATGCGAGATGGTGATTCAACATAAATTGGTACAAAATTAAAGCTATAAAATACATTTTCCTTATAATTACTATTTTGGTCCTATTCTAGATAAAAATACCTCTTATTATGGTATTACATTCCATTTGTATACTTATCTATCAAATCTATAATTGTAAGATGAACCTTTTCCTTAGCTACAGTCAGAGCAGTTTTATCTGCCCCATTTAGCATGGATAAGTCTGGGTTGTAACTGAGCAATATTTTTGCAGCCCCGATGTTGCCCATTGCACAGACATCGTGCAAAGGCGTATTCCCTGCCATGTCAATAGCGTTTATATTCGCGCCACTGTCTAACAGTAACCGAATAACATATGTTTTATTATTCAATGCAGCTATATGCAAAGGAGTTTGATTCTTCTTGTTAATGCAGTTTACATTTGCTTTGTTATGTATCAATATTTTACACAGCTCATCTGAACCATATCTAGCTGCATAATGCAAGGCAGTGAAACCATTTGTGTCTGTAAAATTAATATCAAAGTCTGATAAATATGATTCTGTATTCTTCTTACAGACTGAACATTCACACAATGGGTGGCAAGGAGCGTTCTGATTAGAGGTATCAGGCTTACCTTTCATGTCTACATAAGCAGAATAGTTGATGTTCATGTAGAAGCAAGCCAATTTCACATCTCCATATGATATGGCTTTCAATATCCTGTCAAATAGTTTGAGGTTTTCCACTGCTTTTGAGACATTATTATTCTCATTGAGTTTAAGTTTCTGTAACTTAGGAGTAATTGGACTGTCTGGTTTGCAGTTCAGAGCTTTGACCTCATTATTTGTGATGTGTATATATTCATACAAATTGGGAGTACAGGATTTAAGGACCTGTAATATCTTCAAATTGTGTGCATAATCAAATGCTGTTTTATTGTATCTATTCTGTAAAGATGGCTCAGCTCCGTTTTCTATTAACAATCTAGCAATTCCTTCATAGCCCCACTTAGAGGCCAGATGTAATGGTGTGTTGCCACTCTCATTCACACAATTTATTTGAATCTTCCTTCTACTGTGCTCCGCAAAGTATATAAGTGCTTTTACACAATTCAAATGGCCATTATTCACAGCCATGTGGAGTGGTGTGTTCTTGTCAATGTTTGCTTTATTGATGTTAGCACCAGAATGTAGAAGTAGGAGTAAGGCATTTTGATGGCCTCTTGAGGATGCATAGTGCAGTGGAGTGCACTCATTGAGGTCAGTTGCATTAACCTCTGCACCTATTTCAAAAAGAGACTCTACTATGTTGGCCTTCCCATGGATGCAAGCCACATGCAGTGCTGTCAGCCCATGGCTGTCCCTTGAAGTAACTGTCGGTGAAGTCTTCAAAAGGTTCTTAGATATTTTGCAACAACATTTCTTGCAGTTACACAATGGATGACAGAGTTTTTGATATATTTCTGTATCGCTATCATAATTATCATCATCATCTGATAAATTGTTTTCCATTGTTATTTTGAGAACATTATTTTGATTTATATGCATAGTTTGAAGATGTTTTTGATTTTTCTGCAGTATTGCTTGCACTTGTTCACAATGATTTGCTTTTATTAGCTCAAAAATATACTCCAAAGTTTCTTCTTTGTTGTTGGTGTCACTAGTGGAAATGGACTCAGTCAAACTGTTCTTTCTTTCTCTACTTGCATTCAAGTTTTCTTCTGTGAGATTACTTTCATAATAATAGGACTCGGGGTCCGGGGATCCAGTAAGTGCACCCGATTGTATGTGTTCTATAACAGCTTCCAAAGTAGTAATAAGAAAGGCACTTTCATCACCATCACCCTTACCCACACTGCTGAAGCGGAACTCTTTCATGTATGTTAGTTGACTGTACCAGTTTGGGAGCCCAGACTTGATGACTAGGAACACAAAAACTGGTAACAGGTCATCAGCAGTTAGCAGAACTATATTGTTGCTGTCATCCTTCTTGTTGATGGCATTTAAAGCATGCTTCAAACATAAAACCTTTTCTAACACTGTGTTGTAAGTGTCTATCTTGGAAAGAATTTGTTTAGCTTTAGGCACTGCATGGTATAATTCCTTCTTGATGTCCAGATCTCTAAGTTGAATGTCACACATGTTCCTTATCTTTTTATTGAGGTGTGCATCTTCGTATGCACAGCAAGTACAGATTGGCTTAAACAAGGCATCAAATAGTAAATGGTGCATGTAACACTCTACAGCTAACTTGATGTTTTCCAACACTTGTTTACAAGACTTTGATTTGTCTCTTAATCTTCTGTTCTGTAAGGCAATTTGAAGGCATTGTGTGTACAATTCACTTACATTGTCTCTCAGAGGTGCCACGGCAACAGGGAGTGTAGGATGAGTCTTCAGAAATGACTGTACACTGTGTTCTATTTGGTCCAACACTTGACGCCCAGCTGCTTGAGTCCAGAGCAAGTCAATGCAGTCATTGATAGATGTGAGATATTCTTTAGATATTGTGTTATCGCTGAAATTAACAGTGGGTTCAAGGGGGGTTTCTATGCACCACACTTTGTATTTGATGAAGTCTTCTGTATAGAACGTTTCTTCAAACAGGATATGGCTTTGCAGGGGCAGGCCTTTGGTGACTTCCAGTGTGATCACTTTATTTGTGACCGACACTTGTTTCTCGGTGAGCGTGCTGTAGTGGGTCTCCGGTAACTCGTCACTAGGCACAAGTAAATGAGCACAAAAGTCCTCGACGGTGAACACACGAGTACTTAAACTCCCGATCCGCGGCACACATATTACCCAAGATTGTGTGATACAGTGTTGAAACAAATTAACGTATTCAGTCTTTAACTCTACGAAGAATGGGTTATCTGAGATGATCTCGTCGTATGTACCATCCATTGTGGCGTTATATTATATAGAAAACTACTATAAACTTGATGTATCAACGAGCACATGGGCACATTAGAAGTTGACGTATTATGGCTTCTCGGTTTGGCCGTGTCGGACCGAATATTTAATTATATTATAAGCACAAAAACTTGCTACTCGCGACCTTGCGTCGCTAAGCTAACACTACTGACATTACTGACAGATGATCTTTGTTGACACCTAAACTGTCACTGTCAGTGACCTAATAAACATTACCACAGATCAATAATTCCTATTAGATACAATGTGAGGTAGGAGTGAAAATGTATGTTTGTTCATTTATTTACAAAGGCCTGCTTTGGTACCAGCTATGTACGATTGCGCGGTATTCTAATCTATTGATGATTTCATGGTACAGGTACAGCTTGGCAAAAAAGAGTCTGACGCGGTGACAGTTGGAACTAAAAATCGTACTGGACATTGAAGCCTTCCATGGTGTTTGCGTAGCGTCCGAGGGACTGAACCACCCACTTGGAATTGAGATCATATCCCTAAAAATAACAAGTATCAAAATCTGTTCAGTCGTAGTATTACGAGTAGCCACAGTTGCAATACTGGCGACCTCATTTATTCCACACTTTTTTTTGCGAAGCTGTATTTATGTGTTTTAGAGTAGGGAGACTTGATTAAACAATACAGTAGTAGGTAAATACATATGCATATTATGCAATAGTGATTATAAAAAAAGAAATTAGACATTTTAATAAAATAATTTACTTAAAAAACTTAAAAAAATTACAACAGTTCAATATCATTAGCGTAGCCAAGCGTGTTTACCCCCTGCCTCGACCACCGAATCCGCCGAAACCTCCTCGGCCTCCGCCGAACCCTCTGCCACCGAACCCTCGCCCACCAAAGCCTCTACCGCCAAAGCCGCGGCCTCCAAAGCCGCGGCCTCCAAAGCCTCGGCCTCCAAAACCACGGCCGTAGCCATATCCACCAAAGCCGCCCCCACCAATTATTATAGGCACTGGGACAGGCACTGAAATAATTATGATAAATTTAATATAAAATCACGCCTGTTAACCCCCAAAGGGTTAGTCAGAGGGGTCCACTACAAAAGTAACGTGCACCCACATTTCACCAGTTATGATTAAGCCTCATGTAATAGGAGGCGAGCATATTACCATCAACCTACTTAAATCCGAAGCTGCTTTTGAGAAATTCCTAATGGAAAAACCCACTGCCTGATCTGGAAATCAAACCCATTCCAGTACCTCATGCTCAGGTTTCGGCCACTAGATCAAGGAGGCCAGATTAATGATAATTTTATAAATTAGGTATGTATGGTGAGCAGCGCTTAGATACTGCTGCAAAAATTGTTATCATGACTCATTGAAGATGATTACGTAATAACTTAAGTTAATCATTTAATAGATATCTATATCTATCCACATAATACCTAATTGGAATCTCATTCGAAATGTTGAGTTACTTGCCTGGCCTGCGGTAGTATGGATAGTAGTATGGGTCATAATAGAATTGTCGTTTCACTCTCGATGAAGTTTCCTTTGTTGGGTCTCCATTGCCGCTGACATCTCCAATTTCATTTTCGTTTAGTATTAGATTCGTTAATGGATTCGATTTTTCTTCCAACTGTCGTGTTGTTTGTCCCTCTTTTGTGGAACGAATTTCTTGTATTCCCATCAGAAATATGACGAGAATAGTTAATCCGAAATTCTGAAAGCAAATGTAATAAACGGGTGATGAGCGATGATTCCATTATCCCGATGCGGCTGTGACAATCAATCTTAATTTCATATGTTGATATATTATTGCATAACATTGCTCATACGTTTATTTGATTTGGATTTTATTAATCGATGACGATTTAATAGAGTTAAGTTTAGCGTGTTACTACGTTGTTACGATGCGATGGACACATCACACAATAATTTGATTGGAATTCTACACATCAATTAATTAATATCCTTCTGGAACACGTTTGCTCGACCACCGAGCTTTAAACAATATTATTAAAAACAAACTAAGGAATTCTCTAAAATACTTACATTGATATCCATGTTATTGTGTCTTTCAAAAACGACTGATAGTAAATGTATCGGCGTCCATATGATATATGTACCTCGATCAAACATGCTAATTGATGGCTTCTTGACTCATCTTGTCTGCAGTGTAATAATAGATAATACATGTCTTTGTAATTCCCCACATTGATATTCCTAGGCAATTTCTCGTAAAAGGTACTAAGTGCTCTAATTTGTGGTTGGTCTAAGTCGTCATAGTGCACAGACGGATTCACGGACCATTTAGATGCATTACCGATTTTTTTGACATTCTATATGGGACATTCCTACTACGCATGGATTAATAGGTGCTACCAATCCGCACTATGCCCGCGTGGTGGAATATGATCAAAAATGCATGTTAGGTACTGTTCAAAGTTTAATCCAGCACTGGATTTGCCGTCTACCATAATCCAGTTGCCTTGGAATTGGCGAGCATGATTGAAAAGTAGACCGCCAATCCAGTTACTGGACTAGATCTCTCACTAGAGTGCAGTCCAGTAACGATTTAGATTATTCCAGTTGCAATCCAGTGTTTAATTTGATCAGTGTACTGGAAAACTAGAATGCTCTGGATATAATGTGAACCGGGCATTAGTAGGGGCGTTATAGGCCGATGCTTATCTTCTATATATATATATAAATCACGCGTCACGTTGTTTGTCCGGGATGGACTCCTAAACTACTTAACCAATTTTAATTCAATTTGGACACCATGTGCATCTCAATTTATAGTCGCAATATTATTTTATTACAAATTAAGTCACAATTATCTGTTAGCTCCAAACGATTGTAACAGATGGCGGTATCTGTTGACTGGATTGAGTAAGGATTCAATAGATGGCGCTGTATAGGAGCGGAGCAGCAATGAAAAATATTGCGAAAACGGGGAAAATGTGACGCAGACGAAGTTGCGCAGGACAGCTAGTACTCATATATGGATTAATGTACGGTAGGTATCATGGGCATATCCAGGTGTCAAACGTCTAAGAGGTTAAATATATGTAGCATTTATTATCATTGTTGTGCTCATGTAGTCATCGTCACTTCTGTATCGTTTTGCGTTAACCAAAGGCTGCAGTTCCCCCTGCCTAGGCGGGTAAAAGGGTCGGCTTGAATGGTACCTATTGTTTTGAAACCATATCAAACGCCATCAGAAATCATGCGGCTTAATTCAGTACCAGTCAGACAATCTTGACCGTGGAGTGAAATGGGCTCGCGTATTCTCCCTCACTCCAGCGGGAGATCCAAGTGTAGGTCTAAATAACTCCTTCTTTTCATGTCGCTACACTCAAGTATATGTGGGTATTTGATGTTTCCGTAAAACATAACACCATATGATTTTCAGGCTACAATGGTGGTAGGTTTGTACCTACCTTATAAACTAAAAATCATCATTGTCTTGCCCTTATTCCAATTTATTTGGGGTCGGTGCAGCATATCTTCTTCTTCCATAGTTCACTATTACTTGTCCACTTATCAGACGCCTTCTTTCTTTGATCTTGCTCTTACCTATCGACATTCATTCTCAAAACATGTTATAAACTTAAAATATGTAAAGTAAATACAAATCTTAACGTATACGCGGTGGTGGTTTTTTTGTAACTATAACTATTTACAATGTTTATGTTTGATGCTAATTATTGCACTTACGTCAAACTTTTTTTAACAGAACGGTCATTGGAAGAGTGTCTTGACCTTTACATATGTACTTATGGACATAAGTATCTTACCTTATATGGTCTTTCTAGTTCCGTTTAGTTTGTAATTAACATCTAAGTACTAGCGGAGTAGTAAGATACCTATAGAGTTTTGGAGAATATCTTGTGTTAGTGTTTCAATCTTGGAGATATTCACGGGCAATCCCGGGTTGGCCATACGGGCAAATGCTGAAATGGCCGCTGTGGCCGATGGGCGGTCGACTAGTTTTTTTAATAAAAAAACAAGTCCAACAAGCCCATCGGTCATCGATTAAAATAACGTCAAGTCGAGGACCGAGGAAGGGGAGGAGGATTGTAATTCTTACGTTCTATTCAGTAATATTAAAACATTATAACTTATTCAAACTCAAAGCGTTTATTTCAATTAGACCATTACAGGCACTTTTGGAAGTCAAAATACAAAAAAAATAACTAAACTATTAACTAGGTAACTAAAAATATAATATATCTTATTAAGCACACAGTGTTATTCTAACTCTCTCCTACTTGATCATGCTGTGCCCGACAGGGTCCATAATTGTGACTTATACATATAGGTAATTATTTCTCTTCCATCTATGTAAGTATATATTTCTGTCTTTTAAGATACAGGTCTCCTAGTTTAAGAGACAGGGTTCATTATTATTTTGTATGCATAGACTTATTATTATTTTTAGAGTTAAATCTTCTGTGCACAAAACTAAATTATATGCTTATTGTATTGTATTTTTGTCACCTTGTTTTGAACTGTGTCTGTGTCTGTTATTCGGATAAATAAACAATTTTATTATTATTATATACATACATTATGGTACCCAATAAAGAATTGAGAATTAACCTAATACAAATTAGTCGTGGAGTCCCATCTGCAGTAATAGTAATCCTTGCTTTCTAAGAGATAGCGCCCTCAACACGCGCGCGGTTCGTACTTAGAACCCTGCGTTCGTACTTAAAACCTTTATCAGAAAGGCTTCACGCTAAACGCAACAAAAACAAAGCAAAACCGCTATAAGTCCAAAAAAAAATTAAAGTGACTAAATAATTTTCGCAGGCAGGGGTGGGACCGTACGGCCTTCGGTTTTTTCTGCATCTGGATTGGCGCTCATATTGGATTTTTGCATGATCGACCGGTATACTAGATAGACAAATTGCAATACTTAAGGAGCCCCTTGCTCCAGGGCTTCATAGGTAACATAATAACTGCAAACAATGTTACAAAACATGGAGCATGTGGACATTTTGATTAAATTACATATTATCTGAATTTAATCGTGCAAGGCCTATACATTTTCGAGCTCGCTTCGCTCACTCTTGCAGGAATGCAGGATACTTATTCTTGAATTTTAACTTTGTAATAAGTTGCCCAAGTAACTCCGGTAGCTCAAGACAATTCTAACATGTCTAAGGTATGGGGAAACATCCCCCGCGTTTAATTTTTAGAGCTCGCTTCGCTCGCTCTTTATCTTAATCCTCATCTTTGTCTAAAATTTAACCAAGTTCTCTTGTATGAAGGATTTGAATATGTCTAACCTGTCCAAGACGAGGTGTCAAAAAAATTCGAGCTCGCTACGCTCTCTCTTGAGGCTTACTTCCTCTTGGATCTTGACTTTTTCTGTGAGTCGACCAAGTAACTCCTGCATGAAGGGTCGAAACAATTCTAACCTGTCAGGTTCTGGTAAGGTGGTAAAATTTTCGAGCACATATAAACAAGTATGAAAAATCTGACCAATCCAAGGTGTTATAGTCTTGTCTATTGATGAATTTTGATAGCCACGACATAATTGATGAAGTAGCTGAGAGCAGTGAGCTTCGTCTGAAATCATTAAAATTAAAAATATAAGTACAAATGATTCAAAATGTACATTAGTAGTGTCCCAGTCCGGGCCTGTTCACGTGACTTACTTATATCAGAAAAGAAACAATTCCATAGATCGTTTTACCATTTTTATCGTCATGACATGACTGTACTGTTATGACTGATTGTGGAATTATTTGCAGTAGGTAATAACTGGTATAATATATTATACTTGTTTCAAAATATTTGCTCAAACTATTGTGATCAAGCGATAGCGATCTATAATGGGCTATTAAAATTAGCGTGATTGTTCAAATTTTAATAAAAGTATTGTTGACTGAAGTTGGACTGAGTAAATAATAGAGAAAAAAAAACATAGACATCAGGACTCTGATGTGTAGGTACTTCGGATAATTATTTATCTTCCTAAATAAATTGTACTCAAAACAATATTGTAGAAGGAAACAGTATACGCAGCATGTTTAAATATAAAGTACAAACGAGATTCATTAGAGCGTCCGTGCAAACGCCAACACAGGCGACGAACCAAAACAATATCAATCTGATTCGGTAAAAACGTTATGGTTTATTGTCAGACATTGCGTTGTTATTTTAATATGGCGAGGTGATGTGTGTGCCGTGCGCCCGTATAAATATTTCATCGCATACAGACCGGAATATGAAGTGGTTAATTTAAATTCTGGCTCGTCTGCGCGTTGCGGTCGAACACTCCCCGGTTATGCCACTTTTTATTTTTCACTTTTCCACCTCCCCATCCTCCCATACTTCCTTTCTGAATGCAAGTGGACCGTCGCTTTTATTACTGAAGTTTGTGCGAAACACGAACGATTTTTCGGAGCAATCCATTGGAGCTCGTAAAAATGTAGAGCGCGAGCACTTCTTTCTCTAACAGTAAGTAACTTCGTGAAATAGAGGAAAATTGGCAATAACTCACAGCGCAAAAGAACAAGCTACCGTCATATTCATTGAAAATTGTTCGACTACGACGCAATTTTGCTTTTTCAATTGGTTATCTGATGTTAAAAGTTGATAATGATGCATGGCATAAGACCGATATTTGCCTGAATAGGTTCGGTGGGGGTAATTAAAGCTGCACAGGCTTTAGTATTCTACACACGGTCTACCGAACTAAATTCTCGTTCAATACATTTGCTCCGCCAACAATTCGACCAACCACACTGGAGCAGAACTTTTTAAAACCTTCTAAAACTACCTAAGCCTTTTGTTACTTGGCTTCTTATGTATATTTTTTTGTATATAAATAAAAGATATTCCAGACACTCCTATACGGTTTCAATTTTTAATCCTCTTACTGTAAAACCATATCAAAGGTTTATCCAGCACTTTTTAATCAAGAGAAAAACTACAAGAAAGTACGAAACGAGTCTAAAAAGCGCTCACTCAGTATCAGAGGAGGTAATAATATACCTGCCTCTTTATCTAAAACCAGACTTGAAAATGTATAGCTATGAACTTGCAAAGGTTGCCGCGAACTGTAGTAAAAAGAGCCCGCCCTTCCTTTTATGTTCCCAGGAGGGTCTCGGTGAGTGCCGGGTGAAAATATTCAAGAATTCTGGTGGTTTTTGAAGTAGTATTACCCAAATAAGTAGGCATTGTATTAAAGAAATTGTATGGAATGGAATGGAACGAGGGCAATCTTTTTCAAGTCCACGTAATGTTTTTCGCATTGAGTTCGGTTAGTTCTGAGGCACTTAGCGTGATTATGCGGTTGAGTGAATGAGCCTTATTGTTAAATTTACGTAATCGCTTTAAGGTTTTTATAAGGAGCTTGTTTTATTTTTTTATTAACCTGTCTATTAGTTTTAGACTATTAGAGATTACTGTCGACGTAGCCCGAAGAATTGCCAAACTAAAGTGGCAGATCGGCCATCCGTTCTGCGAGCAATGTGCCCTGCCCTCACATTGCTCGTAGAACGGATGGTCGATGGGGCCGAAAAGTTCTGGAATGGCGACCGCGAACCGGAAGACGATGCGTTGGAAGGCGTCCCACTAGGTGGACCGATGACCTGGTGAAGGTTGCGTGGATCCGCTGGATGCGAGTCGCACGGGACCGATCAATGTGGCGACACTTGGGGAGTCCTAAGTCCAGCAGTGGACGTCTTTCGGCTGAAATGATGATGATGATGATGACAGACTGCTACAAAATTGGCATCAAAAATATTTCTTAGCGCATTGTTCAAAGAAACTTTTCGGTCTTGCTTTTATATTGGTAAAAATACTTGATTTAATATCTTATCAATCTGCTGGATCAATCAATAGCTTAACATACATAGGTACATCAAATCTTGATTCTAAAGCAGGTAGATAATTTTCTTACCCTGTTTTCGCGAATAGTTCCCGCGCACTTGCCAATTTCACATAATATTTCAGGCACGAGCGAATCCAATTGTTTCAATTTGTATCTACGTTCTGAATACATTATTATCGTAGGTTTTACACTTATATACGTAGATGTAGGTGAGGATGTTGGCTTAGCGTTGACACCTGTGTTTTGTTGGTATGAGCTTAGCTGCGTGTTATTTAACAAGATGGTTGTTAGGATAGGTTAAATCTTAAGCAGTTTCTGGAAACGTTAGGTTTATTCAACGACTAGCGACCAAATGACTAGAGTTTTTGAGGGGTACCTATCTTAACTAAAAAGGGTAAGATAAAAAAAAAAAAAACTTTTTTGGAAAAAAATACATTTTTGGTAAAAAATAGTAACTTCCAAAAAAAAAAACTCTAAAAAAGTGTAAAATAACTTCATTTTAATAAGTCGTTAACTCTGTTTGAATGATTGACTTTTTTCCGATCGACTACAACGTTAACAACCACCGCGCTGGCTTCCTCTATCAAATGAAAAAAATAATCATGTAAATCGACATAGTAATTCTAGGGTATTCGATGTACTTACATACATAAAAATACTGTTGGAGAGATACATAAAGTCCTCCTTAAATCGAAGTCAGATAAAAAAAAAGCAGAGCACATAGCAAAAAAAAGTCCTTTTATAGAAAACTTATCTGGACAGTGACGAAGACAAAATAATTAAAAAAAATACAAACGAACGATTTTCATGGTGGTTTTGCAAGACCAACGCACGGCAGCTGAATTTATGCATTTACGAAATAATGAGGCTGAAGTGAATACATACTTAAGTCTAATTAATTACATACGTAGATAATTTGTTCATCGCCATGTTTGCAGTTCTACTTTTTGAAAAAGAGTGTTCTTTAAACCTTTAAGAAAAACGAAGGTAGTTGTAAGTAAACATACACCTGACACTTTTTGACGCCCAACATTTTCTCTTATCTAAAAAGAAATCCATTATTACATCGCGTTTTGTTTACATTCGCGCGTTTAGCTGACGAGCGGTTCCACGGCTCGACACTCAGTACTCTGTGCGTAGGAACGACCCCTGGCGGCAACAATACGCGTTGCTCCCAAGTGTCACTTGTCGGTGGCTGAATAGAGGCCATTAGGCCCGCCTCAGCCGAGCAGGGCGTTTCCGCAGTGCCTGGGTACCAGGGGAAATACTACAGAAAACACCGTCTTCAAATATGTATGGCAGGTATTTAGGTTAGTGTTTATGAGATGGGCGGTTAAGTGATGGGGAAGAGGTTTGACTTGAAAAAGGTCTTTTGGGTTTTGTAAGGATCTGCAAGGTAGAGGCAATTTCAATGAATAGGTGGCGTATTATTTGATTTATGAAATCTTGCCTGTTAGAGTCTAGCCCGTAGAGCCTGCTGCAGATTTCGATCTGTGTGATTTGAAACATTACATACCATAACATCGTTCGTTCGTTCGTTCTCTGTGCTTTTGTAACAACTGTACTGCGATCGCCAACCCGCCTGCCAAGCGTGGCGATTATGGCAAAGCCCCCTTATGTCAATGTGGCGTTGGGGAAGGCCTATGTCCAGCAGTGGATGTATTTCGGCTGATATGATGATGAATGATGAAATGATGATACCATAACATCACGCCTGTTATCCCCGAAGGGTTAGGCATAGGTGTAGGTACCTAACACTACACCCATATTTCACCAGTTATGTTTAAGTCTCATGGTGCCGAGCCTATTGCCACCAACCGGGAACAAATTCAGAGTCTGCGTCTGCTACTGAGATATTCCTGATGAAAAAACCGAATAACACTTTGCCCAACCTAGGAATCGACCCCAGGACCTCATTTTCAGCAGTCGCGCTTGCTACCATTATACCATAAAGGCAGATTAGAAACTTTCAAGGAAATCTTATCTCCAAGTAAAGTACGTCTCAGACACTACTGGGTGCTATGATATGATATGATAGTTACAGCACGGATGACAACATTTGTGTCACTTGTTAATTTAGTCTTTTTATAATAGGTCTTTACCTATGAAATTGCCGTATTGCAGTACAGACTTTTTCAAACAAAAAAAAGTTTTGATTGGCTATGAGTTCTAAATTCAAATTAATTTTGTTTTAAAAATATGACATTCTATTTACAAAATCAGTCTTTTGTTTATTGATTAGCGTTGTATTTTCATTACATTTCAACATTTTTCCTCATAATGGATACTTTGAAATTTCGTGTAATTATGGAATATGAGTTCCGTCGTGGCACCAACGCGGCACAAACGACCCGTAACATCAACGACGTTTACGGAGAGAACTGTACAAACGAACGCACAACCCGTTATTGGTTTGCTCGGTTCCGTTCTGGGAATTTTGACTTGAAAAATGAACCTCGTGGTCGTCCGGAAACTTTGGTCAACAATGATGAATTAAAGGTGATTGTTGAAGCTGATGAAACTCAATCTACAGCTGAGCTGGCAGCAGCTTTTGATGTTAGCATTAAAACAATATTGGTCCATTTGCGACAGATTGGCAAGATAAAAAAGCTTGATAGATGGGTGCCCCACGAACTTAACGATCGCCAGCGCAACGTACGCGTCGAGACTTGCCTTGCGCTGCTTAACAGGCACAGAAATGAAGGAATTTTGAACCGAATTGTTACGTGCGACGAAAAATGGATTCTTTTTGACAATCGAAAGCGCTCAGCAAGTTGGTTAGATCCTGGTTCGGTACCAAAGCAATGTGCAAAACGAAAAATGACCCCTAGAAAGGTGATGGTCACAGTTTGGTGGTCTAGTGCTGGTGTGATTCATCATAGCTTTTTACAAAACGGCGAGAGCATTACTGCAGATGTGTACATTGAAGAACTGACCACAATGATGGCGAAACTCGCACGTCTGCAACCAGCTTTGGTCAATCGGTCGTCTCCACTGCTACTTCACGACAACGCGCGGCCCCATACTGCACAACAGACCGTCTCTAAGCTGCATGAGTTGGGTTTGGAAGCTCTCCCTCATCCGCCATACTCACCAGATCTTGCGCCTTCCGACTATTACTTTTTCCAAAATTTGGACAACTTTTGAGCGGGAAAAAAATTCAATTCCCGAGAGGCAGTACAAAACGCCTTTGAAGAGTTTGTTGTCTCCCGTCCAGCTGATTTTTTCAAGAAGGGCATCCATAAACTGCCACAGCGTTGGCAAAGATGCATTGATTGCAGGGGTGATTACTTTGAATAAAAGAAATAAATAAGTTCGAAAAAAAAAATACTTTAACTTTTTTCAAACAAAACGGCAATTTCATAGGTAAAGACCTAATATATATATTTTTTGGATAGACTCGTTTTGTTTACCGATTTTTTGTAAATGTGTGCACTGAAAAAACTAATAGTTGAATTTCTGAATGTTGATTCCTTAACAGTTGAGTCAACAATAAATTACGTTGTGACAACCGTAGTACTACATTCAATTTAATAAATTTAAAAAAGTTAAAATCTAATTGTTGTTACAACCAAAAAAATGGGTTAAGCTTACATATTTTTTCATGTATAATCGCAGAGCGGTCAATTTAACTAATAATTCGGTAATGTCAACATAATGTTAAGTGGAATCAGCAAATGAACTTAGTCAAATTTACAAAATTGATTCAACTATTTGCAAATGTTCCCATCAACTATACGATTAGTTTAATTAACTAGTTTGAATAAAGTTGTCAACACCTTACATTTAATTAAATACTAGAATCAACAGATAAATTTAGTCAAAATAACAAAAATATTTAAGCTTTTTCCAGAAATTTAAAACAACTAATTAATAATGTTTAAATAACCATATTGCAAAAGTTGTAACAACAAGCGAACGTAGCTAAATTTACAAAATTGATTCAACTATTTGCAAACATTGTAAACAACAAAGCAAATTGGTTAAAATAACTATTATGAATAGTTGTCAACACCTAACATTTCATTACATAGTAGAATCAACAGATACATTTAGTCAAAATAACAAAAATATTTTAACCTTTTGCTAGAAATTTAAAACAACCAATAAATAATGTTTAATTCAACCATATTGCAAAAGTTGTATCAACAAGTGAACGTAGCTAAATTTACAAAATTGATTTAACTATTTGCAAATATTTTAAACAACAAAGCAAATTGGTTAAAATAACTATTGTGAAAAGTTGTCAACACCTAACATTTCATTACATAGTAGAATCAACAGATACATTTAGTCAAAATAACAAAAATATTTTAACCTTTTGCTAGAAATTTATACAACCAATAAACAATGTTTAATTCAACCATATTGCAAAAGTTGTATCAACAAGCGAACGTAGCTAAATTTACAAAATTGATTCAACTATTTGCAAATATTTTAAACAACAAAGCAAATTGGTTAAAATAACTATTGTGAATAGTTTTCTACGCCTAACATTTCATTACATAGTAGAATCAACAGATACATTTAGTCAAGATAACAAAAATATTTTAACCTTTTGCTAGAAATTTAAAACAACCAATAAATAATGTTTAATTCAACCATATTGCAAAAGTTGTATCAACAAGTGAACGTAGCTAAATTTACAAAATTGATTTAACTATTTGCAAATATTTTAAACAACAAAGCAAATTGGTTAAAATAACTATTGTGAAAAGTTGTCAACACCTAACATTTCATTACATAGTAGAATCAACAGATACATTTAGTCAAAATAACAAAAATATTTTAACCTTTTGCTAGAAATTTATACAACCAATAAACAATGTTTAATTCAACCATATTGCAAAAGTTGTATCAACAAGCGAACGTAGCTAAATTTACAAAATTGATTCAACTATTTGCAAATATTTTAAACAACAAAGCAAATTGGTTAAAATAACTATTGTGAATAGTTGTCTACGCCTAACATTTCATTACATAGTAGTATCAACAGATACATTTAGTCAAAATAACAAAAATATTTTAACCTTTTGCTAGAAATTTAAAACAACCAATAAATAATGTTTAATTCAACCATATTGCAAAAGTTGTATCAACAAGCGAACGTAGGCTTGATTATGCCAGTTTCTTGTTCGACAATGGTTGTAACTCAAAACTAATAAAACTAGATAGGGTCCAAAACCAGGCATTGCGTGTTGTCGGTGGATTTATAAGGAGCACCCCAATACATGTGATGGAAAGCGAACTATGCCTTCCACCACTTCATATTCGTCGGAGATACAAGCAAATTTATATTAAAATCAAAATCTTTTCGCAACAATAAAACTCTAGAATCACTAGTAAACCTTTCACTAGTTACAGGTTCCAGCTATTGGCAGAGCAAGAAGTTGCCATTACTTATTAATATTTTTTCCCAATATAATTCCGTTCCGATATACTCAAGTATCCAACTAGGAATGTTTTCACTTGACAAGTGGGTAAGTAGCGTGAAAATATCTCATATAATATTTGATAACATTCCCTTTCTAAAGCTAAACGCCACTACAGTATTTTACAACTAAAACACCTATGCACTTCATTTATACAAGAACAATATTCTGGTTATCATACAATATTTACTGACAATTCTAAAGACAAACATTTAGGAGGCGCCGCCTTTTTGGATCCCATCCTTCGGAACAGCATGAAGCTTAAGATTGATTCAGATATTTCTTTAATGCATATTGAATTGATTGCTATATTAGAAGCTTTATCCTATATTCTGTCAATAAATGGCGATAAATTTGTGATTCTGACAGACTCCAAAAGTTCGCTGCAACACCTGGCTCGGCACACTTCACACATGCGAGGTATTCCGATAGCCTACGTTATATTTGAATCGATCTTAAAACTTCAAGCTAATGCAAAACGGTGCGTCTCCAATGGATTCCGTCACATATACAGTTTGATGAAAATGATATGGTAGATATGCTCGGCAAACAAGCGTGTATTGATGGAGTTCCCATAAATATTACTCCACTGTATTCGGACTATATTGGAAAGGCCAAAAAAAAGTGTATAGACCTTTGGCAGGAGTATTTTGATGAAAGAACAAAAGAAAAGGGTATTGGTACCGAACTATCCAGTCAGTTATTATGTCTTATGACTGGGACTGTAGCTTCATTTTTATTGTTTTTCGACTATTCAAAAGTGCCTGTAACTGGCCTACTTGAAATAAATAATTTTGATTTGATTTGACATTTAGACAAAATAACAAAAATATTTTAACCTTTTGCTAGAAAGGGCATTGGGTAAGTTTGTATGGACCAGTGGCATGATTTTTTTTCACAGCGGCCATTACGATTATTGTTGCTAACATATAGTGGAATAATATGATAAAATGACTCCTAAAATAATTTTGCCGATAATTATATCGGAGCTGAAATATCTGATGTTAAAGTTGTGTTGTTTACTACAAACAGTTTGCATACTGTTCTGTTATTTTATCGAAAATTAACTATTTCCTTTCGTTTGCCATAAGTCATTACTTCCCAGAATTTGATCCTTAGCGGCGACACTATCGAATGGTGTAATAATACGGGGTGTCTTTTTTTCAAAAGTAACGGGTTGATTCCTGGCTAGGAATATTGATTTTTCAAAAAATCAATGATGCAGTTTTGGTTTTTCTCAAAATCGGCTCGTGACTCCTTTGAGATTTTTTCGCTATTCCTCATAGTTTCAGGTTTGGCCTTTCTGGACTTGAAAAATTCAGCCTGTACATCTCGGCTCCGATGCATTTTGGAAATAATTGTTAATAGAAGAAAATGAATGTCTTATTGTATTCTTACTAATGAAATATTTTTCATTATTAGTGGCCGCAGACTTAGATAATCATGCCACTTTTGCCCAAACCCCTTCAAAACAACAATAAATAATGTTTAATTCAACCATATTGCAAAAGTTGTAACAACAAAAATTGATTCAACTATTTGCAAATATTTTAAACAACAAAGCAAATTGGTTAAAATAACTATTGTGAAAAGTTGTCTACACCTAACATTTCATTACATAGTAGAATCAACAGATACATTTTGTCAAAATAACAAAAATATTTTAACCATGCTAGAAATTTAAAACAACCAATAAATAATCTTTGTTTAATTCAACCATATTGCAAAAGTAGTCCGTGTACTGAGTGTACTGTACTATGTATGAGTATGATTATGATCAACACTGACTGAAGACACGACTGTAGTGACTTCACGACGTATCGTGAAACGAAACGTTATAATCAGTTCTGCCAATATAACACGCCTATCACTTATCGGTTTGGCTGAATTAGTTAGGTTTCCGGCGGAGCCGCATAGCAAAATTAAAACCAAAACAGGGTTCCCAACTAAGGGATTTTCCCCCCAAATTTAGGCGGTATATAAGTGGGATGGGATTTTTTTAGGGGCTTTATATTCATATTCATATCTTTATTTGCATTCCATAATGTGTGAAGAAGATCTTCACACATTATGGAATGCAAATGCAAATTTAATGGGCTTAAAGCTGTGGTACAGTTACGGACCCTGTATAGTGTTATAGTTTTAGCTGTTTTTTTATTTACAAGTATTGGCCCTGAAATAACCCAATTTAGCTAATCTACTTTATTTATTGATCAAGCGACACGATAATGACAATGAAAACTAGAGCAATTGATAAAATAAAGCTGATTATTTGCTGTGTGATTGTGAATTTTAATACATATTATCTGTTTGATTTTCTGTGTGATTATTTTCTGTGTGATTGTGAATTTTAATACACATTTTCCTTTTACTTACTTAATTTTCTTTAAGGCCTAAACATTAATTGCAAAAACAATCGATGTTTTAGAAACATCGATGTATTTCTCAATACATCGCATTAACATCGATGCAACCGATCGATGCATTACATCGGAAAAAACATCGATCTGTATTTTAAATGTCCACCCCTAATCTATTGCACTTTGCAGGAGCGTTTTTTGAATTTAGAACATAACAATGTTGTATGTATCGGCGTGCTGGCGCTCCTGAAATGGATTTCATTTGCTTTGTCCGTAAATTCGATACTTCGCGTTTTATTTTTTTGAAAATAATGACAACATTTCCATGCTTGCTTGATAAAAATATATTTAGGGTATTTTTTTTCAAAATTATACAGAATCTAGGGTAAATTGAAACCAAGCCAAGGGTACTGTAAAAATGTGACCTGGCAACACTGTTTACTTCAAATCGAAGCGCAAGCGCGCGTTTGTTGTTTAGTCTGCCCGTGTACTCTTTGTCCCGTGTACGTACTGTTAGACTGTAATTTGAAAAATTAAAAGTGGTTTAAAACGAACAAAATTAAAGGTGAGTTTAGTGATACCGTTGATTCAGTGATACCTTACGTAAATATGGAAGATTTTGAGAAATCACTGGTGCCAGTATATCTCCGAGACTGGGGTTTATCTGAAGAGACAATTAAAAAATTTTGTGGTAAGTACCTACAACATAACATAGGTTTTATTTATCTCAGTTTATGTACTCAGTACGTAGAGCAGCACTGAGTAGGTAGGTACCTAATACGAACAAGAGGTAATAAGTTAAATTAACCTAGATTTTATGTAGATTGCACCTAGAATATGTGGTAGAAGCAACGTGGGTAGGTATACCTATACATAATAGTACAATTATAGGTACCTTGTAGTAGCCACTGGCCAGTAGCTATGGTACTTATGTACCTAGTTATTTTTTTTATAGTAAACTACCGAGTTCGCGTACCGAAACTACGATAGGTTAGGTGGTAGGTAGGTATAGTTATGGAACTTACGTATCTAAGTAATAATATTTGTTTTGTTTTTCAGATAATGAAATCACTATAGATTTACTCACAGAAATACAGGATAACGATCTAAAAGAATTAGTGCCGCTTATAAAAGAAAGAATATTATTCAGAGTCGGTGTGAGGAAGCTGGAAAAAATAACTCATGTAAGTAAACCTAGCTCGATTATTTTTATTAGGTATTTTAATCTCACTTGTTGGTGAGATTATCGGTAATTACTATTATTACCATAGGCTATGGAAGCACTAACAAAATGTAGTAGGTATATCAAACTCGGCACAAAATGTTATTTTAACACAAAAGTAATGTTAACTTGTTACTTTGAGTAACCTAACTTGTATCTACCTAAGTTCATTGGTTGTGAGGCCTAACAAGCAATCACAATGGCCATTCGTAGCGATTTACTCCTAAGCTTACGCTGGTTAAACATTGGGACTCAGGCCTCTAGTACTACGTATATTAAAGCCTAGGTACCTATTTGCAGTAGGTTAGTTTTTTATTTTATAAATTCCTAGATTAAGTTACCTACTTATCACCTAGTTATAACCCGTGCGACTAAAGGCGGAAACATACTTACGTGTCGTGGCGTGTCGTGACGCGCCAGAAGCAAATCGGTTTCAAACATTTAATATGGTTAAGGACATATTTGCATGGCGTGTTGTCTCGCAACGATGTATGAAACCGAATGCTTCTGGCGCGTCACGACACGCCACGACACGTAAGTGTGTTTCGGCCTTTAACTTGAGGCTCCGCTGGAATGCGACCCCTCTCCCGCACCCCGCGGCACCCCGCACTCGCCTTCGTGCGGTCAGTACCGATAGTATCAGTGTAGTTACATCTTATATTAGTACCTAGTTTTGAATCATACGATAATATTTCTGTTGAGTTTTTGTTGTTGACGACACAGCGTGAAGTCTCTAGTTAAGTAGCACGAATAGCAAACTAGAAAATCTAAAGTTTTAACTTGGTTTATTATTTTACAGGAAACTGCATCGGAAGACACAAATTCTGCTCCTGCAAGCCCTACAACGTGCTCTAGTCGTAGTAGCTTATGTTGTAGCGTAAAAACGAATGCTGACCCAAAACAAATACTTAATGTAAGTTTGGATTCTTCATAATTTTATTATGACACACACATTTTCCTTATGTTCCTTACTTTTTGTACACATGCTTCTTACTTTTTTTTGTACTGTTCTATTTTAGTGTATAGATATACCCACCATTCTTAATGAGAACAGTTATGGAAAACTGGTTCTGGCCCGTCTGAAATCAAGCGATAAGCTTGATGCAACTAGCAGGTCATATCTAACAAAAAGCATTGTGGAGTGGTATATTAACAAATATCAGTGCATGAAAAAAGAAGACTTCATTGTTTTATCAGAGGCTATCACTCGCTTTGTTCCAACAGAACATAAGGTTTTATACCTATTTATGATACCTATAGTACATTCTTTACCAAGTACCCTACCTACCTAGTATAAATAAATAATAGTAGTTCGACGTACCTAGTTAGTGACAATAGTGAGCGTTATGTAGGTATCTATGATGTGTATCTCTGTTATATTACTTATTTATGTACCTACCTTTTATATATTTTTCATCTTTAAAGTCATACAGTAGTCGTAGAAAGCGTAGTTATCGTAGTGCGACGTAGTTAGTGACAATAGTGAGCATTATGTCCCTGTCTATGTATATATATCTGTATCTCCGTTATATTATAAATGTACCTACCAATATACTTATCTATATCTTTCATCTTTAAAGTCATACAGTAGTCGTAGAAGCGTAATTATGATTCCTTTCAAAAAATGGTCATAATTTGACACATACTAGTGTGTGTAGTAAATTTACAAAATTGATTCAAATCCATACCATTTGTCATGTTCACTATCCTTGCTTAAATTACTTTTTCTCTAGGAAACCTACTACATCCCGGCCATAGTTACAAACAGAAAAACGATTCCCGCCAGAGGAAAACTAGTGGACAGGTATAATAATCAAAGACGCGTCCTAAAAAAAGAGGGGATCATATCAAGGAAACGCAAATATAATGATGATGAAAAACAAGATTCTGAGGTCGAAGAGAACATAATCATCGGTAATACTTTAGAACAATAGGTATTATGTTTGTTTAAAATACCTACACATCGCTTTGCAATTATTTATCATACCTCTGTTTTTTGGTTTCAGAAAACGAAGAGCTGGTCATCTGGCTAAAATACCATAAAGAACCGTTCCAAGAGGTGCGCGAAAACTGGCTGGCAACAAGAGCGTATCGGGTCGAGAAAGACTATAATGATAAAACGAAACAACTGCAAGATATATTACAAAAATATCCTATTTTGAAACAAAGCTTTGGATATAAACTGGTAAATTGCATTCAGATCTATTACTAACAGACGAGACTTTAATTTTTATTTTTGCATTTATATATTGATAGGGCCTCTATTCTATTATTTTCTTTTTCCTAAATCTAACATCATATATGTTTTTATAATATTTTTTAGATTGACATTGACTTCGAATATCGGTATCCAGATAAAGAAGTCGTTCTGTTTGAAAAATTTGATAACTTCATGGAAAAAGCATACACAATTTTCAAAAATGACGTTAAGTCGTTCAAAGAGTACAATGCAGTTTTCGAGAAAAATCCAAATGAAGGTTAGTTTGTAAATGCACAAAGTAATTTACTTTGGCATTGACTGTATGACAATTCAAACACCCATGGCTGACTAGACACCCTATTTTTTAAACAAGCACGACTCATCAAACGATACGATGAACTTACGTACATACAAACATACATAAATAAACTGCTAAACTCATAACCCTCCTTTAGTTTTGCCGTAATCTGGTAATTAATTTATTATTTTACATAGCTTAATTTCATTTCAGATACGAAAGTATTCATAATACTGTCTCTCCTGTGCGGCAAACTAGTCCCTTCAGTCGCACGAGGCCGTGCAGCCTCATCAAAGAAATTTACGAAACCATCTATCTTGGAAGCCCGGGACAATTTGGTCCTGCATGTTAAGGTAAAATGGAATAATAATTAAATAATTAATGCTGCACATATTTTTTCACCCAGCACTATCTAGCCTCAAAGTACGCAGAGCTTGTGTTATGTGAACCAGATGACTGATTACATAGATACATTTTTTTTTGTAAATACGTAGGTACTTATTAAACATAGAGAAAAACTTAATATTAACTTCAATGAGAACACAAAATATTAAGTAAATAAGTATACTTAAATTAAAAAAAATGTTCCTACCTAGTTTACAAAATTCATCTGTCTTTGTGTTTGATGGTTTTTTTTTCTTTTTAGACACAAACTGACATAACAAACGTCCTGGTCAAACGGCGAGAAGTCCATCTCGAAAAAAAGTTGACCTGTCAACCCATTGTGGTTTGCGTCGGTCAGTCAGTAGAAGAATTGGAAGCATTTTACGTGAATTACAACGATGTGACCTACCACATGTCAACACTTCTACAGGCCGTGGATATATGTTTCAAGATCTTCCAGGTATTTGACGTCCAATACCCCTCCGAATGCCTACAGCAGTGGATGTTCATTCAACACTATTTCTACAACATTGCAACGCCCCATGACGTCAAATTTCCAAGCGTTTGCTCGTTGGTCGCCGACCTAAAGTAATGTTGAGGTAATTAACGTGTTTATAATAATGGTATTGCATTATCGCTGTTATGTTTGTGCTAGTGACTTAGAGTCAATTAAAGGTTTATTCCTCCACTTTACATACATACATAATGGTTTATCAGAATATCATTGCGCACAGCATACATGTCGTAGACTATTTCAAAATGAAAAAAGCTTCAAACGCCATCTTCTGATACACAAAGAACAATTTGTTAAATCGTTAGAATCTCCGAACGGTAGCGTAATAAATAATAGTGAGTGCGAGGTCTTATTGCAAGAACACAATCGTAATTTAGTTGGTGCAGACCAACTAAATTACGACTGCGTTGAAAAGCCTCAGTCACAAAATAACAATGTTCAACTGGAAAATGCTTGTAGTACTTTAGCACAAAGTGATATATCGCTGCAACAATGTGGCATTTCACAATTTTCTAAACAATTGCCAATGGATGAAACCATAAATAATTCTTCTAACACATTTTCTGTAGATGGATGTTTAAAAGATTTGCAAGATTCAGCAACAGGTTTTGCTTTATCTCTTTATAGCAACCCAAACTTAAATAGAGCTACAGCTAAAAATATTTTACTTGAAATTACAGATAATATTACCAAAGTGATTGGAAATACTATACGACATTGTATCTCAAATACTCCACAAGGTAGTTCTGCTATTGAATCAGTATTAGACGCATGTTCATCTCCATTTAAAAACGTAAATACAGAATTTAAATTGTTAAGATATTTTGAGTCAACTGAGTACTACATAAAACCAACGCAATTTGTTATAAACTCATCTGTGAGACCATGCGTACAAAATTCTCTGAACGCCATGCAAACTAAAACAGTGACCGGTACAATGATCTCATTAAGGGCTATGTTCAAATCTTTTTTTGAAATTCCGGGCATTTTTGAAGCTACTTTAGCAAATATGCACGTATTAAAATCTCAAACTGATGGAAATATTTCCAATTTCATCCAAGGAACTCTATGGAAATCGAAAATTTCAAAAATGATTGGATTATGTATCCCATACTTTTTGTATTTTGATGACTTTGAGACAGGTAATGCTTTAGGTAGCCATGCTGGAAAACAGTCTATAGCAGCCACATACGTTAGCTTTCCAACAGTTCCTTCCGAATACAACGCGTTATTAGAAAATATATTCGTTGTTACATTATTTAATACTTCATTGAAAGGATTTGGTAAAGATTCATTATTTCATTCACTTGTCAGTCAAATTGCAAATTTGGAAACAAATGGTGTTGAAATAGTTATTGAAAATGAGAAGCACACAGTATTTTTTGTTCTTGGATTAATTACAGGCGATAACTTGGGCTTAAATTATCTGTTAGGGTTTAGTCAATCTTTTTCCAGCAACTTTTATTGTAGATTTTGTAAAAACCACAAGTCAATTTTGTGTAAGCAAGCTGTGCAAAAAGCTCATGATATTTTAAGGGATAAAGACAATTATACTGCCGATTTGCTTTCAAATGACTCTACTATGACTGGCTTATACGCGGAAGGCGACAACATTTTTAATACAATACCTTCATTTCATGTCACTGAAAACATGGCTGTTGATATAATGCATGACTTATTGGAAGGAGTTTGTCATTACGATATCTGTAACATGTTATTACACTTTATAGATATTTCTAAATTTTTCAGTCTAATCACATTAAACAATCGCTTGTCGTCATTTGATTATTCTGGCCCGGAACTTCAAAATAAAATTGTAACTGAAATAACATACAAAAATTTAAAAAATAAAAAACTTAAGATGAGTGCATCTGAAATGTTAGGTTTCGTAAGCATTTTACCATTTCTTATTGGTGATCTTATTCCTGAAGATGATGGCATTTGGAGCTTATTTTTGAATTTATCAACGATAATTGATGTCTTAATGATGCCTGAGATCAACTATTCAACAATAAAATATTTACAATCTATAATTCAAGAGCACCACGAGCAATATCTTCATTATTTTACCGATAACCTCAAACCAAAACATCATTTTATGGTGCACTATCCACATATTATTCAATGCATAGGACCTTTGAAACACATATGGTGTATGCGGTACGAAGCAAAACACAAACAACTGAAACAAACAGCTCATAATACTGCATCAAAGCGCAACTTGCCATTAACTTTACTAATTAAACAACAATTAGTATTTGCACAAAGAATTTATTTGAAGCAAGGATTCGTTAATAGAATTGTCTGTGGTGGTATTGATGATAAGCCTTTAACTACTGAATGTTCTCTTCTGACAGTGAATGGTGTTAGTATTGAAAATTATCGAATAAAATGGGTTAGAAACTGCGGGACGTTATTTAAACCAGGCTTCGTTGTCCCTATTGTTGAAGATACTGTTATTCTATTTTATAAAATAATTTATATACTCAAGTTCGTCACAGGTATATTTTTGTTTTGTAAACCACTAAACTATATAGGCTTTAATCAACATCTTCAAGCCCATAATATTGTTATTGAAAGTGTCCCGAACACTCAATTCAAATGTATAGATATTGACGATATATCAACTTTTCCAACGGTTTGTCATATAATTAGTAATGGAGAAGTTTACTGCAAGATAAAACAATATTTTTCAACAGATAATGAATGACTTGCAGCCTTACAGTAATAACTCAATGTACGTAACATTCCGCGTGTATGTAGGTACTCGCCGTTAGACTTTATTTTAAAAATTAAAAGTGGTATAATGTAATAGAACAAAATAAAAGGTGAGTTTAGTGATAGGTACCGTTGATTCAGTGATACCTTACGTAAATATGGAAGATTTTGAGAAATCACTGGTGCCAGTATGTCTCCGAGTCTGGGGTTTATCTGAAGAGACAATTAAAAATTTTCGTGCTCTTCATTTTCCGAAACGAAAAAACAGTAGGTACGATAATAGGGTGTCAAGTCCGCCATGTGTTGTTTAGAAATAGAGTCTGTCATTGTAATGGTTAGGTTTTTTCTGGTGTTAATGCAGGTTCATACTGATTGGTGGCATTCTAGGCAATTTTTCATTTAAGTATGTTTATATAGCAGAGTATGTCCTGTAGGTAACTACCCTTAAATTCCATTATTTATATAAAAAAAGTGTCGCTACCAGTAGGTCTAGTCTGTCATGCAAATGTAATTACTACCTACCGTTTTTTGGATCGTAGCAATTACGATTATTGGTTGTTAGGCCTAACAACTAATGGCAATGGCCTTTACGCTACGATCCAAAAAACGGTAGCTACATTTGCATGACAGACTAGACCTACAGGACGTTTAAAGTCGGGCCTTGCAACATAGGTTCCGCAGCTGGTTAGTTTTAGGCTAGCGTTCATAATGAACGAGTTATAAGTTAAGTTTGTGAGTCTGTCAACTGTAATGGTTAAGTTTTTTTCTGGTGTTAATGCAGGTTCATAGTGATGGGTGGCCTTCTAGGCAATTTTTTTATTGTTATATATAGCAGAGTATGTCCTGTAGGTAACTACCCTTAAATTCTATTATTAATATAAAAAAGTGTCGCTACCAGTAGGTCTAGTCTGTCATGCAAATGTAATTACTACCGTTTTTTGAATCGTAGCGATTACGATTATTAGTTGTTAGGCCTAACAAAGTGATATCACTCGATTGTTAGGCCTAACAACTAATGGCAAATGGCCACTACGCTACGATCCAAAAAACGGTAATTACATTTGAAAACTTAGGTAGGTACGTATTTGATAAATCTACTAATAATTGTTAGTTTGTTTGGCAAACTTTGACCTTCTCTCGCTAAAAGTCTATACGTATTGGACGATTTGCTAGTTACTTAATTTGAATACTATAAGTTTTATTATGTTTTTTTTATGGTTAAATAAATGTGCTGTGTTACGGTTAAATAAATGTGCTTTGTTATGGTTAAATAAATGTGTAATAATGATCTATAACTTTTTTATTTTATTGTCTATACTTAGATTTCCTTTATAGGTAGGTAAGTATTTTGACGAAAGTGTATTGTAGAATAAGCCTGCATTGAGTCGTGTCAATATTATATTGGTATTTTGTAATTAGCTAAGTAATAAGTTAACCTGAAATGTAAAAGTATTTGTTTGTACAGAATTTACTTTAATATGATGTTTGTAAAATCAATTTGCATTTTCACGGAAGAAGTAGGTATAATGTTGAATTACGCTTTGTCGTAAAGCTACATTATATACATACACCTAGAGGTGTATGTATGTAATGTAGCAATAGGTTAGAATAGCATTTGCACTTATCATGCCGGCATAGTCCAGCATCAAACCTAAATCACCGGACAGATCATTTATCGTAACCTACATGGTAAGTACAAAATATGTTATTCTAATCTATTGAGGCGTATCGTTTCAACATTACCCTTTTGTCAAAAATACTTTATATTGTAGGTAGATATTACTAATAAATGCAGGTTGATTTTACCAAAAACAAGTAATTTTAACTAAATGTCACATGTCAATACTAAATGTAGTACAACAGTCAAGAATACCAATATCGAAGGTTAATTTTACCACTAAATTTAGGTTATTCTAACCTATTGTTAAATGTCGATTCTACATTACACTTTTGTCAAACATACTATTATGATCTAGGTAGATTTTACCAAAAAGCAGAGGTTCATTTAACAAAACACCACAAGTTGTTTCAACTTAAAAATACAGGTTAAGTTTATCATAAATATTAGGTTGTTACAACTTAATTTCACAAGTCAATACTACATTTACAACAGTCAAGAATACCAATATACACAGGTTAATTTTACCACCAAATTTAGGTTATTCTAACCTATTGCTACGTGTCGAATCTACATTACACTTTTGTAAAAAATACTATTATGGTCTAGGTAGATTTTACCACAAAGCAGAGGTTAATTTAACAAAACACCACAAGTTGTTTTAACTAAAAAATACAGGTTAAGTTTATCATAAAAATTTGGTTGTTACAACTTAATTTCACATGTCAATACTACATTTACAACAGTCAAGAATACCAATATACACAGGTTAATTTTACCACCAAATGTAGGTTATTCTAACCTATTGCTACGTGTCGAATCTACATTACACCTTTGTCAAAAATACTATTATGATCTAGGTAGATTTTACCACAAAGCAGAGGTTCATTTAACAAAACACCACAAGTTGTTTCAACTTAAAAATACAGGTTAAGTTTATCATAAAAATTAGGTTGTTACAACTTAATTTCACATGTCAATACTACATTTACAACAGTCAAGAATACCAATATACACAGGTTAATTTTACCACCAAATTTAGGTTATTCTAACCTATTGCTACGTGTCGAATCTACATTACACTTTTGTAAAAAATACTATTATGGTCTAGGTAGATTTTACCACAAAGCAGAGGTTCATTTAACAAAACACCACAAGTTGTTTTAACTTAAAAATACAGGTTAAGTTTATCATAAAAATTTGGTTGTTACAACTTAGCACCAGATACTTAAAAATACAGGTTTAATATTATAGTTAAAATAACTATTTCAAAATAGTGTTAAAACAACCTAACTGATGGTTTGGTTAAATTTACCTGTTACAAGTAAGTGTTAAACTAACTTAGCTGGTGGTTTCGTTAAATTTACCTTACAAGCAACACATTTCAGATTAATTGTTTTAACTATTATTAAAGGTAGGTTCTATATCAACAAAAAAAAATAGTTGAAAAGTTGAATGTTCTGATAACCTATAATAAAATAGTTGATATTACCATTTCAAAACAGTGTTGAAACAACCTTACTGGGTTTGGTTAAATTTACCTTTTAAAAGTAACAATTTCAGTTTGTTTGATTCAACAAATCTTCTATGTAGGTTCTATATTAACACAAAAAAAAGGTTGAATAAATGTTGATTCAACTAATTAATTTTTTCAGTGTGGATATTGTAGGCCTTATAGATTCCTAGATCCTTGGTAACTTTTTATCTCGTTCTACGTTTTGTAGTAAGCAACGAGTTATTGTCGGGTTAACGATGTCCTCCCATACTTAAGTACTAACAATGTAACATTCAAATATTTTATAACCAAATTATTTTTAAAGAGTAACCATGGAGTTTCCTGCCGGTTCCTCTCCATAGGAAACGACCAACCCGAACCGAGCGCCTTTTCGTCGACGTTTTATAAGTGCCCGTGTAGGCCTATGTAAAATAAAAATAATTTGATTTGATTTGATATCTAACCTAGTTACAGAAAACTTATAAAAGAATATACCAGTTTTTACCAAAAAAATCGCCGAGGCACAGACTCCATTCCCCAAGCGACATTGAGGACAACATTTTTCTCTCACACCCGGATGAACACGAAAGTTAATTGCAACCCAGTACGAAACATTCTTTTTTCAAACACAAACATAATCGTGGGAATCGTACAGCGCCGCACAATGCTGTATAGCGCTGCAATAGCGACCCTTCACAAAATGGCCGTCGCGCCTTTACTGCTTTTGCACAAAGCGCGCTGAAAACTGACGCCTGAAGAATTGCTTGGCAGTTCGCCGCAAACGAACTGCTTTTGTTCCCTGTGGAATTCTTACAACCTATTCAATGGCTTTAAATATTTATTGTGCATTACTGGGACGTCAATATTGAATTACCTTGTTAACCGGGAAGCGTTGAGTGGAGAGAATTTATTTACCTACCTAGAGTTTGAATAGACTAACGGCGTCTGAAATTTTCTTAAGGCCATTCATTATTTTGGTTATCTTTCAAATATCTATACCGTGTCATATTGAGCTTGGATAGGTAATCGATTATATTTTTTTCTCAAAGTTAATCTTTGAAAGATAGACACTTCCAAAGTGATAAAATGTGTGTCTCTCTAATTTCTAAAGTAAGAGGAGGAAAATTCTGAAATAATGTAGGACAGTAGAACGCAAAAAAAAATCTAAGAAAATTGGTTTTAATAAGATTTGATGTTTAGTTTTTGAGATATGGGACTTTTTCATATAACTGCTGAAGTAACTTTGTTTTTTACTATGAAAAACAAATTTGGTTTTACTGTTAAATGTCATACACGACATATGAAAAGCCCTTAAAAAATATATATTGTTTGGTGAAACGGAACCCTGTATGCGTGTGTGTACGACTCGCACTTGGCCATTTTTTTTGGTCTGGACCATACCTGCCGCCAGGTATAGTCGGGGAAAGGTAGAGGTGTGCCTAATAGTACACTCTCACTTTACCGGCTATGTTGTAAAAGGGGGTAAGTTTATTACCTTCAACTCGGCACAAATTCAGACTCCATGGCTGCTACTGAGAAATTCCTGATGGAAAAATCCAACAACACTTTGCCCAACCCGGGAATCGAACCCAGGACCTCACGACGGACCAACGAGCCATAATATTAGGTTAGAAAACTAGCGAGTTCTCCAAAAAGTCTTTTTATCCAACATTCTCATTAAAAATAAATCCTAAATTACCATCCCAACCATAGCTTTAAAAATAAAATCATCAATATTTCAAAGACCAATGTTTGCTCAAACTTCACGCTAAAAGTTTAAAAGTAAACCGTGGCATGTACAGTATTCCAGCCACATCGGCCACATCGGATGCATTCGAGCAGCGATTGGCCCTAAAAGCGTATTCGTGTCCGCGGAATTTCTCGATAAAGTTTTTCAGCGTACCACTGGCACAGAGTGGCAATACAAAGGTTTACTGTGTTTCGGTGAGTCGAGCTTTAAGTCTCTTGATAGTCATCAAGGCTACTTAGGTAGTAAGTAGTACATAACGTACTTACATTTTCGAGTCATAATATTATCGCGAGTTTTAGGTGAAAGGTTTTGATAGAAAGATGTGGATTTTCTCACAAATTCTGTATCCCTAGGAGTAGCCAATTTATTATTATAATATTACTAGCTGCTGTGGCCGCGGTCCGCGTGGAATTTAACAATAAAGTTATTTATTTTATTTTTCGTTTTTGCATTTTTATTTCAACAATTTTAGAATTTTTCTAAAATAAAAATAGCCTAAGTTACTCCTTATTACCTCACCTATCTGCCATTGTAAAAAAATGCTATTTTGGTATATGTACCGTATGTACATTCATATGCATGTAGTAAAAAGCGTTTTAATATTATACTACAAACAGACACTTCAATTTTATTTATTTGTAGTATAGATTTTGTCCCACTGGAGGGCGAAAGCCTCTCTTCCCACTTTCCACTGTTTGCAAGCTAATGCAATTGTAGGCCAATACTTTAAGAAAGAGTTCAGCTCATCCTGCCAGCTCCTTCTGGGCTTGCCGCGTTTTCGTTATTGCTATTTATATCCACTGAGTGGTTATTTTTGCCCATGGCTTTTCGACATGCGCCAGATTTGACCAGCCCAGTTCTATTTCAACCTAGCAGCTGTATGGGGTTTTTGATGCGGTCCGATGTATAAGTCAAAGTTTTCGTGATCGGGCGAGTTTCGTCAGCTATAGTGGAGCAAACATTCGCTAGTAACCCAGGTTGGGTTGCGGAGGTAAGATAGACATTCGCTTCATGTGAATACTGATAGCCGGCTGCATCCCATTAGACTAGAAGCCGAACCTGATATCATTTAGGAAAGGGTAGTCATATAATAAGAAATTGACTGTGCAAAGGTTAACTAAGGAAACATCTGTCCAATTTGTTTTTAATTACTAGTTAGAAAATAGTATATTTCATTACGAGTTCGGAAAGCCTGTCATTGCAAAGAGTTCCGACAAATGTCTACCCGAGCCGAGGCGCAACCGAAGGTGAGGGTTGACAGTCGGAACAAGTTGCAATGACGGTTCCGCACGTGTACTGAACAACTATTTTTAATACAGTTGCGAAAAAATGAAGCAATTTAATAAAGAACATTTTTGGAAAATGGCGCCAACCGTAAAAGAATATAAGCAGAGAATTTTTTTTGTTTTCTTTACCCATTCTGGGTAGGCAAAGGGAACTATGCCCATACAGCCAAGTCTTCAGTAGAATTTTTTTATTGATATGAAATGAAAATGAAATGAAACATAACCTAACTCATTGAATCAAGTCATTAAATCTAATATTGAAACAAATTAGTAGCTTCTTTTTAGAAATATTTGCATGAATCATAAAATCTTCTATGTTTTTTTTTTAGTAAAAACTCCGTGGTTGGTTTTTTTTCTTTTTAATAGACATTATTTTGACAGTTGGGAAAGAGAACGCACGAGTTCGGAAAAGGTAAAGAAAAAGCTCGAGTGTGTAATAACCCACATCCCGAACGCTATACGTCCCTGCAATACGCCACTTTTTGAGCAACTGTATTAAAAAGCTATTATTAGTTATTTTATTTTATTATTTTCGGAAAACTTACAGCTAGGCAGACACAATAGTTTTGTTAATATCAAAAATATGGCCAATTACAAGTTTTAACATATAGCTAAGTATACAATCGTTAAATAAAACAGAAAGAACTAAACTAAAAGACACTGGTAAGGACACAGAAAAACATTAAAGAAAAAAGAACACATGTTGACACAGTACAATGGTTATGGGTTGTCGAAGAAGTGGTTGCAAAGAGTCTTCTTCAATTTAGACACGCTTGTATTAAACATGTCGATCTCAACCTCCCGGCATACACACGGCTCACCCTAATCATGTACGAGTTTTGTCTGTAATTAGTCCTTGTCGTTGGTATGTGTAAAAAACAAGATTTAAGCAGAAACGAACAAGGTACAGTCAGCTCCAAAGTAAACTCACCCCGCTCACATACAAGTCAACATTTCTAAGGGGTGAGTTTACTTTGGAGCTGATTGTACACGCAGCCCAATCTTGCTCAGTAACTCAGGGACATCACTGGATCCGTTTGTAAGTTTAACTAGAAAGGCCAAGTCGGAGACTATTCTCCGTTCATATAAGGAAGAATATGAAACCTTTTGCATCGTTTAAAATAATTTGGTAGATTAATTTTGGAACGAAATTGAATGTACTTTAAAAACTTTCTCTGTATACCCTCTAATCGTGCGATATAGATATTGCAATTAGGGTTCCAAACTTGAGAGGCATACTCGAGGTGACTACGAACAAATGAGCAGTATAAAATTTTGATCGTTTTGATGCTTCTGAACTCTGATGAGACCCTGCAAATAAAAACCTAGAGCTTTCGACGCTTTGCTGACAATATTATAATTAATTAATCATATTATATTTAATTATTCTGATTTTAAGTTAAAACGCACTCTGAATAACATTTCCAACAAATTCTGCTAAATTATAAGCACCTGCTATCAGTTAATGCTTATCTTTAATTGCCAGATCAACAAGGTTTATTGTACTGCAATTGTTTTCCTTATCATTGGACCTGACTAGGTATAAAGGATTACCTACAGTTTATGTAATGTAGGTACTGTTGGCAACACCGAGTGAAGCTACCGAGAGTGGCGGTGAGGGAAGAGGGGCCGAGGTGACGCCGGTGGACACGGCGGGAGGATCGCCCTTTTTCAGCGACCGACCTCGAAGCGAACGCTTGTGCTGTGCTTACCTTTGCTACTGATTTATTTTTAAAGTGAATTAATAAGCTGATTGTTTAAATTTAATATACACAAGTTAAATCTGTACCAAGTTTGTTTTGCTTTATAAGCCTTAATAGTAGAATACCTGCTCAAAGTTAACAGTACCTAACATTGTATTAATTATCTATCATTTTTGTACTACTTTTTTGAAATAGACAAAATTTAGTGAGCGTGTTATGGTGAAGATCTTGAGAATTTTTGGCCAAAAAAGATAATAATTGAGTTTAAGCTCTACAAGGATCTTTTGGGGTTCTAATACCGTTGACAGAGCGGCGCTGTTGGTTTTTTTAATAAGTGATGATGCTGTTTAACCTTTCCGTCCCGCGCGTACCGAATTCGGTACGCGCGGGCGTTACCGCTGATCCTCGCCGTACCGAATTCGGTACGCCGAGGATCAACGGCGCACCGGCAAACTTAAACGCTAATATTAAAAAAAGTAAATTTCTAAATCGTTCTGTCAAAATTTACCTCTATGGTCAACTAGTAGTCGATTCAAACAAAACCAATCGTTAGTAATACTAAACGGCACAACATTATTAAATTTAAAAAAAAAACTCGTCTATGTCGAATGTCAAACGTCAATGGCAACCCGTGTTATTATGTTCGGAAAAGTGTTGTTTTTGTGAGATATACGTTGTAAAACTTTGGTAAGTAAATGTATAGTATGTTATAAGTGTATAATGCAACTTTTTAGATAGTCATTTGCTTGAAAAAATAACAAAAAAATTATGATTTGAGCCAACAAAAAATCCTTTGTTGTGAAGTTTGTTATTCGAAATTAAAAAATATAATTTGACTCTTTAACCATGTAAAATGGTCTTGGAAACAATAGTAGCAAAGAAAAAATAGTGATAATTCATTATTTCATGTATTCGAGGCATATCTATTCATATTTATTGATATTTCAAGTATTTTCATGCTTTGAACAGCGGAATTCTAAAATGGCCGATTCTAACAAGAAGTTTGAGTTAGGATCTTATAAGAATAATATATGTAGGACTCCTAAAAAACACTGTCATTAGATTACTTGTATATTTGTGTTGTTAGATATAAATTTTCGTGTAAATTGAATGAGTAGTTTTACCAAACAAAAATAAGCAACGAAAACAGACGTATTTGCTGCGATCTCTCTCATATCTATGGGATATGTATAATTCTCAAGTAGTTCTAAAAGAGTTGTTTATTATTAATAAATGGCCCCGTTCATCACGAACCCGACACTGTTTACCGTTTAAGATTAGAGCTAATATAACTCGAGTTATAAGTGTTTATCTTTACGATATCGGATGACTCACGCGATGGCGTAATCAAGTGGCCCCCGAAGGGCTACACGCGGGGTTTTACTGTTCGCGCGAAAGGATAGAGAGGTTAAGTGATATTCATCCACTGTGTACACTCCTTTATATTGGTATCATATACATAGTATGCTTACTATGTGTTTTACTCCTAATGCGCATTATTCTTATAGTAATTGGAAGACTTCATAAATGCCTCTGGAACAATGTGATTGTCTCCTTTCTATGACCTCTTAGGACCCCCAACATTACAAATTGCGACCCAGCAATCCTGGTCTGCCAAAGAGCTATTTTATCTGAACTGTTTATTTGAGACCTCGCTTAAATCAGAGTCAACTCGAATCTATCAAATGTGGAGAAGGAAGATGTATTCCTGAGTCAGAATGCGGCCGGTGAAAAACAATAACAACCACCTAACTTCGTTGCAACCTACTTTCTTCTAAGCTTTTACAACAAATACCATCGCCGTTTGATACAAGAAGAAATTAGAATGAGCTACGAGGACATTTATTTTTAGCTTGTCTGTCCCACTGCTGGGCAAAAGCCTCCCCCGATTCCTTTCAAGAGCTCTTTTCCTATGGCTTACATTGTAAAATTATTTTTAACACAGTTGCTCAAAAAGTGGCGTATTGCAGGGACGTATAGCGTTCGGGATGTGAGCTATTACACACTCGAGCTTTTTCTTTACCTTGTCCGAACTCGTGCGTTCTCTTTCCCAACTGTCAAAATAATGTCTATTAAAAAGAAAAAAAACCAACCACGGAGTTTTTACAAAAAAAAAATCATAGAAGTTTTTATGATTTATGCAAATATTTCTAAAAAGAAGCTACTAATTTGTTTCAATATTAGATTTAATGACTTGATTCAATGAGTTAGGTTATGTTTCATTACATTTTCATTTCAAATCAATTAAAAAAAATCTACTGAAGACTTGGCTGTATGGGCATAGTTCCCTTTGCCTACCCAGAATGGGTAAAGAAAACAAAAAAAAAACTCTGCTTATATTATTTTACGGTTGGCGCCATTTTCCAAAAATGTTCTTTATTAAATTGCTTCATTTTTTCGCAACTGTATTAAAAATAGTTGTTCAGTACACGTGCGGAACCGTCATTGCAACTTGTTCCGACTGTCAACCCTCACCTTCGGCTGCGCCTCGGCTCGGGTAGACATTTGTCGGAACTCTTTGCAATGACAGGCTTTCCCAACTCGTAATGAAATATACTATTTCTACACTATTAATTTAGTATTATCTTCATTACATTGTATTTTTACTGAAATGTGTTGAAAAACAAGATGGTGATGTTAATTAGTAGGTACCGATTTTGCCCACGTGCCAATAGATACTTGTAGAGCTATGATAATGTATAATTCTTTTGCGTAAATCCCTACAAGAAAGTCGATTTACTGTTGGAATCAACACCACTTATTGAGAAGTAGTTATAAACCAGCCATTACCTAATTAAGTAGAGAGTTCATTATTAATCAGTTGATTGGCGGCGTTATCAAATATCGGTACACGATCCAGGTAAGCCTATTGTGGAGTTCCGGCCGTCGATCAAATCACGGTGATTGTTCGCTCGGCGCGGCGCACTCAAATCAATGCCATCGGATTACTCAAATGAATTACCGCCGTAATTAACGTTACATTGAGATTATCTCGTTCTCTTCTTAGATGAGGCTTTGATGATAATAGTCTACAGGGTCCTTTGCCTATCCTTTCGTATGATATAGTATATTTCCGACGGAATTTCGTCACGATTTTGTTGGAGTTTGAAGTAAAGTTCCTTAATACTCGATAGAAAAGGGAGGATCCTCCGACTAGACTTGTGTTATGTCCGGTAGGCTACTGCCCGACAGTTGCCCATTGTTGTCGGGTTTTCTATAATTGCGCGATAACTTTAAAATGTGCTATTTAGGAATTTGATGTTAGTTCTTCAAGTGTGTCATAGATGGCGCTGTAGTTTTTCTATGTTGCTGTAGTTCTTTTTGTACTAAATTTAGTTCTTTTTGTACTAATAGATAGCGGGTACCTGCCTCGGTCTCATCTATATTTTTAATGTTTGATGGCTTTCTACCTTCCTTCCTTCCTTGCTGCTGAGCGTGGGGTCTTGGGTTCGATTCCCGGTTCAGGCCAAAAGTGCTATTGGGTTTTCCATTAGTAATTTTTCAGTAGTTGCCCGGAGTTTGGAAGTTGGCGGCTTGATACCCCCTTGCCTCAGAACGCACGTTAAGCCGTTGACCCTGCGCCTGATCTCTCCGGTCGTGTCGGATTGCCGTCCCTTCGGATTATGAGTGAGAGAGAACAGAGAGTGCACCTGTGCCTGCGCACACACTTGTGCACTATAATATCTCCCGCGCCGATGGCTTATCACCACCAAGATTGGCCGCCGTGACCGAATACGGTCAAGGAGGACTATATATATCAGCTAACCAATTAAATGAGTTTACTCGATGGTGCTCTAACATATTCTCAACAGTGGACAAACAAACTCTTATCATGATATAGGACCCATTACGCAAGAGAAATTGAGTAGGGTACACAGATATATTACTACATTTGAAGACAGCAACTTGCCATAGACTACACATATCATCCAATAGCACACCACACAGGATACATGGATAATTCAGAGCCAGTGGAGGGTGGCGTGACCATAGATAACGCGCCGGAAGTAGAGGAAGGTGTCGCTCGCGAGCCGGAAGTGGCGCGATCCGTTGCGTTATCGCCGCCGTGTCCGGGATGAGCTGGCAACATTACTGTGAAATATTTATGTAAGTTTATAGTTTATCTACAGGATGTGAGGGATGAAAGAAAAATATACAGGGTTTACCCCTTTCAGTTTGGCGAACATGAATCAAGTGTCCGTCCGGTTTCGCCCGGATTTGTCCTAGTTTTGTCCAGGGGACGTCCGGTGTTTTTTAAAAAGAAATCGGATTGAGCTCGTGTTTGTAGACCCTCTTGGAAAGCTACACAGCGCTGTTTGTGTGAGGTTAGTTTGCGCTAGAGCGTAGAAAAAAAGAGTTGGGGGTTTCAATTTAAAGGTTTTCTAACTCCATAGTTTTAAGCACTGTTTGAAGCTTCCACGGTTTATAACCAGTGATCGGAATAGCTAGAGCTAATTTACTTAAAGTTTGAGGAAGGAGGTAATATAGAGTTGATAATAACTCGTCTAAATTCCCGAAATCATAAACTTGACGATTAATTTGACAGAAATTAATCATCAAAACCAACACATCTGCCATTCGAAAAACTAAAATTAGTCAACCATGCTTTGACAATTATTGGGATTGACTAAAAGTCAATAGGTAATATCACATTCAGTTTATATTTTTACACAGTTAAAATGTTAATTTTAAAAAATAGTAACCACTGAACTTTCCAATCCAATTATAATTAATTCAACACGCATAGTATGTAGTTAGTATGTTCATATTCGCAGTGAATTTTGAAGGGAACAATTATATCGGCGAATGATGCTGCACGGAGTGCAACCATGCGTACAGGCAAATTGGTGGGTCAGACGCGCTCGCGACCAGCTGAGCTACGAATAATATGGAGAAGGTAAATAAATAATGCACCAAGGGAGTTCCAAATCGGTATTTTAAAAGGTAACGGTTCTTTTCCTGCTGATTATGGCCAACGGGGTTTTAGTGAGGAAACAAATTCACACTCCCCGATCTCAAAAGATCGGCTGTCTTTTGAAGGTGGAAACCCTAAAAAAAGGGTATAATTAGCGAATAGAAATACAAATTCCCATACAAAAGTAGATTATTTCGATGAATGTTTGAAAAGCTATTTTATTTCACGCATCGGATATTAGTTTTTTGGGAAAGTAGCTTAATACGACGGGTAGGCTCACCTCCATGAAGGATGCAGGAAAATAAGTCTCCACCTATAAGAGCTTAGCGTAGTAACTACTTATATCTTGCAAATACTACGTGAAGTTAATACAGTTATTTGCAAGATTAGGATTCATAAGCCCAACAACAACCGTCAGGAAGTACCCCATCAGACACAAAACTTCTGTCCAGAGTATTCTCCCTGGTGGCCTACCATGACGTCTTAAAACATTATTATTTTAACTCTTGTCCAGTGTGGGAAAGAGATGGCGTTAGACATCATGTATAGCTCCGTCTCCTTCCAACACTGGAATAAGAGTGAAACAATACTGCTTTAAGAGGTCATGGTAGGAGCTATACAACTACGATTCAAGCTGTGCTTTGGCGAAAAGACTAGCCAGATAGTAGGTTGGTCACGTGGGTGACAACCCAAGAAGTGCCATATAAGGATTATAATATTTATCACGTTTTGATTTTTGTAAAATTTGGAAATGCGGAGCGTGGCTAAATAATAACAGTCGCTCGGGTCGATCTTTAGGTTAAGTCGTGCTTACCTAAGTTGGTCCGTGGATGGGTGACCATCCATTATATACCGGGTTTTCCCCGTGCGTCGGAAATGGTCCCAGCTGTCAATTGTAGATCTTTGACAGTCGTTACAGGTAGTCAGTGGCCGAAAGTCTGACAACGAGTCTTACAAAGGGGTTCTGTATTTTCCATTGCTAAGTGGGTTGTGGAGGTCAGATAGGTACTCGGTCTAAGTTAAATATGGGTACTCAGCTGCATCCGGCTAGACTAGAAGCCGACCCCAACATAGCTAGGAAAAGGCTAGGCAGATGATGAGCGTTGTAAAATTTTGTTGGTGGTTAGTGTTTCAAGAGAATTTGGTAGTTTCATCAGGGCCTCAAGTCTGCTATTACAATAGTGTCAGAATGGCCTATCATCGATTTCATAATTGTTGATTTCGACAAGTTTGGTAATCTACTAATATAATGGCGTCATTATAACTTCCCAATGGTCAACCACTGAAACTCCATTGAAAGAAATGGCATAGAAGGGTAATCTCGTACATAATGACAAATGAATGACTGACTTATGCGGTAATCTGCTAAACTTTTGACAGTTCCTTTGACCACTGAACTACCATTAGAACGTCATTAAATTTGCTCAATTAGCACCGTTTTGTATTGGAATAAATCTTTTATAGATAATTTAATACACTTGAAACTAAACCAAAACACCGGCCGCTAGAAATGAAGACAGATAAACGTCAGTTCAGTAAGCAGTAATGTCAAATTTGACTTTGACAAGTAAACAGATAAAATATTGAGTTTTCTAATTTCACATTTAATGTTTTCTGCCATTTACAAACTTCTTACTACTTCAGATTGCTTATAACACTAATAAATAATATGTAAAAATATCTAAATATGAAATCATTTCTACTAACTGGTTTTAAAATAATGGCAATACGACATGTCATTATAACACTAAACACAATTCTATTACGAGACCATTGACCGACCAATGATCGACCATTATGAATTTAGCAGATTACGAACTTTAAGCAAAATGACAATGGGATCGTGTTGGAATGACGATATTTATAAAAATACCAGACTTGAGGCACTGATTCCTGGGTGGTGAGTGGTCCGTTAACGACTAGATCTAAATAGCTATGCTATATAATAACGCGCCATTTTTAAATTCACAAAAGTAAATATTCATACCTACATGAATATTGTGTTGTATGTTTCGTAGCTCACGATTCATGTCACGCCTGCCTCGCTCGCTGCATTTTCGCACCAGAATTATTGAGGTTCAAAATTAACCTCTTTGCTTAATATTCAGTTCTGTTTCAGATTTATATTCACATAATAGGTCCGACTTTAATTATAGGCTAATGTGGTTTATATAACTTTTTAGAAGCAGTTGTAAACATAACATAAATCAAATCAAAATAATTTGTTTCAAGTAGGCCAGTTACTACACTTTTGAATAGTCGAACAACAATAAAAACCGGCCAAGTGCGAGTCGAACTCGCGCACGATGGGTTTCGTACCATTATTTATAAAAACCGGCCAAGTGCGAGTCGGACTCGCGCACGAAGGGTTCCGTACCATTATTTATACAAACGAAAAAAAAAAACTTTTTTGTATGGGAGCCCCCCATAAATATTTATTTTTTTCTCTTTTTATTATTTGTTGTTATATGCGTCAACAGAAATACATAATCTGTAGAAATTTCAACTGGCTCACTATCACGGTTCATGAGATATAGCCTGGTGACAGACGGACGGACGGACAGCGAAGTCTCAGTAATAGGGTCCCGTTTGACCCTTTGGGTACGGAACCCTAAAAACGAGCAAAAATATCACTTTTTTGTATGGGAGCCCCCCTTAAATATTTATTTTATTCTATTTTTAGTATTTGTTGTTATAGCATCAACAGAAATACATAATCTGTAGAAATTTCAACTGGCTAACTATAACGGTTCACGAGATACAGCCTGGTGACAGACGGACGGACGGACGGACGGACGGACAGCGAAATCTCAGTAATAGGGGTCCCGTTTGACCCTTTGGGTACGGAACCCTAAAAATAAAGCTACAGTCGCAGTCACGAGACATAATAACTGTGAAAGTACTGTAGTTGCCCATAACATCACGCCTAAAATCCCCGGAGGCAGAGTAACTAAGTTATGTTTTAATTCCTTATAATAGAGGGCTTGCCTGTTGCTATCAAAAAGGGTTAGGCAGAGGTGTACCTAATAAGTAGTTCACCCACATTTCACCAGTTATGTTTAAATCCCATGGTAGCGAGCCTTTTGCCACCAACCGGCCACAAATTCAGGATCTGTGGCTGCTACTGAGATATTCCTGATAGAAAACCCAATAAGACTGCCCGACCCGGGAATCGAACCCAGGACCTCATGCTCAGCAGTGGCGCTTGCGCATGTGAAGCAATTATATTAACGTTATATTATAATTGGTGCATTAATGGCACTTAATGCCTAAGCATTTGTTTGAAATAGATTTAGTTGAAATTATTAAAGACTAGCTGTCCGGCGCAACTTCGTTTGCGTCACATTTTCCCCGTTTTCGCAACATTTTTCATTGCTGCTCCACTCCTATTGGTCGCGTGGTGATATATAGCCTATAGCCTTCCTCGATAAATGGGCTATCTAACACTGAAATATTTTTTTAAATCGGACAAGTAGTTTCGGAGTCCATTCAATGCAAACAAACAAACAAACAATCAAATCTTTCCTCTTTATAATATTAGTTTAGATTTACTTTCCCCAGCGATGTTCAAAATTTAACGATTGTTATACAAACGGAAGTTTGTTCAGTACATTTTGAATTTCAGTTTCGAGAATAACTATGATCGAAAAAGTGTGCTTTTCATGAAAATGCAAATATCGTTCCGAGGAAACGAAGGTAGAATTTATGGAAAAAATAAGGCTAGAAAAAGCTCTGAACCAATGCGATTGCAGCTAGAATTTGCTACAATGTGGACTTCCATACTTTAGGTCTTATATCGAAACCACTAGAAATAGTCGATATGATTTTAACGGTTTGTTTATTTATTTTTTCTCTATGAAGTTAAACAACGACTAGCGGCGAAAATATTCATGAATAAAAATTTAAAACCATTCCCTGCGTAATTTGTCCATTGTTAAAATTTTAAACCGTGTCAAAAAATCTCTGATATCCGTTCCGATGCGATCGCAATATTTGGTTTGCGTTAATATTAAAAATTTTGGGCCGCTGTGCGTATGTAGAGACCAGATATATTTTAAAATAAACGATAGCAATTTTCAGTGAAAAATTTAAGCAGTGCAGTTTACAATGGGCGCGGATCGCAGTGGCATGGTAGTAACAAGTGATAGTCGAGTGACCGGAAGTGCTCGTGCGGATAACGCTCCGGAACGTGTCCGATTCCGGCCGAAGCGCTGCATCGCACGCTTCCGGTTCCGGCGCTGCGCCACTGCCAGCCAGTTTGTTTAATAACCTCCAATAATGAACAATTATTGTTGTTTCCCGATCGCTACAACATGTAGACTACATGAAGTATTAGTAGTAGTAGAAAAGCAAGAATAAGTAGACTTTATTTATTCTTCTTCTTATTTCTTTCATTTTAGTTTCCTTTGTTTTATTGCGTGTACAGAAATAATTAATAAATAAATAAGACGATATTACGTCACAGTATTTCTTCTAATAGGATAAGGTAGATGGTAAATCTTGCCTTATTTCTACAGTAGTACGATACTGAAGTTATTATCTATTTGGATTTAAGTTGGAAACGATTTCTTGACGATTTCAGGGTTTAATTGAATATATATGACCCCGGGTTTGGATGAGTTCGTTTCGCATTTATATTATAAGTATGGATTAGACCATACATTCAATATTTGCAAAAACTCGTAAAATTTATATCCCAAGAAGTCTAGGAAGCAAAAACAGTTTACCCTTAAATCGAGGCAACAAAAGTCGTATATAAAGTTGTTTAAATAATTGTCGTCGGGTTCCATTTTAGCTGATTGCTGGCGCAGTCTCTGTGACCTGCCTTTTGTAGTGCGCACGCTTTGTGTCGACGCCTCGGCGAGGCGTTTCGTGTGTGCCTCAAATTATCATAATAACTCCTTCATGTTATATCTAGGCATGTGCGCTAATCTGAGAGTTAAAACTTTGGAGGCTTAGTGCTTAATGTTATGAGATACTCACAGTACTTAATAAAAAAGGTGTTTTTGAAATCGCTTCGAGTAGAGCTTGACTTTTTTGCAATCGCGGACCTTCGTACAGTAATATGTTTCGCTAGCCAAAATTTTGTGGCTCGATATGATTAGGTACCGGCTAAATTCAGCCATAAAGATGGATCGTCCCGTCAAACTCACCCGACTCATTCATATTCATCAATTCAGTCGTTTTTTGTGCTCAAACTTGTTACCAAAATATTCCATAAAAAATACGGGACTTCGGCTTATATCGTGTCAACCTCATTATTGTTCATACACCGTGAAAGCACAGCGCACCAAAATTTTAAATTGGTTACAAAATATTTTTGCGATGTTTGCTCTTTACATTGCGCTGCGGCTGAAATGATTTGTAACAAAAATGAACGTAGCGCTCAAAGGATTTACATTTCAGTGACAACGCAATAGTAAATAAAAAATACTGGAAATCGAATAAAACAAAAAGAACGAGAGAAAATAAATACACAGGTACATCGTGAATTTTATAAAAGCTGAAATCGGATTATTTTGTTTTTAAAGATTCAAAAGTAGAAAACATTTACAGAAGCGGCATTTCAGATTCACAGCTGCGTAAACAGTTTACGTGAGTAATGATTTATGATCTGATGAACGTGTCGGAGAAACAAATTGCGGAATCGATCGGTTTCCGCGAGTGGCCATTAGTAAGACCGGTGGAGCACCCACGTGGTCTCACGCGCCGAGCGTGCTCGAATCAAGTGCTTTGTCTCGCCCTCTCGACTACTCTCACTACATGTCACAATACTCGATTGTTAGCAGCGTATTAAATTCTGTTTAGACGCGCCCCTTGACAGCTTGTTGGGCGACAAAAGATTTCAAGTACGAGGGACAGTGTTATAATTTTCTATACGTATGTGCAGTTTCCCCCGAGTAGGGTATTAAATGCTGCACCCAGTTGGAAACTTTGGTACGTGTTTCTCCATTGATCAGGCAGGCGATTTGCATCAGCATTGTAAACAGTACGCAGATCAAAATTGTCCTTTTATAATTTGCTTAAATGGCTTTAATAATAAACTGCAAATACGAATAAGTGCTTGGTACTTGATGATGGAGCAGTAAATTTTACTCAGAAGCTAAGTGCGTCATTTTCATTGTAGAGCATTTTACAGCCATTCAGCATTTCCTCGATTCTTTGAAGCTCATAGCTAATGCACATAAATTACTATACAAGGGTACTTAACCGCGAAAATATGCAAAATTACGTGTAACGTGCAGCACGAGCCACATGTGGGGGTTATTAGGAAAAGTGGAAATTGCAATAAGGGCGCTTTTAGAGCTCATACATGTTCATCCACGCGTCCGTGCCACCACGAGTGATGTACTCGCATATTGCACGCTGTTTAATATTTAAATAACTCACTATTTTATTTTAGTCGAACAAATAAACTTGTACGGAGGAAGCGTTTGGTCTTAAAGCAAGGAGTTTGTGTTTCGTTTATTACCTTTCCTCAAGTAGTATCGAAGTAGTCCACGACGAGACCGCTTCCTACAGATAAGGCACGCCGCACTACATAGTAAGATGGGATGCACAAAGCTAAGACCGAGGGAAATGCATCCACTCCCAGTAATGGTTATTTGATTCATGCCAGAGCTTCAGCAATAAAATAGAGTGACTAATAATCCGCTTGTTAATGAAGAGCCATTGTTAATGACGCTGCTCATAATCTCCACTTTAACTAAATTAGAATGAATTAAACATAAATGTATATTACAAGTTGGTCTTGAATGAAACGATGACAAAGTTGTTTAATTATAATTAAATTGAGTCTTCATAAACAGGCTATCAGTGTTTTATTTAGTCATTACCGTGCATCATGTTTTGTGTGGTGTCGGACGTAAAGAATAGCACCATCCCATATCTTCCCGTGGGTGTCGTAAGAGCCGACTAAGGGATTTGCCCGAGAATAGGCAGCAGCGTACTAAGTGCTTTTGTAGCAACCGTGCTGCGATCGCCAACCCGCCTGCCAAGCGTGGCGATTATGGCAAAACCCCCCAAAATGTCAATGTGGCGACACTTGGGGGACGCCTATGTCCAGTAGTGGACGTCTTATGGGCTGAAATGATGTGGATCATTAAATTATTTTCTGACCCAATAGCTGTGACCATTTGGTGACAAAATGCGAACCACAAATTTCGCTCAGATAATTGTGCTCAGCGGTGCTTTTAAACAAAATGTAACACATTCATTCGTAATTTAAACGTAGTGGAATAAAACAAACAAACTGACAATCGGTGGCCGGTTAATTGCCACTCGATATTACAAGAATTGTGACACAGCCACTCGAGCTAGTGTGCAGCGTTCGAATGTATTGTGTGCAGTGTGCACCAGTGTACCACTTCACTGTAGAGCTTTTGTGATCGTAAATACCTATCTCCACGATATATTCTCCGTATAACAATGCAATCAGATATTGTTTTTAAACAATCGATGGTACTGTTCGTATCCGATGTAGGATCCATAACAGCCCATCCAATTTATATTTTTATTCTAAAAGTTGAGTGGTTGAATGTTGTCGATGTTTTTTAGAAGGCTTGCTCTTAATTGGACAGATATGCATTCGAAATTCTTTTTTTCTAGTTGTCAGTAACTGCAATGAATACAGCTGTATGTATATTGCGCCGACACTTCTCATTTTCTTTCCAAAGAAGCCTTCCGTGAGGGTCGTCAAAGCTAAGAACTGGAGTGAAAAATTAGTCCTTTAAGAAACAGTTCCCTTTACCGTACACATCTGGAGAATGTGGCAAATTGTGGCGTATGTAGTACAAGGGTTGTACCGACAAAAGGACATGAGAGCCCTCCGCGGCAGCCCTGGGTTGCCAGCGGCAAAGCGAGCCCCTACCACGATTTATGCACGCGCCGTAATCGATGTATTAATGTCTGGCAATACTGGCAATTATGCGTGACACTTTATTTATTTACTAGTGCTCGACCGTGGCGTGGGTCGGTCGTTTTTTATTGTGTTTACGTTTTCCACACAAAACAAACTGTACAAAAGCGTTTCTGGAAATCGGAAAAATTATAAATGTAACGTTATATTTACAGGACTTCGAGTTCACTATGAATATTTGGTACATTTATATTGGCGTGAATACTTTGGACTCTACCAAAAATAGTGTCACCTCACAATTTCTTATTCTCTAGTGCACATAAAATTAAAAGATATACACACAAATAATATATAGCTTATGTACAACGGCGAGCTTAACCCAGAATTGGGTTTTCTTACAGCAAACCTTATTTTAACTGGAATATTATGCATGAATAGTACTTTTAAATCTCGAAATCCATAATCCCTACTTCCAAACTTAGTAAAAAAAAAAATACACTAATATCGTACCTTATGATAGGCTAAGACCAACCAGTAGACGGTCACGCAGCCAACTCCAACGAGCGATGCATTCGAATCATTCAGACGATTGAATCGACTTGTGTTTCAACTCGTGCTTTATACAGTATTTTTATGGTACTCCTATTTACAACCCTCCTTGGCCTCACAATCTTCCCATCCGAAATCCAGAAAACGGTGTAAATTACACATACGAGTATTCTGTTTAAATAACAAAATAAGTGCACAAAACACCTCACATACTGAGTGACATTTAATAAACCTGACTCTTATTTTGTTCAAAGCTTGGTACTAAGAACCAAGAGTCATTTTTGTACTTCCCCGCCTATCGGTAGGCAAAAGCAGCCCATACAGCCAGCGTCCAACGAGCGATGCATTCGAATCATTCGGACGATTGAATCGATTAATCCGGCGCGTTGTTCGCAAACAGCCTGGCTGGGCAGTCGCCATCGCGATGTGACACGCATGGCCACCTTCGATGGAGCTTTGACGCTTACCGCATGATTTACTGTTCGTGTTGGGGGTAGCTTACCCCTTTGGTCTTAACTTTAGGGCTGTTTAATGTATCTTATCTATATAATTATGTACTCTTACCTTGCCGAAAATAGCGCAATAAAAATTAAGTAGGAGTTAATCGAGTGACGAGAGTAATGCTGACAATCAATGTAACTTTAGGTGTGCCGACTGGTCGCTGTAATGCGGTCGTGATGAATGGCGATGTAAATTCACGACGTTTTAATCAAGTTGCATAACCATATAACTACTCCATTACACCACTACTATAATTTTCTATTAAGTAGAAAAGTTTTAGGTTCTTCCCCAGGTCGTATTTAATCTCTGTACCAATAATGCTTTAAAAGGGGTTAGTAATTACGTAATAAACAAACAGACACAATCCTAGAGGAAATTGATTGGCGTATCATCATATGACACGACGTCAGCCGCATGCACGATGACCGCTGGGCAAAAGTCTCTACACGATGGTTGCCGGAAGATGGATGGCGCCGTTGAGGCCGGCCAAGCAGGCGTAGCATGACCACTGTAGAAACGAGTTTTGTTACGGAAGAGTCGACATAATGACAGATAGGCAATGACAGTGTGTCAGTTAGTTAATTCTTCCGTCGACATAGCCCGTTTCTACAGCGGTCATGCTACGCGTGCTGAAAGAGGTGGCGAAACGATTTAGATGCGTACCGCGAGGGCTGGTTCGATGAGGCACGGGAAAAGAGCTCATGGACGGAATTGGGGGAGGCTTTTGCCCAGCAGTGGGATAGTACAGGCTATTAAAAAAAAACATCATATGCACATATAAATATTTAAATTCTGGACACAAAGTTGCATCGTCGCATCTTTTTCTTTTTATGAAACAAACAAATAAAAGATTTTTCATCGTTTATACGATGAAAAATGTGTGTGTGTGAGAATAATGAAATTCCTCCAATGCGCAACTCACACAAGGGAGATTAATCAAGAAAATTGTTAATGTCTAGGATGTCCGGTTGTATGTTGGCAATTACTATCACGAATTAGTTATCTTTTACACAGTTTGGAAGCTTAGGAAATGTTTTATCAGACATGTTTTATAAAATTCTTTAGCAGCGATAAAATGTCACTTTTGCCCCGTTACTGTTGGACATAATGGGTTAACTACGTGTTTAAATACATACAACACAATGAAAATAAAACCTACAGCAGATAAGTATCTACAAAAAAGGAAACGTTAATTTCCTTGAACTTAAAAACTGGACGAAATCAAACCAAACAACTGGTAATTTAAGGATTCTGCCCACTACAACTTACCATAACATGACCGTGATATGAACTTATCAAGCACGGAAAGAAACATGACATGGACCACTATGCTCATGTATAAACAGCGTATCATACCACAATACCTAAATCATTTATTAAATACAACATCAAAACAATCACGAGATAAATAAAACAAAAAAAAAACTTACTATTTTTCTTTTAGCAGATTGTCATGTAAAACCTACCTTTGTTTGTTGTTACTTCATGAATAATATCAAAACTCACTATTACCTCACACATATATGTAGGTAGGTGCTTATACAGGGTGTAACGGAAAGGGTATAAACATACTTAAGGGTTTGCTTCAGACCATCAAACTGAACATGTTTCTCCATCGGACAAACATCGTAACAGCGAAAAAAATATCAGCTGCCCCATACATTTGCGTCGAATAGGTATTGAAGTTTTGTATGGGGCCGGAGAGGCCGTATGTATATACCCTTTCCGTTACACCCTGTATAAGCTTCATATACAAACAGAACTCGTTCGCCAACATACATGAAAATTTGATGAAATGTACGCAATATTCGTAGTTAATCGCGACATTTTGCTGGTGCTACAGCCATAAGTACTTATAGTTAATTTTCCAGGAATGCATGAATAGCTGAGCGCGTGATTCTGAAGCGCCTGCAGTTGGCTCAAGAGGTTCATTTGAAATTCATATGGTAGACACCCGGGATTCAGAGAGACTGGATCGGGTTAAAGATTTTAAATTGAGCGTGGATTAAGGGGTTGTGATGTGCGTGCTTGTGATACGTTGATAGGTGTGGTAGGGAAGAAGTTATAAAGAAGTAATTAAACAGTAGTCTTTGTAAAACAGCAGGTTTAGAAAGTCCTCACAGAATACGCCTAGTTTGTTTTTTTTTTGTTCTGTACCAAAGCCGGGCAAAGGCCTCCCTCATTCCTTTCCAACTCTCCCGGTGTTTTGCTTTGTCTGGCCAATCAGTCAGGAACGATTCTTAATAGTAACTGAGTCCGAGCCATAGTTTTTTGGGCCTGCCTCAGTGGCGATGGCCGTCTTCAGGCACCCACTGTGTAGCGATTCTAGCCCACGTGGACGGTAGGTACCCATGGATGGTGTATTTACAAGCTCGGGATTCATTTCAATTTTGTATCTGGGTTTGACAAATGGACATAGCGTTATGCAAGGCCTTTGATGTACCTATGTCGGTTTTCGCCTGAACCATACACCAATGCATGTCTATCGCTAAGATTAATTTAATTCAACATCTGCCCTTTCCCAATTATGTTGGGGTCGGCTTCCAGTCTTACCGGATTCAGCTAAATACCAGTCTTTTACATGGAGCGACTGCCTATTTTGGGTCACTGACTGCCTGTAACGACTGCCACAGCCTTACTTGACGTGCTTTTCGAGGCACGGAAATAACACAGTAGGTATTTAATGCGTGGCTTACCCTAAAGATCGACTGGAGCGGATTTTGTTATCCAGGCACGACCTCTTCCTAAGACTAACAAACAAAAACTCCTCACAATACATTTAAAAAAAGAGAGAAAAAACATGTAGTACCTATAAGTCCTGCTAATGAGAAGCAGAATAATTAATGCATTAAAACTGCACCACCAATTTTCCCGGGCATTGAATATTGATCGAAAGGATATGAATTTGTATCGAGCACAGAGAAGTAATGTGGCGAATACATTGCCGCCACTTTGTTTCAATTAATTAATGGGATTTGTGGGATATTAATGGGAATATTAAAAATAAATCACGCGTCTATCCATGTAAAGCGGGAAAATTGGAAAAGCTTGGGACCCTGGTAACAGCCGGGATTAACGACGGTACGCAAAAAATATTAGGAGATTAAGCGATTAATTTTGTATTCATAAAATATCGATGTTGTCGGTAGGCACCGTGATAGCACGTACCTATGATGATACCTATTATAAACAAGGTTTATACAGACCCTTCACGAAGCCGGCAACCAAGCATTCTGTACCTACATCAAACTAAGTAACCCTACGCAAAAATGATTGCTGGAAAACGACTTTTTTTTGAGGGGGGGAGAAATCACTTTTAAATACGGTAAAACTCAATGTAACGCACTCAAAACATTGTGCTAATGGTTGCATAGAACAGTAAATGGGTCATGAAGGTATTTAAAGTACCTACATTTATAAAATTAAAAACAAGTATTTAAAAAAACCTTGTGAAAAAGTTGGAACTTTGACGTCCAATATCTTAGTAACTAGGGGTTAGTCACCAACTCGACACGAAAGACTGCACTCACGTGTGTCCAGTTGGTGAAACTTTGCTCAGGTATGGTCCAGAACAAAAATATTGCAATGACGGAGAGAACAAGCGCGTACACCCATTATACAGGGTGTAACGGAAAGGGTATATACATACTTAACGGTGTGCTACAGACCATCAAACTGAACATGTTTCTCCACAAAGAAACATCGTCATAGCCAAAAAAATATCAGATGCCCCATACATTTGGGTTAAATAGGTATTGAAATTTTGTATGGGGCAGCAGATAATTTTTTCGTTATTACGATGTTTGTTTGTGGAGAAACATGTTCAGTTTGATGGTCTGTAGCACACTCTTAAGTATGTATATACCCTTTCCGTTACACCCTGTATACATAGAGCATGTTCTCTTTTTTATTTTGGTTCAATTCTCTAAACACAAAAAGAACCGCAAGAAAAACCTGCACAAGTTAACGCTAGATTGATACGACACGCCGCAAAAATATCGCCGCGGAAATACAAAATATCAAAGAAATCCCACATGTCATTTTTATCCAAGACATTGTCGCTTCGTTGAAGTTTGACTCAGTGGGCCACCCATAGAGGCTTAGCGAGGATTCTTCGCTCGTTTCAACGTAAATATACTGTTGCCAACACTATCCACTTTTTCAACATAACAGCCTGTGATAAATAATAACTGTTCAGTAAATATTCACATGACATTCGTGTTTAATATTCTACGCTTTAGCTTTTAGTCTGAAAGTTTTAATAGTCTATCGCAATATGGACTCAGTTATTTACAGGTTGAATGTATCCTTTATAACCTTTTGAGAGATAGAACAATGAACAATGAGAAGTGGCGGTTAAAGTTCAAGCTTTTAATGGATAGTTCTCGGACTAACATCATATGTCGACTAATATTCAACTGAAAGTAGCTACAATGTTCGCAACTTGTAACATTTTGGAAAAACTGTTAATGGAATTTGATATTTCGAATACCGTTTTATTCAAATAATAAATTAACTTTCAACTGGCTAACTATCACGGTTCATGAGATACAGCCTGGTGACAGACGGACGGACGGACGGACAGCGAAGTCTTAGTAATAAGGTCCCGTTTGACCCTTTGGGTACGGAACCCTAAAAAAATGCAATGACGGAGACAACAAGCGGCTTCGTTAAGGGTCTAGTTACACCCATTATATACATAGAGCATGTTCTCTTTTTTTTGTTTTGGTTCAATTCTCTAAACACAAAAAGAACCGCAAGAAAAACCTGCACAAGTGAACGCTAGATTGATACGGCACGCCGCAAAAATATCGCCGCGGAAATACAAAATATCAAAGAAATCCCACATGTCATTTTTATCCAAGACTTCGTTGAAGTTTGACTCAGTGGGCCACCCATAGAGGCTTAGCGAGGATTTTTCCCTCGTTTCAACGTAAATATACTGTTGCCAACACTATCCACTTTTTCAACATAACAGCCTGTGATAAATAATAACTGTTCAGTAAATATTCACATGACATTCGTGTTTAATATTCTACGCTTTAGCTTTTAGTCTGAAAGTTTTAATAGTCTATCGCAATATGGACTCAGTTATTTACAGGTTGAATGTATCCTTTATAACCTTTTGAGAGATAGAACAATGAACAATGAGAAGTGGCGGTTAAAGTTCAAGCTTTTAATGGATAGTTCTCGGACTAACATCATATGTCGACTAATATTCAACTGAAAGTAGCTACAATGTTCGCAACTTGTAACATTTTGGAAAAACTGTTAATGGAATTTGATATTTCGAATACCGTTTTATTCAAATAATAAATTAACTTTAAAACAGAACTAATGGACTCTTCACATTTTCTTCCATAAAATTAATAAAAAAACGCATATTATATTAATAGTAACAGCTGTAAAGTAAATATAAAATCCGCATTTTCAATTCTCAGCCGATAACTGAGTATTATCGATGTCTGAACTTCCGCTGAGCACTGGAAATAGCTCCATTTTTCAGCATTTTCGTTTACCCCGCCATTAGCGAGATACCTATAAACCGCTCGCCTCGAAAGCAAATAAAGATTTGAAATACCTTGAAACTTTCAACGGATTTAAAACCAATCACAAAGACATATTGGACGGAGATTTTGATTGTTTATTTAGGATTATATCTTTGGAACGCATGATTTGTTTTTAATCGTGAAATTTTGATTGGATTCATGCGATGAATATGGATCGTCGATGCGTGGTTTAAAATTTTTACCGCACTTTTTGGCGTTGGCAAATACTCGTGTCTCCGTTATAGCCTGAATACAAAAACTGCAATTTTTGACGAATATATTGGACACATTTATCGACGCTTCACGAACATTCGATAAGGGATATTAATATCGCCTATGTGAAGTATCTAGGTATCGTAATGTATTGCACAATGCATAGCCCGTAACAGGCCGCAACCGTCGGACTAGCTAATACAGCTGGATACTAATGTCTCCGCGCCTAAATCCACCGTACTATGTACCTACGAACTTTGTACATTTATGTGTTAGCAACTTCAAATATTTATAACAAGTGTCTACAGACAGACATACGAAAGCTTACGTATGATGCTTATTTACATTGTAAATTACGAATGCGACATTCACAGCTATCTGGAAGGCGCACAGAATCCTCCGGCTTCTTCCAGAGCAACAGAGGTGACATTTTCATTTAAAATATCGCCGCGTCACAGATCCAGCGTTACTGTATTTACATAAAACACTCGTATTCAGCAAATTATGCGGGTATTCGAATGTTTTGATCGCGGAATCCAGATGGAGCCGGTATAAATCTCGCTTTGAGCTCGGCCGGCATTCCTGGCAAGTTACCGAACAACAGTAATGAAGGTTTAATCTGCTAAATTCCTGCATAATCCGGTGGGATCTCGGAGACTCGGCTTTGCTCTCTGTCTGCCTATAATTATAAGTTTACTTGTATCTACGTGTCTTTATTAATTCGTAAGCAGATGAACTCAGTGAGGATTGTGCGATTGGTAACGCATAATTGTAGTGAGAACGTACGTTTACAAACATGATTGTTTCCTTTGTGCTAAATACACGGTCTTAATTCCGAAGAGAATCCTGCCGAAAAATAAATGGAACCTCGTCTTTAGTAGACATACTTTTTTGGTAAAAACTTTAAGAAAAGTAAGGAAACAAAACGAAATCCATAAAACATCCCATCTAAATACTTAATCGCATAAATTATTTCTATTTCACGAACAGACAATAAGTCCATAATTTCGCATCTCATTAGCACGCCTTTTCTGAAATTCACAAAGATGTCGTAATAAATTTTAATACTTTTCGTAGCGGCCATTACAATTTGCGCAAACGACATCGCATTACACGAGGTGGCTAAAAGCACATTTTAAAAGGGCATCTGAATAATTCCGCCAGGACTTACCCGGGAACCGGTACTAGCGACTGTAGTTAGGACACTCCGTTCTTAATGACTACGTATTGTTTTAAGGAACTCAGAAATGTAGAATAAGGAATTAAGTTTTAACTTTGTTTTATGAAACAAAAAGGTTTCTTTTTGAGGATTTTAATTCTGTTTCGTTTTCTTCGAAGAGTGGACAGGGAAAATGTGTTCTTCACGATGGTAAACTCGCCATTTTTTTTTTAAATTTTGGACATCCTTGGTTTTAACAGACGTTTCTGAATCTAATCTAATCTAATGTATTCTTGCGTTTATATTTATGAGTATCACGTTTGTATTATTACAGACAATATAAACTGCGTTTTAAAATAATAGTGCGGGAGCTACCGAACCATCCGACTAACCCGTTTCCCACAAAGCTAGTTTTTTTTTTAATGATGTTTTATTATCAGTCAATTAAGTTAGCACCGTTGTGGCAGGTATCTCGCGGTCGCGTCATCAACCCATTTTTTTTAATATATTTATTTTTTAACCAGGTCCTACAAGGCTACAATTTAAATTTGTTTTAATTTACGTATGTTTAAGTGTGCTCTGTATGGTGTTGGACTTAAAGAATAACACCATCCCATATCTTCCCGTGGGTGTCGTAAGAGGCGATTAAGGGATTTGCCAGAGAATGGGCAGCAGCGTTCTCTGTGCTTTTGTAACAACCGTACTGCGATCGCCAACCCGCCTGCCAAGCGTGGCGATTATGGCAAAACCCCCCCAAAATGTCAATGGGGCGACACTTGGGGAGGCCTATGTCCAGCAGTGGACGTATTTTGGGCTGAAATGATGAATGATGATGTTTAAGTGTAAAAACAAATTCCATCCTATTTTGAGGGTTGCAAGTACGTGCTAGAAAATAGCAAAGTTATCATCGGGATAGTAATTCATAACCTGCTCCCACATGGCTCAAATTTTGAGAGAACTAGTACATTACTGCCGCGGTCTATAATGACTACTTTGCTGGTCGCGCTGATTATGGCCGACAGCGCAGCGTAGCGCAGCTCCAGGCCGACACAGCGCGGTCAGCGTGCAGCACTTGATGGACGAGCTGAGATAAAGACCGAGACCGTAGGTCGAGGCCTTTACAGCGAGGACAGCAAGGGCTGCAATGATGGCCAAGCTGAAAGGGCTAGAGCGTAGCTAGGCTAGCTCGAGGCAATCATAGCGGGACCAGCGAAGCAGTCATTGTGGGCCAAGGTTTGTATAGTGCTTTACTCAAAAATGCAAGTACCTAATCTAAATAAAACCAGCAAGTAATTTAAATAAAAAACGTATTAATTAAAATTTTCGCTGTACCGCGCTTTTGTGACTTCTTAGTTTTTTTTTTTTCGAGCAGTGGTAATTGGAACTATACAGCCTAATATGGAATAAAATCTTTTGTACTTATTTCTATAGATACAAACAGCTGTGTGATCTCAATAAAATCTTTTTGGATTTGATTTTTTAAAACGTTGAAACGTCAAAATAGCGGCCGGCAAAACATTGCCGGCCTGTTAGAGCGGCCAGCAAAACTTTGCCGGCCGCTCCTTGAAACAGAACGGCAAGGTCGACTTTGCTCAAACAAGGTTGTCAAAATAATGACCACATTACATTCATTTTTGAGTAAATTCTTTTAATTGTTTAAAATGTATATGTAAACAACCAGAATATTCTAGCGGTTGCAAGTATCTGCCAGACGAGTAAACAGGGTGAAAAATTTTCAACCTCGCCCTGTAAGGTAAGTACTCTAATTACTAGAGATAGCTAATTTTTCTCAAAGGAAACCTGCCTTTATTTTTAGAAAGAAACTAATCTGCATTCAAATATGTTAGAAAATTCACTTGCCACACTCGAAAATCGAACCGGCTAAAATCCGAAAAAATAACATAAAAAACATTTTGTACTTTTATGGCATTAATCGATAGGGTAAATTATAAGGACTAAGATACTTGCAGATCCAAATATCATTCCATCGCCATTTGTTTTTTACCGTTATGTAACCTTTTTAAACGTGTAGTGCCTGAATTTATTGTAAACAAACAAAACTCATTGTTCGTGCCACATTAAATATTCAGAAGAGTCATAAAATTAATTATTTACGTCAATGTACCTATTGTAGTTAATGTACATAAATAACACATTTCGCATCAGTAATTATTATTAATTATTTAGTACGTTCAGTAAAAGTCAGTCTTTTTTATGAGGATTAAATACGTATTTATACACTAATTTGTCTAATTCTTTCTCGACCCCATTTTAACTAGAATAGGTTGAATATTCATTTCAGGCTGCAGGATACCTGAAAAAAATCACCGATTATGAAGTAACGGATTTTAGATGTTCAAACAATAACATTTTGTAAACTGACTTTGCCGGGCAAGGTATCTCTCTGTCGTTACATGTAGTCAGTGGCCCGAAAGTTAGACAACCAGTCTTACCAAAGGGTATCCTCCACAACACAGTACTAACAGGGTTGTCGAGGTCAGACAGGCAGTCGCTCCATGTAAATTAATGGTATTCAGCTGCATCCAGTTGGATGCACAATAAAGGTCGGCTTCCAGTCTAACCAGACTGGAAACCGACCCCAATATATTTGGGAAAAGGCTAGGCAGATGATGATTACTCTGCCACGCAAGCATGTTTCTAATGCAGAGTAAGTTCAACGGTGAAGAAATGGCAACTTTCAGTACCTAGATAAGCTGGCAAACTGCTTGCGAAGAGCAAAACCAAATAGAAGAAAATAAAAAACCATAAAAAACGCACGAATAAATACATCGAATAATAATAACCATAGGCAATTGTCCTCTATTTCATGGCACATCTGTGTCCTTGTCTATGCTAACACCTTTGCAGCTTTGGAGAGAGCATTTAGATAATTGCGGGATAGGCGAGGCACTTTTGCAGCGCTGTGGTTCGCTGCAGTGCGCTGTGGGGCGCTTTGTGCTGGATAATAACTGGCGTTACATTGTTCGATGACAGCTGTGACACGCCTGTGGTCGATCTCGACGGCGACGCCGACGCACGTTTGCGTTGCGAGTTCATTAAAATAATGACGCGGTCTCGCAACGTACCTATGTTGCAGATATCACGCTGATTGGTGCACGTGTTTGCGTTTTTTGTGGTGTGAGTTTAATTGGTATGCTATGTTTTGGAATTGCATCAATTAGTGTAACACCTCCTTATAAAAATATTTATGAAAAAAACATTGATTCAGCGGAAGTACAGAGTTTTCTACGCTGAGTACTTACTTAATTAAGAACAATCTTCTTCTCTTTCTTCTGTTCATGTGGTTAATTCCTACCCTGGTGTCAGAGTTCTTATGCCACCATTCTCTCCACCGCCTCTGACTTGGCTGAACATACCATCGAGAAATATCTTCCAGGCATATTTGGTTTCCTCACGATGTTTTCCTTCACCGAAGTTAGTGATAATAATACAATACGCACATGAATCCGAAAAATCAGAAGTTATGTGCTAATATGTGAATTTGTTATTCGTTTTTATGTTAAGATGCATCTACCGTGAATAATGCATAAAGTTATATACATATAGCACATAAGCTTTTTATGAAGACGTAAACAACAACGCCAATATTAATCCAACTCGCTGAATAGCACTCAATGATATCTCTGCCGACTACACAAGGGAAATGAGCGTGATATTCTATTTTGCAGCCAACACAGCTTTATGTGGCAGTTAATCAGGCGGGAGTAACGACGGCAGACATCAAAGGTTTCATAACTTCTTTACTTCGCTCAACGCTTCCAGGATTATAAATAAATATAGCATTCTCTTTTGTTTGATGCATCAAAAATTTTCAATTTTCAATACCTAGTTAATTATTTGATACGCTTTAAAGGTGGGCAGCACAGATTTTGATATCTAAACCTAAGTTTACAAGGTGTTTGCAGCCGGATACTTTTGATTGAATTTCAGTTTAACTTGTGGTTTTTTTTATGGATGAGAATATAAATAATAATTTATTTATTAGGAAAAAAGTAACTTACATAACACACAGTGAAAAAGTTGTACAGAGAAGATTAAAATTCTTATACACTCGGCGTCACAAAAATCGCACCTCTTTAAGAATTCCCTTCAAAGTCATTTTAACCCTATTAATCAATGGTACACACATGACTATAAGGTATCATTGGAAAGGCAATTTATTTAAATTTCAGAATAAATCAATAAATTTGGTCTTTTGTTTGCCAGGGAATAAAAAAAACACGCTAATGCAAATGATTAAAAACTTAAATTTTATTTTAACAGTGAAAATTTTAAAAAAGTCCATAAAATCAACTTAAAACCTAGTGTTACCCCCCCTAGCTCTGATGACAGCTTCCATGCGTTCTCTCATGGACCTAATTAATGTGACAACAGTCTCTTGTGGAATGTTGTCCCATTCTGCAACGACGGCATCTTGGAGGTCTTGGAGAGTGGTAGGGGCAGGATCACGTGCCCGTACTCGCCGTTTCAGTTCATCCCAAAGGTGCTCGATAGGGTTCAGGTCTGGACTTCGCGCCGGCCAGCGCATAACAGGGATCCCAACTTCTTGCAGGTAGTCTCTTACAATTAATGCGGTGTGACAGCGGGCGTTATCGTGCATTAACGTGAACCCACTGCCAACAAAACCCGCATAAGGGACAACCTGCTCCTCTAAGATCTCTGTTATGTACCGAGGAGCAGTCAGCGACCCTTGCCCGCGAGCACTTCCAGTCCGAGAAACACACACAAGGTTCGTTTTGCCGTCGATTGACATGCCGCCCCAGAACATGCACGAGCCACCCCCGTATTCCACTGTCTCTTGAATACAGGCTTGTGCGAATCGTTCCCCTTGCCTCCTGTACACTCTTCTACGCCTGTCGTTGCAGAAAAGACACACCCTCGTCTCATCCGAGAAGAGTACAGCCCTCCATTGGTCTATTGTCCAATCCACATGGTCACGGGCAAATTGCAACCGGTCTCTCCTATGCTGTGCAGTCAATTTTGGCCCTGTAGCAGCCCTGTGAGCTGCAATTTTCTTCTCCTTCATTCTTCTTCTAATCGTGGAGACGCTGACAGAAGTTCTGCGAGCTGATCGCAGTTGTTGTTGCAGCTCAACAGCATTGGAGAACCGATTACGTAAAGACGTTGAAACAATGAAGCGATCGTCTCTTTCGGATGTGCACCGTTGTCTTCCAGATCCACGTCTTCGGATATAGCCACCAGTCTCTTGGAAGCGTTGGAACACTCGTCGAACGGAAAAACGACTCAAGTTCAGTTGCCGAGCAACATCACATTGCCGCATCCCTGATTGCAGTAGTGCAATGACTTGAGCGGCTTCATCTGCTGTGGTATCCATCTTCTGGGGTATTTTTCTTGCTGCAGCTGTTCACGTGTGTTCACTTCAAAGGTTGGATAGCGAATGACTCACATTTGACCCGGGTCGCCCGTTTTATACCCTTGTAGGGAGGTGCAATTAGTGGCCGTTGTAATGCGTATTTTGACAACATTTTCTTTAACGTTACGCGCTAATGAGATCTGTTGTGTTTAGGAATTCTAACTGTTGTTAATTTAAAGGTCGTTAAACATACTTTCAATTGATACCAATATTAATAGGGTTTAATGCATACGTTGATGGCGGGACTTGCTTGAAACTTATTTTCGAAGAGGTGCGATTTTTGTGACGCTGAGTGTATTAACTTCTGCCTCCTAAACTAGGCCAGAAGCCTGTGTTTTAGGAGCCATTATTAGTTACTTAACTTACATAAATGGTACCCGGATGTTAAATAGCCACATTATTAACTTTTAGATTTGAGTGACAGAGTCGACGCTGAACGAAGTAGAACTTTTTCTGAAACTCTATTTTTGTCTATTTTTATGTCATATTTTTTACGGACGAGTCCGGACTCCGTGTTTAACTTTTCAGGCGCAATTATATCTGTATCACTCTCACTGTGACCTCTGCACTGGCTAGCTTAATCTATGTTTGTACTCTGTGAATAAGAGTATCCCTACAAAGTACAAACACATTACACACACACACACACACACATACAGTACCGGCAGACTGGCAAAATTTTACAAAAACTAACCCCCTCTTTTTTGGTCGGGGGTTAAAAATAATGCGACAGCCTTCTATTTTTGGGTATGATGATATGTTTTCGAAGATCGAGCTGCCTGTAAAGTTTTAATTTTGCGGTATAAGAAAAGCTTCCTACGCAATACTATGCATGTTCTATTGTAGGAGGGTACCTTGTCTAAACAACAAAATAAATTCATATTTTTTTTTGGAATACACGTGGAGATGCTTTCATAACTGATATTTTATCGGTGACGAAAATGAAGGAAACAGTGAACTAACCACATAATCATATGAAACGACAAACTTTAAATATTATTCAAGTCACTGCCCTAACCCTTAGTTGCGTACTTAATGTCTTCATCATCTGCCCAGCCTTTGCCCAAGGGGTCGGGTTCCAGTCTCACCGGATGCAGCTGAACAGTATTTCACATGGAGCGACTGCCTATCTGACCTCAACAACCCTGTTAGTACTGGGTAAAACGATTCCCCTTGGTAAGCCTGGTTGTCAGACTTTCGCGCCACTCACTACTACCTATAACGACTGTCAAAGATCTACAAATGACAGCCGGTACAACGTCCAACGACCAACGCCAGGACCACGGCTTAACGAGCTTTCCGAGGCATGGAGGAAACTTGGAATGTAATGGTCGGTCACTCACGGACCAACATATGCAACCGCAGCTTAAGTTGAAGGTTGACCCGAGCGGTTGTTATTATTTAGCCACGAGCTCCTCGTGGTTACATACTTATGACGGTTCCTAGAAAATAAGCCTCCGTTATAAGTTTTTACTGACATGGTCACTACCACTATCAATAACCATCCGTTTTTCCGTGATCATGGCGTTTGTAACAGCGCCGAAATATCGGGAACTCATAACAAATAATAAACTGGTAAATATCCCGTTTCAAGTGTTATTGGTAAGCCTCCGTTGCACCGCAAACCGCTCTACTCCTTGGTGTGACCAAGGAGTAGAGTGCTTCAGAGCCTTCAAAATACACCCTTCATTTTTTACGAATAGGATATCATCACATGCCCCCCTCCCGCTCTGGGCGGGGCGGAAGGGAGTGTAAGACTTGTACTGACTAAAACCCATCCATGTTCCTTCTTAGCCCTTTATGTTCCAGGGCCACGGTATCTCTTTCTAACAGTCCCGCAGCCCTGGCAGGCATCAGCCCTCTTGGACCCCTTCCGATTTGCTGACATCTCCTTGAGGCGCTCGTGGAACACGAAGGCGCCATCGACACGGCCTGTCTTCATAAGAAGGACGAAATACACCCTGAAAAGCTGCGATACGCTCCCACTCTCCCAGGTAGTAAGAACGAATCCTAATTTAATTATTTAACAATGTAATTAAACTCCGCGTCGATAGCTTCAAAATGAAAATCTGTTTCGTTGAAGAGATATCAACAACAGCCCAGTTTACGGCTTCAAATACCAATAAACTGTAATGGATTGTAAATATTGGAAAGCGTAAAAAATTTAATCTTCGTTAAAGAACTGCTATTCTGTTTTCCTACTTTTCTCTGTTTGCTTGTAATGATTCGATCGGATTAGTGCTTACTGATATTTCATTTTAGAAATTGGGTTTATAGAAATTCAATAAAAAAATTGTGTGGGTAAATCGTTATACAGATCAATTATTGAATCGGACGCACAATTTTATTAAGCTAAATGCAACATGGCAATGGCATGACTGTATTACGTTACTCAGAAGTTCAAAACACCGATGTACGGTATACATAAAGTTCGTTAGTACGAATTACGTTAGTCAGAAAGTACGCTATGACCAATTTCATACTTAGGTAAGTTCGTTTGTATTGTGTTAAGGGCTAGTCAGCGATATTTAGTTCACTCGCATTCTATCTCAATAATTGTTGTTGCTTGTTGTTACTAAAAATATTTTCGAAAAGTCTTTAAAAAAAATTGGACATTTCTGTTTCTGTCGATAATTTGTAATCGGTCTAGTTTAGCAGTAACACTATTTTTCGAAAGTGTTTTTAGTATCATTTTAGACCTATGGTTGGTTAAAGTTTCATGAAAATCGGTTTAGTCATTCCGGAAAATAAGGACTTGAAAGTTTGTATGAAATATCGTAAGGCGTAAACGCTCTTAAAGCTATTGCACTCAGAGTCAGAGATTATCATCGAATCGAATCTGGATTTGGGCCCGGTTGATGGCAAAGGCTCGTCCTATATTACATGGCACTTTAAACATAACTGGGAAATTGTGGGTGTACCATTATCTAAACCTCTGCCTAACCCTTATATGCGTGATGTAGTTGTAGTTGCATTAAAGGCAGGCAAATAAAACAATCGAACATTTACGTCTAATCGTTGAAACTGGTTCACTTTAAGGCAGTATGCATCTGGATTTGTAAGTGTAAATAGAACAATACGTACATGTTCCGTGCGATTGGGCGCGATCGATGTCGGGACACCAACTGATTTCCCTTCCATTGAGCTTGCTCGTTTCACCGTCCACATGCCGTCGTAAATAAAATGCCCTGGCACAGACAGCGTTAGTATGTGCTAACCCCTCTACACTCCGGCCGAGTAGGTCGGGGGGGTAATTACTTAATGGACTGTGTGTACAACTAGCATTATTTATGCGTTTGCAAATGCAGTGTTGGATCCAACTTATTTTTCGGAGGAATTAAATATGTGAACATAGTGTTTCGGTCCACATCCGTGTGGTGCCGGACTCAAAGAATACCAGTACCCCATTTCATCCAGCGGGTGTCGTAAAAGGAGACTAATGGAAAACTTAGCATATGTAATATTAAAAAGATATGCACAATAGCATTCCCGAGAAGAGTTGACGTCAGGCAGGCGGCCGGTTATAAAATCTTTGCCAAAACCCAAAGCAGTATGGTTCTTATAAATGAAAGTGATGTTAGGGCTAGGGCGTACCCCACAGGCGACGCGCAGAGGCAGCACCCGGCCACTGCGGAAAGTGGACAAGGGTTGTCGCACCAGAACGGGCGGGTGCGACGTAAGAAGCAAGCTCGGAAAGTAAAAGAAAGAAAAATGAGGTGTGCGAGCTGGAATGTAGGTACGATGACAGGAAGAGGAAGAGAGTTAGCAGGTGTCCTAAAAAGGCGACGGATAAAAATTGCGTGTTTGCAAGAAACTAAGTGGAAGGGTGAGAAGGCAAGAGAGATAGGAGAAGGATATAAGTTTTATTACTGTGGCGATGATGGCAAGCGGAATGGGGTGGGAATAGTTTTGGACAGTGAGTTAAAAGAATGTGTGGTGGATGTTAAAAGATTGAGCGATAGAGTGATAGCTGTAAAAGTGATTGTAGATAGTTTGGTGCTAAATATAGTTAGTGTGTATGCACCCCAGTCAGGAAGTGAGGATAGCTTAAAAGAGAAGTTCTGGGAAGACTTTGATCGAGTGATGTTGGATGTGCAAGAGAGTGAAGTTGGAAGAGTGACGGATGGGTATGAGAGAGTGCATGGCGGCTGGGGTTATGGAGACCGTAACACTGACGGCAAGGCACTGCTACAAGCTGCTTCTGCCTTCGACCTGGCAATTACGAATACATGGTTTAAGATAAGAGGCGAACACCTCATAACTTATAAAAGTGGCTACCACGCGACGCAAATTGACTATTTCTTGGCCAAAAGGTACAATCTCAAATGCGTCACAAACTGTAAAGTGCTGCCAGGCGAAGACTTAGTCTCCCAACACAGATTGGTCGTAATGGAGGTAAATGTTAGTGTCCCGTCTAGTGGAAACGAAGAACGGCCCCCACCTAAAACAAGATGGCGTATGATAGAAAAAGAAGAATGTGCAAGTATGTTTAAGAGTCAGGTTGTAGATAAGATGATTGAAATGAAGGATATGGAAGAAAAATCTGTATACGAATGTTGGAAAGAGATGGCGGACTGTTTAGGGAGAGTAGCAAAAGATGTGTTTGGAGAATCGAAAGAAAAAGGTAGGTTAAGGATAAAGAATGGAAGAGAAAGGCAAAAAAGGCGGTAGCAGTTTCCAGGGCAAAGGTGCAGGTGAAGTTATATTACTCACTGGACAGTCCTAGAGGCCAGAAGGAGCTCTACCGGATTACAAAAGCAAGAGAAAGGAGAACGAGAGATATAAATCATATAAAGTGTGTAAAAGATGGCGCTGGTAAGGTTCTGTCTAAAGATGATGAAATAAAAGGGAGATGGAAGATTTATTTGGAAAAGTTGATGAATGAAGAGATTGAATGGAGCTGTGTGCTTAATGAGGTACAAGCAAATATGGGTATGGTGAGGGAAATAAGCATGGATGAATGGAGGAATGCAGTTCGAAGTATAAAAATGGAAAGGCCATGGGCCCTGATGAAATACCAGTGGAAGCATGGAAGTGTTTAAAAGAAGACGGATATACATGTGGCTGACTTTATTTTTCAATACGTTGTTGAGCGAAGAAGCGATCCCACAAGAATGGTGCAATAGTTCGCTAGTGCCCATTATTAAAAATAAAGGTGATGTGCAAGACTGCAACAACTATCGAGGGATAAAGCTCATGTCACATGGTATGAAAGTTTGGGAGAAAGTTATAGAGAAGAGATTGCGAGAGGAGAGTGAGATTAGCCAAAATCAGTTTGGGTTTCTGCCAGGTCGAGGACCAATGGACGCCATTTTGCACTCCGCCAATTAGGTGAGAAGTACAGACGTGCGCACAAGAACTTGCACATGGTGTTCATTGATCTAGAGAAAGCGTATGATAGGGTACCTCGAGAAGTGTTGTGGTGGGCCTTGAATGAGAAAGGTATGCCTAGGAAGTATGTAGAGTTAATTCGGGCTATGTTCAGCCAATCTTGTACCTACGTCCAGTCAGCTGCTGGCAACACCGACGAGTTCAGTGTGGCTGTAGGCTTGCATCAAGGGTCGGCTCTGAGTCCTTACCTCTTTCTATTGATTATGGACGCTTTGACGTCGGACATACAGGAAGAGGCACCCTGTTGCATGCTGTTTGCCGACGACATTGTTCTTGTTAGTGAAGATGGACCAGAGATCCAGAGCAGATTAGAGAAATGGCAATAGAAGCGGGAGAATGTTGGCTTGAAAATCAGCAGAACTAAAAGTGAAACCATGTTCTGCGATTTCCGCGGTCTCTCCAGTCCTGGAGTCATAGCGCTATATGGCGCGTTTCTTCCTGTCTGCTCCGACTTTCGGTATCTCGGTTCACTCGTGCAAAGCGATGGCGAAATTGATCGTAGTGTTAAGCACTGAAGAAACATTGGATGGATGAAATGGCGGCAGGTCACGGGAACTATCTGTGACTCCCGCATTCCCCTTAAACTTAAGGGGAAGATTTATAAAACAATGGTTAGACCTGCTGTCTTGTATGGATCAGAATGTTGGGCCACAAAAGGGATGAATGATAGGCATTTGCATGTGGCTGAGATGAGAATGCTAAGGGGGATGTGTGGTGTTACGCGAATGGATAGAATAAGGAATGAGTTCATTAGAGAAAGTCTGAAAGTGGCGCCAGTGACTGAAAAGGTGTGTGGTAATCGGTTGTCGTGGTATGGGCATGTGATGAGGAGGAATGAGGAAAATGTCGTGAGGAAAGTTTTGAGTATGAATGTGTGGAAGACCAAAGAAACGATGGATAGACTGTGTGAAGGATGATATGGCAAGAACGGAGGTATCTCATGAGATGACAAGTAATAGAGAAGTATGGAAGAAGAAGACATGCTGCGCCGACCCCAAATAAATTGGGATAAGGGCAAGAGAATGATGATGAACATAGTGTTTTGGTTGAAGAATTGCTTGAAGAAATCATAGTTTAATTGTCCTGGCACGCGGTGGTGTCATTGTCACGCTCTTAAAAATAATATTTGAAAATAAAATTATTTGCTCTCTCACACACTCATTGGTGGCTCAACGCCCAGCCTAAACTCCTTGACTTGGAAAGCTAAAATTTAGCGTAGGGAGAGGTTAGTAGTAAGTGTAGATTAAGAATAACCTCGCATTTTTCGAAACACAGGAACGTGAATAAAGAGTGTACGAAGTTGCAGCACAAGTATGCCAATTTCTTAAATCCCTTGGAATCGGCCAAGTTGCGAATGACAGCACGCCTGATATTGACTTAAGCGATATTAATTTACATTTTTAGAAATCACCAGTGACTTTGGATGACAACCTTAAATCTGACACACTTAACGATCTCTCTAATCTTCCTCGGCCAAGTTGTACTTCATTTTCTTTTCACCCAGTTACAGAAGGAGATATTAAGAGGGCATTACATCTATTTCCACAAAAGCAGTGGGTGATGATGGGCTCCAACTTCAGATGCTTCTTCCTATCCTTGATTTCCTTATTCCTATAATTTTACACATTGTAAACTATTCCCTCTTTACTGGCTCCTTTCCTTCTGCTTGGAAGAAGGCCTATGTTTTGCCTCTTCCCAAAGTTTCAAATCCCCCCCAGATATCCCTCTTCGGTATCCCAGTTTCGTCCAATATCCATACTTCCAATCCTGTCTAAACTCCTTGAAAGTGTTGTTAATAAACAACTATCTCATTTATTTTACTCTAAGAGCCTGCTTAGTCTTTTCCAATCTGGATTTCGTCCTGGCTATAGCACTGTATCAGCCCTAGTTAAAATAACTGACGACATTCGATTGGCGATGGAAAATCGGCTCCTTACGGTGTTGTTTTTATTGGACTTCAGCAGCGCTTTTAATTCAGTTGATTTTGACATCCTCTTAGGTATCCTCTCCTCCATAAACATATCTCCTCCTGTGACTGCTTGGTTTGATTCTTATCTTAGGGGTCGCTCGCAGTCGGTACACTTGAATGAGGTTTGCTCTGATTGGTGTGATCTTTCTGCGGTTGTTCCTCACGGTGGCGTCCTTTCTCCTCTTCTTTTCTCCGTTTTCATTAACGCTATCACTAAGATTTTAATTTCTCATTACCATCTCTATGCAGACGACTTGCAGCTTTATAGCCATTTTAACTCGAAGAGTTTCCTGGAGCCATCGATACCATCAATAATGATCTACAAAACAACAGCCTGTGGGCTAAAAACTTTGGACTGTTAGTTAACTCATCTAAATCTCAAGCTCTCATAATTGGCGGCAGATACTTTGTCAATTTATTGAGTCATCAGTCCCTCCCACCTGTTTTGTACGATGGTGTCGCTATAGCCTACTCCAAGATAGTTAGAGACATAGGTGTATTCTTGGACTGCAACCTATCTTGGCATGTTCACATTGCTGAAGTAAGCAGGAGGGTGTTTTGTTCGTATCGGTCACTTAAGCGTCTCAAGAAGTTCCTGCCGTTTCAAACTAAAATTACTCTTGCTCAATCTCTTCTTCTTCCTCTTCTAGACTATGCTGGTGTCTGTTTTTTTGATGCAACTGAAGAACTTCTTGATAAGCTCGAATGTCTGCTGAAGTTGTGCATCCGCTTCATTTTCGGCCTTCGAAAGTACGACCATGTGTCGGAATTTCGGAAGCAGTTGAAGTGGCTACCTATTCGGCAGCGTCGAGATTCTCACACTTTCTTTTCTCTTTTCTGTTCTTCACAACCGTAGAGCTCCTTCGTATCTTCAAGAACGCTTCGAATATCTTGTGCCTAGTGGTAAACCCTGTCACTCATCATCATCTCTTCTCCTTCGTTTCCCTCCTCACTCTTCAAGCCGGTAAGATGGATCTTTAATTTTCTTTTATGGAATGGCTGAAACAAACTTTATAAATAATAAAAATATTCCTTTTCATATTATCTGTCTTACTTTTAACTTTTTCGCGCGGTCTTCCCATACAATTCTTAACTTTGTTTCGGTACTATGTGTGTCTCTGTAATATGCATTTTTTCACTCTTCAAGTCGGTACGATGGATCTTTTACTGTTCGTGCTGTGGTTCTTTGGAATTCACTTCCAAACTCCTTGCGGGATAGTCAATCGTTAGACGTGTTCAAGAAAGGAATAAGAGAACATTTCCTGTCAACATGTTATTAGTATGTATATAGTATTTTATATATATGTTTATTTATATATGAATTGTATGTATTACGTATATAGTAGTTAATTTAAGTTTTGAATGTACTGTTTTTGCACATACTCGTAAGTTTATCCTCTTTTGCAAATCTGCCAATCGAAAACTGGTTTGCTGTAAGAAAACCCAATTCTGGGTTAAGCGCGCCGTTATAAATAAGTTTTTATATTGCAATTTGTATGTATATTTTCTTTATTTTTTGTGTGCAATAAAGAATAAGAATAACAATAAGTTGCTTGCAAAGTGTTAGTGCGATTAACAAGAACAAAAAAACTAACACGCATATTTTTGACTTCCAAAACTCACAATTTTAATCTTCAGCTTGCCTTTCTATCATGATCTTGACATTGCAAAGCAGTAAAGCTCTGAACAATGATCAACAGTGATCTATATTCTGATGTTATGTGTCGGCTTAAACCTCATGCAACTTAGAAGGTACATACATACTTTGTAGGCACGTACTCAAACATGTATTGCCTATCCAATATGTCCGTCAGGGGACGCCTCGTTTGTTTAATAATAATTGGAAATCGGATTATGTTGCATGGCGCGTTGGAATGTTTGCTTTCATCAAGTGCTCACAGCCAATTCTGCTGAGCTAACAACATATTTTTAAATATAAACATTGCAACTGTGTACTAGGATGAAGTATAATGCAAGCTTTGCCTTTTTTGGCGCTGACTGATCTAGTTAAAAAGATAAAGTCCAAAGGAAACTTTTTCGAATTTCCTTCATTTATAGTCCAGTAAAATGGTGGCTCTGTATGGTGTCGGACGTAAAGAATAGCACCATCCCATATCTTCCCGTGGGTGTCGTAAGAGGCGACTAAGTGACTTGCCAGAGAATGGGCAGCAGCGTTCTCTGTTTTTTTGTAACAACCATACTGCGATCGCCAACCCGCCTGCCAAGCGTGGCGATTATGGCAAAACCCCCCAAATTGTCAATGTGACTTGGGTGGGGCTATGTCCAGCAGTGGACGTCTTTTGGGCTGAAATAATGATGATGATGATGATGAAAATGGTGGCTTCTACGAAATGAGAGTTTGTCGGAACGGTTCGTCAAAAACGTTATTTATTCGTCGAAAGTTGCACGAAATTACTTTTTTCCCGAGAACTTGCCACACCTATAAAATTAAACGAGCCAATAACTTGCATCGTCCTTTCAGAAGCGATAAATTTGCCAAATAATTTCATGTAGAGAAATTGCTTCATTATGTGACATAAATTTCGCAGAAGTGTGAGGAGCTTCGTGGCTGAATAATAAAAGTCGCTCGGTGTTGATTTTCAGGTTAATCCGCGTTTGCCTAGGTTGGTCCGTGGATGGGTGTCCACGCATTACTAAACCCAGTTATCACCGTGCTTCGGAAAGTTAAGCCGTTGGTCTCGGCTGTCATTTATAGATTATAGTGGCCCGAAAACCTGAGCACCAGTCTTACCAAGGGGTATCGTATTACTCGGTACTAACTGGGTTATGGAGGTAAGATAGGCAGTCGGTCCATGTAAAATACTGGTATTCAGCATGCAAACTAGAAGCCGACCTCAACATAGTTATAAAAAGGCTAGAATGAGTCTGCAGAAGTGTATATAATAATAGGTACTTAAGGAGGGATTGAATTTTACAATGTCGTTTATATTTTCACCTATACCTTTGTCGGGCAAAGGTCCGTCCTATAGCCTTTTACCTTCTTCCGCGCCGCTTTTTCAAGCCAATCTCTCTTGATCTCTTCTTAGGAATTTAACAAGCATTTTCTGCATATAACAAAAAGTTAATGTCTGTACATTGACCTCCTCAAAAGTAGCAGTTGAGCCATATCGTTTAATAGCTCCACGGCGAACTAACTAGGCACTTTAGCAGCTTGGAAGTACTTTGGGTAAAGAATATACTCTCTGGTATGCGGTTTTGAACTTCGCGGCGCAGTGCCGTGCTACCTACTATTGCAGTGGTAATTTACAGGCTGTTAAATTTAAGCTACATTTATTAGCTATAAATTAAATTGTGACTAGTATAACTATCGAACTGCTAATGCCTGCAAATAATTGTTATTTAATTTTAGAAGTATGTGCTCGGATCACAGCTGTATTGCCATGCTACATGCTGGTGTTTAGGGTGACTATGTGGTGTGGTGATTTGCGCCTAGATTTTGCTCGCAGCTTCGCTCCCGTTATGTACTGAAATTAACCCACGGGAAAGTTCCAAATGTAGTCTATGGTACTCGGGAATAATGTAGCTTCCCATTGTGAAAGATTTTTCGGAATCGGTTCAGTAGTTTCGAAGATTACCCCCTACATACAACCTTACAAACAAATTATATCTCTTTTTAATATTATATTTATCTAGGATAGAAGAATAGAAAACAATGATGGGATACTCAAAAGTGTATCGGATTGACTCAAGCTAACGAAATTTATGCGAATCTCGTCGAAAGTGTCGTAGAAACAAATAAATAATTAGTAAAAATCTTTACAGACAACATGACCCATAGCCATAATATAGTGTCCTCCTCCTCGCGTCGTATTCCTCAATGCTGAGGGTTGTGACCTCCCTTCAGTAGGTATCACCTTTTCTCGGATGATCTTCCTCCAAATGTTTCTGTTCCTGGCTGTGTGAAGGGCGCTGTGGACTGTGGAGTCAAGGGCGGTGCGGATCTAGTCAGACCAACGTGTTGGGCTGCGCCCACGAAGCCTTTTCGGTCCGTCCACCGTCCACCTTGCCGGTTACGATTAGCTTCTCAAGGTTGCCATCGTCTTTCCTCGCAATGTAACTGAAATGTTCCAAGACCCTGCGCAGGCACTCGGATGATAACCGTGAGGAGATTTTGAGCTCTCGCAGTATGGAGAGGTTTGACCGATATGCTGTAGAGCTGATAATATAGTGTAGAGATAAACAATTGTTTAAAACTATGTTATAATAATGAACCAAGCTATATGCATGACATGTAGCTTGACAAATTCGAAATGCATTTAAAATTGTCCCTTGTCTTTAGAAGCATGGACCGTCTGATCAAGGCAAGGATCGAGAACACGTAGATATTTAACAAGAAAACTCTGATTCTTAGCATCGTTAAATGCATAAAAGCTTGAATGAACAAATTCTTACATCGCAATAATGAAACACCAATCGACATGTTCATAATACATGTCCGTAATCCGTATGCAACCCGATTGTCACCAACTCATCACGTCACATCACTCGAGCTTGATTACTGTACCTACTAGAGAAAACACGTTTTCGCACGGACCCCGCTGCTTTGCAAGTTAATAACCTATTTGGCTTCGTTCTAAAGGCTACATATTCACAATGGTGGGGGCTAGCCCGCTAGGCGTCCATCAGGAATCGGATTTGTGTGGAGAACGGGTCATGCCGCTAGCGATAATGGAAAACGGATTACCGCGAACTCTCTAACTAAAGCTCGTGATCCGTCCATGTAGGTCGGGTGGTCGGGTCGGGTGTGTCCGTCGACGGAATTTGCATTGAACCCTTTATTACTGATGTTGTACATTGTCTTTGTTGTTTTTTTTTTAATGTTTTTGTTTGGTTTAGAGTGGTTGTGATGCTGATTTGTCGTTAAAATATTTTTTTAAATGGTTGTTACCTAGTTTCAATTCGGGATTTTTTTATTCGTGAAGAAAAATGGTATTTTGTTGTATTTTGCTTTCAAGTATTGAAAATGTTCTCACGATTTTGGTAAAAAAATATAGTATTGCTACAAAGATAGCTTGCAGATGTGACCGGTTATTCAATTCAGGACAAGCTCAGTACTAAACATAAATAAAATATCATCTCATCTCAACTTATATAAAATTCAATAAATCAATTCATACGAATATTGGTTGAAAAATAATATTGATCAAGCAAATCACTAATTCACATTTTTTGTGACTACTTCTAAAATAACTAAACGTAGAATAGAATAGAATAAAAAAAGTAAAATAAGTATTAGTTACAAGTTAAACTAATAATAACCTTATATAAGTCTTATTATACTGTGGGCAGAGGGTCATTAATACGCGGTTGTGTCCTACATTTGCACATGTTACGTACAGCCAGGTAAATTAATCTATATATACAATAATAGATTTATAAAGCTGAAGATTGTGTTTGTTTGAACCCCCTAATCTCAAGAACGGATCAGCACGCGTAGCATGACCACTGTAGAAACTAGTTTTGTCTACGGAAGAATCGACATAATGACAGTTAAACTATTATTATTATCTTAAACTATTCTTTCTCAGGAGTCTATAAACTATATTTTTTAAAAAGGTGGTTTGCAGATTGTTGGGGGAAATTTATATAAGATTATATTAATATTTTAGAATAGATTATGAGATTAGATATTTTTAGATTTACATTAACATTATCTTTAAAATATTGTTCCGTTCCCACAGACAAACCGTGGGAACGGTTTTGTGGGGCATAGTTTTTAAACGAAAGTTTGTAATAAAATTGTTTAATAAATAAATAATAATAGTTTGACAATGTGTTAGTTTGTTGATTCTTCTGTCGACATAGCCCGTTTCTACGGCGGTCATGCTACGCGTGCAGTAGGGTTCGAATAGAAAAAATATTTTAGTGTTGGATAGCCCATTTATCGAGGAAGGCTTTAGCCTATATAACATTGCTACAACCAATAGGAGCGGAGCAGCAATGAAAAATATTGCAAAAACGGGGAAAACCACCGCTTGGCTTATGTGACGAAAACGAAGTTGCTCGAGTCAGCCAGTTGTTATCATATTGAGAAACTACGCTACTAGCAAATCTTCGTACAGCACGTGTATATGGTTATACAAGGGCAGCAGCATCCACCGCAGCCGCCACAGCAACATCCGCAGCCTCCGCACATTTTTATATTATTGGAAGGTAACGAGTACTTGAGCAAGCCTAAAAAAGGTCGAAGTAGAAGGATCGAAACTTGTTTTTAATTTTTAAATATTAGAAGATTTTTTTGGGAATTTTTATTAGAGTTTTTTTTATAATAATATGTGTACCACACAAAGGATTTGATTGTACTACAAATTTTAACTTTCCCTTGTATGTATATTTTAGAAGTCGCAATTTTCGTTAAATGTAATATGAACCTTTTCACTACAATGTCAGAAACTAGGAAGAGACCTATAAGAAGTCAGTATAAGAACTTACTAAATGTCGAGAGATGTAATACTGCTTTGCTCAAAAAAAGTGTTATTAGTATGGGCCCAATCATTTTTAATAAAGTACCCAATATTATTAAAAATGACACATTACAAAATTTTAAAAGGAGACTGATTTCATTATTGATTGTAAAATGTTATTATTCAGTAAATGACTTTTTAAATGACACTGACATATGTATTGAACAATATAATGTATAAGATTTAATTTATTCTGATTTTATATAATTTACTGACATACCTAATGATCTCGTTGTTTAAATTTGTATGATTTTATTCCAATGTAGATTTTAAAAATGTTTGTTTTTTCTTTTATTTGAATGCACTGTGCCAACTATTGTCTTAACTAGAAACCATTATTTTATTAATTTTATTTCAATTTAGTTACAAATTTCTCAAATGTTTGCATGCCTAATTTATGGTAAATTGTACAAGGCTCACCCATTTTATTGTTACACCTTATTTTATGTACCTACAATCTATGCAAATAAATTTTACTTTACTTTACTTTACTTTACTTTACTTTACTTTACTTTACGTAAATTTCCCGTTTTATAGCTATTTCGTTGACGACGAATATAATAATGATTAAAAAATACGGACAATTTTTGTTGGTTGTTAATTTGCCACACAATTAATTTTCCTGACTTCACATCCGGGTCCACTAAGAAACATTTCTCATAACGTCTGTACGAGGTCTGTCTGTACTGTACTTACGTCACGAAACGCGTTATTTGAAGGGTTTCAACATAGAATAGGTGTGGGAGAGTAAATAGGTGCTGAGTTAGAATGTCAGTCGACGTGGTATGATTATGATATTGTAGACTTCCGTAACTTCTACCTTGAGTGGGTTAAATGTTTGAAAATTAAGAGCAAATGCATTTTTGCGGTTTTTTTTTTAATTTTTGCTAGTTTTAGATTTTCATTTTGTCAAATGTTTTTAAATGAAATGAAATATTAAATTAAATGTAATAATGTTTGATGAAAAATATCGTTAAATGAAATACTAAATGGAATGTCATATTTATTAAATGTTAGATGAATTTAAACAAAAATCAAATGTAAAAAAAGGTATTAAATGAATTGTATTATAAGAAATGTAGTGTTGAGGCAAATAAAGGCTAAAACAAATTAGTTTTTCAACAGAAAGATTTATCCGATCGATATGTTTTACCTTTCGTTTTTTTGTCTTCCTCTGTACTATACCAAATGCACAGAGAAAAACTTTATACCTTGGGCATGAGTGTATAAGATACCAAAGTTTTATAAAATGTGAAAGGGTTGTCGTTGACAATGCCAGCTGAAGAAGTAGTTGAACCACAAAGAAAATTATAGCAGTAATTTTTAGGGTTCCGTACCCAAAGGGTCAAACGGGACCCTATTACTGAGACTTCGCTGTCCGTCCGTCCGTCTGTCACCAGGCTGTGTCACATGAACCGTGATAGCCAGTTGAAATTTCTACAGATTATGTATTTCTGTTGCCGCTATAACAACAAATACTAAAAACAGAATTAAATAAATATTTAATGGGGCTCCCTTACAAAAAAGCGATTTTTTTGCATTTACAAATATAGGTACGGATCCCTTCGTGCGCGAGTCTGACTTGCACTTGGCCGGTTTTTAGATATTATTTTTTACCCTGTCACAATGTTATCCTTTGACTGGTAGAGAATGCCTTGTGGCACTAAGTCCACCTATGTAGTACCACGTGCATGAAGTTTAAATAAATAAAATTATTATTCGTCTAGAAGCAAAACAAGTTCATAGATTCTGTTAGGTACGTTTTGCGAAGACACACTATAATATCGATATTTCGATTTCCATTGTTACAAAGTATGACGGAAACGAATCCGCATAAAACAAAGTTTACGGGCTTTCCATTCAGTGTCTATTAAATTAAGTACAAACTGAAATGCAGTACCTAAATAATAAATGGACAGTTATTATGTTTCACACATTATAGTTATGGCATTAATATGTAATTCGTTACTGTGGTACAGTCAGTAATAGTTCCACAACGTATTTAAAACACATTTATTGGGTGGAAATCGATGGGATGGAATGAGTGTGGGCCAAGTACATTATAAAATACTAGCTGTCCGGCGCAAATTCGTTTTCGCAACATTTTTTATTGCTGCTCCACTCCTTTTGGTCGTAGCGTGATGATATATAGCCTATAGCCTTCCTCAATAAATGGGCTATCTAACACTGAAAGAATTTTTTAAATCGGACCAGTAGTTTCGGAGCCTATTCAATGCAAACAAACAAACAAACAATCAAATCTTTCCTCTTTATAATATTAGTTTAGAATACAAAAGAAATATTTTTTCTTAGAAGCCTAAGTCACCAGTCCTTGTAGTCGGATTTACTTCTACTTGTTAAATTAATATTGGCAGACAGACAGCCTTTGATTTTCTTATCTTGTATCTGGGCAAACTAAAGAACAAAAGCACTTCTGTTACAAAAGTAAAACTTTTATAAAGTAAGTAGAGTAAACTTTGAAGTAAAGTAAAGAATTCTGGACAATAACTTAGAGGGTATCTGGGGTTACTGGCCCGGCTCCACCAAAACGTACATTTATATATCGCCAATTTTGAAGGATTGCTGCATGAATTAAACTGTGCTTTTCATACCTCAGAAATTATATGCCCCCGTATTCACAAACGCTCGGATTCGATTTCGATACGGAAAGTCGTATGTCTATCTCGCTCGCTTTCGTAATGCCAAAACAAGATAAACATACGACATATCGAATCCAAATCGAAACCGAGTGTTTGTGAATAGGGGGCCTGCAGTGGGTTTAAGGAATTTTGTACTAGGGTCATCATCTGCCTAGGCTTTTCCCAAACTATCTTGGAGTCGGCTTCCAGTCTAACCGGATGCAGCTGAGTACCAGTATTTTACAAGAAGCGACTGCCTCATCATCATCATTTCAGCCGAAAGACGTCCACTGCTGGACATAGGCCTCCCCCAAGTGTACACAAGGGGGGGTTTTGCCATAATCGCCACGCTTGGCAGGCGGGTTGGCGATTGCAGTACGGTTGTTACAAAAGCACAGAGAATGCTGCTGCCCATTCTCTGGAAAGTCCCTTAGTCGTCTCTTACGACACCCACGGGAAGATATGGGATGGTGGTATTTTTTACGTCCGACACCAGCGACTGCCTATCTGACCTCAACCCAGTAACTGGGTAATACGATACCCCTTGGTAAGACTGGATGTCGGACTTTCGGGCCACTGACTACCTGTAACGATTGTCCAAGATCCACGAACGACAGCAGGGACCAACGGCTTAACGTGCTATCACCCATCCAGCAGTATGTACCTACTAGCATATTTGTTTTAATATTAAATCACCTGTAATCTAATATTCTACGCCATATAGGACGTGTTTAATTTTTCTAGTTAACTGTCCATTCTAGCTGGTCGTTATGTGAACGAGCCGACATTGTGCCGCGTAATTGTATCATATTAAATGCATTCGGCACAATGCAGTACACACAACACAGTAGAGTCCGTTGACCACTACCTACACAACAACGCAAGGAGAACAGTGGGCTGGCTCATAATTTATGAATGAGGAATATTCAACACGATATTGGGACTATGATGCATTGATTATAATTGTGTTTCAATTTCCAATAGCTTTCCAGTCGACAAAACAAAAGGAGGTTCTCAAGTCAACGCGTACTTACTCGACCTCCTTTTTCAACATGCCGTGCCGTAACCAAAAATCCGAAGACATGTGACATATCTGAACCACATTCGACCCGCGAGCTGGATTAACGATTCTCATTAATAAATCCTCATTGAGACGAGGCCAGTGTCAGAGCAGTGGGACTGGGCCTGTGGAATGCTTATGCTCTAGGTATGCATTTTCCAAATTGTAGTGCACACTATACAGAACGAGGTCACGCTATTGCCCAATCATTGATCACTCACATGGAGAACAGCAGGCTGGCTTATTATTCATGAGTGAGAAACATTCAATACGATGTTGTGTCGAAGGTGCATTGATGAAATGTGAAAACAAAATAGTGCGCGGAGGAAGTGAAACTTCGTAATGTAGAAATGAGTGCTTTCATACCCCCTTCATGGTAGCGTTAAACGTTTAGCGCAACCTTGTTAGAAGTCGCATGAGAAGTTTCACTTCAAAAACTTGCAAATAATCATATGTACCGTCTTTATTTCTCCTAGTCGTGGCTTGACAGAGTGGTCGTTGTCATGGAGGGTCACCCACAACTGCGGTAGCTGCCTTCGCGATCCTTTTCCACCGGTCTCTATTGGCCGCATGGCGAGCACATTTGCCACAGGAAACTCGTGGTCTCGGGCCTTCAATTCTACCCTGAATCACCAAACAATTCATGGAATCTTTGTAGCGGGTAATGTGTCCAAAGAAACTGAGGATTCGTAATTGCACAAGCGACGACAGTCTCTGTTTAATGTTGAGTTCTTTGAGTATTGACACGTTAGACCGACGAGCGGTCCAGCTTATCCTGAGCATGCGTCTCCAACACCACATCTCCAGGGCGTCAGTCTTTGTTTAATATAACACTTTAAAGGTAAAATACACCGTTAAGTATAGGGCATAACGCAACAACAAATGAGCCCCCAATCCTTACTTACCAATAAATGTTTCAATCGGAATACCATTAACAAGCACTTTACACTTCCTACGGAATTGTGCGAATTCAATTCAGTTTTGAATTAAACGTAATGTAATTAATTACTTAGTTACGATCTGTTGGCTCTTCGATTCATTGCGAAAAACAGACGTAAATTCCAATTAGGTGATCATGGAAAGAAGGATCAATATGGCGTAAACACACCATAACGGATCCATTGAATACCCTTTTTAATAAACGTTTGATTAATGTAGAATATTTACAGGAACGTTACAGGTAGTCAGGGGCCCGAAAGTCTGACCACCAGTCTTACCAAACGGGAATCGTATTGCTACTAACTGAGTTGAGGAGTTCAGGTAGGCAGTTGCTCCATGTAATGAATGTGAATCTGATTGCCCGGAACTAGTAGCTAACTTGTACCGGCAACAGCTTGTGAGGCTTTTTGTTCCTCTCGTGCCCAAATGCCAACTGAGAACTCGTGGACACAGATTGTTGTACGTTCCGTCTGCACGCACAGTTTCACATTCTAATTCTCCCTTGGTTTGCGCCCTGGCAATGCTGAATGCTCTTCTGACATCGACACCGGAGTGTGATTTATTTGCCTCGAGCTGGGTAGACGTATGTTGTGGATGTTTGAGTTTCTTTGAGAAGATGAACGAAACATGATTTTTTCTTGTGCTTGTTCTGTGTGAGGATGCATGAAAGATGACTTATTTTTTGTTGTTGTAATTTTAAGTACTTTATTTACTATGTTTCTTTTCACTGTACAATTAATATTAATTAAGTAATTTAGAGGATGCATGAAAGATGACTTCTTTTTGTTGTAATTTTTAAGTACTTTATTTAATATGTTTATCATACTTTATTCTAAATATGTTTCTCTTCACTGTACAATTACTTGGATTTTCTGTTACATTGTACATGTATTCTCATATAAATAAATGTAAAATACTGGTGTTCCAGTTCAGTACCAGTACTTAGTCCATCTGGTTAGACTGGAAGCTGACCCCAACATAGTAGGGAAAAGGCTCAGAAAATGATGAAGGTTAATGTAAAACGTTTGCCATCTTTGCCTTTCTATTAAAATTTTATTTACCTTGGAGATATTAGATACTTTTTAAGATTTTTTTTTTGAAACTATCGTGTACCATTGAATTAATGAATAAATGTAGTATTCAATATGGAGCTAAGGTAAGTAAATACATAGAAAAAAGTACAACAGTAAAAAAGTACAAATGGGGCCGGATGGCCCATCCAGCCCCATTTGTACTGAGTTTAGTTGTTGCATACCTACCTGTAAAACGCTATATTTTTTATTGCTTATTTATTTCATCTATTTACCTAATTGTTAGTTCGTGGACCCAATTATTGGATTACTTATTCTAAGATTCGATAATATTTCCACATAAAAATCTAAACGAGACAGGATAATCTTTCATTCTAAGAAAAATCTTTATGTTTTGAAGTTCTCTGAAAGACGTTTTATGACGGATGGAACGGTGGGAGACATTAATTATGTTATCTTTAAAAAAAACACATTGTTTACCCAATAAAAGAAGCGCCCTTGCCGCGTTCCCACTTATTCCGTAAGTATACATAAAACGTGCCCATACCATGGTATTTTTTTATGATCCTTCTATTTGCTTATACGTGGAATACGTAGAGAGCTCAATTAAGTGTAATTACCTCATACGCATAATATATATCCCTTTGTCAGCTTAACTCTGCTACTTGAATATTATTATCATAAAAAAAGTACGAGCGTCCGCACTAATAGCTGTTCCATGTGATAAACATACGCAAGCAACTCTGACCTGTAAACCAAGCGAATAAAGAAGAAAATTCTAGTTTACTTAATATGAATTTGTGTGTTTTCGTGCGGGGCACTGTACTAGATATCAAAAGTGGTCTCGCTACGCCATATTATGTCATAATTAGAAGAAACAGCGACGGTATTATAGTGGGAGCGCTAAGAGGATTCAAAATCTCATTCAGTATAAGGTATGTGGTTCATAAAGCTTAGGAACATACAGAGGAAATTATAAAGCGCTGTTTAATTTTGGAATTTAGGTGAAGAGCGCGTGTTTACAGGTCCTTCGACGTGGTCTCGAGTCTGTCTGCTTACGTTTGCCTCCGCGGTACACACAAGTTCCTAAATAACTGTCGTTGACATTAAAATACCGCTTAAACAGCGCCTAAAGCAGTAAGTAACCCCCTAAATAGCCCGCCTCGAACTTTAGTTAATAAAATATTAATAATTTAGCTATTAACTAGACTACAAGCAAAAAACTCGCTAAAGTACAGTTGAAGTTCACAAAGTGCTATAAACATGCGAGGCACGATTTTTTAACGGGTATTGTATTATTTGGTGTGTGCTCTTTTGGGCGAGTACATAAATCGTGTAATGGGTGGTATAAGCAAGCAAGTTGCCAAATAATTCACACGAAAAGTGCTGTAATAGGCTGGGGGAGCGGGCATAAACAATAAAATGCTATAAAAATTCACGGGGAAAGTGATTTTAACGTTACTACGGGCAAAAGCTTTTTAGGGACCACATTATGAAAATAAACGTTACTTTAATTTAGCTTGGTTAGCGTTTAGGGTCCACATTAACGATCGATTTCGTTGTTTACGCTAATTTTGTGGCCCTAGAACGTATTTATATGCGAAATTTTCACTTATGACGCGCGTCGTAAAATTTTAATGATGCAGTACCATTATCGACTGATGTTGGAAAAGGACGTAAAATGATCTGGTTTCCCGTGTTTACATACGTATATTACAATATCTACATAAGTCACTTAGTTTCATTAGTGAAATTATCACTTTCCAACAGCGAACATTTCACATATTAATTAATTTTAAAACATTATTTGTGATAGACATTTATTCATTGAGAGCTCAATAACTTCTTCAATTTAAAAAAGAAGATCGTTTGAATTTCCACAAAAATAAAACACTATTCTTATTGGAACCCAGGGACTCTTTGAAACCGCAGCGCCGCGGCCGTCGAGTTCCCGTTGTATTGCCACGTCTTATCTATTAGCATAATTGCCACAATGGACTCCGAGGCCCAAAAAGCTTGTATTTTAGATATAAAATTGCTGGTCTACGGAATACATACTAATATAATACGTAGGTAAATGTTAAAAGTAAAGTAAGTAAAAAAGAGATACAAAACAGGACATACTTTGTCCTGTTTTGTATCTCTTCGCGTCTTTACTGCTAAATGTATTTCTATGAAATTTATCGAATATCTAGACTGCCTGGCTGACGGGTCTAGTGGTCCCAAGCGCTACTGCTGAGCTTGAGTTCTAATTTGAGCTGGTTTCGATTCCCGGGTGGGGCAAAGTGTTATTGGGTTTTTTCATTAGAAATTTCTCAGTTCCAGTCACGGAGTCGGGAATTGTGTCCGATTGATGGCGATTGAGAGCAGCGGTGGCACAGTGGTGGCAGCCCCGACTTACGAGCAGTAAGCCATGGGTTCGAATCCAGGCAGGCGCATTACTTTGTGTAATTTATTTCATTACCGCTGCCCTCAAAAAACAGTGAAGGAAAACATCATGACGAACATGATGCTAGAACTAAAAATTCGAAGACATGTGACACCTACCATCCCGCAATGGGCCCGCGTGGTGGATTACAGCTCACTCCCTCTCATAGAGAGGACGCCTGTGTCCCAACAGTGGGAACATTACCGGCTGATAATGATGATGATGATTATGGCAATAGGCTCACCCCTATTACAAGGAAATAGTATATAACTGGCGAAATGGGTGTACTACAATTACAATTGGGTACACCTCTTCCTGACCCTTCGGGGATAACAGGCGTGATATTATGAACATAATTAGGTATACATTACTGTAGTGTTAGAATTCTGTATCGAATAACGGTTGTACAAATAATTGTTGGTTATGTAATACATAGTGAACTCTATTATTACTATTGTAATGGTTTAGTTGATTGCACAGAAAACCACTTTATAGCGCTCTGGGGTTGCAATGTCTATTGTTTGTTGCTGTTGTTGTAGTTTAATAAAATATAAAGTAATAACTGAAATATACTATTAGTTCACCTCTGGCCAATCCCATGGGGATGTTACGGGCTTTAATGCTTATATCTAGAAATGTTTTGAGTATGAATGTGATAAGAGTAGAGGAAGAGCAAAGAAACGATGTACGGACTGTGTGAAGGATGATATGGCAAGAAGGGAGGTGCCTCATGAAATGACGAGTAATAGAAAAGTTTGGGAGAAGAAGACATGTTGCGCAAACCCCAAATTTTATAAAGACAGGAGATTGATGATCAAGTTTACAATATTCTCTTAACATACCAACTTTTTGCTCCGTTATTAAATATCAAGGTACACTACCAAAAATAAAACTCCTGAAACCGAAACAGTCAGCAAAACAAGTTCATTCACCTTTCAAGAGAGAAAGTATAAGTAGTGCAATAACCAACCCAGCCCCGGTTGACCTTAATAACCTGTCTGAGATGACAAACGGTGACTCGCCGTAAGGTGGTTATTAGATTCCGCCTCGACACCCGACACGTTGCATGGATTTCAAATTGTCGCTTCTTAGTGGAAGGAGGATTATGACAAGGTGTCCCTTCTTATGTGTTGAAGATTTTATTGAAGAAGTGGTGAATATAAAACTTTTTTGGCAAATTTATTCATTCAAATAATCCTTCAAACACTTCTCGCAGTATACGGCGTGTTTTTAATCGGGACTACAGGTTAACCTCGAAAGATACTCTAAATAGAGACTGCGCGCGCTCTGCCCTAGCTCGAAAATGGTTGTAGAGAATTTAATCCTCACAATATTTATAATGAATACAAATAGCTTAAAACCTATAGGAAACGAGATTTTTGCAATAAATTGTCAAAAAATGGGTTTTGACCGTTGACCTTGAAATATCTGTAGTTACGGACACCCTACGATAAGTAGGTTTTGAGACAAGTTTTAGGGTGTCAAAATAAAGGTTTATATACAAGTTTATAGCTAACTATCTCTCATTCTGAGATACTTGCCCTAATTTGACTAATTTTGCTTGGACTACAGGTAAACTTTGGAGCTTGGCACAAGCAAAGAGAGGCCCCAGCAGTGAGCGAACTCGGGCTATGGATTATGATGCTAAACTTTAAGCCATCGATAATTTCATAAAAGGTGGTGGTGCTCTTAATTTCTCACAGTATTTCTGGTGATAACCCGGATTTTTAAAGTGATCTTAACAGAATATGTTGTTTTAAAATGAGAGTGTGAGAGAATCAACTAACGCGTCTACATAATTATAGTCTGTTTATAGGAGTTCAATATACCATATTTTTTTTTAAATGTATCTACGCATGTAATTAATTGAGAAAATCCTTTTCTCTCCAATTTTCGTTGCATCGTTAACCGTGGGAACCTAGAACAGTAAAATATATAAGAAAAAATAAGAAAAGGTTTAAATCTTGCAGGTAATATTTAATCTTAAAGCAGATTTATTCATCATCCTGATAAATCTCGCTGGTATTCCTAAAACCAAGATTTTCGAGGAGAAAAAATTTAGATAAAGCACACAAGAGTTGGCTTTGTATATTTGCACCGAAATGTTGACGCTCCTTGCGGATTATAAGGATTTACCGTTTTGCCACGGGAAAGTATCGCGGTGGAACAAAGGGTAGGTATATTTTAATAAAAAACTTAATAACGTCCTGTATAATAAAGGTTTTTGGCGACAAAGTAGGGTATTAAAATTAAAAACCCCAAACATATTTTATCCTTTATACAATAGGGAAATATTCAAGATAATATTTCAATATTTTTTTCAAGATTAAAATCACCAAAGAACTTTTTTTTAAACGTCTGGCAGAAATCACATTCTCTCCCAAAACTTTACAGTAAAATTGTTCACCTGTACGCAATAACCTAGTTTAATACACAAACAGCTTAATATGCTAGTGAGGCACTCCAAAAATTATTCTCATTAGCTTATCTTTGCAACGAAATTTTGAATTTAGTCTTATCTCAAACGGCAGGGCTAAACAGGCGCACCACGCCGGCTACGGCGTAGCTATCAGCTACGACGTAGCTATTCAGCTACGAGAGAAGGTTAACGTAGTACGTGCCCGTGTTGTTGAGCATGCTTCACATTGATAGCGTTTTGTGCGAAAATATTTTCGTATATTTTATCATGTCAACTCAGATTGAATGTATAAAAGGGATTGAAAACATATTATCAGCTGATCATTAACACCCAAAACGGGTTTTTATCCATGTTTATGACCATGTCAGTTTAAAAACTTTTAAAACAAAATTGCTTTACCAAAAATATATTTTATACTGGGTTTCGACTACAATTGAAATGACGAATCATTTCAAGTTTTTTTTCTCTGTTGCAATGTACTGAACCTTATGAGATTATTGAGAGATTTATGGCAAACGACAAATTGAATTAGATTATATTTTTCATGTACAAATTGATAAAGATTGCTGATTACGTCATATAAGGTGGAAACCTTAATACGATTTCAAAATTAATAAGCAGATTTGGGTTATATGATGATGATATGATTCGACGAATTTACATCTAAATGTATGCAAAAGGAAGACGTAGTAGGTGTGTCCTCGTTAAACACATGGATGTGTGGAAGGTACACCTCATCCTAATATGATGTAATTTTAATTCAAAATCTTAATATTTACCATTATTTTGACACCATTTATGCCTTTCTAATTTTCTTAGAACTGGTTGTTCAACAAAATCAAAATCATCATGCTTATAATTGTTATACTAATTCTTAACACTGCCTTGTCTGTCTATGGGGTGCAAGCGAGACTGCTTAGCATAAAACCCTGGGCGTTATTCCCAGGCTGGCCAGTGTTATTCGGTTTTCCAACAGGATTTCCTCAGTAGCAGCCACGGAGTTGGGATTTAGTGCCCGGTTGATGGCATTAGGCTCGCCCCTTATTACATGGGACTTAAAAACATAACTTTTGAGATGATTGCAATTATGTACACCGCTGCTAAACCAGGATTATATGCTTGTTGTTATGTTTTATAAATTCTTAACATGCTATCATATAATTCTTCAGTTTTTTGGCATAAGATAAGTTTATTGTACATTTTTTGTTTGTTCAACATCATATTTGTAACAACGGCGTACCAAACTACAGCTATCTGGAGAAGCCCTTTGGCAAAATAATCTAGATCGAAAGGTCAGATTTTACTATCTGTACTTGTAGCAAATAGCTTCTACTTAGACTTGAGTATAAACGTAGTTATAAGGTTCACTGCACACTACCAGTTTTGCCTTACTTCTTAATAATTTGTTGACCAAAAATTGATACATGCAGTGTGGCTTAAATCGTCAAATCTAAAGCCAGGAATTGTACTAATAATATTAGTAATTTGCACATAAGTATTAGCCTACAGCAGTCCATTGCTGGACATAGGCTTCTCTAATCGCACGCTACTTAACTCAATTCTCGGCGACTTTCATGCAACGTATACCAGCTACCTTGCGAAACAACTTGCACAAAAGTATGCAAGTAGCTAGCATGCCTTTGTCTCAAAACACCTTGTGATTGCTGTTTGTCACAATCACAGGTCACAATGCAATGGACTTAGCCCAGATATTACGTTTGCCTAGCCTCTTACATACTTTTATGCAATATACTTATGTGCGCAGGTACATATTAAATCAATATGTACCGATGTCCTATGTAATTTCGGGTCGGCGCACCATATTTTTTTTCTTGCATTATTCTCTGTCATTCGTCACGCTATTAGTTATGTACTTCTTTTTCCTTCATATTATTATCATTCCACACACAATCCACATCCATCTTCACCGTTTAATACTTGTATTTTTTTTTAATTGTACGTGATAATAATTATGAAATATTAATCAAAACTTCATAAAAATGCACCCTGTACGGACACTGCTAAATGCCATTTTGCATTGTTCAAACAGGGTGCATTTTTGAAACTTTTACTTTAATTTTATTCCAACCCCTGTACAACATGTTTGCAATAAACTGATCTGATTTGGTTTTACGTATGAAAGAAGAAGACATGCTGCACCAACCCCAAATAAATTAAGATAAGGGCAGGAGAATAATGATTTGGTTTTGCGTATTCCTAGGTTGAACTGTCTTTTTCAGTTTCAAAATAATTAAAGCACATTCCCCTGTTCAGTTGGTCCTCTCTATGTATAGCAGGCCTAACAGAGGCTGTCATTACCGAAGTATCTGTTGAGTGAAGTAAGTTGTAACTTACTGTAACTTGTGGAAGGAAGATGGAGGCTAAGTTGCCAAGCGTTAGGTTTTATGTAGAATGTCTTCACTTTTACGAGCTCTCGACTTTTACCGGATAATATTAGGTTCGTTGTTGTAGGTACATAAAACAGTAGGTATTTACAATTTTGTTGAGTAGGTGATGATTTAATGTTGTTAAACAGTAGGTTTTTTTTTTAACAAAGTTTTTAATTAGCTCTTTCAGACTGTACCTAATTGTCAGCGATTTAGGTACTTCCTGTAAAATCAATAGAAACTATTTTCACATACGCTATGAGCGTTATACTTTTGAATTTACGAACGTTTACTATTAACTAGACCGCATTACCTAACGCTAGATAAAGGAAAAAAGATAAAACATAATCACGAATACATCAATCTTTCCTACAGCGTGAATATAATACACTTCATCTCTTACTTAAGAACCCTTGAACTAAAAGTCAATGTTCCATTAAAAGTACAAGACCCGCCAGATACATCATGAACCGCTCAATCTAACCAACCTACGATCGAATTTATCGCACGAGTTCATGCGTTTACGACGCGACGTTACGACTCTGATACAGGCTGTGGTTACCGCCACACGTACGGAATCGCACCGACCCTCACGATATACAGAGAGTTGTTCAAATGTATTGTCACGTTCATTTCTTTGTGGGACGGATTATTGGGTGTCGGGAAATGCATTGTCTGAGACTTCCACGTTGGAAACTTAATCTTTTGTAATCCGTAGCGTAGACGATTTACTGTATTTGGTGTAGAGGTGTGTTTGTGTGCTTTTTGTGCTTATTCAGTTATATACGACACAATAGTTACTGATACTGTTAGCCTGCGTCATCCCACTGCTGGGCATAGGCCTCTCCCCATAACTTTTGGTGAAGAACGGTTTGATTGTTTGTTTGTTACGATTTAACTCAAAAACTACTCGACCGATTTAAAAAAAAATTTCTCCATTAGAAAGCTACATCTATACCGAGTAACATAGGTTATACAATTCACGCAGACGAAGTCGCGGGCGAAGTGCTAGTGTAAAAATATAGAAGAAAACTTCTGTAAAGCTACGGCTGAAAATTATAAATGCAAACTAGGTTGAAAAGATGGCTAGAGAATTAAAAAGTAACATTTTTTTGCTTTACAAAGCCATTATTTTTAATTAACAGAGTTAGTTACTAAAGTGCACGTTACGTACGCTAACTGTAAATCTACACAGCAAAGGGGTATTAGCCACTGGGTTCTTTCTAAGGCACGTTTCACTCACGTGTTTACTCGGATAGCAAAGCTAGATTTTATCTGTGCTGCTCGCCTCTTGCGCTCCACACCCGCGCCGCGCCCCGATATAAAACCTCTTTCACGTTCAACCGCCAGCTCAATGGGATATTCTTGTACTAAGAGACTATTCTGTACATATTTTATACGTATTCTGAACATTTTGTGAAACTTTTTCCGCACAATAGAGCGGTTAAAACGTTGCCTTCATTATCCTTTATTAAGCCTCAATTTGTTGAGATTGCGTATGGTTAACTGGATTATGCAGCGCTTATTGTCACCTTATATTGCTTTTATGGTAATGCTTTTTGTATTTTAATTCGTTTTTTACAGAGCTTAATTACTATAATTCATTTTGTCGCTGAAAAATTCATTCAAGTTTTTTTGTGGTGCATATTACCATACGCTATACTATAAGTGGTTTACGCATTCATTATGTAGCCTTCTAACCCTTGCAAGACGACTCATAAGTTAATACAATTTCTTTTATTTCATACACATTTTGCTCCTCCTCATGATAACTAAAACAAACACAATAAAGCCAACAATCTAAATCACATTCCGCCATCAAAAACACTTTCACATCGCACTTACTTTTCCAGTATCGTAAATCTGAAGATTATATCACATCTAACCTACTTAGCGGTATTCATCGTGTGTCGGATTTTGTTTGCGGTCGGCACTGGCACTCAGCGACCGCCCGCGATAAAAGCCTCTTTGTGCCAGACTGCCAGGCTGTATGGAACCACGGTGTAACTCTTTCAATGCAAGATTGCGCCCCTGGAAACAGTCGGCGCGCGAATTTTGAATACACATCGGATCTGGGTACTAAGTAGGAGGCGGATTTAGATTCTGTTTTAGGTTTTTCTGTTCATTGTTTGTATTTTGGTTTAAGAATGAGTTTGTTTATTATTTTTAAAGTCTTGTGTTGAGTATTGTAACTTTATTTCAAGCGAACTGTATTTAGGATTTTAGCCTGGATTAAAGCTGCTGCAATGTAACTGTCCGTGTTTAGATTCCATGGTCGGACAAAGCGGTCTTGGGGTTTCTATCAGGAAATATTCAGTTGCAATCCGGAAATTGGAACAATATTCTGTAAATGGCAATATGCTCGCCTCTCATTCTATGAAACCAACTATATAGTAGGCGAAATAAAGACAGATAGATGTCCGTCTAAGCCTACGACAAAAAAGAGTATTGCCATGTCATGACTTAAAATATTCGACTTCATAGTCTGGAAATTGCAATTAAATGAAGCTTTACTACAAAAAACAATTGAAGCTTCAACAAAATGGAACCACACAATCGTTTCAAATAAACCGTTTTCAAAGTAATTTGCAGCACTTGCACTTATTGCTCGTTTGTAAGGCGTGGCTCACGACGCGATCCCACTCTCAAGGAATCCTGTTGTTGTACTACTAGTCAAGACCCCGACAAGGCTCCTTCGACGTGCTTTATTAAATTGAAACCCTACTCGAAATGTTATTTCCGGCAAAGATATTGAAAACGGCGTTTGCAGTTTCATTTGAGTGTATTCAATTCCCGGCAGTAGTCAGTCGGTATTCTATCGAGTTGTGAATCTTAAATGGAAGGAGGTGTTTCTGTTATATGAATAGAAAATTATTCATTTCGTTCGGGTTCGAATCGAAATCAACCCCCCCCCGGTTAAGACGGTGAATGGTTCAAGGGTTAGTTAGACTGGATTTCTTTTTCTATTGACTCTTTGGAATTTATTTAAACAATGGCAGAAAGGATTTTTTGAAAGAAGCGAAATTGTTTAAATACTAGAGTATGTACCTACGTTCTATTCATTTATACTTCTTTCGCAACTGCCCGAATACGCATTTTTTGACGTGATAACGTCTAATAAATCGATGAACGCCGGCTGCACGCACGAAAAAGGATGACTCATTGTAACGTTACGATCGGAGCGAGAGCGCTGCACGAGCGAGCGAAAGGCATGATCGGCTTGAGCGTTCGGCTTGCTATTCATAAAAGTATGCAATCATTTCATCAATGTTTTGTTATGACACAAACCGACTTTACAGACAGCCAATTTTTTTTTTCAAATTATGCTTTTAAAAACTTCAATTTTGTTCAAATATTGTAATGAAACTGGGATGTTTCCTTATATACATGAGGATACAATAAAACTCTACCTCTGCCACTAGAAGTACACAGTAGTAAGAACACAGTGCACTCTCCATACAGCGGGGTTGAATTCCCAACGAATTCCATTTGAATTTCAACCCGGATGCATGGAGCGCTAAGCATTCACCACGTTGCATGACTGACACTCAAATAAAAGTGTATTTGTTAACCCCCAACGGCTGAATGAAAGACAAAACGAATATATGAACTGGTTTCTCGCGGAACATAGTTCAAAATATGTAATTATAATAATGGAAGCCTAGCTCTTCAATATTACAATTATTATTTTCTTAGTCCAATTAGAGGTGACTTTTTACAATAAGGCTCTATAGTAGTATGAAGACAAGAAAATACTTGGTTGTTATTATTTATTGACATTTATTTTATAATATCTCAGGTAGTTGGATGAAGCTTATAACAATCATATCGGTGAGATAAAGCATTGCAGGAATTATACAGGGTGTAACGGAAAGGGTATAAACATACTTAAGGGTGTGCTACAGACCATCAAACTGAATATGTTTCTCCATCGGACAAACATTGTAATAGCGAAAAAAATATCAGCTGCCCCATACATTTGGTTCAAACAGCTATTGAAATTTTGTATGGGAGCAGATAATTTTTTTCATTAATTTTAATGTTTGTCCGATGGAGAAAAATGTTCAGTTTGATGGTCTGTAGCAAACCCTTAAGTATGTATATACCCTTTCCGTTACACCCTGTATAGATCTCAAGCATTTATTATGTTGAAAAACTTCAGCTGAATATTTCGGGTCATTTAGTTCCCTTCAATATGGTTGAGTTGAATGATGGCTGATACATGCGTGATGTTCGTGAACGGGCGCTGTCAGTTGTGACTGGTCATCTCTTAGCTGCCACGGTTTATTTTAATTATTTTATTTTAAAACTTTATTTTAGAACTATTGATTTCGTCTTTTACTCTGGACGCTCTTAACTTGCCCGTATTTCTACATCGTTCTCACATACTAGTAATTCTCAACACAAATGATGTAACCAAGATTTTGTAACATATTTTGATTTAAAAGAGTGTCCATGGAGTTTCTTGCCCATTCTTCTCCATAGAGATCTACGCTTTGGAATGGGCAACTACAGTACTTTCACAAGTTATTATGTCTTGTGAATGGGACTGTAGCTTCGCGTTTTTTTTTTCTCATTTTTGACTTTCATAAGTGCCTGTAATGGTCTAATTGAAATAAATGCTTTGAGTTTGAGTTTGAGTTTGATTCGACAAAATAACAAAATAAAAGTCACTCCACTAACCCATAAAGACTCACAATAAAATCCAAACCGTGTCGGACACAATTTTTCGCAAGGTGAAACTAAAAAGGTGCTTAGTTAACCGTAATGTATGCCGCGTGTAAACTCAATGATAAATGCTTGATACGCGTCGGGCCACACTGCACGCTACACGGATTCGCTTTTAGCGCCGCTGTCCACCTGCGCCCTTATTCTGAATACCGACCGCCATTTTATATTCATACCGCATTCAACAAAAGTACTAAGCTACTCATCATACCATTTTGATGTTCAACGAATTGAAAGAGGCCTTTTATTTTGATTATGCTAACTTTATTCGAGAAACGTTGCCCTCGTCAATTTATTTTGCGTCAAGATGAAGTTACAATACGATAATTGTCTCTTTTCGTTTCGGTCACACGAGTGATGAACAGAAAAGTTGTATAATGTTACTCGAAACATTAACATATTTACATGATGAGTGTTCATTTAAATATTGCGAAGTTGCGTTCTTTGGTTACGAAACACGCGAAGTTTGAGCTTCATGTAAATCTAATAACAATATGAGACGTGGTAACACAGTACGGCTGTAATATAGTAAAAGTTTATAACGATGACGGATTGCCACTGCGAGTTCCGTGTAGCCGAGTGTAGTTCATCATGATGCGGCTAGAGCTGTGCTGTGTTCTTTTTTGTGAGAGAAGGTGGCATGTGGCACAAAAGGAACCAAACACTTTTTTTTCAACGAGCTGTAGACGGATAAAATTGTAATTGTTCCTATCTACTTCAGACATACTCATTCAAGGCCAAACTAAATTAACTGGCAAAACTTCACAGACGAAACGTGACGGGTATGATTTATACAGCATTAGCAGCATCCATCATAATTTGAAACCGTAATATTAAAGTGTAAAATCAGAATCATATAATAAATTCACGCCATTGTTCTAGGACAATGGCGTGAATTTATTATGTGATTCTGATTTTACACTTGTATGTATGTAGGATCGTAGCACTAGTGCTACGATCCTACATACATACTCCTTTTACTTCATCCATGTCATCATTCTCTTGCCCTTATCCCAATTCATTTAGAGATCGAAATAAGTACAGTTTATTTGCCTAAACTTGCACAAGGAATTGGGTAACATGTGGATAATACCTCCCTCTAATTTAACAGCTTTATTTTGGAACTTAAAAATGATTCCAGGATTTTAAAGAGAGTTAGTATCCTCATATTATTTACATCCTTGAAGTTTTGGCCAATAAACTCTACTTTGATTCTAATCTTAATTCCGATTTGAAATTATTACCGAGAATCTATTACCAAGAGTTAAAGTTATAATATTGAAGGCTATAACTCGTTGCTAAACCTCCTAGCGTCTAACGCTTCCAGCTATTTGCGAGGTTAAATTTGAATAAGCTCACAACCAGCGTTAGTCTTTATTCCGAAGTTTCTCTCTAACGCCTACGATGCATCCAACGTGTATCCATATCGATGTAGGTAGGTATGTAGTTTATGAGATATACTTTTATTCGAGAGCAATTAGACAATAATAATAGGTGGAACCAAGTCGTCGGACTTTTTTTTATTAAGTTCCTAGAGATGTGGAGAAGAAACTTAAAAGAAAAGACTTTAATAATTGAAGAAAATAGGAAGTTTCCAAAAAACAAAACTTTGAATATTCTTTTCGTCGACCACATTTAACAAGGAAACTGACTAAAATGGAGATTAGTGGATGCACACAGGACAAACTATTATGCCACCATATAAATTCATCGAATTTATATGGTGGATTCGAGGAGCTCGTGGCTAAATAATAACAGCCACCCAGGTCGATCTTTAAGGTTAAGCCGTGCTTGCCGAGGTTGGTCTGTGGATGGGTGACCATAATTACATATCGAGTTTCCACCGTGCCTCGGAAAGCACGTTAAGCCGTTGGTCCCGGCTGTCATTTGTAGATCTTTGACAGTCGTTACGAGTAGTCAGAAGCTAAAAGTCTGACATCCAGTCTTACCAAGGGGTGTCGTATTACCCAGTTACTGGGTTGTGGAGGTCAGATAGGCAGTCACTTCATGTAAAATACTGGTACTCAGCTGCATCCGGTTAGACTGAAAGCCGACCCCAAGATAGTTTGGGAAAAGGCTAGGCAGAAGTTAAAACTAAACTTCTCTGTACCTCTAGGAACTCAATAAAAAAGAAGTCCCATGAAAATCCGACCACTATAAACCACTACCACTATATCAGTCATTCCACCTTATGTGTGTTTTTTTAACTCCCGACCAAAAAGGGAGGGGTGTTAAAAGTTTTACGTGTTTATCTGTGTATCTGTGTGTCTGTCTGTGGCATCGTAGCTCCTAAACGGATCAACCGATTTTGATAAAAGTGGTGTCGTTTGAAAGGTATTTTAATCGAGAGGTGTTTTTCGCTATGTTTCGAGAAAATCTGCTCAGCCGTTTGAAGATCATCACCTCTTTTCTAGTTGATGTAGGGATATAAACAACTTTCACAGGTAGTAGTAGTAGGGGGGGGGGGGGTTGCGCCCCTCCTCCCAAAATTTATTTTATTATTTTACATTTTTTTTTAAATTTTGTATCTTGCCTTGGTTTCCTTAACCAGGAGTAGGACAGTCAAGGCTAAGAAAAAATAATATAAGTTTCAAAAGCATTAAAAAATATTAATATAAAATTTAATTAACCCCCGACACAAAAAACCTCTAAAAACCCAAAAATAAATTAATCCGCTAAAAAGACCGCTTAGTACAAGCACAGAACAAAGCGGACGCTACGACGCTTGGATTAATTTATTTTTGCCTTTTTAGAGGTTTTTTGTGTCGGGGGTTTTTTAAATATTTAATTTATTTTTTTTGTCTAATTGCACTCGACTAATAGTGTGAGTAACGGTAGATCTGCTATGTAAAAGCTGCGTTTAAAAAAAGTTGAAACGTTGAAATAAGTAACAGAAAAGCGATGATATAATACGGCATAGCATTTGATGATAAAAAAAACGAAGTTTTTGATTTTTAGAATTTATTTCATAACTAGCTGTTCGCCGCAACTTCGTTTGCGTCACATTTTCCCCATTTTCGCAACATTTTTCATTGCTGCTCCACTCTTATTGGTCGTAGCGTGATGATATATATCACGTTATAGCCTTTCCCGATAAATGGGCTATCTAACAATAAAAGATTTTTTTAAATCGGACCAGTAGTTTCGGAGCCTATTCAATGCAAACAAACAATCAAATCTTTACTCTTTATAATATTATATATTATTAGTTTAGAATACGAAAGTGAATTTGTTTAGCTTATCACGCTTTCACACTTTTACGATACAGCAGATTTCGGGATTCGTACGAGGGATAGTTTGCGGTCTCCACGGAAAATTGGTTTTGCAGTGTATGAATGAACTTATGTGAAAAATCATTATACTGATTCTCCGTCAACCTGTATGATGAAACTGGCCCGCGCTTCACCCGCATGGAATTTAATAAAAAAAAACATTCTTTAATTACATATTTTCCCAAATTAAAAGTTGCCTTCGTTACACCTAATAACATCGGCCATCTGCCAGAAAAAGTCCCGTCAAATCGGTAGAGCCGTTTCGGTGATCAACTGTAACAAACAGACAGTCAGGCAAACATTTTTTTTTGTTATAACCATGTGTATATTTATATATTTGTAATCGTAACAACGTTCTGTATGGTGTCGGAAGTAAAGGTTCTGTATGGTGTCGGACGTAAAGAATAGCACCATCCCATATCTTCCCGTGGGTGTCGTAAGAGCCGACCAAGGGACTTGCCAGAGAATGGGCAGCAGCGTTCTCTGTGCTTTTGTAATAACCGTACTGCGATCGCCAACCCGCCTGCCAAGCGTGGCGATTATGGCAAAACGCCCCATATGCCAATGTGGCGTTGGGGGAGGCCTATGTCCAGCAGTGGACGTCTTTCGGCTGAAATGATGATGATGATGAATCGTAACAAAAAAAATGTAAACAGAGGTTTTAATTAAATTTATTTCTAAAGATTCTGTAAAGTGTAAACAGATATTTTTCTAAATTGTCTATAATAAATTCACACTGTATACAACAGTATATAAAAAGTGAATCTCCCTCGTATATATTCATTTAGAGAGGTGAGGAAAAATCGTCTGAGTTATAATACCTTAGTTTCCATTCCATTTTCATAAATATCGGCCAGGCTTTTATATCCGTGTTGTGTTTGATGAAAGTTATGATGCCTATGTATGCGTTTTTATTATTTTATAGGAAGTAATGTGGCAATTTGTTTTGATTTTTGTGCATACGAAAAATGAATAGTCCTTTTTATTACAATAAGAGCAGCGGTGGCCCAGTGGTGGCAGCCCCGACTTACGAGCAGTAACCCGTGGGTTCAAACCCAGCCAGGCGCATTACTTTGTGTAATTTATTTCATCACCGCTGCCCTCAAAAACGGGGAAGGAATACAGCGTGAGGAAACCGGCATGTCCTAAAACTAAAAATTCGAAGACATGTGACATCTACCAAACCGCACTGGACCCGCGTGGTGGATTACAGCCCACTCCCTCTCATAGAGAGGAGGCCTGTGTCCCAGCAGTGGGAACATTATAGGCTAATGATGATGATTACAATAGGAATCACTGACAAGTGGTTTGTTGAATCCAGATAGGCAGTCACTTCATGAACATACTAGTACAAACCCATCTTGTTCCATTCTTTGGGGAGGAGTTACTTAACTTTTGCTAGACAAGTCAACCAGCTTGTTCCATACAAGATCTTGTGTATTAGTATGTCGCTGTTTGATGATTTTATTCCGTTAGAGCCGGTCATCATGTGGGCGGAACATGGGTTTCGTGCTATGAAAACACACACTACACACGGTACACTGCTTTTATCGAACTAACATATTACATGAAATTACAATCCAACACAATAACACTACGCACAATGAATCGGGGAACAGTTTAGGGACGACTTGACTCCGCCGCGATCAGACAGTGACTGTCGTTGCAGCGGTCTCGAAACATCACGACTCTGTAGTAAGCGCGCTTAGTTGTGGGTAGACTGGTAAGTAGGTCGCTTGATGCCACCTTTTGGCGCGCTTTCGATTCATTTGATTCATTTGACCGTACTTATGACCGGATCCGACAAGTAGGTGTGTGATCGCTTGTCGTAAGAGTCATTCGTCCATCGTGTAAACACCCCACCCACACCGCGTACCTACCTAGGGTACAACCTAAGTTAAACGTTAGGCCTGAAGCACAGATAAACTCCTCCTTTAGTAAAAGTAAGTGCACTAAGAAGAAAGCTCAGTAAAACTAAAGTCGCGAGTAAAAATCTTGACCTCTAATGATAAAAATACGTAACGTAGTATATACCCAGTACCTTTTTAGCCACTGACCCTTTTTGTCTAGTAGGTATGTCAGTCATTGTTGAGAGGTCTTTCCGGGAAGCGGGCAAGGGGGGAGCGGGTAGAAAACTAAGCGTGGTGTGTGACGGGAATAACAAGAACAGAACTACGCTCTTAAACCTTGGGGATGTAGAATTGAGCTCCATAAGTATGTGTGGGAAAATTGAAAACGATCGATCTTGCGTACATACGATCATAGTGAGACCTGTTGTACCATACTGGATAAGTTTCTTACGGGGTGCCGATAGCCAAATCCGAAACTATGAGGAATAGCGAAAAATACTCAAAGGAGTTTCGAGCCCGATTTAAATGAAAACTAAACTGCAACTAAAAAAAATATTGTTTTATGTCGTTTTATGCTTTTAGCTAGTAATTTGAATAAATGCCAATCGCTTTCAAATTATTTCATTATATGCCTACATCGACCTATCACCAAAATAGGTTTTCAATCATTGTGTCAGTTTTCTAGCCCTTGTGGTCGACTATGGGTTCCGATTTAGTGTCGGGATATAAAACCTATGTGTTTGACACTTTCCACACATAAAACATCTCAGTCAAATTTTCAACACACCTAAATTCTTCTACTTGCTTGCTACCAGTGTCACAATTACACCCTCAACAAATAAACTTCCATTGTCTGCCATTCCCAATAGCAAATAAAGCAGCCATTTTCGTCGATAAACCGTCTGGTGTCCGTGTCTGTTCTTGGACACGGATTGTTAGCAGTTGTTCAATGTTCGCCGTTCATTTGAGCGCCGTACTCGCGTGACAACGACGCTAGCGATCCTGTTGTCTTGTTATAACAACAAATGTTGTCAGCTGTATTGTTGTGAACAACAGAAACTATTCGACGTTCTTGATAAGGTTGGGATGATGTGTCCTGGGTTTATTGGGTGGTCACGTTTGGTTCTTGCTTTTTTTTTGAATGTCTAGTCATGTTAGGGTTGTCAGTCTATTTTAAGGGACTGGTCGAATAAAATTTTTAATGCCGTATCGAGATGAAATATACTGAAGTTAAAACAAAAAGCCAGAACATTGTTTACAGAAACAACGAAAAAATAAACTTAACTTTTTATCCCCTCGGCCTCGGTGGCTTGTGAATATTTTTTTGATTTTCAAGGGTAAACATTTCCTTTGTTACATCTTCCCAAAAAAAAAAGACAAAAGCCTACCAGTCTTTTACAACTTGCAAAAAGCTAATAAGTACAGCCAGAACACAAAATTATGACAGGAAAAACAGAGATTAACATCACGTCCCTCGGGCCCTGGCAAAAGGACTACTCAGGAAATGAAGGTTGTCTGTAAGGCTGCGCCATTTCCGGTCGGTCCGGACGCACTCGCTAAACAGGGTGCTCTATTATCGTGGGTCTGTCATCTGCGATGCGCTCTCGCATCGCGCCTCTATTGTGAACTCGCCCTTTGTCTGTACGCCTTGAAGGTAAACGCACACTAAATAGTTTTTAATTTAAATGCCGATAAGAATAAAGCGACTTTTTTGTGCAAGGAGGGCAAAATCGCTTGGAACTGTGAAAGGTTTGTGTGGTAAATAAAGGTGGGGTGTGAATACTGATTTGATGGGTAACGTTGGGGGAGACCAAACTAATTGACATAAAGGCAGGAGAGTGAAAATGCATAAATTTCTGGTTAGCTCGAGAGACCATGCATTTAAATGTTTTCTTCCATCATTCACGGTGATTAAGTGATGAAGAAGCGAGCGTGGTATAGAACTTCTGAAAATACCATCTCATAACGAAAATCGTGAAAAATGGAAATAAAGAACACCCCCCAAAAACTATCACGTGCGCGCCGGTCCTTACCAACATGTCCTCGGTTCATGTGATGTAAACAGATATTTCCGTACTCCTTACAGTCTGATCTTTGTGGTGTGTTTGCGCCATTGAGCGGACTCACTCGACCGTGTAATTGTAGCTGTGCTGGAGATTTAAACTACACGCTGTACCTACAGCAATAAAGTATTGTTTATTTGGCCGAATGTGTAAGTTAAGAGGATATAAAGTAGAGCTTTAGCGGTGAGTGTTTTGTTGTGTAGATGAGAAAACACGAGTATTGTTACCAGTTTTTGGAATGAACATAATTACATAAGTTATTTCTAGTAGTAAATCTTTTCAATGAATTATCAATAGCTAAGCACATCGCTTAAATGGAGTTTAATGTTGAAGCCGTGGACGATACTCGTCCCAGAAACTGGGTGGTATAAACTTTAATTTACGTGTTGACCTTTTCTGAAAATATAAAACTGTATAACACACTTACGATTGGCTAACAAAAAGGACAACGTCTTCCTCCATTATAACTTTAAATAAGAAAAATCAAACGAGAAAACTTTCCGCTTCTTTTACCGGGAACCTCTTCATATTGTGTAGATATTTTCCGTGTGATCGTTCAAAATACATTGTCAATAAAGTAGGTAGCATTAAAGGGAATCGGTGGGTATAATCGGGCACAACAGGCTTGAGTGCCGTCGAGACGGGTACAAGTGCGGCTTATCTGTGCCGGATGTAAGCCGTGTGCCGTACCGGCCGATATTACAGCCTTACGTATCGAGCCCAGATTTACCTAATACGGGAATAATGTACTACACTTATTTTGTAAAATGTTGTATATGGTTGAGTTTGAAGTAAGCTTTCACGATTGTTTTGTAGTTGAGGTTCTAACTTAATTATGAGTAATTTGAACTTTTTTTTTTTTAAGCACTATTCAAAGTAATGGTGCATTTATTATTTTCGCAATTCTCAATAAAATGGGCATTATTATTAACATATACTTATGTAAAATCATTGAGGCAATATATTACGTTTGTTGTAGTCAAATCCCGGTCATTATTTAAGTATTATAAATTTCCATGCCGAGTAAGGAAACTACCGAGGTACTCAAGCTCTGTGCTTGAGAGCAGCTTAGCGATAAACTATTGATTACGACATGCTCCACTGCTTGGACTGATAGATGGCTACGAGCTAGTTGTATGAGACAATGTACCTCATTGCATTCAAGATCCTAAGTGATCTTGGGAATATTGCGATCTGCACTGGAAAGCATTGTCTACGAACTTCTTTTGCGAAGAATTTAGCGTCTAAAAATTGACAACAGGTTTTGAACAACATCAAATAATCTCACAATAACAATAAAAATAATAGTTTTTGCAGTTTACTGAAAATCACATTAAACTAGAAACTTATGCCAAAAAATAAAACTTTTACACAAAGTAGAAAGTCACGGAACAGAATAAAAAACCCGAAAAAACGGATAGCAATTAATTCCAACCCAGTAATCGTCTGTTAAGTCACTCTGATTCCAAATAGTATCTCGATACGTTTCCAGAGCGAGGGCGTTTAGAGATGGCCAGCGGCTCTTTGTTTTACTAAAGCCGAAAGCCGATAGATTTAGTGAGACGAAGGACGAGCCTTAAGGAATTAGTACCGGCATGAATAAAACGTTCAGTTCCAACACTTGATGGCGAACGGCTTAATAGATTTTATAAAGTAAACGCTGTGTAAAATGTTGTCTGAATAAACTTCGTCTTGAATATCGAGGCGTCTCTCTATTTGTGACGGAGATTACATTTTACTTACTAACAATTTTCTTTGTAGAAAACTAGTAGTGGTTGTGTACCCATCTCTTTATTCCTTACATACTGGTTACAGATTAACATAATCGTAGGATGAAATAAATAGTGTGACTTTACCATATAATACGGGGCGTACACCCACGCGAAAACGCTTAGGTATTACTTACTTAGTACATCATTCTGAACATAGAAATTTACCATCGGTAATTTAAAACAGCTGTTTCCTACAAAAGTGCAATACCTACACGGTAAAAATGAATGGAACAGCAGATGAAAAAATTCTATGTGCGGGGTTCAGGTACGTGGTACGTTTTCGTGTCGGTGTACCTCACACCCCATATAGAAGTAAGTTATGCTGGAAGCTGTTGTAGAAAAAAAATCCGCACTGGGAAGTTTTAGGGCAATCTATATGAACCTTCTATACTAGTCATATCACATCATCTAAACTAATATTATAAAGAGGAAAGATTTGATTGTTTGTTTGTTTGTTTGCATTGAATAGGCTCCGAAACTACAAGTCCGATTTGAAAAATTCTTTCAGTGTTAGATAGCCCATTTATCGAGGAAGGCTATAGGCTATATATAATCACGCTACGACCAATAGGAATGGAGCAGCAATCAAAAATGTTGCGGAAACGGGGAAAATGTGACGCAAACGAAGTTGCGCCGGACAGCTAGTTTGGATAATAATTTATGATAGGAATCCAAGTCGTAGTGTTAAGCACAGAATAAAGATTGGATGGATGAAATGGCGGCAGGTCACGGGAACTATCTACGACTCCCGCATTCCCCTTAAACTTAAGGGGAAGATTTATAAAACAATGGTTAGACCTGCTGTCTTGTATGGGTCAGAAAGTTGGGCCACAAAAGGGATGAATGAAAGGCACTTGCATGTGGCTGAGATGAGAATGCTAAGGGGGATGTGCGGTGTTACGCGAATGGATAGAATAAGGAATGAGTACATTAGAGGAAGTCTGAAAGTGGCGCCGGTGACTGAAAAGATGCGTGGAAATAGGTTGTCGTGGTATGGGCATGTGATGCGGAGGAATGAGGAAAATGTCGTGAGGAAAGTTTTGAGTGTGAATGTGGATGGGTATAAGGGTAGAGGAAGACCAAAGAAACGGTGGATGGACTGTGTGAAAAATGATATGGCAAGAAAAGAGGTATCTCATGAGATGACAAGTAATAGAGAGGTATGGAAGAAGAAGACGTACTGCGCCGACCCCAAATGAATTGGGATAAGGGCAAGAGAATGATGATGAGGAATCCAAGTAAAGCCAAGTCAGAGGCTCATGGGCGTCATAACATTCTGACACCAGAGTAAAGCACTAACTATACAAAAAGAAAGAAGAAGACAAATACATAGAGAAGAAGAAGACATATTTTTAGATTATGTTTTTGTACCCTTTCACATTGCTGTCCTTTTTAACCCAAAGGTTGACTGGTAGAGAATGCCTTGTGGCATTAACTCCGCTTATGTACCACTATTGTACATGAAGTTTAAATAAATAGTTAAATAAGAAGACTGATTTAATTTTTAATCCAATGAAGGAGTATCAGATTTTTGATTATTTTAAAATGCCTGTGCATTCTAATATATACCAGACCATCTGATAAAATATTCTGTACAGACGCGTGCATATGAAGCTACCCGAAACTGTAAAATTTTCCCAATCACCCTTGAACCTAATTATTTAACGATAAAGTTGAAAATGTTTTAAAGAAATTTGACAGATGGTTATACCTTCATGTGCTATCGTCTATAAATTCTGTCAGGTTGTTTCTAGAGTCGAGTTTCAGCAAAGTATTTACTGAAAGAGCCTTTTATACTTGTATGAATATTAAAATACACGTCTTACTTCTCAGTGGTGGTTACTTTCTTGTTTAGCGAACTAATGCATAACGTGAAGTACTTATTGCTTGAGTTTATAAACATTTTAAGTTGGATAATATTATTTAGAAGATCTTATGCTGGTTTTATTCACATTCATCTATAAAAATATCATCCTAGTGATCAAATCAATTATTTGGTTATGGGAGCTTCTTTTTCATTAGTTAGTACAGGTGGCCTACCTTGACGTCTTAAAACATTATTGTTTTACTCCTTTTCCAGTGTGGGAAAGAGATGGCGCTATACATCCTGTATAGGTCCATCTTTTTCCCACACTGGAATAAGAGTATAACAATACTGCTTTAAGACGTCATGGTAGGCCAGCAGGTTTAGAAAACTAGATTAATTCTTAATCGAACCTAAAATATGTTCTAAAATTCTATTGGAGGTATCTCATATGTCTTTCTATCAGTTTATTCAATTTTTGATAAGCCAAACAAATAAAATAAAATTGGTACACTCGGCTACACACCAAGCTATAAATTTCCAGTGTAAATGGTATCGCTATGTATAGATTTTCAATTCAATGAGGGATCCGCATAAATGGTTTGTATAGCTTGATTGGAAGCCATGCGTAAACATTTTGTTTATGCGGAAGACCAAGTAGAGTTCTCTTAAAACATTTAAAGGCTCTTACCCTCCGCATCGGAATCACTTATGATATGTGGCACCAGATTTAATTAGATTAAGAAAAAAGATGTCGGCGATCCGTCAACGTCTTATTACGCGTCACCTTCCTTGACAACTACTCGAGTCAATATGGCTACTCGCAACGACTTGACGTTCCGCCAGAGAGAATTGTAGACCGCTTTTCTCTCGTCTGTGGTCACAGTTTAGTTTGCAACGTGAATCATATGAAGCCTTTTTGCAAAGGCGCCGACACGGCCAGACTGACATACGACCATCCTCGGGCGTTATTGTATTCCTGGAACAAACAATGTCTAATCACCAAGACATCCGCTCTTCCATCCTGACAAACTATGACAAACATTACTCTCATCGTAACCAACTGTTTCAGAACAAAAGAAAGCGTGCGTTCTTTCGATCACTCATGGACCAGACGGCATTTTTCTCCTAACAAGAAAGCGCATCTCCTTTCAACCACTCATGGACCGGTCAGCACCTTTCCCCCAGCAAGAAAACGTGTGTCCTTTCGACCACTCATGCACCGGACGGCACCTTTCCCCCAGCAAGAAAGCGTGTGTCCTTTCGACCACTCATGGCCCGGACGGCACCTTTCCCTAAACAGTTAACACCTGGTCCGGACTAGTGCATCCCTTCAACCAACCCGTAATGGATCTGGCCCGGACGACACTCTCCTTTCGGCCATACCAACGTTTGAACCGGACAACTGCGTCCCCTCGACCAACGTCATCACAAAAACATCATAAGCCGGGTACCTGCGTCCCTTCGATCATCGTAAAGCATAAACCGGACAACAGTGACATTTCGACTAAACACACTTTCTTTTCGACTGAAACATGTGGACCAGACAAGCGCGTAACTCCAGATGTCAAAGAACTTTTACAAATTACGCCTCAGCATCTAATAATTCCTGAACTTATTGGCCGACAACCTATTTTATCAAAATATCGCCTATTTTAATGGTACGATCTCCATCGTGCATTTTAAATCATAACCTCCGATGCCAGTAAGGTTTACTGATTATAATGTCACCCATAAACCAATTAAACTAGCCATGTTTAAGCAATAAGCCAGATGACCTACTTATCGAAAAGAAAAGAAACGGTCTCACCCGATGAAGTGAGGGTACCCTCGTGATGATTTGTGCTCGCAGGTTTGGACGCTTTCCTTGTAGCTTGAAAAATTCATTGGTTATGTTCCTCACTTGGCTTTACTTTCGTGGAGGGCGCGATTCTTTATCCCAATTCTGATAAAGGCTCTTACCCGCCGCATCGGAATCACTTATGACATGTGGCACCAGATTTAATTAGATTAAGAAAACAGACGTCGGCGATCCGCCAACGTCTTGTTACGCGCCACCTTCCTTGACAACTACTCGAGTCAATATGGCTACTCGCAACAACTTGACGTTCCGCCAGAGAGAATTGTAGACCGCTTCTCTCTCGTCTGTGGTCACAGTTTAGTTTGCAACGTGAATCATATGAAGCCTTTTTGCAAAGGCGCCGACAAATTTATAACAAGAAATCTCACAGTACAAAGAAACTATACTAACGCATTTACTGAACTATAGGATCTCAAATATTGTTAATATCACCAATACACTGTTACCCAGTCTCTTAGCCCTGCCCTTTGACAGCCGTGGGTAAAGTTGAGCGAGAGTACGACGGTGTAAGTTGCTCACAGTTTCACTGAGTTCAGTTGCACTCAGTTGTGGAGGAGTGCCCCTGAACTAAACTGTAGCCGCAACAGTCGAGATTTAGATGTAATTTAGACCGTCTGAAGTGGTGTAGGTACTTTGGTTTGAATATTAGTAGATAAATAGTTGAGGTTGTGGTTTATAAGATATACTTACTTTGAAATAGATCAATGTCCGCTGTCTACAAGGTAAAAGTGTCTTTTAGTACACATAATTATAGGATAGTTTTAAGGCCAAAAGAGCTCTGATCAAATTTTAGTAACTTTTTTTCTTTCCATCTGTATATGGGAAAAGGTTTTCCAACTATGTTGCGGTCGGCCTCCAGTCTTACCACTCAGATACCAACATTTTATAAGGAACCACTTGGTAAGATTGGTAATCAGTTTTTAGGCATCTGACTAGGTACGTGTAACGACTGTCAAAGTACAAGAAATGTCAACCGGGACCAACAGCTTAATGTTCTTTCCCGAGGCACGGAGGGAATTCGGTATTTAATGGATGGTCACCCATCCACAAACTGACCTCGAGACGCACTGCCTAACCTTTAAGATCGACACGTGCGGTTGTTATTGCTTAGCCTCATCCGTCCAGCTCCTTAGATTTATGTATCGAGAAAATCTTACTCGAAAATAAACGCATTTACGTTTTCTTTGCATACTGTTTTTAAATAGCCGCTCTAATGCGGACCGGTAGAAGATTTATGCTCACTACGACATTATTAAGTACTCAAAGTACTTAGTTGCGAGCAAAAAGGATTGCCATCGATATGGTTATTAAGTAGAGAAGTGTTTTTCCTTTAGAAGCCAGATCGAGAACGTCTAGACCTTACCTGGGGAGTATTAACTTGAAACTATCCTCGTAATGTGTTGTATTACAAAGTTGCAAGAACTTTACATGAAACATGATTGCAGACTGAAACTTGGTAAAATGCTTCCACATTGAAAGAACTTAGTTTTGGTTACTCAGTCGTAGCGAATATAGTGACGACCGCTCATAGTTTCGACGCGAAATATTACGAGAAGGGAACTTTGTTCGTGTCACAATATCTTACGTGCGAAGCAGTTTTGTATGGAGGATAGAGGAGGGGGGGGGGGACTAATTGATTTTAGCTTGTTATAGTAACTTTGGACGGGCAATATTTTTACCGATATTATATTAAGGAAGTGCCGATATTCTGGGACCGCTGCGGTACGATATTGATTATGTTTTCGATGTGACGTATGTCATTAAATCTGCCTGGCTCTGAATCTCCTCTATCGTCTCCTCATCGTCTAATCTGCTTCCAACCTAATAACTACTGATTGCCTTGTAACACTGCATATACTGATGTTAATACGATGTTGACGGTACGGTTGGCGCAGTGGTTGAGCGATCGACTGCTGCACTGCGTGTCGCGGGTTCGATCCCCGCACGGAACAAATATTTGTATGGCCTACAGATAGTTTTTCCGGGTCTGGCTGTTTGTTTATGTGAGTTTAAATGTTTGTAAACGCACCCACGATTCAGGAGAAATTCATACGTGGGGCAAATTAAAAAAAAAAAAACTAATAATTATTTTTGCTTCTCTTTGCTACGAAATTGCAAAATGTCCGCAATAAATAACTTCATAGTACCTAAACAAAAACAATGGGTACCCAAAGAGCACTTGATAATTGAAATCCCAGCAAAAATCACAATAATATCATTCCACAATAGGTACTTATGAGTCCACAACAGTTACTCCGAACTTCCTCTATCCGAAGTGTACCTCAGTTGGAACACAAAGCAGGGAAAAGCCAATTATCGATGGAAGCCGGTCCTTAGCTGCGAATTTTGGAATGCGGTACCGAAGTAAATGAAAATATACGACTTCTTGTTAGTGTTGGCTGTTCGTTCCGACTTGGATACAACGGATTTTACTGGATTTGGTTTAGATATCGACAATGCACGATGGTACTTTGAGGTTTATTGTGTGCCAAGTTTGTATTCACCTATTTGTTTGTTACTGGGATGTTCCAATTTGGTGGTTTGTCTGAATTTTATAGATATTATTTAATAAACAAGTTAAAACATTGCCTACATTTTGCGCGCAGTCTGGTAAAAATAGATGCCAAGCATTTGACGGGTTTATAATTATTTTAAATGTTTTATCATAATGTTCACGCCCATTTTAGTAAAGGTTTGTAACACAAAAGAGTTGGTTGCGGAAGAGCTGATTAACTGTAAAAAGTATAGGTCAGATTTATAGGAAGTCTTATGAATGAGTAGTACAATGGAGTACCGATACCATTAAAAAATACTTTATTGTCTTTTAAAAATCCCGCTGACAAAAATTACGTTTTGTTCTTTACAATTTTTACTACTAAATAAAAAAGGAACCAAAGAGTCATAAGGTCTCCGTTTAATTAAGAATTAAATAAAAAATAAAAGGCACCGACTTTCCTCTCGGCCCACCGCAGAGGCTATAAAAGTCGCCGGGTAGAATTGGGTCATTACAGCGCAACTAATTAGCTTGCAATCTGCACTACTTAACTGCTATTGGAGCCTTTATGTTTATTATATATGTGTTTAATAAGCTTTATTTTTATTTTCACGAGTAAAGAACAGTTTTAACATTATTAAAAAAACAAATACTTTGATTAAGTTTTTTTTTAGATTTATATAATTCGTAGGTACACAAGCTTTAATATGATGGTCTAAATTAGATTTATTTTTTGTTCCATATCTATTCTGGTTTATATTTTTTTTCTTAATATTGGCCCATCATCATCAACTTCCTGCCCTTTTCCCCTCTTGTTTGGGGTCGGCACAACATGTCTTTTTACTCCATTCTCCTCTGTCATTCGTCATGCTATCATTTACTCCTTTTCCTTCATATCATTTTTCACACAATCCATCCATCTTTTCGTTCTTCCTCTCCCCCCTTTCATCTATTCTGTAACAGGCGCCACTTTCAAACTTCCTCTTATATACTCATTTCTAACTTTATCCATTTTAGTCACTCCACACATCCATCTCAATCTCATCTCTGCTGCATGCAATCTTTTTTTATCCACCTTCTTCACTGTCCAGCATTCCGATCCATACAGTACGATAGGTCGTACTGTATGGATATTTTTATGACTTGTATATTTTCCCCTTTAACTTGAGAGGCATCCGTGGGTCGCAATTTGTTCCAGTGACTTGTCGCCATTTCATCCATCCTGAATTGATCCGGTGCGTTACGTCCCTGTCTAGATCGCCATCTCCTTGGACAAGCCACCCGAGATACCGAAAATCGGAGCAGATCGGTATGGGCGTTCCGGCAAGGGCTATAGGCACAGGACTGGAGAGACCGCTGATATCACAAAATAAGTATTCTGTTTTGGTTCTATAACTTAGTTTCAGGCCAGTCTCCAGTCTTTGCCACCACACCTCCAATCTGCTCTGACTTCTAGGCTACTCTCGGCAACTAGCACATTGTCGTCAGCAAATAGCAAACACCAGGGAGCCTCTGCCTGAATGTCCGATGTAAGAGTGTCCATTATCACCAGCACGCGTAGCATGACCACTGTAGAAACGAGTTTTGTCTACGGAAGAATCGACAATGACAATGTGTCAGTTTGTCGATTCTTCCGTCGACATAGCCCGTTTCTACGGCGGTCATGCTACCCGTGCTAGAAGAGGTCAGGTCTTAGAGCCGACCCTTGGTGCAAGCCAACTGTAGACCGTACTTGGGTTCTACATCGAATGTACATCGCTCGGACCAACTGCACATACTTCCCAGGCACACCTTTCTTCTTAAGACTGCACCGAGCGAACAAGGCGCGCGGAGAATAGGCATTTACTGCAGCGCGCTAGTAGTGTGCGTGGGCACGCACACAATGACAAGTTCGCTCGAGGCCCGCTCGCAGTTGCACGACAATAGTTGTAACTTAGGATTTTTGAAATTTGAGTCGTTGTGTTGAGTGACTTGTAAAGACGAATATTGATTATTTAGATGGTTTTATGTTGGTACAAAAATCCCAAAATTAAATATAATTCATAAAAATAGTCTATATCTATTATAAAAAATAACATTTGCTTTTACTATAGTAATACATTTTCAGTTCCCTTACTATTCATAGGATTGCGATGAAATTTCGGCGTTGTGAATTGCACTCCCGGCAATTTTACTGGGTCAGTAGGTAGGCTAGGTGAGTAGGGTAGATAGGTAGGTAGGTACTTATGGTAGTAATAAAACCAGTCTGTAATAAAAAATCTATAATTACCTAATGCAATACCTTGCTTATTTTAGCAATTTACGAAAACATACAAAAAACACTGGGAAATGTAGTATGTATATTCTTATTGATCAGAAGCTCATTTAATGTTTTTAAAAGAATAATCAAAACAACTTAGCACTATTTATTTTAAATAACGAACCGCAAAATCAACACAATTACAAAACACCGTTATACACCGAAATAATTTTAAATTCTACGAAAACGTCCGTCGCATCCGAACTTCCGAGCCAAAGTGAACGGCGAACGCGCTCCGAGAGCGCACCGCTTATCCGTTGCCCCCACCACTCGCTGCGTCACCACGATCGTGCGATATCCCTGCCCTTTCGGCTGACGAATCCTATAAGACGGCCGTTCCTGACAGCTGAACGACCTCGTCAGCTTGGCTGTCTGGCATCTCTTACTGCATTGGTCCCTCTTCTACAGATAAGTTCTGCGCCTGGTCTTCACCGGGTTGGTCCTCATTGGTAGCCTCGTCATCTAAAACATAGAGCCAAGACTTGAATGAGGTATTCTGAAAGTGTGAACTTTTAATTGCCTATTGTAGCAAAATTACTAGCAATTGTACCAAAATAGGCAGTAGTTGGTAAATTGTATCACCAATGAAAGAGTTCCGGACCTCAATCATTACTGAAACAACTACAACATCGCCTGGCAACCACTATCGGGGTTCCAGTTGGCCAAATGTCGAGGCCATTGCCACAATGTCGGGGCAAACGGTAGCCAAATGTCGAGGCTATAAAAACAAAATTGCCACAATGTCGGGGCAAATAAGTAGCCAAATGTCGAGGCTATAAAAGAAAATTGCCACAATGTCGGGGCACATAGGTAGCCAAATGTCGAGGCTATGAAACAAAATTGCCACAATGTCGGGGCAAATAAGTAGCCAAATGTCGAGGCTATGAAACAAAATTGCCACAATGTCGGGGCAAATAGAGGTAGCCAAATGTCGAGGCTATAAAAAGAAAATTGCCACAATGTCGGGGCAAATAGGTAGCCAAATGTCGAGGCTATAAAAACAAAATTGCCACAATGTCGGGGCAAATAAGTAGCCAAATGTCGAGGCTATAAAAGAAAATTGCCACAATGTCGGGGCACATAGGTAGCCAAATGTCGAGGCTATGAAACAAAATTGCCACAATGTCGGGGCAAATAGAGGTAGCCAAATGTCGAGGCTATAAAAACGAAATTGCCACAATGTCGGGGCAAACAGTCACAATGTCGGGACTGTGAGTAATAACGTTGCTACGCTTCACACGCCTCCGGAGTCCACTCACCACGCCACTGAACCATGTGTTCTGCGGCAGCCCGAGTCTTCTTTTCGTGCGAGCCAGCCATTAGCTCAAGCTCGTGTCGGTGATGCGGTAGCGCTTGCATGACCTTATAGGGGCCGCGCATTCCGGAGTCCAGCTTCCCAGTGCTTTGAGATCCCTTGCTAACAAACACAAAGCAGCGGCTCACAGCAAAATTTTCAGAAAGCTACTCAAATGCCCTCTGTCTCCTCAATGTAAGGAGCGCTTTTCGGTTAGGATGAGAGCCGTTCAGCGCGATGTCTCGCACCAAGAATCTCAGGACTGGAATGGAGCCTTCAACACCAGTCAGCAACTGAATGAAAAAAAAATGACGCAATTTAAGCTCCGTAGTTTTATACATTCCAATATGATCGTGGTCATCGTGAAAAGCTCTTAACAAACTAAGTCTATGACCTTCAAGAATATAATAAAACAAAGAAGGCGAGAATCCTCACCAGTAGCCTCATACTTATTGTAGAACAAATATTTTTTAATTAAACACCGGCTCGGCCGTACCTGACCATGTCCAATAAGTCGACCAAGGTATTCGAGCTCTGTGTCCAAAAACGTACACTTTTTTAGGTTTACTGAAAATCCCGCGCCAGTTAGTGTTTTTAACACCTTGCGCAAAATTTTCGGCCTTCACTGACAGAATTGGACATGAAAAGCACATCATCTATGAAAACCAACATTTTTCCAGTAGCCATTAGTTGCTTCAGAGTTTTGGAGATGACTCTCTGATAAACGATAAGAGCATTAGCGAGCCCATAAGGCATCATTAAGTATTCGTAATGCCCTTCAGGCGTTACGAATGCTGTTTTACTAATGGAGTCATCATCCTTCATTGGCAGCTGATGGAAACCTGTGGCCATGTCAAGACTTGTGAAATATTTATAACTACCCAGCCTGTCAATGTGGTCGTCAATCAGTGGTAACGGAAATCGCTCTTTAATTGTGAAAGCGTCCTTTTTCTTCACAAGAATGATATGACTCGCGTAATCGGACTGCGACTCGCGGATCACGCCTTTATTTAACCGATCATTTATTATCTCGCGAACGCGGCGTTATTCATCTGCTGAGAGTTTATAAGACTGATAGTTAATACGAATATCACTGGTGTCAACTGTAGATGTCGCTGTCGCAGTGGTAAAAGTATCGGGAAATTCATTTAGCAGAGCCAACAAACACTCTTTTTCATCACCAGCCAAAGGCGTTTTTATCTTAGCGAACTCTACAGTTGACACATATATATCACGACCGTAATCAAGCGTTGAGAGTTGTTTGTTCGAATTCGTATTCATCACGTCATACAGCACAGTGGCCATATCTACTTCACGCGGACACAATGACCAAATAAGCCTTAAAATTGGTCCACGTTTGGTCATTGGTCACCCAGCCGTTGAGCCACATTTTAGCATCACCACGTAAACAACCACCAATGCGTCCCAGGCATTCACAATCGCCCCAGTGGCTTAATTCGCGACCCTTATCTACCTCCGCACACCACACGTCAAAGTCATGTACACTGGGATCGAAATTCGAAATATAGTAATGGTTCGATCTTACTTGAATCAGGGATGAAAGTGCACCCACAATCCTGTCCGCAGCGTCAGCGTCAGCGTCGCGCGATACCTCGAGGGCGGTGGTCCCCGTAGCACATGTTTCCATAATGGCAACAGGTTCCTCGGTTGCCGCCGATCCCGGCGCCGGCGTGTAGCTTCTCGTGCACGGATGCGACGTGATTGGAGTAGACGTCTGTATCGCCTTTGGGGCCAACCATTGCTTTAAGGCGTTCAACCGATCAAGCACTTCATTTAAAGGGTTGCGGCGAGGGCTGTCCCGACGCCCATAAGAACGATCACGGCGCCTACGTGGACTTTAGCTGATCTATCGCAACAACGCCTTGAGGATCTGCTACGCTTTTCACGATGACGGTCTCGATGCTCCGAATGAACATCGCGACGGCTACGCGACTCATTACGACGGTGGTAGCGAGAATTACGCTTAGACAAATTTTCACGCGGCGTGCACTCGCGATCCAACATGATTAAATAGCAGTTAGCACAATAACGTAAACCACAAATAAACACACGTGATTGGAATTACTTTAAAACGAAACAGCAACATTATTTTTAAAACACACACTGTTTAAAAATACAAAATAGATGGCGAACGATCAAAGTCGCGTGTATTTTTTTTCAAACGTATCCCACTTCTGATCTTATTGATCAGAAGCTCATTTAATGTTTTTAAAAAGAATAATCAAAACAACTTAGCACTATTTATTTTAAATAACGAACCGCAAAATCAACACAATTACAAAACACCGTTATACACCGAAATAATTTTAAATTCTACGAAAACGTCCGTCGCATCCGAACTTCCGAGCCAAAGTGAACGGCGAACGCGCTCCGAGAGCGCACCGCTTATCCGTTGCCCCCACCACTCGCTGCGTCACCACGATCGTGCGATATCCCTGCCCTTTCGGCTGACGAATCCTATAAGAATATTCATTATTCGTGTAACGGAAAGGTGTGGTCAAAATGTAAAAAATTGCTGCTGCCCATTTAAATGAACAAAATTCTCCAGGTGAAAGGCAGTTCCCAAAAAGTAATTTTGATTTGCCATACAATGTTGTCATCAGCTGACAAATAATTGTGGCCCGGCGATACCATAAAAAACTGGAAAAGAGACAAGAAGGTTAATATCAATCTCATTTAAAATAATCGAACATTTGAGAAAAAGTTGCATCCTCCATCTTAGATTTTAAAATGAATGCCAGAATTGCCTTCTCCACCCCCAAAAAACCCATTACACGATACCCATATCGAATGATTGAGAGAAAGTTGCATCGGCCATCTTGGATTTTAAAATGAATGCCAGATTTGCAATCGCCACCCCTAAAAACCGATTACACGATACCCATAACGAATGATTGAGAGAAAGTTGCATCCGCCATCTTGGATTTTAAAATAAATGCCAGATTTGCAATCGCCACTCCTAAAAACCTATTACACGATACCCATATCGAATGTTTGAGAGAAAGTTGCATCCGCCATCTTGGATTTTAAAATGAATGCCACATTTGCAATCGCCACCCCTAAAAACCTATTACACGATACCCATATCGAATGTTTATGAAAAAGTTGCATCCGCCATCTTGGATTTTAAAATAAATGCCAGATTTGCAATCGCCACCCCTAAAAACCTATTACACGATACCCATAACGAATGATTGAGAGAAAGTTGCATCCGCCATTTTGGATTTTAAAATAAATGCCAGATTTGCAATCGCCACCCCTAAAAGACTATTACACGATACCCATATCGAATGTTTGAGAGAAAGTTGCATCCGCCATCTTGGATTTTAAAATGAATGCCAGATTTGCAATCGCCACCCATAAAAACCTATTACACGATACCCATATCGAAAATTTGAGAAAAAGTTTAAAAATAGATAACGTCCGCCGCATGTTAGGTAACAGAAAATAATATCACATAATAGAAATACCTACTTTTTATGAGAAAATGAGCGCCAACTTTTTTTACAAACAAATTTTTACTAAAACAAAATATTTAAAAAAAATTACATAAATGTGAATGAAGACTAATAATATTAGAAAAAATAGTTAAGTATGCATAATAAAGTCATACTCAAAAAACAAAAAGTATGACTTATCTTATTCAACGGTTTGCGGCAACGTATGTGTACACAATAGATCGCGAATTATCGTTTTCGGAGCGTCGCTCCACGATGAGACGTGACCACTCTCCGAGCTTCCGTGGACGACTGAATTTTCGACCGGTGTACGTTGAGTATGACAAAATATAGCGCGTCAATTAGAAAAAAAAAATAAAACTAAAATAACCAAGCGACATTTCAAAAATGTTAAAACAACAAATTGTAGTATGATTATAAGAGATTAATATGAATTGAAGTTTATGAAAATATTCAAGAGTTTACTATCAAAATTCAACGAAACACGAGCATGCTATTTTAAGATTTTTGTCCAACTTTACGTATTTTTATTTATTAAACTAATAGTAGATTATGCACCGAGGGGCTAAAGTTGTGTCTTATGTCACGGGCGTCATATTGAATCTCGAGCGCAATGAAGGATTCGGGATTTAACTCACGAGCAAAGCGAGGGAGTTAATACAAGAATCCTGAATGCAGCGAGGGATTCAAGCTAGCCCAAGGCAAAGACACCTTTAGCCCAGAGGAGGATACTCTACTTTTTACACCTACTGTGAGAAAATAATAGCCATAGTACGAAAAACAAAGTATTTATTAAATAAACAAAAAGTAAGAATAACTTATTTAGAACTAGTTAGTTATATGCACTTTAAATTAATAATTTAAAGTTTCAACATTCAAAGGTGTGAAAACTTTCGATTTCTTTGATTGGTGACTTTCCGATATTCTCTTTAAAAATGCTAATAGCTTAGCGTATGTCTTGATGTCTATATTGTGTTTCATGCTTATTGTTGACCTAAGCTTTGAATAAGTACACCATAGGCTACTTGACTTCTGAGTACAAGATAAATGCTGAAAATACACTAATAGAACTGGTTCCGAAATGGACTTGACGCCTTTCGTACTTTTCCATTTTTGGAAATTGTCGTAGGCTTTTATATAAGTTTCCTTTGACTTTTCCGGCAGTAAATCATTGGAAATATTATTAGCTTCGGTTGTAATGAATTTAGGAGTACAATCACTTTCATCACTCGACATTTTATAATACTTTGTTGATAAATTTAAAGTTTAAATGCCAAAAGTTCGCGCCTTTATTGCGTCTACCAATAAGTAGCCAAGACACGATCAATTCGATTTTCAAAAAAAAAGTCTCTTCTACGGTTTTGTCGTGTGTGTCTATTGATATCACTCTCATGGAAGTGGCGTTTGTGTAAACTAAGCTTTATACAGGGCTGGTAGAATGGTTTTGGATGATTGGCTGTATGAATTTTGAATTTAGAACGTCATTGGAGACGCTCGTGAAAATAGAGTATTTTTGATAAAATGTGATAAATCGACTGTAGTACAGAACGGTTTTATTATTTATTTATTAAATCACAAAATCCACAGCAATCTTTGCGCAGTTTACTTAAAATAAATTAACTAATGTTTCAGCCAATTACTATTACGGTATTACGGCGCGGTACGGTATTTGTTATTTTTAATGCCAGTTTTAATGTGAATCCATTACTTTAAAAAAAATGGTTCGTAGTTATCTAATTATTCTTATAATTTTTGTCTTCGAAAACATGGCAACGATATGAAGAAGCAGTTGTTATGATTTTGTAGGAAATCGAGAATATCATCCACGTGTAGTAAGGGTATCGAGAATAGCTTTCCTCTTTCTGGCACCAAAGGGTGTTTGTTAGTACTATACTGCCAATTTAGCTGAGCATGTGAGATTCCAAATTCAAATCACATTATTGACCAGCGGGTCATAATGAAATCCAGTACAACATTATTGACCGGCTGTGCCCCCGGCCACTAATGACTCACTTTAGGTTAAGGTTGCTTGACATATAATTTGACATTTTCGAGCAGGTGGTGTGAAAACAATATTTTTTATTTTTGCCAACAACAATCGTTAGCACATTCACTCTGGTGTTCATTACATATTTTCTTATGGTAATTTTCGTAATATTATTGCTTATAATCCCTTTAACTGTGACGACCGTTTTGGATTATTTTGCTCTGCGCCCTCTTAAGAGCCCACCACAAAATACTTAAATATTATACTAAACTATAAAAAAATAAACAAAAAACAGTAAACTTCATGTCCTTTGTGAAAAATTAAGATCAATATTTTATTCGGAACTTTATTTTCCGCGAGTAAATTATGTCGCTCAAGAACACGGTGGCCGCGCACAGCTGCTTACAAAGTTAAGAATAACGATACTACAGTTTTGGCGGGAAACTTTTGCATAAACCTGCACTTAGCGCCCCGACGACCAACTTCACTGTTAAATAATAATCTTTAATGGACTTTTGGTCATTCCACTTTATTGTTATTATTTTTTTTCAAGTACATGAAGGAAAGGACTTTCTGAAATTTTGATAGCATCTTTCGGCGCTGAAGTTTTAACGAGATTGAAATTTAGTAGGCTTTAAAAGAACGTCGTGAACTTGGGATTGTATTACGAAAAGATTTAAGAGAAGTGTTTTTTAATATCTATATCGTCGTGTTTTTTGATGAAAATTTATGGATTTGCGTGGCTTCTAGATATTTTCGGTATTATATTTTATAACGGTACATAAACTATTGAGAAAACCCTATATTATATAGAAACTAAAAGAAGCTGCTGTTATCTATAACATCGACTCTACAGGATTTAACAACTTAGTCCTCCTTTTATCCCAAAATATCCACTCACCATTCATTGGATGCAATCGCAATATTTATTTATTGACACATGTTTCCTTTGCAGATAATAAATCTAATAGGACAAAGTAACTTAAAATATACTTAACTATACCTTACATGCTACGCAGTACGTGGCCCTCAATATGACCCTCATTATGATATTCCCGGATGAATAACACTGTTCGCGTATGTTCACATTCATTGGACATTAGCAGCATAACTGGACCGTACTGTCAGCATGTGCCGTACTAAAACGGGCGAAATGCGTTCGAATCATCACGTCCTGCTAAATTGCGCCTAACTAGCTAAACAGTATTGCATGCGCAAATTCTGGAATCGTCAGTAATTTGTATTTCGAACGTGTTTGTCATGTATTATAGTGAATTTTGGATTTTTGTTTGTGTTTTTTTTTGTGTTTGTGCACTATTGAAGAATTGTTAGTGACTGATTGACTCATCGGAGTCATGCCATGAGCGTGAGACTCATTTAGCAGCATAGACCTGTCTATGATTCAGTACATGGGCATCGTCTTAGGGAAACCCCTCAATCATTCATTCCACTTGTTATAGTATAAGTAAATGGCTGGCCTCAGTTTATTTGCATACACAACGACGACGCTGCTGCAGCCTTCTTGATGTAATATTGGTAACTTAATTATTTTCATGACAACTTCCACCCTGAAAACATGGCGTACACTGTCAGTGGTTACTAAGCAATAGTAACAGATAAGGTACTGATGAGTAAATATATTTTATTACTATAGCTAGCCCGTATTATCCCACTGCTGGGCAAATGCCTCCCTCCATTCCTTCCAACGGTTACGATTCTGTGCTGTTTTTTTTTCCAATACTGAAGGAAAACATTCAGTTCGTCCCGCCATCTCCTTCGTGGTCTGCCGCGACCCCGTGTCACTGTTTCAGGGCACCAATCCTGATCTTTGCGGGCTCACAGCTCGTTCGGCATGCGACAGACATGTCAGCCCAGTCCCATTTAAGTTGGGCAGCCTTTTGAGCCACGTCAATAAGTTGCGTTTTGGAGCGCAGTGTGGTGTTTCGAACATGATCTGTTAATTTAACACCTAAAATACTGCGCTCCATAGCACGTTGGCAAACCTTGAGTTTGGACTTTTGGATGTTAGTCAAAGACCAAGTCTGTGCACCGTAGGTCAAGATGGGGAGAATACACATCTAGATACATTTAGTAGGCATAAATCCATAACTATACTGACTACCTTGTTATCCTAGTTATGACTGTCTCGTTGGTCTAGTGGACGCAATCGCGACCACTGAGCATGAGGTCACATCAGGAATTTCTCAGTAGCAATCACGGCGTCTGGATCAGTGCCCGGTTGATGGCAATAGGCTATCCCCCTATTACATGGGACTTAAACATTACTTGAGAAATGTGGGTTTACTATTAGGTACATACACCTCTGCCCTTCGGGAATTAGAGGCGTGATGTTTAGTTGTGGTACTGATGAGTAGGCATATTCAGTTGACAGAAATCCATAATAATATAATATAATTGCTCGCCCAGCTAAAACATATGGAATACTCGCAGTAGCAGCATTAGCAGCATCATCATCATCAGCTTTTAATGTTCCCACTGCTGGGACACAGGGCTCCTCTCTATGAGAGGGAGTGGCCTTTAATCCACCACGCGGGCCCAGTGCGGGTATGTAGATGTCACATGTCTTCGAATTTTTAGTTCTAGAACATGCCGATTTCCTCACGATGTGTGTTTTGAGAGCTGCGGTGATGAAATAAATTACACAAAGTAAGCATTAGCATATCGTTCTAATATTTCCAAAAAAACCTAACCATCTTACGGATAAAAATAAGTAAGTGATAAGGCAAAATAATTTCAACTACTCACGCTGCGAATGAGAATCTTTCACACCCGCATTGAAAGTAGATGGTGAGGTAGCGATCCTGAAGGCTATGTATCTACTAAAATTCGCTGACAAGGCCGTATACATTGTCTACGGAGAGCGGGTGGAATTCCGGGAATATTGCCTTCAAATTGAACCCCCGGTAGCCTAGATGTTTTAGTCTATGGTATGTAGCCTGAAAGTGTTGTTATCGGTATATTAAAACGGCTTATTGAAATAAAATGATTTTAGTAAGGCAAAGTTGCCGTTGTTTTCTTTAAAAGGGCGGCTTACGTGTGGAAGAAATACTAGCTGATTTGCTAGCTTAGTGTTAATAGAAATAAAAATGTATTAAGTAGGTTTAAACTTAAACAATAAAACCTGTTTGTTTCATTTCATCGGCTTTTACCGAAATTCATTAAAAATGTATTCTGTGGAATTATAAACGTGTATTAAGAGTGATGCGTTAAATAATGTGTCAGAAGTTTCACTAGGTTCAGGTAGTAGAATAGAGCTGCACTTAATTAGTTTTGGCATAAGTAAAACAAGAGAGGTTCCATAACATTACATTTAAAATACTTAAAAGAAGACCTCTACAATGTATCTATAATAAAAACCTGTTGATTACGAAATAAACTTTATTTATTATTATTTATTTGTACTCTAGCCTTATCTATTTACGTAATTATTTATAGTAGCATTGCAAATAATTTGGCTAGAGTTTGCTCAGATAATTTATAATACTCTGTTACAGTACTTTCACAAGTTATTATGTCTTGTGACTGGGACTGTAGCTTCGCGTTCTTTTTTTTTTGTTCTTTGACTTTCAAAAGTGCCTTTAATGGTCTAATTGAAATAAATGCTTTGAGTTTGAGTTTAATTGATAAGTCGTTTATGTGTTAAATACTACTACGTGGGTTTTACATACATTACGACAAGAGTCAGTAGTTTCTTTCAAGCGAGTACCGTGGCGTCATGGTGACTCGTATAGTATGACCACTTTAAGTGTCCAGTTCAAGGTGCCGTTGCTTGTCAAGAAAATTTGCAACAGTATGTGAAACTTGGTACATTTATTTTAGTTCTGTGTTTTACCGCATGCACTGATAAGTTGGTTGAACTGTAGCGAGCTCTAACTTAAGCAACTTCTTTCTTTTGTTTTTTTTTTTTCGCAGTCACTGTCACAACCCGTATGTCGCTTGACCCTGCAGATCACAGTTGAACCTGCAGTTACAACTGAGTTACTATTAAGCCATGTACGCTGCGCCCATTTTCTAACCAAACATGTTTTCCTAGCAACAAACATTTTGTTAGGCCACGCGCCCTTTATGTTAACAAATCATGTCATGTTATTATAACACGATAACATGGTGCAACGGACGTGGCTTAAAACTAAAAACCGCAGCCACGCACTCTCTCAGGACACGTCGCTATGTGTGATTTTCCTTAGCCCCCATGATGGGACCATACAAAGTTAACCAATCCAAGGGGCGCTAAATAGGCCTGGCCCGGGTCTGGCTGTTTGTATATGTTAGTTTAAATGTGTGTAAACGCACCCACAATACAGGAGAAATTTCTAGTGCGAGACAAGGTTTTTTTTTTAATAAAAAAAAATAGACCTCTTGGTACAAGCAGATGAGATACGCACAGAAAGTGATTAACAAGGCGGTCCCCCGACGCAACGACTCTTGAATTAAAATATTCTAGTTATATTAAATGTGAAGCGACAATATTTAGAAAAGTATTTTTTTCATTTTAAAAGCCGGTTAGCGTCGAGGGTTTTTTTGGATTATTTTTTATTTTTATTTAACGTGAATATTAATATATAGTAATAGTATAAGAATAGCTAGTGCTGTGTAAATTCGACGGGGGTAGAACGAGCGTGTTTTTGAATCGTGAACCTTCTATTACCTTTCTGCTTTGTACCAGGGGATGCGTCGCCATTCAACTTTGTTTGTAGTTCCCCTTCCTCCATCAGCGTAGATTGACAGCATTGATGTCTCCTGCTACCGGGATGCGTTGTTTAATGATATTGCTTCGTTTGTCATGGTATTATGATGTTACTTATTAATTCTTCTTTGTTAATACGTTGAATATCTTCTATTCAAATATAGTAGTTCTGTGATTGGTTTGATAATTGATTGCGGGACTATGCCATGTCGATTAAGCGATTCACATAAAAATATCTTGCTTAGAGAATTAAAGATGCTCAAACAATTATAAGAAACTTCTCCCGTTGACGGGCGAAACGGGCGAAATCAGAGTTTTACTGTGCAAGAAGTCACCGGTCAGAGATAGTTTCCAAAATATCTAACAATTTCAAAACAACACACGGAGGCATTTTTAATAACGTATTTACTTTATGTTTATTTACAAAACAGTTTTTCAAACACTATTCATCATATTTTTGTAAACATGTGTTTCGTATCTCATACAAAAACATAAAAATGAATGTTTTCAATAACTGGCGAAATGTAAATATGAAAGGATATTCTTCAGTAACATTCGGTGTTATATCAGGTGAAATGTAATATCTGTGAATACGGAAAACGCATTAGCAGAATTAATGTTCTGCTTTTCAACTTTGTTCGCCATTCTGGGGCAAATCGGGGCTCTTCCAATGGATTGAATGAGGAATCGATAATCTTGAGGGACCTCGTAATACCTACTTATTTAGATGGAGCAGGGAACGGATTGATATCAGCAGTATTTAACCCAACTGTTTTTGGGGAAGCTAAAATGATGAAAACGTTCAAAGTATGTAACGTTTTATGTGGTATAATGTCTTTATTTAAATATTGATACCTACTCTAATGAATTTGGAAAGCTTCTAACTTCTATTTTTAAAAAAAGTAATAATAAACCAATAATCAAACCTCTTTTAATAAATTTTGCATGCAAACACTATTTAAAAAAAAGAACGTTTTTTTTTTTTCGAATTTATTGTTTCTTGTGGCTTATTGTCAAACATATTAATTAAGAGAATTAATTCGTTTTAAAATAAAAGTTATTTTATTTTTATTTTATCAAGGAAAATGTTGGTAAGCAATTGATAACTTTGGAAAATAAACATAAGTGTTAAAAGAAAGAACTGATTTCAATCATGTAAAAGCAACCGTAGACAAAATATACAATTTACATGATTGGACATGTAAATTGTATATCTTGGTTATGGTTGCTTTTTAATCTGTGCAGGGATAGGGAAAATGTTTTGAGTTTTGCGCGGTTTTGTAGGTTTAGCGGGTAAACCTAAATGTAAATTATTGAAAATGAATGGAAAAATGTTTATCAGTAGTGTTAGCTAGTAGTTGAAAATATGTTATTTTAAGAATTGTTTCACTCAAAAAGTTTCACCAACATCAAAAATCAGGTAAGACATTGTGGGAATGTACTTGTATCTCTCGGGTCCCGGCACAAGGTGGTAGTAGGAACAGTGGGTTTTTCGTCGGTTAGAGTCCCATATAACCTTCCACTCTAGAATTTCCCCACTCAAAAAAGAAAAAACCGGCCAAGTGCGAGTCGGACTCGCGCACGAAGGGTTCCGTACCATTATTTATAAAAACGAGCAAAAAAAACCACTTTTTTTGTATGTTTAAAATAGATTAAAATAAATATTTAACAACAAATACTAAAAACAGATTAAAATAAATATTTAAGGGAGCCCTTAAATATTTATTTTAATCTGTTTTTAGTATTTGTTGTTATAGCATCAATAGAAATACACAATCTGTAGAAATTTCAACTCGCTAACTATCACGGTTCATGAGATACAGCCTGGTGACAGACGGACGGACGGACGGACGGATGGACGGACGGACGGACAGCGAAGTCTCAGTAATAGGGTCCCGTTTGACCCTTTGGGTACGGAACCCTAAAAAAAGATAGAAGACGATGATGAATGAGATAAATAAATCAGATAATTTTTTAAAACCTTGTAATAAAAATGTAAAGCTTTAAATGGCACATTAATGTCAATAAGAGACTTTCTGAGCAATAAACAGGTAATCTTTCGTTTAACTTGGTCCAATAAATTAATGCACGAAGCGAAAATGGCCATCATCGTCCTCGAACACTTTTAATAGAATTAATCTATTTTAGCAAAGGCTTTACTAGACGCCGTTTATTTCGGACTCATTTGAATATTGTAATTAAATGTTTATTAAGAAAAGTTGCGGCCCTTAGTAACCTTGGCATTTTATACTGTTATAATGAAAATGTATGTTTTCTTATGTCTTGATTCATAATGGCGGGGTTGCCATCCTTTTTGTACTGATTTTACCTTTCAGGGAGATACATTTTTTAATTCCTTTATGACTAGGTATGCTCTTACATAAATAATTTATTGACATAAACTTATTTTGGTTTCAGAAGGTAATCTTCTTCTTTCTTTTTATTATGTTAGTGCTTGGTGTCTGACTTTTTGTGCCGCCCATGGGTTCGCTTTCAGCCCAAGGGTTCTTTTCTTCTTGTTATGCCCTCAGACTTGACTTTAAATGCAGAAGAGAAATATCATTCAGGCATGCTGGTTTGATTTCCTTACGATGTTTTCCTTTACCGAAGTATGATAATTATACAATACGCACATTCGTCTTGGGTTCGAAATTGAGACGAATGACTTCACAGTCCAACGGTCACACCACTCGTGCTTGTGTTGTGAAGTTAATCAATTAGTCTTCGCCTTATAATAGGTTTCAAAATGACAAATATTTAACATTCATGAGAAATTCGCATTAAAAATAAACCAAAATACCCAAAACCCATTAGAAACTAAAGCACGAAACCCGCAATTTTCTTATACGTATATCCACATTCCACATTTACCATCACATTGCAACCCCGAAGCGGTTTGGACCAGTAATAACCGGTATGAGCCGATTTGAATGCAACTGATCCCGCTGCCCGTTTGCAATTAAATGTTTCCATTTCAATGGCGAACTGAAATAAGACAAACCCTGAATGGCTTTCAAAGTGGTCATGGGGAATATTTTCCATTATGTGGTTTAAGTGACAAGAGCTGGGTATAGGCACTGTAATTATCAAGTCTAAATATAGCAAACCAGCCAGTAAATATAGGTAAATTAAGGGGTACAGGTATACGGTAACAATTACGAGAATTGTCACAAACTTGTTGGCAATGATTTGCGGAAGACGTATTACGCAGCCACAGTCAATTTGCTGGTTAACTACATTATTATCCAATCCGATTCATTTACATAGTTATAACACGTTTCTGGTTTATCACTACTCATCATCTTCCTGCCCTTGTCCCATTTTCTTTGGGGTCGGCTCAACACGTCTTTTTCATCCATTCTCCTCTGTCATTCGTCATGCTATCATTTACTCCTTTTTCCTTCATATCATTTTTCACACAATCCATCCATCTTTTCTTTGGTCTTCCTCTCCCTCTCCATCCATCCACTTTCAAATTCATCACTCTTTTAGTCACATGTGGTCCATCCCTCATCACATGTCCATACCAAGACAGACGACTCCCTTTCATCTTTTCTACTACTACTACCGAACGTATTTTTTTTTAATATTAGTTTTAAATGATTCATTTTCAGTATCGAGATGAGATTACAGTAAAATAATGTTTGTTTGTTTACCAAGTTACGAAATAAATTTTTTTCGGTACTGACTGCACTTAATAGTAATCATTGTAATGTGGTCACTCTACAATGCTGAAATTCAGCAGTAATTTGTGCTGTCCACCACTAGTAAACATGTTGATTGCGCACGCCGAATTCCCAGAGTAGTGCGATGACATCACAATTTAATTGTGATACTAGCAAAATCTGCAATCAATAAATCAACGATTTTATTTATTACCTTGTTTTTCCAACTTTTATGAACATTTCCACAGCAGAAGTTATTACACTTAGTATAATCAACTTTTATATTTGCCCTTTGTTAATTTTACGACTGTTTTCGACAGAATAATAATATTATTCCTTGAAATTAATTTTGGAAATCAAAGTAACGGCCTCAATAGAGTTGACGAGTTGTGAAACATAAATTCATTACTTACTAATTACGTATTCAAACTATTCAGTTGAAGCAGATTGACCGCGACGGCGGTCCAATTTCGTACATAAAATCAAACTTAAGTCGCTATTAAGTTGAGTAGAGAAGCGTATCAGTTGGGAGCAGTCGAGTACTCGAGTTGAGGTCGGGTTTCAAGTCGCTAGCGCGCCAGTCCGCGTGCGAACGCTGTCCGAGCAACACGTGTTCATTCTCTTACCACTTTTGGAGGGAAAACTTCGAACGATAGCCCGGAAAATGCATGATTAAAAAATGTGAAAATAAAATGACTTTGGAACTGCAGTGTGCTTTGTAAGGCATGTGGATTTTTTGAGTGCGTTAAAACCATGACTTAGATGGATAGTTTGAACAGTGGTGTTCAGTGATTGCGGAAATAATGAAAGGTTTGTTTGAACTTTAATCATAGTTACTGATATTTTTAGCTTAGTAAGTTATTTTAAATTTAATTATGGAGGATAATAGTTAATTTACAAATCTATATGTATTTAGTTTTCTTTTTTTACGCAATTTTAGTGACATAAAAGTATTTAAAACATAAAAGTAAAAGTATAAAAACGTTATGTCAAAAAGATATGTGGGTAGGTAATCCATCTTGGACTACCCACACTTTTTGCCAAAATTATTAAAATACATGCAAAAGTCTCAGGAGTGCTAAACTAAACTTTTCGCTTCTTACTTTGCAGTTTTACATAATTTGAAAGCTTTCAAGAATAGCGTGAATCCCTAGAGTAAATCTATATAACATTCGTTTTTGGTTGATCTTTAGAATCTTGGAGCAAGGAATTTGACTGAACTAAAATGGAACATGTCCCACTTACTATATTGTTTAATTTAACTTTTATCTTACGGCACAGTGGAGTAATACAAAGCTATATTGTGAGTGATATTTATTTGCTTGTACGCTTTTTAGTTCCAAATTCAAGTAGCTTTTAGTTGGACAGTCCGAGGTTATTGTCATTCCTTATGGTACTGGCTACAAGGGACAGGCAGATCCTAAGTACTGGGTTATAAACAACTCTTCTAAACTTGGAAATAGAAATGAAAGACTAACCACGTCACTACCCTACACTACTCGTCGACTATTAGTGTGCTGACAACCATAACTCGAGAATTATTTGTTAATTGTGACTGTAACTTTGTCTTAGGTGTTTACTTAATTGTGACTGTAACTTGATTCTAAGGTGACTAATTCTGCCCGTGACTTTTTCACGGATTAACAGCATAATATAATAAGCAAATCAAGTAATAAATAAGTTTCCAAATGGCCAGACACAAAGTAAAAATTATCTTAGTTTGCGTTTCCCCATAACACCAGCAGCGGCAGCGCGTAAACTAAAAATCTCAATTTAAAAGCTGAGCAATGTTCTCAGCAAGTGGGTCGCACCCGGCACTAAATAAATCGTCAGCTACGATAGACATTCACGCGGTCTGATTTATGTTATGACCCACTATGAACGACACCGATGCTAAATCTTAAAAAAAAAAACGTACGAAATTAACATATTTTTATGGTAGCATAGGTACTAAGAAGAGGTGTAGTGATGCTGAACTACGTTTTCATATGATTTTATTATGTACTTTTTTTTATTTATGACTTTATTTTCAGGAAACGAAGCCCCATAGATTCATTACACAAAATATCTTATAAGTACAAAAATAAACGAATGCATAAATGTGCATTTAGTGTGTGTTATGATATGCCACGACCTGCATGTTATATCAGCTAGATTTATTTTTCCATCCAGTCCAGTTCTTTCTGGATCTTTTGACTTTCAAACTTTTTGATTCTAAACTTCGTGCTATTACTGGGAACATCTTTACAAAATCCACATACGATACATAAAATACATAATATAAACTGTACAGCTAGCACAATCAAATTATCATCCTAATTTTTAGTCTCTATCGATAAAAAGGGCAGTGCAATTTACTACATAGAAAACTGCTGACTCCGCGCTTTTTATACAAAGCGTTCTCTTCTAAAGTTTTAAATCGCAACTCGGCGTTCGATCCGGAGTTGATTCGTTTTGCCTCACTTTTGATGGATTATGCTCAGACCTCGAGCCACGTAGATGCAGAATGTTAAAACGCGCCAAAGGAAATTAAAACTAACTTTTTGAAACAAACATTTTCGTAACTGTTTTCGTATTTCTGGCAGGTTTGTAATTATGATTTATGTAACGTTGGAAGTTAGTCAATTAATTGTAATAAGAGTTCGTTATTTTGGGATTGTTTATTTCTTAGTAACTCTCTGATAAATGGGTTTAAACAAAACACTTTGAAGGACGGCAGTTGTCTTCTTATATCACTACTAGGTGTTATTCTCTAAACAACATTATTTCAACATCTCAAAGTTGTCGAGATAGAAATCAGCCGTTGTTTACTTCAAAGATGAGTGAGTCCACCTTGGAATTAGTTATGTGCGGTCAGTTGGACTTTTAAATCGCTTTTCTATTTGATTTCGCCCATAAAATATGTAGGTTTTATTTGACAAGAATCTTCTAGTACTTACTCGTTTGAAGTCTACTGGAAGTTTCTTTAACAATTTAGTATCTATTTTTATGATAAAACCAGCATTTGCCCGCGACCCTCGTCCGCGTCAAAGTATTATGATAATAATACTTCCCTATTTGAATATAATTTGTTAACGATTTCAAGGGTTTAACTTATTTCTAAAATAATAGTAGTACTCAAGTTACTCCATATAACATCAGCCAGCAAAAGTCCCGTCAAAATCGGTCTAACCGTTTCGGAAATTAGACGGAACAGACAGACAAAAATAAAACATTATTTGTTATAAGTACAGAATATACTTACTTAAGCATTCAGTAAAAAGCTGTTGTTTAGAAATTACAAACAGACACAAATTTATTTATTTGTATAGGGGTATAGATAGATTATTGTGGGAATGATATGATGTCAATAAACTTTTTTAAACAAAAGTATACCTAAATTAAAATATTTAATTTAGAAATACTTGCCTTCAAAAAGAGAAGACATAAAACCGACCAGCTTAAAAATAATCCGACTCACGATTTAAGAATTACGCGCTTCGTAATTTGTCATTTTGACTTAGCCCGTCCCTCTTCGCCAGCCACTCTGAGCTTCGTCCTTGCATTTCATAGTTACTTTATCTTTCTCGGAATCAGATCTTACCGATATTTACCTACCTTTTTATGAATAGCATGTAACAGCATGCTTTTCTATTTATTTATTCTAACAAGTCAAATCCATTGAAGAAAGTTTTTAAAAATTAGGTTTTAAATCGTACGTTTTCCCGATAAATCTGTGCTGAATTTTAGAAACATTGACGCTTTTGTGAAATCTGTCCCAAAAGTTTTCTAACAAACAGAGGTTCTAAATGGTTACTACACACATACTCGTACCTACCATGTATGTACCGTATTTGTTTTTCATACATACATACTAAATCTAAATTATATTTCCTACAGAATACACGCTGCCATGGATGCTCATCACCGTGGCAGTACTAGATGTGGTGGGCGCAAGCGACAAGCGGCCGCGGTTCGTCACAGAGCCCCCCGCGCGCGTCCTATGGCCCGCTACACGCGGCGCACACGCATTGTGTCGGGCGACCGGCCATCCGCCCCCGGACGTGCATTGGGTCACCGCTGAAGGGCAACTTCTTACTACTATACCAGGATTGAGGTAAGATTTGACTGCTTTTACCTGCTTCCGGGAGGACGAAAATCGTGAAGAAATTTAAGTCGTTGGATATAATGTTGACATAATGGATACTTATGACTAAGGTCCAAAAGATTTCGGTCTACACACATTAGATTAATCAGAGATACAAAACTATCATGTCACTAAATTACTTAAGTTTTCTATAGTTACCATGCACTGCAAAAAATGTAATAGTGTAAAGTCAAGGCGTCCAAATTCAATGGTGGCCGAACTTGCAGTACACTTGCTACAATTCACGTAGCCGGTTGCTACGAGTCTTGTACCCAGGTGCTACGAGTTTCGTAGCCATGGAGTAAGAGAGTTTTTTCTGATATGTTTGAATGTGTGTCATTGAAAAGAGGGCGCTGTTGGTATCTTTTTAAAATAATTGCTGTAAAATTAGACGTTATTTACGATTAAAAGTACCATGCACCCCTATACCTGTGATAATTGAAAGCACATAAGAGAAATAATAGTTTTACCGACAGATTAATATTTGATATTACAATTTCTTTATTGCTAACCCCAACAAGCAAAAACTATAAATCAATCGCAATAAAATTGTCCTTTTTGTATTCATATTGCCAATTCGCCGATTGAACAATCCGTTGCACATTGGACTATTACATTTTTAACACGCCAAAGCATTTTAGTCCGTATGACGCACGCAATGGTTTTCCATTAAAATTGTTCGACCCAAACTCCCAATTATCGTTTTATTCGGTATTAGATATAATGCAGGAAATAGTAATGTGAATACGGATAAATAATAATAATTATGTAGGCAGTACCACGATATTAACATAATTATGTATTACTTTACGCAAAGTACATTATATGTAATCAAAATTATAATTTTCGGTAAATTTGTGATTCAAAATAAACCTATGATTGTAATAAATTTTCAGCTATATTTTCTATTTACCCAGTCTTTTCTGTTAAGATTACGAGCACTACTTAGTGCTAAACATTTTTCTGCTTGTTCCATTTTATATTACCAGATACGTAGGTAGTATTTGTGAGAAAACCAAAATGACTTCAAAAGATATCACAGAAAGATACACTTAAAATCCTCAATACTTTCTCTAAACGCTATATTGTATGTAGTTTTACGGCGCTCTCTGTTCTCAGTAGTTCACGACTGATCTTCTGATCGGTCTTTAGATAGCTTCGGGATTGGGTGTTAGTGGAGTACACCAACTGTAGGCGAAAGTCGGCGACGGCTCCATTAAATAAACTACTCCAACTTCACCTATATTTTACAAGAAAGCGATACCGGAGTGAGCAAGTTAATATTTACTGCGAGCACCCCAGGCGAATGCCTTCGCTACGCTTAGAAACCCGCGGACCTACTAGTTGAATATTAGTCTTGAATTTATCTGAGATATTAATTATGGAACTCGCTAGCTAAGTGAGCAGTTCCTGGTAGTTTGGAAGATGATGCATTAAATATCTGTAGCTCCTTCTGAACCGACTCCTACGAGCTTAACGATAAACATCATGAATTAAGAGTAACGGTACGACTAGATAAGGCATCCATTCTTATATTATTCGTATTTTAAAACAAATCCTGGTTAGTAGATAAAATAATTCATGTATTTTTCACCTCGCAGCAAAAAAAGAAAATACTGCTGTATTTAATTAAGAGAAAGTGAAGAGCGTTGCTTCCGCAAAATAAAACATCATCCCTAAAAGCTTATGACAAAGTTGTGTCAATTAATCTCGACTGAAATTTCACAAGAAAAATGTATCTACATTAAGCAAGCACCGGGTGTCCCGAAGTTTTTGCTTCTTGAGTGTCTAATGACTAACGGCAAGCGACTCGACGAGTTTTGTATTTTTAATAAGCCCTTGTGTAAGTGTGCCGGCGACTTCGCAAACTTTACTGAAGAGACATTTAAAAGTCTGTAGTGAAAGTTCCTTAACATTTTACTTAATACTTTAAAGTTATTTTGAAAGTGCATTACCGCAGCAAGGATTGTAATGGATTGGTCATTAACTATAATTGATTATTTTCTCAATGAGTTGTTATTTTTTCTTCTCTCATCTCTTCATTACATTCCTTTATAAAATCTTTGAAAACACTTACCGAGTTTGATCTCCAATAAAAATAATAGCCGCTGTAATTATTGTTAACGAAATGTACACACAAACGCTAAACGTTCGGACATCAAAATGTATCTAGCATTCATTTTATGTCCATCTTCTCGAGTATCACATAAAACTAATCCAATACCCAATCAATGTTTTATATGGCGGCTACTTTATCACGCACTAACAACACAGTCACAAAATGATGTGTGGGGTAACTAATTCGTAGTTTCCCTGCGGGGTGCCAGTAATAAATTGGCTGAGTTTCCGATCAGAGTCCGTTAAGGGTAAGTTGTGAAGCGAAGACGTGTGAGAAACCTACCTATGTGTTGAGTTGAAAACTTTGCCGATCTCCGATACACTTCCAAGGCGCAATTACTAAAGTCTTCAGTGTTCGCTAACTTCACGCTTTGCCAAAATTCGCAACATGAGAACGTTGATGTACTCGTCTCGGTTCGTGAAAATACCAGTAGTAATTGGAATAACATTGGTAAACGATCTTGTAACTTTCGTAAAACATATTTATATGATTTTATTGGTGGTTACGCTTTTATATACAGTCATCGCTTCAGTCATCTTTCTCATCGTAATGTGCAATTCTGCACGCGTAAGGAAATGTATTTTCACTTTGTATAGAAAATTAATCCCTATAATGAATAAATCCCATATCTTCCCGTGGGTTTCGTAAGAGGCGACTAAGGGACTTGCCAGAGAATGGGCAGCAGCGTTCTCTGTGCTTTTTGTAACAACCGTACTGCGATCGCCAACCCGCCTGCCAAGCGTGGCGATTATGGCAAAACCCCCAAAAATGTCAATGTCTGTCAAGTGACTTGGGGAAGGCCTATGTCCAGCAGTGGACGTCTTTTGGGCTGAAATGATGAAAATGATGAATGATAGAAAATTATATTTTATCTTTATTCGTCTTGTAGGTAGATATATGTAGAAGAATACGCGACTAAATATTTTATAACATATCTTCTCCGATTTTAATACTTTTATATTTAGCTGTTATTTTCAGTTTTGTTGACGACACACACATACCTAATAATTTACAAGCAAACTCCTCATTTCGACAGTTGTTAGTTACATGACGTGCTACGTGTTACATTGCATCAGCTCAGAAGCAAGAAAAGTTCACCCTGCATGGAGCTCGGCGAAAGTAGCGACAAAGTATTGAATAAAATGGACTTCGTACTATGTTACAAGTTTAACCTATTGTGAGGGGCGTATGCAACTTTACCATCTCGGGGATTATGTTCTTTTCTCGCAAGTTTTCTTGATGTTGGACGATTGGTATATTTTTGTAATATACGTAGAGCTAGATAGAAGGATCATTAGTCCATAAAGGATTTTAGATGGTAAAGTGGAATGGTAAACAGGTTGAGTAATTGTTAATGTAATAGAAAACATATCACGTAATGTCGTTAAAACTGATTTAATTTTTAATACAATTCCTTCCTCGGCAAGTTAAATAGGCCACTTATTCTTCAGAAACGTAACAAGACGACAGTTCGGTGTAACGTGCAAGTAAGTCTCAATTGCCATACACTCCACTCCCGGCGACGGCAAAGTGCGCATGAAACAAACGATTATGGTGACACTTGACTTATAGCGAGCGAGCAGCGATAAATGGCCACGGCACGTTCACACGCCACCATATTTTTTCAACGATACCGAGCGCACGCGTTTCAAGTAACATTCTTATATCGTAAAAAGACTATTTGTTCAAAAGAAATCTTGGAAAATCCTCACCGTCGACTCCCACCCTGGATAAATGAACTCATTTTAAGCTCGGTTAAACATTCGCCAGGGGTTGGTTTAGTATAAAGTATCAGTTAATACTTTAGGTGCCAGTCCCGATTGTTTGAACGCTAATGGAATCTATTGTTACCGCGCTGATAGTGGCTAGACAAGAGGGATCTCGTTTAACGTGATTCGACATTCCATTATCGGCGTGATTATATTTGGTCCCTTGACAACAGAGGGGATATATTCACAAAGCATTAAGGTTTGTCCTCTAGCGGCATTAAAATCCCTAAGAATAATAGTCTGTTTGAAATGACACAATGTCGAGGCAAAGTTTTCGCATACTGAGCGGGGGTGGCAAGTTACCGTCACCAAGTAGCGAGTAACTGAACTAAACCTTGTGCACCGCTCCACGAAGACATAAGGATCGTTTTCTATATTCTGTTCGGCAAAATAAACGTAGTTTGGGTTAGTTACGTATCACGTCCAACTCGTGTCAGCAGTAAGTAGTAACAAGGTGTTGTTTACTCTCGTCTAGTGGAAACTTTGGACATCTCACCTGTGAACTTACTTTAAGGTTTATTTGTGAAGATAGCTCAACTGTGTGTGTTCGCGGTTAACAGACTTAACATTACCTAATGAAACTTGTCGGTTTGTAAGTATGAACATATCACGTAGTATTTTCCTGGTTGCGTATAATTTCCGCTTACGTTTTAAAAAAAATGTTAAAGTGGATAAAAAATTACGCGATAGTAAAATACATTTTTTTTGCGTAGAGTTACTTAGCTCGCTGTTCAGAAAGATTCCAAGGCCTTGCTAAGGGTCTGTTTTCATCTTCTATAGTGATAGAGTACAACAAATAAAAAAAAAAAAACACACATAGCCCCAAGTCAGCTCTACATAATTAACTACACTAAAATCCACGTTAACATTTTCCGCATCACAAAAGTTAAGATTAACTTGAACAAAATGATTAAAAAGTAACTTCCTCCTGTCTTTCCAAATCCTCCCAAAACTGAGCGAAAATAACCAAAACATTGGAGTAGAAAATTAGATTTCCATATCAATATGTAGGTAGACAAAGTTGTATAGAATGTTTGTGTCAGCGGAAAATTGGCAATGATCGAATATCGGAACGTCTGGAGATAACCTGTCAGGGTGACGACAGCATGATGACGGCAAAAGATTGAATATAATGGGACTCTTCATAGTTATGATTACGTAACCTACGTTCCGTAACGTTTTTATAACATATTTTTTTGAAATATATATAATGTCTATATTTTTTGGAAATCTTATAAGTACGCATTTAGATACATAAAACTCGAATAATCACTGCTACTCAGAAAAGTTAAATTTATGTCAGTATCATCATCATCATCATCTGCCTAGCCTTTTCCCAAACTATCTTGGGGTCGGCTTCCAGCCTAACCGGATGCAGCTGAGTACCAGTATTTTACATGAAGCGACTACCTATCTGACCTTCACAACTCAGTAACTGGGTAATACGATACAGTATAACACTACAAACTACACACACACAAACTACAACACTAAAAATATCACAGTCATTAAAATCCAGTTTATTTATATTTTCTGTCTGAAATGAAACAAGGAAAAATTAGCAGCAGTGGAAATAATTTATAATATGAAAGAATTTATCGTGTCTGGTTTTTATCTTATAACATTTTTATTTCGACTAACTTCACTGTAATACCCTGGAGTCGAGTTTTGCAGAACTTACAAGTCCTTGTTTTCAAATAATTATGCAGTCGATTCTAAATATTATATCCAAAATTGCAAATAGATGAACTGATAAGTTGTTTTATTTTGTTTAGTAAGCATATCTAAAGTTGTTACAATAATTAGTTGACTAGTAGGTCTTCATCCTACTCTCCTCTTTCACCTGACACCAGCGAAACTCAACACGAGAACTATGTTGTTTCCTTCTTTTCATTCTGTGTCAAGAAACAACCGATAGAAGAAATACTTAACTTTAATTAATATGATTGAGTCGCGACTGTGAGTCGGGAAAGTAATTTGTTCTTGTACATTACCCTCGGTTTTACCGCCTATCGTTACAACGAGTCACAAATTAAGTTACTATGAAGTTTGTGACTCCCGTAAATGAAGTAACTGGCAGACCGGCTAAGAATACTGACGATCCTTGTGCGTTTAAAGGAATTATTTTTGATTGATTATGGCTGTGTTGATGTTGAGTTATTTTTGTTACTTGCCTTATAAAATACATAGTAATGTATGTTTAATTAGACTTAAAACCTCTCTTTCTTTTCTCTTGACTCTCGACTTGTACTACTCTTATATTGTCAGTGACAACTTCTATCTGTGTCCTATAGCTGAAAGTTTTCTACCTCAAAAGGAAAAAAACGGAACCCTTATAGGATCACTTTGTTGTCAGTCCGTCTGTCCGTCTGTCTGTCTGTCAAGACTCTTTTTTTCAGGAACGCGTGGAGGTGTCAAGCTGGAATTTATATCAAATACTCAAGTCTACTATCCCTTGGAGCTGTGAAAAAACTTCTAAGCCAACGCAATCAAAAGATACAGCCGTTTATGTCGCATATTTCCGCAAATTTTCGACACTCGCAAGGGAATCAAAACCTACAGGGTACTTCCCGTGAACTCAGAATCTTGAAATTTGGTACGAAGCAACGCCTTATAGCACAGATTATGTAAAAATTTCAAAAACCGTAAATTTTTAGTTAAATCATATAAAAATATTTTTAATAATTCTTGTACGGAACCCTCGGTGTGCGAGTCCGACTCGCACTTGGCCGGTTTTTTTATTAATAAATTATAAAAAAAACTGCTCTGTGTGGTGTCGGACGTAAAGAATAGCACCATCCCATATCTTCCCGTGGGTGTAGTAAGAGGCGACTAAGAGATTTGCCAGAGAATGGGCAGCAGCTTTCTCTGTGTTTTTGTAACAACCGTACTGCGATTGCCAACCCGCCTGCCAAGCGTGGCGATTATGGCAAAACCCCCCAAAATATCAATGTGACACTTGGGGGAGGCCTATGTCCAGCAGTGGATGTCTTGGGCTGAAATGATGATGATGAAAAAAAAACAAACTATAATATTCAAACTAATCCATATCTTACGTACGTATGCGGACTTAACTATGTGTAAGTCCGTCTATTATCCGTTGCTCAATCTAAAGGATGAAACAATTTGCATAGCGTTTTGTTATACCGTGACTTGGGCTACTCGTATAACATCTACTCGTATGACTAAAAGTTTTCCATGTTATACTTTTTATATCGGTAGTTTGATCCATGGGAAAATTTAGGAAAACACGGGCGGATCCAAAGTAAAAGCTTGTAAGTTTTATGAGCGTGATAGTTTTAAAGATTTGTTACATACCTTCCAACCTAGTCTTGTTGCTTGTTTTTTTTGTGTCAATGGAACTTAAATGGTTTCTCACTAGTCTCCATGCTCTGTCGCTTTAAGAGCTTAAGTTGGCGGGGCAAAAAAATTGGTCGCATATGTGAATAGACTTTGCACCTACTACGTATGTGTACATAATCATGTTATCTATGCCTAATACTATGCTCTGAACTATAAACAAAAAACAAAAACACAGAACGTGACTTAAAATCGTGCCTCAGCTAGTTAAATATAATTCTTTTAACAGTGTTCCATCTTATCCTTATTCTTCAAGGAAATTCTAATATTATTCAAAATCTTTGTTTTCTTTTGGAGTGACAGAAGGGAACAGTATTCTTAGAAGTAAATAATTAAATATTTTTCATTCTTATTTCAAAGAAAAACTCGGGCTCAATCTTTGAACTTCAAGATTTCCTAATCACAGGAATAAGTATTTTCCTGAAGATTTTTTTACAGCTTATTCCGTCTTAGTTCCAAAAGTATTAAAAGGTTCAAAATTAACGATAATTTCATACATGGTCTGAAAAAGTTCGTACTTAACAAAATGGCTGTATGTCTACATCTTTACGGCAGGCGATTACCGTCATAACGTACTTTTATACGAGCCAAGTTACATGGCAGTCGGCTGTTCGGAACCGATACGGCCCCGGTTAAAGTTTTGACGTGTCGTAAACGAGGCTGTTACCTCGTGACAAATGAATGGAAATAAAATCTTATGATGAAATTCGTCTAAGTATTTTTTTTAAAACGTAACTGTGATGCATAGGTAAGGTGTTCAGGCAACGATTTATACTTTGAAATACCATCGGCGGGGAAAGTTCCATACTCATTTTCCTCGTTCCAAAGTGCTTTGCTCGTGGAACTTTGATGAACGAGCACAATCAATCAAATCAATTCAATGAGGAAGCTTCCTAATAAGAGCCGCTTAGGTCAGTCTTTAGGTTAAGCCGTGCTTACGTAGGTTGATCCGTGGATAGGTGACCAGCCATTTCATACCGAGTTTCCTCCGTGCCTCGGAAGCACGTTATGCAGTTGGTCCCGGCTGTCCTTGATGTTCTTGATCTTTGTCAGTCATTACAGGTAGTCAGTGCCCCGAAAGTCTTGACAGCCAGTATTATCAAGTAGCCAATACTAACTGGGTTCTGGAGGTCAGATAGGCAGTCGCTCCACTTAAAATACTGGTATTCAGCTAAATCCGGTTAGACTGGAAACCGACCCCAACATAGTTGGGAAAAGGCTAGGCAGATGATGATCAAAGTTCCTTGCTAAAGCTGGAACTACATGACTTTAGGAATATGTGTTGATATACAGCCAAACAATCACCTGATATATCGTCACACCTGTATTTCCCGAAGGGTTAGGCCTCTGCCTAACCCTTCCCTGCCTAGCCTCTGCATGGCAGAGGTGAACCAGTAGGTACACCCACATTGCGCCAGTTGTGTTAAGCCATATCTAATAGGGAAGCGACCCTAATTGCTATTGATCTTTTAAAAGAGTAACCATGGAGTTTCTTGCCGGTTCTTCTCCATAGGAAACGACCAACCCGAACCGTGCCTCTTCTGTTGACGTTTTATAAGTGCCCATGTAGGCCTATGTAAAATAAAATATTTTGATTTTGATTTTTGATTTTGATTTAACGTGGCATAAATCCCGAGAGCTAAGAGCTAGCATAAGATGTTAATTAAAATTATGTATAAGCTCATAATTATAGTAAGTAATTACTATACTTGTAGTATTATGCCCGTTTACACTAACTCTAAAGGACACATAAACGTATGCCTAAATATGATTGCATTATCTGAATTTCGATTCATCGTCTTTACATCATCATCATCTGCCTAGCCTTTTCCCAAACTATCTTGGGGTCGGCTTCCAGTCTAACCGGATGCAGCTGAGTACCAGTATTTTACATGAAGCGACTGCCTATCTGACCTCCACAACCCAGTAACTGTGTAATACGATACCCTTTGGTAAGACTGGATGTCAGACTTTTAGCTTCTGACTACTCGTAACGACTGTCAAAGATCTACAAATGACAGCCGGGACCAACGGCTTAACGTGCTTTCCGAGGCACGGAGGAAACTCGATCGTCTTTACATATTATATTATAAAAATTCAATTAAAAAATTTAAAAACCCCCGACTCACCTGGGGTCCGCTTTGTTCTGTGCTTGTATTAAGACTCGTACGAAGTCGCGGGCAGCAGCTAGTCTATACTTTATATTATAAAGAGGTAACATTGGTTTGTGTGTAGGGGGTAATATTCGGAAATTCTGATCCCATTCCGAAAATTTTTTCACTAACGGAAAGCTACTTTATCCCCGAGTGCCAGTGCCAGGGCCAGTGTTCCGCGTACTTTTCTGTTCAAGGTACATCTAGAAATCAAAAAATTTGGAGGTTCGCCATAAATAAAAAATCTATAGCGTGTTTTGCAGCTGTTTAATTAAATATTCAAAATCAAAATCAAAAGTCATTTAATCAAATTAGGCTGATAATCAGCACTTTTTGAACGTCAAAATTACAAGAGACAGTCCTCCAAAACGTCCGCCCTTCGCCACTTCTTAGTGTTTTAGCTGGGAAGAAGAAGTGGCGGAACAAACTCCCCAGCAACACGTCTGTCTGTTAGGTTAGAAGAACCAGATTCTACACAATAGTGTTCAAGTTCATATAAACAAAAAATCTAATTAATGTCACATGTCAGCTAGCACAACCCAATAATAAAATATAAAAAAAAAACAAGAATTATTAAAGCCTCCAGACATAAAGGGCGTGCCCGCTTACACGTGCATACAGACGAAAAATAATAAATAAAAATAAAGTAATAAAAAATAATAAAAAAGGATAATAAAAAAAAAGTAGAAAATCTATGCATGAAGTTATGTAACATATTAGTAAGCTAGTTTGGAGAAAGAACATAAACATTGTCTTGACATTATCCTCCCGTCTGTCTATTTAATTTTAAGACATAATTGTAGTTTTCCGAGGCACATCAATTAATGACGACGGACCACCAGTGTGCCGCGGCACACACAAAGGGCTAAGAAGGAACATGTATGGGTTTTAGTCAGTCAAGTCTGACACTCCCTTCCACTCCGCCCAGAGCGGGAGAAGTCATTTGATGATTTCCCACCCGAAAAAAAAAGGCTATATTTGAAACGTTCCAGTAGTGGGTTAATTTCAGTACATAACGGGAGCGAAGCCGCGAGCAAAAGCTAGTATCTTATAAAAGTCTCAAATATTTAGTGAAATTGTACAGACAGCGTCAGTATGTGCTAACCCCTCAACACTCCGGCCGAGTAGGCCGGGGTGGTAACTATTTAATGGAGCTATGTGTACCGTCTCCCGAGCTATTATTCAATAACATATTCCGAAACGTTTCTTGTCTATCCTATTTCCTCGTTGAGCAGCCATAGGTATAATCGAACGTCAATCATCTTGGCAAATGTTTGAAGCTGTACGTAGCCTTCCATTATCAATTTATGTCGTACATTTTCGAATATATATAATATCATCTTTGATCGTGCATTATACACAGATATATATTATTAGATTATAATATTATTACACAAATTTTAAGTAAGTCACATGACTTACTTAAAATGTTAACCTTTACAAAGTTATCGGCAAGTGATGTATGTACCGGCAAGACATTCTACAATGTTTTTATCATATATTTGAAAAAAAAGGTTTTTCTCTCTTCTATGGACTAAGTTTGCAGATGCAATTTGAGATCTTTGTTTGATTAATAAAAAAGTATAATTTATTTTAAAGTCACAGCTCGCGAAGGAGGTCGTGGCTAAACAAAAAGTCGTTCGGGTCGATCTTTCCGTTAAGCCGTGCTTACCTAGGTTGGTTCGTGGATGGGTGACCATTCATTAAATACCGAGTTCCCTCTGAACCTCAGAAATCACGTTAAGCCGTTGCTCCCGGCTGACATCGGTCTGGATCTTTGACAGTCTTACAGGTTATCAGTTGCCCGAAAGTCTGACAAACAGTCTTACCAAGCGGTATCGTATTACCCAGTAATAACTGGGTTTCGGTGGTCAGATAGGCAGTCGCTCCAACATAGTTTGGATAAGGCTATGCAGATGATGATGATCAATTCATTTTAAAGTAATTGGTCCACCACTTGATTAATAATGAAATTTAAACTTAATTATTTTAATACAGCAGTGCAGCGACTACGGCTTTTATAAGTTTCTAATTAAAAACCGCCTCTGAGTGTCATAGCAGTCCATTTCCCTCAGTCAATTCCTTGCGGGAGCAATTATATTTTCTTCCATTTTATTAATTAACAAACGTCCTTAACAGAACATAAACCCCATTTACTCTTCGGAAACAGAACTGCATTGCCCACTCCGACTTCTTTGGTTCGATGTCATTCATTCATTAATTTCAGCACAAAAGACGTCCACTGTTGGACATAGGCCTCCCCCAAGTGTTGCCTCAGCAACATTTTGGGGGGTTTTGCCATAATCGCCACGCTTGGCAGGCGGGTTGGCGATCGCAGTACGGTTGTTACAAAAGCACAGAGAACGCTGCTGCCCATTCTCTGGCAACTCCCTTAGTCGCCTCTTACGATACCCACGGGAAGATATGGATGGTTCGATGTACCTATGAGTTATATTCAGTATATCGTGTTTCATTTTGCATAGGTACAATTACAGTTCATCAAAAGGGAACGAAGCTAATAGCTTAAATCGAGGGAAGCCTAACTATTAATGAAGATATCTATATAAATCTTTAGAGTTCACTAAACTCTGAGCTTATTTATTTTTTTGGGTATGTATACACACAACACATTGCAGAAAAAAAAAACAACATACAGACAAAAGAGCACAACGGTACCGCTTATTTTATTTAGAAATCTCTTCCAGCGGACCTGCGACAGGATAGATAGATAGATAGATAAGAAACGTAGACACGGTGTGTAACTCTCTGCCTGCATCTGTGTTTCCGAACGCTTATAACCCTAATCTCTTCAAAGTTAGAGTGAAAAGGCTTCTTCTGGGTAAGCTCGTACCATCGTCGACTTTGTCTCTGTCATCTCTGACCTAGACTTGAGTCAAGAGCAAACCCATCACAAATAAAAAACAAAAATCAAGCCTTACCTTAGCCTTACCTTAAATAAACATAATTAAATCAAAGATCTTGTATATTATATGATAAAACAAAAAAGTTTTTGCATTGGTAGGTCTTTGCAGTTTCGCTAGCTTAATTGGACCATGTTAATACATAACATCACGGCTATAATCCCCGAAGTGTAAGGCAGACGTGTACCTTATAGTGCACCCACATTTCGCTAGTTATGTTTAAGTCCCATGTAATAGGGGGGCGACCCTACCGCCATCAACCGGGCACAAATCCAGACTCCGTGGCTGATAAAAATAACCCTTTGTCCGATCTAGGAATCGAACACAGGACCTCATACTCAGTTGCGCTTGTGACTACTAGAACAACGAGGCAATACGATGACCCTGTAAATACGATGTTCATCATCAGCCTATAATGTTCCCACTGCAGGGACACAGGCCTCTTCTCTATGAGAGGGAGTGGGCTGTAATCCACCACGTTGGTCCAGTGCGGGTTGGTAGATGTCGCATGTCTTCGAAATTTTAGTTCTAGGACATGTCGGTTTCCTTACGATGTTTTCCTTCACTGTTTTAGAGAGCGGCGGTGATGAAATAAATTACACAAAGTAATGCGCCTGCTTGGGTTCGAACCCCACGGCTTACTGCTCGTAAGTCGGGGTTGCCACCACTGGGCTACCGCTGCTCTCAATACGATGTTAATAAATAATTATTTGTCCCTCCAGGCATGTGTTAAGTGATGGCAGACTAGTGGTCGGAGCCAGACGGTCGCTGATGGACGCTGGTAGCGGTGCCGGTGCGATGCTGAGGTGCCGGGCGTCCAACCGCGCAGGCACAGTTCTCTCTAGACCTGTCATGTTGCAACCCGGTGAGTTTTAACATCGTCATCATCATTCTCATCGTACAAGTTATTTTTTTTTGTTTTGCTAGCCAGCCTGTGTGTGCCACGATTGGGCAAAGGTATCTCCTTTCTCCTTCTAAACCTTTCTACCTCTTTTTTCTCTTTCCTTTCTTTCTTTTTGCCTTTCTTTTTTATATTGTGCGATTTCTGGTCAGTTTTGCCCCGCAAACGAGATCAGACCTTCACACCACCTTTGCCGCGGCCTACCTCGGCGGAATTACTACCACTTATTTGACGTCGGCGCAGCAAGTCTTTTTCTATATTTTTCTACTTGTCGGCATCTCGGTCGCCACTCCGTTCCTAGCCATATCGTCTTCCACACAGTCCATGTATTGACTCTTTAGTCTTCCCTTACTCTTTCATTTATCATGCCGTTTTATAACACGGCTTTTGTACAATCGGTTGGGAAACCTACTGAGTACAAATATATAATAATGTAGACCTACAGAGAAAATGTTCTAATAAAAGCCAACAAATTGTTAAAAGATGTACAAATTGTTAATTCTGATCGAGCTTACAAAATCATGTAGGCATTGTTAACCGGCTTGTACTCAGACGTGCTAGCCAAAACCCATTAATAAAAAGATATTTGTCCCACGTTGTAGAGATCCCAACTGATTACAAATATACCCAATTTGCAACTACTTGTGTATCTTTATTACCATAATTATAAAACGAAATTAGCCGGTTTCTGTCCTAACAAAGGTTATTTATTCAAACAAAGAGATTTATTCGAGGGTTGACCTCGTAAAGCAAAATTTGTAATGAATAAATAATTGGGATCCCAAAATATTAATTATTTTGATTATTGCTTCCACGTGCGGGCGGGTATCTACAATATAGCGTCTATCTCCATTATACGCAGAGGCCCTAATAGAAATTAAAAAAATTGTAAACAACAGACTTGTGTAATAAACAGATGTACGGTAAGAGGGCAAAACAAATTACAACTTCGAGTTGAGTTGGACCAATTAACTTTCCGTTACAGCGAGGGAAATATGAAATACAAATGAAAAACAGCCCACGGCTCCCGAGTTTTTTTTACACGGGAAAACTTTTAATTAAGGGATTAAAAATGACATTAGAGTGAGTTCGCAGCAACGTAACTTTCTCTTTGTTTTCAAAGTATCCGCGAGGCAGGCTCAAACACAGCACAAATTACGATTAGGTAAATAGATAAGCACAAAGCACTGCTGTTTTTCTCTATTAAGCCTTGTTAAAATCTTACCTCACCGCCCTTGAGGAATAAAGAAAGAAAAATAATCTACCAACTTAGTTTCGGAACATTCATTAAGAAAACGGAATGTCGGAAAGTTGGAGGCACTTTCCAGGGACGTTAGAAACAAAAGTGGGTTATTTATCAACAAATCTAATTAAGTATTAGTAATTATCTCTTTATTTATACTTACTTCGGTCTTTACAACTAAATGAAGATTTCGGTTTGGCCTACTAGTTTACTAAGCCTTTAGTGGAAAGATAACACGTAATCAATTTGTGGCCGTGTGGTTTAAACTGGTAACGTTATAATTACGGTATTGTAAATTAATGCTAAGATACCATGTAACCACTAGATATGGTTATTACTATTGAAACTCGGCTAAGTAAGCTTCAGTTTACTTAACCAAACTATGGAGAGAACTTCGTATATCAACTATAACAACTCAATACTAATTTACTATGCATAAGCTCCACTTTCTATTTCGTTACTTTCAGACCTTAATATTTGGTATTTGAAAAGATGAATATTTTTCACTCCAATTACTTTTTCCACCGAGGGAAAAGTTTTAATTAAAGATTGAGCGACATTATGTCCCTCATCTTGGAAAAATAACCTTGTTATAACGAAGCCGACGGTCTGTTATTGAAAACAATTTTGTTTCTGTAAGCCTAGCCTTCGTACTTTATGTTGTATTGTCTATAACTAGTGAAGTGTATTTAGACAATATACTTTAAAGTGGTATACAAGCTTCAGTACTCAAGAGATTGTTCTGTTGTTCTATAACTTATTATGTCTAATATTATTTTGACACATGAACGATGTATACTCCGGAGAATAATGAACAAAATTCGATTACTTGATCGTTTTGTTTCTCGTCATATTTTGAGGCACATTAATCAATTCAGACTGTCAGTTAAGACAACTCTGTAAACAAAGGTTCGAGTGCGTTCGCTCAGTGAACTTCGTTACGGAGCTTCGATACAATACGAACCCGAGTAAATATGGAACAACTAAGCCACGTTAACGAGTTCCACAATCGTCTATCGTAAGTGGTAGTAAGAACATCCCTTTCAAACTCATGAACTAGCTCTCAACTTACAGATTTTACTTACCATATTTTAATATTTTCCCCTACAATGAAGCTGGGTACAAAGAGAAAATTGAAAGGCAACAAATGGGGGCGCAGTAGAAGCTTATTCTCATTCAAATGAGTTTCTAAGAAAGTATTCGACACTTTGATATTGTGATATTTACTTATCTTGTTTCAGTTCTGCCATGTTTCTCATTTCATTGATAAGCTAATCTCACAGGAGTTAGGTCTACTGTTGTCGACGTAGTCATGTCAAAAATTCAAGATGATCTGACACAAGCATTAGTTTCAAAAGTTTGAACATATTCTGTAAAAGGGTACAGCATTTTACCTATTTAATTTTGCGTATCTATTGTATTATTCAGTAGTTTAATTTATTTCTACTTATACAAAAAGAAGACGTAAAAGAATTATACAAACGGCGAAACTTAAATATAGGTTGGAATCGACGGAGTCAAGCCTAAGACGGCTTCACAAACAAAGCCATGTCGGACGCAATTATTCCTTTATTTATTATTCCATCTCATTTTTTCATTCGTTATTTCTTTTGACAAGTTATGAAAGACTTAAGTTACGTATTATTAAAATGAACGGGAACTTTTATGATGAAGCGAATAAAATGAAAAAATATCCTATTCCCTTTTCCTTAGATAAATAATTGCAATAGTAGACAAAATACTGAGAAACCTAAATTAAAAACTTTTGTTCCTAATTTGTCTGATTTAAAGCAGACCGCAATCTGGAAATAAATAAAAGAACATTTTTAATATTCCTAAGGTAAAAGTATTGTGAATACGAGGTCCGTTTTTTTGTTCATTCCTTTACTACGTTTGAGTTACAAAGTTTCGTAGTAAATAGGTAGTCCATTACTATGGTGTATTTTTGTTTGGAAAAGTTTACGTTCGTAAAGAGGTACAGTTATTTTATTTAGCCGAAACACACAAACTTTACCGCTTTGTACAAAACGCAACTGGGGATTATTGAATAAGAGAGATGTTTGTTTCTTATTTGGTTACTTACTTTTGAATGAAATATGTTTATCTCCGTCTTATCGGTGCCTGCTGCAGACCAACAAACTACCAGACCGACTACTTGCAGTATTGTTTCTCCCTCTTCCTCTAATCCATCGAAAGGTTGTCTTGAAAAGATTGCTTTTAGGGTGTTACCACACCAGTCGATCGATCGTCGATTGGTGTGAAACTATCGATGGACGTCGACCAATACATTCTACCATCGATCGATGGCATCCATCGACGATTGATCGATTGGTTGGACCGATCGATTGGTGGTGGTCTTTAGCGATGAGACCGACCATTGTATCATCCGATTTAAGATGTTTTCTTTTTATGTGAATTAAACTTTTCGTTATTAGGAATATTTTATCTTCTATCTATGTGTGTAGTGGAAGATAGTGTCCTGTCCCACACTGCTCGTCAGCTGACTCCTGCCAAGATTGGCGGTTCCGTGGTGCTGAGATGTGAACTGTCACCACAAGTTGGCTTAGTGGACATCACGTGGCTGCAAGATGGACTGCCTCTGTCTTCTGGATATTTGAGTGGTGGTAAGATTAAATAGAACAATAAATTATAAACACGTAGGTTTTTTTTTTTAACTTTTCTGAAGAAGTCGCCATTAGTACATTGAAATAAGAACCTTAATGTCAAAATAAGAAGAACCCTAGAAAAAAATATATTCATATTTTTTTAACTAGGGTTTCTCGGCCCAGAGATATAGCGAGTGATATTTAATAACCAAATTAGACCTTTATTCTCTTGGTATATAAATGCAATCTTCTTAAATGAGATGAGACGTTTTCTTATAATACAGGGAAAATTAACTAAGACGGATGGAAAATTATTTACGATCAGATTTTGACCAACAGTATGATAGACTAGGACCTATTCCGTTCTCAAAACTATCCAGCAAATGGGGCGGAATAAATCCTCAGCTCACAATTTAAAATAGTGGCAATGATAGACATCGAATAATACTGAGTTTTTTTTCTATTATTATGAAATGACCATTCTTCACCAGAATATAGCTGGACTTTATTCTGGAGGTAGCATTATTTGTTAAAACGAACCTAAACCTTTTTGTAATAATGATAAACATGTCTTCAAAACCGGCACTACTGAGATCCCTATACAAAGGTCTATTACATAGAGGCAGTTTTAAAACAGCTAATAATGCTGTTTTAAAAGACAGAAACGGCACTATCGGCATACTACGCCTACGCTTACTCATGGCTAAGATATGGAGTGATGTTATGGGGGAACAGCGTAAATGCCAGCGAAGTATTTATAATCCAAAAAAAGTGTGTTAGAATACTGGCCCATATCGACAATACCGAAAGCTGTAAGCCATATTTTGTTAAATTAAAACTTCTAACTTTACCTTCTATATACATACATGACCTTTGCATATTTGTATTTAAAAATAGCACCATTTTCCCTAAAACAAAAGACATGCATAATGTGAACACACGCCATAAAAATAGATTATATCTTCCACAATCTCGGATCAAAATGCTTTACCATAGCCCATACTACATGGCAGTAAAAATCTTCAACAAATTACCGGAACAAATTAAAGAAGAACCCAAATTCAATACATTTAACAGAAAATTAAAAGAATATCTAACACAAAAATGCTTTTACTCGGTCGCAGAATACTTAGAATAAAATGTGAATATGATAGATAGATAATTACTTAGAGCAACTGAAATAGTACTTACACAAAAAGCACACATACATAAGTATACTTACACATAATATAACAAAACACAGTAATAAAATATAATAATTAATACAAATTAATAAAACATAAATATAATAGAAAATATAAATTAATAAAACATAAATGTAATAAAGAATACAAATTTTTAAAATAAGTAAAATAATTATTCATAAGTACAAATTAATGAAATTATAAAAACTGATGCAAGTAAATGCAAGCAAATAATAATTAATATATGTAATAAAAAAATGTATAACGTCATGATATTTATTACAATAACTGTATAAACCTGGATACTAACTTGCAATCCAGTATACATACTAACTGGATGCTTGTTTTGTCCAATCTATTATGTTGCCGTGCCCTAACCGGGTTTCATGTTGGAACTTTGCTATATATGTAACAACTTGTAAACACATGAATGCAATAAAGAATTTGAGTTTGAGTTTGAGTTAAAAGAATAAAGAAGAAGAAAGAATATGATGCATTTGGACATTTATAATAAAATACATAGAGAGATTAAAATCGAAGCCAAGCATTTCAAGAAGAAATTAATTAAACTCCTAGTTGAAAAATGCTATTAATTTGTCGGTGAATTCTTAAATGATAGTACCCTATGAAATTGTTCAATATTATTTCAATTTATAAATTTTGCATAATCTTGTTATATGTAAGTACAAACATGATTATTGTTATTAATAACACTTGTAACGGGATATTTACCACGTTTATTATTAGTTTCGAGTTAAATATCCCGTTACAAGTGTTATATTAATAGTGTTAGTGACCATGTCAGTTTTAAAACTTTCATGATTATTGTTGTTGTTAATAAGACTTCGATTTTTTAAAGTATTTGACTTTAAAACCTGATTACCTAATAATTATTGATTTATACAAGGTGTTGTTTTGCATCCTCGTCAAAATTTAAGAGGATGTCACAAAATACATTAATAATCAATTAAAATTACGGTACCTAGTTATTTATTAATAAACGCTGATTTTTTTTGGTTGTTTAAGTTTGTCAGTATTTCAGCATAACCCCCTTAACGTGGTTTAGGGAATAAGAAATTATCGAATAAACGTTTGAGATTGTTTGTATGTGTGAAAGCGCGGTTATAGGGCGAGGATTAGACGGGCTGCATTAAAAACACGGATGGTTCACACTAACCGATATTGGTAAATAAATAAAAAAATAGCTACCCGTTTTATTATTGATTCGGGTCGAGAATCATTAGCATAGTTATCTCATTGAATTTGACGAGAATGCAAAACAACACCTTGTAATATGTAAATTTGAATTACTTACGATTATTATAAAACTTATATGTTGCATGCCATACGGTAGAACATGAGAGATATACTGGATCCAATTGTTTTACGCCAACAACACCATTATTTGACATCTGATCTACTTTATTTGCAAATAAATAATTTCTGATTCTGATTAAATTGGATGATTTATTTCAGCTTATGAATAACAAGTGTAAAAGTTCCATGTTGTTTTAGAACCTCGTTGGGTATCAGGAGCCAGTGGTCTCCTTCTCGGCCTAGACCTGACCCAGGCAGACGTACAGGCGGAATATTCATGCGTTGCTCTCGACACTCCAAGCCCGCCTTTGAAACTCACTACCGACGGTCAGTAAAGCTTATGCATTTAGAATGTCTTGAGTTTAACTCTGTCGAAATTGGTAGGACCGGACTTACCGGCCAAATACGATTACGCATGGCTGATATAAATACGAGTTCTTGCATGTTTATTTAGTAGTGAAACAAACATTTTGAATATCCTTTGAAGCAACATTTCTTGTTTGCCGTAGCAAGTAAACTTCTGCAAATATATGATGACAGTTTCAAAATGTTTCAGTACATTTTCGTCTGTTCAATGTATCTTTTTTTCTCGTGTAGACAGCAGCTGGCTGGAAAATATAGAACTAAATTCGGTGGAAGCTCGCGCCGGAGACACTGTTTTATTACCCTGTATTCTACGACATATTACAGGACATGCTGTGAGGTAAGTAATAATCTTTCATCGTTCCATTTACTTACCTACTTTTCTGCTGTTTTTAATAAGGTTAAAACACAAATTGCCTGTCATACACTAATTGTCTGTATTACCTTTATGCGCATCACACACAGGGTGTGGGTGCGGGTCGTGCGTTGGTTGGGCGCGGGTCGGGCGCGGGTTGGACGCCGGTCTCCCGCGCATCACAAGATCCGCGCACGCCCCGCGCTTGACCCGCGCCCGCTTTGTGTGCGATGAGCTTAACATGCCTAACTTTCATAAATGGGTGTTAAAGTACCCTTCACGAAGCCAAAAACACTTATTCTCCCCGCCATTGCGAACATTTTATTGTTCCAGACTATACCTGGGAATCTCATAGTTACGGAGATATTGGGGGACAAAGCTTTAGCTTTTATTGTTTACTTCAAATACCTCCAAGACCCTCGTACTATTCAATGCATCCAACATCACAATTTTTTGAATGCGATACATTGAGTCCTACCGTAGAACGTGATTTAACACCCCAAAAAATAAGTCCTTACCCAGAAATGACTTTTGCGTATAGTTATTTAGTTTGATGTACAGAATGCTTGGTTGACGGCTTCGTGAAGGGTCTGTTTACAACCTGTAGATGCATAATATTTATTACATATTAAGTAAAAGTTCTTCAGTTAGCTACTTCAGTAGGCCCAACAGGTGCCTTTGGCGGCTTATGGTTTTTCACTGATAGTTATTGATCGACGTTGCAATTCCTGTCTAAGATTATATGTGGCAAAATTAAATCATCAGTTGGCAGCGGCAGGAAGCATCTGGCACCTGGGCAGCAGTCTCAGGGGAAGGGACGGTCCGCGGGGGGTCACTCGTCATCTCATCGGCGCGGGCGCACCACGCTTCACGATACGCTTGCTCGTCCAATCCGGAGTCGCCATCGAGAGTACTTGTAAAGCTGGTTGTGTATGAACCACTGTCTGTTACTGTGGCACCGAATCCGTTGGTGAGTTATGTTGCTTTTGTCTATAATTATTCTCCGTGACCACTGTCTGCAACTAGGCTTGTTTAATAATCTCATTTTACAACATGTGTTGGAAAAGTTTGGTCGTATTAAAGGGTGTGGTATAGTCCATCAAAGTAAGCAACTTTCTTCATCTCCATTTATAATATTCAGCTGTCTCTAACAAAATTTCAATACCTGCTCGACCCAAATGTATGGAGTAGCTAATGTTTTTCGTAATGACGGTGATGGTCCCATGGAGAAAGCAGTTCTATTTGATGATCTATACGACCTCCTTAAACATTACCACACTTTTCTAGTACATGCTGTATAATATGCTCTGGATGACTGCAAATACCCTCACATGCAAAAATTGGTTCTTTTATTTGATTCAAATGCTCTCCAACTCCTCCTTACCGAACAATCCCAATTATAGATGATAGGCACCGGCGGTTCCGGCCACCTGAACTGCTCAGTAGTGGGAGGTCGCGGCGGGGGTGTCACACTGAGCTGGCAGCACGAGGGTCGCCCCCTGCACGCGCCGCAGTCTCGCCTCGCACTAGGACCCGTGCGGTCGCATCACTCGGGCCTTTATCAGTGCACCGCCCATGACCATTCTGACTCCGCTGTTGCTGGTGCCGAGTTAGTTATTGCTGGTAACAAAAGAATATTGTTTAAGTTGTGGAAGGTAGCCAAGGCTATATCAGCACTAAGAACACCGGCTATGTTTTTTTTTTTTTATTCTTTGTAGATTTTGGTAGCACCAATGTTCTTCTAACAGCTTTGCGCTTTTCTTTGCTCACGGTGTCTCAATGAATTGATCAGTTATTTAGTCAAGTAACTTGAAATAGTAATTTGGAGAAGAAGGCCAAAGAAATGGATGGAGTGTGTGAGGAACGATATGAAAGAAAAGGGAGTGAATGATAGCATGATGATTGACAGGGAAGAAAAAGACGTTGCTGCCGCGAGGAAAATTGGTCAAGGGTAGAAAGATGATCATAAGCCAGATAGTTTTTTAATAGCTGAACATTAGTCAAATGTCTAAGCCAAGTCAGAGGCCCATGGGCGGCATAAAAACTCTGACACCTGGTAAGGCATTGATCACACGAAAAGAAGAAGTGAAATGCCTTGGCCACCTTACAACAATACATCATTTTCAAACTCCTCAGTCTGTGCAACCGTTTATCTTTAATCCGGTTTCCAGACAGACCGCCCCGGCTGGTGTCGACGTTCAGTGGAGCGGTGTCCAGGATCGGACAGAGCATTATCATACGATGTGCGGCCACTGGTGTCCCGTCGCCTCGTATACTGTGGACTTTAGATGATAGACCATTGCCGGCTGCTCCTGACAAGTGAGTACCATATCTATGTACTAACCCAAAAAATTAATAAGATTTGGTACCAAATAAAAAAAAGATTTCTGGTAGGTCAAATTGTAAGTGATTCAAGCGCGCCTTCATGGAGAACGTTCGCGCAAATGTACTGGTATCTCCCGGGTCCCCGTCACTTGGTAGTATTAGCAACAGTAGGGTTTTAGTCGGTTAGAGTCCATGAGGATTTTTCCACATAAAAAGAAAGGACAAATTTTCTGTAATTTCGGCACGTTTTATTCGTGCCGAAATAACAGTTACCAGCCAGGCATATGCTAGAGTATCGTAAGTCCCCATTCACTTTCATCTTTGATGACCTAAAAAATGCCCCGGATGGTGTTCAGCGTTGCCACTGGCCACCTACTTAGGTCAAACAATATTATGTGATTACATTAAAGTACCGTCGACCTTCTAGAAGAAGCTAACCATTATGGTGGTATGCAGAGTTGCTTACCTGAAGTAAGCTTCATGAGCAGCTCCTTAGTGAGGTCTTTTTAAAATGCAGGTACAGCGTAAATACAAGAGCAGAGGCAGTGCCAGGAAGCGAAGAAGGCACTATAGTGTCCACTTTAAGTGTGACTATTAGGACTGCAGACGAAGGTGGCAGATACGGCTGTAACGCCACGAATTCACAAGGTTCCCATGCACATCAAGCAAGACTGAATGTTTATGGTAAGTTAACTTTTTATTAAGGCATCGGTTTTGGTGTTTTGGCATGGTGGTGAGTGAAATTTAATATTTTTTGACGCAGGTCCTCCAAATATCCGATATTTACCAGCGTTACATGTAAAGACTGACACGGATGTGGCGATACACTGCCCATATTCAGGATATCCCATAAAGTAAGTACAAATCATCATTATATGCCTAGCCTTTTCCCAACAATGTTGGGGTCGGCTTCCTTTGTAAGAATAGGTAAAATACTTGAGGTGGATTAATTTTCTCTACATGCGGTGAACCTAAATATTTCACAATTTGCCCCAACTCGTCTTATCCAAGTCAATTAATCCTCGTTATTTTTATAGAGAAGTAGTATGGAAGCGAGAAGATGGCTCGATAGTAGAAAGTATACTGGAATCCAATGACGAAAGAGGAGTTTTAAGACTGAATGCAGTGAGAAGCGCAGCCGCAGGAACTTATACATGTGAAGTGAGGGCTGAAAGTGGGGAGCTTGCAAGAAGAACAGTTCGCCTTGACGTTCATAGTAAGGGCTTTACTTATTTATAATTGAAAAAGGATCTTTTGGCGAGTGTTTATAAATCTGAACTAATGCTGTGCTATCTTGTTGTTGAATTCAATCATCATGTGCCTAGCCTTTTCCACACATTATTGGGGTCGGTTTTGGCGGTCCAGTCTTACAGGATGCAGCTGAATAACAGTATTTTACATGGATTGACTACCTATATGACCTCCACAACTTATGTTTATATCTGACTCCTTATCTGACTGGAATAAGGTACGCCTTGGTAAGACTGGTTTTACACTTTCGGGTCACTAACTACCTGTAACGACTATCAAAGATCTACCGATGACAGGCAGCACTAATGTATAAAAGTGCGTTGAGACCATAGATCGATCCTGGCAAGCGCGACTTAACCTTGAAGATCGACCCGTGTGGTAATTTTTATTTAGCGATGAGCTCCTCTTGCAGCGGTGGCCCAGTGGTGGCAGCCCCGACTAACGTGAAGTTAGGCGTGGGTTCAAACCCAGGCAGGCGTATTACTTTGTGTAATTTATTCCATCACCGCTGACCTCAAAACGGTGAAGGAACACATCGTGAGGAAACCGGTATGTTCAAGAACTAAAAATTCAAGGAAATGTGATATCTACCAACCCGCACTGGGCCCGCGTGGTGGATTTCAGCCCACTCCCTCTCATTCAGAGGAGGCCTGTGTCCGAGCAGTGGGAATATTATAGGCTAGGATGATGATGATGAGCTCCTCAATACAATCTCAACAGAAAATTTCACATCACTTTTTTTGGAAATGTTTAAACGTCAAATTATTGCCAACAGAGCCACCGAAAATAGCACCGTTCCAATTTCCCGAGGAACTCGAAGTGGGAGGCAGTACTCAAGCTACCTGTAGTTTGATATCAGGAGATAAACCGATACAGTTTACGTGGCATAAGGATAATTTGCCAATTCCTTCTACGCTTAAAGTAAGTAAAAAACAGTTATTTCTTATCTATACTAACATTATAAATCTGTCGATTTTGTTTGCTAATCTCAGGAACTGCTAGTTCGAATTGAAAAAAATTCTTTAGTGTTGGCTAGCCTATTTGTCGAGGATGCCTATATACATCACGCTACGACCAATAGGAGCGGAGCCTCAATCAAAAATGTTGCAAAAACAGGGAAAATGTATTCTTTATGACGCAGACGAAATTGTACGGGATAGCTTGTCGTTACAAAAGCTTAAAAAAAACTTTTCACTATACTTTTTTTGAACAATGACATGTTGTCATTTCCAAAAACCGACCAGCAGCGACTGAGCCCCGAAAAACCAAAGTTCATTACAAAAAAACTCAGCAGCCTGTGGAATTGTCACTGATTTTTCGTAATTACTGTCCTGCACTTCATTAACCAGCGCTTGCTTCTAATCTAAACTATACATATAAAAGTAAGAAAGAATACAAACATTAGTTTGCATATTTAATTGCCGTTGTAGAGGGGAAAATATATCTGCACTATATGATTCCGCTAACTAAACACGTTGTTTTCCGTCTACGACTTCGATTAATTTGCAAATACTAAATCAATGGTCCATTATTACTAGGTCGAACAGAAAAACATGGACTTTTTCTCTCTCCTGATCATTCAAGACCTAACTTCGGCTCACAGCGGCGACTACACCTGCAGAGCTACAAACGACTTCGGAACAGTGAGCCATACCGCTTCACTGATTGTCAAAGGTATTTATTGTCTTACCTCTAAGTTTACTCTGCCTTGTATAGTGTGACATACATGTCCTAGTTTACGTCAAAGCGTTTAAAAATCATGAGGACTGTATTGCAAAAGGGGACTGGCAGAGATGTCACTTGACAAGCCACAGGTCATGGCTGCATATTTATTGTGCCGTTACATTTGTGTAGCATTGCATCGCCGTCAAAATTACAGCACTTTTGCAAGCTTTTTTTTATTAAAGAAAACATTAAGTATCAATTACATACAGCCATTTTCTTATGGCAGAAAACAGGCCAGAAAATATCGTTGCATTAAACAGGAACCATTTGACTTGTTGCAGCTTAGTGTGGCTTTTATAGACATAGTTGTTTTTATAATAATTTATGTTGTTTTTTTTTGTAGCGAGGAATGCTCACAGTTTTAGTTAATAGTCAGATATTTTTCTAATCTTTTTCTTTTCTAACACACACCAATTTTACTTTTTTTAAATTCAGATAAACTTTAGATAGGTTCAAAAATAAACTCCAGTAAGTATTTTCGCAGTTATTTTACATTTTAACTGCAAGCACCCAAAGCAACCTAATTAAAACGAAAATAAAGATCACTATTTCTTCGAAAGTTCGAGTTAAAAAAACGTGTGCGTCTCGGGACGCTCGACAGAAGTGATAACTTAAACTAATCTAAGCCTGCTGCCGTATGCGTGAGAGAAAGGGAAGCCAGACAGCGCCGTAACGCGTTACGTTACGAAGCGGTTTACCCTCCCATGAGAAGTTATCACTTCAAAAACTGAAAAGACAGCAGTTTTATTCACCTTCTTCTTTATTCTTCTATTCTGTTAAGAGGACCAGCGTAACATATAAAGCAGTCTCTCCGCACAGAATCGCCGACATGGGTGTGGCGAGCTCAGAACACGTCGGTGTCTGCGGGCGCCGCACTACTGCTGCCCTGCTCGGCTAAAGGACAACCCACGCCAAGGATATCTTGGGAGTACTCCACAGGTATGTGTCAATAACTTCATGGTTCAACTATTCATGTATTTTTCCTCCATTCTAGAGTCTATTACTACTATGGTACTGTTTCGTTGTTCTCGTGATCGCAAGCACAAACACAACTGTCTGTCTGTCTGTCTGTGTCTGTCTGTTAAACATAATATTAACTGTCTCTGTGTCTGTGTGGATCGTGCCAGTCGTCTCATCATCCTTCTAGACGTTTCCCAACTTAGTTGGGGTTTGTATCCAGTCTCCCGATGCTGCTGACTACCACTATTTTACATGAAGGTACCTCCTATCTGACCTCCTCTCCACAACCCAGTTATGGGGCAAGACGATACCCTTGGTAACAAGTGTAACAACTGTCAAAGATCTGAAAATGACAGCTGCGAACAACGGCTTAACGTACTGTACACGGAGAGAATGTAATGGATGCCATGGATGGTTCTTACTTACCCACCTTCTGACCGACCTCGGAAAGTGATGGTTAATCTTGAAAATACTTCTATCTAATGAGTATTTTATACGAAGATTTCACTGTTATCGCAGGGCTCAGACCAAGCTCTAGTAGTGGTGCGTTTTTACCGGAAAATTTTATTTTAGGGTTTGCAGTAAAGCAGAACATCTATCTTTCTACAATTGTTAACACTTTTTCAACAGTAATTTCTACAAAAGATTCTTTCTGATCAGGTTTAATTATCTTTTGTAGTAAGATCCAACAATGACTCTTTTTCGTAACAGATAAACTTACCGCCCTTATTTGTAATTTCATGAATACAGAAAACTGAATTAGGTATTAGTCCCGGTAATCGGATTTCTGTGGTAACGTAATTTCAGGTATTGGCATATCTAATATTGCGTTTTGTTTACTTTTAATACAAATGTAATATTAAAGGTAACCTTAGTATCTTATTGTTTTATTAATTTGTAACGTGAATGGAGGAGGTTTAATATTACAGAAACAAGGCTTTGTAACTGGAAGATAAAAATGTATTTTTTCATCGTACATTTGAGGAGGTGTAGAGGTTTATACAGGATGTAACGGAAAGTGTATATACATATTTAAGGGTGTGCTACAGACCATCAAACTGAACATGTTTCTGCATCGAACAAAATCGTAATAGCGAAAAATGATCTGCTGCCCCATATAAAATTTCAATACCTATTCGACACAAATGTATGGGGCAGCAGATAATTTTTTCGCTATTACGATTTTGTTCGATGCAGAAACATGTTCAGTTTGATGGTCTGTATCACACCCTTAAGTATGTATATACCCTTTCCGTTACACCCTGTATATGTATATGTACGTACATTAAACTGTATGAGAAATAGGACTCTTACGGAACACACGACGACACAAGAAGCTAAAAATTTCCAGTATGAATGGCCTCGCTTTGTATAGATTTCACGTACAATGAGAGATCTGCATAAACTGGATTTGTATGGCTTGATTAGTCGCCTTGCGTACAAGCACAACACAGTTCTCAAGTCAATATGTCAGCACTTTATCTACGCCAAGCAGTCTTACATTGAACACAAATAACATTCATACCGCGTGTATGAATTCATCTTGTAATTACGAGTATACTTTTATCAATCAATCAATGAGTGTGAGGTGTAAGGCCTAAACTATACATCATAATGGTCCTTCGAGTCGGATTTTCGCAAACATCAAGCTATCTGGGGACTAAACTACTACACACAATTTTCCTTCCATAAAATTATCTATTGTGGAAAGTATGTCCATGGGACCTAAACATTCAGTTATCATGTGCTTATACAGTCTGTTGTCAACATTATTTGACCCACCTTTAAAACAAACGAATTTGGACCCTCTACCTGTACCATTAAGGTTTATTCAATTTATATTAGCTTGTCAGACAAGTGCACGAGGACTCGATGAACAAATACAATAACAATACAGACACGCAAATTTGATCTTTAACACGTAACGTTAAGGTACTTGCTCATCGAGTCCTCGAGCATGTGTCAGATAAGCTCATATAAATTGAATAAACCTTAATGTTATAGACAGAGGATCCAAATTCGTTTGTTTCAGATAATTTTGACAACAGACTGTACTATTTATTTAGGTTAGTAGTATTTAGGCAAGAAGAAAAACCGTTTTGCGCCGACCCCAGTAAAATGGGATACATTAGGTACATTTCTGATCAACCATGCCCTTTGGAGCTTACAGGCGTGACTTTGTATTCATGTACATACAGATGGTGACAACTGGCGTCACGTACTCTGGGGCCAGTCAGAGGCGACGGACACCAGCGGTGGCTCAATACTGATAGACGGCACTGTGTGGCTGAGAGCCGCCAGTCCTGAACACGAGGGCTGGTATAGATGTACGGCGCGAGTGCAGCATTCCTTCTTGCATCACTCGTTTTATCTTGATGTTCGAGGTGAGTCTGTCTCAAGTTACAATCCAAACATAAATGGTGTAAATGAACCCTTAACGAAGCCGAAAGGCATTTGTTTTACCCGTTATTACGGTATTTTTTTTCTGGGCCACATCTGGGAACCTCCTAGTTACTGAGATATTGGACGTCAAAGTTCCAATTTTTTTACTCGTTTAAAATTAAACTAGTTTTTCGTTTTGTAACTGTACTTTAAATACCTCTATGACCAGTTTACTTTATTCAATGCTTATATCAGAACAATGTTTTGAGTGCTATACAATTGAGTTTTACAGTAAGACATTTTTGTTACACTCAAAAAGAAAGTCAGTTCCCAGGAATATTTTTTTATCAAAATAATACAACAGCCGTATGAAATTCGCGCGGCCTATCAGCTTGTGATAAAAGTGAATGTGTAAAACAAATGTTTCCTTGGGAAATTTGTTTGGTATCATGAGTATAATCACGTGTTTAAGTATCTGTCACTAATTACCAGTCACCTTAGGTTTTATAAAATATATACTTTTGTTTCATTGGTTAGTAAAAAAAAGGTCACATATCACTTACAAAATCAGTATTTTACAACTGCATTCTACAGGGTGTCTCAGTAAGAGTGCACTTTTTAAAATTGGAATATTTTTTTTTGCAAGTGGCAACTCTGAAATTAAACAGCTGTCACCTCTGTTTATTCCGATTATTAAAAATGGAGCGATTTTCGAAGGAACAATGCGTTATAATTGTGAAAATTAGGCTGAAATTGCAGTGACTGTGAACGGCATTCGTTACAGGAATATGATAACGGAATTCTTGTGGCCTCAACTGGATGGCATGAATCCGGACAACATGTGGTTTCAGCAGGACGGCGCAACCTGCCACACTGCGCACGAAACAATCGACTTATTGCAGCAACGATTTCCAGAACACATTATCTCACGAAATTTTAATGTCAACTGGCCACCAAGATCGTGCGATTTAACGCCGTGCGATTTTTTTCTTTGGGGTTTATGCGAATAAATCCGAAACAATTCCTGAGCTCAAATCGGAAATCCAACGCGTCATCGGTGAGATGCAGCCACATCTCTGTGCAAAAGTCATAGAAAATTTCATGAAAAGAGTAATTGCCTGTCATCCGAGCCGTGGGAGTAATTTGCCGGATTTTTATTCCATACTTAATCGGAACATGTCTTCTTTACAATACAATAAAAATATCCCAACTCTTTCATAAAATACTTGTTTTTATTTTAAAATGAAAAAGTGCACTCTTACTGAGACACCCTTTAGATAAAAATACATATTTGTATTTTTATTTGTACAATTCACTGAAATCAAAGAAGGGTTCACAGTAATCCGTTTTTTGCATCCGCGGACACGTGGATTAAATAAATATTTTTGGAATGTAACATTTTATTCTGTATTTTTTGGGATTATAAAAATCGGAGTAGCTTTACATCACATCCCAATGTTTATTTTTTTACTTTTACTATTGCTATACAAAACTAAAACTACACACGAATATAGAGGGTGGAAAGGATACCGACGCGAAACCGGTTACCACATAATCAGTACTTACATAATTTTGAACACAGATTATTTCCATCGAAAATTAAAAAAAAAACTGCTGTTCCACGCATTTTCACCGTGTAGGTATTGCACTTTCGTAGGAAACAGCTTTTTTTTTGTAATGTCCGATGAAAAAATGTGAACAAAATGAAATGTGAAAATGTTGTACTGATTCTGTGGTACGCGTTTGCATCGCGTTTGTTCCACTCTGTACGCACCTAAAATTCTCTTAACATTAAATACATGATTTACATACTTAGTTGTGTTTTATAACAGAACCTCCAAGACTGAGTCGAAGCGGTAGCGGTGAGACTCGGTGGGTAGTGAGAGGAACCACGGCAAGATTATCGTGCACAGTCAGAGGAGAGCCGGAGATCCATGTGCATTGGACTCATGACTCCAGGCCATTGTCATTACAGTAAGTAAAATGAGGGTATTTTGTGCGATTCCATGTAGCCTTACCTCTTGGTATAGACGAATCACCGCGCGATTATCTTGTAAGTTGCATAGCTGTTTTTTTTTTTCAATTGCCGATGAAAAATTTTTACTTTTTTTTACTTTTTTTTCGCGGGTAGGTGTAAAAAAAGACAGACGTATCTCCAATATTGCTTTAATATTTAAATTAGAAATACACAGTTTTTTCACATATTTTTCATAAAATACAAGTGTATAACCTCTGCACAGCAAGTACTCACGTTTGTAGCACATTCATGTGACTTCTTCTATAACTTTCCACCACCTGCCAGCACATCACTTCACTTTTACTGTTTTTGCACTGTCACTGGGCACAAGAACAAGATGTCACAACTTGATGAGATTGTATCGGCACAGAAAAGCCTTGAGGATAGCTTTGTCCGGAAGATGAGCGAACTGGAGGCGCAAATTCAGTGCGCAGGACCAGCCAAAGATACCGTGGCGAGGGTAGCTGAGGAGTTTCGGACCTTCAGGGAGCTAATCTTCAGCATGCTAAGTCTGCTCAGGAGACAGATCAGCGAGTGTGCTAGACAGGTTGACGGTTTGGAGACCAGACATCGTCGGAAGGCGCTGATCTTTCAGGGCATAGCAGAGGTTGAAGGAGAGGTCAGCAGCGCAGTGATCCTGGATCTAGTTAACAAGAAGCTGGGCCTTAAATCCGTTACCGCTTCCTCCTTAAAGGTCTGCCACAGACTAGGTGCAGCCAACAAGGATCACCACAGGCCAATTTTAGTAAAATTCTTTACCTATGATGATAGGTCTGCGGTATGGAGAGCAAAGACAGGTCTTAAGGGTTCATCTGTATCCATCAAGGAATTCTTGACCAAGACCCGACAATCCATCTTTGGGAAGGCGAGGCTTCACTTTTCTATGCGGTCATGCTGGACTCAGGACGGTGTCATCGTAATTAAAGCCCCTGATGGAAGTAAACATAAGCTCACATCGTTTGAAGAATTGAGTCCACTGCTGCTGAAGTATCCAAAGGTGCAAACTTCTGGAGATAGCCTGAAAAACAAGACACGTTAGGTAATTAAACTCTTGTTAAAAGTATTATCTTACAACAATCACGCATTAGATACCTACGTTGCGTAGGATCAACTTACCTTATAATATGCTATCATTCGCTGTTTGGTAATGCTAACCTTTAATTACTTTTGGCTCGTAATCATTGTTTTGTTACTTCGTTTTGTTTTTCTTTCTGTCTCACACGTCTCTGAGATATAATATCTTTACATGTCTCGCGTACAATAGTTTACCCTCAACAAGGTTGTTTTTTATTTGTCATTATTTTCCTTTAAAAGAACATGTTACAAATGCCAAATTGCCTTACTGTCAAATCTGACATTCACATCCAGTTTTCAAGGATCGGATACGTTCACAAAAATTTGATGTTTTGTTGAGGGTGCGTTCCGAATTCCATAATGGTGTTTTTTGTTTTTTTGTTTTAATTACAACTTTTGTATTTACTATGCGTTTGTTAAGTTTGTTTTTTTTTAATTAATTGTGTCTCATTGTCATTACTTGGTTGTTCACTGTGTTTTATAATGTTGATGTTAGCTGGCGGGTGGTGCAGAGATGCATCCGTCGTACTTATTTTGCGTGTAGTTTTTTTTTTATAGTTATTTTAATTTAACAACTATTTTTATTTTATTATTTTGTTTTTATTTACATCTATGACAACTTTATTTGATAATGAATCGTTTTTCTCAGCTAACGAATCTACTGCCACTTCTGATGATAGTTTTTGTTCCGTTACAGACACTCTTGGTGATATTTTACGTCAAAGCTTTAACCATAGTGTTAACCGACTATTTAATGTTTGTCACATCAATGCCCAGAGCATACCCAGCCACTACAACGAGCTTTATGATACTTTTACGACCAATAACGTCCATGCCGTCCTGATTTCAGAGACCTGGCTAAAACCTGAGCTTTCATCTTCCACTTACTTTCTCCCAGGATTCGTTCTTTTGCGGAACGATCGAATCGGTAAGAGAGGGGGTGGTGTAGCAATTTACCTTCGTGCCGATTTTTCTTTTAAAATTCTTGCTACTTCTTCCGCTAATAATTTGGCTGAATTTCTTTTTTTAGAAGTTTGTGTCAAAGGAGCAAAAACCGTTCTTGGAGTTGTGTATTGTCCCCCGTCCCTTGATTACTTCATCGAATTCGAATCGGTCCTAGAATCATTAGGTTCAGAGTATGCACATCACATCGTCATGGGGGATTTCAACACCAATCTCCTTGCCCACAACTCCCCTCGATCCCGTAAACTCCTACATCTGGTCGAGTCAGTCAGTCTGCATGTTTTGCCTCTCCAACCAACGCACCATAACACTGTCGGGGATGATACTTGGCTCGACTTGATTCTTACATCTAATCCTTCCCTAGTCTCCTCACATGGTCAACATGTCGCTCCTGGCTTTTCCCATCACGACCTTATTTTCCTGTCTTATGTCCTTAAACCTCCTAAACCCAAACCTACGTTTCAGTACAGGCGTGCCTTTGCGCGGATGAATTCAGAAAAGCTTATTGAGGATGCTTCCAATATTGACTGGACGCCCCTGGAGGAAGCCACATCAGTTGACGAAAAAGTAAATTATCTTAATTCGGTTGTGGTCAAGTTGTATGACATCCACGCTCCTGTCAGGAAAGTCAAGCTGAAGCGCGCACCTGCGCCATGGATGAATAATGGAGTTCGGATGGCGATGCGACGAAGGGATCGCGCGTTCCGGAAATATAAAAAGGATCGGTCCGAGGACAATTGGACCCTTTTCAAAACTGCTCGCAATCGCTGTAATCAGATGATACGCAACGCTAAACGCCGCCACATTCTTGATAATATCACTTCTGCTTCTCCTGCTGATATTTGGAAATTCCTTGGAACTCTAGGTATCGGCAGATCGCGGCATTCAGACCTTCCTAAGGCATTTGGTTTGGACGATCTCAATCGCCATTTCTCCACTGTCCCTACTCTTGATAGTCTAACCAAATGTCAAACCATTAACTATCTTGCTGGTCTGACGCGACCCAATATTTCTCCATTTGTCTTCACCCCAGTCGATCCCGGAGAGATCAAGAAGATAATCCTGTCCATTAAGTCCAAAGCCGTGGGCTGTGATAACATCAGTCGTCACATGATTGTGACGGCTCTTGACCAGCTCCTTCCTGCAATCTCCCATGTCATTAATTTCTCCCTTTACTCCGGTAATTTCCCTTCTCTTTGGCGGAAAGCCCATGTTCGGCCACTCCCTAAAGTTCCTAACCCCACTCTTCTCAGCCATTTTCGTCCTATTTCCATCCTTCCCTTTTTATCTAAAGTACTTGAGGCTTGTGTTCACAAGCAATTTTCCCACTTCATCCACCACAACTCCCTTATCAGTCCATTGCAATCTGGGTTCAGGCCCGGCCACAGTACCGTATCAGCCCTTCTTAAAGTGACTGACGATATAAGGCGGGGAATGGAAGACACTAAAGTTTCGGTTTTGGTGTTAATCGATTTTTCCAATGCGTTCAATACTGTCAGTCACGAAGTCCTTTTATCCATCCTCTCCTATCTCATGGTCTCTCCCGAGGTATTGGAATGGTTTTCTTCCTATCTTCAGGGGCGTCAACAAATAGTTCTTGCTGGTGACTCTAGCTCCAGCTGGTGTGACCTTGATGCTGGCGTCCCTCAAGGCGGTATTTTATCTCCACTTCTGTTCTCTATTTTTATAGATCTCATAACTATCGAGCTTCAGTGTGTGTATCATCTTTACGCTGACGACTTACAGCTCTACTGTCAGGCAAGTGTTGACAACTTGTCCGGTGCGATCGAGGAGCTAAACCGGGATTTACGTATTGTCAAAAATTGGTCTGATCGTTTTGGGGTGGCGGTTAACCCAACAAAGTGCCAGGCTATTATTGTAGGGAGCCCCCATAGCCTGAGAAGGCTGAATGGCTTAACGGTGCCCCCGGTTATCTTTGACGGCACAGTCATTCCGTTTAGCTCTGACGTCAAGGATCTGGGTTTGCATGTTGACACTTGCCTTGACTGGCGTAAACAGGTTGCGATTGTGAGCAAGAGAGTCACCGGAACGTTGCGGTCGCTCTATCGGCTTAAAAATATTCTCCCATCACACATTAAGGTAACGCTTGTACAGTCCCTAATCTTCCCCATAATTGACTATGGTGATGTGTGCTACTACGACCTGAATGCAGATCTCCTCAATAAACTTGACCGACTTCTTAATAACTGCATTCGATTCGTATTTAATCTTCGCAAGTATGACCATGTATCCGCACATCGATCACTTTTAAAATGGTTGCCCATCCGACAGCGCAGAGCGTTGAGAGCTTTGACTACCCTATTTTCTTTTCTCAATAAGCCTACTTCTCCTTCTTATGTGACTACTCATTTTCAATATTTATGCTCTGCGCACAGTAAGAATCTTCGTTCTTCCAACAATCGTCTTCTACGTTGTCCTTCTCACCGCTCTGGTTTTCTCAAATCGTCTTTCTTTGTCCAGGCTGTCTTCCTTTGGAATGCGCTCCCTCTGAACGTTAGGTTGGCCAACAGTCGGTTCACATTTAAAGTTAAAGCTCGGGAACACTTACTTAAGAAGCTGGCAGATTCATCTCATAATTAAATTGTTGTTAGTAGTTTATGTATGTATTTATGTATTTATCGTTATATTATATATGTATTTATCGTTATATTTTATTTGTGAATGTTTTATTACCATTTGTTAAGCTGCACCTACTATGTTTTCTCTCTGCATCACCCTAAGGTAGACTGGTAGAAAATGCCCAAGGCATTAAGTCCGCCTTTGTACAGTGTTTTTTTATACTTGTGCATAAAGTTTTAATAAATAAAAAAAAAAAAAATAAAAAAAAAAAAAAAATTCTACGTAGCTGGTTTAGAATGATGTAGTGAATAAATAAAATTAATAAAAATAGCCTTTATTTCCCTATTATTTACATATATTTTCACAAAACTTAACCTATTAAGGGGTCTTCCATCTCTGGACGAAGGCCTCCTTCATCTGTTTCCATATATCTCTATCTTGGGCCGTTCTAGTCCACTCTATTCCTGCCAGTGAAACGATATCGTCTCGCTATCGTTGCAATGGTCTTCCGCGACGTCTGTTTCCTTTTCGTGGATACCAGTGGAGGACGCGTTCGCTCCACCAGACCTGTTGTCTGTGGTTCTCGCGATGTGGCCTGCCAAATTCCACTTCAGTTTCTCGGCCATAAACAAAGCATCAGTTACTTTGGTCTTCGCTTTAATGTACTGAATACGGGGTATTTATTTGGCAGTCGGCATCCCGTCCACCTTGTATATGCGGAGGATAATCTCCGAAACTACGGTACCTGTTTGAAAAATCTTTCACCATTTAAATGCTGCATTATTACGAACGGTCTTTTAATCTAGGGAACCGCATCGATAAAACCACGCACAGAACCTAAGTATCAGAAAATAATTGGATGTTTTTAAAGTCTAAGATGTGTCCAAAACTAATGAGATGCAATCTGCAACAAAATCAAAATTACAGTCTCTTCAAATCAGATTTTTTCGTAGTAATTCATTGCCCTGGCCCTGTCAAGTAGCATTTGACTATATATTGAATTCGTGGGCGTCGTGTTCTCTTGCGATTGACAGGCTTTATGATTTTGTCATCTTCTATACATTTTCAATCAAAACTTGCAATTTATTTGTTGATTGAAGTTATGAGAATTTCACAACTTTATCATTTTGCATAAAGACTTGACAATTTAATTTCCTGTTTTGATATTGAATTTTGATAACGCGTCCCGTTCAATTTATGTTTGTCTTGGAAAAAAAAATGTTTATTTATAAAATGGCGAAGAATATCATTTTTATTTAAAAAAAAAATATTTTTTATGATAAAGATTGTTAAGTGTGGTTTTCATATCGAAAGCATAATTTAAAATACTTTTTTGCTCCTCTTAGTGGAACGGGTGGTGTTGAAAACAGAGAGACAAATGCTGGGGCAATGACCTCAGAAGTGACAATACCTCATGCAGGACCAGAACACGCTGGTGAATACCGATGTCTGGCGCGCAACCTGTATGGAAGTGATGAGCTTGTCTACCGACTGTTCGTTAAAGGTAAGTTTATCTTATCTTCCTATCCTACCTTGTCTTTCAGTAATGGTTAAACCTAATGAGGGACTATCCTCCATATTGAAACAACTTAAAAAGGACCGTGTTTTACGCTCTGGAAAAGTAAATTGTTGGTTTATGAGTGCCGTGAGCGTTCAATCGATGAATTCAGACATATTTTGTGACATAAAATGAACGAGGTGGCATATTTTGAGGTGAAAGGAGATGTTTGATTTTGGGCTACCACTATGTACACTACATAGATAAATAGGAAAAAAATAGAGGAATATCATAAAAATACAAAAAAAACAATTGAAGAAGGGTATAGTCGTACAATAATTATAATTAGAAAAGTTTTTTACTACGATTACCCTATTTTTAGGGCAGCCATGACAGTTATTTGACATTTGACGACTTTGACAGTTTTAAGAAGTGCCGTCTTTGAGTCTTTCTTTGCATTGAGTTTGGATTGAACTTGTTGTTTTGTTCAACCAAACCAAACAAAACAAACCAAAACCTGAGATATTCGAAATTCCAGTTGTTTTGTTTACTAAAGCAGTTATGACATTGACATGTGATTGACGTGTATCGTAATACACGTCAATCAAATGTCATTGTCAAAATGACATTTTTCACCTGCTGATCACGTGCTGATCTGATCCACCATGTTTAATTTTAATGTTGTGTTGCTCTCTTTGACCAAGTTAATTTGAATGGACATTAAAATGAAGTGAAATTAAAGAAAATTGATAATAAAAAACAGTTACTGTATTATTTAGCAATATTTACATGTAGTGTACATAGTGCTAGCCCAGGATCCATACATTTCTGGAACATCTCCTTTCGACATCAATCAACCGCGGCTTGATTGCACCATAATAAATCTGCAAACAACAAGGCCAATAGGAGACTTTAATTTGAAATTACAATGCTTTTAGATTCTAATTATCTCTTTCTTCTTATTAAACTTAACTTCATTCACTGTGATTAAATTAACCGAACCAAAAACAGACTGATTACTCGCGTTATTATTAATTCAAATTAAATGCGAAAGAAGAGTTGCAGTGGTGTTGTAACATTAAAAATGAGGACATAATAGAGTTTCGGAAAATGCTAGCGCCCCTATGTAACCTACAGTTACGAGTCCGGACTATTTGTTCGTGAAAAAAACTAAAAATAGGAACCAGAATCTAGTAGCGACTGGTAAATATGAAAAGGGAAGCATGTAGCTATGAGTGTTTATGGTTGAAAGTGAAGCGAATTTTAAATTTAAAATGTTCTTTTATACCTCATTATATCAGTAGGTACAATGGATTGGATTACTCATTAACTAAGGGCTCCCACGAGTATACAAGCTGGAATTGTAATGGTTGTTGTCCCGCTGCAGACCAACTTGCCATCAGTATATTACTATCGAACTAGGGTAAACACTAAAATAAATTGTTTTTTTTTTGCTTTAATTATGAAGGGAAAATTTTAATAACTTGTTGTATAAAGCTTATTATGTGTAATAGGTTTCATTAACTCAAGAGTAAGTAAGTTATCAGCTCATTGACAAGCAAGCGGGTCAACGGCCCCTCGGTCAGTAGGTAGTATTATATTATGGCGAGGTATTGATAATGGTCGTTGTCGCTTTTGAGCTTTGTTCTAATATTTTATTTGTTTATACATCGATTGTATTGCCAAAACAAAATCATTTCGCTACGGGAAAACAACCATTTAAATTTCTCGCTGTCTACATACTTTTTACCTGGCCATCTCATCACCTTTTGTACTTAATTATTCACATGATTGAACTAGAACTAAAAATTTGAAGACCTGTGACATCTACCTACCCGCACTGGGCCCGCGTGGTGGATTCAAGTCTACTCCGTCTCATTGAGAGGCGGCCTGTGTCCCAGCAGTAGGAACATTATAAGCTGATGATGATGATGATGTTGATGATGATGATGATGATGATGATGTCATGATTGAATAAATCGATTAACCGGGTAGGTAGGAATCGTATACCCATCAAGTTAGTAACCATGTCATAGTTTGGATCAATAAAGTCGGTAATGTCAAGCCAATTTCAAAATACAGCGTTTTGGCGTTTCAGCGTCGTTTCACGGAGGACAGAATGTTCAATAGTTTCGTTTTACAAAATAACGCAGAAGTCACAATTTGCCGTTTGAAGAAGAATAAAAATATATTTTTCCCTTTTATGTGCGTAGTCTGTCCTATCAATTTGCCTATACACAATCAACTATTATCAAATATTCAGTGACGATTTATTTATATTTGCATGGGTAAAATACAAGAATTTAATCTGCAACAGCAAAATATGTAAAATGAAAAACGTTAATTTTTTTATTAAATCTTCTCGTTAAATCACGATCGCCATTTCAACTGCAAATATTTACGTTGATTCCAATGCGAAAAAAGTAATTCATGACTTTAGGTATGATATCGCTGAGTTTTTACTACATACATGGTTAAATTTTTTTGTCATTATTTACATCCTAAAGCTAAATATGTTAACGGACCACGAAACAGACGATTTACTTTTGAACATTGATCACGCGAAATCGTAAACAAAGCCACCACTTAGGACGCTATTCAAAATCCTACAACTAAACATCACATTCCTCCCTATTTAACATGTAAACAACATTAAGTTAAACAATACTACCTATATAGTGGTTGCTTCCGTGCCGTTGTTGTGTGCCGTTATTCTGTGCCGCGGTACTGTGCCGTCCAGCGGTCGTCATGTACTCGCGTCGAGGGCCATAAAGCGTAATGTGTGCCTGCGATAATACTGAATACGTGGCCCCACTGTACTGTTACGTTATTCAATACGAAAGTTGGTACAGAAGGATAATTTGCTTTTAATGGTGGACGCTGTGGTATATTTAAAGTAAACGTACAAAATGAACCTATTTGAAGACTAAACATTAAAATAGTTGATATTTAAGTAATTTAGGTTTAGTTTAGGTTTAGCAGTGCGCTCTTTTACATGTGCCTGCCAAATATCACATGAGGCGAAATTCATTAACCGTAAATTACGTCTCATTAGTCAGTTTATATATTTTCGAAAAGGCATTTTTTCTTAAGGTTCCATATTGGCTTCCATATTTCCCATATGTCTGGTTTAATGGTACAAAAATAACGTGTTAATGAATATTTTTTTAGGTAAATAAAAATTTGATTTATTTTGTTGTCTTTCTTGTCAATTATTTTGTATGGCTGCTGTTAATTTCGTCAACCAATCAAAAATAGCTAACGTGAGATAACCCAACAGATTAAGCAGAGGTGTAGCCCATATTACACCACCATGTCGCTAGATTCGTGAGAATTTATACAAAGTTGGGATGTAAGGAGTTTTTCATAGTTGATCGCGCACACCACCCAGTGTCTCTGTGAAATTGTATAGAATGGGACTTCTGTCTTTATTCATCGTTGTTGTCCTCTACCCTTACAAACGTGTAATTTATGATACGCGATGTTTCGGTTATGGTTATACATGGCGTAAATAAAATAACAAGTTTAAAATTTTCGTTTTCCGTGCGGAAAGAGTGTGACCAAATAAAATATATTTAGTAACTTTATAATTTTAGATGAAATGTGCCATTTATTACTGTTCTGGGGTCCCAAGACTTGTCTGAGAAGTTTCAGTCATAAGTTCTACAAAGTGGGGTTCATAACTTTGTTATGTAACCTACATTTACACTAATACCGTTTCGGCGTCGACGTTTATACAGACTTAAAATTACTTGGACTGAAACATGGTTCTGAAAATGGCATTTCAATCGTGACCTTTCAACAAACAACATTTATGTCTTAAATAGTATGTAACAGCTTTGTTAACCCCCAAATTCGCAAATGACATTTAACTTGAAGATTTTCCTATAAATTAATAAAGGAAAAAACAAATACCAAATACAGGTGTATAAGGAAAACATCTTTCTGCAGCTATAATACAGCAAACGTTAAAGTGACAGAACAGCAGCGCGTTTAGGTACAGCGCCTTTGAGTTGCGTTTGACATTTCGGGTGTATCTGTAAATTAATGTCTACAAAAGTATGATACAAAACTTCTTTTCCACACAGAGCGACCAAGCGTACCAGAAGAGGTGCGCGTCTCCGAAGTATGGTCCCGTAAGGCACGGGTCACATGGCGCGTCGCGCGGGGAGCGCTCGTGTCGCACTACTCCCTTCAGTACCGCGCCCTAACGCGCGATTTGTCGCACGCCCCGCTCGACGCCCAGCTACCCGCTCTGCTCGACAATTGGGACACACAAGACGTCCTCAACATCACATTGGCTAATTCGGATCTACTACATGTTGCGTGAGTTTTCACTTTGTTATTCATGAACCTGTTTTTTTATTAATGTGTCGTTACAATAAGGATTTGTGGCGTATTTTGTTAATTTATTGTCATGCTATTACACAATAATGAGACACACTACACTTGGGACACACTAGTCGAATTTCTATTATTAAATGATTTAACTGTTCAGATAAAAAAAATCAGATGCCTGTTTTTCAAATATCAATTTTAATAATCATAAATTATGTTAGGCGTAAGCTACTGTAGCTGATATTGAGCAAGGATTACACGTTGGCAGTTCTTGTTAATTGATGCCATTCAAATAAGACTGTTTTATATTCATTTATTTAAGGACCGTACTCACTGTTCGTCTCATGAAGTTTCCGTAGCGTCTTGCGCAGCTCGAAAAACGAACAGTTCGTGGAGCAGGTACGTGAGTCAGGATACAAAGATACGAATTCTAAAAATGTCTCGCAAACCAATGAATTTTCTTTGAGTAAATGTTAACAGTTCCATTACAGAGTTTTAAGCGTGTACTGCAGCTGTACGTACCCTCACAATTTATACCGAATGGATCGTTGTTTCAAAGTAGTTACAAGTGATATCTACAGACGGTGTAGTCACGAATTATCTATTCAGAGACAACGTGACGTGTAAGAGTAACTTTATTACCATTTGATAGCTACCTTAGTTTAGAACTTAGTCTCAAACTTGGCAGACTAAGTTAATTAGCAAGTTTATATCTACTGGAGTGGATTGATACATCTCTTGACACATTTATGTATTCCGACTTTATATAGGTATAAAAAGTAATTGAAATGCGAAGTATTTTAAAAATCCTAGTTTTTTATTTCAAATACAAAGTTCCTACAAAGAATAGCTGCCTTATTACTTTTTCCCGGAATGCTGTTTTAATTTCAACGTCTATTGAAGTATTTCCCGGGAAACTAGATCTGAAAAATCAAGTCCTTTTCAAGACAAGTACCGGCTGCGTTGTACAACAGTTGCTCTGGACTTAAAGTTTAATAGCTTTTAGGCCAATAGGGAGCACTGAAATTTTATAACCCTTTGTATAACTTGGGTACTCTGGAAAAAATCAAGCTAAACCAATTAATGTTTCCGTAAATTTTGCAAAGTTAATTTCAGTTTTTAATACGATGTTGACGTAGACTTTACAAGCACGTTGATTTAGTTTTAATATAGAATCTCAAAGTGTTCAAAGTAGAATTCGAAGTCAAACGTTAGCTTTTGGATTGTAAATACAATTTGATAAAGTGAAGGTTTTTGAAAGGTCAGGCTCGTGAAGCCAGTTAATATTTTTTTTGTTTTACAAAAACGAACTATTGTGAATTTGATGTACTGTTTGGGTTCTGTCTTGTTCAGGAATTGAAAAAATAACATGTTTTCCTGCTTAATTACGTGATAAACACAGCTCATTAAAATTTTCCTGGAGGTTCCTTTGATGTGCGCACCTAAAGATAGATTTTTAAATAGAAAAATAATTATTTTGTTATTCGGTAAACAAAATAATTAAAATTTTAAGCGAAGTATCTAAAATCCTAAAATAATGGTTTGTTTATGTATGTAGAGATGTTTGCTAATGAGTTTGTTAGGGAAAGTGCCACCAGATGGGGGCTCGCCACGATAATGGCGGTAAGGCCAGTTATGGAGGAATGGCTGGAGAGGCGGTATGGCACCCTCAGCTTTCGGCTGACGCAGGTGCTTACAGGACGTGTAGGTTTCGGGAAGTTCCTGCGTCGCATAGGTCGAGAGCGGCTTGTCATCTCTGCGTGGATTGTTCCGCGGACGCGGTGCTGCATACGCTGGCAGACTGCTCAGCATGGGCTCAGCAGCACTGTGCCTTCGTCGCAGCACACGGCGCGGGTGATCTTTCCCTCCCGGCTGTGGTTCATCCATCCCGGAATCATCGTCCATGGTCGGAAGTGAAAACGTATTCAAAGCTGTCTCCTCTTTTTGCGAGGAGTTGATGCGTGCAAAGGAGGCATCGGAGAGGGAAAGAGAGCATGCTGCTCACTCTACCCGCACCAGAAAGGCAGCCGGGCGTCGAAGGGCGCTTAACGATCTCCGGCCACCATGAAGAGGGGTCTGCAAGCGGCCACCTTAGGGCTGAGTCGTCGCCCGACTAGCCAGGCCTAAAGAGATGGCGCACTGGTTCATGCGCGCCTTTATGGGGAATGTGCGGTCGCTAGATAGGCCGCACTTGGTGATGGGGCCCGCCAGGCACGGCGGCTGATACCAATCGGAGGTGCGCGTGAATGTACTCGTATCTCCCGGGCCCCCGGCACATGTTAGTAGTAGGAACAGTGGGTTTTTAATCGGTCAGAGTCCGACATAACACTCCGTTCACCCCAGACGGAGGGTATCCATGAGGATTTTCCAGCTCAAATAAAAAGGGATTGTGCCACCATGTCTTTATCAATCGCTTAGTAGTGTTTCCATGTTACGGTTTGACGGATATAGGTGCAGGACCAGGTGAAACAAGTATAGGTATTGAATACACGTTCATAAACGATGTTGTACTCTTACTATCAGGTACCCCGCAGATGCTTGCTAATTGAAAACATTTTCTTCTTCAACCTTATTCACCCAAGGCGTGAGGACTCTTTTATTGACCAATTCTTTCCCCGGTCCCAGGCTTTTAACATTCTGTTTCTCTGACGAGGTCGACAGACAATCTGCCACGTGGCCTACTTATGCTTCTTTGACTTGTTTTGGTTCTCCATCCCACACCTTTTTATCCTAGCTACCACCCTGTCTGAGACTAAAACAGTCTGGACGACTAGGATGTATGGCGCCACGATTACAGGGAAATTTGATTATTCACCTTCGGCTTTGGTTAGGCAGCGCCCTGCGGTAATGTGGTATTGAAAATGATTATTTTTTTGTGTATTTAGTGTGCGATGACCACTTGAAACAGTCGGTCCACCAGTCTGTTCGGTACTTTGTAATAGTGACTATACAATATGTTAAAAAAACCCTGTCCAATCTCAAAGGGGCATATAAGTACGTATACCAATGACATTACCAGATAAAATATGAAACATAAAATATTCATGAAATTAAACATTTAATGAATTTTAAAATGCCGATTTTTGTGACCAAATTACCACAATTTCCCTAAAATCTAACAAACTTTTAAAACGTGAAAACACCATCTTCGGCATTAGTATGTTCGATCGTCAGTTGTTTCTTCATGACGTCAGTACCTCAGAAACGACCTGAGTGTTTTCTTGTGTTGCCATGTCACTTTCCTAATTTTGTCTAATTTTTGTCGGGGTATTTTTTTTACTTGTTGTCCAAAAAAGACTACATAAATAGAATCGAATATCGATACCTAATAACACCCTCGTGGGTTTTTTTTAACATATTGTATAAATAAATATCACAGATAACTTCCTCTCGATGTGCGTGACGCATAGGTTGCCTCTTGTGCGGAATATAGAGGAGGCTATCTGTGATCAATATATTTGCTACCTAGGTCTGAAGGACCGGGTCGAGCGGGCGCGTCTGTGGCGGGACTCTCTCCTGACACGAGATACGCGATGCGCATGGCTGCGTTCAATGATGTCGGCGCCTCACCTTACACTGCGCCGCTACATTTCACTACAAGAGAGGAAGGTAAGTCATGTTGTTTACGTATGTGGTTTCCTAAATATGAGTTGTACCGCATAGGAAGATTTTCTTATTGTAAATTTTCTTTATTGAAACTTATTTAAACTCTTCACAGACATTTAAAATATTCTACGGTCTACGTACACACGGCGAGACATTAAGCTATACGTATCCAGTATAGCCTGAACTCACTTAGTATGAGCTTACCGTACAATGAGAGATCTACTTTGGATCAGATTTGGTTTAGCATAGCTTAATTAGCCGTCGTGCGAGCTTAACACGATAAATGCTACAAAAGCCAGCTTAACACGATACATTTGAGAAAGTAAGCGAAATACGTGAAACCTTTTTATTTGTAAGACCATCATTAATGCGATAATATTTCTTGCAAAATAAAGAATCTTAGATTTTCCGACAGCAAACCTCAATGCGATATCGAAATATGCTAATGAGGGTAGTCAAATAAGTGCAATAAAAGTTTATTTAGTGATATTTTTTTTACTTCAATATTAACTAAACAATTATGTAAGTACATACAATCTATACCAATAATAGAGAGCTGAAGAGTTTGTTTGTTTGTTTGCTTGAACGCGCTAATCTCAGAAACTACTGGTCCGATTTGAAAAATTCTGAGCTCGATAGCGCATTCATCAAGGAAAGTTAGAGGCTATATATCATCACGCTACGACCAACAGTTGTTAAAACGGGGAAAATGTGACGCAGACGAAGTTGCGCGGGACAGCTAGTAGGTATAATAATAAATCCTACATATTATAGGATATGTTTCCAGCAGTGATGTGCTAGGATGTGTGGGAAACTAACAATAACAACACTTTCAACGCTCGAGCCAAGCTGCTCGTAGCTGGTATGTTTTATGCTGAAACAAGAAAAGTTCAACGTCTTGACCAGAACCTAAGTTTGATATACCAAACTTAAGATCTGAATTAAATCTTGGCAAAACCGTTCGATAGTTTAGTTGTGTGCTAATTATAGAGAAACTTGATTTCTTTACAACAACATAACAGCTGTTCGAGTTAATTAAACATTCATACTATACATTAAAGAATGTTAAGCACATTTCTCTGAGGTATTTGCTCACAAACTCACAAAGTACACACAATGTGCGGATATCATTAATATATTCGTGAAGGTCGGCTCCAAGTGAGAGCAACTTGAAGCTTTCCCGTCCATTAAAAAACAGTGCTGTGCAATTTCCGCAGGAAGCTCCGTAAATGTGTGTAGATGTATGAGAATGTGCTCCTACTTTGTTCACAGGATAAAAAGTGTGGATATCTCGGGCAATTCCAGACTCTATCTTCTAGACCCAACAGCTGATTGTTCTTTGATAATGGGGGAGTGAATGTGGTGGAGTTTTTTGTTGGTGTCGCTTTTAACAGTGGTTTTTTTTTTGCTAGCGCCCGGAGGAGCACCTCGTGACATTACGGTGCGGGCACTTAGGGCACGAGAACTTCATATCACTTGGCAGGTAGGTGTCTTCGCAACTTTTTTATGTATTTATACAGTATACGTCTTTATTTGAAGGTGGTGCGAAGTGTATGCTGATGGGAATCTCACGCACTGACTTCTTTTTTTTTTATTTTGTGTTGAAGATAAAACCCCGTTTTCGAAACCTGATCTCGATTAGCACATTTTAACTGCGTTGAAGAGCACAACTACATTCATGATTGCTGTGGAATAAATACATTAACAACTCTTGGAAGCGACTCAGTTTTATGGATGAAATGGCTTTTAGAATTTTTACTTTGGTTATTTTAATTTATTTTAAAATTATGAAAACTAGTTGGTATCTGATTCTATTTTACCCACTTACTATAAATAAAGTTCCGAGTTTGCAAATGAAGGCCATTTGCATCGGAAACATTTACATGCTGCGGTTCTCCTTAGATCGGAAACTGGAAGTTTCATTACTAGAGATAGTGGTCTTAAATCGCTGCATATTGTTTTGGTTTTAATACCAATTCCTTATTTTCTTATAAGTAACTTTTTAGACATATTTATCTTGCTTATGCGTATGAAGTTTCATTAAAATCGGTTCAGTCATTTCGGAAATTAAGGACTTGAAATTTTGTATGTAATGCCCCAAGGCGTAAACGCTCTTACACCCCGTGGCAAATACGGGTATAATCACTATGAACAACTTAAACTATGGGCGAAGTCTTGGCATCGCAAACAAAAATTGCTGGTACATATATTTTTCCAATTTAGAGACGTACACACGGCGACACATAAAGCTAAACATTTCCAGTATAACATGGACTCGCTTTGTATACATTTCCAATACAATGAGAGAACCGCATAAACCATGGTTCATTATAGCTTGATTGGTCGCCGTACGTATTTTTCCCGCGTGCCCCGCGCACTTATAATATCGGTATGAATATGGAAATAGCTTTAGTTTTTTTTTAACTGTACGTTTCGTCATACAATACCATCAACGCAACAGTTTCCGTTTCTTTTAGCCACCACCAAGAGAAACATGGCACGGGACATTACTCGGTTACACCATTCGTTGGTGGGAAGTCTCCGAAGAAGGCAAGAGCACATTGAGCGACGCCCCTGGCTCTGAAAGCGGGGCCAGTGCTGACGCTACCAGTACAACACTCAGAGGACTGAAGGCCGCTACACGATATGGAGTAACTGTCAGGGCGTATAATGCCGCTGGCACTGGACCACTGTCGCCGCCGCATTATCGACACACACTGGAATCGCGTAAGTTTTCCCTGTAGCGACCTACAAAAAGTACTATAGCGCCATCTATGACACGACGGAAGAACTAACATCAATTTCCTACATCTCGCAAGCAAAGTTTACATCGACTTAAGAGTATATATAGAGAAACCCGACTACAATTGTCGGGCATTTGCCCACTAGACACAACACTTGTCTGGTCGGAGGATCCTCCCTTTACCACGAGGGATGAGGAACTTGACACCCTGTTCCTCATACCCCTAATTATATCGTTGGTCTAGTGGGCGCAAGATAAGCATGAGGTCCTGGTTTTATCAGGAATTTCTCAATAGTAGCCTGACGTCAGCCCCCTCGCTTAGAACTTGTGAAATTGGGTTTACTATAAGTACACCTCTGACCAATCTTCCGGGATTACTGGCGTAATAACATTAAAATAAAAAGTAGGATAAAATAAGGTAGTTAGGTATCAAGGTAAGCAAGATTGCATTAAAGAGTTAACAATCCCTAAATCTTTAGCTCAGACACTGGAAGAAATTGACCTAATTCGTCAAAAATAATTATTGCTTCCATTCCCACGCGGCATTAATCCGCACAATTTGTCAGCACAAAATTATGCCAAGAAGCATAATGAACAACGCTACCCGCAAACTTTGCAAAGATTATTCTCCTTTTCTCGATAATCACTTTCAAAGCGCTATTAAATCGTAAAACTTCGAAAATGAAAGAGATCGATTTCTTTAATGTTCCGAACAGTCAGCCGCAGAAGTGTATCGAAGTTTAAACTTCGTCAAGGCAAGTAAAGTCGTAGTTGTAAATAACTGAGCGCTATCGACGTGAAGCGACGATCGTAAATTTTCCCATCAAAATGCAAAATGGCTTAATTGGACTGTGGCCTTCTCGATCTAGGTCAAACGATTCAGTACAAATTGATGGCACTTTTGTATTCTGCGTTTGTTTCATTTTTATTTTCTTCATGCAAAAAATTCCAATTGTTTTTCGAAGTTGCCACTATATCTGGGAGGCAAAAAGAAATATAGTTTCAATTGTCCGTCTGTCCGGTGGGGGAACCGATCACTTTTCCGAATTTCTTTTGTTCGAATTTCAATTTACCGAAAACTATTGCCCGACGTGTTTTTTGCATTATTTGACATATTTTTAGATCATCGAAGTATCATGTGTCATAAGTATTATTTTACCGAACTATCTTTCGCCGATTTACAAAATAACTTTTTGCTATTGGCCGAAGTTTAAACTTTTTTCATTTCCCATATTTTCACCATACTGAAACAACTTTTTACGGAATTATTTGGTCACAAATATACAAGGTGCAAACAGACCCTTCACGAAGCCGCAAAAAATATTGCTGGAAAACGACTTTTTTTTTGGGTGAAAACTCTTGTTTTACGGTAAAACTCAATTTAACTCACTCAAAACATTGTGCTGATGGATGCATTGAATAGTAAACGAGTCATGGAGGTATTTCAAGTAAACCTTTAAAAAGAATAAAGTTGTGAAAAGTTCGAACTTTGACCTCAAACATCTCCGTAACTAGGTTTCAAGGTATGATCCAGAACAAAAAAAAAATATCGCGATGACGGGGAGAACAAGTACCCTTCGGCTTCGTTAAGGGTCTATTTACACCTTTTATAGCCGGTTATTTGGTAGCATTTTCAATATTAAATTAAAATAGTGTCATAAAAGTCAATAAAATGCAAAATTTTGTGACAGAAACGAATCGCAGCAAAATCGACTTCACGAAGTCTTGTCTCCCCTACCCCTAGAATGTAATTTAAGCCCGCGTAGGCGCGGAAGGGTGGGGTGGACCGCGAGCTGAGGAGCAGGTGGTTTGAAGGCCCGCGCCGCGGCTGTGGCTGAGCGGCGAAGCCGACCGACCAAATGAAACGTCGAACTGACGAAAAAAATCGAATTGATAGTTAACTGATACAGTGGCAGACATGATTTCGATGAAGTAAAAAAAAACGAAACGATAATATACTAATAGTTGAAAAGATTTAGGTGAAACGAAATTCGGTCAAATGTTTTTCGACCTTATGATAGGTAACCGTCCGGTGGTCCATCTGTTACAATCGATCAGATAGGGGTACGATTCGGTGGCGCGTTATTTTTCAGTTATAGGACAATTTCGTTCAACTTTTTATCGGTGGCCCGTTTCAAATATGTCTCTCGTATAAAACAGTGATGTTTTTCGATGATAAGGAAAAAAATACTTGTATGTAAACCTACAATCTTAAAATAAGTACCTATGTTTGTTTTCACCAGTATAAACAGTATCAACTTGAAAAGACTTAATTAATGCTCTTAATAAGTCACATGTGCGCACAACAAGCTTTTCGGTAATTAATCTTGGAAGATTCTTATTAAGGAATCGCTTTGCAACCGTTTGGAAGAGACGAAAAAGCTGTTTGAATTATTAACTCGTGTGCATAAAATTAATACAAACGGTAAGAGGTACAGTTCTTCGGGAACTTTAACCTTAAGAAGTGGAATTATCAATGGTGTTCAAATAAAAATGTTGTTCCTTTTATGAAAATTATTTCATAAAAGTCAAGTCAAGTTATATTAGTTTCCAAAACACTACCTCGGACTAGCAATTCAGTAATGTTTTTCAAATGCAGCACCAACTGGTAGTCCAGAAGGAGTGGCCTGCATATCAAGCGGGTCGACCTCACTTAGGGTGTCATGGCGACCGCCGGGCATAGACAACCGAGGAGGTCTCATAACCCACTACACACTTCAATACACGCGACGCGACGCCGATCCTATGCTGCCGACACAAGACGCGTATTTAAGGATACAGGTACGATTGATTTCTCACATTTCACTCGTTTGCGACAAGGATGTCATAACTAAAAAATTTAGATTTTTCGATGTTATTTGTAGTTGAATATAAAATCAACGAAAGTAAGTACATTAAGTAACGAAATACGTAAAATAAACCAAAAAAAAAAACAAAATCCATCCAAAAAAATTGGTTAAGTCATTATTATTTCAAGCGATTTTATCATCGTTACTTCAAGGGAGCCATGATTTAAAAAAAAAACAATGTTTATTGTAACTTCTGAATAGTAAGTGTTTATAGATGATGTTTTTGTTATTCAAGAAAATCAAAGTCGGAAGAAAAAACATACAATCAATTATTATGTAAATGATAAACAAATAAAACCTTATTTGTAGGAAAACCAAAACAATAATTATACTGAGTATATATTTTCTTCTGGACTGTTTTTTTTACTGTTCATTAGGGCGAGGAAGCTACAGTATCGCGTCTCACACCGTATGCTGAATATGAGATTCGAGTGCGGGCACACAACGCCGCCGGCGACGGGCCTCTGTCGGCCCCACAAGTTTGCAGGACTGATGAAGATGGTAAGTCTATCGGAAATCTAGAATCTTTCCAACAAAACACTTTTGCTACAAAAAAAAAAAATTGTCAGGCATCAAGGCCCATAGGGTGTTAGTATTACATCTTACTTAAAAACTATATTATTTAACATGCAGAAACACGAAAATGAAAAAAATTGTACAATGTACGTTACATTCAATATTACAACAAATTAAAAGTAGGCTAATTAATGTACCTACAATGCACGACGTTTCCACAGATTACATAACTTACAGATACAGCGTAGACACAATATTTTAAATTCATCATCATCATTTCAGCCGAAAAACGTCCACTACTAGACATTGGGTTCCTCCAAGTATCGCCACATTGACCGGTTCCGTGCAACACCCAGCGGATCCCCGCAACCTTGACCAGGTCAGCATTCCACCTAGTGGGAGGCCTTTCACCGCACCGTCTTCCGGTCCGCAGTTGCCATTCCAGAACTTTATGGCCCCATCGGCCATCCGTTCTTCGAGCAATGTGCCATGCCCACTGCCACTTAAGTTTGGCAATTCCGCGGGCTACGTTGGTAACCTTGGTTCTCTTGCGAACTCTGAAACTCCGAGCAAAGCCCTCTCCATTGCCCTTTGGGTGACTTTAAGCCTTCTGATGAGACCCATTGTGAGCGACCACGTTTCAGTCCAGTACGTAATTACTGGCAGTGAGTGAGACCAGTGAGTGTTCACTGGTCATAGACTTTCGTCTTGAGACACTGGTAAGTTGGACGAGAAGATACCACGCAACTTCCCGGACGTTACCTAGCCGAGTCTGATTCGATAATTGACCCCTTTATCGAAGTTAGACCTACCCAATTAGACCGTTTGTCTCAGGTAGATATAATCGTCTACAACTTCGAGTGTAGAGTCTCAGATCTTGATAAGAGTGGGTGTTACATAGGCATTCAACATGACTTTGGTTTTGTCTATGTTCATTTTAAGACTCAATCTTTCATAAGCTATACCGAGGTCATCGAGCATTATACTGAGTTCCTCCATGGCCTCAGCCATGACCACTGTATCATCGGCAAATCGAAGATGAGAGATGTACTCGCCATTGACGTTGATGCCTAGCCCACTCCAGTCTAAAACCTTGAAGACATCTTCCAGTGCAGCGGTGAACAGTTTCCGAGATATGACGTCTCCCTGTCTCACACCTCGCTGCAGAAGAATAGCGAGATAATTCGTGATAACTCTTGAAAACAACTTATAGACATGGCTTAGAAGTGAGATGGTCCTATAGATCTTCAACCTGGCAATGTCGTCCTTATTTAAGAAGAGTACCACCTCGACTGTAACGAAATCAAACAGCTTCTGAAGGGCCTTAAGTACCGGTTATTCACCCACCTTCAGGAGTTCGGCCGTAATTCCATCATCACCCGGTGCCTTGGTGTTTTTAAGCTGTTTCAGAACCATCCTAGTCTCGTACAGGGTGATGTCCGGGATGTCTTCGGTATAGTGTCGGGTCAGTCTAGCTCTTGGGTCGTACGCTAGATTTACCACGGGTTTACTGGTTGACGTGTACAACTGCCCATAGAATATATCTCTCAATCTCCCTCAGTAGCTTCGTTTTGGCGGATACGATCCTGCCATCGTCAGTCTTCAGTTTCGTGAGCTGGCTGTGCCCAATAGCCAGATATGTATCAAGCAAATACCTTGGAGCATTTATTCCGTTTAATAGCCTCTTTAATACGCTCGGTTTTAAAGCGGCGGAGTTCATTTTTCAAGGATTTAGAGATCCGTCTATTGAGCTGCCGGTATTTCCACGCCTCTTCTGAAGACTGCGGATCATCTCACGCCGTTCCTTCATGAGCTTGAGAGTATGATCAGAGAGTTTTTTGTTCTTCTGTACACGACGTGTCTTGAAGAATTTAGACTCTGTCGTATGGCCAGTTTCTACGAATTCATCGTTGTATTCGTCCACTGAGCTTCCTTTGCACTCGAAACGATTCTTGAGTTCAAGCTGAAAGCTCTCGGGGTTTTGGATCTGGATCTTTGCTGGAACGTGCGTAGAGCGTATTTTAAATTACAACAAATTAAATATGACGACAAAAAAAAAATACGACGAAATATACTTAGTTTTGGTTATTTCCAAGAGTATGGATTTTCGTAATTGGATGTCGAGAAAACCAATTCGTTTTCTCGTAGTTTTACTATTCGCACTTAAAAAAAATCTTAACAAACGTTTTTCTTTCCACTTTACTTTTCTTACAAGAGGACGCAACAGATTCTGTTGTTAACCAGTCATTACCGTTGCAATGATGACGAACATTGCTTTGTTCCGATTAGTACCCAGCGCTCCGGGCGGCATGAAACTGATAGCCCTGGGCGAGCGCTCGCTGAGGGCGTCGTGGCTGCCTCCTCCCGAGCCCAATGGCAAGCTGACGCATTACACGCTGTACGTCAAGGATCTATCCGGGTAAGTTGTGTTGCCAGTACAGTCTATCCGCTCAAATTTAGCCGCGCGTTGAACACCGTGAGGCGCGTGCCGTCTAACAACGTCGATAAGAAATATTGTTATTTTATATCGGTCAATCGGTGTATTCAAGGGAAAAGTCAGTTATTAAATTAATATTTTTGAGTTACTGATAGTTGACTGACTCGTTTGAGTTGTGGTCGTTAACGCGACTGGTAAACATGAGGTCCATCCATGGTCCATGAGGTCATGAGGTCGTGAGGTCCTGGTTACTGGGTTTTCAGGAATTTCTGAGTAGTAGCCACGGAGTCTGGGATTTGTACCCGGTTGATGTCAATAGGCTCGGCCCTTATAACTAAAACATAGCTGGCGTAATGTTGATCACTGCCACCTATCTGAAACAGACTTAATGGCAATAAGCTCGCCCGCGATTATATGGGACTTAAACATAACTGGTGAAATGTAGGTGTACTAAGTGGTACACCTCTGGCTAAACCTTCCGGGATTACAGGCGTGATTTCTGAGATAATAGACTTAATAACAAATAGGCTTACTACAACATCTTCTAGTTCAATTTCAAATCAAGCGTCTATAGAAAATTGACTATACAACGTTAAATGCGCAAAACCTCAGATACCCCAAATGATTTTTAATTCAATTGACATAATTCTGAGAGCAAAAAAATCAGAAAAAACGTAAAGGTTTTATGTGCTGTTTTAGTTTTACTGGAAATTCTGATCGTTTCGTTCTTTATTTCTTTTTTTCCCGCGTATGAGAAAATTTAAATTGGACTACAAACATTTGTGTTTGTTTACCTATTTTGGCGGGTTTGCGCACGATATGGCTTGACCTATGAACAAATAGGGCAACATTTTTAATGAAGATTTTTTGAAAAAAATTTAGCCTATATTAAAAAGTCGTTCAATTAATTCTGCTCGTTATTCTGATCAAACTATTTTCAGGTTTTGCGCTTTTAACGTTAAACGTTGTATACAGGGTGTAACGGAAAGGGTATATACATACTTAACGGAGTGCTACAGACCATCAAACTGAATATGTTTCTCCACTAAGAAACATAATCATAGCCAAAAAAAAATCAGCTGCCCCATACATTTGGGTCGAATAGGTATTGTAATTTTGTATGGGGCAGCAGATATTTTTTTTCGTTATTACAATGTTTGTTTGTCGAAAAACATGTTCAGTTTGATGGTCTGTAGCACACCCTTAAGTATGTATATACCCTTTCCGTTACACCCTGTATACACTATTTCGAAGAAATTTTCAAAGAATTCTAGCATAACTACGGAGATATTACGTTTAATGGTATCTAGTGTATTTCCGCGCACAAAATGTTTCCACGTGTCTTGCTAGAGTCGGTTAGTGTCGTCCTGATCTTATCTTTGAAAATGCGTGTGTGGCCTACGATTTTTGTAGTGAATCACGGGGCTAGCTGTGGCTAGAAATTTTGATTTGCCATTATTCGAAATATCTTGTAATCGAATCTATTTTCTATTTGACTATAAATGTTTCTGGTACAAGCTACAAATGTGTAGAAAAGGCAGGCCTGTAAGAAGTTTGTTGATATTAGTGGGTCATTTGAAGGATTTATATTCCGAAAAACCCTTTCTACAGCTATTGACTGTTCAACAAATCAGAACTGTTCGATGGTTCCGCATAGATAGCTCGGAGCTCCACAGAGCGCAGTGTTAATAAGATTATACGGTACGACGGGCGCACTGAGATGAGTGACAAAGCGAAAGGGATATTGCGTTGCAGCCAGGTAAATAGTTGAGGCTTCCGAGAGTTCCTCGGTATATGTTGCTATTAAATTACGAGCTATAAATAGGGTTTATAGAAGACTTGCTTTTGCTTGCAGCTTAGCTCACGTGGAGGTCGGAATTTACATCACGGAAACGTACTACCGGGATACAAGTATTTTATGTCCTAACCTACGCGGACGAATTCGCGGGTAAAGTCCTAGTGTTTTGTAAATGTGAAAAATAATCAACAGTTCCTAACAGTAAAGTGACGTTTGCCTTTCCCAAAATCTACATAACTATACCCTCCAGCTATTAGAAAAGCAATTACATAGTTCAACCGCTGTAAGCGTGAGTTAATAAATAATTGAAACAGAACCCGACCTGGCGGGAGTAACCAAAGTTGTTCAGCAATCAAAGTTAAATACCGCTTCAATTGAGCCATGTCTAACCGCTTTACTTGGGCTAGTTTGTTCTGTTAACTCGTTGTTGTTTTGGTTCGACGGAACTATAGTTCAAAGTATTGTCCAAGTCCATAACTCGCAAGACTTAAGAGCGTTTACGCCTCACGATATTTCATACAAACTTTCAAGTCCTTATTTTCCGAAATGACTTTAATGAAACTTCATACTCATAAGCAGGAAACATAGGTCTAAAAAGTTACTAAAAATATTTTCGAAAAATAGGGTTAGGTACAGCTAAATTAGACCCATTATAAATTATTAGAAACAGAAATTTCCAATTATCTTTTTTTTTCAAAAGACATTTCGAATATGTGTTTAGTATCTTTTTAGTCCTATGTATCCTGCTTATGCATATTAAGGGTCATTAAAATCGGTTCAGTGATTTCGGAAAATAAGGACTTGTATGTTTGTATGAAATGCCGTAAGATGTAAACGCTCTAAGTCTCCGATCCACAGCGGCTTAACTCGCGCGTGTCATCTAGCTTCGCTTTAAAAATGTAGGCGGCATAGACCACCCACCCACACGGCAACGCTACGTACACACAGTATTACATGTATTACTCAATATAACATGGCCTCGCTTTGTATAGATTTCCCGTACAATGAGAGATCCGCATAAACTGGTTTTAATAGCTTAATTGATCGCCATACGTACGAAACAATGAAAAACAAATTAACCATGGCACACCTCTCCGTCTACATCCCACGTAGTAGTGGACCGTCGACTTTATAGCCTTTCAGTCACGACTGAAGGGTTGGCATAACAGTATTGAATATCTGCATTGATTTTGTGCACACATATTGGATTATAAAGCTGTACGCTGCGCTATCAAAAACTTGAATATTCAGTAAGCATTATAGCTGGACAGCCCATCCATGGTCCTACGAAAGAAACTTCTACTCATGAGTGTATAAAGACAGGTACCGAAACGAATCTCAAGCTCTCGGCGACAGATCGAGAATCGCTTTGTTCATCGTAGACATGGCAAACCAAAACAGTGACCTAACGTCAGCGCTCAAGATCCGTGCTAATTATTGTGCCTAGTGAAATTGTACACACATATAGTTGCTTAAAACTTTAAATTAAAATTGACCTATAGGCATGTATTGAAAATACATTTCTGTTGTCCCTTAATCACCTATTTATTACGGGGGTACTACTCGTGAACATTGGTATGGGTTATATGTTTACCTATTTTTGTAACGACTCATAATTTTAATCTTGAACATATAACTGTAGGTCTCAAGAACCCAATGTCACCCGGGTGAATGCTTGCGCCGAAATCGAGGGTACTACAACGGAATGCATGCGAACGATGCGTGGTCTCCGCGCGGGTCGGACTTATGAGGCTTGGGTACGCGCTGCCACTGCCGCCGGAGAGGGTCCACCTTCACCCGCTGTGGCCTGCCAGACCAGCTCCCTGGGTAAGTAAGACAAGGTTTCAAGATAGTCCGACATAGATCTACACTTTTGGCCTTGGACATCAAACGTTTAAATTCATTAGGTACAGATTTTGGAATATTACCAACGTACTTTTATCTCAATGGCTCTATTTTTTTTTTATGTTTATGTGCATCTCGATTAACTTTAAGCATGATATATTTCCATAAGGAATTGAAATAAAACCTTTGAACTTTATCCCGCTGAACAGCTAAACTTTTTTATACCTGATCCTGAATGAAGATTTGTTAAATCAAACTAAATGGAGTAGTGTATTCGTGTATACGTTTCGCTGTTTCTGTGTCAACTTTTCCTTTCCTAAGAACTTGAGCAATTTAAAGAAAAATCTACTACTCCATGTCTACTTGTGATGTTTTGCTTCGAAATTATTTTTCCTTTCATATTTTTATAGTCGTTTTCTCAATTATAACGCTCCAGTAGCTACTTTGCAACTAACAACATGCAACTTCTCTGCTGTATTGATTGCAATTTTATGTTATTGCGCACATCATTTTATAGAAGAACGAGAGGTCAAGGCTCCACGAGCGATATCATCATCATCATATCATAAGGAAGCGCCAGACTAGACCGCGAAATTCAAATTTTCCTTATTTTTGTAATTTGCAGGCCAGTCTCAGGATGTGTGTTGAACAAAATATGATTTTCGAACGCACTCGTATGTAGTTACTGAATTGTAATCATTCAAATCACCAAAACAACTCGCTAAGTTTTTTTTTTTTTTCATGTAATGTCATTCAATGGAATTAAATGAACTAAGACGGTTGTATTGATGTTTTTAATGATTATAATTTTGCCATATTTAAAACTACCGCAAATCATAATTTAATCAACATACAACCAGACACTGAACTGATTTAAAATAACGTAAGAAAATTTTGCGCTTCCTCCTTAGGCACAGACTAAGCTCGATATCTGCCGGATCTTTTCAAGTGCCTATATTCTTTAGCACCTGGTCGTATCTCGTCATTCGGCGGCGTGGCGCTGGGCGCGGCGGGCGGCGCTCTATCGCTGCGCTGCGTGGTCGGAGGTGCACCACCACCTGCCAAGCGCTGGCTGCGCGCCGGCACACCGCTGCACCCTCGACCACCCTTCCATCTCGATGGAGACGCGCTGCTTATACGAGGTAACGTCATTCTGGACAAATGCGTCAAAGCGCCATGACAAATCCCAGCGACATGACAAGTTCCGAAGTAAAACAAATCTTAACGCTGCAATGTATCATCGCGATTGGGCTTCACCTCTAGGGTTGACGGCTGAGACCGCCTTTGGAGTTGTACCTTTATTATTTACACTAAGATTCTCCGATGGAATTTGATAGAGAATTAGTGTTGCTGAAATCAAAACATTAAACCGCATCACAAGGAATTCTCATTATTTCTGTGTTACTTAGAGATAAAATAGCTGTTGGCTCTCAACTTATACTACTGAAGGCATTGTAGATGCGTTGCATTCATTGAGGCAGAGCAATATTCTTCATGAAGAAATAATGTTGATTGCGGGAATAGGAGTTTCGAAACCACGAAATCATTACGTCATCTTTTATTAGGTTTGTCTTAGAAGATACTATTATACTTATAGAAAGAAGGTATATACATTATTTCCAACAATAAAAACATTAAATAAACTAAATATTTAAAAAAAAAATATCAAATCAAAATTAAAACGAACTCACTATACTTAGCTTCCAGAGTAACAACACAACACGTAGGAAACAACATTCCGATTGCAACATCAAACATTTCCCAACAGGTTTAGAGCTATCCCACGCCGACAACTACACATGCGTAGCGGAGAACCCTCACGGTTCCGACTCTGCAACATGGCGCGTCATAGTACTGCGACCGCCTGCGCCTCCGGGGCTGGCCCTCCTTGAGGCCAGGTCGAGGGAGCTGGAGCTGGAGCTCAGGCCCGCGCCGAGGGCACCTGGACATGCCATCCCGAAGACTTATAGCTTGCATTGGAGGTTGGCTTCACCTGAGGTACGTAGCAATGTTTATTCATTTTAATTTTAATCATTGCAATATTTCCTATAATTTCTACAAAAGGTGCTTCAATATTATGTTATTTAGGTTTGAGTAGAAAAGAGAAGGAAAAGATTGTAAGGAAACCGGCTTATCCTAGAACTAAAAATTCGAAGACATTATGTGACATCTACCAAACCGCACTGGGCCCGCGTGGTGGATCAGCCCACTCCCTGTCATAAAGAGGAGGCCTGTGTCCCAGCAGTGGGGACATTATAGGCCGGTGATGATGATGATGAGAAAAGAGTAGCAACTCCTCAAATATTCTTAAATAGTTTTATACTCCAAAATCTTTTTCGTTTTACCATTAAGAAACGTATTATCTTAACTATACATATCCACCCTACTTTACATCTTAAAGCTCTTTCAATGTAGACTTTTATTCGAAATTCCTTAGAACGTGCAGTATTCCTTACATCACATCCATTTTAGGGTGAATGGCGATTACAATTGGCTACTCCCGGACCGGTTACACTATCTGGACTGCGATGTGGCTCCGCATACCGAGCGTACGGTTCCGCCGGAGGAGCCCCGGGTTCCGAACTGGCTGTTAGGACCTCTGGAGGTCCCCCTACTGCCCCTCCAGATGCGAGGTGGATCAGAGCTAATGCGACCCATGCGAGGTTCGATACTAGTGCTTGGACTGATGGTGGATGTGGCCCTGTGGCCTTGAAACTGGAGTGGGCTGGGTCAGGAGTAGCAGGCGCCAGGGATGTGCCTGTTGGCGGAGAAGTCATTTTGGGAGGTACGTTTCAATTTGTTTTATATTATCTGATTTATTTCTAGTATTTTAGATTGGAGATTTTATGGTAAAAAGTGTACCTATACGGAATTAAAAAAAAAAACTATCGTGTGATCGTTAAACGAAGTCAGTATGTTTTGTTGCTTTTATTTTACATTATCAGGGCCCATGTAAAAGTTCCTACCTATTTAAATTGTACTCTATTTCAAGTTAAAGAGTAACTACCAAACTTTGACAGTTTGCGTGGTTATTTTCTCAACTGTGTTTACAGAATTGAAAGGTCAGTGAACCTGGTACAGTCCTTGAGTCCTTTCACTGTTAATTAATACTTCTGACTTTCAATCACTGTCAAAATCACAGTCAGCTTTATTCTAAGGTTGCTGCCACTGACAAGTCTATTTTAGTCCTAGTGACCTTTATTTTCATTTAGATAAGGTTGAGTTACTGCTGTCAGACGTTAAATATCACAAAGCTGTTGGATCGTACATATCACGCCTGAAATACCCGAAGGTTAGGCAGAGGTATACCTAATAGTACACCCATATTTCCTCCAGTCATGTTTTTTAAGTCCCTTGTAATAAGGGGCGAGCCCGTCAACTGGGCACCGATCCAGAATCCGTGGCTGCTACTGAGAAATTCCTGATAAGAAAACCCAGTTACTCGACTGGGGAATCGAACCCGAGACTCCATGCTCAGCAGTCGCGGTTGCTACCACTAAACCAACGATGCAGGCTGTTGGATCACTATGACGTTTTCTGTACCCTAGGTCTATCACCCGGCTCTCGCTACCGGGTAGCGGCGCGTGCATCCAACGAGGCCGGCTGGACGCGCGAAGTGTTTGAGTTCGCGACGCAAGCGGCTGACGGCCATCTTGCGGAGGAGGTGGACGCGCCCTTCCCGGCCACCGCGGGCGAACTGGCGCTGTTACTGGCGCTCTGTGCCGCGCTCTCACTGGCTGCACTTACTATACTAGCCATTCTGTTGAGGAGGAAAAGGTGAGACCGACTTCACATAAACATAACATTACACAATCACCGTAGGGTTAGGCCCGTTGTTTAAGTCCCGTGTAATTGGGGGCGAGCCTATTGCCATCAACAAATCCAGACTCCGTGGTAGCTACTGAGGAATTGGAATGATAGAAAAACCTAATGACACTTTTCGTGACCCGGGAATCGAAATCAGGACGTCATGCTCAGCCATCGCGTTTATGACCACAAAACCAACGAGGCAAAGATTAACTTTTATTCAGCCAGTAAAGAGACTGACTGCTTCGAAAAAATGGTTTAGCCCAGGTGGGCTAAACCATTTTTTCGAAGCAGTCAGTCAAACCATCCAAACCATCGAAACCTAAACTCTAAGGTTAGAGTTTAGGTTTCGATGGCCCCTACCGAAATATGATTGCTAGATTGAACAAAAACTGTTGATGCAGTTTTAAACCTGATACATTTTACCATCTTTTTCGATCGTATTGTTTTAAATTTGAATTCAGAATACCATACGACATGGAGCTACGCCTAACAAGTCGGATATGCGCCTTGTTAAAGGCAATTGATTTTTGAATAAAAAACATGTTTTATCAAATAAAGGTTTAATTTGAAAACGCGTGTTGCCTCCATAGGCATCTACCACAGCTCTCATACGATTAGGCATAGAGTTTATCAACCGCTCTATAAAATTTTGAGGGATCATCTCCCATTCCTCTTCTATGGCAGTTTTCAACTCCTGCATCGTCTGGGCAACTGGCTGACGAGCCCTAACACGTCTTTTTAGCTCGCCCCACATGTGCTCAATGGGGTTCATGTCTGGGCTTCTGGCTGGCCAGTTCATAACTGTGATGTTCACATCCCGAAGATATTCCCTGACGATGCCGGCCGCATGGGCTCTTGCATTATCATGCATAAAAAGGAAATTTGGGCCCACATAGTCCGCGTATGAAGTCACGTGAGGTTCTAAGCACTCACGAATGTGAGCATTTAATGTTGGCAGCCGTGGTCCTGTAACAACCTCAAGTTGAGTTTTGCCGCTCGCGAATATACCGCCCCAGACAGTCCATGAGCCACCGCCATAAGCAACCCTCTCTTCAAAGCAGTATTGTGCGAAACGCTCTCCCTTAAGTCGGTAGACCTTCTTCCTTCCATCATTGCCATGTAACACAATTTTAGACTCATCAGAAAAGAGTACACGGCTCCAATCTTGCTGTGTCCAATTTAAATGACTGCGTGCGAAATGAAGGCGCGCTGTTCGGTGGGCTCGCGTTAGTTTGGGCCCATTAGCTGGCTTGTGTGGTACCATATGGCGTCCTTTTAACCTTCTCCGAACAGTTCGAGCGCTCACAGATACTCCGTGGAAGTCGCGAAGTTGGTTTTGTATCTCAATGGAGGTAAGGTGACGATTTCTCAAGCTGGTCGTCACGATGAATCGATCCTGCCTTTCAGTTGTGACCCGAGATCGTGGCCTTCCTTGGCGACGAACAAAGCCGCCAGTCTCTAGGTACCTCCGATAAACATTTCGGACCGCAGATCGACTTAAATTAAGTTGAGCACTCACTTTTCTTTGGCTGTGTCCGGCCTGAATAAGTGCCACAGCTTGGGCGGCGACTTCAGGTGAAGTATCCATGGATTATTGATAGAACCTCACCTTATTGTTAAGAATAAGTAATGTTTGTTGCAAAACCAAAGATATCAATCACTTTTTCAAGAATTAAATCCAAGTAAACCAATAAAACCAAGTTTTCTTAGTATTCGATTGTTTGATATCAACAAACAGGCTCCAAATTGTCTTTTGTTTCTTTAAATTCTGTGTTCGAAATTCAAAAAAAGACTATTGATTGAAATTGTGAATGTGCCAGGTTCAAAACTGCATAAAAACTTTTTGCTCGACCTAATATAAAATTTTAGCTAGGACCAAACGAAACTGAAAATACAAGGTGGGCCAATAGATGTGTCCAGAAGTGTATAATCGTTAGATGATATTTTTGACGTTCAATATCTTCACACCATTGAGGGGGTCTCCGGGAATGTTCTTTTACAGATTCCAGTGTAATGCAAACTTTTTAGACCCATATAATTTTATCACTTAGCGTTATTTACCACAAGGTATTATGGCACAATTTCTAGAAAAAATGTACACGCTAAAAATAATTAATTGATTCCCCGAATCTTCCTAGCTTTTCATATTCGATTATTATTTACGTAAATATGATTTTTTACACGACTCATTTATTTCAAGTCAATGTCGGCCAGATCACTAGGCAGACATGACATCAAACACGTCTAAAAATATCGACATCAAAGTCAAATCATTAAGCTGAGCACGAAAAAAAATATTATTAGTAAAAATAAAGGTAGATCGTTAACGTTCCCGATCGGTGCCTGACAAAGTGCTGACATAAGCGGGTGTCGCTCCATCGACCCTTTTCAGTCCTAGTCTTAAGCGTCGACGTGTGACATGACGTTTGAACGTTCCTTTGACGCGCGTGATTCGTTTAACGTCAGGTTTTACGAGAAAATTATTGACGAGGCACCGGTTTGTCTGTTCACTTATAACCTACGTTTGGTACGTGAGTGACAAAGGAGGTAAAGTTATAGGGGTAGTGCGAAAATATTACATATTTCTCAGCTTTGTTCGTTTACATGCGTTGACTGAGTAAACTTTTGTAGGGATTTTTAAGTGACTGTTGTGTGAAACGAATAAATCGGCAACATATTGGTACCACAATTATGCGTTTCATTTCACTTTACTACTAACTGGGTTGTGGGGGTCAGATAGGTAGTCACTCCATGTAAAATACTGATATTCTGCTGCATCCGGTAAGACTGAAAGCCGACCCCAACTAAATTGGGAAAAAGCCAGGCAGATGATGATTTTGCCAGTATTTATCACTTTTATTAATAGTTTCAAGGTGATAGGAATTTAAACAAATTCCAAGTTTTATGAACTCCTGACTTACATTAGTTATCCCTCTATTTATTGATTTTACTTTCAGAAAGTAACTTTTCACTACAATGTTTTGCAACTTTGTTGGAACGCTGCCTAAGTGCCTATTATAAGTCAAGTTCATCCATAGTCTTTTGATTATGATTAATCCATGAACCTTCTTTGCGTTCGGTATTTAAAATAATATATATCGATTATATAGATCGATTATATAGCTATACCAAACAAGAACTGGTTTTCATGAATGTATTTTAAAAAACGAACTACCACCCTCGTTAACTCAGAAAATGAAATGTACAACATTTTTTCATGCAAAGAAAAAAGGAGTTCGCTGCAGTTGTTACCAGGCAGCGCAGGACTTAATGGTCCTCCTTGTTGCACACAAACTGCACAGTAATTATCAAAACTTAACAAAACAATGGCAACACTAGAAATATACGAGCCATAAAATAACCCACAGTAGTTAGTAAGTCAACAGGCGCGGTTGTAAACGTGTTTTACGATCGACTCGTGATAAATTCAGCCTCTACATTGTATGAATATTCACTAGCTATATTATATTAAACGTTTGACCTAGATACCGCTTGTTAAATGTCGCCCATACTTCGGAAATGCATCATCAATACTCATTTCGATAATGAAATCAGAGGAAGATGTGTTGTCTGTTCAAAATTTATTGAAATTATATGTAAGCATATTATTCGCAAGTATATTATTTATAAATTACTGGACACAAAATCAAGGACGTATTTTTTTGTAAATCCAATTACATCTGTTTTGATCAGCGTAAATTTACAATTTAATTTAGGGACGCATATTTATTAAAATAACTGTGGGAGACGATTTGTCTGTACAATTTTTAATTTAAAATGTTAATTTTGTGTTGGCATAAATAAACAGAACGTTATTTTACTTGGCAGAGGATTTTACCTATGACTTCGACTGTAATAGTTCATAGACAAACATAAACTTGATATACCTACTCAAGGGTCGAGTTTTACGAAGCTTTTCTTAGTGCCGAAATGTGCTTAAATTTTCATGTTCCCACGTTCAGTCTCTACGTTACCTGTTAAGGTTTAGGAAAACCGGTGCGGACCAAATCCGGACTTGCGGCGGACAACGGACACTGGCAGATTTATTTATTTTTTATTTCCGAAATCATCATTGTCATGTTGTTACAAAAGCACAGAGAACGCTGCTGCCCATTCTCTGGCAAGTCCCTTAGTCGCCTCTTACGACACCCACGGGGAGATATGGGTTAGTGCTATTCTTTACGTCCGACACCATATAGAAAAAAGTTTCGAAATGCTTATATATAATTTACAGGTTGATTATTTACACACAACGCAAACCTCTTAGGGTTTATTTGTGTGTGCGGCAGGATAGATACTTCAGAAGATTGTCGATTTACAGTGTCCGGAGCCGCGTCCGTAGTTTGTCCATAACGGTTAGGTCACTAACCTTTACTTAGTTACGGAAATGGGTCGTGCCTCCAACACCACCCGCATTGAGTTGTTTACTCAAAAACCAAGTCTGAAACCACGTCTATGCATCAAAACTCATACTATACTGATCTGGGCTGATGCGCTTTAAATTAATGGGGGTAAAATACCCTTATCGAAGCCGGCACTTGTTCTCCCCGTACTTGCGAGTTTTTTTTGTTCCAAACCACACCCTGGAACCTTTTAGTTTCCGTGACTAGAAGGTTCCGAGTTCCGATATTGGGGATCAAAGTTCCAACGTTTATACAGTTTACTTTAAATACCTCCAAGTTCCCCATTCTATTCAATGCATCCATCAGCAGAATGGTTTGAGTGCGTCACATTGCATCCTACCGTAAAACGTGGTTTTTCTCCCTCAAAAAATATATCGTGTCCCAGCAATATTTTTTGCGTAGAGCTACTGAGTTTGATGTACAAAACGATTGATTCTCGACTACGTAAAGGGTCCGTTTACAACTTTTATCTTTCAGGATATTCATAGAAAGAAAGAAAGAAGAAAGAAAATTATTTTTATTTGGCAATAATAACACCTTCAAAATTATACAAAACTAGCTGTCCCCGGCATGCGTTGCAATGCACTTTTTACCTACCCTACCTACCATACCCTACCCTACCCTACCCTACCTACCTACCTACCTACCTACCTACCTACCTACCCTACCCTACCCTACCCTACCCTACCTACCTACCTACCATACCCTACCTACCTACCTACCTACCTACCATACCCTACCTACCTACCTACCTACCCTACCTACCTACCATACCCTACCTACCTACCCTACCTACCTACCTACTCTACCCTACCCTACCTACCTACCCTACCCTACCTACCTACCTACCCACCATACCCTACCTACCTACCATACCCTACCTACCTACCCCACATACCCTACCTACCTACGCTACATACCCTACCTACCTACCCTACATACCCTACCTACCCTACCTACCTACCCTACCTACCCTACCTTTCCTGAATTTTCTATGCTATAAACCTCACGGAGCCCGAGACCTTTCCAACGAATGCAAAACCGTGGAAATCGGTTCGTGCGTTCTGGAGTTATAGCGACAGGAAGGAAAACCCGACTTATTTTTATATAGTAGATAAATGAACAAACAAGATTAATAATGCCAAAAGGACCTCAGCTCAGCATAATGCCAGATGGCAACACAAGGTGTACCACCTGACGCTGATTTTCAGCTGCAACCCACGAGTGCCATACGCTCGAAAACATAAACAAACACATAGTTAAAGTATTTTTTTCTGCACAAATTCCAATTGAATTGATAGATAGATCTTTAAGACGTGTAATCACTTTCTCAACCAGGACTGACGGAGCCGTAGCTCGCGTATCAACGAGCGCTGAGAAGCCCAGCTGTGGGACATACAGGGCGCCACAACACCAAGCAGCTAAACTACCACCTGACCCGCCAGGTATGTACTAAGAATGTTATATAACTACTTGCGTGATTGCGTAACACTCTTGTTACGTAATACATAGGTTTCATTTAGCAAATTGTTTGCATGCATGGTCAATGCAATTCAATGATTTTTGAAGATGACTAGGTTTTATTATCAAATAAAATATTTTTTATTTCTTTTTGTTATGCGTATTATTTGCAACTTAAAATTGGTGAAATATGCATCATAAATGTTAATCACGCCATCACGCCATGATACTGTAATAAATATCAGCCGCTCGGATCGAACTTCAGGTTAAGCCGCTCTTGCCTGGGTTGGTCCTTGGATGGGTGATCGCTATTGGTCCCTGCTGCCAAATGTAGATCTTTGATAGTCGTTACAGGTAGTCAGTGGTCCGAAAGTATCGTATTACCGAATACTAACTGGCTTGTGGAGGTCAGAATAGAAAAAAGATAGTCAGAAGTCAGATAGGCATTTTAGCTGAATTTGTATTATTCTTGTACTTTAAAAAATTACGAGGGAGGATGTACATATTTGAACCCAGTAACGGAGGACGTAGAAATAAAACTTTACATTTAGAGTCACAGTTATTTGTTTTTTCGAAATCATGCTCCTAAACTTTACTTTTGTTTGATAGAATAGCGCGTCAGACGTATCTGTTTGCCTAAAAATCTGTTTCGGAAATAGGAAGTAGTTTTATTTTGTTTTGTTTCGTATCATTGTTTATGGTACACATGCGCTCCAAACCGGATCCAGATGCGAGGAATTTCCGGGACGGGACGATCTGCTGGTAAATCGAATGAAAATAAAATCGTCGCCCCTGTACAGTCCGCGCACCTTGTATAGTTTTATTTTAACTCTTCACTACATAGTATAAAACGAAGTGGCTGCCCGTCTGTCTATCCCTATGTATGCTTAGATCTTTCAAACTCCGCAACGGATATTGTGCGGTTTTTTTGAATAGATAGATAGATTAGAGTGATTCAAGAGGAAGGTTTATATGTATAATACATGCATAATATAGTATGGAAACATTGATAATTTTAGAGGTTTCCAATGTGATGTCGTAAATCAACACATTTTTTTTGCGCTTGATTCCAAGCGCTGACTGAACTCTACGGGATAGATCAAAATAATGTACCACAGTATTGTACACCTTAAAAAGGTCTACAAAAAAGTCCGCGATGGTATATGTCTATCTCTTAGGGCTAAGCCACAATAACCATTTTTTATCCTTTACTTTTTACGAGAAATAATGGCTTATTTACGAAGCGATCATAAGCAATACAGCATTAATCCTTATCCAATTAAGTACTATAAATACATTGTCATTTAATATAGATCAATATGGCACTTTACAGCATGTAATTTAAATGAATGTTTTCGAAGATATTTTAGATTTAAAATGCAGGGATCTGCGGTTGCGGCGGAGCGCGGAGGTGACAAAAAAGCTGTGAACGTTGTGTTGGGTTGATCAACTTGCAATTAAAGTCTTGTAAAGGTTGCTTCCACGTTTATATTAGTTTTTACATGTTGTTATAGAATAATAGTTATAATTAGTTAGAAAAATAGTTATAATTAGTTAGAAAAATAGTAAATCATGCGCAGACATGCGCGCTTAGCTTCAGTTGTCCAATTAAAAGGGCAGAAAAAGATGGCCGCCGCCGGCGCTTGCGACCCGTCGCGTTCCATCCGTGAGGAGCCCGAGGTTTTAGGCGTCAGCGCGTTCCAGCTGCGTTGCGAACATTTTGTATACAAAGACATTCTATAGTATATTTAGTATCAGCATTGCACCCGTGCGAAGCCGGGGCGGGTCGCTAGTAGTTTACAAATAAATAAGTTATTACCCTCTTATGAATAAACTCAGTATAGCTACACCAGGTATTAACTTCAGTTATACATGGTACAATTGTACAGTTTCCGGTTTCAATTATAAAATTAAAGATCATTATCCAGAGAGATAATTATCATTTTATTATTATGTCCTTTATTAATTTGTTCTTTTTTTGTGTCCTTTATTAATTTGTTCTTTTTTTCCTTGTTCTCATTTTTTATATTTTTACATATTTCTTAAAAAAATAAATTAAAAAAAAACATTTAAAAATATAAAAAACAGGTTTCCACCGGTATCGGGAGCAGGGTCCAAGCTACCGGTGGTTAGGGCTGCAGAGACAGGAACCTCCTCACAATGCGGGTCGTATCGAGGAGTACTGCCTTCTGAATCTGGCTCTTGATCCAACTGCCAAGTGAGAGCTTCGACAGATGTCCGTCGAGGCTCTTGGCCATAAGGCCATTGGCCGTTACGACAATCGGCACAATGATAGCCGAGTCTACATTCCACATATCGACAACCTCGTGAGCCAAGTCGAGATATTTTATCTGTTTCTCTTTCTCAGCTTTCACGAGGTTTTCGTCATGTGAGATGGTAACATCGACTATCATTGCGCGGCGCGCTGATCGGTCTATCACCACTATGTCAGGCTTATTGGCAACAATAGTCCTGTCAGTAATGATAGGCCGATCCCAGTACAGCGTGACATGGTCTTTCTCGAGAACTGGGTCGGGCACATACTTGTAGTACGGTACCTCAGATTCCACAAGTTTATATTTCAGGGCAAGTTGCTGGTGAATAATCCTGGCCACTTGGTTGTGCCTGTGCAAGTACTCGCCGTTAGCCAGACTAGAACAACCAGAAATAATATGTCTGATGGACTCACCCGGACGGTGACATGCCCGACACACGTCCACCGTCCCGTCCTTCATAATATGTTTCCGGTAGTTGTTCGTCAGCATAACTTCGTCCATAATCGCACAGACAAAACCTTCAGTTTCCCCAAAGAGGTCGCCGAAACGTAACCAGGACACGGACGCTAGAAAATCTACATCGGACCCATGAAGAGCCTGGTAAAAGCGCCCGCGAAGAACCTTGCCTTGCCATATTTCCTTGCGGTCATCGGTAGTCAGTATTACAGGTTTGCGCCAGTTCTCTTTAGCCATGGACAGCGGGGTGAGTGTCTTGTCCACTGCGACCACATCTCGGTGCATACCCACGACTGTTTTAAAAAAATATTCTCTGAGGCTGCACACCTCGCGGTTGCAATGTGGAGTGTCTTCGCGTTTAAAAAGCCTCGACCCCCGCACTTCCGCGGGATGTACAGTCTCATCACCGATGATCGTGGGTGATGCATCCGGTTTGCGGTCAGCAGTGTACGAACTCTCCTATCCAGGGCGTCCAGTTCGGTCTGAGTCCATTTGAGTATGCCGAAAGAGTACATTAAAACCGGCATGACCCAACCGTTGAAGGCGCGCACCTTGTTCCCACCTGAAAGAAGGCTGTTTAGTACCTTCTTCAGGCGACCAAAGAAGCACTCCCTCAACGATTGCTTCATGTCAGCTACGTTAATGCCTAACGCTTCCGACATACCCAAATACTTATAGTTTTCGGATGAGGAAAGGGATCTTAGGTGTATGGAATCAGAGAGCTGAAGTCCCTCGGATTCCATAATCTCCCCTCGCTTTACATACATGACTGCACATTTGTCCACACCAAATTCCATCCTGATGGCACTACTAAAATTTTCAGTTACTTTCAGTAGCTCCATCAGTTGCAGTTTGCTGGGGGCAAAGAGTTTCAGATCATCCATGTAAAGAAGGTGAGATATAACCTGACCACCTCTCCTCAACCGGTAGCCTAGACCTGAATCCTCCAGCAGTGTGCTTAGAGGATTCAGGGCTAGACAGAACCAAAGAGGACTCAGACTGTCGCCCTGAAATATTTCCCCGTTTAATCCATACAGGCTCATCGTTCCCCTGGATCTGTCGACATCCTGGATATCGAAGGACCGTCCTCCATTGCCTCATACACGACTCAAGGAAGGCGCGTAGAGTTGCATCAATCTTGTACAACTCCAGCACCCTCATGAGCCATGTATGTGGCACAGAGTCGTAGGCCTTCTTGTAATCTATCCAACATGTTGACAGATCCTTGCGGGATCGACGAACCTGTTGGCTAATGGCCATGTCGATGAGGAGTAGCTCCTTAGTACCACGGGACCCATTCCTACATCCATTTTGAGAGGCCGACATAATGGAATTACTATCGATGTGCTTGTTAATCTTCACTCTCAAAATGGATGTAAGAAGTTTATAAACCGTCGCCAAACACGTGATCGGTCTAAAATTCCTGGGTTCCGCAGGACTACCGGACTTATGAAGCAGGTGGGTAACACCCGTTGTAAGAAACTGTGGTAGCGACCCAGACTCTAAGCATGACTGGAATTGAGATGCCAGGCGTGTGTGTGAACTACTCAGCCATTTAAGCCAAAAGTTGTGCAGTCCGTCCGGTCCCGGAGATATCCAGTTCGGTAACGGACGAACTGCTCTGGCAACATCTAACGGTGTTAGATGTTATTATTATTCCGTTTATTCATTTCTATAACATATTTTTTACATTTTTAAATATTCTTACATAAAATCAATAAAAAATATAAAAACATTTAAAAATATAAAAATAGTAGCCCACCGGTATCGGGAACAGGGTCTAAGCTACCGGCGGTCAGGGCTCCAGAGAGAGGAACCTCCTAACAGTACGAGCCGTGTCCAGGAGTACCGCTTTCTGAATCAAGCCCTTGATCCAGCTGCCTAACGAGAGCCTCTTCAGATATTGGTCGAGGCTCTTGGCAATTAGGCCATTGGCTGATACGACTATCGGCACTATGATCGCTGAGTCAACAGGCCACATGTCGACAACCTCGCGAGCCAAGTCAATATACTTGATTTGTTTATCTTTCTCGGCCTTCACGAGGTTCTCATCATGTGGAACCGTTATGTCAACAATCATTGCGCGCCGCTCTGATCGATCCATCACCACTATATCAGGCTTATTGGCTACAATAGTCCTGTCAGTGATGATGGATTGATCCCAATACAGTGTGATATTGCCATTTTCGAGAACTGGGTCGGGCACATACCTATAGTACGGCACTTCCGATTCCACAAGGCTGTATTTCAGAGCAAGTTGCTGATGGATAATCCTGGCTACAAGGTTGTGTCTATGCAAGTATTCTCCGTTAGCTAGACGAGAACACCCGGAGATAACGTGACGGATCGATTCGCCCGGACGGTGGCATGCCCGACATATGTCAACCGTGCCATCCTTCACAATAAATTTCCGGTAGTTATTCGTCATCATAACTTCATCCATAATTGCACAAACAAAACCTTCGGTTTCTCCAAAGAGTTCCCCGGAACGTAGCCAGGCTACGGACGCTGCATGGTCTACATCAGGCCCATGCAGGGCACTGAAGTAGCGTCCGTGAAGCTCCTTACTCTGCCATACTTCCCTGCGGTCATTAGTGTCAAGAACTGCAGGTTTGCGCCAGTTCTCTTTAGCCAAGGAGAGCGGGGTGAGGGCCTTGTCCATCGCGACCACATCTCGATGCATCCCCACGTCGGCTTCTAGGAAATATTCCCTGAGACTGCATATCTCGCGATTGTGGAGAGTCTTGGTGTTTAAAAAGCCTCGGCCTCCACAACTCCGCGGGATATACAGTCTCATAACCGAAGAACGTGGGTGATGCATTCGATATGCCGTCAACAATGTACGGACCTTCCTATCCAGGGCGTCTAGTTCTGTTTGAGTCCATTTGAGTACGCCGAAAGAGTACATCAAAACCGGCATGACCCAACCATTGAAGGCACGCACCTTATTTCCGCCTGATAAAAGACTATTAAATACTTTTCTCAGGCGGCCAAAGAAGCGCTCCTTCAACGATTGCTTCACGTCAACAGCATTGATGCCCAGCGCTTCCGACATACCCAAATACTTGTAGGTTTCGGTAGCTGAGAGGGATCTAAGATTTATGGAATCTGAGAGCTGGGTTCCCGCAGATTCCACAATCCCCCCTCGCTTTACATGCATGACCGCACATTTGTCCACACCAAATTCCATCCTGATGGCGCTACTGAAAGTTTCTGTTACCTTCAGTAGCTCCATCAGTTGCAAATTGTTGGGGGCAAAGAGTTTCAGGTCATCCATGTAAAGAAGGTGAGATATAACCTGACCACCTCTCCTCAACCGAAAGCCCAGACCTGAATCCTCCAGCAGCGTGCTTAGAGGATTCAAGGCTAAGCAGAACCAAAGCGGACTCAAACTATCGCCCTGAAAAATACCTCGCTCTATCCTTATCGGTTCGCTGTTCCCTTGGATATGCCGACATCCTGGATAGCGAAGGACTGTCCTCCATTGCCCCATACACGACATCAGGAAGGTACGCAGAGTTGCATCAACTTTATACAATTCTAGCACCCTCATGAGCCATGCATGAGGCACCGAGACGTAGGCCTTCTTATAGTCTATCCAACATGTCGACAGATCCCTTCGGGAACGCCGAACCTGTTGGTTAATGGCCATATCAATGAGGAGCAGCTCCTTAGTACCGCGGGACCCGTTCCTACATCCATTTTGAGAAGCGGACATGATCGAATTGTCATCAATGTGTTTGCTAATTTTAGCTCTCAAAATGGATGTAAGAACTTTATACACTGTCGGGAGACAGGTTATCGGTCTATAGTTTTTGGGCTCCGCAGTACTACCCGATTTATGGAGCAGGTGAGTTATTCCAGTAGTCAGGAATTCGGGCAGCGACCCTGACTCTAAGGCTGACTGGAATAGGGCCGCCAAGCGAGCGTGCGACCTTTGGATCCACTTAATCCAAAAGTTGTGCAGCCCGTCCGGCCCTGGAGATTTCCAGTTAGGTAACGGACGGACTGCACGAGCTACGTCTTGGGAGCTGATAGTGATAGCCCCCATTTCTGGAACTGGATCGCACACTCGCTCGACCACCCGAGTCCATTCACACTCGGTGTGGCTGACAGGCACCGACCAGATGCTGCGCCAGAACGAGCACATGGCGTCATCATCCGGTAAGCGCGTGTCAGACACACCTTGGTCCGGTCGCTCCCAAGTCCTATAAACCCACCTTTCATCTCTTTGGAATGTGCGATTCAGAGTGTATCGTTCCACCCGCTGCTTATACCTACGGATACGGTTTGCCCAAGCATACACTTTCTGCTTCAGGAAGTCGATGCGCTCTGTGATACAGGACATATAGTCTTGAGGACTAATATCAGTACCCGCAAATGCCCGCCTCACAAAGCGCATCACTCGAGGGCGATTGTTGCCCTCCCTGAAGCAGATCAGTTTGCCGATGAGTGTTCTGGCCCCACTAATACGTCGCTCAATTCTGCATTGCCAAGCCGGTACGGCAGGTTTAGGTCGTGTAGCTCTGTCATCAGAAAATTTGACATGAGCTACACGACATGCCGCTACAGCCGCACAATACAGGATTGAGTGAGCATCAGTGAGGTCTTCGCAGCTATCAAAATAGTTTGATAACTGCGAATCCAGAACAGCCACCAGCGCCCTATTTCTGTTATGCATGGGCAAACGAGGTAAGCGTGGTCTAAGTTCAGGCGACATGTACCGATATTCTCGAATCGCACCTTCCAAAGCACTCCTCATTTCCTCACTGCATTGGGTACTTACATTAGTAGCCACGTCATTACTCACTTCGTCAGCGCGATTAAATAACTGACTAGACTGTGGTGGATCCACAGCCTGCGACGGAGGGACAATGACGTGACTACTCTGCATTTCAGTTCGCAAGCGATCAAGTACGGTGTCGTCCAACATATGATTACGTTGGATGACCCGCACCTGATCCGATAATCGTTGCGCCGACACGTTGACAGCTGGCTCAAGCACCTGAAACAGAGAGAGCATCCGAACACGGTACGCGGTCAGGTTGTTTCCTCCCTCTGTAGCCCCATAGTATGAGCGCATGACGTTCTCGTTGATGGCTTGAGTCCATCGCATGCGCTGCACACTTCCGCCGGGAGCTGGAACCCTATCAGAGGCCGGTGGGCCTCGAGGTCCTAAACCGTCTGGCGGCCGGCGTCCTCCCCGTCGACGAGCAGGTGTTGGCGTCGTGGGCGGAGAGAAGTACTCGTCGCTGTCGCTCGACGCAACTGCCACGGCCGGCGTCACAGCACTCACGGTGAGGCTGGGTTCCGGCGGCGGCGAGGCGGAGCGGGGCGACGAGTCCGGAGGTGGTAGGAGTGCTTTTCGAGCAGCTGATCTTGTAAACATCGTCTTCAATTCATGATTTTATTTGAGGGGTTTTCATAGATGACATGCATGTCAAATTCACACATGTCATTTTTGGGACCAGTTTTTTCTTTTCAGCATTTCTATGGATATTTCTTGAATTTTGGGGTTGATCGGAGATATATAGATATATAATTTATTTTAGTATTAAAATCTGGTATCAAACTTAAAAAATAAACTGTTTAAAAATTTAAATTGTTGAAAATTATTGAAAGAAATTGATAGACGTGTTGACTTTAGTATTGCCAGCCTTTATTATTATTATTTATTTTTATACTTTTACGTATCTCGGCTTATTGCCGGATTTGTAGAATAGTACGGGCCGAAGCCAAGTACTACCCTGGGAGAGTGGTGATATGATGAGATGATGATATGGTCGGGCTGTGTGATGAAGAGTGTCTATTAGACTGTGTCTGTGCGGTGATTGGGAGGCGAGAGTGTGAGGTGGGGATCACTGCTTCATTTTCATTTTGTAAAAATTTTCTAACAATCCTGCAAGTATTAAGGATTGCGGCTTTCTGAAGGCTTTGATACGTGTATGGTGGTAAATCAAGTGTTTTTAAAGACTGGTGGAGCTGTTTAGGTATAACACCTGTTGTTGACAATACAATAGGGACTATGGCGACATTGTTAAGACTCCACATTCGGCTGATTTCGATTTTGAGATCAATGTATTTAGCGAGTTTTTCCGCTATTGTGTTTTGTAGGTTATGCGTGTTTGGTACGGCGATGTCAATGATTTGTGCGGTTTTGTTATATTTGTCTAATAAAGTGATGTCTGGTCTATTGTAGTGTATTGTTTTATCGGTGAAAATACCTCGATCGAAGTATAGTTTGTGCGTTGCGTTTTCAAGAACAGTTTCGGGCTGGTATTTATAATAAGGTACTGGAGGTGTGGAGATTAAGTTATATTTGATTGCTAGTTTTTGATGGATTATGTTCGCTATTTCATCATGTCTGTGCTTATAATCAGTCTGGACTATTGCTTTACACGCACCTGTGATGTGCTGAATAGTTTCCGAAGAACTATTGCATCGCCTACATATGTCTACTATTTGATGAACTCTCATTATGTGTTTCTGGTAATTGCGGGTTTCTATGACCTGATCCTGAATCGCTATCATGAACCCTTCCGTCTCAGGGAACAACTCGCCCCGCCTTAACCATTCGTTCGACGCTAACTTGTCGACGTTAGGTAGATTAAGGTCGTGTCGGTGTCTCCCATGCAGTGACTTTTGGGTCCATTCTTCGATTTTTGTCTGTCGGTCAGTCTGTTGTTCATTACTCTGTGTAGTCCTGTCATACATGTTCAAAGGGGTAAGTTTTTTATCATTATAAGCTATTGCTTTGTGTAAGGTTGAAGTGGAGCTTTTATAATCAAAGTATGTTCTTAATGTTGTTATTTGCTTGTTATGTAGGTTAGTGATATCTATTATCCCCCTTCCGCCGTCGTTCCTTGGTAGTGTGAGTCTCTGTACACATGACCTAGGATGGTGTCTTCTGTGTTTAGTGAGAGTGGTGTTTATAATCCTTTGTAGGTTTTTCAATTCGGTCTTGTTCCATTTTATGATACCAAAGGAGTAGGTGAGAATGGTGATGGCATAGGTGTTAATAGCTTTAACGGTGTTTTTAGCGTTTATCTGAGTATTAAATATTGTTTTTAACCTATGCTTAAATTGCTTGGTAAGTGTAGTTTTGATTTCTTTATGCAGAATCTGCTTAGCCTGTATATACCCTAAGTATTTGTATGTCCCGGTTTCGTCTAATGAATCTATTGTTGCGCCTGTCTGCATTTGGTATGAATGAGTATATGTTTTTCCTGCTCTTATTGAATTGATTTTACATTTATCAATCCCAAACTCCATAGCTATATCTTTTGAAAATTGTTCAGTTACATCCGCTAGTTCATATAGGTCATCTGGGGAGGATGCATATAGTTTGATGTCATCCATATAAAGGAGATGGTTTACTTTACAATATTGTTGGTCAGTCAGAATGTCAGTCACTGTATCGCTATATTGGAGTTGATAACCGGGTATTAATGAATTAAGTTTGTTTGAAAGAGGGTTTAATGCTAGACAGAACCATAGTGGGCTGAGTGAGTCTCCTTGGAATATTCCTCGCTGGATCTTTATGAGTTCTGTTTCGACTATTCCTGCAGATGTATTCAATTGCAATCGTGTTTTCCATTTCTCTATAATATTACCTAAGCAATTGATCAGTTGTGGGTGTATTTTATATATTTTTAAAACTTCGAGTAACCACGAGTGGGGTACTGAATCGTATGCTTTCCTATAATCTATATACATAGTGTGTAAATCATTCTTTGTACGTTGAACATGTTTGTGTATTACTGCGTCTATTGTTAACTGTTCTTTACATCCTTGGCTAAGCTTCTTACACCCCTTCTGTTCTTCTGTTAATATTTTCTGTGTTTCAAGGTGTTTATAAATTATGTGACTAATGCATGATGTCATTATTTTATATATGGTTTGCAGACAAGTAATTGGCCTATATTTTGCTGGATTCACTGAGTCGTTAGGGTCTTTTGGTAGCATATAGGTCTTACCTTCTGTGATATATGTAGGGATCGATGCGGGGTCTTTTATAAAGTTGTTAATATAGTTAAATATGTGTGGGTGTATGTGAGTAAATTTTTTGTACCAGTAGTTGTGTATGTAATCTGAACCAGGCGCTTTCCAATTATGTACTTTTGTAAGGACGTCATGAAAAGTTGCTACTTCAACTTGATCGAAGATCATTGCTTCTGTATTAGTTTGAATGGCCTGCTCTACTTTAATCCATTCTGCTTCGGTGTTATGGTGGACAGGATTTTCCCAGATCCCAGCCCAAAATTGCTGTAACTCTTCTGTAGTTGGAAATACTGTATGTGTATTGTTAGTAGATCTTGTTTCATTTGTTGTTGCTTTCTTTAGGGATCGGTAAAATTGTTTTTCGTTATTCCTAATCTGGTTATTTTGGGTTTTACGAAGTGTGCATTTAGTGTATCGATTTAGTCTACTTTTTACTACTGTTAATTTCTGTTTTAGAGTATCTAGAAAATGCTCAAGTTGTGTGTTAGGTTGTTCGTGTGATGTATGAATTCTGTAGTCTTTTAATATTATTTCAACTGCTTTTATTAGTTTTCTGCTTCTTTGGCCTTGAATATACTGAGTTAATCTTCCTATTTTGGCCCTTAGAGCTTCTCTTTTGTTTTCAAGCCTTTTTTGCCATTTAGGTTTGTGGGCTAGTTGAAGTTTATTACTACTATCTACAGGAGGATCAAGTGAAATTCTACTACCGTTGGCCTTTGCAGCTGTCCACGCAGCGCAGTATATTACTGTCTGGAGTTGATTGAAATTTGTATCACTGGTAACTTGTTCCGGTAAAATTACTTTGTTAATATAATTAACTATATTTGCCAACTTTTTTGAAGACTTTTGCTTAGGTATGTAACTCCTTTCCGTAGGCAGCGTGTCTTTGTAGTATTGTAGTGTTTGTGAGAATATTTCATCTATTTCAGGATTTCTAACTAGGTTTGTGTGTTGTGTATTAAGTTGCGTAGGGTGTTCTGATCCTAAGTTATTAATATTACCATCATCTATTCCTACTCCTATATTCTCCATTTGTGATGACTCTATATTTTCTATCTCTATATTTAGTGTTTCTGTATTTGTGATTCTATTGTCAACTTGCCTTTGGAAAGACTCTGTTTCAACTAATTCATTCTCTACTATAGATTTTAATGTTTGTAACCGTGCTTCTGATATCATACTATTATTTAATATTACTCTTTTTTGGTCTGATATGCGCTGTTCTGATAAATGTGATAAATGGGGGTAACATTCTATGAATTTTTCTTTCAAATTTTTTCGCCAAACTGTCATATCTGTTTCCATCTTTGTTGCCCTAAAATAACATTTCATGAGTGTTTCGTTGAGTTCGTTGGACCATTTCATCCTTCGTTTAGGTTCTGATTGTGAGTGCAGTTGTGTGTCTGTTTGAGATGAAAGAAACTCCGGTGGTGACTGTAATTGTATGTCAGTGTTGCGTGTTTGTAAATGGTTGCTTACTTCAAGCCTAATGCTATCTAGTATGGTGGAAGGTAGTAACTTCTTGGAAACTATTGCTCTTCTTTGATCCCCAATTCTTTGCTTGGAGACATTCATATTTGGGAATTTTTCTGTGAACTGATGATGTAATGATGTTAGATAAGCTTTCGTGTCAGATTCCAAATTTGTGATGATAAGGTAGTTACGCCAAATGAATTCATTCATTTCTTTACTCCATTTTTTTCGCGTAGTAGTTGAGACAGCAGTGGGTGAAGGATTATTGGCCACATTGGCCTCCGACATCATCTACTGCCATTGTTGATAATATTGATGACGATCTTGATGAACGTGATAAATATGAAGGTGGTGATGATGCAATTGATGAAAAGATGGACCTCGGTGAGGACGATGAAGAAACCGATGATGTTTCATCACATAAAGAAGGCATATTTGCCTGACTACTTTTTTTTGTTTTCGACCTTGTTAACATATTATTCCCACGAGTAGCTAGGGACTAACAAAGTCGACCACAGCAGAGCCCTGCGTTCACTGTGGCAAGGGTGAATAAAACTGGAGGACCCCTATTATCCAGAGTTGGCACACTAACGACTAGCCTCTCCCCTAGCCATGCAGCCCTCGGCGTGTGCGACCTTGGCTTGGATTGTGTATCTCTTTTAGTCTGGCCCCTCACCCTAAACCTATTTCAGCACAGTAAACTCTACCGGAACAGCCCTAGGGCTCATTGGAGCGCGCAAGCCCCACCACGACGTCAACGTAGAGATACTACGGTGGGGTTATTATTATTATTATTATATTGTTAATTATTTGGGGGTTATTATTAGAGAGATTATTGATTATTATTCATTATTATTTATCCATTATTATTTTATTTTATTCCCTTTATTCATTTTACTTACATATGTTTTACATTTTTAAATATTTTTACAAAATTATATACAAAAACATTTAAAAACATAAAAAATAGTAGCCAACCGGTATCGAGCACAGGGTCCAAGCTACCGGTGGTTAGGGCTGCAGAGACAGGAACCTCCTCACAATGCGGGCCGTATCGAGGAGTACTGCCTTCTGAATCTGGCTCTTGATCCAACTGCCAAGTGAGAGCTTCGACAGATGTTCGTCGAGGCTCTTGGCCATAAGGCCATTGGCCGTTACGACAATCGGCACAATGATAGCCGAGTCCACATTCCACATGCTGACAACCTCGTGAGCCAAGTCGAGATATTTTATTTGCTTCTCTTTCTCAGCCTTCACGAGGTTCTCGTCATGCGGGATGGTAACATCGACTATCATTACGCGGCGCGCTGATCGGTCTATCACCACTATGTCAGGCTTATTGGCGACAATAGTCCTGTCAGTAATGATAGGCCGATCCCAGTACAGCGTGACATGGTCTTTCTCGAGAACTGGGTCGGGCACATACTTGTAGTACGGTACCTCAGATTCCACAAGTTCATATTTCAAGGCAAGTTGCTGGTGAATAATCCTGGCCACTTGGTTGTGTCTGTGTAAGTACTCGCCGTTAGCTAGACGAGAACAACCAGAAATAATATGTCTAATGGACTCACCCGGACGGTGGCATGCCCGACACACGTCCACCGTCCCGTCCTTCATAATATGTTTCCGGTAGTTGTTCGTCAGCATAACTTCGTCCATAATCGCACAGACAAAACCCTCAGTTTCCCCAAAGAGGTCGCTGAATCGTAGCCAGGACACGGATGCTAGAAAATCTACATCAGGCCCATGAAGAGCCTGGTAGGAGCGACCGTGAAGCACCTTGCCTTGCCATACTTCCTTGCGGTCATCGGTAGTAAGTACGACAGGTTTGCGCCAGTTCTCTTTAGCCATGGACAGCGGGGTGAGTACCTTGTCCACTGCGACCACATCTCGGTGCATACCCACCTCGGTTTTCAAAAAATATTCTCTGAGGCTGCACACCTCGCGGTTGTGGAGGGTCTTCGCGTTTAAAAAGCCTCGACCCCCGCACTTCCGCGGGATGTACAGTCTCATCACCGATGATCGTGGGTGATGCATCCGGTTTGCGGTCAGCAATGTACGGACTCTCCTATCTAGGGCGTCCAGTTCGGTCTGAGTCCATTTGAGTATGCCGAAAGAGTACATTAAAACCGGCATGACCCAACCGTTGAAGGCGCGCACCTTGTTTCCGCCCGAAAGAAGGCTCTTTAATACCTTCTTCAGGCGACCGAAGAAGCGTTCCCTCAACGATTGCTTCATGTCAGCTACGTTAATGCCTAACGCTTCCGACATACCCAAATACTTATAATTTTCTGATGAGGAGAGAGATCTGAGGTGTATGGAATCCGAGAGTTGGATTCCCTCGGATTCCATAATCTCTCCTCGCTTTACATACATGACTGCACATTTGTCCACACCAAATTCCATTCTGATGGCGCTACTAAAAGTTTCAGTTACTTTCAGTAGCTTCATCAGTTGCAATTTGTTAGGGGCAAAGAGTTTCAGATCATCCATGTAAAGAAGGTGAGATATGACCTGACCACCTCTCCTCAACCGGTAGCCTAGGCCTGAATCCTCCAGCAATGTGCTTAGAGGATTCAGGGCCAGACAGAACCAAAGTGGACTCAGACTGTCGCCCTGAAATATTCCCCGTTTAATCCATACAGGCTCATCGTTCCCCTGGATCTGTCGACATCCTGGATATCGGAGCACCGTCCTCCATTGCCCCATACACGACTCAAGAAAGGCGCGTAGAGTTGCATCAATCTTGTACAACTCCAGCACCCTCATGAGCCATGTATGTGGCACAGAGTCGTAGGCCTTCTTGTAATCTATCCAGCATGTCGACAGATCCTTGCGGGATCGACGAACCTGTTGGCTAATGGCCATGTCGATGAGGAGTAGCTCCTTAGTACCACGGGACCCGTTCCTACATCCATTCTGAGAGGCCGACATAATAGAATTACTATCGATGTGTTTGTTAATTTTCTCTCTCAAAATGGATGTAAGAAGTTTATAGACCGTCGATAAACACGTGATCGGTCTATAATTCTTGGGTTCCGTAGGACTACCTGACTTATGGAGCAGGTGGGTAACACCCGTTGTGAGAAACTCTGGTAGCGACCCAGACTCTAAGCATGACTGGAATTGAGATGCCAGGCGAGTGTGTGAACTACTTAGCCATTTGAGCCAGAAGTTGTGCAGTCCGTCCGGTCCCGGAGATTTCCAATTCGGTAACGGACGAACTGCCCTGGTAACATCTAAAGGTGTTATTGAAATTTTTTCCATTTGTGGGATAGATTCACACACTCGCTCAACATCTCGCATCCAGTCAGCCTCCGTATGACAGACGGGCACCGACCAGATGCTGCTCCAGAATGAACTCGTGGCAGCATCATCTGGGCGGCACACGTCCGTCATATTTTGTTCGGGTCGCTCCCAAGCTCTGTATACCCACCTCTCATCACTCTGGAATATGCGATTCTGCGAGTACCGATCAACACGCTTCTTATACCGCCGAATACGGTTTGCCCATGCATAAACTTTCTGCTTCAGGAAGTCGATGCGCTCTGTGACTCGGGACATGTATTCTTGAGGGCTGATTCCAGTCCCCAAGAATGCCCGCCTCACAAAGCGCATCACACGTGGGCGTGTATTGCCCTCCCTGAAGCAGTATAGTTTGCCGATGAGTACCCTGGCCCCGTCGATACGGCACTCGATCCTGCGTTGCCAGGCTGGTACAGCTGGTTTTGGTCGAGTAGCTACGTCAAAATTTGGGAATTTGACGTTAGCTAAACGACAAGCCGCTACAGCCCCACAATACAGTATCGAGTGCGTATCAACGAGGTCCTCGCTACTCTCAAAAATATTCTTGAGTTGCGAGTCCAAGGTACCCACCAACGCCCTATTTTTCTTATGCATGGGAAGCCGTGGTAAACGGGGCCTAAGTTGGGCAGGAGTGGATCGATACTCGTGAAGCGCATCTTCCAGAGCGCTCCTCAAACGTTCGTTGCACTGGCTACTTACCGTGACAACCCTATCATCCTCCTCTACAGCACCAAGATTGGACCGCGGTGGTATTGCGTCAATAGTTGACGCTTGCACCGCGATTTGCGCCGGAGTCAAGTCGATGTGGTTGCTCGGTACCTCTGAGCGCAGCCTATCAAGCGCGGCGTCGTCCAACATGTGATTGCGTTGGATGACCCGCACCTGATCCGACAGTCGTTGGGCCGAGACGTTGACGTTTGGTTCAAGAGTCTGAAAAAGAGACAGCATCCTAACACGGTACGCAGTGAGGTTAGTTCCCCCCTCTGTAGACCCGTAATATGCGCGCATGACGTTCTCGTTAATAGACTGAGTCCATCTCATGCGCTGCACACAACCACCGGCAGCGGGGACCCGGCTCGGGACCGGTTGGCCCCTAGGTCCGAAGCTCGACGGTGGCCGGCCTCGCCCCGGCCGACGTACAGGTGTTGGCGACGTCGGCGGGGAGAAATATTCGTCGCTGGAACTCGACGCTACTGCCGCTGCCGGTGACACAGGTGATCCGGGGTCCGGCGGCGGCGAGGCGGAGCTCAACGACGAGTCCGGGGGTGGAAGGCGTGCGCGTTGTGACGCAGCTCTGGTTATCATCATTTCATCATACCATTTTTACAGAATTTTTTCGTGTATTTTTCCTTTTCGTTCTCGCCTTATAACTTTGACAGACGTCATATTTCTTCAGTCTTGATTTTGGCTTATAATTGTTGTTTTTTTGAGATTTTTCCAAATATTTAGGGGTTTAAGAGTTTTCGACCCAGTTTAAACAGTGTTGGTTTACTATTTGTGTATTGAAATAAATATTTTATAATAAAAAACGAATATGAATGATTTGACGTGTTGACACACACAGAGTTGCCAGTTATTATTATTAGTTATTATTATTATTTTATTATTATTAGTTATTATTATTATTTTATTATTATTAGTTTATTATTGGTATTTTATTGATTATTATTTTATTTTTGTTTCAATTCATTTTTTTCATATTGAACAAACAACAACATTAATTTTCAGGTTACTTTGGCCCGTAGAAATACAGGGTGTTTGGTGGCATCGTTTGCCAAGTCAAATTGGCCAAAAGGAGAGATCATTTGCTATCTCTTCACGCCCTATAACTCATACTATGCCACACCGGTTTCTTTATGACAACTTTTTTATTTAAATTTTGGAAAAATCTCAAACGCAGCATTTAAGGTCAAATAAAAATAAATAAATATTTGTATAGACTTCAAATTTCGATTTAACTTTGATGTGTACTGTTGTATGATTCTATCAAATTCAAAATTATATGCTAGTAACATTTACTTTCTTTTTTAATAACTCGTAAAGTTTTTGTAAAAGAAAAATAAACTTAAAACTCAACTTAAACTTGCTATAAAAATAAACTAAAAGCGATCGGGATCTTCCAATTCTTTTAAAAAGTTCCCTTTTCGAGACTTAACTCCTTTAGATCTTTACGTCTAGGCCCCAGCGGTTCTGGTTGAGTGGTTGACGGCGCTTCCTCCTCAACATCGTCACGAAACCATCATCAGCCCGAATCGGTGCCTTTTCGGGCACGGGCTTCCCAGTGGGAGCAGATACACACACAACACAACTACGCTAGCGAAATCTCCAGGAACGTGCCGAGATTTTGCAGACGCTTCAGAAACAGGCAGCGGGTCGTGCGGTCGAGCGGCAGCGAAGCGAGGAGCCGCAGGGACGCCGCACTCCGCAGGCTCAGCATTTTTCAGTGACGATGGCGACAAAACTGCTGACGCGAAACTGGCCGATGATACATCAAGGCCAGCTCCGCGACGCATGTTAACGTTCGATACACCCTACGGTGACCCAGATACCGTTGCCTTTTGACACCACTCATTGACTCCGTTGCGTAATTCGGCGACAGTAAAACTATTACTTTTAAACTGTTGAGAACTAGAGAAAAGTTCAGTAATTTAGTGATACGATAGTTTTATCTGTCTGATAAATTGTGTAGGCCGGAAACTTTTGAATCTTACGTGAAACACCGTGCATTTTTTGGACCGTAGTTTCGCATAACTTATTTAATAATATAGGTAGGATTCCAAAATAAATATGGGAAGTTTTATTTCTTGGAAACTCAAATAGTTCAACATGGCTCTAAGTAATACTCTTCATTATCAATTTACTTTAAAACCTTTAGAATAAAAGCTGCTAGAAATTTTTATGCGTCGAAAACCTTTTACAGGCTTTCAGGACACTTACTCTGGGGGATTTAATATTTAATACTCCGGTTCCAATTTTGTAAAAGATCCCTTTAAGCTTAGAAAGAGGGCTCTAATATCACATTGTTCAACTCTATAAAGTACAAAATTAGCTCGTTTCGCTCTTCTGATAAAATGATAATAATATGATATAAACTTAAACTAAAGTTTTTTTTCACCATGTTTTCCCCTATATTTCCTAATATGAATGTGTTTTCTACCGGGCGGCAATTTATGATAAAGTTGCTACGAGCTCGTAGCCAGCGTAGCAAGTCGTAGCTACGGCGTAGCATGAACAAATTATATTTTTTATTATTGAAATCGTGTCCTTAAGAAATAATGATTGTCTATCCTGTACCGATTCATGGAGTTTTTGTTAAGATAATGATATATCAAAAGAAACGTTCAGATATACTTGGTTACTTTAAAACATGCTCACGTAACACAAAGTTACACCAGGTTCTAATATTTTACAATGACTATTCTATTTGCCTAGTGTTCGTGGTCTCGCTTGTGGCAAGTTTAAAACAAATAACATCTGTTTAGTCGAATAAGCTATTTAGTATTCAAGCAAACATTTTCATCTGGCACTACATTGCCAATAGTGCGTAAAATCGTTTTAAAGGTCCAGGCATTCTTTAGAGTGATGTTCAAGAACGAAGTCAGCCACACGCTAGGTTATGCACATATACAGAACCTAGCGTCCTTGGCGGGGTTTAGTTTGCTCACTAATGCCGTTCCCACTAACAATACACTGAAATGGATGTCTAAATAAAACCTGACATCCGATTGTTGAAATTCCAACACTTGGTGCAGTTATATTTTGGCATTCACATTTACGGGGGGGATGGGACACCGACGCGAAGACGGTTATCATTCAGTACATTATTCAGAACCCGGGGACACGGTCAAAACGTATGGAACAGCAGTTTTTTTTGTTGACGTGTTTTAGTTAGCTATTTGAATACCAAAAGTGTGACGGTTCATACCTATTGCTAACAGATGTGTACGAGATAAGTCCGTATGCGACGTTCGCGGGAGGGCCGGGTGCGGTGGCAGGGGGCGCGCGCGCCTACACGCTGCAGCTGCGAGCGCTCGCGCGGCACGACGACGACGCCGCGCCGCCGCTCAACCCCGCCTGCTGCGATGGTGAGACTTGACAACAAACTATATAGAACTACTTTACAACTTTACAGTGAACATTACGTCACACCTGTAATCCTCGAAGAGTTAGGTTGAGCTGTTTCCTAAAGTACACCGACATTTCGCCATGTAATCTAGCAAGCCTATTGCAAGCAAAATGTAATGAAAAATTCTTAGAATAGTCACAAAACAATTAATGTGTCTTTGACCATTTAAAGATTTTTTTTTTGTGAAACGTTCTTATTATCCTATTATGATTCTGCTAAAGCGGCCATTTCAGGTCTCCTGTTGTAATGTTGGATACTTAGGTGTGTATATCACGCGAAATGTTTATTATTGGAAAAAAAACTAATTACGAAAATATTGAATGATGCACCCGTAGGTAAAATAAAAATGCGAAAGTAACAATCCAAGCAACAATGCAACAGTTGTTATAACCCTTACAAGATCCCCTTTTTGTTCGCATATCGCCGATTTTGTTTTTTAAATAAGACCTGATATTGAATTTATTAATTCCAGATATTTTCTTTAAATGTACTTATATGGTAACCGGATAGGGGTAGAGATGCTTTAACTGCTTGTGTAAATAAATCTTTTTTTAATCCTTTACGCAGAAGAAACGTGTGTGGACGCATGCGACGCTCAGCGGCGACGGAGACGCCGACGACATTACTGCCCGGACCACGGTGAGAACCACTTAATACAACATACGATTCTGCGCCATTAGAATTACGAATCAATTCATACATCCCAAGTTCGCACCCAAGGCAGGCTTCTCTGATTTCTCGGATTCACTTGCTTCGGTGAAGGAACCCAGCGTGAGGAAACCAGCATGCCTGAGAGATATTTGTCGACGGCATGTAAAGCCAACTCAGAGGTGGATAAATATTCTAACACCAGGTTAGGCAAAACTACACGATAAATATAATTATATATATAATTCCTTAGTTAAAAAAACCTTGAATTTACGAATGTAAGTTAAGCAGTTTGAAATGACACCAACACATTAATACCAAAAAGCAGTATTTCGAATTATTCGATGTCAATTTGATTATAAATAATTATGCGAAAATAGCATGTTAATTGCTTTATTTTGCTGATCGTTTCCATTTTATAATGGCATGAATTACGCGATATTATTTGTGATTTACTTTAAATGTGTACATATTTTTGTTTTATGATATTTATCGATAGTCCAGAGTATTGATTTATCGGGTCTGTGGGGTTTCATTAGACAACTAAACCCACTTTTATAATCCACTTGACGGCACGGTTGGCTCAGTGGCTGAGCGGTTTACTACTGTGCTGCGTGTCGCGGGTTCGATTCCCGCATGGAACAAATATTTGTAAGGCCTATAGATAATTGTTCCGGGTCTGACTGTTTGTGCATGTGAGCTTAAATATATGTAAACTCATTCACAATACAGGAGAAATTACTAGTGTACAAATACCTAACAATGAAATTAATGAATATTTTTTCGACGACTTTTTTTTAATGTTTATTTTTTGTCCACAGGTTGCTCACAAGATTCAGGAAGTTGAGAAACGAAACTGCCAAATTGTTTAGTGAAAAATATCTAGTCAGTGTAATAATAATATAATTAATTCGGTTATACATATTAATATGTATACAAAAATTTATACAATAATATTGTCTATTCATATTACGATGTTTTTCTTTATTCTACCCATTTTCCCGAATTTTACAATAAAATGATAATGTGACACATTTAAATGTATGTACTTACTTATTTTCCTTTAGATAATACATGCAAGTTTTTTCTCATGCAAAATTAATTTCTTAGAAGAAGACACTTGAATTGATTCAAAGAATGTATACTTATATTCCTTTCAGGGTAATGGAAAAGCTTAGTCAAAGTTATCAAAATTCAATCTGACTTTTTCGCTGGAAACTGGAAAAAATCTTATTCAAGTTTTTATTATATAAAGTTTCTGAAGAAATACACGAGTAGTTCGTGTGTGATTTTCAAATAACTACATACATACATGCATACAAAAACTCGCGTCTCTTCATGGAAGTAGGTAGAAACCACAGAACGCCTCTTGTTACGAATGCAAAAATCAAAATCAATCAAAAACAAAATATTTTTATTTTACACGGGCACTTATAAAACGTTGACAAAAGGTGCACGGTTTGGGTTGGTCGTTTCCTATGGAGAAGAACCGGCAAGAAACTCCTTGGAATCATTTGGTTTTACAATATTTGAATGTTACAGCGTTTGTACTTAAGTATGGGAGGACAGCGTAGGCCCGACAATAAGTCGTACATAAGGTAGAACAAGATAAAAAAATGCTTCAATACAACGTATTTGTTTACTTGAAATGTAAAGTATTTGAAGCAAATATTGTGCCAGCTCTATCACCACACATATAAGAAATATCAAATAATGTTTTTATTATCTACCAATTTAAACTTTTTCTACAGGAACTGCAAATAAGTACAACAAAAGGCTGATACTAAATAATAGTACAACCACGAAAAGAACCTCTGAAACTGTCCCTTTTGCAAGAGATAGCCATCTTAAACTCTAACAGGTTATGACTGTACCCTTGTGAAGGGCTCATTGTAAAAAGGGGAACAAATTGGGATCGTTTCCCTGCAAGTAGCCCTGCACTATTTATTACGGAACACATGAAAAAGCTTGGGTTAGTGGTTTAGTAAGTTACTTCGCTTGTTTGCGACTGTTACGACATAACTCGAAAAATAAGAAATACTGGACAGCGATTTTTAGGTTAAAATAGATATACATAATCGTTAATTAAATACTTACTTTCGTTAGTTTTTATATACAACTACAAACAAGATCGATTATTTTTTTTTGATCATGTCATCCTTGTTGCAAACGAGCGACTTGTAATATAAAGATAGGTGGTACCGCTGCGGGCTGTTAAAAAACACTTTGACACTAGTAAAAATTACTAGTGTCAAATTTTATTCAGACGAAAAAAAAATAGTATATTTCATTACGAGTTCGGAAAGCCTGTCATTGCAAAGAGTTCCGACAAATGTCTACCCGAGCCGAGGCGCAGCCGAAGGTGAGGGTTGACAGTCGGAACAAGTTGCAATGACGGTTCCGCACGTGTACTGAACAACTATTTTTAATACAGTTGCGAAAAAATGGAGCAATTTAATAAAGAACATTTTTGGAAAATGGCGCCAACCGTAAAAGAATATAAGCAGATTTTTTTTTTTGTTTTCTTTACCCATTCTGGGTAGGCAAAGGGAACTATGCCCATACAGCCAATTCTTAGTAGATTTTTTTTAATTGCTATGAAATGAAAATGAAATTAAACCTAACCTAACTCATTGAATCAAGTCATTAAATCTAATATTGAAACAAATTAGTAGCTTCTTTTTAGAAATATTTGCATGAATCATAAAAACTTTTATGATTTTTTTTTAGTAAAGGTTGGTTTTTTTCTTTTTAATAGACATTATTTTGACAGTTGGGAAAGAGAACGCACGAGTTCGGACAAGGTAAAGAAAAAGCTCGAGTGTGTAATAGCCCACATCCCGAACGCTATATGTACGTCCCTGCAATACGCCACTTTTTGAGCAACTGTATTAAAAAGTTTTTTTTTACGAATTCTTTTTTAGGAAATCTTCCGGAATTACTTAGATAGATGGATAGACTACTAGATTATGTTGGTAATTTAATCTAAAGTAATAAAAATCTATTTCCATATGAATGATGGAGCTTCACTTGAGGATGGCTCACTCGATTCGGCTGTTTTTTTTTGTTGTAAGTATTCGTAATTTCCGACACAAGTTTTGTAAGAAAGTTTTTTCTGGATATCCACCGGAAGAGTCGGAAGTTTGAACCTGTAAGAAGCCGGGTCGAGTTGCTTGTGTATAATATAATTCTACCAAACAATAGCTATCCAATGTTAGGTCTTACAAAATGCCCACTCCGCCTACCTAACCTAACCTAACTCCGCTCGTTACTGAAAGATAAAAACTTAATTAATATTTTCACCGATTACAGACAGCAATCTTGCATGTTAGGTCTTACATAATTCCACCAAGTAAATTGTTGTCACAATTTAGGTCCTAAACAATACTCCACCCGTTACTGGCCACAGCGTGTGACAAAGTCAAATAAAACCATTAAATATTTTTAAAAGTAATAAGAAAAAAAACTTTATGGCATCTTGTAAGTTTTCTTTACATATTACGGACAGAAATGTTGTATGTAAGTCTTGTTTAATTCCTCTTTTTTAATATTATTTTCGGGTCTATCGCAATCATATCGCATAACCGCTCCACTCACACGTCAATTTCATGATGCTGGTAAACTCAAATTAATGTTATTTTACGAAAACTTGAAAAAGGAAAAGTGACCAAATTGGCGTTCAATGGATACACCCAGGTCTCACTATTTCGCTACCATATATATTCGTCAAATTAAAAGTTCTTCATAAACGAAAAAATATAACGAAACGAAATTTAAAAAAAAACTCCGCTATCAGCTTTTTTTCAATTTATTCCCTATATCTATAAGACCTCAATAAAAAAAGTCCTATGAAAATCCGACCACTTTAAACTTCGTTCCACCTTATTGTCTAATTGCACTAGACTACTTGACAATGTCACTGAAGCGCTAAAATAACACGCTGGAATTTATATTAATATAAATATATATTCAGGCGTGTTATTTTACGAACGAAGGAACAAAGTTAACTTCGTTACATCTTATTAGTATTTTTCGTCTTATTGCTCTCGACTAAAGAGAGTACTGTGAAATTGTTTCTAAAAATCTATTAAGACGAAGAAAGAATAATTATTAAAATAAATGATTTTACAGACTGCCTCGTGGGTCTAGTGATCGCAAACGCGACTGCTGAGCTTGAGGGGTTCAATTCCCATGATGATGTTATGTTATGTGATTTACAGCATGATAAAAAACGTATGACTAATTTGGGTCCTAAGCCCTTTCAATAACCAAACATAGAACAAAATCCTAAAAAAAACCGAATTGGAAATAAATACCTAGATAAAGTCGATAGATAAAATGATCAACAAAACTAAAAACATCGACCATCCCATCTTTAATCACAAGGACGAAATTACCATCAATACATAACACAATTATACCTATAAAACGACAACTAATCCAGGATCAAGACAGTCAATGTTCGTCTCAACCGATGGGATCAATTAGTAAGTAATCCGCTTACAAGCATTAAGGGCGAGGATCAACCAAACAGGGATATTCACAGGGATGCTGTTACTATCATAGGCGAAGTCATAATTAAACTACCGTAATCCGGGTGCGACCAGCACGCGTAACATGACCCCCGTAGAAACGGGCTAGATCTATGGCGGTCATTATGTCGATTCTTCCGTAGACAAAACTTCAAGTTAGGTATTTTAAAACCATCTAACATAACGACTGTAATCCCCAAAGGATTAGACAGAGGTGTACCTAAAAAATACACCCACATTTCGCCAGTTACGCTTAAAGTCGATTAAATCTTTTACTCTGGACGCTCTTAACTTGTACGTATTTCTACATCGTTCTAACATATTTGTAATTCTCAACATGAATGATTTAACCAAGATTTTGTAACAATGTTTTGATTTAAAAGAGTGTCCATGGAGTTTCATTTCTCGTGATACAGTTTAATACAAATACAAGGGGATAGGGCGAATCAGTCCAAAGGCAACATAACCATCTTTACAATCTACTATTTCTAACCTGTGTTTACTATTAAGTTATTCTGTATGGTTGTCTCAAAATCATGAATAAAAAAATTATCCTTCCCCATAGAGATTTACGGTTTGGAATGGGCAAGTACAGTCCTTTGACAAGTTATTATGTCTTGTGTCTGGGACTGTAGCTTTGCGTTTTGTTCTGTTTTTTGACTTTCAAAAGTGCCTGTATTGTTTTATTTGAAATAAATGCTTTGTCTTTGAGTTTTAGTTTGAGTCCCATGTAATATTACCATTTACCAGCCAATCGCCACTAACCGGGCAAAATCCAAACTCCGTGGCTGCTACTGAGTAATTTCTTAAGGAAAAACCCAATAACACTTTGCCCGAGCCGGGAATCGAAACCAAGACCTCATGCTCAGTAGTCGCGTGAGCTATCACTAGACCAACGAGCCCAACATCGCTAGTTTTCCCCAAAGCGTTAAGTAGGTAGAGGTGACGGGATAGTCCAACATTTCACCAGTCATGTTTAAGTCGTATGTAGCTAAATATATAGAGCGAGACTATTGCCATGAAGCAGGAACAAATTAAGACTTCGGGCTGCTACTGAGTAATTCATGATAAAAAAAAACATTATCTCTTAAATAATACTACAAAATACAAAGCGTGACCGAGTTATACTTTCCACGCCCCATAACTAAACTCGTCCGCACTAAGTCAATATCACAGCACAGGCAGACCTAATTCACACAGAAGTTGCTCTGTGAATTATTTCACCGCAGCGCAATCTACAACCCACAGAAGGGTTCCGACAGTGGCAATTAAGAGCGGCGGCCCACTCGCAACATATGGCGGCCACACAAAAATGTAAGTAAATTGCCCACACTTGCCCACACTCGCCCACATTCGCCCGCAGTCGCACGCACTACGAGAATATTTGTTAGGAAAATGCCCGACTAACTTTTATTGTATTGAGTAGTATTAGTATATATGTCTAGTTCGTGAGCGTTTAGTAAGTTTTCGTCGGGTATTGCTTAGAATCTTTTACTCGTATCTATAGTCAAGTTAAAGTAATTAAGTACTTCATCTCATCAGCAGTGGGAACATTATAGGCTGATCACGATGATATGATCAGCCTATAATGTTCCCACTGCTGGGACACAGGCCTCTCAATGAGAGGGAGTGGGCTTTAATCTACCACGCGGGCCCAGTGCGGGTCGGTAGATGTCACATGTCTTCGAATTTTTAGTTCTAGGACATGCCGGTCTCCTCACGATGTTTTCCTTCTCCGTTATGAGAGCAGCGGTGATAAAATAAATTACACAAAGTCAAGTCATAACTTGGGTTTAAGATATTTATAATGCAACCATTTTAATTCAATAGTCTAGAATTTCAACGAAGTAAGAATTCTATCTTATGACAGTTCCGAGTTTCTCTTTCTATAATTACTTCTGTGAATAATTACTTTTACTTAATCTTTTTGACTTATTTAGAGAAACGGATTTTAGATTGTTTATGTACCTACTTCACAGCACATAGTAAACTACGTGCTGCGAAGTAGGTAACACGCAACTGTCACGATTTTTGCGACACCTTTAGTTTTTAGGGTACGGCCAAAGGGTCAAACGGGACCCTAATACTTACTGAGAAAACGCTGTCCGTCCGTCCGTCTGTCGCCACTCTGTATCTCATGAACCGTGATAGTTAGCCAGTTGAAATTTCTACAGATTATGTATTTCTGTTGCCGCTATATATATTTAAGGGGGCTCCTGTACAAAAAAGTGTTTTTTTTTGCTCGTTATAAATAATGTTATACGGAACCCTTTGTGCGCGAGTCCGACTCGCACTTGGCCGGTTTTTAATATCTTAGTCCCTGACATTCTGGGATAGTGTAGCTTCCAATTAGTGAAAAAAATTTCGAAATCAGTACAGAATTTCCGAATAAAACCTCCTACGTCAAAACTTACAAAGTTTAGCTTAATTTAATATACCAGGCCCCTCAGAAAGTATTGCGAAAAAAAGTTTTTATATATGGGAGACTGGCCAGTTATTATGTTTTTCGAAAATATGATTATTTATAAGTAAAAATAAGTAAGTTCCAATTTCAAAATTTCCCTCCACATTTTTTGCGAGTTAATTCAAAGTATTGTGTCTCACTGAAATATGGATCTGCGCCGGGAACATTTTAGAGCTATGATTTTATACGATTTCAAGTGTCGCCTGAAACCGGATGAATCGTACGATAGACTTCAAATGGCATTCATGGATGAAGGCCCTTCCAAGGCAACCGTGTATCGTTGGTATAACGAATTCAAGCGCGGTCGACCAACTTTGGGGGATGACGAAAGAAGCGGTCGCCCTTTGACGGCTGTTACCGAAGAAAACGTGCTAGCAGTGAAAAATTTAATCCAAGACAATAGGCGAATTACATATCAGGAGATTCAACACATATTGAAGATTGGATCGGGAAGCGTTCACGAGATTCTACACAGCCATCTTCGCGTGAGGAGGATAGTATCACGCTGGGTGCCGCACAACCTCACCGATGCTCAGAAGCAGGCCCGGGTGGAATGGTGCCGTGATATGCTTAACAAATTTGAAGCAGGCTCGTCTCGGCGTGTTTACGACATCGTTACAGGTGATGAGTCCTGGATTTATCAATACGACCCAGAAACCAAGCGCCAGTCGACTGTTTGGGTGTTTCAAAATGAGCCAACGCCTACCAAAGTGAAGCGATCTAGAAGCGGGGGTAAGATTTTGATCGCTAGCTTTTTTAATTTGACTGGCCACTTGGTATCAATTCCCTTACGGGATCAAAGAAGCATTAATGCCGAATGGTATACTTCCAAATGTTTGCCAGAAGTTTTCTCTGTTATAAGCAACAAGCGACCAAACACAGGGCTCCGCGGGCTACTGCTCCACCACGACAATGCACCTGCGCACACCGCACTCAAAACGAGGGACTTCCTGGACAGCACGCCAGTCAAACTCCTGGGTCACCCTCCTTACAGCCCTGATCTAGCACCGTGTGACTTCTTTTTATTCCCAAAAATAAAAAATCAGCTCAAAGGGATACAATTTTCGTCGCCGGAAGATGCGCTGGCTGGGTTCGAGCAGGCTGTAAACGAGGTGTCTGCGGCGGACTGGAAAAAGTGTTTTGAAAACTGGTTTAGGCGCATGAATCTTTGTATAGAGGCTGGTGGAAAGTACTTTGAAAAGATTTAATAAAAATATATGTACGTATAGAACAATTTTTTTTAGTTTCGCAAAACTTTCTGAGTGTCCCACGTATAATACGAGAATCAGTGCAGAAAACAAAACTAACCATTGAGAAGTATTTAGGTTTTTTTTAAATTCAATTATACCATTACAGGCATTTTTGAAAGTCAAAAAGCAAAAAAAAACGCGAACGCAACAGTCCCAGTCACAAGACATAATAACTTGTGAAAGTACTGTAGTTGCCCATTCCAAAGCGTAGATCTCTATAAAGAAGAATGGGCAATGTTGTGATTAAAATTTTAGATAAATTATTTTGGTTTATAATTAAGTGGGTTATCTCGATTGTGTAGGTTTTAATTTGAAACACAAGCAGACGTACAAAAACTATAAACCTACAAATAAAAGCTACGCAAAGTTGATGTAGTTCCAAAACGGTTCAGTACATTACCGTATATAACACGTTTGTATGCTAATTTTATTCCCAAAATCCGGTCTGATGGAAAACGGTCCCTCCAAGTAGGTATTATCAGACGGGGCAGACCCAGGCGAACTTTTGGGTCGATTTGATAACACATCCCAAATACGGCACCCACTGACTCCATTACCTTATCATATAGACGGAATTATTCGAATTTAGTATTTACATAAACCTCATATTACTATGTCGTTAAACCTCTCAAATGCCTTCTTTTTACTTCAATTCGTATGGAACTCGGTTGAAGGATTACGATTTCTGTAATAGAAAGTCATCTAATTGAGTGGAGGATAACAGATAAGTAATTGAGCACATTTGTATAAATGTTCGGACACAAAGCTGGATTATATACCCACTCGTAATTCAAATCTTTTCATCAAATTGCCATTACCGGGATCCTCGTATAATTATCCAAATACGCGTGTATATAAATGTAGGTAAAGAATCTGTTATAATGGCGAACATTTTGCTTTAGTTTGTAAAGTGATACGGTTGGCTTTGTAAAGGTATATAATGGCAGATTATCCCGTCTCGAGGGCTATTAATCACAGGTTTGGAAACTTACACCGATCTCGAGGGCTTACGTTCCTGAGATATAGTTATAATGGCGGCAACATGGTTCACTTGCTTATCTTTACGCTCGTATACCTTCATGGGGTTGACGGAACTGTTTTAACTATTCAATATCTATGCTAGATATTATAGAGAATTATATAACAGAAAAATATTAACAATAGAATTGAATATACTTTATTATACACCAAGAAAGAAATACATCTGTTTTAAAATATTGCGAATTCTATTGGATACAATACAGTGAAAGTCTAAACGCTGATAGCGATACTTGCCAGACCATGCCATAAGACAAAAAAACAAAAAGGTAATAAATACATTTTTCTTTCAACTACGTAGTAATGTTAGGTATCATTAATCACTACAAAACCGATCACAAAGAATGTATTTTTTGCTTAAAACCAAAACGGTGTAGAACTCGTAACTCACTTTGCGCTCGATGCAACAATCTACTATTAATATTCCATTGCTCGTAAGCGATCTATAATCTTAATGCAATCAGGATATCCAATCATTGTATCTCAACCAGGTTGCGAATCGCGCAGACCACGTAACTTTGACACAGAAGACAGGAGACCATACTCAGCGGTTCAGAATCACCCGGGAGGCATAAGGCTACTTCTTCTTCTTCTTTTCATGTGGTTAGTGCCTGGTGTCAGAGTTTTTATGCCACCCATGGGCCTTTGACTTAGCATAACATACCGTCGAGGAACATCTCTTAGGGATGTTTGGTTTCCTCACGATGTTTTCCTTCACCGAACTAGTGATAATAATACTCACATGAATCCGAAAATCAGAAGTGAGGCCTTGGGTTCGAACTCGTGACCCATGATTTGGCAGCCAACGGTCATTCGCTGATGGTGAGGAAACATTCCATCAGTCATCCGGAATTCATGATTAACTTGTTCTATTCACCTTGAATATGTTTATTTTAGCAAATTACAATTTTGAAGTAAAATCTATGTTAAAGCCTCACAAAATTCTGCCTAAATAAATAAGTATTACCTAGTTAAAACACGGTCTTAGAGAAACAATTAAGAATTTAGGTCAGGATTATAACAAGTCTGAAATAATGAAGACATCCGGCGTAATCAATCTTTGTCTTGTAACAAAATTAATAAGGACTAAGCCTGTAATACCCAGACTTCGAGAGATGTAATTAAACTATTTTCAATGTTGCGCGAACTTGTTATAAGCACAATTAATTTTAATATTTGAAAATAATTTCGGTGTGACCTTTTCGAGTGTCAAAATGGTCGCAAGATACAAAGATTTATAGAAGTTTCGAAAGCTTTTGTCCATTGTCCCATAAAATCATCATCATCAGCCTATAATGTTCCCAGTGCTGGGACACAGGCCTCCTCTTTATGAGGGGGAGTGGGTTGTAATTCACCACGCGGGTCAGTGCGGGTTGGTAGTTGTCACATGTCTTCGGATTTTTAGTTCTAGGACATACCGGTTTCCTCACGATGTTTTCCTTCACCGTTTTTGAGAGCAGCAGTGATGAAATAAATTACCCAAAGTAATGCGCCTGCCTGGGTTCGAACCCACGGCTTACTGCTCGTAAGTCGGGGCTACCACTGGGCCACCGCTGCTTTCTCGCTGTCTTATAAAATATAACTACATAATAATGATAAATCAACAGTGATCCTGATTCTGAAAGAAAGAATCATAACATAGCATCAAGCCTGTAATCCCCGAAAGGTTAGGGAGGTGTACCTAAAAGATATTATAATAATACACCCACATTTATTAGGGTCGAGCCTGTTGCCAGTAGCCGGGCACAAATCCAGACTCCGTGGTAGCAGCCCCGGAGTTCCTCAGTAGCAAATCAGGAATTCCTAATAGAATAACCGAATAACAATTTGCCCGACCCGGAAATCGAACTCAGGACCTCATGCTCAACAGTCGCGATTCTGCTCACTTATCCAACAAGGCAGACAAAGTTCTGAAGGAAAATATATTAAGTAATTAACTTGTATGTACCATCATCTGCCTAGCCTTTTCCCAAACTATCTTGGGGTCGGCTTCCAGTCTAACCGGATGCAGCTGAATACCAGTATTTCACATGAAGCGACTGCCTATCTGACCTCCACCACCCAGTAACTGGGTAATACGATACCCCTTGGTAAGACTGGATGTCAGACTTTTAGCTTCTGACTACTCGTAACGACTGTCAAAGATCTACAAATGTCAGCCGGGACCAACGGCTTAACGTGCTTTCCGAGGTACGGAGGAAACTCGATATGTAATTATGGTCACCCATCCACAGACCAACCTCGGCAAGCACGGCTTAACCTTAAAGATCGACCCGTGCGGCTGTTATTATTTAGCCACGAGCTCCTCCGATTAACTTGTATGTACCATTATGTAGTTAAGTATGCAACTGGTTTAGCTTTTCACATTGAGTTTATTCTCACTATATATTCATAGAAAAACGTATTTTCATAAAGTTTGAACAGTTTCCAAGTCCGTATTCGAATATACTTAATTGCACAGAAAAATATGCAAGATTTTGAAATTTTATGAAAATTATATTTCTTTGAATTACTTTCATGAAATGCTGGTGGTCTAGTGGTCGGCTTTTGGTCGGCTTTGCTTTCATATTTTTAATACTCATATCGCGTTGAAAAGCACCATTCAAAGTTTACAAAAATTGGTTTTCCTGAAACCTTTTTTGCATTGAGTTGTGTAATTCAACTTGACACAATCTCAATGGCTAGCAGTTTTGTTCAACATCCTCCCACGCGGATTCAAGGTGCTCGCAAATAGGTATAGGGTGCTTCCCACGCGTGAAGTTGTAACTTTATCGTGAAAGATTTCGTTTTGTAACATTCTGGTCATGAAGCCTTCAATCAAGTATTTTATACATCGAACTAAATAAACCTACGCAAAAGTTATTGCTGGAAAATGTCTTTTTTTTTTGGGGTGAAAAATCACATTTTATGGTATAACTCAAAACATTGTGGATGCATTGAATAGTTGGAACTTTGCCCTCTAATATGTCCGTAAGTTGAAGGTACCCAGGTATGGTCTAGTACAAAAAAAATACCGCAATGACGGGGAGAACTAGTGCCTTTCGGCTTCGTTAAGGGTTTAATTACACCTTTTATAGAACCTTTTCATTTATAGTAACCGGAAAAGTAGGTACATATTATGTATCCTAGTATAATTGAAATTGCGAAAACCATCACTGGAAAGTTGATTCGGTTTAAAAGCTCTGCTAACAAGTTACTTTGTATCAGGTTTTATATGCTTGCTTTGCTTTAGTTTTCGTACAGTTTTTATAAAAAAAGCCCAAATTCCGGAGAATTTTAGTATTTTATTTGTCACTTGTTTTATATAAGTGATTTGATACGAACTTGCAATTCTGAAACGTTAATATCAATTTAGTTAACGACTACCTAATTGCGACTAAATGGTCTGACTCTCAAACGCAGCCACGATTGCGAGCTACCTCGCAAGTTGAATAGACAGTTTAGTTCAGGTAGAAAGCTTAGTCAAAACATTAGTTCAATAAAATTATAAGTAAAAAAGCTTTTATAAAGATGCAATGAAAAGAAGAAAATAAGTCTTGGAGTAAATGAAAACGATAAAGGATAGTTTTCACAAAAGCTTGTCGCGTGAATGGTAAACGATATTTAAACTATACGCGACAAGCTTTTGTGAAAACTAGCCTATAACGTTTTCATTTACTCCAAGAATTTATTTTTCAGCTCAGTCGGACATCGGGAATTGGTTCTAATTTAGCTTCCGACATTCCATTAGAACACACATACATGCATACATGGTAAGTTAAATAAAAGCCTTTAGGAAGGACAAAGGGAGTTGTTCCCTGTGACCTTCATAGACGTCAAGAAAATTGCTAGTTAAAAATTAAAATATAAATAAGCCCTGAGGTCCAGTCAAAGCGATCGTAGAGAACTCCGGACTCCGGACAGGTGCCTCGACCACTGGGGGCCTAAGCCACGGACCCTAATTATAGTCATCGGACTTTGACGGATAGCTACTTCTATCCATTATCTGTCAAAATTTCAGGTGATAAATGACAGGACACTGTATTTCTGGTCGGTTTAACTTAAACTTTAGTACCAGTTTCATTTAAAAAGTAATTTAAGCATTTTGGCGTGCCGCACCACTGTTTAGGACAGAAAATACTTGTTTAATAATGCCAGAGTACGGTTCGTATACGCATTGACACGAGACGCTTTCCGCCACAGATGTATCATACAGAGTGGTACACGATCACGGCGCTCATGTCTGCAGTCAGAGCGCCGAGATGACGCTGTAATTAGATCCGCAACCAACGCTCCCGAGATCATAGGGGTGTCAGAGATGAAAGAAGCTTCTAGAAAATGCTAAGGAGCGTAGCTAAGAAGTGGAGATCAGATTTTGGAAGAAATAAGAATGAAAAATGTAAGCAATTTCAGGTGTTTTTTGCGATGGGTTAGCTCTTGACTCTAGTCAAGGTCAGGGATGACAAAGACAAAGTCGACGATGGTGCGAGCTTAACCATAAAAGCCTGTTCACTCTCACTTTGAAGAGATTATTTTTGTATGCGTTCGGAAACACAGAAGCAGGCTGAGAGTTCCATTCCTTTGCTGTGCGCATTACGAAAGACGTTTGAAAACGCTTAGTGCTAATGGAATAGCAATAAGGTAGGGATGGTAACTTGCAGTGAGTCTAGATGTCCGATGGTAGAAGGGGGCCGGTTGGCCGAGGTAGTGGAGTTCTTGGGCTCTTTCACCGAAGCACAGCCTGTAGAAGACTGACGAACAGGCTACTTACATCTTACAACTGTTTTACAACTTTTGTAAAAACACGACTGTGATTCTCAGTTTTTAGCAATTTTCAGTTACTAACCGTAATAGTATAGGCATAACTAGTTTCTACACGTGTACGAACGACGAAAAATCAAGCAATAAAAATCAGTATACGCTGATCTCTCATTCTACGTGCAGCTCATACAAAGCCAGGTCGGGTTATAGTGTGTACGTTTTCGCAGAAGTAACTGATTGAACGAAAACGATGTTATTATTCCTTATCTACTTCAGTGGTAAAGGAAGATTATTTGTTTAATATTAGTCACGAAACGAAATTGAATAAAAAACATGGCAATATAACATTTTATTAATAACTTTGTCCTAGAAACAAAATATCAAATCTAATTTTAGTGCTACAATCCATATATATATATATAAATTACGTGTCACGTTGTTTGTCGGGGATGGACTCTTAAACTACTTAACCGATTTTAATTAAAATTTGCACACCGTGTGCAGTTTGATCCAACTTGAAAGATAGGTTAGCATACATCCCAATTTATAGTCGCAATAATATTTTATTGCAAATTAAGTCACAATTTTCTGTTAGCTCCAAACGATTCTAACAGATGGCGGTATCTGTTGACTGGATTGAGTAAGTATTCAATAGATAGTGCTGTATAGGAGCGCAGCAGCAATGAAAAATATTGCGAAAACGGGCGCAAAGTGACGCAGACGAAGTTGCGCGGGACAGCTAGTAGTAAAAAAAAATCGTTAGTAACATTCTATGAAGGGGTTCTACTTCTTTATTGTAGCATAGCTAGTTGTCGCAATTGCGACTGCTGAGCCTGAGGGTTCGATTCCCGAGTCGAGCAAAGTTTTTTTTGATTTTTCCATCAGGAATTTCTCGGTAGGAGCCAGAGTCTGGTTTTGAGCCAGGTTGATAACAACAGGCTCGCCCCTATTACATAGGACGTAACATAACTGGCGAATTGTGGGTGTACAATCAGGAACACCTCTGCCGAACCCTTCTGGGATCACAGGCTTGATGTTATGATACATTTAATATCTTATTTATCATTATTGTCAATCGTTTGCCAGCCCTATCGGCAATGCGGTATCGTTTGTACTAGCGCCTCTCAATCAATTTGTCCTCTTTTATACCTTTTATCTCCACTCAGTATTTTAGTATTATATTAAAACCTTATTGTGTCGTATTAGTAAAGAGCATTTACGTAGATATTGGTGTTTGGACAACGCAAGGACTTCTTATTCTTATTCTTTATTGCACACAAAAAGAAAAATATACACACAAATTGCAATATAAAAACTTATGTACAACGGCGAGCTTAACCCAGAATTGGGTTTTCTTACACTTCTATTTGTTCTTCGACTTCCATTTGTTTTAGAAATTAATTTGGATGGATGAAAATAGAATTTTGTGTAAGGACAACAACAATTTATGTTTGATTGTTCTCTTTCATCATCATCAGCATCAGCCTATAATGTTCCCACTACTGGGACACAGGACACCTCTCAATGAGAGGGAGTGGGCTGTAATCCACCACGCGGGCCCAGTGCGGGTTGATAGATGTCACAATCATGTCTTCGGATTTTTAGTTCTAGGACATGCCGGGTTCCTCAAGATGTTTTCCTGATGATGAAATAATTTTCACAAAGTAATGCGCCTGCCTGGGTTTGAACCCACGGCTTACTTCTCGTAAGGGCACGTGTTCTCTTTAGCCGAGTGTAAATATGAGTGGTCCATTTCAAAAAATTAAAATTATTTTTATATTGAGGTCTTTACACAAGATGATAGATCCATCACATAGTTGTTATCTAAAAATTCTGTCTATCAGAAAATTTTATTCACTTTTTATTTATTGGCTGACTGCCCCTTTGGCCGACTGCTGATCATGGGGTCTTGGGTCGATTCCCTAGTCAGCCAAAGTGTTATTAGGTTTTCCGACCGAAATTTCTCAGTAGCAGCCACGGAGTCTGGATTTATGACCGGTGGATGGCGATAGCCTTGCGCCTATTATATTACATTTTTAATTTTTACTATTACATTTTTGGAGTTTAACATAACTGGCGAAATGTGGGTACTAATGGGTACACCTCTTCAATCCTTTGAAAATTACAGGCGTGATGTTATGCAATAACTCATTATCCTTTTTAAACCATCCATAGGCTCGCATTACACTTATCGTCAGGCGGACCGACCGCTTGACACTATGGGAAAAAAACTACAAAGTACTTGTCGAAAATATGCATAGCCGACCCGAAGGTCGGCGGCGCGCCGGCATTGCCTGCCGAAGCAGTCATTGTAAAATTCCGAATGTCCTTTAACTTATTGTGGAGAATTGTGCCTAAAACACCGGTAATAATTGCCTTCTAGTGCCTACGCCATCTTTTTCACACAATTACTAATTCACCCTTTATCACACCTCGGGGAGATGACGACACAGTTCCGTTTTTTCCAGACCACACCTAACAAAGCCCTAAGGAAACAAAATTCCCCAAGTAATAAGAAAACTTGTGTAATGGGACATCGATAATGTCCCACAGTTTGTGTATAGATAGGTATTTTTAGCAGACGTCCCGTTCTCCGGCGGCGAAGAGATTAATTACAGAATCGGCAGTTTTAATTAGTTTTGTAATTAACAGCCGCGTGGCACGCCTTCGACGTGAACTTAAATAAATTACGATTTAATACAATCACGCTGGATTACATAGGCGGTGACGTCGGCCGACGCAGGGAATATTTTTAAAACGAAACCTTATACATTTTACCTACTGTTGCGTATACTACCTTTGTACATATGTATACGCCTCGCACGATATGATCCTATTAATTTAATGGATTTCGGGAACCAATTTATTGGATTACAAATTGAGTCTTTTCGGATGAAAAAAGGTGCTCAAGAAGTGGGATGTGAACGGGTAACTTTTCTAATCATACGGTGCGATCATTCAACTTGCGTAGGTATAAATGCTTCTTAAGTTTGCACAAGTAGTTTCTTTCTCATTAACAATCACAAAGACAATAGTCCCGCGCCAAGATGAAATAGAACAATAAAACACTGCTTGAAATAATTGTATTGGAAATTAAATTGACACAAAAAAGGTAAAAGGATACTCGATTGATCTCATCCTACTCGAAAGAGCCGTGATGTTCTATTTCATTTAATAAATAAAAAGAGTGCGCCATATTGTTCCCGGCGTAATTCGTCACAATCGGAATTGTGACAATTCTCTGGCGAGAGCTTTGAGAAAAATTGTCGCTAACGAGCTCCCCCCCTCCCCCCCGGGCACACTGACCCCGCTCCACCCCCCCTCTACTTTTAATCCGCGCCACCCCCCTTTATCCGTAGCACTTTAAAACCCTTTTGCGATTTTCCGCACGGAGGAATTATCAAGAAAAAGGGAACATTTATTCATTGTCTACCTTTTAAAATTATTCGTTATTAATCTTCAGAATAATATCGTAATTGTCTTCGTAACTCTGTGTTGGTTTAATAGAGGGAGGAACAAAATTAATATCAAACGATTGGGTTACGAAACTTTTTGAGAGCGTTTGCTGTGTTTCTCTAATTATTTATAATATTAGAAAGGTCAACCCGGATTAAATACTTTGCAACATTATGATATTAGATTTGTTTGCCTGGGGTATGATATATATATTTATTGATGGCTACGTTCTTTGACAGTTGCTACCTTTTTATCTACTATCTATCTATCTATCTTTAACTAAGCGAACAACAATACTTTACAAACGCGTGAAATGTGTGAGGATTGACATCGACAGTTCTAATATCTTCAATAAAGATGTTCAAGAAAGTTTCACTTCCGTATCCAAAGTCAAGTTAAAATAATTACTTGAGAAAAAGTGCTTATGCCAACATTTTTATACAATAGACAAGAGAACCGTCAAAAAACTTTTGACCGTTCCAACTTTAATCAATTTATTACTAAATAATTAAGTTCGTATCTTCAAAAATGACTTTAACTCAAGCAATTACTTAGACCTGTTTTTTATATACAGCGTTAAGTCTTGTTATCAAGCATTTGGGGTTGAATAAAATTTTTTTGAAACTTAAAACACAATTAAATTTACGTTCACGCCAGCATGAAACGAATCACATTTCTGAGTATGAATATCCATACGCTAAACAAACAAAAACATGTGTATCCAAAAATAACTTCCTATAACAAATAAATTAAAGCCAACTTGTACAGGGAAATAAAGGCATTTATAATAAAAGAAAATATTACAATTGAGTCGCAATAGGCAAATTTGTTCGGAGAGTATGTCCTCTTTGAGTTGCGTTCAGCCTCATTAGCGATTTTCCGTTCGAACGATTCTGTAAAAGACGTTGAAAGCTCTTATTCTCATAACGCTACAAATGCAGCACCCGGCTTTACTTGTATTTGGAGTTAGTCTAATATGCTTATTTTGCAATTAATGTTTATTAATTTTGTTGTAATTGTTTTTGTTGGATTTTTAGCAGCTTGTTTACTGTCTAGTCTTGTTTTTGCAGTTTTCCGTCATGTGTTTTTTTTATCGACTTATTAAAAGTGCGGCATTCGGGGATTTCATTATTGGAATCCAATTTTTAAATTGTAATTAGTGAAGGTTACATAGGTAACCACAAACATACATAGGTCTGTCTTGAATAAAATACAATAATAAATCATGTTATCAACAATCAAATCAAATCAAAATATTTTTATTTTACATAGGCCTACAGGGGCACTTATAAAACGTCGACAAAATGGTGCTCGGTTCGGGTTGGTCGTTTTCTATGGAGAAGAACCTGTATTTCATAATTATTATGATAAAATTCGTTGTCTGGTACAAACACACATTTATAGCGTGTATGAAAGGCAAAGGCCACAGAAGCAAATCGACGTTTACGGAAGATAGTCATTTGAAAGTTGTTCACTTGTGAAATGATTGCGTCTTTGTGTCATGACGTCACGAGTCCTGAGTCACGACTCCATGAAATCAAAGACACTTAACCTTTGACCAGAAAAGTAATCTGTTAAAAGGTGGAAAGGTAGTCGTGCGTACGTAGGTACCTATATTATTTTTTGGTCTATCTTTCTACTGTGAATACGAATAAGATTCATTTAAACTTACACTGACATTTACGGGATCATCATCATCATCATCATCAGCCTATAATGTTCCCACTGCTGGGACACAGGCCTCTCTAGAGGGAGTGGGGTGTAAGCCACCTCGCGGGCCAGTGCGGGTTGGTAGATGTCGCATGTCTTCAAATTTTTAGTTCTAGGACATGCCGGTTTCCTCACGATGTTTTCCTTCACCGTTTTTGAGGGCAGCGGTGATGAAATAAATTACATAAAGTAATGTACCTGCCTGGGTTCGAAGCCACGGCTTACTGCTCGTAAGTCGGGGCTGCCACCACTGGGCCACCGCTGCTCTCTTACTCTTCTACTTCTATCTTCCGTGATTTTCAATTCTTGTGAGATTAATAGACAAACAAAATAACTGATACACGGAAAATATCTACGTAAGTGACAGTGTAAGTATAGTTATAAATCGTACAAGGTTAAATCCAGATTCATTTAATTAAATAAGTATGTTAAAGGGGCTAGTAAACTTGGCCGAGTTCAAGTTTAATTAACGGGCTATTCCACCTGGCTGAATTCAGTCTTCTACTCAGTGACTGAATTCAGAAAAGTGCAAACGTATTCAGCAAGTTAGGTTCCTAATAAGGGATTTATCTATATCATATAATGAACTAATGTACCAATAAGTTCAAAAACTAAAACCCGACTACTGAAAAATCATGCTTGGACAAAAAGTATGAAACAAGAAAATATTTCCCTCTGAAATTATTATGTAGGTCGTACGTCTTTTAAATAAAGAACTTACCCCTTATATATTTTAATGTGGTTCAAGGAGCTCGTGGCTGCCGCAAGGGTCGATTTTAAGGGAAAGCCGTGCTTGCCGAGGTTGGTCCGTGGATGGGTGACCATAATTACATAACGAGTTACCTCCGCGCCTCGGAAAGCACGTTGAGCCGTTGGGCCCGGCTGCCACTTGTAGATCTTTGACAATCGTTACTAGTATTCAGAAGCCAAAAGTCTGACATTCAGTCTTACCAAGGGGTATCGAATTACCCAGTTACTGGGTTGTGGAGGTCAGATAGGCAGTCGCTTCATGTAAAATACTGGTACTCAGCTGCATCCGGTTTGACTGGAAACCGACCCCAAGATAGTTTTGGAAAAGGCTAGGCAGATGATGACACCTTTTATATTTTAATGTATTTAATAAATAGTCACAGTGATGTGAAGAGGATAGACGTGGTCATATGCCACTTTGCCTTAAAGCTTATGAACCCTTATTTTAGCTTGTTACTGGTAGATCTCATCTTGGTCCTATTAATTCTAGGCTATGACGATTGTCGAGGGATGCTCGGCGAGTAGATGCGCGCGCGCATACCTACATCGAGTGACGTGGGGCGTCACGTGCCCTGGATAAAACGAAAGGCCTCGGCAGGGACACAAGAGTCAGGTGAAGGTCCTATTATTATAATAGTCCTTATTATTATAATAGTCCTTCTGACCGTAACAGGTACAGGAGTAAAAAAAAAAACAAAATCAAAATATTTTTATTTTACATAGGCATACAGGGGGGCACTTATAAAACGTCGACAAGAAGTAGTTTAGTAGTAGTTTCTAAAGCTATAGTGGTTAGAACTGCTTCTATTATAATAGGAATGGACCGAATAGTTAGAACAAAAACTTAATTCGGCCAATGTGACTGAAAATACAGAAACTTCATTTTAATAGTAATAATTTAAGTTATTTTTTTGCGAGGGTAAAATTATTGTTTAGTGTTTTGGTTTATTCTAATGTTATTTGTAGTGATAGTTTGTGTTTATTCGTGCAAACAATGTTATTATTTTCATGTAAATATAATGCGTAACATTGCTGTCTTTATGAAGTTACTAGCTGTCCGGCGCAACTTCGTTTGCGTCACATTTTCTCCGTTTTCGCAAGATTTTTCATTGCTGCTCCACTTCCATTGGTCGTGATGATATATAGCCTATAGCCTTCCTCGTTAAATGGGCTATATAACACTAAAAGAATTTTTCAAATAGGACTAGTAGTTTCGGAGCCTATTCAATGCAAACAAACAAACAATCAAATCTTTCCTCTTTATAATATTAGTTTAGATATTATTTTAACTTGTAAGTTAGGTTGTGTTACAGAACTGCCTAGAAAGCACCGAATGTAACCAACACCTCCAACCGCAATTATTTTTTTTGCCTTTCGTTATTTACATGTTTATGCAAATATTTTATCGTTTGAGAAGGTTCTTGTGATGGACCTTAATTACAATCTTTAAATTTCGAATCTCAACCTCTGTCAGGAAAAATGGTGATTACATACTTTCTTGTAAGATCTTAAAGGATCAATCTTTGAAAATAATCGTGCGAGAAACGCACTCATTTAGACTTTAGAATAAATATACCTTATTGTTGTACAGTAGTAAACACACATTTCATTGTAAAATAAGCTCAAACATGTAGTCATACAGAACGCGAAAATAAATTATACTAACATACAAGAATAAATTCTTCTACAACCAAGATATATTTAAAGCACGCTCGCCACGCGGGAATAAAGAGAGAGGACATCGTAACGTGGGAACTCGTAAATTCTCCATTAGGAGTGGTATGCAAAACTTGAAGAAAAGTATTAAAACGTGGGTTTAGCACGTAACCTAAGTAATATCGTGAAAGCTCAACTTTCCACTCGGTGAGTCGTAATTGTAATCGGCCACTCTGCCTCCATTAGTGGCCCGGTCGGGACGGCGGGATGCGGGACGGCGGGACGTGGGACGGCGGGACGCGGGCCGGTGGTCGGTCGGCCACTTCGGACCGCTCTTTGTCCCCAGTCACGGCTGGCCGCGGACCCGATTGCCTCAGTCAATATTGTACTAATGTTACCAACCGCGTATTATACGCACAGATTATCTTTGGATACCACTTTATTACGCAACTCTACCTTATGGTTAGGAGGAGAAGGGATATGGTGGTTCGAATTTAATAAACAAATGAAAATTAGGCGCTGTTGCCATGCTAGTTTTTAAAATAATATATTTAAAAGATAATCTGCCTAAAAGAAAAGGCCAATTTATTTGGGACCGCCACAGCATGTCGTCTTCTTCCATACCACTCTAATACTCGTTATCTCATCAGTAACCTCCTTTCCAGCCATTTAATCCTTCACACAGTCCATCCATCGACTATAATAAAAGAACAAAACAAAATGTATGCAAGATGTTAAGTAGTAAGTTTGTTTACAGGTTATACATATTCATTTAATTTCGTTCCACAACACACAACACAAGTGTTATAAAAGGCTTAAAGCTAAGAAAATTATGGACCCTGTTAGGGCACAGCAATATAAGTATTTATTATGATCAACTTTTATATAAATAAATGTTATACAATAATTTCTAATTATAAGATAATAAATACAGTAATTAATATTATTTATAATATAGATCAATATTAATTATTAAGAACAATATGAACATTATAGTAGGTATTTTTTATAATTAATGAGATCAATTTTAATTGCTTATATCATTATCTTAAATTATTTCCTTTGTTTAAAACACATTTTGTATAGGCAGGTAATTAATTTTTAAAAAGGGTAATAAGAAGTTCTTAGAAGTATTTTTATTACCAAAAAAGTATTTTATTATTTATGTATTCATATTTATATTTGGTTTCCTATATTATTGGTAATAATTAAATTGTAAATTAAATTCACATCCTAATATCGGTAAAAATAAATAACCCTTTGTCTGTCGAGCAGTAATATTCCTACCTAAAATAACAACATATAGGAGAAATTTATTCCCGCTAATGTAAATACGTCAGCACCGCAAATAAAAACGAATCGGAAATTAATGGCCCTGAAACAAATGAATTTATGTGGTGAGCAAGCCAGTTAAATATTAAAATGTTAAATATGAATGGTGTTCAAAGTAGGTAAGTGTAGTAACTTTTACAGTAAACCCTTAACTTTCTCTCGACAGTCAGGTAAGTTAGTATCTCTTGGGTCGTTACTACATTACGCTAAGGTTTATTGCCGAATCGTGCGCGTCATTTGCCCTTTTACGAAGGTTAACAACTTCACTACTTTTACTTTTACTGAGGAAAAGTGTTCACACCAAAATGTGTTATAAACTTGCAGAAGTAAAAAGAACAAAACTGGTGTAGCTAAGATAGCGTAGCGAATTCGTAGTCGACTACGAAATCGTAGCAGATCCGTAGCTAGCTTCGAACGCGTAGCAGATCCGTAAGCGGCTACAAAAACTTCGTAGCACACAGAACGCTACGATTGTCTTTTGTGAATGGAATGAATGGAGAAATATACCTACCCCTTTTTAATAGGTAACAACAACATAATATTTGGATCACACAAAGTATTTAAGTAGATGAGATAATTTAGTCCCAAACTGCTAAAGTTGCCACCGGCTGTCGTTAGGTGCCATGGGGAGACAATTAACTACAGATAGGTCCCAGGGGTCAATGTTATAACCATATAACATTGACCCCTGGGACCTATACCAAGCAAGTACCAACTTGCTGAAGTAATCCGTAGACCCTTTGATGGGCGAAAAAGGACGAAAAGCTTTAAATGTAGCTGTAATGTACATCGACTATCAGACAAAAACAGAAAACACTTTTTTGTTGTAAAAAAAAAAACAAATTCATATCAGTAAGGTCCAATCAACTATAAAATTAAGGATTAATATCCGAACACAAATGTGAGGGAGACTATATTGAACAAAATTGTAGGTTAAAAAACCTTTTTTAAAAACAATGTTTTATAAGAAAAAAATAAATCTTGGAGTAAATAAAAACGATAAAGGATAGTTTTCAGTGTGGAGACCATCCTGGCTGCAGGATTAAGTTATGTCTGTCATAAAAATGTATTGTACTTAGAACCAAAGGTGTGTGAAAAATTTCAGCTCTATCGGACATCGGGAAGTGGTTCTAATTTAGCCTCCAAGATTCCACCCGAACAAACATTGCAAGTGAAATAAAAGCTTGTAAAAACATACTTTTTACTGTGGATAACTAGCGACAACTTCACTAATTTATTCTTCATGCTGGTTTCGTATCTCTGATTAATTTAATGTGTGTAGGCCGGTAAGTTTTGGACCTTACCATGTAGTTAAAAGAGTAATTTTATTGCAATAATAATAACATCGTTTTAAATAAAGTTAACATTACAAATACAACGAGATAACAACCTACATACAAGTATGATAACAATTTTTGCCGAGCGCACAATTTGTTAGGGACTGCACACATCAGTGCGACACGCTACGCGGAGCATGACACGACGCGTTGCGGCGCGCCGCTCACACCGCACCATGTTACTCATGTGACCTTAAGGTGTACACACACTTCACAGCTGCTATGTCTGGCCAAATGGTATGGTGCTTATCACCAATGTTGGAGCCCCAATGTTTGAATAGTTTTTGTACGTTTAGCGTCTTTTTGTACTAGAATAAAAATATCAAGTTTTTCAAGCACGCAATTATTCACAAACAAATATTTTTTAATTATATTTGTGTCTTAGAAAGACATTTTACTTCTACCACTAATCAAGCATTAATTTTATTTTAAACATTAATTTTATAATTTTTCTGTTTCTTCCCACCCACCAACCCATTAAGATCTTAAAACATTGTGGAATACAATTCATTTAGACAAAAAAACCGGCCAAGTGCGAGTTGGACTCGCGCACGAAGGGTTCCGTACCATTATTTAAAAAAACGAGCAAAAAAAAAAATTTAAAGCCCCCCTTTAATATTTATTTAATTCTATTTTTAGTATTTGTTGTTATAGCATCAGCAGAAATACATAACCTGGGAAAATTTGAACTGGCTAACTATAACGGTTCATGAGATACAGCCTGGTGACAGACGGACGGACGGACGGACGGACAGCGAAGTCTCAGTAATAGGGTCCCGTTTGACCCTTTGGGTACGGAACCCTGAAAAGTAATGCAACAAGGATTGATGACAATTATTTAACATACAACTCAAAGTCTAACCCAGTTATAATCGATCTCAGCTGTTTTGATTTATGCAACCAACTATGTTTTTTTTTTTTTTTTTTTTTGTGAATGGCATCTCGCAGTTCAGCCTCTGAGGCTGGCTACTGCTTAACCGGACAAACCTGTGGATGCCTCGAATTTAAGGCCTCCAGCCAGGCAAAAAGCTTATAAACTAAGCGACAGCGCTAAGGGCACCCCCTGTGGGGTACGAGCCTCGGCTTAGGGCGTCGCTGAGAGAGGGCAGCAAAGGGACAGGCTGGATCTGATTACCATTATTTAGGGGCTGATTTATAACTACTGGCTCAGCATCGCGGGCTGGCTCGAGCAAGGGTCGGGGGGGGGGATTTGAATTTGGACGTCGCGACGGGCCTCGGCGGCGAGGCCGGAAAGACGGCGGTTTGTGTCTGTTTTTACGTTTTAACGTACTGGTTTCCCTACTGCTCTCTTGAAGGAGGGTAATAGGGTCATCGGGAGTGACTAGGGTATGCCGAGGACGGCGAATCCTACTAATACGCGATGGTACGTATCGGGCGGCCGATGCGATTAAGGGGTTGCGGTGCTTGACCGCTGAGTCAAAGAAACGCTTTGAAAGACGTTTCATGAACTGAACTATGGTCGGGATTTTGAGGTCAAGGTGCAGGTTGTCGTTACGGACAAACCAGGGGGCGCCCGTGATTTTACGTAGGAAACGGTTCTGCAATGTCTGCATCCTATGAATGTGACGAGGCTTTGTGTGTGCGAACACGACACAAGCGTAAGTCATAATGGGACGTATTACTGCGGTATAGAGTCGCAATTTGCACTTAAGTGACAACTTGCTCTTAGCCGTCAGCATGGAATGGAGCCTACCCATAGCAAAGGCAGCCCGGTTACGGGCCGCTTTGATATGTGACGCGAAGGTCAAGTGACGGTCGAGTGTGACTCCTAGGTACTTGGCTTGCTTCTCCCAGGGGATAGGCTTGCCGTACATAGTGATCGGGTGGGGGGGGGGGTCGGTTGAGACGCGGTTTGCAGAACAAAACCGCCTGGCTCTTATCGGGATTGACCTCGATTCTCCACTTACGGAACCAAGCGCCTAGGACGTTGGCTGCCGTCTGCAGAGTGCCAGCGATGCTATCTTGGCTGTAGCCAGTATAGTAGATGGCCGTGTCATCGGCGAATAGGGCTAACTGAGCTCTGTTGCTCTTAGGGATGTCACTGGTGTACAGTGTGAAGGCGAGTGGGGATACGACGGAGCCTTGAGGGACTCCGGCTCGTATGGGGTGAGGAGAGGACAGAGCGTCCCCTATTCGGTAGCGGAAAGTGCGATTCGACAGAAAGTCCCGTAAGATGAGTACGAGACGGTCAGGCACTCCCATTTGGTATAGCTTATATAATAAGCCGTTGTGCCAGACTTTGTCGAACGCTTTCGCTATATCGAAGAAGAGTACTCCCGTCATCGCTCCACGCTGAAAGCCAGCGCTCAAGTGTTCTACGATGCGGTGAACTTGTTGGATGCACGAGTGTCCGGTCCTGAAACCGTACTGCTCGTTAGGAATGAGACTCTTAGCTTCGGCATAATCTTTGAGTCGCTTATAAATAAGTCTCTCGTAGATTTTGCCGAGTGCATTGAGGAGACTGATAGGCCGGTAGCTCGACGGCTCCGCCTTTGGTTTTCCTGGTTTGGCAATGCCGATTACGGTGGCCTCTTTCCAGATCTGGGGAAATATGTTATTGCTCAGGGCGCCATTGAAGATGGCGACCAAAAGTAAAATGAGCTGGCCGGGGAGGAGTTTAAACACCTTATTGGTGATGCCATCGGAGCCGGGAGCTTTCCGAGGCTGAAGCCTTTTAATGATGTCTTCCACTTCCTCGTATGTGACGGGAGGCAGAGGATCATCAGGGTCTTCAACTGGGGGGAGGGCGGACTTAGATTCGACGAATGCGTCCACCATCTTTAGATGTCGCTTGTCTACTGGCTGTAAACTAGGTGAGCACTGAGATTCCAGGCTGTCGGCCAGGCATTCAGCCTTCTCAGAGTCGTCGAACGCGACGCTCTTATCGGGGCGCTTGAGAGGAGGCATAGAGGCCTCATCACGGGTGGCACGCAACGTACGTTGTAACTGCCAGAAGGCTAAGTGGGTAGGCTAGAGATCGCTTAGCGTTTTGTCCCATTGATTATTACGAAACTCACTGGTGCGATCCTTTACAGCACGCTGTAAATTACGCATGTGAGCTTTGTTGGCCTCGCAGGGAAAGCTGCTGTAAGCACGGATGGCCGCGTTCTTCTCGTTTATCAAATCACGCACGTCAGCGGGTAGTTTCCATCGACGATCGCTCGTCTCTGGGACTTCCCGTGAACAATCCTTCAGTACGGATTGAACGTGATCTGTAAACAAGTTGATGGCGGCCGTCGTGTCTGCGACTGAGACTATATTTATTTATTTATTTATTTAAACTTCATGTACAATAGTGGTACATAGGCGGACTTAATGCCACAAGGCATTCTCTACCAGTCAACCATTGGGTTAAAAAGGACAACATTGTGGTAAGGTACAAAAACAATATTCGAAATTGTCTATAAGTTACATAGATACTAATACACAAATACAAATAAAATAGACTAATACATATTTTAACAAATACCAAAATAAAAAACGAGAATACTAATAATAATTACTGTGACTAGACTTCTAACTGCGAGCTACTTCGTTTGATTTAAATAGTGGTTACGAACTTTTCTTTTAAAAATAAATTATACTATATGGTCGGGGATGGCTTCCAAGTGTGGTGACGTGGCAGAGGCCAGCTTGGCGCTGACTTTCTTCCAGTCAGTCATCACTATGGTGGGCGGGGGGGCATCGGGACCCGAGCGAGGGATAAGGTGCATAAGCACAGGACGGTGGTCCGAGTTGAGCTCGTGTAACGTCTCAATGGAATGCAGCCTCAGGCTAACATTTTTGAGTAACGCTATATCGAGTACGTCGGTACGGGAGGTGACAGTCGTAGGGTAGTGAGTGTGCTCCATAGGCGCAATGGGGTCGAAATTGAGGGCCTCTCCTAGATCGTAAATAACTCTCCCTCTCGGGTTAGTTAGTGTACTGTTCCAGGCGGGGTTTTTGGCGTTGAGGTCTCCCGCTAATATCACGGAATCGCTCAAGCCGAAGAGGACAGTAAGGTCCTTGACAAGAAGTGAATGATCTTCACTAGTGTTAACGGGGGGCATGTATGCGGAGATGATATGAATCGGTTGGTGACCGGTCATACGGAGCCGACAGACTGAGATCTCTCAGAGTGACTCAAGCGGAGGGGGGTCTATGGGGATGCAGTACAGATCCTTCCTATAGTAAATGAGCGTGCCTCCCTTGTGACAACGCGAACGATCATTGCGGACTAAGCGGTAGTTCGCGATCTTCGGGTCACGGTGACACGGTTTTAAGAACGTCTCCTGGATAAGAAGTACGTCTATCTGGTGGTCGCGGAGAAAGGTGGCGATCTCGTCGCGCTGAGTTCTAATGCCATTGGCATTAAAGAAGCCTAGCCTAAGGGATCTAAGGAGAATACGTGAATTGCCCGTATTATCCATTGAACTGGTTGAAGTTAATAACCTGAAGGGCCTGCTCTATCCTAGGATGAGCGTTGAAAATGTTGAGGAGGGATTCCGCCTTATAATCGGATGCCCTGATTTCAGCCGCCATGAGGTCGGCTTCGGGGGAAACGAAGGCACCAAAGGCCCGGAAGATAGTGACAATAGCCTTCTCTCCCTCTTGTGGTGGTCCGCAAGCGGGAATGGAGACAGGCAGAGGAGCGGAAGCGGTCGCGGCCCGAGCAGTCACTGCCGGCGCGGACGCGGCCGGAACGGTCGCGGCCGCACGCGGGGCAGCGGCTGAGCTGGTGGTTGGGGGTGGGACTGGAGCGTCCATTAACCCGGGGATCGGGGCAGCCTTAGATTTGGCCAAGGCGGGGAACGCACGCTGATGGTTCAGCGAGGTCCAGGGGGAAGGCCTCTGAGGGCTGAGCCTCTCGGGCAACTGAGATGACGGAGGTTTCACCGAAGGGCTTTCCCTTTGCTGGCGGGCGTCTGCACGCTTCGCCAGCTTGGAGTAGCCCTTGGGGGCCATGGGGCAGCCTCTGTAATTGGCCGTATGGCCGGACTTCCCACAGAGCACACAGCTCGGGGGCTCTGTGCAGAGCGAGATGTCCTTAGGGCGGGGGCACTCTGCCGTCGAGTGGTTCCCAGTACACTTCACGCACCTGTGAGGGGCGTGGCAGTTGGCCTGGCTATGGCCGTACAGTTGGCAGCGGTGACATTGGCCAACTACGTGTGATTTGAACGGCTTCTCAATTGAGATGCCGGAGAGGGAGCACACCGATTTTAATTTAAAAATCGGATGGTGGCCATCAGAGGGCTCACATACGACGAGTACCATGTCGTACAGGTCGCCTCCTCTGGCTTTATGAAGCCGGTGAACAGCTATCACCGGGATAGCCTGTTGTTTGAGGTCATCGCGGATGGCCTCAACCGGGATTTCTTTGGGGACACGCCTTATCACCACACGGGTGGGCGTCTCCTCCGGGAGCGAATACGTGTGAAAGGCTATGCCTTTCGCACGGAGCGACTTCACCAGCTCGCGGTAATCGGCGGTGGTGGGGACTGACACTTTGATACCCTGTTGGGTATTGCGCGCGTGGGTGAACTGGATCTTACGATCCGCGCACATCCTGGACACTTCTGTCCACTTCCCCTTGTCCTGAACGAACACAGGGGGGGGGGGGGGCTTGAGCTTCTTGGAAGAAGCCTGGGGGGTGGCCGTTGGGCTGGCAGGTCGGGAGGGAGGGGAGGAAGCCGATGCCATCGAAACGGCGGAAGGCGAACGGGAGACCGCCGGGGAGGGAGCCGAGGCGGTGGGGTAAGAAGGCCGTGAGGCCGTGAGCGGGGGGGTAGCACGGGCAGCAACCGCTTTCTTAGCCTTACTGGCCTTACTGGTGCGGGACTTCCTTTTCCTTTTTCCCTTTCCTACGACCGTGAAGTCGTCATCGGGGGTGGAGGAGGGGGAAGAGTCGGAGTCAGATGAGTCCTCCGCAGATGAGAGCGCGGGGGAAGACGACTCCATGGGGGGAGCGTCCGGGGAGGCCGGAGAGAGGGAGACCATCTGTTGCTGTGTAGCAACGAAGCGGTTGAACTGGTCCTGGAATTTGTCGTCATTCCAGAAGTACTGTAATATGAACTCCTGGAGGAGTTCTTTGGATGGCGGCAAGGCCATGACTAGTACGCGGCGCGTGAAGCGCTAACCGCTAGAACTGAGGGGGGAAGAGGGGGAGAAGGAGGGGGGGGAAGCCCTAGCTCCTATCTCCTAACAAGCCACGAATGTGCACCCCGGGCAGACAGTCCCCTTAAAAGAACCCTCCCGTGAAACTTTCCTATGATTCCACTACCGAGAAGAAAGTTCCAAACAAACTCGGTAGCTGTCAACTGTCTGAATGGCCAGAAGGGCCTGAGAGCAATCCTAACTCCCCGGGTGGGAGTACCCGGGGATGTGTTCTCTCCCTGTGGGGAGACACAGGGAGGTGTGTCCTACCGTGTACCCTAAGCTTGATTTCCTGTCGACAATCTTATTGGACGACAGGTCCCTATGGGTCTTTCGACCGATCCGGGCCGAAGGGGTTGAGACACCCAACCGTCCCGGGTGCAGGCTGTAAGAGAACGGGGTTAGATACTGGCAGCGACTAGGAGGCCCCCCAAGGCCGCGAACCAATACCCTTCCAACTGTGCCAAGCCCCTGAAGGGGGGTTGGCGGTGTGTCGGGTCAACACCTATCTGGGTTCGTTGGCACCGTAAGGTATCCCCCAGATAACCACCGAAAACTAGGTGGATTTAGCCCTTAAGGGGCCAAAACGAAGACCGAAAAACGGGAGGTTCGAAAGATCGACCACAAGTGCTACTGCGTAGCAGACTCGTAGCCGATATGACGAACACCGTAGCTCGTAGCAGCGTAGCTCAGGAGAACTGTAGCACTGCTACGAGTGGGCGGGGCGACGATGATGTCACCGCTACGACGGCTACGGCGTAGCGCGGCGGCGGCGAAACACGATCGGACGGCGAGGGAGTCGCAGGGGCTCGCTTGCGCGGGGGGAACAGAGTATCGTAGCGTACGTGCGCACGCTATGGACGCTCGGGTCGGAATCAAAAAAAAAAAAAAAAAAGCAACCAACTATGTTAATAATAGACCTATATCTACCAACTAACTACCCATTATGCAAAGGCCCATACTCACCAGTACACGTCGGTACACAAGCGCATACCAAAACGCAATTCACCATCCAACCCGATATCAAATTAACATCCATTGAAGACACACACATGAAGACACACCTTTACAACGCTGGGTCGGTGCGCGTGCTCGCGTGTGTAATTGCGCTAATATCTGTGCTCATCCCGCCCGCATTGCACATTATTTCCCGCCAGTGTAGCAGTGTAAAGCCCAACTTATCTCTTATAGCTATGAAGCGAAATTGTGCATGAGATAACTGAGTAGTGGAGTAAGACCTTTCTTGGAAATGGCGTGATTTTAATGGAGACTGTGTTATTAAAATCGAGGGTTTTTAGACATTTATAATTGTAAAAAAATACAATGAGTTAAATTTATAATTATATATGTTAGCGGCCAAACCCGATTTCAGGCCAAACTAGTTTGTCCTAGGCCAAACCACTTTACTGGTTTATCACTGACCCAAACAAAACATTTACAATGCGCCCAACTTGGATGTGGCATCGCTCGCTACGCTCTCTCGGCTCGCGCGTTTATGGTCACAGTTCTAACCTAACCTAACCCATTTAGATGGGGTGCTCTATATGATCCTGCTATGATGAGTTTAGCCGGAAATCGGGTTTGGCCGGTAACATATATATAAAAATGAAATGACGTTTGTTAGTCTCACTAAAACTCGAGAATGGCGGGACCGATTAGGCTAAATTTAGTTTTGAAATATTAGTACAAGCCCAAGGATGATTTAAAAGGAGTAGGGTCGGTAGGTAGGGTTTTAAAAGGAGTAGGGTCGGTAGGTAGGGTAGGAAGAGTAGGAAAAAGTGCATTAAAACGCATGCCGGTTACAGCTAGTTTTTAGGGTTCCGTAGCCGAATGGCAAAAAACGGAACCCTTATAGATTCGTCATGTCTGTCTGTCTGTCTGTCTGTCTGTCCGTCCGTATGTCACAGCCACTTTTTTCCGAAACTATAAGAACTATACTGTTGAAACTTGGTAAGTAGATGTATTCTGTGAACCGCATTAAGACTTTCACACAAAAATAGAAAAAAAACATAAATTTTGGGGTTCCCCATACATAGAACTGAAAACCAAAAATTTTTTTTTAATCATACCCATACTTGTGGGGTATCTATGGATAGGTCTTCAAAAATGATATTGAGGTTTCTAATATCATTTTTTTCTAAACTGAATAGTTTGCGCTAGAGCCACTTCCAAAGTGGTAAAATGTGTGTCCCCCCCCCCCTCTAATTTCTAAAGTAAGAAGAGGAAAATTCTGAAAATATTTAGGATTGTGGAACGTAAAAAAAACTATCAACGAAAATTGGTTTCAATAAGATATGATGTTTAGTTTTTGAGATATGAGACTTTTTCATCAAACTGCAGCAGTAACTTTGTTTTTGATTAACATACTATGAAAAACCAATTTAGTTTTGCGGTTGAGTGGAAGTTTACTAACTAATACTACTAACTAATGAATGACAGTTCAAAATATTGTTTGGGGCTTTGGAACCCTGTGTGCGAGTAAGACTCGCACTTGGCCGGTTTTTTTAATAAAAATCTACTAAACTAAAGAATACAAAATACGAATAGAAAATCGCCTTTTTGTGGCCAAGTAAATATACACCACGTTTTCGGTTTACTTATTAGCTTTTACATCATTAGCATCACTTACTAAAATGCCTCAAATTGAAACTTCGGGTTTGATTTAATCGTCTATTGTTGGTTACCGAATCATATCACGCATATTCCAAGAACCGTTTGCACAGTCGTAATGGCTTACCTCATAATAATAAGGCACTAATAACTTTTCCATTACTTTTACGCTAATTATAATTATTCAACTCGATAATTTGTTTAAGGAAACCAAAAAAACAACACTACAAACAGTTTAATCAACGATAGCTTTTCCAGTTTTACCCACTATTTATTTAGTTTAGTTTGCGGCACACAACATGTAGTTTTCAATTCATCTTTTTTCATATCAAACGACGAAAACTTTCGAGCGTTTGAACATAAAAATAAAAAAGTTTTTAAACAAAATAAAATAATAAAAAATCTAAGCAAAACACCATTTGTTTATATAGCTGGCGGTCGTTTTAGTTACGCAAGGGAGCTGTGGTATTTTTTTATGAGTAACAAAAATCCAGCTTGGTCGAACACTTCAATATCCATTACCGCATGGCAGCCAGTGCAGTGCTGTGCAAACAGCCGCGACAGCACCGCGTCAGCGCTGCAGCGGTGCAAGGCAGCGGCTTATGACTCGCTCACTACCTAAGCGAGTACCTAATAAGTGGCTTTGGATTCTTCAGCTAGAATAAGAGCAAAAGAAGTTGGCGGAAATATTGCACTTTGGCAATTTGGATAGTGTTTTCATTCTAGAGAAACTGAGATTAGCTCATTTCAGTTTAAAATCTCAGGCCAAAAATAACGAAACCTCGAAAATCTAGAAATATTTATGTCTGTCTGATGAGAGTAAACTGATCATTCATAAAAACGCTTACAGCATTCTGTAGCAGTCTGGTAAGAAAATACGCAAACTCGCTGGTAATTCCAAATTATCACGTCTACACTCGGATTTTGACAGCCGATTTGTTGCTAGCGATGTCAAAATCTGTGTGAGAACGTGACGTATTATCTACATCTCACTTCACACAATAGCACATTTTGATATAAGTGCGGTAAGTTGAAAATTACAGCCAAGGCGATATTGCTAGCCCGAGCCGTAGGTGTACAAGAAAGCAGAGGCTGTAATTATCAAAGCTCACGTATGTCATACGACGTTTTATAACATATTTGTGAGGAAATAAATAAAACTCGGACTTTTTTAAACGAATAAATCATTTAGTTGTTCCCAAAGTAGCGATGCGCGCGCATCTGCGTTTTTTTTAAGGCAACGGCACAAAAACAGCCAGTATTACTAATAAAGTAAATTAATATTATTGTGTTTTGTTACAAATAAATGGTTGTCAAATTTTTGGTCAAATTAATTAAATTAAAGAATTAAATGTTTATTAATTATGTTTTATCTCCCAAAGATAATTTTATTAATAAAATGTTGACCACTTTTCTGACATAAAAACTCTTTGCTAAGATTTAAAACAGTTCCGTTCGTTTTAGGCGGAGCATCTTGATAAACCGTACGTTTAACCTTATTAAAAAGAAACTCGTGCGTTTTCCATTAGAATTACGCACAAGTACGTAATGAGATATAATTCGATATTGAATTTGGTGAAAATTTGGTAAAAAAAAGAGAGACCCTTTACGAGCAAATGTAAATAATCTTCATCTTCCTGCCCTTGTCCTACTACTTCGGTTCAGCGCAACACGTTACCTTCTTAAATTTTTCCCTGTGAACTTAATGTTAGGAAAATAGGTGGTGCAATATTTATAACATTATATAATTTAGCCTTAAATAAATCAAAACAAAGCACCCACCATATTACACCATTAAACCACGTTCACAGGTTCAATCCGCAATATGAACGTCTGGCTGCTATTAATATTGCACCACAACCCTCCAGCTGATGAGCTCTCAACCGAGCTCAGCTAAAATAATTAACAATGTCTCGATTATTGTGGTTTTGACGTCGTTATTATTTTTTGGTGAAGCGCACTTTTCAATATTAGAAATTATGCAAACAATTACTTTACCACCATCGTTGTCATTAGAGAATTACATAAACAAATAACCAGCGACTATTTCAAATGGCTGTTGTGTTATTGCGAAAAAAGTAGTAGAGTATAAAAAAAAAATTTGGGAAAGTTGTTTGTTATCATGAATACAATCACTTATTTAAGTATCGGTCACTAACTACCAGTCACCCTATATACTCTATTATTTATTTATATATCAATTAATATTATAAAGCTGAAGTTTGTTTGTTTGGTTGACGCGCTTATCTCGGAAACTACTGGTTCGAATTGAGAATTATTTTAGTGTTGGATAGCCCATTTATCGAGGAAGGACATCATCATGCTACGACCCGAGGAGGATAAGAGCGGAGCATTAATGAAAATGTTGCAAAAACGGGAAAAATGTGAAGCTGCTGGTAAAAGGCCTTCCCCAAGACTTGTCCAGGTCCCCTCGCCACCGTCCATCTTTAAGAATCCAATAGGTTGATACTTGCTCAGCGGTCATCGTACATGTGGCTGTTAATTTGATACATTGTCTTATTTTTGTTTTAAGTGCAGTGTTTTAGTTCGAATACCAAAACGTGGCTGTTAAAAATACATAAGTAACATAATGTCTCGCGGTTAGATAGCGACAAATAATAATAAATAATAATAAAAGCGACCTAATAATACACCCACAATTGACATGAAACACAGGTTTAAAAAAACCTAGATCGGGCAGGTCGCTAACAAACATCTTAATTGAACTATCATTACTTGCAACTGTTGAATATATTTTAGTTACAGTTTACCTTAAACTAATAATTATACCATTGTATGAGAAATAAACCGTCTGCGCTAAATGTACACTTTTTGTAATACCATTTTAAATAAATTATTCTTATTTTGTTAATTATGTTTAAGTTCCATCCATCAACCAGGTACAAATATGTACACTGTGGCTTCTAGTGAGAAATTCCTGATAGACAAACCCAATTATACTTTGCCCAACCTGGGAATCGGACCTAGAGACTCGTGCTCAGCAGACGCGCTTGTGACTACTAGACCAACGAGGCATTTAGACCGAAAATTACGTTCATAATTAAAAGGAATTTATTGCGAACCTCCTTTCCAGATGAGGAGTACTACAAGCTGACAAAGGACCTCCTCCGCTGCGTGCGCACGCGTCCTGTCCGCGTGCACGTGTTCGGAACTCTGGACGTCAACACGTCCATGTTGCCGTCAGTTGTTACTTTATTCACTACGTATACTGCTACAGCGTTGCAGTTTATTAACGTATTGTAGATTGTTGGACATAAGAAGTGTTTCAAGTAATTTTTTTTACACTTTTTTTATTTTGAATTCAGCTTTTTTTTAATCTATCTAGAAATTTTTGTAGTTACAAGCTTTATAAGTAGTCATTTGTGTCTACAATGATTTCTTTATAACGAAATGTTAAACTAATGTTTAATTCATGAGCAGCACGAGTATGTGGCAAAAATATAAATAATGGCTATGTATAGTTTTCTAGACTGAATTTACGGAGAGTAACGTAGGCCTATATGATAGTCCACAAGTGTGCGTGAACACACTCTCTTTCCCCATTCTTGAAGGCAATCCGAGACGACAGGAGAGAGAATAAAGCACAGTTTTCTAACGTTTTATCAAGCACTAATATGCTAAGAAAGATTGTGAAAGTATTTTTCATGCCTACTGAAAAACTTTGTAACACATTTTTTTTCTCGCGTGAAACCCAAACCATTTAAATTAGAGCATTATTTGAAAAAAATGTTTTTATTTTATTTCAAAGCTCTCGATTACATAATTATAGGCCGAATTCCAGGGACTCATCCGTTAATCCCTAATTTCAGTATGAGCAAAAAGGATATCCAATTTTTTTTTTTATTTCATTATACATTGCCCAACACTAGGAATTTATCCTGCAACGGTGCGTTTACAAACATTTAAACTCACATACACAAACAGCCAGACCCGGAACAACTATCTGTAGGCCATACAAATATTTGTTCCGTGTGGGGATCGAACCCGAGACACGCAGCGCAGCAGTCGATCGCTCAGCCCCTGCGCAAACCGTGTCGTCAATTAAACAGTTAACCTGTTAAAGTGGTAGAAAACGTGTATCTAGAACGCACTCGCCAAGAGGATGACCCTCGATGCACGTTCAAATATTATTCGGAGAAAACTTAAGCTCCAAAAATCCGTTCCAGTTTTTCAGTCGCTAAAATTATAATATGAATGGGTTATCGTTAACTAGTAGTGTAGTGGTCGCAAGCGTGACTGCTGAGCTATAAGTCCTGGGTTCGATTCCCAGGTCAGTCATCCTAGTAATTCTGGGAATTATAGACAGAGGTGCCGTGGCCGTTGGTCTTCAACGAAGAGGCTTTTAAAAAAAAAGGTTGTTTAGACTAACACTTAACGGGTCACCCAGTATAGGTATACTGGGTGACCCGTTAAGTTCCATTCCAACCTGTGAATATAATTTATACTGTGATGATTGCTGCCGCTGTCCTCATCACAGTCTCCAGTATTAGAATTTATATAATTGACATTAAACACAAACAATCACTTTACTGCAACCACCTCGCATTAGGAAATTAAAAACTTTATTATTTCACATTTTGTTAATTGGATTAAAAACAAATACTGCTGCTGATTGTATCATCACAATAGCCTTCAGCTTTAAAACAACGGAAATATTCCGCAGTCGTGTTCCCTCCGTCCAGTAGTTTAGCTGGGTCAAAATATTACCATGAATCTTACACCATTAAAATATCTCTTGTTCATAGAAAATGTCACCACCGTGTTCAGAAATTATTTATTTTTGAAAAGACGTACTCGTATTATTGCAATTCTTTGGGTAGTTTTTGAATCTTTCAATATTATACTTGGTGCTGCGGTTAACGTTATATCTGATGGTCATTTTAAAATTCAGACTCATCGTATATATTTCTTTTCGTCTACTAGTTTCTCTATCTATGTAATGATAGCATCTGTGTATTACTCTAAAAGATTTTACAACCTTCTATCAAATTTTGATGCGTTTCACAAAATTTTCGATTGCCCAGCATACACACAAAGAATGTTGAAAGCGCAAAAAGTTTTAACATCTGTAGTAGTGTCGTATTGTGGTCTTCTTAGCTTAACATTCACTTACATTCGGGTGGCTAGCAGTGAGAGTGACAAGGGACTTGCCGGCTACGTGATCTTTCAGTATATAGATACCATGGCTGACTTCCGCTACGTCTTTCAATATTTTGTATTGCACTGTATTTTGTTCGTTGTTTCTGAGCAACTGAAAGCAATCATCCGATCAATAGACGGCGAACTATCTGCGATCAGGAAAATTCGGGCAAATGTGGAACACGCAGAGAATATGCCGAGTGTAGCCGTCAACCAAGACAAGTTGAACAAATGGGTGAAAGCGTACGAAAATATTAACGACAGCTCTAACTTATTTAACTCAATGTTCAGCGTACAGGTAATGTACATTTTAAATGAAAGGTTTTGTAATGTATTTTGTAAACCTTTTTTTATTAATAAATCTGTATAATTGGTTTCAGTTGACTATCATGCTGTTCATCGTGACCACGTATTACATAATATTACTGTATACCATAGCAATAATATCCGTTAGGGTAAGAATTAAATAAAATAATTTTGAACAACTTGTAAAGAGCAATGGGCAAATTGCCGTAGGCGTCCACCCTCAACAGTGATGTCAGATGAAAACTTATGATGTGGCCTTTATTTCGTAATTTGGGAGCAAATCTCAAATCAAGCACAAAAGTAGTGTTTATGCACATTTTATGTAAATATTTGTACGATCATTTTTGTACAGGAAGAACACTATCACTAAGACACTAAGAGAGACATACTTTGACATAATTTTTATCTGTACTTTTTGTCAGGGACTTAATTTTGATGGAACACTTCAAAATACATATATTAGAAGCGTCCCGATGCCTCCCACTTTTGTAATCATATCTAGATATCACTTGCCATGCGAAATGCTAAACCTAAAATTTTTGAGAAAGGTTTATAAGCAGTGATAAAAAAACGGTTTCACTAAACTTCACGATCTGCAATATTTGACTTCCCGATTTCTTGTCTGTCCACAACAGGATGGTGCGACGTTGTCATCCTTACTGCCCAGTTTACTTTCGATGGCGGTGTTTCTAAGTGCACTGTTTGTGATCTCCCGCGCTGGTCAGAAGATACAGAACAGCTATTTGGAGCTGAGACAGAAACTCTGCGAACTCTGTGTGCACACACTGGAAAGTAAAAACTTTTAAATTTAATCTTAATTATTCTGATACTATAATCAAATTGTCCAAAACATATTCGGGAACTGATTGACTCACAAAGTGTCACACTTTGTTTATTTTACTGTATTATAGCCATGTTGTACAACTGTCAACTTCTAATAATATTCATCATTATTCTTGTCGATTGATGGACTAATTACGAATTCGGCAAAATTTAGTAATCAAAATTGATAATTTAAGAACATAATATGTATGCGATATTGTATATATGTAATTGACATTAACAAAATACATAATTTTGAAGCACTTTTTTTAAGTTTCTTGTAGAATATTTGAGAATTATACAGAAGATACAGCGAACATACACTAATTTTCAAATAATAAACACTACAAATATCTTTGTCAGATGAGAAGTACTACAAGCTGACAAAGGACCTCCTCCGCTGCGTGCGCACGCGTCCTGTTCGCGTGCACGTGTTTGGAACTCTGGACGTCAATATGTCCATGTTGCCGTCAGTTGTTGCTCTCTTCACTTCCTATACTGTTATAGCTTTGCAATTTAATAATGTGTTGTAGATATTTTATACCTTCTTAGGTCGTATTGCAAAGAGTACTTTTGTCACATACTATATTTTGGTATTATGCACTTGCACATCATATCTCTGACTTATTAATAGCACGTACTGAAATTAATGTTAAATAAATTATTTTCGAAAACAAATTTTTGTTTGATTTAAAAACTCCAGTATTAATTCCAGGAAAAAGTTATATGGTTTTAGAGTGCCGCGATCTGTATGGTGTCGGACGTAAATAATAGCACCATCCCATAACTTCCCGTGGGTGTGGTAAGAAGCGACTAAGGGAATTGCCAGAGAATGGGCAGCAGCGTTCTCTGTGCTTTTGTAACAACCGTACCCGCCTGCCAAGCGTGGCGATTATGGCAAAACCCCCCAAAATGTCAATGTGGCGACACTTGGGGGAGGCCTGTGTCCAGCAGTGGACGTCTTTTGTGCTGAAATGATGATGATGATGAGTGCCGCTAAAGTCAGAAAATGTACGCATTTTTGAAAACGGCGGCGTTTTATTTCTTTCTCACTTTGTTATTTGTAAAAAAGCCAGGTATAATATAGTAACCTAAGAAATATCAATAAATCATGAATTCTTATCTTCACGAGCCTATACAGGGTCGTGATAAAATTACCTGTTTCCTTAAAAAAACATATAATGGTAGGCAGACTAGTTAGATGCGTGTATGAAAAGCCTTGAGTTTCTTTGGGAAATTTGTAAACCTGACGCCTAGGTTCACCTCTTTGAAAGATACAGCTAAGTAAATCGTCCCCCTGTATGCATAATATACGTATATGCGTATATGCCGTACTACACGACACCCTAAAAAGCGAGGCTTTCTTCTTTTTAAAATGAAGTTCTCTGATCAATTTACGTTCAAATAAACATCATAAGTAATTTAAGTTTATATTTTCCATGCAAACAATTACTACATTACCACCACTACCCTATGAATTGGATTAAATACAAATAAGTGCCGATGACTATCGCATGACACTCAATGTTCAATTACTTTCAGTCACGTATAACCGTAGTCGCACCACTCCTCGTTAAAGTACTTATTTAAAAACTTTCAAGGAACCATGAATCTAACGCCCTTAAAATATCTCTTGTTCATAGAAAATGTGACAACCGTGTTTAGAAATTATTTGTGTTTAAAAGGACGTACCCGTATTATTGCAATTCTTTGGGTAGTTTTTGAATCATGCAACATTACAGCTAGTGTTACGTACAACTTCGCCTCTAAAGGTCAATTTCACGTAAAGGCTCAAAGAATATATTATTTATCGACCACCGCTTTCTCGATATACGTAATGGCAGCATCTTTATACTACTCGAAAAGATTTTATCGTCTTCTTTTGAATTTTGAAGCATTTTACAATATTTTCAATGAGGAGATCTTTAACCAAAGGATGATAAGAGCACAAAAAGTTTTAACAACCACGGTGCTTTCGCTTTGCTGCTTTAAAATCGTCACATTTGCTTACTTTCGTGTGACCAATAGTAGTGATACAATGGGGTTTATAGTGACCACGTTAACTACTTACAACTTTAGCATGTCCGACTTCCGCTATATTTTTCAATTTTGTATATTGCATTGTATTTTATTTGTGGTTTCTGAGCAACTGAAAGTTATCACACGATCAATAGATGGCGAATTATTGGCGATTAAAGAGAACCGAGCAAATGTGGAACACTCAGATCATTTGCCAAGTGTCGCCGTCAACTATGACAAGTTGAACAAATGGGTGCAAGCGTACGAAAGTATTAACGACAGCTCTAACTTAACAAAATCCATGTTTAGCTTTCAGGTAAGTAATTTATAAATGGAACAAAATAATATGTAAAAGTATAATGTCAGCAAACAGTTACAAGCACCGTTATCGCTTCAACTCGAGCCATGGGAGCCACGGGATCAGTGAGTAAAATGAGCAAATCATCATCTGCCTAGCTTTTTCCCAACTATGTTGAGGTCGGCTTCCGGTCTAACCGGATACAGCTGAATACTATTATTTCACATGGAGCGACTGCCTAACTGACCTCCACACAACCCAGTTATTACTGAGCAATTCGATACCCCCTGGTAAGACTATTTGGCAGACTTTCGGGCCACTGACTACCTGTTACAACTGCCTAAGATCTACAAATGACATCTGGGACCAACGCCTTAACGTGCTTTCTGAGGCCCGGAGGAAACTCGGTTTGTCAAGGGTGGTCATGAACCAACCTAGGAAAGCACGGATTAACCAAAAGATCGACCGGAGCGGCTGTTATTACTCAGCCACGAGCTCCTCTTCACGAGATCCCGTGCAGGTTTATCAATATGCGTTTATCCTAGGTTTCCATTAAATTGTTATATCTGTATGATTGGTTTCAGTTGACTATCATGCTTTTGACAGTGACCGCATATTACATAATATTGACGATTACGGTCGTTATAACAACCGTTGAGGTACGTATGAGTACTATTACTTTACAAAAAGCTTTTATTAGTTTTTTGGAAATTTATCAAACATTGCTGTTCCATTTGACATACTAATCAATTGTCAAATAATATCATTGAATTATTATCGGAATGAGTCACAAAGAACATTGACTGTCAAATCTATGTAGTAGTTATGCCTCGTTTAGTATTCTTTTGTTAGTTATGAGGTCAGTGTCTGTTGTCTGACTGGTCTATAGAATAGTTGCTTGTCTTCCACAGGGTGCAATGACGTTGACATCGCTGCTCATGAACATCTTTAATATTATAATATTCTTCATAGCGCTATTTATTGTATCTCACAGAGGTCAGAAGATTCAGAACAACTCTATGGAGCTGCGTCAGAAACTTTGCGAACTCTGTGTGCACACGCTCGAAAGTTAGTTTATGCAATTTTTTTCTGCAAACTTAACTTACTTGCTAACTTACTTAAATGCAAACTGTTATTATTCACTGCTTCTCGTTAGTCTAATGCGCAACTGTTGACCGTGAAGTCTTTGGTCTGTTTATAAGTCAAAATATATTTCAACTCTGATTAAACGAGGAGCGAATAAAAGAGGCAACAAACAAAAACAAAAGTAAATAACTTAATACAAATTGCGCAGGAGACATAGCTTAGAAAATAATTAAAGTTTTCTTAGCTTTTCAGCAGACTCTGAGAGCATAGATGTCCTTCTATTTTAAGGACAACAATGAAGGACTAGTGGTAACCCTTTGCCCAGTAGGTGGACAGCGAATACTTATAGTAAAAAATTCAAATGCGTCCGTGTCACCAATAGTAAAACAACACAACATAAACACACCTGCTTTCTTCTTCAGATGAGGAGTACTACAAGCTGTCAAAGGATTTCCTCCGCTGCGTGCGCACGCGGCCTGTCCATATGCACGTGTTCGGAACTTTGGACGTTAACATGTCCATGTTGCCGACAGTTGTTGCTCTCTTCACTTCCTACACTGTTATTATGTTGCAGTTTAATAATGTGTTGTAGGTAATTAATAGATCGAAATGATCATTTATCTTTTTGCCATTAACGATTATATCCACAAATTATATTCAGGGAATCTTTGGCTGCAGCACAGAATATTATTAATATTGTATAAAGTATTTTGGAGTGCATGTTAACACTATTTCTAAATTTTGAGTTTCGCTGTCATATTGTTAAAGATCCCACTTTTGTTCTTGTTGCAAAAGATTTGTATGATCAGTTTACTTGAAGAAAGTCATTGTTTTATTTCGAAGCTTTTTCATTAGTGTGAAACTTTTAACCTTATTAACCCCATCCGAATCCTTTGGTCCCGTTTGAGGGCCCCTTTTGGGCATCGCGCATTACGTGATCGCTGACGTATTTGAACCCTACTGCACGTACGATTAGAGTTTAAGTTTGCCGGTATGAGTGTAACCCATTTGGGTTCCTCGGGGTCTTAACGGCGGATGATGTAACTAACCCATATGGGTTCCACGGTAATAAAATATCTTGTCGTAAAACTTAGAAGTATCTAGTTTCAATTATGGGAATGCAATATTTGGTACACACATATTTATATGTAACGGCTAAAAGCCGAAGAATTTTATTGCTATAATCCGACAATATGTATCCTTTTTATTTTAAAATTGTCCTCACTCTCGGAATTTTTCCTGTATCATGGGTGCGTTTAGAATCGTTTAAACTCACATACACAAACAGCCAGGCTCGGAACAACCACCAGTAGCTCCGATCTACCTAAAATTTTACGTTTATTGTGTTTTTGCACGACTTAATCATTATTTTCAGCTGACCCACACTATCCAACTATAAAAAAGTTATTGATATTTTCCTTTTAAGCAATTACTATAACACCATCATTGGAATATTAAAATAACACATACGACACAACTACCGGGCTATTTGTATCATTACTTATTTGTCCTATTATTACCGGGCACGTTTATTTCTATTGTTCAACTGTTGGTCGATAAATTTCTTTGTCCTACTTGGGACGATGAATCTCACTCCTATAAAATATCTTTTGTTCATAGAAAATGCGCTAACTGTGTTCAGAAATTATTTGTGTTTTAAAAGGCGAACTCGTATTATTGTGCTCTGTTGGATAATTTTTAACATTTTAAACATCTAAACTAATATTATAAAGAGGAAAGATTTAACTGTTTGCTTGTATGTTTGTTTGTTTGCATTGAATAGGCTCCGAAACTACTGGTCCGATTTGAAAAATTCTTTCAGTGTTAGATAGCCCATTGATCGAGGAATGCTATAGGCTATATATCATCACGGTACGATCAATGGGAGTAGAGCAGCAACGAAAAATGTGGCGAAAACGGGGAAAATGTGACGCAAACGAAGTTGCGCCGGACAGCTAGTCTTCTATAAAATTGTGGTTAGCATCATTCAAGCCACGGAAATTTCCATACAAGCTCATCAGTTCTATCGTTATTCGTCTCACTGTTTCTCGATATACGTAGTAGCGCCCATATATTACTCCAAAAGTTTCAATAAACTTTTACTGAATTTTGACGCGTTCTGCGAAATTTTTCACGATGAGGTATTTAACCAAAGAATGTAAAAGGAAAAAAAAGGTTAATATGAAGATAGTGGTCTTTTGTGTTGCTAAAATAACGGTTTACATTTTCATATGGGATTATAGCTCCGGCTATAACACATTGTTCTTAATTTTTTCCTCATTATATCAGTACAACAATAGCGTGTCTGACTTTCGCTATTTATACCAATTTTTCGTATTGGGTTCTATTTTTTTCGTGGTTTCTGAGCAACTGATATTCACACGATCAATAGATAGTGAACTATTGGTGATGAGAGAAATTCGAGGGAATATAACTTGTCAAGCATGACAAGTTGAACAAATGGGTAAAAAAACGTACGAAAATATTAACAAAAGCGTTAACTTATGCAAAACGATGTTTAAGACACAGGTAATGAAAAATGGTTAAAAATTATTTGAAATAGAATATTTCTACTTTCATTGATAATTGTTAGTGATTGCGTTTTACATTATATTGATGTACACCATCGCTATAATAACTGTTAAGGTATGTATGAATTTAAACTTGATTTGTGCCAAGATTTTGTCATAGTGAATTCTATTTGGGAGATAAGCGGAAGTGAAAGAGAGAGAGAGAGACTGGAGTGGAAGCGTTCCATACACTTTGACACTTTTAGCAATGAACGCTTATACAACACTGCTGAATGTTCCACGATTGGCTTAGAGTTTGAACCGACAATTGAAATGTCAACATTGCTGTGTTGATTCTGACCTGAAAATGTTAAAATGAAAACGGGCATATGTGTCTTATTTTGTCTAATTCATAGTGTGTCCAACATAACTTTTCTGTTTCACAGGGAGTTCTGACTTTTACATTGCTGTTCATTTATCTATTTTCCATGATAGTGTTGCTTATTGCGCTGTTCGTATTATCTCGCGGTTGTCAGAAGATTCAGAATAGTTCCATGGACCTGTAACAGAAACTCTACGATTTTTCTGTACACGCTTGAAAGATTGAGAAGTTTCAATAATTCCTTATAAGGTTTTTACCTTTTCATAAAAGCTTGTGATGATATTAAGGAAAAAAAGATAAAATCATTGCGCCGATCCTAAATAACAAGGGACAGGGGCAGGAATATAATGATGGAAAGCTTGTCATGAATCCAAAATAATTTAAATACTTTGGTAGCGCTTATATTTTAAAATAAATATTGCAATTCAACATTTTCGTACCATAAGCAACAGTTGAGGTAGTTCCAACGGCTAAACTACGCACAAGTACGTTGCTTATTTGTATCAATCTATCAGTACCTAAGTGGGCAAAATCATCAACCACCAAAACAGCATGAATACGTGGCTGGCAGACAAATTAACAGTAGGGGAGACCAGGGATGAACGTAACCATTTTAGATTATTTCGTAATATTTTTTTTTTTTAAACGTTTCCCCACACTAGGAATTTCTCCTATATCGTGGGTGCGTTTACAAACATTTAAACTGACATACACAAACAGCCAGACCCGGAACAACTATCTGTAGGCCATACAAATATTTGCTCCGTGCGGGGATCGAACCCGCGACACGCAGCGCAGCAGTCGATCGCTCAACCACTGCGCCAGCCGTGTTGTCTACTACTAATATCTCACAGAGATTTATTATATGTCCTATTCTTTTTTCAAAGCTTTGATTATATACCTACCTACTAGGAAAAGGTCAACCTTTGTTAAAATAGGTACAAAATAGGTATATAACCCTACGTAAAAGTAAATAGTTCAGTTTGATTCAAACTATGTTCTACTAAGATTAGTAGAACATAGTTCTACGCACCTATCGTACCGTAACATTGTACCTAGGTACAATCTAGATCAAAGTAAAGTTCCGCTTGTTCTTCTCTTCTAGTTTATTGTCAGCATTCGCCCGTATCAGTAAAGCATGTCTACCCTTTATTTTTCATTTTCTTTCGCGTGGGTAGGTACTAGCAATCAAAGATGAATAAAGGTCCAACAATTTCAATAAAATGACGCGAGTACCTGTGCCAAACTGAACACGAATTTAACAAAATCATCTAATTTATATTTTTCCCGAAAGATACGTGTACTTTATAGAGCGAGCCTATTGCCATCAACCGGGCACAAATCCAGACCTGCTGGCCTACCATGACGTCTTAAAGCAGTATTGTTTTACTCTTATTCCAGTGTGGGAAAGAGACGGAGCTGTACAGGATGTCTAGCGCCATCTCTCGCCATCGCCACACCGGAAAAGGAGTAAAACAATAATGTTTTAAGACGTCATGGTAGGTCACCTGATGCTGCAACTGAGAATTCCTAATAGAAAATCCTTGAGTTTCACACCGTCATACTTTCAACTTCTTTATTATATAATGTGTTCACCCAATAACATTAATACGTAGCAGTGATAGCCTAGTGGTGTGACCGGTGGGCTGTCAAGGCATAGGTCTCAAGTTCGTACCCAAGACCTCTTTATTTTCGGATTCCATGTGCGTATTGTATAATTATTAATTATGTTTGTTTATGTTTTCAAGCGTATGGCACTCGTGGGCTGCAGCTGAAAATCAGCGGCAGGTGGTACACCTTGAGTTGCCATCTGGCATTATGCTGAGTTGAGGCCCTTTTGGCATTATTAGTCTTGTCTGTTTATTTATTTTGTATAATTTTTAAGGTGTTATTAATGTCAAATAAAACAATTTTCTTTCTTTCTTTTCTTTCTTATATTATCACATGCTTCGGTGAAGGAAAATATTGTGAGAAAACAAGCATGCATGAGAGATGCCGTCGAGAAATATCTCTCGTAAAGCCAAGTTAGAGTCCCATGGATGGCATAAAAGCTCAGACACAACGTTAGGCACTAACCAAAGCACTAACTACAAGATAAAGAAAGAAAGACATCGTCACACCTTCCAGCTCATATTTATCTGAACACGATAATATCAACACGTTTCCTCAAATGTACTATATTTCCGTGTAGGTATAGCCACCCCTAAGTAGACTGTACCTACAGTATTTGTTGCCTGGTTTTCATCAAACCTATTCTTTGCGTCCCAAGAAGTAGGACCCAATTAAATAAAAAGCAAACAGAGTGCTCATTCCTTGAACTTATAACCTATTTCCGCAGCGAAGAAGATGACAATCTAATTGTTTTCCGATGCCATACCAAAGTGCAGCTGAAGTTGAAAGGAGGAACAACTGGTTTCGGAAAACAATAATGTTAAAAGTTCATAGAAAAATAGATGTAAATGGAAAAATAAAACATGTGTGCAATTCACACGTGGTAGAAGTAAAACCTTCAAACATTTTGGTTTCAAGATAATGAGACGAATGTAAAATTAAAAAGAAAGGACAATTGTAGGTTTTAGTAATAGTGATACAAACTTTGATAGTTATTTTATTCATATATATATAATATATTACATTATTATTCAGACTCAGAGCTTACATTTTCGATAAATGATACAAGCGGCTTATGGTAAATCCGCAGAACTAACATGGCTACCGTTGCTTTACGTTGATCACCCATCCACATACTGAACTTGGCAACCGTTGCTTTACCTTAATCACAAGTCCACTGACTGACCTTGGCAGCCGATGGTTTACCTTAATCACCCATCCACATACTGACCTCGGCTACCGTTACTTAACCTTGATCACCCATCCACATACTGACCTCGGCTACCGTTACTTTACCTTGATCACCCATCCACATGCTTACGTTGACTATCGGTGCTTTACCTCGATCACCTATCAACATACCGACCTGGGCAACCGTCGCTTAACCTTGATCACCCATCCACATACTGACTTCGGCTACCGTTGCTTTACGTTGATCACCCATCTACATACTGACCTGGGCAGACGTCGCTTAACCTTGATCAACCAGCCACAAAATATAATTTAGGCTATAGCACAAAGAGAACCACGAACATAAGAAACTCTGTGTAATGCTTCCTATCTCATTTTCTCCCATGTTAAATGTGTCTGTCTCTTTTTACTGTCGCTTTTTCGTTTCATCGAGTTTCAAATCACAACGATGCTGGAGAAGTTTTCACTTCAAAAATATGGTGTTGTCGTGTCACCGATTGTTAAGAACTGTCAGAATCCTGTCAAGACTGTTAACATAACATCATCACGCCTGTAATCCTCGAATGGTAAGCAGAAGTGTACCTAACACACTCACATTTCGCCAGTTATCTTTAAGTCCCATGTATTAGATGGTGAGCCTATTACCATCTACCGGGCACAAATCCAGACTCCGTGGCTGCTACTAAGAAATTCCTGATGGGATAACCCAATAACACTTTGCTCGACCCGGGAATCGAACCCAGGACCTGCTCAGCAGTCGCGCTTACGACCACTAGAGTAACGAGGCAGTCCAAATAAGTGGCAGAGTGTCAAGACCGTTTTGACATACTTTTCATAGATAATATTTACATCACCTACTTACCAAATATCCCAGGTATTCAACTTTCACAATTGTAAAATGTACAACGTTGTGGTGTATTGTAAAACTCACGTCAACTTATCTTTAATTCAACAGATACTTTCATTACGCCGTACAAATATAGACGACTAAAATTTCTCATTAGGATATTGCAAAATGAGATACTTACCTTATGACAGTGGTGCAAAAGAACTGTAAATAGTAGCCGTCGAGGGCGGCGCGGCGATAAAATGAAAATGAGGGGGCGGGGGTGCTCGTTAGTGAACAGTCTCCTACTGCGCTTCGCGATTGTCACCACCTCAATATCCACCACCACCAATCAACAAAAACAACCTTACAGCTCAAGCCATAGAGCTCAAACTCCATTACAGTTAACACTTTTAAAAATGCCGTTGGGACAAAGAACGCATAAAATTCTGCAATACAAAGGATTTTCAGAAATGTTACAGACGTAATGTCTAATTAGATGATTCGTTCCTTGCTTTTGTGAGTGGATGCGAACATTTTAAAAGCCCACAATGGATATTGGAGTGGGGAGGTGCTGCCTACCCAAATTAGTATTGTTCGGGATTCGAGAAGTGCAATAAGAAACTCTTTTGTGGGAGGCTGAATTTTTGGGACGTTTGTAATATAAAAATCAAATTATAATACAAGAACATCTTATAAATATTAAATTATTACTAATATCTTATTTATAATATTTTTAATCTATATTCTATTTATATAACTAATAATAAAGCTGAAGAGTTTGTTTGTTTGTTAGCTTGAACGCGCTAATCTCAGGAACTAGGACTGGTCCGATTTGAAAAATTATTTCCGTGTTAGATAGCCCATATATCGAGAAAGGCTAAATATATATCAGCACGCTACGACCAATAGGAGCGGAAAAGTAATAAAAAATGTTGCGAATACGGGGAAAATGTGCCGCAGACGAAGTTGCGCGGGACAGCTAGTTACTTAATATAATTCGACGAGCCATGAATAATGAGCACCAACATGCTAAAAAAAAAAAGAAAAAAAAAAAAGAATAGCACCATCCCATATCTTCCCGTGGGTGTCGTAAGAGGCGATTAAGGGAGTTTCCAGAGAATGGGCAGCAGCGTTCTCTGTGCTTTTGTAACCACCGTACTGCGATCGCCAACCCGCTTGCCAAGCGTGGCGATTATGGCAAAACCCCCCTTGTTATGTCAATGTGGTGACACTTGGGGGAGGCCTATGTCCAGCAGTGGACTTTTTGGGCTGAAATGATGATGATGATGATGCTAACAATTCAATATTGCTTAATGACTTTAAAATTTTGTTAAAGCTTTTGAAGTTTCACGGAAATATTATGGTTCTTTATACCTATTACTTACTAGATTTTAACCACAGAGCAGAATTTTACGACACCCTTATGCTCTGAGTAATAAGGATGAAACTGAAAAGAGGTCGGTCATCAGTAAGCTCGGTAGGTATACATTCACATCAGCGATCAGGTTTCGAAAGCTTTGTCGTGCGAAAGTTTTGACTATGGATAACTATAAGAGTAGAGAAAGACGAGAGAAACGATTTATAAACTATGAAAAAATGGCATGTATAGAATCGCTGTGAAGCTATTGAAATTACTACTAGGTAATTTATAGACAAGTATTGATTGTATGGAGGGATATAAAGGAGGCCTACGCCGCAAGACAGCCTGACCTGCTGGCCTAACATGAGCTCATAAAGCAGTATTGTTTTACTCTTATTCCAGTGTGGGAAAGAGATGGAGCTATACAGGATGTCTAGCGCCATCTCTTTCCCTCTTTCCCACTGGAAAAAGAGTAAAACAATAATGTTTTAAGACGTCATGGTAGGCCACCTGGTAGCTGATAATGGCAATGTTAGGTAAACAATAATTGTAAAATGTTATTAGTTTTAAGTTAGAGTTAATGGTACTACTTACAACAACTGACAATGGTTCTGTATGGTGTCGGACATAAAGAATAGCACCATCCCATATCTTCCCGTGGGTGTTGTAAGAGCCGATTAAGGGCCTTGCCAGAGAATGGGCAGCAGCGTTCTCTGTGCTTTTGTAACAACCGTACTTACTGCGATCGCCAACCCGCCTGCCAAGCGTGGCGATTATGGCAAAACCCCCCTTATGTACACTTGGGGGAGGCCTATGTCCAGCAGTGGACGTTTTACGGAAATGATGAATGGTACTACTTGTTTGTGTATTGAGGTCAGAGTAAATATAAAGGCTATTTTTATTTTATTATGGACAGCATGTTGCCTCAATAAATTGGGAGAAGGGCAAAGGAGACTAACTTTGCTACATACTTAACTTCCTACCCTTGTCCCATGCTACTTGTGGTGCTGGAACACGTCTTTTCTTCCATTCTCATAAACATCTTTTTCTTTCATATCATTTATCACACAATCCATCCATCGTTTCCTTGGTCTTCCTCTTCCTCTCCACCCATCAACATTTATATTCATCACTCTTTTAATCACATGCGTTTCGTCTCTCCTCATCACATGCCCATACCAACTGGCGCAACCTTCAAACTTCCTCTAATAAACCCATTCCTTACTTCATCTATTCTTGGCACAAACTTAACTATTATTTCAATGTCGAGTTTACAAACCGATTAATATTCTAGTCTATTTAATAACAATACAATATTTTAACATGCTAATACCATGCATAGCATGCTATGTGAATAATAAACCAACATTAATTAAACATTTAAAAAAATCGTTGTCATGGACCAAAGCTCAAGCGATATAAAAGAGCAATTCAATATGTGCGCCAACGACGCTATCTGTATGCTATCTGTGGAGTGTAGTGGATGAATGAGCCACAAACAAGTGAGCCGGATATCTTCAGGTGTCGCGCACACACACACAGACAAGACCTGCACTTGTTTACACTAGCGTTCACGAGGTACGAAAGTTTAAAGGTGAAAACAAAGAATAAATAAATGGCTCAGTCGCAAAATTACCACTTCTCAAAATGACTACAGGTAGCAAAATGTCCCATGATATTAATTATGAATAATGATATATTTAATGATGTTATTTGATATCACGTAGGTTCAAAAGTTTCCGGCCTACACACATAAAATTAATCAGAGATACAAATTTATGGATTTTTGTTACACGATTATTGAAAAAAAAAAAAACTATCATGTCACGAAATTACAGAAATTGTCTCTAGTTACCCACAGTAAAAAGTAATATTTTTGTAGAATACAGTCTCCTTTTATTACAATCCATTTTTGCTTTTTATATTTATCTTTCATTAAATAGTTGAAGCCGGAAACCTTTGGACCAAACCATGTAAGTTAATGAGAAGCAATAAAGGGAAGCATCTCTCATAATTGATGTTACAAATGATACACCACTTAGTTAAAAAAAAAAAATGAGGCCAACTGCAGGGTCTTTGGGACATTTGAAAATAAAAGCCTGCAGTCATTTCTATCTAACTCAAATACTTTTTCTCTAAACTTCCTTTTCACGATATGACATGGAAGAAGAATCTAGGAGTAACTGACACAACTATCCAGTTCCTCAGAATACGAAACTATCTAAGTACAAATTTTTATTCTGTATTGTTTTAAATGTTACCCCACACTAGGAATTTCTCCAGTATCGTGGGTGCGTTTACAAACACAAATAGCCAGACCCGGAGAAACTACCTGTAGGCCATACAATTATTTCTTCCGTGCGACAATTACGCGCGACACGCAGCGCAACAACCACTGCTAAAAACGAGTCGTAAAATTGTGCCGTCAAAGATTGTGTAACCTTAAATGTTTCCCTCACAAAATTACCACGCATCATTAAACCATAGCTCAATATATTTCTGAATCATGTTATCTGTTCTCGTTACTTCTGAATACTGAAAACTTCAATTCGTCTGTAGGTAGTTTCGTAGCTGCACGGTCCCACATACACACGCCGCGATGAAAGAGATCTCTGGGGGCAAACGTCAGACCTTTTAATGGTAACTGCTCGCTCGGCGTGTTTGAATGTAAAATAAGAAACGTATAAGTGCCAGTAGGCAATACTGTGTTCTGATCTAGGTAGGTGTCTACTGTTAGATAGGGGACGGATTAGACGTGAAAAGTTAAGGAAGTAAACGTACTTGATTATATTCGTATTATATTCTCATACAGTTATTATTTAAGGTTAAGCTGAGCTTGCCAAGATTGGTCTGTGGATGGGTGACCATAATTACATACCAAGTTTCCTCCATGCCTCGAAAAGCAAGCCAAACCGCCGCTGTCATTTGTAGATCTTTGACAGTCGTTACGAGTAGTCAGAAGCCACAAGTCTGACATCAAATCTTACCAAGGGGAACGTATTACCCAGTTACAGTTGGGTTGTGGAGGTCAGATAGACAGGCGCTTCATGTAAAATACTGGTAGCGAGCTGCATCCGGTTAGACTGGAAGTCGACCCCAAGATAGTTTGGGAAAAGGCCAGGCAGATGATGAGTTATTATTTGTACATATTGTTTAATTATAACATGTTTAAAAAAAAAAAAAAAATAGGTATAACAAAAGGTCAAGGTCCAGGCTGTCGGTGATTAGGGCTCCAGAGTGACGAACCTCTTCAATATGCCGTGTCCAGGGGTACTTTCTGAATTAAGCCCTTGACTAAGCCGCGCAATGAGAGCGATTATCGAATTATTACTAGGTACCTATGTTTTTAACTCTTTACATTACTTTACTTTTACTTTATTATTTAATAAATACCTACAAAAAACAGAGATAAAGAAGTATTTTCAACCAGAGCGACCATCGGGGGTAATAGTAAATCACAAGGTCGCAACAGATCGCGAATCATAATATAATTAATAAGCAATAACGCGTTTTGATTCATTTTAATCACTGCTTTGATTTACGCCACTGAAATAAATTAATTTTAGCTTGAAATTGGAGACGTATTAATTACTATTAGTGGATTAATTATGACTGAAATGGTAGATGGGTGGGTAGGTATTTTGTGAAAAAGATTTTACTCACTGCGCCAAACCCTCTCTTTTCTATAGCATATCCTAAATGTCTGAAATGGTCGAGATACTCCCAAACAAAGGATGCAAATAAAATACTTAAAAGGAGCAAGACCAAAACGAAATCTAATGCATATGTAAACTTTTCTACATTTGTATGCACAGTACACAATAAAAGTTAACCTAATAAAGCGGAGAACAAAATAGCACTTTGCTAAACAAGGACCGATAAAAGGGACTCCTAATAGTAGCCAATCGCTTGCTCTAATACATAATTGACATGAAAAGACCAACATTTTGCCAGACTTTTTCCGCCCGTTTTAACCCGTCAGCTCAAATTAGGTTATCTGACGATGCCCCGTGTGAACGAGTTATGCAAATTAAGTTATCTGTTTTCCAACGTCCAGTTAATTCAGTTCTTTCTCCGGCGCGCGGGCCGCTGCAGGGAAATTGTGCTGTTTTGCATTTTGATGAAATATTTTGTCCAGTCGCAACGCAAATAATGTTGTCTTCAACTGAGATTGTTTCAGTCTCATTTTATTAGGTACGCTGGCTTTTTCTCAATGAACTCATCGTATTTTAAGGACTACTGTCGTAGTGTAGATATCACAAGTTTTAACTGCATCATCATTCTCTTGTCCATATCCCAATTTATTTGGGATTGGCGCAGCATGTCTTTTTCTGCCATACTTCTCTGTACTATAGAGTTTCCTCTCCTGTATATTATATCAAAACACAAAACCTTAATTAAATCAAGCGTAATTAACCTGTAATCCGATTAATCAATGTCTAACAACAGAACGGTACACATCAACAACACATTCAATTAGGTAGCTAATAATGTCACGGATCAGCTGAAAAATGGCTGAGTTTAGTTTGTAACGAGGGGATCAGAAGCCGCGGGGTCATAAACCGGACCTCGTAAAGACCCCGCGGGGTCACGGCTGGCTCGCCCGTTACGTCCGCAGATGTTATCACAACATAAAATACCAAAATTAAAACCTATAAAATATCGAGCCCCAACATGATTTATGTCATGCGCGTTCCTATAGCACCGATTCCTCCTTTCGTTATTGGAAGTCGTAAAAGGGATTTTTCGATTTATCTCCCGAAGTAATACTGATGACAAGTGGTTTTATGGATTTCAGGCAAATTAAATTCGTTGAACGTCATTATAGGATTGATGCCTCTGCAAAAAATGTCTTTCAATTATATCGGATCAAATATATTAAATTGTTCATAATTTTAATACTGGCTTGTTGGTTCAATTAGTGGTCAAAGTCTAATGCGAACTAAGTTTACGATATTGGTGTTATTGTTATGTTAGTACTTATGACTTAGCAGCCTTTTGCATTACAATTATTATGCACATGCCATAATGATCTATAATTAGCATGCATTAAACAATATTATTTCCTTCTATATTAAATAATACAATTAAATTGAGAAATTGGTTCCTAGAGGTGCTGAACATGAGGACTTGGATTCGATCGGTCCAGTAAAATTATATTGGCTTTTTCTATTAGGAATTTGATAGTAGCATCCCGGTTGATGGCAACAGGCTTGCCCCCATCACATGTGACTTAAACTCATCATCATCATTTCAGCCCAAAAGACGTCCACTGCTGGACATAGGCCTCCCCCAAGTGTCGCCACATTGACATTTTGGGGGGTTTTGCCGTAATCGCCACGCTTGGCAGGCGGGTTGGCGATCGCAGTACGGTTGTTACAAAAGCACAGAGAACGCTGCTGCCCATTCTCTGACAAGTCCCTTAGTCGACTCTTACGACACCCACGGGAAGATATGGGATGGTGCTATTCTTTACGTCCGACACCATATAGAGCGACTTAAACTATCTGCAAACAATATCGAAATACATGTAGTGTAATGTTTTATAGTGTAAGCAGTGATAGCCTATTGTGTGACTGTCGGACTGCTAGACATTGGTAACCAACAGTCTTTCGGTTTACACGCACTTCAGATTTTTTGGATTCATGTGCGTATTGCATAGTTATCACTTCCTTCGGTGAAGGGAAACATCGTGAGGAAACAATCAGAATGCCTGAGAGAGACACCAGGTTACGCACTAACCACACGAAAAAGAAAGGTTATGTTATGATTACTTATGATGTTATAGATAATAGCTGTCCGGCGCAACTTCGTTTGCGTCACATTTTCCCCGTTTTCGCAACATTTTTCATTGCTGCTCCACTCCTATTCTTCTTAGCGTGATGATATATAGCCTATAGCCATCCTCGATAAATGGGCTATCTAACACTGAAAGTTTTTTTTAAATCGGACCAGTAGTTTCAAAGCCTATTCAATGCAAACAAACAAACAATCAAATCTTTCCTCTTTATAATATTAGTTTAGACAATAAAACGGGTGGATTAAAAGGTATAAGACATAGTAGGTAAGCAAAACATTTTCGCTTGATTGAACTCTGCAATGTACCCACATACATAAGTATATCGACGCGAAATGCATTACGTTAATGATATTAATTTCATTAAACCTTTCAACGTTCTGCACACACTCAACTCATCATAAATAAATCATCTGAATAAATAAATATGTTAACTATTAATTACTTAATGTAGGTATAAATATGTTACACATAATTTATTCTGTTCAGTGTAGTTGTGTATTTACTTGATTATGTCAACATTGCGATAATAATCAAGAACTTTATGACTATGTGTCATAGATAGAGATGGCTTGCTTATCGCGTAGAGGCTTCGGAGTCGCATAACGAATAGCAAAGTGAAACGACCGTTCTAAAATATTCGCAATCAGCCGCACTGCGCGCTTGAAGCCTCGATTGCCAGTGCGTTCATAACCTATGTGTAGGCCTAAGTATGCAATTTAATACTGATCAAAAATTTAAGAAAATTAACCTTTTTTACGGTTTCGATAAGACCCTCCGTGAAAATACGAAAATTTTCATCAGAAATTCTATGCGTAACTTAAAAATGGGACTACCAAAGTCATCATCAAACCTTGTTGTGATCATTGCTCTCATATCATAGCTAGCGACCATCTCCGTCTGATCTCATTTAAAAATCTTGTACCTACTAATCAAAAACTCATAATTAAAACACACGTGCCGCAACCGTTCCACGGAAACATATTTTTTATTCCATCCAAAAGTTGTTAAGCCACAGGCTGTAACAAATTCCGGCTAAGCGATTTATTTATAATTCAACGTTTCGTCCAAAAAGGGTGACACTGACAACACAAACTGTGAACGTTGGCTGTTGAGCTCGGCTGGCAAGTTCACCATTACACAAATAAGCGGTTTGCCTACAAACTGCTAATTTCAGAAAGTGAAACTTGAGCCGCTCTAAGCTGGGATTTAGGTGACCTTTTCTGTGGTTTTAGTTTATAAAAAAAAAAACTTTTTACGTTTACTTTATGTTAAGGTTGAAGATTAAGTTAGAGTTAGTTTGATGAGTAAGTAAGGGATTCTGTTTTTAATATAAAGATAGTTAAATAGTTAACGTTATTAAGTCTTTCACGGTTAATGTTTCCAAATCAAAGAGGTTTCTTTTACAAATTGACAGATGCCAAACTGGTAAGAAGAAGTGTGTATTTCTAGATACGATTCCCTTCTAATTAATTCACCTTAATTAATTTACAAGATCATCAGATCAGATTTAATTTGTAGTTTTCAGGACCAATAATGGTAATGTTGGCAACATTCTGGGTACGTACTCTTTGAGAAAGAACTACTACTAAATTAGCTGACAGTTCGAAGTTCTGCACCGTATATACACTTTGGTAGGTACTAAAGTTGAGTTACGGCTATTCCTTCTCGTAACATTGTTACAGAATTTCAAAGTAAATGTTGTTAATAAAGTTGTGTTTGTAATTAAGTTAATGAGATCCGTTTAAAAGTGAACTGTGTGTTGTAAACGATGGGGGTTATCTTCAGATTAGTTACAAGATGTAAATTAATTAACCGTTATGGAATTGGTTAACTACACTACACACACTTATACTCACACTTATCATCCATATTCATACTTTTATTGGTTTTACATTAGCATTTTACCAATCTTTTCAATTTTTATAAATATTTTCTTTGTTGTGACATTTTTTACATCAAACCTGTCAGATGTCATTTACTTTTAATTTTAATAAAATTACTTAATTGTTACCAGCCAAATTCTCTAAGAAGGTTTCATTTGGATTATTTATTACTAAAATGATTATCATCAATACGTGAGTTCAATTGTTGTATTAGATAAATAATTACGAAAATTTGCTGTGTAAAGATATTCTAAGTTATATTTATAAAAATATTATGCGCAAGGTTTTTGACCTATTGTTACTGGCTGTTTTGAATACTGGCTAGTTGCGTTTTAACGAGCGCAACAAATTTGAATCCATGAAGAAATAAATTCGAAACACGAGGATCAGGGTATAAAAAGGCATTTCTGACGGATGCCAAGTCAGAGTCAAGCTAGAGAGTCAAGAAGATAGTCCTGCAGAGTCAAGCTGGAGAGTCAAGAAGACAGTCCTACAGAGTCAAGGGACAGTCTTAGAGAGTCAAGAGGACAGTCCTGGGGAGTCCATTTCTACGCAGTAATGTAGTGTTCAGGGTGGACCAACCCTAAATCTGCCCCACTTGTAGCACGATATGCACTGGGGGAGCTATTGTGTGAAACCCTTCTGTCGCGCTCCGAGAGTCTCTTCTCGCCGCCGGATGAGGTGAAGCCCGCGCAGGTACTCTTACCTGTCGCCCACTAATCATGAAGAGTCAAGAGGTGAGGAGGTCAAGAGTCAATACTCAAGAGTCAATACTCAAGAGTCAATACTCAAGAGTTAATCCTCAAGAGTCAATCCTCAAGAGTCAATCCTCAAGAGTCAGTCCTCAAGAGTCAATCCTCAAGAGTCAATCCTCAAGAGTCAATCCTCAAGAGTCAATCCTCAAGAGTCAATCCTCAAGAGTCAATCCTCAAGAGTCAATCCTCAAGAGTCAATCCTCAAGGGTCAATCCTCTGTGACTTATAAGCAGGTTTTTGATAAATAATTTTCAGCCGAAAGACGTCCACTGCTGGACATAGGCCTCCCCCAAGTGACGCCACATTGACCGGTCCCGTGCGCCTCGCATCCAGCGGATCCCCGCAACCTTCACCAGGTCATCGGTCCACCTAGTGGGAGGCGTTCCAACGCATCGTCTTCCGGTTCGCGGTCGCCATTCCAGAACTTTTCGGCCCCATCGGCCATCCGTTTTGCGAGCAATGTGCCCTGCCCATTGCCACTTAAGCTTGGCAATTCTTCGGGCTACGTCGGTAACCTTGGTTCTCTTGCGGATGTCCTCATTTCTGATTCGATCACGCAAGGAAACTCCGAGCATAGCCCTCTCCATTGCCCTTTGGGTGACTTTAAGCCTTCTGATAAGGCCCATTGTGAGCGGCCACGTTTCGGTCCCGTATGTAATCACTGGCAACACACACTGGTCATAAACTTTCGTCTTGAGACACTGCGGTAAGTTGGACGAGAAGATACCACGCAGCTTCCCGAACGCTGCCCAGCCGAGTCGGATTCGACGATTGACCTCTTTCCCGAAGTTAGACCTACCCAACTGGACCGTTTGTCCCAGGTAGACATAATCAACACTTACAACTTCGATAGTAGAGTCTCCGATCTTGATAGGAGTGGGTGTTACATGGGCATTCAACATGACTTCGGTTTTGTCCATGTTCATTTTAAGACCTACTCTTTCGGAAGCTCTACTGAGATCATCGAGCATTGTACTGAGGTCCTCCATGGTCTCAGCCATGACCACTATATCGTCGGCAAATCGAAGGTGAGAGATGTACTCGCCATTGACGTTGATGCCTAGCCCTCTCCAGTCCAGAACCTTGAAGACATCTTCCAGTGCAGTGGTGAACAGTTTCGGAGATATGACGTCTCCCTGTCTCACACCTCGCTGCAGAAGGATAGGTTCCGAGGTCTGGCCCTGAAGTCGGACTGACATGGTGGCGTTTTTGTACAAACACTTCAACACCTCGATGTACCGATAATCAATTTGGCACCGTTGGAGAGACTGCAGTACAGCTCAAGTCTCGATCGCATCGAAGACTTTCTTGTAGTCCACAAACGCCAAACAGAGAGGCAGGTTGTACTCTTCGGTCTACTGTATAACCTGTCGCAGCATATGTATGTGGTCTACGGTACTAAAGCCTTTCCGGAATCTGGCTTGTTCGGGAGGCTGAAAATCGTCAAACCTGCGCGCGAGACGATTCGTGATGACTTTTGAAAACAGCTTGTAGACATAGCTTAGAAGTGAGATGGGCCTATAGTTCTTAAACCGGGCATTGTCGCCCTTTTTGAAGAAGAGTACCACCACACCCCTGCACCATGCCTGTGGCGTTTTGCCCTCCAGTATGACGGAATCAAACAGCTTCTGAAGGGCCTTAAGTACCGGTTTTCCACCCGCCTTCAGAAGTTCGGCCGTATTTCCATCATCACCCGGTGCCTTGTTGTTTTTAAGCAGTTTCAGAGCCATGCTAATCTCGCACAGGCTGATGTCCGGGATGTCTTCGGTGTAGTGTCGGGTCAGTCTAGCTCTTGGGTCATTCGCTAGATTTACAACGGGTTTCCTGGTTGACGTGTACAACCAGGAAATAATATTATTTGTATATTTTTAATAAATTCATTTTCCCCTTTTAACTTATTTAATGAACAAATTAGCTTATTTCTTTTCACCATAAGAAATAAGCAAGTTTGTTACACCGTTTCCTACTACAGATTATTATAACCGATAATCTGTAGTTGGTAACTGATAAAATAGACACAAGAGATCTAATTGAATACAATATCATTAACTAATTACACAGTATCATTAACTGGCGATCAAACGGTATTTATATCATTTGACATTACTTCGAGATAACTTTATTAGGTATAAGTAGGTAAGAAAATAGGTTCTTAACAATTGCTACTACAACTAGGAATTAACATTGGTTGATTCCAGAATCAAATGTACAAATAATAGTGAAAACCACTTCAAAATGAATTGAGACGTTTAGTAGAATAAAGCGGTAACAGATTACACGAAGCGCAACTTTATTTAATGAAGATTTTTACCTGCATTAGGGAATGAAAAAAAAGGAATTATCAAGGCACCTTGCAGAAACCCCGTGGAAAAAAGTCTTGAAATAAAATATCCGAGCAGAAAACCCGTTTAATTAAGAACAAAGCGAAGTTTTCGCTTTACATTCACAAATCCCTGTGTGAACCATTAACACCAACGACAAAGATTTACGTAGTACAAAGCTTAATTACAACAAAAAACAAAGCAATTTTAATAAATATGAGGAACTTAGCATATCGTTGTTGGTAACACCATTAAAAATTCATAGTTTTACTCACAACGCTGGTAAACAGGTACCTAACGCAGGATAACTGTGTTTTCAGTTTTTTCACACAAAATTTAATTCTTAAAACGCGATCAGTCAATAAAGTACATATTTATTTACATTTTGATCACTTGTTGCGTAAATTGTCGGACAGATATTTTCACAAATTATGAATTAAAGTGTTCAGTTGACGGTACCATACACATTTACTTATCTACCTACAGTACTTATTTATGACTAAGGTCAATCTTCGATATTTGCACTAGGGAATTTTGTTTTTACATTTCTTCTTTACAAAGAAACATTATATCCTCGTTCATGTTTTTATAATTAGCAAGCAATATTTAGCTCTTAACTTTAAACTAAAAGTCAAAGAAGAATGTTTTCAGCGGATTAGGCTAAATATAAAATATAAGTTGTTGATGATTTCTTCGAAATATTTTCTTCTTTCAATTTGGGATCTTCAAATATTGTAGGTACCTTTAGTATTTTACTTTATCTTTTACTATTACTGATATTGCCATTGATTCTAGATTGACAACTTGAACAAAAGAAAACCTTGTTGACCTTTTTCCAGATAACTGAACCGAATCCAAAAACAATAAGTTTGGCAAAAAATACAATAGACTTCTTGTGTTACGGGTATTGACTCAACATTAGCAATGTTGAGTCTATCTAATGTCAAATATGAAATATGAGTTATGAAAGTAATTCTAGTAGCTATAGCAACTAGAAAAATAACAGCTAGACAGCTATAGCTAGTAATTACTAGCTATAGCTGCCTAGCTGTTATTTGCTATGGGACGAAGTAATTTTATAGAATTCTATAGAATTACTTCGTCCCATAGCAAAGTTACGTTAAAGATTCAGAGGCCTTAATACGAACGCTCGGCGTAAATAAAACGGAAATTCGGAATATGGAAATTGCAACGAGTACAATGCATAAACATACATAAACTACACATACAATACATTTACAAAAACTCGCGCTTTTTTCCACGGGGCTAAGCAGAAACTACAAAAAAAAACTAAATCTATATATACTATAAATGTATATATATAATACTATTATATTATACTAATAACAAAGCTGAAGAGTTTGTTTGTTTATTGGAACGCGCTAATCTCAGGAATTACTACCTAGTCCGATTTGAAAGGCTATAGTCTATACATCATCACGTTACGACAAATAGGAGCGGAGCAGCAATGTAAAATGTTGCGAAAATGGGGAAAATGTGGCTCAGACGAAGTTGCACGGGACAACTAGTATTATATACAATACGTCTTTGCGTTAACTTGCGTTCATGTCAGTTCGTATAATGTAGTTCTCAGAGCCATGAACCATAACCATTTACAGGCATAATTAAAGCAGGTCACAAAAATACGAGTACGAGTGAACTGGCACAAACTCATTCACAGAGGCAGACGAGCCGTTGTCGAGAACTCTGAATAATGTATCCTTGCGAAACGACTGCGCAGCACATTTTCATAAATGTCGGAATGCTATCCAACTGCCACACGCGGCGATTCCTGGGTAATTCTAAGTAACTAACTGTCGTGAATTTTAAAGTGTAATCACGGGAGCTACAGCTGAATTCGCTAGCGTGTGTTAGCAGAGTTGTCAAACTAAAACTAACTTTGAACTAGTAATTTTTCAGTCACTATCTTCTAATTTTAGTCATAACAAGCTGATGCTCGCGACTTTCATTCGCGTGAAATTATTATAACACACACACACACACGAACACACACACACACACCCAGACACTTCAATTTTATTTATTTGTAAGTATATAAATAATACGTTTGATTGAAAATAGCCCTAAATTTAAGCCCGTCAAGCACCCAGACCATTTAGCCCTACTAAAGCTAGTAATAATATTACCCTCCAGACCAAATTTCGGTCACGGCGGCCCATCTCAACAAAGATTAGCCAGATACGCAGAAGACAGTGCATGCACACAGGTGCACTCTCTGTTCCTTCGCTCTCATAGTTCGACGGGACGGCAATCCGACACGACCAGGGAGAGATCAAGCGTGTGCTTTAAGAGGAACTCGGGTGTTTCTACCAACTACCAGACTCACAAATGTGAAATTTGTTGTTTTAGTTTTCGCAATCGCAACTGCCTAGCAAGAAGTCCTGGGTTTCGATTCCCGGGTCGGGCAAATTGTTATTATCCTTTCCATTAGGAATTTCTCAGTAGCAGCCATGGAGTCTGGATTTGTGCCACGGGACAATGCCATGGAGTGTGGATGTGTGTACATGGGACTTAAATATAACTGGCGAAATGTGGGTGTAGGTACTATAAGGTACACCTCTGCCTAACCCTTCAGGAACTACAGGCGTGATGTTATGTTATGTTATGTTATGTTATGTTATGTTATTTACATTTAAACGTACTTACCTTTAAAAATGTTGTTGAATCAAAACGAATGGATTTTGTAATACTCACAATTTTTTTATATATTTACAAATTACAAATAGATATAAAATAAATACTCGTAGTAGATTATTAACCAAGGGGATAGAGCAGTGTATTCTGTCGCGGGTGACGATTTAAATCGCGAGCGTAACGAAGGACTCGAGGTTAAGACAAGTCCTGAGTGTAGCGAGGGATTTAAGTTCACCCAAGACTAAGACAGCTTTATCACCGAGGAAAATACTCTACGTTTGGTACCATTTGCGAAAAAAATAACACAATAATAATAATATGAGATAAGCATTTATTAAAAATAATGACAATTAATAGTAAAAGTTAACATTCGAAACATTGGTCCAATTATTGATAGAGAGAGTTACATTTTTGTTTGGTACATTTATTGTTGATGAGTTGTTTTGAGTATTTCTCTGTTCTTGCGTCTGAGGAACTTGCGTTTAATTGTAGATAGTATACGTCGGAGATAGTGGTGGTGGTGCATCGTGAGTTACGGACGAAGATAAGATGCCGGAAGTTGATGGTTGTGGCTCTGATGGATTCAGTTTTAGATTTTTGTTAATTTGACTGCTTAATATGGTTTTATTCGCCATTGAACTTTCGATATAACCCTCAGCTACTCTATCAGAGCTCCAACCACTGTGTCTTTTTATTGACGTAATATCCGCCCCTGAATCCGCCAAGAAAGTCGCCGAAGTTCTTCTAAAGCAGTGACCAGTGTACAGTTCAACATCTTTAAGTTTTAAATATTTAGCTATTTCCTTTGGCATATTGCTAATTTTATATATTGAAATTTTTCCACATTTTGAGTCGTAAAAATTTTAGACTTCTTTGCGCAATGCCCTTCTGATTTTCTTTTTAAAAAAGCCAGTCATTTCGTGAATCTACTTATTTCAATGCTGTGTTTGATGCTTATTGTAGCTTTCAGTTTTGAGTATATGCACCAAAGTGTATTCGGATTCTTTGTCTTGGATAAATAATCAAAATAGACAAGAAGTATTGATTCTGAAATTGATAGGCCTTTCGCACTTCTCCACGTTGAAAATTTTCTTAAGTTTTTAAATAATTTAGTAAAAGAAGTGACCGGCACCACTATATTACCAGAAACAGGGACCAACTAGTTCAGCCAGGTTTCAGGTTAGCTAAAGTAGACTCATCTGTCATGGGGTACTGTACAAAATGTTACAATAAAATACCTCCCCCCATTCTACAACTGAATGAAACGAAATTTAAATCTTGCATAAAGCGCACACTATGTAGGCAAGCATATTATAAGTTGGGGGATTACATTGATGTTATAAATGCTTGGCTCAATGCTGGGCCTGCTCCACAACCATAGGGGCTATCAAATTACCATGTGAAGTTATTGTGGAAGCTGCAGAAGATTGTAATATATAAATATCTTTGCTGTGTATAGATGCAATCTCTTAGTATTATATAATTGCATAGCACATGTGTGAAAACTATGTACTCTAAAGCCACCATTTACTGAGTAGCTACATCTTTCATTTACGCAAATTTACCCTGGCGGTTGAGTAAATGTCATGCTCACTAAAATGTCACGCTGATGGCGGCGGGAGTGTCGGGTCATTTAGTTCCCTTCAATATGGTTGAGTTGAATGATGGCTGATACATGCGTCATGTTCGTGAACGGGCGCTGTCAGTTGTGACTGGTCATCTCTTAGCTGCCACGGTTTATTTTAATTATTTTATTTCAAAACTTTATTTTCCAATTATTGATTACGTCTTTAACTCTGGACGCTCTCTTGCTCAAATTTCTACATCGTTCTCACATACTAGTAATTCTCGACACGAATGATGTAACCAAGATTTTGTAACATATTTTGATTTAAAAGAGTGTCCATGGAGTTTCTTGCCCATTCTTCTCTAGAGAGATCTACGCTTTGGAATGGGCAACTACAGTACTTTCACAAGTTATTATGTCTTGTGACTGGGACTGTAGCTTCGCATTTTTTTGTGTTTTGTCTTTTAAAAGTGCCTGTAATGGTCTAATTGAAATAAATGCTTTGATTTTGAGTTTGAATATTTTTCCTTGGATTTTGTTGGAAGCAAATTATTTATAATTGCGGCAGCATTTGCACTGATATAATCCGACAATTCACTGTCACTGTCGCTTTGATTTAACATCGTAACGTATTTTTAGAACATTAACTTAAATATAAATTAAAATAAACTTAACGTTTATGTATTTGAAGAAAACAAAAACGCGGCAAATTCCTAGACTAATATTTTTTTGTCGGAAAAGCGAAGGCATCAAGCTCATACGGCCTCGTCGGTTTTCGTAATTTTATTTAATAATCATAACTGCATAATAAATGCGTATTCCTTTTTCAAAAAGATGTATAATGCTTTATATACAAACTTAATGGTGTAAACACAGATGTATTCCAAATTTAAATCACATTCTCCCCTAGAGGATGAATGAAATTCAGTACAATTTTCTTTCCCTGTTTTTAACAGATTAAAAATGACTATTGTTATGTTCGCTTTTTGTGGCATAGAATGTCACTTTTTTGAGCAAGTGGTACGAAAAATAAAATATGTACAAGTATCAAAATTACATGGCGTCATAAAATCCGTCGACATCGCTGTCAACAGGAAAAGTGCCCAGAAGGCTGGCCGCATTGCCACGTTAGATGGCAATGCTGATTCTTTGTCAAAAAGAGGCAAGCCCTCTGGTCACGTGAACAGGCCACCAACCGCTTGGAGATATCCCGAAACACAAGATGGGCACTCGGGCCCCATGGCCCTAGTGTTTCAACCCCAAAACGGCTCAAATACATAAATACTTTACTTAGTAACCGGGTAACCGTCATCACCCTGAACGTGGGTGTCGTAAAAGAGGATTAAGAGATTTCGCTAAGGGGAGGAAAAATGGCGTCCCCTTGGCTTTTAATAACAATGTAATGTAGCTATCAACAATATGTCTATTAACCATTTTGATTTAATAGCCGTGTAACCTTTGACCACAAACCAGAGCATTTAATAATGTAACAGATATAATAATGATGTTGTGTTATTGTTTTGATATAGGTGTTATCATCGAATTAAATTGAAAATAACTGTTATAAATCATACAAGACACTTTTAGTAACAGATATTTACAGTGCTATTGGTAGTTTGTACATTATTGATTCTAAAATCAGAAATCACAGCTTTAGGAAAAATCGTTGTTTTAGTTTCGAGTTCAAATACTGGGTAAGTAAGTTCACCAACAGCTTCTAAGAACAACATATCTTAAGTATATGCTTTCTTCACTACATTTTATCAAAAAATTCAAAAATATGATTGTGGGTTCTGTATGGTGTCGGACGTTAAGAATAGCACCATCCCATATCTTCCCGTGGGTGTCGTAAGAGGCGACTAAGGGACTTGCCAGAGAATGGGCAGCAGCGTTTTCTGTGCTTTTCGCAACAACCATACTGCGATCGCCAACCCGTCTGCCAAGCGTGGCGATTATGGCAAAACCCCCCTTATGAGCGCAAAACAGAAATGGCCCCTAGTACCCGGCAGCCCGTCTACCCTCGACTATGGTAGCGGTCGAGGTTACGGCGTGGCAAGGGGTGCGAAGAATCTCCGGAAGGGATCCGGCTGCCTATACCGACGACTTGACCTGGCAACATATAACACGCGGACACTCCGGACCGACGAGAAGATAACGGATCTCGAGGAGGAATTGAGCAGGTTGCGATGGAGTATTGTAGGATTATCTGAAGTCCGAAGAGAGGGGGAGGACACGATGATCCTGAAATCCGGCAACCTACTCTATTTCCGAGAGGGTGACCGGCAGTCCCAGGGTGGTGTTGGGTTTATCGTCCACAAGTCCCTTGTGAATAACGTGGTGAAGATCGAGAGTGTGTCGACCAGGGTGGCGTACCTGATACTCAGAATATCCTCAAGATATTCGCTGAAGGTCATACAGGTCTACGCCCCGACCTCGGCACACCCCGACGACGAAGTGGAAACCATGTATGAGGATATCTCCAAAGCCATGCATGGTTCCAAAACTCACTTTACCGTTGTCATGGGGGACTTCAACGCGAAACTGGGCAAGCGAGACGGAGATGAGCTGCAGGTGGGGCAATTTGGGTTTGGATGTCGGAACCACCGGGGACACCAACTGGCTAGTTTTATGGAGAAGGAGGGCCTCTATATGATGAACTCCTTCTTCAGAAAGCGTGAGCACAGGAAGTGGACCTGGCAGAGCCCCGATGGTGCAACTAAAAATGAGATTGACTTCATCATGTCAACCAAGAAGCAAATGTTCAATGATGTCTCTGTGATCAATTCGGTGAAAACTGGGAGCGATCACCGCATGGTAAGAGGCACATTGAACATCAATATTAAGCTAGAAAGGTCTCGACTGATGAAGTCTACGCTCCGACCAGCACAGATCCAGATCCAAAACCCCGAGAGCTTTCAGCTTGAACTCCAGAATCGTTTCGAGTGCCTAGGAAGCTCAGTGGACGAATGCAACGATGGATTCGTGGAAACTGTCCATACGACAGGGTCTAAGTTCTTCAAGACGCGTCGTACACAGAAGAACAAAAAACTCTCTGATCATACTCTCAAGCTCATGAAGGAACGGCGTGAGATGATCCTGCAGTCTTCAGAAGACGCGTGGAAATACCGGCAGCTCAATAGACAGATCTCTAAATCCTTGAAGAGCGACCTCCGCCGCTTTAATACCGAGCGTATTAAAGACGCCATTGAGCGGCATAAAGGCTCAAAGGTATTTGCAAGAGATCTGGCTATTGGGCAGAGCCAGCTCACGAAACTGAAGACCGACGATGGCAGAATCGTATCCGCCAAACCGGAGCAACTGAGGGAGATCGAGAGTTTTTATGGGCAGTTGTACACGTCAACCAGGAAACCCGTTGTAAATCTAGCGAATGACCCAAGAGCTAGACTGACCCGACACTACACCGAAGACATCCCGGACATCAGCCTGTACGAGATTAGGATGGCTCTGAAACAGCTTAAAAACAACAAGGCACCGGGTGATGATGGAATTACGGCCGAACTTCTGAAGGCGGGTGGAAAACCGGTACTTAAGGCCCTTCAGAAGCTGTTTGGTTCCGTCATACTCGAGGGCAAAACGCCTCAGGCATGGTGCAGGGGTGTGGTGGTACTCTTCTTCAAAAAGGGCGACAATGCCCGGTTGAAGAACTATAGGCCCATCTCACTTCTAAGCCATGTCTACAAGTTGTTTTCAAGAGACATCACGAATCGTCTCGCGCGCAGGTTTGACGATTTTCAGCCTCCCGAACAAGCCGGATTCCGTAAAGGCTTTAGTACCATAGACCACATACATACGCTGCGACAGGTTATACAGAAGACCGAAGAGTACAACCTGCCTCTCTGTTTAGCGTTTGTGGACTATGAGAAAGCCTTCGATTCGATCGAGACTTGGGCTGTACTGCAGTCTCTCCAACGGTGCCAAATTGATTATCGGTACATCGAGGTGCTGAAGTGTTTGTACAAAAACGCCACCATGTCAGTCCGACTTCAGGACCAGACCTCGGAACCTATCCTTCTGCAGCGAGGTGTGAGACAGGGAGACGTCATATCTCCGAAACTGGTCACCGCTGCACTGGAAGATATCTTCAAGGTTCTGGACTGGAGAGGGCTAGGCATCAACATCAATGGCGAGTACATCTCTCACCTTCGATTTGCCGACGATATAGTGGTCATGGCTGAGACCATGGAGGACCTCAGTACAATGCTCGATGACCTCAGTAGAGCTTCCGAAAGAGTGGGTCTTAAAATGAACATGGACAAAACCAAGGTCATGTTGAATGCCCATGTAACACCCACTCCTATCAAGATCGGAGACTCTACTATCGAAGTTGTAGACGATTATGTCTACCTGGGACAAACGGTCCAGTTGGGTAGGTCTAACTTCGAGAAAGAGGTCAATCGTCGAATCCGACTCGGCTGGGCAGCGTTCGGGAAGCTGCGTGGTATCTTCTCGTCCAACTTACCGCAGTGTCTCAAGACAAAGGTTTATGACCAGTGTGTGTTGCCAGTGATTACATACGGGACCGAAACGTGGCCGCTCACAATGGGCCTCATCAGAAGGCTCAAAGTCACCCAGAGGGCAATGGAGAGAGCTATGCTCGGAGTTTCCTCAAATCAGAAATGAGGACATCCGCAAGAGAACCAAGGTTACCGACGTAGCCCGAAGAATTGCCAGACTTAAGTGGCAGTGGGCAGGGCACATTGCTCGCAGAACAGATGGCCGATGGGGCCGAAAAGTTCTGGAATGGCGACCGCGAACCATAAATCATTCTTGTTTAAAGTCATTATAAAAATTAAAAATTTAAAAACCCCCGACACCAAAAAACCTCTAAAAAGCCAAAAAAAAATTAAGGGGGTCCGCTTCGTTCTGTGCTTGTACTAAGCGGTCTCCTTAGCGGTCCCCCGACGCTACGACGCTTGGATTATCATATAAATTTTAAAAAAAAGAAAATTCTTTGGGGAGGGCGTGCACCTCCCCCCCCCTCGGCAATGCCCGTGTTGACAAGCGATAACATTTCAAATCGACTACCTGTGAAAGTTTTTTATATCCCTTCATCAACAAGAAAAGAGGTGATTATCTTCAAATGGCTGAGCAGATTTTCTCGAAACATAGCTCAGAACACTCTCGATTAAAATACCTTTCAAACGACACCACTTTTGTCAAAATCGGTTCATCCGGTTAGGAGCTATGATGCCACAGACAGACACACAGATACACAGATACACACGTCAAACTTATAACACCCCTCTTTTTTGGTCGGGGTTTAAAAATACGCTGTCGTAAGCCCTAAGATAAACTAAAGTTTAACTTAAGCAAATTGGCGTATATTCGACGGCTAGTCAGTACCTACACACGGCTATTGAACAAGAAGTGCATTAGTAGGAGAGTTGTGAACTGTACCGGTTGGCGTGCGGAGACTGCCGGGAGGCACTCAGTTCTACTTTGACATCGCATAATTAGCGTACTGACATAGAGATTTTAACGACTTCTTTTACTATTAAAGATGTTTTGGAATATCTACTGGATACTATTTATTATTATTAAAACTGATTTTCAAAGATGGTAAGAGCATAATCGGGCTATTGCCATGGGATATTTTTTTTACGGTTTGATAACGAATGAGCGATGCCACACGGAGGTTCTCAATGCGTTGCGTCTTCGCAACGCTGTGACTTTGACGCTGTGAGTACTACACAAGCGTGGCGATGTCGCAACGTAATGCTGCTTACTCCAACGGCTGTATCAGTGAAAAATACTGCGCTTTGCTGCGTTCTCGCTCCATCGTCTCACCGCAGCACCCCTCCCCGCTTCCCCCTTGTCCAATACGCAGGCGTTCCATCGCTGCACGTCGTTTCAACGCACCGTATGGCAAGACGCTCAGATCGAAATGTAGAACTACGGAGCGTCAAAGCCCAGGTGACACAGCGTCGACGCAACGCATTGGCAAAGCCCGCGTGGCATCGCTCTAAATGCATGTTTTGGAAATGCACCACCTAGGTTTATTTTAGTGTTCAGTTTTAATACTTACCGATCAAAGAGCTTTTAAAAACATACACATAAGATAAAACTGTTAGCATAGTTAATTCAACCGTAAATACTCAATAAATTAAACCGATCCCCATGCATCTTCTGTTTATATCTGAATTTAACGTTTACAGCCTGCATGTGTCAATGTTATTGACGCACGAGATCAATTGACACCGTATAACATCGTGTTGGCTCCACTCCAACTTCTGCTGATCCCTTAAGAATGAGGGCCGTGAACGATACCTAACGTAGGTTTTTAAAAATAAAGCCTGGATTAACGCCAGTTCATGTTTGTTCTGTATTTCAGCACACATTTACTCCGCGCAGGTTCATATTAACGGTAATGGACGGAGTTCGTTACCACATTCATGTAGAATGCGAGTGATAAACATTTAAATAATAATATGGATTGTTGGCATTGCTTTTAATGCGGTTAAATGTATGAAGGCAAAATGAATGTGAACTTTAGCCAACTTATTTGTGCAGGCGGGGAAAACACAGAACTAAAATAAATGAACCAAGTTTGACATTTCGATGCATGAAAAGCAGCGACACCTTAAACTGCACACTTAAAGTGGTCAGTTTGCAGATGGGTTGAAAAAACTAAAATTTATGTTGGAAGACTTTTTACACTGGAAACACCGAAAGTTAGCAGCTTATACCAAACACCCTGCTAACTTATTTTCAACAACCTTTAAAAACACTGTCCGTTTAATTTTTTACTCATTTTTATAACACAAACTTCACATACAACCAACTTTTCAAGAACAGTTCCATATAAAAAACCTACAAAATATTTAGATAAGTCGATAATTCTTTGAGGCTAAGAGAAAAATAATAAGGCTCGTCTCCACTAAAGCATCGTAGCCATAGAAGTAAGGTTTACGTGCAATATCATATCACGGAGCCCCCGGCCGCTCTACGGGCACTTAATTAAGTGGCCTCGGTGTCCCCTTCGCTTAAGTTTAAGTGGACTCCACGACCGACGTATCTGGTGGAGCAATCATGTACAACTGAGGTCATTCTGAATGGATCACATAGAAGTAGGTCAAGGAACTTGTTGGTAATATGACTTTGGCCTTTACGCAGTTTGATGCAAGTTTTCTTTACCGTTACCATTTTATTGTAGTGTCGTAAGTGACTGGGTACAGTTTAAATATCGAGTTGCCATTTGCTTTATGTGCCTACTAGCTGTCCGGCGCAACTTCGTTTGCGTCACATTTTCCCCGTTTTCGCAACATTTTTCATTGCTGCTCCAGTCCTATTAGTCGTAGCGTGATGATATATAGCTTATAGCCTTCCTGGATAAATGGGCTCGATAGCACTGAAAGAATTTTTCAAATCGGAACAGTCGTTTCGGAGCCTATTCAATGCAAACAATCAAATTTTTCCTCTTTATAATATTACTTTAGATATGTGTATTTATTGTAAGTATATGTGACTGATACATCAACAGGCTACTTACGCTATTGTCTCCTTTTCTTCTTTTAATTCATCCAAATACTGTCTTTAAAAGATCGTTTTTTTGACGGCAAGACCGCCCATTGTGTAGGTACACACCTTATATGCACAATTTTTACATTTAATACCTGTCTGTAATTATATAGTTTACAAAATAAAGAGTACCTAACACTACTATGCTACCGGAAATACCCAGAAAAGCCAAAAAAAGAATCCAATCAGGCACCCTCATACAGTCAGGTAGACCAAAAACCATTCTTTTCAATATCGTTTTGAATTCAAAATACGCTCCAACCTTCATTTCGGCGAATCGTTCAGGAAATAGTAATATACGAAAAGATGCAAAAAGGACAATGTACTTGGAGGTATCGTAGAGCGTGCTTGATCCAAGTTGGGCTTATTTGCATCTTCGTTTGACTTTCACTGAATATTACACCGCCAGAAATTGTGTCAAAAATTCCTTCTAGATAGAGATATAACGTTTTTTGTATGACATTTTGCGTTTTATTCCGCTGTTCTACTCGGCTTTTTTTAAGTTTAGTAAAAATAATTAAATTGCCATTATTAATCGTTTATTCATTTTTAACCATTATTATTTACATTATTAAATATTCCTACATACAAATTTAAAAAAGCATTTATAAATTTAAAAAAAATAGTAGCACATCGGTATCGGGAACAAGGTCCAAGCTACCGGTGGTCAAGGTTCCAGAGAAAGGAACCTCCTAACAATACGTGTCCAGGAGTACCGCTTTCTGAATCAAGCCCTTGCTGCCTAACGAGAGCCCCATCAGGTATTGGTCGAGGCTCATGGCAATTAGGCCTTTGGCTGATACGACTATTGGCACAATGATTGCTAAGTCCACATCCCACATGTCGACAACATCTTGAGCCACGTCAAGATACTTGATTTGCTTTTCTTTCTCGGCTTTCACGAGGTTCTCGTCATGCGGAACCGTTATGTCAACAATCATTGCGCGCCGCTCTGATCGATCCACCACCACTATATCAGGCTTATTGGCTACAATAGGCCTGTCAGTGATGATGGGTTGATCCCAGTACAGTGTGATACTGCCATTATAAATATTATTTCTATTCGCCACACCACTTCTGTGACACACAAACAGTGATTTAAGAATGTAATATTCAAAGAAAATACAACTCTGTTTTTAAAAACGGTTATGAAAACTCCTTTAAAGAAACCCAGTTATTATTTTTTTATTGACAATTTGACATCGTTTTCACTTAACAAGACTTACAAAGGCAACAATATTTTTTGTAAGGAACGAGCAAAATTGACGAAGTTCAAAAACTCTTAAGCTAAGGCGGTATTCCATTGGCATCTTGGGCAGGTTATTTCAATCTACCCCTAATTTAATTTCATCCCGAATGGATTTTGCTTGAGATGGAGCGACATAAATATAGCCATGAACCTCGTAACTCCTTATGATTAAATTGATACCTTACAAGGGACGAGGCGACGTTTGATCGCTCTTTCTTTCCGAAGCTTTTCAAACTTTGTAGAATGGAAGTAATAACGTCGGGTACGAGGTACCTAATACTAGCTATAACAATAACTCAGAATCGTTTTCCTTTCATCCTTTTTTAAAAGGGGAGAGGAGTGTGCGATGTGATTTCGTGACCATCGAGTGTAATGACTAACGATTGCGACGAGCCACTTCAATGAACGCTGATTTAATTTGAGCGAAGAACGAGCGCAGGAGCTTGATGTAATGCTCAACTAAATAACACGGACATCTGCACCCCTTTGTCCCCCTACTTCACCCCTCCCTGCAGCCCGCTCGGCCCCTGCACCTCTTAGATTAATCTTCTACATGCCTCAATGTCATCTGCTGTTGCAAATATCACAAAAAGTAACGCTAAACATGACCGTAATATGAAACTCTTTGCACTGTGAAAAATGTTGTTGTGTTGGAGAAATTACAGCTTCGTGGAACCCCACACAAGAGAGAAAGTAATACGGAATGCATGCAAAAAATTTATGAGCACTGAAAATGTGTAGTTATATGTATAGACAAAAAGACACGTTTCATTTTACCGTTTCCACTACCTAGAAACCACTACTAAGTTTGAATAAAAGCAATGTACTTATTTATCTTGTTCCGGAAATTAAACCGGGCCAATTTACCTCGTCTCCACATTCGCACCGATTTGAATCAACGCCAGACCAATATCCAGCGGAGCGACAAATCAGCACTTCGATATTGCCTCCATTTGAGCACCCACCTCAATATATGAAAATCAGATTTTTCATTGCGCACGCCAAACGGCACGCGCCGTCCGCTCCCGGAAATATTTAATATTTACAAAACTCTGTCGGCTTTGCGTCGTGAAACTCACTGAGCAAACCCAATTAAACGAACAATTTTAACTTCTTAATAGGCCATTATCGACTATGGAAAACGTCGCTTTTATTTCATTTATTCCCAATTATAACAGCACATAATGTATTTTATTTCTTGCCTTGTTGGCTTGCGCAAGCTGAACAACAGTAGTCAGTATAGTGCGTCAAATACAGATGGTATTGTTGAAAGTTCGCCGAGTGGAGCCGGGAAACGGCAATGTGTTTTAAAGTTCATTGAGAATTTTGTGCTTAACAAGCAGCTAAAATTTCGTTGCTCTTAATTTATGTTCGTTCCTTGTTAGAAATCGGAGACACTTTTGGAACGGAAAATACGAGTAATATTAAAATTTTAATACGATGTAAGAAGCTTCCTCTGAAAGTATAAACCAATTAAGATTATTTTAATAGCATCCTTATCAGTAAATTAGAAGGAACACAGTACCTACACAATGTGTAGGTTCTGCTCCCTCATATTTCATATTCTAATTATTGCTCAGCTTGTATACAAATTTGTACAAAGCAAACATTGCTAGCGACACATTCGTTTGCTTAACATTAATAATATTATGACTTCGGTAATGGTTAGGTACACTAGATTACAAAACTCATTAGACGGCTTTATTATTTATGCTTTTGATTATTTTACGTCCTTATGCAGCATTCTAAAATGAAACTGACATTAAGTTAACTGCAGATTGTATAGACGGCAAATAATCGGTATTGTTAGATATTGCAACTCCGTTTTGTCCGAGATACCCTCATAATCACTATTTGACTGCTACGATTCAGTTTTGTCACACGTTAACGTCATCTAGGCTTAGTATAGAATTAAGTACCTCTATTTCAGATTATTATAGAGGTGGGAACTTCTTGGTACTATTTTGATGATTAAATTTAACTATACTATAAATTAGTAAAAACGGAATAAAAATGTGTGCATTATTTTAGCGATACTATATTTTATTTTCAAGTCCACGTCCTAGCGCAAATTTTTACAGCTTAAGATAATAATATGTGCACGAATAAAAACAAAGACAATTCAAATAAAAGCTACTTTATTTGTAAACAAATACTTAAGCAATATAATTAAAATGGCTTACACAGTTTGCTCCAGAGAAAATAAAATCTACAGACAAATTAATCTCTTAGTAAAGCTCCGGCAGATTTTACCCGAAATTCTGGGCAGCTGCTGCATGCATGACCTCTCACATAATCGCAATAAATAATTGGTAATCAGTTTTCACTCAATCTCATCCCCGATATAAAATACATTAATCTTTCAAAAAATGGCGATAAATTCAGTTGAACAAGTAAACTCAGAGAGAAAATATAGAAAAGCATGTTGATGGATTTCAACACAAATTTTTAGATTTTCCGTTCACTTTTGTCGCCGCGTGTACCGTTCGATTCGATTCCATTGGGCTCTCATCATTTCAAAGGCACGAATATCGAAACTGTCGTAAGCGGCTTAAACTGGCTTCCAATCTAGAATGAAGTGCCTTTATGTGTGTGAGTGCACAATAGTTAAATGTGTTTAGTGCGTGTGTGTGTGTGTGCCTCTCCAATAACGTTATGGTACATGTACAGTCGCGGAACGAAAAGTTTTTGGAATTTTCTAATACATTCCTTTGCAACGGGTACAGGCCACCTTCGAACATTCAAAGTGTTGAACTTTGCAGCACTGTGCACCTAAAAATAATCCTACGTGTTGACCATGCATTGGCGTGGTAGACACTCACTCGTCATTAATCTAATATTATTAAACTAATAAGGCATATCATCCTCATTCTCAACATTATCCCAATTTATTTGGGGTCGGCGCAGCATGTCTTCTTCTTCCATACATCTCTATTGTCATGAGACACCTCCTTTCTTGCCATATCATAATAGGTATAACATAATACATTATAACATAATAAATATAACAACACAATTCCACTCAAAGTTCTAAGAAATTAAATTTCAAGTAATCTGTGTAAATAAAACTTCGGATCTATCATTTATAATCTTCTTCGCTTCGGGGAAAAATGGTAATATGTTGATCCAGGAATCCAAGGCGAGCGTTAAAATGCTTACCTGTGGAAATGAAAATTAGTTTCTCGACATATTACACACAGACAAGCTTTCTGAAGATCCCAATAAAACCCATCATGTGTAGATATTGCGATACATGTTTATTCGTGTATTAACGGCCTAGAAAAGGGTCAATAATAATAATGTAATTGCTAGGAGAGGCCACCATAATCTTCAACTTCTTCTTCCATACTTATATATCATCAGTAGTCACCCTGTTTGTAGCCACATAATAGTCCATGCAGTTCATTCATCATACCTTTTGGTTGGGTCTCTTACTCTTACAGGCGTATTCATATTTAAAACTTTCCGTCAGAAGTAAAAAAACCTACATCAAATAAACAGTCAAAACACTTCTAAAAACCAAAAATAAATTAATCCAAGCGTCATAGCGTCGGGGTCCGCTTTGCTTGTTTTTTTTTTTGTGTCGGGGTTTTTATATATTTTTTATTTAATTTTTATTTCATGCTTTTTAAACTTATATTTTTTTTTCTTAGCCTTGACTGTCTCACTCCTGAGCATAGGCTTTCCACTTTTCTCGGTATTGCGCCTCTTCTCGCTTATTAACGAAAACAAGGAGTTATAAATTTTAAAAATACCGAGGTTTTAGAAAGAGGGGGGGGGTAATGCCCTCAGATTTTCTCAAAACGTAGCTAAGAACACTTTTGATTAAAACACATTTCAAACGAAACCAATCTTATTAAAATCGGTTCATCTGTCTAAGAGCTACGATGCCACGGGCAGACACACAGATACACACGTCTAACTTATAACACCCCTCTTTTTCGGTCGGAGGTTAAAAATAGCAAAAGACTGATGATAGATACTAAAGTAAAGAGTATAGCTAAAGTATCTTAACTTTTTTATTATTTTTGTATCGCTTGCCGTTCGGCTCGATTGCAGCTGAGCAATACCTAGTTGAGTAATTGCCTTCTACGATCTAAGTTGTGATATCGATTCGCTCATGAAATAAATATGGCATGGCTTATACAGGTAATTTGAAAAGTTCTTCTGGATATGCGGGCTTTACAAAAGAGATTTAATATGTATCAGTATTCAAATCAAAAGTGACATAAGAAAAAAAAACATAAGCCCATAGTATGTCAAGTGACCGCTGAACGCTGGTTACTGCTGTTAGAGCTAAAGTATAAAGTATCGTTAAAAGACTGTGCGTAGCAGTAAACTTTTTGTCCAAAAAAGGTTTTCTTTTTGTGACAAGCCCGCCACATTATTCCCAAACCAGCCAGAATCAACTATGGCGACCACCGGAAAAGCCCCAAAGTAATGGAGCTCACCCCACCATGTGTTTATTACCTTCGACTCAGCCCTGTACGAGAAGCCGTGTGAGATGCCCCTGTTCATGCCCTGCAGTATGCCGAACACGTCACCTGGGCCGAGCAGCTCATGAGTGATCTCAGTGAGGTCGGCGCGTACGGACACCACTGACACGGACCCAGAGGCTACCCAGTACATCCGAGACTCGCTGTCGCCTGCTACTACCACGTAGTTGCCTGTAGATTGGAGATAGGGATCATTAGCAAAGTTGCTATTCCTTTTTTTTCATCCGAAATAGGCTTACGTTTGGCCGCAACTCGCCTGATGTGAAGCGATGATGCGGGCAAAGGTGGAGCACGCTTGCCTATATAAAACCAATTCATCCTGCAGTTAACTTCGAGGTTTTAAATATTGCAAGGGCGTTGAAATGAATTCTGTATGTTTTAAAATTTGAGAAATTAAAGAAAATAATGATGTTATTTCTCCCAAGTCTCACTTGATGCATTGAGTACCAGTGTTTTAGATGCAGCGGCTGAGAAATGAGCTGAGAGATTATGGCAGGAGGGTCAGGCAAACTATAGGTACTACTGCGCGTTCGCACTATTTCAAGTCGTCGCGAAATTAACGAGGACTATCTTTGACAAAGTTCCACATATTCTGTATGTCAGCACAGAGAAGACCTTCTCCGTGCTGGCATACAGAATTTTAGATTGGAAACATTTTGGATGTTAGTTTTGATTTCCAAACGTAAAACTTCGTCAAAGTGAATTTGAATACGTTATACAAAGTGCAATTCGTTTTGGAAACTTTTAGCGTTTCGGATGGATTCTTTCGCAGCTATCTCTTAGTCAAAAACATTTAATGAGTGTGGTTTTACAAATCGCTGAGATTAAGAGTTCATTCTTGCAGCTGTAGGCACTTCTGATTTATTGTTTTACCTACTTACAAATTATCACAAACTTACTGGATTCGAAACAAAACCGTGAAATTGTAAAACTGCGTTGCACACAAAAATGTTTCTATAATCACGAATTCAGTTAGTCATTTCAAGGATATTTCTAATAAAATCCAAGATCGGATAAAATGCAATTAGATTTTTCCATCGGGAACTTCTTAGTAGCAGAAAAATGTTCCCTACATGAGGTTTAAACATCTATGCCTGAAGTGCCTTACCCTTCGGGGATATACTTACAAGTGCATCAAATTGCCCTGTGAGCGCTGCGACTCTCTTATAAATATCACAGCACCATGCTGTGATGGGCAAAAGCCTCCCCCATGGCTTTCCAATTTAATTTGACATTTTTTTTTTTTTATGTGTTTAATTTTGTTTTTGTTTTGTGCGGGCCTAATTCATACTTTTTAGAGTTCCGTACCCAAAGGGTCAAACGGGACCCTATTACTGAGACTTCGCTGTCCGTCCGTCCGCCCGCCCGTCCATCCGTCCGTCTGTCACCAGGCATCTATTTGTATCTCATGAACCGTGATAGTTAGCAAGTTGAAATTTCTACAGATTCTGTATTTCTGTTGCCGCTATGACAACAAATACTAAAAACAGAATAAAATAAATATTAAAATCGTTTTTATAATGGTACAGAACCCTTCGTGCGCGAGTCCGACTCGCACTTAGGCGGTTTTTCTTTAAACTTACCGGGAAAGAAGATAGTATAGTCCAGCGCAACAGTCAGCTGTCTCAAGAACGCTTCCCCGGTCTCGGTGAAGATGTAACAGTTCCGTAGATGATGGCCGAACATCGCAGACATCAGGTCACAGCGTCTCACGTAAGGCGTTTGAGATAGCAGGACGGGCAACTGAGATTATAAGGATTATGCCGTTACGGGCGAAGATATAGACTTCGAAACTATTTTGGTAGTTCAGTTGATAACAATTCATTATCTCATTTACTAACAGCAACGAATAAAAAAGTTAAGCTCATTCAAAATAAAATAAGTAAATAAATAAAAAATATAGATAAAATCCTTATGCTTTGTGACTGTGATGCTGGAGGTCGTAGTGTTAAAGTTTTTATTTTATTTTGGAAATTTTCTTAGGATGGCAATTTTTGCTGCTTTCGAACACCAATATTTCGAGCAAAATTAATATTGTCGTTGAAATGTAAGAATGCACTACAAATAAAATATAATGGTTACCTGGCGTCCACGTTCCGTTACCCAAAGTTGCTGTATGTACTTCCAAAACTTCTTCAATTGGTAACCTGTAGCAATTCACAGTAGGGTTACATAACTTTATAATAAAACCAAACATTTTATATGGACTATCGGAAAGCCTTTGAATGGAAATCCAATATGTTCATCTTCAATAACGTATTTTATCGACACTACAAAATTCCACACAGAGCTACGCTTTGTGATAAACTTTAAAAGGATTTTTTATTTAAAAACCCAACTATTTTATTCACTTACTCGACAGCCCCTGATTCTTCAACATATCAATAAGTTCCATGGTCACTTTCTCATACGCCGTCAATGCATACTTGGTGGAGTACGCGAGTTGGATGGAGGCGGCGACGACGATGGCAGCTAACATCTTGCCGCAGACGAGGACTACGGCAAGGATGGTCATAGGTACCAAGTCGTCGATGAAGAACTCGTCACTGCCAGTGGTGGTCAGCTGGGAAACTACCACGTAAAATGACGTCACGTAGTCCCAACGCTGTTGTGGTGTTTCTCTGTAAAAATACGTTCCACTAACAACATTTCGAGATGAGATCACAAAACTGCTTAGTGCGGTGTTATTAGACAGAGCGCTGGAGACTGCCAGAGTATCCAGGTTTAAGTTTGTGATGATGAAACGTACGATCACACCAACGCGCAACGGGCTTACATAAGTCCATGATTGCGTGCGCGATGGCGCGGCGTCTAGTTGTATATTTACTGGTTCACACTAACGCGATTGCTCTTTCTATGATCGAAGTGATCAGGGAAACACCTCCTTTTTGTAACATTGGTAAAAAAAAAATCTAACGCGCTGAGTGATGTTGAAAGTGTTGGTTTGGCACTAATCAAGAGGCGAGTATAAAAGTTAAAGGAGAATGATACTCACTCGTCTATAAGATGTGTCTTGAGTGTTCGTATGACGCTAATGGGCGATGTCCCAATCATGGCCACCAGCCATACGCACGCGAATGTGTGGATCATCAACACTACCACTATTATTGTCATCGCCGCCTGCGCAAGTTCAAATACTGACAATATACACTGTATTATGGACGGAGAAGACAGGGCAGGAGAATGGCTATGATGATGATGATTCTACATTGACTTAATAATGAAGTTTTGTTAAAAAATTACTAGAACAATGATAATTAAACAGTACGTGTATCAAAAGGAAAGAATTTGCAGCTCGTCGAAAAATCGACGCGCATCGTTGTCAACAATAAAATTGCCTAGAGGGCCAAGTTGGATGGCAATGCTGATTCTCTGAAATTTCTCTGAGAAGAATCATTGATTAGTCCAAGTCACCAATCCACACTTTAAAAAGACAGTGACTACAATGTAACAGACATTCGTTACAGTGTTTTCAGTTAGAAAGCGAGTATTGACAAAGTTACGCAAACATGTTTTTCGGGATATTACGAACATTGCGATTATTTATTTCTTCGTCGATTTTGTCATGGTGGCTGGGCAGCTAGTAACGAGTTACTGAGAATCGAAATGAATGGCGTGCAATTGTAGAAAACTATGTCCGGTAGTGATCTGGTGTACGCTGATGATGATGATGATTTACTTCTATTTTAAGTAGGTACCTATTACAAATGTATTAGCTTTGCAAAGTGTACCTGAAGAGTCGTCAGATTATTGGTAAGTTCACGTGAAGTATTCCGATAGAATTCAATCAAATACTTCAGCCTTAACAGCTTCATCGCGCGTAAGTAGTGTAGAGCTCTAAGGGGATTCCTATAAAATAAATATAATACGGAAATAATATACATGTGTTTATTAAATTTGGTAAAATACCTATTCCATTTTATTGTTAACTATAACACTATTAAGATATGTTTATGTCACTGAGAGTCAAGTATTTATAAAAAAAAAGCTCATATCCCTAAATGGATGCTCATTTAACTTATTTTATTATTTTCAAACGGAACTACAATAGGACACATAGAACAAGTAAATTACACAAAACATATGAGCAATATTGTGGACCACAAAGCTGTTCACAGATTAGCTGAACAATGAAATAATCGGAAATAATACAAATACATAATCATGTGAATTTGACATGATTATGTATTTGTAACCTGACACGTGCGCACATGACGATCTTATGACTGCATCAGCGAGCGGAATTCCTATAGCTGAACTTTTGGGCCCAAATATATTAAAAGAAAATTTGCCATCTAAGTCACGTGTTAAAATTATTATTTTGATAACTCTCTGAATAAGATTAACAAACAAAACTCACGGAAAGAAAAAGGCGAGGAATTCAAAAGGAGTATTAACCAGAACGTCAGACCACAGCCACAGCTTGTGCTTAAAATATTTCCGGCGACATTTGGGTCCATCCAATATGAGCTCGCCATGCTTGCTGATGTAGCCCTACAAGACATTTAACTTTATGAAATCATAGTATTATTCTTATGCACATAAGTAAGTTTTTGATAAAGACTGTACCATTATTGGATCTCTTTTAGTTGCTGGCAACAGCCATGTATATACCGCATAAAAATGGGTGTAAAAACACCCCCGAAGCCGTAAGGCACCTTATCTCCCCGCCATTACGATCATATTTGTCAAATTGGAGGCCAAAATTCCAACATTTTCGCAAGTTTTTATTAAATTCATGTTTGTCATAACTTTACTTTAGATATCTTCATGACCCCTGTACCATTAAAAGCATCCACCAGCACATTGTTTTCAGTGCATTACATTATGTCCTACCTTAAAACGTTTCTCAGCAATAAGTTTTGTGTAGAGTATTTAATTTGATGTACAATGTGCTTGGTTGGCGGTTGGTGCAGCGTCCGTTTCCACCTTGTATACACCACCCAACCACACACACTGCCTGTGTGTGTTGTTGGGTGTTGTATACAAGGTGCTGCGTGGTGGACCACGTCCTTTTCCCTCTCAACGAGAACATACTAGTATTTCAGAATAACTAAACATAACATTAAACCAGTAATACTCGAAGGGTTTTGCAGATGTGTATATCTGATACTAGTTTCGTCAGTTGTGGTGTCCTATGTAATTGGGGGCGCCCCTATTGCCATTAACAAAGCATGAATCCGAATTCCGTGGCTGCAAATAAATTAAAAACCGGCCAAGTGCAAGTCGGACTCGCGCACGAAGGTTTCCGTACCATTATTTATAAAAACGTACAAAAAATCACTTTTTTGTATGGGGAGCCCCTTAAATATTTATTTTATTCTGTTTTTAGTATTTTTTGTTATAGCGGAAACAGAATTACATAATCCGTAGAAATTTCAACTGGCTAACAACAACAACAACATACATTTATTTGTAGGCAACTTTACAACTAACACGACCACTTTTTAACTATCACGGTCCATGAGATACAGTCTGGTGACAGACGGACGGACGGACAGACAGCAAAGTCTCAGTAATAGGGTCCCGTTTGACCCTTGGGGTATGGAACCCTAAAAATGGAAAAAAGACCCAATAACACTGCCCAAACTTGGAATCAAACCCCTCAGCAGGAGCGCCTACAACCAACAGTTAGTATACCAGCCGTGGAATCTTTAAAGAATAATTATGTATCTTGAGCAAGTTGTTTGTCAAATTATGTTTACCTGATGCATCGCAAGATACATCTTGGCATAGAAGTAGATATCCAATAAAGAGTATATCCAGAACAGTATATAGCAATCATTGAGGGTCACCAGGTCGTACAACCCTATCACATAATGTACGGTTGACACCGAACATGTAACGTAGCCGTAACTCTGAAAATAGAATATAGTTTTAAAAGCTGAGTCTGATACGTGAACCTTATTCACGGAAATGTTGTAAACTGCACCAGTCTTGTGTTATGCAAAGGTTTTATTTAACACACTCCATTGTATTTTGTTTCAGGAAGTGCTTTTCAGTAGTAAAACAAAAGAGGGAAGTAATTTTCTTAGATGACATTATTATTACAACGTTTTTTTACTTAAATCTTCTACTATTGCCAATAATCCCGCTATCATAAACTTATTATAAGACAAAATAGTTTTAAAGCTTCCCATACGTAGGCGTAAAACAATAAATAGGAACTATTTACTTTGTAGGTAATCCCTACGAAGTCTAAAATAAAGAAGCAAAATACCCCGTTGGCAACAGGCTTTAGCAAAAATAAGTAGGCACGTAATATGTTTGCGTACTCCACATATTGTTCCAAGAAAACCGAGGTAATACTACCTGTTACGCTAGGCGGAACGAAGTGATTATAGTCACGGAACATGTTATCAAACTCGTATATGTACGTGTTTTCGTGGATATTTTACTGTGTGCTAAAACACTCAATCAAAATGTCAATCAACAAACAAGATTCACGCTTAACACAGCGAGTTAAGGCTGTATTTCCCAAGCCAAACGAATATAAATCAGTCATCATGACACTTACATCTGCACACGGCCTATATGAATCAAGGCTCCCTTTGCTCCTAAAGACAAACAAATATCCGCATCGTAAGCCACAAGGGCTCATTAGAGCGGTATCAATTTACCTGAAACATGAGCGTTCCAGGCCGCAGCAGATTAGAAGCGTGGGTATAGCTGTGATACGTGGACACGCTGGCCGAAGACTTCGCCTGACTCACGTTTGACTGTGACGCAGTCGTTGGGAGCACCCCTACGGATTAGGAATACGATAGTTTGATGACTACCCTGTTTGAAAGCACATAGGAAAATGCCTTTCGCTCCGAAGGTGGCCTGTTATCTTGATAAAAAGACACCTTTGTGTGGCATAATGGTCAGATATCTAGAATAGTTTTGTTCTGGTTGTTTTTGTGTCTATTTTTATTAACCTAGAGTCTTTGCAACATATTCTGACACTATTAAACACTTTGTCTATTCTTTTATAGGACGAATTTAGGACATTGAATTAAAATAGAATTTAAAGCCTTCTTATAACATACCTTGATCGCCATACCTACTGGAGCCGCTCTTCGAATCAGCTCCTGATTCTAATGACTCCAAATCATAAGTTGAATCGTCTGTGAAATAAAACGTTATACCTCATCAGTACCTAAAATATCATAACAACACGACTGTAATCCCCGAAGGGTTGAGCAGAGTTGAACTCCATAGTACACCCACGTTCATCAGTTAACAGTACCTATTTTACACCCTTCGTTTTGGGCCTTTCAGTAAAGGCAATAATGCCATAAGCTGGTGCCGGAAGTTATTAATCTCTCCAGTCCACTGATAAAGTAACAGTTAATCCAGAAACCTGTTTTTTTCGTGCCTCATCTTCTCCGATACAGACACGCCAACTTTCAAGGTTTTGTTTTTTTTTCTCAAACAAACTTTGAACATTAAACCTACTCAATCTACATTTTGTATAATTTGAAAAGAAACTCGACATTGTGGCTAGTCCCAGGAACTTTTAATTTAGGTTTATTTCACGAATTATAATCGGAGAGTTGAACAAACTTTTGTAATGTTCAAAATTTCAGTCCATCTCATATCTTGTATCGAGTTGTTTTATTTATAAGGACCTGGGTTTGATTCTTGTGTTTCAGTAACTGTTCTTGGGGTTTTCTATAAGGATTTCTCAGCAGCCCAGAGTGTAGATTTGAACTCGGTTGATGGCAATAGGCTAGTCCACTATTAATTGATTTAATCATAACCAGATCGAAATCTGGCTGTACTACTATCTGCCTAATCTTTTGGTTAAACTAGCGTGATGTTTATGTGAGATTTCACTGATCTACAGCATCAAAGCAGAGTACATCACCTCCGGAAGATTCATCATCATTCATCTCCATATTAATAGGCAAAATATAATCTCGAGACATTTCGAAAGCCTTGTTTAGAGGCTCCTGGATCTTGGGGTAGTATTTGACTAAGTTGAAAAAAGTCACACTGGGTATTACTAGTAAATCGAGACTTCGACTTGCGTAAATTGTTACTTCGGAACATGAAATTGGTTGCTGAAAAAAAATATTCTATAAGATTTATTTTGTGAAAAAATAAATTATAAAAATCGTATGCTTAATTCATCTTAAAATAGTGACATTGAGTGACTGCAATCTCGATGATTTCATCATTCTGGGGCAGCATAAAACCTTAGAAATAATCGGATTATTTGCAGGAAACATTACTTGAATACGGCTTTTCAAATTTCTGTAAAAACGGACTATTCAAATAAATATACAGCTAATTTTTCCACACGACCTATCTTTAAATATAAATTATATCTTTAATTTAAGGTACTTACACCTGTGAAATTCCCGAACATTCCACCTGGGCCCATACAGGTTATCATTTCATTGTACGATGTCAAAACATCCACCTATAATTTATGAAGACATTATTTCTATAAAACAGAATGTTCTAAAGGGTCTTCTTGAGGGTTGAAATACAATATAAAAAAATGTTGTAATTCAGGTATAACATGGGAATCGATGCAAGAAATGTATTGTCAACGAAGGGGAAAAGGGTCAGGGGTCCCTTCGAACATTATATTATTTACATTGTCTGTATATATCCTTCTTCATGTTTACACTACAAACTTAGTGAGTTGTGCAAAAGCGGAATAATCAAAAAACCTTTCCCTATTGTTCCTGTTCAGTGAATCAGTATATGACTCCGGGATACATAGCGTCCGCGATCATTTACCTCGTACGATATTTGACTGTGGACGCGGAATTATGTGCGTAATAAAAATATCTATGAATATAAATAAGATACTGTATAACTCTTTCATGATTCTCTGACTTGGAATGAAAGATTTAGTAAGAGAGTTGTAAAACATATGGTGAATATTTCTGGGACATCAGTCATGGTTAAAATGCTGACGAAAATTATGTTTAAGTAGATAAGTTCTGCGTTTAAATAATAACACCTGAATAATAACCATGTCCACTAACATCGACACCAGTGTGTAATTTATTTGCCTCAAAATGGGTAGACGTATGTCGTAGATGGATGAGTTTCTGTGAGAAGAGGATCGAAAGATGTGTTTTTACTGTGCTTGTTCTGTGAGAGGATGTATGAAAGATGACTTTTTCTTGTTACTTTTAAGTAAGTATTTTATTTAATATTTTTATCATTACTTATTGTAAATATGTTTTTTTTCAACTGTGAAATACTACAGATGTATCTGTTATATTGTACCTATCTTCTCAAAAAAAATATCCAGCCACAATCAAAAAGAAACATAATATATCTCATATAATACAATCTAATACGTTAAACCAGGTCTTTCTTACCTTACCACGGTATATAATATAGATGTAGGGCTGTATATCCCTGCACTGTATGACCGTGTCTCCCCTCAGCAGGTACATCTCATGCAGATGCTGCGTGATCACTCTGATGAAGGACCTCTCCACCTTCCCGAAAAGAGGTACTTCGCGTAAGGCTCGCTCATACATGAACACCAACGTGTCTTCCATTAAAGCCGAGTTTAGACGGCGGCATATTTTCTGAAAGAATACTTTTTTGTACCTACATCCATAATGGATTTATGAACAACATCAGTGCATGTACAAGTAAAGTAACGAGCACTAATAAGTATACCTACTTAGAAAAATCAAAAGCGATTTAGATTTCGAATATCGATTGCTATTTGAGTAAGACCTTTTGTATAACGGTTTCGTAGAAACTCATAATTATAATCAATACAGTAGGAGGAAAGCAGTTTCAAAAGTTATTACGTGTACACACATTAGTGCTTATGACTGTACATTACAATCTATTTTTATGTAATTAAATAGTATAGAGCTTAGTCTTTTATCGTCTATACCTACAAATACATAAAATTGTAGTTTCTGTTTGTAATTTCAAAATTATTTTGTTTTTTACATAATGCTTATGAAAGTGTATACGGTAGTGATACCTACTTATATTATAATCCGTCTCTCTATATGTTAGTCTGTCTGTTTGTTTATTCCGGCTAATCTTCGAAATGACTATACTGTTTTTGACCAGCAGATAGCTGATGTTACAAAGAGTAACTTGGCAAAAAAGATTAGAGTTCCGTACAAATGAAATTAAAACCATGAAATTATTAAGAAAATCAGAAAGGAAATTAATATTTTTATAATAATTTCATACGGACGAAGTTCGCCGGCAATAGCTAGTTTTAATACAATATTTTGCTGAATAGTCAAGTCACTTTCAATTAGACTGGTCAACAAAAAAACACTTTTTTGCATAGGTACAGTAACTTAAAAACTTTTCAAGTTATGTTTAGAAAGAGAATATTGGATAATAGAGATGATACTAGAAAATTTTAAATTTGAAGGTTTTTATAAACAAAACGTAGGGGAAGTTATGGTATCGCAGTATTAATTTCAATGTCCTTTATGATTTTCATCTTTTTTGCTTCAGAGAGGTCTCATTGTAATGTCCAACAGTAATCTGCGAGCATAATAATATGCAGACCACACTAGCCCCGGAAGTTTTATATTGTAGAAAATGTCCTAGTGGAATCTTTGACTACATTCATTGCTGACGGGCGGTCAGATGTACGGGAGAGAGCCCAAATGTGAATGAAGGGAATGTATTTTCAGTTACACTACAAACCCTTATAAGCAGTTAAAAGCTATTCGACGAATCATTTATAGTTATTTAATGGGTGATTTCTGAGAAAACTTGAAGTCACTTTAACACAAAAACAAGACCTGATCAAATCAAAATAAATATAGTGTTGTAATGAGGGCAGGGTTTATCTCATCACCGCTGCCTAGCGATGAGCGATGGCGAGAGGTTTTATTCGATTGTTCGAACATCTCGATGGTTCTCGATTGTTTCGACTTGGAGTCGAGTCCGACTCGGTCTGTTATTGCGACTGGCGCATGGCGCGTTCATTCGCGAATTGTTCCTCGATGGTCTAGTTAGAGTTTCGCGAGTTATTGACTTGCGTTGTGATTGCGAATCTAAACTAATTCTTTCAACAAGAGCCATAAAAAATAATCAACGACGGAAATAAAATGTAAGTAGTTAACTTAAGTACGAATACTTAGTTAAAAGGAATCATGAAAATAAATAAAACATATCGAGGGTTCTTAATGAATCTGTTTTTTTTATAAAATAAAACAGTGCATCGTAAGTAAACGTTCACAAATTACGCGCGGCTCGCTCAATTCGATTCTGGCACGCTCTCGCCTCTAACTAACATGCACCTCGACTCGATGCATGCAATCGACTGACCCCGGTGACCGAGCGAGGCTCTGTGAGTGATAGTGAACGATTCCAACAATCGAAAACTAGCGGTCGATTCAGTTGACTCGAAACAATCGAAAAACATTTCGATTGTTTTATAGAACGGCGAGTCGATGGTTGACTCGATGGTTTATTTTAACGACTCCGATTCTTTCGATTGTTAAAACATCTCGGAATCGCCCATCGCTACCGCTGCCCTCAAAAACGGTGAAGGAAAACATCGTGAAGAAACCGGCATGTTCATGAACTAAAAATTCGAAGACGTGTGACATCTACCAACCTGCACTGGGCCCGCGTGGTGGATTACAAACTCCCTCTCATTGAGAGGAGGCCTGTGTCCCAGCAGTGGGATCATTATAGGCTGATGATGATGATGATGAATGAGGGTAGGCTGATCAGTCCAAATAAATAACCCCCTTTCTTGTTACAAAATTTTGTTGAATCGTGTAACCCCATCTAAGTAAATTATGATACAGGTTGGACACGTATTACAAATTATAACAACCCGAAACTAGCCGAAGCCATAAGCTCTGTAAATTCCACAACAACGGAACAAGACAGGTCAGATTATTCAAGTATTAATTAAATAATATATCATCGTGACCCAGGATCTAATTTAGTGACAAAATGATGAAGCGACATTGCCCACCGCACCTGTCACCACTGAATACCACCTGCGGTCACACCACTGATAGAGATTCGATATAATGTAATATGCGGTGGAGTCAGCATCGGTATTACGAGGCACTTTACAGAAAGGAGAAAGATATTCTTGCTGAGCTTTGAAATTAAAGTGCGCTGGGAAAGAAAAAGAAAGAAAGAAAAGTACTTATAAGTCTCCCCCAGGACAAAAAATGGTCAAAAGAAAAGAATCGAAGATTCAGCTTTTATTTCTTTGTAAAATTGAACTTTAATGTTAAATTTTCTTAAAGAATATCACAACCAAAACTATATAACATAGTTACTGCTGTGGGTACGTGATAAAAATGCAAAATGGAAACAAACACCAACATAAAAAGTGTTTGCTTCACCACAGCAGCCGTCAGCGTTTCACCAGAATTAATGTACTTTCCGTAAAAACTGCATAACGCAATATTTTACGACTACGTGACCAGTGAAATACTTGCTGGTTTTCATTGTTTACAATTTTGTACAACATTTGGTTGGTAGCCCATTGTAAACAGAGTACCTATTTATTATGACTTACCTGTGGATTACTGCCATTAGTTCTCTTCCACACATATTCAAAATATTTCAAAGTTTTCGCAGTGAGCATTGGATCCACATTCTCTTGATACAGAAAGTTGGCTAGATCCTTTGTTTTTTCCTATGAAACAAACGAGGGCTGAGCTCGTTAAAACTAATATAATTACTGTACTGGAACTGCGAAGTCGTAATATTTTTAATGACGGAACTTTAGCCGTAATACGAAGTACTAGACTAACAGTATGGTCTATCTCGGCGGGAAATTAGATTTTGTTCATTGTAACATTGCGCAATTTTACAAACTTAGTCATGTGTGTTTGCGACATACCTATACACAAAAAAACGTATTTGCCTGATTTAATATCCGTTTTGTAAACAAACAAGATTTCTTTTCCTATTAGCAACCGTTTCATAATCGAGTATTGATCGCCTTTCATGTTCAGTTCATTAGCTTTATAGATATTTGATCGGCTTTGTAAACAATCGAAATATTGCTTACAATAAATATAACAAACAATATGAAATGAATTTCCTTTTGAAGTATGCTTACATTATTTCTGGGGAGTTAAAGGCGTATCCTGGCCGCAAAAAAATACGAAAAAAGAGATATTTTCACATGGCCAGTGAAAGGGCAAATGACTTGAAATGGCTTCAACATTTCTGTGGCTTTAAGTGGCCTCCTAAAAGCGATAACTTTTTATTTGCTACTAACAATGGCGGCCGTCTGTTAATGTTCCACTAAAGAGAACCTTCAGCTAAAGTTGCTCGCAAAGGGAGATAACGGGGGCAATAACAACGTGGGACATATTCGTAGGTATTAATTATTTCTGTTCCAATTCAAATAATCATAACAAGTAAACAGGGAATAATCCGCGAGTCTTAATTTTAATTGTTTATAAGTATCTAGAGACAATGGGCTGGCCATTTTTATTTTTATTTTTTTAACAGCAATTAATTTTGTTGACGTCTTTGGTAAAAGTTCTCCAACAGCTGACGCGGTAAAGAACACTGGCACCGATATTAATTGCTGTTGTACTGCCTTTCTCTCACGAAGAAAATTTGACAGAATGCATCGATCTCAGAAAAATATTAAATGACTTCCTGATAATGGTGCAAATAGCTGGTATTTATATTTAACGGGTTGAGTTCGTTTACATATAGCTACAACATACTTACGTGCAGTGATGAAGTAGTCCCATCGTAGCCGTGCCGTAGCGCGTAGATCATGTGCTACGACCTCGTAGCACTGTGATCTACGTGCTACGGTTCTGCGTAGTGGGATGTTATGTTTCAATTGCTTTTGCATTATTTTTGAGTTATATCTTAAAACCTTTTTAGCAAGATTATAAACCTAAATTTATATCAGCTTCTGGTAAGGAAAGGTATTATACAACCTAAGTTTTTGTTTTCTGTAAACCTCGTTTAGGAGTCGTTTTAATGATCATTATAAACTACTTTTGCGATGGAATGAATCAGAAAATCAAGAAAAAAATCAGCTGTTCTCTACATTTTGGCAATTGATGTGAACAAAAATGCATGGAAGAGTTGATTTTTCTGCTTTAAAGTTAGTTCCATAATAAAAGTTGGATTGTCTATATAAATGAGTGCAGTGCCCTTGAGGTTTAGGGTAAACAAAAACAAAAGTTATATAATCCGGATTATTTTGGTAATTAATTACAAGTTAAGTTATCAATTCTTACATTATGTTCCAACAGAGCGTGCGCGGCGGCCGACCGTGTGGAGGCAACATATCCGAACATGAAGGCAAAGTACATAAAGCCAGTGATTTTCAGGGCCATCACTAGCCATAGGTCCACGGAGTTAGGCATGCCGACCGGAGTGCAGCCCATACCTATAAGTTATACAGTAGGACATCATCAACAGTCTACAGCATTCCGTTGCCGGTAACACGCCTCTCCAATTCCACTCGATTTTTGGAAACTCTCATAACGGAACAACTCAGCCATCCTGCAAAGATCGTCGCTCCATCTTGCCTGAGGCAATTTTACCTCACGTTTTGCCGATTCGCTGTCTCCACTCACTAGGTAATTTTTTAAGTCAATTTCTTTGTTTTTTTTTTTTCTTTGTTTATATAAACTTGAACACTATTGTATATAATCTGGTTCTTATAACCTAGCAGACAGATGTGTTGGTTGGGAGTTTGATCCGCCACTTCTTCCCAGCTAAAACACTAGGAAGTGGCGAAGGGCGGGCGTTTTGGGGGACTGTCTCTTGTAAGTTTGACGTTCAAAAAGTGCTCATTATCAGCCTTATTTGAATAAATGACTTTTGATTTTGAAATTTTATATAAGTTTTCCTTTTTTTCTTTATTTACACCTTTTACCACGATAAAAGACTTTGTTAACTGAAAATACCATGATACGAACGCTATAAAATAAAAGATTCCTTTCCATTTTACATTCTTAAAATGGTATTATTTAATCGGCTTTACCTTTCCAGTTTGTTAACAAATGGTTAACGACCTTATTCCAATTAAACAACCACGCGTAGCGTAAATTCTAAATACATTAGAACCAATACTACGTCCCTATACTGCGTTCGCTTAGTTAGTTAGTTTCCAAAAATGTAAACTAAAATGTATGTTTAATGTACGAAAAATATACTTTTGTACCCATTTTAATGACTTTTTTGCAGTATTCAACCAAAAATTAAATCAGCCTACACAATCACACTTGGATATAGACCTCTCCCAAGCTGCGGTACAACACCCAGAACTCATTCAAAAATTAACTTTATTTGCACTGACACAGAGTTAATATTCAATTCGAACACGGAAAATAACACTAATTGGAAACAAGAATTCGAACAGACTGTAAGTCGTTGACATAACCCAGTACATAGCGCGCCATACATTACCTGTAACCGTAGTATCAATTAGAAGGAGTACTAACCGACGAATATCTCGTAAACCCAATAGAACGTGTATATGTATTCGGTGACTGCATCTGGGACAAGCATATAAAGTAGAGTTACCTCACGTTCTGTATGGTGTCGGACGTAAAGAATAGCACCATCCCATTTCTTCCCGTGGGTGTCGTAAGAGGCGACTAAGGGACTTGCCAGATAATGGGCAGCAGCGTTCTCTGTGCTTTTGTAACAACCGTACTGCGATCGCCAACCCGCCTGCCAAGCGTGGCGATTATGGCAAAACCCCCCGAAATGTCAATGTGGTGACACTTGGGGGAGGCCTATGTCCAGCAGTGGACGTCTTTTGGGCTGAAATGAATGATGATGACCTCACGTTTGTAGTAAGACGGATAGTGTTTTACGATGACAGTGATCATCATCATCTGCCTAGCCTATTCCCAAACTATCTTGGGGTCGGCTTCCAGTCTAACCGGATGCAGCTGAATACCAGTATTTTACATGAAACGACTGCCTATCTGACCTCCACAACCCAGTAACTGGGTAATACGATACCCCTTGGTAAGACTGGATGTCAGACTTTTAGCTTCTGACTACTCGTAAAGACTGTCAAAGATCTACAAATGACAGCCGGTACCAACGGCTTAACGTGCTTTCCGAGGCACGGAGGAAACTCGATATGTAATTATGGTCACCCATCCACAGACCAACCTCGGCAAGCACAGCTTAACCTTAAAGATCGACCTGGGCGGCTGTTATTATTTAGCCACGAGCTCCTCTACGATGACAGTGATATGGAAGGTTTATTTGATGTATTAACTAATGACAAATTAAATTAGGTAGAAAACTCAACAGATGTGATAGATAGATATCGATCGTGATACTATACAAACTCCCTCTCTAAATGCCTCTTTGGTCTAGTGGTTGAAAACGCGGTCTACTGAGTATGAGAGCCAGAGTTCGGTTCCCAGGTTGGGCAAAGTTTTATTGGGTTTTTCCATGAGGAATTCCTAGTAGAAACCACGGAGTCTGGATTTGTACCCGGTTGATGACAATAGGCTCACCCTCTATTACGTCGGATTTAAACATAATGTGTGAAATGTGGGTGTACTATTAGGTACCCTCTGCCTAACCCTTCGGTGATTACAGGCGTAATGCCATGTTACGTTATTAAAAAATGTGTGTTAATTAATGATTCTGTGGAATTTCACTAAATAATTTAATTTGACTTGTAAACAATTCCCATGGGTATGCCATGTTCTAATGAACAAACCGTGGAAACATTGTGGAAACATAAAAAAGAATGATTCCATTAAAGTCAAAAAAATCTTTTATTTTTTGCCATAAGGTATATATCTAGAGGTACCTACATAAATAAAATATTTTAAGTTTAAAACACAGATGCTGAGGCAAATCAACTACTTCACGAACTTCTGACGTTCGTAGAATATTCCAGTCAAAACTGTTAATCGGAACTACTTACTACTTTTGACCGGTGTCAGCCAAACCCTTATTAAGTTAAATGGCGTTTTCTCTATTTAAAACATTTTGTTTGACAAGGTCGAAGTTATAATTACCTAAAATTACTATACAACGATGTTTTTCTTTCTTTTAGTTTCTAAGTAAATGTTAGTTATTGTTAAAATAGTTTTACCCGTCTTTCTGTCTGCACATAAACACCCACCCACATTAACTTCAGTTTATCCGTGATCATGGCGTTTGCAACAGCGCCGAAATATCGGGAACTCAAAACAAATAATAAACATGATAAATATCCCGTTACAAGTGTTATTGGTTAATTGTTTTACCCGGTCAAAAGTAGTTTTGATTAATTAACAGTTTTGACTGTGGCATTAACATTAATTGCTTAATAAGCAATTAAATAATTTTACAACATAATAACTTGTGTTCACTTACATCTCATCTCATACTTTGTGCTCGAAACGATCAAAACCTTGGAACAGTTAACCAAAATAAAATGCGAGTTAGAAGGAAGGTAGGGTTCGCACGCGTTCACAAAAATAAACGCTGAAGTAAAATTGACAATCGTCACAGCTATAGGCAGGAACTTCAGTAACGCAACAGCTGGGTTTATTCGCATTATATCGCCCTCCCAGTAGGAGAAAGCACTTGTTATTCGCGTCACCTGGAAAAAAGTAAAGTACATGTCCCACTGTCAACGAGTATTGATAAGGTTGCTTTTCCAAAAGCGATGTAGGTACTAGGACTGTCTTATTAGTCTAGGGTCTGGGTTTTTTCATCAGGGATTTCTCAGTAGCAGCCACGGAGTCTAGATTTGTACCAGGGCCTCAAGTCTGCTATTTTTATAAACATCGTCATTCCAACACGATCCCATTGTCATTTTGCTAAAAGTTCGTAATCTGCTAAATTCATAATGGTCTGTCAAATTCTATGCCATTTCTTTCATTGGAGTGTCAGTGGTTGATCATTGTGAAGTCATAATGACGCCATTGTATTAGTAGATTACCAGACTTGTCAAAATCAACAATTATGAAATCAATGACAGGCCATTCTGACACTATTGTAATAGCAGTCTTGAGGCCCTGGTCGATGGCAATAGGCTCACCACCTACATGGGTCTTAAACATAACTGGTGAAATGTAGGTGTACCCACCAATAGGTATACATCTGTCTAACCCTTCGAGGATTACAAGAGTGATGTTATGTTATGTACTAGAATGTACAGCGGGGGATGTGTGTAAAACTAACCAATAATATATTTTCGTTTTAACAGCTTCAATTAAGCTAGCCATGTGATTGGCTAGTTTCACGCACATTTTTTACTGCACTCCCTAGCACATCTCTGGAGGAATTGAAGCAAGACGCCCCAGAAATGAACAAAAGATTGTAGGTACAGTCAGTAAGCAAGAAACATACTATGTTACATATGTATGAGTAAATAGTTGATCGCTGACTGTTCACATCGCCGATGGAAAGAACTCGGTCAAAGAAACACGGTGCGGTTGCCGCAGTGGCTGAGGAATTGGCTTCTATGCTGCGAGTCCCGGCTTCAAAATCAAAATAAAAAAATCCAAATATTTTTATTATACATAGGCCATAGGAATATTTGCTGCGAATTAATTTAATTTTGCTTTATCTTGTTCTACGTTTTGTAGTAAGCAACGACTTATTGTAGGGCCTACGCTGTCCTCCCATACTAAATTACGAACGCTGTATAACATTCAAATATTGTAAAACCAAATGATTTTATAAGAGTAACCGTTGAGTTTCTTGCCGTTTCCTATGGAGAAGAACTGGCAAGAAACTCCATGGTTACTCACTCGATTACCACACGGAACATTTTATTGTATGACCTGCACAGTTGTTCCGCAAAACGCATCCACGATACAGGAGCCTAGTGGCCCAGTGGAGGAGGATTCCTAGTGTTAGGCGATGTTTTTAAGGGTTCCGTACCCAAAGGGTCAAACGGGACCCTATTATTGAGACTTCGCTGTCCGTCCGTCCGTCCGTCTGTCACCAGGCTGTATCTCATGAACCGTGATAGTTAGAAAGTTGAAACTACAGATGATCTCTGTTGCTGCTATAACAACAAATACTAAAAACCGAATAAAGTAAATATTTAAGGACCCCATACAAAAAAGTGAATTTTTTGCTCGTTTTTATAAATAATGGTACGGAACCCTTCGTGCGCGAGTCCGACTCGCACTTGGCCGGTTTTTTTTTAAAGAAAAAAGAGCATTTCCAGTTTGCGAGCTGTATTCGTTTCTCGCTAATCGCCGGCTGTGAGGCAAGTGCCAAATGTTCACTGAATAAATACTATTGTGTGAAGATCGGCACAGTATCTAAATACGATTACTTAGGTAGTCTTTTGTTATTTGTTGTTGTGCGTTCTATTGTGTTCCAGACCTTTTCCAGGATTTTTCTAGGCGTGTGAACATCCATTTTGTGTCAGAGTTGTTTAGTTCGTTATGTACATTCTATATGTGTATGTCGAAACATTGAATAACAAAGTATAAAATAAATAGTTGCTATCCGTGTGTGTCTTTGTGACCGTTATAAACTAAACTTTACTATGAAAATTAACTTACCAAAAGCATTCGATTCAGTCTATAGAGATCCATATCGGTATTGTCATTTACTATTTTAAACTGCAATAACAGAAAATATCATTAATATTTATAAATCAAGTACATTGATCCTGGATTTCAATACAGAGCTGGAATCCTGTGACACTGCACAAAATGTAAATCAAAGAGTTAAATAATTAAATATGCCCGAACCTAGGTAAAAAGCGCGAAAAAGTATTCGCATTGAAAAGAATGACCTATACCTATGCCATGAGTATAAGTGAGGTAGATAATACTATTTCAATGACTGGCAATGAAACAGAAACGTAATCATTTTGTGATGCGATATCGAGTGATTCTATCGATTTCAATATTTAATGGGGGGAGGCCTTTCCCCAGACAACAGAATACAGGACACACAGACATACAGAGTACAGAATAGGGTGAATAAAAAACAAATTAAACATTAATTATCCATCCAGTGTCTAGTGATGGATTAGATAGAGTAGCTGCTAACTACGATCCAAGAATTCTAATTCAGGAGTAAATCAGCCTTAAAAGAATCAAATTTTTAATTATATGGATACTCACAACATCTTCAAACGGAAAGACGCTAATAATGTCCAATAAGAAGGCGTGCTTCAAATATCTCGATACGGTCAACAGTGGATGTGTGACCAGCAAGGATTTCTCATTGTAGTACGCAACATAGGCCATTATGACAATATCTAAGTACAATATTATGTCCGACCAATTGTAAGAGCCACCGTGTCTGTGTTGTTTTGTCTGAAATTGTATAGAAATATACATAAGATTTGATTCAAACCATCTTCGACCACATCATCGCTTTCCATCAAGTGAGGTCAAACTAGAACCATATAATATAAAACCCTGCGCACTATAATTAATAAGGCTAAAAATGCCTTAATAGGTTTTTAGCCAGGATGTTTTAGGAATACAGTCAATAAATTGTTTTATTCTGGGTGGCTAAAATATTTTGTTAAACTCCGGGGCGCACTATTCTCACCCCAATAACCTAATAAAAACTCGCAAGCACACTCAACACTTTCCACAAAACTTTAACTCACATATTCCCCACGAAAAACTACTGTAACACAATAAAAAATGCAAACTTACAGCAATATCGTACGGCACGGCGAATATGTAGAAAAAGGCGACTATGAAGCGAATAGCGCACCAGACCTTCAGGAATATTCCATGAGGAGTTATGCATCCAGGTAGGAAGAGATACCTGAGGTGTCTGTACAACAAGAGTTAGCTGCCACACATGAATCATATTTTTAAATTGCGTTACTGCTAAAATATGTTTAGTTTAGTCTGGTGTTTATGTGACAATGGAAATTTCTTTTGTTTGTATGAAGTTAATAGTGAACAGGCTTCTTCTGGGTAAGCTCGTTCCATCGTCGACTTTGTCTCTGTCATTATTATTTTACCTAGACTACAGTCAAGAGCAAACTCTACTCAAATAAAAAAGAAGATAAAATTGCGGTCTCGACATAGGTACGGTAAACACAAAAAGTCGCAGCAGTCTGAAAAAAATAATTGAAGCTAACTGTTTTACCCAAGTATTATATTTAAACCCAGAAAACTAAGAGAAGAGACTAGAAACTGCAGTATTATGTAAGAGTAATGACGATTCTGGCCACCATTTACCACATTCAGAATAGTTTTAAATACAACTTCTGTTAGTTTAACTAATGCACAACTGGATTTGTGCAATATTTTTCTTTCTAATGGACCATTGTTTTTCAAACACCCCGAACAAAGCTAGAAATGGTTTCCTCTTTAAAATACAGTTTCCTTTAAATACATGCAGGACTGTAAACCCTGCTTTTTTCGTATGAACGGTGTTTATTCTCACAACGTGATGTAAATTAGCTTTCATAGGGTAGATATCAGCCAATAAATACGGCAATGTGAAAGTTATGGGAACTAAAATTCATGTCTACGATGAAAATAACAAACTAGAAAGATAATAGAATCAAGGTTCTATGTGTCATATTGTTCATTGCAATCTGGCATACCTACCATCATAGGCAGGGATGCCAGATTGCTTCTAACTGATTGATACTAACTGCTGGAACACAAGCCCACTTTTTCTGGGGGGTAATCCTCCATTATGCAACAAGCGGGCCCAACACAGGTTGGTAGACGTGCATTGATTTAGATTTTATGGTTCTAGGACACGTTGGTTTTCTCAAGCCTGTGTTCCCTTCACCGTTTGGAGAGCAGTGGTGATGAAATAAAATAAACAAAGTCATGTGCATGTCTGATGTCGAGGTTAACTCATGAGTCAGGGCCGCCAGTCAGCAATAGGCGACCAGTGCACGCTTGCAATGCAATTTACATTCTGTGTCATGTGTAAATAACGTTCGTTTTCGTCAGTAAAATACTCGAAGATATTTTTGTTTGAAATTTTCACGTTAATAGGACCTCTCCTGTTCCCTATTAAAGCTCGTTGAAACAACTACGCCTGTTTTAACAAGTATTGTTCTCACAATAATGGAGCTAAATAATCTCTTAAAACTGTAGCACAAAGACTTGCATACCTCAATACGCCTAACTTGTTGAATGTCTTCACGAAATGGCCCCTCTGTTCTCTTGTGGTAAATACCACAAAACTTTCCTTTATCTCTTGCTAGAACAAATTATTTACTTTACGAAACTAGTGCGGTAACTAAACTTGTCTAATGTTGTATGATTTGAGCTCGTGTAACTGTTTCAAGAGTCTGTTACGTGTTTGTTGAATATTGAAGCTACAATTATATAAATTTAAGTCGGTCATTAGGTTCCCCAATGATAATGCTATACAGTGCCTTTATTGTAAAATTCGAAATAGAGATACAAACATTTTTCTATGTTATGGAATATGGATACAATTTCAAAGAAATACACTTGTAAGTTGCACATGTATATTTCATAACTGATAAGATGGCTGAAGTATAACTGCATGATGCGGGAGGAAAACTCAGTCATTGTTTCTGACGGGCGTCACTAAGCCAACCTTGCAGCTATCTCCGTTAAATGATCGAACCTCTTTTGTACAGAGAAGCATAATATTTCCTACACCACACAAAAACAACACGAAACACCACTTCAAAATTTGACTTTAGAATCTTCTTTATACTATGTGTGTATAGCTAGTATGTGTCAGAGTTTTTATGGTGCCCATGGGCCTCTGACTTGGCTTAACATGCCGTCGAGAAATATCTCTCAGGCACGCTGTTTTCCTTTACCGAAGCAACTGATAATTTTATTATACTTAATACGCATATGAAACCAAAAGAAACAGAGGTGCGTGTCTGGGGTTTGAACTTGAGATCTATTACAGTCCGACGGACACACCACTAGGCTATCACTGCTTGACTTTAGAATGAAAGCCGAGATCTTGGAACAACGGTCGTGGCCTCTGAGCCAATGAGAAAGAAGTATTTTTCAGAGCTAAGTATTTTGGTAAACTCACCGTGATTCTGTTAGTTTTCGTGTCCAATCGACCGATTAGAGGCTTTGCATCTTCGTAAGCGGCGGCCTTGCTTTGTAGTTCAGATTGTTCGAGAACCTGTATATGTAGACGATTTTGGTATCAGGAAGATAATAAACACGGCGACACATAAAGCCATGTATAAATTTCCAGTATAACATGGCCTCGCTTTGCATGGATTTACCGGACAGTGAGAGATCCGCCTAAACCAGTTATGTATCGTGTTTCGTTTTGTTTTAGAATTGGTCAGCGTGTGTATACAAAAAAAAATACTCTGATTTACCTTAAACAAAGTATTGATATTAATTGGACTAAAAACCTTTCTTACAAATCCACAGCAAACTCGATTTGATTTGATTTGATTCAAGTAATTTTGCTTTATTCACATTACTTTAATTAAACAAATAACCATTTCTTCGATAAAATTATGTTTCTAAATGTTAGCTAACCTAATTCGTACTTCTACGTAAATAAACGGTTACAGAGAGATGCCAGAGGAAACTGAGTGGGCGTGTAATCGATGAGGGAAATCGAGAAAACGTTAAACGGGTTTACTCTGAAATTGTATTTCTGTAAGTGTAATTTTAATGATGGTTATAAATATCGCGTTTTCGGTAGAATTTACATACATAAATTGGTAGGTTTTATGTAATTTTCCTGGTTTTAAATAATTATAATAATCTTAGCTCTGACTGAAAGTATTTATTTTAATTTTAAAAAAAGAATCAGGCAATTTTGAATTCTCAAGGTGTCGGTCAAATTAGTTTCTGCCTATTTTTCTAATGTAATAATTTTATAACCGAGTAATAAAAATAAACAAATAATAGAATGTAACACAACGTCTTTCAGCATCCCAATCTTTAAGCTCAAATAGTACCTTTATATTAAGTTATGAGTAAGTTTCCGACAGCTATTGTCATATTTACTAAGATTACACACTACATACTAAAATGTTTTACATAAAACTAAAACAACAAGCAGCTATTGTACCTACAACATCGCCAGCACACCCAGACGCTAATACATCAGACACAGACGCCTGCATACAAAGGTTTGCTCACATCTACTTATAAAATAGATAGTTCCAGAAGGTCGGCTTCATACATCGAGTGAAAATCGGGGCACGCACACATAGGGTTCTCAGTTTTTTTTTTTTGTTTGAACTTTGGCCCACACTAGGAATTTCTCCTGTATCGTTGGTGTGTTTACAAACATTTAAACTCTTATACACAAACAGCCAGACCCGAAACAACTATCTGTAGGCCATACAAATATTTGTCCCGTGCGGAGATCGAACCCGCGATACGCACCAGACCATTTACTACTAAAACTTAAGTGCTTTCTCATGTCAGTACGTCCAGTCACAAATCACAGTATTCTTTACGGTCGTTACTATAAGGACGCTAATGGGTTGCTTCTATGGGAGGTACAAAATTGAGAAAAAATCGGTAATGTAGTCGCGAGAACGCTCCCACTAGTTGTATCTACGTGACGCGTGTATATGTGTGCGTGCGTTTACATGAGACTTCTGAACCTATCTACTACACGACTCATCTGTTGTTGTGCTGCAATATTAAATGCATGAATCACCGTAATAATGGGGTGACTAATGTCCGGGAACGTTCCCCAGCATTGCACCAGGGCACTGTATTCCACATGCAGTAATATGCAGTTTGTTGATGTCACCACCGTGTATACCTGGACAAATTATATTTTCATTACGATAATATTAATGAGTACTACCTATGTCGGCGGATCTGCATAGGACGTTAGGATAAAATATTATACACTACTAAACCGCACTAATAGTGGTGTCGTGGGGTTTTTTTTTCCCTTCTACACTACTGGTCCAGTGGTACCGTAGGTAAATGCGTCCCTACTACACTACCAAATTTATTACTAGATACAGGTAAGTAAAAAACACATTTCCTATGAGTTTATCTACCAGTCGGTCGATTGATCGTTCTTACAGAGAAGAACCGGCAAGAAAGTTCATGGTTACTCTATTAAAATCATTTGGTTTTACATTATTTGAACGTTGGAGCGTTAGTACTTAAGTATGGGAGGACAGCGTAGGCCCGACACAAAGTAGAACAAGATAAAACAAAAAAAGCAACAAAAAAAATTCCAAAGCCTACAATACACCACAACCAACAACCGGTGATCTACATTCAGCCAGTAACGGAAGAACTGGAAAGGATTTTGACCAGCAGTGGGATGACCGTGACAGTTTTGTTATCATAATAAAATAACCTTCGTGATAAAACTCAAACAAGTTATTTGAAAACAAAAGGTTTTCTATTGTTTAAAATACATTCTACAAACACATCTAAACCTTCCGGGAAAAACATTATTGGTGTAGATGAAATACACCGGATAGCTGTTGAAATTATTTAATGAAAGTTGAGTAAAATGAAACAGTATTCCATTTCGTAAAATAAGGGAGAATATTATTAAATAAAAGGAAGCTATTTTACAAAATATAGATAAACCTGAATATTATATAATAACATTTTACCTTGGGCAAGCCAAAGAGCATTTCCACAACACCGAAATGGGTGCCCGGTCCTATGATCATTTGTCTTTTGCCGAGATTATTCAACATGTAACAGTGACCCTGTAAATAATTATTAGGTACTTTAGGCACCTGTCCCTCTGCCGACGAACAAGGGACTGGCTGTGGAATATTATCTCGCTTACGGAAACTACAATAGTTAAATGAGATAGAGTAGGTATTAGTCGTTAATCGCTGATGTGACCATCATTACATGCCGTTGATCCCGGCTGTCATTTGTAGTTTCTTTGAAAGTCCTTACAGGTAGTCAGTGGCCCAAAAGTCTGACAACCAGTCTTACCAAGGGATAAGGGGGTCGTAATACCCAGTACTAACTGGGTTGATGAGGTCAGATAGGCAGTCGCTCCATACAAAATACTGGTATTTAGCTGCATCCGGTAAGACTGGAAGCCGACTCCAAAAAAGTTGGGAAATGGCTACGCAGATGAGTAGATCGCTGATTGTTCAAACCTCTGACGAAACTTTCTCACAACCAATTTGTAGCAGCAAAAAGATATATAAAAAAAAAAAGATCGGCGGGTAGAAAACTTGCTGAAACTTTCACTTGGAAAATGACTGGGCGCGAGTAGTCGCCCGTCGCACTCGCTCAAAGCCCAGCGACAATTCCTTCTTATGTTGTTAGTACTACTAGCTCGCTAATCGTCTGCGATGGAACGGGAGCCTCAGTTAGTGGGTCCTTAATGATCTAGGTGATTAAACCTTGATCACTCTAATGACTGTAGTGGACAGTCGGGAAATGAGATATTCTGTCTTTGTGTTAGAAGATATGTAGAGTGAAAAAATCTTAATAGAATGAAAATTCCTAATAAGCTAATGAGACTAAATTGCAATGAATTGAAAAAACATTTTCGAAATGTCTTTTAAAAATGAAGATAATTGGAAATTTCTGTTTCTATAGATAATTAACAATCGGTCTAATTTAGCTGTAACATCATTTTTCGAAAATGTTTTTTAGTAACTTTTTAGACCTATGTATACTTATGTGTAGGAAGTTTCATTAAAATCTGTTCAGTCATTTCGGAAAATAACGACTTGAAAGTTTGTATGAAATGCAGTTGGGTATAAACGCTCTTAAAGCTCCTAAGAAGTACAAAGGACGTACTTTCTGCAAGATATACATATCCCGCCCGATGTCTGCAGCATGCTGTACTACCTCATTGTCAGGCAGTACCAACTTCCTCGTATTGCTGGCCACAGTCTGCAGGAAGTCCCGGTTCATTACCTACAAATGAAGAGATTTCAGATACTATAGAGAAGCAATAAGAAGAAATATTATAGAACATTTTAAGCCCCAAAAACATATGACGGCCGTATTGAATTTAGAATGACGTCACTTAGCTCACCAAGCATTGTTTTAAAAAAAAGTTTAAAAAAAATAAAAGTATTTGCAAAATTTCGGCTCAATCGGAAACTGGGAAATAGGTCGGATTTAACTTCTAAGATTTGTTACATAGTTAGCTACGTGTGTAAATAATAAAAGCGTGATGAACACAACAAGAGGCCTGAGCTGGCCTGAGCTGGCCTACCATGACGTCCAGCAGTATTGTTTTACTCTTATTCCAGTGTGGGAAAGAGACGGAGCTATACAGGATGTCTAGCGCCATCTCTTTCCAACACTGGAAAAGGAGTAAAACAATAATGTTTTAAGATGTCATGGTAGGTCACCAGTTCCGATTACAGCTAGCAAGTTTGGCACGTTATACACTTGTACCGACACTAAATAGTTGGGCAGTTGTCTTCCAAGTACATTATGATATTGTTCGCGTTAAGTCCCGTGTATCATTACATTACCTAACATTACGCCTGTAATCCTCGAATAGTCAGGCAGAGGTGTTTGTTACAGCAGGCACACCCGCATTCTGCCAATTATGTTTACGTTCCATGTAAAAGTTGGCGAGCCTATTACCATCATCCGGGCACGAATCCAGACTCCGTGGCTGCTACTGAGAAATTACTGCTGGAAAAACCTTATAACACCATGCCTGATCCGGGAATCGAAACCAGGACCCCTGCCCCAGCAGCCGCGATTGCGACCGCTAGACCAACGAGGCAGCCTATCGTAAGTATATTTAAATTGTATTGTAATTGTATATGTATTAATATTGTATTGTCTTTGCCTACAAACCTACAAACAAATGAATATGCCCCACATCTGTCTTGAACGCTCTACTTAATACAAACACGCTTTTGTTCACTATTTTTAATCAAAACGAAGATTTTAAAATATCAGTATTTTTTTCTACAAAACTTATTTTATCTTAAAGAATGTGTGATTAAAAACTCACATAATATCGTAGAAGCCGCAATGCTTCTACGATATAATAATAGGTTCAATTATAAGTTTGGCAAAAACGCTTGCAACATGGAATGTGAGCTTCTCAGAAGCTTTAACCAACATGGCAGGCATGAAATTCGACAATAGGCTCCGTTCGCGACCCAAAAGTGATGCCACCTACGACATGACTTGTGTCAAGCGCCAAGCACGTGCGTCACTTGTTTCGTCGCGTCCCAAATCGCCTTCACGGTAAGTCGTGGTGTGCTCTATGCAATTTCTTTCATGTGTTCACTCCGCAGTGGCTGTCATAACGCGTTTTATGCTTGAAAATGTAGGTCGTGGCCAAGTATTTATAGTATCTCTAAACATCCAAAGTCACATCCGAACAGAAATGAATAGAAGGTACAAAAGTTACTGAATTAATCTGACAACGAACCTGAAATAGGGGGCAAAAGAGCAAAGTTTCAACCATTTCTATAGAAAGTACTTCTTGCTGGATGTTCGATGACATGTCTGCAAATATTTCCTCGGTTGAGACTGCGTGGTTGTAGTACCTGTTTTAAATAAAGACATTTACGTTACGTTATAAAAAGTTCGGTCGAATAGCATTAGCAGGGATCGCGCTTAAAATCGATTTACTGAGCACTAATATGAACGGACCTGACTTTCGTGTTATCGTAAGTTCACGTCTTAACTTTCGAAGACGTGGCAAGCGCGTTTCTTTGTGTAATTATTCAATACACACTGCTATCAAACCGATGACGAAAAAATTCTTGTCCATCAATTTAAAAATCATGAAGGGTTAGGCAGAGGTGTATCTAATGGCACACCCACATTTCGCTGGTGCTTTAAGGTTAAGCCGTGCTTGCCGAGTTTGGTCTGTGGATGGGTGACCATAATTACATATCGAGTTTCCTCCGTGCCTCGGAAAGCACGTTAAGCCGTTGGTCCCGGCTGTCATTTGTAGATCTTTGACAGTCGTTACGAGTAGTTAGAAGCTAAAAGTCTGACATCCAGTCTTACCAAGGGGTATCGTATTACCCAGTTACTGGGTTGTGGAGGTCAGATAGGCAGTCGCTTCATGTAAAATACTGGAACTCAGCTGCATCCGGTTAGACTGGAAGCCGACCCCAAGATAGTTTGGGAAAAGGCTAGGCAGATGATGATTTCGCTGGTGCTACGATAATTGTCCAAGTCCCATATAATAGAGCGTGAACCTACAAATTCAGACTCCTTGGCTGGTACTGAGAAATTCGTGGTGGAAAAACCCTATAACACTTTGCCCGACTCGGGAATCGAACCCAGGACTTCATGCTTAGCAGTCGCTCTGGCAACAAACGAGGCAGAAAAATGCTTAAATTATATAGGGTGACTGGTACTTAGTGACCGATACTGAACACGTGATTATACCCATGATAACAAACAATTTTCCCAAAGAACCATTTTATACTCGTTCACTTTTATCACAATAAAACAAAGACCGTATGAAATTCGCGCGAACTTTGTCCCATCAGCTTGTGATAAAAGTGAATGAGTATAATAAAAAGTTTCTTTGGGAAAGTTGTTTGTTATCTTGAGTATAATCACGTGTTTAAGTATGGGTCACTAATTACCAGTCACCCTATATTGAATGTGGAATCTGAGGTAAAATCAGACTTCTACTCGTATCTACTTAAACCACTATACACTACACTTTAAGTTACAAACTGAATCCAAGCTACGCTCACCATTGCACGCCGAAGAACTTTTTCACCCGCGCTTTGATTTTTCCACTAACGTGATTTACTGAGAGGAAATAAAACAACTCCCTCATGGATTCCTACGAAAGACGGATGGAGTAATAAATAAAGTCCAGGAAAATATTTAGCTCTAACATTGTAATGAAGATGGAAGAAAATGTCATGATATACACTAATTGGACCGTCTTTTATAGCATTTCTTTTAAAACAAACATTTAAACTCACATACACAAACAGCTAGACCCGGAACAATTATCTGTAGGCCATACAAATATTTGTTCCATGCGGGGATCGAACCCGCAACACGCAGCGCAGCAGTCGATCGCTTAGCCACTGCGCCAACCGTGTCATCCCTCCATCCATGTTTATAAAATTAAATCGCGAAAACTTTGTTGAGACTTGCAGGATACTTGACAAAAGAGTACCTATACTGAAAGATTTAAAATTTTGTATCGGTAAACATGAAATTAATATTCAATAACCTTTTTTTATCATTGATTTTCACAACTCAATAGTTAAACACCAATAAAAAATCTGGGTCATTGGACAGTTCAAATACAATCAATTCTGATTCTATCATTCATGTTCACTGATTCAGATGATTCGGGCGTTGTTCTTGTTTTCCAACACTGATTAAAATCGTATTTCTCTTATTTAAATGTTGATTAACTAAAGGTATGTAGGCAGGTTTGTTTCATTAAAATTCCTAAGGGATCTTCCCTTGTAAATTCAAGGATCAGTTGAAACAATATCCAACCTTTTTTAATCACGTTTAAGGCATGAATTAACAGTATCGGCAGCTATCGTTTTCACTTGACAAATAATGAGATTCCGTACTTTTTAAATTAAAAGTGTTTGCTTGCGTACCTTGAATTTTAACTTCCTGTGAGTGGTTAACAAGTAATTGCTGCAGATCCTAGCTGTGTAGAAGCAACTCAGGTATGATCCTATAACGAAGAGAAGCATCACCTGCAACAAACATTCTGGGATACTAATGTAACATTATGATACCCTTTCATCATTCATCATCAGCCTTTAATGTTCCCACTGCTGGGACATAGGCCTCCTCTCTATGAGAGAGAGTGGACTTTAATCCACCACGCGGGCCCATTTCGGGTTAGTAGATGTCACATGTCTTCGAATTTTTAGTTCTAGGACATGCCGTTTTCCTCACGATGTTTTCCTTCACCGTTTTGATACCCTTTAGTAAGATGGTTATCAGACTACCAATGACAAATGACTCGTAACAACTAACAACGGCAAGAGTTACTCTATTATCGTATATGTTTAATTCCAACTGTTGACTGCGCGCTATGTTATGGCGAGTGTTATGCTAGATACGCGCATGTTTTTACGCATACTTCGGTGTATCACTTTATCTGAACAAGATCTTAGGCCCCGTACACAGGCCCGGGCGATACGAGTCGCAATCCCACCGAGACTTATATCAAGCAACACGCCCGCGTGACTCTTTCCTTCGCGTAAGAAGGTACCATCATTCCACATGACGCGTAGCGGTGGCTTGTAGCGTTGTATCGTGTTTTGTTCACAGTCGCAGTCAATACGCATGTCGCTTCTGCGCGTAGCTCGCGACCAAGCGGTTAATACAGTTTACACACTCTGGTATGAAGTTATGTAGTTTTTATTAGGTAGGTACATTGATGTTGTTAGGTAGCTATAGCTACATAAAAAATTTGCATGTCTATAAAAGTGTCACCACTTTATATCGCTGGCGGGTTGGTGTCGCTTATCATGAAACTCTCAGGGCACCCATTTAGAATTTATAATTAAATGCGTGGGTTAGCCGCCCGTCATAACTCGAACCTCACGACACATTTAAATTATGGACGTATAAAAACGCATCTGTGATAATCCGGGAGTGAATTATTGTGCCTCCTTAACCTAACCCACAATTTAATTGTGCCTACCTATGTATATATTTTTTTTATTATATAGATAAGACCACCACTGTGCCCTACATGTTTAAAGATATAAAGAAAAATATTAAAATAAAACGCGATGAATAATTTAGTATAACAAAACGTTTTAATTTCTGAAAGTTGACAGAATGTTAGGTTCCTAAAGTAGTTTTAAAAATTAGAAAATTAAAAGCATACTCAAATATGAATAGGGGAATCTTAATAGCACATCGCCGTGGTTCACCTGTTAAATTCACAAGGAAACACAATTTTATGTGGTAACATTTCTTAAAGGCTATAAACCAATATCTATAAACCAATATTTCCAATATCTAGTAAATCTTACGAGACTGAACCACATGAAAAAACATAGGCCCATAATAAATCGACCTCAGCACTCCATAAAACTTTTTGTGCAATGAACAAAATTTCAGAGAAAAATATATGGTTATGGTGCGGGAGGTAATGGGAAACATACGTGGGATAAAATATGAAGTGTTTTTGTATGGAGCGTGAGGGTTCGCGTTTTTACGATAGATTACCTACACTAGCTTTCTGGATAACTGAACTTTTATATTTATAGTGGCTATAGGCATATTTAAAAAAGCAGTATTAAAAATGGGCCGTTCTACGACGATACCTACCATTAAGTTATTTCATTTTATTTTTGACTCCCATTGTTTCGTATATTTCGTAAGAATTTTATAGAATTATCGGACTTGTCATTTAAATATAACTAAACAAAAATAAACTTGGGGAAAATGGCTGTGCGAACTCATCGGCGGACCAACCGAGGTATAAGCATAACCTGAAGATCGATCGATCGAGTGGCAGATATTATAAATTTAGCCACGAGCTCCCTCACATCCTTTACTCACTCACTCTACATGAAGTTCAAATAAATAAATAAAAACTAACCAACATGAAAATAGGAAAAAGTAGAGTAATAACGATATTCTAAAAATACTTAGATGAAATATATCGGAACATTCATTGTAATCTCGTTTTACGATGTTTTTATTATACATGTATAATTACACTAGCTGTCCCGCGCAACTTCGTCTGCGGTTCATTTTCCCCGTTTTCGCAACATTTTTCATTGCTGCTTCGCTCCTATTGGTCTTAGCGTGATGATATTGGACCAGTAGTTCCTGAGATTAGCGCATTCATACAAGCAAACTCTTCAGCTTTATTATTAGTATATAGAGTATAGATAGAACATTCAAGTAGTTCTACTTAATACCTAAGCTACGCTAGTTGGAATTGACATGTATGTATCTGCAGATCATACAACGGTTTCCAAGTAGAGATTCCTGTACCTGAACAGATTACCTGTATGTCCTTAACCAACACTTAGTACACAAGTTAACAGTACAGTACAGTTCAATATATCTAATTCCTTACTAATCCACGATCCCTATTAAAAGGTAAACGTGGAGTGAAATTACAACCAGTATAACCTTCATAATCCTCAATATTCCACGTTTATTAAAATGGGGTATATAATGTTTAATCGGTAAAGATGTAATGTTGAATGATATGCAGGCTAAGAAAGCGTTAAAATAGTACCCAGGGGTAGCAATCCTTATAGAGTTTTCATAAATGTGTGGATTTTTTAAAGATGTGGTGCTAACCATCCAACTGAACTGCTTTCTCCATGGATTCAATACATTCTTCAATACCCACTCGACCCAAATGTGCACGACTATATTTAAACAAAAACAAAAAAATACACTTGAAGCCCATTTACATATTTTTTTAACTGCCTCATTCGTATTCATATGGCTATTTTTAGCCAATAATCTTACTAACATTATAAATGTGAAAGTTTGTGAGAATGTATGGTTGTTAGTTAGTCTTTCACGCAAACTACTGAATAGAGTTGGATGAAATTTGGCACGAGGATAGATAATAGTCTGCAATAGCACATAGAATACTTTTAATCCCGGTGGTGTGATCCCGAGGGACAAATACCGAACAAAAAGCGGGCGAAGCTGCGGGTTTAAACTAGTTCAAAATAAATATATTTTTTATACTTACAACGAGAAGATCGAGGTCACCAGGCGAGAGAGCCGAACTACCAGTTCCAGTGAACACGGCTGTCCCGAACAGGAACGACGTCTTCATAGGGCTCTCGTGGTGAGCCTCGATTGCCATGAACACCTTCGTCTCCCAGTATATCAGTTGGGACATCCAGGAGTTCTGTTGAAGATTCATGCATAATAGGATCATTAAGCAGCAGTGTTACACAAGGTGTCTGATAGACCGAGGAATTATCAAACAGATGATAGCTACTCTGATTCGCTGTCTGGAATGACAAGAGTCGATCACATCAATTGATATAAGTCAGCAAGTATGTTGTGTTTCGATTAGTGATTCGACTGTTGGTGATCCCAGGCCTAGTGATTTTATATCTGTCGCTCTTTTGCCAACATGCTTGTTGTATTCGGACCTAGTCTTTCTGACGGTTCGGACAAGCATATGCGCGGTATAACAGTTGGACACTCAACTGTTATTATGAACTCATCAAATGATTATAGCTAAGCTAAGCGACATTTTTCGTCGGAAATATAAAACTGCTTTTTATACACAAGTGCCATACACGGTCAAAGTGGAACAGCAGTTTTTCGTTCCCAATCCACGTAAATTTTAGCGCCGTGTCTTGATTGATGTACTAAATTCGCGGTAGTTAACACGTCGGTGTCCTTTATACCGCGTATTTGTACATAAAGAGTTTCATTGGAAAGACACAAAACTAAATATTTTTATAAAATATTAATGAAGCTAGAAGAAAAGCGACAACAATTGGAATTACACCAGGATTTTTTTACAACTTTACATGTTTTAAATTAAAAACCTCGTGAACGCTTTTTTCCGTTGAGTTTCAATCGGACTGACAATAGCGTGAAGTAGTTAATGGAAATAGAAAAGTATTTTTCAAGAAGTAGATTGCTAGGTACTAACCCTGGTATCCATAGTCAAACTAAAGTAATTACTTGAGCCTAAGTAATTGCCTATGCAATAGACAAGAATTTAAACGGAGTAAGAACAGTCAAAGAAGGCAAAGCTATGCATTCTAACTTTTAACAACTTTATAACTACAAACATTTAGGTACTAAAGTACAGAATAAAAATCGTTTTTAAATAGTGATTTTTAGTCACGGGACAGGTGTAAAGGTCACTAACTTCTACATACATTTCTAAAGATTAAGTCCTTTCGGCCGCCATGGCAACTGAGACTCGCAACCAGTTGTGAAAAAGGATTTTTTATTCTTTCTTGGCAACTAGTTGCGAAGGAAGATTTTTTTTCTTTATACGTAACCAGTTGCCAACAAAGAATTTACAAAAACGCTAGTTTCAAATAGAAGAATTTCTTTCCTTCTTACGCTACCATAATATGGTAATATAGACCTCATCTAATATTTTAACAAACAAACACTGCACGTAAGCAAACACTGAATCATTTATTAATTTCAATTTAATGGACCGCCCCGTCACACCGTTTTTCACGATTAGTTACAGGCCATATTTAAACAAATAAATGTACTTAGTGTCCATTTATATTAAACTTAAGCTAACAAAGTAAGCGTACGCTCAGGACCCGATCCTTCTAAATAACCACCCCATCAATACAGTCTAAATAGTGTTTCAATTATGACTCATTAGAATATATTTGTCATTCATTATTCTCTATATTATTGAAACACTATCGAAATACTACGAAGACCCTATTGGCTTTAGTTATTTACCAGACTGACCATGACCGCTAAACATTATAGGTCTGGCAATAAAAATGAAATTAAAATATTTCCTTAAGAGCCTATATCTTATATAGCCTATATCTGCGACTTTTTGCAGCAATGCAAACGCGTGTTTGTCAAACGCGTGATAGTATAGTGAATTAGTGACACTTAGCAATTATCAAGCGTCCGTATTGATGCAACCGCACACCGCAACCGCACTGCAAAAGTTGCAGTTTGTACAGACTGTGTAACTTAAATTTTATATACAGATCTTATATTAAACTACATTATTTCTTTAAAACGTAATTGAAAAAGGGCTAATGATCTCCAAGCAGTGACCTACAGATATTTTTTCTTTTAATTCACTCCATGCCTGGTCAATTTTCTCGTCGATTGCTTTGTACTCTTTATTCTTTATAGTTTTTAAATTTAAATCGTCAGGTCTATTTTCAGTTGACAATATATCCAACTGATTTATGAAGGAAGACTGATGATGAGGAAAAATAACCCTGGCCAGTATTTCAAGAAATAGGTATGGGTTGACCGCGAAGATTGACAATAAAGGAATAAAACTTACAATTTTGAAACTGGTTGTGAAACTCAGTTGCAATGGCAGCAAAAGTATTCTTTGTAGGCAACTGGTTGCGTATAAAGAAAAAAAAATCTTCCTTCGCAACTAGTTGCCAAGAAAGAATAAAAAATCCTTTTTCACAACTGGTTGCGAAACTCAGTTGCCATGGCGGCCGAAAGGGATTAACCTTTCATTTCATCAACTATACAGAATGCAGTCAGCAAATGTATGGCTCACTCAGCTTGGCGATCGAGAGCTGGCAGTGTTACACTTAAGCCAACTTATCTGAAACACACAACTAAAACAAATGTAGGTACCGAGTTGGTCCCATCGATGCCCTTTTGCTTGTTTATCGGCGCTATCTTGAACTGCCCGCTTAAAGTGGACATTATGTATTTGCTGACTGCATTTAGTTTCATTAGTGAAACATGCCTTTATATAGAGGTATACACTACTACTTATACATTTATACTTGTCTTATTTCATTTATATAGTTATTACCGCACGACACAATTTCCTCGGACACGCATATAGATACAAGAAACACCCCGACCAGTAGCAAAATATCACGAACATGAGGCAGAACTTCGTCAGGATCAGAAGCTGCAAATTATACGTCACATAAACATACATATAGTATATAATTATAACGTTATACTTCTATTTCCTGAAGGGTTAGACAGGTCCAATAACACGCCCAAATTACGTCAGTAAGGTTTTAAATATCCACGTTAAAAAATGTGACATGACATAAAAATATCGAGTGAGTGTAGATATACGATACCTTGTGTGAATTACGTTTAAAAAATTTGCACGGCCTAGACCTAATACGGGCTAGCCTATTGCCATCAAGCAGGCTCAAAACCAGACTCCGGGCTGCTACTGAGAAATTCCTGATAGAAAACCCCAATAACAAATAACCAGGACTTCAAGCTCAGCAACAGCACTTGCCACAACTTCACCAACGAAGTAGTTGCAAATTATAATTAAACGGTATTTAATATTCTCCAACAGTTTAAGGTAACGCTAATCCTGCTATAGTATATATTATGTACTGTGGAATGATGCATCTTCGTACTATGTACGGGTATTAAATTGGACACCAAGCCTGTATTCAACGAGAATATTACTACTATACATATATTGGATGTGGGCTGAAATTGTTTATGTGAACAAGCATGACTTTGGGTGTGTAAAGTATGACACGAATTTTGTGTAAGTATAGACGGATGGTTTAATCCAGCTGTGTAATCAAATGACTACGTTTTAGAGAAAGCATGAAAGGGTACCTATTATAAGAAGAACACTCACAGTTGTATTCATACACCAATATTCTAAGAGCCTTCCCAAATCCATTTTTGCCATGACAACAGTTCAAAACATCCACCAAATCGTATTCCTAGAATTGCTTGGCCGCAATTTGCAGATCATGGAATAAGGTACCTCCTCTAGCTATCTATCTTTGTCAAACCCATAGTGGCATCCTGCTTCAATCAATGCTAAAGACAGCTCGCTTACTAGCCGACGCCGCTCGTACGGGCCGTAGAATATGAGATCTTTTAGGGAACTACCTGCTACTTACTTTATATTAGAATAACATAATTATGATACTAGCGTACATTTTTTACAACAAAACATTTTTAACTTATGTGGGTCCAAACTAAGACTTGCACATACCCCGTATCTGAACATTTAGTATTAAGTAAGTTTTATCATTGTAAAATAATATTTAGTAACAATATGTTTAATGTTTATAAAGGCGATAACTGCCTGTGTAACGATATAAATCGTGATTTGTGCACAAATAGAATAAGATCATTTGTAAACCACATGTAATAATAAAGACCTTGAAAAATCAAATCAATCAATACTAAAGATGTCACTTTAATAAATGTTAAACATGTATATAATTAATAGTTTTCCGGTACTTCCAATACTCCAACTTTAGTTTATTTATTTAATTATTTTATTAAAACTTTATGCACAAGTATAAAAAAACACTGTACAAAGGCGGGCTTAATGCCTTGGGCATTTTCTACCAGTCTACCTAAGGGTGATGCAGAGAGAAAACATAGTAGGTGCAGCATAACAAATGGTAATAAAACATTTACAAATAAAATATAACAATAAATACATATATAATATAACGATAAATACATACATAAACTATTAACAACAATTTAATTATGAGATGAATCTGCCAGCTTCTTAAGTAAGTGTTCCCGAGCTTTAACTTTAAATGTGAACCGACTGTTGGCCAACCTGACGTTCAGAGGGAGCGCATTCCAAAGGAAGACAGCCTGGACAAAGAAAAACGATTTGAGAAAACCAGAGCGGTGAGAAGAACAACGTAGAAGACGATTGTTGGAAGAACGAAGATTCTTACTGTGCGCAGAGCATAAATATTGAAAATGAGTAGTCACATAAGAAGGAGAAGTAGGCTTATTGAGAAAAGAAAATAGGGTAGTCAAAGCTCTCAACGCTCTGCGCTGTCGGATGGGCAACCATTTTAAAAGTGACCGATGTGCGGATACATGGTCATACTTACGAAGATTAAATACGAATCGAATGCAGATATTAAGAAGTCGGTCAAGTTTATTGAGGAGATCTGCATTCAGGTCGTAGTAGCACACATCACCATAGTCAATTATGGGGAAGATTAGGGACTGTACAAGCGTTACCTTAATGTGTGATGGGAGAATATTTTTAAGCCGATAGAGCGACCGCAACGTTCCGGTGACTCTCTTGCTCACAATCGCAACCTGCTTACGCCAGTCAAGGCAAGTGTCAACATGCAAACCCAGATCCTTGACGTCAGAGCTAAACGGAATGACTGTGCCGTCAAAGGTAACCGGGGGCACCGTTAAGCCATTCAGCCTTCTCAGGCTATGGGGGCTCCCTACAATAATAGCCTGGCACTTTGTTGGGTTAACCGCCACCACAACACGATCAGACCAATTTTTGACAATACGTAAATCCCGGTTTAGCTCCTCGATCGCACCGGATAAATTGTCAACACTTGCCTGACAGTAGAGCTGTAAGTCGTCAGCGTAAAGATGATACACACACTGAAGCTCGGTAGTTATGAGATCTATATATTTAGTTCAGTTCATGACTAACACTGGTATTCTCAGTCATGAACTGAACTTAAATCAGACTAATCACGCCTACATAGCTAGCTAGATGAAGTTCCTTATTCGAAGATCCGCCAATTGCGGCCACGAAATTCTAGGAATACGTTTTATTGGCTGTTTTAAACTGTTGTCATGGCAACAAAAGGTCAAATTAGTTCAAAAATGGATTTGAGAAGGCTCTTAGAATATGGGTGTCAGAGTCGGTAGTAGAATACAATTAAGTTTTTAACAGTTGATGTTATTACGACGGTTTATATTATATTACACTATTTTACTATGTTAGGTACCGATACATTTTATACCTTTCGAAAGGTCTATTTTAAGTTTATTTTTCTCTGTAGTAGTCCTAGTAGTAGCTATCGTGATTTTCACAACAGGGTCAGGATTTGTATCCGACTGATGGCTAATAGACTCGCCCCTATTTACACGATACCTTGACACAACTGAAGAAATGTGACGAATTTGCCTATACTTTAGAAAATCTATAAAAAATTAAGCGATATTCCACTATGCCTGTAAATAATACTCTTAGCGTACCTTAACATGGCTATCAAAATTCTCAGCCCATTTATTGATATAATCCCACAAATGCCACACTTGCAGTATCGGAAACAGCATGGCTATTTGACCAGCAATCGTTTCTCCTTGGGGGTCCAAAGTGTCCGTGAAGATAGAAACAGGGAAAACAGAAATAATGTCCAGGTAGAAACCAAAGGATGCCATTTTTATTTCTGCTATTTCTCTTACAGTTTCTTTTCTTACGTTCTGGAAAAAAAATTGAACATGAAAAACGAGGTAAACATATGTGAAACTGACTAGTCAGTTTCACATAATATGTGATACATATGAAAAAAAACGAGTGAAACATTATGTTTCCCTCGTTCTTTTTCATATGTATCGAACACAATCGTGGCTCCACGGTTGAGTTCGATTCTCAGGTTGGGCAAAGTGTTATTTGGCTTTTCAATCAGAAATTTCTCAGTAGCAGCCACGGAGCTTGGATTCGTGCCCGAGTGATGGCAATAGGCTCGCCCTCTATTACATGGGAGTAAAACATAATTGGTGAAATGTGGCTGTAATATTAGTTACCCTTCGTGCCGGGGCACACGATGCGTTGCGGCGTCGCACCGTAAAGATTTCGCCGTATCGGCGGACACACGGGCGGTGCAGCGCCGCAACGTTGTTATGTCGCAGCGGCACCGCCGGCGCCCCAGCAGCGTAAAACTAAACGTGCGTATGCTTTCCTTGTGACGCATAAACTGAGCGGTGCCGCCGCGACGTCGCAACGCATTCACCTCTCCCCACCTCGTCTCGACGGTTACAAGTCCGGTGCGGCGCCGCAGCGCACCGTGTGACATGCCACAGATATTTCTATGTAAGACGACGCAGCGACATCGCTCCGGCGCCGCGCCGCTGCCGCAACGCATCGTGTGCCCGGGCCCTTCGGGGATTACAGGCGTGATGTTATGCTGTGTGGTTAACTACGCTTTTTGCTGAACGTTAGTTTCCAACACACATCACGGAAAGTCGGAAAGGCTACGTCGGCCACTGCTAGAGGTGTCGTTCTTACCAATTTTCATACAAATAACCCTCACCGTTAATTCACACTGCCAAACAAATCTATAGCAAATGGCATAATGTGTACGTATGTAGTACCTACACACGACTCGAGTAGAACACGTGGAGCTCGTGGCTCAATATTAACAGCCCCATAGGTTGATCTTCAAGGTGAATCCGTACTTGCCGAGGTTGGTCGTGGATGGGTGACCATCATTACATACCAAGTTCCCCCCGTGCCCCGGAAAGCACGTTAAGCCGTTGGTCCCGGCTGTCATTTGTAGATCTTTAACAGCCGTTACGAGTAGTCAGCCGAAAGTCTGACATCCAGTCTTACCAAGGGGTATCGTATCACCTGGTTACTGGGTTGTGGAGGTCAGATAGGCAGTCGCTTCATGTAAAATACTGATATTGAGCTGCATCCGGTTAGACTGGAAGCCGACCCCAACAAAGTTTGGGAAAAAGCACACACAGACAGATGATGATGTAGTAGGTTCACACGACGGCGACATATCAAGCTATACATTTCCATTATTACATGGTATCGCTTTGTATAGATTCCCATTTACTGGTTTTATATATCTTGATTGGTCGCCGTGCGTACGTACGGCGCCACGAGTTTTATATACACGCTGCCGATAATTCCGTGCTCTGAGCTTTCCTTGAACCTGTAGAATCGATTAATTAATGCTTCAAATGCAGCATTATGGCTTAGCAGCAACTAACAGCAACGATTAGCTGCCAACTCTCCAATTCTGATGCAATGCAATACGCAAGACATTATACTGTCAAGGCACAATTACGTATTTAGTAAATTGGCTCACTGTATTACATGGTCTATTTACATCGAGAGTATACAAAACAACTTTTTTTTAATTACTGTAACAAGGATTTTTTTAAATAGAATTGTCCTAATTATGTGGATTACGGTAATAATAATTCGTCTAGATAGCGAAAACTGGGCATAAGTATTTATAATAATTTACCCAAAGCATTCATTTAATTGGTATTTTTAAAAGGAAGCTAAAAGATTTCCTGATTAAAAAGGCATATTACTCAATACAGGAATATCTTGAAGAAAAATAATTATGTGACATTAGAATGATTGTGATACTTAATAAAATGACATATATTATTATAAATTATAAGAATATGAAAAGTATGATATAATATAAAATATATGAATAGTGATAATTTAAGATAATGTAATATTGAGTGTATTTTTTTATATTTAAAAACCATTTAAATTGCAATGCCCTAACAGGCAATCAAGTTATATGAACCTACCTATTGTCAACATCTTCAAGACTACACTTAGTTCGCAATAAAGAATTCGAATTTCAATAGCAGTCGTGTCGGCGCGATGCTTTTTGATAACATGCGTAACTATCCATCCTCCTGCGAAGGTGTGGTCCTAACGCAATTTACATTAGAGCACACGTTTAACGACCTAGCCACGCTGCGGTTGCGGTCTCGTTTGTAGACAGCCTAACCCTTCCCATTACACTCCAGCAAAGCCATAGCAATACGTCATCGTTTACACCAATTGTGAATCAAACCTCACGTTGTCATTAATTGATTTGAATTAACCGTAGTACACGCGCCAAAAGCTCCCTTTGTACCGTTCGATCCAATCAAGCAGGCTCTTTGTGTGCCACAATAATAACTACAATAGCGAACGGGGCCTTTATTTGCTACAGTTTATAGGGTCTGTAAGTAAGTATTTACCTGGTTGTACCTAAAACTTGTTATTTGTTCTTATTGTTTTCCGTATTAGGGTCAGAGTGAATGGAATAGGATTCGTTATTTAGTTTTTCGGTGATTGTGATTTAGGTCTAGTTTATTTATTAATATTAGACCTAGAGTACAAATCATGAAGTAATGTAAAGAAATAAAAATGTTCATCGTTAATATTATGTTTTTAATTTAAAGATATCGCAACTCCGGCCCCTAAGACTGCCCTCGCGTCCGGCCCTAGGCACAGCCTAGTTAAGGGACCACTGTTTTCTAATTTTGTCAAAATAAAACTTGTTACCGATATCCTTAATTATGTTAGACTTAGAAAATGACTGTTACATGGTTTTATAAATTTATTCTTATTCTTAATTTAAAATAAATGTACTAGCAACCCACCTCGGCTGTACACGGGTAGCAGAGAATACCTTTTGTTTACATATAACGTTAACAGAGTTTAAGATCTTTGAAGAGGACTAATTCCGTAACACATTGTTTCCATATAATTCTATTGGTTTAATCTCATAATATCAACACCCAAAACTGAAAAAAAAAACTATTTATTGACCACACAAATATGTGATATTATTTATCTTGGATTTATTTGTAAAAGTATTTCTTTCCAATTACATGAACAGGAACATGACATGACATTTTCTCCAACGTATCGATAGTGCGACTTCTAGGCGTAGTTTTCCCTTCAATAAAATTGACAAATAAATAGAAAAAAATACATTTCCTAGAATTTTGAGTTTCAGTGTAACACGCACGCGTGCTTTAAGACATTTAACGTGTTCACTATGTAGCCTGCGGGCATCTCCAATGTACGCGTAGGCTTAACCGCCAATAACAACATATGAACTACATTTTCATATACCAAACATTTTCCAAGAATTTATTTTTGTGTATGTCAGAAGGGAAATGATAGTGCTCCTTTTGAAGTTTTGTAAAAGGGGTTCGTGGCTGTAATTTTTGACAGATTTATTCTTTTATTGTGAGGATTATAATTTTGTTTTTTTTTTTTTTGTATTAAAGTTCCAAAGTGAAATGCCACCCGAGGGTGATGAGCTTATTTTACTTTGGTCTACTTAATAATTATCTCAGTTTAAAACAAATGTTTAATGTTGATACTGTTACTCGATACCTACAGAACATCTTTAATACATTATTTTATATTTTTTTATTAAATTAGTCAAAGATGGCAGGAGTAAGTGTGATAATGTTTATAATATTTTTTAAAACCTTTGGTGAGTTAATTTAAAAGTGGTAAATATAAGACCTGAACTTAATGGGTAGTATTTTCTTAAACTCATTAAGAAACAACTCACACGGCAGTCTAAGCCACTGGATTTAGAGGCAAGAAGTAGGTATTGTACAAGAGTTATAAGGCAACGAAAATGTGTTTGGTCACAAAGAATTTTAGAAAATACGGATGTATTTTAAACGAGTGAAATATGAAAATCTGTATAGCAGTTCGTCATTTTTGCCGACGGAAAATAAATCCATGAAGCGTACAGTTCATACCCGTACGTACCCTCATTGTTATAACACTAAGTACTCCAAACTTACTTTTTGAAAGGTAGCAGTAGTGAGTTGCATATAGATGTTGAGCAGCAGCCCGGTGACCATGATCGTAGTGAGAACCTTCTCGGTGTCCGTATGATGGTTCTGTAGCGCGGAGTACGGGACCATGAAGCAAATGTACAAGACTATGATGAAGTGGACTATTTCGAACATGCGCGTCTGAAATGGTTGGCTCAGATTAGAATTAATGACACATTCTCAGGTCGGGCACAGTGTTATTAAATTTTTTCATCAGGAAATTTTAAGTCAGCCTCGGAGTTTGGTTTGGCAATAGAAGAAATGTGGGTGCACTGTTAGGGATACCTCTGCCTCTGCCTAACCCTTCGGGATACCAGACGTGATGTTATGACAGTGCGTGAAGCAGACACTACCCCTGTTATCGGAGACGGGTTCCAGTGAACCGTCACTTTTGGGGTGAGTGGACATTGTAAATGAGCCAACTGCCCGTGCCCCAGACAGAAGCGATGAGGAGAAACGCCATTGATTTCCATACGTAAAAATGGGTTAGTTAAAATCATGGTTAAATAACAGTAGCACCAATGCAGTGAACTTCAATTCTTCTAAGCAGCATATGCTTTAGTTATCAACAGAGTACTCTTGTTTCCATCCTTTTTCTAATGCTAAGTTTTGCAAGACAGCGACAAATACAACATTTGCTTGAGTGTTTGTCAACGATACACCAATCCGATCGTCATCATTAAAAATATACTAATGGACAAATTATACCTAAAATACGTAAGAAATATTACGAGTAATACTTTTTTTTGTGTTTAGAACAATAACATAGCTTGAAGGCGTTTATTTATTCCCCACAATGTCGATATATATTATATATACTCCAGTGTGCAGTTGCAATACACCCATACACAGTACAGTTTACCCAGATACCTCATACCCGCTTACATTCTCCAGGAACTTAGCTTAGCCTAACTAAACCAACAACATAATTAAAGCGTTTACTTACAAATTCGGTGTCAGGCATCAGTATCCAAGGGAAGTTAGATCTCAGACAAATATGAGGTGCATCTATCGTGGTCACGTTGCTGGACATTTGATATAGCTCCAGGAACTCTGTCGTGAACTTTGGCTGGCGTTCGTTGTTCTCGTCTAGGAAAGTTTACTAACGCTATGTAAGTATGCTACGAAGGGGCTACGGCGTAGGTGAGTGCTACGAGTAATTACCTACACCATAAGTGTAATTTTCAAAGATTGGCCATTTAAGTGCAAACTAACAATTTATGTGTTTTAAGTGCAAACTAACAATGTATGATGTCCGAAATAAAATTATTTTATTTTATAAACGTCATTTATGTACGCCATAAAAGGCCAATTTTTAAAAACGAATATCAATACTATTAAAATGACTTTTGTTGTAAGTTGTTCCAAAACTTTATTTTTATATTCCGGGGCCTACTCTTGTCCATGACCTCGCGTCATCATTGTGACCAATGGAATAGATTTAGGATTGAACGAACTACTAAATATATTATTCTACTATTTCTTTTTATTGCACTTAAAAAAAACGACTTAACAAGAAATGATAAGTAAATCTAGACGTTCACAGATACCGTAGAACACTACAATCATTGCCGTACAAATTAAAAACTTTAACTTTGAAAAACCAAAGATCTCAGTTCGTAAAACATCGAAAAAGAAATTCTATTACCTCTGTAATACATGTGAGAGTCATCCACAAAAGTGGGATCTTCTTCCTCGACCCCTGCCAACTTGTCTTTAAGGACTTTCATGGGCCGGTAACGGGTGCGAATTAGTCTCGAGTCTCCTTTATCGTATCTCTCTATTGCTTCCTAGAGAAATGTTTAAGTGAAGTTATTGAGTGTGTTTTTCATAGATTCATTAATAAACTCAACCCTTTTCCCGTGGGGGTAGGGTAGTATAGGCAAACACTACAAATCGCTATGATGTACTTTTTGGTAGGCTTGTATTGTTGACTATAGTTAGGCTTAGGTTGTAAGAAAACTGGTGTAAAAGTTTTTCATAAACATACAAAAAACTATTTTTTTGTATAATATTCAACAAAGGTCACATTTAATTGGCAAGTGAAACTCCGTAGACTTGTTGGGTAAATATGTACATAGATTATTAACTAAACCTCATAGAACAAAAATGTAACTCTTACTTGAAGACTTGCCGCAAGTATGTAGTTCGGGGTCGTAGAACCCAAAGAAATTAAAAACCTTTTTTTTTAGTTCTATCATATCTAGATATCAAACACGTCTGCAAGTTTGGCTAAGTAATGTATTTTTTACCTCATAATATATAATAAGTAATAATTCAAATGATGCTATTAGTCTTAATAAAACCTAAAATCTTAATGAAAATAAAATACGAATAACAGTTACTATTTAAATAAACCTTAATCAAAATAAATTATTCTGTCTTAAAATGGTTACAAAGATTTGTTTTATATTTTACAAGCTGTCCGGCGCAACTTCGTTTGCGTCACATTTTCCCCATTTTCGCAACATTTTTCGTTGCTGCTGCACTCTTATTGGTCGTAGCGTGATGTTATATAGCCTATAGCCTTCCTCGATAAATGGGCTATCTAACATTGAAATAATTTTTCAAATCGTAGTACTTTCGGAGCCTATTCAATGCAAACAAACAAACAAACAATCAAATCTTTCCTCTTTATAATATTAGTTTAGATGAAACTATTTAAATCTAAAAAACAGACATTAATAAAAATATCAGTCATCATACTTTATTTTAATGGAAAAAAAATGTTTAATATTAAATCGTAATATTCATAATGTTGAAGTTACAACTAGTTTATTATTCTAAGGGGAGGCAGGTGAGCGGACTGAACAAACTGGCGGCTGAAACTAAAACCTACGACTGAAACATTGAACATTGTAAACTGTTTAAAATGACGCAGATTTCGAAATAAGTTGGTTGTTTCGTAATTTTATGCTGGAGGGCTCTTTAATTTATTTAAACTTTAATGTTTGTAAGAAGGTATAACCCACTATGTCATTCATTATTCTTATTTCTGACTGGCTGTTGCCCGCGACCGTCGCCCACGTGAAATTATTATAAAAATATTACTTCTATCTGATTTTATTAACAATTTGAAGGGTTTGAATTATTTGCACGGAACCCTAATTCTTTTTTCAAATAAAAGTAGCATCAGTTACTCCTTGTAACATCAACTATCTGCCAGTAAAATTCCCGTCAAAATCGGTTCAGCCATTTTGAAAATTAGCCAAGAAAACAGACAGACAGACTGAGCAGTTTCGGAGCAGTCTGCTTGACCCACGAGACCCCTCTCCCCCTCCCCCCTAGACATGGCACTGCGAGTACAAAGGTACTTCTTTGTAGTTACAGATCATCAATGCTAAAGATAAGAATCCCTCCGAAATATGTAAAGATTGTAGCTATAGGCTATCTGTAGGTTGTGCCTGCCCCCATTGGAAAAAGACAAAGGCTTATCGTGATTATACAATATGTATCAGAAAGCATGTGTGTAGCATGTAGGTCAATTAACAATTGAAGTTTTTACGGGGCAGCTGATTATTTTGTAGCGATTACGATGTCTCGATGTGGTCTCCCGGAGAAAGACGTTCCGTTTGATGATCTATACTGTACCCTTAAATACGACCATACATTTCTGATACATGCTCTATTATTTTGTTATTCATCACAAACATAGTCTACAATTTTCTTTACCTGTCTTATCTTTGAACTTTGTAGTCTATGTCTTATTTTGCTTCGTATCAATTCAAACATGGTAGGATGCTCTGCAATAGCTCGCATGAAATCCGTCCTTCGTAAAACCTGTAGCATTATTTCTTTTTAGATGTAAAATGATTGCGATAGTACTTAGTAAGGTAAACATTTAGGGGGATGAAAAACAACCGCAATACAAAAGGCAGGATCTTCCGACCAGACGGGTGTTATGTCTGGTGGGTTACTGGCCGGATTTTTCTATATAATCTTAAGTCGCATATAACTTTAACTACGCGATTTTGGATTTTGGTATTTAGTTCTTCAGTCGTGTGACACGACTGAAGGACTAACTATCAAAATGGCGCTGTAGTACTTTTTGCACAATGTTGCTGTAGTACTGTGTGTAGTGCCACGACAAAGACAACCACCAGAAATTATTTGTAAAAATCTCCACCTATTTTCAACTCAGGGGGAGAATCACATAGAATATTGGAAAAACTGACAGAGGCATTAACATAAAAAACCGGCCAAGTGCGAGTCTTACTCGCACACAGGGTTCCATAGCCCAAACAAATATTAAAACAATATTTTGAACTGTCATTCATTAGTTAGTAGTATTAGTTAGTAAACTTCCACTCAACCGCAAAACTAAATTTGTTTTTCTTAGTATGTTAATGAAAAACAAAGTTACTGCTGCAGTTTGATGAAAAAGTTCCATATCTCAAAAACCAAACATCATATCTTAGGGCTCATTTACGCACACGCGGCGCGTCGGGCGGGGCGGTGCCATAGGCGTTGCGCGGCGCGTCGGGCGTTTTTGCCGTTTACGGAGACGCGGCGACCGCTTGAAGCCCAACGTGGGACCATTTGCTTGTATTCGATTTGTTATGTCAAATGTACAATACAAGCCTAAGGCAGTGCCCGGGTTCGATTCCAATACGCAACAAATTTACAATCCTACCCTACCTACCTACCCTACCCTACCTACCCTACCCTACCTACCTACCTACCTACCATACCCTACCTACCTACCCTACCCTACCTACCTACCTACCCTACCCTACCTACCTACCCTACCCTACCTACCTACCCTACCTACCTACCCTACCCTACCTACCTACCCTACCCTACCTACCTACCCTACCCTACCTACCTACCTACCTACCCTACCTACCTACACTACCTACCTACCCTACCTACCTACCCTACCCTACCTACCTACCCTACCCTACTATGCTATAAACCTCACGGAGCCCGAGACCTTTCCAACCAATGCAAAACCGTGGAAATCGGTTCGTGCGTTCTGGAGTTATAGCGTCAGGAAGGAAAATTATAAATGCGACATTAAAATAAAACAAGTACTTAATACCTAGTTACAAAAAGTAATATTTTATAGCAAAAAAAAAAAGACAAAAAAAAAATTCTTACATACAAAGATTTGATCCTGCAACATTGTGATTTGCAGTCCCGCCGCAACAGTACCAAACTAAGCATTACGATGACATTTAGTTTAAAATAGACGTTTTAATCTAATGCATGATTTGACAATTGTCAGTTTTCAAATATTTGAAGAATATGGTCCCACGGTGGGCTGCAAGCGGGCAACGCGGCGTCCGCCGCCGCGTTATGTCAAACGCTCAAACTCAAGGAAATGGTCCCACGGTGGGCTGCAAGCGGGCGACGCCGCGTGCACCGCGGCGTTATGTCAAACGCTCAAATACAAGGAAATGGTCCCACGGTGGGCTGCAAGCGTGCACCGCGGCGTTTGGACAGTACAAGCTAATGTTAGTGCCCGAGTTCGATTCCCATACGCAACATATTTAAAATGTCCTAGTTTCACCCAAAAAATATCATTTTGTTTTTATTTTAATTTTTTTGGTGAGTTTTTTCGTAAATTCTGGGCATTTTTTACTTATTATTTACGAGTACTGTTTTTTGAATGGTTCAAAAACTAAAAGTATAGGTATTATTAAACTAGGTATTTTATAATGATTTGAAAATCATACATAATGCATTAAAGTAATACCTAGTTACAAAAAGTAATATTTTACAGCAAAAAAAAACACAAAATAAACACAAAAATAAAAATCTGACATACTAGGATTTGATCCTGGAACATGTGAATCGCAGTCCGGCCGCTATACCACCAGTCTAGGTAATCCTCTGACAATTCGACGAAAATAGACGTTCAATTCTAATGCATGATATGACGGTTGTCAGTTTTCAAACATTTTTGAAGAATATGGTCCCACGGTGGGCTGCAAGCGGGCGACGCCGCGTGCACCGCGGCGTTATGTCAAACGCTCAAACACAAAGAAATGGTCCCACGGTGGGCTGCAAGCGGGCGACGCGGCGTTCGACGCCGCGTGCACCGCGGCGTTTGGACAGTACAAGCAAATGTTAGTGCCCGGGTTCGATTCCCATACGCAACAAATTTAAAATGTCCTAGTTTCACCCAAAAATTGTCATTTTGTTTTTATTTTAAATTTTTGGTGATATTTTTCGTAAATTCTGGGCAATTTTTACTTATTATTTACGAGTACTGTTTTTTGAATGGTTCAAAAACTAAATGTATAGGTTTGATTAAACTCGATATTTTATAATGATTTGAAAATCATACATAATGCATCAAAATAAAACAGTTATGGGTACCTAGTTACAAAAAGTAATATTTTACAGCAAAAAAAAAACACAAAATAAACACAAAAAGAAAAATCTTACATACAAAGATTTGATCCTACAACAAATAATTCACAATCCAACCGCAATACCACCAGGCTAGATACTCCTCTGACGCAATGATTAAAATAGACGTTCTATTCTAATGCATGATATGACTGTTGTCAGTTTTCAAACATTTTTGAAGAATATGGTCCCACGGTGGGCTGCAAGCGGAAAACGCGGCGTCCGCCGCCGCGTTATGTCAAACGCTCAAATACAAGGAAATGGTCCCACGTTGGGCTGCAAGCGTGCGCCGCGGCGGTCGACGCCGCGTGCACCGCGGCGTTTTGTCACACGCTTAAATACAAGGAAATGGTCCCACGTTGGGCTGCAAGCGTGCGCCGCGGCGTCATGTCCATTTTTTTTTTATATTGGGTTTTGTGAAAGCGATTATTCCAATAGATTATTTTTGTAAATTTCGATCAACTCGAGTATTAAATTAAGGAATTAAGAAATCCAAAGATGAAAATTAAAATGAATTTGTTTTAAGAGTACGGGCGTACGAGCGTTTACAATACATTTTAATTATATTCTTTTTTTAAGCTTTTATATTATTAATGTTAATTGTTTTTCGTACATTCTGACGCACCGATTTTTTTTCCATATTTAAATTTAAATTAGGAATTCGTTCGCTGTTCTAATTTATATTGTATTTATTGTGAATTTTGTTTAAACTATCCGAAGGTTAGTAGAATGGCCAGGATCTCAGTAAGATTATGAAAAAAAAGAATTCTGTAGTTTGATTATTGTTAGGAGGTGTTGTTATATTTATTTATGGCCATGAGGTTAAAATGGTTCTTTGATATTCACTGTTTAATTATTTTTTCTATGAGCCTGCTCTGTCCCACATCTGGGCTTGCCATATCTTTCGAATTTTGTTTATCTTTTCCCTTCGACTAAGTAATACTTTTTGATACTTATAAAGCTTGGTTTAGGAATAGCAACCCAAAAAACTATGAAACCAATGTTTTAACAAAACTACATAATATATGAGTAATACTCTTGCCCTGAGTGTTCTGGTTCATAACTGTGCCGGGCTGTTCACGGCTACACTCAAGTGACTCGACCCACGCCACGGCCTATCATCGAAAACCTTTTTTAAACTGGATAGTTACATTTGTTTATTGTTTCAACCGCTTTGAAACAATAACCTATCGTTCCTTGAAGAAAAGGCTTATGAATTGCCGATTTTCAACCATCATCATAATCATCTCTGTTGGCCTAGCCTTTTCCCAACTGTGTCGGGGTCACCTTCCAGTCTACCCGGATGCAGCTGCATACCCATATTTGAAATGAAGCGACCTTTGACTGCCTATATGACCTCCACAACCCAGTTAACCGTTGAGGAGTTCCCTCGTGAGAAGATGATCCTGGCTGCAGGATGAGATCATGATAGAATTCATGTTTATCCATCAGATATGAACTTCTATACAAATTTTCGTGTCTGTGCTATTAACCTTTGAGGAGTTCTCTCGTGAGGAGACGATCCAGGCTGCAGGATTAAGTTATGTCTCTCATAAGAATATATTGTGCTTAAAACCAAAGATGTGAGCAAAATTTCAGCTCAATCGGTCATCGGCAAATGGTTCTAATTTAGCTTCCAAGAATGTACCCGAACAAACAGATACATACATTGCAAGTTAAATAAAAGCTTGTAAAAATTGACCAATTTACGAAAAAAATATCACTATAAAATTTAAAATAAAAACAAAATGATTATGTAGGAATATTGTGGATAAATCCTACCTTGTCGTCGTCGATACTTCTATGCAGGTGTGAACTGGGGCGACGAAATGAAAGTCTTCAGGTAAATGTTGTAGTCAGCTTATAATGTCTTCCAAGCACATATACACCAATATTAAAAGCACAAGAAGTATGAAGGAGTTAAGAGCACAGATCGGCAGAGAGATACATAAGCAGTCTATAAAGTTTACAAGCACAGAAGTGAGTTTAGGATAGCACGGTAAGTTCCGACCGGACTTCGTCAGAATCTAAATCACTATTAAGCATGAACTGTAAGCGGGTACAAGCAGAGCGGTAAGCAGTTTAATCAGCGTGCGCTTCGCGTCGAGAACAGATCAGGACTGGTGAGGGGGCGCGCGGTGCGCGCGCGCCGAGCGGCCGGCGAGCGTCAAAACCGGTTCTGAGGAGGTGCGTTCCCACTGAGCCCGACCGGTGATGTTTCGACACATATTAGAAATACGATGAATTATTTAAATTAGTGTGACTGAGATTTTGATAAATACGTAAATAAGTATGTGTGTGTATAAGTGTATATATGCATATGTATGTAATTATAAAATTTGTTTATGCCGCTACATCACTCCCCCCTAGAGACCTGATTAGGGGCGATAATAATCCGGGAATCTTACCACGCGTCCTGAACGAGTTGTCCTGGTGGTGTCACGTGTCCCATGATTAGAATTAATTGGAGTAGGCGATACGTGGCCGTTTGTTTCACTTCCTTTTTCGGCAAGTATATATGCTGGTTTGAGGCGATCGATGGTGACTGTGACAACTTTGCCTTTTACCATCAGTTTGAAAACCTTGTCGCCTCGTTCTGTAATTTTATGTGGCCCTGTGTATGCTGGGGTTAAGGAACTATGTGATGCGTCTTCTCTAAGAAATGCGTAGTCGCATGTACTTAGGTCTTGGTATACAACCCTAATGGTATATACCTAATGGTGCTGACACATGTCGACTTACCTTGGCTCGTTGACATGAGACGCAAGATCTGGTCCACTCCCGGCAGTCTTTTCTGACCCCTGGCCAAACGAACCGTTCCGCAACTAGTTTTGCGGTTGCGTTTGCGCCAGGATGACTTAAAGAATGTAGGCTGTCAAACACTTGTTTTCGTAAGGCCCGTGGTATGAAAGGCCTGGCAGTTGACGTACTGTTATCACAGTACACGCTTACGTCACTCCCTAGTACTTTAATTTTTTCTAGCCTAAGTGATGACGTTGAATTGAGGAATCCCGACAGCTCCCTGTCTAACTCTTGAGCCTTAGCAAGAGTTTCATGAGCTACAGGTTCCTGCAGTTCATCTATCCGCGATAAGCTATCTGCTACCACATTATCCTTTCCGGAAATGTGGCGGATATCGGTCGTGAACTGCGATATGAAGTCCAGATATCTATACTGACGTGGCGAGCAGTTATTTTTCCTTTCATGGAAAGCAAAACTGATTGGTTTGTGGTCAGTATAGATGGTAAAATTTCTTGCTTCGAGCATATGTCGAAAATGTCTTACCGCTTCATAGATTGCCAACAATTCTCGGTCATAGGGAGAGTATTTTTGTTGTGCATTGTTTAATTTTCGTGAGAAAAATGCGAGTGGTTGCCAGTGGCCACCTTTGTGTTGTTGCAACACGGCACCCATGGCTAAATCCGATGCGTCCGTCACTAGTCCCATTTTGGCCTTGCAATCTGGATGGGCTAATAGGGTTGCGTTTGACAGGCTTTCTTTGCAGTGTTCCAGAGCTTCAAGAGCGTCTCCTGCTAAGTTGACTGGAGTTGATCCTTTTACTGATCCTGAGAGCAAAGTGTTGAGTGGGGCTTGTATTCGGGCGGCTTCGGGCACGAAACGTCTATAAAAGTTCATCATGCCCAAAAACCTTCTAAGCTCCCGTATATTTTTTGGTGCTGGGTAATCTCGAATGACTTGTACTTTTTCTGGTAAGGGTCTTGTTCCTTTCTGTGATATGGTGTATCCCAAGAAGTTTACTTCTCGAACTCCAAAAACGCATTTTGCGTTATTTATCACCATACCATACGCTTTCATTCTGGTGAATAACTGTCTCAGGTGTTCCTTGTGGAGGGTTTCATCTTTACTGTACACTAAGAAATCATCGAGATACGCATAGCAAAAATCAAGGCCGCGCGTCATTTCGTCTACAAACCGCTGGAATGTCTGACCCGCGTTCCTTAGACCAAAAGTCATATACGGAAATTCAAACATTCCAAACGGTGTAGTGATTGCGGTCTTAGGTATATCATCTGGGTTAACGGGGATCTGGTTATACGCTTTAACCAGGTCTATTTTCGAGAATATAGAACATCCTGAAATGCTGTGCGCGAAATCCTGTATGTGTCTGATGGGATAACAATCTGGTATAGTGCGGGCGTTGAGTCTTCTATAATCGCCACAGGGCCGCCAGCCATTGTCTTTTTTTGGGGCTAAGTGTAACGGGGACGCCCATGGGCTTTCCGAAGGCCGTGCCGTCCCGTTGGCTAACATTTCCTCGAATTCTTGCTTAGCGGTTCTAAGCTTATCTGGGGCTAGGCGGCGGGGAGTGCATGACAGCGGAGGGCCGGGTGTGGTGCGTATATGATGGACTGTGTTATGAACAATGTCACGGTAGGTACCGGGTGGCTTAGTGATCTCCGGGAATTCCTCGAGCAATTTATGATACGCGGTTTCGCCAGTCATGACCTTTACAGAGTGTATGCTATCTAATGTATGATCTAATGAAACTATCGTTGAACAAGTTGTAATATTATCTACTAAACGCTGATTACGGCAATCGACTGCAAGATTATAAAACGAGAGAAAATCTACTCCGATTATCGGTTTAGTTACATCGGCTACAACAAAATTCCACCCGAAGTCCCTTCGAAGCCCTAAGTTTAAATTAAAATGCTGATACCCGTAAGTTGAGATAGACGTCCCGTTGGCTGCGAAGAGTTGGTAGTTGGCGCTGGCACGTCGTACACGTAGCATGGTCCGAGGGAATACGCAGAGGTCGCTACCAGTATCGACCAGGAACTGTACTTTAGTTCTCCTGTCGGTAACAAAAAGGCGACCGGAGCTAGGGCAGTCGTTGGTCGCCATTAGCGACGGCCCGTCGAGTTTTCCGCCTTGTAATCACAAGGGAGAATGCATGTCTTCGCTTTGCTGCCGAACTTGAAATGGTACCAGCATACTGGGAATTTCTTGTAGTTCGAGTCTGAACGTTTGGATGTTGAACGGGTGTGTCTCGGTCCTCGCTCTCTGGGACGTGATTGTCGATTCCCGCTGGTGAGCGCGTTTACTTCTTTCCGGAGCTCCACAAGTTCTTTTGCTAACACTTCTAGGACTTGAGGGTTCGCACTAGTTGAAGCGACGCAGGCTGAAGGGGTCATTATGTCCTTGATTCTGTCTGCTATGTCCGCTAAAGCTTCCAGAGATAGGGAAGTCTGTGCCGCCATTACAGTTTGAATGTTTTCTGGCAGGCGATTGGTCCAAATGGATTTGATGAAGTCCTCTGGGACCTCGGATCCTGCAAGACTCTGAAGGTGCCTTAGAAATTGCGAGGGCTTGCGGTCGCCAAGCTCCTCGTGGATCAACAGCTGGTTTACCTTCTTTTCGTGGGATGTACTGAGTCGCTTTATGAGTTCGCCTTTAAGCTTCTGGTATTTATCCGTCGCTGGTGGATTCACAATTATGTCTTTCACCTCTTTTGCGTACTGCGGTTCCAATTGTCCGATGACGTAATGAAATTTCGTCGTATCCGAAGTAATATTCGCTATTGAAAATTGCCCCTCTACTTGTGCGAACCATATTTCTGGTTCATCAGGCCAGAAGGGTGGTATGCGAACAGCTACCCGACAAATTTCTGTCGTTACATCCGATGAGACAGTGGAAACGCGCATTTCGGTTCGTTCGGTAGATGACTTGCGACTTGCTGGTTTACCGTCCGCCATGTTTGCAATATATTCGTCTTATTAGCGATCTGCGGTATTGTAAGTTTTGCTGTTCTTATTCGGGGTCACCAATGTAGGAATATTGTGGATAAATCCTACCTTGTCGTCGTCGATACTTCTATGCAGGTGTGAACTGGGGCGACGAAATGAAAGTCTTCAGGTAAATGTTGTAGTCAGCTTATAATGTCTTCCAAGCACATATACACCAATATTAAAAGCACAAGAAGTATGAAGGAGTTAAGAGCACAGATCGGCAGAGAGATACATAAGCAGTCTATAAAGTTTACAAGCACAGAAGTGAGTTTAGGATAGCACGGTAAGTTCCGACCGGACTTCGTCAGAATCTAAATCACTATTAAGCATGAACTGTAAGCGGGTACAAGCAGAGCGGTAAGCAGTTTAATCAGCGTGCGCTTCGCGTCGAGAACAGATCAGGACTGGTGAGGGGGCGCGCGGTGCGCGCGCGCCGAGCGGCCGGCGAGCGTCAAAACCGGTTCTGAGGAGGTGCGTTCCCACTGAGCCCGACCGGTGATGTTTCGACACATATTAGAAATACGATGAATTATTTAAATTAGTGTGACTGAGATTTTGATAAATACGTAAATAAGTATGTGTGTGTATAAGTGTATATATGCATATGTATGTAATTATAAAATTTGTTTATGCCGCTACAATTATTTTCGGATAAAACTACGACGTTGCAAATTTGTTCCGTGTGGGAATCGAACTCGGGCACTGCCGTATACTTGTATCTGTCAGAGTGACATAACGCCGCGTCGGCCGCCTACATCTCAAGCAAACGGGCGTCAAACCGCTCCTCCGTAAACGCTCTCATACATCGCCATATGTTTGAATTTAAAGCGGGCCGCCCCGCGCACCGCCCCGCCCGACGCGCCGCGTGTGCGTAAATGAGCCCTTATTGAAACCAATTTTCGTTGATAGTTTTTTTTACGTTATACAATCCTAGATATTTTCAGAATTTTCCTCCTCTTACTTTAGAAATTAGAGGGGACACACATTTTACCACTTTGGAAGTGGCTCTAGCGCAAACTATTCAGTTTAGAAAAAAATGATATTAGAAACCTCATTTATATCATCATATCATATCATATCATTTTTAAAGACCTATCCATAGATACCCCACACGTGCGGGTTTAATGAAAAAAAAAAACTGGTTTTCAGTTCTATGTATGGGACCCCCCAAAATTTATTGTTTTTTTTTCTATTTTTGTAAATCTTAATGCGGTTCACAGAATACATCTACTTACCAAGTTTCACCACCATAGTTCTTATAGTTTCGGAAAAAAGTGGCTGTGACATACGGACGGACAGACAGACAGACAGACATGACGAATCTATAAGGGTTCCGTTTTTTGCCATTCGGCTACGAAACCCTAAAAACCTCGCAATGACACAATTCCCAAAGCTTCAAAATTAAATGAACAGGTATATGGACACTGACCTGCAACTCAACGTAAGTAGCTGCCTTCACAGTTACTTTGGACGGAATCGAGTAGAAGAGGCTTAACTCGCCAAGTACCTGGAAACAAAATTACCGCTTGTCTCACCAACTTACTGAGGGAGCACCTTCATTAGTGACCGGACGATGTACTTAGGAAACAACTTTTAAAGAACTTCAGTAGAATCGAGACTTACAGCCTCTTCACACAGTGTAACGTCTTTTTTATCGTTGAATTCAGCATCCCTAGTAAATTTATCTCTGTGTACATGGCAGTTTTTATAGAATATTTGGATAATATAATGCGTTCAAAAACTATTTAGTACCTAAATAAGCTATTAAACTACTAAACGACGACCATTATTGGCAATATTTATTAATTATGTATAAGAGCGTTTACGCCTTACTGTCTTTCATACAAACTTTCAAATCCTTATTTTCCGAAATGACTGAACCGATTTTAATGAAACTTCATACGCATAAGCAGGAGATATCTTTATAAAAAAAAGATAATTGATAATTTCTGTTTCTGTAGATTTATAATCGGTCTAATTTAGCTGTAACACTATTTTTCGAATCGGTTCAGTCATTTCGGAAAGTAAGGACTTGAACGTTTGTAAGAAATGTCGTAAGGCGTAAATGCTTTTAATGCACATTTATAAAAGCAATAGCCGTAACAAATATTCATAAAGTTCATTATCACTACTGGCACTCGTAGCAGGAAGTCATACCATTACTTTAACAAATACATTCGCAAATAATTACGGTAGTTATGTACCTAGTCACTGCGTCCAAATACACACTTAAAAATAAGCGACAAGCGTTTAAAAAGGAAATTTATTTATCAATATCTTTTCCACATAATAAAAATGCACCTTCGCTTCTAAGTTCAAATAATCCATTTTAATAGTATGCAAGTCATCTATAGCGACGACTCGGGAGGCGGATTTTAATCACACGAACGAATTATTGTTCGCCAGATATGCTGGTGTGCTTAACACCGGCAGTGTTAAATACTTACCGTTCCATCTTTGAAAGCAATCATAGGACTCTCATCATCTTCGTCGGATAACATTTCGATAACTCCTCGCTTGATACAAATCATGCCGCTCTTCACCACACCTTGGCTCCAAATATGCTGTCCAGCCAAATAAAGTTCATTACGCATCAATAGAGAGATTTGACGCATGAATGATTCCTCTGCAAGGAAAACAAATTGGCTTATTCCCATGCGCTAAAAAATTCGGCTCCAAAAACAAAAAAGCAACGGATGGAAAACATTTTATCGGTACGTCCCAACTAGTAACTTTTTATTGACGTTGCTATTTTTTGTCTCTCTCTTATAAGCCTAAATGAGAAACAAAAACACTAAGATTTTAAGTACTTAATATATAAGTTATTCAGTTAATTTTTAAAGTTCAAGAATCAGTTTTGTTAATAATAAATCAGCATAATGACGGAATGCTGTCGAGAAGATCGGAATAGAACTTTTTTCAACAATATGGATGATAAGCAAAAAAAAAGATAGGCCGTAATGGTTCAGCAATATTCATCAATCAACTTCAGCGAAACTAAAAATGGCGCCCGTATAATATTAGTTCACTTATAACTACTGAAAGCCTTGAGATTTTGCCTTGAAACTCAAGGATTTTCCTTCAAAGATGTTCCACTTAAAACACAGACAATAGCAGACTAACAAACTTTAATAAAATGCGCACGGAGCGGTTCTTAATTAACGAAAACTTCCTTTCAATACAATATCATTATACAAAAAGCCCCAAAGTAAACGCCCACTAGGTACGTTTTTAGGAAATTCGTGAGAATTTACAAAGGTATTGAATTCAGTACAAACTTAGAAGCTCGCATTATAAAGTTAGACTATGCGTAGTATAAGTTACACTAACTAGTCTCCCTAAATAGCACGGAGTTATGGAAATTCCCAACGTTAATGTCGAAGATTAGTTCCATCTGTAGTGGTAAAGGGAGCGTCTGTAGTTGCTTCGATCTTAGTATCCCCGCCTTCATCTGCCACAGCTGTAACTTATAGTTCTTACATTGGTCTATCAACCAAGCCGGTGCCTTGCTAAACTTAAGGTAGTGCATCATGTAATGGTACTGAAATTAAATTAATTCAATAACGCATTAATCAATTTACCTACAATTATTCATAAGGATTAAAAACTGCGCAATCTGATTACATATTCATTCTGTTTTTGTTCAATAAATTATCAATTTTCAATCCTAATTAAACATTAATTTATAAGTAATATTATATTTCCGATGATGATGTTTATAAAAACAGTGGAGTAGTACTTTTATGAAGTCATTGTTTGAATTGACGAATAGATCCCAGCAAGTTTGAAATAATACAGAATTTCAAACCATCGCCATGGGACTTTGCACAGATGGCGTATCAATTCAAGCCAACCCTATAAATATGCTTACCCTATCGACAAAGTTGGATCTTCTCGTGTTTTCTATTACCAGCTCCCAGGCTAAGGTGCCTATGAAGCGATAACGGAAGAACACATATCCGATCAGCATCAGACTTGACGTCAACCACTTTTGCAAATCACGCTGAAATATAAAGCCAATTAGGACTCGATTAAAATCTCTACTTACGGACATGAGACCCAACAAAGAGCATAGTTAATAGATAAAAGATAAAATATACAGTACTTACAATAGGAAACGAATCTCCAAATACGACATTGAAGAAACGACAGGTGCAATAGTACCAACAAGTTCTGTAACTGTAAATGAGAAGTTAATATTATACCACACTAGTATATTTTAGTCTCAACTGGCAACCAATTGCGGCAATTTACGACAACCTGGCAAAACGAAAGCGTCCATGTGTAAGGCTAGTAGCAGATAATTTTTGTCTACCCCATGTGACAAGGCGTACGTATAAAAAATCTTACGAATATTATACATTCCAAATTTGGATGAACGGATGTTTGTTACTCAATCACGCCAGAAAGGCAGAACGCTTATGAATGAATTTTGGCTTAGAGATAGATTATAGTCTGGAATAGCACATAGGCTATTTTTTTTCTCATAAGTATCGTACTTATGAGAAAAAAATGCAATTTCTGAACTCAACGCGGGAGAAGTAAAATATAGTTTTAAATATTAAACTACATGCAAATTAAAAAATGATAAACATGAAAATAAACGAAAAATTCGGATATACCTACATTATTGAGCATCAAAAGTTACGAGCCACCTTGCGCCAAGTTTTAACCATATGTGTCGCATGTTATAAAATTTTCGAATAAAATGAACTTGTGGAATTTACATTCAGTTTTCCCTCTATTCCCAGTCATAAAACATTTAAATGACATCTTTTTTTAAATTATTTTGATATTCAAAATTGTGAAAAGGATTAGTCGAATTGCTTTGAAGAAAAAATTGCAAAAGTATCCCTAGAATTATTAAAGTACTGCCGAACATAAGTATCTCCAAACCATATCAAAGAAAAATCGATAGCAAGAGTGTTCTTTGAAGTAAGTTGTTAAGGTTCAGATATAAGTCAAGTGCTACAAAAATATTTTAGTCCTTGAATGTCTCTTGTCTCTTGAAAGTCAGTAAACAATTTTTAACTTTTTTTTTTTTAAACAAAATTTAGTTCCGATTTTCCAACGCAACGCGAGACCCTTCCTACAATTAGCGTTATTTGTAAACTGCCCACCCCCATTGGAGAAAGACGTGAATTTGTGCGTGTATATGTTATCGGGAATCTGTATAATCCGGTATTCTATACAATACCTAGGCAATGTAAAGAATACCTGCTGGTCCACCGGCATTGTGTAAATAAATAGATTTTGGCCTGTAGGTACCGACCCAGGTGACGTAATGCCAAACTGTATATTACCACAGACATCCATAATAGTCCTTTTTTTTTAGGATGTGAAGTCATCAAACGACTTCTCCCGCTCTGGGCAGAGCGGAAGGGAGTGTCAGACTTGACTGACTAAAACCCATCCGTGTTCCTTCTTAGCCCTTTGTGTTCCAGGGCCACGGTATCTCTTTCGAACAACCCGCAGCCCTGGCAGGCATCGGCCCTCTCGGACCCCTTCCGATTTGCTGACATCTCCATGAGGCGCGCGTGGAACACGAACGCGCCGTCGGCACGGCCTGTCGTCATAAGACGGACGGACGGTGAGCTAGCCCATTACTCACCGTCCACAGGCCCGCACCTACGGTGAACGGGGCCACTGGTTGCCCCTCGACGCCCGGGGCGTCTCCCGCGGCGGCTGGGACATAATAGTCCTTGCTGGACCGCTTGGTGCTCGTTACACGAAAGAGCAAAATGTATTTCAAGACAGACCATATTTCTGTATTAATATGGCAAGGCTAAAGTAAACTTTAAAGAAATTAACTTTAAGTTCAAATTTAGGTTTAGGTCAGGTTAAGGTTTAAGGTTTTCGTTTTAAATTAATTTAGATTTGATTAATGAAGTCAGTTTGCTACTGTCCTTTCCATACTAATATTATAAATGCGAAAGTCACTCTGTTTGTTTGTTTGTTACCTTTTCACGACTAAACGGCTGATCGGATCTTAATGAAATTCGCCAAGAAGATAGATTTCAACCTGGCGAAGGACATAGCTTAGGTATTAAGTAGAACCACTTGAATGTTCTATCTATACTCTATATACTAATAATAAAGCTGAAGAGTTTGTTTGTTTGTTTGTTTGAACGCGCTAATCTCAGGAACTACTGGTCCGATATCATCACGCTACGACCAATAGGAGCGGAGCAGCAATGAAAAATGTTGCTAAAACGGGGAAAATGTGACGCAGACGAAGTTGTGCGGGACAGCTAGTACTATTATAAATGTGAATGTAAGTTTGTTTGTTACGCTTTCACGCGAAAACTACTCAACCGATCATCATGAAACTTTGTACACATATTCTTGGAGGTATTAGAAGTAACATAGGCTATATATAATCACGCCACGACCAATAGGAGCGGAGCAGCAATGAAAAATGTTGTGAAAACGGGGAAAATGTGACGCAGACGAAGTTGCGCGGGACAGCTAGTTCAATATAAAAGGCCGTGTTATGATTTGCTGTTATTATAACAGCAAACCATAACTGAAGGTTTATTTAAACTTAGGTTTAAAAACAAGTTATCAATTGCTAAAATCATTTCTTGATTAAGCGATATGCGTTAGTTTTAAAATAATGTCTGTTTAATTATTTTTTTAACTAATAGTTGATTGAACTACTGTGTGCCAAGCGAAAAATATGGCGATAAATGTTTTAGACGATAGAGAATTAATACAATGTTAAAATCGAGTGCTAAAAATAGTAAAGCTAATTACCAATTATAGTTTGTTACTCCAATAAATGTTATCTGCAATTGTAAAAAAAAAGATGTGTAATGACTTCGCAACGACGACGCCATATTTTGGTATTGAAAGGGCGAGCCGCTGCGAGGCCACATTTTGAAAAGAGAATTTAGAAAGACGACTGGCGTTCTGACTAGAATATCTTGTGAGTACGATTTCTATTGACAATTTAGATTTTATGGGTGTTTTAATTGTGTTTGCTAATAGTAATATTAAATAAAACGTGTGTAGATCAATTGTGTGTATTCATTTTTGCAATGAGTGAGCCTAGTGATGGAGATGGTGACGTCAGTTCTGCTGACGTCACGATTTGTAAAAATCCGAATGGTCCCGATTCTCCATTATATACATTACCTAGATAAAGTATGAAATGCACAATAATAATCATAATATTTCATACATTAGCTAGACGCCCCAGGTATTCTATATATTGCCTAGGTATTGTATAGAATACATGAATTATACAGATTGCCGGTGACATATACACCTTAAAACTAAATACTTCATCAAAATGAGTGCCCATTCTTTCGCGTCAAAATATAAATGTATACATAGTTTAAGGTTATAAAATAGATATACCAATTGAATTTCAAGCTTCTAGCGTTTACGTGCGGAGGATAACCCATATTGTACCAAGGGTGTTCCAATTGTGGCGCCCGGTTCAAAGAGTACCATAAACAAGTGCTTGCGTGAAGGATCAATACTGCAGTTATGATTTGTTCAGTAAAGAACAGTAACCGACGGGACTTTCGCATCTGAAAATGGAGTAACATAAAATCAGGATAGGTATTTACTAATAGGGGATTAGTAATTAGTACTAGTTTTCATAAACATTTGGTGAAAACTAAGCAGTGACTTAGCGCAAAAATCATATCACCAAACCAAGCCATTCATGTTATGATGACACTCATTCGCAACCAATCTTACAGGTTGCCTAGCGACAGATTTCTAACAATATTGTTTACAAGGTGTTAGACCCGTTTATTTTCCTGACTATCGACGGTTGATTCGCCGGTTCAGTCTCATAACGTTCAAGTTGCAAAATAACATATGGTAGCAAAAAGTTCAAATCTCATAAGACCTAAGTCTCGAAACCTCCAAGTTGCAAAATATCTACATCTCAAAACGTTCAAGTTGCAAAATGTTCAAGTCTCCAAACATCCATGTCTCATAATATACATTTTTTATCTAAGTGGATCAGAACCAAAATAAAACATTCATGTTGGTATCAAATTCAATTAGTTGGAGCTTGTAAATGTAGATAAAATACAACAATGTTATTTAATTTTGTAATTATAAAAATAAATACAGACTATATAAGTCTATATTTATTTTTAATTTACTAGCAATTTTTAGTTTACTGCAATAAGCAAATCAAAGCCAGTGTGTGTTTCCAGTGATTACATACGGGATCGAAACGTGGTGGCTCACAATGGGCCTCATCAGATGGCTTAAAGTCACCCAAAGTACAATGGAGAGGGCTAAGCTCGGAGTTTCCTTGTGTGATCAAATCAGAAATGAGGACATCTGCAAGAGAACCAAGGTTACCGACGTAGCCCGAAGAATTGCCAAACTTAAGTGGCAGTGGGCAGGGCACATTGCTCGCAGAACGGATGGCCGATGTGGCCGAAAACTTCTGGAATGGCGACCGCGAACCGGAAGAAGGCCTCCCACTAGGTGAACCGATAACCTGGTGAAGGTTGCGGGGATCCGCTGGATGAGAGTCACACGGGACCGGTCAATGTGGCGCCACTTGGCAGCAGTGGACGTCTTTCGGCTGAAATGATGATGATGATGATGATGATGGTGAATAAGCAAATGCTTATTGCAGGAAAATAAGAAAATTAAAATATCGAACATTTGATTTGGATTAAAATGCCAGTCATTTTTGTTTTTTGTTTACAATATGCCTTCGTTCTGATCAATTTGCGTGTATTCAATTGTTTTTTATTTTATTGAACTTTGACCTTGGTAAGGTGCTCTTCCTTGCCTGAGTTAATTGCGCATAAACTTTTTAATTATATAAATTAAAAACACATCTTAACAAATGTTACAGTTTCCACCATTTTTTTTTTTTTTGAAATTTCAAGGTCGATGTCAAAAATATAAAACACCACTTACAAATCCACTTAAATAAAAAATGTATATTATGAGACATGGATGTTTGGAGACTTGAACATTTTGCAACTTGAACGTTTTGAGATGTAGGTATTTTGCAACTTGGAGGTTTCGAGACTTGGGTCTTATGAGATTTGAACTTTTTGCTACCATATGTTATTTTGCAACTTGAACGTTATGAGACTGAAGGGATTCGGGTTTCGCCGATCCATATATGAACAGGGTATTGAATGGAAGTGACCGTGTACAAGCATCCATATTAATCCCTCAAACACTGACGACCGTGTCCTAGACATGGCGAATCAACCGTAGATTTTCATTAGAAAAAAAAATGAGTAAGCTAAAGACCTAAATGACCTCGTTTACCGGGATAGGTACACGTAATTTATATTAAAAACTTACATGTTCATTTATTTCTCGGAAGTAAAGGAACAATCTGTATATCCGTCCGATTTCCAACCACCTACCGGCTAATACAAACTTCTCATAGCCGCGTCTTTTTTTAACTGCAGATATGATATTAAAATCATTATTCGGAAAAATAACTTTATTATAGACCAGGAATCAGGCTCTGTATGGTGTCGGACGTAAAGAATAGCACCATCCCATATCTTCCCGTGGGTGTCGTAAGAGGCGACTAAGGGATTTGCCAGAGAATGGGCAGCAGCGTTCTCTGTGCTTTTGTAACGACCGTACTCAACTGCGATCGCCAACCCGCCTGCCAAGCGTGGCGATTATGGCAAAACCCCCCAAATTGTCAATGTGACAATGTGGAGGAGGCCTATGACCAGCAGTGGACGTCTTTAAGGCTGAAATGATGACCAGGAATATTGACAAGTTCGCAACGCTAGGCAAACGTATTGCGTTTATAACTCGAGGCAGTGCAATGATGATGTTTGCGTAGGCCGCTACGAAGAAGTGCTACGAAGAAGATGCTACGCCGCGTAGCATATTTGCGTAGTAGCTACGGCCCACGATGCGAATGGTCTTAAGTTTCGGTTACCATGATCAACGAATGTAAAAAACCAGAGCATTCTTCATCTAATAATTCGAAATTGCTATTCACTTATTATTAGAAAAACTTACAAATCATAGTCAGAGGGAGAAGCGTAATAACATCGTAAGTCAGAAAGAAACAGTTCCTCCGATAAACTCGAACATGCAATCGAACCAGAGACCAAAACGCGTGAAGAAGATGAACGATAACATCGATGAAATAGCATACTTCTGGGATCCACAATGATATCTCTAGAATTGTCCTGTTTTGGTCAGTTTCCACGTAGTATGCGAGAAGGAGGTGCAGCAAGAACTTGTAAACTACTGAGAGAAGAATGAAAGCCTGGAACAAGAAAATTCTTTTGTTCAACAAAAAGGACTATACTACAGGGGTAAACAGACGCTTCATGAAGCCGTCAACCGAGCATTCTGTACATAAAACTAAGTAACTCATATGTGCCCATGGATGCACTACGGATGCTGATGGATGTAGTGCGGGGGCCGTGGAGGAATTAAAGTATATTTATAACATTAAAAACTTGTATTTTAAAAAGCTTGTGAAAAAACTGAACTTTGACCCCCAATATCTCCGTAACTAGAAGATTTCCAGGTAGGTATGGTCTAAACAAATTATCGCAATGACGGGGAAAAAAGTAAAAAAAAGAAACGTAAATTACTACTACTTACACCAATTACACTAATACAGATACTTTTGCACCAATTAGAATTAAACATCTTAATTTGTACAGAAACCATATTGATCCATTCCCAATTGCATTTCGGCCAGGGCGCGAATGTCAACGGAGATTAGCCAAGTACGCAGGAAAATTAAAATGCACAAGCGTGCGTAAACACAGGTGCACTCTCTGTTTTTTTACTCTCATATAGTCCGATGGGATGGCAATCAAATATCACACCGCCAACTTTCAAACTCGGCTAAAGCTACTGAGCAATTTCTGATGTAAGAACCCATCAACACTTTTTTTTTGCCCGTCCCGGAATTGGAGCCCAGGATCCCAAGCTCAGTAGTTGCGCTTGAGCCCACGAGATCAACCCACAGCAACACACAATAAAGGGTTGATGAGATGGGATTTATAACAGTCTACATGCATTCGTTGTTACGACATGTGCTGCGTGCTTTCCTCGCCACATCTTACGTTGTTGCAAACTATCGGCGCTGTCTAATGCGCCATAACATATTTCGAGATCACCTAGCGCACTCATAATGAACTATGTACTCTGTGGTCGACTCCGACTAGATGATTTTCTAGTGATATTGTAATTATTTCACCGATGTACCTGAAATCGTTGATTCCAAGCGGTCATTAGAACGAAGGTTGTAATCTTTTTCATTCGCCCCTCCCATAGAAACTTTCCGAAGGTTTTGACCTTCCTGGCTTTTCTCTGAGAGTAGTGTTCGTTTCCATCCCCAGTCGCATTCGTGGTAATGGTTCTGCAAAAACCGTTAAAGTCTGTCATATACTCGTACAAAGTAACTGAAAAAATATCCGAAATTCCTAGGCCCACTAACTTCGTATAACTTTGATCATAAACAACGTTGAATATTCTTTAAAATGAACAAACGCCACTATATATTGAAAAGTTAATTAGATTAGGGTTCTACAAAATTGATGATAATGGAAAATAGATTTGTGAACTGAAAAAGTGAAAATTATACATAACTAGATATTATACGAAACAATAACTGATTATATACATACAGACCAATTCGGGACATAACAATGTCCAGAATCGGTCTGCTTGGTATACAGAATGTACCAATTTCTAGTTTAAATATTACTTACGTGTTACCGATAGTTCCCACAGAGGGCTCACTTACGCTCCTGTGCATCCGTCCGTACATCGTGATTTTTCTAATCACCTACTTAGTGTTATACAAATCTTAAGTTATTCAAAGTTCCCATTGTATCCACATAATTCAAACTTAGCCAACCTGTTTTCGTTCATTCTGATATTCGAAAAATGTTTCTTCATTACATGGCCTATAAAAAGGGCTTTTCAAGCAAGGAAAAATATACTGGTTTATAGGTTTAATATCAAAAGAGCAGGCCCATTCTATTAGGAACATAAATAATTAGAAAGAAACCCATTACATTTTTACGTCCCATCTTGGCATTTCAGCGAGAGGCCAAATGAAATGCCATATTTTGGCGGATATTGAAATTTTACTGCGGGCTGCTTCGTTCTCAGCGATGGTCGTAAAGTAAGTGTGGAGGCTGTGGCCCGACGGGAGAACTCCGTGATAAACTGACACTCCCAAGTGCCGAAGTCTTTTGCGATGGATTTGCAATAAAACCTCGTATTGTGGGAGTTTCGCAATCGACGTGTGGAAATGGCACCGGAAAATATACCCTCTTCTGTGTGAACGGGATTGATGACGAGTCGTGCCAAAAATAGAATAAAAACGTTACCGCTCGCACAAAATCCATCAACCGTAGCGCAACAAAAACGCTAACCCAGTGAAATGGGCAGGCTGAGCGTCGTAAGGGCTCATATAAAATGTAAATATGCGTCCAAGCTGTAGCTACGAAAGAATAATTCATATTCACGAGGTGTGCGGGGGATGGGGTTGGCCATCCATTTTGCATGGTTATTTTGGTGAAATCCCCGCGTATTCTGCCCTCATGTAATTAAGAGATTAAAAGATCAGTGAGCGCCGCTGAGCGAACTCGGCGAGATTTTTATGAAAACATTTTTCATCACAATATGCAATAACCCACACTACGTCCCGTTTTCAGGCAACGCTGTTTACACTCATGACTTAGCCGTTTTCATGATATAGTCATAATAAAACTTACGGTAATGGCATGCTCAGCTACACGTTACGTGTAATGAAAAAGTATACGTAGAATAATAACTTAGGTAAGTACATAATGTTTAGGTAAGAGTTCGTAAATATGAAAATGTTTTAATGAAAATAAAACGTTTTTCATAGCTACTTATTAGAATTACGGTTTTAGCTACTTTTATTTTATTTTGTTCAGGCCCCCGTTATATTAAAACAAAGTCATTTAACACACATTGTTCGTCTGAAACGAAACACCACCATACAAAGTAAAATGGTTAACTAAGGAGCACTTAACCATTTTACTTTGTTTTACTACTGCAAGTGCGAGTTAGCAAACTACGTACCTACATGTGTGCAAAGAAACATACCTAAGTGAACGGATCACAAAGAAAAAGTTTATTAACGTGAACAACACCAATTTCACAATGTAAAAGCTAAAAGGTAACGTGAAAGGCAACCCATAGCCTGGAGTACGAAATGCTACGTACACACGGCCATAAAGTTATACGAGCTTACACCTGGCAGCCATCAAAATTAAAATATACCCGCGCGAAATATTGAACGTACTAAAATACATTTTATCGAAACAAAATATTGGATTTTTGTTCGTAATTGCATATTCATGCTGCTTTAGGAGCAGATTTTCGAAAACGAACAGCTTTTAGTTTAAAATATTAAAAAGAAAATGGTTAGATTTTTAAGTGGAAACTAGTAGTAGTAGTAGTAGTGGACTTAGATTACGACCACCAATTTGAATAATTAAAGGGCTACATTAAATAAAACTTTTGTTAAAAAGGAGTAGTAGTGCGTTTAAAAAAAGTTTTATAGTTTTTTTTTTAAAGAGTTCTCTTTGGCTGTTTGTGTTTATTGATAGGCCTAACATCGCTTCTATATCGCACTTGGAACTTGCTTACACAATAACGAACGTACTTAACTTCTCACGCCTCATTATTTTTAGTTTGGGACCCATCTAATTTCGGAGATATTGGAGGTCAAAATACCAACTTTTTGTAAAAAAATAATAATTAAAATACTATTCAGAGCCTCTGTTTACGGCCAAATCTGTTTTTAGGTCAAACTAGTTTGTCCTAGGCCAAAGTAGATCTCGTCACATAAGAACGATCATAGGCCACCCCGATTAAATGGGTTTGGCTAGGTTAGGTTGGAACTGTGACGACCGAGCGGTGCCGCGAGAGCGACTTGCGAGCGCCACATTCAAGTTAGGACAAACAAGTTTGGCCTGAAATCGGGTTTGGCCGGTAACACAATGTTTTGAGTGCGTTACATTGAATCCTACAGTAAACCGCAACTTTTCAGTCCATAAAAACAAAAATTATTGCTCGTTTCCGAGCAATAACTTTTGCGCACAGTTACTCATTTTGTTGCACAGAATGCTTGGTCGACGGCTTCGTGAAGGGTCCATTTACAGCTTGTATTCACGATTTTACATGCCCGTGTGTCACACATAACTAGCTAGTTCGAACAAAAAGGCGCAAACGTCGGCATTGCCCTCAGTCGCGGCGGAAAAATGTTTCTGAGCAAAGTGCAGTAGCAGTATGAAAGGTAGCAGTAACTTTGTGCATTGCGCCGGCAGCAGCACTTCTAATTAGCACTGTTCGAGCTGCCTTTAACTGCACACCTTTGCCGAGCTGACTGCCTTTATACTTTGTCACTACGACTATAATAACTAGAATGAGTCTTTAATTAAGACATTAGTACATTCTTTGAATACACTAAAGTCGGGTGTTTTCCAGAACATGTTTTATACCAGCAATAACTGTCCAAGAAGTTTTTTAATAATATGTTTATCAATAGTATTAATTATGCTTTTGTAATAATTAGAATCAAATTCCAATCCAAACATTGGTATCGTTTTAAAATAGTAAGCCGAAATACGTACATTTTGTGTCCATTCTATTTTATGTGCATATTTCAGTAGAACTTGTTTGTTGTATTTTCGTGGAAAAACATACCATCCATTGAATATGTATCATAACTGTTTTGAAAAACAACAATAAAAAAGTTTTACTACCCAATGGTTCATTTAGCGAGTGTCCTCAATCATAGTAAAAATAATGTAGGTAGAAACAATTTGCGAGACTAAACAAAAATGGGTAGGTTCGAATCGGAATCGGTAGAGGTAGGTAGGTCCGGTTTAGAGTTAAAACAATAACTAAAATTGTGATTTAAGGTAGCGACAACTCTATGAAAACGTTTCCTTAGATGGCGACATTGTTGCCGTTTTCATTAATTTTATCTGAGGAATGAATATGGTGGATCAACACTTTGTATAGAAATATGTCGAACTATTTCAATAAATCTTCTTGAGATAGTAAGATTAGAATTAGATAAGATTTACAAAATAATTCTCTTTGTAGTACAGAATATAGTACAGAGATAGGCATAATGGAATATAATCATACTACTAATTGTAAAGCAAAGCAAAAGATAATGTCATTAAACGACTATGTGGTTTCCTTTGAAAGCCCGTTTATTATAACTATATCGAGAATCCGGTTTAATTTTGTAGGTAGATACTTCTAAATTCAAATCAAATCAAAAAAAATATTTAACATAGGCATACATGGGCACTTATAAAACGTCGACAAAAGGTGCACGGTTCGGGTTGGTTATAAAAAACTCCATGATTACTCTTTTAAAATCATATGGTTTTACAATATTTAAATGTTCCAGCGTTAGTACTTACGTATGGTAGGACAACGCAGGCCCGACAATAAGTCGTTGCTTACTACAAAATGTAGAACAAGATAAAGCAAAATTTAATTAATTGGCAGCAAATATTCCTCTCTACTTCAGTGGAGGTACCTACTATTGTGATACAGAAGTACAGTCAAGAGCAACGTTAAGATGACTCAAGAACAAAGGTAAGAACATACCTGGCCCGCGGACAAAGACCCCTAAAAGCTTGAAAGTAAGTAAAATTGAAGTGAACTTAGTTAGGTAGTCATCAACGTGGCTCGGTCACGTCCGCCGTCTGCGAGGGAACCCGAGGGGAAAAATCCTGAGAGTGGTGATTGAGTTAGCGCCTCGGATCGAGGAAATGGCTGTCCCCTGTAGCTTTTGTAACGCAATACCGCGTCGCCGACCAGCCATTTGTGCGGGATTCTGTTACACACGGCAGAGCTGTGTCTGAAAGTGATATTGCCTTGTGTTTTGATTTGAAGGACATTTTTGGATCTTATACAATATATCTATGTGTTTTTTTTAAACATAGCTTATTTTTTCCTATGAAACCTCGAAACTCGAACTAAAAAACTCGAAGACATGTGAAATCTACCAAGCCGCACTGATCCCGCGTGGTGGATTCCAGCCCACTTCCTCTCATAGAGAGGAGGCCTGTGCCCCAGCAGTGGAAACATTATAGGCTGATGATGATGACCTACTACTTTGTTTGTCTACTGGTTGCAAGCGCGGCTGCTAAGCATGAATTCCTGGGTTAAATGCCCAGGTAGCGCAAAGTTTTATTGTTTTATTCCATCAGGAATTTCTCAGTAGCAGTCATGGAGTCTGGATTTGTGCTCGGTCGATGGAAATAGGCTCACGTACTTAAACATAAATAGTGAAATCATCATACATCATTTCAGCCGAAAGTCCACTGCTGCACATAGGCCTCCCCCAAGTGACGCCACATTGACCGGTCACGTGCGCCTCGCATCCAGCGGATCCCAAATTCAAATTCAAATTCATTTATTTCGTGAACACAGGGTACATACAGTAGATGTTATAATACATAGGATCCGAGCTGTGTTCCGCAAAAAAGCATACAAAATTTCAAGGTTTTTAAAAAAAAAACATTTTAGATAAACCAAATTAGATACAATCACAATAAGCATAAATTATGTCTAATTAAGATAAAATTGATAAGATGTCAAGTAAATTAAAGTAAAAGGAACCAAATATACAAATAAAAATAATAATGTCACTAATTCAATAATCAAAATTAACAAAAACATTAGTATGATTTAAAAAAGTAATAAGAACAGATTCGATTAAGTAAGAAAATAATTAAAATTTGTCATTTAAATATTCGTCAACAGAATAATACACCTTATTATTTAACAATTTGATAAGATTTCTTTTAAATTCGTTAATGTTCGTTCGTACTTGAAATAACTTGACCTGGTAACTTATTATATAATTTTAGAGCCATTGCATAAAAGCTTTTGCTATGAAATTTTGTTTTTGTTGCTAACACCTGCAACTTTTTTGAGCGCCGTTTACTATCTACAAATCTATATAAATTCAAGTTGTGTTTTATAAAAATACAGGCTTCATAAATATACAGTGATGGTAAAGTTAATATTTTAAGTTCATGAAAATGTGGCTTGCATGATTCTTTTTGTTTTATTTTACAAATAGCACGGATACATTTTTTCTGGACTATAAGTACCTCTTGATCCCCGCAACCTTCCAGGTCATCGGCCCATAATCATCGGTCAATAGTGAAATGTGGGTGTATTATTAGGTAGGTACGTCTCTGCCTAGGTCTTCGGGGGATTACAGGCATGATGTTATGTATACCTACAACACATCATCTAAGTACTTGGTATAGTTGTGTGCAGATTTACAGCCACAGAAATTAACTCAGTTCTTTTTAATACAGTTGCTCAAAAAGTGGCGTATTGCAGGGACGTATAGCGTTCGGGATGTGGGCTATTACAAACTCGAGCTTTTTCTTTACCTTTTCCGAACTCGTCCGTTCTCTTTCCCAACTGTCAAAATAATGTCTATTAAAAAGAAAAAACCAACCACGTACTAAAACCATTTACAAAAAAAAATCATAGAAGTTTTTATGATTCATGCAAATATTTCTAAAAAGAAGCTACTAATTTGTTTCAATGTTAGATTTAATGATTTGATTCAATGAGTTAGGCTAGGTTTCATTTCATTTCATTAAATTTCATTTTCATATCAATAAAAAAAATCTACTGAAGACTTGGCTGTATGGGCATAGTTCCCTTTGCCTACCCAGAATGGGAGAAGAATACAAAAAAAAATCTCTATTTATATTCTTTTACGGTTGGTGCACTTTTCCAAAAAAACTGTATTAAAAATAGTTGTTCAGTACACGTGCGGAACCGTCATTGCAACTTGTTCCGACTGTCAACCCTCACCTTCGGCTGCGCCTCGGCTCGTGTAGACATTTGTCGGAACTCTTTGCAATGACAGGCTTTCCGCACTCGTAAAGAAATATACTATTGCCAAGCATAAAAATGCTAGTTTTAGCCCAACGTGTGTAAAATACTATATATATGTAATAATATATTCTCCATATATTATTACATATATTTCCTACGGTTTTATACTATACAATAATATACATTGCCAGTTACGTGGAAGCTTCCCACATTTATTATGACTGTCTGCGTAATCTTTCATTTCTTCTGGAGTGAAGCTTGATACAAATTGTAACACATTGGTCTCGTTGTTCAGTTAGCTCAAGCAATATTTATGTCGTAATTTAAGAAAATTACACATTATAATAATCAAAAGTAGTTACATTATTAGTTTTCTATTTTTCGTGGACTACCTTTATCAAACAATTAACAAAAATGTACTACATTATTCTGTGGATTTCTTTACAAACTATAAAACATCATTCCATAAAATCAGGCCTCTAATCCTCGAAGGGTATGTACAGAGGTGTAGGCCTAATAGTACACCAACAATTCGCCAGTAATGTTTAAGTGCCATGTAATAGGGGGGACGAGTCTATTGCTATCAGCCGGGCACAAATCCAGACTCCGTGGCTGCTACTGAGAAATTCCTGATGGAAAACCCCAATAAACATTTTGCCCAACCCGGGAATCGAACCTAGGACCCCACGCTCAGCAGTCGCGCTTTTCGACCACTAGACCAACGAGGGAAACTATTAAAATAATGACGATATCACAAAGAATCTGTTTGTCTCAGCATCACCCAAAGATGGCCTGGTAGGAAATGCCTATGGCATTAAGGCCGCCTCTATACATTGTACGTGAAGTGTTAATTTACGAATCATATGCAGGCACGACATCACATCACAAACCATCTCATCATCGAGCATAGTGACGTTATCACCAGGGTGTGTACTGATAAATAATAAATAATCTCAACCATTACCAAGATGCCTTTCTAAAAACACTTCAGACTTCAAAATGCAAGTTAAAACTCCACTTTTCAATAAAGCACTTAAGGCCATCGGAATTTCCTGACGTATTTTACGCGAAATGCGACTTCTAATTACTTTAGTTCGGTGAACAACTGTGTTCGTGACGTAGATCCTACTAACGGAGCTCATTCAGGACAAATGAACTAGGTTTCGATGGCAACTCCGAAGTAAGTGCCCTCAAATAAAACCTCGATATCGAGGACAATTTAACGGTGGAAACAAAAATGGGAAACCGTTTTTGATTCATGTTGTGCTTGTTATATTATAGTTTGGTATTTTTTGTGTAACAGTTATTTCCTAGCGAAGTATATTAGAGGTATTATTGATTTAAGTCCCATGTAATAGGGGGCAAGCCGATTGCCATAAACCGGGCACAAATCTAGACTCCTTGTATGCTACTGACAAATTCCTGATGGAAAAACCCAATATGAAGTTGGGAATCGAACATTAGGTAGCTACTTCACGGGCCTGGTTCGGTGAGTAATGGTCTAGCTCACTGACCGTCCGTGTAATGACAGGCCGTGTCGACGGCGCGTTCGTGTACCAGGCGCGCCTCAAGGAGATGTCAGCAAATCGGAAGAAAAAGCAGGAGACCCCTCCTGTTTGATTTGCATGTGATGATTTCCCATCCGTAAAAAAGGCAGTTATCTCAGCGGAAGCTCAGCATTAGCTATTGCGTCAACTAGAACAACTAAATGTAGGTGTACAATAAGGGACACCTCTGCCTAGACTTCGGGGATTACAGGCGTGATGTTAATCTATTATTGATTCAATGGCTAAACCATTACATTTCCAGACCAGGGTTCATAACTTAAGCTTTTAATTTCCGCGACAAACAATTCGCAAAGCACTGTGTTCTACGTTAGCCAATAGTTTTCTCATTTCCGCAAAAAACCGTAGTTCATCGTTTGTTAGTTTACAGTTTAGGGAACTTTACGAAACAAACAAGCTTTTGTCGAAACGAACAATTTGGCTAAAGCTTTTTTTTGGCTATCTGGCAATTTTTTTTTTTTTGGAGAGCAACTTTTGCCCGGTTGTGGTAGCCCCGACTTACGAGCAGTAAGCCGTGGGTTCGAACCCAGGCAAGCGCATGACTTTGTGTAATTTATTTCATCACTGCTGCTGTCAAAAACGGTGAAAAAAACATCGTGAGGAAACCGGCATGTCCTAGAACTAAAAAATCGAAGACATCTGACATCTACCAACCCGCAACCCGCACTAGGCCCGCGTGGTGCATTACAGCCCACTCCCTCTCATAGAGCTTGTGTCCCAGCAGTGGGATCATTATAGGCTGTTGATGATGATGAAGAATTTGCCACAGTGTACCTTTGCGTGTATTTCTTAACAAAAATAACTATAGTCAGGCGTCCAACAGAATTACATTAGTTATCAGATCCACATGTCAGAAAACGGTCGATTCTCAAAGGAAATCATAAGTCACTGTATCTGTTGCTATATCGATAATAAATGCAATTATCTTGTGTTGGAAGAATGTTACTGTTCAAATGTTCATACAACTTATGGTCACGCCTTACGGTAATCAATTTATGAGGAGTTTCCGATTCACTGATCAATCATGAGGTCCTCGGTTCGATTCCTAGTGTTAGCGATACCCAGATTTTAAAAATATAATTTCGACAAAACTAGTTCTTGACATATAGTCTAAGGGACAGCACGGGCGGCCATTGCGGATTAGAACGACTGTTGTAAACCTATTTTATTGTAAAGAAAGTAGTAGGTATTGATTAAAGTATTTCAGGAAATTGCAGACTGTGTGTCATTTGACTTGACACCGCGCACACTAGGTAGGGCAAAGGTTTACTAATTCATTATGAATTTCTCAGTAGTAGCCCGGTTGATGGCAATAAGGCCACCCCTATTACATATGGCGATATGGGGGTACGTGTACAATGGTACGCCTTTGCCTTATTTTATGCATTTTTCTTATGAAATGTAGTCATGAAAATCAGGTACCTACTTCGGTAAAACGCAATTTTTTCATTTTTTATATTCACAAACAAATATAAAATATACCTAGTATTTCGAATTATACACCTCCACACTTGACAATCTCATGACACAAAACTAATAAATGAAAGCCTCAAAAACTGTGACACTGTGCGGATTGAATTCCTCACGACACACAAACTTACGCCAACTACGCACACACACACACACACACACACACACAACCATAATTCCATCAACAAGTAAAAGCCCAACTAAACGTAACACCCTGGAGATCCAACTTTGGACTACGAAATTAGTTCTAGTAAATCCGAGGACAAAGTCACAAACCATTAAACGCTGAAAGCTAAACTTTCGTATCACAGAGCTGAGCCAATTAGAAATTTAGTCGAACTTCATTACCTCTAAGTGGATACTGGAAGTTCTGTTCAACGGTATGACATGATATGAACGGCTTCGAGAACTACAATTAATTATAAATCGCAACGTTACTCACACTCGGAATGTTTGGCGAGAAATCGTTTTGTTTGTTGCCCACACGGTAAACGGGCATAATTCATATAAAATATGATTGTTTTTTTGTTCTTTTTTAACTAGGTTTGAAAAAGTAATCATGAAATTTCTAATTACCACTCTCTTTTTGAATGCAAACTTAAATAATGCAATGAAAATTATCTCATTAGCCTACCCGACAGGTTGTCAGCGCTACCTGTTACTTTCGGCAGGAACTAAAAGTAGAAAAATAGCAATGAGCTACATCTTGCCCTACACTTTGGAATGTTTTCTAGCATCCGGAACGGCAGTGTTAATGGGTTTTTCGGTTTTCCATTACGAATTTCACAGTAGCAGCCACGGAGTCTGGATTTGAGCCCGGTTGATGGCAATAGGCGAGCCCCTAGTTTGCTTATCTGATAAAAAAACCATTCCTATATCCCATACAGAACCAAATTTCCGTCAAAGTAAATTCTAAAACTGAGGTTCTCAGTATACCGCGTCGCAAAGAAGAGAATAATCACTGCTAAACGATCCCCGCTATTCATGGTTTCTTTGAGCCTATTACTATCATCGTTTTTGGTAGATCAAACTATGATTAACATAAACATGTGACGCCGCGCCGAAGCCGCGCCATGACCTTGCCAAACCCACAGCTATCAACGATGACATCATCGTAAAACAATCTTTAAAACCGACTTCATATGGTACACTTTTCCTTGCTATTTTCATTCAGGATGAATATTTTCGGCCATATTAGTGCTGATGACATCATCAATTCGATTAAGATAGACAATTTCGGTTCATTTGCTGTCGGCTCGTTAGCTCAGCGGTCAGAGCGCCCGTTTAATTTTAATAGAGGTGGTCGGGGGTTCAAATCCCTCACGAGCTGCAGGAAAGCTTTTTACAAATTTTCATTTTGTTTAGTTTTTTTTCTAATTTTGTTGTAATTTTAATTGACAATCATTGGACATTAAAACTCTGATGACTCATAATTGAGCTATTTCAGAATACCTTGCGATACGATGTATACTTACAAAAAACAATCATGCTGTATTCTCAACATGCAATAGATGTATACGGAAATAATCAACCAAATCGATACATTTATATCCGATAAAAAAAATCAAGCGGAACGGAAAAAATCACCAACAAAGTAGGTAAAATTGCTTCGTATTTCAGCGGAATTCTTGTTCCATCAGCCAATTGCAATAAATGAGCGAGTCTGATTGGAATCCGATGGGATAAGATTTTTTTGCTTCGTTCGAGGGTAGACGTCAATCCGGGCCTCCCGGGCTCGGGAGATACTGCCGAGGCAATTTCCCGAAGTCGGCTCATTTATCACAAACCATTATTGTATCTAGTTGTATTGACCGGCGAACGTCAATTCATTATTTTGTTATTTATTTCTGAACATATTTGCTATTAGCAATCAGTTGAGCGGCTTTAAGGAACTTTTCGGATGTAATATCAATTTGGATTTTGGGACATAAATACAAAAATATTCTCTTTTAAGATGCGTGTATTTTTTTATACTTCATTCCTGTGTCATAACAATGATGAATAAACGAATTATAATAAGTGGTTTCCTGCACGCGTAGCATGACCGCCGTAGAAACGGGCTATGTCGACGGAAGAATCGACAAACTGACACATTGTCATTGTCTATCTGGCATAATGTCGATTCTTCCATAAACAAAACTCGTTTCTACAGTGGTCATGCTTTACGTGCTGTAGTTTCTACTAACCCCCATGGAAAAATAGCGTCAGTTTATGTATGTAAGTACCTATAGGTGATGTACGGGTAGGTATGCCTGTAACTAAATATAGACATTACCTAACCAATAGTTCGGTAGGTAAATAATTTAATTTATGTTCAAAATACAATATTCTATTTGGTTAACATGTGGTTTAATCAAAACTTACTATGGGCTCACGTACCAGTGGCCCAAATACAAAACCACAATAACGCAACTAATGAAGTCCAATCATACATACTTGCAGGTTTCAAACACAAGTAATTACATAACTATTTTGTATCTACCAATAATATTATATTCCGTATGGTGTCGGACAAAAAGAATAGCACCATCCCATATCTTCCCGTGGGTGTCGTAAGAGGCGACTAAGGGTCTTGCCAGAGAATGGGCAGCAGCGTTCTTTGTGCTTTTGTAACAACCGTACTGCGATCGCCAACCCGCCTGCCAAGCGTGGCGATTATAGCAAAACCCCCCCTTTTTGGGGGAGGCCTATGTCCAGCAGTGGACGTCGTTTGGCTGAAATGATGATGATGATGATGAATAATATTATATACTTACCTACTAATATATAAATACGTGGCTTATTATATGTAAATATACCAACCGATTACCACACAATTTCTCAGTCATCGGCGCCACTTTCAGACTTCCTCTTATACATAGTAATTCCATATTTAACGTTAACGTTGTTAAATAAGACAGAAAAAACTAAACTGCCAGACTATAATATTTCTTAGTTTTTAGTTAAAATTAGTTTATAGAAGGGTTTTCCTTTTGAAAATAATTTTGATCGAATAAGAGCGATAAATATCCATCTATGTACCTCCGATACAAACCCATCCCAAGTTCCAAGGATCCGAGGCCACATCTCTATTGATTACAGTTAATTGAATATCATACTAAAGGTACCTATCTATCGATACCTCGTACCTAATACCAACCTATAATCCAATAAGCCGATAGATATTTGGGTTTGACAATGTTATCTGAGAAAGCGTTGACACAAGCATAGATATTGCATCTGACTCATCAATTCGTCATACATTTAGTGCTGATATACTGATTCACATAATTTTAATTAGCACTTCTCACGATTTTCATGCCTTGAAAAAACATAGACATTAATTATTTAGGTACCTATATCGTCATCATCATCTGCCTGGCCTTTTCCCAAACTATCTTGGGGTCGGCTACCAGTCTAACCGGATGCAGCTGAGTACCAGTATTTTACATGAAGCGACTGCCTATCTGACCTACACAACCAAGTAACTGGATAATACGATACCCCTTCTGCCGTCTTAAGGAAAAGTGCAATAACTAGGTTAAACCTGATTTCGAGAAAAACGCGGTTAAAGTTTTTTTTTTTGTTATGTTTGTATCTCCATCACTGTACATGGTATCGAGTTGAAACTTTCACTACATGATATATAACAATGTAGAGAATATTACGTGATACTTAATGTTTGTTCCCGCATTTATTCCCGCTATAAAAAACAAAAAAAAAACTGTAATGTTAAGTATTATTACTATTTAGAAAGAATGTTTACTAGTCATAACCGCAATAAGTAACCTATTTATTGCACTAATGGTTAGGAAACTAACATGATGCATTTTTAAGTAGCAATTAATATTTTTTTTATGAACTGTTTCCTAGCCAAAGATGCATTAAGGTTCTTATTTATTGCGGTTTTCAGACAGAAGAGACAAGTTTAAAACGACAAAGTTGTAATTTGTTACTATTAGAAAAACAAAGGTGTTACATTTTATGTCAAATATGAATTAATAGAAGCTTGCAAAACTTTATTTTTTCTTTCTCACTGATCTACTATGAAACTGTCTTCGGTAAACTACTTCGGTACTACACTTAAAAACACACACATATCAAAAATATATTCATATGTCAAAATATCTTAATATTAGTTTTAGTTGTACGTCAATTTTTGTACGTTTGATGATGCATCAATGTTTGCATGCCCTAATAGTAGAATGTAAAAGGATTCTTTAATACTACTGTAACCACCTTATTGTAAATACCTACATTCAGAGATAATATATAAATATTCTACTCTATTCTATTCTATTTGTACACAATTGTAAACATATAAAAAAAAAATTGTTGTCTACTTTTTATTTTAAGGCACAATTTGAGATCAATGTTTTAATCAGTCTGATATAACACTTATTAGTAATTAAATATTTTTAATCTAGGTTCGAAGCTGGAGAAGTTTTAGATAAATTTAACCAAAAGCCTCTCATGGTTTCAGGCATCAAACGTACTAAGTCTGCTATTATTCTATGTTTCTGTTCTTTTGTTTTTCCTCTCGATTAATCCTTGCTTGCAAAATTAGAAAAGCATTTGTTTTTAGTTATTTTTACTTGTAGAAAATTTATTTCTTTCTAATCAGACACGTGGGAAACTTTGTGCTTTATTTTAAATGCCCCTTTTTCGGCTCTGACTGCCATGGTGTCTTTTAGATAGACTCTGGGTTCCATGTTTCGGATTCTATGCTGAGACGACACATCTTCATAATTGGCCGTTTTTACGGAATCTAGCCTACCTATTTTGATGCTGAATTATTCAAAACTAATGATATCTCCTAACATGCCTTGCCACTATGGCGTCATTTACCGTGCAACTACGTCTAATAGCAAGTTTTATCATTGTTCTATTATAAAACAATATTATTTTTGTTAGTCACTAACTAATTAATCAAAACAATATTTGTGTCTTTTAATAACTAAACAAAGTAGCACTAGCTAATAACATCATAGCGCATAAATTAAGTTATATTAAATACGTTGCATTAAGTTGCACATTTCTGGTCCAAGTTTTAACATAGAAAAAGGTGTCAAACAGGCCGATCCACTCTCACCCAAGCTATTAACAAGCGCACTGCAGGAGGATTTTAACAAGCTGCCCGACTAGTGGCAGTCACGAAGCGTAAATGTTAGCGGTTCACACCTTACAAACCTCCGCTTTGCCGATGACATCATGCTATTCTCCACATCAGCTTCAGAACTCGAAGAAATGCTCCAAGATGTGAGCACGGCAAGTCTTGAGGTTGGACTTTCAATGAATAGATCAAGACCCAGATCGTGACCAACAGCTCGAAGCGTAGGGTCAAGGTACACGTTGCAATATTTCGACGAGTAAGTATACCTATTTGGGCCATATAGGATCGTTCAATAACAGGCAAGACAAAGTAGTCGAAAGACGAGCCCAAAACGCTCGGAAGACCTTCTGGGCCTTGAAGGAACATATGAATGGAAACCTTCCGCTTACATTACAAAGAAAACTCGTCGTCATGTGCATCTTGCCTGTCCTAACCTACCCGTATTAAGCGAATAGATCGCTTTAGAAACACCACCCTGCAGTCCATAACTCAACTAGCTGATGTTGGAGAAAAAACAGCCAGGCTGAAGTGGGACTGGGCAGGCCACGTAGCAAGTATGCACCCGGAGAGATGGGCAAAGATGTTAACACACTGGAAAACCTGAGGAAGGACAGCGTCGTAGAGGTCGACCACGGTGATGGTGGCATGATGATCTGATCCAGTTTGCGGGGCTAACATGGCCAGAGATCGCACAGGATAGAGAGGTATGGAAGGAGAAAGGGACTTGAATCGATGCCTAGCCGAGACTGGCGTTTAGACGAAATATTTTACTCACATCGTACCCACTCACCCCCTGGTGCTAGTTATAAACGCAATAAATGGTGAATTTATTGCAGTTTATTTCGCTTAGTTATACTGTATTCGTTTAATCTTCCTACAAATAAATGCAATAAATCTACTTACTACATCAATTTTAGTATTCTTCCCATAATTAGTGATAAGATCCCTTAACATAACTGCAATAATTCAAGCTTATCGCACTTATAACTTGTAAATGAGAATCACAGTAACGAAATATGGTAATTATAAATGCAATAACTCAAACTTATTGCAGATATAGTTAGTAAAACTACTTAATAGCGTAAGTAAGTTATTCCTATCTATAGTTATTTCGGTCTTGATATGTAAATCATAAAGCACCAACCTAGATATTGCAGTTATGCTTAGTATTAAAATCGGCTACGTCATAGATACGTAAAAAGTGTCTAAAACGAATATATAGATCTCGTGCTGCAGATTCCAAATATGTACTTAACTCAATTTGGGGCAAAACTCGAGTTATTGCACTTTTTGTAAGGACGGCAGCCTTGGTAAGACTGGATGTCAGACTTTTAGCTTCTGACTACTCGTAACGACTGTCAAAGGTCCACAAATGACAGCCGGGACCAACGGCTTAACATGCTTTCCGAGGCACGGAGGAAACTCGGTATGTTATTATGGTCGCCCATCCACGGGCCAACCTCGGCAAGCACGGCTTAACCTTAAAGATCGACCCCAGAAGCTGTTATTATTTAGCCACTCCTCCATATATTTAGGTACCTATATGTTAGTTCAAATATTAATGTCTAAACATAGTAAGTTCCATTAATTCGCTTTTAAACCCGTTGTTTAGTTTAGAAAAACAGCACTCTTACACAGTCTTTCTTTAACCTGGTGTCAGAGTTTTTATACCGCCAATGAGCCTCTGACTTTGCTTTACATGCCGCATGGCTCAAGTTCGACCCCAAGATCCGCAACTCTGATTTTTCGGATTCATGTAAGCACGTATTGTATATTTCCTTCGGTGAAGGAAAACATCGCGACGAAACCAGCATGCTTGAGAGATAGTCTCGACATACCCAATTACAGATACTGAAAGCAGGTACGCGGGTATAATATAAGATATATGTAATCAAACAATATACCTACGATACCGTCCACTTTCTTATATCTTATCATCTCCTTATCAACGGAATCGTCACCAAAAAGATCGTAAAGTACAAATCGGCAAGTAATGGTATCGGCTCGTTAGCTCAGCGGTCAGAGCGCCCAATTAAATGAATTTTAAGAGGTGGTCGGAGGTTCAAATCCTTCACGAGCTGTAAAATTTATTTTTTAAGCATGATATTTTATTGAATATAAAAAAAACAAGTTGAAGGATGTTTTTTTTGCGCTGAAGTTCAGTAGCTATCAAAAACACACACTTTGGCATCCAATGCACAAGTGTTTCATGTCACCTTCACAACAAAACCTCAGTATAATTTAACTTATGCTATAATTTAGGTAGGCATCTATATTTTTAAACTTGTTTCTATAACATTTTTGTTTTGGTGTAAAACTGACAAAAGAAAAAAATAATTAACTTACCTCGACCTTCAGGCACCCTTCATAAAATACAATCAGGATTATAATCATGATTCTAATTTCAAATAATTCACTAATGAGCCGTAACGCTGGGGATTGCTTGTTTCCATTAACGCTAATGGAGTTAATCGCCGCAACTCTATGGGTGATTGGATCCCGCTGCTTCACGTTAATCCCTATCGAAAAAATCAGCACTTATTTGTTATTACTTTTATTCCTTCATTCGCATTTAATATTTATCTATTAATTATTTCGGTTTTTTTCCGGAAAATTGCGCTGTCATTTCAAAATGGCGGCAAATTGACGGACCCATCTTTTGACACATTACGCATTCTGCCAATGATCGAAACATTTTAGACATTGTTTTTTTTTCTGAAGTAGAAGCACTAAGACTGTTTCTATTTATTATAGTGCCATTTTGTACTCCTAATGTAAAAGTAGTAAATAACTCAATTATACCAAGTTTTATAGACTACGTATTTTATTATGTCGTTAAAAACTTTCCTTGCGGATCCATTTACTGTAATCGTAAATAACCAAAACTTTTACCAACTGACATGGTGCGTACTAAAATAATGGCTAATAAAAATAGGTCATACTGAACCACGTGTAAAGAAATCCTGAACCAACTTACTGTGATTTTGCTTAGGTAAATGATATGGCAAGTTAGTGGGGCAACTACAGTTAAATAGGCATCGTAAAGGAGTGAGAGCGGCCTAGGCATAACAAAGCCACTAATTAGCCTGCGCCCCACTTCCTCGTGTTATTCTTTAACAGTTATGTAGGTAACTAAATACGGGGGCCTGGGGCTTATGTAACAAGAGATTTAATAATTTATCCAACAGTAAGAAATTGTTTGTTGATAACGTAGACTTATCTATACATAGGACGAATCTGTATCGAATTTTCGAATAAATTATTAATATAATTATGATATTTAAAGGATTTATTGGATTTAGAGAGAGGAGAATGGAAAAAAGGAAGGGGGTCCTTTGCCCTACAGTGGGATAAAACAGGCTCATAATAAATAATAATAAGATAATTCGAGAGTACCTAGCTAGTAAACTTGTCGAATGAAGCTGCGCTTAGCCTAAGCGCCATTATTTTAAGGCGTCTTCAAGTAACAATAGATTGATCGCCATCATAAAAATCTATTCATCAATTTAATTAAGAAGCCCAGCATCTAACTGTCAGTCTTTGAACCGGCACAGAATAATGTCGTCGCAAGATGACTCGTTGATTTAATTAATTCCCGGTATCCAGTAGGTACCATGCCGAGTTCAATTATAATCAACTACCGCGCCAGGGAAAGAGATATCCTTGAAATTCGATTTCATAAATCATTACGTACAAAAGCCAAAATCATCTTTATTTACCTAACACAATTGAGGACTAAAATTCTACAGCGAAAAATGAAACAGGCAGGTAAGTAAGTAATCATAAATTTATCAATAATTAACATTGTAAGTATAGATATGTTAGTTTTACCATTCGTTTATTCTAATATATGTATACAAACTTTTTGCTAGACTTCACTTTTAGGACCTCTTTTGTTCCACATTTGTTTTTATTTACAAAATTTTTTTAACTTTCGAATAGTCAAACTGACGTTTAAAAAATCATAGGTGACGTATGCCATCGGCCTAAAAAAAATACAAAATTAGTTTTTTATATTTTGATAATAACCATTATGTATAATATTTTGAAATAAGGTAAATGTATTTCTGTTGTTCGATACTAGAATTAGAGTTGAAGAAACCGCTTGGATGTTGAGAAGTATAAAGTTTTTATCATTAACACTAAAAACGGGATATTTACCATGTTTACTATTTGCTATGAGTTCTCGATATTTTGGTGCTGTTGCAAGCGCCATAATGATAGTGTTATTGACCATGTCAGTTTAAAAACTTATATGGTTTTTTTATTTTTTGTAGCACTACATTTGCTGCTGAACAATGATTGAAACTGGCAGCGATAACGCAACAGCTGTAACACCAGCGGGAAACCCGGTTAGCCGATCTATCACAGAATCCAACACAATGGTCACTTTTGTAGCAATATAGCAATACATTTTATGATATTGGTTCTGCCTGCCTCGTTAGTCTAGTGGTCGCATGTGTGACTGCTAAGCATGAAGTCCTGGGGTCGATTCCCAGCTTGGGCCAAGTGTTATTTGGTTTTTCCATCGGATTTTTTTCCGTAGCAGCAACAGAGTCCGGATCTGTGCCTGGTTAATGGCTATAGGCTCGGCCCCTATGACATGGGATTTAAAAATAACTGGCAAAATTTGAGTGTACGTACTTTTAGGTATATCTCTACGTAACGCCTCGGGTATTACAGGCGTGTTATTAAGTACCTAATGTTGGAATAATATTGTTGCAACTAAACTAATACTAACTTTTAAACTAACAAAAAAGGTCGCTCGTGTGGCAAGAGATAGACATACATATACTGGAGCATTTTGGTTCCAATTTCAATCTTATGATTCTACAGTTGCCAAATTTAACTCTCGAAATTGATTTTCCGACATAACTTCTTAAACTTATGTCCTATAGGAAGTACAAGAAGACGACGATATCGCCCGACCAGAGGCAACGTTCCGTTTCACAGTTCAGAACATAAGTCAACTGAAAGAGCAGGTTCTATCGCCAGCCTGCTACGTGAGATGCCTGCCGTGGAAGATCCTTATACTGCTGAGAAACACAACAACACCTGAACGTCAGCAGCAGAAGGCGTTGGGCGTGTTCTTGCAGTGCAATGGTGACTGTGACGCCCCTGGCTGGTCGTGCTATGGACTAGGGGAACTGAAGCTGCTGTCCCACAAGCCAGATGGTGGTCAAGCATTATGTCGGAAACTTCATCACATGTATCACTGGTATTTACGTTGAGGAATTATTTATGTTGAGTTTCAACTGATACTTAGTAAATCGATAGCTAATTGTGATTTGTTAAAGCGAGAATAGAATGAGTTTGCCAAGTTGGTCTTTGTTACCAGGGCCCCAAATTTTTGCACCTAAATTCTACATTATATAATAGCCTATCTTTTGCTAGATCTTTCGCTAAACGTTCACCGCTTTTGCTCTAACAAAAATATGAGTTTCCAGCCGCGAAAGTAATATTTTGGGTCCATCTCCATATAGTAAAGAAGATGACTGGGGTTTCGCGCATTTCATATCATGGGATGACCTCATGGAACCTGACAACTGCTTCGTTAAAGACGATGCCATCACTGTAGAAGCTCATGTCATGGCTGAAGCGCCGCATGGGGTCTCATGGGATTCCAAGAAACACACGGGATACGTCGGTAAGGTTGTAGGTATAGACAATATAATCTTATTGACCTCATTATGTAGCTGAATCAAAGTACTCATATAGGTCGTATTGTACTGTACAAAGATCATTTGGCGCATCGTAAAAGTCAGAACTTTTGCCATCTTGTTTTTTCAATACATTTTACAAAATTAGAAGTTAAACCTTCTGACTACGCCCCACTGTCAATGTCAAGCACCTATGATTATTGTAATAATTTAAACGTTAATCGTACGTAGCCATACAAACTCTGCCAGCCTCTTCAGGGCTTCCTTGAAGTATGTTATATCATTACGCACGGAACGCAATACGCTTTTGATATCAATATTATTATCCAACACCCGTAGCCTGTGTGGGTGGCAATCCGTTATGCATAAGTGCATAACGCGCCAGTCAAAGGGTTATAGGAAAATTATCAGAGCGGAAATAATGGGCGACTGAATAGAACTAGTTATTTTATCGAATGGGTATCGCACGACGCAACAAAGGGTTTATACGGGGAATGGGCAGTTGTATCCGTCAGTAGACGTAATAATACGGCTATTCCGGGCTTGTTATGAATATTTTTGGGTAGGCATCGCAGTCGTTCTGTATGGTGTCGGGCGTAAAGAATAGCACCATCCCATATCTTCCCGTGGGTGTCGTAAGAGGCGACTAAGGGATTTGCCAGAGGATGGGCAGCAGCGTTCTCTGTTCTTTTGCAACAACCGAACTGCGAAGCCTGCCAAGCGCGGCGATTATGGCAAAACCCCCCTTTTTGGGTGAGGCCTATGTCCTGCAGTGGGCGTCTTTCGGCTGAAATGATGATGCATTAAGCAACTTTTTGACTAAATGAGGCTTCAGCCAAGGCTCGAGGTTCTTGCCTGCTGATCTCCAAGAAGTTGAAGAATGGGCAACTAGCTTTTTTGACTTATCTAACATAACACTGTACGACATTAACCTCGAAACGCTTTCAGTCTGAACCTGTCTTTACGTTGCGTTTACATAAAATCTTAGAATGTTTCAGGAATTATTTACAGTAGGTACTCATGTGGTTTAACAATTTTCCGAGAGTCGCACATAACAGTACCCGTTAAAAAAATCTTTTTTACTGTCTCTTTGACTATCTCTTTAGTTCAGTTTGAGTTCCGACATAGAACAGTAAAAGGGTCGTTAGGATTATCGAAAGTCTTCCTTCCCAGGCCTGAAGAACCAAGGAGCAACATGCTACATGAACTCCTTACTCCAGACCCTGTTCTTCACAAATGTCCTACGTAAGGCCGTATACAAGATCCCGACAGTCGGTGACGACAGCTCCCGATCAGTTGCCTTCGCCCTTCAACGCGTGTTCTACGACCTTCAGTTTTCAGATAAACCTGTCGCAACTAAGAAACTCACGAAGAGTTTCGGTTGGGAGACTTTAGACTCATTTATGCAGCATGATGTACAGGAATTCTTACGGGTAAGCTGTAAATATTTTTTTCCACTTTACTTTTCTATTTCTAATTCTATGGTTTAGGAATATTGGTAAACTTACTAATTTTAATCAAGCTTAATGTTTGTTCAGGTTTTTTGGCAGTTTCCACCTGGTTTTATCTTCTTACTTATTAAAAAGGTTTTACATTTCCACGTGCAAGCTTAAATTATAACTACCGCGTCGGATTTTTTTGCATATAAAAGGCTTACAAGCCTTTGCCCGGTGAAAACTCATCTCTTTTGAATATTTTTGTTAGGCTTTTTTACTAATATTTTGTGACTTTCATCAGTTCTGTGGTACAGTACTTTAATACTGGCATCTACTACACTATTGATTCTTCCGCTTGAGTTGAATAATGGATCAAATTAAATTAGCGATTAGAGAGTTCTACTAAATTCAACAGAAAAAAACTGACCACTAAAAAAACTACACAACTTGCAGTCGTTGACCCCAAAAAATATCAAATTCGTTTCGTTTGTAAGATTTCAAAAATCATGTTGAGGAGTTTCAGTACCTAATCCAACCAGACCTTTTCTTTAAACCTATTAGCGGCTTTTTAAAGTGCTTCTCTTTGAATAAATATTAACAGAACACATCCATATAACCATGCCATGCACTTTGAAACTGCTAGACTACTCTGTGAAGCAGCTTTACGAACGATGCATAAGGATTAAGATCCATTACAGCCAAAGTCCACAAATCAGGCGTGGCGGAAAAAGCTGGCCTTAAATCAAACAGCTACGAATATCATGCTTCTTTGCAGGTGTTACTGGATAAGTTAGAAAACAAGATGAAAGGGACGGTGGTGGAGGGAACCGTGCCGAAGTTGTTCGAAGGCAAAATGACGTCATTCATAAAGTGCAAGAATGTGAACTGTACCAGCACGCGCGTTGAAACCTTTTACGACATACAGCTCAGTGTCAAAGGGAAAAATAATAGTAAGCTATCACTTTGCTTTATAAATATGTCACAGTCAAAACTATTAATTAGTCAAAAATACTTTTAGAATAGAATAGAATTATTTTTTAATCGCAAAGGGTCGTAAAATTTAACAAACAGCAACACATCTTAAACTACAAACACACAGATATATCTTCATCATCATCATCATCATTTCAGCCGAAAGACGTCCACTGCTGGACATAGGCCTCCCCTAAGTGACGCCACATTGACCGGTCCCGTGCGCCTCGCATCCAGCGCATCCCCGCAACCTTCACCAGGTCATCGGTCCACCTAGTGGGAGGCCTTCCAACGCTTCGTCTTTCGGTTCGCGGTCGCCATTCCAGAACTTTTCGGCCCCATCGGCCGTTAAAACTATTTAAAAAATAACTCACATTTATTTACTTAGAAACTCATTAGGTTGTTAGGTTTTTTTTGTAACCCTTTGAAAAACATCGTGTTGTAGTAATTATAGATAACTATAACTGAGTACAAAATATTTTTAATTAAGAAAACGCCATTTAACTTACTATGGGTTTTGACTGACACCGGTCAGAAGTAGTTTTGACTGTAACATATATTCCATTCAACAATCACGATGAATCTTTTCAGACTAAGATTGAATGAAGTTCCATTCCACCACAAATAATAAGATCATCATTAAATTGTACGCAAAACTTGCTCCGTCAGCAGCGAGTTTTTAATCCAGCTCAGATTGCAATTGAGCAACCCCGTAACCGACGAGAAAATAGGACACAATCAATGCCCCGCTTACTTTTCCGAAGCTATTTCGTTACCAATAAATTGGTTCCAATTTGCAACTTGAAAATGCGATTTATTAAAAGGCTTTAACAAATTTCCATTACCAATCCTATTCCTTCATTCCCCGTTACCATTTAGTGAAGAGGTACTATAACGTCACAGTTTATAAATTATTTATAGGCCGAGTAGCGGGAGCGTTTGCCTGTAACAGGTGCTAATAAATCTTTCATATCAGAACTGTAAAGCAGACGCCTGCATCTAAATTAGGTCTTGTAAAGAAACATTTGCGTGTAAACGAGCATATGAGGTTAGAGTTTGAAGAAAATTGTCTCTAAGGAAAGTTTTAAATTTGCTTCTATGGACAATTTATGATCTTAGCGCAAGTAACGCACATGAGAGTAACCAAGTATTTTCCGTGCGCAAAATACGCGTTTTGGACGTGCAGTTTCGGACACCAACCCGATATACAATACAATACAACTAAGTAATTTCAGGTCCGGCGTTATCCTTACCTCTATTATCACCCAAAACACCTCTCGATCATTCCATTGCCTATTTTTCCACCAAATTCTTCCTCCTACCCAGTATACGAATCCTTCAAAGACTACATCAGTACGGAGCTACTTGATGGCGAGAACAAGTACGACGCAGGGGAGCATGGTCTCCAAGAGGCAGAGAAGGGAGTCAGGTTCGACGTATTCCCGCCAGTGCTGCATCTACACCTCATGAGGTTCCAGTATGACCCCCAGAGTGATGCGTCTGTCAAGTTTAATGACAGGTAGGTAACATTAAATAATCATAATCCGCCTATCATCTACTACTACCGCTGAGGCACAAGGCCTCCTCTCTATGAGAGGCTGGGGCCCGTGGCCAACGGGCGCAGTGTGGATTATTAGGTACCACATTGGTGACTCTCAACTCAAGACTCACTCCGGAGGTCCTAGGACCACTAAGACGATGGTATGACGACTTGGCTGACATCGTTAAGAATTGGCAAAGATTAGTACAAAACAGGGACTGGTGGAAAGAATGATCGGAGATCTTTTTCCCTGTAGAGGGGAAAGTATGGGCAAGCTTTAATATTAATAGAATCTTACGGCAAACTCATAAATTAATTTGACTTTTACAAGCCAATTTGATTTTAACAGAACCATTTTGCTATATTTTGTTATTTTATATTAACTGGAATACCTCCGTTTTTAATAAGACTAAGTATTATGCAAATATTCTTCCCAAAGCCATATTATCATCCTCTGATATTGATGCCCACAGGTGTTGTATTCAAGCCAAAATTAAACATTTTGACCCATTTTTGCTGTTGATATTTTAGTCCCAATATTCAACTTGTGACAAAATATATTTATCATTTTCCTGAATGATGGCTAACATATATCTCTTTCTCAATGGTCTATGATACGAACGATGATATGATAAAATCTATTGTTATTGAACGAACAAAACGAACGATGTTTATTATTAGAAAATCTGAATAATCTTTTTTTGAAAAAAAAAACACCGTATTTGATGTCCCTCTGTGTCCACTGTCCATATTAACCAATAAGGTATTGTTTGTTTTGTTGTTAGTAATATTTCTGACAAATATTCTGGCAAAACATGTGCTCATAGTCAATGGACTGATTGTTAAATAAAACAAATAAAAAGTAAAAAGCGGCTAAGTGCGAGTCGGACTCGCGCACGAAGGGTTCCGTACCATTATTTATTAAAACAAACAAAAAATACACTTTTTTGTATGGGAGAGCCCCCCTTAAATATTTATTTTATTCTGTTTTTAGTATTTGGTGTTATAGCATCAACAAAAAAACATAATCTGTAGAAATTTCAACTGGCTAACTATAACACCGTTCATGAGATACAGCCTGGTGACAGACGGACGGACGGACGGACAGCGAAGTCTCAGTAATAGGGTCCCGTTTGACCCTTTGGGTACGGAACCCTAAAAAGTACCTAATGTGTCTTTTAATCCTGCAGGTTCGAGTTCTACGAGTCAGTGAACTTGGACCCGTATCTCCAGGAGATACCGACGATACCAGCTCATTACACACTGCACGCGGTGCTGGTGCACTCGGGAGACAACCACGGAGGACACTATGTAGTATTCATCAACCCTAAGGGCGACGGGAAGGTGAGGATCGTTATTTCCATAAAACGTCAGATCGTTGGACCAGTTTTATTCCAACATTTTCTTTTTCATTTTCTCAGTACATAACAGAGAATAGTTTATGTGGTTGTAAACATAAAGGGTGTAGGAAGTCCCTTAGGTCTCTCGTTCTTCCTGTCATTGCGATATTTTTTTTACCAAGGTCTGCCTGGGAAACTTTTAGTTTTGGAGATATTGGAGGTCAAAGTTCCAACATTTTCCCAAGTTTTTTTAATACTATTTTTTAAGTTTGAGTTTACTTTAAATACCTCAGGGACCCTTTACAATGCCGTCAAACAAGCATTCTGTACATCAAAGTATAATTATTTTATTGCTGGGAAACGAAAATTTTTTGTGGGTGAATGATCACGTTATAACTGATTATAACTCACTCAAAACATTGTACACAAGTAACAAAAAAAGAAATTCCTTTCCCAGCAATAAATAATTATACTTTGATGTACAGAATGCTTGTTTGACGGCTTTGTAAAGGGTCCGCCTACCTTGAATATGCCAAGCCAGCTCAATTGAGAGCAGTGCTGGGCCAAAAGTAACGGCCCCGAACCACCTATGTATCGTAGATTTCAATTCAGTCAAGCACCATGCATTTCATTACCACTGGTTTTAAAACTGTGAAGTTTAACATGTGACATTTACCAGACCACACTGGGCTAGCTTTCTAGTTTACAGCCCCCGACTCCATGTCACTAATAGGAGGCTTATATCCCAGAATTGAAATCGTTACAGGCTGATTATGTGGAGATCGTGGCTAATTAATAACAGCCGCAAGGGTCGATCTTTAAGGTTAAGCCGTGCTGGCCGAGGTTGGTCCGTGGATGGGTGACCATAATAATAATACCGAGTTTCCTCCGTACCTCGGAAAGCACTTAAAGCCGTTGATCCCGGCTGTCATTTGTAGATCTTTGAAAGTCGTTACGAGTAGTAGTCAAAAGTCAAAAGCCTGGCATCCAGTCTCCCTAAGGGGTATCGTATTACCCAGTTACTGGGTTGTGGAGGTCAGATAGGCAGTCGCTTCATGTAAAATACTGGTATTCAGCTGTATCCGGTTAGACTGGAAGCCGACCCCAAGATAGTTTGGGAAAACGCTAGGCAGATCATGACAGGCTGATTATGTGAAAACGGGGCTAACTGCCTCCTCCGGCAGACTTCACACATCAAATACATTTAGTTTATCCCGACTCTTGAAGGCTATTTTCAGCAATTTATAAAATAAATGGAGAGGGAATGCATTCTCTCACAAGGTTGAAGACTGCATGTTTAATATTCAGTAGATAATAATAATTATGAAGCTTTACTAATGCGTGTTAAAGTGAACATTACGTAAGGTACACTTTGTATATATTTGCATTAATGTGAGAGCCGAGTGAGCGCTGCTAACGTAGTGCAGTTAGATATTATATTATGTACATATATACCGGTACCGTCAGTTTTCTAAAACATTTATATAACACAAGCTTTTACCCACGCCTTCGTTCGATGGATCATCGATGCCCGAAAACTTAAAAGCTACTAATGAAAAAACCTCAACGTTTATCGTTTTATACTCTAACTAGCTTTTGCCCGCGGCTTCGCTCGCATTAAGTATTGATCAAAATCCTTTCTTAGCGGATGCCTACGTCATAACATCTACCTGCATGCCAAATTTCAGCCCGATCCGTCCAGTGGTTTGGGCTGTGCGTTGATAGATCACTATGTCAGTCAGTCACCTTTGAGTTATATATATTTAGATAAGGACCTTCGTTCTGACAGGAAAATCGATAGATAAAGGGATCAGATTCCAGAAGAAGATAAATTATAAATATTTTCTTTTTTGGGGGACTCTTATTTACGAATACTTTTTTACCCGCCCTAACTGGGAAGACTGTATTGATTTATTTTGATAGTTACTCTTACCCACCGCAGAAGCATGACCTAGCAGGAACTAACAAAAAAAGTAGGTACTTACCAAAAACATGGCAACTATACAACAACAGAAGTTTTTGTAAAACGTCTTCTCTGTCACTCTTGGCAGTCTCATTCGAAAGAAAATATACATTTCTAAAAGCCTTTTTGTTGTTTTTTCACAGTGGTGCAAATTCGACGACGACGTAGTATCCCGATGCAGTAAACAGGAGGCCATCGAGTACAACTACGGAGGCAAAGAGGACGCGCCACATCTCGCGCGAAAGGCCACCAGCGCATACATGCTGATATACATACAGTAAGATACTTTCATTACTTTTAGCGCCGATGACATCGCAAACCAAAGAAAGGAGATCTTTGCTTATCTAATTTTGCCTAGACGCTTAAGCCTGAATTTTCCAAGATTTGGCTTTATTGACATTTTGATGAGACCAAACTACATCAATAGATTGTGGTGAATTGGTGTTGGATTAAGGATAATTATTAGTCAGATCAGAAGCTACGTGTGTAATTCTGCGTTCTGTTATATTTCTTAATAAATTTCTTCAAGGGCCGTTACATGATTTTAAGAATGTATTTATATTAGTCGTATTGTATGGACCGGAATGCTAGGCTGTGAAGAAGATGGATGAAAAAAGATAGATGAGAATGTTTGAAGTGGATGTGTGGTGTGACAAGAATGGACGTGAGGAATGGGTATGTTAGAGGAAGTTGAAAAGTTGCGCCAGTTACAGAAAAGTTAATAGGGAATCGTCTGTCATGGTATGGGCATGTGATGAGGAGAGACGAATCGCATGTGCCAAAAATGTGATGAATATAAATGTTGATGGATAGAGAGGGAGAAGAAATGATGGATGGATTGTGTGAGAAATGATATGAAAGAAAATGGAGTAAATAATATCATGACGGCAGAGGGGAATGTAAAAAAACGTGTTGCGTCGACCCCAAGTGACATGGGATAAGGGCAGGAAGATGATGATTCATATCTATGGATGAAACTGATTGTGCTTGTTGCAAACAACTAACCAAAATGCTGTGTAGGAGAATTTGTATTTTCGATTGAAAAATCGACGTATTTATGTTACGTTTACACCGCGCGCTCCTGCCAGGGTCTCACATCACTAGCTTACCGTCCATCCGTCTTATGACGACAAGCAGTGTCGACGACGCGTTCGTGTTCCACGCGCGCCTCAAGTAGATGTCTCCAAATCGGAAGGGGTCCGAGATGGCGGATGCCTGCCAGGGCTGTGGGACTGTTCGAAACAAATACCGTGGCCTGAAACACAAAGGGCTAAGAAGGAACATGGGTGGGTTTTAGTCTATACAAGTCTGATACTCATTCATTTGATTATTTCCCATACGTAAAAAAGGGGCCTCAGATCAACCAAGCCTTGATTTTTTTTTCACGAGATAGATTGCCCGCTAGCTTGAAGTATCTCTGTCTCTAGTTACATGTTACATGAGTATTGTCTTGTGCAGGACATCTCAACTAAAGTACGTGTTGCAAGACTGCCAGGAGGGAGACATACCCACCGACCTGTGCGAGCGCATCAGCGAAGAGATGCGATACGAGATGGTAAGAACATGTAAATATCAATCCACACACTCACCTTACGTGACTTTGTCTTTTTTTTCTTTTTTTTTTATGTAAGCAAACCCATTGCCCGTTTCAGGCGGCAGAAAAATAAGATGCAGGAAATATAAATCTGATACGTCAGTCACCTCTGCCAAGTACTATGCGAAGATATTCAGCGCACTAAAACAGTTCTTCACTTTGCAGGCCCTAGCCGGCTCTAAATATAAAGGAAGATAATGAACGACACGGACCAACACAACACTGTCCAAATTGTTTTTTATATATTTTACAGTTTTTGAAATTATTACAGAGTGTTTACCGATAAATGTAGTAAATTTGTCAGGTAGGTAATTAAGCTTTATATAATCTGAATATATTTTCTTTGTGTATATTTTATTGTAATTATTTATGTACCACTGTTAATAAAATTTGTTGCGATATTGTTTAGGTTTATTTTTGAGTTATCCTTCTGCCCACGCGATGCGATGCTTCTCATTCATTCGATCATCCCCTGCCCAAACAAACTGACAATTAGGTACATTTATTTATAACGGATACAAGTTTTGCGTGACGGTAACACAATTGAATATGGTTGCTATTCTTTGATTCTGGTAGAAGTGTAGCATTTTGTCCATTATGCTACGAGGAAATGCCACACACTAACTTAAATAACATTACTGAATTTTAATTTGATTTATGATATTTTTATTAAACTATATTTTTATATCTGAAACAGTAGATAGTTATCTTCTTCTTACACTCTGAGACATGTGTTTAAATAACCATTGAACATCTATAGCTTCCACGACGGAACAAAGCTATAGATGGGCCAAGCAGACAGACCCAATTCCATTTAGTCCACAAATACCTAGTCTACTGTAGACAAATTAAAAAAGAAATCCTCCATCTAGCGCTTCTATTCTTAAATCATTAATTAGACGTACTCCAACGTTATTTCGGAAACACGTCTCGGGTGTCGGCTTCTAACTGGACCATGGAATAAATAGACACAGAAAGCACACTGCCACACAAAACAAGTATTGTTCGACCGAAGCTTCGAATTCGGTTTCAAAAAAAACACCTTCGGCTTCGGTCAAAATGGGCCGTAGTTTTAAAAATTCATATAGCCAGTATATAACTTAATTTCTTAGGATTATTAAAACTTCGGCTTCGAACGAAGGTTGTGGCGATTACCGAATGATCATCAGCTTCCGCCAAAAATTGAACTTAGATCGGGCCCTAAAAACAAGTAAAAAAAACACTTGCACGCTTTACGTACGAGTGTCATTCGTTCGAGTTAGCGCCTTGATAACACGGGTGATTTTTATATGCATACGCTGGATTTTCAACTCTTGGTATTGAGCCGAACATTAAGAATAAAGCGCTTGCAAAACCGTCAAAAAAGCGCACTGTTACACCAACAATCTGCACTGAGCAGTGGCTTGATGAAAATAGAATGCGTGATAAAAAATAACGGTACGGGAGTAGAGATTGCCGTACCCACGTACTTTTCCATGTTTTCGTGCACCTGTTTACTTCGTTGTATGAATCCGACTCTCTGTAATACACTGGGCCTATTTGGCGCAGCCGTGAGACACACAATATTATCTTTTTCAGTTTTAGTTCTAAGTTTTATGTTTTTTATTTTTTATTGTGTGCATTTGTGGCATGTGCCAAATAAATATGTTTTCTTTCTTTCTTTCTTTTCTTTCTGTAATACAATTCTGTGTCTCTGGAGTGCCACGTAACATTGCTCGCGTTGTTCGGTGCTACGAATGAAACCGGTGCATGTTGCATGCTAAGCAAGGCCCTAGACACTGACGAGATAACCGAAAGACACGGCCTTACCGCGTGTTATTTACTTATGCAACCCACTAAGCAATCAGCGTTGCTTTGTTTAGCTACCTATAGGTACCTTATGTTCCAAGTTAGTAACGAATAGGAATTTGAATACTGTTTCAAGGTACTTGAGATTATTATACTTATTTCATGATTTTAGTTCCTATGCGTAAATATATCTTCTGTTACTGATAACCTGCACCATCCCTATGGTGGCAGGACTCCTCCTCAACGCTGTCAGCTGGTAACGTGCCCAAGAGACTGGCGGCGTTGCCACGTTGAATGGCAACACTTAGCCTCTGGCCAAAGTAAAAGCCAGCCCTTGGGTCACGTGAAGCGTCAACTAAGCGTTTGGAGATTTCCTTAAAAAGGCTGTGAGCACTCGGACCCCACGGCCCCAGAGTTTCAACCCCAAACGGCTCGAAAATATAGTTACCACAAAGGTTACTATATTCACGCCGCTTGAGGTTCTCCGCAGCCGCAGCGGCAGCGCCAGCACAGCACGATGAGCTTGGAAGATGTGATGGCGCAAGAGTATCGACGCATGTTGCGTCCCACACTAAAGGCCTACCCATCTTCCAAGGAAACAACGACATGCCGTCCGGTCTTTTGCCATCGTCGCGTGCCAAGCCATTGGGCTCTAAGATAGCTGGAACGCCGACGGTAACAAGAGCTCGACGGATGATGTCATTTATGTTCGCGTGCCGCGCAAAACGGCCTGCACTTCGGCTGCATGACAGGCCGTGGTGTCCGAGGCTGTTGACAGCTTCACCACAGTGACAGCGATGAGGAGTGCAGCTGGCGGCACCAAGACGTAAGGAAGCAGCGAGGCGGAAGTTCGTGTCGTCGAACAAAGTGCCTATGCTCGACGACGGGAGTGCGTGAAGCCAAAGACCCGACTCCCATTCACCCACAGCAAGCAGTCGTGCACGCTCAGCAGTAGTAGCAGCTGTGTGAAGTAAATTGTCCTGAACTACTCTGCAGAGCGGCTCGTCCCACCGTCTCTGGGAAAATGGATTGTCGGGTTCTTCAGTATTCGGGCAAGCGAGTTTCCAAGCATCGATGGCCTCGGAGAGGCACGGCACATCAAAATCAATCAGTGTGGAAGCCAGGATATTCCTGATTAATTTCTCAGTGCCGTGGACCGAGGATATGAAAGCCGGTAAACTAATACTAGAAATTTTGCGGACGCCGAGTCCTCCCATGCGAATGGGAAGACTTGCTTGTGTCCAAGCTCGGTCGTCCAAAGCCACATTTAAAATGGATGATAAAGTATGTCTGATAATTTGATCCATTTTGTCCAAAAGATGTGTGTGCTTCCATAAAGGGGAAGCACGAAGGAAATATGTTAATTTAGGACCGAAACAGCAGTACCGAATTATGGTGATGGCCGAATGCATGTTAATTTGGAGCAATCTTTCCGAAGCATCATTAAAATTTTGAATCTTTTCCTCTATGAAATCGGGAAAAGAATTTTCATGGATTGGAGCCCCGAGGAGACGAAGAGAGCTTTTCTCAATAATTTTTATGTCAGGGGCTATTGGGTTAAATTTGGAAATAGTCTGTTGTCTGTCGGTACTGTCCTTTACATATAACTCGCATTTCGAAAGATTTAGGTCAAGGCCAATGGAATGAAATTCATTTTTTAAGAAATTTAGGTCATTTAACACGGTATCTACATCGCCTCCCAAGGTTCCATCATCAAGATACCAAACGTTAAATTTAGAATTTAGTTGTCGAACAATTGGATGAATAGCTAAACTAAAAATCACTGGCCCGAGGGGGTCACCTTGTTGACAGCCAACAGCAGATTCCAAAAGGTTGTCGTGATATAGTAATTTTGATGGGTGTCTGTAACATTGCCAAAGAAAACTATAAATTTGGGGTAGTTCTTTTTTTGTTTCTATTAGCAAGGTGTCCCTATTTACTGAGTTGAAGGCATTCTTTATGTCAACCTTCAGAATGACCTCACCTTTGCCAGAATTTAGGTAGGTCGACAAAGCGTGTACGGCAGCCTCACAGTCCCCTTTAGAGCCGTAACCTAGCTGCAGGGGCTGAAATTTTTTCGAAACAGCCTCACCAAAAAATTTACAGCAAATCTTGGCTGCCATACGACGGTAGACAGTTCCCACGGCAATGGGACGAATGCCGCCATCCCTCTTGCGCAGGGCACATAAATTTGCCCCGTATAGGACGTCGATGACGGCCTCGTTCACCTTGCCGGAGAGCATAAGGTTAATCAGAGCTGTGAGCTCCTTCAAGAGTAGCTCACCAGCTTCCCCGGCGCCTGAACAGATAAGGTCCTTTAGGTGTTGAGGACTTAGGCCGTCGAGGCCACCGGCGGAGCCGCTCCGGAAGGAGCAAACAGCTGTGGCCACCTCTCGACCTGTAATGGTGAGGGAGTGTATGTCTGAATCAGGAGGGTCGGGAAAAGAAAGGCCATCCGCTGGGGCAGGGTGTTTGGTCTCCAGAGCTGCGAGTGTTTCTGGGGAGCACGGTGCCAGCACATCGCTACTGAAAAGAATCCTGGCTGCTCCACTAATATCACCTTCCCCTAACTTGTTTTCCACCAAATGGGATATACCTCTTGAAGAGGTATATCTCTGTGTCGGTAATTTGGTGTCTAAATCTCGAGCCGAAATATTACAATTTTGTTTAATTTGTGATGTTAAAGATTTTTTGATTTTGATTTTTTGATTGCCAAATTCTTTTGTACGTGAAGAATTCGATAAGGGAAGGTGAGCAGTTGTTCCCAAGCACTTAGCGAGTTCTCCCGGACGGCAAGGCGCACGCAATCTGCTAGGTTTTGTGCGACAACTGGTCTAGCGCCTCGAGGAACTCGCTTCAGTATAGGAACGGAGTTTTTGAATTTTGATAGGGTTTTCCAAAGTGGATCGAAAGAAGATATTGCCTGTGTTGCGGTTGAGGGTGTTAAAACAGGGCCTGAAGTTGGTGCATTTTGTAGTTTATGTACTTTTCCAATATGCACATTCAGACCCCGCTTACCTTTAAAAAACCGTGCTTGGGTACAAAGCGGGCATCTCTCCAGGGTGGTCAGCGACGTTGAAGGTTGACATGCACTATTACCGACCACATCGCTGCTGCTGTTATGCATAAATACAGAGTTAACAAAACAAAATATAATAAACTAAATTAATATCAAAACACTGAAGTCACAAACACTAATATTAAAACACTGGTTTTCTGGACTTGCACGAACACCACGAAACGCCAGCGCCGGACGTAGTCGCAGGAAAACCGGGTAAGCGGTCAGGTCAATTCCAGCTCGCAGACGAGCTCGGAGCAGACGTCGCCAGTGCGCGCCGTGCCGCGCTGCCGCCGCCCCGAATCGCCGCCGCCGATCAGGAACCACCATCAGTTTTTGCGCTCCTTATCCTTGAAACTTCACAGGATACAAACATCATGATACAAACATCATGAAACTATATTTTCTGCAACTGTCACAAATCTTACATTTGTTCAGGACACGCGTTAAATAGTTATTTTTTATCCCTTTTTTATTTACTTTATCACCAATATTCTAGGTTTTCTTGAAAATTTCAAATTAATTTATGTAAAAAGTGTGAAAATTTGTGCCGTCAGTTTGACAGTTTTCTTTTATTCTTATTTTATTTTATTTATTTATTATTATAATAAAATCGCTTTTTTCTAATAATACTAATTTAACTTTGGTGGTCAAAGAAACTCATCATCACATCTGCCTAGCTTTTTCCCTAACTATGTTGGGGTCAGCTTCCAGTCTGACCGGATTCAGCCGAGTACCAGTATTTTGCATGGAGCGACTGCCTATCTGACCTCCACAGGTCAGTAACTGGGTATTACTATACCTCTTGGTAAGGCATACACTACAGTCGAAGTAACTTTAAAAATGAACTGAAAAGTCGATTTTCTACTCAGTCAGAATTAGAATTCTAATATAGCAAACGATGATAAATGAAGGTGGTGGAGTCGGAAACATAAGTGAACACTGGATGCCTTACATATTTGAATAGTGTTCAGTTATTCATGGCTAGGGCCGCTAGAGTTGTCTGTGAAAATAACGGACGTTTGTCTCTGCCAAGAGGATTGTTAATGAGGGGTAAACTTTGATTGAGATGATATGCAAAGAAATAAATAAAATTAAAGACTCTGTTTGTGATTTCAAAATAACAGCCTTTTACTGAATGCCTATGAAAGTTTATACGGTACTTAATAACAAAAACTTATTTTAATTTTTTTTCTGTCTGTCGGTCTGTCTGTTTGTTCCAGCTAATCTCGAGACTTTTACTGGCAAATAACTGATGATATAAGGAGTAATTTAAGCTTACCTTTTGAAAAAGTGCAAATTACAAACTTTGAAATTGATAACAAATTCCGATTCGAATAGGGAAATAATATTTATATAATAATTTCAAGCGGGTTTTTAAATATTTTAGATTGCGAAGACCAAACCATAAATGACGAGTAAATTGTGTTAGGAATTTTAACTTTCCATGCTGAGTGAAGTCAGCTCATACATGAACCCTTTCTAAGGCTTGTACATAAAACTGCGAATCGGCGCGATGCGAATTCGCAACGCAGAAGAAACTGTAACTGTATGAGCTCTTCGATTTTTAGTCGTTACGAGTAGTCAGAAGCCAAAAGTCTGACGTCCAGTCTTAGTAAGGGGTATGATATTACCCAGTTACTGGGTCTGTGGAGGTCGGATAGGCAGTCACTTCATGTAAAATACTGCTACTCAGCTGCATCCAGTTAGACTGGAAGCCGACCCCAAGATAGTTTGGGAAACGGCTAGGCAGAGGAGGAGCTTTTAGATTTTTACGATGCGACATCGCATCGCAGTTTTGTGATACCTTATTTGTAAGACCATTTTTCATGCAAATAAAGAATCTTGAGTCAGCATGTTTGGTATGCAGGTCGAGTTTAATATTACGTTTCGTCACGCCAGACAGGCGTAGACGGCTGAAGCTTGAACGCATGACTGAAACTTACAAATGCAACGTCTCCAAGCTCCAACCTTGACTTGTTTACTGTCAAGGTCGATTGACTTAACCTTTTTAGCTTTTCGGCTATCGATAGTGGTTTGGGACTACTTCTACGTTTTAATCAATCAACCTGGGGTTTGAGTGTCTTGATTGAGATTTACCTTTTTATCTTGATTGGTAGGGTAGGTATAACTTTCTATCAAATAATTATGTCTCAGTTCAATATGTACAGGGTTAGGGACTTCAGGCGATACGCCGCCACGACCAAGACTTTTAGCCGCAGAAGCGCCTTTTAGTCGAAACCAGGAGGTAAGTTTGGTCGCGACCGGACGTCAATCCAGTTTTTTTCAAGAAAGTGGCCGGTCAGGTGACAAGTCGTGGTAGCGTAGTGCGTAGTGTATGAAGGTCCTAAACCTGCATAATATGGTCACTTACTAACCTACCAGCTTATCGCCAGACAAATTGCAATTCCATTCAAAACAGACATTGCATCATTTAGCATATAAAATTAACGGTGAACGAACACTATTTGTACCCTTCGGCAGTGGTAACTAGCAAAGCCAGTCGTCGGGTTTAAAAAATGGCCTTTCGCTTTACATTGCGGCAGTAAATCTGTCGCGACAAGCGATAAATTAGAGTCCAGTTACTGACTTCGCTGACATTGTTTGTAGTTGTGGGACAACGAATTTGTGATGTCCAAAACAACAACAACTACAGTGCTGTATTGACGTTCTTCTGGAAAAACAACAACTCATCATCTGCCTAGCCTTTTCCCAAACCCTTTTGGGGTCGGCTTCCAGTCTAACCGGATGCAGCTGAGTACCAGTATTTTACATGAAGCGACTGCCTATCTGACCTCCACAACCCAGTAACAGGGTGACACTATACTCCTTGGTAAAACTGGATGTGAGACTTTTGGCTTCTGACTACTTGTAACGACTGTCAAAGATCTACAAATGACAGCCGGGATCAAAGGCATAGCGTGCTTTCCAAAGCACGGAGGAAACTCTGTATGTAATTATTTTCACCCATCCACGGGCCAGCCTCGGCAAGCACGGCTTATCCTTAAAGATCGACCCGTTCGGCTGTTATTATTAAGCCACGAGCTCCTCAAAAAACAACAACTAGATTTGGGAATATCCGGAAACGAAAATTTAGTCACTATTTTTCCGCCCACTCTGCATTATAACTAAACATACTAAGTTCTTCCGATTTCTCGCAGCCTAATCATCTTCCTGCCCTCATATCGTGTCCCATGCATATCGGCACAACATTTTTTTCCTTTCATTCTTATCTGTCACGCTATCATATACTTCCCATTTAACCCCGGACCAAAAAATATGGGTGTTATAAGTATGAAGTCCGTATCTCTGTGTCTGTCTGTGACATCATGCTCCTGAACGGATGAACTAATTTGGATAAACCTTTTTTCATTTGGACTTCTCCCAGACTACCTATATATTTTAAACTTGTCTAAACATAGTCTAAAACGCCGTCTTAGCCTATTTTTAGGAAATATCTTTGTTTGAAAGAACTAGTTGTGAAGCTAATTAGGCGAAACGCAAATCTTAAAGTTGATTGAGTAAGTTTGTAACTTTCTAAGTAAAACGATTGTGGTAAAAGTGTAGGAATCTAGTAGAAATACTAAAATGAAAACGCCTAAACGGGTCATTCTAAGATATTCAACATTGTGAATAACATAGAATAAAATATACTTTATTGTAAAATAGAAACATGATGGTTTTACAATACTCACTGCTAATTTTATGTTAAAATGGCGGTCTTACCCAAACAACCATAAAAAAAAGAACTTAGATAGATGAAACACTCATTTATTTTTCACTTTTGAAGTATTGTATGGCGCTGGACCTTCACAAACCTGCTTTAAAAATACTCGCGAAGAGAAAACTCTAACATTCTTTAGCAATTATAATCCTATTAAAGTTCCAACAGCCCCGCAAATTTCAGATCCTCTCAGACACTTTTTATTAACTTTAATAAAACTGGACGACTATGAAGTTACTACTGGTCTATTATAAGTTTTAATTTAAACAAAAGACTTCACAGCGTTATGGAGTCTCTAAATAATAACGGTCTACAGGTCTACCGAGGATTTAAGAACTAAGTTGCATATGCCTTAATTAATAAATGTATACAAGGTAATATTTAATTATTTTACACCAGGCGTTCTAGTGGTCGCAAGCACGACTGCATCATGCGATCATGAAGTCCTGGGTTCCATTCACAGGTGAGGCAGTGTTATTGGGTTTTAACATCAGGAATTTCTTAGTGGCAGCCACTAACTCTGGATTTGTGTCTATCATCATCATCCTTTCAGACGAAAAAGTCTACTGCTGGACATAAGATTTGTATCCGGTTGATGGCAATAGGCTCACCCCTATTACGTGGGACTTATAATATAACTGGCGAAATGTGAGTACGAATACTATTACGTACACCAATTAACCCTTCAGGAATTACAGTCGTGATGTTACGTTTGTTAGGAAAGAAGTATTTAGTAGCAATCCTTCCTTTTAAATTTCCTACAATCATGGTGCGAACAGCTGTGGCCCAGTGGTGGCAGCCCCGACTTGCGAGCAGAAAACCGTGGGTTCGAACCCAGGCAGGCGCATTACTTTGTGTAATTTATTTCATCACCGCTGCTCCAAAAAACGGTGAAAGAAAACATCGTGGGGAAACCGGCATGTACTAGAACTAAAGATTCGAAGACATGTGACATCTACCAACCCGCACTGGGCCCGCGTGGTGGATTACAGTCTACTCTCTCTCATTGAGAGGAGGCCTGTGTCCTAGTATTGGGAACATTCTATGCTGATGATGATGGTGATAATGTTTGTGCCTTTTCTATTAAAAAATCGGAGAGATCAAAACTTGTACATGTTTAACTAGGAACGAGTAAGTTTACGAAGCTTCGGGAACGCTAACTGGTTACGGGTACTAAAACAACACTTTTCTCTTGTTGACTCTCTAAACATTCAAGTTTTCAAGCAAACACAGATATAAGTAAACGCACTTTCAACAAACATTTATCATCATATTTTGCTCAAAACAACGTCAAAATCTCTAGAACACAGACCGTCTGTGAAATATAAAAAAAAACAATGTCATCTGCTCCAGCTCCACTTAATCAAACAAATGGAATAGGTAAATAAATTATAGTCGTAAATAACAAGACTGTCTTCTCAATAAAGGGACAAGAAAAAGAATAGATAGGTATATATCACAATCAGCTTTGTTTTAGTAAATGTCCCTGGAGACATCAATCAACTTAATCAAACTGCCTCCAAGACGCAACTGAACGTAATTATAAACCTTTGTTTCTACTGTTTTCCTTATTTATTCCATTTGAGGAACAATAACGACGCAATTAAGCAGGGTAAAAGAAAAATCTGGTCAACAATTCAGTCGAATATTCATAAACACCTTGATACTTAGATAGTACGTACGTCTTAGGTATTTTGACTGTGGCATGCGAAACCCGCCCCCGTACTCACAAACGCTCGGTTTCGATTTCGATTCGATAAGTCGTATGTCTATTTTGTTTTGGCATTACGAAAGCGAGCGAGATAGACATACGAATTTCCGAATCGAAATCGAATCCGAGCGTTTGTGAATACGGGGGCTGGTGTTACTATGGAGCCGAAATCGGGTTCCACATGCATTTTTACTAAGAAGAATCTGCTCTTAGATTAATCCGGCATTACCTACTTCAACATTTATTTTTGAGATAAATTATCTTTTATAAAGATCCAAGTATATGCTTAGTAATCTGATTAAGAGATTCTCATTTTATTACTGAAATCAGGCTGCTAGTTTATTAATTCCTGCTCCGACAGAATAGTTAAGAAAACTAGTAACGAAATTCAAATAATAGGAGCGTCAGGCGGCGGCAGATCTTCGCTAATTAATCCGGAAGCTGCACTATTAATTAGGGGAGTTTTTCTTCGTCAGAACGAGGATTACGGCCGGCGGGACTTTAGTAATTGCCGGCGGCGAAGCTTTAACTGTTTTTTATTTAAACGACTCCACGAAAATCGTGTCTACTGCCTCAAGATGAGTTGATAAGTCTGTTTTATTTATGATGGCTCAGTTTTGTCGTTTCATAATATCACTTTGGTAAAGAGCTACATGATTATTTTGGCGCGTGGATTTTAGGACAAAGCGCCAGGGTAGACCGCAAAATTCAAATTTTCATAGATTTTTGTATTAAATAGGTCAGTGTCGGGTTGTATGTTGATTAAATATGATTCGGGACCGTAAAAATATGGGTTTGCAGGGTTATAATCATTAAGATCATCTACAGCACACACTGACTTAAGAATTACCTACCCTGCGCTGCCCAATTTTTTCCACAGACAATTTACTTTTATCATGGAATTTCATTAATTATTTGACTCGGTAAACGCTTCACGCTTTGCGAAAAACTGTGACCCAAATGCATGGACACTAACAAATAGTTCTTTCACAGCTATTTCAGTAGTTCACTATTACACAAGAGACTGGGACTGCGAAGAGTATTCGGGACTTAACTCTACAGTGAAAAGTACAACTTCTGAATATATTTTCCAAATAGCATGTTTGGAATAGAGAAAGTTATTTCAGGAGATGTACTTAGTCATATTTTTGTCCTGAACATCCTCGTATTTCGCCGAGATTTTCTGAATTCATGGAACCATATTATACACATAATGTATGCTTCAATACGCTTTATGGCTTTTTTTTTATTCCGTGACTTGCCCGTGATACTTACCAATGTCGCTACCGCAGTTGAAAGTAGTAGCAGTTTATTTTCTTATAATTTTTACTAATTATCTTATATTCTTATATTATATTGTGTATTATTATCACCACTATTTGTAATGTTTTTCTTTCTTTTTTTTTGTTTGCAACCGCCAGTAGTAGGTAATTAATAATTTCCCGTGTTATCACTTTCAACAGCGGTAGTGTAGTAACACTGGCAATTTTGTCCCCGTGTTACTACTGGTAGTAAGTTTGGCTTTGCACGGCCAAATCACCTTATTATCTTCAAAAAATGTTTTTATGTTTATAGAATTCGTTTAAATTACCCTTCGTCGTCATCCAATTTGAATCTATTGCTTTTGCTAATTCATCATCTGCCTAGCCTTTTCCCAAACTATCTTGGGGTCGGCTTCCAGTCTAACCGGATGCAGCTGAGTACCAGTATTTTACATGAAGCGACTGCCTATCTGACCTCCACAACCCAGTAACTGGGTAATACGATACCCCTTGCTAAGACTGGATGTCAGACTTACCAAGGCTTATTGCTTTTGCTAATTAATACCCCTAAAATCATAACTTAATAAAAAGTTAATAATACAAACAGCCATAACATTTAAAGGATATTAAATCACACGCATTTCCTCAACCACGAAAACAAAACCGCTATCACAGGCTCGTAACTCATTAACGAAGCGTCTACCCATCGATTGTCCGTAACGAAGCAATCCTGGAGGGCCATCCGTCAGTAACTCGGAACTTAATCAAACATCTCCGAGGAATAATGTTCCCGTCACTAACAATTACTTACGCTGAATGAAACGTTCCCAGACAACTGCCGATGTTTTTTAGTCATTATCGCCTTTTAATCTATTTCCGTACGTAAATAACTTTTTTGCAAAAAAATAAAACCGCCTTCAAAACACACAAAACAGTAAAAATTACTTTAGCTTCAGAAGTTGGTGACTTTTGTTTCGTTGATTCAGTTTTTTTGCCACCGACTTAGTATACAAGGTGTTGTTTTGCATCCTCATCAAAATTCAGGAGGTTGTCACAAAAGACATCAATCAATTAAAAGTACCTAATTAATTCCTTTATTTATTTTCTTAACACATCCTTTACATTTTTAAATATTTTTATAAAACAACATATAAAAAAAAAACATTTAAAAATATGAAAAATAGTAGCCCACCAGCATCGGGAACAGGGTCCGGGCTACCGGTGGTCAGGGCTCTTGAGAGAGGAACCTCCTGACAATTCGTGCCGTGTCCAGAAGTACTGCTTTCTGAATCAAGCCCTTGATCCAGCTGTCAAGCGAAAGACTTCTCAGATTTTCGTCGAAGCTTTTAGCTATTAAGCCATCGGCCGACACGACTATCGGCACAATGACTGCTGTAGTCACGTCCCACATGTCGACAACCTCGCGAGCCAGATCTAGATACTTGAATTGCTTATCTTTCTCTGCTTTCACGAGGTTCTCATCATGCGGGACCGTTATATCAACAATCATTGCGCGACGCTCCAATCGATCTATCAACACAATGTCAGGTTATTGGCAACAATAGTCCTGTCAGTGATGATAGGTCGATCCCAATACAACGTGATATTACCATTATCGAGAACTGGGTCGGGCACATACTTATAGTATGGCACTTCTGATTCCACAAGGTTGTATTTCAAAGCAAGTTGCTGGTGGATAATCCTGGCAACAAGGTTGTGTCTGTGCAAGTACTCTCCGTTAGCCAGACGAGAACAACCAGAAATGATATGTCTGATGGACTCACCCGGACGGTGGCATGCCCGACACACGTCCACCGTCCCGTCCCTCATAATATGTTTCCGGTAGTTATTCGTCAGCATAACTTCGTCCATTATTGCACAGACAAAACCTTCAGTTTCCCCGAAGAGGTCACCAAAACGCAGCCAGGATACGGACGCTAAGAAGTCTACATCGGGCCCATGTAAGGCCCGGTAAAAGCGTCCGTGAAGCTCCTTGCTCTGCCATACCTCCTTGCGGTCATTAGTGTCTAATACTACAGGCTTGCGCCAGTTCTCGTTAGCCAAGAAGAGCGGGGTAAGGCCCTTGTCGACTGAGACCACATCTCGGTGCATCCCCACGTCGGCTTCTAGGAAGTATTCCCTGAGACTGCATACCTCACAGTTGTGCAGGGTCTTAGCATTTAAGAAGCCACGACCCCCATCCTTCCGCGGTATATACAGTCTCATCACCGACGACCGTGGGTGATGCATCCGATTTGCAGTAAGCAGTACGCGGACCTTCCTATCTAGGGCATCAAGTTCTGTCTGGGACCATTTGAGTATGCCGAAAGAATACATCAAATCCGGCATGACCCAACCGTTGAAGGCGCGCACCTTGTTTCCGCCTGACAGAAGACTGCTTAGCACCTTATTCAGGCGGCCAAAGAAACGCTCCCTCAACGATTGTTTCATGTCAGCAGTATTGATACCTAATGCTTCCGACATACCCAAATACTTGTAGGTTTCTGTTGAGGAGAGGGATCTAAGGTGTACGGAATCCGAGAGTTGAGTTCCCACGGATTCCGTAATCTCCCCTCGCTTGACATGCATGACTGCACATTTGTCCACACCAAATTCCATCCTAATGGCGCTACTGAAAGTTTCAGTTACCTACAGTAGCTTCATCAGTTGCAAATTGTTGGGGGCAAAGATTTTTAGATCATCCATGTAAAGAAGGTGAGATATGACCTGACCACCTCTCCTCAACCGATAGCCTAGACCTGAACCTTCCAGCAGTGTGCTAAGAGGGTTCAAGGCTAGACAAAACCACAATGGACTCAAACTATCACCCTGAAATATACCACGCTCAATCCTTATCGGTTCGCTGTTCCCCTGCATCTGTCGACATCCTGGATAGCGAAGGACCGTCCTCCATTGCCCCATACACGACTCAAGGAAGGCGCGTAAAGTTGCATCTATCTTGTACAACTCCAGCACCCTTATGAGCCATGTATGCGGAACCGAGTCGTAGGCCTTCTTATAATCTATCCAACATGTAGACAGATGGCTTCGGGAGCGGCGAACCTGTTGGCTAATGGCCATATCAATGAGGAGCAGCTCCTTAGTACCACGGGACCCGTTCCTACATATATTCTGAGAGGGAGACATGATGGAATTACTCTCAATATGTTGGTTAATTTTAGCTCTCAAAATGGATGTAAGAACCTTATAGACCGTTGGTAAGCAAGTGATAGGTCTATAATTTTTGGGCTCCGCAGTACTACCTGATTTATGGAGCAGGTGGGTAATGCCTGTCGTCAGGAACTGGGGCAGCGACCCTGACTCTAAGGCAGATTGAAACTGGGACGCCAAGCGAGCGTGCGATCTTTGGAACCATTTGATCCAGAAGTTGTGTAGTCCATCCGGCCCTAGAGATTTCCAGTTTGTTAGTAAACGCTGATTTTTTTGTTTGAGCAAGTTTGTCAGTATTTCAGAATAAACTAATAAATTAACGTGGTTTAGGAAAAAAGAAATTATAGAATAAACGTTTGAGTTGGTTTGTATGTGTGAATGCGCGGATATAGTGCGAGGATCAGACGGGCTGCGTTTAGAACAAGGGTGGTTCACACTTACCGTTTTCCGTGAATAAGAATAAAAATTAATATTACCTACCCATTTTATTATTGATTCGGGACGAGAATCATTAGCATATTTACCTACTTGAATTTGACGAGGATGCAAAACAATACCTTGTATATTAATTTTGAAAAAAAAGTTTTTTATTTTTCCACTTTTAGTTGTTTTATCCTAAAACTAATATTTGATAATGATTTGTTAACAATACTGATATGCCATGGTAGTAGGCTTATCTATTTAAAATTGGATCAAAATTGGCAAAGATATGCGGTGAACAAACACACAAATGATTCAGACGAATTGATAACCTCCTCCTTTTGAAGCCGACCCCAACAAAGGGAAAAGGCTAGGCAGATGAAAAGTACGTAAAAACGAAGTAGGTGTATTCCGAGGCCTTAGTAAAAATACACGACGTGAACGTAACGTAACACCACGATTTTTTAATTAAAAAACCACAAGCACAATTAGTGTCAACCAAAAATTACAACTAAGTAAATAATATGTGGGAAACGAGCATTTAGGGGTATGAGGAACAGTGTGTAAAGTTCCTCATCCACAGGAGTAAAGGATCCTCCGACCAGACAATGTGATGTCTGGTGGGCAACTGCCCGACAGTTGTGGTCGGGTTTATCTAAATACTCTTTAGGTTGATGTAAACTTTGCTTGCGACTTGTAAGAAATTGATGTTAGTTCCTCCGTTGTGTCATAGATGGCGCTGCAGTACTTTTTGTTGTAAGTTGCTTTTTGTAGGTCGCTACAAGCATTTGTAATTTTATAAATATACTTTAGGTTTATTTACCCCAGATAATTGTACTAGGTTGTGTGAAAAGCTCATGTAGGCAAAAAATGCTCATATACTCGGCTAATAAGATTATTATAATCCTTACTAATACCCTTATCCTCACTCTAAATGCGAAAGTAAGTTTATTTGTTACCTCTTCACGCCTAAACCACTGAACCCATCATCCTGAAATTTTGCATATACGTTGTCAGGAGAAACGGACATACCTTTCATCCCGAAAAAAGTACTGATACCCGAGGAAAAAACAATAACGTTCTTACCATGTTAGATTGCGCCACGTGTCCGAGACGGTTATTGTCAAATTCGAAATATATCGAAGCGAAGCTGCGGGCAAAAGCTAGTCTTAATGTTCCTTACGACTAACGCAAATTTACTCTGGTATTCTTACACCCATATTCTAAGAGCTTTCCCAAAAGCATTTTTGAACTAAGTCAACCATTGTTGCCATGACAACAGTTAACAACATTCACCAAATCGTTTCTCAAAAAATGTCTTGACCGTTTTTGGCGGATCTTCGAATAAGGTACCTCCTCGAGCTATCTATCTTTTGTCAAACCCTTAGTTGCATTCTGCTACAATCAATGCTAAAGATGTCATAAATGTCACTTTAATCAATGTTTAAGATGTACATAATTAATAGTTTTCCGGTACTTCAAATTTGACAGGTGAAAAGTAGGCGTTTATATGTCAATTTATAACCAAAAAACAGACAAACAGGACGGAATGTAGGCGTGGTTAGTCCGACTTAAGTTCAGTTCATGACTAACACTGGTATTCTAAGTCATGAACTAAACTTAAGTCGGACTAACCTCGACTACATACCGCTATAAGGGTGTTAGTGTGCTAAGTATAAAAATACAATAAGTAGATGACAGCACCATTTTCATGGAACGAAAACAATAAAATTAGCCTATAACGTCCTCACTGTGCTAGAATCGCCATCGCCATCGCCAATCGTGTGCTAGAATGTGCTAGAAGGCCTGTGTCTGTATAATCTTTGCGACCGCGACGGTTTCAGCCAGCATCCACCACGAAAGCCCAATATTGCCCGAAAATTTCATTTTCGCATTGCGGTGATGAAATAAATTAAAAGATGTTAAGTGATATGACCTACGATTAGATAGTCAGGGCCACTGGAGGAGCAAAGCTCTACGGAAATACAAACATAATGCTATTTTTACTTTTTATTCTTATTCTTTTTTACACCGCTTCTCGCACCGTTCAATGGTGTCGAATCTGTTCTGATTGCCGCCACAGCCTCCGTATACGAAAATCTTGCACTGATTTGTTTCTATATCGTAGTAATACCTTTGAAAATAGACAAAAATGGATTAATCATCCTACCAGCTCATACATCTATCACACATCCAAGAATATGACCTCTTGTTTTAGTTTCATCTAATAAAGGTATGTCAAACCATTCTATTAGATGTAGGACTGTGAATATCGGGATAATCCCCAAAATATAGACATGTAACAAACAAGATTTTTTAACCAAATCCAGCTGAATACCAGTATTTTACATGTAGCAACTGCCTATCAGCGACCTCCACACTCGAATTCAGGGTTACACAATATCACTTCACTTAAACGTTGCCTCAGAGAATTTTTAACCGAGCATCTGTTATTATTTTGCCACGAGCCCCTCCTACTAAAGGTTATGTAGCTAAATTGCGTACGTTACGTGCCAATAATTCTCTTGGAGTAAAAACCTGATGCTGGTCAGATGAAACAGTAGCCACGGATGGATATGCGCAATCTTGCAAGAAAAATTAAAAGTATCTGGTAAGCAGGCTAAACTAAATTCTACAAATAGGCTTTCATTTACCTTTCTATTAAATCCAAGCACATTCCAGCACTCGGTTGCAAGTTACAGTAAATTGCACGAACAGTGTCTTTTAAGGCATATCGGGAAGCAGCTAAAATAATAATAGTATAATGTAAGAGTATAATAAAGCCAGCGAGAGCCATTTTTATATTTTTTGTTTTCCTACTTAGCATTGAATAAATTAAATCGGCTTATTAAAGGAATAAAAGTCATCATCATCATCATCATCATCATAATCAGCCTATAATGTTCCCACTGCTGGGACACAGGCCTCCTCTCTATGAGAGGGAGTGGGCTGTAATCCACCACGCGGGCCCAGTTGGTAGATGTCACATGTCTTCGAATTTTTAGTTCTAGGACATGCCGGTTTCCTCACGATGTTTTCCTTCACTGTTCTTGTGGGCAGCGGTGATGAAATAAATTACATAAAGTAATGCGCCTGCCTGGGTTTGAACCCACGGCTTACTGCTCGTAAGTCAGGGCTACCACCACTGGGCCACCGCTGCTCTCACCATGATTGTAGGAAATTTAAACGGGAGGATTGCTACTAGATACTTCTCTCTTAACAAACGTAACTTACTAACTTAAATAAAAGTAAGTTGTAAAAAATTATTAAATAGGCTATTTAACATCACGCTTCGATCCTAAGGATCCAAACGCCAGGTGAAACCGCACACCTAGTTGTCTATAAGGTTACATACCTTTACAGTTGCCTTCGCATTCATCAAAAGTTTCGAAATTATTCCTATTGCCGTTGCACCCAGAGTACGTGAATGTCTTACAGGAGTCCACCAGCGCGTGGTAATAGTACCTTTCCATCCTAAGTACATCAAACAAAAGTCTATTAGTAAGACTACTACTTATTCTGACATCAAAATAAATAACTTTGGTACTTTTCTATTGTCCGGGTCCGGCCAAATTTTAAATGTTGTTGCAGGATAAACAGGCTTTCATCAATTCGCATTCCACATGCGTTGTAAATATTGAAATCACTATCTTCATCCACAGCCCGAATTCATCCACTGCTGGGTATATACCTCCCTTCTCCTGTGCCAATCTTCAAAGTCAGCCTCATCTAGGTTTTACCCCCGATAGCAACTATGTCGTCTGCCCATCTCGCCGCCGGACGACCCACATTTCTTTCTTTCCCCATTCTCATTTCTTCCTTCTTGGACGCCATTCGGTGATAGTTTTGGTCCACCTGTCATCCCTGCGCTTTGCTAGGTGTCCTGCCCAAGTCCATTTGAGTTCCGCAACGCGATTAATATTAAAATACTAATTGAGAATTGACTGCGATAAAATTTTATGAACTTACTTAGATCCCGAACAATTACCATGTTTGGGTTGTAATTGGCACCAGTAATTCCAATTCCACACACTGTTTATAGTGTCTTCCTTTAATGGCTGAGCTAAAAAAGTAATAATAACATAGGGTGCATTTAGGCGCAGTAGTATTATGTAAAGTAAACTATAACTAAAGTATATTTATTATCTCTTTATTCACTTTCTTTACATATCTATTATATTTTTAAATATTTTTACAAAATAACATATAAAAAAACATTTAAAAATATAAAAAATAGTAGCCCACCAGCATCGGGAACAGGGTCCGGGCTACCGGTGGTCAGGGCTCTTGAGAGAGGAACCTCCTGACAATACGTGCCGTGTCCAGAAGTACTGCTTTCTGAATCAAGCCCTTGATCCAGCTGTCAAGCGAAAGACTCCGCAGATGTTGGTCGAAGCTTTTGGCTATCAAGCCATTGGCCGACACGACTATCGGCACAATGACTGCTGTTGTCACGTCCCACATGTCGACAACCTCGCGAGCCAGATCTAGATACTTGAATTGCTTATCTTTCTCTGCTTTCACGAGGTTCTCGTCATGCGGGACCGTTATATCAACAATCATTGCGCGACGCTCCAATCGATCTATCACCACAATGTCAGGCTTATTGGCAACAATAGTCCTGTCAGTGACGATAGGTCGATCCCAATACAACGTGATATTACCATTATCGAGAACTGGGTCGGGCGCATACTTATAGTATGGCACTTCTGATTCCACAAGGTTGTATTTCAAAGCAAGTTGCTGGTGGATTATCCTGGCAACAAGGTTGTGTCTATGCAAGTACTCTCCGTTAGCCAGACGAGAACAACCAGAAATAATATGTCTGATGGACTCACCCGGACGGTGGCATGCCCGACACACGTCCACCGTCCCGTCCTTCATAATATGTTTCCGGTAGTTATTCGTCAGCATAACTTCGTCCATTATTGCACAGACAAAACCTTCAGTTTCCCCAAAGAGGTCACCGAAACGCAGCCAGGATACAGACGCTAAGAAGTCTACATCGGGCCCGTGTAAGGCCCGGTAAAAGCGTCCGTGAAGCACCTTGCTCTGCCATACATCCTTGCGGTCATTAGTGTCTAATACTACAGGCTTGCGCCAGTTCTCGTTAGCCAAGAAGAGCGGGGTAAGGCCCTTGTCGACTGAGACCACATCTCGGTGCATCCCCACGTCGGCTGCTAAGAAGTATTCTCTGAGACTGCATACCTCACGGTTGTGCAGGGTCTTAGCATTTAAGAAGCCACGACCCCCACACTTCCGCGGGATATACAGTCTCATCACCGATGACCGTGGGTGATGCATCCGATTTGTGGTCAGCAGTACGCGGACCTTCCTATCTAGGGCATCAAGTTCTGTCTGAGTCCATTTGAGTATGCCGAAAGAATACATCAAAACCGGCATGACCCAACCGTTGAAGGCACGTACCTTGTTTCCGCCTGACAGAAGACTGCTTAGCACCTTATGCAGGCGGCCAAAGAAACGCTCCCTCAACGATTGTTTCATGACAGCAGTATTGATACCTAATGCTTCCGACATACCCAAATACTTGTAGGTTTCTGTTGAGGAGAGGGATCTAAGGTGTACGGAATCCGAGAGCTGAGTTCCCACGGATTCCGTAATCTCCCCTCGCTTCACATGCATGACTGCACATTTGTTCACACCAAATTCCATCCTGATGGCGCTACTGAAAGTTTCAGTTACCTTCAGTAGCTTCATCAGTTGCAAATTGTTGGGGGCAAAGATTTTCAGATCATCCATGTAAAGAAGGTGAGATATGACCTGACCACCTCTCCTCAACCGATAGCCTAGACCTGAACCTTCCAGCAGTGTGCTAAGAGGGTTCAAGGCTAGACAAAACCACAATGGACTCAGACTATCACCTTGAAATATACCACGCTCAATCCTTATTGGTTCGCTGTTCCCCTGCATTTGTCGACATCCTGGATAGCGAAGGACCGTCCTCCATTGCCCCATACACGACTCAAGAAAGGCGCGTAGAGTTGCATCTATCTTGTACAACTCCAGCACCCTCATGAGCCATGTATGCGGAACTGAGTCGTAGGCCTTCTTATAATCTATCCAACATGTAGACAGATGCCTTCGGGAGCGGCGAACCTGTTGGCTAATGGCCATATCAATGAGGAGCAGCTCCTTAGTACCACGGGACCCGTTCCTACATCCATTCTGAGAGGGAGACATGATGGAATTACTCTCAATATGTTGGTTAATTTTAGCTCTCAAAATGGATGTAAGAACTTTATAGACCGTTGGCAAGCAAGTGATAGGTCTATAATTTTTGGGCTCCGCAGTACTACCTGATTTATGGAGCAGGTGGGTAATGCCTGTCGTCAGGAACTGGGGCAGCGACCCTGACTCTAAGGCTGATTGAAACTGGGACGCCAAGCGAGCGTGCGATCTTTGGAACCATTTGATCCAGAAGTTGTGCAGTCCATCCGGCCCTGGAGATTTCCAGTTTGGTAACGGACGGACTGCACGAGCTACGTCTTGGGGGCTGATGATAATTGCCCCCATTTCTGGTATTGGATCACACGCTTGTTCAACTTCCCGGGTCCAACCGCCCTCAGTGTGACTGACAGGCACCGACCAGATGCTGCGCCAGAATGAACACACGGCGTCATCATCCGGCAGACGCGTGTCAGTCACCCCTTGGTCTGGTCGTTCCCAAGCCCTATATACCCACCTTTCATCGCTTCGGAATGTGCGATTCTGAGTGTATCGCTCCACTCGCCGCTTGTACCTACGAATACGGCTTGCCCATGCACAGATCTTCTGCTTCAGGAAGTCGATACGCTCTGTGACGCAGGCCAAATAATCACGAGAACTAGTGTCAGTTCCCGAGAACGCCCGCCTCACAAAGCGCATGACTCTAGGGCGAGTATTGCCCTCCCTGAAGCAGATTAACTTGCCGATGAGTACTCTAGCCTCACCGATACGCCGCTCAATCCTGCACTGCCAAGCTGGAACAGCTAATTTTGGTCGTGTGGCTCTGTCACTGTCAGGAAATTTGACGTGAGCTACACGACATGCCGCTACTGCTGCGCAGTACAATATTGAGTGGGTATCAGCAAGGTCTTCGCTGTTGTCAAAGCAGTTTGACAGCAGCGAATCTAGAGTATACACCAGCGCCTTGTTTTACTTGTGCATAGGCAAACGAGGTAAACGTGGTCTAAGTTCAGGCGGTGTGGAGCGGTACTCCCGGAACGCACTCTCCAAAGCTCTCCTCAATTGTTCGTTGCACTGGCTACTCACGGTTATAACTTCGTCATCATCCTCCTCACAACCGCGATCGGATCGCGGCGAAGCCGCGGATACATTTGGCAGCTGCGCTGCGATCATTGGTGAAGCAGGCGTAACTGGGTTACTCCGTGAGTCGAGGCGTAGTCGATCAAGTACATTGTCATCCAACATATGGTTACGTTGGATGACCCGCACCTGATCCGACAGTCGCTGCGCCGACACGCTGATAGCTGGCTCAAGCACCTGAAACAGAGAGAGCATCCGACCACGGTACGCAGTCATGTTACTTCCCCCCTCAGTAGCCCCATAATATGCGCGCATGACGTTTTCATTAATGGACTCAGTCCATCGCATGCGCGACACATTTCCACCGGCAGCGGGGACCCTGTTCGGGGCCTGTTGGCCTCGAGGTCCCAGGCCCGCTGGTGGCCGTCCTCTTCCTCGTCGTGGTGGTGATGGCGTCGACGGCGGGGAGAAAAACTCGTCGCTGGAACTCGACGCAACTGCAGCGACCGGCGACTCAGCGCCCACAGGTGTGGCGCGTCCCGGCGGCTGCGAGGCGGAGCTCAGCGACGAGCCCGGAGATGGTGGGTGTGCCTTTTCTTTAAGTCTTGCTCGGTGTCGGGTTAGCATAAGTGACAATATTTTATGACATTTCTATTGTAATGATTTTTGGTGCAGAGTAGTAGGTTTTCTATTTTTATTTATTGGTTTCATTTTTCTTTGCATGTTTCTTTATGTTCCAATAGTTTTGTGCGTTAAATTTGCAAAATAATTAAATAAAAATTGGTTTGGAAAAATTTTCTGTCACGTCAATTTGACACCCGAGCCACAGATAATTATTATTATTATAATTAATTGTATATTTATTATTATTAACAGTTGCAAGTAAAGATAATGAGTAATTTCAATCCACTTTGCAATTCAATTGGGTCAGTAAAATTATAAAACAAAATTAATCTATAAACTACTATCAGAATAAGTAATCAAGTTGGTAAGAAAAACACTAAAACTAGCTTGTCAAAATTACATTGAAAAATAACCTTTGGTAGTGGTTAAACTTGAAAGAGACTTCGCCATGAACTACCTATCTTCGACGAACCTTTTTACCAAACAAAATTAGCCAGCGTTTTAACCACCTCGACTTTTCTTGGTCAAGTGCATGCACTAATTAAGGCGTTGATAGCTCGATAAGATCCCTTGTTAAATTCCGTCTAAGATTGAGGAAAGCGCCGTGGCTACATACGTCGTCATTATGTAACTACAGGGACTAATGGCCATGCTCCAATGTACTTACTATCAAAATTTTGGCCAACATACTCCGATCACCTATTCGTTAGGTGTATGACGTGTGATTATTAGGACCGGATTATACAACTTAAAATCATGATAAGTCGTCGTAATAGAAGCTGACGTGGGGATGCATCGAGATGTGGTCGTGGTGGACAAGGACGACACTCTTCTTGGCTAAAGAGAACTGGCGAAAACCTATAGTGCAAAACTAACGATCGAAGGTAGGTATGACAGACTAAGGAGCTTCACGGACGCTTTTTCGAGGCACTGCATGGGCCTGATGTAGACCTAGCAGTGTCCGTAGCCTGGCTACGTTCTGAGGATCTCTCGTTCTCTCGGAGAAACCGAAAGTTTTGTCTGTGTAATTATGAATGAAGTTATGATGACGAATAACTACCGGAGATTTATTGTGAAGGATGGGACGGTTGACATATGGGCATGCCACCCCCTGGCGAATAATTTTGTCACATTATCTCCGAGAGTTCTCGTCTAACTTACGGAGAGTACTTGCATACGCACAACTTTGTAGCCAGTTTTATCCATCAGCAGCTTGCTCTAGAATAAAGCCTTGTGGATTCGGAAATGCCGTACTATGGGGACGTCGACAGGCACGACCTAGTTCTCGAAAATGGCAATATCACATTATTCTGGGATCGATCCATCATCACCAGTGATCGGAATAGGTAGTGCAATTTTGTGGGATTTCGTTATCTCAATTATCAATCAATTTAATTCTAAAAATGTAAAGTATGTACCTATGTGTACTAAACTACCTGGTAAATGCATTTTTTATTGAGGCTATGGTTTTTAAGAGCGGTAAAAGTCATTGTTACTATGTGCGAGAAAACGAGACAAAATTATATTTAGCAAGCGTTTTCTCTCTCTTTCCATTGTCCCCTATGAAATTGGGATTTGACAAAAACTATATAAAATTTGATTATAACAAATCATAAAATGCCACTTCTCTTAAGGATTGATGGATGATCATCACTGACAGGACTATTGCCTTTCTTGTTGCCAAAAAACCTGATATAGTAGGGGTCGATGGATTAGAGCGGCACGCAAGGGGGGGTCCATTAAATACTTGAGGCAATTTTATCGATTATTCGACCCTCCCCTCCCCCCTTGGTGTGATATCGTGAGATTTGAATTGACCTCTCCCTCCAAATCTCACGTGAAATTTTTCAAAATGCGCTTAAGAGTAAATACGTTATATTAGTATTGTGCCCCATTTTAGTGGAGAAACATATTCACTTAAACCTAGTTTACACGCAATTTCACACTTTTTACTGCGGGGGAAAAAATAGTGATATTTGTCAAGACTTCTCTCCCAAGTGAGATTGTGTGAGATTCGGCTCGACACCCAGAGAGGACGTCCCTAAACGCCTCACTTGATGGACGCCCCCAATGACTGTTAACATAATGATCTCGCATGACGAGGACCTCGTGAAAGCTGAGAAAGATTGGCAAATCAATTAATTCTTCACATGTGGGATGTGAACTCAGCGATCATTGTGCCGATAGTCTTGTTCACCAATAGCTAGGTACATTGCCAAACAAGCTTAGACCAATTCCTGAGGATGCTCTCGTTAGGCAGCTGGATCAAGGGCTTGATTCAGAAAGCGGTACTTCAGGATTTTGAAATATTGTTGTGTTAAAAATGTAATAGATATGAATAAGAGAGATAAATAAAAATCATGAAGATATGGCTAGGAAGGAGTTCAATTTTAATTATCTATGGACGAAGCGGATTGATAAAATAACTGTTAAAAATGGAGAATGATAATAGTTATCGTTATGATACTGACCTCTTCTCTGGGGACCAGTTACACTCAACCCAGACGGAATACTTGTGGACTGTTCGACGGGCTCAACACTTTTTATTATCAAATAGCTGGTCGGTTTTGGTATCATATTACCATCACGCACTTTAGCTGTGGTTAAAATAGTTTTAGTAACAAGGGAAGAATTTGCTTCTGGTGATGAACATCTCTCAAAGAATACCACCACCCCGAATATTATGGCAATGGTAGGAGGACCTTCCATTTTAATATGAATTTCGGTATTTTATTAACTTCGTTACAGTTACCCCGGTGTAAAATAAATGTTAAGCACAGAATTTATATCGCTATAAACCAGTTATCGCACCTGCACAGTGAAATCATACGTTTTTACACGTTTATTTATGTAAGCAACTACATTTCTAAAAACGAGAGCGGAAGCCAGATAGTTTTATGTTACAGAGTAAGAATAGTGTACAAACCACAGTTCCTTATGTAAGTACATAAGTAGGTTAGATATTAAACAATATCACAATAGATTTACAGGGCACTAGGTATATTCGAACAGAAGAATAGCACCATCCCATATCTTCCCGGGGGTGTCGTAAGAGGCGACTAAGGGACTTTCCATAGAATGGGCATCAGCGTTCTCTGTGCTTTTGTAACAACCGTACTGCGATCGCCAACCCGCCTGCCAAGCGTGGCGATCATGGCAAAACCCCCTTATGTCATTGTGGCGTTGGGGGAGGCCTATGTCCAGTAGTGGACGTCTTTCAGCTGAAATGATGATGATGATGATGAGGTATATTCGAACACCGCCACAACTACCTACAGAAATACAGAATACGTACTGGCTCTGGAGACGAACCTCTATGCAATCACGTGCAGAACGGTTACGATAATTATTTCTCCGTTACTAGCACACAATGCAACGTTTGATCGGCAAGCTGAATGTTTGCTGATCTAATGGCATTTTCAATTTCCATCAAATTCCTGAGCTCGCATTGCTGCACTCCGCTGGAGGGCGGCTGGATGGCGGGATGCCGACAACGTTGGATACTCGAATGCTCCAATGCCCGAATCGGATTAACGCTAACGACGCACCATTCTGTATGACCGCCACAGTCGACCACATTCCCGCCGTGTCCTGTGCGACACAGATAAACTGTTGCAGTGGGATCCCCAGCATACACACATTAAATTCCCGTGCATGCCTGACCGATTTATCACTTTAATAAAAATCAGGACACATACGAGTATGACACGCATGAGGAATGGCCGCAATAAGGTGCGCCGCACGTTGCGTTGTGCTTGCCGACACCTGACGTTCTTATCTAACGAATAAGTGTTTCCTTATTAAACACCTAAGTAGGTTAAGACCCAGTTAAGAGTTTCATAAAATAAGTATTTCTTCAGACCACAATATCTGCATTGAAACAATGGACCTCATCACAAGCTCTATCGATGTTGCAAATTAGCATTCCCCGAGGAGAATCCTAATGAGAAATGTAATTTCGAGAAAGCAGATAGCTCTTCACAAAGCTTTTTAAATGTACAATTCCGAGCTGTAGGATTAATTACTATAGTTTTTCATCCCGTGTAGTCCGTCGGCGGTCGACTGAAGGCAGGATTACGAGTGGATTCCGCCGACGACGATTAATAATTAATTGTCATTATGGTTATGGCTGCAAAGCCAATTGCCTCTCGGCTTAGCTGGATTACTTATTTAATCTTTGGGCCTGACGAAGTGGCAGATATATATTTCAGACGCGGTTAGTTATCTTTTGGCAAGACCGACTCGCTAGTTAAGTTTGAATGATCGATGTTTGGCTATTGTTTGATCAATTTCATAAGTTTCAACTAAGATCCAATAGTTTAGGACTTGTTTGCGTGTTTGTTTGTTTGTACACAATAAACCACAGTTAGGTACCTAAGAGTACCTAACTACCTAGTATAGTAATATGTATATTACTTACCTAATCATGTAGGTATATTTATTTTATCTTCTGTTTTATTGGTTCGGCTGTTGCTGTTAGGTAACCCCCATTAAACTTCAGTCAAAAAATTACGGTAGGGACCTATAGCATATAGTAGGGTGCCTATAAGCAGGTACCTAGTCGCTGTCCCTACCTAATCATTTTGTATTATAGCACAGTAATGTAAATCTTACTTCAACTTTTCGGCTGCTTCTCTGATTTAATTCCTTTCCTTTATACTTATGAATGTCATTCAGCCCTACATTAAAACCAACAAAAATCAGTATAATGAAAGAGCGGCCTTATTCCCAGCATAATATAATGTAAAAACAGCGACGGTAGCAAAATAATAACAGACAGGGCACCGCATAAAAATTCAATCATTTCGAAAGCTTCGCTAAGATTTGTAGGCCGAAGCCAGAGAGGATTTAAATGAAATTACGACATTGTTCCGACGGGCGTCGATGGACGCCCTGACGCTTGTAAATTACACACATCAAAAGTGTCTAGGGATCAACATATATTTTTGCAATAACTTTTCTCCTGATTGATATTAATTAAAATTTTCTTTAAGGATTCATCAAATAAAGTGTTTTCGTTTGTCACAGTAACGATAAACCAAGTCACCTTTGCATTAATAAAGAAATTTGCCATTTTCTAATAAAGGGATTTTTGACATTTGAACCACTAACATTAAAGTTCGAAAAAAAGACTGAAATAACAGTTTTCTTTAAAATTTTATTGGGTAACTTAAACAATTAATAATCCGTGTTTCTACCGCGAACACTAACAACACAAGAACATCGGTTTGGCATACTCAAAATGAGTTCATCCAAATCACGCTGTGGAATGGCCGCCCATGTTCGTTGCAACAACAAAAAAAGGTCTTCTTGCGACTGGATACCCTCCATATTCGGCAGAGCTCTTCTCTGTAGCATATCCCATGCATGCTCAATCGGGTTCAAGTCTGGCGACTGAGCAGGCCAGGGCAGGACATTGATGTTAGCTGCGGCGAGAGTCTGTCTTACAACTCTTGCGGTGTGCGGTCGTGCATTATCATGCATTAACTGAAATAAGGGACCGATTTGCACTTGTAGAGGAACGATGACGTCTGATACAATCGTCTCAGCATAAATTTGAGCGTTGAGGTTGCCTCTGATCCAAATCAACTCAGTTCTTCCGCCGATCCAAATACCCGCCCATACCATGATGGTTCCACCACTATAAGGATGGACTTCCTGGCAGGATTTTAATCGCTGTTGGCGTCCAGGGGTTCTCCAGTGTCGTATACGTCTTGTATCCGGTCTCATACCAAAACGAGACTCATCAGAAAAGCACACGAAACGCCATTGTTCTTCTGCCCAATTTCTGTGTTCAAGAGCCCATTGATATCGAATCCTACGATTGTACATTGCTATAGGTGGTACCCGTAGCGGTCTTCGGGAATGAAGGTTCACTTCATGCAAGCGGTTTCTGACTGTTTGGTCGCTAATTAAGTTCCCTGAAGAGTGATGAAGCCTCACGGCTAACATCATGGCGGTTATTGTTGGAGCTCTTCGAGTTAAGATTTGAATGTATCGGTCTTGTCTCCGTGTGGTGCAGCGATACCGTCCTCCATGGCGCTCAGCCACGGTACCAGTGCTTCGGTAACGTGTCCAAAGTCGACTGATAACACTCTGACTTGTATTCAGAGCTAAAGCCACAGTACGTTGCCAGGAACCAGGTTCTATCATTCCCACGGCTCTGAGCATTTCTTCCCTGCTTAAATGACGTCGCCGCTCCATAATAACGTTGGTTTTAATCAGTAGTAGGGAAACAGTAGCACTAATAATGTCTTCAATGCGTTGTATGTTTTTATAGGGAAAATATTGACAGCTGATTTTCATCTTTTACTCGAATTTGATTCACAGTTCCTGATTCAAATTATGAAATGCACCAAAAAGGATCCATATAAATTTATAAAATCATAAATTTATTACAAAGCCACATCTCAATCTCAAGAAATCCGCATAAAAATGCTTGATCCCTAGACACTTTTGATGTGTGTATAAATATATAAATCGTTTAGATTTATGAGCTTTGTTTCGTGTGCGGTAATTAATGTGATAAACGGAAATTTAATTTAAGACTAAAGTCTGGTTGTGCAAAACTCGAAAATAAACTTCAAAAATAAAAACTAATCGTGTGGGCTCCCCTTTGACATATCCTGCCCTACTCAAATAATGTTATAATTTGGTACTAAAGATGCGTGTAATATTCGCATTTACCATTTATCGATGTCCCTTAATTGACTTCTAATTAGTCACGCATATCGAACGCACACAATAATTATGTTGTATTGCATTGAGAATTGTCGATATTCCGACAGTCTGTCTTAAAGTCATGAAAAGAAATGAGGGCGCTGCGGTCGTTGACATAAATAATTATTATTGTATAGTGTGACTAAATTGATTTTGATACTAGCAAATTATTATGTACTAGAAGCAAACCTGATTTTAATAAAAACATTATTTTTACTCATAGACGCTTTTTTCTTAAACTGGATGGAAAAGGTAAAGTCGTAAAACCGTAGATATTATTTAAAAAATCTACAGAATCCATAGACTTAAATAATTTCCCGAGCTCCACTTCGATTTATTTTCCTCATATTTAACACGTTTCTTCGAAGTTTTATCCACGTAGATTTGAAAAGTAATAAAAAATGCAATAGATAACGAGTTACAAAACAAGTCGATGACAGCCGATGACATTCAATGTACTTTGATTTAGTGTTGCCCTACTTTTGAATAATGTTAGTTCCTCAAACATTAATTTCATGACTTTATAGACAGACCCCCCATGTTATGTCAATGTGGCGAAACTTGGGGGAGGCCTATGTCCAGCAGTGGACGTCTTTCAGCTGAAATGATGATGAATGATGACTCTAAAAAAACTAAGTTTTTGTCAATCATCATCATTCATCATTTCAGCCGAAAGACGTCCACTGCTGGACATAGGCCTCCCCCAAGAAGGGGGGGTTTTGCCATAATCGCCACGCTTGGCAGGCGGGTTGGCGATCGCAGTATGGTTGTCACAAAAGCACAGAGAACGCTGCTGCCCATTCTCTGGCAAGTCCCTTAGTCGCCTCTTACGACACCCACGGGAAGATATGGGATGGTGCTATTCTTTACGTCCGACACCATACAGAGCTTTTTAGAGTTCTTTCTTTTTTCTTTTTTTTAGAGTAAAACCGGCAAAATTTACGATACCTATTTTAGCAATCAGATTTTTAAATAAGATTATTTACCAATAATAATAAGCCGATTTTGGAGACAAATTTGTATAATGGTATTTATTTGATCGACAGGTTTTCAATAGGTACCTATAGCCTCTGTTGCCACGTAAGGATCGCTAAAACTGATCTTGGATTTGGTGTGAGAGACCTCTTTTTAACGCCTGATTTAGCCAACAAGAGTTTTAGGAACTTTAAAAAATAAGCTGTTTATCCACTATGCCCGACAAGATTTTGACACATGACACATCAGCTGATTCGGCGGAGTGATGCGAATTGTCATGAATTTCGCGAAATTTTCATCAACACTCTGCGTTCGATTTTATTGTGAAAAATATGTCACGGGATCTGTTACATACGATAAATTTGAGGTTAATCTATTCAGTATTGTGTTGAGGTCGGTAAAACGGAGTCGGTCTAATGCCAAATATGCGTAAAATACATATTACTACACCCTTCCAAAAAGTAGGTACCTTATATGCGCTGGAAATAATGTACATAGGCATGCTTATCGTTTGCTACAACAATTCGGAAGGGCAAAATAAAAACAGTAACATTCTATCTGCGTTCTTATTTTTGCCATTATTCACACACAATTTCATACAAAAACACAATCAAAGTCTAGACAAATATTACTGAAAACTATGTTGTAACATAACACTTCTTAGTGCTGACCGAAAATCCGGGTTTCTTATTTACGATTAATTTGTTGCATTCAGCCTAATCGATAATCGCAATTAAATCGAGTTTGAAAAAAAAAAGTTGAGACAATAAAAACTCGTACAGTCTGTCTATAAAGTCATGAAAATAAATGAGGGCGCTGCGGTCGTGGATGTAGCAACCCTGTATAGTGTGACTAAATTGATTTTGCTTATACGATCAGATAGCACAAAAAGTATATATGAGAGAGCAGAAATCTATGGTCTCTGTCGTTCAAATAAAATGAATAAATAAAAGAAAAATGTTTATACATATTTTTTATTATATGATTTACCTTACTTTTTATTAACGAAAAATATCACATATCATAAGTAATTAATTATAATTACTTTATCGTCTGATTTCAAATATTCTATGTTAAAAAACTATTTTATTGTCAGCTGCACAGTCGTCCATTTCTTTCATATGACGGTCTGATCTATTTGCCAGGGGTTCCAAGTTTGCCATCATTTTTATAGCCTTTATCTACAATACGCTTCACTGTACCTACTCCAAGATTTTCCTGAAAAAATGATTTAAAAAAATTAATATGTATATGCTAACAGAAAATAAATAAACCATTTTTAATTTCAGACATGATTTATAACATAATCAGATTCAAAATCAGTGGTAAATTTGATCACCAAAAAGTATCAAGAGTTCTGGTCGCACTACAATATGGCCTACTTATGTTTGCAATATAACCTATTAATGCGCAATGTAAACAATCCTTAATTTAGTCTTAAAATCGTATATTTAGTAAATTTGTAACTTCTGGTAGATAAAAAACAAACAGTAACACGATTACATACCTGTCCTAACTGCTGTTCGAGCTTAAATATCATCCAAATTTGATAAAATTTGACCAGCTTGGTGTTCTAACAAACATCGCTGATACACTTTAAAAATAATTTCCCGAGCTCCAATTCGATTTGTTTTCCTCATATTTAACACGTTTCTTCGAAGTTTTATCCACGTAGATTTAAAAAGCAATTAAAAATGCAATAGATAACGATTTACAAAACAAGTCGATGACAGCCGATGACATTCGATGTACTTTGATTTAGTGTTGCCCTACTTTTGAATAATGTTAGTTCCTCAAACATTAATTTCATGACTTTATAGACAGACTATAAGTATAATTTCAAATAATTATTTAATTTTGTAATTGGTCATAATAACCATCTTTTTAAATAATTTCATTAAGTAATTATTAGATCAAAAGCATCTTATAATTAATTAATGAACGTTGACTTCATGGGAAGGAGATTTATTACTAAGTAATAAGAACGACAGAAGACAGTAATCCAAAAAAAAACAAGTCAACATTTAAATGATTAGGCTTAATTCCCGCCGATTTTTTTCGATTTCGAGATTTAAATAAAGAATGCGCTCGCAATTCTCATAATTTAAAATAAGTATTTTAATTTTACTAGATAACATTTTAAGAATTTTATTGTGTAATATCTGAAGGTTGGTTAAAGAATGCCCGGGATCTTGGAAGGCATAGTAAATAATTATTATGATCTAACACGATAAATTATATTTATTCTTCCAAGATTGTGTATCGTATGATGGGGTTATGTTACAGCTAGTCAGTGGCCCGAAAGTATGACAGCCAGTATTACCAAGGGGTATCGTACTACCCGATACTAACTGGTTTGAGGAGATCAGATAGGCAGTCGCAGGTCGCTCCATTTAAAATACGGTTATGCAGCTGTATCTGGGTAGACTGGAAGCCGACCCTAACAGTTGATGATGATGGTTGACAATTGGCAATTCATAAGCCGTTTCAAGGAACATTAGTTTATTGTTTCAAAGCGGTTCACTGTGCAGTCTAAAAAGGTTTTTGAAGTGATAACTTCTTATGGGAGGGTAAACCGCTTCGTAACGTAACGCGTTACGGCACCACTCTGTGTGGCTTCCCTTTCTCTCACGCATACGGCAGCAGGCTTAGATTAGTTTAAGTTATCACTTCTGTCGAGCGTCCCGAGACGCACACGTTGTTTTATTTTAAATCTGCCATTTTTAGGTTATCCATCAAAGGCCGAGGGCCGAGTCACTTGAATGAACAGCAATAGATATGAACCAGAACCATCAAGAGTCTACAAAATATACGAGTAAGACTCTTACTCGTATATTTTGTAGAGAGTCTTACCGTATGCTTCGGATAGTTTTGTTTAAAATGGTTTCTTTTTCATTTTTGGGGTAGCTATCCTTAGACCTAGCCTAAGTAGGTGTAAAAAAATATTGTCGATCAAAAGTATTGGAAAAAAGATAAACTAAATGGGAAAGACATGGGCAGGCCTTTACCCGCAGTGGGACAGAACAGGCTGATAAATAAAGTAAAGAGTAAATACCCATTAACCAACCCAATCTCCTAACCATTATCAAACTACATAATTCTTTTTTACTATTCCTACCGAGATCCTGTGCATTCTACCAATCTTCAGATAGTTCAAAAGAAAAATTCACAATAAATTATCTCTAATAGTAAATTTAAATGCCTACAATACAAATTGGAACAGCGAACGAATTCCAAATTTAAATTTTGAGATGGATAAAAAAATTGGCGCGAATTTAGTCTTAATATCAGTCCGTGCTGTTTATTGTTGGGTCGGAATGTACGAAAAACAATTAAGATTACCATTATAAAAGCCTAAAAAACACTATAATAAATATTTACTGTATTTTACGCTTAAAATAAATTTATTATAATTTTCATCAATCGATTTCTTAAATTTATCAATTTAATTACTCGAGTTGATCGAATATTACAAAAAATTATCGATTGGAATAATCGCTTTCACACATCACAATAATTAAAAAAAAAATGGTCGTCTATTTCAAAATACAAATTGAGCGGTGGTAATGAATATTATGTGTTATTGGTCCCGTATTAGTAAATAACGCTAAGATCTGGACATTTTCATGCGGTTTATAATATTTGGAATGATATTTGTCATGTTTGTGACCGAATCTATACGTGTGTGTGTGTTATATGTGAAAAATAAAAATGTAAACACGCACGATTGGCGCGAAACTTCGACTTTAGATTTCAAAATTCATCATTACCACTGCTTATTTAAATTGAATTATGGATGAATTAGCCGCATAATTAAGTGACGAGTTGATTATTGTCCATATAGTGGAGCTCCAATGTTCGAAAACCACAATTTTTATGATTTTTAGCCTCGACCAGCACAGCCGTCAAAATGGCGATGACCGTATTTATGCACTTGAATTTTATAAGGGTAAATTAAGATACTTGCGCGCTATTTACAGAAGTTTTAATGGCGTTGATATATGATTTTTTTATCCAACTTTCTTAATTAACGCACACTCATAGTATTTAATAATCAGAAAATTAAATATTTGCATAAATTATGAGGATGACGAATGAATTAATTGCTAGCCCCTTTCGGGGCCGATACCAACCCAGCGGAGGTTTGTTCGTCGAGCCCCTTTGGGGGCCCGTACCGAACTATATGGTTATAATTGGAATAAAACGAACATACTAAAACAACTGCAATTAACAACATAGTATCTTTAGTCAAAAACATTGTAAACCTGCCAGAGAGAATATTTCGACAGGCTGTAAATTTTCCTACACTGGGCCCTTAATCCCGGGAAATCCAATACAGATAGGTGTTATATTTTTCAATGAAAATATTTTGCGTTCGGCCGTCGTTGGTTTATAAATAAAATAGATTAATTAATAGATTCTGCCACTTTTTGAAAGAAAAACATGTACACTAGATCTTTGACTGCTTATAAAAAACAAAATAATCATTTGATAAATTGTAATGATGGTTTTATTATTTAATTAAGAACGTACCTAACTCTTATACGCCTAGAATTTTCGTATAGTGAATGTGCTCATACAGATAAAAAATTACAACGAAAATACAATTCGTCCAGACCCCCAAAAGCCTAAAGCCCACTATAAAACTTATATAATGAAAGTATTTATAATTTGTGGCTGTTTGGAATGTCTCAAAATTATGCTGCAACATCGTGATTAAGGTGAGCGTAATTATACGCCATTTTTATTGTTAGTGAATTCAAAAATTATCTCTATTTCCCCTTACCTACTCGTACAGTATGTTTGTAATTTGTATTTAGTCAAAAATTTTGCTTCTAGGTATAAAAACAGTTTATGGAAGTAGTTTAATAGTTTTATCTTATAGTAAAGTATACGTACCTATCTGCATAGTTACATTGAAGTATCCCTATATTCCCCTGACGGTGGTTCTAAAAACACAGTCTTATCATAAAGCCCAAAAGGTAACGCCGTCGTATTACTTATTTCTATACGCAAGCCTAAAAGCCTTTTACCGTGAAATGATATACGGCTTCCAATATCCTAAAATATCGGACGCATCTCGCGTTGATTGATCCCAATCGTCTATTTAATCGTGAGCGCGGGAGAGCGAAGTCGATGATAGGATAATTTGATATATTTTTGTAAAAAGGTGGGTTATGAGCATTTTGATTATAATAGATCTTCGAGTCTTACCCACTAGCCACATTTATAGAACCTTTTTTCAAGATAAATATTAGTAAGAGAGCATTACTTCCCAGGATTTTAGGTACTTACTTATTTTTTTGTTCCGTCTTATTGTAGGTACTTACAAATGTTTGTTATGCTTTGTATGTTTATTTTTTTCATTGTTATATTGTATACAGTCATGTCCCTGCGGCAAATAAATATCTTTTTTCTTCCTTTCAAGTCCCACTCGCCACCCGCAGCTTTGCCTCCTGTTCGCTAAACTCGGTGACGAAGGGGACATTTTTTTAGAAAAAATACCAGTGGCCACCAGAGGGGGCAAAGCTGGGGGTGGCGAGCAGGACTAACCCATCGAATGGTGTAATAGTAATAATAGTGTGTGTTTATTCCGAAATCAATACCTAATGTGTTCGATTCCGGACTAGGACCATTGATTTTTCAAAAATCTAATGATGCAGTTTTTGTTTTCATCAAAATCGAGCTCGACACTCCTTTGACTATTTTTCGCTTCATGGTTCACATAACATCATGCCTGAAACCCCCCAAGTGTTAGGCAGAGGTGTACCTAATAGCGCTCCGGAGCAACTGGACAGATTCTCTTTGTTTTGTATAGCCTTTCCTTAAATAATAGTTATTTGTTATACAAGAGTGCAAAGTTGCTTTTTAACCGCGTGTTCAATTTTGATGACCGAGCAAGCGAAGGATTCAAAATTAGAATCCTGAGCGTTAGCGAGGGAATCAAAAGAGCACGAGGTGAAAAATCTTTGCACTCAAGTGCAACACGTAACTTTTCATTTCACCTCAGCGAGGAAATGACTAAATGCAAAAAAAAAAGTTTACAATCACAAGATAGGTACACTTTTATTTCAGTTTAGGTATTAATTACTACATTATGACAGGTAAGTATTACAGAATAATCTTTAAATTATAATAAAATAATATTACGGTATAATTAACAATGACGTGAAAAATGCCGCGTAAAGAACCGCGTACAAAGCAAATTGAAAAAAGAACACCAAGAAGGTTCCGAGTCTGAGTTTTTAACAAATTAAAAAAAAAAGTTTTATGATATATTCGGCACCATAGAGGTAGCAGTAAATAGGTTTAATGTTTTTTTTAATTCACAAACTTAGTGCACACGATGTTCTAAATTCAATTTACTTTATCCTCTAGAGAATAAAAACGGCTTTTCCACTCAGATATTGAAGATTAAAAATACTCTTTCCGAGATGGTGGGATGAAAATACTTTTTTAATTGAATACCTAGGTTTCATAGTTTGTAAACTCACTTCTTCACGAATATATTAAATTCTGTCCAGTTGCTAATATGTCCAGCTGCGAAACTGTTCAGCTGAGAATCTGTCTAGTTGCTCCGGAGGGCTTAATAGCATTTTGCCAGTTAGTTTAAGCCCTATATTAGAGGGCGAACATACCCCAACCGGGGTCAAATTCAGACTCCGTGGCTGCTTCTGAGAAATTCTTGATGGAAAAACCCAATACCACTTTGCCCAAAACGGAAAGCAAACCCAGGATCTCCTGCTCAGCAAATGCGCTTCCCGACGGGAATCGAACCTACAATAGGGACCTTACCTTGAATGGAGGAAAATCATATCTTCTTACCACTATATTAATGCGAAAGTTTAGATGGATGTTTGTTGCTCGATCACGCCAAAACGGAAGAACGGATCTGGATGAAATTTGGCAAAAAGATAGATTATAGGCTGGAATAGCACATGGGCTATATATTATCACGCTGATAACTTATTACATTACGTCCATATTCCTATACTGTTTGAAAACTGCCAAAAAGTGCATTAGAATAGAACAGCTAGTTTAGACCGTTTGTCATCGAAGAAAGTAGCCTGGCGGTTCAACGGCCGCCTTAGAAAGCACCTAACCTAACTCACCTTTTTTTTGACGATGTGGAAATCCTCGGAAGATGTCCGCCACCCTGGGGAGAGCGGAGGTGTCTGTCAGACTCGAACTGACTAAAACCACACCGGTATTCCCTCGCATTCTTGCGTGGGGGGGCAGCGGAATCTAATGCGACTTCCGGTGCTCCGGACTAGTGCCGAACCGCTTGACCTGTGCGGGCCTCGTCCATGGGGGGAGTGAGGTGTACTCCCCCCCTCCCCCCATTATGTCTATGAGAGGCGCGCGTGGAACACAACCCGCCGCCGTCTCGGGCTCAGTACAATGGGGGGCGACAGATGTCCCAGAATCCGTCGCCCCTGGACCTGTTTAAGGGCGAGAAGAAGGCGTTATCCGCCCTCTGCCGACGCCCGTTGCGCCTGCTGCGAGATGTGAAGGAGCTCGTGATCTCCCTTTCCCTTTCCGCAGGTTCCTTCTGTGACATGACGGTTTTGTAAAAGGACACCACCGCGTCCTAGGACTTTGTGCCGCCGACCATCGCGCGAACAACGGTCGGCAGCGACAGGCCTCCTCCTACCTCTGTAACGAGGGATCGGCGCGGCTCGTCCCACGCGGCACATTCCGCCAGCGTATCTCCGTATCCTCCAGACAGTGGATGCAGTGATAGCACCGAACGTCCGACTCCCTGCTTAAACACACAGGTAATTTCCGAAGCAGCCGTGCCCCGAGACCACATGCGTCGCCCGAAACGTCAGGGAGCCCTGCTTCCTCCCGACCTAACCTAACCCAACAGGTGTTCACTTTTTGTAACTAGGTATATCTGGTTTTATTTTAATACTTTGTGATTTTCAAATCATTACAAAATAGTTTTTTTTAACTATTTGAAAGACAAACTGTGCTGGCAGCCAAGACATTGCATTTGTACTGAATCTTCAGCTGGCCAAATTTCGCAAGGACCGCAATATGTATAGCTCTGCTGTGGCTTCCTCAGGCATTGCTGCGACTTTGCTTACCGTACTGCAAATTCCGTTTTCAAAAAAATTGCCGCTCAAACTTGCAAGCAAAGATACACCACCAAAAACAAAGGTCGGGGAGTAGTTTTGCAGAGTACAAGTTAATAGTATGGGATCGAAAGTGCACAAAATCGCACAAGCATGCGTTAGAGGAAGCGTTAAAACCTCAGCTTGCAAGACATCCGCGGCAACCAGGCGCTGATGGGCGGCGTTGTCGATTTGTTCCGCAGGTGACTTTAGACAGGCACACTGCCAGTCATTGAGAGGGACACACCGTTGGATGAAATAAACATGTCTAACTGTATGTACAACGACCACGAAGACGAAGACGAAGACACCTAATCAAGGTGTCTTTGAGAATAAACTGCTGCAAATTGGGAGAGAGTCGTCTACAGGGGATGAACTTATCATGCAATTTAGAGGTTAATATAAATAGTGAAGAGTGGTTGCAGAACGAGTGTGTCAAAACATAAATAAAACAAAATATGAGACATGATCGTCGGATTCAAAAGTATACCTACACAATTACACATCCATAGACACTGTGATGGCTAATGACGGTAGTACTATATACCCCGTTGTATTTCTCCAACTCCCTGGAGTTAACGGGCGTGCCGTTCCAATAAGCTGGTGCTTAAATGTGGCGTTTTAGTTATGCTGATGCGAAACCCTTGATGCACCCAGACTGTGCTTAACGGCGCCAGGCTTTGTATTTTAGAGCATTTCTCTTTTTTTTGCAATCTTTTCAAAAAGTCGCCGAAAATAAAAATATCAGTAAATCGCTTTTTTGTCTTCAAATCAGATAGATTATTTCATGAATATTTTAATTTTTCAAACGGAATTCTATTTAATTTAGGATTTTTGTAAAAATATTATTAAAATCTAAATGAAGGTAGGCTAAACGTTCCTATTTTGTTACTCCTTATTTGGTAAAAAAAACGTAATGTCGCAAATTCTGTGCCTAAAATGTTATGTTTCTTATACTTCATGATACATTTTAAAAAACTGTTGCAAAGGAATAATAAGAAAACTGAAAAAATACTTCCAATTTAGGTGCTTCAATATTATTTTGTTACTTTTAACTTAGAATCAATTTAAAGTTTTGATTATATGAAAAATAAACAAAATTTAAAGATTTTGCTTATTGCTTATAAAAACGTTAGGCAAAATTGATTTTCTGTACAAAAAATATTATTTTTTTATTAAATAAATAAATACATAAAAGTGAGTTTAAAGACGGGCGATTTTTGGGACAGTAACAAAAAAGGAAGTAATTGGTAACAAAACAAAAACATAAAGCTGGCTCTATAATGCGTAATAAAAGGATTAAAGATATGAATAAATAAAAAGACGGATTCGTGCTAAATCAAAATCAACGTTTAATAAACTATAATTTAATCAGACTCCAACTTATCCGGGTTTTGTTTTTATTTATCTCGTTTAATCTTTTCTGCAGGAGTTAGTGGTCTTTTCTTGTGCTGTTGAATTGTAAACATAGCTTTGTAATTCCGTTTTTGTTACTTCAATTTCCGCTTATACGTTATCTACCCAAAAGTAACAAAAAAAAAGTAACGAAACAAGTAATGATTTTTAAAAAATATTTTTGTGGTATTTAATATTGCAGTTATGTCTAATAATATACACTAAATTTTACCGGAAGTTATTAACTATTGTACTAAGATAAAAAGAGAGAGTAAATATTATCAAATTTCCTTGAAACAGCAAATTTTACAAAAACCGGAATGAAATTTACTCAAAAACGGGTAATGCGCACACTACAAACTTCGGAACGGCAATTGACACAATACATCAATATAGCGGCATTTAATGGTATCTACGGTGTTGAAATTTCAAAAAAACACATTGCCGAATGGAAGTTTTTAATATTTCACATGCATAAAATGGGTAACAAAAACTGAAATCCATTTTTGGAACTTTCCTTGGGACTAGTTTAAAATCCAATAAATAAACGTACAAATTTAACCAAATTAGCAAAAAGGCATTACAACGTGGACCTTTTTACCTTGTTATACTATTTCAATCAAAATCTCAGTATAGTTTCTTTGAAAGGTTCAAAGAAACTATACTGTATCATCAAAATAATTGAGTTTGAAATTGCGAGTGAGAGACTGGGACATACGAATTTTCATACATTACAATTTTCGACAGCTTATATTTAGTTGATTTTTTATTTAAATACTATGTATTTATGATTTGGTAAATTATCTTCTGTGAATTTAAGTAACAATTATGCTGCTAAGCAAAACAGTATCAGTAATTTATAGATTACACCAAAGTTATTCATCTACAATGTCATGGGACATTCCAAAAATGTGTAATGGCAAAAAAAAGAGAAATGCTCTTTAGGGATATGAGGAACAAGGTGTAAAGTTCCTCGATACTCCTTAGAAAAGGGAGGATCCTCCGACCAGACAGGTGTTATGTCTGGTGGGCAACTTCCCGACAGTTGTTGTTTCTCTATATAGTCTGGAGCTAGGCCTCCCCAAAGTGTCGCCACATTGACATTTTGGGGGGTGTTGCCATAATCGCCATGCTTGGCAGGCGCGTTGGCGATCGCAGTACGGTTGTTACAAAAGCACAGAGAACGCTGCTGCCCAGTCGATGTAAACTTTGCTTGCGAGACGTAGGAAATTGATGTTAGTTCTTCCGTCGTGTCATAGATGGCGCAGTAGTACTTTTTGTAGTAAGTTGCTTTTTGTAGGTCGCTCCATCACTCTCCCCCGGAGACCGGAGGTCGATAGTCGAATAACTCAGCTTGTAGTATTATGCCGTGCCAGTTGGAAACTCGTGTCCGCATTGTTCACGGTGAGTCGGATTAGACTGCGGTGGTGAGGCGAACCCCAGTGAGTCGGGGCCGGCGCTGCGTTTGCTCCAGTGCGTCGGACGTAGTGCAGCGCCGCGATGTGTCAGACAGCTAGAGAGGTATCGACCGGGAAGTAGGAACTCTAGACCGGCCGAAAATGCAGTGTGCTGTGCCAAGGTCGCTTAATTAATGAGAGGCTGAGGGTGCGGACCAGGAATGCGCTTCGGCTGCATGCTGGTGGTCAGGAATACCCATTTGTAGCTGGCTGGCTGTGAGACTCGTTGCTCGAAAGCTTGAGGAAGTGATGATGACGTCACGTTGCTCGAAGGCTGCGCTGACGTCCATTTCGGGGTCACCAGTTTAGGGGATATGAGGGAGGATCCTCCGACCAGACAGGTGTGGTTGGCAATTGCCCGACAGTTTTGTCGGGTTTCTCTATATACTCTTAAGTCGATGTAAACTTAGCTTGCGAGATGTAGGAAATTGATGTTAGTTCTTCCGTTGTGTCATAGATGGCACTGTAGTACTTTTTGTAAGTCGCTACAGTATCACAGAGTTGGGCAGCAATATTATAAAACCCACCATTATTACAGGAGCTGCTAAAGGAGAGAGCGTTTTCACCGCATGCCCATTATAACCCCTAAATAACTTGCCATTTCAAAAAGCATATATTACAAGAAATTAACGGGAACAGCGTACGGGGACAACGGGAAGTAATTTTAATTATTTTATTAAATTCCCTTTGTCCCCTTTAACGGGGACATGGCCTACGGGGACAACGGGAATACAGGCAATTTACAATGTAGCAATTTCCCTTAGAATAAGCTTTTGCAATGACGATCAACAAATCCTAGGGCCAAACCTTGAAAGTGACAGCCATTCTTCTCTGACAGTCGGTCATGTTGGTTGTTCACGTTTTTGTTTGTTGTATAAAAAACGGTATTGGAATTAATAAATAAATATTGTTCACTTTCGAAAAAGAAATGTTCCGGTATTTAAGCCATAGTGTCGCTTCAACGCCATTTAATTTTGTTTCGAACCTTTGCCGCCCAGAATTACAGCGCCCAAAAGAACGCCTTTTGCAGTCGTCACCCACATGATCACATTTTGATCTGACCGTCAGTTCTCACACTTATCAACATGATAACATAACATCATGTCTGTAATTCAACTCGTTACCCGTGGTCCCGGTGGGTTGACCCATTACTGGGTACAAGGACAATTTTAATTACCCGTGGTTCCATGGCATTAGGGATTGTTCCCGGACTTCTGACTATATCGATAGAAAATGAAAACCATCAGTTGCATAAAATATAGTTTACTCATTCATTCCATCTTTGGGATCACAAACATACTCATACCAGACCTATATCTCCCGGAGGGTTACACACAGTCGTACATCCACATTTCGCCAGTTACCTTGAAGTTCTATGTAAAAGAGGGGGGCGAGCGCATTCCCAACAACCGGTTCCGACATTAAATCCAGACTCCGTGGCTGCTACTGAGAAATTCCTGATGGAATAACCCAACAACACTTTGCCCGACGCAACAATCGCACCCAGGACCTCATGCTCAGTAGTCGCACGTGCGACCACTCGACCAACAAGTCTCACACAACATACACCTCAAAACTTCCGCGCGAACGAATTCGCGGGCAACAGCTAGTAGTGTTATAAAGATTTACGCAAAACGGCTGTAAAGCTCCGAAGGGCAAGGTAGAACTGTACCTACTGAAAGACGAAGAGAAGCGACGACCGGAGACGTTGTAAACCACCAATGGAATTTCGTTATTTTTATTCCGATTAGTTTAGTGAAAACGGTTGAGTAGAGAGATTTCTCAGATTTTAGGCCAACCTCCGCATTCTGCGGCAGAGGAGAAATGAGCGGAGAGAAAATAATGTGTTTTTTTCGCTTCAGTCTAACACATGTAGGGTTGCAAGATATTCCTAGAACTGCTCACCCTGACTTCTCTTTCATAGCAAGCGCACACCACCTCTGTACCTCTTTTCTCCAGCTCCGTGTCGGTCGATGAATTTGTCAGGATGATAAGTAGGCAAGGTAACCTATTCGAAGGGTGCAAAATATGTGGAGTTTGAAGCCATTTGACACATATTACGTCAATGGCTGATAGATGAATCCATACAAATGTGGTTATTGCGCCTGAACGAATTTCAATTAAATTTAGCATACAGATAGACCATGACAGTGAAAATATAAATATTTCAAATGAGGTGAAAATATAAATATTTCAAATCAAATAAATTACAATCTATTTGGGACATAAAAAGGTAAGTTTTCACCAAAATTCCTGAAAACAAAATGTTTTTGTAAAAGATAAAAATAAAAAACCAAAAACTTGGTTTTTTGAATTTTTCACATACATTTTGAGGTTATGTGAAAAAAGTGTAAATACAAAAGTTGTAGATCTCTTTATTACCTACAACTTTGCCATTTGACTTTTTTCCCTATGACTTGTAGTTTTGCAGGAAATCGGGATAAACCGTTTTTTACACTTAAACCCCCCGCTTTTCCCCTTCCCGAACTCAGATCGCCCGTAAATTATTTTTCCTATCATTTTTATAATATTCTCCTCCTGTTCCAACGGGTTTCATCCTACTATTATTGTTTTTCACTTTTTATTAGTTTTAAAGGCTTATATTATGTACTCCGTTTTGCTGAGCTATCTATCCGAAAAAGAGGTATTTAGTTCTCCTTGAACTTGGATAAAAATAACTATCCAGAAATAATTTATATAAATATAATCATAACAGACAGAAATTACTGTATGGAGCGGACTTGTTAACGTACGTCCCGAGGGAGCCTTTTTTCAAAACAAACCAAATAAAACAAATATAGGATTATATTCAGGGAAACATTAAAAACCAACATATCAAACATTGGAATACTGGCAATGTTTGCACAAGCTGTATACAGACTCGCCTAAGCAACGGGCTCGAACCTAGTAAGATAGCTCAATAGATGAAACAACTAATAGTGTATAATCCCATTTGCCACATTTTATTATTATCGGCACGTATTAGCTACTAAGCCACTATTTCTCTAAGTTCCTCTCAATATACCTCAAACCATGTTAATGAAAATAGCGCAACCAACACACATTGTTAACATAAAATTAACGAGTTCAATAGAAACATTAGAAAGAAAACAATCTACGCGGGGACATCGCTTCCACTCATTTAGTCTATCTATGATATAATCTGATCTAGGCGCGAAATTACCTTCTCCAGACACGAAATAATAACTAAGACAAGGGTATAAATTAAATTAAGCACTACCATTTCAAACCACAAAAAATGTCTTAAAACGTCTAAGGCATCTTTACGAAAACTTATTGTATTTTTTTCTTAATTTATTACATCATATATATATACATAATTTCGACATAATCATTTATTTAAAACGTAACATATCTCTGGCAGGTCAAGTAAAAAATTAAATAGTAACGTTACATAAAGTTATACTTTGAGGAAAAAGAGTATTCATATCCACTTGGTTTAAAACAATAGACAAACGTAATCGCCAGCAGCTGTCTAGAAGTGGTAATCATGGACCTAGAGACAACTTTGTTACTAGAAATTAATTTCACAAAACTTAAAGTCCATTTTCCCCAAAATATAATTTTACAATGGATTTTTTCAAGGAAAGATTCTGATTCAACCAATTATCCAATAGTAACATGTAGACCGCTTCGCTTTAGATCGCTCGGACGCTTTTAGCCAGAATTAACAATACAGTGCTAACGTTAAATCTATTATGTGCAATTAAACCTAGTGTACACTTGAGGCCGCTAACCGCTACGCCATACCGCTGTTTTATATTATACTAAATGATATCGTCTTCGCCTCAAACATACACCCGGGTGTTGGCAATTCGACAATCAATAAAACATTTTAGACTTTAGTACATAATATACTCCAATAATTTATATAAAAACAGATTACACATTGAAAGTATTAGCGAGTGTCTTTTAATTTAACTTTTATAGAAAAGCACGAACCTACCACATAAATGTCGTTTGTTAAGGTATGTGTAGTAGCTATGTACACGCTTCACTAATATTTATTATCACAATACGGTCATTGTAGATACAAAAGAATTCTTTTCAAACTAATAAATTCAAATACATTTGCCAGTCATGGTAATATTGCTTTTTATTCCCAAGATAATGTTGATTTTGAGCAGTCTGAAGTAGGTTTCTAACTAATCAAGCTAATGTGTGTACCATGTGAAATGTTACAAAATTAATTGTAGGGGATATTTGGAAGCATATGTTGTTTACCACCAAAAAATGTTCCTAAGAATTACATTAATCGTCTGTATTTTATACCTTTGAATTTTATACTATTATTCCTATCATGCATTTCATTCAAACTCGATTACTATGAACAACATTTATAATAAAATAGTCTTTAACATTACAAGCTTCTGAACTTGCTGCCATAACGAACGACCAGCAAGCAGACTTTAATTTAACTGGTAAATACTTTTTTATATTACACTAGTTTGTTAATATAGATAATCAAACAAGCGTCAACACACAGAGGCACATTTTATTACTATTAAAATTCATGTCTAAATAATGTTGTCTTGTCTAATCCGTGAAAATGCTTTACGTTGCCGAATCACCCTAAACGACCGCGCTGCTCGACTGAGCGAGACCGGGGCGGTTGGCACAGCCTTCTAGACAACACTGAAGCCTGGACTCCACCAAAGCGGTAACAAACAAAGCGGAGAGATGTGCTGAAATCAACCAATCACATTGAGCCTACATCTAGTCTCTCCTGTGATCGGTCGAACCTTGCTCATCTGTCCGCTCCGGACGTCTCCGCTTAGGTGGAGTTCAGGCCTGACAATAATATCTCTGCCTTGTTCAGTCAACAGCTATCAGTACATTAAACATAAAAAAAAAACATGTGGACAATAATCAGTATTTTGTGTTAAGTAACGTGGTTCACTCACTGATGATGATGGCGTGTTTGCCTTTGATGTAAATCACTGACGGAGCAACGCCCTGGCGGCAACAACGAGTGCACGAAATAAACACAGGTGTCACGGTACATGCTAACTACTTCGAAGCTAAACTACGTGCCACGCCCTTGTATTTAGTTTTAACATCAGTCACAACAGGTTTAATTAATTAATGCCGAGTTACAAATGAATATTTTCGACGTGCAAGTGAGTTATAAACAAAGTGTAAAATTTACTAATGCCACCGATTTAAAGAAAATATATATTGCTATACATGAAAAAATATGTTGGATAATACTAGACTAAGTCACTTTACCGGCTAGACGTCTCCTGTTCAGTGACAACACTAATATAATATACGATAGCCATAAAAAGCCACTGTTACAAATGATCAGAAAAGCATTTATCTAGCAGGACTACTCTGTGGCCTCAGTGTCTATTACACGTTTGTTTATGGTCCTACAAAGAATAAATAGGGCGGTAAAGAAAGTCAAATATTGGTGTTAGCGATGCACATAATTATGTAGACAAGGCTATCATTTGTTGCGTTTCCGGGCGATAGTAACACAGCATAGCGAAGTGCATCTGTTTATTAGTAATCAAAGAGGTCGAATAAATTAGAGGGGTCCGAAGTACGAAATTATGATCTATAATGTGTATAACTGGGATAGCAGCGCTCGTGTGTGGCGCGGGAGTGCGCGTCCGCTGGTGCGGTGTTACTGTCGCAGGACGTGGTGGGCAGGCCGCTCGGCGCCACTCGGGCCCGCTCGGCACCGCTCGGGCCCGCTTGGCGCAGCTCGGGACCGCTCGGCTCCGCTCGGGCCGCTCGGCGCACGCGCAGGCTCCGTCAAGCGAACCAGGGAGCGCACCTCACGCCTCAGTTGTATATCTTGATCGCCTTCTCTAGGTAATTGACGCGGGACCGTTTGGGCGTCTTGTTGATGTGCTCGAGGCCGAGCCACGGCCGGGCCGTCGCGTCTGGAAGTGACAGATCTAGATTAAATTTTAGCACACATTCTTTTGAGGATTGGATCTATTGTAATCTGTAATTTTGATTAAATATAAACCATAGATTTGTACGAACATGTTAAGAGTTGTTACAAGTAGGAGTTGATACTCACTCGCGTTACTACTTGGCCTGAAGTCGTAAATATTTATTGTCGCTCCTTCACTTATGTAGTTAGGTCTGCCATTTGTCACTATAGCGAAATTGTACTGAAACAAATAGAAAAATAAAATTATTAATCAATTAAAAAGAAATACTGGACTGCCTCGTTGGTCTAGTGGTGGTTTTTTACACAAAATGAACTGAAAATATTCAAGTCAATGGTCCAATCAAATCGACTCAGCCTATAGCAGTCTACAAGGCCTACATCTAACACTCCGTTCTTCGACGTCCGGCTTCACTCTGAACCAGGCACATCTATATGTTTGGCACGTAAATAGTTTAAATGAAAGTTTAATGCTCACCTTTTCCCACTCCTTATCGGGTATATCGAGTTTCTTCTGCAGCCGGTCCTTGACCGCCTGGAAGGGCTCGTTGTGTTTGATGCGCGCGTAGAACGGAATGCCGAACGTCGCGTAAACTTGCTTGTGGAAGTGCGCACACGGCACTATCATCTCGTCCTCCTACAATAAATTGAAGATAGACTTTAGCTTTCGAACAAGTTGCAGAGAGCCAGCCTAGACAGGTGAAAATCGCTTTCGAAGAGTTTCATATAAGAAGAACGACTTACAACAGGCGTTTTTCGTAATTGTTTATTCCATCATCAGTATTGCTGACAGTTGTCTAGGCCCTGAGATTAATTTGTAACCAGAACACTGTCGATCGACCACTTTTAACCCTTATGGCCTGAGTTATAAAGTTGAAATGTGACCGCCGTCAGCGCGGTAGTAGTACACTTTGCTTCCACCCAATTAACAATATTTTCAAAATAATTTAAAAGAATGGTAAAATTTTTAGACCGGTCCAAAGTTTCAGCTCCTAAAAGGATAGCTTAGGGCCACTGTTTAGGCAAGATACTTTGTTTCAAATCAAATGTAAATTAATTAAATGTCATGTAAATTAAAGGTAAATTGTTGTCAATTAGAACGAAAAAGTGTCAATGTAAACGTGTGGCGTCAAGACGTTGCCGTGGCATAACGCGTTCACTCGATGGTAATGCAATGTGTCAACTGACGTCAAATGCGAAAGTATCCTTGTTCTACACTAAACGTACGATATCCTCCACAGAGTACTGTGAAACACTTGAAACGAGACGGCAGTGACGTACCTGCAAGTTGAGCTCATCTCTAGGAATCTCCTCTATTCTGTAGAGTCTGGGTGGCGAGATGGTGACCTGGTCCAGCGTCAGCTCCGGGTCGGGCCCCGGTAATACTTTGTGACACGACACCTCCACGATCCTTAACCTGAACAACAATACAATCATAGGAAGATATACAATATTATGAGGAGCTCGTAGCTACATAATAACAGCCGCTCGGGTCGATCTTTAGGTTATGTTGCGCTTGTCTAGGTTAGTTCGTATATTGGTGACCACCCATTACATACGGAATTTCCTCCGTTCCTCAGAAAGCACGTTAAGCCGGTAGCTGTCAATTGTAGATCTTTGACAATCGTTACGTAGTCAGTGGCCCGAAAGCCTAACCTGTCTTACCAAGGGGTATCGTATTAGCTAGTACTGAGTTGTGGTGGTCAGATAGGCAGTAAATCCATGTAAGATCAATAAGTTCATACTGGTATTAAGTTGCATCCAGTTAGACTGGAAGCCAACATCAACATAATTAGGAAAAGGCTAGGTAGATCATGATACGATATTGTCAAGCATAGTACTCAGCATAATCAGCCTTTAAAGATCCCAGCAAGAGACCTGTAAACCACGATGTGGGCTCAGTGCGAGCTGGTGGGTGTCACAAGTCTCTTATGTTTCTGATCTGGGAAATGCCGGATACCTTCACCAGTGCCACGGTACCTTCTGGGTTGCAACCTATGACAACTTATAAATCACTGCTGTTTTCACTAGACTATGCTTTTTGTTTTCATTCCTTTGACAATATAAACCTATCTTTCTTCTTCTTTATCGCGTGGTATGTCAGAGTTTTAATGCCGCCCATGGGCTTTACATGCCGTCGAGATATATCTCTCAGCCATGCTGGTTTTCTCACGATGTTTTCCTTCACCGAAGCAAGTGATAATTATGCAATACTCACATAAATTCGAAAAAATCAGAGGTGCACCTCTTTTCTTCGTCCTCTTTATTTTTTTAATTAGTTTTTAATGTTATAATTTTACTTTAAATACCTTCCAGACCACCGTACTTTTCAATGCATCCATCAGCACAATGTTTTGAATGCGTTACATTGAGTTCTATGGTAAAACGTGATTTTTCAAACAAAAAAAAGGAGTTTCCCAGCAAAAAAAAATTGTGTAGAGTTACTTAGTTTGATGTACAGAATGCTTTGTTGACAGCTTCGTAAAGGGTCTGTTTACATCTTGTATTTATGCATTAATAAAGTAAACTTGTGTCACTTACGTCCCAGAACCGTCGGGTGCCATTTCGACGACTTTAGCTGCCTCTTGTAAGATGTCTGACACCTTACCACCTTTGTTTGGATATAAAATTAATTCCTTATCTTCTTTATAATTTGCAGCAACCTGGAAATTTAGAATTTTTTGTTGATTACAGCAAACCCATTATGAACAAGAAAAAAACATACATTTTCGAAAAAATCCAATGCAGTCCAATTCATCTATTTTCGAAGGAAATTGTATACGACCGTTTTTGGAGAAAACAGTTCGTAGTAACATGATATACGATCTATTTTATTTATGACGCGAGCAGAAATAGGGCTGTGCCACATCTATTAATTTCTCATCTATCCTTTTCTGTCGCTTAAAACCGAGAAACAAAGTGCTATCGCTCGTGGCAGCATCGAAGATGCATTCGGCAGCACACTCTGTTTCTCGCGCTCGGTTGACGCTTCTGAGCGACAGAAAAAGATAGAAGCAGTGGAAAATGCGATTACGTGCTGATAGATGACTTCATCCCATAATAAACATCATACAAGATTGGCGCAGTGGCTGACCGGCTGGATCCTGCACTGCGTGTCGCTGGTTCGAAAACGCGCGGGAGGAATATTTATATGGCCTACAGGTGGTTATTCCGGGTCTGGCTTGTGTTTGTGTATGTGAGTTTAAATGTTTATAAACGCACACCCACGATACAGGCGGAATTCTTAGTGTGGGGTACAGTTTTCAAAAATAAACATAGTCGTTAAATCTCTCCTACCTCAAGCTTTGAAGTCGAAAACTACAACATATTAACTTAGTAATCAAAACAAAAGATAACCTTACCCATAAACATTTGAACTGTTTCTTGTTATCCAATTCATTAACTTTAATAGATAATATCTGATAGAACAACTTCTTAGGGCACTTTGGTTTACAGTACACTAGCAAATCTTTAAGTATTCCGTCGTAAGAGTATCTGAGTGGCAGGCCTGGCGTATCCTTGTAGCTGCAACAAATTAAAACAATAGTTGATCACACCAAGTCACGTATGAAGTAAATTCCAGATTTTACGTATTATCTTATCCCAATGGGAAAGGATCTTAAAAGCTCTTTGTAGATGGCGCGACCATAGCTAGGACCAAATTTTCTACCAATGACAATGCTTGGAACCAGCTATGCCACAGTGCCATTAGTTTAAGTTGCCAACCCCATCTAGGGTCTTAGGGTTGGTAAAAAAAAATGAAAAAGAAGATGTGTTAGGACATCTTCTTTTTCATTTTTTTTTCTTAGACTAATGAGTGTCCCACTGCTGGGCAAAGGCCTTCCCTTTCTCTTTCCAAACATCTCTGTCTTGTGCAATATCTTTTTCTATTACTTATTGTTTAATAACGACTTCCTTTAACTGACAAATTAGTGTTTTTTTTTTAATTAACCAGAGTTAATTAAAAAAACCTTATTATGTCAAAATATTATCCCTATTCACCATTAACAAAAGGGTTTTACTCATATCCTGGGTGAGCTCATTCCACCATAGATCTCATGAATAGCTTTCAGGTGAGATTAAGGCCGACCGAGCCCATTGGTAGAAAATTTACGGTAACAAATCATCCCCATGCCGAGACACAGTCCTCCTCTCTTTGAGAGGAAGGGGACAGGATACGAGCTATCTGGATAATAATGCTAGTAACATCTCAAAACACTAACTTTTGACACTTGAAGAACTGTATTAAGTAGGGGTCGACGTTGAGCCTATTTCCCACAGCGCGCGCCATCTGATCGTAACGCATCTGCATGGACAGCTCCATTGTAAATCTGTGAAACATACGCAAAGGAAAAGTGTTAGTTTTTTTTTTATTTTGCCGAGATCATGCAAAGTATTTATCTCCTAATTATTTCATATACCCGGTAATTACCTAAAACAGAAGACTGCTAAACTACTTTAACTACTACAACTACTGATGCAAATATGCTATGCTAAGTAAAAGTGCAGAATTCAGATTAGGTTGAATAGATCATACTATGTATGTGTCAGAGAAACTTAAACACACACTTAGCTTAGCAAAACTAAAGCTCTCTTAGCAACTTATATTTCACATGCATGAATAATAATAAAACAAAAATATTTAAAAAATTGTTGATACACCTCAATCTCTGGGTTTATCTTTGGACCTGTAAGATAAAAACTCAAATTCCTGCGTTGCCGTTACTACTCCATGATAACCGTTTACGGTGTTTAGTCGTATAGTGCATCTCATTGACACTGTTACTACACATAATGCTTAGCCAAACTTGGAATTTATGAATCTTGCATGGCCAACAGCTTTATCCGAGTGTTTGATCTCTAAAGGGCTCCTCTCATGGGAGTTGTAAGACCCATGGAGTTTTATTCAGTGGTCATAAACCTCAGTTTTTCCAAAACGGAGGGTATCTATGAAGATTTTTTTCTTAGGAAGAAACAGTATTTGATCACCTAACCTAAGAGGCTTCGAACTTTCGGCGCTGGGCCTTCCGACGAATTTCCAACGTACGTTTTATTCAGACATTAACCTATATGTCAGTGTAACTGTAAACGTGCATAACTCACCCAGGATCATTAGGCACGGTCTTATCCACAAACTGCACCTCGACCTTGTAGAATATGTACTTGAAGTAGTCCTGGCAGGTGGGCAGCTCCAGATCCTCGTGTCGATGGTCAGCGCGCTCGAACACGATGATATCGCCGTCCATCAGCTCGTCCAATACCTGGCCGCGTGCACACGACTCAACCCGAGGGTAGCCCGCCTTATGCCCTCCCTCCATAGTTTGTGGCGTATACCAAAATGCGTGGATATGTCATCGTGTCATGGTTTACGGTTTTTAAGTGTTTTATTTCGTTCATGACACAGAATTTTCTTAATGTAAAATGTCAGAATTGAAGTCATGTATTGAGTTTTAAATCGTGATAGTGCTTGTTTTATTGAGCTTGTTCATGGCGAGTCAAATAGTAATATTTTCTCACGCTTTTCAAACCTTTTGAGTGATTACTTGGTTTATTAATGGTGTAAAATTATAGTGTGAACTTAAAGTAGGTATTAAAATTCTCTATGAATGTTTATAAAAAGTGAATATTAAAACCAAAAAAGCTTGAATCATACATCCAATTCTGGGCTCAAACCAAAAATAAAACTTTTTTGACTGTCATACAATCTACAAAGTTAGTATCTTTTTTTTTTTTGTTTCGGGCTCAGAACAAGCTTAGTGGTAATAACCATTTCAGGCTTCCTAAGGTTCAATAGTCACTGGATATATTCTTTATATTAACGCATGTTCGTATACGAAACAATCCTACAGAGGGGTGACGTAAGTGGTGATACATGTAACTCAAAGTAAAGCAGCGTGTAGCTTGTGATCATAATTGATGAGTCACTGAAGTAGCTTGAGGCTTAATTCCCAAGACAAAGAATCTGACGAGCGTTACACGATTGTTTGCCTAGATTTCAAAGCGTGCGTCGAAACGCTAATGTGAACCGTTATTATGACTACTCAATGATCTGTACAGAATTTACAAGTCGGCTCTAAACAGCGAGCGAAAACCTGCGCAAGCACACATATTATACGCTTGCGTACGAAGATCTCAACCGAATGCTAACCGCAGGTGCGCTTGCACTCGTTGTACGTGTAGCGTCTATATGATCGTGCGTCGACCTGTACTATTCTGTGTTTAGGCGGAAACGCGCGTCATTTTGCGTTGCCGTGGGAACTACGCCTGTAAGTAATCGAGAAAGCTTTTTGTGTGTGTGTATGTGATATTAATGACATAAGGATGAGGATGAGGACAAGCTGATAAATATACAATAAATAACATAACACTGTTCAGAAAGTGAACATTGTAAAAAGGACGTTTGTAAATACAACACAAATATACGACGGTTCCTTTGCCACTATTGTTTAGGAAAAATTAAATAGATGGTTATGGGAATGCCGCAAATAAAATGAATAAGTTGTGACCTTTGACGACTCTGACATAGCCGGTATATAATACGTCTCCAGCGAGGATTTATTTTCGGAAGAAGAAAGAATAAGGAAAACTTATTGTTTGAACAAAACAATAACTTTGTGTTTTAAATAAGTTTGCTTTTAATTTACACATGTATTAGCTAAGCATACCTTGTGATGAAAAAAGAAATATAAAAATGATATTTTACAATCTGAACAGTGCTATTTAAATTTACATGATAATAAATAATAATTACTATTAAATACTATACCTGAGCCAGCAATACCTGAATGTGGGATCAAACTAGAACTAAAATCGACCATAACAATTTACGATACCGGACCAGGTTTCAAAGACATATAATATAATTTAACATAGAAATACTAATTTTAGGAGCTTATATTGTGTTTATTAGTCAAATACACATATAGATACTTGAGAATACTTTATACAAGGTGTTGTTTTGCATCCTCGTCAAATCCAAGGAGGTAACTATGCCAATGATTCTCGTCCCGAACCAATAATAAAATGGGTATGTAATTTTTTTTTTCTTATTTTCGGAAATCGGTAAGTGTGAATCACCCGTGTTTTAAACGCGGCCCGTCTGATTCTCGCCGTTTAACACATACAAACAACCACAAACGTTTATTCGATAATTTCTTATTTCCTTAACCACCGTAAGGGGGTTATTCTGAAACAATAACAAACTTAAACAACCAAAAAAATCTGCGTTTATTAATAATTAACTAGGTACCGTAATTTTAATTGATTATTTATGTATTTTGGGACAACCACCTGAATTTTGACGAGGATGCAAAACAACACCTTGTATAGAACATAGAAGAGTCATCTAAATACATAGTTTCTTGGGAGAATATTTGTGTAGTAAAAGCTTATGTCTAGTGAATAGTTTGTTGGGATAAAACTGATAAATAATACCTTTTCGAGAGGCTCGCTGTAGTTGTTGATCTTTTCAACAAAGTCGGGTTTGATCTCTTCGTATAAGACGAGTGGAGTGTCTGGCGGGAAACCTAAGAAAATAGATGGACAATGAGTTTCTATGTCAGAATGTTATTAACACACACGGTAATAACAACAGCCTAATAGTCGTGTCAGCCAATGGCATAATAGTCAAAAGCCTCGACGAGTATCTGAGGAGTCTTTCGCTTGGCAGCTGGATCAAGGGCTTGATTCAGAAAGCAGTATTTCTGGACACGGCGCGTATAGTTGGGAAGTTCCTCTGTCAAGAGCCTTGACCAGCGGTAGCTCGGACCATATTCCCGATGCCGGTGGGCTACAATTTTTTTATATTTTTAGATGTTTCTTAATTTTTTTTTGGAAAATTTTTAAAAAAACAGCACCATCATGGTATGGTACGCTGTAGTGAGCAGACACCTTTAAACGTGTTGTGATTATAGGCATAATGGATGGAAATATATTAATAACATTCAGTTCGATTACAAAATTTAATAAAAAATCATGAATAATTCACGACGTTAGGTCATCGAACTCATATACCGGTATGGTACTGGTTGTATCGGTAGAATCAGAAGTTCGTGTGACGAGGACATTTTAGCCGACTAACTTGAAAAAAACTTGGCGCCGATTACTTGATACTCGTACAAACAAACATTTGCGCGTTTGGGTAACAGTCAGAGCGTCCCATACGTTCCACAAAAGACACTGTAATATCGTTTTTCGCAAATGTTTTACGTAATGTTGCAAATGTTGTTGTACTTTGCGTGTTTATGTGAGTATAATTGGGCATGCCCTATTCCCCCGAGATGCCTAAAAAGGCAAGGCAGTTTCAAGGGCTCATAGTAATACGGCGCCATTTTGTTAACCTACAATATACTGCAATCATAATGTAGTCAAGGTGGAGTACTCTGTCAAGCAGGGTCCCTTTAAATGTCATTTAGGGACTACGAAGCCACGACCACGACTTTTGGTCGAAACCCGGAAGAAAGTTTGGTCGCACGACCGGGCGTCCGACCAATTTTGTCCATATCGCATAGCGGCCGGTCATGCGACAAGTCGTAGTCGCGGCAGTCTAGTGCTCAAGATCCCTACGAGGTGATGTAAATACCGAAAAGAAAGTTTTTGGCTGTACTTACGGATGAGAGAAATGAGAAAAAAATCTTACCTGCACGCTTGTTCAAAATCGGGATAAGATCAGCGGGCTTGCTAGCAATCGGCAAGTAGTGATGTCCACAATAGTGGATCCGCTTCTGTTTGGGGTCGTAGAACTTGAAGAACAGCACAACGTCGTTCTCCTTGTCGAAGTTAGGGAGCGCACTGAAGCCGGAGTCCGGGGGTAACATCTCCAGGAATATGTTCCAAGGGTTCATGTTCTCAGACACATCGGCCACGGTTTTGTGCTGGTCGTTTACAATGTCTAGGCAAGTCGGTCTGCATGTCTGTGGGGAGATACTGTGGTTATATGAAGAGTAATAATGGGTGTAAAAAACTCCTTAACGAACCCGAGAGGCACTTGTTCTCCCCGTTATTGGAATCGTTTTTTCTCTGGACAATAAATGCGAACTTTCTGGTTACGGAAATATTGGAGCCCAAAATTAGAAATTGTTCGAAAGTTTTAAAAATAATGCAAGTTTTTAATGCCATAACTAGAGATCGGATATTCGGATGCATATTAACCTAAAGTTTGAGTGTTGACTAGTATGGAGTGCGCGTCAGTATAGGAAAAGGAGTTTATTTAAAAAATAAAAAACTAGTCTAGTTACTTTTTCGTTTAGCTCCAAATGAATTATGCCCAGACATACTTACCATTTTGTTTTAGCATTCGATATTTCAGCACAAAAATACGAATTCAAATAATTGTTGTATTTTTTTCCTTGTTATTTTCAACAAACTTGTCAGATTTTAAATAAATTTAAAATGTTCGTTACGATATTTTGAGTACTACATTTTATACTTACTAAAGAATAATTAAATTTCGCAATCCTGCGACAAATATTGGCATTTAAATAGCCGCTTTCATACTTTTGTACCTTTTGCCAGGAAAGAACGTACTTTAGGTAAATATGCATCCGAATATCCGATAGCCATAGCCATAACTTAACAGTAAATAACTCTATTGTTCACCCTCCCATTGAATGCATCCATTGGCACTATGTTTTAGTGCGAATATTGAGTGAGTCCCATCGTAAACCTTGATTTTTTACCCCAAAAAACAAAGTCATTTCCCAGCATTAATTTAGTAGAACTACATAGTTTGATGTACAGAATGCTTAGTTGTCGGGGTTCATTTACATCTTGTATATGAATTCATATTGTTGGTTTGTAATTAGTTACTGCTTCTTTGTACGTAAACTATGATAGGCGTGGTCATACAGAGGCATTCTAAAAAAAAACCCTTTTCTGCTTCCAGTCAGTTCACAGGATTCCAAATCCGTTGGTTGTAGATTTGTAGTTACCTATGCTGCTACCATTTTAAAGACCTCTGGTAAACATTGTGGCAAACAGTTGAAAGGCCACGTGCATTGTGCACTCCTCACGGTTTCATTTTCACAAAATGAACGCATATACAATTATAATAGACAAACAGGGTCCGAAGTAATAAAAGTATTTGTCATAACTTTAAATACACTGCCCCAGAATGAGTTGGGCGTGCTACAACTAAACCGCTAAGAAATATCCCCTCTCGGTTAGTAATACTGTTAAACCGTGTTCTAATAGCTTCTATAACTGATCACTACAGATTAGCTCCTCTCACCTGGTTAGAACGCGCGCTGAAAGGCCACGGCCTGAGCTGTTTGAGCGGGTACTTGAAGTTGTCGGCCAGCATCTCCATGAGCTCGGCGACGGTGGCCTGCTTGCGCACGCGGAACACGCGGTAGTGCGCGCGCTCGGGGTCGTACAGGTCGTTGCCCTGGTGACCGTCGAACGCTTCCTCCAGGACCACGTTCACGTTCATGTACAGGTGGGCTTCGTTACGCTCTTTGCGACGGATCTGTTCATTTTGGGAGGAGATAGGTTAACGTTTTGGGTATTACCAAAGCTGATACATACGCAAGACAAAACCACAACCACCAACTTGGTTGATGTACCTTTGTCAGCAAGTACTATTTAATTTTGCGCACTCGATTGTGAAGAGCTTAGTGCCGCGAGTTAAAACCTAACAGCATGTTTCCTTTGACGTGTTGGGATGCGCTCTGTTGGATCCTGATCTCTGAAATGCTCAGTACGGAGAATCGAAAATCCAGTGCGCGATGAAAAATCATCGCGTTGAAGAAGGGCCCGGGCAACTAATGGCTAACTAGTCCCGGGTTTCCATTCTAAGAGCTATCGATGATTCCTTTGAGACCTCTGGCGTTAGCGTAAGAGCAAGACCTAGGAATTCAATAATTCCATTGTAGCGCTACACCGAGTGGTTAAAATAAAATCAGCGCATTCTTATAGCAAACATGCATGATACGGCCGGCATATACAGCAAACAAGACGCTGTTTGCAGCTGAAACTTAGCATTAACACATTAAGGTAGAAATAATTCACTTACAGTTTCAATTCTCTTCTCTTCAGCGAGTCTTTCGCTCAGTTCTGTAGGAATGTCAGCCTGAGTGACTTCTTGCAAGACAGTCTTCAGCTGTGAATCCCTAGAAATCACAAATCATCATGAGTACTATGTTTCAAACAAGTTTTGTTCAACTACTTTCATAACACTCAGATTGCGTACACTTGCGCTAAACATCCTTCGTTTTTTGGACGTCTTTTCCATGTAAAGAAAAAGAAGTATTCATAAAACGGAGCATACCTTACTCACTTTTCCTCCATCCTTCATGACAGTCTAGGCGTAGGTAAGTAACCTTTAAAGTATTGAACACAGCTTGTTTGGCGTTGGTGGTACAGTTACGTCGTGTTGTACACGCAATGCTTTTTGCACACTATGTGAGCAAAACGCATTGCGCAAACATGGTATTTATATTTATACTTCCTAGCTCAGTACGAGTCGTTTCGAAGTCTTACCCGCAATCTCTCGTAAACCGTGCCTTGGAGACTTTTCTGTTCGGTACTGTGACATAACTCGAGGAGGTCGTGGCTAAATAATAACAGCCGCACGGGTCGATCTTTAAGGTTAAGCCGTGCTGCGCCGTGGATGGGTGACCAAAATTACATATGGTCCCGGCTGGCATTTGTAGATCTTTAACAGTCGTTAGAAGTAGTCAAGTGATTACATAAGGGACCGAAACGTGGTCGCTCACAATGGGCTTCATCAGAAGGAAGCCAAAAGTTTGACATCCAGTCTTACCAAGGGTTATCGTAATACCCAGTTACTAGGTTGTGGAGTTCAGATAGGCAGTCGTTTCATGTAAAATATTGATACTCAGCTGCATCCGGTTAGACTGGAAGCGCAAGATAGTTTGGGAAAAGGCTAGCCAGATGATGACTGTGTGACATAACTCACCTAATATAGACCAACATGTAAGCGTTTGTGCAATGGCGCACGGTCAACGCCATGTCCTCATCGTGTCCACCGTAGTTGTACTCAATGGCTTCCTGCTTCGTGCAGCGGGACACTACGTCGTCGTCGAACTTGCACCACTAAGGAACAAACAAGTATTTAATAGAAACTAGCGGCTGCCCGCGACTTCGTTCGCGTGGAAATTTTGATGTGTTTTTCAGAGGGACAAATTATACACATAATCGGGAGTATTATATGTATAATTTGTCCCTCTGAAAAACTTTGAATTTTTCTGTCTATTCATCATCAAAATCCGTTGCGTAGTTTAAAAAATCTAAGCGTGACAGCGGGAAGCGACTTTATTTTTTACTATGTAAAGATATATAAGACATCCAGTTATTATGGCCGGAAAGTGAACAACCAGACATCCCAAGGCAAATTGTGTTATCCAGCTACTGGATTGTGAAGGTCCGAGAAGTCGCTTATATAAAATTGGTGTTCAACTGCATCTGGTTAGACTGGAAGCCGACCACAACATTTTGGGAAAGGCTAGTTAGATTATGATTAGACATTAATACTTCTTTTTGCTAGTATCATGAATGGCAAGTACTTTCAGCTGTATCTCGTTTATTGTAGCAGTGGCAAACCGCCACGTCTATTAATTTATATTAAAGAAGTCTGTTCATTTATTTACTTAACGTGTCCCATCAGTCCCTCAACCTATTAATTAATTGACTACTACATTTAAAATGTACTCCCATGTCTATACTCTATTTGTCAAATCGTCATTTATCTGTTTTCTAGTACAATTCAGCTGCTACCAGACACCCTATCACCCGATGAACAAAGCTTGTCGCTCCACATAGCCTCAGTATAGCCTCTAAGTTTACCATAAAAACAAACACAACATTCCGTAAACTAGCACCCAAAATCACAATGCCCCACCTTTCCATCACCCTTAGGGTTGATGAAGACCACATAGTGTCCTCCGTGGTTGTCTCCCGAGTGCACCAGCACCGCGTGTAGCGTGTAGTCGGCTGGCGTCTCCGGCTTCTCTTGAAGATACGCGTCCAAGTTGATGTGTTCGTAGAACTCGAACCTATAGGAGTGGGAGAGACGGTTTAATTTTGAATACAACACATTTTCGACGATGTATATATGTAAGCATAATCGTGTAACATTTCCAATGGAGGGAACACAGGCCTCCGTATGAGAAGAATCGGAACCGTAACCCAAATCACGCGGCCCCAGTGTGGGTGGGTGGATTCAACAGTGTAATAGTCGTGAAATGGAAAGAAGAATAAGTACCTTTAGGTAAATATTTACTTAAACAGCATTCCGCTTCCCATAGCTAAAATTATAGTTCGATAACATAGTAATATGTTGGCAGGGCATCTATTTAAAAATAAGCAATTTTTAAATAGACCTTTTCTTTTCGAGTGTTCGTGAATAAAAATTATTAAATATTAATCAGATAATATTATTGTGTATAATGTTTACAGTTTTTGTTAATTCGAGGCATAATCGCGTATAGCTCGACGACGACCAGAGGACGGTACTCCTCATCTGCCAAAGAGTTTTCAGGGCGGTTTCAGATTAGCTTGTTTTGGAACCGCGTGTAGGCGCACCTTTTGTCACACGCGCAACTCGTACGAGCGCTCGCTGTACGGCATCGTCCTAATAGAACGCGAATGCGCGGTCATCGTAGTTTCCCGAGAATTTTACTCGTACGAACGCGCGATTAAACATATTGAAATCGAATAGGTGTCCTAACTGACAATCGCACGACGCGGTCGCACGACTCAAATGCTTGTAAATCTATTCGCACGAACTTAGTTCGTACGAACGCGCGATCAAACATATTGAATTCGAATAGGCGTCCTAATTGAAATTCGCGCGATAATTGCGTCGGCGGGCCACTGTGCCCGCGCCCGTCGCTCACTCTAGTCGTCAATTCGCGCGATGATCGCGCATTCGCGTTCTATTAGGACGATGCCTAAGAGTGTGAGCCGATTCGAGCTAATACACATAAACATCACGCCTTGTAATCCCCGAAGGGTCAGGCAGAGGTGTTCTTCCTTTTGAACGCCCGAGCGTCAACTTATCGGCGTCCCCTCCCACGCTAAGCCATAAATTCAGCGCACTTTCGTGTCAACTTTAGCCGACGGTGGCGTGTTGGTAACGTTTTCATTCGTCGGTTATATCCCACCGTGTGATGATAATAATGAGAAATCTGCAAACCTTCATCACTTACCTATCATTAAACTTGACTGAGCTATCCGTGATGGGGTCATACTGGAACCTCATTAGGTGTAGATGCAGTACCGGCGGGAACGAAGCGAAGATCACTCCCTTCTCTGCCTCTTGAAGACCATGCTCCCCGGCGTCGTATTTGTTCTCACCGTCAAGGGTCTCCGTACTGATGTAGTCTTTGAAGGACTCATCGACTGGAATAATAAGTACTTGGTAAGGTACCATTCCGAAAACAGCCTGCAAAGTGCAGCGGTAAAGCCGTCCAACCGTTTGCAAACTGCACCAACACTAAAATTCTGTGATGTAAAGAATAGCACCATCCCATATCTTCCCGTGGGTGTCGTAAGAGGCGACTAAGGGACTTGCCAGAGAATGGGCAGCAGCGTTCTCTGTGCTTTTGTAATAACCGTACTGCGATCGCCAACCCGCCTGCCAAGCGTGGCGATTATGGCAAAACCCCCAATATGTCAATGTGGCGTTGGGGGAGGTCTATGTCCAGCAGTGGACGTCTTTCGGCTGATATGATGATGATGATGATGACTAAAATTGGTAGAAATCATGAATGGATTGCTAAAAGAGATGTAATAAGAATCCGGACTGAACAATTACAATACGCCTTTGAATGTGTGCAAATGCGTAGGTTTGTCTACCAAATACAAAAAATATTATAGAGTATGATAAAATATGTGATGACAATCCGCAGCAGATTGAAAACTTGCAGATTTGATGATCATCAGATGGATCCAAACAAAGTGATATTTTTATTGACAGAAATATCGACCGAAATAAAGACCGACCGAAGCCACAACTCTTAATACACACTTCGGACTCAGAGCTAGAGCAAATGTTACCTGTAATTTTTGATGAAATATCTGACAAAATTGTTATTGCTAACGGCACTTTTGTGTACAAATGCGTCCCCCAGTGCGGAAAATATTAAAAGTGTAATAGTGTCTACTCACTGTTCTTTTTCCCCTTTATATTAAGTTGTATGTCGTAGAAGGTCTCGACGCGTGTACTTGACACATTGACGTTCTTGCACTTGATGTACGACGTCATTTTGCCCTCGAACAGACGAGGCACCGTGCCTTCGACGCAAGTGCCCTTCATTTTACTCTCCAATTTATCTAGCAATACCTGAAATAATTGTGGATTGTATTTTCGGCTGCCATATTTATGGCCTACATTCCCTTAATAGTTGATGCACCAAGACTACGAAACTAGTCATAAGACGAACAAGCGCCACACAACTTCATGTATTTTTTTTTCACAAGGTATAAATAGGTAGAGGACGGCGAAAACAAGGACCACCTTACTCTTGAACAGAATACAAGAGAACGCTTAATAAACGTTACGGTCTCATTCGCTCCAAAATAATGTCATTTATTTTTGTTGCAGTCGTAAATTGGCAAACAAACTGGGGACCGACCTGATTTTAAGTGGTTACAGCTACTAATGGACTTTGCAATACCAGTACGGGGGTACCACAGGTAACTAAATTCTACTTTACACATTTTTTAATATTTAGAACTTTAGATCACATACCCTTAGAAACTCTTGCACATCATGTTGCATAAAAGAATCCAGGGTCTCCCATCCAAAACTCTTGGTAAGTTTCTTTGTGCCGACAGGTTTATCTGAGAATTGCAGCTCGTAGAACACTCTCTGCAATGCCAATGCCACGGACCTAGCGGAAAAAACAACCCATTAGCCAAACCTGCATCATCATGTTTTAAGACGACCCTTTTTTTATGGTTCCCCGATTTATCGCGTAACACAATCTAGTCGCATCTGAAATCTGCAAACTTTTACAGCTCGTGTGGGATTATAAGGTAGAAAAGGTGAGCTATTTTGTGAATGGGCCGCATCTTATATCTCGACAAGTCTGTAGAGTAGTTAGCCCATAGAATGGTGGACGGTTTAGCCCGTTGAGTACACACAGATAAGGTATCCGCCACCCGATTAAGGCGTAGAGTATGAAAGATTCTTGTAAGAAGTTGAACAGATTCCAGTTAAAACAAAAATAAACAATTTGGAGTACCTACCCAAATTGTAACAAACTAAGCAATAAAAATAAGCAAATTTTTCAATCAATTCCGACTATGAGGATTTCCTGCCTATCGGAATGACCTTCGGAAAACATTAGTCAGGATAATATTGTTGAACAATAATAAATAATCTCTCCTAGATTACGAAAGCAAATACTAATTTACCTGGTGCTGTCGTCAGATTCTGTCGGCATCTTGTAAACGGCCTTACGTAGTTGATTTGTAAAGTACAATGTTTGTAACAACGAGTTCATGTAACACGTCGCACCTTGGTTCTTCAGACCTATAATAAACACGATTATTTACTTAAAAACCTGCTTGGACCATAATTTTGGGATATTATAAGGAAAATTGTGAACTCCTTCGAATATACATCGAATTAAGTAAAAATTACATTGCAAGGGAGGCTTTTGCTCTACATTGGGATACGCGATGGCTGGTAATAATAATATTGGATGTCAAACAATTACCAACCCATCCAGTTGGTAAAAGAAATTAAAATAATACACTCCTCCATCAGTATTTAACACAAGATTTAACCCTTTACTTGCGCGCACCCTTATGACAAGTTTCCTCGAAGAGGTCGAGAAACGTCGAAATCCGAAGTACGACTAAGTTATTAAGGGAGCATGCACGTCAGTAAAGTCGTACAAAGTCGAAAAGTCATGAACAAAATTGAAAGTGTTTTGGTACGTATACAAAGAACTTACCAACATAGCCGGTATGTTTCTTAGAATCCCAGGAAACACCGTGAGGCGCCTCAGCCGTCACGTGGACCTCCAACGTGATTGCGTCGTCCTTTATGTAACCCTTCTCGGGATCCAAAACATCGTTCCATGCCATGAAGTGGGAGAAACCCCAGTCGTTCTCTTTACTGTAGATATTATAAGGAAATTTATTTATAGACAGTAGAATAATACGTTATTATATAATCATTTACGACTGGTTAAATAATTATGTGTAAAATTCCTTTTAAGGAAGGCAAAACAATGAAGTTTTGTTATCGTTACAAGTTGTTGCGAACTTAGGGTCGCCGCAGATTTGGCAAAATTAAAAGCATGGCGGTTTTCAAGGCCTTTAAAAGTTATCAAACTATATGTATATTGTAATCATTTCGAGCTGACGACCTGACGTGGACAATAATAATTATTTATTTTTGCCGTAAAACCACGCCGCAATCGAGGTTTGCCTGGTCTGAGTCAATGATTCAGAGATTACTATATTCTTGTCAAATGTTCCTAAATTAGATTTCTGAGGGAAGGCACACTCGGTCACTTTTGATCATTTTACAAAACTCAATTATAATTATTCAGCCTTCGGTAGTAAATATGGCACATCGAGTTTCAGCTAAAGTTCACCTTTGAAGATCATCGTCTAATACTTGTGTGACGAGACAGTTCCTCCCTGAAGCTCAATGTGTCTTATTTAGGCCCGGGGTGCAAGTAAGCGCATAGTATTTGTCTGAAAACAATCTACAAACCTATAAAACAAATGTTGGATCTTCCTAAAGAAAGGTTCGGTTTCTGGCTTGTGGGAGATCAGTCTTAATTCTGCCATTGCATAGCATGACCAACTGGAAGACTCGCTCTCTCCATTGCACTGGAGGAAGAACCCTAAGGACTTCTGTTGTTGACGATCCGGGGACGGAGCTTGTCTTGGCATGACCATGATCTTCCATGGAAGGTTTCGGACGAAGCACGCCGGGGACAACACAGAATCTTTCAGATTCCTGAAGTTCTGTACCGTGAAACGGAATGTCGTTTCTGACCGCGCCTCGTCGTCCTCCATTTCGGTATCGAGACAAGCCAGCTGTGGAGGTAAACATCTTGCTAAAAACTATTCTCAAATTCATGAATAATGTCTGATTTTGAACTTCACATCTTGAAAGTGAATTTAATAGCATACTTTCTCTTTACTGTTACGTTCTGAATTTCAGCGCCAAGATCAAAAAAAAGAAAGACGTAAAATATATGAGCTATCAAGAAAAGTAGTTGGAAAGTCATGAAGACGTATTTCAAGACACCGATGGTTTATTACGGCGCGAATGTGCGATACTATCTTTCGAAAGGATCATCTACCCGCCATATACAATACGACTAGACGACGTAGGCGTTATTAACAGGATAACATGTCTCATACTAACTCCTATAGCATTCGAATGACCTTTAATGTTGTATAACATCGTAAATATTCGCATATTACTTACACAGTAATACGAATTCGTGATACTAGTATTATCTGATAAATTAGAACCCAATCTGTGTTTATCAGACCCTGCAGATAGTTTGAGATTCAAATGTGATTCTATCTCTTTCCCACATTCATATTGTTTTCACTATGGGACAAACATCTGTGATCTCTTGGGACTTAATAAAGGCTATTTGTAAATAAACAGTAGAAGAGAAAGAATAGGCAAGTACTATTTTACTTGTATAATTATTGTACACATTTTTATAACCAAGTGAATTTATGTTTCCCAGGCATGCTTTGAAAGCATGAAAATAGCAATCAAATAGTGTCTGAATATCTGCATTGATGACAATCTAACTTCTTATATTTTATTTATTGATTTGATTTGATAATTATGTGAAGTTGAATCTGCAGCTGACAATGCATTTGCTTGTCAGATTCTATAGTTACTCTGGGACCACACACGAGAATTAGGTATTAGAGCATCCAGTGTGTGATTGGCAAAGCTATAAAAGACTCAAAGCGCCATCACTCTCCAACAATAGAACAATGATGGTTAGCCTTAGCACTAAAGTGACAATTCCATTGTCTGACTCACCGGCATGTCTGAAGATGTAGTCTCCTGGTTCTTCATAACCTCCCCCATGACAACCTCACCGTTGGGGCCTTTCATAAGATCGTCCTCCCAGGTCTTGTCAGTAACAGTGTCTACAGTTTCCACTGCAAGAGAAGGTGTACAATTACATTATTTCTAAGCTCCACTCCAACACATGACTCAGTGTCTGACATTGAATTATTTACTTGTTTAAGATATGAAATCTTGTAATCAAACCACATGATATCAACCTCTGTGGGTGAGTGAAATTCAGTGTAAAATCTCTATAAATACTTTGAGACCAAAATTTTATTCACATTGCTTTTGTAAACAAAAAACACATGTTTTAGTTTAGACATAGGTGTTTGATGTGTGCCTTCTAATTTTACTTTTTTTAGTAAAATACTATAAAAATAACTTAATTTTACTCAGATAAACTTTAAAGTACAAGTAATACAAAAATACCTCTATTTGATTTAGATGTAACCACGCTAAAGTATACTTATTAATTAAAATAGAACACAGCAACTATTCAGGAGAAACAGATCTGTCCATTGTTTTACAGATATGAATTTTGACAATCACTGTCTACTTTGACAAAGCATTAGAAGAAAAAAAATTGGAACAACCAGTACTTTTTCAAACAAAACTTCAGTTGAGAAAAAAGTTTGTTTACACAAAGTCATTGGACCAAGTCCAATCAACACTTTCAGTAAACTTACAAGTATTTGTAAAAAAAAAAAACATTTTTTTTTTCAAGTAGTTGATGTAATCTATTCTAGGATTCTGAATTCTTGCTGACAAAAAGAAATAAAAGAGTTTCCTCAAACTGATGCATAACACTGGGTTCTCATGCACTCTTCAGTATTTAATAACACCCCTCTTTTTTGGTTGGGGGTTAAAAATACATCACATGCTTCAAATAAGTGCTTCAACAATACTCACAAGTATGTTCATTCAATCACATAATTTGCTTACTTGGCAATAAAATTCACTTGTACCAAACCAATCAAACCAAAAAAAAATATTTCAGGTAGGCCTACATCGGTACTTATAATGTTGACAAAAGAACTGGCAAGAAACTCCATGGTTACTCTTTTCAAAATCATTTGGTTGTACAATATTTTTATGTTACAGCACTAATACATAGTATTATTCACCATTTTATCATAATGAACACTAACTAAAAGTTTAAGTACTTATGACAAAGCAGGATATCAGAACCCATATAAACTGATCAATTTATTTGAATGAACAAGCATAACATCCATATCTAACATTACAAAGAATGATAAAAGATAATCAAATTATATTCTTGTAAGTCAACATGATCACAAGTTTTTGACAGCTTTGTTTATTTTTATGTTTTCTATAATTCCTCACCAGTTGGCACTGCTGCACATTTTTGTCCATGCATGTAAAACTAAAGATCACATTGACATTTATACACTCTGAGGTAACCTGCACTCAGGTATAAATACACAAAGTATAAAAAACTAGATATTTTTAGACACAATGATAAACTAAAACACTAATTTAATTCTATTAAAACCAAATTCAATCATATTACACACATCTAACATTTATAAAGACAAAGATATTCTATAATTAGATATTTTTGTTTCACTCTCAGGACAGCGACTTGCACTTTTGAAACAAAGACAGCAAACACTCCAAATATAATAAGTAAACACTCAAGAACACATTTTCATCATTGCTTTACACTGCAATGATTATCATTTGCCACAAAACAGATACAACAACTAACAATGTCAACTTAATGAATAGTTTGAGGTTAGGTAGGATAATCTGGTTAGCAAAATAAGTTCAATAACATTTGCAATTTCATGTACTAAGCAATTTTAATGTCCTATGATGAGTAATCGTTTATTTCAATGTGTTTTTAGACATCACCTGGACAGTGTGTGGGTGAAACAGTTGATTACAACGTAAATATTGTGACATCACTAACCATCTTGAGTCTCCATCTCCTCCACCTGGTTCACATTAGAGTCGTGCTGCTGCTGCCTGTCCGGGGCAGGCGTGTGGTTCATGTTAGCCGGGCGCGCCACGGGGGACTCTCGCCCACTACTCTTGGTTATTTCCTGAACAAATATTCCACCATAAGTGTGAATAAGCTGTGCGCGTACAGTCTATTCTTATGACGTCCGAACTCCGATTACTGCACTTCACGTACCTCTAACGCTAGGGGATTGCTCCCTTTGAACTTGGTGATTATCCGAACTTTTCTCATCAACTCGGGTGCCCTGCGTTTTTAGGGTTTTACGTGTCTTCAACTTTAAGCTGTTGATTTTCAAAGAATGTTTACTAGCGGCGCGGCCTATGTCTGCAAAATTCAACACAAGGGCCCGATAATAGATAGGAACGCTAATAGCACATTCCTAATCTTAAAATCATTGCCAGATTAAGTAGATCACTTTGTGTAGCGGTAAAACAGGAATATTCTACAACGTATCCGGGAAAAGACTTATTTTCGCGAAAATAAACAAAATGGTGGATGTTAATTTAATTTCTAGCTTCGGATGTGTGGCCCGGTTTGATCGACGAATGCACCATTTTATCATTCTCTCACATTCACCCTAGTGTTGTACGCGTCATAAAAAATATTTATTTTGAAAACGAAGTAGGTTCCTATTCGTAAAATGATATTCATTCAAATGAAATAATACGTTTAAAATAAAATAATCGCTGTAAGTTACCTTACGAACTTAATTGGCCAATTTACTTCAAACTAATCTGATGTCAATAATTTCGATTATTTATACTTCACTGCGTTAACTACTTTTATAATTATTTGTAAATTGTAAAGGACTGATTGCTGCACTCCTTTTTCCTTTCAACCGGAATTTTTGTTTTTACGTTTATCGGTTTTTGTACTTTGGTTTTGAATAGTTTATACTCTGTGGAGAACAATACTACCAGTACCAAAAATGGCAACCAGAATCAAAAAGTTGCACATAGGCTCAGCCATAGACAATGGAATAAGGGCAAAAGTAAAATATTCTTGACTTTCACAATTTTCACATGCATGCATGCACAAGGACCACTTAAAACAATGTCTTAGTACCTTATTTTGTTTTGGTTTGTCCTTTGATTCTTTTTATTACGCTGAAGAATTTTAAAGGAAGTTTTTAATTTATAATTATATAGTTTTTGTAAAAATCCTATCAAGCATGATTAGGTGCTGATGGTATTTGATAAAACTCTTACTTGATAACAACCAACGAGTAAATAAAATAACTTTGACATTGACATGTTGAGTTGTTTTGACACTAACCCAAAACGATTTCCGGTTTGGATTTCTCTTCATCGGAGTAAATAAACCAAATAGTTTTTCATTTACTTAATCTATTCTACGTAAAACATGTATTTCAAGTAAAAAAATTCAAAAGTTAAAATGTTTCCCATTAATCACAAAACAATATTCGTTCTCGACCACACGCCTTACTTCGGTATATCATCAGATAATCCGATAGACTTCGATGTCCCGAAAAACCGGGGATATCTCCCGGTACCGCCGATCTGCAAGTCGTTGTGGACCTGCAGTGTTGAAGCGGCTGTTGAATACTGCCGCATAGTATGGGATCTCTTTCCTGAAGGAAAATTGGTAAGGAATACCTGTTGCTTTACCATGTAGGTACTTACTTGCGGACTGCTAGCTGGTCCATGCTAAACCTGAAACTGTACTTTAATAAGATCATTTCATAATCAATGTTCTTTTATTTAATACATTAATAGTTTTTACCATTCAATAGACCAAATACTTTAACACAACTCGATTCAATGTTATCTCTCATGTTCACCTTTTTAGATGTTTCGGTGGTAATATGTAAGAAAACTATAAATCGAATATTTAAAACATAACCTGGCCTATGTTGTTGTTCTATTGTTAAGCTTATGCATGAGCATAATCAGCCTATAATACCACCATAGCCACTGTTGGGACACAAGCTTTCTCTATGAGAGGGAGTGGGGTGTAGTCCATCACTCTGGTTCAGTGCGGGATCATATAAGTTTAAACCTCATTACTTACTCCTTAAGTGATTACAGGCTAATGCTTTTAAGCTGTAAAAATCTTAATATACCTATATTCTAACAAAGCATCACTGCTTCATAGGTTTTCAACCCAATTCACCATAATTCTGAGTTTGGTCAGTTTTGTTCTGACTGTGTGAAGTTAAGAGTAGAGGAAGACCAAAGAAACGATGAATGGACTGTGTGAAGGATGATATGGCATGAAAGGAGGTGTCTCATGCAGGGTTCGAAGGATATATATCAATGAATATATATCATGATATATATCCAATGACTTTTTGTGATATATATCAATATTAATTATTGACTGATTAGAATTATTTAAAAAAAGGTTTTATGTTTTTGAGTTGATTATTTGATAAATAAGATTTATGTTTTTAGTTGACTTTGCCTAATCTAGAAGAAGATTTTATGTTTTGGATTCATTTGTCTGATTTTAAGTACTTAGCTATATAAATAAACCATTAAAACATTTTAGTTTTTTTTAAAATAATTTATTATGTTTATGTAAAACATATGCAAAAAACATACATAAATAATATTATAAAATAACAATATGACGTTCATACAAAGTGGAAATATATCAAACTTTATATATATCGGATATATATCATAAACATCCAATATTTTGATAATTATAATAAATATCGGATATTTGCGAACCCTGGTCTCATGAGATCACAAGTAACAGAGAAGTATGAAAGAAGAAAACATGCTGCGCCTACCCCAAATAAACTGGGATAAGGGCAAGAGAATCATGATGATGTGCGCTATGTTAAGAGTTTTATCACAACTGTTGTCAGTTGTCCAACAAGAAGCACATTTGTTCTGGGTATAACACAAACAAATTTTTTTATTTTAGCTGCGGTTTGTTGTGAGTGACAATACTGCTCACATGCTAAATACTTGGGCTGTGGCACAACAGAATTTAACACATGTAAGTAAAAGATCCCTTAAAATAAATTTTTTAATACAAAATCTTATAAATCATCATTTTAAGAATTTCTACTATGACTTACCCAACATTCAGTGCTAGGGTGGTGTTCTTGATTGGCCCATTTCTAATTCGCTGGAGTGTCATATGTAGCCAGCCAGGAGTGTATATGTATAATGCTACTGATCCTGCAATTGTTGGTGCAGTGGCTGAGCGATTGGCTGCTCCACTGCACGTTGCTGGTTCGATTCCCGCATGGAACAAATATTTCTATGGCCTACACGTAGTTGTTTTGACTGGGTCTGGGTGTTGGTATATGTGTTAAAATTATGTTTGTTAATGCACTCTCAATACAGCAGAAATACTTAGTGTGGGGCAGTGGCGAAGGGTGAAAATTTAGAAAGGGGAAGCCGAAGAAAAAAATGAGAATTTCAAATTTAGTTTTTTTATTTTCGTTTTAGTCATCAGCGAACCTGAAAACCCGGATAATGACACCCATGACTAAAATACCAGAATTTTACGTCACGCTTTGGCGCTATTTTTAATTTTGGCGTCAGTATCGTTATTAGCGACCCCAAAAACCACGAAAATGTCACCCATGATAAAAATACCAACAAAAATCTAAGGACCCGACTTGATCCTTTTTTTTGTAACGATAAATGCACAGGAACTATTAACAAATAAAAATATAAGCTAAAAAACCTTTTTGAAACAAGCTTTTATAAAGATGCACTGAAAAGAAGAAATTAAATCTTTGTAAATGAAAACGATATAGGATAATTTTCACAAAAGCTTGTCGCGTTTCGTTTTTAAAGCATTTACCATTCACTCGACAAGCTTCAGAAAACTATAGGAATTATGTTTATTTATAAAAGTGAACGCGTATATTTACAAAGTTTCATGTCTTTGCTACTAACCGTTGAGGAGTTCCCTGAGGAGCCTGTTCGTGAGGAGACCATCCTGGCGATAGGATGAGTTCATGATACAAATCGTGATTATCTATCAAATTTGAACTCGATTGCAAAGTTTCGTGTCTGTGCTATAAATTGTTGAGGAGTGCCCTCGTGAGAAGACGATCCTGGCTGCAGGATGAGATCATGATATAATTCATGTTTGACCATCAAATATGAACGTGCATACAAATTTTCGTGGCTGTGCTATTAACCGTTGAAGAGTTCCATCGTGAGGAGACGATCCTGGTTGTAGGATGAGTTCATGATACAAATCGTGATTATCCATCAAATATGAACTCGCATGCAAAGTTTCGTATCTGTGCTATTAAACGTTGAGGAGTTCCCTCGTGAGGAGACGATCCTGACGGTAGGATGAGTTCATGATACAAATCGTGATTATCCATCAAATATGAACCCGTATGCAAAGTTTCGTATATGTGCTATTCACCGTTGAGGAGTTCTCTCGTGAAGAGAGAAACCTGGCTGCAGGATTCAGTTATGTCTGTCATAAGAATGTATTGTTCTTAGAACCAAAGGTGTGTGCAAAATTTCAGTTCAATCAGAGATCGGGAAGTGGTTCTAATTTAGCTTTCTATACATAGAAACTTTGTCGTAACTCGATAAACTTCGTTGTACCTAATTCCTACAAAACGCTGTTGATAGCCGCGAAGTCACGTGTCTGCGTCCATACGAATTTAGTTCTGAATGCTGACACCCGACCATCGGCTTACTGGCGCCACATGTTGCTTTCTTTGTTGACATTAAAAATTTTGGCACTTTTTTATGTTTTCAATCCTAAGATGTATTCAATGTCTATACTGTGAGGTGATACCTACAGATGTGTACATAATTTACTATTTGACTTCAATAGACACTACGTATAGTGCCTTGATCCCAAAGGGAAGCCGGTAGGAATCGGCTTATTAGGTGTCTTCGGGCCTGGTGTGGGGTAAAGTCATATAAGAAAAAATGGCATCCAATTTTAACAGAATTTTAACAGAATAAACTTAAACCATTTGTCATAGCTTCTGAATGGATTATGTCTGGTGGGGCCAGTACGAAGAGGAGCTGGAGGTGATGTAGAGGGACTCGTAGCTGCCATCGAAGCTCTGGCTGAACCCTCGCCTGATCAGATTTCTAGACCTAGTGAGAGGCACTTTCAAAACCGGTAAGTTCTGCTAAGAAAGAAACTGTTTGGAACTCATTGTTGGTGTGATATGTATTTGTAACTAAGAAGTTTAAAGAATTGCAACTCAATTACTGTACTCCAATTTAGAGGATAGAGTGCTACACTACATTCCAAAGAGAAAATTTTTCTATATCCAAATCTGAAAAGTTACCAAGTTAAGTATATAAGTAACAGTTTAGTGTCCCAATGTAAAAACAGTATTCATGGCATACAACGCCAGTGATGTTTAAGTCTCAAGTAATAGTGGGCGAGCCTATTGCCACGAACTGGGCACAAAGCCAGACTCCGTGACTGCTACTGAGAAGTTCCTGATGAAAACCTAATAATATTTTTCCCGACCCGGGGATGGAACCTGGAACCCCATGCTCAGCAGTCGTGATATCGGCCACTAAACAATCAAGACGATCTTAAAAATAGGGCTATTATGGAAAAATGGCTTAACCATGTTATTCTTTCTGTGTGCGTTTATGATACAAGTACCAAAAATCAATCTACCTACTCTGATCCATGTTGATTACATTTCAGGGGCCGCGTAATTTGCATAACAAGCGCCAGGGACAATGATTCTATTAAGAATCTAAAGGATATTGCTCACAACACGATTATACAAATAAATAAAAAGGCGTCTTTGGCTCAACCTCCCAGTACTTCAGAATCTACTAGTACGACGCCTCAGTAAGTATGACATGGCTGTTAATTACTGTTTTTATTTATTTGTGTTAGTGTGAAGAATGACATGAAAGAAGAGGGAGTAACGCTTAGCAAGACAGACGGTTGGCGACAAAAATGCAGAAGAAAAGTTTATGTGCCGCCGCCTAGCCCAAATAACACGGAATAATGGCTTATGGACGATTTGATATAGACAAATTTCTTGTTATTTTAGTAATCAAAAAGTTGAAGTTAAGTTGCTAGTGCAAAATCTACTGTTTCATTTAATTTATCTTGAGATCCCTATGAAATGCAATTCTTAAGTTAGACATAAAGACAATTTGTATCTTGAATTTCAGGACCCTAGTGATACATTACTGCCAAATAGTAATCATAAATGTTACCCCAGAGAATGCTGAAACTCGAGTTACTAATCAGCCACTCACAGAGGTAAGTTTATACATAAATTAGTTTTGCATTGTTTATTAACTACTAGCTGTCCCGCGCAACTTCGTCTGCGTCACATTTTACCCGTTTTCGCAATATTTCTCATTGCTGCACCGCTCCTTTACAGCGCCATCTATTGAATACTTACTCAATCCAGTCAACAGATACCGCCATCTGTTAGAATCGTTTGGAGCGAACAGATAATTGAGACGTAATTTGCAATAAAATAATATTGCGACTATAAATTGTGATATAAGCTATCCTATCTTTCAAGTTGGATCAAACTGCACACGGTGTGCAAATTTGATTAAAATCGGTTAAGTAGTTTAGAAGTCCATCCCCGACAAACAACGTGACACGTTATTTATATACTAGCTGTCCCGCGCAACTTCGTCTGCGTCACATTTTCCCCGTTTTCGCAACATTTTTCATTGCTGCTCCGCTCCTATTGGTCGTAGCATGATGATATATAGCCTATGTCCTTCCCCAGGTTGAAATCTATCTTCTTGCCAAATTTCATTAAGATCCGATCAGCCATTTAGTCGAGAAAAGGTAACAAACAAACAAACAGAGTGACTTTCGCATTTATAATAGTAGTATGAATATATAGATTCATGTGGAATAGACTGCCTCGTTGGTCTAGAGGTCGCATTCGCGACTGCTCAGCATGAGGTCCCGGGTCGTGCCAATTGTTATTTGGTTTTTCTATCACGAATTTCTCAGTAGCAGCTTGGAATTGTGCCCGGTTCATGGCAATAGGTTCGTCCCTATTACATGGGACTTAAACATAACTGGCGAAATAAAAGAAAAGCGACACCTCTGCATAGCACTTCGAGGATAACGCTTGTTCGTTATGTTATGTGAAGTTTTTAGACCAGCGCTAGCCTGTAGTCCACTGGAACGGCGTGCGAGTTGAGTTGTAAATTGTAGACCTTGTAGATTCGAACCCACACAAGCGCTTTACTTTCTTTTTTATCATCGCTGCACATAAGAAAGGCAAAAAATAACGTCGTGAGGAAACCAGCATGACCTATAACCAAAAATTCTAACACAAGTAACATTCACCAAACCAAACAGCACCCACGCCCTCCCCTAGAGACGGGGACCTGTGTCCCAGTATTTGAAACATAAACTGATAGTACTGAGTAGAGTATAACGTGTAATAAATAAATCATGTCAACACGAGAAAATAAATATATGTATAACAAGAAAATCTGTTGGTCCCTTATGATACTCTGGCTTTTGAACGGCCCTGACTCAACATAAATCCAACGCTACAACTTATCTGTCGTCATCTTCCCATGAAGAAGTTGAAGAAACCTTAACAATTGAAGTATTCCAGATAGCAGGTGGACAGATTGGTGTGGAAGTGATAGTTTCGCGAGCAAGTGCCCTAGCTAATCTGTTGGGACGTCTAGTGTTGCCACATTATAAACTTGCCACCACCACTGTGACTGGTATTCCTATGAAGGTATGTTTCATTTCGAATTGAAGAGATAAGTCAGAAATTTTTAAATTAATGATACTAACTTCATTATTTGTCAATTTGCAGGAGGAACAAAACGCCAGTTCTAGTGCCAATTATGACGTAGAAATTATTCACGCGGCAGATGCACACGCTGGTCTGAGAGCATCACAAACGCCAGCTGAAGCTTTAGAATCGGTAAGGAAACCAATAGCTCTTGCTACCGGCTTTTGAGAAACGCAAAATAATAATATTTGACTACGAAATCGTTGGCGAAATTTCGGACTCCTTGCCTGAGACTCGATGATCTTGCACCGTATTTATCTTCAGCAATAAGACCGCCCATTGTGTCACCCTATTTATAAGATCTATATTGTAATACCTGTAATTTGTATGGTGCACTTACCAAAGAGTAATTTATCTATCTTATCGAAACACCAGTGTCTATATGCAGTGGCGCTCACACATTGCCACCTGTCGCTGTAGCGCGCCAATCAAAGGATGAACCATTACAAAACAGCTACAGACAAAATTTGTCTGTTGTATTCCCCCTTTCCCCACTTCACACTCCCCGTTTCCCCACTTCACACTCCCCGTTTCCCCACTTCATATTCTCCATTTCCCTATGTCACATCCCCCCTCCCTACTACACCTTCCACTTTCCACACATCACATTCCCGCTTTCCCCACTTTACTTTCCATTCCCCACTTTACTTTCCATTCCCCACTTCACTTTCCATTCCCCCACTTCATATTCCCCCTTCTCCCACTTCATATTCCCCCTTTCACCATTTAGCACTGACGGTAGCGCTGATGCCTACTTACATAAAAAACTTCACATAACTGAATGACACCAGGTGGTGCTTCGCTGGTGGACTCCGCGCGGGGCGGAGGGTGGGGCGTCGGGCTGCTGCGGCTCGCTGTACCGCGTCACTCCAGCCGACGTGGCCTCCAGGCCTTCTGCCTGTCTCGTCAACTTCCTGCTCAATGGTCGCTCTGTCACTCTTGAAGTACCCAGGTAGATATTACTAAGATTTGAGTTGACTGACCTTTGTCATTCATTTTTAACCCCCCGACCAAATAAGAGAGGTGTTATAAGTTTGACGTGTGTATCTGTGTGTTTGTCTGTGGCATCGTAGCTCCTAAACGGCTGAACTGATTTTTATAAAATTGGTTTTATTTGAAAGGTGTTTTCATCGAGAATGTTCTTAGCTATGTTTCAAAAAAATCTGCTCAGCCGTTTGAAGGTTATCACCTCTTTTCTAGTTGACGAAGGAATATAAACTTTTACGGGTCTGGTCGATTCGAAATTTGAAATCTTGTCACTCACCATGGGCATCGCCAAAGGGGGGGGGGGCACAACCCCCCCATCCCCCTAAAATGATTACTTTCCTTTTTTCGTTAATTAGCGAGAAGAGGCGCAACACCGAGAAAATTGGAAGGAATGGGAGGAGACCTATGCCCAGGAGTGGGACAGTCAAGGCTAAGAAAAAATAATATAAGTTAGACCTCTAAAAAACTACTAATAAATTAATCCAAGCGTCGGGACAGGGCTGCCCTAAATTGGGAATTCAATCCTCTTTGTCGGTGAGAAGGCGACCAGTCTGGGACGAACCTTACAGGGCCGTGCGGAAATGGCGGGGCCCGGCCCTTTCCCCTCCGGGGGAAACCGACCTAAGTCTTAAGAATTAATATGATTTAGGAAAAACGAAAATTTTATCAGCCTAGGGTAATTTAGGAACAGTCACATCGTCGTAGCGTCGCGGACCGCTAAGTAGACCGATTAACTAAAGCACAAAACAAAGCAGGCCCCCCACGCTACGACGCTTGAATTAATTTATTTTTAGTTTTTTTAGAGGTCTTTTTTGTCGGGGGTTTTTTAAATTGTATTTGTAGAAGAGGTGGATGGTTTTTAGCTGAAATTATGAAAGAAAATCTTTTACTATTTATTCCCAGATTTGTCCTGATCTCATACATGCTGAAGTTGGTTTTGGTCAAGGTGGTATTTTTTATAAGTTTTTATTTTCTGAATAATCGGTCAAACATTTGGCAAAATACAGAAACAGGCTACACATTTCTGTTCTGCGGCGACTTAGGTACTTGTTGTTTTAGAATGAATTAGAGTTTAATATTAAAATTAAATGAAACTAAAAATTGCATATTTCGTAACCATAATTAAAAAAGATTGGAGCCTCCTTGTAAGCAAAAAAAGCCTGTATTAGGAGTCACCGTTCTTAGATAAATGTCCATGGTCCTTTCGCCAGTACATTGAAATTCCATATTTAAGTCCCATACTTGTCACAAGGACCCAAACAGATCCAGACTCCAGGGTGGTTCGGAAATTTCCAAAGGAAGCATTCAAAAAGAATTCATTGAAGTAACTTCAAAAAACTAAACTTTATAGAAAAGGAGGTGGCAGATCCGCGTCACACGTGTTAGCGGCACAGGGTGGGGAACTGTGGATCGGCGCGCTGGGAGGGCGCACTCCTTATGACGATCCTCCTGCCTTGTCTGAAGGCGCCGGTGGACGAGTCACTGATTACAGGTATGTTGTAAGTCCTCAATTCAGGAGGTACACATGGCGTCACAAAAAGCTATACATAACCGCTAGCTAACCTGACCTCGCTTTGTATAAGCTTCCCGTACAATGAGATGTGAGCTTAATTTGGTTTTGCATAGCTTGATTGGTCTCCGTACGAAATATTGCCCATAACTTGTAGTTTAGTTTGCCGTACGTCATTATAGTAATAACGATTTTCATTTTCTATCACAAAATACAATTACAATATACAGATGTTACAAAGATTGGAAGTACAAAGGTTTGTGAGAGTCAGGAATTCAAACTAGGATATCCTGTGTATGGACTCCTGGTACAGACAGCGTTATTAAGTAGGTACTCCCCTGGCATACACGGCCGGACTGTAGAGTGATTAGCACATACTGACGCTGTCTGTACTCATCGCCGAGATTGGAATATACTGGGTGGAAGGGACACCGACGTGTATAGTTTACTTAGAGTGACTTTTTGATACACCACCGGATCTCGCTCGCTCAAATTAATAGGTAATCAAAAGAAATGTGATTCCGATGTTGCCAGTGGCATATCGCCCAGCAGGTAATCCCTTTCTTCTCCTAAAATTGTTTGTCCGAAAATCCATAACACGTTTGCACGTAGGTGGGTAGGGTAGGGTAGGTCGGTAGGTAGGAAAAAGTGTATTGCAGCGCAAGCCGAGTACAGATAGTCATAAATAAAAATTATGTAATTTGTAATTTAGGACTTGTAACTTTTATAAAAAAACGGTTTTATGTCTTTTGAATATTATTGATTGTAATACAATAATTTAGGACATATTATATTTAGGGATTTCAATTTTATGACATGTGATATTATGTGATATTAAGTTTGGGTAAGTTATCATTCGGACAAATGATGATTAGCACAATAGTAGATTGTTGCATCGAGCGCAAAGTGAGTCATTAATGCACGAGTGTTATGTTGGTGCCCGAGCGCATGCGAGGGCACTAAATTATCACGAGTGCATTAATTACTCACTTTGTCGAGGTGCGTAATCTGCTTTTCTTTCAACTACGCTGACAAAATATACCTACTCAAAATAAAAACTCAAGTTAATAAAACAAAGTATAATTCATCTTCCCTTCAAACATACAATTATTAAAAGTGCAGTTATTAAAGGTTATTAACAACTTCATTTGCAGCTGTTTTATATTTTCTGGAGTTGAATTCATATCGCTATCGCTGTCAATTTCCATGATTTTTTTCCTTTTTATTTGGTAAATAAGAACTATCAAAGTTTTACAATGGTACAAAATGCGCGCCATTTGTTTTGTTTTTTGCACCAAGTCAGTTTTATTCAGCCGATTTTTACTTTCAGCCAGTAATCTTTTTGATCTAATGCATACATTTTATTAACTTAATAGGAGACATTACACCTCTGTGGTAAATTTAATTCAAAATTTAAAATTGAAAACAGTGCAGTAATGAAAAACAGTGCAATAATGAGATTTCATATAACTTTTCTGCACTGTTTTGGTTCTAAGCAAAAAAGACATCCTTTGTGATCGGTTCTGTAGTGATTAATGATAACATTACTGCGTAGTTGAAAGAAAAAAAAGTTATGGCACTTTAAATTATGGATAAAAAAGTTAGGTGACACAATAGAGAACCCGCCCAGCACGGGTAGCATGACCACTGTAGAAACGAGTTTTGTCTACGGAAGACTAGACATAATGACAGATAGACAATGACAATGTGTCAGTTAGTTGATTCTTCCGTCGACATAGCCCGTTTCTACGGCGGTCATGCTACGCGTGCAGGCAACAACAGTACATTCGAGTCCTCTTACACGACACTACCTACAACGTCCAAAATAGCCTCCAGCATCCAGCCAGGTCGTCATCGTCATCCAATTTCTCCTTAAATATATCGAGCAGTGCGAAGTTTGACTCTAATAGTTCCCCTTTAACGTCTCTCAGTACTACACTATATGTTAGAGTGTTTCTTGCAGAATTAAAGAATTCGGCGCTCTAATGCAACAGAACAGACTGTATCCCCTTCGCGGCGCGGGCGCCAACGGGCGAGCGAGATCGCGCCTAAACCGACACACCACGTACTGGCCGCTCACGATATCTTCCACGCTTATATTTAATTTAGGATCGGTAAGTTATTTTGTAAATCTTCTTTCTTTATCGTATGGTTACAGCCTAACCTGGTTCTAGGTTAGGCTGTAACAAAAAGTAAAAGTAAAGAATCAGAATCTTTATTTGTTAAACATAGGTATTTATATAAAGGTGTTAGGTTAACATATTTGAGCGCTGTTTTGCCGCAAAGGCATTCAAATTTTAAATAAAATGTAATTAAAAAACTAAAATACTGAAACATACTTACTAAATAAAACAAACAAAGACAAAACGAAGCATAAACTAAAAAATATTAAAAATCATCATTTATAAAATCTGGAACAGTACAATAACATTTTTCTATTAATAGAGTCAGAGTTTTATGCCGTCTATTAGCCTCTGACTTGGCCCTACATGCCGTCGATAAATATCTGTCTTATCAGTGTCTTATTCGCGGATGATATATCCATATTAGTCTCATGCCAAGACAATGTAAAAATAGAAGAAACTCTCAATTCCATTCTTACTAAAACATGGAACTGGATGAACGGACATAACCTCGAGATAAACTACTCCAAAACCAAATTAATAACTTTCCACCCTTACCAAAAAACCCGCTTAATTTTAGATTTTATTTTCAATAACTCAAAATTAGAAACTGTTAACGAATTTACCTTACTCGGACTAGTTATAGACACACACATAAACTGGAAATCCCACATACAGAAAACCCACTCAAAAATTTCTAAATTCTCCTACGCCCTTCGTGAAATAAAAAAGACCACCAATTTACAAACAGCTCTCACCACCTATTATGCTTATGCTTATGCTTATGCTTGGCTTAGCTATGGTGTCACCCTTTGGGGAAACAGCACAGGTGCACAAACTCTTTTCACCCTGCAAAAGAAATTGGTCAGAATCCTTGTTAACATTGAGCAAACAGACAGTTGCAAACCTTTCTTTCAAAAACATAATATTTTAACCCTTCCTTGTATATACATTTTAGAAACATGCAAATTTGTGCGGAAACATCAAGAATTTTATTTTTTCCCTACGTAATGTCCATCAAATTATATAATAAATTACCCGTTTATCAATAAAAAAAGAAGAAAAAATTAACATATTTTTAAAAAAACTTAGAATGTTTTTGATAAATAAAAGCTACTACTCTGTAAACGAATATCTAAGTGATAGACTTATAAAGTCATAAACTTAACGTAACGTATAAGTTTTTAAACTGACATGGTCACTAACACTATCAATAACACTTGTAACGGGATATAAAGTAACGTACTTAATCGATACTATTTATAAATTCTTAATTAATACTATCTCTTAATTTATACCCGACTATATATTTAATTTTAAGCTATTAGTTTCCCTCAAAAAGTACCTTTTTTGTAGATACATAAACATTTTTTTTATAGTAGTAGTTTGTTTTAATATTATATAATTTATGAAAATGCTTTCTCTCTCCAAATTCACTTATTTGGTGTGCCCGACAGGGTCGATATGATCTAATTATAAGTTTACCACCTAAGAATAACATGTGGAATGCAATAAAAGTATTGAGTATCTCTCAGGCATGCTGGTTTCCTCTCGATGTTTTCCTTCACGCTTCTTCAAGCGATTATTTTACAAAACGCTTATGATTCTGAAAAATCAGAGGTCCGTGTTCTTAGGTTCGAACTTGAGACCTATGACTTGGCAGTCCGACGGTCACACCACTAGGCTATCACTGCTTAAACTGGTGTTAGCTTATTTGTAAATAAAGACACCTTAAATGCCTTATCAGGTGATCGTTTTAGTATACCATGTTCATGAGTGGAAGCCATGACTCGACAAAAGAAATCCTCTCCTGGCTGGTATGACCATACCTTACCAGCCAGCATACTCACTTGAGGTGTACGCAATGCCTTTGTTTTATTGCTTACTAACTGAACGACTACAATCGTACCAATCGTGGCAGGCGTGTCTAAATAGCCAAATGCAGCTAGAATGATTCCTTTTAGGGCTTAAAAAAATACGAATAGAGGTGAAGCTGTTCACACCAAACACGCCTCTCCTAATGCAAGGGCGAAGCGTCATTGGTATGATTGAAGCTTATAACTTTAGTAGCTGACCTGCGCAAGTTCGTCTGCGTCACATGTTCTCCGTTTTTGCAACATTTTTCGTTGACGCTGCGCTGTTATTGGTCGTAGCGTGATGTTATATAGCATATAGGCTTCCTCCATAGGCTAACCAATACTATTTTTTTTTCTATTCCCCTAAAATCCTCCGAGGGCTAATCAATACTAATATTTTTTCAATTCATACCCAGGAGTACCCGAGATTAGTGCGTTCAACAAAACTAAGAAACTCTTCAGCTTTATAATACTAGGTTTAAGTCTATAATTATGATTTTACAAACACTTTTACACACCATTTTTTTTTAGAACTAGCTAAAGCCGGTATTCGTTCCTGGCTATGAAAAGTAACAGCCGAAACAAACTCATATAATCATTTTACAGGTACTGGAGCCACTCACACGATTGGTGGTACAAGAGACGTTGACTGATGAAGAAGTGGATACTTGCAGAAATGTGCTGCTCGCACTACTAGCCATGGAGTCCCGCCATGAGTTCCCGACGGCGCAGCTACCTCCCAACATGAGGTATTACTTTATTTTGTACTCTAGCTGATGATTTTGTAGGTAGTGCTCGTTTTGTGTAGTTTTGAAGTTAAAAGAAGACAGAATATTTATAAGATTTAGAATTTCTTGTCTGTTTGTTACAAAATGTGTTTTTGCTGATTTGTCTTATTGTGTTTATGTAAAGTGGTCTAGTATGGTTGCGATGGTCCTGACTAGACTATTTTCGTCTCTTATGCCACGATTTACGGAGCCACCTACTGAGTAGTTTTATTACTAGAATTTCCGGAGTATGTACCATTAGCATGTAGTTTTATTAACCCAAAAAAAAATGTTCCTCTGGATGAAGTCAGGGATTTATTTCTACAATCTCCACCCAGTATATTTTATTATTATAAATCCCTGTTGTAGTTCATGACATAAACCACGATCGTTTTTCCCCGAATGAATAGGCAGTAATGTTACCTATACATTACACATCCATATTTCTCTAGTAACGTGTGAGTGCTAGTAGTGAAGTGAGTTGCAGTAAGAGAGAGAGGTCGGGTTATGTCGACGGAAGAATCGGCAAAACTATCTGTCATTATTTCGATTCTTCCAATGACAAACTCTTTTCTACATTGGTCATGCTACGCGTGCAGAAGGACATATACGAAAGCGCATGCTGTCAAAATTGATTATAATTTTCAAAAAAGTCGGATACGTAGCTCTCACAACCCGCGTGCGTGTATGGCCAAATGTATGAACGTGGACGAACCGAAAGGATGTATGTAAGGATCATAACATGTCGCATTCTATAGCTTCTGCCTGATGAATGGAGCCAAGGCGTCAGTTTTTAATGGGTGTAATGGACAGCGACACGAAGACATTTACCACAAACTCAGTACATCATTCTGTGTCCCTTGCACCCTGTATATATTATGTGAGCAATCCGGTTATCAGGCCAATAATATAAGTGAATGAGCAAGTATGTTCAGCAGAGGCAAGTCGGGCGGGCGGCGCGAGGAGCAGTGGCGGCAGGTGTGGGCCGAGCTGGAGGCGCTGCTGCGTGCGCACGCCGCGCCGCACCGCGCGCTGCTGCGCGTGCTGCACGACTGTCGTGCGCATAACAACCATCCTTCCGACGGTAAGCAACACCACTTTTATTCATTAAAAAATATAATGGCGTCATTATGACTTCACAATGGTCAACCACTGACACTCCATTGCAAGAAATGTCATAGAATTTGACAGACTATTATGAATTTAGCAGATTACGAACTTTTAGCAAAATGACACTGGGATCATGTTGGAATGACGATATAGCAGACTTGAGGCCCAGATCTCCTTGGAGGAGCTTGTGGCTAAATAAAAACAGCCGCACGGGTTGTCTTTAAGGTTAAGCCGTGCTTGCCGAGGTTGGTCCGTGGATACAAAAATTACACAAAGAGTTTCATCCGTGCCTCGGAAGGCACGTTAAGCCGTTGGTCCCGGCTGTCACTTGTAGATCTTTGACAGTCGTTACGAGTAGTTAGAAGCCAAAAAGTCAGACATCCAGTTTTACACAGAAGTATCGTATTACCCAGTTACTGGGTTGTGGAGGTCAGATAAGCAGTCGCTTCATGTAAAATACTGGTACTCAGCTGCATCAGGTTAGACTGGAAGCCGACCCCAAGATATTTTGGGAAAAGGCTAGGCAGATGATGATTGATCAGATCTCCATTTTGATCTAAGTTAGAAAGTGCTACTATGCTGGGGCCCGTTCTGCCACATCTTCTTTAGTCAAGTGTCTACTGTGAAGCATTTTTTACGAATGGTTCTGACTTGCGTGCACACTGAAAATTAATCATCCTTGGCACCCAAGTTTTTATATACCCTTCAAACATCGGTTATATTTTTCCTGAACGCGGTTTTGTACAGCTATAACGAACGGCTTCGCATGAAATAACAAACACGGCAGACTTTCACTTAGCCCGTTACACTATACAACCATAATTCTTAAACTGACCATTGTCCGATCATCAGCATCTTTTCAATGTGAATCTGTTGTACTTGGAGCAACACAAACTTTTTAATAAGTCAATTGATTCTCGCACGTTGCCACCGTACAATCGTTCTTCACCGCAATCATTGTAACCAAATTGTTATTTGTACAAAGCGATTAACGTCGTGGAAAATCTAACGAACACACGCACGGAACATGAGTAAATAATGGAGGTACTCCCTCCCCAAAAAACCCTACGGCTTTGCAGCTTGAGCTAGGCAAAGCGTGGAAGTATCATTAAGCATCGTGTGTTACATGCTCAATACAAGACCGCTTGCTTTATTAATTTAATTCATTTATTCAAAATATACAATTTCTTTTCCCAATATCGTCATTACAGACAATATTGCCCTTGTCTCATTATACTTGGGTTCGGCGCAACGCGTTTTCTTCTTCTATACTCCCCTTTCAGACGTCACGGCATCATTCCCCTCCCCCTTCATTCATCAACATTTATATTCATAACTCTTTTAGTCACATGCGTTTCATTCCTTCTCATCACATATCCATAACAAGACATATGCACTAAAACTGATCAAGGGCGGCATGGCATCATCGGTGGTCGGTACTAATTAGCATAAAAAGGTCAGCTCCGTCGATTGTGTGAGTCAGCGGCGATACATCAATGTCTTTAACTTGGAATGCTCGTTATCAACACGTCACGTTTTCCTTGTTTCGTTATAACATTGCACCCCGCTTTCACATGGATACGATTTTCTTAATATCGTGTTCATAAATCGGAACGGTACATAGGTCTAGTAGCTCTCTATTATATTGGAAATCACATTAATGCGTCGTATTTAATTATCCTCAAGAAATTCTCCAAATGTTATAGAAACTGCATCAAAATTCATCAAGTAGTTTAGGGGTACTTCCTTAGTGAAATTAGAGAGTTCAGAGACCATCTATTCCACCATTGATTCACCAAGATTTTATCACGCATTCATCAACCAGTTAGTATTTATTCCCTTTTTTTCTTTTTTTTTTTGTTCTTAGCAATACTTTTGATTTTGAATGCAGTAGAAAATATTTGTAGTTAGTAGTTAGCTGAAGTATTGATTAATCAGTAATCATCATTATTAAATCATGTCGCTTAGGTCCAGTGTTGGACTTATCACGTAGGAGCAAAAGTTTCCGGCACATAAGATTAATCAGAAATTCAAAACTATCATGTCACTAAATTACTGAAGTTTTATCCAGTTACCCACATTAAAAAGCAATATTTTTGTTCAATATAGTCTCCCTTTATTTAAATCCATTTTTGTTTGGATATTAATCCTCAATTTTGTAGTTGAAACCGTTGAAACTTTTTGACCTTACCATGTATGCCTCCCCAACGGTTTACCCCTGTTACTGGTGGTGTTAGCTATCCCATACTTTATATCATCAATCAATCATTGTAGGTATATCCAAAGAAATCTCATAATATTTTCACAGGTAATATTTTTCTATATAAATTAATTACAGGTGAATCTCGAGCCACAGTGATCCGCGCAACGACAGATTCGCCCCTATCTCCCGTCGGTGCGGGCAATGGCGGGTCCAACAGTGGCAGCGACGTGTGGGCTCCTCGCAACGTGCTTGATGCCTTGCTGGGCGCTCCGCGGCCGTCGCGGAGGCCTGACTTCGCGGGCCGCATGACGGCCGGCGGCCGAGTAGCTACCTTGTACCCACAGTTACAACAAGATGTGGAGGTCCCACATTAACAACAAACTAAACGTACGAGGGGAGATTAAAAAGTTCGCGTTATGAAAGGGAAGGGGGATGAAACTATAAATTGTTTTTCCTTTTCAATATAGTCCTTATTAAGCGTATTACAGTTCTCAGACCTTTCATAGTAGATTGTTGCATCGAGCGCAAAGTGAGTCATTAATGCACGAGTGTTATGTTGATGCCCGAGCGCATGCGAGGGCACTAAATTATCACGAGTGCATTAATTACTCACTTTATCGAGGTGCGTAATCTGCTTTTCTTTCAACTACCCTGACAAAATATACCTACTCAAAATAAAAACTGAAGTTAATGAAACAAAGTTTAATTAATCTTTCCTTCAAACATACAATTATTAAAAGTGCAGTTATTAAAGGTTATTAACAAATTCATTTGCAGCTGTTTTATATTTTCTGGAGTTGAATTCATATTGCTATCGCTGTCAATTTCCATGATTTTTTACCTTTTTATTTGGTAAATAAGAAGTATCAAAGTTTTACAATGGTACAAAATGCGCGCCATTTGTTTTTTTTTTTCACCAAGTCAGTTTTATTCAGCCGATTTTTACTTTCAGCTTCTTTTTGATCTAATGCATACATTTTATTAACTTAATAGGAGACATTACACCTCTGTGGTAAATTTAATTCCAAATTTAAAATTTAAAACAGTGCAGTAATGAAAAACAGTGCAATAATGAGATTTCATATAACTTTTCTGCACTGTTTTGGTTCTAAGCAAAAAAGACATCCTTTGTGATCGGTTTTGTAGTGATTAATGATAACATTACTGCGTAGTTGAAAGAAAAATAATTTATGGTTAGCTTCGAAAATAAAAATTGTCAAGACCCTCAAAATTTTCGACTTCACTTCTTCGTCATCGGTTATTTTTTTCCACAAAGCCTCGTTTCATTTTTAGGGACAAATAATGATGAGGGGCCAAATCTGCACTATAGGGTGGGTGGTTCAAATTGTTAAATCAGTATTTGTGTAAGGCAGCCATTGCAACATGGCTTGTGAACGGCTGCGTTGTCGTGCGACAGGAGCTCATCACGAGATCGCTTTCCGTTTTACTTTAATTGCTTCTTTTAATTTTTGTTGTAATGTCGGCGTAGTATTGTCTCGTGGTAAGAATATCTTTATCATTGTAATCGATCAATAAAAACCTCTGAATTCCAAAAAAACTGTAGCCATAATCTTTTCGTTCAATTTTGACACCTTAAACTCCTTTGGCGGTTCTGAGTATTTTTTTCGTGCCATTGCATGGACTATTATTTGGAGTCAGGTTCATAATGATGTACCCAAGTTTCATGTCCAGTCTCAATTTGGTTTATAATTCAACTTCGCTCCCACCACACAGCTGCAAAAACTCTCGCGAACCCCCGACACGCTGCTGTTTCTGTTTGCTTCTTCCCGATTGACTTGTTTATTTTACATTAACCTTCGGGAGGTTAATGAACCGGTCGGATTAAAACTTAGCATTTCATTATATTGAGTCAAGATAAAGTGACAATTTAAAAAAAATACCTTCTCTCTTCTCAAACCCTTCCATTCCGCGAGCTTTTTGACCCCCCTTCGTATGACCGTTAACTCACACGACATAAATGCCGTATAGAAATGACGTATTGTGTGGTGGTCCGGGACAGAAGCTGTGTCCAACGCAATTGCGGCGCGGCGCCAAGAATTTTATTAAAACTGTTGTCTCTAGACATCAGGGTGGTTAATGTAATAGGAAGGGGTCCGAGGGGGCCGATGCCTGCCAAGGCTGCGGGACTGTTCGAAAGAGATACCATGGCCCTGGAACACAAAGACCTAAGAAGGAACATGGATGGGTTTTAGTCAGTGCAAGTCTGACACTCCCTTCCGCTCCACCCAGAGCATCATTCGATGATTTACCATCCGTAAAAAAAGGGCGGTTAACATGATGTGTATATACGAAATCGATATTTGTAGTCAGATATTGACCAAATTCCGAATATTTTATTTTATAATGTCGTAATTTAGAAATATTATTGCGTTAATACAAAATGAATATTGTATGTCGATAGACTTCAGGATGTGGTCACCTGATTATTACGTGATTCGGCTGTACTGGCCGCCGTACTTTGCGGTCGCAGTGGACATTTTATGGGCGTGTATGATTGCGTTGGTGCAATAGCTAGTAAGAATTGTGTTGAAAGTGTCTGTTGTAGGATGTTAAGATAGTTTTAAGCCTTGTAACTATTCCTTGTGACAAGAGTCTTTACATTGTGACAGAAGTTTTAACTGTAGTGTAGGTATGTAATAAGCGAACCTGTGAATAAACGTATTTGAGTAAGGAAACATGGTTTAATTTGGGACAAATGAAAAATGCCAATTATAAAATTAATATCTTATATTTGTTCAATAAAAACTACATGTGGGCCCGTGTGCCCGGCGCCCGGGTAACACGACCTTTGTATTATCTTGTTGCATATAAACTCTGCGGGCAGACTGTGTCATAAGGCAATGGTGTGAATGGTGGCCTTGCGGCCTCGTCAAGGCATCCGGAACTCCGCGGCGACGGCCCTGCGCCCTCGCCGCCGGAACTTTACAATTACTGGAATGTCACGCTGGATGCGAACGTTCGAACGTTAAAAATTATTACAAACGAAACCTAACACTAGGCCCTCTCGCGGGCCACTCCGAAGATACACTCACATCGAAATATTGTACAATCTCATACTCCCGAGCGCGCCCGACCACTCGGTGCGCGCTCCAAATATCGATACCCTATAAAACTTACAAAATCGACCGGTACTCTTATTAAACTTAACGCTAAGTTAAAATTAATCGGAATTGAAAAATAAATTACCTAGGTACAATATTTTAGTCTAGAAAGCTATTTATAGGCGCACGAGGGTCGCTTGGTGGGAGTGCGCAGATGTCAGTGGGTAGCTTTTCGAAGTTTCTTAGCGATAGGTAGCGCTGAGGCGTCTGATGAGTCGCCCAGTGAGTCTCCGAGTGAGTTCTCTTCTGCTGAGCTCGCCTCCTCTATTTGCCTGCGACAAACAAACGGAACAAATGAGTAAACCTATTCGATATCAAGAAAATGGTGAGACAACTGTGCATAGAAACCGATCTGAAGGCTGGTTCTAGTTGGAACAATGCAATGTAATTATAGTGTAGTTACCGTTTGGCGCGCGGCGTGCTAAAGGCGGAGTCTGAGTTGTCTGAGGGGGACGCGGGCGTGGCGGGCGTCGCGGGGGACGCGGCCTTCGCGTCCATCGAGTCCTCCGTGCACGACGTCGTGGTGTCCTCGTTCACTGAGTCTGCAGTAATTAATTTGCCTGTAACAACAACAAAAATCTCATGATCATTTCCACTAACACGGAAATTATGAGCGTGCAATCGCGGCTCATTTCCCTAACGCGTTTGATACTCGTTAGTTAGTAAGCGTAGAGCGTCTGGCGTTCTATACATAACGATTATGAAAGAACACTGGATGCTTAGTAATCTTAATATCACAATTAAACTATAGCACATATTTTCGTGTCGTTTACTCAGTAGATTGTGGGTAGCGAACAGCCAATAACATAAAACGTGGTCGTTATGCCTCGTACTCGTTCGTCGGCCCCGCATTCGGCTATCATAGACATCGTTAGCTAAAACATGCGGGATATCGCATAATGTAAATACGCCCTTATGTAGTGCTTTCAACGCGTTCTGTTTACACAATAGGCGTCTTAATTTACCAGTTTTATTCAGAAATACATGTGGGAGATTTGTACAATGTGTGTAATAAAAACACCCCTATAAATTATAAACAAAAGGTGTGATTATGTTTGTATGTTTACATGTTCAGACTCATCTAAGATTATATTTCAGTAGGGGTTTGATGATAAATACGTCTACGTTTATTGCTATTTCCTGTTTTATATACTTCAGACACCCTTTTTGTATGTTTGGTCAAAAACCTGATAGTACTAGATGGCGCGTTTCTTCCTGTCTGCTCCGACTTTTGGTATCTCGGTTCACTCGTGCAAAGCGATGGCGAAATAGATCGTAGTGTTAATCACAGAATAAACATTAGATGGATGAAATGGCGGCAGGTCACGGGAACTATCTGTGACTCCCACATCCCCCTTAAACTTAAGGGGAAGATTTATAAAACAGTTAGACCTGCTGTCTTGTATGGATCAGAATGTTGGGCCACAAAAGGGTTGAATGAAAGGCATTTGCATGGGGCTGAGCTGAATGCTAAGGGGTGTGGTGTTACGTGAGTGGATAAAATAAGAAATAAGTACATAAAATGAGGAAGTCTGAAAGTGGCGCCGGTGACTGAAAAGATGTTTGGTAATCGGTTGACGTGGTTGCATGTGATGCGGAGGAATGAGGAGAATGTCGTTAGGAAAGTTTTAAGTATGAATGTGGATGGTTATAAGAGTAAAGGAAGACCAAAGAAACGATGGATGGACTGTGTAAAGAATGATATGGCAAGAAAGGAAGTGTCCCATGAGATGACAAGTAATAGAGAAGTATGGAAGAAGAAGACATGTTGCGCCGACCTCAAAAAAATTGGGATAGGGGCAAGAGAATGATGATGGTTAAAAACCCGATCGTAACCGGAACAGCAACCCTAATAATGTGCTAACTTTCATAACAACTTGGTTGACGCGTGAAAGAAAGACTGTTCCAATTACCGACAAAAATGTTGGACTTGATTAATCAAAATAACGGGCTCCAAAATGAGAGCAAGCCTCGGATCTTTAGGAGTAACCGCGCTGCATTTAACGTTCCTTTAATTAAGCACAAGAGAAGTGAATTACTGGACTATGCAAATAGCAGTTTTAAATGTCAATATTTGCCATTTTTAAATAACCTTTTTATTGGTGCATTTAATCTAGCAAACATAAGATAAAGCAATATACCGAGGATAACTTGAAGGAATTTGAAATATTTGTTTAGCAATAATACTTTATTTCCTTGATTATTTTACCTTATTTTCTTAGCTCTTGAAGATATCGGCAATACTAAATCCTAAAGCTAGTGCATACTATTTTTTTTACAGTAACCGTCTTTACACCTAATTCTTTTTTTATTATTAAGTTTGGTCAGCTGTATCGTGGTTTGGTTTAATATAACGTATTTTGATTAACCGTATTAGTAATAAATTACAAGCCTATTACCAAAAAGATCCGTAGTCTTAATTCAACTTGTCTGTTACAATTTATAATTTTTTTTTTGTACATCATACTTATACTCTTTTAATACTTGAAGCCTCAATCTAAGTGCAACTTAAGAAGTTTGGTCCAAGTAGATCCTAATGTTCCGTTGTTTTTTTCTGGCATTAATTATTAGGTGTTCATTTACAATGTTACCATTGTTCAAATCAATAAAAGTCACAGGTGAAGAACTATTTTAAAACGGCATAAGTTTAGCTTCTTCTGAAGTTTGTAGAGAAAAAATTGATTGCATTAAGTTTATGTTTATTTATCTTCCTCAAAAGTGTTGCTATCTTCTGTCACATTTGACTTGATTTTTTTGACATTTCTTTATATTTGTTCGAATACTCACCGTTGCCATTAGTGGGTGGTTCGAGGTTGCTCTCGTCACTGGGAGGGAGGGGCGAGCCTCCATTGGCCGGTACCACACTCCGGGGCTCCTTGCCCAGAAGCTCGGGCTGCAAGTCGGACACTATATGGTGCGTCCATAACGCCAACTCCACCATGTGTGGGGAAAACTTGTTGCCACAGCCGTTTTGTTCCTAAAATATGATCAGTTGTCAGAATTGTGTCGTGAGAGTCCTAATATTTTATTAAAAAGGACTGATTTATCCGCTTCAGTTTTTTTTGCGAAACTTTGGCTTACTTACTGATTGGATTTAATCATATTTGGCAGTGTAAGCTCTGATGAAGAATATTAAATAAAAGTGTCGGTGAAACTGCGATCACTCCGCAGTTCAAGAATATGTTTGGTAGTCCCATGTTATTATAAATTTAAGATAAGCTCTGATGGTTTCACAATAATAATTATGTTCGAGGATAATTCGAACATTATAATGTGTGTTATTTTATCGGACCTAATTTAGAAGGTTTTCAGCAGTCATTTGTTTTGTGCGTTATTTTAATTAATTGACACAAATGTTTTTCAGGTCTAGTTTCAAACAATTCCAACGTTAATGTGTAAGGTCAATTAAAGTGTTATTGTGTGAAGGTATGTAGGTACTTTAAAATCATAGACCTTTTAAAGCCATTAGACTCACTGCCAAAACATTACAAAAGGGCACTTCGGCCCTCTGCCAAAGAAGGAGAAAAGTGCATGGTATAGGGCCTATACCATGCAGTTGGCTGTCTGCCTATACAATAGGCAGATAGATAATGTAAGTCGTGTACTAACCTTATTTAATCTATCACAGACTTTCCTAATATGGGTTACAAAATTGAGGTATTCCTTGGCAGTGTAGTCGCTTCCTTCCATCTCGGGGATGGCCTGCACACATTCGTCGGCCATGAAAGGTGCTATGTCCGGGCTGGCAGCTGCCAGCACCGCTGACGCTGTAGCTGTGCCCACCCCCTTCAAGTTACTCAACGCCGTCATAGCTGACTCAACGTTCGGCAGCTTCCGGAACGCCTTCTTCGTCTCTGCCATGACAGCCCTTGGCGTGTTCACTTTTATCAGATATGATAATTGCGGATAAAATCGTCCTCTCTGTAAGAGAAGATACAAAAAATTCAAGCCATTGTCAGGTTTGAATAGGTCGTTTGGCGTTGCAAGTGCTCAATGTGTTTATAAATCTTTTGTAAACGTTTGGCTGTAGTTTATAAGTTATTCTTTCGCTTGATTGACATGCGCGAGTTGCGTAGTCGTGTAAGCGAATGGGTTAAAACTATTTTATTTAAATGAACACGGACATATTTGGATATTTTGAATTCAATACTTGTATTCACAGTGTAATTACGGATGCAAATTACGTTGATTCAACGAATTTGTGTAGCCCAAGTTTAAGGCCATCTGTAATCAAGATCCTGATTTATTTCTGTGATTGAATTAAATACCTTGTACAATTTAGCAATTTTGAAATAATTTCCAGTTTTAAGTTAAGGCAAAAACGAATAGTTTATCAATAGTACGATGGTTATGAAACTGGTTTCGCTGCATGTTAGTATAATAAACTCGTACTGACCGCTTGTTTCCATTTCATGAGTTGTACCAGCTCCTCATGCACCAGATGTGCGTCCTTGCCTCTGGATTTGATCTTCTTTGGCAGTTCATTCTGGTACCTGTAAATAAAACGAAAAAATGACTATGAAGTTTTTTTTTGTACTAAATAGGTTTGCGTTTAGCCCCAACTCGCCTGATGTGAAGGCTAAGGTGGAACACATTTGCCTAGAAGAAACCGAGTCTCTCGACCTTAGAAGAGATCCAGATCATAGTGAGATATTCTTATTAAAAGTATGTTTTAAATTACAATTACATTCTTGTGTACAATTCCGCGTAAACACCGACGGATTATATCGCCCGTCTGGCCCAACGATTCTTTTATTGGTATCGAGAAATGGAGCTGTGTTAAAGTTGAACATTATTTTTAAGTGTAACCCTTCAGGGGGTTGTAATGGAAGTACATTAATATCAATCCCGCTGCGAGAACGAAAGCTATACATTTCCGCCCCGCTACAATATCTTATTCGAAGAGCATAAAGTAGATGCTAATTACTAGAAACGGTCCGTTTTATTGCTGTATGCGTTTAGCACATGTTCCTAAGGAGCCATATGGTAAAACACTTGTTAAAAATGTACGCCCAGGATGGGCTTAATGACATTACACACATTTAAATTTTGTGTCATCTGGCTGTATTGAATTTGTTTTACAAAAAAAACGATTACTTACTTTAAAAAAATCTTGACTTATCTCTATTAAATATATTATTCAATAAACAAAATATTAAATTAAAATATATTCTTTCTATTAGACAGGACATAATTAATTTACCGGGAAGTTAATTTAATTTTACATAATTAATAACATAAAAGATTTCATCGTGCTTTAAATATTATTTTTATCTCATTTTTCCTGTACCTCCCTGGATGTTATGAATAATTAAAAAAGGAGCAATGAATTTACTTAACTAATGAAGAGATTATTCACAATTACTGCGAAGCGTTATAAAATTATTGGGCAAAGACAACATAAATATGATTAAAATACTTATACAAGTTCCCTATGTGTTCGATGATTTAGTACTAATTTAGATTTAGATGAAAATGATTAATAGTACATTAAAGTTTAAAACAGGATCGAAAATGTTCGCCCTCAAAAACGTGTTCCACCTGGCGAGAAGGGTGCGTAAAAATGTTAATAATTGACTCTTATTGAATACATAGGTAATAATTTTATTACAAAATAAGTTAGTAATCTTTTTTTAATAAAGTCGAAATAATTAACAAAAGGACACTTTTAAACTCCTGTAAAAAAACTTGCTAAAACTTTCTGGTTTGGTAAAAGTTGATCGTACTGAAGTACACGATGACTCATTGTGCTGGGTAACTAATCCAATAATACAAAAGATATATTAATTTAAATGCTACGATATGTAGGATACTTAGTTTTCCTATCTAATTCATCAAACAAATGCCAAACTAGTCGAAATACTAACAATAAATCAACTTTATAAAAGGTCACAATTACTTTATCAAAGTCACCATTTTGAACGGATGTGAATTGTAAGTTTGTACTCAACAACGCATTGTATTATCTAGCAAACTACCTAGTCAGACATGCAACAACATATCGTACACATTATCAGAGCTGTTATTCAGCCAGGGAATCTGTGGAATTAGCAAACAGACGATTCTAAACATAAAGTATATTGCATTAAAACGAGTCATGATACGTAAAGGACAGCCACCATTTTATAACGCCTAAGCGCCGCGATATTTTCCCCCACACTGGCTTCAGGAAAAACGATCGTGTCAATTTGACATCGATCCCACGTGACGCAGTGGTTTTAATGAGCCGTCCGCGGACTAGAGATGCAGTCCGCGAGGGAGGTAGCTATCAAATCAGTTTGCACGGATACACACACAATACAAGTTCATTGACACGCCACGGCCGCATTTTCTCCTTTCAAAGGCGTTCGTACTCACCAATTGTCCAATTTTATGAGCTCATCGGGTTTCTTTGTTTTCAGTTCAGCTTTCAGTTTAATCGCTTGTGGGTATAACTTTAAAACACTGTCAAAATCTTTTGCATCTGCCTCCAGAAAGAAAGTGGACGTGTCTTTCGCGGTAGCCATTGTGAACGTTCTAAATGTACAACACTGCGTATTTAGTTTAGCTATAGCGCCGAACTCGACGCGGCGGCAGCACCTGGCCAACTGGGCGCCCTCTCCCCACTCGCCGCCATCTTGTACAGTGAACCTCGTAATGACGTTCGATATTATTATTTGAAATATGGTTATTTTGTCTGCATTTATGCTTGTAAACTATTATTTGGCATAATACTTTATCTAAATAGATCCAATATTCCAATTTACTTCAATATTCCTGGTATTAAACCAGTTTGAGGACGATTGTAACAAAAAATATACTTACTCGACATCACAAGGTTATGTCGGTCGCACGGCGTGTCGAACGTCGGACATTTGTCTGGCCTCCACCCACAGGGAGAAACGGGATGAGAAAAAATAAATTCCATCTTAATGTTAAATCACAGCACCACACTATAATACCAAATTGAAATTTGAAAAACTGAGCATAAAATGAGCACAATCACGATAATGTTAGTCACGTCGGCCTCGGCGCACTATCAATTTCCTTAAACGTGACGCAACACACGACACCGTTCTACCGAAACGACTTTGGTAAACACGCATATTTTCCGTTGCATTGCAGTACACACTGAGCTCGGAGTAGTCATGAAGTAGTAACTAGCGGTGTACATAAGGCATTTAGGTAGTAGGACGTACATATCACCGGGGTGGAACGTCACACCAATCGGCTTTGTTGTTTCGAAAGATAGATCGCCATGTGCTCTGATCCCTCTTTAATTTAGGTGTATTATTGTTTATTTAATAGCTCGTTGTAATTTTGCTCTTTTATTTTTTTCATTGATTAGAGGCGTAGCGTTCGGATTGAATGAAATCGCTTGTTTAACGTTCCCAAATTCATGTTTTCCTTTGAAGGCATTTCAGGGAATCGATCAAGATTTTTTACGATTGACTGTATGCTTACTATGCTTAACGTCTTTCTTACATTACAGGGTTACTAATCCATGTACTTTCTCTGAATGTTTTTAACTATGTTCAGTTCTGAGCTACCTTCTGGAACCTTCTCGAAGCATGTCCCCATATAGAAAAAAACTGTTTTCTTCATAATGCTTGATGAACTGCTTGCATGTGAAGTCTTAATTAGGCCTAATCAAGCTAGTCTAACATTAACCATGGGAAAACGAGATTTGAACTAAGTTTGACGATGAGTTCCCTTCTCGGTATTTTTTTTAAGAAATTTTTGCTTACAACTTACGATACTCTCCTCAGATTTAATTAACACTCCTATCAAGCTACTGAAATACTGCAATGAATTTCCAACCTAAGTATGTATGTCAAAATAAGTAGACCCTAAACTAAGTGGTCTGACTACATTGGTTCTATGAGGGCGTTAATTCCTAGAATTGTTGGATAAATCAAGATAATCTCTTTTCAGAAACACATTGAAAAATTAAAAAATCTCTTTCTTATCTCCATTTACCTAGCTAAGTCAAGAATAACCAGAGCTCATTACGAAGAAGTAGATTGGAGCTGTCTCGTCTTATCGACCTGACTACTTACTTTTCATTGAAATGATATTTCGTATCAGTAAAGACCCACTATTTCCTAAATACTGCAGTTGCAACAAAGTTCCTTTATCAAAGACCCGAAAATTAGAACCTAATCAAAGACTACATAAGTTTTCTTCTATAACATTTTATTTCTCAACATTTGGCACAATATCGAGATGATTCATGTTCTAGTTCCTTTCACAAACACTGAGCAATACAGTTTGAAGATATAAAAACCCGGTTTTGTCGTTTTTGTAACTTCAAAGATCCCTTGAACTACATTCATATTAAAAGAAGTTTACTTTCACCCTTGGCTGATCATCATCATTATTTCAGCCGAAAGACGTCCACTGCTGGACATAGGCCTCCCCCAATGCCACGTTGACATAAGGGGGGGGGGGTTTTGCCATAATCGCCACGCTTGGCAGGCGGGTTGGCGATCGCAGTACGGTTGTTACAAAAGCACAGAGAACGCTGCTGCCCATTCTCTGGCAAGTCCCTTAGTCGCCTCTTACGACACCCACGGGAAGATATGGGATGGTGTTATTCTTTACGTCCGACACCATACAGAAGACACATACCGCTGGCTATTCCTACCTAACTATTCCTGGCTATTTCTAACACCCCATTTTTGGAACGAAAATTAATCTCAGAAATCTTTGAAATCAACTTAAGAATGACAAGCTTAATGTCAGCTGCTCTGGTTGATTGAAATATCAACAGCCAATCAAATCACTTTACATGAGTTTAATTTTGACTCGTCGTTGATTTCCTATCCGGAAACTGGATGTGATAACAGTCGGTATTAAACTGAACCTAAGTTTCCTGATGTAATGACTGCACTAACTTTGCTAGACACTTACTAAGCTAGTTTCTTACAGCAAGTATTTTATTTTTCAGGCATCCTGTCAAATCATGTCGAGGTGACCTACATTGAAGCGCATGGACTTTGCTCGACATCATTTCCTTTGACCTACCAAGTAGTGTACTTACATATACCTACCTAAGTAAGTTGATGATCATCCAGTACTGTAAAAGAGACCCTTTTCTCACACGCCAGTCGGATTGTAAGCAATGGTAAAGTGTTTTTTTTTGGGGACTTACTTTTAGTAGGGCGTCGGTTCAAACCTAAACGGCCACATTCACAATCAGCTAGGACCTTCCTGTGAGATGCAGTGGGCCGTAATCGACCGAGCTCAGTGTAGGCAGGCACTACACTGTGTGTAATATACCAGGCCCCTCAGAAAGTATTGCGAAAAAAAGTTTTTATATATGGGAGACTGGCCAGTTATTATGTTTTTCGAAAATATGATTATTTATAAGTAAAAATAAGTAAGTTCCAATTTCAAAATTTCCCTCCACATTTTTTGCGAGTTAATTCAAAGTATTGTGTCTCACTGAAATATGGATCTGCGCCGGGAACATTTTAGAGCTATGATTTTATACGATTTCAAGTGTCGCCTGAAACCGGATGAATCGTACGATAGACTTCAAATGGCATTCATGGATGAAGGCCCTTCCAAGGCAACCGTGTATCGTTGGTATAACGAATTCAAGCGCGGTCGACCAACTTTGGGGGATGACGAAAGAAGCGGTCGCCCTTTGACGGCTGTTACCGAAGAAAACGTGCTAGCAGTGAAAAATTTAATCCAAGACAATAGGCGAATTACATATCAGGAGATTCAACACATATTGAAGATTGGATCGGGAAGCGTTCACGAGATTCTACACAGCCATCTTCGCGTGAGGAGGATAGTATCACGCTGGGTGCCGCACAACCTCACCGATGCTCAGAAGCAGGCCCGGGTGGAATGGTGCCGTGATATGCTTAACAAATTTGAAGCAGGCTCGTCTCGGCGTGTTTACGACATCGTTACAGGTGATGAGTCCTGGATTTATCAATACGACCCAGAAACCAAGCGCCAGTCGACTGTTTGGGTGTTTCAAAATGAGCCAACGCCTACCAAAGTGAAGCGATCTAGAAGCGGGGGTAAGATTTTGATCGCTAGCTTTTTTAATTTGACTGGCCACTTGGTATCAATTCCCTTACGGGATCAAAGAAGCATTAATGCCGAATGGTATACTTCCAAATGTTTGCCAGAAGTTTTCTCTGTTATAAGCAACAAGCGACCAAACACAGGGCTCCGCGGGCTACTGCTCCACCACGACAATGCACCTGCGCACACCGCACTCAAAACGAGGGACTTCCTGGACAGCAATCCAGTCAAACTCCTGGGTCACCCTCCTTACAGCCCTGATCTAGCACCGTGTGACTTCTTTTTATTCCCAAAAATAAAAAATCAGCTCAAAGGGATACAATTTTCGTCGCCGGAAGATGCGCTGGCTGGGTTCGAGCAGGCTGTAAACGAGGTGTCTGCGGCGGACTGGAAAAAGTGTTTTGAAAACTGGTTTAGGCGCATGAATCTTTGTATAGAGGCTGGTGGAAAGTACTTTGAAAAGATTTAATAAAAATATATGTACGTATAGAACAATTTTTTTTAGTTTCGCAAAACTTTCTGAGTGTCCCACGTATTTCAACACCACAACTCTCAAAACGGTGAAGGAAAATATGCCGCATGGACCTCAGACTTGGCTTTCCATGCCGTCGAGAAATATCTCTCAGGCATGGTTTGGTTTCCTCACCTCACTCATGTTTTGACGCAAGTGATAATTATACAATACGCACATGATTACGAAAAATCAGAGGTGCGTGGCTTGGTTTCTGGTTTGAGACTTGGCAGGCCGACGATCACCACTAGGCTGTCACAGTTATAGGCTGATCAAAAGCTATGCCTGTGCTAATCGAAATCGAACATGGAGTGTAATTGGAGCTTTAGCGGATGCCCATACGTCTAAGTCATAATCTAGTCGAATTTCGCTTGTGCCTAAATATATAGCCCTTGTTAAGAATCTCACCAGCTATTAAAGTATTGTGTACTGTTTTTTTTTTTTTTTGGTTTTCAGTGGCATGCCACGCAGTTCGTCTGTTATATACAAAGTAGCGTTTCAGTTTTGTCGCATTCATCTGTTTTTTAGATGTAAAACAAAATCATATTTGTACCTAACCTACCTGAATGACTTTAGGCCTTATAGATTCCTAGATCCTTGGTAACTTTTTATTTCGTTCTACGTTTTGTAGTAAGCAACGACTTATTGTCAGGCCTAAGATGTCCTCCCATACTTTAGTACTAACGCGGTAACAGAAAATATTTTAAAGCCAAATGATTTTAAAAGAGTAACCATGGAGTTTCTTGCCGGTTCTTCTCCATAGGAAACGACCAACCCGAACCGTGCACCTTTTTGTCGACGTTTTATAAGTGCCCCTGTAGGCCTATGTAAAATAAAAATATTTTGATTTGATTTGATTTGACTGAATAAAACCATGTTTCAATGCATTTTACAGATGACCTGCTTCAAACTTCGAATCAACGATAGTCGCACAGCCGGTGGCTTCATCTGCTGAAGCTGCAGCCTTCAAAGCCTGACTGATCAACTTGGATGATCAAAGCAAACAAACAGCAAGTATGAGTACCTGCCTACCCAATGGCTGTCCATCTATGTTTTACTAACAACATAACGTCACACCTGTGATCCCTGAACCTGAAGGATTAAACAGAGGTGTACTCATAGTACACCCACATGTCTTTTGCCATTTCTTTTGGTTGAAGGCATACTTCAACCAGGTACAAATCCAAACTCCGGGTTGCCACTGTAAAATTCCTGGTGGAGGCACAATGGCTCTTTATACCGTGACCGGGCCTGGCCCGGGAATCTAACCCACGACCTCAGAAGTAGCACCATTAAGACCTGCTTCAATGTAACTTTGTAATGATTGAATGGTGAATATATCCCGCTTGCGTTAGTATATAAAAACATTCTGCAATTTCGCTACCCATAAAAATGCATCTTAAAAAACCGGCCAAGTGCGAGTCTTACTCGCACACAGGGTTCCATAGCCCCAAACAATATAATAACAATATTTTGAACTGTCATTCATTAGTTAGTAGTATTAGTTAGTAAACTTCCACTCAACCGCAAAACTAAATTTGTTTTTCATAGTATGTTTATGAAAAACAAAGTTACTGCTGCAGTTTGATGAAAAGTCCCATATCTCAAAAACTAAAAATCATATCTTATTGAAACCAATTTTCTTTGATAGATTTTTTTACGTTCTACAATCCTAATTTTTTTTAGATTTTTCCTCCTCTTACTTTAGAAATTAGAGGGGGGGGGACACACATTTTACCACTTTGGAAGTGGCTCTAGCGCAAACTATTCAGTTTAGAAAAAAATGATATTAGAAACCTCAATATCATTTTTGAAGACCTATCCACAGATACCCCACACGTACGGGTTTGATGAAAAAGAAATTTTTGGTTTTCAGTTCTAAGTATGGGGAACCCCAAAAATTATTGTTCTTTTTCTATTTTTGTGTGAAAATCTTAATGCGGTTCACAGAATACATCTACTTACCAAGTTTCAACAGTATAGTTCTTATAGTTTAGGAAAAAAGTGGCTGTGACATACGGACGGACGGACAGACAGACAGACAGACATGACGAATCTATAAGGGTTCCGTTTTTTGCCATTCGGCTACGGAACCCTAAAAAGAACATATTCGGGTAAAATCTAGGCTGATGATGAAAATTGGCTTTTAATTCGTACCGATTGAATTAATCATCCATTTACTGTTACAAGTATCCGTCTACCAGACATTAATAACAGACATAGGTTAAAGTGTTATAAGTACCTAGAGCGAACAAATAGACATTATGTTCACTAATAGACAGAGATAATTTCACATGATATGACATCCAATTATTCCATTAATCAGATCGCGCGCTCGCGACTCGCGACTAACTAAATTATAAACAACGTCGTCTCAGGCAATAACAATTAATTCGATTGTATCTGGAAAAATACACGCTCACTGTAAACAAGTAACCCTAAAATACCCCCATAAGTAAGACGAAAATGCGTTAAATAATTCCAAAACAAAAGGATTTTGAACAAAAAAGAACAAAAGAAAATTACTGAGAACAAAAATCTTAAACTGAAAAATTCGTGATGATAACAAAACAAAAACTGTTGAACACTGTATTATTTAACGCACAACGACTTAACGATAATACAGTATCGTGAATCGTCGCTCTTTACGACGGGATATTTCGAACAAAATATGGCTTCAATAGGGTGTCAGTTGAATGCAGGGATACGGGCCCTAAAAGCAGTGAGCGATCGAGGGTTTGGCCGCGAGCACAAAAAGTACGAAGGGAACAAACGCCCGCCGCCGCGCCGAGTGTCGGGCCGACGAGGGTTCGGCGAGGTTTAATTTTTTATGTTTATACTAGGATAGCGTCTGTATTCGATAAACGAACTGGCAGCCTGCTGGGACCGGCCGGGCCCAGGCGAAAATACAACGTGCGCAAATAAATTTTCGAATGGAACATTAAAATGACTGGTAAAAATACATGGTTAAGAATATAGGAGGATTTTTTTTGTCTCAACATTAATTACTAGTCAAATTACATGGTAAACAAACGTTTATTGAATATACTATCGAACTTGACGGTTTTAAATAATTAATGTGCGACAAATAAAAAAGCGTAAAAGCGTACTAAAAAGTAATGAACCAAAGCGTAACTTCGAAGAAAAACTGCTACCGCTAAGCTAACTACCAGTTCTAAATAATTTACATTCAGTGTTTCTACTGCATTAATGCGTAACCACTATGCATAGTTACTTTATAATTTAGTACCTAAATAGGAAAAAAAACAAAACAGAATGCAGAAATATAGTAATTCTCATTCATAAACATTGGCCCTAAACAACAAAATGCTAGTTTGTTTTTTTTATTGTCATGTCATATCAATGCGGCGCGAAGAATGAACAAATCAAACAGATATAATGACACAGCGCGTATTGATGTACGTACTACCGTTTTAAGGTAGTTGTTGAATAGCGGGAATTAAAATTGGGTGCGTCACTGAGTGTGCGGCGCGGTATGTTGACAGCCCACTTGTCCGCGTTCCTGGAAAGCGCGCGTAAATGTATCACTGACTGCTGACTGCGTCCTGTACTTTCGAATTTTATTTATTTGCTTTTTATATCGACGCTGAATTATAGATGTCATTTAGTTTGATAATAAATGCAGTGTTGCTGATATCAATGCAGCAACTGTATAGCGTGTGTAGTTTACGAGCCAAAATTGTTAAATTATAGCTATTAGCTACCGCATGTTATAGGCAATGAAAAATAGCCGTAGTTCATAAATATATATGTATATTGAATAAACGAAGTTTAAACTTTCCAGTATATTTCGAAAATATAGAATTTTAATTTAATACAGGTAATTTACTTTACCCACAAAAACCTAATCCAAAACTACAACAACATCTAATCAAAATCGCTTATCCGTATGCCAAAGTTTCTAAGAATGAACAACGCCTTATTAGTATGCTCAAGTAAGAAAAACACCGCAGTTGGAATTAAAATTGTTTCTCCTTTTTGCCCCAAGGTCAGTGAGTTGTGACTTGTGATAATCACAACGTGCTCTCGGTCGCGCGGCCTGGCAGTGGCGCGATACGGAGAAACCAGATATTTTTGTAACCACGCGATATTATGCTTTGTACTCACTCCTAACGCCATCATTTAATGCACAGCTGTACTAACATACAACAAGTTAATTGTCGCCTAATTTTAGCACTTTTTCGCTATTTTAGAATGCAATTTGAATTAAAAATTAATCGAAAATCACTAAAACTGTAGAACCGGTTTCAGTATACTTAAACATTTAAGCGAGAATGCCTGAGTTTTATCTTATCGAATTCAAATAGCTCAGGTCGACAATACTCGCTGATATGCACCACGATAAAGCATATTTCGTCCAATACTGCTCTCGTTGAATGACGAAGGTAAAATAATATGTTCATTAAAGTCACACTTTGTAGTTTGCCACCAGGCAATTATAACTTTAAGATCGTTTGTTTATAGCAGAGATAAAGTACCTATTATTTATGTGGATTAAAACACTCCATTTGATTTCAAGGTAGTTCTTGATACATAAATAAGAAAATTCATAGAGGCAATTAATATTCGGCACCATTCAGCATGCAAGTGTCCATACACGGGAGTTCACTACCAAACGATAACAAAGTAAATGCTTTCCCTTTCAACTCATTTGCACATTCACTCTCAATAATAACAATGATGGACATTCCTAAACAAAATAATAATACTTACTTAGTTTTATATTTCTGAAAAGTCGATGAATCAAAAAAGAACAAAGAATACTTAAAAAAACAAAGACACCTGTAATTTGTTCTTCCAAATTGTCATCGAACCCAATATATGTACATATAAGAATTTGATACTGGCTGTATGGACATGCGTAACAGTATCAGACTCATAAAAAAAGAACACGATAAATTGGCGGACTGAATTCCAAAGCTCGTTTCGTTTGGCAGTAATCGGCTTTATTTAAATATGATAAGTAAAGCGACGCTCGGCACATTTTTATTTTAGTGCTTAAAGTATGTGCCTGAAATACTACGAATGTGAAATCGGGTAGAATAAAAATTAACATTCAGTCCGTTATGTTTATAAACATACAATGGACATAGGTGCCTTTAACGATGTGCTCTCTCTGAAGCCGGCTGGCATTTGGTTTTGGTACCTGTGTCTCAGGTACCCAAAGTTGTAAAGCCAGTTAGGCATCATCTGTAAAAGTCAAAATATATAAATGCCTCTGTGCCACGGGTATTAAACAATGTTTTGTGTTATAAGCAATTTCGTAATGAGGTATTTTAACTACAGCGGGCCCGGAACGGCTAGATTTTTTCTATAGAGGGGGGATATTAAGCGAATCTCATAAAACCTTAATTATTCGTTTTCTGTCTGGCGTATCCCGCCTTCTACCAGAATGCGCCCTCCGGCAGTCTTTTCTACTTTATCCTGTCTTCAACGTTCTAATTGCCAGTTGTTGGTGCTTATTTTGCCTACCTATATTAAATACCATGGGTAATTTATGTGAGATACCAACAACCTGTCTACTAAATTCAGTTTATCAGTATAGACCTAACCTTTAATTCTGGGATCAGTTTCCAAATGTGTTTTAAATATGGGTCCTATTTTACATAGAGCGGCTTTCATTTCAACTCCTCAACCTTTTATTCTATAATGCAATATAACTAAAACAGCAGTTTTTAATATAATTTATTTTTTCTATGGTCTAAGGCGCTTTTCTGTTTGGGTTAGTCGCCATTGTAGGTTCTGAATTACAAAAATATCAGTGGAGGGAAAAGTATTACGATTGAATCCCTTAGTAAACCTTGGTCTTTTATAAAACGTAATTTATAGCAAAAAATATTTACTTTGTATTCAATCCCAATCTTCATTTTTGATTTTAAATAATGGCGTAATAGAATAATTGCGTTTTGCATGGCATGGCATTAAATTTATAATTTCGTTCTGTATGGTTTCGGACGTAAAGAATAGCACCATCCCATATCTTCCCGTGGGTGTCGTAAGAGGCGACTAAGGGTCTTGTCAGAGAATGGGCAGCAGCGTTCTCTGTGCTTTTGTGACAACCGTACTGCGATCGCCAACCCGCCTGCCAAGCGTGGCGATTATGGCAAAACCCCCCATGTTATGTCAATGTGGCGAAACTTGGGGGAGGCCTTTGTCCAGCAGTGGACGTCTTTCGGCTGAAGTGATGAGAATAATAATTGCTGGAGTCCAATTAAAGTAACAACGTTGTTGGTCTAATAAACAGGTTGGTATGTATTTAGGTAGGTACAATCAGAAGTACGAAAACCCCTGTAAAATGATAGCTAGGGTTGTATCTATGAGGGGGCGGCAAGGATTACACGTCAAGGGTCTCGACGGCCCCAAATCTGTCATCTCAAGTTTAACAAGCGTAACATAATGTTGTTACAATAGTTAAGTCAGCTTGTGTTCAACATTCTGAACATTTCTGAAATATCTGGCAAAGGAAATATTTCCTAACGGCTTTAAAGTATTAATTAGTAAGAAAAGTTGGATGGATTGTGTGAGAAATGATATGAAAGAAAAACTGGCCAAATGCGAGACGGACTCGCGCACGAAGGGTTCCGTACCATTATTTATAAAAACAAAAAAAAAATTTTTGTATGGGAGCCCCCCTTAAATATTATTTTTATATATAATCTGTAGAAATTTCAACTGGCTAACTATCACGGTTCATGAGATACAGCCTGGTGACAGACGGACGGACGGACGGACAGCGAAGTCTCAGTAATAGGGTCCCGTTTGACCCTTTGGGTACGGAACCCTAAAAAGGAGTAAATGATATCGTGATGGCTGACAGGGGAGAATGGAAGAAAAAAACGTGTTGCACCTACCCCAAATAACTTTGGACGAGGACAGAAAGATGATACAAAAGATTAAAAAATAACGGCTGCTGAAAAATTTTTTAATCATCTATCAGCCAAAATATTAGGCTTATCCTTCTACGAGTAATCATATCTAATTACTAATAATAAAGCTGAAAAGTTAGTTTGTTCGTATGTTTGCTTGAACGCGCTAATCTCAGGAACTACTGGTCCGATTTGAGTGTTAGATCGAAAGTCCATTTATCGAGGAAGGCTATAGGCTATATATCATCACGCTACGACCAATAGGAGCGGAGCAGCAATGAAAAATGTTGCGAAAACGGGGAAAATGTGACTCAGACGAATTTGCCCGGGACAGCTAGTATTATTATGTATGTCAGGCTATTTTCCCAATTGGGGTAGGCAGATACTACAGAACAGCAACTGCTAGAATACTTTCACATTCCTCTTGCTTCGTTGCTTTTAGTACTGACGCACCTGACCTTTCTTAAGACCTTACAGCAGAAATGAGGTCAGTGTATCGTCCCTTCCCGGCTTTTTGACTCGCGTCTGCGTTGTAAATTCCCTTTGTTATTCGTCTTTCATTCATCCTCTCTACATGACCAAACCTTTTGAGGATACTTCACTTGTAGCCATAAACAAGTCAAAGTAATTACTTAAGACTTCATCATCATCATCATCTGCCCAGCCTTTTTTCCAAACTATCTTGGGGTCGGCTTTCAGCCTAACCGGATGCAGTCGAGTACCAGTATTAATTGATTACTTAAGACACGATTTAGTAATAAATTGGTTGAAGATAGAATTGTCAAAAGTTAGAATTACAAACTTAATTGGTTCTATGGCACAAAAGTGGTTGCATAAGTAACTAAGTACTTAAACTAAAGTAATTACTCAAAAAAAGGGTTAACTTGACTATAGATCCGAGTGTAACTCATTTATTTAAAAATTTGTCACTACTTCCTCTAAACCGCAACGTTTAATCTGTTTTTGTAGAGTAAACTTTTCCATAATATCCAAAGTTATACAAGTACTCTTACATAAAACATGTCAGTCTCAGTCTACCCTTTTACGTAAAGAAAAGTATGAACAACATGTAAATTTTTCTACCTCGCAGCCACTCATTGGGACATGGCAGCTTTTGCCTGGCTGTTACACAAAATCAATACTCCATGGGCACCTACGCCACATCCAATTTTAAAGCCTTTAATGAGAGAGGAGTTTTCAGCATGAATACTTATTACTATAATATTACTATAGCAACACTGGTTTAATCGAACAGCTGATTTTAATCATCAGTTCCTTGATTGTCTACCGTTTACAGAAGGATCTTGTTATGACAACACAGTTGCGTAATTATATAGGTATTTCTAATAACTTAACAAATTACGTATACACATTATCTAGTGCAGAAATACACACGCTAAAAATACCGCGTGCCGATAAAGTTGTAATTAGCCTACACAAGGACTAAAATACGTACGATAGTGGTAATATACGTCAACTAAATTACGTTGAAACCATTTCATTGAAGTTTTCGCGAAACCCGTTTCTTGAATGAAGTGACGTCACTACGTTGTAGATAGCTATACGTATAAACAGCTGTGTATCTATAGTATAGATTATTGGGTTCTTTCTTTTGCGTCAGATGTTAGTGGGGTTATTCGACAACCATGAGACCACGCGTCGCGGAAGCGTGTCGTTGACGTTACAGTTGTAAGTTCAGCCGGGTTGGTAAAGGATTAAATGCTTAATGTGCATCACATCGTTAGTGAATGTTTTCAAGTTGATATTGTTACCTACAAAATTCGTATGATATCAATCTGCGCTCCTAAATTCCCCCAATGTAACTCGCACGAACCTGAACTACGCCCCATTATAAAATGTTGGCAGTAACGGATATCAAGTTTTGAGTCGCCCTCCGAATAAAACCAACGAACATTTACAATAACGCTCCTCTGAAAGCGCGTTCAAATAACAAAGTAACCTACTGGTCCAAAAATTCAGAGTTCTTTTTATACGTCTGCGATAACGACACGACATCATTAATTTTAGGCGCCTTGAGAATAGCCCGTCAGCTGCCCTGCCTGAATAGAATAGTCAGTACATAGTCACAACTCGGTAGCGATGTGAGACGGACGCAACATCCTCGTCGCCACTCGCCTCGCGCTCTTTCGCGCCGCGGCTCATTGCTACACCGCGAATTTGGGCCAAGCACAAATATACCCCTCCCTTACCAACCCACGTGTTACTAATCTACCTGTCCCTCTCGGCTATTTTCTCTTTCGGCCCGCGGTGTTATACAGTCATTTATGTAATAAGTTCAATGTTTACATTGTGACTGCTATCAGGTGATGAATGGAAATACATTTCAAATTGCGATAACTCGGTCTTATCTTCAATGCTGTTGCTGTTCTCTACGGTTTATGTATAGGTTGGTAATAAATGTAATAAAAAAACTAAATATAAGGTCAAATCATGCATCGATCAATCCAAAATAAATTTAGAAAGAAGCCCAATTTCACTATAAACTGGGTTCAATACATGTCTCATTGATATCACAGACATCTTGATGTTTACATAAATAAAAATGTAAACACCATTGTTGTCAACTATGAATGACTAATATGCATCATCATCATCGTCGCTTAAAATTACAGACAGAATCATACAACAACGTTATAAGCTTCAAATTAGAAGCCATTTGAAACAAACACTGTTATCAATTATCATGTGAAGAATTCTTTAAAATTTCATCATTCGACATACATTTTGACTACTGAACAGGCATCAGCTGACAACAAACACTCAACGTCGGTGAATTACAACATGCTTTCATCAGTATTACCAACAATAAATAACTGGCCAACAAGAAAATTTACTTTGATTTTAGAATCGTCAAATTGGAATTCCAATTTCTATATGGCCAGTATAACAAGTTTATCGATTTACGTGAAGTTAAAGGTCGGAACCGATTCCGACATAACTATTTCTACTGTTTTATTGAATAATGAAAACTTAACGATTTACGATAGCTAATTATAAAGCGTTTAATGAATGTCAACTACAAGTCAAAGCAATGACCTCCCAAGGTACCGTCGGCATAAACTGTTTTTAATTAGGAGAAGTTATTAAAATGTTATTTATTTTTTACCGCAAAATCGGTGACAAATCAGGTCAAAATATAATTACTACCATCAACTTTAAAAAATAACTCAATCATCTAGACAAAGTCAAAAAAGTTTTCTTTTTTCATTTTCCAAGGGCAGATAAAAATAAATCGTAGTCCTAAATGGCGGCTGTAAAGTCGTTAACATAACAAAAAAAAAACTGCATAACAATGAACGGGAAATGTGAGTTTTCAGTTTTGTCAATATTCAATACCGAAGGTTTTCCTGTAACGGTTCAGTTGGCTTTGGCACATTTTTGGCATGCCTCGTACACGAAAAGACATTAATTTGGCAATTTTGTTTGGACTGGATTCTGGCAGTGTTGCTCGGATGTTTTATTTCTCGGTTTGCAAGAGGCCTGGACTGTTGTGGCAGACTGTTTTCTCTGTGCGTTTATAACTACAAATAAATTCGGAGTAAACTTGAAGAAGTGATCATTGGAGTACTATTGGTTAAGAGTCTTCAGCTGATCCTTATCTTAAAAGCACAGACAACCACATTGTCGAGGTGGGTAACAATTTGACACTTTATGTCATAGCAGTAAAGGCGATTTTCGTAGTTCATGTGTTACCATGGACTTGTGGTTGTCGAACCTACTTAGATTAGTTGAGGCATTTCATTGTTACTCCTACGAGCCAAGATGGGATGTTGTACATTTGGATTATTCTAATGATACTTGAAACGTTTTGTTAGTTACATTTTAGCGATGAAAGTCGTAAACAAGTAATCTGAAAACACATAGAAATACCCATTTATGTCCTATCATCATCTTTTTGCATTATCCCATGTTACTTGGGGTCGGTGCTACACGTTATTTTCTTCCATTCTCGCTTGTCAACCGTCACCCAATCATTTACGTACCTTTTTCTTTCAACCAATCCTCATACAATCCATCCATCGTTTCCTTGGTCTTCCTCTTCTTCTCCATCCATCAACATTTATATCCTATCTATATTCCATTATATGCTATATATTAAATTAAAACAAGGCCGTGGTTGGCATGCGAATTAGACCGTAGCAATTCTCTGAACACTGGAATTCAGGGTCACTTTTGCCATTAAGTAATTCTCTTGAAATGAGGATTGCTCATCGCAGTGAAATATAGCTCACATAATAACATTTAAGTCACTCATTTATACAAGGTATAACGGAAAGGGTATATACATACTTAAGGGTGTGCTACAGACCATCAAACTGAACATGTTTCTCCATCGGACCAACATCGTCATAGCGAAAAAAATATCAGCTGTCCCATACATTTAGTCGAATAGGTATTGAAATTTTCTATGGGGCAGCAGATTATTTTTTCGTTACAACGATGTTTGTTTGTGGAGAAAAATGTTCAGTTTGATGGTCTGTAGCACACCCCTAAGGATGTATATACCCTTTCCGTTACACCCTGTATAGGCTTGGCAGACGGATTATTGGAACGAATAATACTTCTTAAGACTTGGGATATGTCTGTATTCTTCGTCTATACATGGTGTAAAGTCGTTCACGAAGCCGTCAACCAAGCATTCTGAATCACAAACTCATCAAAGTAAGTAAGTCTACGCAAAAAACATTGCTGGAAAACGTAAAATTAATTAGTAACGAAAATTGGGGTGGAATGTCACGTTTTAAGGTAGGACACAATGTGACGCACTCAAAACATTGTGATGCATGCATTGAAGAGTACGGGGGTATCTTAAGTAAAGCTTTAACATTAAAAAATTGTATTAAAAAAAAAAAAACTTCTGTAAAAGTTGATATTTTGACACCCAATATCTACGTAACTAAAAGGTATGGTCTAGAACAAAAAAAATATTGCTATGACGGGGAGAACAAGTACCTTTTCGCGTCGTTAAGGGTACTTTTACAACCATTATTCTTTGCAAGATTTCCTTTCTATTACATCCATTGGTAGAATTAGCATAACATTACTCGTTGTCCATCTAGAATCGGCAACGATGACAATATTCACGAAGCGAAACACAAAATATTTTTTTTATTTTACATAGGCCTACACGGGCACTTTTAAAACGTCGACAGAAAGGTTCCTCATTCGAAGTGAAACCACACGTTCGATCGATATGTTATAGCTGTTTCTACTTATGCACTAGGTACCTACTTTCGACCTTAAAGCCCACCACCTACTTGCATATGCAACGATTTAATTTTATTCATTTTGAATTCACTCTTGATTGCATACGAATTGTATACAATTATTAAGGTTCGACGTGAATTAAATAGTTTCATGTATTGTGAATAGATTACCTCGTCGTTATTGTCTATTGAGTTTATAATAGTTTGAATAAAGACTAGTAACGGTGACAGGGAAATTATAAATGTAGCCACAAACGTTTTTTTTGGCCCCAGAACCCTACCTCTAATTTTATATGTAGGTAAGCCACAGGAAAATAAGCAGGCTTCTAATAAACTAATTCGTCTTTTTTGCACCGCCAACTAAATATTTCAAAGAAAGCGTCAAATATTTTTACATGAATCCTTAATTTATACCATCCAAGTTACTAACTCGGCCACGGATTTTACAACTAACTAACATTTTACGTTTTACAGCTTATCGTATGTATCTTTAAAAAAATGTATTTCAGGCATCAACTCGAAAACTTAATTAACATGACATAGCATGTAAAATAATAAATCGTATTCTTGTAATCCTCTTCACTCGAAGTTGTATATCTGGGACAAACGGTCCAGTTGGGTAGGTCTATCTTGAGAAAGAAGTCAACCGTCGAATCCGATTTGGCTGGGCAGCGATCGGGAAGTTGCGTGGTATCACCTCGTCCAACTTACCGCAGTGTCTCAAGACGAACGACGGGACCGAAACGTGGTCGCTCACAATGGGCCTCATCAGAAGGCTTAAAGTCACCCAGAGGGTAATGGAGAGCTGCGGGTTGTTCGAAAGAGATACCGTGGCCCTGGAACACAAAGGGCTAAGAAGGAACATGGATGGGTTTTAGTCAGTCAAGTCTGACACTCCCTTCCGCTCCGCCCAAAGCGGCAGAAGTCATTTGATGATTTCCCATCCTAAAAAAAAAAGGGCAATGGAGAGGACTATGCTCGGAGTTTCCTTGCGTTCAAAGCGAATTTAATTTGCGTTGGTCTAGTGGTCGCAAGTGTGACCGCTGAACATGTGGTCCTGGTTTCGATTCCCGAGTCGAGCAAAGCGTTACTTTGTTTTGTCCAGTTGGAATTTTACAGTAGCAGCTTGTCTGGATTATTAGCTGGGACTTAAACATAACTGGCGAAATGTGGGTGTAATATTAGGTACAAGTCTGCTTAACCCTTCGAAGATTACAGGCGTGATGATATTTAATTTCATCCCGTATAAAACCAAACGTAGACGAAACTACATGGAGCTCCAAACATGTACAACAAAACAGTAGGAAAGCATAGCAATCACATTATTCACATACTAACATAAAACGTTACATAGAAACGTCAATATCACCATATTGGAGACAACGATCGCATATAACCCATTGCCCTACTTAGAAATAGGAATATAAAGTTTGTTTTCTTTGAGCAACGCGAACGTTCCAAAGATGACCTTTCTTTGAGAAGTTATCTGCGTGGGATCTTGTCTCGAAACACGTGGCCTTTGTTATGTGGATAGGCTTGTTTATCGACAGCTAGCGCCATCTAGCTTGTGTTTAGCGAACTTTTTAACTTTTGGCTTTCTAATTGGAATGCAATATTGCTTGTTAATCTAATTAGACGAAAATACAGGCATAGTTAAGAATCATCTTAGAATAAGCACCTACCAGAATTAATGCAAAGAATGAAAAAAAACAGAAAAAAACTATGTAGGTATGTCATGGGAAGTCCCAATACTGGACAAAGATCTAGGTAAATTATTTAAGTCACCTAGTCATATTTTAGTAAACACAAACAAAAGGGCGAGAAACCTAGTCTGTTAACAAGTCGTCAGAATATACGTAAATATTCCCAGCCACTTCAATGCTGCGTTCATAACTCGGATGACGAATGAATATAAACATAAAACCACTACATTACTCCGCGAGAAATTCAATGAATCACTGGGAAAACGAGGCTGAGAACAGAGCGATTCCTTAAATAGAATCATAAGATATTCAGAGTGATGGAGATAGATATTTCCTTCCCTATAGGTCTCCGAAAAACGGCCACTGAAGATTTTGGAGACATCATCATCTTCCTAACCTTGTCACATTCTACTTGGGGTCGCAAAACTTTTTTTCTTTCATTCTGTCTTTTCTTTTTTTCTGTCAGACGTCACGGCATCGTGTACTTCTTCTCTTTCATATCATTCTTCACACGGTTCATCCATCTTTTCTTTGGCCTTCCGCTCCCTCTCCATCCGTCCACATTTATATCCATCACTGTTTAATCACATGCGTTTAATTTCGAAGATTTTAGAGTTGCTAGAAAAAAATACATGAAGAGCTTGCTTTTGAGTCAAATAAATACTTCTTCTGTCTTTCTTTCAAAAGTCTTTCCACATGGCAAATAACTAAACGATGAAAGTAAAGTCGTCTACGCTAGCTTATGTACTAAAATGAGTCCGCTTTTAGTAAAACCAGATGTAATAAAACTCGTAATGTTAGCTCATACTTCGCCACAGATGGTATTGGGTCAGCTGCTTCATTCAATGGCCCCCTAATGCAATTCCAAAGCCGGATTCCCGGACTGTATTAAGTTATTTGCGTTCATTTTAGGAAATTCTTAGATCTATACTCCTAGTTTCTAGATACATGTGTGAAAGAATGGAGCGAATGCCTATCTGACCTCGTCAACCCAGTTAGTTCTGGGTAATACGAAATCCCGGTTTTTTACCTTTAACTATATTCCGTAGCTTTTAGGTCCTTTTGAATCACGGTAATTAATTTGCCTAAGCGATTCAACTGTTAAATTCATGACCTAAAATGGTGCGGACGTGAGTGTGACAATCATTTGACCTCCTTTGTAAAAAGATACGAGTCACTATCACCTTTTATTTTCATGTTGCATAAGTACATAAACTCACTGCTTAAAAAGTTGTAAGTTTCTGTACCATTTCTCGTAGAAACAGAACGCCGCATGCTAAGATCCTAACATGCTCCTAGGACCTAGGGCGTCGGGTCCTGACTCGCGGCGTTACCACTCACATCTGCGTTGTAAATGCCTTTGGTTGCCTTTCATTCGTGTCTCAATTTATGTCGCTAATTTTTGAAGTGAAAACTTCTTTAGCGGCGTTGAGCACTTTTCTGTAATGGGTATAAAATCTTAAACTCGCGTCAGGACACGTGACCTGATCGAAAAAGCGTAAGACGGATGGAGAGTTTTTGACCAGTTATTGGATCTCTCCACACGCGATTATTTAGATAACTTTTTCAAACATTTCTGCTTATATCAAATTAATTATGAGTTCTTGTTCAATTAAATGGTGTGGGAAATCGTCTAGAACATCCAGCTATAAAAAAGATGGCATAACTTTTCATCGGTAAGTAAAATATATTTATAATTTAATAAAATTATGAATAATTGCAGGGCTCTAGTTAAACTAGTTGTTTACGTTTAAGGCACAAAAAACGTACACCGCGTTGATGTCTTTTTGAAAAGTCCCTTTCTCTCACTAGGTATTGTCAATAAGTCTGTCCCTTTCCATCTGTAGGTGTAGATAGAAAGGGACAGACGTAATGCTGTAGTGTTGTGTCAACTTCGAAACAAAGTATAAATAATATTGAAGATAAAAATTACGGTGTTCCCTTACTGTAAAAAAGTAACATTACTTAATGTTTACATTTTAGATTTCCAAATATTCCAGAAGTGGAAGAAAAGTGGATTAATGCTGTTAACAGGGAAAGTTGAGGAGGATCGTCCAACCTAGGCACAAAATTAAAATTTTCTTTGGATTTTTTTCGATTTTTTTTACGATTAATTTAATAGCAACGTAAAAAATAGTGATAATTCATTATTTTATGTATTCGAGGCATATCTATCATATTTTTTGATATTTCAAGTATTTTCATGCATTGAACTCCGCAGTTGGAAAACGGCCGATCTTATAGGAAGTTTGAGTTGGAATCTTATGTGAATAATGTATGTAGGACTCCTAAAAAACACTGTCATTAGATTACTTGTATATTTGTGATGTTAGTTATAAAGTTTCGTATAAATTTATTGCGTAGTTTTACTAAACAAAAATAAAATACGGTGACAGTCTATTTGCAGCAAGCAATCGCATTTCTATGGGATGTTTATAATTATCAAGTAGTCATAGAAAAGTTGTATATATTATAATACACGGTCTTGTTATCTAAGAACACGACACTGTTTACCGTTTAAGATAAGCTTTATTAGAACTCTGGCGATAAGAGTTTTTATGTCGGCCGGCCGAACGACGTCAGCGATGACGTAATGCGCGCGGCCGTTAGGGAAGTTACGCGTTAAGAAATGCAGGACGGAGAGGTTAACCTTGATTTTATTTTAGCATTGATTTGAATAAAGTGAAATTTACAGTGTTACGTAAGTGTTTTATTTGCACCCAGTTAACGCCCTATCAGTATAGTTTAAAAAAAGTAGAATTAATAGACATCGTAATGTTCAATTTTATCGATATTAGGTATTGTAGCAAAACTGACTTGTGCATCACTATGTGTGGAACATTCGTCCTGACAGTGTTGCATCGGCCAATCACAACCGCTATATTGTCTTCGTCCCCCGAACCGCAGTGTAGTACTTTTATACTGATAAAGCAATTGGTGCAAAATTATTCCCTAACCATTCCAAAATATCAAACATGCTCAACGTTAATAATCAAGTTTTCACTTCTGCCGGCACTCCCGGAGTGCAACCCGTCTTTTTTTTTTATAATGACAGGATATGAACATCTTGTTGTAACTTAGGTTAGGACTTGTTTTTAGCAGATTAAATACTTATATTTAATGTAGTGAAAAGGGGTTAAAATCAAAGCGATAGGCAGCAATGTCCTCCCGTAGCTCATTGAAGCAGTAATTTTGTTTTAAAGGAGAGGTACTCTCTTATATAATCACCACTTAAGACAGGCTATTAAAATATAATGATTATTAAAAGAACATTAAGTAGTGTATGATCGAAAAGAAATCACTATAGGCTATAGATCGAATGTATGACGTAATTTAAACACAACAGACCTATTTAATATATAACCCTCCTAGTCTTTGTAATTGCAGGATGCATTAAAAATATTGACAGACAAGTATAATGTTCGTTATTTATAACAGTGCATGCATTTAATGGAGGTCGAAGCGTTTTTATTGCGATGCAAAATAAACTGGTTTAAATTCATCTAGAACAAAGTCGAATTTAAACTCTTGTTAATGAATAATTACTTGTGGTTGTCGTAGTGGATTAGAAACAGACGCTTACTGAGATAAGAAATAACTACTGTAAAATAAAGCACATCATTTCAGTAACTTTTATCCCCCGTGAAAGTCTGAGTGAAGTCAAAGTGACTGTTTTTTCGGGACAAAGGCGGTCTAGTTCGTTCGATCCTCTAGCATTACCCAATCTGTCTACCAAATTAGGTGGCCTATATAAAGGCCTTTTCCGTTCTTATCTACTACAGACTTTAAGCCGGATTAAAATCTAAAGTCCTAAGAATAAAATCAAGATAAAAACAATATAACTTATAATCGCAGTTAGGCCATCTTCTAAGTCCACAGTACACATACACGCGATAACATTGATAAATCAGTTACCTAGTTACACATTATTATCATTCTTTATACGGCGTTTGCATTATAAACACGGGCTATCGATGTGCGTGTATTTTCCGGTCTTTTTTTTTCGAGTATAGAACTGTTCGGTTCATAATATCCGATTGTTAAGCGGCCAGTACTACCGTTTTTCAAGTAAACTTGTGACATTGTTTGGCTATGTGAACATCAACTTATGGACACTGTCTGACTTAATGTCTGTTTTATGTGTGAAGTGTACTATAAATAAGATCTTAATGTAAATTCTTATTGTTCGTGTGTATTCAATTTGCAATGATTTGAAAACCGCGGCAATCGTTTCACTCTGGTTGTGTGCGTCCTCGTTAAATAACCTCTGCTAATGTGTAGTGCTTGCGCCACTCGAAACATTTTTTGGCGTTATTTTGTGTAAAACAGTGAAGATTGAGATATCTAGAAGGTTAAAGTAAGTTTTTGTATTTTCCCTGTATTTATAGATTAAAGCCCTAAGGATAAAGGAACGAGCCCATCTGGCCTAGTGATGGCAGAACAAAACAGACACAAACAGACCTTGTCAATTTTCATGGTGATTTCGTTAGTTCCAATTAGGTACCTCACACACTAAACGACCACGAGTGGTCTTGTGGCATGGCCGGCCGCTATCTTGAACAAAATTGGTCGGACGCCCGGTCGTAGGACCCAACTCTCTTCCTGGTCTGAGCTTCTGCGGACAAAAGTCCTAATGCACGATGTCCTTTAGAGCCACCGTTAGTGTTGTGCAGTGCCACTAGAGCCAGTGTCATCGCAGGAACGAATCAAAACGGATGTCTTTCTAAACCGGAACCGAATGGAATGAATTTGAAATATTTACTCAGTTATCAGTTTATTTACTCTAGGTATTTATTTTCGAGATAAGTATGTTTATATAGCCGCCTTCTTTTTTAGTTAGTATTATAATGTAAATAAGCGGTTAAACGCCTATTAGACTTGCAAATGCATTATGATATTCCAAGCACTATTGATCACATAAACCTCAAATAAAAAATATATTTAATAGTATATCATAAGATATTCTTTCCAGTTACATTATACTAGACTTTCTTTTAATATTTTCTCCTTCTGAATAACCCACATATTTCTCTCATAAAGTAGACTGAACATCCAATCAAGAGCTAGAAGGAACTACTAATAAAAGTTCTCGTTCAAAATAATTTTCTAACTTAATTACAACTAGCTGGAGCGCAAAAATCAATTTAGGAGCGCTAATCAAGTTTTCAAGAGAGTTCTTTTACGGTTTCATAGACGAGAAATATGGAACTAATTATTATTTCAATTTTAGTGCCAAGAGAGCTAATAGAATTTTCTGCACTAATGGTAGTCTATGGCTTTGCTCCTAAGTTTATCTCAAAAAGGGTTTTAAACTTCTGAAGATACAAATTGTGGTTCATTTTCCAAACCTTTAGTGATAAAAATAGATTTTATACTACACCTGCTCGGAAAGTACCTTGATACTTTATCAAATTTACGGTAGAAAGTACGTCATTGCATATCGAACAAATATGCGGCGAGAAAACGCATCTGAGCGGGAGAGAAAAGTGTATGAAAATCCATTTCTTACGTGGTTTTTCTTTTTTAATTTTGGGTAAGACTATGCGCTGGTAACCTAAATATCAAAAGCCAAAAAGTTTTTACAGTGGGTTTTTATCTCCAAGTTCGCAAAATGACACTGGCCACTAGCTGTGTGTTGGATGGTGTCAAACAATTTGAAAAAAGAACATGTGAAAATTGCAGACGCCATTGGCGCCATTTTCAATTTGTGTGTTGTTTGAGGATTCAGTTTTCGTAGAAAAGTAAAATAAAACTATCAAAATGATAAGTAGTGATAGTGATGATGAAGATTTTTTAACTCCGCCGCAGTTGAAGGAAACAGCAAAAATACTGATTGATAACCTTTTACCACAGAAATCAATTAAAAAATATAATAAAACTTATGACGATTTTTTGCAATGGAAAAGTGAAAAACATGCGGCATCTTTTTCTGAAACTGTTTTGCTAGCTTATTTCAGTGAAAAAGCGCAAAAATACAAACCAAGTACGTTATGGTCTATGTACTCAATGTTGAAAAGTACTATATTGACAAGAAACGACATAAATATTCAAGAATACAAAAAACTTACAGCATTTCTGAAAAGAAAGTCGGAGGGATTCCGTAGTAAGAAATCAAAAGTGCTTACTACAAAGGATGTTTATTCCTTTTTGCAGAATGCTCCAGATGACAAATATTTGTTGATGAAGGTAAGTTTATGAACAAAGTGCACTGGTTTATGATTTATTACGTACCTATTTATGAGTAGAAATCTACTAGGTTTTCATGTTTGATATTTTTGTTTACAGGTTATTTTGATTTTAGGAGTAAATGGGGCCTGTCGTTCGCAAGAACTTGTGGATATGACAACAGACGATATCGAAATCCTCGAAAATGGAATAATCGTCAATATTCCTAACACAAAAACAAAAAAATCAGCGATCATTTGTTATATCGGGCTTATTTTATGAGATAGTGAAGAAATATAACGAAATTCGCCCCAGTGAACCCAAAACCAATCGGTTTTTACTACAATATAAAAACAAAAAATGTACGAAACAAGTAATTGGGAAAAACAAAATAAGTACTGTGCCATGATCTCGAGAAATAGCTTCCTACCTTAATTTACTCAATCCACTAGAATACACTGGCCACTGCTTTCGCAGAACTTCAGCGACTATTCTTGCCGATACTGGTGCTGATTTAACCACAATAAAACGTCACGGTGGTTGGAAATCGTCCGCTGTTGCAGAAAGCTACATAGAGAATTCCGTAGAAAACAAAACACGAATAAATAACCAAATATCGGGATCGATTAATGTGCATCAAGACTCATCTCCTCAACCATCAACGAGCGCGGCGATGCCAGATGCCCCTCAGCAGCCAGTTGCCCCTTTGGCACCACAGCCTTCTACGAGCACAGTGCCAACAGCACAGCCAGTTATTCCTCCTATATTGTCGCAAACATCTCAAACAAACATTAATGGAAAAAGTGTTACATTAAGCTTCACTAACTGCAACAATTTCAATATAAATTTCAATTAGTAAAGATTTAGTTTTTTATTTTCCTCGTAGGTGTAGTATAAAGCACTATGTATCACTCGAGAGAAAGTGCGATTCCCGATCTCGGGTGTTTTAAAGCAAACTACTACTAATCAAACGACACCCTCGACGGTAATCGGTCACTTTCTCCTCTCGATGAACAATGTACTATTGCGAAAACGGTCTAACCATTAGCTTTATTTATTAATACAGGCCTCAAAGGCCCATTGACGTCAACATATTTTAAATTGCGAATAGGCGTTAATAAAAGAGTACCTACCTAATATGAACCAGCATCGGAAGTCCAATTGAGATCATTCTACCGTTAATTATAATAAAGTCCAAAGTGCAATATTGTCATACATGTGTACGTGTAGATATTGATTGTTATTATGATATATGCGTGACATGTGCCCAGTGTTATCAGTCGCACTGCGATCTCCACCTGCGCTGGTGTTGCTGAGTCCCGCGAACTCTGAGGTAGGACCGATTTTTTTTTTCTGTGTCGTTTTGTATTTCGAATAGGAAGAGGCAATACTTTTTTATTTGACCTTTTTGTCGCAGTGTCAGGTTAAGGTCATACGGTCAAGTGCTTTCTTAGTAAAGCAATCATCAGTTGATAGGTAGTTTTTTCTTCTATTAGTACCTACTTGTATATTTTCCGGAATTCATTATTTATTTAATAGTTTTTCGTGTAACTGAAAATGTTATATTTTAAGATTTCTCAGTCGTGTCTCGTGATTAAGAATTTATAGCCTTGAGGGTCATTAATATATGTAGGTGAAAGATGAAAATGTAGCTAGTAGATATTACATTTTATTGGTTTGCAAGTATTCACTAATAAATATTTATTCAGTCAATTGATACTAAAAAAAATGGGTATTTAGGGTTTTATTTAACTAAAGCTAATGGTTAGATATGCTTCACTTTATCTTTTTTACATATTTTACATTGAGATCTTAGAGTTTTTTTACGTAGCCTGTTCTTTCTCACTGCTGGGCAAAGGTCTTTCCCGTTCCTTTCCAACTCTCTTAGTGTTTTGCCTTCTCTGGTCATTCAGGATCGACTTCAAATCGGCACTTTATTTAGGCCAACATAATTCCACAGACACAAACAGAACTCCAACGACTAGAAAAAAAATCATACATTGTTATCACAAGTTCCAAGACTTCCTCCTTCTTTTTTCTTCACATAAAACTGTTTTGAAACTAAACAGGGACATGTTATGTACTTGGCTTATTTCCAGAACTGTCACAGTGTTCTTACAAAGATATCTTACACAGCTTTACGAGTATATTCGTATCTTGCCAACGATTTAGGAAAAATGTTCTCTCTTATATTTTTCTCTTAACAAAAATCTATTTTATGAAGGTCGGTCTACTAGCTTATGTTTCAATGTATGTAGGAAAATGGGAATAGGTTCATGGACACTTTATAACAATTGGATTTTGTCTAGGCATAGAGATTCTCAGGTAACCAGCCATTCCCGCAAACCAGATAACCTAACCTACCACATCGAGTCTGTTAAAAAAGTTCGAACACTCTTTCTTAGAAGAGACACTCCTGTGTGTTCATACTTTACCCGCTCTCAAGGTGTCCCCCTCTCCTTGGTCCATCGTGACTCCTTTTCCATATTGTATGGGAATTTCAATAGACATTACCTTAATAAGCTGTATGCCTGTTCTAAAAGACAAGAACAGGCTGTATGCCTGTTCTTGTCTTTTAATTTTACTAGTCACCAATTATTTGATAATTATCTCTATTTTATGAGTTTTCTCGATAATTTAAGAAAGGTAAGAAATATAATATTATAGGTGTTTATGCATCCAGCACTGTACTTCCTTATCATCAACGCTTCGCTCTCATAAATCTGCGCCGGATATCGAATCTTAGTCGCGGGAATCGTTCCGGCGCTGCGCCACTGGGGTCGACTGACTGACGTACCCTTTCCGATTGAATATGGATTTTGTGTTGCTGTGTCTTCTGTTTATAATTCTAAATATTGACCTAGCATGCTTGCACGCGTAGCATGACCACTGTCGAAACGAATTTTGTCTACGTAAGAATCGACATAATGACAGATAGACAATAACAATGTGCTATTTTGTCGATTCTTCCGTCGATATAACCCGTTTCTACTGGTGTCAGTCGATAACTATGCAGTGTATAAATAATATGTTTATGTAAAAAGTATGGGAAAAAATTTGCTTCTGTCTAGTATTGTCTTTGGCTTTAAGAACGTCACTTTTGCTAGGAAAAGGGCACAAGGCACGCTGCTGGGCAAAGGCCGTCTCATTCTTCTTTTAAACCTTCCAAATCTTATGCGATCTTTGACCATGTTTGTCCTCCAAATATCAATCGATCGACACACCACATCCACCTAGTTTTTAGGGTTCCGTACCCAAAGGGTCAAACGGGACCCTAGATTACTGAAACTTCGCTGTCCGTCCGTCCGTCTGTCACCAGGCTGTATCTTATGAACGGTGATAGTTAGCCAGTTCAAATTCTACAGATTATGTATTTTTGTTGATGCTATAACAACAAATACTAAAAACAGAATAAAATAAATATTTAAGGGGGGCTCCCATACAAAAAAGTGATTTTTTTGTTCGTTTTTATAAATAATGGTACGGAACCCTTCGTGCGCGAGTCCGACTCGCACTTGGGCGGTTTTTTTTTTTAAAAAAAACCTTCAACTATTGTAATCATGTTGTAACAACAAAATTCCCTTCCTGACGTATAGACAGCGGTCCTACGCCAGTGCTTAGTATACCCGCATGAGTAAATCCAATTTGGCTACCATTCGATTATAGTCTGCTGCTGCCTTGCTACCAAGTAACATAAGAACCACAATCCTTACGGCCATATTAGCAATAAAAGGTAAACAACCATTCTAAATAACCACTTATTGGACATAGTACAAAGTTCAGTCAATGTTTATATCGACAAACCAATAGAAATCATTTACTGTGGTTCACACAATTGATTATTTCTATTTAAATAACTTGTAGGACAGTCATTGATATATATATCAATGAGGACAGTTTATACAAACGTACTGTAATGAGGACAAAATGATCACGTTTTTATTGTGTTCACGCTCATATACATGTAGACTAAACACATCTTTAGGCAAGATATTGCTCTAACTTGTCTACCTTGTGGCTGGTTGATGGCAAAATAGCCGTTGTATCTTCATCGTGAGATGGGATGGCGAAATGTGGGTAGAAATATGACTAACCCTATAGAATTATAGACGTTACGTTATGTTGTGTTTGAAAAAGGAATCTATACTAATATTAAAAAGCTGAAGAGTTTGTTTGTTTGAACGCGCTAATCTCAGGAACTCCTGGTCCGATTTTAAAAATTCTTTCAGTGTTAGATAGCTCACTTATCGAGGAAGGCTATATGCTATATATCATCACGCTACGGTCAATAGGAGTGGAGCAGTAATGAAAAGTGTTGCGAAAACGGGGAAAATGTCACGCAGACGAAGTTGCGCGGGACAACTAGTGTGATAATATAATACCAGAATCACTACTTCCAAATGTTGCAGGGGTTTTGTAAATCTGTGGTACAATATTCAGTCTTAAATAAACATTAGTTTGTTAACCTTCTGAAACTATTAATTTACTTTGTCTACAAACGTCACTATTTCTCACGTTAACGTTCTGGCACTCGACTTGACCTTTACGTAACTCCAATAGGAAATTATTGATTGCCAAGTTTACGATAAATGGCGAGATTTGTTGTCAATGAGTTTTGTTGCTAATGAGAAACTAGAATTACCTTTTGTGTGATGTCATGTTGTCATTTGTAATGGAAGCCATGTAATTTATGAACTTTTTGTGTTTTTAAGGAAATATCCAGGTCCATCATCATTTCAGCCCAAAAGACGTCCACTTCTGTAAACAGGCCTCTCCCAAGTGTCGCCACATTGAAATTTTGAAGGGTTTTGCCATAATCGCCACGCTTGGCAGGCGGGTTGGGTGTTACAAAAGCACAGAGAACGCTGCTACCCAATCTCTTGCAAATCCCTTAGTTGCCTCTTACGACACCCACGGGAAGATATGGTGCTATTCTTTACGTCCGACACCATACAGAGCAGTTCATTGTATGATTAGATGGATTAGGTGCTTTTTGTCACCGTACACACGCCAAAATAACCAGTCTGAACTAACGTTTTTCAATACAATTACCACAGACAATTTCGGAACTAAATGAGTTATGAGATTTTGCTAGCTAATGTTTCAGACTTTCAGTACTATTTATCCGATGATAAAAAATTACATTCGGAATGATAACAAATAGCTGTTCTATCATTCATTGTTTTGATTAATTGCGTGATGTGACGCTACCACCCAAGTAACACAAAACAACATTATAAGAAGCGTACAACAGGATGGACTTACGTGCAAAGCAGTATATGAGCAGCATATGTTGCACTATATTAGCCGTATAAAAGTTTATAAGTGTCTTGTAAGCTCAATTTGGGCCCCAAATAATACGGCTTTGAGCATTATTAAATATTATTAGTGCTGCTAACCAGCGCTTATAATGTTATTGAAGACAGACATTAGTAAAGTTGTGAGACAGCATATTCTAATGTAAAAAGCATTTTTTTAGACGTTAGTACGGCTTTTAAACAGCTTTTTGAATTACTATGCCAAAGTTACGTTTTATTCTAAGGCTGAACGTTTTATCTTCTTTGTATAAAAGTATTTGAAAAAACTTATCGAAACTTATGTCCGATTTGATTATTTCGTTTAGTGTATTGCAGTGCATTGGTGTTGTGTGGAGATGTTTTTATGTGTCTTCATGGAAAATAATTTATCATAAGGTAAGTCAATCATCAATTTTATTTTGTTTTGAATGCAAATGAGCTGGGGGTATTAGTCTTATGTGAAAACATATATATGTTTGTGGCTTAAAATTCACGCGCCCTCACAGAAATGCTTTTTTAATAAAAATAGGGACAAATTTAGAATCGACATCTGACACCTTTTGTAATTTTTGTAACGATTTGATTAATTTTAGTTTATAAAATTGCTTCTATCGATACTTCGCTTATAAGAAAAACATAATAAGTAGTATTTCATTCATATGTGTGCTATAATTTCCTTTTTTATGTTAGAAAAAACAGAAAGCAAATGGCGTCATATAATATTAATGCTTTAAACTTTCAACTAGTGTATATTAATGTTGTCAATCTTATTATAGTTTAAAAAAATAGCTTAAGTCATTCAACATACATATAAAATATCTAAGTGATATCTTTAGCATTATTGTAACACTTTTTAGGCATGTTATAATGTTCATTACCCTTAGACGTCATAAAAATTGATTGCTATAGTGTTAATCAGGGTACCGAAACAATAACTTAGAATCCCTTAATCACATGATTATTTGGTACTGTTTTTCTTACAGTCCGTATGTCGAATGAGGTACATTACTTATACAAAAAACTATAAAAGAAAAATAGTTTTACGACAAATCAGTTCTTTTTTGCACTTAGGGTTGTTATTATATCAAAGCACTTGAACTTATTATTCTTGCAATACTTATATTCTATGAATAAAGAAATAAGGGCGACAGACATTCGCTTTTAAAATCAACTTAAATATAAAAAATAAATGTATCAAACTGCTCTTTCTTTGTTTTCAGATAATCCATTCACAACAAAATTCATCCGCTGTAACACAACTTCAGCAGCAGCCTCGCAAGCAAATACGTACTGATGAGATGCGCGCCGGTGCCATAGTATTTTATATGGTGCGAGCAGACGACGCTATACGAAGCGCACGCGCCAGAGCGAGATAGGTGCGCGTTCATCGTAGATCCATTGTCAACAGATTGTTTTAAATGTTGGAAATCAGTGTGCTCCTATTGGTCAATTAAATATTTTAATATAAGTGAACCTAGTGCTAGTTGTATGACCAAAATTGTAATATAAGGCAGGAACCAATAAATCAGAAATAATTCCCTACGATATCACAAGTTTTATTTTGCGCCATCCTTCTGATCACAACATGCTCAAGAGTTTCGGACGCCAATATTCTTTCAAGTGGACCTGTAATGCCATTGTGCCAGTATAGACCAGGTTCCACCACTTCAATGTGTACTTCCCTCGGGGTTTTAAGTATTGTTCTCGGATCATTGGGCAAAGTATCCGGGTATCTATCATTCAATATTGTTAATAAGTCTTTTAAAGCACTTTGAGGTATGTTTTTAACAAGAGCCCATTCTCTTATTTTATCTTTTAAAATTATATTTTTCGTGTATTCGGTACAAATTTCTTCGTCATCAGTAGAACTATCATCTAAAAATATTAAAGTGACACGTTTATACCTAATTCGAGATACAGATTCTGTAAACTTATATAATTTGAACAATTGTAACGAAATACTAAAAACACCTAAATAAACAATATTCCTTACACAGAAAACCTACTTAAAAATTAAAACCACCAAAAAGTAAGAAATAATGCCTCTAATACTGCATTCACACCAAATAATGTAAGCACTACTTTTTGGTGGTTTTTTTTGAAGTTGCTTTATTTTTTTTATAAAAATATTTTTATTTAACTCTTTTTAGTTCATCATGCAGGCAATGCACCAGCTTCAAAAGAAAACTCCCAAATCCCTATAGGTGTGCCTATAATATTTGAGGAGTTTCCTTGATTTCTCCAGGATCCCATCATCAGATCCTGGCCAACCTTTCAAACACAAAATGAATTTTTGAAATCGGTCAAGCCGTCTTCGAGTAATCGAGTAACATACATAAAAAAAAACATTCCGACGAATTGAGAACCTCCTCCTTTTTAAATAACTGATTATTTTATTTTAGATATACATATTTTAAATAATAAGTTATTTTATTTTATATATATTTATAGAAAGTAGTACCATCTGATAACACTTCTGCAAAATAATTTTCATTTTCAAATCTTAAATGTACTACGGAACCACTTGATGGAACTTCTTGACTAGTGCTTGGCTCACACACAACTACCGATTGTTCTGTATTTTGAGTATCAAGAGTATCAATGTTTGGAACCCGTTTTTTATTACTTAAACCAGATATAAAGTTTGAATATTCCGTTTTTATCTTTCTCTTTACTCCACCTGTTCTCTTAGTCTTTTTCCACTGTTTATTCATGACAACAACGTGACACGTGCGACATGAAAATAATCATACTACTCATTGTTTTATGGCCAAATTATGACCTATAGTAATAAAATTACATTTTTATTTATCTAAATAGTGATGAAAGCTTTAAAGTAACAATAAAATAAGAAGATAACAGAGCTAAAACTTTAGTAAATGTTTGGCTAATGCTTAGCTGTAAATAAACATAAGAAAAGATCATAATAATGCGTTTAATCTTAAAAATGTGTTTATAAATCTAAGTTCACTATAAAATACGTCGACAACGTTTATTTAATGTATTAGGTTTTCTTATTTACTAATATAAGGTCTTAACCTTTGTGTTAGTGTAAATGCTGTTTTAGGTGCTGTATATTAAAAGTAATTAATGTTTTAGTATGATTATAAGCCAATTAACTTTATTTTTTAGACCATAGAATAGCTTCATGCATTGTAAATTTTACCACATTCTACTCAAAAGCATTTAAACTAAGTCAAAACTGATTTAAAGTGACAGTCTAACTTTAAAACGTAAATAAGTCTTTAATTCAGTGATTATACAGATTACGTGTTACTTGGGCATTTTCTATTATGGTTATCAATGATAATTAGAATTGCGTTTATTTTTCGAGGATCTATATGGCTAGGCCCACGTTTCACACACAAAACTTACCATAGTAATTGCTTACCAAAAAAAACTGTAGTACATAATTAATAAGAAACCAAAGTAATCTATACGCATCACTCAGCAGTGACCTTGAGGGCAGTGAATGTTGAAAACTCAATTTATATTGGTAGTTTATACGTTGCGTGTCTGAGAGCTATCGTTATCAAGAGGCGGCTTTATGGCTTCTGAATCTGATGACCTGCGTTGGCGAGTTGGCGTGGTCTGATTTACTTGATGGATTGTTGTCGTCACTTCTTTTTGTGGATGTCTGGTACAAAAGTGACTAGTTCCTTAATAGATACCGTCACCTTGAATTGTGTTGTTAATGTAGGTAGGTGTGAGGTGTTTTTTAAACCTATAATATTTTGTAAGGCCGTTGTCGAATGTCTATTACGTAGACAATTGGCAACAATTCGATACTTACATCTGTTGAAAATCGAGCTTCGTTTGAAAACTTTGTCGTTTATAACTGCCAAATGCCTGCTTTCCTGTAACACTAAGCAATACCAAAATCAGGTAGTGAAATCTCGAAATATTATGAGAAAAAGAACCCAAACCTATCCCAGGCGGAATACTATATTTTCGCTCGCGTCGCTCGAATAACATGTAAGTAGTACTTACATCTTAAACATACCCAATTCAATATAAGTTGACAGATTTACCTACTGCGATGCTCATTTCTGAAGTAATTAGCTAAAAGAACCGATTCGAGGTAGGTTGCCAAAATTTTTGAGCTCGCTTCGCTCGCTCTTGCATTCTTTTCTTTCTGGAATGATCGCGTAAGTACGGGAAGAACAAGTGCCTTACGGCGTCGCTATGGGTCTTTTTTACACCCATAGGCTCTTGGGCTAGGTTTCAGTTTCACACACATCAAATCAAATCAAATTTATTCGTAAATGTAGGTTTCATTACAATAAGATGATAGACAGAAATAGTTAGTTCGCTACATTTTACCCGAGAGCATACAAATCATAATAGAGTTTGGTATGTCAAAACAATAGACACAGAATTTTTAAATTAAATAACACAATTACATATTAATAACACACAATTCCTTACGTACTAACACACACAATTATTAAAGTAAAAAAATAAATAAATAAAAAATAATCATAATCAAAATGTCTTGTCCTCCATAAACTCAGCTGTGGAGTAGTAGCTTTTATTAATTAAAAATTGTTTTAATTTCTTTTTAAACATATTACTATTAAGGTTCTTTAAATGTCGTGGAATTTTATTGAAAATAATTGGAGCCATTCTATAAAAGCTTTTGCTGAGGAGTGCTGTTTTACTGCGATCTACACAAAGAATGTTCGATTCCCTTTTTCTCAACCGTGGATCGGCTGGGGCTTTAACTTCGAAAAGCTGTGGGTTTGTCTTAACGAACACTGCCACCTCAAAGATGTATAATGACGGCAATGTAAGAAGTTTCAACGATTTAAAATCTATATACAGGGTGTAACGGAAAGGGTATATACATCCTTAAGGGTGTGCTACAGACCATCAAACTGAACATGTTTCTCCACAAACAAACATCATAATAATGAAAAAATTATCTGCTACCCCATATAAAATTTCAATACCTATTCGACCAAATGTATGGGGCAGCTGATATTTTTTTCGCTATGACGATGTTGGTCCGATGGAGAATCATGTTCAGTTTGATGGTCTGTAGCACACCCTTAAGTATGTATATACCCTTTCCGTTACACCCTGTATATATAAAAGAAAGTCGTGTTAGTTACTTCGCTTATAACTCAAGAACGGCTGAACCGATTTAGCTGAAAATTGGCAGGGAGGTAGTTTAGAGCCAGGAGAAGGACATAGGATACTTTTTTTTTTTTTTTTTTTTTTTTTTAGGTAGGTAGTAGGTAGTAGGTAGGTAGTAGGTAGGTAGTAGGTAGGTAGGGTAGGGTAGGTAGGGTAGGGTTGGGTAGGGTAGGGTTGGGTTGGGCAGGGTAGGGTAGGGTAGGGTAGGTAGGTAGTAGGTAGGTAGGGTAGGGTAGGTAGGGTTGGGTAGGATAGGGTAGGGTTGGGTAGGGTAGGGTTGGGTTGGGTAGGGTAGAGTAGGGTAGAGTAGGGTAGGGTAGGGTAGAGTAGGGTAGAGTAGGGTAGGTAGGTAGGGTAAAGTAGGGTAGGTAGGGTATGGTACGGTAGGGTAGGTAGGTAGGTAGTAGGTAGTAGGTAGGTAGGGTAGGGTAGGTAGGGTAGGGTTGGGTAGGGTAGGGTTGGGTTGGGTAGGGTAGGGTAGGTAGGTAGTAGGTAGGTAGGGTAGGGTAGGTAGGGTTGGGTAGGGTAGGGTAGGTAGGGTTGGGTAGGGTAGGGTAGGTAGGGTTGGGTAGGGTAGGGTAGGTAGGTAGGAAAAGTGCATTGCTTTAACTTTTGACAGAACGAAGTCTGTCCGGGCAGCTAGTATTACATATTTTCTAGTTCTGTTTATACAGGGTTATTGGTAAAACACCAACAACCTCTTAAGAGGTCGTTGTACTCATCATTATGAACAACATTTACCATGGGACCAAACCTGAAATCGCGAAAAAAAAAAAAAGCTATTCCGTACTTTAGGATCACATTTCTCGTCAAAATGTAGGGAACAGCTGATTTTTTTTTCACGATTTCGGGTTTGGTCTAGTTGTTCATAATGATGAGTAGAATGACCTCTTAAGAGGTTGTTGGTGTTTTACCAATAACCCTGTATAAACATTCTATTTTATAGCTACTTACGATATTATTACTCAGGCGTGCGTTATCTCCTTTGTTTACATTTATTTAATGCACTGTAATGGATTTATGAAACACGATTACATCATAGTTATCATAACATTAAGTAAGCTACTTACTTAATTTATTAAGTACGTAGTAAGTGCATTTTTAATTAAAGATTTTCAATCGCGTAGGTGCCTAAGTAAGTACTTAGGCACCTACGCGATTGAAAATCTTGATATTCAAATCAAGTGATTTGAATATCAAATGACTTGCTGGTGTCTTAATGGGGCATTATAAAATACTTGTCATGAACCAAAGGGAACATAATTATTATTTATGTAACTGAGCAGACTGAAAATAAAATAAACTCAAGCAAATGGCAGCTTTTTAGGGTTCCGTACCCAAAGGGTCAAACGTAAAACTTCGCTGCCTGTCCGTCCGTCTGTCACCAGGCTGTATCTCATGAACCGTGATAGTTAGCCAGTTGAAATTTCTACAGATTATGCTGTTGCCGCTATAACAGCAAATACTAACAACAGAATAAAATAAATATTTAAGGGGGCTCCTATACAAAAAAGTGATTTTTTTGCTCGTATTAATAAATGATACGGAACCCTTCGTGCACGAGTCCGACTCGCAATTGGCCGGTTTTTCTATCTATTTTTAGCCACACAATATAGACGTACGTAAATAAACCTAATCTGCATTTCCGATCTCAATTTGCCTGGCGCCCTTGTAGTTACAAATATAGCAAACTCAATACTTCGCTATGTGAATGTGTTTTCACTTCAGTAGCTCAAACATGTAGGTTTTGCTGCCTGAAATCAGTGAGCAAAATGCGATTTTGCTCACTGAGTGAGACAATGTAACTTTTTAATTATTTTTTTAGAAAGCCGCGAATATCTTATTCAGCCTTGGATTAATCATACAATTCGAAACATTTACACTCTATCTCTTTCCCGCCATTAGAAAGAGAGAGAGAGAGAGAGACAAAGACCAGCCGGACCAGCCCTTTCGAAGTTCCTATTTTGAATTCGACCTCAAAGACGTTCTAACTAAAGAAATTTTGCAAAAACATAATTATGTCTTTTAATGTAATTTATTGAATTTTTAACTTATTGTTGTATTTAAACGAAAATAAGTTTTTACTGCATATAAAACTAATACTTAACCTGTAAATATTTATTTCTAATTCAAATAATGTTACGTAATATATTTTGATTAATAAAATATCATGGGTGCTATTTCGGAACACGCCATAATTTAAATAAAAGAGCAGGAATAAAATTTCGTGGCTGGCGTAAAGAGTTGAATAAGTTAGAAAAATATTAAAATAATCGTAAAATATGAGTGAAACTAGCGACGAGAACAGTACCTCTACCTACAATGTTAATTATTTTGATTCACGATAAATAGTTATTTCAATCTATTCCTGTTTATTATTTTATCTCCTAAAGTGTTCTCGCTGCTGAAGTGAAAAGTTGTATGTGCTACACGAGACCAAAGTTATTTGCATCTCGTGTCTTTGAATCCCTCGCTGCACTCAGGATTCTAACCTAGAATCACTCGCTACGCTCATGATTCAAATATAGAATCCTTCGCTTACTCGGGATTCAAAATCAACACTCGCGGCAAAAACCAACTTTGCTCTCTTGTTGCACAAATAACTATTGTCAGTTCGATCCCAGGACCTTTCATAATTATGATCTCCGTATCAATGACTACTTAATTCATTATTGATAGATAACGGTTGCTAAGTAAAGCGAAGGACGTGAAAGATGGAGGCAGCACGAATAGAAAGTGATTAGGAATTCTGTCGGCTACTTCATTGTGTTGTAGACAAGTTTTGAAAAACTTATGGTCTACCTAAGTAAATGATCCTGAAATGTTTCGTGGTTTGTTGGATGATATCAGTACTCGACGTATGTTTTGTAAAATGGTTCGTGTGACCTAAATAATGGGTGTAAAAAGAAAGTTTTATAATTTACCGAACCATCTCAGTCTCATCATCAGTTTTATAATTTACGTATCATCATTCATCATTTCAGCCCATAAGACGTCCACTGCTGGACATAGGCCTCCCCCAATTTCGCCACATTTACATTTTGGGGGGTTTTGCCATAATCGCCATGCTTGGCAGGCGGGTTGGCGATCGCAGTACGTTTGTAACAAAAGCACAGAGAACGCTGATGCCCATTCTCTGGCAAATCCCTAAGTCGCCTCTTACGACACCCACGGGAAGATATGGGATAGTGCTATTCTTTACGTCCGACACCATACAGACATTATTAATAATAATTTTACTAAATAAAGTTTTAATAAAATGTTACCCTTACTATAATTAATTCTTAATAAACGAAGTACTTAGTCCTGTACTAAGACCCAAGAATTCATTGCCACATTAGAAGTATGAAAAATGGCTGCTATGCCGAACTCACTGACATTCTCATTAAAGCAAACCATTAGTTTAACGTTCGAGAGGCGATGATCGATTGCGTCGCAATATCGCTCATAAATCGATACGCTTCGATTTTACTCCATGGTGTAGGTACTTATAATAACCATCATGCATATTTGAGGGAACGATGAAAGTGGCTAATAAAATCGTTTATTTGTCGGTGGTTATTTGACCCTGTGTCTGCAGAGTTTCGCTTAACAAAGATGTCGTAGATATCAACATCTAACGTCTGCTGAGTATCGCTACCTAATTTAATTAAACCTTGTATATGGCTTATTTGTTTATGCTTAAAAACAAAAGAAGATCGTACTTCTTTCGTCCTGAATTTTGAATGTTTGATCATGCAACAGAAAAAGAACTTTATCTTTATAAATCATATAATTCTCTTGCCCTTATCCCAATTTATTTGGGGTCGGCACAGCATGTCTTCTTTTTCCATACTTCTCTATTACTTGTCATCTCATGAGATACCTCCTTTCTTGCCATATCATCCTTCACACAGTTCAACTTTATAAATCTCACTAACAAATTCACAAACTAAGAAATTCAACCATGCTGCATAATTGTTGTACAATTAATAACTAGGATAGAAGTTCTACAAGAAACCTTATTTACAGTCATTAATCAACAGGATGTTCACATATTATAGTGCTTTTGGCACTTGGTGTGGAGCTAGTTCACATATGGAGTACATCTGGGGCCTCGTTTTTTCCCTATCGCCTGGTTACTATAAAAAGCTTAGTAACAGGTCATTAGGTATTATTAAGTGCATCAGCCTTTTATAACAGTGCAATGAACTTGTAGAGATTAATACAATTTTAAACTTCATAATAGGTGATTCACAGCAGGTATTTCAACTAACTGTTTTCATCAATTACCGACATTATAATAATTTTGGCTAGAAGACTCATTGGTTTTTATTTGGCACTGTGTGAACTTAAAGTTTCTACATTACTGTATGATGGGATTTTGAAGTAGTTTGCAACAGTCTCAGTATAATCAACTGTTCGAGATTTTGTTTTGCTTCAGTCGGTAACTCTTTTTATTTGAGACGCGTAAGTACCTATGTAGGTACCAAAACAATCTAGTGACCACTTATTGGTTTTATCACGGAGCATATAATGATCAGTCCTACTCCATTTTTTTTTTTGTGAAGGCTGGCATCCTCCTCAGGTGGCCTACCATGACGTCTTCAAACATTATTGTTTTACTTCTTTTTCAGTGTGAGAAAGAGATAGCGCTAGGTATCCTGTATATCTCCGTCTCTTTCCCACACTGGAATAAGAGTAAAACAATACTGTTATAAGAGGTCATGGTACGCCAGCAGATCCTGAGCTCTCTTTTTGTGTTTTCATTTGAAGTTCAGTATACTGCGGTCCATGCCTCTCAAACCTTAATTATCTCGAAAATAAACTTTATAAAAAATAAACCAGAGACACTAACTTACTTACACCTTTTTCCATAACGGTACGCAAAAACTAACGGCATTTACGGTCCTTACATACTGCCTTTGCTACATCCACGTTCGTTTCCAGAGTCACTTGGAACAAAAGTTTCATTTCTATGTCCTACACCATTTTACGCACAGTGACATAGTGCACAAGTAAAGTGTTACTAATATATGTAGTTTTAAGGTTTTATTTACTAACACAAATTGAATTTTATCATGTGTATGTTATTCTGTAAGGTATATCCATGGGCCAAAGTTCCCCTAAAAATAAATGTATGTCCTTGTTCTTGTTTACTCCAAACAGCTGACAAAACAATGTCCCTATAACCCTCAGGTATTATGGGCAGAGCCGGTGACGCCGCTAGCTGAACATCCACCATGCCGGTACTACGCAACGCCGACCACCCCGCGCATGCGCTCTCCGACTCCGTCGCGGTCAGGTATACCGTGGCTGTGCTCGGCTCTTGGGCTGCTGAGGGAGGTAAATATCCACCAATAATAGAAAATAGATGATAGCCAGATGTAACAAAAATACTGTAGTGTACACTTATACACTACAAAAATGTTACACAGTCTTGCTAGTTCTATGGAAGGTCTTAATTTTTTGGGAAATTTTTCTTTAAAACATTACATGATAAAAACACGACATCACGCCTGTAATTCCTGAAGGGCAAGTAGGTGTACCTTTATACCTACATTTCACAAACCACAACCACATACATTATTCGGAAAAAATAAATCTACCGGTTCTTGCACCATCAAAAATGAATACCTACAGGATTTTTCATGCTTCAACGAACATAAATAATCGTCTCCTGTTCTATTTTTTTTTGTAATTAAAAAAAAAATATAACTTGCAAAAATAAAAAGTTTTTGGATCGGATTAGTTAAATGAAGTTCTAAATACACATATGGTAAGTACTTATGTGGAAAAGTGTAGACAGCAGTATGTGGAAATAGGTTGAAGGCAACATGGTCAGAAATATTCAGCATCGTGTACATTGGTGTAATGTAATGACATGATTATAATAAAACTCGCCGGGTATAGACTGATACTTTTATTATTTTCCTGTGTAGGTACTATTTCAAGGATACAGTTAACACACTCGCTTCTTCCAAAAAAAGTGAGCTCTCTCGGCCAAGTCGTCCTTTATAAACTACCCCTTCCCCCATAAAAATGACGGTTGGGCAGTGTTGCCCTTTCTCAAACATAAGAAAGAATTACTAAAATATTTAAAACCCTACACTCGACCGTCCTGACGACGTGTATGCCCTCATACACGCCTCTCGTGGTAACGAAAACACCCTACACTCTTGGCTGAGAGGACTCATGATGAAAAAAATATATATTGTTACAATTAGGCTACATCCTTAAAACTACACTTTAAACCCTAAATTAAAAAAAGACAATCATACAAACTTAGAACTGAACTGATCATTATTTGGTTACAACAGTTATCATCAAATATTATTTGATTCAACTAACATTAATACAGTTATTTATGTAATATTAATACATTTATGAAATCCATAGCACTACCAAGATTGAATATAAGTTATACAATTACTATAATAATACACTTAATATACTATCAGTTTTCCACAAAAATAACGATTTCAACAATTTTGGCGTACCAATCGATTCTCGCCAAAATACCTGGATCAAAAGGACTAGTTTCATTTTCGGATCATGAACTACTTATCAATCATCCATAACTTAATTTTAGTGCGAACCAATCAATTCTCGCTACTGACTTGGTGTACTCTATCAGGTTGTGAACCAATCAATTCTCACACCTGATCAAAGACTCCAGGATAATAGGCAAACCAATCAATTCTTGCCTCCAACTGTGTAATGACCGATGACGTGAACCAATCAATTCTCACGTCAGGTCTCCAATTCTGTAGTAACCGATAACGTGAACCAATCAATTCTCACGCTCGGTCTGAAACAATAATATTATACATTCTGTAATAATTGTCCTATAAAATCTTTAATTAATGACTACCTATGCATCACTATGCTCGCTATCATCACTGGATTCGCTAGAATCAGATTTATTTAATTGTAACGCCGCTACATGTACCCACGGCAGCATTCGATCAGCTGCTACCGTGGTAGTGCGTTTATTTGTACTTTTACTGAAACCTGGAATCGACGCTATCTTATATCTATCTTGGCCTAAAACTTTAGTGACTCTGAATGGCCCTATATAGGATGGAAGAAGTTTCTAACTCTTTCCATCATTATTGAAAGTAACTTTAGTAATCTTGACTAAATCTCCCTTGTTGTATATCTTAGCCGGGCGTCTGTTCTGATCGTAACGTAGCTTCTGCTTTGCTTGTTCAGTGTCTATTCTTTCTTTAACTTCATTTCGGATGATGGTCACATCTATATTTTCTCTAGTCGCGTCTGCTATCTCATTTAAATGAGGATTGATTTCACTCTTCATGAACGTACCGAACATGACTTCGGATGGTCTCCTAGCGGTCGTCTTTTGGACAGTGTTATTCAGTCCCCATTGTATTTTACCTAACTGGTTGTCCCAATCCCTCTCGTCATGTCTTATGTTTTGGGCTTTCAATGAATTTAGGATTGTCCGGTTATATCGTTCTACCTGGCCGTTTGATTTGGGACTCGCGACAGCATTCAAGATGTGTTTTACACCTTTATCATAACAGTATCTTTTAAATAAGTTAGACGTGTAGCAACTGCCACGATCACTGATCAAACGGTCAGGCATTCTAAATGTATAGAAAATGTCATCTAGGGCACGAATCACATTTTGTGTATTCGTGTTTCGGACTGGCTTTATAAACACAAACTTAGTAAACGAGTCTACCACTACTAGAAGATAAGAGTATCCTCGTTTAGATCTGACAAAGGGGCCCAGGTGGTCAATATGCAGGGTGTGGAATGGTGACTCAACTTTTTCGATTGGATGTAACAAGCCTTCGTTTCTACTTGTGGACTTCTTAGCGTAAGCACAATCAATACAGGCGGACACATATTTTTTGATAAATCGTGACATTTTTGGAAACCAATAATTACTTTTAATCCTTTCCAAAGTTTTTTCTAATCCTAGATGACCAATATCGTCGTGATTCATCCTGCATATTTGCCACCTCGCCCCCTTTGGGACTGCCCAGCGAAGATTATCCTTTTCACCGTTAACATACCTATATAACTTGTTATCTCTAACTACATAATTGTCTTTGATATATTGGAGATTTTTGGGATCTAAATCCTTTTCTAAAATTTGTTTAATACGTTCTAACTCAGAGTCCCCTAGCTGAAGGGTATGTAACCAGTCTTCGTCGCTTATAACCATAACTTGAGCACACAGAGTAGAGGAATCAGTCATAGGATCATTCGAGATAGGATTGCGAGATAACGCATCTACATGGGACATTTTAGTGCCTGATCGATATTCAATTGAACAATTAAATTCTTGCAGCAAAAGCCACCATCGCGCTATCCTAGGTATGAGATCGCGTTTCATGAAAGTGGAACGAAGGGCACTACAATCTGTGACTATTTTGAATTCCTTACCTAATAAATAGACTCTAAATTTCTCTAATGAACGAATAACTGCTAGCGTTTCTAGTTCATACGAGTGATAATGTTTTTCTTCCGGTGACGTTCGCCTACTACAATAAGCAATTGGCCGAAGAAATGTACTATCCCTACACCGCTGCAAGAGTATGCCTCCAACACCATCTTTGCTGGCATCAGTATGCAATTCAGTCTCTGCGTCGTGGTCATAAATAGCTAAAACGGGTCTGTCTATTAATTGTGATTTAAGCATTTGGAATGAATCTTCTTGTTCTTGGCCCCACACCCATGGGGAGTCTTTTTTTAATAATTGCATAATTGGTGACGCTAATTGAGCAAAATTTTTGATAAATTTTCTAAAATAACTACCAAGCCCAAGGAATTGCCTAACACCGTGAATGTTTACTGGTCGTGGGAAATTCATAACCGATTGAATTTTCTTTTCACCTGGCCGAATTCCTGACGAGCTAATTTCATAGCCTAGATAATCAATATTATCGTGCAAAAAATTACATTTCGACAAGTTTAGCGTAAGATGTGCATTTTCCATCAGTTTCAGAATTTGTTCGAGCCTATTAAGACATTCAGTAGCATTTTTACCAAAAACAAGCACGTCATCCATGTATGCTGTAGCATGAGTGAATCGAGCCGAACCTAAGACCTTATTAATCATTCTCTGAAAAATTGCTGGTGCGTTTGCCAAACCAAATGGCATACGGTTGAACTCGTACAAACCATCTGGAGTGACAAACGCAGTTAGATGTTTGCATGATTCCGAGATTGGCACCTGATAATAGCCAGATGCCAAATCAAGTGTTATAAAACACGCTTGACCAGACAATCTTGCTATCTCATCGTCTATAATCGGCATCGGGTACCTTTCCTTTATTGTTACAGAGTTCAACATTCTATAATCAATGCACATTCGAAAACTGCCATCTTTCTTACGAACTAATATAATCGGACTTGCGTACTCTGATACCGATTCTCTAACGATCCCTGCTTCCAACATTTCACCTAACATAGATTGCACTTTCTCACGTTCATGATGTGATAATCTGTAAGGGCGATAGACAATAGGACGTTGACTATTCAATTCAATTTTCATCTGCGTAACATCAGTACAACCCAAATTCTTCAAATTTGAGGCGAAACAATGTTTATATTGTTTAAGTATGTTCATAAGCCTTTGTCTATCGTCCTTTGATACAAAATCCCCTATGCGTACGTCTTTCTCCTGAAAGTCGTGTTCGCTTTTATCTTGAATACCTGCAGTCTCTGCAATTCCTGGAGATTGTATCACTATCCTCTGGACAAAATCTACTTTTTCTCCCCTACTAGCGACAAATTCTTTTCGTAATCTACAGGGAATAGAGAATGGATATACAAGAATGTCTAAATTCCCACGCTGGACTTGGTAAACACCACCATACACAACAACCTCTCGATTTGGGCCACCTACGATTTTGTTGCTCAGCATTAAACAGCCACTAAATTCGGAACCTACGCAAGCCCTAACAGACGCAGGTCCATGAAGTTCGATATCAGCAGCGATCCTAACTTCAGCAAGTTGGGTGTTATCGTGATAAACCATTGGGATTTCAGTATGCAACTTATGAAATTGCAACGTATGGGAATTTTTGAAGACAAGAATATGTGGTTGCTCCGTGTATGACTGACCAATCAATATAGGCTTTTCTAATAAATTATCTTGGACAACTCTAGAAACTACCCTCGCATCCACTCCGTCTACCACTATATCTAGCAACATATTACCTAACGATTGGACCATCTCATTCCCAAATCCTTTCATAACTGACGGGACCTGATCATGCACCAGATTAAGACTCGAAATTAATGACTCTCTAACCAACGTCACTTCGCTACCGAAATCAATAAATGCTTCGACAGTCTTGCCATTCACTGTAACTAGTTTTATGAATTTTGAGTTTGAACTGGAGCTTGAAATACACATTGTTTTAGATGGTGCCTCAGTTCTATTTGCTATATTATTGGATTGTGAACAATTATCGACCTTGTGTCCGATTTTGTTGCATTTATTGCATTTGATTAGTGGCTTCGGACATTGTAAGTAAGGGTGACCTCGTTCCTTACAATTATAGCAGAGTACGAAACTCTTAGACCGATTGGATTTATTTTGATTAGTTTTAGAGTTGGATTGGTTAGAACTATTTTTACCAAAGCTACGATCAGTTTGGCTTTCTTTGTTGCTCATTAAAAATTGTAGAAGCTGATCAGGTTGAGAGCAACAGAGCGCCAAAGCACTCGACTTCATAGTCCTATCAGAGATACCGTGGATAATACAATCTACTGCGCGTTTACCCGAAATGTCACACTGAGTTAACAACGCAAGCTTTTCATAATAATATATTTCAATTGGTTCGCCAAATTTACTTTTGCTCTTAAGCATATCCTCCAGGATTTGGCCATAGTTTTGCTCGCAAGGAAAAGCACTAATTAATTTATCTTGCCATTCTTTCCAAGTATGCAAAATTGTGTTTAAACCCTCATACCAAACTTTGGCCAAACCCTGAAGTTTCTGCATTGCAAAATGTGCCGTAGTCATATCATCCCATCCGTACACAGTAGCGCATTCATTTACTTTACGCAGCCAAATGTCAATACGCTGGTTTTTCGCTGAAGGGTCAAAATTAGGGAGAATATTTTTATGATCAATATTCTTCGAAATTGATGCACTTGACTGAGATGCAATACCATGTTTAATAGAATGCACCAAGTTTATAACATCTTTGACGGTAAAAGAAGGGGTACGTGACCTTTTATCCTGTGTTGCGTATCGTTGCTCTGCTCGCGTGAACCTCGTCTCCGCTTGGCTCTCTTACTTTGATGCTCACGTTGACGCGAACGATTCGGGCTGCCGCTGTGCTGCCGGCTCTTGGAGCGATGGCGGCTCACACTCCTCATGTAGCTTCCACCAGATCGATTCCCATGCGCCTCTGTTATCTTCTCACGTTCTCTGAGTAGGTCCTGTTCGAGAACACGTAGTCGCTTTCGTTCTTGCTCTAACTCAAGCTCTTTATCACGAAGACTTTGCATCCGTGACTTGCTCCGACTTAGAGTGTCACCGCAGCGTGCGCCGGAACTATCATGTCGATGCTGCGACGGGCACCTTACTGGAGTTAGCAGGCGCCGTCGACTCTCTTTGCGACCACAAGGAGAAGCCCCCAACGACCGGGCATTGCCGCAGTCTTTTTCCATTGTGAAACTGGAATAGACCACATTTACGGACATAAATGTTCGAAGAGACAAACTGCATAACGTAAAACAGTGCCACAACACCCAGCTGTCTGTCCGCCCTATCAGAGTGCCCCAATCAAGTATTAGCACACAAGTACCCAGACCAAATTTTAGCAAACTATGCCCTTAGTAAAGGCTGTTCCTAAATCGAATATTGAAAGTAACCTTCAATGAACGGCTTTATTATTAGGGTGTGCCCTTACCAAATAAAACTGCAACTGAAGGTTACGGCAGGAGCATGTTACCACTGCGGCCGGTGACCCAGCCAAGTGGCAACAATCCCTGTTCAATTCTAACCTATTTTAAAGAAACAGCACAACCTCATTTCGCAGTCGTATTATCGGGGAGTGCCCCAACCGAATAAAACTGCGACCTGAAGTTGCCTCAAATGCATGCTACCAATATCAAGGAGTGCCCTGACCAATCGGTAACAAACATACTTTCATTTCTAGCCTAAATAAAAAGGATTCAAACTAATCGTGACCTCATTTTGCAATCGTATTATCGGGGGGTACCCCGACCAAATAAAATCACACCATAAGGCCACAAATGTTAGAAATCTAATTAGCTTTGTCACATTATCACGGAATACCCAACCAAATGTGACAAATACCTTCAGGTTAGCACACGTTAATTTAAAAAATACAAAATTATCATAACCTTATTTTGCAATCCTATTATCAGGGAGTACCCTGACCAAATAAAATCACACCACAAGGTTATAGAACATGTTGGAATCCCAGTCTTCATTGTCTTATTATCGAGGAGTGCCCCGACCAAATAGGACAGCGAGCTTAAGGCTACCACATGTTAATTTTAGCAAAGAGAATTTAGAATAAATTTACCTTTCGAATCACACTTCTGAAGTATAATAAAACTCGCCGGGTATAGACTGATACTTTTATTATTTTCCTGTGTAGGTACTATTTCAAGGATACAGTTAACACACTCGCTTCTTCCAAAAAAAGTGAGCTCTCTCGGCCAAGTCGTCCTTTATAAACTACCCCTTCCCCCATAAAAATGACGGTTGGGCAGTGTTGCCCTTTCTCAAACATAAGAAAGAATTACTAAAATATTTAAAACCCTACATGATGCTGAATATTTATGATATAAGTCGTAATTTCTGTGATAAAATCTAACAAATCTAATCAACGCTGTATTTTTTTTAATAAACTGTAAATTTTCCTTGTTTCCTGCTCTAAATACTGGCAAATATCGCTAAAAACACAAACATAACGCCTTATTGTGGTCTCTGTATGATAATAGCCTTAAAGGTACTAAACCGGATGCTGCCATCCGGCCTTATAATTAAATCCTATGCCCGCACATTGACAGCCCGTTTCCAGAGACGATAAAAGTATTTAGTTTCGTTAATCCTTTTTGCTTTCCTTGCTTTCGTCAGTTGCCATCGTCACGGGATGTCTGGAGTGAGGTGTATAGCGTGTATTTGTAGTATCCCCGGCGTTTTCGTCTGCAGGGAAAAATGTTATTAAATTTTTGCATAAGAACCGTGTATTTCTCAGTACCAGGAGAGACCGTGAATTTGTGTAATATTTAGTCCGACATAACAACCGCTTTTTCTAAACCAGCGTTTCCCAATTAGTGGGTCGCGACCCGGAACCGGGCCATCAAAAAAAAAAAATACCGGGTCGCAGCATTCAAATCAAATCATTTATTTCTTTGCAAACATAGGTTATAGGTACATAGATGTTCGATTACAATAAGCTCCTCCATATTTTACCGTCACATGGGCATGCAAATATTAGGTTTGTAATTTAAAATAAGTGGCATGTCAATGAATTACAAAAAAGATAATAAAATAAAAATGTCATTTGAATTAGACTAAAAAAATAAAAATGTCATTGGAATTACAATAAAAGAGAAAATGTCATTAGAATTACAATAAAATAAAAAATATCATTGGAATTACAATAAAAAATGACAACCTGGACAAAGTTACAAAAAAAAAAAAAGACTACTTTGAATAATGTCAGACGGAATAAAATGATGCCAACTAGAATAACGGTATGTCAATTTGAGTAACAGTAGGTATATTATAATTCAGCCAATAACAGAAGGTTTATAGCGTAACAGTAAGTATATCAATCAGTCAGTGAATCATCATTAAGAAAGTCGTCAATTAAGTAATAGCTTTTCATAATTAAAATGTCAGTTAGCGCCCTTTTAAATTTAAATAAAGTAAGTTTTTTTAAAACATTAGGTACTCTATTATATATGCGTGGGGCAATACCAAAAAAACTTTTTTGCATTAGTGCGGTTTTACACTTCGCTTGACATAATTTATTGACGTACTGTGTCCGTATTGGATTTTTTCTGACCTCTGATAGTGTTTGAAATAAATGTGGATTACGTTTCACAAACAAAGCCGTTTCTAATATAAATAAAGAGGGTAAAGTTAAAATTTTCAATGATTTAAAATATGGAACACAGCTATCAGTTGTCTTAAGACCGCACATTGACCTGATGCATCGCTTTTGCATTCTAAATACCAGTTCCTTATCGGTAGACTGCCCCCAGAAAATAATGCCATACCGCAAAACAGAGGCAACCAGTCCATGGTACGCTGATAAAAGAGCTTGACGGCTGACTTTTTTCGAAAGCTGATGGAGGGCATACGCGGATTTGCTTAGCTTTTTGCACACTACTTCAATATGAGGCTTCCAAGTGAGTTTGCTGTCAATCACTATACCTAAAAACTTTGCTTGACTTTTTTCCTCTATATTATAGCCTTGGTAAGCAACACAGACACTCGGGTTTTCACTACGTTGATGAAATTGCATTATTTTCGTCTTACTTAGGTTAATTACTAAATTATTATTACTTAACCAGTTTATAATGTCATGCAAACAGGTATTTATGTCATGCTCATAAGTATTAAGATTTTTACACTCAATCACAGCTGTACTGTCATCCGCAAAGAGAACCATTTTGTTTTTTGTTACTTGAGGGAGATCGTTAATATATATTAAAAAAAGTGGCGGCCCCAGTACGCTACCCTGTGGAACACCATATTTTACATGCCTTGGTTTCGATGTATAAATGGTTTCAATTTTAGTCTTCGGACAAATTCTAGAAATTTCTGTGTATTGCAGTCTATTACATAGGTACGATTCCAGTAATTGAAGGACATTCCCTCTTATACCATAACTATGTAGCTTGTGTAACAGAACTTTATGGTCCACATAGTCGAAAGCCTTGGTCATGTCAGTATAAATAGCACATACTGGATTTGTCTTATCTACAGATGACATGACGTTTGTTAATAGGTCGAACAGTGCCATATTAATTGTAGTATTCTTACGGAATCCCTTTTGTTCTTGACAAAATAATTTATATTTCTCAAAATAAGCATAAAGAGAATTATAGATAACTTTCTCAAAAATTTTGGAAAAAATAGGAATTTTCGCTATGGGTCTATAATTTTTTAAATCTGTTATGTCATCTTTTTTGTATAAGGGTTTTATTACAACTTTTTTGAGCTTGTTTGGGAATATTCCATTAGCAATACACAAGTTAATTATATGCGCTAATGGAGGCGCTATTAATTCTTTGGTGAACTTTATGACTTTTGTAGAAACGCCATCGTATCCAACAGTGTTTGTGTTTTTTAGGTTAGATATTATTTTTATAATGTCATCAGTTGTTACAGGTTGCATGAACAGGGAATTTAATGTCGTATTGTTTAAATTAATATTATTTAACGTGATGTCAGATTTAGTATTATTTTCAATTTCGTCAATAAAATAATTGTTAAATTCGTTTGCAATGTCTGTGGGGTGTGTAAACGACAGATTTCCTCTATTTACGCACATGACTGACTCCTGTGGCAGACATAGTTTGGTTTTATTTATTATTTGCCAGGTAGCCTTCGATTTGTTTTCAGCGGTGTTTATAAAATGATTATTTTGTGCTCTTTGTGTTAGCTTGATAATTTTTCTATAAAGTTTCGTATAATTTTTAAGAACTTTTTTATTAAGTGAGTCGGGATTTAACCTATATTTCCAAAGCAACTGCCTTTGGTTTTTACTACATGTTTTTATTCCTCGAGATATCCATTTCGTTTCCCTATTTGTTTTGATGATAACAATTTTTTCCGGAAAACATAATCTATAAAAAAGAGAAAAATCATCCATGAAATTATCAAAAGCTTTGTTGGCGTCTTGTTCATCAAACACTTGTACAAAAGATAAACAGCTTAGATGTTTTCCAAAAGTTACTAAATTATCCATGCTTATGTCCTGCTTTTTAGTTTTCCAATACTGTAGTTTACAGGTTTTTTTAATAGGTATTTTTAGTATTTGAGATGTGTGATCCGAAAGGACCAGATCTACAACTTTAGCTTCACAGTCTTTTCTGTAGTTGTGGGCAAAATTATCAATACAGGTTTGACTACTTTCCCTTGTGGGAGTATAAAGAGCTAGTTTTAAATTGTACTTCATGAGAAAAAATTCAAATTCTAATGTAGCCTTGTTTCTTCTCAAAACATCTATATTAAAATCTCCACACAAGACAACTTTTTTATTTGATGAAAAACATACTTTAGTTAATATGTAATCTAATTTTTCATAAAATATTTCGTAATTAGGCTTAGGAATTCTATATATACAAATAATAATAATTTTATGAGCTATTACCTCCACAGCACAGCATTCAAAAATTCCCGAAACGGATTGTTTTGATATGTCCGGTATTTCTTTGAACTGCAATCCCACTCTTACGAAAATACACGCTCCTCCTCTCTTTGTATTTCTAGAGAAGAAAGCAGCTGGACAGAAATTAGGAATGTGTAATAAATCCTCATAACCAGTTTGTATGAAGTGCTCCGTGATACAAATAACATCAATTATAGTTCCTCTGTCCGACAATTCCACTAGCTTTACCGTCAGACTATCTGCTTTATTCATCAGCCCTGCTATATTCTGATGTAAAATGGTAAGGTGTTTAAAGAAAAAACTGAGTATTTACTTCTTGTGAATTTGTGGACAAACTATTTTGATTTTGAGGGAGGCAGTTAACTTCTGAGTGCGTAGTAGTTAGGTTGCTCAAGCCAACTATAAGGTCTCGCAAATCCAATACAATAGTCTCCAAACCACAGTTATTCAAAGTTCCATTTGTTTTACTATAGGTTTCGTAAGCATACGACAGATTAAGATTTGAGTCTAGTAGGTATGCATAATTACATGTATTTATATCTAAATAAAGAAGGTTATTAAACGTTTCTATACGGCTGTTAAACATTATGTTGGAATCTGTCATACATTTAAAGGTCGGTAAACAAATTATAAAGTTTGTGTGATCCAATGGTAATAACTTTTCTCTCACAAACATGACAAGTTGTAAATAGTTATGCGTTTTTCTAAAGTCTTCTTCGCCAATATAAATAACACAATAGTCCGAGTGCGTAAAGTTTTGTACTTTTCCTTCAATTTCGTCAAGAATTTGCCACAATCCACACGTAGGTTTACGATAGTGACAGATTTCAAAGTTACACAGATTAGTTCTTTCAGCTATTGTATAAAGTCTGTTTGACGTTTCACTGCTTATTAGGCATATTTTGTGTTTCGTGGACGGATGCTTAGGCTTGACAGCTGCTCTGGTTTGTTTGTTTATAGTTTTGCTAGTTGGGCTTACGTTGTTGCTAACGCTTATAATTGGTTGCACTACTGTGTTCGTCGGTAAAGAGTCGTCGTTTTAGTCGGGGTGGTCTGAGTTTGTTTAGTCTTCGTGTTTTTTTTAGGTGTCATTAGTGTGGTCTTCGCTTTATGTTTCCCTGGACTGTTGACAATTTTTTTGTACATGTCATTTTTCTTATTAAATTCCTCGTTTAATTTCTTCAATTGGCTGTTTTCTAATGATAAAATCTCGATTTCTCTATGAGCACTAGTAAGTTGAGTTGTAAGCTTGGCTACCTCATCTTTTAATATTTTTAATTGCGGAACGTCTTCGTCTTCAGATATATCAGGTAGACTACTTGTCGTGCAGTTCAAAGTTTGTGAAATAATATCGTTTTCGTCATCATTTGGTTCCGATCGTGTTCGTGTTCGCCGGAAAGTTATATTCTCCAAGAAATTCATTTTTTAAATGGAAATTAACTTACAAAAACAATTGTTTGTATGTGGACTCGAACGCGCGTCTCGGAGATTCTTACGCTTGAGACTCACGGTTGTGCCACTAGGTCAGACGGAACTTAGTAAAAATTTCGAAATAGCAGTGTTATTGAGGCTGTTGTTGTTCGTATTCGTTATTGGTATCGTGTGTAATTTTCCTTTAGAGTCAATAGATGTCTCTAAACACAATTACAATTCAACATTCGTTATAAATCTGCTGTGGCAACATTGTTTAGAGATTGGTAACAATTATCTTGGTTCTTGAAATATGACTTAAGATGGCGTTGTAGTCAGTCCGTTTCAAATAAAAAACGACTTCTTATTTGTTATTTATGTCTAAATCCCTTAAATCCGTGTATTTTTAAAAGTTGCTCAAGTCGACGTCCGAACTATTGGGTCAAATTGTCATGACATGTTATAATATACATAAACAAACTTACGAACGTCCAGTTTCGTAAATGTCCAAGTCATTGTATGGGTCAACTATTTTCACTATTAAATTAGTTGTTTGTGCACTTTATCCATTTATAACACTGTCACAGTTGGTTTATATGACTAGCTTCACTTTGATGTGCATTACACAGTCCGTACTTGAATATAACTATTTTTTAAAGTTTTAATTATAGGAGCACGAATCACTGCTATGTTTACTTGCCAGCGCCACCTAGCATTCCTGCCTTGTTTTAAAAAAATATTAATTTATTTATTAAAACTTAATGCACACTTGTCTTGGGCATTTTCTACCAGACCACCTGAGAAAAAAATGCTCCATTCGCACAAAATAGGCGATACCGATGTATTTTACTGAACATAATCAGCGAGGGAAGAGGTTTTAAAGTATTGAGAGTCACACTGCCAGTGTGACATTTACCGGGCCATGGCAGAATAATGTTTGAGAAACACTGTTCTAAACGAAGTGCCGGCTTCTCTGTTACCGATCATAATAATCGAGATATCTTCAAAGTTCGAATCAAAAAAGATCTAGGCCGCGTCATCACTTCACATCAGGCGAGTTGCGGCCAAACGCAAGCATAAAAAAGCATAAAAAAGTGCAAGCATAAAATTATCCCACAAAATGGGCGGTTTCCCTAACGTATTTGATCTTCCTTTATAGCAACGCCCTTTCGAGGGTGCCCTAGGTACTTCTATCCCAATTCTGAGTAGTTTATCATAATCTATATAAATAAAAATGAATCCCCATTTTCCGTTGGTCCCGTTTTCTAATACTTTGTAGAAATTTTTAAGGTTGGTAGTAGGTAGGTAAGTAGTGGGTAGGAACAAGTGCATTGCAACGCATGCTGAAATTGATCAACTAGTCATTTATAGAAAGTTGTTGAAACTCAAAAGCTTTAACAGTGAAGTAGCAGAGTTTATAACGTTGAAAGTATGCTCAAGTGATGCTAATGCTCGACTGATAATATTATTTATGCGAAAATCCTCTTGAACTCGACCGTTCGTGACTATACATTGTAGGTAATACTTTAGGTACAGGTATTAAAGATTTATGTGTGATTAAAATTAATTACCTATAGCAGTCGTTATAGTCAGTGGCCAGAGTCTGACAACCAGTCTTACCAAGGCGTATCGTATTACCGAGTACTAACTGGGTTGTGGAGCTCAGATAGGCAGTTGCTCCATGTAAAACATTGGTATTCAGCTGCATCCGGTTAGACTGCAAGCCAGAAAAAGGCTAGGCAGATGATGCTTTAGTAATTAAAATTACTATCTTTAACAGATTGAAAAGTTGTGATTATGAATTTAAATGTAAGAACGTGTCATAATTATTATAAGAACTCTTTGAAAAGAAACAAATTAGTCAAAATTATGTTTACGTTTTCACAAAAAGTGATTTAATAAAGCAGAAAATGTATGATATTTTTTTGGATTTAATAAATATGTCCCTGTTCGTAAATAAATGACAACACTTTTATGTTTATAAATCAGATTAGACCGTAATCCATTACGGCTAAACATGGGTCTTCTAATTTACCTGTATATAGAACGGTCCTAAGGGAATGTAACCCTATACTGGCTGACACGATAGGCTAACATATTGGAGGCCCCGGGCTGGGCAGGGAACGTGAGCGCAGACAATCTTATTAAGTACCAACCTCACGTTGCAGGAATTTCGAACGCATTTCCAATTTGTTCTCAATTTAGAATGACATTTTTTTTTAACTTATCATAAATTGGTATTTATTTGGCAACATCTTAAAATTAATTTGGCTTTTAAATCCGAAAGAAAATTGGCACAGTTTATTCATTAATGATTCATCTATTATTTAATCAATTAAAAAAAAAACATCAGCCACCTTAATTTAACGTGAACTAAGTATCCCGAGAGGTTTGTCACTCATCGTAAAACCGGAATCAAATTGCCATAAAAAATCACACTTATTAATTTTAATTGGGCCCTTCTTGTCGCAACGAAATATTATTTTATACTCGAGTATTATCTCTCGGGTATTATCTACTACGTAGAAAATTGTAGTCGCCATTGAAGTAATGTCCTGTGTCAATGGCACCCAATAAATGAAAGAAAGTTTTGAATGGGCTGTTGTAACAATCAAGATATCGATTGGGACATTTTACATTTTGTTCATTCAGTTAATAGGTCTGATTGGAAGGCCACGTTTAGCAGTAGGCATTTGGATGTTGGTATCATGAGCAGCTCCGCCTCCCCATACCGAAATATGGTAAATTTATACTTTAGCCGTGTTTTGGATAAGTACAAATAACTAATTTTGAATTCGGAATCCACTAGTAATGTTTATCCAGATTCCCTTCATCTGAATATCGTTTCAAATAGTCTTTTATAATGCTAACATAAAACTTAAAAGTAAAATATTATTGTTTTTGTTGCAGCAACCTACCCGTTCGACTTGACTAAGACTAGGCTTCAAATACAGTCTGAAGTCGCAGGCGCTAAACATGGATACAAGGTAAATGGAAAACGCAATAATTTGATGTTTTTATTTTTTAGTTCCTATGTTCTTTTTTTTAACATTACCTGTAGCCACATTATAGCTAAATCTTGATTTGATAATGACGGTTAAAAAAGAAGTAAGTACTTACTAACACTGCCGAAAGAATTAGACTACCCATTTCCAAAAGCTAATAGGTAATGAAACTCCAAGTCTACTCAACCATAAAATGAAGCACTTTACTAACGAACTTAAACCCGAAGCCGATAGCCTGTCATATAATACGATGGCATCATTCAGTAGTGAAGTGGAGTTTAAGCAGTAAACGGAGCGTGAGAAAGTCTATGGTAATTAGATTAGTACCGACTGCGAACCGGCCAGTACTCTATTCCACCAACTTTTAATCCATGAGTTTGGAACAGCTCAGGCTTCTATGACGTGACATTGACACAAAATTTATTAAGTATTCTTTGATAAGGTTTTCAATCTATTTATTAAAACTATTACGTATCATTTAGCTATCCTACCAACGAGGAATCGAAATGGTTCCTCATAATTGCCTAAAAGTAATCCTTGTAGGCAACAAACGTGAAAATCCTATATATGATGGTGTATCGATTCACGATTCACGTTTCACCATGATTTAGCAGCTACTGATTTATAGTTTACCTACATGTGGATACTCCATAGGTCCATTGCAATCGTTTGTCAGATTCTTAGTAGAAAAATAATAAAACCGTTTGACTCCTTAGATAAAAAGTAGAGAATAGCAACGGCTATTTTAAAGATAAAAAAGTGTCAAATGATACCCTTTTAACGGAACACCTTCACAAAATGTTCAACTATGGGTACAGTCAGTGCCCTAAATTACCTGACCTGCCTTCTCTTCTTTGTAAGAAGGGTCAAGTATTGCGAGACACTGTACTATTCCAATGAAACCCTGATTAAAGTGAAAACCAGCTGGCAGACTTCGTGCAAAGCTCTCCGCAACAAATCAGTTTGAAACTAAGACCGGAATACGGGGTTCTTATAAATCTGTAATAATATCTGATTTGTCGTATCTTAAAACCGAACTGCTTCGAGTTTCACTTTGAAAGGAAGTTAGTTGTGCGGGATATGTTACCACACCATACAAGTAACTGCTTGTGGCAGTAGCTACAATCAGTAAGTCTAACGGTAGCGCTAAGTTTGCTAGATGGTGTTCAGTTTTAAACCACTTTTATTTGACAGGTACACGGAAGTCTTATAATAATTATACCAAAGTTTTAAAAGGAATGTAAACAATATGAATGAAAATAAACGAAGCTATCCTTCATTTATTTTCATTTACACTTCACTTTAATATTGGTCCAAGAAAGTTAAAGATCAAAAAATCTTCTTTTAAAATATAATTCCTTCGATGATGTAGAAAAATTATTATTAAATTTCCTTTTCAGAAAACTCCATCTTTAGGGAAATACTTCCACCCTTCTGAATTCTACCTTAGGCTTACGAACATGCAGAGTTACCAAATAACACTGGTGTCTATAACAGAAGCTAAGATAACCACAGACATCTTCTGCTAACCCAAATTTCCATTCCTCAACAGCTAGAAAACCACGGGATGATCAAAACAGCAGTGGGTATAGCGAAGCAGGAAGGTATCACCAAGCTCTGGACGGGTCTGATGCCGATGTTCCAACGCCATGCCATCTACTCCGGCTGCCGGCTCATCTTCTACGAGCAGTTCCGAAACTACTTCAAAGATGACAAGGGGAAAGTGTCCCTAGGGATCGCTTCCGTAGGTGAGGCAATTGGTTGATTTTACAAGGTGTTGTTTTGCATCCTCGTCAAATTCAATGAAGTTACTATGCTAATTATTCTCGAACGGAATCAGTAATAAAATGGGTACTTCATTTTTTGTTTTTATTAAAAAAATAAAAAATCGGTAGGTGTAAAACACCCATGTTTTAAACTTGGCCGCCCGTCTGATATTCGCCCTATAATCGGTCTTCACACATACAAACAATCTCAAACGTTGATTCGATAATGTCTTATTCCCTAAACCACGTTAAGGGGGTTATTCTGAAATACGGACAAACTTAAACAACCAGAAAAATTAGCGTTTATTAATAATTAATTAGGTACCGTAATTTTAATTGATTATTTATGTCTTTTGTGACAACCACCTGAATTTGACGAGGATGTAAATCAACAACTTGTTTTTAGGTAATGTAGGATTGGGGAAAGGCCTTATCCCAACAGTTAATAAAAAAGGAGGGCTGATATTTGTCCAACAGTCTTGAACAAATGTGGTGTTTAATGTTCGTGCCATATCTGTAAGAGAGGCGGCTTTAACATCGCAGTGGGACTGACGGCAAGTAACAGGCTGCTATAAGTATTTTACTGTGGTGGAATTTTAGATGATAAAATAACGTATAAAGAGGTAAAGGTATGTCTCCCTAATTTTATTAACTTCAAGATTTTTTTTAGCGTATCCAAGTATTCTATCATTTTATAACAACACTAGCACTTCGCCCGCGACTTCGTCCGCGAAAATTTTAATATAATATAGCCTATGTTACTCGGTAAGGATGTAGCATACTAATGGTGAAAGAATTTTTTAAATCGGTCCAGTAGTTTTGCTGTTTTGTTGTTTTGTGTTTTGCTTTCCTCTCTATAATACACTTCTGGACACATCTATTGGCCCACCTTAGAGTTTAGGTTTCGATGGCCCCTACCGAAATATGATTGCTAGATTGAACAAAAACTGTTGATGCAGTTTTAAACCATCAGGTTTAAAACTGCATCAACAGTTTTTGTTCAATCGAAAAAGATGGTAAAATGTATCAACATTTTACCATCTTTTTCGATCGTATTGTTTTAAATTTGAATTCAGAATACCATACGACATGGAGCTACGCCTAACAAGTCGGATATGCGCCTTGTTAAAGGCAATTGATTTTTGAATAAAAAACATGTTTTATCAAATAAAGGTTTAATTTAATAACGCGTGTTGCCTCCATGGGCATCTACCACAGCTCTCATACGATTAGGCATAGAGTTTATCAACCGCTCTATGAAATTTTGAGGGATCATCTCCCATTCTTCTTCTATGGCAGTTTTCAACTCCTGCATCGTCTGGGCAACTGCCTGACGAGCCCTAACACGTCTTTTTAGCTCGTCCCACATGTGCTCAATGGGGTTCATGTCTGGGCTTCTGGCTGGCCAGTCCATAACTGTGATGTTCACATCCCGAAGATATTCCCTGACGATGCCGGCCGCATGGGCTATTGCATTATCATGCATAAAAAAGAAATTTGGGCCCACATAGTCCGCGTATGGTATCACGTGAGGTTCTAAGCACTCACGAATGTACCTTTCAGCATTTAATGTTGGCAGCCGTGGTCCTGTAACAACCTCAAGTTGAGTTTTGCCGCTCGCGGATATACCGCCCCAGACAGTCCATGAGCCACCGCCAAAAGCAACCCTCTCTTCAAAGCAGCATTGTGCGAAACGCTCTCCCTTACGTCGGTAGACCTTCTACCTTCCATCATTGCCATGTAACAGAATTTTAGACTCATCAGAAAAGAGAACACGGCTCCAATCTTGCTGTGTCCACTTTAAATGACTGCGTGCGAAATGAAGGCGCGCTGTTCGGTGGGCTCGCGTTAGTTTGGGCCCATTAGCTGGCTTGTGTGGTACCATATCGCGTTCTTTTAACCTTCTCCGAACAGTTCGAGCGCTCACAGATACTCCGTGGAAGTCGCGAAGTTGGTTTTGTATCTCAATGGAGGTAAGGTGACGATTTCTCAAGCTGCTCGTCACGATGAATCGATCCTGCCTTTCAGTTGTGACCCGAGACCGTGGCCTTCCTTGGCGACGAACAAAGCCGCCAGTCTCTAGGTACCTCTGATAAACATTTCGGACCGCAGATCGACTAAAATTAAGTTGAGCACTCACGTTTCTTTGGCAGTGTCCGGCCTGAATAAGTGCCACAGCTTGGGCGGCGACTTCAGGTGAAGTATCCATAGATTATTGATAGAACCTCACCTTAATGTTAAGAATAAGTCATGTTTGTTGCAAAACCAAAGATATCAATCACTTTTTCAAGAATTAAATCCAAGGAAACCAATAAAACCAAATTTTCTTAGTATTCGATTGTTTGATATCAACAAACAGGCTCCAAATTGTCTTTTGTTTCTTTAAATACCGTGTTCGAAATTCAAAAAAAGACTATTGAATGAAATTGTGAATGTGCCAGGTTCAAAACTGCATAAAAACTTTTTGCTCGACCTAATATAAAATTTTAGCTAGGACCAAACGAAACTGAAAATACAAGGTGGGCCAATAGATGTGTCTAGAAGTGTATTATTATAGTTTAGACTATCCTATGCAAGTTCTACGACTACTTGTCTCTGGCTCATTCTCTGTAAAAGGCAAGAATCTTACGACCAATAATTGAACACTAGTTTCGAAATCCAATATCACAGACTTTTCTCCTCCCTATAATACAATTTCCGTTCCATATTTCATAACAAAGCCAAATAGATACTGGAATATAATACAGGACTCATTTAATCTTCTTATTCGAGAGATAAAATATTCATTGGAAAGTTTTAGCCCTCATCGTATTACGTCGGACTAAGCCGGTCCGCTTTCATTAGCGTTGCCATCCATGGCTTAGATGAGGACCGTCTGAGACATAAAGGGGCGTAGTAGTGGCTAATATGTAATAAGTAGGTATCCTTTAAATAAGGTTAATGCGTAGCCAAGAATTTCTGCTTTAATGTATGTCATCGGATTCGAAGTCTTATCTTGTCTAGGTTTTCTAGGAAGGTAGCTAGCTACCTTCTCTGTATGATTAGAATAGAATAAAACTTTATTGTGCACCAAAAATCTTACTACCTACTTCATATCCTACTTTAATATTACAAACGCGAAAGTTTGTAAGAATGTATGTTTGTTACTCTTTCACGCAAAAACTACTGAATGGATTTTGATGAAATTTGGTATGTAGATAGCTTATACCCTAGATTAACACATAGGATTACGGCACTTTTTGTCCCGGTCTGCGCGGGCAAAACATAATTACCTAGAAGCTCTAGAAGCTGTCGGGTCATTTAAATGTATAGAAAAACAAACTACGCTGATCCTAAATAAATTGAAATCAGTTTCTTTTGTTGTTAAAGGTTTTCTTTATCATATTTAGGCTGTATCTTCTTCATTTTGATGCAGCAAAGGATCAGTCAAAGTGATTCAGACAAATTGCGGGCATCTATTACTGACAGATACTTCAGTAGAGTTGGGGTGTTGTTTGGGGTTAAAAATCACGGAAAAATCAGGACTTAATGTATCCGACCCAAACCTTGTGCTGGTGGATGCATTCAATTATATGTCAGTGTTCGGAGTCACATCAACATTAGGTCCGAACTGATTTGACTGACCCGTAAAGTACACACATCAAAAGTGTCTAGGGATCAAGCATTTTTATGCGGATTTCTTGAGATTGAGATGTGGCTTTGTAATAAATTTATGATTTTATAAATTTATATGGATCCTTTTTGGTGCATTTCATAATTTGAATCAGGAACTGTGAATCAAATTCGAGTAAAAGATGAAAATCAGCTGTCAATATTTTCCCTATAAAAACATACAACGCATTGAAGACATTATTAGTGCTACTGTTTCCCTACTACTGATTAAAACCAACGTTATTATGGAGCGGCGACGTCATTTAAGCAGGGAAGAAATGCTCAGAGCCGTGGGAATGATAGAAGCTGGTTCCCGGCAACGTACTGTGGCTTTAGCTCTGAATACAAGTCAGAGTGTTATCAGTCGACTTTGGACACGTTACCGAAGCACTGGTACCGTGGCTGAGCGCCATGGAGGACGGTATCGCTGCACCACACGGAGACAAGACCGATACATTCAAATCTTAACTCGAAGAGCTCCAACAATAACCGCCATGATGTTAACCGCCGTGAGGCTTCATCACTCTTCAGGGAACTTAATTAGCGACCAAACAGTCAGAAACCGCTTGCATGAAGTGAACCTTCATTCCCGAAGACCGCTACCGCTACGCACCGCTACGCGGCTCTTGAACACAGAAATTGGGCAGAAGAACAATGGCGTTTCGTGTGCTTTTCTGATGAGTCTCGTTTTGGTATGAGACCGGATACAAGACGTATACGACACTGGAGAACCCCTGGACGCCAACAGCGATTAAAATCCTGCCAGGAATTCCATCCTTATAGTGGTGGAACCATCATGGTATGGGCGGGTATTTGGATCGGCGGAAGAACTGAGTTGATTTGGATCAGAGGCAACCTCAACGCTCAAATTTATGCTGAGACGATTGTATCAGACGTCATCGTTCCTCTACAAGTGCAAATCGGTCCCTTATTTCAGTTAATGCATGATAATGCACGACCGCACACCGCAAGAGTTGTAAGACAGACTCTCGCCGCAGCTAACATCAATGTCCTGCCCTGGCCTGCTCAGTCGCCAGACTTGAACCCGATTGAGCATGCATGGGATATGCTACAGAGAAGAGCTCTGCCGAATATGGAGGGTATCCAGTCGCAAGAAGACCTTTTTTTGTTGTTGCAACGAACATGGGCGGCCATTCCACAGCGTGATTTGGATGAACTCATTTTGAGTATGCCAAACCGATGTTCTTGTGTTGTTAGTGTTCGCGGTAGAAACACGGATTATTAATTGTTTAAGTTACCCAATAAAATTTTAAAGAAAACTGTTATTTCAGTCTTTTTTTCGAACTTTAATGTTAGTGGTTCAAATGTCAAAAATCCCTTTATTAGAAAATGGCAAATTTGTTTATTAATGCAAAGGTGACTTGGTTTATCGTTACTGTGACAAACGAAAACACTTTATTTAATGAATCCTTAAAGAAAGTTTTAATTAATATCAATCAGGAGAAAAGTTATTGCAAAAATATATGTTGATCCCTAGACACTTTTGATGTGTGTAGTAATGAGTGACTTATTTCACTCAAACAGATTTTGTCCGTAAAGCGCTACACAGTAAGAGACAGTTTTTATAAAAAAAGCTCTAAGATAGCTTGAAAGCACTTGGTCTAATGAATTTCTACGACCCTTGAGTGAGATAGATTGCGGTGCTCATGGGCTTGGCAATCTCTCAATATAAAGCCATACTATTTCTATGAGTTAGCGAGTCTGCTTCGAGCGATACTACCGACATTATATTGAGTTATTGTTGCCAATTTTGTATGAGAACCTTCTGATTTGTGACCTAGATATCGGGTGTAACCTTCCTACAGGATTTTTAGATCAAAATGTTTTATATGACTTCTGATAGATGCAGAAGATCTGGATGTCTAACAAGCAATATTACCAGGGTTTTCGTGTCACCCAGTAACCTTGTTGTGGAATTCAAACAGGCAGTAGCCATGTAAAACTCAAGTGCATCAGGTTAGATTGGCCCCAACATGACCCCAACATGGTTGGGGAATGACTTCACAGATGAAACTGGTTCGCCAGACATTTTGAAACATTGCTTCATTCTATTCTACATTGTATCCCACAGCTGGGCATAGGCCTCCCTCTTTCTCCATCCAAACCTCTCTATCTTGTGCGATATTTGACCACCTTAATTAATCAACTAAATTCCCAGTACGATTTGAAACAAACTCAGCAACAACGTAACATAATTATCACGAAGTTCAACAGGTGGGCTAGCGGCAGGATCCTTAGCGCAGCTGATCGCGTCTCCAACTGACCTGGTGAAGGTTCAGATGCAGGCTGAAGGCCGTAGGCTGCTGCAGGGCAAGGCTCCGAGGTTCTCCAACTGCAGGGATTGTTATAAGATGCTGTATGCTGAGAGCGGCCTGAAAGGATTCTGGAGAGGTAAGATCTTATTGTACCAACTACCATTGATATTACTATCAAAGTCTTGTACGCACGGCGACTAATAAAACTATACAAATAATTCCAGTTTATGCGGATCTCTCATTGCATGGATAATCTATACAAAGCGAAGGCATGTTATATTGGAAATGTATAACTTGATGTGTCGCAATGTGTACATAACCGTAGCACAACCGTAGTCAGACCAGCCCCCGTATTCACAAACGCTTCGATTCGATTTCGATTCGACAAGTCGTATGTCTATCTTATTTGCATTATGAAAACGAGCGAGATAGACATACGACTCTACGAATCGAAATCGAATCGAAGCGTTTGTGAATACGGGGGCTGGACAGGTACGATCGTCATACAAAAAACTTAATCATACTTAGAACCTTTTCATATTTTATTGCAACATAAAAATGTGAATCTTCAGCGGAGTCCATTATTAGTCTGTTTTTATGGTGATCGTACCAAGGGATTACATAGTGTTCAAGGTTACCATAACATATATAACACGCCTGTAATTCCCGAAGAATTAGGCAGAGGTGTACCTAATAGTACACCCACATATTTCCAGTTATGTTTAAGTCCCATGTAATAGGGGGCGAACCTACTGCCATGAACCGAGCACAAATCCAAACCCCGTGGCTGCTACTGAGAAATGCCTGATGGGAATACCCAATTAGGTACATTTTGCAAGACCTAGAAATCGAACCAAGGACTTTATTGTCAGCAGTCCACCTTTGCGACCACTAGACCAACGAGACATTCCTACCTACGCCTCGTCACGTTTTTTTAAACTTACGTAAATTAAGTTGTTGTTTCTATTCTCGAGGGCTGAAAACACCTCTTCAATATAATAACTCGATCATAAAATAAACCGCGAGATTCATAGAATTGAAAACAATGAATTTAAATAATACAATGCAATGTATTCTAGAAGTGCTTATTCTATAACAATGTGTTGTTTTTGTTGTCCGTAATTTACATACAACGATGACTCATGGATGATCCAAAGGAGATGTTTGATTTTGGGCTACCACTATGTACACTACATAGATAAATAGGAAAAAAATAGAGGAATATCATAAAAATACTAAAAAAATAATTTGAAGAAGGGTATAGTCGTATAATAATTATCATTTGAAAAGTTTTTTACTACGTTAACCCTATTTTTAGGGCAGCCATGCCAATTGTTTGACGTTTGACGACTTTGACAGTTTTAAGAAGTGCCGTCTTTGAGTCTTTCTTTGCACTGAGTTTGGATTGAACTTGTTGTTTTGTTCAACCAAACCAAACAAAACAAACCAAAACCCGAGATTTTCGAAATTCCAGTTGTTTTGTTTACTAAAGACGTTATGACAATTACATTTGATTGACGTGTATCGTAATAGACGTCAATCAAATGTCATTGTCAAAATGAAATTTTTCGCCTGCTGATCACGTGCTGATCTGATCCACCATGTTTAATTTTTATGTTGTGTTGCTCTCTTTGACCAAATTAATTTGAATGTACATTAAAACGAAGTGAAATTAAAGAAAATTGATAATAAAAAACGGTTACTGTATTATTTAGCAATATTTACTTAGAGTGTACATAGTGCTAGCCCAGGCTCCATACATTTCTGGAACATCTCCTTTATTGGACTTTCGCACGCATTTGTTTATGATGATAAATGCTATCATATTATCATATTGTGTTACGAGTACATACTAACATACTACTACTAGTACTACATAACTAGTTTGGTGTAGTATAAACATGACGGTGTAGGTATAATTATATCATGATAAGGGCCAAAGTGTAAAGATAACCAGTAAACGAACTAGGACCTTTTTGTAAAATCAAACGCGAGTGTTAGGGTGGTCAACTCAACTTTTTGGTTCATTGCACTACACACATAAAACGTGACCAGTATGCAACAGACAGTCCAGACTTAATCACGCGTAAATTGTAACCTGAAGCTTGCTTCTAATTAGTGGACACACTTTCCACGTGTGTGTAAGCCGATTCTGATCATATGTTCCTAGTTGAATTACTGTATGTTACTGAAATGATGATTATGTTACTGAGTACTAATATGGCTACTGTTACAAGGTACAATTACGAACTAATTAGGGACAACCGTGGCTGACCGCTGACATAATCTGTTACGTTCGGTTGTAATAAAGAGCGTTTACACCTTACGGTATTTCATACAAACTTTTAAGTCCTTATTTTCCGAATTGACTGAACCGATTTTAATGAAACTTCATACACATATGTAGAATACATAGGTCTAAAAAGGTCAAATAGGTCGAAATAGGTCGGGCAAAAATAGCGTTACAGCTAGATAAGACCGATTATAAATTATCCATAGAAACAGAAATTTCAAATTATCTTCTTGTTTAAAGAGATTTCAAAAACGTTTTAGTAACTTTCTTTATTTTTACTAAAATCAGTTCAGTCATTTTGGAAAATATACACTTGAAAGTATGTATGAAATGCCGTAAGGCGTAAACGCTCTTAAGGCACCAATATAGTGGTCACAACTAATTCATCTTATTTAGTCGTTTTTAACAAGCCTTTTAAAAGGGTGTCCTGCCTTTTCGCCGAAAATTGTTTGCCCGATTTTCACTTGCCAACCAACGTTTCGCCGATGTTTCACTTTGACAACTAACGATTAGCAAGTCTAGTGAGCGAGCGGCGCGAGCGAACTAAGACCCCAACATCCCTTTCGTGTTAGGTAACTGTAAACCCTGCAGACAGAAATAGGAGCCCCGCATAGCGGGGCTACGTCGACTACGCTTTTTAGTTGAATATAAATGTTTTGAGGTTAGGATTTTACTCAAGAACGGTGCATGACCTTTTCATAGGAGTGGTGCCAGGGGAGAAAGTTGGCATTTTAAAAAGTACCATTATGAAAAGCAGGCCAAACGTACAGTTGGTAACTGTTAGGTTGGGAAATAAAACAAAATTACATGATAAGTTGGCAATGTGATTATTCGGCGAAATAAAATTTAGCGAAACGTTGGTTGGCGAGTGAAAATCTGGCAAACAATTTTCGGGGAAAAGGCAGAGAATCTTTTAAAAGATATTTCTGGATTTCGAAATAGAAATACGGCCTGTACCGTAAGTAGCCTTTATATAACAGAATAGTCGTAAGGTATTACTGCTAGACTTTCGTATTGATTTTTTAACAAAAAACCCAAGTTTTTGCTAAGAAATCCCTAGCTATAATCCGAGATTGGAACTGTGCCCGCTGAATAAATAGATTTAGTTCAGCTTTCAAACTTAAACCCTCATATTTCGTTGATATGAAAACTGGGATTGAGATTATTTCTCTGTTTGCTCGACAGTAATATGGTCATTACAAAGAATTTTATTGACTTTACGAACTATACATATCTTCTTACTACATAACCAGGTTTTTTGCCATCGGAGCACGCTGTCCGTGAGCATAGTATGGATACACCTGACTATTAGGTTAGAATTAAAATCACCTAACGGAGGGGGCCTTTGCTGGCTGACCATTTTGTTTGAGGGGTCTGCTTCGAAACGAGTTTTGGTAGGTATTTAAATACACAAATTAATCTCGAATCTTCTTCTTTGCGTGTCGATGGCAATCTAAATTGTGTCGGCCCAAATCTCGAATAAAACGTATGTATAGCAGCCGGTACTGAAGAGTATGTATCGATTGTTATGGGTTCGATTGTTATGTCGGCCAAAGTAGGTACGATGAGATGGAAAAACCCAGTAATAGGTACCTACCAATCACTGGGTTGTTCTATCTGAAATTCAGTAGCAGCCCGGAGTCCGAGTTTGCTCTCGTTCATGGTAGTAAATTAATAGTGGACGAGTCTATGTAGACTCATGAACTCGACCATTATTACAAGGAACTTAAACATAATTGCGGTTTTGTTCTAAGTTACACCTCTGCCTATTTGCCTTACTCTTCGGAGAGGGAGACACAGGTGTTAAGTTTTGTATGTACCTACAAACAGTGGACTGCAACAATCGAATGATGAAGAAGTTTCAGCACCTAATCACCCCAAAATCTCATTTCTAGGCGCCGTTCCCAACGTGCAACGCGCAGCCCTAGTCAACATGGGAGACCTAGCAGCCTACGACTTCACCAAACAGTACTTAATGCGGGAGTTCGGCATGGCCGACACCGCTGTGGTGCATGCGGCGGCGGCGTTCGCTGCTGGCTTCGTTGCTGCCGTGCTCGGCACACCCGCTGATGTACTGAAGACCAGGCTTATGAACCAGCCTGTGGGACCTGATGGGAGGTGAGAAAACTTTGAAAACTTTTCTTCTTATTAAGGCAGTAGATATACTGTCCCACTGCTGGGCAAAGGCCTCCCCCATAGCCTTCCACTCTTCTCTCCGTGCGGTTTTCTCCGGCCAATGTCCCACAAACGCCTCTTAAATAGTCACGACCACGCCTGCGTTTTTTAGCTACAGTTTTCCAAGCGGAATCGATTTGACCTGGTCAGAAAGAGCTTTGTGTACATTCAATAAAAGCATGCCTGCGAGTAGTCCGACGTGACAACGAGTCGCGTCGTCATGGACATACATAATAGTCTTTCCAATCTTATCTAGCCGATCCTTCGTCGATAAATTTTTACGGCACGGTTGGCGCAGTTGTTGAGCGACCGACTGCTGCCCTGCGTGTCGCGGGTTCGATCCCCGTACGGAAAAAATAGTTGTTCCGGGTCTGGCTGTTTGTGTGTGAGTTTAAATGTTTGAAAACGCCCCACGATACAGGAGAATTCCTAGTGTGGGACAAAGTTTAATAAAAAAAAAAAATTATCACTTCCTCAGACCACTGAAAAAATCTTTGGCATAAATCAGCAAGTGTGTAAACTTGTAAAGAAAGTTGTTGGACCGCAATTGTGTATATTGTTCTGACAATATACAAAAGCCTTACCATTGATGAAAAACAATAGAATTGTTTACGAAAGAAAAATCATAACAAAAAACTTTTTTGTTCGTTCAGTTATAAAACCGCTGTATTTCATAAGATGAAATTAATTTGTTCTTGTATTGGAGCGAAGCTTGGGAAAGTTCTGTGTTCAGCAGTGGACGGAGTCAGGCCGAGATTCTAACAATTATTTATTACTAGATTTTGCTCGCCGAGAGCAGCGGTGGCCCAGTGGTGGCAGCCGCGACTTACGAGCAGTAAGTCTGGGTTCGAACCCAGGCGGACGCATTACTTTGTGTAATTAGTTTCATCACAGCTGCCCTCATAAACTGTGAAGGAAAACATCGTGAGGAAACCGGCATGTCCTAGAACTAACAATTCGAAGACATATGACATCTACCAACCCGCACTGGGCCCGCGTGGTGGATTACAGCTCACTCCCTCTCATAGAGAGGAGGCCTGTGTCCCAGCAGTGGAAACCGGGCTGAAGATGATGAGATTTTGCTCGCGAGTTCACTTCCGTTATCGGAAAGTAACCCTCGGGAAAGTTTTAAAATGTAGCCTATGACATGTTATGATATGGTAATGTAGCTACGCGTTACTGAAAGATTTTTCGGAATCGGATCAGAAGTTCCAGAGATTACGCCCTACATACAAACTCTGTTCAAACAAACTTTACCTCTGTATAATATTACTAGCTGCTTCCCGCGACTTCGTTCACTTGGAAATTTTGTTGGGTTTTAGGGGTATAGAAAATAGATGTTGGCCGATTCTCAGACCTCCCGATATGCACACAAAAACATTTCATACAAATCGGTTCAGCCGTTTCGGAGGAGTCTGTTAACAAACACCGCGACACGAGAACTTTATATATTAGAAAGAAGAAGCATAGGTGAATCATTATTAATAATGGTATTTTAATTAAGTTGCTAGCTTAGCTAACGCACTTCTAATTCGAATATAATTTAACGCTCAACATAATCTAATTTGTAGGTTGGTTTTTGTGTAATGTATATCTCCAAACAATTAGTCAGTGACCGGCTAGACAATCGTTAGGGTTTCATTAAAATCAATTTACGGACCGTCGCACAGTGGAACGAATGTATGGGAGCGGTTGGACGTAGACATGTCCGAAAAAAAAGAGTAAAATTATGCCAAACTAATGATGCCATCTTATTCGATTACTTAATGCCTCATAACTTGTGGTGATGAATTTCTTCATAACTCCCATATTTCGGGAGTAATTTGAGAAAATGTGAAATTTTACTATGAAAATGAGTGTATCGAGCTCTCTCCCTCCTGATTCCGGGCTTGTTTCAAGTAGCGGTCTCCAATATCATAATGCTAATACTAAGAGCTATATTTAATACTAAGACACATAGTGCGCCAAATGTGCACTTTCTGGGATAAAGAGTGATGTTTATTTTATAACACAATTTTTTTATTTTTTGTTTATTTTGTTGATTAAAACCGTTTTTCTAAAGGTTTACCTTATTACAATAACATTTCTGAGCAGCCAATTAGAGAAGATATAAGCTAATTAGGATATATAATTAGGGACTTAAGGTTTACATATAAAACTGATGCACTAATGATTACTGATAAGAACATTGCTATTATTTAATTACTAAATGGCTCTTAATACACTAATTTAGCATGCATCATTTACTAATTATCACAATAACTAATTACCTTGCAATATTTAACAAAGGATACCTGGGATACCTGGATTTTATATAAATAGGTCACTATTAGTAACTTTAAAATCAGTGTTGATTTACACCTCGTTGTATCCAAGCTAATCTCGCAATGTATTTTCCAAATTTTAATACAAATCTTGATATTCACGTTGCTTTATGCGCACGCGCACATAAAGATTTACGCGACTTTAACTATTTGTTCAGTGTTTTAAAAGATAACAGTTGTGTTCAGTTATGTGAAAGTGCTGAAACAAGTTTAAAAGACTGGTGTCGTCGATTTTGCTACCGCATTTATGCAAAATGGACACAGTCTGGAAGAAGCACAGATAAGTTTCGGAAGAAACATGAGATTTGGCTACAGGCTGCAATTCAATGGCCGGAATTACAGAATGAAAATATGGAACCTTCTACAGAAAATATAAGTGACGTCATCGAGCCCATAATTTCTCCTGCTAAATCTGATGCTTCAACTTGTACACATCCTAGTCCTCGTAAATCTTTTGAGGACCTTAGTAACCGGCAAAAAAGAAGACGCACTGAAGATAGTCTTTCATGCAGCAGTAGCAGCGCTGAAATTATGTTTTCGGCCGAAAGGGCGCTTCAAAAGGCAGGACAAAGCGATACAGCTTATGTTATGAAATACTTGACGGAGAATCCAGAAGAGGCCTCAAAAATCAAAGCCTTCATTGAAGGTAAATCAATTCAGGTACGGGAAATATCCCCTTTGAAGGCATTGGCTCTTTATGTATCGATGAACTTATCGAAATGGCGCTATAACACTCTTCGGGATTTCAACACTCAAGAAGGAGCTCTTCAATACCCGAGTTACTACATGTTGGTTAAAGAAAAAATTAAGTGCTATCCGGCCAAAGAAGATCTCACAGTTACAGAGAGCTCTGCAAAAATCAAATTACAAGCCTTGATGGATTTAACCTCAAGAAGACTTATTAGGTCGTTAGAAACCCCTGTTGATCCCAATCAACAGCTCGTATTGACCAGCAAATGGGGTTTTGACGGATCATCTAGCCAAAGCATTTATCATCAAAGGACGAGTGAAGATGAGCAAATCGATCTTGCTAGTAATTTTATGATTAGTCTTGTACCACTGCGGCTCATCTCAAAAGGTGTAACAATTTGGGAAAACGAGCGACCATCTTCCACTTCATTTTGCCGGCCAATATTGTTTAAGTTTATAAAGGAAACCAAAGAAAATGTGCAGAGAGAGATGGCTGAAATCGAAGCAGAGATTGAAGCCTTAACTCCATCCACCATCACTGATGGAATTAGTGTCAAACACCAACTGCTGTTGACAATGATTGATGGTAAAATTCATTCCATTATATCCAATACAGCAGCTTCAGTGTGTGACATATGCAAGGCTTGTCCTAAAGAAATGAATAATTTAGAGTTAATCAAAGATAAACACGCAAACGAGGACATGTATAAATATAGCGTAAGCACCCTTCACGCTTGGATTCGCTCAATGGAATGCTTATTACACATTTCCTACAAATTAGACATAAAATCATGGCAAGTAAGGGGTGATATAGCAAAAAGGCAAGTTGATGACAGGAAGAAAAGAGTTCAAGAGGCTGTAAGAAGAGAAACGGGCTTACTTCTCGATGTTGTGAAACAAGGCAGTGGATCCACCAACAATGGCAACTCGGCAAGGAGATTTTTTGAAAACTACACTAAATCTGCTGAACTGACCGGAATAGATGCTATGCTTTTAAGAAAAATCTGTGTGATCTTGCAGTGTATTTCATCAGGAGAGAAGATCAACGTAACTAAATTCCGAGAGTTCTGCTTTGATAATGCTAAGCTTTACGTGGAGTTATACCCATGGTATTATATGCCTTCTTCACTTCATAAAATTTTAATGCATGGGCCAGACATAGTTCAGAACATGTCAATTGTGCCCATTGGTTTTCTATCCGAAGAGGCATCTGAGGCTAGAAATAAAGATTTTAGAAAATATAGAGAGGGGCATTCTCGAAAGCATAGCAGTATTTCATGCAATGAAGATATTATGCACAATCTTTTACTGTCTTCTGATCCACTTGTTACAAGTATCCGTCCAAAAGGAAATAAGTTTGTAAAAAAATCTTCTTTTAAGGAATTTTATGAGCTTACGGATTCTGAGAAAAGTGATATCGAATTTGTTAACATAAATGATTTAGCGGACATCGATTCTGAATTTGAATTAATTGATGATGATGATGATGACGAAGATAATTAAATGATGTTATTGTTTTAAAATGTGTAACTTAGTAAATTAGAGCTTACATCTTAATTATTTATTGTACTTTTAATGAAACTAGGTAATTTATTATCAACTTACTTAAAAGTCATACTCTCATCAGTTCTTGTGAATATTTTTGTTAATATATATTTCTGTATATATATAATATATTTATAGACCTCTTAATAAGTCTGTCTGCGGTTTAAAGTAAATACAAATGGGGAAAAAACGTTTTTTTTTTTAAATTTTCATTTCCTTTTATCCCAGAAAGTGCACATTTGGCGCACTATGTGTCTTAGTATTAAATATAGCTCTTAGTAATAGCATTACGATATTAGAGACCGCTACTTGAAACAAGCCCGGAATCAGGAGGGAGAGAGCTCGATACACTCATTTTCATAGTAAAATTTCACATTTTCTCAAATTACTCCCGAAATATGGGAGTTATGAAGAAATTCATCACCACAATTTATGAAGGCATTAAGTAATCGAATAAGATGGCATCATTAGTTTGTCATAATTTTACTCTTATTTTTCGGACATGTCTACGTCCAACCGCTCCCATACATTCGTTCCACTGTGCGTCGCTCACAGTTTGGCTCTACTCCCGACCGCCTCGCCAAAACAAGGGGTGAGGGGCGGAGAGCTACGGGGGTAAAGAGCAATCAATACTTCATAACCTACGGGGATAACGATCCAGTTTCACTTTGAAGGGAAGAGTGGTTTAAAATACTGGCTTAATATCTGTCTATTATAACCATTACACAGTTCATAATATTATAGAAACACTTTGGTGTTTGAGTTACATCGAAATAATATCTACGAGATTCGCCCGTGTTTTGTTCAGTAATTATACCACGTGAACGTACTACTGGTATAAAAACCGGCCAAGTGCGAGTCTTACTCGCACACAGGGTTCCATAGCTCCAAACAATATCATAACAATATTTTGAACTGTCATTCATTAGTTAGTAGTATTAGTTAGTAAACTCCCACACAACCGCAAAACTAAATTTGTTTTTCATAGTATATTTATGAAAAACAAAGTTACTGCTGCAGTTTGATGAAAAAGTCCCATATCTCAAAAACTAAACATCATATCTTATTGAAACCAATTTTCGTTGATAGTTTTTTTTACGTTATACAATCCTAAATATTTTCAGAATTTTCCTCCTCTTACTTTAGAAATTAGAGGGGGGGGGACACACATTTTAGCACTTTGGAAGTGGCTCTAGCGCAAACTATTCAGTTTAGAAAAAAATGATATTAGAAACATCAATATCATTTTTGAAGACCTATCCATAGATACCCCACACGTATGGGTTTGATGAAAAATGTTTTTTTGGTTTTTAGTTGGGTAGTATGGGGACCCCCTTAATTTATTGTTTTTTTTTTTCTATTTTTGTGTGAAAATCCTAATGCGGTTTACAGAATACATCTACTTACCAAGTTTCAACAGTATAGTTCTTATAGTTTCGGAAATAAGTGGCTGTGACATACAGACGGACAGACAGACAGACAGACATGACGAATCTATAAGGGTTCCGTTTTTTTGCCATTCGGCTACGGAACCCTAAAAATTATCCTAAATGTCATTCTAGACTATTAGTAGGTTATGTATTATCTATCCCTGTGCTAAATTTCATCAAAGAGTAGTTTGCGTGAAAGAGTAACAAACTTCCATACATCCACACAAACTTTCGCATTTACAATAACTATAAGTAGGAAATTACAATATTTTGCAAAGAGTACAAAGTCCATCTTTTGTATTCTGTTTTATAGTTGACCTCAATTACAACGAGTGTAAAGTTCACGTTGCGTTAGTCATTTTTGATTGTAAAACTGTTTATTAATTAACGATGACTTATTATAACTTTAACATGTGTTATAATTATTCCTGTTATTTAATTAATTTTAATGTGAGCAATATAAAAGACGTGAGTTTAATATTAAAAATCAATTAACTCAAGCTAAATAACCACATTAGGTAGGTAAGTAGGTACATTAGTCATATTTTACAAAATGATTGTGCATAAATTACACTTTTTGTGCATTTATTTGCTCTTGAGTTGCCAGCAAAAAATACTCAGCATGTTTTGTAAGGAAATCATTAGGTATAGTAATGCTAACTAAGATGTTTCTGTGGGCGTTGATATTTTAATGGTAGGTAGGTGGCCTTTTGTCGTCAAGCACACTTTAAATGAAAATCAAGTAAGTTGTCGGGCTTAGTTAACCTTTTGAACGCCATTGTCACATATACGTGATAAGCAAGCGCGTGCCCTGTACGCCAATGACACAAATATGTGACAGAAAATTTGGTGCATTAAAACAGAAAATAAACAATTTAAATCATTAGTTTTGTTGGTGTTTATTTATAAATCTTAAAAATGTTATCTTAGGTATCTTAAATATTAAAACATGTGTTAAAAGTTAGTAAGTATTAATTTCTTCCCGTAATTCAAAATTGTATACTTATTTGAATGCTATGATTATTGCAGAAAACGAGTTTCCAAATTTTTTACGCGATTCTGCAAAAGGACTATTCGATACAGCTGATATTACAAACGAGACTGTTTTAGCCTCGCAAAAATGTTACTAAACAGAAATTCCTAATGATTGTTTTGGCTAGCTATTTATAGTACCTATGTGAATAGGTTCGTTACGCCTGTACGTACTCGGTCGAGGTCACAGGAACGAGGTTAAAGTCGCCTCGTGAGTCTCAGGACGCGGTGCACGCACGAACGCTTTCGGATAGTTACAACGCTAACGCACTACGCAACGATATAAATAAGACGATTATGCATGGACTCAGAATATTCTATTTTTGAACGAATGCGCTCTTTCGAAGTTTGTTCTGCGTTTAAAAAGCATTTTGGAGCAACTTTTATGCAACCATAATAAATACTTAAACCATGCTTTTTTATTAGTCAGACAAAAAAAAATGCATTTTAGCTTGCGGGTGGATCGGACTTTTTATAGTAACAAACTAAACAAAAAAAAAACCGGCCAAGTGCGAGTCGGACTCGCGCACGAAGGGTTCCGTACCATTATTTATAAAATCGAAAAATAAAAAACTTTTTTGTATGGGAGCCCCCCTTAAATATTTATTTTTTTCTGTTTTTATTATTTGTTGTTATAGCATCAACTGAAATACACAATGTGTAGAAATTTCAACTCGCTAACTATCACGGTTCATGAGATACAGCCTGGTGACAGACGGACGGACGGACGGATGGGCGGACGGACGGACGGACAGCGAAGTCTCACTAATAGGGTCCCGTTTGACCCTTTGGGTACGGAACCCTAAAAACATCAATCGTTCCAAATCGAGAACAATTAAATAAAAATAAAATCGCCATTTTCTTTCGTCCTTTTGAAGATGAGCTTCTCAATAATTCTATTCAAAATAATGAGACAGACAGGCCTCCTAATAATGGCAGATAATTAATTTTTACATGAGACGGTCAACAAAAATTCTTGTTATATAAATATACTAAGTAGGTATGACGTTATGCAGGCATATTCTTCTAGCCTATTAATGATTTAATTGCTTGACAGCTCATATTTATTTACTCAATTAGGTCTCTGATAATTAGACCAGCACGGGCATATTTAAACGCGATACAATAATGATCGTTTAAGTACCTACCTACACTAAGGCCCGCACAAACCCGGGAAGTGGGCAGAAGAAAGGGGACATCTCTAGTCTATACCCAGCAATACGAATCCAGGCTGATATGACGATGATGATGTTGGCCGGCTTCGCAGAGAACTGCGTGCTTGCACCTGAAATCACTGATTGCTTTTAGTGCTAAATGTATGTAAAACATCTTTTGTTCTTTCAATCAGTTGAAGAGGACAGAGAAAATGTAGACTCATAAAACGTAGGGTTATACAGAGGTGTACCCAATAGTAAGTACACTCACATTTCGCCAGGGGCCTGCCTGTTTTGGCATCATCATCATCAGCCTATAATGTTCCCACAGCGGGGCGCAGGCCCAGTGCGGGTTGGTAATGTCACATGTCTCCGTATTTTAGTTCGAGAACATGTCGGTTTCCTCACGATGTTTTCCTTCACCGTTTTTGAGGCCAGCGGTGATGAAATAAAATACACAAAGTAATGCGCCTGCCTGGGTTCGAACCCACGGCTTACTGCTCGTAAGTCGGGGCTGCCACCACTGGGCCACCGCTGCTCTCAAAAACGGCCACTCTTTTGCCATCAACCTGGCGGAAATCCAGACTCTGTGGCTGCTACGGCGGATTTCCTTCTGGTAAAACCCAATAACACTGCCGACCCTGGTATCGAACCTCAGACCTCATGCTCAGCAATCGAGCTTCCTACTAACGAGGCAATAATTATCTTTAATGAGACACATTAAGTAAATTCCGGTACAAGCGGGTTTAAGTTCACACCGTAGAGTAGATTACGTTTTAATTATGGAGCAATTCATAATTAGAACGTAATCACAATTATTAAAATGTCTTACATTCCATACTTACAGTAACTTTATTTTCTCCATTTCCAGGGGCCTATCATACAAAGGCATGATAGATTGTCTGCAGCAATCCGTGAAACACGAGGGAATACTATCAGTGTACAAAGGTTTCTTACCCCTGTGGATGAGGCTGGGACCCTGGGCGCTCATCAACTGGATAGCCTTCGAGAACATCATGCTGGCTATTGGCGGACATACCTTTTAGTTCCCTATGGTGTTGGCTTCTATCGGGAGCGTAGCCAGAGTGAGACAAAACGTCTTTCTTTATTGAGGAAAGGCCAGGAATAACTACATTTTCGGTACCAAGGGTTTAACTATATGTTCCAGTTTTGTGAAATGTGACGATAGACAAATAAAACCTTATCTTGCATCGACAAGGGGGCTAAATTTGAATACGTTGGACTAAAAAATCTCGTCTGGGAAAGTTTCCCTTCTTATGGGCGACGGTAAACAAAGTAGGTACTTAATCTTTTTATCTTTGGATTCTGGCTACGTTCTGTTTCAGTTCCTGAATGTCTTGTCTTATGCTTGTAAACGTCTGCTAATGGTAAGGTCGTGGTACTAGAAAAATAGCTAGCAACCTTGTTACCTCTTACTAGAACAATGTAATTGAACGAAGTAGTTTAATTAGCTAATATACTAACAAAAATGTTGTCGCCCTAGCCATGAAATATTAGCTTTACACACTCAATCATGGGTCTGTTGTTTCCCACGTAGGAATTGTATTATATACTTTTTTTCGCTGTAAAATAGCTCACACAGTGGGTGCAAGTATGACTTCCATGCTTTATATTAAAATGTATGGTAAGGATAATTGATTTTCCTATAAAAGACCAGTGTAATCGCCATCTACTGCTTTGTAGAATGTGTAGAGCATCGAAACCTTGGAAACCTTGTTTCGGTCCTATAGTAAAACCGTTTTTTCCCGGGTTTTACTATGGGAGCTAAACCGGGTTTCGATTTCCTTTACTGATCTTTTCGTGCGTAGTCTGTAGGCCGCATTGGATGATACAAAGCGAAGCTAAATCCACGAGCGTAGCTTAGCAGTGGACTGCTATGGACCAGCGCTTAGGCTGTGTTTCCACATAACGAGCAGAGCGATGCGGAGTGCGAGATTCGACTAATCACAAGAGCAACCACACCTACACAGAGTGATGTGAATTTCAACCAATTCGATTGTACGAGCTCGTCGCTAAATAATAACAGGCGGTCGGAACGATCTTCAGTGGCACTTACCCATAACATACCGACTTACCTCCGTGCCTCGGAAAGCACGTTAATCCGTTGGTCCCGACTGTAATTTGACAGTCGTTTCAGATAGTCAGTGGCCCGAACGTTTGACAACCAGTCTTTCCAAGGGACATCGTATTACCCAGTACTAAATTTGTGTGTGGGTTGTGGAATACTGGTATTCAGCTGCGTCCGGTCAGACTGGAAGCCGATACCCCATCATAGTTGGGAAATGGGATGATAATTGGTCGATTTCTGCAAGTCTCCGCTCTTGCTCCTCTGTTTTGGTGGAAACCGGGCCTTAATCATGACTACCTCATAGTCAGATTCTTAGGATAATTGTTTTGCAAGTTTGCAGGATGTAGAATTAGACACAAATGGCTATGCTAAAATTAAGTTTCAAGATTTTATTTTTGTTACTATTTAATTTTATTTTTTTTGTGCCATTTATTTATTTACTTGACACTCAATACATTTATAGACCTTGGTACATGTACATCGATGCTTGAATTTTATTTCGATGTTATTTTTTTTTCGTATTGTTATTTTTATGCACAATGAGAATAGAATATATTTATTTACTTAATCCTCGATACATTTAATTTTATAGACCTTAGTGTAAGTACATCGAAGCTTGCACACAGATAAGTTAAACTGAATATAGATGTTAACAAATAGCGTAATGCCTCAAAACCTTCTTATATTCACACATAGATGGATACCTTAGTTCACTAGGGACCTAAGTAACATTTTATACGTTTTGATAACTTGAACTAAAAGCGTTTAGGTGTTAAGATTCATATTTCAATGTATTTTCACTTAATTGAATTTTTGACTAGAATGACCGGATGACGAAAAAAGCGAAATATACATTTTTTTAACAAGATGTTTTGACCCTCAAACTTGAGATCACTAGTGAACTAATATCCACTAACTATATATATATTTATTGTTGCCAAAGGTGCTATTATAATTGTTTAGGGTTAAATGCGTGCAGGATAAGCTAAACTATATTGTTATTACATAAATACATAATATATACGACAAACAATCGCAAGTAGACAATTCTATAAAATAATATTAATATTTTTTATAAAAAAAAAATAGATAAGTATCACAAGTTTTCATAGATAATGTAATACACAAAGCAATTAGTATAAGAAGCAGATACTTCAATAGGTGACTGTGTGTGTATAAACATGTTTAGAAAGGTTAGCCGATGCTTCTATAAATAAATACTGTGATCTTATATAAAGCCACTATGTAATTCTACAGTGAAGATGCGAACGCACTGCAGTTACTGCACACTGCTTTGCTGCGCAGTGCGCACTGCTATTATTACTTCAACTTTCTGACACAACAGACTTAATTAGTGGCTATATTTACCACGACGGTAATTTTAAAAGAAACTTATCGAAAGAGTTCACTAATTTTATTTCAAAAGGCGCTAAATACACTTGAGCATTCATTGTAACAAAACATTGAGCATTTACCGTTTTTTCAACACTCCTGTTTATTTCATGTGGGATATCATCTCTCATGTAACATTAACACGAACGCTGGACGATGAATTCATCATAACTGAATGCTCAAGTTTTTCGTCGCCAAATGTTCATAATCTGCAGTGCGTACGCACCTTATAGTTGAGTGTTTTAGATGTAGCCTTACGGTCATGTTAATTGTTACAAGTTGTGATGTTATTATTTAAAATAAATTATTTTAATTGTTGAATACAACTTTTCAATCTAAGGTACCAAAAATAAAACTAAAAAATATAATATTAAATTTATTAGTAAAAAATATTATACATCTTCCACAATATTGGAGAATCATAACTTAAATTATTTAAATATTTGATTATTATAGATTATAGCACTTCCGATTTATTGAAACTTGCCTTTATGCACTTACTTGTCACTATAGCTATAAGCACAAATAAGGGGCGTTATATCGGATGTGTGCATCGCAATACGATCGTTCAACAGTTGACACTCACAGCGAGCACGTTACATACAGAGCTGTACCACACTTACACTATAATTACACACAGTTTAAATGCTTCGATGAAAGGGAAATTCTTTAAACGATATAGTTAAACATGCACGGTGAAATACTTCTTACATTAGATGTCTGCTTACGTCTAATGATTTCATCTGCCTAAGGATACCAGAGTTCGTCAGTGACGATATAACTCTATCATGTTTCCATAAATATAGTAATTTTGGGTACAATACAATAACAAAAATAAATATCTACATTGGATCAACGATCACACAAAGTTTTTATTAATTTCAAGTCTTGACTAAATGTTAAACGCTAGCTAAGTACAATGACACGCGCGTGCCACGTTGTTACGTTACTCCTGATTAGTGCGGCCATCGCTGATGCCGCCGCCTTACTTCAAAATCGATTATTACTTTACGTTAAACATTTTAGACATTTTCTTCGATAGATCGTAAATGGTAAAATACGTACAGGTAACGAATTTACGCCGAACACGTCAAAAGCTATCAAAAAGCATGATGTTACAACATACATATATCATTATATAAAATACATCGCCCATATACATCCGTTCATTCAAAACATCGTCGAATATAAAATAATTCCAGATTTATGCAAAATAATGTTCGTGGCATTGTAAATTGTGCGCAACACAAACTGCTGACGAGTTCACTCTAAACCTAACGAGAGCTAAGCTTTTGGGGGACGCTACCAATTTATATTCTACATGATTACTGTACCAGATTATACACTGTTGTGTTTATACACCAATAAAAAAATAAGATCGAAATACATGTAAACCGAACTTAAAATTATTACTTAACTAACGTATAAATGGTAAATATTTTAATAATGAGCATTAAAGACTAATACAGGGATAAATAATGATCATACTTTAAAAATCACATCAAATAAGAAAATCTATATACTTGTAGGGAGTGGTCAGTATGCACTGATTTGATCCCTTTCACCTTTTTATTACTAAACGTATATTTCAAAAAAACTACAAATAACATTCTGGCACGTTTTCGAGGATAAAATAATTCACTCTCATCCAGCGATCGTCACAATATAAAATGAGAGGACAATATAATAAATTCGTCACAGAACAATGAATACAATGAAACACGACACAAAACTTTTGTACTACCAAATTACATATCCATAAGTTATTGCAAAATCAAGGCAGTTTCAACACGCGATAAAATTGGACATTGACGATTACGCGTAAATTATTGTTATAAATTATTACATTAATTAAAATCATCGTAATCAGCTGTGAACACGAAGCACCATCTCGTCAAAACATTATATAAAAATCAAACCTCATCCGAGCGAGACATAGATGACACCTTGTGCCTGGTCAATAACTCGTAGTAAGTAAGTTGTGATCAATTTTAAAATCGCATCATAAAAAGTAATGTGTAGTAAAACTGAGAAAACTATAACGTTTTCAAAATGTGTAAGTTTTACTTGGATGTGTGTGAGTTATTGATATGATGTAGGTCGGCGAGTGTGATCATTGTCGGGCTGAGCGCGCGTGGTTGCGGCGTAGAGTGGCAAGGGCGATGGCACGCGGGCACTATGACGAGTGGTACGCCGTCACGTACGACGCCGGGAACAAGCCGCGCCGGTGTGCGATCTCGCCCTGGAATAGTTTATACAATATTGTTACATTCTTGCACATCATTTCTACCTGGAACTGATAGGGGAAGGCCTTTGTTAAGCAACTGGATGACGCAGACTTACTTAACCAGCAACATCACTTGTAGTGATTAGGCACTTACAAATAAGGTCCAAAAGTTTCCGGTTTCCGGTAAAAATTATAGTTCATAAAAAAAAAGAATTATTGTTGAAAGAGTACTTTTTTTTTGTTTAAAGACCGTCCCCGGTCTAAGATGGAGGAAACTCCTCTAGTGAGAATTTTTAAAGGTTAGGGGAAACCGATCTTAGTGTTAAGAATTAATATGTATGTAATTTTATCAGCTTAAGGTAATTTAGGAACAGCCACATGTGGATTCTTTCAATTGGATCGGCAGACTTGTCCTACCAACCATAGCAACCTCAGATCGAGCATAATGTGTTAAGGACGAAACGACCATGACCTTCAAAGATACGCTTTTAAGAGGGGTCCCATATTCAACTGTTTACAGTCTCATAATTTGCCTGCCCTTATCCCAAAAAGTTTTGGTACCTGCTTCCATTCTAATCGGATGCAGCTCAATAGGTACCAGAATTTTACATGGAGCGACTGCCTATCTGCCCACCACAACCCCGTTACCAGCTCATAAGATACCAAAAGGTAAGACTGGTTGTCAGACTTCTGGGCTTCTGTGACTACTCGTAACGACTGTCAAAGACCCTACAAATAACAGCCGGGACCAAACCGGGCTTTTAAAGCTTCTATGTTATAAATGTTGTATCATCACATACCTGCCACCAGTGCTGATCCGAGCGGTCAGTGACCGTGATGACGTCACCGCGCCTGAACTCCAGCTCGCCGGCCTCCTGTGGAGTGAAGTCGTACAGCGCTTGCACCAGCATCTGAAATAGAACAACACACCGATTTAATTGTATACATAACAATCAATCAACTAGGCATTTCGTAGTTCTTTTATATGTATGATGCTCCGTGAGAGTGGAAAATGTTTTTGAGCTAGTAACATAATACCACGCCTGTCATCCCCAAAGATATATGTACAGACATAGGCGTATATAACACACATTTTGCCAGTTATATTAAAAAAAAACAGGCAACCCTATTCGGAATAGGGTTGCCTGGGCTATTCCCATCAACCGGGCACATATGTAGACACCGTGGCAGCTACTGAGAAATTCCTGATAGAAAAAACCAGTAACAGTTAGGCCGTCCTGGATAACGAACCCAGATCCTCATGCTCAGCAGACGCACTTGCCACCATTAGACCAACGAGGTTCCTTTCGTGCTTTAATTAAATTAAAAAAACCGATATTTTTGATATTAACCGATATTTCCGAGATTCAGCACATCACTAATGTCTCCCAAAATGGAGGTAAAGTATGTCACCTACGGTGTATAGGTGCCCTAAAAAGGACATGAGTGTTTAGACTTGGATTCCCGCCATCTTTTGCGTGTAGTTAGTAGGTTGCACTGAGTAGCTTAACATAAATTAAGCATTTTCTTTTTTAACCACTGCAACTCTTGTAAGCTAGAATCCACGACTAACAACCAGAAATAAAGCTGCGCAACAATAGGAATAAGAGAGTGTCTGCGAAAATGATGTCCTTGGAACCCGCGGCGAAATTAATCGGTAAAGAAAATTACTTAATTATTAATTAATATTTTAAAACTTGTGATCAAGGTAATAGGAACGAAAATAACAAAAAAGCATAGTTAAAATAATACAAAACTCGAAAATATCAAAACCAACACACATTTGATTCCTGAGCATAGATAGTAAATTGACATTCGAGTGTCAAAAGGGACGTGGGATGTTATCGAAATCAATACTTTCATTGCCGCTCTCAGCGGTGGGGGTTGATTCTCGCAATCGCAATACGACAAGGAAAAAATAATTGATGACCCAGATGCAACGATGTACAGCTACAATTAGCTTAGCTGCCACGGCTCATTTCGAACTAATTACTTTATCTTTTTACTGTCTTTTTTGTTTTACTATGGACACTTTTAAACGTACATGTCTTGCTACATCGTTCTCACATAATGTACTATATCAACATAAACGATGTAATTATGATTTTTGTAACAAGATTCTGATTTAAAAGAGTGCCCATGGAGTTTCTTGCCTATTCTTCTCCATAGAGTTCTACGCTTTGGAATGGGCAACTACAGTACTTTCACAGTTATTATGTCTTGTGACTGGGATTGTAGCTTTATTTTTATTGTTGTTTGACTATTCAAAAGTGCCTTTAACTGGCCTACTTGAATTAAATGTTTTTGATTAGATTGATTTGATTAGGTCAGCCTTCATCCTTGTACATGTAAACAAATAAAACGGATATAAAATCAATAAAGCAATCACACACATGACATACTTTTACTAACGAATCATTTGAATAATGAATTCGGTTATCTCATCTCGTTGAAGGGTTGACGTAACGCGTGGTGACAGCCACTTACCATAAAATAGTCAACAAGTTTGAATTTACACGTAGTTATCAAACTATGCGTCAGTACATTCTTACAAAAAAATATCATCATCATCAGCCTGTAGTCGTCCACTGCTGGACATAGGCCTCTCCCATGACACGCCACTGAGCACGGTCCTCGGCCACTCTCATCCAGCTCATGCCAGCCGCCTTGCGAACATCATCGCAACACAAAAACGTATAGATTCTGCTAAACATATCTGACAAGAAGAGGGATTTTTATTTATACAGGGTGAAGGGCCACCGACGCAAAACCACGTATCAGTACATCATTCAGAGCGCCTCCACATATTTTTTTTACATTTTGACGTTTAGTTATTGCACTTTTTGCAGGAAACAGCATTTTTTATTACCGATGAAAAATTTATACGGGGGTTCAGAATGAATACCAGGCCCGAAGCCTCCCTATAAGCCGATTCCCACCGGCTTCCCTTGAGAAGTTTGAAACACAACCAAATAACCAAGTTTGAAAATAGCACAAGAAAAATCGCAAAACTACACTACACAAACGCCTACACTGTCGAAAAACTCGGAAATTCAATTAATAATTTGCTCTTCAACAACAAATTGCTATACAATAACCCGCAGGCGCTATCGGCTTGTTCGCAGTATAATCTTCTATGCAAAATGAACGTCATGAAGTCACCGTCAGACCGCCATAATATAGCTTGAGTAAGCCGCAAAAATTCGAGTTATTTGATAGAGAAAGTAATAGCAAATGCGTGCGCGTGAGCGAGATGGAAGGAGAAATATCGTAATCACTCGTAGTATTTCGTGCCGAATCGGATACCGTTCAATGCCAAACCATTGCATGTTTGTTATTGTTGATGGATTTATATTTTGAACTTTTAGGTTAGTTTAACCTATTAGAATTTATTTCTTGGTTTATAATAGTGATTAGTATTATAGTTGGACTTTCTTTTTGTTTGTTATTGTTATTTGTGATGAGTGTAGTGAAAGCAGTTACGTACGTTGTAATTAGGTATTTGCGGTAAGTCGTTAGTTTAATAAGTTGAAATTACTAATTTAGGGTAAGTAGATTTGCAAAGTAAATAGTAGGATGGCGGCATTAATAGTTTTAAATTGTTGTTTGAAAGATTATTTACGTTGTGAGGAAACATGCTTTTCAAGGTTAAGTTTTGAAAATAAAAAAGATTTATCTAGTTCAGATGTATTTACGAAACTAGGTTTTGAAACCAGGGTTTTGCTTCCAACCAGGGCACCCTAGTAAGAGTGAGAAATACTTGGACTATGATAGTTTTTGCTAGTCTGCCATGGCCGCGCGGGCAAAGTTAGAAGAAACCAGACTTGAAAAATAATTGCATAGGAAATTAATCCCATGTAATCATATAAATAAGGAACACTATCGTATTTGCGAAACAAAATAATTGGATGTTAAAAGTCTTTCTAACGCAAATACGATTATGATCCTTATTTGTAAGACGACATGGATTGTTATATATGCAAGCATTTTAAACTCTGGAAGTACAGGGCGCAGCGCGGGCGGCGCGAGTCACGCAGCGCGGTTGGCGCGAGTCCCGCGGCGCGGGTGGCTGGCTGGCCGCACAAGGCTTCAAGCCTTGTGCACGCCGTGGGGCTCGGGGCGCGGTGGGTGCAGGGCTAGCGTAAATGTAATAGTTTATTTCGCGGGTATATTAGAAAGACGATTTTTGGGACTGCGTGCCCGCCCCTTGCCTAGGTAAGCATTTTTTTTGCTCCGGCTTCCCTCTGTCAATATTTCACCCTTCGCCACTGATGAATACGTATATACGTATTCATTACGTGTCAACCAATTGTGCGTCGATGTACAACCACCCTGTATACAACTGTAATAAACATTTTTCCGAAGAAAAAGGGCCTAACTCGAAAAGAGATTGATTTGTTAGAAACAACAGTAAAACTTTGTCTAAAGTCAGCACAACATTCTTATTGATACAGTACCCAAGTTATTTATGTTATTCAAAGTAATTCAGCAATAATGTGGTTACGATCGAAAATGCATTCGAGTTGCCGATTGCTATCCACGGCTAGAACACGCCACGAATATACAAATATTTGTACAAATGTGTGAAACCAAATGAAGTTATCAACTAAATGGTGCGAACACAATATTTGTACCAATTACGAAAATTAATTGAATAGATCCAATTAACTAAGTGTTGGTATGAATTAGCAGTTTAGCCTCAAGGGCCTGGAGATCGTTAGAGTGAAAGTGCTGTTATCATAATTAAAAGGAGTTATCTGAGGATTTATCTAGCCAATTAAGGATCTAAGTAATGGGTGCTGTATGGTGAACTAGGGGAAAACACGATGCTAATTACGAAAGAAAGTTGAGGGGATAATCTGGAGACTTACTAAGCTAAACTAATCAATAATTAACTAAACTAACTAATCAATAATTATGATCATAGTAGGTGTGTATATTTTGCTAGAATATCGGGACAGCTGTGACACAGTGGCAATTACGTTTTTTTTATTTATTTTTTTATTTGTTTGCGATGTGCTTGCTCTTGACTCCAGTCTAGGTCAGATATGACAGAGACAAAGTCGACGATGGTACGAGCTTACCCAGAAGAAGCCTGTTCACTCTAACTTTGAAGAGATTAGGGTTGTAAGCGTTCGGAAATACAGACGCAGGCAAAGTTTGTTTGCGTTTGAGAGTTTCTAAATGTTGTTTGCAGTCCTTACCATTAAGTAACCAGCTGACGTATAGGAGCCCTATTGCACGGTATTACAATACCCTATTATGTAAATTATTCACAAACCCAAACGCCGCAACCAAAAGTCATAACACTCAAAACCAATTAATAATAGAAAGCCAAATACGAAGGTACAAGTATACGTGCAAAAACTACGTGAAAATTTTCACTTTCCTTATTTAGTACTGTACTGTATACGTCAAAGCGCGCATCCAAATACGCAATACCTATAGTGAGTATTAGTGAGTCACAAGATAATGTATTCAGTAATCATCCAATGAAATGCGATGGGCCGTTAACTCATCGTGGGAAAACTTCAGGACTTATTGTGACAAGCATTATCATTTATGCGTGTGCCTGTGCATGTTAGCAAAATGCGGCGTTTGAACGCCCATTATTATGCTTGAGAATAGTGTTGGTATTGAGTGGAGACTAAACCTACCGCAATGTTAAATGCTTCGTCCATGAGAGATTAATTTGAGGTAAGGTTTATACCGAACGGCACAGGTCGGGCGAAGTGTTGCGTTTTTACCATCATGATCTGCCTAACTTATGTTAGGGTCGGCTTCCAATCTAAGCAGAGGCAGCCAAGTACCAGTATTTTATATGGAGGGTCTGCCTATCTGACCGCCTCAGCCCAGTGATTGGGTTACACGTTAAACCCTTGGTAAGACTGGCTATCAGACTTCTTACTACCGATAACGACTACGATCTACGAATCTCGATAGGTATTTTATGGCTGGTTCCAACCCATCCACGAACCGATCTCGGGAAGCGTTGTTTAACTTGACTTGTGCGGGTGTAGACACGAACCCGAAAAAGGATTTGTAGAGACAACGCAGTATATTTCATATCGATCAGACGCCGCTTGGAAACCTTGGAACGAAGTCTAACGCGCAAAATGTCTCGTCTCTGCGCTCGCAGCTCAGTGCACTTATAAGTGATCCTGAAGGGAATCGAGTAAAATGCTCCAAATAGTTTATAAAAGTCTATTTTACGTGCAGTTTGGAACACGGTCTAAAGCGCAAAATTCGCCTGCGTGAAATTGCGATTCCCTTGAAACATTCAACCTTGCCCTATGAAGCTACGAGATAAATCTAGGACGATACGCAGTAGCGGCTATGGTTCTGAGAATTTGAGCTCGATGTAATAAACTTGACGTAGACGAAGCGGCTTGGAAAAGGATCCTGAAAGGCTAGGATAACATACTTTGATTTACAAAGGGTTAAGGGTACTTTCATGATATGAGAAAGCTATTTAGCAGACTGTTGTTATTTAGTCCTAGCGCTTAAATCGCAGTAATATAAAGTGTTGTAACATTCGCAAAACAAAGCGTGTGTTCGCTTCATTTTTTTACGAAAAAATCTGCATTACATACATATCGGAGCTGTATCGATGACGTTAGAAAAACAAGAGCGTGTATAATGCGGCTGTTTTTGCGCTCAAGAATATTTTATAGACGCTAGACTTTACAAAAACACACGATCAAGAGGAAACAGTAACCCATTCTGAATTAAACATTAAACAACACTCGACAAGGTCTTATATGCGTTTGCAGTGAACCCAAGCATTGTCTAGACTAAATTGTCAATTAAAATTTAGCCTTTTACTGATCCTAAAATTCCTGTTGTGCCTAATTTAGAAACTAACCAATGTAGGAACGATTTGCACTGACCGGTGCGTCGGAGCGCATTTTACAATCCGGGGCAGTAAAGGAAATTCGAATGTTTAGCAAGTAATTTAAAGTTCATATTCGTATACAATTTATGTCCATAGCATCCAGTAGACATTAGTGATGTGCTGATTTTAGAGAAATATCGGTTTTTTATTTATTTAATTAAAGCACGAAAGGAGTCTCGTTGGTCTATTGGTGGCAAGCGCGTCTTATTCACAAACGCTCGGATTCGATTTCGATTCGATAAGTCGTATGTCTATCTTATTTTGGCATTACGAAAGCGAGCGCCATAGACATACGACTTTCCAGGGGGCCAGATCTTGCATTTTACTTAAGCAAGACTCATCTAGGAGGACGTTAGAGAAAAAACATACAAAAATTTCCGTCCAAAAAACACGAACCGCTAAACAAATCATCCTACTCCCTATCAATTGGAGGAGGCTACCACTAGTAACCGAGATTATAGGAACACGCAGTGACCGGGTTATTTTCGTTACTTATCAGGGTCACCGCGGCCGCATTATTTACATAGACACGACGCTGCTCCACACATAAATGTATTGAACGAGAATAAATCGTGCTAATGCAAACGACGACGAAAGGGAATTTTTCCTTATGGTGGTTACTATTTGCTATCATTTCTTTACATTTTTGTATGGAAATAACTCAATTTTCCATGAGTCATGTTGGAAGTATTTAGATAACTAAGACAACTTTTGTTCTATAACTTGGAAACACGAAACTTTTTTTTGTGTTACCATACAAAAACATTTTGATGACACTGAGAGAAAAGGCTATGGGGAAGGCGTATTCCGAGGAGTGGGACAATATAGGCTAGGAAAAAGTACGTTGTTGATCGCGTCAATTCCTATAAAAAGTCCGGTTCTTTTTTTGCGAATTTCAATATCTCGTAGAACAATATTATTGTGCCTTGTATAACCGAGCAAAAGTCCTATGGATTTTGTATTAATTTGTGGACCGAAAAGTTATGTAAAGATTGGCAAAGGGCAATTTATTCTAAGCCCAGCTTTATATGGATTTGATTTCTTAACGATACGTTTTATACCTATTTCGTAACGAAAATATTATCTTTACGATTGATTCGACAAATTATTCCTGAAGAAGAAGTATTGAGATTTGAGATCATTCTGCGCTGCCGTTTATTCCAGGATTATGCAGGAATTGTGCATAGAGGGGGAGCTAGATTGCACCACCATTAAGCGACCATAGACAATCGATCTTTTACTCTTTACCTCCTTAGCAAGTCTTCGCGTGATATACCATAAAATATCTGTAGCTAATTTTACTCATCAATTTACGTTTCACGAACTTAAATATAATTTACGTCGTTTAACAAATACCGTTATCTACGCATTGGTATTAAATAGAAGAAAAATGTTTATTTACAATCCCATGTATATTTAGCCGACGAAAACATACTATAGAGTACGTACTAATATTAATAAGTGCATAAAATCGTTCATTACGAGTCGCCTGCCGCACAGTGGAACGAATGTATGGGAGCGGTTGGACGTAGACATGTCCGAAAAAAAAGAGTAAAATTATGCCAAACTAATGATGCCATCTTATTCGATTACTTAATGCCTTCATAACTTGTGGTGATGAATTTCTTCATAACTCCCATATTTCGGGAGTAATTTGAGAAAATGTGAAATTTTACTATGAAAATGAGTGTATCGAGCTCTCTCCCTCCTGATTCCGGGCTTGTTTCAAGTAGCGGTCTCTAATATCATAATGCTAATACTAAGAGCTATATTTAATACTAAGACACATAGTGCGCCAAATGTGCACTTTCTGGGATAAAGAGTGATGTTTATTTTATAACACAATTTTTTTATTTTTTGTTTATTTTGTTGATTAAAACCGTTTTTCTAAAGGTTTACCTTATTACAATAACATTTCTGAGCAGCCAATTAGAGAAGATATAAGCTAATTAGGATATATAATTAGGGACTTAAGGTTTACATATAAAACTGATGCACTAATGATTACTGATAAGAACATTGCTATTATTTAATTACTAAATGGCTCTTAATACACTAATTTAGCATGCATCATTTACTAATTATCACAATAACTAATTACCTTGCAATATTTAACAAAGGATACCTGGGATACCTGGATTTTATATAAATAGGTCACTATTAGTAACTTTAAAATCAGTGTTGATTTACACCTCGTTGTATCCAAGCTAATCTCGCAATGTATTTTCCAAATTTTAATACAAATCTTGATATTCACGTTGCTTTATGCGCACGCGCACATAAAGATTTACGCGACTTTAACTATTTGTTCAGTGTTTTAAAAGATAACAGTTGTGTTCAGTTATGTGAAAGTGCTGAAACAAGTTTAAAAGACTGGTGTCGTCGATTTTGCTACCGCATTTATGCAAAATGGACACAGTCTGGAAGAAGCACAGATAAGTTTCGGAAGAAACATGAGATTTGGCTACAGGCTGCAATTCAATGGCCGGAATTACAGAATGAAAATATGGAACCTTCTACAGAAAATATAAGTGACGTCATCGAGCCCATAATTTCTCCTGCTAAATCTGATGCTTCAACTTGTACACATCCTAGTCCTCGTAAATCTTTTGAGGACCTTAGTAACCGGCAAAAAAGAAGACGCACTGAAGATAGTCTTTCATGCAGCAGTAGCAGCGCTGAAATTATGTTTTCGGCCGAAAGGGCGCTTCAAAAGGCAGGACAAAGCGATACAGCTTATGTTATGAAATACTTGACGGAGAATCCAGAAGAGGCCTCAAAAATCAAAGCCTTCATTGAAGGTAAATCAATTCAGGTACGGGAAATATCCCCTTTGAAGGCATTGGCTCTTTATGTATCGATGAACTTATCGAAATGGCGCTATAACACTCTTCGGGATTTCAACACTCAAGAAGGAGCTCTTCAATACCCGAGTTACTACATGTTGGTTAAAGAAAAAATTAAGTGCTATCCGGCCAAAGAAGATCTCACAGTTACAGAGAGCTCTGCAAAAATCAAATTACAAGCCTTGATGGATTTAACCTCAAGAAGACTTATTAGGTCGTTAGAAACCCCTGTTGATCCCAATCAACAGCTCGTATTGACCAGCAAATGGGGTTTTGACGGATCATCTAGCCAAAGCATTTATCATCAAAGGACGAGTGAAGATGAGCAAATCGATCTTGCTAGTAATTTTATGATTAGTCTTGTACCACTGCGGCTCGTCTCAAAAGGTGTAACAATTTGGGAAAACGAGCGACCATCTTCCACTTCATTTTGCCGGCCAATATTGTTTAAGTTTATAAAGGAAACCAAAGAAAATGTGCAGAGAGAGATGGCTGAAATCGAAGCAGAGATTGAAGCCTTAACTCCATCCACCATCACTGATGGAATTAGTGTCAAACACCAACTGCTGTTGACAATGATTGATGGTAAAATTCATTCCATTATATCCAATACAGCAGCTTCAGTGTGTGACATATGCAAGGCTTGTCCTAAAGAAATGAATAATTTAGAGTTAATCAAAGATAAACACGCAAACGAGGACATGTATAAATATAGCTTAAGCACCCTTCACGCTTGGATTCGCTCAATGGAATGCTTATTACACATTTCCTACAAATTAGACATAAAATCATGGCAAGTAAGGGGTGATATAGCAAAAAGGCAAGTTGATGACAGGAAGAAAAGAGTTCAAGAGGCTGTAAGAAGAGAAACGGGCTTACTTCTCGATGTTGTGAAACAAGGCAGTGGATCCACCAACAATGGCAACTCGGCAAGGAGATTTTTTGAAAACTACACTAAATCTGCTGAACTGACCGGAATAGATGCTATGCTTTTAAGAAAAATCTGTGTGATCTTGCAGTGTATTTCATCAGGAGAGAAGATCAACGTAACTAAATTCCGAGAGTTCTGCTTTGATACTGCTAAGCTTTACGTGGAGTTATACCCATGGTATTATATGCCTTCTTCACTTCATAAAATTTTAATGCATGGGCCAGACATAGTTCAGAACATATCAATTGTGCCCATTGGTTTTCTATCCGAAGAGGCATCTGAGGCTAGAAATAAAGATTTTAGAAAATATAGAGAGGGGCATTCTCGAAAGCATAGCAGTATCTCATGCAATGAAGATATTATGCACAATCTTTTACTGTCTTCTGATCCACTTGTTACAAGTATCCGTCCAAAAGGAAATAAGTTTGTAAAAAAATCTTCTTTTAAGGAATTTTATGAGCTTACGGATTCTGAGAAAAGTGATATCGAATTTGTTAACATAAATGATTTAGCGGACATCGATTCTGAATTTGAATTAATTGATGATGATGATGATGACGAAGATAATTAAATGATGTTATTGTTTTAAAATGTGCAACTTAGTAAATTAGAGCTTACATCTTAATTATTTATTGTACTTTTAATGAAACTAGGTAATTTATTATCAACTTACTTAAAAGTCATACTCTCATCAGTTCTTGTGAATATTTTTGTTAATATATATTTCTGTATATATATAATATATTTATAGACCTCTTAATAAGTCTGTCTGCGGTTTAAAGTAAATACAAATGGGGAAAAAACGTTTTTTTATTTTAAATTTTCATTTCCTTTTATCCCAGAAAGTGCACATTTGGCGCACTATGTGTCTTAGTATTAAATATAGCTCTTAGTAATAGCATTACGATATTAGAGACCGCTACTTGAAACAAGCCCGGAATCAGGAGGGAGAGAGCTCGATACACTCATTTTCATAGTAAAATTTCACATTTTCTCAAATTACTCCCGAAATATGGGAGTTATGAAGAAATTCATCACCACAATTTATGAAGGCATTAAGTAATCGAATAAGATGGCATCATTAGTTTGTCATAATTTTACTCTTATTTTTCGGACATGTCTACGTCCAACCGCTCCCATACATTCGTTCCACTGTGTGCCGGTCACAACTGGTAAAGAATGGGTGCTAATATCCGATAATATCTTTTCCCAAGCTATTACACAAGCAACTTGTCTTGTGCAATAGCCTAGGGATTGAACGGCGAGATTCCAGTCTAAAATATACAACACCGCCGAGATTTAAGCCAGCTGTGTTAGGTCACATTAAATCTCTCTTTTTACCGCATTCGTAAATACTGAAATTATTCTGGACGTGTGTGGTGAGGTAGGAACACTTTGGTACGCAATCAAGCATTGAAAACGTATTAGTTTAACTTCGATCAATAAGTATACTACTACTATTGATGTACTATTATTGATCGAAGTAGTATAAGCTGTCAGTCAAACATTTTCGTTTATAGGAAACTAGCTGTGACCTTGGTTCCACTCGTGTGGACGCAGATTCATGTGTATAGTACCTAAGCGACCCGTTAACCTTACCTGTTAGGTAAGCACCTAACCAAATAAAATAAAAAAAAACGTTATATTTTTTGAAAACCTAGTTAAAGGTGAACAAACAGACACCTGCACGCGTAGCATAACCGCTGTAGAAACGGGTTAAGTCAACGGAAGGATTGACAAAATGACATATATTTTCCTTGTCTATCTGTCATTATGTCGATTCTTCCGTCGACATAACCCGTTGCTACAGTGCTCATGCTACGCGTGCAGGCAGAAAAACGTATCTGACGAAATTGAGCAAGTAGGGCATTACATATAGTCCGGTAAATCCGGAATAGGGAAGTATTCCCTCGAATACCAGCTGTATGCGTCTACGTGCGAGCGGGTAATACCGCAAAAGTATCAATTGACGGCTATAGGAAAACCAATACAAAGATAATTTTATAACTGGTAGTCATACTAGTCATAGGTATTGGAAAAAGGTCTAGTATTCGTAAAAGGCATCATCATTGTCCCAACTGAATTAAGACGAATGGAATTTGTCAATCAAGATAATATCGCAATCGGGTTGTGATTCATACCAAAAGCACAAAATGCAATGCAATATTTCCGAGCTCAATGGTGTCTTCTTGGGGTATATGATGATGATACAAGAGTTCTGCTAATATTTTTAGTATGTATTAAAAAACGTGAAGGCACAGGTATCACCGCACAAAGTTCTAAATACAGGCTGAATTTTCCAAGTGTGCGTGGATGGCCAAATCCGAAACTATGAGGAATAGTGAAAAATACTCAAAGGAGTATCAATCTAATCTTAAAGAAAACTGTAAGTGAATCATTGGATTTTTTGAAAAATCAATATTACTGCCCAGTAATCGAACCCATAGATTTTGGAAAAAGTCACCCTGTATATTGCATTGAATTATAACCATAGATCGGAGTAGGTAGATTTATTTTTGGTACTTGTATCATAAATGCACACAGAAAGAATAACATGGATAAGCCATTTTTCCGGAAAGTAATTTATTTATTTATTAATTCATAACCAACTTACACTAACAGTTACACCACACGTACAAGTTATTGGTTAAACATTAGAAACTAGAAAAAACTACACGAAATTGGTCAGAATTAGAATAGATTAAAAATAAGAATATTACAATACAATAAAAACAATATGGTAGACAATTCTGGTATTTCCGGATTCAATTAAATATTGTTAATGTTGGTAGTGATATTATTACTACTCAATTCAAGAATTTAAAGGAAGGTATCAAAACTAAATTAATTTATTATGTAACTGTTGAATAATAAAAACAATCGTATTCCGATCGAAGCATTAATATTTTGTTTTTTTTTTTTTTTTTATCGCCACAATTTCTTATAAATTGTTGCACTTAAATTTCAATCAAATCAACCAATTCCGGAGGAATGTCCATATTAATATAAATGTTTCGGATCAATGACCCCAATTCAATCTACCTACTCCGATCTATGATTATAACTGTAAAAAAAGTATATTTGAAGCATAGAATTGAAATGAGTACATGGAGAACATGGATATTATGTCATAGAAATGCTTCGGCCCTTAAGTTGTTACTAAAATCCAGGCGGTGTATGGTCCTCGACTAGATCAGACAAAAGACCAAATTAACTTTGCGGAACCCAGTTGTATAAAACCGCTTCTAGACATCCTTATCATAAATAAGTGAGTAGGCATCTAATACCAGAAGACATCGTCCTTCAAGTACTTAATATCCAATTACCCTCAAAGTCCAGTTAAACACAATCTGTTTGTGAAAAGATAGCATTACAATTTACATTAAATTAAGTCAATGGTAAAAACAAACATTTCATTAAGAACTGGCTTTCATATTTGAACGCGTTTACAAAATTCCGTAGTGTGCTGTTGACTGTTGAAATGTGGAATCAGGTCATGCTTCTCGCAGTGCCGATGAAACTGAACCACCATGTAAAACTTCGTAAAGGTTCTAATTCAGCTTGCACTGATTGACTTAATCAAGTTTAACACACTAACATTGGAATTTAAGGAGGAAGCGACAGAAAACCCCGCGAAATTCAAGCTTTCTTACTTTTTAGGGTTCCGTACCCAAAAGGTCAAACGTGACTCTATTACTGAGACTTCGCTGTCCGTCCGTCTGTCACCGGGCTGTATCTCAGTGCTAGTTAGCCAGTTAAAATTTCTACAGATTATCTATTTCTGTTGCCGCTATAACATACAAATACTAAAAACAGAATAAAATTAATATTTAAGGGGGCTCCCATACAAAACAGTGATTTTTTTCCTCATTTTTATAAATAATGGTACGGAACCCTTCGTGCGCGAGTCAGACTCGCACTTGGCCCGTTTTTTGCAATTTGCAGGTCAGTGCCAGGTTGTATGCTGATTAAAATAAGATTCGCGGCAATACAGGCGCTTCCTTTCGCCTTAAATAAAATCTTAAAAAAAAGAGAAAGAGTTCAGTGGACTCACCTCTTCTGGAACAACATCTCTGAGTTTAACATCTTGCAGGCGGCTAACTGAAGCAGTACGATGATAATCAACCAGCTCGTTGAGAGAATTGAACTTCACCACCCACAGGAAGAATTTGCTCGACGCATCCCGAAGCACTTTGAAATGCTGCACACCATCCGGACATCTGGGGGAAGACGATCGTTCAAATCATGAAAACAAGTGGAACTTAGCAGAAGATTAGGAAGTCGCCCCTAAGGTAATGTTATCTTGGGTGTCGTAAAAGACAAGTAAGGAATTTACAATGTCAAGATATAGGCTACAAGAATCCTCATATGTTCCATATCAGCTTCGGCGACAGCTTATCTAATTTAGACAGTTTGTCGGCATGACCTTTTACCGGTACTAGTACAGCTGTTAATCCTGTAAAGCTACTAATCGCTGGGTTTGCAGTAAAGATCACTGCTTATTACTACTTTTTGGATCACCGCGCATCATGATAGCCAGAGTCTTGCGATGATCAACCAGCGAAAAGGCCGTGAGCTTATGACTCGCCCTTCTAAAACGCATGCCTCGTAGGTTCACACGGCGAAACATTAAGCCATACATTTCCAGTTTAACATGGCCTCGATTTTTGTAGATTTCCTGTACAATGAGAGATCGCAAACCCCGATTTGTATAGCTTAATCGAGCTGATACGAACGCACGGCGACCAATCGGTCGCTGTGCGTACGTATTCGAAAACGGGAGAAGAATAGTGACGCGATCGACTTTGTGCAAGGTTAACAATAATCGACGCGATAAGTTGACCCGTCCGATACAGATTCAATAAAATTTTGCCAATTCATGACCCCTGCATAGGTATTTGTGTTGGCGGAGAAGAGTTTTGGCAGGTATAATAACTTCTAGTTTTGTAGTTCGCCTGGATTGGGCGTGGCTCTAAATATTTATGTCTAGATGAATAGAAAACGAGTCCATCCTCAAACTCTGAACAAATATTTGTGGAACTAATTGAACTTGCTGACGTAATAAAGATGTAACCGAAATCGTAAATGGGAACGGTCAGGTCGACATATCGAATGTCAGGCGTTAACCCGAGAATACAGTCGTACAAAATAAAATATGGTTTGTACTGTAACCGGTTCTGTGTGGATTGTTTCGCGGGCCATTCAAGTTTTCTGCTTTCCTGATATTTGCTTAAATACCAAACGCTGTCATTAGAATAAACAGAGCAGCTGTATCGGAATGTGAAGAAATTCTTAAAATCTTTTACTTTAGCTCACTGGCTACTGTAGGTTTCCAAAAACAGGGGTATTGCCCGTAAGACGCTCGTACCACAAACGGGTTAGTACCCTAATTGATTCAAACATGAAGCATTTTGAGAAAATTGTCCGAACTATTTATAAGGAAAATGATTTTGTTTATTTATATTGTTGTATCATGCATGTGTATGGGACAGTTATATTTTTCCTGGTTCTAATTCTCATTAAATCGCATCATACGTTTCTACAACCAATCTATGCAAGAAGTTCAAATGGCAGTCTTTGGCCTGGAGTTACAGATTAGTGATGTTTCCAGGTCTTTTATTCGGCCCGGAGATACGAGCGCCTGCCGAGGCAGTTAGATCATTTTAGGTGTTCAATGACTACCTACGAAGAGTCACTACGAACGGTATGTTTCAACTCAAATGAGGCCCGTGCTTAAAATCTATAGCCCAAAACTGGTTTCAGCGCAATCTCAGTACCGCTGATTCATACTATTTGACAGGAAACAGGTTTTAAATAGAGAAAACTTTACGAATGTTATGAACTGTCTCTTGAATTTATTTAATTTTACATACATAATTTGTTCTTGGTATTTTCTCGTTAGATTAACTGCGGATTTAATTTTCTAAGGTCTTCTCTGCGTATCAACTTCTCAGACGCGACGGGGTAAATGATCCGTTCAATAGCACAGGGTACCTAACATAAGGGACATATTTATAAACGCGTCCACTGCTTAATAAATCCAGTTTGATCCTTATTAATGAAACAGAATGAGGAAATTCGAAACAAATTAATATTTTTTGCGTTGCGTCCCCAAATCCCAGATACAATTTCTCGGTACCAAAAAATCTACGAACTAAACTAAATCATTCATAAGTTCTGCGAAACACTCTTGAATATGTAAAACACGAAAATAGGCAAAACTAATAATCAAATTACCTGTCGACGTAATGTTAACAGTATACAGATAAATATGACTAATACAGCACGCCAAGACAGATTCAAGACAAAATAAAACGTCTCTAGATATTCGTGAGTCATACAAACTCCCGAGCGTCGAAGGCGCAAACCTTTTTTTTATTAACTACCAATTTAAACTGTAATGAAATTGTTTGTGGTGCGTCACCTCACATGATCGTTATTGACCTATTTTTATTGATTATTTGACAATAAGCTTTATAAGGAAATGTGTAACGCACGAACGCGGAAGGAATCATTAACCGTAGGAGGAACTATAAAGGAAGTGCTCTTTAATTAGTAGCTACCTAATAACATTAATATTCCTCAAATGACGTTAATATTTGGCGACGCAAATGTAAGGTATCTTTTTTGACGTGACAACGTCCAATAAATCAATGAAAACCGGCTGCACGCACGAAAAAGGATGACTCATTGTAACGTTACGATCGAAGACAGCGTTGCACGTGCGAGCGAAAGGCACGATCGGCTTGAGCGTTCTGCCTGCTATTCATAAAAGTATGCAATCATTTCATCAATGTTTTGTTATGACGTTATCACGTTAAACTATCGTCCGTAAACCGACTTTACAGACAACCATTTTTTTTTTAATCAGAATTCTAATGATAAATTATAACTCCAGCCGGAAGCCTTATCAGAGCATTTAACTACCGTCATACAGTGGGATTATTCCCATTCCTAATCATTCAGTTAAGGAATATCCTGGTAAATCTATGCATCATTTACTTCATTTATTACCAGAATATCTAAGGTTTTTACATTGTTATTGGGGTTTGTCTAAACTAATATTATTATAAAGAGGAAAGATTTGATTGTTTGTTTGTTACGATTTAATTCAAAAACTCCTCGATTGATTTTAAAAATTCTTTCACCATTATAAAGCTACATCTTTTCTTTACCGAGTAACCTAAGCTATATTATGTCACAATTTTCGCGCAAGAAGTCGCGGGCGAAGTGCTAGTCATCAATAACTTAATAGCAAGCTGGGAGTCAGGATTTGGCTCGGTTGATGGCAAAAGGGTAGCCCCCTGTTAATTGGACTTAAATAATAATTGGTGAAATGTTGGTGCACTAAAGTACACCTCTACTAAGCCTTCGGGTTTTAAAGTCGTGATTTATGATTTAATATGTTACTTTTATCAATAGTGTTGGCATAAAAGTCATTTAATGCCATGCTCGTAGCTAGGACTGCACCCCATGCAGTACTGATAAGAGTTTAGTGTATCGCGCTCACATAAATCAGACATATAAAACCTATTTATTCTATACTAGCTGTGCCCGTGACTTCATCAGCATGGAATTTAAAAAAAAAGTTATTTAGTTTGTTTAGTTTTTTTTTTAATTCTTGCATTTTTATTATTTTATAATAATTTTTGAATGTTTCTATTATAGAAGTAGCCTAAATTACTCCTGCCAGTGAAATTCCCGTCAAAATCGGTCCAGCCGTTCCAGAGATTAGCCGGAACAAACAGACAGACAGACAAAAGTTGTAAAAAAATATATTTGGTATATGTACCGCATATACATTCATATACATGTAGTAAAAAGCGGTTATTTTAATATTACAAACAAACACTTAATTTCTATTTATTTGTAGTATTTGTATGTATTTATAGATGGATAGATATTTTTCCCGCTACGGGAATCGACCTTCAGCGAGACCCCGGGCCATTTAAGATTCTTCGAACTTTCTCCTTCCTAGATGACGTCATAGTAACATAGTACATAACAAGACATGATTCGTCATCCTCCTAATTGTTATAGGGAAATATAATATCGAAAAAAGATCACCCGTTGGTGGAGGCGCCGATATCATTAAAGAGAGTACCTTGTTTGATACGGTGTTTTTATTTTTAACTTAGGAATGGGAATCTCCATAATATTATCAAGGGGCTTTTTTCATACACTACTAATATTTTTTATAAATAAGAAAGTTTGTGAGGATGTATGGATTTATAGATGTTTGTTACTATTTCACATAAAAACTACTGAAAGGATCTGGAGGAAATTTTAAACAGGGATAGATAATAGTCTGGAATAGCACATAGGATACTTTTAGGAGAAGAGTAGAAGTTTATGGGAGGGACCTTTGCCCAGCAGTGGGACCATATAGGTTTAAAAAAGACATTAGTACACTGTTACTCTTAAGTAACCTATTGTGGATAAAACGGGCAATAATATTCCTTTAAAACAAGCATTTGGTTATGTACTGCAATTATAAATAACAAACAAAGCTTATAGTCTAAACAGTCAATAAGAAATTCCTTCTGATAAGAAACAATAACAACATTCCTATAGTTGCTCCATTTATTATTAGCTGACCTTAATTTTTGTGTGACTTTTACATACTAGTCACTACCTACCCACAGCAGGGTTTGATGGTTACTAGAAGAAAAAAAAACATGTTGGCGTCGCCCTAGATGGGTAAAAGTTAATAGGTTGGAGTTAGATTAGAACGGATCTATGAAATTGGCCTCAGACCTTTACATAATGCCAATACACATAATATGCTTGGACTTGAGATGAGATGGACATGAGTCTTATGGATGGAGGACCAGCCAGCAAATGTTATCTAGTTTGAAAATAATAGCCAGAAATGTCTTACATCTGTAAGTGTCTTATAAGATAAATAATGTGTTTCAAAAAGAATAGGAATGTCCATGACCTCTATCTGTCAACTGTCCCTTGAAAAGTATGGATTAGGTCATAAAAACCGATATATAAGATAAAGATAACATTAGGAAGATATCATCATCATCATTTGCCTAGCCTTTTCCCAAACTATCTCGGGGTCGGCTTCCAGTCTAACCGGATGCAGCTGAGTACCAGTATTTTACATGAAGCGACTGCCTATCTGACCTCCACAACCCAGTAACTGGGTAATACAATACCCCTTGGTAAGACTGGATGTCAGACTTTTAGCTTCTGACTACTCGTAACGACTGTCAAAGATCTACAAATGACAGCCGGAAGATAATAAGGATCAAATTTTTTTTTTTGTTTTTATTTATATGCGCTATTTAAAATGTTTATTACAAATGCGTACTTTTCAAGTGACAGTTGACAGAGAGAGGTCATTCACGTTCCTATTCTTATTTGAAACTACTACACAACACAAACATACAACACTAAGTTACAGAAATATTCACCATTTATTTTCATTCATTAGTTCAGTAGGTATCCAAGAACACATTAATTGGTAAAAATATTGCGGGTTTATTTAATGTAACCTTCTTTTAATTTAACCTTTGTGCTCTTGTATCTTAATGTATTTTCCTGTTAAGTGTTTTGTGTGTACATAAATAAATAAATAACATATTCAGGCAAAATACCATTAAAGGACGTACATACTTAGTTAGGGCCTACAATACCTAACTATAATGACTTTACTGCCTAATAAAAGTATAAATAAGACACTTATTAATTTCAAACAAGGAATTTTACCTCACATTGTTACATGGTCACATTGGTCACCCCTTTAGATTGGTTTCTTTGGCAAAACAAATTTCATTAAGACTTTTACCTGGACTGATTCACTATCGTCTGCTTAGCCTCTTTGCAAATATGTTGGGGTTGGCTTCCAGTCCTACACCAGAGGCAGCTAAATACCCATATTTTACAAGAAGGGTCTGTACTGTCTGACCTCTATCTACAACCAAGTGACTGGGCAATATGATACCTTTAGGTTAGACAAACAGCCATGGAATCAGGATTTGTGCCCAGTTGATGGCAATAGGCACATGTGACTTGGCGAAATGTGGGTGTACTATTAGGTACACATCTACCTAACCCTTCGGAGATAACAGGTGTGATGTTATGAAGATGAGAATATGGAAGATAAATTGTTGCTAGGAAAAGGTGAACACTGACAAGACATGATAGTGCAGAGATACAGAGATGAATGAGAAGCTTATGAGTGTTTACATCTTACCGCTTTTCATACAAACTTTCAAGTCCTTATTTTCCGAAATTATTGAACCGATTTTAATAAAACCTTATACGCATAAGCAGGATACATAGGTCTAAAAAGTTACTAAAAAAACATTATCGAAATATGTTAAAAAAAAAGAAACTGGAAATTTCTGTTTCTATAGATAATTTATAATCGGTCTAATTTAGCTGTAACACAATTATTGGAAAACTTTTTAGAACTGTGTATCCTGGTTATGAGTATGAAGTTTCATTAAAATTGGTTCAGTCATTTCGGAAAATAAGGACTTGAAATGTCGTAAGGTGTTAACGCTCATAATATGATGGAAGTCACCATTAACATAATCTCAAATGACTCCTAAACAATTAGTGCTCATTTTTATAGTCAATTACCTAATGCATTTGACTGCATAGTTTTGACATATTATCACCTTATTTGTATTATTTACTGTATAATAATCAATTGAACAGTTGACACTTATAAGACAAGCAATGTTACAAAATGAGATAAATGTTATAAACCTTATGGAAAGACTTAAGTAGAGACCTGTTGGTCTCTAAGGATAACATTACAATTTAGATAATGAAAGAAGTAGTTTAAAAAAAGGTTGTCTGATTTGGAAAACCCACCACCACCATAGTTTAATTAACTACTATTATTTTTATAATAACACAATCATTCTACCGTCTATTATGACAAAATGAGCTACTAAGAAAAGTAGTGTGTACACTGGAAACACGATATTGACCATGTTTACCGGTTTATCCGTGACCATGGCTCTTGCAACAGCACCAAAATACCGCAAACTCAAAACAAATAGTAACCATCCTGTTTGCAGTGTGAATGATAGTATTAGTGACCATAACAGTTAAAAACATATCAAGTACTGTGTTATGAATAAAAAAGTTTAAGGATGATCAGTAAACAGCAAACATCCAGATAACCAAAAGCAAAAATTTATGGATTGCAAGAGGGTTAGTGACAGAATGGAAGAAGAATGTGTTGTGCCAACCCCTAGTTTGGAAAATGGCAGGAACATGATGATCTTGTAAAGTTGTGGATAGCACATACACAAACAGTGTAATACTATCACCAACTTATAACTACAAAGCTAACTAGAATTCAGTAAATAAATACAGAATGTAATTGATAACACATAACAACATACTGGAATTGACAATCTGTTTGCTTAGCATTACGATTATTATAATATTACTCATATTTTTTCATTGTAGCTACTACATTTTGTGAGTTTGTATACCTAGTATTGATGTAAATGGATTTTTATCATCCATGTGACTGATATTCTCTATCTTCATTGTAATTCAGTTCATTAAAGGCAAATTAGAAAATTGTTTGATTCACACAAGCATGGTAGGATCATCATAATTTGGCAGCCTATGGCAAATTAGAGTATTATTTTAACAAACAAACAACAAAATTCAGGTCAAATCCTCCTTCTCAGTCAAACTATTCAAGGCTGACACAACTAATATACACATTATTAATTATACACACAGTGAATCACTATGTAACTAATGATCCAATTGGAAAAAAAAATTCTTAGAACTATAATAACATTAGATAAACATGCATTCATTGGAAACTACTCACTTGACAGATAAGGAAAAGTCACCAGGGCTCGATTCACTGATTCTTATCAAAAAACCTCCCTCTGGTTTATTTGCTAGAAGTTTCTCTGCATCTGCTCTTGTGATCCTTCCGTAATACCAGCTAAAAATGAGGTTTTATTTAAAAGCTGTTCTATTTCCAAAAGAGGTTAGTAAACAATAGTTTTCAGACAAGATATTTTTACAAATTGAAACTAGCAGCACTAAAATATAAACACCTACATGGGCATATTTTTAGAATGATCTAACGGATGTTTAATGTTATTACAACAATTCTTCTTTTTTTATTTGTTTTATTTGACTAAAGTTGGCCCACTACAAGATTTATTGTAGTGGGATTATCATATTGTAGGATTAACTAAATGAATCGAGTTACGATTATAACCTATAACATCTTTCTTGGAAGAGATTTCCAATAAGTTTCAATCTTGTGCATTGAACAAGGCAAGATTGGTCTAAACAGATAATGCACACACAGTGCTGTATTCAAGAATGTAACATGTTATAAAATAATAAAGATTTATGTGATACACAACGGGTTCTTGTTATTCTAAACATAACTATCTAGTCTTGTTTTTACAAACGAAATTATTAGATACGATTTATGTAAGCCTATTATTAGAAATAGAAACATTCTTCACGGAATGTGAGTATTTACCTGTGACTTTTCATTTGAATATAATTACTAGGAATAAGTCCTTCTTTGCCGTCTAATTCAGCCCTGTACCAGTTCATATCGTCCTCCATGTTTAGTATCTGTAATATCAAAAATTCTAGAAAGGACCAGTCATTTTACAAAATAAGATACACTGCATATCATGAACCTAAACGTACCTTGAGGACTTGATTCTTCCTAAAGCTGAGCTCATCATCAGCAGTTGCAGTAAAATCGTGTTTTGCTATAGCCTCCATGATCAAATTAGGCACTTCACTAAAATGTCACCGATTACCAAAATAACTCACTAAGTATACAAACTTTTTACAACGTTTAAAGTCAGGGAAGTAAAGTAATCATAATGCATGTATTGTCTTACAGAACAATCTAAAATTAGTACGATAGAACGCCGATACGGAAAAATAATCTCCGTTCACAGGCCACACATCAGTCACATCACCAGTCATAAAAGTATAAAGTCATGTTGCCATATACTATAAATAACAGAAATCTTTACAAAGTTGCCAAGACTTAAGGTTTTTATTAGTAAAAATTAAATGAACGCAACCATAGTGCTGCGACTTCCCTAGACAGGGACATCGCCGCAGCTGTAACGTAGGCGGGCGTGGCGCTGCCGGTAAACGAAGATTACAGAACTTATCAAAAGGCCACCGGGCTAGATAAACTTGCCGTGGCGGGCACTCATACTTTTGAGTATTTCCTATGACACGGGACGAATGATGTGTTTTGAAGAAGCGTCGTGACGGGTGCTGCTAGCGCGGTTTCGAATTCAATTGTGGGAAAAAGAGATTAGTCGAGGAGACCTATCAAACCCGATTTTCACTGCGAAAGGGCAATGAGCGGTACTAAGACCGCTTTACTTGCACTGAAATTCTAGCTTTAAGAACTTTATTGATTGAAGAAAAAAAGAGAATGATCGCAATGGACTGGACTTTTGGTTTGGTTTCTGGGTTTTCTAAGCTTCATTGTATGCAAGGCTGAAATGGGTAATAATGGGGAATAATCTAAATGTGGATTGTTGGGAGTGTGGGATCGATCACCACGTAATGATTACAGGTATACAGGGTTAGGTACTGGCTAAGTCAATCTATTCCTTGAAAGCAACAAATTAAGTACAGTTAACTAGGAGTCAAAACTGGATGGTTACCGAACTGTGTCGGACTTGTTACCAAAAACAGTTAATTATGAAAATCTACTCCACTCTAAACATATAATTGATACTATTCTGATAGCTCATGAACGAATGAATCCTTCGAAAACCAATTTATCAAAAAAATACAAATGCCTAGGGAAGTTAAGCGCCAGGCCATTTTCTTAATATTAATCACCGAGAGTCGACCTCCTATGGTTCCTACCAAAGACTCGAATAATCAAATGACTGATGACTTGGAATAATCAATAACTATTGATTGGACATAAATGCATACAGCAGGTGGTGCACGTGGCGTGACAAAAGAATCTAGCAGCTGCTAGACATCTTATTCTTCTTTTCGAGCTAATGGTAGATAATTACTTCGAAGCCCGGAAAGTAGTCACGTCAATAGTAGCATTCATGGCGTTTATTAGGCACTGAAATGTGCAATAGCTGTACTAGTATAGTAGCAATATAGTATAGCAGCTTATATAAAAAACGCCGTAACGCGTTAGCTAGTTAAGTTATCACTTCAAAAACAAAATTGTAAAGTAATGGTACTTTGAACAGATGAGTAGAAATCATATAGTCCGGGGCTTTTAGATTTGAACCCTGCATTAAATATAAACAGCGATTTTTTTCTTGAATCGTGTACTTGACCTTAGATCTTCAAATAATAATAAAAAATTAAACATTTTCCGAGACCGGATCAAGCTGAAAAAGACGAAAACGCGTTTGTGTGAATAAAAACATGGAAAAAAAAGTTAACAGGACAAATTTAGTTATTTTAGGTAAAGAATTGGTGACAGTAATATATTTTGTCAGAATTAAACATTTTCGTCCACGGAAATTACGGTAAAAAAACATTTACGAAATTTTTGGATTGTACTTAAGGCAAAAATATAAACAGCGGTTTGTTTACATACAATAACTTAAATTAATATATTACACCGCCAATAAACAAAATTAAACAAATTGTACTACCGGAAGTTATTATTACCAGTTTTTTTACAATAGCGGTTGAGGCAAAAAGGTAACAGGGTTTAATTTAGTTTAACTTTCATCTAAAGGCTATTTCTAACCTATTTTCATGAAAATTAAACACTTTATAGCAAATCGTGAAAAAAAAATCAATTAATGTTTACGTAAAATACGTCTGCAAGCTTTATTCTTGTATTTGGCGCAGCACTTTCATAGGAACTTGATCTTTCCGTAATAGAAATAAGGTGTACAATCGCGTAACTCAATAAAACACCGACTCAAACAACAACACAGTCATACGCACACAATGAACGCAGCGCTTATCTTGTTTACGCACACTAGCAAACGCCGTACGCCGCACACTGCTTAGCGCTGACACCGTGCATCGTAATTTAATTTTTACTTTGACAATATTAATTATCGCTCTAATTTGTTTAATTTTGGGGGATTAAGGTTGGGATTTATAAATTTCTCACTATTAAATGAAATTGAATCCTGTTACATTTTTGCCGTAAGTAGTATTTAAGATTTTTTGATTTTCTTGATTTTCTGTGAAGTCCGGAGCAGAATTTGTTTAATTTTCATAATAATAGTTAGACATGGTGATATAAATCATTTTAGCACTATTTTTGTCCTGTTAATATTTTTGCCTTAAGTACGAAGTCAAATTATAAGATTTTTTAAAAAATACGAATGTTCCGTGGACGAAAATGTTTAATTTTCTGACCTACTTTTAGTACTCAATCTGTTCTACAAATACTCCAAATGAACATACCTGTTTATATTTTTTTCCACCAAGTTATATACATATTAGACGTTTTCTTAAAAAAAACATATACGCGGAGGTGAACTTTTCGCGGGATACAGCTTAATATACTCTCCTGTCCATACCCTACACATTCAATGAAAAAAATCGCTGTTTTTAATTAATGCAAAGTAAGCCTAATATTCGGCGTAAATTCCCCGGACTAATAGAGGAATACTCTAAGGTAGAAATAGAAAATCTTTTTGTAAGTAATACGAGTTATTCTTTTGATTTTAATTTGAAACGCAGCTATAAAAACCGTAATTATACACTATGGTAGGTTACGGTTTTTTAAGATCTACCTAAATCTGTTTGTTTCTTTCTAATCTTCGAAAAAAGAGCAATTAGAAAGGAACAGCAAGATACACGAAGTTATCAGCAAGTTCACAGAGCTGTCAAAATAAGTTGTTATCACCGACTTTATAGATTGACAGTTCTTTTATGTCCATTTCGCCTCCCAGTGGCATTATACGCGTAAGTATTTTACAAATCTTTAAATTACTGCTAAATCATCCCTCAATTACTAAAGAAAGTTATTGAATTTGAAGTGGGAACTGTTGTAAATATTAAAATGTAATGTATTTTTAAAGTAAAATGTGTAAATATAATTTTAAACGTTGTGTTTATGCGGTGTCACATTTGTTGTTTTAGGTTTAGCCGTAACTCATTTAAACGCAACGATGTCGGGAGGATTAGACATACTCGCCCTCAACGAAGAGGATGTCACCAAAATGCTGGCGGCAACGACCCATCTTGGGTCAGAAAATGTCAACTTCCAGGTGGGTACCAAATAACCAAATATAACCTCAAAAGTGTAAAATAACATGCAAACATGATGAGCCAAGAATCCGTTCCATATATTTTGTCTGAAAACATTGACGATCAATTCTCCCAACTGAGCTAACACTATAAAAATCACCATATTTGAAGTTACTGAACATGTAGTGACAAAGTTGTTGGTTTTTAGATGGAAACGTACGTGTACAAGCGCCGCGCTGACGGCACACACGTCATCAACCTACGCCGTACTTGGGAGAAGCTCGTGCTGGCTGCCCGCGCCGTGGTTGCCATCGAGAACCCCGCCGACGTGTTCGTCATCTCGTCGCGTCCCTTCGGTCAGCGTGCCGTGCTCAAGTTCGCCGCACACACCGGAGCTACCCCCATTGCTGGACGTTTCACTCCTGGTGCCTTCACTAACCAGGTAACTATCAGGCACGAGGAGGAAATGATGATGTGTTCATCCATTCCTCTAATTTCAAATAACGTCCAGTGGTATTATTCCAATATCTTTAAAATACACCATGTATTTTTTATTATTTTATAATAGAGTAGTTACTAACTTATTTAAATGATGACAAACAAACTAAGGAACCACTGACTGCATTTATGTAGTAATGATTATAAGATATTCTGATTGTCTAACACACAACATACATGACTACTTTTTACAGAAACATTACTAACTTTTTAACTTTGTTATCAACAGATCCAAGCTGCTTTCCGTGAGCCCCGTCTCCTGATTGTGTTGGACCCTGCTCAGGACCACCAGCCCATCACTGAGGCTTCCTATGTCAACATTCCAGTCATTGCCCTGTGCAACACTGACTCTCCTCTGCGTTTCGTTGACATCGCTATCCCATGCAACACTAAGGTAAGCAAACACATAAAATTGCATCAAGCAATTTAATTTGAAATTACTTCTGGGGAAGTTGTTGAATTTGGTACTCATTTGGCTATTTTTTTGGTAACAGAATGCCACCTTACACAAAATTAACATGTCTGTATACCGAATTATAGACTTTATTAATTATTTTTGTAACCATAATAATTTTCAGTAGTACACTACTGTCTGATTACCGTACCAAAAGCTTGAAAATTTATTTTTAAACTTGCCAACTTATAATAACTTGGTGAGAGGCCCAGTGCTACTCCTAGATTACAGCCTACGATGGGACTACCATTTTTTATATGCTATCTTAATGTTCTTCCACAGTCCTCTCACTCCATTGGACTGATGTGGTGGCTGTTGGCCCGCGAGGTCCTCAGACTGCGTGGCGTGCTCGCCCGCGACCAGCGTTGGGACGTCGTCGTCGATCTGTTCTTCTACCGCGACCCTGAAGAGAGCGAGAAGGAGGAGCAACAGGCTAAGGAGCAAGTGGTTGTAAGTATCACATTCAAGAAAGATGTTTCTGATGAAGTAATGCCTATATTATTCCTAGTGGATGGAATCATCTCGTTACATTAAAATTGCAAGGAAAATGTTTTTTAACCTCTCAGCTTAGTTTGAATTTATGGCTGGTTAAGTGGGTATAGAACATTTTCATTTGGTTAAATTTGTTTTATCTAATATTGCTCTTCTATTATCTTTTATCAGCCAGCGGAAGTAGTTATGGTAATGTATCATCCAATTAGAATTACAACATAGATACACAAAATAATTATTATTAACATTGATTTTTAGAAGAAACCACATACTACATCAGAAAAATGCCAATGTTCACTCTTCTCAGAACTCTGGGAATCAAAGAAAAGATCTAAATAAAAAGACAAGTTCTAGTACCTAAGTGGCTGGAAAACAGAATTGATGTCCTTTTTCACAAGTACAGGATGAAACCCAAATTCCCAATTGATCAATTTTCATCACCACAATTAGTATTGATTAGCCACTCATTAAGGTAAGGTAGGTAGGTTTAGTATTGTGAAAATTAGTTTTTTGGAAAACTCGATGGCACTATATTTGCGGCTAGATTGCATGTGATCCATAATTTACATAACCAAAGAGATTCTTGAACAGCTTATCTAATCTAACCCCTTTTATTATTACTGAAGGCCCCACCACCACCCAAAGCTGAGGTGCCCGCACCTGTGCACGAGGACTGGAACGAGTCAGTGGAGCCCGTCACCTCATGGGCTGAGGACGCTGCGCCACCACCGGCTGCTGCCTTTGGAGCTCCCCCAGCGCAAGAAGACTGGGCTGCTCAGGTATGTAGAACATAGATTATCATGCAGTCATTTGCAATCCTTTTTTCTTGTTTATTGGCCAGTCTCAACTAGACGCTATTCGCTACACCCTAAAGATAATTTTTCCGCCAGACTTGTAGGCAAATTCTTCATCTTTCGTTGATAAGCATATAGATAGGATGACGGCCGGCGTCATGTCAATCGCCTTGTATTCCCCGTAATCAGTTATTGTTCATGGTCTTCATTTATGCTTGTGCTCACAGGTACAAGAGGAGTGGGGTACCACCGCTGCTGCCGCGGCCGCCGCGCCGGCACCGGTTGCGCCCGCCCCGACCCCGTCTTGGGGAGGCTCTGCCCAGGACTGGAGCGCTGCGTAAACGTTACGTTTGCTTTGGTTAATATAACGTAAAACCAATCACCTGTTTTATTTCCTACTGAATACTAATCCTTTTGTAGACCTTCCCTAGATATTGAATGTAGACTAGAAAGTAGATTGTAGCACAGTAGTTGTAATTATTTGAGGACTTGTGGCGAAGGATTATAAAAAATAACTCTTTGTTGCAAATAGCAGGTTGATGTAACAGAGTTGCAATTTAGAAAAGAACGTAATTCACACACATAACTTTTTAACTGAACCTAAAATAGGTTCCACAACATGTTTTCCACACTCAGAATGGGTCACTTTGATCTTAGGAGGTATGCTCACAAGCACTTGTGAAGCCCTAATTGATTTTCCAGAAAAATTGTGCCATGGAAGTAGCAATGGTAGTACTATAACAACATAATGAACACCTTATTAATTTACAATTTATTAAAGGGAACTAGACTATTTTCAACTTTTCCGTACAAATGAACTCTATAAACACAAGTATATTTCTCATTCCCTTGGTTAGTCAGCACCCTGAATACTAAGCTCTTCCATTCAATTTGATTGTGCGCTAATGGGTAGTACTGTTTTGGAAGACCTTCAGCGCGGTATTGTGCGTCTGCTACTTTTATCCAAGTATTGTTTGCAAGGATACCCTGGAAGTAGAAAAAAACCTTTATTCCTGGTGTCCCCGTACGCCGTGTCCTACGGGGACAGCGGTACTTCAAATAAATATTTAAAAATACTTTCCGTTGTCCCCATACACTGTCCCTGTTAATATAGTTGAATAAAATAAGTACATACAAATTATTGCCCAGTCCCCGTTTTTAGGGTTCCGTACCCAAAGGGTCAAACGGGACCCTATTACTGAGACTTCGCTGTCCGTCCGTCCGTCTGTCACCAGGCTGTATCTCATGAACCGTGATAGTTAGCGAGTTGAAATTTCTACAGATTGTGTATTTCTGTTGATGCTATAACAACAAATAATAAAAACAGAAAAAAATAAATATTTAAGGGGGGCTTCCATACAAAAAAGTTTTTTTTTCGTTTTTATAAATAATGGTACGGAACCCTTCGTGCGCGAGTCCGACTCGCACTTGGCCGGTTTTTTTTCTTTTTTAACCGTCAACATACAAGTGTATGGAATATTAGTAGATTAGTCTTGGTACCCGGTAGATTAATATAAAGGATTTAGATCTTGTTTTCAGTTAGCCGAATGTACGTTATGGGGACAACGGGAAATAAATTTAATCAAGTCCCGCTGTCCCCGTGACGGGTATATGGCATACGGGGACAACGGGAATAAAGGGAAAAAAAAAGGATTAAAGTCCACATTATTGGGTCAGTAAAATTTTATAAGATGAAAGGCATGAAAAATAAGATGGTTTAATCAATGCATCTGTTAATTAAACCTCACAATAGATAGTTGGCGTAACGGCCGGCGCATAACTAGTAAAGTGCGGTTTACTACCTATCCTGGCACAAGGGTTGATTTTTTAAAGCCGCTCTTGTGTAGTTGTGTACTCGCCCTAAGGTCTTATCTTACGCCAGTCGTATTTTTTGACCAAACTTACCGACAGATGGCGTAAATAGGATCAAACAAAGAAAAATACTAGCCGAGTGAAAAGAGACGGAAAAGTAAGAACTGCTAAGTTATCTAGTCCGTTGAACTAGAGCACATCTCAGTGGCGTCACTTCACGGTATTAGTCAATGCAAAAGCTTAGCTGAATAACTAAACTGAATTTGCATGAGTTCTCATATCCGAGCGCGAGCTAAGACTGGCAACAGCCAACATGACACGAATAACATAGCATCTCTATCTCTTAAGTGGAATTGTATATGTGCTTGTGGAAAACAATTTCACTGAAGAGCTTCCTAAGAAATTGAAATCAGGATATCCTATCTCAGTAACGACTACATTTTGCTCGCGGCTTTGCTTGCGTGGTAGTCGGGAATTATTGCATAGGAACGTACTACTGGGATGAAACGAATCCCCTGAGCTAACCCAGGTCTTGGTTTTCCTGTGTGCCTTTTAAAATCTAATCAGCCAGGGCGTGATAAGACACTATATATAACGTATCGATGAAATCACATCAAATAAGTACGTAGGTAGTGACTACCTACATATGAAAGGCAATGAACTCTGAATGAAAAAGCAAACATGTCATATACCTGAAAGTAAAAATGTAATGTAGAATAATAATTCCATTCATTTTGCTCAGAATTTGCTGCTAGTGACAGCTAGTATCGACGTAGGACATAGAAGGTTCTTACTTTTTAGGATACTTATGGACCTTATAAGGACTGCCAAGGGGATTTGATACCTAGAGCCTCTAAAAGCTAACAGAATAAACTTTTTACGCAAGTAAAAGGCGCGCGCGCCTGAATTTCATACGGCTGTTGTATTATTGTAGTGATAAAAGTCATCATCATTGTCATCAGCCTACAATGTTCCCACTGCTGGGACACAAGCCTCCTCTCAATAAGAGTGAGTGGGCTTTAATCCACCACGCAGGCCCAGTGTTGGTAAATGTCACAAGCCTTAGAATTTTTAGTTCTAGGACAAACAGTGAAGGAAAAGATCGTGAGGAAACCGGCCTCACGATGTTTTACTTCATTGTTTTGAGAGCAGCGGTGATGAAATAAATTACACAAAGAAATGCGCCTGCCTGGGTTCGAACCTACGACTTACTGAGTCGGGGTAGCCACTACTGCGCCACTGCTGCTCCGTGACTGATAAAAGTGAATGAGTATAAAAAAATGTTTCTTTGGGAAAGTTATTTGTTATCATGAGTATAATCACGTTTAAATATCGGTCGCTAATTGCCAGTCACCCTATATATAAGTGAACCGCTATGCAGAATAGTAATTATGTTCAACGCGGTTCTATCATCTATATGATGTAGATATATATGACGTTTGTTCTAGCATTGAGCGTTCAGCGTAATCTCAGCTGTTTGACTACTAACGTATATTAGAAAATGCTTGGGCGCACTGCGGGCGGTGTCTGGGTGTATGTGCTCGACGGTGATGTAACGCACCCTCTGCGTTTGTGGCAGTCTTATTATTATTTCGCCGTAGGATCCGCTGAAAATAATTGCTGTGTCAGTAAGGGGAATTTGTTCTGTATGGTGTCGGACGTAAAGAATAGCACCATCCCATATCTTCCCGTGGGTGTCGTAAAAGGCGACTAAGGGACTTGCCAGAGAATGGGCAGCAGCGTTCTCTGTGCTTTTGTAACAATCGCACTGCGATCGCCAACCCGCCTGCCAAGCGTGGCGATTATGGCAAAACCCCCCATATTATGTCAATGTGGCGACACTTGGGGGAGGCCTATGTCCAGCAGTGGACGTCTTTCGGTTGAAATGATGATGATGATGAAGGGGAATTTATGTTTCCACAATCTTAATGTTTCAAGGACCTGTTTTTGAAAGAATGGTACAAAATTGCAAGTTCACGAATTTTGGACTCCTCTCACTTACATTATATTTGTCATAACAATATGTACAAGTATCAAAAGACAAAAATAATAACAGGGCGTCAAAAAATTCAACCTCATAACCCTGTCAACGGAAAAAGTGTCCTGTCATCTCGTGATGTTACCAGGACGTTACAAAGCCCGAGAAAGACCAGTAACGTCCTTGGTGTTACCAAGAGCTCGTGAGGAGAACCAAGGTTACCGAAGAAGACTTTGCCCTGTATGAGGCAACCTCTGTCTCAGCAGTTTAGAAAGAAGCAAGCCTGCGGTTGCCTCGTCAAAAGCCATTTCCCCGCCATAGTCGGTTGATCATGAAGACTGCCTATGTTTTAAATATTCTTTAGAATCAAAGATCAGTAACAAGTTTATGCTCATAGGAGGCTTCTGAAGTTAGTCAACCTGAAAGCTCAAGTTGTTAGTAAGAACTTGTGTTGTGTCTTGTAAAACTAATTCAAGCCTAATGATAATTATTTGTAAAATAACATTCAAATAGTAAATGAAAGTTGCCTAAACTTCGAAATCTTTATCTCTAGAGGCTTATACAATGCACTAACTAAAACAAGCATTCCAAAACTAAGTACCTATCTTGTATCTACTTCTAATCTTTGAAATTCGACTTACATGAAAGGGTAACAGTCGGACAGCGTAGGTCTTCGCAAGGCGAGTACTGTGTCGGGGGGTGGAGCAGCGCGCCACAGCGGCACAACCCCCCACAGGGCTACCCTGCCACCCCACTCCGTTGTGTCACTACCCTTTGACGCCGTCGCACCTTCTATGTATCGTGTATCAATGTCCTTAGCTCCTGCAACTGTTGCCATTTGTTCTGAACGAATGAAACTTGGAGATTAGATACAGAGAATCGGTCACGTTAGCTCAAAGGTAGCGTTGAACTATAGACGATACGTATGACGGGGTGTTTCGATTTTGTTGTGACACGCAGTTTAGAAGAGGTTTATTAAAGATAGGTAAACGTGCTTAAATGATTGACGAACTCTAGTAGGTACATTGACGTATAATAAATTATTTTGTAAATGAAAACCTTTGCACTTAAATAAATTCAAATAAATGGAATTGTCATCTGAAATTCGCCCCGTTGAAATACATTGAAATTTCTCAGAAGTGTGATATTGAGTTTGCATTTTGATTATGTACCACTTTGCGTTCTCTTTGTGCATAAATCTAACATTTATAGGAATGTATTAGGCACAGGGCCACTGAACGATAGCAATAAGTTTTGGGGTTCCCAATAATTAACTTGGGTCCAACTATAATTAGCTATAACAATGACCAAATAAATTGAAGTCCTCGTCGGATCGTTGAAATTATCAATGTGCTGGTAATCTCGGTTTCAGTTTTAAGATTTTTGGTATTCTGTTTGCTGACGGCAAGAAATAGCCATGAATGGCCAAAGGGAACTTTAGTAAGTAAATAGATACCTAGGTAAAGGTATAATTTAATAATATGTTACCTGTCTTCGTACGCGATGTCAACATCATGGTCCGAGTTCGGAGCGTGTTTCTGAAATGAAACGTATTTTAATTGATACTTGTTTTATATCTCTATTGGGCATTATATACCATAAAATCACGCCTGAAATCCCCGAAGAGTTTGGCAGAAGTGTAGGTACCTAAGAGTACAGCTACATTTCGCCAGTTATGTTTAAGTCCCATGTAATAGGAGGCGAGCCTATTGCCATCAACCGGGCACAAATCCAGACTGTGACTACTACTAAGAAATTTGCCAGTAAGCATTAGTTCCCTTATTTCAGTTGTAAGCCAATTTTTCAGTATTAGTGTACCTAAGTACACATTCATGGGTGATTACACATGGGTTAAATAAAGAATTAAATGTAGAGATTTTTAAACGTTGCCCCACACTAGGAATTTCCTGTATCGTGAGTACGTTTACAAACATTTAAACTCATATACACAAACAGTCAGACCCGGAACAACTACCTGTAGGTTTTACAAATATTTGTACGGGAAGCGAACCTGTGACACGCAGCGTCCGTTAATTATAGGTACACATTTGCTATACCTTACTTGCTGTTTCCTGAATCCTTACCAATATCGAGACATAGGTAAATCGTTGAAGGATCAAAGTTTGTATTATCAAACGTAAGCATAAATGTAAGTAAAGGTAACTTAGAAGAAGCCTTCAAACCCTAAGGAGTGGGAAGTCGTGTTCACTTTCAAACGCACACGGTTTAAGGTGGAAGCGACAGGGTTGGCCATCGAAATTCAAATGATTACTTTTTTTTTTGCAATTTGCCGGTCTGTGTCAGTTTTTATGTCGAATAAAATATGATACGCGGCCGTAAATAATATAGCTTTACTGAGTTATAATCATTAAAGTCAGCAATACAACCCCTTTAAGTTCATTTAACCTCATAGAATGACTTTTTCATGAAATAGTCATTCTTTAGGTTTAAATGAAATTAAAAAGGGGTTGTATTGGTGATTTCAATGACTACAATTATGTAATTACGTACGTTGTACGGCCGCGTATCATATTTTATTTAACGTAAAACCCGACTCTGACCGGCAAATTGCAAAAAACGTTAGAGAATTTGAATTTCGCGGGCCACCCTGTCGCTTCCACCTTAAGTTAAACGAACTAGATAAGTAATATCCGTGACTTTACTCCAACTTTCTTGTTCGATTGTTCAGTTCTCTTTTGTTAGACTCGATCTGCAGTACCTAAATTAAAATGCGTCTAGGTATACCGCGAGCATTCTCCGAATATTACAAAACTCGCACGCAATCACAAATCACACAATAGATTGACTATTAGAAAAAATGCCTAAATTGTGCTTACACTGCTAAAACAAAACAGATGTTTAGATAGTGTCTTATCTGTCCTTAAAGTGTTCAATTAAATGAGATCAACCTAAACAATCATGTTCGCAAACATAATGATGATTTATTTCTTGATAATCTTGGCGCGCTATTGAACATATCCTCAAAAACGCACTTTTAAACATTCCATAACGTACGTTCACAGTACCATAGTAAGGACGCACCTTAATGATTTTCTAATGGTTTTCCGAGAACAAATCTTTCTGACACGTAGATTAAAAAAATAAAAATAAAGTTTTTTTGTAAAAATCCGACTGTGGATAAACAGTTTTGTTACCGACCTGAGGGTTAGTTCCGCTTTGGCGAGCTGTTCTGCTAAATATTTCATTCTGTTGCAGCATTGGAAGCTGACCGATGAAGAAGAGTCCGTACCGGCTGGAAAACAGACATATATTATAGTATTACTGACATGGGTGACTATTGCAGATGTGTAAAATAAGTATTGACAAAGGATTTTCTGGCACAATAAAATAAGTATCTTGAATGCTGCTCGCAAGTGACCAGCTGCATTCAATGGAAGAATCAAGGTGAAAAGATTATATTTTTGATTTAGGTTAATGCGTGAGTCAATAGGTTGGTAGGTACCCAATGAATGCAGGTTTACGGATTTGAAATAGGTGAAATCAAGATGATCAACTATGAAGGTGCCCCTACATACTTCAAAATTATACCCTCGATGCGTCCATGGTTATTTCTCATGGCACGGCGACATATATAATTAAAAACTTTTATTACTTGGCGTTAATTACCGATAAGACTTGATGGATGGTCGAGGCCAGTAATTTTAGTGGTGGGCAATTTACATGGAATTTGCTTGTACTTAGTTGTTTTACGGATAGGTATTTACGATATTTGATACTGTTATGTAAGTTCATTAAGTGCTATCAAAACTTAACATGTTACATAATATCACGCCTGTAAACCCGAAGGGTTTTGCAGAGGTTTCCCAATAGCATACTTACCCACATTTGCACTGATAAGTACCTACATTAATCTAAACTAATATTATAAAGAGGTAAGATTTGATTGTTTGTTTGCATTGAATTGACTCCGAAACTACTGGTCCGATTTGAAAAATTCTTTCAGTGGTATATAGCCCATTTATCGAGGAAGGCTATAAGCTATATATCATCACGCTACGACCAATAGAAGTGGAGCAGCAATGAAAAATGTTGCGAAAACGGGGAAAATGTGACGCAAACGAAGTTGCGCCGGACAGCTAGTTAGCATTAATTTGGCATCATGCAATTTACTTTGTGCCTTACTCCATTGTCCAGGGCAATAAGGAAATAAACTAAAACGTGTATGACTGCGGATGTTGGTACCTCAAGTCAAAGCAAGACTGCACGGTTGGCGCAGTGGTTGAGCAATCGACTGCTGCGTGTCGCGGGTTCGATCTCCGCACGGAACAAATATTTGTATGGCCTACAGATAGTTGTCCCGTGCTGGTTGGTCTGGCTGATTGTGTATGAGTTTAAATGTTAGTAAACGCACCCACGATACAGGAGAAATTCCTACTGTGGACAATATAAAAAAAAACTTAAACAAACTTCCTTTCAGATTCTTGTGGCTACTGTTGATTCAGATACTTGTACGACTTTCTTATAACCACTCGTATATAAGGTACGGTTATAAAATTGTGTACGAGAAGAACAACATAAAGAACAACCTACATAAGGTACATTTTGCTAAAAACCAATCTAGCAAAATTGTACTCTAAAACGACATTTGTAAAGGCCTGATACGACACCATGTGATTGAATTAAACGTCGTAAGGAACACAATTACTCAACTACTTACGTAACGACATTATCTTGGTCTTAGGTGTCAAGTCTTCTCCGGCCGTGTTAGTCTTCCACGGAAATACTGAAACTGAGTTAATTATAGCTCGTGATATGAATCTTACAGAATATATCTACGCTACGTTATTATACGTTTCAAGCTAATTAAGGAGCTTTATTGTGGGTGTCTAGATTACTTGTACTTATAAGACATCGTAGTAATATTTTTTTGCAGATGAGGTAAAAAGCCTATATCCAGAATAGGGTGAAGTTGGACTGTGGTTGAAGATGAAGAAGAAAAATGGGAAGACCTAAAAGTTTGTAAGTTATCGCCAACAACATCGATGTACGTTTGCATTGCAGCCCTCTATTGGCCCTCAGGGCTCAGAACATGATACATAAACCTAACATAATTATCGTAAAGACAAATTAAATTACAGAAAATCATTAAATTAATCTCAACACTAACCTAAAATTCCCATCGCAGTACCAAATATCAAAAGTAACCAGACAGCTGTTTTCCAACAATCGCTTTCGACCGACTTTTGTTTACATTTCCTATGTCTTCTTTTATTGCTGCAACTGAACTTTTGTTCGACGTTATCTTCATACAGATATTCCCAGATGTTTGCCCGTAACGGATACGTGGATCGCATTTCCCACTTCGGCGTTGCAAACTTCTTAGATTTGCTTCTTTCGTAAACTTTTCCTGCGGAAATGTAAGGTAAATGGACCGGTGTAAGTAGGCCAGTGTGTTTTTGATTTATATGCAGTTAAAGTTGCTTTGACATCAATGATTTATTGTTTAACATTAAATAATAGTTACACTGATGAAAACAAAAAAACCGGTCAAGTGCGTGACGGGCCACGCGCAGTGTAGGGTTCCGTAGTTTTTATAACAGCCAAAAGCGGGTCGTATTCGCTGACTGATAGTTTCGTACCATGCTCTAACTATAAGCCAAACATGACTACCTACCTAATTTGACTTCCTATACAAACAACAACAACAACTGTTTTTATAAAACTTATTTAGGAATGAAACAGCGCGATACAACTGACAAAGAAGAAGAAGAAGTCTTTGAAAGACCTATCCAACGATATGCCACACTATGGGAAGGACGATAAAAATATTATCATCCCCACTTTACATGTAGGGGAGGTACACTAAATATTAGATTTTTTCAAAATTTTATTTTATCACTTTTTCGGCGTCATTAACCTGTATACTCATGCCAAATTACAACTTTCTAGTACTAATAGTTTTTGAGCTAAACCGCGGACAGACAGACAGACGGACGGACATGGCGAAATTATAAGGGTTCCTTGTTGACTACGGAACCCTAAAAAATGGAGGTATTGTGGCCTTCAATCGGAGGTTACTAACAATCAGCACATTGCTTAGACTTTAGAGACATAGGTAATATCAATTTTGCATCTTTATCTTTTTGGATCTATGCTATTTAGCATCCCAATTGCGTTATATGTATATTTTATTATTATTGGAATTTATACTCTATTGTTTCGTAATAATTGATGAGCCGACAGGTCATCCTGGTTTTAGGGAAGACGTTTTTGGTCAAAAAGGTAAACTAATCACAGAAAATCAGATGTACTACTTAACCTTCCGTCAAGTAGATAAAATTAGTTGACAATATATATCAAAACCAATTTATTTATTTATTTTACTATTTATGTGCACACAGTAGAGAACACAGGAAAAAAACATAAAATATTTTAGTACAAAGCTGATGCTTAAATCAAAAGAAATTTATGGGACATTGTTACAGAAAATTGCGTCTATAATGCTTAAGTCTAAAGATGTTACGATAGTTTTAAAACATAATAAACATAGATCTGACATTTACTAATACGTTGATAGCGGTAGCTTTTATAGTAGTCATGTAGTGATCTATTCGGTTCCGTTTCATTGCTTATTTTACGATTGCTAAGGTCTAGCCGTAAGGGAGCGGGTGGGACTTTGGTCATTTCAAAGTCTGGCTAGTTGTTACAAGACTGTGGATTTGAAAAATACAACAGTGAGATCTGTAGAAATAACTATCAAGAGAACTTATACTGTAGTGTCGTAGAGCAACATAAGTAGATGGTACTTTTAGATATCGACTTTATTGATGCAAAAATGCTTTATTGACTCGATCAACTACTTTTCAGCATTTGATATACCTAATAGCTTCTATCTACTAGAAAACTTATTATTTAAATTTTTAAACCGGTTTAGTTTTTTATGATCCATATATACTTATATACTAATAATAAAGCTGAAGAATTTGTTTGTATGCTTGAACGCGCTAATCTCAGGAACTACTGGTGCGATTTGAAAATTCTTTCAGTGTTAGATAGGCCATTTATCAAGCAAGGCTATAAGGCTATATAATTATCATCACGCTACAACCAAGAGAAGCGAAGCAGCAACGGAAAATGTGACGCAGACGAAGTTGCGCGGGACAACTACTTATTTAATAAATTAAGATTGAATCATCATCATCAGCCTATAATGTTCCCACTGCTGGGACACAGGCCTCCTCTCTATGAGAGAGAGTGAGCTGTAATCCCCCACGCGGGCCCAGTGCGGGTTGGTAGATGTCACTCTCAACTCTAAACTCTAAACTTCACTCACGATGTTTTCCTTCACCGTTTTTGAGGGCAGCGGTTATGAAATAAATTACACAAAGTAATGCACCTGCCCGGGTTCGAACCCACGGCTTACTGTTCGTAAGTCGGGGCTTCCACCTCTGGGCCACCGCTGGTCTCACCAAGCTGGCTGCAAGATTGAATACTGAAGTGTTAATCGCGTTGACCTTTCCAACTTCAGTCTCTATCCATGTGAAAAACATATTGTTGTCCTGACAAAAGTACTGTAGTACTGAGGAATTTACAGAAGGGAAAGGACAGATTTAAGTCTCAATGTAAACTTAATCTTCTATGGACGTTTATGTTCCTGAGAACCGGGAAGTAGCCATGCAGTGATTGTAAATGTATGTCATCATAATTATGGCTGACCCATTTCGTGTTAACCCTTAGCCTCATTCAAAACTTTCCATATCCCTACATATGTATGATAACCACCGTCGTAGTGTTCCCTTGGGATCTTGCTCCCCTTACTTTTGCCCCGGACATAAGTGAAGGTTTTATTTTAATAGGTTATTAGTTAACTAAACTAATATTATAAAGAGGAAAGATTTGATTGTTTGTTTGTTTGCATTGAATACCAAAACTTTTTTGAAATTGAAATGAATTTGAAAAATTCTTTCAGTGTTAGATAGCCCATTTATCGAGGAAGGCTATAGGCTATATATCATCACGCTACGACCAATAGGAGTGGAACAGCAATGAAAAATGTTGCGAAAACGGGGAAAATGTGACGCAAACGAAGTTGTGCCGGTCAGCTAGTTACACATATTTTTTTCTAATAAACAATATTGAACATGATTATTCTCTAAAGGGACAGTTATATGCAGTGGGGTAACTATGTAATCAGAATCATCTAAATATAATAAAAAGGTTCAAAAGGCTAAAACTGTCAATTTGGCTTGTGGCTTACGTAGATATAACTTATAACTTTATATTATGTAATGTCTGCAAGCGCCCATGGTGACCTATTTCGTTTCGTTGGCTTTTGCAATTTGTACTGATAGAGCAGTTTTGTACCTAGGATTATCTTTTCTCTTAGAATTTAAGTAAGTTTTTTTTTGACTTAAATAGATAAAATACAAGAGTAGTATCTTTGCTATTCATCAAATAACGTCTTAGAAGAATTTCAATGAGTATATTTTAGATAAAAAAACGGGTTGCACTCCGGGAGTGCCGGCAGAAGTGAAAACTTGAATAGTAACGTTGTGCATTTTTGGATATGGTTAGGAAATAATTTTGAACGAATTGCTTTAATTATCTAGTTCTATCATTTATGTGGTAAAATACAATATTCATTTATTGCGCTATCATACACAAACATGACAACTTACATTACATAACAAATTTAACCTGTTGAACGCCAGAGCATAAATGCACGCGCGTGCCCTCCACGCCAAGCCACAAATTCACCGCAAATACTTACAAATAAAAAAATGAGATTTCAAAAGTATAATTAACTTATTTCTTGATACCGCATTTAAGATATATAGATCACATTTTAAAGATATTTAAATAATCACACACAAAAGTAATGATTTAAATTGCTTATTTCGTGTTATAGTGCACCACATTTTTTGTCACATATTTGTGTCGTTGGCGTACAGGGCACGCGCTTGCTTGTCACGTATATGTGACAGTGGCGTTCAAAAGGTTAACACAGAAATATTACGATACGTTTTACGAATTTTACCTCTTTGGAGAAATCAAAGGTTTTGTTTGTGCATAAGATAATTATCCAGTTTTGGAAAACCAAACTCAATGACAGATGTCATAAAGTTTAAATTCCTTCGCAACCTAATGACAATTCGTCTTACGAATTTTCGATCAGGACACGTGACCTGACGCGAGTTTAAGATTTTATACCCATTACAGAAAAAGTGCTCAACGCCGCTAAAGAAGTTTTCACTTCAAAAATAATTAGGTTACATACCAAATACTGAGACCTTGATTTAATTACAAATTATTTAACATTCAATGATGTCCAATTTCACTAACAAGCTTTTGATATTATACTTGCTGCTGCCCGCGACTTCGATCGCAGGGTTTTTTTTTTAATTACGAATAACTAGCTGTCCGGCACAACTTCGTTTTCGTCATATTTTCCCCGTTTTCGCAACATTTTTCATTGCTGCTCCACTCCTATTGTTCGTAGCGTGATGATATATAGCCTATAGCCTTCCTCGATAAATGGGCTATCTAACACTGAAAGAATTTTTCAAATCTGACCAGTAGTTTCGGAGCCTATTCAATGCAAACAAACAAATAATCAAATCTTTCCTCTTTATAATATTAATAATAATTTAGATAGATGTTGGCCGATGCTCAGATCTACCCGATATGCACACAAAATTTCATACAAATCGGTTCAGCCGTTTCGGAGGATTATGGTAACTAACATTGTGACACGAGAATTTTATATCTTAGATTTTACGTCTTAATTAAGATAAAAAACAGTACGTAAACCATAACAAACAACAATTTAAAACTCTCCAACAACGTTGCTTTACCTGAAACACAGTTTTCAACCCAAAGTGGCCTTAATTAGACAGTAAAAGATAATTCGGCTGATATTTAGTGCTGGCCGAGCTTCATTGCTCAGAGGCAGGTAGCACGCTCCAATTGCATTATGAAGTGAAATCGGACGAGCCAAATCCGTTTTTGGGTAGCACTGATTATAGTAATACAGACTTCATTAACTTGGTATTCAATGGAAAAGCTAGACAGTGTCTTGTCAATGTTAGCTTCTGTTTGTTTTGCTTATGGAAGCTGCAAGATTATTTGATGCAATATGGAAATGGAATGTACATATACCTACATTTTGGAAAGTACCTAATGGTATTTTATTAATTTAAAAAATAAATTACTAAACTGACTTTCTATTCTCCTACATGGTTTACATACCTAAGTATTATATTTTTAACTAAACGTACCTGTCCAAAAAATGTGCTTGTATTTCGTATGAATATGTAGGTTGTACATACACACGAGTACCTATATGTAATATGGATTTCCTAAAACAATCTATACGAAATGCTGTGAAAACAAGAAAATAATACTGAAACAGGAAAAATCTCTCGAAAATGAGTTCAATTTCGTTGGGCATTTAGGTCAACTTGGGGTTGCACAAACCATCAAAAAAAACATATTGTTTCATATAATATAGGCATATGTTTATATAGGTATGTATGGTTCAGCCGAGCGGACTAAAATGGTATTCAGTTTAAAGGGGTTATGTATGTACGTGCGGTCACCCTTATTGTGTAGGGAAACTCGAGAGCGACATGAAAACTGTTTTTCAGAATAGCAGAGCTTAGAACGTAAATATTTGACCTAACACAAAGTATACTGGTCCTGAAGAGAGATAAAAATCTTTTGGGATAAGCAGGAGTGAAAGAAATGGAAGAAAGGATTTTACCTGGCATTGATTAAATTACTGATTGATTAGAAAACTGTCAGGAAAATTTTATAGCCTTTAATGCAGAAGGCGGATAATTATCATATAATTGGAAATAAGTGATTTAACCCACTATCATAATTGACGGCACGGTTGGCGCAATGGTTGAGTGAGCGACTGCTGCGCTGCGTGTCGCGGGTTCGATCCCCGCACGGAACAAATATTTGTACGGCCTACGGATAGTTGTTCCGGGTCTGGCTGTTTGTGTATGTGAGTTTAAATATTTGTAAACGCACCCACGATACAGGAGAAATTCCTAGTGTGGGGCAACGTTTTCTCTAAACAAACAATAAAATAATCAAGTTACTGTTTGTTCCCAGTGCTGGGATACAAGCCTCGTCTCTGTTGGAGGAGCAACCTTCATACTTATGCCTTGATGTTATGTTTGTAGTTGGGTAAATTTCATGTTCACTGTTCAGTGGTAGTTAAGGTAAAAGTGTTAGGTTCCTAGAGTGAATTACTGCTACCAAAGCGTTATAGTTGCCCGAGGTTACGTAAATGTCCTTTGGCAAGTAAAAGTTGCTGAACACTACCTCCTGCTAAAGATTTAGATTACCTATCTAAAATAAAAACGAAAGAAGATAAATATTTTTTGTTTCAGATAAGAGCAAGCAAATTAATATTTTTTATAGTTTCCACATAATATTATCCATTTTGCTTATTCGTTGAATATTTATTTTTGTAAACCGTAAACAAGTTTGAGTGCAAAATGCTGACCGCGCAGATGCGAGCCATCACTTTTATTATGATACATTTTGCACATTTTTACCTGCATACAGCATAGCTACGGGGTGACTGTCCAAGGCCGTTGTTGGTAGGTAGGTACCTACCTACTTTAGTAATGGATAGGTATTTTTATTTTTGATTTCAACAGTTTGGAAAAGAGAGAGCAGTAAGAAAACAATGGGATTATTTATAATTTCAACATTAAATCTTTACGGCTTCGCAACATTTCAAACGACCAAAATGATACTTATACCTACTGAAGTAGTTCATAATATACTAAACATAAAGCAGAGGCTCATCTATACCAATATTATTAAGCGGTAAAAGTTTGTAAGTTTGTATGTAGGGGGTAATCTGCGGAACTACTGAATCGATTCCGAAAATTCGTAATGGAAAGCTACATTATCCCCGAGTGCCATATGTGCCCGTGGGATAATTACCAACCATAACGTACGCAGAATACGCGCTTTAGACGTGGAGTTGCGAAAACCAGCCCGCTATACAATACAATACAATAGTATAAACAAAAAGCAGTAGCCAGTAAGTAAAGTACTCGTAGTTAGCAATGGGGCTGTCTGGGCTAGTGTATTGTGTAATCATTTCTAATCTAGCAAGAGCGGCTTTTAATAACAAACGGCAGAAGACCGGGAAGTGTGATATTAATTTAATGTCTATCCTTTGTCGCATCATAATCTTTGCCATCCTATGTCGTCATTCAAAGTTTACATAGAGATCCTGAGATCCATAATTCTGTGAGTAAGTAGGTTAAGTTCGTAATCGTATCTAATTGGTGAAGACTAGGGCATACGACACCGGTTTCATAAACGTCCTAGTGAGGACGAGTGTTACCATAGCTCTTAAGATTGTTACTTACTTGTGTATCTAGGACTTGTGTGTTTAAAACATGGTTACTCAGGTTTGAAATTGCTTTAATTAAGTCGTACCTACCTACCTGTTGGGTAAAGTTATGCTTTTACAGACACGTAGGTCCTAATTATGATGTATAATGTAGTATTTACGTTTACAGTAACGTTGCCTGACGTTAGCAACAGTGGGTTTGGACGCCAAAGTTGGTAAATAGCTAGACCTTGGAACAAATTAAAATGTATGCTTTAGGTAGGTATGTACTTACTGATTCCATTATTCAAGAGAGAACCTGTATTCCATGTGGGAGTCAAGTCGCCCACGTCTATGTATTTTTTTATCGTGGTTGTCGTTGCTACCTACCTACTACTAACCTAGGTACTTGCTGTAAAATTCTGAATCGATACTATTACTTACTTAAGTTACTATGTTTTCTCATTCAATTGAGTTCAGATTGGACTTTCACCGTTGTAATTGTAAATGCTCTATTAACTAAACGAGCGTATTCATTGATTGAACTTTAAATTAAATTCGTCGATTTCAAAGGTCACATAGATAATTCCTCTGAGAATTTTCTTAATAGGTACTTACTTAGTTGCTTGACTAGAAGAGAAACTAATTAGAAAAGTAGGAGATTCACATTGGGCACGGTTTAAAAAAAAACTGTTGATGCAAATGTGAAAATGCATTCTGCTTTTCAAGTCGAGCATTAATTATAATGTCTAACCTTTTTTTTAAGTTCTATTCTTATAAATGCACCCTTAATAACGGCGTACTTATAATATCTACAAAAGCGGTTAATTATTCCATTGACATGCTTTCGAACTGATTCCTGGCAATGCATAATGTAAATTTGAAGTTATCTTGATAATTCATGCCTCGCTCGCCCTCATGCCTCTGTTAGTATCTGTACCTACTTGTTTATAATTTACGCATTCACTGCTAGGCTACTTTCCATGCTAGACTGATGTTGCTTGAATAATTTCTTAGCTGAATTATTCATAAAACTAAAACTGAAATGGTCTCTGTTTTAGAACTATGAAGCAAAGACAACACTTTACGGCCTAGTTTAATGATCGTATTCATTACGTGCGTCCAAAATCACAAAATAAAAAATAGATTAATAAAATAAATTGAAAGTTTGAATTCTTAATTTAAACTAAATAAATTGTTGCTGCACATTTTTTTTTAAGTTCTGAGAATTTGAGTAGAATAAAAAAATAAGCTTTGACTTTTCACGAAGCACACATTTGAATAGTTTTGTAACACATAGGTATTTTTAAAGAAATTTACTATGTATGAATCAGCAATGAAGCACAATTTTGAGATATTCATAGAAACTAAGTATATGTCATAACGATCTTACCTGAAGAGCACCATGGTGGAATGATATTTTTCTCTGAGATCCCGCTACTATCACAACTCTCACAGGCTTTTTTAAATGCGCTTCTAGTAACGATTACCATTTATGCGTATTGAGGGAATGCTTTTATATTATTTACTAAATAAATCTTTGTCTTATCTTGGCACGCGACCAACTCGATGTTTTTAATTTTTGTTTTGACACTGCAGTGTCATTTTAACTATCATAAAGTTTTCCCTCCAATTTAGGTACTACCTTTAGGTTATTTGGAGAAGGCAAAGGACGAAACTCAAAGTGTCGAAGACCTACGTATCTATTTAATGCCACTTTAAAAAACCGTGCAAGTGCAAAGAAGTATTATTTTACATCATGTGGCTGTGTTTTTAAAAAAATACAATATTTTTTTTGTTGACTTTTGAGCTTTCTATGATTTGGTCGGTTAGTGACGGTTTAATGTACTTTCAATAATGCTTGGATTGTTTATGGATCAAAAATATTTATGGCATGTACAAAGTGTCGACAAACTATTTAAATATTTTTTATCTACTTATTAATAATTAGTTTGTATCGATTAACTTTTTTCAAACGAGATAAATGTTTTACAAAGGTCGAACGGCATTTATTTAATTCTGTCGTAAAAATATAAGAATCACACAAAACACTTTCATTACTTGCTCTAAAAATGAAATGACCTGACCCTTGTACCGTTGCTTTAAATTATACAGAGATAATTATCTGTTCCCGCATATTATATCTTGAAATTCAAATTTCATGGGCGAGGTTTTAAACTAGACGAGTTATTTGAACCGGAACAGTCTGAGCTATGTTTGTGTTGCTGGTTGTTGTTATTGTTGCGTCTCGGGCCTGTGCTCAGGACCAGTCTTTGAGCACGGTGTCTCCGTCTAACTCACCACCCATGCCATTCCTGGATTTGTTCACTGGTGCGTCCAATTATTATTCGGAACCTATACGAAAGACTTATTCTGATCCATCGCACTATGTGTCGTGTCCGAAGACCGACACCCTGTCAACTTTTGCGAACATACTGGGCAGTGCTGCTAAAATAATGTTCTCAGCTGCTCTTATCGCATTTCTTAAAGTGATTGTCGGAAAAATGCTTCTCCTGCCGGTCGTTTTTCTACTATTTGTTAAAATTGGATTCAAGGCGTTCCTGCTCTGGCCGATGATATCGAAAATGATGAAGTACTTCAAGAAGAAAAAGAAGAAAGGACTCAAATCAAGAATGATTACGGATTGTTCCCAGAGGTTCGCCTGTGTGATTCAAAGATCAGCTGACTCTAGTTGGGCCAGTTATATAGGAGCAACTGCCACATTTTTCTTAATTGACGATCTCGAAGAGGATAGTTCCTTAGCCAAAAGCATGCTTAGTATTTTATCCGACGATAAAATAGCTCAGTGTATGTCACTGGACTGTAGTTCCGGAATCGATATAAGCTGACATCTTAATGTTTACTAACATTCAAGTATGTAGGACAATGCAGTTGCTTCATTCACAACGTGACCCAGATATTGTGCGGCTAACATGAACTGCCAACTTGCAAATTGATGTTTCACTAATTTATAAGTAAGTGCGTTTAGGTAACTGTACATATTCGTTTTAATTACTTAGTCACAATGAGTCAAGTGTGTGTTACATTTCCGCTGCTCGTGTTATTTTCGTTTCGATTAGTTTATGGATTTCCGGGTGACAATGTAATGTTGATGCCTCAATTCGAGGTGCGGAATGTGGACCCGTACCTGACACACCCGTCACAACCGTATACGTCCCAGTTTCAAGCAAGAAATAAACCGCAGCAAGTACTTAACACTAACGTCATGCACAGGAGGCAACCGCAAGTTCCTGTGACGGAGAAGCCAAGCAACCAAAATATGACATTTGGTGAATTTATGGACGCGTTGAATCAAGTGTCTCAGCATAAGGAAGAAGAGTTGCAGCTGCTTCGGACGACTGGATCTACTGGACGTGATGACAACCAGGCGTATCCCACCCTCCCCCGGCCGGTGGGATACTCGAGACCAAACTACGCTCCTCCGGCGACCTACCACGAGACTGCTTCCCTTGCCCCGCTGACACCACCGCCGTCATCGGCTGAACCGAAAGCTTCTTTACTGAAACCTGACTTCTCCGGCTTCTTGGCACCAGTGGCGACGAAGGCTGCCAGCAAATTCAGTGGTCTAATCAGTTTGATCTTATCGCTGCTCAGCGGTAGCTCGTCGGGTTCGCAAATGTCTGGACTGAAGGACGTTCTTATAGAAGGAATTATAAAACCACTCTTGCTCTCAAAAGGAGGCTTAAAAGCGTTAATTAGTAAGTTGTCTATTCCTGTAATAGGTTTGTTGTTGATTAATGTCGAAGTGTTGATAACTGTGTGGTGGTTGTGGGAGGACTGTCCTGTATATGTGCCTGAGCCTGTGCCTTCCACTCCATCTTATTCTAAGCCGGCTGCGACGCCTTCTTATAATAGTAATAACTATAATTCTTATAGATAAGTATTTTTATGACGGACATTATCCCAGTTATGTATATTTTATAGCTTTTCAATAAGATTATGACAGTGCTAGTATGTATTCTATCATAGTGTGTTGTTGTAAGACTGAATGTAAAAATGAAAAATGTAACATGTTATTTTGTAATTGTGGTCTTTTATTTGAAACCGTGTAGGCTTTCCTTTAGATTTCAATAGACAATAAAATAAAAATAAAATAAATTTAGAAATTAAAAGGCAAAGGTAAATGTTTGGTAGGTAATAATAACATCTGAGAGATACGGGTCCTGAAAACACTGAACATATATGCATTGTTATAACTTCATTCGCAGAAATAATTACACAGAAATACACATCCAATTCACCTACTCAGTTCAATAAGTAATTCGTTATAAACGATTTTAACTTGGTCAGTTGATTAAATAAAATTATTTAAATCATGTTGGCATGAGTTTATATTGATCGCTACGTTTAATACTACATATTAAACGTAGTTAAACTATAGTCAAACACAGAATAAAGTTAAATTAATGATTTACAGTGAAAACGTTTGTTGTACAGTTATCCATTTGGGCGATCATATTTAATTAATTAATCACGTAAACAATAATGTTTTATTAAATATTTGAGGAAGTTTTTAAACTTTAAGTATTGCAAGCTAGTTTAATAATAAATTGAATGTAGGTATTGCCCACACTGCAGAAAATTCATTGTATTCGTATAAATACTATAAATACGGAACTTCCCTGGTGACTGCCTGTTTGTTAAGCGTTAACGGCTGAATGGACTTTAATGTGGCATACAGGTGGTCGCTCACATAAAACCAGCAATCTGAAATGAATGAGTTGAGCAGGATATTTGGCTAGAGACGGAGATGGCCACAGGAAACTTTAAGCGAGTGGTGGCCAAGTTTAGGCCAAGGAAATCAGGGACGTCCAAAGGCTAGTTGGGTTCATGATATCGTCAAAATTGCGAAAATCACCTGGATGAGGGACGAACAGAAGCGGGGAGTGGGGCAGAAGAAAGGGGAGACATGTAACCAGCTGTGGGTGATTTCGGGCTGATGTGGTTGGCCGGCTATTTAAGCCGTAGAACCAATGACCGTTAGGGACGGCAAGCGTAAATCCCGGTCTGCTGCGACCAGTCTCGGTCTCTAACAGAACATGTTATCCGTTCGTTGCGCCAAATATTTTATGGTAGGCCACTCCCTCTTCATGTTAGCTAACAATGTTTTGTATTAGTAAAACACGATAACATGGCACAGCCGACTTGGCCTAAGATCACACCCTTATGTAGGCTAGGTGACGCGACGATCTCAGCAGGCATGGATGCAGCAAGATGGTAGCAGCTGGATAAGATTAGCCGAGAATCGAGCTCAGCGGCGTGCAATAGGACTCCTATTGCACGCCGTTGAGCTCGATTCTCGGCTTGAGCAGTGGATTGCTGTAGGCTGATTATGATGATGCCACTAGCATGGTAGACCATGACCTGGATTAGGATATAGAATACTTTTTTATCCCAATAGTACATTCTTGTGGGATAATTTGCGAGCAAAGCTGAAAAAAAAGCTAGTTTCTTGTAAATAAATAAGTAAGTTGGTAAGTATTTTCTTGCTTTAGAACTAAGAATAGTCATCATATTTTTTTATTCGTAGGTTAGGTTACATCTTTTCAATAAACCAACTATGCTCAGCAAGGTCTTATTATAACCTACCTAATGATCGTAACACCTACCTACAATTTTCTGTTGGATTTCATATCCCGTCAGCGTATTTTACCAACGCTCATTATTTTACCATCTGCGGTACAATTGCGCTCAGAGTATGAATACAACGTGGTTAATATAATATGCCTATAGCAATATTATACAAGGTGTTGTTTTGCATCCTCGTCAAAATTCAGGAGGTTGTCACACAAGACATAAATAATCAATTAAAATTACGGTACCTTGTTAATTACTAATAAACGCGGATTTTTTTGGTTGTTTATGTTTGTCAGTATTTCAGAATAACCCCCTTAACGTGGTTTAGGGAATAAGAAATGATCGAATAAACGTTTGAGATTGTTTGTATTTGTGGAGGCGCGGTTATAAGGCGAGAATCAGACGGCCCTAGTTTAAAACACGGGTTTTTCACACTTACCGATTTCCGTAACTGAGATTAAAAACAAAAATTACCTACCAATTTTATTATTGATTCGGGACGAGAATCATTAGCATAGTTACCTCCTTAAATTTGACGAGGTTGCAAAACAACACGTTGTAGAGCTTTGAATCAGAAGTGTTGCGTTATGAAGCTTACACATGCAGGTATAGGCAGTAATATTACGAAATAGGTGTTAAATGTCTCCTCACGGTGGTTGCTGGAAGACGGGTGGCGCCGCTGAGGCTGCCACATAAAAAAGTGGCGAGACGAGCAAACTATGACGTCTTAAAACATTATTGTTTCATTCTTATTCCAGAGTGGGAAAGAGACGAAGCTATACAGGTCGTCTAGCTCCATCTCTTTCCCACTCTGGAATAAGAATGCGCCACCTGGACGTGTACGGCGAGGGTTGGGTCGAGGAGGCATGGGAAAAGAGCTCGTGAAAGGAATTGGAGGAGGCCTTTGCCCAGCAGTGGTAAAGTACATGTAAGTCAATAAAAGAAGCTCAAAGTAGAAATCGTTTTTAACCGAATTTTAATTTTGCGAATTTAGAAGTTTCCATTGCTCGTGACTGTACAAGTATCAGTCACAAAGTGTGCAGATGGGTAATGTTATTAGGTGTCAGGTGTCTTCATTTGTTACCCAGTCATGTCCTATTACCCGTAATTGGGTCGTGCAGGACAGAAGACACTATTGTGATATAAGAGATCGTCTTATTCAATAAACGGACCTTGAGAGGAGTTTATCGCGTCTTTCATCACAATTAGGCTGTCTTTGTGTCAATAAAAGCTAGATTCAGGATTTTTTTACTTTTCAACTTTTCTAACGGGATGAATTGTACCTGTTGTTAATTTTATTTACTCACAAATCAAGATGGGATTTTCTACTGACAAAAAATATTACTGGCGTTGGTCTAGTGGTCGTAAGAGCGACTGCTAAACATGCTGTCCTGGGTTCGATTGGCGGGTAGCCAGTGTTGTTGGGTATATTCATCAAAAATTTCTCAATAGCAGTCACAGAGTCCGGATTTGTACCCGGATGATGGCAACAGGGTCGCCCCTATTAAATGGGACTTAAGCAAAATGTGGGTGTATTATTTTTATCTATACCTCTGCCAACCCTTCAGGGATTGAAGGCGTTATGTAAACATTACTTACTTCGTCATCCTTTCCTTAACTTCTGGAGCTCTTGTTCAAAAGAAGCTTCAAGACCCACCCAGCGGTTTAGTCCGTGCGTTACCTATCAGTCAATTTATTTAGCTTTGCAGCCTGTAAGGTCGTTATGGAAAACGGGGATGATTTCATAATCACCATGCTTGGTACCTAAATGTAAGGATTCGGGATCGCTGTGATGATGATACCATTACCATACCATATGTTCGTCTATCACCGTTAATGTCAAACACGGCACGGTTGGCGCAGTGGCAAAGCGATTGACTGCTGCGCTGCGTGTCATGGGTTCGATCCCTGCACGGTGCAAATATTTGTAAGGCCTACAGATAGTTGTTCCAGGTCTGGCTATTTGTGTATGTGAGTTTAAATGTTTGTAAACGCACCCACGATACAGGAGAAATTCCTAGTGTGGGGCAAAGTTCTTAAAAAAAAGAAACACCAGTGGATTGCTACTTTGTCACACCAGTTCCCCACAAACTTATGACGTCATAAAAATCTCGTAGTAATAGGGTGATAAAACTTTGATGCCTGTCTGCACTAAACCTAGGCATTGTGTTAACTGACACTAAAATGTTAGCCTTCCTAATTTGAAAGAGTTAAACGAGCTTTGAAGCCACTTATTTCCATTCTTTAGATATAATTTTGTATGAAAGTATTTCATGGTTACGTCTTGCGTTAAATCAGCGTTTTTTTTTAAAAGAAGAGTCCTAGTAATCAACTTTAAATGACAAAAGTAGGTAATGTTGATTAATCAATACGTCAGAATTTGGCCGTCAGCATTTCTGTGACAAAATAAACTGCTAAAACTTTCCACGGTTTGCCTTGGGCAATTAGCATAAAATTAACAGATTATAGTTTAATTAGATTTTGTTTTGATGGGTTAATTATTACTAGGTTACGAGTAGGCACAAACCTTGACATTAACCATGAGTAATGGAAAACTCCGCATGAGAAAATCTTTCTCTGGAAAATAACCAGAACACATTCGTGGTAGGTAAAACAGAATTACTTAATTTGAAGCTCGAAACCTATTAATTTCCCTTATTACTATGAGGTTCCTGATCCGCTAATCCGAACTGTGCCTGTGTAGGTCATGGCCACAGAGAGGTCTGTTTCCCAGCAGTGGGTACGTTTGAGAGTGATTACGCGGCTTTTTCAACACGCCAGTGAAGTGACAATGCTGCCAATTTTGTGCTGAGAGTTGCCATGCTACAAAAAGTTTTCTTATTAATCAGGCTGGCAACACACATGTTCGTGTTGATCTGATTCGGCAAACAGAATTTACCTATTTTCTTTCGCTGTTATACCTAAGTCTAGTCTTAATTCAGTAACCCCTCATCCATGCATAGTAAAACGCAAAAATGGAAGAGTACCGACAACTTAATAAAGTATTTAATGTCGTTACAATCGCGAGGAGGGTAACGAGTTTGCGTGTGAGCTCATTAATACCCTCTCGTTACCCTTCCGTCCACGACGAGCCGCGTTCATTAACATTGTCTAATTGTCTGGACGATTGTTTGATCGCGCCATTTTCTCCTCCCATGCTTCTGGCTTTTGTTTTAACTTGCCTTCTGGATGTCGGTATTAGTTTTTACTATATGAACATTTTTATGAAATACCAGTGTTTGCCCGAGGCTGCCCTGGTCGGAAACTTCCTCCAAAATACACAACCGAGATACATCCTATGTCGTACCCCAGGTCATGGACAATACTTTTGTTGAATTTCATCCAAATTCATTCAGCCGTTATGACGTGAAAAAATGTGATGGACGGTGCGGGCTTAATGCCATAGGCATTTTCTACCAGTCAACCTTTGGGTGATGCAGAGACAAACAGTGGTAGGTGTTTATCTAAAAAATAATATTAATATAATACTAAAACAAACTACAAAGGATATATAAAAGGAGGAGGAGTATGTATGGATTATTGAGGTACAGACAACATTTATTTTCAGTTAATTTTACAAAAAGAACACCTATGCTTGGTACGCAATGTAGTGTAGTGTTTCGTCAATAACTATAAAAATCAAAGATTGTTTAAATCCCAACTTACCATTGTTTTTAGTAGCGTTTAGCTGTTTAGCAGAATGGTTTTCCATTTTTTCAAAGCATTCTTCATGTAGGCAATATTTAACAGATTATCCGCCATTTAGGCACGAAGCGAAAGCATGAACCAATCACGATTATTACGCACGAATTATGGCCAATAGCCGTCACCCGTCAGTTTCTGTGGGAACGCTGATTTTCTAACACATTTTGGGGGCCGGACGAGCGATCGATCTTGTGCCAGGGAACGGACACTTTTTATAGTGATAATCGAGTTGAATCGATGAGATAATTGTTGTGAAGAAGGTAAGTTTACTGCTGGATCTTGTGAAACGCCTTAAATATTTATTGAATGAAATCGGTTAACGCCGTCTTCTGCATGTCACTGTATAAAGGAGTCTGTATCCGCCTTTAGGCGATTATCCCACAGCACCGCGCTCCGTCGCGTAGCGCGGTACCGCAAATTATCACTCGAACGCGTTGTCGGTGTGTTGACCTGGGCGTGTTTTTTATACAAATTGAGATACATGCTTACAATTTTAAAACCCACGGTCCCGCGCTACGCGACGGAGCGCGTTTAAATATGGTTATAAAATTGGGCGCTTGCGTATCCTCGAACACGCGCGCGGAGACGCGTCTACGTTGAATTTTTCTTTAGGTGATTCTCACACGACACCATTCGTCCGCGTGGTTAGGCCGAGGCGGCTAAGATTTAGAAGTCTGGTGGTGCGCCGTGTGGTGAGGCTGTGACTGCCGCTCGTCCGCGCGGTCGGGCGGTGTACGTGTGTTAGGCATTAACGATTTCATACAAGTCAATGAGACGTGACATCCGCTTCACCGCCCGATCTCGCGGACAAGCGGTGTCGTGTGAGATTTATTTTATTATTAAAATTAATCTATGAGCTAAGTAAGCGCCGCTAGCCTTTCCAGCCTCTTTTCAGCTTCTCAGCGTCTTTCTAGCTTCTCTTAAAATGAAGAATGGATTTGTCATTTTTATGTCATGATAAGTCAAAAGTGGGCCCAAAAAATATTCATACAAAACCTTAATTATAAACATCTAAATATCATTGCAGTGTTGGATTTTGAACTCTTGCTGATGTATTGAAATCGAACACCTTTAACCAAGGCATGAAGATAACCCCTAGCACTAGTGACACCGGGCGTCATTGATGTTCATATTAGGTCTTTACCTATGAAATTGCCGTTTTGTTTGAAAAAAGTTAAAGTATTTTTTTTTTCGAACTTATTTATTTCTTTTATTCAAAGTAATCACCCCTGCAATCAATGCATCTTTGCCAACGCTGTGGCAGTTTATGGATGCCCTTCTTGAAAAAATCAGCTGGACGGGAGACAACAAACTCTTCAAAGGCGTTTTGTACTGCCTCTCGGGAATTGAATTTTTTCCCGCTAAAAAGTTGTCCAAATTTTGGAAAAAGTAATAGTCGGAAGGCGCAAGATCTGGTGAGTATGGCGGATGAGGGAGAGCTTCCAAACCCAACTCATGCAGCTTAGAGACGGTCTGTTGTGCAGTATGGGGCCGCGCGTTGTCGTGAAGTAGCAGTGGAGACGACCGATTGACCAAAGCTGGTTGCAGACGTGCGAGTTTCGCCATCATTGTGGTCAGTTCTTCAATGTACACATCTGCAGTAATGCTCTCGCCGTTTTGTAAAAAGCTATGATGAATCACACCAGCACTAGACCACCAAACTGTGACCATCACCTTTCTAGGGGTCATTTTTCGTTTTGCACATTGCTTTGGTACCGAACCAGGATCTAACCAACTTGCTGAGCGCTTTCGATTGTCAAAAAGAATCCATTTTTCGTCGCACGTAACAATTCGGTTCAAAATTCCTTCATTTCTGTGCCTGTTAAGCAGCGCAAGGCAAGTCTCGACGCGTACGTTGCGCTGGCGATCGTTAAGTTCGTGGGGCACCCATCTATCAAGCTATTTATCTTGCCAATCTGTCGCAAATGGACCAATATTGTTTTAATGCTAACATCAAAAGCTGCTGCCAGCTCAGCTGTAGATTGAGTTTCATCAGCTTCAACAATCACCTTTCATCATTGTTGACCAAAGGAGATTGTTCTGCGCCCATACATTGTTCGCCCTGGAGCCAACAGCATAGAAAAAATCATTTTCTATTAGTAAATTGCCCTTAGTAGCCCATAATAACAAAGTTTCTTGACGGACACTTAAGAGAACAGATTTATTTATAAAAAAGAACAAGTTTTGAGGTTATTTTCAATAAAAGAAAACTTAAGTAATTCCTTCGAAAATCGCTTTTTCTGGTGTCTACGTAGCATTCAACTTCAAATACAGTAAAATATTACTGCAATTACAGCCTAGGCCTTCTAATCGCTAATTAATAAGTAATCTTCAACCAATAAATAATAACTGTACGATTACATTATGATTATCGCGTAAAACGAAGCGACTGACGTAGTGACGTAGAGATGCTCTCTCGAAGATCGATAATTGTATATCGATTATCAATGACCACCTATTTAAAAATAGAGTTTAAGTACTTAAAAAGTAAAAATATGGCTATTGAAGTCGTGGAATCGATATTATAACAATTCACTAGAGTTGCGTCGTAAATGACATTTCAATCGTTCAATGAGAGATTTTCTGACAAGTGAAAAACATAGTTCAATTGATGGCGTGGGTAAAAAATACGTCTACGTTTTACTGGGTACTGATAACAAAAATAAGTTCCGTTAATAAGAAAGCTTATTTGATATGAAAAACCAGAGACAGTGACGTATTTTTTATCAACGCCTCTTTTGAACTAATATTTTATCATTTGTCAGAAAATCCCTCATTCGACTAGTAAGTACATTTGTGAGTTTGTTTTGTTCATTATATTTTCAATATGTTCATTCGTGCTCGGCCATATTCATCATAAGTTCCATTCAAATTTTCATGGAACTGATTCCATGACAAAAGGGTGCATGAAAAACTTTTATGTTGCACTTTTTCAATGTTTTGGAAGTGATAAAGATCGAACATCCATTATTTTTCACTAGATAATAGGGACATCGCCGTCGATATCGATATTTATGTAATATGAGCGAGAGCGACACTATCAAATCTTTTGTGACATTCACATTGACAATTAAATGGCCGGTTTGGTTGGTAATAAAATCAATGAGGTTACTTTTAAAAATCCATTAAGAATTAAACAGTGTCCGCTTGAATTTATTATTTTTAAAAAGTATATTAAAATATAATTAAAATTAACGTACACGTCAAATGTTTGTTGGTTATAGGGCGGTCTAGAACAATCTCCTTTCCGGACGACCACGAGGTTCATTTTTCAAGTCAAAATTCCCAGAACGGAACCGAGCAAACCAATAACGGGTTGTGCGTTCGTTTGTACAGTTCTCTCCGTAAACGTCGTTGATGTTACGGGTCGTTTGTGCCGCGTTGGTGCCGCCCACGACGGAACTCATATTCCATAATTACACGAAATTTCAAAGTATCCATTATGAGGAAAAATGTTGAAATGTAATGAAAATACAACGCTAATCAATAAACGAAAGACTGATTTTGTAAATAGAATGTCATATTTTTAAAACAAAATTAATTTGAATTTAGAACTCATAGCCAATCAAAACTTTTTTTTGTTTGAAAAAGTCTGTACTGCAATACGGCAATTTCATAGGTAAAGACCTATTATTAAACTATCGAAGGCTAATAGTTGCGCATGTGGTATTAGTGCTCAAGTTCTACTTCTTATATTATTTAGATCGAAAGTCAAAGGTTGGTCTAACTTCTAGGATAATACATTATGGATTATGTTTGCCTGGGTAATATTAAAAAGCTGAAGAGTTTGTTTGTTTGCTTGAACGCGCTAATCTCAGGAACTACTGATCCGATTTGAAAAATTCTTTCAGTGTTAGATAGCCCATTTATCGAGGAAAGCTATAGGCAATATATCATTACGCTACGACAAATAGGAGCGGAGCAGCAATTAATAATGTTTCAAAATCGGGGAAAATTGACGCATACGAAGTTGCGCAGGATAGCTAGTCGAAAGATAAGTAAAAGCGGGGGCGTTGTAGAACTTCTGTAGTTGGCTTGTAACTTGTATCAGTTTTAATTAATATGTATTTAGATCTCGATGGTCTCGTGGTCACCCTTGGTTCAATTCCCAGGTCGGGCAAGGTGTTATTGGGGTTTCTGTCAGTTTCTCAGTACGGCCACGGAATTAACATTTGTGCCCGGTTGATAGGCTCGGCCCCTATTACATGGGACTTAAACATAACTTGTGGAATGTAGGTGTACTATTAGCTGCCTCTGTCTAGACTGTCTGACTGTCTGTCTGTCTTTCCCTTGGGGGATTACATGCGCGATGTTATGCTCCTTGTCATAGGTAGGTACAGTCACTGAAAGGAAGCCTATGTCCCAGTATTGGGAATGATGTAGTCTGATAACGCTAGGTACTGTAATAAAACTGCTGCACTCCGGTATTATATGTGTTTAATTCGCTGCTTTATAGGTTAGGGTTTAGACAATACAATTCGTATAATTATATTATAGCCTAGGTACTTATGAAGGTACTTATGAATATTGCTATCTAAATCAAAAGACCAAATGTGCGTGCCCTCCAACTTCGACGCGCCAAAAAATTACCAAGCCGCCTTTTTTTTTTTTTTAAACCATCTCCCCGTTTCCCGCGCGCGCTTTACCATAGATCGCCCAAATTCAACCGTTTTCGGTGCTGCCAGCACATTTAGTCGATGACAATAAATAATCTATTACAAAAATTGTTGTTTTACACATCGGAACCTAACACTCGTCCATCCTGACAACGTGTATGGCCTCATACACGCTCTCAGGTAAAGACCGAACCTAACACTCAGCTAAGTACAATTATAATGAACAAAAAAAAACATATTTAAATCAAACAAGTTAAAAAAAAATATATAATTAAAAAAACTAACATTTTGAAGACCCCATACTTCCCAGTCTTCCAACTTTTGGAAATTCCCCTTATGTCTCCAACTTTTGGAGTTCTCCAACTTTTGGAGTTCCCTAATCCTTTCCAACTTTTGGAAATTCCCCTTATGTCTCCAACTTTTGGAGTTCTCCAACTTTTGGAGTTCCCTAACGATTTCCAACCTTTGGAATTCTCTTACGTCTCCAACTTTTGGAGTTTCTAACGATTTCCAACTTTTGGAATTCTCTTACGTCTCCAACTTTTGGAGTTCTCCAACTTTTGGAGTTCCTAACGATTTCCAACTTTTGGAATTCTCTAACGTCTCCAACTTTTGGAGTTCTCCAACTTTTGGAGTTCCTAACGATTTCCAACTTTTGGAATTCTCATAAGTCTCCAACCTTTTGGAGTTCTCCAACTTTTGGAGTTCCCTAATGATTTCCAACTTTTGGAATCCTCTTAAGTCTCCAACTTTTGGAGTTACTAACGATTTCCAACTTTTGGAATTCTCTTAAGTCTCCAACTTTTGAAGTTACTAACGATTTCCAACTTTTGGAATTCTCTTAAGTCTCCAACTTTTGGAGTTACTAACGATTTCCAACTTTTGGAATTCTCTTAAGTCTCCAACTTTTGGAGTTACTAACGATTTCCAACTTTTGGAATTCTCTTAAGTCTCCAACTTTTGGAGTTTACTAATCTACTCCAGTGTTGGAGTTCTCTAGGTTTCTCAACACTATAGGTACACATTAAAATATTAAGTAGACTAATTAGCGGTATATTAATTTCAATAACACTAATAATTAATTTAAACCAATTCTCAAAAATAACTCACATTAAAAATCAAATTTTATGGATCTAAACCATATCACCATTTCTCAATTTTTTTTCCAAACAGCCCTTGCATTTGCATTTTAAATAATTTGACTATATTTTACCAAAATCATGTTAGTTTACTTTTACATAATTAATCACTAGAATTTTCTTTACAACTATCAATTTCATCATCTTCAGTACTACTTTCATGAAGCTCTAAAGCAGCTACATGAACCCATGGTAACATTCGACTAGCGGCTACTACAGTCTTACGTTTGTTCTTCGTGGTACTTAATCCGGGAATCGCGGCTAACTCATATCGATCATTACCGAGCGACGCAACTACGCGATATGGACCTACGTAAGCTGGGTTGAGCTTTTTGCTTTTGCCGTCATTACTAAATGAAGTTTTTGTAATTTTGACTAATTCTCCTATTGTGTACGTACGAGCCGGACGTCTATTCTTATCGTAACGATGTTTTTGTTTAGTCTGTTCCTCATCGATCCTATCCTTTACCTGCTCGCGAATAGTGACAAGATCAGTTTCGTCCCTAGTAGTTTGACGTATTTCATTTAAACGGGGATCTATTTCACTACTCATGTGAGTGCCGAACATAACCTCCGCTGGGGTTCTCCCCGTTGTTTTCTGTACGGTGTTATTTAAACCCCATTGAATTTTGCCAACCTTGGTGTCCCAAACCCTTTCGTCGTCCCCTAGATTCTGCGCCGTCAAGGAATTCAGAATAGTACGGTTATACCTTTCCACTTGTCCGTTCGATTGTGGACTAGCGACTGCATTTAATACATGCTTGATACCTTTTTCGGTACAGAATCTTTTGAACGCATGAGAGGTGAAACATGTACCGCGGTCACTAATTATGCGATCGGGTGGTCTGAAAATGTCAAAAATGTCTAACAATACATTTAAGGCGGTTAATGTTTTCGTATTTCTTACTGGTTTTATAAAGGCAAATTTAGTAAAAGCGTCAACCACTACTAACAAGTAAGAATTACCTTTCTTAGACTTTACGAAGGGGCCCAGGTGGTCGATGTGGAGCGTATGAAACGGGATTTCTATCTTGGGTATAGGGTGTAATAGACCCTCGGATCTGTTTGACCTTGTTTTGGAGTATGCACATTCGAGACAAGCATTCACGTACTTTTTTACAAATTTTGTCATACGAGAAAACCAATAAGTGCCTTTGATACGATCTAAGGTCTTTTCAACGCCAAGATGTCCAATGTCATCGTGATTAAGACGACACAACTGCCACCTAGCTCCCTTCGGGACTACCCAACGAAGTTTGTCAGGGTCACCATCGACACGCTTGTAAAGCCCGTTATCTTTGATAACGTAGTTATCTTTAATGTATTTTAGCCCTTCTGGATCCAATTTTGTATGCAAAATGTCGCGTATCCTATTCAACTCGGAATCACCCAACTGAAGGGTAAGCAACCAATCATCACTGTTCAACAACATAACCATAGGATATGTATCCACTTCACTAGACTGATTCTGAGTTTGGGGATTTCTAGATAAAGCGTCAACATGCGACATCTTGACACCAGGACGGTACTCAATCACGCATTTGAACTCCTGCATCATGAGCCACCACCTCGCGATTCGGGGAATTAAATCGCGTTTGGTAAAAGTAGTACGTAGCGCTCCGCAGTCTGATACAATTTTAAATTTCTGTCCTAACAAATACACCCTAATTTTTTTTAGAGAACAGATGACCGCTAGCGTTTCCAACTCATATGAGTGGAAGTTTTTCTCTTCAGGAGAAGTTTGGCGGCTGTAAAAAGCCACAGGATTGAACGATTTTGAGCCAAACGGACGCTGCAAGAGAATCCCACCGATTCCAACACGGCTAGCGTCAGTATGCAGCTCGGTTTCGGCAGATGAATCATAGATTGCTAGCACAGGTCTTGAGATGAGTTTTTCTTTGAGGGTATTGAATGCTTGCTCTTGTTCACAAGACCACAACCAAGAAACATCTTTCTTTAAGAGTTTACTGAGAGGGTGCGCGACCTGAGCAAAATCCTGAATAAATTTGCGAAAATAGCTCGCTAACCCCAAAAACTGGCGCACACCATGCTGATTCGTAGGACGAGGAAAATCTGTTACCGACTGTATCTTCTTCATACCAGGCCTAACGCCGGCAGAGCTAATCTCGTACCCTAGATAATCTAACTTATCCTTCAGAAATTCGCATTTGGATAAGTTAAGCGTTAAGTTGGCTTTCTCAAGTAACTGTAATATGTGCTCTAACTTAACCAAACAGTTATCTACGCTTGTTCCATAAATAAGGAGATCATCTAAATATGCTGTAGCTTCATTAAACCGTGCAGAACCCAAAACCTTGTTCATCATGCGCTGAAAAACTGCTGGCGCATTTGCCAAGCCGAATGGCATACGATTAAATTCGTACTGACCGTCCGGCGTCACGAAAGATGTCAGTGGTTTTGAATTCTCAGTGATAGGCACTTGGTAATAGCCGGATGCTAAATCTAGAGAGATAAAACAAGCTTGTCCGGACAACCTAGCAATTTCATCATCTATTATTGGCATGGGATAACGTTCTTTTACCGTTATAGAGTTGAGCATCCTATAGTCAATACATAAGCGGAGCTTACCATCCTTTTTGCGAATCAATACAATAGGACTTGCATACTCGGATGCCGACTCTCTGATGATACCGGCGCCGAGCATGTCATCTACCATTTCACGAACCTTTTGACGCTCACTGCGGGCCAAACGATATGGACGGTAAACAACCGGTGCCGGTGTTTTGCTGTTTACCTCGATGCTCATCTCTACGACATTGGTACAGCCTAGTTCTTCGAGCGAAGAAGCAAAACAATGCCTGTATTTTTGCAATAGATCCAATAGCCTTGACCTGTCAAAATTCGTTATAGACTCTCCTACTCGAATCTGGCTAATATCAAGACTATTAGAGAGTTTTGAAGAGACTGATGCGTCTGGTACAAGGACTCGATTCACAACCTTAACGACTACTGCTCGGCCTAGGTTTGACCCTAAAGGTAGTGAGAATTCTGAACTCAGAGGCGTTAAATCGACAGTCGTTCTCCCATGTTTGACCAAATGTAATCCTCCCGCCACTACACACTGCTGATGCGGCTTACCTAACAACTTGCCATCTAACATAATGTAGCCGTCGCAACGAGGCTCTACTGAAACTCTTACCGAAGCTCTTCCATATAACATCACGCTGTTGGACGCACTAACTTTGACCACATTATCCTTATCTGTATGATTTTGTGAAAATGGCATTTCATCATCAATGTTTATAAATTGCAAATGTGTGGCAGTTTTATGCACAACAACGTGAGGCTGTTCTGTGAAAGTCTGGCCTACTAAAACGGGTACATCTAAGTATTTGTCGCTCACCACACGGCAGGTAATGTTAGCGGGTACATCGTCTACACAAAGTTCAACGTTAACTTTTCCTACCGATTGTACTAATTCGTTACCAAAGCCTTTCAAGACCGTTTGTAAGTGGTCATGCTGGAGTCCTAGTTCCACTGCAAGAGACTCGGTAATCAACGAGACTTCGCTACCAAAATCTATGAAAGACTTTGCATTCCGACCATTAATTTTTATTGTTTTAATGAATTTAGAATTGGGTTCAGATGCCGAAATGAGCAAAGTTTTGCTTGGATCCTTAGCTCTGTTCTTTTCGGAATTTGAATAACATTTATCAGTACTATGACCAACTTTACTACACTTAGTACACGTTATGAGAGGCTTTGGACATTTGGAAAAAATGTGTCCCTTTTCTTTGCAATTAAAACAATGAATAGTTGAGGAACCATTAGTTTTGGTTGTTGCCTTGGTATTTGCTAAGTTTGAATCGTTGCCTGATCTGAATCGCGAATAAGCTTCGCGTTCGCCTGTGTTATTATCTTTGCTGCTCATCAGGTACTGCAATAATTGATCAGGATGACTGCACCTTAGTGCCAAAGCCGCGGATTTTAGTGACTTATCACCAATACCGTAAATAATACAGTCAACTGCGCGTTTATCGAAAATATCACATTGATTTAAGAGAGCTACTTTATCATAAAAATAGTTTTCAATGGGTTCATTATATCTACTTTTTCGCTTCAACATTTCTTCTAGGGCTTGGCCATAATTTTGTTCGAATGGGAATGCACTCAGTAATTTTTCTTGCCACTCAGGCCACGTAAACAAAATAGAATTTAAACTTTCGTACCAGATTTTGGCCAATCCCTGAAGTTTCTGCATCGCGTGATGAATCGTTGTTCTCTCGTCCCATCCATAAACAGAAGCACACTCGTTTACTTTGTTAAGCCATACGTCAATGCGTTGATTTTTTAATGAAGGGTTAAATTCTGCTAAAATATTTTTAGAATCACCATTACGGGTCATCGGTGGAGTGGTTGATGGCTGGGAGGCGAGTTGTTTGATAGAACTTAACAATTGAGCTATGTCTTTCACACTAAAGGAAACGCTACTTGATCTCACAGGTTTTTCCGCATTATTACAAACATTATCATGGTTGTTGCGATTATTCGTACGGTGACGAGTTGACTTATCACGGTTATCGCGATGAACGGAAGATTCACGAGAACATGAACTATACCGGCGCTTTGATGATAAACGATTACGTGCTCTGCGTACCTCGTTTTCCAAAGCGTTGAGGCGCACCCGTTCTTGTTCCAGCTCCTTTTCACGTAGATTCAACGAAGTACGGCTCCGGTGAAGACTGCGACTGCGACCGCGACTTCGACTTCGAGGGCCCGACCCGTGTCTGCTTCGCCCAGCACTGCCGCTGCGATGCGTTGTCAGTCTTGCATCGGCTGCGTGGTGCGATGGACCCCTTATTGGCGTTGATAAGCGCCGCGAGGTAGTCGCTCGGTCGCGCGGCATGGTTTAGAATCCATAAAACAAAAATAAAACTGGTTTTAGAACGAGTACACCAAATTAACTACGTTTTGTAGGGTAATTATAAAATATCTCGAAAACGGTGTGTTTGAGGTCAAAATAACAAAACAAAAAAAAAAACTCCTCTTTCAGACACCCCACAGAAAGGACAAGAATCGCAAATCGGCAAAACAATTATGAAAATTTTCTTGTTCTGGACTCCCCTCATATTTAATTATTGTCAAATCATGTTAGTCTATCGGTATTTGACTGTTAAAAATCTAATGAATTCGTTATCTATTAACACTGGGTTAAAGCACGTGTAGGAAAAACCAATCACACTTCTGAAATGTAATAAAACTGCTGCACTCCGGTATTATATGTGTTTAATTCGCTGCTTTATAGATTAGGGTTTAGACAATACAATTCGTATAATTATATTATAGCCTAGGTACTTATGAAGGTACTTATGAATATTGCTATCTAAATCAAAAGACCAAATGTGCGTGCCCTCCAACTTCGACGCGCCAAAAAATTACCAAGCCGCCTTTTTTTTTTTTTAAAACCATCGCCCCGTTTCCCGCGCGCGCTTTACCATAGATCGCCCAAATTCAACCGTTTTCGGTGCTGCCAGCACATTTAGTCGATGACAATAAATAATCTATTACAAAAATTGTTGTTTTACACATCGGAACCTAACAGTACCTACACACATTTACATACAAAATGACACACATAATTTTTTTGACTTTGTTCCACGTTACTTGGGGTCGGTGCAATATGTTTTATTCTTCCATTCTTCCCTACAAACATTTTCTTTCATATCTTTTTTTTTTCATATCATATCCTCACACAATTCATGCATCTTTTTATTGGTCTGCCTCTCCATCCATCATCACAAAATTTTCTGAAGAATTGCACATTAAAGCCTAAAGGTCGAAAAAAGAAGCCTGAATAAAAACCGATATTTTATAACAGAAAAGTTCGCTTTTAAACATTAATAAGGAAAGGGGTCTAAAACGCCTATCTTCACAAAACGGTTACCCAAGAGGTCAAAAGTAGGTCGAGTTGATTCCAGAAAAGGATATTCCCGGAAAAGTTTCCGCTAACCTTGTGAAATTTGGTCTGAATTAGATATTTCTAACGATTCTATTCAGATATGTGGGCAAAAGTTAGTGTTCAAATAGTCACAAGAATACTATAATAATAGCCTAGCCTATTATTGTCCCACTGCTGGGCAACGGCCTCTTGTTTTTCTCTTTGGTATATTTATTATGTAATTAATAACGATTAAATAAACTAAAATAACAATAAACTATAAATGGCATCAAAAACTGTCGAACGCTATCAGCTGCTAATGTGCCCCAGAGTTAGACGGCCTTGTATGGCAATACTCAGCCTTTGGCCAAGGTAAAAGCCAACCCTTGGGTTACGGGAAGCGTCAATAGAAATTTCCTTAAAAAAGCTCTTAGCACTCGGACCCCATGGCCCCAGAGTTTCAACCCCAAACGGCACAAAAATATAGTTACCACAAAGGTTACTATTACTACTATATTTACGCTGCTTGAGGTTCTCCGCAGCATTAGTACATTGTGTATTAAGGGCGGTAAGTAAGGAATCACGATCGAGGCTCTAGTAGAAGCCCGAAGTCGAAGACTGAGGGCTTTTTGAGTCGAGGTTCGTAATTCCCGTACCGCCCGTGAAACATACAATGTTTTTTATCACATTTGCGAGTAAATAATTATGAATTATAGCTTTAATACACAAGTCAGCACAACTATTATTACGAAATACGTGAACTTTTTTTTAATGGATGGCGGACTTTTTGCTCATACCACAGATTATACAAATGTTTCGTTCAGAAACGTTAAGGGCAATCGTTACTTACGTAGGTATACAGCCATCACGGAGTGTAAAAAATAAATAATTTTGGAAAATAAAAAGTTTTGATACAAAAACTATTATTAAGAACATTAGTTGAGTATTTAAGTAACATGTAGCGAGATTGCAATGAAATTCCTGTTTAGATAACATTTTAAGACATTTTTTTTTAGTTTTTTTTTTTGTTTTCCTCGCGATATTTTCCTTCGCCGATGTCTGTGATGTACAAGATTAGAACTTAGAAATTACGAGTACCTACATATGAATGGAAAAAGTCACATTGGAACTTACTTGTCTGTACGTGCATAAGAGGCAAGGCCTTACCTCTGAGCTATCACGAAGAATACTAGTACCTAATAATACTGTCTATTTACCTACTTGTAAGATTTTAAACTTACGTACCTTCTGACGTCTATTCAGCTATGTTTGTAGAACATTTCTATTTGAAGCTTCTCTCTTCTAATTATGTGGTTACTTAGCGCGCGCTAATTGCCTTTTAAAGGAAACCCATTTCATTCATGTGGGAAGTTTTAAGTCTGAAATATTCTGCTAATAACTACCTTTTATGTTCATAAACGAGGTACTGTGCTGATTGTGATTGGGAAATACTTTTCTTTTTGGTAAGTATATCAAGGATTGAATCAGCAAGTTTCAATTATTTTAAGCTTGAAATGGTTTCTGATTTTTTTGAAGTTACTAAATGTCTAGTTTGCGACAAAAATCATGGTAAAGAGATCATAATCCAATGCTAGACAAAGATCTGAGGTTTTTCTCTTTCCTCCTGGTTTGCCATTTTCGTCAGGTAGTCTTGCCTTCTCCCTATACCCTCGTCCATAGGACTGGAAGGTGTCCCACGATACACGGCTTAATGCTCCAGGAATTATCTGCTCCTGCCACAGACATGTCCAAGGCTAACTGCCATTTCAGCTTGCTAAATTTGCAGGCTCTGGCAGATAAGTTATATACTTTTATTATACGTGTGTTTAACAGAGAGCAGCGGTGGCCCAGTGGTGGCAGCCCCGACTTACGAGCAGTAAGCCGTTAACTATTCAGTAATCTGTGCCGTGGGTTCGTCGAACCCAGGCAGGCGCATTACTTTGTGTAATTTATTTCTTCACCGCTGCCCTCAAAAACGGCGAAGGAAAACACCGTGAGGAAACCGGAATCTCCTTGAACTAAAAATTCGAAGACATGTGACATCTACCAACCCGCAATGGGCTCGCGTGGTGGATTACAGCCCTCTCCCTCTCATTGAGAGGAGGCCTGTGTCCCAGCAGTGGGAACATTATAGGCTGATGATGATGAAGATGATACGTGTGTTTATGTTTCGAGCCTATGTTACTCGTGGGCTGCAGCTGAATATCAGCGTCAGGTGGTATACCTTGCCAGATAGCAAGTATTATGCTGAGCTGTTTATTATAATGCCAGTAAATACAATTTCTTTCTTTCTTTGTTGGTAACCGAAGGGACCGAATCAGAAAGATGAATTTATACACTTTTGGACACATCTATTGGCCCACCTTGTATTTTCAGTTTCGTTTGGTCCTAGCTAAAATTTTATATTAGGTCGAGCAAAAAGTTTTTATGCAGTTTTGAACCTGGCACATTCACAATTTCATTCAATAGTCTTTTTTTGAATTTCGAACACAGAATTTAAAGAAACAAAAGACAATTTGGAGCCTGTTTGTTGATATCAAACAATAGAATACTAAGAAAACTTGGTTTTATTGGTTTACTTGGATTTAATTATTGAAAAAGTGATTGATATCTTTGGTTTTGCAACAAACATTACTTATTCTTAACATTAAGGTGAGGTTCTATCAATAATCTATGGATACTTCACCTGAAGTCGCCGCCCAAGCTGTGGCACTTATTCAGGCCGGACACAGCCAAAGAAACGTGAGTGCTCAACTTAATTTAAGTCGATCTGCGGTCCGAAATGTTATCGGAGGTACCTAGAGACTGGCGGCTTTGTTCGTCGCCAAGGAAGGCCACGATCTCGGGTCACAACTGAAAGGCAGGATCGATTCATCGTGATGACCAGCTTGAGAAATCGTCACCTTACCTCCATTGAGATACAAAACCAACTTCGCGACTTCCACGGAGTATCTGTGAGCGCTCGAACTGTTCGGAGAAGGTTAAAAGAACGCGATATGGTACCACACAAGCCAGCTAATGGGCCCAAACTAACGCGAGCCCACCGAACAGCGCGCCTTCATTTCGCACGCAGTCATTTAAATTGGACACAGCAAGATTGGAGCCGTGTACTCTTTTCTGATGAGTCTAAAATTGTGTTACATGGCAATGATGGAAGGAAGAAGGTCTACCGACGTAAGGGAGAGCGTTTCGCACAATGCTGCTTTGAAGAGAGGGTTGCTTATGGCGGTGGCTCATGGACTGTCTGGGGTGGTATATCCGCGAGCGGCAAAACTCAACTTGAGGTTGTTACAGGACCACGGCTGCCAACATTAAATGCTGAAAGGTACATTCGTGAGTGCTTAGAACCTCACGTGATACCATACGCGGACTATGTGGGCCCAAATTTCCTTTTTATGCATGATAATGCAAGAGCCCATGCGGCCGGCATCGTCAGGGAATATCTTCGGGATGTGAACATCACAGTTATGGACTGGCCAGCCAGAAGCCCAGACATGAACCCCATTGAGCACATGTGGGACGAGCTAAAAAGACGTGTTAGGGCTCGTCAGCCAGTTGCCCAGACGATGCAGGAGTTGAAAACTGCCATAGAAGAGGAATGGGAGATGATCCCTCAAAATTTCATAGAGCGGTTGATAAACTCTATGCCTAATCGTATGAGAGCTGTGGTAGATGCCCATGGAGGCAACACGCGTTATTAAATTAAACCTTTATTTGATAAAACATGTTTTTTATTAAAAAATCAATTGCCTTTAACAAGGCGCATTATCCGACTTGTTAGGCGTAGCTCCATGTCGTATGGTATTCTGAATTCAAATTTAAAACAATACGATCGAAAAAGATGGTAAAATGTATCAGGTTTAAAACTGCATCAACAGTTTTTGTTCAATCTAGCAATCATATTTCGGTAGGGGCCATCGAAACCTAAACTCTAAGGTGGGCCAACAGATGTGTCCAGAAGTGTATATACTTAATCAAGACTTGTATTTTATGTAATTGTTTAATTATCAACAAAATATTAGAATACGTACTTCCATAGTAATGTAATATTATTTCCTAGTAAATAAACCTCAATATTTGTATACTCCACCAACGAACATAATTATTCAGTTTATTATTTTAATTAATATAATTAATTAATATATGGCACAAGTGTACGGTCGCATACCAATTCGAAAGCATAATATTATTATAAGAGCGAGTATAAACTACCTATATGTAGGTTAAACATATAATTATGAATGTGCTCAATTATGTGTTATTGTTAAACCTTGAAAGGTAAATGTTAACTTTCTTCTGAGTGTTTACACCTTAAGGCATTTCATACAAACTTTCAAGTCCTTATTTTCCGAAATGACTAAACCGATTTTAATGAAACTTAATACGCATAAGCAAGATACATAGGTCTAAAAAGTTACTAAAAAATTATCCAAGTGCGAGCTGGACTCGCGCACAAAGGGTTCCGTACCATTTTTTAGGGTTCCGTACCCAAAGGGTCAAACGGGACCCTATTACTGAGACTTCGCTGTCCGTCCGTCCGTCCGTCTGTCACCAGGCTGTATCTCATGAACCGTGATAGTTAGCCAGTTGAAATTTCTACAGATTATGTATTTCTGTTGACGCTATAACAACAAATAATAAAAACAGAAAAAAAATAAAAAAAATAAGGGGGCTCCCATACAAAAAAGTTTTTTTTTTTCGTTTTTATAAATAATGGTACGGAACCCTTCGTGCGCGAGTCCGACTCGCACTTGGCCGGTTTTTTTTAAAAACGTGTAAAAAAGAACACTTTTTGTATGGTACCCTTAAATATTTATTTTATTCTGTTTTTAAGGTTCCGTACCCAAAGGGTCAAACGGGACCCTATTACTGAGACTTCGCTGTCCGTTTGTCCGTCCGTCCGTCCGTCCGTCCGTCTGTCACCAGGCTGTATCTCATGAACCGTGATAGTTAGCTAGTTGAAATTTTCACAGATTATGTATTTCTGTTGATGCTATAACAGATAGTTGTTCCGGGTCTGGCTGTTTGTGTATGTGAGTTTAAATGTTTGTAAACGCACCCACGATACAGGGGAAATTCCTAGTGTGCGGCAACGTTTTTTCTAAAAGAAAAAACTCAATACGTTAACGTGTGCGTTAACGTTTGCGTGTTGTAGCCCTGTTACCGTTTATAACCATGGGATTTTCGTTTTGCCATTGTTTGTGTTAGCATCAACGGTGAAGTATCTTGCATGGTAAATAAATTGTTCTTGTAAATCGTTCATCGGCTTTTATTTAGCGTTATTTGAGGCATTTTGTGGTTGCTTTTGTTTAATGGAGCGTACTAGCTAATGTCCACGGCTTCGCTCGCGGTTATTAATTATCCCACGGGATCGTACTACCGGGATAAAAAGTATTCTATGTGCTATTCGCGACTATTATGTATCCCTGTGCCAAAAATCCAGATCCATTCAACAGTTTTTGTGTGCAAGAGTAACAAACATCCAGACATCCAAACATCCTCAAAACCTTTTGCAATTATACTTGTCGGATCTGGTCATTAGTACGGACAGAAAATGAATCGGCAAGCGCGCCAAAGGTAGCATCACGCGACCTACTTACCAGTCTACCCACACCTAAGCACGCTTCTACAGAGTCGTGATATTTCGAACTTGCTGCGAGGAGGACAGTCAGTGTCTGATTGCGGCGGAGTCAATACGTCCCGAAACTGTTCCCCGATTCACGGTGCCTAGTGTTATTGTGTTGGATTGTAATTTCAAGTAATTTGTGAGTTCGACAAAAGCAGTATACCGCGTGTAGTACCAGGCCCCTCAGAAAGTATTGCGAAAAAAAGTTTTTATATATGGGAGACTGGCCAGTTATTATGTTTTTCGAAAATATGATTATTTATAAGTAAAAATAAGTAAGTTCCAATTTCAAAATTTCCCTCCACATTTTTTGCGAGTTAATTCAAAGTATTGTGTCTCACTGAAATATGGATCTGCGCCGGGAACATTTTAGAGCTATGATTTTATACGATTTCAAGTGTCGCCTGAAACCGGATGAATCGTACGATAGACTTCAAATGGCATTCATGGATGAAGGCCCTTCCAAGGCAACCGTGTATCGTTGGTATAACGAATTCAAGCGCGGTCGACCAACTTTGGGGGATGACGAAAGAAGCGGTCGCCCTTTGACGGCTGTTACCGAAGAAAACGTGCTAGCAGTGAAAAATTTAATCCAAGACAATAGGCGAATTACATATCAGGAGATTCAACACATATTGAAGATTGGATCGGGAAGCGTTCACGAGATTCTACACAGCCATCTTCGCGTGAGGAGGATAGTATCACGCTGGGTGCCGCACAACCTCACCGATGCTCAGAAGCAGGCCCGGGTGGAATGGTGCCGTGATATGCTTAACAAATTTGAAGCAGGCTCGTCTCGGCGTGTTTACGACATCGTTACAGGTGATGAGTCCTGGATTTATCAATACGACCCAGAAACCAAGCGCCAGTCGACTGTTTGGGTGTTTCAAAATGAGCCAACGCCTACCAAAGTGAAGCGATCTAGAAGCGGGGGTAAGATTTTGATCGCTAGCTTTTTTAATTTGACTGGCCACTTGGTATCAATTCCCTTACGGGATCAAAGAAGCATTAATGCCGAATGGTATACTTCCAAATGTTTGCCAGAAGTTTTCTCTGTTATAAGCAACAAGCGACCAAACACAGGGCTCCGCGGGCTACTGCTCCACCACGACAATGCACCTGCGCACACCGCACTCAAAACGAGGGACTTCCTGGACAGCACGCCAGTCAAACTCCTGGGTCATCCTCCTTACAGCCCTGATCTAGCACCGTGTGACTTCTTTTTATTCCCAAAAATAAAAAATCAGCTCAAAGGGATACAATTTTCGTCGCCGGAAGATGCGCTGGCTGGGTTCGAGCAGGCTGTAAACGAGGTGTCTGCGGCGGACTGGAAAAAGTGTTTTGAAAACTGGTTTAGGCGCATGAATCTTTGTATAGAGGCTGGTGGAAAGTACTTTGAAAAGATTTAATAAAAATATATGTACGTATAGAACAATTTTTTTTAGTTTCGCAAAACTTTCTGAGTGTCCCACGTATGTGTTTTCATAGCACGAAACCCAAGTTCTGCAAACATGATGACCGAGTCTAACGAAATAAATCACGACAACTGCGACATACTTAATATATTATTTGTAGGATTCATGTCCGAGGATTGAAGACATAATGGTACCATTCTCTTAAACAAAGCAACGAATTTTGTTTATTTAATTATTTATTTATGTACAAAACACTTAACAGAACAATACATTAAGATACAAGACCACAAAGGTACTGCTTATTTCAAAAGACATTTCTTCTAGCAGACCTGCGAATGGAAAGTTGGATTAGAAATTTAAACACAGTGTGTAGAAAAGATAAAACAGGAAAAAAAAATAAGAGCTTAAAACAAACATTGAAGCTGTATAAAATAAACATAGGTACCTACATACAAATAAATACAGATATAAAAATAAATGTTAATATATACCTATAATATATATCAGAATACTACAGTATAGAGGAAAGGTAATGTTCTTTGACTTATTGTTTTTATGCGTCTTTTGCCATAATTTAGAGAATTTGACAATACATTTGACATACATTTTGTATTTAATTACATAATTAATTATCCTATATTATTACATCACCAAAATTTGTAAATATATTTGTAATCACTTCTCGAAAACGAATCTAACGATTTCGATGAAAGATGCAATATGGCAATTCCGGGGGTGAAAAATCGATCTAGCTCGATCTTATATCTGAGAAAAATTGTTTTGCTCTATTTTCACCCAAGCAGAGCTCCGTCGCCCAGGAGTACGTGTAAGTAAACTTGATATCTAAAAAAATCGTAAAAACCGAACCAGGGATGGATCGCTAGTATAGTACACGTTCCTGTAATAAAGTGTGTGCTCTCGGCTTGTATCAATATTTTTAAGTTAACGGTTTGTTCTTTGTCTAACACCAACATATGTGTGTTTCACCCTTCTCAATTACAAAAGAATTATGTTGGACTATAATAAAAAGAAGGATGTCTAACTCTAAGAATTTTCTTTATCGGCCAGTTTTTTTTTTCGTATTTGTTTGTTGTTTGTCGGTTGTCCGTTAAGTTCTTGCTCGCAACAAGGTTCAGTCATCTATGGCGGGAATAAACTTGATGAAGAATCATTCGAAATTCATGGCAACCTAAGTGTTGCCATTGTTTGGTATTACGTAGTGTAGATGCCATACATAAACCCATGCTTAGTTTCGTATTTAGATCCCAGTAATGATGATTTACAAGAAAATGACTTATTTTTTATTTGATGCCTTCGCATTTCTCTTTGCTGGTAGCAAGCGCTGCTTCTGCACGTCCTGAGTTCGGTTCCGAGTTCTGGTGAATAGTTAATGGGGTTTCCCAAAAAAAAACCACCAGGAAAAATCTGCAATCAAATCTGCTCCGAATCAGGATTTGTACCTGGTAAAAGCAATAAACTTCATGCTACACGGAATTTAAACATAAATGGCAAAATGAGGGCGCACTTCCGCTAACTTCTGCCTAACCTTTTGGTGATTACGTGCGTGAAGTTATGTTGTGTTGCATTTCATGTTTCTTTCATACAGATTATAAAATACTAGCTGTCCGGCGCAACTTCGTTTGCGTCACGTTTTCCCCGTTTTCGCAACATTTTTTATTGCTGCTCCACTCCTATTGGTCTTAGCGTGATGATATATAGTCTATAGCTATCCTCGATAAATGGGCTATCTAACACTGAAATAATTTTTCAAATCGGACTAGTAGTTTCGGAGCCTATTCAATGCAAACAAACAAACAATCAAATCTTTCCTCTTTAGAATATTAGTACATTATTTCGACACGTAACTTTCGTCTTGGGGACCCTCAGTAACTTCCAATAATCATAATTTAATGACTAACTACATCATCTCTAAAAAGTTCTATCCAGAACAACCTACACTTAATTTGCCCTCGTAATAGCAACAATTGACAACTGTAGGTTCAGGACGTGACGCGAATAACTAGTGCGACCTTCGACTAACACAGTTAGTCCTTGCCTACTTAATGTAGTCCGTTTCTCCTCCGACGAGTCCGTCCGACGTTTCTCGTTTTCCGACGTCAATTCTGAGATGCGTGTTATCCTGAATATACTGAATAATACATACCCAGTTTGCATGACAAGTGAAGCCGAGTGATGGGAATGGGAACGGTGTACAACACACCTTCGTTATATCGAAGTTGTGTCCCCGCACTTATTTTCTTTGGCTGCTTTATTGAAAAAGATCAAATTAGGTTGTCTTTTTTCGAAAATCTCGGATTTTTGTTGTTCGTTTGATTTGACATTTTAACCGTTAAGGCGCTCTTCTAGGCGACTTTCATGCTTTTGAGGGGGTGAAGCAGATGAAGAGGGGGTCGAGTAGTCCCTTTAGTCCCGCCTACTGCGGGGTGCCACGCTTGAATCATGTCGATGTGCGACGTCAATAAATGTATAGAAGCTTAATTTCGAAACACAATATAAAAGTACGAATAGCCCAGCGCGCCGCTAGCCTACTTCGCACATTGCTTCCACGGTGATCTCTAGGTTCGAACCTCAATACACGCAATTCTTTTTTATCTTCTTTTTTTAATATAATGTATGTACCTACATTTCAATATCGCATTTTTTTTTAAATATGTTTATTTTTTGTTTTCTTATTTTTTCCTAATAAATTATAACAACAATCAACCGATTGTTATTTTGGATTGTTTGGTTGTTTGGATTGTTATTTTATAGAAAAGGTTATCGAATAGATTCGTCAAACAAATAATAAATAATTCAAAGCAACCTCATGGACAACCAAGGGCATTAAAGTCGGCAGTAAGAGGTTGACGAATCTCCGACTTGCCGACGACATGGTCCTTTTTGCCCACACAGCCCTGGAACTATAGGCTATGCTCCAAAAACTGCACGCGTAGCATGACCGCCGTAGAAACGGGCTATGTCGACGGAAAAATCGACAAAGTGCCACATTGACATTGTCTATCTGTCATTATGTCGATTATTCCGTAGACAAAACTCGTTTCTACAGTGGTCTTGCTACGCCTGCAGTTTTATTTTTTAATAAAGAAGTAAATTTAACATTTATTGTTCGATTACATTTAGAATTTGACAATAGCACGTGGCGCCATCTATTGTGATAAGAAAGTTATTGTTGTTTTCCTTCGGATCAGTACTTTTTGTCGGGATGAAAGGTATCCTATGGCCGTTTGTGTACACCTTACAACGTACATGCAGAATTTGAGGATGATCACTTCATTGGTTTAGGCGTGAAGAGGTAACAAACAAATTTTTAATATAATAACTTTCGCATTTATAATATAACTAGCTGTCCCGCGCAATTTCGTCTGCGTCACATTTTCCCCGTTTTTGCAACATTTTACATTGCTGCTCCGCTCCTATTGGTCGTAGCGTGATGATGTATAGCCTATGTCCTTCCTCAGGTTGAAATCTATCTTCTTGCCAAATTTCATTAAGATCCGATCAGCCGTCTAGTCGTGAAAATGTAACAAACAAACAAACATACAAACAAACAGAGTGACTTTCGCATTTATAATATTAGTATAGATAACTAACTGCGCGCGACTTCGTTCGCGTGGACTTTTTTTATGTGTATAAATAAAATAGATTTTGGACGATTCTCAGACCTACCCGATATGCACACAATTTCATACAAATCGGTTCAGCCGTTTCGGAGGAGCATGGTAACTAACACTGTGACACGAGAATTTTATATATAAGATATAAGTATAATATATAAATATATATTTAATGAAATATTTATTTATTTAAATATATAGAATTAGGCTCAGGATAGAGAAATTAACTTGTAGCGGTTCGATATTAGTTCAATGCTAGCTCAGTGGATAAGACCGTGCGCCTCACATACGAGGAGTTGAAAGAATAATCACAGGAAAGAGACAGACAGAAAGTAGTCGCCGTCAAGAATTGGCAAGTTCCGAAAGACTGGACACAGGTCAGAGTATTTTTGGGTTTTTGCTCCTACTATCGACGGTTCGCAAAGAATTTTGCTGACATTGCGAAACCTCTACACAAACTCACTGAGGAAAAGCGACAATTCTGTTGGGACAAGAGCTGCGACGTCGCATTTCAGGAATTAAAGAAACGTCTGTGCAAAACACCTATTTTTAAACAAACCAAACCGGAAAGAAATCATTGCGTTACTCGACGGGCTACTGCCGTTGTAAAGACTTTGCAGCATTTCAGTAAATAAACTCTTTTGCAAAAAAAAAACGGGCACCATAGATTTTTTTCTCTATTTCAATGAAGAAGAACAAGAAATAGGTTTTATTCATTTGACAATGTATTGGCATGTCATTTGAAGCATCCTGGCATGACTCTTTACGTTCCAAATTTAAATGTTGAAATGAGCAAAAGAAAAATATTGATTATTGTAAAATTGCTTTACTAATGACGCGAAACGCTGAAACGATATTTTTACTGATTACTAAAATTTTAAAACTCTTTGGAAATTTTCTGCAAATTAAACAATTTAATTTTTCTTTTTACATTAAATACCAGTTTTTGATATGAGTTAAAAGCGATAAGGGCCGGTAAAATTATAGCCCTACTTGAAGAAGGTCGTTCGCAAACTTACGTGTCTCAGCGGCTAAATGTGAGTCGTTCAACTGTCCAGAGGACTTGGCAACGGTATCAAGGGACCGCTTCGGTCAAAAGAAGATCTGGTTCGGGAAGAAAACGATGCACAGAACCAAGAGACCGCTTTTTGGTGAGTCAGGCGTTGCAGAATCGTAAAGCGTCAAGTGTGGACCTGAAGAAGAGCCTTGAAGAAGAGGAGTAGAAGTTAGCTTGTGGACGTTCAGGAGGAGGCTTTGGCTGCCAATATCAGGAGTTACCGCCCGGCGCGGGGTCCTAATTTACTCCGTGAGCACCGTGTTGCTCGACTTTAGTTTACTGGAAACTGTGCTTCATGGACTCTGGAGGACTGGAATAAAGTATTGTTTTCTGATGAAGCTAGAATCTCTTTGTGCGGAGAGGACCGACGCCGACGAGTGCTACGAAGACCACGGGAACGCTATGCGGAAGTGTGTTTCGAAGAAATCACTCCTTATGGCTGAAGCTCCGTTTTGTTTTGGGCAACAATTAATTCGACGCAGCGTACGGAGTTAGTTTTCATAGAAAATGGAACATTAAAAGCACACCGGTACATAATGGAATTCCTAATTCCATATGCACAACCTGCATTGACTGTACTTGGGGAAGATTCCATTTTTATGGACGACAATGCTCGCCCACACCGTTCTGGCGACGTGGAAGCGTACATGCAAGAAGTTGGGATCCGTCGTTTAGATTGGTCAGATCGAACTCCTGACCTCAATCCAATTGAGCATGTCTGTGATGTTCTAAAGAGACGGGTAAGATGTGTGCAACCTGCTCCACAAAAAATCAGGGAGCTAAAACGAGTCATTGCAGAAGAGTGGGAACGTATTCCTCAAAACGTTATTAAAAACATCGTGGAAAGCATACCCAGAAGGATTCAAGTTGTGATTTTGGCAAGAGGAGGTCACACTCGTTATTAGGTTTTTACATTTGTAACTTTATTTCATCAAAAAAAGTAAAAAATTTTTACTTTTTATGCCGACCACTTCTTATTGTTTGGCCGTGTACATCGGTTTTAAAGAATTGATGATTTCCATCACGAAGAGTTATTGGGCCCAATGGAACAGCTTGGTTATCCAGGATAGAGTCTTGTGCCGTAAATGGAAAAACGCTCGAGGGGACAGGTGTCATCTACAAATAGTTGTCCCTAAAGCCAAAGTACCGGATGTTCTACGGCTCTACCATGATGTATGTTCAGGAGGACATATGGGGGTAAAAAGGACTCTAATGAAGATCCGAGAGTGATTTTACTGGATCCACTGTCGAGAAGATGTGGAGGACTGTTGTCGTAAATGTATCACTTGTGCGGCTGTGAAAAGACCCCAAACACGCAGCAGAGGTGCATTAAAAGTGTAAAACGTTGGAGCCTCCTGGGAATGGTGAGCCATTCTCAGAGAGTGAAAGTGGGAACAAGTACCTACTTAATGGTTGTCATGGATTATTTCATAAAGTGGCCAGAAGTGCCATTCCTAACCAAGAAGCTACAACTGTCGCAGATAAATTGGTTCAGGAAGTTTGGAGTACCCTTAGAAATTCACAGTGATCAAGGAAGGAATTTTGAATCACAAGTATTTCAGGAGACTTGCCGAATGATGGGTACCCACAAAACAAGAACCACTTCTTACCACCCACAATCTGATGGAATGGTGGGACGCTTTAACCAAACGTTGTAGAGAAATCTGGCAAAAGTCGTAGCAAGCAGGCAAAAGGATTGGGACAAGCACATACAGCCGTTTCTTCTGTCCTACCGTAGTGCAGTCCACGAAAGTACGACTGTGACACCAGCCTTCGCGAACTTTGGAAGGGAATTACGGTTGCCCGCAGATTCAATCACTGGAACTGCCCCTGATGCACCACGCAGTGTTACAGATCATGCAAATGACTTGCGTAACAAGTTGAACGATGTCTATGAGCATATCAGACAATCCGGCCAACAGATGTCTGAGAAGATGAAGACCCGTTATGACCAGAAGACGAACAGGAGAGGTTTCGACGAGAATTCACTGGTGTGGTTGCATAACCCAGTGCGTAGCAAAGGGAAGTCTCTGAAATTGCAAGCAAAATGGGATGGACCATACCGAGTCGTGACCAGGATTGTCCAGAGTCAACGATGTCACCTACCGAATACAGAAGGGTCCACGAGGTGCGCCTAAGATCGTACATGTAGATCGATTAGCGCGATACTACGGGACTAACGATGCTCGGGACGAGCATGTGTAAGGAGGTGCAGTGTGACGTTGCCTACTTTACGAGAACATTCTAGGATTACGTTCGAGTCTAGAATGATCTAGTATATCTAGAAGATTCGAGAATAATCCTAGAATGTTCCACAATGGAAATGTCTTGAAACTTTGAGAAAGTTCTGGACCTTTCTAGAACTTTCTAGAAGGATTGGTTCCACTATAAAGCTATCTGGAAGGTTCAAGAAGGTTGTAGAACGTTCTCGAAGGATGGGTTTCCCCTAAGGAACTACCTAGAGTTTCACGGAAGTTGTGGAAATTTCTCGAACATGAGTCGGCCATTTAAATAGGCGAGGGGGCGGAAGTGAGTTAGTCATGCATTCTAACTCACGCGACGAAGGAGCGGCGCAGGCCAGCTATTCGTTCGCTTACATGGGCGGCGTTACACAGTACATTGCCGCTCAAATTCAAACACTACGGCCCCTAGTCTGGAGCGCGATCGGCTAGCTCTGAGAGCGTCTGCAGCCAGCTTCCTTAGCGGTAGGATGCGCCAACAAAGTCACCTCCGTCGCAGGTCGTCATCCGCTGGGCCTCCTCCCGGGCAACCGGAGGTCTCACCTGGCGGTGACAGACCGCCGAGGTGGCGCAAAGAAAACGGCGCTCGCTACGGTAACGTTTCACCGTAGCTAAGTGCGCAGCGCCCAGCGCCGCTGGCGACTCCTACCGGACAAAATGACAATTACACACTGGCGAGTGGCACTTTACACGCGCTCGCCTCCTCCGAGCCTATACAAGCAACCAAATGAGGTGCCCGTATTTACGGGCACATGTGATGATACCGCGGGGCAAGGGTAGAACCCACATCCCGCCAGCCTCGCCCCTCTACGGGGGCATAGCGATTTCTCGCGAGTGAGTTAGTCTGATTTTGGCTACGGAACGAAGTGATCTAAGTGAACTACTAATGCGATATACAAGATGTTGTTTTGCATCCTCGTCAAAATTCAGGATGTTGTCACAAAAGACATAAATAATCAATATAAATTATGGTACCTAGTAAATTATTAAAAAACACTGCGTTTTTTTGTTGTTTAAATTTTTCAATATTTCAGAATAACCCCCTTAACGTGGTTTAGGGATTATGAAATTATCGAAAAAACGTTTGAGGTTTTTTGTTTGTATGTAAGCGACGTTATAAGGCGGGGATCAGACGGCCCGTGTTTAAAACACGAGTGGTTCACAGTTACCGATTTCAGTAAATAAATAAAAAAAAGAAAATTACCTACTCATTTTATTATTGATTCGGGTCGAGAATCATTAGCATAGTTACCTCCTAGAATTTGACGAGGTTGCAAAACAACACCTTGTATAAGTGATTAGTTGTGTATTTGTGATTGAGTTATAACTGTTGTTTAGTGTTAAATAAAGATTTTTAGTGTTTAATTGGTAGTGTGATAATTTATCCTATACCCAGCTTGTAACAGTATGTAAGAAAATACATATTTATAAATAAAAACATTTAAAAATAGTAGCATACGGCATCGGGAACCGTGCCCGAACTACCGACGGTCAGGGTTTTTCAAAGAGGAACCTCCTAACAATACGCGTCTTGTCCAGAATTACTGCTTTCTGAATCAAGCCCTTGATCCAGCTGCGAAACGAAAGACTCCTCAGATGTTGGTCGAGGTTTCTAAGCCAGTTAGCAGTACGCGGACTTTCCTATCACGAAACTTGTTTCCGCCTGACAAAAGACTGCTTAGCATCTTATTCAGGCGGCCAAAGGAGCGTTCCCTCAACGATTTTTACATGTCAGCAGTATTGATGCCTAATGCTTCTGACATTCCCAAATACTTGTAGGTTTCTGTTGAGAAGAGGAATCGGATCGGAGATTCTGGAATCCCATTGATTCCATAATCTCGCTTCACATGCATGACTGCGCATTTGTCAACAAGTTTCTATAACCATCAGTAGCTTGTCAGTTGCTAGTTGCAAATTGTTGGGGGCAAAGAGTTTCTATCAACCATGTAAAGAAGGCAAGGTATGACCACCTCTCCTCAACCCAAAGCTCAGACCTGAACCCCTCAGTAGCATGCTAAGAGGGTTCAAGGCTAGGCAAAACCACAGGGTCCCCCTGTGGTCTTGCCTAGCACTGGGTGACTTAGCTCAGACTATCACCCTATCTACAATAAACTTTAAAAGGTCCAAAGATAGCCACTCAGAAACTGTATCATTAATGGCTTTTAAGTGTCTTCGCAGTCTTGATATAACTAAAAGTTTTTCCGAATTATACATAGAGCTGAGCTAGTGTTTGTGAGGGAATCCCCGAAAAAGACAGCTGTGCTAGCTACATATTATTATTTTTCTTAATGTTTGTATTTTGTTCTTGAAGTTGTGAGGACCTCCTCTGCCCTCCCCCCCCCTTCTGCTAGGTTACTGTACAGACGGGTGCGTGGATAGACGAATGAAAGGGTGGACATACGGACGGGGCGGATGGAGATATGCATGAAGAGGTGAACGAACAGTAAGAATACACTAAATTAAAACAATCTAAGTCTAAATATATTTTATTTCTTTTGATGATTTTAGCAAAATCTAAATATATAAATTCTACGACACAATTCTTCAAAATGTTGTCTTAACATGAGACGTTTTCATATATGGTATCACTCGCGCTTTTTAGTTGACTTATTTACATAAGATAAATCACTTTTATTTTGTTTATGGTTCCTCTACATTTTATTCTTGACAATTTACAAAATAGATGAAGTTGGCGCTTACGAAAATTTTCGATATTTTTATCATTGGTGTCATTTTTGTAGTTTTAAGGGTCGCTGATAACGAAGATTTGGTAAAAAAAAAACTTCAAGATGTCGCGGATGAAATTTTCAGTTTTTTCGTCATGGGGGTCATTTTTTTGGTTTTCGGGATCGCTGAAAACGGGAATGACGAATAAAAAAAATTACATTATTTAATTTTTCGGATTCCCTTTGCAGAACTTTGACTCTTCGCCACTGAGGTTCTCCACCCACAATTTTGACTCTTCGCCACTGATGATCACTGATTTTTTATTTACACATTTTATGACTAAAATCGAACAAAAATTTACTCGAACGTAAAACTAATCATAAAATAAAATATAATAAACAGCTTTCAACAACAAACAGATAGAAATTTAATTGAAAAAATTTGAGCGGCGAGCGGAAAAAAGTGACATACGTCCATCTAGCAGCGCGCCTCAGCGGTCACTGTCACTCTGCGTAGAAATAAAAGAGATGCGACAAGACGCCGCGAATGGCGTGATGTTTCGTTCGACTTGTTCGAATAATTATCATTAAAAACATGAATCCTAACAAATATAGTAAATAAAACGAAAAAGAAAAGCGACAGTTCCCTTTATTATTTTATATTACATCACTGTTATGAATTTAGTCAAGATTAGTTGAGCAGTAATACAGTTACACTTGCTTGAAAATCAGAACTTCTCGATTTTTTTTTATCGGGATTTTTTTCCAAAAACGTGTTTTGGGCCCGAAGGTTCCCTCATAAATATGGTCAAGAGTAACATATATTTTTTTTGTTGCTCTAAAATGTATACATTTGGCTAAAAAACTGTTCAAAGTTGCCTGTTTTGACGAGGTACAGCGTCTTAATTAATCGCCATTGTGCGAATTTCGAAATCATTCATAAACGTCTGACACTGTTCTCATAATAATCGACGTGCTCTACTTATATAAAATTGGGTCAATATTCGCGTACAAACAGAGAGGGAGCGCGAAAAGTTTATCCTAAAACAGTAATGTCACGAAATAGGTTCTTAACCTATTTCGATAGTGGTTCTACAGCTTCAAAGGACTGCGACACAGTCGTTTGTGCCCATTCGATAACGTAAAAAGATTGTAAGAAAATTAGCCAGATGAAAGCCGAGGGCATTTTCTTTATCTCTACTTTTGTTAATCTAATTGATATCTGAAGCAGACAATTTGTTATTTTCAGCCATGCTCTTTCTCGTTTCTTCTTTAAGTAAACTTCTTGTTTGTTATTAAAACGTTTCAAAGATAATGTGTGAAACTGTGAAAAATAGGTAACGTCTGCGATTGCCTGTTATGCCCTTCAAACATAAATCGTGTAGGTCATTTAGACGTAAGCACTCTGAAAACGAACGCTCTTTTTTACGAGTTACGAGCTTATTCTGAAATTGAGAATTGGGGTTATTTCAATAAAATCGGATCAAATTAAGGTTTCGTGTGAACAGGATACGGGAAATAAAAGTAGGCTACAGGCGACGGTCGTTCGTTTTGCAATCGAGTGTTTGTGTCGGTGCGGCGTGAAGTGCGTTGCGTGGCGCGGCGCGGGCTGCGCGGCGGCGCGCGGCGTCGATAGCGCACCGGCCTGACGTCGGCGCGCTCCCTGCCCCCGCGCCCCGCCAGCGGCGCACGTCACACTCGACACCCGCGACACCCTCGGCACCCGAGCCGAGCCGCGCCGACCACCACACCGCGACGCGCACCATCACCCCCGTGACTGTTTACTGTGAACCCCATCGAGACATAGCCCTAGGAACCACCCAGTGTCGCGATCTGTGCAAAATCAGTATCTGGTGAAAACAAACACATCACACGGCATTAGCGCAGGCGCGCCGCAAGCGGACATGATGAGAGCGGCCATCTTGGCCGAGGACGCACTTTCGCCTCGCCCCAGCTTCAAAGCTCGTTTCGAAAGCTCCATATAAGCCATAAGAAACAAGCGATGCGTCTGGAAGCTGGATCCGCGGCGTGCGCCCTCTGAGGCCGCCCTGCGCCGCTATCGATCCGGTAGCGTCATGGCGCCCGCGGAGTGAATGCGGACATCGGGACAGCGCCGCAGCCCACGACCGCGAGCGGAGCGCCCGCCCAGTGATAGTGCTAGAGTGGTCGCGCGGCATGTGAGACAGAGTGTTGGCGTGGTTGGGAGGGCGCGCGGGCGGCGGCGGGCCCGGCTGACCGCGCGCCATGGGCGAGGAGTACGCGCGATCACCGTGCGAGCGCTTCCCGGCTACGGGCGCGTTCAGCGTGGCGCCGCCCGAGAGGCTCAGCCCGCCGCCGCCCGCGCCGCTGCCGGATCGGTTCTCGGCGTCCCCGCGGCGGGTGCGCCGCTGTGCGGAGGCAGAGCGCGCGCGGCGGCCGCGCTATGTGCCGCCGGCAGCACATGTGCCCGTGGAGCGCTACGTGCCGCGGCCGCCGGCGCCGCTGCGGCCTCCACCACCGGTTTACTGCGGGCTGGCATGCAGGCCGCCGCCGCCAGCACCGCGCAAGTGCTGCGGGCCGGCGTGCCGCGAGGACATCGCAGGCTCGCCGCCACCGTCCCGCTACGTGGAGTACGTGGGCGCGGCGGCAGCGCGGCGGCTGGCCTGCACCCCGCCGCCGCCGCCGCCGCCCGCGCTGCAGCTACCCTGCGAGCCCCAGGAGCCCCCGTGCTGCGTGCAGGCTCGCAGACGACCACAACCACCACATGATTGGTAAGTACCTCGCCAGAGAGGCAACACGATAACATCGATAACACGAGTTAAGTCCAATTTGCAGGTCCAATTCGACTATGTTTTCTTACCCTGCTTACCACTCATAAGAATCTTTAACTAACCACTTTTAACCAAACGTCGTAGGTACTCCGTGACGTGAATTCTCTATATCGTCAATTTTGTATTGATTTATGTTAGGAATAACAAATCAAATGACATTCACAAACAAAGTAAGGTAGTTAACTAGATGCGCAATAGATCTTTGCTAACTGCGTAACTCGACTAAGTTGGAGTATAAAGCGTTTTTAATAATTCGCCGATGATAGCGAGAGCCAGGCTGTTATAATTGGTTAATATTTTGTGGATGAGGCCGATAACGTGTGATTGATGGCGGCTGGCTAACGATCGACATTTGTGAGCTACTCACATGTACGCACTGATTAGCTCCTCGCCAAAGTTCGGCATTTCGATAAATATTCGGCGAACATTTCGGCGACGTGTATGTCGCATCTGTTGGCTTGTATTGTAGTTCTATACATATGTAGGTAGATAGAGTTTTCCGTCCCTTTATCTCTCGATCCTTTGATGTCGCGGACCAAACTTTCATTAACGAAAGCTAGCGTTCTCTGAATCTATAACTTTTGTGACGTCATTTCTTCGTTCTTTTCACATTCCTATGTTATGAAAAGCTGAAAACATTGTATTTTGTGTTTGAGAGTTAAATTCATAGTCAGACATTATCTGTTTTCGCAATTGTACTTTAGTGAAACGCAAAATGATTTTAGTCTGCATTAAGCTCTTGGAATTGTACCAAAATTGTTTAGTGTCCTACTATAGCTCAGTTTTACATTATTGCATCGTAAATCCTCGTAGCTTTGATAGTGATTATGGAGGTTATTTGTGTATGAATATATAATGAATTATCTTTATGCAATATATTCCGTTTTGATATTAACTGTGCCTTTTGTGAAGCATGAAGTTGTTTACCAAATACTGAAGTTGCATTTCTTCACGCTATTAGTTTCAAAATGGTGCTATTGTTTAATTAAGTGTAAAATACCAACTGCAGGGTCATATAGGGCTGTAAAGTTTATCGATAAATAAAACAATACTGGTGCAGATAGCTCCGTTCTCGTTATGTAGTTGAACGTCCACTCATACAAATATAGTATGTATGGACGTTCAGCCGAATAAAAATATGATAAACCTTAGAAAATCCGTGAAAAATATGTGTAGCTTATTGTGTTATCGATCATTTCGACTAATTTTAGATAACTACAGGTTCAGTATATTATAATACTAGCAATTCACCCGCGACTTGGTCCGCGAAAATTGTGATATAATATAGCCTATTTTACTCGGTAAAGATGTAGCTTTCTAATGGTGAAATATTTTTTAAAATCGGTCGACTAGTTTTTGAGTTAAATCGTAACAAACAAATATATCGTTTCTCTTTAGAATATTAATTTAGAATACCTGTCTGCTGCGAAAAGCCAACGAATTTTAATTAAATTTTAGTGTACCTAGTTAAAGATATAATATTAAATGAGAAATATTTATTGATACTAACTAAGAAATTTTAATGTGTGTGCCTATTCCAAATAAACACTATTTCTAGTTACTTGCAAGTAGTGTCTGACGAAGATTTTTTTAGTAGTTTATGAGTACTTTTTACTGCCAGTAAAAAGTTTAGACTTTGTAGACATAACATGAAAAACAGATGAAATTATCTAATGAAATTAGCATAGATGTACATTATATGCATGCTGTAAGTAAAGGAGTACACCTAGGTGACTTTTGGCTTTCATAATTTATTTCTCATGATCTGTGTACATCATTTTTTGGAGATCCTTAATAAATAAACATCACCACCAGTTTTCCCTGAAAAGTGCCACACAGATGTCATTATAGTAGTTCAACCCCATTTCTCCAGTTTTGTTAAGTGAAAGTCCCATGCTATGTTGTCTATTTTGTCTTTCCCAATAAAGATACGTTTAAAAAACTTGTTACAAAACTTAGATATTAAATTATAATTCTCTGCTCATAAGTGCTATAATGTTGTTTTCAAAAGGTCTTCTCCAAAATCTCTCAACAAGTGTAATTTAATGTGAAACTTTTTTCATATAAACTTTATTTTTAAGGCTAGCCTAAAATACCTAAGCTTGAAGAGGTGTAGTGCTGCCAGCTCCTAATTTAATTTGTTTATTTTAAGTCGACTCAGTATTTACACTTTTATTGAAATAGAATTGTAGTTGTATTGTTATTTTTTTTCAATCTTAGAAGATTGAAAAAAAAACAACTTCAATTCTTATTTAATGTGTAATTTACCTTGTTTGGCATCTTTAAATTACTAACGTGGAACAATAATTAGGAAATAGTTATTTTACAAAGTACTTTAAAAAAATAATAAACTTATCAATGTACAAAGTGGACCTTACGATAATCTTCAAGATTATAATATTTGAACACATTAGCTACCTACTACCTAACTACACATGTTTTTTTTTTAATATTACTGTAGTTTTCTATCTTTAACTAATCGATGAGCATTTACAAGAAAACTAAAATACACCTACGCTACAAGGTGTTATCACTACGTAGAAGTTGATAATCGCGATAAGATTCGGGCGTGTCATATCATCATAAATGGCTTATCGTTGCTCCAGTAACAATTATACTAACATACCATTTGCATTAGGCAAGTGTACTGTGTATCTTAGCTTTGTGAATAAATACTTTACTGTGTATGTGAGTGACTTGAAAAATGTATAATGTGTAGTGGTGGTTCGCATTTTCTTCATAGTTAAAGGATCTTTATGGATAAAAAGTAAGTGAACTGTTGTCATTTCTGTGATATTATCCTTGTTGTATAGGTTTACAAAATGAATCACCAAACGGGTGTTGTATGTGAACTTGAAAAACGTAACCTGTTTATAATTTACGTTAACGCCTATGTTTTAGGTAGTACATGTTATAGATTTACTTATACCCAGTTTTTAGTCTTTTTCGTGGAAAAAAGACGATATTATAGCAAACTACTTACAACAGTTAGATAGTTCAAGTTATTCGTGGGCCCATAGAAACGTCGAGTTGAAAACTTTAGGGACTCTTTCGTTGATTTCTTTGAAGATTTGACGTTCTATTACTCTGGGGAAATTGATTTAGGATAACATGTCTGCTACCCAAAATTGGAGTCGAGTAAATCAGTGTATTTGTGGAACTTAGCTCGCTAGGTAGGATCAATAATCCTGTAGGTAAAGCAGTTCTGTAAACATCCGGATAGGTATATGAAAAAAAGTATGTGTTTATATTTAGCTCAAAAAGGCCCATGTTTGGGCCTCGCAATAGCCTTGGCCATAGCGTTAAGCGATTAAATTTTAATCTGGACTGACCCTTTATAGTTAGGGTCTTACGTGAAGCCGAAGTGGACTTGTTTGCTGACATGGCATTTTTATATTACACGGGATTGGATTAAATTTCACTGCTGGATCTCGTTATACCTGTTCACGTTCATAATAAATATCTAGTCGTGTATTTTAAATGAATAATACCTATATTATTGTTTTTGGGTGCGTAGATAAGCTATTTACAGACTTCCACAGTAGGCAGCAGAGTATTGTTGTACAGACGCCAGAGCTACCCAGAACTGTAATTACCAACCCACTTTCTTCGGCCGTAGTTACCAACCCGCACTGGGCCCGCGTGGTGGATTAAAGCCCACTCCCTCTCGAAGAGAGGCGGCTTGTGTCCCAGCAGTGGGAACATTATATGCTGATGATGAGGCCGTAGTTACGGTCGTTTCCTACTCTGTATCACTTACGGAGATAAGATTCGTTAAGGGCCCGATCTAAAAATTATTGAAAACACGATTGGACAGTTGTCCTTACTCTCGAAGTGTTTTTAAAAGTCATGAATCCGAAAATATTAGGGAGTAGAGTTCATTTCGAAGTATAATAAAGCTGGTTACGGACGGACCCGTATTTTCGTTGATGGACTTAGAGAGTAGACCCCCAGACGAGTTGCGGACAAACTAACGTTATGAGACTGAAGGCTCAAGCCTACCTAGTATAAATAAAATATTCGCTGCTTGATCGATTGATTGATTGTTCGTTCATTAAAAAATGGTTAAATGCTTTGATTGAGCGAAGCATAAAAGAGTTGCAACGGTAAACTGTGCGGTATATTGTAAGTACTTATTGAAAATAATTGTTTTGAAGAAATTCCTTTTTGTACTTTTGGCATAAATTGCAATTTTATTCTTAAGGGTTTCACATGGAAACTGCTTATCTCGTTAAAACGATACGGTATGTAATTAATTGTGACTGTTTATAAATTGTGCAGATAGCGATTGAATGATGTTCTGAAAGAAACCGGTGTTGTGTAGTTACTGATAGTGTGCGCCGCTTAATCAAAATAATGTCTATAATAAACATGTATAGGTTTCACAATACTGTCTAAGTCTATCTGCTATCTTCTTTTTCTTCTATCTTCTTCTTCTTTTTCTATCTTCTTCTGTAATATATATATATAATATTATAAAGAGGAAAGATTTGATTGTTTGTTTGCATTGAATAGGCTCCGAAACTACTGTTCCGATTTGAAAAATTCTTTCAGTGTTATGTAGCCCATTTATCGAGGAAGGCTATATAGGCTATATATCATCACGCTACGACCAATAGGAGTGGAGCAGCAATGAAAAATGTTGCGAAAACGGGGAAAATGTGACGCAAATGAAGTTGCGCGGGACAGCTAGTATTTGCTATGTTTATAGGCTCGCCCCCCTATTTCATTAGACTTAAACGTAACTGGTGAAATGTGGGTGTGCTATTAGGTACACCTCTGTTTAACCCGCCGGACATCGGGTTACAGGTGTAATGATATGTTTTGTTATTTGCCATATTTTTGACTTCATTATCATCTGCCTAGCCTTTTTCCAAACTATCTTGGGGTCAGCTTCCAGTCTAACCGTATGCAGCTGAGTACTAGTATTTAGCATAAAACGACTACCTATCCGAACTTCACAACCCAGTAACTGGGTAGTAAGATACCCCTTGGTAAGACTGGATGTCAGACTTTTGGCTTCTGACTACTCGTAACGACTGTCAAAGATCTACAAATGACAGCAGGGACCAACGGCTTAGCGTGCTTTCCGAGGCACGGAGAAAACTCGATATGTAATTACGATCCCCATCCACGGACCAACTTCGGCAAGCACGGCTTAACCTTAAAGATTGACCCGTGCGGCTGTTATTATTTAGCCACGACCTTTTTACTTCAGGGAAATTATTTTGATAACGCTCTGAGATGTATGTACACACAGGTCTCTAGTGTCTGACCAATGGTTAGATTTCTTAGTTTGTGACTATTTCCTTTTTATTCACGTTACAAGACACATGAATAAAATAAAAGGGCAAAACTCTCACTGGTTCTAATAATTAATTACCTACTTTTTATTGTTACCTTATTTTGTCTACAAATCTGGAATATTCACGAGTTCTTTATGAAACATTTATTGACTTAAAACCACGTACCTATAACAGAATCTAGTTTATCGAACCGTCCACCCATTTACAGCCAGACATTTGTGTCCAACCCTTTTGTGCCTAGGAATCTGCAACCCGTACCCTTTTCCTACAAACCTATAAAGCGCTTATCATAGTTTTCCTGAAAAGCGAAAAGGATTCTGTGATGTATTGTAGCTAAACGTATAATCAGGGTTGCCATTACTTTGATTTCACTTTTTGTTTAATAATATTTTTTTGGTATTAGGTATTTCTTTTGGGGTTTTCACTCCATGTAAAATGCTGGTATTCACCTGCTTTCTGCAGTGATGGCCTGAAACAAAGGCTTAAATAAACCTAGATCGGGCAGGTCGATTCCAAATATATTTTAGTTATAGTTTACTTATAAGTACTAATTATACCATTGTATGAGAAATAATACTACCGCGTCTAAATGTCCACTTTTTGTAATACTTCTAAAATAAAAAATTGGTTAGCCTGGAAGCCGACCCCAAGATGTTTGGGAAAAGGCTAGGCAGAAGTTCATAGAATCATTTTGGCGTTAGATGTAGTGTCTGGCTGAAGGTCTATTTCTGGCCGAAGCCGAAGTCGAAGGTTTAATAACCCTAAGAAATTCATAAATCTAAATAATACGATGGTTTTTTTTAATCTTCCAAATATAAGTTTATGTTGAATGTTTAAAAACCACTTAAAAAGAAGATTAAAATTGCCTTGCAACTTGTCAATAACACTCCGAATGCCGATTTTAGCCGACGCCGAAGGTTATTTGAAAGGTATAATTTTTTACCGAAACCGAAGCTGAAATTCCGTACTTTCTTTAGGCCAGCCCATGTGCAGACTACTGCGACTTCGTATTTTTTACGATTTACCATAAGACGAATTTCCGGACGTGTACGCAATACATTTTCCTTAAATCGTGGTTTGTTTACGATAAATATTTAAAATATCAGCTTACACCTTGCTTCCCAAACTACATATTCTTGACAGATTTCCGTTTCCATTCCACGCAGTTTCTAAATACTAATATCCTAAAGTACATATTCTACTAGATTAATATATTTCATGTTTGAGTAAGTGTGTATGTATATCTACCTACAACTTTCTCAAAGAAATAATCTCTCAAAGACATCGAAATAAACAAGTTTAGCAATATCTGCGATCCTTTCAAGTGTAACTACGCATCGCCTCGGAGGCAACCCTACGATCGCAACATGAACGAAAAAATATACAAATGATTTTACGAACAACGGCAGGGCCAGCAAAGGTAAAAGAAATTATCCTAAGTAAGGAAACAAGGTACGTGATTTATTGATAACCTCACTGAAAATGTGGGGCTGGGCAAAACAAGCGAATAAGGAAGATAAATGAATTACTTTCATTTCCAAAGATCCATTTGCGCTAAACCCTAACTGGTTTTTTAGTGTGATAGATCACGTTGTGCTCTCTGATATTTGTTATTTATCTACATTAGTGTACTTAACAACATGTTTTTCAGTGTTACTTATGTACTTAGTTCTGAAAAACCGGTAGGTATAGGTTTTTCTACCATTGTTTACCTGGCGAACATAAATGTATCTACGAATGGGTATGTACGCACGATGTCTGATTAGACATCGTGCGTACATAGCTGTAATAAAGCTGTAAAAAACCAGTTAATGCGGATCTCCCGTTTAATTGGACATATATGCAAAGTGAGGCCATGTTATACTGGAAATGTATAGCATGATGTGTCGCTTTGTGTACCCCGAGGTATGTGCTTGGTCTGATTTAAAAAAAATAAAACCATCTGCAAAAAAACCTTTAACAAAATACATGATTGCGAGGGACTTGTTGCCGAATAAGCCCGAATTTGGTCTCTGCTGGAATGTATTCGAGCCAAACTTAATGATTAATTTCTCCAGGCCACTGAGTGAATATTTGTAATGAAAAACAAACGAACAGTTTGATAATTGGCTGTCTGATGCAAATTAAACAATGGCTCTGATTTTTGGCGTACGAATGAGTGGTGGAAACAAAAATGGCTGCCTTCCATTGTACTCGAGTTATTTATTTCAGGTTTTGTTCTTCGTTTTCTTTAAAATTTTCAAACAAAAAATTTGTCGATATTAAATAACGAGATCCATTTTATTTTTGAAGCTGAGTTCGGCGTGAATGATGGCGGCTTGTTTAAGCAGATTTTCCCTGAAATATTTATAAATCTTTCATGTAAAATATTACTGAGATAATATGACTCAAAATATAAGTTTTTAAACCGACATGGTCACTATCAACCATGTTTACTATTTACGATTTTTATTTTGGTTTGAGTTAAACAAATAGTAAACATGGTAAATACCACGTTATCAGTATTAATGATCGTTTCAAAATAGATATAAAAAACTGGATAATGATGATAATTCTCTCACAAAATGGTTCAAACCTGCGGATTAAAATTAATTAATTAATTTTATCTAAACTAATATTATAAAGAGGAAAGATTTGATTGTTTGTTTGTCTGTTTGCATTGAATAGGCTCCGAAACTACTGGTCCGATTAGAAAAATTCTTTCAATGGTATATAGCCCTTTTATCGAGAAAGGCTATAGGATATATATCATCACGCTACGACCAATAGGTGTGGAGCAGCAATGAAAAATGTTGCGAAAACGGGAAAAATGTGACGCAGAAGTTTGCGCCGGACAGCAATTTTTTTGTATTTTGGCAAAGCTTACAGACTAATAACATTATAATAACAAATATATATAACTAAATTGCTAATTAGAAGCTTCCACACATAAATACAAAATTGTTACTAGGTACCTAATACTAGTTTCAGTTACTTCCTCAGAGTTGGTTTATTTAAAAGCACCTGTATGCCTGCAAAAGGAAACATGAAACTATCTATCCGACGACGTTGAGGTCATATAAGAAGTAAAGTACAAACGCCAGCAAATCAAGCTACAACAATCTGTCAAATTTCTTTAATAGAATAACTATATCGTTAAATAATAAGGTACAATAGTACATGGTTCATAGGTTAAGAATATTGTTACTAACCCAATGGATCTTTGTTATCTGATTAAATAAATGAATATATATATATAAGGTACAATGTCGATTGGGAAAATTTGTCAGTTTCCGGTAATTTGACCTGCTGACGTCTGTACATAGTTTATGAATGGATCAGCGTCCGTACCATGACATGACGACGTCTTAAAACATTATTGTTCCATTCCTATTCCAGAGTGAAAAAGAGACGGAGCTATACAGGTCGTCTAGCTCCATCTCTTTCCCACTCTGGAATAGGAATGGAACAATAATGTTTTAAGCGTCATGGTACGGACACTGATGTTGCTTACATTAGTTACCGTAAAATGGGGCTCGTCATGGACTTTGTAGCTTTACAGGAAAACTTGTAAAGACAATTCTCTTCAGAAGACAGATTTGTTTAGTTGTAATAATTAGCTCGCGGCTAAATAATAACAGCCACTGGAATCAATCTTTAGGTTAAGCCGCGGTTGCCTAGGTTGGCCTGTAGATGGGTGACCACCCACTACATACCGAGTTTCCTCCAGAAAGCACGTTAAGCTGTTGGTCCCGGCTGTCGTTTGTAGATCTTTGACCGTGGTTACAGATATTCAGTGGCCAAAAGTCTGACATGATACAGTCTTACCAATGGGTATCGTATTCATTCATTCATTCATTCATCATTTCAGCCCAAAAGACGTCCACTGCTGGACATAGGCCTCCCACAAGTGTCGCATTGACATTTTGGGGGGTTTTGCCATAATCGCCACGCTTGGCAGGCGGGTTGGCGATCGCAGTACGGTTGTTACAAAAGCACAGAGAACGCTGCTGCCCATTCTCTGGCAAATCCCTTAGTCGCCTCTTACGACACCCACGGAAAGATATGGGATGGTGCTATTCTTTACGTCCGACACCTGTATTCTGAAATAAACTTTAATTTATTTTTTATTTTATTTATGACCCAGTGCTAACTGGATTGTGGAGGTCAGATAGGCGTCGTAGATCGTTCCATATAAAATACTGGTATTCAGCTGCGTTCGGTTAGATTCCGCCAATCAATGGTTGGGAAATGTTGGTCGGATTCCAGTCTAACTAGATGCAGCTGTATACCAGCATTTAACATAGAGCAACTGCCTATCTGACCTCAACAATCCAGCTCCTATTTTTTTCGCGAACATGTGCTACAGTAATTGAAATCCATTGGGAATCAATCGTAAATCTTGCATTGACACCTTCATACGTATTTCAACTAAATCCATCCCTCACTAATGCATCCAGCATTACCAAGCAGTCTGGATCATTAATATGATTTATTTGAAGTAAATCAGCCAGATTAATACCACAGTGTAACAATAGTTTGTGTTCTAGGTTAGTTAGACTGCTGTTATTGTGTGAGAATGGTTATTAATTGATGTTAGTCTGTGACAGAAAATTAATTGTGATTGTAGTTGTAAGGTATTGAGATGGCTCAGACGCAGCATGACATAACTTCACGCTATAATCCCCGAATGGTTCGGCAGTGGTACACCGTGGAGCATATGCCCCGCTTGGGCTGAGCACCGCCGTGTCCTCGTAGCGGCGATTGGCGGCGGCGACCTCTCGCGTCCGGCCCTGGTTCAATCCATGGTCCGGAGCGAGAGGGAATGGGAAGCCGTCGCCTCCTTCTGCGAAGCAGTCATGCTTCGGAGGTGGCGGAACGTGAGAGGGAGAGAACCTCACGTCCCAGCCGCCGCGGGAGACGCCCCGGGCGTCGGGGGGCAATCAGTGGCCCCCGGCCACCGTAGGCGGACGGACTGTGGACGGTGAGTAATGGGCTAGCTCACCGTCCGTCCGTCTTATGACGACAGACCGTGCCGACGGCACGTTCGTGTTCCACGCGCGCCTCAAGGTGATATCAGTAAATCGGAAGGGGTCCGAGAGGGCCGATGCCTGCCAGGGCTGCGGGTTGTTCGAAAGAGATACCGTGGCCCCGGAACGCAAAGGGCTAGGAAGGAACATGGATGGGTTTTAGTCAATAAAGTCTGACACTCCCTTCCGCTCCGCCCAGAGCGGGAGAAGTCATTTGATGATATACCATCCTAAAAAAAAAGGGTTCGGCAGCGGTCCTGCCAGGGCTGCGGGACTGTTCGAAAGAGATACCGTGGCCCTGGAACACAAAGGGCTAAGAAGGAACATGGATGGGTTTTTGTCGTTCGTCGTAAATCTGACACTGCCCTTCTGCTCCGCCCAGAGCGGGAGGGGTCAATTGATGATTTACTATCCGTAAAAAAAAATGGTTCGGTTGCGGTGTACCTGTAGTATATGCACATTATCGTCAGTTATGTTTAGTCATGCTGTATGGTGGCTCTGTATGGTGTCGGACGTAAAGAATAGCACCATCCCTTATCTTCCCGTGGGTGTCGTAAGAGGCGACTAAGGGACTTGCCAGAGAATGGGCAGCAGCGTTCTCTGTGCTATTGTAACAACCGTACTGCGATCCAACTGTGACCCGCCTGCCAAGCGTGGCGATTATGGCAAGACCCCCCAAAATGTCAATGTTGCGACACTTGGGGAGGCCTATGTCCAGCAGTGGACGTCTTTCGGGCTGAAATGATGATGATGATGATGTTTAGTCATAGGTAATAGGGGAAGAGGCTATTGTCATCAAACGTCTATATACCCCAATTTTTTTATTTAAAACTCAATAACATCTAGACAGACCTGGGATTCAAAACTAAACCTTATGCTCAACAGTAACGCTAGGGAACACTTAACCAACGATAATTGGCCATTGTATTGTTTTGAACTTCATATTCAGCGATGAACAAATGTCTAGTTGTATTTTCTAATTGTCAGTCGTCTTTTCCTTGTTTCAAATTCTCTACATTATGAATAATTTCTTATTGCATAATAATCAATTCAATAACAGAATATTTAAATTACCACATGTCCAATATTGCGCACACCGTCAGTGCAAGCAAAATTATATTAAACAAAAATTCGCTGCTTTGCTGACCAAATGAAAACTCTACAGCAGTCAATTTGCATAATTTTATTATATTCATGATTTACTCTATTGCCTTACTAATATTAAAAATATCTGCTAACGTAAACTAAACAAGCTTGTTTTATTTATACTTATTATTTTGGTTTTGTTTAAAATGGTTACGGTGACATCACCTTAATAATTTAGAATTACCGAATCGATATACGTTACAGGATTTATAAATTATAAGTCCAGGTTTCTTTACGATGTTTTCTTCCACATATATCAGTGATATTTAAGATAAACTTGAAAAGTACATATTTAAAAATTGAAAAAGTCACATTGGATGTATACCTACTAAATATTTAAGACAGAAATTAATATTCAATGTCTTAGATTTAATCTCATTTAACTAACCTTAGTTAGTTCAAGAAAAATATGACACACAATATACTCGTACTCGTGTCTTTTCAAGTTTTTCTCGAACCTATCATGCTTGACAACCACGCACAGAGATGTTTCATTCACTTCATATATTTCTTTGTAAATACTTTACTAGCCCCTAATACTTCAGACAGTATTGAAGGATATCGTAGGCGGCACTTAACAAAGAGAGGATTATTAACGCCACAGGAAAGGGAATTTCGCCCACTTTACACTTTCGCCTTGAGTGTGACGTTCAATGTCAGTTTTCTAAGCAGATCGGTATTGTTGGCGTTGAAAATTCACCAGTTTCTGTTTAGTTTTCGCTGCTTCAATATAAAATTTGATAATTTTGGGCGTGTGTTGCGGGGGAATAAGAAAAATGTGATGAGAGTGTTGAGTATGAATGCGGATGAGTATAAGAGCAGAAGAAGACCAAAGAAACGTTGGATGGACTGTGTGAAGGATGATATGGCAAAAAGGAGGTGTCTGATGTGATGACGAGTTATAGAGAAGTATGAAAGAAGAAGACATGCTGCGCCGACCCCAAATAAATTGGGATAAGGGCAGGAAAATGTTGAATGATGATGAATATAAAATTTAATTAGTTACGAAGAAAACGGTCGTCAAACAGTAATTAACATAACTTTCATCAACAGAAGGGAAAAACAAAAAAAAAAAAAATTGGAAATCCATCAAATTGTGATTGTAAGGGTGGGGTGCAGATGCATACCGGCCCATTGTGTTGCTCGACGAGGTGGGCAAGCTCTTCGAAAGAGTCATTGCCAACCGCCTCGCCGGGCACCTTGTGGGGATGGGGCCGGATCTTGCGGAGAACCAGTTTGGTTTCCGCAGAGGGCGCTCGATGGTGGACGCCATCATGCGCGTGAGGGTTCTCACGACGGGGGATGCGGTGTCCAGGGGTGGGGTTGTCTTGGCGGTGTCTCTTGACATCGCCAACGCCTTCAACACCATGCCCTGGAGCTGCATTAGGGAGGCACTCCGGTATCACCGGGTGCCGACCTACCTTTCGTCGTGTGGTCGGGGACTACTTGACGGATAGGGCCGTCATCTACCTCGGTCGCACCGGAGAATGGAACCGGCGAGATATGTCGTGCGGTGTTCCACAGGGATCGGTTCTGGGGCCGCCCTTGTGGAACATCGGCTACGACTGGGTGCTGCGCGCCGACCTCCCTAGCGGTGTCAGTGTAGTTTGCTACGCTGACGACACGCTGGTGCTGGCACAAGGGAGGTCGCACGAGGCGGCGGCCGAACTTATGACACGCGGGGTTGCGATAGTCGTGGAGAGAATCCAGCAACTGGGTCTCGAGGTGGCATTGCACAAGTCCGAGGCCATGTGCTTTCATGGGCCTCGGAATGCGCCACCGTCGGGATCCATACTGACGGTAGGAGGGGTTCCCATCGGCGTCGAGTCGACGCTGAGGTACCTAGGGCTTGTCCTCGACAGCCGGTTGAACTTCGTGGAGCATTTCCGACGTTTGGCCCCCAAACTGGAACGGGCAGGGGCTGCGTTCAAGCGGCTCTTGCCCAACCTAGGGGGTCCAATCGCCTCCTGCCGGAGGCTCTACGCGGGGGTCGTGCGGTCCATGGCCCTTTACGGGGCCCCGGTGTGGGCGCGTTCTTTGAGGCGGCGAGCCGCCCACTACCTGAACGCGCCCCAGAAGGTGGTAGCCGTAAGGCTGATCCGGGGGTACCGCACGATCTCCGGCGAGGCGGCGAGCCTCTTGGCCGGATTGCCGCCATGGGATCTGGAGGCGATAGTCCTCGCGTGCCTGCACGAATGGCGCGCGGAGGCACTACGCCGGGGGGAAACTCCGCTGCCGCGGCAAATTGTCGCTCAGCGGACAGACCTCCGGCGCGATCTCATGGCGACATGGAGAGAGCGACTGTCGCAACCCCGTGCAGGGCACGCCACAATAGTGGCGATAAGTCCCCTCTTTGAGGAGTGGCTAGAGAGGCGCCACGGCGCCCTCACCTTCCGCCTGACGCAGGTCCTCACCGGACACGGTTGTTTCGGGAGGTTCCTGCACCGAATCGGGCGGGAGGAAACGCCCGGGGGTCACCACTGCGAGGATCGGCCGGAGGACACGGTGGAGCACACTGTGGAGCTATGCCCCGCTTGGGCTGAGCACCGCCGTGTCCTCGTAGCGGCGATTGGCGGCGGCGACCTCTCGCGTCCGGCCCTGGTTCAATCCATGGTCCGGAGCGAGAGGGAATGGGAAGCCGTCGCCTCCTTCTGCGAAGCAGTCATGCTAGCGAAGGAGGGGGCGGAACGTGAGAGGGAGAGAACCTCACGTCCCAGCCGTCGCGGGAGACGCCCCGGGCGTCGGGGGGCAACCAGTGGCCCCCGGCCACCGTAGGCGCGGGCCTGTGGACGGTGAGTAATGGGCTAGCTCACCGTCCGTCCGTCTTATGACGACAGACCGTGCCGACGGCGCGTTCGTGTTCCACGCGCGCCTCAAGGAGATGTCAGCAAATCGGAAGGGGTCCGAGAGGGCCGATGCCTGCCAGGGCTGCGGGTTGTTCGAAAGAGATACCGTGCCCCTGGAACGCAAAGGGCTAAGAAGGAACATGGATGGGTTTTAGTCAGTCAAGTCTGACACTCCCTTCCGCTCCGCCCAGAGCGGAAGAAGTCATTTGATGATTTCCCATCCTAAAAAAAAAAAAAAAAAAAGGGTGGGGTGCAGATAGATCTTTCGTGGTAGCTTTTTGTGTGAAAGTTTAGAAAATCTCAATTTAAAAATTAATATGGAACATGCTTGTGCCTCTTTTAATTTTGTAAGTCTTAACATTGCATTGTTCAAGCTTAGTAATCGGTGCCTTCTCTGTATTCAAAAAGGTTAGCCCTGCAGTGGGACAGCTATTAGTGAACGTAGCAAAGCGTAGGGTTATTTTAAAAGATAAGATTAGTAAGCGTAACAATTTACTTTTAGTCTTTCTGCCTCCAAAAAGGTGACGTGATCTACTGATAAACTGTTTTTATCGTTTAAAGGAAAACCAGATATGTAGGTACGTAGGTTTTGGGCTATAAACTCGAGCACACTGTAAATCTTTCCCTTTCTATAACTCCGTAGAGTTGGATAAAATGTTAAGACATGCTTATACGATTAAAACAAACTGTTAGATTCGCCCCACCGAATAACAAAATTATCATGCTTCTGTTTTCTTGACAGTGACATTCTTATAGAATTATTTCGCTCAGTCATGTTGAAAATCGTACATAAGGTCCAAAAACCTCCGGCTTCAACTATAAAATTAAGGATCAATATCCTAACGAAAATGGATTGAAATTTTATAACTAGAGAGTATTTTAAAAAAAAGTATTACTTTTTACTGTGGCTAATTAGAGAAACCTTCAGTAATTTAGTGACATGAGAGTTTTGTGTCTCAGATTAATGTAATGTGTGTAGGCCGGAAGCTATTGGACCTTACTGATATTTATCGTTCCGTGCGGAATGTGTGAACTAATTAATCCAGTGTAAACACTTTTTACGCGGACTAAGATACGTTCTAGGTTCTAGTTTTTGGTTCTAGTTCTTCTACATCTAACGATCCAATTGCTCAAGCTATATCATACGCAAATAGGGGCAGTTTCATTTTATCCGCAAATAGGGGCAGTTTCATTAACATTATGAGCCTTCCATCGTTACCATGATCATTAAGTCGGACGATGACGTAAACGATATTGCACCCGGACATTGACAAATTACTCCGACGTTTGGGTGGCATCACTGAATTGATCTTACTTACTTTGATGATATGGTGGCTTTTCAGAGGATTTAATTTAGACTTTGTTGAAATATGATGACTTTAATATGACTTTACAAGATTTTTGAAAGTCGTTGCGGGTAGTCTTGTAGCCGATCATGACACGTAACGTCTAGGAAAGAGATAGCGCTCGACGTTCTGTATAGCGCTATCTCTTTCTCAGTCTCGAATAAGATTAAAACAATCCTACTTTAAGACGTGATGGTAACCCGAACCTGCCAGAAGCCAATCAATTTAACAACCGGTCTTCCTAGGAGTGTCTTCTTACCCAGTTTATGAGTGCTGACTGCCCCGTTGGTCTCGTGATCGCAAGTGCGACTGCTGAGCGTGGGGTTTTGGGTTCGACTCCCGAGTCGGTCAAAAAGTGCCCGGAGTTTGGAAGTTGACGATTTCGGATTACATACCAAAATAACTTCTTTCGTACTCAAAGGTAAAGCGACCTACATATTCGTACGTACGTTTTTATATCTTTGTACTTTACTTGAACGGGAAACGTGACAAGAATGAAACACAAACGGACAAAATAATCTTCTTTCGCTTAGCTTTTTCATATTATTGGGTGAATATTTTATAGCGGTAAGAGAAAACATTATGTAATGCTTCTATAACCTCATTATAATTAACTAGCTGTTAAGCCCTTATTTTTGTGTTTTGGTGAATACGTCTTGTTCGGTCAATCTGAAACCTTCTGTCAAGTTTATTTTCTAAATTACCCACACAAGGTATTTTTCAGAAATCTTTATTGCATCACAACAGTTAAAAACCAAATTTCAAATCGTATCAAGTACCGAGTTTCGGAAAATTTTGAAGTTAAAAAAGGACTTTATAATCAAAAGAATCTGACGGACACATGATATTTTAAAACTAAAAAAGAATAACAAAATATTTTTGCAGCTAAAAGTAGTTACAAACGCCATTTTAAACGTAATTTTCGAGGCTTATAATTTCTCTTGTGAAGCAAAAATATTCAATGAGAATGAGATGGTGTCTTTACTATGTAAAGACATTTTGTCTATGTAGATACTCTGATTATTTGTTAATACCTATAATTTAATTTAACTTGCAAGTTTACCGTTCACAAATATTTTATAAAGAAGTTTTATATTTAAAAATACTTTCTATTGCAGGTATTATCACTATTTACAATGGTATGTTGAACATTTGTATTGTACAATATGAGCTTTTGTATTACTTTAGGACATAAATGGTTGAATGGTTTTTGATGAATAAGGCATCAAACAATCCGTCTTGGAACTTAAGCAGGTCTTACAAAGTTTAGACGTTAGAATTTTTCATGATACCTTTTCTTTTTAAAGTAAAATACACCTAGTAAATAAGGGAGATGAAAAGAAATTCTAGTGAAAGTTCGCCTACCTACAATTTATTTTATTAAAACCAATGGCAGATGAAGCCTTGTGGGATCATTATGGTTTCCATTTTATCATTGGCATTTTTGATCAGCTGATAGCTTTTAAAATACAATAGAACAAACTTAAATTCGTCTTAAAATAATTTTACTTAAAACCGTAAACAGAAACGTCAGCTAACCATGTTTTTGGCAAGTAATCTGATACCTTGAATATTTTTTCTTCAAATTTTTGGTAACAATCTTAGTTTTTCTTGCTATATGCCTGTATAATTTTTAGCACCATTTAAAGCTTTAAGACGCATTTTTATAATTTTACAAGATATTAGTATTATTTTTTTGTTTTGCGTATTCATTTGATACCTAAATGCAGCGTGTTAAGTAAAACGAGGGTGAGTATAGTTAGTATCGGTTTCCATAAAAATACCAATTTTTACTGTTGAAAAAAATAACAGTTCCAAACAAAAGTGCAATACCAACGCGATCAAAATGGATGAGAAAGTCGTATTTGTTTTAGACTTTCAAAACAAACTTTCATAAAAACCGAAACGAACATAATTTTCAGTAAGTAATCGATACTGCATTGCGAGCTTCTACCGAGCAAAGCAAAATATCGAGCCGAATGAGTTAATGACTCGATCGTTTGTCAAGCTCTGGCCAGCATTTAACATAATGACATTCAAGGATGCCCGTTTTACAATTCATTGAGGTGATTGTTCCGTGCAGACTTTCTGATAGTCGCTCGAAAGTAAGCGATAAGTTATGATTTTAGTTCTTTCATAATTATCTCTCTTATTTATAGATGATTGATAAATACATAACCTATTATGTACGTAATAGTGACTGAAGTTTTAGGTTTTCAACTTCCTCAGTAGACGCCTCATCCAGTTCAGTTCATTTCAGTGTGTCTCATTTGCGGACAAGCCGTAGTTCGTCTGTATAATCATAATTCAGCAAATATTAGTACTGGAAAGGCCTGTAAGCCGGGCAGGCTGAGCTAATCATGGCGTACGCCTCATTTGTCAAGCTGAAACCGGTTTAACGTGGTCATCATTGAATACAAAATTAGATGGCAAGAGATTGACGAATGGTGAATGGAAAATTTTGTTTTTATTCGGCTGTTGTTGGATTCTAGTTTTTCAAGTTTTATCATGTAGGTAGTTTTATTTTCTCTGATAAGTTTTTAAACGTTTCCAGCATGTTGCATTAATCTCTACAGCCATTGTGGAGTAATTGACTCACAAAAATATCTGGTTCATCCAAAGTTTTTTTTATCATCAATGTGCGAAATGCCAGTAATTTTTCAACGTTCTTTTTTTGACAAATTACTTTCATATTCTAGTCTTGGAGACAACCTTGTTGCTTTTTCCTGCCTATCTTCCTTAGGGTCGAGGTTCCTATGACCTTAAAGGACGTGCCTTCCCAACCTTGTTTACTTAAAAGCTTTTGTCTTCGCATGGGATCGTTTTCCTTCGCACTGCAACGTTTCCGAGTTCGTGCGACAGGTAACTCTTAGCTTAAGTGCCAGTACTGGCGTTTGTTTTTTAAGGAGACGTATGAACACAGGGAGTTATTTTATGTTTACTGTTTTTCAACTATGGGAGCATCCATCGTGGCGTGGATAAAGTTAGAGATTTTGCATTCGATTGTTTGTTTTGTCATTTTATCCAACCATTTTTGATAGACTCTGATTGAATCGGATTTTTCAAGTGTGTCGAACTTTCAAAAATGGTTCAATGTTGCAGCTTAGTTCAATAAAGTAATCTATATTTTACAATTTCAGTTGTAAAACTCCATCTCCCTAAGACCTCGGGTTAAACTTTCAATTCACAATATTATTTTTATTCTGTATTGAAAAAACGTTGACGTAGTTTTGTTCTGTGTTACACAATAAAAAAAAAAACAAAGAACAAACAAGTCTAGTCTCTCTTTAAAAGAAGTTGTTATACAAAATTGAAAGTCAACGAACGACGAACTAAGCTTAATTTATTAGACAAAAAACTGTTTGACACAAAACATTCGCTGGACTAATTAAAACGGGCGATCCATTTGCGTATTCAAATACTCTATGTAGTTAATTAACGCATTTGTTCTCGAAATTGGTTTCATCAGCAAAGAGAGCAGAATTTGAAGACAACGTGCATTTTTAGTGGCAATTTATACCATCTTTATTACGTTTGGTTTAATTTTTATTAGGTTTGCTTTTTGATGCCATTTTTTTGGTTTGCGTCGATCGTAGTCTGCATTCACCACATTTGTACGTAACTTAATATACAAGGTGTTGTTTTGCATCCTCGTCAAAATTCAGGATGTTGTCACAAAAGACATAAATAATCAATATAAATTACGGTACCTAGTAAATTATTAAAAAAACACTGCGTTTTGTTGTTGTTTAAATTTGTCAATATTTCAGAATAACCCCCTTAACGTGGTTTAGGGCTTATAAAATTATCGAAAAAACGTATGAGGTTTTTTGTTTGTGTGTAAGCGACGTTATAAGGCGGGGATCAGACGGCCCGTGTTTAAAACACGGGTGGTTCACAGTTACCGATTTCAGTAAATAAATAAAAAAAAGAAAATTACCTACTCATTTTATTATTGATTCGGGTCGAGAATCATTAGCATAGTTACCTCCTAGAATTTGACGAGGTTGCAAAACAACACCTTGTATAGAGATGATATACTTGAATATTATAATATTAACCATATACTTCGGTACGCCCCCCCAAAGGGGCTCAGCACACAAACCTCCGCTGGTTTGGTATTGGCCCCGAAAGGGGCTAGAGATTAAGTCATTCGTCTTCCTTATTATTTATGTAAATATTTCATATTCTGCTTATCAAATACTATGTGTGAGTGTGCGTTAGTTAGGCGATTAGATAAAAAAAAAAACAAATTAACATGTTAAAACAATTTCTTAATTTACCCTAATAAAATCCTAGTGCAAAAATACGGTCATCGCCATTTTAATGGCAGAGCCGGTCGAGGCTAAAAATCATAAAAATGTAACCAACATTTTTTCATTCGGGCTTTCAAGCTCCACTATATTGAGAATGCTCAACTCGTCATTTAATTATGTGGTGAATTTATCCATAGTTCAATCTAAATAAACAGTGGTAGGTAATAATGAATTATGAAATCTGAAGTCGAAGTTTCGCGCCAATCGTGCGTGTTTAGTTTTTTTGTTTTTCACATATAACACACACACGACATACATAATGTGATAAATATCATTCCAAAAATAATAAACTGCTTGAAAATGCCCAGATCTTAGCGTAATTTACTAATACAGGACCAATAACACGTACTTAATATTCAATACCACCGTACTTTGTATTTGAAATTGACGACGTTTTTTTTTAATTATTGTGATGTGTGAAAGCGATTATTCAAATTCATTCTTTTTTATGGACATTACGATCAACTCGAGTAATTAAATTAAACAAGTAAAAAATCGATAGATGAAAAATAAAATAAATTCGTAAAAAATAAGGCGTAAATGACCACAAATATTTTTAATTTTTTAAAATTGTAATCTTTGTTTTTCGTACATTCCGACCCGGCAACAAACAGCACAGACTGATCTATGGCTAAATTCGCATTGATATTTTTCCATTTCAAAATTTAAACTAGGAATTCGCTCGCTGTTCCCATTTTAATTGTATTTAAACTGGATAATTTATTATGAATTTTGTTTTGAACTATTCGAAGGTTGGTAGGATCTCAGTAGACATAGTAAAAAATAATTATGTAGTTTGAGTATGGTTAGGAGGTGTGGTTATATTTATTTATGGTTAGGAGGTTGATTTGGTTATTGGGTATTTACTTCTTTTTCTTAGCAGCCTGCTTCGTCCCACCCTGCTGGGCAAAGGCCTGCCCGTGACTTTCCAATTTTGTTTAGTTTTTGCCTTCTCCGACCATAGTTTTTATCGTTACTTTTTTTGATACTTCGATAAGGTTGGTAGGTATAACCCCAAAAAATAAAAAAATATTTTTAAACTCTACAAATATGAACTAGCCCACGGCCAAGGATAGGTAACCTGGACTTTGCAGTTGCAAAACATTCGGCGCGAATTAAGCCTAAGGTGCAGTCTGTTGAAAACTTGCTTGCAGTTGAAAATCAATCCATTTTCTGATTTTTGTCTTGCTTGAACTTTGAGACTTCGTTTATTGCAAAATTACACACTACTAGTTTAACGGAAAGTTTTTCCTATCTATAAGTTTTTAAAAGAAAGATAATCAACAAAATGTTGAATAAGAAGCTGGAATTATCCTTTTTTTACCTAAGAGATGAACGCAGGTAAAATGTTACTGTTTTTATTTTGTGCTTTAGAGATTTTTTAGCAAACGCGAAGCTTGCCTGTGTACATTATTTCCAGCGCATCTAAGGTAGGTACCTACTTTTTGAAAGGGAGTAGTAATATGTATTTTAAACATATTTGGCAATAGACTGACTCCGTTTTACCGACCTCAACACGATATTAGAGATATTAATGTCAAGTTAATCGGATGAAACAGTTCCCGTGACATATTTATCATTATAAAATCGAATGCTGAAAGTTGTTAAAAAATTCGTGAATTTCATGACAATTCGCATCACCCCGCCGATTCACGATGTGTCATTTAAGTCAAAATTTTGTCGGGCATAGTGGTAGAAATATGAAAGTTTTAAACGAAATTAAATGTAATCAGTTAAAGCTAGCCAGACGTCTGTAGATTAGGTAAACAATTAATATATTTTAAAGTCAGACATCGTCTGGAATATGAAGCACATATAAATGAATTAATTAGTAGGTATAGGTACGTACTTGCATCAACAACCGTAAAATACCCATTCACTTTCCGGTAAACGTTTTTCATTAACGTCGATGCAATGATTGTTTCAATTTGCACTCAGTCAGTTTTACAGTTTCGTCCAGCAGTAAGACCCAATTAAATCGTTCCAACGTTTGATCGGGTGCAGGCCGTTGGGTTCAGTACAACTGTACAATTGATTGGATCCCGTGCTGTTGTACTGATTGCTCGTCGTCTTCAGTTGTTTTTGAAACAAAACAAAGTGCATTATTAGCTTCTTCGTTCAAGATTTTATTGGAACGGTTCCCTTGTTTTCAAGAAATGTAGATACAGACTGAGAAATGAATTGTTAAAAAGACTGACAAAATACGTCAATTTGCCGCGTTGAAGCCATTTTAATTGTGATGTGACTTGAATGTACGGCCAATTTAAATTGCTCTTTTAACTTGACTATTATTATTTACCATGGTTTTACCTATTTACTAAATATTTTAGTTGTTGATAAGTTTAGTGCCAAGATCTATTGAAGACTGAAGGTGCCTTTGATTAATATTGGATTGTAATGCATATTGTATGAGTTGGCTTACGTATATTCTTCTTCAATTGCGTTTCTTATATGTGAGCAGTTTTAAAGGATTTTAGGGGTGGTTTACGGGCTTTTAAGCGAATTCAATTTAGAAGATTTAGGTATCTACTACTGTATTGGTTTAAATACGAAGATATTTTAGGGCATCGAACTGTGTGTTGTTATCAGCTGTTTCATGAAGACTGACTTGTGATAACATGAGCCTTAACGACGCATGACGTAATCCCTTTTGATTGACTTGATTTTCAAAAAACCTGTCATGGATTCATGATAAAACCTAGATAACAGTAGCAATAATAAATAAAAGACCTAAATACAGCGTTAAGTAATAAATCGTGCTACGATAATCACGTGATCCATCTATTCACCATTAAGGATTCTATGGTGACGTCAAATTTATTCATTTTTTCACCCGTTGCGTGGGCACCATGATTAATATTCGTAATATCTTACGATCTTTACGCCCATTAATTTATCAAAGAAACTGAGTGTATCTCGAGTGAGTCTTGACAACGCGATATTGTGGGAATCCTTTTCAATTCATTGTTGACATTCGCGGCAGCCATTTTGACTCGATATCATTCGTTTCAAAAATCGAGCAATGTTTCTGACATTTGTATTTAGAACAGTCGAAGATTACGATGGTTGTACACATTATGATGGCGTTGGTGCCTACTTAAAATGAAAAAAAAATTGTTGTAATCGATACACGTGCAAATAAAACAATCGAATACAGTCGCAGCCAAAAAGGTTCGTCACCTTCATTTTTGTCTGCTTTTAGTTTAGAATTTGCTGAATCGACTCTGTATTGTTTATTTCGTCGCATTATCAAAACGTCAATTACATTCAGACAACTTATTTTTAAGTCAGACCAGACCGAATTTAAAATGCGTCAATGACAGAGTCTAAAAGAAAAATTAAAGGTAAAACTATACCATTGGATCTTTTAGTGTTAGTAGCTAGTGTTTGATTCCATTGATGTATGTACGTATTCACCAACAATTCTGATTAAACTCTCGCATAAGAAATGAACAACCGACATTGAAGTGGTCGCCAGCATCCTTTGTGTACAAGATCGAATAAAGAATAAAGCAGAGAGCATATTTTTCTTTTTTTTTCTTTTGTGATTCGCTGGGAATGCTAACTATTTTATTTTACTGGGTTCAGTTTTACAGCTCTTTTTACGACATTCAAGTGCTATAGATTGAAGCTGAAAGCTTTGTGGCTAATGGCTCTGGATGCAATTTAGATCGGAATTTGATTTTATGCGAATACTATTTTCTCGCTAAATATTTTTCAATTAGGATCTTTAAATGGAGCCAATTCTTTTATTTATGCACTCTGGAATGATATTGAATGTAATGGAGAAACTCACTAATGAATTGATCGTGATCAGTACACTTAAACCTCGATCAAGCGCTGTCACTATCAATACCTAACAGCAATAATGACAGCTCTAGAAACTCGGTTTACGTGTTGATTGTCATTGGTGGAATTTATACAAATTATGGAACTAAAATTCGACTTTTCGAGCATCTGGGAAACCTAAGTTTAATTATACACACATCAAAAAAGTCTAAGCAACTAGCAAACTATAAAAAACTATTGTAAATTCCAAAAAAAGAAAAAAAAAATAATGTAGGATGAAAATACATTTAATAACAATTCGAAATTTTAAAAAATAATACATCACATATGCTTTTTTGAAATATGGATGGAAAACTTAGATCTGTAGCAGCGAAGGGCATTTTGTAATGTTAAAGTTGAGGGGTTTTTGCAAGTTTTCGTTTTTTTTTTCTGATAAAAAGGACTGATTCCTTCTTTGTTGTAGGTGTTCTCAAATTTCAGTTCGCCAGTTAGTCGGAAATTTTCAGTCCCTGTATCAAGTTGTGATCACTGTCCAAACTACCAGGAGATGATAACATAAGGGCAATCTATGCGTTCGTATACCGTTAAGAGTTCCAGTTTTGCGACGTGAAACAGTGTTTTGTTTCCCGAAGAGCTTTGGTATGGTTTCATCCTGATTTAAGGAGAGTTCATGTTTGGCGAGATCTTGGTCACTAGGGCCGATTACGGAGTCCTCAGGAACTTCATCCTTTTCAAGCTTCAAGTCTGGGCTGGAAATGGCCCGCGTAGAAGAATTTGATCTCGTTTTGATATGTGGCAATTTTAATGTACCTAAAGCAATACCGTGACGAGAATTTACAACCTATGGCTATTCCTCATCGATAGCAGTTTGGCTAGGATTTCGTGTAAATGCGAAATAATGAGCCAGCACACATCATAAGACCAGTATAAAAACACCAATGTGGTGAGATGTGGTGGTGTGGTGTTGGTATGTTTAACCAATAACTTGAACGTGTGGTGAAGCTGTTAGTGTAAGTTGGTTATTAATATAAAAAAATCAACGAACACAATATCACAGAATTGGATCGGCCTTCCCAATTCGCTGATCTCAATTCCATTGAGCATACATGGAATTGGCTTGGGCGAAGCACTTTAAGCAATTTGCACCAAATTTTTCAAGTTACCTGATTAACTTTTTAGTCATCTTTTCAGTGTATAAAGACTTATACCATAGGAGAAAATCGAAAACATCATATTCGGTATGACGCCTATGTAGAGCCGTTGTTAGTGCCTTAGGGGGTCAACCGACTACACGGTTGGCGCAGTGGTTGAGCGATCGACTGCTGCGCTGCGTGTCGCGGGTTCGATCCCCGCACGGAGCAAATATTTGTATGGCCTACAGATAGTTGTTCCGGGTCTGGCTGTTTGTGTATGTCAGTTTAAATGTTTGTAAACGCACCCACGATACAGGAGAAATTCCTAGTGTGGGGCAACGTTTTTTTTTTAAAAAAAAAAACAACCAGGAGGTTCCTATCATAATGTTACAGTTAAATTATGAGTTAAATTACGCTTCGTTTAACGTATAACAATTAGGGCAAAACATAAAAAAATGCAAAAAAATCTATGGGGCTTAGCCTTTTTTTTATGTGTGTAGGAAGGGTTTATCATAACATATTTTGGAGCAACAATAATAGGTAGAAATACTAAAAGGCATGCCAACGGCAATGAGAAAAGTTCAGATTAAATTTATTTAGATACCTGTACATTTTATACACATAAATTTGTATAATATGAATCTATTAAGTACCTAAATTCCGAGAAAAGCAGGAATAAAAGAAATGTTGAAACGAAAACTCCTAACCATAATTAAATGTACCTACCTACCTACAAGAAAATAAAGTTTTCTCTTAGATGTCCTTATCAATACTAACGTACCTTTGCGGTAGCTAAAAATTAAACTGATTAGAAATCAGTGCTCTTTGGCCGAGACGTAAGTTTACAGGGAGAAGAGAATTTCTAATATCATTTTTTTCTAAACTGAATAGTTTGCGCTAGAGCCACTTCCAAAGTGGTAAAATGTGTGTGTCCCCCTCTAATTTCTAAAGTAAGAGGAGGAAAATTCTGAAAATATTTCGGATTGTAGAACGTAAAAAAAACTATCAACGAAAATTGGTTTCAATAAGATATGATGTTTAGTTTTTGAGATATGGGACTTTTTCATCAAACTGCAACAGTATCTTTGTTTTTCATTAACATACTATGAAAAACAAATTTAGTTTTGCGGTTGAGTGGAAGTTTACTGACTAATGAATGACAGTTCAAAATGTTGTTATTATATTGTTTGGGGCTATGGAAACCTGTGTGCGAGTAAGACTCGCACTTGGCCGGTTTTTTTATTATCAATATAATAAAAAAAACATAATGGAAAGCTTCCAAAGCCCATCAAAGCATGTAAATAAAGTAAAGAAGCTCGAAGCTCGCGCTTGACCACTATCTCACCTGATGGCAAACGATGATGTGGTCAACGGTGAAGCACGCTTGCCTAGAAGAAACCTATTCACTCTTGACTTAAAGACCCCTAGATTGTAGTTATCGGGAAACACAGATACCCTATAACAGGAGTTAGACCGATTTTCCAATATGCCTGACAGATGCTACAGACAATTAAACTGAAGTGAAAACCAGGAGTTTTATAATTCACCAACGATTTATTTTCTCAAAATTATAGGCCTTTCTGTTGGCGATTTATAATAGGTAAATTTATTTGAAGTTTCGTCGCCAAAGAATATACGTAATTGCAGTGCTTCATTTAATGGTTGTTTAATTGTTCTAATGCTATTGTGGAAGATGGTTTTTTTTTGGAATAATTTATTCATTGTGCCGTGTAATTAATGTTCAGGTAATTTACATGCTTTGATGGGCTTTGGAAGCTTTCCATTATGTTTTAACTTATAAAAATTGCTGCTATTATTGTGGTGTTGTGTTTTATTTGTAATTATTGATGGCTGCGATTATTTACCGATGCAGGAAAATTGGAGCTATCTAAGTAGAACATTTATCTTAAGATATTTTTCTACATTATATACTTTGTGGTGTAAGCTCTCTTTCCAAGGTTCTCTAATAGTTTAGTAACACAATGAGTTTGCAAGCTCAGCTAACCCTTTGACTTTCCTTTCATTATGTTTATTTTATGTATGTATGTACATACTTCTCAGAAATCCTAATATTTTTAATCTCGAAGTGCCAAGTTTATTCAAATTTCGCACTTCATGATGTAATTCTGTAACATTGCGGTCCGATCCTATGACGTTGGCGCGATACCAAATCACATGGTGCCCTTGGCAACTGTTTTAACGAGTAATGATGGCACTTAGCTGGGTGTTACGACTTGAAACTTAATTTTCTTTATGCCTTTTAACCTGTGGTAGTCTCAAGCCAACAATCTGAGTCTAATCGTAACATAAAAGCGACGTGTAGAAAAGCCGATTTATCTGCCATTTTGCACAAGTATCGGGGATGCGCTTTGTGTGCTATCATAACGGCAAATCTGCATTCATCCATAATTACTCCATGTTACAAAAAAATGCGTAAAAACTCTGTTTGTCTATCTGGGGATCAGTCTGTCTGTCCTTTGCCTTGAACGCCTCAACGGCTGAAAGGAAAAGATGAAAGGTTGTAGACAAATAAGGTTTGGGTTTAAGTTTGGGTTTGGACATATATCCCATAGTATGTTCCCACGGAATAATTTCCGGCCTCAGTTTCAGTTCTTCTATGAATCGTAGTCAGGTCAAATTAGACCTTTTTATTAACAAAAACTCGGATCAAGCTGAATTTTGGCAGAGACCTTGATTAAACTAGTCGAAATAAAGTGTCAAAGGTCCACATTGATCCAATGTGTGCTTAAAAAGTTATTCGAGGCCCGAGAGCTGCTGCCCACGGTGCGTGCCCCATGTGACCCACGCACGCGCTGCGTCACGCCCCGCGTCTTCGTAAACAATGGCCCTTTATGCCGAGTAAAATCAACTTTTTCCTATTAAAATAAAGTTAGTTTTGGATCAATTGTTGATGTTTACTTTCAAATTTTTGAATCGTTATATCTTAGGAATGGTGATTATTAGTAAAAATTATAGGACCATTTTTGTAGATAATTTTACGATCTACAATTTTGACCTCGAATAACTTTTTTGGCACACATGGAATCGATGGGGACTTTTGCCACTTTATTTATACTGGTGTACCCAGGTCTTTATCAAAATTTAGCTCGATCCGAGTTTTTGTTATTTGATCACTGTATTATGTCTAAATTGACCAGGCTATATATAGAAAAACCTCTAGTTACATAAACATAAAGAAATATTTAGTACAAAGTGCTCCCAGGTACCAAGAGAGCAGTAATCTAAGAGGGGTAAGTCAAACAGAATTTTGAATGCATTGCAATATACAGGCTGCTTCATTTAGATACTCGCTCGGTGTGTGACTTAGGTGCTGGTGCTAAGTATGCGGTGAGCGATGCGGTGAAACGGTTCTATACTTTGAGGGTGCATTTAATCCTTCAAAGATAGTGGAGTAAAGGTTTCGTTTGTGCTGTTAAATCCGCGTCAAAAACGAGCACTTTTATAGTATGTACGACAGAAAATGCCACATTTATTTATATGAACCCTGAAAAGAAGAGTGTGTTACCTACCTTTTTTCGGGTAGCCGTGTAAACGGAGCTTTGATTGGATTGTATTTATGGTTTGAATTTTTTGTGATGGTTATTCTCAATAAGTTATTTTGCATTATCTCTTTTGTCTTTTGCTTTGACCAGTTTATGTATTATTTCTAAGCAAAGGTCAAATGGTACATTCACCTTAGAAATCGATCAATACAAAGAACGTTAGACAATGTTCAGGTCAACCAATAATTGAATAACCCTTCGTATCTAGAATTATATCTTTGCTTAGGTACACCGTTTAAGAACTTAAACGGTGTATTATTTTACAATTAACATGAATCTTAATTAACGTAATTATGTCAATCAATTTCAAAAATCCTTATGCAGTTGAATACCAGTATTTAATATGAAGCAACAACCTAAACAAACCAATTACTGAGTAAGATACACTTTGGTAGGTCTGACTGTCAGACTTTAATTCTACTTACTACCTGTAAGGACTCAAAAATCTACAAATTACAGCCGGGTCAACGGCACTACGTGCTGTCCGAGATACAGAGGGAACCAGGTATGCAATGATGCTCACTCATCCACGGCCCGACCTCGGCACGCACTGCTAAACTTTGAAGATCTATCCATGCGGCTGTTATAATTTACCCAGAAGCCCCTCCGTAATTATGACAAACAAGCCTTCCACTGACCACTAACTGTGTGTATAGGCATAAAAGTGTTCTTAAAATACAATTTCTAGGCCTCTAAATGTCCTAGAATCCAGACATCAGAGGCAAACGCAGAGTAAAGTAACTCTGGCAAATGTAAACAGTCCGCTACTGCGGTCTCACTTACAGAAATTGTCCCACTTCATTGTTGGCCACTGGGGGGTAGGAAGGTGGCACGCGGGGGTGCTATCCCAACCCCGAGGTGTCTTTCAAAGCTGTCAATGTCAAAGGCGATGTACCACTTACACAGAATAGATAGTACCTACCTATCACTCGTATTAATACCGTGGGTAACGGATAGGTACTTGTAGACCGGACACATTTATTTGAGCGTGTGGTTTAGTTATACAAAATTAAATGGAAATGTATCTACTAGATTTGCTTTTTTTTCTATAAGTGAGAAGTGACTTTTGACACGCAGAGAAAAGTGTTAACAATATTTTGATTTAAGAGTGTCTATGGAGTTTCTTGCTCATTCTTATCCATAGAGATATACGTTTTGGCATGGGCAAGTACAGTACTTTCACAAGTTATTATGCCTTGTGACTGGGACTGTAGGTTCGTCCTTTCGTTTCTGACCTTCAAAATTGCTCGTAACGCCGCGCCGTCGTAACGGCAACGGAAATAAATGCTTTGAGCTTTAGTTTGATTATTTTGGCATAAACCTTATGGCGAAGAGAAGAAAGCTCACTGTACTGCAAATTCAAGGGTCAATTAAAGAACAGTATTGATTCAAATAATTGTAGAATAATGTTTCTATTTTCAAAATGAAGCGCAATTGAATCCATTATTTTATTCCTCCTACACACAAAGGAATACCCATAATTATATAAGTTTATCTTTATATTCATACAGTTTTCATAGAACTTCCTCTAAACATTGATATTAAGTCATTCGTATGAAAACAATGACTGTTTTCATTTCGCAGAATGAAATAATTTGCCTTTTCCTATGCGTGGGATTAAAGAAAAATGTAACACTTAAATAAGTTACAATAGTTTTTTGTTCTCGCAGACAATAGTGATATGGGTAATGTATAAAATTAACGAAGTGAATAATAATTACCCAGTGTCTAACTGCAAAAATGAGATTTTACAATTCTGTTCACATTGGCACAGTATCAGCTGACAGCGTTGAGGAGGAGTTTTTGATGCCTTTTTATAGTTAGTTTATTTATTTTAATGTTTTTAATTAATAATGTACCTATAGTTAGTTTAGTCTACATAATACATTTTGAAAAGTACAAATAAATAAACAACATTGAATGGGAAAATTATTTTCTTGATTGCGTATCCAAACACGAGGTTCTCGGTACTCGATCACAACCACAAAAGTTGTTCTTAAACCAAAATGATTGTACGTACCTACGGTTAAATATTTTTGAATAGTATACCGATTTTATTTACCATTCCGTTTAAATTTTAGAAACAATATATGGAGACAGGTGCTTTTAAACTTTCAATATCAATGCATTTTTTATTGTTCGATCGAATAAATATTCGAAATCAAAAGCTGAGTCCACCCACACAACGATTGTAATATTAAATCCCTGACTGTATACCCCGAGGACTTGAACATTAAACTTTTATGTATTTATTTTCGAAATGCTTTTTTATATATTTAATATACTTAAAGTTTATTTACCTATATTTGGGATTAGGAGTAGTGTGCTTGTGCCAATAGTATAGGTACAATGGTGGTATAATATTGTTCTGATGTAACTCGGCAGTTTCGAATTTTCCAAGGAACTTGTCAAGTATACTAACTGGAATGAGTACGAGCAGCTCAAACCCGTTCTGAGCAAGAAAACTTCAAGAGTGAATGCCATCTCTTTCTAATAAGGTATCCATTATTTTGTACTTACATTTGGGACAGTTATTACTGTGTTATAACTTGCTGGCACATGGTAGTAGTTTATTCATAATTACTGGGTGTAAAAAACATGATGAAGCCACTACTTACTTTTTAGGGTGATAAAGGGATACTGTAAGATCGCCTAAGTGGTAGCAAGGCGTATTCTTTACAATGTTTTCATGATCTCCATTTATAGAATTATAGCATTGCCTCCCTAGTTGAAATTTGTAAACAAAGTTAAAAGGACTTACCTCTCACTATTACACTCCTTCACACAATACAATGCCCATTCTCTGGAAAGTCCCTTAGTCGCCTCTTACGATACCCACGGGAAGATATGGGATGGTGCTGTTCTTTACGTCCGACACCATACAGAACACTATTTGTCTATTTTGCAAGAAATGATTAGTTAAATATTTTGAATTAGAATTTTAAATGAATTCCGTTACGATTTACGTGCTAGTTTAGCTATCAACGTGATTTCCGATTTCTATTTACTTTTCATAGATATAGAGATAGAGAATAAGACAAGGACACCATCCACCCTTGTAGCTATCTCGCTCTGAAGTGTTTTGTCCCTTTGACATACAGGGTTACTGGTAACTCGACGTATTCCTTGCAGGACGTCATAGTAGGGTTAAAATGCAACAAATTAAGCCACCAAATGTTCTACCGAAATTCAGTAGTTTTTGAGTTAGTTCGATTTTTAGAGTTTTTATGAATAATCCCAGATTAAATCATTTGAAACCAATTTAAAAATTATTTACGGCGCGACAGTACAGAAATTTTAAGTTATTATCGTAGTTGATGCCGTAGCAGATCTTTGTTAATAATTAAAAGTTCAAAAATGCCTTAAACCTTGGCAAATATCACTAATCAAACATTTTTTTTTTTGTAATTTTTGTTATTACTCCATACAAATTGTTGTCTAGTGCAAAAATAAAATACTACGCCTGATGTACAAATTACTAGGAAAATATCCTTATCTTATCAGCTATCCAAAAAGGTATGAATGTTAATACAAAGTCATGGACTACATTATGAAAATCGTTTTTGATTTAGTACAGGAAGACGTGCGTCTCACAAAAAGGTGATTATTCGGAAAATCAAATAAAACAATTTCGTGAATGTTATTATTATTTTTAATAAATTTCAATTTAATAACTTTTATGACATACATTTCACACGTCTTGTTCGATGTGCTGCCCTCGGTTTCGAATACATGTTCTTATTCGCTTCCTCATTTCAGTTTTTGTGATTCTTGATGTGATTGTTGCCCTCATCTGGTCCGCCGCATCTGTTATTCTCTCCCTTAGTTCTTCAATTGAATTTACTGGGGTCACATAAACTAGGTCTTTCATATGACCCCAGACGTAAAAGTCTAGGGGCGTCAGATCAGGGCTTCGCGCAGGCCACGGAATCGGCCCACCGCGCCCTATCCATCGGTTTGGATAGTTTTCATCCAGCAATTGTAGAATTGTGATTCGGAAGTGGGCTGGACATCCGTCATGTTGATAAATCATGTTTGCTCTTCTTTCTTCCGGTACATTCGCGAGCAGTGGTGTTAAATGATTTCTAAGGAAATCTTCATAAAGTTCCCCATTTAGTGTTCGGGGTAAAAAATGTGGGCCGATTAATTTGTCGTCGATAATACCCATCCAAACATTAAGCGAGAACCTACGCTGGGATGCGGTTGGTTTCAGTTTTTTAGGGTTTGCTTCTGCTTTCGGTGCCCAGTAATGTAAGTTGTGGTAGTTTGTGATACCATCACGGTCAAAACATGACTCATCGGTCCACAGAATGTTTTTTAAAAAGTTTTCGCCTTCGGCGTCGGCACTCAGCATGAAACGACAAAATTCAAGCCGTCTCGGCGGATCTCCCTCTTCTAATGACTGGACTGGTTGGTAGTGATATGGATGTCGGCCTGACAAGTGAACTACAGACCAGACTTTCCACTGTGACATACCAAGCTCACGCGCTACGATGTTTGTCGATATGTTGGGGTCGTCAATAAAACGTTGAAGAATCAGCTCTTCGTCGTCAGCCGTGTATCTCCGGGAACGACCAGTGTCAATTTGCCTGGTTCTTTGGACGCTGCCAGTTTCAGATATTCGCCGATAAGTCGATCCGAAGACACTAACGTGTGGGAGTCGGCGGTTGGGAAAGCGAAGTCCATATTCTCTCCGCGCTTCAGCAGCGTTACCGTCACAAAGTCCGTAACAGTAAATTATGTCAGCGTATTCTGGATTAGAATATGCAGCCATAGTCAGCACTTATGAAGGCACAGCACAGCACGAGAGCAAGATACGCGATAGGGATAGCCAGATAACAAAACACGAGCTTACGCGACGTAGAGTTGAGACTGACTAACGCTGACGACCAGAAAATCGCACCCCGAGTCATGCCGAGAGAACAATAGTAACCAATCACAAAGCTTACCGTGTGTTTGGAGTTCAAGCTCAGGTAAAACTACGAATACTACGAATAACAAACAAAATGTTGATTGTCTTACAATTTTACCTGCTCCCCATAAAACTCTTCTCTACCCTGTCATACATGCAAAAGTATTGACAATCATACCTTTCTGAATAGCTGATAAGACAAGGATATTTTCCTAGTAATTTGTACATCAGGCGTAGTATTTTATTTTTGCACTAGACAACAATTTGTATGGAGTAATAACAAAAATTACAAAAAAAAAATGTTTGATTAGTGATATTTGCCAAGGTTTAAGGCATTTTTGAACTTTTAATTATTAACAAAGATCTGCTACGGCATCAACTACGATAATAACTTAAAATTTCTGTACTGTCGCGCCGTAAATAATTTTTAAATTGGTTTCAAATGATTTAATCTGGGATTATTCATAAAAACTCTAAAAATCGAACTAACTCAAAAACTACTGAATTTCGGTAGAACATTTGGTGGCTTAATTTGTTGCATTTTAACCCTACTATGACGTCCTGCAAGGAATACGTCGAGTTACCAGTAACCCTGTAGAGTTCGTATTAATTAGAGTAATACGAAATCTACGTACTTTTGATAAAGTTAATATTTAAACGGTTTTTAATATTGACATTTTATTTGTACACATTCCAGTTATTATTATAATTATTGGTATTTTCATAATAAGATAAGTCATAAGCTTAGTTAAAAAGACAAGGTGCCATTTCTATTCCAGAAAAAAATCGCTTTTGAAAAATCTCTAGTTAAAGTAAGAGTTTTTCCATGAAAACAGAATTTCTACAGAGAAGCTGAGAGTGTGAATACCAAAACTAAGTGTATGAGTAGGAAGCAAAGTAATAGAGTTTTCGAGTAAAACTAAATGACTCTGATATAACTGATAAATAACACACACCAACAAGAAACCAAACTGTTCTACATTTTAAAAACCTGAGTTGAAGGCAGAAAAATACGTTTTTAATAAATATTTTCTTCACACGCGCCGTCACTTTAAGCCAAGCCTTGGGCCAAGAGTATAGCTGACAACTTGCTTTGATGTCCCCATTGTTTACGAATGAAATGATGTTCGTTGAAGTGTGGCAAATAGGGGTCATTGTGTAGCTGCTATTGAATTGTATTCAATTGTGTATTAAAAGCCCGCACTGGCTGGGAAAGGTCAAACGGTCTGTTTTCTAAGCTCCGGGGACTGGGTTGTTTGTCATGTGTTCGTGAAAGGCACACCGCAGCCCGACTGACCGCAAAAGGCACAAACATAGAGAACTTAGTAGTCGGATCGTTAAATATGTAGAAGTAAGTTTCGACTGTCTCGTTGGTCGAGTGGTGGCAAGCGCGACTGCTGAGCAAGGTCCTGGTTTCAATTCCTATCATCATCATCATCATTATTTCTGCCGAAAGACGTCTACTGCTGAACATATGCCTCCCCCAAGTGTCACCACATTGACATTACATGGGGGGTTTTGCCATAATTGCCACGCTGGGCAGGCGGGTTGGCGATCGCAGAACGGTTGTTACAAAAGCACAAAAACGCTGCTGCCCATTCTCTGGCAAGTCCCTTAGTCGCCTCTTACGACACCCACGGGAAAATATGGGATGGTGCTATTCTTTACTTCCGACACACTACAGAACAGGTTCAGGTAATCAATTCCCGGGTCGCGCAAATTATTAAGGGGCTTTCCAGTAGGAATTTGTCAGTAGCAGCTACGGATCTGGATTTGTGCCCGGTTGATGGCAATATGCTCGTCCCCTATTGCATGGGACTTAAACATAACTGGAGAAATGGCGGTCTTCTATTAAGTACACTTCTGCCTAACCCTTCGAGGATTACTGTCGTGATGTTTTTAAGTTTCATTTGGGCTTGTGTTAGAAGTCTTAAATATTTAAAAAACTCTACGTAAGAAACGTGAAGATTTCGTTTCCTGGTTTGGTCTTTGAAGCCGAGAACTCCATTGCATTGTGGCCTGTAGGGCCTGCGCCCTAGGGTTAGTCTATCATTTAAGAGAACAAAATGCACTGAGTTATTTTCTCTTTTGTCTGTATCGTCTGTCACTATTAAGTCTGATCCTTTAACGATCTTGTTCATCTCTCAATTGATACTCATGAGAATTACCTCATACTTTCGTGAGATATTAGAAAATCTAGGTGGCAGTACGTGGCGGGCGTTATTTCAATGCTCCCAACTATAGTGGGTGTAGAAGTACCCTTAAGAGCGTTTACGCCTTACGACATTTCATACAAACTTTCAAGTCCTTATTTTTCGAAAGGACTGAACCGATTTTAATGAAACTTCAAACGCATAATTTCGGATAAATAGTGTTACAGCTAAATTAGACCGATTATAAATTATCTATAGATACAGAAATTAAATTACAATAACAATTATCGTTTTTAAAAGACATTTCGAAAAATTTTTTTTAGTTACTTTTTAGACCTATGTATTCTGCTTATGCGTATTAAGTTTAATTAAAATCTGTTCAGTAATTTCGGAAAATAAGGACTTGAAAGTTTGTATGAAATGCCGTAAGGTGTAAACGGTTTTAACGAAGCCAAAAGGTGCTTGTTCTCCCCGTCATTGAGATCATATTTTTATTTTAAACCTTTTAGTTATTTTTGCGTAGACTTAGTTTGATGTACAGGAGGCAATGAGGGTAACGGCTTCGTGAAGGGTCGTTTACACTCTGTATAACTACAGAAGGCATATATATTTTAAACCAACATTGAAACTTGCTAAAGGTGTATTGATACAATCACTTAACCTACTGAACTTAACTAACCGAAGTTCCTTCTGCACCTGTAATCACAAACGCCCGGATTCGATTTCGATTCGGAAAGTCGTATGTCTATCTCGCTCGCTTTCGTAATGCCAAAACAAGATAGACATACGAGTTATCGAATCGAAATCGAAACCGACTGTTTGTGAATAGGGGGCCTGGTCTATATGCATTAGCAATCAGCGTACAATGTCTCCATTGATGGAACTGTGCGGGCTCTTCTCTGTGACAAACCATTTCTGATCAATAATTGTCTCAAAAGCCTATTGTGCCAGCCTTTTGTCAAAGACTAAGTTCATTGAATGCATTATCAAAGGGCAGGTGTACATCGGAGCAGCCATTGAAGTTCTGTATCGGATTAGTGCAGCTAAGGAGTTTGTATCTTGTAACAATGGCGACACGAAGTTACAGCTCAAGTTCGTATCGAATTTAAGACTGTTGTCTGTCTTGCTGTAGTTTTATGAATGAGAAAGTTTATCGTGACTTGTATTTGGCTTGATTCTTTAGTCTTGTATTCGTTAATTGTAAGTAGGCGTTCTATTTATGTACATAAATAGTACCTATATAATAGGGGATGATCACAATTTATTTTTTCTTTGTCTGTCGGGTAGATTATTGAAAAGTATTGGACACGTATTTTTTCTTTTTTCACGTGGTCATAAAATTACGGAGATATATCGAGTTGAAATGGCGCATGACGTCACTTGTATTTTATGCCTACTTGTGACGTAGTGAGCCCCCACTCTCCAACTTCAATGAGTATTAACTAAGTGATGATTTGATATTTTGATAAAACAAAAAATACGTGTCTAATATTTTTGTATTACCTGTCTGACGGACAAAATAGAATTTCGTTTTCTTTACCCAGTATTATCCCCTATTCGTGTCCGTTTCAACCACGCGGCCACCTCATAATACTTGATGAAACTTTGCCAGGAATTAGTCCTAATTTGTTCCTATACACACCTCTTTTCGTGAATTTGTTCCAAAAAAAACCAAGGCGCTATGACCAAGAATAGTTGGCCGCTAGAACCGCCACTTGCCGTAGTCATCGCCCGTGATTACACAGAAACTATATGATGGAGATAGACGAATTATGCATCAAAAGAAAGGTCTAAATTTGTTCCATTTGTTTCAAAAATAAAAAACATCAAAAAGTAAACAAATGAAAAGTTATGCAATATTTAGTTTTCAGGTTATGAGTAGGTAGGTATCTCACCTTATATATCAAATTATTAGAAGCTAATGTGTATGGACAATTAGTCCCTAATTTGTTACAGCGAATAAACAGAAAAAAATACTAGAAAGTAGGTTCAATGATTTGTTAGAGTCGATTTTAGTTGGCCGCTCGGACGGCAATATGCCTAAAATACAATGGCGTTTATCTCGTTATTAAAAGCAGGTTTAAGCTTAGTTATAGTACTAATTGACGGGTAACGTAACCTAGTTTGGATAAACATGTAGAATATAACTGCAGCATTCATATTTTAGAAGAAATTTACAAAAAATCTGTAGTATGAAACCGTATGAGAGTAGGGTGACCATGATTACATTGGTACGAAGGCATGTTTTTAATGTTGGACTCTGTTTGAACGAATATGCGGTTCGTTTTGCGGCCATTGTCTATTGTTATTAATCCAAAAAAAAAAATAAGAAAAAAAAAATAAAAGAAAAAAATAATAATAAAGAAATAATAAGATTTTCAAAAGGAGATTTTTTCGTTTGGGAGCAGCCAAAAGCAGGCTTGCTTCAAGTCTCATGAAAAAGTAAAAATTTAACTTACCGCAGTTCATTTGGATCCCTCTGCAATACTTTTTGGTGGTGAGTTCCACATTAACAAATCCAACATATAAGTGACACAACTCATAGCTAAGCACTCTTAGACACTTCTGGATTTAGTGATAGTTGTCTCAGTAACTTAGTAGTTTGTAAATATCGGGAATTAAATACGTACGAGGTACGAGCACACAGTTAAAAATTCAGCACAGTAATGACTATATTCACAACAAAAAATAATCGTTCAAACCCCTTGTGACAAATATTTTTAACAATAGTATGGAAACAATAGAGATCCTTTTTCTGGAATCGTTCCCATCATAAAACACCTGTGAAAAGTCAATGAAACGAAAATTTAATCAGTAAATACTTTAAAGAATTAAGAACAATAGACAATGGCCGCAAAACGAACCGCATATTCGTTCAAACAGAGTCCAACATTAAAAACATGCCTTCGTACCAATGTAATCATGGTCACCCTACTCTCATACGGTTTCATACTACAGATTTTTTGTAAATTTCTTCTAAAATATGAATGCTGCAGTTATATTCTGCATGTTTATCCAAACTAGGTTATGTTACCCGTCAATTAGTACTATAACTAAGCTTAAACCTGCTTTTAATAACGAGATAAACGCCATTGTATTTTAGGCATATTGCCGTCCGAGCGGCCAACTAAAATCGACTCTAACAAATCGTTGAACCTACTTTCTAGTATTTTTTTCTGTTTATTCGCTGTAACAAATTAGGGACTAATTGTCCATACACATTAGCTTCTAATAATTTGATATATAAGGTGAGATACCTACCTACTCATAACCTGAAAACTAAATATTGCATAACTTTTCATTTATTTACTTTTTGATGTTTTTTATTTTTGAAACAAATGGAACAAATTTAGACCTTTCTTTTGATGCATAATTCGTCTATCTCCATCATATAGTTTCTGTGTAATCACGGGCGATGACTACGGCAAGTGGCGGTTCTAGCGGCCAACTATTCTTGGTCATAGCGCCTTGGTTTTTTTTGGAACAAATTCACGAAAAGAGGTGTGTATAGGAACAAATTAGGACTAATTCCTGGCAAAGTTTCATCAAGTATTATGAGGTGGCCGCGTGGTTGAAACGGACACCCCTATTCATCATGCTCCTGGACGGGAGTCCCTGACTGGTGCCAAGACTTACTTATCTTAACGTACTATTCTTAATTTATCTTAGACAAAATTATTGGACATATAAAATAATGCATAAATTGCATAATTAGGTACCGAAGAAAAACTAAAATCTTATATATATATATAAAAGAAAGTCGTGTTAGTTACTTCGCTTATAACTCAAGAACGGCTGAACCGATTTAGCTGAAAATTGGCAGGGAGGTAGTTTAGAGCCAGGAGAAGGACATAGGATACTTTTTTTTTTTTTTTTTTTTTTTTAGGTAGGTAGTAGGTAGTAGGTAGGTAGTAGGTAGGTAGGGTAGGGTAGGTAGGGTAGGGTTGGGTAGGGTAGGGTTGGGTTGGGTAGGGTAGGGTAGGGTAGGGTAGGTAGGTAGTAGGTAGGTAGGGTAGGGTAGGTAGGGTTGGGTAGGATAGGGTAGGGTTGGGTAGGGTAGGGTTGGGTTGGGTAGGGTAGGGTAGGGTAGGGTAGAGTAGGGTAGAGTAGGGTAGGGTAGGGTAGAGTAGGGTAGAGTAGGGTGGAGTAGGGTAGGTAGGTAGGGTAAAGTAGGGTAGGTAGGGTATGGTACGGTAGGGTAGGTAGGTAGGTAGTAGGTAGTAGGTAGGTAGGGTAGGGTAGGTAGGGTAGGGTTGGGTAGGGTAGGGTTGGGTTGGGTAGGGTAGGGTAGGGTAGGTAGGTAGTAGGTAGGTAGGGTTGGGTAGGGTAGGGTAGGTAGGGTTGGGTAGGGTAGGGTAGGTAGGGTTGGGTAGGGTAGGGTAGGTAGGGTTGGGTAGGGTAGGGTAGGTAGGTAGGAAAAGTGCATTGCTTTAACTTTTGACAGAACGAAGTCTGTCCGGGCAGCTAGTTACGAATAAATACTCTTTAATTGAAGTCTTCTTTGTTCTGAAAGAGCTCGTGGCTGTATAATAATAGCAGCTCGGGTTGATCTTTTGGTTTAGCCGAACTGTCAGGGTTGGCCCTTGAATGGGTGACCACCAATTATATACAGAGTTTCCCCCGTGCCTCGGAAAGCACGTTAAGCCGTTGTTCGGGGCTGTCAATCGTAGATCTTTGACAGTCGTTACACGTAGACATTGGCCCGAAAGTCTGACAACCCGTCTTACCAAGGCGTATCGTAAAAAACTTTGTACTAACTGGGTTGTCGAGGGCAGATAGGCGGTTGCTCCATGTAAAATATTGGTGTTCAGCTGCATCAGTTTAGACTGGAAGCCGACCCCTACATAGTTGGGAATGATTTGACGACTTGATGTCTTCTTTGTACTTTGTTTTTTTTTTTTAAATGTTCTAAAACCACTTTAACTTGAATTACATACAGAAGAGTTAATCGTTAAACAGTAAATACCAATTAAGTGTGACACCCATAGAGGCATTAACCCCACCCACTAAGCTGGTTATAAACTCCAACTGCAGCCATTTTCCCAATTAAGCCATTTAAAAAAAGAACAACGCAACTTGGATAAACTGTTTAAACCCTTTTGATTGCTATTGTTGTCAGAGAATGGTTTTTTAAATGTTATCTATTTGATTAATATTTAGAATTCTATTTCAGTGTCTTTTTTCAGGCTTTTTAGAGCTCGGTGTTTAAAGATATTTTAGTTTGTTCTTCAAGTTGGATCCTAGACGTCTCAGGAGCGTTGCCAGGTGATGTGGGTTTAACGTTTAACCCTTTGTTGCTTAGAGATGAGAGGGTTTATATATAAAATCGTAGCCTGTAGGTCACTGAACTCTTGTCAGCGGTGAAATTATTGTTACGTACCTGGATACTCGTACTATAGTTGACCACGAGGTAAATGGGATTCTAAAAAACTTTTAACTGGATAAAATTCAGTAGTCTACTTAACAACATAACATAACATCACGGCTGTAACCTCAGGGGTTAAGTAGAGGTGTACCTAATATTACACCCACATTTTGCCCCTTATGTTTAAGTCATCATCTGCCTAGCTTTTTTCCCAAACTATCTTGGGGTCGGCTTCCAGTTTAACCGGATGCAGCTGAGTACCAGTATTTTACATGAAGTGACTGCCTATCCGACCTCCACAACCCAGTAACTAGGTAATACGATACCCCTTGGTAAGAGTGGATGACAGACTTTTGGCTTGTGATTACTCTTAACGACTGTCAAAGATCTACAAATGACAGCCGGAACCAACGGCTTAACGTGCTTTCCGAGGCACGGAGGAAACTCGGTATGTAAATATGGTCACCCATCCACGGACCAACCTAGGCAAGCACGGCTTTACCTTAAAGATCGACCCGTGCGGCTGTTTAGCCAAGAGCTCCTCCCCGACCGTTATGTTTAAGTCCCAAGTGTTATTTACCATCAATCACGGTACAAATCCAGAGTCCGTGGCTGCTTCTGACAAATTCCTGATGGACAAACCCAATTACACATTGGCCAACCTGGGAAACGAACCCTGTATCTCATGCTCAGCAGTTGGCCTTGCGACCACTAGGCCAACGCGGCTGTGTACTTAACAAAACAGTAATAATATTATGTGAAAAGATTTATACTAACGCGCGAAATCGCGTAAAAGACACACAAAGTCTTAGATAGGTTTGGCACAAAACACGGTGTAATGGTACAAAGGGGATTATACTCAGCATAAGCTGCAAAATAAGCTGAACATAGCTTTTGAGCATACTTCGGTTCCCATTGTCCTTTATGCAAATCTACAAGAGTAGATGATAAACTATATTTTACGACGCCCCAGATGCGCATAGAAAATTGTATACGCGAGCTATAACTTTAATTTTAATGCTCACCGCATCTGTAGCTAAAATACGAACTATATAACGTACCCGTAGTTCAGTTAACATAATAAGTGTAAAGAATCCCAGTTCCTGGTCAACTTTCTACATTATATCTTGGCATTGCCTTGAAAATTGAAACGAATAGCGTAAGTTTCCAGACGAACTTAGAACTCGAATAATAAGAACCTGTGCTAAGAAAGTACCTAGTATTGTATTAAGTAAAATACCCAGCATATACTTGAAAAAGGCTTGAAACGTTCGTGTGCAATATGGAACGCAGACTAACTTCATTGACCGTTTAATTTCAGTTCTTGACTTTTATACGAACAGTTTACCAATATGGCATCCATGTTTTGTTGTTTTGAATTTTGCATATAAAGTGAGAACTTGATGAGAATTCTTGAGAAATTCTCATTTGTTAGAGTAAGTCGTAATGTCTTGGCAGATGGTCGTTTTTGACTTGGAGAAGTCGAGTCGGAATTAGCTGTTTACTGTCCGGAACATTGCAGCGTTGGGTGGAACTTATGAAGGAAAAAGGATGTACTCAAAAGTATAGCAAAATATGTCGCTCAGACGTGCTTGTATGATATGTGATTCTGGCAGCGTGGCTTCTGGAACTAATAACGCAATGGTTTCATTAGGGACTGCTCACTCTGCGGAAACAAGATTTTCATTGACCTGGATTCTGCAGCGCTCAACTAGGACACGTTTGGTTTGATTTAATTAAAAATATATTCCATCCTAAAATATTGGTATGGAATGTATTCATAGAAAATTCAATTTACTAAAATAATATGAAAACGTTTGACGTCACGTAATCGAGACCCAAATATGAAACATCAAATGGAAATTTTAATTAACTTGTGATATTCGTATTTCAAAACATACGAGGTATCATTTCCTCTTGTCACTCAGACTGTTTAAAAGATTTAAAATGTCGTGTTGTGCACCAAATTCGTTGTCGTCAACGAGAAACTCGGTTTCGGGTCGAGTGTTCTGACCGACCCAGTTGTTAGCTGCAAGCCTGCAACGTCGATATGCTGTCACAGCACACACCCAACCACTTTAAATTTACCACTAGCTGAACACAGCTACCTTATCCCAACCGTATAAAGTATAAAATGGCTTGACAAGTACTTGTGTACTTTTATATTGACGTGGTAGTACGTGTCGCGTGCTCGTTTGAACTTAATTTGACGCTTACATTGCATTTTTATTTATTTCTGTACACAGTGTTCCTTTGCTCATAAAAGTTGCAGTCGCAGTGTAGTACGACCTTATAACCTAATTTTTTATCGTTCCTACATGCAATGCTTTTAATATTTAACACCGATTTGTTCCTGTTTAGAAATAATTTCAGTTCCGTGCGAATGAATAAAAGTTGTTTTTGAACTCGAGGTTTGAGTTTTTTTTTTCCTTTGTTGTCATACAATAAAGTTGAAGTGATGCCTTGAAGCTTTTAGATACAATACATGCCTAGGAAGTTGGTATAGGTATATCAATCATTTTTCAAAAATAAATAAAGACATCATTTTTATTGTTAAACGATGTTAATGTCCAAACTTACTGGAAAGTACTTGTTCAAAACCGATACGAAGAATTTGATTGATTACAAAGAACTAAGCCGAGCAATTTTTAAAGAAACTTTAAAACTTTTATCATTACTTGGAAATTATGTTAGGTAAAATCAGGCAGCCAAGTGGCCGAACCAGACCAAAACAGGCCTTAAATACGCCTCTATCTCGAAGCCCCAAAAACGTGGCTTGGCTTAATTTAAAATCACTCAAGGGTGTCGGGAAGGCAGGGTGCACACTATCTGCGCAGATCACGATAGGCCGCGTACAGACTTGGCACGGACTTGGCTGCTTCCCAGCATTCTTGGCAGCCAAATGCGGCATCCCGTCTTACCAGATACCGCTTTACGTAGAAATATTAAAAGTAATAAGACGTAAGATTGTGTTGTTTGCTGTTATTGATCGTGTTTTGTATTTGTGGGGGTCTACCGAAGAGTGTGAAACTTCATTTAACATACCTACATACATAAACTTACGCATTCTTCCATAAAGGTAGGCAGTACCTACAGAACGTTGCTACGACCCTGTTTATACTACTTTTGCTTCGTTTATTTCATATGGTAAATATAAGGTCTAGTTCATGCAAGCAGGTTGCGAATAATTTATGCACCGCGTCAGACTATTCTGAAGAATTTCTGATAAATGGTGTTTATTTTGAAAACCCATTTTTACAAAATTTTTACGTCCTTTTTAGGGTTCCGTAGCCGAATGGCAAAAAACGGAACCCTTATAGATTCGTCATGTCTGTCTGTCTGTCTGTCAGTCCGTATGTGACAGCCACTTTTTTCCTAAACTATAAGAACTATACTGTTGAAACTTGGTAAGTAGATGTATTCTGTGAACCGCATTAAGATTTTTACACAAAAATAGAAAAGAAAACATAAATTTTGGGGTTCCCCATACTTAGAACTGAAAACCGATTTTTTTTCATCAAACCCTTACATGGGTATCTATGGATAGGTCTTTAAAAATGATATCGAGGTTTCTAGTATCATTTTTTTCTAAACTGAATAGTTTGCGCTAGAGCCACTTCCAAAGTGGTAAAATGTGTGTCCCCTCTAATTTCTAAAGTAAGAGAAGGAAAATTCTGAAAATATCTAGGATTGTATAACGTAAAAAAAACTACCAACGAAAATTGGTTTCAATAAGATATGATTTTTAGTTTTTGAGATATGGGACTTTTTCATCAAACTGCAGCAGTAACTTTGTTTTTCATAAACATACTATGAAAAACATATTTAGTTTTGCAAAGCATATTATATTGGTTGGGGCTATGGAAACCTGTGTGCGAGTAAGACTCGCACTTGGCCGGTTTTTAAACTAGATCAGGCACGTGTTTCGTATGTGACCACTCTGAGAAGAAACAGCCGAAGAGGACGAAGAAGAGGTCTCTTTTAAGGTCCAGACACAATTTGGGTTATTGGTCAAACTCACATGAGGGCTGTGAAGATTTGTGTCTGAGATGGACTTTTGTTGAAAGAACCACACAGATTTGAGTGGACCTTTCCAGTCAGTGCAACCATTGTTTTGCTCGACTCAAGGAGCTAAAGATTCCAACCTACCTATTTAATATCTTTGTTGAATTAAAAGGGTTAGCCTTTTAATTCAACAAAGATATTAAGTAGTACTGGGTAGTATAAAATGTCCTGTAAAGTGTCAAGCTACATAAAGGGTGTAAAACACCTCTTAACGAAGCCGAAAGGCACTGGTTCTCCCCGTCATTGCGATATTTTTTTTTGGGGTGCGCCAAAGTTCACCTAAATTTTCAACTCCGATAATTGGAAATCCGAAAATGTTCTTGCTAACATTTTTCATCCTAACAATCACAATTCCTAACTACTCTGTCTCTAATGTTCATAATTCCGAAGCATTCAACTTCATAATGTCAGTAGCAATAAACATCTATTATACTTTTATTTGTTTTCCTATATTTTCTCAACATAACCATCTTTTACACTATTATTCAAAGCTTATTCAAAGTCATATCTTTTTTGTTTAGATTTCTTTTTATTCATAATAATCAGTATTATATACATTGATTTTGCGTAACTTTTACGTTTTTATTTATTGCGGTGTGTACCTGGAAAGATATCCATAGGTTAGGTTAGGTTAGAACTGTGACCAACTACGCGCGAGCCGAGCGAGCGAAGCGAGCGGTGCCGCGGCAGCGGCCGGCGAGCGCTACCTCGAAATTGGTCGCAAATTTTTTCTAAGTTTTTTCTTCATAGTACCCCCAAGACGACACTCTGACCTAATCCCCACCCAAATTAAAACTATAAATATCATCTTCAACCCACATATATTTTTATTACACTTGGTAAATGTTTCTATCTGAGTATCAGTGAAAATATTATGGTAATTATGTTTAGGGATAAAAGAGTTATGATAAAAAACAGTAGGAGTTTAAATTATTTACATTAATGATATTATTAATTACAATTTTCGGAAACATGAGTGTTATGAACATCGCCGGTAGCACTACAAATAGTATGAATGAAAACGTTAGGATGAAAAATTTTAGGAAGAATGATCATTCGGATTACAAATCGTTAGGAAGAACAATTTCGGGTAAAGAACTTTAGGTGAGCCAATATGGACCCTTTTTTTTGTTCTACACCATACCTGGGAACCTTCTAATTACGGAGATATTAGGGGTCAAAGTTCCAACTATTTGACAAGTATTTTTTTAAATACAAGTTTTTAATGGAAGATTTTTATTTTAAACACCTCCACGACCCCCGTACTATTCAATCCGTCCATCAGCACAATGTTTTGAGTGCGTTACATTGAGTTCTACCACAAAACATGATTTTACACCCCCCAAAAAGTCGTTTCCCAGCAATAATTTTTGCGTAAAGTTACTTAGTTTCATGTACAGAATGCTTGGTTGACGGCTTCGTGATGAGGTGATTTACACCCCGTATATTCAGCTTCACACTTTACATAATAGTCTATTGCAGCCCAATCGTTGAAAATGATTACGCATTACCGACTTAGGCGCGGAATTTCGCATCCACTGTTTAGTCGGTACCTATGTAAATTGCTTGTATGTAAATTGTTGCTGGGCCCGTTCGAGGTGGTTATCTGTGACCCATTCACACTGCGATTCAAACGCTGAAACGAGTTGATTAAATAATGATGGGAAATCGTACGTTTCAATCAATGCGTCCCTTTTTAAAAATACTAAATAGGATTGCGTTTGGCCGTATCTCGTTTGATGTGAAGCGATGATGCGTCCTATAAAAGAATGATGACCCAGTTGGGCAATGTTAAATTTTCGAACAATGGAGTGTCATATGTAGAATCCTTAACTGGAGCAAGTGCCTATTTGACAAAAAAAAATCTTAAACAAAAAATGTTAAGCAACATGTGTCGGGCGAAACAAACACTGCATCTTCGACTGTTAAAAATATGTTGAAATCTCTATTTCTCTCTACTTTGTTGTAATCTATATCTTTATCAGACAACATGTTTAGTGTGAATTTTTCGCAAAGGCGAACGCACAGAATGTGTCTCAACTATCCCACCTCTTTAAAAGTCACAGACAAAAGTTACAAACAAAAGTTGCAAACAAAAGATTACACAAATTATTTGCAAGATTAGTGCTTCAAACATTAGAGCTGGTACAATATGCATGTAACCACGTTTACCGCCCTAAGTTCACAGATTTCGAAGTACCCATTGAAACACCAAAGTACTATACTAAGTTCTGAGAAACTTATTACCATGAAATACTAGGTACGTAAAAGTACATTAATTATGTAGGTACTTAGCTAAGTATCGAAAAGTGAATGTTGAAAGAAGGTCTGAACTTTGACTTTAGGCTTTGAACTTGAACGTTTGGTCTCGTTGATTTTGTACTTAGGTACCTCATGATCAGCCTATAATGTTCCCACCGCTGGGAAACAGACCTCCTCTCTATAAGAGAGGATTTTGTATACTTAGGTACCTAATCTAAACTAATATTATAAAGCGGTAAAATTTGCTTGTACGTTTGTATGTAGGGGTTTATCTTCAGAACGACAGATCCTATTCCGAAAATTCTTTATTTATTTATTTAATGCAACTATCGAACGGAAAGCTAAATAATCCCCAAGTGACATAGACTACATTTAAAACATTCCCGTTCGTAATTTCAGTACATAACGGGAGCGAAGCTTCGAGTAAAAGCTACAAGCGTGACGCTATCTTATATAACACTAGCTGTCCCGCGCAACTTCGTCTGCTTCACATTTTCCCCGTTTTCGCAACATTTTTCATTGCTGCTCTGTTCCTATTGGTCGTAGCGTGATAATATGTAGCCTATAGCCTTTCTCGATAAATGGGCTATAAAACACTGAAAGAATTTTTTAAATCGGACCAGTCGTTCCTGAGATTAGCGCGTTCAAGCAAACAGACAAACTCTTTAGCTTTATTATTAGTTAGCATTAGTATTATTAGTTAGTATTGTATAAATAGATTAGTTATATAATATAGTGTAGTCCTCCAGATAATATTGCACGACGAAATGGCTGTCAGTTAACGTAACTTGGCTTTGTACAGTCCATTGGCCATCACGGCTGATTATGATAGTTTAGCTGCCCTGTCCATTATCTATCTAACAGGCTAACGGCTATTAGTATTGGCTTAACAACGCAGTTAATGGTAGATGGGAAATGTTGACCTCGTTGCCAGCCTGTTGGTCTAATGTTTGCGACTGCTGAGCATAAAATCCTCCAGAGGGTTATTGGGTTTTTCCTTACTTATGCAGTAACAGCCACGGAGTCGAGATTTGTACCCGGTTGAAGGCAATAGGATCGTCCGGACTTGAACATTATTGGTGAAATGTTGGTGTACTATTAGGTTCACTGCTGCCTAACTCTTCAGGATTATAGGCGTGATGTTATGTTGATCTCTATGTTTTAAGAAGGCTAAAATTATCCCACACTCACAGCAAAATCCTACACTATTATTATAATAGTTGTGATGACAGAATCAACAAATATTTTCAAGGCCGATATAAGTACGTAATAAGTACTGAGACCTCGCTTCCAAAAAAAAAACACGTGTAGGTTAAATTATTCATAAAATTGATGGACATCTCCCGACAAGTGCCCGAAAAAACTTGCTCGTGCACAAAAATAAAAGGGACCCATTTTTACGTTGGAGAAATTTTCCCTGAAACTGAATCTTGTTTATATGAACAAGTCGCTATTGTATCCATGGAATGTTGTATAACATCTGTGTAACATTGTTGGTGTACAATAATAACTACTCACTGTATACATTGCATATAGTCAGTATTTGCTATTCTGCACCAGGGTTAAAATTAGGACAATCTCACCACACTATTCCCAATCCACTGCAACGCCTGAAAGCCAGAATCAACAGTGGCGACCAGAAAAGCGCCGAGACACTCAAATAAAGCTCGACGCAGTTCCACAGAAACAATTTAAGTGTCGTTGATCCGGCAACGAAATTAATTAGAAAAGAATAGTTGAGGAGTAGGAAAAACACCTTAAGGGACACCCAAGGGTTGCGCCATCGGAGAGAAACAGAGCGTACTGCCGGGCGGGTCGTCGATTCTGCTCCGTAAGATAGCACTCCCGATCTGTTTCGCGCTCTAGCAAGTGGTGGTTTCGAGCGTTGAAAAAAGATAGGAGTACGCAATACATTCTTTTTTTTTTCGGTTGGGAAATCTTCAAATTACTGCTCCCGCTCTGAGCGGAGCGGAAGGGAGTGTCAGACTTGACTGACTAAAACCCATCCATGTTCCTTCTTAGCCCTTTGTGTTCCAGGGCCACGGTATCTCTTCCGAACAGTCCCGCATCCCTGGCAGGCATCGGCCCTCTCGGTCAACAAATCGGATTTGCTGACATCTCCTTGAGGCGCGCGTGGAACACGAACGCGCTGTCGGCACGGCCTGTCGTCATAAGACGGACGGAATGTGAGCTAGCCGATTACTCACCGTCCACAGGCCCGCGCCTACGGTGGCCGGGGGCCACTGGTTGCCCCCCGTCGCCCGGGGCGTCTCCCGCGGCGGCTGGGACCTGAGGTTCTCTCCCTCTCACGTTCCGCCACCTCCTTCGCTAGCATCATATATATTATAGAAATTCTAGCTGCTACTGAGATATTCCTGATGGAAAACCCAAAAACACTTTTCTCGGCCGTGGAATTGAATCTAGAAGTCACAGCAGTCACACGCCGATCTGGCCTTCAATCATGGCAGTTCAAAGAAAGAAATCTAGTTGTAAAAACAATGTGTTTATTTGGTTGCAGATAATAAATTAAAAAGACGGAACTCGTATAAGATCCCTTTGTAACCCTTCTGTTTGTCTAGCTGTCAAGACCCTTTTCTCAGAAAACGGCTGGCCATTTTGAATAAAAACATTCACAGATTAAAGGCCCGATGTTTTTTAACCCTTCAATCATACACTACCACAAATAAAAACAGTGGCGCGGGTATTATTTATAATTTAAAACGCTGGAACAGCTAAATCAGACAGCTACGCGAGCATCGCATATTTCAACTCCTAAAAGTTAAAACAGATGTAACTCGTTCCAGTTTCAAATAATACCTTTCATGTTTTTTGACCTGGGAAACAATAGACAGAGTAACAAAAATAGAGTTGGTGTTTCAAAATCCTGATATTCTCGTTTCAATAAACAATATGGTGATACAATTAAGAATCGTTTGGCGCTCAAATGACGTTGACAACAAAAAAGAAAAGAGAGACACCAACATGTTATCAAGTGCTTATTTTGGAAACACTTTTGTGTGTCGTCATAAGCTGCGTGACCGCGTCGCCATGTTTTGCGCCGAGTTTTGTGGTAGATCTGCTGTCAAACGGTTGCGCGCTAATATTTTTTTCTTGAATGATGGTGAATGAATATGCGGCCATTTTGTGCGCCAGATTTTTGTAGGTAGTCACGCCAAGTCTGTAGGTTTTCCCGGTCCATAATCTTTTAAGTCAGTGACATTTTTGGAATAAAATTTTTGAATTGTATTGAATAAACAATGTGGCGGCGTCAGTTCAGACTTTGGCCATTCGCCAATAGTCCTTGTTGTTTAATTCACGTCTTCTATGCCTCTATGGTTATACAATTCTCTTCATAGTGATCGCTAGTCCCTCAATGGACGTTGGTGGTCAGCAATAGTCCATTGTGTGTAGGCCACAGGAATACCGAGTCAATAACGCTATTTTATTCAATACTACGAGGAAAATTGTATGAATGGACCCCTCCGGCCGTTTTCGAAACTGCGATTCGCAACCAGTTGCGAATTAAGAATTTTTATTCCTTGTTCGCAACCAGTTAGACGTGGTAGTTTTGGACGAGGTGTTGTATTGAAGTATTGAAATGATTTAAGAAAAATAAAGATTACCAAAAAAACTACTTCAAAGGAAATTTCCTTATCTATAGATATTTCCTTTGAAGTACTTTTATGAAACTGAATCTATCTCGAATAATCTCGATGATGTTTTTGTAAAAATCTTCAGTTTTTGCACGCTTGTTGGCTCATCTATTAATAAAAATAAACCTTTTCCAGAAATATTTGTGAAAGTCCAAATATACGAGGAAAAAATATCTAACCAATACCACCCGATAAGGAAAACTCGGAAGAAAACTGATACTTTTTATTTCCCAAGCTATTTGACAACTAGATTTAACGAAGGCTAAAAAGCTCTGGGATTATAATATTACAAACATATAGAGACAGCGGTTTTCTCTTTTAATCCAGAATTACATTCAAAAGGTGAAAAAGTACAATTAAAGCCTCATGTTCTCCCCATTAATGCGATTTTTTTTTTGTTAAAAACCATACCAGGGAGCTTGCTGTTTATGGAGATATTGGGGGTCAAATCTCCCACTTTTTCACAAGATTTTTTACATAAACATTTGTTTTGCATCCTCGTCAAAATTCAGGATGTTGTCACAAAAGACATAATCAACATAAATTACGGTACCTAGTTAATTATTAAAAAACACTGCTTTTTTTTGTTGTTTAAATTTGACAGTCTTTCAGAATAACTCCAGTGGTTTAGTTAATGAGAAATCATCGAATAATCGTTTGAGACGTTTGTAAGCGTGGTTATAAGGCGAGGATTAGAACGGCTGCGTTTAAAACACGGGTGGTTCACACTCGATTTCCGCAAATAAGAATAAAAAATTCTACCCATTTTATTATTGAATCGTGTCGAGAATTATTAGTATAGTTACCTCCTTGAATTTGACGAGGTTGAAAAACAACACCTTGTATACCTCCACGCAATGTTCTGTATGGAGTCGGACGTAAAGAATAGCACCATCGCATTATCTTCCCGTGGGTGTCGTAAGAGGCGACTAAGGACTTGCCAGAGAATGGGCAGCAGCGTTCTCTGTGCTTTTGTAACAACCGTACTGCGATCACCAATCCGCCTGCCAAGCGTGGCGATTATGGCAAAACCCCCCTTATGTCAATGTGGCGTTGGGGGAGGCCTATGTCCAGCAGTGGACGTCTTTCGGCTGAAATGATGATGATGATGATACCTCCACGACCCTCGTACTATTCAGTGCACAATGTTTTGTGTGTTTTGCTTAGAGTTACTTAGTTTGATGTACAGAATCCTTGGTTGACGGCTTCTTGAATGGTCCGTTCACACCTTCTATACCTTCTCTACAATCAAATGAAAGGTTTTATCCATTTTGAGTTATTTTTCCGATAGAAAAATCTGCAATACGTGTTTCGCTTTTTTAAACACAAATCACGAAAATTACACTACACACTACAATACAGTATCTAATAAAATTGTTTGGGTTCTTGAACATGTCAGTTTCAAGAAAATTGTCAGCACAGCAAACTTGCGAACTTTCTTCACATATTTTATTTACTTACAAACACAGTATATTCAGCACACAATACCTCACCCCATAAGGAAAAATATCAAATAAAAAAGAAAAGTGATGCTTCTTATTCTAAGAGCTCTACAGCTAAATCAGGCTCTAAGACTACGACCAAATATTTCAACCAGGAATAACATATCCAAGAGTTATGTAAAATGTATGCAGCTACCCCAATGCATGGTTACGGCTTAATGTCTTTAGTTATAGTCGTATGGCGTTGGTTTACTGTTATGGCGGTCCCCCACTTCGGGATAATCAAAGTAATTGTTTTGTTCGTTATCTGTTCTGGGGCGATAAATTGGAGGGTTGTTTTTGATGTTTAGTGAATGCAATCTGATTACGTTAATTTTGTTACTGTGATTTTGATTTAGTGTGTTAGAGGGTGGTAATAACTGTTAATAGTGGGGTGCAAGGATTTGAAAAGCTGCTTGATTGTAAAAGAAAGATTTTCTTACTATTCTCGTTGTTGTTATTGTTTATATACCTACCTATGTTCGCAGTATAAATAAAGCTGAATAGTCACATTGTAACGAGGACAGTCGGCCAAAACTGGAAACAGATCGCACAGGACAGAGACAATTAGGCATCTTTGGAGGAGGCCTACACCCAATATGGGGTTCCTAAAGATAATCCATAGAAATAAACATACTTTACATATTATGGTAAATTACTTAATGTGTAGGTAAACTAACTAATAGTAACTAAAATTAAAGAAATAAACCCGTATAGAGTATTAAAATAAGTGAATAGTTATTAATTATTAAGTTAAGTTTTCAAAGAAAAATTAGTGTATTAACTTCATTAAAATTAGTTAAGTAATGTTAAAATATTTAGTAGGAAATAAAAGGCTTTTTTTATTTTATTTTAGTCACATTGATATTAAGGGACGCACAAAATGGCCCCTCAATTCTCTTTAAAGCTCAATGACTCTTCATTACTTAGATAATCCTTGAAATTTTACAATCTGTGAATCCTATAACATAAACAGCTCAAAACCTCTTAAAAGCTTAAAATCATAAACAAGCCATGAATTTCAGGCTCCATTTAAAAAGCGCATCAAAAGTTAAGCTCGTAAATCTGCCGAAACTATCAGATAACAGCACGTGCTCTGCGAAAATGATAATTAATTACGTAGACATAAAGTTCTCCACCCCAAAAGGGCTTGTTTTAGAGCCGACGAACTAAATACGATTAAATTGAGTTTTGATTTAGCTAAAACGAGCCTCCACTTTGTAACCGTTGGCAATGGCAGGTTGTTGTACAACATAGTAAATTCTATTCAATATTTTTTTCCAATGCATTGATGCTCTGTTGACTACACTACAATACCAGCCTAGGATTCTTTCACGGTAGGGCAAAACGGCAAAGGCCTCTTCTCAAACGAGCAGAAAAAGGCACGAGCGTTGATCACCACTCTTGCTCAATGCGGGTTGCCGATTTCAGACTTAACTCACACTAGCTAACAATATCAACTTTATCTGTGTAAATTAAGTTTATTCAGGATATCTTGTACTAACGAAAAAGTCATAAAATGTTCAAGGTTGTAGCGCAGACTGAACTCTATCAGAGGATAGTAAAGTTGTTTTCGTACAACACATTTGTTTAGACATTTGAATACTAAATGGCGAACGCAGTATAACCATGTTGATTTCACTGTTATTTTAATATGTAATCAAGTTACAAATTAATTCTTATGTGAGTCGAGGTTTAGGTGTAATTAACTTTGTCGATCAATGTTTTGCTTGTGTAATTTTATGCTGAGATTTTGTTTTCATACTCAGGACGAAATTCGATGATCGCACTTGAAGATTGGAATTAAATGCGATATTGTTTTCGATTCCTCCAAAGAAAATGTTTTGTTTTATATTTACGTTAATTTCCTATTGTTAATACAGGGTGTAAGGAACAGCCCTCCGCAAACTGACAGGGTGCATTCAGCTCCTTAGTTTGAATCGGAATTTTCTCAGGATATTTTTCATTTTTTTTAATAATTTTTCGTTACTATTCTTCTTTAAGTACATAGGTACCTACCCACAATTTAAGAGAGAATAAGTACTACCGAGTTCACTTACGGTTGCCCACTTTTCACCCACAGTAACTGAGTTTTATGATTGATAGTGGTCGACCGACAGCGAGCGTGGTAGCACATATTTGATAAGACGGGCCCAAACAAGTGGCTATCACTTTCAAAGCGTTTCGTATTTCTGTGATGACTAACATTAACCTTTTCGCTAGGTTATAAAAACCCAATGGATTCTGGACTTTCGCGTCATTGTTATAGTTAATAGAATACCTTACCTAGGACCCTAGTTGCAGGATGTTAAATGTACACGGCGACATCGACACATCAAGCAATACTTTTCCAGTATAACATGGTGTCGCTCTAAATATTTCCAGTACAATGAGAGCTCCATCTATACTGGTTATGTAAAGCTTGAGTGGTACGAATATCCTATATTCGTCACAACGTACGAAGTAATATACGAAGTAATATATATATATATATATATTTCTAGTATAAAATCTACACTTCCTTCGAAATGAAATTCGTAGCTAGGCCCAAAGGTTCAAAATAGTTTGAAACTTTCCATCTGTACACGCCAGCGTAACTAAAGCGACAAACCAGTTTTCTTTTCCCCAAAGTTTTCTGATTTCGTCCGTTTCCCAGCTATAAAGTTTACAAACTGAGATGAAATAAAGTACAAGGATTATACACAACTGTGCTTACGTGTTTGTCTTGTACACCGAGCCACACAAGTTTCGATCACGTACAAAGTGCGATCGAGTACAAACTAAACGGCTTCTCGCGAGTTATACAGTTCTTCAATCTTTGAGAAGCGTGCGATAACGCGTTTAATGCTCAACATGGAAAGTTCATTTTACTTTGACGCTTTGTGGTTGCTTATTCAGTTCCCTTTTATTTAAGCGAGTTTGCGGGTAGGTAGGAAGTACTGTTGAGCTTGAAACAGTAATTTTGTAATTTAGATATGAGTGCCTTGCGTGCTAGTTTTGCGTACATGTATGGTGAACTTTGTATGTAGTGTAAGACTTATGTATATGAGGACAAACTTCTTGTGTATGAAAGATGGTATAGATAAGATGTAAGCAAGACATCTGTTACCTAGAAACGTTCAGAATACTTCAAGAAAAACTAGGGCCAAAGAAAACACAAAAGTTAGAGCCTATATTATCAGCATTCGGATATGATGTAACACCGAAAGTTGTGAAACTTTCAGCGGAGAGGCGTTGAACACCTAATGGACTGATATTTATTGTATTTCGGATTCATTGAGGCGAATAAGCCAAAATTATGGATATTTTTGTAAGATAATTTAGTTCCAAGTTCAAGTAACACGAACTTTACAAATGAACTGGAAGTTTTTCAGAAACATAAATTGTAATCTTTGTTAAATTCTTGTTTAGATTAAGGTAAATTAGTATCATTATTATCTTTGCGTTAACTAATTGGTTCTGCGGAAGCTTTTAAAGAAACCTCATTAGATACGAATATCGTTAAAAGATTCTTGAATCTTCTATCGCTTCGTGACTAAAAATGTTCTACTCTGAATTATTATATAACATACCCAAAACGAAACACTTTCAAAGCTTTGTGATACACATTTCAATGTTGTTGAAAACCGTTTCTTCTTACCTGTATTTGAGCGCCTGAAATGCCATATCGTTACATACATTACCCCGAAAATGTCCATTGCTATAAACCTTTCCGCAGATGGCTACAACTAACGACCCGAGGCGAATATTTCCATTATCACCGCGTTTTCCAGGCGGATTTGTGATCGCAGTATGGTGTTATTAATTCGCAGGTTGATACCGTCCAAAACGCCGCGTTTTACGAGACCCATGGGAGGTGATTTCGTGGACCCACAAGCGGAACTATACGCAGCCTGAAATATAATCTTCAATGGAATTAATTTCATACGCGTCGTGTTTTTACATCGTTTCTGGGGGTGCGGGCATCAATCACTCAGCCGGTAACCGCGTTACGTCACCGCTAATTGTGATCCCGTTCCTCCGAAACGAATGGTTATCGGCACTCGTCCGCGATCGATCGTTCTCGCCGCTCGCGACTCGCTTTTCTTCTCACTTTGTCAGCTTTACATTGAAGTACGAATTCCCTTGGAGCTGTCGGTAGGTGGTATAAACGCAGCGATAGGAGAGCTGCGCTGCCGGCGCGCTGTTGAAGAGCGGTAGGGTTGTGGGTGAGGGACCTACGGGAAAGTAGGTCGGGCCGGCGACTCACAACCCCCCCCCGCCCTTCCTCCCCCTCACTCCCCCGTCTCCCCCTGGTGTTGTCGCTTTCACTGCGTCCGCTCGGGATAAAGCCTAATTTTATTCCGTTGCGTTCGATCGTGTCTTTTACTTGCGGTCGGTTGTTTGATATTAATGAATCGGATGATCTAACGCTTTTGGGTCTTACTGTTTACTCGTACGTTTTCTCTAATTAGTTGTCAGTAACCTAAATATGCTCCATTTCATGCTGGTAAATATAATTTGCGTACAGACGAACGCTATTTTTGGATCATCCCCGGCCTTTTAAAATTATGATAGCGTCGACGTCTAACCTAATTAGAAGTGGCTGTATTTCATTTATGTATATGTTGCTGAACAGCAACAAAATTCATCACCGTATCTCCGTACACCATCAAACCGAGCCATTAACTACTAACAGAAACTTACAGAACCTCATTACGGGTTCGCAATTTTCGCTATAATGTTTACCTGCGGTTTCTCTGTATACCTACGCTAGTTTATTACTGCAAATAGGAGTATGCATTAACTTATATACACTATGAGCTGAAAAAATGCATCCACACTGTTTTCAATGGCCTGCTTTTTAAATGTCGCAGTTTTCTGCAGTCATGAATCACGCGTTGACAAGAGCCGTGGGAGCTAGCCTGCGTTATAAATTGGTAGTAGTCAGGTATAGTCGCATGATATATAGGTTCGTGGCTACCGTGCCTTTCTGCTGATCTAGCCATGAATTTTTTATGGCAAGAAAATCTAGCGACATTGTTCACGTTTTAAAATATCCTGTGATAGGTGCTCGTACATTTCATTCTGACGTTTTTCTATCCTTTAGTGCGCTCACATTTTTCTAAACTCCGTGCTCAAGATTGCAATGTCTAGTTAGATAGTGTGATATTGCATTGAAGAGCGCGAGAATTTCCACCGCGCAGTGTAATGACACTTTTATCAAAGGCGTTTTTTGTGCTTCAAAAGATAAATTATATAGATGTGATTAATGATGGAGGTGGAAGCCATTGGCGTCAGTACATTTTGTGTAAAATGTATCTACATGATCATAATTTTTTTTTAGATCAGCAATTGTGATCTATCAACAGTGAATAAGTGAATAATTTTTCGGTTTTAAAATTGGTATTTATGAACGGATTTTCGGATGATAAAGTTAATGAGATATGAAATTAAGACTTAAAATTTATGATAAATCTACCATGAAAAGTCATAAGGATTGGTGACGCAATTATGAGCCTCAATATGCAAAACTGGACTTAATCAATCAATCAATTGAGCTTATCGCTGTCCAAATTTGGTCGCAGGCTGGTCCTGAAATAGGGTGCTTAATGCGTACTAGCCCAGTGGTTATGAAGCTTTATATTTGTTTGCATAATAACTGGATTTTAGCTACTTTGGCTATAGGGTAAGCAATACTATCCAATGTGTCAATAATAGTTATAATCGTTTTACTATCAAAAACTGAGGCCCATAGATAAAATACACAAAATAATCTTAAACAATAATAAATAATATAAAAAAAAAACAAACTATACACGGAACTTCTGAAGGCGGGTGGAAAACCTGTTTGATTCCGTCATACTCGAGGGCAAAACGCTACAGGCATGGTGCAGGGGTGTGGTGGTACTCTTCTTCAAAAAGGGCGACAATGCCCGGTTGAAGAACTATAGGCCCATCTCACTTCTAAGCCATGTCTACAAGCTGTTTTCAAGAGTCATCACGAATCGTCTCGCGCGCAGGTGTGACGATTTTCAGCCTCCCGAACAAATCGGATTCCGGAAAGGCTTTAGCACCGTAGACCACTTACATACGCTGCGACAGGTTATACAGAAGACCGAAGAGTACAACCTGTCTCTCTGTTTGGAGTTTGTGGACTACGAGAAAGCCTTCGATTCGATCGAGACTTGTACTGCAGTCTCTCCAACGGCGCCAAATTGATTATCGGTACATCGAGGTGTTGAAGTGTTTGTACAAAAACGCCACCATGTCAGTCCGACTTCAGGACCAGACCTCAGAACCTATCCTTCTGCAGCGAGGTGTGAGACAGGGAGATGTTATATCTCCGAAACTGTTCACCGCTGCACTGGAAGATGTCTTCAAGTTTCTGAACTGGAGAAGGCTAGGCATCAACGTCAATGGCGAGTACATCTCTCACCTTCGATTTGCCGACGATATAGTGGTCATGGCTGAGACCATGGAGGACCTCAGTACAATGCTCGATGACCTCAGTAGAGCTTCCGAAAGAGTGGGTCTTAAATTAAAATTAAATTAAATTTCATTTATTTCAGGCAAGCACAACCCATATACAGAAAAAAAAAAAAACATAGCCATACAATTAAATTACAATTAAATACAATAAATTCATTATAAGAGTTAAATCTAAATAAATTATATAAAATAAATAATAAAATTCAAATTACAATAATCAAATTAAATTCAATTACAAAAAACATTACAAATATAATAATAAAATTACAAATTTCGCTCCAGCATTGGCGGACCTACATGTCTGCTGGAACAATGCCGGATGAAAGGGCAGTCCAGCCTTTCCCCAATCATCGTCAAAACGGTGTTGGAGCTGGCCCGTACTCTGCGCACCAGAGAAGCGGCTCGCTTACGCATCGTCGCGTGAAAGCAGTCGGTGTGCGCTTCTGCGAACATACCCGACGCGCTGCAGTATCGGGGTAACCCCATCACCGCCCTGAACGCATTATTGTATTGGACGCGGAGGGCGCTGTAGTCTCTTTTAGTGTAGTGCGCCCACAAACTACACGAGTATAGCGAGGTACAGTACGCTCTAAAGAGCGTAACTTTAACCCCGACTGAGCACCGCGCAAATCTGCGTGCGACCATATTCGCTCTAACAGACAACGCCCTCCGCTCCCTTTCCATGTCTGCGTGATCCTTGAGGTCGACAGTTAAAATATGCCCCAGGTATTTAAACTGACTTACCCTTTCCAGAGGAACACCATACAGCTTGACAGGTGGTATGCTCCCAGGACATTTGGCACTGGCGGTCTCAAAGATCATACACTGGCTCTTCTTAACGTTATACAATAAACCGTGACCACAAGCATATTCCTCGCATATCTGTAACAGCTTCCTCAAGCCGCAGACCGAAGCGCTCATCAGCACCATGTCGTCAGCATAACTTAGATTATTGACACAAGTACCGTCAATGTGACAACCGACATGCTGACTGCTAAGCGCCACGATCAGCCCGTTCACATATAAATTAAACAGGGTAGGAGATGTTAAGCCACCCTGCCTGACTCCGCATTCGAGCTGATACGCATCCGACATTGCCCCCGCCCACCTAACACTATTAGACTGGTGCAAATACCAGTACTGGAACATCCTGATGAGCTCCGGCGGCAAATTTATGCTCTTCAGCTTGCTCCACAGCAGGTCATACGCTACAAGGTCAAACGCCTTCGACAAATCAAGGAAGCACGCGTATATGGGTGTCTTCCGATCTGTGTAGTATTTGACGGTATGCTTAAGGCACAATATAGCACTTTCAGTGGACAGCCGGGGACGAAACCCGAACTGGTTATCGTGCAGAGTTACCGACTTATTTAATTGTGCGTTAAGCAAACCGTCAAACACTTTAGCAGTTACAGTGGCAAGAGAAATAGGCCTGTAGTTACTCTTATCCGTAAGGTCACCCGTTTTATTCTTCACTACAGGCACTACCACTGTTTTCATAAAGTCGGCTGGCAGATAGGAATGGCTCACGCACAGGGTGTACAACATAGCCAAGACCCTAGCAATGTGTGGTCCGGCGTGCTGGAAGTGCTCAATGCTGAGCCCATCATGACCTGGGGATTTACCTCTCGAGATAAGCCTTATGGCTTTAGATATGTCCTTCGCCTGGAAAGCAGTCCCCGTCCGACTGTTTACGTCAGCATTGAGCACCTCCGTCGCTGTACCCAATGGAGACTTCACCGTGAAATGGTTCTTAAAAAGATTCGCTATCTCCTTCGGGTCATTCACACCATCGATGCTCACAGGAAGGCCGGGGCGTAAGTTTTCCGTTTTGGTGCCCTTCCAGAAACCGCGGAAATCCCCTTTGCTATGTTTCACAGCTAGAGCGTCCATTCTTATTTGGTCCTGATGATTTTGGCACCATTTTAATCGGGACTTGAACACTCTTCTGCTATCGCACATTTCTTTATATAGAAATCCTGACTTAGGCCTACCACATAACACCCAATCGAGGAACTTAGATTTGGCCACCCTGTGAGCCTCGCTGACATGTTTGTTCCACCCGGCTATGCGTGAGCCGCCCCCGCTTTTCCCCGTGCTTCCCCGACTCGCCACAGCAGCGTCGCGGAGAGCAGTCACAATGTCGGAGTAAAGCGTATCCAGAACAAGCCTGTGGCCATGGTCACTACAAAAATAATCAGCACAGCTTACACACTCAGGAGGGAAGTCAATTACTTTAAGTCGCTTATGACACTCTTTGGCATACATAGAAACTTGTTCCTCAGTTTTCATACCCCACAAAACCACCCCCTTAAAATGAACATGGACAAAACCAAGGTCATGTTGAATGCCCATGTAATACCCACTCCTATCAAGATCGGAGACTCTACTATCGAAGTTGTAGACGATTATGTTTACCTGGGACAAACGGTCCAGTTGGGTAGGTCTAACTTTGAGAAAGAGGTCAATCGTCGAATCCGACTCGGCTGGGCAGCGTTCGGGAAGCTGCGTGGTATCTTCTCGTCCAACTTACCGCAGTGTCTCAAGACGAAAGTCTATGACCAGTGTGTGTTGCCAGTGATTACATACGGGACCGAAACGTGGTCGCTCACAATGGGCCTCATCAGAAGGCTTAAAGTCACCCAAAGGGCAATGGAGAGGGCTATGCTCGGAGTTTCCTTGCGTGATCGAATCAGAAATGAGGACATCCGCAAGAGAACCAAGGTTACCGACGTAGCCGGAAGAATTGCCAAGCTTAAGTGCCAATCGGCAGGGCACATTGCTCGCAGAACGGATGGCCGATGGGGCCGAAAAGTTCTGGAATGGCGACCGCGAACCGGAAGACGATGCGTTGGAAGGCCTCCCACTAGGTGGACCGATGACCTGGTGAAGGTTGCGGGGATCCGCTGGATGCAAGACGCACGGGACCGGTCAATGTGGCGTCACTTGGGGGAGGCCTATGTTCAGCAGTGGACGTCTTTCGGCTGAAATGATGATGATGATGATGAACTATACACGTAACGTTGTCGGCGTCGCGTGTTTCTCTCCACGGTGTCTAGTAACCGCCCTCGGAAACGTCGATATACCTTTCGGCCTAAAGTTCTCTTTCAAAAAGGTCTGTAGATGGTAGGTTGGAACACGTACCACGAACGATTAAATTTGATGTTGTGGCGCGATTTCAATGATGCTAGGCTTTTAGTTTAATTACTAGATGACGCTCACTTTTAGTTGCTCTACTAGATGACGCTCACTTTTAGTTTCACTACTAGATGACACTCACTTTCCTTCCTAATCAATACAAGCTGAGTCAAAAATCAAAATCAAAGCCATTTCTTTCAAGTAGGCCGTTACAGTCATTTTTGAATACTCGAACAACAATAAAAATTAAGCTCCAGTCCCAGTCACAAGACATAATAACTGTGCAAGTACTGTGGTTGCTCATCTCAATGGAGAAGAATGGGCAAGAAACTCCATGGAAACTCCTTTAAATAAGAATCTTGTTGCAAAAACCTTGGTTACGTCATTCATATTGAGATGGTACATTATGTGAGAACGATGTAGCAAGACATGCACGTTAAAAGTCTCCATAGTAAAATAAAAAAAATAAACAATTCAAAAATAAAATAATTAGTCCGAAATAAGCCGTGGCAACTAAGAAATGACCAGGCACAACTAATAGCACCCGTTAACGAATATGACGCATGGATCAGCCATCATTCAACTCAACCATTTTGAAGGGAACTAAATGACCCGACACATGCACCACCATCAGCGTGACATTTGAGTGTGCATGACATACTCTCAACCGCCAGGGTACATTTAATTCAATTAAAGACGTAGGTAGGTTTCCAGTAAATGATAGCGTGTACATAGGACTCACACAATATGGGCTATGCGATTATATAATACTAAATAAATTGAATTTATAAAATGCAAAGATGTTGTACGTCTTCATCAGCTTCAACAACAATTTATGCGCCTCTGTCCTAGTAGAGTGAAGTGACAACTAGTTAGTGACCTTTGTATCAAACACATTTTTCGAAGAGGTGTTCTGTAGTTTGTGCTTACTCCTTACATAGTTTTCGAGATTTAAGTTTGGCATAATTTTACTTAGTGTTTTTTATAATCATCTTATTTAATAAATTTTGGATACAATCATATTTGGCAAGTCAATGACCTTGGTTACTTCCATTCAAGCCCAAATTTTATTGATGACTGACGCCAACTCATTTGACACTTTTTACGAGTGGATTTTTATCGTTATACTTTACTTACAGCGTGATTATTTTCTACCCTATTACAGGGCAAGCGAAGTTATGGGTTTTACTTCTCACTTTATGGTTTACGGAATCAAAAGTAAGATTTCGATAAAGATCTCTCGTTTTCCCGTTGGGTTAATGTGAATCAAAAGTTATGATCTTATGGAAAGTGAAAATGGGGAGAATAATTTTACATTTGATTTGTTGAAAAAGATAAAATATTCCCATAACTGGCGAAATGTGGAGATGCTATAAGTGCACACACATGAAGCTATACATTTCCAGGATAACGTGCCCTCGCTTTGTATAGACTTTCAATACAACGAGAGATCCGCATACACTGTTATTGTTTACTTAGCTTGATTGGTCGCTGTGCGTACACTTTGCGTAACTCTTTGGGGCAACTGGCGATACGTAATGTAGAAAAAAACGTTGAGAGTTTTTGTATTCTCCAGCCACACAGCTTTTGTTAATTTAATTAAGGAGCCAAATAGAGCAGAGCAGCAGTGGCACAGTGGTGGTAGCCCCGACTTACGAGCAGTAAGTCGTAGGTTCGAACCCAGGTAGGCGCATTACTTTGTGTAATTTATGAGATTCCCAATGAGAGTTCTCATTGAGAAGAGGCTTGTGTCCCAGCAGTGGGAACATTATAGGCTGATGATGATGACATAGAACCCTGAATCTAATATTACAGAGGGCTTAAAAAAAGATGGTCTGATTCGAAGAAATAATATTCATCTGTCCAAAGCGTGTATGTACAAAGCGATTTTTGTCGACTAAGTATTGTCGCATCGTTAAAAATGAAATGTGTTTCCTTTAACATGGTTGCAAAGTGCTATTAAATTTATACGAGAGAGTGTTTCGATGGTCCATATAGCTTTGTAACGACTTCCTTTGATGCTTGATACTTGAGTACTATAAGTTTGTAATATTACATTATGTTGTCAAAATTTCAGACGTTACACTGTATGCCGTGCCAAAATTTTGAATGGACGACTCTCTGGCCCGCCCTTTATTGGCCAAGCGCCCTTTTATCTCGCAATAATAACCAATTTTTTCGTCTAGACTAAAATAATGTATTTAAAATAAAGCAAAACTACGAACATTCCTAAAGCTTGGAGGAAACTGGAAATAACAGACCATCAAACGGCAGAAGTAAGAAGGAAAATACCATTAATTTTTGACAGAATTAATAAAAACGCCGTACGTGAAATTTCCCGAGTCTACTTTATCAATTTTATTTATGCTACACTTGATATATAATTTTACTGGATTTAAAAAGAAGCGGAGAGTGTTCTGCCTTCCCGCGGCGTGACATGGGGTATAAATCGTGCGCTGTTTCCTCCCTCCCGCGCAGCGCCCGCCATTTTAAATAGGCGTCATTCAACTCATTTGACATGTAATTATTTTCATTTCACAGCTCGGTTTCCGAACGTGACCCGCCCGCGGTCGCTTCAACGACATTTTTGTCACTGGCAAACCTAATTTATGTTTTGTTCTTTTAATTAATACGATTTTTCTTGCCTGCCAGCGGTCTTCTAGATCTTTTTATAGCTTTCATTTGTTAGGTTGGATGTCGTTAAGATACTGTTGTATAAAGCCGGAAGGCTCTTTTGTTCTACTTATCAGTACAACGGGACTAGGTTAATTACATCGTATTTATTGATGGGGGCATAAATACGTTTGAGGACAGGAGGTGTATATGGACACGCCCATGTTAAAACAGTGTATTGGAACTTATTAGGCACCTGCTCATGATTTTGTTAGTAAGTTATGATTACAGATACCTTCTTTCATATTTAAGAGACTATAAATCGCTGCTAGGAATCCTTTTAACATTTTACAGTCGACGTATGCTTCAGTCAGATTTCCTTCAAGTTTACGACATCTAGACTTATTCAACGCGTTGAGAAATCGATACGTATTTTATAGCTAGTCTTATCTTATAACTCAAGGGAATGGCATTTTTAAGGCTGAGAACATGATTATTTTAAGCGCAAGCGATGTAAGCGCTTGAAAATAGAACTTATTATTACGTCGCGGTTTTAAAATGGCGGCGGTGTGTGTGTGTGTTGTTTAACGGGTTTTAGGATGTTACGGATAATACTACGTGTGAAATAGTGATAATTATATAAATGACTATTTTTTCGACTCCAAGACACGATTTTCTGAATACTGCGAATCTACTGTCTGGATACTGCCGACTAAAAGCAAAATTTTTGTTAACAACTACTTTCCCTTGCTTATGGACTTTTTTGAAACAAAGAAAAGTTTTTATGTCTCACTTCCATACTCGTATAATGCATCAAACTAGACATAGGTACACATTTTTAAGACTTAATGCGTAAGTAAAGGACCTACATCATAAAAATACACATCAGAAACGTTTTACACCTTTTCTAAATGTCACGTAGGCACCTGATTGTGCCTAAGTGACCTCATTGATGCCTAAAAGTGCCTCGTTTGCTGTTTCCACCTCATTTGTTGACTTCAATGTCTTCAATGACTTATACCTCACTACCTGCTCTATCGTCCTGAACAGTTCATTCCATTTTTTTTGTGTGGGTGTATCACCAGATTGATGGTCAAAGAAAAGTTTGGGAGAATATCTGGAGTTAAGATGGCCAGTATTGTGAGCAATGACTGGTGGTCTTCGCAATTCTTTGTTAGCTGAATCTTATAGTGGATATTAGTTATTACATAACATAACATCAGGTAGACTGGTAGAAAATGACAATTATCGAACTACACGCGGGCAATGCTGCGGGCATCAGCTAGTTATGAATATAAACCTACCAAGCCGCGACGATGATAATCTGGAGTAAAGTAAACTATAAAATACATCAGCCGCTGATGGCTTGGTTGGCAGTAAAGCATAGAATTTATCAACCGTTTTTCCTTCCGCAGTCGTAAAAAAAGACTTAAGGAAAGGGTTACGGCTACACTATTTACTACATAGTGCGTTTACTAACTCTTAGTCGAATGCCTCTTTAAGCGTTTTCACGATCTTAGATCGGCGGGGGAAGAATTTGTTTTAAAATGTGGTTTGGATTGGGGTAAATGACCTCTCAAATGTCCTTTCTTTACGATATATTGATTCTTCTTTTGATTGCCCATTTGAAAATAACCTACTTTAACTGAAGTTATCAAAGAATTTAGATAAGTTATTTTAATGATTATGTTTATAATTATTTTTGCGTTATCGTAGTCGATGTCCATCCCGCATGACGAGAACCTCGTGTAGGCTGAGAAAGAGAAACAAATAAAATATCACGACTTGGCACACGAGGTTGTCAGCATGTGTTAACTGAACTCGGCTTTCATTGTGCCGATTGTCGTTACGGCCAATGGCCTGATGGCTAAAAGCCTTGACGAACATCTGTCGAAGCTCTCACTTGGCGGTTGGGTCAAGGGCCTGATTCAGAAGGCAGTAGGTACTTCTCGATACGGCCCGCATTGTGAAGAGGTTCCTGTTTCTGCAGCTCTAACCACCGGTAGCTTGGACCCTGCTCCCGACACCGACGGAAACCTGTTTTTTTTACCTTTTTTGTGAAGTATTTAAAAATGTTTTAAATAAGATGTATAAACGAATATTTTGTTCTTGTTTCTGAAGTAGCGTGGGATCACAAAAATAGCGGAGCATTGAATTATGATAGAAATAATATTCCTCGTTATGTGAGTGCGAAAAAGAAGTCACTCAGATTGTCAGCCATATTGAATAATTCATGATAGTCACATGGCGAAACACACACACTTACACTTTTTGCTTCTGTTATTAAGTGGTATTTTACATTCAAAAATGTATTTTCTAAAATTGGAACGCAAATGACCAAGTCTTTATCGCTCATCATCTTCACATAGTATACAGTAGTACAGTTGCTCGTAGACGCTATTCGCTTTTATGGTGGCTGTGCACTCTCGCTCAGACATTCCGAGGCTGGCCAAGTACGAGGGATTATATTGGAGCGCTCGTTTCTTTTCCTCGCTTGGCTACAATACTCTCGCACTCACCCTGCCACGGCGAGACTGTCCAGCCACCGTTACGATATGGACACAAAGCTCCTCTGACCGACTCAAACCTATCGGTAAGTGTGCTAATTAACAAAGAAGATAAGACAGAGCAATTAATTAATAATAATGTATAAAACGCTACTCCCAAGTTAAGGTCCTAATTACATCTTCATTGATCATGTTCAACAAAAGCCTAGCCCTAACATCTCCTAAATACCGTCCGAGCAAAAGCTACGAGTACTTCTAGGTCATCGTGTAGCAAAAAATATACTCAGAAATTCAATGAACAATGTATTACGGTAATGGTGGTTAAACGAGGGTGCGAGGGGAACAAACTAGGACAGTTTTTGTGCACTTTCTAACTGTACCAACTACAGTCCGTATTACGAGTTTTGTGACAAAGGTATGCGGGATAATGTCGATGTGAGCGAGTTTTTGGTGAGTTTGTTGTGGAATGTTACAATTGCTGCAGCATGGACAAAAGAATACTCATGGAACTTACAATTTAAGTGTTAAAAGGATCTTTTGGAGCTAAAATGACTGTCTGTTGGTAATTTGGGAAAAACAAGATGGCGGCGGCAGCCGCTCGCCACGCGTCGGTAGATCCTTGTACACACGGCCACCAAATCAAGCAAAATAATTCCAGTTTATGCGAATCTCTCATTGTACGGGAAATTTATGAAAAGCGCGGCTATGTTATACTGGAAATATATAGCTTGATGTGTCGCCGTGTGGACATTTCGTGTGTAATGTTTAGTAACCAAATTTTCTTGCTCAAATGCTCGAAAACTCGATACAGGCTCAACTTGCCTATTTAAGTTTCAAAAATATCTAGAAATACATTTTTAAAAGTAAGTAATATACCACCAAACAACAGCAGCAAACAATAAAACATGACGTGTAAATCAGGTATTTGTTTCGACGTGTGACTGTCACAAATATTCAATATGGCTGACAAACTGTCACTCATTTTCGCACGAAAAAAAAAGGCATTTTAAGTTTTTGTCACTGTTATGTTTATCCCGCATTCCGCAAGATACAGTAAAAATTACGATTTTCATGGTTTTATGACTTTTCCACATAATTCCTTCCATGATTTTCGGTTTTTAAGGGATTCTTGAGTTATCCAATAGATATCCCGTGGGGTGTGTCAAAACACGTATTTTTCTTTTTCAGATTACCTACGTTGATATGAACGACATAAACTCAACGTTATCTTAAAGATTGATATCTATACTTCTATACTAATATTATAAAGCTGAAGAGTTTGTTTGTTTGTTTGCTTGAACGCGCTAATCTCAGGAACTACTGATCCGATTTGATAAATTCTGTCAGTGTTACATAGCCCATTTATCGTGGAAGGCTATAGGCTATATATCATCACGCTTCAACCAATAGGAGCGGAGCAGCAATGAAAAATGTTGCGAAAACGGAGAAACTGTGACGCAGACGAAGTTGCGCGGGACAGCTAGTTTTAGTATAAAACCTGCCCACTGTATTTGCATTTTATAGTTTTATTTGAGTGATGTAATGAAATGATGTTTATTTTTGCAAATAGGTTTTTACAAACACTTTTATACGTCACCTTTTTAGGGTTCCGTAGCCAAATGGCAAAAAACGGAACCCTAATAGATTCGTCATGTCTGTCTGTCTGTCTGTCTGTCTGTCTGTCCGTCCGTCCGTATGTCACAGCCACTTTTTTCCGAAACTATAAGAACTATATTGTTGAAACTTGGTAAGTAGATGTATTCTCTGAACCGCATTCAGATTTTCACACAAAAATAGAAAAAAAAACATAAATTTTGGGGTTCCCCATACATAGAACTGAAAACCAAAATTTTTTTTTTAATCATTCCCCTACGAGTGGGGTATCTATGGATAGGTCTTCAAAAATGATATTGAGGTTTCTAATATCAATTTTTTCTAAACTGAAAAGTTTGCGCTAGAGCGACTTCCAAAGTGGTAAAATGTGTGTCCCCCCTCCTCTAATTTCTAAAGTAAGAAGAGGAAAATTCTGAAAATATTTAGGATTGTAGAACGTAAAAAAAAATATCAACGAAAATTGGTTTCAATAAGATATGATGTTTAGTTTTTGAGATATGGGACTTTTTCATCAAACTGCAGCAGTAACTTTGTTTTTCATTAACATACTATGAAAAACCAATTTAGTTTTGCGGTTGAGTGGAAGTTTACCAACTAATACTACTAACTAATGAATGACAGTTCAAAATATTGTTTGGGGCTATGGAACCCTGTGTGCGAGTAAGACTCGCACTTGGCAGGTTTTTTACACTAGATGAGGCCGGTGTTTCGTACCTGACTACTCTGAGAAGAAACACCTGAAACAAACAAACTCAGAGGTCACTGTCTGTTTTAAAGTCCAGACATTGTTCAAGTCATATGAGGACCATGCAGATTAGCGTTTGAGATGGTATTTTGAAGAAAGAACCAAACAGATTTATTTTGTAGAGGTGTATAGATAAGTCCAGCCAGAGGAGCTCGTGGCTAACTAATAACAGCCGCACGGGTCGATCTTTAAGGTTAAGCCGTGCTTGCCGAGGTCGGTTCGTGGATTGGTGATCATAATTACATACCGAGTTTCCTCTGTGCCTCGGAAAGCACGCTAAGCCGTTGGTCCCGGCTGTCATTTGTAGATCTTTGACAGTCGTTACGAGTAGTCAGAAGCCGAAAGTCTGACATCCAGTCTTACCATGGGGTATCGTATTACCCATGGGTTGTGGAGGTCAGATAGGCAGTCGCTTCATGTAAAATAGTGGTACTCAGCTGCATCCGGTTAGACTGGAAGCCGACCCCAAGATAGTTTGGGAAAAGGCTAGGCAGATGATGATGTATAGATAAGTCCATGTTTCCTTCACAGAGAATTTCGTAGAGTCACTGATATATTCGCCTTTTTTTATTTTGAAGAATTTAGTTATATTTTGTTTATATTTACCTGTGACTTGTTGCCACCGTAAAAATAGACAAGGACAACCTACTTTCCGTCCATGTTCTACCTTTTTTCGTAGAATTTACTTTGAATTTACTTTGTCACATATTTGCTGAAATTCTCGTTATATCTCATGACGTTGCTTCAGCAAAATACACAGCTGTTTTTTGAAACGTGATATTTTCAAAGTAACTCATTAGGTATTGGGATAATTTGTAAAGATGTATGTTAATGAATGCATTCATATTGAACTATATTCATCTGATTCTCATCTTTAACGTGTATGACAAGATGTATTCATGAACGACGAAGCTAAAGGAGGATGAAAGGATCTTACTGACGTTCTGTAGTGTCTATCTATCCCTATGGGAAAAAGGCGTGATATGAAGTAAAATAAGCATTGAAAAAAAAAGATATAATCATCATTCTCTTGCCCTTATCCCAATTTATTTGGGGTCGGCGCAGCATGTCTTCTTCTTCCATACTTCTCTGTTACTTGTCATCTCATACCTCCTTTCTTGCCATATCATCCTTCACACAGTCCATCCATCGTTTCTTTGGTCTACCTCTACCCTTATACCCATCCACATTCATACTCAGAACTTTTCTCACGACATTTTCCTCTGCAAACAAATAGTTAAGGTATAGCTGTCCATGTCATATGTATGGTCTGTATGGTGTCATACGTAAAGAATAGCACCAACCCATATCTTCCCGTGGGTGTCGTAAGAAGCGACAAAGGGACTTGCCAGAGAATGGGCAGCAGCGTCCCCTGTGCTTTTGTAACACCCGTACTGCGATCGCCAACCCGCCTGCTGAACGAGGCGGTTATGGTAAAACCCCCCCTTCTTGGGGGAGGCCTATGTCCAGCAGTGGACATCTTTTGGCTGAAATGATGATGATATCTATGTGATTATGTGAAATATCGTTTAGAAAAAATGTAGTGGAATAAAAGGCTGTTTTATTTGTTATTTTATTTTACGAATTGAATACAATAACAGTACTTATCTACTTACGTAGCATTTCTTTTAGCCCTTCGTTTTAGAATTGAAACAAAAAGTTACTCTTGATGAATTACAAAAAACGACCTCTGACGGTCAAATCTCCGAAGACTTTTAACGAAGTCACATCCGCCCCTGATTATTAAAATCACAGGTTTTTATAAAATTTTCATTTCTGGCCGCTCCTAATGGAAATGACCTAGTTTTGCCTTCTATAAATTACAAAAATATTTTATTAAAAGTTCACTTCTGAAAGGAAGTGAGTTTGTTAGAATAACTTCAAGAATTGCTTTTAAAAAGAGACTTTTTAACCTTTTATGCATCTGCTTACAAGAACTTCAACCTCTTGCAATGTTTGCAATCAATCAATCTTAGTCACAGTTTTCTGTACTCGAGTCTTGCGTCGTTTGGGTTGGTTTTATCGGTCTGTTTAAATAGCTACATCTAGCTGCATGACGATTCCAGCATGCACAACTTAAGAGCGTTTACGCCTTACGACATTTTATACAAACTTTCAAGTCCGTATTATCCGAAATGACTGAACCGATTTTAAAGAAACTTACGTGCGCATAAGCAGGATACATAGGTCTAAAATCTTATTAAAAATTTAAATTAGACCGATTATAAATTATCTATACAAACACACATTTTTTCCAAAGACATTTCGATAAAGTTTTTTAGTATCTTTTTAGACCTATGTATCCTGCATATGCGTAATAATTTTCAATAAAATCGCTTCAGTCATTTCGGAAAATAAGGACTTTAAAGTTTGTATGAAATGCCGTAAGGTGTAAACGCTGGACTAAATAAGTCTTTAAGTCGAGGTAAACACTGTGCTTTTCATTACGAATAAAAGGAAAGTAAAAATAAAAACATGAATTAGCTAAAGAAAAAATTAGTACATTTTATTTCGGATTGCCGCTTTCCTACCTATTTTGTTTTTTTTTTCTGATGCCAGCCTATTCAGCCATTATTTTTCATTTTCATCATTGAAAAAATGGTAAATATTTTGCCCAACACTATGTTATTTTAAAGAAATTGTTGAAACTAAATTATAATAAAGTTATTTAAAAAATATATATTCTTTAATTAATAATTAACTTTAATTTATTTTTCTATTTTATCATCATGGCTGCATAGAAAGTTAGAACATGGTTCAATAAAAATTTCAAAATAGAACTAGTTTTTTTATAATTTGACATCTGTCAGTTGAAAGCGATTCTCGCTAGGGATGAAAAGTATTACTTTCATCCCGCTTCTCAGGCAACTTCAGACCTGCTTTCAGAGAATGAGTAATAAAAAATTATAATATTTCGTTGCCAATTTGACTAGTTATTTTTGTACTGACTGATATATAGATAGATAAATCATTTATTCAGTGCACACAAAAGACATAGCACAACACACAGAAGCACAATTAAATGACACAGATTACATTAATATATCTATAGAAAAACAAGGTGCCAATCATCATCATCATCATCAGCTTATAATGTTCCCTCTATTGACTGCGATAACAAACAGTTGGGAATTGCAAGTAGATTGCGACGTTGTTCACTTTGTCCCGTCTATCGTAAGTAAGAAGTATATTTACATGTTACTACTTTGACTACAACCCAAACTAAACATTTCCAAATTCTATGCAGCGAAAGCACCGAAAAGGACGCAAATCGCTGACTAAGTTATCGGATACCGATGATCGTGTAATCCGCTTTCAAATCGATTCCACCGTTACCGTGCAGTATTTACTAACACAACGGCTCTTGGAATGGTTGTCGAAGCAACAGCTGACTGCGTAAGCAAACTTTTACGGGAATTTAAACTCTAAGACATACCTACTGTTAAATAGATAATGTTGACCTTTAAATATTGTGGGTGTGAGATGTACTGGTATTTGGCGAGCAATTTAAATAATTTGTTGTCTAAACTTATAATAATATTATAAAGAGGAAAGATTTGATTGTTTGTTTGTTTGTTTGCATTGAATAGGCTTCGAAACTACAGGTCCAATTTGAAAAATTCTTTTAGTGTTAGATATATAGCCCATTTATCGAGGAAGGCTATAGGCTATATATCATCACGCTACGACAAATAGGAGTGGAGCAGCAATGAAAAATGTTGCGAAAACGGGGATCATGTGACGCAAACGAAGTTGCTCTGGACAGCTAGTGTTTTTATAAACATTCTCGGGTGGAGGTTTTAAAGTATCCCAAAGGAATTTACTATAAAGAAAAAAATAGATATACCATAACCTAGGTTATGATCTTCCAGTGTGCCAAACTTCATCAATATCCGTTCAGCCGCTAAGCAGTTAAAGGCGACAGAACCATAGAGTTACGTTCCCATATATATTATCCGTTTTGTTCTGTATGGTGTCGGACGTAAAGAATAGCACCATCCCATATCTTCCTATGGGTGTCGTAAGAGACAACTAAGGGATTTGCCAGAGAATGGGCAGCAGCGTTCTCAGTGCTTTTGAAACAACCGTACTGCGATCGCCAACCAGCCTGCCAAGCGTGGCGATTATGGGGCAAAACCCCCCAAAATGTCAATGTTTTGACACTTGGGGGAGGCCTATGTCCAGCAGTGGACGTCTTTTGGGCTGAAATGGTGATGATGATGTAATTTTACTTTAAATATTATTCTAAAGGGTTCAAATATGAAATAAGGATGATTAAAAAAAGAGGAATTCTGTTCGAGTAGTCTCAAACCGAAACTGTAAATAGAGCAACATTTTACTCTTTTCGAGTCAATTTCCAGTCTAAAAATACAAACATGCCAATGAGGTTATTAAAATTCTAGTCAAACCTTCCACATAAATAATTCCCTTTGAAAATATTTTAGGGGAACTATTATTGGAGTTTTGAGGTAATAGCTGAAAGGGTCTTCATTAACACATTCTTAAACAACATTGTTGGAATGTTTTCAGAGCAAATTAATTTATTCAGGGTCTACGAAAATGTTTGTGTTAGTAATATATTTAGTCTGGACTTCAGACGTCTGTGTCTCGTCAACAGATCGCGGAGAAACGGAAAGCTCTCGTATTATCTCTGGTATTGCAGGTAATCCAGTGGGCCATCTTATTACTTTAAAAACCAGCCTTATGTGAGTCGGACTCATACACGTAAACTCTTACATTGGTCTTACTATTTGCTGTGATAGATCATCAGCTGCTATTCTCAACTTTATTGGGGTCGGCTTCCAGTCTAACTTTATGCAGCTGAATACCAGAATTTCACATGGACCGACAGCCTATCTGACCTCAACAACCAAGTTAGTACTGGGTAATACGATAGCCTTTGTGTAAGACTGGTTGTAGACTTTCGGGCTACTGACTACCTGAAAGACTGTCAAAGATTAGATTGACAGCCGGTTTCCAAAGCACGGAAGAACCTCGGTATGTAAAGGGTGGTATCCACACACCAATCTAGGCAAGCGCGACTTAACTCGGGTCGATCTTTATCGACCCGAGCGGCTGTTATAATTTTGCGACGAGCTCCTCCTTGTCCTCTATTTGCTGTGATAGCGGCATAAGTAAAACGTATTACAAAGAGACTTTTAACTAGCTATTAAAAGCGGGTGAAAATATTGCAGTCTTGCAAAAGGCAGCCAGATTTGGAGAACATTGATCAGCTAAGTAGAGCAGCGGTGGTCCAGTGGTGGCAGCCCCGACTTACGAGCAGTGAGTCTTAGGTGTGTGTTGTGTAATTTATTTCATCACCGCTGCTCTCAAAACAGTGAAGGAAAACATCGTGAGGAAACCGGCATGTCCTTGAACTAAAAATTCCAAGAAATGTGTCATCTACGAACCCGCACTGGGCCCGCGTGGTGGATTAAAGCCCACTCTCTCTCAATGAGAGGTCTGTGTCCCAGCAGTGGGAACAATATAGGCTGATGATGATCAGCTAAGTCAAGGAAAGCAACGCAATACGTAATGAAGGAAATCAGTGAGCATATAAACTAAAACTGGTGTAATGAAAATGTTAACAAAACCTAACAATAAATCTACGAAAAACGCGATAAAGTAGGCAACAATTTAGTCACCAGAGTGTCACATCTACGCATAACGACGCCCAATCACGTAAGATGGTCACGCTTCAGTATGCTCTCCTAATGACTCCATTACGTAGCTACGACCGGCGCCCAGTCGTCAACCGATTAGTAGTAATTGCCAGTTGCTCTATATACCCACCGAATTTTCCGAGACAGATTTTCAAGCACTAAGAGATTACATTTAATTCGCCCAAAAATTATTCGTGCCATAAAACAAGGTTGAGTATTTGAGTAATTTCTATGTGATTTAACAGAATTTATCATCATTTCGATTGGCTTTTTCGAGAGTTGACAGTAGAATTGGAAAAGTTATTATACTTTTACTACTTTTTTGTGAGAGATAGAGGTTAAAATTGCTGCAAACTTTGAACTATTTTGGTTGATGCGAGTTTAAAATTTTGGCTTTTTCTCTCAGTCTGTGTAGCTGAGATTTTCAGCCAAGAGTTTGTTGCCCCTGTTCACTGTTCAAAACGTTTGATTTATTAGAGCACAAACAGACAAATAAATATACATTTCTTTGAATAGAACTCTAGATGAAGCAGCCCATTACAATAAAACTCGAACTTGACTGCGTTTTACAGCAAACTTTTACAGTAAAACTATTATTTTTCACAACAGAGCTAAACTCCTAAACACACCACTGTATATTCATTGTCATTCAGCCATTGAAACATATGACTCACTTAGACAGCAAACATGAACCTTAAAACTGTCATATTACGTAAAAGCTCGGTAGCTTTACAAAGTAGATCTTATGCAACTGCGAAAAACGTCCCGAATTGAATACCGACAGAAACTATGAAGCTAGATGTATGCATATAGCGTCTTCACTTGTTTTTCTCTGTCGGGTACTTGATGGCAGGGTACAGGGTGCATTGACTCCCACAATGCCAGGGTAGCTAGCTACCTAGTCTAGTTGAATGTGATAGCATTTTCTCAACGGACCGTGAGCGAACATATTATTATGAAGCAACTGTTGTTGTTTTCTTTTGCAATTTACTTTTACAGGTTGTGACGTCATGTCATGTAGGTTACATGTTTGTTAAATTAAAATGGAGGACGACATGTTGTGTAAGAGTTTTATGATTTTGTTGTTGAGTTTAAATGTTGTTGATTTTAAAGTGTAGTGGTAGTTAAATATTTTCATAACGGTATTTAAGCCAAATTTTGTTTAAAATCAAAGATGATAAAAGTACACAGTAAAACTAACATGGGGATTATAAAACAATCATTCTCGCTATACGTCGAGTCGTGGTTTTCTTGGTTTTGATGCGTTGTCTTTTGTTTCACCTGTGCGTGGCTGACACAGAGTACAGTCACATTAAAAACGAAAAAAATAACCTAGAAAATAATTTTAAACGTCGTAATCACTTGTTCAAATATTTTGCAAAAATTAATTTAAACAGTTTGGCAGTTAGTTAAACTATAAATTAGAAATGTTGCAAAGTAATTTAAATGTTTCATTTGAAATAAATTGGAAATTCGCTGATAATGTTAAATGAATACCTACCTGGATATTTAGTGCCCTAGCAACTTTAGCAAAAGATTTCTCAAAAACATTGTTAAAGTACCTACAGGTAAGGAATAATAGTTTCCTTGTAACGTACTGCTCGATCTAAATAATTAGGAAGAGGCTTAATAAGGAGCTCGTGGCTAAATACTAACAACCGCTCTCTTCGAACTTTAGGTTAAGCCGAGCTTGCTTAGGGTGGTCCTTGGATCGGTGACCACCCATTACATACCGCGTTTAGTACTTTGTGTACTTTGACGGCACGGTTGTCGCAGTGGTTGAGCGATCGACAGCTGTGCTGCGTGTCGTGGGTTCGATCCCCGTACGGAATAAATAATTTTATGGCCTATAGATAGTTGGTCCGGGTCTGGCTGTTTGTGTATGTGAGTTGCAATGTTTGTAAACGCACCCACGATACAGGAGAATCTCCTAGAGTGGGGCACTGTTTTTTTTTTTAAATGTACGTGCCTCGGATAGCACATTCAGCCGTTGATCCCGGCTGTCATTTGGAGATCTTTGACAGTCGTTACAAGTGGCCCGAAAGTTTGCCACCTAGTCTTACCAAGTGTAATCGTATAGTACTAACTGGATTGTGGAGGTCAGATAGGCAGTCGCTCCATGTAAAATATTGGTATTCATTTGCATCCGGTTAGACTGGAAACCAACCTCACCATCATCATCTGCGTAGCCTTTTCCCAAACTATCTTGGGGTCGGCTTCCAGTATAACCGGATGGAGCTGACTACCAGTATTTTACTTGAAACGACTGCCTATCGGACTTCCACAACCCAGTAACTGGGTAATACGATACCAACCTCAACATAGTTGGGAGGCTAGGCAGATGATGATGATGTAGTGTACTGCTTCAATTGGCTTTTGGTAGCAAGCGCTGATGCTGAACGTGAGGTTCGGGGAATAATTCCCAAGCCAGTTAGTGTTATTCGGGTTTTATATCAGACGTTTCTCAGATCCAACTCGAAGCCTGGATTTGTGTCTAATTGATAGCAATAAACTCGCCCTAATACTGGTGAATTGTGGGTGTTTGTAAATCTGCTCTCAAAACGGTGAAGGAAAATATCGTGAGGAAACTGGCATGTCCTAGAACTAAAAATTCGAAGACATGTGACATCTGCCAACCCGCACTGGGCCCGCATGGTGGATTACAGCCCATTCCCTCTCATAGAGAGGTGTCCTGTGTCCCAGTAGTGGGATCATTATAGCCTTATGATGATGTGGGTGTTTGTGTGATGTTATGTCTATTTGATTAAATAGTCTTGTTTCATACATTTTGTAGTGGATGAAATTCTCTACACTGAAAAGGTAAATAAAAAACTTTTTACTTATCTACCTACCTACGGGATTCGTGAAAAGTTACCTATGTTATTTTGCCTTTCGTAAGTTTTCGTTGACTCTCAAACCTCTTCGTAGAGGCTGTGAAATGTTTTTAGACAGAATAAGCTAAGACAAGGCAATTAAGATTTATTTATGTCTATACCTTATTAAATCTAATTTTACCTAGGCCGTAAATATTTAAGTTTAACCTATATTTTCAAGATTACATTTCTTCACCTTGTCTGTCTTTTCAAGTACATACTAGTTATCACAGTAAATACTTGTATACATTTTGAGCCTTATATATTTCAGTTAGCCTACAAAAACTTTACGAGTCCGTCGCCAAAAATTAAGATTTTATTTATAAATGTTCTGACCTCTATTCAAAATGCTTATTATTACCATTAAATTAATGTAAAACTCTGAATCCATTAAGGAGATATAAAAAGACAAAAGACGGACCTCAATTTTCTTTTCCGAGAAAAATATAAATTTTTATTATCTTTGACAGCTTTCAGTAAAGAAATTGTTGGTATTTTATTTAAAAGATGTTATTAAATCATTTTTTTAAATTGGAAATTCTTTTCGGAAGTTTCTTAGTAAATAACTAAAGAAACTAAACGTGATTCTGCCGAGAATTGTTTTTTTCAGATGATGATTTTCACTTTACTTAACACTGTCAAGTGTAACTTTTATTTTTAAGTCTAAAAGAAGGTCATATAGTCGTATTGAACATTTTACAGATTAAGAGTCCTGCAAAGTTTATATCGGCCGATAGTTCACTATATAAGAGAACTGTTTAAGGAATTTAACATCATGACGGTACCTTGTCAATACATCTATGAAAATATCATGTACGTTAGGAAAAATCTGCATTTATTTAGTAAAAGAAGTGACCGGCACCACTATAATACTAGAAACAGGGACCAACTAGTTCAGCCAGGTTTCAGGTTAGCTAAAGTAGACTCATCTTTCATGGGGTACTGTTTAAAATGTTACAATAAAATACCTCCTCCCATTCTACAACTGAACGAAACTAAATTTAAATTTTGGGGGATTACATTGATGATAAAAATGCTTGGCTCAATGCTGGTCCTGCTCCACAACCATAGGGGCTATCAAATTACCATTTGAAGTTACTGTGGAAGCTGCAGAAGATTGTATAAATATCTTTGCTTTGTATAGATTCAATCTCTTAGTATTATACAATTGCATAGCACATGTGTTCAAACTATGTACTGTAAAGCCACCATTTACTGAGTACCTACATCTTACACTGACGCGAATTTACCGTAGCAGTTAAGTAAATGTAAGCTCACTTAAATGTCACGCTGATGGCGGCGGGTGTGTCGGGTCATTTAGTTCCCTTCAATATGGTTGAGTTGAATGATAGCTGATACATGCGTCATGTTCGTGAACGGGCGCTGTCAGTTGTGACTGGTCATCTCTTAGCTGCCACGGTTTATTTTAAAACTTTATTTTCGAATTATTGATTTCGTCTTTTACTCTGGACGCTCTTAACTTGCCCGTATTTCTACATCGTTCTCACATACTAGTAATTCTCAACACGAATGATGTTACCAAGATTTTGTAACATATTTTGGTTAAAAAGAGTGTCTATGGAGTTTCTTGCCCATTCTTCTCCATAGAGATCTACGCTTTGGAATGGGCAACTACAGTACTTTCACAAGTTATTATCCACTGTTACTGTTAAGTTATTGTGACTGTGACTGTAGCTTCGCGTTCTTTTTTTTGTGCTTTGACTTTCAAAAGTGCCTGTAATGGTCTAATTGAAATAAATACTTTGAGTTTGAGTTTACAGTTAACAATTGTTTCTTTATTAAAAATTTTTACTAGGAGTTTTTGTTATTAATGTTGTTAATGGTTACTACAACAATTATTTTAGGTTCCTGGTTAAAAACAATTCTTGAAACTTCCTCCTATCCTAATCCTTTATACCACCTACCAACACTTTATTATCCAAAATATTGGATAAAGAGGCTTAAAATAATAAATCCTGAAAAGTGAGTACTGTTAATGACCTAGAAAAGGCGATAAGAAACACAGGTCACGTTACGTTTAAGCTACCTACTTATGAGCGAAAAGCTTTTGAGTGTTGCTTTTTGATTATGTATTCCGATCAGTTCGCGGGCCAAACCTAAAAATCTAGAAATCTTTGGGAAAAGGCTAAGCAGATGATGATTTTCCATACATCAAACAAGGTTGGGCGTATTTCTGCCAAAATGCTCCTAAACCACATCAAAATTTCTAACATTTTCCGAATTATTTAGTAATGATTTGGCATGGTATACTCTGACTTAAAATGAAAATTGGATATTTTTATACCTACATATATCCAATTACATTATATAATTAGTTTTGAATATATTATGTGTTTAACTGTATAGTATCTACTATACCACATATAGAAACTAGAATTAATTTCACGTTATTAACAGAATTTGGTTGGCAGATTATTGCAGATCTATACGATTTGCTACACTCACAAAAACATGGTTTCCCTACGTCTAGCCATTTCGGAGTCGTGCTTAACTAAATTATACTACACACATATTGTGATTAACCTTTAATCTAACGCCGCGCGCCGGTTTCATACAAAACTATGTCCTGATACGAATTCCTAAATTCAAACTACGAACATTCCAGGAATCTATGAACTATATCCAACGTTTTGATTGGCAGTGGCGCGAACCAATCAAATAGCAGAACGTAGCCTGTGTCACAAGCCAGAACCTTGGAATAATAACTAAAGCATAGAAGTAGCGCTAAAAAAAGAACTCTGTGACTCCCGCTCTGTCTTATGGCACGAAAGAGAATTTGAGAACGAGATAAATGATTTTTCTTTGTTTTAGTTTTTGTAGGTTGTCATCAGATGAATTGTCATTTGGTTCTAATTACCCGGCCAAACTTGAAAGTACGCTGGTTGCATGTCTGGCAGTTCGTTTGTTGAACTATTTGACATGTTTGCGTGTTGATTGTTGATGTTGTGACAAAAATGCTGTAGATACTTTTCTGGAACAGTTTTCGAAAAGATGATATGACACACACGATATAAAAAAATTGCATTGTGTTGGTAGACGAAATTGGACTCCAAAAAAGCACAGTTACTTATGCTCAAATACCTTAAAATATCCTGTATGGTGTCGGACGTAAAGAATAGCACCATCCCATATCTTCCCGTGGGTGTCGTAAGAGGCGACTAAGGGATTTGCCAGAGCCGCGTTCTCTGTGCTTTTGTAACAACCGTACTGCGATCGCCAACCCGCCTGCCAAGCGTGGCGATTATGGCAAAACCCCCCAAAATGTCAATATGGCGACACTTGGGGGAGGCCTATGTCCAGCAGCGGACGTCTTTTGGGATGAAATGATGATGATGAAGGTAATTAAATAAATAAAAAAATATATATATATTTGCAATAAATGGTATCCCTTTTAAATCATAACTTGATTTATTACTTTATAGGAAGTACTTATGGACGTCTGCGAAGAAGGACATTGTGAAAAAGTTTTGATACTGAATAATAATATATGTAAAAGAGTTTATTCATCATCATCTGTTTTATTTATTTTTGTGGTGTGCAAACAGTATAGTATATATCTATTTATCTCTTTCTTTAAAGATTTCCCCTTTGTGCTGGTTTTCAATGTTTATTTCATCCTATGTAAATCAATGGCGTACCTAGGGGCCAAAAATACGGCAAGCCCGTAAAACAAGCATTTTGTTCAGAAACCCTTACTTCATGAAAAGAAGTTGGTAATAAAGCGAAACCAAGCATTTAGGCTTGTAGGAATGAAAGTACCGTCACTAAAGTAATACGTAACGTCTAATAACGTCTAAAATCCAAATAGGTACTTATGACACAGTATTTTGAAGCAATTAATAAAATTTTAGCAAGTTGCTAAAAGCATTGTTTTCCCACTTTCTTTTCAGTAAATCAGTTACTATAACCATTCAATACATTCTTTATTCTGTTAGCAGGGACAGATTAAATTTTTGAAAACATAAAGAGCATTGTTGGTACTTATTAAAGTGTCGTTTAGTTTTGAACACGCCTCAAAAAAACAATGTTGGTATTATGTATTCTCTCATATACGTGTTTAGTAATTTATAAATTTCAGGTAGGTAGGTACAGTTATAATTTTTGGCATGTCATTGTATATTCTATTAAAATTAAAGTCTGAATAAAAGTGGTGACAACCTACGAATTTTCGAAATTTCGTCGGTATACTTATCCTTCTCTAACATCATAGCAGCGCTCCTTCCATGCTTTAGTTATTATTCTCTGGCCTGAACTAACCTAACCTATAATTCAATTCTCTTGTCTTAATTAACACTCGTCTTTCAAATTAAGCTTACATTATACTAATTGAAATAATTAAAATCAATGGTTCTTTTCTATTCCAACTAATTTACTAAATTGAACTGAAATTATGAAGCACTATCATAGAGTAAAATAAATGTTTCATTATTAAATTGAGCTGACTCTGTCATTTCTTTTTTTTCTGTTGTTGCCAAGTAATAAAACAAAGGAATATAAGAGCTGTTATTTTCTATAAATAGGCAATTTTAATGGCTGGACGGTCTAGATTCTCTCATCAAGTTAGTTACATTATATACATACCTTATATACATCCTCCCATTCCACCTTTCTCAAGATAGATCTAAGAAACATAAAGGAATATACAGGGTGTAAACGACCTCATCACGAAGCCGTCAACCAAGCATTCTGTACATCAAACTAAGTAACACTGCGCAAAAATAATTGCTGGGAAACGAAATTTTTTTTTTGGTCTAAAAATAATCTTATTTTTGTAGCGCGCAATGGTTTGCGCGCAACTGGCTGCTTAAAGATGTGTGCGTTGTGCCTACATGCCACATGGACACGGCACACTGCACACAGCCAGGCGGCGAGGCTCCGCCCACCGCGCTCCAACGCGACATAGAAAGTCACGTTAAGCGGTTAAGTACCAAACTAACAACGCTAATCAGCGTACTTACCTAGCAAAAAGTATTAATAAAATTAAATTCGATTCAACTAGGTACAACGAAAAGACACTTATTTGAAAGTAGGTACATGTGAATCGCATTGTTATCTGCCTAGCTGATCTAGCATCGGTGGTCACTGCACGTGAAAGCAGACGGACGCTCTACTCATCAGCATGGGGCTTCGATTGTCCATTGGCCATACCTCAACAGTTAAACATGTACTTACGTGTTTCTGCGAAGATTACTGATAACCGGCATCGTTCGAGAACGAGGCCTGTCAGCTAAAACACACTTGCTCACAAACACAATGTACCTACGAGTCACAGTTTAGCAACACTAGTTTACCTATCACCTCTTCGTAATCATCACTATCACACAACACGAAACACGCACGATTATGGTACCTACTCACTTACATGCGAATTGCGAAAAGTCCTTTTTCCTCAGTCCATTTATTTGAATAAGTAAAGAAAATAAAAGCTTAAAGAAGAAACACGAACAATAAAAAAGTTGCACAATAAAAATACACAATCATACACACTCGATGGCGCCAGAAACGGAACTAACAAACAAAAAACAATTCCTACTATTTTAAATTTATTTGTGAGTTTAGGTAGGCTAGCGGGCGCGGTGGCGGCAGCGGCGGCGCGGCTTTGATGTACTCAGTACTCCGATAATGATACCACTTTTCAATCTTAACGCTAAAGGCATAAGGGTTAAAAGTGGTCAAACGCCATCATTGTCGAGTGTTTGTAGATGGGATAGAATGTGAGTGTCGTTAGAGTTTGATTTATCATTGCAATTTTGTTAATAAGACGGTGGCGCGAGTTCAATCGTTACCTCGGCAAGTGAAAGGGCCGCCGCGCTACGTGCCACCTCGCAGCGAGAACGTACGTAGGTGTTGCAGTGCTACACACATGCGTAAAAAAGTATTGGTTTAAACCTACATACACAACGTTAGGTACAGCGTCCGCGGCGGCTTCTTTGGTCAAATTTTCTCATTCGATTTTGAACTTAACAATCAACATTTTATGGTTTAAAATCATTTACAGATATTTGAAAATTTTGCCAGTCAACCTTGAACCTAATGCTGTAGCGATAGAATTGAAAATGACTAAGAAATTCATTTAGAGAAATTTGAAAATTTTGCTTGTCAACCTTGAACCTAATACTGTAGCGATAAAGTTGATACTTATTAAAGAAAGTCCCACTCCCTGGCACCGGCGCCCGCGCCTCGCAACCTAGTCCTCTGGCAGTCATAATCGTTATCATGATTGCACCGTGGTCTTCGGAGGATTAGCACTGTACTATTTTAACTACGAAGTCAATTCACGTGCTATCTACAAACATGTTGGTAGGTCTGTTAATTTGGTGTTAATTTTATGATTGACGCAAAATGCCAAGGGCAATCAATACCTAAGTGAATTGTCTTTGAGTTTGTAGCTTTCTTATTGAAGTAGTTAGTTAGTAAAAGTACTTGTGAAGGTTTTTAGGATGCAGGCACAATAAAAAAAAAGTCGTTCTTTCTCATACTTTCCGAGTATTAAATTGCTAAACATTTTCAATAGGGCGTTAATTTTTTGGTAAAATAAAGTTCATTTCATTTCAAAACCTGCTTTAAAAATGATTTAATTTGAAGTAAACTAAAAAGCATGAGTGTTTTTGGTATGACCTGATTAAGGAAAAGATACTTAAATTGCAAACAAACTGTTTAGTTAGATCGAATGAGACATTCCTGTTTAATAAGCGCCTCTGAAAAGACAGTACGCAACAGATTACTTCCACATTTTAAAGGAATTTCAAGACTGGGTTGGGAACTTGGGAATAACTTTTTCAATTATTCTTTTGCAGGATTCAAAGATAACATAACATCACGCCTGTTATCCCCTTAGGCTTAGGTACCGAATAGTAAACCCACATTTCATAAGTTAAGTCCACATTATAACAAAAATAATTTTCAAACATTTTTACTTGAATCTGTAAAATGTTATTTTAGTTTTAAAATTATTTGTTGTGTTACCTAACAACAATTCGCAAACCTAGTAACAAACTTGCGGTATCACAACAATTCGCAGACTTAACTTTAAACTTATGTGTGTAATTATCGCAGAGCAAATAACCCATCAACGTTTTTAAAAAACATCTGAAATCAAAAACTGTGCAAACAAATAAAAATGTCCTTCAATCGATCAGCTGAGTACGCGGGAAGGTACCTACCACGGCCGGCCGGCCGCTCACACTCACGCGTTGAACTCAAATGACTCTAGGTCACGCGCACCGTGCGAGCCAGCTGATACCGCGCGCTTGTATGCGTGAGACGACCGCGGCGTTGTCAATGTGTGTGCGCTTGGATATGATGCATTGCATTTCGTAACTTCAAATGCATAATTTGTTAGGAAAACTTTAAAATTTTGATAATGTTTGTTTGGAAATAAAATTTGTGATGACGCTTAGAATTCGATAATGCAAAAAAATAGAAAAATAAATTGACACTTTGACCTTCAATATCTCCAGAACCTGTGGTTTCCCAGGTATTGTCTAGAAGTAAATAATGATCCCAATGATGGGCAGAATATGAGGTTTTCGTTTTCGTTAAGATGTCTTTTACACCCTATATATTGTTCGGGACGACAAGAATTATATTGGACAAAATAGGAGTTTTTCGATGACAAAATTAAATGAACCCGGTTTTATTTTTATTGTTTGTAGGTACGTAAAAAGCATAATGTCGTTTGCTTAAACTTTTACGACTATTATTGCCTTGGATTGCGTCATAAAAATAAACTTTGTCGGGAAGTTTGCTACAATGCAGCTTCACGATTTTGAGAGTACGTTGTTAGTATACTTGTTATATACATACATGTACTTCAGCATATACTCTTGTAGTAAATATTAACTTCCCTGCATAGTCGTAGCTTTTATGTAATACGTTTAATGCTATTTTTGAGGAGCTTGTGCTAAAATAATATCAGCTGCTCGGGTCGATCTTCAGGTCAAACCGCGGTTGCCCGGTTGCGGGTTGCGCGGTTCCGCCTAGCCCGTTTCATCATCGGACTACCAGACGTACGGCGATGCGCCATCGGTACTTGGTGGACATCCCACACATACGCACTAAGCGTTTTGGGAATACTTTTATAATGCGTACCGCTAAGGAGTGGAATTCCCTGCCGGAGTCTGTGTTTCCCGATAGCTACAATCTAGGGGTCGTTAAATCAAGAGTGAATAGGTTTCTTCTAGGCAAGCGTGCTTCACCGTCGACCACATCATTGCTTACCATCAGGTGAGATAGCGGTCAAGCGCGGGCCTATAGATAATAAAAAAAAACTTTAGTGTTTGTAGTAGAAAGTGATACTGGGTCGATCGGTTGGAAAATATTACAATGTTTTCTCATGGAGCCTAAACGTTTTATTTTAGGACTTTGTCTGTTAAAGTATTTGCTGAGATGGATGTGTGAAGGGACTATAATATATAAAGTAAGAAATGAGCATTTATAAGTTTGAAGGTGGCGCCTGTTACAGAAAAATTGAAAGGGATACGTCTGTCTTAGTAAGAACATGTGATGTGGAGGGACGGAACACGTGTGACTAAAAAAACGATGAATATAAATGTAGATGGATGAAGAGGGAGAAGAAGACAAAAGAAAAGATGGATGGATTGTGCAAGGAATTACACGAAGGAAAAAAGAGTAAATGATAGAAAGAAAGAAAAGAAAGAAAGAAAGTAAGTTTATTTGGCACGTGCCACAAGTACACAAAATTAAACAAGAATTAACAAAAAATACTTAAATCTAAACAAAAGAAAAAAACAGCGTGACGATTGGCAAGGGTGAATGTAAGAAAAAAACGTGTTGCGCGGGCGCCGCCCCAAATGACATAGGCTAACAGCTAGGAGATGATTATGTCTGTTAAACTATTTCTGTGGCACAGTCCACTAAAATTGCTTTACCATTTTATTTGGAACATTTAGCTCACACAAATTACTTAATGTGTTTAATACTAAACTTATCTAAAACATCATTCTTTTTCTTAAATATATTTTGAATTAAACGCATTCGCGTCTTAGCTTTAATTCTTCTTAAGACAGTATGCCATAGACAAAAATCCAGACAAAAATATAAAAATGTTTAAACAAATTGTTCCAAATGTGAACATCAGAGAACAGACGTAGAATAGAATAGAATATAATATTTATTTGCGTAAAACATGGTATACAAGGATGTTGAATACAAATTGAGGCCCAAGCATGTTTAGCTAGAATAAAACATAGCATGCAAAATAACTAACTCCGTATGAAGTAATGTAAGAATTACGGATTATTATAGCGAGTACATTTTGTTCTCCGACTTGCAAACAAGCCGAGTGAAACAATACAAGTTTCCCTCATTGAGATGACTCGCAGTCAAGATGAGTTCGTAATTACATAAGTAGCTACGACCCATCTACATTAGGGAGATGTTCGAGAACTTTCCTTTCGCGAGTTTAGTACTTCTACTCCTATGAACGTATGTACGTTGTTTTTATAAGTATATTTATCGCTCTTATATGGTCTGTCCCTAAGGAATAGAATGTATCTATAATACTTTAGTTCATACTACTTATTATTAAGTACCACCCCTCACTGGTGATTGTGGTGATGATGATTATGATTATTAAGTACTAACCTAATCAGGTATAAGTAACAAACATCTATATGTTAGTCAAAAATAAAAATTTCCACTGTTAAAATCGAATAAATCAGGTAGGTACTTAGAAAAGTAAAAATAAAAACAATAAAATACCTTAAGGTATTTTTCCAGGTACTTGATTTGAAGAAGAGTGCATAGACTATACCTAAGGGTAGTTAAATAATCCATAGTTAGTCGGACGTTCGTCTATCTGAGTCTAGCAGAATCATCCAATTTTAGTTGTAAAATCTTTCAAAATAATTATGCTAGTTATTTCTTACTTTATAGTATTTTTTCTGTATTTCAACGCTGACGCTAAGCGGACTATTTTTTGTTTTTATTCGTTCCAAATTAGAAAATTGCGTTTCTAGTTAACGACCTCCCTCTAATTTAGTTTTTTTTTAAAAGATGTTGAATATTCATCCAGATGAAACGTGATGCAAACGAAAAATAAATCTGTTTTATAATTAAGATTTGCAATTAATTGTCTGAGATTTATCTTCCAAAAACGTAATTAGTATTTGTGATTGTATGAAAAATACATTTCATAACTACCAAATGACTTTAGTACTAAATTAGTAATAAAGCAATCTGTTATTAATTATTTCTTTGCTTATAGTTTTTTTTTCACATGAATGATGTATTAGTGCCTGGCTGGTCTAGTAATTGAGCCAAGATCCTGAATTTGATAACCAAGTACTGGCAGCCAGTCGTCAGGATTCACTCCTTATAACATGACAATTGGTCAAACTAATGCGTACTTACTCTCTATTCACCTCTGCTGTGCATCCTTCGGGAAATACAAACGTGAACAGTACATCAGTCATGTTATAATATCAGGAATCACTCATAAACCTAGTTGGAATGTAGGCGTACCCATTCCCAGAATTATAGGCTATTTACCATTTGTGCGACGTCTACTACCGATGAAACCCGGTTTCCTCATAGCTAAGTGCAATGACCGGAACTCCCAAGAACTGCAATAATCAATACGCTTTCCGATTTTTGGTTATTTAGTATGTTGGCTTAAGTAAGTACATAATCTGTCAACCACAGCTGGGGTGATAGTGGAGAATGCTATTATGTCCTCTCACCCCAGCCAGAAGTGCTGAGGAGGAACACCGTGTGGTTTTAGTCACCAGGAGTCTAACGCACCCCTCCATTGAGGATTTCCAGACGTAAAAAAAGTACATCTACCATTATTATTTATTTTTTATTCAAAAAACTCTTGCTGAATGAACAAATTTGTTTTAAATAAATTGTTCCTTTTAATTTATTTTAATAATTATCAGTAGTCTACTACTGAAGTATATAAGAAAGTATAGCAATATAATAATTCCTTGTGGTAATAAATTAGGAGGCTCATGTTTACAAATACACATTTATAGGCAAAATAAGACTTTTTAGTACCCCCCGTGCCTATGGGGGAGTGGATAAGAAAACACCGACTTTCTCATTTATGCATAGGTATTCACTTCGAATACAATTCCAGTTCAAGGCTAAAGCAATAAATTACGTCGCTAAGTAAATTATATTCCAAGAAATGATACGAAAACCACTTGTACACGACATTAATTATTTATTACATACATTTGCGCAACTTACCTTCACAACTTTTACAAGTACCTTTTTGCGTGTAACCACCCTATTTTTAATCGAAAGCTGTTTTCCGAATGGCCAGCCAATTAGGTACCAAGTAAAGCCCACATTTTAAGTCTTAAATGCCAAGGGTAAAGTGGAAACTGCGTACATTTTGTTAGAAAAGCCTTTAAATATGATAATAGCCTTGTGGGCGTTTGTTCTTTTATTGTGTAGCCATTTAGCCTTCCTGGTGTAGCCTGTTTAGTTTCAATGGACTCTAGTAAGAGATTAAAGCAGTTGCTGTGATTATGCAAAGTGGAAATGGTTATACCTGGCATTATTACCTCAGTGAGCTACCTACATAAAAATGTCTTAACATGCAAGTTCTGTAGGACTAAAAACTAAGTTTGGTTGCTGATAAGCAGTTTTGCAAACCAAAAAATCCTATGTACAGCATTACAAGCAAGTAGTCTTATCTAAGTCTTCACAGTCAACAGATTGTGTCCAAAGAAAGCCTGCCTTAAGCAAGAACAAAAAAAATGCACAAAGAAAGACTCTTCCATCCACGAACATTCACTATTCCAATCATTCCTCCACACATCCGAAGAACCGATCTCCACGACAAAACGTTAAGTGGGGGGCCATTTTGTACAGTGATTTATAGTCCCATAGAACATATACACCCAATGTACTATATCCACTTTACAGTAAACACACACCGCTATAAAATGTAGGGACAGCCTTCGCGAGTCGCGACTCGTCATAAATCTACATCACTGTGTTCGTTCCCCACACCCCTCAGATGTTCCGTAGAAAGGCTTCGATGTAATACGTACAATCCATCTTTCCCGCGACACTGACCGGAGTAATTGCCTGCTAAAAAGTTTCGTAGATAGGGTTAAAGAGGCAGCGAGATTTGTAGTGATAAAGGTCTTTTCTGAATGGATAAATTCCTAATTGTTTGGTCGAGAGAATATTGCAATAGCTGGTACCTAGTAACTTGGTTGTCGAGGTCAGAAAAGTAGTCACTGCATGTAAAGTAAGGGAATTCAACTGCATTTGATAAGACATCGTTTGTTAAAGACTTAACAGATTAAATGAAGAAAATATTCGCAGTCTCATTCCTAGGCAAAGGCTATTCTTTTGTCCATTAAATGTAAGTTCATAACATAACAATATAAACCTACTCCTGGGACACAGTCCCCTATCCATGACAGGGATACAATCCACTACAGCCCAGTGCGGGTTGATGTAATTTATTTAGATTTTGAGGTTCTAGGATATGCCGGTTTCCTCACTACCTACATTTCATTATATATCTCAATAATTTATTAAGTCCACCTTCCATACTACAGTAACAAACCCGTCAAGGATGTATGCACACAGGTTTCTTGCCAAGTCTAAACAGTGGAACATATAATTTAATGTCTTTGTTTACTCATATAAATTGGGCCGTCTGGTCTCCGCAGCCAACAAAAGTATGGGGTTTAGACTTATGACCAAAGAAACTAGCATTTATGGAAAGAGTAGGTGGCTAGAAATTGTAATCTTATCTTTTGGAGTCATAAAATGTTAGTTAGGGAGACTAGGAACACATTTGAATATTGTAAAATCTACTTAATTCTTTCATTGACAGACGACATAATAGAGGATGGAGAAAAACGGATGAAACTTTATATGAAAATTCGACATTATGCCGATGACACATCCCAACGGACAAAAAACCTTTACCTCTCTAAAATCCAAAAAATACTGCTTCTTTACAAACCAAAGATCTCTTGCAAACTTAATGTAAGAAGACTTGTTCATATTTAACCTAGAATTTATAAAACCTTTCTAAGCCAAGAACGATACGCTAAATTAAAGCTTATAGCCAAGTTAAACAAGGCCGAGGTTTTAATAATTCTCCTTTCCTTTAGCTATTCATTTACCGTAGTTTACTGGCTAACATATTCCTAGAAGCCATTCATAGTCCGCCACAATAGATGACCTTCGCAGAATATTGCTATGAACTTTTATATTAATTCCACCTCCTTCATTTCTAGGGCTTTATGTTTTTGATTGATTGTACAATGAAATATTAATAATGATTCTGTTTTTTTACAGGTATGTACCCGTTTTCAAAGGTTTTGGTAAGATCGTACTTAGTATATGTGTCTTTATTTAATATTCTCTTAGAGAAACAAAAACACAAAATTTATAGCTAGCGATTAAAAGAGTAAATTAGAAAAAAAAATGGATTGAAAATATTTTACAGAATGAAAAACAGATGCTTGCATTTCTGAACGAGGATGAATATTTTATGTATCACTTCGCAGTCCCGGCAAATTCATCTCCACTTGAAAGATTTATATCGGACGAAATCTCGAGTTTACGGGCGGCGTACGGTCTAAACGCTTCGACATATTTCAGCGGATACGTTGCAATTTTTTCGCTACTGCATTTTTCGCTCCCGGGGAATCTGTGTGCACTCAAACGATTCACACTACCAAACATTGAAGAACGATTTGAATTTTTAATGCGAATTTTATCGTACTCTATATTTTCCTGTTTAATGAGATGGGCGATCAAATGTTTTTTTGGAGCGTGAATAAACCTTTTACGAGTTTACGTCGTTCATTTTGAACTTTGTTTAATATTAAATTTAAAACTCAATTTACTTTGTTGAAACCTATTCGCGTGTCAATTTTATATTGATTGGTCGCATCCAATATTTCTATAAAAAGCTGATGTAGGCACAACATAAATACAAAAATATCAATATCATCTAAAGAGATCTGTTTGCATAAGTACTATATCGATGTGTAAATATTCATAGGTTTATGTATCTTGCCCTTTTGATACTGCGTAGAATTAAGTTTATTACGTAAAACAGTTATAAATAGAACTAACGAACCTACGTTCTACAATACATTATTAATTTGGGTCGATAGAATATATTCTGTTTATAGTATCTAAGCATGGTACTGTTGAAGGCAATATGCCTACAGCCACTTAACTGACTTCAAATGCTACTCTCTGAAATTCAGCATTAGTTGTACAGTGACGCCCAAAACTGGGTAAAAAACTGGGACTGCCATTAATGCACAGTTCGAGACAAATTGTTTTTCGGTAGTATCAGGATTAGAATTATTAAACTGATGTTTGTTTGTTTAGTTGTCTTTCCCATATTCTCCATTCAATATACCTCAATCGTTTTGGTTTGTCAAGACTTATTACTCTCTCTGCCATGAAAGGTTCACTCTCATCTCACTAGCAATGTCTGGGCATACCACCTTTGTCCAATATTGGCAACACAACGATGTTCATTGACGACTCACTGACCAGTTTGACGAACCTATTGTATATAAATGAAACGTTCGACGTTATTCCTCCAATGTTTGGTATTGGCCTGTTGGCCATTCACGAGCTCTGAAAGCCAACGGAGGGAAATAGGTCGAAGTGTACGGTTCGGTGATTGACTTGCAATTCTCGATGTGTCCCTGCTTTTGTCTTTTTGGAAATACATGTAATAATAAGTTTAGCACACTTACTTGATGTAGCATGTCCAAGTGTCAACTATCAAGTATAATTTCATATGTATAATATATATATATATATATGTTTCTACTTTGAGAGCTTCCAAAATACTATGTTCCAGAAAACTTAAAACGTTAATCAATACCGTAGGTGAAAACCACTTTTAAAAGTTGCTTCGTGAATAAATATTAGTGCGCGTGACTGTACATTTTTATAATCCAACAACAATGGAACAAAATTTTTGTATTCATTCATTTTACATAGACATCAAAATGAATAAAAAATAAAAGGTTTGTATTACTACAAGACAGTTCGAATCAGATACTATAGATTCTAGAGAAATTTATGCGTATTGGCCACAGTGTAACCGCCTCAAAAGATAAGATCCAAGTCTCGAATCGAAAGACCAGTCATTGAGTATCATTGAGTTCTTTCTCCGAAATAGCAGTCAAAGGTGTTTCGTACTTGTCTTATCAGGAACTTGTAGTTACTGTTCAGCTGTGTTTGTCTTACAGAAATCGTTTCAAGATATGTATAATACTGATGGCACTTCGACGGCAATGACCCACAGCTGGTTTCTCTGTAACTTTTCGGTGAATCGCTTTCATAGGTAGCCGATGCACGTCATTGCAGCCTGTTGAAGTTTCAAGCAGTTTTCATCAACTTACATAAACACCAGTTAATGCGACTGTTGATCACAGCTGTGGTCGTCTTTGCCATTTTTCATAACTTTGATTCTATTAATTTAATAAATGACATTCAATGTTATGCAAAATGTAATTTTATTTCCGCGACTAGCACTTGTCTCGCGATTTTGTCCGCGAAAATTGCGATATAATATACCCTAAGTTACTCGTTAAAGATGTACCTTTCAAAAGGTGAAAGAATTTTTAAAATCAGTAAAGATTTTTTTAGTTAAATCGTAACAAACAAACAATCAAATCTTTCCTCTTTATAATATTAGTTTAGATAAAGATCCAGGCCTGAATGCAGGATGCAGCACCGCCCTTCCGCCCACAAAAATATGCACATGCAGGAAAAGCAATAATGATTTGTCTGCTATGCACCTAAACCTATACTCGACACGGGTTTCGCCCCTCCACAAGGCTCCTCAATAGGTGTGTTCTTCGCGCCCGAGCGGTCGTCGAGTCCACAAGCCTTCTGAGGGTGTGGCCTCGTGGAGGGGCTTCCTCCGATCTCTTTCGCATAATCAAAACTACATATTTTGCATAACATTGAATCTGATTCTATTTTCAAACAAAGAACATTGTTTCCCAGTCACATTTTTCAAATAACTTCTATCTCACAGAATTTATACACCGATGCTACGCGATTCTACGCCAAGCTTCTACCCACTCCCTCCCCATTAACTTAGAAAATACAGTTATCTCAGACTGAAATGATGTTAATTGCTGGGGACGCTTTCAGATAGGCATACCTTACGTGAAAGACAGTGAAAATATTAAATTCGCTTGACCTATTTACGTGGAGTCTATTGTATGTCACAGTGTAGCGAAATGTGCCACCTTCCATTCAGTTGAAGCAGCTGTATAATTTGTGTGTTACTGTTTGTGCTGTGGCTGTCGACTATTTATTACAGAGTTACAGAATTTCACTCGTAACTATCTGTACTAATATTATGAAGTGTTTGTTTGGATGAACGCGCTGATCTCAGGAACTACTGGTTCGAGTTAGTAGATTATTTGGATTTAAGTCTTAAATTTGGATAGCCCATTTATCAAGGAAGGCTATTATAGGCTATATAACATCACACTACGACAATAAGAGCGGAGTATCAATGAAAAATGTTGTAAAAACGGAGAAAATTAGACGCTGACGACGTTGCGTGTGTCAGGTAGTCTTAAAAATAGTTCCTTTCGTTTCCTACAAAATCAACTGTGAGTCTTTATCATCTGCCGAGCATTTTACCAACTATGTTGAGTTCGGCTTCCAGTTTAAAGGGACGCAGCTGATTACCAAAATTTTACATAAAACGATATGTGGCATTCACAAAGTCCGACCAGTTACTGGGTTATACGATACCCCTTGGAAAGAGTGGTTCTCTTTTCGGGCTTTCCACTACCCGTAACGGCTGTCAAAGATATCCGAACGACAGTTGTTAAAAATGATGTCGTTGTGTGTTGTGTATATATATGGAAATTAAACTTGCTAGCCAATTTTAAATTATCGAGATATAACTTATTTTAAAGTCAAATGTTCTGAGGAAGGTTCAATAGTTATTTATGAGTTAGCTACGTCTGGAAACCTCGCAAATATGAATAAATCAAGTTTCAACAAAATAACATTTTCTTGAATCATATATTTTTGTAACAATAATAGACACCATTTTCTAGAGACGTTTTTAATATATTTATTCATGTTTGACCTTTTGGCTGGGTACATAAGTTTCGTAGATAAAATATAAATGTTCATATTTTTATCATCCAACATAAAAATAATAATCAACATTTATACCGACAATAAGATCTTTAAAACTTTTTTTGTCCAGACGTGTTATGAAAATTTCCACTATCAATGCGATAATTGATTGTGGAAGGTAAAATGATGTAAGGAACATTGAGTGTGCTGTTGGACTTTCTACTTTCGACGCAGAGCTAAAAGTTGCAAATGTAACATCACGCTTTATTCTACGGCATTTCAAATTTTCACAGTCAACATACAAAAAAATAAGTTATTTGGGTACCTTATTTTATTTTAGGAACTGCTACCTACTTACTGCTTTAGTCAATAGGTTTTACATTAAGTACGTGCCAAATACTCGCCTCCAAAATATTCAAAATCGAAATTGACATTATTGGAGTTGTAATAGGACCTCGCCAGCCGAGAGGACTTAACGTAAGCCTCCTCCGAAATTATTCTTAATGGCATCATAAGCGGTTTTTCCCAGCATTCAATTTATTTTCATAAGATAACTCGTTGGGAAAATTAAACGAAAATAGAGTGATAATTTGGCGAATAAAAATAAAAGAGGGAGTGGAAATGTACCTAATCGTAATTGTTTCACAGTTGATTGTTGTTGGTGCTTTAGTACCTCTAACTGATGTCATCATCGCCAATCTATGTTGTACAGTCTGTACTGTACAAGCCTGTGCTTGTAAGGATCAAAGGCACGTCATTCAGTAAAGAATCCGCACAGAGGTCTGCGGCGCTCGCAGCGCTATCGATTTTCCGCAGTCTGTGGCGGGGGAGAGGCAAGCGGCGAGGAACGCAGGGATCTCAGCTGGGCGCCCCCCCCCCCCCCCCCCCCGTCCCCTGTAAACATAAACACAGGCTCCGGCCGCCCGCGTCTCAGGATCGACATCCGCCGAGGTGAAATAACGACACTGAATATTTATGAAGCCCTCGTATCACGGATTAAGATTCGACTTTTCTAGGTCATCAATTCGAAAGGCATTTGTTAGGGGCTAAGCCGATGACTGGTAACCAACCAGTGTCTCAGTGATGAGGGTAGCTTATGAAAAAGTTTGTAATCAGTGTTCACACAATAGAGTTGTTCGGCTAGAATCGATCGCTTTGTTTGTAGTTATTGTTAGGGGCATGTACCTACACCGTACATGCATTGTTAATTTAGCGGGGAACATTTTGCGGTAACTAATTAAAGGTATACATGTACGCGAGCGTTTATGTATGTGGATGAAAGATTAATGAAGCGTTGAAGGCATAACGGAGTTGGAAATGGATTTCTGGTTTATATAATGGACTTTTCAATGGCGTTCAGTAATGATTGAGTTGTTTCGAACAATACTTTTGTAGTATTTTACCTTAAGTAAATGGCTCAACTCCTTTTTAAAAAAGTTACTAAAAAACATTTTCGAAATGTCTTTAAAAACAAGATAATTGGAAATTTTCTTCTGTATCTATTGATAATTTATGATCGGTCTACTTAGCTCTAACTCTATTTTTCGAAAATGTTTTTAGTAACTTTTTAGATCTATGTATCCTGCTTTTGCGTATCAAGTTTAATTAAAATCGGTTCTGACATTTCGGAAAATAAGGACTTAAAAGCTTGTATGAAAAGTCGAAAGGCGTAAACGCGCTTAATGATGTTTATATACAAAAGAATACTATGACGACCAATTGCAGGCTAGCATTAACATTCCGTCTGAATTTCAAACATTTTCACAGTTCTTTAAAACTGAGGTCTCAAATAAGCACAGGTACGTACCCTAAGTGCACTCAGAGAGTGAAAGAGACACATATCACATATTATAAGACGCCGTCACAAAATAAAGTGTTTATACACTTTATTGCCTCCAGTTTAGAGTGGCACCCACTTATATCTTACCTCTACGGCTAGACTATTACTTATACTGCTAGAAAAACACATAGTCATCTTACCTTGTAGGAAAGTACTAACTTTAATGTCACCTTAAAGAATTATTTCATTAACCGACTTTTAAAAAAGGGGGCGGTTATGGATGCAACATGTTTATTTTTTTTCATGTATGTTCACCGATTTCTCTGTGATTAATGGTCCGTTTCTCATGACCTTTTTTCATTTGGTAAATAAAGCTCGTGTTGTGGTCCCATATATTTTATTTTATTAACTTTACTTGGGTAGTATCTTCTATAATACGTATTTTTCTTCTTCATCTGTGTTGGTGATATTATAATCATCATCATCATTATCATTTCAGCCGAAAGACGTCCACTGCTGGATAAATGCCTCCCCCAAGTATCGCCACATTGACCGGGCCCGTGCGACTTTCATCCAACGGATCCCCGATATTACAATAACTGCTCGTTACAAACTAAAATCTCATGTCATGTCATCCCAAAGAAAAAGGTTAACGTTAAAAAAATTAAATTTTGGAAAAAAACCAGCCAATTTCCAAAAAAAGCACTAACAATGTAGAAAATAACTTTACTCTCGAAAGTCAATGGCAATAAAGTCAATGCAACAAAGTCACTGACTTTCGGTCCGATTTCAGTTTCGGATCGAAGTCGGTTATTTTTTTTCCGAATGGTTTTTTATTGATGATTTGATTATGGAATGATGAATTTTATAATGCAATGATTCAATCGTAAGATTCGCCCTTTCGATGACAATGACATTTGAATAGTATTGTCTCGCTTACACGTTATGAAAATCGTATCTATCGTTCCACGTGGATGTACGAGGTCACTCTTCTCAGTGTGAACAGTTTTTGCGCCATCTGAATAGTACATTAAAATATTTGAATGTTTACTTCAATGAAATAATTTTCTTTACGAAGGTTGGGACGATTTATTTCAAATGTTACGAACGTTGCATTGGAAAATTTCAGCGTTTAACGCAGATAAATAGGGACACAAATAATTTAATAAACTTGTAGTGACAGTACGTTTTCACTGACTTTGTAAAACAATATTGTTAAAAATCAATAAATTGGAATAAAATTCAGAAAATTGGTTTAACAAAAAAAAAAAAACAAAACTACAGTTGAAGTCAGTGTTTCAGTAAGTTTTTATAGTATCAGTCCAACTACGCCGAAAAGAAACATCGAATGAAACTCATAGATCACCTATATAAAAAGTATAGACATACTCAGACATGTGTAATCCTATTCAGGTCACACGAGATGACGAGTTATACAATGCGATGTCAATGGAAGGTCCTTTCCCAATCAGATAACTAAAAACCCGACGAGAATCAAGGCTAATAAAGAATCATTTAGTACCTAACTAAACCCTTCTACACTTTTCCTTCCAATTTTTAAGGTAAAAAAAACGCCACTTCTATTGAGTCGTTTAACATTGATCTCGGAGGCAGCCAGTACTTAAGTGTACTTTACGGGCTGAATACCTCACGGCTCATAGACCGATTTCCCGTCCCTTTGTGTGACGTCATTCAGCGTAATGTAAGCTCACCACAAAATCTATACTGGGACCCTTCGCGGGAACCAGGTTATAATATAATACGGGTATGTGTATGAGAGTGAGGGTGTAAGCATGCGAATGGTCGGCACATTCGATTCGGCATTTTGCACAACAATGCCTATAGCATTAAGTCCGCATCTGTACATTGTACTTGAAGTGTTCAATAAATAAATGCTGACGGCCCGGAGCCCGAAGACCGAATATTCCTACGAATATTTGGCCTTCAGCTCCGGGCCATCGGCAAACTAAGTTCGACTTCTACCAAGGCTGAATAATACAATACAATATCCTTTATTTCAGACAACTGGGGCCCATAAATAAAAATAATAATAAAATAGCAATAATAATATATAATAAAATAATAATATATTATAATGCTAGGGCGGCTTGATAAAATTAGAGCTTAGTCGAACGATTTCAACATTAATTATAGACTAGCTGACCCGCGCAACTTCATCTGCGTTACATTTTTGTAACATTTTTCATTGATACGTTCCTATTGCTTGTAGCGTGATGTTATATAGCCTATAAATAGGCCTTCCTCGATAAATAGGCTATCCAATAATAAAATAATTTGTCAACTCGAACCAGTGGCACGTTCAACCAAACAAACAAAGTCGTCAGCTTTATAATATTATTTTAGTATATAAAATTTGCCGCCCGGGTGTACCGATCATACCGACTCGAATATATGTATGTTTAGCAGTACGGATTGGACTGTAGGACTTGAGGAAAAGATAACCCAAATGTATCACATAGATTACATTGGATGCCAAGTTTATATCCTCAAAGATATAATACTGACGGATTGGATCGACAGATGGTTAACACCTTAGGCATTAACTGGAGCAAAAGTAATCATTAACATATCACTCGTTTTCACGATAAGCTTATAAAAGTTGGGGATGAGCAAAAGCAATCAGTCACTCGATACCAATTATCGTCGTAATGTATGACTTTGTGTTTCCAGTCTGCTTTCAGTGAGAAAAATGAATCAAGTCCCGATCATCATCTGCCTAGCTTTTTCCCAAACTATCTTGGGGTCGGCTTCCAGTCTAACCGGATGCAGCTGAGTACCAGTGTTTTACATGAAGCGGCTGCCTATCTGACCTCCACAACCTTACTGGGTACTACGATACGCCTTGGTAAGACTGGATGTCAGACTTTTGGGTTCTGACTCTACTATCAAAACACGAAAAAAGAAACATACGTGAAGTAACTAAATATGACCTGCTGTCGATGGTACCAAAAAACTCTTGATTAAAAAAAAAAATTTATAGTTTCGATTTCCACATAAGTCTGCGAGGTTCTGCTAGCTAATTAAATTTCACCTTTCATTATCATTCTACTTTTCATTGTTTTATATTCTAACGTCACAGGCTCTTTAGTCTAATTTATACAGTACAGAAACAGGGTCCATGCTACCGGCCGGTCAAGGCCCCCACAGGAAGGAACTTCCTAACAAAACGACCCGTGTACAAAAATACCGCTTTCGGAATCAAGCCCTAGATCCAGCTGCCTAACGAGAGCCTTCGCCGGTATTGATCGAGGCACTTGTCAATTAAGTCATTGGCTGATAGGACTATCGGCACAATGATCACTAATAAATATTTGACTCCCTCCCATAAAAATGCGTAACTGTAAAATAAGGGTGTCACCACACAATTATGTTGGTATCTTATGTACATTCTACTACATCCACTACCTCTTCATTAAGATAGCGGGTACGGCCGAACCCTTAAATAAATGTTACCTTAATGCTACCTACGAGTGTGTTCTATGGGGTATTTTTATTAGCCCATAAAATCCGGAATCCAAGTACATTTAGGGGTTGCTACCTAATATCAATTTACTTGCTATTCTTCTTATGTACATAAAAGATTGGATGATATTTTGCAGGCTTAATTGAATCTTCAATTATAGCGAGATTCGGTATGATACCGTTTTATTGATATCATAAAGGTGGGTTATTTTTATTGCAATTAAGTGTGGTGCGGTCTTTTGGGGGTTGGGGAAGTTTAGTAAATAGTTTTATGTTCAATATTGAGAATGTTATTATGTAGGTTGCACGGGCCAGCATGGTGGATTATAGCTCATTCCCTCTCTCAGAGGGGAGGCCTGTGTCCCAGCAGTGGGAACATTATGGGTGGATTATGCTATTATGTAGACTGCCTTGCAGGTCTTGTGGTCACAAGCATTACTGCTTTGCATAAAGTTTTAGGTTAGATTCCATGGTTGCAAAAAGAGTTATTTCATTAGTACTAGCCCGAAGTCCTAAATAGGAATGGTAATAGGCTCGCTCCCTATTACTACTATAGGCTGAGACATATGAGTAACTCGCGAAATGTGGGTGTAGTGACCCTTTGAAAAAAAATACAAGTTGTTAATATAAATGTACGTAAATGTTTTGACAAAAGTTCATTGCTCCTTTAACTATAACGTTTTCTATTCTTGAAAATGTCATGTTTGCCGACGAAATAAGGGTTTCTAGGTTGTAGAATAACACACTTTAATTTTACCATAGATATATTTCATCATGTTCATATTTTATTAAAATTGTATTGGTCTTTTGAATAGGTATTGGTATAGGTACGATATCTATTCTTGTTAATGTCATAAAAATTGACCTAGCATAGTTTCTAGTTCATAAGCTAACATTTTAACTATAAACCTAAATAGGTAACCGTGTGGAATATTAATCAACACGTATACTTGAAATTTCACACAACAAAAATAAGCAATTTAAATAATAGTGTACTATTTTCAGTACTTAATTCTATTACTTTGAACACAGTGTATGGCCACATATATGAATAAGTACATGTGTGTGTCAGATCAAAAAGCGTGGGTTTATAATAAGTACACATATCTACATATACAATGTTAATTTATGTATGGCAAGATTAATGTTTGGTTTTCATACTGTTGCTACGCCGTAGCTGGCATGATAGCGCTACGAGGCTACGAATACTGTCTTGACGTGGCGTAGCCGGCCTGCTACGCGCTACACTGCGCGGAGAGACCGCTCATTATTAATCCGAAACTGTTTGCGTATTAAACATTGTGTTTTATCTGCAGTTGTTTTATTAATTTAATTTCTTATTATACTAGGTCTTTTCCTATGAAATTGCCGTATTGCAGTACAGACTTTTTCAAACAAAAAAAAGTTTTGATTGGCTATGAGTTCTAAATTCAAATTAATTTTGTTTTAAAAATATGACATTCTATTTACAAAATCAGTCTTTTGTTTATTGATTAGCGTTGTATTTTCATTACATTTCAACATTTTTCCTCATAATGGATACTTTGAAATTTCGTGTAATTATGGAATATGAGTTCCTTCGTGGCACCAACGCGGCACAAACGACCCGTAACATCAACGACGTTTACGGAGAGAACTGTACAAACGAACGCACAACCCGTTATTGGTTTGCTCGGTTCCGTTCTGGGAATTTTGACTTGAAAAATGAACCTCGTGGTCGTCCGGAAACTTTGGTCAACAATGATGAATTAAAGGTGATTGTTGAAGCTGATGAAACTCAATCTACAGCTGAGCTGGCAGCAGTTTTTGATGTTAGCATTAAAACAATATTGGTCCATTTGCGACAGATTGGCAAGATAAAAAAGCTTGATAGATGGGTGCCCCACGAACTTAACGATCGCCAGCGCAACGTACGCGTCGAGACTTGCCTTGCGCTGCTTAACAGGCACAGAAATGAAGGAATTTTGAACCGAATTGTTACGTGCGACGAAAAATGGATTCTTTTTGACAATCGAAAGCGCTCAGCAAGTTGGTTAGATCCTGGTTCGGTACCAAAGCAATGTGCAAAACGAAAAATGACCCCTAGAAAGGTGATGGTCACAGTTTGGTGGTCTAGTGCTGGTGTGATTCATCATAGCTTTTTACAAAACGGCGAGAGCATTACTGCAGATGTGTACATTGAAGAACTGACCACAATGATGGCGAAACTCGCACGTCTGCAACCAGCTTTGGTCAATCGGTCGTCTCCACTGCTACTTCGCGACAACGCGCGGCCCCATACTGCACAACAGACCGTCTCTAAGCTGCATGAGTTGGGTTTGGAAGCTCTCCCTCATCCGCCATACTCACCAGATCTTGCGCCTTCCGACTATTACTTTTTCCAAAATTTGGACAACTTTTTAGCGGGAAAAAAATTCAATTCCCGAGAGGCAGTACAAAACGCCTTTGAAGAGTTTGTTGTCTCCCGTCCAGCTGATTTTTTCAAGAAGGGCATCCATAAACTGCCACAGCGTTGGCAAAGATGCATTGATTGCAGGGTTGATTACTTTGAATAAAAGAAATAAATAAGTTCGAAAAAAATAAAATACTTTAATTTTTTTCAAACAAAACGGCAATTTCATAGGTAAAGACCTAATATTTAAACATTAAGTGCCTCGTTGATGTAGTCACTGTCAGCAATACTGATGAGCATGTTTCCTGGCTTCGAGTCCCGGATCGTGAAATGTAAATAGAAGCACGGAGTTTTTTACCATGAAGCTTAAACAAAACTGGCGAAATGTGGGTATATTAAAGGCACAACTCTGCTTAATCCACCTAGAAAATATAAAGCGTAATTGATTAAAAATTTGATTCTTCCATATAAAGGCAGCATTAATAAACCACACAAAATAATAACCCCAAAATTTTCCTGCTAATGAAAATTTTTGTCAAATCCGTAGAACATATTACCACGTTACGCTCGAAAATTAATAAGGCTTAAACTACGTTGGAAATATAATGCGCGTCGTAAATTAAACGCATTATTTCGATAATGTTCCGCTTCCACTACGTTTTGTTTGTGACTTACGATTTGTTTTGTCGTGCAAGTGCGGCAATGTACGCTGGTTACATGGCTACGTTTGGGTAACCGGTGCCAACAGCTTACGGCGCTTACATTTGTGTGCTGTTGGCTTTATAATGGGTTTGTGTGCTGTTGCCATGTTTAAGTTAGTGCTATGTTTTGTACGGGCTAATTATACGTAATTATTGTGTTGGAGCAGCGGTGGTCCAGTGGTGGCAGCCCCGACTTAAAAGAGGAAAGCCGTGGGTTCCAACCCAGGGAGGTGCAATACTTTGTGTAACTTTTTCATCACCGCTGCTCTCAAAACGGCGAAGAAAAACATCGTGAGGAAACCGGTATGTCCTAGAACTAAAATTTTGAAGACATGTGGCATCTACCAAGCCGCACTGGGCCCGCGTGGTGGATTACAGCCCACTCCCTCTCATAGAAAGGAGGCCTGTGTCCCAGCAGTGGGTACATTATAGGTTGATGATGATGATGATTGTGTTCATGTTACGCATGTTTAAATTCATAACTAGATTTTGGTCCCAGTTTCGGCGGAATCTATCCTACTGGGAAGTTATACCAGGATTAAAAGTATCCTTGGTTTACCAATGACATGACCAACGAGTGTGCCGGGGAAGGCGTAATAAGGTTAAAGACAGTGTAGCGTTATTTTCTCACTAAAAATATTATAATATGGACTGTAGGTATGAATATCAAGTAGTTGGAACCACTTGATCACCACGATTGATCACCACGATCAGTATTTCCTTATTATCTATGAAATTGTAAAATAAGATGGAGCTCGTGGCTAAACAATAACAGTCTCACAGGTCTATTTTCAAGGTTAAGCCAAGCTTGTCTAGGTTGGTCGGTAGATGGGTGACGTCCCATAACATACCAAGCTTCCTCCGTGCCTCGGAAATCACTTTAAGCCACAGTCCTGGCTGTCATTTGTAGTTCTTTGACAGCGTGAACCGAAATTCTGACAAGCAGTACCAAGGGGTACCGTGTTCCACGCGCGCCTCAAGGAGATGTCAGCAAATCGGAAGGGGTCCGAGAGGGCCGATGCCTGCCAGGGCTGCGGGTTGTTCGAAAGAGATACCGTGGCCCTGGAACACAAAGGGCTAAGAAGGAACATGGATGGGTTTTAGTCAGTCAAGTCTGACACTTCCTTCTGCTCCGCCCGGAGCGGGAGAAGTCATTTGATGATTACCCATCCTAAAAAAAAGGGGTATCGTATTACTTAGGACTAACTGAGTTCTGGAGGTTTGATAGGAAATCGCTTCATGTAAAATAATGGTAACCAACTGCATCCGGTTACACTAGAAGCCGACCCCAACATAGTTGGGAAAATGCTTGCAAAATTGGAGCACCTCTACGCCAAATTAGAAAGAACAAGAAAGAAAATATATTTATTTGTCGCAGGGACATGACGTGCATACAACATTACAAAAATAAAACAAAACGCAAGAAAAAAAATTAAAAGTAAAGTAAACAAACAGGACGCAACAAAAATATTTACTGCTTGCACGTAATTAAGTTGTCCCGACTGTCAAAGATCTACAATTAAGTTCTTTAATACACCTTTCCCAATACAGCTACTTGAAACAACTATTTTCATACATGAAACGGCTGAAATTCAATACAACATTTTGTTATTTTTCCTTAACGTTCCGTAATTATTGACAAGGACATTCTGTCGGAGTAAATAACACGACATCTGATACGGCGGACGTTTATACATTCGTCGTGTTCGTTTACTGAAATGAGATGTAAATAATTATGTAATTTTCGAGGACAGCCCGAATGTCAGACGCGAATGAATGACCTCCATGGGAGTTGGGGTGTCAAAATGTCACTTTAGCGATACCTACATAAAAGTGTATGTGGATCATAACTATACAATATATATTACTAGCTGCTTGCCCCCAACTTTTTTCGCGTGGAAATTTCGATGTGTTTTTTTGGGATAAATTATACTTAGTACATACCTATTCATACACATAATTCATAACACAAATTACATACCTACTAAACTGTTTTTGTCCGTCACGTCATTTATCTCGGGTCCAGTTGAAAACCAGCGTCGGGCACTAGCTGCTCGGCAGTTTGTTGAACTGGGCCTATTTGGCGCAGCCGTGAGACACACAATATTATCTTTTTCAGTTTTAGTTCAAAGTTTCATGTTTGATTTTTTATTGTGTGCATTTGTGGCATGTGCCAAATAAATATGTTTTCTTTCTTTACTTATAGACCTTCTTCTTGAATCATTCTCTTTATTGATGCAAACTACATCAAAATCCGTTGCGTACTTTAAAAGATCTTAGCGTACAGACGGCGGGAAGCGACTTGGTTTTATATTACGTAGAGACGAACAGTTCAATCATTACACCTTTTGTTTAGAATAGTTACAGCACGGATTACAACATTTGTGTCACTTATTTGATCTAGTCTTTCTGTGATATTTTCTATTTTTCTTTTTGTTGTTACATGGACTCTTTTTCTTATTTACCGATTGTTTGTAAATGTGTGGACATTGTAGGCCTTATAGATTCCTAGGTCCTTGGTAACTTTTTATTCCGTTCTACGTTTTGTAGTAAGCAACGACTTATTGTCAGGCCTACGATGTCCTCCCATACTTTAGTACTAATGCTGTAACAGAAATATTGTAAAACCAAATGATTTTAAAAGAGTAACCATGGAGTTTCTTGCCGGTTCTTCTCCATAGGAAACGACCAACCCTAACCGAGCACCTTTTAGTCGACGTTTTATAAGTGCCCCTGTAGGCCTATGTAAAATAAAAATATTTTGATTTTGATTTTGAATGAATGACGGTTGATATTCAAGTTGAACAATTTATGTTATTAGTCTTTTTGTTAATAAATGGAAATTCCCTTCCTTTAAGTTTTTTTCAAATATCTTGTTGACTGCTATGGTTGTCAGCAAAACTAGTGACCCTCAGTTTTTTCCTCGGTCAAATAGTTTAGCGTTGGCGTTTTCTATAATAACTTTTTAAATAACAGAGCGGTGTGTGCTTGGGCTTGTAGCAAATGGCGTTTGGCTAAAGTAAAAATGACGTAGTGTTATGTTATGTTTTACATCGTGCCAATCAACTAACAAAAGGTTTTACAAAATAGCTCTCCATAAATAGGTGTCTAATAAAAAACGCGTAAAGGTTTTTACGGATCGAAACCAACGAATGAGTTAAAATTTTCTGGAAAATCCCAAAGATTTAACTTAAATAACACCTTTATTCGACTGTACTCATAAAAGTGCTATTTATTTTATTGTTATGAATAAAACTCGAGATGTTTAATGTGATTTTCTTTGAAATAATGTGCTCTCTAAAACAAATATGTACGTGGGTCGTAGCAGGTGGCGTTCTGTAGTTTCTGCCAACTCCTGTGTGAAGAAGGTGTGAGTTGATGTAGTCTGTATACATATATTTAATACTAGCTGTCCGGCGCAACTTCGTTTGCGTCACATTTTCCCCGTTTTCGCAACATTTTTCATTGCTGCTCCACTCGTTTTGGTCGTAGCGTGATGATATATAGCCTCAATAAATGGGCTATCCAACACTGAAAGATTTTTTTTAAATTGGACCATTTGTTCCTGGGATTAGCGCGTTAAGCAAACAAATAAACAAACTCTTTAGCTTTATTACTAGTATATAGATTATTAGTATATTAGATTAGATATTCAATATCCTGTGTGATAACAATTGTGCTCGCCCGAAAATTAAATTGCCACCGCATAGGTGTATTTTCAATTCACACCATTCGAATCGTTTACGTCGCAATTAAGAGCTAGGGTCTCTGTGAACTGTCCAGACTTACCACCAGTCTGTTTATCGGTACCAAAGGGACATATTTAGTCATGAACCAGTAAATTCTAGACTTACATTGTCTAGGACTAACCCTAGAAGATAATAACAATTTATCGGTGCTAGACGAAACATCTGCCCTAACCGCAGAGGGATTATGACGATAATTATAGATATTTCTAATATGTTGCGACTGTAATCCCAAAGGGCAGATAAAGGATAATTTGTGGTATAATACTACTAACATAAACACGTGTTTTCTAGACTTTGGAAGCACTAATCAATACGAACACACACTAAGCGACCACTAATCGATTAGTAAAAATACAGGATTATTCGAATCTTCTAAATTGACGTATGGAATTAAAAGGAAACCTGCATTGCCTCTTAAACAGTAGCAGAATTACATTCAGCCAAGTTTTCTGGTAACTTATGACAGTCTCTAACATTATGAACATTTCTACTATCCGTTATTGCTGACGTTGATTGTAATTTTGTCACGATGCTCTTATACTTTCATGTTGTGCAAGCGACATTCAACCTTACGGCGGTGAAACAATCACAAAGTAAAAATCCTAACGTGGAAATCAGTTAAACAATGGAGATATTCTGTTTTGCTCATGCAATCAAATTATTTCGATCAGCCTACCTCTATTGACCGTCGGAAATAAAAAACCCACCTGAATGAGTTGTCGTCCGATTAAAAATGAATGAAAATTATGATTGGATGATGTCAGTCGGATTTTCATTGTATGTAGATAGAATTGAATAAATATGGATATCTAAAATAGTTATTTGGTTAACAACCCAGTTAGTACTGGGCAATACGATACCCCTTGGTGAGACTGATTGCCAGACTTTCGGGTAACTGACTATCTTTACCCACTACCTTGTTTGCTACCATATAACGTATATGTCGCAGTGTGATGATTTTATTCCGTTAGACTTGTTCATCATGTGGGCAGAACATGGGTTTCGTGCAATGAAAACACACCCTCACACGGTACACTGCTTTTATCGAACTAACAAATAACTTGAAATTACAATCCAACACAATAACATTAGGCACCATGAATCGGGTTACAGTTTCGGGACGTCTTGACTCCGCTGCAATCAGACACTGACTGTCCTCGTCGCAGTGAGCTCGAAAACATCACGACACTGTAGTAAGCGCGCTTAGATGTGGGTAGACTGGTGAGTAGGTCGCTTGACCTTTGGCGCGCTTTCGATTCATAGTCCGTTTCCGACATATAAATAAAGGTGTCTCAAAAATAAATAAAATGACATAAGAAATAAAAATGTAAAAAAACTTAGCTGCAGCTGCTGCTTATTCAATAATGTCCATCCAAAGGTTGTCTGGAAAATATCGATAAGACCGCCGCTGTAACCATAAAATTAGCAGTTTTGTAAGCCCGTTGTTTTTGGTGTACAGTAAAGTTTTATTCTATTCTATTCTGCAATGAAAACACCGACTGAAAGAGAAATTGTAACCCGTTCCTGGTAACCCATATTCCACGACACGTACAATTTGTTCAAAGAAACTAAATAATCAATGATTCCAAACCGAAACTAGGTAACCTACATTAGATTCTATTTAAATTATTTTTCGCAGTGCATAAAAAAGGTTGGAGAGAAAAAGGAATCTATTAACCCAGTTCTACAAAGGCAGGTGCTAACAGTTATTCTTAATTAAATACTAGAAAGTCTTATTAGCTCGAAAGTTTGTTTTAAGGTTTAACTTTGAAAACATTATAATTTTTAACTCTTCAGGGAAAACTAGTGCCAGGTGAAAAGTTTCATGAAAATGAAATGGAAAATATTTTTGCACACTCGACATTTTACTGTACTTAGTCAAGGAGATAGTTATAATAAAAAAGTAATGTTGGAGCTCTAACTAGATGTACCATCTTGTAGAAACGATAATAGCCACTCGATAAGACTAGCACTAAATTTGACCTGCCACGTCAAAGACAGAGATTAATTGGTGTCGTCTCTTATACTATACAGTATGAAGTCTAAAACCTGCTGTCAGCGATGGATAGATATGATGAAGAAAGTTGTTAATGCCGCTCTAAATAATATAACTAAAGGTATTGTTTATTCAGTATCGTCTTAAAGTTCCTACACTATGCAGGCCCTAATTAAAGACGGTTACTGTTACTATTAAGCCATGAGATCCTAATAAACAATAATTTTTATTTATAAGAAGCTTGTGGCTAAATATAATACGTACTGTATGGTATGATTAAAAAGGACTCTGAATAAATGAGAACATCGTTTTCCTTTATAAAATCTCTTTCATCGTTTTTAAACCTAGTTCCATTGTGGCGCGACAAACGTTCATTAACTAAGCTATTAATTAAACACGGATATGTGACCAGGCAGCGGACTAACCACATAAAACGAGTAAAAAGGCTGCATTTAAAAGAACTAGTTGGTATTGATTACTACGTTGGTGTAGGGATAAGTTGAAATAGCTGGCTAGCTAGATGATGTTTACGTACGTTTTGAAAAACTTGCTTATCCCCGCGACTTCGCTCTCATGGCGTTTAGATATTGTCCCACGGGATCTTGCTACTGAGAGAAACGGTATCCTATGTGAGGGTCGTGGTTATAAACTATCTATGTGCCAAATTTTATCTGAATCCTTTCAGCAGTTTTTAAGTGAAAGTGTAACAAACATCCATCATCTTCACAAACTTTCGAAAAGGTATAATACCTATAAATATTAAACTTCTCGAACTTCTTGATTTGTTTAACTTCTTGAATCCTAGGTTGTTATCATTATCTTTATCTCACTATAGATCTATGACCAATAGATTTATTTCAGTTTATTAAGTAAATTATTTGTGTATGAGATTTAGTTTGTTATACATTTCTTATTGACTAATAGTATGATACTAGATCTATGACAGAGAAATATCTTCCTAAAACACGTCCATTAGTAGTCTAGTGTTATAAGGTTAACTAGTCAAATAAAATACACAAATACAATATTGAATAACATCTTATGTCATTACAAAAAGGCACAGTTTAAGGGTATGGCCAAGTTTCCCGAAAAAAAAAATACATGGAATTAAAGCCGGTACCCGATAGCGACCCTAATAAGTAACATCTCAGCTTTCTGCCGTTTCCTTTAACGGTCACTTTCTGGGGAAAGCCACGTGACACGGGACACGTGTCGTGTCTCGACACGGCACAATGGGCACGTGTGTTACGGGGGTGCGTTCTCTATTATACTAGCTGTTGTTTTGCATTCTCGTCAAATTCAAGGAGGTAATAAGGCTAATGATTCTCGACCCGAATCAATAATATAATGGATCTGTAATTTTTTTTTTCTCTCTTATTTAGTGAAATCGGTAAGTGTGAACCACCCGTGTTTTAAACGTGACCCGTCTGACCGTCGCCCTATTACCGCGCTTTCACACATAAAAAACAATCTCAAAAGTTTATTCGATAATTTCTTAGCTAGTTATGTACCAGAAGCGTTCATTTAAAAATAAGATAATGTAATACAAAAGCATTCATTTAAAAACAAGACAATGTAATTAAATACACAAGAAGAAATGGTGCTGTACTGTAGTAACGAAGACACAAAATACCCAATTGATTTAAGAAAGGCGAATGCAATAAAAATAATGAAATTAAATAAAAAATCAGTTGAATTTTCAATTATTTTAAGAGTTTCATAAAGATACCTTTCAGATTGTTCTCGGGGTGCCAACGTTCACTCATCAAGCTATAATTTGCCAGTATAGCATGGCCTCGCTTTGTATAGATTTCACGTTCAATGAAACATCCGCATAAACTGGTTTTGTATAGCTTGATTGGTCGTCATACGTACTTGCCGAAAGGGCATGAGCTACTTTTGTGTTTGGTTGGGTCAAGGCCATATGCGTTGTACGAGCCCTGACTGACACGTGTTTAGAAGTTACCTATAGTTTTAATGAGCTGACTGTGTAAGTTGATTTCAGGTTTATTTGCTTTTGATTAGTTCATTGACACACAAATAGCCTACCATTAGGCCACCAGGTAGCCTACCATTTTTTTTTTCTACGTCCTGTATAGCACCGTCACTTTCCTACACTGGAATAAGAGTAAAACAATACTGCTTTAAGACGTCATGGTAGGCCAGAAGAACTTTGCTTGATGGTTATATTTAGGTACTCAAGCATTTCGCTTAATCATCATCATCATCATCTGCCTAGCCTTTTCCCAAACTATCTTTAGGTCGGCTTCTACTCTAACCGGATGCAGCTGAGTACCAGTATTTTACATAAAGCGACTGCCTATCTGACCTCCACAATCCAGTAACTGATTAATGATACCCCTTGGTAAGACTGGATGTCGGACTTTCGGTCGGATTCTGATTACTAGTAACGACTGTCAAAGATCTATAAATAACAGCCGGGACCAACAGCTTAACGTGCTTTTCGAGACACAGAGGACCTCTCGGACCTCGGCAAGCTCGGCTTAACCTTAAAGATCGACCTGTGCACCTGTTTTTGTTTAGCCTCGAGTTCCTCAAAAGTAATTGAACTACAATTTTGAAAACGAAGCAAACACACCGCAGTGCAGTCGGCTGTGTCAGCCTCATCACCATCTGAATAGCCTTTTCCCAACTGTGTTGTAGTCGGCTTCCAGTCTAACCGGTATACCAGAAGTGTATACGTGTCTCCGAGACGTTTTCCTAAAGTTAATATTGCTATTCCACCAATATGCGAACAGCAAAGGAGCGGAACTTTCTGCCTGCGTCTGTGTTTCCAAATGTTTACAACCTTAATCTCTTCAAAGTTGGAGTGAACAGGCTTCTTCTGGGTAAGCTTGTACCATAGTTGACTATGTCTCTGCCATCTCTGACCTAGACTTGAGATTCAAGAGCGAAATCATCAAAAAAAAAAAACCCGAAACACTGTTACAACTATTAACACATAGCATACAACCACCGCTGTATCGCTGTTACATATAATTTAGGGTGTTGCAGTTTGGGCCGTGCTTTCGGAATTATTCCGTTGCGCACCGCGTTAAAACGTATACGTAACGTATTTACTTATTTATATTAGTATGGCATTTTGAAACACGGTTTGATGTTGAAAATAGCGTGTCAAATAAATAGCCCGATCTATCAAAGCAAAATGTTTTTGCTATTTTTCCGTTAGAGGACGGCAATATTTTAAACTCTTGTTTTTAATAAAGTGTAAAAACGGGGTTTTTTTAAGTGAAATTTAATCAAGCTGAAACGTTTGCTTTATTGCGTTTCCTGTGAAAAATCATAAAGCCTTATACCAGGCATAAGCATTGTGTGCATAAACATTCCGTTTCTTATAATAATTACTTTATCTAAATGTTTCCACTCCTGTGACGCAGGCCTTCTTTCTGGGACAAGCATTTGTTTTTACAACATAAGAAAGTCTTTATATTAATTTTAAAACTAAAAAAAAACCGGTTTCACTTACCTGCACAAGAAGTCACATTAACAGCACTTATTTTTGGACAAAATCAAACTTGTTAATTAAGTTTTCGATTTCTCAAGGGGAAAAAAATCTATAGGGTGACCTAGAATCTTGAAATTTGGCAACAAGCAACGTCTTACAGCACATCTGAAAACTGCAAATAGGTATAAAGTATAATAAAAAAAAATACCTGCAAGTTTGTAGGGAACCTCCGGTGCGCGAGTCTAACTCGCACTTGGCCGGTTTTTTTTTTCCAAAATAAGCTTATGGTTGGCCGCAAATCAACTGATGTGAACCGGTGATGTGGCCTAGGGTGATACATGTTAGTTCTACAAACTTAAATGCACATTCGGTTTTCTATTTTGTCGTTCTGATTTCATCCAATTCCTTTTAGTTCTAGAAGTGGGGCGACTTCAGACAGTCTGATTAAAGTTAAAGAAATTTATATAACGTGCACTAGCACTACTGGTTCCTGAGAGACCATTTCAGGTTTGTTTCTTCCAGAAGATTTTTTCTTACGTAATGGTGATGTGATTCATTGAAAATTTGCGATACGTTCAGGGGAATGAATATTTTGGGAACTGTGGTATGTTGGGCCTTTGTTTCGTCGTTGTCTAAACATTATTTAATTATTTATTATATAATTACATTACATTTACATTACGTTACATTAGTATTTTTTTATTTATGGTAAGTGAAACTTAACATAAATAAAAAACTTAACTTATTTTAGTCTTGCCAACTTGATTGCCAACCCGTCTGCCAAGCGTGGCGATTATGACAGAACCCCCCTATGTTTTGTCAATGTGGCGAAACTTGGGGGAGGCCTATGTCTAGCAGTGGACGTCTTTCGGCTGAAATGATGATGATGATAAGTCTTGAGTGGAAGTGTCGGTCACTCGCTAAAATTATGATTTTGATGGATAACATAATTTGCCTGGCTTTTTCTCAGCTGTGTGCGGGTCGGCTTCCAGTCTAACCGGATGCACCAGCAATACCAGTATTTTACATGGAGCGACGGCCTAAACCCAATCAGTACTGGGTATTACGATACCCCTTTATAAGACTGGTTGGCAGCCTTTCTGTAACGACTGTCAAAGATCTAGAAATGACTGCCGGGACCAACGGGGTATCGTGTTTTCCGAGGCACGGAGAAATCTCGGTATTCGGTAATTTTAACCTCTAGGTCCCAGCCGTTACATTTAACGGCTGGGACCTAACGCTTATATAAAAAAAATACATTTCTAAATCGTTCTGTCAAAATTTACCTCTAAGGTCAACTAGTAGTCGATTCAAACAAAATTAATCGTTAGTAATACTAAACGGCACAACATTATTAAAAAAAATATAGAAACTCGTCTATGTCGAATGTCAAACGTCAATGGCAACCCGTGTTATTATGTTCGGAAAAGTGTTGTTTTTGTGAGATATACGTTGTAAAACTTTGGTAAGTAAATGTATAGTATGTTATAAGTGTATAATGCAACTTTTAAGATAGTCATTTGCTTGAAAAAATAACAAAAAAATTATGATTTGAGCCAACAAAAAATCCTTTGTTGTGAAGTTTGTTAGTCGAAATAAAATAAAAAAATTTGACTCTTGAACCATGTAAAATGGTCTTGGAAACAATAGTAGCAAAGAAAAAATAGTGATAATTCATTATTTCATGTATTCGAGGCATATCTATTCATATTTATTGAAATCTCAAGTATTTTCATGCTTTGAACAGCGGAATTCTAAAATGGCCGATTCTAACAAGAAGTTTGAGTTAGGATCTTATAAGAATAATGTATGTAGGACTCCTAAAAAACACTGTCATTAGATTACTTGTATATTTGTGATGTTAGATATAAATTTTCGTGTAAATTGAATGAGTAGTTTTACCAAACAAAAATAAGCAACGAAAACAGACGTATTTGCTACGACTTCTCTCATATCTATGGGATATGTATAATTCTCAAGTAGTTCTAAAAGAGTTGTTTATTATTAATAAATGGCCCCGTTCATCACGAACCCGACACTGTTTACCGTTTAAGATTAGAGCTAATATAACTCGAGTTATAAGTGTTTATCTTTACGATATCGGATGACTCACGCAATGGCGTAATCAGGGGGCCCCCGAAGGGTTTCACGCGGGGTTTTACTGTTACGCGCGAAAGGATAGTGAGGTTAATGTATAACAGTAGTTTTTTATTGGCAGATCCGCTAAAGCACTAAAATAACCACATAATTTAGAAAATTAAAAAAACAAAAATGTCTCCTTTTGATTCGCATTTGTAAAGGTCCTTTGTCTTTAAGTCAAAGTTTTGTTATTAATTTACGAGTAGGTAGAAACAACTTTTTTTGGATTCCGTAATTACGATAAAAAATCTCTTTTACTTTCAACAAAGGTAAGATAAAGTTAACGCTTTTTGTTGAGAACAAGGAGTTAACAAATTAATCTTATTCATTGGCCTAAATGTTGTCTGTACAATACAGAAAGAGACTTAATTAAAGACGGAGCCACACCTGCGCACGAACCGTGCACTCTACGCGCCTCGAACGGTTAACGCGACGCGGTGCATGTACAGACAGCGTTATTAAGTAGTTACCCCCGTGGCGTACTCGGCCAGACTGTAGAGGGGTTAGCACATACTGACGCTGTCTGTCGTCCTTTTCGTGAATTCCCGAAAAGCTTCCACGCATATCTAAAAAGGGTGTAAAAATACCCTTAACGAAGCCGAAAGGCACTTGTTGTCCCCGTCATCATCATTGCGATATTTTTTTGTTCTAGCTGGGGTTTGGATTGCGATTAGAGGGTCAAAGTTCCAACTTTTTCACAAGTTTTTTTTTTAATACATTTTTTATGTTGTAACTTTTCTTTAAATATCTGCACGAACCCCATACTATTCAATGCATTTTTAGGGTTCCGTAGCCAAATGGCAAAAAACGGAACCCTTATAGATTCGTCATGTCTGTCTGTCTGTCTGTCCGTCCGTCCGTATGTCACAGCCACTTTTTTCCGAAACTATAAGAACTATACTGTTGAAACTTGGTAAGTAGATGTATACTCTGAACCGCATTCAGATTCTCATACAAAAATAGAAAAAACAACATAAATTTTGGGGTTCCCCATACATAGAACTGAAAACCAAATTTTTTTTTTTAATCATACCCTATATCTATGGATAGGTCTTCAAAAATGATATTGAGGTTTCTAATATCATTTTTTTCTAAACTGAATAGTTTGCGCTAGAGCCACTTCCAAAGTGGTAAAATGTGTGTCCCCCCCCTCTAATTTCTAAAGTAAGAGGAGGAAAATTCTGAAAATATTTAGGATTGTAGAACGTAAAAAAAACTATCAACGAAAATTGGTTTCAATAAGATATGATGTTCAGTTTTTGAGATATGGGACTTTTTCATGAAACTGTAGCAGTAACTTTGTTTTTGATTAACATACTATGAAAAACCAATTTAGTTTTGCGGTTGAGTGGAAGTTTACCAACTAATACTATTAACTAATGAATGACAGTTCAAAATATTGTTTGGGGCTATGGAACCCTGTGTGCGAGTAAGACTCGCACTTGGCCGGTTTTTTTAACACAATGTTGTGCGTTACATAAAGTTTCACCGTAAAACGTGATTTTCACCCAAAAAAAAGTCATCCCAGCAATAATTTTTTCGTAAGGTCACTTAGTTTGATGCACATAATGCTTGCTTGACGGTTTCGTGAAGAGTCAGTGGATATTTAGATTGGCCTTAGGATATTTAGATAAATTTAATCAAGTAAAACTTTTGCAATCATACTTCTGTTGCGTAACTATCAACGTTTCTGCTAATTACCTTTTAAAAGCTTTTAGTCCTTCGGAGCTGAATTTAATTAGTCGAAAGAATTAGGGATGCCTACTAAATGGCTCAATGCCTGATTCAAACGGGTTCGATGAACTCTTTATTATCATTCCCCATTTACCTTCAAGGGACAAATTGAACAAAAAACGAAAAACCTAACTTTGATCTTTCGCTATATGCCGAGTGGGTAATGAATTAAAAATTACCTCTTCAGGATACAAAAGACATTATCATGAGTCAGCATAAAAACCGGCCAAGTGCGAGTCGGACTCGCGCACGAAGGGTTCCGTACCATTATTTATGAAAACGAGAAATAAAATTACTTCGTTGTATGGGAGCCCCCCTTAAATATTTATTTTATTCTGTTTTAGTATTTGTTGTTATAGCAGCAACAGTAATACTTAATCTGTAGAAATTTCAACTGGCTAGCTATCACGGTTCATGAGATACAGCCTGGTGACAGACGGACGGACGGACGGACGGTCGGACGGACGGACGGACAGCGAAGTCTCAGTAATAGGGTCCCGTTTGACCCTTTGGGTACGGAACCCTAAAAAGGAGCTTGTGGTTAAATAAAAACAGCTGCTTGGGTCGATCTGTAGGTTAAGCCGTGCTTACCTAGGTTGGTGCGTGGATGGTTCATCCTGGTTACCCATCTAAACGCCATGATCACGGATAAACTAAAGTTAGTCAGTTATTCGGGGCAATAGCACCATTTCGAAAACTCAAAACAAATAGTAAACATGGTAAATATTCCTTTTCTAGTGACATGTTTAAAGTACCCTACTGCCCCTCAATTTTGGTCAAACTGCGCCTAATTTTGTTAATGTGGCCAGCCCAGTTTTCCCATCAATTAGTAATTTTACCACACCCATATTTGATTGCTTTCAACGATCAAATGACAGCGACTGGTGGTGATACCTGTGCTCGATAAATGGTGAAGATATTTAGGTTAAAATTGATAAACGTTACTTTTGGCACGTGTTTTGGGTTTAGATTATTCCTATTTATATTTTTTCCTCTTTGGCAACTATCTCTATATTTTAGATAAACTTTCCGTCTCTGTTGAGCGACAAATAAAATGATTATCAACATATCTAAGTAGCTTAAGACAGCGCGATTGAAAATGAAAATGTAAAATATCGTGAGGAAAGTTTTGAGTTTGAATGTGGATGGGTATAAGGGTAGAGGAAGACCAAAAACCGGCCAAGTGCGAGTCTTAGTCGCACACAGGGTTCCATAGCCCCAAACAATATTTTGAACTGTCATTCATTAGTTAGTAGTATTAGTTAGTAAATATCCACTCAACCGCAAAACTAAATTGGTTTTTCATAGTGTGTTAATGAAAAACAAAGTTACTGCTGCAGTTTGATGAAAAAGTCCCATATCTCAAAAACTGAACATCATATGTTATTGAAACCAATTTTCGTTGATAGTTTTTTTACCTTCTACAATCCTAAATATTTTCAGAATTTTCCTCCTCTTACTTTAGAAATTAGAGGGGGGGGACACACATTTTACCACTTTGGAAGCGGCTCTAGCGCAAACTATTCAGTTTAGAAAAACATGATATTAGTAACCTCAATATCATTTTTGAAGACCTATCCATAGATACCCCACAAGCATGGGTTTGATGAAAAAAAATAATTTTGGTTTTTAGTTCTATGTATGGGGAACCCCAGAATTTAGTGTCTTTTTTCTATTTTTGTGTGAAAATGTTAATGCGGTTCAACAGTAGTAGTTTCAACAGTATAGTTCTTATAGTTTCGGAGATAAGTGGCTGTGACATACGGACGGACGGACGGACAGACAGACAGACAGACAGACATGACGAATCTATAAGGGTTCCATTCGGCTACGGAACCCTAAAAAACGATGGCTGGACTGTGTGAAGGATGATATGGCAAGAAAGGAGGTATCATGAGATGACAAATAATAGAGAAGTATGGAAGAAGAAGACATGCTGCCCCGACCCCAAATAAATTGGGATAAGGGCAAGAGAATGATGATTAAGACATGCTGAGTATGAGGTCCTGGGTACGGTTCCCCGGTGCGGCAAAGAACTTATTTCAGTTTAGGTAGATACGAATATTGACGATAATCTTACCTTAGGTTTGACTAGTTTTTTATTGGCATTCAGGCGTTTGATGTATTGAGTGACAAATTAATTTGAATTCTTCAATTTAATTTGAGATACAACGTGAATTCCAAAAGTTTAATGGAATTTATAATGTAAGAAATGCCAGAAAGTTACGGGATTTATAATTCAGGAGGTAGCAGTGATTTAAATTTTTTATATAGGTAGAATCGTTTATTTCGACTCCTAGGAATGTCTGATTTATCCATAATATTGGCAAATTACTGTCTTAGATTATTATGTCAAAATCGGACAAGTTTTTCGTTAGCTCAATTTATAAGAATGCTTTGTGTTTGTGGATTACCTTAGACCATTCAAAATGTATGTGCTAAAAAAGTCCTTTGAACAATGTTTTTTCTCTTCGAAAACCGTCAATATTCTAAAAAGGAAAATAAACCTAAATGATGAGCAAAAAAGAGAAAGTTACGTAAAATACTTGAACGCTTTTGTTACTTACGGCATCATCTCGATTCAACTTTTAATATTTTCTTTGACATTTTCTATCAAGAAAAATATCGCTCCCTCACTTTTATGTCCTTCTCCGTACACATAAAATATTGTCTATCTACCTACATTCGTTGCCAAGGTGACAACAAGACATCAAATTATGTATCGGTCCCTCCACTATAGCAGTAAATATTTTACATTGGCAATTTTTTCTCTCGTACTATTTTTCCTTTTATACGTTGCCGAATTCAGTCCCATTTCTGAGGGTCACATGTAAAATGTTGCCTGAATAACCTCGGTACGTTAAAAGGACGAATACGTCTATCTCTATAATTGTATGGAACGTTGATAATAGGGTCGTCAGAAAGGAACGGCGCTCCACACGCGTAAGACTCGGTAAATAACAGTTTTGTGTCTATTTTCGCGACAGGACTTTTGATATTTTAATAATTCTATTTCTTTACCGATTCTCATTGATAGCTTAAATTAAACAGCGCAGGTGAAATGTGCTCTGTATGGTGTCGGATGTAAAGAATAGTACCATCCCATATCTTCCCGTGGGTGTCGTAAGAGGCGTCTAAGGGACTTGCCAGAGAATGGGCAGCAGCATTCTCTGTGCTTTTGTGACAACCGTACTGCGATCGCCAACCCGCCTGCCAAGCGTGGCGATTATTGCAAAACTCTCCATATTATGTCAATGTGACGAAACTTGGGGGAGGCCTATGTCCAGCAGTGGACGTCTTTTGGCTGAAATGATGATGATGATGGGTGAAATGTGTAGTTACCGTAGTTTCACACCTGCCTTACCTTTCTGAGAACGCAGGCGTGATGTTATGTTTTGCCCTCGGCCTACATAAAATCTATGTTTATGTATAACATTGTGCGTTAACGTCGATGTGGCGACAATGTCGTAAAGCGATAAAGCACTTTAGATTTACGGTTTTTAAGTTTAAAGTTAAACTTCAGTTTTACGATCTTCGCGGTCACGAGTGCGTTCAAACTGACCACGAACCAAATATAACTTTTTAGGTAAACATTTTGTTTATATATTTCGTGAAATTTCATTCAAACTGGCCTTGTTAAAAGGCGCATGCCAGACTAGCTTCGCAACTAAAACTGGTATTTTTTACAAACATTCCAACCAACAACGCGGGAATTCTCACAACATTTTTGTTAAACGATAAAGTACAGCCTACACAAATGTACGCAATAGAGCTTTTATACTTGTATTTTTTGTCAAAGACGGACATAAGTTTTTCATAATATTATTGTCCTTTTTTGCTAACCCACTTTACGGGGCACGCGTCACAAAGGGGGTATTATTTTGTCCCTATTGAAGATACGTGAATGATATTTCAGTCATAACGACCTGAATTGAGTCGTCAAATTATTTCTCATGTTTCAAGGGTAGGTTCAGCTGTGCTGTGATTATTGAAGTGAAACTTCTTATGTGACTTCCAACAAGGTTGCGTTAAACGTTTAACGCTACCATGGAGAGGGTCTGAAAGCATTGTTGCGTTAAGTTTCACTTCTTCCGCGCGGAGGGACTCCACGCACATTTTTTTTGTTAATAAGCTTGTCTTATATCATTAACTATTGTGTGCTATAGGTACTGCTTTTTTGATTCATTGGTCAAGTGTTTCTGTTAAACATGAGGTGCTTGGTTAGATTCCAAAGTCTGGCAAAGCGTTCAAAAATCAAAGTCTTAATATTTTTATTACACATAGGCCTACACGGGCACTTATAAAACGTCGACCAAAAACTGCGCGGTTCGGATTGGTCGTTTCCTATTGAGAAGAACCGGCAGGAAACTCCATGGTTACTCTTTTAAATCATTTCGTTTTACAATATTTCTGTTACAGCGTTAGTACTTAAGTATGGGAGGACATCGTAGACCAGACAATAAGTCGTTGCCTACTACAAAACGTAGAACGAGATAAAAAGTTACTAAGGATCTAGGAATCTATAAAATGTATAAAGTTAGAAATTAATATATAAGAGGAAGTTTGAAAGTGGCCTGTTACAGAAAAGATGAAAGGGAGTCGTCTGTCTTGGTATGGACATGTGATGAGGAGGGATATGGAACACATGTGACTAAAAGACTGATGAATATGAATGTGGATGGATGGAGAGGGAGAGGAAGACCAAAGAAAAGATGGATGGATTGTGTGAAAAATGAAATGAAGGAAAAAGGAGTAAATGATAGCATGACGAATGACAGAGGAGAATGGAGGAAAAAGACGTGTTGCGCCGACCCCAAATAAAATGGGACAAGGGCAGGAAGAAGAAGAAGATCTAGGAATCTATAAGGCCTACAATGTCAACACATTTACAAACAATCGGTAAATAAGAAAACGAGTCTATACAAAAACAAAAAAACACAAAATATCACTATCACTAGATCAAACAAGTGACATAAATGTTGTCATCCGTACTGTAACTAGTACGTTAAATACTTAGTAGGTTTATTCCATACGATATTCCCAGTAGTAGACCGGGGCTTCTATTTGTAGTTGACGGCAATAGGCTCGCGTCCAATCATGGATCCAGGTCTTTCCGATCTACCTTGACTTGAATACCTACATTTCTAGAAGGTACAGAATTCTTCGGGGAAGTACAGCTGTGATGTTAATATAGTATAGTTTGCAAAACATTTATTTAATATTGGAAAATCTTCGCTTGATTAGAAATAGGATTTAGAACTTCCAGACCCAAAACAAATAACTTTAAACTATGCAAATAACTGTCTGGACACGCTTACTAAACGTACAGCAACGCTTTACATTAAAGCCATAACACATTGTTTACTTATATAACATATAGTCGCTTGCAAGTTAGGCAGACGGCCAGGCGCGTTTGCTAATCTAACGATCGCAGTCGGCTTGCATACTGTCCAATGCGTAGTGCGTACTTGCGTAGTGTTTGCGGCAAGTCATGGCACGACAGAAACGCTGTCACATTCTAGCTATGGCACAGTGTCTGCCGTTGCGTTGCAATAAATGTTTTACAAGGTGAAGAAAAATGAACTTACTTGTGCATCTCAACATAGGTGCGCGCCTTTGAGCAAAATATTCGATTATTCAAGTAACGATAATTGTATTCACGCTCTGTGTGGTGTCGGACGTAAAGAATAGCACCATCCCATATCTTCCCGTGGCTGTCGTAAGAGGCGACTAAGGGATTTGCCAGAGAATGGGCAGCAGCGTTCTCTGTGCTTTTGTAACAACCGTACTGCGATCGCCAACCCGCCAGCCAAGCGTGGCGATTATGGCGAAACTCCCAAAAATATCAATGTGGCGACACTTGGGGGAGGCCTATGTCCAGCAGTGGACGTATTTTGGGCTGAAATGAAGATGATATGATTATTGTATTAAGTTTAATATATTATTATTAAAAAGGTTTACTTAAAAAAAAAGTAATTTCGTTTAACGATGCCATTTCAATACCGATATGACCATTTTCTTTTTCCATGTAAAATACACACTCAAACAAATGGCACTAACATAATGAACAACGATACAAATCGACATCAAAATAAATAATGCACATGAAAAATACAATGCATACTTATACCAAGCGAAGGTTTCGAAATATCGTAAATATTTAAGTGCGCCCCTTGAGAAGTTACAGGCACGGATCATTATGTTGTAAAAGTTACGCAGTAATGTTTGCCGAGATTGCTTCAGAATTCTTTTATTTACAAGGAATTCAATTAAACTCAAGTGTGATATCTCTGCTTCCGGTATTTAATTAAAAATTCTTTATTTCAACCATCAAGACAAATCGAAAAAGACAGCTTATTTATCTGAGGTTGAATGGAAGTTTAAAATTAAAATGGCGACTCCAATGGTTTTGCCAATGAGGGGGAGCAATAATTGTCCGTAGGCTGGGATGCAAATTGGATCGCAGCTCGGTCGGAGATTGTATATATTTGTCAGATTCCGGTTAATGATTTTTCCTGCGATTGTTCTCGCAATTTTGTTTTGGTGTATTCTTTGCGGTGTGGTTGATACTGATTTAATTAAACATGAAATATTAAAAATTGATAAAGTTTATCACATTATTGACGATTGATTATGTTTCATTTTGAAAGTTCTTGGAAGCGTTGTAAGCATGATTTCTACATAAGATATTTATCATATTTAGATTGTAATGAGCGTGAAAGGACAAATATTATCATAATCTTTATTCTGGAAAATTGCCAACATCGTTTGGCCGATGACACGTTCAATACAAAGAACTTCCTTTACGTTCATTAAATATTCACGAAAAACGTATTCTTGATAATATCGGCCATCATTATTTTTCTTTGAACCATTTATTAATTAATGAATAGAAAATCGTCCGTTCAAATGCCATATTGAATTAAATATGACCTGAAACTGTACTGGAAAAAGTAATTGAATTTATAGAGTAGTACCCTTTGTCTTTCTTGGCATGGAATTTATCTCCGCATCTTGCAGCCTTTGTTTTATAGTTTCAATAGACGGTTTGAAAAGATATATGGCCTTCACTGAGTGTGTAGGCTGCTTTATGCACTATACAAACATGTCTTGTGTATGTGCCTTAATAGTACAGTTACGTTATGGAGGAACTCAGTGGATGTAGAGATCATGTTTGTATTTTGTAATTAGGTTGGCAGTTTTGAGCAAGTCAGGGGCTTGTTATTGAAAGGATACTTTAGAGATCTGTACATGTGTTCTTAGCGAGTTGATGGCAATCATTAAATTGGTTCAGCCCTTTGCCGACGAGTTCAGCACTTTCAATGAAGTCTGAAGTCATGTGCAAAGAACAGATCAGGCAGGAGACATTATCAAGTGTCTCATCGTTTCTGGAACAACTCCACATTGTCAGAGTAGAGTCATCGTTTGTCGATGTATTAATGACCAGCCAAGTCTTGGGTTAGTCATATTTATTTTGTAGGTATATTTTTGCCTTGGCAGTGTATTTCTGCAGTGTATTTCCCATATCATCCCGTGGGTGTCGTAAGAGGCGACTGAGGGACTTGCCAGAAAATGGGCAGCAGCGTTCTCTGTGCTTTTGTAACAACTGTACTGCCGTCGCCAACCCAGCCAAGCGTGGCGATTATGGCAAAACCCCCCTTATGTCAGTGTGACGTTGGGGGAGGCCTATGACCAGCAGTGGACGTCTTTCGGCTGAAATGATGATGATGATGAGTGTATTTCTAGATGGTTCTTGTTTTCGTCCGTCAGTTTAATTACTAAAATTGATGTAGAAGGATGCGAGAGTAAGTGATTTGACTTTGATTTGTCTTGTGACTTTCATTTGTCTTGTAAGTCTCATTTGTTTTGACTGCCTCGTTGGTCAAGTGGTTGCAAGTGCGACTGCTGAGCATGAGGTGCTGGGTTCGATACCCGGGTCGGGCAAAGTGTTATTGGGTTTTTCAATCATGAATTTCACAGTAGCAGCCACAAAGTCTAGATGTGAGCCTGGTTGGATGGCTATAAGCTCGCCCCCTATTACATGGGACTTAAACATAACTGGCGAAATGTGGGTGTACTATTAGGTACCTACACTTCTGTTTAACCGTTCGGCGTTTAGAGGCGTGATGTTGTTTGTCTTCTAATTTCAACTGACATAATATGAGCTTAATCTGACATGGTTGTGACCATGTGAGTTAGTGCTCATATTACCTCAGTAAAAAAGACCACTAAAAAAAAGACAAAAATTATGATTTTCGAATAAGCCCAAAATTACAAACTAAATAAACACAAAATGAAGGTTGACATTTCATGTCTTTTCTGAAGTAATTTGTGAGCTGTCTAAAGATGTTAGCCCGTGATTTTTCAGAATTAAAGGTTGTTTTGGAATGTCCCTGGTTTTCGTTTTAATTTGATATTTTTTACAAACAGTTTTTCGCAAATTGCGGCTTTAAGCTTTTCTGTGAAATGTTTAGTGAGATGTTTACAGATTATCTTACCGTAAAATGTGTATCCTGAAATTAATAAACGAATTTTGCTTTTAGTTTTTATGTTTTATAGATAACTTCATTTGTGTTTGTTTCTAGTTGCAAGTGTAGTATTTAAAAAAAAAAAAAACTTTTCCGTGCACTATGAATTTCTCCTGTATCGTGGGTGCGTTTACAAAAATTTAAACTAACATACACAAACAGCCAGACCCGGAATAACTATCTGTAGGCGTTACAAATATTTGTTACGTGCGGGGATCGAACCCGCGCTACGCAGCGCAGCAGTCGATCGCTAAACCACGGCGGCAACCGTGCAGTCAAAAGTTGCATAAGCATCATCAACCTATAGTATTCCCACTGCTGGGACACAGGCCTCCTCTCTATGAAAGGTAATGGACTGTAATCCACCTTCGAATTTTAGATCAAGACATGCCGGTTTCCTTCACGGTTTGCAGAGCAGCGGTGAGGAGATAAATCACACGAAGTAATGCACCTGTTTGGGTTAGAACCCATGGCCGCCGGTAATGGAGTCGGGGCCGTTACTGCTGGGCCATCACTGCTCGTTAAGTATTGACGTTGTTTTTAATAGTTCCGTTAATTCAATTGATTTTTTAAAGAAACCCTTGATATGGCATATCAAATACACAACTTTTAAGCTAGATTTAAAACTACAAAACATTTCTTGCTCCACATTCCTCACTCGACAACTTATTTTGACCCAAAAGCTGTTATTGTCCGGGCAATGCCGTCATACACATATTTACCTATGTATAACAGGCACTAGCTCCAGCTACAGAGGAGATAAGGACAAAACACAACAGATATGAGAATAAAAAGCTCATACGACCATTTTAAGAGCACCTCAGCGGGACAATACAACGAGAAAGAAAAAAGTCCAATTCCTATTTTGTAAATGTAATTGTCATTATATATTCATAAATGTAGGTCCTGGATAGCTATGGGCCTTTCGTCCCCCCTCTCCCTTACTCTCCAGGGAAATGGCTGGCTAGAATTTTGGAACATAAAATTTTCAAGGCAACATCGCTACGAGCGTCCATGTAACTTTATTTCTGACATCTCTTTTGTGTTTTGTGAAAATAAAAATGGAGTATAGTTTTCTATCGCTCGTTTAAGTCGAGTATGAGTAACGTGACGTGGAAAGTGCGAGAAAAAATGTTTTCTCTGTCAGAATGTAGGTGTTTGGCATAACAATGACATTAGAATTCTTAAGTGGGAGTTTTGGGAATGGATATCTAGGTTAGATTCTGTGTAACAGTACCCTTTCCCTTTCATTTTCAGTACAATCAAATAAGACTATATGAAGTACTACTATCTTTTTATTATTTCAATTGCACTATGTTTAACATATAACTGGCGGGCTGTGGCTTAAGTCTGCTTGAGACACAATGAAAATTAGTCAATATAAAAACACCATTCAGTACGATATAATTATGATAAAACATCCAAATAAAAAGAAGTAGTATATTAGGTAGTGTCAGTAGAGTAAGAGGCTAGCAACCAAATATTGAATTTTGAGTATCGGTTGAGGTGCATGACATACTATTTATTATTGCTTAACATGCATCCGGGCCTGATTTAAACTAAATATTTTACATAACATTTAATGTAATGGATTTCCACAAAGTAACGCCTGACTTTATTAATATACTTATCTTAAAACTCCAAAACGGAACGAAGTATTCTTTAAAACCCCCGATAACCCAAAACACTGAGCAGAAGATTTTACATCTACCTGCCATTAAATACCCTTTGACGTCATATTACACAATGTTTAGAAACCAATATTGGTTTCGTTAAAAATAAACCGACAGCTTTGTAATAGACAATCAAAGTTTAAAACGGGTAGGAGTTCCTTGCAACGTTTCTAACTTTTAACTAGAAGAGTTTGGTTGATAACGGAGCCGACTTTGCGCTTCGTTTTACCTGACGCGGCATAAACTGATAATAGCGAACGACTTCCAACTTTAGTTCACAGATGAAGGAACGGAGGAAGTAGTAATTATGGAGGGTTTAGGGTTTCAAAATAAGAAAAGAATTTCTAAATTAATAATTAATTATTTCTGGTCTGGAAGTGGCCATGCAGTCTGGATTTGCCAGCCCTGTTGATAGCAATAAGCTCGCTCCCTATTACATGGGACTTAAAATATAACTAGGTGTACTATTAGGTACACCTTTGCTTTGCTTTTAACTCTTCGGGGATTACAGAAGTGATGTTATACTATATTAATTATGAGGCTAAATAATAACAGCCTCACGGGTCGTTCTTCAAGGTTAAGCAGAAGGCTCGGTCCACGGATGAGTGACCATCGCATCGATAACATACCGAGTTTCCCCTGTGCGTCGGAAAGCATGTTTAGACATTGGTCTCAGCTGTCATGTGTAGATCTTTGACAGTCTTTAAAGGTAGTCAGTGTCCCGAAAACCATCCGAAAACCAGTGTTACCAAGGGGTATCGTATTACCCAGCACTAAGTTGTGGAGGTTAGATAGGCAGTCGGGCACAAATCCATTTGCCAGATAAGTAAAATACTCAGTTAAAGTTTAGTTTTATTTGTGGTGTATGGATTTAATAAAAGTAGGTTGTCGTGAAAGCCGAGAAAGAGAAGCAAATCAAGTATCTTAGCGGTACTCTTGGACACGGCTCTTATTGATAGGAGGTGCCTTTCTCTGGAGCCTTGACCGCCACCGGTAGCTTGGATCCTGTTCCCAATAAAACTATATATTTTTTTTTTTTTTTTTTTAAGGAATATTTAAAAAATATGAAATTTATAAATAAATAAAGACAGTGGTTTTCATATTGAAAATTTCTATGGTAAAAACGAGCCTAAAAAAACTTGATCACAATCTTGGCATAAAGACAGAATAAGCCATAACATCCAGGTAGATAAATCTCAAGTGTTACCCAACCTGCCAGTTGTTTACCTACCTCCCTATAATCTATATACCCATCTGTGTTTCCAGACTGAGTGGTCTGCTTTCTTACATTATCCCCAAGAATACGATCAAAAGTTACTCGTTTCATAATAATATTTTGAATTAAACAGTGAGACGTCTAGACTTAGCTGTAGAGGAGGTACACATTAAGTCTTCGTGGATAATTTTCGTTCAGAATATTCAATAAGCTGACGATGTGATATTGCAGGTGGCTTGGGAACTATTCTCATAAATTGACACTTACAATAACCAGTCTGCCATGTTCTTTTACATTGATTGCTAAAATAGTGCCAGCAATCGTGGGGTTTGTAAAGGTAAGGTTCTAATTCTAGTATGGTATTTGAAGGGTGAGTAATCTAAATTATATAATTACAAAATCTCTAATATTTACAAGATATAACAACTGAATCTATAATTTTATTCGATTTAGTTATCAGTTAATATAATAGACAGATGATAATAAACGAATGATATAATTTGAAAATAACTAATTTTTATAAGCCTAACATACATTGAATATAAAATCGTTTGATATACAACTAAATATAATATGTCGCAGATGTGTTTCACGCTCACCACCGTTGCTTCAGCTTGCTGGCCGGCTTCGCTGGCCAACCTCAGCTGCGGCGGCGAGTGCTGAAGCCACCTGCTCCTCAGCCCGCAGGCCGTCTCGCCTCTCCGCGCCTACGCGATCTTAAAAAACACTAGGGGTAGGGCAGACAAGACTACGTGGAGTCGGTTTTACAGCGATTCGTTTCTGTCACGCCGCTCCCGCAGCACGCTCGCTTCACTCGTTCGCCTTTGCGCGTTAATGGTCACTGTTCGAATCAAATCTAACCTCAATGATTCACCAACCTGGCACTTCGCTCAGCTCCCGATATAACCCAACCGAGTCGGATTGCTTTGAATCGGGGTGTCAACCATAAAGATGGAATCAATTTTAATGATTTTCGTTTAAATAAACGTTATATCCAATAACGTTATACGAAATAAGTTTTAGAGTATATAATTGTTATATCTTAAGAAATTATATCAACAGTTGGAATAACTCACGTTTATTATATCTTGTGAACGTTATTGAAATGAAAATATACCAAATAACTTTATATGATATGAGACGCACCCGTATTTGAATTCTGCTTACCAGAGTTGTAGAATGAGATCTACTCTAAAGCTCCAAATATATGTAGAACAGAAGATAAAAGTTTCCTAAAGATGGCCTCGGAATGAGATAACTGTCACCTTAATAAGGTGGCTAGAAAAAGTTTGGTTTAAAAAAAAAATGTGTGCAAGTGTTTTATAAAATGGTAGTAAGTAGTCCTATACTGATGATTAAAATTTGAATCTTTTGTGTCATTAAGTGTATAAAAGTAAAAGTTTCATTCTCTCTTCTGCATACCCTAAAGGAGTAATACCGCCAAGATCAGAGTGTGAAAGGGCCTTGTGTTTCGAGAAATTACGTGCTTAAATGTGAAAGTTGAAACCCGATAGTGTGGCGTGACCTTTGCAACACTTTGGCTTTGAAGCGCAAAGTTACACAATATGTGTATTTGAGTTCTCCTTTTATGGAGTTCTGTTTATTTCTTGAAGGTTTTCTAACCACCGTTTAAGGTAGGATGATATGCCTAGCTCTATTTTTGGGCTGAGGGTTTTATGGTCATGATGAGGCCAATAATTGGCGAGTTTTAAAATATTCATAGATTAGAACAAGCTTTCGTTTGACTGTGAAACAGTTGAATAATATGTGTACACCATGAATTTTGTTTTAAGACGTTTTGTAAATAACAGATCTTTCACATAGATACCATATACATATTTTGTCTATGACAGCAGCATCTTTATTTGGACTAAAATAAAGGTCACTGTGACTTTAACAGTGATGTAAAGTCAGAGGTAAAATAACTTTACTGGAAGGACTAGGTAAAATCGCCTGAAAATTAGGTACGTAGATATAAAGCAACTTTTGTCTCCAAGGAGTCATTGAGCCTCTTTGTAGATAATTAGACTTTTTGTTGCTCTTAAAAAATAAAACTTTGCTACTCAAAGCTGGCTACGTAGTAAGGAGAAAATGTTTCATACAGAAAGAAAAATAACTTTTATATATTAGTCCCTAACATAAGTGCTTTGCGATAAGGCCCGAAATCTTGGGACAAAGTTTCACCTCTGTGCCGAATAGGGCCGCCTTATGGCCCAGAAAAGCCCAGAACTCAAATGTTTTCGACTACTTATTGTTGTTTAAGTTTTTTATCAGATGTCGGAGAAAATATTTCTTGTGAAAGTATCCGTGTTTGATAAAGTTTATCGTACAAAGGATTATTAAATTTGCTTCTGTGAAACTGGTTGGAAGTCTGTCTAATTGGGAAGCGATTCTTAATATTTTAATGAGGCAAGCGTTACATTACGTATTTGCTAACCTTTATTCGGAGCCCCATATAACTTACTCTAGCTGTGATATAAATTTGACTTAAAATTATTCCGGATTGAAGTATTGAATCTTAATTATCATATAGGACACGGCAAATTCTGAAAGATTTTTCCAAGTGGTTCTACTACCGCGTTAAAAAAAGTCCTATGTTGGAACTGTGACTGCGTAAGGCAGCTGAGTAACATTGGCATTTAAATTATTAGTATGGATATATATGTACCTTTAAACAAACAACAGCGGGTCGACCAAAGCCACAGCCATATTACTAAACATCAGTTAATCATGTAAAAAACAAGAGTTAAAAATATAGCTACATGAACGAGCGACCAAATATATATAATTCGTTGCTTTTCATCCAGTGTAATTGTAGTAAAAGGCCCGGGCTACGTCACACGGACAAAACCACTATTTGTATGTTAATTTACTCTTCTACTGCTTCGTTTGGCTTAGAAAAATGGCATTATTATACAAGTATTTGTAAAAAGTTTTGGTAAAATAAGCTCTTAGTGTTTTACAATGGGTTTTTGTACGGTTTTTTGTCGGTACTTTTAACGATTGTGTTTTGTTTAGTGCCTTGTTGTGTTACTGTAGTTATATCTATAATTGTGCATGGATCTTTTGGCGTGTGGCCATAATCCAACTTAGAGCTGACATCTTGTTTATAAAATAACTTTCACAGACTTTTTCACATTTTTTTACAAACAGTGCCTTGCGTCTAAAGTCATTCTAGCGCTAAACGTTCCTTCTTGAAGGTCTATTAATGTTTTTCCATATTAATCATTAAGGTGAGTCCAAACATTGCGCGGCAAGAGCGCGGCAGCAACACGCGGCATTTGCAGGACACATTTTTGCCGTGGTCTAGTTAGGGCTAAACCGTCACATGTTTGCGTGGCAGCAGCAATTACTGACGAATGTGACCGACGCGCGCGACTGCCGCGCAATGTTTGGACACACCTTTAGGATTTGATGTTTTTCCTAAACCTGTTTTGATGATGGATTGTTATTACACCTTTGGTTCTATTTACTAGTGGACGATTAGTAGAGATCTACGGCTGTTTTTCTGAAAGTCTGTACTCTCAAATTTATTGTGGTAATTATTTCGGGTTCGTACTAAACTATAGGTTGGCAGTAATTTCAACTTAGTATTCTATTAAATATTTACCAAAACTACGCACCCAACTCGTTATTGAGGTCTTAACAAAGTCAACATTAAAACACGACATGGTTGACGCTGTGGCTGAGCGATCGACTGTTGCGCTGCGTGTCGCGGGTTCGATCCCCGCATGGAACAAATATTTGTATGGCCTACAGATAGTTGTTCCAAGTCTGGCTGTTTGTGTATGTGAGTTTAAATGTTTGTAAACGCACTCACGAGACAGGAGAAATTCCTAGTGTAAGTGGCAACGTTAAAAAAAAGATACGGCGTCGTTGATCTTGTAGTTGGTAGGTAAAGTTTTATTGGGTTTTTCCTTCAGGAATTTCTCCGTAGCAGCCACGAAACCTGGATTTGTGCCAGATTGATGGCATCAACATAACTGGCGACTGGTACTATTAGGATACATCTCTGCCTAACCCTTCGGAGATTATACGCGTGATGTTATGTTATTTACCGAAAAAAAAACTGTTTATTTAAAAAAAATACTGTTTATTAAAAAAAAAACTATTCAAAAAAAAGCTGTTTATTTAAAAAAAAAACTGTTTATTTTCACTAAACTGACACCCATTACCAATTTACACAATTATATACAAACAAAAGCGCTACAACGAAACACATTACCCGCCATTTCTCTCCGCCCCAGTTGGCTAGAACTTGCCCTGCAATACGGCTAGACAAAGCAACGGAACCTGGGTTATGACGGCCATATAAATGCGAATTGTCGCGATTTAACTTGTGTACAGTGTGTTCGGAAATGACACACAGAGCGAGTAAGCGAGTGTTTGTGTCGGCAAGCTGCGGTACTAGTATAGTAGGTATACTAGTGTGATTTTGTAAGCATGATTTGTGTGAAGAGGTTAGGAGAGTCGAGTAGTCGAGTACAGTGATGAGTCGGTAAATGTTATGTGCTCCAAATTCCAAGGTATCAGTTAGGTATATTATATTGTGGTGTTGTTTTGTAGGGACATGTTCTGTATAGAAGATGCATGTTATGAGTTGCACTTTGTGTAAAACATGGAATTAATAAGTCCTATAGGTACTTTAACTCCTTGGTGTAGACTGTAATGTGTACTGAGACGTTGCTATAAACTTGAGGTTGTCACAAATGCGACCACATGAAAGAATTGGCTGCTACTTTTTGTAATCAATCAGTTGAATTTGGTAGAATTTTGATATTCTATCAAATTTATTTATTTATTTAGGTTAGCCTACAATTGTTTTCACTTTACATTACATTTAAGGTACACGATATACATTTATAAGTGCAACAATTACTTATACGCTAACACCACATGCACTATTTTATTTATATTATACATTTTTATTATTTAAATTCGGAAAATTTTCAATTTCAACCGTTCAGTAGATTTTGAGTAAATTATTTGGAAAAAAAAAAAATTGGCTTTGGCATGTGATTTAAATGACGGGATAACTCCCAGCCTAAAATACTGCCTCGGTAATACTAGATACCAAAGTAAAAAAATCTCATATTAACTTACACGATTGGTTGCTGGTACTTTGTTCAACCAATCACGCAAGCCCATCTATATGAATGATGTACTTGTTTAGGATTTCTTTACTTAGTCAACATTTCCTTACGTTACGTCCCATAAGATATGACTGATGGATTTTTTTAGCAGCTCGCCACATGTTTACGGAATCTTTATTCTTGCAACATTCAATTAGAATTGACAAGGCTGTTTGCGGTTTAAACTTGAAAAGATACAGTGAATTGAAAACTGATTGGTGTTTAAAATTGTGGGGTTTCAGGACTCGTTTAATTACGTGCATCATCATCATCATTTCAGCCCAAAAGACGTCCACTGCTGGACATAGGCCTCCCCCAAGTGTCGCCATATTGACATTTTGGGTTTTGCCATAATCGCCACGCTTGGCAGGCGGGTTGGCGATCGCAGTACGGTTGTTACAAAAGAACAGAGAACGCTGCTGCCCATTCTCTGGAAAATTACGTGCAAGTAACTGTCAAATATCACGCCGGTATTTTCAAGACCAACGAGGCAGTCAGCGTTGGTCATGAAATTAATATTTAAGTGATGTGAGTACCCCAGCACTAGACGTGCTTAAGCCCCATAGGATAGAACATCCGTAAACCCGAATACATTAATGTAATTGTCATCTGGTATCCATTATGAAAACCGTTAATAATTTATTTATCAATTAGGATTAGCCTCTGCTAACACGGTTTGGTCGAATTTGTATGCAAAAGATGCAATTTCCAGCATTTCATTGTTGAATTATTATCATTTTGGTTGCATTGTTTGAATAGGATTAGTACATTTTGATTAATATAGAGTCTTATCTTGACCATCCATTACTTATCAGAGTGAGTGAGTGAGTTTCCTCCGTACCAAAGCACGTTAAGCAATTGTCTCAGCTGTCAATTGTAGATCTTTGACAGTCGTTAAGTAGTCAGTGCTTCTGAAGTCTGACAACCAGTCTTACCTAGGGGTATCGTATTAACCTGTACTAACTCGGTGATCGAGGTCAGATAGGCAGTCGCTTCATGTAAAATACTTGATATCAAGCTGCATACGGTTAAACTAGTGGCCTACCATGACGTCTTAAAACATATTTTTTTCATTCTTATTAGGAGCTATACAGGTCGTCTAGCTCCATCTCTTTCCCCCTCTGGAATAAAAATGAAACAATAATGTTTTTAGACGTCGTAGTAACCCCCGTGGAAGCTGACCGCGACCGAGTTGGGAAAAGGCTAGGCAGATAATTGGTGGTGGTAATGATGGTGGGTGATGATGGTTTTATCTTATAGCAAGCTATAAACTTCCCACTGCTGGGACACAAGCCGCCTCTCTGAAGGTAAAAGGCCGTATGGATGCTTTGAATTCATCTTCGGTCTTGGATTGTGTTATCTTAGGTAATGAATGTTGTAACAAATGCCTATTGAGTCAACTTAATCCCAGAATTACCACTCTGGGACTACGTATACGTAGTAGTTTAGGCTACGAAAAACAGAAGCTATTTTTTATTTCAATCTAACTTTAAAATAATGAAGAAAAATAACCATTTACTTAACACGCCATCGCAGACTCGACTCCATTTCATAGGTTTTGTTGTGTAGGTAATTGCAATAAAGTCGTTACAAAATAAAACACAGAAAGAACACGTTGACAAAAACCAACACTAGTGTTAGGATGACCTGATACAAGGATAGTTCATAATATATAGCTGCCTAAACTCCATTTTTGTACCGCTTAATAACACAAGTGCCTGAAAAAATACTACTGACGTACACGACGTAGGAATTGGTATAGAAAAACTATCAATTGCTCATATTTTTTATTCCCATAAGAAATAGCCTTTGGCCTTTCGAGCTTTTTGTGGCAAACGGAGATTCTCTTATCGACGGTGTTACACATTTTCCTTAAATTCTCGCTTTTGCTACAATATTATCAATGTGGAGCACTAGGTACTTAAATAAACTTAAATAAAATAGCTTAACATTTGGTCTCCTCGACAAATAAGCAGTTGTAAATAATTCTTTTATCAATAATCTATTTATATATTTATGTACACACAAAACACTTAACAGGACAATACATTAAGAAACAAGAGGACAAAGGTACTTAATCTAATTAATATTGTAATCCTTTTGAATTGCAATTCTTGATTACGATGTTGAAAATTACTAATCACACTTTAAACTTACTTAAAGTCAAGGAAAGTAATTACTAGGCAAATTGGCTACCCACTGAGATGGTCTGTTTATGCAAATCTTAACTGTCATTCTTTGACAGTTGTATGGAATAGCTATTACACGACAAGTCAAGTAGGTAGGTGTCAATCAAAACAAGAAAACCCTATCGTTACCTTAATATCTTGCCACGATAACTAAAACATAACAAACCACAGGCTCGCTACACAGTCGAAACTGTAATAATATCATGGCGTAATCCAATGATCAAACTAAATAGATCCAGTGTCAGAGGATTTGAATACAGAACTGTATCATAATTCTGTGGCCGAAATATGGTGTAGATAGCAGACTACGTAACTGGACAGGCGGAGATGATGAATTCACTGGCGCATTGAACCCCACAGCGTACTCGATACAGTAGGTGAAGAGAGGGTTTAGGAATTTGTGTTGATTGTGATGACAGGCTCAATTTTGAGGAATACAGTAATTTGTTAAACTGTAATAATATCGTACGTAAAACAATTATAAAGTCTGAAATCATATTTATCAGGCTTTATAAAAATTAGATTAAAAGTATCTTAGAAATAGCATGCCATAATTTTTGTCACAATTTATTTTGCCAAGAAAACTCCAAAGATTGAAAGAGAAAAAAGACAAAACCGTTAAAGTATTCTGGAGCAAAAAGCCTTGTAGCTCCCTCGTGGCTCCCAATCAGTATGTCACTAATAGCTTACATAATTGACAACTGACATAAACCACGAGACTGGCTTACATTTTAGTGGAAAGCCCAAAGGTATTTGCTCTGAACTATTGCAAAGAACCATTCAATTATTTAAGATATGAAACGCTTTACATGTACTGTTGCGGATGAACGGACGCACACACATATACTCGTCTATTGTAACAAGAGTTTACGTGAAGGTGACATAACATTCCATTTTGGAGCGAAACTGGTCTACTGTCCCTTGTAGTCTGCGGCATTATTCATAGCAATCTCGGTCTGGGAGAGACTCCCGCTACGTCGCTAGACAATGCTATATAATACTGTTTACTATAACAGAGTTTATTGGCTGCCAAGTCGGTACGATGCAACTACGAACATTTTCACATAATACTCCGGATATTCGGAGGTTTTATCGGATTAACTTTCGTTATAAGCACAAACTTTATTATTCCGCTTTATAGCATGAGATTTTCCGTTCATTATCTTCTTTTGTTAACATTGTGCCGCTGTGAAATTAGTATGAACGGTTTTGCAATTTTTGTGTTTTTTGCAAATAATGTTTCATTTTCTAATGAGTCTAGAGATAAGCGATTATGGTTTATAGAATTCTTAACTAATTCTTCACCTATTTTATTCTTTACAATCTACGGTAAATTACTAGTCCACTCCGAACATAAATTGGGTAAAAATCTACGAGCTCCAACAGTTACTGTTTCTTCTGCGTTGCGAATTCGCATCGCACCGATTCGCAGTTTTGTGTACAAGCCCCTTACGCTTGATCTTTTTATTATATCGATTCATTAAAGGCTTGTACACAAAACTGCGAATCCATTCGCAGCGCAGAAGAAACTGTAACTATTTGGGCTCGTAGATTTTTTGATGCGACGTCGCATCGCACTTTTATGTAAAAGCTCCAAGAGGCATTATCTCATTGCTCATGAAATTGGTATGTGTTGACAAATATTTTTCTGTTTTCCTCCTATGTATTATGCATAGCTAACGTCTATCGGTCTATCGACATAACTTGACAGGGGAAAATAACGCTTATTTTTATTTATAACTTAGCTCACAAGTCTTCTTAGAAATCATTGTAATTTCTACTTTGGTTGGCATTATGTTATTTAAAAATTATTGTCATTTTTAGAATTCTCTTTCAAATTTAAATTACGTCCAAAATATGCTGAATAGTAATATTGGATATTTCGAATGGTTCAACATTATTAGGCATTTGTTCTTTTTATTCGGTTCTTTCTAGACAACCTACTTTCACCAATATTGCGTGACTCGACCCAATTGGATGAGCCTTAATTTATTGAAATCGGACAGTTGAGTTGAGCTAGCAGTTATACATAAGTGGCTATTTACATAATTGTCTTATTTTACTGTGTTTAGGTAATAGTCGAGGTAGCTTTTGTTGTTCATATGACTTTCATTAAGTAGGTACATATATTTTGCGGGTTTATTTTTACGCGTGAGTTTTTGGATGGCAATGCAACTAATTTCTGGAGAACAAAATGGCCTGACTGTGGTGCTAGGCATAGACAAATAGTTCACAGACCTGACCTAAATAGAAAATTTAAAGTGGGTATTCGTCATTCAAGAGACAAAGTGGTACACACGGGTCCATTAAGTAGTTACCCCGCTCGCCTACTCGGCCGGAGTGTTGAGGGGTTGGCACATACTGACGCTGTCTGACGAGAATAGTATTAAATTATAGAAAAATGACCAACAAGCAAAGTTGCTTCCTAGGTAAACCTGTACCTCACTTCAATCTAACTCTTTAGAGATTTCGATTGAATTGAAGTTCGTATTTCTTATACACGCTATATTATAATAATAATAATACATTTATTTGTCGTTTTTTCATTATTGTTATACAGTTGTTACATGGTTATAAGAGTTCATAATATTCTGCCGTTTCCGGCGTACAAATACATTTTCAAATAAATTAGGATATCATTCAAATTAAATAAAAAATTGGTCAAATATTAGGAATCAAATGTCAAAAAGATTATATTAAAAATGTCAAAGAGAATGAGAGAGAATGTAATTATTTCATAATATTTAGGTCAACTTTTCATTCATAAAATCATTAGACGAGTAATAGCATTTATTTAAGAGATAATCGAATAATTTACATTTGAATGTCCTAAAGTTAAGAGTTTTAAAACAATCTGGTAGTTTATTATAGATTTTGGTCGCCATACAAAATACATTATCAGAAAACAGTTTATTATTTCGTCTAGGTACACGAAGCATGTGAACTTTGCGGCTAGGTCTGGATACAAGGTCATTATGCAGTTTAAATTCATGCTTATTTTGGTACACAAAAATACAAATTTCAAAAATATATAGTGCTGGGAGTGGTAATATTTTTAATTTTTTGAATAATGGGACACAGCTGTCCAGAGGGTGCGCTCCACATATTGAGCGAATGCACTTTTTTTGAGCTCGAAACACTCTGTTAAGTTCTACAGAATTACCCCATATTATAATGCCATAACGCAAAATTGATGACACATAGCCATGGTATGCACATAGAGCTGCATCAACACTAGCCACACGTGTTAATCTATAGAGAACGAATACGAATCTATCTACCTTTGTGCAAAGTTCGTCAATATGAGTTTTCCAGTTACAGTGTTTGTCTATAGTTATTCCTAGGAACTTTGTACTCTCAACCTCTTCAATTGTGTCATTATCATATTGTATCTTTAACTGTGGACGCTTACTGTTGTATGTCTGAAACTGTATCATTTTGGTTTTGCTAATATTTATGTGGAGATTATTTTGTTTGAGCCATGTGATAATTTTATTTAGTGTCCTGTTTATTTCGGTCTGGTATTCACCTACGTCATAATTATCGTTTTGTATGCTGAGGGTCGTGTCGTCAGCATATAGTATACAGTTATGGGTGGTTACGCTAGCTAAATCATTAATATACAGCAAAAACAAGGGTGGTCCTAGTATGGTTCCTTGGGGAACCCCACAATTATTTTCCCGGTAGGGAGATCTGGAAACGATTTTATGGTGCCCTGTGTGTCTCGAGATCTCAACACATTGTTGTCGATGGGTGAGGTAGCTTTCGAGCCATTTCAACGCGTTTCCTCTAATGCCGTATCGATCTAATTTGAGAAGAAGCAATTTATGGTTCACGAAATCGAAAGCCTTGGACATATCTAAGAAGACAGACGTAATTGGTATTTTATCATTAAGACTTTTGGTTATCAATTTTAATAAAGCAAAACAAGCCAATGTGGTAGATTTGTTTTTCCTAAAACCAAATTGTTCTTCATTTAGGATTTCATACTTTGACAAGAAGCTGTTAAGTTTTTCATGCATAACTTTCTCAAACACCTTTGAAAGTATCGGTATGAGCGTTATGGGCCGATAGTTGTTCATGTCATTGGTGTCACCTTTCTTGTGGATTGGTTTAACAATAGAGAGCTTTAAACGCGAGGGGAATAAGCCTTGAACAAATGATAGGTTTATCAAATGGCTAATATGCGATGATAAAAATGTTGAGCATAATTTGAGAATTTTGGTGTTTATGTCATCATAGCCTGCAGAGTTGGTAGATTTTAAAGTAATAATTATTTTGTGTACCGTACTCTCATTGGTTGGGGTCAAATAAATTGTGTTTTCAACGTGAGCTATCGGTGGCGTGTAGTCCAGACATGGGTCAATGGTTTTATTCGTCATGTCAATAAAAAATTATTAAAAATGTCAGCTATTGTTTCTGGTTGTGTGTAAGTTTGTTGGTCCAATTTAATTTCGTTTATGTCTTGTGCATTTTTTGTATCCCTATTGTTTCTTTTGATTATTTTCCAGGCAGCTTTACATCTGTTATTGGATTGGGACAAATAGCGTGTATTTTCTACCTTCTGGGCTTGCAACATACAACGTTTAAGGGCTGAAGTATATTTTCTGTAGGCGTTTTTATGTTGGTTTTTATTTGCTGTTGATAAACGATATTTTATGTATAGGCGGCGCTTGTTTATACAACATTTTTTTATACCCTTAGTCATCCATTTATGTTTTAAGGGCTTAATAGTTATTTTTACCTTTCTTATAGGGAAGCACAGATTATAAAATAAAGATAAAATGTCATGAAAGTAATTAAATGCGGTGTCAGCGTCTTCCATTTCATATATTTCTGAAAAGGACAATGATGAGAGGCAGTTTACAAATTTTTGGATATTATCCTGACTTAAGTCGCGTCTTTTTTCAAACCAAAATGATTTTTTCAAATTTGTTGTGTCTACCTTTGCATGAAAAGATATAGTTTGTCCAGTTTCGTGGTCAGACAATGCAAGATAGTGTATTTGGGGTTCAGCATTTGGTATATTGCTCGCAATCAAGTCGATACAGGAGAGATTTCTTGTTGGCTTGGTAATATGATTTGTTATATTAAAGTTTTTTTAGAATAGACTCTAATTCTTTAAAATGCTTGTCCGCTTTTATAACGTCTAAATTCCAGTCTCCACATAATATAACGGTTTTATTGTTTCTCTTTAATAGGATTCTTAAGAGAATGTTTAAGTTTTCTAAGAACAATAAAATATTTGAATTAGGTGTACGGTAGATGCATATTATATAAAGCTTTAGGGTAGTTATTTCAATACCGCAGAATTCAAAATAGTATAATTTAGGCTCAATTAAATTATGTATCGGTTTGCATTCAAGATCTCTTTTGACCAATATGCAAGTTCCACCTCTACGCTGATGCGGCCGGGAATAGGCCGAAACGAGTTTATAATTTCGTAGAGTAAGGTTGGCTTCTGCGCCTTTTCGTATAAAAGTTTCACTTATACATATAATGTCAATACTCATATCAGTTTTTTCCAGTTCAATTATTGATGTTTCCAGAAGGTCTTTTTTATTTAATATACCAGCTATATTTTGATGCAGAAGGGAGCACTTACGTTTAACCTCGAAAAAACACCGTTTGACTAGTGTTCTCACGGTTATGTATAGGCTTAGGGACTTGATAAGAGGTTTTATATTTGTAGAAATTTGGTCAGTGGACCAATTCTACTGAAGCCGGGAATCGAACCGGGTATCTAATTTATATTAGATTAGCGTGAAGCGTAGCGAAAGATGAGAGATGAAAAATGAGTTAAGACAGAAGGAAGAAATGAAGAATATTATTAATGATTTTGAATGATATATTACTAGAATTAAATTATAAAACAAAGCAAAGCGAAATGACTCGATACAAGCAAGATAAACAAAGCGCGGCGCGACCCGAGTGGAATGCTAGCTAGTCGAGAGAAGACTGGCGCCCGTAGCTCGGCGCGCGCGCAGGCGGCTTCGTGTGCACGCCGTCGCCCGCAACTCAAGGACATCGCCGCCTCGGCCAGTACAAATATCACGCGCTCGCTGTGTGCGCGCGGCGCGTGTAACTGCTCGGTCATTGAGCCTACTCAGGACAATGGATCACCTGATTTTAGGACACGGCGCAATCTCATAAGCGGCAGCGGATTTCTTGCAATTGTAAGGTGGCGGTCTAAATGATAATTGTTTCCGCCACATATTGTTTTTTAAAATAATATGGGATAGTTCCTTTTGTGCATACAGTAGTTTTTGTTTGGACATTGGTGTTATTTTTAAATTGCTTTTCTTTGTTGGCATTTCTTAACTTAAGTTGTGTAGCTACTAATTTTTGAATGGTAATATTGTCAATTTCTATATTTAACTTAGAACACATAAAGTTCTTGGAAACAAAATTATAGTTATAGGTGCTGACCACAACATCAGATGTGTCAATAAATTTGCAGTTTGGGTAATTTTTCACAAACAGTTTAATGTTGTAATTTAAAAAGTCAGTATTTAAGTAGTGATTACTTAGGACATTTATAATAAACACTTTGTTATTTTTCAATTTTTGGAGTAATGAACATATCTCTGATAAATATAAATATGGGTTTCTGTCATTACTTCCAATACCTAATACAATAATGTCGTCATTTGTCATCTTTTGTATTGTCTCGTCGAAGTTGCTTAAGACCTGTGTGCTCGTTGCATATGGTTTTGATGTTCCCGATACGGAGTAAATATTGTTCCATATATTATTATTTCTCTGTTTTGCTATTTCGAAAGCAAATCCCCGTACTAGTTGATCACCTAAGATTAATATCCTTGGTGTCATTATTTGCTGCTCTTGTACTTCTGCTATTTCTAGTTTACTGCAGGGAATTATATTATTACACTGATCGTTTCGAGTATCGTGAGTTACTTTGGGAGGGCACTTATTGCTGAGCCCGTTCAGACTTTTATTTTGGTCTAGAGATTCCGTGGGTTTTCTCGTTATGTAGCCCTTTACTATAGGTGGTTCGGGAGTATTGAGTGCATGGGTCATCGAGTCAACATTTTTTGCCTTTATGGGTGTAGAATGTGTAGATGTACAGTCCGTCCTGATGATGCTACGTTTACGTGAGATTGTAGGTGTCATAGTTTTCCTGCCAGACGAGATAATTTTCTTATAAGTATCAATAACTTTCTGGCCTTCGCCTATATCCATTTTGAGTCGGAAGTTTTCACTGTCTAGGTTTTCAATTTCCTGATGTGCTGACTGTAATTCCATTGTTAAACGTTTGATTGTATCGTTAAGATTGGTTATAGTATCACTTTCATTCAAAGACGTGTTTGGCAGGCTTCTCATAGTCGTATCAAACAGAGTGGAGTTACTTGAGAAGAGATGATCTAGTGAATTTGCCCGTCGTGGCTTTCTGATAGTGATATTGTCTCCTTCCATTTCAAAGGAATTCATAGTGCTTGAGTTTTAATGTTTACAATTTTAAGATAATTAAAACACGGAATTTCCACTATTTTCATTCGCTTCCTGCAGAATGTATAAGAAAATAATTTGGAATAATAAAAATATAAAATTTTAACAGGCAAAAAGAAATGCAGTCTGTCGGACTCGAACTCTCGACCAACTGATTCGCCTTCGAGGCAACGCGCTACTATCCCATGCTAAGCGAACTATTACTTTGTAGTTCGAATTTCGTGTGCTCTTTGCGGTGCGTTGCTTTAGTGGTCAGGACCGGAGGACGTGATTCCTTTGTGTGTCTAATGAGTTCAAAGTCCGAAAAATGAACACGTTATAAAAATTTTAGTTCGTTACGATATTAAAACTGCTCACACACAGAGTAAGTGTCGTTATTTCACTATTATTTTGCACTTAGTTTGTCACTTGTTTATTGTAGGATATAGCTGTACAGTTTTGTCGCTGTTATATGCACTTTTTACTTGGTTTTGAAATTAAAAACACGGAGCTAATTGTAGGTACGTAAGTGCGCGGTGGCGCCACGGACGGAACGTGATATATATATTAGTACCTATATATATTAGTACCTACCTCTTATTTTTAAAATTCGACTGCTGAAAAAGCCGCTTCTTCTTGTTTCTTTTTCTTGAATACTTGGCATTAGTATTATATTTTAATATGTGTTTTATTTATAAATAATAGGTAAGTATTTCTTTATTCTCATACAGTAAGACGCTTGCTCAGTGCAGGTTGCCGATTGAAAAACACAGTAATTAAAAAATTATTATATTTATTTATTAAAAAAGAGGTTAATACAAATGTTTATTTAAGAACAATGCCCCACAAAACCGTTTTCACGGTTTGTCTGTGGGAACGGAACAATATGTTTAAAGAAAATGGTATAGTGCGGACACATAATTAATACTAATATTACTCGTAGCTAACAATCAATAAATCTTAGAAACTACTTATTTACCCTCCCCCAACAATATGCAAACTAACTTCATAAACAATATGGTTTACAAACTCATCAGAAAAACAGTATAAGCGATTTGATTTGATTAAACTGTAAAGTTTTCTTTGTAAAAATGGAAAAAATACTATGTTGATACGACAATGCCGGTAGATATTCACAGCAGCCCCAGCTTCATTTACATTGAGAACAATTTGTGATGTCTGACCGTGGCTGAGCACTGTGTCATTTGCGTTGTATACCAATTCGTTTTAACAAAACCCCTAATTTTCTTCTAAAGATAAATGACTGAATTCTCTTCTTTGATGACGGACCACTTTGTAGACATTTTGTATGGAATTTCATTTTGTAGACTATAGAATGAAATTGGTCTGTTATTAATAGTAATATAAATTCAGTAAGTAATTAATATCAGTAAGTTGGTTTTGATTTTACAGAGTCATCATTCATCATCATTTCAGCCGAAAGACGTCCACTGCTGGACATAGGCCTCCCCCAAGTGACGCCACATTGACCGGTCCCGTGATTTTACAAAGAAAACGTACAAAAAATGAATCGACAAAAGAAGTTTGATTCTTAAGTGGTCATTCGCTTTCGCTTTTCCATTAGGCGGAAAAAAAAAACAAGTAAATGCTTACAATTTTCTGTAAAACATGACATCATTTATATACCTACGTAATTACTTACCTAATCGCTATAAATAATGCTGGAAACAGGATATTTACCATGTTTACTATTTGTTTTGAGTTCTCAATGTTTCAAAATACTCGTAAAAAAAGATTTTAAATAATTTTAAACATGGTAAATATCCCGTTATTGATAGTGTTAGTGACCATGTCAGTTTAAAAACTTATACCTAAAAGCTCTTTTGGTCAAATCTTTTATTATGTACAATATCTCTCCAAAGAAGGAATGCCGTATACTTCTAACGGGCAAACATTGTTTTAAACCACACAAACGTTCAACAGGTAAAAACTACGTACCTTGAAACAACAATCATCAGTCTTTTAAAAACAATTTAATTATGAAAAGTAAATAAAATTGCTACCATAAATTACTCAGCTTCACTAAAAGCCTCCGGCTTAAGGATCAAAGCACTTTTCTAGTTAAAGAATCTAGAAAACTCCACGCGAGATCTTATAGAAATAAATGCCCTGTAACCTCAAGTTTAGGTATAATCCAGTGGAAAGTTCTAGAATTTATTACTGTAGTCTGACACTTATAATTTTAAGACTGTTCTCGCCAATTATAGTTGTACCATTCTTTCTAACAGAGGTCATATTTTAAGTTCAGATAAGTTTAAAACCCGATTTGAAAGTAGGAAAAAGATTGGTTTTAAGGATAGCTTGAAACTATGATAAATTACCTATATAAGTCAGAACGGTGTTTTAAACATATATTATCTTTTCCTTTTAAATACTTTTATACTAACCAACAAACTTCAACTAATATGATAAAATTATATATAAGTAGCTACGTGTTGGTAATAAACAACAAAAGTGACACGTCCAAAAATACTAGAGACAAAAATAATTCCAATCACTTATTTTTACTCATCACTTCTACGAACACATTCACAATCAAACAGAAACGTCAGTTTTCCACCCAAGTGCGGTAAAACTTTACCATTCATCAATGAATGTAGTATGTTCTGGTCGACGTCACTCCAATTAAAGGGTGGCACGATAAGACGAGGCGTAAGGCCATCCGGCGCTTGACTTTCTTAATTAAGAGGCCGATCTTCAGCTTGATAGGAGACGGACATGCGATCTACTTGTTTTAAATGCGGCGGATTGTGTGAATGATTTCAAGGTTTTTAGTTTGAACTAGCTTGGTTACCAATGTTGGTGAAAAACCTTTCATTTTTGTTTGCATATTGAGGGGTGGCCCAAAAGGTGGTAGCCGTAAGGCTGATCCGGGGGTACCGGATCCGGCGAGGCGGCGAGCCTCTTGGCCGGATTGCCGCCATGGGATCTGGAGGCGATAGTCCTCGCGTGCCTGCACGAATGGCGCGCAGAGGCACTACGCCGGGGGGGAACTCCGCTGCCGCGGCAAATTGTCGCTCAGCGGACAGACCTCCTGCGCGATCTCATGGCGACATGGAGGGAGCGACTGTCGCAACCCCGTGCAGGGCACGCCACAATAGTGGCGATAAGTCCCCTCTTTGAGGAGTGGCTGGAGAGGCGCCACGGCGCCCTCACCTTCCGCCTCACGCAGGTCCTCACCGGACACGGTTGTTTCGGGAGGTTCCTGCACCGAATCGGGCGGGAGGAAACGCCCGGGTGTTACCACTGCGAGGATCGGCCGGAGGACACGGTGGAGCACACTGTGGAGCTGTGCCCTGCTTGGGCTGAGCACCGCCGTGTCCTCGTAGCGGCGATTGGCGGCGGTGACCTCTCGCGTCCGGCCCTGGTTCAATCCATGGTCCGGAGCGAGAGGGAATGGGAAGCCGTCGCCTCTTTCTGCGAAGCAGTCATGCTAGCGAAGGAGGTGGCGGAACGTGAGAGAGAGAGAACCTCACGTCCCAGCCGCCGCGGGAGACGCCCCGGGCGACGGGGGGCAACCAGTGGCCCCCGGCCACCATAGGCGCGGGCCTGTGGACGGTGAGTAATGGGCTAGCTCACCGTCCGTCCGTCTTATGACGACAGACCGTACCGACGGCGCGTTCGTGTTCCACGCGCGCCTCAAGGAGATGTCAGCAAATCGGAACGGGGTCCGAGAGGGCCGATGCCTGCCAGGGCTGCGGGTTGTTCGAAAGAGATACCGTGCCCCTGGAACGCAAAGGGCTAAGAAGGAACATGGATGGGTTTTAGTCAGTACAAGTCTGACACTCCCTTCCGCTCCGCCCAGAGCGGAAGAAGTCATTTGATTACTTCCCATCCTAAAAAAAAAAAAAGAGGTGGCTCAAAAGTCTGACATCCAGTATTACCAAGGGGTATCGTATTACCTAGTACTAACTGAGTTGTGGAGGTCAGATAGGCAGTTGTTCGAGGTTGGGTGGTGATCAATGCTGTTACCTTCACTGTATGAGGAGAGGCTTTTGCGCTGATGGTAAGACAATTAGAACTTGTTTTTAAGATTGGCGATGGTGTGCAAAACAGTCAGGTTATGTATGTATTTTCCAAGTGAACTAGGTGGTACAACAGTTTTTCCAAAAGTTAAAATAAATACAAAGTGACAGAAAAATAACAAAGATGTTTCGGCGATGAAGCCTTTTTTCGTAGTAAACGACTTTTTAAGGTTTGAATAAAAAAAATCATGTCGTCATCAGGTCATTCTTCGGCAACATGACATCTTGTTATTAACAAGTTTGACGAAGTCTCGACGAAACTCTAAGAGCATCGATGAACTCTCTCGAAGTTTCTCGAAGGGCATATACTTACGTTATTTAGGTTAATACATTATGGGACAGGAAAGCTTTTCGACTTTTGTTTCCTACGACATAATAACACCGTTTTATGTTTGCACTTATGGTACACTTGTTAATATTAAACTTGTGACCTGGAAGCCATATTGCTTTTGAAAATATACTGTCGTTGAAATTTTATGGGGGGTAATAAACTGTGGATATTTTCAGAGTTTGGAATAATACAATATATTATTAAACTTGTTGTTTACGTTTCTAGTTTTTAGCTGACTTCCAAAAAGGAAGAGGTTCTCAATTCGACTGTTTTTATTTTATTTTTATATGTATGTTCACCGATTTTACCGCCAATTGTGGAATTTAAATGCATTGCAAAAATTTTGTACAGGATATATTACAACTGAAAATGGTAAAATAAAAACTTTGTGAGATATAATCTGCACCTACACTATATACAGTTTGTATTTTTTTCTGTGAATTGGAATGAAGAGCATTCATTGTTAGCATTCATTGTTAGCATTCATAACATTTTTTAAATAGATCATTGACTATAGATTTAGCAATAAATTAATAAGATAATATGACTTTCATTCTTGTAATTTGAATTCCAGAGATAGTGATAAATAAATGAAAAAGGTGAATAAACTTGTTTAGAAATCGGCAATGATACTCAAAAATTGTAACATGTGCAACAAATAAGTTTCGTATTTTTGTAACTTACTATCTCGATCACACCAGACTTGAATTCAAAGCTTTTATTTCTATCAAACCATGTCAAAGAGTCGATCAGTTAAGAAAAAAAGTTGCATCTAGTCGTCCGTATCTAAACGTAGATCGCTATAGAGAAGAACGGGCAAGAACCTCCATGGACACTGCACTACTAGATAAAGGCATCTTTCAAAATACGTCACAACATACCACTTTCTCCCTATCTGTAACCCGGTTTCCCCACCTCCCCACGCCCCGCCTTCTGGTCGACTTTCGATCAACTTATGTCACTTCAATCTTAAAATGTGTCAACTGTCGTTAACACACCAATTACAAGTAACAGCATGTGAAGGGCCTTGTAAACAAACTTTGCCATCACAGTACGTTCCAGAAGCTCTTATTGAAAAACTTGTCTGCGTAAGTGTACCTACTGTTTTCACTACGCTAGACGACAAAATTGCGCAGTTAGATTTGCAACGTTCGGCTCAGCGTCGAGAGTCGAAATTACAACTGAACTAAAATACTTAAGCATCCTTTTATGTGTTTCTTAAAGTTAGTGAAAACAGCCTCATGTGTACCGTTTCTAGGTCAGCCTTACGGGCCGTACGTAACTTTGCGAATGACAAACTTGGTCCGTGATTTAGATAGACGGTAGATGAAAATACGGGTCTTTGAACGTGAAGAATCGTTGGTACGGTTCGGTGGCAAGTGAATGGTTAGTTTTAATTATATTTGTATTTTGTTAAGCACAGTGTTTCTAACGCAAAATGTTCTCCCAAAGCATATAATATGTGACCAGGAGTGTTTTTTTTTCCTTATACAATAATTGTGTGCATACTGAGAGCAGCGGTGACTCAGTGGTGGCAGCCCCGACTTAAGAGCAGTAAGCCGTGAGGTTGAACCCGGGCAGGCGCATTACTTTGTGTAATTATTTCATCACCGCTGGTCTCAAAAACGGTGAAGGAAAACATCGTTAGGAAGCCGGCATGTCCTTGATCTAAAAATTCAAAGACATGTAACATCTACCAACCCGCACTGGGCCCGCGTGGTGGATTACAGCCCACTTCCTCTCATAGACAGGAGGCCTGTGTCCCAGCAGTGGGAACATTGTAGGCTGATGATGAAATATGTTGCATACCTACTAGCTGATAGCTGCCCACGTGAAATTTGGTTACTGTCTCACGGGATCGTACTACCGGGATAAAACGTTATATATATCCAGTTTATAAACTATCACTGTGGCAAAATTAATCCAAATAAGTTCAGTAGTTTTTGCGTGAAAGAGTAACAAACATCCATACATACATTCATCAACTTTCCAAATAGTAGCAAGATAAGATGAACCACAAAATCAATTATGGCTACGTTTTATGCCGTCATTTTAAAACCACCGACTCTTTCAAGAACAAAGTCTATTGAAACCGACGGAACAAGTTCTAAAAGGGTAATGAATGCTATTTTCTCCTGACCAACTGGGAAATAGTGGCCTTAATTAAAATAACTTGGTAATCTCTGTGGGAAAATAATGAATTATTACTGCCCTGGTTTAGCGTGGTCTAGATTAAAAATAAGGTCATTTTATAACGACTTTTAGGCATTGAGGTAAAATCATGGATGTCATTGTACTTAGGCTACGTACGCACTGTCACGTGGCTTTATAAGCGCGTAGAGTCTAGCGAGTAGCGAAGTGAAACGAACGAAGTACCAAGTCTTTACGCGCTAAGTAAGTCCGCAATCATTGTATTCGTAGCCTTATTTCGCGCGAAAAAGTGTCTACGCTGAGATGAGCGAAGACCATCACCACATCTCGAATAAAATTATAGATATGCCATTGTGCAGACTGAGCGACACAAATAGTACTGTTAATATATCATCGTCGACAAAATGTTTTAGAAAAGTGATTGTTCTTTAATGCGTATCGATGATTTAAATCTATGCTTTTAAATATTAAATTGTTTTTTTTTGCTAAAAGTTGTTAGAACAATCGAAATTACTTTTCAATGTGGTAGACTACTAGATAAAGTTGTAACTTTGGGGATAAATCCTCTAAATCTGCTTTATACATTTTTATGATTTGAAAAATATAACAATGTATTTAAGTTGTACGTCCCAAAAAAAGCGTAACGTTTTTGATAAATAATATCAAGACAACAACATTGAATAAAAACGATGTCACCATCTTACAACTGCCAAACCAGTAAGAACGTTATTATGAGTTGTTAAGAGCGTTTATACCCTACGGCATTTCATACAAACTTTCAAGTCGTTATTTTCCGAAATGACTGAACAGATTTTAATGAAACTTCCTACGCATAAGCAGTATACATAGGTCTATAAAGTTACTAAAAAACATTTTCGAAAAATAATGTTACAGCTAAATGCGATTTTTAATTATCTATAGAAACAGAATTATGCAATTATCTTCATTTTTAAAAGACATTTCTAAATGTTTTTTAGTAACTTTTTAGACCTATGTATACTGCTTATGCGTAGAAAGTTTCATTAAAATCTGTTCAGTTAATTCGGAAAATAACGACTTGAAAGTTTGTATGAAATGCCGTAGGGTATAAACGCTCTTAAGTAACTCAAACTTATTCTTTAATCAAATAAGAAGCCGCAACAATATCAACTTCTAAAAAACCTGAACAAGTTCGTGTCGCGCCTACGGTGCACCCGCACAGTGCAGGGTTCTGTAGTCTGTTCGATTTTTCGATCGCAAAAATAATCTTGGAATCCATAATATTTTGCAAAAAAATAACGTAGTTGTAGCCCCAAATATTGCATATTTTAAACAAAATCACTAGCAAAGCTACGATGACCATGTGTTTCATTTTATTTATTTAACAGCTGTTTATGTTCCCTGATCGTTTTAATCTAGATCTCTTCTAAGTTTGAGTAAATCGGTTTCTCCTAGGCAAGCGTGCTCCACCCTAGGCCGCATTATAGCTTCACATCAGGTGAGTTGCGGCTAAACGCAAGACTATTTAGTCATCATCATCTGCCTAGCCTTTTCCCAAACTATCTTGGGGTCGGCTTCCAGTCTAACCGGATGCAGCTGAGTACCAGTATTTTACATGAAGCGACTGCCTATCTGACCTCCACAACCCAGTAACTGGGTAATACGATACCCCTTGCTAAGACTGGATGTCAGACTTTTAGCTTCTGACTACTCGTAACGACTGTCAAAGATCTACAAATGACAGCCGAGACCAACGGCTTAACGTGCTTTCCGTGGCACGGAGGAAACTCGATATGTAATTATGGTCACCCATCCACAGATCAACCTCGGCAAGCACGGCTTAACCTTAAAGATCGACCTGGGCGGCTGTTATTATTTAGCCACGAGCTCCTCTATGTAAGACTATTTAGTATATCAAAAAAATAGTGCGTGGAGTCCCTTCGCGCGGAAGAAGTGAAACTTCGAAATGTGGAAATGAGTGCTTTCATACCCCCTCCATGGTAGCGTTAAACGTCTAACGCAACTTTGATCACCCATCCACATACTGACGTCGGCTACCGTCGCTTAACCCTGATCACCCATCCACATACTGACCTGGGCAACCGTCGCGCATGCGATCACTCTCGCTCTGTGTATTACTATTTCCCCTCCATGGTAGCTTTAAATGTTTAACGCAACCTTGTTGGAAGTAGCATACGAAGTTTTTACTTCATCAACTTTTTTGCCTAAGGAATCTTAAAAAATATAGAACAATCTTCACTGAACCATTTAGAACCGACTTTAGAGACAAAGTTCTTAGACAGTTTTAATTGCTTTCGACCCATCTGATAGGTCGACATTGTTTGACCGACATCTCAATGTGTTCTTATCTTTATTTTATTCGACACTTTTATTACTTGAATATTAATTGGTTAGAAGCGATGTATCTTTTGGTTTTAAGGACTTTATATACACTTTCCGAATGAGACGCGATGAATTTAGTTAGTAGTTACATGAAATTTTGTACTTGTTAACCAAAACACATCTCACGATATGACTTCGCATCTAACGCATACGAAACCGGTTTCGGACCCATAGTAAAACCCGGGAAAAACCGGGTTTTACTATGAGACCAAAATCGGGTTTAGTCGTATCGTGGAACATGTCGTGGAATTCTACGATGTGCATTGTATGAAATCGACTTTGAAAACTAACGATGCAATTCTGCGCGAAAAGAAATGAATGGATTCAGGTATTTTCTGAAATGTGCTGCGATGCTGCTGGCTGTGTGCTGTGATGGATGTGTGGAGTGACTAAAATGGATAAAGTTAGAAACGAGTATATAAGAGGAAGTTTGAAAGTGGCGCCTGTTACAGAAAAGATGAAAGGGAGTCGTCTGTCTTGGTATGGACATCTGATGAGGAGGGATAGAACACATGTGTCAAAAAGAGTGATGAATATGAATGTGGATGGATGGAGAGGGAGAGGGAGAGGAAAACCAAATAAAAGATCGATGGATTGTGTGAAAAAAGATATGAAGGAAAAAGAAGTAAATGATAGCATGACAAATGACAGAGGAGAATGGAGAAAAGAGATGTGTTGCGCCGACCCCAAATAAAATGGGACAAGGGCAGGAAGATGATGATGATGACGACATCTTCAAGTGAATTTTCACGAACAAAATGTGACTTCCACGAAAAGACGAGGATGTTGCGACGTACCATAGATGCGATGGGACGTCGTATCGGGTGTACTCGTATCATGTGTTTTAGTCTTACATCGTTTTTTTTCATCCTGGGGAGTAAGTGAAAAAGATGTTCTAGGTCTTATAGTCTTATGGTCTAGGTTAGTATTGCTCTTGTTTTAAAGAACATTACGAGATAATAATAAAGAACTAAAAATAAATTCAAGATGGTTTTTACTTTAAAAGTCGTTTAAACCTTGACAAGACTAGATGAGAAACTTATAATTTTTATTAAATGATTTTACTTTAAGTACCTATAATCTCAGGACTCGATAGATTTCCAAGCGATTTGGCAATTAGGTACAGTTCAATTTGTAAGGGTTCGTTCAAAGAGAAATATGCTATTGATCTTATATCTAATATATTGAAATGTAAGAAGTACTTCATATTATTTGGATATTTCAAATTGCATTATGAATTCTTGACATTATTTGATGGTTCGTAGAGTTTTTTCAGGAACGAATTTACATTTATTTCATACATGAATGGATAATTCTGTGTTGGACGTAAAGGATAGCACCATCCCATATCCTCCCGTGGGTGTCGTAAGAGGCGACTAAGGGACTTGCCAGAGAATGGGCAGCAGCGTTCTCTGTGTTTTTGTAACAACCGTACTGCGATCGCCAACCCGCCTGCCAAGCGTGGCGATTATAGCAAAACCCCCCCAAAATGTCAATGTGGCGACACTTGGGGGAGGCCTATGTCCAGCACCACTGCTGGACATAGGCCTCCCCCAAGTGTCGCCACATTGACATTTTTCGTTTCTTTGGGCTGAAATGATGATGATGATGATGAATGGATAATGATGATGTTTTACCTGTGTGAAAGAATATTCATAGCTGATACATTGGGCTTGCTACGATCGATGCCTACGCCGTAGCAGTAGGTCTACGACTTAGCAAGCGTAGCAACTAATCTGCTACGCGTAAAGTAATATTCTTATTGTGGTTTGGAAGTGTGTGGCTATACATTAGTATAGCCATGCCTTTGTGTGTAAGTTGCTCACCGTAATTTTATAATGTAAAGAGTTTGTCGTACAAAAAAAATCTTTAGTACTATGTAAATAAGAGTACAACACAATATAAATCCCGCAGTAAAATTACGAAACAAGACAAGAGACATCACTCATCCATTTGTAAGTGTAACTCCAGTACGTAATGTGCGCAATATTTTACGTTACTGAACTTTTATACGTCGCATAAACGTACAATGAACGTATAAAACGAAGGGAAAGAGGGTAAAGAAGAAAAATATGCTTTTAGAGCGCTAACGTTCACCATGGTTGATAACCGGAGTCTCTGGGCCCGCGTTTAATAAAGATTGGTAACTTGTTTTTATGATTTCCTTTTGCGTACGTCGTTTAGACGCATTAGACGACTCTCTAGACGTTGTGTAAATGAGACTCTTTCAGTATTGTAGTGGGGTTTGAAGTGGCAGTCATTTGATTTTCGATTGTTGTTGTTTTTTTGTTATGTAATGACAAATTGTGATTGGAATGATCGGTGTAAAAGAGATTGAACTGTTACACGGTTTGGATTACACCCTGATAAGATTGAATTTAAATTTCGATTGATTGATCGAATAGAAAGAATAAGGTGAGGCCATATTATAAATTCAATGAGATTATTTGTTCACTATTGTATAATGTGAAAATCAAGAACAATGCTTGTAATCGACATTTAATAAATTCTGAAAAACATTTTCTAATGGGAAGTATTTAAACGATTGACTGTAAATTCAACATCAATCTGTCAAAAATACTCATTATGGCGTACTGAAATATTATGTGAGCGAAAGACTGAGAGCGAACACAAATATTGAAAACGGCGACTTAAAAATACGAATTTGAGGCACAAGTTCTGAATAGAACGATCAGAATAATAATTCTTAAGCGAATAAACTATTTGAGTGTCAATTTTGCAGATCACATTATATTCAACATCTGGCTTATATTTTATTACAAGAGTTCTGCGCTATAACCTATTCGAGGTGTTTTAAATATCATGTTGAGCAATGAACCAAAGACTCACAATAAAATCTGAAACTAACTTATAAAATAAGAAACTGATATAAGTTTTTAAACTGACATGGTCACTAACACTATCAATAACACTTGTAACGGGATATTTACCATGTTTATTATTTGTTATGAGTTCCCTATATTTACACCATCCGGCCCGTACCGGTTAGTGTTAGTGTTAGTGACCATGTCAGTTTAAAAACTTATATCGCAAACCGGTACGGGCCGGATGGTGTAAATAAACACTATGGAACTCATAACAAATAATAAACATGGTAAATATCCCGTTACAAGTGTTATTGATAAGAAAACTGATTTTTGGTGTATAAAGTCGACATTTTCGAAGAATTAATTTAACGCTGCTCGGTTTAGTATTAAAGTATCTCGCTCGCTCGGTTTATTATCTCCCTTTTCTAATTATATGTATTGCAGAAGCGCTAGCAGATGGCACCAGTAAGAGTAACCACTAGCTTAATTAACCATTTCACCAACACAACACCCAATTTAACCGATTAAGCTTGTCAAAATCTCATTAACTGCCATGTAAAATAGCCCTTTACCCCAGCAAAGGCCGCGTTGACCTACTCGAGCAACAAAATCGAGCGATCTAAATCATAAAACTGACATTTATATTATGAAATGCAAATCCTGATACATAAATAATATCTTCAGATACCCCATTAAAAGTTTCATGGCTGTGTAAGATTTTCTATAGGGTTGTACATTGAAATATTAATCAAATATTTTGAAGTAAAAGTGAATTAATTTGTTAGATAAATTAAACCGTGTCAAGCTGCGTCTGAGGTATAATTGTGGTGACCCAGTTCGGTGCGACCCGACGTTAAGGTGACGCCCCGTGGTTGGTTGTAGCGCGAGCGGCGCGTGGCAGGAGCGAGGCGGGAGCGGAGATGGATTCGAGTATTGGCACACTCTTAGTCTGTCACTAAATTGTGTTAGTTAGTTTTGACGGCACGGTTGGCGCAGTGGTTGAGCGATCGACTGCTGCGCTGCGTGTCGCGGGTTCGATCCCCGCATGGAACAAATATTTGTAAAGCCTACAGATAGTTATTCCGGATCTGGCTGTTTGTGTATGTCGGTTTAATAATAATAATAATAATAATAATCGTTTATTTAAAGTTTCACAGACTCATAAAATGATATATTACACACACAGTCACATTAAATAATCAATTAATTAGGTACTTTAAAATTAAATAGAAATTATGAAATTATTGGACAAAAAATAATAATAATTAAAATTAAATAATAAACAAAACAACAATTAGGTTTCAAATTGGACCTGGTTGAAGTAGTGCCACATTACCTGTGTTCAATGTGTAACCTACAGCAGTGATTAATGTAGGCGCAATCGACCCTTTCCGCTAGCGCGGCCAACATGCTGTTGGAGCTCCCCCGCACTCGCCGAACCAGCGAGGTGCCTCTCTTGCGCATTGTTGCATAAAAGCAATCTACGCGCGCCTCCGCAAACATTGTCGAAGCGCTGCAGTAACGGGGGAGACCCAACAACATCCTGAACGCATTGTTGAACTGAACTCGAAGGGCGCTGTACGACCTTTGCGTGTAGTTATTCCATAGGCTGCATGTGTATAATGTAGTGCAGTAGGCTCTAAAGAGAGTAATTTTAACTTCTGCTGAGCATCGTGCGAACCTACGGATCACCATATTCGCTCTGACCGACAGCGCCCTTCGCTCCCGTTCAATGTCTGCATCGTCTTTCAAGTCGGGAGTAAGTAAGTGGCCTAAGTATTTAAAAATATCTATCCTTTCCAAAGGCGTGCCATTCAGCTTTATAACTGGCATTTCAATAACTTTTCTCTGCCCGCCCTGAAAGACCATACACTGACTCTTTTTTACATTATAGATTAGTCCATGATCAGTTGCATAACCCTCACAGATACTCATCAGTTTTCTGAGTCCGCAGACCGAGGCACTCAGCAGCACCATATCGTCCGCGTAGCTGATGTTATTGAAACAGACGCCATCTATGTAACAACCGATATGCTGCTCGCTGAGCGCCTCGATCAGCCCATTTATGTACAAATTAAAAATGGATGGTGAGCTTAACCCCCTGCCTCACTCCACATTCCAACCTATACGGGTCCGACAATATGCCCGCCCACTTGACATGGTTTACCTGGTTTCCGTACCAGTACTTAAAGATGGTAATAAGTTCGTTTGGTATACGGGCTGCTTTCATTTTATCCCACAGGATATCATAACAGACCAGGTCGAAGGCCTTGGAAAGGTCAAGGAAGCAGGCGTACACAGATGTTTTTCTGTCAGTGTAATATTTGACAGCACTCTTCAGACACAATATCGCTGTTTCTGTGGACAGTCCCGGTCGAAACCCGAACTGATTATCATGCAATTTTAAGTATTTGTTTAATTGTGTATTCAGAATGCTGTCAAACACTTTCGCACCTATTGTTGCCAAGGAAATAGGTCTGTAATTAGTTACGTCTGACAAATCTCCCGCCTTGTTCTTCACCACCGGTACTACAATAGTCCTCATCATGTCGTTAGGTAGGTATGAATGTGATATGCAGAAGTTGTACAACATGGCCAGCACTCTGCACATATGAGGCCCAGCGTGCTGCACATGTTCCACACTTAATCCATCATGGCCAGGTGATTTGCCTTTTGAAATAGATTTCACCGCCCTTGATACATCCCTGGCCGTAATCCTGGTATCAACATATTCCCCACTCATCCCACTCTCACTTTGAGACGACGATAATGGTCCTAAGGGTGACCTAACAATAAAGTTATTTTTAAATTTATCAGCAATGTTTTTTAAATCATTCGAACCGTCTACACTCACAGGAAGACCCGGCCGAGGCCCCAAACGATTGGTGTTTTTCCAAAAACCACTGAAATCTTTCACGCTATGCTTAGCAGCGAGAACGTCCATTTTCAATTGATCTTGATGACTTTTACACCATTTTAACCGCGATTTAAATATTTTTCTGCTTTCGCACATCTTAGCGTACATATCACCAGTGGTAGGACTACCGCATAATAGCCATTCCCGAAAACTCGCCCGGGCCACCCTATGACTGTCGCTGACCAGTTTATTCCACCCAACAATGATTTTAGGTCTACGTTTATTCTGCTTACGCCCGCCCCCCCCCACCTCCCAAAGATGCCTGGGATAATGCAAGCACAATGTCGGAGTAAAGTTTATCAATAACTAATCTGTGAGTAGGGTCATTACAATACCGGTCACTACACTTTTTAAACTCAGTAGGAAAATCGATAAGTTTAAGACGTTTTAAATGTTTGTAAACGCACCCACGATACAGGAGAAATTCCTAGTTTGGGGCAACATATTAAAAAAAGGTATATATTTTAAAATTCTGGCATTTTTATCTGGTTGGATTAACAAAAATGTAGGTACCTATGCTATATCAGTGTGTTGAAAAGATGGCTTTTTAAATTAAGTATAAACTCTAAATTAGTTAAATATCTATATACCTAGTCACGTTCTTTCTCAGTATAACTTAGCACAGCTTGCTATATTGCCTCGCCCAAAACAGGCATCGAGAAAAGAGGACGACTCAGGTTTACTCCGAGCTCTCGGCTGTTAATGTGGCTTTTTTTAAATTTTATTCATTCGGTTAACAGCCGGTCCCGTATAATTTAAGATTTATTTTTTTGGTAATTCTGCTTCGTTATTGCTGGCAACACTTTTGGTTTCCGAGTAATGTTGCCAGGGTTGGGAGTTTTGGGGACGAGAATTGATGATTCCGATGACGCTTTTGGGGTTTGTCCATATATTATGGTTTTAGTTGTGATGTTGATGAAATAATATTACAAACTTTACCTATTGCTGAAGGTAAAGTTTGCAAGTTTGGATGTAGGAGGTAATCTTCAGAACTACGGCGGGTTACCATGGTCTTAAAGCAGTATTGTTTAAATATCACTCCAGTGTGATAAAGAGACGGAGCTATAGAAGACGTCTAGCGCCATCGCTTTCCCACTCTAGAATAAGATTCAAACAATACGGCTTTAAGACGTCATGGTAGGCCTACAGATACCGAAAATACTTTCACTAATGGGAAGGTGCATTATCTCCGAGTGTCATCTGATGCATTTAAAACGTTTCCGTGGAATAATATAAGACCATAACGCGAGCGAAGCTGCGGGCAAAAACTAGTAGGCCATAAAATTGAAAGCTTTTGTCTATTTAGTTGATAGGTGCGAAACAAGCGTAGATTTAGAGAATGATTTTCTAGCTTGGTCATTCAATAGCAGAGCGAGTCGGCCATTTTCTACGTCTTCTTTCTTGAGGCCGACAAATATGTGTCATCTCATTATATTTTACGGGTCACGAGGATAAAACAACAGTGTGATGTGTAGTGCACATATGTATACACACTATGTTATGTTGTGTTGTACATGTTTATCACGACTTGCTTCGTCCGTGTAACATTAGTGCTGTCTTCTATGTGTCGTCTTATTATTCGTTAATGTTAGTAGTGTGGTAGAGGTGTTCTTTTGTTTTGTTTCTGTTGGTAAATGGGTAGTAATTTGGAAAAAGTTACGGAGTCGATACGGAGCTTGATACTTCTTGTACAGAATGTAATAATCTCTCCCGCATCAATTGTTTTGATACAAACTGATTGGATTTTCAATTTTATTCTTCATTCATCATCATCATCAGCCTATAATGTTTCCACTGCGGGGACACAGGCCTGCTCTCAATGAGAGGGAGTGGGCTATAATCCACCACGCGGGTCCAGTGCGGGTTGGTAGATGTCACATGTATTCGATTTTTTAGTTCTAGAACATGCCGATTTTCTCACGATGTTTTCCTACCTTTTTTGAGAGCAGCGGTGATGAAATAAACTACACAAAGTAATGCGCCTGCCTGGGTTCGAACCCATGGCTTACTGCTCGTAAGTCGAGGCTGCCACCACTGGGCCACCGCTGCTCATTCATTATTATAAACTTGAAAATAAAATTAGAGTCGCCAACACAACATAACATAACATAACATCAAGCCTGTAATTCCCGAAGGGTTAAACAGAGGTGCACCTAATAGCAAACCCACATTTAATCACCAGTTATGTTTAAGTCCCATGTAATAGGATGCGAGTCTTACGATCAACCCGGCACAAATCCAGACTCCGTGGCTGCTACTGAGAAATTCCTGATGAAATAACACTTTGTCCGACCCGGGAATCTAACCCAGGACCTCACACTAGGCAATCGCGTTTGCAACAACTATACCAACAAGGCAGTATGCCAACACTATTAATAGCTTTCAAAACAGAAGCGCATGACTAGCACAAAATTCGCCTTTCACGAATAAATTCTAGTTTATGACCAGCAATGGCCAAAAATGTTCATATTTGCTTTAGAAAAATAAACAGTGTTCGCAATACAATAGGTACAATGCAAATGGTGGCTGTGCTAGGTAAACGTCGGTTAATGTATGTCAGTGTTGCTTGTAAAGAGTTTTTAATGTCACATTTTTCAATTCTGAGCATTTGGACGAGTGCCATTTGTAATATGGCCATGCATTTGAAATGTTGTTTAGCCATTGATTTTGTATCTGTCTTCAAGTTTCTGTTGTTAGCGTAACTATAGAATTTTGGTATATTGTAAGATCATTACCGTTGGATTTAGAACGACGACCTCCTAGTTAAACAATAACAGCCACACCGGTCGATCTTCAAGGTTAAGCAACGCTTGTCAAGATGGATCTGTGGATGGGTGACCACGTACATGCCGAGTTTCTTCCTGACTTCGGAAAGCACGTTATCGTTGATCTCCCAACTGTTATTTGTAGATATTTGAACATGACACACACATTACGTGTCACAGTAGTAAAAAAGAAATCGGTGACTCGAAAGTTTGCCAACTAGTCTTACCAAAGGGGTATCGTACAAGCTGCGGGTTGTTCGAAAGAGATACCGTGCCCCTGGAACGCAAAGGGCTAAGAAGGAACATGGATGGGTTTTAGTCAGTCAAGTCTGACACTCCCTTCCGCTCCGCCCAGAGCGGAAGAAGTCATTTGATGATTTCCCATCCTAAAAAAAAAAAAGTGGTATCGTACAACCCAGTGCTAACTGGGTTGTGGAGGTTAGATAGACAGTCGCTCCTTGTAAAACATAGTGGCTTTAGTTTCATTCAGGCAAAAAAGCTTGGCTTGCCTTGAAAGCTTGCTTGGTTTCTCAGCTTGCCGTCTTCTGCCCCACACACACGCCACTGGTAAAATACTAGTATTCAGCATTTGTATAAACGGGACATCGACCTAAACATAGCTGTTAAAAGCCTAGACAATCATTATCATTGGAATTAACCCATGTACATTTCAAAATAAACTTTATCGCGTGGCTATAAAAAGGAATGTCATTTAAAATATCGTCGTCTCGATATAATCTTAAGCTCATCACTTAAGTAAAGGAAGCGAAGTTACCGAGTACGCAACTCTTACTACATAGCCAAGTCGATAGTCGGCTGTTTCCGCCGCCCGTCGTCTTTCATCGCAATGAGATATCGTTCATTTCCTCACCTCCCGTCTCCTAATCGGCGTCATCTACCGACACCCTGTCTACCACTTTATGCCAAGAAAAATTGTCTTTTTCGCACATTTTTTTATTTACGCGACCGTTGCTTGTTTCGTTCGGAAATAGATTTTGACACTAGAGAAATGCGAGCGATGGCTCTTTTGATAAAATCTATCACGATGTCACGGCGGTTTTTATGTTGGATGTATACAATATGAAAGTTGAAAGTATCGTCACATGAATTCAGTCGTAATTTTTGTTGTAACCAACCTTTTTTAATTGGAAAGGCGCCTTTGACTGGGTTTTTATTTCATTGTTCCACTATGTGTATGTTAATATTCAGTGTTATTGTATCTGTATTTTTACGAATTCGGGAAAGCCACAATATTATGTTTTATTTTTCCTACTGTATTTTGCCAGTTCTAGGAAGACGCTATTGTATTAAAAAATACTGTATTGTGGTATTATTACTTACTTCATGTTCCACTTAAAAATAACGTGTTTCAGCAATTATCGTACTTTCTTGTTAAGTACGATGAGAATGAGAAAGTAAAATGTTCATTATCAAAAACAAAATCAATTTTTTTTTATTTTACATAGGCCTACAGGGGCACTTATAAAACGTCGACGAAAAGGTGCTCGGTTCGGGTTGGTCATTTCCCATGGAGAAGAACCGGCAAGAAACTCCATGGTTATTCTTTTAAAATCATTTGGTTTTACAATATTTCTGTTACAGCGTTAGTACTAAATACACATACACAGTTATACACACATATTATATAGTTAGTACTACATTGTTTACTTAAATAATTTTTCAAAAAGCGAATAAAATTATAACTAGTTGTCCAAGACCATTTAACATTATAAAAGCTTTTCATGAAGCCAACAAAAAAATGGTTGCCAACCTTTGGTGAGAAGAGGTTATCAACATTTTGCTAATTACTTAAAATGCGTATAGCAACTACATCTAGATTTATTTAATTATTACACTTAATTGTTTTTGATTTTATATTTAAAATATGATAATTTACCTAATGTTATGCATGGCTATATAACTAAATCTGAATTAACTCAGACCATGTCCTTTAGGTCACTGCTCCAAATTAACGACGACCGAGCCCTGATGCTGACATAACGTAATTAAAACTAAACTAATTTTGTTTCTCTTCGTTAGCTATTTTATTAAAAATACGCTTTTTAGTTTTTAGTTTAAGGAGATTTTTAGTGGATAATGTCGTCTTAAGCGGAGCTATTATTGTTTTATGATTATAAAACATCATCATCATTTAAATTATGGAACATTCTGCCTTGATTCGCCTAATGATAGTTTAGTTTTACAAAGTAGTTTTGTCAGTAGTCCCCACCAGTCAGTAGACCTTATACCTAAACATAAAGTTTTATAAGCTACCGCACTTCCCAACAAGATCAAATACATAGGGAATAATTATTATCGAAATCAAATTTGTTTTACCACTTTTGACAACGATTCCAAGTGAATTAAAAATCACTAAGGCTGCAACATTTATATAACTGTCACACTATAGACAAGGTTAAACCGACCCTCTACGCAAAAACTGCTGCTGGGAAACGACTTTTTTTTTTGAGTGAAAAATCATGGCTTCTGCGGATGCGTTGAATAATTATGGAGGTATTTAAAGTAGGTAGAGTTATTACTTAATAAAACTTGTATTAAAAAAAATACTTGTGTAAAATTTGGTACTTACATTTATACTTCTCATATCTCTATATTGTATTATGTAACGGGCTGGTGTCCGCAACTCCACGTCCAATGTGCGTATTTTGTATACAAGGTTCCAAGTATAGTCGAAGATAAAAAAATAATCGCAATCACAGGGAGATCAAGTGCTTTTCGGCAGTTGATTGCTCGCCAGCTTACTACTATATAATTTGTCGTTGGAAACCACTAAGAAAACTCCATATTTAATCAAAATTTGTATCACGTTCTATTTATTCGCCAGTTTTTTGAACGGTTAGAACAAAAATAACGCAAAGATCTCTTTGCGATTATTTTAATTTCATTTTTGTTGTTTTCTGTATAATAGACTAGGTACTGCCTCCGGAGACTTACACGTGTACGGAGGTATGTAGAGGAAAAAACTGAGGAAGGTAATTGGTTAGTTGAATCCGAGTTTAAATATAGCGAGTAAATAGCCTAAGTAAACCTACGTTTGAATTTTTATCCACTTCACGTTTTTTTTTTTATTACTGAGATAAATAATGTTCTGCAGTTTAAAACTTTAGTGATATTTGTTTGATAATTTGTTCTGTAAACAATATGTTCAAATTATTTAACAAAAAGCTGCTCGTTAGTTTTTTATCCAATTAAATACTCCTAGTCATTTATACGTTTTGAGCCTTTCATACATTTTTCATACTAATTCTCTTTTTCTAAACATAGACTGATGTGAAAACTCGTTTGATTGGGGTTGCCGACAAAAACATTACATGTCCATTAGCCGAACCACTCACTGCAAAGGTAGGTTGTCTGTTTTACAACCCGCATGGGAATATAAAATGTCAAATATCACAGTTCTCGGAATTTTATTCTCATTACACATGGGTTGGTAGAAGTTTTACTTACACGCTGTCTACGACCAGACTTGGGTATTATTCGGTTTAGCAAGTGCGCCTCTCCGGACAGCTTCGGTGGATACACCCTAGCTCCAAAGCATTTCCTCTTCTCTTTGCTTCTTACATCAACGCATGACTCCGTTTCATTAGAAAATGCGACTTGCGACGCACTTGTGTCAAGTGTGTGTTCCTTTCGCAACATGCCTGTCGCTCGAGTCTGTAGCTCGGAACCAAGCAAATCAAATCATAATTTATAAGCAGTTTTAGCAATTATTTTGTTTGTACCCTACTCATTTACGCGGAGCTAAACCATCCCATTTCTTAATGCCAGCATCTCAAGGTATTATTAAAAAGGGATTTGTTAATCTCTCAGAGAATACAGACGTACTTTAATAATCTTGGTGCAGATTTCAGTCACATTTCATACATAAACATACAAAATATGGAAGTGCTTTCGCGCGAGACTAAGCTCGCCATACTTTATGGTCTCACTTCTATTCATATGATGCGCCGTGTTAGCTTTTGTGAAAATGTATGTGATTTTAAACCCTATCTAGCTTCGCTTTACATAAGCTTTCTCGTGACGAATGAATGGCTTCGGTGAAGAATCCAAATCTTATGATTAGGTTTCATTGCTGTGCTGGTTTGATTCTTATTATGTCTTTTGGTAATTTCCAAGGTAAGTTGTGTACCTCATATAGTTTAGTATAGTGTTTAGTGTGTGTCGTATAATGTTTTATGTACGTACTTTTTCAGTAACTGGACATGTAACGATTCTAAGCTCTTTGGTCACAACCATATTGGAACAAAGCGTGTTCAATGACTACAGTTTCAGCTGGATTTACCATTTTAAACGTGTCCAAATCGGTCTAATGTCCACTCATACAAATGTAGTATAAGTGGACATTCAACTACTTCAGTGCATGTCCATCCATCCATCACTAACTGCTCACAATACGAACTCATACATACGAACTTCTACAAATAAAATTCGTACAAAAATGCATGCGTGACGTGCAAAAACTGTAATATATAATCCAAATTGCTTTCAACTCAAAATCCTTTTACTAGTTTTGTGAAAATTGATTTTATTTTTTATAACGGACTGGACTATTTAAGTTTGAGCGCATTGAATTATTCTGTGCCGATTCATTTTGTTTGCTACCCACTCACTGCTATAAATCCTTTAATTAATAGGTCCAATTATGAAGCAATTACTTTTATCACCAAACCGAAAATATCACGATTGCAGGTCGTGTTGAAAACCACAGTCGATTTGTAAAATGGTTCGTGATTAATTAAAAAGATGTGTTTAAGAGTAAACGGATTTTTGACTCTCTGTTGCATTGTTGTGTCTAAACTTAAATTCAATTCAATCGCCGGCATCGCTCCCTTAAGCCTGCAGCAGCCTGAAAAGGCTCCTACCAGGGTTGTGGATTGTTTGAAAGAGATACCGTGGCCCTGGAACACAAAGGGCTAAGAAGGAACATGGATGTGTTTTAGTCAGCCAAGTCTGAGACTCCCTTCCGCTCCATCCAGAGCGGGAGAAGTCATTTGATGATTACCCATCCGAAAAAAAAGCCTTTTCAGGCTGCTAGCTTTCTGGGAGGACCTGGGATGGTTGGAGTAACAAGAGGATTTTCAGACGTACAATAGCTCAATAAAGAAGCTAAATACGGAAACAGCCCGGCAAACTTAACCTAACCTAAACTGTGTCTAAACTTCTGTCCGCGTTTTTGGCCATAAGTTGCGATTCATAATGCAATTTCATTGGTAAAAGTAATTTCGTTTCTGTTATTGATTTTCCAGAAACAATTGCTAATAGAATTGTGGACTAGGCTCTTCAGCAGACTTATTTCGTATGATCGTGGGATGTGGCACGATAGTGCTTGGTATTATACAGGATTAAATCCAAACATTAGGGGTTTTATTAATAAACGCTTTTAAAGATGTATGGATTAAGTAAATGATTAAGGACTGTTTTATCAAATATTTTGCAATGTTTCGTCATATCTTTTCAAGTTTTAAGAACAAAAACTAAAGTCACTCGCATTAGCTTGAATCAGTCTATACTGTTTAGGATAGTCAGACTTTCGATATAAATCCGCTTTCGATTCATGTTTACTGGAAACATGAATCGAAAGCGGATTTATATCGTTTTATTACACAACTTTTTAGAGGCACATGTTAAACAATAGGGAAGTAAGCAATAATCATTACAAAAGGGTTTTATGATTATTGCTTTTCACGGACGCGGTGACAATCGCTACAAAATCCACGATGTAGTTTAAAAAACTAAGCTGTCACACATAGAAACATGAAAATATTTAGTTTTATACCATGTGTAGATTGATAAATAATAGTGTGGGGCAGTGATAGCCTAGTGGTGTAACCGTAGGACAGCCAAGTCATAGGTCCCCAGTTCGAACCCAAGACACGCACCTCTGGTTTTTCGGAATAATGTCCGTATTGTATAATTATCACTTGATTCGGTGAAGAAAAACATCGTGAGGAAGTCAGCATGCCTGAGAGATATTTCTCGACGGCATGTAAAGCCAAGTCAGAGGCTAATAGACGGCACACAAACTGACTCTGTAGCATGACCACTGTAAAAACGAGTTTTGTCTATGGAAGAATAGACAATATGACAGATAGACAATGAAAATGTGTCAGTTTGTCGATTCTTCCGTCGACATAGTCCGTTTCTACGGCGGTCATGCTACACGTGCTTGTTAGACATTAATGAGACGAAAAAAAAAGAACGAGAAGATAAATAGTGTACAAAAGTATTACAATAAAATACAAGAGACATCGTCTTATAAGTCTTCTGAATTCTTACTATTAAAAATGTTATACAATAAAAATGGTTTCATCAAGATCCAATTTCCATTAACTAATTCAAAGAAGAATAAAAAAACGAGTCTTAAATAAACTTGGCTAGAGAATCTATTTCTTTCAAAGTAAGTACGTTGAGAAAGAACTCTTGGCTAAAAGGCCAGGCTAGACTAAAGTCTATATTTTCATCACGGAGGCTACAAAGGTTTTCTTTTAATTAATTGCAATTAGACCAGCGTCTTATCGAGCGAGTCAGGTGATACCATTAATTAGTTTTACGGGTAGACTTTTTATTTTAGACTTTAGATGTTAAAATGCTTTGAGCGTGCTACGAGTGAGTTTTGATACTTAACGGATTGATTAGGGTTGAATTACTAGAAACATAATTACCCATTACGCTTTTGTTTTCCGAATGGTTAGGCAGAGATGTACAGACAGCGTCATTAAGTAGTTACCACCCTGGCGTACTCGGCCGGACTGTAGAGGGGTTAGCACTTACTGACGCTGTCTGCACACTCACATTTTGAAAGTTATGTTTAAGTCTCATGTTTTAGGGGATGAGGCTATTGGGATCTACTAGTTACTCTCTACTACTGAGAAATTCCTTACGGAAAAATCAATAACACTTTACCCCAACCGGGAATCGAACCTAGTACCGGATGCGCGAAGCGATCTCTAGATCTACGAGGCAGTTGAAAGCAAGCAGCCGAACAAAGTGTTCAGTAATTATTTTAATTGGGAATTTATGTATAGCATGGCACTCTGGTACTAATCTATTAAAAAGTGTCACCTATTTTTTTTGACAATTATTTCCCATGGTGTTGATAAATCTTATTTCATACTTACTATTATTACCTAAATTTGCATTTTTTTTTTAACGTTGCCCCACACTAGTAATTTCTCATGTATCGTGGGTGCGTTTACAAACATTTAAAGTCACATACACAAACAGCTAGACCCGGAACAACTATCTCTATGCCATACAAATATTTGTTCCGTGCGGGGATTGAACCCGTGACACGCAGCGCAGCAGTCGATCGCTCAGCCACTGCGCCAACCGTGTCATATTCTATTCTTATACACTCCTGCAGGGTAAAAATAACGACCCCATACCTAGATATAGCATTCTATAAGGAGCCGGTAACAGGTTAGATCCGTCGCCTCAGTTTCCTTTTCTATATTCGTTCCCTAGTACTTATAATAGAAAAAAAAGGGTTTTCCGACCTTATCATGAGTTTGTCTTGATCTAATGTTATTTATATTTAGATTGTGGATTTGCTTGCGATTTCGTCCGCGTAGAATATTTTAAAGTTTGGTTGATTATAACAATAGAGTATCATTTAGGGTCTATAGTTATTATTTTATATTTTACTAGCGACCCGCCCCGGCTTCGCACGGGTGCAATGCTGATACTAAATATACTACAGAATGTCTGTCGACATCACATTAGAAACCTCTAAAATTATCAATGTTTCTCTACTATATTATGCATGTATTATACCTATAAACCTTCCTCTTGAATCACCCTATCTGTTTAAAAAACCGCATCAAAATCGTCGCATGGTTTTAGAGATCTAAGCATACATAGGGACAGACAACGGGAAGCGACTTTGTTTAATCTATGTAGTGATAGTGATAGACCCTCTTTAATGATGGTATATTGTTGTAATTATTAAAGGCAAGATAAAGTATTGTTCTAAGTTTAAAACAATACTTTTTTTTTGCTTTTTGCCTTCCATTAGAGCTCCATCTACGGCTAATACTTGTGAACTTGTTGAGGCTGATCGGATACGGAATAAACAAAATTTGCTCTTATTAAGCCTCAGGTTCACCTGATAAAATTAAGTCGGCTCAAAGCAGCACTAATACAAGGCAATGTATAAATTAGTCGGTTAGATATATTCCGAGAAATTTTGTACTGAGTTCAGGGACCCGTAAAACAATACAAATTCCCTGAATTTTCTCAGATAGGCACAAAAACGTATGTTCTTCCAGCCTTTAGGGTATAAGGTTAATTCAATTTTACATAATATAAGTAAGGATAGGATACGAACTTGTTTTCTGAAATGGAAAAGAGGAGGATTTTATCTATAAGACTATAAGTTGGGATCTAAAGTGGCTTCAGGAATAATGAGAACATTGGCTCAGGTAACTCAATGAAAGTAAGACTGTGTTCAGTGTTTTGCACTAATGTCAAGTCAGAATCTTAACAAAAAAGTCTAATTCAGTATTAGATTTTTTTCTGTTTTAAAGTGTGGGGACACTAGGAATTTATCCGGTATTGTGGGCGTGTTTCAAGCATATACACAAACAGCCAGACCCGGAACATCTATCTGAAGGCCATACAAGTATTTGTTCCGTGCGGGAATTGCACGCGCGACACGGAACGCTGTAGCCAATCGTTCGTCGATATAAACTTCATTATTTATAAAATTTTGCGAAAAATACTTATTGCCTGGTTGATAACGAAAGGCTATTAGAGTGTATTTACTAATAACTGGCAAAAAGTGAGTGTGCTATAAACAGCTACACCTCTGCCGTAACCCATGTGTATGACAGGCATAATGTAATCAATGTCTACATAAATTTAAGTATCTTACTTATACCTACTGACTTTTCAGTAAATAATAATAAAATGTAAATTTTCGAAACTAAATCGAAGACATTACATATTTAAGACTTGTACGAAGTTCAGTGACATGGAGTTACTGAACAAATCCTTAGGTGTATGGCATTTACTAAGGTAAAAGGTTGGGGTTCACGACCTTAAGTACTTACCTACAACAATAAATCATGTATGTCTGGTGGAAATACGCTTATAACTAATCTGATTCCTTTAGCAAAGTTAGTACTTTATCGTAATTACTAATGGGCGTAATATATTATATTATATGAACTGTGAGTGACTTTAGTTCTGATTAAGGTTTAGTTTAAGAATGCTTATAGAAAACATTGAGGGACAATTTTAGTTAGTTGCTAATCCGACATTACATCGAATTTTATGTAATACTAGCTGATCTGCAAAACTTAGTCTGCGCGAAATTTTTACATTTCTCATTGATGCTCCGCTCTTATTCGTCGTAGCGTGATGTTCCTTCCTCGATAAATGGGCTATCAAACACTGAAATATTTTTTCAATTCGAACCATCAGTTCCTCAGATTGGCGCGTTTAACAAAACAAACAAACTCTTCAGCTTTATGATATTAGTTTAGATTGATAAAGCCCGATTTTACAATAACGGTTAATATGACGGTTTGACGGCTTTTGTACAGAAAATATGTTGTTCACATAACAGTTATCTGACGATAACAAATTTGCGCCTTTTTATAACAGTCTCGAGTAACACTGGCGACTGTTCACACTTTCCTACCGATAAATCGATCATCATCTGCTTAGCCTTTTTCCAACTATATTGGGGTCGACTTCCAATCAAACCAGGGGGTCTACTCTCTTTCTCCGAAACGTAACTTGGGCAACGAACGAAAATTAAACGTAGTTACGTTTGTGACCTTATTTTACATCATTTAAGGACGCACACAATAAAATTTAATACATTCGTTCACGTTAATTGTCTGTGAATTCGAACTTCTTGTGTGCGTCCGCAAACGATATAGATTAGGGTCACAAACGTAACTACGTTTAATTTTCGTTCGTTGCCGAAGTAACGTTTCGGAGAAAGAGAGTAGACCCCCAGATGCAGCTGAATACCGATATTTTACACGGAGCGACTGCCTATCTGACATCTACAACCCAGTTTATACTGACTAATACGATACCCCTTATTAAGGCTACTGACTTCCTGTAACAACTGTCAAAGATAAATAACATCTGTGACCGTGCTATACGGCTTAACGTGCTTTCCGAGGCACATACGAAATTCGGTATGTAATGGATCATCCACAGACCAGCAGATCGATAAGGTTGTCACAAAAAACCAACCACATCTTAAGACGATTCATTACAAAATTAAAACAATACGTACTCAGTGTTTGCACAAAAGAGCTTGCATTAATTTGTGAGACAATTCAGGCAGCACCACGTACCAGGGTATTAATGAAATAAGTCATAATTATTAAAATGGCCGCCGAGGCTGTTGGCTGACTGCCCGTAGCATTGGAGTCTCGCAATCTTAGAGTAATTGCTGCACTCCAACAAGCCTTTCATTGTTAATTAATTTATGATTTGCTTGCCAAGTTTTCACTTCCCTTATTCATGATTGTCCTAACCTTTGTCGAAGTAATTTTGCTCTCGACCCTGCTTACTGCTAACCCTGCTGGTAGACTTTTGATTGAAAAAGATATTTTTTTTATTATCTTAATCTAAATCTAAACTAATATTATAAAGAGGAAAGATTTGATTGTTTGTTTGTTTGTATGTTTGTTTGCATTGAATAGGCTCTGAAACTACTGGTCCGATTTGAAAAATTCTTTCAGTATTAGATAGCCAATTTATCGAGGAAGGCTACAGATAGGCTATATATCATCACGCTACGACCAATGGGAGTGGAACAGCAATGAAAAATGTGCGAAAACGGGGAAAATGTGACGCAAACGAAGTTGCGCCGGTCAGCTAGTATTATTATAAATATTGGCCCTCACTAGGAATTTCTCATGTATCGTGCGTGCGTTTTGCAAACATTTAAACTCACAAACACAAACAGCCAGACACGGAATAACTATCTGTAGGACTTACAAATATGTTTTTCGTGCGGGTACGAACCCGCGACTCGCAGCGCAGCAGTCAATCGCTTAGCCACTGCGCCAACCGTGCTGTCATATGATCATTATCATATTCATCCTTTGGTGAATCACCTAACAATACCAAGATTTACGCTTGTAATTCCTTTAGGGTTAGACATAGGTGTAAGGTGATGTGTGTAATGGTTTAGTGATTGTGTGTGGTTTAGTTTGTGTGTAAGTACCTGACCATTTCACTAAAGTTGATAAACTTCTGACAAAACTAGGTACTGAATAGTCCGATTTGAGCTTGTTTCTGTTCATAATAGTAAATAGCTTCTCAAAATGCAAACAAGCTGTGATCATGTAATAAAGATTTTATATTGTTAACAAGCAGAGCCCTAACTTTTTTTCTCTTAGCGTGCTTAAGATGACGTACATAAACGGATAGAAAAAAAAAGCTTTTTCCCAAAGTCAAAGTCAAAGTATTTTATTTGTCGAACATAGGTAATATGGTACATGGTATAAAATTTGTGTTGTATCACTATGTTTTGCCTTGCAAGGCGTACAAAATCACCAAAATCAAAAAGTACCAAAGTCTCTAGTAAAGCTATCTACTAATTTTCTTATACATAATAAGGGTTAGGTTTCCGCACATTATATTGTACAAATATATGATTTTACACAGCACGTAGGTAAGCGTTATCGTTTAATTTGTAATACATTCAGTAAACTAAAGCGAGTTTAACGTGCGACACATAACAATACGAGAGCGAAATGCGGATAAACATGTTTGATTTATATTGCATTACGAGTGCAATATAAATCAAAAATGTTTCATTCCATCCTCCTTTTAATTTCGACTTAAAAGTTTTGATCACGTATTTTTGAAGATTTTTCAGTGGGAAGGTTTTCGTGTGAGTACTATTTTGAAAAGACCCTTTATGAGTAATTATAACCTGGGGACCCTTGTTGAAGAGATCTGATTGACTAATATTTTCATTACAAATATTTGTTCCGTGCGGGGATCGAACCCGCGACACGCAGCGCAGCAGTCAATCGGTTAGCCACTGCGCCAACCGTGCTGTCATATCATCATTATCATATTCATCCTTTGGTGAATCACCTAACAATACCAAGATTTACGCTTGTAATTCTTTTAGGGTTAGGCATAATTGTAAGTTGATGTATGTAATGGTTTATTGAAAGTACCTGAACAATTTCACTAAAGTTGATAAACCTCTGACAAAACTAGGTCCTGAATAGTCTGATTTGAGCTTGTTTCTGTTCATAACAATAAATAGCTTCTCAAAATACAAACAATCAGTGATCATCTAATACAGATTTGTTAAGGATAACATGCAGAGCCCTAACATTTTCCCTTAGCCTGCATAGTAAGATCATGTACCTAAACAGATAGAAAAAAAATGCTTTTTCCCAAAATCTCTAGTAAAGCTATCTACTAATCGGCTTATACATAATAAGGTTTCCGCACATTACATTGTACAAATATATGATTTTACACAACACGTAGGTAAGCGTTCTCGTTTAATTTGTAATACATTCAGTAAATTATAGCGAGTTTAACGTGCGACACATAACAATACGAGAGCGAAATGCGGATAAACATGTTTGATTTATATTGCATTACGAGTGCAATATAAATCAAAAATGTTTCATTCCATCCTCCTTTTAATTTCGACTTAAAAGTTTTGATCACGTATTTTTGAAGATTTTTCAGTGGGAAGGTTTTCGTGTGAGTACTATTTTGAAAAGACCCTTTATGAGTAATTATAACCTGGGGACCCTTGTTGAAGAGACTATCTGATTGACTAATATTTTCATTGCAGTATGACCTAGCCTAAAACTCATTTAGGTAATTTATAACAATCATGCTACCGCTACTTTTTCCCAAGATAAAGCAATAGTGGTTTACTGTGTGAATGCGGTGCTCCCGAGCAGACGACGTCCCACTTGCTGGAGTGTCCGAAGTGTCCGAACATTCACTCACCCTTACTCACCACTCACATACGCTTGGTCACTTAACGTTGAACGTAACGTTACCGTGGCCACATACTGGACCCATGAAATTTAAATAAGGCGTACCCTCGACACGAAAGATGAAGAAGAAGAAGTGCTTCACTAGGATCAGCACCGATTTATGAGGTGTGTAGTTTGTGGTTTCCGGTTTATCATGAAACCAAGCATGTGTTTTACGTTATGTAATTTAATTCATCACCTCTGTGCAGGAATATTTACATAGTTAAGAACACGGCGTTTACTAAAACTTGTTATTAGAAGACTTTGCAAGAAGCAGGCTTTGTAAAGTAATAGGAAGGTCATTATACTCCCAGTCGAATTAAAATTTTGAAAAAAATATAGCAAAATAGCCAGTTAAATAAATCACAAAAGATAAATTTTCCATGTCAGTGTGACTGGTTTAGCTATCCAATAAACATTGTTTTGATAAACAATTCCGGCCATTTTGATTAATTGAATGCAATACTTCACGCGTTGACGTAACACGACCGATCAACAGAATGCCTTTGATACGAATTTAGATTGAACGCATTACGGAAATGATGACGGGAAATGGAAATCCAAATTGGCCATTTAGATTTATAACATAGCGTCACGGTTGAATTCCCCGAATGGGAAAGCAGAGATGTTTTATGCACCATAACGCCCGTTTACGCTAAATGTATTGCAAGTATATTTAAAGCCCGCTTAGTTTTTGTGAAGATTGTGTAAATAGTCTCTAATGCTGCTGTTTAGCAGCATCCGGTTAGAAACCGTAGTTAAAAACCGACACCATCATGATTTAAAAAAGTCAGTGCTTTGGGAAAAAGCCAGGCAGATGAACAGGGCAAGCCTATTGCCCTAAATTGGACAACATGTTGACTCCAGTAGCTACTTAATAAATATAACTAACCCCACACGTTTCATCACATCTAGAGTTCTCGAGGTCTTAGGCAGAAGGGAACCTGTAGTAGCTACATCTACATTTCCCTGAAAATATTTAACTACTAAACGAAATAGAAATAAATGATCGCCTAAAATCTTGAAAATACACTAAGCAAATACACCTAATTGATTTTCTAGCTACATGTTAAAGGAACCATTAGCTTCAGATTGCGGAAATGAAAGGCTGTTATTAATAAAATGTTCAGTGACTCTTGTCGGCTATCAATTATGTTTGAGTGTTAACATCAAAGAAGGATTTAGCTTTTGTTTTGAGATCGTTCGTTGGCAATAACGCTTTGCGGTGTAAGCTTTTGACTGGACGGATGGACGAAGTTCTATTATATATTTATTTGAATATTTATGATTAGATTAAAGGATAAGATGATAGGATTAAATTAAATTTAATAGGACGAGTTTGATATTTACATGAAAGTTTGGTCCACTCTAGCTGAATTTGCAGTTGGTATTTCCACCAGTAAAAACTAAATATGCAGCAGCTATGCCTATGAAAACCGTGACCATACACAAAGTTCAAAAAGATCAAGTTTTTGGTTATTTGACTGTGCATACCAAAATAAGGTGATGGTATTCGCGTATTCGGTTCAATGTTTTGTGTTTGCCAATACATAATTGGTACAGTGTATTGTTTTTCAGTCGGTTTCTTCTAGGTAAGAGAGCTGCATCCTAGGTCTTGTCATCGCTAGATTAGGGGAGTTAATAATAAAAAATTATTTATTTATTTATTTATAGTAGCTTAAACTATCATTACAGGTTTTACCCTAATGCGACAGCTAAGAACTTAAAACTAATAACCTTAATTATATATGTACTTACAACTAAATTAGAAAAAAATAAAATAAAAATAACAACATTATTAAAATTAAAAAAAAACATATCAAAACACAATTACTAACAAAATAATTGGAGCCAAAAACAAGCCTATATAAAATTTAAAAAATCATATTCTGAAGCTGATGTCTACTACTACTACCCAGGTATTTTTTTTTAATATAACATGTTAGCTCATTTTTTATTAAAACTCATTTACTGTGTAGTTAGAAAACATAAATTGTATTCGGAGTAAAAGTTGCAAAACAATTATTAGTTTGTAATTACTTGGAGCTGAAAATTCTCAGAATATGTTTATGAGCGTACGTGTGTTGTAACATTTATTCTCTCATCTCAATATTAAAGAACAACAAAGTCTGCATCTTATCGTCCTGTGCACGCTATGAAAGCAAGCTGACTGAGAACGTATTCAACAATAGAGTCTTCAGTCATTATGGTCAAACAAAGAAGATGGAAGAGGGATAGATAAAAGCAGTGTTGGCCTTGTGGTGTGATCATGCATCGGACTGTCGAATAGGTCTCGACTTCGAACCCAAGACACGCACTTTTGATTTTTCGGAGTTATGTGCGTATTGTATAATTATCACTTCCTTTGGTGAAAAAAACATCGTGAGGAAACCAGCATTACTGAGACATATTTCTCGGCGGCATGTAAAACGAAGTCAGAGGCTTCATCATCATCATCATTTCAGCCGAAAGACGTCCACTGCTGGACATAGGCCTCCCCAAATGTACATAGGCAAGGGGGGTTTTGCCATAATCGCCACGCTTGGCAGGCGGGTTGGCGATCGCAGTACGGTTGTTACAAAAGCACAGAGAACGCTGCTGCCCATTCTCTGGCAAGTCCCTTAGTCGCCTCTTACGACACCCACGGGAAGATATGGGATGGTGCTATTCTTTACGTCCGACACTATACAGACCAGAGGCTTATGAATGGCATAAAACTCTGAAACCAGGTAAGGTACAAACCACACAAAAAAAGACATAGAAGATTAAATTTGAGCATAATTTTAAGTAATTCTTTGATAGCTCTCGTGTAGCGCTTATATCATCTACCCTAGCCTTTTCCCAACTATGTTGGGGTCGGCTTTTAATGCTGATACCTCAGCACATCTACGAAGCTATACGTTATTTTACATTGGTGCCCATAGCTTCAATGGTATAGTGAAACTATTTAATGAACTCGGTTTTAAAACGTTCTGTGTGTGTTAACACAGAGCTCATAGCATGGTTTATTCTGCGTGTTAACAAACTCCATACTTACTAAGTTAGGTTTTTTAAATCGTTATTTAAAAAATCTATATCTTTATTAGTTTACTACGTAGAAATCTTTAGCAACTTGTCAATATTTGCGAAAGTTACACGAAGACTTCCTATGTTCGTAATTTAGCCTGCGTCTGGCACATATTGCGAACTTATATAATCTTTAAGGCCTATGTTAGCTAAGCCCCAACTTTATACCTAAACCCTGATCGTTTGAAGACCCTTTTCACCCTGCAAAGGGCGAGTTTCAAAAAAATCCTTTTTAACAGAATATACGTAATGCCGTAGATATGTAATGAGTACATGAGTTACTCAATGAAAGTAACTTTGCTTTTATATTAAAAGCCTTAATTCCCCGGCGGAAGGCTGCAAAGTCCGTGTTACTAGCTGGAGGTACTTCGAAGTTATGTACTAGGTTTAGCAGTGAACCGGGGAAAGTATGGGTTTAATATACTTGTGTATGTGGAGGTATGCTTTACTTGTGTAAATTTAGCGTTTAGAAGTATGTTTATATACGTAGAGACACACAAAGTCACTTTTCTCTTCTAATCTTTGCAACGGAAATTGATGTGGTTTGCACCATCATTTAGGAAATGTATACCTGTATATAAATAACGTCACACGAATTTAATGATTTTTTGACCGCCCCCTCCCTCTCCCATCCTTGTCACAGCTGGTCACATTTGTGAGACTCCTCCCTCCCTTGTGTGGCACCCCTTATTTTGCAACTTTACAATGTTCATACAGATAATGTTGGAAATAATGTTAAGGTTCTCGTTAATACCTACTTATATTTATTCGATTTTGTTGTGTTCTGAATGGTGTCGGACGTAAAGAATACCACCATCCCATATCTTCCCGTGGGTGTCGTAAGAGGCGACTAAGGGAATTGCAAGAGAATGGGCAGCAGCGTTCTCTGTGCTTTTGTTACAACCGTACTGCGATCGCCAATACGCCTGCCAAACATGGCGATTATGGCAAAACCCCCATATTATGTCAATGTTGCAACACTTGGGGGAGGTCTATGTCCAGCAGTGGACGTCTTTCGGCTGAAATGATGAATGATGATTCGATTTTGAAATATGAACCCAAGAAATTTAGTACCCCTCCCGCCCTTGTCACACAATGACACTTTTCGTCGACCCCCTCCCTCCCCTTAACGTACGACGTAATTTATGGATGGCCCCTAACAGATTCATATTGCACTTACATATTATAGCACAGTAATATTGATGTTTTGACTTATTGCCATTGTGTCCTTGCAGGGGCTTATCTCTAGTACTTTATACACTTAAAACATTTGTATGTGCAGGTGTTCCGTAGTGGTACACACTACACTAGTATTTCCCGAGGGCGACATAAAAGCTGCCTGTCTATCATATAGCCAGCCAAATATCTTTGCAGTTCTAAAGCCATTCGCCAGATCTAAAGACATACTGTGATGGATCGTATGTAAACTTTTGGCGAATCTGTTCACGAAAGTAAATATTTGGGCAACGAGGTAGGATGATATTGGTGAGTCCTTAATCATATTTTTTGTGAACTTGGATTTGTATTTATCTTGCTGGTATTGTATTTGTATTTCGAGACTGTATTTGATTTTGTTTTTATAGTGATGGCGGCATTTAACTCTGTTATCTACTTCAGCACAAAAACTGCCTTAAAAGCATAAAAAAACTTGTAGTTGTTTTTTTTTATAACTATCTTTATACTAGGATACGTCAAAATATCGGCTAAATGTTTTTCATTGTGTGATTAGCTAAACAATATGCAAGTCATATGACAAACATTGCCATTATGTTAGAGTCAACCAAACAATGACGTAATCAAAAACCATCACATCACCAATTTAACCGAAACTCCACTGCCTGCTTAAATACGGGTATACAGCGTGAATCAGAAATCTGTGGTCAATATTTATCTGTCTGGCCGGTATCATGCAAATAAAAAAATAAAATGAGCAAATAAAGTTATCTGAATCTGAATCATCATCATCTGCCTAGCCTTTTCTCTAACTATCTTAGGGTCGGCTTCCAGTCTAACCGGATGCAACTGAGTACCAGTATTTTACATGAAGCGACTGCCTATCTGACCTCCACCACCCAGTAACTGGGTAATACTATACCCTTGGTAAGACTGGATGTCAGACTTTTGGCTTCTGACTCTTCGTAACCACTGTCCAAGATCTACAAATAACAGCCGGGACCAACGGCTTAACGTGCTTTTCGAGGCACGGAGGAAACTCAGTATGTAATTATGGTCACCCATCCACGGGCCAACCTCGGCAAGCACGGCTTAATCTTAAATATCGACCCGTGCGGCTGTTATTATTTCAGTGTCTGGTCGGCATCGAAATCGTAAAAACAATCTGCTGTCTCACACCAAATTTCAATAATAGTCAAACCAAATGTATGGACCAGTCGAATTTTTTTTCGCAATCCCAATGTTGGTCTCTCAGTCAAAATTTTTCAATTTGATGGTCTATACTACACCTAAAATATGACTACCCATTTCTGAAACACACTGTATTGTTGATCTACAGCATGTTTGCAGTTTAGAGCTCAATAGTAGGCCGGACAGCCTTATTAGTCCAATTTGCATGTGCTAACAATATCATGGTCGTACTGTTTGTACATAATTCTGCATAAATTAGCAATAAGGACCGATACCCGTGTAATACACTGGCTGTAGACGTCGGTTAGGTTTACTAGGCATGGTTATTTTGAGCCCTGTAATTAAACTCTTCTCTGCTATTTTGTGTTTCCACTTTGTACTTATTGGCGTCTTTAAACTTTTGGACCTGACATGGTACGGTTAGCAGTACGTTAGTGTTAACTAAACCAGTACAAGCTGGCTTATTGTTCATTTGAAACTCCGTGCTATTATTAAACGACAATATTGGCTGTGGTGCTACTGATATAATAGAAGAATATTTATTTCTCATACCGGCTCGTATCGCAGTTGTAAAATTTTCTCCATACATTTGAACGAAAAGTAACAGTTAGTTCACGTTGAGTTACCCCATTTTTACTGTTACCCATTGGGAAAAAAAATACCGATTACTAACACTGTAACTTAATGCCACGTTTTTTTCCGTTAAATAACCCACTGGTTGTATGCGTGTACAATAGGCAATGTTACTTTTGCTACCAGGAGAATTTGGATGCAAGAGCGAGCGAAGCGAACCTGGACTTGGGGCACCCCGATTCGGACAGGTTAGGTTCGAAGGGGATGGCGGGGTCTAGTGAGCGAGCGGAGCGAGCGAACTTGTCTAAGTTCGCTCGCTCCGCTCGCTCACTGACATTCCCTTTGTGTTAGGTTATTGTAAACCCTGCAGACAGAAATAGGAGCCCCGAGTAGTGGGACACCTATTTCTGTCTACGACTACGCTACGATTTCTGACTACGCTTCAGGCAAATATAAAATGCTCACCACCGCAACACCCATCGACGGGGTCCACGGGAACAATTAGGTGTTACTTAACGGGGAAAAAAACGTGGCATTAAGTTACAGTGTTATTAATCGGTATTTTTTTCCCAATGGGTAACAGTGTAAAACAAAATGGTGTAACTCAACGGGAACAAAAGAAAATAACGATGGTCATGTACAGAAACATACAGGTTGTGATTCACTCATGGCTCTTCTTTTATACAGCGAAAATCTAATATATATTTCTTTTTTCATAAAATTAGAATTTCAGCATACGCGGCCGTGTGAATGACCTCAATTGAACTGAGTTTTAGGATTATTACACACCAGTTAGTGTATTAATTTCACGCAGTGGGCAGCCTCTATAATGAAGATCAGGTACCTTTGTTCAACAAGATAAATAATAATATACGGCATTAATAAAATTATGAAGTTAAGCTCGTTAAATTGAACATTGAGATGTTCTAACATTCTTTTAAAATTTATTTAGTTAATTTATTGAATAGTCTTTTTACATGTTTTTATATTAATAATTAATACAGCATTTTATTTTTGTTGGGAGTAATGTTGTGTTGTTTTTGTAAACCTTTTTTGTTCTAAGATTTTAAAAGCAACTTTCTGTTTTCATAAAAGAATAACTTTGTCTATGGAAAAAATAAGTCTTTCCTACAAGATACATAGATAAGTAAGTTAAACGTAAACGCACCCGCGATACAGGAGATATCGGAGTGTTGGACAATGTTTTTGATAAAAAAAGACGCGGGATGCAGTATGTTGAAAGTATGTATGTTTGAGCACATCTTACAATTTATTAGTTTCTCTGTTTTACCAAACCGTAAACTTGCAAATCCTTAATAGCCACATAATAATAATTACGTCAAGGACCTGCCAGATTTATGAAGCATTATGGGTCTGTCTGAACAGCACTTGAGCCGTAAGTCGTAAATTGTCGACGCATCTTGATAGTGGGCTATGGGCAGTATTGTTGAGGGGCTCTTACATGTAACAACAGCACTAACGTGGTACAACTTACGTAACTCTCGCTTAGTCGTTTGATTTGATTAGTGACAATTATGGCTTTAATGGAAGCTTTATTTAGTTCGAATGTGCTGTTGAGTTAGTTTTTCAGTATTCAGGCCCTTATCGATATAGATTTTACGCGCGTACAGGCTGCATCATCCCACTGCTGGACAAAGTCCTCTCCCTATGACTTTCAGTGGTTCTGATGCAGGGTCAACGTGGACCACTGGTCGCTGGTGTTGTCCAGCTCGTCCCGCCATCTTCTACGAGGTCTGCCGCGACGCTTTTTGGCTGTATCAGGATTCCAGAAAGTGGCTATTTTATCCCACAACTTATTCAACATGCGGCAAACTTGGCCAGTCGTCCCACTTCAGCTTAGCGGCTTTTTTAAGCAACGTCATTAATTTGTGTTTTTGAGCGCTGACCGTGTACGCAAAACCACACTGCGCAGTGTGGTGGTGCGTACTCGGTCGGTTAGTTTGACGGCAAATAGGCTGCGCTTCATTGCACGTTGGCAGACCTTGAGATTGGAGTTTTGAATTTTTGTCAAAGACTGTCTGGGATCCATAACTCAGCAGAGCAGAGTAAAAAAAAAAAGTTTATGTCATTTCTACGCCATCTAAGGTCGATTATTATCTTTCGAATGTGATGCTTAAATCAACCTACCTCAGGTTGAGTGTTGTCTGACAGTAAGTCAGTTACGAAACTCTTTTATTTGTTTAGATTGAACGGATTCCAGAGAAACGTCAATTAAAGATAATGGTTCATTATGTCTCAAAGACTCAGCTTTAGTAAACCTTGAGTAGCTGGAGCCGTAACGATCTCAACTTTGTAAGTTACAAGTTGATTGTACTGTGTGAGACATCTTTACGTTTATGGTAGCTACGTTTTATGATACCTTGATTGACTATGTTACATCAACATTAGACACACTATAGCTTTTTGGCTAAGAATGTCAACTTGACAAAATTGCGTGTGTGTAATCCGGCTGCGTTTTTCAGTTCAAGTTTTTTATAGCTAGCGAGGCTGTTTAGCGAGATTTCATACTAAAAGTAAGTTTAATAATAATGTTATACACAGCAAAATTCGATGCAAGGTTTAGAACAACTTAGTCACATAGGTCAAACCCTCCAAAATGTCAATGTGGCGACCCTTGGGGGAGGCCTATGTCCAGCAGTGGACGTCTTTTGGGCTGAAATGATGATGATGATGAATGATGGTCACATAGAAAAGCGTCTTTATTACTAATGACTAAACTTTTAAATCAAAAATTTACCTATCTTTAATCTTCAATATTGGAAGTTACACGTGCCACCAATTTACACCCAATAACGAACCTTCAAGACATCAATAGCCCACTGTAACTTTCAAACGTTCGTTGTTTTGACAGTTCTATCGTTCAGTTTACTAACAAACTACCCAATGGTAAATACACGGAAACTTTATATCGGAAATCCATAATGGACAGGAAAATGATAATTAACGATATCTAGGTAATTATTATGAAAAGCGTTTCGTCCGTGCCTGACCTGCCATTAGCTCGAGTGCTGGCCCAAATAACCTGGGTGACATGTTAGGGTTGGCACTGTAGGGGTTTGCAAAGGGTTGAAAATGCTTGAAGTTTTTTTTTGTTTTTAGTAAATAGAAGGTTTCTGTGTAGACGAACTCGAACTCAAAGCATTTATTTCAATTAGACCATTACAGGCACTTTTGAAAGTAAAAAAAAACAGATCAAAACGCAATGTTTAGTATCGACTTCATATTAAAACGTAGCTAGGTTTGAAAAAAAATCTGATTCGCAAATAGTCTTATTAAGAAAAGCCTCCGTTATTTGTTTAACATAATTTTAGATTTTCTTGTGAACAAACTCAAAATCAAAGCGACATTACAGATTATTTCAATCAGACCATTACAGGCACTTTTGAAAGTCAAAAAAAGCAGGACAAAACGCTACAGTCCCAGCCCAGACACAAGACATAATAACTTGTGAAAGTACTGTAGTTGCCCATTCCAAAGCGTAGATCTCAATGCAAAAGGATGACCAAGAAGCACCATGGACACTCTTTTAAATCAAAATATTGTTACAAAATCTTGGTTACATCATCCATGTTGCGAATTATAAATATGTGAGAACGATGTAGAAATAGAATACGTGCAAGTTAAGAGCGTCCAGAGTAAAAAAAAACCGGCCAAGTGCGAGTCGGACTCGCGCAATAAGGGTTCCGTACCATTCTTTAATATCAAACGAGCAAAAAAAAAAACACTTTTTTGTATGGGAGCCCCCCTTAAATATTTATTTTATTCTTTTTTTAGTATTTGTTGGTATAGCATCAACAAAAATACATAAACTGTGAAAATTTCAACAGGCTAACTATCACGGTTCATGAGATAAAGCCTGGTGACAGATTGACGGACGGACGGACGGACGGACAGCGAAGTCTCAGTAATAGGGTCCCGTTTGATCCTTTGGGTACGGAACCCTAAAAATCAATCATTCAAAAATAAACTAATTAAAATAAACCGTGGCAGCTAAGAGATGACCAGTCACAACTGACATTCATCAACATCATCATCATCATTCATCATCCGTTCATCATTCAACTCAACCATATTGAAGGGAACTAAATGATCCGACACACCCGCCACCATCAGCGTGACATTTGAGTGAGCATGACATTCACTCAACCGCCAGGGTAAATTCTACTACTACTACTACAGTACTCAGTAAATGGTGGCTTTACAGTACATAGCACTCACACATATGCTATGCCATTATATAAAACTAAGAGATTGAATCTATACAAAGCAATGGTACTTTTACAATCTTCTGCAGATTCCACAATAACTTCTATGGTCATTTGATTGTCGCTATGGTTGTGGAGCAGGACCAGTATTTAGCCAAGCATTTTTATCATCAACGTAATCCCCCAACTTATAATATGCTTGCCTAAATGAGTATGTAGTAGGCAGGCGTTCTTTAGTTTCTAATTAATCCTATGGACTAAATACGTAACTGTGTACGTGTGTATATAATTTATTAATTCCGTGAGTGTAAGTTTGTACTGTTATTCCAATTTTAAATCCGATAGTAAGTAAACGCAAGTTTCTAGGTCAGGGTTCGATTTTATTACACGCGCCGGTTTTTGGCACACATTAAAATGTTGGACGAAAATGGGTTTTACGCCGCTGTAGCGCTTGTTATCCCAGGAATACATAGCGCTATTTTATTAAACGTTTCGTACTAAAATGTACGGATTTATGCGAGCCAACAGTTTTTACCTAACCAGAGATAGTTGGGTGTTGTGTTATCTTTTTATTTGGCATTGCGTAACTCAAGTAAATTTTATGTGGCATGCGGTTTTTTAAACTATTTTTTAAAATTAATTTGTCGTATGGTCGCTTCTGACCGTGGCATCACTGGGCCTTAACAGAATTTTAGAGCTGTGACATTTTTTAATTTTACTGCACCCTGCTGTGAACCTTTTTGGCTTCGTACAGGACCAATTTAATGTGTGTCTTAAGTAAGTTTTATTTTATAATTTCTTTCTTTGTCTATTTATTTAATAAAGTTAGAAGTAAGAGTCCAATAAATACTTCTTCTTTATTATATTAATTAAGAAAATTAGAGTTTTGAATTTCTGGGCATTTGATTTGGATTTTTGAAACAGAGCGAGAGAGTAAGGTGAGGTAGGTGCTATAATCATTGCTGATACTAAAAAAAAACATTCTCAAGAGACTCTCTAGTCTGGAAATCATACACTCAGCGGCACAGAATTTGGCTCAAATATAAACAAAGCGATAACAGGCGATTTTGGTATCGTGTATGAAAATATCGAGTGGCAGTTTGTCAGGACATTTGTTTTTGTTAATTTAAGAGGGTAAGCACATATTTAAATTAATATTTTAAATTACTGTGACACTTAACGCTAGTTCGTTACTGGAACGCACAAAACACTTGTGAGTTAAAATTCGATATTAAAATGGTCATGAGTTTAATCTTTATTTTTTATTAATCTGTAGTCAGTGCCCCTAACTTCAGCTCAAGTTACTCAAGCTGTGTTGCTTCGGATTCAGGGGACGAATGCAGCAAGAGATTGCTGAAACTTTAAATGTAACGCATACAACTGTCAGGTAAGTCTCAACAAGGTATGACCAGATCAGCCTCTACTCAAAGAGATCAAGCAGTTGCGGTATTAGGTGTACAGTGTACACCCGCGCGTGATGACCGATTTATCGCTTTCGCAATTTTGAGAAATTGGTTCCTAATTGCGGTCAAAATACGGCAGCGGTTACAAACGGCAAGAGGGGTCGACGTTGGTGAGCGGACAATAAGAAGACGAATGAACGAACGGAATCTGCGTGCTCAAAGATCTGCTCAAGGTCTAGAACTGTTCAGGCACCTTCACGTAGCTCGATTTCGTTTCGCGAATACGCAAATTGGATCACGTGCCATGGAGTAAAGTTGTTTGGACTGGCGAATGCAGAATGGTGGATCAGTTATGGTGGATGATTGCCTGTCATAAGTGATTATTACCGAATTAGAGTGGCCAACACGAAGCCCACACATGAAAACCCATGGAATATGTCCGGGACATGCTTAAAAGATGCATCAGATCCATTCCCAACCCTCCAGAGACCATCAGTCAGTTGATAACCGCTCTGGGAAGAAATGTGGACATTAAAAACATAATCCACAGTTTGCCTGATCGCATGCAGGCGTTCATCAGGGCCCAATGTACCAAATACCAATTTTATGAACCAGCTTTATTTTGTAAATTTCATTCAAAAACATTTTCTTAAAACTCAGAGAATGTCTTTTTTGTTAAAATTTAATAAAATTAAATTCTTTTCCTTTAAATTTATCATTCACATTTAAGATTCAAATAAACATTTCAGTTTTACAAGAAAAAAAGCCCTGTTTCGCGTTTCATTCTGATAATAAAAAGACATATCGCGCTCTGGCCAGTTTCCGTGCTGCTGAGTGTATTATTTATTATCTGCGATAAATGTCAGGTCAAACTTCATGCTTTAGTTTAAAATCCGTGAAATCCATTTCCTCTTATCTCACGATAAATACTAGGAATTGCGTTTGAAAACCTCAACACCTTACATTCAAACTCTTTCATAATTATATGTATTTACATTGTGAAAACCCGTTCTGTTTTTTTTGTGTTGTAGGTTTACGAATATGTTTTCAACTAAGTATTAAACAATTATTTTTGCCAAGGGCAACATTAAATCAGTATTTATAATTACTTAAATAATACTATTGAAATGGACAAAATTGACATTAAATCTTTACTGTAATGGCTATTGAAAAAATACATGTATCAAAACCAGCACATACAGTTTTCGCACTTCGTATCATGATAAGTAAAATCGATTCTTATTTTAAAGAACTTAAAACTTAAAGTTTAGTTTAAAAGGGTTATTATTAAATTCACCCCTTCCTAAAGTCTCAAGCCACCAAAAGTGACAGCCCTGAGCCGTAGCGTTAGCCTGCTAATGACAGCTCCGTCATATTGCGGAAGTGCCGGTGTCGACGACAACTTTTTAAATTCCTCTCACTTCGAAAGGAAATAAAATTTCATTCGCGCGCCGTGACGAATTGAAAAGTTCAAGAATGTTTATTTTTAATGAATGAGTTTAATATTTTATTTCTGGTTCTATCATTTTTTATTTAAACTGTTTAATCTTGTGATTGTGTGGTGATCAAAACAGGTGACCAACTTTGAGACTTTGATATCGTACAATTTTTTTTTTTAACCTTTTTAGGTAAAAACGAGCTGTTTTAATTTCCTGTAGCAAATTATGGTAATATCACTTTGGTTTTTCAGTTCCATTTTATTATACTCCATTTTTGCAAGTTAAAACCGGACTCCATTGAATATGAGATAGGTTAAAGATACTATTTATATTGTAATATTAATAGAACCACCAAAAACGCGTGAGACATATATTTTTTAAGGTTATAATTTTTGTTCATACCTCGTCCATTTTCACTTTAACGGGGGATGAGTTGGTAAATCCCGAACCCCCTAAAGTAGGTCACCCCGATTTAAGGTATTTTCTCTTTATAAACATTATTTATACACCGACTTTATTATGTTACTGTCTACAGAGTTGCGAACAATTAGGAGCAGAGACATGTAAACAATATTTTTGTAACCTACTTTTACGATCGCGAATAATATCTAATGATGTTGTAACCTGTCACTTTATGTTTTATAATTTATTCCATTAGGGAAAATCTTCAGGGACCTACAGAAAAGATGACCTCATTTTTTGTAGATCGTTAAAAAGGATCAGTATAAAACTATTCGGGTTCGTTTAAAGAGCTCCAAAGACGCAGTAGCTATAATTCCATTAGCTTTTATGTTTTTTGTTGTTGTTTGTTAGTAAGCGTTTAGATTCCGTTCACTGTATAGGAAACAGATCCTCAATATTAATTATTTTTAGTAATACAAATGCAGGAGCTCGTGCCTAAATAATAACTGCCGCACAGGTCGATCTTTAAGGTTAACTGTCCTTGCCGAGGTTGGTCCGTGGATGGATGAGCATAATTACATACCGAGTTTTCTGCGTGCATCGAAAATCACGCTAAGCCTTTGGTCCCGGCTGTCATTTGTAGATCTTTGGCAGTCGTTACTAGTAGTCAGAAGCCGAAATCTGACATCCAGTCTTACCAAGGGGTATCGTATTACCGAGTTACTGGGTTGTGGAGGTCAGATAGGCAGTCGCTTCATGTAAAATACTGGACTTCAGCTGCATCCGGTTAGACTTGAAGCCGACCCCAACATAGTTGCAGCCACCAGTTCATTAAGAAATACAAAACTTCCACACAAGATTACCATTCCATAATCTTCTAACCTCTCATCCCTCCCCCTCCCTTTCATACAATATAGGCCAACGGACAAAGTCCACTATGCACTGAAAAATAATTCATAGCTACCGGCTCGACTATCGACCGATCCTTCCCAAGCTGCTTCCAATAAGCTGCCAGTTACCGCTAACAGCTTATGTAGCTCGTCACACAAGCTGGCTAAGCGATAGAGGATTTGCATAGCTATCTCGAAATGAGACTGGGAGCTGGGAATCAAAATTATTGATTTTCTTTTTAGCTAGTTATTGGTTTTCATTGCAATTTCAGCTAAAAGATGACGTTAATTGGTATATACAGCTAACAGCAAGTTATGTTTTTACATAATCATATGGGACCAAAATTGCAAGCGCCATAAAATATCAGCTCGACCCAGATCTATGGGGATAGGTACTGACTTTTATCACGATTTCGATGTTGGTGCAATGGGGAAAGTTGTTTCGTTTGATGGTCAAAATCACACCTTGAAATACGACCACAACTTTGTTGTAGATGATGTAGAGTTTTAATCCAGTTGAACTAAATCGGTTTTGGTAAAAACGGCCTGATGAATTTGGTCGCTCCACCATATTTACCACTAATTACCATTTAAATTATGTTATAAATATAACATAATATAATATCACGCCCGTTATCCCCGAAGGTCTAGGCAGAGGTGTACCCACTTTACACCAGTTATATTTGAAGTCTCATGTAATTGGCGGCGAGCTTGATGCTATCAACCGAGCACAAATCCCGAAAAATAAACTAGTCACGCTATCGCGCCAATCAATTCTTAACATAATAAATAAATAAAAAATAAATTCTTATTCATAAGTTCTTAGAACTTATGAATAAGAATTAATAATTAAGAATTATTATTCTTCTTAGAAATATAGGGTACAAGCTCATAGGCCAAAAGCGCACGCGCGCGATAATCATACGGCTGTTGTATTATTGTGATAAAACTGAATGAGTATAAAAAAAAATGTTTCTTTGGTAAAGTTGTTTGTTATCATGAGTATAATCTCGTGTTTAAGTATCGGTCAGTAATTACTAGTCACCCTATATATACAAACCAACGTGGTGTTGCCCCACAAACGATGGGACACTTGATATCGTGTCCTGCATGTCCTGTTGTTTGCACATCACAGGAGCTGATGAACACTACTGAAAATTCCAAACTCGTCACCTTTGGGCTGAATCAATTTAAATTGTCACCGTCACGCTAAGAAGAATATAAAAAAGTAAGTTCCGATTTACTCACTAGCATGGATTTAGAAAGCAGAAAACTTGCATTTTCTGCTTTCAGGCAATTACCTATATAGGAACTATCTGTCCCGCGCAACTTCGTCTGCGTCACGTTTTTCCCGTTTTCGCAACATTTATCATTGCTGCTCCGCTCGATTTTGTTGTAGCGTGATGATATATAGCCTATAATCTTCCTCGATAAATGGGCTATATAACATTGAAAGAATTTTTCAAATCGGATCAGTAATTCCTGAGCATGAGCATTAGAATGAGAATTAGCGCGTTCAAGCAAACAAACAAACAAACACTTCAGCTTTATAATATTAAGTATACAAGTATTGATTGAGGATCCCTTTATGATGTAGACAAAGAGTAAGACCGGTCTTATTTAATTTCAAAAGTAAGATAAAAAATTAGGACGGACAAAGTTACTGGCCTAGAGCTAGTAAACGTATAATTGTCTCTGTAGATTCAAACATAAATTTACTTACTACCCTGGACAAGTCTTCCCTGTAAGTAGGAACAGAAAACTTTAATCATGAATTTCTTGCTACCGCAGGCTACACATCATCAGTTGTCAAAAGTTATTCAGTCATCTTTGATTAAAACATAATCACATCACGTATTTCGTGGTAGAACCTAACAGAGATCATAGAACTATGAAGTTGGTTATTCATTTATTTGGGTTGTTAATCCCACTGTCCCATAGTCCATTATTAGACATTATTTCTGTATCCTGGCCTGTGACAGAGGGCGTTTTACAGGTTGTTTTGTTACAGTGAGGATTGAGGTGTAGAGTTCAATCACCTGGTTATAAAATAGGTAGATAAAATACTCGGGTAAATGGTTTCGAGGTAAAAGTTAAGGGTTTAGTTTTGCTTTAGACATTATTTAAAACGTCGTTATGGTTTACGGATTTTGAGCCTAATTCTTTTTAAGTTATTATGTTTTGACTGGAATATTTATTTACAGTTGTCAGTGGACCTACAAAAAAAGTGATTTATGAATAACTTCTAAGATTCATAGTCAACTACAAAACCTGTAATTTTAACAAATTTCATGACTACATTAATGGTGAAAGAACTGCAGTTCCACACATTATGATCGTGTAGGCACTTTAGTAAGAAACAGCGGTTTTTTTTAGCATATTTTTTCTTAACCGACTACAGCAAACATCATAACAAGATAATGACTCATATCCTAATTAAACTACCAATCACACTCATAAAATATGAATACTGCCTCCATAATTTCCCTTAGTGCTCATTTACACAGACGAGGCGCGTCGGGCGACGCGGTGCGTGGTTGTCGCTTTGCGCGTCGGGCGTATTTGCCGTTGAGTGCCCATTTACGCAGACGCGGCGCAACGCGCGATGTGTTATATTTTACAGCATTAAATAAACACAAAAAGAACATTCTTACTGACTGTGATTTGATCCTGCAGTTTTTGATTTGCAGTCCGGTCGCAGTACCACCAGGCTACTTACTGCACTGACAGTTTGTTTGCTTGTATTTGTCCGTGTGACATAACACCGCGGGCAACGCTTACCTTATCTCAAGCAAATGTGCGTCAAACCGTTTTGTCATCTTTGTATTTACTATGTATCTAAAGCTACCCACTGTTGTTGAATGTATTATTTCTGCACTTTTATATGTTTTATCTATTTTAATGTTGTTACAATTTTGTTTTTTTTTTTTGCATGCTGTGTCTTTCGCATCATATTGTACTCTATGATTGTAAAATATTTCTTGTGTTATTAAAATAAACAGTGTAACAATTGTAGATAGGCCAATAAATAAATAAATAAACCGCTTCTCCGTAAATGGTCTCATACATCGCCATATGTTTGAATTTAAAGCAGGCCGCGTCACACGACGCGCCGCTTCTGCGTAAATGAGCACTTACAGATTCAACTACTACGCAAATTAATTTCGACCAGCAACTGGTATATTTGCCGACATGTCCACTAACTCGTACATATGTACACCGGTATTATTTACCCTAAATTTGAGAGGTACGTACGTCATTAGGGGTAATTTATGTATGGTCATTCCTGTGCTGTCAGCCGAAATATGGACTGAATGAGGCAGTGAATGCATTAGTGTGTTGATGTTTCTATCAGTGATTGGAGTAAAGGTGGTGAGGTTTGTGATTTGGGATAGTGCCTAATAAAGTATAGTATCAGCGATACCTGAAGGTATTCATATTTTTGCTTGTTTCTAGCAGTTAGACATGCCTAAGTTGTTAATATCTAACTTAGGAATACGATCTTTTTTTACAATTAAAAACAAAAAGGTATTAAATACATTTTAAATGTGTAGGTATTGCTCTTTTATATGAAAGCTGATTATTTTTTTAAAATTACCTGTGGAATTTCTATATGGGAAGCTCAGAATGAAGTACTGAATACGTGATAATCTTTTGTCAGTCCATGTCCGTTTCACCCTTTTTTTTTTTTTTTTTTTTAGGATGGGAAATCATCAAATGACTTCTTCCGCTCTGGGCGAAGCGGAAGGGAGTGTCAGACTTGACTGACTAAAACCCATCCATGTTCCTTCTTAGCCCTTTGCGTTCCAGGGGCACGGTATCTCTTTCGAACAACCCGCAGCATGTCCGTTTCACCCTGTATTATAAATTAAAGTCACTTTTTGTGACTGTCGCATTTTTAGGGTTCCGTACCCAAAGGGTCAAACGGGACACTATAACTGAGACTTTGCTGCCCGTCCGTCCGTCCGTCTCACCAGGCTGTATCTCATGAATCGTGATAGTTAGCCAGTTAAAATTTCTACAGATTATGTATTTCTGTTGATGCTATAACAACAAATACTAAAAACAGACTAAAATAAATATTTAAGGGGGCCTCCCATACAAAAAAGTGTTTTTTTTGTTCGTTTTTATGAACAATGGTAAGGAACCCTTCATGCGCGAGTCCGACTCGCACTTGACCGGTTTTTCTTTCTTAAATACGCAACGGATTTTGATGTGAGTTTCACCATTATTTACAAATTTATTCCAACTTAATATGTCTATGTATAATACACTAGCTGTCCGGCGCAACTTCGTTTGCGTCACATTTACCCCGTTTTCGCACCATTTTTCATTACTGCTCCACTCCTATTGGTTGTAGCGTGATGATATATAGCCTATAGCCTTCCTCGATAAAGGGGCTATCTAACACAGAATGAATTTTTCAAATCGGACCAGTAGTTTTGGAGCCTATTCAAAGCAAACAAACAAACAAACAATCAAATGTTTCCTCTTTATAATATTAGTTTAGATTGATATTAGTATTAATGTATTATACCTGCACATATTAAGTACTTACCTATATAAATAAAAGCAATCTCTATGATTTATCAAGTTAAAGTAAAAACCGTGGTAAGCAGGGGCGAGTTGATAGTATAGTTGATGTTATTGTCGTTGGGAGATACTCCGGAGATCGACCGTAAAAAATTGAGCGCAAGCATGATCTGTGTCTAAACTAATACCAGATAAAATTATGTCCTTTTGCAGCTTCTTATTTTTATAATACGTATTCCCTCGCCAGTTGAACTTTCCTACTTAATGGAGTTTTATATAGGCTCATGTTTCTTTTATAATTCCCGCGACGGCTAATCGATGTAAGTCTGTTAAGAACAGTGGAAGTTTCTAGAAAAACTTCCCGGTACTTCAAGCGTTGTCGAATTACCTACTTAGTGCTAGTAACCTATACGGAAAGCTACACGCTTGTTCGAATAAATTTTTGTATAATTTTTAAGGAAAATGCCGTGCGGGTCAGCTCGAATAGTGTCAAGTTAACCGGCATTTCATTTATACGCCGAACGTAGCTTGCCAAACGGCATGAGCCGAATGAAAGCCGAATATTTGTTTTATTGTAGAATTGGTTTTAGCCGCCTTTATTGTTTTACAAAAACTGCATGATATTAATCGAATGTGCTTAGCCGAAAATTATGTAGCATTCCTGAAACATGATCTAATGCTTGTCGTGTTATCAAAGACAATCAAACATTTTCCAAACTTTAGCTCGACCATTTAAAAATCGAACATAAAAGTTATAGCAGTGATGCGTAGCTGTTCGCAAAATTTCAAACTGTCAACTAGATTAGTTCGTTCGAAAATCTGCCGACATACGAGTACATACGTTTGAAATCCCCATTCTATATGCATCAAGGGAGCTCGTGAACTACCCAGGAAATGCATTGTAGGTTATTTTATTGGCTTGCCGACTGAAATGTTACTGCTGGTAACTTTTCAGAACCGTCCAAGTTTACGGCGTGCACTTCGAAATGATAACGCGGCAGTATCGTAAATAGTTTGATCTAGTAAAAACATGTTTTGGTGAATTCGTAAAAGGATTTTTGAAGTGAGTTGGGATTTTGGGTTTGAAAGTTGTTATTATTTTGTGTGCGCATTCATTGACGTGTCTTCTAGATAAAATTGAACGTTACTTTTAAATTTTGAAATAATGTTTATTTTGTAAGTTGATTCATCATCAGTAGCCTATTATGTTCCCACTGCTGGGACATAAGCGTTATCTCTATGAGAGGGAGTGGGCTATAATCCACCACCAGTGCCCAGTGCGGGTTGGCAGATGTCACATGTCTTCGAATTTTTAGTTTTAGGACATGCCAGTTTCCTCATGATATTTTCCTTGGCCGTTTTTGAGGGCAGCGGTGATGAAATAAATTACACAAAGTAATGAGCCTGTCTGGGTTCGAACCCATGGCTTACTGCTCGTAAGTCAGGCAGCCACTACAGGGCCACCGCTGCTCAAATTGTAATTGTAACTGTAAATTGGTTATACTAACACTTTTACACGTCGAAATAAGGGTGAGGCTGAGGTGTACCTAAATAGTACACATGGCGTCACATCAAGCTGTACATTTCCAGGATAACATGGCTTCGCTCTGTATACATTTCCCGTTCAATGAGAGATCCGCATAAACTGGTTTTGTATAGCTTGACTGGTCGTCGTGCGTACACCCACATTTCACCAGTTACGTTTAAGTCCCATGTAACCGGATTCCAATAAATAACATGCACTAAATAAGAAATAGGAGCTTGTGGCTAAATAATAACAGCCAGACGGATCGATTTTTAAGATTAAGCCGTGCTTGCCGATGTTGGTCCGTGGATGGGTGACCATAATTACATAGGTACCGAGTTTCCTCAGTGCCTCGGACGTTAAGCCGTTGGTACCGGCTGTCATTTGTAGATCTTTGACAGTCGTTACGCTAGCCAAAAGTCTGACATCCAGTCTTACCAAGGGGTATCGTATTACCTATTTGCTGGGTTGTGGAGGTCAGATAGGCAGTCGCATCATGTAAAATTCTGGTACTCAGCATCAGCATCAGGTTAGACTGGAAGCCGACCCCAAGATAGTTTGGGAAAAGGCTAGGTAGACGATGGACTTAATAAGAAAATAATAAAATAAATACATTTGTTGAACATGCACCATTTGTAATCTTTGCTCTGACTTTTTCCAAAAAAGATTATAAGGTTGTAATTTATAAATTGCTGCTTTTCATCATGTTTTTTGAACTTTCTAAAGCAAGTACTTTAATATACTTACATTAATCATCCATTCTTTGAGCGCACGTGTAATTTCTGTTTGAAAAGAGTAACTATTGAGCTAGACGAGTTCACTACGTTTATATCAATGTGTTCAATTCGTTCGCTGAGGTGGATGAACTTCAGTTACAGAACATTTACAAGGTTTCAGCTGGTTTCAGCGAACTGTTTGTTGTTAGCAGCGAGTAAAGGGTTGTACCATGTTTCTGTTGAAGTCCTCTAACTGGCATTGTGTGATATGTTATTAAAACATTGTGTTCAGAACATAGAATTGAATATACGTTATTGTACATAAAGATTGAAACGCAACTTGTTTCACATTATTGCTAATTGTATGATTACAATGATGATAACATTGGAGAGTACTTTTTTATTTTGGATGGGAAATCATCAAATAACCCCCCCTCCCGCTCTGCTCAGAGCGGAAGGGAGTGTCAGACTTGTACTGACTAAAACCCATCCATGTTCCTTCTTAGCCCTTTGTGTTCCAGGGCCACGGTATCTCTTTCGAACAGTCCCGCAGCCCTGGAACGAGTCCCGCACCTCTGGCCGACCTTACTCCAACGACTTTTGAGTCTTTTCAAGGAGCCAATACTCAACATCATCTTCCTACCTTTGTCCCATGTTACTTGGGGTCGGCGCAAAACGTTTTTCTCTTCCATTCTTCTGTCATCCGTCAAGCTATCGTTCGAAAGAGCCAATAATACAAATCAATAAAAGCGCAGCTCCATAGCAGCACGGCTAAGCTACGCACGTGTACTTCTTTTTGAAAATGTGGGTGAAATTATCCACTGAGACCTAAGGACTTGTACACAAAACTGAGATGCCACGTCGCATCGTAAAAATCTACGAGCGCCCACGACGCATCGTAAGAACTTTCGAATTGATTCGCATCGCGTTCCTGCGATGTTACGTCTATTTTTAAAATCCATGTCACGAACGCATTTTGTAACTAGGTACAAAATACGTTCAGTGCGGTTGATGGTCGTCGAAGGAGCGCGTCACGCGAGTCGTGGAAGGGCGAGACGCCTAGCCGCACGAAGTCGTAGCAATTCGTGTTGCAGTTTTCCGCGTTGCGAATTCGCATCACGCCGATTCGCAGTTTTCTGTACAAGCCCTAAGGCTACGCTACGCATGAATGAGTGACCGGCAAACAAATGAACCACGAGGCTATCGTGGATAACTTCGTCATGGGTAGTAGTGGACGGTTTTTTATGAACTAGCAAACCAACGACTTCTTACGGGGTGCCATTTACGAACGATGCCAATGAGAAGCGAGCTCAGCAAAAAAAGAATCAAAAATTCGTTTAATCAAGACTTGTCCTGATCATAACTATTGTTCGAGCCGTTCTCAAGTCATGACCATTCATACATGTGGAAAGTGATTTTTATTTATATAGATTTTAATAAGTTTTAATTTACAAAAACTAATCCTTTTTATTTTTTGATATTAATCACAAGCATTTTATTAGCAGGCAACTGAGACCCATAGATAAAATATACAACATAATCTTAGACAACAATAAACTAATACATATTACATATTAAAACCTTGTGAACTATAAGTATACACTATATATAAGTCTGCAAGTGGCGACGGTGACTGAAAAGATGTGTGGTAATCGGTTGTCGTGGTATGGGTATGTGATGCGAAGGAATGAGGAAAATGTCGTGAGCTTAGTTTTGAGTATGAATGTGGATGGTTATAAGAGTAAGGGAAGACCAAAGAAACGATGGATGGACTGTGTAAAGGATGATATGGCAAGAAAGGAGGTATCCTATGAGATGACAAGTAATAGAGAAGTATTGAAGAAAAAGACATGCTGTGCTGACCTCAAATAAATTGGGATAAGGGCAAGAGAATGATGATGATGATAAAACTATAACTATACTCCTAACATTGTAGGCGTCATTAACAATCGAACGTCGCCGATATTAGCTGTGTCAATCCTAGGGTTGCAGGTAAATGATTTGCCTCGAATAATATTTCAACCAATAGTTACTTATACAGCATGATTTTTTAGTCACCGTCCAAATTTAGACATTTTAATCTTTGGCGAAAATCGTTGAATACGTGTTTTTTCTTTTAGTATCACTCAATACAAAAATATTGAGAAATCATGGACACCGCCGCGCCGTGCGTAGGTTCACGCTGGGTAACTACGCGGGCTGGCCGCCTCCTTTCCATTGAATGTTTGCGCGGCAAGTGTAGTATTTTTAACGTTTAACTTAGTGACCAGGCAGAGTGGATAATTTTTTCGAGAAAATGATTTCATTTGAAAATTTCACATATCGAGTTTTTTTTCAAAAATGGAGTTTGTGAATGATACATATTGCCTAGAAAAAACTTGGACGGTGACTAAAAAACCTTGCTGTATTGGCTTATTAAAGTTCACAAAGGTTTCTAGTGATTGCATAAGAACCCAATTCTTCAGCGGTAAATGAATTACTAGAATATTAATTTAGTCTACGTCTCACGAAAATTCTCATATCATTTCTATTTGCAAATTGAATCAAATTAAATTAACTATCTTTGAGAATATGAGCGTATGAAGATAATATTAGAATGGAAGTTGGTTATTAAAAACATGCTTTTTAAATTTCATTTGGGTAAATTTCTCTCAATGATTTTAATTTCAGTTTTTCAGATAAAATAGTTGAAGCCGATCAAGTGCGACAACAAATGGCTCTCTCGGGTTCCATACCATTAAAATATAATGTATGTACTAGTGATTTTTATACCCGTGCAATTACAGCGAGGCCTAAATAAGCTGTCATAGAATGTTCGTGGTGCATCCGTTTCTATGACTAAACGGTGATTCTTACTGGCATGCTTACCTTGTATAGAAAGAAGTAAAGAAACCCGCAGAGAGTACCTACTACACCATCACCTTCCTGGCCTTGACCCATTCCACTTGGGGTCATGGCATTCCTCCCTGTCAGATGTCACGGCATCATTTACTCCTTTCTCTTTCATATCACTCCTCATAAAATCCAAGCATCTTTTTCTTGAATACTTAATACATGATCAGTGAAAATTTAAATTAGCTTTGATTTTGCCTTTTGCTGACAAGTTGAAACGTATAGTAACGTTTCAACTTGTCCTGTATGTATATATACTGTATGGATCTATATTATGTTTGTATCCATAACCAACAAAAACAAAACGGGCAAAACCCCCTCAAATGTCAATGTGCCGACACTTGGGGAAGGCCTATGTCCAGCAGTGGACGTCTTTTGGACTGAAATGGTGGAAATGGATCCATGACCAACATCAATTTCATAACTAACCATCAACGAATCGAATAGAATAGAATAATTTTATTTGTGCAAAAACATGGCACCATCCCATATCTTCCCGACCATATCTTTACGACACCCATGTCGTAAGAGGCAACTAAGAGACTTTCCAGAGAATGGGCAGCTGCGTTCTCTGTGCTTTTGTAACAACCGTACTGCGATTGCCAACCCGCCTACCAGGCGTGGGGATTATGGCAAAACCCCCCTTATGTACACTTGGGGGGGGGGGGGGCTACGTCCAGCAGTGGATGTCTTTTGGGCTGAAATTATGAAATGCTGCTAACGTTACCGATTTACCCTTTTGAAAGCCAAACCAAACCAAAAACTATACATTTATTATTACCTTCCGATAATAAACTACGTGTCTCTTCCATAAAATTTATTGGCACATGTACTTTAATATGCATAGCGTACCGATATTAGTATTTATACCTCGTCGATCCAACATGTTAAAGTGAACCTTCCAGACCAGAATTTACCGCGTCGAACACTTTTCCTATATATTTTAGAGTTAAGCCACGTTCAGACGAGATAGCTTTGTAGTGTGGGGAATAAATCTTGCAGTTACTTTGATTTAAATTTTGTGAGTGGCGGCTATGACGGTTGCTGGGCGGTGCTATTGATTTTTACGTTGCAGTCCAGTGCAAAGCGTCTTTGTATTGAAGTTTAAAAGATCTGTTGGAGATTTGTTTGAGATGTGGTGTTTTGACGGCTGAAAATGGAGATTGGTATTTTTGTTTTACTTTACATTGTAACATAACATCATACATAACATAATATAACGCCTGTAATCCTCGAAAGGTTAGGCAGAGATATACCTATAATACACTGGCATTTCGTTATGTTTTAAGTCCCGTGTATTAGGGGCGAGCCTATTTCCATTAACCGCGCACCAATTCAGACTGCGTGTTTGCTACTATGATATTCCTGATGAAAAAACACGATAAAAGTTTGGCTAACCTCGGAATCAGCCCCAGGACATCATGTTGAGCAGTCGCACTTTCGACAACTTGACCAACGTCTTATTTTACTTTTTTCTGGTGTTAATGTATCAGGGAATTGCGTTAATCAGGCAATATGTGCTATGAAAGTAGCACAACAGCATTTAATTAATAAACTGTATTAAAAACTACAAGATAAATTACACAATACCCCTTTCAAATCGCCATTTTCAAACTAAGATAAACTTTGCAATGTCGCTTCGCGTGAAAACGAATCTTAATAGAGAAGAGGAGGATGCTGTATGCGCCCCGAGTCTGCCTGCTGAATTATTAATGTACTCTCTTGGAAACATGATACTTGGCGACATCGGCACGTCGCGAACTACGGTATAACTAGTTTTGCGATTCGAAAACAAGTTGCAGATTGGAAAATGTACAGGTTTAATTTTAGAGTGCATTGGGTATTAGTTTTTGGCGTTTGGTACTTTATGGTCTGTATTATATTATTTGCATAATGTTCAACGATAACGGTTTATTTGAATAAATAATATGTTTATTTCTCGTCACAAACATTACAGCGAACGTCTTAAAGCATATTGTTTTACTCTTATTGCAGTGTGGGAAAGAGTCAGAGCTATACAGGACTAGCGCCATCTCTTTCCCATACTGAAACAGGAGTAAAACAATCATGTTTTAAGACGTCATGGTAGGCCACCTGGAATTACTTAATCTTATATACAAGGTAAATATTTGTGAGAGACTGGCGCCTGAAACAGGCATACAATACCTGTGTTACAGGTCACTACGCTTACAGGTATATAAACTAATTTAGATTAACAAATTAACCACTCATGAGTGGGATGTGGAGAGCAGCGGTGGCCCAGTGGTGGCAGCCTCGACTTACGAGCAGTAAGCCGTGGGTTCGAACCCAGGCAGGCGTATTACTTTGTGTAATTTATTTCATCACCGCTGCACTCAAAAACGGTGAAGGAAAACATCGTGAGGAAACCGGCATGTCCTAGAACTAATAATTCGAAGACATTTGGCATCTACAAAACCGCACTGTGCCCGCGTGGTGGATTACAGCCTACTCCCTTTCATAAAGAGGAGGGCTGTGTCCCAGCAGTGGGAACATTATAGGCTGATGATGATGTTGAGTGGGATGTAAATTTTTATAAGAAATTCACGCGGACGAAGGTCGCGGACAACAGCTAGTTTAACAATAAAAAACAGTTATTAATTTTAGCTATTATCGTTACTTAAGCGGCTTAACAAACATTGGCTATGTATGGTGTCGGACGTAAAGAATAGCACCAACCCATATCTTCCCGTGGGTGTCGTAAGAGGCGACTAAGGGATTTGCACGAGAATGGGCAGCAGCGTTCTTTGTGCTTTTGTGACAACCTTACTGCGATCGCCAACCCGCCTGCCAAGCGTGGCGATTATGGCAAAACCCCCATGTTATGTCAATGTGGCAACAATTGGGGGAGGCTTATGTCCAGCAGTGGACGTCTTTCGGCTGAAATGATGATGATGAAGCGGCTTAAAATCTATTCAATAAAATTTTATTACATATAAACTAATATTTTAGTAGTCACCTTCAAAGTTCTTGGCTGTCGTGAAGCCGTCAGCGATTTTATTCAATTAAAGTTAGTGTAACTACCAGCATGGCTGAGTCATTATTGTAAAATCTTTCACCGTGACAACGTTACTTTCTTAATAGTTTATTGGTTTATTTAGTTTTCTTTAATCTTCTCGTAGTAGGTCCTAAGGTGGTGGCATGTCCTTAAAGTGTAAAAAGTGTAAATTTAAGTGTAAATTTTTTAATTGATTGGTTAATGAGGTGAACCCATTAGTAAACCTACATTTAGTTATGTTTAAGTCCCATGTAATAGGGGCGAGGCTATTGCCATCAACCGGGCACAAAGACTCCTTGGCTGCTACACCTTCTCTTAAACCTGATACTTGCAATTCAAACAACACACTATGATAGTTTCATTTTTCTTTGTTCATTGATGTTTAGGTAACTTTGGTAGAAGAACGTTTATAAGTAAGTGTTAATGGATAACAAAAAGATAAACCTGAAGCCGCAGAAAATTTCTAATATGTTACCATGCTGCAAAATATTGCGTTACAAAAAGTATTTTCGATGTGGTATGAGTGGATGCATAAAGAATGAATGGATAATGAAGAACATTGAAGATCATAATATAACGTAATATCGCGCTGGTAATCCCTGAAGGGTTAAGCACAAGTACACCCACATTTCAACAGTTATGTATAAGTCATTGTAATAGGGGGCGAGCCTATTGCCATCTACTGGGCACAAATCTAGACTCAGTGACTCATACTAAAAATCCTGATGTAAAAACTCAATAACACTTTGACCAACCTGAGAATCGAATCTGAGGACATCATGCTCAGCAGTTGCGAACAACTAAATCAACGAGGCAGTTAAAAACAGTAAGTGGAAAATCATAGGTATCGATTTCAATAGTTACCTAACTTTATTCCGTCCTAAAACTGAAGCAAACTTAAATCTTTGAAAATGTGGGTAATAACCGCGATACCCAAGCTAAAGAGTAGTAACTATAACAGGCAACCTAATCATCAACATAACAATAAATTATAAGGAAAAGCATTCACTTACGCCATCACAAGTTTCAACACTAACAATAAGGTTTACGAGTAAAAAGTTTTGTTAGTAAACAGTCGCTCGGTTTCTGTCGCGGAAGAGATGCAGCAGATAAGCATGACCCTACATTATATTGCTGCGAAGCACGCTACTGTTAGTGAGGCGTTGGTCATATTGCGAGCGAGTAGCGACTTCATATTTTGCTTGCGGAATTTCGCTGTGCTGTGTAAGGGCACGGAAAGATTTTCCGTTGTTTCCCAGACACGCATGCGTAGTTAAAGCGATCGTGGTTTGCAAGGATGATAAACATAAACATTTTTATCCCGCACAACGAAAGCTAATCATGAACTCCTCTGGAACAGCGCTTATCTTTGTGAACCCGTGTACGTCGGCTGTTAATACGGGTGAAACTACAGTCATCTTCTTACTTCCCGTATCCCGTGTTATAGGATCGGCTTAAAATGTTCTTTTCTTCCATTCTCCTCTGCCAACTGTCACACTATCATTTACTCCTTTTTCTTTCATTTCATTACTCACACAATCCATCCATCGTATTCTTGGTCTTCCTCTCCCTCTACATCCATCAATATTTATCCCTCTTTTAGTCCCATGCGATTCGTCCATCTTTATCACATGCCCATACCAAGACAATCGATTCTCTTTTATTTTTTCTGTAACTGACGCATCTTTCAAACTTCTAATGGCGAAAATGTGCCATGAGAGTCGAAATTTCAGATTTTTCCACCATTTCATACAAGAAAAATAGTAACTTTTAATCTGTAGCTAAAAAGAGAACGGTATATTATGTATTTATTTATTTATTTATACAAATAATAATGTATATATCTACCTAGTAACGACTGCCTACCAGAACACCATGTCTCCTAATAATGTTTATGTAAGTAGTACGTATGCCCAGACTGAACAAATATCAGTAGGCTGAATAAACATTTATTGCGTTCTAGCATCGAGATGGTGATATTTATTGCTTTTGCCGTGTGGTCAGAGCTGTGAAATAGACAGTCGTCTTTTATTGTTCTCAGGGTAACTCGAGTGACGGTATTTATTTTAGGAAACATTGTATTGTATATTGTAAAATACGACTGTAAGAATGGACATAAAAGCGGAATGTGAATCCTAAAGCTAAAGCAACCGTAGCAGAGTAGCTAAATGAGCTAAATAAAAATAATGCAACGAAAGTCAGGGATGTTTTCAACAATGATGATATTTTTAATACAAAGTTGCAAGCAACTTATTGACAAGAAAAAATTGCCAATGTAATTTAAAAGCTAAAGTTGCTCAGGTAACAGACGCGATTTTCTATTATTTAATTATTTTATAATCTACTTGTGCCTGCATTATCACTATGCGCCAAAAAGCTGAATTGTAAGCCCGCTAGCAATGCGACCTGTCTCTCACATCTACAAGTGGAATTTGTACTAGTCGTACATTTTACCGTTCCTAGCATATTTATATCGTCGCCGTAGAGGGTCGTAGCGAAGCTATGGCTGGATCGATAGATCTTTGACTTCTACACTCAGGTTGTCGTGGTCATATGTTGGATGAAAACAGTTTTCTACCTTTTAATATATTTTAGTTCGAAAGGTAGCGTCGTAAATGTTCCAATATCGATGCGGTGATTTAACAAATACGAGTATGTCATAAATTGCACCCTCCATAAAAGGTACGCACTTACTTACCTCAATTTGTAGTGGATACCACTACAAGTGTTTGCAAATTAAAAAACGTTCAGTATCTGATAACTTAGTAAAAATATGCTGGTAATAGCTACCAAGGATACCTATTTCGAAGACAATTTTCGTAACTCAGTTGTTACTTAATAGTTTTTAATAATCGCAATACCTACACATCATTCATCATCATCATTTCAGCCGAAAGACGTCCACTGCTGGACATAGGCCTCCCCCAAGTGTCGCCACATTGATCGGTCCCGTGCGACTCGCATCCAGCGGATCCCTGAAACCTTCACCAGGTCATCGGTCCACCTAGTGGGAGGCCTTCCAACGCATCGTCTCCCAGTTCGCGGTCGCCATTCCAGAACTTTTCGGCCCCATCGGCCATCTGTTCTGCGAGCAATGTGCCCTGCCCACTGCCACTTAAGTTTGGCAATTCTTCGGGCTACGTCGGTAACCTTGGTTCTCTTGCGGATGTCCTCATTTCTGATTTGATCACGCAAGGAAACTCCGAGCATAGCTCTCTCCATTGCCCTTTGGGTGACTTTGAGCCTTCTGATGAGGCCCATTGTGAGCGGCCACGTTTCGGTCCCGTATGTAATCACTGGCAACACACACTGGTCATAAACTTTCGTCTTGAGACACTGCGGTAAGTTGGACGAGAAGATACCACGCAGCTTCCCGAACGCTGCCCAGCCGAGTCGGATTCGACGATTGACCTCTTTCTCGAAGTTAGACCTACCCAACTGGACCGTTTGTCCCAGGTAGACATAATCGTCTACAACTTCGATAGTAGAGTCTCCGATCTTGATAGGAGTGGGTGTTACATGGGTATTCAACATGACCTTGGTTTTGTCCATGTTCATTTTAAGACCCACTCTTTCGGAAGCTCTACTGAGGTCATCGAGCATTGTACTGAGGTCCTCCATGGTCTCAGCCATGACCACTATATCGTCGGCAAATCGAAGGTGAGAGATGTACTCGCCATTGATGTTGATGCCTAGCCCTCTCCAGTCCAGAACCTTGAAGATATCCTCCAGTGCAGCGGTGAACAGTTTCGGAGATATGACGTCTCCCTGTCTCACACCTCGCTGCAGAAGGATAGGTTCCGAGGTCTGGTCCTGAAGTCGGACTGACATGGTGGCGTTTTTGTACAAACACTTCAACACCTCGATGTACCGATAATCAATTTGGCACCGTTGGAGAGACTGCAGTACAGCCCAAGTCTCGATCGAATCGAAGGCTTTCTCGTAGTCCACAAACGCTAAACAGAGAGGCAGGTTGTACTCTTCGGTCTTCTGTATAACCTGTCGCAGCGTATGTATGTGGTCTATGGTGCTAAAGCCTTTTCGGAATCCGGCCTGTTCGGGAGGCTGAAAATCGTCAAACCTGCGCGCGAGACGATTCGTGATGACTCTTGAAAACAACTTGTAGACATGGCTTAGAAGTGAGATGGGCCTATAGTTCTTCAACCGGGCATTGTCGCCCTTTTTGAAGAAGAGTACCACCACACCCCTGCACCATGCCTGAGGCGTTTTGCCCTCGAGTATGACGGAATCAAACAGCTTCTGAAGGGCCTTAAGTACCGGTTTTCCACCCGCCTTCAGAAGTTCGGCCGTAATTCCATCATCACCCGGTGCCTTGTTGTTTTTAAGCTGTTTCAGAGCCATCCTAATCTCGTACAGGCTGATGTCCGGGATGTCTTCGGTGTAGTGTCGGGTCAGTCTAGCTCTTGGGTCATTCGCTAGATTTACAACGGGTTTCCTGGTTGACGTGTACAACTGCCCATAAAAACTCTCGATCTCCCTCAGTAGCTCCGGTTTGGCGGATACTATTCTGCCATCGTCGGTCTTCAGTTTCGTGAGCTGGCTCTGCCCAATAGCCAGATCTCTTGCGAATACCTTTGAGCCTTTATTCCGCTCAATGGCGTCTTTAATACGCTCGGTATTAAAGCGGCGGAGGTCGCTCTTCAAGGATTTAGAGATCTGTCTATTGAGCTGCCGGTATTTCCACGCGTCTTCTGAAGACTGCAGGATCATCTCACGCCGTTCCTTCATGAGCTTGAGAGTATGATCAGAGAGTTTTTTGTTCTTCTGTGTACGACGCGTCTTGAAGAACTTAGACCCTGTCGTATGGACAGTTTCCACGAATCCATCGTTGCATTCGTCCACTGAGCTTCCTAGGCACTCGAAACGATTCTGGAGTTCAAGCTGAAAGCTCTCGGGGTTTTGGATCTGGATCTGTGCTGGTCGGAGCGTAGACTTCATCAGTCGAGACCTTTCAAGCTTAATATTGATGTTCAATGTGCCTCTTACCATGCGGTGATCGCTTCCTGTTTTCACCGAATTGATCACAGAGACATCATTGAACATTTGCTTCTTGGTTGACATGATGAAGTCAATCTCATTTTTAGTTGCACCATCGGGGCTCTGCCAGGTCCACTTCCTGTGCTCACGCTTTCTGAAGAAGGAGTTCATCATATAGAGGCCCTCCTTCTCCATAAAACTAGCCAGTTGGTGTCCTCGGTGGTTCCGACATCCAAACCCAAATTGCCCCACCTGCAGCTCATCTCCGTCTCGCTTGCCCAGTTTCGCGTTGAAGTCCCCCATGACAACGGTAAAGTGAGTTTTGAAACCATGCATGGCTTTGGAGATATCCTCATACATGGTCTCCACTTCGTCGTCGGGGTGTGCCGAGGTCGGGGCGTAGACCTGTATGACCTTCAGCGAATATCTTGAGGATATTCTGAGTATCAGGTACGCCACCCTGGTCGACACACTCTCGATCTTCACCACGTTATTCACAAGGGACTTGTGGACGATAAACCCAACACCACCCTGGGACTGCCGGTCACCCTCTCGGAAATAAAGCAGGTTGCCGGATTTCAGGATCATCGTGTCCTCCCCCTCTCTTCGGACTTCAGATAATCCTACAATACTCCATCGCAACCTGCTCAATTCCTCCTCGAGTTCCGTTATCTTCTCGTCGGTCCGGAGTGTTCGCGTGTTATATGTTGCCAGGTCAAGTCGTCGGTATAGGCAGCCGGATCCCTTCCGGAGATTCTTCGCACCCCTTGCCACGCCGTAACCTCGACCGCTACCATAGTCGAGGGTAGACGGGCTGCCGGGTACTAGGGGCCATTTCTTTTTTGCGCTCATAAGGGGGGTTTTGCCATAATCGCCACGCTTGGCAGACGGGTTGGCGATCGCAGTACGGTTGTTGCAAAAAGCACAGAGAACGCTGCTGCCCATTCTCTGGCAAGTCCCTTAGTCGCCTCTTACGACACCCACGGGAAGATATGGGATGGTGCTATTCTTAACGTCCGACACCATACAGAACCTACACGGTTTAAAAAAAATATAATTTAAGGTCTCTTCATACTTGAACAATTTCATTTTACAATTTAATTAGTTTCCAAGAAACACATTTTATTTATCAGTTCTAAAAACTGCAGACACGCTATTATTTTTAATGCCACTAAAACTTTATAGCACGACAACATTTAGTGTAAACATAGTATCTTTGAATAACAAATGGCTGACTAAATAGAAACAAATGAAGGCGAACAACATGCAATAAGCATTTTAGTTATCTGTTGCTAATAGTGATATCAATACCAGGTTTTTTTTTAATTTTGCTCCTCTACAGTGGTTAGATCAAGCAAATAACCTGAAATAATAGCAATTATACAATAGATAGTGTAGTGAGTCCCTATCTAAAGATTTTGCAGAAATTTCTCAAGTGTTTGGCTTAAAGTAGTCTTGTTACACTAGTGAGACTGACTTTTCTAGAACAGAATATTCATAATTAATTAATATACTGACTAGCTAGAATTTTACTTTAATAATGTGATACCGTATGTAAAGAAATACATAATAAAGTCAACCTTTTTCATCGTTCTGGTTAAAATATTGAACTTTTAGGTATTAAATGTTAGCAAGGTCGTGGTTTGGCGCGTCAAGTGCAAATAATTTATAATTTGTTTATAAAGGCACCTTGGTGTTCAAGGTCATATACAATGCTTGTAAGATTTTTATTTATACATCTACACTCAACGGCACAGAATTTGGCCCAAACATAAATAAACCGATAACAGGCGATTGAAAATTTCGAGTGGCAGTTTGTCAGGACATTTGTTTTTTTCGATATTAAAATGATCATGAGTTTAATCTTTATTGTTTTATTTTTTAATTAATCTTAATCTTTATGCTTCTAATATTGGATCCCAGTGCCCCTAACTTCAGTTCAAGTTACTCAAGCTGTCTTGCTTCGGATTCGGGGGGCGAACGCAGCAAGAGTCTGCTGAAACTTTAAATGTAGCGCATACAATTGTCAGGAAAGTCTCAATAAGGTATGACCAGATCAACCTCTAAACAAAGAGACCAAGAAGTGGCGGTATTAGGTGTACATCCGCGCGTGATAACCGATTTATTGCACTCGCAATTTTGTGAAATTGGTTCCTCGTTGCCTTCACACAATACATTGCATGGATGCCTGCGGAGGTGAGAATTACAAAATTGGGGTGGCCAGCACGAAGCCCACGCATGAATCCCATGGAACATATCTGGGACTTGCTTAAAAACGCATCAGATCCAGTCCCAACCCTCCATAGATCATCAGTCAGTTTAAAACCGCTCTGGGATGAAATACCCGTGTGGACATTAAAAACATAATTCACAGCTTGCCTGGTAGCATGCAGGATCATTAGAGCCCAAGGTGGAAATACCCGCTATTAATTTTAAGTACCATTCATAGCTTTATACTGTAAATTTATATAAAAATATTTTCTTAAAACTCAAAGACATTGTCTTTTTTGTAATTTTGCGAAATTTTAATAAATTTAATTTCTTTATTTTTTATTAACCATTTGCATTTAAGATTCAGTAAACATTTAAGTTTTACAAGAAAAAAAATGCCCTTTTTTATGTATGGTACCTCGCAGTTCAACCTATGAGGTTGTCGTCTGCTTAACCGGACTATCCTGTGGGTGCCTTAAAAGCAAGGCCTCCAGCCAGGGCATAAAAACTTACAAACTAAGCGACTACACGCTTAGGGCACCCCCTGTGGTGTACGAGTCTCAGCTTAGGGCGTCGCTGAGGGAGAACTGCATGGGGACTAGCTGGATCTGAATTGTATCATTATTTAGGGGCAGATTTAAAAGTACTGGCACAGCATCGCGGGCTGGCTCGAGTGATGGTCGGGGAGAGCATGGACCGGGACGTTGCGACGGACCTCGACGGCGAGGTCGGAAAGACGGCGGTTTGTGTCTGAACTTTTTAAGAGTGCTAGTCTCTTTAATACTCTCCTGGAGGAGTGTGATAGCATCATCGGGAGTGAAAAAAAGCCCTATTTCGCGTTTCATTTTTATAATAAAACGACATAATTATCGCGCTTGGGCCAGTTCGTGCCCTTGAGTGTATATACAGGGTGTAACGGAAAGGGTATATACATACTTAGCGGTGTGCTAGAGACCAGCAAACTGAACATGTTACTTCACAAAGAAACTCCGTAATAACGAAAAAATTATCTGCTGCCCCATACAAAATTTCAATACCTATTCGACCCAAATGTATGGGCCAGCTGATATTTTTTTCGCTGTGACGATGTTTCTTTGTGGAGAAACATGTTCAGTTTGATGGTCTGTAGCACACCGTTAAGTATGTATATACCCTTTCAGTTACACCCTGTATATACAGGGTTATTGGTAAAACACCAACAACATCTTAAGAGGTCATTCTACTCATCATTATGAACTACTTTTACTATAAGACCAAACACGAAATCGTGAAAAAAAATCTGCTGTTCCATAAATTTTGACGAGTTATGTGAACATAAAGTACAGTATAAACAGTTTTAAACTATAGTAAATTGATATTAGATTAATTCTCATTCTTAATTACTGCCATCAAATTCATTTCAAAATTCCATTTAACGAAAGAGGAATTTAAAGGCTATAATCCACGGTTGCTCGAAAATCTGATGAGTTTGTGAACACTCAAATTGAAATTAAATTTTTGAGTTTAATGTCATTTGATCTCCTAAAATGCAGAGAATGATTTACGCATAATATATTTACATACATTACAGTAATGGTATTTTAAGTGCAGATAAGTATGTACAAACATTTTAGAAAAATCCTTTTTAAGAACAGAGAACTGGGGCTTTAATTAAAATTCTAAGTAGTATTTAAAAGATTTTAAAGTAAGATATGCACGCTTTAAAGTATCCAGTTGCATACTTGTAGTTCTGTTTATTTTAGTGCTGGGCATTATAGCAAATTGCAATGTTAATTGCACAACGCTCTTTTAATATATCCTTCTTTCCTTACACATTTAGACTTGAGTTATTGAGTTCGTGTTTCGCATAACAAATTACTGCTACGCCGTAGCCACGTAGCGCCAGCCGTAGGCACCTACGCTTTGCTACGACTGAAAACTTTTAATTTTTTTTGCAGACTACAGTCTTCGGGGCGATGTTTAATTTGGCTGTCAATGTACTTTTTGTTTGAGTGGTAATTTGCGTCTGCCTTGAATTTTTGTCTGATTTAAATATTGACTTTTTTTGGGAACAGTTTTTCCTACATTCAAACAAAAAAACTAAATCAAGCTTAACTATACGCCTAAAAATTCCGATTGTTATAATGAGAGCTACTGATTAAAATTTTCATGTTTACAGAACAAATCTGATATTTTTTTTAACGAACAAAAATGATGGCCTTGGTAAAGCTCTCATCTTTCTGATGTTTCATTAACGGTTCAATGACCTCGTGGATCGATCGTTGTCGTCCACAAACCCCAGTATTTTATGAGCTAGCGAAATTCTAATCTATATATTTTAAAAGCTTTTCACCGCGGCTTTGCCTGCGTTCAGTTTGGATATTATATCACGGAAATGTACTACTAGTATAAAAATTGTCCTATACGCCAAACGGTCAACGTATTTGCCAAATTGAAAGCATTGAAATGTGTTCAGGCGGTAAAGTGTGAAAAGACAGAGTTTCTTTCGCATTTATAATATAGGTAAATATTTTGTATGTCCGCTGCAACCATTCAAAAAAATTACCACTTAAATATGCAAGGTTCTAGTAAAGCTAATATGAAAATGAACGCAAGCATCGTTAGTTGCACACATTCGTTCTCTTAATGGGCTTACTTACTTTGCACAAATGGGTTGGTAAGACTGCGGTACCGTTTAATATAACATTTGAATTTTACGTCTAGAATTATGTTGTTTATTTTCAGTTTAAGTTTTGAAGGGTTAAATGTAAAATATCTACACTAACAATTCGTAACGTCTTAATAATTATATCAAATGTGAAAGAAACTCAGAGAGACTGTAACAGTATCAGACGTAAAATCTTCTGATTTTACGTCTGTTGCCTTTTTGTAATTATCTTAGAAGTTGGAGGGATGTCGGAACTTGGCAGACAGGTAGACCCTAGTGGGACACAGGATTCTTTTTATCCCGGTATCGGTAGTTACTTCCCGTGGGTTAATTTCTGACAAGCGAAAATGCTGGCAGAAGCTAGTAGAAAGTATTGAAAACATTGCAATTATATTGTTTTACCTACTCTTCCGCAATTATTTTCTAATTAATTTCGGTGCGGGATCGCAGACAGTTAAATTGTTTCTTTGGGACTTCGTCGAACTTCGTTGTCTCGGAGCTTCTCTAGTGGTCGCCAGTGTTGAATCTGGCTTTCAAGAGTTGCTGTGGTTTTGGAATAGTGTAGCGGGCTTGTCCTTAAAAAAACTATAAAACCACGAAAAAACTGCTAAAATGCCACTTGAAATAAATCTAGTATATCTAAAATAACTGGATAGATGAACGCTGCCAATGTCTATGATAAAAAAAAAAAAACAAATAAAATTAGCAACAGCTGTGTTTACAACGCTACTTCTAAAAGCTTCAATAAAACATCAATTGTGTTGCAAAAACACGGTCACGAAAAACAAAAGACTACATTACATAGTCTTCGCTAACATTTCAATGAGATAGCAATAGACAAGTACATTATGAAAAAAAAAACAACAAGGTTTCAAATTACCTCTTTGTTCTCAGAAAAACAAAAGGTAGGCCTTGTGAAAGTACAACGTACCTATCGGCAAAGGTCGAAAGCGATACAGCCTTCGGCTTAATAAACGGAAGATTAAAAAAACACGCTCCTCTCGTTACGTTAACGTTCCTTGAAATAACGAAACTCGTTATTCATGAGTCCTCACGACACAAGTCCCGAATACATAATTCAGTTTGAAAATTTTAATTTCAGCTCTCAGTATTTTTTTCAAACCGTTTGGTTGGATATTTTTTTTTTGCGTCTCATTTTATTTTTATTTGGCTTCTCTAAAATTCTAAGTCGATTCTGGAATTTGAATGCATATTTTGAGTGTTCCATGAAAATATTTAGAATGGCCGAACGTCCAATGTGTTGAAATTCAACACAAGAAAGTGAATATTTTGCCGATTGATAAAGACCTTCTGGGCTCGAATCAACATCGGTATAACATTTTTGCTTAGACTATGTTTGTATTGGCTTTCAGTCTAAAATGATGCAGCTGAATACCATGTCAAATTTTACATGTAGCGACTGCTCAATTGACCACGATACCCTTTGATAAGACTGCCATCCAGGCTCTGTAACATAAATCAATGATAATTATGTCTAGTAGTCGCAAGCGTGGCTGCTGAACAGAGGCCCAAGGTTCAATTTTCAGGTCGGGCAATGTGTTATGAGTTTTTCTATCAAAAAATTGTCTGTAGCAGCCATGAAGTCTGGATTTGTGCCCATTTGATGTTAATGAGGTCCTATTTCGTAGGACTTAAACATTAATTGCCAAAATCTGGATGTACTATTAGGTACATCTCTGCCAAACCTTTGTGTAAATGTTTATAAAACATCATTCTTCTACAACAAACCAAACAATACTTAAATCTAGAAAACCTCAATCAAAAAATAAATTGTTTCTCCCGACTCGAATTCCACCAAAATACCCTCGTATTTTATAGACACTTACCCATTAACATTATAATTATTACCGGGTTCGTAGTAACGCGCCTTTAGTAGGCTATCAAGTGGAGGAGATTACTGATAATATAATTTAAGTTGCTAGGCAGGCCCTTTGCTAACAGATTGAATAGTTCTCTCGAAGATTTGATGTTAATCAGGGACTTCCTAATGCCTGCTTGGCCTAATTATTAATCGGTGGGTCGGTGGGGAACTGTTAGATGTGTCATGTGTGAAGTAAATGCATTAATAATAGGGATGCTGAACTTATCAGCTTAGTTCGTTTTGGTAAGTAAAACTTATGGTGTTTTTTTTTTGTCTGCGGGTGGATTATGAACGCGTGCACTAAACTTAACGTCGTATTCGTAATTGAAATTACTAATTTCTCTCGTAATCAAAAACATTATTACCGCTCGTAAATTTTTTTTTTTTTTTTTAATATTTACGCGCGATAGACAGGACTAGTTGAACAAAATCTATTGTTGTGTTATACTTAGAAACAAATCGGTCTGTCTAGTGTCATTATGTCTTGTTGTCAGTTAGCATATGTGTGTCAAAATCGAAAATATTCGGGATCGAGTCTTTTAAATATCTTTGCTCATAGTATTTATTTAGTTTTAATTGAATTAATATGCATTATTATTGTGCTTGTAGCAAAAATTTAATAGAATAGTTTTCGACACAAACATGGTTCAAATTTATCTTACGTGTATGTCGCGCGTTCGTATCGTGCTGGAGTTTATTATCCCGTTTGGTGAAAAATTTCATCTCTTATTAGTCGATTCATTGTAATCTACAGCAACATCTAGTGAAACCAGTCATTTCATCTGATTTATGATAGCTATACAAAATGTTGTACCTACGCATTAATTCCCCATATCTTCCCGTGGGTGTCGTAAGAGGCGACTAAGGGACTTGCCAGAGAATGGGCAGCAGCGTTCTCTGTGCTTTTGTAACAATCGTACTGCGATCGCCAACCCGCCTGCCAAGCGTGGCGATTATGGCAAAACCCCCCATGTTATGTCAATGTGGCGACACTTGGGGGAGGCCTATGTCCAGCAGTGGACGTTAAAAGGGCTGAAATGATGATGATGATGACGCATTAATTCTGCTTATAAAAGCAAATAATTATTTTATTCTAGAAGTCTAAATTTTTTGTCTAGAAAATCCCCAATATTGCTCACCTCCCTACTTTTTCAACCAACAAATCATTTTCAAAACATGTGATAACCATCTGTTTGTCAAGTAGCAAGATGTATGGCCTAATAACGTTTTCCCGATACCGAGCAATATAGCCCCGATATTGGACAAGCGGTAAGAATAGCAATCAGCCGGGAACACGGATGGAAACTAGGTATCTGCATTATTGGGGGGGTGACGTGAGCGGAATACTGGTACGAACGATGATCGATATCTGGTGATCTGGGTAATAGGCAGGGGATTTTGTCCTTTTACATAAGTAGATAGGGAATATCGTAGATCGTCTAATTCTCTGGAAAAAACCCTCCATTTTCTTTCTTTTCAAGTTCAATTTATGGAATATTTTTGTCTTCTTCTTTTAAAAGAGAAGAAATAAGAACATTTTGTTGAGGGGTTAATAATTATTTATTATTAAATAATAATTGTGAAATTCTAGTATAACACAATATTAGGGTATACTTAATGAGCTTTGATGATTTTAGCAGCAATATTTTATATTTAAAACAAATAAAAAAGACTTTAGGCCAGTCCTTATTGAACAGTCTAGAAAAGGTGCCAATTCTATTTTTAAATGCCTTTCAGTTGAAACCTCCGAATAAATAATAAAACCTAGGCCCACAAATAAATAAAATAAAAGTTGCCTACAAATGACATTGCTATTAAAACTTGCAAAGATTTGCCAATTCAGTGAATTGAACTGAGTTGAAAGATTTTATTTGAATAACGATTAAAAGTCAAATTATGTGCCTGTGGTTTTATAAATGGTTTATTTCAGAGAATACGTCAATAACTCAAGCAAAGTCATAAATGGGTTTCGACAGAAAGTCAACAGAAACCGCAATTCTTAGTTTGAAGCATGCTGTCAAGTATTACACAGACAGGAAAACACCTATTTACGCATGTTTTCTGGACCTGTCCAGGGCTTTTGATCTTGTCTCGTTCGACGTTCTCTGGCAGACACTGTCTGATGCCGCGGTGCCGCCGGAGCTCGTCTCACTTCTGTGGTACTGGTACATGAAGCAGGAGAGTCGGGTGCGCTGGGCAGGAGAGCTCTCGGAGCCGAAAAGGCCGGAATGTGGCGTGAGGCAGGGTGGCCTGACCTCAACCCTTGCTATTTAGTCTGTACGTGAATGCACTGATCGAGCGGCTTAGCAGCACACGTGTCGGTTGTTTTATTGATAGAGTTTGCTTCAATAATTTAAGCTATGCAGACGACATGGTGTTGCTGGTCCCCTCAGTAGGTGCGCTCCGTAAGCTTCTCAATGTTTGCGAGTCGTATGCTGCTTCTCATGGCCTTGTATACAACGAAGGCAAGTCAAAATACATGATCTTTAAGTCCGGTACCAGGTGTCCCTCTACCGTCCCTCCTGTTTTGATGAACGATGTGCAGCTGCATAGTCTGTACTCTTTTAAATACCTGGGCCACTTGGTGACGGACCATTTGAGGGACGACGCGAATGGATATGGAGACGAAACACAGAGCATTGTCAGTTCGGGCTAATATGCTGGCACGCCGGTTCTTCCGATGTACAGCCGCAGTCAAAGTAACGCTTTTTAAAGCATATTGCATGTCGCTGCACTCGGGGAGCCTGTGGTTCAGCTACATCCTTAAGGCCTACAATGCTCTGCGGATCCAGTATAACAACGCGTTTAGGGTGCTGTTGCGACTGCCTCGGTTCTGTATCGCTCCATTTATGTTCGCTGAGGCTCGTACCGGCGGTTTCAATGCTGTACGGCGTAAAAAAGCGACCTCGCTGCTTAACAGACTCCGTGGCAGTCCCAACAGCATTCTGAGCGCCATAGTCGGGAGGCATGACAGCCGGTTGGTGAGGTGTCTAGTCACCTGTACAATGTCTGTGTTTTCAATTAAGTACTAACATAGGTTAAGAATATTGTTACTAACCCAATGGATCTTTGTTATTTGATTAAAATGAATATATATAATAAGTAGTGAAATGAATTATAACCAAAATAATATTTATGTCGTCATCTTATTTTTGTCTGCTAGTTTTATTATAGAATTTGGTTTGACGACTCCGTTTTTAAGATCGCGTCGCAATGTCACAACCGCAGAATGGCATCCAGCAAACTTCTTTATATGTCAGGCCCAATTATGTGATGTGTTATTAACGTATTTTGAAAAAACGGGTTGCAATCCGGGAGTGCCGGCAGAAGTGAAGACTTGAATATTAACGTTGTGCATTTTTGATATTTTGGAATGGTTAGGGAATAATTTTGCACGAATTGCTTGAATTATCAGTATAAAAGTACTATCATTTATGTGGTAAAATACAATATTAATTTATTACGCTATCGTACACAAACCTGACAATTTATATTAAATTAAAAATTTAACATTTCAGAACTATTACAATCCGTCTTATGAATTTTACCTCTTTGGAGAAACCGAAGGTTTTGTTTGTGCATAAAATAATTATCCAGTTTTGGAAACCATAACTCAATGACAGAATGATGTCACAAAGTTTAAATTCCTTCGTAACCTAATGTCAATCCGTCTTACGAATTTTCCAGTTTTGGAAACCCAAACTCAATGACAGATGTCATAAAGTTCAAATTCCTTCGCAACCTACGTGACCTGACGGCCACGTGTCCTAACGCGAGACCTGACGTGAGTTTAACATTTTACCCATCACAAAAGTGCACAACGCCGCTAAAGAAGTTTTCACTTCAAAAATGTAGACTGACAAAGGTATAAAAGTCTATGCTACCTACGTAAGGTTCGTATCTAAATCTGATGCCTAATTTCAGGAGAATCTCAAGAGTATTCGTTCAATGACACCTTTCACGTAAGTAGGTACCAGTAAATAGAGATTGATGATCTCCTGAGTGTATCTAAATATAGCCATTTTATCCAATGCCTCGTTCCACTGTTGCTTGGGTAAATACGCACTCACTGTAATTTGTTTCTTTCTAAAGGTTATCATCGCAGAATTAAGTAAATCATCATTATTTTGCCCATCTTTCAATTTATTTGCGGTCGGCGCAGCATGTCTAGTAAAATGGTAAAGATTCTCAGTAGCGAGGGCGCTGTCGTAAATCTAGTTTAAAAATTGTGCTGCAATGTTAAACAAAAATCATTAAAATAAATCAGTAAATCACAATTTACTACTATAAGATCTAATTTGTATTTGACTAAGATACGAATTTCAGCCAAAACTAAAACCGACTATTTGGCTCATCTTTTAGTTTCCGTCGATCACCTAGGATATCATGAAACAACATAGGTAGCATCTTCTTAGCGTGTCGATGGCAATCTAAATTGTGTCGGCCCAGAACTGAGGCTCGAGTTTGTCGCATTCAGTAGCGTCCGTCAGTTCCTAACATGAACAAAAAACATAACATAACAAGAACAGACGTGACGTCATCATCAAACTCATTCTTTCCTCACCCAATTTCTCGCCCAGTTTCCCAACACTGTCAACCCTACCTTACCTATCATCACCAACACACGTCACCTTAATATGCACACAAAACACCAACATAAACAACCTTAATCTTCTATTCAGAACGAACACACAATAATAAGGAATATTTGTCAAAGACATTACTTAGTACGACGCTGTATCTTAATTTACCGTTTCTGCTTTACGTTAAAATTATGGCTCGTTGAGCTCGCACCTGCGTCTGCCTACCTTAATACTGTGCTGCTGCAGACGCATAAATAATAGTGGAATAGACTGAGTACGTAGGTAGGCAGGTCTCAAGTACCTTTAGGTGTGTCGTTAAGGAAACGTGGTGTCAAGATGTGAAAGTGTTTGAGAGGTAGAAGTAAAAATAAATAGTGAATTTTGTCTTAAAGTACCTATACCTCAGTATTGAGTTAAAGATAGGGAATTATAGGAAGACAGGTGGAAGGTCTTTACCATGCAGTGAGACATTAAGCTCGTATGTGTATTTTTTTTTGTTTCTGTCCCACTGCGGGAGAAAGGCCGGTTCGGTCACTTTAGAAACAGACAGACACCTCGTTACTGTGTAATAGAGAAACAGTGAGCGCATTCTGAAAATCTATTTTTGTTCTTGTCCTTGATTTGCTGTCCATAAACAACAAGAAAGAAATAATGCACGGTGTTCCGATCAAGAGGAGTTGGTCGTCGGATTACATTAATTTAAATATTAAGAGTATCTACATAATTGCTCACCGTTTGATGTAATTACATTCTGAGAATCTGTTGTTCTGAGAATTAAAATTGTTTGAACATTGCGAAACTAATTTAATTTCTGTTAATGAAAGTAGAAAGTTCTCTAGAGAAAAACAAAAGCATCGTTCGAAAAGAAGAAACCTTAACGAATGATAAATAAGCATAACAGAAACAATAAACACAATCTTATTTCCTTTATTCTTTTATATATTCAATTTTGATTAATATTATTCCGGTCTGTTTCCGACAAATTCCTAGTAAATAGAATCTAAATAGTCGAATAATTTCCAACCATAGCTCGATGATTGACTACAGGCGGTGCGAATCGATTTTGAATGGAATTGCAATCGGAAATACCGAATCAATTCGGCCAATTTCACGATGACTCGGGAGCCAGGATAACGAATTCCGTTGCTACTCACAGATCTGTTATTATGGGTATTCCGTTGTTGTTCTTATTTTGATATAAGCTGGTTATGTTTATTTTCCAATATTTATTTTGTGTAACTGGAAAAACTTGCAATCGTTTATGTTTTATTATTAGTTTCACTGTTCTTTTTTGTTTGTTGCTTTGTGGGATCATATTATTTCGTTGATATTTTTTTTTGAGCTATTGCGTTTTGAAGTGTTTTAGGTAAATAAATTTGTGTAAATATTCTCTGTTTTGATCAATTCCAGATTAAAATTGATAACACAAACATGTTATTTCCAAATCTAACAAAAACATCTCTATTGTTACAGGCGTTCAAGCGCGGGCCTACTGGCACCGCAGCTGGCATGCCAGTCATCATCACCAGCAGCGTCTGCGTCGGCGCCGCCGCTGCCCGCACCCACCTCCCCTCCCCGCGTCGTGTCCGCCCCGCCCGCACCCACCCAACCCCCTCCCGACCCCGCCCCGCAAGACCAAGAAGATGGCGTCAGATTACGGCGGACCCATACAGTCGCCGTACGAGACTACCTCAAGAGAGAAACGCAAACGTTTTTCGGCGTGCAGAAGAATAATGAGAGGGAACAAAGACGGCTGTGGTATGAGAGGCGGAAGAGGCACGCGGCGCGGGCGCTGGGTGACCTCCGGCCTGACTTGCCGCCGGACCATCATCCTGATGATGATGATATTAGGTGAGTGTTTACCACCATAACTGACTTGTTACCTTAGAGCCGATGTTTCAATCTTCAAATACCTTCTAACTTATGATAACAATTGGGATTAAAACTAAATTGACGTTTTAAATAGAGGTTATCTGAAGAGTGAATTCCCAGGTACCGTCGTGAAAAAGAAGAATAACTTTGAAACTGAAGTTAAAATAAAAAAACGCATATGACTAGGTGCCTACTATGACGTCTCAAAACAGGATTGTTTCAATGTCGTTCTGGTGTGGTAAAGAGACGGAGCTATAGAGAACGTCTATCGCCATCTCTATCCCAGTCTGGAATCAGATTAAAACAATACTGCTTTATGACATCATGGTTATTCCCCTGAACTAAAGCATAACTACAGCCATACATCGAATAGGTATTCAAGGTAACCTAGGAATAGGCATTCGGGCCTGAGGACGGTGAGTACTGGGTTAGCTCACCGTCCGTCCGTCTTATGACAACAGGCCGTATCGACGGCGTGTTCTTGTTCCACGCGCGCCTCAAGGAGATGTCAGCAAATCGGAAAGGGTCTGAGAGGGCGGATGCCTGCCAGGGCGGGACTGTTCGAAAGAGATACCGTGGCCTTGGAACACAAAGGGCTAAGAAGGGACATGGATGGGTTTTTTAGTCAGTACAAGTCTGACACTCCCGCTCCGCCCAAAGCGGGAGTTGGGTCATTTGATGATTTCCCATCCGTAAAATCAAAATGGTAACCTGCATTGTATTAGCAGAACACACACATCATTAATCAATAAGTCAGGCACCCCAGCTACCATATAATTTGCGAACAAACTTAATGAACTCCATTGTTCATGGTAATAATATTATATTGATCGCAAATATGTAGGTGACTTCATTTTGTTCGGGCCATTTATTTCATTGCCCTTGTTATGTGACCTATATACTAGTATTTATGGGCTTAATTTAGTAGTTTTACTATTCGCGAAATAACTAAGTCAGTAGTAAGTTAGTAGTGGGTAGGTACCTAGAAATTTACTAAGCACATGCAACTTAAAAAAAAACATCTTAAAAATGGTACATTGTTTAATACGAGTATTTAAAAAAAACATTAATGAATCTTCTAAGCCATTTGGAAACACATGACGTATTTCCTTTAAAATTACGATTCGCTAAAACATAACGGGCTAAAAAGAAATTAAGCACCGACGCCTGCCAGGTTGACCTGGAAGGTCGGTACATACTACCCGAAATAACTGTAAAATTTTACCAATTAACCTTCAAACGTATTCTTTATCGATAAGGTTGAAAATCTATTAAAGAAATCTGACAGAGATCTTTTCAGACCAAACGGCGGCGATGCCATGACAATATGACAAAATTGACATGACAAAATTCCTGATAGCTCATTTGTAATAACAAAATGGAGCAACCGCCATAATTTCCGAATGTACCAAACCGGATCGGTTAACGCACGATTGAGCAATACTCCCACTAATTGCTCATATGAAATACGGTTTACATTTCACGTGAAATAAATTTTGGCACAAAATTAACTGCGCTATACGTATCATTGACTAATAATGTTAACATTGAGCACTTCATAAAATAACTCCATATTATAATTTTGTGACGCATCAGGCAATTTTAAAATGGTTTATTAATTGACAATGGTATTTTATTATAGCTTTTAAACAGTACATTTTAAAGCGTGGACAATTCTCGTAAAATGCTTTCATGGACACCGATTATTGTTATAAAACCATTAATTAATTGCCTGTCATGAAGCGTTTTCAAATTTATCTTGAATGTGAAGTGAAATAAAAAAACGCGCGTTCGGTTTTCAAAAAAGTTTTGTTTTTGAAAACCTTCTGTTGCTTGTATATTAGTTACTCCTTGAAAAAAACCTCCACATTCAAACAAATAAGTTTACTAGAATTTACAGGAGAACTATGAGCTTGACTAAAATATTGAAATCAACAATTAGGTTATTGCAAAAGAAAACAAAATACCCTCGATCACACATTCGTCACAATACACTAAAATGAAAAAAAAACGTTAACGGCTGATCATGCATATTTACTATTCGTAAGTAGGGTCTCCCTCGTTGGTTTAGTAGTGGCAAGCGCAACTGCTGAGTATGACGTCCTGGGTTGGATTCCCAGGTCGGGCAAACTGTTATTGGGTTTTTCCACCAGAAATTTCTGAGCAGCAGCCACGGAGTCTTTATTTGTGCCCGGTTGATGACAATAGCTACAACACTCTGTATGGTGTCGGACGTAAAGAATAGCACTATCCCATATCTTCTTGGGTGTCGTAAGAGACGACTAAGGGACTTGCCAGAGAATGGGCAGCAGCGTTCTCTGTGCTTTTGTAACGACCGTACTGCGATCGCCAACCCGCCTGCCAAGCGTGGCGATTATGACAAAACCCCCCAAAATGTCAATGTGGCGACACTTGGGGGAGGTCTGTGTCCGGCAGTGGACGTCTTTTGGGCTGAAATGATGATGATGATGATGATAATAGGCTCGCCTCCTATTACATGGAACTTACACATATCTGGCTAAATTTCGTTGTTCTTTTCGGTGCACCTCTGCTAAATACTTCGGGGATCACAGGCGTGATGTTATGTTATGATCTAAATAGAATATATATAACAAACAATATACTCTCTTTATAGTTTTATCAAAACAATAACAAAGTGAAAAGTTTCGCCTAACAAGTTGACATAGCTTTAACTCGTCCCAGCGAGATTGATACAGAATTCAATTTCCCCGGAAGCAATCCGACTTTGTTTTCCTCGAGCAATTCCGGGGTGTAGTCTAAGCCGTAGATTAACATTTAGCAAGATGATTCATAGAATGTAAGGGTTGTTTAATGAATTTGTAATGAAATTAGTAAATCAAAGATATATTTAAAGGTGGGGCGGACTTTAAGGTTAAAAAAATATGTGCACCTAGCTTCGTACCGTTTCATAAGTTCCAAAATGACCATGTAGGTAATGAGAAATAAAATGTATTGAATTTTGTTTAGGAATAATTCAAGATACAAATGTCAGCCCACTGATATCGGGAACAGGGTCCAAGCTACCGGCCCGTCAGGGCTCCAGAGAGAGGAACCTCCTAAAAATACGAACAGTGTCCAGGAGTATTACTTTTTAGAATTTTTTAATCATTCCCTTGATCCTGCCTAAAGCGAGCGTCCTCATTGACTGAAACGACTATCGGCACAATGATCGTAGAGCTCACATCCCAAATCTCGACAACCTCGCGAGCCAAGTCAAGTAACTTGATTTAATTCCCAATGCACAGAATGTTGCTAATTTATTGGCATCGTTTGTTTTTCTTTTTATTATTTAATGTAATAAAATCATAATAACGTTAATCAAAACTGCTCACAGATTACAAAAGCCATCATTCATAATCCATCTGATCACATCTTGATTTACCAATTCACGAGATTCACTGACATCGATTGTTTCATAGGACGTTTAATCGCTTCCCTACAGGGTTACTGAATGGACTACAAAACAGAATATAATACCGGTACAGCCGGGAACAGTTGCCAATACCGGGCAGTCCCCCCGGGATAATAAAATTAAACGGAACCATTCGCCATCGCCAGCTGTGACGACACTCTTTATAGGCATTTTGTATTCTTGCGTGGGACTTGGTTAACTGGGCACAAGACAATTAGGTTTGGTGAGCTGTAATTATACTGGATTCTTTCTTTTTCAAAGTTAGTTCATTAGCTAAAAGACTTTGGTTAATGTTTTAGTTTTAAAAATAACTTTGAATACTAATAAGTTAATCTATTTTCTTTAAAGAATCAACTAACTTAAGTTTTCATTGTACTATTCCATTTCCCCTTATTGAAACGTTCTCTAGATATTGGTAAATTAAATAGGGACATCGACGCAGAACCGGTTATCACTAAACTTGTTCAGTACATCATACTGAACCTCATAAAGACATTTTTCATCCGTAAATAATAAGAGGGAGAAGGGACGGTGAAGGAAAACATCGTGAGGAAACCGGCATGTCCTAGAACTAAAAATCCGAAGACATGTGACATCTACCAACCCGTACTGGGCCCGCGTGGTGTATTACAGCCCACTCCCTCTCATAGAGTGGAGGCTTGAGTCCTAGCAGTGGGAACATTATAGGCTGATGATGATGAAATAATAAGAATCAGCTGTTTTCTACAAAAGTGCAATATCTACACTATTTATTCTAAATACCGATGGCAAATTTCTATGTAATTTCATTCAAAAATGGTATACTGAAAACGTGGTAACCTTTAGTAGTAAGGCTTCATAATATGAAAGGAAGCCTACCGGTAGATATAATTCAAATCGCCAATTAGATTTGTCCCTTTCAGGACGTTGACGAAAACCCTGGTTTCGAAGTAAATTTTGTTAAAGACTCATGCAGATATTTTCACTGTGTGATACAATTTCAGGATGATTATTAACTTAGTGCACAACTTTGACTATCTCCATGGCACCCAATTTCAACAAACAGCCATCCTAAACTGCACATAACTACCAGGACATAATAACGTAAAGGGGTGTCTAACTGAGGAAGTAAGTCATACGACAATGAGTTGTTTACCCGCTGGGACGTCCGGGCGAGGCAGCCTTATTAATGCTCCTGTTAATTCTTGACTCCTGGTAGTTGAACTTCAGACGCTTCGAGACTGTATGCTTGTGTTAAATTTACATTTGTTTGCGGTTGCTCAGGATTACACGATCGAAGTTTGGAATATTGTGATATATGGACTAGATTGTGATGTTATTTAGTCTGAAGTAATTTGAGTCTATTTGAGATTCAAGATAGGGTTAGAACGTGATTAGATTTACAGTGATTAAGTTTTGTAAGTGTATACAAAGATGTATTTTAAACTGAAGCCTTGAGAGGTTTTGACATTCAAACGGTGATTTCTTGGTATGACTAGAAGATCAAAAGAGGAATAGCATCATTTTTACTTAGATGATGCAATAAACATGCAGAATTTTTGTGACCCACATATATTTGGCAATCTTAAAACTTATTTTATAGATTTTCTTTAAACCTAAATCTAGCGGAAGTTTGAAAGATATAAGCATTTTTATTTGCGCCCTGCTCTTAGCAACCAACACAAAGCAATTTATTGAACTCATTGAGTTCGAAGGAACGTTTCGATTCAGCTTATAAAAGGTGTTGTTTTACATCCTCGTCAAATTAAAGGAGGTAATAATGCTAATGATTCTCGACCCGAATCAATAATAAAATGAGTAGGTATTTTTTATTTATTTTTCTTAATTACGGAAGTCGGTACCTAAGTGTGAACCATCCGTGTTTTAAACGTGGCCCGTCTGATCCTCGCTCTTTAACCGCGCTTTCACACATACAAACAATTTCGAACGTTTAATCGATAATTTCTTATCCTCTCTTAACCACGTTTAGGGGGTTATTCTGATAGACTGACAAACATAACCAAAATAATCAGTGTTTATTAATTTTTAACTAGGTGCCGTAATTTAAATTGATTATTTATGTCTTTTGTGACAACCTCCTGATTTTTGACGCAGATGCAAAACCACACCTTGTAGATATTTTGTTCCGTATAGTCTTTATGCAATCTTTGATTTTTACTTAGGTGACCTTATTCTTCATATGATAACAATAACACGACAATTTCATCTTAAGGTTTGTCTACTTCAAGTGGCACTCTGATTTATATTTCAATTTTCCTACCAGGTTTTACAAGATACTTATTAAAAAAAAATGGAACTACACTATAAATTTTAAGAGGAACACTTAGCAGTTTTATCACAGATATTAACAGGAATTAATGAACTCGAGTACTCATAATATAAGTTGTAGCCGATATGAAAAACAGCCCAAGGCGAAAACCAGAATTGCTTTTAATTTACGGGTGACCTCACCATGAGCTTTAAGCTGACCAAAGCATAAACTTTTATAAAGGCAAACAATTTATAAAACAAAGCACACACATGCATCACAAAAATATGTGTGTGCACTATCCCGGATAGTTGTTTAGAATATTTCTCAGTTTTCCCGATGTCGATGCACGATATTTATTTGACGGCTTTCATAAGTTACGTCTGCAATGCCAACGTTGAACTGAAAATTGAATGTAAAATAAATTCCGTTTGCAAGTATGGAATACGTTACTGTGTGAAATAACTTTAAAATGTTTCTCTTGTTCTTTGTGTTGATTCTTAGCACGTTTTTCTGTTAGTATAGATGTATTAGATATACACATATGTAGGTATGTAAGGTAACAAGAGGGTATAATACGAGCAGGTAGAGGTGCTACCTTGATAAAGGTCTTGCTAAAGCAGAATTCTGGTCTTGAAAAATCCATGTTTTTATGAGCGTCTACGCCTTATGACATTTCATAAAAACTTTCAGGTCCTTATTTTCCGAAAGGACTGAACCGATTTTAATTAAACTTCAAACGCATGGGCAGGGTACATAGGTCTAAAAAGTTACTAAAAAACAATTACAACAAAAAAATGGTTACAGCTAAATTAGACAGATTAGAAATTATCTATAGAAACAGAAATTTCTAGTTATCTTTTTTTTAAAGACATTTTGGGTTAAAGGGTTTTTATTAACTTTTAGACCTATGCATCCTGCTTATGCATATTAAGTTCATTAAAATCGGTTCAGTAATTTCGGAAAATAAGGACTTGAAAGTTTGTATGAAATGCAGGTGTAAGAGGTTTCGGGGTTTTAAAGGGTTCAGCAAACCTGAAGTTTAAACATTTTATTTGTTAGACTTTGTAGTAGCATGGTATTTCAAAAAAAATCTTTACATAAATATATTTTGCGGCCTTTATGAAAGAAAGAAAAAGTATTTATTAGACTCGCACAAGACTAAACAATAAAACAAAGTTTAATAAAAAGAAAAATGCAAAAGGAAAACTTACTTAAGACATTCATTAAACTAAATTGGTCCTGTACGTGGCCAAAAGCACCTCTCACAGCGTAGTGCTGTAATATTAGAAAAATGTCATAGTGCTAATGAATGAACCTCTATAGTACATAGGTGTTTTCGAAACACACGGTAAGGCGCCATTGTCGCTAGAGACGGCACTGGCGAGTCATCCCTATCGTACAGACGCCAGTACGTCAAGCTACAATAATCTGTCAAATCTATATATATATATATTTGCATTTTTCTTTTTATTAAACTTTGTTTTATTGTTTAGTCTTGTGCGAGTCTAATAAATACTTTTATTATGTATATATATAAATATAAATTAGGTGTCAAGTTGTTTGTCGGGGATGGACTCCTAAACTACTAAACCGATTTTAATCAAATTTGCACTCCATGTGCCGTTTGATCCAACTTGAAAGATAGGATAAATTATCAATTTATAGTCGCAATATTATTTTATTGCAAATTATTACACAATTATCTGTTAGCTCCAAACGATTCTAACAGATGGCGGTATCTGTTGACTGTATTTAGTAAGTATTCAATAGATGGCGCTGTATAGGAGCGGAGCAGCAATGAGGAATATTGCGAAAACGGGGAAAATGTGACGCAGACCAAGTTGCGCTGGACAGCTAGTTTCTTTTATAGATTTTCAACTTTATCGTTAACGAATTAGCTTCAAGTTTGATTGGGAAAATTTGACAGTTTCGGGTAACTTGATGTCCTGGCGCCTGTATAACAACACATAATGACTTATAGAAAATGACTTCTTTAAATGGTGATCCGTGACAGAAGTTATGCGCTCGATGCACTTTCAACTCCGTGAATCTAATCAGTTTATTATATATCAGTACTAGCTGTCCCGCGCAATTTCGTCTGCGTCACATTTTCCGCGTTTTCGCAATATTTTTCATTGCTGCTCCGCTCCTATATAGCGACATATATTCCCTCCGGCCGTGATGGCAACTGAGTTTGGCAACCAGATTGAATACTTACTCAATCCAATCAACCGATACCGCCATCTGTTAGAATCGTTTGGAGGTAACAGATAATTGTGACTTAATTTGCAATAACATAATATTGCGACTATAAATTGAGATGTAAGCTATCCTATCTTTCAAGTTGGATCAAACTGCACACGGTGTTTAAATTTGATTAACATCGGGTACGTAGTTTAGGAGTCCATCCCCAACAAACAACGTGACACGTAATTTATATATATATAGATTACCGTCTCTAGATGCTTCATGGATTATGTGCTTTGTGTTACAAACTAAACAAAACAGGAAATTGTAAAAAGTCATCGAAACGGTACGAGTACCTACACATGAATAAAATATAAACAATTAAAACAATATTTGTAGCTCTCCCGTGAAAAACATTGCCATATAGAAAAAAAGAGGTGAACGTATTTGCAAGGGTAACATTTGTATTTCACTTCCCTATTTAAAAAAGTTAAAATAAAAACATATTTTGTTTCGTTTTGTATGTAACTTTTTTTGATGCCGACGGTGTTTAACTACAAAGCCCATTTTATTGTAAAATAAAGCAGATCTGATGAAAAGGATTTGCTGTGGGCTACACATAAGGGAAGACTTTGTCAAATAAAGGTGTTAAGACGCGAATTGTTGTTTTGGTTCCTGTAGACATGACTCAGAAAACCAATCCATCCTTCCCATATCTCCATAATACATACTCTATATTAATCAGTAAAAAGAAAACCGAAAGCCGTACTCCTGGACACGGCTCGTATTGTTAGGAGGTTTCTTTGTCTAGAGCCCTGACAGCTGGGACGGTAGTTTGGACCCTGTTCCGTTACCGGTGGGCTACTATATAGGGTGACTGGTTATTAGCTATCGATACTTAAACACGTGATTATATTCATGATAACAAACAACTTTCCCAAAGTATTTTTTTTTATACTCATCCACTTTTAACACATGTTGACAGGCCAGAGGCGCGTGCGAATTTCATACGGCTGTTGTATTATTGTAATAAAAGTGAATGAGTATAAAAAATGTTTCTTTGGGAAAGTTGTTTGTTATCATGAGTATAATCACGTATTTAAGTATCGGTCACTAATCAGTACCAGTCACTCTTTATATAAATTTTATATTGGTTAAAAAATTTGAAAATTAAGAAACTTGAACAAACGAAAGTAAAAGAAAAGTAAAATAAAAAATTGACACTCTACTTCCTCGATAAGATTTACTAAGTTAGATGTGAACACAACGTGCTTATTATATAGGTCTTACACTAAAAAGTATTTACATTGGGAAGAGTGAGCCCGCACATCCGGCATGGATATGAGTGAGCGAGAATACTAATTAAATGTAATTGTCAAGAAAACAAAAAATGTGAACATTTTATCATACGGTAAGGTGAATCAAACGATTTAAATCTTAGGCAATCGTAGAAAATTGGCCTGTCATAGATTCCTGACCAGATTGCGGTCGATTTTCGCATCAAAATATCTCATAACAGCGACGGTAGTCCCCAGTCGTGCTGCACGCACATCTCTATGTTCTACTCTTGTCTAATTTGCACACACATTTTGCACTAATTTTTCAGTTAGGTACTAGTTTACCAGCAACCTTATTGTTGTAAGGCGTGAAACACCCAGAAAGCGGTTGCTGGTTGGGAGTATGACGGGTATAAATTCTTGTTTAAATGGACGACAACACACAGAAAGTGTGCGCAGGCCGGGCGTATGCGCTGCTGTCGTCCATATACATACGTGGGACACTCAGAAAGTTTTGCGAAACTAAAAAAAATTGTTCTATACGTACATATATTTTTATTAAATCTTTTCAAAGTACTTTCCACCAGCCTCTATACAAAGATTCATGCGCCTAAACCAGTTTTCAAAACACTTTTTCCAGTCCGCCGCAGACACCTCGTTTACAGCCTGCTCGAACCCAGCCAGCGCATCTTCCGGCGACGAAAATTGTATCCCTTTGAGCTGATTTTTTATTTTTGGGAATAAAAAGAAGTCACACGGTGCTAGATCAGGGCTGTAAGGAGGGTGACCCAGGAGTTTGACTGGCGTGCTGTCCAGGAAGTCCCTCGTTTTGAGTGCGGTGTGCGCAGGTGCATTGTCGTGGTGGAGCAGTAGCCCGCGGAGCCCTGTGTTTGGTCGCTTGTTGCTTATAACAGAGAAAACTTCTGGCAAACATTTGGAAGTATACCATTCGGCATTAATGCTTCTTTGATCCCGTAAGGGAATTGATACCAAGTGGCCAGTCAAATTAAAAAAGCTAGCGATCAAAATCTTACCCCCGCTTCTAGATCGCTTCACTTTGGTAGGCGTTGGCTCATTTTGAAACACCCAAACAGTCGACTGGCGCTTGGTTTCTGGGTCGTATTGATAAATCCAGGACTCATCACCTGTAACGATGTCGTAAACACGCCGAGACGAGCCTGCTTCAAATTTGTTAAGCATATCACGGCACCATTCCACCCGGGCCTGCTTCTGAGCATCGGTGAGGTTGTGCGGCACCCAGCGTGATACTATCCTCCTCACGCGAAGATGGCTGTGTAGAATCTCGTGAACGCTTCCCGATCCAATCTTCAATATGTGTTGAATCTCCTGATATGTAATTCGCCTATTGTCTTGGATTAAATTTTTCACTGCTAGCACGTTTTCTTCGGTAACAGCCGTCAAAGGGCGACCGCTTCTTTCGTCATCCCCCAAAGTTGGTCGACCGCGCTTGAATTCGTTATACCAACGATACACGGTTGCCTTGGAAGGGCCTTCATCCATGAATGCCATTTGAAGTCTATCGTACGATTCATCCGGTTTCAGGCGACACTTGAAATCGTATAAAATCATAGCTCTAAAATGTTCCCGGCGCAGATCCATATTTCAGTGAGACACAATACTTTGAATTAACTCGCAAAAAATGTGGAGGGAAATTTTGAAATTGGAACTTACTTATTTTTACTTATAAATAATCATATTTTCGAAAAACATAATAACTGGCCAGTCTCCCATATATAAAAACTTTTTTTCGCAATACTTTCTGAGGGGCCTGGTACATGCCTAAAACTAAACCCGTCGTACTCCAGATCCGCCCCACACCCACTATCTATGTCTTTAAGGTATTTTGACAGAGTTGCAAACTCAGGTCCATACTAACGGTCAAAAGTACCAGCTGTAACCCAATTATAACCATGTCTCTCTCTCCGCAGTATGTATGGAGCGTCAGGCGCAGCCCCAAGAGAGGCGCGGGGGAGGGCGCGGGAGCGGCCCGACGTGCTCCCTGCGCCCGCGCCGCTCGAGGAGCCCACGCCGCCCTCGCTGCCCCGGCCCGGGAAGGACAGCGTGGCAAGGCTCACCCTTACCGGGCTTTCTTATGTTGTTACTGTGAGTACCTTTATTTTATACTATTTTCGTTCTCGTTGTACTTGGAAATCTTCCCATGGAAACCCATTAAATATAGCCTATAACACTCGGGGAGAAGTCTAAAAGCCCATCAAACCACGCGGCAGCGAGCTGCTTCAACAAGCTTGAGCCAAGCCAGGACAAGAGTGAAGCTTAAGGTTAGTGGAGTTGGATTGCCTATTCTAGTCAAGGATCTGAATCTCGGCCAGTTTTCACCATAAATATTTATTATTAGTTATCTCTAAAACCCCTCAGTATCTCTCATACAGTCCACTACTCAAAAGTTAAAGGCCCACGTGCCACAATGCCCTTATCCCAATTTATTTGGGGTCCGCGCAGCAAGTTTCCTTCTTCCATACTTATCTGGTACTTGTCATTATTCAAATAGATCAAGTCATGGTCAGTGGATTTAAATAAATTAAGGCTATAAGTCTTAAACTGCAGTCAAGAATTTTAATTTAAAGAACCAATAACTTTAGAAACTATCAACAATCGATTAAGAACAGAACATCTGGTCCTGCGATCAAATCTAAGTCTCATCACAAGTAATAAAATGTTCATAGCAAAAGATTATGGCCATTTTCGCTAGGACTAAGCGCCACCTTTCTCATTGCCTAAATGTGATTGCGTTGATAGAATTTCAAAGTTAGGCCCACCTTTTATAATGAAAATTCAAAAGCAAAAGCATGCTTTTGTAAAAGCATTCATTTAGGTATTTGTACTTAAAGAAAAAACAGGTATTAGTTCACTGAACTTTAAGCCACTTCGAAATATTTCATATCCTCCAATATATCAGTTTATATCTCAGAAATCATTCCTTATTAATGGCCAGAGTCATAAATATTATATCTGTGGCGTCGCCCGAGCGATGTGGTGCCGATATTGATGTGCGGCATACGGTTGCTACCTATTAATTTAAATATATATGTAGGTGTATCGTTATATATGAAACGAGGACATCTTGTAACATCGTAAGGATGTATAGATGCGAATTTTTGTAAATTGGATTACAATATGGATCATTATTTGGCCTCCGTGTGACGGCGACTTTTGTATCATGATGTGAGTTTGTATGTGCGGTATAAGTCAATTGCCCATAATATTTAGGTCATCATACTTTGCCCAGTATTGCAGTATTACTTCAACAATCCAAATTAAACTTGTAAATAATGTCAGAAAACCAATAACTTGCATTTTTTTACTGTCTGGAAGTATGTTTGTCAGTCACTTGCAAAATTTACAAAAAAGAATTGCACTCACCACGTTTGTTGGGTTAGATAATATTAAATAAAATACTACCCCCCACTAACTAACAAAATAAAAATCTATTTACTGTACCTAATACGACTATAAAAAACAGATTTTCCCAAACACCCAAAATTCGCACGATGATTTTATTTCTTGCGTTCTAGAATATTCGATAAGAGCGAAACGCGAGGACATGGGCTGTCACGTACCGGTAAGAGCCAACCTTGTTATGATAATAACTGGTGTACCTACCTACTGGCGGACGTGACGTGTACTTCAATGGATGGAGGATGTGCAGCGAGTGGACTGTATACATACGTAGCAGCTAGCAGGTCACTGGGAACTCCCAAGAGAGGGGTTCTTTTTAGGAATAAGTACTTTAATAAAACAAGTCTTTAATTACTGTAAGCGATTGAGACTGAATTAAAATACCCTAATTTTTACGGAGCCAAACGGACATAGTGATCTTCTAGACTTTACAATTATTACTGGTTACTTAGTGATTGGCGCGTCCTCTTTTATAACTTATTGTTTCTAGAACATTCGGTGGCCGACCGTTGCGGACCGTGCGCTCACACACACTTAAAAAAGTGCAGGCTCAATATAGGGTATTTTGACTCACACTCCTTCAAATCCTTTATTAAGATTACATTTTTGCTGGCCAGCGGACCCTAATTACCCACACATATAAAGGGCAAACTCGCGTCCAAGCTCACGATTGGTTGTAAACATTTTGGTAGGCATAACAAACCTCATTATTATTCTTTTGTTAAATTAATTTTGCTACTCAGTAACAGGTGGCGTTGTGCCATGACGTCACATTTCTGAATCGCGGTGTTAAGATTTTCCTGCATCGAATGACATCTGCGATTTATTTTAAAGAGAAAGATATTTTTGAGACTTTATACAATTTAAAAGATCTTAGAACTAACTTTAAACAAATATAACTATAGTATCTAAATTAACTAAGTATAAGCATTTTAAGCAGGCTAGTTACTGTCGTGCACATTTCTCCCGCCGTCGCCGTAAGGCGACTCCGTGGGGAGCACGACAATCCGCTTCGATGGTCTTCGGAGTACGTGACCTTTGGTCATCACGTCTACTACTCGTACCTCACCGTCTGCGCCTGGCAACACCTTCGTTACCCTTCCCTTGGGCCACGTGTTACGTGGGAGGTTGGGGTCACAGATTACAACGACGTCTCCGACCTTGGGTGGTGTGCCGCTACCGTAGGGCTCCCGCCGGTTTTGTAAGAGCGGTAGGTATTCACGTACCCATCTTCGCCAGAAGACGTCTGCTAGTGCCTGGGCGCGTCGCCATTGTTGTCGTGCTGTGACGTCGGCATCGGTGAAATTACCCGGTGAGGGTACATGTGAGTTAGGGCCGATCAGTATGTGGTTAGGCGTTAGGGCTTCGGGCTCATCAGGTGCCACGTTGACATGCGTGAGTGGCCTGGAGTTCACCGTATTTTCTACTTCTACGAGCAGCGTAGCGAGGGTCTCGTCTGATGGGTGAACTTCTTTTAGTGTGACGTACAGTGCTTCCTTGACTGCCCTCACCATCCTCTCCCATGCACCGCCCATGAATGGTGACGCGGGAGGTATGTATCTCCAGCTTATGGACCGCGCATTGGACTCACTACCTAAAGCACTTAAGGTGCTTTCTCCTAGTTCCCTATCAGCCGCTTTGAAACAAGTAGCGTTGTCACTCCATATTTCTTTTGGACAACCTCTCCTACCTATAAATCGCCTGAGAGCGGCGATAGCTGAATCTGCACTAAGTGAATTTGCTATCTCTATATGTATAGCTCTACAAGTAAGGCATGTAAATAAAGCTCCATATCTTTTTTCTTTGTGTCTACCTACAGTAACAGATATGGGGCCGAAATAATCTAAACCAGTAAAAGTAAAAGGTCGTACATGATGAGCTAAACGGGGGTACGGTAAGTTTCCCGTAGAAGGATTGGCTGGCTTTGCCTTCTTTATTCTACAAAATAAACAGCTCTTTAAAACATTCTTTACAGACGGACGCAGTCTCGTTATCCAAACACGCTGTCTTAACTCGTTTACCGTTATCTCGGTTCCGCCATGATGTAAACTTTCATGCACATGAGCTATGTATAGCTTCGTATATCTGTTCTTACCCTCGAGTATTATAGGGTTTTTTATTTCTTCATTTACGTCTTGTACCGCTGTGATTCTCCCGCGCAAACGTAAAACACCTGTGTTGTCTAGGTATGTACTTAATACGGAAAATGGGCTGTCGCCGGGCACCGCTTTGTTGGTTTTTATGGCAGCAATTTCCTTTGTGAAGCTCTCGCTTTGTGAGCCCTTGACCCATTGTTCTTCGGCGCGTAGATTATAAGTAGCGGGTATTGGTATGAAGTTTACTGTTTTTACGATTCTAAATATAAAACAATCTGTCCTAGTATCCCATCGTATTCCTAGGGCTTTCTCGGTGTCGTCCCCGCCTAGTACTTTTATTTCTTGTGAAGGCGCGAGTTTATTGTTCAACACATTTTTATTGTTTGAAATCCAACCACATAAAACAAAGTTGGCTTTTTTATGAATGCTATCTACTTGCGTTGTTATTTTCTTGGCTTCCTCTTCGCTGGGAAAACTCTGAAGATAATCATCCATATAATGATTGTTTACTATTGCTGACGCCGCGGCTGGGTATCTGTCGGCAAAGTCACTAGCATTGCGATCCTTTATATATAGCGCTGTACATGGGGATGACGTCGCGCCAAAAATAACAGATGTCATTCGATATTCGTCTGGGTCTCCATTCCGTTGCTCACCACGCCATAAAAATCTCAATGCATCACGATCATCTTCTCTTATCTTTATTCTCATAAACATTTCCTTAATATCTGCTGACACAGCTATTTTATTTTGACGGAAGCGCATTAAAATACCGGGCAACGATTTTAACAAGTCAGGTCCCGACAGAAGTAGGTCGTTTAGGCATAGACCCGCTGTCTTTGCTGCTGCATCGTGTACGAGTCGTGGCGGCTTATGTGGCTTGGCTGGGTTAACCACTGGAAAGTGAGGTAGGTACCAGGTTTTGTTAATTGTGGATGTATCGGGTGCCTTTTCTGCATAGCCTGAGTTAAATAGATTTTCAAGGCGCTGCAAGTACTGGGTCTTGAGGTTCTCGTCCTTATCTAGGCGCCGTTCTAGATTTTCTAGCCGCTTTAGGGCACCTAGGTAGTTGTTTGGTATTTTAGGTACCTCTTGTTTCCACAATAGTCCGGTCTCAAAGCTGCCATCGGGTAAACGTCGACTCTTCTGTTCTAGTATGTCTAAGGCTCTCTGTTGCGGGTCATCTCTAGGTATCCTAGGTTCTACGCATAATGATTCTAATTTGAAAAAGTTTCTCATGCTTTCTTCGATTGGTTCCAGATTTTCCTTTATTTTAATGTTGCCGCAAAAAGTAGCTATAACTTTATTTACAGAGTACTGACATCCATGCAATACCCATCCAAGCTTTGTGTACGATGCTACTGGTTGATCACGCGCGCCTGTTCGTGTTTCTGTGGCTACCAACAAATGCCAGTTATCTTGGCCTATTAAAATCATTGGCTGCGCGTGTTCATATACAAGAGTGCTATGAATGTCGTTCAAATGTCTACAATTATTAATGTCCTCGGTATGTACAGTTTGCGCCATAATTTCAAGCCTATTTACGGTGCGCGCCGCCTCTATTATATGTGGCTCGCTATGGTGCTTGCCTTGAATGTGGAAGCTCACGGTTCGGCTATTCTCATGCTTGACCTCCGTGCCTACGCCTTGTATCCACATAGGTTTGGCTGGCCCATCTGCACCTAGGACGTCTGCTATTGACGCGTCTAACAAGGTGACTGTACTTCCATCATCTAACAAAGCGTATGTGTTTATACTTGTGTGTGGTCCGGTCAATATGACAGGTACAATTTTTAAATAAGCGCGGCGATTCTTAGGCGATATCGCAGATACTGTTTCCCGCGTGGACGTAACGGCTTCGTGTGTGATAACAGGTGCCGGCGCCGGTGGCGATGGCGATAACGTCACTACATTATTGTGTGTCGCCTCCACTTTACGCTCTTTATGTAAAAGTTTGTGATGTTTCATTTTGCATTCTTTTATTTCACAAATAGGTGCTTTGCACGTAAACCTTCTATGCTTGTTTCGTAGACATCTAAAACACATGTTGGATTTTTTTGCTATTTCCCAACGTGCGTCTATGTCTAGCTGTTTATATTTATAACAGTCTGGTAATTTGTGCCCGTGTTGCGTACACGCCGGGCATCGCTCTTTTGTTGTTTCTGTATTTACGTTAAACGAGCGCTCTACTCTGCGCCGGTGTCGAGTACCGTTAGCGTCGCCATTGTCTTGTTCGGGCTGTGCGTATGCGCAACACTTATCAGCCTCTTCATTCATAAACATAGATAAGCGCTTCAACTCAGGAATATCTTCCATCTTTTTATTTGCCGCATAATCATACCACTTGTTTCTTAGTATCGGCGTTAGTTTTTCAATTATACAACGCGACATTTCAGGGCTATGTAAATACTGTATTCTTTTCAATGCTTCTACCGTACCCACCGTATTTGCTATACGGCTAGCGAATATACATATGTCCCTAGGATTATCATTTAATTTAGGTAATGACTTTGTTTTTTCTAATTCGGCTATAATCAAGGCTTCGGGCCTACCGAAACGTCTTTCTAATGCGTCTACAATGACCTGAGGGTCAGATTGACTAAATAATAGGCAACCTACAGCTTCCTTTGCGGCGCCTCTGAGGCTTGTCCTAATTCTAGCAACATTTTCTACACAGGAAAAATATGATAGTGAGTCACAATACGCGGCCTTAAAAGCTATCCACTCACCGGGTTTTCCATCGAAGATTGGTAGCTGCTGTATGTACTTGGGGGGCTCCCTTGAGCTGCGCGCGGCCTGTGCTAGGGCCGCGGCGAGCGTCCCCACGTCTATCAATTTCTCACTCACTTCGTAACCGTGTAACACTTTATCACTCGCGATATTGCCCTTGTTTATATTCGCACTTAATTGCTTACGTACACTTTGTTCGTGGCCGTCGTCCCACAGCGGTTGAGCGCCTGCGGCGCCGGTGTCCCTCGCTGTGTCCCTGCCTGTCCTTTCGCCACTGACGTCGTGTGGCGGCGGTCGAGCCTCATCTCCGGGTGGCGGCGCCGGTTGCGCTAGCCACGTTCCAATCCTTACGGAGGCGAGATCGTCCACCACGTCGTCTTCCTCACTTGAGTCAGCTTCGGCTCTGACTCGCTGTAGCTGTATTTCTTGCAGCTCTCGCTCTGCCTGCGCTTGCTTCACTTTCATTTCAGCCAGCCGCTCTGTAGCCTTGAGCTCCGCGAGGCGCTTCTGCTTTGATGCTGTAGAGCGGCGTGACCTGGTGTCGCCAGGCTTGAGTGTCCCATGTGAACCAGTAGTCGTATTCTGCGTAGATCTGCTGCCTGTGTCCATTTCAGTGACCAGGCCCGTGCCGGTCTCTGGTGCCGGCTCGCTGGCACCCGGCTCGGCGGTCGCTGACGGCTCTTGCTGGGCCGGTTCTCTCTTGGGGTCTCTGCTAGGGCTGCGTGTCATCATCCTGCTGGATGTACTTACTTAAAGATTTGGCTGCGAAGGACCAGAATGTGCAGCGAGTGGACTGTATACATACGTAGCAGCTAGCAGGTCACTGGGAACTCCCAAGAGAGGGGTTCTTTTTAGGAATAAGTACTTTAATAAAACAAGTCTTTAATTACTGTAAGCGATTGAGACTGAATTAAAATACCCTAATTTTTACGGAGCCAAACGGACATAGTGATCTTCTAGACTTTACAATTATTACTGGTTACTTAGTGATTGGCGCGTCCTCTTTTATAACTTATTGTTTCTAGAACATTCGGTGGCCGACCGTTGCGGACCGTGCGCTCACACACACTTAAAAAAGTGCAGGCTCAATATAGGGTATTTTGACTCACACTCCTTCAAATCCTTTATTAAGATTACATTTTTGCTGGCCAGCGGACCCTAATTACCCACACATATAAAGGGCAAACTCGCGTCCAAGCTCACGATTGGTTGTAAACATTTTGGTAGGCATAACAAACCTCATTATTATTCTTTTGTTAAATTAATTTTGCTACTCAGTAACAGGTGGCGTTGTGCCATGACGTCACATTTCTGAATCGCGGTGTTAAGATTTTCCTGCATCGAATGACATCTGCGATTTATTTTAAAGAGAAAGATATTTTTGAGACTTTATACAATTTAAAAGATCTTAGAACTAACTTTAAACAAATATAACTATAGTATCTAAATTAACTAAGTATAAGCATTTTAAGCAGGCTAGTTACTGTCGTGCACAGAGGATGTAGTGCTGTTTAATGTTTACTACAGTTAGAAAGGGATTTATGGCTGAGATATTTTATAAGCAAATGGACTGGGATGTTAAGCTGTTAAAGGATAGTTTTGGTACTTCTTCTTGAATATTACTTGTCAATTAATATATATCCAGTAAAAAAAAAATCGTAGATTACTACCTTTGTAACCTATATGATTAAGCTCAAATTGGTTAAAATACTAACTGAAAGAAGAAGGGCAGTTCTCCAATAGTTAAAAATTGCCTTTCTTCAATAGTTGATTTTTTTAGGCTAAACTTTGCATAAAAATTACGTACCTAACATATTAAAAAAACGGTCAAGTGCGTGTCGGGCCACGCGCAGTGTAGGGTTCCGTAGTTTTTAAAACAGCCAAGTGCGGGTCGTTTTCGGTGACTGATAGTTTCGTACCAAGCTCTAACTAAAAGCCACACACTACCTACCTAATTTGACTTCCTATACAAACAATAACAACAACTGTTTTTTTTTTTTATAAAACTTATTTAGCAATGAAACAGCGCGCACAACTAACGTTTAGCACCATCTATCGACATTTCTATGGAGTTGTTCGAAATTTTCGAGTCAAATACAATTGGTCGACTATTACTCGTAAACTTGTAAAGCCCACTTAAGTGTGATAGTTTTCCTTTAAACTTCGTTACATATAGGTACTACTGCCGTGACATTTGTATTTCTAACTACAACCGTTTAGTCTGTAGAGGGGGGGGGGACACTTGACCCTAACGAAAATTGGTACTTTAAAGCTTGATAAGTCAGGAACGGTTTACTTAATCAAAAATCGGACTGCCCAAATTCTTAATATTTTGATAGACCTATCCAACGATATGCCACACTATGGGAAGGACGATAAAAAATATTATCATCCCCACTTTACATGTAGGGGAGGTACCCTAAATAATTGTTTTTTTCAAAATTTCATTTTACCACTTTTTTGGCGTCAGTAACGTGTATACTCATGCCAAATTACAACTTTCTAGTTCCAATAGTTTTTGAGCTAAACCGCGGACAGACAGACAGACAGACGGACATGGGGAAACTATAAGGGTTCCTTGTTGACTACGGAACCCTAAAAATGGTCTAACGAGCGTTATTTAATATTTTTGATTCAATTCTATTAAGTTTTCGATAAAAACTACTCAAATGGAATACATTTAACTACTTATTGAAGTTGGCTTGCTTTCTTTCAAACAGAATTTTAAATACTTAACTAATTCTCATTTCAATAAGGTTATTTTTTATTAGAATTTAGTTTGTATTCTACTTTGCTTTACCAATTCGTTATTGGTGGCAAGTCTTGAATATTGATTGGGTATATTTGATGATAAAATAAATAAACTGAACTGTGGTCTGTGTGCTTACAAGTTAAGCAGTAGTATTTGAAAAGTCTTTGTCTATGTTGACTATTCCAAGTTGTGGGTGGAAGTAAACGGATAAATATTTTATTAAGCCTTGTTGATGGACAAATTTAGGAAAGTTTGCTTACTAACTTAGGTTTAAAAATGTTTATTCTAAAAAAAAAGTCACTTACATGCTAATATTAAAAATATGTTCGTAACTGCATTAAAAATTGTTACATTTAGTTAATTTAGAAAACACTTTGTAGACCAAACGTTATCACAACCCTATTTTCTACCATGAAAACGCTAATGTGAATCCCCGAGAAGAACGAGTAGGATGCTTTTAGGAATGCTAAACGCAAACCTAGACTGGAAGCTAAAAAATATGTATAATGTAGCATAAAATGATGATAATTCACCACCAACAACGCCCACTTATGTCCACAGGTGGCACAGTTACCCGCTAACCCAGTTTCACGCGTTAACCATTTAAAAGTTGGCTAAATATCTCAACGGAAAAGTTGTTCTGGTTAACTATGCTAAAAGCACTTGCAGGCTCGAAATCCTTAACCAGCGAACACATAGCTTTAATGGACCGCCCTATGTGTGTCCGGAGACTTATAAATACACAAATACACGCCGCATTATGTGGTGTTGGCTCGTGATAAAATTGCGTGTGTAGGTATATAGCTAATACATGTTCGTAACAGATTTTGAGACGAATTAGGTCACTGATTTCAGAGGGATGAGTAATAGGTCAGTTAATTTTGAGATAGTTGATATAAATTGTTGTTTTGACCTATATTATGGTATATGGAGGATCTCGGTAAGCGAATGATTGGTATCATTCTAAATCATATGATTAGGAGCAAATGTTGATAGCTTGATTCATGCGGTGATCACGGTTGTAATCCCCAAAGGGTTAGGTAGAGGAGTATCTAACAGTACACAAAGTTTTCGCTAGTTATGATGACAAAATAGATAAGAATAAAATGTAGGTATATATGTATGTTAAATGTATAAGATAGCGGACACTGCAACATCTCACGTTGCAACGTCTGTCTTGCAGCGTGAGATCTTGAAAATTAATTTTCCTCTGCTGATGAGGTTTTCTTGTTTAATTTATTCATGAACAACACTTGCATAAGAATTTATTTCAAAGTTAGACAAGTTATAAACATGTTCTGAATTAATAATAAAATGATGTAAATCAAGACAAATATTTTTAACAATAAATAAGTAGCTGAGGCTTCCCAAAAAACAGACACACCAAATAAAGAATGTAAATATACAAGATGTACGAACGTGGACGAAACCAAAGATATGGGAATATCGTAGAAGGTGGCATTCTGTAGTTTTGGCCTACCTCCATATGAAAATTTCGTGTGTTTATTTATGTACATATGTATAAATAGATAATCGAGGAGGGTTTAAGAGCGTTTACGCCTTACGACATTTCATACAAACTGTCAAGTCCTCTATTTTCCGAAATGACTGAACCGATTTTCATCAAAATTCATACGCATAAGCAAAAAACTATTGTTTCAGCTCCCCGCAGACCCAATTATAAATTATCTACAGAAACAGAAATTTATTATCCAATTATCTTTTTTTTTAAACACATTTCGAAATGTATTTAAGTAACTTTTAAGACCTACGTATCCTACTTATGCGTATTAAGTTTCATTGAAATCGGTTCAGTCATTTCGGAAAATAACGACTTTAAAGTTTGAATGAAATGCCGTAAAGTGTAAACGCTCCTAAATTAGATGAACATAAAAGTTGAGATTATTATGAAGATATAAATAACTTTTCCTTGAAATATCTTCTATTACAGACAAACACATTCTCTTGTTCCCTAACCTAATTTATTTGGCCTAAATCGAATTACTACCTACGTTACTTTGTTGGAGAATGAGTTACAAATTACAAAACTGTCTTCGAAGAAGAAGGTTTATCTTTGTATAGACTATAATACTAGTTATTGCTCGCGACTTCGTTCCCGTGGAAATTTAGATGAGTATTTTTGAGAAAAAAGTAGCCTCTGTCCATCTCTGGGTCGATATCATCCACTAGCTGTTCTGGCATGATTGAGGAACAAAATCCATCCTTCCATCACACCTATCGCATTTATAATATTAGTACTTACGAGCAGTAAGCCGTGGGTTCGAAACCAGGCAGGTGCATTACTTTGTGTAATTTATTTCATCACCGCTGCACTATAAAACGGTGAAGGAAAACATCGTGAGGAAACCGGCATGTCTTAGAACTAAAAAATCGAAGACATGTGACATCTACCAACCAGCACTGGGCCCCCGTGGTGGATTACTGCCCACTCCCTCTCATAGAGAGGTGGCCTGTGTCCTAGTAGTGGGAACATTATAGGCTGATGATGATGATGATAGATTACTGATAGGCTGCGTTATCTCACTGCTGCAAAATCCTCCCCTTATTTTGACTTCCAGTTCTTCCGATACAGGGTTGCTCATATGTGGATGAATATTACAAAGTAGCTTTTGCCCGCGGTATTGCTCGCATAAATTTAGAATTTGACAATAACTGTCTCGGACAAGTGGCGCCATCTTTTATCATAAGAACGTTATTGTTGTTTTCCTCGGGAACAGTACTTTTTTCGCAACGACAGGTACCTTATGTCCATTTCTGTATATCTATTCTTATATGAACTTACGTACCTATATAAAAATTCATGATTATTGGTTCAGTGATTTAGGCGTGAAGTAGTAACAAACAAACAAACTTACTTTCGCATTTATTCTATTAGTTAGGATTAAAGCCGTGTTAATCACCTTTTCGTGTCTGTCTGTGTGACAAAATTGATTTTTTTTATAATCTCGCAACTGAGTTTGATGCGTGGTTTTCATCATTATTCCGGAAGGTAAATTATTCACTAGTATTTGTCCGTGTGCACTGGTATCCACGAAACGGAAACAGACGTTGCGGAAGACCATTGCAATGATGGCGAGACGATATCGTTGCACCGGCAGGGATAGAGTGGACTAGAACGGCCCAAGATAGAGATAAATGGAAACAGATGAAGGAGGCCTTCGTCCAGAGATGGATGACCCCTTAATAGGTTAAGTTTTGTGAAATTATTTATATATGTAAATTATAGGAAAATAAAGGCTATTTTTATTTTATTTTATTTATTGGTCCGTGTGAAGTTTTTTGTTTGAAAAAAAAGGCATGTCCTAAGACACTCAGAAATAGCGTAGCTTTTTATATGTGGAAGTTTTTTTTAAATCGGAGTAACAGTTTTGGAGATTACTTCCAACAGTTTCAACATCCTAACTTCACCTATTTATAATATTCGTGTAGAATAGTCCATTTCAAGGAATGCACCCAATTACAAATCACCCTGTATAATACACCAACCCGACAAGAACTGTCGGCCTGTAGCCCACCAGACACTTCACCCTTCTGTATTTAACCTATATATCTGTAGTGTGTGGTGGGATTCCGAATAAAACGGCAAGCTAACTTCTTAAATATATACTAACTTTTCAAACTTAAACGTCTTTCATCTTTCGTCCTCGTCGTACTTTATTCTCCTCTGCGCATCCGTCGTTGACATACAGTGTTGTCACTCCATCATTTTATATTCCCTCATTCAATCAGTGTTGCCACTTAACCCACCTTATATTCCCACATATCCTTGTTTTGTCCAAAATGTGAACCAAAGCTGGGTCGCTAGTAAGGAACCTACTATATAACAAATAAAAATAAAACTCTTAAAGTTTGTCATAAAAATGTTTGTTGGCTTTAAAATATGTTTATGGTTACTACATAATAAACACAAACAAAGAAAGGCGGTAATGACGAGGTCACAAGAATAGGACGTAAAGTTTAAATGTGAATCCCAGCATAAAGTGACCTTTTTAACTTTTAATTTGCCATAAACTTGCTTATTTTATACGAATATGACCTTTCTGACCGTCATTCTGGTCTAAAATCATGTCTACAGGCACGTGAATAGACTTGTCTTAATTTGTTTTACTACTAGATTTTATTCCAAAAAAAACTAGATCTAGGCTTGGACTCAGAATGCAGCACTGCCCCATAAAAAAATATACATGCAAAAATCGAGTATATTTATTTAAAAACATTTTGTAACTCAAACCTTCACTCGACATGTCATGTCGTGTTTTAGCCCTCTGTGGGATGATGGTAAGATGATGTCTGACTCAGTGCACCTTCTACATGTGCAGATGAATCCATTTTTGGATCTTATTTTTGCAGATTTAAAACTTAACTTTGAAACAACATCAAGTCAAGGATTACTGCAAAGTAACGCCCGACTCCACTTTTTATACGTGTACGTCCATAAAGTTTAGGTCACATTAGCACATATATGTTCCTACATAGTAACAGCATAAAATAGTTTAGTCGATTATCTATTCAGGCTTTAGACTCCGTATAATTCAAAATCATATCACGTGCCCCTAACTCCACTTCGTGGCTACGCCGTAGAGCTACGCGACTACGGCGTAGCAGTCGCGTAGCTCGGAAGTTACTACATAACTAATAAGATTAAGTCCGTGTATTTATTACAAACAGTATCAGTTATGGTATGTTATTTAATGTGCACTTTATTTTAAACTGGAAATTGTCTCTTAAGAAAGTTATATTAAAAGTAAGTTTATTTTGTTTATGTTATTTTGAGTGCAGTAGCAGCAGTACGTTTTATGATATTAACGGGTGTTAAGCAATGATTTCCTAAGTTTATAATTTGTGCAAACATCTTAGTGATGCGATTTTAAAATTATGAGACTCCGCCGCATTATCGATAAAACAGGTTAACTAAGGGTAATACTAAATTGACTACCAACTTAAAATTGTCCAATTAAAATTACAGCTATCGTCTTTTGACAGTTGTATCAAGTGGGTATATCACGGTAAATTGACGGAGTCGATCAGTTTAAAAACAATATATTTCCCTCCCTACAGTTTAAGCCTTTACCAAAATGATAGGTAACTTACAACTCATGGCTGTCCCTATAACCCTCAAAATATTGTAATATACGAGCGGACGAATTAGACCGCGATATTTCCGAGTAATAAATTATAAAAGTGATGTCTTTCGGGTAGAGGCGGGCGTTATGGCATCGTAAATAATCGGAGCCATTCACCCCTCCTCCCTCCTTTCCGGCAATATCCCAAGGAAGGAACTAGCCGGACTACGAACTACTGCTTCCTGTGAGCCGGCTGACGTGAGCGGTTTCTTTTAGTGGTAGCCATGTTTATTGCGCTTTTTTTGGGCCCTTTGACGGGCTTATGAAAATTGTGGGGATTTTAGCGCGAGTATGAGTCGGCAGAAAAATGTTGCTTATATTCAATTTGCTATAACTACAAAGAGATCTATCTGGTTAGATTTTGTGATTGATAGTCACACTTGTATTCTTCATTTCCGCGTGTTGCAATTTTGGCAATTTGACGCCATGTCGAAACTTAATTGTTAAACCACTGGTACTACCAACTTATAGATCGTATGAACAAAGCAGTGCTGTAATTCATTGACAAAATTGTAAGAAACGGCTATAGCACGGCAAATTGACGTAGGGTGCCAATATAGCATTTTCAGCCTACAACGTGTCCGCTGCTGGGACACAGGCCTTCTATCCAAAGCCCACTCCGGGTTATGTTTATTACTTATGTTTGACATAAATTACGAATTTCACAATTATTAATTCTTGACATTTTAGCATGATAGTTTAACTTTAAAATTATTACTTTGACCTTATTTACTTTGACTTTAATTGGAAATTTAATAGACATGTAATTTTGATCTATGTATAATGTATTTAAATTTTTAATTAGGGACTAACCACGTTCCGACCTTAATGTTGCATGCCTAGTGCAGAATATGGTGACACTGACAACTTTCCTGTTCTTCAAAAACCCACCTGTATAACTACCCATATTTGCAATAAATGAATTTGAATTTGTAATCCACCACGCGGGCCCAGTGCGGGTTGGATGTCACATGTCTTAAATTTTTTATTTCTAGGGCAAGCCGGTTTCCTCACGATGTTTTTCTTCAACCGGTTTGAAATTTTGTCATTAAGTAAGCATAAGCTGTGGCTGATTTCCCATACCTAGGTGTGAGGTGTAAAAATGATACTGGCACCCATTACTTTGGCAAAAAAATCAATACAAACAAGTACAAAACACCACTTCCATGTAGTATTTAAAATTCAATTTGCTAGTTAGTGGAGTGCTCTCAAGTCCTAGTTATTGTTAGGACAGTTGCAAAGCTAGTGTCCAAATCTATTCAGTGGCTCCCGTTTCTAACTTTGTATTGTCACTGAGTTTGTCAGTGAAACGCGTTCTGTTTGCGATTGTACTCGCTAAAGTATTTCAACGAAGGAATATTTAATTCCTTTTTCATATTTTCTTCATGAGTGTACCTGTAGGGTTATAAGTGTGTTATATTTTAAAAGCATTTTTTACCTTATTTGGCATTTTTAAATAAGAGTATTTATTGCATTTGGACGCGTAATTTTGTGTATTTAGCAATGTGCAAATGCTGGTACTGTATGTCGTAGATTTCTTAGATGTAAATCAGATAATTTACACTTGGTTTAGGTAAAAAGTGCATTAATCGTTATCTAGCTCCTATGTTGAAAGTGATGCAACACACTGTCCAATTAGCATAGCGTTATGTTCTAACATGTGCTGACATCCTCATTGACCTATATTAGACTTTGAAACATTAATAATGTTAGTTTGAGCACGCATGAGTTTATTGCTCCTAGACACGATATTATGATAGCCTTCGTTAACAACAAATAATTTACGACTCTTTCAAACAACGAATTTTATTACTGAAACTATCTGGATCAAAACTAATTGAGTCAAAACAAAATATTACATAATATTATAACATCACGACCCAAGGGTCGTTAAGTGGAGCTACCTCAATGATACAGAAGCAGAGTTGTGGCGCTGTGTTGGAAACTATGCTCCCTCTCATCCTGCCATCTTTGCCCAAACACATGCAGACGAAGTGAGCTCTGCGCTGCCACCGACGACGCGGTGGAAGTGGCAAAGTTCTGCTGGCCTACCATGACGTCTTAAAGCAGTATTGCTTCACTCTTATTCCAGTGGTGGAGAGAGACGGAGCTATACAGGATGTCTAGCGCCATCTTATCTCACACTGGAAAAGGAGTAAAACAATAATGTTTTAAGACATAATGGTAGGCCAGCAGGCCTAACAAAATATAAAAATTGTCGTGCCAGCGAAACGAAGAAGAAGACCGAAGGCTTAGGCAACGGAGTAGTAACACTCACATTTCCTCAGTTATGTCTTAGTCCCATGTAATGCGGGGTGAACCTATTGCCATCCATCAGGCTTGTATCAACACTCCACTGCTACTAATAGATGATGGGAAAATTAAATAACACTTTACCCGAATTGGGAATAGTACCCAAGACTTCTTGCTCAGAAGTAGTGGTTTGCCACCACTGGTACACCAAGGCAGAAATATTATCAAAAATACTACCTTCCTATAACGTTCCCTGGCAATTGAGTAAAAAAGGGCAAAAGAATATGATCTGATGTATCTTTTTGCTTAGAAAAACTTTCAGTTAACGACAATTTTTACACTATCTTGAGTGAAAGAAAAAAAGTGTGAGTGATTTATTTTGATTGTTGTGAAGTGTTTAGTTTTGATGGGTGAAGGTCGGGATTTTCGTTACTTGATTGTGTACCTAATTATCTCCGTACATAGTAATGAAGTAAAAATGTGAAATATTCTATGGACTAGTAGACAGCTTACAGGTTCTTCAATTCAATTTCTGAGAGCTGTAATAAGCGGTAATGGCTTCCGAAGTGTTTCATATTGCTAAATTTTATACCCATACATACATAAAGTGTTTATGTTATTCAAACTGTTATTATAAACTGAACCTTATTAAATATACTCATATTGTGACCACAGACATAAAGCCAATTGACATCATTTCACTTAGGACCCTTTATTACAAGAGTTAGCAAAGTTACAAATGTGTGTGTCCTATATTTAGCATTTATTTAACATTTCAATTATAGGTATATGTATCCTCTTAACGTTTTGTTGGCAATCTGGGTTGCCCAAATATTTTGGTACGTGTTTGGTGCTATCGGTCCAATAACTTGCAGACCATAGCACACCCATGACACCCTATTAAGTGTCTTGTCGTTTGTGGAACGACTTAATACTAAGCTCAAAATTACTTCCTTTGTCTTCAGATGCCTCTGTAACTACCGAAGGTTGGTCTTCAGTTCAGAATATTCTTCTTGATCCTTGCTAACTTTGTGGCTAACCTCAATGATCTTCCACAGGCGGTGACGCGGCGCTCACGTCAGTCGACGTCGGCGCAATGGTCGCGATCATTCCGCGGGGGAGCGCCTCCGCATGACGATGTTGACGTGGATGACGTGTTCTTCACGCCGCCAACGTCAGCTACGCCACTGCAGCACCATGATGAGGCTGATAATGACGGATCTAAGGGGTGAGTGCAATTACTTTTTAAGGTGAATTTTTATCTATGTAGCAAAAAGTACATGCAGACTACGTTCAACATCAGTCGGTATCAATATTTCACATTATTGATTACAATAGGCTGACAGCTCATGAGCGCAGTCGAAAAACAAAGGTTTGAAAAACTATTGAACAGTGATTTAAAAACACAACCAAGATTATTGTAAAATATATTTCACAAAGTAATAAACACAAATGTTTACCAACAGCTAACGCTATTTGAGTTCAGTTTTTAAGAGAATGCGCCCTTAGTATTCCTTCAAGTAGTAGAAAATTATTATCTAGCATCCAAATATTTACCGTACAGTACCTATCTATAAGCTAAACGACAAAATTAACGACACTAGTCCAATATTTTGGTATGTTCACAAATTCATATTACAAATTTAAAAATCCTCGTTTCGTTTAATAATCCAAAGATATAATATCTACAATGTAGGTGGTAATTCCCGAACTTCATAACTAAAGATGAAGCTGTTGTATCAGTATGAAGCAGCGATACTAAGTAAACCACGTCAAGTTGTACGCTGAGTTTGCCTAATAATCCTGTTCCGAACAGATCTAGCAGTGCCATGTTGCCAGCTCGACAGATTAATTACCTCGTTTATTATAAAGTGTAACGTGTAAGAACTTTATCATGTAGGAGTTAGAGGTGTTTTTATACTGATCTTATATACCTAAACCATACACGCTGCGGTCTGTGGTGTTCAGAAGAACATAGACAGAGTTTTCGTCTAAATGACACAAATGAATTGCAAAAACACCGTCCTCAAAAACAAAAACTCAAAGCGACGTGAAAACTAAACGTACTTTCGGAAATCAGTGAGTTATTTTGTTTCATTGACTTTTGGCACTGAGCGTTAATTAATGCATGTAGTCATTTTGTGGTGTAAGTGGGCTTTGCTGAGTTTTCTTGCATTAAATGACTCAGACGTTGTTGTAATTTTCAATTAAACCGCATGAGGTCTTAATTTTAAACGAATAAGTTTCAATGTAGCATGAAAAACATAAATTTTAATTAATTTTTGCTGCATTTTAAGCTTTGTGTGAACTCTCGTCTGGGCATGCGGTCATTGGCATTCGGGTTTATTTTTTCTATATTATTCGCATGATTTCTTTCATGAATTGATCTGAGTTCAATCGCAACGATGTTAATTATGTTCAATATCGATACAGATTTGTTTCTTCTTTAATTTTGGTTTCATAAAATTGATCGAAAAGAACTTTGCACCGCTATCGAAACTTGATTATTTTGATTAACACACGCATCGCATTTGGATAGAAAATGATTTGTTTTTTTTTTTAACTCTTCTTTACATTCTGATATCACCACACATAAACATACACGAATAACGTCTTAATCTTATTGATACTGTTTGGTTTATATTTATTTCAGTTGCGTAACGTAAACGACAACGACTATTTTGAAATTTTATTTTATAATAATCGAAAGCCAGTCATGTGAAGTCATGATTTAAATAGTAGTGAAAATAAAATATGAGGTGTCAATTTTAGATTTTTGCATGTTGACCAAATTTTGGCGACTAATCGATAGTCTAGTGTTTCATGACCCTTCAATTTTCAAAGCTTTTGACTCGTCAGACATTCGTTGAACTTTTAATATTCTTATTTTTTTATATTTCATGCTAATCATAATTGATAGCATTTTTTTGCGAAGCCAACCTTTTTAATTTTTAAAACTAACATTGAACTTTATGACCTCCGAGATTTCGTTACATTTTTAAAGTAATTAGAAAATGATTCGGTTTTGACAACATTTTTTTTTAGTGCAGGAAATTATTTTAGCACATTGATTACCAAATTGTCCTTTGTATTTAAATCTTACCTGTCATCATTCCATGTCAGTTGTCAAATTGATTCTGTGACTGTAAAATATCAACATCGGCTATTAGACGATACAATATTTATAAATCTTATGTTTACTGTTTCCAAAGTCCGATACCCACAATGGAAGCAAAGAAACGCACTGCACCAACGTATGTTGTGTGAAAACAAATAAAAAACAGACGCTTCATCGCGCATGCGTACTTCGCGGGTATCAGTCCCAAATCTTTGTGACAAGGGTCTGTGATCGGAGATTAAATCTTCGGACTATGCTGACATACGTAACGTATGTCTCTATATACATACATATAGTATACAGTGTACAGGGTTTGTGTTTGAGAAGTTAGCAAGGACAAAATTGAATCTACGAGAAGAAGAAATAAGTACCTTGGTTCTGATAAAGCCGTTTTTAACAAAAAAATAAATTAGAACTCTCGTTAATTGTATTGTTCTTAATGAAAATCATTGTAAATTCACCTCTTAGTTGTTCGTTTTCATAAAGGATGTCTCTCAGATTGTATAAATTCACGTTTCTATAAAACTCTGCGCTTTCTTTTGCTGTTATGGTGATACCTAACAGAAAAAGCAATAATGGAGCGACTATTATGATTATTTTTAAAGAAAACCTCAACCACATTACCTTTCACACAAGGATACGGTACCTAATTTTATTTCTTATTAACGGGACGGAGGAATGTGGGAAGACAACCGACTAGGTGGACAGACGATCTCATTAAAGTGGCCGGAAGAAGAGTGGCTGGATGGCCATGACACATAACCGTCGAAAGTGGAGAGATTTGGTAGAGACCTACTGCTCAGCATTGGGTGACCAAGGGTTGAAGAAGAAGAAGAAGGCAATTAGACGTAGGAGTGAAAAATACTCATTAAATTATGATAATATCAAAAAAATTAAGACGCCAAAGAAAAGATATTTCTTTGATCTTAAAATGTTTATTATTATCAAATGCTCATTTTCACTCATAATTTCGAAATCCGAAGCAACATCAATATAATTTGTGAGAATGTCCCAAAGGTATCTTTATCCCTCAATACACAAAATACACATTTTGGGCGTTGAGATGAGGACACCAGCCCGTTATACACTAAAGTCCTATCCCCCTATCCTATGTCCCGGATATGTCAAGTTCATTAAGTTGCTATCGTTAATATTGGAAACAAGTGGAAGAGTTTTATCAGGCCTAAATATAGCAAAAACCACCGAGGCCTAGGTAGCGTGCACTCAGTGCCCCATAGTAATCAAACCTTTACAAAGAAGACTAGGGAAATAGGGGTCAGGTAATAATGGGCACTGACCGTGCCTAGTCTATGGAAATTACAACTTTACAGCCTACCTAACTATGAGAGTCGGACTAACGAATGGACATAATATAGACAATCAAATTGGTTACGTTTGCCTTATCAGGATAAATCTCAACATCAAACACTATACAAACTCTTTAATAAAATGTATTTTTCTGATTCCAGGGCAAGATCCCCAATCGGTTCAAATAGCGTGGAGTACCGGAGACCAGAGCGGCGTGTGTCGTGGGGGGCGGGGGGAGCGCGCATCCACACGCCGATGCTGGAGCCTCTCGCAGACAACTCCAATAGGAGGCAGTTCGGGATGGGCGTTGTTGGTAGATTCTTTAGGTAAGGACTTAAAAATATCAGCGTTTTCTCCCAATACTTGGCTCAATCATGTTGGGATTGGCTTCTAATCTAGGTGCAGTAGAATTCCCGTATCATAAACTGATTGTAGAACCAGTCTTAGAGCCTACGATGAAAATTTTATTAGAAAAGAACAGAGTCATTTTACTCAACTATTCTTGGATTGGCAGTCAAAGTGCAGCTAAATACCAGTATTTTACGTGGAGAGGCAGCGTATCAGACGTCCAAAACCCGAATAACATAGTGATATTTATAGCCGGTTCTGTATGGTGTCGGACGTAAAGAATAGCACCATCCCATATCTTCCCGTGGGTGTCATAAGAGGCGTTTAAGGGGCTTGCCAGAGAATGGGCAGCAGCGTTCTCTGTGCTTTTGTAACAACCGTACTGCGATCGCCAACCCGCCTGCCAAGCGTGGCGATTATGACAAAACCCCCCAAAATGTCAATGTGGCGACTCTTTGGGGAGGCCTTTGTCCAGCAGTGGACGTCTTTTGGGCTGAAATGATGATGATGATTTATAGCCGGACTCTGAAATTAACGAAAAACATCAGCAGATGGACAATTATTCAGTCCATTAAAAATTTAGGGACCTAAAATTGTTAATGGACTTTAGGTTCAATGAACGACCTAGGTGGAATAATAATTACGTCGTTTGAGCGAACAGGTTTTAATATCAAACAATACCGAGAATTCCCGATGTTCCCCAAAGGTCTACGTCAAAATAAGTGGCGGCCATCTTTCGGTAGAACATTTTTATAACACGAGTCTGGGATTAGGCTGAAAGTAACGAAGATTTATGTAACGCACAGATAGCTAGTTCAGCCAACCATGCTGGCAAATTGAGGACAATCCTTAGTTTGCTACGGAGGGATCCAGTTAATTTAGTGCTGATCCTTCCAGCCTAAATCAACGGATTTCTTTAACCAAATGTTGTAAATTACGAGGATTTGGTACATTGTTGGTCGTTGACCGGATATCGTGTATGACAACAAGACGCTAATATTCCTGCGTTACAGATTTTTCAGAATTAGAATTCAGAAATTCAGAATTTTGGTAGGTACCGACAGGGTCTGTAATTATGAGCGAATTATAATAGTGTCAAGCAGGTATCAATCAAAGCTTTATTCGTCTCAAATACTGTAGTAGGTACAGTGGCGACAACAGAATTCTTACAAAAACGGACAGGATCGAATTCATCCGTTTTTCCAAGTTCCAACACGAAAGTCCCCTTCAAAACCAAACGAATCGCAAAAACAACTTTTAATACTATACCGTAAAAGTTGGAAAACGCTTTTTTTAGGGTTCCGTAGCCGAATGGCAAAAAACGGAACCCTTATAGATTCGTCATGTCTGTCTGTCTGTCTGTCTGTCTGTCTGTCTGTCTGTCTGTCTGTCCGTCCGTATGTCACAGCCACTTTTTTCCGAAACTATAAGAACTATACTGTTGAAACTTGGTAAGTAGATGTATTCTGTGAACCGCATTAAGATTTTCATACAAAAATAGAAAAAAAAACATAAATTTTGGGGTTCCCCATACATAGAACTGAAAACCAAATTTTTTTTTTTCATCATACCCATACGTGTGGGGTATCTATGGATAGGTCTTCAAAAATGATATTGAGGTTTCTAATATCATTTTTTTCTAAACTGAATAGTTTGCGCTACAGCCACTTCCAAAGTGGTAAAATGTGTGTCCCCCCCCCCTCTAATTTCTAAAGTAAGAGGAGGAAAATTCTGAAAATATTCAGAATTGTAGAACGTAAAAAAAACTATCAACGAAAATTGGTTTCAATAAGATATAATGTTTAGTTTTTGAGATATGGGACTTTTTCATCAAACTGCAGCAGTAACTTTGTTTTTGATTAACATACTATGTAAAACCAATTTAGTTTTGCGGTTGACTTGAAGTTTACTAACTAATACTACTAACTAATGAATGACAGTTCAAAATATTGTTTGGGGCTATGGAACCCTGTGTGTGAGTAAGACTCGCACTTGGCCGGTTTTTTAAGCCTTTTTGCTCGAAAACGGCGGGAACAACAAAGCGCCAGTAGGTATGGCTGTGCTCAGAGAATTATTTCCACGCGGTCGACGACCGGTATCGACCCATCGCGTAATTATTAAAGAGTTCCCACTGAGGGGCGTTCTTTCTGATTTATTTTGTTAACCTCATGCTGTGCTCAGTGAACGAACACACGTATTTTTTAACATGTGAAGTCTATTCACTCAAATAGTGGCGGTACTAGGCGGCACCTACACAAAATGATTTTTGAAATTCATATCTGGCCAGTTGCTTAAAATTAAACGCTAAATGCCAAATATATTTATCTTCTAATAGCTAAAGGTACTATTGGTAACAACAGTCATGCTAAAATCATTTAACTAATAGCTATTTATGCAACTGTTACGTTATGGACGGTCTTTTAATACGAGTGCCATTTTTCGGTACAAGCGTAGCGCGTACCGAAATAGGTGGGCACGAGTTATTAAAATACTAATAACGTACAGTTGCATACAAGATTTTATCTACGAAGGAAGGAATAAAATACAGAAATAGACAAATAAGTATTTTTAATAGAAATTTAATTACACACTGACTATTGTTTATACGTTCCCGCCATATCACGAAATCTTCATAACATTTCTCATATACATGTCTTGATTTTTCTGGTAGTAAATTATTTGTAGCCGCAACCGCGTCCACTTTTTTTATTGAGTCTTTATTTGGGATAAGGCACATATCTTGTAGCCGCAACAGCCAAATAGTATACGATACTTTTGTTCATAACTTGTTCCATTTTCAAAAACATCATTTACATTGTCTCGATTTCGATGTAATACTGTACCTGGCTGTATGTTCAGAATGTCTATGCTTGTGTTTTAGAATTTATGACGATTCGCATAATGCAACTTGTGTCATTATGGGTATCATAATGAAATCGCTGTCAATTTTGTAATTCGAATATAACGAAACCGAAGTAGATAAAATATTATTTCAAACATTAATTTGATCTGAGTTGTCGAATGCTTGACATTCAGGAATTGCGATACAGTCGTTCACAGCTCCGTTATTTAGTATTTCCCCAGCATTTAGTGAACATAGTACCTATCAAAGAGCATTACATGAATATAGGACACGAGGTGAACTTCATTAAATGTGTCCTTGAGAGCTGCCTTTGACTCACTTTGTTTTGTTTATTTACCAGTTCAATATAATAGGCTGGCGTTGACGTCGCCAATGTACTTGCCTATTAAATAATTACTTGGTTTAAAAAGTGGAATTATTGATGTTTCATTAAAGGAATGGCTTCGGTTGTATCCTTTCACGAAATTTGAGAGATATTTTCTTATTGACATTTTGTGTGAGATGTCCCAACAGTAGGGATAGCATACAAATATTTTTTTAAATTTAAAATTAATAAAAATAAAAACAATTTTGCTATCCTATTTCCTGCAAAAAAATAAATTAAACAAAACAATAAATTGTATTACTGAAAAAAAATGGTAATTTATACATTCATTATAATTATTTGATTGTTTTGTGAACATGCAAAATGATCTCTCTGTAATATTTAAGGGAACTAAATACAAATATAATAAGTAATAATTTAATGAATACTAGCAAAATTCCACATAACCTCGTCATTATATATTTTGTAATGACAAACAAATACCTCTTTATAATATTATTATAGATACATTGCTGGCATTTGTGTGTTTATCTACAAACTACATAATCAGGGTATAATTTAACAGTTCTACTATCTGTCTACAAAGCTGAAAACATCATCTACACAACTTCTCTCAATTAACAAACTAGGAACATTCTAATGAATCTTACTTAAAAGTAACAAAGAAAGATTAAAAATAATATCTGCCGTAACTGTACGGCTTCGTTCTTGTTCATAATTCACCTGAGCCTCGAATATATCACAGTGTTTACGCCAAGTCACACTTAAAACTTGCTGTAATGGCTTTTTGAATTAATACTTACTTCGTGGATACGGCGTCTGTAATTTATGGTAAAATGCATTATGCCACTTTTTCTCCGTAGACTTTTTTAAGCATTCGCGATTGCTTTTGCGGCGAGTTTAGGGTTGAAATTCTTTTTATAAGGATTTGTTTTTTTTTTTGTCTAGACTTTTGTTACTTTATGCTAATTATGAATTATGCGATAGGTGTTTTTATTATTTTATCCCGTACACCAGATAAGTATACCATAAAAGGGGTTAGCAACTACGATATAAAGTAAATCAACCCTTAACAAAGCCAAAGGGCAGTTGTTCTTCCCGTCATTCCTATATTTTTTTGTGTTCTTGACTATACCTTCTAGTTACGGAGATATTGGAGGTCAAAGTTCCAACTTTTACACAAGTTAAAAAATAAAATGTTTTTAAGTTTGAGACTTTACTTTAGATGCCTTCACGACCTGTTTACTAGTTATTGCATCCATCAGCATAATGTTTTGAGCGCGTTCACATTTAGTTTTACCGTAAATAATGATTTATCCCAAAAAAAAAGTCGTTTCCCAGCAATAGTTCATGCGTAGGATCACTTAGTTCAGAATGCTTGGTTGCCGGCTTCGTGAAGGGTTTACACCTTTCTCATTCTAAAAGACATCAATCAAAGACCGATCACATCAACCTCATCCTCCACTTCCATAATAAAATACAAGACTAACGTACAAATTCCCATTCCAGGCGTTCGCTTCGCAAGTCGGTAGCGCATCACGAGGAGGTGGCTCGGCAACTCGACGAGTTGACGGACTACCGTCCTTACTTCACCTGGTGGGTGAGCACAGTGCAGACCCTGGTGCTGCTGCTGTCGCTCCTCTGCTACGGGTTTGGACCTGTCGGGTTCGGCAGGCATACGCATTCAGGACAGGTCCTGGTGAAGAGCTTGAGTTTACAACAGGTGGGTTAAGAGTTATATTTCTTTTTATATTCTTTGAGATATATTTGTTTTTTCTTCTTTGTCGTGTAGTTTCTCTAAATTGGTGTCAAGCTTTTTATGCCACCTACGGCCGTCTGACTTGGCTTGACATGCCGCCATGAAAATGTCTCACTGGCATGTTTTGTGTTATAATTTTATAAATCATGTTTTAGAAGCTATGAATGCCTGAGTGACGGTTACTTAAATTATGGTTTTCCTTCATGCTATTTGTAGATAGTCATACAAAAGTTACCATTTTTTAATAAATCTCGGTCTCGGAAAGTTGGAAAGGTATACATACATGTTTAGGTCCAAAATATTCCGTCCGACATAGTAGATTAATCAGAGATACATCACAACTATCATGCCAATTAATTACTGAAGTATTTCTTTAGTTACCCACAATAAAAAAAGTAATATTGTTTATCATTATGTTTCCTTTTATTTCAATTCATTTTTGTTTGGATATTATGAATCCTTACTTTTATAATTGAAGCCGGAAACTTTTCGCCCTTTTTTATGCGTTCCATACGTAGGTACATAAAATATTCAAAAGATAACCCCAACAATCAAGAATGTTGTTGAACTTTTTCGGTCGAAGTACTCAAAACATAATCATCCAAGCGACGAATTCATGTGAACACAAATAAATAAGGAGGTTGCTCATTTTCTAAGAATCCGAAAAATATATATCAGCCGTCTCTTACATTTTTTACCACGATAAGACTGATCATTCACAGTTTCCAACACATTGCATATTGATTGCCTACTTTATTTACACTTGAATAGGTAATTTTATGTGGCGTCGCATATAAAACCTTTTTTTGGGGACTCCGTTCAAAATCGTGAAATGTTTATGTCCTTTACAGAGTTATGATCACAGAACATATATACCCTAACGGGGTTATGATGGTCCCAAGTGATTTTAAGAGTTCACACGTCATGTGAAAAGTTATTCAGTTTTCATGGTTTGCGATGGGTTTAAAAATGTTTTTTTTTTAAGCTTAAATAATTGATGGAGATTAGAGATCTACCAGAAAAGTAGTGTGTTTTAATAGTAGTCGTTCTAGATAAAAATAAAGGCCTAGTTCATTAGATTTGCCGATGGTCTTCACATCAAGCGTTTCCATGTGTCGAGTTATTCCAGATATAAATACAGGTCAATTGCATTCGATTCCAAGGGTCATGTGATCAATCTTTCGAGAAAAACATGTGTAACTATTCACGGATCGCTATCACGAATAGTACTCATTTTAAAATTTTAAATTAGTATTGTTGAACCTCAGTAGTGTAATTTCTGACTAAAAATGAAAATTCTTGGAAAGGAAAATAACTACGTAAAAGTAAGCTATACAAATAGGCATAGTCGTTTTAGTCATACGTGCGACTCTTTATTCCTCAAATTCCATTTCTTTGTTTAAGACTTAGCATAACAAGGCGAAGCTTTTAGACAAAACATTCTCCCACAGATTTAAGGTCTGAGAATAGGCGAGCAATTTTACTAATTCGGATGATTTATTGACTCATCTTCTTGCTTTTCTTTGGGTTTTAAGTATTTAAGTATCCGTTTCAGGAGATCTCTTTTGCTAAACTAATGCAATTTATTGGAAAGAGACCGGGACTTTGCTTTGAATAAGTTAAGCATACTACCAAAGGGTCCTATATTATTGAAATGGCAAAACATTTGCTTATTTTGATAGATTTATTCATGTCATATATTTTTTTAAATAAGCACCTCCCCATTATAGGAATTTCTCCTGCTTTGTGGGTGCTTTAACAAACATTTAAAGTCACAACCACAAACAACCAGAGCCGGAACAAGTACCATACAAAATTTGTTCCGTGCGGATCAAACCTGTGACCCGTTAGCGCAGCAGCTAATCGCTCAACCTCTGCCAACCGTGCCGTCATAATATTGTTTTGCATGCGTCTCTACGGTACTAAGAATAAGTTACTCTAGTGTACCAGTCTATTGGATTTGCGACAAATTTCGACACGGCAACGTTAAAATAAAAACTTTTAAAAAGACTCCCGATGCAACCATCCCATAAAGAACCACGAACTCGATATGAAATTAACAATTAGCAACCACAAAGGGTGTACGTATTCATTGTGACGCAAGCGAAAGCGTCACAACTCACAAAGTAAGGGTATTAGTGAGCAGGCACCGAATGTAGGTCACACTGTCTTTGTGCATTAACAACAGTAACATTGAGTAACCATTTTTATGCAACTAAACCCCAGGTTGTTTTTCCAATGTTTTGTTAAGAAGAGAACCCTGATATTATACTCTTAACATTTTCTTCCAAATATAAACAAAAAAACTGAAGCTTTAAGATCTATCTAGTCTAGCCGATTTTCGTTAGAATATTTAAGGGCGTCTACAAAGACACAATGTAGGTACGTTGTACGTACATGGTTATAATGCGCGCAATTTTATTGATGTCTCATGTTAATACCTAAGTAGTTCCGTCTGAGATATTTGTTGTAAGGCTACCCAATTTTAGGTCTTGTTGAGACGTATTTAAAAAACCTGTAGGGGTAAATAATTGACTAATTTTCCTAAGCTACAAATATAAAAAAAAAAACATGTACAATCCATTAAAAACCTCGCTGATCATTTTAGGTTTTTATTCATTTATTTCTACATTAATAAATCTTTACATAGTATAAAACAAAGTCGCTTCCCGGGTTTGTACGCTTAGATCTTTTAAGCTACGTAACGGATTTTGATGCGGTTTTCATTAATAGATAGAACAATTCAAGAGGAAGGTTTATACGTATTATTTATCCCTGAAAACAACATCGGAATTTCCACGTGAACGACGTCGCGGGCAATAAATAGCTAGTATATTATAAACTCACTATTAGTTAAGCGTTGATGTCTTTTAAAATTTAGGCGGAGTGGAGGAACAGGCAATTTTTATGAGACAGTCTATGCCTAGCTTAATTCTAATTTTTGTATCACATTGTACTTTAGTCTAACATTTTCTTATCAATTTTTCAGGTTGAATGGGAAGAGCCGGCCTCATTTTGGCTGGGTCCTCGCGCGGCTGATCTAATCCACTTGGGGGCGAAGTTCGCTCCGTGTATGAGAAGAGACGCGAGAATAGCGCGAGCAATAGCAGCTTCTGCACGAAGAGAAAGGGACACGGCGTGTTGCATACGGAATGACGATTCTGGATGTGTGCAGTCCTCTAAGGCTGATTGTTCGGTGGGTGTTACGTCCTCCAGGAGGAGTCTAAACATCTGAACTGGATTTTTAATACTATTCTATTATCAATCTATCTGTCAATATCCTCAACACTTTGTTGGAAGACGACCCGCAAGAGTTGCCTAAGCATAACGCATTGGTAAATTTCTGGTTGCGGTTAATACGGTTACTGAAATATTTTTGCATTACATTTAGATGTCGTGTAGTCTTGGTGAAAACGGACATTACTCAAGTTAAAAAAGAAGTTTAGTTGCAGTGCAGTTGTAGTTAAATTTCGATCAAAAGCAATACTTTCCGTACTCGCTACAACTGATAAATACGCTCCCAAAAAGTCTCGTGAATGTAATAAGAACGTTTTCTATCACTAGTATTCACCATGTGTAATGTTCTATTTTTGCGCACGCTTACGTTTAGATAAGAGGATTAATATCAAAGGTAAGTTTTTGCGTATTTCTCGACAGCTCTATCTATGTTAAGATGATTTTGTTCGTTACTACTCAACTCAACCAAATATGGGCCAGTAAATGGTCTGAATAAAAATTTGTGTCTCTCAAATAACATGAGCTTGTGTATTGTCCAGAATTATTAATCCTTGCCAAACTCGGTCATAAAAGGAATCTTGAGAGCAGCGGTGGCCCAGTGGTGACAGCCCCGACTTACGAACAGTAAGCCGTGGGTTTGAACCCAGGCAGGCGCATTACTTTGTGTAATTTATTTCATCACCGCTACTCGCAAAAACGGTGAAGGAAAACATCGTGAGGAAACCGGCATGTCCTAGATCTAAAAATTCGAAGACACGTGACATCTACCAACCCGTACTGGACCCGCGTGGTGGATTACAGCCCACTCCCTCTCATAGAGAGGAGGCCTGTGTCCCAGCAGTGGAGGAACATTATAGGCTGATGATGATGAGAGCCTCCGTTGCTTCAATCTCTTCGATCTTCAATCAACTTTAACACACTGGACCCAGTGTGTTATATGACACTCATGCTAAAAAAGGATATTTTTGACAAAATCCTATTTGCTTTGCTTTTGGCAAAAAAATCTTTATCTGCATGCTATGTTGGAATCGGCTCCAAGTCTAGTATGTAGTAGAATGCAACCTTACGGGGTTGATTAAGTTGGACATTCAGTTGTAATGAGCATTCTATCAAATGTAATGCTATGCAAAGCTACTCGTAAAGTGCTTCATCACTACTTTTATACCATTAGTTAATCGCCAAATACCACAATTATTGACTGGGGCACATGGCATTGCTTAGTCAGACCGGTTATTATTTATCGGATTCGAAAAGAACTGTGCATCTTAGCATTTTTAGTGATAATTAAGTTAAGTCTTCAAAATGCTTCTCGCTCCGTGGGTCACCCCTAGTCTTGAGCGAAGCATAAGCTTGTCAACCGTGAACTTTGTTTTGGCTACCTTTCAGACCACCATTTCAACGTGGAAGAAATGGTCTTCGGGAGAGTCGGGGCCTGGAGGTCGGATATCAGGGTCTGTTTGCGGATTAGATCCCAAGTAAGTACCATTCATTTTTATAGTAATACTAGCTTATGCCCATGACTTTTCCCGCGTTTTCCAGACAATTATCTATCCCTGTGCCAAATTTCATCCAGATCCATTCAGTAGTTTTTGCGTGAAAGAGTAACAAACATTCATACATCCTCACAAACTTCAGCATTTATAATATTTGTAGGACTTAGAGTAACATAAAATCCCTTTAACCATAGGATATGCTGGTAGGTTTGCCATGGTTGGTTCTTGTCAAAGACTCGAAGGAACGCTTAGATACAAAAAAAATCACCCCTTTTTTAATACGAGGTTTGATACGGTCTTAGAACGGCTTACCAACAAATTTGTTCAAATAATGCATCATAAGTCACGAAGATCCTGCATTTCGCAAGCAGACTAGATACATAAACTCTACAACAACCGTTACGCATCGACCAGACATACACACCCGTCTGGTCGGAGGTCCCTTTTCAGTGGAGGATGTGGAACTTTCCGGTCTTTAACTCGTACCTCTATATTAAGAAGCAGGTAAATATTATATGAAGTGAATGTCTAATAACCGTTTTACTATTTACAGATTCTGCGAAGCGCCGCGATCGATAGCACCACATGAATGGCCAGATGACATCACAAAATGGCCGATCTGCCGCAAATCAGTTCTAGACGGATCTGCGGCGGCTGGCCGGGCCGGCCACGCAGCAGAACACATGGCCTGCGAGGTCATAGGCCATCCCTGCTGCATAGGAGTCCATGGTCAATGCGTGATCACAACTAGAGAACACTGTGACTTCGTCAAGGGTTATTTCCATGAAGAAGCGTCATTATGTTCACAGGTAAGTAGATATCGGTCTCTTCTTCTTGTTCTTCATCGTGCCTTCAATGCTGATCGCGATGTTATGCGGTCTTCTGCCACTGTGGACCGCTTGTGTAGATGCATCCTCCAACACACATTCTAACTGTATTGAGTGGCATACAAAATAAAACCGGAGAGTTTAAGTTTTTATTGCTGACTCCAAAATCTACAAGTGCAGTGAGCAATTATTCAAAAAGTTCACAAGACAGTCTGGCACGTCTTATGTTTTCGTCTTTATGCATTAGGTACTGGTATGAAACAAGGCACTGGATGTCGACGTAAGCGTTAACTTAACGAAATTATTGAATATTCGGCCCCGTAGTATTTTCAAGGTTGCCTTACTCCTCAATGAGATTCTACCTGAGTTAGGTAGATCACAAGCTATCTTAAAGTCTTCGTAGATTGTTGTCTACTTCTCTAGTTGAAACAATTCAGGAAACTTTCAAATAAATTTTCCTAAAACTCGTGTTTGAAATACTTTCAACTCAACTTCACCTACTTAATATCTGCATTTAATTCCAGGTGTCTTGTCTCGACGATGTCTGCGGCATGCTACCTTTCATGCGCCGACGTCGACCAGACCAGATGTACCGTGCATGGACGTCTTTATTCGTCCACGCGGGTCTACTGCACCTGGCTGCCACGCTAGCGCTGCAGTGGCTTTTCATGAGGGACCTGGAGAAGATGGCCGGGCCAGTTAGAATAGCTGTCATATATTTAGGAAGTGGGGTCGCCGGGAATATGGCTTCGGCCATATTTGAACCTTATAGGGCGGAGGTGAGTCAACTTATCGTTTGTTCATGTTGTTTGGCTTTTGGTCGTACTTATCTTTGGGTTCTTGAATACAATCAGCTCAAACATTCTGTCTTCTGTTCCAGGTTGGGCCAGCTGGATCACATTTCGGTCTTCTAGCGTGTCTAATAGTAGAAGTGATAGGCGCGTGGCCTCTCCTGAGGCATCCAAAGAGAGCAATCTTAAAATTAGTCGGTATCGCCTTCGCGTTGTTCCTCCTGGGTCTTCTACCATGGATCGATAACTTCGCGCACGTCTTCGGTTTCGTTTTCGGATTCTTGCTCGCATACGCGCTGCTGCCGTTCATAACCTTCGGGCCTTACGAGAGGCGAAGAAAGATTTTGTTAGTTTGGGTCTGTACGTTGTCGGCGTTCGCGATGCTGTGCGCATTGGGCGCGTTGTTCTACGCGGCACCGGCGTACGAGTGTGCGGCGTGCGCATACTTCACGTGCTTACCGTTCGCGCCGGATATGTGCGCGTCGCAGGACGTGCGCGTGCGGCAGCTGGACGGGGTATGACGGCGCGCGGCCCGGGCGCCCCCGCCGCCGCCGCCCCCCCGCCCCGCGCCCCCCTCGCGCGCCCGCCCTGCGCGCCCCGCGTGCCCGCGCCGCGCCGCCGCCTAGCGCCCACACCCGCCGCCCGAGCCCACGCCGTCGCTGCCCATATCTCACATCGTCACCTCGCTATTACAGTTACACTGCTGCAGAAACTCAAATCTTCCCTTATTTCGTACCGATGGCGGAACAAACCCTTCTCACTGCCAGTCAAAGTAATGGCAACGAGATGCCATGAAAAACAAAAGTTTGGTCTCCGGTACGTAATAAGTGGCTAAGGGTATAGAATGAGATGAGCACAAAAATTGACAAGACAAATGAACGTTTATCGAAACCAAAATGTTAATTGAGCCACTTCTCTGAATGGACAGTATATCTATTTGTACATTACCTTCCCATTTCAAAGTTGAGTTTCTGTGTATAGTGTGCTGTGTCGCTACTGCCCACTTGAACGAACGTGTCAGTATGAGTGAGCTCTAGTTACTATCTCGGCGATCTTTTAAGATTTATAATCGTCGAACTAGACTATTGTAAAGTGTATGCGATATTTTATCGATTATTTAATTTATTGATAGAGACGTATTGTTACGTGTTAAGATTTGTTGTTTTGTGGACTCATGATTTGTCCCGAATTCCAAGTGCTACGGTCGAATTTATTTTACAAGCATATTTTCGGTGTCGTAATTTAAATCCTTGAATATTTAATTCTAAAATGCAATGTGTTAAGTCTGAATTTGTAAAATAATTGACATAGCGATGTTCATAAATGGCTTCCAATATGCTCGTGAAATGAATTCGATCCAAACTGAATTTTTATTAAAAATAATTGTGCTAAATCCACGGATATACAACTAAAATTGCAAACGCGGCTTACTGATGTAAATATTCTGTAAAATAAAATATTAAAGTAACGGTGGTAGGTGGGTCGTGTTAAGTGTGGTTACGTTTCGTTTACGTGAGTCTTACGGGAGCCTCGTTACGTCACATTGTATATTATTAAGTCTGTATCTATACACGAGATTTTTACGTATGTACACAGAACTAATAATAATAAAATTTCGCACACAATACAATTTAACCAAACAATAGTTTATTCTAATATTGCCTCTCCGTAAATGTGACTTAACGCGATCCCGTAACAGTGTCAAAATATACATAATTTAGTATATTACTAAATAATGTAAATAATTATTATAACGTTAAAACATATTTTTCATCTATTAAGTTCACCGTATATGAACGAATTCAGTCTATGTGTAAGTATTCTAATGGATTTTTGATTTCGTCAATTTATATAGCTGTATCAAGTCTGCGTAGATTTACATTTATTTTGTATAATATGCTAGTGAATATATATACCATTTATATTTAGGGATATTATTTTACTACAGACAGTTTAGGGGAGACTTTATCGTTCACTATCATTCATACTTTACATGTTTTATTACGAATTTACATTTAATACTAGTCACTACGTTAGTTATAATATTTTTAGTTTAAAAAAATGTAAATATATAAATTTAATCAAGCAAAAGTGGTGATCATTGTAATTAAACAGTTATTTTGCTGAAGAATGTTAATCGAGATTGTGTGTGTGTGACAAAATTTTGTACAACTGGCACGAAATCATTGTAGATACTGTACTTAGGGAGTTTAAAGAAATTATTTTAACTCTTAAATTGCGCACATAATTTACTTCTATGAATGTTTCCGTTCGGTGGCACTTAAGTGACTCATTTATGAAGCTAGTTGACCCAGTGGCAATTGTGATAAGCAATTATTATCCTTATTCGCACTTGGTGGCGCGTTAAGGTTAATCATAATCGTTTGAGAGCCGCTACTAACAGAACTGTCGTTTATGATACATCATTTAAAATGATAATGTAATCTTTTATACCTATGGTATAGGTTACGTCTAAGCAAGTTTAATCCATATCTAGGTAGTGGTCAAGGAGATACAGGGCAAAAACTAGTATCTCCCAGAAAGAAGTTGCGTGTAAAGGAAAAGATCAGATTGACATCTTTAGGTACAAAAGCCATAGAAGCATAAGCGTTGTCAAATGGAAACTGATTATATTTTTATAGACATTTTAATAACCTATTTAAGTGACTTTGTGTACAAGACTCACCCCTATTTTCTAAAAGTGTCGTCAAATTAATCTGTTTTCAATTCTCTTGCCATGAGATTTGATTGGATTTTATAATTTCCATCAATAAAGGTTTGGTCAAACTGCTTCGACCAGATTACGGACCGGCTATGGAGACCGGACACTGACAGATAATTCAGTAAATTTAACATCAGAGTCGGATGTCATGAGTACAGTTGTAAATAAACCTTTTTAAACCAAAATCCGTGGTTTTAAACCCGTTTTGAATTTGTTTAAAACCACGACCACGGTCTGTCGTACATTGACTACATTAAAAATTTATTTCAAAAGGATAATTGAAATCATTTACCATTTTTATTAATAAATGTGGTATACGTGATGTCATACATCATACTTATACAATTTTTTTGGATTAGAAAGACTAAAAACAATCATGTTATGCGTATTTATTAAAATATAACGGCGACGACGCATTTTTATTTTGTACTTTGCTAACGAAATCGCAAGCGGTCTAGATCACTTCGAGTGAAGGCCCAGAGAAATCTATGAAAAAAAAATTGAATAAAAAAGGTAAAGAACCAAAAAAAAAATCCGTTTTGCATCTTTAGTCACGAGCCCTGTCCGTAACGACTTCACCAAACCTTTACTGTTAAACCGAATATAACTTTTGGTAGTAGATTTAATGATTAATGATTTGCTAAAGCTTTTAGAAAACGGGGGAAAATTCTTAACTATCCCATGCACAAAATATTATATAAAAACCTGTTTATTTGAAAAAAAACTGTATAAAGCAAAAAACTCTGTAAGCACTATAATCTTTAGCACAAAAATCATTGGAAAAGTCTGAAATCACTGTTGTTTCGTTCAAGTTTATTCTGTTCAGCACAATTATTTTTTATCTATGTAAACAAAATAAAATACATAGTTATGTAGGCACTTATTTACTTCTTATGAATTAATAATAAATAATTTAGTGTATTTATTAAGTGTTAGTTTGCGGTAAATTGAGTCTTGTGATGGAAAGACGCTTTTATTTTTTATTTATGATTGTCTTGTCTTTACTTACGTATTAGATTGAGTTGAAGGATCAATACAAAAATGATGTAAGCAACTTCAACATAAGGCTCATTTTATTGTGAAAAGACACATATTTTGCTCAGAAGTCTCCAATAAACGTGCAAAAAGCAATAAATCATACTTAATTGTCGACGATGATAACTTATGTGCGAATCAATGAAAGAAAAAAACTTGTAAATTTATTCTAGAAAGTGACATTTTATTTGTAAAATCACTTTTCAAAATAAAAGTTGTACTTAAGTGATTTTAATTAATAAAAAATATTTTTGTACACAGTCGAAAATAATGCTCTGAAAATATGAAACGGTTTTGTGACGAATATAAATATAAAAATAATATAAAACCGTTCAAACGAATTCTTGTCATAATTTCTAGCTTAGATACAGCTATTTCTACATAATGCCATGAAAATAAGCACATTTTTCTCATCAAAACTTTTGTTAAAACGTAGAAATTACGAAAATAATTAACGATACACTTACATTTGCGTTTATACTGATGAATCGAGACTAAACGCAAGTGCATTAGTAACGTTAATTTTAAAGAAAATGGCTCGAACAAATTGCACACGGATAATCACAGATAATTCAGTAAAGGGCAGTCAAACCAAAAGGACTGGAGAGCAGACCGGACTGCGGACAGTGGACTTTGACAGATAAAAACTGAAATATCTGTCGTAGTGCAGTGTCTACAGCCTATCCGCTTACCGATCCACTGCGTTTGGCTGCACCTTTAATAACTCTGTGGAGGTGTCCGTGATGGGAGCCGTGTCCGCAATTTTACCGATCCTTTACTTGACGTAATTTATGAAAACTCAACGCAGCTATTATTGTTTTAACTAAGTAAAGTGTTTGACTGTGTGTGTGTGATATTTCTCGATTACCTACTTTCTTTGAAAAAAACTAACAGTGGACGTTATCTTAAAGTGCCCTTGTGCCCGGCGGCCCGGTGGACTATACTCAGAATAAGACAAAAAAAAAATACATACATAATTGTACATTGTGAACATACACCTAATTATTACTTGTACGTTAAGAATGGTAAAGTAATCTTATTGTAAACTAGTATTAATCGAACAAGAAACCTTATTATCATAATACTGATTTGTTTTATTTAAAAGGGACGTTTTTCTTGATTCTATATTCTTAAGCCGGGTTTACATCATTAGTTTTGAAGATGATTGATGTATATCTGGCTTAGGAACGTAACGCTTTGGGTTTCCTTTCAATTTATCCTCAGTGGCACGTGATCAGATGCCTCAGCAGGAGTGCGCGGTTTCGCGGTCTCGTTTCACGTAGGTACCTATAGGTACCGGTAGGAGACGGTAGGAGACCGCGTTTATAAATGCGAAAGTCACTCTGTTTGTTTGTATGTTTGTTTGTTTGTTACCTTTTCACGACTAAACGGCTGATCGGATCTTAATGAAATTTGGCAAGAAGATATATTTCAACCTGGGTAAGGACATAGGCTATATATCATTACGCTACGACCAATAGGAGCGGAGCAGCAAACAAAAATTTGCGAAAACGGGGAAAATGTGTCGCAGACGAAGTTGCGCGGGACAGCTAGTATTTTCATAATTTTAAGAATTTATTAATGTCTATTGGATGATATTGATTGTGCTCTTTGCAAACAATAGCGATTCAAAAGTTTACACCGCACGCACGAGCTAGGGCCTCTGAAGTACACAGTTGAATTGTATCAAAGAAATTAGTAGTGGTAGACACACACACGAAGAGAAAAAAACTGTTTCCAACTCGCTTAAAATCGTATCCTGATATAACCTACACCGATGGCAGATAACTGTCGCACCTTTTGACCTGGCTCGGTTCTACACCGATGAACTATTCAATTTGAGTGGATTCTCCACCAACAAAGGTCTTCCGTGCAGTAATGCCCGTTTTAATTAACACTAAGCTGCAAAATGAAAGCACATAGCAGGCAGCAAGCAGCCTAAATATAGCACTGTGACGCAGTGTGCTGTATTGGTGGAATTCCGACTGAACACCAGTCACAGTGAAGATGGGTGGAATATATGGCTGTCGCTGAATATCCATCAGAGTGCTTTTGTTAAAAGCTTTTATTTAACTTGCATCGTCCGTCCGTATTTTAATTTGTCCGCTTCAAAATTTGTAAACTATTTTTCGACCACTGCCACTGTTGGTATCCGATCGAGCTAAAATCTGGCACACGCCTTTCGTAGGTGCTGACAATACATTTTCATGACAGACATGACAAGATCCCTGCATGCGAAATCGTCTCCTCACGAGAGAACTCCTCAACGGTGTTCCCTTTAATAAATTTTACTTTTCGTTTAAATTTTAATAAAAGCTGGCTTATTTAGAGAGTTACACCTAAATGTATCTCCTAGTTCGTACAGACAGGCATGATTCTTTAATTAATTTAAACCTACTGTACTCGGTCAAAAGGGTAATGAAGAGGGCTATTATTTGGTTTGGGTTTCCCTGCACCATTCAGAAATGTGGAGGTCTCGACGAGAACTAAAGTAACTGACAAAACCGAAGAATTTTCAATCAGGCAGGTTATGGAGCACATATGACGCAGGACAGATAGCTGATGGGATGGAAAAGTTCTGTAAGCCTCTCGATACAGTGGAACGATGACCTGGTGACGCTTGGGAATCCACAGGATGCTAGCAATGTGTTTCTAGGACATTGATGGCACGGTTGGCGCAGTCGCTGAGAGATTGGCTGCTTGCTGCGTGTCGAGAGTTCGATCCCCGCACGGAAAAAATATTTGTATGACCTACAGGTAGTTGTTCCGGGTCTGGCTGATTGTGTGTACGTGAGTTAAAATGTTTGTAGAAATTTCTAGAGTGGGGCAAAGTAAAAAATATAATAAAGGTTGACGCTTTCCTCACGATGTGTGCAGCGTGCTGTGCCAAGGTCGCTTGAAGAGAGCCTGAGGGTGCATGCTGTTGGTCAGGAATACCCGTTTGAAATTGGCTGGCTGTGAGACTTGCTGCTCGAAAGCTTGAGGGAAGTGATAATGATGACGTCACGTTGCTCGAAGGCTGCGCTGACGTCCATTTCGGGGTCACCAGTTTAGGTGTACGAGGAACAGCATGTAAAGTTCCTCAATACTCCATTGAAAAGGGAGGACCCTCCGACCAGACAGGTGTTATGTCTGGTGGGCAACTGCCCGACAGTTTTTGTCTGGTTTCTCTATATAGTCTTAAGTTGATGTAAACTTTGCTTGCGAGATGTAGGAAATTGATATTAGTTCTTACGTCGTGTCTTAAATGGCGGTGAAGTACTTTTTGTAGTAAGTTGCTTTTTGTCGGTTTATTATTTCAGCCAAAATAAATCCACTGCTGGACATAGGCCTCCCCCAAGAAGGGGGGGTTTTGCCATAATCGCCACGCTTGACAGCCGGGTTGGGGATCTTAGTAGGGTTGTTACAAAAGCACAAAGAATGCTACTGCCCATTCTCTGGCATCATTCTTCTCTTCATTTTGTAGGTTGCTACATTATTATGTTGTTTGTATGGTATGGTGTACCTACATGATTTTTAGGTTTTTAAAACGTTTGATATATTTTAAAGTGATGGACTGGCATCTTTTGATAGCATCTAAACTGATTACGTTTGTATCTATACAAGATCGTCATCTGAAGCACTTTATTAAAGGGTTCCGTGGCTCGTGCGAAAATAAATATTTATGTAGGTATTGATAAAGATGATGGATATGCATTCGCGGGCGATACCTAATCTATTATACATCTATTCTATACTTTCTATATTCTATACAAATATATAAAATTAAAGTGTCTGTTTGTAATATTAAAATAACCGCTTTTTACTTCATGCATGAATGTAAATACGGTACTTATACCAAAATAACATTTTTTTACAATTTTTGTCTGTCTGTCTTCCTGTTTGTACCGGCTAATCTCTGAAAAGGTTAGACCCATTTTGACGGGATTTTCACTGGCAGATAGCAGAATAAGGAGTAACTTAGGCTACTTTCTATTTTAGAAAAATTCTAAAATTATTATAAAAAGTTAAGTTAATTTATCTAAATATTTAGTTTTAGTTTTATTAGTTTGTTATTATTTACCGTGTACAGTGTTTTTATGACAATAAGTGTACATATGTATATTAAAAAACATACAAAACTTCCAAAAACAAAAAAAGTAATTGCAACATTACTTTTTCATTCCACACGGACGAAGTCGCGGGCACAGCTAGTATGAGTTACTATGCCTTAATAAAAGCGCGCTGTTGGATATTTGGTTAACTTTAACTTACTGGGAGCTCCCAGCTCTTGATTCATCTTATGTGTACTCTTTAGCCTTGTGAACAAAATTGTCACACTTAAAACACTCAAGCTTTTCATGTTTCTTAATATATTGGATTATAACTACGAATTTGCATCCGCCACCACCGGCGAGAAAATTGTACTAATCGACATTTTTGAATTTTTCGTAACGAAAACCTGATTGGACAAGCCACATGGACCTTTGTTACCTGCTATAGGCTTAAATTTCCATTCCGGAAGCAAACCCAAAAACATTGGAGAATGAATATGGTAGGAATAAGGTTGAAATGAAACAAACAGTGCAACTATATTAAATCAAATCAAAATATTGAGGCATTCATTTAGGTATCATTTAGTGTTGGTGGAAACGGGCACAAGTCTCGAGAAAGATAGTGTTCAGTTTGCCTACTGCCCTTAATCTAGATTTAAATATGAAAGGAAGCCGCTGAAGGCATGTTTTTTGCGTGGTAAGAACAAGACAATCGCCTTTATCGGTAAAAAGCATCTTGGCTCGGGTAGACGACTATAACGAGGTCAGTCTGCAGATCGGTGACCTTTTGTTTCCCACCTATATCCATTTCGTACTTGAGAAAACATGTCGCTGTTGATCTCGGCTGTCATTTGTAGACCTTTTACAGTTGGTACATATACGGGTAGTCTAGTAGTCAGAAGTTTCGGCAATCAGTCTTATCAAAGGATGTCCAAGTTACTGGGTTTAAGGAGTCAGAAAGGCAGCTGCTGCATGTTAAATATTAGAAGGTATTAAGCTACATCCAGTTGGCCTAGGAGCCATGCATAGAGGGTGTGGAGGGTGAGGCTGGAGACACCCAGCGCAGGACACTGGACCGTGGGAGCTATCCAGCAGATCTTGGAACAATGGGTCACGGGAAATTGACCTTCCGTATAATGCAGGTGTTGTCAGGGTATGGCTGGCTTTGACAAATACCCGCACAAAGAGGCTAGACAGGAGGCGACTCACGTCGTGTCACCAGTGTGGCATTGTCCTGGTTGGGTGGTGCAGCGCCGTGCTCTCGCAGCAACAATCAGGGCAGGCCTCTCCTTGCCGGCTGTGGCCACGGCCATGGTCGACAGAGGTGGGCGAGGGCCTAAAAAAAAAGAAATAGGAGCCGTGCATAGGCTGGGAAAATACTAGGCAGAATGGATGAGGTAGAATGGCTTCTGTTAGTTAGTTGAGTTAAGGGGGAACAGTTTGTCGTTTTTACTGGCATAATTCAGGTATGTGGATGCACTAAACCTGATAGAACGTGATTATGTAAAAATAAAAGTTACTTACACCAGAGGCCTGGCTCTGGTGTAAGTAACTTTTACATAGGCGAAGTATACAGGGTGGAAATTATTAACCTCACGAGCACGCGTAGCATGACCACTGTAGGAACGAGTTTTGTCTACGGAAGAATCGACAATGCCAGATAGACAATGACAATGTGTCAGTTTGTAGATTCTTCCGTCGACATAGCCCGTTTCAATGGTGGTCATGATACGCGTGCCGGAAAGAAGGCCTCTCTAAATAAAGGAGATAGCAAGTTGTACTTAAAGGAAACATCTTTTATGTTTAAAAATAAACAAAACTTCATTCAAAGATTTTCGGAAATTCAGTTTCGAAAACTCGGGAATCCAACTGGCTAATATAAATAGTGTCAATCAAAAGAATCAAATCTCTCAAACAAACATGGTAATTTATATGAAAGACAAACCATGAAATCTAAACTTATAAATTCAATGGCAATATATCATCGAGCCTAGCCTTTTCTCAAACTATCTTGGGGTCGGCTTCTAGTTTAATCGGATGCAGCTGAGTACCAGTATTTTACATGAAGCGACTGCCTATGCTCTGTATGGTGTCGGACGTAAAAAATAGCACCATCCCATATCTTCCCGTGGGTGTCGTAAGAGCCGACTAAGGGACTTGCCAGTGAATGGGCAGCAGCGTTCTCTGTGCTTTTGTAACAACCGTACTGCGATTGCCAACCCGCCTGCCAAGCGTGGCGATTATGGCAAAACCCTCCAAAATGTCAATGTGGCGACACTTGGGGGAGGCCTATGTCCAGCAGTGGACGTCTTTTGGGCTGAAATGATGAATGATGATGATGACTGCCTATTTGACCTCCACAACCTGGGTAATACGATCCCCTTGATAAGACTGGACTTAGACTACTCGTAACGACTGTCAAAGATCTACAAATGACAGCCGGGACCAACGGCGTAACATGCTTTCTGTAGCACGGAGGAAACTCGGTATGTAATTATGGTCACCCATCCATGGACTAACCTCAGCAAGCACGCCTTAACCTTAAAGATCGACCCGTGCGGCTGTTATTATTTAGCCAAGAGCTCCTTCAATAGGAATATCTAATACATAATAAAGCGCTTTTACTTCAGATCAGGTTAAAAAATCCACCTGTATAAGATATTTCTTGAAACACAAGAAAAAAACAATTTTTATATATCAAACTTTGAAATACTCAATGTGAAGATACTTAAATCTTATTGTCCACTACAATGTAAAGTAATTTACTTTTATTTACAACAAAGTAAAAATCATAACAGTTCCACCGTGGTAAATTCAGGCGTGACAGATTTTCACGGTCGTTGTTCTCTTCCTATTATAGATATACAAATAATAAATGAACAAACACAGTTATAATAATTTAAAAGGGAAACGAGTCTGGCGAAATAAATGTTATTTAACTATAGGATTCAATATTGCACCTAAGATTTAAATGAAATGATTACGCCTGTAATAACCGATGTGTTAAGCAAAGGTGTAGGTAGAGCCCCCGCACATTATGGCCTGTCGTCGCTACTAAACGCGACCACCAGTGGTTCAGTCATACCACTAAACGCCGCCACCAGTGGCAGCCATTGATGGCTAGATGCGGCTTTCAGTGGCTGCCACTTGCGGCAGTTGTTCAAGTGGTACTCGACAGAGGCGGACGTGTGTTTGTCAAAAATGGATAAGTCATAAGTCATTTATTCATGAACAATAAATTGTATCTGAAATTACACGATATAAAAAAATTAAATACATTGGGAAAAAGCAAGTTAAATATTACAACAATGCATAAATTCAACAAATTTTATAGCAATTTCGTTACAGATCTTCAACAGAGTAAAGACACTTATTCAATAAGAAACTCTTAAGCAGATTTTTAAAAGAGCTTGAGTAGATAGCACTTTTTATATCTATAGGTAACTTGTTAAATAATATTACCGATTGATATCTGGGGCTGTGCTTCACAATATTCAAATAAGGCTGCACCTTGTAACGTTTAATGTCCTGTCCACGTGTGCATTCTCTAATCTGTCGTTCTACTGTTGTCTCATATTCATGCATATATTTGGCCATGTTACACAGAAGTACAAATACATAAATGCTTGGCACTGTAAGTATGTTCAATTTTTTAAAATGTTCACGGCAACTTTCTCTTTGCGGGATACGGAGCATTGTGCGGATTGCGCGTTTTTGTAACACAAAAGCTCTATTTATATTATAGTCATAACATGGTACAGAACAAAAAAAAAACGAAATAATGGGAAAATTAGTTGTTACAGGTCATTTCAAAATATCCCTTAGCAAAATATCCCACACAAAAACTAATTTCACCGAAATATCCCAAACCAAAATATCCCAAACCAAAATATGGTTGTGCGTTGTGTTTCATCGCTAATTGTTTAATAGAATTTCGTTTCACATAAATTGTTTCTCATAGTATCATTTTATAGAATAATAAATACGCAGAATACTTACTTTGAAGAAATTTAATACATCGATTTTTGTTTCAAATAAAGTTTAATGTATATTATTGATATATAATGAATATTCATATCATAGAATAACAAATCTAAACATATTCTTTATCCACATATTGTTTGTTTTACATAAAACTTAGTACCAAGAATAATATTTAATAAATATAATAATAATCATTTATTTCAGGTCCGTGACCCATATAAAATAAAAATAAATAAAAATCCACACATACATTGGTCGGCTTGATTATCCCAGATTGCAAGGTTACATTATTGAATTCGATTAAAAGTAAAATTATAATAAATGTCAAATTCGAATAAATGTCAAATAAGAATAAATGTCAAATTAGAATAAATGTCAAGTTGGAATAAATTTCAAATGGAATATTATTACATCATTAATTACAAAATAAGAAATTACAATTTAAAAAGAAATTAATACATTTAGTTTCAAATCAATTAAATTAAATTAAATAATAGCTAATAACCCTTTAACTACATGTCGGTTACAACAGTGCCTTATATAGGGACAATCTAGTCTGCCCGCAATCATTGCCAGGACAGCGTTGGAGCTGGCTCGCACCCTGCGCACCAAGGACGCGCACCGCTTGCGCATGGTGGCGTGGAAACAGTCGGTGCGCGCTTCCGCAAACATGCCCGAGGCACTGCAGAAACGAGGCAGCCCCAAAACTGCCCTGAATGCATTATTATACTGGACGCGGAGGGTATTGTAGCTAGCTTTTGTGTAGCGAGCCCACAGACTGCACGTGTATAAAGAGGTGCAGTACGCCTTGAAAAGGGTGATTTTAACTGGATTAGAACAACATGCAAACCTGCGGGCGAGCATGTTTGTTCTTTTCGACAACGCCCTCCGCTCCCGTTCGATGTCCGCATGGTCCCCGAGATCAGACGTGACCAAATGCCCCAGGTACTTAAACTGATCCACTCTATCCAGAGGTACACCATTCAGAAAAAGCGGAGGTACCGTTTCCGGGCACTTAGCACCACTGGCCGCAAAGACCATGCATTGACTTTTTGATACGTTATATTTTAGACCATGCTCACCCGCGTAATCCTCACAGATTTGTACCAACCTCCTCAGACCACAAACCGACGCGCTCAGCAAGACCATGTCGTCAGCATAGCTTAAATTGTTGACACATACACCGTCAACATGACATCCAACATGCTCACTACAGAGCGCGACAATGAGTGCATCCATGTAGAGGTTAAAAAGGGTGGGCGAAGTCAAGCCGCCCTGCCTCACACCGCACTCCAGCCGATACGGCTCTGACATGGCCTCCACCCACCTGACACTGTTGACCTGATGCGTATACCAATACCTAAAGATAGCCACAAGTTCATGAAATTTAATCAAATGACAGTTTGCAAATGTTTCAATTCATACCTTTGATAAAATGCATACCCTCCTATAAAATTACAACACCGAGTTCACAAAAATAATGCCGGTGAATTCTTGTGAAGCAGGAAAATAATCTGGTTATTCTCAGTAATAGTATCTATGCCTGTTGCATGCATGCAACTTGCAGCGCGCAAGCAAGCATGCAGCATGAAAACAAGCAAGCATGCATCATGCAGCTTGCAAGCTAGCATGCAGCATGCAACAGGCATGGATACTGTCACAGCGCCGGCACGGTGGGGCTCCGGCGACCCCACGCGAGCTTATCGGCGGAGATGGTATTAACGCTCACTACCGCAGCTTCGGCTTGCCTCAACCGTGGCGGGTAGCGTTAGGAACCACCTGCTCCTCTGCTCGCGGGCGTCTCGCCCTCTGCGCCTACGCGGGCTTTAATTACACTCTAGGGGTAGAGCAGACAAGACTGCTTGACGACGTGGAGTCGGTTTTGCAGCCATTCGTTTCTGTCACTAACTTTTGTAGCACAACATATTGACTTTTAAAGACAATATTTTAATTTAAGCTTAAAATTTTAGTTGAAATAAAATACCATGGAACCATACATCGAACATAAAATATTCGTTAAATAATAATTCTACTGTTTGATAAGTTTGTTAAATAAAAAAAACGTCATTATGAAATTCATTGAATTGTGTTTCTGTAAAATATGTTTCACATGTATAAGTACCAAATTAAATTCCAATATCATCTACCTAAACATCTGCATAAGATGAACACCAAGTGATGTTTACAAAAAAATAAAATGGCTACCTACCACCTGAACATGGGGTACACAATTTTTTGATAATCAGAATGATGAATCGAAAATTCATTCAAATAAAGATACTGCCAATCAGATAGCTTATCACAAAGAGGTCAATGACGCATATGCCAACGCAATGAATGCCGCTGCGATGGTACTTGAAGTTAATCCTGAAACCGATAATGTTGAAGACTGAAACATTGAAGTATTTAGTAAAGCTCGTGCTAAAAGTGGTCTCTGAAGACTTAAGGGGATCAAAGGCACGAGTGACGATAATAATATTGTTAGGCTATATATTTATAGAGCTATTAGGATCTCTTGCACTTGATTGACATTGACAAAAAAAAAGTTTAACAATGCATGCCGCATTGTTAAACTTTTTTTTAGAGGTATCGTATTGGGAAATCAAGACAGCGGCATTCATTTTGAACCACGCGCCAACTGGGTCTTCCGCAACTTAAATTAAAATGAACGGAAATGACGTTTGATAGAAGCAGCCCGAAAAACCATGCGTTTTTTTTACGGATGGGAAATTATCAAATGACCCCCTCCCCGCTCCTCTGGGCGGAGCGGGAGGGAGTGTCAAACTTGACTACTAAAACCCACCCATGTTCCTTCTTAGCCCTTAGTGTTCCAGGGCCACGGTACCTCTTTCAAACAGTCCCGCAGCCCTGTCAGGAAGATTCACGCGTCAGTTTGACGAAACGAACCACACGTATATAACATATGCTCCAAAATTTGTAACAACAACAAGGCGTTACCAAAGATTGATTTTGATGATGTTAGAAGTAGGATGTGGATAGGTATAAGGGTAGAGGAAGACCAAAGAAACGATGGATGGACTGTGAGAAGGATGATATTGCAAGAAAGGAGGTATCTCATGAGATGAAAAGTAATAGAGAAGTATGGAAGAAGAAGACCTACTGCGCCGACCCCAAATAAATTGGGATAAGGGCAAGAGAATGATGATGATGATGATAGAAGTTGCTGTTGACTGCCTCGGTCTAGTGGTCGCAAGAACTTCTGTTGAGCATGAGGTCCTGGGTTAGATTCCCACTGAGTGCTGGTATGGTACCACCCATACTGAGTGGTTCCATCTGGAATTACTCATTAGAAGCCGCGGAGTCTGAATTTGTGCCCGGTATAAATATAAGTGGTGAAATGTCTCTGTACTATTTTTAAGTACACTTTCACCTTACTCTCGAGGATTACAGACGTCATGTTATATTATGAAAAAACCCATTGAATTGATAATGAATTTCACAACATTGGGAAATCTCTTTTAACAATATAAGAATGATTGAAAACCTACATCTCCTTGTGCAGGTAATTTATCAATCTAACCTATTCCAAGATAATATACTTGCCTCATCTTGACTATTATCATTTATTTTAAGTTTATGAAATCTTCAAAAGGTGGCCGATCTTTGGGAATAAAACCAAAAAGTGTGCGATTTTCACATCACTTAAACCACCGCGGAAGTAAAGCACATGAAAAGGAGATACTGTAACCTTTTAAACTACCGATTCCAATCTCCCTCAGTGGTACACCGTTTAGGGCACCACCCTAGGGTTTTCTAAGTACCTACTACTTAGTTAATAGCAGAATCTTCAGTTTGTGTCATGAGGTTGCCGAAACCATTAAGTCTGTGACTAGTAATAGTAAGATACTCTCGCTTTGTACCATCATCTGCCTAGCCTTTTCCCAACTATTATAGATGCAGCTCAATACCTATATTTTACAAGGAGCGACTGCTTACCTAACATCAAATCAAATCAAATCAAAATCATTTATTTCAAGTAGGCCAGTTACAGGCACTTTTGAATAGTCAAACAACAATAAATATTAAGCTACAGTCCCAGTCACTAGACATTATAACTGTGAAAGTACTGTAGTTGCCCATTCCAAAGCGTAGATCTCTATGGAGAAGAATGGGCAAGAAACTCCATGGACACTCTTTTAAATTAGTAACTTGTTACAAAAATCTTGGTTACATCATTCATGTTGAGATGGTAAATTATCCACAACTCAGTTAGTACTGAGTAATATACCACTTGGTAAGACTGGTTGTCAGAATTGTGCCTATAACAACAATGATCTACAAATGACAGCCGTGACTAAAGGCTTAACGTGCTTTCCGAAGCACGGAGGAAACACAGTATGTAATGGATGGCCACCCATCCTCGGATCAACATAGGAATAAATATTTGAATGTCTTTAAACTTAGCCAAGCACTACTTATCCTTGGAGATCGACCCATGCGGGTGTTATTATTTAGCTACGTGGTCCTCTCATCCATATCTTTTATCAAACGTGCAATTTCATACCGGTTTTCCTCGATACAGAGTGACAAATTAAGGATTTCATTTCATTTATTCTCAACAATAAACATTGTGTTGAACATTGGATACATAATAATATTAAAATAAAATTGTCACATGCAAAACAATTTGTACAATTTGTAGCTAAAGTAAAATAACGACTCAACCAATTTAAACGATGTCCATCATCATCATCATCATCATCATTTCAGCCGAAAGACGTCCACTGCTGAAAATAGGCCTCCCCCAAGTGTCGCCACATTGACAAAACATGGGGGGTTTTGCCATAATCGCCACGCTTGGCAGGCGGGTTGGCGATCGCAGTACGGTTGTTACAAAAGCACAGAGAACGCGGCTGCCCATTCTCTGGCAAGCCCTTAGTCGCCTCTTACGACACCCACGGGGAGATATGGGATGGTGCTATTCTTTATGTCCGACACCATACAGAACGATGTCCATAAATAAATTGATTTCAAAAAGAATGTCAGATAATTACAATGTCAAAAAGTAATTTATGTCAGATGATAAACCAAAGTCAAAGCATAGTACTAAGTAAAAATCAATTCATTTAAATTTCAACAATATTATTTTATTAAAAAATTTTCATCATTTGACATAAAATCTGATACTGAGTATAAACATTTTTCCAATAAGAAGGTTTTTAATTTGATTTTAAATAAGTGAGGGCTATAAATTAATAACTTTATATTAGTTGGAAACATTAAACAATTCTACGGCTTGGTACCCGGAGCAATGCTTAACTATATTAAAATTTTGTGCTATCTTGTGTTTAAACTCCTTCCTTCTCGTACTTTCTCTTATCTTACTTTCTTCTTGTGATTCATACTGATGAATATACTTAGCAAAGTGATTTAATATTACTAATATGTATAAACTTGGCACCGTTAATATCTCTAATTCTTTAAAATGCTCTCTGCATGAGACTCTTTGTGAGATCCTTACAATAGTCCTTATGACACGTTTCTGTAAGATAAACGCCTGACAGTTATAACTGTAGCTGTTACCCCAGAGCATGATGCTGTATCTTAATCTAGATTCTACCAGTGCATAATATATAGCCTTTAGTTGTTTAATTCAGGAGAATGCATAGCATGCTGATGAAATACAGGAGTCAATAGCAGCTAGCTCTTGTTTCAAAGTAAGAGGAGGAAAATTCTGAAAATATTTAGGATTGCAGAACGTAAAAAAAACTATCAACGGAAATTGGTTTCAATAAGATATGATGTTGATTTTTTGAGATATGGGACTTTTTCATCAAACTGCAGCAGTAACTTTGTTTTTCATTAACATACCATGAAAAACCAATTTAGTTTTGCGGTTGAGTGGAAGTTTACCAACTAATACTACTAGCTAATAAATGACAGTTCAAAATATTGTTTGGGGCTATGGAACCCTGTGTGCGAGTAGGACTCGCACTTGGCCGGTTTTTTAAATATGGGAACTACCTTAGCCAATTTGAACTGGTCTGGAAAGATCGACTCTTCAAAACATTTGTTAAAAAATTCAGAATGCCAAAGAGTCTATATTCTCCTTCAGAATCGAAATTGGAAGGTCATCAAAACCGCAAGATTTTTTATTGGCCATCTTATTGACGATCTTTGCAGACGGTGTTGTCGCAAAGAAAGAAAAATCACTTTCTACTCTGTTATTCGTCTCCAATAGAAAAGACATTGCCCTTTCCTTTTCATTGCTACTTATTGACGATTTAAACAAAAAGCTGTCAATGAAATGATCTGCGACCTGCTGGGGATCAGTAATCAAGACATTATTAACCTTTAGGATTAGAGTCCTACTTTGCCTATTTGTGATCTTTTTTGTATTTTCCTTTACCATTTTCCAAGTCTGTTTAGATATATTTTTAGCATTATTAATTTTATTTATTATGGCCTCTTTTTTGGCTTGCTGAATAACTCTTCTATAAATTCTAATAAAGTTGTTTTTATATTTTATAAGGCTGGTATTTAACGTACCTGAACATAGTACTATTTTTATTTTACTTGAAACTTTAAGCCCTCTGGTAATCCACTTGATTGCTACGTTTTTAAATGGATTTATTCTAATTGACTTTTTTTCTGTGACAATTCTGGAACGCTTTATCAAGGCAATTTATAAAACTATTTGTTCCCATATTGGTCCAATTTTTATCACGAATAAATTTCTTGAAAGCGACACTAATTTTATTATTTAAAATTCTTTTTTTATTACTATCGTTCGTAGAGAGTTATTCGATTTCCTATTGGTTTTTTTCAAGAACTACATTCCAGAAAAGTCCACCATGACCGTCTGCCCAAATTCTGTATCTGTCTGTTCTGTATCGTCTGGATTCTGCCCAATCACGTCGTCCCATAACATGCCCGTGCTACGAACGTATCGGGCGAAAAAATATCCTTGGTATTGAAAAGTATGAGGCTATGAACGTTCCGTCACCGAAAAATACCGTCGCGTGCCATGCCATGCACGTACTCTACGTGCATCGGCTAGGCGGTCTAGTTCGCATAGTCTCAAACTTTTTAATAAAGAGAATATAGGCATTACCCACGTTTGATGACCTTTTTAAACCCGTTATAACCGCGTATGATGACCTTTCTAAACCCGTTATAACCGCGTATAATGACCTTTCTCCACCCGTTATAAACGGGTATAATACGCTGCTAATACGTTATAGTTCGTTCGTACGTTCCAGTAATGGACATAGTTGTCTGTGTCATGTTTCTTTCCGTGCCTGAGTACATTCATAGCACGGTCATGGTATGGTACAATGTAGCGGTCAGACTCCTTTAAGATAAAACATATATTATTATCTTTGGCGCGTTTCAAAACTTATCTGGATCATGTGGCCAATCTATTTGAGTACTTACCTTAAGACGAAGTTAGCTATCTACACGCGTCAATAAGATCATGTCAGATTGAGAACATTTCAGATTTCAATTTTCTATGTTCTACTTTAGATAGGCATCGGTGCGTGGGGTAGTAATACTCGCGACTAGAATATTTTCTGAAGACTTTTAATAATGTAGGGTGGTTGGAATTCAGTGGAAAAGGGAGCGGGAAACTTTTGTCAGTTGTGGGACAATTCAAGGTGGGTGAGAACAAAGTTGACCGAAAATCTAGTAAAGATCGTAGATATCTGTTGGATACCGGCACAGGACTGGTCGATGTCGACAATGGCGATGGCTGTAGAAGGCCTTATCCAGGAGTGGATAGTGCCTCTAATTTCATCATAAGTCCAGCTAGATGGGATACAGATTCTGAAACAGTTAATTTTCTTTCCTGCATTAGACTGTAGGTCAGCATTTATTACAATAAAAGTCGTGGTCAAATCAAAACAAATCAAATATTTTTATTTTACATGGCCTACATGGGCACTTATAAATCACCAACAAAAGGTGCTCGGTTCGGGTTGGTCGTTTCCTATGGAGAAGATCCGACAAGAAACTTCATGGTTACTCTTTTAAAATCATTTGGTTTTACAATATTTGAATGTAAACTTAATTATGGGAGGACAGCATAGGCCCGACAATAAGTCGTTGCTTACTACAAAAGGTAGAACAAGAAAAAAAATACAAATTTACAAAGCCCACACATTCCCAAAAAATAGGTAAATGAAAAAGAATTTATCCAAAAGTAAATATAACATTATAGGAACACTAAATTAAGCAACTGACACAAATGTCGTCACAATCAATCAGTCAAGTGCTGTAACTATTCTGGTATTCCATATACACCATAATCTTAATCTATCTAGAATAAATAAAAACTAAAATAAGTTTATTTCAGCTCATTTTGGCTTAAATGCATGTCGAGGAGTCTCCATTTAGGCATAAAAATGCCTGTAGTTGAAGGCTCTGCTCTTCCCTTAAATTATAAACTAACAAATAGGTAACAAAAGAGAGAAAAATTAAAACTAACAGAATATTATTTACGTATATAGTTTTTAATTTACATATTTCTCTGGATCAGATAAAATATGCATGAAATCTAAATATAAGAATCAACAATTTTTTACAAAAAAAAAACCGACTTCAAGGAAATTGTTTAAAAAACTGCAGATACGCTATTTCGTTTACTTGGATGATTTAGTATTTCATATTTATTTATTCCAGCTATTTTGTTTTAAAATCAAAATACTAAACCGATTTTGATGAAATTTCTATGGGACCAATCGGAGCGCATATCCCTTTCATATTAAAAAATCATTCTTCAAATGACTGCCCCAAGAATTTTATGAATCCAATAAAAAATTGCTTCCTCAAGAAAAATCCAACTGTAGGAAAAAATGGTAGGTTTATGAATTACGTAATATTACGAAATCGCTTTTACAATGTGTTTTCGGATACATCTAAAGGAGTTGTTTAGGTTATTGTAACTGTCTTTTTTCTTTATAACTTGATGTGGATGCAGCATAGGTGTTCATCTTGCTACTATTATAAATACGAAAGTTTGTGAGGATGGATAGACGTAAGGATGGATGAATGGATGTTTCTTACTCTTGCACGCAAAAGCTACTGTAAAAATTTTGATGAAATTTGGCACACATTGGATAGTTTATAACCTGGATTAGCACCTAGGACGTTTTATCCTAGTAGTATGATCCCTTGCGTCTATTTAAACCAAGAGCTAGTCCTTAATATACTTATTTTTGCAAGATGGTTATGTCCATCTAAGTTACGATAGCTTGAAGTTACGCCCACCCAAAATATAATAGACCAGAAGGGGTGATTTCTTCAAAACACACGTTCATATAGCATTCGCCTGGTCTTCGTAACACTTGTCGCCATCGGTCCTCACCATGCAGACAAATTCGAGCCTCATCGGAGAAGAATAGGCTACTCCACTTACCCAGTGTCCAAGATAGGAAATTGCTAGCGAACCTCAATCGAGCTATCTCGTGCTCACGGAGTAACTTGGGAGCCCACTAAAAGCCTCCTCCTCACAGTCTATAAGCTAACTTGTGCTCCTCGTACCTCTTTAAGGTTTCTTTTCAGGTATATGTAACTGCATTTGCGTTTCCCCAGCGCGTAAGTCACCAAAAAGCGGTCCTCTCGTGGTTGTGTGCAACATTTTCTTCCAGAACCTTGCCTTCACTGAACGAAACCTGTTTGTTTGTATCGAGTCCAGGTTCTTTGGACGGTTGAACGACTTACGTTTAACCGCTGAGAGACGTAACATTGGCTACAACCCTCTTCCAGCACCGCTGTAATTTTACTAGCTCTTACTTGACGGTATCGGGTCACCGTCGGGTGCATCGAACGTTAACGTGCGTCGCGTAGCTGGCCTTGATGTATCATCGGTCAGTTTTGTCGCCGTCCTCACCGAAGAATGCAGAGCCTGCGTATTGCGCTCCGCGTGCGCCCAGCTGCCCCGCTCCCGTCCCTGTGGCTCCTTGACTCGCCGCCGCTCGGCTGCACGACCCGCTGCCTGTTTCTGCAGCGTCTGCAAAATCTCGGTATGTTCCTGGAGATTTCGCCAGCGAAGTTGCGGGCATAACTGCTCCCGCTGGGAAGCCGGAAAAGGCACCAATTCGGGCAGATGATGGTTTCGTGACGGTGTTGAGGAGGAAGCGCCGTCAACGAACCAACAAGAACCGCTGCGGCAAGGCTCCATCGGAGCCCAACGTGCCTATTCGTGCCGCGAAGCCGAACACTCCGGTGTACATCTCCCGCCTACACTACACCACTACGGTGGAGGACATCGTGAAGTACGTGCGCCAGAAGACCAAATACGTGGCGAGAGTGCAACTGCTTGAGTCGCGCCGCAACGTCAACTTTAAGACGTTCGTGATGCGAATACCAACGTGCTATCTGCACCTCGTCTTGGAAGAGGACTTTTGGCCGCAGGGAGTGGTGTTCCGTCGCTTCCGCGGGCAAGTGCCACTTGAACGCACAATGACATAGTGCGCAAGTGAAGTGGTACTAACATATTTAGCTTTAAGATTTTATTTACTAACACAAATTGTATTTAATAGTATGTATGATAGTCTGTAAGGTATATATCTATGGGCCAAAGTTGCCTGCATATAAATGTATGTTGTTGTTGTATTGCTTTTCTGCCATTACAATAGACACAAATATATCTGTTTTAAGTCACAATAAATCAGAATTATGAGACAAACTTAAATTTTATACTAAAAATAACGAGTAGTTAGTTTTAGTTGCCTGATACCTTTAACCGCAAACCCGCAAAAAGTAAGGAAACAGTCACAAGCTGAAAAAGAAATAAATATAAAAAAAGCTTTGTATTAGGAATAAACCTTTTTTTATACCCAGAGACTTTTAGCGATGGCTATTAAAACCTCGTTATGACTAAAATATTAACAATAATCTTGAAAAATCAAAACCGCCCGTTTTTTTGCCAAAGTTTATTATAAAAAAGAAACTGTTGTAAGACTAGGATGACCGCCATATTTCAAGACAGGCATCAGACAGATCATACAGTGTCAAATGTCAGATCGAATATGATTATTGTGATTATTAGATAAGATTACAAATTATCTTTTAAATCTTAAACGAGACGGAGGTTTTATTTATTTTGATCACGTGGCGCGTAGCGCATTGGTGCCCTTCATATTATTTTATAGGTACATACGTAGGTAAGTAGAGGGCATTCGATAAATAAAGATAAGATACCTCTTTGAAGATGCGATACGATGGATTAAAATATTGAAAGTGAGGTATTGTTTTGCAACGAACCTCTATTTTTATCTATATTTATGACCTTGTACTAAAATGAATGCAAGTATTTTAAAACAACACTCGAAAAGCTTTCAAAGATATAAAGACTATTATTAAAATGAGCCTCAACTGATCGCCGACAGGGCGATTCTCTTCAGAGTTTTTCATAATTAACTTTTCAACCGTTGTGGTTCTTTTAGGTGTCGCCTTGTTTCGCAGACTGAAGTTTCACAGAATTTCGCTTCGTAGAAAATGTTTCACATACTATTTGGTCCTCGTATTTTTATTTCGAATACTATTTACTTGAATGAAACATATTTTACAGAAACACAATTGAAAGAATTTTTATTATCACATTTTTTTATTTAACAAACTTATCAAACAGTAAAATTATTTTTTAATGAATATTGTTTGTTCGATGTATGTTTCCATGGTATTTTATTTCAACGAAATTTTTACCATAAATTAAAATATTGTCTTTAAAAGTCAATATGTTGTGCTACAAAAGTTAGCGAAAGAAACGAATGGCTGCAGAACCGACTCCACGTAGTTTTGTCTGCCCTATCCCTATAGTGTAATTTAAGCCCACGTAGGCGCGGTCGGCTTGCCGGCCAGCAAGCCGAAGCTGCGGTGGTGAGCGTTAATACCGTCTGCGACGATAAGCTCGCGTGGGGCCGCCGGAGCCTCGCAGCGCCGGAGCCGTGATAGAAACCATGCCTGTTGCATGTTGCATGCTCGCTTGCATGCTGCGTGTTGTTTGCATCATGCATGCTGCATGCCTGCTTACACGCTGCAAGTTGCATGTTTGCTTGCATTATGCATGCAACATGCAACAGGCAGGGACACTATTAGTGAGAATAACAAGATTATTTTCCTGCTTTACAAGAATATTACCCGCATTATTTTTGAGAACTGGGTGTTGTAATTTTATAGGAGGGTATTAATTTGATCAAAGGTAGGAATTGAAACATTTGCAAACTGTCATTCGATTAAATGATATTCTTGGTAATAAGGTTTATGTGAAACAAACAATATGTGGAAAAAGAATATTTGATTTTTTATTCTATGATATGAATATTCTAACATAAAACTTTATTTGAAACAAAAATCGATGATTTAAATTTCTTCAAAGTAAGTATTCTGCGTTTTGATTATTCTATGAAATGATAATATGAGAAACAATTTATGTGAAACGAAATTCGATCAAACAATTAGCGATGAAACAACGCACAACCGTTCTTTTAAACCGACTTAAAAAGGAGGACGTTCCCAAGTCGGTTGTATTTCTTTTAATGTTCTTACCTCATAAATAACTCCATCTTTTATGAACCGATTTGAAAAATGCCTTTTTAACCTAAAATGTTAAACTCTCCGATTAGTCCCATGGAAATTTCATTAAAGAGGGCAGTCCGTGCCATCTATAAAATGGGTCCTCGTGAGCCCTCAGAGAAAAACCTGAGAAGTTCCTGCCCTTTCAAACTAAAATTAGCTGAAGTGGTTACCTATTCGGCAGCGTCGAGATTCTCACACGCTTTCTTTTCTTTTTTCTGTTCTTCATAACCCTAAAGCTCCTTCGTATCTTCGGGAACGCTTCGAACATCTTGATCCTCGAGGTAAACCCTGTCGCTCATCATCCTCTCTTCTCCTTCGATTCCCTCCCCACTCCTCAAGTCGGTATGATGGATCTTTTACTGTTCGTGCTGTGCGCCTTTGGAATTCACTTCCACACTCCTTGCGGGATAGCCCTTCGTTACAAGTGTTCAAGAGAGGAATTAGAGAACATTTCCTGTCAACATGATTATTGTATGTATGTAGTATTTTATATGTATGTTGTTGTATTTCTGTATAGTATGTATTACGATTATTATATTGTATGTATTAGTTTAGTTTATAAAATAAGTTGATTTATGTTTCAAAAGTACTGTTGCACAAAGCTGTATCCTCTTTGGCAATACATGAGTACAAACGCTGCAACAGAAATATTGTAAAACCAAATGATTTTAAAAGTGTAACCATGGAGTTTCTTGCCGGTTCTTTTCCATAGAAAACGACCAACCTGACCCAAACACCTTTTTGTCGACGTTTGATAAGTGCCCGTGTAGGCCTACGTAAAATAAAAATATTTTGATTTTGATTTCAAAATCGGTTCAGTATTTTGATTTTAAAACAAATTAGCTGGAATAAATAATATGTATTATTCAAGTAAACGAAATTGCGTATGTGCAGTTTTTGAAACAATTTCCATGAAGACGGTTTTTTAACCGACTCCAAAAAAGGAGGAGGTTCTATCGACTATGGACTATCGACGGTATGTTTTTTTTTTGTGTGTTTGTTACGCGATTACTCCGCCAATTGTGGACCGATTTTCAAAATTATTTTTTTGTTCGAAAGGAGATACTCCTGAAGTGGTCGCGTAGTCACCAAGGCAGGATCTGATGATTGGATCCTGGAGAAAACGAGGGCAACCCTCAAATTTTATGCGCCCACACATCGTTTTACGCAAATGTTATGAAGTAATCTACGTACTTGCGTATGGTAATCATCATCTCATGTAGCTGAGCTGATGATGGAAGGTACAACTCCTTAACAGTAAGGAGTAGGCATCGACTGATTTAGTAAATATATTTTTTTGATGTTTGATAGGGCGTTTACCATTTTGGTCTCGTGATCATCAGGTCACGAGGTGATGAATTAACCATTGACGATAAAAATCTTCAAAAAACGACAGCACATGTCTCGCGTCTCACTGCGATTGTTTGTGTATGCATAGTTTACGCCAGACCATAATATAACATTACACCATTTCGCTTTTAAGGGCGCTTTTAAATTGAAACAATAATACGTAAAGGTGCAATTTATCATTGTAACATCTACAAAATTTTCACGCCTTTGTTCTTCATCGCCATCGTCTTCATCACATGTAAAGCTAGACATCACCGTTTCGAAGGGCACAGCGAATTCAGCGAGGCTTAAGTCTTCTAGTTCGTCTGGGCGTAATATATACCGGTCAAAAATGTTGTTGTAAAGTGATGTACCTATCATCAATGTCGTAATGTCTTCTCGTACAACTTCACCTGTATCATGGGGCTCGCTGCTCATCACTCTCATTTAAAATGTTTCTAGTATTTAGTTTTTTTTCCCTTACGTCGTTACTTTCTTCAAAAAGGCGCTGTCTCATTTGAGCAGCGCGTTTAGTAGTCCCACCCATATTAAACAAAATGAATTTTCTTTCTATTAAAAATTGACAAAGAAAATTCAAAACAATGAATTATGTACTTACAAACTTAAACTATAAAATAAAATTATTAAAAAAAAAAACAAAAACCGACTTCAAAAACCTAATAAACACTAAATACTTACTTAAAAATAATATTAAATTGAATAACTATAATCAAGAATTATTAACCGTACCTAACTTTAATCAAATTAATTAAAGTTAGGTAAGGTTATTAAGGTTAATAATTCTTGATTATAGTTATTCAATTTAATATTATTTTTAAGATTTTTATTAGGTTTTTGAAGTCGGTTTTTGTTTCTTTTTTTAATTGCTGATTCTTGTATTTAGATTACATGCTTATTTTGTTTTTTCTGATCCTGAGAAACATGTAAATTAAAACTAGATTAGTACCTACTTCATATTCTAGATAGTTTACGATTATGGAGTAAATTTTATTCATTTATTTACTGAATTCCTCTCAATTTATTAATGAACAAAAATATCTACTATATACAAGGATTAAGAAACTAAAAAATTAAATAACTAAAATAAGAATAAACTATAAAAGGGCGTCAAAAAGCTTCTCCCCAACGCTGTCAGCTGGTAATGTGCCCAAGAGACTGGCAGCATTGCCACGTTGTATGGCAATACTTAACCTCTGGTCAAAGTAAAAGCCAGTCCTTCGGTCACGTGAAGCGTCAACTAAGCGTTTGGAGATTTCCTTAAAAAGGCTGTGAGCACTCGGACCCCACGGCCCCAGAGTTTCAACCCCAAACGGCTCGAAAATATAGTTACCACAAAGGTTACTATATTTACGCCGCTTGAGGTTCTCCGCTGCCGCAGCGGCCAGGCCAGCACAGCACGATGAGCTTGGAAGATGTGATGGCGCAAGAGTATCGACGCAAGTTGCGTCCCACACTAAAGGCCTACCCATCTTCCAAGGAAACAAAGACATGCCGTCCGGTCTTTTGCCATCGTCGCGTGCCATGCCGTTGGGCTCTAAGACAGCTGGAACGCCGATGGTAACAAGAGCTCGTCGGATAATGTCGTTTATGTTCGCGTGCCGCGCAAAACGGCCCGCACTTCGGCTGCATGATAGGCCGTGGTGTCCGAGGCTGTTGACAGCTTCACCACAGTGACAGCGTTGAGGAGTGCAGCAGGCGGCACCAAGACGTAAGGAAGCAGCGAGGCGGAAGGTCGTGTCGTCGAACAAAGTGCTATGCTATCTATGCTCGACGACGGGAGTGCGTGAAGCCAAAGACCCGACTCCCATTCACCCACAGCAAGCAGTCGCGCACGCTCAGCAGTAGTAGCAGCTGTGTGAAGTAAATTGTCCTGAACTACTCTGCAGAGCGGCTCGTCCCACCGTCTCTGGGAAAATGGATTGTCGGGTTCTTCAGTATTCGGGCAAGCGAGTTTCCAAGCATCGATGGCCTCGGAGAGGCACGGCACATCAAAATCAATCAGTGTGGAAGCCAGGATATTCCTGATTAATTTCTCAGTGCCGTGGACCGAGGATATGAAAGCCGGTAAACTAATACTAGAAATTTTGCGGACGCCGAGTCCTCCCATGCGAATGGGAAGACTTGCTTGTGCCCAAGCTCGGTCGTCCAAAGCCACTTTTAAATGGATGATTAAGTATGTCTGATTATGGAGTATATACAAAACCACGACTTTTATTGTATTATATGCTGACCTGCAGTCTAATGCTGGAAAAAAAATTAACTGTTTCAGAATCTGTAATCAAATCCTATCTAGCTGGACTTATAACGAAAATAGATGCGCTATCCACTCCTGGATAAGGCCTTCTTCAAGCATCGCCATTGTTCCCTACATCGACCAGTCTTGTGCTTACGGTATCCAACAGATATCTACGATCTTCTCAGATTATCGGTCAACCTTTTTCTCACCCACCGCGTACTGACCTACAACTGGGCAAAAGATTCCCGCTCCCTTTTCCACTAAATACTAACCACCCTACATAATAAAAAGTCTTCAGAAAACATTCCAGTCGCAGGTTTTACTACCCCACGCACCGATGCATACCTATATTGTAACATAGAAAATTGAAATCTGTTATGTTCTCAATCTGACATGATCTTATTGACGCGTGTAGATAGCTAACTTCGTCTTAACGTAAGTATAAGTAGGTACTCAATGAGATTGGCCACATGTTCCAGATAAGTTTTGAAACGTGCCAATGATAAGAATATATTCACTCGCAACACTGTACCTTACCATTACCGTGGTATAAATGTATCAGACACGGAAAGAAACTTGACACAGACAACTATGCCCATTAAACGAGAACGTACGAACGAACTAGAACGTATCAGTAGCGTATCATACTCATTTATAACGGATGTAGAACGGGTAATCCCTATATTCTCTTTATTAAAAAGTTTGAGACTCCACTACCGTTTCGACCTATCACCGTCGCGTACCATGCACGGATCGGAAACAATAAATTGACAGTGAGAAAATTATGCCGGTTCCGATGCACGGAGAGTATGTAGAGTACTTTTCATAACCAAGGATATTTTTTCGCCCGAAGCGTTCGTAGCACGGCCATGTTATGGGACGATGTAATGGGCAGAATCCTTAATTCGTCACACTGTATCGAGTAAAACCGGTATGATAACCACATGAGAGGACCTCGTAGCTAAATAATAACACCCCTTTTTGGCTTTATCTTGTCCTACTTTTTGTAGTAAGCAACGATTGATTGTCAGGCCTACACTGTCCTCCCATACTGAATTACTAACGCTGTAACATTCAAATATTGTAAAACCAAATGATTTTAAAACGGTAACCATGGAGGTTCTTGCCGGTTCTTCTCCATAGGCAACGACCAACCCGAACTGTGCACCTTTTGTCGATGTTTTATGAGTGCGGTAGGCCTATGTAAAATAAAATATTTTGATTTTACCTGCATGTGTCGATCTCCAAAGTTAAGTAGTGCTTGGCTATGTTTAAAGACATTCAAATATTTATTCCTATGTTGATCCGAGGATGGGTGGCCATCCATTACATACTGTGTTTCCTCCGTGCTTCGGAAAGCACGTTAAGCCGTTCGTCACGGCTGTCATTTGTGGATCATTGACAGTCGTTATAGGCACAAGCCTGTCAACCAGTCTCACCGAATGGTATCGTATTACCCAGTATTAACTGAGTTGTGGAGGTTAGATAGCAGTCGGATCATTCATTCATTCATTCATTTCGGCCACGCTTGGCAGGCGGGTTGGCGATCGCAGTACGGTTGTTACAATAGCACAGAGAACGCTGCTGCCCATTCTCTGGTAAGTCCCTTAGTCGCCTCTTACGACACCCACGGGAAGATATAGGATGGTGCTATTCTTTACGTCCGACACCATACAGAGCAGTCACTCCATGTAAAATATTAGTATTGAGCTGCATCTGGTAATACTGAAAGTCGAACACAACATTTTTGGGAAAAGGCTAGGCAGACGATGATCTAAAGTGAGTATAGGCTCAATATTGAGAGAGCAGCGGTGGCCCAGTGGTGGCAACGCCGACATACGAGCAGTAAGCCCTGGGTTCGAACCCGGGCGGGCGAATTACTTTGTGTAATTTATTTCATCACCGCTACCCTCAAAAACGGTGAAGTAAAACATCGTGAGGAAACCGGCATGTTCTACGACGATGTTGATGAAGACATGTGACATCTACCAAACCGCACTGGGGTCGCGTGGTGAATTACAGCCCATTCCCTTTCATTGAGAGGAGGCCTGAGTCCCAGCAGTGGGAACATTATAGGCTGATGATAATGATGATTATGATATACTTACTGGTTTCGGCAGCCCTATGACACAATCTAAAGATTCTGCTATTAACTAAGTAGTAGGTACTTAGAAAGCCCTAGGATTGTGCCCTATAAGGTGTAGCACAGAGGGAGATAGGAATCGGTATTTTAAGAGGTTAGAGTGTCTCCTTTTTATGTGCTTGACCTCCGGGGTGGTTTAAGTGATGTGAAAATCGCACACTTTTCGGTTTTATTCCTAAGTATCGGCCGCCTTTTGAAGATTTCGATATTATGAAAAGGTACTTACGAAAACGGTATGATGAAATGATGATGCAAGTTTAAGTATTGTTGATAACTAAAATATGAACCAAGTGTTAATCTTTCGTAGCGACGTTTTTATATATTTCCAAGAGGTCTTTCAACAGTACTGTCACTGCATTTCGGCTTTATGCATTTTAACTTTTATGACTTATGTATATTTTTGACTTTTTAGTCGTTGACGCCAATAGAATATGACTATTTATAAGGTAGCGTAGGTAGGAAGTACTTTTTGATTGATCTTTTAGTAAGTCCTGGCTTCGATTACCAGGTCGAGCAAAGTGGGTATTGGGTTTTCCCATTTCCATTCACAGAAGCAGCAACGAAGTCTTGGTTTGGTCCCAATTGATGGCAATGGACCCTATTACGTGGGATTTGACTTAGCTGGTCATGGTCGGTTTGTCTCTGTGTAATGGGTATCTCTGCCAAACCTTTCGACAATAACAGGCTACGTTTAAAATCAAGAGACCCCCCGAACCTAGCACAACATATCCACGTGAAGCATTCATGTTTAAACGGGTTTTCACCAGTACTTGGGTTGACTTGACGACTTTATCACGACGTTTGAAAAATACACGACAGAATGACTGCGGATATGCGAGCCGGATTTTAGATTCAAGATCGAGATAATCAATCGATAATATTGAAAAGTATGAATGTATTTTTGTGGCTTTAGCACAGAAAATGTTGACGTAGCAAAAATACTGTCTTAAATAGGAATACGCCGGTTTCATATATAATGGACGCTTCTGTAGACAAAAGCCTCCATTTAAATCTGAGGATGGATAGCGCCGCCGCAGCCCACCCAAAAAAAGTAGCGAGATGGTTGAAGGCTGTTTCGAGGCAGCGAAAGGAATAAGTATTAAAAAGAAATCGCCGAAAGCAAAAAGGAAAACGATTTTTTCCGCATTTGCAGTGGACCTGGCATCAGCATGATATCCCTGTTGGTGATGATGATTAAAATAGTATATAGTCAACATGAATAATTGTATGGTATTATCTGTTGTGATCGGTTTGGAGTTTAGTTGGTTAATCGCATTTTAACAGTTTATTTTTTGGTAGGCCCAGAAAAGGTCATTTATGATACCTTTATACGAATTAAGGAACCAGACAAAATTAAACTCTAACAGCGACCATCATCGTGATGGAAAAGTCAGATGTCAGATGTTGGTTGGTTAGTCTAATGGTCCCAAACGTGACTGCTGCTTCTGGGTTCGTTATTCGGATCGGGCAAAGTGTTATTGAGTTTTTCATTAGAAATTGTCCAGTAGCACGGAGTATGGATTTGTGCCCGGTGGCAGTAAGCCACCTATTACATGAGACTTAAACAAAACTGGTGAACTGTTTACATGAGACTTAAACAAAACTGGTGAACTGTACTCACAGTTACAGCAAGGAAGTTGTAAGCCCGTACTGATGGTACCACCGCTGTTTAACCCTTCGGGGAAGTACAAGCGGGACGTTATATATGTATGGGACTGATAATTATAAGCATATGTTAATCCTATAAATACAAATACATAGAAATATTTCAACAGTAAAAAATAAACTACATTTTTCTACACAAGATCAATACCAAAATCCAATAAAATGTATAGAACAGCTGATTATATTTTTAATTGATTAGAATTATTAACTAATTACGTGGTTACCATTTGTGCGTTGGTGTCTCTTCAACCTTGTATAAACAGCGATCACTGACCCGTCTCCATCATCATCTGCTTCGCCTTTTCCCAAACTATCTTGGGGTCAGCTGAGTACCATTATTTTACAAGAAGCGACTGGCTATCTAACCTCCACAACCCAGTAACTGGGTAATACGATACCCCTTAGTAAGACTGACAAGACCTTAATAAGACAGCTGGAACGCCGATGGTAACAAGAGCTCGTCGGATAATGTCGTTTATGTTCGCGTGCCGCGCAAAACGGCCCGCACTTCGGCTGCATGATAGGCCGTGGTGTCCGAGGCTGTTGACAGCTTCACCACAGTGACAGCGTTGAGGAGTGCAGCAGGCGGCACCAAGACGTAAGGAAGCAGCGAGGCGGAAGGTCGTGTCGTCGAACAAAGTGCTATGCTATCTATGCTCGACGACGGGAGTGCGTGAAGCCAAAGACCCGACTCCCATTCACCCACAGCAAGCAGTCGCGCACGCTCAGCAGTAGTAGCAGCTGTGTGAAGTAAATTGTCCTGAACTACTCTGCAGAGCGGCTCGTCCCACCGTCTCTGGGAAAATGGATTGTCGGGTTCTTCAGTATTCGGGCAAGCGAGTTTCCAAGCATCGATGGCCTCGGAGAGGCACGGCACATCAAAATCAATCAGTGTGGAAGCCAGGATATTCCTGATTAATTTCTCAGTGCCGTGGACCGAGGATATGAAAGCCGGTAAACTAATACTAGAAATTTTGCGGACGCCGAGTCCTCCCATGCGAATGGGAAGACTTGCTTGTGCCCAAGCTCGGTCGTCCAAAGCCACTTTTAAATGGATGATTAAGTATGTCTGATTATGGAGTATATACAAAACCACGACTTTTATTGTATTATATGCTGACCTGCAGTCTAATGCTGGAAAAAAAATTAACTGTTTCAGAATCTGTAATCAAATCCTATCTAGCTGGACTTATAACGAAAATAGATGCGCTATCCACTCCTGGATAAGGCCTTCTTCAAGCATCGCCATTGTTCCCTACATCGACCAGTCTTGTGCTTACGGTATCCAACAGATATCTACGATCTTCTCAGATTATCGGTCAACCTTTTTCTCACCCACCGCGTACTGACCTACAACTGGGCAAAAGATTCCCGCTCCCTTTTCCACTAAATACTAACCACCCTACATAATAAAAAGTCTTCAGAAAACATTCCAGTCGCAGGTTTTACTACCCCACGCACCGATGCATACCTATATTGTAACATAGAAAATTGAAATCTGTTATGTTCTCAATCTGACATGATCTTATTGACGCGTGTAGATAGCTAACTTCGTCTTAACGTAAGTATAAGTAGGTACTCAATGAGATTGGCCACATGTTCCAGATAAGTTTTGAAACGTGCCAATGATAAGAATATATTCACTCGCAACACTGTACCTTACCATTACCGTGGTATAAATGTATCAGACACGGAAAGAAACTTGACACAGACAACTATGCCCATTAAACGAGAACGTACGAACGAACTAGAACGTATCAGTAGCGTATCATACTCATTTATAACGGATGTAGAACGGGTAATCCCTATATTCTCTTTATTAAAAAGTTTGAGACTCCACTACCGTTTCGACCTATCACCGTCGCGTACCATGCACGGATCGGAAACAATAAATTGACAGTGAGAAAATTATGCCGGTTCCGATGCACGGAGAGTATGTAGAGTACTTTTCATAACCAAGGATATTTTTTCGCCCGAAGCGTTCGTAGCACGGCCATGTTATGGGACGATGTAATGGGCAGAATCCTTAATTCGTCACACTGTATCGAGTAAAACCGGTATGATAACCACATGAGAGGACCTCGTAGCTAAATAATAACACCCCTTTTTGGCTTTATCTTGTCCTACTTTTTGTAGTAAGCAACGATTGATTGTCAGGCCTACACTGTCCTCCCATACTGAATTACTAACGCTGTAACATTCAAATATTGTAAAACCAAATGATTTTAAAACGGTAACCATGGAGGTTCTTGCCGGTTCTTCTCCATAGGCAACGACCAACCCGAACTGTGCACCTTTTGTCGATGTTTTATGAGTGCGGTAGGCCTATGTAAAATAAAATATTTTGATTTTACCTGCATGTGTCGATCTCCAAAGTTAAGTAGTGCTTGGCTATGTTTAAAGACATTCAAATATTTATTCCTATGTTGATCCGAGGATGGGTGGCCATCCATTACATACTGTGTTTCCTCCGTGCTTCGGAAAGCACGTTAAGCCGTTCGTCACGGCTGTCATTTGTGGATCATTGACAGTCGTTATAGGCACAAGCCTGTCAACCAGTCTCACCGAATGGTATCGTATTACCCAGTATTAACTGAGTTGTGGAGGTTAGATAGCAGTCGGATCATTCATTCATTCATTCATTTCGGCCACGCTTGGCAGGCGGGTTGGCGATCGCAGTACGGTTGTTACAATAGCACAGAGAACGCTGCTGCCCATTCTCTGGTAAGTCCCTTAGTCGCCTCTTACGACACCCACGGGAAGATATAGGATGGTGCTATTCTTTACGTCCGACACCATACAGAGCAGTCACTCCATGTAAAATATTAGTATTGAGCTGCATCTGGTAATACTGAAAGTCGAACACAACATTTTTGGGAAAAGGCTAGGCAGACGATGATCTAAAGTGAGTATAGGCTCAATATTGAGAGAGCAGCGGTGGCCCAGTGGTGGCAACGCCGACATACGAGCAGTAAGCCCTGGGTTCGAACCCGGGCGGGCGAATTACTTTGTGTAATTTATTTCATCACCGCTACCCTCAAAAACGGTGAAGTAAAACATCGTGAGGAAACCGGCATGTTCTACGACGATGTTGATGAAGACATGTGACATCTACCAAACCGCACTGGGGTCGCGTGGTGAATTACAGCCCATTCCCTTTCATTGAGAGGAGGCCTGAGTCCCAGCAGTGGGAACATTATAGGCTGATGATAATGATGATTATGATATACTTACTGGTTTCGGCAGCCCTATGACACAATCTAAAGATTCTGCTATTAACTAAGTAGTAGGTACTTAGAAAGCCCTAGGATTGTGCCCTATAAGGTGTAGCACAGAGGGAGATAGGAATCGGTATTTTAAGAGGTTAGAGTGTCTCCTTTTTATGTGCTTGACCTCCGGGGTGGTTTAAGTGATGTGAAAATCGCACACTTTTCGGTTTTATTCCTAAGTATCGGCCGCCTTTTGAAGATTTCGATATTATGAAAAGGTACTTACGAAAACGGTATGATGAAATGATGATGCAAGTTTAAGTATTGTTGATAACTAAAATATGAACCAAGTGTTAATCTTTCGTAGCGACGTTTTTATATATTTCCAAGAGGTCTTTCAACAGTACTGTCACTGCATTTCGGCTTTATGCATTTTAACTTTTATGACTTATGTATATTTTTGACTTTTTAGTCGTTGACGCCAATAGAATATGACTATTTATAAGGTAGCGTAGGTAGGAAGTACTTTTTGATTGATCTTTTAGTAAGTCCTGGCTTCGATTACCAGGTCGAGCAAAGTGGGTATTGGGTTTTCCCATTTCCATTCACAGAAGCAGCAACGAAGTCTTGGTTTGGTCCCAATTGATGGCAATGGACCCTATTACGTGGGATTTGACTTAGCTGGTCATGGTCGGTTTGTCTCTGTGTAATGGGTATCTCTGCCAAACCTTTCGACAATAACAGGCTACGTTTAAAATCAAGAGACCCCCCGAACCTAGCACAACATATCCACGTGAAGCATTCATGTTTAAACGGGTTTTCACCAGTACTTGGGTTGACTTGACGACTTTATCACGACGTTTGAAAAATACACGACAGAATGACTGCGGATATGCGAGCCGGATTTTAGATTCAAGATCGAGATAATCAATCGATAATATTGAAAAGTATGAATGTATTTTTGTGGCTTTAGCACAGAAAATGTTGACGTAGCAAAAATACTGTCTTAAATAGGAATACGCCGGTTTCATATATAATGGACGCTTCTGTAGACAAAAGCCTCCATTTAAATCTGAGGATGGATAGCGCCGCCGCAGCCCACCCAAAAAAAGTAGCGAGATGGTTGAAGGCTGTTTCGAGGCAGCGAAAGGAATAAGTATTAAAAAGAAATCGCCGAAAGCAAAAAGGAAAACGATTTTTTCCGCATTTGCAGTGGACCTGGCATCAGCATGATATCCCTGTTGGTGATGATGATTAAAATAGTATATAGTCAACATGAATAATTGTATGGTATTATCTGTTGTGATCGGTTTGGAGTTTAGTTGGTTAATCGCATTTTAACAGTTTATTTTTTGGTAGGCCCAGAAAAGGTCATTTATGATACCTTTATACGAATTAAGGAACCAGACAAAATTAAACTCTAACAGCGACCATCATCGTGATGGAAAAGTCAGATGTCAGATGTTGGTTGGTTAGTCTAATGGTCCCAAACGTGACTGCTGCTTCTGGGTTCGTTATTCGGATCGGGCAAAGTGTTATTGAGTTTTTCATTAGAAATTGTCCAGTAGCACGGAGTATGGATTTGTGCCCGGTGGCAGTAAGCCACCTATTACATGAGACTTAAACAAAACTGGTGAACTGTTTACATGAGACTTAAACAAAACTGGTGAACTGTACTCACAGTTACAGCAAGGAAGTTGTAAGCCCGTACTGATGGTACCACCGCTGTTTAACCCTACGGGGAAGTACAAGCGGGACGTTATATATGTATGGGACTGATAATTATAAGCATATGTTAATCCTATAAATACAAATACATAGAAATATTTCAACAGTAAAAAATAAACTACATTTTTCTACACAAGATCAATACCAAAATCCAATAAAATGTATAGAACAGCTGATTATATTTTTAATTGATTAGAATTATTAACTAATTACGTGGTTACCATTTGTGCGTTGGTGTCTCTTCAACCTTGTATAAACAGCGATCACTGACCCGTCTCCATCATCATCTGCTTCGCCTTTTCCCAAACTATCTTGGGGTCAGCTGAGTACCATTATTTTACAAGAAGCGACTGGCTATCTAACCTCCACAACCCAGTAACTGGGTAATACGATACCCCTTAGTAAGACTGTATGTCTGACTTTTGGCTTCTGACTACTTGTAACGACTGTCAAAGATCTACAAATGACAGCCGGGACCAACGGCTTAACGTGCTTTTCGAGTTAGGAAACTCGGTATGTAATTATGGTCACCCATCCACGGACCAACCTTGGCAAGCACGGCTTAACCTTAAAGATCGACCCGTGCGGCTCTTATTATTTAGCCACGAGCTCCTCACTGATCACTGACCCGTCTATCTCAAGTTATTTTATTTATTCAGCAAATATAGATTATGATCTCATTACTTAAAAATTAATCAGAGCTAAGTGTAATCAACTCTCCATAAAGAAAACATTGTGTTTTCTTTGAATTCATTATTTTATTTTCTCTTCCGGATGGTTTCGTGGGAATTTTCACCGAGTGCATGTCATGAATTCTTTTGTCATTAGAATTTTCAACCGGAGATATCGCGTGTTTTATTCACATGAACTCTCCGTATTACCAAAACACACTTCCATCGTCTATTATTACTTCCGAAAGCGTAAATCCATTTTATAACATCACCATGAAATATTAGATGATTTACCAAGATGATAGCTGATTTATTTAATTCAATACAACTATCTCAATGTTATTATACAACAGACTATTTCACGACTATTTAACTTGCATTTGAAAATTTGGAAAATATCGCAATATATGGACTCGTATCACACAACAATATTTTCACTGGCACATTTATGTTTTTAAATTTCTTGTTCTATTTAACTAGCTGTTCGCAGTACCAAATCCTATCAACGTCTTAATCTATCTATCGATCTGTAGCTATCAAATCATAATTTATAGGTATTGAAACTGATATCGTTAGCCTGCGTCATCCCACTGCTGGGCAAAGGCCTCTCCTTATGACTTCCAATCGTTCCGATCTAGGGCCAATGTGTGGTCGCTGTTCTTGTCCAGCTCGTCCATTTTCTAAGAGTTCTTACGCGGAGCCTTCCGGCTGTGTCAGGGCTCCAGAAAGTGGTTATTTTGGCCCACAGCTCATTAGGCCCACAGCTCATTAGGCATGCAATAGACATGGCTAGTTTAGTCCCACTTCAGCTTAGCGGCTTTTTGATCAACGTAAGTTTGTTTTGAAGCGCATGCACAGTCGATCAGTTTGACACCTAGCATTCTGCGCTCCATTGCATTTGGGCAGACCTTGAGTTTGGAAATTTGAATGTTTCCATGATTTTTCGCTTTAGTGACAAAGGAAGATTTACTTTCATAAGATGCTTCATTAACCAGTAGGTCTTTCAGGGATTTTCGGTTCGTCTTGTGACTTCCTTGTCTTTTCTGGGCTTCAAAGATATTAATTGTCCCAAGTAGATGTATTCATGGACATATTGCAATTTATAGGTAAGTATAAGATATATTAGGCACGTATTGGTTTGGAAGACCAATGAAAACAGCTTACAATCGATTAAAGGAATTCTATCCTTTAGTCATCATCTGCTTTTGCCAAATAATGTTGGGGTCGGCTTCCAGTCTAACGGATGCAGCATTTTACATGGAGCGACTTCCTATCTGACCTCACAACCCAGTTAGTGCTTAGTTATACGATACCCGTTGATAAGACTGGTCGTCAGACTTTCGGGCCACTGTCTACCTGAAACGACTGTCAAAGGTCGACAAATGACTGCCGGGATCAACGGCTTAACGTGGTTTCCGAGGTACGGAGGAAACTCGGTATGTAGATGGGTCACCTATCCACGGAACAACCTAGGCATGTACGGCTTAACCTAAAGATCGATCCTAGCGGTTGTTATTTAGGCACGTGCCTTAAGTGTCATAGATAAAAAAGATCCCCCGTAAGAACCCTAAGATCAGGTGCATGGAGGTAGCATAACATAAGATAACGTCAATCATATCGATAGTGTCGTGCCTAAGCCACAATGAAAATATTATTATAATAGCTTTGCTACAGCGTTAGTGTCAGTACTATTTCAAGTTCCGAACGGTACACGTTACACTCGCTCATGGAATAAAACAAAAACGTGTTCCAATTTTAAATAAATTATTGGTAAGTTTTTCTTTTTATTTTATATTTAAATTATGTATGACAAGTGGAACAGAAAAATTCATTTAAACGCATATAGTGTGTAAACTTGAACCTATTTGATAATATTTTGTTTTTAAAAATTGAATTTCTTATTTTTATGATTACTTAAAGTGCGGACAATATCTGGAGTGACCCTAGATGAGATCCTAATTATTTGTTTGAGAGAGTGTTGTTTTTACTACAACGAATTTATAACATAAAGCCGGTTACTGAATTAAGAATTTGATGTTGAGAACCTGTCAAACTCCATTTTAGCAGTATTCTTTGGCATACTTAAGACAGAAACCGATTGTTAGTGCAGCCTGTGTTACGTTATATGTTGAGTACTATGGCTATTTTTTTGGTAATGTAATGTATTTATGGAATCAGAGCATTTTAGCTGATATTTGTTCATTTTACAATTTTTTTAAACACGAAATGTCAGATCGCCAACGTTTTTGGCAGTCATCATCATCATCATCATTTCAGCCGAAAGACGTCCACTGCTGGACATAGGCCTCCCCCAAGTGTACATACCATAATCATAATATGGTCTTGCCATAATCGCCACGCTTGGCAGGCGGGTTGGCGATCGCAGTACGCTTGTTACAAAAGCACAGAGATCGCTGCTGCCCATTCTCTGGAAAGTCCCTTAGTCGCCTCTTACGACACCCACGGGAAGATATGGGATGGTGCTATGCTTAACGTCCGACACCATATAGAACAGTTTTTGTCAGTATTATTTAAAAAAAGAATAAATTATATTTATAATAAATTAAGAATATAGCTTTTGTAAAATAAAATTAACAATTTGTGAGTTTATAAAATTGATATCTTAATAGATATTTACTATTGGCATATTGCATGTTAAAATACAAGGTGATAATAAAAAAAGGAAAGAAATTTGGTGATAAAATTATGATGATGGTAAGAGGTATTAAAACAGAATATAACAATTTAATTCAATCGCCATGGATCATAAAATTTAACAATCAGCAACATATCTTAAACAACAATCTCACAGCTATTTAAAAGACATTATTATTACTAGTTAATCAAATAATAATACACAGGTTGTTTACAAAAAAAGGAATACTTTGTAACATAACATCGCGCTTGTAATCCCCGAAGGGTTAGGCAGAGGTTTACATTGTACACCCACATTTCGCCAGTTATGTTTAAGTCCCATGTAATAGGGAGCGAGCCTATTGCTATCAACTGGGCGCAAATGCAGAATCCGAGGCTGCTACCGAGAAATTTGTGATGAAAAATTCAAAAATACTTTGCCCGACCCGCATCAAACTTTAGTAATTTTTCCTCTATACTTAGGGTTCTTTTTTTGGAACTAGGCAGCTTGAAAGAAGGATGAGATGACGATTGAGAGATAGTCATGACGAACAAGAAGACATGCTGCGCCAACCCCAAATAAATTGGGATAAACGGCAGGTGCATGATGATACGAAAGATCAAATAATCATCAGTATTTTATTAAAAGATATCCTTGATGAATGCAATAGAACAATTCGACACATGCTATAAAATTGTAATCATAACGTGTCAAAGTTTATAAACTTATACTTACAAAACAACTCATTGTTCCTAATCCTTTTATTAGAAACAATGAACTAATAGGTACATATTTAATTATGTATTTGATTTTAACATATGCCTAGGCACCTGCCTATTATTAAATACAAGGGATTTTTTATACAATATTTTTATCTCCAACCTGTGTTGATTATATGGTGACGAATTGGGACTTAGCATCTGCAATTTGAAGTTTAACAATTACTGTTAATGGTGCTTCAATTAGTATTGCAGATGCCTAGTGACATTGTGTTGACATTTGAAATTGTGTTGACATTTGACAGTGTGTTGACATTTGACAACGTTTTTAAGACGCCGTTCATATGGCCCTATCTTGTTCGATATTTGGTGGTACCTAATTTGGAATCACGATTCGCAATCCCACTGTTCATGCGATTAGAAACAAAATGCAATATAATTATAGATCATGGCACAGATCACGTGGTTAAATAATAACAGCCGCTCGAATCAATGTTCAGGTCAAGCCATACTTGCCTAGGTTGTTCTAAGGATGGGTTATCCATTACATACTGAGTTTCTGTCGTGCCTCGGTAAGCACGTGAAGCCGTTGGTCCCGGCTGTCAATTGTAGATCTTTGACAGTCGTTACATGTATACAGAGGCCCGAAACTTTGAAAACCAGTCTTAGCAAGGGGTATGGTATTACTCAGTAATAATTAGGCAGATAGGCAGTCATCATCATCATCATCATCAGCCTTTAATGTGCCCACTGCTGGGACACAGGCCTCGTCTCTAGAGGGAATGGGCTGTAATCCACCACGCGGATCCAGTACTGGTTGACAGGCAGTCGTTCCGTGTAAAATACTGAAATTCAGCCGCATCCAGTTAGACTGGAAGCTAACCTCAACATAGTTGGAAAAAGGCTAGGCATCGCTTGTGAATAGGTCCTAAACCTTCGAGGGAAATGGGTGCGATGCTCTGTCTCACGCTCATAAATAATGAACAAAATGTTCAAAGTAACATTGAAAAATTTAAGGAAATGATAAGATACTTGCTTGCTAGGTGCTCCTTTAGTAAATATTTATTTAAAGCAATACTTAAACTTTACTACCTAGGTAATCATTGTCTAAATATTGTTTGTGGGTTTATAAACAAATATTGTGTACCTGGCACATTATGCGGCTACGAAATCCTCCTGGTTTACTTTTTATGGCTTCTGAGTATGAGAGGTCTTAGATTCGATTCCCAAGTCGAGCACAGCTGTGCTGTCATGTGTTCAGCAACTGTCGGCTTCTGGATTTGTGCCCGGTTGAAGGCAATTGGGTCCCCCTATATCTTTCGACAACAAAACACGTTTGTGGAATTTACAATACAGATAACGTGTGAAATGTTAGAGTTCTATAGAAACACCTCTGCTTAATTCTTCGAGGATTACAGTCATGGCGTTTTGTTAAAATTTTCATAGAATATTTTTCTCTTGTAAGAATTGTTTCGTGTTATCAATTCCATGTATACATATTAGTGTAAACATATTCCGTGTATACACTCATGTCTGGAATGTTTTAATTCAATAGAAAGAGCATTTCTTTACTTCAAATACACACAACAATATCTACCTTGTTTGTATACTTAGTCATATTGGGGAGCAGTGGTGGTCCAGCGCTAACGGCCCCGACTTTGACGATAAGGTCTTTTTTATTGGAACAAACCCGCCACACCGTTGCCGAATTCCTCAAACTCCTGAAAGCCAGAATCAACAGTGCGATTACCAGAAAAGCGCCAAGACAAACGAATCTCGACCCAGAGAAAAAAATTTACTGTCTTGGATCCCGCCCCGAAATTAATCAGAAAATAATGGCGGAGGAGTAGGAAAAACATAATTTACACGCAACACACAACGGTACTTTTAAAACTGGGATAAGCCTAAGATACTGCCAAACCTAGCCTAGACAAGCATCAACAAAATCCTGACCACAAGCGCTTTGAAACGGCTATTATTACTGTCAGCCTACTGCTGGGCAAAGGACTCTCCCTATGACTTCCAGTTCTTTCGATCCTGGTCAAATACGGGGTACTGCTCGCTGGTTTTGTCCAGCTCGTCTCACCGTCTTCTACGAGGTCTGCCGCGTCATCTAAGGGAAATATTGTGAAGGGACCTCTAAAAGATGACCACCAACCCGCACCGGGCCCGCGTGGTTTTAGGGTTCACTAATTCCTCTCAGCATTTGTTCCAGCAGGGCTGAATATGCTTATGTATTTTTCTTTAATCATCGCTTCACTTCCTGATTGATTGTTCTTAGCTCTCAGGGTATTTAGTTATTGATTCAAAATTGAGAACCGTGTTCCCAATTTATTATTGTTTGATCTCACGAAGTAGTAAACTCAGATTTTACAATGACTTACATTGTCCGGTCAGGTCACGCTTGTTTATCTTGATTTAGGTACCTTGTGGAAGGTTTTTTGTTCTGAACCATACATGGGAATCTAGTAGGTACTAGGAGATATGGGGGTTTAAAGTTACAATTTTTTCATACGTGTTTTTTAATGCAAGTTTTTATTGTTATAATTAATTTACTTTAAATACCTCCATGACTCCGTACTATTCAATGCATATTCACAGCACAATGTTTTAATTGGACTTTGAGTTCAACAGTCCAGTTTATTTCATCAACGCTGCTCTCAAAAACGGTGAAGGAAAACATCGTGAGGAAATCGGAATGTCTTAGAACTGTTACAAAAAATTCGTAGACATGTGACATCTACCAACCCGCATTGGGCCCACGTGGAATGGTGGTTTTCTCACGACGTTTTTCTTCACCTGTTTGAAATGTTGTCACTATTTAAGCATATGCTGTGGCTAATTTCCCGTACCTAAGTGTGAGGTGTACTAATGATACTACCATTACTCTGGCATAACGCTTATTTTCACTTTAGTAATGTTTCAAATACAAGCAAGTACAAAACACCACTTCCATGTAGTATTTAAAATTCAATTTGCCAGTTAGTGGAGTGCTCTCGAGTCCTAGTTATTGTTAGTACAGTTGCAAAGCTAGTGTCCAAATCTACAGCCCACTCCCTCTCATTGAGAGGAGGCCTGTGTTCCAGCAGTGGGAACATTATAGGCTGATGTTGATGACTTTGAGTCCTAACTCCTGCCGTAAAAACGTGATTGTTAACTAACAAAAAAAGTCGTTTTCCAGTAATAATATTTGCGTATAGTTACCTAATTTGTTGTAGAGAATGTTTCGTGAAGAGCCCGTTTAAACTTGTGGTCTGTTGGCTTAACATATTCAACAAATATTTTTCTGTCATAGATACCTATCTACCGTCAAATATCAATTGTTGGATATATTATATGTTGACGTATTAACACAGTCGTTTTCAAATATTTGCTTCGCGCAAATTGACACGCATTATTTCACGGTATTTTATATACACGTGTTTTAGTTTCCATGGAACTCTTGTCGTATGTAAAGATGATTTTACTCTAACACACATTTTAACTGACAATAAGTGATACCTTAATAAATGCCTAATAATTTTACACTGTTCAATTTTGAACTTTTAGTAGGGAGCTGAGAGTTGAAAATTGAACATTCTTGAGTTAGCTATTCATTGCGGTTTCTTCTACTGATAGATAAAACGGGCAAAACACTTACAACAATCTATACATCTAAACAAATAAATAAAATTGAAGTGTCTGTTTGTAATATTAAAATAACCGCTTTTTACTACATGCAAACGAATGAATATACGGTACATATATACCAAATAACATTTTTTTACAATTTTTGTCTGTCTGTCTGTCTGTTTGTTCAGGCTAATCTCTGGAACGGCTGGACCGATTTTGACGGGACTTTCACTGGCAGATAGCTGAAGTAATAAGGAGTAACCAAGGCTACTTTTATTTCAGAAAAATTCTAATATTAGTATAAAAAAAAACTATTTTTTTTGTTGTTAAATTCCACGCGGACGAAGTCGCGGGCACAGCTAGTCATAAATAAATTGTTTATTGTGAGCTACTTTGTCAGTACTTAGTAGTAGTCATTACAAACAACGTTTTCGTGATCTTTCCTTGCTCAGATTTTATTATTATCTTCCTTACATTTTACCGATTCAGTCACGTTTTAATTTTCTGTATGTAATTGGCAATATTTTTCTTTTAATGTGACTGTAGAGTCACAGGCAATGAAATGTACCTTTAGAATTAATTAATTATTAGTGTCTCCGCAATATAAAACAGTAAAATAAAACGAAATCTTATCGAATTTTTTACGTAAACACGACAAAATCAGTAGGTATCGAATCGAATGATAGGAGTGTTGATTATTTTGGGTGATTGTGCTACTAACAAAGTGCCTAACTAGGGACATATGGGTATTAAAACAAAGCTTATATAGTCTAGTTTAATTATAAATAGGTTTTATTGACACAAACTACAATTCTTGTTGGAAAAACTTAACATTCTTATTGGAGAAACTGACATACAACACATATTCTCAAGTTCTCATTTTTTTCTAAGTACTTATATTTAGTTGTTGTAATTCGTTTTAACATATAAAGATTCTGTATACTTTCAGCTATACACACGTATTTTTTGTTTTGGTGTAGCTGCAGTAGTTTACGAGAAAAAAAGCTTTAAATGGAAAGTGGCACGGGGCGCTCGCGCGGCAAAAATGTGAGCGGGAGCGGGGGCGGGAGCATGTGTCACGTGACACATTTGTGGGGGAGTTTAAGCGGTTAGATAGACGTCTACGACTTTATTTAGAACATAATTTCATAACTAGATAGATAGAATACTATTTATTATGAACACAAAACAAAACACCATAATTATTTCAAACAACGTTGCAGATTATACGGTATCTAAATCGATTTATGTTCATCTGAATACACAAAATTTAATGTTAATAATGTTTGTGCACCCTAATCTCCTAAACCACCCAACCGATTTCAATTAAATATTTTGATTTCAGCTTGAAAAACAGGATAGTTTTGGGCCCGAAATGGGCGATTATTAATATTAAAAACATTTTGGTCTCAAGGTACATCATTTCATCATTCCCTTGCCCCTATCCCAATTAATTGGGGGTCGGCGCAGAATATTTTCTTCTTTCATACTTGTCTATTACTTATCAGCTCATCAGACACCACCTTCCCAAGGTACACGAGATATACTCAATATATCCCGGTCCTTCGTTTATCTTTGTCATGAAAAGTGTCGAGTATCAGACCCCTGCGTTCCTTAGGGAAATTGGATCTTAGCAATAAGTTATAGAGCATAGTCTTCTAGAGTAAAACTTTGTTGATAATTACGCTTTTCTGGTTATTGTTCGAGAAATTCTTACTGCGTGTGCAATGTTTAGTAGTCATTGCACGACGGGATTATAATAATAAAAGATGGTAATGCTCGTTTGTTTTGTATCAAACCACGTGTAGGATTTCTTCTCATATGTACAACAATGGAACTAATGGAGTTTTAAAAGAATACGAGGCCAGCTTATACTGGTTTCGTTACTAGAAACGTGCGGTCAACTGTCGTTACTACAACATTTTATTCGGTAAATGTAGAATAACGTCCATTTTGGACTTAGGTCATCATGTCGCCCAAGTTTTATACCTACCCTTTTTCACCAAAACTAAATGACATGAAAAATGCCTCAATATTTTTTAACTGTTAAAATTTCAACCCTAATGCAATGAACCAAGCGTTGGAATCCCAACGGAACAAATTGTTATACAAAAAAATACAATACAATACGTTGTCAAAGAAATGTACTGTTTCAAATCAAGAAACAATATTTGTCAAAAACGCAGCATTTTAATAAAATCTTATTTCTTGAATATTTATGAACTGGTATTTTTTTAGAATGTCGTGTTGATAACTAATTAAACGATCGCATTCCTTTTAGATTTTATTTTTGGTAGCTAGTGGTTTGTTTTAACATGGTTCATTAGCCTCGCAGGCACTTGCCTAGAGGTGCGATGTTACAGAGGGGGGCGCGCTCGGAATTTTTAAATAAAGAAAAAAATTGCCTAACATAAAATAAATTGTGTCAGTGAGCATGCACATACCACTCACACAATATTAACGATCATGAGCGCCTCTGGTCTACAAACCTACACATTTTCTTTGAACTAACGCGCTTTTCTAACATGGCCAAGGCAGGGTCTTAACAATTTTTCGAGCTCGCTTCGCTCGCTCTTGCAACTTACTTTCTCTTGAATCTTGTCTTGATGTGTAAGTCAACCAAGTAACTTCTATACCAATAAGGGTCAAAACAATTCTATTATATCCTAGGTAGGGTGTTAAATTTTCGAGCTCGCTCTTAGATATTATCTCCCTAATTCAATTAAGTAACATCTATTTCTATTTTTTTTAGTTTCTAGACTTGAAAAGTCTAACCAAACCGAGGTACTAACATTTTTGAGGTGGCTATTGCATTTAAGTTTCTTAGAAGAACTTCCGCGCCAACCGTAAATAGAAATTAAAAATATAGTCATCAATGTCACTACTACAAGTAAGTATTCATAGTATGGTACGGGCGCTAAAGGGGCGCCGATGAGGTCTTGCCTAGGGTGCTCTCGACACTTAATCCGCCTCTGATTAGCCTATTAATTGATTCGAATTCTCGTAAATTACTTTAATTATCACATTATGTAAATGGAAACAGAACCAGTTTTTTGTTTTTAATCCAGGCTCCATTTTTTTTGCAGAAAAACCGTGCATAATAATAAAAGGAATGTGATTTATTTAATGTTTAAGTAGTTAGCCTTGTGAAGATGATTACGAACTCGAACACTGCCGAGGAAAAACTGGAATAATCTTAATTATCCCAGTTTTTCCCCAAGTTTACATAAATCGCTGGAGTTCTGCTCGACTCGTCACTGTACCGATTCGTTTCCATTTTTTTTTTCATATAAGATGTCCCGTTTCGTCATCCTAAGAAATTAATTTTATTTAATATCGATGTTTCCGACTCGTCATCAGTATAAATTTGCGTCTCAAAAAATATAGTTAGTAAAAAAAACATTGCATGTCTTTTGAATCAATTTATTTACAACACAAAAAAGATCAAAACATAATATCTTCAATATAAATATATAATATTGAAGATATTACGATAGTATGTAAAAAGAAGCTTTCGTTGGTAAGCGTCAGTACAGCACACGTCTCATGCCTGTAAAGTACTAGGGTGTCATAAATAACACCAAACAAAACCGATTTCTGCTTTTGCGTTCGGTTGTTTTAAGTTTTTTACCAGATTTTTTTTTTAGCTGAATTTTTTTTTTTAATTACTTATGTACATTATTTACAAACTGCAAATAGATATAAAATAAAAATAAAATATGTACAAGTATCAAAATTACAGGGCGTCAAAAAATTACCAGAATGATTAAAATATCATCTTGCATTTATGCAAGCCTAGTAGGTTTTGTAAAGTTAAACTATTCATAAAAAACGGTATAAAAAGAATAGGAGCCATCAATTTTGGTAGTGTCGTTGTTGAGAATGATACTTGCAAAACCATGCTTCTTTCGTACCTACGAACTTATATCCATACTAATCCATACTAATTATTATAAATGCGAAAGTCACTCTGTTTGTTTGTTACCTTTTCACGACTAAACGGCTGATCGGATCTTAATAAAATTTGGCAAGAAGATAGATTTCAACCTGAGGAAGGACATAGGCTATATATAATCACGCTACGACCAATAGGAGCGGAGCAGCAATTAAAAATGTTGCGAAAACGGGGAAAATGTGACGCAGACGAAGTTGCGCGGGACAGCTAGTGTACAATAAAAATGAATGAATTGAATTTTTTTGTTTTTCTATGACGAGTAGGAAGAGTGACGGTTCTTTAGTAAAATGATTCCGCACAGACGGGGCCCGTGGGATCAATCGACCTAGTCGATGTTTGAATTTGTCAATTATTGATCCCGCTGTCTAATTTTGTTGTTTGTATAGTCTTAAAAATCCAACATACTCCTAACTTAGAGTTGCTAGTTGTATCCTAGTACTAGTGAACCGAAAACCGTCTTAATTCACTTCCTATTTAGTTCACCTGAGACAGAGCACGGGTCATTTCTTTAACTCGCTCAATTATTTTTTTGACACTGAAAGTGTTCATTGCTTGAGTAATATCTTTGCGTGACTGCAACACTTCCTAGAATTACTGCTTCCTTAGTAATGAGGGCCATGACCTTATGTGAAACCAGATGAGTTTTATGATTTGTGGTTAAAAACAAATGTGTTTAGCAAAATAACTCTTTAGTTAACTAAATTAGTCAACGATTTTCACAATGGTGAATAGATAATTTGTAGTATGTAGCAGTTGCTATGAAACATTGAACTTGAAAACGGTGAAACGGTTTTAGGATTACGTGGCTGGTATTTTACGGTCTTTGTTATGTGATTCTTGTCACAACTTTCATAGAAAAAAAATGGAAAATTTTCGATTGCATTATGAGTAAATAGGAATTATGAATGTACTTAAAAGATAATATTTAATTAACCATATAATTTTTAAATTATATAAAGTAGGTACACAGTGAGATTCCTTATAATTATTATCCTTTATTTGTTGTCAGTTACACAAAACTTACAGCTTGTGGTTTAAAAAACACCCAAGGTTAACTTTCTTGAGGAAAAAAATATTTTTAAACAGGTTTTCTTTTCCATGTACAAAATACGGAACAATCTTTGATATTATTTACCATTCCAAAAAACCGCGCAGCCTATTAAATACTAGCTACTATTTGACCCACGCAACTTCGTCTGCTTCACATTTTTCATTGGCATCAATGAAAAATGTGACGTGTGTGTGTGTGTGTGTGTGTGTGTCAACACCACGCTACGACCAAGAGGAGCGGAGCATTCCGCTCTTCTTGGTCGTAGCGTGGTGTTGTATAGCCTATAGGCTTCCTCAATAAATGGACTATCCAACACAATTTTTCTCAATTCGTACTAGTAGTTCCCGAGATTAGCGCGTTGAACCAAACAAACAAACATAGATAATAGATTTTCCAAAAAGGTTATAGATATTCCTACCTCTATTACTTAGTACGTACGGAACACAGCTCAGTTAATTCCCGTTCGCACTAGCCAAACGAAGATTCTGTGAAGCGACCTTGCTACCGTAGTCCGGTAGCGTCACCGCAATGAAAACATCGTACCCAGACGCCGTCATACTTTTTCCTGATTAGCCTTTGAGCCAAATAGTCGCGTCCCGGCCGTGCGCAAGAGTTCATCAAACAAATGAACTAAGTCGAACAGTGCTGTGCTAATGTTTGTTATGTTCATTTAAGTTTTATTTTTTTGTTAAAGGTAAAACTTCAAAATGTTGACGGGATGGCGATTAGTTCTGTCGAAATGTAAGTACATATTTGATTCGTTTCAAAATGTTTTCTTTTTAATATATTAATTCGTGTTTTTTTTTTTAAGTCATGTTAATTAATTGTTATTATTTAATATAACTGTTTATATGAATGTAAACATTTAATTTTGAATGAAAATTTAGTGCCTATTAATAATTTGAATGACCATACTTAATGTCAATTACAATAAATTAGAACTCACTTTGAATAATTTACAAAATATCTGGAAGTACGTAATTATTATTATACCTATGTTTATCATACCTGCTTTTTTATCAGCCTGTTCTGCGGGCAAAGTCCTCCCCATAGCTTAATTGAGTTTTATTTGCTTTCTACATTATTCTAATAACAATAACTTTACTTGTGTATAACAAAAAAACACCAAGTAACTAGCACATTTTATAAAACCTATGTGAAAAGAAAGCGGTTTCCAGTGTGTATGTCTTTAATAGGTTATTTAGAGGAAAACGTTTCTTCCTGCTTATATAAATGAGAACACAGAAACTGTACAACTGACTGCCCAGCATAAGGTCCCGGGTTCAATTCCCAGGTCGGGCAAAGTGTTATTTGGTTTTTCCATCAGGAATTTCTCAGTAGCAGCCACGGAGTCTAGATTTATGCCCAGTTGTTGGCAATTGGCCCGCCCCCTATTACATGGGACTTAAAAATAACTGGCGAAATATGGGTGTACTATATTCCGTTAACCTCTGCCTAACCCTTCCGGAATTAAAGGCACGATTTTTTGTTTTATTAAGACCCAGCAACACTAAATCCTTGTACATTTTCTTGATCCTCGTGGTTTATTTCAAAAAGGCCCATGATATGACAGCCAATTCTATTGAATTCAATTGAACGAACATGCTATTGAATTCAATCCAAGGTTAGGTTGCATTGAAATCGATGAATCTAACTAACTCATTATTTCTTTACAGTATTCATAATACCGCAGAGATATGTCTTGGCGATCATGGCCTTGCTGGCCGTGGCCAATGCGTATACTATGCGAGTCTGCTTGAACCTGGCCATCACTCAGATGGTGAGGAAGCCACACACAGTATCTACTGAAGATAACTACGACCCCCTCATATGCAAAGAACGGTACGGTGACGTAGGGAACACTTCTGAAATCAGAGGCTTCTATGCTGCTAAAGCTGATGAGGTGAGTGCGACATATTTGCATTTTTGTGAAACATAATATTATCAATAATCAAGTTATGCAGTGACTAGAGAATGTGTTCGTTCAATCTTATTTTATATTATAAAGAAGAAAAATTAGTTTGTAAGTTTGTATACAGGCTGTAACGGAAAGGGTATACATACTTAAGGGTGTGCTACAGAACATCAAGCTGAACATGTTTCTCCATCGGACAAACATCGTAATAGCGAAAAAATATCAGCTACCCCATACATTTGGGTCGAATAATTATTGAATTTTTTATGGGCTGCTGATAATTTTTTCGCTATTACGATGTTTACCCGATGAAAAAACATGTTCAGTTTGATAGTCTGTAGCACACCTTTAAGGATGTATATACGCTTTCGGTTACACCCTGTATAGGGGGTAATCTTCGAAACTACTGATCCGATTCCGAAATATCTTTAACTAACGGGAACTCACATTATTCCCAAGTGTCATAGGCATACATTTAAAACTTTCCCGTGGGTTATTTTCGGTTTATAACGGGTGCAAAGCCGCGAGCAAAAGCTAGTCCTCGATATTTTTATTGCATTCCACAATGTGAACTTCGGTGGTCTTTTCCAAGCTCGTAATTAAGTAATAACAGCCGCACGGGTCGATCTTTAAGGTTAAGCCGTGCTTGCCAAGGTTGGTCCGTGGATGGGTGACTGTAATTCCATACCGAGTAACTCCGTGCCTCGGAAAGCACGTCAAGCCGTTGGTACCGGCTGTCATATGTAGACCTTTGACAGTCGTTACGAGAAGTCAGAAGCCAAAAGTCTGACATCCAGTCTTACCAGGGGGTTTCGTATTACCCAGTTACTGGGTTGTGGAGGTCAGATAGGCAGTCGCTTCATGTAAAATACTGGTATTCAGCTGCATCCGGTTGGATTGGAAGCTGACACCAAGATAGTTTGGGAAAAGGCTAGGCAGATGAAGAGGAAGTCTTTTCCAATTACTATTCTAAAAATTTTGGAAACTAAAAATATTTAATGTTTCCTATCTGACATTTTTTTTTTTTTATGTTTGAGCTACGGTTTTGGACTAAACTTGAAAAATATACCTAATCGCTGAATTTATATTCGGGTGTTTCAGAAAGCCTTCTGAATACGCTTCTGAAAAAAGTCTTGATTGCTCTGTAAACGGGTCATTCTGTATAGTAACATTTATGTTTGTGTATGTTTACGCTTGCATCACGCGCATATTTCCGTGTATATTTCAACAAACTTTAGCACCCGCAAAATTGCAGTTCTGTGATTAATCGGCGCCAAAAGTAGTCAGGGCACCCCGTTATGATAGAAGACAGTATAGACACATAACACATCCGTGAACCGGAAAAAATTGGTGTTCCGTAGTGCTCACAAACTCGTAGCCAAAGTTTATTAAACTTGCTAAAAGCGGTTTTTGACACTTCTCAGACCGTTGCTACAATACTTAACTGCTTTACTAAGAAATTTAATTTTAATTTTACTGACGATAAGTTAACTCTAATTGATTCAATTTCATGTAAAAAAAAAATTAAAACAACACGGTCAAAATGTATGGGACAGTTTTTGTGCTTCCGTCGATATAGCCCGTTTCTGAGGCGGTCATGCTACGCGTGCTGGTACCTATGACCTACCTAATTATTTTTTAGCTTTTAGTATATTATCTACATAATTTATAGATGCCTTTTCAATTAAATCGTTTAACTTAAAATCATTTTTAGGGTTCCGTAGTCAACAAGGAACCCTTATAATTTCGCCATGTCCGTCTGTCTGTCTGTCTGTCCGCGGGTTAACTCAAAAACTATTGGTACTAGAAAGTTTTCATTTCAAATAATATACACGTTAATGACGCCGACAAAGTGGTAAAATATTTGTTTGAAAAAAACAATTATTTTGGGTACCTCCCCTACATGTAAAGTGGAGATGATAAAGTTTTTAAAATAGTGTGAAATACTTGAGCGATAATTTCTGACTGGGTGCCTCCTGCGAAACTTTATACTTTGTTCCAAAACATAAGAAACTGCTGGTACTAAGTTAGAGTAGAACTAGGGTGGGTGAATTATTACACTGTTGTATTTCGTGGGAGCAATGGGGAATACTGACCACTCTACACTAGACAAAGAACGCGGTGCGTCCAAAAGAGGATGACGGAATAAGCTTGAGTCGGTACAGTATAGTTACAGTCGCCTGGAAAAAGTGGATCCAGGGAAATGTTTCCCGTATAATAATAATCCTTATCTGTTAAAAAATCCGATTCAAATAGGGCAGTTATATTATTTTTATAATTTTACGCGAAGGTCGCGGGGCACAGCTAGTAGGTAACACAATAATTTAAATTGTCGTGCTGATTTGCTGATGCGAATTCTTTTCTATTAAAATTCTAAAAGTTGTGGAAACTTGTTGACTACGTAATACATACTGAAAAACTTAAGTAAACAGATCACTTTTTCATTATATTTCGTTACAACTATTCGTTTATTTTTTGTTCAATCAACTTTTTCTTCCAGTTCACGAAAGTACGTTAGTTTTTGCGATTAGTCGCTGACAATGAGGAAACGTCAACATAATCCACAGGTTTTATACCGTCTAAGCCTTTATCAAGTAGGTTAAGGTCGGTTTTAGCATAGTGCAGATTTTTATTACTGACAATCGCATGTCGCGTTGCGTTGGTGTTAAAATGTTGTCCTTGAGATGGCCTAGCGTAGTATGGTGTGCTAACAAAAATAAAAGGCAGCAAAAGTATCAAAAAAAAAATTTGATGTAAAGACAAACTGCCAAAAACAAAACACCATCTAGTAAAAAGCTGTTAATATGATTTTGTTATTTTGAAAATTACAAACCGAAACTCCAATTTTATTTATTTATAAAGGTGTCATGCAATATAATTAAAATAATACACATTAAAACAATAAACAACAAAATTAGAGATTAATCCACAGCCTGAAATCAGCCACTGCTGAAATTAGAGATACACAAAAATAATCGTACTGTCAATGTAAAAGAATACTAAGAGAGGCGTTAAAATGAAGCTACATCCACCTCTGTATTAGGGACTGGTCCCACCACTCGGGCAAAACTCTCAAGAGATTATACTGTACCTCATCATCATCATTTCAGCCGAATGACGTCCACTGCTGGACATAGGCCTCCCCCAAATGTCACCACATTGACATAAGGGAGGTTTTGCCATTATCGCCACGCTTGGCAGGCGGGTTGGCGATCGCAGTGCGGTTATTACAAAAGCACAAAGCTGCTGCCCATTCTCTGGAAATTCCCTAAGTCGCCTCTTACGACACCTTCGGCCGATATGGGATGGTGCTATTCTTTACTTCCGACACCTGACATAGGAGAGGATCTCTCAGGAGATTATACTGTACCTATCTACAATCTAAAGATTTAGTCTGCGGCATAATATTCTGTAACATTTAAAGTTCCATTCTGATATGTAGGCATATATACATACATATATGTCAATGATATTTATCTAAATACTAGGTAAACTGTCTGTTGATATCTAAAACTGTATCCTTAGGCGGTAGAAGTGTGAGATAAATGATATTCATATTATCATCATGAGATTATTGTCTCATGCGTACTTATATTGTTTATGATTCGCATTTCGTATTCAGCGTGATACGGAACATTTTATATTTAAATACCTAGCTGTTGCCCTCGGATTCTTTGGCAAGGAAATTTTGATGTTTGTGTGCAGACAAATAAAAATTGTAGCCTACATCCTTCTCCTTGCTATAATCTATCTCCTTGCCAAACATTACGATCCGATCAGCCGGTTAGTCGTGAAAAGACATAAACACTAAATAAGTAACAAACAATATCGATCATTTAAAATCTTAGTTTCTTCACTAAGATTTTAATTATCTGTGCGTCCGTTTGGTCAAAATATGCCTTGAATCGCCGTCTATTTCTCGCCATAAGAAATGAGAAGTGCAAGATGATATTAAACCTTAAGGTGATAAATAAATTATGAGTTCGAATATAGACCCAGGTACTGTGTGAGTGTCTAATAATTCAATATTATATATTATTAATACTATTAAAATTATAAATTAGACGAAACATTTAATGCGGCTAACGAGTCGAGTCACTTTTGAGATCAAAACCCACAGTTGCTCATATTATTGACATGAATCTGGTTATCAGAAATAATACCAACGATCTGACACAAAAGAAAAAAAAAGTACAAAAGTTCTTAAAGAATTGAGAAGGATAAACAATCGCAAAATAAATCATCTGCGATTTCAAACATACTTTAAATAGGAAGAACATGGCAGTTAGTACATAATGTATTCCACGTGAACCATTTATTTAATTTCAACCGCACACCCATTGTTTCTTATTAGTTCGATAAGGAAATGAATTGCTAAAGAGTTTCCGAAGAACGTTTGTCAAAATAAAACTTATGTTGTATTCATATCATGTATTTATTTGAGGTCGTTTATCAGTTCATTGGTCGTTGTTATTAACCACAGTTGCACTTACGATTCAGAAAGAGTACTAATAAAAAGTATAAAATAAATTGCAAGTTTCATGCGAATTTTCCACTCACTGGGTCTTTGGTCTAAAAGTTTGGCACAAGGGCTTATAATATAAGCTGTACCAACTGGGAGTGCCAGAACCTCTCGTGCTCATCCTACGAGACTTTTTTTCGGATCGCACCTTCCGCTATAGCATCGGGAATGCACTGTCTTCCCCTCACCCCATTCAAACTAGAGTCCCTCAGGGCTCCGTCATCTCTCCTCTTGCCTTTATTTTGTTCACCAGCGACATCCCCAAGAGCAAGAAGGCTCAGTTAGCCTTGTTTGCGGACGACACGGCCATTTATTACACTGGCCACAGTCACGACGCTATTTACCGCACCCTCCAAACCTCAGCCAACGTCTTAGGCACTTGGTCCCGGAAATAGAGAGTCGCAGTGAACCCCGACAAGAGTCAGGCAGTTCTTTTTACAAAACCGCGAAAAAATAAGCCACCCGCGCTCATCCCGATCTCTATGTATGACAAGCCTATTATTTGGGAAAAGCCAGCCAAGTACTTAGGAGCCTTACTCGATAACCACTTGTCCAGCGCGGTGCACATCAAAGCAACTCTGCCTTTATTCTGCCAACTGCCTTTGCAGGGGTTGCCTTTGGGTAGGCTTCATTTCATGATTTCGGCAAAAAGCAAGTTGTCACTCAAGTGCAAGTTGCGCCTCTATACCGCGGTGATCCGTCCCATTATGACGTACGCTTGCGTCGTATACGCACATACCAAGCCTAAATATATTCATAGGAAACTTTACAGAACCGATTCTTAAGTAGAGTCACGGGAGCCCCATATTATGAGCGTAATTACCGTCTACACGTAGACCTTAGAATGCCCACCGTTCTTCAGTTTATGAAACGTCTTTCGAAGCGTTTCTTCGATAATGCCATTAAGCACCGTAATCGTAATCCCCTGATCGCAGCGGCCGGCCGTTACGAACCCTTGCGCATTAGTTCAGTACGCCAACTTAGACATACCCTCGTCACTCCCGATGATGCTATCACCCACCTCCAGGAGAGTAGCAAAGAGACAGCACCCTTATAAAACCACACGTAAACCGTCGCCTTTCCGACCTCGTTGTCGAGGTACGTCGCGACGTCCCGGTCCTTGCCCTCCCCGAGCCTTGCTCGAGCCAGCCCGCGATGCTGTGCCAGTAGTTTTAAATCAGCCGCTTAATAATGATATCATTCAGATCCAGCCTGTCCAAATGCTGTCCTCCTCCAGCGACGCCATAAGCCAAGGCTCGTACCCCACACAGGATGTCCTTAGCATGTATAGTCGCTTAGTTTGTAAGTAGTTTTTTGCCCTGGCTGGAGGCCTTACACTAGAGGCATCCACAGGATAGACCGGTTAAGCAGACGCCAAGTTGTCGTCTGCTTAACCGGACTATTCTGCACAGTACCTAGGAGGTGGTTGTCGACAACCTCCTAGATTGAACTGCGAGATGCCATTCACAAAAAAAAAGTTCTTGGACTAGTGGCTGTAACAGTGGCTGCTGAGTGTGGAGCCCTGGGTTCGATTCCCAAGTCGGGCAAAGGTATTGAGTAACAGATAGCATGACGAACCAAATGCGTATGCCACACCTACAAAAACAAAGACAGTCTGTCTCAACGATCTAAACTCTCAAGTGGACAATTATATAAATATCGACTGACTATTATGAAACACCTGCTATTTAATAAATGTTCAAAACTATTATGATAACAATTCTACAATGTACTATTATTTCTACAGGACATGCTGTTTGAATGGAGTGAAGCTACCCAGGGGCTGATTCTCGGATCTTTCTACTATGGCTACGTTTTGACCCATATTCCTGGAGGAATGTTGGCTGAAAGATTTGGTGGTAAATGGGTGCTTGGTTTTGGACTTCTGTCTACTGCTATATGTACCTTTATCACACCTGTTACCGTCAAAATGGGAGGAGCCACCGCGCTGTTCATTTTAAGAGTTATTGAAGGTTTTGGTGAGGTGAGTGGAATTTTTTATTGTTTGGTCTTTGATATAATTATTTAAGAAATAAGCTGATGTTTACATATACATACCTTGAAAGTTGTGACGTCGTCGCAATAGTCTTTGGTTTTACCGTGTTAAGTCATCTGTATGGTCCAAACTTTATTTGTTTTTTATTTAAGTTATTTTTGAATGGGACTCTAAATCTTCTCTAGATCCTCTAGTCTAGATGATATTTTCATAACATTTTGGCATCAAAAATAAAACTCTTAAGACGTAAGTGAACCACTTCAAGTCAATCGATCGACATACAAGGATGTGGTCGCGACGAAATATTGACTTCGCAATAAGAATATTAAAAACAAGGAAATCCCCTAGACAAGTACTTGTAAACCAATAACATCAATGGTTAACGTCCTTTTAATGGAATGTACATTATTATTGTACAGATGGCATGACTCAATTTACCTAGGTACGCACGACGGCCAATCAAGCTATGCAAAACAAAATAAAGGTGATGTCTCATTGTACGGGAAGCTCATACAAAGCGAGGTCAGGTTATACTAGATATGTAAAGGTTGATGTGTCGTCGTGTGTCATCAAACAATATCCATGGACACTTTAGCTTGGCGCAGATTTTTCTATTAACAGGGGCCTATTTAATAAACGTGACAATCCGATTATTTTGTCAGTTTTTGACAACTGTGTGTTCAATTGTCGCGACAATTGCCGTTTTTAAACTGACATGGTCACTAACACTATCAATAACACTAGTAACGGGATATTTACCATGTTTGTTATTTGTTTTGAGTTTCCGATATTTCGGCGCTGTTGCAAACGCCATGATCACGGATAAACCGTGTTACCGGTGTAACCGTGATCATGGCGTTTGTACATGGTAAATATCCCGTTACTAGTGTTATTGATAATGACCGTTTAATAAAAATGACAATTATTGCATCAGGTAAAAACTGACAAAATTGTCTAACTAAAACCTCGTTTAATAAAGGCGACAATAGTCAGATTCTGTCGTGTCTCTAGGAAAACATTCTCTGACTTAATTGTCATAGTAAATGATAAATTTGTCACATTTTCTGTCAAATTCGTCACAATAGAACCTAAATTCTCGGATTTTCACCTGTCACCTGTTATTGTCGCGTTTATTGAATGGGCCCCAGGTAAATAAATTTATTTGAAAAATATAGAGTGACAGACATAATATTTTTTTAATATAAGCTGCATTATTACTTAGCCTAAAGTGTATTGACTATTGAATAATTAAACCCTAAAATCCTTTGTTCGGCTTTTGGGTAAAACTAGAACTTTCAAACTTTTCATTTGAGAAAAAAAATGTATTCCATTGAGGTCTACATTTTTAGACTAGACTAGTCAAAATCTTACTACAACGAACAAAACTTTTCACAGGGACCTACAATGCCAGCTCTAATGGCCATGCTGTCGAAATGGGCCCCTAAAGCCGAGCGAGCTCGTATCGGAGCCATTGTCTTCGGAGGAGCACAGATAGGAAACATTGCTGGATCCTACTTCTCCGGTCTCATCATGCATAATGGAAGCTGGGAGAACGTCTTTTACATGTTTGGAGGATTCGGTCTGTTGTGGTTCGCGCTATGGGTAAGTTTAATATTCTCTGATATTTGTACTGTGGCATTCACTGTCAGCTTCTCTGTTCCCTAGTCATTACAACATAGGTCTTTTTAAAGTTCGAGTGAATCAGTTTCTTCTAGGCAAGCGTGCTCTACCCAAGACCGCATTATCGCTTCATTTCAAGCGATTTGCGGCCAGACGCAAACCTATATCTATGCCTGTATTTTATTGTTCAGAATAAAAAAGAAGTATCTGATTCTGTTTGACAACGTCACCCCACTGCTGGGCAAAAGGAATCCCAGGAAGGATGATTTCCTATTACTGATAGTTACACAAGGTCTAATAAGATTGAGCTTAGATTTGAGTTGAGTTTTATTCTATTCTATTGACTAGTGAAACTTTAAATAGGACTTACATTTAAATTTGTAATTCTCTTGTATTTTTTTGAGGGACCAAACAATGAGCAACGTAATCTTACTTCGAGTATTTTTCTCCTAAATGTCATCAAGGCTTAGAGTTCGAGTATGAATTTATCTTAGCTACGTCTTACTTTTTTCGATAACACAAGTGTTTCATCTTAATCTAGTCATCACGATGATGCAGTTAAGCTACTGTAACTTTATTCATAAATATATGAAAAACACATAGCATAACACCACGCCTTAAATCCCCGAAGGGTTAGGCAGAGAAGTACTTATAGTACACCCACATTTCGCCAGTTATGTTTTAATCCCATCTGATTGAGGCGAGCTTATTGCAATCAACTGATGGGCACACATTCAAACTCCGTAGCTGCTACTGAGAAATTTCTGATGGAAAATCCCAATAGCACTTTGCCTGACCTGGGAATCGTACCGAGGACTTCATGGTCAGCAGTCGCACTTGGCACCACTAGACCTCGATAAAAGAAGTCATCAGCAACTTCATCATCATCATCATTTCAGCCGAAAGGCGTCCACTGCTGGACATAGGCCTCCCCCAAGTTTCGCCACATTGACATAACATGGGGGGTTTGACCATAATTGCCACGCTGGGCAGGCGGGTTGGCGATCGCAATACGGTTGTTGCAAAAGCCCAGAAATCGGTGCTGCCCGTTCTCTGGCAAGAGAACCTCACCCTTAGTCGCCTCTTACGACACACACGGGAAGATATGAGATGGTGCTATTCTTTACGTCCGACACCATACAGAGCCAGCAACTTCAATCACAGATTCTGGATTTCCATACAGTAAAGTGAGAGAGTAAATATAAAAACAATATTTTCTGTAGACACTCGTTTTGCTGACATAAGTGTACTACCAATATTAACTATGTAACAACTAAAATTAATGTTTGCATACAATATTATGACTGTTTGCGAACTGTATTATTATAAGATGGATCATGTACAAACATGAGGCTTATTTATTTTTCGTGAGCAATCTGAAACCGAATTTATTTACAAGCCCAATCATGTATTAAACTGATACCCAGCTGTGAACCTAATAGCGGTATAATATATTATTTTGGAGTACGCAAAATACGAGCTTCAGGCGTGGAGTGGCGGACAACAGGCCGTAGTTATAAAGAGCCTAATGTGCACTGTACTTGTGTACTTTTAATAAAGTTGGACCATTACTATATTACTATAGACTTCTGTCATTATTGGTCTGGGCAGTCTGTCCAGCTTCTTTCTTGCTCATTGGTTGATGCTGCTGCAAAACTTCACGTTATGTGATCGACTAGTTCATATTTTGTTATTGGTTTTTTTTTTGTAGTCACGTTTGGCGCAGTGTCTGAGTGATTGGCTACTGCGCTGCGTGTTGTGGGTTTGATTCCCGTACGGAACAAATATTTATATGGCCTACAGCTACACCAACGATACAGGAAAAAAATAATAAAACTTTTGTATGTCTTGGGATTTCGAAGTTATGTACTGTTGTCATAGTTCGTGTCAAAACGAGAGAAGAAAAATGTCCTGAACTTATGAAATGACTATGATCTTCTAACTTTTATTTAAATTGGACACTAAACAAAGGGTGTGGACAAACATATCGTTCAAAACTGCCACAAAAATCGAATAAAAAACCGCGTAAAATAAACCTTTCCATCGTAATTGGTTTCCTCTCGTATTACATGAACAATATCTGTCGAAGTGCAGTGTTTCTCTAATCTTTTTTATCGGTTCAGTTTCCAATTTGTTTCGAATCTAGTGGCGTTTTATTTTAACTGTATTTGGACACTTTTATTTTCCAGTTAAACCGTTTCTTGTTTTGGCTGTAAACTTTTTTCAGTTTCAAAAATAGAGTATAGTTTTTTACAATGTTGAGTTGAGTTGACTAGGGTACGCTTTTGTTGTGTTGTTCCCCATACATCTCTTCGAAATTAGAATCGAAATAGAGACTTACTTTCTTTTGATAAAAGCTCATCACTAGAGCCCCAGAGTGTCGTTGAGACCTAAGTATGTATCTAGATGCTTTTGACCATGTTTGAGGGTTATCGGGTCCAACTTAGTAGAGCCTTGTGGTTATATAGAATCTGGTTGTTCTAACCGAAGATGTGTCGATGTTTGTGTGTGTCCGAAGTTTGTTACGCCATCGCCACTTCTTCCCAGGTAAAACACTAGGAAGTGGCGAAGGGCGGGTTGACCTTCAAAAAGTGCTGATTATCAGCTTAATTTGAATAAATGACTTCTGAATTGATCGGTGTATTCAAAATATCCTTATAGCACAAGGTAAAGTTTTATTTTTCTCTTCTAGTCGGTTCTATGCTTCAGTACTCCGAACACACATCCCTACATTTCTGACAAAGAGAAGAAGTTCCTGAACCAGAACGTGGACGCTTTGATCCACACGTACTCGAAGAAGTTGGATCCCATACCGTGGAAGGCGCTGCTCAGATCTGTGCCACTGTGGGCCCTGATTATCGCTGGTGTAAGTCATTTGTTTATTTATTTAGACTTTATGCATAAGTCATCATCATCATTTCAGCCAAAAGACGTCCACTGCTGGACAGAGGCCTCCCTCAAGTGTCAATACATTGACGTTTTGGGGGGTTTTGCCATAATCGCCACGCTTGGCAGGCGGGTTGGCGATCGCGTCCTCTTACGACACCCACGGGAAGATATGGGGTGGTGATATTCTTTACGTCCGACACCATACAGAACCTAGAACCTAGAAGTAAAACTGTACAAAGGTGGACTTAATGCTTTGGGCATTTAACGTTATGATTATTTTGCCTTTTAGTCTTCCTATTGAGTATTGCTTATTTTGCCTGTTATCACACAAAAAGCGACCTAAGGGCGCTCCTTCACATCATTCGCCTGTTATGTAAGTGTCGCCGCACACGGGCCATCGGCCACAACCATAAAACGCTGCCACGGCATATTTCCTGTAGTTTTCATACATTGCGATTTGTAGCGTGTGGCGGCCACCGGCGTCAAGCGTGTACGGCGAATCCATATAAAATGTATGAAAACTACAGGAAATATGCCAGTGGCGTCGTTTTGTGATTGTGGCCGGTGGCCCGTGTGCGGGGACCATAACTATCCAAGTTTCGATTCACAAACAACTAAATCAGAACTGTTACATTACATATGAATGCTCCGGTAAATATTCTAATTAGATAACTGGATATTATTGCATTAAGAGTATTGGAATTCAACTCTCTCTGCGGCGCTGAACCGGGTTTTAACCCGACAGAGCTAGGGTTGCTCTAAACGCCTACAAGTGTCAGTATTTTTCCCGAAAGAATAAATTACAATGTAATAAGTGTGACTCTATACTGTGTTTTTATAAAAAATAAACTCATAATGATTTTTGGTATTACCCGATACACATGTTTGTCTTACCTATGTCTATAATATTATTTTAAGCGGTCTTTATGGCAAGCAGTTTAATTTAAATTCTCATCTATTTTTATGACTTGTGTGGAGTAAACACTGTGGTTTTAACCACAAGCTACTTATAAATCACGTTTATAAGTGAAACAAAAAACGCCTTCCATCAAAAACCGTAATAAAAACGTATTGATGTTTGATAAATTTCATGAACGAACATAAAAACCGTCTAACTAGCTACTGTCAACGTTTTATTAAATTTTTATCTAGTTGTCTATTTTGTTTGTTGTGTTCAGATTTTATTATCGCTTATAGATTACTGCAATAAAAGAGTTTCACGATAAAATGTCGATTCGTCATGAACTAGATATATTACGAAAAGTTAAAAAATACTGTGATTTTAGTCAATACTTCGACAAAGGAGTGTCGTAAGGTGTCCCTTACTGCTCTCTCATTATCATGAGAGAGCAGTTTGATTTACAACTTTCTACGCTGAGCCGAACGTTGCAAGTGCAAACCCTTTTGGCATTCGAAATTTCCTCAGCTTGACATGTGTTTTTTTATCAACAGATTGGACACGATTGGGGCTATTTCACAATGATCACGGACCTTCCTAAGTACATGACAGATGTTCTGAAGTTCAACATCAAGTCTACTGGTCTTCTGTCAGCCTTACCGTATGTGGCGATGTGGGTCGCTTCGTTCTTCTTTGGTCTTGTGTGCGATTTCTGTGTAAAGAGAGGAATACACAGTATTACTTTCGCCAGGAAGTTTTACACTACTATTGGTAAGTCATAAAAAGTAGTTAGGTGAAAACAATTTAAACTTTTTAATGGATCCCATGTTGAAATCCTTATAACTAGTTTAAAATGATTTGCGATACACCGTGAAATTTCATCAAACCTCTCTAGCTTAAAGGCTTAAGCTAGATTATTCACTCAAAGTAAGGACTTACTATAAACTGAGAATTTACTGGAAAGAAAAAGGCTTACGACCGAAACCTGCCAGACCCCTCGCTCAACAGTAACACTTGCAACAACTGAGGTCTTCAATATCAGTACTGAAAAATAAGCAGTAATTGTAGTACCTATTATATATAAGATCAGTCTCGTAACTAAAATTACAGTAACTTAAATTAATGTGAGATTGAAGTCATTGTGTTTCCAGTTATGAGAGCAGACTAGAACAGCGCATTCATTATATCCTTCTGCTCACAGCGGCCACTGGTCCTGGTATCTGCATCATCATGGCATCCTACTCCGGCTGCGACACAACCCTCGCCGTCTTCTGGTTCATCTTCGCCATGACACTCATGGGGGCCTATTACAGTGGTATGAAGATCAACCCGTTGGATATCACTCCGAACTACGCGGGAACTACCACAGCCATGGTCAACGGGATTGCTGCCATTTCTGGAATTATCTCGCCGTACCTCATAGGGCTTTTGACGCCTGATGTAAGTTGAAACTTTTTATTATCTACTATAACCTTACCAAGTTCTTACTATTAATCATCTTCTTACTATGTTTCTACTGTCAACCGACTAGGTAGTACAGACAGCATCAGTTTTTACTAACCCCTCAACACTCCGGCCATTGAGGCCGGGGGAGTAACAACTTAACGCAGCTGTGTGTACCTATAATCTACGTAATATCTACCAACCATCCACCTATTATTTACCTATCATCTAAATCCACCTATACTCTTATCTACCTAGTTTTTTTTTCTCACAAACTTCTCACCTACAATAGGTTTGCAAGGGTTGATATGAGACAGTGAAAAGGACGCGTTTGTCAGATATTTCAAAAGACATTTTAAGGGTTCTCGTCTTCCATGTTTTATCGGATTTCATCGCCCTTTATGAAATCAATCTATGGGAAGTAAATAAGTTACAACCAAAAAAGGGGATACAAATGGTAAGGGTATACATTACTACTGAACATTATAGTCATCGATGTATCCACATGACGATGACAATATTCAATAACCTGCTACAAATTGATACGCAATTTATAAAATGTTTCATTAGTTACTAATGTATTGGTGTTAAAAGCGTTTACAAGTTACGGCATTTTATACAACTTTCAAGTCCTTATTTTCCGAAAAGACTGAACCAATTTTAATTAAACTTAATAAGTATTTACAGGGTGTAACGGAAAGGGTATATACATACTTAAGCGTAAGCTACAGACCATCAAACTGAACATGTTTCTCCACAAACAAACATCGTAATAACGAAAAAATTATCTCCTGCCCCATAGAAAATTTCAATACCTATTCGACCAAATGTATGGGGCAGCTGATATTTTTTTTGTTATGACGATGTTGGTCCGATGGATAAACATGCTCAGTTTGATGGTCTGTAGCACACCCTTCAGTATGTATATACCCTTTCCGTTACATCCTGTATATAGTACAACAAAAAAATTTCGAAATGTCTTTAAAAAAAGATAACTGGAAATTTTTGTTTCTATAGAAAATTTATAATTGGTCTAATTTAGCTGTAACACTATTTTTCGAAAATGTTTTTGTCATTATATGATCTCTATAATATAATATCACTCTATCTATTTAAACCCTTTCTACAAATGAATACATCTAAACAATCAGTAATCAATATACTGTAGACCGGTACTTTTTTATCAAAGCAGATTAACAAAACTATGCAATAATGCGTTATGATAACAAGCTTTTCAATCAAATAATTAGGTTACTGTGAAATGTAAATAAACAAATGCTTCAAATACCTTTTAATCTATTACACAAGACAGATTTCATAGATCTGATAAGCTATTTCGTAGTGTTCTTATCATTTCTTTGACTAACACTTCAGTTTATCGGTAACCCATCTTCGACCTGTCAATTTTTGATACCCATACATCACCTTGGGTAGAAAAACCACGAAAATAGCTGAGTAAGTCATTTGTCTGAAAAATGCGTCACGGGTATTTTTTAAAGATAGGTTTATCAGAAGATAAAGTATATAATATATTCTTGACTGTCTTTACAACTAATTCCAAGATCAGGCAAATTGAGCCTCCGTTTCAGAAAGATGTTGAGTTTTTCCGTATCAAGTCAAAATCAAAATCAAAAGTCATTTGTTCAAACTAGGCTGACAATCAACAAGAGACAGTCCGCCAAAACGCCCGCCCTTCAGTTGTTATAGTCAAGCTACAGTTTTAGACCGTTATATTGTAGATGTTAAACGACGCAGCAGCCTTCTGCCATTATATGCGTGGTTCAATGTCAGTCGCGTCTTACAGCGGTAGATAACACAAACGACTTATTTGGATTCAAACTTAACTGCAACTGAAATTCTTGAATTGGGCTACTGATACCTACCGATAATATATTTTAAGATAGTTAAAAGATAATGCAAGGAAACAGAAACCGCTGTTTCCTATTTATTCTAGAAAATTCTTAACGACCCCTAGCTGAAGAAAACAGGGTGAAGAAAAATCTAATAACAATGTTTATAAATTACTTTTTCTCTTCTTTACAGTCAACACTGAAACAATGGCGAATAGCGTTCTGGGTCTGCTTAGGAATTCTGGTCTTCACAAACGTAATCTATATTCTCTTCGGGAGGGCAGAACAGCTATGGTGGGATGATGTAAAGGCCCATGGGTACCCTGAAGGCTGGGCTCATGGCGACCTACCCGTCAGACCCGTCGACTCAGAGGGAGACAAAAAAGAGAAGAGTGAAAAAGCGAAAAAGTAAAACCGACTGTTAATATAAACGTAAATTTCTGTAAATATTTATTTAAGCTAATTTTGTTATTTATGAATAAGATTATTTAATTTGATTTATTTTGTTGTTTTATTTCGATGCGGGTTAACCTTCGGGCTACAACATAATTGTCATCAAACCTGTTATCCCCAAAAGGATGGAGGTATACCTAATACATAGCACACCCACATTTCACCAGGGCCTCAAGTCTGCTATTACAATAGTGTCAGAATGGCCAATCATTGATTTCATAATTATTGATTTTGACAAGTTTAGTAATCTAATAATTATAATGGCGTCATTATGACTTCACAATGGTCAACCACTGACAATCCATTGAAAGAAATGGCATAGAATTTGACAGACAAATGACAGCTAATTATGAATTTAGCAGATTACTAACTTTTAGCAAAATGACAATCTGATCGTGCTGGAATGACGATGTTTATAAAAATAGCAGACTTGAGGCCCAGTTGTGTTTAAGTCCCCCCCTTAAATGTAATAGGGAGCGAGCCTATTGTCATCAACCGCGCACAAATCCAGACTCAGTGGCTGCTACTCAGAAATTCCTGGTGGAAAAACACAATAACTCTTAGCCTGACCTGAGTACCGAACCCAGGCCCTCATATTCAGCAGTCGCACTTGTGTCCAGCAGAACAAAGAATCAATCCCGGCTTGAGCCTTCAAATAATCCGCCATGGGAGACGCCCCGGGCGCGGAGGCCCACTAGTGGCCCCTGGCCACCGTAGGCGCGTGCCTGTGGGCGGTGAGTAATGGGCTAGCTCACCGTCCGTCCGTCTTGTGACGACAGGCCGTGCCGACGGCGCGGTCGTGTTCCACGCGCGCCTCAAGGAGATGTCAGCAAATCGGAAGGGGTCCGAGAGGGCCGATGCCTGCCAGGGCTGCGGGACTGTTCGTTTATATCAATGTATTTATTTCAATTACATCATTAAAGGCACTATAGAAAGTCAAAAACAAAAAGAAAACGCGAAGCTACAGTCACAGGGCATAGAAACTTGCGAAAGTACTATAATTGCCCATTCCAAAGCATAGATCTCTATGGAAAAGAATGGGCAAGAAACTTCATGGACACTCTTTTAAATCTTATTGTTACAAAATCTTGGTTAATCTTGGTTCATGTTAAGATTATACAAATATGTGAAAACAATTTAGAAATACTCGTACGAGCAAGTTAAGAGCGTCCAGAGTAAACGATTCAATCAATAATTCCAAAATGAAGTAAAATAAAATATACCGCGGCAGCTAAGAGGTGACCAGTCAGAACTGACAGCACCCGTTCACGAACATGGCGCATGTATCAGCCATCATTTAACTCAACCATATTGAAGGGAACTAAATCACCCGACGCACCCTGCACCATCAGCGTGACATTTGAGTAAGCATGACATTCACTGAAACGCCAGGGTAAATTTGCGTCAATGAAAGATGTAGGTACTCAGTAAATGGTGGCTTTACAGTACATAGTACTCACACATGTGCCACGCAATTATATAATACTAAGACTACTAATGCAATAATATACTAATGTTAATAGGTATCTATACAATTCAAATATATTTTAACAATCTTCTGCAGCTTTCACAATAACTTCACATGGTAATTCTGATGATTCAGATTGCCCCTATGGTTGTGGAGCAGGATCAATGTAATCCCCCAACTTATAATATGCTTGCACACATAGTGTGCGTTTTATGTAACATTTAAATTTCGTTTCATTCAGTAGTAGAATGGGGTGAGGTATTTTATTACAGTACCCAGTATGAGTCTACTTTATCTAGCCTGAAACCTGGCTTAACTAGTTGGTCCCTGTTTTTAGTACTTACCTATTAAGGTAGTGCCGGTCACCTCTTTTACTAAATAAATGCAGATTTTTTCTAACGTACATGATGTTTTCACAGTTCTCTTAGTTTCTACGTAGATTGTACATGGCTCTGATAGCTCTTTTCTGCAGAATAAATATAGACTCGATGCCTGCATATCAATCAATGAACTTGACATATTTCAACCCACAGCAGGACGAAACACTCTCACAAGCAGCGCCACAACACCAAGTCTTTAAAAAAGCAATGTGATGGAACTAGGGACTTAGTCTTTTTAATGAAATCCGTTTTTTTATTGACTATTGTAGGTCGTTAAAATCATTTCATTTCATAGGTGATAAACTGAAAAATAGATAGGTTTTTAAAACTTCTTGACTGTGACATTAATATTTTTGCTAAGTTGAGATGAAGGTGCGGGATGAGTAGAGGAAGTTTTAAAGTGGCGCCTGTTACAGAGGAATTGAAAAGAAGTCGTTTTACTTAGTATGGACAAGTTTTTACGAGGGATGAAACACATGTGACTTAAAGAGTGATGGATATAATTTTATAAAAGAGAGTGAGGAAGGTCGAAGAAAAGATGGATGAGGTGTGTGAGAAATAAAATGAGAGATTAATCGAGAACGATCCCATGATCTCTGGTCCGAAATGTGAGAATGGAAGAAGAGAACTTGTTGCGTTCGACCCAAAGTAGAATGGGACAAGGGCAAGTAAATGATGATTAGCCCACATTTGTGACATTTTGTAGGATAAAACATCATGACTGTGACAAAAAAGCGTGGACATAATAAATTGGGATAAGGGCAGGAGAACATCATTATCGACAGGCATGACCCCATATTTATAGTTTGTTGAATTTAGAATCATAGATAAATGCAGTTTCTTTTTACACTATTGAGTGTAAAAAAAATTCTTAATGGTCGTCAAAGTGGCTTGCGATTGGCTCTAACTCGCTTGATTTGAAGCGGCCTATGGCGGAGAACGCTTGCTTAGAAGAAACAGTTTCACTCGAACTATTTTCAAGACTTCCTCGTTGGTTCAGTGTCAGCTAAAATTGGCTGCATATTACATAGGACCTAATAAGTAGTAATTCACAAAAAAAAAAAAATACCTGGCAGAATGTGAGTTTACCTTCTATGCGTACACCGCTCCCTAATTCTTTAGGTAATTATGTAATAAGTAGCATTAGTTGTTCTTTATTATATTTGAGTAACTACTTGACCTACACCGACCAACAATTTCAAATGAATTTTGATTGGAATGAATTTTGAATTTTACCATGTATGAAATGAAGTTGGTGGTTGCTTAACTTAATAATGAGATCTGATCTGAAACTTGAGAATGATTTATATTTAGCTCACCCTGTTTTAACATTCTTAATTCAAGTTAAGTATTGAGGCAATGGTACTGATTATTATTATAGTCTTGGGTTTTTCCATCGGCAATTTCTTAGTAGTAGCCACGGAGTCTAGATTTGTGCCCGGTTGATGACAATAGGCTGGCTCATCATTCATCATTTCCACTGCTGGACATAGGCCTCCCCCAAGTGTCGCCACATTTACATTTTGGGGGGTTTTGCCATAATCCCCACGCTTGGCAGGCAGGTTGCCGATCGCAGTATGGTTGTCACAAAAACACAGAGTACGCTACTGCTGGCTGGCTCATGGAACTCAAACATACTTGGCAAAATGGTGCGCTGCATCAATTGGGTACCCCCGCTTAGAAGTGTCATATCCAATGGCGACGTAGATTTCAGCTCTGACCAAACGCAAGATGCTGGGCTAAATGTTACTCGGTTTCTTTGAACATGAAAATGGATCATAAAAAGTGCGCCCATTTTTTCAAACTTTATTAATACTCCTGTTAGCTAAGTAGGCATTCTCTCATTTTAAGGTAGGTCTCGTCTACCAAGGTTATATCTAAAAGTGGTCGCCTTAAATGCATCTATCAAGATAAAATCGTGATATTGACATTACACACGTGCCCCTCTGTATATCTCTCACAGATCATAATAATATGATAACAGTAAGATACGCGACATATCACAAACACAGACAAAAAACACAGAAAAGTTTTTCTATCGACAAAGATAAATACAGATATATCTTTAAACGAAAAGAGTTTTGAAACTTTTAAGTTTTAGAATTTTTACCAGTTTTTAGACAGACTTAGCTCACTTAGGCAAGTCTGCCTTAAAACTAAAACGAAAGTGTTTTGTCTGTCACCCCTCACCGTACCCAAACCGATAAGACTGTCGCATTCGACGACTCTGAGAGGGCCGATTGCCTAGCCGACAGCCTGGAATCCCAATGCCCCCCCAGCTCTCAACCAGTAGACAAGCGACATATCGATGAGGTGAACGCATTCGTCGAACGTAGAGCCCCCCCCCCGCCCCCGTAGAAGACCATGATGATTCTCTGCCTCCGGCCACAGCTGACGAAGTGCAAGACATCATTAATAAGCTTCAACCGCGGAAAGCACTCGGCTCCGACGGAATCACCAATAGGGTGTTTAAACTCCTCCCCACTCAGCTCGGCGTGTTAATGGCGGCCATCTTCAATTGCGCCCTGAGCAACAACGCGTTTCCCCAAATATGGAAAGAGGCCACTGTCATCGGTTTTGCCAAGCCAGGCAAACCCAAGTCTGAGCCCTCGAGCTACAGACCTATCAGTCTCCTGAACGCACTCGGCAAAATCTACGAGAGACTTATTTATAAGCGACTCAAAGACTTCGCCGAGGCTAAGAGTCTCATCCCCAACGAGCAGCTTGGGTTCAGGACCGGACACTCTTGCATTCAACAGGCCTACCGCATCGTAGAGCACTTGAGCGCTGGCTTCCAGCGTGGAGCGATGACGGGGGTGTTGTTCTTCGAAATAGCAAAGGCTTTCGACAAAGTCTGGCACAACAACTTATTATTTAAGCTGTACAAACTGGGAGTGCCAGACCGTCTCGTGCTCATCTTACGAGACTTTTTGTCGGATTGCACCTTCCACTACCGCATCGGGAAGGCACTGTCTTCCCCCACCCCATTAGAGCCGGAGTCGCTCAGGGCTCCGTCGACTCTCTCCTTATCTTTACTCTGTTCACCAGTGACATCCCCGAGAGCAAGAAGGCTCAGTTAGCCCTGTTCGCGGACGACACGGCCATTTATTACACAGACACGACGCTATTTACGGCACCCTCCAAACCTCAGCCAACGTCTTAGGCGCTTGGTTCCGGAAATGGAGAATCGAGGTGAACCCCGATAAGAGCAAGGCTGTACTCTTTTCTAAATCGCGTGGAAATAAGCCACCCGCGCTCAATCCAATCACTATGTACGGCAAGCCTATCCCTTGGGAGAAGCAAGCCAAATACTTAGGAGTTCTTGTCGACAACCACCTGTCTTTCGCGGCGCACATCAAAGCAGCTCGCGACCGAGCTGCCTTTGCTATGGGTAGGCTTCATTTCATGATTTCACTCAAGTGCAAGTTGCGCCTCTATACCGCGGTGATGCTCTGTATGGTGTCGGACGCAAAGAATAGCACCATCCCATATCTTCCCGTGGGTGTCGTAAGAGCCGACTAAGGGACTTACCAGAGTATGGGCAGCAGCATTCTCTGTGCTTTTGTGTCAACCGTACTGCGATCGCCAACCCGCCTGCAAAGCGTGGCGATTATGGCAAAACCCCCCATGTTATGTCAATGTGGCGAAACTTGGGGGAGGCCTATGTCCAGCAGTGGACGTCTTTCGGCTGAAATGATGAATGATGATGATGATGATGAACGCGGTGATCCGTCACATTATGACGTACGCTTGCGTCGTGTACGCACAAATCAAGCCCAAGTACATCCATAGGATGCAAACCTTGCAGAACCGGTTCTTACGTAGAGTCACGGGAGCCTCTTTTTATGTCTGAATGACCGTCTACACGTAGACCTTAGAATGCCCACCGACCCCCGACCCCCGCTCAAGCCAGCCCGCGATGCTGTGCCAGTAGCCAGACGACAACCTCATAAGTTGAACTGTGAGATGCCCTTCACAAAAAAAAAAAAAAAATATTTTCTGTCACGCACCTAAGATGAAACAGTTTTGTCTACTACGACGACGCGACGCAATATCTTATATTATATTCAATAGATTTTCAACCTTACTTTTAAAATATACGGTTCAAGGTTGATTGGGAAAATTTGTTAGTTTTGGGTAGCTTGACCCACCTGGCGTCTGCAGGTCGCTAGACGGTTTTGTTGTTGATGTGCGCCCCCGCATACGTACAAAAGAGAAGCTGATAATCGTTAGACTTGTCGCAGTGGAGTTATTTTAGGTATTAGACAATTTTGTCTCTGAGACGTTTTGTTTGTAGTGTCTTCATATGTTTTGTAATGCAATAGTCAGTTTTAAAACTGTCGTGACTCAAGTCAGTGTTCATACTAACACGTGACGCTTTTTGGTAACGTTACAAATTAATGCACAGCTGTGTAACTTGCAATGAGACGCGAAACAACTACTACTACTTGACACTACTTTGTTTATTTGTATTCACCTACCACTGTTTGTCTCTGCATCACCCAAAGGTTGACTAGTAGAAAATGCCCATGGCATTAAGGCCGCCTCTATAAATTGTACTTGAAAATTTAAGTAAATATACAATTAAGGAAGGAAAGATAAATAATTATTCATGCAAAGGACCTTTCCTTATAAATTAGGTAAATTAACACACAATTCTAGGGAAAACTGATATCAGCGGACGCTTTAGCACTAACACGCGACATAAACGTCGGATTACAACTAATACAATCACCCCCATAGAAATTACCCACTTGATAAGTATTCAAATTAATTAAATTTTAGGTGCGAATCAAGTGTTTTCCATTTTAAAGTCGTTTATATTAAAATTACCTAGGTTTCTTCCGCGAATACCCCCTACTGTTAAAATTGGCCCACAGTCAAAATTATCTCCAGAGCTACTTAGCAAAATTTATCTTCAAGACGTTTTGAGTGCGACTCTTATCATTAGTTATCACAGATCTGTCAGATACTGTTCGTGCGAGGTTAACGTGATCAATTCTGTCATCCGAGTCATTGTTTCTCCGTGATGTAGTACAATTTGAAGTGTAGCTTTATTTATTTTTACTATCGAAGTTTTTTGGATGTGTATAAGAGTGCCAAAATGACTCTTACGGGATGGCGGCGTGTTTTGAACAAAGGTTAGTGATTTATTTTTTGTTTTGGTATTTTTGTCATTGACCATCGTCTCATAATCATCTTCATGCCCTTGTCCCATTTTACTGGGGGATACTGCGACACGTTTTCTTCTTCCATTCTCCGCTGTTAGACGTCACGTCATCATTTACTCCTTCCTCTATTACCTTTTCTTTGGCTTTTGGTTACTCAGACTTATAAATGTCGTAACTAGGTTAAGGTCGTATGAAGATTAACGACTGACGTTATTTTTCCACCTTTGTTAATTTTATGAAAATTGTATGAAATGTAAAGTATAAAGACACGTATAAGGATCCGTTCACACAGATCGACTCGGAGAGCATCAGCCGGCGCTCTTCTTTTCACACAGACCAGCGTAGGTAATACGCTTGGAACTGGGCGGCTAACTTGGCGGCTGTCAGCGAATGCGGGAGAGAATTGCGGAGCGAGAGAGGACGCAATCGGAGCTGGAAGGCCGCGCGAGCGTGAAAGAGCACGCAATCGGAGCCGGTCGGCTCCTCTTATTTTTTCACACTAAGCGTTTTAAGTTTGCTGTCAAGCATTCTCAATAATAAAAGAAGTGACATGTATAAATAAACTTTATTACAATGATTCAAAACTCTGTTTTAAAACCCACGAAATTATTTACAAAATTCGTTTTTTTAAATAATATTTATATTATAATAATTTTACGCGGACAAAGGTTGCGGGCAACAGCTAGTCTTTTATAAATTGGATTCGTTTGTTAGTCTTACCAAGGGTTACAGTATTCACTATTCATCGGGGTACAGATCGGACTCGGAAGTCATATAGTCTCTAAGAAAAACTATGGTATTCAGTTGCATTTGTATAGATTTGAAGCTATTACCAAAATAGTTTCGAAAAGGCTAGGCAGATGTAATAATGAAGGCATTATAATATCTGCCTAGCCTTTTCGAAACAATGTTGGTAAATATTGTTTTTCCATTTAGGTATGAACTTGAAGGAAAAACAATATGTGCGGGCTTATTGGGACGCCCAAAGGCGTACTATAAGACTTACGTAATAGTATATTTCATTACGAGTGCGGAAAGCCTGTCATTGCAAAGAGTTCCGACAAATGTCTACCCGAGCCGAGGCGCAGCCAAAGGTAAGGGTTGACAGTCGGAACAAGTTGCAATGACGGTTCCGCACGTGTACTGAACAACTATTTTTAATACAGTTGCGAAAAAATGAAGCAATTTAATAAAATAATAAAAAGAACATTTTTGGAAAATGGCGGCAACCATAAAAGAATATAAGCAGAGATGTTTTTTGTTTTCTTCACCCATTCTCGGTAGGCAAAGGGAACTATGCCCATACAGCCAAGTGTTCAGTAGAAGTTTTTTATTGATATGAAATGAAAATGAAATTTAATGAGATGAAATGAAATGAAACCTAACCTAACTCATTGAATCAAATCATTAAATCCGATATTGAAACAAATTAGTAGCTTCTTTTTAGAAATATTTGCATGAATTATAAAAACTTCTATGATTTTTAGTGAAAACTTTGTGGTTGGTTTTTAGGGTTCCGTACCCAAAGGGTCAAACGGGACCCTATTACTGAGACTTCGCTGTCCGTCCGTCCGTCCGTCCGTCTGTCACCAGGCTGTATTGCAATTTCTACAGATTATGTATTTTTGTTGCCGCTATAACAACAAATAATAATAAAAAAAAAAAAATAATGTGGGCTCCCATACAAAAAGTGATTTTTTGCTCGTTTTTATAAATAATGCGGTACCTTTGTACTCAAATATTTTATGTTTTTTTTTCCTGTGATGTCTACTGTGTGTACATAAATTGTAAAATAATAAATAAATAAATAATGGTACGGAACCCTTCGTGCGCGAGTTCAACTCGCACTTGGCCGGTTTTTTCTTTTTAATAGACATTATTTTGACAGTTGGAAAAGAGAACGCACGAGTTCGGAAAAGGTAAAGAAAAAGCTCGAGTATGTAGCCCACATCCTGAACGCTAAACGTCCCTGCAATACGCCACTTTTTGAGCAACTGTATTAAAAAGTACAGTTGTTTGTATTATGCAATGTTTAAGGCGCAAAGACGCTGTGCTGTAATGATCTATTGAATTAAAATTTGGCATAGGTACCCCACGGATTAAGCTGTGCGTTCGGCTCGGTATTGATTCATGAAAGCCTCCAGAAAGTTTGACTATGGTCTATGGTTTAATAACCATATTAATTAGTAGATACTTAAGTAGTTTAAATGGTAATAGGAATGTAGGCAGCAGGAATGATACTTCTGGATGAAAAGTTCATGAGCCATTCGATTTAAGGATTGTAACAAATACAGTGAGATTGAACTCTAAGATATAACGATTTTATCAATTTCAATGCTGTTGAAGAAGATTTAGTGCCAAAGAAAGGTAGGTACGGTCAGCAACGAAAGTCGCTATATCCAAAATTATAAGACGTCTTACTTTTAAAACGTTCCATATTAACAAACTGGAGTAAAAGACATAACAATATTTCCGTCAATGGTTACACAAATTCGCAAAACAATTTTATATCAGATCAGACTGATCGGCACAAAAGTTGGTGTAATATTGATAAGTGTTAACCGACTTCTGATACTGACTGTACCTAGTCTTATCCTTCAATCAGGTTAAGTCAAAATGACCGACTGCAAACACCGAGGTTACTGACAAATATTATGTACATGATCTAAAAATGATCTGATGTTTTATTTTTACTTTTGTATAGACTCTTTTTCATTAATATTTTTTGTGAATTTGTGGACATTGTAGGCTTTGTAAATCCTTTTTTTTGCTATTATCTTTTTCTACCTTTTGTATTAAGCAACGACTTATTGTCGGGCTGCTGTCCTCTCATACTTAAGTACTAACGCTGTAACATCCAAATATTGTAGAACCAAATGATTTTAAAAGAGTAACCATGGAGTTTTTTGCCGGTTCTTCTCCATAGGAAACGACCAACCCGAACCGTGCTTCTTTTGTCGACGTTTTATAGTAAAATAAAATATTTTGTTTTTTTTTTTATTTATTTTTTTGAAACGAATGCTTCACGAAGCTGTCAACCAAGCATTCTGTACATCAAACCAAGAAAGCCTACGAAAAAAATTTTGGTGGGAAACGTAATTTTTGGGTGAAACATCACGTTTTACGGTAGGATTCAACGTACTCGACTCAAAACAATCTGGTGATGGGTACATTTATTACTGGGCCCGCGTGGTCGAGGTCCACTCCCTCTTAAAGATATATTTGTACAAAAGGCCTGTGCCCCAGCAGTGGGAACATTATAGGCTGATGATGATGTTGTTACATCCAGTTTGTTTTAACAAGGCAATTTCATAACACGCACGCCTGTAATCCCCAAAGGGTTAGGCAGAGCTGTACTATTAGTACGTACGACCTCCAAGGTATGGTCCAGAGTAAAAGAAAATATCGCAATGACGAGGCGAACAAGCGCCTTACAGCTTCGTTAAGGGTGTTTTTGGGTGATTCTTTGAAGATGTGCATATTCGGGGTTCCGAAAAACAGTTTAAATATTGCTTCCAATTACAACTTTTATGGATTTAAAGTAAAGTTTATCACTATAAATCAAAAGGACAGTATTTGAACAGCCATGTAGGGCCGAATCTGAAGCTGAAAATTTTCGTCAAACTGGTGATGAAATCAAAATAAAAAGTCATTTATTCAAATTAGGTTGATAATCAGCATTTCTTGAATGACAAAATTACAATCATCCATTTACTCCTTTAACGACCTATCTGTCAGCTGCGTTTTCAATCATGTTTGACCGAACTTTTACAGTTTGTATAATTAAAGAAATCGAGTCAGCTTACAGAGTTAGTATCCCGCCAAATTATGTAGTCTATTTAAAATTTTAACTATGGAACACACCGCCTCACTGCCACGGGCGAACGCGCTTAGTTTTTTTTTATTCACACTGGCCGTTTATACACTCACAAAACCGCAGCATGTCAGCTGCGTTTTCAATCATGTTTGACCGAACTTTTACAGTTTGTATAATTAAAGAAGTCGGTTAATGAAATAGACATATAATATTTGCATAGACTTTGAGAAACCTAAGTACCTACACTAAAGAAACGTCCCAACCGGTCCCAATAACGCAATTTCCTCAAAACAAAATATTTAGTACGTCAACGTTTCACTTAAAAGTTTCCTTCAGGTACTGACGGAAACTTATAAGGAAATTCTTAATAGGTACCTAATGGAACAGTTGTTTACGTTTATCCCAAGGGGAAGTACATAACCTCTTGAACAGTCAGTCAGTCCTGGTAATTTCCATTCTTTTCCTACGTCGTCGTTGTGGAACCTATAATTTAAAGGAACAATTCAAACGTAATTATTAATACGAGCGTTGTTACGCCTTACGACATTTCATACAAACTTTCAAGTCATTATTTTCCGAAATAAATGAACTGATTTTAATGAAACTTCATACACATAAGCAGGATACGTAGGTTTAAAAAGTGAATAAAAACATTTTCGAAATGTCTTTAAAAAAAGATAATTGGAAATTTCCGTTTCTATTTTTTTATTTATAATCGGTCTAATTCAGCTGTGCCACTATTTTTCAAAAATATTTGTAGTAACTTTTTAGACCTACGTATCCTGCTTATGCGTATGAAGTTTCATTAAAATCGGTCCAGTCATTTCGGAAAATAAGGACTTGAAAGTTTGTATGAAATGCCGTAAGGTGTTATGCTCTTATAAAATCACCAAATAACGCGCAATTTTGTCACAAAAATATTGCACGTTTTACCTGACGGAAAATTTTAAGGAAATTCTTAATAGGTACCTAATTGAATAGTTGTTTACGTTTATTCCAAGGGGAAGTACATTAACACCTCTTTAACAGTCAGCCAGCGTTGTCCTGGTAATTTCCATATTTTTCCAATTCGCTGTGAACTGGTATATTTCAACCACAAATTGTAGCGGCAAAATCGCAGTTCACTATGACTAGTTTAAGTAAATCTATGAAGACAGTAAGGCAATGACGTCATCTATAGAAACACTTTCGTAGATTTACAAAGTAACCAACCGTGTTGGGCGGGTGTGATAGTGCGTTTTGCGGTTTGAGGTGGCATTCACAAGTGTAGATAACTAAACACCTGTGGATGAAATACCTACAAGTTGTTGTTTTGCATTCTCGTCAAAATTCAGGAGGTTGTCACAAAAGACATAAATAAAAAAAATTGCTTTATTTTCCTTCTACATTTGTTTGTCTTAACTAATGATTAGTGTTACATATTTGATTTATAGAGTAAATGTTAGTAATAATATTTTTCTCTGAAAAGAGAAAAAACAAAAGACATAAATGCAGGTATATAAGTACAAAATATAAGTGCAGGTAAATAAGTAGTTGCCAACAAAACTCAAATGTGAGTGTACCTAATAGTACACCCACATTTGAGCACAAAGACTCTTTTCACTTATCTGACTCATCTGACCAATGAGGTCAAGATAATGTGAATCTAGTGATATACCTACTTTGTAACCTAGTGTAGTTGTCTAGTTAATAAACAAATGAGTAAACAAAATTGCTAGCAAAGTGATGGTCGGGTGTCTGCTGCCATCTGTTATCAATTCAATTCAATTCAATTTATTCACGAACAATTTACATTGTGTTTGAAATTTTATATAACACCTAAAAAATAATAAAAACACATTCATTAACTAAATAGGAGAAAATAACTCAAGTTGTAGTGGGTTTCAATATAAATAATACTCCAGGATAACACTTAAAACCTATATTTGAAATTTCACACGATACACAAACAATGTTACAATAAAAAAAACAAATGAGGGTAGCAGAAAATAAAGTAAACAAATTGCTAAACCTATTTTACGTTAAGAGAATACAATAAAGAAACTGATCTGTAGGCTAATAGCAAGAATTGGGCACAAGTTACGCGTTAAAGCACAAATAATGATTTACTTAACACTTATACAAAACGAATGGAATAAATCAAATAGCAAGCGAGAAAAGAGAATGAATAACAGTGAAAACAAGATTAAAACTAACTATCAGCTATAAATGCGTGAGGCGCTAAAAGCAAAATAACTCCACGTACAACACAGCACACTGGTAATATTCCGTATTACGAAAGCACCACCAAGCGTGACGTATCCTACGCAGAGCGCTCAACTCTCTTGGGAAGTTGTTCCGAGTCGTCGGATGCAATGCCCACGCAGAGTCAAACTGAGCTAACCGGCGGGCGCACGCCTTATATACCTGCGAGGTCCTTACGCGGCGGCACGTAAGTGTGCGTATGTGTCGCGATCTTGAGAATGTATGCAGGTGGGCGCTCGGGTTAACCGTGCGCGCATTGTTTACTTCGTTACAGTCTCCCCCTCTGGCTCCGAAGTCGTCTCGACGAGGAAGGCAGGCTCGAAGATTCTTTTCGTGGTCGTCCTCGAGCTGGTTTCGGAAGTTGAGTGGTGGTAACTTTATCAGAGGTAAGTGGGTCAGCTGTTTTAGGTGGTCGTCCACGCTTTCGAATTGGCAAAGCTGGTGCTGGTAATGGACTTTTAGAATCACCTTGGAAAGGGCGTAAAGCAGATGAATGGTATAGCCCTACACTCTGGTTTGGTTTTTTAGGGTCTGCGACATGGTAAGAGCTTGGTCCATGATTCCTCAAAATGATATAGGGCCCATCTCGGCGTGGGGCAAGTTTTGAGCTGAATCCTTGGGCGGTCTTACTGAGGGTGTGTGAATCAACGAGAACTTGATCTCCAGGTTTATATTTAGGGCTAGGTCTTCTGTTTTTATCTACATATTCCTTTCGCTTTTCTTCTTTTACTTCCTGTACTTCTTTAACTCTTTTTAATGTTTCAGCTAATACTAACAGTTTGGGTGTGATTTCAGGAATAATATTTTCAGACAAGATTATTTCACGGAGGTCGTGTTCATTGTCATCGGGCGTTCTTAATTGTCGACCGAATGTAAGGTATGCTGGAGTATGCTCAGTCGAGGAACAAACTGCAGTGTTCATGGCAAATCGAATGCTTGGTAGTTTCTCTGACCAGGTCCGATGATCATCTCCTACTAGGATGGCGAGCTGAGTTTTAAGATCCCGATTGCGACGTTCTACCGGATTAGTTTCCGGATGGTAGACGGGCGTAAATGCATGCTTAATGTCCAAACAATAGGCTACTTGCTGCATAACAGCGCTGACAAACTGAGTTCCATTGTCGCTGATTATTCGTCGTGGCATGCCATACCTTAAAAATACTTCATTAATGAGAGTCATTGCGCAATTCGTTGCAGTTGCATGATCTAACGGGAATAACTCTATCCATCTAGAAGCAAGATCTTCAACGATGAGTATCCAGGTCATTCCGTTGGATGACGCAGGTAATGGGCCAAATAGATCAAATGCGACTACTTCAAACCTTTTGTTCATTGCAGTTGTTTGAAGAAGTCCAGCTGGTTTCATATTCGACGGCTTGTATCTTTGGCATGACAAACAGTTTCGAATGTAGTTCTCAATGTCCTTCCTCATGCCTTTCCAATAATATCTTTGAGCTATTCTAGCAAGTGTTTTATCTGTACCGTAATGACCGGCAGTAGGTTCATCATGGTACGCCGATATAACATGAGTTTGTTCTTGTTCAGGTACAAGAAGCTGACAGTTATCATTATCACCATCAGGATTATAGCGGTATAGCAAACCGTTATTCATGACGTAACCTTTTTGACACCAGTACCGTGCTTCTTCTTCATTATTACTCTCAAATGTCTTTACTATCTTTTCTATGTCTTTGTCTTTCATTTGCGCTTCTCTTATTTCTTTAGGATTCTTTCTTGGCGTTTCTACCACAATACTACATATCCCACAGCTATCTTTAGTTTCAGCAGCACAATTAGGGCGAGACAACGCATCAGCTACAACGTTCGTCTTTCCAGTGATGTACTTTATTGTGATATCATACGGCTGTAGCTGGAGAGCCCATCTTGCTAATCGTCCAGTTGGGGATTTTAATGACATTAGCCATTTGAGAGCCTGATGATCCGTCAGGATTGTAATAGGCGTCCCTTCTATATATCCTCTAAACTTGTTAAGTGCCCATACAACTGCAAGTGCCTCACGTTCAGTCGTAGAGTAATTTCTTTCGGCTTGATTTAGCAATCGACTAGCGTATTCTACGGGATGTTCCTGTTCTCCCTCCCCCTGCACAAGAACTGCACCGATAGCATAGTTGCTGGCATCAGTTTTGATGATATAGGGTTTTGAGTCATTTGCTTGAGCCAATATGGGACTAGTCGTGAGAAGTTCTTTTAGATTATCGTAGGCAGCTTTCTGTGGTTCTTCCCATAGCCATTTAGCCTGTTTCTTGGTTAGCCGGGTAAGGGGTTCGGCAACTTTAGCGAATCCAGGAATGAATCTTCTGTACCAAGAACACATTTGCAAGAATGAAAGTAAATGTTTTAGATTAGTGGGTGCATGCATGTTAACAATCGCACTAACTTTATTAGGATCCATCTGTAAGCCTTTTGGGGTAATATAATGCCCGAGGTACTTAACCCTTGCACAACAGAATTTGCATTTCTCCCTATTGGCTGTCAAGTTATATTCTTGAAATCGAGCGAAGACGTCCTGAAGATCGCTCAGATGTTGCTCAAATGTTGGAGACAGGACAATCAGATCGTCGATGTAAATACACATTTTAACATGGCTCAGAGACACGCGGAAACCATCCATCAATCGTTGAAAGGTGGCTGGGGCATTGCGCAAACCGAAGGGCATCCTTAAAAACTTATACATGCCAAATGGCGTTACAAAAGCAGTTTTGCATTGGTCCTCCTTCTTTACTCTGATTTGCCAGTAGCCTGCTCGGAGGTCTATTGTAGACATATATGGCGTCGGTTTAGCATCGTGCAATAAATCATCTATGCGAGGTAGTGGATACACATCCGGCGTAGTAACCGCATTGAGTTGGCGGTAGTCAATGCACACTCGTATTCCACCATCTTTCTTAGGAACCATAACTACCGGCGCAGACCACGGAGAGTTGCATGGCTCTATTATGCCTTCTGCAAGCATTCTGTTTATTTCATCTTTCAGGATTTGAGTTTTTCCAGGCGGCAAGCGATATGGTGGGACGGAAGTAGGTCTATGATCTCCTGTGTCGATAAAGTGCTCTGTTTGGGTTGTAGGTTTTCCATTGGGAACAAATGCATCTGCATTTTTCTCTAAAAGATTTTGTAGTCGTACAAGCTCCTTGTCACTTAGAACACATTCAGACTCATCGGCATCTATCGCTGAAATATCAGTACTAGGCGAATTAAACAGGCATCTGGAATCTGGTGACAATTCTATAGTGCTTTCTGCTATCGACCTTCTAGCATCTCGATACAATGCATCTACTACTGGAGAATGGCCATCAAACAGTCGCTGGCGCTTACTCGGCGGAGAAGAAAAATCAATTTGTGCCATTGGACCATACTTTGGTGTCTGTGAACGTACTGCACTAGCATGATAAATCTCCATATTTGTAGGCGCGTCAATACCAACTAACGGCTTACTTTGAGATTGTGTAGTTGCATCTTTGGATACGCCAGGAGAACACACACTCACTATGGGACCATAGGGTCGGATCAAATTTTGTTCGACATGACTCGATGTCAAAGTTTGCAAGGTAACAGAACTTCCTGATGAACTTGACATTGGAGAAATTATATCTGGCAGATTAGCGATGCATATCAAATCGGCGATCATAGTCTCGCAGACATCTTCTTGTTTCAAGTCATAGACTTTCGCGGGGTCATCTAGGAATCGACATGTTAGCTGAGGTAAGTTTAGGACCATCATAGCATCTTCGATAAAACCAACTCCCAGTAATGTCTTGTTACATTTTGCATAAGGCAACACTATGAAAGCAGTATTGACTATTCTTTCATAACAAGTAACGGGCGCTGTAAAAGTCAAGACAGTCTGCATTTTTGGTATACCATCGGCCAACGTTATGTTCATAGTTTCCTCTTTGAACTTATATCCGTTTCGCTTCAAACAAATGAAAAGCTGGTATGAGGCTACACTTGATTTTGCACATGTGTCTACGAATCCAGTACCTTTTATGCCACCAATACTAATGGGTACTGTTGACCTGCGGCGTTTTGCTCTAGCGGTGATGGAACAGAAATTGATGTCTTCTGTTCCCACGTGCTGTACATTACACTTTGGACAGCGACTTCGGACGACACCTGGTTCGCCGCATCCGTAACACGAAAATTTTGGCTTCACTTTATCATCAGGTTTAATTTCTACTGGCTTCCCTGTGGGTTTCTGCTGCTCAGCTTTCTGACGTTTTCTACAGACATCCACAGTGTGTCCTGGGAGTCTACAGTAGTTGCATCTAGTTTTAGCCTTAGGAATGCTTTCCGATGTTTTAGGTATCTGCTTCTCTTCAGTTTTCTCTCCCAAATTACGCTCAATCTCTCTAGCTTTCTCTAATAAATCATCGAAATTTTCTATAGCTTCCCTGGATAGTTTTTCTCTGATTTCAAAACGAATTTGGCCGAATACTAAGTCTATCTCCTGCTGTTCAGTATGACCTGGAGCAGGAAATTCAGCCATGAGAGCACGTTTTTCGGATATAAATATTTCCGTTAATGTATCCTTCTTTTGCTTTATTTCCACAATGTCTTGATATATTTTATACGCCAACTTCTTGGGCGCAAATGCGTGCCGCAAGCGTTCCTCGAACTGGCTCCAATTTTTAACCTGTTTCTTAATGCCTTGCCACCAAGTAGCAGCATCATTTGTTAATATTAATGGCAGCCCTGTTAATGCATCTTCGTCTTCTATAAGCTCCACCTTCTTGAACACACACACCGCTGCTAAGAAAGACTCGACCTCAGAAGCGCTCTTATTGCCACTAAATTTCACTGGACATCTTACCATGGAACTCTTGTGCTTTGACCCTGAAGCAACTGCTGCCAGCAGTTGGTGGAATTGTTCAGACGACATTGTTATTGGTGATGAAGCTGAACCGGAACCACTCTTGTTACCTTCCATTGTGACCTTTTTCTGCCCTTTCTTCGGGTTGTCCTGTATTGTAAACCTCTGTGTACGTGCTGTTGGTCTAGGTCTCAGGTTTTTCTCTGGAGGATCCACGTTGGGCGTCAATTTGTAGTGGGTTTCAATATAAATAATACTCCAGGATAACACTTAAAACCTATATTTGAAATTTCACACGATACACAAACAATGTTACAATAAAAAAAACAAATGAGGGTAGCAGAAAATAAAGTAAACAAATTGCTAAACCTATTTTACGTTAAGAGAATACAATAAAGAAACTGATCTGTAGGCTAATAGCAAGAATTGGGCACAAGTTACGCGTTAAAGCACAAATAATGATTTACTTAACACTTATACAAAACGAATGGAATAAATCAAATAGCAAGCGAGAAAAGAGAATGAATAACAGTGAAAACAAGATTAAAACTAACTATCAGCTATAAATGCGTGAGGCGCTAAAAGCAAAATAACTCCACGTACAACACAGCACACTGGTAATATTCCGTATTACGAAAGCACCACCAAGCGTGACGTATCCTACGCAGAGCGCTCAACTCTCTTGGGAAGTTGTTCCGAGTCGTCGGATGCAATGCCCACGCAGAGTCAAACTGAGCTAACCTTTTTTTTTTTTTTTTTTTGGGAATGGCATCTCGCAGTTCAACCTAGGAGGTTGTCGTCTGCTTAACCGGACTATCCTGTGGGTGCCTTAAGAGTAAGGCCTCCAGCCAGGGCATAAAACTTACAAACTAAGCGACTACACGCTAAGGGCACCCCCTGTGGGGTACGAGCCTCGGCTTAGGGCGTCGCTGGGGGAGGACTGCATGGGGACAGGCTGGATCTGAATGATATCATTATTTAGGGGCTGATTTAAAACTACTGGCACAGCATCGCGGGCTGGCTCGAGCGAGGGTCGGGGAGGGCATGGACCGGGACGTCGCGACGGACCTCGACGGCGAGGTCGGAAAGACGGCGGTTTGTGTCTAAACTTTTTAAGAGTGCTAGTCTCTTTGCTACTCTCCTGGAGGAGGGTGATAGCATCATCGGGAGTGACGAGGGTATGCCGAGGACGGCGTACTGTACTAATGCGCGAGGGTTCGTAACGGGCGGCCGCTGCGATCAGGGGATTACGGTGTTTAATGGCGTTATCGAAGAAACGCTTCGAAAGACGTTTCATAAACTGAAGGACGGTGGGCATTCTAAGGTCTATGTGTAGACGGTCATTACGGACATAAAAAGGGGCTCCCGTGACTCTACGTAAGAACCGGTTCTGCAAGGTTTGCATCCTATGGATGTACTTAGGCTTGGTGTGAGCGTACACGACGCAAGCGTACGTCATAATGGGGCGGATCACCGCGGTGTAAAGGCGCAACTTGCACTTGAGTGACAACTTGCTTTTTATCGAAATCATGAAATGAAGCCTACCCATAGCAAAGGCAGCTCGGTCGCGAGCTGCTTTGATGTGCGCCGCGAAAGACAGGTGGTTGTCAAGTAAGACTCCTAAGTACTTGGCTTGCTTCTCCCAAGGGATAGGCTTACCGTACATAGTGATCGGGCTGAGCGCGGGTGGCTTATTCTTACGCGGTTTAGAGAAAAGAACTGCCTGGCTCTTGTCGGGGTTCACCTCGATTCTCCATTTCCGGAACCAAGCGCCTAAGACGTTGGCTGAGGTTTGGAGGGTGCTGTAAATAGCGTCGTGACTACGGCCAGTGTAATAGATGGCCGTGTCGTCCGCGAACAGGGCTAACTGTGCCTTCTTGCTCTTGGGGATGTCACTGGTGAACAGAGTAAAGATAAGGGGAGAGAGCGGGGAGCCCTGAGGGACTCCGGCTCGAATGGGGTGGGGGGAAGACAGTGCCTTCCCGATGCGATAGCGGAAGGTGCGATCCGACAAAAAGTCTCGTAAGATGAGCACGAGACGGTCTGGCACTCCCAGTTTGTACAACTTATATAATAAGCCGTTGTGCCAGACTTTGTCGAATGCCTTTGCTATGTCGAAAAACAATACACCCGTCATCGCTCCACGCTGGAAGCCAGCGCTCAAGTGTTCACTGAGCTAACCGGCGGGCGCACGCCTTATATACCTGCGAGGTCCTTACGCGGCGGCACGTAAGTGTGCGTATGTGTCGCGATCTTGAGAATGTATGCAGGTGGGCGCTCGGGTTAACCGTGCGCGCATTGTTTACTTCGTTACAAAGTATAAATAAATAAATAATAAAAATATAAAATTCAATAGCATTACAAATTAAAAATTACAAAAATGTCAATACAACTAAAAATTAAAAATTCAAAATGTAGATAATTATATCATCGTCTATCGAATACAGACATTTCTCCAGTAGGAAGGCCTTAACTCTTGACTTAAATGAGTTTTTATAAATTATAGTTTTTAAATCCAATGGCAACCTGAATCTTAATATCTGAATAAGTCAATTTCTTTTGAACTCAATTCATCATCATACTTTTTCCCTTATCCCAATTTATTTGGGGTCAGCGCAGCATGTATTCTTCTTCCATACTTCTCTATTACGCGTAATTACGAGTCATCAGACACCTCCTTTCTCGCCATATCATCCTTCACACAGTCAATTCATCGTGTTTTTGGTCATCAAACTCAAACTCAAACTCAAAGCATTTATTTCAATTAGACCATTACAGGCACTTTTGAAAGTCAAAGAACAAAAAAAAAGAACGCGAAGCTACAGTCCCAGTCACAAGACATAATAACTTGTGAAAGTACTGGAGTTGCATCCTCTGCTGTTATACCCATCAACATTCATACTTTTCCATTCAATTCATTTAATTTATTTTCTCTTTCTAGTGATGGTCATCCCCCAGCGGTATGTCCTGGGTATCATGGGGCTGTTCGCTTTGGGCAACTCCTTCACCATGAGAGTCTGTCTCAGCATGACGATCACACAGATGGTTCTCCACGCACAGCCCGCCGAACACATCATTGGAGAAACTTGTCCTGACCCGGCTAATGAAGTTGGATCTAATAATACATCCACAAGTAACGTTTCTGCTTCATTCGAGGTAAGAAAACGAACTTTACAGCATTTGAGCTGACTGGATAGGTCCTTTCAGATCTGGGTGTTTCTTCTCTTAAGAGGGAACAGGAGGGTCATTTCTTTTTTTTCATCAATTAATAAGTGAAGAAATTATGCCCCACCAAAAACGACATAACATTCCCCATTTTTACCGCAATGGTTAGGGGACTACCAGATAAATTTGAAAAGCTTTTAACATAAAAAGTCAGTCAGTGGTCTAAGCGCCTGAGAGATGTCGAAAAGCTACGTTTTTGCATGACGCCATAGTTGGCGCATGGATGTTTGTATACATTGGTGGCAGAGTGACGATCGCAAATGTTTTAGGACATTTCCCTTTTTTTGTGAACAGTTAATGGCTGAGGATTTTAATGTCATTTTAAATACAGTACTATTGCGTGTGACGACAGAAACTACCAACTTTAAATAACAGTATTTATTATGCAGCAAGGACACAAAAATATCATAAATCCCAAGCAATAAACTGCTTATTTGAATATTACTCAACATATTTTGCTTTACTATCGTCACTGTTTAACCGCGTGCAATGATAACTTTTGTAAATTACAAAGAGTGGTAGCTTTCTTTATTACCACGACATAATTTAAAAGGATTATGTATTGTGTAATGTTTAAAATTATTTTATCAGGGTCGAGAGCGGTATGACTGGGACGAAGCAACGCAAGGATTTCTTCTCAGTGCATTTTACTATGGTTATGTTATCACTCATTTACCTGGAGGTCGGTTGGCGGAGAAGTTTGGAGGTAAATACACCGTTGGTTTCGGGCTTCTGCTGACCTCTGTGGCGACGGTGCTCACTCCGTGGGCTGTGACGATCGGTGGGGCGACGGGGCTTTTCATCATTAGAGTCATAGAAGGCTTCGGAGAGGTAAAGTCTATTCGTGATATTTGTTAAATAAAAGAAATCACGATATTTGTTCTTAAATTAAGTTAAATAGTTCAAAGAACACTGTTTTTATTTTTTATTAAGCTTTCTACGATTAACCCCTTAAATGTTATGCATATTACATTTCTTATAAAAGAATCTGAATCATATTCAGAATCGAAAAAGTGTAGAATCCACTTTTTAGATTCTGATTCTTGCGTTCTGTTATCTGAATTTGATAGTTTTGTAATGTTTCAATAAAATTGAGAAAAAAATAACTTGAGACTACTTACAGGGTCCTGTGACACCAGCGTTTGTTTTACTACTTGCAAGATGGGTGCCTCCATCAGAAAGATCCAGATTCGGTGCTATGATATTTGGTGGAGCTCAAATTGGCAATATTTTTGGGCCCTACATTTCTGGACTCTTGTTAGCAGATGGCGGAGACTGGGCTAACGTATTTTATTGTTTTGGCGGACTCGGAATTATATGGTTTTTATTCTGGGTAAATTTTATTGGACATATTTCATATTTATGACAAAATTTATAGACGTTGTAAAATGTGAGATGAAAGTATGATTTGCTGATGCAAGTGTTATATTTGGGGAACATCTGCACTTTATATGATTCAACACGTAAAGTGGGCTATTCGAAAGCATATTAGATATTATGAGAGTTGCCACATTACGATCTATTTACTACGTGCGATATTAGCTTTATTTTTTTACATCGGCCGGACATCATTCCAACTAATCATTTAAAATAGCTGTAAATGAGAGACACTTTCTTTCGTGTTCTATTTTCGTAAACGAAACAGGGCTGAAGATGACTTCGATGTCAAAGATGTTATATTGGAAATTATTAACTACGGCATAATAATCTGCTATAACCCCACGCACAGTTCTTCTTCTTAGCGTGTCAATGGCAATCTAAATTGTATTGGCCCAGAACTGAGCCATGAGTTTGGCACCCTACTGAGGGCGTTCATCTGTTCGTGTAATAAACAAACAACTGATACGACAAATGACACGACATTAACAACCATATTCTAAAAGCCTTCCCAAATCCATTTTTGAAGTAAGTCTAATGTTGTTACCATAACAACAGGTGAAAACATCTACCAAATCGTATTCATAGAATTTTTTGCCGCAATTGGCGGACCTTCGAATAAGGTGCCTCCTCCAGCTATCTATCTTTGTCAAACCCATAGTTGCATTCTGCTTCAATCAATGCTAAAGACGTCATATGTCACATTAATCAATGTTAAAGATGTATATAATCAATAGTTTTCCAGTACTTCAAATAGAACAGATGAAAAGTAGGTGTTTATGTGTCAATTTATAAACAAACAGGGCGGAATGTAGGCGTGCTTAGTCCGACTTAAGTTCTGTTCATGACTAAGAATACCAGTGTGAGTGTAGTCTATTTTGTTACTTTTACAAGGCAAGTGAGCTGCAAATTAAATAAGAAAGTTTCTATGGAAGATCGTATTTTTTGCGGACTCATTGTTTGTATTAGATAATTTATATTTTTTACAAAGTTTATCTTTCCAGGTGCTCCTATGCTACAGTACACCGAACTCGCACCCATACATATCAGATGAAGAGAAGGATTTCTTAAATAAGAACATTATAGCATCTGGTTTACATAAGAAGCTGGATCCAGTGCCATTCAAAGCTCTCTTACGATCGGCTCCTTTGTGGGTCCTCGTATTAGCTGCCGTAAGTATCTCTTTCTAGGCCAAAGCCGTACAGGAAGCTACGTTTGTTGCAGCGAGTAGCGTAGCCCAAACTTAGGCTGCTCACGATTGCAATAGCGAAACCATTGGTTCTCTAGGAGCATGTCATGTTACTGCCTGAGTTTTCGAATTGATATCGATGCATTTTACGTATCATTTTCATAAGTTTAGTAAATAATTTAAAAGTTATTTTTTTAAAGCTTAGTTGTGAAGTTATTATCTACTTATTGCTTTTTTTCCGCTAGCATAAATAAATTTCCTAAGTACCTTATTTATTGAAAAATACGTAAATGCCTATGCCAGCAGTAGCAAAAGAATTCTCTTCATTTTTGTAAAAATTGCAAAAGAACTGTTTCGTTGGTCTTGTGCTCGTAATCGCGACTTTCGAAGGTTCGATTTCCGGGTTGGGCAAATTGTTATTGGGGTTTTCCATCTGAAATTTCTTTCTATCTGGATTTGTGCCCGGTTGATGGCAATACACTTAACTAAAAAAAAAACAAAAACTGTGCACTACATATTAGGTACACCTCTGCGTAACCCTGCGGGGATTACAGGCGTGATGTTATCTAAGTGAAGTAGCCTTTTCATGAAACAATAGTTTTTATCATAATATTTTCTTAAAGCATTATTTTTTATAATTCTCAGGTTGGTCACGATTGGGGATACTTCACAATGATTACAGATCTTCCTAAGTATTTCTCTGATGTCTTGAAGTTTAATATCAAAGAGACGGGACTCATGTCAGCATTGCCGTACATTGCCATGTACGTGTGTTCCTTCATTTTTGCCGGTTTATGTGATTTATTCATTAAGAAGAAATGGCACAGTATTGGTACAGGAAGGAAAATCTATACCACTGTCTGTAAGTATGGTTGCAGCAATTGCTTCTATTGTTGTATTGTCAGTACAGTTAGCAACTATTGATAAACAATAGACAAGTCTATTACTTTTTAATCCCTTTTTAATTGGTCTTTTTAACTCTTCCGAGATATTGCAACTGCAAGGCTGAGTTGTCATTTAGATTCACGGCTTTTTTTTAATTACTTGAGGCCGTTGAAAATTATCGACAATATTGTCGTAATTGCATAAGGTCTAGTTCACACAGCGATAAGCCGTATAATATTTTACTAGGATCATCATCAAATAATTATTAATAACATATTACTCATAAGGTTAAAAACAAATGCACTATGATAGATACTGCCACATGATTTAAGCGCCATGTGCAATAACCAAATTTTTTTGGGTCTGTAATATTTGTCTGTTAAAAATAAATAGTTTGTGAAATTCTCTTACCTTTCATCATCGATTTCATGTATCAATAACACATAACAATGACACAACCAACTAACTAAAACATAATCACCGATTCAAGCATCAAATAAGGTTGTTTTTTCTATCACAGCTTCGACCTTACCGGCTATCTTTATAATTCTGGCGTCATACTCCGGCTGCAACCGACTTGCGGCCGTCAGCCTCTTCATAGCCTCGATGGCGTTCATGGGAGGCTTCTACAGCAGTGTCAAGATCAATGCCATGGATATCGCGCCTAACTACGCTGGAACTTGTTCCGCGTTCGTCAATGGACTTGCTGCCATATCTGGCATTATTACTCCGTATTTGATTGGATTGTTGACTCCGGATGTAAGTACGATTATATTGAACTAATTTCGGCCTTCGGCTTCGCCCGTGCGATACCCGGGTACTACCGTGATAAAAGTGTATCCATGTCCTAACATAAAACATAGGTCTACCTACCTGTGGGCCGAAGATTGAAATCTGTTCAGCAGTTCAGGTGTGAAAAGGAAATAAAGAGAAAGACAAAAATAGGTTTCCAAATCTTCATCTTAAGTATAATAATTGTACCTTTATCAGACCAGCAATAAGATAACGCAGCTCAATATTATCAAATAAATAGTTTTCTGTTACTAAATAAATTGGGTGAAAAAAACACAGCCCGTCACATAACGATACCAGAGCACGAAAAAAAATTTGATCGTTTATCCATAAAGAGTTAGGGAAGGGCACTACGCTCGACCGAACTTGTGAATGTCGGAATAAATTAACTCAGGCGAAGAATTGACAAATTTTTTGGGCATTCCTTTTTTCAGGAGTTTCGTGTCTTCCTCAATAAGATTTCGTGGTTTTATTTTTTCAAAAGTGAATCGTTTTCATGTAAAAACATGAATGTTTATTTAAAGCCCTTTATTAGGTGAAGGGGAAGGCCGTTGCTTAGTGGTGGGACACGGCTTAGGCTAACAAAAAATAACTGAATTTTAAACAGAGTGCACAATGTTAGGACATAATTTCAAATATTGGTAATATGTTTGTTGAAAACTTTTGGTGTAGAGCTCCTTTAACCCAAATTTGAGAATCACCAAAACTAATCCGTATCTCAGTATATTGAATTACCATTATTTTTTTCAGCAAACAGTCGCACAATGGCGTATAGCATTTTGGACAGTATTCGCAGTTTTAGTAGGAACCAATATGGTATATCTTATTTGGGGTTCCGGCGAGCCTCAATGGTGGGATGACGTTGATAAGTATGGCTATCCCCCTGACTGGAAACATGGACCCTTGAAGAAACGAGAAGTAGATGGAGAAAAGAAAGTCGTTTATCCTAAACATGACCATTCGCCTGTCTCAAATGATTGATTGTTAATAAAGTATTTTGTATTTTTTGTTATTTATTATTATCAAATACTGCCGACCCGTCCCGGCTACACACAGTTGAAATGCAAAACTTTTCGCAAACCCGGTCCTGAAAATTAAGAACACAACAAAAATAAATCAGTCGAAATATCCTCAAGTGATGCTCCGTCATAATGTGACAATTGATTTTTATTAATATAGACTTAAGTAACATAAAAATATACTAAAAACATATTTACATATTAAAATCTGCCAAGTCGTAGCGTAGAGCAACCGCCCCAGTCAGATGGGCCGATGACCTTAACGTTGCTAGGGAATACTGAGGGTAGCTTAATGTTGTGTTGTGAAGCAACTTGGAAGAATCTTTGGTCCAGCAGTAGACTGCGGCATAACTACTATGCAATATGTACTATCTAGCAAGATCAGTCCAAATGTGTTAAGTAGAGGTACACATCCAAAAATTATAAAACAACATCAGCGGAAAAAACTATTATTTAGGGTACCTCCCCTACATCTAAAGTGGGGATGATCATAATTTTTTTGTCCTTCCCATAGTGTGGGATATCGTTGGATAGGTCTTTTAAAAATACTAAGGGTTTGCCAGCACCGTTTTTTGATTAAGTAAACCGTTCGTGACTTATCAAGCTTTAAAGTAACAATTTTCGTTAGGGTCAAGTGTCACCCCCCTCTACAGACTAAACGGTTGTAGTTAGAAATACAAATGTCATGGCAGTAGTACCTATATATAACGAAGTTTAAAGGAAAACTATCACACTTAAGTGGGCTTTACAAGTTTACGAGTAATAGTCGACCAATTGTATTTGACTCGACAATTTCGAACAACTCCTTACAAATGTCGATAGATGGCGCTAAGCGTCAGTTGTATCGCGCTGTTTCATTCTTACATATTATTTTTTTAAACCTATTAAGTTTAAAAAAAAACAGTTGTTGTTGTTGTTTGTATAGGAAGTCAAATTAGGTAGGTAGTCATGTTTGGCTTTTAGCTAAAGCATGGTACGAAACTATCAGTCAGCGAATACGATCCGTTATAAAAACTACGGAACCCTACACTGCGCGTGGCCCGACACGCACTTGATCGGTTTTTTTTCATATCATTGCTGACACAATCCATCCATCATTTCCTTGGTCTTCCTCTTCCTTTCTATCCATCAACATTTATATTCATCACTCTTTTAGTCACATGCGATTATATCGATAGCCGATAAAACTATATACTTTTACTTATATTAAAATCATTATTATTTTTTTCCTTAAAAAAAACGTTACCCCATACAAGGAATTCCTCTTGTGTCGTGGACTCGTGGGCGCTTTTCCAAACATTAAAAGTCACATACACAACTTGCCAGACCTGGAACAAATACCATGCAATATGTATGCCATAGTATATATCCCATATCTTCCCGTGGGTGTCGTAAGAGGCGACTAAGGGACTTGCCAGAGAATGGGCAGCAGCCTTCTCTGTGCTTTTGTGACAACCGTACTGCGATCGCCAACCCGCCTGCCAAGCGTGGCGGTTATGGCAAAACCCCTCGTGTTATGTCAATGTGGCGAGACTTGGGGGGAGGCCTATGTCCAGCAGTGGACGTTTTTTGGCTGAAATGATGAATGATGTATGCCATACAAATATTTGTTCTATGTGGTAATCGAACCCGCGGCAGCCAGCAACTGCGCCAACCGTGTCGTAATTACTTCGGAAATAGGAAAAACATTACGCGATTTTGGCAGTAAGTTTAGGTCTCTTTACAGTATTTTCCTTCATCGTTTGACACGTCTGAAAAATATTATTTTCATGAGACAGCAAATATACCACAATTAGCTCCGTGTAACAAGACAAAGCGCCATCTACTTGTGTAACGGTAAACTTCTTAGCGTGGTAGCTGCCGAATAGTTTACACTAGATTCAAGTTTTAAAGTGATAGATATACTGTCACTCGTAAAATATCACATGTCGACGTGTCTAAATTAAACAAAAGTCTTGTGATCCAAGTTACTGTTTGTAGATATTTGACAGTCGTTACAGGTAGTCAGCGACCCGAAAGTCGGACAACCAGACTTACCAAGAGGCATCGTATTACCCCGTACTGCATGGGTTGAGGTGATCAGATATGTAGTCGCTCCATGAAAATACTGCTAATCAGCTTTATCCGGCAAGATGGAAGCTGATCCCAAAATGGTTGGGAAAAGGCTAGGTAAATGATGATTAATTCAATTCAGTCGACCAATCACAGCAGCTGAATATTTGCTACCAAACATTCTGCTGATTTTCATTCCAGTAATAGGTAAGGCAAGTCTGTTACGTTTCTGTCGTCCATCACTTTTTAAACAGTATTCCCCTGAGATTGGAACATTCCTAAAATCAAATATCAAAACTATCAGTTTTCAGGTGTACGTACTGAGTTGAAGCGTTCTAAGGTGACTTCAAGCCTGTCGAAGGCTTATGCCATTGACCAGAAAATGGCGGCGAATCCCTAAGGGTTAAATTCTCATTTGACACAACTGCAAGGGTACTAGAATCAGTACCTATTTATTAAGTTCGTTGAATTACATTATATAGTTTTAAGGAATCCTTTTAGAACTAAATAAGTATGGTTTTCACTACGTATTTTCACAAATGTTCTTTCTACTTAAGGCAAATCTAACATCTTTTCAACCCACACACATAATATTCATATATTCAATAATGTACATATGTAATATCCTAATTATGGTTAAATAAATTAGACATTACCCTATATTCATATGACAAATCAGACACTTAAATAGGCAAGTATCCACAATTGACTGATCTACACCTAGATTTGACTAGTTCCTACAACATACTGTTTACCGCATGTTGCAGGAACTAGCCAAAAAAAGGCGCAAAGCAGGCGCATGTAGGCGCCGCTAGGTTGTTACCGTTAAATGCAATGAGTATCTTATCGAGTACAGAGTGAAGATAGAGCAAAAACAGTGCTCCCTACTAAGTGCATCTTCCAAGTACAAAGCCGAGTTTTTTACCTTGGCACTGATTTGTCATTGTACTCGGCACATGTAATCAAGGCATACTCGCCTGCACAAAAACTAGTTTAAAACGCCTAAGTTTTGAATTAACTTTTATTCTATTTTTGTTACAACCATAAAACTAAATAGCAAAAACCACTTCCCTTCCAAAAGTTGCATTGACAATCTTTTACACACATTCATCTTTTACCTTCGGGTTATAGCAGCAGTAAACCCTCAGGGAAATATGATCCGACCGCACGTTTACATTATTCTCTTCAAATATTATATTTCTGGTTGTACCTATTTGGAAGAGAGCAAATAATTCAAATATAGGGATTGAAGCGGCATGATCGTAAAAAAAATTGGTCGAAAAAGGTAAAATGCAAATAATTTTAAATAACTGATGTTGTTTACGAAAATCGTCGAGGCAAAAGTCAAAAAACTATATTATTGTTTAATGTTCCTCGAGGCCTTTTGAAAGGTGCAGAAGTATATTGAACCCTCACTGACTCATGCTCATTTTAGCTAACCTTAGGTGGCACTTAAGTGAAGGCTTTTCTAACTGTTGTACTGTTGGATTCTTGACTCAGCAACAAAATGTTGGAATTTCAAATTCAGCGCATTCAATTAGTCGCCGCTTGATGTTAGTGAAAACGAGCATAAAACTCCCTTTTATGCGGAAAGAAAAGTTTTGATAAGATTAGAGGAAGACCGAAGAAATGATGCACGGCCAGTCTAAACGATGTAAATAATTTATTATATGGCTGGAACGGAGACGACTGCTTTGACGACTTATATAGTATAATAGCTGTCCCGCGCAACTTCGTATGCGTCACATTATCCCCGATTTTTGAAACATTATTAATTGCTGCTCCGCTCCTATTTGTCGTAGCGTATATATAACCTATAGCCTTCCTCGATAAATGGGCTTTCTAACACTGAAAGAATTTTTCAAATCAGATCAGTAGTTCCTGAGATTAGCGCGTTCAAGCAAACAAACAAACTTTATAATATTAGTATAGCATAGAAGTATATATGTGGAAGTAGAAGTAAAAATAATTTTTTCCAATTAATATTATTTTTTCAACAGAATAGTTCGCCGTAGCACAAACGGTTTTGAAGTTTCCAGTGCATCACACTGACTCATAGCTTCAGACAATCGTAAAAAAAGTACATTAAAAGCGCATTTATGTATAAGCTGTGGTTGAAAACAATTTGCTTCATGTTCGGTTGACCATACATCAAAATTACACTTCGACAAATCATAACTTCCATTCAGGAAAAAATGGGACGATAATACAGACAATGGCGCCTTCGCCCTTGTCACATAAGGAAGTATAAAATCGAAAGTCTTGAAAAATAACCCGTTCTTACCTACAATTTGTATTAAATATGCAGAAGAGGGACGTAATGTACTGGTAATATAATATAATTACAAGGTGATGGAGATTTATATGCAGCAAAGATCGTGGACGAGAAAGGATTTTGCCGTCAGTTTCGTTTTGTACAAGTATGGGATAATTTAAAACCACAAAAATATTAAAGATCTCATCTGTCGTGCTCTGGCCACCAGTGCCAGATGTCTTAGAGTGTGTGGCTTGGCACGAGTCGATGGGAAGAGGCCAGATGGTATAACCATAATGGAAGTTGGGTAGGCCTAGGAGTGGGATGCGACTTGCGTCAACACCCTTGCGCCATCCCACGTTCCTAGCATGGTGAGCTGCGCTGAGGCGGCGGCTGCAGGTACTAAAAACCGGCGCAAATACAATAACATAATTGGTATTTATGTGATTGAGCCGTTTGGGGTTGAAACACTAAAGCCACGTGGCTCGAGTTTGTACTTGAGTTTGCATCTTGTGTTTCGAGATATCGCTAAGCGGTTGGTCGTCTCTTCGGCTGGTATTATATTTTATGGTCAAAGAATCAGCATTGCCTTCCAACGTGGCAATACGGCCGGCCGTCCGAGCACCTTCCCGTTGGCAGCGATGTGGACGAGTTTTTTGAAGCCATAATTTTGATACTTGTACTTATTTAGGTCCTCAAGATCATTAACGACGGACGAGCGGTCGATCATACCTAAGGGCCAATACTGTGTTCATCACATTTTTATTATTATTAAACCATATGTGACCATTAATTAACTCTAATTGACTTATGAAATATCATTCAATTACCCACTGATGTTTTAGGCCTGTCTGTCTTTTCATACGAATAGCCCCTATATTCGGACTGGCTAGACTGGCTTTTCAAGATTGGCAGCTATGTGGTAAACCAGATACGGGTATTGAATTCAATAAAATGCGTAATACACGAAGAATTTTCAAAAGTAAATTAAAATGGTGTCGTCAGAATGAAAAACAAATTAAACTGGATGTAATAGCTGAAAATCATAAATCTAAGGACTTTGCAAATTTTTGGAAAAACTCGAACAAACTGAACCCTAAGTCGAGCCTCCCCGTAAGTGTTGGCGGTAAACATAACTCCACACATATTGCAAATATGTTTGTAGACCATTTTAAGGTCAAGCCCTTAGTAAATCCCACAGTTGATCATGCGATGCAGACAGTGACTGGCGCTGATGTGACCATGAAGTTGGGTGTGAAGTTCTCAAATAAAGACGTTGTGAAAGTGCTTAAGAATATGGTTAGAGGAAAGTCCCCAGGTCATGATCATCTCAGTGTCGAGCACCTTAGGTATGCAGGTATACACTTGCCGAGAGTTTTGTCGATGTTTTTTAGACTGTGCATAAGTCATTCTTATCTGCCTAGTGCGTTAATGAGAACCATAGTTGTGCCCATCATAAAGAACAAAACTGGTGATGCTGCAGATCCCACCAATTATAGACCAATATCCCTTGCAACGGTCATAGCTAAGGTGTTGGACAGTCTACTGGATACATACTTGGCCCCTAGGATTAGTCTGCACGATGCACAGTTTGGTTTCAAGCCCGGGCTATCAACAGAATGTGCTATTATGTGTCTAAAGCGGACAGTCCGGTACTATACGGATAGGAAAACACCGGTTAATGCGTGCTTCTTAGATTTGTCCAAGGCTTTTGACCTCGTGTCGTATGACTTGCTGTGGGGTAAGCTAGGAAAAGAGGAAAAAGTAGAACCTGAGGTTACCTCTCTACTAAAATTTTGGTATGAAAACCAAATAAACAATGTTAGGTGGGCAGGAACTCTGTCCGAAGAGTATAAATTAGAATGTGGGGTGAGGCAAGGGGGAATCACGTCCCCTCGCCTATTCAATTTGTATATAAACCAGCTGATTGTTGAGCTCAGCAATACCGGCATTGGCTGTCATGTTGATGGTGTTGCTATGAACAACATCAGCTATGCGGACGATATGGTCTTGCTGAGCCCATCAATCAGTGCCTTAAGACGTTTATTGAAGGTTTGTGAAGATTACGTGATGACTCATGGCCTTAGGTATAACGTCGCTAAGAGTGAGTTAGTTGTTTTTAATGTTGGCGCCAGAAGAGACTTCAATGTGCCGTGCATCTTGTTAGCAGGTATGCCCTTGAAGCGAGTCTCAAAATTTAAATACCTAGGCCATTGGGTCACTGAGGATCTATGTGATGACCTAGACATAGAGAGGGAGCGCAGGGCGCTGTCTGTTCGAAGTAATATGCTGGCCCGGAGGTTTGCACGGTGTACGTATGAAGTTAAAATGACGCTTTTTCGAGCCTATTGTCAAAGTTTCTACACCTGCAGCCTATGGGTCAAGTATACGCAGAAGGCATACAGCGCTCTGCGTGTACAATACAATAATGTCTTCAGAATGCTTGTGGGGCTGCCGAGGTTTTGTAGCGCTTCGGGTATGTTCGCCGATGCGAGGGTAGATGATTTCTATGCCATTATCCGAAAGCGTTGTGCTTCTCTCCGGCATAGAACAGATGTCAGCTCCCACAGCATGTTGAGGGCATTGAGTGACCGGTGGGACTGCCCGATGCTTGGCCGATGGGTTAGGCTGCACACCCAGGTCGGATAAGTAGCTGTAAGGTGTCTAGTTTATTTTATTTCTATTGTATTGTATTATATTGTATTGTATTGTATTATATTGTATTATTTTGTGTTGATTGTATGCGTGTTACTAATAATAGTTAAATAAGTCATGTCATTACTAACAATATGGACTTCAAAGTCTGCAAATAAAAGATTATTATTATTATTATTATTATATTTTATTACCTATGCTCCCTATGTTTTTACAGAAACAACAACAAAATTCACGACAAAGCTATGATAGCACACCCGGCACTTCCAAAACAAAAATCAACGACGAGGCAAAATTAAACACATATCAAGAGATCTGATTAGTTGTCGATAATTCAGGCAACCAATCAAAACAACAGTTGATACGCACTTGTCAATTTACTATGATGATGATGAGCAAATGTGTTGATTTTCGTTACAGAAATCAGCTGTTTCTACTTAAGGAATAATACAGGTCGTGTTTATTGTTCAGTTTTTACTGAAAGACAGAGGTATACTTAAATTATTGACAACTGCTTAACTAATGAACTTTGATGATAGCAACTTGCATAACCTATCTATTTTCTCAATTATTCTTTTGCTAAACATAACATAATATTACGCTACTAGGTGTACACCCTCATTTTGCTAGTTATTTTTAAGTCCCATATAAAATTAAGAGAGTCTATTACGATTATAAGCAGCAGCCTTGGAGTCTGAATTTGTGCTCATATTCTTGCAGGCTGCTGCCGAGACATTCCTGATGGATGAACCCAATAACGTTACCACTTCATCCAACCTGAAAACCGAAACCAGAACCCATGTTCAGTATGACCAAAGAAGCAGTCATATAAAAGGAAGATTTAAAAATAAATTAAAACAAAACATTAACAATTCCGCTACCTGTTAATTTTTGCACTAAATGAACTAAACAAAAACAAATCAAAGCGCATCCCAACACAACCATGCACCTTTCTATGTATACAACATCTGCATGCAATCGTCACGATCAGTGTGAGCGGGCGTTGAGGCTGCATTGCGCACGCGCCGATTCTCGCGCTAGTCGAGTAGCAAGCGCACAGCCGCTTACCTGTCTGTTACTTTACTTGACTTGCTTTACGTTCGCGTGTAAAGTAAACACTACGACTGAATGGAAAACGAAATATTGAAAAAAAAATTGGAACACTGGATTTTTTGGCTGATTTTGTAAGTACTTTTTTTTATTGATCATTGTTTTTTGAAAATGGAAACAGGTAATCAACCTGTATTTAACCGTAATCATAGGTGATTAACTTATTTATAGTACCTTGGTAATTAGTTGTCTTCGAGTTTTTTTTCTAATTTTTAAAGTAGGTATCTTACAACGGTACGTATGTCGAACGTGGTTTAAAAAAAATGAAACAATTTTTTTATTTAATTTTAATATTAAATTAATGCATCAGTGTTAAGTTTTTTTGTACTTAACATAATACTGTCCTATTTGACCAAAAGGTTGACTGAAAGAGAAAGACTTGTATTTTAATTTTATGAATGGCATCTCGCAGTTCAACCTAGGAGGTTGTCGTCTGCTTAACCAGACTATCCTGTGGGTGCCTTAAGAGTAAGGCCTCCAGCCAGGGCATAAAAACTTACAAACTAAGCGACTACACGCTAAGGGCACCCCCTGTGGGGTACGAGCCTCGGCTTAAGGCGTCGCTGGGGGAGGACTGCATTGGCACAGACTGGATCTGAATGATTTCATTATTTAGGGGCTGATTTAAAACTACTGGCACAGCATCGCGGGCTGGCTCGAAAGAGGGTCGGGGAGGGCATGGACCGGGATGTCGCGACGGAAAGACGGCGGTTTTGTCTGAACTTTTTAAGAGTACTAGTCTCTTTACTACTCTCCTGAAAGAGGGTGATAGCATCATCGGGAGTGACGAGGGTATGCCTCGGACGACGTACTGTACTAATGCGCGAGGGGAAAGCCTTGTGGCAAGTGGGTTTATTAACATAGCATTCTTTTACGTGAAGTTTAAATAAATAAATACTCGGTTTTTACTTTCACATAATAATGTTTCATGCAAATGCAAAACAATTTGTTAGAAGAATAAAAATACAATCTTTTAAAAAGAATGAGCAATACTAACACATAAATATTTATTTAATAACATTACTAAACGCATGTTTCCGGAATGACTTCGTTAGTATTATTTATATTTAAATTATAATTATTTCAGACTGTTGATTACGTACGTCATTAAAGATCGTAATTAAATGCGAATAGCTGCTTTTGTAACGTTATTTATTGTTTTCTAATGAATATGATATGAATATGATTTATATTTTGTTAAATGTACTTATTCAAATGAAGAAAGGTGTTATAATGAATGAATAGAATTGTGTTTTAACCTTGTGGGATGGTTGTTTGCAAACTACAAACTCTACAGAGTCGACATTTTATTCATAATACATTTTCGATTAAGGTTATTTCATCAAAATATGTATATTTTGTTTTCTTTATTAATATTTTTATATTGAACCGTCTTAAACTTTAAAACGTACTGCTGACAAAATATGGGAGTACTATGCGCTTGTGCCTACTCTTTTATGGAACTAAGCGTGGTGATTCTGAGTGTATCCCTTTAAGGAGATAAATATTCAGAAAATCTTCGTCAGTGCTCACTTAAATTATCAATAAACAAAGCTCTTCCGCAAATTCGTGTTTTTAAACCGAGTGGTTTAGACTACACGTCGTTACAGTGATTGAATTTGAGATTTAATTATTTGGAAAGAAGTAGACTTTCTACCACCAAATAAAATATAAAAAGGTAATATTTTACTTAAAATATTTCCAGCCACTTGTGTGAGTAGAAAGCAAAAATTATAGTTATATTTCACGTTACCTACATTTCTGACCACTTCACAAACGTCGATTAGGGTTAATGAACCTTTATCAGACAAATAATTTAATTATATACATATTTAAATTCAAAAAATCTAACAAAGTAGTTTATGACCACAATTGAATTATTAATAAATTTCAATTGTTTTAGGGGATATAGTTCCACCGTCAGGTATATTTTATCCGTAGAATAAAATTTGATCAAAAATTAAAATTATATTAATCGAATAAAGCGTTGAAAAACTACAGACTGTTCCATGCTGTTTAGTTAAAGACGTGATTGAGTTACAAACAAATACAAAGTATGTGTTCACAAAGTAAATACTAAGAGCCGTCAATGTCAATATAACATAGCAATTATGGGGTTTGTCTCCACGGATCCCGAGATTAATTATGACTTGACAGTTCTTAAACGCGGTTTATATGCTGATCGAGTTTACAGTCACTAGTGCATTTCGCCCTTAGTTAAATCGTTTTATTTTGTAGCAATTTCGCACACGGTCATCCATGACACGTAAAAATAAAAACAGAATACAAAGTTAATGATGAGTGTTGAGATATGTTTATTACGTATCACATTTTATGTTTGAACAAACCTCAGAAGGCTTTATAACTTGAAAGATAGGAAGACAAGTGTTAAATAAATAAACACAAGAATGTAAAGATAAAGACAATAACTACTTCTATTTGTCAATGATTAGAGCATGTAGGCAAGATTAACTATGATACTTATGGGGCCTTTAAATTCAAAAGTAGATTGTAATTGTAACGTTTAAGTAATGTTCACGGTTTTTGGTCTTTCTTATATCTAACTAAATTAAAAAAAAAAATTTCAGTAGTCGTATAATATAAAATAGAATTAAATATAATTAACCAACAGTGGGTGTAAAATAGGCACATCAGTTACAGATATATTTTAATCTGCTAGATTCTACTTGCTGCATTATTTTTATTGGAATTAACATCATCTCTACATAGTATATAACAAAGCCGCTTCCCGCGGTCTCGCGGTCCGAACCACTCGCAGTGTGAAACGCCTAATGACCCGACAGACCATGGCCCACGTGCTGGAGTGTCCAGACTGTCCATATACCTGCACTTTAGATGACTCAAGGATCTCGATTAACGAGGCCACATACTGGGCACCCAACTATACAAAAGCAGAAAATTTAAATTGTCACCCAAATCCGATTCAAATAGGAAAGTAATATTTTTCTAATAATTTCACACAGACAAAGGTCGCGGCAACATCTAGTAACATAATAATATTATTTCCATATATTCCATATATAGCAGAAGGATCTAAGGTCAATGCTTTTGAAAAGGTGAAGAAAGGGTTAACCCCAAAGTTAAGACGGAGATTTTAGTGTCATGACTTCGTGAGTTCTAAGTCGACCCCGAGTCGTTAATCCACTTGTAGGCCGAGGTTGGAGGGTTAAAGGATTAACCCGCCTTCCACTGCCTTTGACTTCTATAAGCCAGGATTCACGGCAGTCTGTAGTGAACTTTAAACAAAGATTGATTTTGTTATTCTTGAAAACTTGCAAATATAGGAGGTTTGGAGTAAGCTATACGATCGTTTGGTCTAGTGGTCGCTGCATTCGTTACTGCTGAGCATGTGACCTTGTATTGGATTTCCAAATCGGTTAAAGTTCTACTGGGCTTTACCATTAAGAATTTTTCATTAACAGTCCGGAATCAAGTTTTTGACCCCACAATGGGCTCGCCGCCTACTATACTGGGAATTAATTCGAGATAACTGGCGAAATCTGAGTTTACCATAGGTACACCTCTTTTTCGAGGATAACAGACGTGACGTAGAACTGAAACGGTAAAAAAACTGACCATTCCGAGTCTGACTCGCGCACGAAGGGTTCTGTACCATTATTTATAAAAACGAGCAAAAAATCACTTTTTTGTACGGGAGCGCCCTTAAATATTTATTTTATTCTCTTTTTAGTATTTTTTGTTATAGCGGCAACAGAAATACATAATGGCTAACTATCACGATTCATGAGATAGAGCCAGGTGACAAACGGACAGCGAAGTCTCAGTAATAGGATCCCGTTGACCCTTTGGGTACGGAACCATAAAAAAACCGATGGAACCCGCAAAACCATAACAATAAATAACACATGATTTACGAACCAATGCGCGATAAATAATTTAAATCAACATTTAACGCCTCATTTAGTAACTCATTACGTTTCTCGTCACTGTTTACATAAAGTGCAAACAGGAAGTAACTACTGCCATGGCAAACAAACCTTTATTATTATTAGAGGAAAACTCAGTGAGGAAAATCATTGTTCCATGATAAATATTCTAGTTTGTTTGATGGTCGCGGGTTATTATACTTCCGGATTTGCCCGGACATGTCCAACTTTTAATCCTCAGTCTGGATCTTGTCTGGCCTTGTAGTTTCTTCAGCCTTTAGTCTTTTCGAAAAAAAAACCACTGATTTCAAAAAGGTAAAGGAAAACCTCCATGATACCGACAACCGGCATGTCCAGGGAACCAAGGAACCAAGGACCAAAGAATGTACCAAATTAACCATGGATTCAAAAACATCTACCAATACGGGCTGGGCCAGCTTGGTTGTATTGTACAAATATTAGATACATTTTTATATGACACTAGCTGTCTGGCGCAACTTCGTTTGCGTCACATTTTCCCCGTTTTCGCAACATTTTTCATTGCTGCTCCACTCCTATTGGTCGTAGCGTGATGATATATAGCCTATAGCCTTACTGGATAAATGGGCTATCTAACACTGAAAGAATTTTTCAAATCGGATCTGTAGTTTGGGAGCCTATTCAATGCCAACAAACAAACAAACAAATCTTTCCTCTTTATAATATTAGTTTAAATATTAGTTTAAATTTAGATAACATCAAGCCTAATAGTACACCCACATTTTGCTAGTAATTTTAAAATACCCATGTAATTAGGGACGAGCCTATTGCCATCAATCGGGTACAAACCCAGACTCCATGGCTGCTGCTGAGAAATTCCTGATGGAAAAACGCAATAGCACTTTAATATTTTATTCATTTACTCACTAATATTTTCACTACTTGGACTAAGTAGTGAAAACTAAACTTTTTTTCTTATAAATGTTTTAAACACGGGTGGTTCACACTTACTGGAAATAAGAAAAAAATATATATTTATAATTATTCGGGTTGAGAATCATTAGCATAGTTAGTTACCTCCTTGAATTTGACGAAGATGCAAAACAACACCTTGTATAAATATAAAAAAGTTAAATGATTTTGGATTTAGTATCAAAATCAAGGTTTTCGTCAGGATTTTTCAGATTACGAAACGTTAACACTACTAGCAGATCGTATTTTTCACCCTGATCATGAAATTTATGCTCACATGATGTGTTAAATGTTGAAGTAGCATTCGAATTGATTATTCAAATATTTTCGATTTGTTAATCAAGTGTGCGCCTTAGATTTTTATTCTTCTTATTAAGTAACAGCTTCTAGTTCAGGCTTTAGTAGGTAAGAATTGGAAGATATTTAGAAATAAATGAGGAAGACGGATAAATAAATTCTCTAAATGTGAAGATATATTTGCCTAGCAGTGAGACTAGACTCATAGTTACCTACTGCTTTACTAAAAACAAAATCATTAGACTGTCTTGTTGGTCTAAATCTAGCAAGTGCGATTGCAGAGCATGAGGTCCGAGGGCGATTTCTATGTCGGGCTGAGTGTTATTGGGAGTATCTATTGGGAATTACTTAGTAGCAGTGAGGGTCTGATTTTTGCCAATTTGGTTAATGTATAGGTGTGGCTCTGTATGGTGTCGGACGTAAAGAATAGCACCATCCCATATCTTCCCGTGGGTGTCGTACGAGGCGACTAAAGGATTTGCCAGAGAATGGGCAGCATCGTTCTCTGTGCTATTGTAACAACGGCACTGCGATCGCCAACCCGGCTGCCAAGCGTGGCGATTATGCAAAACCCTCCAAAAGTCAATGTGGCGACACTTGGGGGAGGCCTATGTCCAGCAGTGGACGTCTTTTGGGCTGAAACGATGATGATGTTAGGTGTGGTGTTTGTGATAGGCTCACCCCTATTTAACTGATGAAATGTGGGTGTACCATTAAGAACACCTCTGCCAATACTTTCGGAGATTACATGTTGTTATGTGATGTAAAATTATTTTAATGTATCATCTTTTGACAAAATTATATAACCCTAAAAACTTAGTATAATCAGAGCAGGGTTAACCTGTTTTGATTATGTAGGGTCAATTATATCAATTATTTTGGGGACAGCACTCATCCCAGATGAAAAATGACATATTGTTCGTCAAGTGCTTCTCAATCCAATTTGATCAAGAGCGAGCTTTCATTTTTTTTTTGTATTCTATTTGTTATTCGATTTCTGTATTTTTCATTTATGTGGAATTTTTACTAATCAGCATATCCATTTACTTAACTTAACAAGTTTTATTTTACATTCGTCACAAAGTTAATTCGCCACAGAACAAAGTATGTGTAAACTTGCCACAGTTCTCAATAATCTATTACTATATTGTCATTGCTTCAACTCTCCCAAAAATCTTTATATTTACTCTTTTTTTGTTTCTATTTAAACATTGATCACAAAGTAGCCAATCCAATTTAAATTCAAATCAAATCAAAATTTATCGAAACAAGTGTCAATGGAGCGAATAATATCGGCAATATTGCCAACATTTAGAAATTGACACTGTTCTATTTTGCTGTTGAAGTGAGTTCTTAATACCCACTTTAAGACTCGATTACCCAGTAATCGCAGGTAGTAAAGATAGAGGCTATCTTTACAAGGCCTGGTAGTTTTATACACTTGTATGTAGGTAACCGTTAAGCGTAAAGCGTAGAGCCTAGTGCGGATAATTAAATGGCGGAGTTTAGCAACATTTAAATGTCGAACAACATGGCCGGTATCTTGCTTCACTAGTGGACGGTTTAAAATTAATTTTGGGATGTTGGTAAAGAAGTAAGTGTATGGTTGAAAGATTTCGTATGTATTGTTGGAATTGTAGGACTCTCCACTTATGTCTAAAGCCTTATTGAATTTTGGTCGATCTCGGTATGAAAAGTAATCAAATAGTTTCTACACTACACAATTATTGAAAGCTTTTGGTTTTTCAAAAGTTGTAAGTTTTAATTTCACAATATAGAATGAAGTAATTTTACACAATACATGCCTCGTAGTTAGTTTTTTGTGTAGCCTGTTTAAGTTTTCGCATGTGGATTCAAATTATACTGGGTTACTGGTTTAACTTTTTTCAGTAGTGATCTTGACATACTTTCATTAATATCAAGTAATTAATAGGATTAGTCAACTTTACCTAATTCAACTCAAAAGCATGTTTAGGTACATATCTATTATAAACCAAAAGAGAGCAAGTAAAGGTCTATTTTTATTGAATTTTAATTTAAGTCATTCAATGAATGGCTATATAAATTTCTCTCTCAAGGTAATTTATTTGAAAACAATTTGCTTATGCATTGTTCCAAACTTTTTTGTTACTTATTCTAAAATTTGAAGACATGAATGACATGAATTTGCGAGCATGGTTTATTTTGCACAGTTTTGTTAAAAAAAAATCGAAATGAATTGAATATATTGTATTCATACAAGCAGTAGTAGCTTCAATACTGTCTCCTTAAAGATACGAATAAATGTCATGCATAATAAATAGAAAATTTATACTATCATTGAATAATTTTACGTGACACGAATAACTAACAAAACCCACAGTAAAAATAAGGAAAATTTTATATTTTCTTATCTTCTTGTTTAAATAAACTACTTATAAGTTGCTACTGGTTACAAATAATTATTATTTTATGACAACCGTTAAAATGTATTTCGATTTTGTGAAACACTAGGAAATATATTAATGATATAAGTTTTTAAAGTGACATGACAACTAACACTATTAATAATACTTAAAACGGAATATTTACCATGTTTATTATTTGTTTTGAGTTTCTGATATTTCGACGCTGTTGCAAACGCCATGATCACGGATAAACTGAAGTCATTGCGGGTGGGTGTTTATGAGCAGACAAATCGGTCTACCCTCTTTCTTTTTCATTTTTTGCGCTCCGTACCACTAGCACTGTTACTCAAAACTCGATCCTCCCGACACACAAAAGTCACTGTGTCGACTCGCGAACTTTTTACGGCACTTTTTTGGTTTTTACACAGTTGAACCACTGGATTCCAGCCACTTGACTTTTAAAATCCATCCTCCCGGCTGAAGTTCTTAAATTTGGTAATAATTTAGATAGCTTCTCTTATCAGTCTGGGTATATAGTGGCGTTTATCGAGATAACCTAAGGGTTAACTCAATCCAGTGGTTTGTTCGGGAACTCAATACAAATAGTAAATATGGTAAATATCCCGTTTCAAGTGTTATTAATAGTTATATTAATGATGTTACACATTATTTTGTTCTGGTTACACCTCGAAAATTTTAATGAATTAAAAGGTTAACTAAAACTATCACATGAGTAGGTAATTAGTTCCTGTATCCACTCATAATAGTATTTTGTTTAACATAGGAAAATAGAGAGCCAATTGCCATATACTTCGGTTGCTACCGATTCTTATGTTAAAATGTAGGTGTCCTATAAGATACACCTGTGCCTATCCATTCGGGGATTACACAAGCATGATGTTATGTTATGTTATACAATATATATTTTAAGTTAATTTAACAGTCGTGATAATACAAAGTCATATTATGGTGGACTTTCCTCACAAACCTCTTCAAGGAGCTATATATCTGCTAGCTAGCTACTATATAAACCAATTAACACTAACGTACTTACAATCATCTTCCTGCCCTTGTCCCATTTTATTTGGGGTCGGCGCAACACGTGTTTTTCCTCCATTCTCCTCTGTCATTCGTCATGCTATCATTTACTCCTTTTTCCTTCATATCATTTTTCACAAAATCCATCCATTTTTTCTTTGGTCTTCCTCTCCCTCTCCATCCATCCACATTCACAATTTCATGATTTCAGATTTGAGATTCAGTATTATTGTAAGTACTAACGTACTTAGAATAATACTAAATAAACTATTAAATACAGCTGTCAGTCAGGTTTTCCCAATTTTAACCGAACAGTAACAATGTCTACCTATTTCGCACATCAAATAGTTTTAGGTTAAATGAGCAAGCAATTAAAATTTGCAATAGGAGTGATTAAGAACCAGTTTATTACCATAAAAAGACCATTATCAATTAATTCGGTGATGAATTTTAAATTGCTACCAGCATTGGGTCAAGTTTAACCACTTCTTGCGCGGCGTGACGTTACAAGATGTATTGTGTCGTCAACTTTTTTTTATTTTTTTGCAAGGATTTTTTTTTATTATAGCGGATACGGGTGTTGATAAAGTACCTACCTGTATACCGTGTAAAAAACTAAAGTAAATTTATGCCAAACTTAAACATTGAAAAATAAAATACTTTCAAACAAAAACCTTCAACGAATTAATTTTAGAAAGGGGTGTTTTAGTAGGTGATTTTTACCATAAATACAAGTATTAAAAATTGTTTTTTTTTTTTATTCCTAAGTAACTAAGATTGCAAATGATTTCCATTAACTAAAATAGTCTTCGATTCCAATTTAAATTAATGAACCGTTTCGAATATTTTTCTTCCTACTTACTTTAGTTGTTTTCATAATATTAATCTAAGTTTTGCGAGAAAAATGTCAAAGAATGTTGTTTTGCAATTGTTTTGAAACATAGAACAGAAACGTGTTTTATTCTTTGGAGCACCTCAATTAGAAAAGGAGGTCTTTATTCTTTATCCAACTTGAGACACGTTATAAATTCATTGAACCGCATTTTTTTTTTAATACTTTCGTTTAAAAAAGAATTTGCACGAGTATTTATAGAAATTGTTTTTGGTATTAAATATATTTCACAGATATAATTTATTTTAGTGTTTGAATGAAGTAACATTTCAGCAGTATCATGAACACTGAAAACAGGATATTTACCCTGTTTACTATTTGTTTGGAGTTTCCGATATTTCGGCGTTGTTGCAAGCACTTTGATCAGGGATAATTATTACGGGAAAAGTCAACCCAGGTTAAAAAAAAAATTTTTCAAGTTTAAAAAAAAAAACCGTTAAAAAAATATTTCATGATGAAGATGCATATATAAATACAAGTACTCTTGACTCCATCTAATCTAGGCATGTACTTGTAACGTATCTCATCATGAGTAATCAGTATTCTTTAGACGAATCATTTACGGAATGATATTAGGTAAGATGGCGAATTCATTTTTCATGTTTTCATTTTAGGTAGGTTTGGTTTTTTATTCTATTTAGCCATTTTTTCCCTGTGTGTGACAGATAAATACTTTTTTTTGTCCTTTTATAGAAACTTATCAAAATCTTCCTAGTAAGTTTACCAATATTTTGATTTGAGATCAACTTTATCTAGATGCCTGTCAAGTGATAAGTGTCGAATAAATTTCTTGTCGAATTGTCATCTGATTAAGAAATAGTTTTCGTTGCAGCTGTGTGATTATTGAGCACGTTTAGATAATCTACACGTGAATATTCCATGAGATTTTTACATAGAAACTGGTGAAAACCTCTTCTTCGAGTCGCTAGCATGATAAGATATCAAACTCTATTGATGTACCTACTTTGAAACTCCCAAAAAAATTGGTTGTCTGTAAAGTCGGTTTACGGACGATAGTTTAACGTGACAACGTCATAACAAAACATTGGTGAAATGGTTGCACACTTTTATGAATAGCAAGCCGAACGCTCGCTCGTGCAGCACTCTCGCTCCGATCGTAATAGTCCGGGAGATAGCGTTGATAATAGTTGATGATATTTCCATTTACTCTTTGTATTATTATCAGTTATTCGACATCTATTGAACAAGATGATGAAGCAACCGATCGGCGTAAAACACTACTTACCTAAAATGCAACGCGACTATCTATATATATATATACTGAGTCATCCTTTTTCGTGCGTGCAGCCGGCGTCAAAAACGAAACCCTCAAAATCATAGGAGTAAGCGATCTTTGACAGGAGGATCTTTTTTAGGAGTTGGAACATAGTTTGAAACACATCTCCACACATAAGCGCTAGCGTTTTGTCTTATTTTCTTCGTATGTTTACTTTTATGATTTTGTTTAGGTAGGTACCTAACGGTAAAATGAAAAATTTTGTATTGGGGTTCGTGTAACAAAACAACAGACTTGACTTGAAACATTTTTAATTTAACCATTTTGTTTTGTTCTGTGCCAGAAAAAAAAAGTTTCTTTCTTTTTTTCACATAGCCTCCTGCTATTGCGAAGTTGGACTTGTATCTTCGTACTTAGGGTCGGAGATGATTCAGGAACTTCCGAATGGACAAGTAAAATGCAAAAAAACGCTCCTTGTTTGTGTTTAAAATAAAGCCCCAAAATAAAAAATAAAACTTTTTCTTCGCACGGTTTGCGGTAGGTTATCTACCTGATAGGGACAAACTGGTTTGTCTTAAAACTAAGTTTGATATAAATAGTAAATCAAGTTATGAACACATTTATAAAATCCGGATAAAACCGGATCGGTCAAAATATATTTAAACATGCAAACTAATTAATTCAACTAGTTCGCATAGAGATTAAAGGTCATATCAATATTGAGTGATTATTTAATAGTTTTTAATTATTTTATCAATCACGATTTGATTGATGTCAATCAACAGTTTCGGTCTTGATCTGTCTGACTTTGAATTTGTAGAATGGTATCTATTACTAGGTTATTACTATTATGATAATAAATACACATAGTGACTGTCTCTTCGGTCGAGTGGTCGCAAGCGCGACTACTTAACTTTTACCTGGGTTCGGTTCCCGGTTAGGGCAAAGTGTTATTGGTTTTTCCATCAGGAATTTGTTAGACACGGACTCTGGATTTGTGCCCGTTTGAAAGCTATAGGCGGGCCAGCTGTTTTTTTTTTGTAAACTTTGGCCCACACTAGGAATTTCTCCTGTATCGTGGGTGCATTTACAAATATTTAAACTCACATACACTAACAGCCGGACCCGGAACAACTACCGGTAGGCCATACAAATATTTGTTCCGTGCGGGATTTGAACCCGCGACACGCAGCGCAGTACCCGAGCGCTCAGCCAGTGCACCAACCGTGCCGTTACATGGGACTTAAACATAACTGGCGAAATGCGGGTGTATTATACAATTAGGTACACCTCTGTTCTGTAAAAATGATTAAAAATTCATAAAAAGTTAATTAATAATTTAACGTAAAAATAAATATATTATTAAATAGGCAGTAGGTACGCTCGCATTTCGCCAGGTGTTAAAATCCCATGTGATACCGAACAAGCCTATTAAATTGTCATTTACCGTTGACGTTTCCAGACCTTGGTCAAGGCACTTCTGAGAAGTTCCAGTTGAGTAAAATCTTCATTTATGTACCTAGTTATATTAGTACCTTGTTTGTATCCTCTGTATTCCACAAAAGAATTGGCGACGAATTGACGTTTCTTATGAACGTCCACTCATACAAATATAGTATGTAAGGACGTTCAGCCGATTATTAGGTATCAATATTAGCACGTGAAAATTTGAGCAGTAGCACGTTATCCTGTCTGCAAATAATCACAATAATTATTCATCATCAATTCTTTTTGGCAACTTCAATGGGTCATTTGCAAGATCCATATTTAGTAGTGGATTTTTTTCATGTTGATCTTTAATGTAATTATGTACTTAGTTGTTTTTTTAGGACTTGGTTGGCCATTAACCCCAATACCAAAGAATAATTGTCGTTGCAAATTCGAATAAGCGTAAAATTGTGCCTGAGGGCTTGTCCTGCGGTCCTGTGCTAGCTCACCGTCCGTCCGTCTTATGACGACAGGCCGTGCCGATGGCGCGTTCGTGTTCCACGCGCGTCTCAAGGAGATGTCAGCAAATCGGAAGGGGTCCGAGAGATACCGTGGTCCTGGAACATAAAGGGCTAAGAAGGAACATGGATGGGTTTTAGTCAGTACAAGTCTGACACTCGTTTCCGCTCCGACCAAAGCAGGAGGGTTATTTTGTGATTTCAAATCCATTACAAAAAAAGAGGCTTGTTCTAATGTGAGGGATCGTCGCATTCGTTTTTGTTAAGCTAACCTGAACGCGTTGTCGTACCATTTGTGGGAGCATAGTTATGATCTCGTAATCGTGAAACATAGCATCACGCATCGTTATCCACGAAGGGTTAGGCAGAGGTGGACCCACATTTCGCCAGTTATGATTAAATGTTTAAATCGCCAAAAGTCTGACATCCAGTCCTACCAAGGGGTATCGTATTACACAGTTACTGGGTTGTGGAGGTCAAATAGGCAGTCGCTTCATGTAAAATACTGATACCCAGCTGCATCCGGTTAGACTGGAAGCCGACCCCAAGATAGTTTGGGAAAAGGCTAGGCAGATGATGTTATAGGGGACGAGCCTATTGCCATCAACCTCGCACAAATCCAGACTCCGTGACTGAGAAATTCCATTTCCAATTATTATGCGTGAAACCTTCACTTATTTTTCATCACACTTGCACGTAAACAGTATCTAAACATACAGGTTAACTTTGCCGTAATGCCCCATATAAAACCCTCGAGCTTTCTTTTTGTCATGAAAGCCACGGTCGGTAAGTATTTTATTTTTTTAATTTTATCACAGCAGAGGTCTTGCAAGTTCAAGCAAGGAGTTTACACGCAATTAAAAAATTGTCTTAAAATGTTATCTAAATAGGAATTTCATTGCAATCTCGCTAGATGTTAGTTAAATACTCAACTAATGTTCTTAATAATAGTTTTTGTACCAAAACTTTTTATTTTTCAGAATTATTTTATGTTGTTACACTCCGTCATGGCTGTATACCTACATAAGTAACAGTTACCCTCAACGTTTCTGAACGAAACATTTGTATAATCTGTGTTGTGGGCAAAAACCGCGATCCGCTTAAAAAAAAGTTCACGTATTTCGTAATAATAGTTGTAGTGACTTGTGTATTAAGGCTATAATTCAAAATTATTTACTCGCAAATGTGATGAAAAACATTGTATGTTTCACGGACGGTACGGGAATTACGAACCTCGACTCAGAAAGCCCTCAGTCTTCGACTTCGGGCTTCTACTAGAGCCTCGATCGTAATTCCTTACGTACCGCCCTTAATACACAATTGTACTATTATGCCACAGCCTAATAGGTGCATTATTTCCTTTTTTCTGTAATAAATAGAATATTCTATACAGTTCTACGTTCAATAGCCCACTTCAACGTGAGTAAGAGATGTCATAATAGCTGCAAATCAAGTCAAATGTGTACAACTCATCGGAAATCGTGAGAGAATCATGTACATAAATACAAACAGCCTATTATATGCAAAAGTCGCGTGCACGGAAAGATACTAGATGCTACCGTAGTAATTACTAGTAGTACATACATAACATAAGTATTAGGTACTTTGGCAAAAAAACAACATTCCGACATGATGTCATGGTCGTATGTAAGCTGTAAGGTTTTTAGGTCGGTCAATACTCTTCACCTTCAATATACGGTGGTCTAGGATCAGATATGTATAAACTGTTTCAAAAGTACTTAGGGAAAGTGTAGGCAAACTCTGGTAAGGTTAAATTCATACGCAAATAGTTACGTATTAAAGGGAATCAGTAACACATTTCGCTGTATTAAGATGTTTTTAACGTTGCATCACAGTAAGTTTTCAACAATTTTTGAATAGCAAAAATCATCGAGTAACATTGGGCATTAGGTATCCCCCAATGGGGATGGGTAGGTTGGGGTTGGTGGTAACTTCAATAATTTTCAAATGACAAACATCTTGAAGATGATTTAAATTTAGATACAACACATTTTAATCAAAATACGGACGTTTTTGGTGAGAGAACAGACAGATCTAAATTAGGATTTTTATATCATAAACGTTCTGCATCGTTGTTTGAAGCCTTTTATTGGATCTAGCCTGTGCCTTGCTGACGTCTACTAAGCGACGCCCTAAGACCGTACCTACCAAATACACAGTAGAAACTGCCATGAATTATTACACAGATTTGAGGAATTAACCTTATTATTAATAAACAACATTTTTTCATTTATAATTACAAGACGCAGAGATCTAATTTCCAACTGACGAAGATGTCAAAAAGTTTTCTAACACCTGTACAAACTGCAAATTTGTAAATATTGACTCAACCAATATTCAAGGCCTTATGCAACTATGTTAAGTATCGTAACTTTGTTAAGAAATTGTGACAACTCAAAAGTGTATACGTATATACTACTTATAGATTATAAGTGCACCAAGTTACACTTCAATAACCTCAATCAATTCATTGAATGGTGAGGTTTATTACGTTGACTCAGTGGTTATTGGTCTATAATTAAGCCTGTAGACCGACTAGTTTTGAGTCCTTATTTCAAATTCTAGGTTGAAATTAAAACGTAGTTTAAGAACTATTTTATTTTAGTAATATAAAATTATTGTCAAACACTATGTTGTGCTCGTGGCTAAAACAGCCGTTCGGTTCGACCTTCAGGTTAAGCCGCGCTTGCCTAGGTTGATCGGTTGATGGGTGACCATCCAATACATACCGAATTTACTCCGTGCCTCGGAAAGCACGTTAAGCCGTTGGTCCTGGCTGTCAGTTGTATATAGATCTTTGACAGTCATTACAGGTAGTTAGTAACCCGAAAGTATGACCACCAGTCTAACCAAGTGGTATCGTACTACCCAAGTACTAACTACTAGTATGGCCTACAGATTGTTGTTCCGGGTCTGGTTGTTTGTGTATGTTAGTTTAAATGTTTGTAAACGCACCCACGATACAGTATAAATTTCTAGTGGGCAGCAAAGTTTAAAAAAGAAACTGTTTTGTGGAGGTCAGATAGACAGTTGCTCCATGCAAAATACTGGCAAAAGGCTAGACAGAAGATATTTTGTGGTGTTGCTGAAGAGTTTGTAGCACTTCTGTTCTCCAGCAAAGACATTAGAAAGTAATGATGAAAAACATTTTTCATTACTCATACTCTGAAAGTAGGTTTGAAGTAGCCTGCGGAGCGGGATGAAAGTAATACTTTTCATCCCTAGGGAGAATCGCTTTCAACAGACAGATGTCAAATTATTTAAAAAAAATCAAGTTGTATTTACGCATGTTTATTGAACCATGTTGCAACTTTCTATGCAGCCACGATGTAAAATTGAAATAACTTCAAGTTAAGTATTGATTAAAGAATATATATTTTTTAAATAACTTTATTATAATTTAGTTTCATTTTTTTTTTTAAATAACATAGAGTTGGGCAAAATGACAAAAAAAAAAACAAAACAGGCGGGAAAGCGGCAATCCGAAATAAAATTTACTGTTTTTTCCTTTAGCTAATTCATGTTTTTATTTTTACTTTCCTAGTATTCATAATGAAAAGCACAGTGTTTACCTGGGGTTAAAGACTTATAAAGTCCCTCAAACTATTGGCGCCCTCACTTCATTCGGGCGCCAAACCCCGTCTCGGGACTAAGTAAGTTATTTTCACCCCTGGGGTAATGTTGGTTCTCAATCTAATAAAAAAAAAACTTTTTATTGTTGAATGAAAGTGTTTCAGTGTAAATGAGTCGATGGCATCAAATGTTTAGACGTAACTTTTTGCAGAGAAACGGTCATTGGCTTTAGATGGCATTGCATCTGCGTGAGATGTAAACGACCTCTTCCAAAAGTGCATTATGAACGGTGGTGATACCTGTATTTAACAAAAAAAAAAATGCATTCTTATCTCCGTCTCAATCCGTATGTGATTTTTGACATTGGTCGTTTAATTTTTAACCTTTTTGGTACCGAGAATTGGAATTATCGTCGAGAGAATAATTTCAAGGACCATAAATAATAAATTTAATAAATTTATTATTTCTTATTAAAACAAAGTTCCCAAAAATCTTTACATACGAACTATGCCCCACAAAACCGGTTTGCCTGCGAAAGCAGAATAAAGTTTACTTCACAACTCAGTTTAGTTGTTTGTATTGTTTTTTTTTAGTACATTGTGTAGTAAAGGCGGTAAGTAAGGAATTACGATCGAGGCTCTAGTAGAAGCCCGAAGTCGAAGACTGAGGGCTTTCTGAGTCGAGGTTCGTACCGCCCGTGAAACATACAATGTTTTTCACCAAATTTGAGAATAAAAAATTTGAATTATAGCTTTAATACACAAGTCAGCACAACTATTATTACGAAATATTTGAACTTTTTTTTCAAGCAGATGGCGGGCTTTTTACCCGATAAGTCTTAAACCCGAGGTAAACACTGTGCTTTTCATTACGAATACAAGGAAAGTAAAAATTAAAATAAAATTAAATAAAATTTGCTAAAGAAAAAAATAGTAAATTTTATTTCGGATTGCCGTTTTCCCGCCTGTTTTGTTTTTTTTCTGTGGCCAACCAGCTATTCATCCATTATTTTTCATTATCATCATTGAAAAAATGGTAAATATTTTGCCCAACTCTATGTTATTTTAAGGAAATTGTTGAAACTAAATTTTATTAAAGTTATTTTAAAAGTATATATTCTTTAATCAACACTTAATTTTAAGTTATTTCAATTTTACATCGTGGCTGCATAGAAAGTTGGAACATGGTTCAATAAACATGTGTAAATAGAACTAGTTTTTTTTTAATAATTTGACATCTGTCAGTTGAAAGCGATTCTTCCTAGGGATGGAAAGTATTACTTTCATCCCACTTCTGAGGCTACTTCAGACCTACCTTTCAGAGTGTGAGTAAAGAAAAATGCATTTTCATATCTAACTTTAAAAAAAAATATACCTGATGAAGTCATGTACATTTCAGTGCATATTTTAAATATGCAAAACTCTAAATTGGTAAATGACTAACCACAGATTAAACCCAGTCAAGTTAATCACAGACTAAACTTAGCAAATCTAAGATTTTGTCAGTCCTTTCAAAATACTGCGTTCACACGATTCAGCTGTATAATGTCAGTTTCCCATGACAGTAGGTACCTAATTACTATTCGTTAGTCAATACAGCATGAATATTATAATTCATTTAACTTTGAATTATGCAAAAGAGTGTTTTTTGGATAACTCTTTGTTATTAAAACACACTCTCACACTCAAATCTATGCTTTATTGAATGATTTATGTTCGTAACGGTGGAATACTCGTACGTACCTATATCCTATATTCTAATCGCATGTAAAGAAAATCATCATTTTAATAATTGAAATACGACATATAATATATGTAAAACGGTAAAGGAAAACATATTTAAAATACTGTCGTTAATTGCTTAGCCTGGCTGTAATTGCAATCAATGTTTCCGGCAACTGTATTGCAGCCATATAATAATGAATAATATAATGTAACGGCGAGGGTTTTTTTGAGTCAGTGTGGCTATTTGAAAATTTCAACCTATGTGTGTCTCTAATCACTTTGAATTAGAGTCAAAATCGGTGAAGCAATTGCAGTGCCAGGTATATAGCGAGTAAAATACTGATCTCAAATTTAAGCTTGGAAGCAATATTTTCTACATTGAATATTGCCCTTAGAGGTTTCTTCAGTTGGAAGAATGCCGATCAATATCTTCGTATTGTCTATAGATTAACCAACATTTAGCAACAATGAATGCTTCATTACTCCCACAACATGCCCTTCGCTAGGCCAATCATGAATGTTAACAGATTGCTAAAAGGTAGACAAAGAGCTACACGCCGGTTGTAACTTTTGAGTTGGCCTAGTGCTCCACAGAGTTTGAATAGAGTGAAAGGCCAGGTTTTAGTGGATTTGTTATTACCCGAGTTTGCAATAGGTAAAGTCCTTGAAAGAAGTAATTAACACATGGAGTTGTGGATAATACCTCACTATAAAATCGCGTAATGATTTTTAAGTTTCGGAATAAAGCGGGATTAGAGGGAGATATTGTCCACATGTAACTTCCTTCCTTGAAGTTTATCAAACTGAACTGTACTTACTCTGATCTCTGGTTATCACTATCGTGTGACCAACTGTACTCCTACGAATGTTCTAGGTTCGGTTCGGGTCGGAAAACATAAATAAAATATAAATAATAGTTTTATATAAATGGTTAGCGTCGTTTTACCGTTTCTGTGACATTATCATTATTCTTTTGTCCTTATCCCAATTTATTTGGGGTCAGCGCAGCATGTCTTCTTCTTCCAGACTTCTCTATTACTTGTCACCTAATGAGATACCTCTTGTCTTGCCATATCATCCTTCACACAGTCCATCCATCGTTTCTTTGGTCTTCCTCTACACTTAATATACCTATCCACATTCATACTCAAAACTTTCCTGACGACATTTTCCTCATTCCTCCGCATCACATGCCTATACCACGACAGCCGATTACCACACAACTTTTTAGTCACCGGCACCACTTTCAGACTTCCTCCAAATGTACTCATTCCTTATTTAACATTGTCATCTTAGCCACATGCAAATGCCTTTTATTCATCCCTTTTGTGGAACAAAATTCTGATCCATATAAGACAGTAGGTCTAACCATTGTTTGAATCCTAAAATAAATAGAAATTCATATTTAAGTACTCGTACGACCGTTTGCACCGAGCCCAATTAGAATGGGGCAAGAGCAGGAAGATAATAATGAGCCATCTAATGTTAATTGGCTAATTTTAATATCATGCATGATTAATTTTTAATTTAATTGCATTTAAAAGATGCTCGCATAGGACGTCAATATCTTACAAAACTTAAAACAAGGAAAATGAGAATTTGAAGTAAACCAGAATTAAGTTTCTTTGACATTAGTCAGGTTCCTAAGGTCTAAAAACAGGTTATTTCACTAACGATACGTACCAGTGCATTTAACAACAACAACTTATTTTTGGTTTGTTTTTTGAAAATTTTACCTGTTACCGCAGACATTAAGGAACTGTGTAGGTACCTTATAAAATAAATACTCTTGCGTCAACAAAAGTTTTTATCAAAATCTGTTATTTTTAGGGCAAGCTTATATCTCTACAAATAAAAAAAAAAGTGACTTTTCGTGTCTGTCTGCATGACCACGTTTTTCCTCTAAACTATGGGGCAAATTTTGATGCGGTTTCCGCCATCATTTAGATCATCATTTATTACAAAAGGTTTATACAGCATGTACCAGAAAGGTGTGGACATATTTAAGAGAGGGGTATAGACCATCAAACTCAACAACTTACTCCATGGAAACAAGATCGTAATGGCGAAAAAAATCTGCTATCCCATATAAAACTTCACTACCTTAACAACCCAAATGTACGGGACAGCTGATATTTTTTAGTTTGAATCACACCCTTTTTACGGATTGGAAATTATCATATGCCCCCTCCCGCTCTGGACGGAGCGAAAGGGAGTGACAGACTTGTCCTGACTAAAACTCATCCATGTTCCTTCTTAGCCCTATGCGTTCCAGGGCCACGGGATCTCTTTCGAACAGTCCCGCAGCCCCGGCAGGCATCAGCTGTCTCGGATCCCTTCCGATTTGCTGACATCTCTTGAGGCGCGCGTGAAACACGGAACCGCCGACCGCTTGTCGTGATAAGACGGACGGACGGTGAGCTAGCCCGTTACTCACCGTCCACTGGCCCGCTGAAACATACCTTGAAATACGACCTAACCTTTCTGGTACGCTCTGTATGTACTATATACATAGTACATACAGAGCGTATGTTTAAACTCACAAAAATCTCATGTCTTTTGGATAAATTGTGCGAGTAAGGGAGGTGGGTCGCTACTGGCTAGTTCATAGTGAAACACCTGCTAAGTTTTTAATTAGATGGTAGGTCTCCTTGATCAAATTATCATTATCATTGTTTGGAATTCATGCCTACATTTCTCGTAATTATTGTTATTATAAGTGCTGGACCATGAATGCTATGATTAAGCAACGTTAACATTCGACCTTGTGGTCTACGACGGAATTGACCTTGGACTGATAAACTCTCTAACTTATTATACTTAATACGTTTAGGTTCAAAATAATGTTGTAAGCTTGTAACAGGCGGTTGCCTATGGGCCCACGTGGTGAGTTATGGCTAGAATGATTGTTTTGAAATTCGAAAACTCTTGAGAATAACCCGATTTGCAAACAATTCCGGGCATTTTACTTTTGATTCTCGCTTGTTTAGGATCTTTTTTTTTTAATTCGGAATAAATTAATGACGAGTATGGAAAAAGTCCGGACGTGAAGTCAAAAAGAAAATTAAAATGTTCTATCATGGCTCACTCCAGAAAAGATGCCTATATGTCTCTAAGGTATGTACCTAAAGACAAGTCATAGGCCCATTGGGCGGCATAAAAACTAACACCAGGACCTCAAGTCTGCTATTACAATAGTGTCAGAATGGCCTATCATTGATTTCATGATTGTTGATTTTGACAAGTTTGGTAATCTACAAATTATAAAGGCGTCATTATGACTTCGCAATGGTCAACCACTGACACTCCATTGAAAGAAATGGCATAGAATTTGACAGACCAATGATCGACAATTATGAATTTAGCAGATTACGAACTTTTAGCAAATGACAATGGGATCGTGTTGGAATGACGATGTTTATAAAAATTGCAGACTTGAGGCCCAGGTTAGGCATTAACCAAGTTCCTGCACCGAATCGGGCGGGAGGAAACGCCCGGGTGTCACCACTGCGAGGATCGGCCGGAGGACACGGTGGAGCACACTGTGGAGCTATGCCCCGCTTGGGCTGAGCACCGCCGTGTCCTCGTAGCGGCGATTGGCGGCGGCGACCTCTCGCGTCCGGCCCTGGTTCAATCCATGGTCCGGAGCGAGAGGGAATGGGAAGCCGTCTCCTCCTTCTGCGAAGCAGTCATGCTAGCGAAGGAGGTGGCGGAACGTGAGAGGGAGAGAACCTCACGTCCCAGCTGCCACGGGAGACGCCCCGGGCGTCGGGGGGCAACCAGTGGCCCCAACCAACGGCCACCGTAGGCGCGGGCCTGTGGACGGTGAGTAATGGGCTAGCTCACCGTCCGTCCGTCTTATGACGACAGACCGTGCCGACGGCGCGTTCGTGTTCCACGCGCGCCTCAAGGAGATGTCAGTAAATCGGAAGGGGTCCGAGAGGGCCGATGCCTGCCAGGGCTGCGGGTTGTTCGAAAGAGATACCGTGCCCCTGGAACGCAAAGGGCTAAGAAGGAACATGGATGGGTTTTAGTCAGTCAAGTCTGACACTCCCTTCCGCTCCGCCCACAGCGGAAGAAGTCATTTGATGATTTCCCATCCTAAAAAAAAAAAAAAAGGCATTAACCAAACTGTACAGAATAAGAACCAACTTGTTAGCAATTAATTTTAATGTTTTGTTTACTACTTCATTTTTTACCGTACGTTACTATCACATAATTAGTAATTACTACATCGGTAACTAGAAACTTGGCTGTCTCGCTTAGTATACAGGTAGTGTGTTAGATGACGTTAAAATTAAATTAAGGTGCATTTAGGTCGCGACCTTCGATGCAGTCGGAACGCGGCAATTTTGATGCATAAATTAACTACATACTGTAGCTTTGTGTGGTTACAAATGTCAGATAAGCAAAGTCAGTTAGAAAAAAAAACTAGAACTCGTGTTTTATGCAGGTTAATTGAAATATTAGAAAAACTGGTCGGTTTTAAGCGCGACAGCCTACATTTCAAATTGTCTCTCGTGTTTGCAATTGGATTTTAGAAATACTAGTAAAATTGTATGTTTTAAAATAAACGCCCCAACATTTTCTGTTACAGAGGATGTAGTGGTTTATTTATTATTTGAGTTTAATATTGTATGAGATACGTCAAAAATGGTTTCGTTTTATCAGCTAGCTAGCAGAAAGCACTGAAGTGTTAAATCGAAATCTGTTCCCATCACTACAGGATTGATCTAGTTTCGCTGTCCCTTGTTTTAGAAATGATCTTCTTTAACAAGATGAATAACTCATCCATGTCTCTTTTTATTATACAGGTTGGCAGTTCTCAAGGTCAATTTGATTTTGTATCTAATTTGATATATGTATATATATTTGTGTACCAGTGTTTTTATTTACTGTAGTAATTGCCGGCGTAAAGTCAAACGACCTTGAGAAAATTATATTAATAAAGACGAAGTACTAGTGTGTTTTCTTTTTAACTAAATTTCTAAAGATTATGCGTGATATGACTCATTTCCTCCGACTGAGGGAGGTCTGTGTCCTAACAGTGGGAACGTTAAAGGCTTATAATAAGTATCCATAGTAAAGTTCAGTCATCCATACCTTTTTTTATTTTTTTAAAACAGCCATTAAGTCATGTCTTCGTTGCCACATTTATTAATCAAACACGGAACATTACATTCACCAAACTAAAGGTCTCAACACATTTTTGCGTTAGTCACGTAATCGCTTTGTTGCTACAATGTGTGATGAAAGGGAAAGAGTCTCGTTGGTTTACTGGTTGCAAGTGCTACTGCAGAGCAGGAGGTTTTAGGTTCGATTCTGAAACCGGGCAAAGTGTTATTGGGTTTTTCCTTCATTAATTTATTTGCAGCAGCCATGGAGTTTTGTCTTGTGATCGTTTGATGGCAACAGGCTCGTCCCCTACATCATCATCATCATTTCAGCCCAAAAGACGTCCACTGCTGGACAAAGGCCTCCCCCAAGTGTCGCCACATTGCCATTTTGGGGGGTTTTGCCATAATCGCCACGCTTGGCAGGCGGGTTGGTGATCGCAGTACGGTTGTTACAAAAGCACAGAGAACGTTGCTGCCCATTCTCTGGCAAATCTCTTTCGACATCCACGGGAAGCTAAGGGATGGTGTTATTCTTTACGTCCGACACCATACAGAACTGTACCCTACAACATGAGACCTAAACAGAACTACACACCTCTGCTTAACCTTTCGAGGATTACGAGCGTAATCTTATGTTATTATGAAATGGAAAGTAACATTACAAAAAATCCAGTTCTTGACAGCTGAACCAAATTAAGTGAGGACAATCACTTTGTTTATTTATTTTTGCAACCAATTTAAAATAACCGGTTCCATGAGAATTGAACTGGGGAAATAATTGTATTTTGTGATCAGTTTTTAAGGATAAAGAGGACCAGGAAGTGGTTTTTTTTAAGTCTTTTGTATGACAGGAAATGTCAGCGAATAACTTTGTTGAAAATGTTACCCACTCAAGTACATTTTTTTATTTTAAACTAGCAATGCCCCCGGCTTCGCTCGCGTAAATTTAAAGTTTGGCAATAACTGTATCGGACACGTAGCGCCATCTATTGTAATAAGAGCGTTATTGTTGTTTTCCTCGGGAACGCAGTACTTTTTTTCGGGATGAAAGTCATGATGATAATGATGATTATCATCGACGTCTCTATGATGTCCGTTTCTGTATATCTGACAACGTATATGCAAAAATTTCAGGATGATGGGTTCAGTGGTTTAGGCGTGAAGAAGTAACCAACAAACAAAGTTACTGTCGCTTTTATAATATTATACATATATATACTAGCTGTCCCGCGCAACTTCGTCTGCGTCACATTTTCCCCGTTTTCGCAACATTTTTCATTGCTGTTCCGCTCCTATTGGTCGTAGCGTGCTGATTTTTGAATCTAAACCATTCAGGGCGCCACCCAAACGCATACAAAAATAAAAATCATTCAAACGGTCCAGCCGTTTAGGAGGAGTTCAGTGACATACACACGTACAGTAGAGTTATATATTTATAGATATAGATATAAATATATTAGTTAGGTAGTTAGAATTAGGATAAGTAGACTTTTATGTCTTCTGTTCACCCGTAATACCTAGTGCATTATTTTCCAAATCATAGACGTAAGCTCATGTACTTTCATAGGGCCTATGCGCACTGACGTTATGTTTTATACACACACTAGATGTTGCCCGTGACCTCGTTTGCGTGAAAATTTTTATGTGTCATGTTTATTCATTTTTTTTTCGGCTAAAACACCATAGTGTTGTTAGAGGTTGCAAACCTATAAGTTTAATATAAACTAGATCTTGTCTACTGCTTATCGTGTCCTAGCAACCGTAGTAATAAAAGGTCGTAAAATTATATTTTTCTGTTGCACTACAAATAAGTATTTTCTTTCTGCAACCGTATCCCATTCTCTAATAAGTGTTAGTAACAATAAAACTTGAAAATTATGTTAGTATCAGTATTCTGTACATTTTATTTAGCACACATTGCTGGTTTTAGACACCGGGTAGACATGTGTAAATCTACCCAGTGTCTAACAAATGGATTTTCAAATATATTCGTAAGAATGTGTGAGAAAAAAAAACTATTAGCCTATGTCCGTCCCCAGGATATAATCTATTTTCTGGCCAAATTTTATTACGATCCAATCAGCCGTTTAGTCAGGTAACAAACAAATATAGTGACTTTCGCATTTAAAATATTAGTACGGATTCATTACGTGCGTCAACGACATCTTTCTACCTTGCTTATTACATTAAGCAAAGTGCGTTTGCAACGTTCGACGGCGCGTTTTAAAATCGCCGTGTGCATAGCCTCTTATGGACGGCTGGTGTAGTTATTATGGCCAATTTAGAACCAAGTTGCTCCTGTAATGGGGTTGTCCTCCTGGGGCAACGTTTGCTAACTAATAGGAGTGGGTGTATAATTTTGTTGCGTTTAATTTAGGTCAAGAAGTCGTGTATATTAGACTTTTTCTAACATTTAAAACAAAAAACTATTTAGCTATATGAAACGCTCAAATTCCGTGGTCAAACATTTCAGTTTTAGAGTATCGTTTTAAATCTTATTTACTCTACAAAGAACTGTTATTTATAATAATTAAATTCCAAACCTCTATTTAATAGATATTATATATTTATATATATTATATTTATAGAAAGTAAGGTTATAAACGAAAAAAAAATGAAATGAAAATGAAAAATGTTAATTGACTCTCAAAAGTTACATGCTATAAATGACTTGAGAGAGCCCCAGTAAGTAATTAGAAACACTTGAGTTGGGGTTGACTCGCTACTTCCCTTATTTAATACATTTTTGAGACTAAATTATTAGAAAAGAATACAAAATAAAACAAAACCCAGCCAAGAAGCAAAGCTGGTAAGAAAAAAAACTTATAAGTAGTCTCCATAAACTTATTCTATGCATGCGTATTTGTGTGTGCCTGTGAGTGAGTGTGTGCGTGTTGTTGAGTGTATAATTATGTATGCGTGAGTCAAATTAGCAAATTCGTACTAGAATGTGCCCAGTTTCCTCATACCTTCGAGTTTTTAGCCATTCAATTATAACTTTTATACTAATAAAACCGTTATTTTACTAGAATATCAGGCTATTGCTATTGTTATAACTGTGCCCTTACAGGGTCCTTATTTATGTACCTAGATAATAATAATAACAATATGCCCCTTGTAACATTTTTTTTTCAATATGGAATGCAGAATAAATGTATATGAAAATATATATATAAGCGACGTCATGAAAAAAATAATACAAAGAGTTTCTTATACAATGAATTGTGTTTGGAGCCTCCTTTTAGACAAACAATGGCTGTGTTAGGAAACTCCGCTCTTCCATATCTTAGATGTAGTGTAATAGTTAAATATCTTGTTATCAATATAAATCAATATTCTAACATTTTAGTAGGTATGTATCATGAGGTGAGAAGCGTGGTGTGCTTTAGTTTGGTGTGGCGTGTGTGTGTGGTGTGGTTTGCTGTGATTTGATGTAATGTAGTGTAGTGCGGTAGGTGGTGTGGTGTAGTGTGGTGTGGTGTAACATTTTAATCTTTGGCGAAAACCATTGAATACGTGTTTTTTCTTTTAGTATCACTCAATACAAAAATATTGAGATATCATGGACACCGCCGCGCCGTGCGTAGGTACACGCTGGGTAAATACGCGTGCTGGCCGCCCGCTTTCCATTGAATGTTTGCGCGGCAAGTGTAGTTTTTTTAAGGTTTAACTTAGTGACCAGGCAGAGCGGTAATTTTTTCGACAAAATGATTTCATATGAAAATATGAAAATTTCACATATCGTTTTTTTTTTCAAAAATGGAGTTAGTGAATCATACATAATGCCTAGAAAAAAATTGGACGGTGACTAAAAAATCTTGCTGTATTATTCCTCCCTTGTCCCATAGTACTTGGGATCGGCGCAACACGTTGTTTATTCCATTCTCCTCTGTATATTACTCGGTGTACATAATTACGTTTATATTGTCCATACTATTGTGTACGAGTATGTACAGAATACAGTACGCAGGTAGCCGTTTTCATGTTCTTTTATTTGCTCTTTATTATTATGTATGTATTGTTTTCTTTTATATTTTTACATGAAAACACCTGCAATGAGTACATTAGTCTGTTGATGTTTTGACTGCGACACAATATACGAACAATAATATGTAATTTATTCAGACAACATAATTTCCCAAGTAGTGACATGGTATGTTTTGTTCAGTAAACATCATAATCATCAGCCTATAATGTTCTCACTGCTGGAACACAAGCCTCCTCTCAATGAGATGGAGTGGGCTTTAATCCACCACGCGGGCCCAGTGCGGGTTGGTAGATGTCACATGTCTTCAAACTTTTAGTTCTAGGACATGCCGGTTTCTTCACGATGATATCCTTCACGGTTTTGTTCAGTACCACTAGGTAATGCCATAACTTTTAACTACAGTTTTACTGTATTTAGGCGTTAATTTCCCGTCTAACCTAACATAAACAAAAGATCACGCGCGTAATCCCCGAAAAGCTAGGCAAGTAGGCAGACGTCTACCTAATAGTACACCCACATTTCACCAGTCATGTTAAAGTCCCACGTAACAAGGGGTGAGCCTATTGCCCTCAGCACAAATCCAGATTCCGTGGCTGCTACTGAGAAATTCCTGATGGAAAAACCCAAGTCATTTTGGTCCCGTCTAGTGATAGAGAAAACGGGGAGTTTTAATACGGTAGTCGTTAAACATATTTCTCTTACTAGGTAAAAACATCGTCAGCTTAGAAAATTTTTTTGGGCTAAAGACACTCATCCTTTCGGGTTGTTGTACATTCGTCACAATGTACAACTACTGTACTCGTCACATTTTTGTAAACTCCATAGGTACTTTGAAAGTAAATTCGCCACAAGCATTAAAAATACCTTTCTGTATAGTTCTGTATGGTGTCGGACGTAAATAATAGCACCATCCCATGTCTTCCCGTGGGTGTCGTAAGAGGCGACTAAGGGACTTGCCAGAGAATGGGCAGCAGCGTTCTCTGTGCTTTTGTAACAACCGTACTGCGATCGCCAACCCGCCTGCCAAGCGTGACGATTATGGCAAAACCCCCCTTTTGTCAATGTGGCGTTGCGGAAGGCCTATGTCCAGCAGTGGACGTCTTTCGGCTGAAATGATGATGATGATTAAAAATACATATATTTAAATTCGTCCCAAGTCTTTATTACAGGCATCACTTTATTGGTTTTTAGCTTTTAGTACTGGAGTCATAGCGCTGGACGGCGCGTTTCTTCTTGTCTGCTCCGACTTTCTTGAGTGAGTGATGGCAAAATTAACATGCGACGTATTTACACAATCAAAATAGATCTGTGGCAAGTTTACACATACTTTTTTGTGTAGCGAATTAACTTTGTCACGAATGTACAATAGCCCATCCATTTCGACTTTTTGACAGCTATCGATTTTCGTCTGAACTATAAACCCAAATGACGAACGTCGTTAGGTTATCCTTGCCCGTTCCACTTTGACGTGCAATAGAGGAAATGGGAATACTCTCAGCAAAATATCTAACAAATGGAAGATTGAACACCTTTCACCATCATTTAACACTGAACGCGGGATTATGATGTTAAATTTAAAGGTCAACTATATTTTTGTAATCAGTACGTTATTGTCGTTTTAAAAACAGCTCTTAAAAACCATAATTATGTTGCTTAGCTTCTACCTGTAATCATGAAAACTTTTATAACTTATCAATTTCAATACCATTACCTACCTCGTTCACATTCGTTCATTCATTATCTTAAGTAGGCCTACTTGTAGCAAGGATTCAGGTTTAGACGATAAAAACTTTCCAAGATATCATAATAAATAAAATTGTAATCAGACATGAGGATAACACCACTTTCCTCAATATCTTCGTATCGTAGATAAAATATAAATTAGTACCTACCTCAGACGTACGTAAAATGTTTTTTTCAAATTACCTTTCAGGTAAAAAGCTATACCTACTAACAAAAGGTTATTTCCCATGTTGTCATTAACAGGAATAACAGCAGTAATACTCGTATAGAGTATTTTTCCTTAAGGTACAATTTCCAAGGTCCCCATCACTATTAAACTAATACATGACAGGTTTTTGTGAATGGCATATTGCCATAGGTTTCTGTTTTGGTAGCCCTCCGTCGAATCGACGGGTAACGCTGAGAAATTTCGCTGTTTCGGTCACTTGCTTTTAAAAAAAACAGTGTAAACGCTGTCCGACGGCCTTTGAAGAGTGTATCTAGAGTATCCCACAACTGGGCAAAGACTCTTAGTTTTCTTCTTCCAAACCTCTTAATCCTGTGCGATCGCTGGTCTTAATTGCCTCGCAAACAAGATCAGCCCCCGTGTTCACAAACGCTCGGATTCGATTTCGATTCGGAAAGTCGCATGTCTATCTCGCTTGCATGCCAAAACGTGATAGACATAGGACTTATCGAATCGAAATCGAATCCGAGCGTTTGTAAATGGGGGGCCTGATCAACAAATCATAGTTGCCATGGTCTACCTATCGTCACTCACTGGCGTCCAGTGAGTGACGATCGTTGCAATTAATTGATAAAATTCATTATTTGATAAAGATATTACTTGCTTTGAATTACACACTTTGAGTTAAGTGGAGAGTTTAATTATAGTTACATCAACGTCTTTTTAAGAATGCATTTTATTAGTCTCTGACAACATTTGTTTACCAAATCAAATAAAAAAGATAAACCACCCATAGAGAATAATATTTATCCATCGTCTTTTGAAAGAGATTGTACTTTATTCTATCATTAAAATGACGACTTAGATAAATAAATCCGCAAACATTGTTCTTGCAGTATTTGCACAACGACAATAATAAACCTTGCCGTCATATAAAGAAAGTTTGAAATCGGGTGGCACCAGATAAATGTTTAAATCAATGCTGTACAATACAAGAGAATTATTGATTCTTTTCACAATAATACTTAACTTCTAAATTAAGTTGAGTGCTTGAAATCTGAGTAGTACTGACACAAATTCATTGTTGTGCATAACACGTAACCAGTAAAAAACAATAACAGAACTCGTTATTCAAGCGAATAATCGATAACATAGAGCAATTTAAGAGAGAGTGGAAGTTGGTACGTGCTTTGTGTCCGGTATTTTGGGTGCCAAGACTCAGCCTAATATCATAAATGCGAAGTCTCTTTGTTAATTGCTAAAGCCACAAGTAATCAGGGTACTCCATATCCACGTACAAGTGCAAAAGAAAATAAAAATATTTTTGACTTTTGATTTTATTTTGCATCCAGCTTAGGTCTAGCACATAAAAAGATGCATGAACACGTTTAAAAAAAAACACACCGTTAATGCTAATAAAATATGATACACAACCGCGCATTAAAAACGCACTATCATGATAGTTCGTTTTTTTAAACGTCTTCGTGCATCTTTTTATCTCAGCCTAGGTCTAGCACATAAAAATATGCATGAAGACGTTTAAAAAAACGCATTTTTTTACGCGGCTGCGGGTCCTATTTAGTTCAACCTAAAACCTGACACTGACCCGCAAATTCCAAAAAATGTAAGAAAATTTGAATGTCGCGGACCACTCTGTCGCTTCCACCTTAAAACATTTAAATGAAATTTGACACACATATAAACCATTATATGGGTACCTAAATATACCTCACTATATTTCCGGCCTTTCACAGACAAAGCTAGTACTTACGAAATATTGCCGAAAGTGGGTGACCTTATAGAGTTATTGAATTAGTTAGATTTGTGCACATTCGCCTTTGCTCTTAAGCATTAAGAACATTCGAGTGATTCCGGATGTTTATACGACTGTTGGCGAAAGTAAAAGGGACGATCTGTAGAAAAAAAGGAGAACTGAGTCTTACTAGATGCATCTTAGGTTTATTTTTCATTAAATTTCTCGCAGATGCGCTCTTTTGTATACGGCGGCGGAAAACCGGGAACGGTTTTGTTCCCATATCTATTCTTTCTTGATTTGTTCTAATTCTTGGTATCATAATCGTGTTCCAGTCGCTCCATTGTAAAAATATTAAGTTTTTCTAGCGAGTCTCGGTTGCTTGGCCGTACATTCGCTTTTGACATTGAGTTTAGGTTAAGGTATCCACAATCCACTGTACATACTCAATAAGTATTGCAGGAAATGACAATAAAGTTCTATAGCTAAGTGCTATAGTGTACAAAACTGGAATTAAAGTACTTAGGTACATACATTTTTTGGCACTGCAGTATAGGTAGAGAGAGCATGCAAAACTCGGTTTCACAATGAAACCCGTCTTTTCCTGGGTTTTACTGTGGGACCGAAACCGGGTTTCGATGCCCTAATTATAGGGTGGGTCCACCAACTTACGGTGTAGTGTTTATTGAATTTTATTTTTTAGTCTGTTAAAATTGTTTGCAGGATTACTTTGATTCTCTTTTACGTTCCTATTTAAAAAGAAGTTTCATATTATTTGGAAAGTACACCGTTTGTAGTTTTGCTGCCACTTAATAACGAGTTTGCTTTTTTTTATTCTATTTTGCTAAACAAAAAACTAGTCATATCTACATTCATGAAACTTGGCCAAGGGCGTTACCAATTGTCTGTTAATTTATCTATTAATTTTAAATGCAAAAGTTAAATTTTTGAAGAATGGCGTAGTTCGGAAGTACTATTTAAAGTCGGACTAAATTGCTCGCATTCTAGTCAGTCATTAATAGTCTTAGTAATTATTGTAAGGTTTCTCGTATTAAGGGTTATTTGTGTGTATTATAATATATATTGGTTTATTTGTTCAGTATATTTATGTATTAGTATGTTCCTATTTAAGTTTATCAGTTTATGTTAGCAAAATGGTATTTTTCTGTTTTTTGTTATTGTACTCTATCACTATGCTGTCCTATTTGACCCAAAGGTTGACTGGTTTAAATAAATAAATTAATTAATATAGTACCTAGTAGTAGTTTGAGGAAGGAAAAAAATTAAATTAAATATTATATTACTATTTGCAAAAAAAACATCTAAATAGGTACCGGGTTTTTAATCTTCGGTAAATTAATACCTGTGTGTGTGTACACTAGACAGATAAGAAATAATTATTGAGGGGATTTCCTTTAACAGGAAAGTTCTGTGGTAAAATCAAATAGTAGACTAGAACGTGGTAGGTAAGTTATTTCCCTGTAAAATTAGGTACCTACTATGTAAAATACTCAAAGTAAACTCGAAAATTTACTCATATGTTTCGACAATTACATGTCAAAATGTTTTTCTGAAATGTTAACGATATTTATATAAGAAATTAGCATAAAAATAGGTATTAATACATAAAGTTGGTGTGTGTAACAAATTAGCTGAACTAATGCTTCGTGTATTGTCATGATGACTGACGCTACGGATAAATCCTCAATGTTACGTTAGTGTCAATAATATTGATGGACGGTTATCAGAACTTGTAGCTCACTATCTGTAGGAAAAGCTTAGCAACGGTACCTACTCACACACTCTTCTTGAAGTTCACGGTTTTTTAAGACGTACGTTATATAAGGAAAAAACAGCCAAAACACCCTGATTTTCATCCGAGTTTTATCGGGTCTTGACCTGATTCTCCGTCTTGCTCATCTAATCTTATTTAGTGTATCAGTCTGTGTTAGACAGACATCATTTTAAGGCCATCTGTCATTAGTACATGTTGCTGAGCAAACTCCTGCGCTACAAGTACTGAGTTTCGAAAGTTCTAGTATGTTCAATGCAGCTGTGATTAGACTGACTATATAGGCTGACTGGTAATTAGTGACCGATACTGAAACACGTGATTGTACTCATGATAAAAAACAAGTTTCCAAAGGAAACATTTTTTTTAATACTCATTTGCTTTTATCACAGTAATACAACAGCCGAATGAAATACGCGCGCGCGCGCCCGTCCCCTTTCAGCTGATAGCCGCGTGACGCGGTTCTGTCTCATTACTATTGTACCGTGCAACAGTGGGTAGGCAAAGCACTCGCACGGCTCGCAACCCCGAATTTCTTATGGCTGTTGTGAAAAATGGATCAGAAGAAAAAAAACACTAATTACCACCATAGTCACCCTATAAAGTAAGTCCCTCCCCATATTTCTCAAAATTATGAAGTTATTTGGTATAACATTCAAATACCAATCCATCAGGCAATTTATTATGTTTACTCTTTTACGACGACATTAGAATTTATGACCTTATTTCTTTTTATTGCAGCAATATCCTATTTGATTACGTCAGTTAGGTACATTATAACATTTTGAAGCCCAGATGCCTACTTTACTGTCGTTGGTCCTTTGCCATAAAAATTAAATGATGGGTTTTTTTTTCATATAAGTACATAAATATATTTTATTAGCCTGGCAAAGAGAGATGTTTCCATGAGTATTTAAATGTAGTAAGTACCCATCTACATTTAAAAATTTTGGAAACATCTCTCTTCTCTAAGAGAATGAGAGACCAAAGAAACGATGGATGGACTTTGTGAAGGATGATGCTAGAAAGGAAATTTATGAAAAGACGAGCAAAAAAAAAGTATGGAAAAAAGTGTGACAAGAGGAATGATGGTGATGATCCTGACAATAGGAGCCGTAGTAGCCATTGGTATCGGCCCCAGCGAGTTGCTTGTATGTGTCTGTTTTATTTTTTTACTTTTCCCCCACATTAGAAGTTTCTCCTGTATCGTGGGTGCATTTACAAACATTTAAAGCTACTTACACTAACAGCCAGACCCGGAACAACTATCTGTAGGCCATACAAATATTTGTTCCGTGCGGGGATCGAACCCGCGACACGCAGCGCAGCAGTCGATTCACTGTGACAACCGTGCTGCCAACGTCGGTTTGAACCCAGGCAGGCGCAATACTTTGTGCAATTTTCTATTACTGTTATAACATAACATCTTCACGCCTGTAATCCCTGCAGGGTTAGACAGAGATATTCCTTTTCACCTACATTTTGCCAGTTATAATATATTATGTCCTGTGCTGCTATGTAATGCGGCTGTCGCCATTTGGCTAGGCTGCTTTTAAGAACTTCTTATTGAAAAAAAAATCAATAGGTACCTACTTATCCTACAGGCGCGACCATCTGTTATGATATTAGTTTATAATTATGATTCAGATTTCAAATACTCATACTAATAAGTTTTGTTGCTGACCATACATTGATTTGTTTGCACAATTCCGGAAACAAACATGGTTTGATTACATGTTTGCAGCACATGTTGATTCTGTTATAAAGACATTAATTGGTTTTCTAACTTCGACGTGATGTCGGAATTACGCGTATTTTTTTAAAAAAAAAGTATTAAAAATAGAATATATAAAAAAGTGGTAAAAATAGAATAAAATGAATATTGGCAACACGTCTTATCGTTCGGCACTTTTTTGTTAAAAAAGTACTGGTGGAAAAAGAATAGAATATATAGTAGAATAAGAATAATAGGAATAATTATAGGAATAATCTTGAATGAAGAAGCATGAAGTTATATTCTTCCAGAAATGAGTGGCTGTGTGGGATTAGAATTGCTTTGGCGCAATTTAAATTGCCCATATTGGGTATTCAAAATTATTCGTTTTTATTTCGGTACTCTTTAATATCATTATGTCTTTATATTCAGGCCATGTTTAGGGGTATGAGGAACAGGGTGTCAAATTCCTCATCCCCAGTAGTAGAGGGAGGATCCTCGGACCAGACAATTTTATGTCTGGTGGGCAACCGCCCGAAAAAGAGGAAGAAAGGAGTTATTTTCTAGTTTACTTACAATTTGACTTATCCTTGGCATACTACGCAGACCAGTATAGGCACATTTCTTGACCAAAAGTGTGCACTTCGAGTAACAGGTTTGTTACTTAGTATTTGCTAAAGTACGAGTAGTTACTTAGTGACTCTATTTCCATACCAAATAAAAAAAAAACAAGGAAAAATAAATGCAATTTTAAGAAATTGATTGAATAATTTCGTCGTCTGCCCAGCCTTTTCCCTTATTTGTTGGAGTCGGGCTCCAGTCTAACCGGATACTGCTGATTAACAGTGTTTTACATGGAGCGGCAACCTATCTGACCTCCACAACTGACATCTGATTGACGTCAGAATCAACAAAATCGGCCCACGCATCTGATCTCTAGAGTGGCACAAAGGATCAAACATACATAGCCGTAGGTATATAGACTGATAAACACATTACTCTCCTCAGTCGGGTAAAGATAGGAAGTTGGTAAAAGTCCACGTAATCCCTTGTAACACACGGCAATTAAATTGCCAAAAATAAATATTATGTCATAACTTGTAACCTCTTTTATTAATATTACTACAGAAAAAAAGCACAAAACATAATTTGATAGTAAATAAATACGACACAATGTCGAACAAAGACATTACTACACTTCAAAAGTAAGTAAGTCGATAAATATAAAAAAAAATGACCTGAATATCTATTGAATCGTGTACTTACCTGAAGGTGACGCAATAGTCGTTATTCTTACGAGAACTATTGTGTAATATCCTATTATAATATTATCTTATTCATTAAGTACTGCGAAGTATAGACTTGTTTATTTAGTTCAGGCAGTAGATAATTGTAGTACTATAAAATGTCTCTACTACCAGTGGTGGCCGATGGAAAAATAGTTGCAACTGCCACCACTTAGTACAGAAAGGTGGTGGCAGCTGGGATCAGGGCGAAACAATCGTGATCTTTCGATTTGATGTATAGGTACTTACTACAAATGTTTTGGCAGCAAAAACTACGAAATAAAAGCGAAATCTATCGACAAATCTATCAGCCTAGATACAAGAATTTTGAAATAAATGGTTAAGGGTGGTACACATTGCGACCAATCATGCCATACAAAACCAGTTTATGCAGATCTCTCATTGCACGAGAAATCTATACAAAGCGAGGCCATGTTATACTGGAAATGTATAGCTGGATGTGTCTTTGTATGTACAATTCTTACTTATTAAACGCCAGTAAATGCGCGCGTGTTAGTAATCGCGATGTTGGTAAATAGTTAAGTTCTAACACCGCCTTAACTGAAAAAATCTTGAAACTGATAGCTAAGTACGTAGATACCAGTTACGCTTCCTTTATACGTACATTCTATATATTTAATTAGCAACAAGGCAATATCTACCTTCCAGTTTCTACATAAATGAGATACGTAGGTAGATATTGACACATCACAGATAAATCATACATGTGGGGTCTACATGTATGATGTATCGTTACTAAGAAATGCGTCTCACAAAATTCCTGCTTATCTAAAAAGATAATAGTCATCAAGATCTATTTTATCTTATTTATACTCAGAAAGAACTAAACTACTAAGAAATAAACGTTTTATCTTTGTGCAGTTTGCTCAATCTTTCTTCTTTATTTTCAGGTAGTAAAATAGTGTTGGAGAGGAAGGAACTACGTCACAATGAAACCAAGATGGCGCCAAGCGATTTCGAGACGTAAGTTAAAAGGAACAATTTTATCTCCTACATTTTATACTACGATTGTTCTCAAATCGGTGAAGGAAAATGTCGTGAGGAAACTAGCACGTCCTGGAACCAAAAAATCCAAAAAGACATGTCGTGACGTCTAAAAACCCGCACTGGATCCGCTTTGATAATTACAAGCCCATTCCCTTTCACAGCGAACAAATCCGTGTCCCAACAGTGGGAACATTACAATTATGCTAATTATGATAGTTGAGAATGTTTATTTTTTGAAATATAACTTGTTATTTTTATACGATTTACTTATTTTTCTGCTTTGTGGCAGCAAATGGCTGAACTAAGTTACAGAATTGATACATATTCAGTTTTAAACATCAATAACGTATTCTCAAAAGTTTTATTCTTTGTTCTCAATATAATACCTACTGATTAAGGAATTATAGGTACATATAGCGTCATTAAGTAGTTACCCCCCTGGCGTACTCGGCCGGACTGTAGAGGGGTTAGCACATACTGACGCTTTCTGTAAGCACGACGACTAATCAAGTAAACAAAACCAGGTTATGCGGATCTCTCATTGTACGAAAAATCTGTACAAAACGAGGCCATATAATACTGGAAATGATAGTGATGTGTCGCCGTGTCTGCATATCTACGTGCAGTGTGAGGGCACGAGGGAAATAGAACCGAGTAGCTCGCTCCAAGCATGTGGAATTTATTGGTTCCACGGACAATGTGCGATATTCTTTTATCCTATAGATTCCCTTGTAAGCGCTTTGTCTGCAAGAACTTAATTACTCAGGGCATTATCCCTCTAGAAATACCAGAGTAGGTATATATAATAAATAGGTTCATGTCCAGATAAACATCCAAGGAAAAGTTTGCGCTCCGGGAATGGTCGTCAATCTGTGGAAATACGATCATTCGAAAATGTGTCCTACGAGTAATATAAAGTTTTCACAGCCATAGAACTTGTTGTTTTTTAATACCATGACTGCCAAAATATTTATCTATTTATAAACTTTTGTGTGGCGACATAGTAGCGTGCCTGTATAGAAGCGTGTGTGTGCGTGTATAGAATTTAATTTTATATAGGCGTGTACCGTTCTGGTTTGATTGTACAATGTAGCAAAATAATATTACTCTTGAAAATGTTAATCTTAACCAACCGAGTAGCTAAGGATATCTCCTTACCTACTCGGCTGGTTGGATTAACATTTATGCGAGCTCATGAGAGCCAAATACGAGTTTTTACTAGTATTTGGTTCTCGTGAGCTTGCATGAATAGTATTTTTAATTTTTGAATCCCAAAAAAGTTTGAAAAACCACCACCATCCTCCATTTTCACTACCTACATATTCCACAGCAAATATTAACTACATGAGTTTGTTTTGTCCGCTCAGTGTTCCTAATTCCTCAGCGGTATGTCCTTGGCATCATGGGTCTACTGGCGGTTTGCAACGCGTATACTATGCGAGTTTGCCTCAACCTGGCCGTCACACAGATGGTCAATAATACGAAGAACGAGGAACAACATTATGACCCTTATGCATGTCCGGATGATAGCGAGATCTTAACGAATGGGACTGTTAGCTCGAGACCGGTGAGTGCTTTTTGTTCATTTTATATATTTTTTTTACTTATCTAATGCCTCGTCGCTGGCAAGTGCTACTCTAGTGTTACTGCTAAGTTTCGATTCCCTAGTTAGGCAGTGTTGATGTTTTTTCAACAAAAAAAACTTACACTGTCACACTTACGGGATATCTCCAATAATTCTGAGCTCCCGATATTTCGACTCTGTAGCAAGCGCCATGATCTTGAGATGACTGATGATGGGCTAGCAACAGCATCGAAATATCGGGTGCTCTCAGTAATTCATAATCACAGAAGAAATCCCGTAAGTGACTTGTAAGTTTAGTTATAACCGTGAAAGGTTAAAACAGTGTTTGTAATCAACAGCCCAAATTCAGGGATTCATGAAGTGATGAACTTATTGCAATTTGGCTCGGTCCCTATCACATGTACACTTCATGTTGTCATTTACGTGCTGTCTAGGAATAGAGATTTCTATTAACTTTGCTTTCTGCATGTAGTGGTATCGTACAAGCGTGTTTTTATATTAGGTTCCACACTCTTGTGGAACTGGTTACTCATTGAAATATAACCAGAGAAGTATCTTAACAGAGATATTGTGGCAAGTTTCTTGCAGTCCTCTAATAACATTAGTGAACATGAAATTATTATAGTATGCCTCCAGTACGCAGCAACTTCAGATCTAAATCAAAAAGTTTCAGTTTTCAAGTCCCTGATTTAGTAGCAAAACAAAGTTTTCTCTTTGTTTGTCTATTAGTTGTTCAGAACTATTGCGCTATATACTGATTTTAAGCAGATACAGGTTGATGTGAAGAGCTCAATGTAATCTTCTATGACTTCTACTTATTTTATCTTTGTCATTGAAACACTTATGGAGGATTAAGGTGATAAATGTATGTTATTCTGTAAGTAAATGACACAAGACATTTTAAGAGACGTGTTCGTCGTAAAAGTGATTTGGTGGATTTTTCATGACGATAATCATAATTCTAACTTTTACTTCGATGACATTTTTTTTTCTGAGTATGTTTTTATTGTTTTTGTAAACACTGATTTTGCAAACTTTGAATTTGACATTATCAGAGTAATAGTAATTTTTCCTGTCAAAATCTTTATGCTCGTAGCAATATAGTTGTTGTTAGGTTGCAACCTTGCATCTGTCAGAGGTAAAATAATTTTGAAACGATTGAAACAATGAGAATAATTTTGAAACACTAATATTAGTTATACGCATCTTTTGAGTTCAAATAGTTTTATTTTTATTTACTGAAATTACAATACAGGTGTTACTTAAGACTAAACTCGCCAAACTTTTACGTTTGATGGCGAGAGGCGCTCTTTTAAATAACAATGAACCACCTTATGTATATACCTACTAACTAATTATATATTAAACTTACCTAATAAGGTTATTAAGGTTCATAGTTATGATAAATAATAATTTCAGACTTGTAGTTCTGGAAGGGATATGCAGAAGCATTTGGTTTGTGCGGCTACTTACTTTCCAGTAAAAGTGCCTTGGGGGCAAATGGGAACTTCGATCTGCTACTGAGAATTACCAAACAAAAGGTTACCTTTTATTCCGCAAATCGCGGATAAATCCATAGCTTTGTCGTACTCCATGCCCTAAACAAGGCAATCGCTCGCTCTGATACGCGATTCTAACTTATATACGTGGCTGCTTGGCAAAGTGGCACTACGTCACAATCGCGAATTCGCGAGACCGTTCGCTTTGCTTAGGACACGGTGCTGGAGGTTGAGCGTGATGTTTGTTACACAATAGTAATATATTGTGCCTATATTGACATCATCGGCCGTAAATTCTTCTAAAAAATATGTTAAAGTACACAAATTATACTGGTACTTAGTACTAGTACCTACATACAAAAAACTAATTTTGTTCACACCATGGGCGATAAGTCGTGATGTTTTTCTTTCAATTTGAACTGATGAGTATGTGCAAATAAATACCTGCGTATTTAATTTAGAATCGTTTTCGGGTACTTACCATTTCCGGCCATAAACTATTTAACGCGTACGCTAAAACACGTGCGGGTGCTGGGGTGCACGTTCGCGTATTTGTATTGAAAAATATTATGAGCAGGGCCAATAGGCGCGGGTATATGTATAATGTAACGGGATGACGAGAGCAGCAAATATATGCTTTCTACACCCGCGCGGGTTTTAGCGTATTGCATGGACTCGACTTAATACCTGACCGCTTATTATATGGCCTAGAAAAAAAGTTTTGTCTATTTAAAACAAAGGACAGTCCATCAAAATATGGTTTCTTGTTACCTTTGTATTTCTTTCGATATATTAGCAGTGGTCTGCTGGAGGAGCTGGTGGCTAAATAATAACAGCCGCATGGGTCGATCTTTAAGGTTAAGCCGTGCTTGCCGAGGTTGCCTCGGCAAGCACGTTAAGCCGTTGGTCCCGGCTATCATTTGTAGATAGATCTTTGACAGTCGTCGACGAGTAGTCACAAGCCAAAAGTCTGACATCCAGATCCTTACCAAGAGGTATCGTTAATCCAGTTACTGGGTTGTGGAGGTCAATTAGGCAGTTGCTTCATGTTAAATACTAGTACTCAGCTGCATCCGGTTAGACTGGAAGCCAACCCTAGTTTGGGAAAAGGTTAGGCAGATGATGTTATTAGCTGTAGTCTGAGTTTGCATTAGCTGGCAATAGGCTCGCCAACTATTCCTGAGATTTAATCACAGTTGGCTTATTATTACAATGTACTTCACATTGTAATAAGTGACAGACAGGCCAAATAATTGCATTTCGTCTCTATTGTTCCACTGTTAATGTCAATTTAAAATATCCATTGTCATGCCAACTGTAAAATACAGTGTAATTTCAAGCATAACAGGATATAATTTTACCTATTTTATTTTTTCTGTCTTAAATTTCAACCTTATAATCATCACCATTCATCATTCTCCTGGCCTTCTCCCAATTTATTTGAAGTCGGCGCAGCAGCCACCATCTTTCCACGTAATAGGTAAATGTCTTAACTTTAATAATTTCACGCCTGTAATCCCCGAAGGATTAAGCAGAGGTGTGCCTAATAGTACACTCACATTTCGCCAGTTTCAAGTCCCATATAATAGGGGGCGAGCCTATTGCCATCAACCGGGCACAAATCAAAACTCCGTTGCTGCTACTCAGAAATTCCTGATGGAAAACCCAATAACACGACCTCATTGCCCGACCCGGGAATCGAATCCACAACCTCATGCTCAGCAGATCACTGAAGATCTATAATAACTGTAATAACATTAAAATTTTCTTTGATTTCAGTACGCAATATTCGACTGGTCAGAATCCACTCAAGGGTTAATCCTCAGCGGGTTTTATTATGGGTACGCCATTACCCACGTCCCTGGGGGTTACTTAGCAGAAAGATATGGAGGTAAATGGACTCTGGGCATTGGCCTGTTGAGTACGGCCATATTTACCTTGCTTACACCTGTGGTTGTGAAGGCAGGGGGGGCCACCTGGCTGTTTATCTTGCGAGTGCTCCAAGGTATGGGCGAGGTAAGTGAATTATGATGTGTTTTATTTATGATCTTGTAAGTGGGTTATAAGGGAATAGAGGTAAGTTTAATAAACTTCAGCCCGATCACTATGTACGGTAAGCCTATCCCTTGGGAGAAGCAAGCCAAGTACTTAGGAGTCTTACTTGACAACCACCTGTCTTTCGCGGCGCACACCAAAGCAGCTCGCGACCGAGCTGCCTTTGCTATGGGTAGGCTTCATTTCATGATCTCGGCAAAAAGCAAATTGTCACTCAAGTGCAAGTTGCGCCTTTATACCGCGGTGATCCGCCCCATTATGACGTACGCTTGCGTCGTGTACGCTCACACCAAGCCTAAATACATCCATAGGATGCAAACCTTGCAGAACCGGTTCTTACGTAGAGTCACGGGAGCCCCTTTTTATGTCCGTAACGACCGTCTACACGTAGACCTTAGAATGCCCACCGTCCTTCAGTTTATGAAACGTCTTTCGAAGCGTTTCTTCGATAACGCCATTAAACACCGTAATCCCCTGATCGCAGCGGCCGCCCGTTACGAACCCTCGCGCATTAGTACAGTACGCCGTCCTCGGCATACCCTCGTCACTCCCGATGATGCTATCACCCTCCTCCAGGAGAGTAGTAAAGAGACTAGCACTCTTAATAAGTACAGACACAAACCGCCGTCTTTCTGACCTCGCCGTCGAGGTCCGTCGCGACGTCCCGGTCCATGCCCTCCCCGACCCTCGCTCGAGCCAGCCCGCGATGCTGTGCCAGTAGTTTTAAATCAGCCCCTAAATAATGATATCATTCACATCCAGCCTGTCCCCATGCAGTCCTCCCCCAGCGACGCCCTGAGCCGAGGCTCGTACCCCACAGGGGGTGCCCTCAGCGTATAGTCGCTTAGTTTGTAAGTTTTTATGCCCTGGCTGGAGGCCTTACTCTTAAGGCACCCACAGGATAGTCCGGTTAAGCAGACGACAACCTCTTAGGTTGAACTGCGAGATGCCATTCATAAAAAAAAAAAAAAAAAAGTTTAATAAACTGTGTTATTATGTACTTAGGTTATTTACGGTTTAAGACATTTATTTAAGTATATTATAATACAGTTAGGTATAGTATGTTAGGTATTAGGTATGAAATACCTAACTTAGGTATGAGGAGTTGGTTGGAGTTGTTTGGAGCTCGTGAGTGAGCCTCACGTCCAGCCGCACGAGACGCCCCGGGTGTCGAGGGCCACCCAGTAGCCCCCGGCCACCATAGGCACGGGCCTGTGGACGGTGAGTAATGAGCTAGCTCTCTGTCCGTCCGTCTTATGACGATGGCAAGTTCGTGTTCCACGCGCGCCTCCAGGAGATGTCAGCAAATCGGAGTAGGGCCAATAACTGCCAGGGCTGCGGTACTGTTCGAAAGAGATACTGTGGCCCTGGAACACAAAGGGCTAAGAAGGAACATGTTTAGGTTTTAGTCACTACAAGTCTGCCACTCCCTTCCGCTCCGTCAGAGCGGGAGAGGTCATTTGATGATTTCCCATCCGCAAACAAAAGGTATTAGTTGTTTGTGTGTTTAGATAGGTTAAATTGTGAGTTGAGAACAGTATCTACCTAGCTTTTTACCAATTATATTGAGGTCGGCTTCCGGACCAACCAGATATAGCTGAACTCCAATAATGTATTGTATTATTTAACCTTGAAGATCGATCCTTGCAGCTGTTCTTCTTTAGGTACGAGCCCCTCTTCAGTTGATATTTCAGAGCAAATGTGCACTCTATGCTATGCATCATCTTCTGTGGGTTTGGCGCGGGAGTTCGTACAGTGCGACTTTTAGGTTATGCTGTAGTAAAAAGGTGAGCTAGTCAGCACGTTAGTAACAAGAACGACTGCTACCAATGCCTTTACTTGACTTACCTATTGACAATTTTTCTTATAGACCTTTATAATTCTGAACGCATATGGTAAAAAGTGCGCGAATGAATTTGGCATTCTGTACAAGTACAGTCTCCAAAGGAGATAAGTAACCAGATTCTCATGCTACTAGTATGAGAAACTGGTTACTTATCTCCTTTGCAGACTGTACCTTAAAATACAGTTCGCTATAATTCGCTATATTGGCGCATGGCGTTGGTACAATTATAAAGTATTCAATAAAAACAATAAGATGTAATTTCAGGATGTTCAATGACGGACGGTCCTCGCATTCCTTCGCCTGTGAACATACATAGAAGCACTTATGTGCCTGACAATGTGGTTGACCAGTTATCATCCTTATGCCCTTCGTAATAACGTCGAAAAGTCGTCACCCGCCAGTGTTCACAAAGGCACCTGTAGTCTTTTATTCTTTCAATTTAAAACCAACCATGCGAAAATTACCGTAGTAATTTTATTGTTTGTAAATCAACAACATTAGGTAAAACATTGTGGATATAGCAGCAAAAACATCTTTTAATAGAATATTTTTACGATGAGCGTAAATAATGAGTGGTTTGGATGCCATTGTTGTGATGAACAATACAAAAAATGTGACAGATTTATTATTATTCCTCTTTGTTAGGATACAAGTAAGTAATAGGGAATTCAACTTTAAATATGTTACATAGAAACTTTTGTCTCCTGCTTTGCCCGTGTGCATGCTGTAAATTATCCTACAGACCTTACGGATACATCTACATCTATACTAATTTAAACTATATAATATAATATAGCTGAAGAGTTTGTTTGTTTGCTTGAACGCGCTAATCTCAAGAACTACTTCAAGATCAGATTTGAAAAATTCTTTCGGTGTTAGATAGCCCATTTATCGAGAAAAGCTATAGGCTGTATATCATCACGCTACGACAAATAGGAGCGGAACAGCAATGAAAAATGTTGCGAAAACGGGGAAAATGTGACGCAGACGAAGTTGCGCGGGACAGCTAATAGTTTCTATATAAAAGCAAAAAGTCATTCAGTCATCACGAAATATCGAAAACCGCTCGACTTAAAAAGATGAAATTTGGCTGGGAGGTAGTTTATAGTTAGTAGACGTCCGCTAAGAACGGATTTTGCGACAGGACCGGATTAAGGAGGTCTAAGGGCTCTGTATGGTGTCGGACGTAAAGAATAGCACCATCCCATATCTTCCCGTGGGTGTCGTAAGAGGCGACTAAGGGATTTGCCAGAGAATGGGCAGCAGCGTTCTCTGTGCTTTTGTAACAACCGTACTGCGATCGCCAACCCGTATGCCAAGCGTGGCGATTATGGCAAAACCCCCCAAAATGTCAATGTGGCGACACTTGGGGGAGGCCTTTGTCCAGTAGTGGACGTCTTTTGGGCTGAAATGAATGAATAAATGACGAAAAGGCTCTCGCAAGTTTGTATGAAAGTCCTTCATTTTTCGTGCTACAAAAATAAAATGAATAAATATGAATGTTTTTTTTTTACACAAACATAACATAGCATAGCATAGTTTAATCAGCCTGTTCATGTTCCCACTGCTGGGTCACAGTCCTCCTCTCCATGAGAGGGAATGTAACACTATAATAATGTTGCTAGATTCCTAATTTCAATTCAATGACAAGTGACAGATTGGCCATCAAATCGTGCAAATGCAGTCACAGCCTTGTTTTTATCGTTTCTGTCTCCATTCCTCTCACGAATGCAACTTTACTCAAGGTTACTGCACTTTTAGTATTATCGAAATCCAGCTTCTAGTACACACGGCGAGACATCAAGCTATTCTAGTGTAACATAGCCTCGCTTTGTATAGATTTCCCGTACAACAAGAGATCCGCATATACTGGTTTCCATAGCTTGATTGGTAGACGCGCGTACATACAACCTCGAAGACTATAAGTTAGAAAGCCGAAAATTTCGAAATATAAACAATGAGTTCTAAAATCAGAAAAGTACCTTTCAAAGGTGCAATGCAAAGGTATCCTTTCAAAACGCACAAAGGACGCAAAGTTAACCAATCAGTGGGTTATGGTATATTTAGGAAAAATACGTACCTACACATCAAAACGCTTAGTTGTAACGCTCATTAAAACGTAATTTATAAAGGCCGTAAATTTTCACTACTGAACCTAGGTAGAGTCCCAGCAGAATAATAAATTCATGAATTATAAAGGCTCCGGTGCTTAGTAGTCCACAGCTTAAACCAACACAAGTGTAGCTTCGTTTTGAAGGAAAGTTTTGACTTGTTCCACAAAGCGATTTTCTCGTCACATAAAGGCTCCTACTTTGAGATAAGATAAGACTACGTTCGTGAAAACGTTAAACGTTAATCAATACAGTGGCAGACAATATTTTTTTGAATTTTGCTATGTGTTTTAATTGTTTTGTTGTTTTGTACTGCACGTTTTTTTACAGTATAATTTTGAAACGCATAGGTAGTCTGTGTAACGAAAGTCTGACAAACAAGTCTTACCAAGGGGTATCGTATTACCCAGTACTAACTGGGTTGTTGAGGTCAGATAGGCAGTCGCTTCATGTAAAATACGGGTATTCAGCTGCATCCGGTTAGACTGGAAGCCAACCCGACAATAGGTCAGAGAGGCAGACGCTGCGTTTAAAATATTTACTGGTATTACCTGCGTCCTTAAAGCAATACACACATTAGGTAGATGATGATAACGAGGTTGCAAAACAATGTTAAGTTTTAAATTTTAATATTGTCATCAATATTAAAATGCGTTATTCTTTTATTTCAGGGTCCTACAATGCCAGCCTTAATGATCGTGCTAGCCCGCTGGGTTCCACCTCATGAGCGATCAAGACAAGGAGCTCTGGTCTTCGGAGGGGCTCAAATCGGAAACATCTTCGGTTCCTTCATGTCTGGGTTCCTCATGGCTGGTGATGGCGACTGGGCTAATGTGTTCTACTTCTTCGGATGTTTCGGAATATTGTGGTTTTTGGCCTGGGTGAGTAGAAAGTGTTAAATTTGCTATTGCTATTTTATGTTCTGTCCAAAGAAGTAGTTTTCTAATGGTGAAAGAATTTTTAAAATCCGTCAAGTAGTTTTTGAGTTAAATCGTTACAATCAAATCTTACCTCTTTTTAATATTTTTTAGTTTAGTTATCTAAACTAATATTATAAAGAGGAAAGGTTAGATTTTAAAAATTATTTCACCACTAGCTGTCCGGCGCAACTTCGTTTGCGACACATTTTCCCCGTTTTCGCAACATTTTTCATTTCTGCTCCACTCCTATTAGTCGTAGCGTGATGATATATAGCCTATAGCCTTCCTCGATAAATGGGCTATCTAACACTGAAAAAAAATTTCAACTCGGACCAGTAGTTTCTGAGTCTATACAATGCAAACATACAAACAAACAAATCTTTCCTCTTTATAATATTAGTTTAGATAGATTAGAAAGCTACTTCTATGCCGAGTTACATAGGCTATATTATATCACAATTTTCGCGGACGAAGTCGCGAGCGAAGTGCTAGTGTAGAATAAACATAGGTGCTTTAAATCACCCATGGGTCACCCCTTCGGGTGACGTACGTGAACTTTTAGAGTGACATATAAGGAAAAAGGTCGATCTTCAGGTAGGTCGGGCTTCAAGAGTACGTGTCTGTTCACCAATTTATAGTTTTCTATGGCTCTAGCTAAGAGTGAACGTTAGTTATTTATTTATGTGTTTAATTTCCAAACTACACATTTATATGTCTATTTATATGCATAATAACGTGTAATGAGATTGCATGTTTTTTGGTTCCGAACCTTCTTTTCATGTTAATATTGTGCTTTTTGCATTTTGTTTTACAATCTGTAGACAGCGAGTGAAAAATAACTATAATATAATACAATAGTATCAATAACTCTAAAAACGGCATTAGTACTATGTTTACTGTTAATTAAGCGTTCCCGATATTTCGGCGCTGTTGAAAGCCCCGATAAATTCAATTAAGAATGTTTTAAAAGTAAAGAACAATGTGATAATTTATATGGAACCCGTCCCCAGCAGCACTATGGGCCATGTGTGGAAAAATAGATGTTATTCTGAATAACAAATTACCTACTGAAAGAAAGTATGAAATAATGAATGACTTATTTTTATGGTAGACTGCTCTTTATAATTACTATTTTACAATTATTTTTTTTGACGTCACTGTTGGCGCAGTGGTTAAGCGACTGACTGCTGTGCTGCGTGTCGCGGGTTCGATCCCCTCACGGAAAAAATATTTGTATGGCCTACAGATAGTTGTTCCGGGTCTGGCTGTTTGTGTATGTTAGTTTAAATGTTTCAAACTCAAACTCAAACTCAAAGCATTTATTTCAATTAGACCATTACAGGCACCTTTGAAAGTCAAAAATGAAAAAAAAAAACGCGAAGCTACAGTCCCAGTCACAAGACATAATAACTTGTGAAAGTACTGTAGTTGCCCATTCCAAAGCGTAGATCTCTATGGAGAAGAATGGGCAAGAAACTCCATGGACACTCACCCACTTGTAAACTTGTAAACGCACCCACGATACAGGAGAAATTCCTATTGTGGGGCAACTTTACTTTAAAAAAAAAAAAGAAAAAAGATATCATGTTCTTAGATTTTAAAAACATTACTAACTGCCTGCATTGTTTAAACATGAACAAATAGGTTGTCACACCAATATAAAAAAAAAAAACTTGGTAAAAATAATGTATTGTGTTTCTATCTTCACGGCTAAATAACTTTTTTTTCCTCATTATTCACACATTTACTGCCATACACAATATACAATAAAATGATGTATTTTTTACGCTCTTTCATTTGATATAACAAGAGATGAGTTAACGACGCTTTTTCCCAATGTTCTTTACACGAAAAGGGAATATGGGTGTCGTTGATAGTTAATATGATAAAACTTTGCAATTAACAGTGAGTAATTAACCGTTTATTATATTTCGTGTAAGTAACCAGTTTAATGTTTATTAATCTTCTTGTCAAGAGGCTACAACGGCACTGAAGGTGATCGACTGATCTTTTGATCCAAGTTGTAGGTAAACGCACTTGGCTGGGTTGGTAATTAGTATGAAGTATAATTTCCAAAGAATAAATACAACAGAGTTTTTGTAAACTAACTTTACCACCTGCACATAGTTTAGTTTATGCTAAATCTTGGAAAACTGACTTCTTCAAAATCTTTACACAAGATTTAAAAAAGATACTAGACTGCCGCGACATTTTTCACTCGCCCTAGTTTATACACCAAAATTGACATAAGTAATAAAATCAATCTAAGTAATAACCTCAGAACCTCATACAAAACATACTATTGTATCTATCGTAAATAATATTGTAAAACCAAATGATTTTAAAAGAGTAACAACAGAGTTTCTTGCCGGTTTTTCTCCATAGGGAACGACCAACCCGAACCGAGCACCATTTTGTCGACGTTTTACAAGTGCCCGTGTAGGCCTATGTAAAATAAAAATATTTTGATTTTACTTATCTGTTAGTAGAAGTTAAGACCGCATTCATGTTCTTAAAAATAACTAATTGATCTCGATTTATTTCTAAACTTGAAAAAAAAATGCGCATTATATAAGGACTTCTCTCTTCGCTCTTTAAGATGTTGGTTGACTCTATGGATCTTCATTATTTTCCGAAATAAAACTCATTCAATCAATCATATTGACAATACTCCAATTTCTATTCCAGAGTATCCTCTGCTTCAGTACCCCAAACACGCATCCATACATTTCTGAAGAAGAGCTGAAGTATTTGAACGAGACGGTTACCAGCGCTGATACCCAGAGTGTGAGGGACCCGGTGCCTTGGAAGGCCATAGTCCGCTGTGTGCCTGTGTGGGCACTGCTGTTTGCTGCTGTAAGTAGTTATTCAGAAGACAACATTCTTCACCATAAAATTTGAAGTGTTAAAGGAAATCAGCATATCCTGAAAAACAAGGCTACCCACTGCCACCACTGGGTTGGTATGGTGGATTGTGGCCACTTTATCTTAAAGACAGTAGACCTGTGTCATGGCTTATTATGCAAGATTCCAACGGAGTGTCTTAGCGTCCGGATAGCTCAAACATATATAGGCCCAATAAAACAGGGTTAAAGGGGCATCGACGCACAAACAGTTACCACGTAATACATCATTCTGAACCCATCGGTAATTTTTAAACAAATCTGTTGTTCCTTACATTTTGACCTTTTAAGTATTGCGCTATAGTAGGAATCAGCTAAAACCGTTTTGGTCGTAATATATTTTTTTTTACCCTTGTTAACGTTTAACCACCTTATAACTATTAATACTTTTGAAACTTTGTTCATAATAAGTTAATTTCGGTACAATTAGATGCTTATAAATACTGGTAGCAATGGTACAGGAATTATATTACAATACCTACCAAGGTACTGTTTGAATATCAAGTCATACCGGGAACCAGGAAGTTTTCCTTCGTAAACCATTAAAACACACAACATATTGATGTTCAATTTGCACCTTGCCATGCGGTGATCGCTCCAGTTTTTTATTCACCGAATTGATCACAAAGACTCATTGAACACTTGCTTCTTGGTTGACATGATGAAGTCAATCTTATTTATAGTTGCATCATCAGGGCTCTGCCAGGTACACTTCCTGAGCTCACGCTTTCTGAAGAAGGAGTTCATCATATAGAGGCATTCGCTTCTCCAAAACTGGCAGTTGGTGTTCCCAGTGGTTCTGACGTCTAACCCCGTATCCGAACCCCGATGTAATAAATGATAGAATATTAAAAAAAAAAACTCCCATGATCTGATACATAATATTTCTTCATATGTCTAATGTTCAACAAGTGAACCTATAAAAATCTGTGTGTAATAGAAATTGTTTGTCAGGGACCGTTTCTAACGACCGACTGCCTCGTGCACGAGGACATTCAAACAAAGCATTTTATTCCCGCAAATTGGATAATAACGAACGTTAACGTAATAAAAAGGTTCCTTTTCCTTTGCTTAGTCATAGAGAAAATTAATTGGAGCAGCCATTGTTTAGAAGATAGCGTGGTAAACTGCTAAATGAATGTCTATCTGTACAATAAAATTCTCTTAATCGGACAAATGTTATTGTTATTTTTAGTTATGTACTTCCTAATGTTGTGTTACGAAAATGAAACGAATTTTAGTACCATAACGCATGGAAAATTGTTTTATATGGCGGGTAGGCTCACACTCTTGAAAAATACAAGTGAATAAATCATCTTCCTGTATAGTCTGGCGAGTTGTTAATTAGCAGTAATAACGGGTCTCAGCATCATTATAAAATGAAATGGTAAATTTTGACAAAAATAAAATGGTTACAATACCTGCATGTATGTGTATGTAGTTAGTCTAATTGGGTTATTATGTTTCTAGAGCTAATTTTAGCAAGATAAATAGCATTTTGCTTTTTTTATTTAGCCTATTCTGTCCCACTTTTGGGCAAAGGCCTCCTTCATACCTTTCCAACGCTCTCGGTTCCGCCTTCTCTGGCCAATCAGACAAATTAACGATTTCCATTTCTATTTCCAGGTTGGCCACGACTGGGGTTACTACACAATGGTGACAGATCTCCCTAAATACATGACAGATGTCCTCAAATTCAACATCGCAGCCACGGGTACTTTGACGGCGATCCCTTACCTCGCCATGTGGATAAGCTCCTTTATATTTGGCTGGGTGTGTGACGTGTGTGTGAAAAGAAAATGGCACACGATTAAGACTGGAAGAATTATTCATACTACAATAGGTATAATACATATTTTTCTTTATAATATAATATACGAGCTGTTGAAGTTAAAAAAAAGTCGTGATATTGTTTGCAGGGTTAACTGTGCCCTGTGGCTCTGTAGTTAAGGCATACATTCTCATACTCTAATTAAAGTACAGCGTTTCAAACCTAACAAATACAGTCTAGCTAGACTTAACAAATTTATTGTAAAGCTACCTCAAAAGACACAGACTAGCAAATCTTACTACAACAATTTCAAAGTTAGAAACTTGATCTGAATCTTATAACAACACAGCGGTCTGCAATGGCAAACAGAGGGGAACATAATTTGCTCAACTATTGAGTTGCAACCGGACTGCCCCAGGCACCTTAATTGGCTGTAGCAGCTACGATTTGATTTGTATTTTCGGTTTTGATTGGGGTTAGTACGACGTAAACCGATTGGTAGCATGCAGCAGCCTAATTCTGCATTAATTTTGAAAAAATAGCTATAATGTTTCCGTAAACTAATTTCATTTGGAAAGGGTTCACACCAATAGTACATCTGGTTTAGAAAACAATTGCAACCCGGCAATCCAAAAAGGTTCCAAAGGTCTCTTTCGAATGCAATCGCAACCACGACCCGCTTTGTGAACGCCACGGTCACAAAGACAAACCATAGCGACGACACATGGCCACCTGTTATCGTTTTTAACCGACTTCTAAAAAAGGAGAAGGTTATGTATTCCACCAGCCATTATTTTGTTTGCAAATAAAGGTCTCCGAGGGCGACCGCATAGAAAAATAAAGGTCACCGAAGCCGACCGCATAGAAAAATAAAAACAACTTCCAAAAAAATTAAACACATACTTTCGGAAGGCAGCTCGTGGCTAAATAATAACAGCCGCCCAGGTCGATCTTTAAGGTTAAGCCGTGCTTGCCGAGGTTGGTCTGTGGATGAGTGACCATAATTACATATCGAGTATCCTCCGTGCCTCGGAAAGCACGTTAAGCCGTTGGTCCCGGCTGTCATTTGTAGATCTTTGACAGTCGTTACGAGTAGTCAGAAACTAAAAGTCTGACATCCAGTCTTACCAAGGGGTATCGTATTACCCAGTTACTGGGTTGTGGAGGTCAGATAGGCAGTCGCTTCATGTAAAATACTGGTACTCAGCTGCATCCGGTTAGACTGGAAGCCGACCCCAAGATAGTTTGGGAAAAGGCTAGGCAGATGATGATGACTTTCGGAAGGCAGTGGCAAAAAACTCAATGAGTCAGGGAAAGCAGAAGGATTTTGCAAAAAAAAAAAAAATCTATTCCGTCACTTTCCGAAAAACGTCTTTATTTGTAAACAAAATAATAATATTGTCTATTCGTTTTTATATAAGAAAGAGATACCTATTCTCCATTTATTGATATTGCTACGCCATCAAAACATATCCGTACAAAACATCCTGAACTTCGAAACAACAACACACGAACACAGATCACTTCTACGTGTTTCTTCGAGATTGTTCTTTATTATATTATTGCGGCACGTTTCATAATTTCCCTGACATTTGTTCCAGCTGCTACCGGGCCGGCAATATGTATCATATTGGCATCCTACTCGGGCTGTGATCGGTTCGCCGCCGTCGCTTATTTCATAGCTTCAATGGCGCTCATGGGAGGCTTCTACAGTGGAATGAAGGTAATAAAATAATTTTCCGATATGTTTGCGGAATATTACCCTTTTAAGGCGCCTGAAGTGATGGTTGTTGCTCGCTTGGGAACGATTTAAAAGTTTATTTGCTTGTATAATTGAATTACGCAGGTTAAAAGGGTTTAGTCATTTTAAAAGAATTGAGTAATAACTTTGAAGGACCCTTCTGAGAACGTTTAATATGCATACATACATAAACATATTATTATTTCCCCTCAGCGTTGGGCAGAAGTAAACCCTAGTACACATACATTTCGCCAGTTATATTTAAGTCCCATGTAGTTGGTGGAGAGCGATAGCCTCGCTCTCTACTGCGCTGCTGCGTTTACACCTTATGGCATTTCATACAAACTTTCAAGTCCTTATTCTCCGATTTGACTAAACCGATTTTAATGAAACTGAATACGTATAAGCAGGATACATAGGTCTAAAAAGTTAATAAAAACATTTTCTAAATGTCTTTAAAAAAAAATCATTTAAGTTGGTTCAGTAATTTCGAAAAATAAGGACTTGAAAGTTTGTATGAACTGTCGTTAGGCGTAAACGCTCTCATTTTCCCCTATCTTCTGACACTAAGAACTTAATTTCATTCATTTGTATTTTTTCTTCGTTCCAAAGACCCCTAATAATATTCTAATTCCATTATTCCGGTTAAAGCTTCAGAAACTTCAAAAGCTTTTTAAGTTAAGTCTGTAGATGACAGTATTACTTGATTGCTTCAGAAACGGGAGTGCGACCCGAATTTTGATGACTCCCGTCTTATAGGGTCACGTATAAAATTGTGTACCTTTGATATTTTCTGTTGGGGAACATCGGTATGACAATATCTCTCTGTGAGCAAACTGCTGATGAAATTGGAATTCTCTCTGATCTTTGCGAATTTGATATAATTCAGCGTATACCAAAATATGTGGTCATATTAAGGGTGCAGTACACACTGTCTATCCGTCTGTCGTGTGTACTGGAAATACAGTAAAACATGGTCTCGCTTGGTTGATTTTCCATACAATGAAAGATAGTTTAGATAAAGTCTAGTCTTTTTTCGCTCGATTGTTCGCTGTGCGATAAACCACCAAAGTGAATTCCTTTGATGACGAAACTGAACTAGTTTTGAACCACGAGACCCTAAAAGTAATCGCGAAAAAAAATTAGCTGTACCATACAAAATTTTAATATCTGCTGGATCTTTATGTATACGGTGTAAAGAGACATCGATGCGCAAACTGTTACTACGAAATCAGTATTTGAATTTAGAACCAACGAAAATTTTCGTTACAAGAATTGCTGTTTCAAACAAAAATGCAACGCCTAAAAGGCCAAATATGTCACAGCTGATTTATTTTTGTGAATAGACCCTTTATAGGTAATGCCTTTATATTATAAAATTCATCACTTAGTTTAACGCTTTTTGCAATCGTTCAACTTGAGTTCCATTCTAATTCTGTGGCTATGATTGTTCGTTACCCAGTCAAGCGGTGGATTGATATCACTGAAATTTCACGCTCAAGTGAGACGTAGCTTGGGACATTGGAAGTACATTGGAACAGAAGATCCACTTTATACAAAGTAGAACACAGGCGCACACACACACATAAATACGTACATTTGGAAATCCTAAAACAAAGTACAGTCACGAGTGCACTTGCACTCGCTGTAGGTACGTAAAGTGTGTCTATGTGTGCATTTACGTTCTTTGCATGGAGCTGATCTTCTGTCCCCATCTATTTCGTAACTCGTGGCTAAAGCATTTTGATTCCGAGAAAGACCTATCGATTTAAACTTGGGAGACCCCCATAATGATGATCGCTACCTAGCTATTAAGGGAACCGATTGGTATGTGGCGTTCTTGGTGCGTTTTAATTAAAACAGCTTCACAAAAGTTAGACAATACTACATAGCTCGTAGGTATAAGAGTTAAATAAATGTAAGCAATATACTGACACTTATAGATTAGTGTAAAATCTGTCAGTTTTACATAAAAAGTACTTCCATACTTTTTAAGTTCCGGAAAGTTCGGTTCAAGTACACACAAAGTATTCAATTCTTTTCACATAAGCAGGTAAATGTGAACTAGAATACTGTAGAGTGCCTTGAAATCCGTTTACCTTTAAACTTTCCAATGACATTTTCGTCCAGAACTTTGCAGATTTAGTTCAACTTTACTGTGTAACTATCAAAACAGTGCCAATAGCAACCCGAAAAGCTCACGAGACCTTTACACCCACGTGAAAACATTTATTTCTGTGTACGAAGGCAATTTGGCAAAGACTTGGGCTTCACATTAATTCTTATGTTCGTAGGTAAACGCGTTGGATTTGGCGCCAAACTATGCAGGCTCCCTGACTGCGATGATCAACGGCACTTCCACTATCTCCGGGATTATAACGCCATATTTGATTGGGTTGTTGACGCCTGATGTAAGTATTTACATGATATTATAAGTTTTTATTTCTACCATCTTTAAACTGATAAGGTCATTAACATTGAAAACAGGATATTTATCATGTTAACTATTTGTTTTGAGATCACGATATTTTAGCGCTGTTGCAAGTACCAAAACCACAGATAAGCTGAAGTTATTGCGGTTAGGTGTTTATGGGGAGACTAACTGGGCTACCCTCTTTCTTATTGTGCTACTACTGTCACTCATAACTCCCACTCCGCTCACGCACTTTTTTCGGCAATTTTCGGTTTTTGCACAGCAAACATGGTATACATCCCGTTTTAATGCTACTGATATTATTTACATGATTTTTGATTGCTTTGAAGTGTTTCTACCTTCTTGCGGTCGAAACCTCTTCGATGATTTGAAAAGTCTTTTGAGGGTTTAGAAGACAGATTTCTTGTATCAAAAGAGATGCTAGCGAAAACTTCGAATTACAATTTTGGCCAAAACTAGGAAGGTTTAATAGTCTACTTCGTGTTCAATGTTCAATCTCTAACGCCTTGCCTTTAACTGCCGTGTACGAACGAATGAATGCTTTCATTCGTACACGCCAGTGAAAGGCCATCAATGCCCTCAATTCCAAGGCTAAAATATAGTATGCTTTCAAATCATTAACTAAGGATTTTTAAATTATCCAACAGCTATTTTTGTTCGAAAATCAAACGTTCATGTAAAGCCCTTTTGTTATAGATTTCAATAAAAAAGAAAACTTACATTGTATGAAATACTTTATAAAGGCACTGAAAAATCCTTTGTGAACAACTTGTATTAGACGGGAACATTCATGATGAAGTTATTGGGGTAACCCGGGTAGACCTTTACAATTTCGTTATAGAACCCCATTTTGGGCTTAGATTTTTTTCTTTTGTATCGCCATACTCTATATAAAATACTTTTATCGTAGGGTACTCAAAAGCGAAAAAGGAACTTCGAGGCTAGGCATATTTTGTGGTTATGAATCCAAATTCCTAACGTTTTCAGCTAAAGTTACAATTTTAGGAACTCATAACTAGAACTTAACCTCCTTTTGCTCTGCACTGCAAATGTTGCTTTTGACCCAAGTTTTGTAGAGAATGTTTGAAACTGGGGTTCACGTAAATGCCTCTATCAGAATACCAGTGCTGCGGCATTTAGTCTTAAGAGCGTTTACACCTTACGGCATTTCAAACAAACTTTCTAGTCCTTATTTTTCGAAATGACTGAACCGACTTTAATGAAAGTTAATACGCATAAGCAGGATACTTATGTCTAAAAAGTTACTAAAAAACATTCTCGAATGTATTTCAAAAAGATGATAATTGGAAATTTCTGTTTCTATAGATAATTTATAATAGGTCTAATTTAGCTAGACCACTATTTTTAGTTTAGTAACTTTATAGGTATCCTGCTTATGCGTATTAACTTTCATTAAAATCGGTTCAGTCATTTCGGAAAATAAGGACTAGAAAGAATGTATGAAATGTCGTAAGGCGTAAACGATCTTAAATGTCGTACCTTTGGCCTCATACAGTACAAATTTTTAATGTTTTTTTAGGTTTTCATATCCAAATGACAAAATACGGAAACCTCGTTAAATAGGCTCGTCCTGTCCGTCTGTCTGTCTGCCGTCCGTATGTCACAGCCATTTTACACCTTTTTACACACATAAAAGTGCTGTGGAATTGTTTTAACTGTGTTGGGTGTCTATTGACAGCTCTTGAAAAATGGTATTCAGGATAATAAAATGTCTCTTGTCAATGGTTGTTTAAAAATTCGCTTCTAAAGCCGTAAAAATGATGGTCGGCTGGAGCACAATTTTAACGGCTATAAGAAGTGGTTTTAAATTTTTAAAGCAAAAGCGAGTTTGACTAGTCTCATACTTCCAATGTCGAAATATTAATATTGAAGAGTTTTTCAATTTCTTGATCTCCACTTACGGATAAAAAACGTTGTTCGATTGTAAAATACATCATTGACAACCTCCGATCACGTAAGTGTCTCTTCCCGATTCACGAACTAACCAAATCATCTTCAAAGAAGCCTTGTCTCCCAAACTTTGTTCCCAACAATAAATGGGCCTTTATTAATAAAACATTTTCGATTCGACTCGGTGTCAAGTTTCGACAAGATGTCGAGTTTGTGGATTTAATGCGAACTTGATTTCTTTCAAGTGGTTTAGTCTTCTTGCCAGTTATTTCGGTTCCTCCATTCTATATTTATAGACGGAATTGATAGAGGTTCTAATCATTATTGGTTGGTATATTGGCTAAATAATGCAATTACATGCTACGAAGGACTTGCTTCCTTATTAAGTTGGGAACTTAGGATGTCCATCTAATTGGATTTGGCACTTACATTCATTCGGACTCTTCGACATAAAAGGATTTTTTTGTCAGAAAATTTATTGTAAAAGTCAAATGGTCGGACTCTGCAAATATTTGTGCTTTAAGGACTCTTCGAATTACCAAATGGTAACACTAAGCATGATTTTTTAAGATACCTACCTTTTATTTGTTTATTTATACCTTCCCCAACTTCGAAATCATTTTCTAGGGGAGTTTGGAGTTACAATTTTAAGTTATATGCTCATTTCCCACCTGAAGCAGTTCAAGCAGTTCAAAATCTCTCTTTATTTCCATTTTCTAACATCAATTTTTCCTCTTTTTCAGTCAACTCTGGCCCAATGGCGAATAGCGTTCTGGGTATGCTTCGCAGTCCTAGTCGGTACGAATATTATCTACATCTTCTGGGCGGATGGTAAGCAGCAATGGTGGGACGACGTCCGACAGTACGGGTACCCTGAGGATTGGAAGCACGGGCAACTTAAAATGGCCAATCAAGACAAAGAAAAGAACAAAGAGAAAAAGAAAGCAATCGAAGCAAGGAACTCTTCGAAATGAGTTCAAGGGTTGTGATCAGTACGTTTTAAGTCCGCAAGGAATGTTAAGTTGGTGCAGCATAACCGTTTGTTTCTGTGAGAGGTTGGTCCGTGGTTTCGTGGTTTTTATGCAGATTAGATGAAGCGCACTATTAAGCTAAACAATAAAGACCCTGGACTCTGACAGATAACTACTACTGTAAATTTTCTGACAGTGTCCGTGTCCTATCCGCAATTCCAATCCTGGATCTTAGTCTGTCCTCATTGTCGATAAACTTATGAAAATGGCGCTGATAAAATAATATTTCATGAATTTATTTTGTGTCAGTTCTTGGTGTCAAAGTTTTTATGCCGTCGAGAAATATCTCTCAGGCATGCTGACTTGTCTCTTAGTGATGAAATGTTATACCTATACCTTCTGCGCTTTTTCTGATAATAGTACAATAATGTTCAGTCTGCGGCTAATGTCATCAAAATAGATATTTAATTATTTATAAGTAACTAATGTGATTAGCTAAGTATTATAGCAATGTAGGTGATATTAATTGTGACGAAGATTGTACGTTTATTCTTTTGAGGCCGTAGTTTAATCAAGCCCCAAGGCCGAGAGATTAAACCGTTTCAGGCCATAACTGAGGGAGTTGGCCTAGAATTTTAATTCCGAAGAATGAGGATTCATTTGAATTGAATGACGATTGGGTTTTTAATTGGGTTTTTAAACCCCAATTGTAATTACCTCTGGATACGTCATGATGATTGAATATAATTTGTGTTATATATAATGTATTAGTAATATCCATCAGTGTTTCTGGATGGATGGATACTTCTGATTTATTGCTTTCAAGTACCTAATTGTGATCCTATACAAACTTGACCTTTTTATCAAAGAATTTATTGATGTGCCATCTCAAAATCAGTGTAGTTAAGTACGTTCATTTACAAAATTTAAGTTTATTTATACGTCATTTAACACGAATATAATTATTTACATTCTTACCAATAAGCTTCACTCCAGTTATATTAATAGTTTTTAAGACTGCTTTTATTTCAATTTTAAATCTGAACTACAGTTTGATTAAATGTATTAGTCGTTTCTGAACTGTTTTAGCATCTTGCTTAAGTTAAACTTGTTGAGTGATTTACTAAACAATTAATAAGCTATTTTGGTTACCTATATGCATTTAATGCATTAAGAAAACAAAGAGTTATCAAATAAATGAATTTAAATCTAGTTTTATAAAATACATAAGTTACCTACCTATTTTAATAAATTTTCCTAACGTTATTTTCAGCGAATGTGATATTCTATATTTTAGCGTACATTGAATAGTCAACGAGATAATAATGAATTAACAAATGAAAGAAAATGTATTTTTTAAATGATTTAAAATAAATATTGTTTAAACTATGGTTCGTTATTTTGTTACCCTCTTTTAAAGCTAAGTAAAGAAGCTTGTTCTGAGTAGAACGCCTGATGAAATTATTATAGCAATAAAGTTGCGAGAGAGCTTTGCTAAGACTTAATGACTCCTAACAGACTTTTAAATTATTATTTCGCCTAGATAACTTCTATTCTTGGAGCACTTTATTTTATGACGTAATTATTTAAGAACTCGGAAGAAAATCTCTCGGAGGAACTCTGACAAATCGGTTGTATACTTTCGGATACATCTTAACTTATAAACTTTATCTCATTATAGGTAAGTAAGTAATATCTATTAGTATAGATTTAAAAATTGAAGTTGAAAGCAGACTATCGTGGAAATACCATTTCTCCTTTAGCTATTATTTTTATATTAAATTCACAACATACAAATACACATACGCCTTTTCTCCTCAGGATAGACTGAAACTACAAAACGCCTTTACTCTCATCTTCTTCAATCCCCACACACACACAACCCACGATATGTATTTAGCACTATACGGGAAATCTATACAAAGCGATGTCATGCTATACTGCAAATGTATACATATGGTCTACCTGCTGGCCTACCATGACGTTTGTTTTACTCTTATTCCATCGTGAGAAAGAGATGGCACTACACCGGTTGTCTAGCGCCATCTCTTTCCAACACTGGAAAAGGAGTAAAACAATAATGTTTTAAAACGTCATGGTAGGCTACATGGCCTGGTGCGCGACTGCTGAGGAAGCGATCCTGGATTTTTCCAATAATCATTTCTTGGTAGGAGCCACGGAGTATGGATTTGTGCCAGGTTGATGATGATTGGCTCTTCCCCTGGAATGACATGGGACTTAAACGTAACTGGCGAAATGTGGGTGTATTATTTAGACACGCTTCTGCCCTGTTCTTTTTATGATTTGAGCCTCTGTCTATTCCATTGGGGATTATAGACGTGATGTTAAGTAACCTGACCACCAGTATTCAGCTTCAGCCCTTTTCTTCTTAATTCGAGATGGGTTTACTCTAGTCTAGGTCAGTGATGACAGAGACAAAGTCAACGATGAGCGATCTTTGCAATTTGTTCCGAAATTCACAGTTTTACAACTATAATAACAAATAAATTGTATATCCCTTTAGTTACAAGTTATCTAATCGTGTATTTAAATCGAATATCATGTATTCTGTACCGAGTGCCGAGTCTAGTCGAACGACGTGTGGTGAATAGTAAATAATCACTTAGCCTTGTCAATAGTAAATTATGTAAATACACTGCCGTTGTACTTAGGGTTACAAGCAATATAATTTGAATTAATTAAAGAATTAATATTTAGAAACTGTAAGATGTTTTGTTTTTCTGGCCTTAGTCTGTCTATATAGTCATTCAGGTATCGTATATTGCTTGGCACCGACTCCAAAGAATTATAAAATTTTATTATAGGTTAATCGTCGGTTAGGTTAGGTTTATTAATATAGGTAGGTTATAGTATTATTTTTAACTTTTTAGTGCGTTTAGGGTTTTTTGAAGTCGGTTTTTCTTTTTGCAAAAAATATTTTTATTTGTTAATTTTTAGTGACATATTTTAAATCTAATATTAAAATATGGGTAGGCCTAGTAAAGATGCTTCTCGTATGAGAAAACGGCGTCGAACTGAAATTGAGAAAAAGGAAAAAGGACAACGATTAAAAGAAATTAGGGAAAGAAATGATCAACGCATTTTGAATAAGAACCCTGATCATCGCGAAAACAGACTGTCAAAGCAGAGTACCTACATGTTACGTAGGTTGAATAAGGAAAGTCAAGTCTGTGGTACACCTGGAAAATGCATACCGTTACAATTCCAACAAGCCCAAACACAGCTAATATACATTGTCTTATTATGGAGTTACGGTGCCTGTCTCTTGGCTTCATCATCAGATCTGATGGTAGAATGGCTCTTATTGAACACAAATGCTTCTGCAAATGTTGTAGAAAAAACTAAAATCGCTGTACGTTTTCCTATAAAATTTAAAGAGTTCCCACGATTTCGCCAAGATTCCATCATCAGATCCCGACTTGTTGACTATGGGACCAAATGGAAAGCATAGGCTTCGGAATGAAAAAAATAATTTTCCAAATCGGTTCGTACATGACTGAGTTATGCGCGAACAAAAAACTCAATGCAGAGTAAACGAAAAGATAGAATATTTAGATTTTTGTTGATTTTTTCAAAACCGCTTGTCTGATTTCGATAAAATTTTCATGGGACCATTTGGAAAGAATACGCTTTCCAACAAAAAAAGAATTTTTCAAATCGGTTGGTAAGCGACAGAGTTATGCCCGAACAAACATAAAAAAAAAAAAAAATACAAACATCCGAATTGAGAACCTACTCCTTTTTTAGAAGTCGGTTAATAATCACTTAGCCTTGTCAATAGTAAATTATGTAAATACACTGCCGTTGTACTTAGGGTTACCATTTTAAAATTTAAGTAGTCTTGACAAAATTCAGCATCTGCCTAGCCTTTTCCCAACTTGACGACATGGTTGGCGCAGTGGCGCAGCTATTGACAGCTGCGCTGCGTGTCGCAGGTTCGATCCCCGCCCCGAACAACTATCTGTAGGCATTTGTATGGCCTACAAATAGTTGTTCGGGGTCTGGCAGTTTGTGTATGTGAGTTTAAATGTTTGTAAACTCACCCACGATACAGGAGAATTTCGTAGTCTGGGGCAACGTATAAAAAAAACTTTGTTAGGTTCCCAACTAGGGTCAGCTTCAGTCTAACCATGCAGCTGAATACCAGTATTTTACAATAAGCAACTGCCTATCTGCCTTCACAACCCAGTTAGTACTCGGTAATACGATATCTCTTAGTAAGATAGTTCTGATTAAATTACGGACTCAAATAAAATCGAACATAAAACTTTTCAATCTTTATTTAACAGTTTTTATTTAACTTTTGGTTCTATTTTCTAAAAGTCCCATTAAGTCTAACTATCATCATCAGCCAACAGCAGCCCATAACAGCTTATATAATATATATAAATATATATATTATATCAGCGAGCTATAATAGAGTTATTATCATACTTGATGAAAGAAATGCATAGTTTATAATGAGGGCATAGGCCTCTGCAAATACACCCCATTTACCTAGATTTTCAGCAGCTCTCAAATAGGTCGGACAACTGCTCATGCTGGGCGGGAAGTAAAAAGCTGGATATGTCCAGACAAATCCGGGCGGATGATAACCCTAGCTGTTTCATAAATACTGTAATAATGAACGAACAAATTCGTGCATTTAATAATATTGAGTTTCTATTATTAGGTTGTGTGTATTCCCATCTTGCAGTGATGAATTTATGGTTTGAATATTTGATAAATCTATTCAGTGTTAACAACTGTCAATTGTATGCAATTGATTTTACTAAGGTAGTCCAATACAATCTGTGCAGTCGTTCACTGGTTATTGCAATGGTCGATTCAAATTACAATGTTGTTACTAAATGTGGTTTACCGACACAGTATAATCATCTCGTATACCACGTGTTGAAAAGACATAAAAGCAAGGTTCTAAGTGATAATTATCGTGTGCGGCGTGCTGTAACCGGTGTGCTTCTTTGCACATCTCCGCACAGGTTCGATGGATACACCCTAGCTTTGACGCATCTCCTCTCCTCTCCGTTTTGCACGTCTTCGATTGTCTAAGCTTTGGTGGAGTCCGGGCCTAACGGCAAACGTCCACTGCGGCGTAGGATGTACATATATACGTACAAGGCGAGATTTGCTACATTAGATGCGCGTTTCATTTGTTTGCCAGCCACATATCATAATACTATGATGAACGAAAATGATGATGTTGCCTACTTTTTCATGCACGCTAAGTACGCGTGTGAATACGTAGCTTAGCCGTGAACTTCTGTGGATGAACGCCTTAATATGGTGTATTAACAAAGTCATTAGAGTTGTTAGACAACTTCTCAAATTCATAATGAAAAACAAAGAAATGCGATAATTTGCTTTTCTTTGTTTATCATGATGGTTAATACCAGTTCGTTTAAAGATCTCTCTTCAACAAAAGATCCTCTAGACACAAATGACAGTTATTGGCTACGAGATACTACAGGTTGATCTAAAATTCTTATAATCTGTTGCCAATGCACGCGAACAAAAAAGAACAAAACTTAGAATCTTCACATTTGCGTAGGAGCTCCTGCTATGGTCGTTGTAGGATTGGTCATAATTATCTCTACCGTCTACCGTATCAGCAAGCGTTACTAATTTTGTTGAAATGTTCGACTGCTCAAACTAAAATAATAAGAATAAAGAACCTTACACTTATTCGTTACTACTGTTTTGGACCTAAATTAACTTATAGCCTTCGCTCCTCCATCTTTGGAAACACCCTCAATTTTTAGGTAAAAATGACCAAATTATCAGAAACACTCTTACATCAATCCTAAATGTGGCCCTGGACGACCGAGCGTGGCAGGAAGCCACGCTTCACATCCACCTGGGTGGTCTTGGCGTCCGCAAAATTTCAGGTATATGTTTACCTCCCTGTCTCTCCTCGGTCCACGGTACCGAAAAATTAACCAGGAACATCTTATCTTCCTCACTGGTTCATTTTGAGGTACTGTTTTCCGATGCGTTGAACGATTGGAAAATGGTTTGTCCCAATACGGATTCGCCAGCGAACCTGTCCTCCCAGAGACGCTGGGACGAGCCGCTCTGAAGTATTATACGGAATAGTCTGTTAAACACGTCAATTAATACTGCGGAGCGTGCCCGTCTCCTGGCCGCGGGGGGATGGGAGTCGGGCTTATGGCTACAGGTACTCCCGTTATTCACTATTGGCACCCGAATGGATGACAAATCGGCTCGCTACAATCCTTCGCTTGGGCGCACCTTGTGTTGCTCCACATCGTTGTCACTGCGGTGAAGTTGTCGAAAATCTCGGGCACCATGGCCTGTCCTGCTACAAGAGCGCAGGTCGCATAGCTCGGCACACCAGTATCAACGACATTATTCGTCGAGCTCTTGCCAACGCCAGCGTACCAGCGGTTCTAGAACCCAACAGCTTGGTACGTGACGATGGACAGAGAGTAGACGGCATGGTACTGATGCCTTGGAAGGTGGGTAGGCCTTTGGTGTCGGACGCAATCTGCGTCGATACCTTTGCGCCATCTCATGTTGCAAGAATGGCGGGCTGTGCTGGAGCTGCTGCTGCGGCTGCTGAGAGCCTCAAACGCCGTACATAATGTAATCTATATGGCATTTATATTTTTGAGCCGTTTGGGGTCGAAACGCTCGGTTCATGGAGCTCAGGTGCGCCTCTCCTATTTTAGGAAATTTCTCGTCGACTGGTTGAAACTTCGCGACACCAGAGGGCTGGCTCTTTCTTTGGGCAAAGGTTTAGCTTTACCATTCAACGTGGCAATGCTGCCAGTCTTCTGGGCACGTTTCCGGATGACAGCGGTGTGGAGAAGTATTTTGTCGCCTAAGCATCCTGTTATTTTCATGTTAGTTTATATTTAGTTAGTTAGTCTATGAAGATATTTAGATTTAGAAAATAATTTATATAAGAAAATTTGTAAAATAACCTATAGAAAAACAAAAAAGACACAACATCAAAGAATAATAAATTGCCAATCTCATAACCTGATTCAAGTTTATCGCCGCGATCCAAATCATTTGCTTAACGACAATAAATAATTCTACGAAACGAAACAATACTAATACCGTGCGTATTATATTTTATCACATATCCGTGACGAAATCCACTTTGACCTGTTGCGGCACAATACGAGACTACGAGTAGATATGAATGGTCTTGGAAGGCATTAATTATAAACACAAGCAAGCTGACATCATCATGCAGGAAAACACTAAATGATTAAAATAACTGGGTTGCGCAACCAGACGGTTTGCAAGTTCGTTGATCATGGGAACATTATATTATAGCGTGGTTGATTTGGTAACTGCTCTGCCACTTTAGAAACGAAACTATAATAAGGCTTAAAATATCGTATTAACCTTGACAAAATTATGTTTTGTCAGCGAAAAGTCAAAATGTATGGGACTTACATAAGCTACCGAAAAGCTTGCGTCAATGCATGGGGTCTTAGTGCCCAAACAGGATTTCAAGATATCGCCAAGCGGTTGGTTGACTCTACATGTGGCCAGAGGGCTGGCATTTTCTTTGGCCAAAGAATCAGCATTGCCATCCAACGTGGCTACGATACCGCAGACAGACACAGATACACAGTTACCCACTTCAAACTTATACATTACCTCTTTTTTGGTTGGGGTTTAAAAATCTAGAGTCTTAAAATCTTCTTCTTCGAATATAAAATCTAGACCGTCTTGTCTAGGCCATCTCTGTTTGTTTTAAGGGGAACCGATCACTTTTCTGTTTTTTTTTTTTTGTTCAAATTCATTTGTACCGTAAACTATTGACCGACGTCTTTTTTTGATATATGCATTATTTGACATATTTTTATATCATCGAAGTATCATGTTTCATAGGTATTATTTTACCGAATTTTATTTCGTCGATTTACAAAATAACTTTTTGCTATTGGCCGACGCCTCTTTTGAACTTTTTCATTTGCCAAATGATTTATTACAAATATACAAGGTGTATCGGAAAGGGAATATACATACCTAAGGGTGTGCTAAAGACCATCAAACTGAACATGTTTTTCCATCGGACAAACATCGTAATAGCGAAACAATTATCTGCGGCCCCATACAAAATTTCAATAACTATTCGACCCAAATGTTTTTTCGTTTTTACGATGTGTGTGTGAACCCAAATAAGACGTCGGAGTAACGAAAAAAAAACGAATTGATAATAGGTCAACTGATATAGTTGCAGACGTAACGTTCGACGAAGTAAAAGAAACTAAATGAAAGTACTTGAAAAGTTTTCGGTGAAATATTTTTCAAAAATTTTTCAAACTTATAATAGGTAACCTGTTTTAAGACGCGTAAGTGACACCGATGCTAAAGCAAGCGAGCAAAGTAAAGTAAAGAAAGCGCTAAAGTAACTACGAGATCTATTTTACGTCTCATATATAAGCGAACCAACGTAAGTCACATATGGTGTGCCATGTTTGACTTGTATGTTGGAATACCCTCACATTATTTTCTTTTCTTATGACCGGGGTTGATTAATTCATTATGTGGTGTTTATATAGGGGCGATACGTGTTAATGTGATTCTTAGGATTGATCTTCCCGATGATGGTCGATAGCGCGAACAATTATGTGAAACTAATCAAATGGAACTCTTCAGGGTAGGTAGGAACAGGTACTGTCTCATCAGATAAATCTGCACTGATCGCGAGATGATGGAAAACCAGAACCATTAAGAAGTTTATTTGTTACTTAATGATTTTCTTTTGTATTCTTCCGACCTAAAAGCATCTACTACAACAGCGCTTAAGCCGTTTCAGATAATAATGGTTAGTATAATTATAAGACTGTTAGCATAAGATTATTAGACTCTAATACCTCCTGTTAACGTACTGCGGAAAACCGGTAAGTATAACTTATACTTGTTTTAGTTAAATGATTCTACAAATAGAAGCCTTCAACGGCACTCAAAGTACATAATGTGCTGTCTATAACTTATGATAATTATATAGATGGAAACAGTAACTTTCTTAGGAATTGCGTTCTTTTTAGAAAAATAGATTTAACACCATAATACCAATAAAACTCAGTTTTGCACCCCAATTTCAATACATCTTAGGTATTTTTCCCTACCGATGGTTTTATATACAAACAATTTTGCAGTAACAGGAAGTTCATTTTCTTTAGGAGGAAATAATATCAATTGGGTTCTGTATGGTGTCGGACCTAAAGAATAGCACCATCCCATATCTACCCAATTTGGGTGTCGTAAGAGGCGACTAAGGGACTTGCCAGAGAATGGGCAGCAGCGTTCTCTGTGTTTTTGCAACAACCGTACTGCGATCGCCAACCCGCCTGCCAAGCGTGGCGATTATGGCAAAACCTCCCATGTTATGTCAATGTGGCGAAACTTGGGGGAGGCCTATGTCCAGCAGTGGACGTCTTCCGGCTGAAATGATGATGATGATGATGATGAATATCAATTGGATTTTTTTCCGATTTATCGATGAATTCGAAAAAGAAATAACAAACAATTCAACAAAATACATTTAACAATATTTCATGTCAGTTTTATATTTCGCGTAGGGACAGATAATGTATTATTAGCCAGAGTCAATAAACTACGAACTAGTCACATACCTCATGTTAGCTAATGAATAATTCATAAGTAAGTAAGTATTCGTAGGTACTCAGGAAACAAGATTTTTTGGTATAGTTGGTAACGTGTAACATTTTGCAAAACCAAAATTAGGATACAACGAAGATATTTGGGTTTTCTTTATGTTTTTATTATGAATCCATATTCTTCAAATCAAATACTCGTAATATGTATATTGGCTATAGAACTATATCTTAATATATGTACCTATCGGCCTACCATAAACGATATTAGTTTTGTCCAGATACGATATAACATTTTCATAAAATTTTATGAACCCTTAAAAATAATGGAGTACCAAAATGACTGCAGGAGCACATAACACATAGCAATACACATACGACACTATAATAGTAACCGTCTAAAATAAGAAACTATAATAGATTTTGCTCCAATACTGACAAGACTAACGTAAATCTATTTCAACCGAAAATGTGACATGAGAACAAAAAGATTGAAGACAAAATCGACATGCGATATGTCTCAAAATGGAATCAATTTGGTGAGTAACATATTCTATAAATAGCACCATGTGTCACTCTAATACTATGGTAGTAGGTTATGTAGGTTTTTTGTTTAACTTAAGCCGACATAACTAGTGTAAAAAAGTTGGCCAAGGATAAGTAACTTGGTAATATCCTCATTGCCAGCTTCAAGGTTAAGGGGCATAAGTAGGGTGACCCTTTGTGATACCTCACGTTTAGGTTCGCATCTACTGCTGGCTTTAACAGTCGTAACAAACAGTCTGAAGCCCGAAAATCTATTTTCGGACTTCTGACTGTTTGTTACGACTGTTTGTACGACAAATGAAAACCAGTTTAAAAAAAAGTCCATCGTGCTGTGACTCAAACACTATTGGTTGTGGAGGTCCGATTAAGGCACTGCATGTGTGGAATTTCGGCTGCACTCGGTATACTAGAAACAGAGTTTGGAAAAAGGAGCTAATGGCTAAATAATAACAGCCGCTCGGGTCGATCTGTAGGTTAAGCCACAAGATGACCACCGATTACAAACCGAGTTTCCTCCCTGCCCCAGAAAGAACGTTAAGCCGTTGGTCCCGACTGTCATTTGTAGATCTTTGACAGTCGTTACAGGTAGTCAGTGGCCCGAAAGTCTGACAACCAGTTTTACCAAGGACTGGGTAATACGAACCTGGGTTGTGGTGGTTAGATAGGCAGTCGCTCCTTGTCAAATACTGGTATTCAGCCGACCCCTACATAGTTGGGAAACAGCTTGGCAAATGATGAGAGTTTGAGAAAAAATCTAGGCCAAAAACTACAGGGTATATATGTCTCTCTTAGTGTAGAATTTTTGAAACAATGACTAGGTAAAAACTCTACAAAATAAAACAACTACAGTCGTCGATTAACTAGGTAAAGCATTTGAATGAAAATGACATCGAGAAGATAAAACAAAGTGCAATCTAAAAATTTACGAATAATGCTTTTTGCAAACCTGTTCCACTTATGTACTAAGCTATTCTTTTCTGATAAATTTCGTTCCGGGATCCAAGGCAATTTTTTTCTCTGGGACTCTGGTGGTGGAAATAGTGTGGCGCGCTATGCTACTACCGAGTTCACTGACGGTTGATCAGTTTTCAACCTTAATACTTGGGGAATACAAAACGCAACCCAAAAATAAAAACATACTAAGTCATTCTCAGAACTCGCAAAAATAAAAACAACCATCAAACTAGGCCACACTTTTCCCAAATGGGAACATCAATAGACTCGAAGCCAGACAGATAACAATGCCAATACACCGACCGATAAATCCGCCAAGAAATTGTGTATCAATCATTTTTATACAAGCAGCGATAAAGTTGATTGATTAGGTTGTCTAGTATTATAGGAGTATTGCCGCTATCAGTGTTACAACAAGGTTAGTGTTTGAATGACGCGAAGACGATGGTTAGTACAGAAGTTTTGATTAAGTTCGGATATTAGTATGAGAACATGATTTTTAGCTGTTGTGTGTAAAGATTGTCCAGTCAGCAAGCCAGTGTAAACGCAATTGTCTACCTAAGGTCTTATGGACGAATACTTACTACAATTGTAAGGTATTATATGTCTGATTTGCTTTTGTTAGTAGCGTAGCCATCTATTTGCCATTAAGTTAGCCAACGTCTTGAGTCACACATCATTAACGTTATATCCGTGATGACCTTGGTATATTAGTATAGTGACTGATTAGTTTTAACTGGCGCCTGATCTCTCTCCGGTCGTGTCGGATTGCCGTCCCATCGGATTATGAGAGTTAGGGAACAGATAGTGCACCTGTGCTAGCGCACACACTTGTGCACTTTCTTTCTTTCTTTAATCTCCACCAAGATTGGCCACCGTGACCGAAAACGGGAGGTAGTTTTAACTGAGTGGCAGGTGAAGTAGAGCTCTAACTTAATGGTTACTGAGAGACTGTATAAAAACTGTATGCAGAGCAACAGCCAAATTGGTGGATAATATTCAGTAAATTGTGGGTAAGATCTGATTATCGGTGTTGATACTCAGACTGTTCGAAGACTGCGCATCGATGAATGCCACATAAGGAAGGAGGCTTAAATGAACAGTGAGTGAAACAATTTAAGTGTGCCAATGATTATGATAGTATAACACCATTTTATGCCAAGCCAATACCAACAGACGAATCTGTAAACCTTACCATACCTACTGCAAGCCTCATAATATTATAAGGCACAAACAATCCTAACGAAAACATGTTTTCATCAAACTTTCCTAGAATTTTAGACACTTCGTTTTGGCAACAACATGTTTCCGTCAACATGTCCTCGTGTCGATATATATTCAATATCTACATAAAAATGTATGTACCTAAAATTAATCATTTGAGATGGTTCATGATGGATAACTAAAATTCAGTTACGATAATGTTCGGATCATGATATTTCAACAGTCTAGTCTTTTCCCAACTATCTTGGGCCCGTCTTGCATTCTATCCGGATGAAGCTGATTACCAACATTGTATTTGACTTCAGTCAGACTAAGACAGAAAGACTTGTCAGACTTTCAGGCTTCTGACTATCTGTCAAAGATCTACAAAAGAGAGCTGGGACCACGGGCTTTCTGAAGCACGGGTGGAACTCGGTTTGTATTGGATGGTCACACATCAACGGACCGATCTCAGCCACCGTTAAAATCGACGCATGCTGCTATCTATTAGCCACGAGGGTCCAAGAGCTCATAATAGTCACCACTCCCGAACCGCAGTAAAAATCCAAGCTCCGATTGAATTGAAACCGAAATAGCCCCGTTTCAGTTCGGATTATTTGCCCTTGGCCTTAAGATAAGCCTCCATGACAACGGCAGTCAAGTTGCTTGGACTCTATATTGCGAACGCTTTTTGCGGTTGTGATGTCAAATAGTCGTAGGGTAAAACGATAAGTTGTTAGACGATTGTATTTTATTTGCTGTTGACCTTTGGGATGCTAAAAACAAAGTAAAGACTGGCCATCAACTTAAATTGTTTATACTGTCAATGTTTGACAGTTGTATCATAAAACACGGCTAATTTACGTAGATTTTAAACATGATAAACAAGTTATTTAGCTCACTGTACAATGTTTTAACGCTTGTAGCAAGAATAACTAAATTAAGTTACTGTAATAAAATAATACTATGAAAAAGTTGCCCCTCTCTGGAGCCGCGACCAGCAGCACACTAGACTTTGTTCCTGATGTCGTTTGGCTACTAATTTTCATATTTTTAAATATTAAAGGATAAAAAATATAGAAACTATGTGTAAAGAGATAAACGAAAGATTATGAAATATATTGAATTCCCTTCTTTTATATTAAAATAGTTTACGTCAGTGAGTTTGGGGATAAGCAAGCATGCCGAAATTAGGCACACGGGTCGACCATACCCTGAACAATGAGACAATCATAGTCACACAATTTTGATTGCTGTCCTAGCTATGTATTATAGTTTAATATACTTTTCGATATACTCATCCGAGTATATTCGCGGAGTATACTATCAATATTACTTGAGATTTTAAAATCACTTAACTGTGGTAGAAATGAATTTCCTTGTTGTCTTTATTCCTTCGTATCTTATTTGCAGCCCGGTACTGGATTTGTGGTCGGTAATAGGAGCCTTCCTCGTTGTTTATTACGTTGGTTCCTAATATCGTTACCAATACGTGGAGGGCTGAGCTAAGATGACTGCAATAACCTTCGGGGATGGAATGCACTTTTCTTGTTTACGGAGAGAAATAAAATTGATGAAAAATAATATGAATGAGTTTATTTTGTTTTGTTGGCCTTTTCTTGCGACAAAATTATAGTAATACAAAAACAATTCTTGGTATTTTTATTCACAAATTGTAAATTATTATTATACTCTAGACTCTTAAAAATACTTAAGAATTTTAAGTTTTATGTAAGAAGAATTGGACTCGGAATTATTAAACGACATCATAATTATGTTTGTACACATTATTTTTAAATTGTTGGTTCCTATTTATAAACTTACTCTACTTTAAGGAATTTTAATAATTCATAAATTATCTTGCTAGTTTAAATATTTTTCAACGTAATGCACCACGAATACTTGTTTGTTTAAAAAAATATTTTGAAGAAAGACTACTGCAATAACTATACTTGTCATGAACTCATGAGTCATAAATTATCTTTAGCTAATTAAAATGTTTTTTTTTTTATAAACCACTACGAATATTCGTGATAGTAATAAACATCGTTTTCAAAGTTGCATTAAAGAAATATCTTTAACCCGCGGTTACTATTAAACGCGATATGAATGAGAAAAACACTGCCACAGATTGATAGTCAGTATTATTAAAATCGGTGCGTTTTTATTTTATACCATATTTAGAGAGATAGGTAAAAAAAAAGTTTTTAACATTTGTGTGTGACATTAAGATTTAAATCATAGATTTGCGCAACCACGAAAAAAAAGAACGTTGACAGTGAAATTAAATAGTAGACTCTAGCTCGCTTTTGCACATTGTATGTAGCGTCTCATGCGAGCTCATCTCAGTGAAAACACTTTATCACGCGTCACGGTAAAAATCGCTGGGGGCACATCTATGATTTAAATCTATGGGCTTAAAAGTCTGTTTAAATTCACCCAATTCACCTACTGACATTCTCATACGTACAATTCACGGCTCTGAAGGTCACAGTTAAAAATAATTTAAATTCAAGTTGAATGATTAAAACATTGTGATAGCGTTTGATTCATTGCATTCATTTCATTCACCAGTGGTTCTGATACGACAAAATGGTACCAAATGAGGTTAATGTCGTTGCATGTTAACCTACATTATAACTAGTACTGGCTTTATCTGCAGTGAATGATATAATTAGAATAAATTATTACTCTCATGATTATGGTTCCGTACCTCGAAAGGAAAAAACGGAACCGTTTTTTGTCCGTCCGTCATTTTGTTGTCCGTCCGGCTGTCTGTCAAGAACCTTTTTCTTAGGAACGCGTTGAGGTATCAAGCTGGAATTTATATCAAATACTCAAGCCTACTGTCCCTTGGAGCTGTGAAAAAAACAAATTTCTAAACCAACGCAATCAAAAGATACATCCGTTTATGCCGCCAATATTCGACACTCGCAAGGTATTCAAAACCTACAGGGTACTTCCCGTAAACTCAGAATCTTGAAATTTGGTACGAAACAACGTCTTATAGCACAAATAAAGGAAAAATTGCGAAAACCGTAAATTTTTAGTTACATCTTAACTACATTAAAAATATTTTTAACCCCCGCCCAAAAAAGAGGGGTGTTATAAGATTGACGTGTGTATCTGTGTATCTGTGTGTCTGTGTATCTGTGTATCTGTGTGTCTGTGTATCTGTGTGTCTGTGTATCTGTGTCATTGTAGCTCCTAAACGGATGAACCGATTTTGATGAAATGGTTTCGTTTGAAAGGTATTCTAATCGAGAGTGTTCTTAGCTATGTTTCGAGAAAATCTGCTCAGCCGTTTGAAGATCATCACCTCTTTTCTAGTTGATGAAGGGATATAAACAACTTCCACGGGTCTAGTCGATTTCAAATCTTGTTACTTGTCACCATGGGCATTGCCGAGTGGGGGCGAGCTGCACCCCTCCTCCCCGCTAAAGTGTAGTTTTTTTTTATTTATAACTTTCCTTGTTTTTAAACACCGACCAAAAAAGAGGGGTCTTATAAGTTTGACATATGTATCTGTGTATCGCTGTGTCTGTCTGTGGCATCGTAGATCCTAAACGGATGAACCGATTTTGATAAAATTGGTTTTCGTTCAGAACCGCAACACCGAAAAAATTGAAAGGAATGGGGGGAATCCTATGCCCAGGAGTGGGAAAGTCAAGGCTAAGAAAAATAATATAAGTTTAAAAAGCATGAAAAAAAATTAAATTTAAAAAACCCCCAACACAAAAAACGTGTGTGTTTTTTTTTATAATTTTTGTATGGTACCCTCGGTTCGCGAGTCCGACTCGCACTTGGCCGGTTTTATACATTATTCTGGTTATTACAAAATTTTATGTATACACTGCGACACATCAAGCTGTACATTTCCAGTACCTATAACAAGGTCTCGCTTTGTATAGATTTCTCGTACTATGAGAGATCCACATAAACAGGTTTTTAACCCCCGACCGGAAAAGAGTGGTGTTATAAGTTTGACGTTTCCGTGTATCTGTCTGTGGCATCATGCCTTCTAAACGGCTGAACCGATTTTGATAAAGTTGATTTTGTTTGAAAGGTGTCTTAATCGAAAGTGTTTTTAGCTACGTTTCAAGTTACATTAATGTCAATGTAATGCATAATTATATTACTTAGTACACATAGTCACAGTCACGAGCAATGAAATGTATGTACGCAGCTACTTTTAAAACCGATTTTTCCCTACTGTGTTGATTCACGTTTTACGTTATTTCGCGAGAAAATCGCTTTTGAATTTTCTAAGTGTATAAATTTCATTTTTCGTGACAGTCCACTTAGGGATTTTAATATTTTATTTCTATAGATAAAAATATTTTGATTTTGATTCTATTTAACACAATACGTAAAAATTTGCTGTCTTATACCTGTTTCATATAACTTTCAAAGAATCGGTTATATGATTTGAATACGACAATTTGCTCTACAATATAATTTTCCTGACTTGACCTTCAACAGCCAAGTATGTCATACTTCGATTTAGTTTTAACAATGAAGATAACAATGATTAAATATTCATGAGTAAATAGTGACCTTCGGCTGAGTAAATGTATTTTTTGTTCAAGTTTAGACGAGTTGAGTTAAATTTAGTAAAACCAGTTTTGAAAGCAAAAGAATGACGTCAAAAGCTTCAACATTCTTACTAGGATAGGCACGGTAGGTGTTATAAGAAGGTAACATAAAATATCTTTGAGCAGACAGATTTATGAATAGAATAAAACAACTCAGTCGGATTCGAGACCATCCTCATTTTTTAAGTCGGTTGAAAACTAGGAGCCACCCATGCTACGTCCGGGTGCCTTCTATTAACGTAGTGAACTGTCTTAACATAATTATTTCCCAAATGACATCATAATCCATTTTGCAGATTATATAAAAGCCGGTACAAAGACACGAAAAGCGACTATATTTTATTAAGAAAAAATCTGCACCTATCTATTGCAGAATTTTGAAGATAAGCAATAATATGAATAATTGTTTACCTGTAAAACTTCTGGTTAAAATAAATATTGATAAAAGACATCATGAAAAAAACTCGTGTAATAGAAAAATAGAGATACGTAAGTAAGTATTTCACAACAGTTCGACATAATATTTATTAAAAATAAGCCTAATATCATGAGAGAAAAAAAATGTATCGCTTCATATTATTTGAGTAGTCATAGAGGTAATTAAAATAGGGCTCTATCAGGAAACCAGACGAGTTTGGTCACTGCCTACTTATGATAAGAAACTTATCTCATATAGAAGTCAAGACCACGACATAAATTCCTCCTACGATTACTTAAAATAAATTTTATAACTTACAAAAAGTTTTAGCTCAGTAACGTATAACTTATATGCCAAATTTTCTAATAATTTACGTACTCACAGAGGAAAAATTAAAAAAAAAACATGAGCAATATTCTAATGGGTAAAACAAAACATATAATCTTTCCATAACACAAGTTACTACTAAGTACGATTATGTATAAATAGTACTAAGCGCAACAACGTTTATACATCCTAATAATACCTACCTACCTATATACCTATACAGGAGAAACTTCTTCACTCGTTGAAAAACATCTTGTTTGTTGAAAGACTATGAAGTAAGAGTAAATCGTGTGAATAAAATCGTAACGGATTCGCGATTCAAACTGGACGGATCGGATGAGTTTAAAGCGATACTTAACACTTTTCGATATCGCTGACCCCGCAAGTCGCAACAGGTATATCGCGAGTGTATAAAATTGTTTATTCCATTCAAGGCCGACAACCTCGTGTTGGTTGCTCGGCTGTACAGTTGGTTGACAATATTCGCTATGCGCCGGCGTCTACCACGCGACCCGTAGGCTTCAATCTTGCGCACAAACACAATTGATAAATAAATACTCGTACAATATATTTAACGATAAAGATTGCTGATTTGAGTCACTGTACTCGGGTTTGTTGTTCAGACCGCGTGTGCTTTGTGTATTTTTTTTACAATTAAAATAATGTAATGTGCCATTTTTTTCGCATGTGTGTTTAGTGTATATTTCTGGATTTTTTCTTGAATAAACTTTGTGTAAGTGGATTTTATTGATTATTTTGTGGAACAGAGTGGATAAATCCATTTTAGTTTCGAAACCATAATTATGGCAAATAATAGCGCTATTTTAATTTATTTTGTTATCGAATGGTTTTTATTTACTTAGCTGGAATTGACGTGTCTGTTTTATAATTTTAGTAATTACTTTAAGTTTAAACCAAGTTTATGTAATAGTGTATAAACGCGTCAACGTGTATGCTTTTGACATTTCGGTTACGATTTCGCAATAACAGGTTTAGAACAAACAAAGCGGAAATTAATTTAACTATTTCTAAAGAACAGTTTCTTGTGTCCCTGCCAGACTTGTAATTGTCACTGTTAATAATAATTAGTCATGGGTTTGTTAAGCAAAATAAGTACCGAGGTAGCTATGTACCTTATATAGGCATTGCGAAGTTCACACGTATGAATAAATAAACCTACATAATATTCAACTTTTTTTTTTGTCGTAACGATTATAAGATATTTTATCAAAATAGATTTACTTCAAGAATAAAATTTATTGAAGAAAAAATATTTTTAAAACATAAATCTCACTTTTCCCCCTTATATTAATTCGAGTTGAAAACGAAACTGGTGCTAAAAAAACGATAAAAAAATGAGTGATTGAAAAAAATAACAATAGCGTCTTAGTTACAGTAAATGTTGTAATTATCAGCTGTACATGTATTATAATATATCAGACGCAACCTCGGCTCTTGAACTCCGCCAGAGGTCTAGGTTAGCCGCGATTTCAATGTGTGATGTATGATTTCATGTATGGTTCAGATTTGAGTCAACTTGTAATTTATTTTCAACTTATAATATATTTATGGTGAAGATATCATAAACTAGAAAGAGTTTTCACTAAAATTTTGCGATACGCAAAAGTATAAAAAAAAATTGTGTGTGGATCCGTGCGGAAGAAGTGAAACTTAACGCAACAGTTTCATACTCCTCCATGGTAGCGTTAAACGTTTAACGCAACCTTGTTGGAAGTCGCATAAGAAGTTTCACTTCAAAAAACATGCAGGCGCGGGACATCTGGGCATTTACATCGCACAGCCACGACCATAAATAAATACTTCATGCTGTGAGTGACCAATTGTATGATTTCAAACATACTACCATTAAATACTGTAGAAGAAATACGCTTTAGAATATTATGTAATTACAACGGATTGAAACCTGTTTGATTTTTCTCAGTAGCAGCTACGTAGTCTGGATTTGTGCGCGATTGATGGCAATAGGCTCGCCTAATAGGGGGACTTATACATAACTAGCAACATGTGGGTGTAGTATAATTGGGTACACCTCTGCCTCACCCTTCAGGGTTCACAGGCGTGATGTTATGATGCTAGTAACTGTACCCACTACTTATAATCAAAAGGCAAAAAAACAGTTATCATTTCAGCTACCTATATAAAAAGCTTGTCATCATAAAAGTAATTCCACTAAGCACACTTCATTTTATTTCAGGATATCGACAAATTCGTAGTTAAAGCTTTGACATGACTAATATGGCGGATTCAGAAGCTCAAGTGCAAGCTCATAAGCTTCTCGGCCAGAAGACGAGGGCACCAAGACCACCGGACACCGCCCTTACAAGAGCTTTGCGGTCATGTAAGTAAAGCTTTATTGTTTTGGAAATAGTATGTACTTTTCTGTGGCATCTTATTGCTGCTAAAAAGCCTCTCGACCATGACTTCCATTTTTTTTATTTAGGCCTAATGTCGACTACTGATTCAGTGATGAGTGAAATTACTTAAAAACTTAATGAAAATTGATAATATCATGATATTATCAATCTTTTTTAAGGTAGAGCATAATTATAACAATTAAGGCATCATCTGCCTAGCCTTTTCCCAAATAAGTTGGGGTCGGCTTCCAGTCAAACCGAATGCAGCTAAGTACCAGTATTTTATATGAAGCGACTGCCTATCTGACCTCTACAACCCAGTGACTAGGTAATACGATACCCTTTAGTAAGACTGGATGTCAAACTTTTGGCTTCTGACTACTCGCAACGACTGTCAAAGATCTACAAATGACAGCCGGGACCAACGGCTTAACGTGCTTTTCGAGGCACGGAGGAAAACTCGGTCTGTAATTATGGTCACCATCCACGGACCAAACTCGGCAAGCACGGCTTAACCTTAAAGATCGACCCGTGCGGCTGTTATTATTTAGCCACGAGCTCCTCGACAAGAAAAAAAACCATAACTTTAGAAATATTCCATAACACCACGAAACAGGTTTTTTTAAAGCTTAACGTTTTTAATGAATTCGAAAGATAGTGTATCAGTATACATTAAATACCCGTAAGTTATTATTAAAGCATTCATTTATTTAAATATAATCACTCTCTTCTTTTTCTTTCATGTCGATGGTACGACATGGCCCATTATGTGGCCACTGTGTCTTTTAGGTCCTCTAAAGTGCAGCTGTTGGGTAATTTCAGACATTCCAGCAAGTAGGTCATCGTCTGGTCGGTGGCACCGCATTCACACTGTGTGTCAGAATGAGCTTTAATTCCCCATTTTGCCAAATTGTTTTAACAGCAGCCTATTTTGGTACGCAATCAGTTAAGTGCTTTCTGAGAAGGATTTTTCTAACCCACTGTCTGAGATAAATAATACTAACACTTGTGTCACACATCCCTACTCAATCAATTGTCCCCTAATGCATGGCACTGTTGTATCTTCGAAGCCACACAGTGGAGCCTATTAGATAATGAGTAGATCAAAATAATGCAATTAAAGCAGTAGGTGTACTGGCCGATAATTGCTAGTATGTGACCATGTTCTTTTGTTTAGTATTGCTTTACTGAACCGTAAAGATAAGTAGATTTTCTATAATGGAGACGTCAACTCTGACTGTGCTGTCACTATGTGGTAATGGTTGGGTCAGTATAGAAATGAAGAAATAATTTTGTCGAAGCATATAATTTGGCATATACCTTTTTATTTTAAGAGGTTAATAATATCTACATTCATAATACCCTGCTGACTTTGTATGAAAGGACAGTAACATAATAACTTAAAATTAAACAAAACACAAAAAAAAAAGATTTAACATCCATGAAACTGGCTTCCTTTGACTGCATATTCGGTGGTCACATGCCCCAACTCATGTTCCAACATAAATGGAATAAAATTATCAGTCAATTAAAGCCAATTTTGTGTTTTTTTTTCCGTGTTTTATTTAAATGGAAAGATATCCCACTCTACTTGCATACTCGTCGAATACTATAACTTTAAGAAAAAAGCTTTGTTTTGTATGTAACCAAAACGGCTTAGCTAAACTACGGGCTTGTAGATAAGGCACTGCATGAATATGTTTATGGGTTTGTCCAAACTAACATATGGCTACGCTACAAACAAATGGGTAGTATTTAAACGATCAACTATAAAATCGAAATCAGGCTGTCAAAAATACCGGTTATGGCGTACTGAAATACTAAGTGAACGAAAGACTGAAATCGAACACAAATATTGAAAATGGCAACTAAAAATCCGAATTTGAGGCACAAGTTATTTGGAACGATCAGCATATTAATTCTTAAGCGAATAAACTATTTGAGTCACAATTTTGCAGATCACATTAGATTCAACATATGGCATATATTTTATTTCAAGAGTGCTGCGCTATAATCTAATCACGGTGTTTCAAATATTATTAATAGCAATAAACCTAAGACTCACAATAAAACCAAAAAATAACTTATAAAATAAGAAAACTGATTAATGCAAACAGTCGACAGCACATTAAGCTTCACAATACGGTGCGAAAACCGTCGCTGTCACAAACAGGTGGGGGGGGGAGGTATTGACTACTGTCTATAGATTTGTTTTTATGGGTAGTATTTAAACGCAAATAAAAATAAAAACAATCAAAATGACTGATTGCATGCATAGCAAAATACTCAACTAAAAACATAACTAAAAAATAAGCAACAATTTAGGCTTAGTCGACGAAGCCCTGCTGCGCGTGGTTCCTATTTCTGAATGCAGGGTTTAATTTAAAGTGACCTAACATAAAGTGGGTGGCGGAGCCTTAGTTCGCTTGCTCACTAGACCCCGCCATCCACTTCGAACCTAACCTGTCCGAATCAGAGTACCGCAGGCCCCAAGCTCGTTTTGCTCGCTCTTGCATCCTATGTTCTCCCTCTCGAGTACGCGATCATAAGTCACGTCGTCACGAACGCGCCCGAGTGCACCCGAACTCCCGCGCTACACACCGTTGTCGCTTCGTCGCTCCGCCCCCTAAATTTGTACAATCCGAACCAATCCTGTATGCTATTTTCAGAAGATTAAAATGCTAGAATAGAAAAAAAATAACTCATTTCAGTTCTTTTGTAAAGATGTTATTACCGCAGCTCATAAACGGGATTTTTGAAGTACTTCATGTATGAACTCCAGTTTGTTTTATTGTCCACTCACCTAGTATTATTTTCGTTCACTCAGTATTTTTTTCGATCGATTTAGTTTTTGATTGGGCCACTTGGAATTTTAATCATTCATCATTTATCTCTAGTTTAGATAATTTTTCGCAAACATAATTTAACGCCGCTCGGTTTAATATTAAAGTATCTCATTAACAGTCGTCCATTATATTATTTATTCGCTCAGTTTATTATTTCCCCAGCTAGCTTAGAGCTTAAGCTTAAGCTTTAGCTAAATTTAGCGTAGCTAATGAAGCCAAACTCTCCCTGCATATCCTGTGTAGCAGTGGACGACTTATAGTTCGACTTTATAGTTTTCGTTACACTGTTTACAAATTGTTTTGACAGCAGAAAATTTACTCGATTGCAATACAAATTGAGATTTCATACGATACCACTGTATCTAAATATTGGAAAGCAGCCAAGAGATAGTTAGTGGATAGCAGATTACATTATACCTACGTAGAACTTTAACTATGTGAACGAAGACCATGCAGGGTGAACTAGGTATGTGAGTTTTATGACATTATATGTACACTGGCAATATTACTTTTAAATTATTATTATACGCACGCTTGGTAATGGGCAAGACACCTAGCGAGCCTGGTTTAACTGCAGTGACGTCAGGCGCAGTAAACCTATGACCGAATAACGTCCAAAGACTGGAAAGAGAAGCCGTCCGGCGGCGAGATAGATAGACGAAATTGAAAATAAAAATTAAATTACCTTTCTGGATGGATACAGACATTCTCCAGATGTGGTTGACACAGAAACGTAGAGATTATAACAAGCAAAGAGAGGCCGAAACCCAGTGGGTGAAGTTATGCTGTGGATGACGCTTGCCACGGTCGGTCCCTGGATGGATAACGGGCCAAGCTGTATGTTCTAACTTTGATTAGTACACCTTTAGGTGGATACTTAGAAGCTAGAAAGTGTACCGACCAGTCTTGTAAGAGGTATCGTGTAATAAACTCACTAACAGGATCGTGGAAGTCAGATAGCAATCTCTCTATGTAAATACTAGTAGGTGCAGTAATTTTGTAGGTACCTTTTTATTCAATTAGGTAGGTACGACTCGAGAATTGAAATGTAATCACTAAGCCAAATTCAAAAGTGATTTTCTCGTGAAATGAAGGTTTCTCTTTAGACAAAAGATCTTATGTATGTCGTAATATGTAGTATGGCTTTTTAAATTATTGTGTTCGTTAAAAGGTTTTCAAAATTCAAAAGCGGTTTTGAAATTGCTTTTGAATTTTGCTAATATTATACATTTTTTCGCTACAAGTTGATTTTGTTATCATCATAATCATTTCAGCCCGAAAGACGTCCACTGCTGGACATAGGCCTCCCACATTGACATTTGGGGAGGTTTTGCCATAATCGCCACCCTTGGTCGGCAGGTTGGTGATCGCAGTACGGTTGTTACAAAAACACAGAGAACGCTGTTGCCCATTCTCTGGCAAATCCCTTAGTCGCCTCTTACGACACCCATGGGAAGATATGGGATGGTGCTATTCTTTACGTCCGACACCATACAGAGCCATACAGAGAGATTTTGTTATGAAGCAAGCTTTTAGCGCGGATCAGTCCATATGAACATTATCGTAACCGCGCTTAGTGACTTTTATGTGAATAAAACTTTAATGGATGCGCCATGTGTGGCCTTCGGCACTTTAGATAACACACTATCGGTAGAACCACTCGAACCAATTAATTATCTAGTAGTTCGTGTTACCGATACTATTACACTATCTGTGTTGATACCTATGTTTATAATACTTCTCATAAAACAAAACCGGAAAAAAAACAAAAATTCCAAACTTTTGTTTTTTTTTGCTTTCCGTCGCATTTCATACTGCTTCTCACGTCAGATGGGCTGATATAATTATGTTGTATCTACAAAGTGTTGTTTTGCCTCCTCGTCAAAATTCAGGAGGTTGTCACCAAAGACATGAATAATAAATTTTAATTACGGAACTTAGTTAATTATTAATAACCGCTGTTTTTTTTTGTTGTTTAGTTTTGTCAGTATATCAGAATTTCCCCCTTTAACCCCTTAATTAAGCCCTTAACGACATTATGGGAATAAGAACTTATCGAATAAACATTTAAAATTGTTTGTATGTGTGAAAGCGCGGGTATAGGGCGAGGGTCAGACGGGCCGCGTTTAAAACACGGGTGGTTCACACTTGCCGAATACCGTATAAAAGAAAAAAAAAGAAAAATTACCTACCCATTTTATTATTGATTTGGGTCGAGAATTATTAGCATAGTTACATCCTCGAATTCGACGAGGATGCAAAACAACACCTTGTATATTGGAAAATTAAAAAAAGGCTCGTTAGAAAAATATAATAGGTCTTTACCTATGAAATTGCCGTATTGCAGTACAGACTTTTTCAAACAAAAAAAAAGTTTTGATTGGCTATGAGTTCTAAATTCAAATTAATTTTGTTTTAAAAATATGACATTCTATTTACAAAATCAGTCTTTTGTTTGTTGATTAGCGTTGTATTTTCATTACATTTCAACATTTTTCCTCCTAATGGATACTTTGAAATTTCGTGTAATTATGGAATATGAGTTCCGTCGTGGCACCAACGCGGCACAAACGACCCGTAACATCAACGACATTTACGGAGAGAACTGTACAAACGAACGCACAACCCGTTATTGGTTTTCTCGGTTCCGTTCTGGGAATTTTGACTTGAAAAATGAACCTCGTGGTCGTCCGGAAACTTTGGTCAACAATGATGAATTAAAGGTGATTGTTGAAGCTGATGAAACTCAATCTACAGCTGAGCTGGCAGCAGCTTTTGATGTTAGCATTAAAACAATATTGGTCCATTTGCGACAGATTGGCAAGATAAAAAAGCTTGATAGATGGGTGCCCCACGAACTTAACGATCGCCAGCGCAACGTACGCGTCGAGACTTGCCTTGCGCTGCTTAACAGGCACAGAAATGAAGGAATTTTGAACCGAATTGTTACGTGCGACGAAAAATGGATTCTTTTTGACAATCGAAAGCGCTCAGCAAGTTGGTTAGATCCTGGTTCGGTACCAAAGCAATGTGCAAAACGAAAAATGACCCCTAGAAAGGTGATGGTCACAGTTTGGTGGTCTAGTGCTGGTGTGATTCATCATAGCTTTTTACAAAACGGCGAGAGCATTACTGCAGATGTGTACATTGAAGAACTGACCACAATGATGGCGAAACTCGCACGTCTGCAACCAGCTTTGGTCAATCGGTCGTCTCCACTGCTACTTCACGACAACGCGCGGCCCCATACTGCACAACAGACCGTCTCTAAGCTGCATGAGTTGGGTTTGGAAGCTCTCCCTCATCCGCCATACTCACCAGATCTTGCGCCTTCCGACTATTACTTTTTCCAAAATTTGGACAACTTTTTAGCGGGAAAAAAATTCAATTCCCGAGAGGCAGTACAAAACGTCTTTGAAGAGTTTGTTGTCTCCCGTCCAGATGATTTTTTCAAGAAGGGCATCCATAAACTGCCACAGCGTTGGCAAAGATGCATTGATTGCAGGGGTGATTACTTTGAATAAAAGAAATAAATAAGTTCGAAAAAAAAAATACTTTAACTATTTTCAAACAAAACGGCAATTTCATAGGTAAAGACCTAATATTATAACATATATTTAATTTTTTACTAATTAGAGAGAGCTATGCTTTCACATATTCACACTTTTCTCGAAATATAGATTTGTTGTATTACCGCTTATTGGTTTACAGGAGGAACTGCAGAAATTGTACATTTACTGTTTTATTTTGCTACTTCTGAATCGAGAAAAGTGTGAATATGTGAAAGCATAGATTAAAATTTGTTGTGTTACTGCTTATTGGTTTACAGGAGGAAATTTCTTGATTGAACTGCACAAATTGTACATTTACTGTTTTATTTTGCTACTTCTGAATCGAGAAAAGTGTGAATATGTGAAAGCATAGTTTTATTGTGTTACTGCTTATTGGTTTACAGGAGGAAATTTCTTGATTGAACTGCACAAATTGTACATTTGCTGTTTTATTTTACTACTTCTGAATTGGAACTGGATTGGAACATTGGCTATTTTATACCTACATCAAAAGTAGAATCATTATACTTCCTCTATCTTCTCTTCTTCAACGTTTGCCACCCAATACTGAGTGTAGGTCTCTTCTAAATCATTTTACTTTTGTCGGTTTTGTAACTATTCATGATCAATAATTTAGTACCTACTAGTGCACACGCACAGTAATATTTCATTATTTGTTTTAGTGATAATAAAAAAACAGCATAATATTTGGCAGCTGTTTGCGGCGGAGAATAAAAACGCCATTAAAAAAATATCACACTTAACACCAAAGGTCACATGACCTTTCAAACTCTATTTAAAAACCTATATGCCAATGACCAAAAATATCGCTACCTACCTCATTCAGACATTTTCTATTCACACAGATTTCATTGTGCATACTTTGTATTTCCCAAGTCATTTTACTAACTTTCTCAAACATTGATTGTTACCGCGTATTATGTGGACGCACGAGTATAATAGACTATTCCCAAGAACATTATTCGCGTTTGAAAGTTGGCACGTTAGTTCTGCGCCGTAGAGGTAAATTCTATACTTACATAAATTTCCAGTATAATATGGCCTCGCTTTGTATAGATTTCCCGTACAATGAGAAATCTACATAAACTGGTTTTACGTACTTCTCTTATATTTCTATTTTACTTTTGATTACTGCCGCACGGGTCGATCTTTAAGGTTAAGCCGTGCTTGCCGAGGTTGGTCCGTGGATGGGTGACCATAATTACATACCAAGTTTCCTCCGTGCCTCGGAAAGCACGTTAAGCCGTTGGTCCCGGCGGTCATTTATAAATCTTTGACAGTCGTTACGACTAGTCAGAAGCCAAAAGTCTGACATCCAGTCTTACCAAGGGGTATCGTATTACCCAGATACTGGTTTGTGGAGGTCAGATTAGCAGTCGCTTCATGTAAAATACTGGTACTCAGCTGCTTCCGGTTAGACTGGAAGCCGACCCCAAGATAGTTTGGGAAAAGGTTATGATGATGATGATTTTATTTATTTATTTATTTTTTTTTTTTGAATGGCATCTCGCAGTTCAGCCTCTGAGGCTGGCTACTGCTTAACCGGACAAGCCTGTGGATGCCTCGAATTTAAGGCCTCCAGCCAGGCAAAAAGCTTATAAACTAAGCGACAGCGCTAAGGGCACCCCCTGTGGGGTACGAGCCTCGGCTTAGGGCGTCGCTGAGAGAGGGCAGCAAAGGGACAGGCTGGATCTGATTATCATTATTTAGGGGCTGATTTATAACTACTGGCTCAGCATCGCGGGCTGGCTCGAGCAAGGGTCGGGGGGGGGATGATGATTTTACGTTAAAATAATATATTTATGCAAAATTTATATTGGCACAATAAATACAGTGCAAACTTAGAAATAATGAAGGTTTAAAGTTTCGATGCCTGTACTAGGTTAAACCTGTATCACAGGCGGCTGAGTCTACTAACTACTATTGTTATTTTATATTATTTTGTTTAGTTTTGTTCAAGCCTTTAAAAAGTTGCCAAAACCTAAAGCATAATCGGGTTGTAACGTTCCATAGCTTGGACACATGTCTCCTTTCTCTGAGAGACGGTCTTTAGAATTTTGAAAAATACACTTTACAGTTGTAACAGTAGGTAATTCTGATTAGAGATAAGTTAATTGGGTGGTCGAAGTTAATGTACGTACCTATTGCATAACTGTGGCTACCGTTTTGGGGAATAAACATAACATGGTAGATTGACACATATTGATGATCGTTTATTGTTTTTTTTTTTTTTTTTTTTTATGAATGGCATCTCGCAGTTCAACCTAAGAGGTTGTCGTCTGCTTAACCGGACTATCCTGTGGGTGCCTTAAGAGTAAGGCCTCCAGCCAGGGCATAAAAACTTACAAACTAAGCGACTATACGCTGAGGGCACCCCCTGTGGGGTACGAGCCTCGGCTCAGGGCGTCGCTGGGGGAGGACTGCATGGGGACAGGCTGGATCTGAATGATATCATTATTTAGGGGCTGATTTAAAACTACTGGCACAGCATCGCGGGCTGGCTCGAGCGAGGGTCGGGGAGGGCATGGACCGGGACGTCGCGACGGACCTCGACGGCGAGGTCGGAAGGACGGCGGTTTGTGTCTGTACCAGGCCCCTCAGAAAGTATTGCGAAAAAAAGTTTTTATATATGGGAGACTGGCCAGTTATTATGTTTTTCGAAAATATGATTATTTATAAGTAAAAATAAGTAAGTTCCAATTTCAAAATTTCCCTCCACATTTTTTGCGAGTTAATTCAAAGTATTGTGTCTCACTGAAATATGGATCTGCGCCGGGAACATTTTAGAGCTATGATTTTATACGATTTCAAGTGTCGCCTGAAACCGGATGAATCGTACGATAGACTTCAAATGGCATTCATGGATGAAGGCCCTTCCAAGGCAACCGTGTATCGTTGGTATAACGAATTCAAGCGCGGTCGACCAACTTTGGGGGATGACGAAAGAAGCGGTCGCCCTTTGACGGCTGTTACCGAAGAAAACGTGCTAGCAGTGAAAAATTTAATCCAAGACAATAGGCGAATTACATATCAGGAGATTCAACACATATTGAAGATTGGATCGGGAAGCGTTCACGAGATTCTACACAGCCATCTTCGCGTGAGGAGGATAGTATCACGCTGGGTGCCGCACAACCTCACCGATGCTCAGAAGCAGGCCCGGGTGGAATGGTGCCGTGATATGCTTAACAAATTTGAAGCAGGCTCGTCTCGGCGTGTTTACGACATCGTTACAGGTGATGAGTCCTGGATTTATCAATACGACCCAGAAACCAAGCGCCAGTCGACTGTTTGGGTGTTTCAAAATGAGCCAACGCCTACCAAAGTGAAGCGATCTAGAAGCGGGGGTAAGATTTTGATCGCTAGCTTTTTTAATTTGACTGGCCACTTGGTATCAATTCCCTTACGGGATCAAAGAAGCATTAATGCCGAATGGTATACTTCCAAATGTTTGCCAGAAGTTTTCTCTGTTATAAGCAACAAGCGACCAAACACAGGGCTCCGCGGGCTACTGCTCCACCACGACAATGCACCTGCGCACACCGCACTCAAAACGAGGGACTTCCTGGACAGCACGCCAGTCAAACTCCTGGGTCACCCTCCTTACAGCCCTGATCTAGCACCGTGTGACTTCTTTTTATTCCCAAAAATAAAAAATCAGCTCAAAGGGATACAATTTTCGTCGCCGGAAGATGCGCTGGCTGGGTTCGAGCAGGCTGTAAACGAGGTGTCTGCGGCGGACTGGAAAAAGTGTTTTGAAAACTGGTTTAGGCGCATGAATCTTTGTATAGAGGCTGGTGGAAAGTACTTTGAAAAGATTTAATAAAAATATATGTACGTATAGAACAATTTTTTTTAGTTTCGCAAAACTTTCTGAGTGTCCCACGTACTTATTAAGAGTGCTAGTCTCTTTACTACTCTCCTGGAGGAGGGTGATAGCATCATCGGGAGTGACGAGGGTATGCCGAGGACGGCGTACTGTACTAATGCGCGAGGGTTCGTAACGGGCGGCCGCTGCGATCAGGGGATTACGGTGTTTACTGGCGCTATCGAAGAAACGCTTCGAAAGACGTTTCATAAACTGAAGGACGGTGGGCATTCTAAGGTCTACGTGTAGACGGTCGTTACGGACATAAAAAGGGGCTCCCGTGACTCTACGTAAGAACCGGTTCTGCAAGGTTTGCATCCTATGGATGTATTTAGGCTTGGTGTGAGCGTACACGACGCAAGCGTACGTCATAATGGGGCGGATCACCGCGGTATAAAGGCGCAACTTGCACTTGAGTGACAATTTGCTTTTTGCCGAGATCATGAAATGAAGCCTACCCATAGCAAAGGCAGCTCGGTCGCGAGCTGCTTTGATGTGCGCCGCGAAAGACAGGTGGTTGTCAAGTAAGACTCCTAAGTACTTGGCTTGCTTCTCCCAAGGGATAGGCTTACCGTACATAGTGATCGGGCTGAGCGCGGGTGGCTTATTTTTACGCGGTTTAGAGAAAAGAACTGCCTGGCTCTTGTCGGGGTTCACCTCGATTCTCCATTTCCGGAACCAAGCGCCTAAGACGTTGGCTGAGGTTTGGAGGGTGCTGTAAATAGCGTCGTGACTACGGCCAGTGTAATAGATGGCCGTGTCGTCCGCGAACAGGGCTAACTGTGCCTTCTTGCTCTTGGGGATGTCACTGGTGAACAGAGTAAAGATAAGGGGAGAGAGCGGAGAGCCCTGAGGGACTCCGGCTCTAATGGGGTGGGGGGAAGACAATGCCTTCCCGATGCGATAGCGGAAGGTGCGATCCGACAAAAAGTCTCGTAAGATGAGCACGAGACGGTCTGGCACTCCCAGTTTGTACAGCTTATATAATAAGCCGTTGTGCCAGACTTTGTCGAATGCCTTTGCTATGTCGAAAAACAACACACCCGTCATCGCTCCACGCTGGAAGCCAGCGCTCAAGTGTATCACGATGCGGTGGGCCTGTTGAATGCAAGAGTGTCCGGTCCTGAAGCCGAACTGTTCGTTGGGGATGAGACTCTTAGCCTCGGCGAAGTCTTTGAGTCGCTTATACATAAGTCTCTCGTAGATTTTTCCGAGTGCATTCAGGAGACTGATAGGTCTGTAGCTCGAAGGCTCAGACTTGGGTTTGCCTGGCTTGGCGAAACCGATGACAGTGGCCTCTTTCCATATTTGGGGAAACGCGTTGTTGCTCAGGGCGCCATTGAAGATGGCCGCCATTAACACGACGAGCTGAGCGGGGAGGAGTTTGAGCATCCTATTGGTGATTCCGTCGGAGCCGGGTGCTTTCCGCGGTTGAAGTTTGCTAATAATGTCTTGCACTTCGTCAGCTGTGACCGGAGGCAGAGGTTCATCAGGGTCTTCTTCGGGGGGCAGGGCGGCTCTACGTTCGACGAATGCGTCCACCTCATCGAGATGTCGCTTGTCTACTGGTTGCGAGCTGGGGGAGCACTGGGACTCCAGGCTGTCGGCTAGGCATTCGGCCTTCTCAGAGTCGTCGAATGCGACGCTCTTATCGGGTCGGGTGAGGGGAGGCATCGAAGCCTCTTCGGTGGAGCGCATCTTGCGTTGCAGCTGCCAGAAGGCTAGGTGGGTAGGCTCGAGTTCGCTTAGCGTTTTTTCCCATTGATTATTACGAAGCTCACTGGTGCGATTCTTTACAGCACGCTGTAAATTACGCATGTGGGCTTTGTTTGCCTCGCAGGGAAAGCTGCTGTAGGCACGGATGGCCGCGTTCTTTTCGTTTATCAGTTCACGTACGTCAGCGGGTAGTATCCAGCGTTGATCGCTCATTGCTGGGACTTCCCGTGAGCAGTCCTTCAGTACGGATTGCACGTGTTCTGTAAACGAGTTGATGGCGGCCGTCGTGTCTGCGACTGAGACTATGTGGTCGGGGATGGCCTCTAGGTGAGGCGACGTGGTGGATTTCAGCTTTTCGCTGACTTTCCTCCAGTCGGTTATCACTTGGGTCGGCGGGGGCTGGCTGGGGTCAGAAGGACCCGAGCGAGGAACTAAGTGCATGAGCACTGGTCGATGATCTGAGTTAAGCTCATGTAAAGTCTCGATGGAATGCAACTTAAGGTTGACATTCTTGAGTAGCGCTATGTCGAGAACGTCCGAACGTTGGTCGGGGTCGTGGGGATAGTGGGTGTGCTCCATAGGAGCGATGGGATCGAAGTTGAGGGACTCGCCCAGGTTATACAAGTGACGTCCTCTGGCAGAGGTCGTCGTGCTGTTCCAGGCGGGGTGTTTGGCGTTGAGGTCGCCCGCTATGATAACGGAGTCGCTCAAGCCGAAGAGGACGGCAAGGTCTTTGGTGAACAAAGTGTGCTCCTCGGACGTGCCGCCGGGAGGGATGTACGCAGAGGCGATAGTGATCGGTTGATGGCCGGTCATGCCTAGTCGACACACTGAGGTCTCGAGTAGAGACTCCATGGGAGGGGGATCTAAGGGGATGCAATGCAGTTCTTTCCTATAATAGATTAGAGTCCCGCCCTTGTGGCAACGTGACCGATCGTTGCGAACTATGCGATAGTTGGCAATTCTCGGATCGCGGTGACTGGGCTTGAGGAAGGTCTCCTGTACGAGGAGGATATCAATTTGATGGTCGCGGAGGAAGGTGGCGATCTCATCCCGCTGGCCTCTAATGCCATTGGCATTAAAGTACCCTAATTTTAGGGATCGGGGTTTGGTGCACGTTAATCTCGTATTATCCATTGGAGTTAGTCGAGATTAAGGTTGCGGAGGAGGTCGCCTAACTTGAGTAGGGACTTGAGGATAATTTTAAGTTTATCACCACCAGTGTTAGCCGCCCTGAGATCAGCCGCCATGCGGTCTGCTTCGGGGGTGACTAACTCTGCTAGCGACTCTAAAATTACGTTGTGAGAGGGGTCCACGGCCGCGGGGCCGGGTGGCGTGGGACGAGCGGGCGCCGGTGCGCTCGGTTGGGCCGCGGGAGTGGGGACAGGGGCATCTAATAGCCCGGGGATGGGGTTGGACTTTGCTTTACTGAGAGCCGGGAAGGCTTTCTGGTGGTTCAGCGTGGTCCAGGGAGAGGGCCTCTGAGGGCTGAGTCTCTCCGGCATCTGGGCAGAGGGTAGCCTCACCGATGGGCTTTCTCTTTGTTGGCGGGCGCTTGCACATCGTTTATTGTTACCGGTGGTTGCAATATCATCATTCTTTTGCCCTTATCGCAATTTATTTAGGGTCGGCGCAGCATGTCTTCTTCTTCCATACTTTTCTATTAGGTACTTGTCATCTCATGAGATACCTCCTTATTATGTATGTATTATGATTTGCAGACACTGCCACTAGTCTGTCATAAAACCATAGCAACACACACAAGTGAAAATAATAATATAAAATAATTATCTACTAAAATAACTTCTGATGTAATAATTATCTAAGATCACTGATTCAGGTGACAGCACAACACTGTGCAGATAAGTTCAAATAACAGGTTAATTGAATATTTAAAGCATATCAATATTACTAGGTATCTTTAGCATTAAACTATTGTCCAAATATTTTAAATAACTTTACATTTTGAATTATTTACAAATTCTTAATTCAGATTGTATAATTGTGAATTTTAGATTTTTTTATAAATATCCCACAATGGTAAGAAGCCGTCAAGCAAGCATTCTGCACATCAAACTAAGAAACTATACGCAAAAACTATTGCTGGGAAACAATATTTTTTGGTGTGAAAGCTTATGTTTTTCGATAGGACGCAATGGAACGCACAAATCATTGTGTTCGTGGATGAATTGAGTAGTACAAATATCATGGAGGTTTTTAAAGTAAATCTATAACATTAAAAACTAGTTTTTGTTTCTTATGTTGTTATAAACTGGAAACGTTGACTTCCAATATCTCCGTTATCTGAAAGTTCGCAAGTAAGGTCCAGAACAAAAAAAAATACGCAATAATAGGGACAACGAATGCCCTTCGGCTAATTATCTCCCAACCGACAGTTGACCAAGAACCAGAAATTCGAAAACATACAACATTCATCAATGGGCCCAGTCCTGGTCTCTCACAGAAAAGAGACATGACTGTGTCCCAGCTGAGGGAACGTTACGTGTTCATTATGCATTGGGTTGTACCAACTTTATTGAAAGCTTGAACAAAACTATAGAAAATAACTTACCATAACATCACGCTCTATAATCCTCGAAGAGTTAGGCAAATGTGTACCTATCAGTACACCCAAATTTCGCCCGTTGTGTTTAAGGCCCATGTAATGGGGGGCGAGCCTATGGTCATCAGCCGCGCACAAATCTAGACTCCGTAGCTGCTACTGAGAACCTTACCATATTCAAAGTTCAACGTTCCCTTTTAAAGTGATTACCACTTATCTAGATCCCTAGGTATATTATGATAGACTATGACTATGATTCATAGATAACGGGACAGACGTTTACTTAGTCCCTCGTACTTTAGCCAAGATATCTCAGAATATACGATCCAGTTAATGATTACAAATAAATTAATAATATGTACGCATGGTGCCCATTCAAGCTAAACCAATCCAGTTTATGCGGATCTCTTATTGTACGGGAAGTTCTTACCAAGCGAAGTCAGGTTATATTAGATGTTACCGTGTGTACCTCAATCAGAATCTCCCCACTTGATCTCGATTAAGATACCTTTTGATGGAATAAACGTGTAATTTTACGTTTGATGAGGTTTTGTTGAATGTTATCATTGAATTATCTAACAAAGGCAGACATAATACTGATATGATTCGGAATATTTATAAGCAAGTACTACACAAATACTTGTACTATACAACCTTAGGTTTTCCCGATTTTAGGGTTGGTACCACTGTATATGTTGTTTGTAGTGATGAGCAAAATCAACTAGGAAAGACTTCAAGGTTTTATCGTCCTTATACCTTTAAAATCAGAGTTAATCTATAACTAGCTCCTCGCCCGCGACTTCATTCGCCTTGTAAATTTGATACGTTTCTCAGTGATAAATTTATACATATAACCCTTCCTTTTGACTCATTCTGTAATCGTAGGTCCGAGTATAAGTCGTTGCTTACCTACTACAAAACGTAGAATAAGATAAAAAGTTACCAAAGATCTAGGAATAAATAAGAACTACAATGTCCACACATTCACAAACAATCCTTAAAAAAAGGGTCCATACAACAACAACAAAAAAATCAAAATATTATAAAAAGACTAAATTTAACAAATGACAATAATGTGGTCATTCGTGCTGTAACTATTCTTAACAAAAGGTGTAATGATTTAAAAACTATTGTAAAACATCTGATTCAAAAGAATGAAAAAATAAATAAAAATAAGACTGAGAATAGTTAGACACATCCACACATTTGTGCCGTTTATGAGCTACCAGGGAAGCCGCATACGCGAAGCAGAACTTCTCTATCTTTGGGTATTACAGTTTCGTGCTTACAGCTTGTATTTATATTATGAACATCGCTTCTAATTTTAAAAAGCCCTCGGTTTTTGCGGACATGTTAAATATATTCCAAGATATAAAGTGAAGGCAGAGTCAGTATATCGATCTCTTAATATTTTTGTCTGAGAGACTCACGAGGACCCATTTTATAGATCGCGCGTTGCAAAAGAGGGGAGACCCCTCTTTTGCAACATGAAAATTAAATCAAAGTCTGCTGCAAACCCCCACTTCAGAATCACATAAGACATAATACTATGGAAATAAGCGTAGTATGCTAACCTAGCTGTGGCTACATCAATTAACTACCTTATTTTCCTAACCGCATAGGCAGCTGAGCTAAACCGAAAGAGTTCTAAAGTACGCGCCCCACTGCAGTTTTGAATCGATAATAATCCCCAAGAATACAGTTTCCACTGTAACATCCAGTCTTTGCTGTCAAGATTTAAACTGAGGTCACGTTGTGGTACATTTGGTAAAGAAAACTTAGGACATTTTGTTTTGTTCGTATTCAGTAAAAAATTGTTGGCTGCGAACTATTTCGAGGCTTTCGCTCACATGTAAGACATCCGTATCTTTTCTATCAATTTTAAAAATAAGCAATGTGTCATCAGCAAATAGAATTATGTCCGAAAATTTGGCCATCATATAAGGGGGATCATTAATATAAACAAGATATAGAAAAGGGCCGAGAATTGAACCTTGGGGCACGCCCATCTTGACTATAGACCCGCAGGATGTCGCCCCATTTATATTTACTTTTTGCAGCCTGTTTGATAAATAGGAAAGAACAATATCAGCAGGTTGTCCACAAATTCCATAGTGGTGTAATTTAGATATCAGTGTGCTGTGGTCGACACTGTCGAACGCTTTTGAGATTTCACAGAAGATGCCAGTAGCCATCTGGTCCAGCGTGATTTTTACATAGATCACAGACATGGCCTCGCTTTGTATTAGATTTCCCTTACAAAGAGAGATCCGCATAAACTGACTTTGTATAGCTTGATTGATCGCCGTACGTACTATACTTTTTACTGTGCCTGACTTTACCCACTGAGTAATACAGTTCTAAGGTTATGTTATCTTGGAAAACTATTGAGCAAGTATTGAGTATGGTAAACACAGACTGTTTTGCAACTAAAATTTTTATACCAAAACAGAGCATTGAACTTACGGGTGTTAGAATCGATTCGGTGTCGAAAGTAAAGGGCTTTAATCCGAGAGTGGGTGGAATATTGTGAAACTAGAAGCTAAATTAAACCGCCGTCCTCGGTTTTGTAGTTATTACTAACTTATATTTTGTAATATACGTTCCTTAAATGGATAATAATGTGAACACTAAACCTTGAACAAGTTATGTTTTGTCGTGTTTATTTGACCGTGATCTACACACACATAACATCACGCCTGTAATCCCGAAGGGTTAGGCAGAGTATTTAATACCCACATTTCGCCAGTTAAAGTCCCATGTAATTTTGTCATCAATCGGTCACAAATCCAGCCTCCATGGCGGCAACTGACAAAATTTGTCATGGAAAAACCCACTGCCCGACTTGGGAATCGAACCCAGGACCTCATACTTGCGCTTATGGCTACTAAACCAACGAGGCAGCCGTGATCAAAGTGCCTACTAAAATTTATATTCACAAAGGCACAAAGATAATTGCATAAGTAAACAAATTTGTCAAGTTATGATGTTACTGTCTGTGAAAACGTGTACGTCTATAAGTCTTAAGTTAGTCTAAGTATGAAGATAAAGTAAGTATCTAAACTTTTTTGTAGTTACGTAAATAACCATGCAGAATAAGGATCAAATAAATGTTAAGAAGTTAGTTAACTTCAGCCTCCACTTCATTGTTATTATTTATTTTACTATTTATGTACACACAGTAGACAACACAGGAAAAAGCATAAAATATTTGAGAACAAAGGTACTTAGGTACTACCTTGAAAGAATCATAAAAACAAAATATTTCCACTTTTCTTTGTTGACCAAGTTAGTTTATTTTTACAAATTTTCGTTTGTGTTCTTTATCAAAAGACTTAAGAATATATTCAGGAAATATATAAACAAAGCTTAGCGTATATTTACCTTGTGACATGATATCATGCACTCGGTGTAGATATCCTATCGGGTGACATTGCCAAGTAGGTACAGTCACTCAACTAAGTGAATCGATCAGTAAGCACCAGATTAACCCATTTCCCCTCATCAAGTCGTATCGCGTGCGGGAAATTGAGACCGTAGACTAGTTGCGCTTACTTTTAACGGCTTTTTTTCAAGAGTCGTTTCTGAATTCAACTGCAATTTTTTTGCTGACTTTTTGATGTTCTGGGTAGAAAATTATCGCCTATATGGGTACTGACGGCAACAATACTGTCTGAAGAAAGGGTTCACGTGTTTGTAACTTAAAAGAATTTAAAAAAAATATGTAAATCATATATTTTTTACAAATTAACTCTGTTCTTGAATAGTTGTTATATTATCACATGGAAAGAAAGTCTCTGTGCTTTAATGGCCCACCGAATTTATTTAATTCTGAAGATTTTCGAAGAAAAATACTCAGCTGCATGCGGTTAGACTGGAAGCCGACCCCAAGATAGTTTGGGAAAAGGCTGGGCAGATGATGAGTTGGAGCAATGCGATGACATGTTTAAATGCACAAAATATCAGGTTCTTTACGAAAAATGGGAATTACTAGCTGCAGCATATTTGCTTGACAAATTTATATATGAGATAGTAAAATACAATATATCATGCACCAGCATTATTCACGAACGTTACAAAGTAATTATAATTGGAAACAGTGTAGTAATTAATTATGGTATTATCCATTCAATTATAAAATTTGGCAAAACGGTAATTTTCGACCACTCAAAGAGGTAATTGACATCAGAAAAATTTATTGCTTATAATAATAGCTATACAAAACCAGGTTATGCAGATCTATCATTGTAAGGGAAATCTATAAAAAACGAGGCTATGTTATACTGGAAATGCATAGCTTGTTGTGTCGCCGTTTGTACGTGAACTAAGCTAGCTCTGTGATTGGTTAGTTTTACGCACATACTACCAAGTAGAAACAAAGTGATGAAGATATCGACATATACATGTCACACATCTGTGCCTGCTATCAGGAAAATCTTAAATTGTAATTCGTGTAATAAATATGTTTGATTCTATATGGCTCAACTTATTATAGATGCTTCTGTTTGTTTATTTTTATTCATTTTTTTTTTCTTTCCTTTTTTTCTATATAGTGTACTCGTTGTTGAAGAGCCAGATAAAATAAATAAATAAATAGTCATAACGTCCAAATTAAAAAAAAAAAAACGATTTGCTTTTGTTTGATCCAGGTTGCGTGATCCCCCAACGGTACATCCTTGGTGTGATGGGCCTGCTAGGCGTGTGCAACGCGTACACGATGCGGGTCTGCCTCAACCTCGCTATCACACAGATGGTCAACCGCACTCGGAGTGGCTCGGATTTCGTTGACCCTGATGCCTGCCCAAGCGACGATTTCATTAATAACGTCACTACTGTTGTTGCTGCGAAACCTGTGAGTATCAATAACAATATAATACACCTACATACATACTTCTGGTACATATATTACTTCGTCTATATTCATACGTTCAGTCATACATGTCCGTCAATGTAAAATTTTTCACATTATCCAAGCAAATAACGACAGAATAATAGTTAGAAGGTGATTTTAAAACCATAACATATGGGTTTGAGGCCCTGGCTTCGATTCCCGGGTCTGGCAAAGTGTTATTGGGTTTTTCAACACGTTTTTTTTGTATATCAATGTAGTACTTGCTAGACACGATAACAGATGCATTACTTGTTATTGTGAATTACTATTTACCTTTATACCTGTCGTTTTGTATCATTAAAAAAATATGACATTGATTAATATATGAAATATGTCTGTCATTTAGTTTCCCAGCGTTGAAGACGTATTGTTTGCATCATCTGCTCCGCAAGTCAATAGGAAAAGTAGTCATTACCACACAATTTTCCTCATGAGTAACACTAACAACGTCCATGTTTTTCCCGTTGTTACTATTACTATTACTATGTTTACCTTTTCACCCATCACCCAAGTTTCAGGATAGAGCTTTATGACGTCAATTTAGAAATTGCGATCAAAGTTTTAATGACGGACTAATCACTTTCAGTTGAGTGTTCGGTTGTTTGATTATAATCCTTTTGGGACTTTTCATGGGCTTGGTTTCTATACAAAATAAATAAAATTGAAGTGTCTGTTTGTAATTTCAAAATAACAGCTTTTTACTGAATGTATATGAATACGGTAATTAAAAAAAAATGGATTTTTTATGTCTGTCCGCAGTCTGTTCCGGCTAATCTTCGCAAACGACTTGATCTATTTAGAAGGTTCCTTTTACTGGCTGATAGCTGAAATTGTAACGATAATGATTAGGGTTCCGTGCAAAATAAATAAAACCCTTGAAATCGTTAACAAAATCTAATTAAAATAGTAAAGTAATAATTTTTATATAATTTAACGTAGCAGAAGGTCGCAGGTAACAGCGAGCTTGAGACAAAGTATAATTTACCACCATTATTATTATACTAACCAGTTTCAGCCCAACCGTTTTCACGATCATGCAGTTTTTATGAAAATACTTAGTTATGTAAAATAACTACAAAATAATAAAAAGAAAAACAGATAAATATGTATTTGTTTAGAAGATATGACGTACATACAAATCAAAAGGTAAACAAACACAATGTAAAAACAATACCGTACAATATTAAACAAAATAACAACATGTTGTGGTCGTTGTGTTTACGAAAAAACCTAACCAACTTACTAGGTTTCTGAATAAACTCAGTCATTTTTAAAGTAGGTTTTACCGGTCAAATTATGTCTGATTCCTGCAGTCAACAAAAAATGTTCATGATATTAAACTAAAAACTTACGGTTTTCAGTTTTTTTTTTTCCGTTACATTTACTGTACGACTTTGCTTCTTTCCTAATTTCAAGTCCTCTATGTTTTGATTCCCTTGAAATCACATTTTTTTCTTTTTATTTACTATGGTTAGCTCTTGACTCTAGTCTAGGTCAGAGATGACATAGACAAAGCCGACTATGGTACGAGCTTACCCAGAAGAAGCCTGTTCACCCCAACTTAAAAAACGCGGAATACATAATTGGTACTTTATTTTGATCGCGTTGACTTACAAGTTATTATCACGGCCGAGCCCATCTTAGTAATTCCCATGAGCTCTATAACTAGGTCCCATGGAAACTCCTGAAAGGTCAATAAATGTGTCAATCTTCGTCGTTATTTTTATGTTCAGCTCTTGTTTGCGCAACAGTAGAGGTTGTTTATTGTTGTTAATTATTGTTTATGGTGGACATTGTACACTAATGGATGATGGCCAGTTGATCTTTGCCACCACTTCCTTTTCTATGAATTAAAAATGATTATGACGATGATGATGACGAATTAGCATAGTATGGTCCCTTGGGCCTTGGTCTACATCTGTATGATTAATAATAATATGTTTGTTTTCCGGGTGAATCGATCCGTCACATTATCTCCGGGTGATCTCATCTAGCTAACGGAGGGTACTTGCATAGACACAACCTTGTAGCTAGAATTATCCATCAACAACTTGCTCTGAAATACAGCCTTATCGAATCTGAACTACCGTACTATAGGTATGTGTCCGAGCCATTTCTCGAAAATGGCAATATCACATTGTACTGTAATCAATCCATCATCACTGACAGGACTATTGTAGCCAATAAATCTGATATAGTGGTAGAGGATCGATCAGAGCGGCGCACAATGACTGTTGACATAACGGTTCCGCATGACGAGAACCTCGTGAAAGCCGAGAAAAATGAGCAAATCAAGTATTTTGATATGTCTCGCGGGGTAGTCTATTTGTGGGATGTGAACTCAGCGAACATTGTGCAGATAATCAATTATTCAGCCAATGACTAATTGCCAAGAGCCTCGACCAATACCTGAGGAGGATCTCGTTAGGCAGCTGGATTAATGCCTTGGCTCAGAAAGCGGTACTCCTGGACACGGCTCGTATCGTTAGGAAGTTCCTCTGTATTAGCCTGACCTGTAGCTTGGACCGTGTTCCCGATACCGGTGGGTTTCTATTTATTTTATTTATAAATGTTGTATTATCTCTATGTTTCCATAAAATATTTTAAAAATTGTTAAATTTATGCAAGAAAAATAAATAAAGGAAATAATAATATGTTTACTATGGGTAGGTATGTATTTGCAACTAACTAAACAATTAAAAGACTCATGAATAACGTACACGTGTATACGTTACGGTTAGTAATATAGGTATATGTAGGTAATATTATGGTTCCGTCATTTAGTTATGACTAGCTGTTCGGCGCAACTTCGTTTGCGTCACATTTTCCCCGTTTTCGCAACATTTTTCATTGCTGATCCACTCCTATTGGTCGTAGCGTGATGATATATAGCCTATAGCCTTCCTCGATAAATGGGAAATATAACACTGAAATAATGTTTCAAATCGGACCAGTAGTTTTGGAGCTTATTCAATGCAAACAAACAAACAATCAAATCTTGCCTCTTTATAATATTAGTTTAGATGAGCATTTTCAACAGATAATTTTGTTCAAGTCAACAACTTCTGAAATTATTTTGCTCTCTAAACAGCATGATTTTTTATTCACCGTCCAAATTTAGACATTTTAATCTTTGGCGAAAACCATTGAATACGTGTTTTTTCTTTTAGTATCACTCAATACAAAAATATTGAGATATCATGGTCACCGCCGCGCCGTGCGTAGGTACACGCTGGGTAACTACGCGGGCTGGTCGCCCCCTTTCCATTGAATGTTTGCGCGGCAAGTGTAGTGTTTTTAACGTTTAACTTAGTGTCCAGGCAGAGCGGATAATTTTTTCGAGAAAATGATTTTATATGAAAATATGAAAATTTCACATATCGATTTTTTTTCAAAAATGGAGTTAGTAAATGATACATAATGCCTAGAAAAAATTTGGACGGTGACTAAAAAATCTTGCTGTATAGAAACAACACAAAACATGTTTTATTATATATTACTTTACACAGAACCTTAATATACATAAACAACAGTAAAAATGTGAGACGTTAAGGAGGCAAAGAAATAATCATCAGACGATAAAAGTTTCTGCAACGTTTTTTTTTACATTATTTAAAATTTAACGCAGTTCCATAAAAACCACATGTATGCGCAAGATACATTCGTACATTGTGATTTATTATTCTAACACAAACAGACACGATGATATCATATTATTATGCTCTGTCCTTATTCGAATGTCGTTTAGTGAGTGCAAAGAGACTTTATATTGCGAATTTGCATTTTAAAAGCGTTTAACATTTTGGCACGGAACTTCGTACGTTCATTATGCTTGCACATGTTCGATAAATATTATCTTGTGAGGATGGTTTAGTTCAGGTTATATGATTTTGTACTAGAAATATGTATACCTGGAAGGACAACAGCCACCGTATTCACAAACGCTCGGATTCGATTTCGATTCGGAAAGTCGTATGTCTACCTCGCTCGCTTTTGTAATGCCAAAACATACGACTTATCGACATACGACTTATCGAATCGAAATCGAATCCGACCGTTTGTGAATATCTATTGGATACTATGCTAATTAGTATATAGTAAGTAGCTTTCTCGATGGCATTTTGAGACAAGAGTGGCATTAAAAAATCTGACATTAGGTTAGGTAGGTACTAACCACACGAAAAAGAATAATAAAAAGTACATTTTGACACAAGTGGGGAAATATGGTCATTTCAGCCGAGGTGATGACAAACGACGTTTTTAGGGGTCTGTACCTCGAAAGGAAAAAACGGAACCCTTTTAGAAACACTTTGTTGTCCGTCCGTCTGTCTTCAAGACCCTTTTTCTCAAAAACGCGTTGAGGTGGAATTTATATCAAATACTCTACTGTCTCTTAGAGCTGTGAAAAATCAAACTTCTAAGCCAACGCAATCAAAAGATACAGCCGTTTATGCCGCAAATTTTCGATACTCGCAAGGGAATCAAAACGTACAGTGTACTTCCCGTGAACTCAGAATCTTGAAATTTGGTACGAAGCAACGTCTTATAGGACAGATAAAGGAAAAATTGCGAAAACCGCAAATTTTTAGTTACATCATATAATAAAAATATTTTTAATTATATTTGTACGGAACCCTCGGTGCGCGAGTCCGACTCGCACTTGGTCGGTTTTTTAAATACACTCATAAAGAAATTTAAAATACAACAAATAGTATTCACTATGGAACTATAATATAACCTTTTGCTCTGTCCCCGTGCTTCACCTACGCAGATTGATTTCTTCCCAGTTTAAACACTAGGAAGTGGCGAAGGGTGGGCGTTTTGAAAGGACTGTCTCTTGTAATTTTGACGTTCAAAAAGTGCTGATTATCAGCCTAATTTTAATAAATGACTTTTGTTTTTTTTTTTTTTTGATTGAACGACAAGCAAAGGTTTTAAAGCAGCATAATACTATTAGTTTTATTAACTCAATAAAATTATTAAAAAAAAAACAGATTTTATATTCGCTATTGTAGTATAAATTTAGGTGTAGTTTATTATTAACTTTCAGCCTGCCATACACATTGTATGCTCTTACTATGCATACAGGCTTCCGCTACTAATAATAGTCGCCATAAACCTAAGCTTAATTAGTAAGAAACCCATGTAACTTGAAGTACTCAACATATGCATTACAATATAAGACGAGTCGGCGGTACATTATACCCAAGTCAGTGGTAAAAACCAGTACAAGCTGGCCTCCCATTGTAACGAAACTCTATACCACACTAGGCCAGCTTAAAGTCAACCGGCTCTTGGTCGACAGTACGTGGGTTAGCTTACAGTATAATAAATAAAGATAATTTACATATCATACTACAATTAATAATCACCTCGAGTACCTTTAACGATACCGACATACTGACCTTAAATTATGCTAAAATGCCGGAACAGATTACTAGGCAGGTATTAAAAATACATGAGATTTGCTTGACGCCTGTGCACTAAGCGAGGAATGACGTGGGTTTAGTTAGGTACCTCAGCTTGTCTTGACAAAGGAAGTCAGATGTATCAGACGTTTCTACATTTGGCTAAAAGCTGATCCATTTACAACGTACTTATTGTGGGTCACGCCAAACCAAAATCCAAACTCCACATCGCAGTATCGATAGCAAAAAAAAAAACGAAACAAAAAGAAGGTATTATTTTGTTTGGGCCCGCGCTTCCTCATGTATTTAACTCGCTTTTATTAGGGTCACCTGTAAGTAGCTATGTAAACAAATGTTAAGAGTTAAATTTTACCCACTTCCCGGTTTATGATTGAGTTGAAATTTTGTATACACGTTTAGTTTGGATGACAATGCATGGTTAGCTAAGGGACGTCATTCTAAATCTAATATGGTGCATTAGTTATTTTCATGCTTTCCCATGATATGGGTATCACGTGAAAGAGTTTGCTGAGAAGGAGACGAGTTTATTTTTTAACTTATAAGTATATTATTTTAATATTAAGTAGGTACCCATATTATGTGCCATCCTGCCGTATAGTAGCAGCTGTCTTTACTACATTTTATACTTTCTTTCCAGTACGCAACCTTCGATTGGGACGAAAAAACGCAAGGATTAATTCTAAGCGGTTTCTACTACGGATATGCAGCGACTCAAGTACCGGGGGGGTACTTAGCTGAAAAATTCGGAGGAAAATGGACTCTTGGCGTAGGGCTGCTAAGTACGGCACTATTCACCTTCTTAACGCCAGTCGTGATCAGGGCTGGTGGGGCAACATGGTTGTTTATATTGCGAATTCTGCAAGGAATGGGAGAGGTGAGTGTAATATTCTACGTAAAGAGGAAAGAGGCATATTTTAGGCACGGTCGTTCAATTGTTGGTCACATACATGGCTTTTCAGATTTCAGTCAAAACTCTCCAGATCTAGGGCATGCCCATCATGACAAAAAATATAGTTATTTATGGTTTCAAAGTAGGTATGATAGTATAAGGAAAAATATTAACTGTTGATCGATGAGCTCCGAAAAAAATACTCCTCTCGACCTATAAATTGTTTACAGATAAACGATGGCTTCTTCCAAGTCTTAAGATTTATATTGGATGGTGTTTATTAAATTCTTAAAGACGCTAGGTTAAGTACACTCACTAACTTTAGTCACCGGGAATCCGCGTAGCGATTACAAAATCCTAATTTTTTTGACAACTTCCGATTTTGATAGCCGATTTGTCGCTGGCAATATCAAAATTTGTGTAAACGTGAGATTTAACTTTCAGCGACTTGCCAGCAACTGGTACGCACGCTGACGAATCAAGCTTTACAAATCCAGTATATACAGATCTCTCATTGTACAAGAAATCTGTACAAAGCGAGGCTATGTTATACTGGAAATTTATAGCTTGATCTGCCCCGTGTGTACCTAGCATTAGAACACGAGTACGTAGAATCGAGTCAATTCATGTCTATCAATGCCTTGCGAACAAATTATTTTAACTCATCATCTGCCTAGCCTTTTCCCAAACTATCTTGGGGTCGGCTTCCAGTCTAACCGGATGCAGCTGAGTACCAGTATTTTACATGAAGCGACTGCCTATCTGACCTCCACAACCCAGTAACTGGGTAATACGATACCCCTTGGTAAGACTGGATGTCAGACTTTTAGCTTCTGACTACTCGTAACGACTGTCAAATATCTACAAATGACAGCCGGGACCAACGGCTTAACGTGCTTTCCGAGGCACGGAGGAAACTCGATATGTAATTATGGTCACCCATCCACAGACCAACCTCGGCAAGCACGGCTTAACCTTAAAGATCGACCTGGGCGGCTGTTATTATTTAGCCACGAGCTCTATTCCTGTACTTTTCCTATCAAGCCAAAAATGGGTCATGGTCGTTATACTTTTATTATTCTCGGCTACAAGTTATCAGGAATGGCGCGCGAACAAAATATGCTAATTATTTTTTCAAGATGAAACACAACAGCAATTTGTTTTCAAACCGTAAAAATATCCCTTGACCTACTTTCTCGACGTTATTGTTTTCACTGTAATTAAGCTTTTAACATTTATTTTTTGTCCGGAACAATAACGTCGAGAGTCATCTTGAGATATTCTTACAACAAAAATAGACAAAAAATCTGAAAACTAAAAGTAGTTTCGGCATAACAATCATTAAAAATATTCATAAATTATACGCTCTCTTCGATTTCAGGTATGTATAGATGCGTGAAGAACTAGTCATCTTCAAGATCACTTTATGCTATAAGTTACGTCATAACCAAATAATATGTAAAAAGTAAGATAGCGATTCCTCGCAACGCCAGACTACATACCTACCCATCTACTCTACAAGGGTAGACTAACTTTTATCTATAAATACGCCACTCTACTACTTGGATGTAGTCAATAATAGGAGTAGGTCCCTAATGGAAAATCTCAGTTTTCCAATGCAACCGTGCATGAATGAAATCGATTCAGAAGCGTCATGGGTGAGGAGTTTCATACAACCTTGTATGCACTGGCCTTAGGCACTGGTATGTACATTATGTACAGGCTGATCGATTAACAGCGTTCCAAACATTTTTTAAAAGCTTCTAACCGAATGCTATCCGAAACACAAAGAAAAGTAATAATAGTGTTCGATAAAATTCTTTCCTGATCCGTTCTAGCCCCAAAAAGTTAAATTAAATGTATGTTAATTAAATACTTTAAAGTTGGTTTAAAAACTTTTATGGGCTTGCCAAAACCACCAAAAATTATGTATGTATATTAGACTCGTATTTTGCATGGAGATAAAGTGCCAGGTCAGTCTAGAATAGCGCCTGTTGCTTTAACTTTAGCAATTTATAGGGAAACGCTGATTTTAATGAAAATAAAAGTATAGGTACACAGGATCTTTCTACTGTTTGCTTTGTAACAATCTCCTTGCGCAATGGGCACAGGAATCGTTTTTGGTAGGTTAGTACCAACTGAGTTTTGTAAAGCAGTTGGTGGTATCCTAAGTGTGGGACCTACTATCTACCTACCTACAAACCTGTCCAGAGTGTATCTAAACTGCTACTACAATTATTCTCAAGTAAATACAGTAGAAGTAGAACTAGCAGTTCAAAAGAGATAAAAACCATTTAAATAAATACTAAAACTGCAATAATACTGCACTGCAATAGAGCAGAGTTCTGTGTGTTTTAGCTCTGGTCGACTTTTCTAGCTTTAATTAAACATTTGCCTGCCTCTCTCCTTTGTCTTTCATGGAATAGGATTTCAAAAGAAAAACAAGAGCATGTCGGTCACTAGCTGTATTAATGTGCTAACAAAGGAAGATTCTACAGTTTTTAGAAGGCATGAGGTACATTAATACGGTATTAATTCGGTGCTGGTTTTGGATAACTGAGAGCTTTGAACAAAGAGATGAACGCAGGAAAAAATAAAGTGATACTTAATGTTTTTATATGGAAGATTCCCACTGAAGCTTGAATTTAGTATAATTTCACTTTTTTGCTATTTTTGTCAAAGTTAACGCTTGACTAGGCGTTTTTTTTTTTGGAATGGCGTCTCGCAGTTCAACCTAGGAGGTTGTCGTCTGCTTAACCGGACTATCCTGTGGGTGCCTTAAGTAAGGCCTCCAGCCAGGGCATAAAAACTTACAAACTAAGCGACCACACGCTGAGGGCACCCCCTGTGGGGTACGAGCCTCGGCTCAGGGCGTCGCTGGGGGAGGACTGCATGGGGACAGGCTGGATTTGAATGATATCATTATTTAGGGGCTGATTTAAAACTACTGGCACAGCATCGCGGGCTGGCTCGAGCGAGGGTCGGGGAGGAAGCGAGGGTTGGGGAGGCTTGACTCGGCGTAGTTCAGTTTTCGTTTTATACGTGCAATGGTGAGCACTAATGAAATAACTCCCTTCCCCACTCTTAAGCAAAACCGTGTATGCTCTTGTTTTGTTTTTTCTGTATTTTACCATCTTTTTATGGAAATTAATATAACTCTGGCTTGCCTTTTCCCGACTATGGGATGATGAAATGTAATAGGTCGGCTTCCAGTCTATCAGGATACAGCTGAAAACTCGTATTTTACATGGAGGGAGTGCCTATCTTACCTCTCGATGATCACGATGAAACATTATTCTATTCCATTATATTCCCGTTCCAAACTGAAAAACTTGTTTTTTAAAAAAAGTAAGTTTTTCAGTTTCTTGGTAATCTAGTCATGCTTGCATGTATTAAAACATTATGTTTCTTCGACAGGGTCCCACGATGCCTGCCCTCATGATAATGTTAGCGAGGTGGGTGCCTCCCCATGAGCGGTCGTTCCAAGGAGCGCTCGTGTTTGGAGGATCCCAAATAGGCAATATCTTTGGCTCCTTCATGTCAGGAGTGTTGCTGGCTGACGGCAGAGACTGGTCATATGTGTTTTACTTCTTTGGAGGATTCGGCATTTTGTGGTTCTTGCTATGGGTAAGTAAATTTTCTCTATGTATTTTATGTGACTATGCTGACTTGGTTTACGAGGGATAATTGAATTTCTTAAGAAAACTAAAGGAGGGTATAAAGCTAAAGACTAAGTGGCTATAGTTAACTAATACGGCACGGTTGGCGCAGTGGCTTAGCGATTGACTGCTGCGCTGCGTGTCGCGGGTTCGATCCCCGCACAAATATTTGTATTGCCTACAGATCCGAGTGTTCCGGGTCTGGCGGTTTGTGTATGTGAGTTTAAATGTTTGTACACAACAACACGCACACACGATACAGGATAAATTCCAAAGGGGGGCAAAGTTAAAAAAAAAAACATTTGTTACAAAAATGCTGCTAAAACACAGCAGCATTTCTGTTGTGTGTTATGTAGGTGTTTGTGTCCAAATAATATCCACCCAGCACTCTCAGCGGACTTTCATAATTATATTGAAACTGTGACTGCGTCGTTGTTCGAGAATGGCATGATAAGTAACGTTGAGCATGAGGTCCTGGGTTCGAAACCCGGGTCGGGCAATGTGTCATTCGTTTTTGCCGTCGGAAATCTCTTAGTAGCCATGGAAACTTGATTTGTGCCCGTATGATGGCAATGGGCTCGATCCCATAACTGGTGAAATGTGGGTGTACTCTTAGTTACACCTGTGCCTTACCTTTCGGAGATTACAGGCGTGATGTTATGGGTTATGTGAATTGTTACCAAAACGTTACGGTACGTTACGTTATGTTAGAGAAAGGTACATCTTCAAATTGACTGTACAGTTTAGAAACGTAAACAGCAAAAAAAAACGATTAAAAAACGGTATCAAAACATCCAATTACCAACATAAGCCTAAACAAACTGCTTCCAAAAGCAAATTAATCATCTTCCCCGGAGTGGCTAACCCCATAAATAAAATAAGGAAGACTTTGATAAAAAGGCACAAAAGCCGTGAATAAAATTAGTGGGCACGTAATCGGTACCGATAACGGCAAATTGCCGCCATGTATTTAAAGTCTGTTCCGAGATTATGTGACGAAAATGTAAACGTGAAAAAAATATACCTAGTGAAAACAACTCAAATACTTTTTTTTTAATTGAGTTTATAAATGTTTTTCATTTGACCATTCAGTTTACCTATACTTTTAAAATAATAATTTTTGTTGATCATTATTCAGTCACGATTTAATAATGCTCTTCAAACAATAATTTTATTTTAGCTGTGGACGCTTATAATTAGCCATTTAGTAATATAGTATTGTTGTTATTATAATTTTATTGGCCTGTAAGCTTTCCTAAAATTTAAAAAAAAACTTCGAAATACAGATGAATGTACATTGTGTACTAACATTTTAATTTTCAATGATACGAGAATTAGTAAGAATTAATTTAGGGGTAAAGTTACACAAGTCGTACGTAATCTAACCTGCTGGCTTACCATGACCTCTTAAAGCAGTATTGTTGTATTACGGAGCTATACAGGATGTCTAGCGCTATCTCTTTCACACACTGGAAAAGGAGTAAAACAATAATGTTTTCAGACGTCATGGTAGGCCACGAACAGAGTTTGTTTACACTTTCATCAAATACTTTTAGAACAGAGTATACGTGCAGAAATTGATGGCCAACTTTACGGCCGTTTTATGAACACTTGTCGGATAATAACGTAGATTAGTGTTGAGTGATTGGTGTTGACTGATGCTGGCTTGAAATTGGCGTTTATCGTTTGTTTTGATTTCTGGATAGTGCTTTTATTCCTATATATTCTAATGTACATCATTTGAATATTTTAATACATTTTATTGTATTATGATTTGATGACAAGGGGGATAAGTAAAGTAAACAGCTATGTTTTCTGGCTTATTTTTTTTGTCTTCCAAACCAAATGGGATATCTAGGTATAGCTGATGCTTTTTGTGTCAATTTGCTATGAATTAGGTCCCATCAGTAGCGTCTATCAGTTCATACTTACAGTCAACATGACATAGCTGATCCTTACAAAATCACATTCAATTTGTCAAAACCCCAATAAGATACCGACGCACTGTATAGAACTCCCTTTACGCAATAAGTGAGTTTCGTAAAGGCAGCATAAAAGCCCAATCCTACTTCCTATCCTGCTATAATATTATAAATGCAAATGTTTGTGAGGATGTATGGATATCTGGATATTTGTTACTCTTTCATGCAAAAACTATTGAATGAATCTGGATGAAATTTGGCAAAGGGATAGATAATAATCTGGAATAGCGAATAGGATGTTTTTTTATCCCGGTAGTACGATCTCGTGGGACAATTATCGAACAAAACGCAGGCAAAGCCGGCGCCATAAACCAGTATTTATTAAAATCCTTTTTTTCTTTTTCAGAGTATGTTCTGCTTCAGCACACCAAACAGCCACCCCTACATATCTAAGAAGGAGCTCACATACTTAAACAACAACGTGACTACTTCTGAGAGTATTAACAATAAAGACCCGGTACCCTGGAAGGCGTTGTTGCGGTCAGCACCAGTGTGGGCGCTTGTTTGGGCTGCGGTAAGTCATCATTATCATTGGAAGCTAGGATAGCTTGTATTTCGGTAACGTGATAGTTTAGTTTGGAAGATTTTTATCTCTTAGAAAAGCCTATTTTTATTGATACCAGCTGTACAGGGAGGCGGAATATCGATGTACAAATGCTTGTCACGTATTCAGTACATCATAACGAACCCCCCACATAGAAATTACTCATCCGATTTTTAAATCTCCTGTTCCTACAGAAGTGCAATAATTACACGGTCAAATGTTTAGAAAAGCTGTTTAAAAAAATAATTATGAACATTTTCTGTGGTCTAAATATGTGGGAAGCGTTTGTGCGTCCATGTCCCTTCCATCCTCTATATCAATACAGATTTTACGCGTTGCCGCTATAAAAATGGCGGAAGTTAGGCAGACTCGTTTCATACAAAAATCTTCCAAGTTTTTAAAGCTTGTAAAGTTGGCAATTCTCGTATTGTTATGATCGGAAAGATTCTACATGCTCAGAGTTTTTTTCCGCATCTATAACTGTCATTCGAGATGTCTTCTGGCAACACATTTTTATCTAGGTATATTACGTAATATAATAATCATAACAGCCGCAGTAAAGTATACTTATCTGTTTATTCAGTTATGTTGAAGTTTTTGATTTCGATAATTCTTTCAGTTATTTTAATAATTATAGATACGGTCAATTACAATGCTATCAAACCTTTTACAAACAAAGCATCGACTTAGCCTTAGCCATAATAGTATCTAGTTAATTAATTTGTATCGGAACCTATACATCATCATCATCATCATTTCAGCCGAAAGACGTCCACTGCTAGACATAGGCCTCCTCCAACGCCAAATTGACATAAGGGGGGTTCTGCCATAATCGCTACGCTTGGCAGGCGGGTTGGCGATCGCAGTACGGTTGTTACAAAAGCACAGAGAACGCTGCTACCCGTTCTCTGGCAAGTCCCTTAGTCGCCTCTTACGACACCCACGGGAAGATATGGGATGGTGCTATTCTTTACGTCCGACACCATACCATTGATTCGGAAAAAAACCTATACATACAATTAATATTGTAAATCAAAACATAATTTTATGAATCGATTTTTCTAACCGCTGTCTAAGAATCTATAATTTAAATTAAATTTTAAAATTGAATTTATAATTATTTTTATCCAGTGACATAAATTAATTGAGGCTATTATAAAATTAGAATAAAAGCAATGACGAATGCGCGAAGTAAGTCACAATTAAGTACGTACTCGTAAGAAACGATAATAGACCACAAATACGTAGTAGTCTGTTAGTCACATGTTTTTTATTATAAAACACCGAAGGCGAATCTGCAGCCTACTTGCGTACCTAACATCATCTTCCTGCGCTTGTCAACTTCTAACTTGGGGTCGGCGCACCCCATTTTTTTTCTTCTATTATCCCCAGTCAACTGTCACGCAATCATTTTCAGCTTTTTCTTTCATATCATTTCAAGATACAAGATATTTATTTTGTTAAAACATGAGTATACACACATAAATACAAGATGTTAAATAATGTTCAATTGAGGCACTGTCATGTTTTGCCTTAATGGCGTACAAAATATAATTGATTAAGTCTAGATCATCACAATGCTATACACAACCAATCCACTGTTTCCTTGGTCTTCTTCTCCCTCTCTATCCAACAACATTTTATATTTATCACTCTTTCAGTCACATACGATTCGTCCTTCCTCATCAGATGTCCATACCAAGACCGTTGATTCCCTTTCTTTCTGTAATCTACTATATAAAAATAAGTCGGGTTTTCCTTCCTGACGCTATAACTCCAGAATGCACGAACAGATTTCCACGGTTTTGCATTCGTTGGAAAGGTCTCGGGCTCCGTGAGGTTTATAGCAAAGAAAATTCAGGAAAAAGGTAGGGTAGATAGGGAAGGCAGGGTAGGTAGGTCGGTAGGTAGGTAGGGTAGGATAGGTAGTAAAAAGGGCATTGCAACGCATGCCGGGTACAGCTAGTAGGGTATAATACTGGGTAGAGAAAACGAAATTCTATTTTGTCCGTCGGACAGGTAATACAAAAATATTAGTCATTTATTTTTTGTTTTATCAAAATATCAAAAAATTACTTAGTAAATACTCATTAAAGTTGGAGAGTGGGGGCTCACTACGTCACAAGTAAGTATAAAAGTTACGTACAAGTTAGTGACGTCATGCGCCATTTCAACTCAATATATCTCCGTAATTTTATGACCACGTGAAAAAAGAAAAAACACGTGTCCAATACTTTTAAATAATCTACCCGACAGGTAAACAAAAAAAAATAGTTATCATCCCCTATTGGCGCAACTTTCAAACTTCCTAGTACTAATTCCTTACCTCCTTCCTATCTTCATTCTTATGACACCACAAATTCACCTTAACATTCTCATCTTTGGACATGTAATCTTTTCTTTTGCGTACACGCTCTCAATTTATGTCAGTCTTCATTTATCCAATTATTCAACTTGACCTTATTCATTGAGGTGTGCCTAAACATGTTCAGCACCTTTTTTATCGTTGATTGCAGCAGACGGAATTTTAAACAAAATATAAATTTTCTTCAAAATTAACGTGCATACGAGTTCCTATTGCAGCCTATGCATACATTAAAGTAAAAAGAATGAGTTTTGGTAACTTTTTTGACCTATTTATCCAGCTTATGCGTATCATTATCATCATCATCATTTCAGCGGAAAGACGTCCAATGCTGGACGTAGGCCTCCCCCAAGAAGGGGGGGTTTTGCCATAATCGCCACGCTTGGCAGGCGGGTTGGCGATCGCAGTACGGTTGTTACAAAAGCACAGAGAACGCTGCTGCCCATTCTCTGCTAAGTCCCTTAGTCGCCTCTTACGACACCCACGGGAAGACATGGTGCTATGCTTTACGTCCGACACCATACAGAGCTTATGCGTATAAAGTAACATTAAAATCGGTTCAGTCATTTCGAAAAATAAGGACTTGAAAGTATGTGTGAAATACCGTAAGGCGTAAACGCTTATAAGGGAAAAAAATAAAGACACGCGCAGGGTAGCGAAAAATACTATTTAAAATTAAAATTAAGGTTCAAATCCGAGGGTGACGCATCCCGACCGCCAATAAAAACCGCAGTTTCATTACTAGTTTTGAAGCAACTCTGTGGAAATGCTTCAGTAGGATGGATCATATATCACCATAAATAGCAGCGGACGGGAGACCGTCGATATCCATATGAACCGTTAAGAGGGAACAGGGCCTGTGAAGCCTGTTTCTTATATATTTAGTTATAAAAATTCAGACAAGATGTAAAAGTCCCTTATAATTTTCTTTATAGTCTATTGAAGAAGATTGTACCTACCCGCACCCCGCGTCCTAACCAAAGCGATGGGTCGTGCGAATACGCAATCGTCAAATTCATAATTATATCACTCATTTGTTCGGAAAACCGAAAGCCGAACTCTGCCGGTTCGACTACACGTACGAGTTCACCGAACAAAATTAATGCGTCGTGCGCTTGCACGCGCGGTGGTTGCATGATCAATTTCAACAATCACATGACATGAGAGATTTAATTTTACTTAATAACAAAACAACAATGCTTGACCGCATTTCAGAAACATACCATCATTAAAAGTTACAATACAATAGTACTTACGTAACTATGTTTGGTCGACTAACCACAAGGTTGGCGTACTTATACTAGGTATATGATTCATTATTATCTACCCAACTGACCTTTGAAACCTCATGGTTTAACAAAGTTAACCACAGGATCGAATAGATTAAACTGGACTGAAGAGAGAATGAAAGGAAACAGACACACCAGCCCCGTATTCACAAAAGCTTCGAATCGATTTAAATTCGACAAGTCGTGTGTCTATTTTGTTTTGGCATAACTTTAGGGTGTTACCACACCAATCGATCGATGATCGATTACATAAGAGAGCAGACATGCATAAGAGAGCGAGATAGACATACGACTTTTCGAATCGAGCTTAACTTACCTTCACTAAACTAAACTTGCTTAGCCATTAACTGCTAGGCAAGTTTTCTTGCCTATGAAAGAGTCACACAAGTTCCTTAAAGAATGAAGAAAAAATAATCTGGTTACGACTTACTCGAGCTTAACCACAACAGCTGTGGAATTGACTCAGTTGACGCCATTATTCTACATTTACACAAAGTAGTATTTAATACCTAGAACTATAAAATCTTTATAGATACTAATCTCAATACGATGGCAAGTATCGTTGAGATCACTGCCAGACCCATTAGTTTGATTCATTTACCTACAAACATAATTTAAAAACCAAATCGTATGTGAAATAATATTTATACGTTGTCAAACCATGAAAAAAAATATCGGATAAATACATACACGAATATTTTTTTAGAATTACTGAAGACATAAAAAAATCTGCATTCGTTTAGGCATTTATCCCACCGCCAACGAGGGAGCGACTGGCTATCCTCTTTTTTAACCTGACTGAGGAGGCTAATGTGCTTTTGCTCAGAGAACGTACAAATGATTATATAAGCCAGCTGTCAGTGAAGGAGATAAATAGAGGTTGATTACTGAACGTTCACACCGCCGAAGACGACTCTTTCAAACAAATACCTACCCCATTTTAGTTACTAGCTCTAACCACCACTACTCGCTAACCACCGATGTTGGGGCAGGTGCCTTATGCAATAAGGGTCCATCATGGAAAGCATCAGAAAGTGAAACGGAGACACGCTGTGTCGACGTACATTTAACATGTAGTTGGTCTCGGTACGAATGAATATTAAAAAGGGTTTCAATGCAACGGCGCAAAGGCCCTTGCGAATCGTCACGTACCACCTACGTGACGATTTGCAAAGGCCTCCTACGGAAGGGAAGATTGCATTAGTTCCAGACGACGGACAAAAATCGCTAACGATACGCCACAATGACGCCATCCGCCAGAACCGCTCCGTCATGTAGATTACTCAGCGATCGTACAACGCAATCGCTATGAGGCCGTCACCCGTGGACACAGTCCCTAACCCCTTGGCCACGCTACAAGCACAAACGAAAGCAACTGTAGAGAAACGAATGAAAGAAGTTGTTTAGTTAGAGCATGGCACGAGTCGACGAACGAACGAACGACACAGTTGGCGCAGTGGCTGAGCGATTGGCTGTGACGCTGCGTGTCGCGGTTTGATTCCCGCACGGAACAAATATTTGTATGACCTACAGGTAGTTGTTCTGGATCTGGCTGTATGTGTATGTGAGATTAATTGTTTGTAAGCGCATCCAAGAACATGAGACATTCCAAGTGCGGAAATTCCAAAAAAAGACGGAACTCAAGCGAAGAAAACACAGCGCGAAACGTCGCTACGTCCGAGGCTGGGAACAGAGCCTTAGGTCGAAGCCACACAGTAGGAGCTCCTAATACGATCGGAGCTACGCTACAGCACGCACTGAAGCTACATGACTCATATGTTCGTTCGAGCTAAGCTACTCACCAAGCGTGGCCGCAAAATACCCTCCTCCCATCGCCAACCCGCTCCTGCCTGTGTGGCATCAGCCTAAGGAATACTTTCTGTTCTAACAACTAACCAATTTAAGTAAATCCTTTCCTGACACTTATTGGATATCGGAATGCCGAGGCTAATATTGCAATTCCCTCGATACGAATTTATTGACGGCATCAGTCTCAAAAAAGACAAAATTCAACATTGAATTTTGGGCACTGGAGAACCCTTCTACTGTAAAGTGTGTAGTGATTATTATTACTACCTAAGCATAACCAGCATATAACGTACCTACTGATCAAACACAGGTTCAGTGCGGGTTGATAAATTTAACATAATATATTCGAATTTTAAAAAAGAGTTCAGTTTACATACTAAAACAAATACACACGGGAAAGTAACTCAATTTGTTTGTTATCTTTCACGATTAAACGGTTGATCGGATCGTTATGAAATTTCGTAAGGAGACAGATTATATCCTGAGGAAAGACATAGGCTATTGTTTTTTTTCTCACACATACACGTCAATATTTCCAAGCGAACGAAGTCACGGGAAACAGCTAGTTTGAAATAAATACTACAAGCTTTTGGATTGTACGAGAATTTATACTTAGGTATACTTGTTGAATGTTGTTGTGACAATTCCTTTATAGTTGGCTTAACGAGCCAGGCAGGGCGACTAATGGAGCAAACGGAACAAATGGTTTATGTGCTTAGGGAAACGATGTCGGATGTGTTGTTATATACTTAGGAGCAAGATGACTTATGTTTACAGTCTATAGAATAAAGACATAGAACGTCTTTAACGTACACAATGAGTAAAATTAGATGATTTTTCTGAATGTTACAAACGTAAGTTCGGTGACTGTTTAGTACAGTGGGCATCAGAAGTCGGTTGACACTTATCAATATTACACCAAGTTTTGTGCTGATCAGCGTGATCTGGTGTAATATTGTTATGCTTTGTGTAACCATTGATGAAAGTATTGTTATGTCTTTTACTCCAGTCTGTTAAGATGGATCGTTCTAAAACTTATACGTCTTATAATTTTGGATATATATAGATATACTTTCGTTGCTGACTGTACTTAATCCTAGGCCGGGCGATACCGTTACGATGCTGATTAGATTCTGTTTTAGTATTAAGTTCCATAGAAAGTATGCTAAGACTGAGGATTTAAGATATGGTCAAGTTCCGTTTTCGTAGAACGTGATTTGCAAGTACAAAAAAAGGCGATCGGTACAATCATCATGTTACTTGCTCCTGTCATCATCCCAAATAATATATAAGGTCAGCGTAGCATGTCTTCCAAACCATTCCATACATACCTAGCAACCGTCATATCAGTATTCCTCGCTTTTCCAGGGCATTGCCTTCCCCATACTAATGTTAATATTACTTCCAACAATATAAATATCTGGGGGCATACCTAGTTTAGACAAGCGAATGGGGGCAAGCATTTATATGAGGAAAATCAAATGAATAAATAATGATGAGCGTCTTAATTTGATGGAACATTTAGATGAATATTATACGCTTCTTGGGAGCGTATTAGCGTGTTGAGCTGTTAATGCGTTGCCAAGGAGTTATTGATCGTCTCTTGTGTACGACTACGTAATTTGGGAGGTCATTATTATTGGTATTTAACAGATGTTGGTATAGGATACGATCTTCCGGACATTTTACATTATAAATTTAAGAAAGCGGCGGGTATGTTCTGAACTCCACTATTATTACAACTTTTAACTTTGTGCCTACCGTATCCTACGAATAAATGTCTTTGTCTTAGTAAAGTAATGAAATATTTATGCTTGCAACTGATACAATAAAACAAGAACTTAAGCAAGAATATGGAGTATTAACGCCTGGCGATTTCATTGCTCCTAGAATATCGGTTTTGTCTTGATATTAATTATATTCTATAGATCAAATCCGTAATTCAGTCGCAAAAAAAACAGCCCAAGTCTAGTCCGATTTATGCACCTTTTTAACGAGTGATTAAGATTGATGTTATGCTTACAGGTTGGCCACGACTGGGGTTACTATACAATGGTGACAGATCTTCCTAAGTATTCTCACGACGTTCTCAAATTCAACATCGCAACCACAGGCACACTCACCGCTTTGCCTTACATTGCCATGTGGGTGTCCTCCTTCCTCTTCGGTTTGGTTTGCGATATTTGTATCAAGAAGGGATGGCACACCATCAAGACTGGAAGAATTATTCACACAACTATTGGTATGTGGCTTTAAACCCGCTTTCTAAATTGAGAACTTGAACTCACAACATAACTTGAACTTGAACTCAGAACATAGCACAACTTAAGGTTATTACTTCAGTGTCAAAGTTTTGCATAACAATTTTCAGATTTCAGAGAAATCTTCCTATATTCTTGTGTAGTAGGGATTCGCAAGTTTTCCACTTCAATTCTTAATGTGAATGTGACACTTCTTCATTTCAAATTGAAGTGCTATAACGGTTGGAATACCAGAGCCTACGCAGACGGATTAGTCCATCTAGTTATACAATATAACAGATTAGACAAAAAATGTCTTATTTGTTATACTGCCCCGTCTAGACCGCTACAAGATCTTTTTGTTTTGATTATGTCGCTACAGACAACACAAGAACAGCTTTTTTACACTAAAAAATTAGTAAAAAGTGTTGCTCATTTATACAGTCCATCAACCTTTGTAATAAATCTCGTAAAATTAAGACCTATTACGCAAGAAAGGGCATAAATATTTTTGATTGACTTAACTTCTATAAACATTAAAAGCACCACTTCACCTAAGTGTTTATCCTTACACCGTCGCACAATACGAGTAGCTGTTTAACTTTAAAGCAAGACAGAGATGTGAACATTAATAGCCTGTCCAAATTCAAAAAATGTAAATTATTCGGTGCTTTGTACTCGTAATTGACGTTCATAGAGACAAGGAAAGTAACTCCCAAAAAAAAACTGTTGAAAGTAATTTTAGACTTAAAAAACTAATCTGTCACCTTTAAATTACAGCTGCCACCGGTCCTGCCATTTGTATAATCCTGGCATCCTACGCCGGTTGTGATAGAACTGCTGCGATGGTCTACTTCGTTCTCTCTATGGCCCTCATGGGAGGTTTCTACAGCGGCATGAAGGTACGTTACTAACTTCAGTGACACGTCAAAGTAATTGCGACGTTTTGAGAATTAATTATTCGCTTGTAGGTCACATGGGCAACCCATTTGTTTAAGCTAGGTATTCAATTATGTTATTTTGCAAATATCACTTTCTTCTTAGCGTGTTGATGGCAATCCAGATTGTGTCGGCCCAGAACTGAGCCACCAGTTTGGCGCCCTCTATAGCGTCCATCAGTTCCTGATGAACAAACAGCAGGAACGCAGGACACGATATTAAGTGCTGCATCGTTTGTGGAACAGCACCACATCATTTACATTCCAAGGCAGAGTCATTAATGAATCTCCAACTGAGCAGGTTTTCCTTGCTCATGTCTAGGTGCTAGACTTTCAGCAGTTGAAACGAATGAGTTAGGTAAGGATGCACTCCTCGCCACAGCGTTAGTCTCTCCGTAGACCACTCGCCAGTGAGTTAAAATATTTTATGTCCACTACTTTGCCCGCGCGGCGTTTGGTTATGGTCCCACGGAATCTTACCTACCACCGGGATAAAATATATCCTTAATCTAGATGTCAAATTTCATACAAATCCGTAATAGTAGTAAAAAGTAAGATTGCTTGTTGAAAGAATAGAAAGAGATGTGTAAGGCAGTTACAGACAAACAAAAACAAACGAGCTCGAGATTTAAAAAAAAACTAGAACTAGATCCTTTAAAAACCCTATTCAACGCTTACATCGAAATGATAAAATCTCTTAAATGAGTTAGGTAACAATTAACACCGTGCCCAAAATAGTTTTGATTTCAACATTTTCCATAGTCCAGAAAGCATATCTTAGGTTATTCCCAAGGGGCCTTATATTTTATCCTAGAGGCCTCCGACCACCTCTTTAAGCAGTAATTATCACAGACGGTTACCACGTATTCATGATGTTCATCATTCCCCATTCTGAAAAGAAATCTGCTGTCATCATCTGCCTAGCCTTTTCCAAAACTATCTCGGTCGGCTTCCAGTCTAACCGGATGCAGCTGAGTACCAGTATTTTACATGCAATACAGCGACTGCCTATCTGACCGCCACAACCCAGTAACTGGGTTATACGATACCCCTTGGTAAGACTGGATGTCAGACTTTTGGCTTCTGACTTCTCTAAACGACTGTCAAACATATACAAATGACAGCCGGGACCAACGGCTTAACTTGCTTTCCGAGGCACGGAAGTGGCCCTTTAATATAACTAGACTAAAATACCTTGGAATGCATAACTTACATTTGACCTATAATTGCAAAACCTCTTAACACAGAACACACACACACAGAAGTGAAAACATGTGAGTCCTTATGATGTTTTTTTTTTAAACTCATGCGTTGTATTTTTGAAATCCAAGCGGACGAAGTCGCAGGCGAAGTGCTAGTTACTAATATATAAAAAAAAAAACATCCCAAATACTATTTAACATTAATTTATAATACTGGGACCAACAGCTTAAAATGCTTTCCGAGGCACGGAGGAATCTCGGTCTGTGTAATTATGGTCACCCATCCACGGACCAACCTCGGCAAGCACGGCTGAACCTTATAAGATCGACCCGTGCGCTGTTATTATTTAGCCACGAACTCCTCCAAAAAAATCTGCTGTGTCCTACAAAAAGCCAATGCCTACATTCACGTCTCTGGCCTCAGAATGATGTACTTAATCCCCCGTTTGTGCGTCGATGTCCCTTGCCCTGTATAAATACATCTCTATAAGAGGATAATCTATAATAATAGGTGGTGTGTGCAGTCCCAAGAGTCATAATACTTCGACCCCCAGAAAGGTTTTTGTGGTTTTCACAGACTCGTATAACTGCAATTTCAGCAGTAAGCCATAATTCAGCATTTATATAGAGATAATAAGTTGTGTTTCTTTATTTACACAGTTGTGTTGTTTGAGAAAAGGGGCCTCTTTCTGGGTCGTCCCGGGTTTCTTCCGGAGATGTTATTGTTGTTAGGGAGCGTAAATATTAATTAACGAACGTGTACTTCTCATTAATCCTTCCAACGGATAATTATGGGAGAAAATAATATTCATTTCTACCAAAACTTGGGAGATCAATAAATGTTGGCAATAATGTTTTGCTTTAGCGCTAAAATTAAGACAAAAGAAGCTACAATTAATAAAATAAAAAAATTGAGAATGCCAACCTCATAAATATGTATACATGTGATACACCTTGATGTAGCACTAAGTTTATGTCAATAGTTTGACAGGCCTCAGATTAGTCTTAACTCTACTGACTTTTACTTGCCGATCTAAAACTAAACTTGCCTATCTGGAACTAAATAGATTTGAATGAATAATTTAATGGAATTGATATAATTTGTATTTAATTTTTAATAATTTTGTATTTATATGGAAATAATTTAATTAATTGTTTACCCACTGAAGACAGCCATCACATTAGGCTCTGAATTCTGTAAAATTGGCTGTCTACCACAGTCATGTACCACCATTATCCTGTTATTCTTTTGTTTAGATGTGGATATTGGTGTGGGTTACATGCTTAATGACTGTAGCTTTTAAGATTTTTTTGTTTTCTGTAGCATGTAACTGTTTTATGTCCCTAATAAATAAATAAAACACTACTAATACTAGGTATATGCCAGCTTCTGCCTGCGGCTTCACCCGCGTGTATTTCGAAAATTATACCTCGGTAACCCACCTACCAGAATAAAAATAATCCTATGTCCTACTCCAGGGCATGGCTTATTTTTTGCTTCACTCAAATTCGTTCTGCCGTTAAGACTTTTTGATACTACTTGACTCTTGGACTGGACTACTTAGAATGAAACTATTTTAATTTTGTAAAATGTACGCTGCCGAGCTACAGATACAAAGCGATGTTTAATTTTTTTATTTAATTTTTGCTCACCGGATATGACAATTACTTTCGATTAATAAAATTAAAAATTATAAAGTTATCTGTTTATCTGTATACGAGTATAATAAGTAAGAAACTGACTGATCGATCAACGCACACGCACTGGAACTGCTGGGTGTAGCATGAAATTTTGCGCAAATGTGTTCAAATTTCCTTAAATGACGTAATTGTACACTAAGAAGAGATTTTTGGGTTAAAACAAGGGATTAAAGTTTGTATGAAACTCCGTAATTTTTGACATTTAAACTCATCGTCTGCCTAGCTTTTTTCCAAACTATCTTGGGTTTGGCTTCCAGTTTAACCGGATGCAGCTGAGTACCAGTATTTTACGTAAAGCGAACGCCTGTCTGACCTCCACAACCCAGTAACTGGGTAATACGATACACCTTGGTAAGACTGGATGTCAGAATTTTGGCTTGTTCTGTCACAGAAGCGAAAACATGTGAGTCCTTATGATGTTTTCTTTTTAAACTCATGCGTTGTATTTTCGAAATCCAAACGGACGAAATCGCAGGCGAAGTGCTAGTCATGCTGATGTCTCCGTGACGGGGACACGGATTACGGGGACAACGGGAATACATCGTAACTAATATATCAAAACAAAAACCTTCCCCAATACTATTTAACATTAATCTAAAATACTTACTTTTTCAGGTAAACGCGTTGGACTTGGCTCCAAACTATGCGGGAACGCTGACGTCACTGGTAAATACGACGTCGACCTTCGCCGGCATCATCACACCGTACCTAATCGGCCTACTGACGCCCGATGTAAGTCTATACAACTTCATTTAGGTTAAGTGCTTTCTACCTCGTAAAAACTCACGAGTGAATAGATTTAACTTCACTTAGCCCGGTTTACGATTGGATTTCGCATAACATTTTAAGGCGTTTATGGAGAGAGAGAATGTTTATTTTATCCCTCTGAATAAAACGACTTAGTTAATACCGTCCTCTAAAAATGTCCTAGCAAAGATATGCTATTCGAAAACCATCGTCTGTTTATTGTATAGACCAGTTTTTTGTATTACCATCGTTACAATACTTGGAAATCAATTCCAAAAACTCATTCATTACTTTTTGAAAAAAGAATGCTAGACATACACACGCTGCGTTTTGAATGCGAGAGCACAAAACTTACAAACCTTGCACATTTGTGAAGATGATTTTAGACTGCTTAAAATAAAAGAAGTCGAGAGCTTTCAAAATCTCCAAGTCAATAAATTTTAAATAAAACTTATCAAATTCAATTCGTAATAAGCTTAAACACTGATACAAATTGATATTGATTCAATTGATTTATATAGCCCATAAAATTTTACGTTGCTTTATAAACATTTTGATTTTCCTTTTCATCTGGAACAAAGTGGACGATAATTATCTTAATGTTTCGATGTCAAAACACAAACACATAAATCATAAACAAGGTTCGAAATAAACAAAAGATCAACGTATTCTGGTTAGTATACTTCTGAGGAACAAAAACCTGTAATTACAAATTAAACTTGAACTATTTTCGATCCTGAGAAGATGTGTCATTTTTTTTTGTTGCTTTTGTTTTTTGTTTTGAAGGTCCGTTCGTTCTAGTAAAGTAATGGACGACGAAAATTTTTTTTTAGATACATGAGTAGGTCACATTGATAAGGATAAGATTGATAGCTACAGCCAGTATTAGGAGATATTTGTTGTAAAACAGACTGAATAAATAATTTCTGAGGTGGACTAATAAACCAAGATATTTTTGCGGGAAATCGTCTTTCGTTTCGTTTACACGGCATATCAAGCATTAGGTATGCTTGACATGCCGTGTAAAGAAAGACGACTTCTAAGAAGACAAGGAGATGTAAGACGTGGAAGCTGGGTTGATTGTGATGATCACATTGATCACTTCCCGCACCTTCCGCATTTCATTCACTAGGGGGCTAGATACAGTAAAAGAGATAGAGATTAAAAGACGTTCTTTAAATCTACTTCCATCTCTTCCCCACACCAAATTAATATTAAAGTAATTAATCTAACGTATGATGTGGTGATCATTGAATTTATTTCGACAATAAAACATCCGAAATATGCGTCAAACTTAACTCTTTCTTCCTGTTTTATTCCAGTCAACTTTGGCGCAATGGCGGGTGGCATTCTGGGTATGCTTCGCAGTGTTGGTAGGCACAAACATCATCTACTGCATCTGGGCTGACGGCAAGCAGCAATGGTGGGACGACGTCCGTCAATTCGGCTACCCCGAAGGATGGAAACACGGCCCTTTGACCAGAGACATAGTCGAGCAACCAGAATCAGTCAGACTCTCAGACCACAAAACAGGTTCATCATGATTTTACGAGTTAATAAGACAATGCACCCACCAGTGCCACTAGTCAATGAAGAATAAACATAATGTAGTACAATAACAGTGCCTTATACCGTAAGTTCTTATGGACAATGGACATGATAATAGATTAAGACGAGTTATAATCGATTTTTTCTTACAATAAATCACTTTTTTATGAATTATGTTTTGCATTTTGTATTCCAATTTTCATTAGTAAACAACATGACGCCAGTTATCCCCAAAGAACCAAATATGTCACACACATTTCGCCAATATTATGTTTAAGTCCCATCTGCATAGGGGCGAGCCTATTGCCATCAACCGTGTACTAATAAAGATTTAAGACCCAATTCCACTTTTCCCGACCCGGGAGTGGGCTAGGACCTCCAATCTAATTAAGATTTCTCAGTATGCTATAAATAGGGAACAAGAAGATTAAAAAAATTACATATGATTTATATAGAAGGTGTTGTTTTGCATCCTCGTCAAAATTCAGAAGGTTGTCAAGAAAGACATAATTGATTAAAATAACGGTACCTAGTTAATGATTAATAAACGCTGTTTTTTTTGGTTGTTTAAGTTTGTCAGTATTTCAGAATAACCCCCTTAACGTCGTTTAGGGAATAAGAAATTATCGAATAAACGTTTGAGATTGTTTGTATGTGTGGAAGCGCAGTTATAGGGCGAGATTCAGACGGGCCGCGTTTAGGACACGGGTGGTTCTCATTTAACGATTTTCGTAAATAAGAAAAAAAAAAAACAATTACCTACCCATTTTATTATTGATTCGGGACGAGAATTATTAGCATAGTTACCTCCTTGAATATGACGAGGTTGCAAAACAACATCTTGTATAATGACGATAACCAAATGATCGGCTGCAGGTTTCAAACAATTTCTTTACCGTAATCTTTCGGAATACCTACTTTGTTGTGGTTTTGTTTTTAAAATAGGTACATAAGGTTCATTGCACAAGTAACTGAATTAAACAAAAGCTCATACTAACAACAGCGCTTGAAAAAAGAACATTCACATAAACAGGTCGACCGGAGCAAGCAATTAAAATTCGTCGTCTAATTGCAAAGTTCTTGATCCTTCATGATACCCACGGGCAAGCTCGTTAATTAATGAACCTACGGAACCCGGTAACGGAGGATGTTGTAACGTAACCTTATACCATGCCATATATTATTTAGTTACTGCTATTATGTCAAAACTTGTTAAAAGATCCTTGTTTAGTTTGGTTTAGAAAACGGTCTACTCATCGACGGTTTTTGAATTGAGTAATTAAAGTTTAGGATTTTTGACAAGTACTAATATTTATTAAAATGTTGCATTAAAAGTTTTACATTACAAAGAAGCAATAACATTTTTTTCTTACGGATGCGTAATCATCAAATGACTCCTCCCGCTCTGGGCGAAGCGGAAGGTAGTGTCAGACTTGAACTGCCTAAAACCCATCCATGTTCCTTCTTAGCCCTTTGTGTTCTAGGGCCACGGTGTCTCTTGCAAACAGTCCTGCAGCCCAAAAAAGGAATAACCTTAGGTAGAGTTTCCATAGTTCACGATTCAAATATTCACGTTCTAAATTGGGTTTACGGCAGTTTTCGTTTTAGTCCGAAACTGGGTAATTTTTTTTCTTTTTTTTTACACTATTATTCACATAGTTGTGATTCTACACATAAAATCACGCTTATAATTCCCAGAGTTAGGCAGTGGTGTACCTAATAATACACCCACATTTCGCCAGTTACGTTTTAGTCCAATGTAATAGGGGGCGAACCTATTGCCATCAGCCGGTCACAAATCAAGACTCCGTGGCTGTTACTGAGAAATTCTTGGTGGAAAACACAATAACAATTTGCCCGGAATCGAAACCAAGGACTTCATGCTCAGCTGTCGCGATTCCAACCACCAGACCAACGAAGGAGTTTCAGTTGTGAAGCAATCTGATTCCGTTCCTGAATAAAGGTAAAGTGTGGCTTAAACTTAATAAGCGAAATTTTTTTATTTAACCATCGAAACAAAACTTCTGCTAGTCCAGATTATTCTAACGCTAGCTGTGCCCGCAGGTAAGCTCACGTGAGCACATATTATTTTAGCATTATCAGGGAACATAATAACGTGGGAACATTAAGTAGTAGTAGATTCCTAGACAGCAGCGGTGGCCCAGTAGTGGCAGCCCCGACTTACGACCAGTAAGAAGTGGGTTCGAACCCAGGCAGGTGTATTACTTTGTGTAATTTATTTCATCACCGCTGCCCTCAAAAACGGCAAAGGAAAACATCGTGAGGAAACCGGCATATCTTAGAACTAAAAATTCGAAGCACTGTGACATCTACCAACTCGCACTACAGTGCGAGTTGGTAGATGTCACAGTGCTTCGAATTTCTTTCGAGTCTCCTTCTATGAAAGGGAGTGGACTGTAATCCTACAGTCCACTCCCTTTCATAGAAGGAGAGAACGAGGAGGCCTGTGTCCCAGCATTGTGAATATTATAGGCTGATGATGATGATGATGACATTCCTAACATCCTCTACCAATTAGTATGCTAATAAACTGACTTACTCTTAATTTAACTAAAAGCTATTAGTACATCTATGTTTCTGTATGATATCGAACGTAAAGAATAGCACCATCCCATATCTTCCCGTGGATGTCGTACTCGTAATAGGCGACCAAAGTTCGTGCCAGAGAATGGGCAGCAGCGTTCTCTTTGTTTATGTAACAACCGTACTGCGATCGCCAACCCGTCTGCCAAGCGTGGCGATTATGGCAAAACCCCCCAAAATGTCAATGTGGCGACAATTGGTGTCATGCTCTGCCGCAGAGCCACCATTCTAGAAACCGGTCAATTATATCTTAAAATGATGTACGTCTAACGTACATAATGTACGTACACCGTTATCGCTGTACGTGCATTAGGTAATGATAAAATAGACATTGATTGTGGCTCTGCTGCAGAGCATACTCTCTAGCAGAGCCACACATAACATGTACTCAGGCAAGATAAACGCTACTGTTTTTTTAAGAAAATGTTGTACGAATAGTGTTTATTGCGTACGTGTTGAAAAATATCATTTTAAGACATTGGTTTTATTTATTTTAACTTTAATAAAATGTTCATAGAAAGCGCCTGATTATTTTGTGTTAGCAAAATGTTTTGTAGCCATTGCTATATTGACTACTATCTATATATATATAAATTACGTGCCACGTTGTTTGTCAGGGATGGCCTCCTCAACTACTTAACCGATTTTAATCAAATTTGCACACCATGTGCAGTTTGATCCAACTTGAAAGATCTAGGATAGCTTACATCTCAATTTATTATTTTATTGCAAATTAAGTCACAATTATCTGTTAGCTCCAAACGATTCTAACAGATGGCGGTATCCGAAATAGGTGGAGTGGAGTTGAATATTAGTCCGGGGCTTTTAGATTTGAACCTTGCATTAAATATAAATAGCGTTTTTTTTCTTGAATCGTGTACTTGACCTTACATCACCAAATAATAAAAAAATTAAACATTTTTCAAGACCGGATCAAGGTGAAAAAGACGAAAACGCGTTTTTGTGAATAAATATTGGGAAAAAAAGTTAACAGGACTTTAGTTACTTTAGGTAAAGAATTGGTGACAATAAAATATTTTTTAGAATTAAACATTTTCGTCCACGGAAATTACGGTAAAAAACATTTACGATTTTTTTGGATTGTAGCTAGGGAAGTTACCGTTAGGCAAAACAGGACGGAGAGGAACATTTACGAAATTTTTGTATTGTACTTAAGGCAAAAGTATAAACAGCGGTTTTTTTACATAAAACAACTTAAATTAATATATTGCACCGCCATTAAACAAAATTAAACAAATTGGACTACCGGAAGTTATTATTACCAGTTTTTTTACAATAGCGGTTGAGGCAAAAAGGTAACAGGGTTTAATTTAGTTTGACTTTCATCAAAAGGCTATTTCTGACCTAGTTACACGAAAATTTAACACTTTAAAGCAAATCGTGAAAAAAATCACGTAAAATACGTCTGCAAGCTTTATTCTTGTATTTGGCGCAGCACTTTCATAGGAATTTGATCTTTCCGAAATAAACATAAGGTGTACAATTGCGTAACTCAATAAAACACCGACTCTCAAACAACAACACAGGCATTCGCACACAATGAACGCAGCGCTGCTTAGCGCTGACACCGTGCATAGTAATTTAATTTATACTTTGACAATATTAATTAACGCTCTAATCTGTTTAATTTTGGGGGATTAAGGTTTGGATTTATATATTTTTCATTAATAAATGAATTTAAATCCTGTTACATTTTTGCCGTTTCTTGAAGTTTTCTGTGAAGTCCGGACAGAATTTGTTTAATTTTCATAATAATAGTTAGACATGGTGATATAAATCATTTTGGAAAAAAACATACGCGGAGATGAACTTTTCGCGGGATACCTAGCTTAATATACTGTCCTGTCCATACCCTACACATTCAATGAAAAAAATCGCTGTTTTTAATTAATGCAAAGTTAGCCTAATATTCGGCGTAAATTCCCCGGACTATATTTTGTCTGTGCGATTATGGACGAAGTTATGTTGACGAACAACTACCGGAAACATATTATGAAGGTCGGGACGGTTGACGTGTGTCGGGCATGCCACCGTCCGGGAGAATCGATCCGTCACATTATTTCTGGGTGTTCTCGTCTGGCTAACGGAGAGTACTTGCATAGACAAATAAAAAATAAACCTCGTTGCCAGGATTATCCACCAGCAACTTGCTTTGAAATACAACCTTGTGGAATCAGAAGTGCCATACTGTATAAGTATGCGCCCGACCCAGTTCTCGATAATGGTAATATCACGTTGTATTGGGATCGACCTATCGTCACTGACAGGACTATTGTTGCCAATAAGCCTGATAGATCGATTGGAGCGTCGCGCAATGCTTGTTGATATAACGGTCCCACATGACGAGAACCTCGTCAAAGCAGAGAAAGGTAAGCAATTCAAATATCTAGATCTGGCTCGCGAGGTTGTCGACATGTGGGATGTGACAACAGCAGTCATCGTGCTGATAGTCGTGTCGGCCAATGGCTTAATTGCCAAAGCCTCGACCAACGTCTTAGTAGGCTTTCGCTTGACAGCTGGATCATAGGCTTGATTCAGAAAGCAGTACTTCTGGACACGGCACGTGTTGTTAGGTTCCTTTCACTAGAGCCCTGACCACCGGTAGCTCGGACTCTGTTCCCAACGCTAGTGGGCTACTATTTTTGATATTTTTTAATCTTTTTTATAATATCGTTTTGCAAAAATATTTAAAAACGTAATTAGTATGTAAGTAAATAAATAAAGGAAATAATAAGTTGAATAAAATTTATATGCACATTCGAAAAGTAAATAAATCTAGTATTATTATATTATCTTACCAGTACCTATATAAAAGCGAAAATTTGGATGGATGTGTCACATGTTTGTTACTCAATCACGCCAGAAAGGCTCGTCGGATCTGGAGGAAATTTTGCACATAGATAGATTATAGTCAGAAATATCATATAGAATACTTTTTATCCCGGGAATATATTCCCTCGGGATAATTTTCGACATTCACGTGGGCGAAGCAGCGGCTTCGCTCGCCTGAATGTCCAAAATTACTAACGTATTAATTGCTAGCAGGCAGAAGCTAGTATTATATTATATTAAATAGTAGTCAATATAGCAATGGCTACAAAATATTTTGCTAACACAAAATAATCAGGCGCTTTCTATGAACATTTTAATAAAGTTAAAATAAATAAAACCAATGTCTTAAAATGATATTTTTCAACACGTACGCAATAAACACTATTCGTACAACATTTTCTTAAAAAAACAGTAGCGTTTATCTTGCCTGAGTACATGTTATGTGTGGCTCTGCTAGAGAGTATGCTCTGCAGCAGAGCCACAATCAATGTCTATTTTATCATTACCTAATGCACGTACAGCGATAACGGTGTACGTACATTATGTACGTTAGACGTACATCATTTTAAGATATAATTGACCGGTTTCTAGAATGGTGGCTCTGCGGCAGAGCATGACACGACAATTGGGGGAGGCCTATGTCCAGCAGTGGACGTTTTTTGGGCTGAAATGATGATGATGATGACATCTTTGTTTTAAGTATTAAAGGAACTCAAGGCGTCAATTTCTGGGGGAATCAATTTTTATTCCTAAAATGTAAACATACACCCACATAAGACACTATAAGCTCACAGACGTAGTCGATAACGTCCAAGGGGGTTAATTAGTATCGTCTTACCCAATAACCTTTGATTGAAAGGTGGAAATTAATGTTCCGTTACGATATCGAAACTTTCGACAAGACCCTTAACGAAGCGTTGACAGACTTCGTGTTGTTTGTACAAGATGTTATTATTGACACAGCTTCATAGATTTTTTTATTATAATATTTATGTGTAGGTATAGACAGAAGATAACACAGAAACAGAACATTATAACATGTGAGCACAAAGGCACTGCATATTTCTTTAGTAAAATGTATGAGGTGCTTTGCCCAAATGCCCTCCACATCCAGTGATTTATTGGGCATTTGCTCTCTCTGCTTATATTTGGGAGTAGAAGTCTCATAAGACAGTTCTTATGAGCCCTATCTCCGAAAATAAGCAGTAATTAGAGATCCATAAAAAACTAGGAAACTTTTCAGACTATTCAGTTCAAAATACAATGGATAAAAGTAGTATCAAACATTCACATATGCGACTATTCAGTTGCATATGTGGATGTTTGAAACTACTTTTATCCATTGTATTTTGTGACAATCGCAGTATAACTCGTAGCAATAACGTGAGAAGTGCCGACTTTGAAAATCAATATCTTGTTTTGAAGTTGGTTTTTTTATTTGTTCCGTTCTAATAAAAAATAGAAACTTCGATCAAGCTCGAAAAAATGCAAAGCATAACTTGGAACTTCTGTCTTGGATGTTGATGAACAGCTAAAGATTGAAACGCAATCACATAAAAGTTATTTTCATTACTCATACTCTGAAAGTAGGTCTGAAGTTGCCTGAGGAGCGGGATGAAAGTAATACTTTTCATCCCTAGGGAGAATCGCTTTCAACTGACAGATGTCAAATTAAAAAAAAGTAGTTCTATTTTGTCATTTTTACTGAACCATGTTCCAACTTTCTATGCAGCCACGATGTAAAATTGAAATAACTTACAGTTAATTTTTGACTAATGAATATATATTTTTTAAATAACTTTATAATAATTTAGTTTCAACAATTTCTATAAGACAACATAGAGTTGGGCAAAATAAGTATTTACCAATTTTTCATTGATGAAAATGAAAAATAATGACTGAATAGCTGGCTGGCCACAGAAAAAAAAAAACAAAATAGGTGGGAAAGCGGCAACCCGAAATAAAACGTACTATTTTTTTCTTTAGCTAATTCATGTTTTTATTTTTACTTTCTTTGTATTCGTAATGAAAAGCACAGTGTTTACCTCGGGTTAAAGACTTATTTAGTCCCTCGAACTATTGACCCTCCCTTCATTCGGGCGCCAAACCCCGTCTCGGGACTAAATAAGTTACTTTCACCCCTGGGGTCACAATGTACTATTAATTAACTTTAATGTAAAAGTCTAAGTCTAGAGAAGTTCAACTGATGAATATATTCGTAAGAAATAATAATTGAAAGACGTTGAAAATATAACAAAATAACTTTTTAATAAAACAGTAACGAATTTGAATATCAGGTAAAATTACTACAAATATCTATTAGGGCAACTTTAAGCCTCTTGTTCGCTTTAGGACAGATTCGCTTTACGGCAGAAATTGCACAGTCGTGTTGAAATGATCTCCAAGTAGATTTCCTTGAAACATAGGAATGTTGTCGAACATACAAAAACCCCTTTAGTTTTTTTCTATCAATATCTTGTAAATTCAAGCAGCTAAAGCCGTATATCTCAATGCCAAAGTTACCGGTTGCTTCTACCACTATAAAAAAGCCAAAATCTAGGTTTGAAGAAAGTCTATGATGGATACCGTATTACACAAATGTGAATGCAATTGGCATTGTTACCAGTCCACTAATTTTGATCCCTGAAGGTTTCTTTGATATTCAACAATCAGTGGATGATTTTGAAGAATATTCAGCATTCAAGGAAAACTATTTCTCAAAGAAATAGATGGGATAAATTACTACTGATACATTTAGTGGCTACAAAGAAGTATTCATAACGAATAACTCAGTAGGAGGGTGGCATGGCTGCCTTAAAAACAGAATTCTTTGGAAACCAGCGTTGTATCGGTTCATACAATTACTTAAAAAAAGGAAACCAAATATCAAGATAAAAAATTAAAAGGTTAGAAACCTATTGTAAAGGAAACAGCGTAGTTTAAAGTAAAAGGAGAAAGATTAAAAAATTGACATGATTATTACTGTGTAGAACACTTTTGCAGGCTGAATGAAGATAAATAGGTATGTATCGTGAGATAAACAAAAAATGGCATTTTTGTTACTTGTTTATTGTTCAGCATTTTTAATATCGAGTTCACTGTACTTGTCATAAAACCAATCTGTCTTAAAGCAAATCTGTCGTAAAGCGAATCTGTCTTAAAGCGAATCTGTATTAAAACAAAATTGTCCTAATGCGAACAAAAACTTGAAACGTTGTAAGATCGGAAGAATTTTGGAAAAGTGCAATTAGAGCGGACTGCGTGCCTCAGACCCGAACTCCACAAAATGAGAGACGTGCGGAGATGTACGATGCGAAGAGAAGACGAGATGGTTAGGAGCTAGGGTGTATTCACTGGAGCACAGATTTTTGTGGAAGCTACATTAAGCATTAAGCGCTAACTCTCATCTCTAATGTGCACTGCTGCTTGCTTGGTTGTCAAGCTTGGAGGGTGGCTTACACAAATATCTCCTCTCTGTGACGAGAAGTGAAAAATAACGAGTTTCTATTGGTGATTTATAACAATTTCTTCTCCTCTGGTCTCTTCTCCGCTTTGTTAGAGACCGGGCGTCACAAGTGACACATAAGACCGTTGAGGTGCTTATAAGCTCGTATAAACGTGAGCCGCGATAGATGAATCCTTGATAAAGTGCGTGTATGCGCGTTTGATTTTTGAAGCGCGAAATGTGGTGCGCATATACTACCACGCTAACTGATGTTCGTTCACTTTTCTACCTTATTACTCAGGGCATAAGGGTGAAACGTGATTGACAGTGAGTGACTTGTGACAAAATGGAGAATGGAAGAAGAAAACGTGTTGCGCCGAAACCAAGTAGAATGGTACAATGGCAGGAAGATGATGAAGGGTAAAAAGTGGACGACCATTAGTGAGCGCAGTATGCGATAGTACGCACGTAAGCCGTTACGAGCATATACGCGCTACAAAATACGATAGTCTGAAACCGCTCTTATAAACTCAAACCCTTCAGAACTATTCAACAATTATACATTATTGATCATCTAATATCACATTTATTTGCCTACAAAAACACAAAGCGCAAAATAAAATACGCGAAAGTTAAAAATCTAAAAATTAAATGAGGTAGCAGAAAAACATGTGTAATATCATCCATTAATATTATACAACCTTCACGTTAATACATCTTCTTGATGAGATATGATTGTCGCGTTTTCAGAATGAATCATCATCATGTTGAGGTAAACCCTGATTCTGTTCATTTTTGCGAGCGTTCCTCAGCTGTTGCGAGGCTTTCAAGACTTGCGACTCAAGGCTCGCCCTCTTCTGCTCTAAGATCACCACCTATTCAAATAAAGTTTTATAAATATTTTTCAGATAGGCAATATGTAGTAAATGAGAGAAACACGAGGGAACAGAGAGTGCATCTGTATCTGCGCGCACACCTTTGCAGTTTTTACTGATGGCTGTACAGGTACACTCTTGCTGAGAAACTCCGACACAGGGCGAGAGCAAGACTATGCAATACATATCAGTATGGTCCAATAGTTTCCGGTTTCAACTATAAAATTAAGGATTAATATCCAAACAAAAATTGATTGAAATAAAAGGCGACCATATCGAACAAAAATATTACTTTTCAGTGTAGGGAACTAAAGAAAACTTCAGTTATTTGGTGACATGACAGTTTTGTATCTATGAATTATCTAATATGTGTAGGCAGGAAACTTTTGGACCCTATCATGTATATGGTAGTAGCCGCTACTACCATACACAACGCTCGTCTAACTTTGGTGTTCTTCGCAACAAGCGAAGCGAGACGAGATTGGGAGACATAGAGAGAGTCCTCGGTCGAGAATGTACAGTCACCATAATATTTCCAGCAAATTGGTTGCAATGACCAAATTTGACAAGATCAAAACCAAATAAGACAATAATGCCAGGAGGCAGCAGGACTATTACTATTTACTAAATAAATCATATAAAACAGTTTGTGACTATATCATTAAGCCCTACCTAACACTAAAACAGGTATAGCAGTGTTTGCACAAACAAAGATTGTTATTTTGTAGTTTTTTCATCAAGCATGTGAGTACTAAAACTCTTAAAATACCTTTTCCGCTGACATATACCAGACAGGAGCTTTTATTTCTGGTTTCTCTCTTCTCTCAATTATTTAGAAACAAAATAAACTTTCAAGGTAGACAAAATATCCATTCTGTTTAACCTATAGCCTGGTGCAGTAATGTCCAATAAATATCGCTTACCTCGTCCAACGAAGCTTGGAAATCGCGCAGTAAATCTTTTCTTGTTAGAAGGCCGGCTTTCAGTCTCTCATCCTCCACGGACCAACGCAGTTTATTGCGATGTGTCTGCACACCAAAAAGTGCTCGTCAAAGAAATGTTATAAAAGAGTGATATAAACTGGGTACCTCTTACAGCTAAGTCGAAATGCTGAACAGGTCTGACCATATTGTTGTCATTCATTATTACGGAGTATATGCAAAATTAGAGACTGTTTGGTAAAAAAGTTAGCACGCGCAGTTATTTTCTTGCTAAAGTTGATATCAGACTTTTTTTCACAACATCACGCCTGTAATCCCCGAAAGATAACCCCGAAGGGTTAGAGATATACTTAATAGTGCCTACTCGAAAACCCACATTTCGCCAGTTATGTTTAAGTCCCATGTAAAAGGGGGCGAGCCTATTCACGTGAATTGGGGACAAATCCAGGCTCCATGATTTGCTACTGAGAAATTGCTCATGAAAAAACACAGTAACAATTTGCCCGAACCAGGAATCGAAACCCAGACCTCTTGCTCAGCAGTCGCAATTGCTACCACTAGAACAACAAGGCAGTCATTTTAAACTTTTTTTTTCAATCTACATTAACACGACATCGAGTCCATTGCTCCTTTCATTTCAATTATTCAGAGCACAAGTAAAATATGCCAAGTTGAAATCCAACATCATTAGATTGGTCAATAGAATTAAATTTTCACACTTTTATGTTTAGACGTTTTACTTGAGTGAGAGAAGCCGAATGAATGACAGAAAAAAAAATGTTACATCTAGTCATATTATATCACGCAAGTACTGCTCTTAGACTTTCCAACAAAATCTAAAGGCGTTCATTCACCAACAGCTTTTTCCTGCAATACAACAGTTCAAAATTCGAGCATTACATCAGCGAGTGAACCGAGCATCACAGTACGCAACTTATTTATGTGCAACATCGAATCTTGGATTGTTACATTACAGACCTTAAGAAGCCAAGCGGCCTTACGAAATAAAATTACACCTTAACTTATCAATAACACTGGAAACCGGATATTTACCATGTTTATTTTTTGTTGCGCTGCTGCGTTGCTGTTGCGTTTTGTTGTTTGCAGCGCTTGCAACAGTGCCGAAATATCGGAAACTCAAAAGAAATAGTAAGCATGGTAAATATCCCGTTTCCGGTGTAATTGATATTGTTAGTGACCACGTCAGTTTAAAAAAGTTTACCTTAACTTGTCCCAGATCTTCCCTGGCCCTGTAAAATTCAATTTCGGCGTCCCCAAGATCACATTCGGCGAAATCAATGACCTCATCAGTGTGATGCATCTTCTCTCTAATGTGAGCTAAGATTTGGTTATGCTCTGTGCATTTTGCGCGGTTTTTTATAAGCTCGTCTTCACGTTCTGTCAAAAACGTAATATATTTTGATAAGCGCAATTGAAAACGGTGTCAGTCTCATGAGAGGATCTTTAGAGCATTATAATTTGGCAAGAGTTATGAGTTTTGTCGGTTGTGTGTTTTAATTTTCTTAGTTACTATTTTTCTTTTTATTTTGTCAGTCAGTCAGTTTTACTGACGTCATTTTCATCACCATTTCAGCTCGGAAACACCCACTGCTAGTTATGGAATTATACTCTCTGCAATATATTGCCTTACGTTCTAGTTTTGCGCGTCCCTTCTACACATGTCTCCTGCAACTTTGAAGATAAAGTCAATGCAAGCCTTTAGCCTCACTTTGTTCACCATGATTAAGTTCAAAATAAATGACATCAAAATCTATGAATTACTAGCTGTTACCCGCGAATTTGTTCGCGTAGAAATTATGACGTGGATGCGTGAGAAAAAAAATAGCCTACGACCAATTCTCAGACCTAACAAGTATACACAATAATTTCATAAAAATCGGTCAAGCCGTTCCGGAGGAGTTCCATAACAAACACTGTGCCACGATATTTTTATACAGGCTGTCGTTTTGCATCCTTGTCAAATTCAAGGAGGTACCTAATGAATCTTGTCCCGAATCGATAATAAAACGGGTAAGTATTTTTTTTCTTATTTACTAAATTCGGTAAATGTGAACCACCCTTGTTAAAATGCGGCCTGTCCGATCCTCGCCCTATGACTGTACTTTCACATACACTCACAAACCAACTCAAAAGTTATTCGATTATTTGTCATTCCCTTAACCACGTTATTCTGAAATACTGTCGAATTTAAACAATTAAAAAAACCAGCGTTTATTAATTATTGATCAGTTATAATAATTTAAATTGAATAAATATGTCTTTTGTGACAACCTACTGAGTTTTCACGAGGATGCAAAACAACACCTTGTATATTAGTAGATTATCAAAACGACAGGATCACATTACCTTCAATTTTAGTATTGAAGTTCTGATTATCAATATTTAGTTGTTCGTATTGCCATACGTAAAGTCCTGGGCCCAGGGTTTCCAGCTTCTTCACTATGGCCTCAAGTTCGGCGACGGCATTTCTCGCTCTAATGTACCGCAGACAAAGTGCAGAGGATTGTTCACTCTTGCGTCTTTGTAGAAGCAGGAATCGCTCAACAGTCTGGAAATTGGATAACATTATTTAAAATATCGCTTATAACCAACAAATGTATCAGAAAAGAGTGATAGTTTTATTTTTAAATAAGTCTGCTCTAGCCCATTGTTGGGCAAAGACCTCCCCCATGGCTTTCCAATTTTCCTTAACATTTGCTTTCTCCGTTAAGAATGAGTCCAGATTCACGACAGCGTTTCTTCGGCCTGCATCGGTTACGACAGCCGTCGTCAAGCACCCACTATATTCGCCCATCTGTCCAGCTTCATCCCAGAAACGTGACCTGCCGAGTCTCATTTTAGCCTCACCAATTTATCGCCAAAATTGGCGATGCCTGTCTTATACTATTAAGGTTTTGCGCATTCGATCGCAGAGTACATATGGAAAATGTACTCGAAACGATAAATATTATTTTAATCGAAGGCGGAGTAGTGGCCTCGCTTGGCGGGTTAAAAACAATACAAAAAGATGAATGAACTGGTTCTGTATGGTGTCGGACGTAAAGAATAGCACCATCCCATATCTTCCCGTGGGTGTCGTAAGAGGCGACTAAGGGACTTGCCAGAGAATGGGCAGCAGCGTTCTCTGTACTTTTGTAACAACCGTACTGCGATCGCCAACCCGCCTGCCAAACGTGGTGATTATGGCAAAACCCCAAAAAATGTCAACGTGGCGACACTTGGAGGAGGCCTATGTCCAGCAGTGGATGTCTTTTGGTCTGAAATGATGAACAGGCTAGGCAGATGATGATGTGTGAAGTCTATCATCATCTGCCTAGCCTTATCCCAACTATGTTTGGGTCGACTTCCAATCTAACCAGATGCAGCTGAATACCAGTTTTTTTACATGGAGCGACTGCCTATCTGACCTACACGTCTTAGACCCCTTGGTAAGACAGTTTGTCAGCCTTTCAGGTCACTGACTACCTGTAACGACAGTCAAAGATGTACCAATGACAGCCGGGACCCACGGCTTAACACAGACAGTGTTCCTAGAAACGGAGGATACTGTATGTAATGGGTGGTCACCCATCCACGGACCAACCAGGCAAGCGCGGCTTAACCTGAAGATCGCCCCGAGCGGTTGCTATTATTTAGCCACGAGCTTCTCAAACTCTTATAAGTCTCTGATCTCTAGAAATAAACAAGTCTGTTTGTTTTGAAAGATGTGAGTGATCATTTTAATTAATAAAAGTAGATAGATGGAGGGTAGGGAGGCCTTTACCCGGGAGTAAAACAATACGGGCTAGTGGAAGTACATGTACGCGTTTGTCAATTAATTAAAAGGTAAGGGTAGCGGCGGCAGCCAATAACAAGACTACACAAATTTAGTAGTAGTAGTAAAAAAACATAACGTAATTTCGTATAGCGGCAAACCACTTCAGCTTGCTTATTCTGTTAGCAGGTAGGTAGGACTGTTCTTTCCATGCTGTGATAGTCTTCTGTTGTTAGGTGAATTTGTATATCTGGGTGGTTACTATAGCAGTATTGTTTTAATGTCTCTCCAGTGTGTGAAAGAGACAGAGCTATACAGGACGTCTAGCGCCATCTCTTTCCCTCTCTGAAATAAGATTAACCTTTTGAACGCCAGAGCATAAATGAACGCGCGTCACAAATTCACTGCAAATACTAATACAAATAAAAAAAATGGATTACAGAAGTATTATCAACTTATTTCTTGATAAGACATTTAATATTTGAGATATATAGATCACATTTTAAAGATATATAAATAAACATACACAAAAGTAATGATTTTAATTGCTTATTTCGTGTTATAGTGCACCACATTTTTTGTCACATATTTGTGTCGTTGGCGTACAGAGCACGCGCTTGCTTGTCACGTATATGTGACAATGGCGTTCAAAAGGTTAAAATAATACTGCTTAATGACATTATGGTAGGCCCCCAGTACCTACAGTCTTACCTTATCCGCGATAGGTTTTCCTTTTCTTGAGTAAATTAGTCCTGAACCAGTGGTCCGCTCCAGATGTTGCAATCCATCAAATTTCGTGTTAGCATGATCCAATCGACCTGCATATTTCTCTTCAACTTCAGAAACTTTCTTTTTGATCTGTTTGAAAATAAACTTTTTAAGTAAAGTTGAATTCATCATGTTTTAAGGTGGCATTTTTTTTTTATTTATGCATTCGAGATAATTATATTTACAACGCAATTTAACAGACGTAAATTACACACTTGCACACTTAAAAGAAACACAATAACAACATAAGAAATGATAAACAATATTTAAATAGAAGTCGGTTAAAAGAAAAAATCATTTTTCGTCTATCCTCTCACAGAAACTCAGTTATCCCCGACATTCATCTATATTCCAATCTCGAGGCAAATAAATCACTTTCCTGCAAGAGGCTAGAGTTTTCAACATTGCCAAGGTGCCTATCAAGGAAGCTAGAATGAGAAACCGTGCGTACAGGCGGAACATCCGACAAACTGTCCACACGGTCTCAGGTATTTGGGCATGGGAGGAACAAAAAGCCTCAAAAGCTGAGCTACTAGTTCCGGGCATTCGGAATCACCTCCAAATGTAAGTGTTTCATCATCATCATCAGCCTATAATATTCCCACTGCCTGGACAGATAGGCCTCCTCTTAATGAGAGGGAGTGGGCTTTAAATCCACCACGCGGGCTCAAGGCCGGTTGGTAAATGTTACATGTCTTCGAATTTATAGTTTTAGGACATGCGGGTTTCCTCACGATGTTTTCCTTCACCGTTTTGAGAGCAGCAGTGATGAAATAAATTACACAAAGCAATGCGCCTGCCTGGGTTCGAACCTACGACTTACTGCTCGTAACTCGGGGCTGCCACCACTGGGCCACCGCTGCTCTCACCGCGTAAGTGTTTGTTACTGTCAAATTTTCGAATCTCTAAATACTGATAAGTTACAATCAGTAAACTAGACACAATACTGTTGTGTGTAGTTTACTTCACTTTACTTGACCAGCATCTTTTCATTATAAACATTAAATGCTTACATCAGTGATTTCACTCTCTGCCTTCTTTTTCAATTCTTCGTAAGCATACAATTTCTGTTGATATTTTTCTTCCATATCTACAGCGCCCTCTAAAGCTTTCAAAACATGTTCACATTTACGTTTTCTGAAATAGTAGGTATTTCTTGAAACAAATTGAATCACAGGACAAAATGCGAAACACATAAATGCGAAAGTTTGAATGTTCGAGTTTGTGTACGTGTTACTCCTTGAATGTTCTGGACAGATTTTTGTACACAAATAGAATATAACCTGGAATAGCACATCTTCTACACAATTCGAAGTTATCGCGAGCGAAGCCATGCTAGTAGATTCGCATCTAATCTTATCGGGACTAGGCTTGCCACACACTTGCCCGGGTCGGCATTATTCGGCATAGCTGAATGTCTTGCGTGTTTTGGAAAAAACCTGCCTACTTAGCTCAAATTGTGCTGAGCAGATCTGAAAATGATCCAGCGAGAGTAAATATCAAACGGAATTTACTGATCGGCTTTTCAGCCGAGTAAAACACCAATGGCATAATTAGGTGCAATAATTGCTTCGAGTCGCCTTGTTATTCAACAAAATTTCTGACGAATCGAATGTGACGATCCGAACAAATGTTTAGCACTATTAAAATATGTATGTATGTATGTGTATTAGTATCTTTGTTAGTATATGAATTTTTGAGAACTAGTGGTTTTTTGTGAATATTTGGTTGTACCCCTATCACAATGTTGTCGTATTTAACCCAAAGGTTGACTGGTAGATAATGCCTTGTGGCATTAAGACCGCCTATGAACCACTATTGTACATGAAGTTTAAATAAATAAATAAATAAAATACCCTTTTTCACTAAAACGACAAAATAAATACTGCTTTTGTACTGGTCACAGCGGTGAAAAAATAACTACAATACTGTAATTGTAAATTAAAGTGAAATACCTCAATTCAAATTGAATCATGTCAAAAAGAAAGTCTCGTGTATGGTTTTTTTACCAATTGGACGAGAAGTGTCAAATGATAATTTCTCATAGCTCGCACTCTCGCAGGTACATTTGATTGAGAAATACAGACAAAGTAAGAATATTCGGCGAAGCCGTATAATAAATGTTAAAATTTTCAACAATTTGTTCACTGATACAATAAATTACAAAAATATCGGCATTCGGCCATACATATGACAACACGTACGGTACGCATGCCAAAGTATTATACAACTTCTTGTTTTTCTCAGCCAGTTAGTTCAGTGGGCTAGTATTTTCTTTCAATACAAATGAGCGACTCAGATGTTTGCGCCAAACTCGCGACGATGACTAGGAAAATAAATATTCAGACGGTTTTATTTTACGGTTGTAAAGTTTTATTCTTGCACGTCATGTTTTGTCTTGTTCTTGTTTATAATTTTATTGCTTGAAGAACATAATGCTAGTGTATATTAATTAAAGCATTATTTCAAAATGTTGTTAAACTACTCCGGTTTATACTTTTTAATTCTGACAATTTTTATTATTTTGATCTTATCTTATTTAATTTGGATCGGCACATTCAATTTGGTGGCATTATTTTGTTAACCTTTTGAGGTTAACAATCAACCCGGAAAAATAACTACAAACATCGTCATCATCACCATCTGCTTAACCTTTTCCCAACTATGTTGGGGTCAGCTTGCAGTCTAAGTGGATGCAGCTGAATTCTAGTATTTACATGAAGCGACTGCCTATTTGACCTCTAGAACCCAGTTAGTACTGGATCATACAATACCCCTACATAGATTGGTTGTCAGACTTGGGCCGCTGGCTACTTGTAAGAGCTGTCAAAAATCTACAATTGGCAGCCGGGACCAACAGCTTTGTGTTTTCCGAGGCATGGAGAAAAATTACTACATACATACAGGTTGGTATTTTACGAACATCGATCTCTTCGCCAAATTTCCATATTACAGCTATTTTTATTACCTAGGCTGGGCTTGGCTACTAATGTCAATAAGATTGGATTTACTGATTTTCGGTACACACCAAAGCATGTCGGCGGCATGTCAACTGAATGCGTACGAAAATCATCAATACGCCCGGCGGCATTGGTGTGTAACAATAATGCCGACCCGATTAAGTGAGTAGCATGCCTTATTTATAAGTTTGAGTACCCACTTGTAATATTCAGCAAGTCGTCTATGCAGTATGTTATTGAGCACCTGTTGGTGGTTGCGCTCATTTGTGAGGTCTCTGTGAGCTTGCAAGTACTCGTCCCGGTCAATATGAACAGTAGACGATGTTGCTACATTAATTCCTATTTGTTCACCTTGTCCTCTATCTTCGTCCTCTACTTCCTCTTTACTCACTGGAAAAGTAATTTAATTACTCGTAATTGTAGCATAATCATTCTTTAAAGAGAAAGGAGTAAAAGATGCCGTAATATCTGTCAGGGGAGAATGGAAAAAGAAAACGTGTTGCGCTGATCCCCAACTAAAATGGGACAGGGGTAGAAAGATGATGAATGTTCCAACTGCTGAGACCGAGACTCCCAGACCAGACCTCCTAGAAGGTCGGGCTATAATCCACCACACAGGCCCAGTGTGGGTTGGTAGATGACACATGTCTTCGAAATTTTGGTCCCAGCATTGATTTCTTTCTACACAACGATTTCCTTTATGGTTTTGAGAGCAGCGGTGATGAAATAAATTACACAAACTAATGCTAGCCTACAGTGTACAGCCTACAGCTTGCAAATCGGGACCGATAGCACTAGGTCAATAACTGTAGGAGTTGCAGAATGTAGGGTGGTAGGATATTTATGAGATGGATTATATCCATTGCGTATCACAATCACAAAAGTAATAGTTTATTGACTTACCGGTGGATACACTGGAAAAGCTAGAATCACCCTCTTCGGTGCCTGCCTTGGTTCTTACTTTCTTTTTTTCCTTTGGATTCCCGCTTGGTTTATCCTAAAGGTTAAATCGTAAGTTAAGGCCCACTTGCACCACAAAGTACTAAATAATTATGTTGCTTTTAAGTTATTTAAAACAACATTCTGTCTGTGCCAATTTTCAACGAGTGGCATACATTAATGCTATATTAAATACTAGCTGACCCGCGCAACTTCGTCTGCGTCACATTTTCCGTTTTTGCAACATTTTTCATTGCTTTTTAGCTCCTATTGGTCGTAGTATGATATATAGCCTATGTCCTTCCCCAGGTTGAAATCTATCCGTTTAGTTGTGAAAAGGTAACAAACAAACAAACAGAGTGACTTTCGCATTTATAATATTATTAGTATTAGTATATTAGTATGGATGTGTAACACTAAATTAATAATTGCTACGTAAGGAGCCCTAAATGGTCTCAATTTAGGTATTACTCATTTTTTTTTTTGTGCTAAACAGGCTTATGTTTGACCGCAAGGCGACTGCTGTGAAGCGATAAGGCGGCCAAAGACAAATTATATGTATATGGACATGCAGCGTAACTTTTAGTTTAAGTAATACCCAATAAGATAAATTATTTATCTACCACACATGGATCGTGAAGCAACTGACTAGATTTCCGCCATCGCCATTTTTAAGAAACTACCTAGAATATTTTTTTGTTTTTGATAGATACTTTAATTGGGGTTAAAATATGAAATGCTTACAAAAAATATCTAGAGCCGAAATAGTAACACTATCTACCTAAAGTTTGTAAAATCACCTTAAACGTAGCTGAAAGGCTCGTGATCTTGCCGTCATTGCGGTATTTTATTTTGTACTGGACGATATCTGGGAACCGTCTGACTGGTTACGGAGATATTGAAGATCGAACTTGTTCACACGTTTTTTTAATAGGTAGTTACATTACTTGTAATACCTACATGACCTCTGTACTATTCAATGCATCTTTCAGCAGAAAGTTTTGAGTGCGATACATTGCACGCTACCGGAAACCGCGATTCACATTAAACAAAAGTTTCCCAGCAATAATTTTTGCGCAGTGTTACTTGTTCAGAACTCTTGGTTGATGACTTCGTGAAAGGTCCGCTTACACCCCTTATGTGTAGCTAATGCAGCATAAGTGGATAACAAAATGCGTCACTAGTAGCCCTAACTTAAAACACACTGTTCAAGCTAACTGCTTTTCTGGGAAGTTTTTGCACCCGTTTCGTACCAAACTATTGGCGACGAAGAATTTGGACACGGTTACGTGTCCAAATTCTACAAGACATCCAAAATAAGCCAAATATTACAAAAGTAATTAGTAGTTATAGTAATTAGCTATAATTCTTCTTCTTCTTCTTAGCGTGTCGATGACAATTTAAATTGAGTCAGCCACAAAATTTGTCGAAGAGCTGGGAGACGCACTTTCAGTAGCGTCCATCAGCTCCTGTGACGTGCAAGCAACAGGACAGACAGGGCACGATATCAAATCTCCCATCGTTTGTGGGGCAACACCACAAACGATGACGACCATTTTCTTATTTCAAAAGAACAACAATGAAATTCAAGAAATGATTAAAAAAATGAAAATGGAAAAACACAGGCGAAAACGGACACAATGTATTACAGGAATAAAAAAACTCGCCCTGAATATTCCTGCATAACGAAACGACATTTTTGAATCGTCGACATCGTAAAATAAATTATGTAAAGAACGTCACAGCAGTTCGTCGGGCTAAACCCATGGACATTATAAATGCTAATAATGAAGGCACAGGGGACGGGGTTCGTGCAAAGTTCCATGAAAGCAGACATGACGTAAGTAACAACTCGATCGCATGCAAATTCTATCACGTTAATTAAATTGAAAAGGACAAAAACGAAGCATCATACCTCAGTTCCAGGCATATCGCGTGATTCGTTTGAATTACTCGACTTTTATTGATCTGCTTAGGGTTACAACCCGAAATTATTTCACTCCATTATCTTCCCAGCGCAACATGCGAAGACTGTTGAATGGTTGCCATGGTAACTAATAAACGAGTATCGAACGGCTTTCGAAGGTTTGACATCAGCTGCAGATGCAAGCGGACATGAAAAATGAGGTTTTATTTTGAAATCGTATTTATTAATTAATTAGTATTATTTTGAAGGAATTATTTTTCATAGAAATTCGTAGTTGATTCATTCGAATACTAGTTTATTTTTTCACCATCTTCTGAAATTCACCTGGTCATCGCTCAAATTTGTTGGAGTACAATTAACCCTATTACAACTTACGGTACAAGTTAATTACTCCAGAAATCCTTCGGCCCCGTTCTGCGAGCAATATGATTGTTACTTAAGTTTAATTCTTAAGGTTCGTTCATCCAACTATATCAGTAACCTTGATTCTCCATTCGATTACGCTAGGATGATTGCCATTTTTTCATTTTATTTCTGTATATTTTCTTTTGATATTCTATTTCCGCGAAAAGAATTCATGGTAGGAATTGAGAAGCCCTATGCCCAGTAGTGGGACAATATAAGCTAACGAAATACTTTATTCTATTTTCTGTGCAAAATACAAAGAGCCTTTGGAGTCGTTGCTGACTGAGAGGCCAGAGAATGAAAAACACCGAAAATTTAAACCCAAATGTAGGCTGTTTAAACAAATAAATAATAATTGAAAAAAAAAAAAGATTTGTTCATTAGTTTATCAATCTATTGTCTTAAGAATTTATAGCATCACTAAGTAGTACTCGAACACTAGAACAGACTAAAACTGAACTCGTTACTGAACGTGTTAGAGTGCTTGATGTGAAATACTGATTATTCTCGCTTAAAGGTTGTCCAAAGTCACACTCAAGATTATTCTGAGCTGACTATCAGTCTCTGAACATTCATCCGTGTATCATTTTTATATTCAGTATTTTGTCATTTTGTTATTAACCATTCTGGAGAAATAATAAAAAACGCAATGATCGAACTTCAAGGTTAAGCCACGGTTGCTAAGGTCGGTTTGTTGATGGGTGATCGATCATCCATTACATACCGAGTTTCTTCCGTAGCAAAAAGTCGGCGGTCAATGAAAATAACAAATTGTCACCGACTTCTAAAAGTGAAGTTATTTTATCAATTTTTTTTTTGTATTTTTTTGGAAGTCTGTAATTTTTTTTGCAAAATGGTTTTTGTTAGTTATAAAAAATCAGAAATAAAACGCAGGACTGTGTTCAAAGGGTATATAAGATCTGATTCTTTTCTAACTTACGTTCATTTGTTTGGCAACTCTGTCAGTCAGAGCGTTTCGAGTTAGGAATTCAAGAATGGATCCACGTGGCGACAAAAATTCTTTCTCGACAATATTGGAATGCTAGAAAGAGAGGCAGTTAGCAACGCGAGCTACCCTCCCGTCTTGATACTAAAAATATAGGTGTATCTATTATCACACGTGTAAAGATATTTACGGAACAAAAGAGTCGTTTTGCGAGCGTTAGGCCACATACCGGTATTTAAGAAATAGTTATATAGCTTCAATATTCTTCAAAGGGTGAATAGGTAATGCACATACCAGCACCATACATTTAACATAACATCACGCCTGCTGTCCCCGAAGGATTTGGCAGAGGTGTACCTTATAGTACACCCACATTTCGCCATTTATGTTTAAGTCCCATGTAATAGAAGGCGAGCTTATTGCCACAAATCTAGACTCCGTGGCTGCTATTGAGAAATCGCTGATGGAAAAACGCAATAAAACTGCACTCCTTGGGAGTTGAACCCAGTACCTACCTCACGCTCAGTAGTCGCGTCTGCGGCTACTAGACCTTTTTTTATGACTGTTTTGTATTGTGTATACGTGTGGAATTCTTAATTCATTCTTACTTTCTCAGTTAAATCATTTTTAGATTTCGTGAAATCCCACAATATCTTCGAGAAGTTTTGCTTGTTTTAGTTCGAGCATGATGAAACGAAAATCAACTTTCGACCCTTTTGAAAACTGGAAGCGGCATCCTGCCCGAAGGGCTCTGATCAGAAAGAAATCTTGTCATAATATATGTTTAGCGTTCTTATATTACGCACTCGGCTACCAAGTTTTTATGCTGAAAATCCCTCTGAACGCCCCTCATGATTTGCCTAGCCTTTTCCCAATTATGTTGGGGTTGGCTTCCAGTCTAACCGGATACAACTGGTTATCAGTATTTTACATGAAGCGACTGCCTATCTGACCTCCTGAAGAAGTGGGCTGTAATCCACCACGCGTGCCCAGTGCACTTTGGTAGATGTCACAATGTGGGAATTATGTGTAAATTTTCATATAATTGAAAGAAATCCTATGAAACCTTGCACACGGGTATGATAGAACGTTTCCTTCTAAGAGGACTGGTGTGCGTTAACCTTTGCTGGCACACCGGAGATTTATTTTAAACTTTTATGTAGGTACCTAATCGGCGGGCTACAATATAACTTTACGTTATTCTAAACCATGATGGTCTTTAATTACCGGTGACATCACTACAGTGCTTTTCACAGCAGGCAACTAGAGGCATGAGATAGAAGATTTCAGCCATCGGAGCCCAGCAGCCGTCCATCAGAACTACTGGCCTTTTCCCTCACCGGTTTTTTTAGGCTACTGACCTCTGTTGACGTTGGCAGTGTCACAGCTCAACTCTGGACCGCTGCCAGACTTTCGACAATGCTCATCCCAGAATAACTACCGTCGAAAAGTTTATACGACATTTTTTTTGTTGTAAAATGTTTTAGACTTGGACCGCAGTACATCAATCCGGAACATTACTTTACAGTCACCCAAACGTGCGATTTATGTTTTAATTTATTCATAACATTTTGTCACTTCATCGTAAACACATTTCAATTAAAGCTAGTCGTTTCAGATGGCTTGTTATTTAAATGGATTATTTATATATAGGCAATTTATTTATGTATATATATTTTAAAATGAAGGTTAAATAAAAAACCCAGATTAAGTTTTAATAATTTATTCGATAAAAAAGAATTATATATAAGAAGAACGTACATAACATCAATACACACGATAATGCAAATATAATGGAATAAACAATACCACTCTCCAGGACGCATTCCGTAACTGTTTTAACTGAAACTTACCTACTTTATTCCTAAGATAGCGTTTCCTGCGCTCCCTGCTCTGAAAGTTCTATAAATAAGTCTCCGATGTTTAGACAATAGTAATTTTATGTCCTGTTGGTCCCAACTCGTTTGTTCTTATATGGATGAGGAATTCCATTACTGTGCTATAAATATAAGTTCCCCTTTGCGTTTACACAAATTATAACAACACGAGTTCAATAAACTAATTACGGAAGTCAGCTATACAAACATAATTATATGCATTAAGTATAATATACAAGTAAGTATGACTAGAATCAAGTTACACGTAGTCTCATGGCAGCATAGTAATAGTACAACATATTTACATATTAACGAAAAAGATTACGCATATTTTAATTAAAAAACCGCTATTTATTATAACACGATGCATGACGTTAACTTCGTTAATCCTATAAGTCCGAGGCGAATACATAAAGTTTAAATACGTTTTTCACATTAAAATATTGCAAGCTGGTAATAAAAAATGTCGCAATAAAGATTATTTTTTCCGTCGCTTATAAGATTAACAAGGCGTACTAATAATATAAACGTCACCGTTCACATTTTGGGTGTAATTAAATTCAAGGTAACAGAATCAGTCAAAATCGTCTAAGCTGAAACTGACGGTGTATAAGTGATGCGACTCAAACAACTCTGTCGAGCCAATCGGTAGAATTCATTGCAGTTCGTGAATGAAATCGATTTCTTCTGCGAATTCCAAAAACCAATCGGGTGTAACGACACACTCCATCGAGTTCAAACGACTTCAGAAACCCAATGCCCGCGGATTTTCCTATCGTCGACAGCTTGTCTGACATTCCTTATTTTCGGAAAAAAAGTTGTTACATAATTTGTCCAAAGGATGGCTTAATTATGATAGCTAAATTAAATAAAGATTAGAATCAGCTAATACATTTACGTATTTCACCGATTTTACTTTGAACAAAACTCCAATCCGACGGATCGAACAATTTCAAATGGCGAAACGTCCGGGCCGCATCACTTAGTCTTATTTTCGTAGAATACATTACATGGAAGACTTGAACATAGTTACAGCTATTGGTCATTTGAGCACTGTTCAGTAAAGATTTGAGGAAGCTTTCCCACGACTGAAGATGTCGCGTGACAATGGCCTGCTGGAAGCGTCATCGGCCTATGATTGTGGGTTCATCAGCCATGGCCAGCTCGTCTGTTGCTGCTTTGTCGCCTTTCCTCTTGCGGGAATACCAGAGAAAAGAAGCAGCAGCGAAGAGATTAACGAGAACCACGAACCAGGCCAAGAAGAAACTGATGTTATAACTGTGGAAAAATAAGAAATTAGTACGATGCAAGCCGATAATAGATTTATAAAAGTAGGAAATACGGCCAATGTGTTCAAAATTCTACAATGGAATGCTTTCAACGTGAAATGATAATGCTCGCATATACAATGGACAACGTTAGCCGCACTTAACATGCATTGGTTTGATCGTATACAAACGTCTATCAAAGTAGTTAGTAATACGTCAAAAACACATCATTGTAAACAGGAGCCAACATAATTCTTCCACAAACACACAAATGTTGTTTATTAGCCTATCCGTATGTGAGGATTTTAAGAATGATATTCAATTACACTGAAAGTAATTATTTAACAATTAGTATGAAACTATATTATTTATTTAACAATAAGTATGGTGCTCGTGGCTAAATAATAACAGCAACACGGGTAAATCTTTAAGGTTAAGCCGTGCTTGCCGAGTTTGGGCCGTGGATGGGTGACCATAATTCCATACCAAGTTTCCTCAGTGCCTCGGAAAGCACGTTAAGCCGTTTGTCCCGGCTGTAATTTGTAGATCTTTGGCAGTGGTTACGAGTAGTCAAAAGCCAAAAGTCTGACATCCAATCTCACCAAGGGGTATCGTATTACCCAGTTACTGGATTGTGGAGGTCAGATAGGCAGTCGCTTCATATGTGATACTGGTATTCAGCTGCATCCGTTTAGACTGGAAGCCAACTCCAAGATAGTTTGGGTAAAGGCTAGGTAGATGATGAAGATAGTATGAAACCATAGTTAAGGACTATGTGAAGGATGAAGTATGCAAAATGAAGACGTGCTGTGCCGAGCCCAAACAATTTGGGAATAGAACAGGACAAATGATGACATAATGAAACTGAATCGCATGGACGAAAATATCAAAAAAATAGTGGTCGATAACAATATGGGGTGAAAACTTTAATACTTACTAATGGTAGGCCTTGTCAGGGTAAACAAATTTCACGTTTTTCTTCATATGATCCACGGAAGACATCATTACTTGCACTACCACGAACGTGCACGAGGCTGCAACAAAGAATATTTATTTATTTTTTAAGAAAACTTAATGCTAAGCAGAAATTTAGTTTAAACAAAATATGCCCAATTACAAGTTTCCATGTGTAGTAATTAGAATGTATGTTATATTGATAAAAAATAATAATAAGCATATAACGGCAAACAGTAAAATTACTATTCACGCTCGAAGAAGCAATCACATAGGATTGAGTGTGAGTGAATGAGTCCTTGGCCATACAAAAAAAAAAATTAAACCATAGAGTAGGAATAACTCATCAACAATATGTGTAATTATGATGTTCTTTGTTTTTAGGGTTCCGTACCCAAAGGGTCAAACGGGACCCTATTACTGAGACTTCGCTGTCCGTCCGTCCGTCCGTCCGTCCGTCCGTCCGTCTGTCACCAGGCTGTATCGCATGAACCGTGATAGTTAGCCAGTTGAAATTTCTACCGATTATGTATTTCTGTTGATGCTATAACAACAAATAATAAAAACAGAAAAAAAATATTTACCCCTTAAATATTTTTTTTCTGTTTTTACATACTGCCATACAAAAAAGTGTTTTTTTTTTCGTTTGTATAAATTATGGTACGGAACCCTTCGTGCGCGAGTCCGACTCGCACTTGGCCGGTTTTTTTTCTCATATAGGTACTTACGTGGAAGAAACAAAGAATGATTCCAACATTTTTTTTTTTATTTTTGCAACCTGATGATTTATAATGGTGGACGTGAAAAAAACAATTTAACTAGCGGCAATCTAAATTGAGATTAGCCAAGTACCAACTCAAGGGAAATTACAGTGAACAAAAGAAGTTTATGCGCAAACACAGACAGGCCCTTTTCTCTTTAATCTTTAAAAATATGCATTCATTTCATTGGTCAGATTAAGACCTAAATATGGGCACGCCATCAAACAGTAAGTTTTATTTAACCAATGTTCCCCAATAACTAAACACAAATATTGTAAAATACTTACTGCTTATGAAGTGTATGCCCGCGGCAAGACGCTTGAACATATACCGCGGGTTGTGGAAAGTGTACACGGAGAAACCACAACCCATCGCCATGACGAACAGGCTAATGATACCGAACGATATCATAGTCCGTACGTAATCTAAAGAAAAAAGAAATCATGTAAATTAATTTAAAGAAAATTATGTTTATCTGTTTATGTTTCTATGTAAATATATCTGATAAGCATTTTTATTTGATTCAGACATTTTTCCGTAATTTAATTCGTTGTCATATCTAATTCTGTTTTATTTAACTTTGTTTTTCTGTGCCTTCTGACATTAATTGATTGAATGCCTTAAGGATATTATAATTTTTGCTTCTGACATAACTTCATTGCTAAATTTAATTAACTGTCATATCTAATTTAGTTTTTTTTTTATAATTTTTTTAATTTGATCTGTGACTTTGACATTAATTGATTTGATTTGACATTAATTCATTTTTACGTCATTTAATTAACTTGATTTGTTTACTAATCAATCAACTAATTATCACTTTTTTATTGCATGAGTAGTGTAATATTGACAAAAGAGTATTTATATTGTTGTGTAACTAATATGGGTCAATGACCTGAAATAAACGACTTTTATTTCATTTATTATTTTAGTTTAAAGAAAAAGTATGGCTGATCTGCAATCTTTAAGACATCTATTTGCACTTCACTCATCCTCATCATTCTCCTGCCCTTATTCCAATTAATTTGGTGTCGGTGCAGCATTTCTTCTTCTTCCATACTTTTCTATAACTTGTCAACTCATCAGACACCTCCTTTCTTGCCATGTCATCCTTCACACAGTCCATCCATCGACATTTATACTCAAAACTTTCCTTGGATATTTTCCTTATTTCTCCGCATCACGTGCCCATACCACGATAACTGTTTATCACACAACTTTCCACATCACTCATTCTCAGCCATAAAAAATAAAAGCGGACCACAACTAGGTGCTGGATAGAGAGTCCGGTGTCCAGAATCAAGTCCGCAATTTCTCCGTACCACGACCGGTTTAAACGATTCTTATTTAACAAAAGTACAGTAAACACCATGGCATAGTGCGGAACAGCTGAATATGTACGATTTATATCTGGTTACAAAAGACTTGACCTGCCTTTGTTATCTGATATTTGAATCGAAACAGGAAAATCTATCGAGCTGTATCATCGTACCCAGGGCCTTACCACGACTACGGAACGTAAACGTAACGTTAATCTGAATGATTTGGATGGCAAATACAACTTTCCTATAGCATTTTAAATACATTATTATTTTATGCGTTCAGCACATTAAGTCTGTATGCATATGAACTGATTTCCCGGTTTACAAATCGAAAGCGAAAGGAATATTTTAAAATTGTTGGTATTTTCGCTACGGTTATTCCACGTCATTACGGTCATTTTATCAAAACTATTGATATAGCTCTGTATGCTGTCGGGGCTCTGTATGGTGTCGGACGTAAAGAATAGCACCATCCCATATCCTCCCGTGGGTGTCGTAAGAGGCAACTAAGGGATTTGCCAGAGAATGGGCAGCAGCGTTCTCTGTGCTTTTGTAACAACCGTACTGCGATCGCCAACCCGCCTGCCAAGCGTGCGATTATGGCAAAACCCTCCAAAAGGTCAATGTGGCGACACTTGGGGGAGGCCTATGTCCAGCAGTGGACGTCTTTCGGGCTGAAATTATGATGCTGATGATTGATATAAACTTGATGTTAATAACTAACATTATCATTTTGTTTTAATTAAATGTTTTTGATAAATTCGATGCGAAAGGTAAGAGAGCATTGTTGTTCATCATTATCTTGCACAATCTTTTTATAGACTTCAGTTATTTTGAATATTTTGATTGAATTGGAGTTGATAAAATTTTAAGCAACATTTGAATGATAACATCATCATCATGATTTTCCTTTCCTTATCGCAATTTTGGGGTCTAATTGGGGTCAGCGAAGTATGACTTCTTCTATCAACAACACTGGGAAGGGGATATTTACCCTGTTTTCTGTTTGTTAGTAAACATGGTAAATATTCCGTTAATTCCAGTGTTGACATGGTCACTACCATGACAGTTTAAAAACTGACTTGTTTTACCATCATCATCATCTGCCTAGCCTTTTCCCAAACTATCTTGGGGTTCGCTTCCAGCCTAACCGGATATAGCTGAGTACCAGTATTTTACATGAAGCGACTGCCTATCTGACCTCTACAACCCAGTAACTGGGTAATACGATACCCCTTGGTAAAACTGGATGCCAGACTTTTGGCTTCTGACTACTCGTTAATGACTGTCAAAGATCTACAAATGACAGCCGGGACCAACGGCTTAACATGCTTTTCGAGGGACGGAGGAAACTCGGTATGTAATTATGGCCACCCATCCACAGACCAACCTCGGCAAGCACGGGTTAACATTAAAGATCGACCCGTGCGGCTGTTATTATTTAGCCACAAGCTCCTCTGACTTGTTCTCCCATGCTTCTCTATTACTCGACATCTCAGCAGCCATTTGTGTAAATAAACTCACACCTTATTCCCATAGGCAAAAACTAGAGATCTGAACACCACTGCTACGATTGTTACGTACTCCTTTTCCATCGTCCACGTTCATTCATCTCACACTCACTTCGGTTTCAAGTACTACAAGCCTGACCTTTCTGAAGAAAATCACTAATTACGTCATTACGTAAGGCGACCAATCAAGCTATACAAAACCAGTTTATGCGGTTGTCTCACTGTATAGGAAATCCTTACAAAAGAGAGGCCATGTTTTACTGGAAATGTATAGCTTGATGGTAACGCCGTGTACCATATCCTTATTCATTTTGAGCAAATCATAAACAATTAAAAGAATGATATATACTTACTAGCTATATTTACTTCATACGCCAAGTCGCGTTGCCGCGTCGAAGGCTGGGCTAAATAATTGGTGCATTCTGTAAAGACAGTCACAAATTAGTAACATTATCATTAGCACCAAATATCGGAAGGTAGGTCAAGCCCGGGACATTAATTGTTAAGCTAAAAGCTTCCCAACTTAAAAAAAAAAAGAATACTATGTGAAAACTTGGTATGAAAAAACAAGACACTTGACAAATCAAGGCTTCCGTGCTATACCTATCGTAAACAAACAACTACAATTGTACAACATGTATGAAGTATTTCAAAAACCTTTCGGATTAAAAATACTCATAATCGTTGTGAATACCGCATCACCATTGTGAACTCAACATACCGATCTCGTTGATGAACTTTGGTCTTAACCAAAGTTGTAACAGGCAATATGATTTCCATCAAAAAGTAATTTTCATGAAATCAAATAAAAAATATTTATTTGCTAGAATATGGTATAGGGGAAAGTGGGGTGCATTCGTACAACGGGAGCATTCGTACAGTAGTGATATCTAAGCTATACAGCACACTGGCGTGTTCATGTTTGTGTGCGTAACTCCCACTCGGACGCATAGGCTACGCGCGGAGCGGCGGGGCAGTGCGGCTCCCGGCTTCGACACAGCAGGCCCGTTCATGTTTTTGCTCCACGTAAGTAATTTTTGGATTCACTTTGAAACGTGTTTAAATGTTATTAGTTTTACTCTAGTTATAAAAGTGATTCAATTTAGTTGGTGGAATGGTATTGAAGTCTTAAATTGCACGCAGTTGTTTTCTGATAACTATAACGGGTATTTTTATTTTAAATTAAATCGTTGTATTTTTGGTTTGGGGTACCTTCGTGCAGTTAGCAGTGGGGTAGATTCGTACTGTACGAATCCTCCCCACACTAACTTGCATAGTATTAAACATTTTTTTACCGAATATATTATTATTACAGAATCAAAATAGTCGAGAAAAGGGAAACAGCAAGGAAAGTCGAGAATATATACAGATACTCCGGAGAAAATAAGACTAGAAGAAATAGAGAAAGCAAAACAGCTGAAGAAGCAAGAGCAAGAGATAAAACAAAAGGCTAAGGAGATGAAGCGAGCTTTCAATTTAGTATCCGCCATTTCCAATCCAAATAGACGGAAGAAAACTGTAAGGACAACTAAATCAAAGAGGCAAAAGAAAACTTTCAAGCCTGTCAGTGAGGACGAGTCTGATTCTGAGGATGAAACTAATATCAGTTTAAGAGAAAGTTCTTGTTCTCCCATCGAAGAAGCGTCCGAGCAATTGGATGTTCAAGATGAAACTCCAGTTATGTCTATGAACATTAACCAAGGATGTTTCGTGCTAGTCAAATTTGCTAAAAAAAATACTGTTTTATATTATGTTGGGCAAGTGCTTATAAAATACAGTCCTATTGAATACATAGTTTCATTTATGAGGAAGAAGCCTGGTTCCTGGAAATTTGTTTTTCCCACCACCAAGGATGAGGGGAGTGTCAATATAACAGATGTGGTACATATACTGACACCATCAAAATCTGCTTTGACAGCGAGAACGTCCCACATTTATAGCTTCGAGAAAGACTTATCTGTGTATGCTGTCGGATAGTACGTGTATTAATACTTAAGACTAAGGCTTGTTGCTGTAATGGTAGAGTTTATTATGTTGATTCATTAGGTACCTACTTATTATATTAATAAGAGAAAAGTTATGATACGTTTTTGTTACCAAGACTAAGTAGTCATTTTTAGTACTGAGGTACGTTTTTTGTTACTAAGAGTAAGTAGTTATTTGTAGTACACAAAATAATAATTGATAATTGTCCCTAAAAAAAGGCTGATTCTGTGTTAATTGTGATCTCAATAAATGATAATATTACATTGAATAGTGGTTATTTCTCTCATTGTACGAAGGTACCCCACTATGTACGAAAGCTCCCTACGCTATGTACGAACCTACCAGGCCCGAAGGCACCTAAGAAGCCGATTCCTACCGGCTTCCCTTTGGGAACAAGGCACTATACGTAGTGTCTACTGTAGTCAAATAGTAAATTATTATTATATATACACATCTGTAGGTATCACATCACAGTATAGACATTGAATACATCATAGGATTGAAAACATTACAAAAATGCCAAAATTTTTAATGTCAACAAAGAAAGCAACATGTGGCGCCAGTAAGCCGATGCTCGGGTCTCAGAATTCAGAACTAAATTCGTATGGACGCGGACCCGTGACTTCGCGGCTATCAACAGCGTTTTGTAGGAACTAGGTAAGCCGAAGTTTATCGAGTTACGACAAAGTTTCTTTGTTTAAAAAGCTAAATTAGAACCACTTCCCGATCTCCGATTGAGCTAAAATTTTGCACACACCTTTGGTTCTAAGAACAATACATTTTTATGACAGACATAACTTAATCCTGCAGCCAGGATTGTCTCCTCACGAAGGAACTCCTCAACGGTTAATAGCACAGATATGAAACTTTGCATACGAGTTTATATTTGATGGATAATCACGATTTGTATCATGAACTCATCCTACAGCCAGGATCGACTTCTCACGAGGGAACTCTTCAACGGTTAATAGCACAGACACGAAAATTTGTATGCACGTTCGTATTTGATGGATAAACATGAATTCTATCATGATCTAATCCTGCAGCCAGGATCGTCTTCTCACGAGGGAACTCCTCAATATTTAATAGCACAGACACGAAACTTTGCAAACGAGTTCAAATTTGTTGGATAATCACAATTTGTATCATGAACTCATCCTACAGCCAGGATCGACTTCTCACTAGGGAACTCCTCAACGGTTAATAGCACAGACATGAAACTGTGTATACAGGGTGTAACGGAAAGGGTATATACATACTTAAGGGTGTGCTACAGACAATCAATCTGAACATGTTTTTCCATTTGACAAATATCGTAACAGCGAAAAAATTATCTGCTCCCCATACAATATTTCAATACCTATTCGCCCCAAATGTATGGGACAGCTGATATTTTTTTCGCTGTGACGATGTTTCTTTGTGCAGAAACATGTTCAGTTTAATGGTCTGTAGCACACCCTTAAGTATGTATATACCCTTTCCGTTACACCCTGTATACGCGTTCACTTTTTATAAATAAACATAATTCCTATAGTTTCCTCAAGCTTGTCTAGTGAATGGTAAATGCTTTAAAAACTAAACGCGACAAGCTTTTGTGAAAATTATCCTATATCGTTTTCATTTACTCAAAGATTTATTTTCATCTTTTCAGTGCATCTTTATAAAAGCTTGTTTCAAAAAGGTTTTTTAGCTTATATTTTTATTTGTTAATAGTTCCTGGGCATTTGCTCGTTATAATAAGTACATAAGTTACGAAAAAAATGATCAAGTCGGGTCCTAAGATTTTTTTTTGGTATTCAATTTTTTCGGGTTCGCTGATGTTCAAAACAAAAATAAAAACAATGTTTTAAATTCTAATTTTTTTCGTCGGCTTCCCCTTTCAAAATTTTCACCCTTCGCCACTGGAACCTACCCCACGTGTGGGGTAGGTTCGTACGTTTTTCTCATTTTAGTAAAGTTGTCGTAGCATCGCCATGCTTTCTTATATCGAAACAACACATCATTTATCTTAAAGGCTGATAAGTGCAGTATGTGACAGCATTAAAATTATTTTTAAACAATGGATAGTTTTTGTTTTATGTGGCTTAAAGTAAAAAGTGTACGAATCCTACCCACTCTCCCCTAATAAGGTGTTATAGTCTTTCTGTTGAAGTATATCCTGCCCATTCATCTCTGGCAAGTCCCTTAGTCGCCTCTTACGACACCCACGGGAAGATATGCGACTAAGGGACTTACCAGAGGTGAATGGGCAGCATCGTTCGCTCTGCTTTTAAAACAACGGTACTGCGATCGCCAACCCGCCTGCCAAGCGTGGCGATTATGGCAAAACCCCCAATGTTATGTCAATGTTGCGAAACTTGGGGGAGGCCTATGTCCAGCAGTGGACGTCTTTCGGCTGAAATGATGATGATGATGATATCCTGCCTTACCCTGGGGTGCAAATGTCTTCACAATCAGAGATGTTAATTATTCTACCTTACAAATCTAAATAGTCCTTAATGGTATAATATCTTTTAACAAGCAATAGTTTGAACAGTATTTTTTTTAACATTGTCAGAGGTAAGTCTTGCAAACTATGTATTTGGTAAATGATTGCAAATAATAATCGACATGCAGTATACATTTTTCTTAAATAATTTCAGATTTATTGACGGCAGCCAAAGTCTATCTTTATGCCGTGTTCGGCTATTTGGCCTGACTGTGCTTGTTTCAAATAAGTTATAATGACTCTTAACAAAAATACACATTTCAAAAATATATAAACATGAGAAAGGTAGAATTTCAAATTTTTGGAACAATGGCTTACAGCTGTCTAAAAAGTGAGCTGCGCAAATTGCTGAGATACATTTTTTTGCTTTGAAAACTCTGTTAAAATCTGCTGCGTTACCCTTATATTATAATACCGTATCTAAGTACCTACTGATGATACATAACCATGGTAATCCAGCATTGCAGTGTCTTGATTAACTGATTATTACTGATTATTCATTTACACTCACTCGTACATTTCAATGTAAACCAATCCATTAACCTCAAGCGGCGTAAATAAGTAACCTTTGTGGTAACTATATTTTCGAGCCGTTTGGGGTTGAAACTCTGGGGCCGTGGGGTCCGAGTGCTCACAGCCTTTTTAAGGAAATCTCCAAACGCTTAGCTGACGCTTCACGTGACCCAAGGGCTGGCTTTTACTTTGGCCAGAGGCTAAGTGTTGCCATTCAACGTGGCAACGCCGCCAGTCTCTTGGGCACGTTATCAGCTGACAGCGCTGAGGAGGAGTTTTTTGACTCCCTTTTATAATTTGTTGTTATTTTAGTTTTAATTATCTAGTTTTATGTTTAGTAATTAATTTAGATTTAGAAAAAATTTAGCCAATAAATATATTGAGTTCCATAAAACAACATCATTTATCGAGCAAGTCAAGAAAATAATCCATCTGTCAGAAAAACGTTGGTATTGACACAAAAACTTAATTTCTTCTCTTTCACTACTTATTTCTTATTATAAGCTTTTATGTTTTATTATGAAAACTCGTAGAGGATATGTGCTGCCACTTGATGGTATTTTGTAAGTCAGACAGGCAGTCTTACCAAGGGGTTAGTTAGTGAGTTGTGGAGGTCGCTCCATGTAAAAGACTGATATTCAGCTGCATCTGGATGGACTGGAAGCCGAACCCAAGTGAGTTGGGAAAAGGTTAGACAGATGATGATAATGCATCGTTTCGTAAATGCTGAGTTTGACGTTAGTTTTGTACTGAGGGTTCTGAGGGACTAACGTTCAATCTGTCAACATTAGTTTCTAGTACGTACGGTGACCAACCTAGCTATACAAAACCAGTTTGTGCGGAGCTCTCATTGTACGGGAAATCTATATCGGGAAATCTGTGTACGTATGGGAAAGACGCTTTTTGGTTCTAGTTCAAACTCACGTCCAAGGCAGCGTTTATGAAACGATGCAATACAGTAAAATTCGTATGGCAAAGATATGTAACTTAATTATATCTTGTTTTGTAAAACCGTGATTAGTTAGAGTAGTTATAATAATAATAGAGTTGAGCTATTTTGAGAAAGAGAAACAAATAAAATATGTCGGCTTGGCACACGAGGTTGTCGGCATTTGGAATGTGAACTCGGCTCAGTCAGTCAGACCAGTGTGTTGATTGTCGTAAAGGCCAATGGCCCGATGGCCAAAAGCCTTGACGAAAATCAGTCGAGGATCTCGCTTGGCGGTTGGGTTGATTCAGAAGGCAGTACTCCTCAATACGGCCCGCATTATGAGGATGTTTCTGTCTCGCCGTAGCCCTAACCACCGGTAGCTTGGACCCTGCTACCGACACAGGCGCAACACAATTTTTAAGCATAGCTTTTATCGCGGGCTTTGAGCGCGGCGACCGAATCAAGAAATTCCGTAACAAAATAAACCTAACACCCCGAATTTAAAAAAAAGGGTTAAAAAAATTCCATGGCAAAAAATGTGTTTACTTATCGGCCACCACGCTCAACATTTTTTAATGTTTTTTTTTTTAATATTATAAGGAATATTTAAAAATATATAGAAATAATAGCTTTAAAAGTTCTCCAATCTTCAATTAAACAGTGCATAGTGTAGTGCATTTTACATGTCGGGGTATCAAAACCTATTTCGCTCGCTACAGTAGGTCATTGAGGGTTAGTGCGGACCTGTGGATATTTTACATCGCTTACTACCGGACATTTGCTGCTTATCGCGCTCCTTCCGGGTTATGGGTGCCTGGTACTAGCTGCCGGATAAGAGGGGCTCGTACGCGGTTTATCGCATTGCGGCAAGCATACCTGGGGAGTGTGCAATGGCTGTCGATTGTGTATAGAGCTGTTTAGTGTTTTTTTTTTCTTTTTTTTTAAGCTACAAACTTAAGAACTTGTTGTTTACGTTTTGTAATCCTGCACTCTTGGCGGTGTGGTTTAGAAACACCCTGCCACTAAATCATTTACTTTTAAGGAATTAGCTTAAATCCTACATACCATTGACTGTACGCTTTGAACCACAAATCAAGTCCAAACTGATTAAAAAAGCACGAAATGGGCACTAAATTAATTAGTTGTCCCTCTCGACGTATGTACAGTCAACAAAAGAGATAAGTAACCAGATTGTCCTAATACTAACTAGTATAAGAATCTGGTTACTTATCTCCTTTGTTGACTGTACATACTACCTCCATAATTTATCCATATTAATATTAAACTTGCAGAGGTAAACTTGCAACTTTGTAAGTTTGCATGTAGGAGGTAATCTCTGTAACTGCTTCATCTTTATTGCTTAGTTTGGGATAAGATCAGTTTGTATATTCAATTGAGAGGGAGCGACAGCTTTTTTTTACGGATGGGTAATCATCAAATTACCCCTCCTGCTCGGGACGGAGCGGAAGGGAGTGTCAGATTTGTACTGACTAAAACCCATCCATGTTCCTTCATAGCCATTTGTGTTTCAGGGCCACGGTATCTCTTTCGAACAGTCCCGCAGCCAGAGAGTGAGAGCTGGCACAGTATTTCGTTGGCTTAGACTTCGCGAATTCTAAATATGTTGTGCAGCGTGCAGCACCACAATTTAAACCCACAGTGTATGGGTTAGTTAGTTAGCTAACTGAATAATAAATTATGAAACCAAAATACATTCGATAATTTTTATTTGGTATTCTATTTTATCGATACCAAGTATAATTTTAACCCAACGAACAATCGCTATTTAAACGTTGTTACGAGACAAGTAATAAATTTTAATGTCTAAAGATTAGATCACCTAGTTAAATACTGCGGCTAAAGCACTTGTGATTTATGTATGTTGAGAAGATCGCATAATATCAATCAGTCTACAGTTGTATTAATTTACATTTTACGAGTTGCTTCTTCGTTTAATAATCTCATCTATTAGTTCTACTTATTTAATAGGTTAAGGCATCTGTCGAAAGCGATTAGCAATCGACGATTTTCTCTTACTTAACTAAGTATTTGAAGAAAGTTCCTCAAACAAGGGAGGATCGTTCGACCGGACGGGTGTTATGTCTGGTGGTCTACTGCCTGACAATAAATTTGGTGTGGGGGTTTTTGTATACATTCTTAAGTCGCGGATAACTTTAACTGCGCCATTTAATATGTTCATGTTAGTTCTTCAGTCGTGTCATAGATGGCGCTGTTTTTAATATTTGTAACATGTTGCTGTAGTACTTTTTGTGGTGCCACTACACAACAGATTTAGTACTGCGGATGTAGGTCTCGTGTTAGTAAAAGAGATACATATATTAATAGTTGATCGCTAACTGTTCACATTGCCGGCAAAAAATATCTCTTGTTTCTCATAATGACAACACCTATCAAATAAAAAAATTGGTCAGCGACCTTTGCTTGACGATGACAACGCTTGCTGAGAGACTCGCTAGGTTCACAGGTACCAGCAACTAGTTGGGCATTCATTTAGTGTTTCCCAGTGTAAGTATAAACGGGCATGAGTAAAAGGTAGGTTAAAATTACCAGATTTAAAGCGGTAGTGGTATGTAGTAGTTTTGCTAAGTAAAAAATTACAAAACGCAACAACAACAACAAGCAACAAGTTTGGCAGTTAAAACTTAGAAGTAAAGTAAACAAAAATGAGTCGTAAAAATAATAAAATGGGTCATTTAATGAATACAGAAAAGTGAAATAAATAAATGGGCAGTTGACAAATCGGAATATGTCGGTAAGAAATCTCGTTCTAAGCTGCCTGCGGCTTATCATGATTGTGTCCAAAAAAAAAAGCTGTCGCCCTGTCGTCCGACAACCATGTCATCGTCGCTCCGCCGCGCTGGCCTTCGGCCTACGCTCCTCATGTCCCCGAGTCGGGGTAAAAGCGGGGTTGTAAATAAAAAAAAAGTGAACTGCCGTACTATTCATCTAATTATACTCATTCCATCATTTTAACTGGCCATTTGTTTATTAATTAGTCTGCTTACGTATTTTTAGTACTGGCATTGTAAGACGTAATAACCGGCCAAATGTTTTTTTTATAACTGTCTATGTTTTACTGTCGCACAAATTTACCAATCGCCGATAAAAGAATAACTGCCTTTTATTTTTTCAACTGATCACAATAACCTCTTGAATGTTTAAATATCAGTTCAAAAAATTTGTACCCGTAATCCATCTGTCACCAGTTCAAATACTATTATCCAGATTACTAGAACTTGAGGTTTCCCAGTCATTAATGGGCGAAAGGAAATAGCTGGTGCTATGCTATTTAAATCTTATTTTAGTAACAGTTTGTAGGTACTTACGTCTCTATGTTATTAGCTTTTCGATCGACTGAGCAATATAAACAATTATCTAATGACTCACTGAATTACCCGAAGATTAATATCGACTCGTCATGCTTATTTTCGAAGAAACATCTTTTAAATGCTATGATACTAGTTACAGATTGTTACATGAAGTTTGTTGAGCACGTTGACGAGTATGCGACGTGAGCTAACATCGAAAACGTTGGTCAACCTTGTAAAAATCAGCACTCCAATTGCATTAACACACTTTCCATTACAGTCTACCGTCTTGAGGGCCTAGAGTCTAGGCTCTAGACAATCAATCGTCAATCGTTGAAGAGGCGGTATTTCTACATCACTATTCTAAACATTGGCATTAGCGAAACTGTGTTACAGCACTAGGTACTTACGCTAGTAAACAATAATAGAAAGTGAGATTTAAATGGCACCGAACCACATATTTTATTCTCCAAGCTGTAAGCATTTAGATACTTATAGGTATAGAAGTTGTAAACAATGTGTTGAATTACTAATGAACGAGATGGATGCCAAGATATGCATGCGCTATTGTAGGGAGATCCAAGCGTGACGCATATAAAACAAGATATTCAAAAAGATGTGATTTCCGAAGAAATTTAAGGTTAGATCAAGCACATTAACAACAAAATTCAAAAACATGTTTATAACGTCTAGTTATTGAGAGATGTCGGCCATAAAAATTAATATTTGAATTGAAATACGAGTTATAGGCTAGCCTGAGTCCGTCAGACCATACCTGAAGATGCCAGGATTAGGATAGTTTATTATTCTCAGATGAAATGCACACAAGAACATTTAACGACCAGTGGAAGTCGGGCAACTCGTAAAGAAAGATAATTATGTTCCTCACTACGCAACTGCACTCCGTCTTGTAGTTATGTTGGTACACATACACCGTTCCCAGCTTCTCTGTCTCTCTGCTTTACTATATTTATTTACATGGTTCCAACTGATATCTACGAATTTGGGCAGTTAGCGACTCGAAAGAACCAATGCGGTATTTTTATCGGTGACTATAAATCTTATTGTGTGGGCAGTAACTGTTTACTCTTTGTGAACGTTTTGACGGTTTCCGCTGCTATGCGAGATTCTTGCTAAGTTTTTTTCGATCGTTCTCGTGAACACCTGGTTTAATGATTTAATAATAACGTGGTTAATAGCTGTTAACGTTTACTAATTTATTTATAAAACAGATACCAGTCAGCCACAAGAATAAACAGTCTGAACTAAACAATGTTGGAAGCTAGAAGATTATTTCGAGTAGGTAAGAAACTATTCTCGAAATAACGTGTAAACAAAGAAAGCGTTTAATGAGTTCGTGACGTCAGTTTATTATAGGATTATTATACTTAATTCATTATACAATGTAGACGAAACAACGATATTATTTACCCTAATAACATTCTCCCAATGAAGTGCAAAAAACATGTTTTACTGTAAACCAATGTGAGCTTTAATATTATAAGATCATGTTCAGCCAGGTTTAATAGAGTAGTAATGATTCTTAGAGTAACCGCAGACTGCAGACTTTACATCGGCCGATAGTTTAGTCGGCTTGGACTGCTAGCGCATACTAAGCCAACTAAACAGTTGGATTAGTGGCGAATGGGCAAACCAGACCAACACTCCGTCGACTGCGCTCGAAAAATATGCTAGTTGGTAGGCGGCTTTTGAAAAGAGCGTTCGCAGAGTCAGCCGATTGATAATCGGCTATATGCGCGCAAAATAAGAGTGCATTATTGATTTAGAAGTGGGCCGATAGTTTGCCAATCAAACTGATTTATAGGGCGATATCGAAACGTAATATGCAATTTAGCATACATGTTCATACTGATTTAGAGCCCGACAAGACTATCGGTCCATAGAAAATCTGCAGTTTGTGGGGAGTCTAACAATCTAAACGCAACATGAGGTCACTACCCGCGGCGCGACTAGAGTATTGTCTGTGTTAGGCCCGGAAAACAACGAGCGCTTTTAATAAAACGTGTTGACATCAAACCATTATTACGTGCTAGAATCTGGGCCGTTGTTTTTAAACAAAGAGGTCTTGCAATTGTTGGAAGAAATACATTAATTACGGGTTTAAAAGGACGCGTATAGAAGCCGAGGGTCATACCTGCCATCATTGCGATATTTTTAATATTGGACTCTAAATTGAGTGAATTATACTACTATACAGGGATATTATATTGATGATCGAGGTTATTTTTTTAACAGTATGTTATGACATAGGTAATTATCATAAATTAATTTTAAATACTTAACCTCACTACCCTTGTAAAATGGTAATTTTTTGACATGGTTGTGGAACCTCATCTCATATACCTAGACATAGGAACTCCTAATATTTAGTACTGAACGAAGTGAACTTCCAGATTCTGTATACTCAATACTGGAATTCGTGATAATATCAAGAAAAGTTAGTTAAAAAGTAACTTGACGTTTACGGAAAAAGGAGCAACCATTCTCATTAAAATACAAAAAAAAGGAAAATAAGAAAGTTTTTACGAAAAAACAGCCGCATTCAAAAACTACCTACCAAAAATGCAAAGTAGCTTGAACTTCGAAAGTCGGTAACTTTTGTTTGTTTGATTCACTGTTTTGCCCAAAGACTCCTCCTTTTGAAAGTCGTTTAAAAATTGTTTGCCAGTCTTTAAAAAAACTTATAAAATACTTTAAGTTTAATAAACAAACACTTTTATTCTTATACATAAATGAACTGGCTTCATCAACAAAGAATATATTTAAGTGAAAAGATTGTTATAACTGCATTTAGTGGTAATATAATAAATAATAAAGCAATAAAAAATACAGAGTTGATACAAATAAACTTTTACGACGTCAAAATTTACAACTCTCATAAAATATAATACGGAAAAGTGTTACTCAAAGTCACATACCTAATATATCAAGAGAAAAAAGTGCTGCATATAAATCGTATCAAGAAAGAAAAGAACATCGTGATAATAATCAGAAAAAAACTAAGCGATCTTTCGAGCTTAGTTTGAGTTACACTGTAACTAATAATTTTTAGTATTCCTAAATTAAACAAATAGGAGGCCGTTTACAGACTCAGAGTTACACAGAGAGCCATGGAGCGTTCCATGCTTGGCATAAAGCTGATAGATCCAGTTCCTAACGTCGAAATCCGAAGACTTACAAAGGTTTTCGATATTGGAAATCACGTTACGGAACTCAAATGGACTTGGGCAGGGCACCTAGCAAGGCGCAGGGATGACAGAGGGACCAAAGCTATCACGGAATGACGTCCAAGAATGGGTAAAAGAAATATGGGTCGTCCGACGGCAAGATACTCAGACGACATAGTTGCCATCGTGGGGAAACACCTAGATGAGGCTGGCATAGAACCGTGGAGATTAGGGACAAGAAAAGGGAGGCCTATTCCCAGCAGTGGGTGAATTCGGGCTGTGGATGATGATGATGGTGATGATTCTCCAAATGTAGGTAGTTTAAACCCTCCACATGTCTGGTAGGGTCTGGCAGACTCCCCAACGGCACATAAACCGTTGTCATCGTCATCAGCCTATAATGTTCCCACTGCTGGGACACAGGCCTCCTCTCAACGAGAGGGAGTGGGCTTTAATCCACCACGCGGGCCCAGTGCGGGTTGGTAGATGTCACATGTCTTCGAATTTTTAGTTCTAATACATGCCGGTTTCCTCACGATGTTTTCCTTCACCGTTTTGAGAGCAGCGGTGAAGAAATAAACTACACAAAGTAATGCGCCTGCCTGGGTTTGAACCTACGACTTACTGTTCGTAAGTCGGGGCTGCCACCACTGGGCCACCGCTGCTCTCAGTAAAAAACCGTTAAAGTAGTCATAAACCGTTGTATTTAATTCAAATTTTAATATTCTTAAGCCACAGTTCTCAGTTGGCTCTATGAACCACTACTGAACCTTTCGCCCAATACTTCAGTCCAGATTTTGCTTCGGTGGTGGAAAAACACGCAATAAGCATACAGGGTGTTTTTTTGAGTAATTATTATTTTTCTTGTTATAAACAGGTGTACCCTGAAGAATATGATAGGACGAGATGGACGGGACCAATGACTTGAAACCCACATTAGCCCTGGATCGATAGACCTGGAAGTCGTGGAAAGAGGTCTTTGCAAGTGGGCTAAATGTATTTTTATTTTTAACAAGGAATTGTGAGCGGTTAGTGGAGAAAACAGTCTAATCACGACATACCGAAAAGTGAGCGTTTAGTAAGCGCAGCAAGAAGGTGTCTGATGAGATGACGAGTAATTGAGAGGTATGGAAGAAGAAGTTGTGCCTGGTCATCTCTTAGTTGCCACGGCTTATTTCGAACTATTTATTTTATTTTTGAACTGTCAATTTTTTTGTTCCTGATGTGGACACTTTTAACGTGCACGTCTTGCTACATCGTTCTCACATAATATACCATCTCGACATGAATGATGTAACCAAGGTTTTTGTAGCAAACTACTGATTTAAAAGAGTGCCCATGGAGTTTCTTGCCCATTCTACTCCATAGAGATCTACGCTTTGAAATGGGCAACTACAGTACTTTCACAGTTATTATGTCTTGTGACTATTTCAAAGTGCCTGTAACTGGCCTACTTGAAATAAATTAATTTGATTTGATTTGGTTTGAAGACATCCTGCGCCGACCCCAAATAGATTGGGAAACGGGCAGAGAAATCATGACAATGAGAGTTTGACAAATTCTCAACTTCAAATTCTCAATTTAGAAATCGGACTCGAGTATATCACATCAAAATGATAAATCAATCCGTCAGACTTATGCACTTTACGAACATCTTAACTTCAAAAAACAGTTCATAAATCACTGGAATGTTATTTTATCTTCGTATTTTAAACAAAAGTTTGCATTTGAATGACGAACCACATACGTGTTCGTAGTCACGTATCACACACTATACATGAAAATGTAAAGGTTTTTTACTGTGAGCAAAGTTGACGATACTTTAACAAGTAGATAAAGGATTAGCCATTTTCGGGAAGACCCTAATTGCCTAAACTAAAATCAAATAAAAAAAAAAACACCTATTCCTTGCAAATTAAAAAACAATATAAGAGTAGGTTCATACATTTTATTTCTTCCAAAAAACTTAGTACTTAGTAAATTACAATTAATTTGTAAAAATAACGTACTGGCTGATGCGTCGGGCTAGGCAATGCTTGTAATTGAGTTATCAGCGCCAAGACATTTGTGTAGTTAATAAGTTGTACTACATTACTAAACATACTATAGCGTGATTAACAAAAGGGATGTTATACCCATACCATCTTATTTGCCATTTTACCCTACGGCGGAGGGTTATGTTTTTTCTCCAAAAGGTATAACTACCTAAATGAACTTACACCCACATTCAGCCAAACATGTTTAAGTCCCATGTAATAGAGGGCAGGCGAATTGTCATGGGACGGGCACAAATCCAAACTCCGTGACTGCTACTGAGAAATTACAGGTGGAAAAAACCCAGAATCACTTTTTCCCACTTGGGAATTGAAACCAGGACCTCATGCCCAGCAGTGGCGTTTGCTCCCACTAAACGAATGAGACATTCTAAGAGAACGAACTTTTTTTTTTTATGAATGTCTTCTCGTAGTTAAACCTAGGAGGTTGTCGTCTGCTTAACCGGACTATCCTGTGCCTTGAGTGTTATGCCTCCAGCTAGGGCATAAAAACTACTTACAAACTGACTACACGCTAAGGGCACCCCATGTGGGGTACGAGCCTCGGCTTAGGGCCTCACTGGGGGAGGACAGCATGGGGATAGGCTTGATCTGAATGATATCATTATTTAGGGGCTGATTTAAAACTACTGGCACAGCATCACGGGCTGGCTCGGGCGAGGGTCGGGGAGGGCAAGGACCGGGACGTCGCGACGGACTTCGACGGCGAGGTCGTAGAACGAACTAACCTACATGCATATTATTTATGGTCAGTAATAAATTATTTCAGATTCCTAGTTTCATATAACTGTGCGGTATTAAATTCTAGTGTTAGATGACATCCTATGACAGCAATAATAAATGGCTTAGGACAACGGATAATGAAAGCATAACAATACCCCTCATAATTTCCTCTAAAGAATATTGATAACTTGACATCGTACATTTTTATTCCAACTTAGATCAGTCGTTTTTTTTTTCTTTTAAATCTATTAATAACATAGAGTGAAATAGCGATTTTTTTTAACGGCACAGTACAAAAATGGGATTTTTAAAAGTTTTCTCGTAGCCGTCGGAAAACAGTTATGAATTATAAGTATAAAAATATTGCTAAAAGTAATAAGCTCCATGTTGAAACCGGACTGCGAAAGGCAGCTATTACATGTCTCGAATGGTACGTCCAAGCTCATACTATCACGGAACTCGTTTATGTCTAAAGACGTCGGCTTCCGCTTAAACCGACTACACAATACTGAAGAGTAACAGAAATGTAGCTTTACCTATAAGACGATGAGCCTGAAGAAATGCGCTATATATGAACTTGCAGACAACAATTATGTTGTGTCATAAGGAATATAATCAGGTGTAGTACTCCATCGATAACCACAAGTTGAAGAGGGTTGAAAATTTTTTCAACCCTCTCTCGCACTCCCTTTGTCACATTTATAACTATCAGTAACCCATTGTGTGTGGAACTAATAACGTAGAACGCGTATCTATGTATGTCATCATTTGCCTAGCCTTTTCCTAAACAATCTTGGGGTCGGCTTCCAGTCTAACCGGATGCAGATGAGTACCAGTATTTTACATGATCACTGCCTATCTGACCTCCACAAGCCAGTAACTGGGTAATACGATACCCTTTGGTAAGAGACTGGATGTCAGACTTTTGGCTTCTGACTACTTGTAACGACTGTCAAAGATGTACAGCCGGACCAACGGCTTAACGTGCTTTCTACTAAACTCGGTATGTAAGTATGGTCACCCATCCACGGACCAACCAAAACCAACTATGTATGTATAGGTACCTATTTTAGTTGGGTTTTATAAGTAGCGATAGCTTAGTGGTGTAACAGTCGGACTGCCAAGTGATAGGTCTCAAGTTGAACCAAAGGCACGCACTTCTGGTTTTTCGGATTCATGTGCGTATTATATAGTTATATCATTTGCTTCAGTTTTTTGGAAAGTTTTTAGAACAGTTTTGTTAACTTCAAATTCAGAGGTGAAAAAGATAAACTTCACAGTGAATGCTAAGTAGAAGGAAAATGGAATAAAAAAACAGCTATGCTGTAAAATAGAATCATGACGATGATGATGAAATGGGTTTTTTATCTATGTATAACTTTCAAGAAAACGAGCAGAGAAGAAGTAGCAGCAAAAACACGAGTAGAGAAAAAGTAATTGCTATGTAAGTAGTTGTTCGTACAAACGAAGTGCTAAAACACAAACTGTGAGGCGAAAACCGTAGAAATAACGACAGATTTGTAGGTGTTAATAATAGGTAAACACATTGTGAGCGATTAACTGCTTGCGTCTGGGCCAACCCGTTGAATTTACGAGGAACACTAGAGCGCGCGTCATTTTAGTAAAATGTACGGATTTGCACACCACAACTGTTGATAGCATGACGCAGAAAGTCACTAGTTTGAGACCACATGGTGACTGCAGAAATGCACGGGTGTTCATTTTCTCCTAGACTTTATACCAGTAGCATGACCGCCGTACAAACGGGCTACGTCGACGAAAGAATCGACAAACTGACACATTGTCATTGTCTATCTGTAATAAATATGACGATTCTTCCGGAGTCAAAAGTCGTTTCTACAGTGGTCATGCTACGCGTGCTGCACCGTAATTACGTAACACAATCCCCAATCCCATTCCGAAGGAAATTCTTAACCCATTGCTTCGGATCATAGGTTGCAAAATGTCGTCTTCTCAACATTGTAAACATGTTGTGTGACACACTAAGCAATACATATCCAGTATAAAATAGCCCAAATACGAATGAATTTTCAATACAATGAGAGATCCTCATTAACTGGTTTTGTAATGCTCGACTGGTTGCCGTGTGTATAATAAATGTTGTTGTACTGTAAAGAAAAATGGTTACTTTACTTCCTGCTTTTAGTCTGAGTTACACTAAAGCACAATCTGGAAACTCTAATCTACACAAGAAGTGCAAGGAGAGGTTACACATTCGTTAAGCGGTTCATTTCATCGTTCATTAAGCGGAATTTGCCAGTTACGTTAATATGTACAGCTTAGTCATGGGTAGAGACATAATATTATTAATTTTGCACACTTACTACGCTAATGTGAGTTAATAATGATAACCATAGATCGGAGTAGGTAGATTTAAGAATTGGGGTCATTGATCCGAAACGTTGTATTTATATGGACATTCCTCCGGAATTAAAAGATTTGATTGAAATTTAAGTGCAACAATTTATAAAAAGTTGTGGCCATAAAAAGGCAAAAAAAAAATGCTTCCATCGGAATTCGATTGTTTCTATTATTCAACAGATAAATAAAAAAATAATTTAGTTTCGATACCTTCCTTTAAATTTTTAATTGAGTAGTAATAATATCACTACGAACATAAACAATATTTAATCTGGAAATACCGGAATTACTTTCAGGAAAAATGGCATATCCATGTTATTCTTTCTGTGTGCATTTATGATACATGTACCAAAAATCAATCTACCTACTCTGATCTATGATGATAACGTATCTAAACCAAACGGAACCATGTTGGTTGACCTACAAGCCAAGTCTTGCGTGCATTTCTCTTTCGATTTTCGGTCTGTCGATTTTCTAGCACTACCATTTTGTTCAACTTATAAATTTTTCAACTAACTGTTGGCCGAAACCTTCAAACAGGAACACAAACACGCTGCTTATGGCAGAAATAGGTCAAGAATTCTTCCCTTATTTATCTTTTTCACCCAAAGTTGTAAATATGCCAATGTTTCACGAAAACCCTACAAGAAATAGCTCTTAAACTCTCAAAACTTTGATGTGAAATCATTTGCGACGAAGTAATCAATATTGATAGGCCCTTGAGTTATTAATCACGTACAGTCAGTGCCCTGTATTCCCTGACCCGTCTTACAAAGCTAAAGAGGGGAAGAGGGGTCAAGTACAAGCAGCAGCAAGCAGGGCACTGACTGTACCAAAGTCGATCCTAATGGCGATTAACTTGCTCTATAAATACATGAAAAAAATCATGAATACAGTCACGAGCAATGTTAAGAACTAATTATTAAAAAGTATGGCATCTAAAATATTATGTTCCTGATCAAAACAGTTGCAGTAGGCGAAAATCGCTTTTGAAATTGGGTAATTTTAAAAGAGTTTTTCTCCGCACTCCGCCCTGCTTAATCCTTCAAGAATTACAGGCGTTATGTTCTCATATGTTTATGAATAATTAAAATGGCTATGCTTAGGCTTATGTCTTATTCCCGGACCCCGATAAGGGGTTGTACCGAGCCAACAAAGGTTCGTGTGTACGGCTCCAGTCAGGCCCGCTTAACACGGTTAAAACCACCATAACTATATAACGCAAGTATCACGATCCATATGAAAACCCAAGTGCCATTTTTTGACTACCTACTTTAATGTCATAAGCAGTATTTTGTTACTATACATAGAAGTTACTATACAGGAGCTCGTGGCTAAATAGTAACAGCCGCACGGGTAGATCTTTAAGGTTAAGCCGTGTTTGCCGAAGTTGGTCCGTTGATGGGTGACCATAATTACATACCGAGTTTCATCCATGCCCCGGAAAGCACGTTAAGCCGTTGGTCCCGGCAGTCATTTGTAGATGTTTAACAGTTGTTACGAGTAGTCAGAAGCCGAAAGTCTGACATCCAGTCTTACCAAGGGGTATCGTATTACCAGTTACTTACTGGGTTGTGGAAGCCAGATAGGCAGTCGCTTCATGTAAAATACTGGTACTCAGCTACATACGTTTAGACTGGAAGCCAACCCCAAGATAGTTTAAGAAAAGACTAGGCAGATGATGCATACCAAGTTACTATACAAAAATAACTACGTTTTTGTTCTTTAAATGTCTGAAATTAAGTTTTTAAGTTGTAACGTTGTTGTGTTAAATAAATTAGCATGCGGCGACAGTAGCCTCGGTAAGGTGGAAGCACAAGAATACTGGTAGCCGCGAAAAAAAAAAAAAAAAAAATTGTTGGGTTGTATGTTGATTAAGCTATAATTCGCGAAAAAAAAAATAGCGATCGTAATAAATATGGTTTTACAGAGCTATAATCATTAAAATCATCAATCTCTTTATTTTATTTAACCCTATTGAATGACTTTTTCTGTTCTGTATGGTGTCGGACGTAGAGAATAGCACCATCCCATATCTTCCCGTGAGTGCCGTAAGATAAGAGACAGGGCCAGAGAATGGGCAGCAGCGTTCTCTGTGCTTTTGTAACAACCGTACTGCGATCGCCAACCCGCCTGCTAAGCGTGGCGATTATGGCAAAACCAAACCCCTTATATCAATGTGGCGTTGAGGGAGGCCTATGTCTAGCAGTGGACGTCTTTCGGCTGAAATGATGATGATGAATGACTTTTTCATGAAATAGTCATTAAATGGGATTAAAATAAAAAATAAAAATTTCATAAGTTTTTTGAAATTTTTAATTCGGTCTAAAAATCTACCCTCTCGCTTCCACCTTAAGCATAAAATGCTTAAGCCGGGCGCGAAGTAACTGCTCTTGCGTTACCTAGGTATATATATATCTGTGCATAAAACTGTTTCCTTAGGACAGTCGTGTTTCTTCTAGTTTACACTGTAGTTTCAACCTTCTGTCTGTCAGTCTGCGAGAATTAATTGAGGATTAATGGTGAGCGGTTCTTAACGAAGAAAAGAAAACAACGTTATAGTAAAGTAAACCAGCGGGAACTAATGGACAAACTGAGTGAGTAAAACCAGGAGGTGTCAGGGAAAAAATAAACAAACACGTTTGCTTTAGCATGGTGTAGAAATTCACGGGAGACTTTCAAACATTTCAAACTTTTCATTCTATACTCTGATATTTAACCGCTGGCTGCCAAGCGCAACTGATAATTCGTCGTATTTTTTTTTTCCGAATTTTCGACGTGGCGTCGCATTGTTTGTTTAGGAATGGACCGCTATTTTTACATCAGCATGAGTTGGGTAAAAGCCTCGAGTCTTCAAAAGAATGTGATCTTTAGAGGCTAATATTGTTGTGGTTATATTTCCTCTGATAAAACGGACTTTTGTTTTATTTACTAATGCGTATTGAAGCAAATTTTACTGAACGGTTTTAAATGCGCGTAATAATAACAACCAAACATGGGAATAATATACAGGGTGGAAGGGACATCGACGAAAAACGGTCAATTATTCTGAACCCCACTATATACAGAAATCTTACACCTAAAAAAAAAAATGCTGTTTCTGCTGTTTATCGCTGTTGTGTATGTTGTTACAGTGCAATACCTCCATGGTCAAAATGTACCCTGAGCTATATTACGAGAACAGAATAATAATATACCCTAAGCTATACGGGGTGTAAATCACCTCATCACGAAGCCGTCAACCAAGCATTCTGTACATGAAACTAAGTAACTTAACGCAAAAATAATTGCTGGGAAACGAATTTTTTTTGGGGGGTGTAAAATCATGTTTTGGGGTAGAACTCAATGTAACGCACTCAAAACATTGTGATGATAGACGGTTTGAATAGTACTGGGGTCGTGGAGGTGTTTAAAGAAAAAATCTTACATTCAAAACTTGTATTTTAAAAAAATACTTGTCAAAATGTTGGAACTTTGACCCCTAATATCTCCGTAACAAGAAAGTTCCCAGGCCATACCTGGGAACTTTCTTGTTTCTTTGTAGAACAAAAAGAATATCGCAATGACAGGGAGAACCAGTGCCTTTCGGCTTCGTTAAGAGTTGTTTTACACCCTTTCTTTAATTTCCTTTGTTTATATATCATCTTATCTTTCATATTTTTAAATATTTCTTACAATTTTTTTTTTACAAAAAACATTTAAAAATATAAAAAAACAGGTTTCCACCGGAAACCTTTTATTATTAAATAGGAACGACAGAGTCTATATTTATACCATCATCGTTTATCTAGAAAGCCAGGTTCTGTACACCATACCACCTACAGGTAAGATGCCAACTACGCACTTTGATCATCATCATCTGCCTAGCTTTTTTCCAACTAAGATAGGGGTTCCAGTCTAACCAGATGCAGCTGAATACCAGTATTATTTTACATGGAGCGACTGCTTATCTGATCTCCACGACCCAGTCACTGGGTAAGACTGGTCGTCCATCTTTCGTAACGACTGTCATCATCATTATCAGCCTATAATGTTCCCACTGCTGGGACACAGGCCTCCTTTCTATGAGAGGGAGTGGGCTGTAATCCACCATGAGGGCCCAGTGCGGGTTGGTAGATGTCACATGTCTTCGATTTTTTTGTTCTAGGACATGCCGGTTTTCTCACGATGCTTTCCTTCACCGTTTTGAGAGCAGCGATGATGAAATAAATTACACAAAGTAATGCGCCTGCCTTGGGCTGCCACCACTGGTCCACCGCTGCTCCACAACCAGGACTGTCAATGATCTATAAATCACGTACGCAACCAACTACATACTACGGTGAAATCTCTTTATAAACTTATTTCAGATTTTATGTAAATTGTTATTTTTGTTCGTGATCTTTGTGCAATCCGTGATCTCCTCCTGATCTATAAACCGGCCAACTGCGAGTCGGATTCGCACACAAAGGGTTCAGTAGTTCCAAAAAAAATTTTATAACAATATTTTTAATCGAAAATAACAGTAGGTATATGAATTAAAAGTAAACAGTATTAAACTTCATTCGTAATTATGGTAATTTACACTCAACAAATAAATAAAACTACAATATCTACAATTCAAATAAATATAACAAATTTGTTTTTCATAGTGTGTACATAAGATCACGCCTGTACTCCCCGAAGGGTTAGGCAGACGTGTACCCAATTATGGTACCCCGACATTTGCCGGTTATGAAATATGTAAAAGTAATGAAAAACAAAGGTACTACTGCATAAGTTTTTTAGTACAAATCACGAGCACTAATATGTATACACATAGTAACCTTTAAAAATGATTTTCTGTTTCTGTGTTGATCGCAATTTCATGATGTTACGAACATAGTGTTTTGTAATTTATACTTCATACATGTTATAGGTCTTATCTCAAAGTTGCAGTCATTATTACACCAGAAAAGTGCGAGGACATAGATTTTTTTTTATTTCTTTTTTCTCAATATTTTTCGGGTTTTTTTTACACTAGTTTTCTACTAGAGCAACAGTTTCTTTCCAGAAAAGATTTTCATCTGAGTTACCATGTTGTAAATGTATATTTACAAAATGGTAGCTCAGATGAAAATCTTTTCGTATCGTTTTATAAAAATTAAATAAAATTCGGAGGCCCATAATGCGAAAACGGTGCGTCTTGGGTCCATACTCCTCAGAACTTAAATGGTTTCTATGTTCAAGTTTAACTCGAAACTGCACTTTTTTTAAATTTCCAAGTTTTTTTTTTTGAAAATCCGTTCCCAAAAATTTTTTAAACAAAATCATTTTTTTTCTTGGTTTTCTTAGGTGATCATAGTTCCTCAATACTATACTATACTCAAACTCCTAAAAATCCGCCCCTAAGACGACCCACTGACCGAAAAGTGCTTTTGAACTTGAGTAAGTGTACTTATACATATTGGTGGTACTTAATGACAAATTTCTTTAGATGCTTTAAAAATCAACTTACTTGAAATATAGTCTCCCTTCAATCCGGTAATATTCATTTGTGGCGGCAAAGTCTTATTAGTAGGCTCGAAAACATATCGGCACATCTCCCATACCCCGGTATTGCTTGACATAAAGTACCGGCCCGTCGGCAAATAAATACCTGGAATCAAAGAGCATATTAAGAAAGGAACAATCGGTCGTGTTAATGACTCCACGCGAACGTTTGGCGCTACTCCAAGCAGTTAGCAAGTAGTAATTAATATAGATCAAAAACAAAATCCGGTGTTCATAGGTGCCAAGTTGTTTTACGCTGACTTGTGAATTGTATAGGCATTTTCTAACGTGTAATTCGATGTGAATTTTTGTTCTGTGTCTGTTTTGCACTTAATGTATCGTACTTCATCATCATCATCAGCCTATAATGTTCCCACTGCTGGGACACAGGCCTCCTCTCAATGAGAGGGCTTTAATACACCACGCGGGCCCAGTGCGGGCTGGTAGATGTCACATGTCTTCGATTTTTTAGTTCTAGGACATGCCAGTTTCCTCTGATGTTTTCCGTCATCGTTTTTGAGGGCAGCGGTGATGAAATAAATTACACAAAGTAATGCGCCTGCCTAGGTTCGAACCCAAGGCTTACTGATCGTAAGTCGGGGCTGCCACCACTAGGCCACCGCTGCTCTCCACTCGTATCGCACTTGTATAAAGCGAACTGTGCAAGCAGTGATTGCCTAGTGGTGTGAGCGTAAGACTAAAAAGTCATAGACAGTTCTAACCCAACCCACGGACCTCTGATTTTTCAGGTGCCTATGGCTTAGTGACACTTTATTTGTTCCGTTTCGTGTATATACGTGAGCGTTGATCTGAAAACTACAACGTCGAAGTGGACACCTTTCGATTATTCGGTTTCGTTACTATCTTTCGATAAAAAATTAGAAGCACAGGTACGTTTGTTTACACGTTTTAGAACCTAGATCGTTCGCTATTGTGTTCAATTCAGTCTCGACATGAACTAACATTGTTAGCAAAATTTACGAACTAGGCTGCTATTTATAAACTCTACTACTTACTTACTAACTCAATGGTACCGCGGTTATTCAGCTCACTACAATTAAAAACTAAGTTTTTACCGTCAAGAACTTCACAACAGAAATTATTTTTAGAATAGTTCCCTTCATCGTTCAATTTATTAATCATCATCATCAGCCTAGCCTTTTCCCAAACTTTTTTGGGGTCAGCTTCCGAAATTGACGTAATACTGCAGACGTAATAAGAAGGTGGTGGCATACAGGTTCTGACCGCCTGGCGACCGGTCAAGCTATACAGAACCATTATAAGAGGATCTCTCACTGTTTCGGAATTTTATACAAAGCAAAACCATGTTATGCTGGAAATGCATAGCTTGATGTGTCGCCGTGTTTACGTACGTACGGTGGCCGATTGCAGTTTGTGATCATTCCTTAGGCGAAGGGCGTCGTGTATTGTCTTGTATTTTGGCCTTAATGGAAAAATAACACTATGCTTGTAATTATCATGCTACAATCTTTGTGTTCTACAACTACACTTCTGACGAGAACGGAAATAGATCAAAGGTCAACGACCGCATTGCCAGACGCACCTATACATGCACGCATATAACGTTATTCTATAAACTCAAAAATTGAAACAAATAATCTTAAAGTCAAATAAAAAAAAACGCGTTTCGTTCGTTATTTTAAAGAAACCAGTCGGTGTGAAAACGGGTACCTATCAAGAGTTTGTTTGAAAAATTTCGTTCTGTAAAAACTTGACACTGGGCTAAAATATTATTTAGATTATTAATAAAGATTAAATGGTAATAACGGTAAATTTCTCAAAAGTACTCTTTAAAGATAGGGGGTTAAAGGAGGGTGCGTCTCTCCACAAACAATGGACACCCTTCTATCATGCGCTGCAAACTATTAAACTTAAATTTGCCATCGGCACGCTAAGAATAAAAAAGAAGCGGGGGGGGGGGTTTGAACTTCACGAAAGCACGATATCCGCGCGGCGGGGTCCTAGTTAATTATAAACTGCCCGATGCATGGTATACGGCTTCCCCAATATTAAAACAGCAGTTACGGTCGGTGTTGACTATAAATAGAACGTCTCATCACTTCCTACGGACGTCGTAATAAATGAAGCACGAAATGTTCTAGTATGAATAACAGTTTTTACATTGCATGACTTCATAGCTCTGACTTCTTTGCTCTGTATGGTGTCGGACGTAAAGAATAGCACCATCCCATATCTTCCCGTGGGTGTCGTAAGAGGCGACTAAGGGACTTGCCAGAGAATGGGCAGCAGCGGTCTCTGTGCTTTTGTAACAACCGTACTGCGATCGCCAACCCGCCTGCCAAGCGTGGCGATTATGGCAAAACCCTCCAAAATGTCAATGTGGTGATACTTGGGGGAGGCATGTGTCCAGCAGTGGACGTCTTTCGGCTGAAATGATGATGATGATGATGACTTCATAATTTTCTACTTCTTTGTAAGTAGGTAGGAAAAAGTTTTCTTCCTTGAACTGTACGTTTGACTTATAAGACCATTTAAAATACACCATATTTCACTATTCGTATTATTAAATACCACGGTAAAAATAGCCCTAAGAAAACTATAACATTTCAGTACACCAGACTGTGCTCTTCCAGCTGTCATCACGATAAGGTTTCGCTATAAATCAGTGAAGTCGAAAGAAAAAAAAACATTGAGACTGTTTGAAATACCTTGGAGTTATTATTGGCTTTAAAAACAAAAATCACTTGTTCAAAACGTCAATTTTGCTAAAATAAATGGAAAAATTAAGTATAGTTACAATCTGTGCTAGGCTCATCATCTGTCTAGTCTTTTCTCAACTATGTTGGAGTCGGCTTCCAGTCTAACCGGATGCAGCTCAATACCAGTATTTTGCACGGAGTGACTGCTTGTCTGACCTCCACAGCCCAGTCAGTACTGGGTAATACGATACTCTTGGTAAGACTGGTTGTCAGACTTTTGGGCCACTGACTACCTGTAACGACTGTCAAAGATCTACAAATGACAGCCGAGACCAACGGCTTAACGTGCTTTGCTTGCACGAAGGAAACTCGGATTGTGATGGTTGATCACCCCACCCATCCACAGACTAACCTGAACTGATCTGTGCTAGGTTAACCAAACTTTGAACGATTTAAGTTTTTTTTTTTGTGTATTAGAGTTACGGGAGCCACCTTTATACTCGAAAATAAAGAAAATAACCCAACTATCCTTCAGTTAATGAAACGCCTTCCAAAGCGCTTTTTTGACTCTGAAGATCATAAGAAATCTCCGCATTACCCACCTATACGTCGCGAAGTCGAGTAAAAAACTAACGTTTCTAGATGGTAAACAATATTAATAAACACTTCAAAATAGATATAAACACGTACCTATTGATATTGGTTTCTACCACTATGACAAACGATATTAAACAGACATACCAGAACCAACGCACTGAAACACATGCGTGAATAAATATTTAGAATTGTAATGAATCATTCTTGTTGTATTATAAACATTGAATTATCAGATACGTTCCATTTTGTGTTATCACTTTTCATGGGTACAATAAATAATATCACTGTTGAAACACTTGAAGATAGGATAATGCCACTGGAACTTTGATAGTTTAGCTTACTACTTACCTACAGTGCCCTCCAAAAGTTTGTTGAAATTATTCACTTCAAACGTTACGTCACATTATTAAAACAAACAAACTAACTTTCAAACTTCAACTACCTTTTGGCTGCTGAGATTAATATCAAACATATTAATCTCAGCAGCCAAAAGGTTGTTAAGGAAAAAAAAAGGAAGTTTGAAAGTTAGTTTGTTTGTTTGCAACAAAAATATAAAAGGAAAATATCGGGACATATCTTATTATAAAAAGCTAGATTAGTACATAAGAACGTTATAATGTACTTATTTTGAAACAAGGATTTCAGATGATAATGCGATATAACGTCTGAAGTGAATAATTTCAAACTAATTTATTATGGCATTGACAATATTGACTTTAAACGTATGGAGGCCACCGTATATTAAGTATCTCGGAAACGCGAAGTTTTAGGAGATTTTTACAACATTTATGATTAAGTTAGAATCTAGGTATGTACCTAGATTACTACCTGTACCGATGGCGTGTTCAGTATTACTTTGAAGCTTAAATATTTTTTGGGAACAATAAATCAGCTTGGCCGTAATTTTAAAATGGCGCCGATTAGGAATGCCAAAATATTGAAATGCTTTTAAAAACGTATGAGTAATTGAAACGATAATTTATTTTATATTACAATTTGCCATTTGTTTCACTAGAACGTTAAATACATGAAACGATTTAGGTATCAGTAAAACTAAATAAATATGTCACAACGGCAATTAGCAATGTATCGCAGTTGAAATGTTTTCATTTAAATATTTGTTTTATTAATATGTCCACAATATTAAAATCTACATGTGAGTCTGGCAGTGTATACATTGCTGAGCTTTGATTAACTGCCACGCACATGTATAAATTTACCACGAGAGTCAATTGGCAATTTAAATTATAGATTAGGTAACTAATACTCAAAATAGATCATAAAGAAACACGTAACTAGCCATAGTTTTGTGAATAATTTCATACTTCAAATACACTTCTCTTGAATTCGTAAATTACCTAAAAGCAATACTTTTATACCTAGGGCGGACCCGAACCCAGCGGTTAAGGCTGTATGTCATCTATTAGTAAATAACTTATATATTTTTGAATTAAATTGCTACGAGATTTATTGAAGCCAACTTGCTAACTGTTGAGAGCCAAATGATCGACATAGATTGTAATGAGGCGAAACCACTGTTTTAATTTAATTCATTATTTCGCAATATATTTGTGTAGAGGTTCATGAAAGGAACCTACTCATAAAATTTCAACTGGACGGCGCCTATAGTCTGGGAGTAAAAATTCTTTGACATACGGACGGACAGACAGACAGATAGACAGACAGACCGAATCCATAAGGGTTAAATTTTTGTCATTTGGCAACGGAACTCTAAAAACAGCATGCGACCCTGTCACATTCTACTCCACATAGTTATCTTACCATTTCCACCTTCTATGTGCACCCACTTCTCAGTACACACGGCTGCAATCCAGAGAAAAGTGCACAGTCCTATTAAACATGTGCAGCCGAATAGGATACGTCTCTCAATAACCAGGGCCTGCAGCAATGGCCGACGCTCTGCAGCGCCCACAGAGGATGCCGTTGACATTTTGTCAGTCTCCATGTTTGATGTTCTGTAACAAGTGAAATTGTTTCATGAATTTTAAAATAAATGTTTAACAGCCTCGGACACCACTGCCTGTCATGCAGACGAAGTGCGGGCCGTTTGCGCGGCACACGAACATAAACGACATCATCCGACGGGCTCTTGTTACCAGTGGCGTTCCAGCTGTCTTAGAGCCCAACGACTTGGCACGCGACGATGGCAAAAGACCGGACGGCATGTTTTTGTTTCCTTGGAAGATGGGTAGGCCTTTAGTGTGGGAGGCAAATTGCGTCGATACTCTTGCGCCATCACATCTTCCAAGCTCAACGTGCTGTGCTGGCGCTGCCGCTGCGGAGAACCTCAAGTGGCGTAAATATAACCTTTGTGGAAACTATATTTTCGAGCCGTTTGGGTTGAAACTCTGGGACCGTGGGGTCCCACAGCCTTTTTTAGGAAATTTCCAAACGCCTAGTTGACGCTTCCCGCGACCCAAGGGCTGGCTTTTACATTGGCCAGAGGCTAAGTATTGCCATACAACGTGGCAATGCTGCCAGTCTCTTACGCACATTACCAGCTGATAGCGATAGTTTATTATTATTTTAGTTATTTAATTTAGTAGTTTGTTAAGCCTTGTGATGTAAATAGTAGTTATTTAAATTAAAAATATATTATAAGACAAAAAAAAAATAGTTAAAAAATATACACGATATAAGTTGTAAACTGACATGGTCACTAACACTATCAATAACACTGGAAAGATATTTATAAATGATTACTATTTGTTTTGAGTTCCCGATATTTCGGATCGGTTGCAACCGGCATAGTAAACATGGTTAATATTCCGTTTCCAGTGTTATTGATCCCTAATATATACAGGATGATTAGTAATTGGTGCATTTCTTAAAAATGGGTGATACAAGGCTAATGTGTTTGTCTTCACCGATCCGAATAATTTACAACAATTTTGAATTTGATTACTTGGGGTCCAAACTCGGTTGTATTGGAGAAATCGAACTTTCAAAGTTTTTTTTGGAATGTTACCAACTCTTCATGATCCGCTAATGGTGAGAATGCTATTTATAAACAGTGCATTTGTCATGAATTCTTCAAGGAAAGAAGAAAGAAAGGAAATTGTTTTATTTGGCATTAGTAACACCTTAAATAAATAAACAAAAAGACCAATAAGCCAAAAGGGCCTCAGCTCAGCATAATGCCAGATGGCAACACAAGGTGTACCACCTGACGCTGATTTTCAGCTGCAGCTCACGAGTATTATACGCTCGAAAACATAAACAAACACATATTGAAACTTCTTTTTTTGCACAAATGCCAATCAAATTATATTGTTACTTAAATACATAAAGAAAGATCGAGTAAAAATTATAAAATTAATAACATTGGTAAAATTGATGCAAGTCAATTTGGCAAGGCTGATGCACCTCTTCTGCTAGTCAACATAATTATTAGACTAGTACCCGGTTTCTGAAGTGATAATTACACGGTTCCTCAAAAAATTGTTGTTTATGTGATAGCTGATGTTTGTTTTTTTTTATGACCAGGGTAGTCATAAACACTTAAAGTGCTTTGGGTGCTGACTGACAAGAACATAAGTGGGTTATTTTCTTTTTGCGATCAAGTTAACCATGTTTTATGCAGTTCTTGTCAACGTTTCGTTTAGTTACGAATTTTACGCCAACACATCTCTTTTTCACATGATTCTTTTGTGATCAATAGATTAGTTCTTGTATTTTAAAGCTGCTAGTATGTTATAAACTATGACTTTTAGATTTTCTATCATAGTGCATTTTTTTATTGAACTACGTGTTCGCGGTCTTAAACTGGTAATTTCTTGTACAATGCAGAAAAATTTACATTAAAAATATTGACTTGGCTCACGAGGTTGTCAACATGTGGGATGTGGACTCAGCGATCATTGTGCCGATAGTCGTATCTACCAATGGCCTAATTGCCAAGAGGAGGCTCTCGTTAGGCAGCTGGATCAAGGGCTTGATTCAGAAAGCGGTTCTTCTGGACAAGGCTCGTATTGGTAGGAGGTTCCTTTCTCTGAAGCCCTGACCGGTAGCTTGGCCCTGTTCCCGACACCGGTGAGCTACTATTTTTTATATGTTTAAATGTTTTTTATATCATTTTGTAAAAATATTTAAAAACTGTCAATAATATGTATGTAAATGAATAAACGGAATAATAAAATGATAAACAAAATAGTGATTTTCCAGTTTAACGGTTTTTTTTTCGACGGCCGTTGTAAATTTGTTGGTGAGATCTTTTAAGAATCTAGTTGAGCATGAGCATCACTTAAAGTTAACATTTATTTCTGTTCGTTGAAAGAATCAACTTGAGGCCCGATTTGTGGAAAGAAAACCAACAGAAAAATCAACTCACAAATATCAAGCGTACTTCAATGGTTGGCTGAATTATTAACAGCTAGTGATTTCACTTTACTTGCGTTTAATTTTGGCACGTCGTTTTGTTCCAGAAACCAGTTATTAGCAGTTCTTAATGTTTGACAAGTTCTCAACTTCAAATCATTGAGAGTACCAGAGGGGCTTAAGCAAAGTTTACTGAGGTTAGTTGTTGATGCGTGACCATTTCACAAGGAACTCCCTCCGAGGCTCGGAAAGCGCGTTAAGCTAGTCCAGTTATATTTTTTAGATCTTAGAAACTCTTCTCGGTTAGTCAGAAGTCTGATCACCAATAATTCCAACTAGGTTGTGGAGTTCAGATATTCAGACTCTCCATATACTGGTATTCAGCTGTATTTAGTTGGATAACCCCCAACATAGTTGACAAGCTGAGCAGATCATGATGATGATGATAGCATAGACACAGTAAAATTATTTGAAGACATTATTCTCTCTATAGTTTTCTTTACACTAATATGTAGTACTCAAGGCGTCACATCAAGCTATGCATGTCCAGTACAACATGGCCTCGTTTTGTATAAATTTCCCGTACAATGAGAAACCCAACAATACTGGTTTTTTAAAGCATGATTGGTAGTCTGCTTATTAAACAGTTCACTATGCTCTACACATTGAAGATATTATGGAAGCACGCCAAATAGCCAGAGACGCAGCGATGTGTGATAATATCTCATTGCTGCATTAGTCACACTGTTTACCAGCTTGACATTTCAACTATTAGCCGAGTGCAATTAGCCAAAAATACTCAAAAGGTGGAACAAAGTTTAGTGGGTCGGATTTTTAAGGGACTTTTATATTGAGTTTCTTTCTTTAGGTGTGTAGAGAAGAAAGAAATAAAAAAATCGCATTTTTTTAAATTTCCTTTTGCTTTTCTTTTTTGTTTAAAAATAACTTGAAATCCGTCCTATTGTGGAATCACCTGTGTGCATCTATGAAACGCCAATTTGGTCATTATTGTCGAAGAAATGTAACTACAAGTTTTGTTTTTGAAAAATTCTTATTTTCTTCAATAATTTCTTAGAAAATACCGAGTTTTAACACAAATAGTTATTTTCATTGGTAACCGATAAGTATTCAAGATCAGACATATCATTTTGTACAATCCACATTTTACTTTTTGTTTTCTGTGAATAGATAATACAGTAATCATTTTATCAAGTTAATATTTACGTTAACCGTCATAGAAACATGAGGAGATAAATGGCTTTCTTTTAATAGACCATTTCCTGATATGTTTTTTTTACTTTCTGCTTCATCTCCTAGGAACTCAATAAAAAAATCCGACCACCATAAGCTTCGTTCCACCTTTTTGTCTAATTGCACTCGACTATAGTACAATATCTTTCAAATCCAGGCAAGTCTGACATATGGGATTATGCGAATATGCGATTGAGAAGAGGCTAGGCAGATGCCTAGCCTGTTCCCAACTATGTTGGGGTCGGCTTCCAGCCTAACCGGATATTGCTAAATACCAGGACTTTATTGTTGGCTTAATAAAATCTTATATTCCACTAGTAAATTCAAAATCTCCGAAATTACCGATTTGGTGTTCGCCATCTCTGATTGCGAACACCAAATCGGTAATAAAACATATAGAAGGCATTTTTTTTATTTATTTATTTGTGATGGGTTAGCTCTTGACTCTAGTCTAGATCAGAGATGACAGAGACAAAGTCGACGATGGTACGAGCTTACCTAGAAGAAGCCAATTCACTCTAATTTTGAAGAGATTAGGGTTGTAAGCGTTGGTGCCGATAATACGACAAAAAATTAAACTGCGTGACGCTCCCCGTGATCTGCATACAAAAATTCAATTGAATGTATCCAGTAGTTTAGTAGCAGGGCATTATTTCTCATTTTCAGAATTTTTTACATGATCTAGATTAATACGCTAGCACCTATAGGTTAACGACCCCCGCATCGGTATTTTGTTATATTAAATAGATGATGTGAACCGATGATACGGCCAAACGAGTATGCTTGCCTCAAAATCAACACATACGACACCGGTATAAACACAAAACACAAGTTGCCAACTCGCTAATTTTCCAAATTCGTGCCTTAACTTACTAATTTGCACTAATTCGCATCTAGAAATAAAATTTCTAGATGCGAATTAGTGCAAATTATACATAAGGTTCATCATCATCATCATTTCAGCCGAAAGACGTCTACTGCTGGACTTAGGCCTCCCCCAAGTGTACATAAGGGGGGTTTTGCCATAATCGCCACGCTTGGCAGGCGGGTTGGCGATTGCAGTACGGTTGTTACAAAAGCACAGAGAACGCTGCTGCCCATTCTCTGGAATTTAGTTTACATAAGGTTAGTAAACCAATATTTATAAATGGTGGCCTATTCCTTTAGCAGTTTTATGCAATTATTATGATTGTTAGATATTTTTTATTGATTTTGATTTTGAAATCAATAGAATCAGCTGATACCTACATACGTGTCACCTGATAATAATATTATGTGAAGAGCACAAGCTTTGTTATCGTTATCAGTAATCCATATGTCAATTGTGTAGGTATACAGCTTTTAGTATCACTTGACTGTTTTTTTTTTCGTTGTTATGGTTGAACTTTCTAGGGATACCTAAGTATAAATACTTACAGTTCTTATCACAAAAAATCACATTGCAAAGTAGAGTTAAAGAGCATTATTATGCTCTTGGACTGCTCCAATTGTGACAATTTTATATAATCCCTACTAATATTAAAAATGTGAATGTAAGTCTGTTTTTTACGCTTTCACGCGAAAACTACTCAACTGATCATCATGAAACTTTGTACACATATTCTTGGAGGTATTAGAAGTAACATAGGCTATATATCATCACGCTACGACCAATAGGAGCGGAGCAGCAATGAAAAATGTTGCGAAAACGGGGAAAATGTGACGCAGACGAAGTTGCGCGGGACAGCTAGTGTTTATATATTATAGTAAATCTATTTATACAAGAACGTATTATTATTTACTTATACAAGCTGCTGTTGCTTAGCTGCAGCCAGTATAAAGACTGTGGACATTATGAGGTCATGTTTCCAGCCTGCATACAAAAACTCGTTTGAATATTTATCCAGAAGTTTAATCACAGAACATTATTTTTAATTTTCTGCATTTTATACATTATGTAGATTAATATGCTAGGATTGCTAGGGCCGACAGGTTAACGACCCCTGCATCGGTATCAACACTAAACACATGTTGCTAACTCGTTACTTCAAAATCCTTAGTGCTCATTTACGCAGACGCGACGCAACGCGCGGCGCGTCCGGCGACGCGACGTTTTAAATTCAAGCATTATGGTGATGTATGGGAGCGTTTACGGAGAAGCGGTTTGACGCGTGTTTGCTTGAGATGTAAGTGTTGCCCGCAGCGTTATGTAACACGGACAAATACAAGCATACGGCAGTGCCCGGGTTCGATTCCCACACGGAACACATTTACGATGTCGTAGTTTTATCCAAAAATAATCATTTTGTATTTAATTCTTTTTTTTTTTTTGGAAAATGGTGAATTTTTATTTGTTATTTACGATTACTAGTCTTTTGAATGGTTCAAAAACTAAAAATATCTATTATGAAACTGCATATTTTGTAATGAATTGAAAATCATACACAATGCATTAAAATGAAACAATATACCTTGTTACAAGAAGTAATAATTTACGCGTTAAAATAGATGTTTTATTCTAATGCATGATGTGACAGTTTTCAAATACTTGAAGAAAATGGTCCCATGTCAGGCTACAAGATCCGTCGGGGGCGTTCACCGCGTCTCCGTAAACAGAAAATACTACAAATAATTAAACCCTAACTTACTAACCTAAGGTAAGTAAATCAATAATTATAAAGGGAGTTCTATTTTGTTAACAGTTTTATACTATTTAGTTTTTTTATATGTCGGATCCGGTCAATAGTACGGACAAAAAAAATCGAATCGAAAGCGCGCCTAAGGTGGCGTCAAGCGACCTACTTACCAGTCTACCCACATCTAAGCGCGCTTACTACAGAGTCGTGATGTTTCGAGCTCGCTGCGGGGAGGACAGTCAATGTCTGATTGCGGCGTAGTCAAGACTTACCGAAACTGTAACCCGATTCATGGTGCCTAGTGTTATTGTGTTGGATTGTAATTTCAAGTTATTTGTTAGTTCGATAAAAGCAGTACCGTGTGTGTGTGTGTTTTCATTGCACGAAACCCATGTTCTGCCCACATGATGACCGATTCTAACGAAATAAAATCATCAAACTGCGACATATATATAATTTTTTTAATTCGACATTAATATTTATTTACATTATAAAACATATTCCTGTAACTAGCATTCATACAATAGTATTCATTCACTTTTACCAGTGTTTGCATTTATTGTCATATTCATTGTCGTCATTCGCCACCTTGTATAATATAAGTACTTATATTTTTAACATTTAATTTATTTTATTTGTATAGGAACTAACTACACATAGACGTTAAAACAATTAAAAACTATTAAATAAAATAACAAAACTAAACAAAAATATATAAAAGGGCATCAAAAAACTCTTCCTCGACGCTGTCAGCTGGTAATGTGCCCAAGAGACTGGTGGACTTGCTACGTTGTATCGCAATACTTAGATTCTGGTCAAGTAAAAGCCAGGGTCGCGCGAAACGTCCGAAATTTCTTTAAAAAGGCGCTGCAATCGAGCCCCTCGGCCCAAGCCTTTTAACCCCAAGTATAGTATTAAGTACTCGAAAATATAGTTTCCAAAAAGATAATATTTTCGCCGCTTGAGGTTCTCCGCAGCCACAGCGACAGCGAGAACACAGCACGATGAGTTTGTAAGATGTGATAGCGCAAAAGTATCGACACCAGTTGCCTCCCACACTAAAGGCCTACCCATCTTCCAAGAAAATAAAAACATACCTTCCGGTATTTTGCAATCGCCGCGTGCCAAGCCATTGGGCTCATATACAGCTGGAACGCCGACGGTAACAAGAGCTTGTCGGAAGATGTCGAATGCCGCGCAAAACGGCCCGCACTTCGGTTGCGTATCAGGACGCGGTTTGCGAGGCTGTTGACAGCTTCACCACAGTGACAGCAATGAAGAGAACAGCAGGCGGCACCAAGACAAAAAGAAGCAACAATTCATAGGTTTTTAAACTAGCTTTTGCTCGTGAGTTCGCTCGCGTAAATTTTGAATTTGACAATAAACGCCTCGGACACGTGGCGCCACCTATTTTCGTAAGAACGTTATTGTTGCTTTTCTCGGGAACAGTACTTTTTTTCGGGAATAAAGTTACCTTGTTACCTTACACCTGACGACGTATATACATGCAAAACAACGTATATTTGTATAAATATGCAACATTTTAGGATGATCGATTCAGTAGTTTAGGCGTGAGAGGCAGCAAACAAAGAAATTTACTTTCGCATTAATAATCTATGTTAGGGTTTTTGGTTAACAAGTTTATAATTATACACATGTTATTATCTTCCTGTTTTCACACAATACTATCTACATATTTTTTTTCCTTTCGCAGGTCGAAATAAATAGTGCCCTTTCTATACTATGTTATGTTGTTTCTCTCATGTGTGTAAATGATACACGAATCAAACACAAGAAGGTCTGTTTGTAGGTACTATTATTGTCTTCATCTAAACCTAAAGGAGAATAAAACCAGCAGTTAACTTGTTGAAAATTGTACCTCAAAAGACATCAGTCATTTCACATACTCCAAAATTATCATACGGATAGAAAAAAAAACCATTTTATTATGGGGATAACACTGTCCGCGTCAGTATGTTTTACTATTACTTCGAGAGTCTGCAATGAACCCTTCCGTTGCTATTTTAGTTTGAGAATACGAAAAATCTGTTTTACTGAAACTGTTTTAAGCTTAATATTAAAAAAAAATACCGAATTTGGAAATATCATCTTCTCAACACACCAACATTTGATTGGACGCTCGGTTCTAGGAACAACCGATTTTAAATACCTTTTTTTTTTTTTAGGATGGGAAATCATCAAATGACTTCTTCCGCTCTGGGCGGAGCGGAAGGGAGTGTCAGACTTGACTGACTAAAACCCATCCATGTTCCTTCTTAGCCCTTTGCGTTCCAGGGGCACGGTATCTCTTTCGAACAACCTGCAGCTCTGGCAGGCATCGGCCCTCTCGGACCCTTTCCGATTTGCTGACATCTCCTTGAGGCGCGCGTGGAACACGAACGCGCCGTCGGCACGGTCTGTCGTCATAAGACGGACGGACGGTGAGCTAGCCCATTACTCACCGTCCACAGGCCCGCGCCTACGGTGGCCGGGGGCCACTGGTTGCCCCTCGACGCCCGGGGCGTCTCCCGCGGCGGCTGGGACGTGAGGTTCTCTCCCTCTCACGTTCCGCCACCTCCTTCGCAAGTATGACTGCTTCGCAGAAGGAGGCGACGGCTTTCCATTCCCTCTCGCTCCGGACCATGGATTGAACCAGGGCCGGACGCGAGAGGTCGCCGCCGCCAATCGCCGCTACGAGGACACGGCGGTGCTTAGCCCAAGCGGGGCATAGCTCCACAGTGTGCTCCACCGTGTCCTCCGGCCGATCCTCGCAGTGGTGACACCCGGGCGTTTCCTCCCGCCCGATTCGGTGCAGGAACCTCCCGAAACAACCGTGTCCGGTGAGGACCTGCGTCAGGCGGAAGGTGAGGGCGCCGTGGCGCCTCTCTAGCCACTCCTCAAAGAGGGGACTTATCGCCACTATTGTGGTGCCCTGCACGGGGTTGCGACAGTCGCTCTCTCCATGTCGCCATGAGATCGCGCCGGAGGTCTGTCCGCTGAGCGACAATTTGCCGCGGCAGCGGAGTTTCCCCCCGGCGTAGTGCCTCCGCGCGCCATTCGTGCAGGCACGCGAGGACTATCGCCTCCAGATCCCATGGCGGCAATCCGGCCAAGAGGCTCGCCGCCTCGCCGGAGATCGTGCGGTACCCCCGGATCAGCCTTACGGCTACCACCTTCTGGGGCGCGTTCAGGTAATGGGCGGCTCGCCGCCTCAGAGAACGCGCCCACACCGGGGCCCCGTAAAGGGCCATGGACCGCACGACCCCCGCGTAGAGCCTGCGGCAGGAGGCGTTTGGACCCCCCAGGTTGGGCAAGAGCCGCTTGAACGCAGCCCCTGCCCGTTCCAGTTTGGGGGCCAAACGTCGGAAATGCTCCACGAAGTTCCACCGGCTGTCGAGGACAAGCCCTAGGTACCTCAACGTCGACTCGACGCCGATGGGAACCCCTCCTACCGTCAGTATGGATCCCGACGGTGGCGAATTCCGAGGCCCATGAAAGCACATGGCCTCGGACTTGTGCAATGCCACCTCGAGACCCAGTTGCCGGATTCCCTCCACGACTATCGCAACCCTGCGTGTCATAAGTTCGGCCGCCGCCTCGTGCGACCTCCCTTGTGCCAGCACCAGCGTGTCGTCAGCGTAGCAAACTACACTGACACCGCTAGGGAGGTCGGCGCGCAGCACCCAGTCGTAGCCGATGTTCCACAAGGGCGGCCCCAGAACCGATCCCTGTGGAACACCGCACGACATCTCTCGCCGGTTCCATTCTCCGGTGCGACCGGGGTAGATGACGGCCCTATCCGTCAGGTAGTCCCCGACCACACGACGAAGGTAGGTCGGCACCCGGTGATACCGGAGTGCCTCCCTAATGCAGCTCCAGGGCATGGTGTTGAAGGCGTTGGCGATGTCAAGAGACAAAACAACCCCACCCCTGGACACCGCATCCCCCGTCGTGAGAGCCCTCACGCGCATGATGGCGTCCACTGTCGAGCGCCCTCTGCGGAAACCAAACTGGTGTTCCGCCAGATCCGGCCCCATCCCCACAAGGTGCCCGGCGAGGCGGTTAGCAATGACTCTTTCGAAGAGCTTGCCCACCTCGTCGAGCAACACAATGGGCCGGTATGCGGACGGAGAGTCCGCAGGGCGCCCCGGCTTCCGGATGAGGACCAGCTTCCCCGTCTTCCAACGAAGCGGGAACTGGCCTCTCTCCAAGCATGCGCTTAAGAGCCCTTCCAGTCGGGGCCCGAGAGCCTCCGAGGCCAGGACCCAGGCTTTGCCAGGCAAGCCATCGGGTCCCGGGGCGGTATTTTTGGCTTTAAGCCTGCCTACCGCCGCTCTCAGGTCTACCCCGGTCACTTCCGGAATGTCGTCATCGTCCTCGATGTGGTCCGCTTCCGGCACCGCAAGCGGCGGAGCCATAGGCGGGGGAGGATGTTCCCCTCGCTGAAGGAACAGAGCGCTACCGACCGATTTTAAATACCTGAGAGCCATAAGTTCTTCTGTTTACTTACACCGTTGTGGGAGTACTGAGGATCTCTTTATATCAATCAAGCTAAAAACTGGCTCTATCATTGATTTTACATTGAACAAATAAAACTACTCGCTCTTGTGTTTCAAAATGGAATAGGTTCGATTTCAGGCTGGCAGAAGAAATTTGAAAAAAATGTAATTCAATTTTCCCTCAAAATCCAGCTCGAGAGATATAATGGTTCAGGAATATGAGGATGAGGTGGATCATATTCTAGCTCCATTACCAGTTTCGTAAACAGGTATCCATTTCCGCGATTAGCAGCATATTCGACTTACTTCAAGCTCAAGGTCCCCTTATATAACAAAGAACCCTTATAGTTCCGCTAAGTCCTATTGTACGTGGTTTAGTTTGGAGACTCTTGGAATATTGGTACTAAAAAGTTTTGAGTGGATCGGTACCAATAGGAGTTGGTGAAACAGTCCCATACATACTTTCGCACGCTTGCTTTCGCTTCGCACTCGAACTTAAAGAAACAGGTGCCTCTGTACCTGTCTATTTTTTTATTTCTTTTGCCGTCAGTTGCTAGAGCGTGCTGCGTGCAATGTCACTTCCGCGGTAGAACTCCTGTTCTATCCAGGAGCATGGAAAATTACGATTTCGTGCTGATAGATGTAGAGCAACCTATAAGCAGAGATGTATCTAACAGCACACATTGTTGTGTTGTATAAGCTGTAATAGCCGAGAGTTATGACCAAGTAATACTCAGACTGCCAAGTAAATAGGTCATGATTTTAAACCCAAGGCACGCATCTCTGACAGATTCATGTGCGTATTGTATAATTATTAAAGTTTCGGTGAAGGAAAACATCGTGAGAAAACCAAAATGCCTGATAGATATTTCTTGATGGTAAAGCCAAGTCACAGGCCCATGGGCGTCATAAAAACTCTGACATCAGGTTAGGCACTAACCAAACGAAAAACATAAGCACACATTCTTATGTAAGTTTAATAACAATTTCCTCTTAATAGGGGGACACACCTATTGACATCAAGCGTGCACAAATCCGAGTACCGAAGAATGAAACAATTCCAGACGGAAAACCCAATAAGGATACCGATTTTCATGCGGTGCATAATGTACTGAATGTAATTATGTACTGTATGTATTGTTCTTATTATTCCGCATTTAATACTTAAAAAACCTTATATAAAAATGTTGCTAACTGACGGCAAGTAAATCCTATGAGGTAAGATCTCTTTGATAAAAGTTTTCGTACAAAATTAGTTGAGGTTTAAAATTCGAATCATACCAAGTGAATGTAGGACCAGTGGGTTATAATTTAATGCAATGTAGTACAATATTACTTACTGATAAGTTAAAGCTTAAAGCAGCAATAGGTTTACATAACATATTATCATTGATTTGTAAGCAGGTGGTGTAAAATAAATATTACAATGAAAATCACGGTCTAGAGTTAGTTCCCAAAACTTTCATAACAGCGGTACTATATTGTTTCGGTATGAGTAGATACCTCTCTACTTACCTTATTTTCTAATAATAAGATTGTTAATTATACATGTTAATAAATAAAACTATTGATAAAACAAAACTTACCTGTTGCTACGGACGAGTAAGTTCGCCAGATTTGTAGTTGCTACTGACGTGAATACTACTATCATGAATATTTAATGACTCCAGTCATCTTTCATGGCGATTATGCTAAAGTTTAACAATACCACACCAATAAATTACATTTCTATTGCGATTTTCACAAGTGAACACCTCAAATGTTATCGTACGTTTTTTTTAATGTTTCGTATCGCGGTTTGTAGATTAGGTTCGCGGATTTATAGTACGGACTGCTCAAAGTACGGGCGGGAACTGAGTTCGTAAAAAGTATGAGCACGCGGCCGGCGCGGCGACTCGTCAACTGATCAACTGAACTGAGCTGCGCCAATCCGCCTGTTGCCGGGCTTTCGTACCTCGATCCTCCAATAATGGCACGCCGCCCGCCGCCACGCCGCCGCCCGCCCGCCCGCCGCCGCCCGACCGCCTTACTTTTCGTGTTTGTATAACTTTTACGAAACAAGACGCGTTTGAACTTTGTAACAATTCATCAGTTTCTTCAATGAAGACATCTGCACATATTGATCGGGTATATTATACACTCACGAACTACCAAATCTCTAGTTTGCGACAATGATGACATAACTAAAAAATTTAGACTTTTTGATGTTGTTGTTTGTAGTTACACTAATATTTTAAAGGCGAAAGTTTGCGAGTGAGTGTGTGTGTGTGTATGTTTATCACACCTTCACGACTCAAAGGCTGAACAGATTTGGATGAAATTTGGTATATAGATAGCTTATACCATGGAATAACACATAGGCTACTTTTCATCCCGGTCTGTGCAGGTGAAACCGCGGGGAAAAGCTAGTTGAATATGAAATTAACGAAAGTAAGTATTAAATTAAGAAGAAATACGTAAAATAAAATATTGGCATTGTTATGAAAAGAGACTTGGAGTCTAACTTAAAACAAAGCTGTCCTGTATTTCTCATTTTACGAGTTAAGTCATTACTGTCGCAAACAAGTGAAATCGGCTCAACCAACAATGGTTAGTGGTTGAAAAAATTTTAAAATCGTAGCGATATTATCCTAATTGCAATTAGGAAAATATCGCTATGGTTGGTAGATTTTTCGTAACTTTCAGAATATAACCATTTTTCGGGATTACCCCAGTCCACCTTATATCATTATGGCTTAGATGCTTTTTACTGATTTCAGGAGAAGGAGTTTTATTTATAATGATAAATACTGAGATCTGTGATCTATTATACCTGTAAAAAAATCTAGCTTCTAAGTCAACATTCAATTAAGTATGTCTATATTTTAATGAAAATAAACTCACTTTTAAAAACTGATAGATAGGAGACAATTTCCTTTGAACCAGCAGCGTAAGCGTTCTGAGGTGGAGACCACGGACGGGACGGAGAAATTTGGAAAGACAACCGACTAGGTGAACAGACGATCTCATTAAAGTGGCCGGAAGAAACTGGACTGAAAAGTAGAGAGATTTGGAAGAGATATTATACTCTCAGCATTGGGTGGCCAAAGGAGAAGAAGAAGAAGAGCGGCGTGACCTTTCGCAAGAATATAGTCTCACAGTTCAAGATAGGTATATTTTAAAAAAAAGGTCATTTGTAATTTGAGTCCATTAAAACTTCAATTTTGGTCACCAACTTACATTTGCAGATTAAGCATCGATTGGGTTGAACACGATGTATAGGAGATTGTTTTTTCAACTATAAGCTAAGCTTGTCTTTCATTTCGTAATCGAAAATTACGTAGCTATCTCAAATTTATATTTATTTGCAAAGTTCAACAGCATCGTAATAGAATAAGTACACCAAAAGTTACAACTCTTTTTGTGAGAGGTAATTTAGTTTTGTGGCTTTCCTGAAAAGTTCACTTTTTGCAGTTATGTTAATTAATTTAGAAATAAAGAAAGAATATAAGTTTATTTGGAAAATACCAAGACCAAAATATGAAAAAAAAGATACGATATACGAGATCAAGGATCATTCATCATCAATTACTCCATTTACATAATTTTCATAGTAATCTCCATCACTTTTACCTCTTTCTTCATTTCAACACTCGGATGATGAAATCTTCCCCAATGGTTATTCTAGTGCAGTTGTATATAAAACCCTGACTAGTTTAGCCTACTTGGTGCATAACCAACTGGATTTGTTGCCTAGCGATATCTTAAAAAACTAACCTGTATCATTATGTAATATGAATTGATTCCCGTCTGATCATGGCTGAAGCGACAGAAGAGCCAACTGAGACACAAATAGAAAATCAACCTGGTGACGAGTTAGTATTCTTTGCCTTGATGACCTTTACCAGTGCACTTAGGTACAATAGGACGTATTAGAATGTAGAGAACGATCAATACGCAACCTCTGATATTTCGGATTCATGTGGGTATTGTATAATTATCACTTGCTTCGGTGAAGGAAAGCATTGTGAGGAAACCAGCATGCCTTTGAGAAATTTGTCTGGGTGGTTTGGTGAAGTTCTGTATGGTGTCGGACGTAAAGAATAACACCATTCCTTATCTTCCCGTGGGTGTCGTAAGAGGCGACTAAGGGATTTGCCAGAGAATGGGCAGCAGCGTTCTCTGTGCTATTGTAACAACCGTACTGCGATCGCCAACCCGCCAGTCAAGCGTGGCGATTATGGCAAAACCCCCCAAAATGTCAATGTTGCGACACTTGGGGAAGGCCTATGTCCAACAGTGGACGTCTTTTGGGCTGAAATGATGATGATGATGGGTTGGTGAATGGGTGGCATTAAAACTGTGACAAAAGGTTAGGCGCTAACCACACAATAAAGAAAGACTGAACTGCAACAAATTAGACTGCTTCGTTGGGCTAGTGGTCGCAACCGAGACTGCTGAGCATGAGGACCTAGGTTTGATTCCCAGTGCGGGTAAAGTGTTATTGGGTTTTGTTGTTAGGAATTTCTCAGTAGCAGCCACGCAGTCTGGATTTGTAATCGGTTGATGGCAAAAGTGTCCCCACCCCCGCCCCCCGACTATATGGGGCTTAAACATAACTGGAGAAATAGGGGTGTACTGTTACATACACTTGCCTAACCGTTTGGGTTTTACAGGGGTGTTTTATATTATGTTATGTTGTGAAAATGAATGAAACAACGAATTATTTTGTTATATATTTATTTATCCTCTTATCACCTTTTAATTCTTTACACTGTATGAACCTATATTTCTTTTGTACGCAGGCTCGAAGATCAGAAAATCCCATGGTTGAAAAAAGTTTTATGGTTCCTAAGCACTCACTGGCGCGGCCTGGTTTGCGTGATAACTCCTTGTATATTAATTTTCGTGCTGACACCTTTTCCTCCGATGGTTAGTACTTGTCACACATTCTTTAAAATTATTATATTTATAAGTATCCCACCGACAGCCAATCACAATGGAGATTAGCCATGTACACACAAGACACACGTAATGCAAAAGTGTACACAGGAACAAAGGTGTACGTACGTACTTACTCTTAACTAAGTGGACGCTCACTTACCTGCTACTGTGCCATATCTCCGTAGCCAGTTCTCAGATATGGTCACATACCCGTTTTGTTTGCAAAAGGGTCTAACGTTCACTTTTAGTCAACCTATTGATTAATCGATTTCAACTGCGGTCAAAAATTTACCGTTGGTCGGACACTACTGAATAAGTCTCTCAAAGCTACAATGATCTTTATTCTTGAGGTGATATAGTTGCTGTATGATCGCAGCTTTCAAAGGTTAAATAATTGTGAAAAGACTGTTACAGTATTTTTACACTCGTTATAACTTATCGTTTTTCAGAAATATCAGTGGTGTGCCTATACTCTTCTGTTAATGGCTATATTCTGGGTAACGGAATGTATTCCTTTGCCAATCACGTCTTTCCTCCCTATCGTTATTTTCCCCCTGACTGACGTTATGGATACGCGGACCACGTGTAAATGTTATATGAATGTGAGTTGACTTGCTAACACCGTTTTTCAGCACCGTTAGTTATCCTCACACCACTGCACCGCAAAGATGCCCTGCACATCTCTGGTAGGAAAGTCTCTCGTTTCGACCGAAGCGTAAAATACTTAAATACGTCGGTTGCTATGGTGCGTAATTTGCAGCAATATGTTGGGTTGGAGCGCCATGTTTACGATAGTAAATATGTTTGCATGTGACATGTAACAACCCGCACTGGGCCCGCGTGGTGGATTACAGCCCACTCCCTCCCATAGAGAGGAGGACTTTTTCCTAGCAGTGGGAACAATATAGGCTGATGATGATGATGATGATGTGTTTGTTTGAAATTGCATGAGTTTTATTAAAATAGTTTTTCTTTATAAACTCAGGATACCATCATCATGTTCTACGGAAGCATGGTGCTTGCCTGTGCTGTAGAGCAGTCAGGATTACACCAAAGGTTGGCTTTATTTGCGATCCGGATAATTGGCTACTCTCACTACAGGTTCTATTTCTTTTCACTAACATTCTAATAAGAATTCACTAAGATTATAATTATTATACAAGGTGTAAACAGACCTTTCACGAAGACGTCAACCAAACATTCTGTACATCAAACTAAATAACTCTACAGAAAACACAATTGAACGGAAAATACTTCTTTTTTGAGTGAAAAATCACGGTTTACGGTAGAACTCAATAGAACGCACTCAAAACATTGTTTATGGTTCCATTGAATAGTATTCATGGAGGTATTTAAAGTAAAGTAATGATATTAAAAGATGAATTTCAAAAAAAAATGAATTGTGTAAATTGGAACTATGTCCCCCTGATATGAATTTCCGTACTAGAAAGTTTGTAGGTACAGCCCTCATAAAAAAAAATCGCAATGACGGGCAAAAAAAAATGCCTTTAGGCTTCGTTAAGGGTCTTTTTATACCGTTTATTATTTTTAATTGAGAATAGGTTTGATCTCGACAAAAAATACAGATTGCTGTTTGCGATGTCAGCCACGACTATGTTTATTTCAATGTGGATAACTAACACCGCAGCTACCACCATGATGGTCCCTATAATATTTGCTGTGTTACGGATTTTTGAAAATGTGGGTATGTTGCAAACAACTTTTATTGTTGTGATACGTCATGTAAAGATGCCAGGGCATCAGGCTAACCGAAACTGTCAAATTTTCTTAATCAACCTTGAACCTAATTCTTTAACGATAAAGTTAAAAATCTATTCAAGCAATTTGACAGATTGTTGTAGCTTGGTGTGCTGTGTGTCTGTAGACATAGATCACGGAGATCAAAGAAGCAATTCCGTGCTTTTGGTATATCATCATTCATCATCATCATTTCAGCCCAAAAGACGTCCACTGCTGGACATAGGCCTCCCGCAAGTGTCGCCACAGCAACATTTTGGGGGGTTTTGCCATATTCGCCACGCTTGGCAGGCGGCTTGGCGATCGCAGTACGGTTGTTACAAAAGTACAGAGAACGCTGCTGCCCATTCTCTGGCAAATCCCATAGTCGCCTCTTACGACAGCCACGGGAAAATATGGGATGGTGCTATTCTTTACGTCCGACACCATACAGAGCCTTTACGTCCGACACCCTAAAGAGCATTTGGTATATCGCACTTTCCCAATCAAGAATGTCAATAGCTTTTTATCTTGATTTTTATTTTTGTCCGCTTGGTATACTCTCTTTTACACATTGTGCACCTATCGAACTCAGAGGCAGCTTGACAGTTAAAATTCAAAATGTTTGTATAATTCCAGCAAAACCTGTTAATCATATATGAGACGGACGGTAACGATGAAATGATAGCATCCGATATAACAGTATGTTATTTCTGTGCCGTTTCATTTTCAGCAACTGTTGGTGAGTCTGCTTATACTCTTTTGTTCTGTGTGTAGTTCGATACCTCGACTTCTACCTCATAATTTTATACTTCAGATTCTGATTTCCCCATATCGTCCCAGTTTGAAGAATCCTCTGTTAACATTAGATTTATTTTGTAACCCCCGACCAAAAAAGAGGGGTGTTATAAGTTTGACGTGTGTATCTGTGTGTCTGTCTGTGGCATCATAGCTCCTGAAAGGATGAACCGATTTCGATAATGTTGATTTCGTTTGAACATAGCTAACAACACTCTCGATTAAGACACCTTGTCTTAATCGAGAGTGTTTTTAGCCATGTTTTAAGAAATTCTGCTCAGTCGTTTGAAGATCATCACCTCTTTTCTAGTTGATGAAGGGATATAAACAACTTCCACAGATCTAGTCGATTCGAAATTTGAAATATTTTCATTTTTCACCATGGGCATCGCCAGGAGGGGAGGGGGTAGGATGTCCCCCCCCCCCATTACTTGTCTTTTGTTTTTTTTTGTAATGTTATTATTTTTTCTGTTTTCGTTAATTGGCGAGAAAAGACCGATAATAGTGGACAAATAATAAAAAAAAAATATCTTTCTTCTTATTTGATTAAAGTTGTTTTTTCAGGAGGTATCGGTACTTTAGTGGGAACTGCTACTAACTTGGTATTTAAAGGACTCTTCCAAAGGTAAATGGCAGATTATCATTTTATTTCTTACCTACTTTTTCTATTTTAGAAAGCCACGCTGTACCATCTCATTGGTCTAGTTGTCGCAAGACCGACTGCTGAGCATGAGGTATTGGGTTCAATTCCCGAGTGAGGTTGGGTTTTTTTCCAGCAGGTATTTCTCAGTAGCAGCCACAGAGTCTGGATTTGTGCTCGGTTGAGGGCAATAGGCTCGCCCCCCATTACATATATTGAACTTAAACATAAATAGCAAAATTTGCGTGTGTACTATTAGGTACGACTCTGCCTAACCCTTCGAGGATTACGTGCGTGATGTTATGTTTCTAATTTATGACGATTATTTTGAAAAAGAAATATTTAAATGACAAAATCAATGAGGTCTCAAGTCGTCATTCATTACTAGTACGATTCCTAGTAGACCGAACAGTGGGTGTGTGTTATTGGATTTTTCCATCACGAATTTCGCAGTTGCAGCTCGGAGTTTGGCTATAGGTTTGCACCCTAGTACATAAATTGGCGAAATGTGCGTAATAATGTGTAGGTATAGGTAGGTACACCTCTCCCAAATCTTTTAGGGATTAGACACAAGATGCTGTATTGCGTTTTATTACATCAAATAAAACATTTTGTTTTCAGGATATATGTGATGGCACCGGAATATTTATCATTTCCGAAGTTCTCAGCATTTTCAATACCTTACATGATTATGCTAGAAGCTGGAATTTATTTTTACATGGTAATTGTATATTTGGGATTTCTGAGGTGCGTTTAACGTTTATTTCGTAATTTTAGGATATTTTTATGTTTATTTTCCTTGGTATAAATAGAGTATAAATAGCTTTTAATGTTCCCACTGCTGACACACAGGTCTCCTATTTGGAAGCGAGTGGACCAAAATCCACCACCCAGGCCCAAAGCGTGGTGGATGGGATTCATTTATGCCTGCGATTTTTTAAACATTTTCCTCACAGTGTTTGCCTTTCCCATTTTGAGAGCATTTGTGATGTTTTTTTTTTGTAATAATTGATTAGCGATCCACAGAATACACCTTCCCAATTTTCATCGATCATCATCTGCCTAGCCTTTTCTCAAACTGTCTTGGGGTAGGCTTTCGATCTAACCGGATGCAGCTGAGTACCAGTATTTTACAAGAAGCTACTGGCTATCTGACCTCCACAAACCAGTAACTGGGTGATACGATACCCCTTGGTAAGACTGGATGTCAGATTTTTGATTTCTGACTGCTCGTAACGACTGTCAAAGATGACAGCCAGGACCAACGGTTTAAGGTGCTTTCCGAGGCACGGAAGAAACTCGGTATGTAATTATATTCACCCATCCATGGACCAACCTTGGCAAGCACGGCTTAACCTTAAAGATCGACCCGTGCGGCTGTTATTATTTAGCCACGAGGTCCACCAATATTCATAGATAAGATATTATAATAATACATCGCTGCATCTTTGGCTGCAGATTTGGTTAAAAAATAAGCCTATTGTTTTGTTAGTAAAGCCCTGCAAAATACCGATTAATTTTAAGGCCTAAGAGTCAAGCTGCTCAAAACGCAAAAATAACGGACAACGGAGTTGTAGCTGCTAAGAACGCAGTTGAAGAAAACTGGCAAAAAATAGGGAAAATCACTTATTGGGAAATTGTAAGATAATTTGAATATCTCAATTTTATTTGTATAAAAGTCTTATAAATATAATCTTAACATCAAGAAGAGGGTCCAACTAAGCACACTTCAATGGGAAATCATCAGATGACCCCTCCCGCATAGGGCGGAGCGGAAGAGAGTGTCAGACGTGTACTGACTAAAACCCATCCATGTTTCTTCTTAGCCCTTTGTGTTCCAGGGCCGCGGTTTCTCTTTCAAACAGTCCCACAGCCCCGGCACGCATCGGCTCTTCCGATTCGCTGACATCTCTCTGTCTTCCAACATTTCTTTTCCCTGATGGGCGTTTCCATCGTGTGGTTTTAATGGTCCATCTCTTGTCTGTATATCGTGAGATGTGCCCGGCCCACTTCCATTTAAGTGTGAGTGCATGGATAAGAGCGTCTGTAACTTTAGTTTTTTGTCTGATGGTCGCATTCTTCACCTTTTGAATTTTCCTAATCTTCAACATCATCTCTCTAAGGAACGCCTTATAACGAATGTTATAAGGCGTTCACCAAGTACCGATGCGCCATCGGTACTTGGTGGACATCCCACACATACGCACTAAGCGTTTTGGGGATACTTTTATTATGCGTACCGCTAAGGAGTGAAATTACCTGCCGGAGTCTGTGTTTCCCGATAGCTACAATCTAGGGGTCTTTAAGTCAAGAGTGAATAGGTTTCTTCTAGGCAAGCGTGATTCACCGTCGACCACATCATCGCTTACCATCAGGTGAGATAGTGGTCAAGGGCGAGCCTATAGACAATAAAATATAATTATATTTATAACCAATATATCGTGGTCGTGGCCGTAGGTCGTACTGCTCACCAAGTTAGATTCGGAATCATGTGATCTAAAGATATAAAATAAAAACTTGATGTTCAGCGTTGTTGATTTCCACGGTATAATATTGGGTGGAAGGGACAGTATTCTGAATCCCACAAAATAATTTATTCATCGGTAATTAAACCAAAAACTAGCTTTTCCATACAGTTCCTAAAATATCGAAATATTATTTGTGTTACAGATGGTTATAATATTATTTAGCGGCGCTATATTGCTGTTCTTCTGTCGTTCGCCCCAAATATTTTATGGATGGGGTGACTTTATTCCCGATTGCTTCAAGTTGGATAATTCTAAATTGTGAGTAAAAACATAAAATCAATAATTATAAATTTAAAAACAACTATTAGCCGCAGCATGTAAGCCACAATCAGCAATATCTCTTGGCCGCGACTCAAGCTGGCCACTGGATCCATACTCAAGCGACTAGAGTAATGTGATAGAATATGAGGATTAAAAAAAAAACGTTATAGCGTGCCACATGCAGCTTCGGTACGCGAATTGAATCTTGCATGCTGAAGCTTGCGGAGTTGTATACAACCTACGTCTGAGATGGTTCTCAGACGAAGAAAACAAGAGAATTGCGCGCGTGTTGCATGACACAAGTTGAATCCATCTCCGCAAGCCTCAGCGTGCAAGATTCAATTTACGTACTTTGCGTTTCCAGCATTGAGATGCTGGCAACGTAGCAAAGCATAGTACAGTTTTAAAGACTGTTTTAATTGAAAACCATCAACTAACTCTGAGCTCAAGAGCCAAAGTGATCGGCTATGCGAATGCGCGATCATAGTCTTTATTTCTTCCATTTATATTTAGAAAAAATAGTTAACACTTCAAAAAATATTTTAAATGTGGTTTAGTAGTTAGCTTTTATGAGGAATAGGGAGTCTGAATACTCCACAGAAATAATTTTGATGTCAGTTCATCCTTTGTAAATATAGATGGCGCTGTAGTACTTTTTGTATTATACCGCTGTATCACTCCCTCCCAAAAACCGGGGTCGATAGTGGCAATCATGTGTTGTTTAGGCAGCCTATGGAAGCTCGTTGCCGCATTGTTCTCAGTGAGCCGGCGGCGCTGCGTATGCTCTCGTAAATTGGACGTAGTACAGCACCACGGATTTCTAGCTTTCAACCGGCTGAAAGTACAGTGTGCTGTGCCAAGGTCGCTTAATGAGCTTGAGGGTACTGACAAGGAATGAACTTCTGCTGCAGGCTGGTGGTCAGGGATACTCATTTGAAACTGGCTAGATTTGTGACGTACTGTTCGAAAGCTTGAAGAAGTGATGGTGATAACGTCACGTTGGTCGAAGGCTCGGGATCGCCAGTTTAGGGTATGAAAAGTATGTTGTATTATTCTTCATCCATCATAGAAAAGGGAGGATCCTGCGGCTAGACGGGTGTTGTGTTAGGTGGGGTACTGTCCGTAAATTTTTGGGATTTTTTATTTTATGGTCTTAAGTCGTTTGATGTCAGTTCTTCCTTTGTATCATAGATGGCGCCGTAGTGGTTTTTGTACTATGCTGCTACGTGCTTATAACCAGTTGTTAGTAGTATTGAGTTTCTAGTTTTGAGTTGAGATAGAGACCCAATCATTGGTGGAGTCTTACTCTACGTTTTTACACTTGGATCTGGCTCTTCCTTTTTTCAACAATTGTTTGCCTGCTATTTGGACAAATGAATGCTATGATCACGTACTCGCTTAGCAATCGCTTTGGAAGCCGTGTTAATTAAAATATGAAGTGAATATTTTTTTTTCATTTCAGCGTATTGGACTCTGCTGCGGCTTTACTCGTTTGTTTCTTAATGCTTCTTTTGCCATCAACTTTGGACTTTTTCCGAAACTGCACATCAAAGAGTAACGTTGAAAAAGATATTTGTTTGAAATAATTACATTAAGTTTGGATAAAGGTGGTGCCCAATGAAAAGACATACAAAAAAAAACTGGGAGCCCCGCTCCAAGAATTTCCCGAAACACCGTCAATTTTATTCAGCGATTGTTAAGTTTAAATGAAAAACCCCGAACGGGTATAAAAATAACCTTCTTGAAGCCGAAAGGCACTTGTTTTCCTCGTCATTGCGATAATCAGTTTTCCTGGACCATAACGTCTAGTTACAGAGATCATCATCATCTGCCTAGCTTTTTCCCAAACTATCTTGGGGTCGGCTTCCAGTCTAACCGGATGCAGCTGAGTACCAGTATTTTACATAAAGCGACTGCATGTATGACCTCCACAACCCAGTAACGTGTAGATACGGAGACATTGGAGGTTAAATAAATAATATTTTTTCAGTTGACGAACTACCAGAAGGATCAGTCCCATCAATATTAAATTGGGTAATGATGGATGAAATTATGCCTTACAGTTTTATGTTCCTTTTGGGTAAGATCTGCATAAAATATTGTATTCGGTTAGCAAATAATTATCATATAGATGCAGTTAAACATCAAAACAATTTCAAAGGGGTTAGAAGATTTTTATGAAGGCTGGCCTTCATAATTTCTACCATTATAATAAATTTTAAAAATAGCGGCCACGCGTTAAACTTATATTAATCAACTATTAACCAGCTGACCCGCGCAACTTCGTCTGCAACAACATTTTTCCTACAATAGCCTATAATAGCCTTCGATAATCTAGTCGATAAATGGGCTATCCAACACTTTTCCGGGCGCTGGATGACCCGCACCTGATGCGATAGTCGTTGCGCCGATACGCTGACAGCCAGCTCAAGCAACTGAAACAATAAGTATCCGACCACGTTACGCAGTCAAGTTACTTCTTCCTCAGTAGCCCAATAATATGCGCGAAGGACATTTTCATTAATGGACTCATTCATCGCATGCGCGACACATTTCCACTGGCAGCGTGGACATTGTTCGGGGCCTGTGGGTCTGTGAGGAAAACAACAATAACTTTCTTATCATAATAGATGGCGCCACGTGTCCGAGACGATTTTTGTCAAATTCTTAATTAACCCGAGCGAACTCGCGGGCAAAAGCTAATTATATAATTTCCGTTTTTTTTCTTTTACATATTGATTATCACAAAACAAATATTTGATTAAAACAAATAATTAATTTATTTGTCAAAACAAATATTTTTATTATTACATCTTGGAAACGTGACGCTTCAGATTATTTTGTTTCATGCAGAACTTGTTTTAATTGATACTAGCTCTTGATTAATTAAGGTTTAATGCGTGGCTATTTGGAAAACAAAATAAAAGGCAGAAGTAAGGCAGGCCAAAAAGTACAAACCCTTGTAAAAATATTTTCTTTGCAAATGTGTTGAAAATAGTCGCATGATGCGTATTTCATTGCATAGTTGCATCAAAATGTACTGTTGTATGTATTATACACAATGCTTCCCTCAAAAAAAAAAACTGAAATTAGCAGCCCTGTTAATGTCTCCCTCTTTTAATGTTGTATAATAACAACGTGCCTAAAATGTGATTAAAATGATTTTAGGAGGTGGATTTGCGCTCTCAGAGGCAGCCAAGAAGGAACATTCAGATTTGAATGGAAAAATTGGTATTATGCTAAAAAGTCTAGACATATTTCCAAACTACTTTATCATCCTGTTAATAATTGTTTTCACTGTTTTCATAACAAACTTTGCCTCAAATGTGGCAGTGTGCAATGTTATGACACCAATAGTGATGAGACTGGTAAGAAAATTTGAATACACTAGTTTCCACACGCGAGTTTGCTCGTGTGAAAAACAGTTGATTATTTAATTATTCTTAAAATTAAAGGGATCTCACTAGAACTTTTTAAAGTGAATATATATTTTTTTACAGGCTAGAGAAATTAATGTAAACCCATTATGGTACAATATTACCTCTGGTATTTCGTCTTCGTTTTGTTACTGTTTACCAGTTGGCACTCCAGGAAATTTAGTTATTCAGAGCGCTGCTAATATACCCACAATGAAAATGGTGAGTTGAAAGAAAATGAAAAGATGACATTTCGAAGAAAAACAATCGACTCTTATATTATATTTATACTGCCAATATGTTTCGGAAGTCAGTGGCAAAAAATGACAATGAAAGAAACAAAAGCCAGTGATTCCCGAAACATATTTGGAATATTTTACTGTTCTCCTCTTAGCTCTTAATTACTGAGCCTAATTTTTAAAGATTAAAATTTAATTAAAAATTAAAATGCCCCCGAAACAAAAAACCTCTAAAAAAACAAAAAATAATTACTCCAAGCGTCGTCGTTGCGTCGGGGGTCCGCTTTGTTTTGTGCGTGCTTTGACCGTCCCACTCCAGGGCATAGGCCTCCCCCATTCCTTCCATTTTTCCCAGTGTTCAGCTTCTTCTCGCTAATTAACAAAAACAAGGCCAGTTATCAATTAAAAAAAAAGCCCGAGATTTTAGGGGAAGGAAGGGTGCACCCCCCACCCTCCTGGCGATACCCATGGTGACAAGTGACAAGTTTTCAAATTTCGAATTGACCGCACCTGTGAAAGTAGTTCCCCTCCCTTCATAAAGTAGAATAGAGGTGATGATTCTTAAATGGCTGAGCAGATTTTCTCTAAACATAGCTCGAAGCCTCTCGATTCAAACATGTTTTAAACGAAACCAATTTTATCAAAATGGGTTCATCCGTTTAGAAGCTACGATGCACAAACAGACACACAGATACACAGAAACAGACGTCAAACTTCTCTCTTTTTTGGTCGGGGATTAAAAATAGTTCGATACACATCTCTCACAGGAAAACATAAGAAATATATGCTCTTAAAATTTCACGATAAATCGCTCAAAATTGTGCAGATGGGAGATCATGTATTGTTTTTCTGCTACAACAACAACGTTTAGTTTGTTCGCGGGCGAATTATTTAATTATTCATGCCGACTACGGAACCCTTTACTGTGCGTGTTCTAACACGCATTTGGGCTATTTTGATTTTTAAATTTAATCTGCTTATTACAGATAAAAGCGGGTGTTGGTCCTACAGTTACAACAGTATTAATATCGTTTGTTGGTCTTTGTTTTTGGGCGCCCGTTATATGGCCTGACCTGAATAAGAATGCGGAGGACTTGAGTTGGATAAATGAATAATTGTAATCATCCCAGAAGTGTATAACTAATATTTTAACTATAATATTTTATTTTAAATACCTACTATAATCGCCAGCTATTTTACCTTAAGTAATACCTAGTCTCGAAAATTTTCTATAAAACCTTACATCCACTGGTTTCTCAAATATTTCATGGCGCCGCGCCATTCACCGCTCAGGGCGTGACACGATTAATTTACTCAAAGAAACCAGCCGCGGTGGCTACTCACCCTAAATTAAATTCAAACATACACGAAATAAAATGTTCGTTTAAATAAAGCCAATTTCATGGATATTAAAAACTTCTTTCTGTGTTTTATTTCAATGTAAAGTGCTCCGGCTCCAAAAGTTTTTAAATGACACAGAAGAAAGCTAAGAAATTAATGTATAATTCCCAGAAGACAGGCGTGTGTGTATGTTAATAGTGTCTGTTATTTATTTATTTTGCTGATATTGATTCATGTCATTCTCAGTTTGGTTTTTAGGTACCTACTGAAACACTGAGATAAACCATTCCAAAAACCAGGCTCCGGTATACTAGATTATCATATTAACCTCTAGATCCCAGCCGTTCCATTTATTTAACGGCTCGAACCAGCAAACTTAAACGCTAATATAAAAAAAGTAAATTTCTAAATCGTTCTGTCAAAATTTACCTCTATGGTCAACTAGTAGTCCATTCAAACAAAATTAATCGTTAGTAATACTAAACGGCACAACATTATTAAAAAAAATATAGAAACTCGTCTATGTCGAATGTCAAACGCAATGGCAACCCGTGTTATTATGTTCGGAAAAGTGTTGTTTTTGTGAGATATACGTTGTAAAACTTTGGTAAGTAAATGTATAGTATGTTATAAGTGTATAATGCAACTTTTTAGATAGTCATTTGCTTGAAAAAATAACAAAAAAATTATGATTTGAGCCAACAAAAAATCCTTTGTTGTGAAGTTTATTAGTCGAAATAAAAAAAAAAGTTGGCTCTTGAACCATGTAAAATGTTCTTGGAAACAATAGTAGCAAAGAAAAAATAGTGATAATTCATTATTTCATGTATTCGAGGCATATCTATTCATATTTATTGATATTTCAAGTATTTTCATGCTTTGAACAGCGGAATTCTAAAATGGCCGATTCTAACAAGAAGTTTGAGTTAGGATCTTATAAGAATAATGTATGTAGGACTCCTAAAAAACACTGTCATTAGATTACTTGTATATTTGTGATGTTAGATATAAATTTTCGTGTAAATTGAATGAGTAGTTTTACCAAACAAAAATAAGCAACGAAAACAGACGTATTTGCTGCGACCTCTCTCATATTTATGGGATATGTATAATTCTCAAGTAGTTCTAAAAGAGTTGGTTATTATTAATAAATGGCCCCGTTCATCACGAACCCGACACTGTTTACCGTTTAAGATTAGAGCTAATATAACTCGAGTTATAAGTGTTTATCTTTACGATATCGGATGACTCACGCAATGGCGTAATCAAGGGGCCCCCGAAGGGTTTCACGCGGGGTTTTACTGTTACGCGCGAAAGGACAGTGAGGTTAAGATATACGGAATTGGAAACCTGCTATAATAAATTAGCTATTTCATCATCATCATCATCAGCCTATAATCTTCCCACGGCTGGGACACAGGCTTCCTCTCTATGAGAGGGAATGGGCTTTAATTCAGCATGCCGGCCCAGTGCGGGTTGGTAGATGTCAAATGTCTTCGAATTTTCAGTTCTAGGGCATGCCGGTTTCCTCACGATGTTTTCCTTCACCGTTTTTGAGGTCAGCGGTAATGAAATAAATTACAGAAAGTATTGCGCCTGCCTGGATTCGAACCCACGGCTTACTGCTCGTAAGTCGGGACTGCCACCACTGGGCCACCGCGGCTCTCATATAATTGTAAAAAATCTGCTGCGTATATAATTATAATTACAAAGACAAAATATAAAAAATAAATTTCAATAAAGTATAATTCCTATGCAATGACGAAATGGAAAGATAATATTCTTTTACTCTTCCTTTGAAAACTCCAACAGTTTGGTAGAGGCATATTTCAATGAGTGGACCTAACTCTACCACTTAGCGACTAACTTCAACAAGATGGGCAGTCGAGGATTAGTAAGAGTCCATAGTTACCCACAGGTTTTTACCCTTATTTGCGTATGAGGCAAAATCTTCTACAGCGTCAGGTGAATGAGATATAAGTTATCCAGATGCGGATTTCCCCTATTGCACAAATTAAAAGAATCACTCTGTAAATGTCATAGGTCCATTTTCAGTTTTTTTTTTAATATGTATGATTACAAAATGAAATTAAAAGTACATAATAAATTTAAAACGAAAACCGATCAACTGCAGCAGGTTGCACTGTCTGCGCTGATTCTGATGGGTACATTGTGAGAAAAACAGATTGGAGAACTGTTATACCATGGTCTTTCTTTTTTGTTTAACATTAAAGTGATTTAATTAAAGTTTCACTAAGTGGACACATGAAACAATCTTTTCGTGTCCAGGTGACGAAATAGTGATACTAATTTGGAGTTGCACCAACTTGACACACGTGTGTCAAGTCCCTCGTGTCGATTTGGTGACAAACAGTCTGACGGTCACACCACTAGGCTATCACTGATATGATAAGGTTATATCTATCTGGTGGCCTACCATGGCTTATTCCAGAATGGGAAATATACGGATATAGGACGTGCAGCTCTCTCTGGAATAAGAATGAAACTATTATGTTTTAAGATGTCATCACAGTAAACCCCTAAAAGCCACGCCAAATTACTGTTTGTATAATTCGATAACCATTATATCGCGGTACTTTTATAGGGCTCTTTTGGTTTGGTAGTAACAATCCCAAACTTTCACCCCTCGCAGTATGTTGCTTTTCACTAGATTAGCGCCTATTGGCTATTGCAGAATTGTATAACTGTTGGTATGCTTCTTCTTCTTCTTCTTCTTCTTAGTCGAAACACTCTTGTCAGAGTGGTCGTGGTTGCGGAGACGAGGTACACGGAGAGATGTTCTGTGGTTGTGTTCAAAGTAGGTATGCTTACGAAGTTTAAAACAGAGAACAGAATACATTAAAAAAATGCCATTTTTCCTATCTCCTCTTAGTTGAAACACCCAAACAGACTAGTGACTTTTATCATTGCAATATATACGTGTGTGTATGTATTTTAACTACATTTCATAACATCACGCCTCTAATCCCCGAAGTGGTAGGCAGAGTGTACCTAATACAGACATTCCGTAAGTTGTGTAACCAGCAGTGTGTGGTTGTGCCAGCTGCATTTTTAAACCTAATAAAAAATAAATAGACAAAATGGCAGTGTTTATTTAAGGAATTATAACAATTCAAAATTTCATAACACAAGTCACGTATGCACCTATTATATGTTCATAAATTCGAAAGACACACTTCTTAACTGTATCCGGCTATGTACGAACATTAACTATTTAGTACGTAGCACGTGAATAAAATCGTCACTTATCACTTCTCGATATGCTTTATATTCGGGGTGGTAAAACCCAAGTTCTTGGATCAGACGGGTGTCGTTCTGCGATAAGGGTCGGTGCCCACGGCGCGGTCGTGGCGCGGCGGCGGATGTTCCTCACCGCCTCTTGCGCCCGCACCAAAAGTCACCATTTCTTCTTCACGTGATGGCGGAGGCTCTACCGCCGAAGTGTCCAGAAAGCGGCCGCTGGCCACTGACGCCTGCGACTGAAATATCGACGCACTCCTTAATCCACTCAAGGTATTCGCACTTTGAGGCACCTCTTTGAATTCTTCAAAGTAATTGTCGCAGGCCGTCGGTCGCGGTGCCGCCGGAAATCCGTACAGTGTTGACGACGACAAATCCTTTAATGATGCTGAACTTAAATTTATTCTCCTATTTTTATTGTGTATTGAACAGTGTGGCATATCATCGCCGTCGAACACGAAGCGCCTGCGCTCTCGTGGTGTTGCCGCTGATGATCCTGAAGGGGGGTATGTGTCCCGTTTCATCATTCTCCTTTCTAGTAGCGTGGAGTCTCGCTCTCTGAATTCTGTAAAAGCATACTCACGATCCCACGCACGGCAATCAGCCTTGGCTTTTTCAGTTAGCTCTGTTATCCAATCTTTTTGGTACCACTGAAGAAATAGGAATATAGCCGAGGTGCCTGCTAGCTCGGCAGCCACGAAGCCACTGAGGTATAACCCAAATGAATACCCATAACTATATGACATTCTAGGCGTTTCAAAATAGGTCATGTAGCGCAACTTGTGGCCTACTTGTGATTTGAAGACGGATATGTACATAACGATTCCGGTCAGCATTATTAAACCTGAAATTGAAAAAAAGGTTGTATTAGAACGAGTCGTTTTATACCTGCATTTACAAATGGGAATAGGAAGAACACGGTCACATAATCGCGTGGGAACCTTGCAAGCTTCTTTACATAGTACTCGTATAAAATCAAATCGCTTGCCGCAGTCTGTAAGCACTATCATAAATCGTAATATATACACATCATCATTTCAGCCGAAAGACGTCCACTGCTGGACATAGGCCTCCCCCGAACGTCGCCACATTGACCAGTCTCATGCGACTCGCATCCAGCGGAATGATTTTGATACGGTTTTCATCAATCGACAGAATGATTGAAGAGGAAGGTTTGGATGTATAATTTATTCATAAAAAACACATCAAAATTTCCACTCAAACGAAGTCGCAAGCAGAAGTTGTAGTATTTATTTAAGTATTGAAGTAATCGTTCAGACGTAACAGCGAGGTTAGTAAAGCCAATACGTTTCCTGCCACTCAGTGTTGGTTAAAATTTACCCCTTAGTGTTCCAGGGCCACGGTTTCTCTTTCGAACAGTCCCGCAGCCCTGGCAGGCCTTTCGGCCTCCTTCCGATTTGCTGAAATCTCCTTGAGGCGCGCGTGGAACATGAACGCGCCGTCAACACGGCCTGTCGTGATAAAACGGACGGACGGTGAGCTAACCTATTACTCACCGTCCATAGGCCCGCGTCTACGGTGGCCGAGGGCCACTGAGTGGCCCCTGACGCCTGGGGCGTCTCTCGCGGCAGCTGAGACATGAAGCTCTCTCCCTCTTACGTTCCGCCAACTCCTTCACTAGTATGATTGCTTCGCAGAAGGAGGCGACGGCTTCCCATTCCCTCTTGCTCGAGTCAAAAGCTCTTAAGCCGTTATTTAACGTAACTGGCTGCATAATCGGACAAACAGTTTATAAGTGTTTACTCACCAGATATAATGAAGAGGACGCCTGCAATAAATGTGCAAAGTCGTCGTCCTTTCACGCAATGCCCTAGGACGCAACACAGCGCCCCAACGGCTTGGGTGAACACAGCCAGGAGCAATGGTGCTGCCGACCGGGTCACCACGTCTGAAACGTATGAAATACCTATTATTACAATTGTGTTAATACTACACAGGGCAAGAAAAGGTATACAGTGAGAAATGTGTATTGTGAAAATTGCAGCAACAATGAGCAGTGTTATAAGAAATCACCATCTGCTTAGCTTTTTCCCAACTATGTTGGGCTCGGTTACAAGACTAACGGGATCCAGTTAAAAACCAGTATTTTAGGAGCGACTGCCTATCTGACCTCTACAACACAGTTAGTACTGGGTAATACGATAACCTTTGGTAATACTGTAAGTCAGACTTTCGGGTCACTGACTACCTGTAACGACTGCCAAAGATGTATAACTGGCAACCAGGACCAACGGCTTTTCGAGGCAAAGAGGAAACACGGTATATAATAATGATCACCTATCCACAAACCGACCTTGGTTAGCGCGGCTTAACCTAAAGATTGACCCGAGCGGCTGTTATTTAGCCACGAGTTAGCCTCAATATAAGAAATAAATAAAGAAAATAACTTCTTTTATGTTGGCAATCATTGCTATGGAAAACGACCATCATTTCAGAAATACTATGCATTTCCGATAATAATATGCATGTTAATTTTCGCGAATTGCCATATTTGGAACTAACGCTGCCATCTTGTAGTTTTCGCAAATAATTTTAAAAATGCTTGGTAGGTCCAGTGGTCGCAAGCGCGACTGCTAAGCATGACTTCTTAGGTTGGATACCCTGGTCTAATAAAATAAAGTGTTATAGGGTTTTTCCGTCAGGAATTTCTCATTAACAACTACGGAGTCTGGATTTATGCCCAGACAAAAATTTGTTGAACTCGCGATGTGAAATGACTGAAGTCCCGAAAAAAGAGGATAACTATAGAAGCTTTTATAATTTAAAATTCCAGTAGAAAACATGTTAGCACATGAACTGAACTGAAATAATGTTTATTTGCAAACACTTTTACACATCGTCTTTTTTTTAAACTATATGAGGCCGGTGGTTTCTACCTGACTACTCTGGTTAGAAACAGCCGAAACAAATTCGGAGGTCACAGTCTCTTTTAAGGTCTAGACATAATCTTGGCCAACTGACATAAGGACTATGCAGAGTGTCTGAGATGGTCTTTTGGAGAAAGAACCACACCAATTCGAGTGGCCCTATCCAGCCAGTGCAAGGATTTGTCAGTTATCGTGTAGCTTAACTCATACCTCAAGGAGCTCTACCACACGACGAACAATACCAATGAAAGGACATTGTGTAGGTCGCTTATACTATACTCAAGTCAAACTGCCAGACAATCGTTAAAACCAAAGAGAGAAAAAAAAACAAACAAGACAAAATAAAATACCCATATTCAGACTATCAAATAAAATAAATTAATAACTTAATTAAACAACAAAAAATGGTTCATGAAAATCATTAAATGTCAAAATAATAAAATGAAATAAAATACGTAACAAAAAAAAACAAAGTAAATATTCATGTCAAAATCTTTAAATGTCACGCTGTATAAAATAAAGGAATAAATAATAAACAGTGTCTCTTTTTATGTCCAGACACATGATAAAATATGTTAGCAGATTATATTACTATTGGCCCAGTATAATAATAAGCGACACGGACACAAATCATTTTTTTTTTTAAACTTAGTGGAACAAATATACATCGCCATCTAGTGTTACTTAGTCAAAGCACTATGATGAGCGACTCAAAAATAGAAGACAGCAACTCGTAAGACAAGTGGCGCCATCTACAACCATCGTGTGTAACAATCTTTGACGACACGGTTGGCGCAGTGGTTGAGCGATCGACTGCTGCGCTGCGTGTCGCGGGTTCGATCCCCGCACGGAGCAAATATTTGTATGGCCTACAGATAGTTGTTCCGGGTCTGGCTGTTTGTGTATGTCAGTTTAAATGTTTGTAAACGCACCCACGATACAGGAGAAATTCCTAGTGTGGGCCAACGTTTTTAAAAAAAAAAAAAAAAAAATCTGAACCAGCGCCAGTCCGGTAATTATCCTGAACTACATATAAATTTCCTTATGTGCACAAATGTAAAGCAAAACTACTTTATAATTAGAGCTGTCTTAAAAAAAGGCATTCAATAGCTAAAATAGAATAGTTTTTCTTTTTACTTTTTGTATAGGTACATCACTGATTTCACCAAGACAATTCTATGAATCTTCGATTCACTGATTTACAAACTTCCTGAACGTTATTAATGAATACCACCTGTATCTCAAGAAACACTGCGCTTCCGAGATTAACACTATCATATTAAACTTATCCCTACTAATATTATAAATGTGAATGTAAGTTTCTTTGTTACGCTTTCACGCGAAAACTACTCAACCGATCACATTGAACTTTGTACACATATCCATGGAGGTATTAGAAGTAATATAGGCTATATATCATCATAGTGACGCAGACGAAGTTGCGCGGGACAGCTAGTAATATAATAAAGCACAAAAATCTTGATGTTCGATCGGGCAGACGCATTACTTATTAATTTTGTTTTTCTTCACCACTGCTCTCAAAACGGTAAAAAAAAACATCGAGAGATGTAGGTATTAGAACCAAAAAATCGAAGACATTTGACATCTCCCAATCCGCACTGAGACCTCTGAGTGGATTACGGCCCATTCCCTCTCATGCAGAGGAACTGGAGTGTGTCTCAGCAATAGGAACATTATAGGCTGATTAAGCTTTTGCTTATGAATCGCACCCGTGCGAAGTAGGGTCGGGTCTCTAGTTAAAAACTGTAGGAACATAACTCACATGGTATCGCGTTCGTCGAGTCACTCGGGTCAGGTTGCCATTGAGATAATGGAAAATATGGAATGTCGAGACACCGGAACACTGTGCTGCCAGCTGAAACATAAAGTTTATACCTATATTACCACAATCATCATCATCTGCCTAGCCTTTTCCCAAACTATCTTGGGGTCGGCTTCCAGTCTGACCGGATGCAGCAAAGTACCAGTATTTTACATGAAGCGACTGCCTATCTGACCCACATAACCCAGTAACTGGGTAATACGATACACCTTGTTAAGACTGGATGTCAGACTTTTAGCTTCTGACTACTCGTAACGACTGTCAAAGGTCTACAGATGACAGCCGGGACCAACAGCTTAACGTGTTTTCCGAGGCACGGAGGAAACTCGATATGTAATTATGGTCACCCATCCACAGTCCAACCTCGGCAAGCACGGCTTAACCTTAAAGATCTACCTGGGCGGCTGTTATTATTTAGCCACGAGCTCATCAACTTATATTACCACAATGTATCTTTAAAATAACTGAAAACCTGAAAGGAGATATAATTATGTACGTTTTTACTCAAAAAAAGTATCGGGAATGGATGATTTGTTTATGGTTCCAAATTATTTTTTTTTGTTTTTTTTTTTTGTTGTTAGATTGGCACATCTGATTTCCATTTTGGCACGGAGTTTGAGTTGCATCTGTTATTTAGATTAAATACAGTGCTGTTATTTGTTTGATTCTATCTAGTCTGCATTGCGGATTTCTTAATGGACAAAAACATCGAACAAAATGTTTGACTTAAATTTTGCATCGTCAATGGAATTTCTTGTTGGGAGTCCCTGAAAATGTGACAGAAGGCAAAAATCAATTTACCGTAAAAATTGATTTTTATAAAAATATGTTCTTATGAGTGGTACAAAACGTTGAAAACCGATCGAGACGTGCCGCTTTCCAACTGAACCGAAACTGAAAAAACCACGCTAAAGTCGATCAAAAGTCAAAGTCATGTTGACCGTTTTCGCTTAATTTTCGTTTTTGATTATCGCGCTCTTGTGCACTCGGAATTCTTGCCGGAAGGTCAAACAGTAAATAAAGAATATTATTTTTGAGCGTTGTGCGGCGTTTAAGAGACCAAATTCGACGAATATGTCCAGATTTGTGGATAGAAAATTCTTGGATTTTGCACCACGATAGAGCGCCTTCGCACAAGGCCATTATAGTGAACGAATTTTTGACCAAAAACTCAACAAATACCATCGAGCAACCATCTCATTTATCAGATATGTCTCCAGCCGACTTCTTTCTTTTTCCTAAACTCAAATTACCACTTCGTGGCACCCGAACCCGAACTGAACTCAATTCCGGAAAAAGCGTTAAAATAATGTTTTGATGATTGGATTATTCGTTGGCGTAAATGTAGCGTTTCTGTAGGAGCATACTTTGAAGGCGATAAAATAACTTTGAATGAATAACTAAACATTTTTTCGTATTATTGATCGTTTCCCGGTACTTTCTTGACAGAGTAGTATATGTACATGTATATGTATGTGTACATATGCATGTACGTGTATACATCATGAGGGCAGAACATAGGTTTTGTTGCAACGAAATCTCACTAGATGCGATAAACTGCTTTTACTATAATAATTAATATACTAAACCTATTACCAATTACTTGAAATTACAATTTACCACAATTTCACTGGGGACAGGCCACTAGAAAGCCGCAGGTGGTGGTCAATGCAATTTAATTTAAATTTCATTTTGTGTACAACTTAGTTATAATAGGTATTGTGTGGTGTGTATTTGTCTCTGATTATTTGATTTCATACTAACATTATTTTCAAGTGTATTTACTAACTAAAAAAATGGATCGTTGTGTCTGAAGCAAATAAATAATATAATATAACCACTCACAGCCCAAATTCAACATTATCAACCTTCAAGAAGGTGCGGAGTACTATAATAATTTGGTCTTTGTCGTATTGGTTCCGTATCATTTAAATAACACAACATAACATCATAACTGTATCCCTGAAAGTTTAGGCAGAGGTTTACCTCACACTCCTCCAGTTATGTTTTAGTCCCATGTAGTACGTATTACAATCAATCATTATTTAAAAATCCACTGAGGGTTGAACCTCATCTGGCAGCATTCTCACTTTTCCATGCATCTATCCTTTAAAGTCGCTTGGACCCGTCATTGACTAGAGCGAGAAACAGAACGTTCTGCCGACCGCATGGTCAAAGCTGCCACGAGCAATAGCATTCCCGCTGTTTCTCGCAACTCAAATTATGGTTTCAGAACCGCGACAGAAAAGGATTGGAACATGGAAAAGTGCGATTCCATGCTGCGAGATGATGTTCAACCCTAAAACTTTGGCCGCCTGGAAATCGAACCTAGGACTTCACACTCACAGTAGCCCTTGCCAGCACTAGACCAACAAGCCGTATTTGTGTTTGGTCTGCCCATCACTAAAATAACACAAAAAACGCGTTTTAATGAAGGAAATGAACTAGACTGAAATGGGAGTTCCACAGTCACGGACGCATCAACGGACTTTGTAATGGAACGAAAGTGGGCCGGCTCGGACGGTGGGACAATGCATTTCCTACCAGCCACGACGGAACCGGAACGCACTGTAGGACCGCGACACACGCGCAAGTTTCCTACCCTATTGTACTAAAAAGTACCTACTCCGCTCTGTATTTCAGACCGATACGTTTTGTGTTCAGCAACGTTTTTATTCTAAAACCTGAGTTATGTAAAATTCAATCAGTGTATGAGAAAAACGTGTGGCTTGTTTATTTTTCTTTAGACATGTGTCACACAGGAGAATATGATTACAATAAAACCTGGACTAGAAAAAAACTATAATAAGTCGTGAAAGCTGAGAAAGATAAGCAATTCAACACACGAGACAACCTCACGAGCTAGATCTAGACAGATCTAGCTCGTGAGGTTGTCTACATGTGGGGCGTGAGTACAACAGTCATAGTGCCGATAGTCGTGTCGGCTAATGGCTTAATAGCCAAAAGCCTCGAACAACACCTGAGGAGGCACTCGCTTGGCAGCTGGATCAAAAGCTTGATTCAGGAAGTATTCTGATTTCTTCTGGACACGGCACGTATTGTTAGGAGATTCCTTACTCAAGAACCCTGACCACCGGCAGGTTGGATTTTGTTCCTGATACCGGTGGGCTATATTTTTTATATTTTTGTATTTTTTTTCAAATTTATCTTAAATAAAAAATATAATAAATATGTGAAGATTTAAATAAACTATATAATGGTTTAAAAGGTAAAATAAACACTTACGATCTGTGTGGCATAACCTCCATAACCCGGACACGGTTTGCTTTGCAACCAGGTCATGTCTTCCCGTACCATTGTACGAAGGGTTCAGCATATTCTCTTGTGTGTGAAGCCAGTTGTTGGTCGATACTGCTACCAGAACTGCTACTACAGCTGTTCCAGCTGACAAAGGCGTTAGTAACCAGAGGCAGGCTACTGATGAGTCGATTTGAGCCACTAAAGTTGGTGACGGAGGAGACGGCCTGAAATGTACCACATATTTATGTGAGCAGTTTAAAATCAAAATATTTTATTTTACTGATTATAGGTTTTCACATATTATAGATTCGTTGGTTAATTTAGAGGCAAAGCGGTTCTTGCCTCTAAGGGTCAATTCATTGTATTTATTTCCTTGGAATGTTACGAGAACGAAAAGTAGCGTAGCCCAGTATCCGAAGCACAGAAAAACTGAACTTTATTGACTAGTAATGATGCCAAGTAGTAGTACTAGTGTTGATGAGCGATGGTGAGGCTTACAGAGGAACTCTCTTGCGTAGAAGGAACCGATTCGCTCGAACTATGAAGGGATCCAGATTATATCAGGAAACAGAGAAGCCGGTATGTTAGGTTATATTTGTTTTGCAATTCAAAATTATATATTTCAAAGACCATAATTATAGAGTTGTGTGGTTACCTGGGCGGGCGGCGGCTGGCGATGGCGCCGCTGAGCGTGGGCGCAGGCTGCGCACGTGCGCCGCGGGGCAGCGAGGCATGCACGCACTGCGCACCGCCTGCCCACATTCCTCCCTTCCGCTTCACTGGAATAGTATAAGCATATGATCAGTCTATCATGTTCCCAATGCTTGAACACAGGAGCATGGTATGAGCCACCCCGCTAGTCCAGAGCGGGTTGATAGATGTGACATGTCTTTGAACTTCAAGTTCTAAGATATGCCGGTTTCCTTACGATGCTTTCCTTCCCCGCTTTGCGAGCAGTGTTTAAATATTTATAAATTTATTCATAAACTATATTTATATATTAAAAAGTAAATAAATATATTTAGAGAAAAAATACTATGGAAACTGCTGCGGAATATCTAATTGTAACCGTCACATATGACCACTCTTTTAAGTAAGAGGATCGGAGTATCGGTTTGTACTGAATGTACCTGTAGCCCTTTAACTAGATTCAACAGCAAAGGTACTGCGCCGTTGGTCTCATGGTCGCAAGTGCGACTGCTGCACAAGAGGTCCTGGGTTCGTTCGAATCCCGGGTCAGACAAAAAGTGTAATACGTGTTGGGGATTTTCCATAAGGAATTTCTCAGTGGCAGCCATGGAATCTGGAATTGTGCTCGGTTGATTGCACTAGGCTCGCCTGTTTTTTACATGAGACTATAGGTTACGACATTTAGATGTACAGTTAGCGTTCATAAGAGCAGTATAGTACGCTAAGGATTATATTCCTGTGAACACATGGCAAAGTCCGGACGTCTGCATGTGTCCGCACACCACGGAGGTCGCCAACTGTCGCATATCAATCATCGCGTCGCACTCTTTGAGTATAACGTAAACGACAACGTAACGTACGTACGCACGTATGTGTAACGTAAACCTAAAGATTGCTCAAAACGAAAAAAACTTTTGATGGACACGCAGCGTACGCATGATATTTGCCGGTTCATATCATTGTTAAAATTCGACCCTTTGGTTGTTGTGTACCAAACAAAACAGAATTCCGAAACATTGTCACAGGTGGATATTGATATTCAATAGTAGTTTCGGAAGACTTTTAGTAGCGGCATCAGCTCAATTTGTTCGAAGAGTAACCCTAAACCCGCAATGTAATAATGTTAAGGACGACCATAATAAAATTCAATTATATCCTCTCTCTGTCTGAATTCGTGTTAGAATTCGGATCTTTTGGATCGACCCTATTTCTCGCTATTACGACGTTTTACTGTTATGAGTTTCGGTTAATCCATTTTCCTTAGTTTTCCTGGGGGCAATTTTCAGATATTTAAAAATTAAATGCGGAATCCCCTTCGTTTTAGATTGTTAGATGTTAAAAGAAAAGAATAAATTAAAAGAAAAAAACCTGTGTTAAAATCGCTTCACATCAGGGGATATGTGGCCAAGGCAAGCCTGATTTGTATAGAAAAATAATGTTTTTCCTAGTGTGTTAATGAAAGACGATGCTGCAGTTTTTCGAAAAAGTTCTACATTTCAAAAATTTGACGTCTATGATTCAAACCAATTTTTGTTGAAAGTTCTTTTAACGTTCTACAAAACCATTTTTTTCAGAATTCGTTCCCTCTTACTTTGGTAAATTTATATTATTATTTAGAAACGAGGAGCTTGTGGCTAAATAATAACAGCCTCTCGGCTCGATATCAAACAAAAGATATCTATAGACACCCCACACAGTCACATACGTAGGTTACCTTTTCCACTCACAGTTACATGTAAGGATGGCCCTATTTTTATTATTTTCATATTTGTGTAGTAAAGTTTATATATATATGTTAAAGATTTTTATAGTTATTTAATTGATTTCAATGGCAACACTGCGTAAACATCATAGACAATTTATGCGAATGACAACACTGCTTGTCTATGTCGAAGGTGTCAGTGTCAGTTGTATCTGTCAGTAGTGCGTTCGTCTAGTTTTCGAGTTTCTTCTTGCTTCTGAGACAGCGCCTGTGCCGGTCGTGCGCACTGATTGATAAAATAATAACATGACGGACACCAACATCGAGCATGTGGACGCTAATCTGATTGAATCTGCGACATATATATATATTTATATTTAAGGAGGAGCTCGTGGCTAAAATAATAACAGCCGCCCAGGTCGATCTTTAAGGTTAAGCCGTGCTTGCCGAGGTTGGTCTGTGGATGGGTGACCATAATTACATATCGAGTTTCCTCCGTGCCTCGGAAAGCACGTTAAGCTGTTGGTCCCGGCTGTCATTTGTACATCTTTGACAGTCGTTACGAGTAGTCAGAAGCTAAAAGTCTGATATCCAGTCTTACCAAAGGGTATCGTATTATCCAGTTACTGGGTTGTGGAGGTCAGATAGGCAGTCGCTTCATGTAAAATACTGGTACTCAGCTGCATCCGGTTAGATTGGAAGCCGACCCCAAGATAGTTTGGGAAAAGGCTAGGCAGATGATGATGATTTATATTTATCTATACTAATATTATAAAGCTGAAGAGTTTGTTTGTTTGTTTGCTTGAATGCGCTAATCTCAGGAACTACTGATCCGATTTGAAAATTCTTTCGATGTTAGATAGCCCATTTATCGAGGTAGTTTATAGGCTATATATCATTACGCTACGACAAATTGGAGCGGAGCAGCAATGAAAAATGTTGCGAAAACGGGGAAAATGTGACGCAGACGAAGTTGCGCGGGACAGCTAGTATATAATATTAGGTCTTTACCTATGAAATTGCCGTTTTGTTTGAAAAAAGTTAAAGTATATTTTTTTTCGAACTTATTTATTTCTTTTATTCAAAGTAATCACCCCTGCAATCAATGCATCTTTGCCAACGCTGTGGCAGTTTATGGATGCCCTTCTTGAAAAAATCAGCTGGACGGGAGACAACAAACTCTTCAAAGGCGTTTTGTACTGCCTCTCGGGAATTGAATTTTTTTCCCGCTAAAAAGTTGTCCAAATTTTGGAAAAAGTAATAGTCGGAAGGCGCAAGATCTGGTGAGTATGGCGGATGAGGGAGAGCTTCCAAACCCAACTCATGTAGCTTAGAGACGGTCTGTTGTGCAGTATGGGGCCGCGCGTTGTCGTGAAGTAGCAGTGGAGACGACCGATTGACCAAAGCTGGTTGCAGACGTGCGAGTTTCGCCATCATTGTGGTGAGTTCTTCAATGTACACATCTGCAGTAATGCTCTCGCCGTTTTGTAAAAAGCTATGATGAATCACACCAGCACTAGACCACCAAACTGTGACCATCACCTTTCTAGGGATCATTTTTCGTTTTGCACATTGCTTTGGTACCGAACCAGAATCTAACCAACTTGCTGAGCGCTTTCGATTGTCAAAATGAATCCATTTTTCGTCGCACGTAACAATTCGGTTCAAAATTCCTTCATTTCTGTGCCTGTTAAGCAGCGCAAGGCAAGTCTCGACGCGTACGTTGCGCTGGCAATCGTTAAGTTCGTGGGGCACCCATCTATCAAGCTTTTTTATCTTGCCAATCTGTCGCAAATGGACCAATATTGTTTTAATGCTAACATCAAAAGCTGCTGCCAGCTCAGCTATAGATTGAGTTTCATCAGCTTCAACAATCACCTTTAATTCATCATTGTTGACCAAAGTTTCCGGACGACCACGAGGTTCATTTTTCAAGTCAAAATTCCCAGAACGGAACCGAGCAAACCAATAACGGGTTGTGCGTTCGTTTGTACAGTTTTCTCCGTAAACGTCGTTGATGTTACGGGTCGTTTGTGCCGCGTTGGTGCCACGACGGAACTCATATTCCATAATTACACGAAATTTCAAAGTATCCATTATGAGGAAAAATGTTGAAATGTAATGAAAATACAACGCTAATCAATAAACAAAAGACTGATTTTGTAAATAGAATGTCATATTTTTAAAACAAAATTAATTTGAATTTAGAACTCATAGCCAATCAAAACTTTTTTTTGTTTGAAAAAGTCTGTACTGCAATACGGCAATTTCATAGGTAAAGACCTATTATTTACGAAAAAAAATATTTGACTACCTATGTACTATGTGGACCAATTTGGTTTTTAATTCTTTGCTGTCATTTACTTCATGTCAAAAGGTAGATAAAATTTTTTCGAACAATAAAACATAATTCATGTATCAACGACAAAACTTCGGAGACGACTTCCAAGTTTCCCTACTCTCCGTTCGAGCGGAATAATACGCCAAAATGGTGTTTATAACGAAGCATAAATAAGTATTTGCGAATTTTAATATCAATCAATTAGCACTTCCAAAAACCTTGACCTTTTGTACCTCATAAGATTCGAAATAATTTAATTTAAAGAAGCAAAGTTTATCTTAAGAATAAGTTACCAAGAAGTTAATCTTTGTGGCTATTATCTTCCGGGGGAGTTTCATACCTTTCGGTCGGACTTGTTGGATAGGGAGGGTAATGATTACACCTTCCACGCATTGTTTTCTTTGTTCTTGTACTTGCTACTTGGTAGATATTGTGGTTGCTGTGTCGGCGGTGCGGTGTGGTGTACGGTTTACTTACGACAAAGATTTAGGTCTCGATTCGCAAACTGTGCGGTAAGCTCGGTTTTGAGTTTGACGTATTGTTTTTTGTTGTAAAATGAGCTTTGTTGAATTTAAACGTACTCAACACATCAAAATGTTGAAGTGATCTATTATAACGTATACTTATTTGTATGTTACTACTTTTAACGCAAACATAGAAAATATTACGGGAGACAGACAAAGGCACCGCGCAATATTTGTGAGCAATTTAATGCATACCAAATGATATTAATTTCTAGTTGTTGTTTAATATCCACTGATAAACCAAATGAAAGTCAGCTCCTGCACCCATGGGGGAATCCAAAGTTAAAACATTTTCAATTTGTAAAAAAAAAAACTAACGGCGCGTACGTTGTCATTGGTGACAACGTAGCTACTTGTATATAGGTTCAGCATTCTCATTAGTTGCACATAACATAGGAGTTCAGCTCTCTTGATTGATTGCTGTTCGTTCACTACGACGTCTCTCATCATTTTTTACACAAATCCTGTGATAAATGAATGCCTATCACTTGATTCCAATTTTCTAGTTATGCAAAAGCAAAGTGTTTTATTTCATGTTTTTGTTTTCTCAAAAATATTAATTATTTCTAATGTCCGAAAACACTATAGACATCTATAGAAAGACAGGGTGTAAAGATCTTCATCCCCCATAGAATAGAGAGGAAGCTCTGACCAGACGAGGGTTAGGTCAGTACTTCATCTGTGTCATAGATGGCGCTGTAGTACTTTTTATAATGCCGCTACAAAGACATGCACTCAAGCGCGACCCGCGGTACCCGGTCACGGTATTTGTAGAACCGGTTACATGGCATAATAGTGATTGCTTGAGTTACGCCCATATTTAAGAAACCTCCATAAGCAATTGGCAAATGTACTTTGCTGACTATCAAATCAAAACTTCGATAGTTGTTAGTTTTATTCTACAAAACAGGTTTAAGTTTTAAGAAGCGACACGATTTGATGCTTTAATTTCGGGATCAGAATTTCATTTCAAGTTTAATTAAAAATAGGAATTTTATCTTGCTACGTGCATAGTATTTTAGACCCCATACTATTTTGAAAGAGGTCCTATCTAAAAGTTGTAATCAATATTCCACGAGGACATTGATTTTGAAATATGCTGAGTATATGTACATGTGTGTGTGTGCTGTGTGTATGTGTGTGTGTGTGTGTGTGTATGTGTGTGTACATACATATTAATGCTCATGGATGTATAACTGTAAGTGTAGAGAGGGCTGTGATGGGTTAGTAAAAACATTTGCTACTACCTTAAACGAGATGGGTAACGCTCGATCAATCTCCTATTATTGCGAGTCAACATAATCTCGTATTAAATACTGCAAAGTAGGAAAGAGAAAACGATATACCGAAATGTAGACCAAGGGTGTATGGGAAGGGGTGCTGGGTCAGAAAACCTCCTCGTGAGCCCGATGGCGCTGGTCCCTCTCGATACGTCTGGAGGGAACAGTTGCTGTCGGGACGGTGCACCCTGGGCGCCGGCAGTGTCCTTCCCTTAGGAGTGGGAAGAGATTCCTATTCCCCGGGGAATGTCACTGCCGGTGGCGAATATTCTGACGTGGTGGGGTCCAACCCGGACCAACGCGGCGTTTCTCCGCGTGACCCTCTGAAAAGCAGAGGGCACAGTGGAGGAGCAAGGGCGGGCTCGGTGTGCACTCACCCTGCCTCCGAGCAGACAGTGAGGGACGCAGTCCTTCTCTGCCCCCGTCGTTCTCGTAATCCCATCATCGGAGTGTCGTGGATCACGTCTCGCGGCTCCGATCGGGACCGAGGGTCTTGGCTTAACCGCCCGGACCGCGAGGTAGAAAACCTCTATAAAAAGTTACCCCGAATCTCAAGCGGCGGCGCACCGTGAGGGGATGTATGGCTGACGGGTGTTCCTATGGAACGATCAGTCGTCAGTGCGACCCCCGCCAGAGTACCAGCCGACCCTCTGGCGGGTTATAAATGTTAAAGGCTTATCCGGGTACAGGGGGCACTGCCCGGATGGACCTCTTATTTCCCCCACACTCGTGGGAACAATATGGAAAAACCAAAAAATAAAAGTCAAGCCGGCGACGGCAAAGAGAGGGAGAGGAGGGATGCGGGGTCGGATTCCGATGCCGCGTCCAGTGAGGTGAGCGCGGGAAGCTCGGAGAGCTCCCGCTGCGTGAGGATCGGGGCTGCTGCGGAGGACCGCAAGCGGTCCAGAACGAATGGCGACTACGAGTCGTCTTCTGAAGGGGAGCTGGCCCCGGCCCCTAAGATTTCCACCAGCAGGCGTGGTGGAATCAGGGGCAAGGGGAGGGGGCTCTCGGCTTCCGAGAGATCGGGGGTGGCCGGTCGCGGGCAGGCCCGTTCGGACTCCGATGCAAATGAGGTGGATGTAACTGGCAGCTCCGATGCGGAGCGTAAGGCCAGGTTTGTGAAGGAGGTGGAAGCTGCGATAAGGGTCGTGGCCTTGAAAAAGTTGACTTCAACAAAACTCGGGGCCATACCTGCGGCTTCCGCCTCCATCATGGCGGCAGTGGAGGCTAGCTATCCTCCACCAGGGGAGGTGGCCAAACTGCGGGCAGAGGTAGCCCGCCTGACGGCCGCCACGGAGCTTCTCCACGAGGAGAATCTGAAGCTCCGGGCAGACCTGGCCGGCCTGCGTGAGTCCGACTCTCGAGAGGTGCCCCAGCAGCAGCAGAACCAATCCATGCCTGTGGAGAACCAGGTTCTGCACCTGGTTCGGCAGGAGCTGGCTGCCTTCCAGGCGCGGTTTTCAGTCTTGGAGGGCATTGTCCTGCGCCCCCCTCTGGCGGCAAACAAGGCGGCCCTAGGCCCTAGGGCTAGCCCGGGCCCGAATGCAGCCCCGGGACCGAGGGTGGCCCCGGGCCCGAAGGCGGCTTCATATGCGGCAGCTACGGCTGCCGATCCTGGACCACGGCAGCCTGGCCAGCCCTCCGGCAGGGCTAGGCTGGCCCCTCCCCAAAAGTCGGCTCCACCGGTAGCGGCTAAGCAGGCGGCGGCCCAGAAAAAAGGGACCAAGGCAGCTGCCCAGGCGGCAAACGCGCCAGCGCCAGTGGCAAGTCGGCCACAGCCACCGCCACCACCCCCCCCGCCCGCCATGGCCGAAACCGAGTGGCAGGTGGTCGGGGAAAGGAGGAAGGGGAGGAAGGCCGCCAAAAAGGCCCAAAAGGAGGAGCGAAGGCGGCAGCACAAGGCGCGAAGCGTCGCGGCTCGACTCCGCGCCCCGAAGACCGCAGCTGTAGTGATCACGCTACAGCCGGAAGCGGAGAAGAGGGGCGTGTCCTACCGCGACGTGCTCGCGAAGGCGAAGGCAACGGTCGATCTTGGGGAGCTCGGGATCACCGGGGGACTCCGGCTCAAAGTCACCGCGACAGGGGCTCGAGCGCTGGAGATCCCGGGTGCAAATAGCGGCCCATCCGCTGACGCTCTGGCTGAAAAGCTCAGAGCGTCCCTAGATGCGGCCGAGGCCCGAGTGTCCAGACCCGTCAGATGCGCAGACCTGCGCATCCTGGGTCTGGACGACTCTGTGACCCAGGAGGAGGTGGTCGCCGCCGTCACCAGGACCGGTGGGTGTCCTGCCGAGCAGGTCAGGGCAGGCACCCTACGTCCGGACCACACGGGTATGCGAACCGTTGTGGTAAGCTGCCCTGTGACGGCGGCAAGTAAAATCGTGGAGGCTGGAAGGCTCCTGGTGGGCTGGGTGGCAGCGCAGGTGAAGCTGCTGGAGCCCCGACCTCTGAGGTGTTACCGGTGCCTCGTGGGGCAGCACGTGAGTTGTCGGTGCTCCTCGGAGGTGGACCGCAGCGGCGACTGCTTCCGATGCGGTCAGCCCGGTCACATGGCCGCGGCTTGCTCCGCCACGCCGCACTGCACTGCATGTGCGGCGGCGGGCAAACCGGCCGATCACCGGGCAGGGGGCAAGGCCTGCGCACCACCCAACAGGACCAGGGGCAGGGGCAAGGGAAGGCCTCCAGCCACCAGCTCCACCGTCGCCACCGCCGCAGCTGCCGCCACTGCCGCTGTCGCTGGCGCCACGTCTGCCGCCGCAACATCTGTTGCGGGGCCCTCACAGGGGGCCCAGGAGGGGGCTGAAATGGAGTGCCAATAATGGCCCCATTACGCCTTCTCCAGGCGAACATCAACCACTGCCGCTGTGCTCAGGATCTGTTGCTCCAGAGTATGGCGGAGTGGTTGATTAACGTCGCCGTGGTCGCTGAGCTGTACTTTGTCCCGCCCAGGGAAGACTGGGTGGAGGACCTGAGCGGCTCAGTGGTCATAATTTCGTCGGCCGCCGCCGGTACCCCGACCCTTGAGAGTGTCAGGAAGGGTCAGGGCTGCGTAGCAGCACGGTTCGGGGAGATCGTCGTGGCCGGAGTCTACTTCTCCCCGAGCCGAACTCTCGCCGAGTTCCACAACTCCCTCATGGAGTTGAGTGTCGTCATCCAAAGCTATTCCCTCCCCGTGCTTGTGCTCGGGGACTTCAATGCCAAAAACTTGGCCTGGGGTTCTCGTTGCACAGATGTGCGGGGTAGGATGGTGGAGGACTGGGCTCTGGAGGCGGGCCTGGTCGTCCTAAATCGGGGTTCTGTCCCCACGTGTGTGCGGATGCGGGGCGAGTCGGTGGTGGACATCTCGTTCGCTAGCCCCGCTCTGTCACCGCGTGTCGTTGACTGGCGCGTCATGGAGGGGGTGGAGACCTATTCCGACCACCGGTACATCCGGTTTGATGTCTCCGCCCAGGACTCAAGCGCGCCGGTCCTACAGGCCCCGAGTGGTCCGCGTTGGGCGCTGAAGCAGCTGGACCGGGAGCTCCTCCTGGAAGCCTCGATAGTGCAGGCCTGGGTGACATCACCGAACAGGCCTGCCGACATCAACAATGAGGCAGGGTGGTTCCAGGAGGCCATGTCCGACATTTGCGACGTGGCAATGCCCCGAGTTCGGCCAAGAAGCGCCCGGCGTCAGGTGTACTGGTGGTCGCGAGAGCTGACGTCTCTGCACAAGGCGTGCGTAGCTGCGCGGCACCCGTACGCCAGGCATCGCAGGCTCCGCATCCGCCCTCCGGATGCGGCAGCCATTGAGGCGGAGCTGTACGAGGGATACAGAGCAGCGAAGACCGCCCTCCAGGAGGCTGTCCAGCGGGCCAGAGACCTGGGCCGCGAGGAGATGCTGGAGACTCTCGACAGAGATCCGTGGGGGCGCCTTTACAAGATGGTGCGGGACAAACTCCGCACCTGGGACCCCCGGTGACGCAGAGTCTCCGCCCTCAGCTCGTGGAGGACGTGGTGAGCGCTCTGTTCCCTCTGCGAGGGGAACATCCTCCCCCGCCTATGGCTCCGCCGCTTGCGGTGCCGGAAGCGGACCACATCGAGGACGATGACGACATTCCGGAAGTGACCGGGGTAGACCTGAGAGCGGCGGTAGGCAGGCTTAAAGCCAAAAATACCGCCCCGGGACCCGATGGCTTGCCTGGCAAAGCCTGGGTCCTGGCCTCGGAGGCTCTCGGGCCCCGACTGGAAGGGCTCTTAAGCGCATGCTTGGAGAGAGGCCAGTTCCCGCTTCGTTGGAAGACGGGGAAGCTGGTCCTCATCCGGAAGCCGGGGCGCCCTGCGGACTCTCCGTCCGCATACCGGCCCATTGTGTTGCTCGACGAGGTGGGCAAGCTCTTCGAAAGAGTCATTGCTAACCGCCTCGCCGGGCACCTTGTGAGGATGGGGCCGGATCTGGCGGAACACCAGTTTGGTTTCCGCAGAGGGCGCTCGACGGTGGACGCCATCATGCGCGTGAGGGCTCTCACGACGGGGGATGCGGTGTCCAGGGGTGGGGTTGTCTTGGCGGTGTCTCTTGACATCGCCAACGCCTTCAACACCATGCCCTGGAGCTGCATTAGGGAGGCACTCCGGTATCACCGGGTGCCGACCTACCTTCGTCGTGTGGTCGGGGACTACCTGACGGACAGGGCCGTCATCTACCCCGGTCGCACCGGAGAATAGAACCGGCGAGAGGTGTCGTGCGGTGTCCCACAGGGATCGGTTCTGGGGCCGCCCTTGTGGAACATCGGCTACGACTGGGTGCTGCGCGCCGACCTCCCTAGCGGTGTCAGTGTAGTCTGCTACGCTGACGACACGCTGGTGCTGGCACAAGGGAGGTCGCACGAGGCGGCGGCCGAACTTATGACACGCGGGGTTGCGATAGTCGTGGAGAGAATCCGGCAACTGGGTCTCGAGGTGGCATTGCACAAGTCCGAGGCCATGTGCTTTCATGGGCCTCGGAATGCGCCACCGTCGGGATCCATACTGACGGTAGGAGGGGTTCCCATCGACGTCGAGTCGACGCTGAGGTACCTAGGGCTTGTCCTCGACAGCCGGTGGAACTTCGTGGAGCATTTCCGACGTTTGGCCCCCAAACTGGAACGGGCAGGGGCTGCGTTCAAGCGGCTCTTGCCCAACCTGGGGGGTCCAAACGCCTCCTGCCGGAGGCTCTACGCGGGGGTCGTGCGGTCCATGGCCCTTTACGGGGCCCCGGTGTGGGCGCGTTCTTTGAGGCGGCGAGCCGCCCACTACCTGAACGCGCCCCAGAAGGTGGTAGCCGTAAGGCTGATCCGGGGGTACCGCACGATCTCCGGCGAGGCGGCGAGCCTCTTGGCCGGATTGCCGCCATGGGATCTGGAGGCGATAGTCCTCGCGTGCCTGCACGAATGGCGCGCGGAGGCACTACGCCGGGGGGAAACTCCGCTGCCGCGGCAAATTGTCGCTCAGCGGACAGACCTCCGGCGCGATCTCATGGCGACATGGAGAGAGCGACTGTCGCAACCCCGTGCAGGGCACGCCACAATAGTGGCGATAAGTCCCCTCTTTGAGGAGTGGCTAGAGAGGCGCCACGGCGCCCTCACCTTCCGCCTGACGCAGGTCCTCACCGGACACGGTTGTTTCGGGAGGTTCCTGCACCGAATCGGGCGGGAGGAAACGCCCGGGTGTCACCACTGCGAGGATCGGCCGGAGGACACGGTGGAGCACACTGTGGAGCTATGCCCCGCTTGGGCTGAGCACCGCCGTGTCCTCGTAGCGGCGATTGGCGGCGGCGACCTCTCGCGTCCGGCCCTGGTTCAATCCATGGTCCGGAGCGAAAGGGAATGGGAAGCCGTCGCCTCCTTCTGCGAAGCAGTCATGCTAGCGAAGGAGGTGGCGGAACGTGAGAGGGAGAGAACCTCACGTCCCAGCCGCCGCGGGAGACGCCCCGGGCGTCGGGGGGCAACCAGTGGCCCCCGGCCACCGTAGGCGCGGGCCTGTGGACGGTGAGTAATGGGCTAGCTCACCGTCCGTCCGTCTTATGACGACAGACCGTGCCGACGGCGCGTTCGTGTTCCACGCGCGCCTCAAGGAGATGTCAGCAAATCGGAAGGGGTCCGAGAGGGCCGATGCCTGCCAGGGCTGCGGGTTGTTCGAAAGAGATACCGTGCCCCTGGAACGCAAAGGGCTAAGAAGGAACATGGATGGGTTTTAGTCAGTCAAGTCTGACACTCCCTTCCGCTCCGCCCAGAGCGGAAGAAGTCATTTGACGATTTCCCATCCTAAAAAAAAAAAAAAAAAAAAGGGTGTATGGGAAAGACTTTGATCGATGGTTGCATGAATTTAAGCTGTTTATGTTTTTACTCCAATCATTATTACATAAAAACGTTGGAAATGTTATGTCGTGGTTATTCTGAAGCGCAAAGTTCGGTAATTGTCCCACGGGATCGTACAACAGGGATAAAAATATCCTATCTGTTAAATCAGGTTAGAAACTGCATGTTTGCCCATCCAAATCTATTAAGTAGTTTTTGCATGAAAGTTTATCCTCCCATAGTTTCACATTCATAATATAATAATAGTAATAAAATAAAATACTAATCTTGGTATAAAATCACTAATTTAAAAAAAAAATCTTTAGCCTAAGGTGCATTTTTTGTAAGTACTTTGCTGTCATAAAGATGTTGTAATTAAAACTGAAAATAACTATACAAAATTGTATATCAGAAACAGCTAACTCATCTCAAAATGGGCCAAAAGTGATTTTTGTTCTTCTTCATCATGGCTCAAAATTAGGGCATACGAAATTGGTCCCATAGTAAAACCTGTTTTTTCCTGGTTTTACTATGGGACCGAAAACCCGTTTCGTATGCCCTACTCAAAATTGCTTTCAGCCGTATACGTATACGTTTAGATATTTTAAACTACGCAACAATTTTGATACGGTTATCGTCCGTCATCAAAAGACAGAATTATCCAAGAGGAAGGTTTATATGTATAATTTATCCCTGAAAAACTCATAAAAATATTCACGCGCACGAATTCGCGGGCAGCAGCTAATGAACAATGAAACAGTTTGCTTTTAAGCAGCCTACGAAAGTTGTTAAGCACTATTCTCTTAATAAAAGCTCTCCCTCGGGAATTGAGGCAAATGGCTCAATAAGATAGACGGTAGCTTCATCGCTGTAGGAAAAATCTCGTAAAATTTAAGAGGGCCAACATTATATAAATTGCAGGCGCCTGCCACCCGTGGTGACCGCGTCAAGTTGTTAGTATACGCTAACTATGTACAATACAATACAATACAATAGCCTTTATTCAACAATCTTACATATACATATTTTATGAATTTTAAACTTTGCTTCTAGACACCAGTTTCACGAAGATTGTCTTGCTTTCCAGCATAGGCCTCCCCTAAAGCTTGCCACAGAGTGCGATTATGTGTTTTTCTTCTCCACATACTGCCTGCTGTTCTTTTAATGTCGTCCTCCCACCTACGACGTTGTCTCCCTTTCTTCCTTTTGTACTGTCTTGGGTACCACTCGGTTACGTCTGTAGCCCATTTTTTTTTTTGGTCCTCATCATGTGACCTGTCCATCTCCATTTTAGTTTTTTAATAGTATACGTCACACCCGTAACTCCGGTTTGTTTACGAATTGTTTCTAGTTTTATTTTATTTCTCAGTTTGATATTGAGCATGCTTCTTTCCATACTATGCTGGCAGGTCTCTAGTTTGTGTATGTTGTGTTCCGTTAAACTCCAGGTCTGGCATCCGTATGTCATAATGGGCAGGATACATGAATCAAATATTTTCTTTTTAGATTTAAGTGGTACATCAGGATTTTTTACTATTTCCTTGAGGGACCAGTATCTTTTCCAAGCCAAATTAATTCTGTTGTTAATTTCTTTTCTTGTGAGGTCTTTTGGGGATATTATTTGACCAAGATACGTGTTTTCTTCCACATATTCTATCCTTTTACCATTAACTATGATAGGGATTTTATCAACGTTTGTCATTAATTTAGTTTTTGAGGTGTTCATTGACAGTCCAACATTACCGCTTTCATGTACCAGTTGTTCGAGCATTTCTTGTAGGCTTATCGCGTTGTTTGAAATTAGTATCAGATCATCTGCGAATCTCAGGTGGTTTAGTTGAGCTCCGTTGACACTTAGGCCATATTTGACCCATTCGAGACGTCTAAATACATGTTCAAGAACTGCCGAAAAAAGTTTGGGTGACAACGGGTCCCCTTGTCTAACTCCTCTTTTTATAGGAAAAACTTCACCCACTCTTTCTGTACGTATTCTAGCTTCCATGCTCGCGTATATGTTGTTAATGAGACGTATATATTTTCTGCCCACTCCTTGTGTTTCTAACGCTTCCCATATCTTTGCGTGTTTCAGTGAGTCGAACGCTTTATTGTAGTCTACGAATGCCAGTGTACAGCACACAACACAACTACAACTATGTACAGTGAGAGACAAAACTCGATTAAACTTGCGATCAAACTGGTATGGATAGAAGGTCAGATAGACAGTCGCTTTATAGAATAGAATAAAACTTTATTGTACACCAAAAATTAAACATAAGGGATTTACAAAAAAAAAAGTGGCTTACAAAACTAATAATTTTATGGTTACAACGGCGGTCTTATCGCAGATAGCGATATCTTCTAGACAACTTTCGGATGGACATTATGGAATTAAAATTAAAAAAGGGGGTAGTCAGTGGTGTACCTACTACACAAAAATTTTAAATAACAAAAGTAAAGTTATCTACCTAAGTATAATATACATATTTAAAAAAAAGTAAATTAATATATATGTAGATATTTGTGTCTTTAACATTAAATCGCAAAAATAAAACTAGAATGGTTACAAATTTAACTTAGACTGCATGAAATTACAGAGACTGAAAATGATTTGTAACTAAGCTTTTAAAAGCAACGAGTGACTGTGCTTGTCTTACCGACACCGGCAGTTCGTTCCATAAACGGACAGCCTGGACCGTGAAGGACAGGTCATAAAATTTGGTGGAATGAGCAGGCATCAAAAATCTCATATTCTCCGATGATCTCAAGTGTCTACTGTGAGTATCATGTAGGAACTTGAAACGTTCTTTGAGATAGGACGGCGTTGTGGGATTAAACAGAATACTGTAGAGAAGGGATAAAATATGGGCATTCCGGCGAAGACGGATAGGCAACCACTTGAGTTTAAGGCGAAACTCTGAGACATGATCATATTTGCGCAAACCAAATATGAATCTGATACAAAAATTTTGGAGTCGCTCAAGCTTATCTAGCTGCACTACATTGAGATCTGGATAACAAGCATCAGCATAGTCGAGGATTGGGAGAAGAAGGGATTGAGCAAGCGCAGTTTTAGTGGCCGTTGGGAGGAAATTTCGCAATCTGCGTAAAGACCCCGCAGACGCAAACAGTTTGCGGCTGACTTCTTGCAACTGGGGAACCCAGGACAAGTCTTTATCAATGTAAATTCCCAGGTCTTTTACTGAATCGCTATATGGAATTGTGGCACCATCAAAAACAATGTGGGGAAGCTTCGTCCAGTCAATTCTTGAACGCAGCCTAGGGCTGCCGACAACAATGACTTGAGTCTTCGCAGGGTTAACCTTCAAACCATGAGCCAAACTCTATTCAGAAATACGTGCCAAATCTTTATTCACCAAATTCACTGCCTCAGACAATTCGTCAACGGGCCTGTGTGCTTTATGTAATACAGTAGTATTTAGCTGCATCCAGTCAGACTGGAAGCCGACTCCAAGACAGTTCGGAAAAGGATAGGCAGATGATGATGAAAATAGTACGGATAGGCTGCGAACCGGACTTTGTTTACCAAAATTTTAAATGATAATTATGTTAGATGTTGGAATTCGAGTCCCTGGTCGGGCAAAGTTTTATTGGCTTTTTCCACCTGGAATTTCAGTAAAATTCACGGAGTCCGGATTTTTGCATAGTGATGTCAATAGGGTTGCTTGCCCCTATCACAACGGACTTAAACATAACAGGCAAAATGTGGGTGTACAATAATTAGGTACAACTCTGCCTAACCCTTCAGGGATTACATGAGTGATGTTATGTTATGTTATCAATTAATGTACAAAAACTGAAACCAATTTATTTAGAAACTTTTTTGAGTAATGCTTCAGAATACCTACAAGCTACTCATAGATATTATTTTATAACATTTTCAGAAGACAAATAATTTTTAAATTTAGATGGAATGGGGGGTACCACCGCGGGCCTATGGACGGTGAGTAATGGGCTTGCTCACCGTCCGTCAGTCTTACTGACGGCGTCTTCGTGTTCCACGAGCGTCTCAAGGAGATTTCAGCAACTCGGAAGGGGTCCGAAAGGGCTGATGCCTGCCAGGGCTGCGGGACTTTTCGAAAGAGATACCGTGGGCCTGGAACACAAAAGGCTAAGAAGGAACATGGATGGGTTTTAGTCAGTACAAGTCTGACACTGCCTTCCGCTCTGCCCAGAGCAGGACGGGTCATTTGCTAATTTCCCATCTGTAAAAAAGAAAGGGGAGACACCACTTCTATAGCTTTACGAGCGAATATATCATCAACCATTGCCTTAAGAAAAAAAGCATTAAAGAAACCTCGATATCATTTTTTAGAGCTATCGATTGACTCCCGGGTCCGAGCCATCGTATATTATAAACATTTAATAAAGAATATGTACAGTATACGTAAAAAAACATTTTTCAACCCTCAGTAATATATATGTATGGAGGGAGGGCCTCCCATATGTCTTTTTTTATAATTTCTCTTTATTTTTGTGTAGTGGTTTGTATGTAGAATACACCTACTCTCCAGATTTCAACAGCATGGTGTCAACAGTCACAGAGTAAAAAGGCTGCACCATACGGATGGACAGACAAATGGACAGGACGAATTTATAAGGTTTCCGTTTTTGCCATTTGGAAACGGAACCTTTAAAGTACGTACCTAGTTCAAACCACCAACTTTATTCAGCTTTTTCATTTCAAAGGAAAATACCTGAATATTTTTCTTGAATAACAACGCGGAAACAAACATTAAAATCACAACAGCGCTTGGGAAACCCAAAATGGGGCATCATTGCCAGCGACAACCAAACGAGTTTCATAACTTTTATAAGTTTCGTCTCTGCTGAGACGACTTTAGAGGTTTTCAGGGAGATCGCGTAATAATGTTGAATCATTAAACATAATTACGCTGCGCAAATTGGTTACTGTAATCGTGCCGTTTATAGCTGATATTGCAACTTTGTATTCGTATTTTATTTGAGCTAATTAAAAACTAAAGGAATTCTTGATCAGTCAATGACTTTTTTAATGACAAAAATACTGTTGACACCATTATATAAGTAATTCTAATGACTCAATTAATAATTTAATTTGTATGAAATCAATGAATTATTAAATTTGTTTAAATCTGATTATGTAATGTAACGTTGACTTAAAACAAATTAAGATTTAAATATTAAACAAACATTGAATGAGCATTTATAATGTTGTACCCCTTATAGGTATGTTACAGCGGGCATTATATAATCATACGAAGCGTTATTTCATTTGAGACAAAATATAAATGAATTTGAATTTAACGTATTTGAAACATCATATTTTTTATATATTTTTTTGTGTATGGTATCTCGCAGTTCTACCTCTGATGCTAGCTCTGCTTAACCTGTGGATGCCTTGAATTTAAATCATCCAGCCAGGGCTAATTAACCATCATTTACATTGCTGGATTGCATTTATAGTCGTTCCTCCTGCCTTATGCGGAATTGAAGTTCATAAGTGAAAAGACGAAATGAAGGCGAACGGAGATGATGGAGCAGAAAAGTATTCACAGTATACCAGCCTTACTACTCGTAGGGTACCACTTTGAACCCGTTGCTAGTGCAGTAAGAAGGTGGACGGTCAAAGGATGGCTTGGTTTTGAATCGTATATCTGACAATTCAACTCTTTCAAAGTTGAACGTGATTGTTTTGCGCAACGGTAAATATAATATGGAACTGGTATGAGTGACGTGTGTGATTTTTTGCAATTCAGAATTTTGTAACAAAACATGCCTGTATAATCTTCGAGGGGATAAGCTTATGTATAACCTCGTAGAACATCCATTTTGTGTGTGTTTGTTATGTTTAAGTCCCATGTAGATAGTAGAGAGAACCTAATTGATATCCATCATCATCATCATCTGCCTAGCCTTTTCCCAAACTATCTTGGGGTCGGCTTCCAGTCTAACCGGATGCAGCTAAGTACCAGTATTTTCCATGCAGCGACTGCCTATCTGAACTCCACAACCCTGTTACTGGGTAAAACGAGACTTTTTGCTTTTCACGACTCGTAAGGACTGTCAAAGATCTACAAATGACCGCCGGGACCAACGTCTTAACGTACTTTCCGAGGCACGGAGGAAACTCGGTATGTAATTCACCTATCACGGACCAATCTCGGCAAGTACGGCTTAACCTTAAAGATTGACCCATGCCGCTGTTATTATTTAGCCACGAGCTCCTAATTGATATCCACTGTGCACTAATCCAAGCCTTCTAGCTGCAACTGAAAAATTCTTGATGGATAAACCCTTTAACACTTTCTCGACTTGGGAACCAAAGCCACCGAATCTAACCCCTTATGCACAGCAGTAGCACTTATGACCACAACGAGGTTGTCTGGCATTCTAATTTTGAATAAATGCGTGTCTGAAGATCTTATTATTAATTTATTGTGCGTATCTATCTATGTTTATTTGTATAGATAGTCTCGGAGTTGTGTAGTATCGGTTACATGAGGCCGTCAATTCGGCTGTATTGCGTTAGATGTACAATTAGTTTAGTTACCTATTATGGACCTTCGACTGTCTAGACGAATAAGCTGTCTCGGTATTGATAGGTAACTAGAAGATTATTTTAATACTTGCTGTTGGCCTAGGCACCGCTTGCGTTACATTATTACTATAGCTAGTTGTTTTTTCCATGTTATAATAAGGAATAGAGAAATCTTGTAAGTCGTTTGTTCTTTCTCCGCACTAAGCAGGAGTGAAACAATTATGTTTTCTGGAAGTCAAGGTACAAAAAAAGTAATCTTATTATAAGCTTGAAACAAAACTTTCCTGCAACAAGATTGTTTTGTTAAACGTCATGGTAGGGCCCCTGTATAGTAAATGAATGAGAAAGTTGTGTGGTAATCGGTTGTCGTGGTATGGGGGGCATGTGATGCGGAGGAATGAGGAAAATGTAGGAAAGTTTTGAGAAAGAATGTGGATGGGTATAAGAGTAGAGGAAGACCAAAGAAACGATGGTATGGCAAGAAAGGACGTGTCTGTTAAGATGGCGAGTAATAGAAAAGTATGGAAGAAGAACCAACTGCGCTGATTCCAAATGAAATGAGATAAGGGCAAGAGAGATGTTGATAAATGAGAAAGTTATTAAAATTGTATGTATTTATATTAATATTCTTTTTAGAAAAGTTTGGATGATAAGCAGTGAACTATCTGGAATCTGGGCTTATAAGACTGTTGTTACATACGAAGAGTAAGTGCAATCATACAATTAAGTCTTGGATCTCCAAGTACCTACCGTCCATCCTACCCCACTTATGACCATTGTGGAAATGCTGCCATTATTGCTGCAATAGTTGCCATTCCTGTCCATCTCCACAGAATATTATCGGTGATGGCTCTTGGGCCTAAGAAAAGGACAATCGGGAACTCATATTATTTTGTACGTACTCACGGAGACAATCAAGCTGTACATATCCAGTATAACCTGACATCGCTTTGTATCAGCTTACCATACAATACGAGATCAGCTTACTTTGGTTATTAATAGCTTGATTGGTCGACTTGCGTACACACCAGTAAGGCGATGAAACGTTAAGTTTGATCGACGTTATATATACGCTGCCCTAAGCAAACGATACCCACCCTTTTAGGATATTATAGTTACTATTATTGCCCCTTTTATTTTGCTGGGTAAGACGTTGTTCATATAATGTGTGTGCTACGCTATAATAATCGTCGTGAACGGTCGTGTAAGTTAATGTTCGATTAGAAATGGCCGGCCCAATCATGATATTTTTGTTATGACAATTTAGCTTTCGAATAAAATATTATTGGGTATTGTATTCTTACAATTTTTGTGAATTGGTACCTAAAACGTATTTAATATCACTTATAATATTAAATGTTAATTTGACTGAATATTTGAAAGCCTCTGTATTTCCTAAGCTTTAGCCGTTAGTCTAAATCGTAAAACGTTTAAATATGAAATCTGAATACTTGCGTGATGTTCGTGAACGGGCGCTGTTAGTTGTGACTGGTCATCTCTTAGCTGCCACGGTTTATTTTAATTACTTTGTTTTTGTATTTCTGATTTAATCTTTTACTCTGGACGCTCTTAACTTGCCCGTATTTCTATTTCTATCTCACATATTTGTAATTCTTAACATGAATGATGTAACCAAGATTTTGTAACATATTTTGATTTAAAAGAGTGTCCATGGAGTTTCTTGCCCATTCTTCTCCATTGAGATCTACGCTTTGGAATGGGCAACTACAGTACTTTCACAAGTTATTATGCCTTGTGACTGGAACAGTAGCTTAGCGTTATTTTTGTTTTTTTGACTTTTAAAAGTGCCTGTAATGGTCTAATTTAAATAAACGCTTTGAGTTTGAGTTTGAAGTCATCTTAGTACACTAACATAAAAACAGAGAGAGAGAGAGATATCTATTAAGGTAGGCTTTTGACTTAGACATTTAATACTTTGTTTAAGAATAGACCTCATCTCGATCCGCGCATCGGGTCATTAAAACGGACTGTAAAAGTAAACAAAGACGTTGACGATTACGTAAATTTACTATACCGTTTCAATTTTGTTAAGTGGTCTCGAAAGTCTACAGTTTTGTAAGCAAAATAAAACTGTAGCCATAAAAAGACAGGGTCGAAGATTTAGCTGCCATCTGGGTGAGAGATTAACAGCTATAATCAAGCAATTGGGTGAAGATGACAGCGATTTTTACGTCGCCATTGACAATGGAGCTGTGAGACGGACCCTTGAGCGCGTCATCAATCAACCTCGTACTCAAACCTGTGTAATAACAATGACGAGCATACTTGCGGAGAAATTCTCTCGGATAATGTACGTGTGAGTAGGAAAGATGGTGCGTAATAAATGTAGATTTAATGCGTAAGCGATATCGACTCGAAATGACACCACACGTCGTACGCAAATAATTATTCATCGCTCATCGATAGGTGAGTTTCCGATCATGATTATCGAGATTCTGTTTTTAAGTTTTTAAAGTATTTCTTTTTCACATAAATGTAAGCTAGCATCATCATCTGCCTAACCTCTATACAACTATAAAAATTGTGTTTACTTTCAGGCAAAATACCCATAATAATAATGAAAGACAAATAAAATAGTAAAATCAGTGTACGGTCTCATCGCCGTACATTTTTCTGCTTACTCGGTGACCTACTTTAGGCCAACGATGCGCGTCATAATTCAGCGTAATAAAACAACATGACAAACGAATTTAAATATAGTGAACTTATAACTGGGTAGCTATCAACAACTGAGAGAAATAATCGCCTTCCACTCTAGTACTGTAACTTACTCTTAACTTAAATAAACTTAACTATTTAGTGCATCTTAGTGGAACGTGTTTCTCTATACTAACTTAAAAACCTTCACGACAAATCGGTGTACGGAGTTAACCACTACAACCCGTACATTTATGGTCCTTCGAGCCTTCGTGTATCTTAGTGTGATTGTGTCTCTTGTGACGGTAGCGAATCGGTTCAACTGGTCTCCCGGAAGAGGGTCGCCCCAGTTGGATTGAGAAGGCGCAAATACCTAGCGAGAGTACAGGCACATTGAGTACCGGAACTAACTACAACTACGAGAAGAGTCTTCGACTACTGTAAGAATCTTCAACTACTGAAACTAACTACAATTACTGGAAGAGTCTTCGACTACTGGAAGAATCTCCAATTAATGAAACTAACTACAACTACTGGAAGAGCCTTCGACTACTAGAAGAGCCTTCAACTACTGGAACTAACTACAACGACTGGAAGAGCCTTCGACTACTGGAAGAGCCTTCAACTACTGAAACTAACTACAACGACTGGAAGAGCCTTCGACTACTGGAAGAGCCTTCAACTACTGAAACTAACTACAACTACTGGAAGAGCCTTCGACTACTAGAGGAGCCTTCAACTACTGGAACTAACTACAACTACGAGAAGAGTCTTCGACTACTGGAAGAATTTTCAACTACTGAAACTAACTACAACTACTGGAAGAGCCTTCGACTACTAGAAAAGCCTTCAACTACTGGAACTAACTACAACTACGGGAAGAGTCTTCGACTACTGGAAGAATCTGCAACTACTGAAACTAACTACAACTACTGGTGTGCCTTCGACGATACCTAGAACAGTCTTCAACTACAAGGATAAACTTCGAGACTTTTCGAAAAGGTATTTTTTGAACTACAAGTAAGCTATCATCTATAATCAAGATGAATAAACTATCGCAACAATCAACATGTTTTGAAAACATTAAAACATTATGCACCAACTATAACAAGGATAGCAAAACCAGAAAAACAAAGGAATACTTGAACAAACGGCTGTCCTCGTTACAAGCTCAATGGATGGATTTCAATGCACGGCATACATTGTTGTTGCAAGAAATTGAAGACAGGAACATAAACTATTTCGTGGAAGATGTCTACGGTAAGACAAAAACCATGTACGAAACAACTAAAGCAGATGTATAATAACCCGTTGGTAGAAATAAAAGTGGACTGTATATTATAGGCTTGGTTTAATGCCGATTAGATTTACAATAGAAAACTGTCCCGGACAAACATAAAATAATTAAGGAAGGCGTTTGAGAGATCGTCCGTCGCGGTGGTGTCCGAGGAAGCGAGTGTCCGCAGGCCGGCCGGCACCGCCGCCGCCGCCCGCAGCTCCCCTCGCTCGCCGATGATGTGGACGATGACGCGTAGGTCGGTCACGTCGCTTGCGCGTGTCGCCTCCGCGTGCCGACTGCGTGGTTGTTGGGTGCGATTCCCAACATGCTGCCCGGGTTGAAGTGAACACTTCAAAAATCTGGAAGGGGGCAAATATTATAAAAGCCCTCCTTATGGTACCCCTCTTTGTCTTCACCTCTGCAACTCTTGATGCGCTGTCGCTGCCAGAGTGAACCTTCCTAAAGACCAGAGGACCGCTCCAGACGATTATCATTGAAATCAGAGACCTGTGGATGAGATATAGAAATAAGTGGTCGTCCAATTTGGAAGTGAAAAGGTGTCAGAGCGGAAAATTGAAGGGGTCTGAGGAGAGAGGAGTAAGAGGGCAGGAGTTAAGAACAGCTTATATTTAAGTGAGGCAAGTAGCCATTTCTTCGTAGGTGAGATATATATAATAGGTACGAATTTTTAAGTTTTGATAGCTTATTGTAAGTGCCGACAAAGTTGGTGCCGTTATCGGACGTAATACGTTGCGGTTTCCCCCGACGCGACACAAAACGATTAAGAGCGGCTAAATAGGCTTCACAAGATAGTGCAGCAACGAGCTCGATATGACAGGCCTTTGTCGAGTTACAGATGAAGATTGCCAAAAACGATCTAATTAGTCTGCAACCTCTGCCTTTCCTGTCCACTATCATCACTAGCGCTGCGTAAGCAACACTACAATGTGAGAAAGATATTACATAAGTGTAAATAAAGTAATATAAGTGAAGTAAATAAAGTAATAGAAGTAGTAAGAAAATAAAGTAAAGAAGTGAAGTAAATATAGTAATATAAGTGTAAATACTCAAAAGGTATCTCCATAAAATGATAATTACTACACAACATTAAATCTATTGTTAGTAAAACTATTAATATTATCAAATTAGAAAGTCTGTCATTTACTACGACAGAACAAGAAACCAATTCTGGTAGATCGTGTCTCTTGGTGGGTTTGGCATTTTTGGCCATTGATCTCTGAGAAAGTGGGACCAGACCACCACAAGAATGAACGACTGATGGAATCAGCCTTCAGCCCGCGAGAAAAAAGATCCGCCGGATTGTCTTTCGACGGTACGTAGCCCCACACGTGACCCTCTGTGCTCTCTTGAAGTTCGTGGACTCGGTTCTAAACAAAATTTTTTAGGTGCAGTGGGGGCTTTTAAATGTAAATAACCACCCTAGTACCATAGCCGAGTCACACCAAAATCTTGATTTACTTTAGAGTAAGAGAGGTTAACACTTTCGTACACAACCTTGCGCCCTTGTACGATGCTTCGTATTTGTACTTGACTCACGGCTGACGCCGTGGTGGGGTAAAAAATAACTATTTTGCTGAAGACAGCCTGGTGAAGACTCCTTATCTTCAGTCAGGTGACCCAGGCACTCATGCTCTTGCATGAACTCAACATACCTACGCTCAAGTGACATGAACCGACACTTTGCCTTTGCAAAGGAATCGCCTAAGACTGGAGAATTTTTCTTCAGCGGCATGGTTATGACAAAGCGTCCGTCGTCTTTACGAGTGGTATGTTTCTTAAACCTCTGCTCACAGGCACGCTCCTCAGGAGGTAAGGAGTGCTTAGCTGCAATGGTATCTAATTTCCTAAAACGAGTTAAGTCTGGGTGGGCCTCCACATTTAAAAAATGACAAACGGGAGAAGAAGAGTGTGACTTATGACGGGCAACGTACCCTGACACTAACCAACCCAGTTTCGTTTCATTTAACTTAGGCAGATTTTTGCCTAAGTCTATGGAATTATTACATAAGATGGACCAAAATACTTCGGCCCCTAGTAAGATGTCTATAGCTGACGGTATATTAAATGTTGGGTCAGCTAGGTTTATTCCCAATGGAAGAGGAATATCATCAATATTTATGAAAGAAGATGGCAAAGCACTAGTGATCTGAGGCAAAATATGACAGTCTACAGTAATTTTACAGTCGTCATCATAGTGGGGCATAATAGTAAGGCTGCAAGATTGTGAACAATACGAAGTATTATTATTTATGCCTGTCACGGTGGCGCTCGCACTACGTCGCGACAGACCCAGCTTACCGCATAGTGACTCATCTACGAAGTTGCCCGTACTACCGTTGTCCAGAAGTGCTCGGGCAGTGTGCACGTCACCCTTGCTGTCAACCACTCTCACGATCGCTGTGGAAAGCAAAACATTCGGAGGAGTAGTAAACTGCTGAACATTAGCTGAACCGGCAAAGTTATCGACGGGTATAACTGGCTCAGGAGTAGGAGTTGTTTCTGCCTCATGCAAATGAAGCAGAGTACTGTGGCTTTTCTTGCAATATCTGCAAGGTACAAGATTGCACCTTGATTCTACGTGCCCTGGTCGTAGACAATTAAGACAGACCTTTGCCTCTTTGGCCTTTTGTATACGAGCTTCAACAGAAAGGGCTCTAAAGGCATCACAATTAAATAAATAATGAGTCTGACTGCACATAGGACATGTAAATTTTGTTTTATGATTGTTATTGAATTTTTTATTTTTACTGTTGTCGTCATTTGTTTTTTGATGTGATTTTGTAGCTGTAAGTAAATTAGAATTATGTTTGTAAGTGTCTGCCTGATGTACTTTATTGATATTTATTTTATGTTCTTGTAAAGTTTCTAATAAGTCAGCTCTGTTGCTAAGGAACTTTAAAAAAAAATCTAATGATGGTGGATTATCTAATGTGTTTCTATGTTCTTCCCATTCTCTACGTGTGACACCGTCAAGTTTTTCGGACATCATATGAATTATGAGGGTATCCCGTAAATTAAATTCAGTGTCCTGACCTAACGTTGTCAATGCACGAAGATTTTTATTAGTGACATCTATAAGGTTACGAATGGAAGAACATGATTCATTCTGCATATATTCTAGGCTGAATAATGCACGAACATGATTATTAACGAGCAATCTTTTGTTGTCGTACCTATTGCATAATAAATTCCAAGCGGACTCATAATTCTGAGCTCTAAAATCTAAGTTATCTATAACTAGTAACGCACTACCTTTAAGAGAAGCACGCAGGTAGTGCAACTTATTAACGTTGTCCATGTCTTTTCGTGAATGAATCAGTGAAATGTAAGTGTCTCTAAACTCAAGCCAGTGTTGATAGTGACCGTGAAAAACTGGTAAATTTATTTTTGGCAACCTAACATAATTTGATTTAAAGCCACCTGCCTGTACATCCTCGTCACCCGTTACATAACCATCCTGTTGATTGCCAGACTGGGGGGGTCGAGCGCCGAGCAGACTCCGCGCCGTCGCCACCAGTTTATAATACTGATTTTCAAACAGCTCACGCTCCTTGATCTCGTCATCGGGCTGCTCCAGCAACATCTCGATGTCACACTGCAATTTGTCGAAATCCACGTATAAGCTATCAAATTTATTAAATCTGCTTTGTAAATCTAACAGTTGTAAGCTGCTAAGTTCGTCGCAACTTTCAAGCATGTGAAGGTAGTTGCCAAAAATAGTGAGCTTAGATTTCATACAGCTGCGTTTTTTAACTAGTTTTTCAACTTTTTCGTCAGCCATAGCGGATAGAAACACAAGCAATGAATCACAAACGAACTAATGAGAGATAAGAAACCAGTTTATAAAATGCAAAGAAAAAAAAAGCGTAACTGGCTAATGAGGTATGACGTAACCGTGCGAACAAAAGAACACCTGACGCGCAGGTGTGTCGCCGAGCGATCAGCTGTTATAGATAAGAAGCAAAATAATTGCAACCAGATGTGGTTAAGTATATATGTATATAAAGGTTATATGGATGCTTTATAAGCAGAATAATTAAGGTTTAAGAAATGCAAGGCTATGAAAAGAATGATTTGTCACTAAACGACTTGGAAATTAAAGTGATTGAAAGCACTCACTTAAATATTACTGTTTAAACATGAAATATGATAAATAATAGGAAAAGATATAAGGGAAAAATTGGAACGAACTCACAGAATGTCTAAACCATCCACAGGATATTCAATGACGCTGCAAGTTCTTTGTTCGTGACGACGATGACTCGAAGTTTCGACGGGGTTCAAAGTCCGCTGTACGGCCGACCTCTAGATAACTTCTTGTTCTCAGGCGTGTACGGTAGGTGTGCGTTGTTTGTTCGGCAGGAAATGAAGACTCCTGCAGGAACTGTCGCCGCTGAAGACCGCAATTGAAGACCTTGATGACTTGAAGTTTTTCTTCCGAAACCGTTACTTTTTGCAAAAAAAACCGGCGAGATCCTTGAAGGACCAATGTATAATAACCCGTTGGTAGAAATAAAAGTGGACTGTATATTATAGGCTTGGTTTAATGCCGATTAGATTTACAATAGAAAACTGTCCCGGACAAACATAAAATAATTAAGGAAGGCGTTTGAGAGATCGTCCGTCGCGGTGGTGTCCGAGGAAGCGAGTGTCCGCAGGCCGGCCGGCACCGCCGCCGCCGCCCGCAGCTCCCCTCGCTCGCCGATGATGTGGACGATGACGCGTAGGTCGGTCACGTCGCTTGCGCGTGTCGCCTCCGCGTGCCGACTGCGTGGTTGTTGGGTGCGATTCCCAACAGCAGACATTTTAAAAATGTTGCAAACTACTGAAGAAAATGTCAAATTCGACCTGACAGACTTGTCGAGAGGAGAACCTGATGAGAAGACCCAAACTTTGCTGACTAAACAGGAATGCAACTTCAAAGCCATCGATCGAGCTATGGCAAAAATTGATTTTGATGCCTTAGCTGAAAAATGGGAACTTGACGACCACTTGTCAATCTTGAAGTCGAAATGGGAAGCTATTGACAGTACTCATTGGGAACTGGAAGCCTTACTGAAAGGTTCGGAACATACGTACTATGACAAGTTTAACAGCGTGGAAGACAAATATGACGAAACAAGAAAACTCCTGAAAAGCAAAATGTGGTCCACCGCTCATCACCAACATTCAGCACCGAGAATCGAGATCCCAGAATTTTCAGGACACTACAGCAAATGGATATCTTTCAAAGATCTGTTCCTGGAAACCATACACAAAAACCCGACATTGAATAAAGCTCAAAAAATGCAGCATCTGAAGACGAGGCTGAAAGGTGAAGCAGAAAGACTGGTGCAACACTTGAGCATCAGCGCCGACAACTACACTTCGTGTTGGGAGATACTGACTCAACGGTACGACAACCGTCGACTACAATTCTCGTCGTACATGAACACTATGCTGCAGTTGCCTGTCATACAGAAGCCAGACGCTTACAACTTAAAGAAGCTGCATGACGTAACAACGGAATGTCTAAATGGTTTAACAAACATTGGTTTTGATATAACCAGTTGGGATCCGATGATTGTCCATCTGATGTCACAGAAACTAGACTGTGGGAGCTACAATGAATACATAAAAAACTTGCACGATAACAGAGAGGTGTCAACACTACAAGAATTTATGACATTCTTAGAAAACCAGTTTATGGCGTTTGAAACCATGAAGACTTCAAAGAAGGACATACAGAGTTCAGAGAAGTCAGCTGGAACTGAAAAACATGGACCTCGAAAAAACTTCGATCATAAGAAGTGGGTTCCAAAAACTTACCACACTTCATACGGGCAGTGCCCTCTTTGCCAAAACAATAATGTTTTAATGCGATGTCAGCAGTTTATTGACTTGGATACAAAGCAACGAAACAACACAGTTGCAAAATTCCGACTATGCAAAAACTGTTTGTTTAGTCACGAAAACCAAACTTGCAACTCTACGAAAACTTGTAAGGAATGTAATATGAAGCATCATACGCTCTTACATTACAACAATTCCAATAAAAATACACCTTCGACGAGCAATGAAAACAAACGCTCAGGTCAACGAACTACGAGGGAAACTGAAACGCCAAGTTCGAATCATCTATCAGCCAGCGAGATGGAAGTTTTACTGACAACCGTCCAAGTCAAGGTCAAATCGATAGATGGGACTTACGTCACTCTTCGTGCGCTCATAGATCAAGGTTCACAAGTCAACTTAATAACTGAAAACGCAGCACAACTGCTAAAGCTGCCAAGAAGCAAACTAACTGCGAAGATATCTGGAGTTGGAACTGTATCAGGCGACTGTAAAGGACGCCTTACAATAACATGCAAATCAATCCATTCTGAATATACTTTCACCACTGAAGCATTGATTATGAAGAAACTTATGAATAAACTACCAAACAAAACATTCGAACGATCAGAATGGTCGCATTTGCAAAACTTAAAACTAGCAGACCCTGATTTTAATATTTCAAGGTCCATTGACATACTACTTGGAGCTGACGTTTACGCGGAAATAATACAAGATGGGATGTTAAAAGGCGCACCAAAGTCACCCGTTGCGCAACAGACACAGTTGGGATGGATTTTGTGTGGAAAACTAGAAACTTTAAACTGTCACGTCACATTACTAGACTTGGCTGAAATAACAAAATTTTGGGAAAGTGAAGACGTCTCCAAAACAAACACTGACCGATCTCAAGCGGAGCACTGTGAAACTTACTACAAAGACACAACTCGCCGTGGTTCAGATGGAAGATATATTGTGAAGATGCCATTATGTCCGGATTATGAAAATAAGATCGGAACATCGAAAACGATCGCAGTATCACAATTACTGCAACTAGAAAAAAGGTTTAAAAGAAATGGCCGTCTTGAAATGTTATACAAAGAGTTCCTGCAGGAATACTTGGAGTTAGGCCATATGAAACCAGCTACACCTATGACATCTTCAACTACTGAATGTTTCTTACCACACCACGGAGTACTTCGAGAAGAGTCTACTACCACGAAACTCAGAGTTGTCTTCAATGCATCTCAGAAAACTAAAACAGGCTACAGCCTGAACGGCCTACAAGAAAAGGGCCCCAACCTACAAAAAGATATCCAAGAACTTATCATAAAGTGGAGAACTTACAAATACGCCTTTACAGCTGACATCGAGAAAATGTACCGATGTATCTGGCTGTCTGAGGAACAACAACATTTGCAGAAAATCGTTTGGCGAACTACGCCGTCAGAGAACCTGCAAGAGTACCAACTTTGCACCGTCACTTATGGAACTAAATGCGCACCGTGGCTAGCCATGAGAACCATCAAACAATTGGCATACGATGATGGCTACAAATACCCCATGGCAGCCAAAGTACTACTGCACGAAGCATATGTCGACGACGTCATAAGCGGCCACAACTCACTGGAAGCGGCCCAGGAACTCCAGACATCCCTTATCGGTATGTTAAAGGGAGCCGGGATGAACTTACGCAAGTGGTCCAGCAATGATCCAGCATTGTTAGAAAACTTAAGTGATGAGCAGATCTCACGCAGAATTACTTTTGACTTCAAGCAAGAGGAATCCATGAAAACCTTAGGACTAGGTTGGAATCCGCAAGCCGACACTTTTGTGTTTAACTGGAAATATGAAGAAAAATGTCGACCGGAAATAACTAAAAGGCGACTGCTTTCAGAAATTTCACAACTTTATGATCCGCTGGGTTGGCTATCACCCATAACTATTGCGGCAAAGATTATATTTCAAGAAGTATGGGTCAACAAACTTGATTGGGATGATCAGTTACCGTCTTATATAGCAGATAAGTGGCTAAAACTAAGAGCTGACATACCCAACGTAAAACACATGAAAATCAAGCGCTGGATCGGTTCAACGAACCAGAAAATAGAACTATTTGGATTCTGCGACGCCAGCGAAAAGGCTTATTCCTGCGTGGTTTACAGCTGCGTCCGAGATGAACATAACAAGCCAACAATAACATTACTTGCTGCTAAAACAAGGGTAGCACCGTTATCACAAACAATCACATTACCAAAACTTGAACTTTGCGGCGCGCTCTTACTATCGCAACTCATCGAAAAAATCAGAGAAGCTCTGAATGGTTTCGGTATAACTACAAGCGTTTGGTGTGATTCCCAAGTTGTCCTGGCATGGATACAGGGGGATACGTCTAAAAGAGAAAAATACGTCGCCAATCGAGTTGCAAAAATAAGACAAATCATACCAGCCGAACAATGGCGTTATGTGAAGTCGCAAGAGAACCCTGCAGACTGTGCATCAAGAGGATTGTTACCGACCAAGCTAACAACATTCAGTCTGTGGTGGGAGGGTCCTACATTTTTGAATACCTTCCAAGAACAAAGTCGTGAAGAAAACATAACATGTACTTTTACAACTAACATAGGCAGCGTTTGCCAAACGAAATCGAACTCTATGAACAAAGAGACCAACAATTGTATTCATGACTTATTAACTAATTGCAGTTCATTGAGCAAAGCGATCAGAATTGTAGCATGGATACAACGATTTATCGGAAACGCACGTAACACGAAACGTGACACCGGATGCCTTACATTATGCGAATTAAACAATGCAAATGAACAAATAACAAAATATGTCCAACAAACGGAAATTGCTCAAGACTATAAACAACTTATGAAGAAAGAAACTATTTCTACAAAAAGTAACATTTACAAACTTAAACCATACTTGGACAACAACGGCTTAATCCGAGTCGGGGGTCGACTGAACCATTCCAGTTTACCCTTTGAGATGAAGAATCCAATTATTCTACCTAAGGGTGGAAGATTTACTGAGTTGGTAATCCATCATGCTCACCTAACGACTTTACACGGAGGAGCCAGACTAACTTTAGCGCACATCCGGCAACGGTACTGGATCGTTGGCGGTAACAGAGCGGTAAAAGCTGAACTACGGCGCTGTGTGCGCTGCCATCGCTACAACCCGTCGGAGTTAAACCAAATCATGGGAGAACTGCCACCACAACGAGTAACACCTTCACGCCCGTTTACCCACACGGGAGTTGACTTCACAGGACACGTCGAAGTCAGACTTAACAAAGGAAGAGGAGTTCGAACTTCAAAGGGTTACATATGCATATTCGTATGTATGGTTACAAAGGCTGTGCACATTGAACTTGCATCGGACTTAAGTACTGAAACTTTTATAGCAGCCTTCCAGAGAATGTGCTCCAGGCGCGGCACACCAGGTCACGTCTACTCGGATTGTGGTACGAATTTCATAGGCGCAGCAAGGTTGCTTCAGAAAGAGTTTGAAGACTTCAAGCAAATCTTGTCGCCAAACTTCTTCAATAACATCGCAGACATGGGAGTACAATGGCATTTTAATGCGCCCGCTTGGCCGACGGCAGGCGGAGTATGGGAGGCCGCGGTAAAGTCGATGAAATATCACCTTCGTCGGGTGCTAGGAGACCAAAAACTAACGTACGAGGAATTTGCCACCCTGCTTGCGAAGATAGAAGCGTGCATGAACTCCAGGCCGCTTTGCCAACTCACTGAAGACCCCGAAGAATTTTATAACTACCTGACACCGGGTCACTTTCTAACGGGGGGACCTACAATGTCTTTACCACGAGCTGACTACACTGATGAAAACTACATTGACCTCCGCCGACGTTGGCAGTTAACCGAACACATGTACCAACAATTTTGGAAGAATTGGTCAAGCGACTATCTTACTCAACTACAAACGCGCAGCAAATGGAACAATCCCAAGAAAAACCTCAGTGAGGGGGACATCGTACTGGTCCGGGACAACAATTTGCCGCCAGGAAAATGGGCCATGGGACGGGTGCTAGAACTTCACCCCGGAGCGGATGGATATGTTCGAGTGACAACCCTAAAAACCAAAACTGGTGTCATTAAACGACCTATAGTAAAACTATCGGCTCTACCCATCGATACAAACTGCAACAAAAATTATGAAGAATACAAAACGGATTCACAAAAGGTTGAGAAACCTACGACAACAAAACACTCTGGAAGAAAATGTCTTACAAACATTTTAATGTTTCTTTTCACAATGTTGTTACTTGTGAATGGATCATATGGTTCGCAACTAAGGTCAGGCACTCAAATTACCAACCTGGAATCTGAGCGACCGATTTATTATGATACAATAGGCAAAATAGAACTCATTCACGATGAATGGACTTTGCTTACGTACTACAACTTAACAAACTACTGGCAGGGCGTTCAACACATTGAAAAATACATAAACGGTGTAAATGACCTTTGTCAGAAGATCCATAAAAGTTATTGTCAAGCAACGACGGATCAACTTACCCACGAGATGGAACTTCTCAACTTCTACAACACATTGCTGCTGGCTCCCCATAAGCATTTATCTACGCGCAAAAAGCGCGGCTTAATCGACGGAGTAGGCATGGTAGCAAACAGCTTATTTGGTGTTTTAGACCAGAGATTTGCTGACAAATACCACAAGGATATTGATGCCATACAACGTAACGAAAACTATTTGCGTGAACTCGCAAAAAAACAAACATCAATCATGCAACTACAAAATGACGTTTTGAAGAAAAACGATGAAAATATCAAGCTTCAATGCAAGATGATAGAAAACTTCATAGAAGAAACTAAGACGAATCTAGGCAGCATTGAAACAGAAATACAAATAATGATGGCCACAAGTTACTTCAACTCCGCTTCGCTCACAGCATCGCTACTACTACGAAATCTTAAGGAAATTCAAACTATGCTCCTGAACACTCTAACCAATGTCTACAGTGGACATATGGACGTGCACTTGATATCACCAGTCAGTCTAGTAAAGCAACTAGAAGACATATCCGGCAGACTGCCGAGGACTCTGTCATTACCGACAGAAAATATCAGAGAAGATATCAAGGAACTTTACAAGTTGCTGTACGTGAAAGCACGAATAACAAAGAACTACTTTATGTTCGAAGTTCACATTCCTCTAATTTCGAATGAGGATTTCACCTACTATCGGGCTATCGCTATACCCTTCAAGACGGAGTCAAATTACAAACTGATGGAGTTATCTTCGGAATATATTGCTGTGAACTTTCAGAAGAATTCTTACATCTCACTAAAAGATAAAGACTTCAACCAATGCATCAAAAGGCAAAAGAATAACTTCATTTGTAACGCAAATATACCAGTGTTCAACTTACACAACAAGAATGCACCTTGCGAAGCTAAACTACTTGGTCATCGTGCAACTACGTCACCGTGTGACGCCCGCAGCGTGTCATGCGAGGAAGCATGGATCAAGTTGCAAGAATCAAACAGCTGGCTGGTCGTTTGTTGCGGAAGGTGCGAATTACGTACTGTTTGTGAAAACGACGTAATATCGCAAACTATCACATCGACGGCTATAGTAACTTTGAGTCAAGGATGCGTACTGCGGTCAAAAGAACTCACCATCACTTCACATAATCAGTACAACAGCAACCTTAACGTCAACTATGACCTGCATGTACCAAATCTGAATTCACCGATAAACACCATCGTCAACGTTACACTTCACAACGCGCCACACGAACTCTTCACTCTTAAGAAAAACGACTTCGAGGAAATTGACAAAAAGCTGTGGTTCCAACAAGAGAACGAGCCGAAACTACCATCCACTATTACGGATCATGACGTTCACCAATATGCAATTTGTTACCTTTTACTAACATTTGCTGTCATCACTTTCCTGTGGATCATAACAAGGAAATACTGCACTCTACTCAAGAAGCGATTTCCTAGGAACAAACATAGAAGGCAAACACATGAGGACATCGAACTTCAAGCAATGGGACTTCGACAGCAGACTGCCAGAGAAGAAAACCAGCAGGTGCCTACGGACGACTGCCAAGTTCAACCTCAACGGCACCGAGACAACATTGCCTTTACTTTTGATTGATTGTTTACCAATTTACTTTAACTTTAGTGTTTGACTTTGTACAGGCGTTTATTTCTTTCTCTCTCTTTACTCATCTTAGCTTCTTTAAGGGGTTGCCAATATGTACGGTCTCATCGCCGTACATTTTTCTGCTTACTCGGTGACCTACTTTAGGCCAACGATGCGCGTCATAATTCAGCGTAATAAAACAACATGACAAACGAATTTAAATATAGTGAACTTATAACTGGGTAGCTATCAACAACTGAGAGAAATAATCGCCTTCCACTCTAGTACTGTAACTTACTCTTAACTTAAATAAACTTAACTATTTAGTGCATCTTAGTGGAACGTGTTTCTCTATACTAACTTAAAAACCTTCACGACAAATCGGTGTACGGAGTTAACCACTACAACCCGTACAATCAGTAAAAAAAAACATCTCAAAAACATATAAGTATTACTATTAGTATTATTATTAGTAGCTACTAAGTACACTATGTTGGGGTCGGCTTCCCGTCTAACCAGATACAGCTTAATACCAGTATTTAACACGGAGCGACTGCCTATCTGACCTCCTCAACCCAGTTAGTACTGGGTAATATGATCCCCATGGGTAAGACTGGTTGTCAGACTTTCGGGCTACTATAATTATACCTATAACGACTGTCAAAGATCTACAATTGACAGGTCAGACCAACGACTTAGCGTATTTTCCGAGGCACGGAGAAAACTTGGTATGTAATGGGTGGTCACCAATCCGCGAACCAACCCAGGCATGCGCGGTTTACTTTGAAAACCGCCCCGAGTAGCTGTTATTATTTACCCACGAGCTCTTCAAGCTAGCATAAGTATAGAGCCTGTTATGGTAATATTGCTGGGAACGCTTCTCTCTACGAGAAGGAATGGTTTGTAATCCACCTCACGCGCCAAGTGCTGTTTGTTAGATGGGTCTTCGATTCTTTGGTGCTAGGACTTGCGGGTTTCCTCATGATAATTTCATTCACCGTTTTGAGAGCAATGGAGACAAAATAAATTACACGAAGTAATGAGCATGACAGGGTTCGAATCCACGACCTGCAACTCCTAAGTCAGAGCCGTCACCAATGATCAACCACTTCTCCAATACTAAGATACTTTAGTAACTTTATAATACTCGTATACTAGGTTCTGCCCGCGACTTAGTACGCGTGGGAATTGTGTTTTTCACCTGCTTCTTGAATCATACTGTCTGTTGATGAAAACCGCATCAACAGCCGCTGCATAACTTAAAAGACCTAAGCGTACAGACCAAGACGGCAGGAAGCGACATTGTTTTATACTATTTAAAGATGCTTACAATAAGATATTGCTTAAAAATATACCGGTCGCGGTAGTTAAAAGTAAAAATCTAACTCCAAACGTTGAGATTTTTTTTGTATTTTCTGACCAGAAGTGACAAAAGACATCCTTTCTTAATAAATTGTTCCGTTCGGCAGCGATTACTTAAAGAAGACGGTGTAAAATACAGGCTTTTACTATAAAAATAGGCGTCCGCGACAATTAAGGCTAATGGCTCCATATTTTTAACGGCTCATTGTGCGTAAAATATATTTGAAGTTTGATTATTTTAAGACGTAAAGTATTTGCTTTTGACTCCTGTAAAAGAGGGACCTATGCGATGACCTGAGGGCTTGGACGAACTTGCAATCGAATTAAACGAGTTCTGTATTTTTGCAACAATTTAAATTAAATTATTTATTTATATTTTAGGTAAACTATTAACATTATCATAACAAAAATAGTTGTAAAACTTAATTGCTAATTACACCACACCCCACAGATAAAACAAATCTTTTTTTTTTGTTAGCCTGATCTTTGACAGGCCTGGGCAAAGGCCGCCCCCATTCATTCCACTTTACTCTGTTTTTTGTCTCTTCTCGCCAATTAACGAGAAAGCCATCCAAAGAAAACAAAACTCAACCTCCACAGATAAAATAATTGATACGATAAGCTTGTTATTTTTTACTCTTCCATTATCGCTATCGCTGAAAGAATGTCATTTGGTGCAGTCCCACGGCGGACAAAAGGTCATGAAAATCTGCTAGTTACGGAACCAGCCAGAAGCATAGGACCTGTCAATGAGGCGATGCTAGGAGATTCACTGGCTGTACTTGGGCCGTATCCGATTTTCGCCTGAAATGAAGCGTATTTTAATAACCGGTGAAAACCGAATCAAAATCGGTTGCGTAGTTCAGAAAAACAACGTGGTCGTTAATATACATTATATAGAAACTGGTATTACTAATAAATGTGCAAGAGTGAAATGATGTTCCTGGATATTGCCTAACTTTTAGTTTTGTGAATTTACCAACTTCTTAAGGGTATTAAATTTTTTGCGACTATTTCTATTTTTCCTCTTAAGAATGCTATAGCATACATACGTAATTACAAGACTATATCCACAAACACATAGTTATATGCGAACCATGAACGCTAACTGCGGTAACAATTAAAATTCAATTAGGGGAAGAAGGGTGATACCGTATTCTTAGAACACGAGTTGGTAACCTCCCACTTGAGAAGTATTGCCAAACGTTTTATATAGCAAGAGAATTTAGTAGCTAAGCAAATTGACACCACATACATTGTATGATTTTAATCTGTTTAACAACTAATTGAAATAAATTATAAATTTATTTAACTGTAATCAAAATTGATGCTTCGTTTGCCTTGAATAGTAGACTATTGAATTCAAGGCAAATCGAAGGATCTAGTCTACTCTATTTTTAGGGTTCCGTTGCCAAATGGCAAAACTCGGCATCCTTATAGTTTTTTACTGTACGTCCGTCTGTCTGCCTGTCGGACTGTATGTCACAGCCATGTTGCTCCGTGACTGTTGGCACCACGGAATTGAAATTTGTAGATCGGGTATCTTCTATGAACCCAAAACACTACACAAAAGGGATGCCAAGTGGCCCTCCATACATGTAAATAATTGTACGCTTACAACTGTGTTGAGTGTCTATCGACAGCTCTTCGAAGCTATCGAAGATCCTAAAATTCAATGGTTGATGTGATATTCGCTTCAAAATCCGTAAAATTGTGTCCCTCTCTAATTTTATAATTAAGAGGAATAGAATTCTGAAAAAATATGGGTTTACAGGACGTATTAAACACTATCAACGAGAAGACTCCTGACAAAATAAGATACTTTTTTGGAATCCCTTTCGTAGGGAGCAAAAACAAAATTCCTTTTTCTTACTACATAACAATGATTGCCAACCACAACCTGTCCAACAAAGGTTTAATTAGGATACTTCCTTACACGCTAAGTATATAAGTGACGTACTCTCCTAAACAAAAGGAGCTTATAACCCACTTCGCTTGGAGTTTCCTTCATAAAGTTAATCCCGGCCAAATGTCCCTAGATGGTGCGGGTCGTTAGGAAAATTTTGTGCGCTTATAAAAAATGTTTTAATAAAGTCGGATCACACGCATAAGAAGGTAGCTACATGTCTTTGTGGTATGTGAAGTGTAAGTTGGCAGTGCTGGGTTAACTATAGACAGCGAAGCGAAGCATAGTGGTCTATTCCAAAATCGAAGAATAGGTTATACCATAATGTGTGGCCTACTAACCCGAGTTGGAATTACTGATTTGTGATTTGTATTGGTACCTAATTAAAAAATCGGCCTAACGTTTAGTTTACACTTCCCTTGACCCAAGAGCTGGCATTTACATTGGCCAGTGACGATGTGTTGCCATACAACGTGGCAACGCCGTCAGTCTCTTGAGCACATTACCAGCTGACAGCGTTGAGGAGGAGTTTGTTGATGCCCTTTTATGGCTTGTTGTTAGTTAATTTAATAGTTTTTATTTCAATAATGTACAAATTCAATTTAAATAAATTTTAATGCAAATGGATTTTTAGATATGTTCTTGCTGAAAGTATTAAATGTATGCATAACAACCGAAGCGTATTTTCTGGAAATCTAGTTTAGCCGGTTCTGGTCGTGTTTTTCAAACGATTTGGCATCGTGAACACCACTCATGATAATTACCAATGTGAGTCAATTTAGCTTTCGACTAACATGAGTATTAAACTTAGGAACAACTTACTGATTGATTTATCCTTTTCGGCAAAGTTGCTTTTTGTAGGAACGTTACACATGCATATAACGAAAATTACGTGGTTGGACGTGGAGTTGCGTCATCATCATCTTTCTACCCTTTTTTTACGAATGGGAAGTCATCAAATGACCTCCCTTCCTCTCCCGGGGGGAGAGGAAGGGAGTGTCAGACTTGTTCTGACTAAAACCCATCCATGTTCCTTCTTAGCCCATTGTGTTCTAGGGCGGTATCTTTTTCGGACAGTCCCGCAGCCCCGGCAGGCGTCGGCCTTCTCGGACCCCTCCCGATTTGCTGACATCTCCTTGAGGCGCGCGAGGAACACGAAGGCGCCGTCGACACGGCCTGTCGTCATAAGACGGACGGACGGTGACCTACGTTGCTTGGGGTCAGCGCAACACGTTTTATTCTACCATTCTGTCTTGTCAACCGTCCCGAAATAATTAACTCTTTTTTCTTTCAAATCATTCCTCACACAATCCATCGGATCTTGGTCTTCCTCTCTCCATCTATCAACATTAATATTCATCAGTACTTGTATGAATAGTTTTTGTTTTAAACGCAGTCTATTTCACCTATTTGTTTTCGGTAGGCACGCTACGGCAAAGGTCACGGTTTTATTATACTCGTCACTGAAGCCTAATTTGACACATTTATTCAATATAACAACATCTTTGATGACGTTGTCTTCTTTTCTGTCTCTGCTCAAAAATTTTAAAGTCTTATCTACATAATAGTTTTAGATTATAATACTTGGTTTTAAAGCTCATTTTCACTCCCTCTCTCTTTCTTTGTTGTTTGCATGTTTAAGTTCACTATTTATTACTTTTCTGTTTTAACAGGTTAGAATATCGCACAGTTACTCAAACTTTTAAAATGTTGTAGAAAATGTCGTAGGTTATACAACTCTCGTATATTTATAATTTAGTATAACATTTTAATGTATAACTGTTTATTTTCCCGATTAAACAAAAAAAAATATACATTCAAGTGCACTTGTATATCTAAAGATGTCTACTTCATACTTGTTTAGCGGTCTATCATCCCCGCAGCAAGTTTGGCACAACTTTGACATCTCAAGATCGTTCCCAGCGGGAGGATTTGGAATCTTCTCAACATTTTCGACAAAGAATCGTTGAAAACAAAAAGAAACCACAGAATCGCTTAAGACATTACGCCGGGTTTTTTCCAGTTCAACGTTCGGATCATGCATAAAACTTTCATTTAACTGCCTCCCAGGATTTACTTTGATAAAAGAATAAAGTTATGTTATGGCGGGGGGTTTGACCTAATACATGTAAATATGGGTGATATGACCGGTTTTATACAGGGTGGAAAGAACAACGACGCACCAGGCGGTTACCGCGTAGAATTTTAAAAGGTAATATGCACTATTTGCTGCTCTTTACTACAAAAGTGCCTGAACAAAACTGCTGTTTCATGCAATCAAAATGTATAACGCAGCAGTTATTTTATAAATTACCGAAGAAAAATGACAAACCGTTTGTGCGTCGCTGTCTTCTACCCTGTACAATAAAAGGAGATCACCCAGATTGGGCTAATTTCAAAAGTCTCAGATATTTTGTGGTTGATTAACTTCTCGGTGAATTGACTTACGACTTAGGTGTAAATAATAAAAAAGTTTATTATTTTATGTTCTATTCAAATAATAAGTTTATTTTTGTTGGCCTTTAAAATTAGCCCAAAAATGTATGGAGTCTGGGTGATCTCCTTTGCATCGATGACGTATCGGTAAAGTTTCCGGCCCTCACACATTACATTAATCAGAGATACAAAACTATCAAGTCACCAAACTACTGATGTTTTCTCTAGTTACCGACATACTTTTGTTCAATATAGTCTCCTTTTATTTAATTATATTTTTGTTTTTGTAATCCTCAATTTTATAGTTGAAGCCGAAAACTTTTGGACCTAAATGATACCGTTTTTGTTTGTGTATCTGCGAATCCACTTTGACCAATCAGGTTTTTTCTCAATTATGAACGTCATTCTGAAGGTCAATTGGTTAATTAATGAAGAAATTCAATTAAGAAATTAATTGTTTATCGTCCATATTTATTATCATTTGTTTCATTAAACAAATTGATAACTCTACTATAGAACCACCTCATCAAAATTACGAATATACGAATATAACTATTCACGCAGTCAAACCAAACTATTTGCTAGATAAAGCATTACAAACTGAAAGTTCTTGTTTGCACGATTAACGAAATAAACTGTTGTCTAGTTAGTATTCATGGTGATCCTCTCATTGTGTATTCAAGTAGCGGAGTAAAATGAAATATGGACTATTCTCCGTGAATTTTGAGCACAAGGTGTGTTAGCAATTCCCTAATAGTGACTTGTTATTGGTGTTTTGTCGTCTGCGTTCCCTTAACTTATGTTTTTTTTTTTTTTACTTATTAACATTTCTTCGTCTTCGTCTATATTTTTAACGTATGAAAGAGGTTATGTACCTATTAGTTTTTATAGTTCTAATTCTTTATGGTTTGTGGTTGGTGTTTGTTTGGTTTAGCGGGATAGTTGATATTTTTTTGCAACCATTTTTGTGTTTTTTCACTCTTAAAAACACACTAAAATAACTTTGTCGAGTTTAGGTTAGGTTAGGTTAGAAAGAAAAAAAAAATTGTTATATTATAATAATCATAATTAATAATTTTATTACAAAATGGTAAAATTGAAATTTTCTAACAAAGCGTTTCCGAAACAAGTTATATATAAAACGACATTTTATTATAAATCAAAAAGCAGTTTAATTACTTCGACTTCGAAGTAAGCAAATATTTTAACAACTATTTTTGATGGCTACCTACTTAAAGAGAGCCATAAAGATTCCTTCAAACCTCGCAAAGACCGGATGAAAAAAAAACGCTAATAAAACCGTAACACCATAAAACTGGGCGCACAAAGTATAACATTGCCCTCGAACAGAATCCAATAACAAAATATCACACTTTCCGTAACATGAACAAGTAATGGCAGCCCTCTAACTCGATTCGCGAACTACTCTCAGAATCTTCTTAATGCGAAATGTTCCAAATGGATACCATTGTTTTCTTCCACAAAAAGCATCAAATAAGTAGGAGAGCGAATACAAAACGAAGTATAGAGAGCACTCAGTATCGTAACAGTGAAGCGAGAATACGATATGTCTCCATCACATTACCATACATTCTTGAAATCGACGTGGGAATGGATACCTATTCTGCAGTGATGCGTAACTTAGGAAACACCTCTTTGCCGAGCCCTTTTTATTTTCGTTGAATTCGTTTTAGGGTTAATATATATTATGCGACGTGTAAGTAGGGAGGGGTTAGAATTTTAAAAGAGGCATTTTATTCTATTTCAATCGCATTGCCCACAATTCTATGGATTCGAAGTGTGTGATTTCTATGCACATTGTCAGTTTTAAATTCAACTCATTTCTAACATAAATAGAAAAGTTTGAAAGAAAATGTACTGTACAGCGACCGCGACGTATCCACTGCACAAAAGTTAGGAAACTTCCTGCAATTTCAAGAATATTTTCTCGAACATAACTGGCACAAAATTAACTGAGATGCTACATTTCGAGTTCCTGAACTCCTGCAGTTACTTCACGACGTCCCACAAGTGGCAATTTGGACGGCGACGCAGCGAAAAGTGCCCAACTAGTCCTTACCTCTAGCAGAAAATGAGAAAACAAAACATTGCTGCGCAGGCACTACTTAATTAGGTACGTAGAAACGGCTTTAGTTAGTACATACTACTTTGTGTTGGGTTCTGTTGTTTTCAACAAAGGTTTTTGTTCTGTTCCTTGGTCCACCTGATCCAGAATATACCGAGAAAAAAGCGTCGTCACTAGCGCGAATGTCGCCTATTAATTATTTCCAAGATGGCGGTCGTCTTACAATCTTTGCGTTTTCAGAAATAGTAAACCTATGTCACACGCTCATAATTATCTACGGTAACTTTCTGCCTTGCTTATTAAGAACTCATTCGGTTGAAGAAAAGCGTTTTACTCAAATACTGATTGATGTGACAAGAATATTCCGGTCACCCTTCTGAGTCAGTAATTACCTTCAACACAGCATGAATTTTCAGGAAAATTATTGAGGGATTTTAATGAAAACAGGTACTAGGTAACTTTGAACTTTTTAATGTGTTTTTATCAATTAAGTACATCTATGTTATAAAGTTGTTTCAGCTGACCAGTATATTACATGGAGCGACTGCCTATCTGACCTCCACAACCCAGTTAGTACTCGATAATTTACGATATCCCTCGACCGGTAATGTGGAACTAATTTATAAAAGGAAGTGTTCTTTTATTAATTTTTTTGGTATAATATTGTGCCTCTCGTCACTAAATGTCACATAAGAGAAATGTCCCTCTGTCGCTATATGTCACGTTCGCCAAATGACACATTCGCAAAATGTCACGTTCGTCAAATGATTGGAGGTTTTTTTTTAATACGTTTTTCAAAGCCATGCACAACTGTTAAATATAAACTTACATTGTACCTTACAGGACTGATCATCAATTATTGTGAGCTCCCGATATTTTGACGCAGTAGCAAGCGCCATGGAAGCGGGGTGGCCGTCATCTCGCTATCATGGCGCTTGCAAGATATCCCATAAGCTACAGTGTAAGTTTAGTTATAGACCGTAACTGCTTTTATCAGTGTTTGTTAAATATTACCGATATAAATAAAGATTTTTTTTGTAAAAATCAAAAACAGTAGGTACATAAAATGTGTGTAAACATGAACCGTTGTTCCCGGGTTTTTATGTTCTGAATTTACATACATTATACGAGAACATTTTAATTTATTTAACAACGTTATAAAGGATGTACTAGCGTTTAGTCTCCGCGTGGTTGTACAGAAACTCGACACATTGCAAGGGGGAAAATATTACTCTCCCTCATAGTCTATTAATTATCTTATTCATAGCTGCTCTGTGCGGTTATAAAACTACGTTCTGCTACAGTGATATGGTATTATGGTGCCTTAGTATCTTATTGTGATTGTGCTAATTTTACTGTGAGATTGTGGTCATTTAATGGCGCAAGTGTACTTACATTATTCTTTAATATTTCAGGATATTTTCAGTTGCATCCACAGACTACAAATCCAGACTCCGTGAGTCTGGATTTGTGGCCGGTTGAAGATTTCGCCTCCTATGACATGGAAATGTCAAAAGAGACGAAGCCTTCAATCGGGCCTTTAAACGTGTGGGTGTACTGTCTGCCTAATCCTTCGGGGGTTACAGACGTGATGTTATGTTATGTTCAATATTTTAACTGCGAAAAGTTCGTTTTCAATTTATATCTATCACTATTGCTCTCAAAACGGTGACGGAAAGCATCGTGTGGCACGCATATCCTAGAACCAAAATTCGAAGACATGTGACATTTAACAATCCGCACCAGGCCCGCTTACTAGATACAACCCACTCCCTCTCAGTAAAAGGAGACCTGTGTTCCAGCAATAGTAAGATTATAGGTTGTAACGGTTTTCTTTTATACTGTGGCTATTAAAGACAATAAAAAAAAGTCTCATACCCCAAATCTGAAAGTACACAACATCCGAGTTCATCCTACATTTAAAATGTACAAAATTAAATCCCTGTTCATGGTTTCTCCAAAGCATACGCCATATTCTTGCTTTTTATCATAAAAAGAAACGTCTCAATAGTATTCAAGATACACAGGGCGCAAAGTAGCAAGTCTGAACCGCTTCAATCACGGACCGCGTATGTGAGTTATGCGTGAGTGGGTGAAAATTCGGAACGTAAGAGGTGCAATGCGACTTTCCCAGACTTTGTCTCTCCCTTCATTGGCTAAAGTCTCGTTTTTAACTGTAGTAGGTACGCGCTATGGGCGTTAATGTTAATTCTTAAGTCACATAACTTTTTTTTGAACACAGAACCCTCCTTTGATTTTATATGTCAGCAACGGGAATATACGACAGATTCTCAAAAACGAATTCGTCTTTTTCACAACGTAAATAAAAATTTAAAAAAAGTTAAAAAAAATTACAGCAATTTTTTTGATTAAGCATCGAAAACATGGCTGGAAAAATCATTCATCCTATTCTTTGACTTGAAAATAGCAAAGGCAAAGATCAGTTTATTTTGGTGCGACACTAAACGAACAATACTCAAGTAGATTTTTGAAACGTTATTAATATTGCGTTTTCCTAACCACCTGTCCTAAAATCTACTTCATTTAATTGTATATAACAAAAAGTACGAGTATTTTAAATGTTGGTCAGAAAACGTGCCTCCTACTCGTTATCTAAAGCTGCCAATGTCCCAACGTGGGCCAGAGTATCTCTTCAGAAAAATCTGTTAGTGACTTGACCTCTTTCTTCCAGGTCATTGAACACAAGCTTCGAGACGACTTAAGTATAGATAGGTACCGTAAATTAAGAAAGAAATTGGGGAAGAACAATTAAAACCATTTTTGGTCTTAAGTAATTTAATGGACGAGAGAATAGACGGCGTTAGTATTCTAAAACCCAGTGGGTTCGAGCCTAAGCAGGCGCATTACTTTTTGTACTTTATTTCATCACCGCTGCTTTTAAAAACGGTGAAAGAAAACATTGTGAGGAAAACGCCATGTCCTAGAACTAAAAAATCGAAGACATGTGACATCTACCAACCTGCACTGGGCCCGCGTGTTGGATTACAGCCCACTCCCTCCCATAGAGAGGAGGCCTGTGTCCCAGCAGTGGGAACACGATAAGCTGATGATGATGAATATTCTAAAAATCCTTGTAGTTTGCCTTTTTTTTATTATTCTCTGTTATATTTTCCAGAATTTAAAGAAAATAATATATAACGATGCATAAACGGTTACCAAATATTCTGAAAAAAAATCTGCTGTTCCGTATTTTGACCATGTAGTTATTCTACTTTTGTAGGAAACAGCTGTTTTAGGGTTCCGTAGCCAAATGGCAAAAAACTGAACCCTTATGGATTCGTCTGTCTGTCCGTCCGTATGTCACAGTCACTTTTTTCCGAAACTATAAGAACTATACTGTTGTAACTTGGTAAGTAGATGTATCCCCCCCCCCCTCCTCTAATTTATTAAGTAATAGGAGGAAAATTCTGAAAATATTTAGGTTTATAGAACGTAAAAAAAACTTTCAACGCAAATTGGTTTGAATAAGATCTTTTTGACCAAACTGCAGCCGTAACTTTGTTTTTCATTAGCATACTATGAAACACAAATTTAGTTTTGCTGTTGAGTGTAAATTTACTAATGAATGACCGTTCAAAATATTGTTATTGCATTTTTTGGGGCTACGGAACTCTGTGTGAGAGTAAGACTTTTTATTTAATTAAATAAATTAATAATAAAAAAAAACTTTTATTTTCAGAATAATGCTATAATGGTAGTATAATTGTGTATAATTTTAGGATACGCAATTGCTTAAGACCATTTTAGTAAACTATGTTGTTAAATGTGTAAATGTTGTAATTTATTAATTATCGATGAAAAACTTATATGTGAATAAAATTCAGAATGATGTACTGAGTTCGCGGTAACCGTTTACGCATCGGTGTCTCTTCCACCATGCAAACATAGGAGTATAGATACAATGATCGTTATAGTTACTGTGAGTTCCTTGAAATAAAAATGGCAACCCATAATTTTCACTGATTCTAACGCAATTAGACAAACTTCTACAAAGGAATTCTTAAGCGCAATTTCGTGAGACTTGTTGTAACATCGGCATTGAATCTTAAACAAAATTGGTATTAAATTTGTTTGGACTCGGTCGACTTTGGGGTTTTTTCATACTATTGATTTATTTATTTGAGAAAATAATAATCAATTAAATAATTTTCTGACCTAGACCAGAGTCAAGAACAAACCAATAAGAAATAAAAAATATGAACAACATAACAGATAAATCCAAACTATTTCACTGTTAAAAGAAACAAATTTACAATAAGAAATCAAAAAAAATATTAAATAAAATATATCTTCCCAACACTTATAAAGATTACAGTAAGTAGTGTAGTAGATTATCCTTTATTACTTTAAGTACTATAAGCGAACTTATAGTACTTAAACTAATAATACATAATACTACTTCTTTGGTATTGTTCGTCGTGTCGTTGATCTCCTTGAGTTGTGAGTCGAGCTACACGATAACTGACATATGCTAGCACTGGCTGGACAGGTCCACTCAAAACTTCAAAAGGCTGAGGCAATGTTTGATTATTTTTTCAAAGACCATCTCTGACAAGACCAAGATTATGTCTGCACCTTAAAAGAGACGATAACCTCTGAGTTTTTTTCGGCTGTTCCTTCTCAGAATGCTCAGGTACGAAACAACGGGTTCAACATCGACGTGTTAAAGTCTTTGTAAAAACATATTTGCAAAATAACATCATTTATCCTATAATTATCTCCAACCACACCAGAAAACTTACCAGTACTTCTGTAACTTCAGCCGTGAAGCATCAAACAGACAAACATACCAACTTTCCTGTTTATAATGTTAGTGTAGATGGGATGTAGATTCCCTGCAGCACCTTGTTTATAAAGTGTGACAACTTTCGAGTTTACCCCTCGTTTCTTTTGTTTCATACAAGAGTGAATGTGTACCTTGGGAATCCAACGGCGTACGATGTTGTTCAAAATTGTTCGCGTTGAGTGTGAAATATAAACTCGTTTATTTATTCAACTTGTGATTATAGAGTTGAGTACCGGAGACCTACTACCAGTGATCTTGTTTTATGCTGAATATTTGCACAGTTCTTGTATTTGTCCACGTTGGACATAGACCTCTCCAATCGCACGCCACTTCACTCGATTCTCGGGAAGTCTCATTCTGTTGCTACCACCACCCTGCGTCGCTCCACAGAACCTGAGGGCATCCCATCTTACTCTTGCCGATTCGCGGCCTCCATTTAAGAACACGTCTACCCTAACGGTCATCAGTTCTACGGCTAATATGGCCGGTCCATTCAGCTTACTTTTTATGTGAGCTATGTCGACAACTCTGGTTCTCTGTCGGAACACCACGTTCCGGATGCGATCCCTCCCGAGAGGATTTGAGTCATGAGTGTTGTGTACTCATTACACACCCAAATCTCGTCGCACAAACACTTTAAGTAAACAGCTTTGAAGCTATTTACCTCTTGCTGTTTAACTTGAATCCTCAATAGGTCTGAAGTCAAGTAAATAGAACAATAGAAATGCAACTCTGTGTCGTAAATCTACGACACAGATTTCTAAAAATGAGGTTCTCAAATATATTATTATATATATTTTCTTTCATAGCTCCGTGATTACTGCTCCGATTTAGGTGATTCTTTTTTCACGTGGTTTATTAACATTCGTAGTTTGCTTCAGTAGTTTATAAGTTATTTCCTAGAATAAATATGTTTTCTTCTTTGATTTTCGGTCCACTACCTGTAACGACTTACAAAGATCTACAAATAACCGCAGGGAATAATGTCTTAACGAGCTTTTCGAGGGACGGAGGAAACTAGGTATGTAATGGGTTGTCACCCTCCACAGGTCAGCCTAGGCTAGCGCGGCTTAACCAGAAGATTGATCTGAGTGGCTGTTATTATTCAGTCACGAGCTTCTCTAAATAAACGCATCTATCTATATTAAGTGATAATTATAACCTCTTTCATAATCGAGATAATTTTCCCATCCCCTTCATTCTCAAAATAAAAATTAATTAGTCTCTTAGCGTGTTATCAGCGCACCTTCATGAAAGTTTAACCCTCAGCTGAAAGAGATTAGCAAACTGTCAACACTTAACACTATCAAAGTTTAAACCCGACACTTTGGGTGACACGGAGCGGGTCAAGAGGTGTTCGGTGCCATTTGCAGTTAACGAGGTGTTCCTAGTTGGAGCGGTGCGTAAATCTTCTATATTAACATTATAAAGAGGAAAGTTTTTAAGTCATCACTCAGAAATTGGGTTGTAGACCTAGATCGCTAAGATTGCCGAGACGTTTTCTTACTATGGGATGCGGATGTTTACTTTAAGGCCTTAATTTTAAAGTTCTGGAAAAACCGAATTTTACTAAGGACCGAAACCAGGCTGTACTATAGGACCAAAACCGAACTCAACGTTAGGTCCAAAACGGGCTCTGCCTTTAGACCAAAACCGGTCTCTGCCTTTAGACCAAAACCGGGTTTTTCAAAGAGACTGATACTTGATTTTACATGCCCTATGTAAATTACGTTTAAAAGTGAAATCATACTTTGAAATTAGCCATTAATCGTTAAGTCACAGTAGACTTCATACCGATACTAAGTTCTTTACTTGAACAATCTATTTTTACTCAAAATAAAAACATACAATTTGGATGAACGAAAAAATTACCAAAGTTTTCTTGATGTGTCTTTTATGGAACATTTCATGGTATGGGAACAAAAAAACCTGGATAGCAGTAGTTGGTCAAGTTCTATCAAATATTTTTACTTCCTATGTACGCCGAAATACGACGATGATTCTGTATTTACGACGAAATTATACTTATAATTCGCGCTTTGGACGTGGAGTTGCGTACACCATTCCCATAATACAAATAACACTAGAAACGGGATATTTACCATGTTGTTTTTATCCGAGATCATGGCGTTTGCAAAAGCGATGAAATATCTGAAACTCAACCGAATAGTAAATATGGTAAATATCCGGTTTTTAGTGTTGTTTATAGTGTTAGTGACCATGTCAGTTTAAAAACGTATACCGAATCGACTAAACATTTATTTAATTTTAGCCAACTTCTGTTGTCCACATTATTTTCTCCCCAAACAATGAAATTAAACTTAGATGATCAGCTTATCAAAATATTGGGAAATGTTTCGTCCATAATTTTTTATGTAAAATTTAAACAACTACCACTGTCTCTATGATTTTCTTGCCATAAAATAAAATAATCTTTACATGTAACTGAATCGAGAAGCATGGAAAAGAAATTTGGGCCCTTCGACCCATTTTATGGACTACTCACACTTGACCATAAAAAGGTTTTCATTAAAAAAAACCTAGAGTTTGCCTAAGTTTCTCAGTATCTGTTATGAATTCGGATTTCCCCATGTTGTCCAGCTTAAAACAAACATCCCGCACATATGTTTTGCAAAAAAATAATAAAAATCAGAGAGATTCAAACGAGAATATTATATAAAATGATTCCATTGTAAATTATGTGGCATATAAAGACTTGTACAGTAAAACTGCTCGAGAAGAAAATTATGGTTATTATATGAAGCTGTACTCATAACTATGAATGAGATACATCTGAATACGGAGCGGGAAACATGTGAATCTTAACACAGATGAACCCCGACTATGAAACAGTAATACGTGTTCGATTTATTGCAATTGTATCTGAAAGTTATCTTTCTCATTATGGTGTTGTATGTTAGGCTTATCTAATTATATATTTTATTAGTTAGCTTCTCTATTTCTCGTCTATAACGATAATTCTGACCACACCGATGGAAAAGCTTTAATAGAAATTTAACGTTATTTAAAAGGTATATTACTAATATTATTAGGTTTTTTTTTTAACTTTGATTCACAAATGGAATTTCTCCTGTATCGTGAGTGCGTTTACAAACATTTAAACTAACATACGTACACTAACCGCCATACCCGGAACAACTATCTGTAGGCCGTACAAATATTAGTTCCGTGCGGGGATCGAACCCGCGACACGCAGCGCAGCAGTCGATTGCTCAACCACATTATTTATTGGGTTTTATCCATCAGGAATTTTTCAGTAGCAGCTACGGAGTCTGGATTTGTGCTCGGTTGATGGCAATAAAATCGCCCTCTATTAAATGGGACTTACAAATAACTGTCGAAATGTGGCTCCTGTAGGTACGTCTCTGCTTAACCCTTCGGGGATTAAAGGCGTCATGTTATGCTATGTATTAACGTAATTGTATTTTCTAAATACGGTTATTAGAAATAACCGTACTTAGAAAATACATCATGTAACAGAAAGCTGTGGTCATATTTAAGGTCGTACAAACCATAAAACGGTATAACTTTCTGTATGGGAATAATAATATCGTAACCGTGGAAAAAAATATGAAGTGTCCCATACAAAACTTCACTACCAATCCTGACTCTGATTATTTTATTGAAATTACGCTGCTGATTCCATCGTGAAAATTGCACGGAATGATGGCATGTAAATACCCTCACAAATTGACCACACTTTTCTAATAACATCCTGTATATGTAATAGGTATGCACAATTGCACACCCCGAAAAATCACGACAAATACGCAAAAGCTTTTCATTATTTGACCAACAGGACCATCCATCAAGGCTGTTACCCTGATGAAACTGCCCCCAAAAAACCTAACGATTTCTACGTTGAAAAATGTCACTAACGATGCGCAGATTGCAATACAAACACGTTTATCGAAACGTTTCGAAAACCAAAATAAAAGGAAAAAAAGAGAAAGGATAAGTCTCGTTTACCACGCGGTTACTCCCATATTGAAGTTGTGATACGTTTTTTCGTGAATCATTAAGTCTTGTGAAAAACGTGTTTTGCGTCAAATATGGTTGTATTGTTGTTGTTTCAGCAGTGTATTGACTGTTTTGTTCGCGTTTTTTCACAATTCTGACAAAATATCTATTGTTATTGTATAAAATACGTTAGTGTAACGATAACACGAAGACCAAACAACGTGTTTTATAATGTATTTAACATGTTTTCAGTACTTAAGGAGGAAACACCAGGGTAGCTCGCGAAATTAAAATTCTAATTGAATTCCATTGAATGAAAATTTCATGAAAAAGTAATTTAATGGTACTAAATGAACATAGGGTTTGTATTGATGATTTTAATTATTATAACTCTTTAAGACATCATATTTGTTATGGTCGCGCATCAAATTATAATCAACATACAACCTGAAACTAATCGGCTGGCCTACCATGACGTCTTAAAGCAGTATGCTTTTACTCTTATTCCAGTGTGCGAAAGAAACGGAGCTATACAGGTCGTCTAGCTCCATCAGAACCTTCATCCCAGAAGACGTCCACTGCTGGACATAAGCCTCCCCCAAGTATCGCCACATTGACATTTTGGGGGGGTTTTGCCATAATCGCCACGCTTGGCAGGCGGGTTGGCGATCGCAGAACGGTCGTTAAAAAGCACAGAGAACGCTGCGAGAACGCTGCTGCCCATTCTCTGGCAAGTCCCTTAGTCGCCTCTTACGACACCCACGGCAGGATATGGGATAAGAATATTCCTATTCTTATCCCATATCCTCCCTCCCTATATATTCTTATTCCACTCTGGAATAAGAATTAAATAATAATGTTTTAACTCGTCATAGTAACCTCCCTGGAAATCGAAAAAAAACGGCCCTTCCACTTTAACAAATGTTTCACACACAGGCGAACACGCGGGTTCACAAACACCATGTTCGAACAGAAAATTTCGAGAGAATAAATTAAAAACCGAATACCCTAACCAGAAAATTCATTATGTAATAACAGAAAACGTAAAAGAAACCCGTGAAGCAACGCAATATTACTTACTACCCTCGCCTTTTCTAAATTTAATTCAAAAGACGAAACTTGAGGTTCATAACAAGCTTTTTATTATTTTGGCGGAGCGAAACCCCTCCGGTGGAAAGAGTGAAAGCGTGTAGTAGTTAATACGAGCTTGTCTACATACCTACGATCATTGAAATTTATTAATCTTAAACATGGTATTTTTGCTGCTGCTTTCATATTGTTGGAGAAGCTATCTAGCTTCTTTCTTTTAAATAAATATAAATTTAGCTGTCTGTACTTTGCAAAGTACGAACGAAGAGGAGCTCATGGCAAAATATAATATAGCCGCTGGTATCAATATTTATGGTTAACCCATTACATACCGAGTTTCCTCCGGGCCTCGGAAAGCACGTTAGGCCATTAGTTCCGGCTGTCATTTGTAGATCTTTGACAGTCGTTACAGGTAGTCAGTGGCCCAAAAGTCTGACAACCAGAGGTATCGTATTAACGAGTACTAACTGGGTTATGAAGGTCAGAGAGGCAGTCGCTCCATGTAAAAAAAAGCTAGGCAGATGATGATGTCCATAATTTGCAAAGTGGATATTTTATAGGTAAGGAGGTAGGTAAGGAGTTTCAAAATCAAAATGAAAATATTTTTATTTTACATAGGACTACACCCTTATAAAACGTCGACAATAGGTGCTCGGTTCGGGTCGGTCGTTTCCTATGGAGAATAACCGGCAAGAAACTCCATGGTTACTCTTTTAAAATCATTTCATGAATTTTGAAATCGTTGTAAACAGTATCAGAATGCTCTGAACTGTCCAATCAGATTCCTCCATATCATGAAATATTCTTCAGATTCCAGTTTACCCATGTTTTAAGGCGGATGATGGTGTTTTAACATGGGCCTATCTTGAAAAACAAAGTTCATTGGCAAACATTATGCAGTTACTGAAACACTAGAAACAGATACTAACGCCAGTGAATAAGCGCCTAATTGGACTTGCGGCCTCAAACACTGAAATCGGACCTTTGCATTTTGAAAACAAATTTCCGCCCGCGGCAGCCTGTCTGTCATGATTGTAACATGGGAAATTTAATAACACATTAAAGGCACCTATTTCCTTTGATACTTACATAAAGTTAAGCTTATACATATAATTCCGTTTTATATCATAACCAACTTGGTCATAATTATACAAGGTGTTATTATGCATCCTCATCAAATCCAAGGGGGTAAGTATGCTTATGATTCTCGTCCCGAATCAATAATGGATACCCATTATTGATTGGGTAATGGGTAGGTAAGTTTCTTCTTATTAATGGAAATCAGTTTTTTGTTTTGGGAATGGCGTCTCGCAGTTCAACCTAGGAGCTTGTCGTCTGCTTAACCGGACTATCCTGTGGGTGCCTTAAGAGTAAGGCCTCCAGCCAGGGCATAAAAACTTACAAACTAAGCGACTACACGCTAAGGGCACCTCCTTTGGGGTACGAGCCTCGGCTTAGGACTTCGCTGGGGGAGGACTGCATGGGGACAGGCTGGATCTGAATGATATCATTATTTAGGGGCTGATTTAAAACTACTGGCACAGCATCGCAGGCTGGCTCGAGCGAGGGTCGGGGAGGGCATGGACCGGGACGTCGCGACGGTCCTCAATCAGTCCAAAGTCAACAAGTCCAAATCAGTAAGTCTGTACCACCCGTGTTTTAAACGCGGCCCGTCTGATTCTCGCCCTACTCCCCAAACCACAGTATTGGAGTGGTTCTGAAATACTGACAAACTTAAACAACCTAAAAAATCAGCGTTTATTAATAATTAAGTTCGCACCGTAATTTTAATTGATTATTTATGTTTTTGTGAAAACCTCCCAAATTTTGACGAGGATGCAAAACAACACCTTGTATAATACAAGGTGGTCATGAACTCACAAACGTTAACCACGAATTTAGTACATCATCCCAAATACATACAAAGAAATTAAAAAACAGCTATTTTCTACAAAGGTGCAATACCTACACAGTCAAAGAGTACGGAAACAGCTGATTTTTCTTTTTAAATTACCGATTAAAAGTTTCTATGGGGTTGGGTTCTGAATTAAGTACTGAATACGCGATAAGCGTTTGTGTATTGATGTCCGTTCCATCCTGCACCTATAAGGTATCCGTCACTGACAATAATAGGCTTCAAAAATATGTGAATAAAAACTGGTGAGGCGATCCAAAATTTTACACTACTGCAAGGAAGTAATTTTTGGCGCTCCTAAGACTTCGACATGCACTGTTGGTGTTGGTTTATATTTGTGAAATTGGCTGTGGACATAGTATGAAAAAAATAAAATGGCGGCGTTTTTTCTGATTATAGCCAATAGATTAATTGTATAGCTATTACAAATCGTTTAGATAAAACATCAAAAACATGTACATCTCTAATATATAAAATTCTCGTGTCGTGGAGTTTGTTACCAAACTCCTCCGAAACGGTTGAATCAATTTGTATGAAATTTTGTATGCATATCGGGTAGGTCTGAGAATTGGACAACACCTATTTTTCATACCCCTAAAACCCATCAAAATTTCCAAGCGAACGAAGTCGCGGGCAGCAGCTAATATAATATATAAGTTTGTTCCATGTGTGTATGGTGTTAACGGTCCCATGATAATTGATTGAGGGGAACGGATTACTAAATGGTGCTGAAACTGCCTTTGTTTGTGCACTGTTATAATCTTTTCATAACACATTAATATTACGAGTAGGTGTAGGGAAAACACCCGAATCCTATTCCAAAACTATTGGTATTTTCAATGACATAATATTATATTTTGGTAATCGGACTTCCCTTGGATTACCAATACGGTAATATGCTCTGTATGGTGTCGGACGTAAAGAATAGCACCATCCCATATCTTCTCGTGGGTGTCGTAAGAGGCGACTAAGGTACTTGCCAGAGAATGGGCAGCAGCGTTCTCTGTGCCTTTGTAACAACCGTACTGCGATCGCCCACCCGCCTGCCAAGCGTGGCGATTATGGTAAAAAGCCCCAAAATGTCAATTTGACTTGGGGGAGGCCTATGTCCAGCAGCTTTTGGGCTGAAATGATGATGATGATGACCAATAAAAAAACATAAAAAAGTGCGATTACGCACTATTTTATTTGTACACCCACGCCGATGTCTATATGATTATTTATTAAAGTAACCTAGCTGCTTTGCCAAATTGTCATGCATCCAAATTCATAACAGTAACTGAAGATGTTGCCATCTTTATAAACTATACCTTAGCAGTACTTATTTTAAATTTGAAATGTCAACTTTCAAGTTAATTTATTCTAGCGGTCCAGACAGACGTTGTTTTGTCAAAATCGAGGATTTCGATAACAGTTTCAGCTATCGGATCCATAAAAGAGTATAGTTAAAAACCAACCAGGTGAACAAAAAAGTTAAGCGGAGAAGTTTAAGCGGAGAAGAATTACAAACACGCACACTGGATTTTTATACATACAAGGTGGAGAGCACACTGATGCACAAACGGAAATCACTTATTGAGTACATGATTCCTAACTTCCCTTTATAGAATTTTTCATAGGTAATTAAAAAAAAACAGCTGTTCCTCAAAAATGCGATACCTACCTTGAAATGTATTTTTTTTAAATGACCGATGAATTTATATTCAGCAATAGATGTCTCGCGCAACTTCGTCTGCGTCACATTTTCCCCGTTTTCGCAACATTTTACATTGCTGCTCCACTCCTATTGGTCGTAGTGTGATGATATATAGCTTATAGCCTTCCTCGATAAATGGGCTATATAACACTGAAAAATGTTTTAAATCGGACCAGTAGTTCTTGATATTAGCGCGTTCAAGCAAACAAACAAACTCTTCAGCTTTATAATATTCGTATAGAAGATTTAGACTTTCGATATTTTGAGTATCGACGTTCAGATACCTACACCAAAAAACAGGCGTTGTAAAATGACAATAACGAAACAAAACACGTCTAGTTTCAATTGAAATCTACTAACTCTATAACAAAAAGTTATTGATCGTAAATAGCCGGCAACGTTTGACACATTACTTATATTACTCTGTCACGTAACGGAGACTCAAGGACGCTTTGAAAGGCTCCCGTCTGACGTCAAGGTATAGACAAAAACGTACACAGTTCTCCCGGAAATCGGAAATGAGACGCTGGCGCTGACGGTCTACTGACGATGTAAAGACAATGGCTTAGATCTGACAACTTTAATTTTATAAATAGAAATATTGTGCCGTGGGGGATAACCTGCTTGTCGCAGTCACGACATGCAAGCTGTCAACTTTTTTGTTCCGTCCTGTTACTTAGTAACTCCATTCGGTAAGACTGCTTGTCAAACTTCAAGTCAAAGTTTCTGACTTCCTATAATGACTGTCAAATACATGTAGCAATCGCCACCAAGGGTTTAACGTTCTTTCCGAGGCTTGAAAGTGTCTCAATAAGTAAGAACCTGCTGGTCACACATCCACGGACCACCTCGGCAAGGCCGCATAACCTTCGATCGATACGAGCGACTTTTATTACTTAACGACGAGCTCTTTCTCATAAAACGATATATTTATCTTAAATATTGTGACATCAAAAGATAAGATAAGCATCTTGGAAGCAGGAATCGATCACAGACGTCCTTCAAAAGTTCTGGCGAGACGTATCATCGCCGCGGTTGTCAAGCGCTTTCAAAATAAACAACTGCTTACAATGCTCAAATGGAGCTTTAAATGGCCTATTGTAACTTGAAACTTTCTTCTCCATTGTGCTTATGTGAAACTTTTGAAGAGTTCTTAATAATTGCAGTCTAAAAGATACCTACGTAATACTTCATACAACATTAACAAAAGTGTTTTAAAGAGGGCTGGATATTTTCTTTTTGCTTTCTATTCGGTTCTGACACATCGTCTTTTCGGGGAAGCCTAGGTCTAGTTATAGACGTCTTTTTGCTGACGCAAAAAAATAAAATAAAATACAATAATGTTTGTTGCGAAACGATCTACATTTCGATACGGCACGATCCAAAGAACAAGTAGTTTCTGAACTACGACATGCACAATTACAATAATAGGGTATCTAAACTTAGGTAAACTTAACACATTGTTAGTAGATAGTCTACTTGACAAAGGAATTTACTGTGAATACGTGTTACGTACCCAGTTCTGTCTCATAGCTCCGTTGAAGTAAACTTATTGTAATTCCTTCTTGATTTGACAGGAGCTAGAAAACTTCCTTTTAGGCTTAACTACGGGAAATTACAACTATTTTTAGTGCGCTACAACAAAAATGCCAATGAAACGCACAAAGCCACCCACTATGTTTTTTTTGTGACATTGAAGGGTAGATGTATATCTGAATAATAATCGAGTCGATGTAGTTCGATAGTTTGTTTGGACTCCGGTTAACTTTATGGCTGTGTCCCCAGTAGGCAAACTGTTAGCAGCCGACTGACTCTTAAAACGACTTAGTCTAGTATTGTCGTCTAGTCGTCTGAGTGTTAAAACTAGCAAACTATGGACACTCCATTTTCAAATATATGGAAGGGCGTACTAAACCGATACGCCGCAAACTCAGTCGGCTGCTAACAGTTTGCCTACTGGAGACACAGCCTTACTTTGCTTAAGTTCAACTTAATTTAACCATTTTCTACCACAAAAAGGCACCTTTTGATAGCAAAGGACTGAAAACCCAATAATACCATCTAGCGTAACACAACATCACGCCTGTAATCGCAGAAAGGTTTGGCAGAGGTGTAGATACCTAATAGTACACCCACATTTCGTGGGTTATCTCTAAGAAAGAAGATGTTTATACAGGGTGTTCGAAAAGGGTGTACACATACTTAAGGGTGTGCTACAGACCATCAAACTTAACATGTTTCTCCATCGGACAAACATCGTAATAGCGAAAAAAATATCAGCTGCCCCATACATTGGCGGAGGTGGATGCGGCTCCACGCTAAATCATAATTGTGTATTTTTCATCTGTCTGTAACCTACAAACACTAGAATTTAAGTATAATTGTTACTAACCCTATGGACTCTGGTCTGAAATAAAAATTTTCTATTTTATTCTATTGGGTCGAATAGATATTGAAATTTTGTATGGGGCAGCAGATATTTTTTTCGCTATTACGATGTTTGTCTCATGGAGAAACATGTTCAGTTGGATGGTTTGTTGCACACCCTTAAGTATGTATATACCCTTTCCGTTACACCCTGTATAAGAAGAATTAAAGAAAAAAGAAAGTGCCATGTAATAGGGGACGTGACTATTGCCATCAATCGGGCACAAATCCAGACTCCGTGGCTGCTAGTGCTAAATTCCAGATGAAAAAACCCATTATCACTTTGCCCAACTTGGATATCGAATCCAGGACAGCATGCTAAGCAGTCGGGCTTGGAACACTACACCAACCAGGCAGTAGTTTAAACTAATATTATAAAGAGGAAAGATTTGATTGTTGAAACTACTGGTCCGATTTGAAAAATTTGTGGTGGTGTGGTGGTGCCCATTCATCGAGAAAGGCTATAGGCTATATATCATCACGCTACGACCAATAGGAGTGGAACAGCAATGAAAAATGTTGCGAAAACGGAGAAGATGTGACGCAAACGAAGTTGCGCCGCACAGCTAGTATCTAATATTTCCATAAAATAAACGCACCACAAATATTTCTTGGCTCACGAACTGAATATTGTGTTGTAGTATAGAAATACTACAACACAATATTCATCATATATAGAAATACTGCAAATTATTTTTATTTTTTACCTTTTTTGCACAAATAATTGCATGGCTTATTTTCAAAGTAGTGTTGTGTGTAGTGTTTCGCGGTCCATATAGGCTATTTCTTTAACCACATTGAAAATGGAATATCTAATCAAAACCTTCTGCATGTTCATTTTTTATTCCATTTTGAAGCCAAATGCATTAATAAGTTAAATGTGTTTGTTTTTATTTAGAAATATTGTGCACTACTGTTCTGTTTTAATAAAAATCACGGTTTACTTGTATGTTATTGAAATATTTGGCATTTCTCTGTGAAAACAGCCCCGCCGACAGCCCTGCTGCTTTGTGCTCGGACAAACGCATATTTCATGGATATTACACGCCCTGGGGGGGCTTTTCTATAGACCGGTAGCAAGCGAACATACTACTGATATTTTTCATATATTTTCGCAAAATCAAAGCCTGCATTCATAAGGGGAATGATCGTACCAACCTACCTTACGTTTTTTACTAAAAGAATCTTCTTAAATTAACGGTTTTAAAACCATTGTATTTAATACTGTCTGTCATTGAAAGCAGAACTCTTATATATTACATTCATTTATATGAACGACGTCTATTTCTCACTGGACCACATTATCTGACTACCATGACGTCTTAAAGCAGTATTGTTTTAGTCTTATTCCAGTTTGGGAAAGAGACAGAGCTATACAGGATGTCTAGCGCCATCTCTTTCCCACACTGGAAAAGGAGTAAAACAATAATGTTTTAAGACGTCATGGTAGGCCAGCAGGTCAGAATGACCACCAAAAAGGAATGCATCACAAAAGACTACCAACATTTTGGTAGAAAATTAACGCGTGTTAGTTCCCACCAAAATGCTGCACTACCATTATTATAATGCATTACAAGCTGTATAATATACCTAGACACAAAATATCTCGGAGCGAACAGCACAAAGGTAAACTAATGTATGTTAGAAATTCCCAACTTTGTTTTCTACTAATGTTTACTTAATTAATTAATATTTTAAGGTTCGTTTAAGTATGCACATGAGTGTCTGTTGCCAAGTCTTGGCAACAAGAAGTGTCTTATTTAAAATTAACGGTGTCTCGTGGTTTTTCAGACTGCTCGATTCCTCAGGGTCGTAGCGTAGTGTTAAATTGCCTATAACCATCCTGAAGAATTGGGTACCAATAGCATGTTTTTTCTCCGTTTGATTTTTCCAGAAATTCAAACCAACAAACTCTTATAATGTAGATTTATGATACTAGGATAGACAGATGGCTTATTAGACGGCTAAGTACAGTCACGAGCACCTATAAATATGTAAACACTTCTGATTAAAGTTTCATTTTGTTGCGAACATAGTTTTGGAAATCATATTACATATTATGAAATAGATTATATCTCGCAGTTACAATCGTTAATTCTTGCGAAAATCGCTTTTAAATTTAGGAAAGTGTATACATATTGGTGCTCGTGACTGAACAGCATTGACAGCTACTGTAAAGTTTCACAAAATCAAATCACGACGACGCTTTGAATGCTGCAAACAACTGCCGTCACGACACAAAAGACACATTCACTTTGACTTCCTCACTTAAGAAAATAAATTCAAACTGTAGCATTTCTAAGAAGTGCAAGTTTTACTCAAATAACTGTGCCTCTATGTCACACACGCGCAAAAGAGGGTTGACACACATAATGTTACTACGGGAAAGAAAACGGAAGTTAGTATACCATTTTATTTTAAGAAGAAACGTGAAAGAAATGAAAAGATTTCTACGTTGTTCCGTATTGTGCTCAAGTTAGCATTAAATGATTATGATGTCCGTAAAATAAGTCATGCCGAGTTTTAAAACTGTGTAAGGCAATTTTCATCCGACACCGCTCGTCCGCGTGGTTGGGCGGTGAAGTGAAAGTTTATATGAATTCACTTGATGCCTAACACAGCACATCGTCAGACCGCGCGCACGAGCGGCACTCACCGCCTCTCCGCGCGGTGCAGACGAGAGGTGTCGCGTGAGAATCGCTTAAGATGTTGAATTCAAACCTCATCCTTGATGAAGTTTAGAATCCAGAAGTGTGTGTGTTCTTCTTAGAAGCAAGATGTTTTAAGGATAGGTAGCAAAGGTAGGTAGGTGGAAATATACTTAGTACTTTTTTAAAAGCATACTAAAACACCAGCGTCGGTGAGCTAAATAAGTCTAATGCTAGGCACAATCTGTTATCAAAAATGTCAGCCAGAGAGAAAGTGGGATGTAAACTTTAGAGCTAGCCATTTCACACACATGCTACTCAATTACTATACCACAGCCAAGCCTTTCCAAATATGGAGCATGGTTTAAGTCAATACCAGATGCGGTTGATATCTATATTTAGTATCTATCCTATGCTTGGTACTTACATATACTTATGTATAATACAAACGCGTTTATGTGTGGGTATAACGTTGCCTGAGCAAATAATGGTCACTAGAGACAGTTTGCTAAGCAATCGGTTCATGCGGTTATTATTAAACCTCATCGACTTTCTATACGAAACTCTAATATTGTGGCCGTCATTATTGAAACTAGCCTTGGCTTTCTGAACAATTGACTGAGTCTACGAAAGTTGTAATGTGTCTAAAAATAGGTTTTACTGGAATTAATGGTTTAGGTTAGGGTAAGGGGTGAGAACGTGTGGGTTAAATCGTTTGATTCGCCCGAACACGTCATAAGATGGTCAGATTTCTGTATCGATAACAGTGTCATTGGAATAGTATTGTCTCGTTCACTCATATTGAAAATTGTATTTTTCGATCCATGCGGGATGCGTGAACTCAGTCTTTCTCGGTTTGGACACTTTTTTGCACGATTTAAGTATGGTAATCTATCTAACGATAAGATATCATAACATTTGTACTGAATGTTTATAGCAGCTAACAAGTTAATGAGTTGCACAATAGCGATCTTTTATTTTCCCTCAATAATATTAACGGCCCATGAGGCACATTAAAAATATCGATAAGCATCAAAACAAAAACAATTGCCACAAAATAAAATAAAATCCTTGACATTGTTAACAACATTCGAACAATATCCCTATTAAGTAATATTATTATAATAATTTCACGCAGAAGAAGTTTGCGGGCACCAGCTTATTGTGAAATAAAAATGGAAGTCACTTAAATTTTGAAGTGAAAACTTCTTTAGTGCACTTTTGTGATGGGTAAAAAATATTAAACTCGCGTCAGGACACGTGACAGTCAGATCACGTAGGTTGCGAAGGAATTTGGACTTGACGACATCTTTCATTGAGTTTGGGTTTCCAAAACTGGAAAATTCGTAAAACGGATTGACATTAGGTTACGAAGGAATTTGAACTTTATGACATCTGTCACACAAACAAAACCTCCGGTTTCTCCAAAGAGGACGAGGAGGAGGATTCGTCAGACGAATTGTAATAGTTCTAAAGTGTTAAATTTTTAATGTAATATAAATTGTCATGTTTGTGTACGATAGCGCAATAAATGAATATTGTATTTTACCACATAAATGATAGTACTTTTATACTGATAATTAAAGCAATTCGTGCAAAAAAAAATCCATAACCATTCCAAAATATCAAAAATGCACAACGTTAATATTCAAGTTCTCACTTCTGCCGGCACTCCCGGAGTGCAACCGGTTTTTTTTGTTCAATCATTACACAAGCTTCCACACTAACCTTAAACGGTTAAAAATGTACCGATATGTTATTGTAGGTAGATATACCGGCGGTCTAACGTTATATTTCTATCAAGCGAACCAACTAGTTGCTTATCGTCCGGGAAAGCAGCGAGAGCCGAGGAAATGAGTAGTACCTACCGTAGTGTAGTGCTAGCGTCGACCTAATAACCTAGTCACGATGTTAGCTTACTTTTTTTACAAATTCGGGTCCATTTTGTAAATTCATGTTTTTTTTTAATATGACTTGTTACTCGAAAGCTTCTTTAAAAAGATCTGTTTTATGATAAACCATATTTATTTCAGTTTATAAAGAACCTTGTCTTTTGTATAAGGGTTATTTTACCGGGCACAATTCCGAAAAGACGATGGAGCTCATGGCTAAGTAATAACAGGCTCTGGTCGATCTTCGGGGTAGGCCGCGCTTGCCTGGGTTGGTCCATTGATGGGTGATCCATCACATATCGTATGCACTCCTTGCCTCGAAAAGCATGTTAAGCCGTAGGTCCCGGTTGTCATTTGTAGATCTTTGACAGTCGTTACAGGTAGTGACCCAAAAGTCTGACAACCAGTCTTACCAAGGGGTACCGTATTACCCAGTACTAACTGGGTTGTTGAGGTCAGATATACTGTAGCTCCTTGTAAAATACTAGTATTCAAGTGCATCTGGTAAGACTGAAAGCCAACCCATAGTTGGAAAAAGGCTACGCAGATAATGATGTGGTACAGACCATCAAACTGAACAACGTTCTCTATGGAACCACCATCGTTACATTATCGTGGAAAAAATTGTAGATCTCACATAGCTTCTACATTTAGGTCAAACGTTTTGTATAGGAAAGCTGGTAGCTAGTATATATCTGACTAGCTGGCCCGCACACCTTCGTCCGCTTCACATTCTCCCTATTTTTTTAACATTTTTCATCTATGCTCTGCGCATATAAACTTCCACGATAAATGGGTTAATCAACACTAAAAGAATTTTCAATTCGAACCAGTAGTTCCCGAGATCAGCGCATTCAATCAAACAAACAAACTCTTCAGCTTTATAGTACAAAGTATAGATATATGCAGAAACGAAAAATACTGTACAGAAACACACGCTCTTACCCTTCACAAAATACGATTAGCAATACCAAAATTACCTGGTGGTTTCTTGCGGACCCATTATATATTTTATCTTCCTCGAAAACACATACGTAAGACAATTAAGATAGAGGAAGCAAAAGATTAATGTAGAACGCAGCGGGGTCAGTTAATTATCTCTGATTACATTGTAAGTAGCTCCTGTACCCCTGGTACAATCAGGTAGCTAAAGCGATGGTTTGAGCGTGTTTGCGAGATGACTTAGGACCTTTATAACTGACTTCAAAAAATGGAGGCTAACAATTCAACCCGAATGTTATGAGTAGACTTGCACAAAATTCGTAAATTATGTTTATAATAGGGGGCAAGCTTATTGCCATCAATCGGGCACAAATCCAGACTCCGTGGCTGCTAGTGATAAATTCCAGATGGAAAAAATCAATAACACTTTGCCCGACCCGGGAATCGAATCGAATCGAATCGAATTTCAATATATTAACTTACATCAATAAAATCAATCTTGATTGATCATCAATCAAGGGTCACGATTCTTGAATATAGATTATTATCAAAGTCATACTGATGGCGCCATCAATGAATAGATTCTAATTTCCATACAAACCTTAGAGTTATGAAAAACATTGAGAAAAAAAAAACAATCAAACTAGCAAAATAAATATAATTTTACTTTACTTAATTTTACAAAGGACACATCACTTTTGAAAGTGGTTTTCTCCTAAGAAAACTACTTTCAAAAGTTGCTAGCTTTTTTATGTTATCAACTAAGTGATGAATGAATGCATTGTAGATGCCCCAGTCTAGTCAAATTGGGCAACGCGATTAGTTGTAAGCGAAACTTTAAAAATATTAGGCTGCACCAGGTCATTATGAAAAGTGCTACGCTATCGTCGAACAATTCGTCGTCTTAGAGTCGTCTTAGCCCACCTGTAGGCCGCACACGATATAAATTTAGGTTATTAATAACTCAAACAAAGCAATTACACTGCGACCAACTTCGGATGTGGTTGGTCGTAGTTTTAAGCTAACCTAACCCATCACTTAAAAAAACAATTTGCTATGTAGGTAAGTATTTCTCGTACATTTCAGTTAAATGTCGAGCAATAAAAAACGTAGTACATTATGTATATTAAAAATACAAGATACAAGATATTTAGACGTATGTGAAAATATATATTTCTATAGCTTAATAGAGGATAGAAATTATGAATAAGCCCGGGCAATTTAATTTATTGATCAGTTAAAATCAAATTGCCCTCTTATAACAGACACTTCAGAAAATACCCGGGCATTATGAATAATGCCATATTAATCACTTGGTCCATATCGGTGTATTTATATAATAATATGGTCGTTACTGTAAATCTTAGAATATTACAAGGTATATTTCAGTTACGGTTCGGATACATGATTAATTTCACGTACTAAATATAATAACATAATTATAATTATATTTATACTTTTATGATAACGGGAATGACTCTACTTAAATGTATTTTATAATTATGTATTTTACGCTATCTCTATAATTATAAACAAAATTGCTTTAATTGACGTCGCACTCTTGAATTCAATTTTAGCTAATACCTAATAAAATAGTTTTTGATTTTATTTTGTGTAATTTCACGTCACATTGGATTCTCAGCTGATAGATGTAATCCTAATTGAAATTGTTGGTATAAATTAAGCTAAGCGTTTATAAGAACAATATTATGGATTTAATCTAGATATTATTGCACTAATTTTTTCCCGCAGCTTTGCTTGTGTTCAGTTCGAAATTTTTATCGTACTACCAGGATAAAGGTACCTAACCCAGCTAATGGACTGTACGTATGCAAAGTTCCATCTCCCATTCAGCTGTTTAGGTTTTTAAAAGTGTACACACAGACCGATAAATTCCTACATTCATAACATTAGTATAGATTCTGTTCTTACTTAAAAACAAAGGGCGATAGGCTCCCAAATCTGTATTCTATAGGGTTAGTAGGCGTTTTAGACATCCTTTTAAGAACAGTGCCTCCTCCTTTTAAGCATCGAATAAAAATACTTACATAAAATCTCGACCCAAAAAAAAAGAAAAGAGAATCACGTTTTATAAAGTGCTGTCAAATCCATACATGATTAAAAAACCGAAAGCTCCGTTCAAACTTGAACTCTTTATCTTCCAAACGTTCGATAAGAGAGAAAAGAAATAAGTACCTTGTCAAATGTCTCAGCAAAGTTAACAAACATTGACGTCACGAACAAATTACTTATCTCAAGGGGGAAATAAGATAAAAGAGGCTTCGAAACCAACGCACAATGGATCTTGTGAAGTGGAGACTGAAAATTGTAGCGTGTAGAAAGTACATTGGAAGTGTTTGACAGTGTAAACGTAAATATAACGTTTTTTATACTCCTTGAGTTTGAGGGGCTCGTGGCTAAATAATGATAACTGCGAGGGTCGTTCTTCAGAATAAGCCGCGCTTGCCTAGGGTTGTCTGTAGATGGGTGACCACCCATTGCATACTGAGTTTCCTCCATGCCTCGGAAAGCACGTTAACAGGATAAACAGACAGACAGACGATCAGGATGAATCTTCAAGGGTTCTGTTTTAGCCATTTGGCAACGGATCCCTAAAGAGAATCCACTATCGTCACAAGTTATATTTATTTATATTTATTAATAAAAAATATTTTATTAAGGAGCTCGTGGCTAAACAATACTTCCGTAAGGGTCGATCTTTAAGGTTTTAGCCGTGCTTGCCGAGGTTGGTCCGTGGATGGGTGACGATTCACATACTGAGTTTCCTCCATGCCTCGGAAAGCACGTTAAACCGTTGGTCCCGGCTGTCATTTGTAGATCTTTAACAATCGATACAGGTAGTCAGTGGCCCAAAAGTCTGACAACCATACTTACCAAGGCGGTTATCGTATTATCCAGCTCTAACTGGATTGTGAAGGTCAGATCGAAATTCAGCTGCATCCGGTTATACTGAAAGCCGACTCCAAACTAGTTGCGAGAAGGCGAAGCAGATGATGAGTTTGAGGAGAGTGATACAACCTGGACAAGTGGGGTATCCTCGATCCATCTAAAACACAATGCTAGTTGGAGCCGCTTTGCAAGATATGCCACACTTCTTTTCCTGCCTATCCTAAACAACCACCATCGCCTTTCAGATTTTTTAAACGAATCCAATGTAAAAGCTGTGCAGGAGGCACAAAGCTGTGCAGGTGTGAGGCACATCAAGGTTTACAGTTCAGGTATGACATGACCTCACTATATTAGATTGTCAATGCAAATAGAGTTCCGTATAAACTGGTTTTTAACAGACTTCTAAAAAAGGAGGAGGGTTCTCAATTCGACTGTATTTCTTTTGTGTTTTCATATCTTCGTCATTTATGAACCGATTTGAAACATTCTGTGAAATTTGAAAGGATATACTTTCGTATTGGTCCCTTAAAAAATCATCAAAATTGGTTCAGTAGTTTGGTTTTTAAATCAAAATAGTTTATCTTTCGTGTGTATAGACGATGTGCTGGTGTCTGGTTACAATGTAAAATTGATACTTGACTAGGATTTATGTGAGATTCCTTAACTACAAAGAGTAAAATAAAAGTCGATGGTAAACAAGTCAATGAAAGAAACAAAATTCATCACTTCCAATAGCAAAATTAGTTTCCACTTTTTAGGGTTTTTTTGGGAAGTTGGTTATTTTTTTTGTAAAAAAGTTTTTTATGCCTTGATTGGTCGCCGTGCTTACTGGCCTGACAACGTTTGAGAGTTATCGACACGTAAAGGAGGAGATTTTCCTGTATGGTTGGTCTCGTGGGTAATTAATAATACTGGGGGTATTATCAGTCGAATAATCCAATCAGTGGATGATCATCCTTAACATCATCATCGGCTTCCAGTCTAACTAGATGCAGCTGAGTACCAGTTTTTTTACATAGAGCGACTGCCTATATGACCTCCACAACCCAGTTAGAACTGTGTAATACGATATTCCTTGGAAAGACTGGTTGTCAGACTTTCGGGCTACTGACGACTGTCAAAAATCTACAAATGGTAGGTCGGGTTGTGCTCTCCAAGGCACGTAGGAAACTTGGTATACAATGGATCACCCATCCAAGGACCAAGCTTGGCAAACGCGGCTTAACCTAAAGATTGACCCAAGCGGCTATTATTATATAGCCACGAGCAGGGTTGTGACATTTAAAAGAAAATGCTACGTAGCCCGGAGCTCTAGGTTTAAGGAGAAATCAAAACTAAAATTACGCGCCCTTAAATTTTATGTATGTAGGCTCACATTTGAAGTTCTTTTCGGAATTATCGCAAAACACTTCAGACCATGTCAGTTTTTAAACTGACATGGTCATTAACACTATCATTAACACTAAAAGCGTAGAGCTCGTGGCTAAATAATAGCAGCCGCACGGGTCGATCTTTAAGGTTAAGCCGTGCTTGCCCAGGTTGGTCCGTGGATGGGTGACCATTTACATACCGAGTTTCCCCCGTTCCTCGTAAAGCACGTTAAGCCGTTGGTCCCGGAGTCGTTACGAATAGTCAGAAGCCAAAAGTCTCACATCCAGTCTTACCAAGGGGTATTGTAGGTATTACCCAGATACTGGGTTGTGGAGGTCAGATAGGCAGTCGCTTCATGTAAAATACTGGAAGCCGAACCCAAGATAATTTGGGATAAGGCTAGGACAGATGATTAACACACGGGATATATACCATGTTTACTCTTTTTTTTGAGTTCTCGATATTTGGGCGCAATTGCAAGCACCATGATCACCGGTAAACTAAATAGTAAATATGGTAAATATCGCGTCTTGAGAGTTAATGATAGTGTTACTTAACATGTCAGTTTATAAATTAAAAAAATGTGAAATTGGTATAATATACGTATACTACGTAGTACGTAAGCTACATGATCATTGATAGTAAAAAAACACATGGGTAGTCGAATAGCTTGCAATTTTCAGTCATTGTCTACTAGACTGTATACATATTTTAAAACTTAAATCAGCATACTTTTTGTAGCCCTTTACAAAGCCGTAATTTGAACTGTTTATTCACAATCTGGAGAAGAAACTCGAAGCGATTGCCACTTTTTCTTAGCTCTCCAGATGAGTAGTCCTAAACCGACAACCAAATTTTTTTTTTTAATTATTGAGTGTAATTATTCATTCTTTTGCTTCAGTTACAATCTAAAAAGTATGAATTCCATTGCGAAGATGCGATTTTAATTTATGAATAGTTACTTAGCAAATATCGGAAACTCAATACAAATAGTAAACATGGTAAATATCCTGTTTTAAGTGCTAATGATGGTGTGTGGAGTTTCTAAACGTTAATGCGTTATGACTAGTTATCGGTAACAAGAGATTAACCTAGATACCTGTAATGAAAATCACACTGTTTTAATTAATTACATGATGTTATCGATGAATAATAATTAAGTAAAGAATCGCAAGATGATAATAAAGAAGTTACCATAGATTGTTCTCTACTTCCATTAGACCTAGGTAAATGAATCTGCTTCTAGCAATCCATCCAGACTTTGTTCGACAAAAATAGCAAAAATAAATTTATTTTGTGTTGACCTTTAAGCTTTTTCATTAATCAAACGATTGGTGTAACAATGATTATTTAGTATACAAAAAATGCATTTGAAAAACACAACACACACTGATATTGTATACACAAAACACTGATATTTAGAACAGATAATGATGATTTTAAACAAATAGGTTTATTTGAAAAATTTAAGCATGTTCGAATACATGATTCTTTTTAATTATAATCCTTCGCAAAAACCCGGTCTTTTGGTAAGCTTATGTGGGGAAGCGGGTCTAACATGCGGAGACCCTTTCATATTTAATGTAAATGGAAAAGACACTAACCATATAACTAGAGGATGATGCGCAGTTACTTAAGTATGATAAAAATAGAATAGGCAGATGGACAAATACCTTTAAAATTATGTAATTTAGGCTATGGTTATCACAAGATAAATTAAAATCATCAACACGTAAAATTGATTAAAATAATGAAATCCGATATTTGGTCCAGTGGCAACGTTAAGTGAATCGAGTTAAAATTAAAATATTCAGTATTTTTTAATTCCTTATCATTTATAATAATTCGAATACAGACGGGTATTACAGAAACATTTAATTGTACGAGTTCATAGGTTAAACGGCTCTTTTAATTCCAACACTAAATTTCACCGTAATCCTAACTATAAAATTGTTAAAAAGCAGTAACAATTAATATTAATTAACGACCGTAAGCGCGTAAACGGTATACAACACACAAACACTTACCATGTAACAATCACAGATGTGAACCAAAACAACTCAGTGTTAATCCTTCAATTAACTCACAATTTCACGTACATACTCGTAATTTTCACTTGAAGCGTTCACCACAAAAGTTAAAGTCACTTCACAACGTAACCTCGATACTCGTAGGCCGTAGTACGCTTGAACCTCCCGCTACGCTGCTACGCCGAGCTCTACGACGGCACGTGCGATCCCCGTAGCAGAGTAGATAAACTGGAGTACAGCCGCTACGAACTAAAGTTCCGAAGTTTACCGAGCGCTGCCGAGCGCCACCGAGACTTTGTAAGCCGTGATTGATATCAAATGAAATGTGAAGAATGAGTAGTTCTAGAGAGCTCTTTGTTTTAAGGATTATGTTTTTGCCGTAGCCGCGCGGTGTCGCTCCGATGGTATATCTTTTGAAGAAAAGCCTTTTCCTGCACAGCTGCAGTGTTTTGATAAAAAAAAAAAACATTTGTTTTAGCTATGATGATAGTGTCGCAAATGTCTTATCGTGCGTGATACAGGTCATATTTTGTGTATGCTTTAATTTATACTGTCGTAGTAAAGTTTAATGAAGCTTAGACCACGTTTCAAGTTAATTAGTTCGGTAACATGTTAGGTAATTTTATTCACGTGTTATATTGGATTATTTAAATGATTTGCTCTCACCTGCTTAGTGGCTTTATGATATTAGGAATTTTTATTTTATTTAAGTGACATTCATAACTTTTCTATAGACCTTCAGTGAACAAAGGAGTTTGTTTTTTTTGTGAAATTGGACATCACTATTTTGCTTTGAGGAGGCAACGAGCGGTGAAAAGCAGAAATTTTCCCTGCTTGACAATTTTAGAATACAGGTTATCATTATCTTTCCGCATATCCCAATTTATTTGGGGTCGACGCAGCATGTCTTCTTCTTCCATAATCTCTATTACTCGTCATCTCATCAGACACCTCCTTTCTTGCTATATTATCTTTCACACAAGTTCTTCATAATTTAAGCATACAGGTAGATAAAAGAGAGCACTGGGCAACCTACGTTTTGTATTTTTCTACTTGTTATTTATTCATAGCTTAAGTGTACGTACGTAATAGTTATACGGAATAGTAAATTATATACAACTAACTGTTTGTTTCCAGAGAATAGGCAGCAGAGTTCTCTGTGTTTATGTAACAACCGAACTGCGATCGCCAACCCGCCTGCCAAGCGTGGCGATTATGGCAAAACCCCTTTCTTGGGGGAGGCCTATGTCCAACAGTGGACTTCTTTCGGCTGAAATGATGAATGATGAACTGTTTGAAAAAAGTACTAAATTCAATAAAAAACTTAACATACGTACATAATTTTAAAGAGAAGGCCCTTAGGCATCAAAGTACTCCTTCACATCGCTGTCTTCCGGAAACGTGCCCAAAAGACTGGCAGCCTTGCCACGTTGAATGGCAACGCTTATTATTTGGCCAAAAAATACACTTTATTTTATATTCGGCGTTGGTCCCATTGATAGTTGTTCAGTTTGATGGTCTGTTATATATCACCCCTCAAATATAACCACAGTTTTCACATACAAGCTGTATTCCATACAATGATTTTTATTTTACAAAATCTATACTTAATATTATAAATGCGTAAGTTTGTATGGATGGATGGATATTTGTTAATCAATCACGCCAGAATAGCTGAACGGAGATCCGTTCCTATAGAATAGACAATTTTTTTTCACTCTAACTTTTCAAAATTTCCGCGTGAATGAAGTCGCGAGCAACAGCTAGTCAAACAAATTTGTGTGTTGTTAATAATAACCCATTATCCAGTGTTATTTTTTATCATAACATTGTACCGACAGCCTGCGGTTATTTAAATATGTTTAAATTTTGAACTGTTTATTTGTGGTTACTGTGGCAGACAAAAATAAACTGTTTTATTTACATTATTTGTTATTTAAATTAATTTAAATATAATACTGACACACATAAATAGCTTGTAACGGTTTTGGATTATTTTTAGGGTTCCGTAGCCAAATGGTTTAAACGGAACCCTTATAGATTCATCCTGGCCGTCTGTCTGTCTGTCCGCTTGTTACAGCCATTTTAATCCGAGACTGTTGGTACCACAGATAAAATTTGGAGAGCAGGTGTCCTCTATAAACCGCCTCCTCCTTTGATACTTTTCCGTGGTTTTAACTCGACAAACGTATTATTTAGCCATGATCATCACTATCATCATCATTTTAGCCGAAAGACGTCCACTGCTGGACATAGGCCTTCCCCAAAGCCACATTGACATAAGGGGGGTTTTGCCATAATCGCCACGCTTGGCAGGCGGGTTGGCGATCGCAGTACGGTTGTTACAAAAGTACAGAAAACGCTGCTGCCCATTCTCTGGCAAGTCCCTTGGTCGCCTCTTACGATAGCCACGGGAAGATTTGGGATGGTGCTATTCTTTACTTACGACACCATACAGAACGCCACGATCAGGATGATAAAAATATAATAGCTGCAGCAGCTCGGGTCGATTTTCAGATTAAACCGCCGAGTTTCCTCCGTGCCTCGGAAAGTACGTTAAGCCGTGAGTCCCTGCTGTCATTTTTAGATCTTTGATAGTCGTTGTTGGTAGTCAGTGGCCGAAAAGTCGTATCAAGGGTAATCGCATTATCCAGTGTAAACTGGGTTGTGGAGCCAAATAATAGGCGGTCCCTCGATATATAATCCTGGTATCCTCTGCATCCCCCCATGGCAAAACCTCCCATCTTATGTCAATGTGGCGAAACTTGGAGGAAGCCTATGTCCAGCAGTGGATGTCTTTCGGCTGAAATGATGATGATGATCCTCTGCATCCGGTTAGACTGAAAGCCGACCCCAACATAATTAAGAATAGGCTAGGTAAATGATAAAACGTCGTCTGAACCGACAATAGTACATAAGAAAAATGTACACGAAATGATGATAAATATATAAGACAGGAGCTCTTACGAGGAAAGGAAGGGTTGTAAGCAATTTCGTGACGCGTTAAGACAATCTTGCTTTTAAGACTGTTGCTGGGCAATCCACAAGGCTTGTCTATATTTCTTCAAATTTATTGATTGTCAATGGCGAGTACATCTCTCACTTACGGTTTGCCGACGATATAGTGGTCATGGCTGAGACCATGGAGGACCTCAGTACAATGCTCGATGACCTCAGTAGAGCTTCTGAAACAGTGGATCTTAAAATGAATATGGACAAAACCAAAGTCATGTTGGATGTCATACATGGACATTCAACATGACTTTGGTTTTGTCAATCGTCGAATCTGACTCGGTTGGGCAGCGTTCGGGAAGTTGCGTGGTATCTTCTCGTCCAACATACCGCAGTATCTCAAGACGAAAGTCTTTAAACAGTATGTGTTGCCAGTGATTGCATACGGGACCGAAACGTGGTCGCTTACAATGGACCTCATCAGAAAGTTTAAAGTCACCTAAAGGGCAATGGAGAGAGCTATGCTCGGAGTTTCCTTGCGTGATCACATCAGGAATGAGGAAGAGAGCCAAGGTTACCGAAGATACATAGCCCGAAGAATTGCTAAACTTAAGTGGCAGTGGGCAGGGCACATTGCTCGCAGAACCAATGGCTGATGGGGCTGAAAAGTTCTGGAGTCGCGACCGCGAACCGGAAGACGTTGCGTTGGAAGGCCTCCCACTAAGTGGACCGTTGATCTGGTGAAGGTTGCGGGGACCCGCTGGATGCGAGTCGTACGGGACCGGTCAATGTCACTTGGGGCAGACCTATGTCCAGAAGAGGACGTCTTTTGGCTGAAAAGATGATAAACTAGATTAAAATGATACTCTGTCAGGATGAACTTAATTAAGCTGATAATTTGATTTTGATTATTTTTCTATTATTTAATTTAATTGGCCCTAATTAATACCCTATACATATCGAAAAAAAAAAAAAAAAAAAAAAAGAACAAAAATAACGACAATATATAAAATAAAATAAATACTGACTGCATAAATATTCATATGCTTATTATTTATTTCAATATTATACATGAAGGTTTCGCTTATTGTTATTGAAATCGGATGAAAGTCTTTTATTATACATGAACTACATCCAGCCTGTACGATCTAAAGTTAAGAGATTGAACTACATGCAACACACTTATAAAGTTCAGCGAATCAACCCATATTGAACTTAGTTTGAACGGGTTTAGTAACCGATCTAGTTTAATAAAACAATGTTGATTATAATTTCAACAAATGTGCAGCTTAGCTACACTGCCTAAACTATAACCAAGCTTAGCTTACTCAGCATTGCCGGTGTGATAAAATCTACGCTTATAGATCATCATCTGCTTAGCCTTTTCCCAAACTATCTTGGGGCGGCTTCCAGTCTAACCGGATGCAGCTGAGTACCCGTATTTTACATGAAGCGACTGCCTCTCTGACCTCCACAAACCAGTAACTGGGATATACGATACCCCTTAGTAAGACTGGATGTCAGAATTTTGGCTTCAGACTCTCTCAGCACATAAATGTACTCGGTAACTCGGTACCAATTATCTTCACCTTAAGTCGAGTCAGCATTATTATTACTTCAGCTGTTCTACTGCTGGGCGAAGGCCATCTTCCACTCTTTCCACTTTTTTTATTTTCTTTTTTTAATCCTTGTGTCACATAGGAATTTCTCCTGTATCGTGGGTGCGTTGACAAACATTTAAACTCACATACGCAAACAGCCAGACCCGAAACAACCTGTATGCCATACAAATATTATTATGGTCCATGTGGGGATATAACCCGCAAGACTTAGCGCGGCAGCCAGTCTTTAAGCCACTGCGCCTTCGAAACTTCCACGACAAGCCGGTACACTTTCTTTGAATCGTTGTACTGCATTAAGCATTGTTTCACATGCCTTTACCGACATTGAGTAAAACCTGCATAATGACTACGCCGAAATTTTTGAATACAATCTACAATACAACTTTGTGTTCAAGAGTAGTATGTAGTATATCAGGACAACATTTCACCCCTTTCCGGCCCACGGGCTTACATCACAACATTCTTACTTTAGGAATTCCGTGCTCCATGTTCAGTAAGCTTGTGATGACTCAATGAGTCTGCTCTAACGATTGTATAACAAGTAATGTGATTTTGATGAGTATGGCGTGATCTGTGGATTTCGATCAGGTTCTTCGTAAATTTTAGTGTTCAAGTTTTTATTTCTAACGTGTTCAGGCATCTAAATGAATGCCTCAATAAAATCGCGACGTTGGATCTCTAACTTTGGGCACTGAGCTGGTCAAAAATACATCCATTTATTTTGCAGTGATGTCAATTAAAACTTTATTGACTTTTAAACATATATATATTCTAAACCTTATTAGGAAAATAAATATGATAATGAAACAAAATAAACTATCATATCTTACAGTAAAAAACATTTAATTGCGAAATAACAAAAGATATCGAATCCGACAAAAATATTAATAAACTGACTCGTCGTATAACTAGCAAATTCTCGACGACAAGAGAAGTCCTGAATTATAGCAAGTGATCTAAGTGTAGTAACGGTCATCGCACATATACTAGTTTAACACCGAATCAGTATCACCAATCATCGACGACTCTTCAACCGTGTGTAACTGAATCCGGTTAGCACTTCCAAGGCATAGTCCAGCTTATAGCAGTATATGAGTCACCATCACCTAGTCATAGTTGGTAACACCTAACCTCAGGCTGGGCGATACGACGCCGTTAGCGCGGTAGCCGCACCGACTCACGATTAATTAAGTTTTCACACTTACACAATTAAATTTCAAAGAAAGAGTGCCAAACGGCTCGATTTGAGCAACTTTAAACGTAATAAAGAAATTTAACAATAGGCGGTGACACTTTGTGTGACACTATTGTGTAAAGACTATAGTTAAATAAGAATCTGTTTCTCAAATACTTGCTTAGAAACACTAAGAAACTTGTCATAAATAAATGACGATAGTGATCACATCTATAAATACGTGACCGCGACTAAATACACAAGTAACAAAGCTCAAAAACATAATCATAAATAGGTAACGTGTTTTCATAATCTTTTCTCTAAGGTAAATGGCACGATATCATTACCTTCTCGTAGGTACATTATTCGTCAGTGTTGTAACTGATACGTAGTTTATCGGTACTATAACATTGTATCAACGGAAAACCCAAACTCAGCAACGGATACTTACCGACTAACATAAGTACGCATTGCGTCTACCTAACGCAACAGTGGATCGAAACCAATTTACTGTTAAGGGGACGCATAAGGATGGCTTTGCATCAGCAAATAATTAGTATACGGCCGGCGAACCGATGCCGCATTGAGCCGAATGAGCTCAAGTCGCTTAGGTTAGTAAGCACAACTAATAAATAACGGAAACAAACTAAACTATTTTTGAGAAATGAATCTAATTGGCTCTGTATGGTGTCGGACGTAATGAATAGCACCATCCGTTATCTTCCCGTGGGTGTCGTAAGAGGCGACTAAGGGATTTGCCAGAGAATGGGCAGCAGCGTTCTCTGTGCTATTGTAACAACCGTACTGCGATCGCCAACCCGCCTGCCAAGCGTGGCAATTATGGCAAAACCCCCCAAAATGTCAATGTTGAAACACTTGGGGAGGCCTATGTCCAGCAGTGGACGTCTTTTGGGCTGAAATGATGAATGATGATCTAATTGAGGGAGTGTAATTTTAATACTACATAAATACATGAATTCACGTCATGGCGTTTAATATGACGTGTAATCAATAAAGAAACATGGAAGTAGAAGCCATGCTACGTTGACCCCAGATAAATTGACATTAGGGCAGCAGAATACTGTTTTTTGTTGATCTGTGCTGTCCCATTTTTCAGCAAAAACATTCCTCTAATTCTTGTGCTAGCGCGCATTTTCCATCGCATTTTGATGGAAGCGGTACAGATCTTCTTGCCATTACCTTTGTGGTCAGCTTCGACCCCATCTCACTGAATTATGAATTATTTTATTTAAAAAGTGTTACAAGGATCGACACACGGCCTTTTTGGGCTGAACGTTAATTCGATGTCAGTTATACACTGACTGCACTGAAAACCTTGTCAGTTTTTATTTTGCAAAAAAATATATATACATCTTCGATTTTCTCCTCTTTGGGTAATGTAGACCAGGTTTATTTACTAGTTAGTCGAGTGCCTTGAAGTAAAAGTAAACTGTACTGAAACCGCATTTTCTCCAATGTATTAAAAAAACCTTATGCTTTACCAAATGCACATGTCAAGTTTAAAACGTCACATGTCCATTATTATATCAGATTGTACGACCTGAGTAGTTTTTTTATTTGTGTACAATCTTATCTTATCACACAGATAGTTTAAAACCTGAATTAACTTATAGAATAAGTTAGTAAAGAAATAAGAATAGAAACTCAATCCATGAATATTTTATTTTTGTCATACAAACATAGGCTCTACAGAAGTGAACTTGTCTTTCAATATACGACACATCCAATACAGTAAACATTTTAGCGCACGCTCATCTCAACAAGTGCTTGTAAATATAACAGCAAATTGCGTTAACCCAAGCTCATGATTTGCGGATATTGAATTTATTATCATTATGGAACCCACTCAGAAGGGTTAGGTGATTAAACCTTCTACCTACCTACCCAAGACAATCGCTTCCCACTTAGGCAATTTGAGAAATTTCAGGAATATCTTCATCGGGGCCCGGGGCCATGGGGAACTATTGATGTGGTATTACGGCGACAACATGAATAAACTTTTTGACACCACTAGTGAGGGTATTTGTTAATGTTGTCCGTATTTTCACAATATATTTAAATAGTTGGGTAACCTTAGATATTTAATTTTCTTTTCTCAAGTTAATACAAATTCCATTTGTATTAACGTTATTTGTAAAAAGTTTATTTATGATGTTGCCGTAGGCAACATCATAAATAAACTTTTTGACACCACTAGACTGCGAAAATAGTAGGATAACGTAAGATATTTAATTTTCTCTCATCAAGAGCTTTAGTTCACACTCCCGATGATGCTATCACCCTCCTCCAGGAGAGTAGTAAAGAGACTAGCACTCTTAATAAGTACAGACACAAACCGCCGTCTTTCCGACCTCGCCATCGAGGTCCGTCGCGACGTCCCGGTCCATGCCCTCCCCGACCCTCGCTCGAGCCAGCCCGCGATGCTGTGCCAGTAGTTTTAAATCAGCCCCTAAATAATGATATCATTCAGATCCAGCCTGTCCCCATGCAGTCCTCCCCCAGCGACGCCCTGAGCCGAGGCTCGTACCCCACAGGGGGTGCCCTCAGCGTATAGTCGCTTAGTTTGTAAGTTTTTATGCCCTGGCTGGAGGCCTTACTCTTAAGGCACCCACAGGATAGTCCGGTTAAGCAGACGACAACCTCTTAGGTTGAACTGCGAGATGCCATTCATAAAAAAAAAAAAAAAAAAAGAGCTTTAGTTCTAGAAATGTATTACAAAATGCAATCACCATTCTTTCAATAGTTTCGTTTTGGATTCGTAATGTAGCCCTGTTTGTCGCAACCAATGTGATTAGAGATACGACGTAATCAGTTGTCAGAGTTCAAAAATCTGATAAATGGTTCATCAGGAGGCTTAAGACATACCTATAATTATGTAGGTTAACGTAGCATTTTTACTAGGCAGGTTTATGTCTTTGTTCTTGGATAAGATAGCTCCATGGTATCGGTGTTAAGCTGATTCTGAGGCGAGACGAAGCTATTACGAAGCTGTTAAATGTGCGATAAGCAGGTTATGACCTAGTAGTAGGTATGACCTTCGGACATCCAAGTCATAACCACACAATAGACAAAGAAAAGTATTTGCAATGCAGTGGAGTGATTGAGAATACTGAATGGCTCGAATTGAGACATGATTTCTCCTTACCCGTCTTCGCAATCTGTCTGACTATGTACGAAGATCTATCGCCCCACATTAGCATTATTATTCATTAGTAGTTCATCAGTAGATATAACACATTAATTATACTACATGTATCACAGATCCTCTATCATGATCCTAATATCTAGCGATGTAATCAAAATGACTAATTTAAACGTTAAGAGTTCAGAGTTACACAGAAAGATACATTGAGAAATGAAGTTGTTCAAGAACATTGCGGTTTAAAGTAGATGTACCTTTTTTAAGTTTGCATAGATGGCTTGGTCATGTGGAAAGGATGAATGAAAGGTATTTAAAAAGGCAGATGTGACTGGCAACGCCGAGAGGGACCTAGATGGATGGACACTGACCTTATCGGTGATGTTTTACAGAAAAGTTAGGTGCGAAAAACTGCTGCCCTATTATCGCGACTAGAAGTATGCACAATTTTATTGAAATATCACACTAATATCAATGATCAGCCTCTTGCATAATGCATAGATACCACCGCCATCTTTAACGACAAATTCGGATCGTTTGTGTTCATTAGTTAGTGTCCACTAATGGAAATGGCTATGACCAAACGGAATGGCCACCGGAATGGTCTCGCGCGGCATTTAACCTCTCGCCCCATGTACGTACGTTTTTAGACCATATTTTCAGCTCGGATTGTTATATGCAATTATATTTTAGGAGTCTTGTAATCACAGTTATATTTGAAACTCCGGGACTTGAGCTAGTGCTATTTTAATTATAAACGTGCAGTTGTAAACGTAAATTGAGAAGTCATTTTTAGAAGACATAATTTTAAGTTTCTTGTCCTGTTCTTCTTGTTGTCCTTGTGTTGATTGTTATTTAATTTTTTCTTCCAGTCAATAAGAATTTTAATGTTGCAAAAAGTTGTATATCATTGAATTTTTTAGACACTGCACATGCCTTTGATATCGAACTTTACACACCGAGTATATAAGACCCTACTTTTATGTACTTGACGGTTTTAATGGGCGAACAGTAGCCAAAGTCCTTCAATCAAGTCTGGGGTCGTCCTTGGAGTTATTGAACGCAATCAACATTATTACATCTCTCATGTACTTACATATCCAATAGATCGTTCAGCCGAGTGTCCGGAATGTGGTAGCGGATTCATAACAATAAAATTTTATTTCCTAATCAATGTGAGTTCATATATTGTTCGGTATTTCTTTCTTAAAATAATCGGCCTTGACAAACCGGTACGGAAAAGAAAAATATATCACAGAATTTTCATCATCATGGGAAATATGGGGAGATTGTAATTATTACAATTTTCAGTCACAACACATAGGTACTAAAAGAATTTTCGAATAAATTGAAGTAGAATTTGTTATAGGTCGTTCGTACGAAACTTTATTTTTTGTTGAATTTTTTGTCGAAAGTAATTGGTTAATATTTTTCGACATGATTTATGACGCAAATTAAGAACTAAAATCTTGCATCACGCTATCACAGTTATCTGCTAGTTAAGCCTTGATACAACTTCCCGACAACAATCGTCGAGTAGTACCCACCAGACACAAACCAGTCTGGTTGCAGGATGCTCCCTTTACATTCAGAGATACATGCTTTACATAGACATGAACTCTATAGTTGCTGCCATTTGGCATGGCAATAGCTGTCATTGACTCACCTACATTTATTGACATCCGTAAGGGCGCACCGAGGAAATTTCGAAATAATTCCGTTTGTTTGATCCCTTGCTGCATCGTTATTACTTAACCTTTAGTTATGAAATTAATTTGGAAGAAATTCAAGCATTCACTCTACAAACCATACATTTCAGAAACACGATTACTTGTATTTTTACTTATTAGAAAATATTGCCAAATTAACCTCTAAAAAAGAAAATAAACACTCAGTACGGCGGAAATCCTTAACGGAACGTCATCAGCTTTTAAATAATAACAAAACTCCATGATACCTACACGATGCGCTCTTAATTGCAATCATTGAACTTTAAACTTAAAACGCCCTGAATTACTTTTGTCGTAATCCTCAACATTTTTACCAATGAAAAGTAAATAAATTTTTCATTGTTATGGTTCATGCAAAGAGATATTATGGGAAGGGTAGTGACCGATATTGCCATGCTAAATGGTAGTAACTATACTTCCTGTTCCTCATACGCTTAAAAGTGAAGTGAAGTGAAGTTAAATAACTAATATCGGTGTTAATGTTGTATTTATTTGTTTGCATTTATTTGTGTGTGATTTCGTATTTATTATTGAATAATGTATACGTGCTATGTAATATGTGGTATCTAAAATAAATTGATTTAAATTTAATTTAAAGATAAACCATGTAAACAAAGTTGAAAATATTAAATCATAGATGGTGAAGTTCTAAAACCAGTCTCTAAATCAAAACCGATTGATCCTCCACAAGACAAATTGTTTCGTACCATCGTTGTACAATGTACAACATTAAACATGATTACTTGCCCACGTTTTAAGGGTACCCCATGAACCCTGTAATAAAGTTCATGGGTTTAATTCCCAACACCCATAATGTAAGGTAATCTAATTTATAACTTCATTGCTTTCAGGTGAAATAAATTTACGGAGGCAGTGTTATAGCAGTGTTGTTTATTTTGGCTTGATTTAAATCAGGTCAGTTATTAAGGTAGTGTCGCTTCATTGACGTTTTTAGCTTGTTCCTTCTACATTGTACTAGTCAATGCTTTGCAGTTTTTCGGGAAAACATTTCTACCCGATTGCGGAAAAGGTGGTCTCTTTTGGTTCAACTTCTTCGATTAATCACATAGGTAGCTTTCGTGAGCATTGATCTGTAGCGACCTACAAAAACCAACTTACTACAAAAAGTACTACAGCGCCGTCTATGACACGACGGAAGAACTAACATCAATCTCCTACATCATGCAAGCAAAGTTTTTTTTTTTTTTTTTTATGAATGGCATCTCGCAGTTCAACCTAGGAGGTTGTCGTCTGCTTAACCTCCTGTGGGTGCCTTAAGAGTAAGGCCTCCAGCCAGGGCATAAAAACTTACAAACTAAGCGACTATACGCTGAGGGCACCCCCTGTGGGGTACGAGCCTCGGCTCAGGGCGTCGCTGGGGGAGGACTGCATGGGGACAGGCTGGATCTGAATGATATCATTATGGGCTGATTTAAAACTACTGGCACAGCATCGCGGGCTGGCTCAAGCGAGGGTCGGGGAGGGCATGGACCGGGACGTCGCGACGGACCTCGACGGCGAGGTCGGAAAGACGGCGGTTTGTGTCTGTACTTTTTAAGAGTGCTAGTCTCTTTGCTACTCTCCTGGAGGAGGGTGATAGCATCATCGGGAGTGACGAGGGTATGCCGAGGACGGCGAACTGTACTAATGCGCGAGGGTTCGTAACGGGCGGCCGCTGCGATCAGGGGATTACGGTGTTTACTGGCGTTATCGAAGAAACGCTTTGAAAGACGTTTCATAAACTGAAGGACGGTGGGCATTCTAAGGTCTACGTGTAGACGGTCGTTACGGACATAAAAAGGGGCTCCCGTGACTCTACGTAAGAACCGGTTCTGCAAGGTTTGCATCCTATGGATGTATTTAGGCTTGGTGTGAGCGTACACGACGCAAGCGTACGTCATAATGGGGCGGATCACCGCGGTATAAAGGCGCAACTTGCACTTGAGTGACAACTTGCTTTTTGCCGAAATCATGAAATGAAGCCTACCCATAGCAAAGGCTGCTCGGTCGCGAGCTGCTTTGATGTGCGCCGCGAAAGACAGGTGGTTGTCAAGTAAGACTCCTAAGTACTTGGCTTGCTTCTCCCAGGGGATAGGCTTACCGTACATAGTGATCGGGCTGAGAAAACAAAGTTTACATCGACCTATGACTATATAGAGAAACCCGACCAAAATATGTGGGGTAGTTGCCCACCAGACATAACACCTGTCTGGTCGGAGGATCCTCCATTTTCAATGGAATATTGAAGAACTTTACACCTCCCTAAAGATCAGTTAAATGGTATTTGTGCACATGTTTATAAACAAACGTAGTGGTCGCTTTAAGTTTAAACCACAGATGGCAAAGACGCCCCGGGGCCCACTACTACACTTTCCATACAAACCAAGCTTGTCACTGTTAAATTGCATTACAGCAAAAATGACGAATGGAAACGAATGACCTCGAATGACTGACCGTGCTTACTTAAATTTGACGTCACAAATTTCATTAGTACGCATGACGACCAAGCTATGCAAAACCAAATTAAACTGATATCTCATTGTAAGGTTATAAGCTCATACAAAGTGAGGTCAGGTTATACTGGTATCTTTTTGGCTTGATGTGTCCCCGTGTCTACATACTATCGTTTCTGCCGGGCCATGAAGTGATTCCATGCTCTGAAGTTTGAATTTAAACTCCAAAACAAAAAACAATCGCCTAATCAGAACCACAGTAACAAAATATAAGAAAACATTATTTTTTGTCTTTTATTACATGGCTGTTTCGCATATTCAAAGTTCAGCCAGCAAAAAAAAAGGTCTCGTACAATAAAACGTTTCGTTTGGATTGGTCATGATACTCTGGAGCGCACCTAACGGTATAAACCTGGGAACTGGGACCATGGATATGGTCGACGTCGTTTCTGCACATCTAACTGTCGGTATATGGCCAGAGAACTAGCGGGGGAAAAATAATATGTAAATACGTTTTTTTTTATGCAGACTGCCAGCTTTGATGGTGTAGTGACTCTAGTGTAGGTTGCTAGCGCCACTGCTGAGAATTATATCCTAGGTTTGATTCCCATTTTGGGCAAAGATAGTAGGTTTTTACGTCAAGAATTTCTCAGTAGCAGCTCGGAGGCAGGGCTTGTGGAAGAATGATGGCAATAGGCTTGCTCCCTATTACATAAGACTTAAATGTTACTGGCGAATTATGGGTGTACACCAAGTCAAACATATGTAATCCTATTCTTTTATATATTATTTGTATGTTTCCTACATTTATATTATTTCTGTTTCGTGTTGTAGATGCTTGCACTTGGCACAGAAACTAACACAGACAACATTCCAGACCGACCCGAAGCAACAACCTGTAGACAATCTTAACTTTATAAATCAGCTAAACTAATATTATAAAGAGGAAAGATTTGTTTGTTTGTTACGATTCAACTCAAAAACGAGTTGAATCAAAGGCCAACTTAAAAAATTCTTTCACTATCAGAAAGCTACATCTTTAGCAAGTAACATAGGCTATATTGTATCACAATTTTCTTGGACGAAGTCGCGGGCGAAGTGCTAGTATATAATATTATAAACAACTGACGGAACTAATCATCCTGAAATTTTGCGTATACGTTGTTAGGTGTACTGAAACGGACACGGGCCTTTCATACTGAAAAAATGTATTTTCCCGAGGAGAATAGCGACATGTGTCTGAGCCGGTTATTGTCAAATTCTTAATTAACGGGAATGAACCCGCAGGCAAAAAATAGTACATTATAATCTTGTTTTTAAGCAGCAGAACTTGAAGACGTATATTTTTAACTTAATGTGTTATTAAACAAACGGCTGACGTCAATGAAGATGATGAAAAAATATCTCCAGAAAGGAAAACTCTTGAAAGTAATGGAAGTGGGCAGGGTCGCGTGATAAAAAGCGAAAAGCTCACCTTGAAAAGGGGCTCTATTATCCCATTGATAAGTAACAATTAGAATTAGCTACTTGACTACTTTTGATAAGGCTATTTCAGACGTTATTTCTCTTAAGAGATACTTGTGAAGAGAGAAAATTAAAGCTTATTTTTAGTTCATTATGGTTTCATGTTGAAAAAAACCAGTTCAGTCCAAAGTTGAGTGTAGTTCTGATAAGATGTACCAAACCCACATCAAAATATCTCCCATTTTTTGTTGTTTTCTTGAAACTCCGTTCTAGGCCAGCTCAAACTTAAAGTGCTTCAATCAACATGTGTTCAGCGGTCTGTAATCTGCTTATCAAGGTAATAAGACACAAAGAAGTAGACATTTTTATTGATAGAATACTTCAAGTGATCAAAACCTACAGAGACGGAGAAGAACATGCCTTAAGCGTTTTCTACCAGTCTCTTCTTGGGTACGCTTTTACAAATAAAAAAAAACAAACTATTGAAAATTTGCTCCCAATGTTAAATCGTAATCAACAACCAAGCTATTGCCATCCAAATTGGCGAGTTCTTTTGTTTTTTTATATTGTTGCGAATCTCCTGGAAGTGACAGACATGTCAAAAATCTTCTTGCCTTTGTCCCATGTCACTTGGGGTCGACACCCAAGGGGTGGGGGGTTTGGGTTGGACATGTTTGCTTTTCTTCCATTCTCTTCTGTCAACAGTCACGCTATCATTTACTCCTTTTCTTTTTCTTTCATATGACAAAAATATGCTGGCAGTAATTCTAGTGAACACCCAAACGGTTGCTCGTAGACTAAAAAGAAAGATTCCTCAAGACATTAGCTGAGAGGCACAAGAATAAACGGAGCAGTCACTGAACGGCTTTTGTGCAAGCCCTGTAAATAAATAAAATCCTACACATATTGCTGAATATCTGCAAGATTCATAGATAGCAAAAAGGATAATATTTATAAAAAAAAAAATACAAAAATCTAGGATTAAGTATTATACCAATTTAACACAAGTCACATCGTGAATGTCACCTCCAAAATTTCACGCATACATTTAACTACAAACGGCACCATTACCAAGTATCTTATAGGAGCAACGAGTAACATTTGGGCATTTCGTTTTCCTCATCCTTGATTGAGATCGGGACGTGAGAGTGAGCGATGCCAAATCAAGATAGGGTAACACCCCGATTCTAATCAATTATAAGCGCTCTAAGTTAGTCAATGAAAATGTTTGGGCGGAATTGGCTTGAAATATCTCACCAATCTGGAAGTAATTAACACCATAATGACGTCGCTGTAAATGTATAGAATTGAAGGATTTCGTTAATTTTGCTATGTGGGAAGATGGTTAAGTTTTCGATAGTTGGTGTGGATGGTTGCTTAAACAATTTTTATTTTTATTCAAAGACAGCAATTTTTTTTTTTTTTAAAACGAGGTAGCTAAGTTGTAGCGATTTTTAAAAGAGTATAAAATACACTAATGGGATAAGTGGAAAGAGGGAACAGAGGCCCTGCAGTGGAACACGATCGGATAATAAAATAAAATATCGTTTTTTTTCTTTAAGGAAGCGTGCCTCACACTAGGAATTTCTCCTGTATCGTGGCTGCGTTTACAAACATTTAAACTCATCAACAATCAAATAGATAACCGTATAGGCCATACAAATATTTGTTCCGTGCAGGGATCGAACCGGCGATACGCAGCGCAGCAGTCGATCGCTCAACCACTGCGCCACCCGTGCCGTCAATAAGTTAATCTAAACTAATATTATAAAGAGGAAACATTTGATTGTTTGTTTGTTTGTTTGCAGCGAATAGGCTCCGAAACTACTGGTCCGATTTGAAAAATTCTTTCAGTGAATTTAGATAGCTCATTTATCGAAGAAGGCTATAGGCTGAAAATCATCACGCTACGACCAATAGGAGTGGAGCAGCAATGAAAAATGTTGTGAAAACGGGGGAAAAGTGACGCAAACGAAGATGCGCCGGACAGCTAGTTTTTCTAATAAGTTATTTTCCACAAGCTGTTTCGTCCTCCAGTTTACTAGCCACACTCATATAGCTAGGAATACGATATGCCGCGGCTGTGCCACCAGGTATAACCCGTTTTATTACATCCAATTTTATTTTATGCCCCTCTCATACCCGTATTGATCGTTCGATAGATCTTTATGCATCTAAATCTTTATTTGAAGTCCCAAACGACGTTTTAATGTTCTGCCCGATATGTATGGACAGCCGGAGACAATCTTTCATTTGAGTTTGTTCAATATGACTGAGTATATGGGTCAGAATGTTTTCATACCGAAAATATGACTGGTGTTTTTTCTAAATATTTTATGTTAGTTTGACGGTTTTATCCAAGGAAACGATGGATGGACTGTGTTAGGAATGATATGAAAGAAAAAGGGGTAAGCGATAGCGTGATGTTTGACAGAGGAGAATGGAAAAAGAAAAGTGTGGCGCCGACCCTAAGTAAAGAAGAAGAAGAAGGAAGCAGGAAGATGACGATGATTAGTTTGATGGTTGTTGTCACCATTGCCGTTGTTGACGTTTTAATTTGCTAGAAGATCAGAAGAAATTTTGACGTAAACCAACTTTTTAATCACATAAAATCACGTTCAGTGGCACTAAAGCTTATTAATTCCATATGATTATGCAGCTCTAGAACCTGACAATAAGATTAAAACGAAACATATTTCAAGTATTTTTATTATAAACTAAGCTTTTAACTTTTGTAACAAACGAAAGTAGCTGAAAAATATTTTCAAAAGCATTTTACCACGGTAGTACTCGTAAGTCTTTGTACTTCTGTCGCAGCATATTTCGCTGAGAATCTCCCAGACTGTATAAAATCAGACTTTTATTTTGAAGGATTTACGATTCTTCTCTCGGAAATATAAAGATGCGAGCAAAGTCGCAGGTTTAAGTAGAGAATACCTGAGCTGTGCGAATGACGTGGGTCCTTTTACAGTTACTGGCGCTGAAGAGTAATATATCCTTCCCATATTCGTCTTATTATGATTTCCACACCCGTTTCATATGATGTTACATATTAAAATTATGCATTAGGTGCGACGATTTATGAAACTGTGACTGTCGAGTTTTGATTTTGAGTAGGGCTTTTATATTATGACATGAGTAATAGGTTTATTCAGAACCAAGACATCCTTGAAAGTGGCGATTCCTTTGTTTGCTTTTGAATTAAAATATCTTACAAAATACTGGTTTAAATTAAAAGGTACAAAAATGTTATACTGCTTGGTCCTTATGAGTTACGCCATAAAACCGATCTTGGCGTAAATGTAATCTTTGTTTTTATCGCGCTATTCTGTAACTGAGCACCAATCTAGGCGAAAAAGTTTTTAGGAATTCCAATGTCATAAAATGCCTCACATGGATGGATCGCCGAATAAATAAAAAAAAACTATCAAGAAGTTCAGACACTTTAGTAATACTTCTAGAACATTGAATCTTATAACATTTTTTTGCCTTAGTTCTAGTATGAAAATCGTATACATAAGGTTGATTTATCTAAGTAGATAGAGCTTGGACTATCGCAGCGTTTTTCGCATAGTTTCATCCTTGAGACGCTTGGTTCTAATAGCTATTTATGCAACTGTTACATTATGGACGGTCTTTTAATACGAGTGCCATTTTTCGGTACAAGCGTAGCGCGTACCGAAATAGGTGGGCACGAGTTATTAAAAGACCAATAACGTATAGTTGCATACAAGATTTTATCTACGAAGGAAGGAATAAAACACAGATATAGACAAATAAGTATTTTTATCTACTTCGGTTTCATAACATTTCTCATCTAAATGTCTTGATTTTTCTGGTAATAAATTATTTGTAGCCGCAACTGCTCTATTTGTTGTCTGGTGGAGTATTTTCAATATCACTTGATGTTGAAGACATTTTTAATAAAATTTCACTCAGAAATTCCCGCGTCCACTTTTTTTATTTTTTTATTTAGTCTTTATTAGGTAGGTATAAGGCAAAGGTCTTGTAGCCGCAACAGTCAAATAGTATACGATACTTTTGTTCTAAACTTGTTCCATTTTTAAAAACATTTACATTGTCTCGATTTCGAAGTAATATTATAGGTGTATTATAGGCTGTATGTTCAGAATGTCTATGCTTGTGTTTTAGAATTTATGACGATTTGCATAATGCAACTTGTGTCGTTATGGGTATCATAATGAAACCGCTGTCAATTTTGTAATTCGAATATAACGAAACCGACGTAGATAAATACCTTTTTACGATCTAAAAGCTGACGTATAACAATATACGAGTACTAGCATATTATTCAACGTCCCAGCCGAATAACTCGACTAACTGTGGAATGTCTAATTAGGAAACAGGTGCTACACTACTCAAGTTCAAAACGTACAGAAGTTTCGGACACTTTGCAGTCCATTGCTGTACTCGCATATAATTTATAGATTAAAATTACTAAGAAACTCGCAATGAAGTGATAAGTTACGGAACAGAAATTTTATCGGAGTTTAAATGTGTTATGATTTCCATTCTTGCTCTTGGAAGTTCCAAAATTATGTTAAACGCGCTAGTAAAATGGTTAAATCCCGTTTTACAACTAACGCGATTCGTCAAAAGACGTGCAAAACATAAGGAGTATTTAAAAACTCATTGTTTGTGTGTTGTTGGTTCTGTATGGTGTCTTACGTAAAGAATAGCACCATCCCATGTCTTCCCGTGGGTGTCGTAAGAGGCGACTAAGGGACTTGCCAGAGAATGGGCAGCAGCGTTCTCTGTGCTTTTGCAACCACCGTACTGCGATCGCCAACCCGCCTGCCAAGCGTGGCGATTATGGCAAAACCCCCATGTTATGTCAATGTGGCGAAACCCCAAAATGTCAATGTGACTTGGGGGAGGCCTATGTCCAGCAGTGGACGTCTTTCACCTGAAGTGATGATGAAATTTGTAAACATAACATATTGAAACACTATCCCTGTACTCCCCAAAGGGTTAGGCAAAGGTGTACTTCCACATTTCGCTGTCCCATGTAGCAAAAATATATATGTATCTATCGTATTACTTAAAACAGTAGTTACGAGCCAAATATTAACTGAGGCGTTATATTAGTTTAGGTAAGAAACCTTCCGTCTATTAAGCTATTAATGCCTTTTGCTGTTTTTCGCAAATACCTAAGCTTGGCTAAGCCGAAAAGCAAGTTACTTACATATATCTCACTAATTATTTATCTTTTTTTTTAAGTATTTTAGCATTGCCTTCGTGCAGGAAAATAATTATGAATTTTACTACTTCATAGTCTGCTAAGAGGGATGTGTGGTGTTACGCGAATGGATAGAATAAGGAATGAGTACATTAGAGGAAGTCTGCAAGTGGCGCCGGTGACAGAAAAGATGCGTGGAAATAGGTTGTCGTGGTATGGGCATGTGATGCGGAGGAACGAGGAAAATGTCGTGAGGAAAGTTTTGAGTATGAATGTGGATGGGTATAAGGGTAGAGGAAGACCAAAGAAACGATGGATGGACTGTGTGAAAAAATGATATGGCAAGAAAGGAGGTATCTCATGAGATGACAAGTAATAGAGAGGTATGGAAGAAGAAGACGTACTGCGCCGACCCCAAATGAATTGGGATAAGGGCAAGAGAATGATGACTGCTTCATAGTCTGATAAATTATTAGTCTTCTAATCAGGTGGAATTTATTCACTTTAGTATTTTCTTCATATTAAACTAGGTTTCCGCCGGTTTCGGGAGCAGGGTCCCAGCTACCGGGTCAGAGCCCATTCGTTCCCTAAAATTCGTCCCCCAGCATAAAAGTTGTAGATTCGGCCCCTATATAGGTGCCCATTTGTCTCCTGGTAGGGGACCAATTAATAATTTAATAAAAAATATTATTTTTAAGGTACCCATTCGTCCCCTCTAATATATATACAATATAAGTTAAAGATTCGGCACCTATTCAAGTGCCTATTGGTCCCCTGAGATAAAATTAGCTATATTTTACATAAGAAACGGTTAACATAGTACACTTGTGAACAGTTTATTAACGGAATTAATTTAATAAATCATAACAGATCATTGAAAAAAGAGCTATGATGAATGATACTCCGTCATGATAATAATATAACCTGTCGATAGGCTTACGATGTAAAATTGTCTCGTTAATGGTAGAAATAAACCAAATATTTTGCAATGTTTAGACACTCTATATAAAGAAGCGAATTTATCAAAAAGTAAAATGGATCAGGTGCAAAGGGGTGTCCAAACAAATAATCGGACTCCTGAATCGATTGAAAATGAAGCGAGAATAAATCGCATAATTAGCCAATTTTTTTGAAAATCAGATTTGACTAGGCCACTGCATGGAAAAGCTATGCATATATTAGGTCTTTACCTATGAAATTGCCGTTTTGTTTGAAAAAAGTTAAAGTATTTTTTTTTTCGAACTTATTTATTTCTTTTATTCAAAGTAATCACCCCTGCAATCAATGCATCTTTGCCAACGCTGTGGCAGTTTATGGATGCCCTTCTTGAAAAAATCAGCTGGACGGGAGACAACAAACTCTTCAAAGGCGTTTTGTACTGCCTCTCGGGAATTGAATTTTTTTCCCGCTAAAAAGTTGTCCAAATTTTGGAAAAAGTAATAGTCGGAAGGCGCAAAATCTGGTGAGTATGGCGGATGAGGGAGAGCTTCCAAACCCAACTCATGCAGCTTAGAGACGGTCTGTTGTGCAGTATGGGGCCGCGCGTTGTCGTGAAGTAGCAGTGGAGACGACCGATTGACCAAAGCTGGTTGCAGACGTGCGAGTTTCGCCATCATTGTGGTCAGTTCTTCAATGTACACATCTGCAGTAATGCTCTCGCCGTTTTGTAAAAAGCTATGATGAATCACACCAGCACTAGACCACCAAACTGTGACCATCACCTTTCTAGGGGTCATTTTTCGTTTTGCACATTGCTTTGGTACCGAACCAGGATCTAACCAACTTGCTGAGCGCTTTCGATTGTCAAAAAGAATCCATTTGTCGTCGCACGTAACAATTCGGTTCAAAATTCCTTCATTTCTGTGCCTGTTAAGCAGCGCAAGGCAAGTCTCGACGCGTACGTTGCGCTGGCGATCGTTAAGTTCGTGGGGCACCCATCTATCAAGCTTTTTTATCTTGCCAATCTGTCGCAAATGGACCAATATTGTTTTAATGCTAACATCAAAAGCGGCTGCCAGGTCAGCTGTAGATTGAGTTTCATCAGCTTCAACAATCAACTTTAATTCATCATTGTTGACCAAAGTTTCCGGACGACCACGAGGTTCATTTTTCAAGTCAAAATTCCCAGAACGGAACCGAGCAAACCAATAACGGGTTGTGCGTTCGTTTGTACAGTTCTCTCCGTAAACGTCGTTGATGTTACGGGTCGTTTGTGCCGCGTTGGTGCCACGACGGAACTCATATTCCATAATTACACGAAATTTCAAAGTATCCATTATGAGGAAAAATGTTGAAATGTAATGAAAATACAACGCTAATCAATAAACAAAAGACTGATTTTGTAAATAGAATGTCATATTTTTAAAACAAAATTAATTTGAATTTAGAACTCATAGCCAATCAAAACTTTTTTTTGTTTGAAAATGTCAGTACTGCAATACGGCAATTTCATAGGTAAAGACCTATTATTATTAATTTAAAATGAAAAAACAAATATAAAATTAGTTTTATACTAAAATAATGTTGATTTGTTTAATCTTATATAATTATTGTGATTTTAGTAATTTTTTGTTATTGTAGTTATAGTTTGTTAGATTTAAGTTATTACGATTTTGCATCTAGTTGGTTAGTATACAAAAAAAATATATGTTGATTTATCTAGTCTTCAATAATTACTGTGATTTTAGTATTTTTTTTTTGTACTGTTGTAATTTTTTAGATTTAAGTTATTAGAATTTTGCATGTATGTAGTTGGTAAATATACAAAAAAATAAGAAGTGATTATTTACTGTTGATATGTGTTCTATTTTTTTTTGCGTATTTTATATTTAATGTTTATTTATATGATGGTCAATCAAGGCTGATTTTTGTAAAATAGTTGTATTTTGTTAGTTTCTAGGACATTGTGATTTTGTATGTGTTAATCTTATTTGAAATAAACATGATATCTACCGAATTACTATATTTTTATTTTAGCCTTTTCTGCGCGACCGTACCAGGACTACCAAGCTGCAGTATACACATATACATGTACTTATATTAGAAGAATGAATAAAAATAAATATTCTTCAGGGGACGAATGGGCCCCTCAAAAGTTCCAGGGGACGAGTGGGCACAGGGTGCGAATCTTAGGGGACGAATGGGCTCTGACCCCAGCTACCGGTGGTTAGGGTTCCAAAGAAAGGAATTTCCTCACAATGCGGGCCGTATCGAGGGGTACTGCCTTCTGAATCAGGCCCTTGATCCAACCGCCAAGCGAGAGCTTCGACAGATGTTCGTCGAGGCTCTTGCCCAATAAGGCCATTCGCCGTTACGACAATCGGCAACATGATTTATTATTAGCAAACGCTTTCTAATAATTATTGTCTTCGAACTTTATAGAATAGATTCACACTATGAATAAAATTATTATTGTTCACTATACATATCAATCAGTGTTCCGATTCTTGATTACCATATTCAAATCACAGCAAATTGAAATTCTCAAGTTATCGAGAGCTCAAGTCATTAATTATTACGTATATTAGAGGAAGTTTGAAAGTTGCGCCAGTTACAGAAAAGTGGAAAGGGAATCGACTGTCATGGTATGGGCATGTGATGAGGTAGGACAAGTCGCATGTGACTAAAATAGTGATGAATACAATTTTTGATGGATGAAGAAGGAGAGCAAGACTAAAGAAACGATGGTTAGATTGTGTGAGGAATGAAATGGAAGACAAAAACGTGATGCACCGACCCCAAGTAACATAAATAAAATAAATTATTAATCTAAACTAATATTATAAAGAAGAAAGATTTGATTGTTTGTTTGTTTGTTTGCATTGAATAGGCTCCGTAACTACTGGTCCGATTTGAAAAATTCTTTCAGTGGTATATAGCCCATTTATCGAGGAAGACTACAGGCTATATATTATCACGCTACAACTAATAGGAGTGGAGCAGCAATGAAAAATGTTGCGAAAACGGGGAAAATGTGACGCAAACGAAGTTGCGCCGGACAGCTAGTAGTAATATATATTAAAGATTAAATTGCACAATTGGGTAAATGAATGTAATTTTTATAGTATTAAGGAATTTATGGATAAGAAATGTTGATGCTGTATTATTTTGATACCCTAAAATTTTGCATGCTTGGTTTTATCTCAGCTAAAATTTGAACCATTATCATTGTTACACCACTGTATACCATGTTAAATAAGAGATTTATGATTTATGGGACAAGGGCAGGAAGATGATGATGATGACAATTTGTAAGTACATCTCTATTTACTACGTGCAATTAGTCATTGGACGATTTTCAATTAAAGGCGATTTGTGTCTTTCATTCGTTGTCACATGGTGAGTTTTATAGCAGAGAAAATATGGTATGTATCGCAATGAAAACGTATCGCGTTCGTACCTACTAGAAAAAATCTTTTTTAGATTATCTTACGAGAGTGATATAAAAATGATAAAAGTAACGCTTGAATGCATAGTAATTGTCTAAAAACAATGGAAGAAATCTAGATGCTAATCCAGGTTTTTCATTCTTAAAATACCAATTTCAACTTTTAGTTTATGACAGTACAATATTTAACATAATTTGAGGAGTTTTCCTAGTTAGGTGAACAATGGGTACATTATTTTATAATCATTCTTAGTTTACCAATTAGGTGAACTACGGGTACATTTTTTTGTAAAAATAGCCATGGTTCCCTCATTAGGTGAACCAAGGGTACAGAAAGTTAACCGTGGAAAACCTAGGTGAACCATTTTGGTGTTCTACGGGTCAGAAAGGAGATAAACATCCACCACAGTTTAATTTTTCACAACACCTAACTAGTTAAATGAAAGCCGATACAAATTCGGTTAATAATGCAGGTTGTTTTAAACAAACAGATAATGTTCGACAAATTGGTAATTTCACCTAAATGGCCGTCAATGTCAGTTATGGCTTTTCCCGTGAGTGTTACCATCCATCATCATCATCAGCCTATAATGTTCCCACTGCTGGGACACAGGCCTCCTCTCTATGAGAGGGAGTGGGCAGTAATCCTCCACGCGGGCCCAGTGCGGGTTGGTAGACGTCACATTTCTTCGAATTTTTAGTTCTATTTTCCTCACGATGTTTTCCTTCGCCGTTTTGAGGGCAGCGGTGATGAAATAAATTACACAAAGTAATGCGCCTGCCTGGGTACGAACCCACGGCTTACTGCTCGTAAGACAGGGCTGCCACCACTGGGCTACCGCTACTCTCCGTGTTACCATTTTGACTAGAAAATATTATTAAGTTGTACTATTTTTGCGTAGGTAATTACGCACATAAACATACCCCCAAACATTAGGCAGAGGTGTAACTAATAGTACCTAGACTTGGACGAGAGAGTATTGCGACTAACCGCGCACATATGCAGACCCTGTGGCTGCTACTGAGAAATTGCTCATGGAAAAGCCCAATAACATTCTGCACGACCCGGGGAATTGAACACGGGATCAAGCTCAAGCTTTGTGAGACAGAATGTTGCGTTATAACCATAGATCGGAGTAGGTAGATTGAATTGGGGTCATTGATCTGAAATTTTGTATTAATACGGACATTCCTCCGGAATTGATTGATTTGATTGAAATTTAAGTGCAGCAATTTATAAAAAATTGTGGCCATAAAAATACTAAAAAAAAATAAAAAAAAAATGCTTTGATAGGAATTCGATTGTTTTTATTATTCAACAGATAAATAATAAATTAATTTAGTTTGGATACCTTCCTTTAAATTTTGAATTGAGTAGTAATAATATTACTACCAACATTGACAATATTTAATTGAATCTGGAAAAACCGGAATTACTTTCCGGAAAATTGGCTTATCCATGTTATACTTTCTGTGTGCATTTACGATACAAGTACCAAAAATCATTCTACCTACTCCGATCTATGGTTATAACCCTACTACATAATGATGTATGTTGAAAAATAAAACAGGCATTCCTAAGTTTATGTAGGATGATGTGCGTAACTAGATATTATGCATAGATACCGATGATTTTCAAAATCACCACATAATAAAAGACGTCTTTTGCTGCACATAGGCACGGCTTCGCCATGTCAATTGGTTTTCAAATAAGTAGACATTACAAGACATTTTTTACTAAAAAAAAACCTGCACTAACTGGCACATGTTAAGCCCAAGATATTACTCAGCAAGATACTTTACTAAGTCAATTTATTCTTCTATTTCAGTATAAAACTACCTAACTGATTGGTACATGGATTCATTTCTTTCTCTCTCACTTTTTCAAAGAGTATTTTCAGAACATTTACACACATTATTCAATTATTACCATATTGAGAGCTAGGTCGTGATGTGCAAAAAGCAAAGAACCGATGGATGTAAAAACAAAAGAGAAAATGATGTTACTTAATAGATCCTTTCAGTAAGAACGTTTTTATTGTATATTTTTTATTGTATTTATAAAATGCAGTTTAATTTTTCCTAGGTACTACAAACAAAATGTAGCAGATAAAACATTAAGCCAGATATAGTTTGCTGAGATTACAGCTATCTCTGAGATTGTATCTCACTCACCACTTAATAAAATTTTCTAAAAATGCGGTTCAGTTCATTTTATTTTATAAACAAATAATTTATTGTACCTCTCAACATAATGAAACGTCGCTCGTCCACATTTATCGTACATAAAGCTTTTGTTCGCTCATTACTAACGACATTTTGTTTCGCTTGCGGGTATCTGAAACTTTTTTGACATCATTATTGGGGCCGCACGTTTTTCTTGAGGTTAAGGTGTTTTAAGAACGTCGGTGCTTAGGAATTTTAAGTAAAGTATGACTTCGAGATAAAAAAGTGGAGAGTTTGCGCGTTACGTGCGAGACGATCAAGGTCGTATAAGTATGCTGTCCTACCGATTTTCAGATTGACTTAGTAATTTTGGATTCAAGGGTTCTGTATCTGATAAAGCATAGTCTTGGGTTGCATGTTTCAACATAATTATCGCGCATAAGACCTACTAACAGCTCAGTCTTATGTCAGTCTGTTAACGCACAACAGCAAAACTAAATTGGGCAAAAATAACTTTTAACCGACTTCTAAAAAAGGAGGAGGATGTTTTGTATTTTTTTTATGTTTGTTCGCGCATAACTCCGTCGTTTACCAACCGTTTTGCCAAGCAATATACGATACCTAAATGACTATATACAGACTAAGGCCAGAAAAAAAAAACTAAATATAAATCTTACAGCTTCTAAATATTAATTCATTCATTTATTGAAAATATTGCTTGGCACAGACTCCAAAAAATTATTAAATTTTATTATAGGTTAATTGTAGGTTAGGTTAGGTTTAATAAAATAGGTAGGTTATAGTATTATTTTTAACTTTTTAGTGATTTTAGGGTTTTTTGACGAGGGTTTTTTTTTTAAATAAAAAAATATTCTATAAATTAGAGGAGAGGAGGCACAATTTTTACGGCTTTAGAAGCGAATATCTCCTCAACCATTGACATAACAAAAAATATTTTAGAACCTCAATATCATGTTTTAAGAGCTCTAGAGAAAATCCCCACACTGTTATAAACGTAGTTTTTTTTTAACTCTGAGTTACTTGCATTGGAGGACCGTCCCTATTTTTTTTATTATTTTTCTTCACTTCTGTGTAGCAGTTCACAGACCGGTGTATCGCTCGGGTAACTACAGCTACCCAAAACAAAATACCATCAAACGTCCGGGTAGCCATGGCTACCCAATCGATTAGTTCCGAAAAAACGCACTTACAAATGTTTCCTGTGTTGCTGTATCAATAACTTTGCCCTCCATGTTCTCTGTATTAAATTCCGCGTCTATGGCAAAAAGAACGAGAATCTCAGCCGTATAAAAATTAATTGTCAAAAAAGTTTCAAAAGTCAGGTTCAAAATCTCAACTGCATGTTGTAAACAGTCTCGGAGTAAAATGGCTGTGACATACGAACGGAGAGGACGAATCTATAAGGGTCCCAAAAACAGTTCAAACAGTACAAAACAAAAGTCTAACCAAATCATCCAAGAACTAGTCGAAACAGAATCAAAGCAAAGAACCAACGTAAATTCATGAAATTACTAAGCGCTAAGAGGTAAATTAAAATGGAAGTATGAATGGATGATGCATGACCATACCAGATTGGAAATATGTCATCCGCCCTGCATTACGAATGATAAATGCAGTTCATTCAACCAACTGAATTTCATTCCCAACGGGGCGACGTACTAGTTCCAGCTCACTCCATAGCTTTGACGAATTAATAGGGGAAATGGTATAGCATTTACTTGCTACCGTATATGGTTCAAAATGGTAGAACTATTTATTTCTTATTTTGTGGTAGGTACCTTTCGATATGACAGTGTAACAGATGAGAGGAGCTCGTGGCTAAATAATAACAGCCGCAAGGGTCGATCTTTAAGGTTAAGCCGCGCTTGCCAAGGTTCATCATTAAAAATTCAGCCGAAAGACGTCCACTGCTGGACATAGGCCTCCCCCAGCGCCACATTGACATAAGGGGGGTTTTGCCATAATTGCCACGCTTGGCAGGCAGGCGGGTTGGCGATCGCAGTACGGTTGATACAAAAACACAGAGAACGCTGCTGCCCATTCTCTGGAAAGTCCCTTAGTCGCCTCTTATGACACCCACGGGAAGAAATGGGACGGTGTTATTCTTTACGTCCAACACCATAAACAGAACTGCCGGCTACTGAACATACTTTGCCGAGGTTGGTCGTGGATAATAGGTGACTATAATACTTACCGAGTTTCCTTCGTGCCTCCGACAGCACGTTAAGCCGTTGGTCCCGGTTGTCATTTCTAGATCTTTGACAGTCGTTACGAGTAGTGAGAAGCCAAAAGTCTGACATCCAGTCTTGCCAAGCGGTATCGTATTACCCAGTTACTTGGTTGTAGAGGTCAGATAGGCTGTCGCTTCATGTAAAATACTGGTACCCAGCTGAATCTGGTTAGACTGGAAGCCGACCCCAAGATAGTTTGGGAAAAGGCTAGACAGATGATGAGTTTAACAGATGAGGTCACACTTTTCAAAAGACCTAAAGGTGGAATCATTACTATTTCATGAAAAAGTCATTCAATGAAATTAAATTAACTTAGAGGGTTGTATTGATCATTTTAATGATTATGATTCTGTAAATAAATACGTTTATTCAACATACAGCCTCATACTGGCTTGCAAATTGCAACATACGTAAGAAATTTTGAATTTCGTTGACTACCCTGGCACTTTACCTCAGACCGGCAGTATTTATGGTAAATTAAAAATATCAATACGGTAACTTTTCAAAATATCGTTATTAAAAAATTGCCCTATTTTTCACATTTTTATACTTTACTGTGGTATTATGCCATTAAATGATGTGCTGTACTAAGCATATCATTTTTCTGAGCCTCTGGTGTCTAACCAATCGGCGTCAGGTTTGCAGACTCCTCGTTTTCTTTCTGATGTTTGTTTACCCCAGTGCACATAATGGCCTTCGACATAGTAACGTATTGTAATCAGTACAATTTCAAGCCAGTAGATTTTACCTAGCATTTCTCTATCTTGTGCGTGCTGAACATGAGGACCTAGGTTCGAATCCCACGTCGGGCAAAGCGTTGTTGTGTTTTTCGTCAGGAATTTCTCAGTAGCAGCCGCGGATTCTGGATTTGTACCTTGTTGATGGTAATTGGCCGGCCCCTTATTAAACATGACTGGCGAAAGGAGGGTGTTTTATTAAGGTACACCTATACCTAACTCTTCAGTGATTAGAGGCGTGATGTTGAGTTATATAAATGTCTCTCTATCTTGTTATTTTTACAAAGACTACTCTCAATTATTTTTGTTATAACAAGCTAGGCAGTAATCTCCACAATCTGTCCAATAAAAGTTGTGAAAAGCAAACATTTTTATTGTCAAGGCGAGTTAAAAGGGTACAATAAGGTATTGTAGATAAAACGGCTTTGAAGAATCTCTTCGCGCCCCCAAGTAACGATTGCAGTCCTATCTGCCAAACAAACTGTAATAACAAGCACACCTTAGCACGCCTGTGATAAATCCTTAGTGTGTGGTTTAAGCAATAAGCTTTGACGCCTTTAAAGGTCAATGGTCACTATTACCATGACCGTGCCATGAACGTATCCCATGATAATAATATGAATTATTAACTGCTTCCCGAGACTTCTTTAACGTGGAAATTTTGATGGGTTTTAGGGGTATGAAAAATAGATGTTGTCAAAATTTCATACAAATCGGTTCTGCCGTTTCGGAGGAGTTTGGTAACAAACACCGCGATATGAGAATTTTATATATTAGAGATAGTACAATTACTAAAATGTTCACAAAGTAATAGTTTTTAAACTGACATGACCACTATCATAACAACGAAAACAGGATATTAAAAATGTTAAACAAATAGTAAACATAATAAATATCCCTGTTTTCAGTGTTAATGAGAGCGATCACAAAGTGACCATTCATAATGTTAACTTCGACTGTGACCATTTTAAGAATTGTAACGCGATTCATAATTATTATCCTATTATCATTTAACTAATCTAATCAATGATTCCTCAATAATTAAAACTAAAAAAAAATCATCGACATGATGAAGAAGTCGACACTGACTTAGCTGATAATGGGCCTCACGATAAGGGCCCATAATAATATAAAAAAAATACTGAAAACAAATGTGACGTTTCTCTTTTTTTCTAGAAACTTCGTCAAATCATGATAACGGATTTAACGCTACCGAAAGTGGCAAACTCGCCGCCAAATTTTGGGCTGACTCAATTTAAATTATCGTAGATACGTTAGGAAGAAGATTAGTCAAAACTGCTCAGAAAACAAACCAATTTTTATAGTACTCAAGGATCAATTTTATAGGTCTTTTCCAGAATCTGTGATTTGTGCCCGTTCCGCCCCCTATCACAAGGGACTTAAACATAACATGCGAAATGTGGGTGTACTATTTGGGTACACCCACTGCCTTCCCTGCCAACCCTTTGAAGATTACAGGCGTGATGTAATGTTATGTTTAAACTTATAAACATAACATTACATCACGCCTGTAATCATGTTATTAGTATCAGTTATTTTATTTTTCCGTCCATTGGCTACATGTGTCTGTCTCATAAAATTGTAAGATTGGTTATTAGCATCTATTTGTGTACAATCACATCTGACTTCAAATAACAATACATCTGCCAAGCATGACGCTTACCCACACAACATTCACTTGTACATCTTTTTACGGAGCCAAAAACAAGATTTCCAATTTAGTTTAAACCTACATTCAAATTAAACAATAGATAATTCAAACGGTATACAGTGAAAGATCCTAAACCAACACAACTATACTGTTAGAGGACTACAAAATTCAGGTAACCTTATCTAATCAGTTCGTTGATGAGACTAACAACCGCTAACTTATATTTAAATTCCTTCGAATCGTCCTAAATAAACTTGTTAAATAATTACTTTATTATTGTAAGTTTGTTTAGAGAACCTACGTTCCAATGTTGTTTACATCTTTTGTTTTTTCGTTCAATATCTACCTATTAATGGTGATGGTAGACGCTTCACAATAGTTCACTCGAGTGAATTATCAGTTTGATTCCGTACCACGTTCACACGACACCAAAAAAAATAACCTATGGTAAGTAATTTGTAATCTACACATTAAGCAAATGTAGAGATTATAATAGCACTCATACTTTCTCTGTTGGAGAGGATAGGTTAGGTTTTACGACATCGACACCAAAAAAACTTACTTATAGTAGGTAATTGTCCCACGGTCTCGTACTATCGAGGTAAAAACTCCTTTGTACTATTCCAGTATATTAACTATACCTGTGCCGAATTTCTACCGTTGTTGCCGAATCTTTTCAGTAGTTTGCGTAGCGTGAAAGAGTTACAAACATCCATACATCCACACAAACTCATCCTCTGCCTAGCCTTTTCCCAAATTATTTTGGGGTCGGCTTCCAGTCTAAGTAGATGCAACTGAGTACCAGTATTTTAAATGAAACGACTGCCTATTTGACCTCCACAACCTAGTAACTGGGTAATACGATCCCCTTGGTAAAAATGGATGCCAGAATTTTTGTCTTCTGACTACTCGTAACGACTGTCAAAGATCTACAAATGACAGCCGGGACCAACGACCAACCAACTCGGTATGTAATTATGGTCACCCATCCACGGACCAACCTCAGCAAGTACAACTTAGCCTTAGAGATCGACCCGTGCGGCTGTTATTATTTAGCCACGAGCTCCTCCGCACAAACTATCGCATTTATAATATAATAATATTATATTGGGGTAGACGTTCATCTGCTCCTTTCACTCCACTTGTAGATCATTCGGTAGACAAGTGAAATATTCCAAGGAGATACTCGTACCGATATAGAAATCCGTTGAAACGGTTCTCTGATGAATTGTTTTTTACTTACGGTTCAATTGCTTTGGAGTTTGATCCGTCATTTCTTCGTCCCAGTAAAGTCCCTAGGAAGTGGCGAAAGGTGAGCGTTTTGGGGTCCCGTCCTGTGTGTATTTTGACGTTCAAAAAGTGATTATCAGTCCAATTTGAATAAATGACTTTTGATTTTGAATTTCTGTTCAGATGGTCGAGTAAAAGACATAAATTAAATTAAATTGAAACGTCTGATAACTGCGAAACTGGGCTACAGATCACCAGCCTATAAATTGCTTTTTAGGGCTTTATATTTAGAAAAAAGGTTTTGACAAAAAAATATAGATTTTTGATCCAGATTTCAATCCAAAAAATAAGTATCATTTTTTAATTCAAACCTGGAACAAATCCCGGAACTGACACATACAATGTTCCCATAACTTGCGCCCTATGAACCTCAGGTTAGAAGACAATTGCAATCTTATACAAAGTATACCGAGTTCTTCGCAATAAGAAGCATTGAGTGAAAGGGTGGGTACACGATAAGAATCCGTTCTGCCGAGACGACTGTTTTAAGACCACCGCTTTCAGCCGACAACAATATTGCCTGAATGAACCACGTCATCAAATGGTTGAAGATAATACGCTGGAATAAAAAAAAGACAATAGGTATATTATCTTGAATGTGTTCTAAGGAACTTTCATGGTTTTCGAGTTTGTTCGAGAATACGATATTTTTACTTGATTTTTTTTCTTTTCGCAGCGTTTGCTTTCTTTTGTCTTAGATACGCTCAATTGCCACACAGGGTAGTGTTGATAGCTCAAATTATTGACAGACCGTATTTCAGTGGTTATAAAGCCAGTATAATCTGGCCTCGTATTCTACTGAAATTCCATGCTAAGCTCGGCTACCTCAAGGTCCAGGGGTTGACCACTGAGCACATAAATTATTTCTATGTTAAGATTATCGAGCATAAGTTACAATAGTAATTGGTAAATCCATGGTCTTCAATTAATGAAAATCTAGTCTTTCGAAGGGGTGTCGTTATATTCGGTAACTGGGTAGTATGGGTCAGATAGTTTTTTTTATGATTGTCTTCTCGCAGTTCAACTTAGGAGGTTGTCGTCTGCTTAACCGGACTATCCAGTGGGTGCCTTAAGAGTAAGGCCTCCAGCTAGGGCATAAAAAAAAACTTACAGACTAAGCGACTACACGCTAAGGGCACACCCTGTGGGGAACGAGCCTCAGCTTAGGGCGACGCTGGGGAGGACTACATGGGGACAGGCTGGATCTGAATGATATCATTATTTAGGGGCTGATTTAAAACTACTGGCACAGCATCGCAGGCTGGCTCGAGCGAGGGTCGGGGAGGCATATACCGGGACGTCGCGAAGGACCTCAACGGCGAGGTCGGAAAGACGGCGGTTTGTGTCTGAAATTTTTAAGAGTGCTAGTCTCTTTACTACTCTCCTGGAGGAGTGTGACAGCATCATCAAGAACGAGGGTATGCCTCGGACGGCGTACTGTACTAATGCGCGAGGGTTCGTAACGGGCGGCCGCTGCGGACGGATCACCGCGGTATAGAGGGCGCAACTTCCACTTGAGTGACCACTTGCTTTTTGCCGAAATCATGAAATGAAGCCTACCCATAGCAAAGGCAGCTCGGTCGCGAGCTGCTTTGTTGTGCGCCGCGAAAGACAGGTGGTTGTCGAGAAGAACTCCTAAGTACTTGCCTTGCTTCTCCAAATTGATAGGCTTACCGTACATAGTTATCGGGTCGGGAGCGCGGGTGGCTTATTTCTACGCGGTTAAGATGTCCTGAGCCGAAAAGAGAACTGCCTGGCTCTTGTCGGGGTTCACCTCGATTCTCCATTTCCGGAACCAAGCGCCTAAGACGTTGGCTGAGGTTTGGAGGGTGCTGTAGATAGCGTCGTGACTGCGGCCAGTGTAATAAATGGCCGTGTCGCCGTCGTCCGCGAACAGGGCTAATTGAGCCTTCTGTGTGTAGTAGCTTAGTTTGTAACTAGGTTCATGACCTGGCTGGAGGCCTTACAGGCACCTACAAGATAGTCCGGTTAAGCAAACCACAAGTGAAGTGCGAGATGACAGTCACAAAAAAAAACACACACTACTCTCTCCAAAGATACTCTTAGCAAATCACTTTTTGTTTTGTATTTTATTCTCTTCCTCTCATTACTTGGAGCTATCACAATGTGTGCATGTGCATGTAAGTGCAATTTAATATTGTAATTTGATGGGTGTGACCCTGAAAATCTGTCATACAGGTCTCGAACCCAGTATAGAACCCAGCTTTCATAAAGGTTTGAATTTGCCTGTGACCTAAACACTTTGTCCCAAATTGTACCTTTTTGAGAGAAATAAATTATATTTTTTTTGTATTGTATAATGGATACTACTTAGCGTTCATCTTACACGTGATTTTCTTCATTTGATTAGTCTATCAGAATCATGATTGCAGGCTTATCAAAGTCTAAAATAAAACAAGAACGACAGGTCAATAAGTTAACTATCTACTCACGAACAAAAACAAAACGCTGCCAAGTCAGATTGGCTCCGTTTAAAAATGACCTCTGTTGGTAAACCCGCCGTACATCATACGTGAAGTTTTAGTTCAGTATGCACGGCCATATCTCAGTGTCTACGTAAGTAAGGGATGCAGGAAAACAACGGCTATAGAATATAATAATGTAAGTTGGCAAGCCAGAGAATTTTGCTTCTCCAGCCAAAGCTTATATAGGAGCTCCGTATATTATTGTGGCTTGTTGTTTCATAGTTTACTAGACTTGGGTTAAAAATAAGCCAGTAACATAACCTTTGCGGGTTTCATCATAAAGTTGTGAACGCTTTCATGGAACGGTTTATATAATAGCAAGGTAATTGTGTAATACGCTTACAATTTCAACGCTATTCATTTTGATAATTGAATAGTGCTTTGTGCTATTTATTTTGTTGTACAAGCGAATGTTGAAGCAATGGATTACGATTTTTTTTCAAATTATTTCGTGTTGTAATCGGAAAATGAGAAACCTTTGCAATTGGGGTGCAGATTTCTTAGTGTTATATTTATCAGATCCGCTTCCATGATAAGTGTTAGTTTATTTGGCAATAGGTACCGCTACCAGCCCGTAGAGATTGGTAGATAGGTCAAAGCAATGCTTATTTTCATGAACACAGTGTGACTTAAATAAAATGCGAGCTGTTGGAGTTTCAACGCTTGACTTAGCACCAACAGTTGTAATTCTAACCGTGCCATAATATTTAAACCTTCATGTTGGTGTCTTTTAGTGTATGTTAAAACAGAGATTTTTACATAACATCATTATTAACATCACGCCTGTAATTCCCGAAGGGTAAAGCAGCGTACTTTGGTACATTTCGCCAGTTATCTTGTAAGTCCCATGTAAAGGGAGCGAGCCTATTGCCATCAACCGGGCACAAATCCAGACTCCATGGCTGCTACTGAGAAATTCTTGATGGAAAAGCCCAAAAGCACACACGCACGTAAATAATATAATGATGTTAAAATGCCATCTTGCATGCAGCAATCTTAAACCTGTTTACTAAGAAGAGTTATTATTATACAATCGCAACAACTATATTCCTCTTATTTCTATTCCCATGTAAAGCAATGGAAGTTTACGAGCTGATAACTATGATATATGATCAATTCCTGTTTGATTCCACACGCCGGAACGATGTTTCGCATATAGATTTGAATTGGTTTGTGTAAGCAATCGCTAATGCTCTTGGCATTCGAGATTGCCAAATGTAGTGTTAGTGCATTGTGTTGTTATGGTGTTGTGGAATATCGCTTGGTATACTAATAGCTGTTGGTTTTCTTATATAAATTCCTATAGGTATCATTGTCTGTGCAATCATTAAACTTTTTAGAAAATTCTGGACACTAAATAAATCACACAAACCGAAGGTAACTATATTTTCGAGCCGTTTGGGGTTGAAACTCTGGGGCCGTGAGGTCCGAGTGCTCACAGCCTTTTTAAGGAAATCTCCAAACGCTTAGTTGACGCTTCACGTGACCCAAGGGCTGGCTTTTACTTTGGCCAGAGGCTAAGTGTTGCCATTCAACGTGGCAACGCCGCCAGTCTCTTGGGCACGTTACCAGCTGACAGCGTTGAGGAGGAGTTTTTTGACGCCCTTTTATAATTTGTTGTTATTTTAGTTTTAATTATCTAGTTTTATGTTTAGTAATTAATTTAGATTTAGAAATTAGTATTTTAATAATAATTCACAAATAAACCAAATTTCACTTTTAATAACTGTACATTTAATAGCTATTTCACTTATTAATATAACCGAAGGTGTAAATGCTAATTGTAGTTCCAAAAAACATTTTTGTTTTTTAAACTCACCAAAAGCCTTTTTTTTAGGTAATGTAACTTCAGTCCTAGCTTATTTGCACCTATGTTCGGGTCGACTTCAAGTATCACCCTGATAAAGCTGATATACAGTATTTAAATGGAACGAGCGCCTACCTGACCAAAACCTAGTTACTGTTCAATAATACTTTAATTTGAACTTAAAAAATGCGTTACTGAACGTTTCATAAAAAAAAGTTTTTGTGTTAATTTAAAACTTCGTTAAGCACATTCAAGTGGGGTTGGCGTAACTTGGAACAACACCGAATAATCCTCATCAGAATAAATATTTCAGTAACCTCTCGTGTACGCAGAGTAAATCAATATTGTTTCACCGTATTTTTGGATGAGCAGCGTTGCCTACAAGTTGTGAGTGTTTTTGATTACGCCCAGTAACGTCGAATCCGGATTAAACGTCGATTTTACGCTAAAATTTTCGCGTTCAAAGGTTTTTTTTTTGTTTGGGTATGGGTATAGCTGTTCTATTTATATTTGTCATTTAGATTTGTATAAATATAGACCGCTTTTATCTTTAAAAATCTAACTTATATCATAGTAAACGTTTCCATTACGGATGATTTTGTCACATTTACAAAGCTATTTTATTCGGAAATATAAAGAATTGCAAATATTCTCTGTTTCAAACTTTTAAAAGTTTATTATATAACTATTATTGCTGCTTTAATCTCAAATGTAAAAACTTCTTACAAACATACAGTGGGCTCGAAAGCCAACTTGATACGACAAATGGCCTGTCTACCCGTTCCGCGCAAGTACCCGTCCCAATCTACGAGCAAACCCGGTCTTGCCGTCACGTCACACGCCCGAGAACGCAAGTTTTTTAACCGGCCTATCCGCTTAGCCGACAAGGATTACGTATCCGGAAAAGTTCCGGGATGTTCCGGGCCTATGCACCCGAACATCAAAGAGATATGCACATAATAATTCGGGCCCAACCGAGATTTATGAAGGGGCTTGTGGTTAAATAATAACAGCCGCATGGTCGATCTATGAAGGTAATAAGAGCTTACCAAGGTCGCACCGTGGATAGGTGACCATCAATAATTACATTCCAAGTTTTATTTGTACCTCGGAAAGTGCCCAGCTGTCATTTGTGCCCGGTAGTCAGAAGCCAGAAAATCTGAAACCCAGTTACTGGGTTGTAGAGGTTAGATAGGCAGTCGATCTGTGTAAAATTCTGGTATTCAGCAGCATCCGGTTAGACTGGAAGCCGACCCCAACATAGTTGGGAAACGGCTTGGCAGATGATGTTGGAGTCAAGTCAAGATGGGGTATAATTGTAATATATTAGTTGAGAAAGAGTAAGCAGGTGATGATGCCTGATCGAGATTTATACGGCACACAAACAACGTTATAAATGTTTTGTAAAGGAACACGTCACGTAAAATAGTATTCGATAAACTTTGCAGTAGTGGGGAAGTTCTGCGAGGAATTTCAATAAGGTCGCGCTAACTGATAGTTGGGATATTCTATTCGAAATAAGATCTAAGCGAGCCTAGCGAATTAGATTACAATGGGGAATGTGCCGCTTTTCCGTTAACGTCCCGCAAGATATTTGAGATTGTTATTATTTTAGGGCGATATTAAAGGCTACTTCAGACTGGCGCCACGCGACACCGCGAAGCGGGATATCGGTATTGCTGCGTCGCGAATCCTCGCACACAAGCGCGACGCGGCATCGAATCAATTACTCGATCCTAAACGTATTGAAAAGCGACCGAAAAGTGATAGAATCGGATATTTCAAATTTGGGTTTTTCCTATAAACTTAAATCTTTTTTATGCCTTACTGTAACTTTCAAAATCAAAATGAATCAAATATCTATACAAATAAAAAAGTAGATTTTCAAGTTACGTTATTATACACAAAACAAATTTCGAAATTTTCGATTTGATTTTCGATACAAAGAATACAATACAAACTAGGCTGTGGAGGTCAGATGGGCAGTCGCTCCATATAAAATTCTGATATTCAGCTGCATCCGGTTAAACTGGAAGCCGACCCCAACATAATTGGGAAAAGGATGATGAGTAGGTAATAATAAATTTATTTAATAATAAATAATAATAAATTTATTTATTTTCTCATCACAAACATTATAGTGAACAGGAATTAATTAACCTAAGATACAGGCAAACATTTGTGAGAGACTGGAGCCCGAAATAGGCATAAAATACCTGTGTTACGGGTCACCAGGCCCCCCAAGACTTACAGGTTTAAAACTAGATTAGATTAATAGTTAAACAACTAATCAAGTGATGAATTAACTTAAAAACAAGGTACAGAATGTTCTAAACAACAAGAAATTACAAATTAAATAAAATATTATCTAAGTAGAAATAATTACACTGGACGACATATGTAATGTGATTTGTGTATGAGATAGTGTGTGTTTGTGCATGTGTAGTATAGATGTTTAGCGAATTGGAATCAAAAGACTCTCAGTTGCCTGATAGTCTAAAGTTTTTAACCATTTACAGACAGTTAATTTACACAGGTACTTATTATATCCGTCCATGTTGTCACTGCTTGGCAAAGGCCTCTCTCTGGATTCTTTACCCGACTGTTTACCCGGAGCCGTGTTCCGTACAATAATATTTTTTTGTTTTGCTACATTTCATAAAATTGCTTTTACTATGGTGGTACAATATTATTTCTGGTATAAAATAAAGAGTACCTATCAAACATTTATAGTAATGTATTTTTATTGTATTTCAAAACAATAACATTTGAAATATCACTAATACAAACAATTCCTTTCACTGCCAGCCTTCAATTACGACAAGTGTTAAATTAATAAAACTTTTTGATTTAATTAAGTGTTTAAATCCAAGTGCATGAAACGAAATGGCAGCGAGTTAGTAAATGCGGGGAGAATCCAACGCCACCTTAAGACCCTTACTAGTAGCAACTTCGAGTTAAGAAGGAGAGTATTAATAAGACAAGCTTAAGAAAACCTACAAAGAAGTTCAGGATCAGAGGATTAACAATTTTATGCAAATCGACAAACATAAAAACGACCGTTACTTGCCCGTGCTACTACCATTCTTATTACCAGTAGTACATGTTACCCACTAAAATGTACAATATTTTATGCTATCTATATAATTATATACAAAATTGCTTTATTTGACGTCGCACTCTTGAATAAAATTTTAACTAACACTTAAATTGACACGTTATTGACGTGACTTGCCCCTGGTAGCCAATCTTACTAAAAGTAGTAACACGGGCAAAAAAAAATGCCCGTGTTACTACCGCAGTTGAAAGTAGTAGCACGGGCAATTATTTATTGCCCTTAACTGGCGGTTGCAAAAAAAAAGCTAGAAAAGCATTACAAATTGTGATGAAAATAACACACATATAAGAAGTTAAAATAACCCAGCAAAAGCACCTACTAGGCTAGCATAGGTTTAAGGTAGTGTGTACATTAAGAGGTCTGGATAGGTAAGTAGAACTTAAATGACATCATCCAACGAGCTGTTGTCACCGTCGACGTTCCAGCTGTTTTAGAACCCAATGACTTTGCATGTGACGATCGCTAAAGACCGGATATCTTTGTTTCCTTGGAAGATGGGTAGGCATTTAGTGAAGGACGTAACATGTACTTACCTACCCAGAACTCTTTTCTTCTTTCATTCTCCGCTGCCAGACGTCACGGCAACATTTACTCCTTTCTCTTTTGAACCATTCCTCACACCACCCATCCATCTTTTCTTTAGCCTTCCTTTCCTCCTTTCCATCTGCCAACATTCATAAAGTAGTTACAAATATAGCAAAAATACCCATTTTTTTTTTTTAATATAATAAACAAATACTGTTGCAGCCGTCCAAACTTTGTGCGAACTCTACAATATTCCTGAGGCGCTCTATAAATATCTTCAATACTCTAAGAAGCGAGGACTTAGTTAATTTTATGCTGTTCACGGCTACTTTAATTTCTCGCTCCGCTGATAATTCTGGCGTCGGCAACCATGGAGAAAATCTGGGCAAAAGTTCAGTCCGCGATATTATTTAAATGCAGACGATGTATACAGTGCGCCTTCATATTTTATTGCGGCGTCTGCTTTTCTGGAGAACTACACGGCTATTCGAATGAACAACAAATACTTTAGAGTTTGTGTACGTTTAATTTTATATTAATTCGTCTTGTTTGTTTATTTTATTTTATTGGGCTAATTTTGTTTTTAGTGGTTGCATTATTTTCTGGAAGTGTTTGCAATACAAGAGTACTCATAGCCGATAGAACCTGGTCACTTATACGACGTTCCTACCATATAATACGAGATATAGGACATGATTTTAGTATTTTGGAAGTGATAACTTCTTATGGGAGGGTAAACCCCTTCGTAACGTAACGCGTTACGGCACCACTCTGTCTGGCTTACTACGTTAGTTAGCTTAAGTTTACTTCTATCGAGCGTCCCGAGACGCACCACACGTTTTTATTTATTTAACACACAAAACACGGATTCAGGTGTACTGAATGCTATCCATATTTTTACCAGTCAACTTTTGTTTTTTCTAGACCTGACAAGACTGTAACTCGACACTTATTTTAAAAAAATATAGTTGCTAACATTTTGAGGTATAAATTAGTCTTTACAAAATGTAACATTTTACTGTCCTTACACTGCCTAACTATCAATTTTAGCTTTAGCCACAGTTGTACACGAGTTAAATCATAATTATATCTAGAGATATTCCCCTATATGATTAACGAGATCACAGAAATGGGAGTAATTCAATTCCGGGTTAATTTTGACGCTCAAATGTAAAGGTCCAGAAAAAACAGTGGAAAGGAAAATGTGGAAACCATTTCTGAGATTTTACTCGCACCCTTCTTCCACATGATTTAACTTCATTAAATATGCCTGCTTATAAAAGGTCAGCTTCTTTTGTTCCTTATATATCTAACCGAGAATATTTGTTAGGAATTTTTAAAGACTTTCTGTCAAGCAAGCTTGGCTTTTCATATTGATAATAGTTGGTACGTTAATATATTATGTTAAGTAACATGAGTGTGTTCTTAATACAGCAACAAATACTAGCCAGAGCATCTTCCTAAAATTCATACATTATTACATTACATTCATACACAATTCGCTATACCTATCTACTTTTCGAGTCCGTTTTTAAGAGATTGATCAAATCAAATCAATCAAATAAAATCATTTATTTTTGCTGAAAACACTGTTACCATGGTGTTATAAAATTTACATGTTTCAAGTGATTCTATCGTAAGGCATGCAAAATTCAAGATTGACATTGAAGTATATCCAATTAGATCAAAATATTCTAAGAAATTAAATTAATGCAATGTCCGGTTATAATACAGATTAATTATTTATTTAATTTAATAATATTTAATTTATTTTAATGTCATTCCTAGAACTATTACAATATTTTAAGATACATGCAAAATAATTGTTATTGAAGGCTTACTTTTCAAAGATCATCATCATGTGCCTAGCCTTTTCCCAAATATCTTGGGGTCGACTTCCAGTCTAACCGAATGCGGCTGAATACAAGTACTTTACATGGAGCGACAGCCTATCTGACCTCCTCCCAGTATTTTGTTTTTTTTTTAGTTTTCATGGGCCAAACAAATAAAAGTAACGTCGATGGTATATAATCTGCTTATGGAAACCAAACCTACGTATTTACTTAAGTAAATTGACCAGAACATTGTATGTTCGACTAGCTTTTACTCGCGACTTTGCTCCCGTTATGTATGAAAATTAACACACGTTCCCGTGTGTTCATTTTAACCAAATGTGCTCCTCACTCATGACACTCGGGGATAATGTAGCTTTCCGTTAGTGATAACCTGAAGAACGACCCGAGCGAGTGTTATTATTTAGCCAAGAACTCTTCCATCTATCCATCACAAGCATGACTCAAAAAAACATGCATGATGAATATGACAGCACCCGAGTGTGGACGTCCTTACCTGATCCATATCAGCCTTCAACATTCTGTGAGAGGAAATGAACCATTACCTAAAACTCGGTTTCAGTGCAGACTGGTGGATGTCAGCAATCTTATTTTTAATCTAGTTCATGCAGGTTTATCAATTTTCACCTTGCTCGCTGTGAGAGCAGAGGAACATACCTGATCAAGTCCTCCAATATACATATAGCTAATATACCTAAGCGGTCCATACACACCGGCGAACTTTACTTTGAAGTATTTTAAGACTACCAAAAAATTCGACGAGCACGTTACGTGGAAGTGTACGCACACCATTAATCTCCTTCAAAATAAAACGTCCGCTTTGATGTTCCAGCTGAAAAGATACATTATCCTATAATTGGCATGATCATCCTTATGTACGTAGGTACAGCTAACAGTTGTATTTTTTTTTCATAAATTTTAGCAAATTTTGTTCTCTTCAAAGAATTATGAAAGGAGTAGGTACGTTCCTTTACCGTTATATTGCACTGTTTTAATATGTCAGTGTTATTGAAGCTATGCATTGTGTGAGTACCGTCGACTGCAAGTCAGTGTCACTTTGCCATCAAGATAAGATATGAGACCGGATTGTTCTAATTTAGTTACCTCTGACGTGCAGTCACGAGTACTTTTTAAAGTTATTCTCTTCTACTGCACTGATCCCAATGTTATGTTGTTAAAACACAATATTTTATTTAAGAATCCAGTGCCCTATGTAAAACTCAAACTCAAACTCTTTATTGCATTCATGTGTATGTATACATTTAGTTGTTACATAATATATATAAGTAAGTTCCAACATGTAACCCGGTTAGGGCTCGGCAACCTATAGGTAGATTGGATAAAACAAGCATCCAGTTAGTAGGTATACTTGATTGCAAGTTTGTTAAACAAATATATTTATCATCGGAAATATTACTAGTATCTAGATTTATGTAGTTATTTTAATAAATATCATGATTTTATACATTTTTAGGGTTCAGTACCCAAAGAGTCAAACGGGACCCTATTACTGAGACTTCGCTGTCCGTCCGTCCGTCCGTCCGTCCATCCGTCCGTCCGTCCGTCCGTCCGTCCGTCCGTCTGTCACCAGGCTGTATCTCATGAACCGTGATAGTTAGGGAGTTGAAATTTCTACAGATTATGTATTTCTATTGATGCTATAACAACAAATACTAAAAACAGAATAAAGTAAATATTTAAGAGGGGCCATACAAAAAATACCCCATACAAAAAAGTGATTTTTTTTGCTCGTTTTAATAAATAATGGTACGGAACCCTTCGGGCGCGAGTCCGACTCGCACTTGGCCGGATTTTTTATTTACGTGTTTTAATTATTTTACTTTATTTATTTGTATTAATTATTATATTTTATGAATTTATATTCTCTATAATATTTGTATTTTATTAATATGTTTTGTTATGTTATATGTAATGCACACAAAGAATTTACTTACTATTTAGAACGAGACAGAAGTCTTGTAGTATTTAAAGTATGATTCACTGTACACAAACTTGCAAAGACGAGAAGAATAAACCACTTAGCCTAGGCAACCTACTCAGCCAAAATGTAAACATTAAAATTTATCCACAGTAAAGCTTTTGCAAGTCACACATCCGAATTCTACATTGATTGACATTAACGCTGATATTGACGTCATAGCGATTCATAAATCTCACTATGACGCTTTTATTTTACGGTGCCATAATTTTTTTTAATCCAACACCTCAAACAATCTACAAAACACTCATGTTTCTTTAAATAAACCACATTAGTGATCCGTTTGGATGTACCAGATCTTGGTAAAAAAAATCAGCCAAAGGCGAGTCGGACTCGCTTATAAAGGGTTCCGTAGCACCAACTAATACAATAACAATATTCTTAACGATCATTCAGTATCTCAATTTACATTTCACCGCAACTTGTTTTTCTTAGTTAATAAAAAGTCCCTTACCCCAAAAACTAAAACATCAAATCATATTCAAACCAATTTTCGTTGTAAGTTCTTTTTACGTTCTAATAACAAATGTCGATACCATGTTTTAATTTATTGTTTGAACATATTTTACAATATTGGTTGTGGCCCCAGATGAAAATAAATACCCCAAATTAATTGGGACTAGGGCAAGAGAATTATGATGATAATGGTTTTGGGACCTAGATTCTGCGTTGGTTTACAACTAATATTAATTAATTGTGTGTTACATAATATGTTATAATAACAGACACACCTAAGACATTAAAAACCCAAGCCTACTCTTAAATTCAACGTCAAATAAAAAACTGGGAGTTCCGTACAATACCTTAAATCAGAGTGGCTCAGTTGTTATGAAGATGGGATCGGTGTAATAACAGTAAAAGACGGGTAAACGCAAAGTTAATGCGTGCCCATATACGAAACAGTGTTTTAACGGCATCATTCGTTTGTGGCCGAACCCTAAATATGGGCCGTACTTAGTAAGCGGAATTCGGAAATCCCTTTTTCGCTGATATCGGTATCATAGTTATGGATTATGCGCCACCATTCGAGCCTTCATCCTGTTATTTTTGTGTCGATTGTACATATTATAAACCTACGTTATAGTTGTCTTGTGGGTAACCTCAGCAATCGTTTTGCACTACACACGTATTCTGACGGAAAAGGCTGATTTAGATATTTTAGAATTCCTTGCTGGCGTTTTTTCTCCACGTGAAACGTTTTTGTCACTTTATTGTTTTGATGATGATCTCTTTATTCATTTTCTTTACATATTGCTTACATTTTTAAATATTTTTACAAAATTATATTAAAAAAACATTTAAAAATATAAAAAGTAGTAGCCCACCAGCATCGGGAACAGGGTCCGGGCTACAAGTGGTCAGGGCTCTTGAGAGAGGAACCTCCTAACAATACGTGCCATGTCCAGAAGCACTGCTTTCTGAATCAAGCCCTTGATCCAGCTGTCAAGCGAAAGACTCCGCAGATGTTGGCTAATAGCCAAAAGCTTCGACCAACATCTGCGGAGTCTTTTCATCGGAGCCACTGTCTGACACGACTATCGGCACATTGACTGCTGTTGTCACGTCCCACATGTCGACAACCTCGCGAGCCAGATCTAGATACTTGAATTGCTTGTCTTTCTCTGCTTTCACGAGGTTCTCGTCATGCGGGACCGTTATATCAACAATCATTGCGCGCCGCTCTGATCGATCCACCACCACTATATCAGGCTTATTGGCAACAATAGTCCTGTCAGTGACGATAGATCGATCCCAATACAACGTGATATTACCATTATCGAGAACTGGGTCGGGCGCATACTTATAGTATGGCACTTCTGATTCCACAAGGTTGTATTTCAAAGCAAGTTGCTGGTGGATAATCCTGGCAACAAGGTTGTGTCTATTGCAAGTACTCTCCGTTAGCTAGACGAGACCAACCAGAAATAATATGTCTGATGGACTCACCCGGACGGTGGCATGCCCGACACACGTCCACCGTCCCGTCCTTCATAATATGTTTCCGGTAGTTATTCGTCAGCATAACTTCGTCCATTATTGCACAGACAAAACCTTCAGTTTCCCCGAAGAGGTCACCGAAACGCAGCCAGGATACGGACGCTAAGAAGTCTACATCGGGCCCATGTAAGGCCCGGTAAAAGCGTCCGTGAAGCTCGTTGCTCTGCCATACTTCCCTGCGGTCATTAGTGTCTAATACTACAGGCTTGCGGCAGTTCTCGTTAGCCAAGAAGAGCGGGGTAAGGCCCTTGTCTACTGAGACCACATCTCGGTGCATACCCACGTCGGCTTCTAGGAAGTATTCCCTGAGACTGCATACCTCACGGTTGTGCAGGGTCTTAGCATTTAAGAAACCACGACCCCCACACTTCCGCGGGATATACAGTCTCATCACCGATGACCGTGGGTGATGCATCCGATTTGTGGTCAGCAGTACGCGGACCTTCCTATCTAGGGCATCAAGTTCTGTCTGAGTCCATTTGAGTATGCCGAAAGAATACATCAAAACCGGCATGACCTAACCGTTGAAGGTGCGCACCTTGTTTCCGCCTGACAGAAGACTACTTAGCACCTTATTCAGGCGGCCAAATAAACGCTCCTTCAACGATTGTTTCATGTCAGCAGTATTGATGCCTAATGCTTCCGACATACCCAAATACTTGTAGGTTTCTGTTGAGGAGAGGGATCTAAGGTGTACGGAATCCGAGAGGTGAGTTCCCAAGGATTCCGTAATCTCCCTTCGCTTCAAATGCATGACTGCACATTTGTCCACACCAAATTCCATCCTGATGGCGCTACTGAAAGTTTCAGTTACCTTCAGTAGCTTCATCAGTTGCGAATTGTTGGGGGCAAAGATTTTCAGATCATGCATGTAAAGAAGGTGAGATATGACCTGACCACCTCTCCTCAACCGACAGCCTAGACCTGAACCTTCCAGCAGTGTGCTAAGAGGGTTCAAGGCTAGACAAAACCACAATGGACTCAGACTATCACCCTGAAATATACCACGCTCGATCCTTATCGGTTCGCTGTTCCCCTGCATCTGTCGACATCCTGGATACCGAAGGACCTCCATTGCCCCATACACGACTCAAGGAAGGCGCGTAGAATTGCATTAATCTTGTACAACTCCAGCACCCTCATGAACCATGTATGCAACATGTAGACAGATGCCTTCGGGAGCGGCGAACCCGTTGGCTAATGGCTATATCAATGAGGAGCAGCTCCTTAGTACCACGGGACCCGTTCTTACATCCATTCTGAGAGGGAGACATGATGGAATTACTCTCAATATGTTGGTTAATTGTAGCTCTCAAAATGGATGTAAGAACTTTATAGACCGTTGGCAAGCAAGTGATAGGTCTAGAATTTTTGGGTTCCGCAGTACTACCTGATTTATGGAGCAGGTGGGTAATTCCTGTCATCAGGAACTGGGGCAGCGACCCTGACTCTAAGGCTGATTGAAACTGGGACGCCAAGCGAGCGTGCGATCTTTGGAACCATTTGATCCAGAAGTTGTGCAGTACATCCAGCCCTGGAGAATTCCAGTTAGGTAACGGACGGACTGCACGAGCTACGTCTTGGGGGCTGATGATAATTGTCCCCATTTCTGGTATTGGATCACACGCTTGTTCAACCTCCCGGGTCGAATCGCCTTCAGTGTGACTGCAGACAGGCACCGACCAGATGCTGTGCCAGAACGAACACATGGCGTCATGATGATGATTATTATTATTTATTTATTAATTAAACAAGTTTATTACAAACTTTCATTTAAAAACTATGGCCCACAATACCGTTTTCACGTGATTATCTTAATATGTTTGAATAAGACTTGAGACTTAGGTACTAATAGCACATAAACCTCAGTTCAAATATCTACTTTCCTGAACATAACGCTCAAAACAAACTGCCCTTGTAAAATCAACACAACCCTATGAAATGAAATTTTTATTATGTTTATATATTTTTCCAATGCTTGTTTATCCGTGTGTAGGTATGTACCAATGCCACCTGCACCAAAAACCCTGTGCCAACTGACATATCCCTTCTCCTTCAAGTTCCCTCTCGAAGTTTCTTTCACCCCTATTCCTGAATAGTAAAGAGCTGGGTATACGTATCTACACATATAAATAGGAAACATTGAAACAATTTGCTGCATTGTTTAAGCTTCTCATTGAGATCTTTTGTTAAGCTCGGCTTCGAAGTTTTCAATATCTCGCACAGCGAACTGTGGGTATTTAGAACGAAACGTTTGAATCGGTGCATTCTAGAAAATTCCGTTCGGATAAAACAAATGAGGGGTTAGAAAAAAAAAACATTTTCTTGATAATATAATCTCTACAAGCATGTAAGAAGTGTTTTTTTGCTGGAACTGTAAATTGAATAATTAAATACAGAAAAATGTACTAGTTTTATGCCGTTTATAATTATTTGAACATGAACACATGCACATGTAATTATACATTTAGACGTAACGTTGCGTTTTGACATACGTTTATATTTGGCGGTATGTTGCCATCGCGGTTGGCGCGTACTTTGCGTAATTTGGAGGTCCAATTTGCACACATTCTTCGCAGTAAATCAGGCTGTATTTTGGCAATAATGCGTTGAATGTTGGCTTCCAAGTGCTTAATTGTTTCTGATTCTTCGGCGTAGATATAAGATTTTACATATCCCCAGGGAAAATAATGGCAACACAAACACACACGAACGAGGTTAACAAGTCAATTTCGTGTAATTTATCGTTCGTCACAGTCTCAAAGAGTCAAAGATGATGGTCAGAACTTCAAATTCAACGATGAGCAGTACAGAGATATGATAACTAACTTTTCCCCTCTTTATACCTCAATTGGAAGGCATTAATGTCGATGACATGTATTTTCAACAAGACGGAGCCTCATGCTAAACAGGACGTGTTATAATTAATTTATTTAAAAAACCGGCCGGGGTGCCATATGTCCGAAATCATATTTAAACATAAATGGTATAAAACTATCAGTCAGATAAAGCCAAATTCGTGGTTTTTAAAAACGGCATACCATACATTCGACCGTTGAATTGTTTTTGTAGGATTACGATGATGGTCCTATGGAGAAAGCTATTCAGTATGGCAATCTTTACCACACCCTAAAACTAACCTTATTTCTTTAATAACAGTTGTTGTTTTAAAAGTGGGAGAACTTGAAATTGAAATAAAACACAGCTACATGCTGTATAGGTCCTATAGTGTAAGCAGGAACTATATTGGAGTTTAATTTTCATCAAAATTAATATTAATTAAACGTTATAAACAATGTCAGTGCTAGGGAAGGGCGTCAGAAAGTTCGGTCGACAAGTAGCAACCCTCATTAGGGAATGCCTATCTGACGTTTGTAATCGTCTTGCGCCAAATATAATTGTCACTGAAGCCAAATTACTAATCCGGATTTAATTAAACGCGCATAGTTCCGCGTCCTTCAGTAGAAATTATCGGACAAATTAGATGCTTAATGGTACGGGCTATTTCTTTCCACGCGTACAAACGGGCGTTTTTAATAACCGATGACTTCTAAAAAAGGAGGTGGTTACGTATACGACCAGCATTTTTTTTTCTTTTATTTTTTACATGGTATGTACAACCACTTCTCCGTTATTACTGGTCCCATTTATGTAATTTTTCTTTGTTTATGTGGATGATGTGCTAATAACTTCTAGTTACAATGTAGAATTGATACTTTACAGGAATTTGAATGAGAAACCACAACTAAAAAGGGTATTTTTTTATTATTGTTTTATTAAGTCGTCTAATAAAAGTAATTTTTTTATATACAACGCTCGGCTCAGTGTCGGGAGATGAAAATCAAGTGGACCGAAAAAAAAAATAAGCGCCCGTGTGCGTACGAGCACCAAAAGATATAAAACAGTTCGAACGATACTTTCTTGTTTTCGTTGAAGTTTTAATCATCGCTATTCATTGGAATCCTCCAAATAAAGATTTGTTTTGAATTCTGACAAAACAAACAAAAGTTCCTACTACTTTCGGTGAATTTATTCTCGTTCATTTTGTTTGTGAAGGGAGAAATATGAGAAACGGCGCTCGACATTTTCCCAAGTTCTCAAATTCAAATAAAGGAAATTAGGTACTACAGTGCCCCTAGACGATTGACTATGAATTTCAAGTAGGTTCTTAGGCATCATAATAGTAGTTATATTATTTTGAAGCCTGTTCCTTGATTGTGTGAGTCTGAAGGTTTTGTTTAAATTAATGTTTGTATAATCTAACATTTTAGTAGAATAGTTACGAGTACCTACGCTATGGAAAGTTCTACAGTATTAAATAAACAATTTTAATGCTTGGAGTATCTCTGTATATCATTATGGTAGATCCGGATGTATATACATATAATACTATACTATATTTAAGGAAATATCTTGTTAACTGGTTGACACTTCGCGAGACCAGAGGGCTGGCTATTTCTTTGGGCAAAGAATTAACCTTGCCATTCAACGTGGCACATGGCAATGCTGCCAGTCTTCTGGGCGCGTTTCTGGATGACAGCGATGGGGAAAAGTATTTTGACGCCTAAGCGTCCTGTTGTTATTTAGTTTATGTAAATATTTAGTTTTGGTTTTAATGATAATGTTTGAACCAATAAATAATTTATTGATACACTAATAAAAATATTTACATATTAAAATAATTAAATAGCTTTAAGACCGAATGAATAAAAAAAAACAACAAATTATTTGTTCCCGAAAATTCCAAACCAACAAATTGATTGTAAAAGTAGTCAATTGGATTGTGGTTACCGTGGGTTCACGTTCACTGGCGCGTGTAATTTCGTACAGAAATTCAAGTCCAATTCCATTATTAAGGAAACAAAAATTTCCATTACCTTTTGGTACAGTTTTTGTTTCTGATTTCTTCGTATAACTTCTTCCAGCGCTCGGCGATTTGTAACTCGTTGTATTGTTAAACATTTCACACACAAAAATGTAGCACAGATAAAAAAATATTCACACAGTATTTTGGGCGTGAAAAATCCTTTTAAACTCGTAAGCCGGAACTCGTTTAATTTTTTTTTCCGCGAATAGTTTTAATATGATGACAGCATTCGCGTGTAACACATGTGTCGAAACTGAAATTGGCGGGCGCTGCGCTCGTGGCAGCGTTATTTTTGTTACTCTGCTCCCGCACTGTTTATTTAATTTTAATAAAAATGTTTTCTAACATGATTACTGCACTCGTAAAAGGTGGGCGAGTAACACAACCAGAGTCATTACCGTAAAGATCCAAGATAGAAGAAGATATAAAACGTAACAGGTGTTTATCTTTCAGCTAACGTTGTAAAAGACGGCGATGAGAAAATATGCACTTGTGTGTCAGTAGATAATGTATTAAGAAGTCTGTCGACACTTCCTGGAATATTTCAATCTATGAAACATAAATATTTCGTTTTCACGCTAGCATTTTTGTTTAATAAATCTATCACATTTAACTGTTATGTGCCTAGTGGTCTTTTTCAAGATGAGCGCAACTATACCTACGTAAAAAATATGCGTAAGCTACGAACGTCAGAAAGCCTGATACCTCGATGAGTATTCAACATCAAATTAACCTTATTAATGTTTTCACACACGCGAGAAACTCTGAGCTAGCCAACGTTCGTATTAAAAGTCTCATAAAAAAGAATACGCAATAATTTTCTAGTTACATGTTCATGAATTATGTTTATTTTACGAAATTTGTTTTCTCCCTCGCGTTTTTTCGCACGTGAATTTCAAAGTATAATATTTGGGTACGTATTTTTACCTCTTCATAAAACCGACGGAGAGTTTTCCTGGCTCGCTTCGCATAATGACGTTCATCTGATGTTTAATATGAAGGAGAAATTATTTATGTTGATGTTTTCATCATTGTCGTCTATTTCTATAATTTCAATTCAAATAGTGCATGTAGTTCTGGAATGGCGACCGCGAACCGGAAGACGAAGCGTTGGACGGCCTCCCACTAGGTGGACCGATGACCTGCTGAAGGTTGCGGGGATCAGCTGGATGCGAGTCGCACTAGACCGGTCAATGTGGCGACACTTGGGGGAGGCCTATGTCCAGCAGTGGACGTCTTTCGGCTGAAATGATGAATGATGATTTAATTGTTAACTGGTTGTTTTATTTTTTAAATTCCGTGTGGAAGATTATAAATTAAATTAAGAGTCAAGTTTTTAAAATACGTTGTTAATTTTAGTTTCTAATGACGTATTGCGTCTCGTGTAATTTAGTTACCATTTATACATGAAGTTTATAAGAAAATTTTATATGTGTCCTGTGAAAATGTTGCTAATTGATACCATGATCTGCCTAGACGTCTGGTCTTAAAACTGAACCATCCTTATGACGACCACACGATGCTCATTCTGGACTAATTCCTTCAAACAATAGCTAAGAATGTCACCAAACAAAACGAAATAAAATTCTCTTATCAAACAATTGAAAATCAACTGAAACCTTCGATCAAGTATCACTTTAATAGCATTTAATTAGATTTCATCATTGTTTATTGTTTAAGCCAAAACTTTAACTGAAAGATCCAATTTACTTAAGTAGGTACGTATTATTGGTACCAATTTAATATATTTACCGTTATAAATCATTTGTGAGGCGTACAATAATTATGTATACAATATGCAAACGAACGGATTACCCCAGAAAATATGGCTACGTTTTGTTAAACATCTTGGAGAGAGCTTCCCGAGATTACCTTTATTTATGAAGCTTTTTGTAAGTTTTCGTCTCGTCTAGTAAAAAAATATTTTCTTGTTTTGTTTTGCTGTTTCTTTGTGCTTGAAGAAATCTTCTAATGTAATGCTAATGAGTCCTTAGATAGTATTACAAAGAGGTTTCTTTGTTCTTTATTACTTCATCTGAGAAAGCTTCTTATAAGCACCTTGTTACTTTTAATTGTGCTCTTACTAAAATTTAATTAGTTTTTTAGGCTACTAATTTAATGTACGACTATCGTTTATTCATACAGCTACTTTCTTGAAAAGAGATCTATTTCTAACTTCATTCTACTTTACGGGGAAAATCTGTGAAAGTAATTTGTAAAAAGGTCAACTTCAAAAAGGTCAAAATACAGTTTCAGTCTTATAAAAAGGTAAAGCGTTACCCAGTACTGAGTTGTGGTGTTCAGATACGCTGTTGCAAGGGCTAGGCAGATTTGTGATCAATCAGTGAAAAAACAGATTTTTTATTTTTTTATTTTTTTTATGTGTGTATAATATGTTAAAAATGTCCAAAGGCTTTCAATTTTCATCTACTCCTATGACAAGTTCATGTGATGTAGCTATAAATGTTACAAACCTTAAAATTTTGAAATACTGCGTTATTTTTAAGTGACCACAGGCTGGAACTAACAAAGTTTTCTACGACTAATCGCACAGCTCAAATCGATATAGCAATCAGTTCATAAATTATCTCTTCTATTACCGCTGCATTAAGTGTGAATAATCACTATTATAATGAATGCCTAGCCGTCGATGTGTGTTCACATTTCAGTGGTATATCAAAGGCGACTAGGCTATTAACACTCTGATTTAGCCTATAAATACTAAACATAGGTACCAAGTCAATTAAATTATGTGATGAAACTTCACAAGGCACGCCTATTGATTCCAGATATATGTTATGTTATAGGCAATCTTTCTTAATCCGGTATTCTATAGAATACTTAAGAGTTTTGTAGAATGGCGAAAATGTTTAGTCAAAGTTTGTAATAAATTTTATTACATACTTTGCCTAGGCATTCTATACAATACCGAACGTTCAGTCGGCAATGCGTTAACGTCGTTGGCCGATGGCGTTAGTGATTTCGACATTCGGTTTCGCCGTTTGATGCAACCAAGTTGGATGGAACACTTACTTACTTAGCTGCCGCGGCACCGCTCAAAGCGCTCGCTCGGCTTGCGCGCATTTAGACGTAGTTCAATTCTAACCAAACCCATTTAATTGGCTGGGGTGCCCTAGCTATATTATTGCGACCATTAGTAGTAGCTCACACTAATTTGCCTAATTAGTATTTTTGTGAGCCTTACTCATTTTATTCAAAAGGTATTTATTTATTCTTAATTATATGACTGATGTCCTTAAGACATTTGGGAGGTTTGTGGGGTTTGAGGAGTTCTTTCGTGAGGGGACAATCCTGGCTGCAGGATCAAGTCATATCTGTCATAAAAATGTATTGTCACCCGAACCAAAAGTGTGTGCATAATTTTAGCTAAATCGGTCGGGGTTCAATCCAGTTGCAAGATTTGACCAATACATACTAACTAACCAACCAATCAACTAACTAAATAACTAACAAAGCAAAAAAGTATGTAAATAAAAGCTATAAACAAGAATTTTCCATGCGACGAGTGTTTCGCCCAGCGTTTGCCTATAAAGTGGAAATTTAATAAATGCCTTATTGCTCTCGTGGGTTCAAGCGCGGTTGACAATAGGAATGTTGGTATTGATATACTGGATTCGAACTTATTGTTACTAAAACATTAATTTTGAAATAGTCTGTAGTTGAAATAAATGGAAGTATCAGGAATGATTTAAAATAAAATGAGTAGTAGTGGCTCTGTATGGTATCGGACGTAAAGAATAGCACTATCCTCCCGTGGGTGTCGTAAGAGGCAGCATGAATGGGCAGCAGCGTTCTCTGTGCTTTTGTAACAAACGTACTACGATCGGCAACCCGCTTGCCAAGCGTGGCGATTTTGGCAAAAGCCCCCAAAATGCCATTGGGGGAGGCCTATGTCCAGCAGTAGACGTTTTTTGGGCTGAAATGATGAGTAGTAGTGGTAAGGTAAATGATAGCGTGACAGTTGACAGAGGAGAATGGAAGAAAATAACGTGTTTCGCCGACCGCAAGTACCATGGGACAAGGACAGGAAGATGATGACGATGATTATAAATTTCTCGGGTTATCAGAGTTAGTCCGTATTTTATAAAGTGATGTGAAATGACGGCACGGTTGGTGCCATGGCTAAGCGAATGACTGCTGCGCTGCGTGTCGCAGGTTCGATCCTCGCTCGGAACAAATATTTGTAAGGCCTACAGATAGTTGTTCCGGGTCTGGCTATTTGTGTATGTGAGTTTAAATGTTTGTAAACGCACCCACGATACAGGAGAAATTCCTAGTGAGGGCAAGCGATTTAAAAAAAAGAGAATAAAATGATGAATATACCATCACCCCCACCTCCAACACGTTTACAAAGATTCGTCGTTATTAAAAAAAAACCCTGTAAAGAAGCTTGCAATTTTTCAAAACATCTCAACAGATCCATTTAATTATCTTTCAAAAAACAACAAACTACGTAGTTTCTAAGTAAAAACAAACTGTTATCCTATATCCACTTAATGAAATATCTGACTTGATCCCGTAATGAAAGAAAAACAAGGATAGCATTGGATGCTTATCTACCCGACTTGTTAGAGTTAAGTGGTAAAAGGATTACTTCTACGGTATAACTGTTATGTTTTGTGAACGGAACTGAAAGTCTGGGAGCATCGGTTTAGAAAAAAAAACTAATAAAGAGAATAGTCACAAATTTAATTTGAATGTAGTGTGTCATTTTTGTTCTGTATGGTGTCGGACGTAAAGAATAGCACCATCCCATATCTTCCCGTGGGTGTCGTAAGAGGCGACTAAGGAACTTGGCAGAGAATGGGCAGCAGCGTTCTCTATGCTTTTGTAACAACCGTACTGCGATCGCCAACCCGCCTGCCAAGCGTGGCGATTATGGCAAAACCCCCCCAAAATGGCAATGTGGCGACACTTGGGGGAGGCCTATGTCCAGCAGTGTATGTCTTTTGGGCTGAAATGATGATGTGTCATTTTTGTTCCGTCCTGTTTGTGTTTTTTTTTCCCAGGTTATTTACATTTTTTTTCATGTTATGAAGTTTATGACGCTGTTAAACCAAAGGTTTGAATTCTTTTTTGATAAATTGGCCTTCGACAGATTTATTTGTTTATGCGCTATCCGAAAAGTATCATTTCAATGCTCGAAGTGACAAAGATTTGTCACAATTATAAATTTTTGGTCTAGAGGGGGAGAATTCCCAAATAAAACAAAAAGAAACGATTACTCCGAAACAACCCAGATTGGACCCCTAGTTATCGGTCAAATTTGTTGCAAATGAGCTCTAGTATCACCAATTTCTAGGATTGCACTCTTTTACCAATCACCCTGTGTTCTTTATGCTTCCTACAATTTATTTAATTTAAAATAAATGATTTCTTTTTTCGTTTTCTTATGACAGCGATGTGAAGGAGTACGGAGACGCTTTAGCGTCCTGTTGTTTTTTTTTAGTTAGTTTATTTTCTTTACTTAATTTTAGTTTTATTATTCTATATTTTAATTTGTGATGTCACTATTATTATTAAAATATTATTCATAACTTTTAATATATTTATGAATACACCTTAATTTCAATAAAAGCCAGTAATAGTTTACATCGTTCATGTAGCGAACGTTCGGTGCACTCTAAACTCGATATTGCGTTCTTGGCACCAATTTAATTTTATAGCCTACTAGAAATATCGATTGATTTTATTATAAATCAAGCTACGATTTATTGCAGAATATATGAACAAACCTATCTATTTTATATTCACGTAACCTTGGCGACAATATGGTTTTTTTTTTTTTTTGGGAATTGCATCTCGCAGTTCAACCTAGGAGGTTGTCGTCTGCTTAACCGGACTATCCTGTGGATGCCTTAAGAGTAAGGCCTCCAGCCAGGGCATAAAACTTACAAACTAAGCGACTACACGCTAAGGGTACCCCCTGTGGGGTACGAGCCTCGGCTTAGGGCGTCGCTGGGGGAGGACTGCATGGGGACAGGCTGGATCTGAATGATATCATTATTAAGGGGCTGATTTAAAACTACTGGCACAGCATCGCGGGCTGGCTCGAGCGAGGGTCGGGGAGGGCATGGACCGGGACGTCGCGACGGACCTCGACGGCGAGGTCGGAAAGACGGCGGTTTGTGTCTGAACTTTTTAATAGTGCTAGTCTCTTTGCTACTCTCCTGGAGGAGGGTGATAGCATCATCGGGAGTGACGAGGGTATGCCGAGGACGGCGTACTGTACTAATGCGCGAGGGTTCGTAACGGGCGGCCGCTGCGATCAGGGGATTACGGTGTTTAATGGCGTTATCGAAGAAACGCTTCGAAAGACGTTTCATAAACTGAAGGACGGTGGGCATTCTAAGGTCTACGTGTAGACGGTCATTACGGACATAAAAAGGGGCTCCCGTGACTCTACGTAAGAACCGGTTCTGCAAGGTTTGCATCCTATGGATGTACTTAGGCTTGGTGTGAGCGTACACGACGCAAGCGTACGTCATAATGGGGCGGATCACCGCGGTGTAAAGGCGCAACTTGCACTTGAGTGACAACTTGCTTTTTGTCGAAATCATGAAATGAAGCCTACCCATAGCAAAGGCAGCTCGGTCGCGAGCTGCTTTGATGTGCGCCGCAAAAGACAGGTGGTTGTCAAGTAAGACTCCTAAGTACTTGGCTTGCTTCTCCCAAGGGATAGGCTTACCGTACATAGTGATCGGGCTGAGCGCGGGTGGCTTATTTTTACGCGGTTTAGAGAAAAGAACTGCCTGGCTCTTGTCGGGGTTCACCTCGATTCTCCATTTCCGGAACCAAGCGCCTAAGACGTTGGCTGAGGTTTGGAGGGTGCTGTAAATAGCGTCGTGACTACGGCCAGTGTAATAGATGGCCGTGTCGTCCGCGAACAGGGCTAACTGTGCCTTCTTGCTCTTGGGGATGTCACTGGTGAACAGAGTAAAGATAAGGGGAGAGAGCGGGGAGCCCTGAGGGACTCCGGCTCTAATGGGGTGAGGGGAAGACAGTGCCTTCCCGATGCGATAGCGGAAGGTGCGATCCGACAAAAAGTCTCGTAAGATGAGCACAAGACGGTCTGGCACTCCCAGTTTGTACAGCTTATATAATAAGCCGTTGTGCCAGACTTTGTCGAATGCCTTTGCTATGTCGAAAAACAACACACCCGTCATCGCTCCACGCTGGAAGCCAGCGCTCAAGTGTTCTACGATGCGGTGGGCCTGTTGAATGCATGAGTGTCCGGTCCTGAAGCCGAACTGTTCGTTGGGGATGAGACTCTTAGCCTCGGCGAAGTCTTTGAGTCGCTTATACATAAGTCTCTCGTAGATTTTTCCGAGTGCATTCAGGAGACTGATAGGTCTGTAGCTCGAAGGATCAGACTTGGGTTTGCCTGGCTTGGCGAAACCGATGACCGTGGCCTCTTTCCATATTTGGGGAAACGCGTTGTTGCTCAGGGCGCCATTGAAGATGGCCGCCATTAACACGACGAGCTGAGCGGGGAGGAGTTTGAACACCCTATTGGTGATCCCGTCGGAGCCGGGTGCTTTCCGCGGTTGAAGTTTGTTAATGATGTCTTGCACTTCGTCAGCTGTGACCGGAGGCAGAGGATCATCAGGGTCTTCTTCGGGGGGCAGGGCGGTTCTACGTTCGACGAATGCGTTCACCTCCTCGAGATGTCGCTTGTCTATTGGTTGAGAGCTGGGGGAGCACTGGGACTCCAGGCTGTCGGCTAGGCATTCGGCCTTCTCAGAGTCGTCGAATGCGACGCTCTTATCGGGTCGGGTTAGGGGAGGCATCGAAGCCTCTTCGGTGGAGCGCAACTTGCGTTGCAGCTGCCAGAAGGCTAGGTGGGTAGGCTCGAGTTCGCTTAGCGTTTTGTCCCATTGATTATTACGAAGCTCACTGGTGCGATCCTTTACAGCACGCTGTAAATTACGCATGTGGGCTTTGTTTGCCTCGCAGGGAAAGCTGCTGTAGGCACGGATGGCCGCGTTCTTTTCGGTTATCAGTTCACGTACGTCAGCGGGTAGTATCCAGCGTTGATCGCTCATTGCTGGGACTTCCCGTGAGCAGTCCTTCAGTACGGATTGCACGTGTTCTGTAAACGAGTTGATGGCGGCCGTCGTGTCAGCGACTGAGACTATGTGGTCGGGGATGGCCTCCAGGTGAGGCGACGTGGTGGATTTCAGCTTTTCGCTGACTTTCCTCCAGTCGGTTATCACTTGGGTCGGCGGGGGCTGGCTGGGGTCAGAAGGACCCGAGCGGGGAACTAAGTGCATGAGCACTGGTCGATGGTCTGAGTTAAGCTCATGTAAAGTCTCGATAGAATGCAACTTAAGGTTGACATTCTTGAGTAGCGCTATGTCGAGAACGTCCGGACGTTGGTCGGGGTCGTGGGGATAGTGGGTGTGCTCCATAGGAGCGATGGGGTCGAAGTTGAGGGACTCGCCCAGGTTATACACGTGACGTCCTCTGGCAGAGGTCGTCGTGCTGTTCCAGGCGGGGTGTTTGGCGTTGAGGTCGCCCGCTATGATAACGGAGTCGCTCAAGCCGAAGAGGACGGCAAGGTCTTTGGTGAACAGAGTGTGCTCCTCGGACGTGCCGCCGGGAGGGATGTACGCAGACGCGATAGTGATCGGTTGATGGCCGGTCATGCCTAGTCGACACACTGAGGTCTCGAGTAGAGACTCCATGGGAGGGGGATCTAAAGGGATGCAGTGCAGTTCTTTTCTATAATAGATTAGAGTACCGCCCTTGTGGCAGCGTGACCGATCGTTGCGAACTATGCGATAGTTGGCAATTCTCGGATCGCGGTGACTGGGCTTGAGGAAGGTCTCCTGTACGAGGAGGATATCAATTTGATGGTCGCGGAGGAAGGTGGCGATCTCATCACGCTGGCCTCTAATGCCATTGGCATTAAAGTACCCTAATTTTAGGGATCGGGGTTTGGTGCACGTTAATCTTGTATTATCCATTGGAGTTAGTCGAGATTAAGGTTGCGGAGGAGGTCGCCTAACTTTAGTAGGGACTTGAGGATAATTTTAAGTTTATCGCCACCAGTGTTAGCCGCCCTGAGATCAGCCGCCATGCGGTCTGCTTCGGGGGTGACTAACTCTGCTAACGATTCTAAAATTACGTTGTGAGAGGGGTCCACGGCCGCGGGGCCGGGTGGCGTGGGACGAGCGGGCGCCGGTGCGCTCGCTTGGGCCGCGGGAGTGAGGACAGGGGCATCTAATAGCCCGGGGATGGGGCTGGACTTTGCTTTACTGAGAGCCGGGAAGGCTTTCTGGTGGTTCAGCGTGGTCCAGGGAGAGGGCCTCTGAGGGCTGAGTCTCTCCGGCATCTGGGCAGAAGGTAGCCTCACCGATGGGCTTTCTCTTTGTTGGCGGGCGCTTGCACGCTTCACCAGGTTAGAGGAGGAGCCTTTGGGGGCTTTTGAGCAGCCGCGGTAGTTGGCCGTGTGGCCCGACTGGCCGCAAAGCACACAGCTCGGTGGCTCCGTGCAAAGCGACTTGTCTTTGGGACGGGGGCAGTCTGCCGTGCCATGGTCGCCTAGACACTTTACGCATCTGTGCGGCGCATGGCAGTTGGCTTGGCTGTGACCGTACATCTGGCAGCGGTGGCACTGTCCGACTACGCTTGAGCGGTAGGGCTTCTCTATTGAGATGCCTGTCAGGGAGCAAACCGACTTCACTTTGAAGATCGGGTGGTGACCTTCTACTGGGTCACAGATGACCAGTACCATATCGTAATGGTCTCCACCTCTCGCCTTATGAAGGCGGTGGACGGCTGCGACCGGGATGTCCTGGCCTAGGAGGTCATTGAGGATGTCCTCCGTGGGGATTTCCTTCGGGATCCGCCTGATCACCACGCGGGTGGGCTTCTCCTCTGGAAGAGAGTAGGTATGGAAGGCTATGCGCCTACCGATCAATTGACGGGTTAGTTCCCTGAAGTCGGTGGTCGTAGGGACCACCACTTTGATACCCTGTTGGGTGCTTTTCGCGCTAGTGTATTGAATACGGCGCTCATTGCACATTTTGGACACGTCTGTCCATTTCCCTTTGTCCTGAATGAACAACGGGGGAGGGGGCTTCAGCTTCTTTGACGAAGCGGCTGAAGGGTTAGCCTTAGGGCTTGTTGGCCTGCTGGTATGAGCAGCGGCGGACTTTGGTGCGGGGACCGGGGAGGTGAGACGGGACGCCTCGGGAGAGGGGGCAGAAGGGAGCGCGACGATCTTTTTGGCCATGGCGGCCTGGGATTTTTTGCCCTTCTTCCTCTTGCCCTTTCCGACGACTTGATAGTCGTCTTCAGAGGATGAGGAGGTAGAGCACGCGTCTAAAATTGACTCTGAGTCGGAGATTGGCTCAGTTGTGTCCATGTTCTCGGAAACGGGAACAATGGACGCAGGTTCGGACTGATCCTTTGTTTGCGAAACAAAAGGTTTCGAAACAATGGGTCTCGGTTTAGCCGGAATCGCGGCGGCGACGACTGACGGTAAGCCTTTGTCCATGTTCTCGGAAACGGGAACAATGGACGCAGGTGCGGGCTGGACCTTTGTTTGCGAAACAATGGGTTTCACAAGAATGGGTCTTGGAGTAGCCCTAATCGCGGCGGCGACGGCTGGCGGTAAGCCTCTGTCGGCAGGTGGCGGCGACAAAGGGCTCTCGAGCGCGTCACTGAAGTCAGTGACGGCATTACTGGATTGCTGCAAGGCAGCGATATCGGACCCATATTTCTTTAGAAAATCTTTGTCTTTCAGGACAACGCGTTTGAAAAACGCAACAAGGCGTTCATCATCCGCGTCAAGGGCCATGCTATCTGCTAAGAGTTAGCAGACATTTGAGTGAAGCTCAGCGCGCCTAACAACCTAATTCCTTGCACAATTATGTAGGGAATTAACTGGGTCCAGCGACTCACCCACTTCAACCTTCCCGCAGCCACAGTCCGAGGGTCCGGGCTTGGTAGCAACTCCAACTCCAGTCCAGGGAACTTTGCTTTCAGGAACTTGTTGAAACGGGAAACACTAGCACAGTAAATCGGCGGCGCACACGTTCGCGACGGAGCCCAATTGTTTCACTTAGACCCTGAAGGGGTTAAGCGGGCGGATTGGGTCACCACCCTCTCTTGGTTTCGTTGTCACCGTTAGGTTTCCCACCAAGAACCTCGAAACTGAGGACTTTTCCCTGATGGGGCAAAGGAAGTTAAATCGGAATAATATCCGAAGCAAAATGAGCAAGTGCTGTCTTAATAAAAAGACAACAATTGTTCGGGGGTGTAGTCAAGAGACTACTGATGACGTCACGACACTGGGAAGCGACGAACCGATGACACACACTGATAGCGAGCGGGAATGCGAGCAGGTAGCGGCACGTCCGTACGCGGCGGCGGTCAGGCGGAGAGTGTGCGACAATATGGCACGGTAACATGAAATAAATAATTTGCGTACGCCATTGTAGATAACATTAATGGAAAATTCAAGCTCTCCTATAATTTTATTAATGTTTTCGAACAAGAGATTCTGAGCAAGTACTTACATATCGTTCTATATAATAGGAGCTTGAGATTGTCTAAGAAAATTAACGCCAAAATTAGTTTTCTAACAAACCTTTATTTTAATAAACATAAAGCTAATTATAAGTACGCGCTTCAGCAAATACATTTAACATAAGTTATGTAAATAATAAATACACGAGGAGTAAATATTATTATTTAATGTATTCAAAGCGCTATTCCCAAACGATTCTAGATTCAACATAATATTCAATCATGTTTGCTTATAAAATGAGTTTTGTGTTTTATCTGTAAAATATTCTCCACTTTATTCTTCTTCTTCGTATCGCTGGTACGACATTATATTTTACTTCTCCACTTCCACGGTGTTGTCAGTGGCAGCGCAGAGATCTCTTTGGACTGCATTTTTGGTGCTCAGCGGACAGGCTAGGATATACACCCCGCTGCTTTTCCGTCGAGTTAGCCCCACTTTACGAGATTTTAGTTGCATCTTTCTAGTTGAATCCGCAGACTGTTCAGGGACTTCCGAGTAGTACCCAAGATGTCCTGACTAATTCGAGAGAAAAACGAGTATGAAGTAGGTACTTCATACTAGTTTTTCTCCTCCAACTGAACCGACTTAACTCCATGTCTACCCAAATCAAAGCCAAGAACATTTTACTTCACTTTTACGACAAGGAAACTATAACAGTTGTACATTTTCTCTGTTTCCGTGTATCGGTAATTGTAAAGATTGGTTAAAAGCTAACAATATTTTTTTTATTACTAAATATGCTTGCGTTTGGCCGCAACTCGCCTGATGTGAAGCGATTTTGCGACCGAGGCTGTAGTACGCTTACCTAGAAGAAACCGATTCACTCGAACTTTGAAGAGATCCAAGATACTAATTATCAGGGAACAGAGAAGCCGGCAGTGTATTCCACAATGTTTCTAACAATGGTATAATCGTATATCATACTTGTGTGATAGACGACGTGTTTTAGCACGTCTTTTTGAAAACCAGTATCACAACTTGAGAAAGAGTGTGAACTTTCAGGCGTAGTATATTATAATATTAGTATACTTATCTGAGGATCCTCACACAATACGCTGCCATGCCCATGCCATAACCGGCCGCTATCTTCAACGAAATTGGTCGGAAGCCCGGTGCGACCAAACTTACTTCCTGGTCAGAGCATACGCGGCCAAAAGTCGGAGTCGAGGTCGTGTAGTGTGTGAGGTCCCTTCAATAAATTAAAATAAAAAAACACATTATTTTTCCTTAATATGAAAAAGATATTTTATAAAAATTCTTAAGATTAATTAAGAATCTTACTTTGGGTAAAAACCTCCTCTATTTGTTGCCACTTCTTTCTGTCTCCTGCTATAGAAAGCTATTTGCGTGTTTTTGAGGTCCCTTAATATGCCAAAACTCAACACCAAAAGTGTGTCTTACATACGAAAAGCTCATCAAAACCAAGACTAACACCAAATTACACTTCTCCCGTAACTATTATTACTTTTAAACAACTCATGTGTTACAGCTAATAAAATTACGTGCATCAATTCTTGAATGGAAGGGGCAAACTTTGCAAAATTGCTGATAGTTTGGTTACACCGGTGGAGTTGTAAATTTACTCTGGCACAGTCGGCACAGTAATGAACTCTGTATGTGGCGAAGTTCTTGTCTTACCGATAGTTTCTTTACATATTGATTATTTGCCACTTACATAATGCTTGAGTAGTGTATGGTGTTATAATTTTGGTGTTTTATTTTTCTGTGCACATGTAAGCGTTCTCCTTTGGTCATTGTACTGACGTGACTTTGACGCAGAGCTGTAAATGATCATAATGCTAGTTTTATGTGATAAGAGGTTACTTTTTATCGACATACTTATGCCTGCTTACACCCACACTAAGTGATATGCGACACCACCAAATGAACACCCAAGTATCGTTGAACTATTGTGCTGATCCGAGCTTTGACAAAGTTAGATTAGGTTTAGTAAGGTTAGCTGGGCTAAGGAGTCGCCAAGGCGACCTGATGCCGCCGTAGGAGGTGCTAGCGGGTGATAGATCGGGGAGTCTATCGCTGTCGCATTACATGGCCCTCGCGAGTGGTGGCGATGTCTCAGGTGAGCCCGTACATCGCCAAAGGAGTTGGTGCCCGGAGGCGGGCTGCGCTGGATGGGTCGCGAACATTATGAGTAGCAGTTCTCGTACTCCATCCTCCAAGGCGACAGTAGTCTCACAGTGGTGTTTTTTAGCGGGTGCGAGCCCTACATAACCAAACTGTCTCCCCGGAAGGCGCGGTATGCGTTAGGCATTTTTAACCACTTAATAAAAAAAAAGGTTAGCCGGGCTGTTTCCACACTTAGCCTCTTTATTGGGCCATTGTACGTCTGAAAATCCTCATGTTACTCCCACCATCCCAGGTCCTCCCAGAAAGGTAGCAGCCTTTTCAGGCTGCTGCAGGCTTCCAGGAGCGATGCCGGCGATTGAAGAGTACCCGTTGATCTGCCACGCTTCTGATCTTCATGAGCACATGCTTTGACAATCCAACATTGCGCTTTTATTTAGGTTAGATATCACTTAGCTTTACTGAAAAATAATCTAACATTAAAGTCTTGTTTAACCCACAAATAATTTTCAGTTTGAGTGTAACGTGTGTGAAATTGTAACAAATTACCTCAAAAATATTAACCAAAACAAAAATCCCAGTGTCATGTGTACCCTCAAGTATATTAACACATTTTCGCCGCTTGCTTGGCTTATTCCCAGAGCTGTGCCCCATCCTCGTCTCGTTAGCAGTAGCCGTAAACGACATGTGTGGCCAACACTGCTGTTCATTTGGTAAACCAATGCTAATATTAATCTAGACTTCAATTACTTAACCCAACCAAGTCTGCTGGTCCTGTTTATTTCCTTACAAAGAAATATATTCAGTTTTTAAAACACAAAGTACAATAAAATATATTTTAACTTTCGTGTTTTTCTACATCCTAGGGGGAGGCAGAATAGAGGAGAAAAGGGGGGAGGGCATAATACATAATCCATTATTGGCACACAAGCACAGGTTTCCTATACAGTGTAGGTCTAGTGACGGTTAGTAGATATCACCTCATCATCATCACCTGCCTAGGTTCTTCCCAACTAGGTTAGGTTAGGTTGAGCGACTGCCTAGCCTATCTGACCTCCACAACCCAGTTAGTACTGGATAATACGGAATCCCTTGGTATGACTGGTTGTCACACTTTCAGGACCTGCACCTTTCACCTCAGGCCTCGACTGCATTCAACTCGTGCGCCTATATTACCTATTATAGGTCCAATATACCTGCATATTTCTTAGACACATAGGTCTCTATATGATGCACATTGACCTATAGCTTCAATTCCACAGACTCAGCATTTCCCATCCCAAAAACACGTGTTTCAATGGACTTGTATGATTTTAACTCGCACGCTTCGCCGTAACCCTTTAACCAGCCTGAACTCCCAATGGAAACATTTGATAGCGGCAATGAGCAAAACATAGCTATTACTTGAATCGTTAAAGAATTTCCCTGAAGGATATTACTGCGGGTAATATTGTGCAGTGGAAACTTTTGTTTTTTATAGGCAGGTTGCTTATAGGATAAGGCTTATTCATTGATTTTACTAAAAAAGGGTCCAATAAGTAGTAGCATTTTTAAAATTTATTATTCTTTATATGATTTCCAAAATGTTTTGCATATAAATAACAGATTGATTATTTACACACAACGCAAATCTCTGGGGGTTTAGTAATAGTAACTGATTTTAGAATAACACGCTTGGTTACAACCTATGATTAATAATACTTATGCTTTAAAGTAAACGCTCCTGACGCAGTTGTTAACATAACCACTTACTGTATTTTGATAAAACGACTACTGATAGGAAAAATGAAAGATATTTTTTCGAGGTCATCAAAGACTAAGGTAATAATCGACCATACCGCTGCGGATTTAATTCTGAATTTGATGACACAACTTTGATTGCAGCGGCAGTACCATTCTTCATACGAAAAAAAATGTCTTTTTGTTCTTTGTGTAGTGACAGGCAGTTATTGTACTACTGGTTAGCGATCTGTGGTTGTCGCTCGACCGCAGGAGCGAGTACCAGGGAAACCAGCAATATTACTGGGATCTGTCAAAGTGGTTACGAAGTGTGGTCTGCGACTGCCTTCGGAATTGTTTTTTGTGACTTAAAAATTGGTTGAATTAAAATAGTTCCTATTCCCAACGAGATAATGATTTAGTTTTGGTCTATAGGTACCACATCCTTCAATATGACCACACCTTTCTAATACATGGTGCATTTTGAAGACAGAATTATTAAAGCACCTACTTTATAGGTTAACAAAGATGAGGTCACAGGTCAACATAATGTACTTGTTCTTAGCGTGTCGATAATAATTCAAATTGAGTCAGCTCAAAATTTGGCGACGAATTTGGCACTTTCAGTAGCGTCCATCAGCTTCTATGTTGTGCAAACAACAGGACGGACTAGACACGATATCAAGTTTCCGATCGTTTGTGGAGCAACACCTCATTTACACTCCAGGGCAAACCCATATATGAATCTCTCCACCTGAACAGGTTTTTGCTTCGGCCAAAATATGACCAGAGTCTAAAGTCTCCTTCTTCGACTTCTTTAAAGTCTTCCAAGTCAGCTATGGCAACTCGTGTCCCGATACTATACTCCTAGTTCCACATAAGTTACTGATTACCCTAATGATGGAGCCAATTTTGCAGCAGCCATGCAGGCCCCGCATTACTGCAATCCCTGCTAAATGCAAATGCTACAAAGTTGTGCCACCTGAAACTTAGACTAGATCTGTTTCCGAACGTGCACAGATGTAGGTCGCTATAGTTCTGCGCTCAAGTGATTTCAATAATCTGTGCTGCAGATCCTGTAGTATATTTAAATGTTTTGTGTTGTTGGCTCTGCTTTGCTTTCAGACAGAAAATGAATCTAGTAAAACTTTATAGCGGCTATATAAGCGGCTAGCACCGAAGTCGCGTTTTTTACTGTTCTTGTTCTACCTGTACTTTTTTTTTACATCTAGACTGTGTCTGTGACTGTATGTGTTCTGTGATAATTAATATTATTTGTGCATCGTCTATTTGATTAAATCCGTTACCTGTCCCACTACCCGCTACCCACTACATACATTTTTTCCTGACGCGAAAAGTCATAGCCACGAAGTTAATCCCGTATTTAGGGGTCCTGCTGTTTTTATGTACTTAAAATTGTTCTGGTAAAGCACCTAGCTTTACCATGCATAAGCAAAAAAATATATAATTTCCTTAGAGTTTTGGCCCGTCAATTTGCAGCTTTTTGTGTATACACCCAGCTGATTCGTGAAAAGACCATATTACTTAAAAACTCAACAAAAGCGACCAAAACAAAATTCGATCCACGACTACGCAACTTATGAAAAATGACAAGCATCTTGTAACTTATTTCTTTTTCTCATAACGTCCGAAATATCTTTTTACAAATAAAATTCAAAAGAATCCTATTTTTAGTATTTTGTACTAAAATTTAATGAAACCCTTATCGAATCGAAGTGTCAGTCTGTCTGTCCTAATGCCAAAACGCTATGTATCGTTACAGTTGGGGTTGTGCCAAATATAGTCTTAAAGAACACCAAATGTTGAATGTATCGCAAGCAATTTTGGGTACTGGCTTTAGTCTAGTTTTTCCACCCGCGTATGTGAAATAAAATAAAGGTTCTTTTTTTTCTCAAGATATGATACTGATATGTAAATAAATTACTGAATTGCTATGTCTGCCCGCAGAATTTTAAGAAAACCTAAAAAAGCAGCTAATATACAAGAATAGAGCTGCTTTTAAAAATTGCAAATGCAAAAATATTCATCTCTAGTCCTTTCAAATTATGGCAGCATTATAGCAGAGATGAAACGAGTGAATTTCAACATATTTCAAAATGGGGCATAAATTGTGAAAATTGACAACACACTCAGTTTTTGAAGACTTCGATTCCCATAAAAACTTTCCGATATCCAAACAAAAGCTCCAGAAACATAAACAACGTATTCCCCACACGATAAACATAAAAACAATTACCACCCATAGACATACTAACTTTTAACTTGAAACGTTGCCCACGTATTAATGCAGTCATATAATTTTTGCTGGCAATAAAAAATATCGCTCATAAAACTCGCGAAATGACGAAAAAATGCGTAGGTACATTATAGAGATAAGCGCAAGCGGTTATTTATAGTGGGTGAGCAGAGGTAGGGGTGCGAAAGAGGTCAGCACAGTCGGACGACCATCATTTTTCATTTCATTAGCCGCGGGAGGTGTCGTCCTATGCTGTCCTGGATGGGCATCGAGCCTCATTAACGGCATACGGGCCTTCCTCCCACCTATCTCCTTTGTGAATATTTATAGGGTGATGAAGTGTTTAAAACTGTCGATTTTACGCAACGATGGGCATTTTGCGAGGTACCCGTTATGTTAACCCCCTGGTAATCATTGAATTTTGTTGTCTATGTTTAGATTTTGTGATTGTGTTAAATCTTTAAAAGTAAAAAGAGGTTGCCAGTTACTGTAGCAAGTATAACGCTGACATAACTTATGACGAGCCTTTAAAATGTTTTCACATTCCTCATCCTATTTAGATAATACTGTGAGCTGAGTAGGCAGTTCTCTAACTTCTTAAAACTCAGTCTAACCGAATTGGGTTGAAAGGAGTGACCTATTTATCTTCAAAGAAAACATAAGCCACGAGGCATTCATAACCTACTTTAAATAATTGTAATCTCCTTGACATCTATTTAGGAATTGGCACATAGTCTAAAATAATTAGCATTTACGTCTAAACGTTGAAAAGCATGTCAACATAGTTATTTTTATGATGCATTAAAACTGCACACAGCTGCAACGTCATATGACGTCAGATGACTAGTAATGGAGAAGTATGGAAGCAGAAGACATGCTGCGTCGACCCCCAAATAAATTGGGATAAGAGCAGGAGAATGATGATGATGATAACAGTTTCACAATTGCCAAAAAATGCGCACTTAATTGCTTACGTTAGTACTTATAAAGAACTAGCTGCTGCCCGCAACTTCGTTCGCGTAGAATTTTTTATTTGTTTTCCAGAGAAAGCGTCGGCGATCTCTCGCGTCCGGCCCTGGTTCAATCCATGGTCCGGAGTGAGAGGTAATGGAAAGCTGTCGCCTCCTTCTGCGAAGCAGTCGTGCTAGCGAAGGAGGTGGCGGAACGTGAGAGGGAGAGAACCTAACGTCCCAGCCGCCGCGGGAGACCCCCGGGCGTCGGGGGCTGACCAGTGGTCCCCACGTCCTCAAGTGGCCACCGTAGGCGCGGGCCTGTGGACGGTGAGTTATGGGCTAGCTTACCGTCCGTCCGTCTGATGACGACAGGCCGTGCCGACGGCACGTTCGTGTTCCACGCGCGCCTCAATGAGATGTCAGCAAATTGGAAGGGGTCCGAGAGGGCCGATGCCTGCCAGGGCTGCGGGACTTTTTGAAAGAGATACCGTGGCCCTGGAACACAAAGGGCTAAGAAGGAACATGGATGGGTTTTAGTCAGTACAAGTCTGACACTCCCTTCCACTCCGCCGACCTTTCAACTTCAACCCTACGTAGAACAATTTCAATGAAAACGCAAGCTACTGTTCACACAGGCGCGACGCGACGCGTTTCTTATTTTGACTATCACGCGGCACGCTGACACACTCCGCGTCAAGAAACAAAAGATTCGTAGAACATTTTGTATGCAGCCGAACCTGTCGCGTTCTGTCGCGTGGCGCCACGCGGCAACGCGCCGCGGCAAAAACTCGCTGACCGACTGGAAATTTCAAAATTTGTTTTGTGTATAATTAAAATTGAAAATCGTTTTTTTATTTGTATAGATATTGATTCATTTTGGCATAAAACTGATTATCCAAATAGATTTTAAGTCCATAGTACCACCCAATTTTAAGATATCGTCTGCAACCTATTAGCATGGCCTTTATTGGCCAAATTAGATAATATAATAATATACTCAATCACTCGTTAGGTAGATGGATCAAGGGCTTGAATCAATAAGCGGTACTCCTGGACTAGTGTTCAAGAGTACCGCTCCCAATCCCGCTCCTAATCTATCACTTTTCGATACTTTAGGATCGAGTAACCGATTCGATGCCACGCCACGCCGCGTCGCGCCTGTGTGCGAGGCTTCGCGACTCTGCAACACCGCTGTACCGTGACGCGCTGTTGCGTCGCACCGCGTCGCGACTGTTTGCGGGAGCCTTAATGAAGCGACTTATTCGTTGAAACCTATGTTCAGCAACAATTTTACACAACATTGTTTCCCGGAACATCCAGTAAAGTTATAAAAAAACATGCAACATGTTTCCGTTACATAATGCTGCGCAACTTTGTTACCCAATAAATAAGTACTGCTCAACATTGTAACAATAGTTTAATAGTCATTACTACAAACATTCCATTTTGTAGCATATCATTCTATTGAGGCGTTTCATTTTAAAATAGAATTTATGGAACACGTCCTTATAGCTTGTAACATAGATAGGTAGATAAATTGATTATGAAAGATATTCCTACAAAATTCATGAATCCTTTAATGTTAGACCAAAATAGAACGTACAACTTTATTCATATCTTCTTTGAGTTACAATTTTCTATTATAATTTTTAATGTATACCTTAAATAAAAATATTTCGAATACATAATATTCAAAATACCTATTCCATTTACGTACACGAATCCCATCGATTCTCCTATAATCTCACAACGAAATTAGAAGCGAATATTGTATGTAATAAAAGCTGTCAGACTGCTTGAGTAACGCTCAATCTCGATCCATCTAATATTCGACGTTTACTAATACACGGGAGCTTAAAAGATAGAGTGTTCGTAGGTGAACGAATAAATAAAAATTGTTTTGTAAAGAAACATGGAAGGGAAGCACGTGTAAATAAACGCATAAGTAAATTGATCTAAGTGGTTAAGGAACACTTGACACGCTCGATCTGTCAGGGTTGACCATTTAACCACGGTTCTACTTTCGTGGTCTACTAAGGTGCGTTCAGAGGTCGTACCGTATATTCGAATGATTTTAAATTCGAATACATAGCACAGATTTGAACATTTTATTACAATAACCATATAAGTATTCTTATTCATTATTGCACACAAATTTAAAAATATACCTACACACAAATTGCAATATACAGCTTATGTACAACGGCGAGCTGAACCCAAAATTGGGTTTTCTTACAGCAAACCATATTTCGACTGCGATATTTGCAACTGAGGATAAACTTACGAGTAGGTATGTGCATAACAGTAGGTACATTCAAAACTTAAATACCTTATTTTATAAACTAATACACACAACACACACACACACACAACAACATACATACAACAACAACGACAACGTACATACTATATAATAAACGTCATGCATGCAATAGATATATATAGATAAGTATCACTTATAGATATAGATTAAAAGAATGTCCATGGAGAATTGTGAGCATTCTTCTCCTTAGAGATCTACGCTTTGGAATGGGCAACCAGTACTTTCACAAGTTATTATGCCTTGTGACTGGGACTGTAGACTTTGACTTGTAGACTGTAGACTTTTGAATGTCAAAAACAAAAGGATGAACCTTATGTTTTTGACATTCAAAAGTCCATGTAATGGTCTTATTGAAATAAATGCTCTGAGTTTGATATGATTAGTATTATAACATTTTGAAACCAATAGTTTCAATTGTAAAATCATTTTTGTGCTAACAGTTAGTGGTGAGTCCTTGCATCTTAACGTTGCTACGTAAATAGTTTTTTTTTGTTAACCTGTTCTCAGTCTAAATCGTCTGAAACGGCGTAGAACCTTGGATCTCGGCGGCGTTGATTAAGCCAATATACTAATATGGAGGATGTTCCTAGTGGGGTACATCTCCTCATGCATGATAGCCGTTCAACACATCTGTTCATAGTCAGAAAGACTGATTGCAAGATATATATAAAAAAATAAAATAAAATAAAAACCTGTTCCTAACCGTTCCTGGGCAAAACTCCATGTAGATTATGAAGAAATAATCAGTACTGGCATTGGAAATCTATGTAGTATAATAAATCTATTCAGCTGTATCAGATACTTAGGTCTGCCTAGCCTGCAATATTAGCCGTAAAACCGATGACCGTTGGATTAGATGCGCCTTGAGCGGAGACAGCTAATCCGCAGGTGTACGGTGTGATACCCTCTGGCTAGGTTAAGTGAAGATCTTCACATGGTGGCTGGTAGCAGCTGGTGGAGTAGCTGAGAATCAAGTTAAATGGACTGGGATTGGAGAGGCCTATGTCCAGCAGTGGACTACAACGGGCTGAGGATCATGATGCTGGGATACCTATAACCTAAAAAAGCGACAATTATAGCATGAGTGAAATTAAAATATGACCAAAGTATTTTTTAATCCTATTAATAGGAGAAATGCGTATCATCATTTAGTACCTATGGATAAACGAACTCATTATGAATAACGCGAATAATCGAATTGTAGTAACAAGCCTGTGAAAATTATTGCGATGATGAGGTTTTATTTTAATGAAAAAACAGCGTTTTATCGAAATATTATATTAATCCTTTACTATTTTATGACTCAGACAATAACTGGAATATAATAGCGTTTTAAGGTATTATTTTGTAACTGATTTAGCCAATTTAAAAGTTTTTTTCCCGGAAGTAAAATAGATTTCATTTCATAAATGATTCACATTTTTCCGTCATCAAGAAGACCTATATCTAACAGATCCACTTAATTTAAGGGTACCTCAATGCCAGCATTTTTCGATTCAAAATCTTATATGCAGTATTTTTTAACAAGGCCAGGCCAAGGCAATTATCGGCCGATATTTGGGGCTATAATTCGTTGATGTATGTCGAACAACAAGCTTGTGTCTAAATAAATAATAAGTTTTACCAAATCTAAACTAATATTATAAAGATTATTTGATTGTTTGTTTCTTTGTATGTTTGCATTGAATAGGCTCCGAAACTACTTGGTCCGATTTGAAAAATTCTTTCAGTGTTAGATAGCCCATTTATCGACGAAGGCTATAAGCTATATATCATCACGTTACAACCAATGGGAGTGGAACAGCAATGAAAAATGTTGCGAAAACGGGGAAAATGTGACGCAAACGAAGTTGCTAGTAGTCAGCTAGTAATTTATAAATTTCTTTTACTAACCTTTCGAGGTTGCGTATCCAAAATAAATATTTTATTTTTCATTACCGCGTGTTCTAACCAAAGCAATCCGTCGCACGAATATGTGAGAACCGGCAGGCCTCCTCTGACACTGAGACGAAAAGTTCAGGTAACTAACGCACTATTTTATGACCAGTCCTTCACGGTCCAGGCTGTTCGTTTATGGAACGAATTGCCGGTGCCCGGTAAGACAAGCACAGTCACTCGTTGCTTTTAAAAGCTTAGTTGTAAATCATTTTCAGTCTCTGAAATTTCATTCAGTCAAAATTTGTCACCATTATAGTTTTATTTTTGTCATTTGATGTTAAAAACACTATTATCTAAATATATATTTATTTATGTATTATATTTTTACTATACATGTCTATGGAGATAACTTTACTTTTGTCATTTAAAATTTTTGTGTAGTACACCACTGACTACCCCCTTTTTAGAGTTCCGTAGCCAAATGGCAAAAAACGGAACCCTTATAGATTCGTCATGTCTGTCTGTCTGTCTGTCTGTTTGTCTGTCTGTCTGTCTGTCCGTCCGTCCGTATGTCACAGCCACTTTTTTCCGAAACTATAAGAACTATATTGTTGAAACTTGGTAAGTAGATGTATTCTCTGAACCGCATTCAGATTTTCACACAAAAAGAGAAAAAAAAACATAAATTTTGGGGTTCCCCATACATAGAACTGAAAACCAATTTTTTTTTTTAATCATTCCCCTTCGTGTGGTGTATCTATGGATAGGTCTTCAAAAATGATATGGAGGTTTCTAATATCATTTTTTTCTAAACTGAATAGTTTGCGCTAAAGCGACTTCCAAAGTGGTAAAATGTGTGTCCCCCCCTCTAATTTCTAAAGTAAGAGGAGGAAAATTCTGAAAATATTTAGGATTGTAGAACGTAAAAAAAACTATCAACGAAAATTAGTTTCAATAAGATATAATGTTTAGTTTTTGAGATATGGGACTTTTTCATCAAACTTCAGCAGTAACTTTGTTTTTCATTAACATACTATGAAAAACCAATTTAGTTTTGCGGTTGAGTGGAAGTTTACCAACTAATACTACTAACTAATGAATGACAGTTCAAAATATAGTTTGGGGCTATGGAACCCTGTGTGCGAGTAAGACTCGCACTTGGCCGGTTTTTTTATTTTAATTCCATTATGTCCATCCAAAGGTTGTCTGGAAGATATCGCTATCAGCGATAAGAACGCCATTGTAACCATAAAATTGTTAGTTTTGTAAGCCCGTTATGTTTAATTTTTGGTGTATAATAAAGTTTTATTCTATTCTATTCTAACGCAACGGTCGAGTGTGTTGTCATAATCACTTTGTTTAGAACGCGGCGTTCGAAAAAGAGCGGTGTTACAAAAAACTGACCGCTCGACCATAAGAGATTAGTTCTAGATTTTTGGCACGCCAGACACCAGTCGGTATAAAAAGTGAGGGTAGGTACGTACAAATGTGTTTTATTGTTTATTCCCTGGGCTGTCAACTTACTGAGAGAAATTGCTACGTTATGTTACTGAAGTTATGTGACGTACGTGCTCTAGTATTTTTCCGCTTCGAAAATAATGTGTAGCTACGGATGTACATAGGTACATTTGTGTACGTGGAGTTGAAGGCTCAGATTATAATGTGTAGGTATAAAAAGTTCGTTGGTCCAATTATTCCCATTGCTGCAAAAGCCATTGCTAAGTATGAGAGTAAGGTTATGGAGGTGAGGGAGAGCATATCTATACAAATGATTAAAATTGAAGTGGCTGTTTGTAATTTCAAAATAACTGTTTTTTCATCATTCATCATCATCATTTCAGCCGAAAAACGTCCACTGCTGGACATAGGCCTCCGCCAAGAAGGGGGGGTTTTGATATAATCGCCACGCTTGGCAGGCGGGTTGGCGATCGCAGTACGGTTGTTACAAAAGCACAGAGAACGCTGCTGCCCATTCTCTGCTAAGTCCCTTAGTCGCCTCTTACGACACCCACGGGAAGACATGGGATGGTGCTATTCTTTACGTCCGATACCATACAGAACTGCACTGTTTTTTACTGAAATGCATTTATGTAAGTTTAGACAATAGTTATAATAAAAAAAAAAACTGTCTGTCTGTTTGTTCAGGCTAATCTCCGAAACGACTGGACTGATTTTGACGGGACCTTTACTGGCTGGTATCTGGTGTTATAATGAGTAACTTAGGCTAGACTTTTATTTAAGAAAAATAATTACAGTCCCGTGACAAAAAAATAAAGCCCTTGAAATTGTTAACAATTTCCGATTCAAATAAAGAAGTAATATTTTTATAATAATTTTTGGCGGCCGAAGGTCGAGCAACAGCTACCTAATTTAAAATTTTAAATAGATAATAAAATGTTTTGCCGTTTGCACGCTCGCTGGTACATTTCCTAATGAAGATTCGTGCCTTTTACCAACCCACACACTCACCATCATCATCAGCCAACCGCAGTCCCTACTGCTGGACAGAGGCCTCTTCAATCACTCGCTAACTCTTAACTCAATTCTTCAAAACTTTCTTTCAAAACTTAACTCGATTCTCGGCAACTCTCATCCAGTTGCTACCAGCCACCCTGCCAAGATTGTTGCTCCACCGAGCCTGAGGGCGTCCCACCTAACGCTTACCGATTTGCGGTCTCCACTCAAGAACAGGATTACTCCAACGGTCATCGGTTCTACGGCTAATATGGCCGGCATATGCTACTACAGCTTACTTATTCCTTGGGCTATGTCGACTACTCTGGTTCTCTGTCGGATCACCTCGTTCCGGATACGATCCCTCAGAGAGACTCCAAGCATGGCCCCCTCCATAAGCACTTGAGTTTATAGAGCAACCGTACCGTGAGTGTCCATGTTTCGGCCCCGTAAGTCATTACAGGCAGGACGCACTGATGGAAGACCTTAGTCTTTAGGCTCTGTGGAATACGTGACGAGAAGACCCGACGAAGCTTCCCAAACGCTGCCCCACCCACACACTGGGCCCGTCGAAAACTTTGTAAAGCCTTTTAAAAGTATAAAACGCATGTAATTAGAGCCATACAACAACTTTTAAACGACATCCCAGATTACGCAATAACCAAAAGACATTTCCTGAGTACCGAGCACCTAAACTGCAAACGTTAACAGATTCAATTTGCGGTCGGTAACGGATAATGGGTGCCACAAATATGCTCTGAGGAGCCAAAGTGCATTGTAATGGCCCGATTACAGATAGTTATGTGCAACGTTACCGTTCCCAGTTTGAACACTTACTTTTGAGTGTTACGACAACAACTTAAGAAAGACATTTTGTTGATTGAGCCCCAAATACTTATTATTTTGGTACTGAGTTATCACCCTCCTGATAAAATTGAAATTTTAAGGCGAGAAGAGGCCAGAGTGACAGCTCTTTGGTAATGGGGAGCAGAGACCTCTAAGGAAAGGATTCGTACACCTGAGTGTCTACTTCCATCTCAGTATTATTTTAATCTTTATTCAGAGGGCGAAAAGGATGGAGCTATTCATTTTGTACAGTTTTATTTCTCTTTCCCACACTAAAGGAAGATAAAAGCAATTTTGCAATAAGAGATGGTGGTACAAGCACAGGCCAAGTCAAATAGTACCTATACACTTTCAAAGGTTTCATCATCATCTCCTAAGCCTTTTCCCAACTTCGTTGGGGTCGGCTTCCAGTCTGACCAGATGAAGTGGAAACCCAGTATTTTACAACCCAGTTAGTACTTACCTTGGTTATACTGGTTAAAGCGTTTTATACTTCTACAATAACTTTCAACAGTATTGACAAAAACTTTTCGCTAGCTCACGTTGATCCAATACTTTTACTATAATCGTTAACGTTAATAGAACTGCACCTTGACTAATCCCTCTCGTGTAGTAGGTATTTGCCCTATAATTTTATTCTAAGGTAGAAGTGCCAAGGCAGCCCACGAAATTCAAATTTTCTTAGGTTTTTTGCAATGAGCAGGTTAGTCATGCCAGGCTGTATATTAAATTAAATATGATTCGCGACCGCAACTAATATGCTTTTATTATGTTATAATCACTGACATCATCAATACAGCTCTCTAAGTTATCATGAACGTCAGTCAAAAACATAATAGGTACAATTTGAAGGTCGTGGACTCCGCCTTAAGGTAAGGTAAGATTGAGTGCCTTTTATCATCAGCAACGATAAAGTTCAGAAGAGCAGATCGATCAACATTTAAAATCACGGCTTCAATCGCCATTCAAAGCCTTCTTTTGAAAGCAATGTTGATGAATCGTCATAATTTACCACAAAATTAGATTATCGATAATCCAAGTTGACTGTACCTCTGGTAGTGGGACAAAGGCTTTCCTTTCGATTTCATTTTCAATTTAGTGATTGTTACAACAACCCTTCTCCTTCTTGGAAATTTTCGAACTCGAAGAATTGAAATGGAAATATTCCAGTGACTTCAATAATTTTATCGCTAAAAATATAAAATCTCTCGTCTGGTCAAGAATTGGTTTTCCTTGAAGACTTTAGATTAAACATAATAATTTGATAGTGACTCGCTCCTAGGTGCAATTACCAAGACGGGCCGAGTGTTAATAGGTTTTTCCATCAGGATTTCCAAGATAGCAGTCACAAAGTCTGCAATTGTGACCTGTTGATGGTGTAGCGACCAACAAAAAGCAACTTACTACAAAAAGTACTACAGCGCCATCTATGACAAGACTGAAGAACTAACATCAATTTCCTACATCTCACATGTAAAGTTTACATGGACTTTTGAGTATATAGAAAAACCCGACTACAACTGTCGGGCAGTTGCCCGCCAGACATAACACCTGTCTGGTTGGAGGATCCTACCTTTACCACGGGGGATGAGGAACTTTACACCCTGTTCCTCATACCCCTAAAATGGTAAAAGGATAGCCCCCTATAAAATGGGACATTAACATAACTGACGAAATGTGGTGTGTTGGTAATATTAGGTACAAACTTCTACCTAACCTTACGGGGGATTAAATACATGATGTGAATCAGTATTACGACTCCGTTTTTAAGAAACCGATAATTTAAAATACCTAGAATAGTATAGGATCCCGCTATACAACGACCTTCACCGAGCTGGTTAATGGATGAAACTTATTTTATATTAAATTTAATATGTCAATAAATATATTGCACATGGGTTGCATGAAAAACCCGTTTCAATATCTCTTCTCTATATATATATTTTTAATCAGAAATATTGTTACATAAAACCTTCTTTTTATTGGATATATTTCGTGGATCTTGATCGCTTGAGGCAGTTGAATTATTTAAGCTAATTGAGTATTGTATGACATTTTCCTGTTGTATTTGCCGAAAGATTAAAAAAAAAACATGTTTCAGTAATAAAATATCAAAATCTTACAAACAAAATCTAAATATAGAGAAATAATGCCCTGTCAGTTTGTCCACTTATTTATTCAACACTACACTATGGAATTTGATTTTTTTATTTAGAGTCCAGATCTAACCACAGAGCAATGAAACTTTAGATACGACCCGATGACCCGCATGTCTATCAGTCCGTTCTAAGCCGAGCCATAGACCAGCCACTCAGCGTATAATCCCCTCACATGGACCTAGTACCCACTAAGTGAGCGCAGAATTCTGTAAACACTTCTGAAATAGCAACTATAGTACGGCTTCCTTGGCAATGATATTCAATGGTATCGAGAAATAAGCCCGATAACCTATTGCCCTTTCAAAATCAAGTTAAAATGAAAGAGGCTTAAATATATATATCAGTGGGTGAGAAAGATGCCCTCATTAACGGTGAAGGAAAAGATCGTGAGGAAACCGGCTTGTCCTAAAAAGAATTAAAAATGGATATGAGTGGATTACAGCCCACTCTCTCTCATAGAGAGGAGGCCTGTGTCCCAACAGTGGGAATATTATAGGCTGATGATGATGATGATGATGATGATGGGTGATAAAGAACTTATTTGTATATCATAAGAGCTCAAAACATCTAAATTAGTGTTAACTGCAAACCGAAAATACCTACCTGTCTACCTATTTGGTCTTCTTGATGTCATTATTCTCTTGCCCTTACTTGGGTTGACGCAGCATGTCTTCTTCCATATCTTTTCATCTTGATCTACCTATAACATAATATTTAAAGTACAACATCAACAAACACAAGTGAATCCCATCGAAAATCCCAGCTAAATACAAAACAGAGTTAAAATTATACCAACTTCCATCTCCCGACTGAATACTGGGTTATCAAAATCCAAACTATCGCGAACCAATCGGAATAACTTCATGTTATCCATACTCGGTTTGAGAAAATTACGTACATACGGAATAGTTATTGATTTTGATTGGCTGCAGCACTGTGCAGCATAAATATTAGTTGCTTTTGCAGCGCTCAACAGTTTGGATAGATTACAAGCCCGCATACTCGCTTAATGCAGCAAGTAGGTAGTTGATAGTTGTTTGATAGAAGTTGGGCTGTACTTTAAAGTTTTCCTCAGGTTCACATTTTAGGGTATGGCCAGACCGATGCGTTCAATGAGCGTCTGAGATGGTTTGCAAATATAAGTTTATGGAATTTCATGGTGATCGAGCCGATTTTCTTTTTTCGTGTGGTTACTGCCTAATCTGTTTTAGAGTTTATAAACCGCCCTGGGGCTCTTATCTAACTAAGCTTAACATGTCGTCGAGAAAAACATGGTATGGTCCAAAAGTTTGAGGCTTACATACATTAGATTAATCAGATGTACAAAACTATTAGGTCACTAAAGTTTAAGTTTTTTCTATTACAGACAGCGTCCTTAAGTAGTTACCCCCCTGGCGTACTCGGCCGAACTGTAGAGGGGTTAGCACGTATTGCCGCTGTCTGTACACTAAAAAGTAATGTTTTTGTTCAATGTACTTTAGAAGTAGATTTTGATCTTACACCCCAATACCTTCAACTTGTACACACCTTGTTAAACAGTATCTTTAAAGCTTTTATTTAGTCAAGAGATGTCTGTGATGATTTCCAAATAATATTAGGAAATGAGGTTATAGTAGTCGTTACCAATACACGGAACTCTCGCGAATATAAAACAAAAAAGTATCAGAAAACTAAAGATCTTCATCCTAACAGTACTTATTTTAAAATAAACACTTCATCACACACAATTATCTTCCTTTGTAACTACAACAGCGTTATCATGTTCATATATCTGTTAAACATAATCGCTTAACCCAAAACCGACAGTTGATCTATTAAGACAAACATTGATTTATACCACCTGATCCTCTCACTTCGAAGGACATCAACCGGTAAGTCCCGAATGACGGAACTTGTAATGATATTGCCCACAACAGAGGCTTAAGGCGGACTCGCAACTTGGACCCGGAAAAGGTGGGGATGGCAGATATCAGCTGATGCTTTAACATAGCTGTGTTGAGGAAAAGTTTGGGTTTAACCTAAATGTTATGGAGAAATTTCTGAAATGTTGAGATGAAGGAGAAGAATGTTGCTACAGCCGACCTAATGTAAGTGGTAATAGTTAGACCTTAAGCTGGCCTAACGTAGTACAAAGTATCAATAGAATAATAGATCTGCTAACACTGGTTTGTTAACACTGCTTTGCGGTTTGCAGTATAATAGAATATGATATCGCCAAAATATTCAGTCCCCTCAGTCCAACCCATAAAACTTTCACAGGCCATGATCTCACATAATACAATCAATTTGCCTCAACTTATCAAACACATCCACTCGTATACAACTATCTTTATCTTTTCGCGGCAAGATTTACAACGCGTCAATCCATAATACTTGGGCGTCGTAAACAAAAATTCACTGTATATAAAGGCAGTGAGTGAAAAGAGTAATTTTCTCCTCCATAAAAACAGTTAGGCAGTTATTTATGGTGATACCGCAATCTATACAAGGGATTTCGCCCGAGGCAGAGCATTAACGATTATCCGGGTTTTTCCTACAAAGAAATATTACTTGACAAATAAATTCCGTGTAAGTTTCTTTTTTGCTCATCAGTGGTATAGGTTTTTTTGGAACGAGCATTTTATCGGAGCGGATGATACATAAAACATATTTTACTTGATAGATAAAAGTTTATCAGTGTATCAAATGTGAGTTTATTTCATGTAGGTAGGTTACGGCGGGTTTCTACCGCAACTATTTGATTGATAATCTTAGAAGTCCGAGTACCCTACGTTCCCGGAAGGTTAACGTGCCCTTGAAGGGAACAAACATTCCAAAGTCACCCTTATCTCGCAGGCCGAGAATTCGCTGAAACACGGTGCGTAGAAATAAAATTCCTTTGCCGCCCGGAACTTGAGAAAGGTCAAATGTAATGTTCGCACAAAAACGTTTAAAGATAAACAAAAGAATCTGGAATCTGGCTGGAAGGAAAAAAAGAGGTACGGAACCACCGAAAGCCCGCGACGGCGACGCGACGCGGCGACGTGACATTATCGTGCGCGTGCGACATTCCCGCGTGATTTGCATACAGATTGTTTACATTTATTCGAGCAATACTGCTCTGGATTTTTGCATTTTGTCGCCGCGTTGCTAACAATTATTTCCTACTTTTACGTTGTTTAGTATTTATTTATAAAAGTTGGGGAACCGCGGTGTTTGTTTTTATAATCGGTTGGCACCAGAAATAAATGGCTTTGTAATGTTTTCTGTGTACACGTTACGCGCAGTTTTATAACCCCAATTTATTGGTTGCGTGTGGCTAATTCTAAAAAGTTAAAATTGTACTTCTGCTAGAAATAGGTAGGTATCACAGACTGGGCGAATGCTATTGTGTTCTGCCCTGGTTTAGGAAACCGTTCAAGTGTGTGTCGCACTTAACCTATTATTTACCAAGTTTGTGTTTTCAACTGGTTACACGTTACGATTAATAAGTTATTTGTTTTGGCAGACAGATATATATAACATATAATAATATTCTCCCAATGACCAACTTTGAGTACAAAAGCGAAAAAATCATACAGGCAACTACTGAGAGCTGTACTAGGTATATATATTTTATTAAACACATAAATTGCTTATATGACAGAAAAACGTAGCAGCAGTTTCAGCGCGAGACGACGTCGTGTTCAGCGTAGTCTCATGCGATGATAATGCGATGAATTTACAGAATTCCTTTACATAAAACTAGATAGAATCAATACATAGCCACCGTCACGTACTTTTTCCACAAGGAATTCTGATCTAAGCAATAAAATCCGCACCAGACATCGGTGCGGACTTCGTGGTCATGGTCGTATATCTGATTTCAGTACAGAATGTGTTGGTACTTACGATACTTATTTACGCCATTGACACAACAATATAAAGCTGGATAGAGAAATAAAGCTGTTACATAAAAAATGATAAATAGGTCTATGAAAAGTAATTCATAAATATTTATGAAGAGCTCTTATGCTCAACCGAAAAATCATAAAATATAAATAAGCAACTGAAAAAGGTTTTTATTTTCTAAACGTAGACGGGTCAAATTTAATTATCAAGTGAAACTTCAATAGGTCATATCAGTAAAGTTTATGTCAAATGTCAAGGAGTTATTATTAGAGATCGGATATTCTGGTGCATATTTACCTAAAATTTGAGCATTGACTAGTGCGGAGTGCGAGTACGAGTATCTCAATAATCATTGTTTGAAACAATGATTATCAAAAAACAATGATTATCATAATTCTATTAGAGAATTCTGCAGCAAAATTTGAATTCATTTATTTAGCAAATTATTAAAGTTAAAGTATTTATTTACATGTTTCCACGAATTTCTTGCCTAGTTTTAAACAGATTAGAAATATTTATTATTCTTCGGAATTCTATATTGTATACACACTCCTTTTTTTAATGAAAAAAATATATCATAAGAAACCGCTTCCACATGTTTGCGCCCTTTGCGGTAAAAAAATGTACTTTAGGTAAATATGCATCTGAATATTCGATCCCTAGTTATGACGCAAGAATATGAAACATATTTATTTGGCACATGCCACCAGCAAAAAAAAAATATCGTAACAGTAAATGAAAAGATATTGTGTGTCTCACGGCTGCGACAAAATAGGCTCAGATCAGAAAACTCCCAAAAAAAACCTACTTTATTTTTGTTTAATCATACTTTAATTAATCTGTCATGTATGTAAAGTTTCGAAAGTTATCAAAACTTCGTAGATACTGAATTTTACCAACAACAATACTTCGTTATACAACAGTTAGGTATAGCTATCAGACATTAATTAGGGGTCTTGTTACAATAATTTATTATTTCCAATTTTCAAGTTAATTAACCTCAACAGTTATCGCTACGGTAACATGAGACGAGGAAGCTGTAACATCTTTAACGTCGGCCATGAAACTTCTTATTTTATTAAAAATGTTATAGACGAAAAGTCTGGTGGAAGTATGAAATATCAACAATGTTGTTCATATTTTACAGTTATGAAAGGAGTTACTATGATATATTCATGTTTAGACAAATTACACGTTGTACAGATGCGCTGAAAGAGTTTAATGTAGTCCTTAAAAAAGCAGGGTGATTTTGTTAAGAACGTTTATACCCTACGGCATTTCATACAAACATTCAAGTAGTTTTTTTCCGAAATGACTGAACAGATTTTAAAGAAACTTCCTAAGTATAAGCAGTATACATAGGTCTAAAAAGTTACTAAAAAACATTTTCGAAATGTCTTTTAATAAAAATGAAGATAATTGGAAATTTCTGTTTCTATAGATAATTAAAAATCGGTCTAATTTAGCTGTAACATTATTTTTCGAAAATGTTTTTAGTAACTTTTTAGACCTATGTATACTGCTTATGCGTAGTAAGTTTCATTAAAACCTGTTCAGTCATTTCGGAAAATAACGACTTGAAAGTTTGTATGAAATGCCGTAGGGTATAAACGCTCTTAAGTCAATTTTAAATAATTGGAAAAACATGTTGCGCTGACCTCAAGTAGAATGGGACAGGATGATGATGATGATTAAATAATTGGAAAACCCTGAAAAATCAGTTCGGGAATTTTAAATCACTAAAAAATACCTACGTTTGGTGTAAGTATAATAAATAGACTTACTACATAATTTTATGTTCATAACATCTTGCCTATTAATGATTGTAAATTAAATTTATTTTACAATCTAGAATAATTGGATTTTTTATTCATAATAATCAGTATACTAAATATTTACATAAACTAAGTATAAACTAACTTTAAAACTAAATATTTACATAAATATGATTGTATAGAAACTGTTAAAGAAAAATATTTTTACAATATCTGGGCATGCTGAAGTAATTATAATCTATCTAAACAATCCCAGGCCAAGATCAAGCTTTAAAATTTCAATAAGATGTACCGTCAGCGTAATGCAGGCGAGCTGGTTCATTTGGCTCGCCTTGCCTTTCGACGCTAGCTCGCCTGTTGTGAATAGAATCCAAATTACTTGGAAAATTCTTACAGTGCATCCCCACTGTTCGAAATGCTTCACTTAAATTCATACACCGTAGAATTCAAAAGGAAAATATTTAATAAATTCACTGAATGAGTTTTAATTTTATTTATGAATACCATTGAGGGTATCGAACTGGAAGATTGGAGTTTTACTTAACAGTTTTGTATTAGCCAATCGAAAAAATGCTAAAAAAGATCGTAGTAGCGATGGTTCTCGTCCTAATTAGAAGTAGGCTCTACAGTGACAGTTTGGTTAAGGCAGAGCCAAAAAGAAATAACATCTATAAAAGATAAACATTACAAGCCAAGAACAGGCTGAATCAGGCCAGTTTCGTTAGTTTTTCTGTAGCTTTAGTAACACGAGCCTGGTTCTAGGGAGGGGGTAGGGGGGTAGTGGGGTTGTTCCAGCGACACGGCATGTAATCTCAAGTTAGCGAGCAATTTGGTGTTTGCTTTCAGTAGTGCAGCTTTGACTATTAGATTGTACTGCTTTGCGAATTCAGAGCTTTTTTGATATCCGATGTGAATTGAATTCGGGTTATTCGAGGAGTTGGTAAACTTAATTTGAACGATCGAATATCAAAGTTCTGAAAGTCATTGTATTTAATTGAATACCTAAGAAATGTAAGTATTCATCAGCTGCCTAGCCTTTTTCTAACATCTTGGGGTCGGCTTCCAGTCTAACCGGATGCAGCTGAGTACCAGTATTTTACATGAAGCGACTGCCTATCTGACCTCCATAACCCAGTAGATGGGTAATACGATACCCCTTGGTAAGACTGGATGTCAGACTTCTGGCTTCTGACTACTCGTATCGACTGTCAAAGATCTACAAATGACAGCCGGGCCCAACGAATTAACGTGCTTTCCGAGACACGGAGGAAATCGGTATGTAATTATGGTCACCCATCCACGGACAAACCTCGGCAAGCTCGGCTTAACCTTAAAGATGCGGCTGTTATTATTAAGCCACAAGCTCCTTATGTATTAAAAGTATCTTAAGTCTGATAAGCATAATTTAGCGTTCCTATGACTTACTACACGTTTTTTCTTAAATGCAAACGTAATAAGAAAAAAAAAGTGTTGGGCCGATCCGAAGAAACATGGTTCAAGGGCAAAAGGATGATGATCATCACATCACTTGGATCTCGTCATAATTTAATGTAATAGTTTTGGATAAAGTTTATAATGAAGGTATTAACAAAAGGAACAGTCAAAGATGTTGACCGTTGTTGTTGTTGTTGAAGATATTGTTGTTGTTGAAGATGTTGTTGTTGTTGTTATTCATTGCTGTACGACCAAACAAAATAGGGGAAAAGGGGTACGGGGCGGTCAGGGGAGGGGGTAGAACTCCCCGAAAACAGACTCATGTCTGTCGTGTTTCCCATAGTAAAAACTTCAAGTCCTCATAGTCATTATTTCTACTATTACCCTGTTCTTTTAAATCCGGGAGAGCCGAAATTCGAAGAACAAAATGTTAATTCAAATCAATGGTAGTCGATATTTTTGATATCCCCCTCCTACAATATTTTTATATATAATAGTTTACGGACAGGTAAAGTGCCTACTTTGCCTGTTTAAAATTATGTATCATGTATCTGAAGAATATCAAATAACATTGAGTTCAAAATTAAAGTTAATTGCAAAAATTGTGGTAGAAATCTGGCAAAACGAAAATGAGAATACTTGTTACATGCCTATTTTCATTTTTCCAGATTTCGGCTTTTTCAAAGACAAACTATCATCGTTTACTCCTATTACTCCTAGTACTTCCCAAAGCACTACTTAATATTTAATTAGACTTTAACAACTCGTAACTTTCATTTTATTGTGCTAACAACCCTGGCGCAGATAAAGCGTCGAATGTCCACATTTTACTCAACTTTGAATGCATTTCGACGGAATGCAATTATTACGCTCGTAATTTTGGATTTTGTCCAAAACTTGCTTACTATGGGCCATTGCAAATGAAACATTCAAAAAGGCAATTAGGTTTTGTGGACTAAATACAATAAGTTATGTCACTGCCTGTGAAATTTATTGCTCATTGTCTCATTTCATTGTTTAGAGTAATTTTTTATAAATTAAAATAAAATGAAGGAATACATTTGGTTAAAATGAGTTCATAAAGAAATAGAGTTTAGCCTTTATTCTTCTATTAATAACAATGTTGTTTTTTTTTGCTCTATATGGTGTCGGACGTAAAGAATAGCACCATCCCATATCTTCCCGTGGGTGTCGTAAGAGGCGACTAGGAGACTTGCCAGGGAATGGGCAGCAGCGTTCTCTGTGGTTTTGTAACAACCGTACTGCGATCGCCAACCCGTCTGCCAAGCGTGGCGATTATGGCAAAACCCCCCATGTTATGTCAATGTGGCGAAACTTGGGGGAGGCCTATGTCCAGCAGTGGACGTCTTTCAGCTGAAATGATGATGATCATGAATGTTGTTTTCCTTTCTTCTTATGTTTTAAAGTTTTATTGAAAAACTTAGAAAGTGTTTTAGTCTGCATTATTCCACTGCTGGGCAACGGCCACATTTCAATTATTTAATTAAATGCAAGTGAATCACTGGCCAGGTAAATATAGATCCTAAAAATTGTTCATACATAATGGAGATCCGATCTGTATTAAAATGACTGACTGTGATGGATATTATTTAGTCATCATCATCATCATCATTAGCCTATAATGTTCCCACTGCTGGGACACAGGCCTCCTCTCTAGGAGAGGGATTAGGCTGTAATCCACCACGCGGGCCCAGTGCGGGTTGGTAGATGTCACATGTCTATTTTTAGTTCTCGGACATGCACGGTTTCCTCACGATGTTTTCCTTCACTGAATTGAGGGCAGAGGTGATGAAATAAATTGCACAAAGTAACATACCTGCCTGGGTTTGAACCCACGGCTTACTGCTCGTAAGTCGGGGCTGCCACCACTGGGCCACCGCTGCTCAAATTATTTAGTATTGTACTGCAATTTTTAATCTAGAGGAACATAAGTTGCAAGCAGGACCATATTTAGCTATACGCCAGCCGTAGACGTCAACCATGAACATGCATTACACTTAGCACTAACATACTCATAATACAACCCCTAACATCCATTACAACCCTTCTAAGTATAGCAGTAATGAAGTGTCAGCCAGACCCAACCCTGTCACACGAGTCTAAAATTAATAATAATGCTAACAAGGCGCTGGTTTTAAAGTGTTATATCCAAGGCAATGAACCGGGTCTAAAGATAATCAGGTGTGAAACAAGCGAAGTATGAGATCGTTCATGCCGCGGCAACCTCAGGGTTGAATTTTATAAACAAGTGAATGCGTAATATTATGTTCTCGATGGCGTGAAGCGGTATTAATGGAGAGGTAGGTAGTTGATAATTTTCAAGCATTGACAGGAGTTTATTTTGTTTAGTACTTTTAGTCTAAAAGGTGTAGTGTATTTAATGTTTACTCGATGTTGCGTTACTTGCCAAACTTGAATGAAATTGTTTTCAGTTCAAGCTGTTTATATGCTTTTTTAAAGAATAGACAGCTACCAAGAACCAAATCAAATATTTAGATATTTTAAAGAAATCGATAATTTCTAAAACAATTAACAATTTTTTGATGAGTTTGAAGAAAATAAATTTGCTGTATTGTATCGTTTATCAAACTGGTGTCCGGCCTGATTCAATATAGCGTAGAATTGAAGAAGACACGTTTATTTCATTTTGCCAACTATCAGAGAGTGAGTGAAACATATCGCACATTAATTATACCCTACATTTTATGCCATTGTTACAACATTCGAGCCTTAACCCAAAAATATTACAAAAATTAAGCAAAACATGAAAAACAACAAAGCCTAGCAGACTCATCAAAATCCGGCAACTGCATCGATGTTACAGCGGGCAGGCGAAACAACAAATTTTATTTTCGGCACGATGATTAAAAATTTTATTTATGTTTTATACACCAGCGGCTATCAATCGAGATTATTCGCCGGAAGGAGAGAAAACAGGTTCACATTAATAAAAACGACATGCGATGATATTTTAAATGAAAAAATTCATTTAACCCGTGCGACGCGGTAGTCGCAATTAACGCTACGATTAAACTGTGAATTATTTATTAACATTTTATGATCACGGGGTAATTTATAACTTCAATTGCGCATTCCACTACAGTACGCGGTTTATTGTTTAGCGAGAATGCTTTGATTTTGAATTTTATTGTAGTTGTTAAATACACGGCTGAACTGGATTCGGGGTGAGAATTTCGTTTGTTATGAAGCCATTAGCGAGTGCCGGATTTAATCGGTTCATATTTTTAATCGACGGGACTTGGCTTTGTGTTTTTGCAGATCATTTTTATTCTGGACTAGCTGTCCCGTGCAACTTCGTCTGCGTCACATTTTCCCCGTTCTTGCAACATATTTCTTTGCCGCTCCGCTGCTATTGGTTGTAGCGAGATGATATATAGCCTATAGCCTTCCTCGATAAATGGGCTATCTAACACTGAAGGAATTTTCAAATCGGACTAGTAGTTCCTGAGATTAGCGCGTAAAAGCAAACAAACAAACAAACTCTTCAGCTTTATGATATTGGTATAGATTGGCTCGTGGAAAGCTCGTTTTTACCTATCAATGTAGAAGTTCAAACACCAAGTAAGTAAATTTTTGGCTGTTTTGACATTTTGATGATGTTCGCTAGAGAATCGGAAGACGCGTTGTTTCAGGCAAACAGACACAAGCACCGTCTCTATCCCTCTTTGAAGTGAACAGATATTATAAAATGGTATTGTACGGTCAGCAACGAACGTCGCTATACATATCCAAAATTATAAGACGTCTTAGTCGTTAACCGACTTCTAATGCCGGCTGTACCATTACCTAGAAATAATTATGCACTCTTCTGTTAAGTTGCTATTTTTGAGTTACGTCGTGATAGAACTTCAACAACGCTATGCTATTTAATAGAAAACAATGTATACAACGCCCAAACTCAACCAACTCACTGGTAAAAACTTAAAACATTTCCAAGTGGTCTACGAGACGTCTGGTCGAGCAAGTCAGACGGAGGCAAAGGCGAAACATTTTCTAGACGATCTAACATTACATTACCGTTATGTGATTGTTTGAAGAGGAGAGCAAACTTAAGAAATTGAAACTGCAATAGATAAACCGGTGCACAGATTTTCTTTAAAATAACAGTTCGAGACAGTGCAGACAATACTTCTTGTTAGAAGATGGTCTTTTGTTTTAACTTATTTTTACTGTATTTAATAGTTTTTGCTTGAAATCTCTTGGAGTATTTCCAGACGGATGTGTACTTGCTTTTTCTCCAACTGCTTTTTACGGTTATATCGTTTGCTCTTAAGCAAGCACCACCTATTAATGTCACGATATCAATCTATGAATTGAACCTTATCAAAGGATAAATCACTAATGATCCTTTCCACTAAGACTAAGCGATATCTAAGTCATAAGTGTAAGCCTTAATGAGTACGTTTATGGATTTTGAACTATCAGCTCTTGGCTGAGTGCTGAAAATCCATCTGTAGGATGTACGCAATTTCACGTTAGCTCCCTAGCCTTTCCTTCCATTATTTCTTAACTGCCTTTTAGTTTAAGGTTCCGAAGTCATTGCAGTAGGTGCTCGAAACAACATAAGATAAGACACAGCAATCCAATGAAAATTAAATAAAATTAAACGTAAAACACCGCTGAGTTGGATTATGTCCACGTTTGGAACCTTATTTGGAGTTGCAGTTTATTTTTTGCCAGCCTTTGCTTGCCGTGAATTGAATCCAAATAACTGGAAAAATTCTAACTGACTCTGCTCTAAATTACTGTTTAAACCGTAAAATCGGTGGAGCTACTAGGTATTAAAATCGAAGAAAGGATTTGAGATTTTGAAGAGAGTTACTTTTTAGTACCTATTAGTGATTCCACGCAGGTCTTTATAACGGTTTATAGCCAGAACCTGTGGATGATGACTGATAAGTACTTAATTTCGGTTTATCCAAATAAATACATTTACATTAAATTAAAAAAAAAACAGTTTGATCTTTAGGTTGAGTCGCACTTGCCTAGGTTGTTTCGTGGATGGGTGACCACCCATTACATATCGAGTTTCCTTCGTGCCTGGGAAAGCAGGTCCAGGCTATCATTTATAGATCTTTGAGATTTGTTACAGCTGGTAGTCAATGGCAACAAAGTCTGACAACCAGTTTTACCAAGGAGTATCGCCTTTTCGATAGTTTATATCAATCTCATACATTTTTGACTTTTCTAACATCGTTATCCTACAAAGAATATAAGCCATAAATTAATTATTCATTTATTAATTAAGCCATATATTGTCTAAGCCTTTTAGTCAAGACAGTATTTATTTATATCAAGTTACTAAAGTGCTTCATAATTATTACAAAAGTTTAGCCAATTGTGTTGGTACCACATTGCCCAACACTATTGCAGCAAGTAGCTCCTAAGTAAACAGTCTCGCTTATGATATTGCTGAACTGAAACATTGTCTCAAGTTTGCAATATATCTCTGTATACATAAGTACATCTTTATTAACTTTTGTCGTCTTCCACATGATTTAGTATGGAACAGAGGCTACAGATTTATTATTTTGCGCTTGCTGTCTACCGGATAAATATGCGTGAAATTCTGTAAAATGCCATTAAAAATTAAGATATCCTTTTACTGACATCAAATTTAGCCGGTAACTAGTGTGGGTACTTCATCAAACACAACCCCCACCTATAGTGAATGTAAACACAAAAATTTAATTTAAAGCAAGCATTACAATTCTTATATTAAACTGATTTATGAAACATTAATCGATGAAATCGTATGGAAATCACCATCAGATAATAGAAAAAAAAATGCATAAATTAAAATAAACAGTATGTAGGTAGGTGTATTCTAGTCACATTCTGCACTTAAGTGTACGAAGGTAACAAATATAAATTTGAACTGTTTTCAGGTATCCATTTACACCTATTTCTATGCCCAAAGTAAACTGGAACATGCCACATTTCCTCAGTTACCGGACGATCAAAATATATCCGAACCCCACGAGTACTCGTTGGTTTCAGAATACAAAGCGAAGCTCCTGTTACGGGTCAGAGGACGCTTGAATGTTTTCTTTATTATATCTTTGAACACCATAGTTGTTTCCTACAAAATATGTTGGTGGAAGTGAACAGTGTGCTATAAAAACGGACGTTTATTTTATTTATTTATTTATTTTTTGTTTTTTATTGTTTGATAGGCAAAGTGTCATCATAATCTGCCTAGCCTTTTACAAACTATGTTGAGATCGCCTTCTAGTCTAACCGGGTGCAGCTGAATACACATACACTTACATGGGGCGACTGCCAATCTGACCTCCATAACCCAGTTAGTACTGGGTAATACGATACCTCTTGGTAAGCCTAGTTGTTGGGCTTTCAGGCATTAGTAGGCAAAATAATTATTAACTAGAAAATTTTAGTCGAAGGTAAGTATTTTAAAAAATCAGTAGAACAAGTTATATCAGCTGAAATGGCAGTGGACTGGCCATTTTAAAAGGCCCGAAGGCTGATGGAGGATAATATTGAGTCTTAGCAAGCGTGGCGTGGGTAGTGGGGCTGGCGCCCTTGGCAAGATGTCTGGTTGCAAAAGACATCATCATGGAGAGCCCCATCATCAGCAGTGGATTGCTGGTACATCCACACCTTGCACTGATGTTTATATTAATGTCTGCTGAATTGAAACATAGCAAACATAAGTTTTCGTTAAAGTTTTGAAGTTTCAATGAAAGAGCGTCATTGTACCGAAATACCTTTCGGCCTTATTTTCATTTTAAATATATTTTGATAACAAAGATATTCGTATCCCCATCAGAAGAGCTCTTTGTCCTTTTTTGAACCGTGTAGAAGAAGCTTAATTATTTAAACTTCTGTGACCTAAAACATCAATCGCATTATTTCGCTTTAAAAGCAGAACTAAAAAGATCATTTACAAAACGATTTCGTAAATGATCTTTTTACTCTGAGAAAGACATCAAGACAAAGGTCTGTAGACTGTTAAAGAAATCTGTTTTTGTGAAAGACCAACAAACAAAGCTAAATAGAAAGTATTTCTCGCGAACGTCGTCGTTAAAACTACTTTATATGTGTACTTGACGTTTTATCGTTAGGCTGTATAAAGTTACCTTTGGTGTTAAAAGAAACCAATGTAAATAGAACGTGGAAGTAGAGAAAAGTAACCGGATAAGGCACACTTTAAATGAATGAAAAAAAAATGTTAATTCTAGCCAGATCGGTTACCTACTATGCGTATCTTCAGTAGAATGTTTTAAAAATAGAGAGTGAAAAAACGGCCAAATGCGAGTCAGGGTTCCGTAGCACCAAACAATATAGTAAAAATATTTTGAAAGCTTATTCATAATGCTGTATTGATTGCAATAGCAAAACTGTAGGAGTTTGGGTAACTTTGTATGAACCAGTGGCATGATTCTTTTTCACAGCGGCCACAAAGATAATTTTTGCTAACGTATAGTGGAATTTATAATAATAATGACTCCTATAAGAATTTTGCCTAAAATTACATCGGAGCTTAAATACCTGATGTCAAAGTTGTGTTGTTCGTTGATTACTAGCAATTTTATTTACATATTTTATCAAAAATGAGCTCTATCCTATCGTTTGCCGTATGTCATTACTTCCCAGAATTTGATCCAGCGACACTATCGAATGGTGTAATAACAGATGCTGTGTTTATTGAAAATCAACGGGTTCGATTCCTGGCTAGGAATATAGAATTTTCAAAAAACTAATGATGCAGTTTTAGTTTTTATCATAATCGGGCTGAAGACTCCTTTTAGTGTTTGTCGTTATTCCTCATAGTTTCGGATTTGGCCTTCCACCCACTTGAAAAATTCACTCTGTATATCTCGGAACTGATACATTTTGGAAATAATTGTTGCGGTTCACAGAATACACCTACCTACCAAGTTTCAACTGTGTAGTCTTAGTAGTTTCGGAATAAAGTGGTTGTGACATACGGACGGACAGACAGACAGACATAACGAATCTATGGGTTCCGTTTTTTGCCATTCGGCTACGGAAACCTGAAAAGGAGTTAACCTCCTTGAATTTTTCATCTTTTACCTATCTTTGTATTCCAAATGCGAATTCAAGTAGTGCCTGGGGACTACTTAAAACTTTGCTTAGCTCGTTAGGAATCAAAACGATGAAATAGTACGTTTTCATGAAAAATATACCTACCTATATTTAAAACGCTGTTTGTTCCAGTCGGATAAACTTGGGCATTATATTATTCTCAGTATTTTCTGTTCTTTAGAAATGAAAAGGCAACCCAAAATAAAAATACTGCTGAATACTTTTTTTTCTCTTGGAAATGTTTTTCCCAAAGACTTTGTAACGTAACATTCGTTCTAATCCCCAGTAAAAGTTAGTTCCCAATAAAATCCTAGTACCGAGCGTACATGCGTACTGTTAGCTCCAAAGCAATTCTTCTAGTTTCACTTTTTTTCGCCATAAAAAACATATTGGTCCGATGTTTTCTCTACACATTTCAGGTGAAATAGTGCTGCGGGTTCCGCGAGGGAGACGCTATTGAAACCTTTTTGACCCATATCAAAGCTAGGAGCAGTTTGACAGTAACATTATTAACACGTGGCATAAGGTATGTACGGGGGGCTTACAGCATGTCGGGGTAAATTCTTTTCTAATAACCCTTAAAAATCGAACAAATCTTTCTTTGTTTCACCTTTGTTCGCTTGTATTAGTGGAACTTTCCTTGTATTATTTCCTGTAGCAGTGTGCGCGTGATTTCCTGGACTTGTTTTCCTTTCCGCTTAGTTGCGACGCTAGTGTCCATGAGCTTATTGTGTAGGACGTGACAACTCGCTAGATTGTGATGGATGCCGTCCTTCCGGACTTGACACTAGTCTTTTGTTATAGCCGCAGCCACTTTAAAATTCGCTGTGTTTTGTTGCTAGTAGAGAGTGCAGTAAATATCTCACTTGTCAGGGGTATGGAACAAAGAAGCGTATGCTAAAAGATTTTTACTTTAGTCTTTTAATTAAAACATTCACCCACCGCCACTCCCCAATTCATTTGGGTTTGGAAAAAAAAGCTTTGTATTGTACCGCTTTTTAAAACGTTCGAAATTAAATGTCACATTAGAGTGACATTTACCTAACTCCTGTGGGATCAGTAGCCCGGTTTCCATCTGCCAATCGTCCTCGAACTTTACCAATACTGTGTGTCAATATTTCCAGAGAGATAGTAACCGACTGTGAGAGGGAATCGTGAGCACCAAGAGGTAAAAGGTAATCAATACAGCAACTAGTCACATTCAGTATTCTGATTGAATAATCTGTCCGTATATCACATTGGCAGTACGCTGCTGGCTTTGCTTTAATGCGGTTGCGAAGGCCAATATTGTTTTGTATGATAGATAGACCCTTCGGATTATGAATGACATTTCTGGCTGGCCGTTTATGAGTCTTTACTGAGTCTAGTAGCAACCTTAAAAAAAGAAACTTATTTCTTTTTCACTGACTTTGCTATTAAATAGTATGAAAAGCTCTAAGTTGTTACTCTTAGGGGTGGCGAAGGTGAGACTGCGGGAGTCGTGTCGCGTTTGGATAGAAAAATCAATGGCAAAATAGGGCTGCCAGAATTTAAAAAGAATAATAAAAATAGCTGCGTCTGAAATGTATTTGAGAACAGCACATCTGGATACTAGGTATTATTTACGTATATAAGTATTAGAAAGGCACTCTCGGGATTAATACAACTTAGCACGAGAGAGATATTTAACAAAATCACTCCTTATAAGAAAAACAGCTACACTTCAATAACATAAACACCTGCACATTCGATACATAATCTTCAAAAACCATATCAAACGGGACCCGATACGGATTACTTTTTCCTGACGTCAGCAAAAATTTGGCTGTACACCGCATACATTGCTGGCGTAAGGCACGATATATTTTTTAAGGCGTTCCTGCACGGACGTGGAATGAAAGAATTATCGGTGTTGAATCGTGGTTGCTGATGCGGCCGGCCATTTGGCACATGGCCAGCTCCCATCGCCTCGATCTTGTAATTTACTCATGTGGAATGAGATTAACACGACATCTGAAATGTATTTACTGAATTTTCATTGTGAACTGTCACGTTTTAGTACACAAGTTGGCCCGAATAGTTTAAACAAAACAAAAATTAAGTCCAGCATAATGAGAACAAATTTTGGCTTAGTAAACGCAGCGCTGGCAGTAAGTTCATTTCATTTGAGTTAAAGAGTATACTTTTAACTTTTAATGCGAGTTCCAGCTTAACTTCGTTGAGTATATTTAAATGGTGGAATTAATCTTCTTGAAACTATTCATTAAGGGTACTCGGTTTGTTAATTATAAACTGCAGCAGTTTTAGTAAATTATGTCCTATTTACTTGGAGATGTCTCTCTATATCTTTGAAACGTTTCAATGTGTACGAAGGTATTGGTCGTGAAATTTTCTCCCAGACTGATAAACAATTATTAAGTAGTAATCGGTTTCTAACAGGAGATGGAATTGCAATAATTTTTAGAACAAAATCATAAATGCAAACAGAGTACCACGAAAAGTAATAAAATGTATTCCGGTTCCTCCAAAAATTCCGTTCGAACAATTTACAACTCCAATAAAACGGTACATGTCACTTCCAACCCATACAAGTGGCTCAAATATTCGAAACGCTTATCATTTCCGAGCCATTGAATAGAGAGCGATTCGGCCGGACTTCTTACCTCGCGCCATTATAAGAAATCATCTATCTATGAGAAATAATTCGATTGTCAACTCAATGATAAATCGGCGGAAACAAAATATTTAGAAGTTAATCAACTAGTTTAATTTGGGTTTTGTTTTGAGGATAGTAAATGATTATGTCAATGTTGTGGTATTCGAGAGCTCACATGTTTTGTGCAAGAAGTAATAAACCAAAATTACAATAATCCTTAACTTCTAAATGCAAATTGAAATGTAAGCCCATTCTAAAAAAAACGGCGAAGAAATGCAGCATAAAGACTGATAACAGCAGAACTTACAAACCGACTGACCTACAATAACATCGTACTTACATAATAGAAGATCTATATCGCGGGAAAAAATACTTGTCGAAATAATTTACCTAATGAAGCTAGCTGGCTCTGACTACAATCTGGCTCACTGAATTTATTCACACCGAAAAATCGCGCGGCCCAAACTGTACGAGAAAAAAGTATTTAATTGCCCCCAAGGAACCGAGAGAATGGTGAAAATTCGGGTAGCGAATTTATAGGAGCTATTTGGATGCAAATGATGAGCGCGCAGCCTCCGCCAGTGACGGTGTAACCCCAAAAGAATAAGTGAGAAACGTCTTACGAGAAAAAGGCTCGTGAATACTTGTGATACTTTTTAGAGTTCCGTGGATGAATTGTGAAAAGACCGCCGTTATACATAATTTTGTCTTGTCCACTGACACAGTTAACACACAGAAAATTACATGCATATGATAACCTAAGGGATAACTAAGGGATTTGCCAGAGAATGGGCAGCAGCGTTCTCTGTGCTATTGTAACAACTGTACTGCGATCGCCAACCCGCCTGCCAGGCGTGGCGATTATGGCAAAACCCCCCAAAATGTCAATGTTGCGACACTTGGGGAGGCCTATGTCCAGCAGTGGACGTCTTTCGGGCTGAAATGATGATAACCTAAGTCCTCAAACGAAACAGTTCCACCAAAATAAAATATATCGTGCATTTTAAGTTGTTAATAAAGCTGTTGACTCAGAGTCAAACGTTATTGATGCACTAACGCACAGGCCAGAGAAATCTCTCCTACTTTGTTACATGTTTAGTCTGCTATGAATCATTTATTTTTATGTAAAGCTGTGTATGGATTTTATGGGGCAAGGTAAAAATCGAGCTAACATAGTTATCTAGTTGATTCAATACATTTCACAAATGTTCACAACCAGCGCTCATCTGTCAACGTGATTCGAACGCCAAAAGATCATTTCTGTAGTGATTCGATCGCGATGACTATAGCACGACCAGTTTAATTTTGCAGTTCATGGTGGCGCTGCTTGTGAAAAAAACTGCAACAATGTGTCAAGCTTCTTATATTTATTTTAGTTCACTGTTTTACCGCCTGCACAGATATGTTAGTCGAAGTATACGGAATCCTATGGTGATGGTAATGTCATACTTTTCTGTGGTTTTTAATTTTTGCTTGTTATTCTTAAGTGCGAGCGCGACTTAGCCCCGTAATAGCAAGATGTTGAATACTCATGACTTACTTAAAGATTATTGTGTGTTGCAGTGCCTCTCAAATGTGCGGTAATACATTATCAAGGAGAGCTGTTGCCAACTTTTTAAATTCAAGACGCAAAAGTAATGATACTACCAAAGCTACAGAAAAATGGTAAAAAAAGAACCCGTGATGTAGGGAGATGGCGCAAACGTGAGGAGGCCTAAATCCTGTGGTGGATGACTACAAGTTCAATAAAATATTCGGCCCAGGCTGAGACTTTGCCTTCTCGGCCTTGTGTTTTGTAGACAAGTAGGTTTGGTTTGATCTTATATTATGGTCTCAAGTATTTTGTACATATATATACTAGTAACCTTAATGTCATCCAATGACAAGAGATGAAAGAGAATTTAAATATTTAGTACCTATTTTTACTCCATCTTTAATTTTCGTATCTTTTCGTACAAAATTTTAAGTTGTTTGTTTCTCTGCTTCAGTGACAAAAATATATTGTCCTAGCATTTTTGCTCTCATTCCAAAATAAATCTCCCTTAAACATATTCATTACGATTTTTCATCGCTGTAAGTTTTATTTTATTTAAGCTATTTTCTCGAACGTTGAGTAAAGTTAGAGGTAGATTTCCGCATACTGCAAGAGTCGATTTGCAAAAAATGTCGTCGATTATAGAACAAAGAAAGTTGCGGATCGAAATAAGAGGTTGAAACACAATAGAAGTTAGCCGTCGAACTTAACTGTAGGATGAATATATAGTTGCAAGTAAAATGCATTCGGCTTTCGTCTTTTGTTTGGAAAAGTTGTGGTAAACAAGTTCGACACTCAATCCTTTGTGGGATACTTTTGAAAAGTTGTAGTGTATAAGAAGGCGGGACTTACTGCGTCATGACAGAGTGGCGGATGCGGCGACCACAGCTCGCCTTCCGGGGCTCCCGAGTATAAAAGACGTACTGTTTATTTTTGTACAGGACAAATATTTATTTGGGCTGGAAAAAATGTGAAAATATTTTTATAATGAAATATTTGCTTCTGTGTAGCAGTCAACTCACAGTGTATTGTTTTCTTTTATAAAAGTATTTTTTGCTTTTATATTTGATGCGATTATGAATGAGTCGTGACGATCAATTATTTGAAATTGTTTATGAAAATGGATATAACTTAAATAATTATTGTTAGAAAGTTAGACTTGTGACAGGTTGAACTGTTTATAAACAATTCTAAATACAAGTATTCGTAGGTACGTACCCACGGCAATAAAGGTACCCCACTGCCTAAGCATTGGAGAAAACAGACGTCATTTTATGTTATGTTACTTATAATTTATCATATTTATATCAGAAATCAGAAAAACAAAACCAATCTTTATTTGGCTGCAAATCATACCAGTGAATTCCAATGGGTCCTCACGTCAAGTGAAAATTAAATATCATGTCTCATCTCCACTTTGTATAGACAATATAACATTTCGTCCGAAACCCAACTATTTATCACTTGAAGGCCAACATACCCTTAAGAACAACTCCGTGAAGATAAGGTTCATACTTCAAAGGCTTCAGGTTGTTAAATATAATCGGATTAAATGCCAACCAAAATTAGGGTAGATGGTTACCAGCGGCCTTGTAAACTTATATTTTGACATTTACGAGCAGCCTCAACGCCGGGACTGCCTAGGACTTGGGCAGTGTATATCTAGCCTTATATCGCCTGCCGTCTGTTTCAGAAAACGTTGTGGAAAACTAGATCTGATTTTATGTTCTGTTTGAAGAGCTTTTGCTTTGAGTTTAAAGCTTTTTGTGAAACGTCAAAAGTAAATAGTCGTTTACGGATTTAAGAGCTGAAATATATTCAGTACTTACCTAGCTATTATAAACAAAATAGTCCTCAAAGTAACTATGAACTTTGACCTCATACTTATCTGAGCTGAAATATCAAGGCATAAAAAAACTGTACCACTAAATACGTTCTTGTTTATACTTAAAATTTAGATTCCCTAGGTAGTAAAGGCTACGGCTAGACTTATCTTAGGTTTGATCCCTAGGTTGGGTAAAGTGTTTTAGGGTTTTTCTGTCAAGAATTTTCAGTAGAAGCCCAGATTCTGCAATCAGTCGATGGCAATAGACTTGTCTCCAGTAACATGGAACTCAAACATAACTGACTTAGGTGTACTATTAAATGCCTAAACCTTCGGGGAGTAATGTTAAATGGAAATTATATCAAAACGAGATTTCGGATAATTGATACAAAAAAAAATGTTGCATGGACATGACGTGCACACAAAATGACAAACAGAACACACATAAAAATATTGAAAAATAATAAACATACAACGCATAACAAATATTGATATTAATTAATACTATTTGTCGGCGCTTTTGCAAAAAGGCTTCATTATGATTCACGTTGCAAACAAAATTATGACCACAGACGAGAGAGAAGCGGTCTACAATACTCTCTGGCGGAACGTCAAGTCGTTGCGGGTAGCCATATTGACTTGGGTAGTTGTCAAGGAAGGTGGCGCGTAGCAAGTCGTTGACGGATCGCCGTCGTCTGTTTTCTTAATTTAATTAAATCTGGTGCGACATATCATAAGTAATTCCGATGCGGCGGGTAAGAGCTTTTATCAGAAGTGGGATAAAGAATCGCGCCCTCCACAAAAGTAAAGCCAAGTGAGGAACATAGCCAATGAATTACTCAAGCAACAAGGAAAGCGTCCAAACCTGCGAGCAGAAATCATCAAGAGGGTACCCTCACAACATCATCGGGTGAGACCGTTTCTTTTCTTTTCGATAATTAGGTCATCTGACTCATAGCTTAAACATGGCTTGTTTAATTGGTTTAAGGGTGACATCATAATCAGTAAACCTTACTGGCATCGGAGGTTATGATTTAAAATGTACGATGAAGATCTCCAGCACCATTTAAAAAAAAAAGCGATATTTTAATAAAATAGGTTGTCGGCCAATGAGTTCAGGAATTATTAGATGCTGGCGTAATTCGTAAAAGTTCTTTGGCGTTTGGAGTAAGCTCTTGTCTGGTCCACATGTTTCAGTCGAAAATAAAGTGTGTTCAGTCGAAATATCACTGTTCCCCGATTCATGGTGCCTGGTGTTGTTGTGTTGGATTGTAATTTCAAGTAATTTGTGGGTTCGACGGGGGCGGTGTACCGCGTGTAGTGTGTGTTTTCGTGGCACGAAGCCCATGTTCTGCCCGCATGATGACCCAGTCTAACAAAATAAATCATGACAACTACGACATCACGAGGGCTTAATGGAATTAGCTGAAGGCATTATGAATGACGAGGAAGCCGTGAAGGCGGAAGATATGCAGTCAGAAGGCATTATTGATGCCGATTTTGAGACTATGTCGACTCGTAGTGTTGACACCTTGACTGCAGATTCCGCTACTCTGACTGCATCGTCTGAAACGCTTACGGCCCCTTCTGAAACAGCTAGTGCTGATTCGGAAGATGAGGGGCCTATGACATTTGACGTAGAAGTAGAAGTCCACCGAGCATAATGTTCAGGACCTAAGGTACGTTCAGATTATGTGATGTGATTACGTGTGGGTGTTGTTGTCCGGTTTTGCCCGTTGGTTGGTAACTCGAAAGGACGCAAACCTAAAGACGAGATGTTGTCCGGTCCTGACTAGAGTGCTAGCGGGTTCGTAGGGACGCATGCGTCTGTGTGTCATGAATGGATTGTATTGTCCGGGCTTAGCGGTGCTGGTCGAAGGGACGTACGAATCTAGTTCGTTGACGTGAGTGATGGCTAGTCGAAGGGACGGGGTTGTCCGGTCTTGCACTTGGGGCAAGTCGAAGGGACGCATTTGTCCGGGCTACGCATCATGAGTGAGACGATGGCTAGTCGAAGGGACGGTGTTGTCCGGTCTTGCACTTGGGGCAAGTCGAAGGGACGCATTTGTCCGGGCTACGCATCATGAGTGAGACGATGGCTAGTCGAAGGGACGGTGTTGTCCGGTCTTACACTTGGGGCAAGTCGAAGGGACGCATTTGTCCGGGCTACGCATCATGAGTGAGACGATGGCTAGTCGAAGGGATGGTGTTGTCCGGTCTTGCATTTGGGGCAAGTCGAAGGGACGCATTTGTCCGGACAACGCATCGTATGAGGAAACAGAGCGTTGCAAGTTGCGAGAGTGAGTTCGAAATAGGCTGTGACCTAAAGTTAGAGGCACTGGCTCATGTCAGGGTGGACAAGCGGATGTCTTGGTGATTAGACATTGTTTGTTCCAGGAATACGATAACGCCCGAGGACGGTCGTATGTCAGTCTGGCCGTGTCGGCGCTTTTGCAAAAAGGCTTCATTATGATTCACGTTGCAAACTAAATTATGACCACAGACGAGAGAGAAGCGGTCTACAATACTCTCTGGCGGAACGTCAAGTCGTTGCGGGTAGCCATATTGACTTGGGTAGTTGTCAAGGAAGGTGGCGCGTAGCAAGTCGTTGACGGATCGCCGTCGTCTGTTTTCTTAATTTAATTAAATCTGGTGCGACATATCATAAGTAATTCCGATGCGGCGGGTAAGAGCCTTTATATTGATAAGATTCTTGATAACAAGGAACCTATCAATATTATCAATCAAGGACACTGACTAATTTGTATGTTATTTGTACCCAGTTTCTGAACTGGGTACAAATAACATACAAATTAGTCAGTGTTAGACCACAGAGTGGAGACTCTGGCCGGGAACAAAAGCAGCCAAGGCATCTCCGCCTTGTGGACCAGACTTCTTCTTGTTATCCATCAAACGATATTGTGGGCAGTTTATCAACAGCTGTACCGTTGACAGCTGAATGAACAAGATATCGAGTTCGTGGTCTTGAATAGATCAGTTGCCTTACCGAAAATTTATTTTGCTTCTGAAATGCACACAATAGAACCAAATATTTTAAACAATCGTGTGTGACTTAAAATTTTATTCAGAAAACGTGGTGATTTTGGCAAAGACAGTGTTTATATTTATTAACGACGAACGACTTAATAACTCAACCGGCAAAATGTTCTGAGCGCGCCCACTCTAAGGTTAATGCATAGTTACATTACAAAAAAATACGAATCGTTCTTTCCTTGTTCATTCAAAAGAATGTTATTGTCTGTCATCACGGTCCGATGGCATCAACTACCTAAGCTACAATACCGTGCATTTGTGCAACTTAGCGCTGTCGTTGTGCTTTTACTTTATTTTCGGACGCGGTGCAGCAGCCATAACTCGAGCTGTCGTTTGTCACCCATTTTATGTAAAATGCAGTCGAAAACAAAAGTACAACAGTTCGGCACTCGTAGTCCCGTGAGCTCTCAATGACCCAAGCTGCCTTAAATTTTCGGCGGCATCATTCTTTTCCATTTACCCATCATGTATGTCACCTATTACCCCAAGGGTTAAGCGAAGACTTACTTTTAGTTCATTAATTACGCTAGTTATGGACCTCATGCTCAAAAATAAAAGCAGTTATTGTCAGTTAATAGAACCTAAAGATACAGACCCACATATAGACACAAACAAAAACAAGTAAAATTTTAATTTCTAGCTTCAAAATAAAGGAATGAGCACAGATGGGGGTGATTTCCTGAGTGCTCGGTTTTTCCAATTTTGGTCCGGAACAAAAACCACGCTTTACCGAGAACGAAAAGATTTGTTTTCCTCTTGTTGCTCAGATGTTTATCTTGCTATACAATTATGAGGGTTAATTGGGGAAATGAAGGATTTAACTGTTTCTATTAGGATAGCCACCGGTCGCCACTTTTATTTTAACCTTTAATAAATAGCTTAAGCAGAGCACAAGAAGATACGCATTTTATGTATGGTCTTCAATTCCAGTACAAACAAACATTAAGAAGTTACACCGTCACTCCCCATTATTGTGCATTATTTTGCCATCCCGCGATCATGGCGCTTGCAACAGCCTTGAAATATCGAGAGGTCACAATAATTGAAAATCAAGGAAGATATCCCGTAAGTTTAGTTACAATCCGTGAAATCTTAAACAAAAAACATTAGAAAATTTTCGTCCCATAAAGATATCTTTGTTTTTCATATAAGCTGAAATTCGGCAGCGCAATTGAACGTCCTTTCTTCATATTTTTTTTTTTAAATCGCTAACAATTTAAACAGATTGTCTTTGAATGTTTTTCATAACAGCCTGATCTCTGAAATATTCCCCACTTCCTTCCGAAAACACACACATTCACACACACCAGCATCCGTCTAAAAAGCACAAAACCACAGCCGCACTTATCCGGGCCGCAAAAACATTACAAAACTTCGCAGCATCGGCTGAAAAAAGGCCGGTCTCGTTAAAAGGCCGTGCGGCGGTCGGCGGGCCTTCTTCCGGCACTATCCACCCCCGGAGATGGGCTATTCATTCCACTATCGACGTGCTGTGTATGCTCGCCGGCTATACGCTTTGTGGCGAACGGAAATATATCACGATATGTTTTTATTCGGATCATATGTAACAGAATACTATCGAATCTGTTGGGAAGAATTTGATGTATGGCTGTGGTTGTTTTATAGTGTGAAACTGTTGCTTTAGAGTGAATTTGTTTTTTTTTGTAGAGTTTTCACTTGTCGACACGGAGACGCCCTACAATTTTATTTATTAGGGACAAATTTTATTTACAAGGACATATTGTTGAGGTTCTTTAGAAATATCAGGTGCGTAGTTTTCGTAACTGGCGTGCGTGCGTGAATAACCAAATGTATGAACGTGGAAGAGGTAAAAGGAGTATGTAAGTATCTCAGCAGGTGGCATTCTTTGGTTTCTGCCTGTCCCCATGGGAAGAAAGCGTGAGTTTGCGTATGTCTGTATGTATTCATTGCCATAGAATATGAATGGATCTCGCTTTACCGTAACTGCTAAACCATTTCAAGCAAGTAACGAGATACAAAACATCTTGGTGGTCTATTTCTTATTGTTTTCTTCTTATTGAAGCCTATCATCATCTTCTTGCCCTTTTTCCGTGTTATATGGAGTCGACGCAACACGTTTCCTTCTTCAATTCTCATTCTTTCTTCATTCATTTCCTTTTCTTTCATGAACGATCTACCTACAGTAATACAACGACTAGATTATACGTAGCACTTTAATAACAAAATATTTGTGAAAAGTATTTCATAACTTCTAACAGCAGCTTCTTATTAACGAACATGTTTAACAAAAGACAACCGCGAAAAAGTCAAATAAAAATCTTGAACCGTTACTCCGGCAAAGTGATAGTCGGCTAACTCTCAATTCATTGAGGGGAAGCGCGAGCTTGATAAATAAATTAGCCGAACATAAAACTCCACACAGAAGAATTACAGGGTAATTCGAGGAAATAGCGTAATACTCTTCATATAATTAAATGGAAATGATTACACGGAAACTTGGGCAAGATATTCGTTTTATTAAAATAGAGTAATTTTAAGTTATAAAGGTTTGATAGTAGTCTGACCTATTCCGCTTCCCCTACAATTGGTCTATATAAGTTGATCGCGAATAAAAACACATTAAACCGTTTCAAGAATAACAGCGTACTTACACTTTGTAAAATTAATTAGGCACATTTCGCTCCACCTTCCCGATAACTTAGAGTGAGAGCTGAAATTTGCAAGCGGAACTCGCAGTAATAAATTTAATAGCAAAATAAACGACGTCGTTAACTTATCTGAAATATTGTCGGTTGAATAACTCAACGCGTTTAATAGCGTATTCCAGTTTAAAACGAGTCGTGACCTCACCGAGATTTAGAAAAAAAATTCAATGGATTCATTCATCAAAATGGCATGATTTATGATCTGAAACTCTTTCAGTAAATACAAATGAGAGGGTAGTAAGGACGTTGGGTCACTGCCAAAGTGAAGCCTGATTAATGATTTTTGAGGCACACGGGAATGTTCTGCGGAAAAATAAATTCAAAAACTTGTCGGTACACCCCCGAAAACTTGTTTGGCAAAAAGTTTTTATTTGTTTTTAAATACAAATCAAGTATACTTTGTTGATACTTTGCTTTTTAACGACTTCCCTGCTTTATTGGGTCTGCTGGTCGTATGCTTGTTTTTGTCCTGAATTTCTGAAGTTCTTAACCGAAAATAAGTTTATATTAACTGAATTCTTGTGTATACATATATATTTTAAAACAGTTTACTTCAATGAACCCATACATAATTACAACGGTATTTCCTTGGATTGGACAACATAAAGTACCCTTTAACTCAGCCATTTTACCCCACCTTGGCTTAAGTTAAACGATTTTAACCCTTGTTTATTGAAATCTCCAAAGGGAGAAATTAACTGCCTTTAAAAAATTAAAGTTTATGAGTATTAACCTCGTCTCTAATGGCTTCTGTGAAATAACAAATTGAGGAAGATTTTTTTTATGAATAAAAAAATCAATCTCCTTTTAAAATTTATTGATATCAAAGGTATCGGCGCATTGGAAACGGTAAATATGAATGTGTCAATGGAATAACGGGCAGTATTTCATAATCCTCTTACTGAATTGTGCACACTGCGATATTATTCTCTCCGACCATACAAAATATTTATTTTTCATTTACAGTTTTTGACGGTAAATAAATAAAACCTGTACATATATAAGATCCAAATAAAAACATAACATATTGACCAACGACCTTAAAAGGTCGATAGGTCAAACTGGATATGAAAGACAAAGGACAGGGTGTTAAGGCGCAGCTTAGGAGAGACCTGCTATGTCCAGCTGTGGACCGTGATCAGCTGAAATAATTCAAGATCAAAACCCTAAACTACGGGAAACCCTAGTTTAAACTTATAAGAAGATCATCATCATCTGCCTTGCCTTAAACCAACTATGTCGGGGTCGGCTTCCAGTCTAACGGATGCAGCTAAATACTAGTATTTTACATGGACACGGCTTCCTAGCTGGCCTCATTAACCTCATCATCATCATCATTACAGCCGAAAGACGACCACTGCTGGACATGGGCCTCCCCCAACGCTACAATGACATAAGGGGGTTTTACCATAATCGCCAAGCTTGGCAGGGGGGTTGGCGACCGCAGTAAGGTTGTTACAAAAGCACAGAGAACGCTGCTGCCCAATCTCTGGCAAGTCCCTTAGTCGCCTCTTACGACACTCACGGGAAGATATGGGATGGTGCTATTCTTTACGTCCGACACCATACAAAACTCATTCACTCATCATCCCATATCACTCATTAACTTAGTTACTGGGTAATACGATACTCTTTGGTAAGACTGGTCGTGTGGTTTAGTAGTAACTCATATCAAGTTAATAATAATACACGAGTTAGTGTATTCAGACATTACGGCAGTGTTGTGCAGCTCACTTATCAAAACTAAAACTCAATTAAATTTAAAATTTGGCTAAGGTCAGCATAGCATACCATCTAAAGTAGTACCAGGTATCGATATTAGAGATCAAGGAAAAGTTTAATAAATTTCCCAGCGTCCGCCCCTTACAGTTTGTTAACTCTAATTCTATCAGAAACGTCGTTCTTGTTTATGTTACAACGTGAAGTTAACAACACTTGTTCAATCTGTGTTCAGTCACTGTAAATACAGACAGCGAAAAAAAAAGAATAAAAATTAACTCGAGCCAAATTTGAAAAGTTTGCAGTCTCGCATAAAGCCGTTCGGCAGGTTGGGATGCAAGCGCCTATAACGGACTACGAATTTGAATATTTTGTTTCCCATTTATCCGAATAGTCTTTAGAAACTCTAGCAGTAACAATAACCGTTGTTGCAGTGAATTTGGGAGCTGATTATTCAAATTGTGTTGGCAGTATTGACAAAGCGACTTTCTCTTAGCAGAGACAAAGAATTTTATCATCATCTGCCTGGCCTTTTCTCTTGGGGTCGGCTTCTAGACTAGCCAGATGCAGATATGGTATTCATATACCAGAACCTTACATGGAGCGAATGCCTATCTGACCTCCACAACCAATTTAGCACTGGGTAATAAGATGCCCCTTGATAAGACTGGTTGTCAGACTTGCGGGCTACTGACTACCTGTAACGACTGTCAAAGCTCAACAAACAACAGCCGGGACCATCAGCTTAACGTGCTTCCCAAGGCACGGAGGAAACTCGGTATGAAGTGATCACCCATCCACAGACCAACCTAGGCAAGCGCGGCTTAACCTGAAGATTGATCCGAGCGGCAGTTATTATTTCGCCACGAGCCCCTCCAGAGAAAAATTGGGAAAAAAATTTGATTTGATAAATTCACAGACAATGAATTTATCAGATAAAAATTCACCGAAGTTTTTTCTCAGTCTGATTATTTTGTCCAAAAAAGGTCTCTTAATTTCGCCAAGAATGCGAACCTAGAAAACCTAGATTAGAGCCGTCCGCTTTCGCTATCTCTGTGCCCCACCTTTCCTCCCCTGACAAAGCAAATCTTAACAAGGCCTGATATTAAATAAGAGACCGTGGAACATTTAATCTCTATTGTTTTCGAGCCATCGTTAGGTAATCAGCTTTCGTTCAGAATATTGAACGGGATGAGATCGTTCGGATAAAACAGCTGAAATCGCGTTAAGTACAATCGAATGTTAATTGTTCGCTACGTTTTATAGACCTTTTCGATAGGTCGTTAGTAGTAATTGGTCGTATATGCAGAGCGTTCATGTCAAATTAGATGTAGTCCAATTATATGGGTCATCATTTGCTGCAACATTATTGACGCTTTTAACAGCGTGTAAAACAAAATTGGTTGCGTTCTGTATTTTATGTTCTGGCCATGATTACGTTTATAAAATGAAAGCCGACATTAATAAGCATGCTTTATTTCAGTATCTACTGTGATTATTAAGGAAATATAACTAAGGCCATGATTTTTAAACGTTACCGTCAACGTCATGTGCAATTGCTTTAAGCACGTTCCCGTGTCTACCTATTTAGCACTTCCAACTTAACCGTTTGTTTTACAGTGATAGGAATAAGTTTTAGCCCAAGTAAGTTTACAGATTTTGGCCTAATGCTCATGGTCTTAGTTACTTAGTGCAATTATTTATTTAATAAAATGATCTAACTAAACTGTAGATTCAGTGTGTAATAATACTACACTTCAGCTTTATTTATGTGTGTGAGTAATCACAGCAACATCAGAAACGATTCAAAAGCAAGTAAAAGGTATTTGCAAGAAATACTTTTACTATGTGCTTCAGCCACATAATGTTTACAAACATACAAAGAATTTTGCATGCCATACATTATCCAAACGTACAAAATGGTAGAAGTCGAGACCCAACGACATTCCTTACTTACCGCGGCTCCCCTATCTTTCTACCTATGCTAAAAATTACCTATGCACGATAAAAAGAGATGTATGTTACAATATCACATCAATATAAATAAGGAAGCTCTCATGTATGATGAAGGAAAAAACGAAAAATATAGACTTCACTTTTTACGTTCCATTGAGAATAAAGCAATTTCGTCAAAATTAAATCATAAAGGCAAATAGGTATAAAAGTGCCGTTCCACGCGTTAAAACGATGTAGACTTTCTTTATTCTTCGAATGGAAAAATACTCATTCACTTCAACAAGTTTCTTGTGTTTAATTTGTTAACTAATTCAAGGAGACGGTATTGTTCCTTGGGGCATTCCAACCGCAATTGTTTGTTGTAACCGTTGGCCACTACGAGATCCTAGCTTACAGAGGTTACTGTCAATGTGTGACAGTCTAATTCCTAATAAGACGACGCTTTTGACTCATAAAGCCGCTAAATTAACAATATTATAGTGTCAGGTTGTGCACATATAGAATTACAAAAAGTTAGAATGTTCCTAAATTAACGAATGTGTTAGTAGTTACGGTTAAAATAAAAATAGTGTTATACGATTCGATCAATAATAGTACTATTACTGATTGAAGGTTATATGTATTTCTAAAGATGGGTAAAAGGTAAAAAAAAAATGCATACAAAACATTAATTGTGGTTTTATTATCCTGATTTCAAGCAATAATCATAATATTAACAGTCTTAAGCATCTTTAAATGCCTTATAAGATTTACATTTTAGTAATCGATGCCAAAAACGTTGGGTGTTCCATCATAGTGAAAAGGGAACTTATTACGACAACTAGCATTTTTCCAGATTGAAAAACTTGTGTAAACGATCAATTATATTCCATCACACTGTATGTAATCAAAATAAAACATTTTGAAGTATCCTCTGTTATAGGCGTTATTACCGAAACTTTGATACTTAATCACAGACATAAAACGTTACGCTTTAGTTAGACACAATTTATTAACGCTTTAATCTAATACAGGATCGTAAATCTTCTGTTTTTTTTTGTTTGGCTCATAATTTTATTCGCGCTAATTCTACTGACAGTTCTCAAACATTACAGAAGTAAGATCTACCGAACATAATTTTGGAATTAATTTGAATTGTGGCCCAAGGGCTGACTTTTAACTTGACCTGAGGCTAAGTATTGCGAGGACACGGTGGAGCACACTGTGGAGCTCTGCCCCGCTTGGGCTGAGCACCGCCGTGTCCTCGTAGCGGCGATTGGCGGCGGCGACCTCTCACGTCGGCCCTGGTTCAATCCATGGTCCGGAGTGAGAGGGAATGGGAAGCCGTCGCCTCCTTCTGCGAAGCAGTCATGCTAACGAAGGAGGTGGCGGAACGTGAGAGGGAGAGAACCTCACGTCCCAGCCGCCGCGGGAGACGCCCCGGGCGTCGGGGGGCAACCAGTGGCCCCCGGCCACCATAGGCGCGGGCCTGTGGACGGTGAGTAATGGGCTAGCTCACCGTCCGTCCGTCTTATGGCGACAGACCGTGCCGACACGGCGCGTTCGTGTTCCACGCGCGCCTCAAGGAGATGTCAGCAAATCGGAAGGGGTCCGAGAGGGCCGATGCCTGCCAGGGCTGCGGGTTGTTCGAAAGAGATACCGTGGCCCTGGAACACAAAGGGCTAAGAAGGAACATGGATGGGTTTTAGTCAGTCAAGTCTGATACTCCCTTCCGCTCCGCCCAGAGCGGGAGAAGTCATTTAATGATTTCCCAACCTAAAAAAAAAACAAGAAAAGGCTAAGTATTGCCATAAACGTGGCAACGCCGCTAGTCTCGTGGGGACATTACCAGCTGACAGCGCTGAGGAGTTTTTTGATGCCTTTTAGTTTGTTTTTCGTTTAGTTATTTTATTTCCTAGTTATAATGTATATTATAGTTAATTTATTTGAATGTGAATAACTGAAATGCTTTATTTATTTCGTTTGATTTTGTGTTTCCTGTTCAAATAAAGACTTGTACCGTCAAGGTATACTTTTCTTTTACCCAAGGAGGTTAACAAGAGCAAAGATACACAATCGTATGTTGTTTTGTCATTCCTAATTCACCGTTTCTATTAACCGAAGAACGACGTCAACAGAATCGTAGTAAATAGCAGCCGGGGGTTAGGCCGAACGGCTTCGTTGCCCCGAAGCCATAATAGGTAGAGTTGAAACTTTTGCGGCTTGCCCCTTCGTACTAAAGTAAAAGTTGATCTATATTTTGAGGATACACGATATCAAATTAACATTTGCTGAAATTGGTTTTGAAATCCATTAACGGTTGATCATAAACTTGTCTAGGCTTATAGATTGTTCTGACTAAAGTTTGTAACTATGATCGAATATTGAAATCATGTACCTAGTTATTTACGTCAAGAGCCATAATTTTATTAACAATGGATTTGAAATTTGAAATAAGGTACAGTTCTTTTTTTGTTTTGAGTTTCTCAGTTACTTCATAGTAAACTGAACTAGATATTATTAGAGAATGGATTTTCGTTGCTAATGTCGGAGCTCCGCGTGGGCGAAGTTTAGAGAACCTAGTTACGTATAAGTACTCGAAAGTTCTCTGTTATGCAACTGTGCTTCTCTTCGACGACTCTCTTTTGGAAAAGGAATCTTACAGTAACAACGAATCCTTCTGCTTTTACGTCATTGCCTTGTGGACACAATGGAAGTTGGAACGAGCCAGCTCAAGTATTTCTTAACGTCAATTATGTAATAAATGACATAACTACTTCAAAAATATCACAAAACTCATTTCAATAAAGAAGTCTTTATTAAATTCCTTTTGCTGTATAATTTCCTTTTATTATTTTTTGTCATATTGCTGTCCCAAATTCCATGGTCGTGGAGAACACGTAATTCAAATTACACGAGAACAACAAAGTTATAGGAACGTTCCAAATGATTTATATTGCGGGGTAGCCCGAGGGCGCGATGCTTAGCGACGTGTTAACTTATCCATAGGGATGGTACAGTGTAGGGAGTGGTGGGACACAGTTTAAAGTGCCCTACGTTATGCCCGCTGGCGTTAGATATTTAGTTGTTAATCATCGCACTATTTATCTGGAATTGCACGTTTGGTAAGATATCCATACTTACGTAATATAATAAATGCGAAAGTAACTTTGTTGGTGTTTTAGTTTTTCACAAACGGGTTTCGATGTAAAATAATAAAAAAGGAAGATGACCTGACCTGAAGATTATGTTCAAAAGTATATGATTTGTATACCGTAGTACGTTCCCGAGGAAAAGTACATATGAACGAATCCGCGGGCAAAACCTAGTGCTAAATACATATTATTATTTTTAACTGAACTAATGTCGTATTTTTTTCATCGACTTCCAAAAGGAGGACGTTCTCTATTCGACTGCATGTATTTTTTTTAATGTATATTCACTGAATTCTCCGCCAATTGTGGACTAATTTCCAAAATTCTTTGTTCATTCGAAATCCCATAGTCCTGAGGTGGCCCCATTGTCACCAACTCTGCATCTGATTATGGGATCCCACGGAAATTAAGGGCAACCTTCTAATTTTAGGCATATACAATGTTTTTCATATGGGATCCCTTCTTTTCGCATAATATTCTTTGTCCTAATATACTTCGACATAACGATTTTGGCACAATTTGTTTTGGCATAATAATACTTCGGCATAATTATTTTAGGCATACATTTTATGTTGGCATAATCATCTTAAAGACTAATTTGTTTTAGCATAAATTTGATTTGCATAACGTTAGTAGGCCTAATGACTATTAGCATAATAATATTTAGGCATACAATTAATATAAATAACAAAATCAATTTTCATGCAAATGATTTATTATACATAACATTATGTGACTTAAACGATTTTTCAATCGCGAGAGAACTTTTATCTGAAGAATAAATTAGATGTTGTGAGACTTTGGGTGGAAATGGTGGTCGTGAACTTGTAGTGCCCCATACATAATTCTAATCAAACCAATTTGCTATAGTTTCTGTAATAATTAAATAATATTGTTAGTTAAAAATTTAATATGCTGTGCAACAAAAGTTAGTGACAGAACCGAATTGCTGCAAAACCGACTCCACGTAGTCTTGTTTGTCCTACCCCTAGAGTGTAATTTAAAATCGCGTAGGCGCGGAGGGGCGAGGCGGCCCGCGGGCTGAGGAGCAGGTGGCTGCGAGCGAGCAACAAGCCGAAGCTGCGGTGGTGAGCGAAAGTCGTCTGCGACGATTAGCACGTGTGGGGCCGCCGGAGGCCCGCAGCGCTGGAGCCGTGACAGAAACCCTGCCTGCTGCATGTTGCATGCTCGCCTGAATGCTGCATGCTGCATGCTTGCTTGCATGCTGCATGTTTGTTTGCATGCTAAATGCTTTTTGTATTCTGCATGCTTGCTTGCATGCAACATGCAAGCAAGCATAAAAGCAAGCGTAAATAAATTTATGATTTAGGATATTATGCCTAAAAAAGTTATGTTTAGAACTTTATGCTTAATAAATTTATGCTTTGGAATATTATGCTTAATCATTATTATGGTTAGAGAAATTATGCTTAAAAGAATTATGCGTAAGCTGTTATGCGTAAATATATTATGCGAAAATATGATTATGCCAAACAAAATTATTCTAAGTTATATTAGGTCTTAAAATTTTATGCAAATGGATAGGGAACCTTTTCATATAGTTTCTAACATAATTTAGATATTTGTGCCTTGTTATCATCATCTCGTGTTCCTGAGTTGATGATAGAAGGTATAAGTCAGGATCTGATGGTTGGATTCCAGAAAAATAAGGGCAACATTACAATTTCATGGGCATTGTTTGAAACAGTATACTTTCCATGTGATTCCATGGTCATCAGGTCAGGATCTGATGATGGGATCCTGGAGAAATTGAGGGAACTCTCCCAATCTTATATGCACACATAGGCATCATAGGCATTAAGCCTGGTAATGATCATCACATGTTGCAGAGCTGCTGCTGTTGATGAAAGGTATACTTAAGTCGGGATCTGATGATGGGGTCCCAGGAAAATCAAGATCAAACTTCGAATTTTATGGGAACTTGCAAAGTTTTTTTTTAACAGACTTCTTAAATGAGGAGGTTATCAATTCGTATGTTTTTTTGTTTGGAAGACTACTATCCCGCGGTGGTCAATGGAACTCTTTTAGTGATTTCTGCAATCACTTGGATGTTTATTGTTTACACAATAAACATCCAAGTGATTGCATAACACATAATCACAACACTCTATGCTCTGACGGGGTACGCAGATGAGTACAGTACACCCACAATTCGTTAGTTAGGTATGTGAGTTCCATTTTAGTGGGGATAAGCCTATTACTATGACATAAATCGTGAATAATGTAAAATAAAATCATAGCAAATGATATTGCGACTAAAAATTTAAAAATAAAAATCATTTTTGCAAAAAAATAAAGCCGACTTCAAAAACACAAAAAAAAAGTAAAATAATCATTTTAGCTAAAGAAGACCCGGCCTTTTGTTTAATTGATTCAGATTTTTTGCCAAAAAAGTTTTTAATATTTTGTATTAAAGCACTCAAAAATATTACTGAATCGGTACCCAAACGAGTACCACATCATCATTTTATTTATTTCAATACTCCCATAAACCTACATAATACAGTAACCTATGAACATTCGAGAGGAGCCTTTGTTTTTGCAGTAGTACTCGATGGCTAGCGCTCGCTTGCTCTGAAAACTGTTATCGCGTTCAAACAAAGTGCTCTTATGCCAACAAAATCGAATAAACTCACGCTGAAAGCTCTTCACCATAGCTTCTAGCACGTCACTTGTACTTGAGGAAAAACTGGGAAGAAATCTTCACCTTTCCCTTGATAACTATCCATTAGACGTACCTCCCGACTTTTATTACGGCCTGAACAAAAATTCAGCAAGTTTTTATTTTATTTCAGTCCAACTCTCAGCTCTTTCACCTGAAAATAAATTGTTCAAATCCCTCACGAGCAGTTTTATTATGATTTATGGTAAATCCAGAGACATCTTGAGCTTTGGGAGTTTTATTTAGTCTGCCTACTTTCGGCATGGGATATAATAAGTTCAGGACTTTACGATGCTGTTTTGTTTTCAATTACCAAGCTCATATTTTGTTCCCTGTGCCCGTGGGTCCGCCTGACATAAGTTTTCTTGTTTGGGAATAAAAAGTTGCTCGTGCTTTTATATAGGATAGGTTAAACTTTTTCCCTTCAATTCGTCTAAATACAATTAAATTAATCATGTTTATACTCAAAAAATATATGAACAAAAATAATAACAAAGAGAACAATCTATCGTTTTCATAAGCCTTTTAAATATAGAATCAGAATTTGTTAAGTTGTTATAAACAGAAAGAAATCCATAAGGTTTGTTTGTAAAGAAACGCCGCCGGTTAGAACCTACGCCACCTATGCAAATACTCTTATATTGATGGAGTATTATGAAAAGTTTTGATTGATCTTCGCGAGTTACATTTCCATGTTTACTTAGAACGGGGGAAATAACGAAACACTTCTCGTCGTATAAGCGAGAGGTGTGTCTAGGGTTGACACAGTGCCGTATAATAGGACTTTTAGGACTACTACAACTGAAGGTTTTAAGACTACATTTTACACAAAACAGGTGTAAAAAGACGCTTATCGAAGCAGAAAGTCACTATTAACCCAGTCGTTACGTATTTTTTTTTTTTTGTAAAACCATTTTCGACACACTGTATTATTAACAGCGTACATGTAAGACCGATAAATGAATGTAAACAAAGCAATAGAAGTTTCTATGAATTTTATTGCTAGCAGGTGGCGTTCTCGTGCTGCCTTTTATGGGAAAACGGTGTGTGTTCATGTGTATTTTCGTATATTAAGTACATAACATATTGGCAACAGCAATGCGTAATGCGTTTTAGAACTAGTCTGTGGAATTTACTGCCCGTTTCTTTATTTCCCGATCATTATTATTTAGATCTCATCAAAGTTCGAGAGAATCGGTTTCTTCTAGGCAAGAGTGCTCTAATACCCTTGCCGCGCCATCGCTTCACATCTGGCGATTTGCGGCCGAACGCAAGCCTAAATACTATATATAAAACAGAACCCAGTTTAATGTTTTTTTTACAAGCGGAAAAATATTGTTTACAAACAGTTATAGAAATAAGTACAACCATAATCCAGCAGCAGCCCTACACAGGTCCTAAATATCTCAAAACAAACATTCCTAGCGAGTTCGCGCTATTTGAAAATACGGCCGAAGAAGGAAATTCAGAAGCGTTTTATTGTGAGAAAAGAGAGTTTGTTCCGTTTAATAGCCGCGTAAAATTGCGCCCATCGACGTAACACCAACAAACTCAACGTCACGTCCGTAATCTTTCTCGCACGAATTGCACATCACACTTACAGGATGATATAATTTGGTACCAATTTTATTTATTGCTAAAATATAGCCGACAGCCACCTAAAAAGGATTTGGAGCCGGCGAAGTGGAATTGCTATCGATCGTCCGTCGAGACTCGGAAGATATTTTGTCGTATTATATTTTCAAGGTTACAGTAGTAAAGGTGACAGAAACAGGCGACCTTGTTAGTATTGAGAGCTTCGGAACTGTTATAGATTTTGTTCGGTCTATAAATGATGAATTATGTTTTTGAATTCAATGTTCTTGGAGTTTGGACGGTGATTGATTTGGAACATGATTTTATTTAGACTTCTTCTTCCTTATCGTATGGCTAGTGCCTAACGTGGTGTCAGAGTTTTTACGTCGCCCATGAGCCACTGACTTGGTTTTACAAGCCGCCGAGAAATATCCCTCAGGCATGTTGGTTTCCTCACAATGTTTTGCTTCACCTAATCAAGTGATCATTATTTAAATCCGCACATGAATCCGATAAATCAGAGGTCTGTGGTTGAAATTTTGGACCTATTTGGACTAAAAATAATGTTTTAGAATAATTGATATGATGATTGATTTGTATTTTTTTTTTTCAAAGTACCTACATATTTTTATTACGTATGCAAGTTTATTTATATGTTGTAATGGATGTTATTAGAAAAATTGGGGTGCAGGCTTATCATATTGATTGGACCGACATAGAAGATATTTTTATGGCGATTATTCATTGGTTTATTTATGCCGTAGACGTCGTAGTTTCAGATTCTGTTTTTCTGTAGCTATAAATGACCACTGTGACTAGTATTTTGTCATTTCAGATACTAACATGACACATTCGGTATATTTTAACAATCTAAATAACTTATTGAGTCTATACATAACAAAGCTTCGCCAAAAAGCTTTTACGTTTGGCTAGCACTTGACGAAAACTGATTGTGCCCACCACTATTCCATATTTCCGCGTCTAGTTTTGACAAAATGGATATTTTTATCTGCGAAACAATTTTCGTAATTCCGGACGGGTTCTTCAACATGGTTAGAATAACAATTTTACAATTTTCTGTTGTCACGTTCTCGCCACTCGTTGGACCCCCGAAGGAGAAAAGTAATCATTTCAAGCAATCGGAATGTCTAAATTTATATTCAGACGTCGTCATTTTAAATGTTTGGCTTTTAAAAAGTCATAACAAACGGTACGAAGGTACTGACAACTTATAACTTAATTTAAAAAACCTGAAATGAATATTTAATTCTGTCCAAAGACTTTGTAATGATTCGATATTTATTTATATTAGTATCCTCCTCGAAGTGGCGTCTCGTAATTATTCAGCAGACTTTTTAAATTCTCACATAAAATTGTACGTAAAAAAGTGTAGACGGATAGGTAATAAGATTTCAGTTAAGTGTTTTTAAAGTTCATACAGCATATTAAAATTCATAAACATGTATTTAAGTTTACGAATGAACCCGTCACGGGGAAAACGTGTGTCTAATTTATAATCCGGACCAAAAACGGATTAGACTCGTCTAAAAAATGGCCGTAGCGAATTACGTACATCGCTTTTCAATTTTGGCAGATTCAAACGTATCGGGGAATGCTCCGATACCCTTTGCTTTGAAGTTCTGAGCTTTACAAAAGCGATTAATTAAAAAGAGAAAACACGCAAGGGATCCAATATCAATCTTTCATTCGTTTCGGCTTTGTGTTTAATGTATATCCGCAAGTCCGCACATTTGTTCGAGGACTCGTTGATGGCTCGTGTGAACGCGAATTATGTAATATTGGATTCTCTGTTCAACTTTGTTGTTCGTGACGTAAAAACAATGTCGTTTGTTTTGATATGAAACCGAACATTAGTCATTTATTTTTTTTGCTTGTGTGTGTAAAGTGTATGTACGTAGGTAATGTAAAAAATAGATTGATATTATTTTGTGTTACAATGTGAGTAGGATTAATTTTTTAAATGTCTATTGTTTGTTAATTATGCAATATTCAGTCAAATACTCACAAGGGCTTGGTAAAAAGCACCTGTTTTGTTTTCATATTTTAATATTTTCTAAAAAATCTTATTGTTTGTCTAAGAAGCTTAAATTACCCGAATACACAAAAAAACAGGCACTTAGGCACAAAAATATACTTTTTAAATTTAATTGTTTTTAAACCCTTTTGCTGTTTGACCGATTGTTACCAAGGGGTATCGTATTACCCAGTTACTGGGTTTTGGAGGTTAGTTAACTAAAATACTGGTACTCAGCTGCATCCAGTTAGACTGGAAGCCGACTCCAAGATAGTTTGGGAATAGGCTAGGCAGATGATGATGATGCTGTTTGACTGATATGCAATTTTTGCTCAAATACTTACTTGGGATAGTACCCAAAATTGTCTGTCTTTATTTTTTATACTTCTTATATATTTTAGTGTGTATTCTGCTATGTTTGTTTACACACCCACAAAGGCTCGTACATAAAACACACATCTCACCACTCCAGCGGGAGTGGTGAGATGGGGTGTGGTGGTGGTTGGTGCGGGTAGTGTAGCGACACTACCCGCATCAACGCACACACACACAATTACACACTACACAAACTGCCTTATGGAAGCATCCCCTACATAAACACAATTGTACCTCCTGCAACAACAGATATTGTATTTAAAATCTCCATATTGAGTCTTGGTTTCAATTTTCATAGTACAATACTTAATCACGGCTTTACTTAGTATTTCCGAAGACAGACGACGATTCCTTTAACATAGAATGTTCAGAAGAATCACTTGAAACTTGCAGCAGTATCCTTAAAGCTTCCGTAGATAATATCAAGGTGCTAACATATAACATCAGAAGCTATCAAAAAGACTTTCAACCATTTTTGCTATTGCTCTGAATCAGTGACACTCAGATATCGACTTTATTGTACTCACTGAATGTTGGCTGTCTGACGGCACTATTATAGAAGACGTACATAATTATAGCACTCACAGAACAACCAATCAACAAAAATGGTGCTATTGTTGTCTACACAAGAACAGGCCAGAATAGCAGTATTACTACAATAGAATCCAAACTTTCCGAATAAGCTGATAGTATATAAAAATGAACAATAATTTTAGTCTCTTAGCCATCGATAGGTCACCTTCTTCCAAAACGCGAGGATTTCCACAATTCCCTTGACTCTACCCTTTTTGAACTCAATTATCAACAAACACTCATCTTAGCTGGCGACATCAACCTCAATATTATTGATCTAAGCAATAGTCAGATAGGTAACTACGCGTGTACACTTCCAAGTAGACAAGGATCCTGTATCAACCACATATTCATAAAATCCTACAATACCTCTTGGTCTCGCATGTAGCTTAACTATTACTGATCATGACCTTGCCCTATGCAGTATACCGATTAAACCAGAAAAGGCCAAAGACTTGCAACTATGACGAATCAAAGCTGACTGGACAGCCGTAGCTAATGCTACGCTGCTGAATCCTGCACTGCCTAGCTGAAACAGCAAATTTTGGTCGTGTAGCTCGTTTATTGTTAGGAAATTTGACATGAGCTACATGCCGCTACAGCTAAACAGTACAACATTGAGTGGGAATCAGTGAGGTCTTTGCTGTTGTCAAAGCAGTTTGACAGCTGCGAATCTGGAGTACACACCAGCGCTTTGTTTTTCTTGTGAATAGGCAAACGAGGTAAACGTGCTCTAAGTTCATTGGTTCATTCAGATGTAAAGCGGTACGGCCGGAACGCACCATCCAAAGCGCTCCTCAATTGTGCGTTGCACTGGGTACTCACGGTTATAACTTTGGCATCATCCTCTTCACCACTGCGATCGGATGGCGGCGAAGCACTGGATACATTTTACAGCTGCGCCGCGATCATTGGTGAAGCAGGCGTAACTAGGGTACTCAGTGAGTCGAGGCGTAGTCGATCAAGTACAGTGTCAGCTAACATATGGTTACGCTGGATGACCCGCACCTGGATCCGATAGTCGCTGCTGCTGTCGCGACACGCTGAAAGCTGGTTCAAGCGCCTGAAACAGAGAGAGCATCCGACCACGGTACGCAGTCAAGTTGCTTCCCTCTTCAGTAGCCCCATAATATGCGTGCATGACATTCTCATTAATAGACTGAGTCCATCGCAGGCGCGACACATTTCCACCGGCAGCGGGAACCTTGTTCGGGGCCTGTTGGCCTCGAGGTCCCGAGCCCGCTGGTGGCCGTCCTATTCCACGTCGTCGTGATGGTGATGGTGTTGACGGCGGGGAGAAGAACTCGTCACTGGAACTCGACGCAAGTGCAGCGACTAGCGACTCTGCGCCCACAGATATGGCGCGGCCCAGTGGCTGCGATGCGGAGCTCAGCGACGAGCCCGGAGTTGGTGGTTTTGCCGTTTGTGTCCTGACTCGGGTCAGCATCGGTGACATTTAGAACTTTTTCATTTTCTGCAAATTTGGTTTAGTCCTGTCCAGTTTTCTGGTATTGGGTAACGGTTTTTTTTTTTTCTAAAATATTTAAAATTAAACAGGTTTTAAGCAAATATTTGCCACGTCAATTATGGAGTAAAATTCGATTTTCAAAAAAAAAAAACTTTACTTTAACCCTTTTTTAGCTATTTCCATGAGCTTTGGTATTTGAAAAGCACCTTACAGAGTAATTGATTTAAGCATAGCAGAATTAGTATACCTAGCTCCTTGGACCAGAGCCCATTTATTTGGGCCCGATCTCCTTGAATTTCCTTGAATCAGTTGTTTAGACGCCATGCTAAAAGAATTAAAATATATACAGATGAGTTACGACACAGCTCATATATTTAACTCAATTCTTTTCTAATTTTCATACCAGCGAAAACGAACAATGTCATCAAGATACACAAAATTTCCATTTACATCAACGTAAGTCGTTAAAAGCGCCAAAGTGTACTCGTAAAGCAGGACATAACACCGGTGTATCTAAATATACTTACACGCACAACAGAGCTTATAATGAATGTTACATGAGCATTACGGATGAAGGGTCTCCAAAATGAGCAGACGACAAAACCTCGTACTTGTCGTACTTGTACCACGGGATTAATCGCTGGTACTTGGTGGTACCACTTCACCGCAATGTAAATTTCCAGCAGTAGGTACTTGGCAATTTGTTAAGCACAATTGCAACGTACTACTTAATTAATGGGAACACGCAAAATCTTGTTAATTACATGTTTTCGGGTTGTGCGGTGTAGGGTTGAAAATATTACGAGTTCACTGTCCTTACCGCAGAGAAGAAGTAATGATAGAGCATGGGCTATATCTCAGCCCAAACTGTTGGAAACTTTGCCAAAGTACGCGTGAATTTGGGACAATAATCCAAGTTTGTTACGCAGATCTATAAATACTTGAAGACGTTAGTCTAAAAACACATGCCCGCTTATCGAATTAACGCAGATTAAAGTGATACTATGCCGCGTTCTGTATGGTGTCGGGGTTCTGTATGGTGTCGGACGTAAAGAATAGCACCATCCTATATCTTCCCGTGGGTGTCGTAAGAGGCGACTAAGGGACTTGCCAGAGAATGGGCAGCAGCGTTCTCTGTGCTTTTGTAACAACCGTACTGCGATCGCCAACCCGCCTGCCAAGCGTGGCGATTATGGCAAAACCCCCCCTTATGTCAATGTGGCTTTGGGGGAGGCCTATGTCCAGCAGTGGACGTCTTTCGGCTGAAATGATGATGATGATGATGGTGCCGCATTCGAGAAATGAACGGTTACTTACGGATAATACTGGATGACACGATACTTTACACGTTTTTTATTAAATTGGAAGATGTTTAAAAAGTGATTCGCGACAAGAAAACTTATCAAATACAAAAGAATCCAAAGATATTGAATGTTAGATTTAATAACAAAACGATTTTACAAGGAAACCTTATTATAAAAATGTTGCGCTGAGCAGAACTTTGTTACTACTCGGCCCGGCCGAAATCAGATTAAGGATATAAAAATATTACCGTCCATTTACTTCATCCCGATTGAAATCATCAAATTTCTCTGTACAAATAAGAAATAAACAGTTATTTACTAAAGCGGGTTTATTGAAAAGTAAATCAAAGGCATTGCAGTATGGTTCGGTCAAGTTTATGCTTCTGTAAGCGGCTTACTTTGATCCTCTATCTTCACGGAGCGACGCTTCAGCAACAAGTTTGGGTATTAACCGAGCTTTGTGTTCGTTTTACTTATTTTTAAACTGGTTTTTAAACGTATTTTTCTGTGCTCTCTTTACTTGCCTTTCAACGTGTTAAGGAGCCTAGCTGACTCCGCGTAGCTCGATTGATCTGTGAGATTACGGCGCGTTTGTCGCGTTCATGTCCTGAATGGGCGATCGATCTTTACATACGAGAATCCTCTGTCTCAGAGAGCACATTGCTGGTTTGTCATACTACACGTAATAACGACAAGTAACATGTAGTTTAAACTAATAATAATATTATAAAGAGGAAAGATTTGATTGTTTGTTTGTTTGCATTGAATAGGCTCCGAAACTCCTGAACCGATTTAGAAAATTCTTTCACTGTTGGGAAGCTACACTATCGCCGGGTGACATAAGTTACATAATATTTTCAAGAAAGTTAGGGATCTTTACTAAAACTCCAATAATGTAACCCAAGGTGTAAAAAATTACCTAACATATTCTTAACATCGCGTGCGCTGCTAAAACTATTGATGGTAGAATAAAAAATGTACTACGACTTAGCAGAACACATCAAAAAGTGTTACGACAGCATATGACTAAATGTTATTAAATTAAATAATTGAATTGATTTTTGGTTGCAAAAGTTTAAAGGGGGTCCTTGTTTCATTTTACATTTCGTCCAAAATCCTTAGGACGTGCAGAACCAGCAATAGCCGGGCATTATGATGCTATTGTCGGGCAGATCCCTTACAGATTGATAATACACAAGCTTTGTTCATTTTAATCTAGACGAATCATTATTAAACTGGGAACTGCTGTTTTATGTAGGTATTTTTGTTGTTACTCGATCGTCCACCTATTGAAAGTTGAACTTAGATCTTCCCGGTCCGATGATATCTGTGCACCAAAAATCTAAATCTAGTTCAAACGTGTATCAGCTCTGACTTTCAAAAGAAAACTTCGTAATTTTCATCTCATTTAGTCCGTGTAAATAATCAAGATTAAAGGGATTAATTATTTAAATTTCATTTCCAAGCCTAATACTTTGACTGATTTTGATGAAATCTTCATCTCATATTACACAAAGTTACCCGTCGTAACTGAAGTCATTAATTAAAAGTTTCTCAAGTATGACGTAAGCAATGTTAATACGCCCGGCTTATAAAGGTAGTGAGCCGAACCCAAAACATGTTCAAACATATACTTGACATACGAGTATTGGTACAGCGAGAACAAGGTATTTCTGTATACTAATTTCGAACTTCCAAAATCTCATTTGACTCCAAGCCTTCGGAATGTTACAAAATGGTGTGGGTAGTCTTGAATTTTCAAGTTTCAAAGCCAATATGGAAACAATGCTGGCACTGTCGCGTGGCGCCTTATAAAGTTTGCCTTCACTTTATACGAGACTTGCACTGACTTGAACTTGTTTTGCTTGGAGTATAAAACCCTTTATAGAAACTAATCTATGATGCAGTACTGCTGTTATTATTAGTACTCCCGACTCTTGGTGGCTGATGGTACTTCTCGGAAGAATGAAAGCGTGTTTTATACGCTCAATACTTTAGTTATAAGTTGAGAAAGTTTTCTTTCAGACAAGGCGAAATAGTTTATTTTATTATGAATAGAAAAAAAATGTTATATCCTAAGATGACAGAGCAACTGAAAATGAGCATACCTACCTAACTTTAGTTTCCAACTGCCATTCCTCCAAACAGTGATCAAGGAACAAAACAAGAGTGAACTAAACGCACTACATCAAACGACTCGAGTCCACCTTTATAATAAACTACCGCCCAACGTGAGCAGCAACAGATGGCGACAATGTCCTAAGTTCTGATATAAATCAAACCCTTTTAATGTTCGACTATCGGTCGCTTGGGTCAAGTAGGTAAAAGTGATTTACTATGGCCATAAAGACAGCAAGAAACGGGTATATTGCTCTCGTCAGCACCCTTCAACCGGAATGGTTCGTGTAATGAAATGTAACGTGAAAAGTTTGCGATGGTAAGTAAAGGTATTCGAGTTTCTTAAAGAAATGTGTTTTTTTGGGACTTATTTTATGTTTATAGACCCTGAATGGATGGTGTGAAAGGCCATGAAATATATTTATTTTATATAGTTGATTATAATCAGAAGTAAAAGAAATGTACTTAGAACTTTACGGCATCGTAAATCATCCCACATTTACCAATCAAAAACTTGCAGAGGCTTTCAAAAGTTGTAAATGACAGCGGTCGAGTATAAAACGCATCAATATCTGTCTGAAAACTAAAGGCAGATCGGACTAATCGAATGTTCATTTTACTTAGGCTCTGTATTTACTAAACTTAGAAAGCTTATCGAAATTTATTCCTCAGTTTCCATTAAGTCTTTATTGGCACGAAATTTCTTAAGCGAAACCTCTGACTCTTATAAGTACCCACGTAACTATTTCAATGTAAAATCCGAGTTGGCGACCGATCCGCGGTTCTCAACTAAAACTTTGAAGAAAGTCCCTTCTCATAGATCTGCAGTCAGGGTTGCCATCATGGGTACACAGTATGTTTTAATTTCCATTGCAGTTCTTCTTGACCTGACTCTTTGTCAAAATAATATTATTTGGAGTGAACTTTCTATTGAATAAAAGATTACTCTCTACTTTAATTAATTACGAAAGACTCTCATTGGAATAACTTATTTTACAACTACTTCTTTATATTAAATGTAGACGATATTCATAAGCCGAATTTGAGAATGAATACATAATTAATTCCAAATCTTGTCTGACAACCCTTTTAGTGCCTTCATTGAAAGTTGGCAACTTCATTATGTCTACTATTTGACTTACAGAAGGACATTCTTAATATGAAGAAGAACGGGTAAACATTTTGATGTAAATGTCTAGAAAACTGAAGATGGCATAAAAATATTATAAACTAGCACTTCGCCCGCGACTTCGTCCGCGAAAGTTGTGATATACTTATAGCCTATGTTACTCGGTAAAGATGTAGCTTTCTAATGGTGTTTTTGAGTTAGATAGTAACAAACAAACAATCAAATTTCTCCTCTATAGAATATTACTTTAGACTAACGGATTTCCTCGACTTCGTTCGTGTTGAAATTTTGATGTGTGAAAAAAAGTATGCTATATGCTATTCCAGACCATTATCTTCATTGGTGCCAAAATTTTATCAAGATCCGTTCAGCCACTCTGTCGTGATTGAATAACAAACATTCATTCATCAAACCAAATTTTCGCATTCATATACCTATATATTAGTATAGTAACTGTTTCTTTTTCTGATAAAACTTCTAGACTTTATATTAACTGTGGTGTAGTTCAGTTTAGAATAGGTAGCACAACACATATTACTTAACTACTAACTTTAGGCACTTCAACTTGAATAGCTAGAATGAATGCTTACCTAATTAATAGGGTTTTTTTTTAATTTGACCTGGTTTAAATATACCTTAGGCGATAAAATAAATCTTAACATTAAACAAACAGAACTTTTATTCAAAACCATAAAACAATAAACTTTTATAAATAAACGTCCCCTTTTTGTTTCACCGTCGACGGGCCGACGAAAAAGGCAATAACAGTTGGGCAAGTTTTTCTTTAAGGGCAAAGGTAATACTCAGAGGGACCGTACAGTTAGTTTACTTAGTATTAGAGAAGTTTGTTTAGGCCCCGCCAACACTAGATAATAACGCAATATAAATATTTCGGTAATAAATCAAAAGCTCTCCTGACTCTTAACGTATATCGTAGAAGGAAGGTTCTGGAGGTTTTTGTGGAGAGTACCTCCAATTATAAGGATGATGGATGTCTGACGGGTCACAGTTTTTGTAGTGGCAACTACTGGCTGTAAAAATCCAGTCTTTAAGAGTCGTCTGAAGCTTTGAAAACTGTGAAAACTGACAGCTTTCCCGTACGTAGTAGTTCAGTTTTAGATCGGCGACGTACCTTAACCTTCTTTTCTTTGAGGATTTTGTCATTCATATTTCTAGGACACTGTAGATTCAGTACTCAAAAAGAAATCCGAGAATAACTACCTAACTGAATACACTGCACCCCGTTCTAAAAATGACTTCTTCTTCTTGTTCCTCAACCCTTGGCCACCCAATGCTGAGTGTAGTCTTCCAAATCTCTCCACTTTTGGCGATTATGTGTCATGGCTATCCAGTTTCTTCCGGCCATTTTAATGATATCGTCTGTCCACCTAGTCGGTTGTCTTCCCACATTCCTCCGTTCTAAAAATGACCATATCTTTATTAATATACTGCACAAACTAGTAAAAGTTCTCACCCGTTATAAAAGGCATGTAGATCGTTCAGAACTTTCTTTATTATTATTTCGTCTTCCACCCGAACTATGAACTCAAAGAAAAAGCAAGAAACCGTCTGTTTCCGACACGTACACGATAGGAAATGATTGGAATTGAAAGGGTGTCTAATTTCCGCTAAAAATCCATTATTTTCGAATACGCAGCTACCACGAATTGCGAGAACTTTCCGCCATTAACGCTCACAACTTTACTTTTGCTCTTGAATGATGATTGTAAGATGTATTATTTGAATAAACAAAAGTTTTATTAGAACGACAATTTTGATGGCTCGAAATGAACAGTTCTGGTCATTAATGTCAGGAATATAATTTATATATTAAATAAATGGATGGAATTTACAGTTCTTTGTTTTAACACCCATTCAATTCGGTGATTTCTTAATAAGCCAGGTTCTTTCTAGTACAGTCGACCGCACGGCTGTGACAACACTTTGACTTAGCGTTCTATAGGTTTAATTATCACTGACGGTGTGGCCTAGTTCTGTGTGGTGTCGGACGTAAAGAATAGCACCATCCCATATCTTCCCGTGGGTGTCGTAAGAGGTGACTAAGGAACTTATCAGAGAATGGGCAGCAGCGTTCTCTGTGCTTTTGTAGCATCCGTACTGCAATCGCCAACCCGCCTGCCAAGCGTGGCGATTATGGCAAAACCCCCCCTTCTTGGGGAAGGCCTATGTCCAGCAGTGGACGTCTTTCGGGCTGTAATGATGATGATGATGATGGTGTGGCCTATTGTGCGTACATATTTATACATCGATGATCTTTCTTTTTCATCATAAATATACAGGGTATAAGGGACACCGACGCGAAAACGCTTACCACGTACTCGGTACATCATTCTGAACACACCTAAAAAATTGTCATCACAATTTTTGAAGTGAAAACTTCTTTAGCATCGTTGTGATTTGAAACTCGATGAAACGAAAAAGCGACAGTTAAAAGAGACCGACACATTTTAACGTGGGAGAAAATGAGATAGGAAGCATTATACTGTGTTTCTTATGCTCGTGGTTCTCTTTGTGCTATAGCCTAAATTATATTCTGTGGATGGGTGATCAAGGTTAAGCGATGGTTGCCCAGGTCAGTATTTGGATGTGTGATCAACGTAAAGCAACGGTAGCCGAGGTCAGTATGTGGATGGGTGATCAACCTAAAGCAACGGTAGCCGAGGTCAGTATGTGGATGGGTGATCAAGGTTAAGCAACGGTAGCCGAGGTCAGTATGTGGATGGGTGATAGTTACCATAAGGCTTTTGCATCATTTATCGAAAATATAAGCTCTGAGTCTGAATAAATCTATGTAATATATACGAATAAACTGTAAAATAATTATCAAACTTTGTATCACTATGATCATTACTAAAACCTACAATTTTATTGTCCTCTTTCCGAAATTTTACATTCGTCTCATTATCTTGAAGCCAAAATTTTTGAAGGTTTCACTTCTACCACGTGTGAATTGCACAAATGTTCTTTTTTTAAATTTCGGTGTTCCTTAAACCTTGTATAACTTAATAAATCGCCTCAAATGGCAATTCAATTTTGTTTAAATAAGAAAATTTATAATGAATACATTTACAAAACTAAAAAAAACTATTCAACTGTTCTTTTCTTAATTATCTTATAAATTGAGTTTCACTCAAAAGCCAGCGGCCAACTGTGGCCAAAACAGTAAAATGAAAAGTTTGATTAAAACTTAAAAGTCTCAAGAAATTCATCAGTGTTAAATTAAGTTGAAAATTTGCATTGTTAATTTATATTACGCACCTTGGCCGTCTCATTATTAAGCATTCGGTTTCTGCTCGGAAAATTTGATTATTATAATTAATTATATTGTTTGTTTACCTTTAAAGTTCCTTGCACGTTTTGTATTGGACGAGACAAGCCTTTACTTTGGTGGTTGTGTTTTTGACTTAAAGCAATCAATCTTTAATGTTATTTCTGTTAATAAGTAGAGGCGGCGATTATGTACAAACGTATATAATAAAATATTTACATATTTGCCGTCGAAAGTGTTATAGTAATTTTAAAATAAGCACTATTTTGCAGTAAAACTGTAAAAATCTAAATGAACACGTGTCGGAGTTCCATAATGTCGGAATAACATCGTTCTAGTACCGTTTGTCGAAGTTTCGTTTTTAAGTCTAATTTTGTTATTTTGGGTTCCGTACCTCAAAAAGAAAAAAGGAACCCTTATAGGATCACTTTGTTGTCCGTCTGTCTGTCAAGACCCTTTATCTCGGGAACGCGTGGAGGTATCGAGTTGAAATTAAAACCATATACCCAGATCTGCAGTCTCTTGAAGCTGTGAAAAAATCGTGCAGCGCTCTTGCTCCGATCGTAACGTTACAATGAGTCATCCTTTTTCGTGCGTGCAGCCAGCGTTCATCGGTTTATTAGACGTTGTCACGTCAAAAAAAGCTCGGAAAAAACTGCGAGACTCGATTCCTGAACTATTATAATATGTACCTACTTTGCACGGAACCCTCGGTGCATTTTTGCATCGTGTTTTGACAATTTTAAGTTGCATATAAGCCTGGCATTATTAATAAGTGTTACTTAGATCAAATTCTTTATACTTATACAATTTACAACAGAAGTATTCAGCATGTAGCATTTGATGCTTTGTCGCTATAAAATATCCATAGTATACTGTGTATTATCAGGATATTTTCGTCACTGAAAAGTTGCTGAATCGTAATAAAAGTTAGAACAATATACCAGTGGGTAGTATATAATACTAGCTAATGCCCGCAGCTAGGCCCACGTGGAGTTCGGGTATTGTCTGACGGGATCGTGCTATGTGGATAAAAAGTATCCTTTATATTAATCCAGGTTATAAATTATCTGTAAGGCAAATTAAAACAAATCCGTTCTGTAAGTTTTTGCGTGGAAGAGAACTGAATTATGTAACGGCCTTGCTCTGAAGGCCGGTGCACGTGAGTCCTGTTTGGAGGTGAGGCACTCGGCGAAGATCCTCCACTGGATGGCTGCGAGCACCTCGTCTGGTGCGGCCGCAGGTTGACGGTTGGCTGGGTCCTGGGCGACTGCGACTACGGCCTTCTCTCGCCTGCCTGCGGAGAAGTTGAAATTACCGCTGGTCGGTCGAGCCGAACCTGTGGCAATAGCCTGTGGAAATTGTGGAGTCTTAGCTCTCCATCGTATTTGGCACCGCTCCTTTTTGGACGGTCTGTTCCTCTTCCTTCCGTTGCCTGCCGAAGGGGCCCGTGCAACTTTCGCTGAGGGGTCAGCGCAATAGCGTTGTGTTGCTGGAGTGTCCTTCGCCAATTTCCCTGCACCTGCCAGGTGAACGCGGACATGTCCCCGGTGGTGCTGATCTCCTCCGGTTGGCCAGAGACGGCCAGCGAGGGAGGTGAGAGTGGCTTGAAGAGCCATAGTTGGTGGTGAATGTAGAAGAGGAGCCCTACCACCGGTATTAACCGTCGTGGGGGGCTGTACACCTGAAAGAGACAGAGGCTCGATACTGGTCCCAATCAGCGCCGATGTCCTCTGTATACTCCGGGACTTTGGTTTGGTCTTGGCCGCGGTTCTCACCACAGTCGGACTAGTACCCGCGCTGGAGCTCGCTGCACTGACAGCAGAGCACCCAGGGGCGAGAGTGGTGCTGCAGGCACCCCTCTTGGGAGCTTCCTTGGCTTTCGCCTCCACTCCGGTGTGACTGTGTGGTGCGTGTGTGTGGTGGGTGTGAGTGGTGGGTGTGTATGGTGGGTGTGTGTGTGTGGTGGGTGTGTGTGGTGGGTGTGTGTGGCGGGAGTGTGTGGTGTGTTGTATGTGTGTTTTTAGTGTTATATGGGCCTGAATTATCCATAGTGAAGTTGCTGTTATGTTTCGTATTTCTGGCTTCCCACCCTCCATGCATGAAAGAGTAACAAACGTCCAAACATCCTCACAAACTTTAGCATTTACAATATTAAGTAGGATATAGTAGTACTTACACCGCTTTCAAATAAATAATACCTATTAACGGTCATGATACGCTTTAATTTAATTATTGCTCCACCATTGAAAGATTAATTAAAATCGGCAGGAATGCCAGCACGATCCGTTATCCCGCTGTGTGGGTTGGAAGCCTGTTGAGTCGATTATATCTCTATTACCTGACGGGATAATATCTTGGATTTTGACTTGTCTTTGCCCGTGCCATAACCGTTTGCAAGGCTGTTTAAAAGGGCTAGTCTGTGTTAAGGGGAGTCGTGGCTAATAATAATCTAGGACAGTCTTGACGGGTGGAGGTCCGATAGGCAGTCGGTCCATGTAAAATGCTGGTATTCAACTGCATCAGGTGTTACTGGAAGCCGAACACAAGATAGTTGGTAAAAGGCTAAGCAGTTGCTCTATGGAAAAACTGGTATTCAGATTCATCTAGTTAGACTGGAAACCGACGAAATAGTTGAGAAGGTCTGGGCAGATTATGATGTCAATATATACGGTGCAAAGCTTAAGGTTTGTAATAATATCCATTCAACAATTATCCCATGTTAACACATAGGTATAAAACAAGTATCAGATTATGTCTGCTGTTTTCGTTAATAGGTTGTAAAGACTACAGTACAGTACTTTTAATAAAATACAATATGAGCAAAATATTTACAACACAAGGGCTGAAAAAATGTTTTATACACGAAATGTTTTTGACATATGTTTTATAAGACTTGTTAAAAAACAAGTTTCACAACTTGTAAAATGTATAACCGTGGGGCGCGAAACACCGTATTTATAAAAGCTTATTCTGCTATGACATTACCAATTTATATTGTAAAAAGTACGGCAGTAAATATTCTGCTGGTGGTCTGACTAAATTGAACTACAACAGCTTTGGGAATTGAACTTTATGGACTAAAGAAAAATGATACGAAATATCTCGGATAACTCAGCTCTTTCAAAAAACTATATGATTGGAATATAGAATGGAATAGAATATACTGTATTATACACCAATATTGAATCACAATGTTTTACAACATTGCTAACTAGCTGCTGCCCGTGACTACGTTCGCGAGGAAATTGTGTGATGTTTTTTTCAGATATAAATTATACATATTAATCTTCTTAATAAATCTGTCTGTAGATTGATGAAAACCGCATCAAAATCCGTGGCCTCCTAAACGTACGTGTACGTGTTTTATACAATTAATGTTTCTATGGTTACAGTGGCGGTCTTATGATAACGATATCTTCCAGACAACCTTCGGATGGACGGTACGAACGAGAATATTACTTGTTTCACGTGTAAAAATCGCACCCATCTATTATACAACAAAAGCCCAGAACCCTTAATATAACTTTATTAAAAGCCCCGTCTACAGGTAAATTTAAGTGTTAATATTCAACTAAGTGAACTTAGTAACCGTTCTATATGTTTATAATAACGCCTGAACTAGTAAAGCCAGGATTTTCCGCCGGTAAAATTTCTTGCTGTGCCTAGTTTGCCTTGATAGGTCCGTCTTTACAAGCCAGGGAACTAATCAACTCTTAACAGTTTGATAACGCTTGTATTTTTACGAAGGGTATGGCAGAGGTGTAGGCAGTACACCCATACTTCGTTATAACTAATAATATTAGCTAGATAATCATTTGCCTAGCCTTTTCCCAACTATGTTGGGGTCAGCATTCAGTTTAACCGGATACAGCTGAATACCAGTATTTTACATGAAGCAACTGCATATCTGATTTCCACAACCTTGTTAGTGAAGTGAATGATACGCACACACATACAATATCCACAAATATATACAATAGTTAGTACTGGGCAATACGATACCCCTCGCTAAGACTGCTTGTCAAGACTTTCGGGCCACTGACTACCAGTACCATCTGTCAAAGATCAATAAATGACAGTTGGGACCAACGGGAGGTACGGAGGAAACTCGGTATGCAATGGGGGGTCACTCAACTCGGACCAACTTATGCAAGCGCAGCTTCACCTAAATTTCGACCCGACCGACTGTTATTATTCAGCTAAGTTACCCCTAATAATAATAAATCATACTCTTAATCAAATTGTCTTACACCGAAACTTAAATTTTGCTGAAGAATCGACTTTTTTTTTTTTTTTTTTATGAATGGCATCTCGCAGTTCAACCTAGGAGGTTGTCGTCTGCTTAACCGGACTATCCTGTGGGTGCCTTAAGAGTAAGGCCTCCAGCCAGGGCATAAAAACTTACAAACTAAGCGACTATACGCTAAGGGCACCCTCTGTGGGGTACGAGCCTCGGCTTAGGGCGTCGCTGGGGGAGGACTGCATGGGGACAGGCTGGATCTGAATGATATCATTATTTAGGGGCTGATTTAAAACTACTGGCACAGCATCGCGGGCTGGCTCGAGCGAGGGTCGGGGAGGGCATGGACCGGGACGTCGCGACGGACCTCGACGGCGAAGTCGGAAAGACGGCGGTTTGTGTCTGAACTTTTTAAGAGTGCTAGTCTCTTTGCTACTCTCCTGGAGGAGGGTGATAGCATCATCGGGAGTGACGAGGGTATGCCGAGGACGGCGTACTGTACTAATGCGCGAGGGTTCGTAACGGGCGGCCGCTGCGATCAGGGGATTACGGTGTTTACTGGCGTTATCGAAGAAACGCTTCGAAAGACGTTTCATAAACTGAAGGACGGTGGGCATTCTAAGGTCTACGTGTAGACGGTCGTTACGGACATAAAAAGGAGCTCCCGTGACTCTACGTAAGAACCGGTTCTGCAAGGTTTGCATCCTATGGATGTATTTAGGCTTGGTGTGAGCGTACACGACGCAAGCATACGTCATAATGGGGCGGATTACCGCGGTATAAAGGCGCAACTTGCACTTGAGTGACAACTTGCTTTTTGCCGAAATCATGAAATGAAGCCTACCCATAGCAAAGGCAGCTCGGTCACGAGCTGCTTTGATGTGCGCCGCGAAAGACAGGTGGTTGTCAAGTAAGACTCCTAAGTACTTGGCTTGCTTCTCCCAAGGGATAGGCTTACCGTACATAGTGATCGGGCTGAGCGCGGGTGGCTTATTTTTGCGCGGTTTAGGGAAAAGAACTGCCTGGCTCTTGTCGGGGTTCACCTCGATTCTCCATTTCCGGAACCAAGCGCCTAAGACGTTGGGCTGAGGTTTGGAGGGTGCTGTAAATAGCGTCGTGACTGCGGCCAGTGTAATAGATGGCCGTGTCGTCCGCGAACAGGGCTAACTGAGCCTTCTTGCTCTTGGGGATGTCACTGGTGAACAGAGTAAAGATAAGGGGAGAGAGCGGGGAGCCCTGAGGGACTCCGGCTCTAATGGGGTGGGGGGAAGACAGTGTCTTCCCGATGCGATAGCGGAAGGTGCGATCCGACAAAAAGTCTCGTAAGATGAGCACGAGGCGGTCCGGCACTCCCAGTTTGTACAGCTTATATAATAAGCCGTTGTGCCAGACTTTGTCGAATGCCTTTGCTATGTCGAAAAACAACACACCCGTCATCGCTCCACGCTGGAAGCCAGCGCTCAAGTGTTCTACGATGCGGTGTGCCTGTTGAATGCAAGAGTGTCCGGTCCTGAAGCCGAACTGCTCGTTGGGGATGAGACTCTTAGCCTCGGCGAAGTCTTTGAGTCGCTTATACATAAGTCTCTCGTAGATTTTACCGAGTGCATTCAGGAGACTGATAGGTCTGTAGCTCGAAGGCTCAGACTTGGGTTTACCTGGCTTGGCGAAACCGATGACAGTGGCCTCTTTCCATATTTGGGGAAACGCGTTGTTGCTCAGGGCGCCATTGAAGATGGCCGCCATTAACACGACGAGCTGAGCGGGGAGGAGTTTGAGCACCCTATTGGTGATTCCGTCGGAGCCGGGTGCTTTCCGCGGTTGAAGTTTGCTAATGATGTCTTGCACTTCGTCAGCTGTGACCGGAGGCAGAGGATCATCAGGGTCTTCTTCGGGGGGCAGGGCGGTTCTACGATCGACGAATGCGTTCACCTCATCGAGATGTCGCTTGTCTACTGGTTGCGAGCTGGGGGAGCACTGGGACTCCAGGCTGTCGGCTAGGCATTCGGCCTTCTCAGAGTCGTCGAATGCGACGCTCTTATCGGGTCGGGTGAGGGGAGGCATCGAAGCCTCTTCGGTGGAGCGCATCTTGCGTTGCAGCTGCCAGAAGGCTAGGTGGGTAGGCTCGAGTTCGCTTAGCGTTTTTTCCCATTGATTATTACGAAGCTCACTGGTGCGATCCTTTACAGCACGCTGTAAATTACGCATGTGGGCTTTGTTTGCCTCGCAGGGAAAGCTGCTGTAGGCACGGATGGCCGCGTTCTTTTCGGTTATCAGTTCACGTACGTCAGCGGGTAGTATCCAGCGTTGATCGCTCATTGCTGGGACTTCCCGTGAGCAGTCCTTCAGTACGGATTGCACGTGGTCTGTAAACGAGTTGATGGCGGCCGTCGTGTCTGCGACTGAGACTATGTGGTCGGGGATGGCCTCTAGGTGAGGCGACGTGGTGGATTTCAGCTTTTCGCTGACTTTCCTCCAGTCGGTTATCACTTGGGTCGGCGGGGGCTGGCTGGGGTCAGAAGGACCCGAGCGAGGAACTAAGTGCATGAGCACTGGTCTATGATCTGAGTTAAGCTCATGTAAAGTCTCGATGGAATGCAACATAAGGTTGACATTCTTGAGTAGAGCTATGTCGAGAACGTCCGAACGTTGGTCGGGGTCGTGGGGATAGTGTGTGTGCTCCATAGGAGCGATGGGATCGAAGTTGAGGGACTCGCCCAGGTTATACATGTGACGTCCTCTGGCAGAGGTCGTCGTGCTGTTCCAGGCGGGGTGTTTGGCGTTGAGGTCGCCAGCTATGATAACGGAGTCGCTCAAGCTGAAGAGGACGGCAAGGTCTTTGGTGAACAGAGTGTGCTCCTCGGACGTGCCGCCGGGAGGGATGTACGCAGAGGCGATAGTGATCGGTTGATGGCCGGTGATGCCTAGTCGACACACTGAGGTCTCGAGTAGAGACTCCATGGGAGGGGGATCTAAGGGGATGCAATGCAGTTCTTTTTTATAATAGATTAGAGTCCCGCCCTTGTGGCAACGTGACCGATCGTTGCGAACTATGCGATAGTTGGCAATTCTCGGATCGCGGTGACTGGGCTTGAGGAAGGTCTCCTGTACGAGGAGGATATCAATTTGATGGTCGCGGAGGAAGGTGGCGATCTCATCACGCTGGCCTCTAATGCCATTGGCATTAAAGTACCCTAATTTTAGGGATCGGGGCTTGGTGCACGTTAATCTCGTATTATCCATTGGAGTTAGTCGAGGTTAAGGTTGCGGAGGAGGTCGCCTAACTTGAGTAGGGACTTGAGGATAATTTTAAGTTTATCGCCACCAGTGTTAGCCGCCCTGAGATCAGCCGCCATGCGGTCTGCTTCGGGGGTAACTAACTCTGCTAGCGATTCTAAAATTACGTTGTGAGAGGGGTCCACAGCCGCGGGGCCGGGTGGCGTGGGACGAGCGGGCGCCGGTGCGCTTGCTTGGGCCGCGGGAGTGGGGACAGGGGCCTCTAATATCCCGGGGATGGGGCTGGACTTTGCTTTACTGAGAGCCGGGAAGGCTTTCTGGTGGTTTAGCGTGGTCCAGGGAGAGGGCCTCTGAGGGCTGAGTCTCTCCGGCATCTGGGCAGAGGGTAGCCTCACCGATGGGCTTTCTCTTTGCTGACGGGCGCTTGCACGCTTCACCAGGTTAGAGGAGGAGCCTTTGGGGGCTTTCGAGCAGCCGCGGTAGTTGGCCGTGTGGCCCGACTGGCCGCAAAGCACACAGCTCGGTGGCTCCGTGCAAAGCGATTTGTCTTTGGGACGGGGACAGTCTGCCGTGCCATGGTCGCCTAGACACTTTACGCATCTGTGCGGCGCATGGCAGTTGGCTTGGCTGTGTCCGTACATCTGGCAGCGGTGGCATTGCCCGACTACGCTTGAGCGGTAGGGCTTCTCTATTGTGATGCCTGTGAGTGAACATACCGACTTCACTTTGAAGATCGGGTGGTGACCTTCTACTGGGTCACAGATGACCAGTACCATATCGTACTGGTCTCCGCCTCTCGCCTTATGAAGGCGGTGGACGGCTGCGACCGGGATGTCTTGGCCTTGGAGGTCATTGAGGATGTCCTCCGTGGGGATTTCCTTCGGGATCCGCCTGATCACCACGCGGGTGGGCTTCTCCTCTGGAAGGGAGTAGGTATGGAAGGCTATGTGCCTTCCTATCAGCTGGCGGGTAAGTTCCCTAAAGTCCGTGGTCGTAGGAACCACTACTTTGATTCCCTGTGAAGAATCGACAAGTTTAAATATACCTTTATGTTAAGCTAAAATTCAAGTTCAAATTAGCTTAACTAGGGAAACTTAGCAGACGACGGGATTGGTATAAAATCATAATTAACTTAATTTAAACAAAACTATGGATTATGGCTTGTTGCTAATAATAACAACAAAATAATGTAATATCGTTTTTACGTACCTACCAGTCTAACAAACAATTGCCAGGCGTTCGGTAATGTTACCATAGATAAGGCTCTCACAGACAGGCGCGACGCGGCGCGACGCGACTTCGAATCGATTACTTGATCATAACGTATCGAAAAGTGTTCGAAAACGTTCGTGAATACAGTCCAGGTAAAAACTATGTATAGACCTTTAATTTTAATCGTTTCGGTAGTTTTTGCGTGAAAGACTTACAAATGTACATCCATCCATCCTCACTTACTTTGAAAACGTACTTATTAACTTTACTTAACCCAGGTTTATTGGTGTACAAATTTCATCGAAATCTTTCGTGACAACGTAACATACAGAGTTACCCCGCATTTATGAACGTAATAATTTATTATGGATTAAGTACAGAAGGAAAAAAAAAGTCGTCGAATGAAATTGAGAGTTAGCTAATAAGTGGTTATACCGAATTAGGTTAATTTTCCCTTGAAGCTGCGGATTTCAAGTCCCAAGGCTCTTTTTAAGACGTAAAGCAATCACATGCTCACATATTACAAGTAACTCCCTCTGCAGAAACTTTGATGAGCTAGCACATTTAAATTTCAGATCGTTCAGAATAAATTTGCAATCTAATACCCTTTTCTGTTTTAATGCTTACTTTTTCAGTTCCATGCAGAAAGTTAGGAATAAGACGCGGTTGTTCTGTGCGTTTATTTCAATTAGACCGGTGATTCTGGCTGCAGGATCAAGTCATCCCTACCTTAAAATGTATTGTCATCAGAGCCAAAGGTGTGTGCAAATTTCAGCTCAATGGGATACCAACAAGTGGTCGAGAAACAGTTTGCAAATTTTGAAGCGGACAACAGCTTACATGCATACATTGCAAGTAAAATAATAATAAAAAGCTTGTAATAAAGGATGATAATTCAAGGTGAGGTAACAAGTGTCACTAGTTTATAGCATAATAAGACTTTTAGATTCCCAGCTGTAAGCAACGTTCCCTGCTGAGGCTAGGCCTCTTCTCTATGAAAAGTAGTGTGCAATAATCCACTACGCGGCCTCAATACAAGGTTACTAAGTGACTCATGACTAAGATTTTTTTTCTATGACGTGCTGTTTCCCTCACTATTTTATGGTTTTTGGAGCAGTGGTTTATGATTGCGTCGAAATTAAAGCCTTTCAATAGCTATGATGATATGACTTTTCTAAAAAGAACTGAAATTCGTAGTTAAATATTAAGAGTTCTACGTGCCCAGCTAGAACCACATTTCTGTTAGGTACTCCAATATTATGACTACGTTAAAACGTGAGTAGGTAGGTAGGTAGTAGTAGTAGTAGTATAATCATAACAGTTGTATCATGCAAATCGGTGAGCCACAAACTAACCATCACTTGTATCTTGTGGCTCAGGAGTGCAAATTGTACAAATTTAAACATTTAAATACAACAATTTCCAATAAAACATTAGCATGGTATATAATAAGGACATTAGAGAGATTTTATATGTGCTCTTAACACAATATGAACATTAAAGTAATAAAATAGAAATAAAAACAATGTTTGCATATATTGGACTTGTGTTATGGTGTGTTTGTGTGTGTTCTTGTGACTGTACGTGTGTGGATGTGTGTGGGTGTAAGTGTGTGTGTCTCTCATATCAATCTCTATGCTATATCAAGACTTCAGTGTCGTCGTATGACAATTTCAGAATGGCTAATCCTAATATTTTTTTTACAGGTGGTATTAAAGTGAATGTTTCAATTAAAAGCAACAAAGTGAACAATCATTTAAATATTTGCGCCTATTTATAAATAAGCGACGATGGTGTATAAAACGGACGTTCTCAACTTTAACCAATTGTGTCCCCTGTCCCCTGAGAGCGACGTTGCCGTTCTGCAACCTTATACATGATGAAAAGGTCGGGTTATTTTAATGCATTGATAAAAAGGGGTATTCGTTTGGCTTTGAATTGAGTTACTGTTTTATTTGATATAAAATAAAAGATTTTATTTATCCCCGGCGAAGTGCTAAAGTGGATTAAGGCTGCTTAGTGCTTAAGTACACACTTAAGTGATTGAAACACTTATAAAAATGAATTAATTTAAGTCTTTAGCTTTTATATTAAAAGCCTTCTCAAATAGAGCTAAAAATATTACAAGGAGAGTATTTTATTTTTTTAGAGGAAAAGCTAAGGTCGGATCTTGGCCCGTGATTAAAAGAGCTCTTGTTAAAACACTCCAATCGAGTTCAAAACTAGTCAGGCAATTCCGATCGGATTCGTATTTTAACAGCACACAACACGAAAAGTGTAATTATAAGTCCTTTTATGTGCCCCCGTACATTTTATTTCTGAATACATTTATAAGTAAGTGAAATGCCGTCAACTTCAGGTAAGGAAACCTAATTAAGGTACACTCAAACGAACCACTTTATAGCGCTGCCTCCCCTGAAACAATCTACTCACTACTTCATTTCACTTTCAACACGAACGCAATATCTGCTACGGCCTGGTAGCTGTACACTTGCGACTTTTAGTCAGAGGAAATATCGTGAATCTTACGCATTTTGTTTATGGTTTTGAAATCGATTAATTTCAATACAAGCGAATGCAGTGACATAATTCCTATTTGCTTCCTCATGGATATTTGTAAGTATTTTTTATAATAATATAGTAAATTGATATATAAATAATTGGCATATATATTTGTAGTATCCGGTCATTAGTACGGAGAGAAAATGAATCGGCAAGCGCGCCAAAGGTAGCACCACGCGACCTACTTACCAGTCTACCCACACCTAAGCGCGCTTCTACAGAGTCGTGATGTTTCGAACTTGCTGCGAGGCGGACAGTCTGTGTCTGACCGCGGCGGAGTCAAGACGTCCCGAAACTGTTCCCCGATTCATGGTGCCTAGTGTTATTGTGTTGGATTGTAATTTGAAGTAATTTGTGAGTAGTAAGTGAGTTCGACAAAAGCAGTGTACCTTGTGTAGTGTGTGTTTTCATAGCACGGAACCCATGTTCTGCCCACACAACAATACTTAAAGTTGTTGCAACTATATTACTTAAAAAATAGAGCGCGGGTTTTATATTTATGTGCCCTCACCGTACTACGATCGCTTTAAACTGTTTACACTGAAATGAGTGAACTCATGCTCACAGATTTCTCATGAAACAATAGATAAGACTTTCCGTATGAATGAGAAGGACAGTACAATTATTAAATTGACATTCTCGGCGAATCAGAAACATGAATAACTTTTGACATACATTTTCAATTATTGTTTTCATAGCATAATACGTACGTTTGCGGACACCCTAATGCATACCTAGTTCGTGTACACCCCTCCATAGCATAGTACGCATACCTTCAATATTGAAGGCCTAAGATCGAATGAAATGTGAAATTAATAGCACTTGATGTAATTACTCTGGGTTCCGAATTAAATAAGGGACCATTAGCGATGTCTGCAGTCCACGAGAATTATGAAAATTATTCAGAAGACGTTTTTTAAAAGGTTCTATTGTTCTTGGGTAATTGTTGGAAACTGCCCTGAGTGTGATGGTATCTGTTGTAGATAGAACATGCCTTATATATCTACCTCTAAATACATAAATAGGTAGGTAATTTATATGTAAATAACTGTAGCTATAAGTGAGGAATTAAAAAAAAACCAACAAATATTTCAAGAGCTGGTCAAGGGTGTGCAATGCAATGCCTTTACGAACACAACTCATTCATGACAATAAAAATAATATGCTTTAAATTACGTTTTACGTTAATTAGCACATAGCATAGAGAGTTATGACAGGATAGAGGTGTTCCATTTCTGTTAAACTGAGCAACACTAATCGGAAAAACTGAAGTGCTACAAAACACACCTCGCATAAACTGTTGATTCAGGCAGTCACAGCATACTTCCTCACTTCCAAATCAGAGCAAAAGCAATTTACTAACTTTTCAATTTACACGTTCATTTCGAAATAAAACCTCGTACTTTTAGCATGCAGGTGAGATTGTTCGCAGAGGATCGCAGTTTTAGCTGCCGGGGTATTTAGAGAGAACTCGCGTGAAGCCTTTGTGTCCCAAATTGAATCATGAGGCTGCTTTAATAAATTAATCGCTAAGTAGTAGAGCTTGCCTTTTAGAGGCTTACTTGCTCTTTAATGGCATAATGTAATATTCGCGATACGAGTATACGCTAGTAATAACACCTATTAGGCAACTGTATTGAATTAAAGGAGGCAGGTGTGCAATCGATCACTCTGATGAGTCCCTGTGGAAACTAATACAATGTTAAGGAAAGAATTGAGTTTTCTATAACTGTGAGTGGGTGTATTGGTAAAGATTGATTGCTACTCATTTGAAAGGTGAACTTTCTTTAGCTAGTTTCGGTAAATCACTGAACTGTACTGTACGGAGAGCAGCGGTGGCCCAGTGGTAGCAGCCCCGACTTACGAGCAGTAAGCCGTGGGTTCGAACTCAGGCAGGCGCAATACTTTTTGTAATTTGTTTCGTCCGCTGCCCTTAAAAACGGTGAAGGAAAACATCGAGAAATCGGCATGTCCTAGAACTAAAGATCCGAAGACAACTGACATCTACCAATCCGCACTGGGCCTGCGTGGTGGATTACAGCTCACAGAGAGGAGGCCTGTGTCTCAGCAGTGGGAACATTATAGGCTGATGATGATGAGTGTACTGCTGTTTCAGATTTGCTGGAGCTGAATGCACCCTGTTAGTTTTCGGAGGACTGTCCCTTCCACCTTGTATACGGTACTGATAACAATAATTTTTTTATTTTTTATTTTGGTCTGCCTGTTGGTTTGCCCGTCTATCTGACCGTATATTGCGGCTCATCCCCAAAATGGCTGAACCGATTTTGACGGGAGATTCACCAACAGATAGCCGAGTTTATAAAGAGGAGTAACTTAGGATACTTTTTTATAGAAAAAAGATAAGGGTTTTGTGCGAAAAAAATAAAACCCTTGAAATATTTCACAAAATACGATTGAAATAAGGAACTAATCCATACTAATATTATAAATGCGAAAGTCACTCTGTTTGTTTGTATGTTTGTTTGTTACCTTTTCCCGACTAAACGGCTGATCGGATCTTAATGCAATTTGGCAAAAAGATAGATTTCAACCTGGGCTAAACTAACATAGGCTATATATCATCACGCTACGACCAATAGAATCGGAGCAGTAATGAAAAATGTTGCGAAAACGGGCAAAATGTGACGCAAACGAAGTTGCGCGGAACAGCTAGTTTTAATAATAATTTCACGAGAACTAAGGTCGCGGGAAATAGCAAGTTATAGAATAAAATTAATAATGATAACATTTTTTTTTTTTTGTGTATGGCATCTCGCAGTTCAACCTAGGAGGTTGTCGTCTGCTTAACCGGACTATCCTGTGGGTGCCTTAAGAGTAAGGCCTCCAGCCAGGGCATAAAAACTTACAAACTAAGCGACTATACGCTAAGGGCACCCCCTGTGGGGTACGAGCCTCGGCTTAGGGTGTCGCTGGGTATATAAAATTTATATATTTAAATTAAATATTTATATTTAAACGCTGACCTCAATTATGAGAGTTGGTCATATACGTACCGAAAAACTCATGAAAACAATGGACGTCTATGTGATATATTATATAGTATTATTTACAGCCTAAATTGTAAGTACAAACGTTATTATTATTTCCGGCGCGTAATTTTCAGCAAGTGTATCGCAACACTTCCCTATTATTTTTTTGTACAATGCCTCTTCCACAAATAGGTTGGCACATATAGCACAAACGATGCGTATATGAATGACGTCATTAAAACGGGTCCTTACTCGCACCGCTCGACATACGGAAGTGTGTCTGCCTACGCTCTCACAGAGAGGCCTACGCTTTCCCAGAGAGGCCCACTTACAGGAAATACCACTAATGTCAAAAATATACGTAATAGGGACGTTGCATGTGTTGTTTGTATTTTAAAAAGGGTGTTTTTTACGAATTTGGAAAAACAAAAGGTAAAATAAAATGAACAGCTGAAATGGAGCGTAATTTTGATTTTTACAAGTCGCTTTTAGCTTAAGGGCTTAATTGTGTTTGTGTTGCTTCAAGAGCTGTTCCGATATACTTCTACATCATTATTATCATGCACCTGTCAGTCTTGGAATAAGGACAGGTGCTTGATAATGACGATGAAGATATGTTTGGGGTCGGTGCAGTGTGTCTTCCTCTTCCAAACTGCTATATTACAGTTAAAAATAGTTGTTTAAAAAGATTTTTTAGCGAAAATTATTTATTTACTTCCTTTATTCATTTTACATCTTATTTATTACATTTTTAAATACTTCTTAAAAATCAAAGAAAAAAAAACAACATTTAAAAATAAAAAAATAGGTTTTTCCGCCGGTGTTAGGAGCAGGGTCCAAGCTACCGGTGATTAGGGCTGCAGAGACAGGAACCTCCTCACAATGCGGGCCGTATAGAGGAGTACTGCCTTCTGAATCTGGCTCTTGATCCAACTGCCAAGTGAGAGCTTCGACAGATGTTCGTCAAGGCTCTTGGCCATAAGGCCATTGGCTGTTACGACAATCGGCACAATGATAGCCGAGTCCACATTCCACATATCGACAACCTCGTGAGCCAAGTCGAGATATTTTATCTGTTTCTCTTTCTCAGCTCTCACGAGATTTTCGTCATGCGGGATGGTAACATCGACTATCATTACGCGGCGCGCTGATCGGTCTATCACCACTATGTCAGGCTTATTGGCAACAATAGTCCTGTCAGTAATGATAGGCCGATCCCAGTACAGCGTGACATTTCTCGAGAACTGGGTCGGGCACATACTTGTAGTACGGTAACTCATTCCACAAGTTCATATTGCAAGGCAAGTTGCTGGTGAATAATCCTGGCTACTTGGTTGTGCCTGTGCAAGTTCTCGCCGTTAGCCAGACGAGAACAACCAGAAATAATATGTCTGATGGACTCACCCGGACGATGGCATGCCCGACACACGTCCACCGTCCCGTCCTTCATAATATGTTTCCGGTAGTTGTTCGTCAGCATAACATCGTCCATAATCGCACAGACAAAACCCTCAGTTTATTTATTATTAGGCTTCTCAACAATGAGTACACTGTATTTGTACATTGTAAACTTAAGTCTAAGCGCCTCATCACTTACAGAAAAACACCGCATGCACTACATTATTCGCAGATAACTACACAATTGAATAATTATATCAAGAAATACAGTTTAAAAAACTTGAAAAAAAAAGCTAAATTGATTACACTGAGTTAAATAAAATAAAATTACATAGATTAAATTAGATTAGATTAACATAAATTAGAAAATAAAAAAATGAAATAATGATAATGATAATTATGCGAAGTTTCGCTATTTAATTAAGTTCGACCAGGTAGACCTATCGAGAACATAATGTTCATAATCTGAGTTCATGTTTCTAAAACATCGGGACCCCTATTGGTATTCTGATATTTATATCTCCTTACGTACAACATTTCAGATGACAGCTGTCATATGAGTTGCCGATTACTCGCAAATTGCTCAGAAGGGGTGCCCGTGAGGTATGAATATCACTCGCGAAATATTTTTGCGAGGTGTGTGAGCTTCATGTGGAATAAACCGTACTTCTTAAATATAAGCTCTTCTTACCTGCTAATTTTATATAAGATAAGTATTTGTTGGTGAGTTCGTGATTTGATCTTGATTTTGAGTTTTTATTGTCCCGTAGTATGAACGATTAGATAAATAATGATTATGATTATAATCATTATTTATCTTTACATAAATATTTCACACAAAAATTACAGGCACTGGTTCACATACTTGCACAATTTTATGTAGAGAAAGGTATCTGAAGTAGGAAGGTCCTGAGGTACAGATCACCTATCCGGTTAAGGTAAAAATTGTGGAAGTATGTAAACAAGAATGATAAACGGAACCATTATTTTGATCACTTTTGATACAAAACAATGGAATTATCACCTTTTAAACAAAAACCAAAACACACTTGACACCACGCGGTGGCGTCAGATATGCTTTTCAAATTATATTAAAAATAACGGCTAGAAACAGCTACTGTTTCTATCATAACTCATTATGCGATCTCGTTACTAACATTCCGAAAATTTTAATCAGATTAGAGACCGTCATAATTACTTTCTCAACTTGCGTACGCCATTCATCACAGTTAAAAAATGTTTTACAGCATCTAAGTGTGTTGTGAAGTTGAATTGTATTCTTAAACTTTAAAGGTGTAATTTGAAGTTCTCCAGAAGACGTGGATGGCGGAATAATAACATTTACAGTTATAAACTTTTGCAACTATGAAAATTGTTGCCAGAATTGAGTTTAACTCTCATCGTTCACAAGTCGCCAGCGACTTTGTGCAACAACGTTTTTTTATTTCAGATTTTATGTAGCTATAAACTGAAGAGCTAACTTTAAAATTAAAGCTTTATGAACGAAATAGGAATATCTTAAATGTTGTTAGACTTACGGGTGTGCCTAATTGAATGAACAAAATCCAATTTCAGGCATTAGTGTCTAGAATTGTTAACTCTTGTTAACAAGATACTTGAGTAAGAGGGCAGTTTTACTGCTTTACAAAATACAGTAGATGTATCTGTCTATGATGGAGTTATAGTGACATTAAATTATTCTTTTTTAGTTGTATACTGTAAGATTCTGAACTTTCTTCTATGAAGTTTTACCCAAGAATGGCAGTATGAAGTAAATACTACAAAAAGCAAGCAGTAAATTGTTATCAATTTACATTATTCTAAAGCTAAATGTAACAAAACGACGCATTCATCAATTTTATCAAATCTCTTTACGGTGCGGTTTTCAAATGTTCCTGGCTGGCTCTGTTTACGAAAATAAGCTTATTGTGGCTCACGAGTAATTACCAACTTCGATTTATTGGAAGACATTCACGTGGTACATACATATAGGTTATAATGTTTTACTCGACATTAATATTTACACTGAGCTGTAATGTACTACCTAACTTAATTACATGCCCGGGCCTGGATTTTCTGAACTAATATGTTATATTAATTATTTCTTAGACAAGTAGAGTGTAAGCAATAAACCCTAAACGCGTACATAAATTATATTCGACGCTACTAATCTCTATCTCAATTAGTCGGTACGCTTAGCCAAAACATAATATTAAAATCATTTCTGTAATTCTCTGGGGGTTATTAATGTAACAATTCATCAATCATTTTAAAAAAAAGCTGAAATAGAAAAAAAAATGCCTTCTGAAAAAGTTTACAAAACACTCAGCAAAGATTACAAAACACTGACTCGTATACTGTTTAAAATACATGATTTTATGCATTTATGTGTGAAAAAGAATAACACACAAAATCACAGAACACAAGTACGTGTAAATTAACTCAACAACAATAATTTACACCCATTCAGAGTTAAATAAGTTCGCAAAGAAATTTTCAGAGCGGCGCGGCGCTCGTGCAAACCTCGTATAATTTTTTATTAAAATTAAAGACACGGTCAAGTTTTCCCACGGTTCTTTTCTGGCACTAAAAGTAAAGTGTACCGGAAAGAATATCGGCTTTCCCATTGCAAAACAGACCAAGTTGTGGGGACAATCTTATTGCAAATGTAGCTCTGCAGACTAAGAATATCCCGCTTCGGGTTAATATGATTTTCTTCATCCCCACAGTAACTTTTGCGGTAATTATGATAATTTGCTCTGATTGAAGCGAATTGCGGGATCCTGGCTCAATAATTAATACAGGGAACAATTAAGCTGCAATTTTAAGTCGGGCTTGCTATTAATCTGTTTATGTAGGGTTTTAATTCCTTACACATGCCTAGGAGAGGACGTTTAATCCGTCCCGTTGTTACATAACCGCTGCCGATGGGTTCAGGCAACCGGTTTCATTTCTTTCTTATTGTAGGTACATGTGAAGTTGTAATTATTGTATCATTGGTTAAGTATATTTTTATAAACCTATGTAGGTAGGTATTTCTTTTATTTCATCATCATCTGCCTAGCCTGTCCCCAAACTATCCTGGGGTCGGCTTTCAGTCTAACCGGATGCAGCTGAGTACTAGTATTTTACATGAAGCGACTGCCTATCTGACCTCCTCAACCCTGTAACTGGGTAATACGATACTCCTTGGTAAGACTGGATGTCAGACTTTTGGATTCTGACTACTCGTAACGACTGTTAAAGATCTACAAATGACAGCTGGGACCAACGACTTAACGTGATTTCCGAGGCACGGAGGAAACTCGGTATGTAATTATGGTCACCCATCCACGGACCAGCCTCGGCAAGCACGGCTTAACCTTAAAGATCGACCCGTGCGGCTGTTATTTTTGGTTCGAGCTCCTCCTTCTTTTATATCATAAATGTTTTAAAAATACCCCAAAAGTAATGATTTTATTTAAGGACCCAGTCTTGAAAAATTTTGCAAAGTATTTTCTAGTTTTGCACACCTAAACTGAAGACATTTATATTTATTTCATTTATTCAAACTTCATTTTGTCTATTCTGGGTATATTCTAGCAGTCAAAGAAGCCACACGAGAAATCCAGCTCAGAATCACGTTGCTAATTTAATTAAATCTGTTTCGTAATAACGGTGCATTTGCGTTTAGTGCACTGTTTCATTAATATCTGTGCTGTATAATTTTTAATTATATTAAAAGTAATTATTTGCAGAATATATTCCATGAAATCCCGCCTTTTTTAGTCCTTGTCCAAAACAAGGATTAACTTTGCAATGTAAAATGCATGCAGCTTTAATGATGATGTTGTAAAATATGTACGTGCATTGTATGTAAATACTACATTTTCAAAATAATCTTCAGCTACCTTTTTTTTCAATTAGATAATATTATTGTCGGTATAAATATTTACCATAGTAAAATTTACGTGTCCATAAGTTACCACCCAGGTACATACTAGTAAATTATGACACTCTGCTGACGTTGAGCTTGGTTAAATTCTAGGAATAACTTTCAAATATCAAGGTAGCAATATAATAATGCTTCAACAATATTCCCTCATTTTGCAAGCAACGTCACAGGCTGACGCGAGTGTATTATAATATCGAGATAGAAGTAATAGGTTACGGAGGTAGGATGGGACATCCATCTTACCGGTCCCTTAGGAAAAGTAAACACGGAGGGAAAATTCTATTTGTATGAAAAATATTATTTATAAAAATAAAAGATATAAAACTTGTATTGGTAATAGGATTTGGGCATTTACATTGAATTTCTTGTACGACCGAAATCCGTTTAGACGTTAACAGGCTATTTTTCAGTCCACTAAGCATTATTTTTATGTTGGAACCTTCGTCTTTTATTTACTTTTAACGAGGTCTTGGAAATTGATGTTGGTGATAAAAGTAAGATGGTTTCAAGAAAACTAATTAGGTAGTGCCTACGCTGAATTGCAAATTGCAACAGTTTGTCTTCCATTTTAAACTAAGTAACGTTTATTTTTAGATTTTTAGATCAAATAGAATTAATTATTGACATCCGGATATAAATTGAAATTAGTTATACTTTAAGAAGCAAGTGTTAAAGAAGTTGAAAATTCAACTTCTTTAACACTTGCTTCTTAAAAACTCTGTTTTCTATGTTTTATTTACTAGAACACATGTTTGGAAGGTAATTTGGGATCCTATATCTGTTGTATGTTACTGTGTCGTGTTGGGAAATACCGTTTCATGCCATCGTGGTGAAAGGATAAGTCACCTAGTCTTTGCGTTACCGAGTACTAGGTGGCCAAGCGGGTTTGTCTCCACCGATCCCAAGATCGGATTCCATCCGATCCCAAAATCCTGGCTAAAAGAAAAAATATATTATATTTAAAAACCGATCCCAATTTACATGGACAAGAATAAAAGTATCATATTTTTCATAACTAGTTCTTAATTGTATCGAAATCAGTTTCGAAAATTTGAATAGGTACTTTTTTTTAGGGACTGATTTCGGGATCGGTGGATACAAATATTAATTAATTTTTCGTTGGAAACGGATCCCGAGATTGGTGGATAAAAATCGGCATGATCAGTTTCTTATTCAATCGGATCTCGGGATCGGTGGAGCCAAACCCGTCCTGGGTGCGCGTTTGATGGTTTGGAGAACGATTTTTTACGTAACTCGGAGAGACTCCTTTTATACAACCCGTTGACAACGCGATGGATGTGGCGAAGTTCTGGGCTAACAAAATATAAAGACACTCTAAAGAAAGAAGAAGAAGAAGACTGTTTCGGCTTATCTTAAACATCGAGCAAATTCCACTGTAAAATTAAAAGCAAGCAGCACTGCAACAGACTCCTTATTTTACCACATTACGCTTTGATTACAAATAAACAGTATACACCTTGCGAGAACGGTAACACATACCTGAATAAGACATAGCAAGAAAATCTAGTTAGTCACGTCCTCCTTACAAAGCCACATAACGTCTGGTACACACGGAGGCAGCTAGATCGAGCGCAAGATAAAATTGTAGAAAGGATTTGTTCGCCCGCACTTCTTTAGAACTTCGACAACTTGGGGAGAATTTAGAGAGAACGAGCTTAAAGCATGTTACACACGCATGCACACGGCGTAAGGCGCTTACAATTGATACTGAATGCTGCTTTTATTTTGGTGAGAATGTTACAAAATTAAATGTTATTTGGGATCCCAAAAAGATGTTTGGGTCGGACACCAAATAAACGTTGGATGTATGAATGACTGGTTTTATTCTCTTATTTTTTTACGGTTTACAAAATGGTAGCCATACTTCTACAGGGTGTAACGGAAACGGTCTATACACACTTAAGGGTGTGCTATAGAGTATCAAACTGAACATGTTTCTCCATTGGACAAACATCGTAAAGGCGAAAAAAATTATCACCTGTTCCATACATTTGGGTCGAATAGGTGTTGAAATTTTGTATGGGGCAGCAGATAATTTTTTCGCTATTACGATGTTTATCCAATGGAGAAACATGTTCAGTTTAAAGGTCTGTAGCACACCCTTGTATGTATATACCCTTTCCGTTATATCCTGTATATTCATGAGGAGCTCGTGGCTAAATAATAACAGCCGCTCTGATCAATCTTTAAGTTAAGCCGCGCCTAGGTTTGTCTGTGGATGGGTGACCACCAATTACAGACCGAGTTTTCTCCGTGCCTCGGAAAGCACGCTAAGCCGTTGGTCCCGACTGACATTTGAAGATCTTCGACAGACGTTAACAGGTAGTCAGTGGCCCGAAAGTCCGAAAATCAGTTTTACCTATTATAAAATGAGTATCTTATTACTCAGCACTAACTGGGTTGTGGAGGTCAGAAAGACAGTAGCTCCAAGTAACATATAAGTATAGTCAACTGCATCCGGTTAGACTGGAAGCCAACCCCAACATAGGGACAACATTGGGAAAAGGCTAGGCAGATGATGATGAATTCTGGTCATGGTGGTAGTCTTAAACATAATCGCTTTACGTTTCTGATTGTGTAAGCTCCTAGTATAACATTATATTTATTTAATATTTAGCTTACATTATAGCACATGCACTAAATTATCATATATCAGCTACGTTTTAAAAAATTCAACCGGGAGGTCACAAACTTAGTTCCAAAGTTAATAAAACTTCGAAATCTTAAGTTTAATTGCCATAATTTAAATTTACATTATTCGCAATCTACCCGAAGTTAGGTTATTAGTCAAACAATTTAGATCCAAACTAGTTCCGAATAGTTTCATCTATGTAGTTTGCAGGATGTAAGATTCAACTTAGGGATCAGCATATCGTAATGTACGGGTTTTTAGTTCTCTTAAACAGTATATATAGGGTGACTGGTAATTAGTTATCACAATAATACAACAGCCGTATGAAATTTGCGCGCTGTGTCCTATCAGCTTGTGATAAAAGTGAATGAGTATAAAAAATGTTTCTTTGGGAAAGTTGTTTGTTATCATGAGTATAATCACGTGTTTAAGTATCGGTCACTAATTACCAACCTATATAGTGTAAATAAAGAAAGAAGAATGAAAATATATTTATTTGCACACAACAAAAACAAAACTAACAAAAAAAAACTTAAAATCAAAACAAAGTAGGGATAATTATTGTGTGTCTCATAGCTGTGACAAAGAAGCGAATAATAATCGTACTTAAGAACGATCGATACTTGAGTACCTATAAACAAACAGCACCATAATAAACATCTCGCTTGTATTTCCACGAAGGTTTGGCAGAAGTGTAATCATGGTAGATACACACACATTACAAACCAAATGCACACACAGACACATAGTATTTTACCCGACTGTGGCATAGGTAGATATTTTTAGAAAAGAAGTGTCATTGAACTTTCGCAACTCATTTTGATGTTTTTATTTACGGTCAGTGAGTTTCTCGTTTTCCATTGATCGAACCTTCATGATTTGTATTTTTGACACCCAACTTATTTCTTGGATTACTTTTACCATCACTCAGTTAGGTATTTGACTAACAAAATTATCTCCAATGTTAGAAATAAAAAGTGACTTTGACTGGACCCTATGACTTTAAACATTGTAATTCACCACGCTACAAAATTACAAGCAAAGCTTTTCTAAACAAGTTATTTATTACTCACACTCCAATGCATTTAAATAGACCTGTTATCTTTTATAACGAATACCTACGAGCCTTATAAATGAGACTTTTAAATCAAATACACGCAAATAAATTACGATCGTTTCGGCTAGTGCTGTATTAGTATAACTTTATATTTTCAGAATCTTGAGGAATGTGATTCGGCTAAGTTGGTAAATTGTATAGAAGTCTCAATTCAAGTAAGAATAGAAGTCGTCTAATAGACAATACTTTGAAAACATAAGACATATTGAAGAAGTTTAGGTGTGTATTCCATCTACATCAATAGAAATAAATAAAATCAAAGTGTCTGTTTGTAGTTTCAAAATACAACATTTTATTTAATTTTTGTATATCGGTCTGTCTGTTTGTTCCGGCTAATCTCCGAAACGGTTGGACCGAATATGACGGGATAGCTGAGTTACAAGAGTAACTTAGGTTTTTATTTCAGTAAAAGGCTTCCGTGCAAAAAAAAAACATGAAATTGTTGACAAAATCTGATTCATATCGGGTAGTAAGTAATATTTTTATAATAATTTCACACGGACGAAGAGGAACGGCTAGTGCATAATAAATAAGGCTACAACGTCCCCAATGGACCACAGACCTCTCTGTGTGGAGTGGGCTGTAATCCACCACGTGGGCCCAGTGCGGAATGTTTTATGTCATGTGTCGTCGATTTTTTTTTGGTTCTAGGATATGCCGAGGCCAGCTTCAGCGTTTTCAGAAAAGTGGAGGTGGAATAAATTACATAAAGTGACGCGCTTGCATGAGTTTGAACGCACAACATACAACTTGTGATTTAGTAGCCATTACACATTTAAAATTAGAAGTGATATCAGAACATAAATTGCTGACGTGGGCCATAAAGTTACCAAACTAAAATGGGACCGGGCAGGCTCTTTCTGCCGGATGAAGCTGTGTGCCCACATATCGCAAAACTGGTACCCTGAGACAGCTTGACGGGGTCGCGGCAAACCTAGGAGAAGACGTCGGGACGCCTTGGATGGCTTTCTCGTTAATTTGCGAGAATAGGTGCAATATTGAGAAAAGAGGAAGGAATCGGGGGACGCCTTTGCCCAGAGGTGGGACAATACCGGGTAAAAAAATGGCCCTTCAACAGAGGTCCGCTTTCGCATGCTTCCGTTTCCAGAATTAAAATGAAAACGTTACCTCCCTTTATATTTAATCATATTAAATCCGACTTTATTGTTACTTTCATAATATTTAAACTACACAACCGCAATATAATGAAACATTATACATGATTGTAACGTTTTCGTATTACATAAAAGATAAACCGACTATCTCATACCTTCAATCTAACATCGAAATATCAAAATGAATAATTAATTTAATAGCAAAGTTCTGTACCCGCCGTAACTACGTATTAGTTGCGGGTTTTCATTTAGAAGTACTTATCCCTTTTGTTATTAATAAATTTTATTTCAGTTTACCTATAATTGAATTATTTTTGAAGAGTTATTTTATCTCTACCATAAAGGGATCAGTGTTGGAAACGCTGGGCGGTAACGAAGTTATCCAGCAGACAACCAAAGTTTAACATAGCTTACAGACTAAGTTGAATTGCATTGGATGGCCATATTAGCCGTAGAAGTGATGACGGATGAGGTAGACTTGTTCGTGAACGGGGACCGCTGAAGACTTCCAGAGTGGCTTGCCTAGGGGCCAACAATACGGCAAGTAGGGGCTTGCCGTATTGTTGTCCCGTATTGGGTAAGCAGACTGTTTAGCAACCCTAACATCATTAAGAACAGTAAGTTATAAGGGCAATCCAAGCTTTAAGACTTGTATGTACCGTCTATGTGTGTACCGTATGTGTAGTACCACCACGGCCCAGGCTCAGGTCAGAGTGACGATCTTCACAGGGTGACTGGTTGACGCTGGATGGTGTGCGATGGGACAGGCCCATGTCCAGCAGTAGATTGCCGTAGGATTTTGAAAATTATACTTAATATTCAACGTTTGCAAGGTGACCAATCAAGCTATACAAAACCAGGTTATGCAGATCTCTCATTTTAAGAGAAATCTATACAAAGCGAAGTCATGTTATACTGGAAATGTATACCGTGATGTGTCGCCGAGTGCACAACCCGTCTTACCAAAGGATATCGTGTTACCCAGTACTAACTGGGTTTAGGAGGTCAGATAGGCAGTCGTTCCCTGTAAAATACTAGTATTATATTTTGCGAAAGCGACATTTTGCGCCTGAGCCGTATTCAGGTGTATCGAGTTACACTGCATTCCCTCCAAAATAGTACAGAAAAGGCTTGGCAGATGATAACCCAAAATTCAATGTAATGATGATGATATTTATCTTCCAAAGTACACTTTTAAAAACGCCTTACACCTTACTTTTACCACTAAATACCCCGATAATGAAGCAAAAGAAATCTAAACGTCTACTCACTCAACCGACTAACATTGCCGTCAATAGCCGTTTCTCCGTATTTAAACTGAACATTTTAAATGCTTCGCTTCAGTAATGCATTGGCTTAAGTGTTTCAGATCGTACGAGATGTAAGTAGTTCCAATAGCTTTTACGGAAATTCCTCTCTCGTCTTTTAAAATTAACCTAGTAAAGTTAATGTTATTTCTTTCTTTTCTTAAAAAGCGTTGCAACACACTAGGAATTTCTTCCGAAGCGTAGGTGTGTTTAGAAATCATTTAAATTCACAAACAAACCCGGAACATATACCAATAAGCCCTAAAAATATTTATTCCGTGCGGGAACCGAACTCGCGACACGCAGCGTAGTAGCTAATCGCTTAGTCACTGCACCAACCGTACCATTTGTTCTTTCAGTAATTTAAACTTTCTAAATAGTACTTGTTTTCATCTATATTAATTGTATGAATAAAAAAGTTAATTTGACGTCTGTCTCTACGTTACATTTTCTGCCGAACGAATTTTGACGAGGCTCATAGACTGTCATGGCCGGAGTTAGGACATAGGATACTTTAAATCCTAGCAGCACCCACGCTCCCGTGGTATATCTTTCTACATTCACGTGAACTAAGTCACTGGCAAAACCTTATAATTTATGTACCAAAAACATTTTCATGAATTTCGAACACAGGGAAACTAGTTCCAACCCATCTAATATCGTAAAACGAGACACAAACTTCGAATACATCCAGTAATAGTGATAGATTTCCCTGTCTACATAGATGGTTTCCACTAGTTTTTCTGTTGACATAAATCGTGACCCCGTGGGGTATGGAACATGTTACGGAAATACTTGGCAGAAGGCCCTCTTGGGTAGTGTAATTTATAACTATATGGGAACAGTAGTCACCCGGTGATCGCTCGCACTCCAATGAAATAGATATATATCACTGGACTTTATAATTTATTGCGGACATAGGTCAAATGGTACAAAACAAAGTTGTACATGGTTTTATGTAAAGTGGGTTTGCCAGTTTTGTTTTTGTTTCAAAATCGAATTGTAACAGTGCACAGTGTAAAAGAAAAACAATTTAAGGGCTCTGGTAAGGGATCATCCATAAAGTACGTCACACGTGAAGGGGGGGGGGGGGGTCCTAAGTTTCGTGACGTCACACTTCAAAATCTTAAAGTTAAAAGTTCCGTATATATGTTACGGGCAGTTTGATGAGTCCGGGCACTATTAATAATGGCCGGTCTGTATTCATAATGCCCGACTCAATTGGGCAATGTGATTAAAACAGCATGATTAATCACTTTTCCCGGCCATTATGAATAATGCCCACCCTATCTTAGGCAAAGTAATAAAATAGGTGAACTGTAGTATTTGTTTATTTTAAATGAAATTAAACTTACAAAATTTTCATAAAGAGTTAACAAAAAATAACCTAACCTAACCCAATTGCCCGGTTACGAGTAGGGAATTGTCCAAGTGATAAATTCAAGCTATCTCAAACACTGACTTATTACATGGACCACGGGCCGTCGGGCATTATTAATAATGGCCGGTCAAAGTGATAAATTAATGGGAACTATATTTCTTGTCACCAAAATTTATATTTGTCATCAAAGTTGTATCACCTAGTAAATAGATCTATCGCCACGAAATATTTTCGTTCTCAGATAAACAAAAAGTGTTCCCAGGTATGAATTATCAAATAAATGTTGATACATGTGTAAAATAAGAGATAGATTACCAATAAAATTGTAGTGCATTAGATGAATATAAACTTCGTTCTTATAATAATAGTTTTATTACTTAAATAATAGCTTTGTGCTCGGAATGGTAGATCTGTCACCAAATAAATAGATCAGTTCCTTATTTCTATGAAGAAATGCTTTATACGAGACATTGGGCACACCGACTCGGACAGGTTAGGTTCGAAGAGGATGGCGGGGTCTAGTGAGCGAGCGGAGCGAGCGAACTAAGACCCCGACATCCCCTTCGTGTTAGGTTACTGTAAACCCTGCAGACAGAAATAGGAGCCCCGCCTAGCGGGGCTACGTCGACAACGCCTTAGTTTGGACCTGTGGTTTGGAGTTTTTATGTAAACATTTTTACATTGTTTGATGATTCAATTTTCGTGACACCGTTATTATTTTTAAACGTAATAAAATTACTTGATGATTGATATTATTTCCAAGTAATTCTTAATTAATATTTACGTAAGCGTTTTGATATTATTTGATGATTCAATTTAGGTGACAGATCTACTATTTTGGGAACAAATATTATTTATTAGGTCAATGAAAATGCATTTATTAGGGTATTGATAAAATCATACCCTAAATTAATCACTTTGCCCATCGCTCTTGAGCATTATTAATAATGACCGGTCCTTATTAATAATGCACAGTTAAACACGTTGCCCGTATCATATATAGGTCTTGCGAAGTGTCAACCAGTCGACGAGATATTTCTTTAATAAGGGAATGCGCACTTGGGCCCCATGACCCGAGCATTTTGACCCCAAACGGCTCAAAACTATAACTGCCATTTAGGTTACAGTATTTACGCCGTTTGAGGCTCTCAGCAGCCGCAGAAGCAGCTCCAGCATAGCCCGCCGTGCTTGCAACATGAGATGGCGCAAGGGTATCGACGCAAGTTGCGTCCCACACCAAAGGCCTACCCACCTTCCAAGGCATCAGCGTCATTCCGTCTGGTCTCTTCCCACCGTCACGTACCAAGCCGTTAGGTTCTAAAACCGCTGGTACACCGGCGGTAGCAAGAGCTCGACGAATAATGTCGTTGATGCTGGCGTGCCGAGCTATGCGATCTGCACTCCTGTAGCAGAACAGGCCATGGTGCTCGAGATTGTCGGCGACATCACCGCAGTGACAACGATGTGGAGAAACACAAGGTGCGCCTAAGCGAAGACACACGAAATAAATAAAACTAATTTTGGAAGTCCTGTTTTCATTTAATAATTTCTAGATTGTGTTTATTATGTAAATGAATAATTGTAAATAACTAGTGACACCATGTATTTAGTTTTGGGTATAAAACAAGCACTTGGAAACCTCCCAATTGATTCGTTTGATTAAATTACTTTTGAGTAATGACCCATTTTGTCACACTGTAGCTCGATCCACCTTCCCTTTACCGCGTATGCTTACGATGCTCAACGCGCTCATGGAGACCATCCCGGGGTTGGCCTTGTTTGCTGATGGATGGAAGACGATAATGTCAGAATGTTTCTGTAAGAAAACCGAGTAAAAGGATTACGTAACCTACTTTAATATTTATGGCAATAATGGCTTCATCATCTGCCTAGCCTTTTCCCAAACTATCTTGGGGTCGGCTTCCAGTCTAACCGGATCCCGCTAAATACCAGTATTTTACATGAAGCGACTGCCTATTTGACCTCCACAACCCAGTAGCTAGGTACCTAATACGATACCCCTTGGTAAGACAGGATTTCAGACTTTTGGATTCTGACTACTCGTAACGACTGTCAAAGATCTACAAATGACAGCCGGGACCAAGGGCTTAACGCGCTTTTTGAGGCACGGAGGGAACTCATATTGTAATTATGGTCACCCATCCACGGACCAACCTCGGCGCGCACGGCTTATCCTTAAAAATCGACCCGTGCGGCTGTCCTTATTTAGCCACGAGCTCCTCCTTACGAATAATGGTAAGGTAAATAAAGGTAATAATGGCTTATGCTGTAAATATAATAAATAAATAAACTGTTACAACATAGAGCATTGTTAATATTGTAATTTATACAGGGTGTAACGGAAAGGGTATATACATACTTAAGGGTGTGATACAGACCATCAAACTGAACATGTTTCTCCATCGGACAAACATCGTAATAGCGACAAAATTATCTGCTGCCCCATACAAAATTTCGATACCTATTCGACCCAAATGTATGGGGCAGCTGATATTTTTTTCGCTATTACGATGTTAATTTGTCCGATGGAGAAACATGTTCTGTTTGATGGTCTGTAGCACACCCTTAAGTATATATATACCCTGTCCGTTAAACCCTGTATACAATATTTCAGCAAAACGGAAACCTATTAATTCATAAAAACACCAGTAATATTTAAATCCTTTTTTTCAGCTTTCTACATTCAGAACACACAGCTTTTAAAAACAGGCGAAACTCGAACCCCAAACGAGTACAACATTTATTTCCTGCCGATGAATAGAGATCACGCTTTTCAATATAAAGTAGGTAAATGTGATAGACGCTTCCCAACCTTGAAGCAATATACTCTTGTATGTATTTATATATATGTATATATTGCTTTTTGTCACCTGACTGCGCCACCTGCCCGCGACTTCCCGCTGACACGGTTATTATTTATGTTCCCAATCTAAATATCACGAGTTCATTTATTTGTTCTACTGCTGGAACGAGCTGACAAGTGAATAAGGTTGTTGGAGTTTACATTAAAAAGTAGATATTACATAACATAACATCATGTCTGTAATCTGCAAAGGGCTAGGCAGAAGTGCACGTTAATAATCACGTGACGGTTGGCGTAGTGGTTGAGCGATCGACTGCTGCGTTGCGTGTCGCAGGTTTGATCCATGCACGGAACAAATATTTGCATGGCCTACAGATAGTTGTTCCGGTTCTGGCTGTTTGCGTATGTGAGTTTAAATGTTTGTCAACGCACCCATGATACTGGAGAAATTCCTAGTGTGGGACAAAGTTTTTTTTTTAAAGAATGTATAAGATGATACTCGTAGTGTAGGACACCTACATTTCGCCAGTCATGCTCAGCAGTCGTATTCTTTTCATTTATTTTGCATACTCGTACTTACGCTTTTGACCACGGGGATAGGCATAACCTACAGAATGCCACCAACTATGATCCCTACATACTCTATTTGCCTAGTCCACGTCCATACATCTAGTCATACACGAATTTATTTTATTTATAATTAATCATTTAAATTATATCTACGTTTGAGAGTATAATTTGTGTTAAACGCAAATAAATTACCTTTTTGTTTTATAAGGAAGAAATTTAAGTCTTAATTTTGTGTTAATTTGTAGACACAAGGATTTCCTGGTAGCGTTTATTTTTAAAATGGGCACGTGTTTAGTTATCTGCAGATTTTAGACGTTTTGAATACAAATTAATTGTTTGTTGTCTTGATATTATAAATTGTGTATTTTTACCGGGTAAATCGGGTATGACTTTTTGAAATGTGAAAATCTCTGCTTTTTTAAATTTATTTACTAATGTACCTACACACAAAAAACTAATCAGGACAATACATTAAGATACCAGGTACTGCTTATTTCAAAAGAAATCTCTTCCAGCAGACTTCCGAATGGAAAGTTGGATTAAAAACCGGCCAAGTGCGAGTCTTACTCGCACACAGGGTTCCATAGCTCCAAACAATATAATAACAATATTTTGAACTGTCATTCATTAGTTAGTAGTATTAGTTAGTAAACTTCCACACAACCGCAAAACTAAATTTGTTTTTCATAGTATGTTTATGAAAAACAAAGTTACTGCTGCAGTTTGATGAAAAAGTCCCATAACTCAAAAACTAAACCTCATATCTTATTGAAACCAATTTTCGTTGATAGTTTTTTTTACGTTCTACAATCCTAAATATTTTCAGAATTTTCCTCCTCTTACTTTAGAAATTAGAGGGGGGGGGGACACACATTTGACCACTTTGGAAGTGGCTCTAGCGCAAACTATTCAGTTTAGAAAAAAATGATTTTAGAAACATCAATATCATTTTTGAAGACCTATCCATAGATACCCCACACGTATGGGTTTGATGAAAAATTTTTTTTTAGTTTTCAGTTCTAAGTATACCCCCTTAATTTATTGTTTTTTTTTCTACTTTTGTATGAAAATCCTAATGCGGTTAACAGAATACATCTACTTACCAAGTTTCAACAGTATAGTTCTTATAGTTTCGGAAATAAGTGGCTGTGACATACAGACGGACGGACAGACAGACAGACAGACATGACGAATCTATAAGGGTTCCGTTTTTTGCCATTCGGCTAGGGAACCCTAAAAATGAAAACACAGTGTGTAGAAAAGATAAAACTAAAATAAATTAGAGCTTAAAACAAACATTATTACCATTTTATAAAATGAACATACATACATATGTGTCAATACATATGTAAAAATTAAAAATAATAGTAAATATATACCTATAATATATATCAGAATATTACAGTATAGAGGAACGGTAATGTTCTTTGACTTGCTTTTAAGTTGCATGTATCAGGCAATGTCATACTTATAGGAATTTCCCCAAAAGGTTAGAGAGGTAAACAATCGTGTATAATATTCTATGAGATTAGATATGGCTTTTACCTCTCGCCCGGCCGTCTCTATTCGGCAATATTTATGTTATAAGCTCACAAGACCGAACCTCTTGAGTAAATAACCTTATTCCAAAGAAAATAAAATACTTAACCGCAAATATTCCACTTCCTTATATTTTCAAAACTTAATATATATACGGTTCCGCGTAGATTTAAGGGCGGTCGTCCCTTGAGGAACAAGTCACAGGCCAGGCAACGTATATATCACCCCCGGGACAATACATTTCGTGCTTTTCCACGATAAGTAGCTCATACAAGATACACTGATTTATAAGGGGCGAAAAAATATTACTACCCGATAACGGGGCAGAGTTGGCAATAATATTTGTGACGTAATATCGGCTTGCATTGAGAAAATGTTTTATTGCGGCTGCTCTTTGTATAGAAATTGTGATCTTGAATTTAGTGCGGTTATATTTTTTCGTTTTCATTGCTCTTGTGTTGAATACGCACTTCATTCATTGCGTGCGTGTCTTTTGTTTTAGATGTGTGATGTGTTGTGTGTGTGTGTATTCTTGAAGTTTGTTTAAAGAACCAAGGGCTGGCAAAATCTACTATTATGCGTACTAGTTTACGCCGGGAAAACCATTATCACAAAACTAATAAGAAACGTCTATTTCGTTTACACAAGTTACTTAACGCGTTGCACGAACAAGGAGTAAACTTTGAGATAGACTGGGGCTTGAATTAGGTCAAATACCTAAAAGTAATGCTCGTACGTAACCTAGAATCTGTGCTATCATCTGCGTAAAGTTATTTAATGCACTTGCAGCACTTTTTTAATAATAATAATCCAAATCATCTTAGTCAAAATATTACAAAAGATCTAATAGAATCGGTTAGCGTAATGATTTTAATGATGAAACGGCGAAAGGAAACAAACTGTGTCACAGCAGTGGATGTTTCCATTGCTGTGACACAACAAGTTGTTTTTGCTCTTGCTATGCTTCGTCAAACCAAAACATCACACAAACGACCTGTAACAACCAGCCTTATTACACGCAATTAACGCCCTAATCATCCCACATTAGCAGAGCGCGACAAATTCGTCATAACAACCCGAGACGTGTCGAACAAGACACGAGTGCCGAACAACTTGCCCGAACAAGTTCCGAACTCCTTTAACACTTTCCTACACATGTTGTAGTGAATGTGTTCGCCGGATTGCTAAGTCTGATGTATGTTGGGATAGGATATTCGTTTTCAAGGCGTCTTGTGAGACTTGCGGATGGTGCGGCTTTTGCTTTGAACTGTTACTTAGATGTCGAGTTTAGAAGGTACATATTTAACCGTGTTTTGAAGGTTGTTTTTTGATAATAGACTAGCAATCTTTTACATGGAACTTAAACATTACTGACTAAATGTGGGTGTTTGGTTGGGTGTAACTGTGCCTACCCTTCGGGGATTACAGACGTGATGTTGTATATTTAACACGTTTAATGCTTTTGTTTGTTTTAATACAAACAATCTCAGTGGTGAAACTTAACTGACCGGCCACTACTGGTTTGCCACATTTTATAAACTCTTAAAGTGTTTTTTGAGTCAGGTTTACTTAAATCATCATGAAAATAATTATAATATAAGTGCCTTGAAGTGTTCTGCCTTACCATGCAGATTTAGGGATTTAAGGCATATTGATATTTGCACCATTATTCTCCTGCCCAATTTATTTAGGTTTATGTGTTCTTCTTCCGTACTTCTCTATTACTCATCGTTTACTCATTTTGAATAAAGTTTGTAATATACATAACATACACACGAAATTTATTTAAAATAACTTGACCCTGAGTATCATTATGTTAAGTATCAGAATACCGCTAAGAGGAAAGCTTTTTCAAGAATTAATCGTACGAGCCCAAAGACTCTCAAAACAAAGCGAATATTGCCAATAACACAGTACTCAATAAATAGACATAAATCTTCGTATATTTGTGTGTGTTCATTCACACATATACACGATTATATCCGTAGCGATACACAGATAAACTATATCCATTACAATCGGTCTTGTGTTTGTAATACATTATTACTTCCCCTCGCCGCTAGTCATTTAATCACTGTAACTACGGCTAATGCGGAACATTATTTGGGAGGAAGAAAGCCACGCGAAATATTGGCGTGACGTGCGCTAATACAAAATATTAGGCCATTAGTTCTGTGCCGTGGTTTAGTAAGCGATACCGTTGTTACCTTACTGTGGATCATTAGTGCGATGGAACTGCTCTTTTAGAACGGCAGAGTAATGATATAATTATAATAAATAAATTACTCAAAACAAAGGACTAACAACTCTGTGAACGCGTAGGTGTGCTACGCATAAAAATAACGCGTAGCAATATTCTTCGTAGCTCGTAGCGTTGGCGTCAGCTACGCCGTAGTAATCACGTAGTTCCTTACTCTCGACAATATTATTATAATAGTTGCCTAGTTCCATGATACTAACAAAGTGCCTCATTTACATATTGGATGTTTAAATCGACGGGGAAGTTAATTTTGAAAATGGAACTACTTAAAATAGGTAATATCATCAAAGCAGAGAGCCTTTAGAATGTTACCAATTTCAGTAGTTCGAAAACTATGAAAACTTATTCTTTCTTGAACATAAAAGCTTTTATAGTCCGTCGTTGGTATTTGATCGCAAGCGCTTCTGCTGAGAACGAAGTCATAGGCCGATTCCCAGGTCGATCAAAGTTTTATTGGGTTTTTAAATAAGAAATTTCACATTAATAGCCCGTAGTTTAAATTTGTGCCCGGTTGATGGCAATAGGGTTGACCCCTAACGTAACTGGTGAATTACGGAAGAAATAGTATACCTGTCCAACGCTTTGGGAACATACAGGCATGATGTTATGTTTACAAAAAGCAAAGAATTTTTCAAAATAATAGAGTGTCATAAATCGATGTTTATGCGATATGCGACTGAGATCGGCTCGTTTTGAGTGCTATGCCAAAGCCATGCGGCCAGCTGTTGTTCTCTGGTACATTAATTACTCCGCAGCAGTGAAATATGAACCTGCAGCGATATCCCATTGGGTTCCCTATCCATTTGCATAAAATTTTAAGACCTATTATAACTTAGCATAATTTTGTTTGGCATAATTATATTTTCGCATAATATAATTACGCATAACAGCTTACGCATAATTTTTTTAAGCATAATTTCTCTAACCATAATAATGATTAAGCATAATATTCTAAAGCATAAATTTATTAAGCATAAAGTTCTAAAGCATAACTTTTTAAGCATAATATCCTAAATCATAAATATATTTACGCTTGTTTTTATGCTTGCTTGCATAATGCATGCAAGCAAGCATGCAGAATACAAAAAGCATGCAGCATGCAAACAAGCATGCAGCATGCAAGCAAGCATGCAGCATGCAGCATACAAGCGAGCATGCAACATGCAGCAGGCAGGGTTTCTGTCACGGCTCCGGCGCTGCGGGCCTCCGTCGGCCCCACACGTGCTAATCGTCGCAGACGGCTTTCGCTCACCACCGCAGCTTCGGCTTGTTGGCCGGCTTTGCCGGCCAGCCTCAGCCGCGGCGGCTAACACGCAGCCGCCTGCTCCTCAGCCCGCGTGCCACCTCGCCCCTCTGCGCCTACGCGATTTTAAATAACACTCTAGGGGTAGGACAAACAAGACTACGTGGAGTCGGTTTTGCAGCGATTCGGTTCTGTCACTAACTTTTGTTGCACAGCATATTAAATTTTTAACCAACAATATTATTTAATTGTTACAGAAACTATAGCAAATTGGTTTGATTAGAATTATGTATGGGTCACTACAAGTTCACGACCACCATTTCCACCCAAAGTCTCACAACATCTAATATATTCTTCAGATAAAAGTTATCTCGCGATTGAAAAATCTTTTAAGTTACATAATGTTATGTATAATAAATCATATTCATGAAAATTTATTTTGTTACTTATATTAATTTTATGCCTAAATATTATTATACTAATAGTCATTAGGCCTACTAACGTTATGCGAATCAAATTTATGCTAAAACAAATTAGTCCTTAAGATGATTATGCCAACATAAAATGTATGCCTATAAAAATTATGCCGAAGTATTATTATGCCAAAACAAATTGTGCCGAAGTATTATTATGCCAAAACAAATTGTGCCAAAATCGTTATGCCGAAGTATATTAGGACAAAGCATATTATGCGAAAAGAAGGGATCCCATCCCATTGATTTGTGATGCCTTTGAATTATTTATGTGGACGAAGAGAAAACTTAGAGGTTAAAACTCGCACCTATTGGGGCGTTCTAATTTAATCATCCTGTTGACGTTGGTGAAGAATGTGGTGTGCATCATCTGAACGATTTAGATCGGATCAATCAACCAATGTTATTCAGCGTAGCCCGTAGGCTATGAAAAAAAAAGAACTGAAATTGATATGTATCAAAATAAAACATTACAATTAATTATCGTTAGCCTGTTGCTAAACGATATAACCACATCCATAAGCACATCCACACTCACTCTCATCGATGTCTCTAATTGTCTGTCTGTCTGTTTGTCTGTAAATATTTCGCAAAAATTATTTATTTATTTTTGATATCGACAAAAATTTGACCACGCCTTATGGTTAGGATATAGGATAAATACTTTTATCCCGCTAACTAGTACATTCCCATCCGACATCCACACAGACAAAACCGCGGGACCAAGCTATTAACTCATAAACCAGCGCTATACAAGGTTTTGCATACTCGTCAAATTCAAGGATGTAACTATGCTTATGGTTCTCGAACTGAATCAATAATAAAATGGCCTACCCATTTTTATTTTATTTCTTACTAGTTGTCCCGCGCAACTTCGTCTGTTTCACATTTTCCTCGTTTTCGCAACATTTTTCATTGCTGCTCCGCTCCTATTGGTCGTAGCGTAATGATATATAGCCTATGTCCTTCCCCAGGTTTAAATCTATCTTCTTGCCAAATTTCATAAAGATCCGATCAGCCGTTTAGTCGTGAAAAGGTAACAAACAAACAAACAGAGTGACTTTTGCATTTATAATATTACAAGTACCGTCGTCACAAAGCTTTCAAAGTTAAAAAAATCCATATCTGATAGTATGGATTTACGGAAATCGATAAGTGTGGACCACCCGTGTTTTAAACGCGGCCTATCTGATTCTCGCCCTATAACCGCGCTTTCACACATACAAACAATCTCAAACATTTATTCGATAATTACTTATTCCCTAAACCACGCTAAGGGGTTATTCTGATATACTGACAAACATAACCAACCAAAAAAAATCTGCGTTTATTATTAATTAACTAGGTACCGTACTTTAAATTGATTATTTATATTTGTGACAACCTCCTGAATTTTGATGAGGATGCAAAACAACAACTTGTATAAGTTTCCAAATCAAAATTCAATCGGAAACACAGCAACAAGAGGGTTCCCTATCCATTTGCATAAAATTTTAAGACCTAATATAACTTAGCATAATTTTGTTTGGCATAATTATATTTTCGCATAATATAATTACGCATAACAGCTTACGCATAATTTTTTTAAGCATAATTTCTCTAACCATAATAATGATCAAGCATAATATTCTAAAGCATAAATTTATAAAGCATAAAGTTCTAAAGCATAACTTTTTTAATCATAATATCCTAAAGCATAAATTTATTTACGCTTGCTTTTATGCATCAAACATGCAGCAAACAAGCAAGCATGCAGCATGCAAGCAAGCATGCAGCATGCAGCATTCAAGCGAGCATGCAACATGCAGCAGGCAGGGTTTCTGTCACGGCTCCGGCGCTGCGGGCCTCCGGCGGCCCCACGCCTGCTAATCGTCGCAGACTGCTTTCGCTCACCAACGCAGCTTCGGCTTGCTGGCCGGCTTCGCCGGCCAGCCTCAGCCGCGGTGGCTCGCTCGCAGCCACCTGCTCCTCAGCCCGCGGGCCACCTCGTCCCTATGCGCCTACGCGATTTTAAATTACACTCTAGGGGTAGGACAAACAAGACTACGTGAAGTCGGTTTTGCAACAATTCGGTTCTGTCACTAACTTTTGTTGCACAGCATATTAAATTTTTAACCAACAATATTATTTAATTGTTACAGAAACTATAGCAAATTGTTTTGATCAGAAAGTTCACCACCACCATTTCCACCCAAAGTCTCACAACATCTAATATATTCTTCAGATAAAAGTTATCTCGCGATTGAAAAATCATTTAAGTTACTTAATAACTTAAACTTATTACTTACTTACTATCATTTCCATGAAAATTTATTTTTGTTATTTATATTAATTGTATGCCTAAATATTATTATGCTAATAGTCATTAGACCTACTAACGTTATGCGAATCAAATTTATGCCAAAACAAATTAGTCTTTAAGATGATTATGCCAACATAAAACGTATGCCTAAAAAAAATATGCCGAAGTATTATTATGCCAAAACAAATTGTGCCAAAATCGTTATGCCGAAGTATATTAGGACAAACAACATTATGCGAAAAGAAGGGATCCCCAACAAGAGACGTGTTGTTTATTTAGCAAACCGTAATAAAGGCAAAGCTTTCATAGTCAAAGCGATGTATTAAAGCCGTGTAAGCGCGCTCTGATCATACACAGTAGATAAATGAAGCGGAAATATTGGCAAAGCTCAGCTCTCTTTGTGTGTAAGTTAGGTGCATTACGTAGAATGTGAGGTAACGTAGCAGGGGTTGGTTACAAAAGGTACCTAACTTTTCAAAACAAATAATGTACTGATATTAAATTATCACTTATCTGCTTGAACGTCCATACATACTTATATAGTAGGTATGTATGGACGATCAAGCGTTAGTTACAGAAGAAAAAAGAAGATGGCGGGCCGAACTAGCTTGACAAGACCAGTGGCCAGCAGTCCACATTGACCCTGAATCGAAACGTTTGTAAGTCATGGGAGGAGGCCTTTGCCCAGCAGTGGGATGACAAATATCAGTTTCAGAAAGAAATTATGTTGAAATAGTAATAATGTGAGCAGCGGTGGCCCAGTGGTGGCAGCCCCGACTTACGATCAGTAAGCCGTGGGTTCGAACCCAGGCAGGCGCATTACTTTGTGTAATTTATTTCATCACCGCTGCTCTCAAAAACGGTGAAGAAAAACATTGTGAAGAAACCGAGCGTTAATACCCTACGGCATTTCATACAAACTTTCAAGTCGTTATTTTCCGAAACGACTTAACAGATTTTAATGAAACTTCCTACGCATAAGCAGTATACATAGGTCTAAAAAGTTACTAACAAACATTTTCGAAATGTCTTTTAAAAATGAAGATTATTGGAAATTTCTGTTTCTATAGATAATTAAAAATCGGTCTAATTTAGCTGTAACATTATTTTTCGAAAATGTTTTTTAGTAATTTTTTAGACCTATGTATACTGCTTATGAGTAGGAAGTTTCATTAAAATCTGTTCAGTCATTTCGGGAAATAACAACTTGTAAGTTTGTATCAAATGCCGTAGGGTATAAACGCTCCTAAGGAAGATGTTGAGTTGAAATAGTAAATAAGGAAAGAATGTCTCACAAAATTGTATTATTATTGTTCGTATTCTTATGTATTAATTCGTTCGTCGTATTTAATTTAATAATCTACAGTTTTTTTAATTGACTTCAAAGAAATGTTTTCGTTCAGTGAATAACATCACGTAATTTATTTTATACAGACACTGGGAGAAACACTTTTATTTGTACAGAAAAGTAACAAAAGCGTGGCTATTGTCTGACTCTAATTATTAATTAACTCACCAACTTGGATTATTTATTTCCTAATTATAAAATAAAAAAAATAAAATAAAAAAACCGATATTGTAGTGGGTCCAACTATGTATTCACCTTCATCAAATAAAAATAGAAAGTATACCGTCACACAGCTTTAAAATACACAGTCACACCCGACTAATAAAATCCAAAACACCAATAAACTCTAATTTTATCGTTAACTAAACAACAAAAATGAAACCGCACACTTACAAATTGGCAACACACGCAATAATTAACGATATCATCAAAAGAGTAGCTTAAAAGGATCAGTGTTGCCACACTGCTTCGGTAGCATCTCAAACAAGATTCGGCTAAGTCGCGCCAGGAGGCGGGATTACCGAAATAGAGTTGGCGAGGATTACGCAGAAGCACTCTCTGCCGTTCGATGTACTACCCGCTTAATACGAACGTAATTGTCACATGGAAACGTAAACGAAGGCATAGTTTTCTGCATTTTATGTTGTAAGTGGTTCTGTCAGTTTTAGAATAACAGGTAGGAGATCCTGTTAAAATATCATCATCATCTGCTCAGTAATTTTACAACTACTTTTGAGGCCCAAATAGACTAAGACAGAGAAAAATGGAATGACTTTGCCCTGCAGTCCCACTGCACTGCACATAAGGTTCAAAATAATAATTGAGGCTGGCTTCGAGTCTAACCCGAGGCAGCTGGATACCAGTACATACTAGAAATAATTACTTTAAAAAAATATGGCGAGCCTATGCGTTGTTCTGTAATTCTTATTGATTATTTCAGCTGATGCTTATAAATATTTTTGGTCCCATTGACCGTTTTCAGTCATAACCATCGACATAGAAAACATTATAGTGTACAAGTGTGTGCGGAAACACAGGTGCCGTCGTTCTTCCCTTATTCTCCTAGTTCGATGAGACGGCAATCGGACTCCACTGTAGGAAAGAGACAACCGAGACCGGGGACGATCCTGATCTTGGCCTGCATCGGACTAACAAGACAAAGAATCTTGATGCGTATCATTAAAATCTGACAGTAAATAGAATTGTCATTGAAAGTAAAATAATACGATGGAAAACTTGATTAATTTTAAATTAAAACACGATACTCGATAGTGTTTTACAAAATTTCTATGTTTATACTATGGAAACGACAAACAAGTAAAAAGGTAAATTCTCGTGTATCTCCGTTACATGTTTGTTTACTAGATTCGGTAAGTCTGTTAATTTGCACAAAATGTTCTTTTGTGTTTATATAGAGGCTCAAAGGTATTACAGGTGGACTTTTACTCGAATTCTGCCTATTCAGTTGCTAATCCCTTGGCTTCTTAGCCCGGACAAGAAAAAGGTTCTATTCTTAGCGCAAGCCACAACCTATCTATGTATAGGAAGTACACCTTAATCTCTTTCGCCTTAGGGCGGATGTATACAAAATCACTGAATGATGCTCACCTACTCAAGTGGGGTGGTAGAGTGATACATCACGCAACTAAGGCCGCATCACTTGTGTGATCTCATGTGTACAACCGCTCTTATTCCTTAACAAGGTAAGATTGTATTTTTTTTAAATTTAAATAAAACTTTACTTCTTATTTTTAATATCTTCTGATATTTATTAAAAGCACAATCAGAAAAAAAAAACGAATATGAAAAACAAAAGCCAATCGTTTTTTACTTCATGTTCGTTTTATTTGTGTTAAAAACGGTTAAAATATTCGTTTCCACTTCAACCAGATTTGTGTGTCTTGAGCCTATTACAAATGCAGTAACGACTCCGTAGGTCACGTTCACCAAGAACGTGCCTGCGTCATTAGATACATTGCATCGACCTTTTAAACTAGGACACAACACAGCTTATGTAGCTGTGTTGTGTATACCTACTATACATGTACTTATCTTCGAAAACAAAAATCGTAACGAACTTTCGAAATAGTCAATCTATTGCCACAGCCGGAAAAACTCTACTCTATTTACTTGGTGGATGTCACATGTCTTTACACGTTTGTGCCACCACTGCTATGTAAAACCTATACCTCAACCTTAAAATGTCGCGCCAAAAAGTAAATGAAAAGAAATAAAACGTCTTGACACGTTTGTTTCCCTTTCACTGAATAACAAACATTTTTAAGGCCTCACTGTAAACGTTATGGGGAACGAGAACAAAAAAGTTTTTCGTATTTTCATTAAGTGAAGTCGTGGAACGTATAAATTTTAATGATTCCGAACAAGTTGTGCAAGTAATGAGCTTTCAGTTTCAGGCCGTGAATTAAGAAAATAAGGAGGTGCTTCCTGTTCTAGGCAGACTTTATAATAGTACTGAGGAAACAATCTAGGAAGAACATAGAAATAAGTTTGCCTAATTTCGAGTCACAAAGGTTGAAACAAGTCTTGAGTCAATGCAACCTGGCAATGGCTTTCAATTAAGCGTTTAGTATTATTATAACGACTTTAATACTGGTATATTAAGTCATGAACTGAACTTAAGTCGGACTAACCACGCCTATATTCCACCCTGTTTGTTTATAAATTGACATATCGACGCCTACTTTTTATCTATCAAATTTCCAAATACCAAAAAAAAAAATTGTTATACATCTTTAACGTTGATTAAAATGACATATGACATCTTTAGCATGGATTGAAGCAGAATGCAACAATATGGGTTTGACAAAGATAGATAGCTAGAGGAGGTACCTTATTCAAAAATCCGCCAATTGCGGCCAATAAAATTGCTAAGATGTAGTACTTGCCAAAAACTTTACCACTACCGATGCATCAACATGACCTCATCGTATTATGTAGAAAATAAAAGTAAATTAATTAACTCATGGCGCTGCCCATCGTGCAAAACTACTACAAGGTTGATAAGAAATGACGACACGCCTGTTAGGAGACAATCTCCACCGAAACTTGACGACACAATAATGTCCATTGACGACCAAATACAAGATGACCAAAGTATACTGGGAGATACAGGAAAATGTGACACACCACCAACAAATAAAGACACATCTACAACCACATCACCCATCGTATTACACACAGAGCCGGTTACATTAGACAAAATTAGTCAACTTTTAGATAGAAAATTAGAATTGCAACAACAATCTATCTTGTCAAAAATACAAAGTACAATTCAATCTGAAATAAATATAGCTGTACTAAAACTGCAACAAGAAATAAGCCAGAAAACCGAACAACTTTCTCTTGAACAAACAAAAACAAATACTAATATTATTCACATAAACGAAACAATACGGAAGCTTGAGATAGAAAATGTAAAACTTAAAACAGAAATAGCCGAGCTACAGAACAAAAACATGCATCTAAATGTGAACGACACTTCCACAAACGATACCTCTAAAATAATTGTTATCCACGGCCTGAATGAATATTACAAAGAAACAGAAAAAGACCTTGAAGATAGGGTAATATTTGCATTTCAAGATACATTGAATGTCGACCTTACTGGCTATATCGAAGAGCTTACTCGGATAGGACGAAACGGATTAAGACGGCCACTACGGGTGGAACTAATTAGTAAAAAGATGACTAAATATATCCTAGAAAACGCGGGATATTTAAAAAGTTTAGGCTTGTGTGTATCTGGATTTCTTGATAGAGAATCATTACAGAGAAGAAGGCAACAAAGAGAAGGACGGTCTATAACACAACAAAACAGTAAAACTAATACTACTCATGACTACAGCGAAAAAAAAAACTCAAACACAGAAGTATGATGACCCAAACATACCGAGACACACCCTATCACCCATTAACCAAGCCGGACAGGATCCCTTTCGTCTTTAAGATACTGATCCAAAACATTCAAAGTATAAATAATAAAACACACATACTTGAGGATTTTATAGAACAAAACAGCTACCAATCAATATGTCTGACAGAGACATGGATACGGGAGAACTAAAAGGATAGCATCAGCATAAACGGGTACACATTTGCTTCTGCCTACCACCGACGTGACCATCGAGGAGGAGGAGTGGCTATCCTCTTACGTAATGACATAGAATATAAGCACCTAGAAGATTGTACTAACTTATCAGTAGAATGTGTAATTGAATGTTGCGCTGTTGAAATCATGTCACAAAACACAATTATTATTAATATTTATAGACCGGATCGTGATATTGAAACATTTTTTTCTGTTATTATAGAAATGTTAAAAATAGTACAACCCAAAATTCACAAAAACTATATAATTTTGACCGGCGACTTTAATATTGACAAATCATCTAAAAACAAAGACTACCGACGCCTACAAAACATAATGTTAGAATACAACCTGCACCAAATTGTCAACGAACCAACTAGACAGACAATGACTACGGCATCCTGCATAGACCTAATATTTACCAATCAAAGACAATACAAATTAACTATTGATAATACTGGTATTTCGGACCACAAAAGCCTCAACTATTCGCAACACTCACCAGGGATAGAACAACATATATCTTCTTACTTCGTGACGAAAAGACTATTTAATAAAAAATCTATATCACAGTTTAAACTTAACCTTAGCCAAACGGATTGGAACGAAACACTATGTAAAAATAAAAGCGTTAACGAAATTTATACCGAGTTCTCTAATAAGATGCAAGTGTTACTAAATAAAAGTATACCTAAAAAGCGCGTTAAAATAAAAAAATATAAAAAGAAACCTTATTTAACGGTAGGTCTAAAAAAATCATGTGAGCACAAAAGATTGCTAAAAATTTTTGTAGATAAGACCAATAACGAACTTTTAAAAACACACTATAAAAGGTATGAAAAAATCTTGAAGAAGTGTCAGCCCGATCACTATGTACGGTAAGCCTATCCCTTGGGAGAAGCAAGCCAAGTACTTAGGAGTCTTACTTGACAACCACCTGTCTTTCGCGGCGCACATCAAAGCAGCTCGCGACCGAGCTGCCTTTGCTATGGGTAGGCTTCATTTCATGATCTCACCAAAAAGCAAATTGTCACTCAAGTGCAAGTTGCGCCTTTATACCGCGGTGATCCGCCCCATTATGACGTACGCTTGCGTCGTGTACGCTCACACCAAGCCTAAGTACATCCATAGGATGCAAACCTTGCAGAACCGGTTCTTACGTAGAGTCACGGGAGCCCCTTTTTATGTCCGTAATGACCGTCTACACGTAGACCTTAGAATGCCCACCGTCCTTCAGTTTATGAAACGTCTTTCGAAGCGTTTCTTCGATAACGCCATTAAACACCGTAATCCCCTGATCGCAGCGGCCGCCCGTTACGAACCCTCGCGCATTAGTACAGTACGCCGTCCTCGGCATACCCTCGTCACTCCCGATGATGCTATCACCCTCCTCCAGGAGAGTAGCAAAGAGACTAGCACTCTTAAAAAGTTTAGACACAAACCGCCGTCTTTCCGACCTCGCCGTCGAGGTCCGTCGCGACGTCCCGGTCCATGCCCTCCCCGACCCTCGCTCGAGCCAGCCCGCGATGCGGTGCCAGTAGTTTTAAATCAGCCCCTAAATAATGATATCATTCAGATCCAGCCTGTCCCCATGCAGTCCTCCCCCAGCGACGCCCTAAGCCGAGGCTCGTACCCCACAGGGGGTGCCCTTAGCGTGTAGTCGCTTAGTTTGTAAGTTTTATGCCCTGGCTGGAGGCCTTACTCTTAAGGCACCCACAGGATAGTCCGGTTAAGCAGACGACAACCTCCTAGGTTGAACTGCGAGATGCCATTCCCAAAAAAAAAAAAAAAAAAAATTGAAGAAGTGTGTAAAACTATCAAAGAAATGTAATCATATTAAGGAAATGAAGCGCTCTCAAAATAAATCTAAAACTATGTGGAACATTATTAAAAACAACCTAAATCCGGATTCAAAGTGCCTTAATAAAAATGTTACCTTGCGTTATGATGACAATAAGACCACGAGTACACCAACAACGGTTGCTAATATCTTTAACGACTTCTTTGCTTCGGTCGGCGAACCGCTACCCAACAACACGTCGAATACTGTATGCCCAGTTCTTACACCATCAATAAATTCCCTATTCGTCCAACCCGCCACGGAGCGTGAAATTTACAATATAATACGCAAAATGAAAAACAAGCGCAGTGCCGGAGTCGACGACATACCATCTTTCCTCATTAAAGAATGTATTAATGAATTGACGCCACTTATAACCAAACTAATAAATAAATCCTTCGACGAAGGTATTTTTCCGGATAAATTAAAAGAAGCTAAACTACGACCAATATTTAAAAAAGGCGGAAAGCCACAAGATCCCTGTTCCTACCGACCAATAGCCCTTCTACCAGATATATCAAAAATTTTCGAAAAATCGATGTCTAATAGAATTATCAAGTTTTTGGAAAAATTCAATCTCTTGGACGAAAACCAGTTTGGGTTTAGACAAGAAAGATCGACTACACTCGCGGTTTATAATTATGTACAAGAAATATATAACTACATCAATGACAAGCAATATGCCATAGGTTTGTTCTTAGATATGACTAAAGCGTATGATAAGGTTTCCCATGACATTTTATTACAAAAATTATATGGCATAGGAATTAGGGGTACGGGCTATAAATGGCTAAAATCTTACCTGGAAAATAGGAAACAATATGTTGAAATAGAATACTACAACAAAGAAGCAAAAGAAATCCAAATTGTAAAATCACGGACAAAGATTATTAACCACTCCATTCCACAAGGCAGTGTTTTGGGGTGTATATTATTTATTATTTATATAAACGACCTACCTAAAATAATTGACTCGAAGTGCGTTCTATTCGCGGACGACGTATCGCTATTGTTTAAAAACACTGAGAACACCGAAACTTTGACCAACATAGAAAATACTTATAAAACAGTTAAATCGTGGCTAGAGAAGCACAACCTACAAATTAATGCTAACAAAAGTAACCTACTACAATTTAGAACATATCAAAGAAAGCCGCTAAATTTAAATAACCTCAGTAATAAATTAAATATCCCAGAAAGAGACGATATAACGCTTCTTGGTTTAACATTAGACAATAATCTAACATGGAAAAAGCATATCGAAAATCTTAAGACTAAGTTATCAAAGTTTATATACGCATTAGGCAAATTAAAAAACAACACAAATTATGAGACGGCGCTCTCAACATACTATGCCTATGCTTATGCATGGTTTAACTATGGCATAATATTGTGGGGTGAAAGTACTGACTTCTATGATATTTTCATCATGCAAAAGAAATGTATACGCATCCTTATGAATATTAAGCCATGGGAAAGTTGTAAACCACATTTCATAAAAAATAAAATACTAACATTACCATCCCTTTACATACTACAAGTAGTTACGTTCGTGCAACAACACAGAGATTACTTTCGATCAAACATAGAAGCAAACCAAAATTATAACCGAAGAAACAAAAATAAGTTAATTACACCGTCACCAAAATTAAAAATAATGAAAAATAGCCCCAACTATAGAATCGCGACAATTTATAATAAATTACCGAATTACATAAAAGATGACGAGAATACAAACTCATTCTATAGCAAACTAAGATTACTCTTAATAGGGAAATGTTATTACACTGTAGACGAATTCATGACGGATAAAACTTTATAGATGTTGTTACCTACTTAGCTCATAACTTTTGTTAGATCCAGCCTAAGATCAAAGTCATAAAAATAATATAGTCTATTCCAGTGACATAACCTAATCTTTTTATTTTTATTGTAAATGACATACCATATTGCAATTTAATCTATAACTTGACATGACACGATTGTAAAGCACTACCTATTACCTATTTCATAATTATTATTATTTTATTCTTCTTTTTACTACCTACCGACTACTGCAATCTGACCAAATATGACTTTATGTATTTTATGTGTGTTATTGTGTGTTATTGTATACTGTTTATTATTGATAATTGGACATCATAACTAATTCTAGACATGTATTTTGTATTTTTTATTTTACTTTATTTCTGAAATGTATTGTGTTAATTACGAGTATTAGGTATTGTTCATAATCTCAACAGCAAACCAACATTGTGCTTTGCAGTGCCCTGACAGGGTTCATGTACAAAAACCGACAGTTAATTATTGTAAAATGTGTGATGTGCATGAGAGCAAATAAATAAATAAATAAATAAATAAATAAATAAATAAATAAATTCTATGCATGCAATTTGGTGGACGTTTTAAACTGTTGTCACGGCAACAACGGTCGACTTAGTTCGAAAATGGATTTAGTAAGGCATTTAAAATATTAACATCTTCATTTATCAGATAGAATGTTACTTTGTGGGTTTGTGTGTGTACTTTGCAATATTTTTTCATTATGGTGTCCTTACTTACCACATCTCCGTCACTTCTAAGATCCAAGCTCACAGGCGACCGGTGTTGAAACGCGACGAAGTTGGTGACGAATTACAAAACCTAATAAATATTCAGCATGATAACGATTGTTATTCACATTGAGATTTCTTTTGATACACTACATTTTGAGGGGATGTGCTTGTTTTGTTGCATGTCTCATCAATTAATTCAGCTGAAAGTAGTTCACTGCCGGAGACAAAGATATAGGCAAAAAAGGCAAAGGCATCCGGTCTGTCCCAACCACCTTTTTGAGATCCATCTAGCTTAATGGCTTCTCGAACTACGCCAGAAACAAAGTACATTTTTGCGCGTAACAAAAAAAATAAGCACAAATAAAATAAAAAGGGAAAAAACATCGTCTCATCCGCGACCTTCGCCACCGACAATACAGCAGCACTAGTTTTCAACCTTGCCGAAACGCGGTCTCATTTACTGCATCCATCTCGGTCGTCGGTGGCCACGCCACTTGCACAATGCCACTTCAGCCTGCTCAGTCAGCAAGCTATGTTGGTAACGGCAACTAAAGTTCTCTGAGATGCAATGACAAAATGACATTTATTTTTGTAAAGGAACATAACATCACACTTGTTATCCCAGAAGGGTTAGTCAGAGGTGTACCTAATAGTACCCACACCCACATTTCGTAAGTTATGTTTCAGTCCCATGTAATAGGTGGCGAGTCTATTGCCATCAACCGGGCACAATACCAGACTCCGTGGCTGCTACTGAGAAAAACCTGAAGGGAAAATCCAGTAACACTTTACCCGACCTGGGATTCGAACCTAGGACCTCAAGCTTACCAGTCGTGCTTGCGAACACTAGATCAAAAGACAGAGACAGAGGCAGTTCTTTGTGAAGTAAGTTTAAAAACAGTTTTACATATAATTTTTTTCACATACCACTTTTAAACTGAGATTGGAATTTCCTATCTTTGTCGGCTTCTCCTTTATTCATGTGGAATTAATGTGTGTTACTGTCTTAACTATACTGATATTATAATCGTTTTGCAAAGTTCAAGAAGTTTGTAAAGTACGTGTGAATTTGAATATGAATATTTATGACTTTTGTTTTAAACATGAGGTGAGCAATTGAGCTTGCGAGGAATTAGCATAGGTTAAATTGGCATCGTTGTGTTACGCTACTTTATAGGTCGATTTAACAAAAGAACATGGATGATGAATTTCATGGTTTAAAATTTTATGAAAAACAGTAAGCACCTACATAAGTTAATCAATAAACATGCAGTCACATTTACTAATATGTATGTATGTATGTATAAATAATAACAGCCGCACGGATCGATTTTTAAAGTGGTGGGTCCGTGGCAACCATAATTACATAACGAGTTTACTCCGTGCCTCGGAAAGCACGTTAAGCCGTGGTCCCGGCTGTCATTTGTAGATCTATAACAGTCGTTACGAGTAATCAGAAGCCAAAAGTCTGACATCCAGTCATACCAAGGGGTATCGTATTAACCAGTTACTGGGTTGTGGAGGTCAGATAGGCAGTCGCTTCATGTAAAATACTGGTACTCAGCTTCATCCGATTTGACTGGAAGCCGACCCCAAGATAGTTTGGGAAAAGGCTAGGCATCTGCCTAGCCTTTCGCATCTGCCTAGTCGGCTGGTCGATGAGAAACGCATTCGTCAGTTATAGATACCTACAGTTGCAAATTGCAACGTTGAAGTCCACATTCTCGGATAGTAACTTCGTTTTGAGGAACAATATCAACTGTAATAAATGTTTATTTACAGACGGTGAACTGATGCCTAGCGTAAAGTAATGCAAGGGATAAAGGGATGCAAGTCGGACTGTATTTATTACTTTGACCATATTTGACCTGCTGTTATGAATAATATCCGGATAAAGTGATTAATTTATCACATTGTCTTGACAATTTTGTCATTATATCTAAAAAACAGGCATTATGTATAATAGCTATTTAATCACTGTGACTGTAACATATACCATGTATGTTGGCAGAATTTACAGAACACCTCCTCATGTTTATACTCCCACGCCGGTTGATAGTACTACGCAGAAGAACTTCACAAAAAAGGTCAGTGTATGTCGTTCTAGGGCGTTGGTTCCTGGCGTTGCCACTTTACATTTGCTTTGTTAATTACCTTTTTATTTATTTATAAACTTCACGTACAATAGTGGTACATAGGCGGACTTAATGCCACAAGGCATTCTCTACCAGTCAACCTTTGGGTTAATACGACAACATTGTGATAGACAAAAAAATATTTGCAAATAACTACTAGTTTTCAAAAATTCATATACTTATATAGATACTAATATACATTCTCGTTTGTCGTTCGTGTTCGTCTCCTTTCAATAAGCCTTCCAACATGACTAAATCATCTAAGCATACTCTTTTAAATTGTTCTATAATACTAATAATGAACTTGCGAAAGTAAATCTACTTGTCTGTTTGTCTGTTATCTTTCAACGCCTAAACGGCTGAACAGATTTCGATGTTTGACACACTAGTAGGTCTACTTGTGTTTCAAACATCGAAATCTATGACTTAGGTTAGGACCTTATTTTAGATATTGGCATTATTTCCGATCATCAAAAAAACACCTGTCCTTTTTCACTGAATTTCACTTAAAAATAGGTTATCATAAAAACTGAGTAGTATTTTTGTTTTGAGAGGAAAAGAAGGTATACTTCGTAAATATACTATCGTTAGGGATTACTCAACCAAGCTTATTATAATATGTATAAAGCCAGTAATACCTATTTATACCCAAACTTCTTTATATTTTCGTCCGTAATCTTATGAAAACAGCTCTTCACAAAAGATAAAGTATTATCCACAATGGTGGTTGTATAAATAAAGATTTATATCCAATAAAAAGTTGACATTGAAACTTTATTTTTGATCCAGACCAAAACAAATCTTAATTCAATAATCTGATGCCGCGCGATAACCTTTGGTTTCGAGCCTACGTGGCGGCTACGGCGTAGCAGTCACGATGATGTCACCGTAACCCCTGTTACGCTCTCGTTGCAAACAGCCGAGTCACTCTTTATGGTACATGAATAAGTATAGCGTTAAGATCTTGTTTTATGCGATGCTGTAGAGATTTTTGTAGCATACAATGGGTATTTATGTTTGGATTTAAGCATTCTATGAACAAGATTGACAAAGGGAGTGTCCGTCAACACTGTTGACATGGAATCGGTTAGTTAGTTAGGAAATGTAATTCATAATGATCTTTATCCGACCTTGAAATTTCCCAGACTTTTTGAACTATTTCACTCAATTGACTTACTTCGCTCTATTCAAAATTCCTAATTCTGTTTTTGCCCACTCTCGCTCAATTCCCCACCAGGACAACATAATAGCAAAGAATACATCTTAACTAACTGTGACTGCAAAGTTTGTACGCAAAAAATATCTCAGTCCCTCTGAGCTTAGCTTGGAAGCTATATAACATTTCATTAGCGGTCAGCGAAGACGCTCCGGTTACTGAGGTAATAAATCCTCATTTTTACTAAAGGACAAGTGAAAAGAAAAGAAAAATAGTGAAGGGAATTTGCGTTATGAGCGAATAAACTATTTTGTTAAGGTTTAGGAGATGCTGTAAATCATTTTAGATTAAATGAAACGTGGGAGGGATTATTGAATTAATAACTTAATTTAGAAGATTTATGGCAATTCACAAGAGTGGAGTATGAACTAGCAAAAAGTTGTTGGTTAAACATTGCCCGTGACTTAATTAATTTTCAACAAAGAAGATATTTTTTTGAATTCATTCAACAAAAATCTCATGAAAATATTATTATTAGTTATTGTTTTAAAACCATATGCCAAATCCTTTAAAAAAAAAACATTTTTCGTGAATTCATATATTTTAACATGGTGAAATGATATGAAATAGCCTTTATGTCCATATTCAATAACATTATTAGGGCTACCGTAACGATAAATTGCCCATAAGTTTAAACAGGTATCCGTTTATTTCGGCCAAAGAGGCATAAACGTTTCGTGTGTTATTAATTTAAACATAATGCCTGCTAAACACCAGTTAATCAAGAATTTCCCACCGCCATAACCACCGACATAAACCTGCGAAAGCATAAAACGCGTAACAAGAACTTTAATATGCATCCATCTTCATGCCTCCCTCTACGTTAGCAACTCGGTCTCAAAGCAAAATGCATCGCTTTAATCCTCATATTATTACAACGATTCAAGCTTCAGAGATCAACTGTACATAATAAGTTTAATGTAACATATAAAACGGTGGAATCCGCTGTAAAGCGCTGCAGAGCTTTGCAGCCTTACCCATAGAATTGTGGTTTAGCCGCAGAATTGCAGCTTTAAACGCCTTAGCCTAGAAATGCGGCTGTTTCGAACTCTGTTCCGAATTCGGATTGTTGGCACCCCTGATCCCAACATGGCGAGTAGCCGCTGATGCGCTAATTGACGAGCGTTTCACTTTTAGACTTTTGTATGAATTGTTAACTGTTGCAACAGCTATTAGGCTTACAGTCATTGCTTTGTCTGCATTATGGTGAACGTTGGGTTTCATTTTGCTTTTTGTTTTGGATGTTTAATCGGGTTTCGTTTTTCATGATCTTTCGAATGTTTTGTGTAAAATAATGTTTAAAGTTTATTGTTAAACTTCCACGTCTGGCAGGCATAGGTCAGGCATGAGGCAGGAGTTCATAACCTTGGTCTTCAGAAGAAACAAAATTAAAACGTGCCAATGCGGAATGAAGCGCAGTTAAATATTAAAAAATACGTAAAATACGACATACAAAAATTAGAAACACCACAAAAGCAACAGACGGTCTGGCACAAGCACTAGCAATAAAATGAAAGTAGGCTGGGCACGTAGCACGTCTCCAAGACCAGAGGTGGACAAAAAGTGTGACGGCATGGAAGTGACCAGCAGGCAAAAGAAAAAAAGGGAGACCCCACAATAGATGGGAGGACGAAATAAAACACACAGCGGGTCCAAACTGGATGCAAGTAGCTAAATCCAGAGAACACTGGAACACTTTGGAGGAGGCCTTTACCTTTAAACAAAAATAGTTACTAACACTAAAAATAAACAAAAATAGTTTCAGTTAGTCACTAAAAATAAATTCACTTTATGTTACTAACAAAAAGATTATTTTTAAAAAAAAGGGTTTTTTATTTTAATTTAATGTTTAAAGACTTATTGTCAGAGATTGGAACAGATCGAGTATTTAGCTTAAATTTCAAGTAGGTAAATAGCATGTGGAAAATATCCTCCCTCTTAACAGTTCTAGTACTTACTTTTAAATATGTACTTATTGAGTTTATTTCACTATGTGTGATTCGATGACTTCAATTACTTTCAAGAATTTAATTTCTCTGTCAAAGTTTATAACTACTTAGGTAAATAAAGGTAATATACTTTATGAAACGACTAACTTCAAGCTTCCGTGAGCTCAAACATAATTATTTTCGAAAACGCTTACACGTGCGTATCCAACCCTTCTTGAGTGGACCTTTAATACTTTGAAGTTTAATTATATTCGTACAACATAGATACTGTGAATCGGAAGTTGAAGGAGGACCAACTTTTATGACGCTGCGAACCGGCTTGCTCTATGAAGGATTACCCGGAGAACTTAACTAGCTCACAGTATGAATCAGACAAGCTATTTTTTTTTAACGAATTTTCTGTTGCCACAGCCATTCTTTAATAATTTCTATATTTCTTCATCAGACATCATATTATTATTTTGGTTTGTCAAATGTAAATAACATTCCAAATACACATAATTTAAATAAGTCGTGACACCTAACAGTAACATATCAAATTAAAAGAAATTGATTTAAACAACATTAATTTTACCTACTCGTGTAATATAAAAAGTAATCATTATTATGAGATGTATATTTTATCTGTGGTTCAAGATAATAAATACCAGCTTATTATCAACAAAATTAATTTTTACTCCATTTGCTGCAGTGCTCATAATGTATTAAAACCAAGTTAGCACCATCATGACAGTTTAATCACGTAATGAAACCTCGAATATTGGGCGCATCTGTTCATTGTTTAATATTATATTAACCCGTATCGTGAAAATATTAGTGTGTGTTACACGAATTGGAGGTGGCAATAGGTACCTATATTCACGAGCACTTACACGTATAAACTTTGAAAAGTAATTTTCCTTTACTGCATTGATTGTAACTTTATGCTGTTACGGACACAGTATTTTGGAGATCAATAGTATGAAAAAGGCCATATATATATTATCTCAGAGTTGAAACCAATATTTCACGAAAAATCGCTTTTGAATTTTATCTAGTTTATAAGTGCTCGGGACTGTACATAAACACTCTAAAATATTCCAGCGTATACAGTTGGCGTCTCATTCAGCCAGACGTTTTTATTACGGACAAATGTGCGCTCTATAACTTGTACTTCCTACTCCCTGATTATCTAGGCGTTGAGATTACCCCCGTCTAATTTCCACTGGCTTCCAGTTTATTCTTTGAGGCTATAAATTGCTAGTTTGTAGTATAAATTACATAGCTTGTATAATACAAGTTATTTTGTTCGTGGTTATGAAAAACTGTGGCCGTCGGGAATTAAGATACCTTATTGAATGAATGTTTATGAGCGTTAACGGGCTTAAAGGAGTTGTGAGCTAACCCATATTATTCTTTTATATTGCAAGATTGCTGGTTGGAAAAATATAGCATGTTAGATAATGTATATAGTTAAAAACAATGATTAGATTAAAATTTGTCAAAAATACTTGTATTTGTGTTGATCACATGAAACGTAAAAACATCTTTTCGTTGAGCAAAAAATTCGCATGGATACTTCTGCAAATAAATTAAAGTGATAAATACACTAACATTGTCTTTAGTCTGACAGATTATTTGCCACCAAATAGCGAAATATTTCATGTTACAAGTCCAATTTTACGTAAAGAAAATTATGCTTTTCGGTTCTGTTTCGGATAATAAACGTACATTATTTGGCAACTCGGTCACGTCTCTGTTGTCTTACAAACGAGGCAAGCCGACAGGCTTTGTGCCTACTGTCTTAGCCCAAGCTTTAAGACGGCAAAGATATATAATACAGTAAAATATGAACCCACCTTTCTTTGATATGAAGACTGATTATGAGGGTCCATACAATTGGTTCTAATATTCTTTCTGTCTAATCCCGAAAGAAAATTCTGTTTTTGGATTTACACTTACAGATAAATAAAGATATCTTTTTAATATTATAAATAGACTGTCTATCGGCCTAGTGAAGGTGATAAATATTTTATTTAATCCGGTTCTAAAACAAACATTACTTACCGAATATTTAATTCATCGGTTTTTTGATATGTAAAATTATTTCAATTGTATTCATAATTTACTAACGGCCAAGAATAACATTATGAATTTAAATAATTCAATATTATTTACAGTCTGTATCATCACGAATAATAACAAAACTTGATTAGAATTTAGCCAGAAAAAGCACTTAAATAAATATGGCATTGTGTTTTGGTTTGCTGTCTGCGGTCTCCTGTGGAATTGAACCTTTAGCGTAAAAGGGTCAACTTCGCTAGGTAAACATTAAATATAAACCTACATGCATTAGGCATGTCTAATCAGCTAAAACGAGATAAAAGTGACATTCTTTAACTAAATGATGTGTGAGTTAATCAACATTTGATATGTAAGAGCGTTGAGAGCGAGTGGTGTACCCTTTTCAAGGCCCCGACTTAATGGCGAGCGCTGACATTTTAGAAAAGGGTCACTAATTTATCTAAACACTGTTCGTTGTAACTTGGCCTTAATTATAGTTTAACTTATTTGCGGCAGCTGCCCGCTGTCCGCGTGTACGCATTCAACAATTTCTGTAATTAAGTGCTAAATAACAATAGTTTTGTAACTTCAACTTACAACTTAGAAGTTAGCTATAGTTTTTAGTGGAGGGTGTTACAGTGTTCCCTATTCGCTTGTGTTTGATAGCCGCGCTAAGTAAATAGTTGCGATTTGTTGCGGGATCTAAAAGCGGTTGGTATACGAGAACTTAGTCTCAATTCATCTTGTGGTGCCGATACCAGTTCGGAGGCAACACGTTCTCACTGCGATTAAATTGTTAATTCCTAGAGTACCTGCTGGCAATTTATTGTGACTGTTCTTTAGCGAATAAAATACGAGTACTTGGGTGTTGTGGCTTTGATCTTAGAATAAATAATCGTTTAAACATGGTGGGACTTCTAAGCTAGTTCACCATCGTGTTAAAGCTAAGCAGATTACATCACCGCTATAATAACTATAAACAAGCTCCTCACTGCAGCAGGAGCGTACGTGCGAGGGGTGAGTTTGCTTCGAGATGACACGTCGTTAAAGGTGGGACAATTTATTGCTAAGCAGACGAAGTGATAAATGGGTGACGACCACGATCTACACTCGCGTCAAACTCGTGAACGTGTTGGGGGTGTTGAATAAGTCATGTAGTCACGGGAAATAATTTAATATTTTACCTAGGTCCTTATTGTTTCAGAATTGTAGCAGATTTTGTAGAAAATTCTACAGATTTGTAACGTATTTTTCCAAGAAAATAATTTACGAATCGTGTCCTCTAGAAAACTCAAAAATTCTTTGAATAGATTTTTGTGTTTTCTGGGCAACAACATTATAAAACATTTTTTTTATGCTTCTTCATCGTTTTGAAATGGATACGTAATTAGCTTAACTGCCTATCCAAACAAACTTTTATATAGACATAAAAAGAGCTGTAAGTATCATAGTAGTATGATTCTGTACCTTTGAAAATGTTCCAAAAAAGAAGTTTTATCGGTACACCGAACAACCCTAAACCCCTAATTCTCTCTGCCCAATTTTTCCACAGGAACACCGCCCCATAGATTTACATAGTGTAGATTTGGGAGACGAGACCAAGTCATTCCCGGGGGACCAATCGAGGCTAAGCCGCGTCCGGTCGCCCTGCACACCGGTGATAGTGAAAAAAAGCCACTCTCCGTGTAAAGGCTGTGTACTTTGGTGTTCGTTTGATTAAAGTGCCGCGCTCTTCGTGAATTTCAAATGGCTTGTGAATTTTTTGAAACTTATCCTTTGCAAATGTTTGGACGGTTCTTCTGATGTAACGGTTGAATAACATGGAGTTTTGGGTTGTGTAACTTCGTTTTTAGGATTATTATTTTTTTTTTTCGTTTTGTGTTGGAGTTAATTGGCCTATTCATGTTATGCTTTGCGGAATCATTTGTGAAGGTAGTCTTTTGTTTTACACCCCATGCCTCTGCTTATCATATCGGGGACGACAGACATGATGCAATGTAATATCGAAAAGTTATTTGTATGCTTATTTTTTTGGCTCTTTATTGGTATTAATATGAAAAAAGGGATTGTTATATTAATACCAATACAGAACGAAAATAACAATTGAAATCATTTTGAGATATCTACTTAGTACTACTTTTTTAGTATTTAGACAAAGCAAAATAATTTATGGTAAATTCGCGTTGTTAATACAAAAACTTCTCTTTGGAACTGAATCCTGTGGACCGTATTGCCGCGCAAGCAATTATAAAACACCGTCAACTTCCACATAAACAGCCGGCCTAACAAGCTTGCCCGACGCAATTTGTAGTAATCCGGTAACAGATAGGAGAAAAGTTGTACCATAGAGTAAGAATTATATTGGAGAAACGTAATTTTTATATGGTGATTTGAATTATAACATCTGTGTCCTCTATATTAGGCTGCAAGCATTGAATTGTTTAATCATTTTTACGCATTTTTATTGTATTGATGTATCAATTAATATATGCATGATTTATCGTGATATTTGTCAACCAGTACCTACGCAAATAGAGCGTTATTGTTTCAGAATTTTATTGTGGTATTCCGCCTTGTGGCTTGTGGCCCACGTTTCGCGTTTTGCGCTCGATCGTAGACAAAATAGTGCATACGTTTCGCCTCTCCACATTTTTCTTATTCTATGATTATATGCAATGTTTGGACACAAGTTGGAAGTGGGTTGTCCAAGAGGTGGAAAGATACACTATGTTGATAACAGTCCCTTTTATCTGGTTTGAAGGGTGCGTTCTGTTGTGTTTTATACTAGGGCGCCATGTGCAAGTAATGTCCCATTTCATGAACACTACTTGTCGCCTATTTTGACGTCTTAATTCCAAAAGTACAATATATTAAGGCACTGATGTCAAAACTAAATGGAATCGAAGCTTTTCTGAATACGGGATTTGTAGTGGACTCCAGGTCTTATTTAGTCCATCAACCACCGCGTATCGGTCTTTCGACCAAAATGGTCAACCCATTACCATGCAGCTTGCTTACTCTGCAAGCTATGTCAGTAATTCTTTCTCTTTCTAGTCTTTTCCGTAGGATACGGATACGTTCATAGCACGGTCACGGTACAGTATGGTCAGTCAGCAGAATCTTTTACTAATAAATCTTATACTTACTTTTCTTGAAATTCCGGTCACGAAGTTCTTATTCTGTAGTAGGTGTATCTACAAAAGAGATTTCCTTGCCTTACATAACTCTTGATTGGAAGACAACTACGTTGGCATTGAATACGTGTCGGGCCATTTGTCTGGAAAAACTATTGTGGTATTACGAGGCATTAACTTAAGGAAAGTAAAGTGGTATTTTATGGGAAAATATTATGAGCCCAGTGAAATACCAAACTTAACATTATCATCTTTTTCTTGCCCCAATTTATTTGGGGTCGGCGCAACATGTCTTCTTCATCCATGCTTCTCTATTGTTTCACACAATCCATCCGACGAAGAGAGGAAAAAAATGACATCATGAAAAACATATTCATATATTTTGTAGATTCAATTGAACTCAGTTGAAAGAAACAGTTACGTTTTCACGATTTCATTATTAGTGATCGATCATTACGAGTATGAGCAAGTTTTAGCAAGTTTTAGCCCATTTCAAAATTAAACTTTTAAACAATGGTGAGTCCATTGTTAAAAAGTTTGGAACCTATTTGAGTATGTCAATACATCTATGAAAACATCATGTACGTTAGGAAAAATCTGCATTTATTTAGTAAAAGAGGTGACCGACACCACTACAATACTAGAAACAGGGACCAACTAGTTCAGACAAGTTTCACGTTGGCTAAAGTAAACTCTTCTTTAATGGGGTACTGTTTAAAATGTTACAATAAAATACCTCCCCCATTCTATAACTGAATAAAACTAAATTTTAATTTTGCGTAAAACGCACACTATGTATTCAAGCATATTATAAGCTGGGGGATTACATTGATGATAAAAATGCTTGGCGCACTGCTGGTCCTGCTCCACAACCATAGGGGCAATCGGAATCATTTGAATTACCATGTAAAAGTATTGTGAAAGCAGCAGAAGATTGTAAAAATATATTTGCATTGTATAGATTCAATCTAGTGTTATATAATTGCATAGCTCATGTGTGAGTACTATGTACTGCAAAGGCACCATTTACTGAGTACCTACATCTTTCATTGACGCGAATATACCCTGGTGGTTGAGTGAATGTCATGCTCACTTAAATGTCACGCTGATGGTGGCGGGTGTGTCGGGTCATTTAGTTCCCTTCAACATGGTTGAGTTGAATGATGGCTAATACATGCGTCATGTTCGTGAACGGGCGCTGTCAGTTGTGACTGGTCATCTCAGCTGCCACGGTTTATTTAATTACTTTATTTTTGGATTACTGATTTAATCTTTTACTCTGGACGCTTCTTAACTTGCCCGTATTTCTACATCGTTCTCATATATTTGTAAATCTTAACATGAATGATGTACTTAACCAAGATTTCGTAACATATTTTGATTTAAAAGACTGTCCATGGAGTTTCTTGCCTATTCTTCTCCATAGAGATCTACGCTTTGGAATGAGCATCTACAGTAGTTTCACAAGTTATTATGCCTTGTGATTGGGACTGTAGCTTCGCGTATTTTTTTTTTGACTTTCATAAGTGCCTGTAATGGTCTAATTGAAATAAACGCTTTGAGTTTGAGTTTAGTATACGTACGCCTACCACGTTTCAATCACTCCATAAATAAGCTATTCAGTATTAAATTACTGTCCACGCGAGAAGAAGAGAAGCTAGAGTTTAACATTAAAACTATTATATAATAAAACATCACGCCTGTAATCCCTGAAGGGTAAGGCAAAGGTGTACTTTACACCCACATTTTGCCAGTTATATTCAAGACCCATGTAATAGGGAGTGACCCTATTGCCATCAACCGGGGACAAATCCAGACTCCATGGTCGCTACTGAGAAATTCCTAACGGAAAAACCCAACAACTCTTAAAATAGGTTTCTAATATAACGCAACCGTGAACAGTTTCCCAAAAATATGTAAAGCGAAGTCGCAGAACGCGTGTTGTTTCCCAATATCATTCGATATCGCTCGAGTATTGCTATTTCCAATATCACTTGAAAGTTTTTTGTTATCTTTTCTCTCACAAAGGCGTAAAGGGAAAAGGTATGACACACACATACACTGCATTCCAAAAATAGAGCCGATACTATCAACATTCCTTCTTATCTAATATCGGGACGCGAAAATAATCTGATACAAGAAAATAAACTGCCGGGTAACGGGAGCTGCATTATAGCTTTAGATAGGTTGTACCTACATTTATTTATTTATTTATTTATTATTATTTTTTTTTACATGGGGAGATGTAGATAGGTACTCTATATTTGAGTTAGATGGAACATATTTTTGTTGGCTAGCTTTTTTTTAACAGGCTAAAGATACATTCTATTGGCGATAACCATGTTTTTTTTATATACAAGGTGTAACGGAAAGGGTATATACATACATAACGGTGTGCTACAGACCATCAAACTGAACATGTTTCTCCACAAAGAAAGATTGCATAGCAAAAAAAATATCAGCTGCCCCATACATTTGGCTCGAATAGGTATTGAAATTTTGTACGGGGCAGCAGATAATTTTTTCGTTATTACGATGTTTGTTTGTGGAGAAACATGTTCAGTTTGATGGTCTGTAGCACACCCTTAAGTATGTATATACCCTTTCCGTTAAACCCTGTATACTTACTAAATAAGCTTTCGTTTGGCGCAACTCGTCTGATGTGAAGCGATAATGCGGTCTAGGGTGAACCACGCTTGCCTAGAAGAAAACGATTCACACAGGCTTCCGAAAACCTTAGCGATTAGTATTTTTATTGCCGACTTTCAACAATATTGTCATTGTTGAAAGTCGGCAATAAAAATACGAATCGCTTTGGAAACGATTACTACTTGTATCGCGAGCAGGGTCTAAGCTACCCGCGGTCAGGGCTCCCGAGAGAGGAACCTTCGAACAATGCTAGCCGTGTACAGGAGTACCGCTATCTAAATCAAGCCCACTGATGCAGATTAAAAATAAAAAAATGACTGAAACGGCTATCGGTACAATGATCGCTGAGTTCATATCCAAAATATCTACAAGTCAAGCCATGGTTCTAGTTTAGGGACCATAAGGCCCTCTTATGGTTCTTTCAAACCGGTGCGGTGCGGACTTTGACTGATGCTTCATTATTGGGCATAGTTCGATGTTCGCAGCTAGTGCGCAGTTTTGTCCGTATGGGTTGGTCTAATCATTCACTTTTAGGTTTCACAGAACGAACACTTTTTCTACAAAATACGAACAAAAACAATTCAAACCTTACAACTAAACTAAGCCTAAAAGGGTAGCCTCCGTATTATCAAGAAAGTGATCAGTTGATCACTTTTGATAAGTGCGCCTCCAGCGCCCCTATAGGATTAATGTCACAAGAGCTTACAAAGTTGTGTTTTATTGTGATCTACATTTCTTTTCCGCTTTATTCGATTAGGTTCTTATAAGCTTCAGATTGGGGCTTTATAAAAATGTTATTATCATCCTTGCTGGCTGCAGATATCGAAAGAGCCATATAAACTTTAAGGGAACATCTGCAAGGAACAACATAACTAGGTAATAGGAAAATATGGCAGCTTTTTGATGAATTATTGAACAAATACTCAATCTTATTTAAGTATTTCGTAATACTAAATAAGATAACTATGCATTTTAAAAAGACATTCATGTATAAAACTAGAATATAATTGGATAGTCATAGTGCAAAAGGCTATTTCAAGACAACCTTTGGATGGAATGAAAAAAAAAATGTATGCATGCAACTAAGAATAAACGGACACATCCCACTTGGTTGGCTTGGCTTTCCGAATTCGTCAACTAAACAAAAGACATGCATAACACCTATGTCCTACTCTAGCACAACCTTTATTACTGTCACCGAGATTATAGGTACTTATAGGTATGAACGCAAACATAATTCGTCGAAAAGGTTATTATTTCAAAATAAGCAAAATCAGGTATCGAAATATTTCCCAAAACACTTCTCAGAAATCCTTGTCAGCGGGCTCTACCCAAAATACTCAGCATATTCTTAATTTAAATTTCACGAAAAGGAAACTCCGTACACAGCTCTTTTATGAAAATCTTTTTTTTAAGATAACAAAAATGCGCTGGGATCTGGCAGATAAAACCGGAGTCGAGATGAAAGGGTTAATGCAGCGAAACCTGCCGACAATCGCACTCCAGGGGCGCGGGCGTAGGGTTGGATCCTATAATCCGATATTTCACACCGCCAGCAAGGATCCAGGTATCAGATCATAACCGGTCTCGTTTATTTTTTTAAAGTGTTTTATTGAATTATGTAAAATTCACACCTTAAGATATTGTGAATGGTTTGAACTACTTGCTTCTGTTTTAAAATAAACCTAATGATTGGACCCTTTTTTAGCGGTTTTTTTAACGAAGTGTTGAAACAAACGTAATTACGTAAATCATTTTAGTGACGTAAATAAGAGTCTGAAAGATAGGGAAGGAAATAATTTCTAAAATATGACTAAACATCCTGTAAGACTTTTGCATAGCTTTATAATAATTAGGGGAAGGTTGCGATCATTGGACCAGCTCTTTCATTGGACCACCAAGGTATCTTCAAAACTGTGCAAGCTAGCAACACCCAAACTAGCCGAAACGAGTCCGTGGCAACTCAGTTGCACTCCCCTCTTATTCCAGTGACGCTGCTGGACGTAGCGAGGAATGACGCGTCTGGTTGTGTTTGCGACGGTCAAAATCTTATAATGTCACTCAGGACAATTTGACGTGAGTATCATTGTATTCATATTTGTCTGCGTGCACTGTTATGAAATATTAGACAGTTTATTTGAGATTGAATGAGTGTTATTCAATTTTGTCTAATCATGACCATGTATATTTTAATTCAGTTTTTCTAAACCAGTACCTTGTTGCCATCAATGGACCTCAAGAGAGTTCCACCGTTGGACCGGTACAATCATAGCAACTTTTTATTGTATTTTTTTGATCATAATAATTAAAATAAATTTAAAATTCCAGGATGTCGCCAAATAAAAGAAAATACTTTGCATGGAATGAAACAAGTACTAACCTTGCTTTAGAATCAGTAAGGAAACAAAGAGTTGGTTTAGATGAAGCTAGCAGAATAAGTATATGAAGTGCCAAAAAACAAACGAAACCAAGGTTAGATGGAGTTAACCAGAAAGCTAGAGAACACGTCGGGTTCCGAAAGAAGGTCTCTTTCGGAACCCGGTATTTGGACGTGTTCTCCCTCCAGAATTAGAGAAGGAGCTATTTATATATTTTAGTAATATAGATAATTATATTTAGTTGCCTCGATTGGACCTCTAGAACAAATTTCTCGAAGTCCATTGATGGCAACTTGGTGGTTCAATGAAGGTGCTCATGGTCCAAAGAAGGCAACAGCCCAAGATTTAGTTTTCTTCGTTTAAATAAAAAAGGGTTTGCCCGAATTGTTTGTGACTTTGATTGTTACAAATAAACACCTTACGAAATAAAAATAATAGACTGCTTTCATTTGAACACTTATACTTTTTGAGATTTGAGGTCGTAAAGTTAAGTGGTCCATTCATAGCAACCTTCCCCTATGCACAACCCCTGTTTAAGTATAAAATGACAAAAAAATCATTACTGACCTTCATATTAACTTGAGTGACCTGTTATTAACATTATAACTCCGTCATAATTAAAAAAAGTATCAATTTTTTATTCTTAGGAGCAGTGGTGGCTCTGTGGTGGCAGCCCCGACTTACGAGCAGTAAGCCGCGGGTTCGAACCCAGGCAGGCATAACTTTGTGTAATTTATTTCATCACCGCTGCTCTCAAAAACGGTGAAGGAAAACATTGTGAGGAAACCGGCATATCCTGGAAATAAAAAATCGAAGACATCTAACATCTACTAACCCGGACTTGGCCCGCGTGGTGGATTACAGCCCACTCCCTATCGTAAAAAGGAGGCCCATGTCCCAGCATATGGAAACATTATAGGCTGATGATGACGAAGACAATGATGATCGTTTTATTTGGTCTATCCCAGTGTATGTGTTTTTATTATTTTAATCGTGTTATTGTAACAACCACACTTTAACCAAGGCATCAAACACACAAAGTACCATATTAGCTGCTACACAGTAATAACAGTATATAACAATCCCGCACATTAAAACATAAACAAACCTCAGAATGGAGAGCAAGTAAGCTTAATCAATCTTCCACTGACAAAAGTTTACGTAATAACGTGACCCTTTCGCTTCTTCTCGGTTGCAAATTACGCGTTCGTTCTTCCCGACACTAAGGAAACTTTCTCTGAATGGAAATTAAATTGCTAATTTTCCTACTAACCCCTGAATTTGTTATCGATCTCTTCTTTCAAAGTCCCTCAATGCCAACCGAAAGCTGAATTAATTTGAATTCGTCCGGGTCATTCAAATTACACATTAACTTGCCAAATGAGTTTCTATTTAGGAACGTTTCATGTATACTCGTTACAGCGCTTATATATTATGGAGCTCGTTTCGGCTTCGGCGTTCTTCGTGATAGAAATGAATACTAAAATCGTTTACCTACATATAAATTGTTTTATTAAATGTTAGGTTTTTGTTCCCAGGGCTGCGGGTTGTTCGAAAGAGATACCGTGGCCCTGGAACACAAAGGGCTAAGAAGGAACATGGATGGGTTTTAGTCAGTCAAGTCTGACACTCCCTTCCGCCCCGCCCAGAGCGGGAGAAGTCATTGGATGAATTCGCACCGTAAAAAAAAAAAGGTTCTTGTTCCTAATATGGATTCTTTGAGATAATCGATAGAAGGACTAGTAGTAGAGAGTAGTGGCTAATTAGCTACCTACAAGTTAGACAGTTACTGCATACTTATAGGTGGCAGCTGCTACTAAATTTAAGAATAATAAGTTCTTGAAAATATTAATTTTCTCGCAATAAACTTAACAATTTACATCACGATTTTGCCAATAACGACAGAAATCCAAGTAAAGTAAACCATGAAATATTAGCAAAATATTTGTCCCGGCCAAGGACTTCGTAACTTGAAAAGAATCATCTGATATTGGCTTATAATATCAAAAACTTCACGTTAAATTTCGTATCCAATATAAACCGCGGTGAAAGTTGAAAACGGCAAGTTCGGGAGGCACTTATCTCAAAGTTTTCGGGGACACGAGGCACTTTAGCGTTGGATTATTTATTATCATATCATGGGGCGAGTGGCTAAATTGTGTGATGACGTGTGAGGTAACATGAAAAGACGATGAAGTGGCCCTTTGAGCAGCAAGTCCGGCTCGCCGACCCAACTCAAAGGCGCGCTCTGCCTAATGGCTTGTGTCGATGTGTTATCCGCGCGCACGCCCCACTACACTAAAAAGACGCTAGTTTACAACGTCTTTGGTGCCTCAATGGATAATGGCTCTATCTAACGGATACTATGTCTGAAATAAAACGCTACGTCAAGAGCTTTGAAGTCTCACTTCTGAAAACTTTAGGGTAACCTCTTCAGAGAGCGATGTTTCAAAGCAAAAGTTACCTAATATAATATATCAATAACACTGAAACATCCACGTCCCCAACGTGAACTATAAAACAAGATTCTCCAAACATATTACGCAGAAAACTTACACCCACTAACCCAGAGATTACGGATAAGAAACTTACGTACGCCCAACAACTTTAATATTAGGGAAAATTGTAATAAAGCATCGCCAGATAAACGGGGAGTTTGCGCGGTAATCCTCATTCTGGTGACAGCAGGAACGCCGAAAGTGCGACGGTACATAATCACCGGCGCTTTGCACGGAATATATTAATTGATAACGTTGGGTCACAACGCGACGGTCTCATAACTCATGAAAACCGTCATATTTCACCGCTGAACAACTTTAATTTAGCACTCATTATCACAGTTGGTTTGTAATTACATTGAGCTCCATATACGATGTAGCAATTTTATAACCTCTGGGAGTGGAATGGAATTATTGATGAGCTTGTAACAGACGTGCCTCGAAACAAATTTAGCTATTCTAAAAGGGTAATAAATCATGATCTTGAATGCTAAGCTGAGTTCAATTCACTTTATAAAAGTTATATTTTCATGGTCTCAAAATAAATTCATTCTCAATTCAAATTGTAACAAAATCTGCCTGCGGAAAATGTTGCTGTTAAATTTCTAGCAAAATTTTCCTTTATCGAAGTCTGCTACAGTAATGAAAATACGATAGATATATGGAAACAGGAAATAACTGTAAAAAACCTGATAAAATCATTACCTTCGAGCACAAACAAAGGTAGAATGAAACAACAAACAAACAGCAACAGTTACGTTACGAGTTTCGCGTATATCATAAAATTCGCCATATTTCATCGTTGAAATTTCATTTAGCACTCATTACCCGGTGCAGGTTAGTTCGCAGTTTCAACATACCTAGGTATGTTTAATTTGCAGAGCAAGTAACCCAAGGGAAAATGATTTAATCCTATTTGTTTTATGTGCCTTTGTTTACGTCGGTTGGCTACCTGTTGCTAATGTACCGTTTTACATTAACACTGAATAATGTGTAGTGTGTCCTAGGGTAAGTATTACCGGGAGATGACAGGTGTGTGCATGAAACCTCGCTACAGAATAATAATGTACACTGTATCTAACATTGTGACTTCAGGTAGGTATGGGGAACTCACTTTGGCGAATTTAAACGGATGTTGAAAGCGCTTTTATAGTTTTTTTCAGCTATTGTTGGTTTAAGTCGTTTTTAGCTGAATAGAATTATAGCATACGCTTTTTACACGAAGCCAAGTATACGGCCTGGGTTGGAATCACGCTTGCCTTGAAATAACCGAACTCTAATAATTATAATTTACTCGAACTTTGAAGAGATGCAGATTATGAAATGTCAGTAATTATTGTTAAGAATTTGATTATACTTTGTGAATCTCCACTATACATCTTGCTATGTCATAACAAGCATCCAATACGGGAAAATCATTATCACCAAGAGCTAATTCGTCAGTAAACCATAAGATCGGATTGCATGACTTGCAAGGACTTGTTCAAACAATGAGTCGCAATAATATGACAAGTTGGGGGGCGGAAGAATCAACATCCTTTCACATAAAGCCCGTAGTTCACTGTTGCCATGCACGATAATATGAATTAAGAGAGCCATTATTATTGAGTGAGAAGTTGGGTTTTTCAAACATGCTTAAGTGATTTTGTTCCGATATTATAAATGAGTTGCCAGGTTGCTTGTTGGCTAGCTGGGTAGTTGATGAGGTTAGTTAGTATAATCTGACTTTTCAATATCTACATAACTAAGGCTTGCTCGTCACGGAACGCCGGCTATCGATGTACACACGGCGACACATCAAGCTATACATTTCCAGTATAACATGGCTTCGCTTTCTATAGATTTCCTGTACAATGAGAGATTCACTTAAAGTGGTTTTGTATAGCTTGATTGGTCGTTTTGCAAACATATATCGCCCTGTCATTAAGTTTCGCCAAAGACTCAAATATAAAATGGCAAAGTCACTTGTATAAAATGCCTCGTCTGTATTCACCAGCAAAAATATTCAACAGCGCAAATAAATGAGGCCAAAATATAGACAGCAGGGATTTCAAATTTATAGCGAACAGTAAATAACGTTCTTGCATTATACCCCTTAGTCTGTACCCCGCGCTATTACCTCTTGTCACGGCCGCTTCCCTGTAATGTGTGTGCCCAAATATTACAGCCGGGGGCTTAATATTCCTAAACATTTCCTATCATTCCCGAGATCCCGAGCCGACCCTCCAGACTGTAATTACAGACAGAGTTTAATTAATTATATAATTGTGATCTCCTTGTAAACGTTACTTAATTTATGTTCAATTGTTTCAAATATAAATAGAAATGCTCTTGTTTATTAGTTCGTTTATTATATTTCGTACAGGAAAATGTAAATGATGAGATTTATGAAAAGTTAATGTTTCTTTTTAATGTCAATTACCTTTTAGTATAAGGATAATAACGGTTGTGTTGATTGGTGAATGTTAATGTGAAATTTTTTTCAGTACCTACGAGTACCTAATGGGAGCAAAAGAAAAATTTTACTCTAAAAAAAATTATAAGTAAAATAACTTTAAAAAAAGTTTTTATTTAAATGGTCTAATAAGAAGAAAATATTTTTTTTACTATTAACTTACAACCTCATTATACGCAATTTATATGATCATAAAAGCTTGTCGCGAGGTTTGCGAAAGTACCTACCTATAAGTATTTAATTAAACTGAAATTTTTAAACAGATTAAGTTACTCAATTAAATAGGTACACAAGTAAACCTCGCGACAAGCTTTTATGAGCATATAAATTATGTATAATGAGGTTATAAGTTGATAGTTAAAATTTTAAAAGCAAATTTTGTTTTCTTCTTTTTAAATCATTTAAATAAAAGCTATTTAAAAAAATGATTTTATTAGTTATAATTTTATTTTAACATTTTTAGTTTTGCCCTTATCGTTTCTGAACACATTATCATCTCAATCACAACAGTTTTTTTCATATCCATTCTATTAACCGTTAAGAAGTTCTGAGAAGACGATCCTTGCTGCAGGTTGAGTTCATGACAGAAATCGTGATTATCCATCAAATATGAACTCGTATGCAAAGTTTCGTGTCCACGCTATTAACCGTTGAGTAGTTCCCTCGTGAGGAGACGATCCTGGCTGCAGAAATAAGTTATGTCTATCATAAGAATGTATTGTCTTTAGAACCAAAGGTGTGTGCAAAATTTCAGTTAGTGGGACATTGGGAAGTGGTTCTAATTTAGCTTCCAAGATTCCACCGTAAAAAACATAAATATATACATACATTGCAACTTAATAAAAGCTTTTAAAAATTATCGCAATGACCCTTTTTTTTTTTACTCATCCTTGTTCGAATGACGGCCAAGGTGTGGGCCAAAGAAACCAGGGCATAAGTCCGTTGGATAGGGACGATGTCATCAAAGTCGCGCGAAACATCTGGATGAGGAAGGCATGGAACTGGATGACATGGAAAAATAATCCAGAGGCCCATATCCAACCCATATATGGGGGGTTTCAGGCTGAAATTAAAAAGATGTATTCACAAGCCATTTATAATTTCGAAAGAAAATTTACTAGAAAAGCACAGAATTTACAAATAAAGAACGTGTAATTATGAAACATATTGCGATAAGCAAAATGGAAACAAGGGACGAGGCAGGTAAAAAATTTTGATGGAGTAGGTTCTAAAAACAATATCGTTGAACCGTACCTACGTTACACAAACAATAATTAATTTATCGACCCACCTGCTTGTAAATTTTACAAAAAAGAGTATTGTATTTATAAAAAATAAGTACCCAGAAGATAATTCGAGACAAAGCTTGAAATGTCGAGCCGGCAGCGACTAGAGACGACAGTACTAATCAAATTAGACAGTACTAAACAGCGTTGAGCGGACAATTTATGTCACGAACCGCCTTCAAAGTAAAACTGTTAGTCATAACGCGTTCTTTTTAAACGGTACCGTGCTGGGTTTGAACGGAAAGTGTTGACAATACCGCCCTACCAGCAGCCGCCGTGACGTCACCGTGCTCTGCGGTTCGAGATAAGTTTATTCCAGGAATACGGATTAAATGCAGTACCTGAAATAAGGAATATACAAGGTGTTGTTTTGCATCCTCGTCAAAATTCAGGAGGTTAACACAAAAGACATAAATCATAATCAATTTATGTTTCGGTACCTAGTTAATTATTAATACACGCTGATTTTTTTGCCAGAGAATGGGCAGCAGCGTTCTCTGTGCTTTTGTAACAACCGTACTGCGATCGCCAACCCGCCTGCCAAGCGTGGCGATTATGACAAAACAACCCTTATGTCAATGTGGCGTATGTCCAGCAGTAGACGTCTTTCGGCTGAAATGATGATGATGAAACGCTGATTTTTTTGGTTGTTGCAAGTTTGTCAGTAAATCAGAATAAACCACTTAATGTGGTTTATGGAATAAAAAAATATCGAATAAACGTTTGAGATTGTTTGTATGTGTGAAAGCTCGGTTATAGGGTGAGAAATAGACGGGCCGCGTTTAAAACAAGGGTGGTTCACAATTACCGATATCCGCAAATAAGAAAAAAAAAATTACCTAGGTACTCATTTTTTTTATTATAGATTCGGGTCCAGAATTATTAGCATAATTACCTCCTTGAATTTGACGAGGATGCAAAACAACACCTTGTATAATAATAATCGTAGACTTTCGTCCGACGCGACGCCACAAAAGATTTTGGTGTCACTGATTCGGTCTAGTAGGTTTTTGCAGACCATGATTTGCTTAAAATCATTACCAAGGAAAACAAAATTCAACTTAAAAGTACTCGTACTTGAACGAAAATCCCAAGTCTCCAGTAATTACGAATAATGGCTCCAAAATAGATTCAAATGAAGGCGACACATCCCATACCTATTTTGAGCAAACCCTTTCAATCGAATCGAAACACAAATTGAATCGAGTTGCCGATACTCGAAGTCCCTTATTTCCGGGTACCATTTAAAATTACGAGTACCTCTAATATTTTTGTAATGATATTGGACTATTTACTGTGTATCCTGCGACGTCAGCCCTGTTAAGTACTACTAGCCGGACAACTGACGTGAAGTTGAAGAAAATAATTGTTAATGTAATTGTTGTCATTGTGATTGTGTTTTTGTTGCCACTTGAATAATTGAGTTATTCTTTTTTTAAATCATCTAGCAAATAAAACAACTTCATACAAGTGAGACAAAGCATGTCATCAGTATTCCAACTATATCATAATCTTGCAATATTTTCTAACAAAATTAACAAACGATCCCAAAATAGCTCAAAATAACACATCCTATACCCATTTACTCTGCAAATAAACAAGTAGGAGCCCATAACGAAAGGCCAGAGTGCTACAAAGCAAATTGAATCGAGGTGCCGATACTAGGAAGTCCCTCATTTCCGTGTTATTTGTTGTCGCTTGCCCCTTAAGCATTAAATTTTCTTCTATGTCCCATCGTACGCATCCGGGTATGATGTCCGTCCTTTCGACTCGGTACAAAAGTGAATTAACAGTCGCCCGCTCTCTTTCTATTGACCTTTGCGCCTTCGTTATCGAAAATCGAAGCTAATAGGTTCCGACGGCCAGACTAGTATTGTGTTGTACAAATTGTGGAGGGTTTAGTGTTTCGCCGATACTTTAATTGGTTACTAAAGAGAGTGGAATCTGTTACGTCTTTCTGTATTTTAGGCAAGCAGCTTTTTATTTGAATTGTGTTGCCGAGTGGTGAATAACTTTAGTCAAAATTAAGTATTGGTAAAAGCCTGATGATGTGTGTATGTAATTAAAACTCTTCGTACCAAAGATGTGTTTCTTATCAAGGAAAGATGACGGTACAAAATAACAGGTGCCTCCAAAAGAAGTAGGCACATGTTGCATTTTTCAAATTGAACGAACTTTATGAAATATTGCACAAGTTTTTTTACTGGCCAAGCGCACAACCTTAAGATAAGTAAACTTTTAAGTCCGTTCAATACTTTTTACAACTAAACTTTTTAATTACTTTTCGAATATAACGTAAGGGCCACCTGCTCAGGGCTGCATAGTTATTAGCCCCTGGGGGCCCGGTGCCAATAGCCGAAGGACACGCCGAACTAGGCTCAAGGGATACTGATAACGTAGAAAACGCTTTATAACACCCTTAAATAAAGTTAATAGCTCTCGGGAAGTTTTTCGCTGTACCCCTTAGGGCCATTACGCAGTGTACGATACGATTTATATAGCGTTTACAGACTTAGGCGCGGCCCGAAGGATTCCGCCTTATAGTATTTAGGTGTCAAATGGAGTTGTACAAGGTCGATTTACTGGCGTGATAGCGCTCCCTCGTTCCTTACTTGTTCTGAGGGGTTTAGTGATTTTTATTAGGCTTTTATAGTGGTGTGTTAGCGGCGGCGAACGTGTTATGTAATCGATATTGTTTGTCGTTCTTTATCGCTCACGCTGACCCAATATTTTTATGATTATGTTGGGTAATGAAAAAAATGTCGAGTAAGGGATAAGGTATATTAGAGGCAGTTTCGGGTACGTACAATATTAATAGCATAGAGATATGGCTATTAGCATCAATTCGGTGGCGCAAGTTGCTAATTTTAACAACGTCTTTACAATGTTTTGTTATTCAAAAATATTACAATCTATTCAAAGATCTATGATATTAGGAGTTTTCAAGTTCATCCAACAACCGAGTCAAAAGTAAAGTAAATCCAGCAAGCAAAACAGAAAACGAAATCTCTACCTCTAACCTGAACTGGTAGAAATAAATGAAAACGAACTAAAACTAAGCGAACAATTCCCATTCATCCAGCCGTATTGCTCCAATCCAACGCATGAGGGCTGAACGTAGATAGGAGCAAAAAATCCAATCCTATATTTAACTGGCTTTCATAGGCACCGAGCGAGTCGGCTAACTAATCGTTTACCTATACCGTAACAATCAATCGCACCCGCCTTAATTTTCCAGCCAATAACGGAGGGCCACACAATCCATTCAAAGTACCTAATTAATGGGACAACATATTTTCCGATGCGGATCACGTAGATATAGCAGGTGAGGTCATGAAAAATACGCCGCCGCGCCATATATAAGGGGATGTGTGCATTTGGTGCCGAAACACCGTTTTTATGGCTCGTCCAACATTAATTAACACGGGATCTGCGAACGACAAATGAAGAACGGCTGCTCGGCAACCGTTGATTTGTTGCAAACTGTTGGTTGGACCCCGTCGACTTTCAAAATTTACTTTATATAAAGAATTTGGGTTGAAAATTTAAGGGTTTTGGAATTTTTGTCGCCATTTCAGACATTTGTGTCGTTTTCACATATTTTATTTAATATATTTTAGGTAAAATAAGAAATGAGTACATAAGAGGAAGTTTGAAAGTCTGGCGCCGGTGACGGAAAAGTTCTGTGGTAATCGGTTGTCGTGGTATTGACACGTGATACGAAGCAATGTCGTGAGGAAAGAATTGAGTATGAATGTGGATGAGAGAGAAACGATGGATGGACTGAGTGAAGCATGATAGAGCAAGAAAGGAGGTGTCTGATGAGAGGACGAGTAATAGAGAAGTATGGAAGAAGAAGAAATAGACATGATGCGCCGACCCCCCCCCCCCCGCCCTTCAATGAATTGGATAAGGGCAAAAGAATGATGATAAGGTGATATCAGACGACATTTCAAATTTTGAAAAAATTAATGAACTGCAATAATCAAAAACCAAATTCATAACGATCATTCTTATACTTTCACCATTTTTCCTCGACAAAATATTCAGAGGGTGCCAGCGAAACAATATTTATTTCTCATACTTATGCAGACATCAATCTACGCCGGAAAACATGAACTAACTTGTCAAGCCTCAAGTTTTTCACGACACGGAGTATTAAAACGTTCGAAAAAGTCGAACCTCGATTTTTTTACGAAGTTTCAGTCGACATTCGCATTCGTAAAAGAGCCTTTGTCAGCTCATTTCTCACATTCTGATTGTGATGGACTGTCTTGCATAAATCTGAAGCATTTCATTTCACTTCCGCAGAAAATATTTCAAGTTATGAACAAGAATTCGTAATTTTTACTAATGGATGTTTCTTTTTAGGAAATTATATTGTAATTTATGGTTTGTCGTATTTTTTTTATCGATCTTGGAGTGATGGGGAAGTGGGAAATGTCTTCTTGTAGTAGGACCAGTAAAATAACATTAACAGCGTCTACTGATTGCGTTCTGGAGTCCAGTCGTTTTTATTTCGGATATAGTTTTTATGTCGTGTTTATTTTATTTCTTATGGTTGTTTTATATTATAATCCAAGTACCTACTGTTTATTTTCTTATCATACTTTTTTTTAAGATGACCGCCGAAAACCAGCGCTCTGTTGTGTACCCTCCATAGCACAGCATCATGCTGAGTGGTATCCTGCTTGGCACAGTCACGACATGCAAGATGTCAACTGTTCCGTTTTGTTGTATTTATGAATATTTGTTATGCGTTGTATGTTTATTCTTTTTTTTGTCATTTTGTATGCACTTCATGTCCCTGCGATATATAACTATTTTTTCTTTCTTTTCTTTGTATATCAAACGTGCTAAGCTTTACACTATCGACTATGCAAATGATCTAGCATTAAAATACGCTTACACTTCGGCATCACTGCCTGCTAATGATATTCGGGAAAGCAACTGCCAAATCTTTAAAAAAAAAAGCGGCCCCTAAGCATTTAGAACATTATCAGCGATATCTAAAGACCCGTATAGTCGGTGCAAATATCATTTTTCACGTAGCGTGACCACATGAATGGAGGTAAAATCTCGATAGGCCCGAATAAGCTTAAGACTTTATTCGGGAGTGCGGTGAGGCAGCCTTAACGAGCGAAAGATGAATTTTGTATAGACATCGTTATCCATGGCGGTTCTATGATGACTTAATGAAAAAAGGTTACGCAATATTGGTCGAACATACCTGTGGGTGAGTTCGTGTTTTATTCTATGAATAGTGAAAATTTAGGTTGAAAAATTCTGTTTTACATGTTTTTCTTTTTGACCCCCGACCAAAAAAGAAAAATGTTATAAGTTTGACGTTAACAGACACACAGATACTCATCTGTGTGTCTGTCTGTGGCATCGCAGCTGCTAAACGGTTGAACCGATTTTGATAAAATTGGTTTCTAACATTTGTTTTTTTTTTAGATTGCAACTGCAAATCGCAGCGCCAAAGGCACTTAATCGCCGTGACTGACCGCAGCCACGGAACTGTTTTCATGGTGAAAAAGCTTTTTTTTAAAGCTGTAGCACGGAATCATTGTGCCAACAACGTAGATGAGAGAAAGCAGGGCGTATTCATAAAATTCATGGCGGCAAAAATACGTTGAAAGCGCAACTTCTGTCGCGCCTTTAAATTTTTTCGCGCGCATTTACTTTCTAAGCGTCAACAAATTCAAGTAAAATATGAAACACTTGGGTTGTAAGGAAAATGTTGAAACTACCGCCTTTAGTAGCGGTCGCTGTTGTGTATCTAAGAAAAAGATCCCAATATATCATGAATTCTCAATTAACTGCCCCGTTCGCAGAGTGGTCGCAAACGCGACTGCTGAGCATGGGGTTCGATTCCCGGGTCGGGCAAAGTGTTATTGGGTTTTTCCGCCAGGAATTTCTCAGAAGCAGCCCTGGTGTCTTGATTTGTATCTTGTTGATGGCAATAGGCTCGCCCTTATTACATGGGACTTAAAAATAACTGGCTGACATTGTAGGCCTTATACATTCCTAGATCCTTGGTAACTTTTAATCTCGTTCTACGTTTTGTAATAAGCAACGACTTATTTTCGGACCTACGATGTCCTAACATACTTAAGTACTAACGCTGTATCAACGCTGTACAACAATGTAACAGTAATATTGTAAAACCAAATGATTTTAAAAGAGTAACCATGGAGTTTCTTGCCGGTTCTTCTCTATAAGAAACGACCAACCCGAACCAGGCACCTTTTAGTCGACGTTTTATAAGTGCTATGTAAGATAAAAATATTTTGATTTTATTTTTGATTGACTGGCTAAATATGAATGCACTGTCTCAGATAAACCTCTGCCTAACCCTTTGGAGATCACAGGCGAGGTGTGATGATAATATGTTTAATTAACAAATGTATCCTATAGACCGAAACCACTCTAGAGAATGTGTAGATTATTTACAGACACTTAATTTCGCAATAGTAACCACTAGTTCTAATGTATTCGATACATTAGATGCTTCTCATGTCATGATTAATAATGGCAAACAATCGGCCACTCTCGACTGTAAGTAAGCTGGCAATACTCGTATTTATCAGAAAATGAAATACGCTGACGTCGAAACAAATGGCTATAAATTATTGCACAATTGTTTGTTTTCACTAATTGGTGTTTCGTTCAATTATGTTTTGCTTAGTCGGGTTTTATAATATGGTGTTAGTTTTCTAAATAATTACGTAATTATGTATATAATAAATTGATGGTTCAAAACTAAAAATGAAAAAATAAACAACATATTTTTAAAATTGTAAAAGAAAGGGTTTTATAATACTTATGGTGTTACTTTTCTGAATAATTATGTATATTTCAAATTGTTGGTGTAAAACAAAATTAGAAATTAAAGTACATAATTATTTTGAATATTGAAAAAAGAAAAAAATAATAGCTTAATTTGTACTAATAGATAACACGCACTAACTTTAAGCAATCTATAGTAACGTCATCGTCGTATGTCGACGCTAAAAAATAAAAGTTTTTTCTAAATTATTTCTTTGATGGTAAGAAATGTAGTAGATTTGAATTTATTCTAGTTGTCTCTCGGGATTTCCAGGGAGCGTGATGCTACCAAAGTAAGATCCAATCATTACCAGTTTATCTTTCTCTTTCTCTCTTCACTTCGATTAATACTGAACGAGTTTAGAATAATCCTCCGCTGTTGTGATTCAAGATAAAACTGAAACGGATAGCATTCCTTCCGTTTGTTATACTTTCCTTTTTCTTAACCTTCAATCACAGTTAAGTATCCGTTCCCCTCGTAAATATAAAAGATTGCGATTCCATGGAGCCCCCAACAGGCTTCCTGCAAATAAGTACCGCGGTAAAAAACGTAGCAAACAGAAATGAACCCCGTTGTTCCCATAACCAATTCAAATTTTCACGATCAGGATACAGAACCAGTTTTTCCTTGTATTCAATTTGCTTTGAAAAGTAAAATAGTATCAATAAACGACGTTCGTTTCTAAACGTATACCAAACTTGAATTCTGAAAAATAAAAGGAGCACTTCGAAAGATCGGGCCCCAGCCGAACTGTGTTAACCACAGACGCGATAAAGAAGGCAATTTCCTAAATAGGGCTTGTGAGGATTTCCCTAATGTTGGACAAAAAATGGATTGCTACTCGCCGAGGATATACCTTACCTACACAAGTTTCACTAGCCAGCGAAGCAAAAATGTGGACGAGCACGTATTTTAACTTTGTAGGATCTAATACTGAAAGTCGTATCGCGTGAATGAGGACCTCTTCCTTTATGTCTTGCTACTTCCAGCTACTTTAGCGACTCGTTCGCTCGGCGGTAGTTCGTCTTTCCTAGTTTAAGATCTAAAGAGTCTCGATATAGCTTTTAGGAATCCTTTTAACAACCAATCGTCTGCGTTACGTTAAAATACCCTGAAGTTCTTTTATTCATTTTATAGTGAGTTTTAATACAGAAAAAACCAAAGCTAAAGAAAATCCCTCGTTCCACTTCCCAACACTAATTCGCTATTGTTTTTGCTATCATTGTTTCTGTCATAAATTGGATTTGTTCAGATTTTTGCGGTAACGTAATCCATTCGTATCTACGTATTTTCTTGTTTCGCCGAATCCGGAGCAATATGCTACTTTAAATGTAATCTTGTAATCTAATCTTCAGGCCAAAACATGAGCATTAGTTTGTATAAAAGAAATATTTTCGCCTTAGTGGACTCGCAGACAAATATAATTAAATTCTCTGAAAGTATTGGGACTAAACTTGGACAAGTGACCGCCTAGACACAAAAGCAATTTGTGACGTCAATTACGTAGAACTTTATTGAAGAATTTGGGGCACTCATAGCCCTTATATGTTATACAGAAGTAACCACGAAACATTTCGTAGAGAATTATGTACACACTCATGTTCTCTTATGAGAAATTATTGGTTTCTTTTACAAGGTTTATTTGTAACGTTGGTAGATCTCAATATTGTTTAGTATATCTTCTATGTAGGAATAAGTGCCTCCCTACCATGTAAATTGGATGCTAAGGACGTGCTCTTATTTTTAGAGGTCAAAAAGGCGACGGGAGATTCGATAAATTGCCAGCAATGACCAGAAGGCGACGTCCTGAATTTTAATTTTGATTAAGAAATGTGGTCACATCTTTGTCTAACCAATTACTTCAGTAGATATAGCTTAGTGGTGTGATCGTCGGACTGCCAAGTCATAGGTCTCGAGTTCGATCCCTAGGACCTCCGATTTTTCGGATTCATGTGTCTATTGTATAATTATCACTTGTTTCAAGTAAAGGAAAACATCGTGAAGAAACCAGCATGCCTGAGAGATGTTTCTCGACGGCATGTAAAGCCAAGTCAGAGGCCCATGGGGGCCATACAACTCTGACACCAGGTTAGGCTCTAAAAACACGATAAAGAAGATTTCGACATACGTTAAAGTTTTATATTAATAAACAAACTACATAGTATTAAGTACCTATCAACATAATAATTACCAAGAAGAATACATTATTAAACATTTTAATTAACCATAATCATAACCTGCGGTTATTTCATTAACACTTGACTATCACCCAGCTAATTATAAGCTATGGATTCACATCGCAATTTCATTGAAAATAGACAAATGTCAGGGCTCAAAACTAACAGTTTTATTTTCTAAAACAACTAGCTAACTATATCTGAGACCAACGCCCTCTGAACAAGTTTTATTTTTTCAATATTATAATATCAGTCCAGATCAAGTAACATGAAACAAATCCAAGTAGGTAGCATAATCCCACACAGGATCCACTCAACCTTTGTACACCTACACACATAAATTATGTATTCAACTGTCCAAAAACACAACCACCTCATTTACTTCTATAAAGAAAAACATGAAACATTGAGGTAAAGTCGAAGATACACGGCACCCTAAAAGGGATGTATCTTTTGTAAGGCATTCGTCTCAAAGCGGGGTATATCGCCAGAGAGGCACGTTCAATTGGATTGAAACGTCGACTTCGGAAAGTGGTGTTGGCCAAAGGGTCCTAATAGCATTTTTGTAGTAAAGGCCTGAAGGGCGCGCTACAGAAAAATTGTTTCGCAGATAGAAAGCTATTTATCTTTGATTACTATTTTGTTGATTAAATTACGATAGCGACAATTTGGAACCTTCCTTATCCTGAAGGCCTTCTGAAAGTCAATTATACGAAAATCCCCTTTATTTTAGGTAAAACCCTTACTTTAGTGCCTTGTCAAGAAACACGATACTGAATAATAATCCATTTATTACGCTGTTATTTATTGCTCGGTGACAGGTTACGGAAATTATTACACAATTTATTCAGTCAATTTTGACAGGTACCTCAAGTTCTCCCTTAACATCAAATTCATGAAGCGTTTCATTCGGATCATTTTACCAAACTTTTGTTTAACAAGTTTTTTTTTTATTAGACGCTTTAAATCGTACGCCATCGCGTTCGTACCATAATATTGTAAATTAAGATTTACATAACCGAAAACTTCTGAAAACACAATTACAGAAGTTTTAACATAGAGCCTGTAACCGTAGTAGGTAATCACATTTGTCGGGGAAGTTGCTAGAGAAAATTGTCTTTGGTGCTTGTAACAAGGTTCATCCCTTACCATTTTCCACCCCTGTTGACAGAGTCGAGACGACTTAGACTAGAAAATACAAGAACAAAGCTTCAGTCTTTGACGTTCAATGTGTATCTATCGGTTTTTCGATTCGAAAAATATCTTTGCTTTGAAGCGGAGAAGCTGTAGTGGCAAAGTTTTTAAAATTAATGGAGCTGATAGGGCTTATACTGTGAGCAAAATTTAAGCCTTTCGGATTCATGCATAAATAAACTACAAAAACTTTTAACTTAATTTTACAAGTTAAGTTAAAAGTTTTTTTTTTATATTATGAAAGTTTTTATATAATAATATGTGTTTATCCAATATTTTGGCACAAAATAAGTCTTATACTATTAATTACTTTTCGGTAAACATAAAGCAGAAAGACTTACTACTTGGTTACTTCACTGGTACCGACTTTCAAAACTGTGTAGGTAGACAAAATAATTGAATAAGAACGGGTTCTGAATTAATTTATTTCGATAAAGCAAAGCCTTATTACGTAGAAACGAAACTTAAATAAACACTATGGATATTCTTAGAAATTTATAAAGTTATTTGGAGGCTAAATACTTACCTGTGTTATTAGCAACGTTATACGGAAACCGGATTTCTGGAGTCAAGTTACCGAGTTTAGACAACGGTCGCTTTCTGTAACCATCAGGCAATACTAAGAAAAGGAAAGCTTAAAACAGAGTCTAGTTAATAAAAACGACGTCAACGTCGACGACGACGTAAACGTCTAGTTGAAAATCGCTTTGTAAGAAAAAACATAAAAAACTAAAACCTTTCCACGTACCAGGTTATCCAGCGATAATTTAAAGGACTAGAATACCCAGAGGAACTATATATTACAAAGCTATCAGTGAATTGCATTGAGACCGAATCATTTATTCACCGAGTCAGACCGAATGCTGGGAATTGATCTGAGAAACGGAGGCGTGTGCAAAATCTAGCAATTTGCTTGTAAGGATTCATCTACTGTATACGATTGACTATGCAGAGTCATTTGGGACATCAGTATTAACATAATGACAAAGTTATGACCTAAATAGAAAAAAAGGAGAATTTAGTTCTAAAAAGAGTTCTTCTCTTCATAGAGAGTGTCATCATCATCATCATCAGCCTATAATGTTCCCATTGCTGGGACACAGGCCTCCTGTCTACGAGAAGGAATGGGCTGTAATCCAGCACGCGGGCCCAGTGCGGGTTGGTAGATGGCACATGTCTTCGAGTTTTTAGCTCTAGGACATGCCGGTTTTCCTTCACCGTTTTTGAGAGCAGCGAAAGAGAGTGTAGTTCTACCAAAATTAATTGGAATCTTTTTTTATAGCATAACCACGAATGTAATCCCAGAAGGGTAAGGCAGAGATGTACGCATTAGTTCACCAACTTTTGCGAGCTATGTTTGATCCCATGTAATAAGGGGCGAGTATATTGCCATCAACCGGGAAGACATCCAGACTCCGTGGCTGTTACTGAGAAATATCTGATGATTCCACATAACACTGCCCGACCTGGAAATCGAACCCATGCTCAGCAGTCGCGCTTGTGACCACTATAGAGACGAGGCAGACATTTTTTATAGTAAACGATAATTAATTTTAAATCTGTTATAAACATATTGTACGTTTTGGAAGTATATAATTACTAGCTGTCCCGCGCAACGACGTCTGCGTCACATTTTCCCCGTTTTCGCAACATTTTTCATTGCTGCTCCGCTCCTATTGGTCGTAGCGTGATGATATATAGCCTATGTCCTTCCCCAGGTTAAAATCTATCTTCTTGCCAAATTTCATTAAGATCCGATCAGCCGTTTAGTCGTGAAAGGTAACAAACAAACAAACAGAGTGACTGTCGCATTTATAATATTATATTAGTAAAAATATTAGAATATTAGTATTAGCATATTAGTATGGATAGGTATAATTATGAGACTGATTTTTACTCATAAGTAATTAAGTAATATACCAAATTTTTAATGTTGGATTAGTATCTCAATTATTACCGGGGATTGTGGGTTGGCTTATTATGAAAGAGCCAAATAAATAATTATAAAAACAAACAACCGAACCCTTAATGCTAAGATCAAATTCAACAACACTACCCAATGTAATTACTTAAAATCAAAGTTTAAACTCGCTCACAAAGTCCGTAAAAGTCCTTCAAAGTTTCGGAGATCATTTACTTACCGGGGGGTACTTTACCTGGACACAAAGTAAAGCTGAAAGGTCTTGTAAACAAAACAGACAAGCAAGACCAAGCAGACGGCAACCTACTTCAGGTCGCGAATGAATACCCAAAGGGAAAATGTACCTCGAGAAGGTCTGGACAAAGAGTTCGGTAGGTTACTCGTTACATAACTGAACTCAAAATTAAGGGATATTTGGGCTATCGTCTAGTAAAAAGTAAGGAAGACTGTCAAACGGTACTAATTGATGGTCACATTTCTATCGGCCATTTTCTTGAAAAGTTGCGATGACCTGATTTTTTATGTCCTATGTATGTTGCAACATTATACATAGTTAAATTAATACTAATAATCCATACTAATATTATAAATGCGAAAGTCACTCTGTTTGTTTGTTACCCTTTCACGACTAAACGGCTGATCGGATCTTAATGAAATTTGGAAAGAAGATAGATTTCATTCTGGGGAAAGCTATAGGCTATACAGGCTGTAACGGAAAAGGTATATACATACTAAAGGTTGTGCTACAGACCATAAAACTGAACATGTTTCCCCACAAACAAACATCGTAATAACGAAATAATTTTCTGCTGCCCCATAGAAAACGTCAATACCTATTCGACCAAATGTATGGGGCAGCTGATTGTTTTTTCCTTAGGACGATGTTGGTCCAATGGAGAAACATGTTCAGTTTGATGGTCTGTAGCACACCCTTAAGTATGTATATACCCTTTCCGTTACACCCTGTATATCATTACGCTAAGACCAATAGGAGCGGAGCGGCAATTAAAAATGTTGCGAAATCGGGGAAAATGTGACGCAGACGAAGTTGCGCGGGACAGCTAGTTACTTATAATGTTGTACACAAATTATGTAATAAACATAAATTAACTGATTTAAATTGTTCATTTGAAAGTTTTTATTAGCATTATTTATGGGGGTGTTAAAAGTCCACCACATGACTACCAAAAGTCGCGTTTGTTCACCTGGCAGAATCAATTCCAAGGTGAACAAAGACGTCCGCTTAAGTCGAATTATTTCACCTGGGAGCTATCACATAAGTGAAATTCTTCCGAGGTGAAATGAGGATACTAAACGATCTACTTTATTAGGTGATTTCACCTGGGTGAACATAGTAGAATAAACCGATTATGTTATTGGAAACTCCCTAAAACACATAACACAATTTTTGTTATTTCCTACAAAACACCGTGTTACGGTGCGTGAAGATTAAGTAACATTTCACAAAATTATTGTTATATAACACGTCCACATTATATAACATTAGTAATCTCTCTATTGAATTATGTTATATAACTATGTTTAATAAAAAGTTATGTTACATAGTGTGGACTCGCCCTTAGCTCACTTTTGTTCTTGTGGTGCGATTATTGTCCCACAAAAAAAAAACAGAAACGTGAATTGAAATTGTAAAATTTCTGGTTCAACCTTTGGCGGGCTGTGTCATGTTAAATACTGTTCGAGTCGATTTATGTCTCGAACGCTGTTTAAAATAAAAATGTGTATATTTTCAAAATACGTTCCCAGTTTTTTTTTCTGTTATTGTCTCTTCGTTACATTTGATACAGGACAAAGAACGGAATGCAATAATTAGGTAGACCATGTTGTTTAGTTAAAATACATAGATATTATTAGTAGTCGCAGTACTTTCATACAAATCTAAAAGCTTTGCTTACCATTATATCTAATACTTTTTGTTTTATGATTCAAATCAAATCAATCAAATCAAAATAATTTATTTCAAGTAGGCCAGTTACAGGCACTTTTGAATAGTCGAACAACAATAAAAATGAAGCTACAGTCCCAGTCACAAGACATAATAACTGTGAAAGTACTGTAGTTGTCCATTCCAAAGCGTAGATCTCTATGGAGAAGAATGGGCAAGAAACTCCATGGACTCTCTTTTAAATCAGAATCTTGTTAAAAAATCTTGGTTACATCATTCATGTTGATATGGTACATTATTTGAGAACGATGTAGCAAGACGTGCACGTTAAAAGAGTCCATAATAAAAACAAAAAGAACAATTAAAAGATAAAATAATTAGTTCGAAATGAGCCGTGGCAGCTAAGAGACGACCCTTCTACTTACTTTTCACGATTTTAGGCTTTATGAACAGTCTGCTTGCCTTATGGGCTTGCCGTCTTGTTAGCCCTTGGGCACCCCATTGATTGTAAGATACCTTTTGAACAGTTTCACCAAGGCCGACTTATTTAACGAATTAATAAAACCATAATTTCTAATTATAATTTGCTTGAAGGTTATAAAATCTTCAATACAATTAGGTCACAATTAACGGTTACGAGTTTCAAATCCATGGTCAAACTTTGTGAGATACAGGTTTTTCCCAACTTTTAAGATCACTCCCTGTCTCTCTCACTTCCAGTCGAAAAGTAACGAAACATTCGATATTATCCTTATCCACCAAGACAACAAAAGACAATATATCACACAAACTACCTTCCGAAATAATCTAACTTATAAAAAAACATAACGAAACCATAACACTAGCACAATCCGCAGCTTTCTTGTAAACAAAAACTTCTCCACATTAAATATCTATACGTAAGTTTATGCAGTAACTTTATTTCCTTTGGCCTGCCACCCATGCCCCAAAACCCCTCCGCAACAGTCGGAAGTCCCGATAATGTGATATGCGAAGCTCAAATACGCCTATCCTCTGTACTTAAGGGGGAAGCGCCTGGGAAGGCCGAAATTCTATTTATTTTTTTGTTTCTTTTGCAATTTGCAGATAGTATCAGGCTGCATGTTAAAAAAACGTGTGCGTCTCGGGACGTTCGACAGAAGTGATAACTTAAACTAATCTAAGTTGGACTACTTAATATCGAAAGAGTCTGCCTACTGCTGCCGTATGCGTGAGCGAAAGGGAATCCAGACAGAGTGGCGCCGTAACGCGTTACGTTACGAAGCGGTTTACCCTCCCATAAGAAGTTATGATTTCAAAAAACGTGTGCGTCTCCTGTCGCTCTACAAAAGTGATAACTTAAACTAATCTAAGTTGAACTATTTTATATTGAAAGAGCCTGTCTACTGCTGCCGTATGCGTGAGGGAAAGGGAAGCCAGACAGAGTGGCGCCGTTACGCGTTACGTTACGAAGCGGTTTACTCTCACATAAGAAGTTATCATTTCAAAAAATATAATTTGAGACCGTAACATGTATGAGGTTACAGAATTATAATCATAAAATTCATCAATTCCGCACCGTCAAAACCGTCTAAGTTCATTTAATCCCATTCAATGACTATTTCATGAAAAAGTCATTCGAAGGGTTTTAAATGACCCTTTGAATTTAAATTTAAATGAAGTCATGCTAGCGAAGGAGGTGGCGGAACGTGAGAGGGAGAGAAAAAAAAGACCGGCCAAGTGCGAGTCGGACTCGCGCACGAAGTGTGCCGTACCATAATTTATAAAAACATATAAATAAAACACGTTTTTGTATGGGAGGCCCCCTTAAATATTTATTTTGTTCTTTTTTATTATTTTTTGTTATAGCATCAACAGAAATACATAATCTGTAGAAATTTCAACTGGCTACCTATCACGGTTCATGAGATACCTAGTGCCTAGTGACAGACGGACGGACGGACGGACGGACGGACGGACAGCGAAGTCTCAGTAATAGGGTCCCGTTCGACCCTTTGGGTACGGAACCCTAAAAAAAGGGTTTTAAATGAACTTAAAGGGGTTCTTTTGATGATTTTAATGATTATAATTCTGTAAAGCTGTTTGTTAAGATAATTGTTACGGTCGCAAATCATATTTTAATCAACTTACAACCCGACACCCCGCAAATTAAAAAAAAAACGTTTGCAAAGTGAAGTGCAAAGAAAATTTGAGTTTGTCACGCCCTGGCGCTATCACCTTAAGGCTAAATATATTTTTGCTTTGTACTACTCTTGACTTGTTTTGATGTTCGCTTAATATTTTCCATTTGTGGTAAACAACGGGAATAATAGTTTTAGTCACATCAAAATGAGGTTGAGCACCTTTTTTCTGCGTATTTCACGTTCAAAGCTTTAATTCTGTTATTATTTTTTGTGACATATATTTTTGTAACGTTGTTAAAATACGCAGTGCGTGTTATCAACATAAAGAAACCGTTATTTATTACCGTTACTTTCTTATGCGTTAACGTTAGTTTACTTTTAGTAATATCTAATAATTTTCAGCCACGTAAATCCAAGTCAGCATAAAATGCTTCCACAAACTGTATCTGGATGCTAAAAAGCACAAAGCGTATGCTTTTATTCCACTTCGAAGTTTCGAGTAGGAATCGGAATTTGACGATATATCATACCGTATATCAAGTTTTTATCGTACCACAGAAAGTATTCTATTACTCGAATGGAGCTTCATTCGAATGCATGCAGCACACGTCGCCGATGTAACGTAACATGCAACGTCGTCGCATCGTCGATATTCACTGTTTCACCATTAAGGGCGACGGGCGCCCGATGCGATACGATACTCAACTACATTTCCTACTGCTTTCCAAAGATACTATAATGTGTGGTTAGATGCTACGGAACCTCACATGAATATTAAACGGGGAATAGCAAAGAGGCCTGTATTCGATTATAATAATAAATTTCAAAATAAGAAGTAGGTACGTTGTTAACAACACGTTTTTCGTAATGTACAGCTGCGGGCAGAAGTGCCGCAAGCCTTACAAACGGCCTTTGTGTTCCGCTTTATCAATATTCTCTGCACAGAATCCCCCTTTCTAGATTCCTCGGCTTTCACACAAAATATCGATGGTCAGTGACCCGCACATTCAAGTTTTGTTTATAAAAATCTGAATTCTCAACACACAACCCAAATAATATTGCAAACATAAATATTTCTTTATACAAACGGTAATGAGTCTGTAGAGAGCAAATTTTTCAGAAAAGCGTTTGGCGTTGAAGAGGGAAAACGTTGCGTAATTACTAATAAGAAGTAACTTTAAATTTCTTTTTTTCGGAAAATACGTTCGACTTCGAAACAAGTTGTTGTTAAACATTTTATTTTACAAATGTAGGAAAACAACAATACCGTTTTCGATTCTGCACCTTATGAAAGTACTGCACAACATAAATTACAGTGATACAAAACAAAATCCCACATAATACACCAAGCACTGCAGAAAACTTCTAAATCTGTTTGCTAAACCCAGAAACGTTCTCAGTTCTAACCCAAACGCCTAACAAGAACTCTATATTACGTACAAGTCTAAGCTGTACGACGCGCCAAGACGTCGTGGTTGGCTGGCAAGTTTGTTCATCAACAAACTACTATTTCATAATATGGCAACAGACTGGCTCCTACACAAATATAGTAAAGGAGCAAGGAGTGAAAATGGCTACTTACATTCCATCCATTCCATCCGAACTTCCGAAAGTTAATAAGGTACACCTGGCTTAGGTTAACTGAGTCTACACCCTATTGTTGGGGTGTTATGTTAATAAGGTATTTCGCTGTGATTTACGAGCTATTTTTTTAAGTAATACTTTATATATACTTAATACGGTATCTTTGAGTTTATAAGTTTTTAAACTGACATGGTACTGACACTTTCAATAACATTTCTAACGTTATATTTACCATGTTTACTATTTGTTTCAAGTCCAGTTTTTTTTTCTTTATGTTTTTTCAACGTGAAAAATACATTTGGATCAGTGAAAGAGCAGGATTGAGTGACCTTCATAGGAAAAGATACTTTGAATTTTCATACCTCTATGAATTAATTTGTTTTAAATGTTACAGCACCATGCCGAGAAACCGGCTTTTTTTAGTTTTTTACAGGACAAATTTTAGTTTACTTACCTTATTTTTTTGTTACTTTCGTTACATTTACATACTTTTGTTTTATTGATTATTTTAAACATTTTCTTTAGTCCTGTGCAAGACAAATAGATACTTTTTCTTAATTTTTTACTTTCTATAAAAATAGAATTAATCCCATACCTACCTGTACATACCATACCTGTATGTAGTTTGGGATTAATTTCGCAATAAGTAGAAAAAATACCACGAGTGTTGTTCAAGTCTGAAACAACCCAAATAAACCAGGCTTGAATAATACCCATTAAAAACATATTAAAAACCTGACTAACTATTGTGTACATTAAATTCGCGCAGACATTGTGGGTTTTATACACAATTCTCGTAGCCCACTTCACAAATGCTCTATAAAATTCGCTTTGACGCTGTTAATTAAAGAACAAACAATATTGCAGCGCTTTTGAAAGCAGCTTTAATATTTCGGCGAATAATGAATAGCTGTGATACTCGGCATTAATTGAAAGCACATTTGATGTACTGGCTGATATACAGTGGGCTTGATTTGAAAATAAAAATTAGAAAAATGAAATACAATTTCCATGAACACTGTTAAGTGTTAACTAATAATGGTTGTGCGAATGGCTCATAAATTAAAATTGAATCAATAAATACAATGGAGATCGTGTCTATGGAGGAGGACGTATTGTGAACTATACGTTGGCTTATTTTGATCAATTCTTTGATTACGCTGTAATAAAATTTGATATGGAATTATGGTTAGGTTCTGAAAGGTACCTACTAAATTATATCAACTGATATTGGATCTGAATGATCATGTGAGATGGATGGATGGCCTACCAAATTGAAGTCCCAGTAGACATTTGACATTAGCTTATGGTAATTGAATAGGATGATATGGCAAGAAAGGAAGTGTCTGATAAGATGACAAATAATAAAAAAGTATGGAAGAAGAAGACATCCTGCGCGGAATCTAAATAAATTAGGATAAGGGCAAGAGCAAGATGACGAAAATGATGATGATGATACAGTAATTGAACTAGGAGTAAATAACCGGAATCGGCCCAAGCACAAACGCAAAACAGCCACAAAAAAGCCGTATTTAAATTACTGGTCCGAAGTGGAACCGAAGATTCTTAAAGATTTTCATAGACCTTATAAATAACAAATGTGACACCATATTGATATTCCCGACATTACTTAAAAGGATAAACAAAAACCAATACATTTTCATCAACATAATTCAGTTTGTAGAAGTCAGCTGGTCTCGGCTCGTTACGGAGCTCACTGCGCATAATCTAATACTCCGTCGTAGTATGCGGTGTTGATCGCAAGTTTATTACAAGTCGGCCCACGATGCCACACACTGCGTACAAACAACACACTTTAAGCAAGAAAATGAAGAATTTTTTGCCAATACATTGGTTGGTAAGTATGCTTCTTTGCTACATGTACGCCTGGTCCAAGAGTGTGTTCTGTATCAGTAAATCTTTGTCAATATTTAGACTTTCAACCTAAACATCAAGTAGCATTTAAATTATGGTAACTATAACTAGCACTAGGCAAACGTAATCGCTTGTTTGTGACCATAATGACATAACTCTAAAATAAGAAAATACAGGACATCGTATTTTTAACTTAGACTAAAGATATTTTCATTAAATTGCCAATATGTTTTTGCATAGAAACCTTTTATCAAAAGATGAAATGTTTATTTTACGACTTTCGTTACTTAATTGAATACTAACTTTCGTTCATTTTATATTCAACTAGAAATAAAGTTAAAACACACTCTAGTTTCTGAATCGATTTTAATGAAACTTTATACTCATAAGCAAGATACATAGGTCTAAACAGTTACCAAAAACATTTTCTATAAATAGTGTTACAGCTAAAGTAGACCGATTATAAATTATATATAGAAACAGAAATTTCCGACCTTTTTTTAAAAGACATTTCGACAATAATTTTTAGTAACTTTTTAGAACTATTTATCCTGCTTATGCATATTAAGTTTAATTAAAATCGGTTTTGTCATTTTGAAAAATAAGGACTTGAAAGTTTTTATGAAATGCCGTAAGGTGTGGACGCTCTTAAGGGGAAAATATAAGTTTTGTGTAGAGATATACCTCTTTGTATTCATATGTCTTATAAAGCTAGTATTGTAATGGTAATCGTAAGGAAGAGCGCTGATGTCTGAGATACAGATATTTTTTTATCTAGTTCAGACACAGATGCCTTTAATATAAAAATTAAGAAAAATGTAAATTGTCCTGTATATCTGTTTAAATGTAACCTATGTTTGTGTCAAATAAATTATTATTATAATTATCTCTTTATTCATTTTCTTTACATATTGCTTACATTTTTAAGCTGAGCTGAGCTGTACGAGGGATACAGAGCAGCGAAGACCGCCCTCCAGGAGGCTGTCCAGCGGGCCAGAGACCTGGGCCGCGAGGAGATGCTGGAGACTCTCGACAGAGATCCGTGGGGGCGCCCTTACAAGATGGTGCGGGACAAACTCCGCACCTGGCCCCCCCCGCTGACGCAGAGTCTCCGCCCTCAGCTCGTGGAGGACGTGGTGAGCGCTCTGTTCCCTCTGCGAGGGGAACATCCTCCCCCGCCTATGGCTCCGCCGCTTGCGGTGCCGGAAGCGGACCACATCGAGGACGATGACGATATTCCGGAAGTGACCGGGGTAGACCTGAGAGCGGCGGTAGGCAGGCTTAAAGCCAAAAATACCGCCCCGGGACCCGATGGCTTGCCTGGCAAAGCCTGGGTCCTGGCCTCGGAGGCTCTCGGGCCCCGACTGGAAGGGCTCTTAAGCGCATGCTTGGAGAGAGGCCAGTTCCCGCTTCGTTGGAAGACGGGGAAGCTGGTCCTCATCCGGAAGCCGGGGCGCCCTGCGGACTCTCCGTCCGCATACCGGCCCATTGTGTTGCTCGACGAGGTGGGCAAGCTCTTCGAAAGAGTCATTGCTAACCGCCTCGCCGGGCACCTTGTGGGGATGCCGGCCCCATCCCCACAAGGTGCCCGGCGAGGCGGTTCATCTGGCGGAACACCAGTTTGGTTTCCGCAGAGGGCGCTCGACGGTGGACGCCATCATGCGCGTAAGGGCTCTCACGACGGGGGATGCGGTGTCCAGGGGTGGGGTTGTCTTGGCGGTGTCTCTTGACATCGCCAACGCCTTCAACACCATGCCCTGGAGCTGCATTAGGGAGGCACTCCGGTATCACCGGGTGCCGACCTACCTTCGTCGTGTGGTCGGGGACTACCTGACGGATAGGGCCGTCATCTACCCCGGTCGCACCGGAGAATGGAACCGGCGAGAGATGTCGTGCGGTGTTCCACAGGGATCGGTTCTGGGGCCGCCCTTGTGGAACATCGGCTACGACTGGGTGCTGCGCGCCGACCTCCCTAGCGGTGTCAGCGTAGTTTGCTACGCTGACGACACGCTGGTGCTGGCACAAGGGAGGTCGCACGAGGCGGCGGCCGAACTGATGACACGCGGGGTTGCGATAGTCGTGGAGAGAATCCGGCAACTGGGTCTCGAGGTGGCATTGCACAAGTCCGAGGCCATGTGCTTTCATGGGCCTCGGAATGCGCCACCGTCGGGATCCATACTGACGGTAGGAGGGGTTCCCATCGGCGTCGAGTCGAGTCGCGTCGAGACGCTGAGGTACCTAGGGCTTGTCCTCGACAGCCGGTGGAACTTCGTGGACCATTTCCGACGTTTGGCCCCCAAACTGGAACGGGCAGGGGCTGCGTTCAAGCGGCTCTTGCCCAACCTGGGGGGTCCAAACGCCTCCTGCCGCAGGCTCTACGCGGGGGTCGTGCGGTCCATGGCCCTTTACGGGGCCCCGGTGTGGGCGCGTTCTTTGAGGCGGCGAGCCGCCCACTACCTGAACGCGCCCCAGAAGGTGGTAGCCGTAAGGCTGATCCGGGGGTACCGCACGATCTCCGGCGAGGCGGCGAGCCTCTTGGCCAGATTGCCGCCATGGGATCTGGAGGCGATAGTCCTCGCGTGCCTGCACGAATGGCGCGCGGAGGCACTACGCCGGGGGGAAACTCCGCTGCCGCGGCAAATTGTCGCTCAGCGGACAGACCTCCGGCGCGATCTCATGGCGACATGGAGAGAGCGACTGTCGCAACCCCGTGCAGGGCACGCCACAATAGTGGCGATAAGTCCCCTCTTTGAGGAGTGGCTAGAGAGGCGCCACGGCGCCCTCACCTTCCGCCTGACGCAGGTCCTCACCGGACACGGTTGTTTCGGGAGGTTCCTGCACCGAATCGGGCGGGAGGAAACGCCCGGGTGTCACCACTGCGAGGATCGACACTGTGGAGCTATGCCCCGCTTGGGCTGAGCACCGCCGTGTCCTCGTAGCGGCGATTGGCGGCGGCGACCTCTCGCGTCCGGCCCTGGTTCAATCCATGGTCCGGAGCGAGAGGGAATGGGAAGCCGTCGCCTCCTTCTGCGAAGCAGTCATGCTAGCGAAGGAGGTGGCGGAACGTGAGAGGGAGAGAACCTCACGTCCCAGCCGCCGCGGGAGACGCCCCGGGCGTCGGGGGGCAACCAGTGGCCCCCGGCCACCGTAGGCGCGGGCCTGTGGACGGTGAGTAATGGGCTAGCTCACCGTCCGTCCGTCTTATGACGACAGACCGTGCCGACGGCGCGTTCGTGTTCCACGCGCGCCTCAAGGAGATGTCAGCAAATCGGAAGGGGTTCGAGAGGGCCGATGCCTGCCAGGGCTGCGGGTTGTTCGAAAGAGATACCGTGCCCCTGGAACGCAAAGGGCTAAGAAGGAACATGGATGGGTTTTAGTCAGTCAAGTCTGACACTCCCTTCCGCTCAGCCCAGAGCGGAAGAAGTCATTTGATGATTTCCCATCCGAAAAAAAAAAAAAAAAAAAAAAAAAAAAGGCTTATTGGCAACAATAGTCCTGTCAGTGACGATAGATCGATCCCAATACAACGTGATATTACCATTATCGAGAACTGGGTCGGGCGCATACTTATAGTATGGCACTTCTGATTCCACAAGGTTGTATTTCAAAGCAAGTTGCTGGTGGACAATCCTGGCAACAAGGTTGTGTCTATGCAAGTACTCTCCGTTAGCTAGACGAGAACAACCAGAAATAATATGTCTGATGGACTCACCCGGACGGTGGCATGCCCGACACACGTCCACCGTCCCATCCTTCATAATATGTTTCCGGTAGTTATTCGTCAGCATAACTTCGTCCATTATTGCACAGACAAAACCTTCAGTTTCCCCGAAGAGGTCACCGAAACGCAGCCAGGATACGGACGCTAAGAAGTCTACATCGGGCCCATGTAAGGCCCGGTAAAAGCGTCCGTGAAGCTCCTTGCTCTGCCAAACCTCCCTGCGGTCATTAGTGTCTAATACTACAGGCTTGCGCCAGTTCTCGTTAGCCAAGAAGAGCGGGGTAAGGCCCTTGTCTACCGAGACCACATCTCGGTGCATCCCCACGTTGGCTTCTAGGAAGTATTCCCTGAGACTGCATACCTCACGGTTGTGCAGGGTCTTAGCATTTAAGAAACCACGACCCCCACACCTCCGCGGGATATACAGTCTCATCACCGACGACCGTGGGTGATGCATCCGATTTGCGGTCAGCAGTACGCGGACCTTCCTATCTAGGGCATCAAGTTCTGTCTGAGTCCATTTGAGTATGCCGAAAGAATACATCAATACCGGCATGACCCAACCGTTGAAGGCGCGCACCTTGTTTCCGCCTGACAGAAGACTACTTAGCACCTTATTCAGGCGGCCAAAGAAACGCTCCTTCAACGATTGTTTCATGTCGGCAGTATTGATGCCTAATGCTTCCGACATACCCAAATACTTGTAGGTTTCTGTTGAGGAGAGGGATCTAAGGTGTACGGAATCCGAGAGTTGAGTTCCCACGGATTCCGTAATCTCCCCTCGCTTCACATGCATGACTGCACATTTGTCCACACCAAATTCCATCCTGATGGCGCTACTGAAAGTTTCAGTTACCTTCAGTAGCTTCATCAGTTGCAAATTGTTGGGGGCAAAGATTTTCAGATCATCCATGTAAAGAAGGTGAGATATGACCTGACCACCTCTCCTCAACCGATAGCCTAGACCTGAACCTTCCAGCAGTGTGCTAAGAGGGTTCAAGGCTAGACAAAACCACAATGGACTCAGACTATCACCCTGAAATATACCACGCTCGATTCTTATCGGTTCGCTGTTCCCCTGCATGCATCTGTCGACATCCTGGATAGCGAAGGACCGTCCTCCATTGCCCCATACACGACTCAAGGAAGGCGCGTAGAGTTGCATCAATCTTGTACAACTCCAGCACCCTCATGAGCCATGTATGCGGAACTGAGTCGTAGGCCTTCTTATAATCTATCCAACATGTAGACAGATGCCTTCGGGAGCGGCGAACCTGTGGGCTAATGGCTATATCAATGAGGAGCAGCTCCTTAGTACCACGGGACCCGTTCCTACATCCATTCTGAGAGGGAGACATGATGGAATTACTCTCAATATGTTGGTTGATTTTAGTTCTCAAAATGGATGTAAGAACTTTATAGACCGTTGGTAAGCAAGTGATAGGTCTATAATTTTTGGGCTCCGCAGTACTACCTGATTTATGGAGCAGGTGGGTAATGCCTGTCGTCAGGAACTGGGGCAGCGACCCTGACTCTAAGGCTGATTGAAACTGGGACGCCAAGCGAGCGTGCGATCTTTGGAACCATTATTATTATTATTAATTTCCGTATTCATTCCTTCTAACATTCAGCTTTCAATCTTAGTCTCTTTATTGGCAAGTTTATAATTTGTACTACCAAACAACTTTCCTGGCAAACTTTTACATTTACCTACTGTCGCCGAGGAGAGAAATACGATTTGAATTTGAACGTTTTAGAGTACCTACACGAATTGCCCTTTAAAATTGGTATATAGAACAATAACATTTATAATAGCTCATTAAACAACAATAATTTAAAATTGCAGCAGAAATAGCTTCACTTTTGTTGTTACAACCTGTTTGACGAGCCACAGCAATTTACAAAGCTGGCAAAATGTTCATTGATTAAGCATAAATATTATTTTACAATATTATTATTCTATAATGGCATCACCATTATAGGTAAAATAATATTTCTGCATAAAATTATAATTGTTAAAAAATAAATGTTTGCATCGTATCTAGAACGGAGGACACAGAACGTTGTCTTGAATGGTTACGTGTCAAAGCCATATGTATCCATCTCGGGTGTTCCGCAAGGATCCCATTTAGCACCAGTCTTATTTTTGCTATTCATAAATGACTTAGGGCAGGTTATCAAAACCTGCAAATTCTTAATGTTTGCCGATGACCTTAAGATCTACATGCCAATCATGTCACCAAACGACTCTGTGGCGATGCAACATGATTTAGATCAAATAGTAGACTGGTGCAATAAAAATGGAATGACTTTGAACGCTAAAAAATGCTTTAATATCAAATTTTCAAGAAAAAAAAAAGCTAGCGTAACATCCTTACACTTACCAGGGTCAGTGAAATTCGGGATCTCGGAGTGATAATGGATGAGGGATTAACTTTTAGGCAACATATAGACAGTTGTGTTAAAAAATCTGCCCAGTTACTAGGTTTTCTAAAAAGGAATACTCAAGGATTTAGATCTGTAAAATCTAAAATCGTTCTGTATAATGCGTTGGTGCGCAGCAAGTTGGAATACGCCAGCGTTGTTTGGAATCCATTTTATGCTATACATTCCCAGCGTCTATAGAGCATACAGCGGGCTTTCACCAAACACCTTGCGTTTATGGCCCCCGGCATATCTCATAGGTGCCCATACCAACAACGTCTGACTTTTTTTAATATAACTTCACTATATCAACGAAGAGTTATGCATAGCCTTATGTTCCTATACAAGTTGGTCAACGGCCATATTGATTGTAGTGAACTACTATCGCGCATTTATTTGAGTGTTCCGTTCAACATTCCACGGTATCCCCTTACCAGATTGCTCCATCGCCCTTCTACCCGTACCAACATAGGTCGCAACTCCCCACTAGCGAAGATGTGTGACTACCTGAATTCACTTATTAAGTCCATTCCTGAGACAGATTTGTTTAGTGACTCTAAAGCGAAATTTAAATCGAGAATCCTGGCATCCCTACGTGCTATCAAGTCTCCTGATCAAGTCAGTGGTCCAAAAAGTTACCTTCGTTTTGATCTGTTTTCCCTGGTCTACTACTGTTTTGTTTTCCGTTTTATTGTATGTATTGGATGTATTGTATGTTGTTTTTATATCGTGTCTCTTTGTAGTAGTTCATAAATAATCTGGCGTGTTTTTGTCAATGTTGTGTTTGCCCGTAATTGGCATATATATTAGAATATTACCATAAGACTCATATGTATCTATATCCATATATGTGCTGTGGGTGAACCTAAATAAATAAATATATAATTATAGCAATCATGTGACCATACTACCATTAAAATTATAACCTGAACGACAAATCACAACGTGATTACCCAAAAATGTGTGATTTATTGGGCATTGAACAATCACATTACACACAATTATGCTAATACCCCTAAAGCATTAAAAATATCTGAATAAACGAATTGTGAAATCAATAAAAACTTCACTTAGATGGAAACTTTTAACTCATCTACTTCAAAAGAAACTATGAGAATAACTCGATTGCCTGTAATGAAATCTTTCAATACGATCCGCCTGAATCATATGTTGCCCTTTTCGTTACCCCTAATGCATCTTATTCTTGTATCTTATTCATTCTGCGTCTTATTCATATTCATTTGTTTCTAATAATTGTTAGGTAGTTTTTCTTGATCGTCTTCTTTATCACAGTAGTATATAATAAGTATTAGGAAGTACCTAATATAATACTATAATAATTGAAGATATTCTCTGGCTGTGTAACTAGTTTAACTGTTTTATATTCGCATCCAAAATAATGACTACTTAGATAAACGCGTTTATCACTAAAAACATGATAAATCATCTGTCTCTGTAATCTTCAAACGGTTGACTGATACATAACGATGTTTAAATACGTTTAGAGGTAAACGTATTTATTTACTGGTGCAATCGGCCCTACATAACTAAACAAGCGATGCAGTCCAGGGCATGGCCTACAAGTAATAATTTCCATTTAAAATATGTTTATGTTGGTACCGACATTTAAACACATTTATATTCGGAGCGGAGCCCCCACATTGATCTATTCTTTCTTTACGACTATTGCTATTACTTACCATTACTCTTCCAGTGGATATCATCGGTAAAGTTCGCCCACTTGGCTTACCAGAATTTTATAGTAAGTCAGTACCAGGGAGTCATAAAGGTGGTCAGTACTCGTTGCTTTCACGAAATCCGAGATCCTATGTCACCTTTTGTGACCCTCATGGGAAATGATGTGATGGTGTTTTGGAAGTCAAGTCACATGACAATTAGAATGACGTACATCTTGAGATTCATCTCTCCTGCAAAGAGGGTGAATATCGAAATATATAAAGTACATATACTACTTATTATATAAACACTGAACACGTTATTGGATTGAGATGGAAAGATTGTCGCATGATGTAGGTTGACGTAACATGATAGATGATACAAATCCTTTTTCGGAATGGAATATCGTCTTCGGTCAATATTGGTTTTTAAAACGGCTGCGTCTGTGTGTTCCGGGTTTTTAGATGGTAATCGATTCAAGATGGTGTTGTTATTGAAGTTAATCGATATTTCTGGTACTTATACACAGTATCGCACAATTCGTGTTTTTTTTTTCGAGGTATTTACGTAATTCAATGAAAATACTTTCGTAGATGGGTGCAAAACCGCACAGAGAAGAGTGAAGATTGAGAGAGACCGCGAGAGAATTGTGGAAGGTTCTGGAGAAGACCTTTGCCCTCCAGTGGGACAGTATAGGTTAAAAAAAAAAGATGGCGGCATTGCCTGTTACCGTTTTTATAGATCAACATAGAAATCAAATGTGTCCTTGCGATTTGCCGCTGCGGTTTCTGGTCAGTCGCAGTCATCTTTGGTATTTATTTATTCAAAAATACATTCTAAGCTTACAGTTTTTTTTATCAAAACTATTATTAGTATTGTACCTTAATCCAATCATTGTTAAAAAAAAAAAAACACTCGACCTTCTGAACCAACATTAATTTTCGGATCACGTTTATGGACGAAAGTTAACACAATTTTAAAAAATGGCTCTTAAGTCTCTAAAATGATAAACTAAACGTAAATGTTCAAGTAGACACTTTCCTGCAATATACAAAAAACCTTAAGATGGAGACCGTTCGCCATAAATTTGATTGTACTAAAACATAACTGCGTTAGTGGGTGTAAGAGGCAAGGTGCTCTTAGCAAATAATTTAATTAGCCAATAATAGGGAAACCTGGCGGCGATATTATTCTACCTTATACCCAGTATACGTATATATATAACTACTAGCTAGTACTATAACTAGCGACTTACGCACTGTTTTTACGACTTGTCTTTTCAATGAGATTTCTTTATTACCATTATACAAGTTTAATATAAATTTATTATTCACATAAACCTTCTGGAATAAATTAGAACATATTCATAATGGCATCAAAATCCTTTTCCAAGTTAAGAAAAACAACGCGGTCACGCAGAAAGCGACTCTATTTTAAAATATATAAAGATGTAGAATTATATATTAGATATTTAGGTGTGATCTTGATTCAGTGCCGCGACCACTGTTTGTTTAGGCTGGCTAATCACTTTTTAATATGAACAACTGTATTCAAAAATCCAGTTGGGGTTTCGTTTTAATCAATCGTGTTACTTCGGTATGCTTTCGTAATTTGATCTCAAGTATTTTTGTTATATTTTTCGCGAAAGAATATGCAATGATTTTATATAGTCAAGTAATTTTAAGTTAAAAAAAAGCAATTTAAATAAAAGCTTTTTTTATGAATAACTGAAAAATGTGGTTAATGTGGTTTTTCAAATTATAAAAAATATAAGTTAGAGAGTTAAGAGTAAATAAAATGTAGTAAAAAGAGGAAACTGACATAGCAGCACAGGACAACACTCCGGTCATTTCTAAGGTAGTGACGTCATAAACAAACAACTGACGATCGAACATTCTAATGCCGAAGATAGTGTTCTCACGTTTTAAAAGTTTGATAGATTTTAGGGAAATAGTGCTAATTTGGGTACAAAAATCGGGTTCTTTAAAATTTAATAATAGGTTCACTTTCATTAATATTTTATGTTTCTTATTCGATTCGGTAATGCCATTGGTATACCTATATGCCCCTTTCGGATCGGACAGGGTTTTTTTTAATAAATTATTTTATTTTATGATTTGTTACGAGAACTGATTTTCCAAGCCCAAAATGTGAGTATGTATGCTGCGTCAAACATTATTTTAACAAGAAAAGTAAACGTACTCTCATCAAGATACAAATGGCCGTGTTTATGACACGTTCATGACCAGAATTTTGTGCGAATGTCCCTACGAAGTGAAGACGACCGACCTGGCCAGACCTTGTAAACCGAAACTTGCGAACTTTCCTCATAAAACTCAAATTGAAGGGTGAAAAAATCTTACAAGAAAGGTTGTTTTTGCCTGAAACCTTAGATAATACGATAGAGATGAAAATTTGCCAAATTCTGGGGAACTTAACTACGTTTTTATGTGGGACCCTCATGTATTGAAAACATAAGTAGAACGAATGGTTATGATTGAATTGAGGTAATGATTTCTGAAGATTGCCTACTTTGGTGCTTGGTAAAAAACCGGAGACCGTGATTCGAATATACGCTACGTCGGGGTTGGTAATCGTAAGGAGCTTTATCAAGAAAGTTCAGTCCTTTGTTTTAGAAACCGTATTAACACCTATCAAGGGGTTTCTTAATAACTATACTAATAACTATACGCACGTAGCGCGTACCAAAATAGGTGGGTACAAGTTGTTAAAAGACCAATAACGTATAGTTGCATACAAGATTTTATCAACGAAGGAAGGAATAAAACACAAATATAGACAAATAAGTATTTTTATCTACTTCGGTTTCATAACATTTCTCATATACATGTCTTGATTTTTCTGGTAGTAAATTATTTGTAGCCGCAACTGCTCTATTTATTATATCTGGTGGAGTATTTTCAATATCACTTGATGTTGAAGACATTTTTAATAAAATTTCACTCAGAAATTCCCGCGTCCACTTTTTTATTTTTTTTATTTAGTCTTTATTAGGTTTATGGCAAAGATCTTGTAGCCGCAACAGTCAAATAGTATACGATACTTTTGTTCTAAACTTGTTCCATTTTTAAAAACATCATTTACAGTGTCTCGATTTCGAAGTAATATTATAGGTACCTGGCTGTATGTTCAGAATGTCTATGCTTGTGTTTTAGAATTAATGTCGATTCGCATAATGCAACTTGTGTCGTTATGGGTATCATAATGAAACCGCTGTCAATTTTGTAATTCGAATATAACGAAACCGAAGTAGATAAAATGATTAAAGTCATATTTACATTTATAACCGACTTTAAAAAGGTGGGGAATGCTTTCGACGCGATGATTTTTTTTTGTTCATATCCACTGATTACTGTGCCTATTTGCGAGATTCTTTTGTCTTTTATGTTCTTGGTAATTTAATTTACTTATTCATTAATTGTTATAGTCTGTCTTAATAAGTACACACGTATGGTTGATGATTTTAAGAAATTACTTTCTGTTAATATCTATTTATTGTAAGGAAACTTTTAACGTAACCTGCCGTTCGTATTATTTGACTCCCGGGTCGTGGTCATCATTTGCCTAGCCCTTTCCTAATTATGTCGGGGCTTCCACTCGAACCCGATGCAACTGAACACTAGTATTTTACATGGAGCGACTGGCCTATCTGACCTTCACAACCCAGTTGGTACTGGGTAATACGATACCCCTTGGTATGGACTGGTTGTCAGACTTTTGGGACACTGACTACCTGCAACGACTGTCAAAGATCTACAATTGACAGCCGAGGCCAACGGCTTAAGGTGTTTTTGAATAAACTCGGTATGTAATGGGTGGGCACCCATCCAAGGACCAACTCAGGCAAGCGCGACTTAAACCGAAGATCGACCCAAGTGGCTGTTATTATTTTGGACTCGAGCTCCTCCCGGGTAATGTCAAATAGTACGCCCGGGGCAATTAGTAATATTAACTCAAGTTTTATTTGGCTTTTGTTAGTTTGTATGATTTCCTAAGTTTTCGTAAAAACTTGTCCGAACTTCAAATAGTAAGGGTACGTGAGGTCGTGCGGTCATATGGACCACACTACTGCTGTATGAATATCCTGTAATGATTACCGTGTTTGTGGCATGAGGTTTGACTCCTAGGTTAGGCAAAGTGTTATTATATTATATAATTTATTTGCTTCAGACACAACGATCCATAATTTAGTTAGTAAATACACTTAAAAATAATGTTAGTATGGAATTAAAAAATCAGAGACAAAAACACACCCCACAATACAATTATAACTAAGTTGTACACAAAATGAAATTTAAAATAAATTAATACAATAAGTTTTCGTCAAATAAAATAATTATGCATTGTATAATATCCGCAATAAAATTTAAAATATAATGAGTTAATTTCAATAGGTACACAATGAATCATTAATTATAAAATACATAATCAACATTAAAAATTATTAAACCAATATATAAACAAATATTCAATTATAAAACTTTTAAATTCCGTGGTGCTTATTTCCATATTCACATGCCCCAGGCACGATATACCGGTGCATGTGAAACCTGCCAGTGCTGCATGAAAGGTCCATCCAACCTGTTGGCGACAACAGTAAGAAGACTGTTGCTGCTGCCCCGCACTCTACTCGCTATCGAGGTCGCCCTCTAGCGCATGCTGGCATAAAAACAGTCAACGCGGACGCTTGCGAACATTCCCGATGCGCTGCAGAAGCGAGGCAGCAGAGGCGCCCTTTATTATACTGAACGCGGAGAGCGCTGTAGGATTTCTGCAAATATAACACCCAAAGACTACTCGAATAAAAAGATGTGCAGTAGGCTCGAAACAAGGTGATCTTCACCTTCTTGGAGCTCCGAGCAAACCTCCGGGCAATCATATTCGCCCTCACCGATAGTTATTGTTAGTGTTATTGGTTGTTCCATCACCAATTTCTAAGTAGCAGCCACTGAGTCTGAATTTGTGCCCGGTTAATTATAATAGGCTCGCCCCTTTTTTTTTGGGAATGGCATCTCGCAGTTCAACCTAGGAGGTTGTCGTCTGCTTAACCGGACTATCCTGTGGGTGCCTTAAGAGTAAGGCCTCCAGCCAGGGCATAAAAACTTACAAACTAAGCGACTACACGCTAAGGGCACCCCCTGTGGGGTACGAGCCTCGGCTCAGGGCGTCGCTGGGGGAGGACTGCATGGGGACAGGCTGGATCTGAATGGTATCATTATTTAGGGGCTGATTTAAAACTACTGGCACAGCATCGCGGGCTGGCTAGAGCGAGGGTCGGGGAGGGCATGGATCGGGACGTCGCGACGGACCTCGACGGCGAGGTAGGAAAGACGGCGGTTTGTGTCTGAACTTTTTAAGAGTGCTAGTCTCTTTGCTACTCTCCTGGAGGAGGGTGATAGCATCATCGGGAGTGACGAGGGTATGCCGAGGACGGCGTACTGTACTAATGCGCGAAGGTTCGTAACGGGCGGCCGCTGCGATCAGGGGATTACGGTGTTTAATGGCGTTATCGAAGAAACGCTTCGAAAGACGTTTCATAAACTGAAGGACGGTGGGCATTCTAAGGTCTACGTGTAGACGGTCATTACGGACATAAAAAGGGGCTCCCGTGACTCTACGTAAGAACCGGTTCTGCAAGGTTTGCATCCTATGGATGTACTAGGCTTGGTGTGAGCGTACACGACGCAAGCGTACGTCATAATGGGATAGGCTCGCCCCCTATAATATGGGACCTAAATGTAACTTTTGAAATGTGGATGTAATAATGAGTACACCGCTGCCTAACTTTTCGGGGATTACAAGCGTGATGTTATAATTCATATGTTTTTTATCTAAATTAAATCGTCTAAACGCCTTTTATTAATAACACTCAACATACTACATACATACTACTCACACAAATACAGCCAATCCCTACAGTATCTACCTACCTGCCCACACATATTATAATAAGTTTGATCTTAAATATAACTTATAGCTACAGTCTAACCATGTGAAAAATAAAACACATTCGCATTAGCTGTTTGTGTTAATTGGTATGATAAATGATGATGATAATTTCTACATCTGCTTCGATAACTGTCACCAACAGTAGGTCAGTAACAATCCAATAAAAAAAACCTTTATTACGCTTCCAAACACAATTATGTACCCTTTTTAACGCCAAAAACACAGTTCTCTTTATACAAATTCAAATCAAGTGGAAATCCACTCAAGAATTAAATGGGAGCCGATAAAAAGGCAAATTCCAGTGCTTACATAAAACCTCTGATGGATGCATTGCAAGTTTAATGCAACACGGATGTAGTGACCGAAGCTAATGGAAGCACTCTCACGACACGGCAGTTGACAAGAATCAGAATAAAAACGTACAAGTGAGCGCACTACGTATAACCAAAGTAATGTACTCACAAAGGCGTATCCAGTAGTATTTGCTTCTGGTAATTTATGGCGGTGATTAGTGTTGGCAACGATAAGAGGCTTTTGCAGTTCCAGTTTTAAATGATCGTGGTTGTGTGCAGCGGTGTGAGAGCTGCAGGTACTTACTGCATATGACTTCGAGGTAACGAGTGTACGAGTAATACGTATGTTTATGTTCCTACTTGGGACATCACTATCACAGTGCAGTTCTACTAGCTTACAGCATTAAACTGTTCATGTAGGGTTGTAAAATCTTCTGTGGGATTGTTGAAAACTGAACTTTTCGATGTGCTCTCCTAACTGAAAATATATGTAACGCAGGCACTGTATCATCATCATCATCAGCCTGTAGTGTTCCCACTGCTGGGACACAAACCTCCTCTCAATGAGAGGGCGTGGGCTGTAATCCACCACGCGGGCCTAGTGCGGGTTGGTGGATGTCACATGTCTTCGAATTTTTAGTTCTAGAACATGCCGGTTTCCTCACGATGTTTTCCTTTACCGTTTTTGAGAGCAGCGGTAATTAAATAAATTCCACAAAGTAATGCGCCTGCCTGGGTTCGAACCCACGTCTTACTGCTCGTAAGGAGCTCGGGGTTGTCACCACTGGGCGACCGCTGCTCTCACACGCACTGTATGACAGTTTCTATTTTCATAAATGGTCCCCACAACTGTCTTTTTATCAAAATGAGACACCTTTTTTTAAGAGACATTTTCAATAAAAAGGCTAAAAGGTCCAACAATATTTTCTCCCTTGCCCTTATTACCTGTGTTTACAAAGAACCGTTGATTTGAAGGGCACGCGTTTAATCTAATCTTCATATCTACGTCGCTCAACCAGATACCTTTCAGAGTATGAAGCCGGCGAAATTAGGAGAAAAATAAACTTTCTGCGCATACAAAATGTGACGAGCGCTTTTTCTTATATAAAAGTACCTTAATTACTTTACATAGGTAGTTTTGTAATATAAGACCACATAGCTATTCTAATATATGTGTAATTTATGTAGATAAGCGGAAAAAATAATAATATCGGAAACTGTTGGAAAATAAGACAGTTATTTAACTATTCAATCCATCTTGTTCTCAACACGAGCTACATTAACCAACCTGTGCTGTAATGACATCCATATCAGAATATTTTTTACTATACAAAACTTTTACGAAACTGTAACAAGGATTCTCAGTATAACTTGCTCTAGCTCATCAATAATAACGTACAAAACATAACGTCGAATATCAAAAACCTTTAATTCCAAATGTTGCCAAGAATTTTTAAAAGCGTAGGTATGTAAGAGCGTTGTTCCATTTCAGGAATTGATTGACACTTCGTTTAGCGAGGCCCGGACTTCCGGATCAACCGTTTTAGGGAAAATTGCCAAAACTTTTATGACAAACGAAAGCTGTATCTACAACGGATATAAAGCCCCTCATTTTTATCATGTCTAAATATGACAATCGTTTATTCCAAAGACCCTTGAATACCTTCTTCCAAGTTTATGTATTTTTTGTTTGTCTTAAAAGTTGTCAAAACAAAAGTATGTCTACATTGTTTTTCTTTCAAATTGTCGTTTGTCTTCCTTGTTTTTATGTATTAATCGTCATTTTCAATCGAGTTTTAAATCCACTTTTGTTTAAATTACGAGTTTCTCAACTTGAAAGCCACCACAAAAGAAACGGAACGGAAGATAATCAATTTTAATCAGCGCTAACGGATTATTCTAGGTGTCTGCGTCTAAAACAATTGTTCAACTGTTTGCGGAAGCAGCGAAAACTTTAGTCACTTTAAAATCTGAAAGCGCTTAAAGCGATTCAATCATACTTTTCTTCGGGAACGACTGGCGTCACGTATTCTTGAATAACCTTTGAAGTTATCTTTTACGAGGAGCATTTCCCGAAGCCAAAAGATACTCCAATGAGATTAGTTTAATGAAACCGTACGTCGAATGTGGTGTATGCGGCTGGCAGTTGAATTAGCATGCAATTTTCCATATTTTGAACACATTTAATCCTGTTGCTTACAGCTGCAGGTTTTCTGTTTAGATAGATGGATGATTCGATGCACAGCATAATTTTTAAAAACAACTGAAGTTAGTCATTGTATTTTTTGATAAATATGTAGGTACCTCATTAGTAATAGTAATGTCAATACCAATTTGAATACGACGGCTTAATCCGTGTAGGTGTCGAAAATCGTCACACAGGGTCAACCGGGATTTCAATTATCCTAAATATGTCCTAACCCAGGTCATGGTTTACTTTTGGGTTTATCGTAATCCGTGACAAGGTTATAGACAAAAAGACAGAATTACTTTCTGACTCATAGTATTAATTTGAATATTTTGAACTGGTTGATCTGTGCAGATAACTCTTCGGTATCCTTTTATACAAGGTGTTGTTTTGCAACCTCGTCAAATTCTAGGAGGTAACTATGCTAATGATTCTCGACCCGAATCAATAATAAAATGAGTAGGTAATTTTCTTTTTTTTATTTATTTACTGAAATCGGTAACTGTGAACCACCTGTGTTTTGAACACGGGCCGTCTGATTCCCGCCTTATAACATCGCTTACACACAAACAAAAAACCTCAAACGTTTTTTCGATAATTTTATAATTCCTAAACCACGTTAAGGGGGTTATTCTGAAATAATGACAAACTTAAACAACAAAAAAACGCAGTGTTTTTTAATAATTTACTAGGTACCGTAATTTATATTGATTATTTATGTCTTTTGTGACAACATCCTGAATTTTGACGAGGATGCAAAACAACACCTTGTATGTAGATGGAGAACCCGTAGCTTCTCAAAAGGTTTTTCTAGTGTTATCTACCTCTAAAAACTGTGCGCGCCATAGTGTCTCCCTAACAGTGACATATTCCGCTGTCCCTGACATCTGTATTTTTATGTTGCAGCGCCCTGATGGCACGCTACTATATTTTTGTCACTCTCACCATAGTTGAAGTGGATTTTAAGTGGCCGGCTGCAAACCATCCGTTTTTATGATGAAAACATTTTTCGACACTTCAAACAGTTTTCGTATTTGTTCCTATTTCTGAGTGGTAGGTACTATGGTCATATTAAAGTAGGTGCTGTTTTCCAATAAAAAGTGTTATTTTAATTGATAATGAATTATTATTTTTACATACTTATGCAGTAAATCATAAGGTACTGTCACATTCAAGACCATAGTTTGTTGTACACCCTGGGGTTATTAGGGGTATGTTGCAGAGATACTATTTTTAATTCCCCATCTTTATTAGTGACCCACCTATGAAATCTATGGTCTATGACATAAATAATTATTCTTTTCTAAGCTACTGAATTGTTGAGTTCATAATACTTCATTGTTTTGTTCAACAACCATATTTTTCCTATTGCCTACGCGTTTTTCCAGCTTATGTTGGGGTCTAACCGGATGCAGCTGTATTATTTTTTTTTTATATGTATCACTTGTCTATTTTACTTCTGCAAATCAGGAACTGGATAGTACAAATATCCCTTGTTGTAAGACTGGTTGTCAGACTTTCGGGCTACTACTACTCGTAACGGTTGTCAAAGATCCACAAATGACAGCCGGAACCAACGGGTTAACGTACTTTCCGAAGCAAGTACCATGAACCGACTTATGCAAGCTCTGCTAAATCTTGAAGATCGCCCCGTGCGGCTGTTATTGTTTAGCCACGAGCGCCTTTTTTTGCAAGTTTGAAATAAATTTCATACAAGACGAGAGAGATGATGAGAGACCGACCCAGGCCTTGAGGTCAAACGTCCGCCAAGTAGAAGAAAAAAAAAAGAGAATCAAATTATTCTATCCAAACATTTGGAATTGGATCACATTATTTTTACAACGTTACCAAAGATTTAATCTAAATCGTTCGTACAAAAGAGGCACAGGAACGTGGAAAGAAATTCGAAAGTTTTCTTACGACTCTCATACATAATACATACAATTCTTAAACGTAAAAACTTAGGTAAGTACTGGTGGTAGTAGCAGTTTTTTCCAAGCAGTTTATTGTTATATAGAAACACTCAAGAAATCCGCGACTTCGTCTGGGGGAAAAGTTTTCAGTTCTGTGGGACTGTGAAAAAGGTGTTGGATTGATTTAGAAATAAACAATTTTCTAGACAAAACCAGCACAATGATGGCCTTGCCTTTCATGCACAAGACTGTAGGTTCGTATCGGAGCAAGTATCAGTCGTTACGAGTAGTCAGAAGCTAAAATTCTGACATCCAATCTTACCAAGGGGTATCGTATTACCCAGTTGCTGGGTTGCGGAGGTCAGATAGGCAGTCGCTTTATGTAAAATACTGATACTCAGCTGCATCTGGTTAGACTGGAAGCTGACCCCAAGATAGTTTGGGTTTGATACAAATTAAGCATGCATGATGTCACAATTACGTTTCACCCGCAAGCTAGGAGTACAAATATAAAATTTCCAAAAAAAATACAAAATTTAAAACGAGATAACTAAGGCACTTCAAAACTTAGGTACATAGTAGTCAGTTATACATTGATAGGTCATCATTATAAAATAAATTAATAGAATGAAATAAATCAGGATTCAAAAAATAAGAAAAAAAATGTCAAATAGTGTCATTCAAAAAGTCATTTACATTACAATAACATTTATCTGTTAATAAGTCTCGAATCATATTTTTAGGACAACAAACGTTTGCCTGCCCGTCTGGCACAGTTACAGGCGGCTATTATAGACAAAACTATACCTTAAATCGATCAAAATAAGTGTAAAAAACAAACAAAAGCAAGGCTTTAAAAAAATACGCCTTGATGTTAAGTAAAGTAATCAGCTCGAGAAACCGGATCGCTCCCTAAGATCTCAAGCTTAACTTTTTACAGCTTGTATAATTTCGGCATTACGTTAAGAGGCTATGGTTCTGGTACTTTATCATCTGCCTAGGATTTTCCTAAGTGTAGGTATTGTCGTTGGCTTGTGATTTTGGTAAGCTTGTAAGTATGTACGGTAAACATTTATCATCTGCCTAGACTTTTTCCCACTAATTTGGGGTCGGCTTCAAGTAAAACCGGATGCAGATGAATACCAGTATTTTACATGGAACGACTGCCTATGAGACCTCCAGAACCCAGTTAGTACTGGGTAATACGATACCCCTTGGTAAGACTGGTTGTCGGACTTTCGGGCCACTGACTACCTGTAACGACTGTATCGGTAGACATTAGTCGGGTAATAACATCATCTGTCTTCCCAACCATATGAGGTTGGCTATGGTTTTAGTAGTTTACCTAACTCTAGGGATTGGGATCGGTATAAAATTTTAGCAAGATCCGATAATAATATACATACAAATATCATCTGCCTAACCTTTTCCTAACTACTTATAGTGGGGTTGGCTTCCAGACCAACCAGATGTAGCTGAGTACTGAGTAATTTAAATTGAGCAGCCTACTGACCTCCACAATCCAGTTAATGGATACCATATGCTTATGTTACTTGTAATTTTATTGTAGAAGTGTGGGACGCCCCCCTGCTGGGTATGCAGTTGTGTGGCGCAGCTTGGAAGTGGAGCCAGGAATGGACTCCAATAGACGGAGATGATGATTTTTGATAAGTAGGTAGTGAAACAAAAAAGGAAGGTACTAGGTCCACTTTATACAATAAACACATACGCACGCACACAGTGGTATTTATCGATAAATAGCAGGCGTTCTATTCAAGGGTCACTAGATCGTCCCTTGACATACCATGGGTCTACTCACACTGGCAATACTGTTACAACTATGTATCCACAGAAACTGCTGAAAGAAACAGTTTTAATTTAGACAGAAATTAACAATTATAATCAGCGTACGTTACCACTGCTAGGACAAAGACCTCCTCTTTGTAGCAGTTACATTGAATAAGAAAAAATCCAGCGACCATTGACCCTGTAATCAGCTTTATTTACAAAAAGCAATAAGTTCCAAAATGTGTGTTTTTTAATAATAATTTCTTCATCATTCAATATGGAATACCCACTCATGTCTATAAGGCTTCACCAGTCAATTTACTATAACCTTGTATTCACACAATATCACATATCCTCACATATTCTACCATTATTTTACCTGAAAGACGTCGGAAGCAAAGTTGTACTTTCTATTAGCCCAACAACACGTAGGAACCCAAACTGTCTATCATTCACCGCCTACGCGGCGTCTCCGTAATTATTTGTACAACAAATATGCCTTACGAGTATAATTATACGTATATTCGTAGTTAAAATCAACACATACAGAAATTTCCTGTTTTTACTGTCAGTGGAAGATGTCGTTTACATTGTGCCTATTAGACTTTTTGTTTTGTTTGAGTTCACGATATCAAAAAGTGAAGTGATCGTACTGTTGCTACGGCGTAGCAGTTTTATGCTACAACTCGTAGCAGCACTGCGATTTTAAAATATGTAGATTATAAGTAAATAGGTAGTAGTTTAGTTGATGGTAAAAAGTTAGAAACGTCGCTCGCATAATATTTTTTATTAATTTTACTGTTTTAATTCTTTTTAATTTAGTGTGAGGTTTTTTTACTATAAGTTAATTTAATAGTATTAATAAATTAGTTACAGTGGCTGGTTTGACAGCTCTTTACAATTTTGCCAACTTTCTGAAAGCATCAAAGTAGTGAGCCGAAAGCACATTTGCTACGACGTAGAAATCGCGCTCCACATCACGACTACTACGCCGTAGCAACCGTGCATTATAGCTACACATAAAGCTGCTACGCATTCAAAACCGATTGTCAAATTAATTAAATTAATCTTTGATTCGTTGAAATATCCTTTATCGCATACGCTTTAAATCGCGGCAACAGCTGGATCACTTCAACGGCGAAGTGATCGCCAATATATCGCCCGTCTGAGCTCGTTTTCCGGGCTATTTTGCACAAGTGCCCACAAAAGCGACGGGTCAGCACGCGATTATCGACGCAGGGCGGACAATGCCGTGAATAATTATTCAATTTGTTTCCCTTACAACGACGCCCTCAGCCAGCATGTAAAGTAGGCTCTCGTTTTACTGGTGACTTTATTCAGCAAATTAAATTTTATTTGAAACATTTTATGGACACTGCATCCGCTGTCAGTTAACAGGATGGTAGCTTGATACTTTGAGCCTTTTAATGTTTTCTTTTTCAGACCAGTTATTTTTTCATGCAATTGACTCTCGGCTAAATTGAAAACAATCATATTGCTTCAGCAGTAGTTTGTTAAAAGCAAAATAGATAAAAAGTATAAAGATGGTACCCAAATAATAGCTATAACCTACCACAAAACAAAATAAAACAAAGATGACCGACCTGTCAAGCCAAAGGCGTTTAATTTCTTATTATTCAATTTCCATCAATTAATTCACTATGGATCCGAACGGAATGTTTTAATTAGGACGCCCCCTCCCTAAGGCGCAAAACGTGGATCTTTTGACCTTCGTCTAGCGACAATTCTGTCGCTAGACTAAGGTCAAATTCAATAGCTCAAATAACTTCTCTTAATTTGGCGCTGAAATGTACACTTAGCTCGGTAACTATGACAGAAATTTCGTAATTTAAAAAGACCAAAGAAGCTTATAGTGTGACCACTTTAAGTGTGCAGTTTAAGGTGGAGTTGCTTGGCAAAAAACATACATTGATATGTCAAACTTGATACATTTATTTTAGTTCTGTGTTTCCCCACCTGCACAGATAAGTTAATTGAAGTGTACAGTTTTGGCGGATCGATTTTTACACTAACGTTAAAACGCTAGTTATTATTTCTGCCTCATTTATTTCAATGTTATTTAAAAAAATCGTTACTTGTAAGTACGTTCCGTCTCAAAATTTTAGCTGGTATCTCGCTCCACCAGTTTAATTACTCAACAAGTGATTGTTTGCCGTCATGGATCGGCTGAATACCTTCCATAGTGGTCTATAACAATAGCTAGGTCCCTGGATGCTGCTTGAAATACTACAATATCCGGATTAATACTCCGACCCATGTCCCTATAGATGCCCATTAGACTAGGTTTGGAGAAATAAGTTTTTAAACTGACATGGTCACTAACACTATCAATAATACTAGTAACACGCGCCGAAAAGCGCCGAAATATCGGGAACTCAAAACAAATAATAAACATGGTAAATATCCCGTTTCTAGTGTTATTGATAGGTTTGCAGAAGACCGATGGGATCAACTTTGGCGCATAAATACGGTTGCTTTGACATTAGTCACATGACGAAAATTACGCGTCGAAATTTCTACGCGAGAAGTTCCGATCAATTTCCACACTTACACATGCTATAGTTTTTGCCAGATGTGTGACTAGCACTAAAAAAATATTACAAACGTAAGTATACAAGCCGAATTTCCGTCGCATAATTTCAACTTCTGTATCGCTCCATAAGCAATTGTTTGCTATCATAGACCGGCTGAATGCCTTCCACAGAGACGGATAGTGCTCGTTATATCCCTTAGGTCTGCTTGAAACACTACAAGAACGAGATAGATATTCCCAAGTCACCCAGATGCCTAGCTTTGCTATGCAAGAGACCGATTGAACCGTTATGTTGCCACCGCACCACTTGATTGATGTTTAATTACTCGCACGCATATACAATGCAATCCTACGTGGAATCAGGGATATCGGTTCGTCGATAAACATTAATCAATTACAAGTGTGAAGCTAATGTTACATTAAGTGCCTTTTAAACGTACTGCCGTAGAGCAAAACTTGATATATTAGGTGCCAATTTTCAATTGTCAGTAAACTTTTAGCTGAAAAATTAATAATGTGGTTTGACAGTCTCGGTGAAAGGACTACCGCTAACCATGTTTGTCCAAGGTTCAAGACGAGTAAAATGTTAGTGCCAGAGGAAACACGAAGTCAGGACTTGAGCCCGTTTGATGGAAATAGGCCGGTTCCCTATTACATAGGACGTAAGCATAACCAGCAATATATGCGGGTGTACTATAAGCACACCTCTGCAGAACCTCTCAGGTATTACAGGTGTGATGTTGTGTTATGTTATTTAGCAGCTTTCAGTTGAAAAAATTATACGTCATTCTGCCGTATTAATAAATAACTGACGTTTGGAAAATCGGCGCCGAAACAAAAGTTACGTTGACAATTTGACAGGACTGTTTGCTAGACAGGTAATTTTGATAAAATGAATGTAGGCTCACTGTGTTACTGTGTAATTATGTACACTGCCGAATAAACAACAGTGTCAATTTAATTTAAATGAAACCCGGTATATCTGTTCCTACAGGACCCCACTAGTTGAAACAAGGTGACATATTATTACTTTCCGGGTCCCAAACTGTTGATCTTTCAACAACCTTCGATCCTAGCTTTTAAATCAAAACGACTGATTTTAGAAATGTTCTGATTTTAAAATAAAAGGACTACGAAAAATATTTGCTTGGAATTTTTGCAACCGACTTCGTGCTTGGTCCGGAACTTTATTCAAATTAGATTTTTATTGAATTCTTTGGGATTTTCTCTTTTTCCTCGATACACAACATTGAATACATATAATGTTTTCAATATACCGTGTATTTCTCGATTTAAGATACAATACTCTGCTTTCTCTATCTTGCGTTCTATAAATAGACGGAAGGTTGCTTAAATTTAATTTGTCTGATAACCCAGCTGGCAAGCTAGCTTAACTTAGCTAGCGAGGAGCTCGTGGTTAAATAATAACAGCCGCAGTGGTTGATCTTTAAGGTTAAGCTGTGCTTGCCGAGGTTGGTCCGTGGATTGTTGACCATAATTACATAACGAGTTATCCGTGCCTCGGAAAGGACGTTAAACCATGTGTCTCGGCTGTCATTTGTAGATCTTTGACAGTCGTTACGAGTAGTCAGAAGCCAAAAGTCTGACATCCAGTCTTACCAAGGGGTTTCGTATTACCCAGTTACTGGATTGTGGAGATTAAAGATTAAAAAGATGCGTAAAGCGAGTAGAATTATTATTATATCCACTCCTTAGATAGGTAGTCGCTTCATGTACAATACTGGTATTCAGTTGCATCCGGTTAGACTGGAAGCCGACCCCAAGATAGTTTGGGAAAAGGCTAGGCAGATGACAATCCTAGCGTTCTACTTTAGCTAGTTAATTAACCAATATTTTATAGATGTAACATGTTAAAACGATGGCAAGTTTCAATTTTATATACGACTAGTAATAAGTTAATTATTATCCTAATCCTAATTAATAATAAAAGATTTTTATTTATTTGTTCACGTTAACGTCGCATCAGATCGTCATCATATTTGACGTGGGCTAGGACATATTATATTTGGTTAATGATACTTCGATGTTAACCCGGTTTTTCCGTTCCCATTGGTCAAGTTGCAAACTCTCTACGCGGACGAAGACGGGGGCAAAAGCTCGTTACGCTATTGACCACTTCGTTGGTCGAGTGGTCGCAAACGCCCCTATCATGGGACTTAAACATAACTGGCGAAATGTGGGTGTACTATTTAGTACGCCTCTGCATATCTCTACGGGGATGACGAGCGTGATATTATTTTATGTTATATTATGCTATAACTCCCAAAAACATCTCCTCCAGCATATTATTAATACACACACCATTCACTCACGTCATTGCCCAAATAATACAGTTCTTCGCAAACAAGGAAAAACTGGAGAATCATGACAAATGCCCAGACAAATTGTAGGAGCCGTTGAAAAAGTGAAGCCACCAAAGATTAATGAGAGCCAATAAGGAAGCCTTTGTGCGTTTGCATTTCATTAGGATAGGATCGATCGTGAGTGTTGCAATATTGTTGGTTGCTGGTTAACCGAATGATGTATGTATCTATATGATGAATGTGTACCGTGTGCAGTTAAGTGGCTGGCATGATTAATTTCGTTGCAGGATCCAAGACAGTTAAGCTGTTTCTCCGAGATTTCGCCGAACTTCATTGTCTCGGCGCTTTTCTTGTGGTCACCGCTGTTGATTCTGGCTTGCAGGATTGGCAATTTTTTTTTTTTTAGGGCTCCAGAAAATCAATCAGAAATTTATCGTCGATCTAGGATTTCATATATGCACACCACGGATTTCCTCTATACACAATTATACACTGCATTTTCACATACTTCGTGTGCTGGTTTACCGTTTCTTTGACCGTCAAATCAAAAAATTCTCAAAAGACAATGATTGTGAGTTCTGCTGGCCTACCATGACGTCTAACAGAAGTATTGTTTTACTCTTATTCCAGGAGTAAAACAAGAATGTTTCAAGATGTCATGGTAGGCCACCTGGTTCTTGAACTATGTCAGTGACCGTTCACATCAATAAATCTAAGGACAGAACATCACACTTCAATTTAATGTAGGTACTATTGCGACTGTTTAGAAGGTATTTGACTCTTGGACAAAAACTTTTAAATAATTGACAGAAACGACGCTCTACTAGGCCGATTTTTTTCTAAAACGCATTTTTTTGACCATACTGTATCTAGAGGAACCTTGAATGAACCTTGAACAAAAACAAGTAACACAACACTAATAACAAGCTTATGGTGTGACGTCATGTTTTTTCATATTTTCTCATCAAACCCTTTTAATTGAAACCCATATTATGGGGATTGGAGGTGTATTATAAATAACTAGTCCGCCATATTTGTGAGTCCGCAGTATTAGATTTAGAATAACGTCACTGATCGAATCAAGCAATGTCATCCAAACTAAACATGTTTATAAAATTTTAGCTCAATCAATTGGGGATAACTGCTTCAAAATTCAGTAGCGAGATTTGACCTAAACAATCAAAAAATGCAAGTTAAATAAAACCTTGGGAAAGTAAAATTCATGTTCCTTATTCTCTTCGACGAAAAGGACATATAAACAATTTTGATAACCAAAAGGCATAAACAGTTCGTTATTATTGAGCGGGTCCCGTAAGTGGATACCGTACCGTATCGTATCGTCTCGTATGAGAACACGTCAATATTATGTACGGGGGAAACAGAAGTGTAAGTGGTCCCGCGGGATCAGACACTTCATACGTTCAATTGCATATGAATGAGTTTCAATGGTTCGGTAAATAAACCACTTGTTTCTGTCAACAGCGAACGTGCTTTTAAATTTTGTTTAATGTGTTAAGGGCTTTTTTGTTGGTGAGTATGATTTTGTGATGTTGTGCCTCTTTCTGAAGTGACTTTGTGTCGTTCAAAATAAGTAGCATCATGGACAGATTCATCATCATCATCATCATCATCATCATCATTTCAGCCCAAAAGACGTCCACTGCTGGACATAGGCCTCCCCCAAGTGTCGCCTTATTGACATTTTGGGGGGTTTTGCCATAATCGCCACGCTTGGCAGGCGGGTTGGCGATCACAGTACGGTTGTTACAAAAGCACAGAGAACGCTGCTGCCCATTCTCTGGCAAGTCCCTTAGTCGGCTCTTACGACACCCACGGGAAGATATGGGATGGTGCTATTCTTTACGTCCGACACCATACAGAATAATGGACAGATTATAAATGCGAAAGTTTGTGAGGGTAGGTGGTTGTATGCTTGTTGCATGGATGTTTGTTACTGTTTCACGCAGAACCTACTGAACGGATTTGGATGAAATTTGGCACGCAGAGTTTATAACCTGGATTAACTAACATGGGATACTTTTAAATGGGTTGATGAAATGTACAAACACAGACGAAGCTTTATTAAGTACGTGCTGGAATTGGCTGATACAAACCAAACATCCTTGCTTGCATTTGCGTTGAGTTTTAACAAAAAATTTAAATCCAATTTATATACTTCTTGAACATATTTGGAACTAGTATTTACAGTGTACGCAGTGATGACAGATGGACTAAGGCTATCATCGAATAGCTCACCGTCTGTCCGTCTTATGACGACATGGCGGTGTCGACGGCGCGTTCGTGGTCCACGCGCGCCTGAAGGCGCTGACAGCAAATCGGAAGGTGTCCGAGAGGGCCGTTTCCTGCCAGGGCTGCAGGACTCTTCGAAAGAGATACCGTGGTCCTGGAACACAAAGGGCTAAGAAGGAACATGGATTGGTTTTAGTCAGTGCAAGTCTGACACTCCTTTCCACTCCGCACAAAGCGCGAGGAGTCATATAATGATTTCCCATCCGTAAAAAGAAGGCTATCACCGAGTGGTATCCAAGAACTGGAAAAAAGTAAGGTGGTCCGTCCGGCGGCGAGATGATATAATTGCCATCGGAGGAAAAACCTGGATAAGTCTGGCACAGGACCGTGGAGACTGGCACAAGAAAAGAGAAGCCTATACCCAGCAGTGGGGGAATTCAGACCATAGAACGAAATAACGATTTAATGTACTTACTAGATTTTGCATCTACGGTTAATTAACAGATAGACATTAACTGCGAATTCATTACCACAAAGCGAATCGCACTTCAAAACGTATTCCTATTAGCATTTTGAAACGCTATTAGGATTGCATCAATTGGCAATGATTATTCAAACTCAAAGGGAACAATTTGGCTTAACCAAACTATAATGGTTTATCCGTGGGGGTTAAAGGAATCTAAATATTACTAAGCAAAGCATCACATCTGAAGTAAATTACGTGGCGTAAAATCTTGCTTTTTACGTCGCGTAACGTTTACTATAAATAATAGATGCCTAATTTCAGTCGCGTTATTTTCGAATAGTATATTGTCTCTCGTATCGATCGACTCTTCGTTGTCTAAAGTACATTAAGCCGTTGGACCCGGCTGTCATTAGCAGATCTTTGACGGTCGTAAAAAGTAGTCAGTAACCCGAAACTCTGACAACCAGTCTTACCAAGGGGTATCATATTAACCAGTACTAACTGGGTAATGGAGGTCAGAAAGGCACTCGCTCCATATAAAATACTGATAAAATGCTGCATCCGGTTAGACTGGAAGCCAACCCCAACATAGTTGGAAAAAAAAGGCTGGGATGTATCGTCACTAGTAAGTCCAGCTAGATGAGTTGGAAACAAATGGCGTAATGTGTATAGCGAATGGGTATTAACGGTAAGTTAAAATGAATAAGAGTTTATAGTTCATTCATTGTGGTTTTTCTTAGCAGGTAGTTTCTCCGGAGTCCTAACAAAAAGTTTACAAAATGCGAATAAATACACGCATACTCAAAAGGTTACGAAACGATACCCACGCCCATATTCTGAGACTCAAACCAAATCCATTTTTGAATTTAGTTGAACTGTATTGCCATGACAACAGTCGAAAATACGCACCAAATGGTATTCCTAGAATTTCTTGGCCGCAATTAGCGGATCTTCGAATAAGGTACCTGCTCCGGCTCCCTATCTTTGTCAAACCCATAGCTGCATCTGTTTCAATCAATGCTAAAGATGTCATATCTTACTTTAATCAATGGTGAATATGTATACAACATGATTTTTTAGTCACCGTCCAAATTTAGACATTTTAATCTTTGGCGAAAACCATTGAATACGTGTTTTTTCTGTTAGCATCACTCAATACAAAAATATTGAGATATCATGGACACCGCCGCGCCGTGCGTAGGTACACGCTGGGTAACTACGCGGGCTGGCCGCCCCCTTTCCATTGAATGTTTGCGCGGCAAGTGTAGTATTTTTAACGTTTAACTTAGTGACCAGGCAGAGCAGATCATTTTTTCGAGAAAATGATTTCATATGAAAATATGAAAATTTCACATATCGTTTTTTTTTTTTAAATGGAGTTAGTGAATGATACATAATGCCTAGAAAAAATTTGGACGGTGACTAAAAAATCTTGCTGTATAATAATAGTTTTCTGGTATTTCAACTTTGACAAATGAAAAGTAGGCGTCGATATGTCAATTTATAAACAAACAGGGTGGAATGTAGGTTTGGTTAGTCCAACTTAAGTTTAGTTCTTGACTAAGAATACCAGTTTCAATGTATGAAGATTAAAATAGTTACGAATCGGCACTTTTGTGATGGTATTTTGTTTATTTCTCGAAATGGGTAGTTACCAAATGGAATGTTCTCTAAAGTGGACTGCTAAAGCTTCGTTTATATAATAGTCAATAGACTGACACCTTAACTGGCGCTTTTTTTTGGTAGATAAGATTTCCATCTATAAATATATGGGTAGGTATATCATATCATGTCACACATATATTTTTAGGTATACCTAGTTCTCAGAAATATCTGAACGGCTTTATTCCTAAACGTTGCTTAACGTTTTGAGACGTCATAAGTTCTCCTTATAAGTTACCTTAGTTATGATCAATAATCATAACATAGGTAACTTTAAACAGCGTTTATATGTAGGTACCTAAACTAATTACGTTCATGAATCCCTTTTCGGCTCCTTAAATTTTAATTTTTTACTACAACATAAAAATCGAGAAATGGGTACTTACCGAGGCAGTAGCTATCTATCTAAAAACTTGTGATAGCTCTAAAGAAGTCAAAAGAAACTTAGAAACCTATATCTATATACCATTTAAGTAGACAAAAGAGGCTATCATTAAACTTTCATTGCCATTTGGCCGCTGTACGATTTTCTAGCAAATAAATCAAGCACAAAAGAAAAGTTTTTTCGTAAGGAAAACTTTTCCCTTTATAATGTTTCGTCGGTTCACTTGTTGGATTGTTTGTGGAGAAGTGAATACCTTCTTGTATCTACCTATATTTCGTGTAGAAAAGGCAAGTCGTACATACATATCTGTTCGTATCTGTCTGTTTCTATGCAGATATTGTTTTAGTAAGGGCTACCTCTTTTTCCTACACTACACCACCACGGCGGAGTATATCGCAGAGTACGTGCGCCACAAGACCAAGTACATGGCGAGAGTGCAGCTGCTTGAGTCGCGCCGCAAAGTCAACATTAAGGCGTTCGTGGTGCGTATACCAACGTGTTACCAACACCTCGTCTTGTAAGAGGAATTTTGCCCGCTGGGAGTGGTGTTCCGTCGCTTCCACGGGCAAGTGCGACATGAACGCACCGTGACATGCACAAGTGAAGTGTTTCCAACAGATGGATTAAGGTTCTATTTACTTTCACAATTGTATCTAGGGGCCAAAGTTGCCTCAGTATAAATGAATGTTATGTTATGTTTCCAGTGTTCGTAGGGGCATTGAATCACCCAGTATTGGTTGTCAGAAAAAGGCAGTTACTCCATATAAAATACTGGTATTCAGCCGCATCCGGTTATACTGGAAAGCGACCCAAACGTATTTGGAAAATGGCTAGGCAGATGAGGACAAGCTATGTAAAATAGTACTCACAACTGATGCGAAAGAGTGTTTAAGAACCAAGCAGTGTTCTCTTCATCATTCATCATCATTTCAGCCCAAAAGACGTCCACTGCTGGAAAATAGGCCTGCCCCAAGTGTCGCCATATTTACATTTTGGGGGGTTTTGCCATAATCGCCACACTTGGCAGGGGGGTTGGCGATCGCAGTACGGTTGTTACAAAAGCACAGAGAACGCTGCTGCCCATTCTCTGGCAAGTCCCTTAGTCGCCTCTTACGACACCCACGGGAAGATAAGGGATGGTGCTATTCTTTACGTCCGACACCATACAGAGTCTCTTACCCCCGAGTAAAAAGGTCTGAGTTTTTGTACGAGTATGTAGTTGTAGGTATGTGCCTACCCAATTAATTAATTTGAGTATGAAGGCTTCTTCGAAGCCTTAAAATACTGGGTGTATGTAAAAGGATGAAAACGTAATTGTGTTTTGTGATGTTGATACGTAGAGACCGTTAATTATTGAATCATAAACAATAACACATATCTACCTAAAAGCATAATACCTGAGATACACGAGGTTACTTTTCAAGTCAAGATAGCGTTAACAGAACTAGCTTCATTTCTAGGCTAGTAAGCTAGTGTAAAAGGAAGTAGGCTAGCATCTCAAGCTAGGATAGTTTAATAGGATGGGATTCTCTTTTTTGAGCCAGTAGCACTCCCCATCATTGATTTTACTATCATGGCTTGTGTACTAGCTTTATGTATGTACTTACCTCCACAAACCGATCACAATCTCAACACGATTCTGAACATATAATAAATTCACAGGCTTCCTCCTTCGTACTTTCTCCCGGCTGGGATAACATAACTTTTTTTTTAAACTGCCCATGTGTTAGTCGTACCCATAATTTCGCTTAATGCTAACTTGTGCTCTAAGCAAGTGAAATTTTCACCGGCTCTGAAGCAAGCCTTAATAACCCCTGTTATTACACAAGGGTAGGGACAGATATGATATTAACAACTACAGAGCTATCTCAGTCTTGCCTGCAATATCTAATAGCCAAAAAGTCTGACATCCAGTCTTACTAAGGGGTATCGTATTATCCAGTTACTGGGTTGTGGAGGTCAAATAGGCAGTCTCTTCGTGTAAAATACTGGTACTCAGCTGCATCCGGTTAGACTGGACGCTGACCCCAAGATAGTTTGGGAAAAGGCTAGGCAGATGATGATGTACAGCAAACCGTTACGGTTCAGACTCCTGACCAATGACTTATTCTCCCTTAGCGGTATTCTCACGGTCAGAAAATTGTACACACGCTATCTTAAAAATACACAAATTCCTGCCATATGACCCTCACTGTCAGGAAAGAAGAAGAAAATACCGTGTTGCACCAGTAGAATTCGTCAAAACTAGCTATGCAAAATGACAATTCAATACAAATTCAGCTGCCCTCTATAACAAAATAAATAAAATAACTAACATCAATCCCATGACTACATTTGTAATTGAAAAGGGGGGCATCCTAGCACAGGTATATATTTTACTTAAAAGGAGGTCCCTATGTAAGATTTACTGCAAAAGTTGTACAAGTTTCTGCAAACAACCTTTTTTTTTATCTGGACTGCGAAGCTAATAAAAGTTTTCTGAGTGCGATGAGGATAGTTGTGTGCATAAGAGGTCACAGTAACTCGGTTACTAGCACTATGTAGCTATCCTAGCTTGAAAAACTAGCCGCATGCAACCTAGGCATAAGTCATACATAATAGCTACTCACAATTTTTTTTAGGAGGGGAAATCATCAAATGACTTCTCCCGCTCTGGGCGGAGCGGAAGGGAGTGTCAGACTTGACTGACTAAAACCCATCCATGTTCCTTCTTAGCCCTTTGTGTTCCAAGGCCACGGTATCTCTTTCGAACAACCCGCAGCCCTGGCAGGCATCGGCCCTCTCGGAACCCTTCCGATTTGCTGACATCTCCTTGAGGCGCGCGTGGAACACAAACGCGCCGTCGGCACGGCCTGTCGTCATTAGACGGATGGACGGTGAGCTAGTCAAAATGCACCCTTAAAGATAGAATAACGAAAAGCTAGCCTGATTACTACAATTAATTCTTCTCTTATTTATCTCAACGGCTCAACCCACTAGTTACAAAGCAATTTTCGCTGTTTAATTAAAGCCCTCATACATAATACTTCATTAAGACAGCTAGGCTTTAATAGAATGTGTTAAATACCAACTAGCAAGCAAACTAAACATATTTGACGCGTACAGACTGAAGTACAAAGGGCTTTCAACTAATAGAGTTTTCAGAGATAAAGAATAATTACATTGTAATTGTGATTCTACGTTTTAGGCAGCGGAGTCCTGTTACATGTAGTATATACAAAGACATAATGAAGTATCTGTTTGTCATTTCAAATTAACAGTTTTTTATTAAATACATATGGTGTATCCGGTTAATTTCACAAAAAAAACTTTAGTCTTTATTAGGGTTCCGTACCCGAAGGGTCAAACGGGACCCTATTACTGAGACTTCGCTGTCCGTCTGTCCGTTCGTCCGTCCGTCCGTCCGTCCGTCTGTCACCAGACTGTATCTCATGAACCGTGATAGTTAGCCAGTTGAAATTTCTACAGATTATGTATTTCTGTTGCCACTATAACAAGAACTATAATACTAAAAGCATAATAAAATTAATATTGAAGGGGGCTCCCAAACAAAAAAGGGATTTTATGCTCGTTTTTATAAATAACGGTACGGAACCTTTCGTATATATCGAGTCCGACTCGGCTTATTTATTCTTTGTGGTTCTCTGTTCCGGCTAAACTCCCTAACGGCTGGATAAATTTTGACGGGATTCGAAACATTTTTAGAGTAATTTCACGCGAACGAAGGTTACACGAAGGTTACGGTTACAGGTAGTTAGAAATTTTAAAAAAATACAGCCTTCCTCAGAAATTTGTGGTCCTAAAAACAAACCATAGCTATATTAGCCCCATGGAGAAAGTTTCGTTTGATGGTCTGTACCATACCATTAAAACACATTTTTTTATACACGCTGTATTAATATTCGGTTTTTGTTTTAAATCTCAGTATAATTTCAGTGACCATTAGTTGCTAGAACATTAACGAGCAATGTGTTTAATGAGACTTCACCCTAACACAGAGAATACACTAATTGAAATGTACGTAATTGGTAAATTACCTTGAACTATGTGCCTACCCACACCGCTGCTAAACGTTACCGCAGTGATAAATGAGAGCGTAACTTCACTTTTAAATGCTTTGCAATACAAAATAAACTACGCTTTTTGACAATTCTTCTTTTTTCGCTACTTTTTGTTTACTTAAGAAGCTATGACATACATAACGAACACTATGTCCCATGTCACAGGTGAAAACCTAGTTTGGGAGCCAGGGGACCCATCTATGGGACATAATGTCTGTATGTTGTTTCTTAAGATGTCTGTAACAATGTTTGTCACTGCATTGTTTTTTATATGTTTATAAAAACAAAGTATGTTAGATTAAACGAGGGATACACTAACAAGAATTGTAAGTACTTATCCACACCTAATAATCGACTCGATCAAAATGAGAAATCAGTTCTTTCGGCGCAAATTTTCTCTTTTACATTTCATAGTTGGTTGTTAAACACTTTTCGTTTTAATGGAAATTAATCTTCATAAAGTGTCCCAAAGTAAAGTGTCCTCATTAAACCCATCCCATCTCATAGAAAAGCTGAAACTTTCACTTTCAGAAAAACGATTATTGAAACTGACAAAGTTGACTAGTTATAAGAGTAGAGGGAGACCAAAGGAACGATGGATGGACTGTATGAAGGATGATATGGCAAGAAAACACGTGTCTGATTAGATGACCAGTAGGTAATAGAAAAGTATGGAAGAAGAAGATAAGGGCAAGCGAAAAATAATGATAATGAAAGTTGAAGATCAAAAATGAACATTTGAGGAAAATTACAATTCTAAACCGATTACGATTCTAAAAATAACAAAGCAAACGTACTCGTACAAAAAATACGAATACGTAAGAAATTATGTTACTCGTATGTAACAAAACTGAACGGAAAATAAAAGAGAAACAAGTAATTCGTCAGCCGTATGTCAGCGATAGAATCGTAAAAGTAGATCGGGTGAAAAGCGGCATGTTACTTGTGTTGAACGAACCAGTAATCTGTACACTGCCATGTGAACTAGTATCGTATTATGATTGCAGTCGCTTTATAAGTCCCCCGACTTCGATGAAAATGTTGGTATTTTGTTTTAAATTTTCGCGGTATAATTGAACATTAAATAACCTATTCAGTACCTCCCTTGTTTCTATTCAACTTGTCATTAATTTTTCAGTTCACTTTTGACATGGAATGTTTGCTATTTTTTTTACTATTCGTATTTTTTTGTTCCTTCATGATCAAATCAAATCATTTAAGGCATCCATAATGTACATTTAACAGGTGGTCAAATAAAAAATAATAGACACAATTATGGACCCTGTCGGGCACAACAAGTTTTAAATAAGTAAAGAGAGGAAGAGTGCTTCTCTAATTTTACTTGTAATAATTAAATTAAAATTTCGAATTATTTTATATCCTATTTATTATTTTATATTTCCGTTTACATATTATATCTTATTAGTTCCATCTATGATAACAAAACCCATCTTTGAAGTATCACTAATTAGTTTAATTGGACCTTTTAGACTAATCTCGTATCTACTCTTTACCCGTTTCCATTTGAAAACTGAAATCCCCGTCATACCCAAATTGCGCTGTGAACTAGATTCATCGGGCACTCTGAACACCGCAACAGCTCTCGACCGACGCAGCCGTGGGCACGAGGATACTCAACTTTAACTCAAAGTAGGTCGGAATCATTCGGTCTTTCACGATGGACGGTATGTTGCCAATTATTGGAATGGACGTCACTTTATGTATTGGGCAGATGATGTATGGCTGTGATTATGATGATGCGCTTGGTTATAGTCAATTATTAACCAGATTAACTATTGACAAGCTTGATTCAAATCATATAAAATAGGAAAATGTTTTGCAAATTGACTAAAATCTTAAATTATGCGTATATTCGAATCACAACTTCTTTGGCAGTTGTATGAAAAGGCTATTACACCGAAAATGTACGTGAGGAGACTATTTGATGAACAATAAAATTTCATGACTGTTCCTAAACAAACTTTTTTTTTAAAGTTGCACGCTTCGTTCTAAATAAGAATCGAATACTTTAGCGAACGGTACGAAAAACAAACAATAGAATGAATTTTGAATACCGTCCAAATAGCGAATACTAAGGTAAACAAGAACAGCCTAAAAAGCATAAATACACGAATGTAAATCGCTGCATCCAGCTTACAAAAGCAGCAACGAAAAAAAATCAGCTCGCCACATAAATGGCCAGCAAAAACTCCTGCGGTTAGGCTTGGGGAAAAAAAAAGAAAATGCCCAAATGTCGTCCGGCTTAAACACAGTTTGCCACTCACCGTCAACATTTCAACTAGCCACAGTAGCCACTAGCCACTCCAACATAACATTATGCATCAACATGAACGGGACACAGATGGCTAGTCACTTTTATGTGCACTCCGTCGGGCGCTTGGACTTTTATTGGAGGCACACCGACTTCTCGATGTAATTTATTGCTTCTTCAGTGAAGTGTATATCGAGATACTGTTATAAAATATTTGATCTACATTTTATTTTTCAGTTCCGCGCTGGGGATCGTTAAAACTAAAACGTCCTTTACATCGATGTATGGACAGGGGAATTAATTGTTAAACAAATAGACTACATACTTAGATAGTCCGTTTATTCAAACCACTAATAACATTTTTGACAGAACTTGTTTGAAAAGGCTGGGACACGGCTGATAACCACTTTAAATGTGCAGTTCAAAGTGGCGCTGCTTGTCAAACAAAAATGCATTGATCTGTGAAACTTGGTACATTTATTTCAATTCTAAGTTTTGCCTCCTACACAGATAAGTAGGTTGAAGTGATCGACCTACAATAGCAGAAGTACAAGAGCAGCATATAATGCAACCAAGGATATTAATCTTAGGTGATCAACTAGTACGGGGATTTGCTTTCGAAATAGCAAAACAGAGAAATAATAATATATGGAACAATATTTACTCCGTATCGGGAACATCAAAACCATATGCAACGAGCTCACAGGTCTTAAGCAACATCGACGAGACAATACAAAAGATGAGAAATGACGACATTATTGTATTAGGTATTGGAAGTAATGACAGAAACCCATATTTATATTTATCAGAGATATGTTCATTACTCCAAAAATTGAAAAATAACAAAGTGTTTATTATAAATGTCCTAAATAATCACTACTTAAATACTGACTTTTTAAATTACAACATTAAACTGTTTGTGAAAAATTACCCAAACTGCAAATTTATTGACACATCTGATGTTGTGGTCAGCACCGATAACTATAATTTTGTTTCCAAGAGCTTTATGTGTTCTAAGTTAAATATAGAAATTGACAATATTACCATTCAAAAATTAGTAGCTACACAACTTAAGTTAAGAAATGCCAACAAAGAAAAGCAATGTAAAAATAACACCAATGTCCAAACAAAAACTACTGTATGCACAAAAGGAACTATCCCATATTATTTTAAAAAACAATATAAAACCTCTAATCAAGTCCCTAAGCCTATACATAACCGTGAAAACACTAGTCAAACGGTGTTTTTTCGAGGTTAAACGTAAGTGCTCCCTTCTGCATCAAAATATAGCTGGTATATTAAATAAAAAAGACCTTCTGGAAACAGCAATAATTGAATTGGAAAAAACTGATATGAGTATTGACATTATATGTATAAGTGAAACTTTTATACGAAAAGGCGCAGAAGCCAACCTCACTCTACGAAATTATAAACTCGTTTCGGCCTATTCCCGGCCGCATCAGCGTAGAGGTGGAACTTGCATATTGGTCAAAAGAGATCTTGAATGCAAACCGATACATAATTTAATTGAGCCTAAATTATACTATTTTGAATTCTGCGGTATTGAAATAACTACCCTAAAGCTTTATATAATATGTATTTACCGTACACCTAATTCAAATATTTTATTGTTCTTAGAAAACTTAAACATTCTCTTAAGAATCCTATTAAAGAGAAACAATAAAACCGTTATATTATGTGGAGACTGGAATTTAGACGTTATAAAAGCGGACAAGCATTTTAAAGAATTAGAGTCTATTCTAAAAAATTTTAATATAACAAATCATATTACCAAGCCAACAAGAAATCTCTCCTGTATCGACTTGATTGCGAGCAATATACCAAATGCTGAACCCCAAATACACTATCTTGCATTATCTGACCACGAAACTGGACAAACTATATCTTTTGATGCAAAGGTAGACACAACAAATTTGAAAAAATCATTTTGGTTCGAAAAAAGACGCGACTTAAGTCAGGATAATATCCAAAAATTTGTAAACTGCCTCTCATCATTGTCCTTTTCAGAAATATATGAAATGGAAGATGCTGACACAGCATTTAATTACTTTCATGACATTTTATCTTTATTTTATAATCTGTGCTTCCCTATAAGAAAGGTAAAAATAACTAATAAGCCCTTAAAACATAAATGGATGACTAAGGGTATAAAAAAATGTTGTATAAACAAGCGCCGCCTATACCTAAAATATCGTTTATCAACAGCAAATAAAAACCAACATAAAAACGCCTACAGCAAATATACTTCAGCCCTTAAACGTTGTATGTTGCAAGCCCAAAAGGTAGAAAATACACGCTATTTGTCCCAATCCAGTAACAGATGTAAAGCTGCCTGGAAAATAATCAAAAGTAACAATAGTGATACAAAAAATGCACAAGACATAAACGAAATTAAATTGGACCAACAAACTTACACACAACCAGAAACAATAGCTGACATTTTTAATAATTTTTTTATTGACATGACGAATAAAACCATTGACCCATGCCTGGACTACACGCCACCGATAGCTCACGTTGAAAACACAATTTATTTGACCCCAACCAATGAGAGTACGGTATACAAAATAATTAATACTTTAAAATCTACCAACTCTGCAGGCTATGATGACATAAACACCAAAATTCTCAAATTATGCTCAACATTTTTATCATCGCATATTAGCCATTTGATAAACCTATCATTTGTTCAAGGCTTATTCCCCTCGCGTTTAAAGCTCTCTATTGTTAAACCAATCCACAAGAAAGGTGACACCAATGACATGAACAACTATCGGCCCATAACGCTCATACCGATACTTTCAAAGGTGTTTGAGAAAGTTATGCATGAAAAACTTAACAGCTTCTTGTCAAAGTATGAAATCCTAAATGAAGAACAATTTGGTTTTAGGAAAAACAAATCTACCACATTGGCTTGTTTTGCTTTATTAAAATTAATAACCAAAAGTCTTAATGATAAAATACCAATTACGTCTGTCTTCTTAGATATGTCCAAGGCTTTCGATTTCGTGAACCATAAATTGCTTCTTCTCAAATTAGATCGATACGGCATTAGAGGAAACGCGTTGAAATGGCTCGAAAGCTACCTCACCCATCGACAACAATGTGTTAAGATCTCGAGACACACAGGGCACCATAAAATCGTTTCCAGATCTCCCTACCGGGAAAATAATTGTGGGGTTCCCCAAGGAACCATACTAGGACCACCCTTGTTTTTGCTGTATATTAATGACTTAGCTAGCGTAACCACCCATAACTGTATTCTATATGCTGACGACACGACCCTCAGCATACAAAACGACAATTATGACGTAGGTGAATACCAGACCGAAATAAACAGGACACTAAATAAAATTATCACATGGCTCAAACAAAATAATCTCCACATAAATATTAGCAAAACCAAAATGATACAGTTTCAGACATACAACAGTAAGCGTCCACAGTTAAAGATACAATATGATAATGACACAATTGAAGAGGTTGAGAGTACAAAGTTCCTAGGAATAACTATAGACAAACACTGTAACTGGAAAACTCATATTGACGAACTTTGCACAAAGGTAGATAGATTCGTATTCGTTCTCTATAGATTAACACGTGTGGCTAGTGTTGATGCGGCTCTATGTGCATACCATGGCTATGTGTCATCAATTTTGCGTTATGGCATTATAATATGGGGTAATTCTGTAGAACTTAACAGAGTGTTTCGAGCTCAAAAAAAGTGCATTCGCTCAATATGTGGAGCGCACCCTCTGGACAGCTGTATCCCATTATTCAAAAAATTAAAAATATTACCACTCCCAGCACTATATATTTTTGAAATTTGTATTTTTGTGTACCAAAATAAGCATGAATTTAAACTGCATAATGACCTTGTATCCAGACCTAGCCGCAAAGTTCACATGCTTCGTGTACCTAGACGAAATAATAAACTGTTTTCTGATAATGTATTTTGTATGGCGACCAAAATCTATAATAAACTACCAGATTGTTTTAAAACTCTTAACTTTAGGACATTCAAATGTAAATTATTCGATTATCTCTTAAATAAATGCTATTACTCGTCTAATGATTTTATGAATGAAAAGTTGACCTAAATATTATGAAATAATTACATTCTCTCTCATTCTCTTTGACATTTTTAATATAATCTTTTTGACATTTGATTCCTAATATTTGACCAATTTTTTATTTAATTTGAATGATATCCTAATTTATTTGAAAATGTATTTGTACGCCGGAAACGGCAGAATATTATGAACTCTTATAACCATGTAACAACTGTATAACAATATTCTGACAAATAAATGTATTATTATTATTATTATTATTATTAATATCATTGAAATTAATGTAGGTTTTCAATTTGATAAATATTTATATTATTTATTGCAAATCTAAGACATATTGTTATAACAAACAAATAAAACTAAATATTAAAATATAAACTAACTAACTAAATATAAACTAACTTAAAAACAACAGTACATTTAGGCGTCAAGATACTCCTCCCCAACGCTATCATCCGGAACCGTGCCCAGAAGACTAATGGTACTAACAGTAATTTTTTGTTGATTCTTGCTACTTTTAAATTATAATCGTAGCATTCCTATTCGTGTCGTGAACCCTTTCCTACGTTTTCAACTTTATTTCATAACACAAATAATTACATCCATATGTTACCCCAATTTTCCCATTAAAATTGAAACTCTACTTATTTATGATCCACATTTACGCTTCAAAAACAACCCCAACTTTTCATTCAAATGTTATAAGTCTGAAAGGGTTGAAGGGTTTTCGAAATTACTTTCAGTGGGCTCAGGTCGGAAATTAAGCCATATTTCACAGTGAATCTAGGCTATTCATAATATGTGGATACTAGAACAGATTATTTAACCTGTGTACAGCTTGTGAACATTGAGGTAAACAAGACATGACGTGACTTACTACAAGCTTAGCACAAACACGTGGAGTAAACGTAACGAAAATACAAACAAATTTTAAATATTTAAAGGCTCTTACCCGCTGCATCGGAATTACTTTTGATATGTGGCACCAGATTTAATTAGATTAAGCATACAGACGTCGGCGATCCGTCAACGTCTTGTTACGCGCCACCTTCCTTGACAACTGCCCAAGTCAATATGGCTACCCGCAACGACTTGACGTTCCGCCAGAGAGTATTGTAGACCGCTTCTCTCTCGTCTGTGGTAACAGTTTAGTTTGCAACGTGAATCATATGAAGCCTTTTTGCAAAGGCGCCGTCACGGCCAGACTGACATACGACCGTCCTCGGGCGTTATTGTATTCCTGGAACAAACAATGTCTAATCACCAAGACATCCGCTCTTCCATCCTGACAAACTATGACAAACATTACTCTCATCGTAACTGTAACTGTTTCAGAACAAAAGAAAGCGTGTATTCTTTCGATCACTCACGGACTAGACGGACCGGACGACACCTTTCTCCTACACCGAAAGCGTGTGTCCTTTCGACCACTCATGGACCGGACGACACCTTTCTCCTACAACGAAAGCGTGTGTCCTTTCGACCACTCATGGACCGGACGACACCTTTCTCCTACAACGAAAGCGTGTGTCCTTTCGACCACTCATGGACCGGACGACACCTCTCTCCTACAACGAAAGCGTGTGTCCTTTCGACCACTCATGGACCGGACGACACCTTTCTCCTACAACGAAAGCGTGTGTCCTTTCGACCACTCATGGACCGGACGACACCTTTCTCTAAGCAGTTAACACCTGGACCGGACGGGTGTGTCCTTTCAACCAGCCGCAATCAGCTGCATGGCCCGGACGACACTGTCCTTTCGACCAGTGAACACTTAAGGTTGGACCGGATGAATGTGTCCCCTCAACCAGCCGCTATCAGCTGCATGGCCCGGACGACATTATCCTTTCGACCATACCAACGTTTGGACCGGACAACTGCGTCCCTTCGACCATACCAGTGTACGGACCGGACAACAGCGTCCCTTCGACCAACGTCACCACAAAAACATCATAAACCGGGCACTTGCGTCCCTTAGATCATCGTAAAGCATGAACCGGACAACAGTGATATTTCGACTAAACACACTTTCTTTTCGACTGAAACATGTGGACTTTTACAAATTACGCCAGCATCTAATAATTCCTGAACTTATTGGCCGACAACCTATTTTATCAAAATATCGCCTATTTTAATGGTACGATCTCCATCGTGCATTTTAAATCATAACCTCCGATGCCAGTAAGGTTTACTGATTATGATGTCACCCAATTAAACAAGCCATGTTTAAGCAATGAGTCAGATGACCTACTTATCGAAAAAAGAAAAGAAACGGTCTCACCCGATGTTGTTGTGAGGGTACCCTCTTGATGATTTGTGCTCGCAGGTTTGAACGCTTTCTTTGTTGCTTGAAAAAATCATTGGTTCTGTTCCTCACTCGGCTTTACTTTCGTGGAGGGCGCGATTCTTTATCCCACTTATGATAAAGGCTCTTACCCGCTGCATCGGAATTACTTTTGATATGTGGCACCAGATTTAATTAGATTAAGCATACAGACGTCGGCGATCCGTCAACGTCTTGTTACGCGCCACCTTCCTTGACAACTGCCCAAGTCAATATGGCTACCCGCAACGACTTGACGTTCCGCCAGAGAGTATTGTAGACCGCTTCTCTCTCGTCTGTGGTAACAGTTTAGTTTGCAACGTGAATCATATGAAGCCTTTTTGCAAAGGCGCCGTCATATTTAATATTTTTTGTTTCGTTAATTATGTTCACTTATATATTATTTGAAGTTACTCTCCTGTAGCTTAGGTGCGGTTACAAACATTTAAACTGACATGCACAAACAGCAAGATATTATTTATATATCTTATTCTGTCTACATATACTATCTATAGGTGATACTTTTTGTACTAGTCAACCTACCAACCAAACTGCTGCAGAATAGTTGTATTTTTGATTCAAAAATCGTTACAATTAAAAATACAACAACTGGATATTTACAGCAAAGAAAATTAACACTCTTAAAAAACGATTAGATTTCATTTCTAACGTAGTACAAAACAGTACCATGGGCCTTTTATTATGTTTTCTTTAAAAATTACTACTCAATAAGTCATAGTTTTTTTATATAAGTTTATGTGATTTATTCTTCGTTTGGCCCAAACATTATGCTTCCTTCGTCCCGTTATATAATTTAAATTGTTTTATTCCTGCTTCGTCCTATTTTATATTCCTACGCCCATATTTTTTTTGTATAATATGCCACCAATATTTTTTTATACGATTGGCAAAAATGGTTACGTATTATTAAATATTTAACATGAAAGAACTATTTAAAAAGCAAGTCAAGGAACGACCACATTTAGCAAGTTAATACATTTCCTAAGTACAAACAAAGTAGATACCTAAGTACATTGTCTCATATTAGTTACAAGACCGCTTTCAAATTGTTAAGAAGATTATGTAGACATATTGTATTCACAACTCTGCAGTATATTCTGTTATTCAATTAACAATGGGTTGTTCTATCTCGGTCCAGCGTCCAAACTTTGGAGACGGTTTTGTACCGTAACACTATCAATTGTGAACATTATCAAGCATGTATAAGTTGACGTCGTTATAGTTTTTCGACCCTGCCAGCTCTTCACATGGCGCTGTCTTGCACGTTTTATTTTAGTAAAAGTTGAGATCAGACCACAAATGACCCAGGCCATACGGTTAAAAACATGCAGTGAATGCAGTACAAACTGCCATGACTTCATCTCGAATATACTTACAATAATATGTTAAAAAAAACTCTGTCCGATCTGGAAGGCGCATATAGGTATACCAATGACATTACAAAATATATTATGAAACATAAAATAATCATGAAAGTAAAAACAAATGAATTTGTAACTCATGATTTTTCAATAATCCCAAATTACCAATATATTTCTAAATTCTAACAGACTTTTAAAACATGACAACACAATCTTCACTCAAAAAAAAAATTGACTATCGAACATACTTATGCCGATAAGTATGTTCGATAGTCAATTGTTTTTTTATGACGTGACTTCCCGAAAAGAGACCGGTGTGTAGCCGTCCCCGCCCTTGAGTAGCCATGTAAGTTTCCTCATTTTAGTGAATTTTATTCAATTTTATCAAGGTATTTTCTTAATGTAAAAAGGATTTCATTAATAGAATTTAGATTCTAATACTACCCTCACGGATCAAACAGGGTTTTTTTAACATATTTTATAATCAACGCCGTGCGAGCCCCGGCCTATAGTTTGACGTTATTTGCGCGTCATAAAGCTATGTCCATTTGTCTATGTGTTTACATAGTTTCAACCTTAATGACGTTTCAATTTACCAGCAATAATTAACGTCAATTACGAGATCGACTGTATGTAATCAATGTGTAATGTTGCAGTCCGGTTTAGTTTACAATCCCGAAACAAAGCAAACTGACGCTCACTTTACTAAACTCGTTGTGTTAAAGCTAATGTCATTCAATAAACGGCGCTTATCGGTTATCTATTCAGTTTCTGAAAACCTGAATTGTAATGATAGATCTTCTCAATTCAAGTAAATATGTTCTATCAGTTCACCACTGCTCTGAAAACGATGAAGAAAAACATCGTGATGTAACCGGCATTTTGCAGAACCAAAAAAATCTAAGACATATGATATTTACCCACCCGCACTGGGCCCGCGTGGTGGACTCTTTTCTCACACGAGAGTAGGCCCGTGTCCCAGTAATGGGAACAGTATAGGCAGATTATGTCATGTTCATCATCTGCCTAGTCTTTTCCCAACTCTGTTCGGGTCGGATTCCAGTCTAACCAGATGCAGCTGAATACCAATATTTTACAAAAAACGACTGCCTATCTGACCTCCACAACCCAGTTGGTACTGGGTAATACGATACCCCTTGAAAATACTGGTTGACAGACATTCCGGCCATGACTACCTGTAACGACTGTCAAAGATCTACAAATGACAGCGGTACGGAGTGCGGAGCATGGAAGAAACTCAGATGGGTATACCTATCCATGGACCAACCTAGGTAAGCGTGGCTTAACCTAAAAATCGACCCGAACGGCTGTTGTTATTTTACTACGAGTTCCTCTTTGATTATGTTATGTTATAAGTTATAACAGTTATATAATAATAGACCGACGGTTTACCTAAAACAGTATTCGGTCCGTATGTAAATTATTATTAAACAATTGAGTACAAATAGTTATAGTGAACTATTTGATCCAATTTGCGACTACCTTCGCAAGTTTAATTCCTACAAACTATCAATATTGGGACTCAAACACAACATTATTAAATTATGCAAAACAAACTTTCCTTCCTACTTCAATAAATATTTACTATTTTGTTGCCATGTTTTAACTTCCGTGTATCTGATTCATCACTATCCATCTGAACTCTATTTTATACAAGGTGTTGTTTTGCAACCTCGTCAAATTCTAGGAGGTAACTATGCTAATGATTCTCGACCCGAATCAATAATAAAATGAGTAGGTAATTTTCTTTTTTTCATTTATTTACTGAAATCGGTAACTGTGAACCACCCGTGTTTTAAACACGGGCCGTCTGATCCCCGCCTTATAACGTCGCTTACACACAAACAAAAAACCTCAAACGTTTTTTCGATAATTTCATAATCCCTAAACCACGTTAAGGGGGTTATTCTGAAATATTGACAAATTTAAACAACAAAAAAACGCAGTTTTTTGTAATAATTTACTAGGTACCGTAATTTATATTGATTATTCATGTCTTTTGTGACAACATCCTGAATTTTGACGAGGATGCAAAACAACACCTTGTATATGTATGTAGGTATTATTTAGGTCTTGGTAAATAGACAAAGTAAGTAATACCTGAGGATCAAAACGGGACCGACCTAAATCCATACAATCGGATAAGGAGTACTAAGGCAAGAGGAGTACACATAAACGAAAAAGATTTAGATATCAAGTTGTGTGTTATAGTAAGGACCAATTTTAGTATCAGTAAACCTATTTTAAATACCAATGAAACACGTGTTAACTCGGACCTCGTCATGGCTCGAAATATATCCGAAACAGTTTTAAGTAGAATGGTACGATCAGCAACGAAAGTCGCTATACCTACATATCCAAAATTAAAAGACGTCTTAGTTTTAGAACGATCCATATTAACATACTGGAGTAAAAGACATAACAATATTTTAATGAATAGTTACACAAATTCGCAGAACAATATTACATCAGACCACACTGATTAGCACAAAACTTGGTATAATATTGATAAGTGTTACCCGACTTCTGATGCCAATTGTACCTAGAGAATTACTCGTACTTGCCTTTGCAGTTTAAAGAAAATAAAACAAAAATAAATATAGAATCCGCTTGCAATATGCAAAAAAAAAACATCACGTTGTTTGGCTAAAGAACCGACCACATCATAACAGAGCGGAAGATAAATAAAAAAAACTTCGATAATCCGCAAGTCAAAACAAAGTCAAGGCAAACTGTCAATGCTAAACTGTATAACACTTATCCACGCCATCCATTGTTTATTTTGTGGCCTTTATCGAATTAGGGGGAAGTTTGCGAGAAATTACATTAACAGCGAAGAGGACGGGCGACGAGCGTTTTAACTTAATGGCCATCCCTCGGACTCCCTTGTCGTCACTTACCCACGACTCGCCGGTCAATAAAAGAAAATGTAGACCACTCGGCACTCGCCAAATCTGCTCAACCAACTCGCACTTCCAAACCCCACACATGTAGTATGAACCAACGCCAGATACACTTTTTTATCCTTTTGGATCGGAAATCCTTTGAATTATGTATAGTCGAGACAGTATCAATATTTTCCATTTAAAAAGTCTTTCGGAAACAACACTAAAAGTATTTCTTTATTCCATTTTTCTGGATACAAAAGTTGGGTGCATAAGTAGAGATGTGAGTTGGCTGTTATGGTTATGTCTTAAATAAGGCAGCACTGAATAGGAGAAGTTTCTAAATGATACACAAAAATAAAAGCTTAGTAGCACTCTGTTTACGGAAGAGGAGATTAAAAACATACGGACCTTGATACTTTTGAAACTGAACTGGGTATTATTTTAAGAAAAGAACTTGCATTTTAAACGTTCTTTGAAAAGTTTAGAAATGAAAAGAATTTTATCTCACTGTTAGACTTTAAAAATATATTCAAGGCGCCTTTATCTACTTTATTATTGAATGAAAACCAACTTTTACATCAATTAAGTCCTTAATACATACTTACATTTCGTCACACAAGATTTAACTCGAACACACAAGAGATTAACAAAACACAATACTATTAGGTCTCTCAAATGACTGCTTCGGTAATTAAACAAAACGGTAGCTCAAAGCCAAATGAATAATCAGAAGTGTTCCCACATCAATGGGTTTTAACACCTTAATCTGAAGCGAACATCACGAAATGACGGCACAATGAGTGAAAGGACGGATTCTATTTGATAATCGGGAATGGGTGTCTAAATAGTTTTGCACGATAGGCTTGTAATGCGACGGGATTTATTGAGTCTAATTTAAATATGTATTTAAATTAAAAGGCATATTTTTGACGTCACAGCGTCTAATAAATCGATGAACGCCGGCTGCACGCACGAAAAAGGATGACTCATTGTACGTTACTATAAGATCGTGCGTTACGCTCCTCGTAACGTTACGATGGGAGCAAGAACGCTGCACGAGCGAACGAAAGGCACAATCGGCTTGATGTTCGGCTTGCGCCACATCTATCTCTCTTCCACTCGATTGGCCTATGCGTCCGAGGAGAAGAAAACGGCGGCAGCACACAACTTACATCTACACGTGAACTGTTTCGTCGACTGTTTACAAAGTGAAATGAAAAGTTAATGTGGTTTTAATTGTTTATTACAGCAACCAAATTAAAAGTAAAATCAATTAAATTGTAGATTTCATTTCACTCCTTCTTTGTATCCATACAAAATAGTGATAATTCAATTAAAAGCATTCAATTTTATTCATAAAAGTATGCCAAAATTTCATCACTGTCAGACAACCAATTTTTTTTTCAATTAATGATAAGATAAATTATGAAGGTCGACGCAAATGACGTGAGGAAAGTTTGAGCAATAAGGTGGCTATAAGAGTAAGGGTTTCTAAACAAAGAAACGATGGGAAAGATTATAATTATAAAAGAAGCTATTATGACCAGAAGGGAGGTGGGTACTGAGATTGACGAACAATAGAGAAGTATGGATGAAAAAGAAATCGACAGGAGAATGTTGACAACATGATATTAGATGTTCCATACTAGAAAATGTTTTAGAAAAATTATCAAATTATGATTAGCTAGCGCGACTGCTGAGCTTCGACTCCCGGGTCTAGCAAAGTGCTATTGGATTTTTCCATCAAGAATTTCTCAGTAGGAGCCACGGAGTCTAGATTTGTGCCCGTTTGATGGCAATAAGCTCGGCCCTATTTCACATAACTGGCGAAATGTGGGTGTAGATACCATCACCTCTGCTTAACCCGGAGATTACAGGCGTGATGGTATGAAAAATTTAAAATTCACATATTTTCATTCAGATCCCGATGTTCTAATAACAAAAGTCGTCTCGCTGTTTATAATTATACCAAACTAAGTTTTGTAACTTTTCCCTAAACGCCAGAGGGAAGTCATCGCCATCGAGATATACCACGGCAAAGGTTGTGTGTCGACCTGTACTTGTTTACGGGGCAAACATGGCCACAGATTGCACAAGATAGGTAGTTTTAAAATAAGAAAGAGGAAGGACAGCTTTGCTCAGACGAGCGACACAAGGTGTTAGGCTAAAAAAATTATGACATTTTGCCATATCTTCTTCTATCGGGATTAAAAATATCCTATCCCAAATTCCATTCTTACCCATTCAGCAGAATAGGTGTGATTTTAACAACACTAATATTTAACTTACACATTTAATACTTGTCGCAGTCTGATTATTTTATTCCGCTAGACTCGGGATAATAATAATAATAATCATGTGGGCAGAACATGGGTTTCGTGCAATGAAAACACACACGCACGGCACACGCTTTTATCGAACTAACAAATTACTTGAAATTACAATCCAACACAATATCACTAGACACCATGAATCGGGTTACAGTTTCGGGACGTCTCGACTCCGCAGCGGTCAGACACCGACTGTCCTACTCGCAGGCAGCGAGCCAGAAACATCACGACTCTGTAGTAAGCGCGCTTAGATGTGGGTAGACTGGTGAGTAGGTCGCTTGACCTTTGGCGCGCTTTCGATTCATAATCCGTACTAATAATCCATCATCATCATTTCAGCCGAAAGACGTCCACTGCTGGACATAGGCCTCCCCCAAGTGTCGCCACATTGATCGGTCCCGTGCGACTCGCATCCAGCGGATCCCCGAAACCTTCACCAGGTCATCGGTCCACCTAGTGGGAGGCCTTCCAACGCATCGTCTCCCGGTTCGCGGTCGCCATTCCAGAACTTTTCGGCCCCATCGGCCATCTGTTCTGCGAGCAATGTGCCCTGCCCACTGCCACTTAAGTCTGGCAATTCTTCGGGCTACGTCGGTAACCTTGGTTCTCTTGCGGATGTCCTCATTTCTGATTTGATCACGCAAGGAAACTCCGAGCATAGCTCTCTCCATTGCCCTCTGGGTGACTTTGAGCCATCTGATGAGGCCCATTGTGAGCGGCCACGTTTCGGTCCCGTATGTAATCACTGGCAACACACACTGGTCATAAACCTTTGTCTTGAGACACTGCGGTAAGTTGGACGAGAAGATACCACGCAGCTTCCCGAACGCTGCCCAGCCGAGTCGGATTCGACGATTGACCTCTTTCTCGAAGTTAGACCTACCCAACTGGACCGTTTGTCCCAGGTAGACATAATCGTCTACAACTTCGATAGTAGAGTCTCCGATCTTGATAGGAGTGGGTGTTACATGGGCATTCAACATGACCTTGGTTTTGTCCATGTTCATTTTAAGACCCACTCTTTCGGAAGCTCTACTGAGGTCATCGAGCATTGTACTGAGGTCCTCCATGGTCTCAGCCATGACCACTATATCGTCGGCAAATCGAAGGTGAGAGATGTACTCGCCATTGATGTTGATGCCTAGCCCTCTCCAGTCCAGAACCTTGAAGATATCTTCCAGTGCAGCGGTGAACAGTTTCGGAGATATGACGTCTCCCTGTCTCACACCTCGCTGCAGAAGGATAGGTTCCGAGGTCTGGTCCTGAAGTCGGACTGACATGGTGGCGTTTTTGTACAAACACTTCAGCACCTCGATGTACCGATAATCAATTTGGCACCGTTGGAGAGACTGCAGTACAGCCCAAGTCTCGATCGAATCGAAGGCTTTCTCATAGTCCACAAACGCTAAACAGAGAGGCAGGTTGTACTCTTCGGTCTTCTGTATAACCTGTCGCAGCGTATGTATGTGGTCTATGGTGCTAAAGCCTTTACGGAATCCGGCTTGTTCGGGAGGCTGAAAATCGTCAAACCTGCGCGCGAGACGATTCGTGATGACTCTTGAAAACAACTTGTAGACATGGCTTAGAAGTGAGATGGGCCTATAGTTCTTCAACCGGGCATTGTCGCCCTTTTTGAAGAAGAGTACCACCACACCCCTGCACCATGCCTGAGGCGTTTTGCCCTCGAGTATGACGGAACCAAACAGCTTCTGAAGGGCCTTAAGTACCGGTTTTCCACCCGCCTTCAGAAGTTCGGCCGTAATTCCATCATCACCCGGTGCCTTGTTGTTTTTAAGCTGTTTCAGAGCCGTCCTAATCTCGTACAGGCTGATGTCCGGGATGTCTTCGGTGTAGTGTCGGGTCAGTCTAGCTCTTGGGTCATTGGCTAGATTTACAACGGGTTTCCTGGTTGACGTGTACAACTGCCCATAAAAACTCTCGATCTCCCTCAGTAGCTCCGGTTTGGCGGATACGATTCTGCCATCGTCGGTCTTCAGTTTCGTGAGCTGGCTTTGCCCAATAGCCAGATCTCTTGCAAATACCTTTAAGCCTTTATTCCGCTCAATGGCGTCTTTAATACGCTCGGTATTACAGCGGCGGAGGTCGCTCTTCAAGGATTTAGAGATCTGCCTATTGAGCTGCCGGTATTTCCACGCGTCTTCTGAAGACTGCAGGATCATCTCACGCCGTTCCTTCATGAGCTTGAGAGTATGATCAGAGAGTTTTTTGTTCTTCTGTGTACGACGCGTCTTGAAGAACTTAGACCCTGTCGTATGGACAGTTTCCACGAATCCATCGTTGCATTCGTCCACTGAGCTTCCTAGGCACTCGAAACGATTCTGGAGTTCAAGCTGAAAGCTCTCGGGGTTTTGGATCTGGATCTGTGCTGGTCGGAGCGTAGACTTCATCAGTCGAGACCTTTCTAGCTTAATATTGATGTTCAATGTGCCTCTTACCATGCGGTGATCGCTCCCAGTTTTCACCGAATTGATCACAGAGACATCATTGAACATTTGCTTCTTGGTTGACATGATGAAGTCAATCTCATTTTTAGTTGCACCATCGGGGCTCTGCCAGGTCCACTTCCTGTGCTCACGCTTTCTGAAGAAGGAGTTCATCATATAGAGGCCCTCCTTCTCTATAAAACTAGCCAGTTGGTGTCCCCGGTGGTTCCGACATCCAAACCCAAATTGCCCCACCTGCAGCTCATCTCCGTCTCGCTTGCCCAGTTTCGCGTTGAAGTCCCCCATGACAACGGTAAAGTGAGTTTTGGAACCATGCATGGCTTTGGAGATATCCTCATACATGGTTTCCACTTCGTCGTCGGGGTGTGCCGAGGTCGGGGCGTAGACCTGTATGACCTTCAGCGAATATCTTGAGGATATTCTGAGTATCAGGTACGCCACCCTGGTCGACACACTCTCGATCTTCACCACGTTATTCACAAGGGACTTGTGGACGATAAACCCAACACCACCCTGGGACTGCCGGTCACCCTCTCGGAAATAGAGTAGGTTGCCGGATTTCAGGATCATCGTGTCCTCCCCCTCTCTTCGGACTTCAGATAATCCTACAATACTCCATCGCAACCTGCTCAATTCCTCCTCGAGTTCCGTTATCTTCTCGTCGGTCCGGAGTGTCCGCGTGTTATATGTTGCCAGGTCAAGTCGTCGGTATAGGCAGCCGGATCCCTTCCGGAGATTTTTCGCACCCCTTGCCACGCCGTAACCTCGACCGCTACCATAGTCGAGGGTAGACGGGCTGCCGGGTACTAGGGGCCATTTCTGTTTTGCGCTCATAAGGGGGGTTTTGCCATAATCGCCACGCTTGGCAGACGGGTTGGCGATCGCAGTATGGTTGTTGCAAAAAGCACAGAAAACGCTGCTGCCCATTCTCTGGCAAGTCCCTTAGTCTACCTTAGTCTACTAATAATCCGACTCCGACATACTTATATCTACGTATGATTATCTCTGTATAACTGATATCAAAGAAACCGAAACTGTCACAACAACCGATGATACCGATACCAACAACGGAGGGCGTGTTTAGCAAAACGATCAGAAACGCGATTATTGAGAGGCACCATGAATATTCATTGTCCAGATGTTCGGCTGTGTTCGGTTTTGTTCGGCCATGTCCGCCGGTCTAGTTCGGACATGAACTGAAAGGCTGAATATCCTATGAATCAATGTTAGATAAGACTGTCTTTACAATGCGGACGGGCCGTCAGGCCGAGTAATGTGTGTGTCGGAATGGTAGTGACTGCAACATGCAGGCATAACTTACGTACATACTAACTATGCATGTGTATGTGAACAGATGTTTTATGTATGCAGCGAGTCTTGCAAAATATGTTGGTGTTTGTATGTTTTGGTACTTACAAAGATTTTACATAACGTTACATCTGTGTTAAAATAGAATTGAATAGAATAATTTATATTTGGGAAAAACATGGTACATTTAGGGTTGCGAACTTACATGTTTTGCCATAGAATGGCGTACAAATATTTGAACATATTAAAAGTGAATTTTAATACGAAAAATAAATTTGTTAAAATGATAATCCCGAAGGGTTAGGCCGAGGCGTATTTAATAGAAAATCCACATACCGCCAGTTATGTATAAGCCCCATGTAATGGGGGCCAGCCTAATGTCATCAACTGGGCACAAATCCAGACTCAGTAGCTGCTACTGCGAAATTTCTAATAGAACCACATAACAGTTTGCCCGACTGAGGAATAGAACCAAGTCCCTCATGCTCTGCAATCGCACTTTGGACTACTAGACGAACAAAGCAGTTTTTATTGTTCTCGATTTTAGTGAACCTACCTGTGTATTATAACTAATTAACTTAGTTATTTGGTTAATTCTCTGGTTTCTCAAAACAGATTCTATAGTATCACATCTGAGTTGATTTATGTCAAGACAGACAACAAAATGTATTCAATTTAAAACCACTTTAACGTCAAAGCAAAAAACAATTAAGAATAATTAAAACTCGACAATAATTACGTCGTTTTCCTTTTAAGCAACTATTAAGAAGTCAATCTTCAAACCAATTGTGTCTAAAAACCAACAAAAAATTAAGCAATTAGCTCTAATTTAATTAAACGACATCGAAAAAGCTTTTCTGTTTACCTAGATTTATTCACACAAGAAATTCTAGTGTTGTCGCACCGCGTTTTCAAATTAACAAGCTGAAACTAGCTAGAACTATCTAGTTAAGACTTCTCAATCGCGGACTTAATAGCTTGGAAGTGCATTTCATGAGACAGAATACGTGAGTCAAAAAGATTTATTGCTCCTGACTTAATTCAGGCAGTCTACGGGCCGCCGGCAAAATTAATGTAGTCTAGATTCTAGATAGAGACGTGTGATTTAATATATTCAATTATGTTAAACAAGTGAACTATTGCTTGATTGCTTGGTTATTAATATCCTCGACTGTTTTGCTGAATTATGTGCTTATCATTAAACAATACTCAATGTATTTACGACTATCAAACATGGTTTTTTATACAAACTTGGCGGTTATTAGACTTAATGATGGATGATAGAAATGGATAAGCATTCGATTATACATCACTAATGAATTTTAATCTTTCCTTTTACCTTTCATTTAATCTACAACAGATTAACCAAATTCCTAACTAAACAATAGGAAAACTCGCCGAAGTTGCTATAGTATAACTAAGTTTTATTATTATAATTACTCTTTGTTGCAAACAAGATCCAACAATATTTACTGAACACAAACAATCACGATGCCTACTTCGTACAAAACTGAACTAGAGAATACTAAATGAGTTACGAATCAAAGTTACGGGGATCTAAATGTTTCTATAAACAATATTCTCCTTTTTCGTGTTGACCGACCCTAATGAAATAGAGCTTAATGTTTTTGAGTTTTAACTACGTTTTAATAAAGAATCATTTTGAGTGTAGTGAATCAAAGGAGTTAGCTTGTACGTTGTGTTGTGTGTGTTGATAGTGAGTAAATTCAGTTTATTGCAAGAGCAAACAAGTGAAGTCGAAACACAATGCAAAAGTTTAACAAAGTCTTGCACACCACACTTTAACTATTGCAAGCAAATATTTTCGCCCATAATTTGGGTTCATGTTACAAATTGCGCCTCTTCGCACTAATTGGTAACGCCTAATTGGTAGTCGCTACAGAAAAATTACTTTCATCAACGAGCGAAGAGTTTCATAATTACTGCAATTAGGACCATTGCGGCGTTTTGTTCCGACGAGACGGCGGGATGGCGGGATGGCGCGGACGTGTCGCGTGTACTAATTTATCATTTTTGTGGCTATTCACAACCGCTTTGAATTAATTTGAGTCGTTGGTAACGCACGTACCCCCATCCAAACACCCCCCCACGCATATTCCACGTGATCTATCGACACTCGTAAGTGGCGATGCCCCCACAAGTTTTACAATTACCAGCAATTAGGAGATCGCCATAAAGTCAAACGACCTGACGGATCCTGATATTCTGATCACGTAAAACTTTCATTATGCGGAGGAAGTAAAATATACATGAACGATAAAAGCGAAATGCATCCCATATTAGATGAAAGAGCAATCTTCTAATGCAACCACGGCATCACGGAATGAGATAGGAGCTGACGCTGTATGAACATTGAAAATGGAGAACATTTTTGTTCATGAATCATTTTGTTTGTACTGTACATTGGAATTCACACTTCGTAAATAGCAACAATGGAAAATTAAACTAGACGAACAAAGAGAAAGTACAAAGAAAAGATAGGTAACAAAGTTCGCTATAAATTCGGAGTTTGTGAGCGGTGCGGCGCGCGTAATGAAAAGTTACATGGGTGTGTATATCGTCGTGTACTGATCCTGTACTATACGATATTAGCTGTAGGCATACTGCACACGAGGACAATATTTTAGGTACAAATATGAAGAACATTAATACTTTATTAATCCATATACTTAAAAAGCTTTGCGTGGGTTGCTATGGGGTCGTAAATGTATTAGCAAGAGCCGACATTTGCAGCCTCTGAAACATTATATGAATACGTTGTAAAACACATGTTTACCTGAAAAGCAAGCATAAATAAATCTTTCTATTATATTATTACAATGTAATGTGAAATACTGTCTGTCTTCTACCTTTTCAGTCCTTAATGTCTAAACGGATTTCCATAAAATTTGGCACACGCCTTGACCGTGACCAGCACGCGTAGCATGTTCGCTGTAGAAACGGGCTATGTCGACGGTCGACAAAATGACAAATTGGCTATCTGTCATTATGTCGATTCTTCCGTAGACAAACTCGTTTCCTGAGGTAGACATAGAATTCTGTAATATTTCGGTAATACGACCGTTACCCAAAAATCGTTTTCGTCCTCTGCGTGGGCGAAGTCGCGAGAAAAAGCTGTACGTATTTGTGCGATCCGGGCATCAGTACGGACATAAAATGAATCGTAAGCGCGCCAGTGTTGGTGATGACTTCGCACGACTCACTTACAAGTCTACCCACACTTACAGAGTGCTTCTACAGAGTCGTGATGTTTTGAGCTCGCAGTGAGGTGGATATTCAGTGTCTGATCTCAGCGGAGTCAAGACGTCCCGGAACTGTACCCGAGTCATTCTGCCCAGTATCAATGTGTTCAATTGTAATTTCAAGTAATTTGTTAGTGCAATAAAAGCATAGCACCCAGTGTGTTTTCATTACACGAAACCCATTTTCCGCACACACGAAGTACGAGTCTGATGGTCTAAATCCTTACAGACAGTTTTTATAAAGATAGTGCTGTACAGTGAAACTAAACTAATACTAATACTTACTGTAGCACACAAACACACATCACAACATTCGTAATCCCCCATTTCAGTTTCATCGAGTTCCCCAAGTTCCCTGGACTTATTCCAAATGGATTAATTCGAGCCTATTCAAGCCTTAATCTTTTTATTCACACTTCAGTAATAAGCAAAAGTTCTACTTTTACGCCTGAATGAATATTACTTTACGAAAATAATATTGTATTGAATGTCTCTCATCATAACCTGCCATGGCTTTTCCTAACTATGTCGGGGTCGGCTTCCAGTCTAACCAGATGCAGCTAAATATCAGTATTTTACACGGAGCGACTGCCTATCTAATCACAATAACCCAGTAAGTACTGGGTAATACGATACCCTTTGGGAAGACTGAGTCTCTCTCATATGTATTGAAATTATTCGTGAACAAGAACCACGAACGTTCGTGAATTGAACAAGTTGTTCGCCCGATAGATGTTCCCTTCAGTAAAAATCACGAACTGACGCCCCTCCCTATTTAACCCCTTTCATCATTTCAGCCCAAAAGACGTCCACTGCTGGACATAGGCCTCCCCCAAGTTTCGCCACATTGACATTTTGGGGGGTTTTGCCATAATCGCCACGCTTGGCAGGCGGGTTGGCGGTCGCAGTACGGTGGTACTGCGACCGCCAACCCACACAAGCACAGAGAACGCTGCTGCCCATTCTCTGGCAAATCCCTTACTCGTCTCTTACGAGATCCACGGGAAGATATGGGATGTTGCTATTATTTACGTCCGACACCATACAGAGCCCCCTTTAACGCCTATAAGTGACAAATTTCCCAAAAAACTGACTTTCGTTGTAATAAGGATAACATAAGATAACTCTTAACATAACATTTCGTCTGTAATCTCCGAAGGGTAAGACAAGAGTGTACTCAATAGTACACCTAAATTTCACCAGTTATGTTTAAGTCCCATGTAAAACAGGGCTAGTTTATTGCCAGCACAAATCCAGACTCCGTGGTTGCTACTGAGAAATTCCTGATATAAAAACCAAATAACGTTTTTCCCGACACAGGAATCGAACCCTGGACCTCATACTCAGCAGTCGCGTTTGCGGCCACTAGACCAACGTACCAGTACATAAGGAACTCATGCGCAATATTGCATGTTTCTTAACCCAGCAGTTTAGGCTTTGTGTTGTCTGGTACTGATTTGACAGTAGTTTTTGATTATACTATGGTTCCTCAAAAATGACTCTTCGAAACAAATAGTTTGAATCGACTTCTATAGGGCGACTGGTAATTCTTGACCGATACTTAAACACGTGATTATACTCATGATAACAAACAGCTTTCTCAAAGAAAAAAAATATATACTCATTCGCTTTTATATCCATAATAAAAGAGCCACATGAAATTCGCGCGCGCGCACCTCTGGCCTATCAGCGTGTGATAAAAGCGAATGAGTATAAAAAAGGAAAGTAGTTTTGTTATCATGAGTATAATCACGTGTTTAAGTATCGGTCACTAATTACCAGTCACCCTATATGAAGGAAGAGGTTATGAATTCCGCACGTATTTAAAAATGTTGAATTTGTTTGCAAAAATGTGTTTCTTGTGTAGTTGTACCCACAATTTTGTTCCCTCAAGTCGCGGGTTGCGTGGTTGCCCTAACCTGCTCGTATCATTCACTCATTTTAAGTTATTACTGAAAAGAATCATGAAATATGAAGAAGCTTTCTGAATAATAAATGCTTTCTATATTGGATCGTGTCTCCATCTTGGTTTTATCGTAAGTGGATCGCATCCGTGAATATAACAACGTTAAATAATGGATTTTTAAGTTTTATTTCTCATCTCATTTTTCTAAATGATCGATTTGATATTGTCGCTTAGGGATATTGTGGTGGGAATTCGAAAGATAAAAAAGATAATCTTGATTATTTTTAAAGCTATATAAGTAGGAGTTGGTAGAATTAGTACCCACAGTAAAAATTACATTAACATTTTCTAGGAATACCAAAGTATGGAAAAACCTTTTTTATTTAATAAACTGACGACCAAGCTTGGGCACAAGCTACTCTCCCATTCGTATGGGACAGTACGGAGTCCGCAAAATTACTAGTATTGGTTTTCATAACCTCGGTCCGCGGCACTGAGGAATTAATCAGAAATATCTTCGCTTCCACACTGATTTATTTGGATGTTGCTACTGCGAGGCTAACGTTGCATGGAAACACGTTTGCTTTTATACTAAAAAACCAGATAATCCATTTTCCCAGAGAAGGCGGTGGCCGAGCCGCTCTGCCCAGTGGTTCAGCACTATTTACAAAACACATCTGCTACTACTGCTGAGCGTGCGTGCTTGGGTGATTCTTTGAAAATGTGCACAATACGCGGCGCGCCTCAAATAACTACTTAGTGAGGTATAAATAAAGTCATGTTTTTGTTTTTATTTCCCGTAAAACAGCTCCAGCACATGAAAGCATTTAAAGTAAAGTTCTCACCTTCAAAACTAGTAATTTTTTTAAACTGGTTGAGAAGTTGGATCTTTGACCTCCAATATCTCCGTAACTAGAAGGTTCCCGTGTACGGTACAGAACAAAAAAAAATATCATAATGATGTAACAAGTGCCCTTTGGCTTCGTTAAGAGTTGATTTTTAATTTACACCCTTTATATTACAGGTATTCCTAATAAAAAAATCCTATCCAACCAACCACTTTATCTTAAAGCCACAAGCTCACAAATAGACGCCATTTCAATTTAACAGTGGAAAATCGAAAAAAATAATCAAATCGGATCTTCCTTCAACATTTTCCAGGCATGAAATTTTTCGGTGCATTTGCCATAGTGGGGAGGAGTGGGGATAAAAGGAAAATGGATTAGCGGCTTTTAACTTGCCCACAAACTGACAGCGCGCTGTGTGGTCGGAACTCATACGGCGAAATTATTGTACCTAGGCTTACGGCTCCTGATTTTACTCTGTAATATACTAATGGGGGTGAATTTGTTGTTGAAATTCGGACAAAATAATATTTTAGGTTTTAATATTTTGGGTTTTATGCAGATTTTTAGTATAAACCTTCTGTACCCCCAGACCCTGTGTTGTCTTCTTTAGACTGTTTCGTTGGCCGTGTTCGATTCCCGGGTCGGGCAAAGTGTTAATAGATTTTTCTATCAGGAATTTGCTCGCAATATCGCATATATCAGCAATCATTCAACTCCACCATATTGAAGGGAACTAAATGACCCGACACACCCGCCACCATCAGCGTGACATTTAAGTGAGCATGACATTCACTGAACCACCAGGGTAAATTCGCGTCAGTGAAAGATAAATGATGAGAGTAAATGGTGGCTTTATAGTACATAGTACACACACATGTGCTATGCAATAATATAATACTAAATAAAAAAGCGAAAGTATCTCTGTTTTGTTACCTTTTAACGGCTGATTGGATTAGCGGTTTGTCTCGCAGTTAGAACTTGATGTGGGTTAAAACATAGGACTTCTTGTACCCTGGTCTGTATGTTTCCATGAGTTGGTTTGTTATTTTGGTATTTGTTAAAATATTTAGTAGTCTATTTTATGTAGATTTGGGTATTAGTATCTTTGTAATTATATACTATTTCCAAGTTAATTACTTATTTTTAAATATTATTTTGTACCCTATCACAATGTTGTCCTTTTTAACCCAATGGTTGACTGGTAGAGAATGCCTTGTGGCATTAGGACCTCCTATGTTCCACTATTGTACATGAAGTTAAAATTAATAAATTGCATAATATGACGTCGAAATTTTCTAATCATGCGTCGGATCTCCTTCCGCACCTGTCTTGGCATTTTAATTGCAGAGCTTTATACGGAATTCAAATAACGGAATACTTTAGCTCCGATCTGTTAAGAAAAGAATTTACAGCTCCGACATAACACTCTAGATTGCTAAACGAAAGTTGTTATTTTTTCTAGAGTGTTTATGTTTTTTTGAAATGTTCATTTCAAAGTTTTCAGTAACATGAGGATTCTGGATTCATGCCCTTTCGCTGGCTTTTGTTTTTTTTCACACTGTACCATTAACCACAATTATCTACTTTAATGGTTTTCTATTATACATTGTTTTGTATAGCGGGCTGGTTTCCGCAACTCCACATCTAAAGCGCGTATTTTGCGTATACAAATACATATTTTATAAAAAAAAAAAAAAAAATATTTACATAATATCATGGCTTATCCTGGAAGGGTGAGGTGTACTCAATTAGAGTAAACCCACATTTTGCCTGTTATGTTTTAGTCCGATGTAATAGCTATTGCCATCAACCGGACACAAATACACACTCCGTGGCTGCTACTGAGAAATTCTTAATGAAAAAACGCAATAACACTTTGCCCGACCCGGGAATCGAACCCAAGATCTCCATGTTCAGCAGTCACTCTTGCAACCACTAGACCAACATGGTATAGCTTGTATTATCTCATCAATTAATCCTCCATGTACTCAAGCCCTTGCTCCAACGTCAGCAAAATAAATAACCAACAAAAAATAGTTCGCTGCAAAAATCACAGCACAGCCGAAGTTTGTAAATGAAAAACAAACAACGTTTTAAGTATCCCTTATACACAAAAATAGCATAAGGAAAACAGCAAAAACAATTGAAACACGCTGTATTGTTTACGTTACAGGAAGCCTGGTAGTGAAGGAGCTCGAAATATAACCTGCCAAATATGTGTTATTAAAAATACAGTGTTTAGTGCTTGCAAGATGGGTGATAAAAGTGGAATAATGATGCGGTGACGTTAGTGAAACGAGATTTTATTCCTTAATCATTTATTTTTCCAGCCGCTTGCTGGAAACAATCCTTACATATCCCACTTCCATAAAAGTTGAATTGTGCATGTTACTATGATTGTAAATAATTAAGTATCTACCAAACAGTCTGTAGATCACCTAAAATATTGTCCCTAAGCTCCTAAACTACAAGTCTCGCTCTACGTTAAAACTACCGAAAAATACCAATCGTAGTCCGAAGTGGATACAAATAAATAACTCGCTTCGATCTTCCCTGAGTTGTTTATCGACGCGCTAAAATGCTCTATCGCTATGCAAGCTATGCATTGATAGCAAGCCTGGCGAAGCTATGCAGGCTTCGCCAGGCTTGCTATCAATACACTGACTGTCGATATAAATTGCATACTTTGACAAGGTGCTATTGTGGGCTATTGGACGTCTTGGAGAATGTCTCGCAAGTTTGTGAAATTAAATTTATGTAACGCAAAATTGTCTTTTTGTATCCATGATAACAATGAATGCATAAGTCAAAGAGTCTTTAATACAATAGAGAAGAGTTAAGAAGAGAAGAAAGAGTAAGAGTAGAGGAAGACCAAAGAAACGATGGATGGTCTGTGTGAAGGATGATATGGCAAGAAAGGAGCTGTCTGATGACTTGACGAGTAATAGAAAAGTATGGAAGAAGAAGTCATGCTACGCCAAGTCACGCACGCGACCCCAAATGCATTGGGATGGGGGATTGGGAAGAATGATGAGATCTCTATAATATATACACTATACAAATAACTGGTATAAAAAGACAATCAACAATGTCTTATCGCTATAATTATCCCTATAAAGGCTCTCTGTGACACGGAGGTAGCCGTTGCTGATACCAGACTGGCCCAGCGCGGGTTGGTAGATCTAGAAGAAGAGATAGAAGAGATCTTCTATCTCCTCGACTTGTTGTGCAAGGGCTGGTTCCCTTAACAATGTTAACAGTTTATCAAAATTATTAATACTACCGTACTTTGGTTAATGATTATATTTCAAACAGAATCTTGTTTTAGAATTCCCTAACCACAACTAATAAATCAATCATTATGAATTAATGACTAACCTAATTGTAGGTACTTACCTAGATGTGATTAATTAACAAGTGAGTCGACCTTTAACCTAACACGTCATTCGGCGAATGCCTACCGTAAGCACCTGGTCAGTAGCCACTAATAGACATGGGTCGGATTAGGTAAAAACGATACCTAATCCACCTAATCCTAGTATTTAAAAGTACCGTTTGCCCATAAAAAACGAAATATAATCCACCGTTCCACAATATATCAGAAACGGAACGTCCATACAATCCATTTACCTAATCCGAATATTTATTCAATATGGCCGCTCACCTGTTACCGATATTATGTATCGTATGCGGATTGGGTAAGAAATATTCGGATTAGGTAAATGGATCGTATGGACGTTCCGTTTCTGATATATTGTGGAACGGTGGATTATATTTCGTTTTTTATGGGCAAACGGTACTACGTGAATACTTTAGTTTTTAACGTCTAAAAAAGTGATCAAAATTACGCTTCATACTTAAATAGTGCGCCTGCACAATGTGTTAATAAAACCGGGAAACGCCCAGGTGTAACCACAGCGAGGATCGTAAGACACGGTGGAGCACACCGTGCAGGTCTGCTCCGCTTGGTCTGAGCACCGACGCCTCCACGTAGCGGCGATTGGCGGCGGCAACCTCTAGCTTCCGGCTCTGGTTCAATCCATTAGAATTTGACAACCGGCTCGGACACATGGCGCCATCTATTATCATAAGAACGTTATTATTGTTTTTCTCGGAAACAGTAGTTCTTTTTCGGGACGAAAGGTGCCCTATGTCCGCTTCTGTACACCTGACAACGTATATGCAAAATTTCAGGATGATCGGTTCAGTAGTTTAGGCGTGTAAGGTAACAAACAAATAAACTTTTGCATTTATAGCAGGGCTTTAAATACCGTTAAAAATTTCGTAACGTTACCTTCATTTGACAGAGTTACCGTTAATATTAGAATAACGTTAATAGATTTAACGTTATTTTTGAAACATTTTATCGTTAATCTTTATAACCGTTAATTGTTTAATAACGTTACTTTTATCGTTAATTTTAAACAGTTAAGCTGGTATGATGGGACATAGTAAATAATAATCATAAATCTGTGGCTCGAGTGTCAAACTGACGAGACAAGTTTTTCACACTTTTTACTTTAATTAATATAAAATAACGCAGAACACTGATTAAACCAAGAAAATAATAATAAAAAAAAGTTACTTAATACACAAAACCGGATCTAATTAAACAAAAATGCAATAATCTTATGAAAATGAAACGTCATATTTGTCCTCAATGCTGACGAGACGCAGAGCCCGACTAAACGAAGTACACCCACCATCTCTGGGCTCGTCGCTGAGCTCCGCCTCGCAGCCACATCTGTGGCCGCTGAGTCGCCGGTCGCTGCAGTTGCGTCGTTGTGAGTTCCAGCGACGAGTTTTTCTCCCCGCCGTCGACGCCATCACCACCACGACGACGAGGAAGAGGACGGCCACCAGCGGGCCTGGGACCTCGAGGCCAACAGGCCCCGAACAGGCTCCCCGCTCCCGGGGGAAATGTGTCGCGCATGCGATGGACTCAGTCCATTAATGAGAACGTCATGCGCGCATATTATGGGGCTACTCAGAGGGGAAGCAACTTGACTGCGTACCGTGGTCGGATGCTCTTTCTATTTCAGGTGCTTGAACCAGCTGTCAGCCCCCAAGACGTAGCTCGTGCAGTCCGTCCGTTACCTAACTGGAAATCTCCAGGACTGGATGGACTGCACAACTTTTGAATCAAATGGTTCCAAAGATCGCAAGCTCGCTTGGCGTCCCAGTTTCAATCAGCCTTAGAGTCAGGGTCGCTGCCCCAGTTCCTGACGACAGGCATTACCCACCTGCTCCATAAATCAGGTAGTACTGCGGAGCCCAAAAATTATAGACCTATCACTTGCTTACCAACGGTCTATAAAGTTCTTACATCCATTTTGAGAGCTAAAATTAACCAACATATTATGAGTAATTACATCATGTCTCCCTCTCAGAATGGATGTAAGAACGGTTCCCGTGGTACTAAGGAGCTGCTCCTCATTGATATGGCCATTAGCCAACAGGTGTGCCGCTCCCAAAGGCATCTGTCTACATGTTGGATAGATTTTTTTTGTTGCAGTTGTACAAGATAGATAACTCTCTCTCTCTCTCTTTTATTAGCTTGGGTCTTGCCTGTATAAACAAATGTAAGTGTTAATAAATAAATAATAAACTCTAAGCGCCTTCCTTGAGTCGTGTATAGGGCAATGGAGGACGGTCCTTCGCTATCCAGGATGTCGACAGATGCAGGGGAACAGCAAACCGATAAGGATAGAGTGTGGTATATTTCAGGGTGATAGTCCATTGTGGTTTTGTCTAGCCTTGCACCCTCTTAGCACACTGCTGGAAGGTTCAGGTCTAGGCTATCGGTTGAGGAGAGGTGGTCAGGTCATATCTCACCTTCTTTACATGGATGATCTGAAAATCTTTGCCCCCAACAATTTGCAACTGATGAAGCTACTGAAGGTAACTGAAACTTTCATTAGCGCCATCAGGATGGAATTTGGTGTGGACAAATGTGCAGTCATGCATGTGAAGGGGGAGATTACGGAATCCGTGGGAACTCAACTCTCGGATTCCGTACACCTTAGATCCCTCTCCTCAACCTCCGAAACCTACAAGTATTTGGGTATATCGGAAGCATTAGGCATCAATACTGCTGACATGAAACAATCGTTGAAGGAGCGTTTCTTTGGCCGCCTGAATAAGGTGCTAAGCAGTCTTCTGTCAGGAGGAAACAAGGTGCGCGCCTTCAACGGTTGGGTCATGCCAGTTTTGATGTATTCTTTCGGCATACTCAAATGGCCTCAGACAGAAATTGATGCCCTAGATAGGAAGGTCCGCGTACTGCTGACCGCAAATCGGATTCATCACCCACAGTCGTCGATGATGAGACTGTATATCCCGCGGAAGTGTGGGGGTCGTGGCTTCTTAAATGCTAAGATCCTGCACAACCGTGAGGTATGCAGTCTCAGGGAATACTTCCTAGAAGCCGACGTGGGGATGCACCGAGATGTGGTCTCAGTAGACAAGGACCTTACCCCGATCTTCTTGGCTAACGAGAACTGGCGTAAGCCTGTAGTATTAGACACTAATGACCGCAGGGAGGTATGGCAGAGCAAGGAGCTTCAAGGACGTTTTTACTGGGCCTTACATGGGTCCGATGTAGACTTCTTAGCGTCTGTATCCTGGCTGCGTTTTGGTGACCTCTTCGGGGAAACTGAAGGTTTTGTCTGTACAATAATGGACGAGGTTATGCTGACGAATAATTACCGGAAACACATAGTAAAGGATGGAACGGTTGACATATGTCGGGCATGCCCCCGTCCGGGAAAATCGATCCGACACATTATTTCTGGGTGTTCTCGTTTGGCCAATGGAGAGTAGTTGCATAGACACAACCTTGTTGCCAGGATTATCCTATCCTTTAAAAGAGTAACCATGGAGTTTCTTGCCGGTTCTTCTCCATAGGAAACGACCAACCCGAACCGAGCACCTTTTTGCCGACTTTTTATAAGTGCCCCTGTAGGCCTATGTAAAATAAAAATATTTTGATTTGATTGATCCATCAGCAACTTGCTTTGAAAAACAACCTTGTGGAATCAGAAGTGCCATACTATAAGTATGTGGCCGACCCAGTTCTCGATAATGGTAATATCACGTTGTATTGGGATCGATCTATCGTCACTGACAGGACTATTGTTGCCAATAAGCCTGACATTGTGTTGATAGATTGATTGAGGCGTCGCGCAATGATTGTTGATATCACGATCCCGCATTACGAGAACCTCGTGAAAGCAGAGAAAGATAAGCAATTGAAGTATCTAGATCTGGCTCGCGAGGTTGTCGACATGTGGGACTTGACAACAGCAACCATTGTGCCGATAGTCGTGTCGGCCAATGGCTTAATAGCCAAAAGCTACGACCAACATCTGCGGAGTCTTTCGCTTGACAGCTGGATCAAGGGCTTGATTCAGAAAGCACTACTTCTGGACACGGCACGTTTTGTCAGGAGGTTCCTCTCTCAAGAGCCCTGACCACCGGTAGCCGGGACCCTGTTCCCGATGCTGGTGGGCTACTATTTTTTATATTTTTTCAATGTTTTTTTTTAAATATAATTATGTAAAAATATTATAACTACGTAATGAAAATGAATAAAGGAAATCATAATTATAGTATTTAAAAGAATTGAATCAATTTACTTATAATTATTACTCTGATTCTTCGTAACTTGGCAAAATTATGTTATCCAAGTCGTTTTCCTGTCGCACTTTTCTAATAACGTTGAGTAAATTAACATAAGTTACTCTACGTTTTTCTTCTGGCATACGATCCAGTTCGAAAGCGACCGCTGTTGCGAACGCCGCATTTCGTGGGTCGCTAGGTCGTGGTTGGTCTTGGTTAAAATCCAACGGAGGTAAATTGGAGACGTTACAGCTTATTTCATTTACGTCCCATTTGCTTCGTTGGTACATGATTGCACTCGTTTATAACTTAGTCTTCTTTAAAAAACAAATATGTGCTTAGTCGCTAATTGTAAAAACTATTTAAATTATAGGAATAAATAGGTAGTAGTGACACATCAAGACACACAGCGACACATCAAGCTTTACATTTGCAATATAACATGGCCTCGTTTTTTATAGATTTCCCGTACAATGCGATTTTGTCGCCGTGCGTACTACTAAACATAAGTAAAATAAGCCTTGATTTCAATATGCGATGCTGCCCTCCCGCTCGGCCTCACCACGCCGCGCTAACAACCTTGAATGTGACCGGGTTGCAGCTAAATTAACGGTAAAAGTAACGTTATTCTCGTATTTTACGTTAATTGTATTTAACGTTAAATTACTGGTAATGTTATCAATTAACGTTATATTTTGTAACGTTAATTAGGTATCACATTAGAATTAACGTTAAGTAATGGTTATTATTTTGTTAGTTGGTAACGTTAACAAGCCCTGATTTATAGTATTAGTTAGGATTTACAGAATAGTAGCAATGGATTAAACCTGTATTAATGAACTAGCTGTCCGGCGCAACTTCGTTTGCGTCACATTTTCCCCGTTTTCGCAACATTTTTCATTGCTGCTCCACTCCTATTGGTTGTAGCGTGATGATGTCTAACCTATAGCCTTCCTCAATAAATGGGCTATCTAACACTGAAAGAATTTTTCAAATCGGACCAGTAGTTTCGGAGCCTATTCAATGCAAACAAACAAACATACAAACAAACAAACAAACAATCAAATCTTTCCTCTTTATAATATTAGTTTAGAAGTTTAAATAGCTGGTATCAATACCAACAAGTTTGGCATGTGGCAAAATCTTCTAAAGCGTCACGTTTCCAAGATATAAGCTGCCAGCTGTTGATTAAAAAAACCACTGTCATTAATAAATTAGAACCTAGTAGAAAACATTCTTCGTGACACATAGACAAAAAAACATTCAGTAAAGTTCCCCAAAAAAACTTATCACAGTGTTCTAAAAATTATTTGATTGACTATCCGCTAATTACTATAAACAACCTTATACCACTATTACATTAAAAAAAGAGTTAAAAAAGTTTGAGCCGTTTGGGGTTGAAACACTAGTGCCATGGGGCCCGAGTGCCAACCTTGTGTATCGAGATATCGCTAAACGGTTGGTCGACTCTTAACGTGACCAGAAGGCTGGCTTTTTTTTGCCCAAAAAATCAGCATTGCCATCCAGCGTGGCGGCCAGCGTTCCGGGCACTTATCCTGTTAACAGCGATGTGGTGTTTTTGACGTCCTGTAATTTTGATATTTGTACATATTTTATTATTATTTTAGATATATTTGTAGTTTGTAAATAATGTAAATATGTAATGATAAATAAATAAACTCTTTGATGACAAAAAAAAGTATTCTAAAGTTAAAACTAAACATTACTTAATAAGCAAAACCTCTTTACACCGCGAACACATCTCAAATCGCATCTACGTTCACACCGGTCCCAACCCAACGTGCTTAATCTAAAACAGCACATGAAACACGCGCGCAAACAACAGGATTGCGGTCTGGTTACATAAATCCTTAGTATAAACATTAAACACTGAACAATACGTACGAGTTATTTATTATGTTGGAATGATATAGGTACTTTTGAAACACGCTGGAATTGCTATATTCGACCAAAGTAAAGGTTTTTATAAAAATTGTGCTTGTCAAGCCTGGGGTCAAGCCCCATCTTTGTTGGATACAAAGTTGAGGACATGTTGCGGAACATGGTTTTCTGTGTTGTCAAAACATGTTGCAAAAAAAGAAAATAGCTCAATATTAAGCACTTCTAAATTCTATTAGGCCAGCAACATGTTTCCCGCAACAAAAAAGATGTTGCAGAACTTTGAAACACAAAGAAAAAACGGCGTTCCAAAAAGAAAAAAAACAATCATGCACACGAATTTAATTGCTTGTCTTTCAAACGAGATAGTTACTGTTCTGTTGACCTTTAAGAATCCACTTTCGAGTTAAGGTCAAAGGCTTCATAAATATTAAATCTCTCTGAATAGTTCGCTTGTGGTCTCGATAACTTCTACTAACAAAAAGTATTAAACGTTTTCGTTTCGTATTTACAGTTAATTTAATTTGGAGTTGCGTAACCTAATTTTGTAGGAAGTAGTCATAAATACCGATGACCTAGTGAAGGTTGCGGGGATCGGCTTGATGCGAGCCGCACGGGACCAGTACGGCGACACTTAGGGCCTATTTCCAGCAGTGGACGTCTTTAATGATGATGATGAGTAATTAATTAGTTTTTGGTGCTAAAGACACAACGCACGGTAGCTTATTAGTTCAAAAACAAAATCTGGCTAGTTTATAAATTTTATCCTGTAGAATAAATCTACTTCAATATATTGTTAGTATTTATTTTTCACCCATAAAATGTCACAATACCAGACAAAGAAAACCCAAATTAATATTTTAACAAAATGAAATACTCAGTAGGAAAATCGAAGACCCAGAAAAAATATTTTTCGCGTTTATACGAAGAAATCTTATAATCTCCTTTTTTACTCCGAACACGAAATCTCCTGATATAAAGTTGAAGTTTTCGTAGTTAAAATGTGGTCATGGTTGCTTTGTTTCATTAAACAAGTTCAAAATTACTTGTCGAGTTGGGAAGATATTTCCCGCCTAGGGTAACGAAATCATGGCTACTCTTCATTATTACCCTGTTATCGTGAATTTTAAAATCCAACAGCGGACTCCACCAAACTCGGTCAATTGATAAATTAATGTCCAGAACATTTTCATTTACTATCTGGTGACGCCATCTCGTAACCCTGTTTAAAACTTTTATACGCATCAACTGATCCTTTCATATGACGTAGATCATAGGAACAGGCGACGATATATACCCGTCTCTTTCCCGTCCTAATTTTGTGCTCGCCTAAGAAAATTTACCGTGGCGACACTCCACCTCAAGACTAATCAACGTTCGCACCTAGACCGAGCTGCGTATACGCAAGCCTGCAGGACAAACCGCTTTCCGCCGGAATCGCGACTTAAACAAGCGACCCTGGGGTCCATCCGTGAATCATCCTGGTGCACCAGAAGACCACTGCCAGTGATTCCACCCAAACGCCGGCTCGCGACAGCGCAGCCACGCGGCCCCAGGAGTGAAGGTAGGTGAGCTCAATTCCCCTTCCTTGATTGTCGCTTGTTCATCACAAGATTCCACGAGACGATAACCAGGTTCCTCTTTATGCAGTCCACTTTTTAAAAATAAAATAAAAATATAAAATCGTTTCATGAATTGGTGAATTACCCACGACTATCTGATTATGTAAAACAGTCTGTCAAAACGCATGATGACATAATTTCTACTAGTTTTGATGAAGTTGGGCATAGATAGAAAAGCTTCATAAAATTAAGGTGCGTTCTTTTACGTAAGTAGAAGTAAATATTGTGATTCATGGTTATAAGGCTCGCCGTTGTATTTACATACCGAGCCAACCGAGCTTACCGAGGTAGCCACCTGTTTGAACTGTTAAAACTTGTGCGATATCTTCTTCTTCGTAAAAAGAAAGTTTTTTGGAGTGAGCGGCTAGTCTTATAACGATTTTTGGGTACATTTTAAATAAGTATGTACCAATAATATTGATAACTATTCTAAAAAAAACGTATTCCACAATTAAACTTCTTAACAAACTTCACTTTGGTTTTGGCGCCCAACGTGGGCTTCAAATTGAAGACTAAAATAATAATACCTATTTCCAACAAATAATTACATAAAAACATCCTCAGTTATTGTTATGATAAAAACAAAATACTCGCTTCCCTTAATTCCAAAACCACCGCTTGCATACTGAATGTAATAACAGTTTCATACAAATTAAAATAGACTACCCACAACACTTGATTATGGCTATTACAAAAGTTGTACAAAATTAAGAGAGATGACTACGGCCAGCATTCAGGGACACTACGGGACCAACTCTAATGGAAACTGAAAACTAACTTTAGTCCGGTATGGACCTAAATATACCTAACCTAAACACCATCCCAGTACATTAAAACTGGAAATTATGTAGATTCTTTCATAACTTCGTTGGAATTACATGCATAATTATGACCTATTGCTTTTGATCCTGAATATGGTAAAGTTTGTTGCTTCAAATCAAAACAGATAGGTCAAAGTTTTAAACGGTTCCCCTGTGAATAACGGTCACAGCGTTGACGATGTAATGGAATTTAAAATGGCGGATGTTTGATTAACGGCCATCGATGATAAACTTTATGAGGAAGAAAACATAAACGGCTGACTTACTGCCTTATTTGAAATTAATTTCTAAGATTAATTAACTTTTTTTTATAATTTCCGCTGTTATAACGAACTTATTAATTAAGAAACAACGTAATCTAAATTGCCTAGTTGGTCTATTCGTCGGGCCCGATTTGCAGTTCGGGCAAAGTGTAATTGGGTTTTTCCATGACGAATTTCTCAGTAGCAGCCACGGAGTCTGGATTTTTAGCCGGTTGATGGACATTGGCTCGCCCCCTATTACATGGGACATAAACATAACTGGCGAAATGTGTACTATAGTTACACCTCTGCTAAACCTGCGGGGATTACAGGCATTATGTTATGTTAGGTCAAAGTACCTTAATTCAAAAACGTTATGAAAATCCTATCGTGTCCCTTCGTTATAAAGTGTTACACACTCTATATCAAACTTCTGATGTCCTCGATAACAAGTTGCTCAGCCCACTCTAGCGTCCTGGATATCGATATTGTAGGTAGGATAGTTAGCTAGGTATCCGCTTTCGATATTAACAGGGCAAGCAAAACTTGCGAGAAACGTGTTGCGTTGTACGTAGTTCATGTTGCAGTATTTGTACCACGAACATGAGCGTTGCTAGTGCAGCCGTCTGCCAGAGTTACGTAAGGACATTTATGTAGTTTATTTTGGTTATTGAGTAGCTTGAAATGATAATATCTTGTTATTTTTGTACTTTACTGTTTCAGAGGTGGCGCAGGAGAAGATAAGGAACCTGGAAGGATATAGGGGATGCCTTTGCCCAGCAGTTGGACATTCAAGGCTAAATAAAAAAAGGCTTCTTTAATTTGCACAAGTGCAAGAGTACTCCATAGCTCTATTTATACGGATAATAAATTGATAATAGGATGCAGTACATACTTGCAATGGGCGATACAAGAGCTAACTTTCTTTGGTTTTTGTTTTCCGATGGATTTCTTCGTTATCAGAAAATTATGTTCTGGAACCGAGGAGTTTGTATCCGAAGTTATACAGTGTAAAATTGGTGACAAATAAGGTTCAGTATCACCCATTTGAAGGAATCCACCCAATTACCAACCAACCCTTATAGAGTGGACAACAGTAGGTAACTATCGAATGTCATATTATAGTGAGGCTCTTTTTTTCCACTCTAGGACAACAACAAGGCAACGAATGTGGGACAAAACGTTAAAAACACACCATTCATTTCTTTCGCAGCCATGTTTTGTTTGCTGTGTATACCGAATCATGCAGCATGTTGTGCCTACAGCACGAATAATAAAGTGCTGTCAAATATGGGTCTAATAGCACACAGAGAAAAATGGTCTTGTAGTTTTAAAGCTATGCTATTTTATATGTCATGAGTACGACATCTACATTATAAAATTTCTGATCTCACTAATCACATGTCAGCTGCACAGTGAAGGCGAGTGTGGCATAGACATCATATATATAAATTGATAGATTTTATAAAACCAGTAAAACACTCCATCGGGAATGAAAAATTTTATGTTTTACTTATTTACCAGTTAAGTACAGGTAAGATTTTATCAATAACCTAACAAATGCATTTTCATTGACCTAATAAATAATATTTGTCCCCAAAATAGTAGATCTGTCACCTTAATTGAATCATCAAATAATATCAAAACGCTTACTTAAATATTAATTCAGAATTAATTGGAAATAATATCAATCATCAAGTAATTTTTAAGGTTTCAAAATAATAGAAGTGTCACGAAAATTGAATCACCAAACAATGTAAAAATGATTACATAAAAACTCCAAACCACAGAGGTCCAAACTAAGGCGTAGTCGACGTAGCCCCGCTACGCGGGGCTTCTGTTTTTGTCTGCAGGGTTTACAGTAACCTAACACGAAGGGGATGTCGGGGTCTTAGTTCGCTCGCTCCCCTTCGAACCTAACCTGTCCGAGTCGGTGTATCCATGTCTTGTATTAGGCCTTTCTTCATAGAAAAAAGGAACCGATCTATTTATTTGGTGACAGATTCTGAGCACAAAGCTATTATTTAAGTAACAAAACCATTATTATAAGAACGAAGTTTATATTCATCTAATGCACTACAATTTTATTGGTACTCCATCTCTTATTTTACACATGTATCAACATTAATTTGATAATCCATACCTGGGAACACTTTTGGTTTATAACGAAAATATTTCGTGGCGATAAATATAAATTTTGGCGGGGTTCCCGTTAAGTACTATCAATTCGACAGTAATAGGTAATTTTGTCTATCCTCCTATTAACTTTTCTCACCTGAACAGCAATTTAAGAATTTTTGCGTGCAGCTACTTTTATCACCGTAAGTGCCAATGGCATGATTTCCAACCTCTATACGGGAACCGCCACGGGCAACCAGCTAGTTGTAAAATAACATAGATACTGAACCACAGAAGCTAACGAATTTCTCAAAAGGATTTAAGACAAAAGTAATTAGAAGATACCAAAGTATAATTTCCTTGCAAAATAAAACAATCAACGCTAAAGCCTAAAGCTTATAATAATGTAGTTATCTACGATTAATCTCGACCTCGACGGAGTACGAACTGGAGATTATGTGAGAACGAGCTTAAAACTTTGTCTACCGTCTATCGTGGACGCCTAACACAAGCTTAGGAAACTCCCAGGTTAATAGGAAAAGTGTTAGTGTTTGTATTATCGTAAGAAAGCAGCCAATTTTAAAAGATACACAAGAACAACGTGTCGATGTTCAGGTGTGGAAAACATGGACCATCAAGAGTGTTGTTTGTTAGAATTGTTCTTTATCTGCATTATAAGTTTAAAGTTGTTTTTTTTCTTACTTAACCCCACACTAGGATTTTTCTTGTATCGTGGGTGCGTTTATAAACATTTAAACCCATACACACAAACAGCCAGACCCGGAACAGCTACCTGTAGGCCATACATATATTTGTTCCGTGCGGGGATCGAACCCAAGACACGCAGCGCAGCAGTCGATTGCTCGACCACTGCGCTAACCGTGCTGTCACACCGTGCAGTTTTTGCTGCAGAGGAAAGCTGACTATACTGAGTCAGTGGCATGCACCTGATGTTTTAAGATAAAAGAAAACCAGCTAAGTGCGAGTCGGACTCGCGCACGAAGGGTTCCGTACCATTATTTATAAAAACGGGGGCTCCCATACAAAAAAGTGATATTTTTGTATGGGAGCCCCCTTAAATAATTATTTTATTCAGTTTTTAGTATTTGTTGTTAAAGCATCAACAGAAATACATAATCTGTAGAAATTTCAACTGGCTAACAATCACGGTTCATGGGATACAGCCTAGTGACAGACGGACGGACGGACAGCGAAGTCTCAGTAATAGGGTCCCGTTTGACCCTTTGGTTACGGAACCCTAAAAAAAAGGATTTTGATTCATTCAAGAAGTAACTGCTTATCTAATTTATTAGAAACTAGCTTAGGTCTGCAGCTTCAATCGCGAGGTCATCGGTAATTGTCTCATGGGGTGGTACTTCTGTATACGACTATCACATGTTTTAATTCAGGTTATAAACCAACAGTTTTATTTCTTGGTATGGTCACTGGCATTTCAACGCTAGAAGGTTGTAAACTGCTTAACAGGATTATTAACTATGTGTGCCAAATTTTATTAAAATGCGTTCAGTACCGTTTGTGTGAAAGAGTACATACATCATCGATCTACCGATCCAGCCTCACAAACTGTCAAATTTATAATAGTTGTCAGATAAGATGATAAATATTTCCAGCTATTGGCGACCCACTTCGACCGCACACATAAAGCAACAGTCTCAATAGCAGATGGCCAACTAAACATGAAGTTGTTTAACAAGCACGATATAACTCCCGTTTGGCATTCACTCAGTTAACATAGCCTGCATTATTGAAGAGTTTGTTTTGTATACTAACTACTCGACATCTCACCACGGTTATTCACATCGCCCGCGGTACATGGTACCTACTATACAGTCTCTGCAATCAGTCTAGAAGCGTGGCATTCCGCTACAATTTGCGTGGCGCTGGGTGCATAAAAGCCACTCCTATGCCCTCCCTCGCCTTTCTGAAGGCGACGTAGACAAGTTTCCACAGCGAACAAGGAGCTAACTAGCCCGGGAATGTTACTGTAGATAATGTACTCAATTCGTCTTGTATTCAAGCGCCGGATTCGGAGCGGAGCGTCGGTTAATGCATTAAATAAACTACGTATAAATTACGTTCTTTGTTTATTCACATTTCAATTGTACGCTCTTAGGCACTAAGTTATACATTATTTATTTCCTCGCTACCTTTAGGATTAATCTACCCGCTGTGGCAGCGACAGACGCGGCAGGGACTTAATTTTACGCCTCCGCAGACGATCTAGGAACGGAATAGAACTATCAAACACGGGAAGAAAGAACAGACTTTTTCTTAGTTTTATATACGGTGAGTACGAATGCTACGATCACTACCATTACGTTGAGTAAGCGAAGTCGTCGTTTTCAAAGCCAACTGTAGGGAGTCCCCATCCATCGATAGATATTATTTCCTCTTCCACTCGATGTAAAGACCTAGTGGCTGCGGAGTACACCGTTCGCCGGAGCAAACTGAATTAGGAACGTTTTTCTCCATTTTATTCCTCTCGCCCTCTAAGGAGCGACGAAGTGTTGAATTATTGGACTTACTTTATTTTATAAAGCGATTTCGCCTCCAGGAGATTTCTGTTTACTTTGCCGCAAAACATTTTTCGTATTCCCCGTTTCATATTCTATTGATACAAATTGATAGTAAGTCGATTTCCATTCGCTTTATGTACTTGTATAATATTAAAGCGAATGAGAGCGTGTTATTGGAAAGCAAGTTGACAACACCTTTGATAGACTGACAGGCGTAAGTCCCGCGATTTCTTTTCGTCGATGGCGGCACCTACGGAATACTAGCGAAAGCAGGCTTGTTTGTTTTATTTGAATGAATAAATAATAATGTATGTTCTGTTTGAACTTAACCCGAGGCTATCATTTAATTCCTGCTTTCCTTTATATATTTATCTGAGTTCTTTTTGTGTTCCTTTTGGTATAGTATATCTTCGATTAAAACTGATCATCATCATCATCATCATTTCAGCCAAAAATACGTCCACTGCTGGACAGAGGCCTCCCCAAGTGTCGCCACATAGACATTTTGGGGGGTTTTGCCATAATCGCTACGCTTGGCAGGCGGGTTGGCGATCGCAGTACGGTTGTTACAAAAGCATAGAGAACACTGTTGCCCATTCTCTGGCAAATCCTTTAGTCGCCTCTTACGACACCCACGGGAAGATATGGGTTAAAACTGATAAGAGTTCTTATTCCTGATAATTATTGTATTTCTTCTTTCATCCTACATAAATACCAGTTTCCATTGTGTGATTAACAGATTTGTTCCAGACTTAATGCAGCCGTTTCAAAATGGCAGTTCACAGTAAAACGCACACTGTAACTGGGATTTATTTGAGGCTGCCGGCCGTCACTGGCTTTAATCTATTAATGACTGCCGACACACGATGTCACTATCGATTATACCCTTAACGGGATTAAAACCAGAAAAATCTTTAGCAATAAATAAATCGCCCCTCACAAATTGAGTAGAATATCGTTACAAGTCCAACACAAGTATCGATGTCGTTTTGATCTCTAGTAATACGATTACTATGGAACTATATCTCGATTCACAATACTGTTCCGTCGCTTTTATAACAATGCATTTTTTATTGTTTGTTTTTTAATTCAGTGAGTTTTTATTCTCAACAACAGTTTGTTTTTGACGTGTGAACTGTAGGCTGATAATAATGTAATGGTTAGGTAGGGTTAAATAAGTAAGTACCTGTACCTATTTAATACTTGAACAAAATCCCTATGTTTAATTTAAATTTCGACGCTAACTGTGTCTTATTGAACAAACAGCAGCAATCACCAATCAACTCTATAAAGCGCAATTTCTCCAGAGTAGTGTCAGTATAGAGGTGACGAATTCAAAATCTGATCGTTTTACCAAACGTTTTTTTCCTTCAAGTAATAGTAAGTTACACACGGTAAAACTTACGTAATGACTTACGGAGCCGAAACGTGGACACACACGGTACGGATAGTCCATAAATTCAAGGTCGCTCAGTGAGCTGTAGAGCGGGCTATGCTTGGAGTCTCTCTGAGGGATCGCATCCGAAATGAGTTAATCCGACAGAGAGCCAGAGTAGTCGACATAGCTCACAGGATAAGTAAGCTGACCTGAAGTGGCAATGGGCCGGCCATATTAGCCGTAGAACCGATGACCGTTGGGGTAGACGTGTTCTCGAGTAGAGACCACGAATCGGCAAGCGTAAGGTGGGACGCCCTCAGGCTCGGTGGAGCGACGATCTTCGCAGGGTGGCTGGTAGCAACTAGATGAGAGTTGCCGAGAATCGAGTTAAGTGGCATAGTGATTTTAGGCTGATGATGATGATGAGACATCGTGATAAAAGCTTTTACCATTGGCTCAATAAACAAGCTTTACCATATTATTATATTGTTAATTTTTTGTGTTGTGTTTTGTATTTTGGTATGAAACGACTGTTTTTGGCAGAGGCTGATTCTGAGCGTGGTCAGTAGCTTAGTCGTGAATCTTGACATCTGTAAATGCAAAAATTAATTAAAATATGACAAAGGTGTTTTTCACTTTCGAAATAGGTATATGACATTTTTATCCAAACATAACAACTTACTTATAAACCAGCTTACCTTTTTTTCCTTTTTTTATATACAACGTGTCCCAGAAATCAACGTCAAGCCGAAAACGGGCAATAGGCCAAGTCGTGACAGCTATTAGAAAAATATAAAAAAAAATCTTGGTCATGTACTTTTCGAATTATAAGCATTCAAAAATAAATCTCAAAAAGTGACACCCTGTGATGATTTTTCAAGTCCTGTGACTACATTATTAACATTTCGGTAGTTTTTTTCTCTGTGATCTAACCATGAATAACCCTTCTGTAAATTACAGTTAAAAGTTAAAACGTAACTGCCTCAGTTTTAAATTAAATGTTAGATTTTTGCCCAATATTGAATTCAAAATAATGACATCACCCAAATTTAACCGACTGTACTGAAAAAAAAATCTACTACACTATTTTGGCAAGTAACTTTAAAAGATGGCGCGTTTAGTCAGGATTCCAAAATGGTATAACACATACTAATTGCTACTTCTTAATTGAGGAAAAAAAGTACATTGTTGGTTTTAGGTGCATTTGAAATAAAATTCAGTCGTTGGATTTCTTTTATTATAATTTTTATTAAATCAGATTTACGAAGTTTTATAACAAATGTTCAAACTGTTTTCCTTCAGCTGCAATGCAAGTTCTACATCTCTTTAAAAATGATCGCGTAATAAGACGGGCGTATCTTCTTGAGTTGATGTATTCAGCGGCTTCTGCAATTCTTTGGCGCAGCTCGTCTAAATCTTGAATTGGCTTAGAGTACACTTTATCCTTTATCGTACCCCAGTAAAAAAAATCTATGGGGTTTAAATCGGGTGAACGGGCAGGCCACGAAATTGTACCACCCCGCCCAATCCACCTATCGGGGTATTCTCGATTGAGAAACTCTCGTACAGTGAGAGCATAATGCGCTGGGCAGCCATCTTGTTGATACGACATGCTGCCGTAAATGTTCAGTGGCACTTCTTCCAATAATTCTGGTAATTGGTTCTGTAAGAAGTTCAAATAACCCTGGGCATTTAAATTCTCCGGCAGCTCGATTGGACCAATAACTTTACCATTCAAAATTCCCGTCCACATATTTACTTTAAACTGGTACTGAGATCTATCTTCCCGCATCAAATTTGGATTTTCCACGTGCCATTCGTGCAAATTGTGGAGGTTCATGTAACCGTCCTTTTTAAATGTTGATTCATCGGACCATAGAATTTTTTCAAAGAATCGCGGGTCCTCTCGGTGCCTCTGCAACATCGTTCGACAAAATCGTACTCTCTCTAGGTAGTCTCGGGGTAGCAGACTTTGTACTCGTCGTACATGGTATGGGTGAAACTCGTTCTTTTTTAAAATACGATGTGCAGTACTTTTGGGGACTCCTATGCTCTGTTCAATTCCACGTACTAAGATACTTCTGTCTTCTTCAACTGCTTGCAAGACTTCGGCTTCGTAGGGCATAACGGGTCTTCCCTCGCTAACCATTTGGCTAGGAAATCGACCCTCTGATAATGACCGATGCACATTAATAAATACTCGATGATCGGGATGACGCTCAGCATTCGGGTATCTCTCATGATACACTCTTGCTGCAGCATTGGCGTTGCATAAGCATTCTCCATAAATGAGATGCATGTTGGCGTATTCCTGTGCGGTGTATCGAGATGGCATGATAAAACACTACACAAACACGGGGTTGCGGTTAAAACAAGTCCGGGGTTGTCAGAAACGGTGCAGATAAATCCAAATCACAATGCAAATCAAGTCCAATAAACAAAGCCACAGTTGTAAGTACGAAGTCAATACGAATACAAAAAGATGTGCAGTCAACGAAAGAGCGTAACGTACTGCAGTATTGCACAATTTGCCGATGCATCCCTGTTTAGCCAGAGTAGCGTCTCTATCTGTTTCACTCACACATATGAAATGATGTGTCAATCCGTCTCCCTCTTAGTTAGATAAAAGTAGCGTCACTATCTATCTCGCTCCCACTTGTCAAAGTAGCATCACCTCACATTAGTTAAAATGAATCTTTCTCGCTCACACTAGTCAAAATAACGTCACTCTTCGTCTCAATCGAACTTTTATGAAATACGGCTTCATAAAAAAAAAATGTTTTTTCTCAATTAAGAAGTAGCAATTAGTATGTGTTATACCATTTTGGAATCCTGACTAAACGCGCCATCTTTTAAAGTTACTTGCCAAAATAGTGTAGTAGATTTTTTTTTCAGTACAGTCGGTTAAATTTGGGTGATGTCATTATTTTGAATTCAATATTGGGCAAAAATCTAACATTTAATTTAAAACTGAGGCAGTTACGTTTTAACTTTTAACTGTAATTTACAGAAGGGTTATTCATGGTTAGATCACAGAGAAAAAAACTACCGAAATGTTAATAATGTAGTCACAGGACTTGAAAAATCATCACAGGGTGTCACTTTTTGAGATTTATTTTTGAATGCTTATAATTCGAAAAGTACATGACCAAGATTTTTTTTTATATTTTTCTAATAGCTGTCACGACTTGGCCTATTGCCCGTTTTCGGCTTGACGTTGATTTCTGGGACACGTTGTATATATTATGGGCTTTGTTTATCTTCGCTTGCATATTTTAGCTCCACTTCCGTCAAATATAATATTATAACGTTTTATGTATCCACACAATTACCATCGCATCGCCAATATTTTCCGTTATTTCTTATTTCTTTTTACTTTTGGTCCATCGCGCTCGGCTGCTTGCAGCGTATTGACGAAGTGCATGGATTAATTAAATATTGTGCGTCTAGTTAGCAACGAAACATGCGAAACAGGTTTTATGTTTCCGTTCGTCCGTCGCTTTTACTTGGGTACCTATCGGTTGTTTTGTTTTGCATTTTTCTTGATTTTTATTAAAACGTAGTTTTATTTGTAATTATTGCACTGATATTTATTGTATATAAGTACATACCTATTCATACACATAACTCATAACACAATATATTTATATAAGTATATATACATACCTACTAAACTGTTTTTCGTCCGTCACGTCATTATCTCGGGTCCAGTTGAAAACCAGCGTCGGGCACTAGCTGCTCGGCAGTTTGCTGAACTGGGCCTATTTGGCGCAGCCGTGAGACACACAATATTATCTATTATCTTTTTCTGTTTAGTTTTAGCTTTTGTTTTTTGTTGTGTGCATTTGTGGCATGTGCCAAATAAATGTGTTTTCTTTCTTTCTTTCTTTTTTTCATCTATAATCATAGACTGAATCCATAGACGAAAGGGTAAAGATTGTGTCATGCAGTTCTTTATACCATGTTCAGCTTTTATTAACCAAACACTTTTCTTGCGATTCGGCTAGCTTCATTCACTCATATTGTATTCAAAAACCGACCTTATTCAAGTATTATCGACACATGCCAAAACTCCATTATATTATGAAATATACCGATAGTAAGCCATTTTGTGGTTCTAAACCCTCACTGCCTCATTCACTCTCTAACTTGATTAAGGAATTTAAATTAGTTACATCTTATATGTGTAGCTATAAGACAGTCAAAGGGTTGTCTGATGGTATTATTCAGACGATAGAGCGTTAGTAGTTTTAATCAAATGCATTGTTAGCAATCATGTTATCGGTATTATGTTATCAGTTTGACAGATTCTGAGTGATAACTGTACAACTTTTCTTTTTTGGCGAAAATTTTGAACGCGGTCCATCACCTACTCTTTTTTTTTTGTTTATCTTTCTCAAATGTTAGGAGCTCGTGGCTAAATAACAGCAGCCCGAATCGATCTTTTTTGGATTAAGCCACGCTTGCCTAGGTTGGTCCGTGGATGGGAGACCACCCATAACATACTGAGTGTCTCCACATTAAGCTGTTGGCTCAGACTGTTATTTGTAGATCTTTGACAGTCGTAACAATTATTCAGTGCCCCAAAAGTCTGACAACCAGACTTACCAAAGGGTACTCAGTTTTACTGGGTTATGGAGGTCAGATGGGCAGTCGCTCCATGTAAAATTCTGATATACAGCTGCATCCGGTTACAACGCAACGGGTGAACAAGCTAATAAAAGACCCTATTGTGGGTCTTTAGTCGTTTCGCACCACGAGCGATTCGAACCGCGGTGTGAATCGCCCAAGTACTGTTTCTGCATGGGACCATTCGCACCGCGGTGGTTGTAGCGGTACGAATGGCCCAATGTGGAATGGGTCGATTCGGACCACGTGGCGAAACGACCCAATGCTTTTTTTGTAGGTGCGATTTGGATTCATATAAAAAAGGAGGTCTCCAATTATTTATTCGTACAGATGAGTAAAAAAATTTTTTTTGCAAAAAAAGAAACCGACTTCAAAAAACCCTAAACGCACTAAAAAGTTAAAAATAATACTATAACCTACCTATATTTATAAACCTAACCTAACCGACGATTAACCTATAATAAAATTTAATAATTCTTTGGAGTCGGTGCCAAGCAATATAATTTGAATTAATTAAAGAATTAATATTTAGAAACTGTAAGATGTTTTGTTTTTCTGGCCTTAGTCTGTCTATACAGTCATTCAGGTATCGTATATTGCTTGGCACCGACTCCAAAAAATTTTTAAATTAAACGCACCGCAGTCCGAACCGCTCGCATTGCGAAACGACTAAAAACCCAATATTGTTAACTATTTTTAGAAGCGATGGCACGTGTAAGTATAACTCGTTGGATAAAAGTCGTAAAATTGCGGAGAAAGTTATTTAATTTTAAATCTCCAGTGAACTGGAAACTAATTTGCATGATGATTAAGAGTAATTCCTGAATTAAATCGCTCGTTTCTGAAAACTGTATTTACCCATTTGGTACTTATAGGGTAGGTAAATATTGTGTAACCGACGTTCCTAAGGCGGTCAGTGTATCGGTTTTTCTCCGAAACGGATTCATAGTTTATGAGACCGTTTTACCTTTTAAAGTAGTTTGCTTCCAGGTAAATGTGACTTATTTAGTATTTTCACAGGACGCATTACGATATTATCTATAAGGAAGGAAGGACTACAGGCGTTTAAAACAATACATCAGGCCATAAAAACCAAGTGCCTATATCAGTAAATCCTCTTTCAGATAAACACATCAGACGAGGGATCAACAAGACGTATGAAACACAAAAACATTAATCCCACTCAGTTCGTCCATTCCTTTTCTTTATTAGGCAGTATTGCATAGTTTCTGTTCCGAGCAAGGGTCTAGAACGTACCTCTGTACCGCCAATACGGTGTTTCCTTTTCATTAAGTTTCCACGTACAATATTGCAGGCTGGTCGTAAACTTTCCGAGGTGGTCGGCTAGTCTTTGTTACCCCTTACGTCCGTCCACCGAAGTAATGAGACTTAGGAAAAATTATACCTTTAATGAAACAGAACTCGTTTACGCATGTTTCGTGGACGCAGACGCAATTACAGGGTGGATACAATATACGAAGTTTAAGGGTGTTGTATTTTAGCGCAGTTAGTGTTTCGTCTTTAATTAGTTGCAGATAAAACACATATTTTATTGTGAGAGGATCCTTCGTCTTATTGCTCAGGTAGTGCTGCTGTTGGAGATATTTATAGCCCGCGCGGAGTCTGATATTGTTGTGACGCGTAAAATTGCTATCGTGTCTTAAATGGACCGGCTTATTTTCTCTTTTCTTTTACAAATTTTCCTTCAGACTGTTCTAGAAAAGCTATAAAAATCCCGATCCTAATAACTTCTCAACGCTCTAGTTATTTATAGGTACTTTCTGAATTTCTAATCAAAGGGTGCTTTTGAAAATCGAAAATTACTTTTCTATAAGTAGCTAAAGAGCTCTTTAACTCTCTTCAAACATCTTGTAAAAGTGTAAGTAATTGGATTTTTCTGCAAATACTACATGATTGACTGCCAAAAGCGGATTTGATTTCCAGGAAGGCCAAAATAGTATGTTGTTTTTATCGAGTTTTCTCACTAGCATTCCAGGATCTGGATTTTTACCTTGCTCACGGCAATTATTACTCAATATTAAACAAAGACTGTCGTCATCATCATCATTCTCTTGCCCTTATCTCTATTTATTTGGGGTCGACGCAGCATCTCTTCTTCCATACTTCTCTATTACTTGTCATCTCATGAGATACCTCCTTTCTTGCCATATCATCCTTCACACAGTCAATCCATCGTTTTTTTGGACTTCCTCTACTCTTACACCCATCCACAATCATACTCAAAACTTTTCTCACGACATTTTCCTCATTCCTCCGCATCACATGCTCATACCACGACAACCGATTACCACACATCTTTTCAGTCACCGGCGCCACTTTAAGACTTCCTCTAATGTACTCATTCCTTATTCGCGTAATACCACACACATCCCTCAAGACTGAAAGACTGTCATCATATAAGTTTTTAAACTGACATGGTCACTAACACTATCAGTAATACTCACTGGAAACGGGAAAGACTGTCGTTGCTTGTGCAATTACGAATTCTAAGAATCTTTAGACACGTTACCCACAACGATGATTTCTTGGAGCGTTTGGTGATTCAGGGTAGAGTCGAGGGCACGAGGCCAAGTGGTCGATCACCAACCCCATGGGCAGACTTGATCAAATCTGTCACCAAGATCCATGTGGTAGAATGTGCTCGCCAAGCAGCCAATAGGGACCGGTGGAAATGGCTCGCGAAGGCAGCGACCGCAGTTGTGGGCGACCCCACATGACCACGACCATTCTGCCAAGAGTGAACGCCAAAGAGGTAAAAGAACGGCAATTGGCACGCCCTCTATTGCATGAGACTTAGACCTGACTGCCAAAATGATTTGCATAAAATACCCACCTTTCACCAAAAGTAGATAGAGATGTATAGACACTTCTCCATACTAGGAATACCTACGTGTATAATGTTATATTGTACTTTCTTGATAAACAAACAGACCACTACACACCTTCGTGGAATCGCTAGTGAGTTAGTTCTGTTCAATAAATAATATCATGCAAACAGTATGACAGTTTTCTCTTCCCAATGTATCGTTTGAAGCCACATTGCAATAACAAATTGAATTGAAGAACTGCATTGGCGCATAGATGGCGATAGCCTGGTCGTACGAGAGAGCAATTCTATTTGTCTTACAACTATACGACATTGTACTCTATGTCGTTGTTTTTTTATTTTGTTTTCAACCGTACGGAGAGAAATTGCCATGTCTTCTGCAGAAACCGGACCTTCTCATAAATCGTTTAATTGTGTAAAATTGCCAAAATCATCTGTGTTTGGCAAATTTAATATTAGTGGGAGATTTTTTGAAAGAATACAGAGTTTAAAGTGAAACTCTGCAATCGCTATCATCATGTGTCTAGTTTTTCACCCAACTATCAGCCAACTGTCAGTTTCTAGTCTACCCTCATCATTATGATCAGCCTATAATGTTCCCACTGCTGGGACACAGGCCTCCTCTTTATGAGAGGGAGTGAGCAGTAATCCACCACGCGGGCCCAGTGCGGGTTGGTAGATGTCACATGTCTTCATTTTTTTAGTTCTAGGACGTGCCGGTTTTCTCACGATGTTTGCCTTCACCGTTTTTGAGGGCAGCGGTGATGAAATAAATTACACAAAGTAATGCGCCTGCCTGGGTTCGAACTTACTGCTCGTAAGTCGGGGTTGCCACCACTGGGCCACCGCTGCTCTACTGGGCCACCGCTGCTCTAGTCTAACCTAATGCAGGTGAACCAGTACTTTTTTTTTATTATCTATAGGCCCGCGCTTGACCACTATCTCACCTGATGGTAAGCGATGATGTGGTCGACGGTGAAGCACGCTTGCCTAGAAGAAACCTATTCACTCTTGACTTAAAGACCCCTAGATTGTAGCTATCGGGAAACACAAACTCCGGTAGGGAATTCCACTCCTTAGCGGTACGCATTATAAAAGTATTTTCTTAAGGCGACTGCCTATCTTTTTTTTTGGTTAATTGGTAAACCGCATAAATCATCATGGATATTCTACGTCTGGGGAGAACAGAAAGTTATTTCGGACTGTTACCATGAGGACCTGGGAGACTAAAATAGTAAATTCGTGCCTCTAGAACCCAGTCGCTGGGTGTTGGTTGTGGTAAATCATGATACAGTGTGGTAAGTTTGTCAAAAATCAAATTAATTTGATTCTGCTGATCCTCTTGGCTTAGATTTGAACTTTTGCCGCGACTTTCCAACTGCCTCGTTCATCGAGTGGTCGTAAGGGTGAAAGCTGATCATTTGGTCATGGGTTCGATTCCCGACGCAGGTAAAGTGTTATTGGGTTTTTCCATTTAGAATTTCTGAAGAACAGGCACGGAGTCTGTGGAGTTTTGTGCCCGGTTGATGGCAATAGGCGCGCTTCCTTCCTATTACATGAGACTTAAAACATAACTGGCGAAACGTGGGTGTACACCTCTGCCGAACCCTTCGGGGATTACAGGCGTGATGTTGCGTATGTAAAGAAATGGGATACCTACTGGAGTATTTTGGTGACATTCGAACGCCAATCACATACTCGCCCTTATGTCATGTCACACGTCGCAACTCCAGCTTCCAAAATGTGATTCTTTTTCTACGAAAATATGATTGTATAACGTACATTCCAAATCTGTTTATTTCGCTAGATTTACCATGGTTGGAATGTGAATGAAATTGACAATATGTTTATGGTACCTGTAAGGTGATTGGGATATCGAGGCACCATCAGGCGACATCATCACCATGCTCCATTAGGAGTGTAGCATATAACTTTTTGGTCAAATATAAAAAAAAAATACGCTGCCCTAAAAATTAGCAGCTGTCTCATACAGAAGAGCAACACCTACACGATTGAAAGGTGGCTCTGATTAATTGGAATCATGGTACCTTATTGGTTAGGCATCGATGTTTCTTACACCGTGTTTACTAGAATCCCAGAGAATTATGACAATACTGAAGAATTGCTATAAGTTTATAACAACCTGGGCTTCTCGTGCATTCAGCCAATCCCTAAAGTAACGACGATGACAAAGAATCGAGTGTCATACACAAACTCTGTCTGAAAACTAAACACACTGCCTTTAGAAGCCATATTCCTTTCAGCATTGCCTTTGTGATAAACATAGAAATGCCTCGATCAAACATGTTGCAGAGACCACTCAGCATAACTCTGCAATATTCCGCTTTACACTCCATATCTCAGTTTTATTCCGCAGTTGAGCGCAATAGCAATGTTTTAACGCATTTTTATACTGAATATAGCAGAAATAACGAACCGCGCCGGGCGTCGAGTGAATTAAAACTAATGGAACGGTTAATTTCTCATGAGGATAAAGCTAGCGAACTCCGCCCTACTGATTCTGTTGCTTCGGGCCACTTCCAGATTTGCACTCGACAGTTGTTTTTTATTTACTGTGAAATGTTTATGCAAACGCCATCCTTTTTTGGTATAAATCTGTGATATTGTACTTAATGGTAGGAGAGACGTTTTGTTTGTTTTTTTTTTTAAAGTGATACAGAAGGTTTAGCTGTTGTTTTTGTTTTCTTGGAATTTAATTGGAGAGTGAAGATACACGGGATCATCGGTGATAAGTCAGCCTTTTAAGTAAACGTAGCAAGCATCCACAGTACGCACACTTAGTATCTAAACAAAAATTTGATCCCTTAAACAAAAACTTGATTCGTATATTTGTAAGTAAAAGCAATGTGTAACAGTGAATGATTACAATAATGAGGGAATGACAATGGCAGCACGAACACACTCAACACACAGAAAGAGTGGTATGGTGTACTCGTAAGTATCCATGTATGAGGAAAATACACATATCCACCAGAAGAGGAGTATTTATACGACGTAGATATTAATATCTATTCGCAGATCGACAATAACCGCTCCGTACAATGGAATATCTCCTAATACATTTGAGGAGTTCAGGAAATCTCATTTACTTAACGTTTTAATATTACTTACACGTTCCGTATTTGATATCGTTTATTGTAATAAAATATCCATATTTATTTCTTACATATGTATTTTTCCTTGCAAATGTAAGGTAATCGACGACTACGCGAAATAATTAAAAAATACATACAATCACTCAATCAAACATAATGAACAAAATTTCAATTTTTTTAGATGGCACTTTTGACGCAGTGGCTAAGGGATTTACTGCTGCGCTGCGTGTCAAAAATTTTTAAGGCCTACAGATAGGTGTTTCGGGTCTGGCTGTTTGTATATGTGAGTTAAATGTTTATAAACGCACCCACGATACAGGAGAAATTCCTAGTGTGGGGCAAAGCTTTTTCTAAATAAAAAATATTTCAAACTAGCTGTCCGGCGCAACTTCGTTTGCGTCACATTTTCCCCGTTTTCGCAACATTTTTTATTGCTGCTCCACTCCTATTAGTCGTAGCGTGATGATATATAGTCTATAACCTTCCTCGATAAATGGGCTATCTAACACTGAAAGAATTTTTCAAATCGGACCAGTAGTTTCGGAGCCTATTCAATGCAAACAAATAATCAAATCTTTCCTCTTTAAAATATTAGTTTAGAAAAGTAGTCGCCAGTCTGTGGAATTCACTTATCAGCATTATAATAATTATAATCTAGATCTATTCAAAGTTCGAGTGAATCGGTTTCTTCTAGACAAGCGTGCTCCACCCTCCACCCAAACGCAAGCCTATTTAATATAAAAAAAACTTCCCCATTCACTGTTGGTACCTACATCCCAATGAGAAAATGTTGCGTGGCAACAGAGGCAGCGCCTGAACTAGTTTAATACAAAGGCAAAGCCACACACAGGCTGCAAATACTATCTGTTGAAAAGCTTCTGGACTATTAGCAAAAATATACTTAGCTGACATACACAATCTAAATCAATAATATCGCCGACTAAGGTCCACGGTGTGAATCCTTTCGCTAAGTAAGCATAATGAATTCGATTCTCATTAAGGATACCTACCCCTCCAACAAGCGAGAGTTGTTTTTCTTTGAAGCTAATGCTGTTAAAAGCTTTTGAGAAAGAAAATCTATCAGAGAAAAGTTTGCTACTTAACCAGAGGCTTTTCTAAATCAGAATTACTTTGTTAATTATAATAAAAGTAGTCCCGAATAAACTCATTTTATTGCCGACACTATACAAATGGTGAGCACACTGTTAAGCTTTACAAATGATTGTCATCATACTTCTGTCTTCGGGCCTGGGTAATAGAGAAAAATACGCTGAGGGCACGAACGGGACGCCAAGCGTGAGTCGGCAATAAATAACCTGCGTGATGATGAATGGAACTTGCCAACAGATAATAAAAATAATTACGCACATAACACCCTTTACATCCACCCTTTATAGCTTTTTCTTGACGTTGGGACGCGAGAAGAAGGCAAAGGTATTACTAAATCAGCCTTAATGTTACCTATCTGCGCTACTATTCCGAGGAAAGGTGTTGGAACTACATGAAGGGAACCGTTTTTATCTGTTTATAAGAATGTAGCTAAAACACAGAAATAGGTGCCTATAAACATTTTTTTTCCTTCGGGGTAGATTACCATAAAAATAAAGAGCCCATAGCGCCGCCAATATAGAATACCTTCCATGTAAAAGGCGCATGGAACTTCATGTTTTATAAACGGCACTTCACTAGTAGGTAGGAATCAGCCTATAATATTCCCACTGCTGGGACACAGGCCTTCTTTCAATGAAAGGGAGTGGGCTTTAATCCACCACAAAGGCCCAGTGCGGGTTGGTAGATGTCACATGTCTTTGAATTTCTAGGACATGCCGGTTTCCTCACGATGTTTTCTTTCACCGTTTTAAGAGCAGCGGTGATGAAATAAATTACACAAAGTAATGGGCCTGCCTGGGTTCGAAGTTCGAACCCACGGCTTACTGCTCGTAAGTCGGGGGTTCGAAGTTCGAACCCACGGCTTACTGCTCGTAAGTCGGGGCTGCCACCAGAGGGCCACCGCTGCTCTCTGCAGGTAGGTACTTATTAGTTATCAATTAATACTGACCGAGTAAAAAGGCTTAAAACTCCAAATTCATTCATTCAATAAATGTCATCCATCAAGATGTCGGTAAGGCCTCGTTTGCGCTACTGCTGCTCAAAGATCCAAGGTTCAATTCCCAGACCAGGCATAGTGTTACTGGGTTTTTACATCTGATATTCCAGCAACAGTCTAGATTCTGATTGTGTGCGGTTGATGCCCACCAGCTTACGTCTATTACATGGGACTTCACTGAACTAGTGCCCATTTCGCCAGTATGTCTGCCTAACCCTTTGTGGATTTCAGGAGTGATGTTATTGAAGGTTACGTAAGTGCCAATTAAGTTCATAGACGGTGTAATCAGATCCTTCATGAAGACATCCACCGAGAATTCTGTTTAACAAACTAAGTAACCCTACGCAAAAAATAAAATGCTGAAAAGTTACGTTTTATGGTAAAACTTAATATAACGCACACAAAAAATTGTGCTGATGGTTGAATGAATAGTAAACGATTCAACAAGTAATTTTTTTTTTTTTAGTTATGAAAAAATTTAAACTTTGACCTTTAATATCTTCCGTACCTAACTGAAGAAGGTCCACAACAAAAAATCATGGAGACGAGCAGATAAAGTGCCTTTCGACTTCTTTAAAGGTCATTTTACACACTTTATACCATATAACCAGACAAGTTCCGTACCTACCGACCAAACATCCAAGCCAAATACCTAAAACCACATTACTGATGTTCTTCGCTTCAAAATAAATACACATCGGGCCGACCGCAGTGCACCATCTCCAGGTTACGCGAATTTAAATTCTACGGTTCACTTGACACAAAACAGAAGTTCGCTACACCGCCTAACTTGTTTACCCACTCAAAGGAAGCAAGAGTTGAGAGCTGTTCGAGTTTTCCTAAGCCCGTACACTTTTCTCTCTGAAAAAGTCAGTTAAACGGAATTTCGAACACAATTTCTGAATAGGTTTTCAATTCGTTTTGTGTTTTCTGAATAAGTTACCACTGTGACCTGTGTCAAATTAAACATTAGGTTTTTATTTTTAATGTCCACAGTTGATTTTATTTCGCATCTTACTTGTTATAACTAAGCAGAGATAGCTCGGAAACTGGTGTAAAAAAAACCGCCAAAGCGATCGCTAGCTACCAACGATAATTATTCCAGCAGACAGACTGCCTCCAATATGAAATTAAAGCTGGGAATTAGGACGTCATTACATAAGAAAACTAGGTGTGATACCTTCCTATTTAAGATAAGATAAAATTTGTTTGCCCAAACATGTGTACACATACAATAGTAATAAGTGCATGCAGGATAACCTAAAGAAAAATTGGTTCAGACATGTTTGCCATACTATGGTGTGAAAATGTTTAGAATTACAATTGTGACTTTTTAATATATCCTTCAAACCAAGAGAAGGCAGTCTAAAACTACTTACTAATAGGTACTTAATTATTTTTCACAGCAGTTCACGATTGTCACCAACATCCATACAACATAACCATTAAAAAGTGAAATAAATAGAACACCTAGGTACATAAATAGACTCAACAAAACGAAAATCCTGTATTTTCTGGTACAATACCCACCACATACAAAAATACATTGTATATCATGTAAGTTTTCTATTACACGGGAATATCTTCAGCAAGCAGTTATCATAGTTGGGCGGAAGACGTGTGCGGAATATTGCCTTAGTTTCAGGATTATGTTTGCTCCACTGTGGCTTATGAAAACCCCTTATTAATATGGTAGAACAAATTTGTACCGTTTAATTGGTTTTGACGGTTTATTATTATAAAGCACATGGATGTTAAGCAACGCCTTTTAATTATAAAATTAATTTAATGTTGGCCGTTGGTAAAGTTCTTTTTATTATAATTAATAACAAGGACGTAGATAGGTGCTCTAAAGTATTGTGAAGAAGGAGGTTATCAGATTACTAATTTTAACCTCCTTACACCTAAACATGTTAAGTTGATGAAGAGCATTGAACTTTTAAAAAAATCAAATAAGTGTGTACCAATTCTAGTAGGTATGTACCTAGCAACCCATTGTAAACCGCAAGTATTCCTTTAAACTGTAATTTAGTACTAGCGCCTGCGAGATCCATGTAGACACTACCGAAAACTAGGTAGGTAAACAAAACTGTGTTATTATAATAGTTCTAGGTTCCTGGTCTGAAGTCTGATATACCTGCCTAGGGTCCTACAACATGGCAGATACAACGAAACTGCGACAGAATCAGTAGTCTTTATTGCCTTTCGCTTTACTCTGATCTGCATCCAGCTAAACCTACTGGATTAGTATACTGGTTAAACACCTGCCTAAATTGTGTATTCAAGACGTTTGAAATTCGCACCAACTCATGTCTAATCTGACATGAATATGACTTTATCTGACGTCGACAGTGTTATGACATTTTGTTTTGACATTTTCAAGATGCGTTCATAACATATTTTTAATACATTCGGAGCGTCTTGGTTTTATTATAGAATTTTTGTCAAAAGTTATAATAATAAAAACAACGTTTTAATTTGGTTACTTTGATGCCATCTCATGATACAATTGATTAATTTCCTTGCCTGTTTTCTTTGTATTTGTGACATACACATTGTAATTTTTTAAATACATGTTTGATTGGTTTTTATGTTCATAACATCGCAAATGTCACGCGTGTCAGCTTAGTGCGTTCCATATCTCTAGCAATAAATGATTCATGAATTTGTATTGTATCTCTGTTTAGCACTCTATAATTACTATACTTTATCTCTGTTATTTTTGTTCTAGTTATAAAAAGTAGTAACATTAACTTGCAACGCAAAATCAAAGTTGTAGTTCGCACAAATTCGTAATAGGATTTTACGTTTACGTCAAGAAGCGAATAATATTGACCTTGTTCGCGGAACACACGGACTGGTTTGTGTTGTGTAGAAAAAAAAAGATATAAGTTAGTTATTTCTGTTCTATAAACATACAACCAGACTGAGGACTTCCCTACCGAGTTCTAAACACAAGGTACGTTTATTTCCTGCTTTTTATTCATTACGTTGTATATTTTTCCTTTTTAATTAACGATTTTCTAATAGAACAAATACTTTATTCTTGATTTCCTCGATAGCGCACGTCATGGATATAGAGTCGGAGCTTTATTTTACTAACAACCAGATGGTGACGCATGTGAACTTTTGCATCTCTCTGCTGAATTATTTTAGCTGGATTTTAAATGTATGACCTTTTATGTTTATGAGCCTTATTACCCGCTCACTATATACAGGTAAATGACTTCATTTGTTATTAATCAGGGCCGAAAAATTGGTATGTCTATACAAAGACTAGGTTCAAGGTGATCAATAATTTTTATTGGACAAGTATGGACATCGTGCTAGTCTAGCGTTTTCCTGTGATAACGAATATTTTTAAAATGCATTGTATAGTTAATTCAGTACTCTATATGTACTAAAGAATAAAAGTGTGACAAAATCAAAACTTAAATATATTATACCTAAATATAAACTAAAACATATAGGTACTTACATTTACTTACAAGTTATCAAATTGCTCAACAATTCAAAGCATAATCATATTATCTCAAATACCTATAAGGAAAATCTCAAACAAGTACTGTGGGAATAATACAAACAAAAAGTTTAAACACATTTTTTTCTCTTAATAGTAATACGTAAAAACCAGAATCGAGTATCATCATACAACAGAAGTCATAACATTTCTTGTTATCACAGTATGTCATAAAAAAAAAACATTTACGTACAGCAAACTATAAACTGTTAGAGTCTAATAAGGAAATCCGTGCACATTCTTGAAGCACAATTTAAATTGATTCATCCTGTCATTACATATTGCTATTTCCAATAAAAGAGATGTGTACTGTATTGCACTAGATTGTGCCCGCATAGATTTGAGTGGGTAATGTTTAGGAATTCTGGTCAAAACAATCTTGAATTGGTCACTTAGTCAAATGTTTTGAGAAAGATAGATTACTCTTGGGTGACTTTTAAAGGGCAAAACTGGGATAGGCTTGGCACAGGAACATGGAGATTGGCATGAAAAAAGAGAGGCCTATACCTACCTAGCAGTGGGTGAATTCAGGCTGTGGACGATAATGATGAAATCTTCTTTTAAAATGCTGCCTTTAACCTTTTTATGAAGATAAAACAAACTGGTGTGACAAAATTTGGGTTTAATCCACATGCTAAGAAGTAGAAGGATATAATAAACTCTCGCCCGCGACTTCGTCTGCGAATTTTTTTATATAATTATAGTGTATATTACTTGGTAAAGATGTAACTTACTAATAGTGAAAGAATTTTTAAAATTGGTTGAGTATTTTTTTAAGTTAAATCATAACTTAAATTGCAACAAACAATCAAATCTTTCCTCTTTATAATATTAGTTTAGACAAATTAGGTTACATTTCTATGTTTTAGGAAAGAAAACAGGTCCCCTTCGTCTTCTCCAGATATCATCATCATTTCTGCCGAAAGACGTCCACTGCTGGACATAGGCCTCCCCCAAGGTTCGCCACATTGACATTTTGGGGGGTTTTGCCATAATCGCCACGCTTGGCAGGCGGGTTGGCGATCGAAGTACGGTTGTCACAAAAGCACAGAGAACGCTGCTGCCCGTTGTCTGGTAAGTCCCTTAGTCGCCTCTTACGACACCCACGGGATGATATGGGTGGTGCTATTCTTTACGTCCGACACCATACAGAGCGGATCTCCAGATATATCAATCATCTTTTCTACCCATAGCCTTGTTAATTTCATAGTATGAAGCAACCATTTTCCCCTTTATTATTTGTATGGGTATGAGTAGCGTAGATTTTAATTAGTCATTGAAATGGTCCACTGCACATTTAATTGGAATTGCTGAAACACAATACAGCAATAAGTGAGTCATAGCAAAAGTTTAATTATTGCTGTAGAAGGAAGTAACACAATATTTTGTATTATGTGTAATAAAATACCACAATTAAATTAATTGCTTCATTAGCTAATTAATCACAAATATCAGGACTGCAGGACTAGTGTACGCTATGGAGACAATTAAATTAATATTATGCTCTATCTTAATTTTCTATTTAATATCATTGTCATTTATAATTATGTTCACATCTCATCATCTGCCTAGCCTTTTCCCAAACTGTCTTGGGGTCGGCTTCCAGTCTAACCAGATGCAGCTGAGTACCAGTATTTTACATGAAGCGACTGCCTATCTGACCTCCACAACCCAGAAACTGGGTAATACGATACCCCTTGGTAAGACTGGATGTCAGACTTTTAGCTTCTGACTACTCGTAACGACTGTCAAAGATCTACAAATGACAGCCGGGACCAACGGCTTAACGTGCTTTCCGAGGCACGGAGGAAACTCGATATGTAATTATGGTCACCCATCCATAGACCATAATTATGTTCACAATATCGGTTAAATAATCAGAATTAATATGAAGAATTGGAAATGCACACATCAAAGGATTTTGATAACCTGTCCAACGTGTGGAATGATGAAGTCTTGATTGGCTTTGTAGATATGTAACCCTCCTTCTAGATCAGTCGGGTAAAAACAGTGTAGGACAAGGACTAATTGTTAACATTTTTTTGTAGGTGTGCAATCTAGTGTTGATTTGTTCTACAATCGATTCCAGGTGTTAAAAAAATTAAGGCAAAGAGTAAAACATGTCCAGTTTAATAAAAAATGGTCTCCGGTAACGAAATCGAAAGTTGATCAAAACATAAAAAAAAACTTTTTTGAGACCTGCTCATGTTAGCAAACCATGCTCTCAATCAATTCTTTCCATGCAAATAATTTATAGTTCAAGTGAAATCTTTTCAGTTATTTTCTATAATGGTCTGCTCACCGAGTATCTAAATTGATTCTGCCCAAAATTTGGCAGTGGCACTTTCAGAAGCGTTCATCAGCTATTGAATGTGCCAAAACCATGAGGTATCAAACAAAATATCTCTGCTAGTCCTATCGGAGAACTATTATGTATTGAGGCTGCACTGCAGCGTTAAAACGAAAGGGTTAACAAACAATAATCTCAAAATATGTATCACATTATGATGTATTGCGGGCCATAAAAACGTCTAGTTTGTGTGAGGGAACACTTCCTCTGTAGTCGACTAGGCCGGGAGTCCGGGAGCGGCACACACCCGCCGGTACAATTATGGCGTTATGCCAACGTCAGCTTGCTAATATCAGCGTAGAATCCAATGGATATAAGTCACGTTTTACCAAAATGTTCAAAATCCAGCGCAATATTCTACAATGGCGGCAAACGATAGCTGTGGGACAATTGCGGAAGTTTATACTTTATAGCGACAACGTTACTGTGTTGCAATCGCCTAGCTAATACTATTTTACTTGGAATCCATAGTGCTTAGGTTCAGACGCGCAGTTTGAAGTCCAATAGGTGTTGAACATTACATTCGTTCCGTGGACTCCTTGAATTTAAACTGTATTATTAAACTACACTGCATAGATAAACTTAGTGGTTTAAGTTTTAAATAGTTCCTGCCAAACAGTTTTATTACTTTTGCGGGACAGCGGTAATCTGCGTAGGTATCATAGTCCATAGCTAGATAAAAGCCTCTCCTAGATTTCATCATGTCGCTCACCTCACCCAATTTTAGCCTCACGCTATACGCACCCATTCCAGCTAATTTCTTATCAACGGCGTTCTGAGTTCTTCGACACTTTATTGATCTGGCAGCCCACCAGGGCCGGATTTAGAGGTGTGAAGGCCCTGGGGCAACAAGGGAGTGGCGGCCCCTGATTATTTTTCAAATAGGTTAAATAATATTAATCTTGCAAGTGTTTCAATAATTTATTTATATAAACATATGGCACAACAAGATAGAACAAGCAATCACAAATCAAATCACACAATAAGTAAATAATTTTTAAATTGAAGCCTCTCATGCAAAATGCACCTTCCGAGCCTTTTACAACGAAAAATCATTGATGATTTCGCTGAAATCCAGCTTCCGCAGTAAATCACTTTTAATGCTAAGTAGGAATAACTTTGATAGGCGGTTTTGTCCCATCGTAGTTCTTAGCCTATTTTTTATGATTTTCATTTTTGAAAATGAAGCTCTCCAGTGCAATTTGACACCATCAAAGCCAAGGCTTTCACCCAAACATCGAAATAACACTGTGAATGTACTTGTACATTCGCAATGTTATTTCGAGGTTTCCAAGAATTTGAAAATAGAACAGCTCCTTAGATATGTCTTTTTAGGGTTCCGTAGCCGAATGGCAAAAAACGGAACCCTTATAGATTCGTCATGTCTGTCTGTCTGTCTGTCTGTCTGTCTGTCTGTCTGTCTGTCCGTCTGTATGTCACAGCCACTTATTTCCGAAACTATAAGAACTATACTGTTGAAACTTGGTAAGTAGATGTATTCTGTAAACCGCATTAGGATTTTCACACAAAAATAGGAAAAAAACAATAAATTAAGGACCCCATACTTAGAACTGAAAACCAAAAAAAAATTTTTCATCAAACCCATACGTGTGGGATATCTATGGATAGGTCTTCAAAAATGATATTGATGTTTCTAATATCATTTTTTTCTAAACTGAATAGTTTGCGCTAGAGCCACTTCCAAAGTGGTAAAATGTGTGTCCCCCCCCCTCTAATTTCTAAAGTAAGAGGAGGAAAATTCTGAAAATATTTAGGATTGTAGAACGTAAAAAAAACTATCAACGAAAATTGGTTTCAATAAGATATGACGTTTGGTTTTTGAGATATGGGACTTTTTCAACAAACTGCAGCAGTAACTTTGTTTTTCATAAACATACTATGAAAAACAAATTTAGTTTTGCGGTTGTGTGGAAGTTTACTAACTAATACTAGTAACTAATGAATGACAGTTCAAAATATTGTTATTATATTGTTTGGAGCTATGGAACCCTGTGTGCGAGTAAGACTTGGCCGGTTTTTTATAGTCTGTTTTGTATAAGTTAATCAAAGATACAAATTTAACCAACTCATTACCAAAACTAGGTTCTAAATCGACTTTGTAAACTTTTACTAATTCATCTGCTGCAGCATACAAATTTGCAGCATCCTTCTCCTCTGAGTGATTAAGAAATCCAAATTTTGAACGTACAGCATCGTATGCATGCAATCTTTCATTAAGAGAAACACATAGCTGATCGATCACTGGGATAAAGCCTCACACTTTGAATTCATCTTTTGGTGACAATTTAGCATCTTGTAGCAGATCTAACCTCACATTTCTAGTTCTAGTGCGAGATTGTACGTACTAGTCAGTACTGGATATTCCTTTAGCAGCTTCTTCGTATTTGTCAAACTCGTCTCTTTTGTCTCAACAAATAATTTCAGTGATTTCATTGCATGCATTGCAGACTCAAGGGTCTCCTTCGGGTCCTGCAAGATTTTCTTTGTAGCGTTAAGTCGAAAACTCGTTAAATCGATTTTATTTGCCTTTCTCTCGACATTCGAGTTATAGAGATTCCACTATGTTAGATACCACATAGTTGTTTTTTTTTTAATAAATACAATTTGTGTGGGGGCCCCTCTTGTGGAGGCCCCGGGCAGTTGCCCCGATTGCCCTCCCTTAAATCCGGCCCTGCAGCCCACCCACAAAATTCATAAATTAAAAGATTGGGAAATACTTATCAATTTTAGAGAATGACCTTCCCTTTTTTCTCTTATCTCTGTATCCTATACTAACATGCGCCAATTTATTGGAATCTTCATTATTACATCATGAGGTCCAGTAATAAGCTGTTCTTTGTGCTTGGAATAAAGCTTAAAAAGTCAAAAAGACCGATTGACGAACAGTATAATGAAGAATATAAACTAAATATAGTATTATGTACTGGGATGTTCTCATTTCGTTGAATGTCAACGGCCGTCTGTGTTTTTACCCAGAATGAAACTACATATTTCAACTAAAGTGACCTTCTCACGAACTCTTATCGAGATTGTTTTTGTGATGTCAGCTCCAAAAAGTCGGAATTATAGTTCACCAGATTGTTAAATGAAGCAGACTTGAAACGATGGTAGTGCTGAAAGGGTACATCCATTCAGTTATTTTCGTATCTTCCGAATCATGTGGTCGGAAGTGGTAGTGATTCAAAATGTTACCCTCGTAAAATAATTCAAGTTTTGGCTGTTATTTGTCATAATGTCTCAGTGCATTCCGTTGTAATGAGCTAGTTATGCCTATGGCTAATTATGGCTTAAAAAGCAAATAAACGTCACACATTTACGACATTGTCTGCCACATGTTAAGTGATACGAGTAAAGATTGTAGCAGACAGAAACTAATGGGCCCTAAGTAGAACAACCGCGCTTTATCACAGTTAGAGTGACCTGTCTCAAGGATATTTGCATCATCATTTCCCACATCCACACACAACCAGTTTTATCTCACGCTAAAGGAAAAACACGATAATTGTTGAAGAAGCGAAATTTATTAATAAACGACACTGATTACAGCTATTTAAAACCACAAGTAGAAACATAATTACTTTAATTAGACATTACCAGTTAATCAATCAAAGAAGCACTAATTATTATTTTAAAAATACCTATTGTTAAAACTGCATCCATGTGTGCTGTGGTCCTGGTGATGTGTTTCAGCATAGTTAGCCAAAACATAACCTAAGTGTAAGTAGATAGACTGAAGCAAATGACTGTATCTAGTGTAAATATGATTGAAGAAGAATTTCAGCAGTTTTATAAGCGGCTGTGTCCGGATTATGGTCTTCCATGTGCTGGAAGCCATGCCGACTTGGGTTAGACGTTGATATTGCTATGTGGGGTGAGATGAAGGAAGAGTTTAGATAAGAAGAATACAATCTCTTCACCATCCTGTCCAGTACTGTTCAATATATAGTGTTTGTACGGTTTTTATTGATAGGACCATCCATGTACTGTACTCTTATTGATGTGTCTTTACATTATGTGACAACATAGAGCTATCAGGATTACATACAATAATTATTCCCTACAGTTCTTTAATACGTATTATCTCACAGCTAATGGTACAGACACCCATAAAAATAGAGCGTTTATGGGTGATAAGTGAATTATACATGTGCCTTAGTATCCCCGATCTACATTTGGCTGTCCTCCAACCAATATAATCTCGCACACACAACTTCGCATGATGGAATTTTGGAAATTCGCACTTTTCTAAATACGATTGTCTGGGCTCTCTCGCTGCTTTTGATTTATGGTAGACTAGCTTTTACCAGGCATACGCGGCGAGGAAATGAGAGTTTTTCATTTTAATGTAACCATCACAGCTCCCCAATATTCGTTCTGTTTTCTCTAATACACTTAAAATCTGGTCTACCAATCTGACACTTCCTTAATGCTTGATATGGGTCGCGTGAATCCATTATTGTGTGACCTTCCAAATCTCAAGGTTTTCGGTTTGATAGATTGCTACTACCCCGTCATCTTATATCAGAAAACGAGGCACGATGTGTATACTGAGAAAACAGAGCAAGAACGATGTTTCATAATTTATCGTTCGTGTAAAATTTCAATTGATTCGTTAAGGCGCAGTTGACTAACAAACGAAAATAGAGTTGGATTAACAACGCCCACTTTCTGCTGGCCATTTCAATCATTTCAATAGCCCGATCGATAATACCAAACGGTATAGGTACCCACAATATTCGTTAATACATAAGTAAGTAAATGGCCGAAGTTTTGACAGTAATTACCTTATTTCCAAGAATAATCGACACACACTAGACATTATGGACTAGAATTTATTCGCTACAAAAGAGATTTCCTTGAGTATAATTAAACATTTGTTCCCTTTAGTGCGCATTTGTATTAATAAAATTCAGTTATCGTAATAATTTGGGGAAGAGAAATGCTTATGGCTATAGATCAGCTGGTACCAAGGTCCAAGAACCGCAGAATAAATTATAGTGAGGATAAACGCTACAGCATTAATGCCCGTCATCACAAGATGTCACGGAGTGTTAGTTAAAATGGTAATTAAACATTTAATAATGTGCCTAAGCCTCAGCAGACGAAACTATCATGGCTTGATTGTCATAGATCAGCCGTAGAATTTTATTCCGATATTTCGGCGCTGTTGCAAACGCCATGATCACGGATAAACTGATGACTGACTTTTTATCCGTGATCATGGCGTTTGCAACAGCGCCGAAATATCAAGAACTCAAAACAAATAAAAAACATGGTAAAAATCCCGTTAAAAGTGTTATTGATAATAGTTTTCAGTTCAAAAAAACGCCAAAATTCGATCTGCATAGTGCAAACAAACCGCAAGTCTATAAACAATTTAAGGTTTGCTTGCACTACGCAGATAACAATTTTGCGTGTTTTCCTTTATTAATACATTCCTGGAAAACCTCTGTTGTTCATCCGATGACCTATTCGGGTTATTATTAACAATTGTGATCTCATTTACGAATTACCCCGCTTCTTATCAGCTATCCGACGTACTTACTCGTAATATAAGGGTAAACAGTTTCGCTTCTCAGTAGCTGTTTAATTTTTGTTATTACTGGACCGTCTTGTGCGCAGTATTTTTATCGACCATCTGACTACTACGTGTGAGTGCTGTGAGTTTTAGATTTTCTATTGTTGCCATTTAATCTCAGGCGCCAGCAATACTGAAAGCTTTAAATTCGTACAGCGAGTATAAATCGACGTGTCGTGTATAAGCTTAGGTTGGCGGGAACGAAAATCTGCTCAAACCGCACGTGATACCACCTTGGGACCATTTTTATCTGGCATCGCCGTCGCCGCAAGCATGAAGTGTGAACACACCGGAGATTTCCGCCGATATAAATCCCGGTACGCGACACCCTTACTTTACACCCGTCGCATCCTCAGTGCAATCCGTGAATTTGTGGAGTGGAAGCTGCCGGTGGTGCATCGCGTCTAGAATTTGAACGCGCCAAATCTTGCTACCCCAACACCGAGCTCTGAGCGTTAACCGTCACGTACTCCCGTCTATGTATTCACAGGTTTGACACCGCCAGCGACGTCACGTTTTCCTTGTTTCTGTCGTGGTGGACTCTGATTCGGTTACTTCCTTTATCTAACAATTTACCAAACCTTACTTCGACATCTACATATTCAACTCGATTACGCGCCAAGGATGTCTCTTGCTGCGGTGTTGGCCCTTGGATCATTTTCGGTGGTGTTTGTAACATCTTTATGATCTGTGTGTGACTTGAAGGATTAGAAAGCTATTAAATAGACAATAGTCAGTAAGAGGAACGCTAGTGGACGGCTGAAACGCGGAGGTGACAGGCGGGCCGTTAACATGGCCATTACAGGCTCAAGTGATATATGAGCTGCGAAGTGGCTTGGTGCCGCTGTCACTTCGCGTTCCGCCGCCGCTCCACACTGGCAAAAAGATAAAAAGGATTCCGAAATACGATTCACAAGTGGGCTGCCGGAAATGGGCAGAAAGTTACCGAGCACGGCTTTATGTCGGGCAATATATCTCTCGTATCGCTATCCAATTTCTGCTCTATGGCATGTAATATCCCTCTAGGGATCCTTTAATTTGAAACTCCTTTTAATCAACACCATTTATTCTAACCTTAGTTTAGTGGATCTTTAAAGACGTTAATGGTTTTTCCCTTTATACTTATTACTATGTATTACGGAACATGAGAAAACCTTAATTTAAGACAGGTCTTTACCGTTTAGTACTAGTAGGCCAATCACGTGTACGGTGTAGTTCAGTTTGTTATGAAATAAGTAGGAACTATATTTAATCTACATATTTGATTTGTATATAACAGTGAGTAATATAAAATTAACTCGTCATTATAACAGCCATAGTAAAGCCATAGTAACATCGACAGAACAGAGATCTTAATAGAAAAATACTTACCCACACGGAAGAGTAAATTTTCCCGACCAAACTAAACACCTCCGAAAAGCCGACCCAAATTGATTTTTCCCTATAGTTTATTCAACCTGTACTTTCCGTAGATAAACTGAAGTTTAAGTTGCGTGACTGGCCCGACCGCCGACCTCCGACTTTCATTGACCTGCGACATTGAGGCGCACCCTACAGCTCCATCCCTATCACTTCACCCATGGATTTATTTCTACCGCAACTTCTTTTAGTGAACATTTTAGTGAGGGAAATATTCCAATGTTTTAACGCCCTTGTTATACAGAAGAGGCTATGGGATTACATCCGTGAATTTTCCTAAAAGTAGGGGCTTAAAAGGCAACGCACTACGTTTCACAAACTAATCTTTATATCAATGGTTGAGAATAAAGCGATAGCTGTGTAGCCTGTACAGATAGACAGAACAGGACGGTCAAATCATTTGATTGCACCGTATTTATACTATTGTCCGACGTTATTGGTCTACCAGAAAAATCGTTCTATCGGAAATATCGTCTGGTTCTTTGTGCGTTTGTGATGCGAACGGTCTCCTATACGGAAACGAATTGAAATATTTGTATTTGCAAAAAATAACGTTTAAGTAATTGTTTTGTCAGCGCTTCAAATTAGATCACCAGTCTAAAATGTGCCTCAATGTTTGTACACGTGCAAAAAGCAATTCAAATTCAATTTGCGCAGCGTACACTATTCGTAAACTATCTAGTCCCTGAAAGGAATTAAATATTCTAAGTCGATCTGCAGAGTACACAAACGCGGCGCTCTCGCTAACTGGATCCGTCGCTTCTCCTGTTTTCAATAAAGAGAAACAACTTGTGTCATATCCGCAAAACGTTTACTTACATGGTGGAGCGCAGTAGTTGGTAACGAGGTTATACGAAACAGTTTCGGGCGAAATTGCTCGGGGAATGTAGCTAGGTGTCATAAAGTTTCTGCAAAGCTGTCGGACAGACGTGTGCAGCGTTGAAATACACAGGTCGAAGCTATTTCATCTTGCTCGAGCTTCGAGTTTGTTATAGAGTCCTGCCATTGGTATTAAGTGTTCTACTAATACGATCTCGAAGTTCAAATATATGTTTTGTAAATCACATTTTCGCTTATTAGTTTTACTTGAACCTATTTGAACCAATGTGTTCGTTCTTTACAGGTCGATCATGGATTGGAGGACGGTGCTTTGTACCTTCGCCTTGGTGTACTATGCTGATGGATTCTCAAGTGAGGTTTTGTTTTGATTATTAAAGACAATCGTAATCTAACTATAAATCAACCGTCTATTAACAAAGAATTCGATACATTTATGAAGCACCATTGTTTACCTTTTACTAGACTACATACAGGCATTAAAGTTTAATAACAGCTAGACCGTGTAGCCTTAATATTAACATTTCCTGTTATTACGTACATGCACGCAGTCCATTCGACCTGCGACCTTCACGCCTACGTAGCGAGGTGTCACTTGATATTATATCTTATTTAAACGATCCTCGTCTTCACAATCTCCTGATATTTGACAGCCAAGCACTTTTCCTGAGAGCACGTACGCACAGCCACCGAATTGCCAAGATATGGCTCGATTCCATTACCTAATGTTGGCGTAAACCGCGCATCAGACTCCCGGAGCTACAAAACAATGAGTTATGATCCTACCCGTGATGCCATTTTTATTTGCTTATATTGCATGTAAAGCAACCGAATATTTTATTTCGGGGAAAATTACATTTACTCGTTAGCCTGAAATGTTTTGTTACATTTTTGTGTTTTGTTTTGTGGGAAAAGGAATCTACTACACACCTATGCATATACCGGTTTTTTACACTGGACTTGAATTGTATCATATGACAACCAAATGGTAACAATTAGCGGCTATTAGTGCTTACATCACTACTAAAGTGGAATTCGCTGCGATGAAATACTTTAAATCTTTTTTTACTTAATTTCGGCATTTATCTTCTCACAATACACTATGAGCATTTTTGCCGAGAGAAGACGTTGCTTCAGTCGTAAAAGTTTTGTAATAACAATATAGTAGTGAAATATTAAGACGTAAAGTGCAGAGCAGTCGGTTAACAACCAACGTTAAACTTCATCATTATTTCCAAGCCAGACATGGCTTTATTATCTGCACGCTGTTTTCCTTTCATATAAGGAATATGATATGGATCTAGAAAGACTAGAACTTCCGCTTTTACAATCCGCTTTAAGACGACTGCAGTTGTCCCGTTTTCAAGTGATTAAAGTCGCGTCTGGGAATTCAGGGAAGTTGCAAGCTAGGATTGAAAAGTTCAAAGTAGTTTCTAATAACATGTTAGTTTTTATATAAAGTATGAACGTTTGCAGATAGAGTTCGGAGTATGAAAAACGACTATTCGATGTGATCGAACAAAAATGTTGGTGCTGTAAATGTACGAATTTGTAAGTAAGACAATATACTACTGCAATTTCGGATAAAGAACGTACCTGTATTACAAAAACGTATTATGATAAAGCACATAAAACCTACGTAGTGGAAAACAATTCGATGGCAAAGTTTTTCGGTTCGGTAGGCTTTTATTACGTGTGATATTGACTCTCGAAGACGACGGCGAGTCCAATCTAAGTATATAATCTTGTATATGCAAATGATCCCTATTCCCTTACAACCGAATTCTTTACCCGGTCACGCCTTTTGGGTTATAAAAGGGCGAAATTCTCGTAGACACAGCGGAATAAAATATATTCATACGATATTATATGGAGTTTTTTTTTCCATTTTCAAACACGTTTTACCTATCCAAATCCCTTTTATTATTCCAGTAAACGGGCATGAAACGATTGTAGCGTTGCGTACTCTGTAGATAATACCACTAAGTAGATATCTGGAAATGATTTATGTTCTGGAAAAATTTGCAGTACTTCCGCATCAGGAATTACATTAGGAGGAAATGGACGTCCATTTTGTTTCGTGTGTACATTGTAAAGATGATTCGGAAAATTGGGTCCGCGTTCGTTGTAAGACAATTTGATGGAGTGGTAACATAAGTGATACTGTTTTTGTTCATGTTTTCTTAGAAAAAAGCGTATTGATCTTTGGCTATTCGAAGGTCAGTTGGTAGGTACTAGTGACAAAATAAATTCCCCAAGAACTTTATCAGTGGGTAACGGAGAGATGTTGTTGCCAAAGAATACATTTAGCTTCTTCTCGTATGTCTTTCTCGGTATTTTATTTTTGTTTCCTGAAATCTGACTAGTCCTGGCCGTTGAACTGGCAATGAATCACGTAACCACATAATTATACGAAAACCCGTGAGTTACAAGGCCGTTATAGCGTCACAAACTTCTAATAGAGAAGATTATTACTCATTACTTTTGAATTAAATTTGTCAAAATCGTAAATAGCCTACAAAAGGTCAAGTGGCTTTAATTCTGGTCGAAGCTAATTGAACTTGAATAATCATAAGAACTATCGACACGACGAATATTAAGACTCTCTAAATCGAAAATATCCCTATATTATGTAAACATGAGTCTTATTTGTTTGTTTTATGGTATATTTCAGAGTACGGACGTACCTGCAAAGACATAGGATGCCTCAACAGTCAGGTGTGCGTGTTAGCAGAGGACCCGTGCTCTTTCGGACACACTTCCAACTGCGGCACATACCCCACATGCAAGAAGAAGTCTGAAGTTGAAGGCGGTAAGATCTAAATTGCATTAAATACGTCTAAATTAGGCTATTTTTTTTCCCCACTTTTATATGAAAAGCGAACACCTTTTGGCTCACCCAATATTTGTAAGTATGTATATGGGTTTCCAGGCTTATTTATTTGTTTTCCCATTAAATTATCAAATGTTATAAAAGTAATCTTATTTTTTCAGGATCTCACTCGGAGCCAGCCAGGCCACCCGCGCCAAAACCTCAGTCACCTTCCTACGACTCTGTCCCGAACTACCACCCACCAGCACCTCCTAGTGACACGTCCAGCGGTGGCGTGTCACCTTACGGAGGCAATTCACCCTATGGAGGCAGTTCACCCTACGGAGGAAACTCGCACACCGGTGGCAACTCGCCCTCCGGCGGAAACTCACCCTACGGCGGAAGCTCACCCTACGGCGGAAGCTCACCCTACGGCGGAAGCTCACCCTATGGTGGCAACTCACCATACGGAGGTAGTTCCCCCTACGGTGGAAGTAGCAATACTGGAGGAGGATCTCCTTACGGCGGAGGAAGCAATACAGGAGGAGGTTCGCCTTATGGCGGAGGAAGCAATACAGGAGGAGGATCGTCGTATGGCGGCCAATCACCTTATGGTGGAAGCTCGCCATACGGCGGATCCTCGAATACGGGGGGCAGCAGCCCGTATGGAGGTAATTCTCCCTATGGCAGTGGCACACGGACCTCTAACACCGGCGGATTAGGAGGCGGTGGAAGCCCCATTGACAGTATTCTGAACTCTCTGAGCAAATACGCTGGGGGCGGAGGTGGCAGCAATGGAGCCGGTGGAAGCACCGGCGGCTCAGGCCTCTCCAATATCTTTGGAAACCTCCTCGGCAATCTTTCTAAGAATACCGGAGGTTTGAATAACTTGTTCAACACTAGGCCGATCATGGAAAACCCGAACTACTCCTCGTACGGTTCCAATTCGAGGAGCTCTAACCCCCAATCTTACCCATCAGGATCTCAAGCGACGTATCAGCAACCGAATCAGAACAAGAATTATGGACAAAGTTATGCACGCCATAATGGAGCAACCACACGCAAGCCCGTCCACTATGGGTGGAATGTTAGGTAAATTACTTTACAAACCATCGTAGAAAGCTATTGAGTGGTGCCTCTGGTTTTTTTTTTACGTTGCAAGCATTGCTTTTTGGCCCTTTTGCACTTCAATGTTGATTTTTTTGCTTTGGTGTCACTAACGCCCGGTTTTCGGAACAAAAATATAATTAGCCTCACTTTCAAGCCAACAACTGCTGTGATTGGTTGACTGGTTTATCAACAGCCAATCGGATCACTTGGCTTAATTTAAATTTTCGTTCCAAGAACCGGGTGTAACTTTCTGCTAGTTACGTTTTCCGCGCTGCACTGTACTCGATATTTCAACTAGTTTAAGCTTAATTTTACTACTGCCTTTACTTTTTTGGCGAGATAAAAATGCTTGTAAAATCTACCAAGTAATAAAAAGCATTAGGGTAAATCTCATTTAATATAGCACTAATGCTTATAATCAAATTTTATGTCACAAATCAAATTGCACTTGCAATTTCATGACAAATAAACCTAAACTAATTTGTAATATACACCAGAAAACTCACAAAATCATGTCTTAGAATAAATTGTAAATAAATAAGGTGGAGGATAATCTCTTCTGATTGACAGGAAAACCAGAGAAACTTCCAGATAACCTGTGTAACTAAACTTTGCATGAATAACAAGTACCTGGATAACTTTTGGTGAGGCATGATTTGTCCAACCTTTTGAGGCTATGTTAAATTATATATAGAATGTACGCACCTTTTTTTTATTTTGCCGTATGATCTGTATTTTTCATAGCTATTATAAGAATACTCATGTTTATTTTGTATGGAAAGTAATTTAGTGGGTAATTCAAGTAGTTTGGAACAGAATTTGCGTCAACAGTCTCATAGAGACATAGACTATTCTGTAATAAGGTCTAATATCGTGCTGAAAAAAAAATGCATTATCAGCAGTGATCGGAGTAGGTAGATTGAATTAGGGTCGTTGATTCAAAACGTATATATTAATATGGACATTCCTCCGGAATTGGTTTATTTAAGTGCAACAATTTATAAAAAGTTGTGGCCTTAGAAAGGCTAAAAATAAAAAAAATAAATATTAATGCTGCGATCGGAATTCGATTGTTTTTATTATTCAACAGATAAAAAATATATACATTTTTTTATATTTTATTAATAATAAATTAATTTTGTTTTGATACCTTCCTTTAAATTTTGAATTGAGTAGTAATAACATCACTATTTTTTATATTTTCCGGAATTACTTTTCGGAATAATGGCTTATCCATGATATTCTTTCTGTGTGCATTTATGATACAAGTACCAAAAATCAATCTACCTACTCCGATCACTGATTATCAGCGTAACAATTGAAGAAAATAAATAACATATGAAAATTGTTATTCCAAGTGGTATTGGTTATCCACAACATACTTTCTATACTGAATCTAGCCTACATTATATGCCACAAAACATCAGTGCCATTTCTAATATTGTTATATTGTATTTTCAGTGTGACAGTGGTCTTGACGTACCTGATACAGCAATATGTCCAGAGTATAATTCGTAATTAATTCTATTTTTTATTTAACTTTAAGTATGTAATATTTTATTTTAAGTATATGTATACGGTGCGATATTGTTATTACATTTATTTTATTGTGGTTAAGCTTTAAAGTGAACATAAAATGATTCCTTTTTGTAACTGTTTAATTTTGACCTTTTGACTGCAACAAATGCTGACAAGAATAATTATCTAGAAAATATAACCTATTTATACAGGGTGTAACGGAGAGGGTATATACATAATTAAGGGTGTGTTACAGACCATCAAACTGAACATGTTTCTCCATCGGACAAACATCGTAATAGCGAATACATTATCTGCTCCCCATACAAAATTTCAATACCTATTCGACGCAAATGTATGGGGCAGCTGATATTTTTTCGCTGTTACGATGTTTGTCTGATGGAGAAACATTTTCAGTTTGATGGTCTGAAGCATACCCTTAAGTATGTATATACCCTTTCCGTTACACCCTGTATAAGATTGCTATAAACTTGTGCTTTTATTTTGCGATACCTGCGCTAAGTTGTTAAACAATTAGCACTAAAAAATATATATAAAAATAGTATGACATTTGTTTGAAACATAAGTCGGTACTTATTTTTAAGTTCGGCGTAGATAATATCTCTATTAATGACGTGTACTGGCGGTCAACAGGTTAAATATATAATAAATAAATAACAATAATTTTATTGATAAAGTTTATGTAACACCGTGATAATAAAATGAAAGAGCAATGTTTATTTAATATTAAATAATTTATTCAGTCAATTGAGACAATGCAGACTAGAAACATATTTTTTATCTGAAATTGCACTACATCAATAATTATGAATCTATATTTCTAATTAAATTTAACACCATCTTTTCAAAGGTTAAAAAATTATATTGATAATAAAAATATTTATACTTTTTGTATTTATTCATTGTTGTTGAAAGCGTGTATGTACTGCAGGATCTCTACCCTAAATTTAACCCATTGCAAAACCCGAGGAATGTCAAAATTTAATATTAAAATAACCTACACCCATTTTTTACTGTACTTACTTAAAAATCTAAAACTGTTACATAAATAATTCAACAAGTACACATTATACTAACCAATTCCATTGTTATAAAATGTAAAACATTTTGTTTTTAATAATATAATATAATAAGTATATCTACAAATCTCGAATATATGTGTAAACTGTACTCCGGCCGGGAATACATCCTTGAAGAGCTAGCGCATCGTGTCCAGAAAAACTAACTTTCATATCGGCCCTCTTGAGCCTTGATGCATTTAAAAACCAAGCGAACGCCACTTGATGTCGATGGAAACTTTTCAAGACTTCGCTACTCAAACAACTATCGAAACAGTAGTTACCAGTGGTTACATACTCGTATATAAATAATTTGTATTGTGAATAAATGCTCCTAGGCACCAAGTGCTATAAAAATCTCAGTAAAATATAGTACTTCATTTCAATCCCACCCAAGAATCTCCAAACCGGTGATAAAACATTTATCACCGGTTCATACTAGTATTTAAAAAATGTTTATCCGTAACAGCCTTTTACACGGCAACGAAATACCGTATTTATTACGTGAATACGTGTGGTATTTTCTGAATAATCAACAGTTAGGGTCAGTACAGACTGAACTGAAAATGCCTCTAGATTTTCCTGGCTGCATTGAAAATAGGACCGTATTTTCATTAGTTAAAGTAGAAAATTGTATGAATATCGACGAGGACATCAATGCGTCGCATGCACGCGACTCGGTCGCACGCCTCTTGCGAATGCTCGGGAGTCTGTGAGACTTGAGTGTTTCTTGTTGTCTTGCTTGCGTGGTGCAAGCAAGTTTTGACTTGCTATTAAGAATTTTCCCGTTCTGTTGAACATTGTGTGTTGTCCATGATTAATTCCCCATGCATGACTTTTTCCGAATAAAAAGTACGCGTCTGCCAAAGAGCTGCGTTGCTGTGTAAAGGGCTGTTAAGGGTTGGCCGCGACTATGTATAAACTGTGCAGTCAACCCCCATTAAATTACTTAGGAACGAATCACGATGTACCATATAATATCGAACGACAATCAAATTTTAGCCAGATATTTCTAGGTCGACGATGAATCCAACACACGTTGTATTGGATTCATCGTCTCAGTAAAATTATAAGTTTTATCGAATTGATAGTGCGGTATTTATCTTAAATTCGAGATCGTGTTTTGTTCCTAACAAATATACTCCTGTCCTGTTGAACATTTGATCTTGATTAAAATATTGTTAATAAAAACTATTCTATAACACTTATATTCGAATTGAGCTAACCATGATCTGAGATTACTATATTAAATTAATTGTTTACAAGTTTTTGTTTAATTTCATCTTCACCTTTGACATTACTGATTCTGGGACGCTTACTTTTATGTATTTGGTTTAAAACAATGCCTAGTATGAGGAACCCAAGCCATACTCCATACCAATAGTGGTATACTGATGAATAGTAAATCCAAATACGATCGAATGTGAGAAGAAGGAATGCAGCAGCTTGATAGGACTCTGAATGGGAGCGCAGGAACCACATTACGAAGCCCAGAATTTTCTTTTTCTGAAAAAATAATATAGAGCTGTTCCAATCACTACATACTAGTGGTCTTATAAAATGACTGACCTGATCTGTGTGTCACTGACTCTGGCAGGGCCACCATCAGGGATTTTAATTTTGAAAACACAAAAATTTTGTCGCTAATTTGTCGAAATTTGTCGCCAAATATCAGAATTTGTCGGTCACTGGTTCAAAAGATATAAGGGTTTATAGGTGGCCGATCTGGAGTGAGTCTCCCCAGCAGGGCCAAATTTATATCTCAAAAACTAGGGCACCTAGCGAAGATCTGTTTTCTCCCATATTTTGTCGCCAATTAGTCAGAATCAGTCGCCAAATATCAGAATTAGTCGGTCACTGGTTCAAAAGATATAAGGGTTTATAGGTGGCCGATCTGGGGAGAGTCTCCCCAGCAGGGCCACATTTATATGGCCTTTGGGCCTTAGCTGCCTGAAATAAATGGATTATTATTATTATTTATTTTTATACTTTTACGTATCTCGGCTTATTGCCGGATTTGTAGAATAGTACGGGCCGAAGCCAAGTACTACCCTGGGAGAGTGGTGATATGATGAGATGATGATATGGTCGGGCTGTGTGATGAAGAGTGTCCATTAGACTGTGTCTGTGCGGTGATTGAGAGGCGAGAGTGTGAGGTGGGGATCACTGCTTCATTTTCATTTTGTAAAAATTTTCTAACAATCCTGCAAGTATTAAGGATTGCGGCTTTCTGAAGGCTTTGATACGTGTATGGTGGTAAATCAAGTGTTTTTAAAGACTGGTGGAGCTGTTTAGGTATAACACCTGTTGTTGACAATACAATAGGGACTATGGCGACATTGTTAAGACTCCACATTCGGCTGATTTCGATTTTGAGATCAATGTATTTAGCGAGTTTTTCCGCTATTGTGTTTTGTAGGTTATGCGTGTTTGGTACGGCGATGTCAATGATTTGTGCGGTTTTGTTATATTTGTCTAATAAAGTGATGTCTGGTCTATTGTAGTGTATTGTTTTATCGGTGAAAATACCTCGATCGAAGTATAGTTTGTGCGTTGCGTTTTCAAGAACAGTTTCGGGCTGGTATTTATAATAAGGTACTGGAGGTGTGGTGGAGATTAAGTTATATTTGATTGCTAGTTTTTGATGGATTATGTTCGCTATTTGATCATGTCTGTGCTTATAATCAGTCTGGACTATTGCTTTACACGCACCTGTGATGTGCTGAATAGTTTCCGAAGAACTATTGCATCGCCTACATATGTCTACTATTTGATGAACTCTCATTATGTGTTTCTGGTAATTGCGGGTTTCTATGACCTGATCCTGAATCGCTATCATGAACCCTTCCGTCTCAGGGAACAACTCGCCCCGCCTTAACCATTCGTTCGACGCTAACTTGTCGACGTTAGGTAGATTAAGGTCGTGTCGGTGTCTCCCATGCAGTGACTTTTGGGTCCATTCTTCGATTTTTGTCTGTCGGTCAGTCTGATGTTCATTACTCTGTGTAGTCCTGTCATACATGTTCAAAGGGGTAAGTTTTTTATCATTATAAGCTATTGCTTTGTGTAAGGTTGAAGTGGAGCTTTTATAATCAAAGTATGTTCTTAATGTTGTTATTTGCTTGTTATGTAGGTTAGTGATATCTATTATCCCCCTTCCGCCGTCGTTCCTTGGTAGTGTGAGTCTCTGTACACATGACCTAGGATGGTGTCTTCTGTGTTTAGTGAGAGTGGTGTTTATAATCCTTTGTAGGTTTTTCAATTCGGTCTTGTTCCATTTTATGATACCAAAGGAGTAGGTGAGAATGGGGATGGCATAGGTGTTAATAGCTTTAACGGTGTTTTTAGCGTTTATCTGAGTATTAAATATTGTTTTTAACCTATGCTTAAATTGCTTGGTAAGTGTAGTTTTGATTTCTTTATGCAGAATCTGCTTAGCCTGTATATACCCTAAGTATTTGTATGTCCCGGTTTCGTCTAATGAATCTATTGTTGCGCCTGTCTGCATTTGGTATGAATGAGTATATATTTTTCCTGCTCTTATTGAATTGATTTTACATTTATCAATCCCAAACTCCATAGCTATATCTTTTGAAAATTGTTCAGTTACATCCGCTAGTTCATATAGGTCATCTGGGGAGGATGCATATAGTTTGATGTCATCCATATAAAGGAGATGGTTTACTTTACAATATTGTTGGTCAGTCAGAATGTCAGTCATTGTATCGCTATATTGGAGTTGATAACCGGGTATTAATGAATTAAGTTTGTTTGAAAGAGGGTTTAATGCTAGACAGAACCATAGTGGGCTGAGTGAGTCTCCTTGGAATATTCCTCGCTGGATCTTAATGAGTTCTGTTTCGACTATTCCTGCAGATGTATTCAATTGCAATCGTGTTTTCCATTTCTCTATAATATTACCTAAGCAATTGATCAGTTGTGGGTGTATTTTATATATTTTTAAAACTTCGAGTAACCACGAGTGGGGTACTGAATCGTATGCTTTCCTATAATCTATATACATAGTGTGTAAATCATTCTTTGTACGTTGAACATGTTTGTGTATTACTGCGTCTATTGTTAACTGTTCTTTACATCCTTGGCTAAGCTTCTTACACCCCTTCTGTTCTTCTGTTAATATTTTCTGTGTTTCAAGGTGTTTATAAATTATGTGACTAATGCATGATGTCATTATTTTATATATGGTTTGCAGACAAGTAATTGGCCTATATTTTGCTGGATTCGCTGAGTCGTTAGGGTCTTTTGGTAGCATATAGGTCTTACCTTCTGTGATATATGTAGGGATCGATGCGGGGTTTTTTATAAAGTTGTTAATATAGTTAAATATGTGTGGGTGTATGTGAGTAAATTTTTTGTACCAGTAGTTGTGTATGTAATCTGAACCAGGCGCTTTCCAATTATGTACTTTTGTAAGGACGTCATGAAAAGTTGCTACTTCAACTTGATCGAAGATCATTGCTTCTGTATTAGTTTGAATGGCCTGCTCTACTTTAATCCATTCTGCTTCGGTGTTATGGTGGACAGGATTTTCCCAGATCCCAGCCCAAAATTGCTGTAACTCTTCTGTAGTTGGAAATACTGTATGTGTATTGTTAGTAGATCTTGTTTCATTTGTTGTTGCTTTCTTTAGGGATCGGTAAAATTGTTTTTCGTTATTCCTAAACTGGTTATTTTGGGTTTTACGAAGTGTGCATTTAGTGTATCGATTTAGTCTACTTTTTACTACTGTTAATTTCTGTTTTAGAGTATCTAGAAAATGCTCAAGTTGTGTGTTAGGTTGTTCGTGTGATGTATGAATTCTGTAGTCTTTTAATATTATTTCAACTGCTTTTATTAGTTTTCTGCTTCTTTGGCCTTGAATATACTTAGTTAATCTTCCTATTTTGGCCCTGAGAGCTTCTCTTTTGTTTCCAAGCCTTTTTTGCCATTTAGGTTTGTGGGCTTGTTGAAGTTTATTACTACTATCTACAGGAGGATCAAGTGAAATTCTACTACCGTTGGCCTTTGCAGCTGTCCACGCAGCGCAGTATATTACTGTCTGGAGTTGATTGAAATTTGTATCACTGGTAACTTGTTCCGGTAAAATTACTTTGTTAATATAACTAACTATATTTGCCAACTTTTTTGAAGACTTTTGCTTAGGTATGTAACTCCTTTCCGTAGGCAGCGTGTCTTTGTAGTACTGTAGTGTTTGTGAGAATATTTCATCTATTTCAGGATTTCTAACTAGGTTTGTGTGTTGTGTATTAAGTTGCGTAGGGTGTTCTGATCCTAAGTTATTAATATTATCATCATCTATTCCTACTCCTATATTCTCCATTTGTGATGACTCTATATTTTCTATCTCTATATTTAGTGTTTCTGTATTTGTGATTCTATTGTCAACTTGCCTTTGGAAAGACTCTGTTTCAACTAATTCATTCTCTACTATAGATTTTAATGTTTGTAACCGTGCTTCTGATATCATACTATTATTTAATATTACTCTTTTTTGGTCTGATATGCGCTGTTCTGATAAATGTGATAAATGGGGGTAACATTCTATGAATTTTTTTTTCAAATTTTTTCGCCAAACTGTCATATCTGTTTCCATTTTTGTTGCCCTAAAATAACATTTCATGAGTGTTTCGTTGAGTTCGTTGGACCATTTCATCCTTCGTTTAGGTTCTGATTGTGAGTGCAGTTGTGTGTCTGTTTGAGATGAAAGAAACTCCGGTGGTGACTGTAATTGTATGTCAGTGTTGCGTGTTTGTAAATGGTTGCTTACTTCAAGCCTAATGCTATCTAGTATGGTGGAAGGTAGTAACTTCTTGGAAACTATTGCTCTTCTTTGATCTCCAATTCTTTGCTTGGAGACATTCATATTTGGGAATTTTTCTGTGAACTGATGATGTAATGATGTTAGATAAGCTTTCGTGTCAGATTCCAAATTTGTGATGATAAGGTAGTTACGCCAAATGAATTCATTCATTTCTTTACTCCATTTTTTTCGCGTAGTAGTTGAGACAGCAGTGGGTGAAGGATTATTGGCCACATTGACCTCCGACACATCATCTACTGCCATTGTTGATAATATTGATGACGATCTTGATGAACGTGATAAATATGAAGGTGGTGATGATGCAATTGATGAAAAGATGGACCTCGGTGAGGACGATGAAGAAACCGATGATGTTTCATCACCTAAAGAAGGCATATTTGCCTGACCACTTTTTTTTGTTTTCGACCTTGTTAACATATTATTCCCACGAGTAGCTAGGGACTAACAAAGTCGACCACAGCAGAGCCCTGCGTTCACTGTGGCAAGGGTGAATAAAACTGGAGGACCCCTATTATCCAGAGTTGGCACACTAGCGACTAGCCTCTCCCCTAGCCATGCAGCCCTCGGCGTGTGCGACCTTGGCTTGGATTGTGTATCTCTTTTAGTCTGGCCCCTCACCCTAAACCTATCTCAGCACAGTAAACTATACCGGAACAGCCCTAGGGCTCATTGGAGCGCGCAAGCCCCACCACGACGTCAACGTAGAGATACTACGGTGGGGTTATTATTATTATTATTATATCTCTAAAACTAGGGCACCTAGCGACGATGTGTTTTCTCCCATATTTAGTCGTCAACTAGTCGCAATTTGTCGCCAAGTTACAGATTTTGTCGGTGTGTAATTAAAAAGATATTAAAGAGTTAAATTTCCCCATACAGTGGTACAAGCGAGTACAAAATACTTTATGTAGTTTCTATACAGTATCTATGACGTCCTAAGGAGGAATGTTTGTTTCGAATTAAATAAATATAAACTTATTCTATAATTTCAACCCACCACCATAGGAAAGCTGTATTCATTACCTGAAACAAATCTACAAATATAATTATGTAATTATTTATCTAACACAATGTGCACTTACCACTTAGTCGCTGGCAGATAGATCGCTGGGCTTGGTTTCATTTACGGTAAGTAAGAAAGAGATAGATGCGCATGTACAGACGAGCTGCTTACGAGTTGCCCGTCACGTAAGTTAAAGTCATCTAGTTTAATTAAAGTGGAACTTATAATTAATAGTTACGAACTAGAGTGTTGTTATCTCTAGGTCTACAAAAACGGAGAAAAGAGCGAGATATAACGAGGGTGTCATCTGCTGCACGTCACGGGTGCGGCGCGTCGGCTTTCGCGCCCGCCGCTCAATGTACCTACTTAAAAAAAATAGGTAAATAAACAAACTTGCTCTAACGGACTTTTTCTTTAGTCATCCACCGGGAGTATAGCGAGAAGGTTTGTTTGTGTAAAAAATTAAAAGAACAATTACGAATGCTGGTATTTATGTGCATTGAACAAGTTGGTGGACAATTTGAGAGTGTTTTGAAAAGAGGACGCCGTATGAGTGCAGATTAATATGTAAGTTACCTTGATTTTTCACGTCACTAGCGTGTTTGTGTGTGCGTCCTTAGATACCAGTACCGAGGCGCTACCTGCTAATGTAGTCCGTCGATTTCCATATATTACTTATTTAGCTACAATTAGGATAGCTAATTTAAATTAGAACACTACTTAGATGCTTCAGTGCAAAAATTATGAATATTATGATTGTAACTTAATTTTCTAATTGAGGTGTACCAGGCACGGTGTGCATTATTCCAGTTGCATGTTGTATATGCCTCGCGAGGATATGCTTATTCAGGACGAACCATTTAGTAGGTACCTCATTAGTAGGTATCTATTGAATTTTAAGATTATAACTGAAATTCACTAGATTTGTACCTATGTAACGAAATTAACATAGGTACATAACATAACATAACATAACGCCTGTAATTCCCGAAGGGGTAGGCAGAGGTGTACCTAATAGCTCACCCACATATAACGTAGGTACTCAGTTAGTCCCTTTTTTACTTTCAGAAACCATTTAAAATGTCAAGACGCGGTCGCGGATTAAAAGTTAACATAGACAGCCAGAAAACCGTATATCTTGAACATAAAGATGTACTTTACCCAATTCAGCCAAAAAGAAATGACGCAATTTATGATCTCCTGTTCAAAAAATTTAACAAACAAATGTCTAAGGATGCAATATTTATGAGCTTAAAGAGAAATTAGGCACGTTTTTTTGGATCAAATTTTGAAGAATATTTAAGAATATTTTACTAAAGGTACGGTTTTTTTTATTCTTAGAGCTTAACATTGTAAACTGGTAAAACAGTTGCATGCGACTGTACATCTTGACACCAAATAGACCAAGAGCAAGGTTTAATGTTTTCAAAGAAGTTAAAGCCACTCTAACCTAGTAATTTAAAACATAAAAACATGAATTTACTTAAGAATTTGCCTCTCTCAGACATTTCTAAAGACTTTAGCCCGATAAAACTAGAAGTATATTACACATATTGATAGAAATATTTTTTCTTGGTAATTCTCCGTATGAACCCTTCGATCTAGCTCTTGGACTATACCTTACTAATTGAACTCATTATATCTCCTAAACTAAGACCCGATTAAATCTGTAACTTGGCGACAAATTACGACTAGTTGGCGACAAAATATGGGAGAAAACACATTTTCGCTAGGTGCCCTAGTTTTAGAGATATAAATGTGGCCCTGCTGGGGAGACTCTCTCCAGATCGGCCACCTATAAACCCTTATATCTTTTGAACCAGTGACCGACTAATTCTGATATTTGGCGACTGATTCCGACTAATTGGCGACAAAATATGGGAGAAAACAGATCTTCGCTAGGTGCCCTAGTTTTTGAGATATAAATTTGGCCCTGCTGGGGAGACTCACTCCAGATCGGCCACCTATAAACCCTTATATCTTTTGAACCAGTGACCGACAAATTCTGATATTTGGCGACAAATTTCGACAAATTAGCGACTAAATTTTTGTGTTTTCAAAATTAAAATCCCTGATGGTGGCCCTGCCAGAGTCAGTGACACCTGATCTGTCTCCAAAATCACAAGGTTATTGGTTTATGCTTACCATTCCTGTGGATGCCTTATAGTAGAGCTTGTAGTAAATGTCTTCGGCCATCAAATAGAATGGGCAAAAGTAGATACAGAAGAAATAGCCGGCGTGGAAACCATGCCAGATCACTGACACAAATAAAGCTGCGTGGATCCTGAAATGGTATGGAAATTCAGATTTAGTTTCATTAATTTCAGATTATTTCCTCTAATCTAATACTTTTACTAGTCAAGAATTTTGATATTTTTAAATTAGTAAGGATGATTAAGTTCTAGTGCTCTAATAAAATTTAATAAATGGGTCTTGTTTTGAAGAAAACATGCAAGATTTTGGGCACAGCCTGAGACAATTGTTTCATTCAGGCTAGATAATAAGAATTATATTCAAACATTACTTACTTTAAAGGCTTGACAGGGAACCTTTTATACACAACCATGGCCACCCAGTACTGCACAGCCTTGTTCCATACTTTCATAGAGTCACGTAATGTGACCACACTCTCGCAACCCCATACATCCATTGACTCCACTGTGTTGAAATCGTATTGAGTAATCCTTGCCTCCTGCTCTGACCTGTTAGATACAAAAGTTGAGTCTGCTAATTATTTGGTATCAACAACTGTTATTTGTAGATCTTTGACAGTCCTCAAAAGTCTGACAGCCAGTATTACCAAGAGGTATTGTATTATCCAGAAAGTGGGTTCTGGAGATTTAAGCAGTTGCACCATGTACAAAACTGGTATTTAGCTGCATCAGGTTAGATTAGAAGCAGACTCTAACATAGTTGGGATCAAGCCAGGCAGACATTGATAGACGTGTATGATGGACTACTTATATCATATCTACAATTTACTGATCACAATAACAGTTCAGGAAATACAGGACATTGGTCACATAATTTTAACTCTTTGCAGACCTACTCTAGACTCAGACACCATTCCCAATAAAGTTACCCGGAAATACTTCATGAAAAAAAATTGGAAGCAAGTCTCTTCTTTAACTCAAAATCCTTACATTTCTTTTAACTTCAAATATCCAACAGTGGGCCCATGTCCCGTCCTATTCCTGCCCTGGACTGGGTATGCTCCAAGTCCAGCAGCTGTACATACACTCTCAGCCAGTGTCATCCCAGAATATATCCGCTGGCGGAATTGCGCAAACAAGGCCCATGGGTACAGCATTCGGTAAACAAAGTTCCTGTTGTTGTGGTCTTCTGTCAAAATGTACTGAAATATTAAAATGAAAACCTTTTGTTTTTTAAATTTTATGATGCTTATTTTAAATTAACATAACATGATTTTCGTTTTGTAATCAGGAGATATGTAGATTTTATAATGTTAATATTTTTAACACTTTTGGTGCTAAGCACCCAGCATAATGGGTCGCACAATAAAGCGTTCACGTTCCCACAACCTGATTCCCGAGTCATTGTTGTACATAGATATAGATTTCAGCATACTAGTAAAAAAATATTATTTGAAATTGGCAGCAAAAGTGTTAATTAGTTTTAGTAGTATCATATCTGCTAGTAAAATCTCTGTCTGTTACAATATGAAACATGCTCACCTCAAGAGGCCAAATCTTAGACATAGCCAAGTACAGTGAAATATAAAGAGGGACCATTCTCATTGTATTCATGGTAAAGCCAAAACAGTCAACATACTTGCTGTAAGGCAGGTGGAAGTAGTCATCAAATGTCCGGTACCTGTAGTAGGGACCTGAAACATAACTGTGACTTAAATTTCCCACAGATTATTTATAAAACTGGCATAACAGCCTCTCACAAAAAAATACAATAATTAGGAAATTTAATTTGAAATTTCACATAATTCTAATTGTAAAAATAACAAGCAGATAATTAATACAAAGGGAACATAAAATGACAATGAAGAAGGTTTTTTGTTTACAAAAAGACATACCTGTTAACAGTCCAATGTAATTGAATGTATAATGGAACAAGTCTTCAAAAGAAGGATTTATTATTTCAAGAAAATCATCATCTTTCGTTTTTACTTCTTTCGGTTCTTTATTTTCTTCCTTTTTAGCTTTTCCTACTGCCAACCAAGACCCATTGATTTCAAATGCAACCCCCACTACTCGGAGAACTATTATCATTTCAATGAGGTTCGTCTGTCCTGAAGATAGTGGGAGGCCGAACTTATCAGCCAGCCGAAAGAAGAATAGATATCCAAACATTAAAAAGAAAGACACAATATGACAGTATCTGAAACAGTATGAATAGTAAGTTTCTTATATTTTAGTTACTAAGGCTATAAGAATATTAATTTAGGTATGCCATGCTTAATTTGATTAAATACCGACAAGACAAAACTATCTACCCATGGTATGAGCAATTGCAAGACAATAGGCCTATTTCTTGACTATCTTTTATAGACTTACCTTACAGTAGACACTTTTATAGCGATTATGCCCAGGAGTGCTGACAAAATAGGATGAATAGCGCTGTATCCCGAAACAATCATAATAAGTACAAGACCGACTATGCTGCCAACCCATTTCTTGGCTTGCACTGTTCTTAGAGACCGGTAACGTGGCCCTATTCCTACGCTAAATAGAAGCAAGGATAAATATATTATATCGTTTTTGTTTTTAGTAAAAAAGGACAACATCTTTTAAAATGTATTGTATTACAAATAAACAAAATGAAAAGCCCTATATGGGCTTATTGGAATTCGATGGCACAAAAACGCACGTCGCACACAACAAAACCAAGCAACACAACATATGACAGTGACAACTGTGACAGACAGACAAGCTATTTGATGACATTACAAGCTACCGAGACTGTTGCCGTACCTAGTCGACAAAGGCTCAGCTACCAAACAAGAAAAAGAAATGGAATAGAATATTATTAATTATTTCTTGAATGAATTTGGTACTATATGATAGGTTGACTTGATAGAGGTAAATGGTTCTACATTATTACGCATACTAGAATTCAGCATGCAAATATTGTTTTATATAATTTAATAAAACAATTACAAATAGCATCAGTTATGCATTACTGTTATAAATAGGTTCCTATGACTATTCATAAATACGAGAAAAAGTTTCATAAGTGTTGCTGACAAATTGCTGAGTTTGTTTCTGAACGTGACGTCACTCAATGGCATTTGTTGTGCTGACCCGTGTCAAACCGTCAAAAAAATAGGGTTGATCGAAATTAGAAAAAAACATCGATGTTGGTATTGATGATAACATTAGATTCCAAAACATCGACGTATGACGTACTTACGATAATCATCCAAACATCAATTGTTTATTTATGAAATGTAATTATTACGCCAACTAGGTAAAAAAACTATCCATGTTGAACTTCTTATGGGACGGTAAACTGCTTCGTAACGTAATGCGTTACGGCGCGCGGCTCCACTCTGTCTGGCTTCCCTTTCTCTCACGCATATGGCAGCAGTAGGCAGGCTCTTTCAATATAAAATAGTTCAACTTAGATTAATTTAAATTATCACTTCTGTCGAGCGTCCCGAAACGCACACTTTTTTTTGGGCACACATTGCAATACAATTTATTTAATTACAACGGTTTACCACCAATAACTGCAACTAAAATTAAAATGATAATTATTACACATAAAATATACAAAATTACAAATTAAAGCAAATTAAATTGAAACATATAAAACATGGTATAAATAAAAGGAGGTTAACTACACTCATAAATTCCTCTCACAGTACTTCTGACATACCAATAAAATCTTCATCCATCCATCCGCAAACAGATCGCTAGTTGTAATTAACTTGGTTAGAAGTATTTCTTTTTTAATTTGTTCCTTTGTTGATACATTATGTTGACCAGCTTTTGATAAAAGGTTTTCCGAAGCAATGTCACTGTGCACGGTGTTTTTAAGGGCTACATCTACTTCCTTCAACTGATGTGAGCTAACTAATGCTAACAACATTTGTCAGCGAAAATACCTTCATCCAATTTACGCGTATAGCCGAAAGTATTTCGATGTTCCCATGTCCAATATTATTCTTAGATGTTTACGATGACATTGATGTAATAAATAACGATGTTTTCCCGCTAAACGTCGATGTTTATCTATCATCGACGATATTCGATCATCCCTACAAGAAAGTCAATCAGCTGACACTGACAGCTGTCCTGTCACTAAAATATTGATTACTTCTTAGACAGATTTCTTTTTAATGAGAAATACAAAATGTTTTATTGCAATGTATCAGATTTTCAAGTGAAGTTGAACGAAGAGGAGAAAAAAGAAATCATTCAGACCCTTAACATAAAGATAGGTGCTAATATAAATGATTTGGCAGGTGCTTTAGCATTACAAGCTGAATTAGCTTCTAAAAAAGAAAAACTTCAAAGTACTGTAAGTCCCTATACATACTTTAATACGTTTTTACCAACATTCTTGTTTTTACAAAACTTTTCCTATAAAATTGACCACATTTAAGCACCATTTCAAATTTTTCAGTACATTGTGTAAGTAATAACAAATTATGTTTTAGCTTTTTGACGTCAACACCGAAGTGCCAACTAAACTGTCAGCGGCATTGCAAAAAGCCGAATTAAATTCTGATCAAATAGACAAGCTAAAAACTAGAAGTGATGACTTGAAAAAGAAAGTTGAAACATTCCTGAGTAAAACAGAACCACTTAGAAATGAGGTTGATAAAAGATTTGCTGCTATCAACAAGCTGGAAGAAGTATTACTGTACTTAAAATCCATTGAGAAAGTTGATGAATTAAGGTTTGTATAGACACCACCTATAATCCTTACATACTCCTTTTCCCTCATCCACTTTAATACTTCTATTCAAGTCATTTACATTATGCTTACAATAGATTCCAGTTTCACTGGATGCCTCTGAATACCAGTATTTTACATGGAGCAGCTGCCTATCGGCCTATAAAATCCGGTAACTGGTTAAACAATACCCTGTGGCTTATCAAAGCTGGACTTAACAACTAGTCATTACATTGTCAGCCTTTCGGGCTTCTGACGCGCGGGCGACTGTCATTGTCAGACAAATAGTCAGCCAATTTAAATATATTAAATTGGTTTTCTGAAATTATGTCACACTGATAGTTGTTAAGATGTTGATACTTTTATCTTTATTTTCTAGCCGTCAAATGAAACAGACCAATCCCAATGATGATGAGCAATTGGTTCTACTCTATGGTGAGCTCAGAAAAATGTGTGGCCAGTACAAAAAGGGCCACAGGGCCACTTACGTAAGAGAATATACACATTATTGGCATAATGTGCTCAAAGACAAACTGACCAAGTAAGTAATACTTCAGAAAGTTAATATTTAAAAGTCAACATAATATTATCGAGATTAATACTAGTTTCAAAAAATTTCCTGTCTGCATGTGTCAAGGGCCATTTTTTTAACTAACCTAATTTTTAATCAACCTAATTTTTAAATTTTGAATCAAATGATTATTTATTAATAAGTAAAGAATAAAATACCTTAAGCAAGTAAATTCTTTTAGCAATAATAAACAAGACCTGACCTTATTAGTTTCTGTTACCATAAACTAAGGCCAGTTGGTTTTTTTTTTAAGTGTCTTGTGTAAAGTATTTAATTGGTATTTCTATATTTAAATTTTGCATCATGTCTTTAAACTAATTTCTCTTCCAGAAATTACGAAGATGTACTAAAGCTGGTTAAATGGCCATTCTCAACTCTACCGGAAAGTCAGCCAGCACCTAAAGAGGTGATGGTAAAGTTTAACAATTTGACCAGATATCTGTTCCTTATTGACTTACCTGAAGATCTAGTAAACAGTAATGTTGCAGATGGTGTGTGGCAAGGTGAATAATTCTTTGGTAAAAGTTTATTAGAATATTCTGACAAGTTTGTATAGCAAATAGTAAACTAATTTATAATCAGTACCATTTCATAGCAAAATATATACTTTATGTAAGTATATATTTTGCTTATTTGAATTCAGAATCTCATATTTGTGGTTATCAGGTTTTAGGAACACAAACTCAATGACATACAAGTCAAAGTTCAAATTCCATTGCTATTGAATGTCATTTAAGACCTTTTTTAACAAGCTGTCCTAAAAATAAAGATAATTGTAAGTGGCAATAATATTAGACTTATTCCATCAACAGAAAAAGGCCCATGTATTCCTGTTAGAGTGCTACTGAGTCCTCTTAAAAAGAGGTTTCAATTCCATTTTACGGGTAGTCGCCAAACTGCGCGCATCGATCGACCGGAGTGGTTCCTCACACAGACACTCACTTGGATAAAACACCACCAAGGTTTTATTAGGACCCATGTTCAGCCAGTTGCTGACAAGTTTGAGATAAAGCATGTTAAGGCAGTGGTATGTATGTAGTTGTGTTGTATCGTAGTTTACTCCTTTGTCCTTCCTTATAGCCGTGCCCTCTTCTTGACAAATACAAAAGAATTATCCTTGAAAATTTATTAAAATCATTTCAAAAAAATGTGACTTGCACTCTGCTACCAGACAAAGTGAAATTCCATCGGGAAAATAAAGTTGGGAAAAAAAAATCTCGTATTCGTATTCTGGAAAATCCCAGAATTATATGTCTGCTACCGAAAAAGAATCTAAACTACCAAACAATTAATCCTGTTAAAAGTCGACGTAGGGATACAAAACGCTTCGAAACCAACTGTCTTCGAATAACTTGTAGGTACTAAAACAATTAACTTAAAACTTTCAGGACGAATTCAATGCTGGTCTTATAGCACTGGCTGCCGAGAGACTTCATACGGTGCTAGCAATGTATCACTCCCAAGGCTCTAAAGGCGAAATAGTCGACGTCGACGCGGCATTTGCTCATGCAGTGGACGAGACTCTAGGCTTCCAAAGAGAGCTGGTTGAGATCACTGGCAGAGAGATCAATACTGTACTCTCTGTGCTGACCAAAGTGGAGACGTTTTTGAGGTGGCAGACTGTGGAGAAGAAATGTAAGTTGAATATTTTGTGGAATGTCAACATGTGGTTTAGCTCCGTGCACCGTTTAGCACTGTGAAGGAAACTGATATTATTACATCAAACATTCCAGAGCTAACCAACAAATATCGGGACTGTGTGGTGGAATACGCCCCCCACCCCCCCTTTCTTGTAGTGAGGAGGATATAATACCATTTCATATTAATCATGACGATTTCCTAGGCGCTTATGATCGCCCAATCCTTGCAACATCGACCACTGCTGTGCCAATGACATTTTATCTTGAAAAACGTAAACGGTTAAGACCAAAATTGTTTTGCTTCTAAAATAAGCAAAAATAAGCAGTATGCACCAAACTCATAAAATAAAAAATAAAAAAAACATAATCAATTTAATCTAAACATGAATTCCCCAACAGATGCCTTAGCGAAGATGGACGAGAGCCTAGAATGTCCTCAGTGGTACGAGGGGGTGGGGTCGGGCGCGGGAGCGGCGACGGGGGCGGCGCTGTGGATCCCGCGCGCCGCTGATTGGTTCGTCACTCTGCTGCGGACTATCGAGGATAGATACAAGCTGCTACCACAGCCGGGGCACAGGTCAGTTTCAAATGGCAATTATAGAAGAAAAAGTTTAAAGTTCTAATAAGGGCTTATAATACTCTCTTGACATGCTACCACACACCTCCCGCACCGCACTTTTACCTCAGACTAGTATTTTACGAATTGAAAATGTTGAAAATTTGTCTATGCCTAATATTTTTGTTATACATACTTAATAAGCAATATTATGCTTTGCCAATACTATTCTCGGATTGTCTGACGTGGTTACTTATTTTTTTATTTAGGAACGAATAAAAGGATTCCAAAGGACTCTACATTCCAATTCATGTATTCAAATTGGGTTGAAAATCATCACTGTTTGAACACCAGAATTTACAAGTCCCTAAAAACGCTCGCCCTTGGCTTATCGTAAGGGTGAATGTTACTTGCACTTTATAAAATGGCAAGTTATATTTGTCAATGCAACAAATATGACGGCACGTTTGGCGCAGTGGTTGAGCGATCGACTGCTGCGATCAATTTGTATGGCCTACAGATAGTTGTTCCGGGTCTGGCTGTTTGTATATGTGAGTTTAAATATTTGCAAACGCACCCACGATACAGGAGAGATTCCTAGTGTGGGATCAAGTTTAAAAAAAAAAAGCCACGTTTTAAATTTACTGGAAGTTATTGCCGTCATGGTCGATAGTAAAACTTGTTTCGTGAAAATGTTAAAATATTCTAATTTTTTATTTTGACTGCCTCTTGGTCTAGTGATCGCAAGCACGACTGCTGAGCATAAGGTCCTGGGTTCGATTTCCAGGTCGGGCAAAGTGTTATTGCGTTTTTCCACCAGGAATTTCTCAGTAGCAGCCACGTAGTCTGGATTTATGCCCGGTTGATGGCAATGGGCTCGCCCCTATTACATGGGACTTAAACATAACAGGTGAAATGTGGGTGTACTATTGGTTACACCTCTGCCTAACCCTTGGAAGATTACAGGCGTGATGTTATTATGTTAGTCTAATTTTACTCCTACTTTTCTTCACAGACTGAACTTCCTGGAGCTCCAACTAGAGCTGGTGGAAGAATGGCGCATCCGCCTCACTCAACTGCTGAGCGCGGCACTCGACAATCTTCACGTGGACTCCTTTCTGTCTCCCGACGCGGCGTCACATCCGGTGACAGCTGTCATCAACGCTGCTCATCATACCAGGACCGTTTTGTTGCAATGGGCTCATTCTTTGGTAAGGAACCATCTTAATTCGTTGTTAAAAGAAGAAATGAGTATGGAAGATAAAGATAGTTTTTGTACCAAAGTAAAGTTTTTTTTCGAGAGGACTTCGTGGCTAATAACAGCTGCAGAGGTCGATCTTCAAGGTTAAGCCTTGCTTGCCGAGGTTGGTCCGTGGATGGGTGACAATCATTACATACCTAGTTTCCTCCGTCCCTCGGAGAGCACGTTAAGCCGTTGGTCGCGGCTGTAATTTGTAGATCTTTGACAGTAGTTACGAGTAGTCAGAAGCCAAAAGTCTGACATCCAGTCTTACTAAGGGGTATCGTATTACTCAGTTACTGGGTTGTGGAGGTCAGATAGGTAGTCGCTTCATGTAAAATACTGATACTCAGCTACATCTGGTTAGACTAGAAGCTGACTCCAACGAAGTTTAGGAATGGTAGTTAATAGTTTACGTAATAAAAATATCACAACCTTACAAACCAAAAATATAAAAAACCACTTTAAATTAACTGACCTAAGGTCTATATTTATGCAGCATTACCTCCAACTGCACTTCTACCGGCGTCAGTTCCTGAACTTCACGCAACAGCAGCATCAGGACGAAGAGTTCAGCGAGGACACGTCTGATACTGAGTACACTGACTCTGATGAAACACCGAAGAAGCACAAAGGTAAGAAATTTGATGTGCTGTTGGATTTTCAACTGTCAGCCTCAGCGTATAAAGTCGAAAATTTAAAGACCGCTCGATGTTTCTTACGACTATTCTCTAATACGTTGCTTGAATCATGAAAGAGGAACATTTCGTGAACAAATTTTTGGTTGGATCACTATAAGGCATTGTTCAGACCAAACGTATTGTCGGCCTCTGACTGTGAGCGCGCGTTACGCAGTTTATTGCTTTTCCATATATATTTAACTTCACGTTCACACCGAACAGACTATACGCTATTAAGTAGTGCGTTGATTATGGCATACATACTCACACTCACTCCCTCGGCGGCGGACAATACGTTTGGTGTGAACGATGCCTAAGAATAGAAGTAGACTGAACAAACGAATGATGGACTATTTGAAAGTTTGGCAACTGGTGACTGAAAACTTGGTGGTATTGGTGGTAATCAGTTGACTTGGTACGGGCATGTGATGCGGAGGAATGAGGAAAATGTCGTCAGGAAAGTTTTGAGTACGAATGTGGATGTGTACAAGAGTAGAGGAAGGCCAAAGAAATGATGGATTAACTGTGTGGTGGATGATATGGCAAGGAAGTTGTTTGATGAGATGACGAGTAATAGAGAAGAGTATGGACTAGGAAGACATGCTGCGCGGACACCAAAAAACTTGGGATAGTGGCAGTAAAATAAAGATTAAAGAGGAAAAGAGCTACACAATGAATACAAGGTTTAGTTTTGCATCCTCGTCAAAATTCAGGAGGTTGTCACAAAAGACATTAATAATTTAAATTACGGTATCTAGTTAATTATTAATAAACGCTGCTTTATTTGTTGTTTAAGTCAGTATTTCAGAAAAACTCCCTTAACGTGGTTTAGGCAATAAGAAATTATTGAATAAACGTTTGCGATTGTTTGTATGTGTGAAAGCGTGGTTATACGGCGAGGATAAGAAGGGCTGCGTTTAAAACGCGGGTGGTTCACACTTACCGATTTCCGTAAATAAATTTAAAAAAAAATACCTGCCCATTTTATTATTGATTCGGGTCGAGAATCATTAGCATGGTTACCACCTTGAATTTGACGAGGATGCAAAACAACAGCTTGTGTATTCGATTCTCCCGCCACACGATGGACCGTTTTAAAAGCTAGCAATGATTTTACAGATATCTCTGCACAAGCGTTGTCTTTAATGGAAGTGGAACTGCAAGCCAAGCACCTGGCACTTAGTGAGGTGTCGAGGAGGAACTCACTGGTGACTGACTTGAACCAGTATGATATTGTAAGTTATTTGAAGTTTATTCTCAGAGATCCTATAAAATCTACTTAGTTATGATACTTATGTCCAAAGTTTAGAACATAAGTATTGTCGTGAGTGTTGTTAATGTTATATGTATGTTGTTATATCGTGTCATCATCATCATCATCAGCCTATAATGTTCCCACTACTGTGACACAGGCCTCCTCTCTATGACAGTGAGTGGACTGTACTGCCCACCAGAGACTAAAGAGCAGTAACAGCCCTTTTGTGATTTTTCGTTTTATTAGTGATTCTGAAAGCGGGTTTCTTAAGCTTTCTATTGAATTAACTTACTTATTTCTAAGACTATTAGAATGGTTTTTATTTAACAGTTTTCACTTACTGCAAACGAAAAAAATTAACAATTTGGCGTGATTTCCCAACTAAAATACAGTATAAATTATACTGCAGATTAAATTTTTAGGTTTCATAACTAAAATGCAGTAAGCAATATAATTTTACAGTTCTTTAGATAGTTTTATATTTCTGGAAAAATATTAAAAAAAAAAATTAATACGCAGTAAAATTTACCGCCATACAAGCTATTTTTACTGCAAATTAAGAAAATACAATTTATTGTCACGAACTCCCAACTAAAATGCAGTAAAATCAAAGCTTGTCGCATTTTAGTTGTGAATACTTAACATTCTTTTATCATTATAAACTGACTAACACGCAGTAAAATACAGCATTACTGCAGATTAGTTTGGATAGCATAATGACACAGATATGATTATTCCTAGCTAAAGTGCAGTTAGCAAACGGTCTTTAAAATGTGAACTAGCTATTTTTCTTACTGCACTAGTAAATTGAACACTTTTTTCTTAAAAAACTAACTAAAATGCAGTATTTTTTTGACCTTACTGCATGTTAGTTGGGTTTCTTGACAAAATAACTGATCCAAACGCAGTAATAGGGCTTTTTGCTGCATTTTACTAAGTTTAAAATGGTATTTTTTACAAAAAAGGCTATGCAGTAATAGGCACCAAAAAGAATAAATGGCCATAATAAATTCAGTTATTAAGATATATTTTTTTTTATTGCTTTAACGTGTGAACCTATGCCTTTACAACCTTTCTGCATTCAAATTTTTTTGCTTATACATTCTGTTGATTTTTTAAAATCAATTCTTAACTTTAAATGCGTTTTACTCGAAATCGTGATTTTGCTGTTACTGCACTTTAGTGTATGGTGGGCAGTGTAATCCACCACGCGGGCCCAGTGCGGGCTGGTAGATGTCACATGTCTTCGAATTTTTAGTTCTAGGACATGCCGGTTTCCTCACGATGTTTTCCTTCACCGTTTTAAGGGCAGCGGTGATGAAATAAATTACACAAAGTAATGCGCCTGCCTGGGTCCGACCCCACGGCTTACGGCTCGTAAGTCGGGGCTGCCACCACTGGACCACCGCTACTTTATATATTTATATTGTGTACCTATTGTCTTATTTTTCTATAGGCTGTTATTTGCTCGGCTCATATAACGCATAAGTACGCATAAGAGCAGATCTGCAGGCATTATCTTTCATTGGTACGCCCGCAATGATTTATATTTGACTAGAAAACAGGCCAAAAAATAAGTAGTTTTCAGGACACTAAGTCCGCGTAAAAATATGTACTTAAGTATCATAGCAACCGAATACTTGCTCAATTCTTTGCCAAATTAAGCACCGTACTTTTCGATTTATACATATAGCCTCTTCTTCTTTTTCAACCCTTGGCCACCCAATGCTGAGTGTAGGTCTCTTTCAAATCTCTAAACTTTTGGCGGTTATGTGTCATGGCTATCCAGTTTCTTCCGGCCACTTCAATGAGATCGTCTGTCCACCTATTCGGTGGTTTTCCCACATTCCTCCGTCCCGTCCGTGGTCTCCACTCCAGCATTCTTTTCCCCCATCTTCCATCCAGTCTACGGCATATATGGCCCGCCTATTCCACTTTCTTTTTGCTATCACTTCTGCTATGTCCGTTAGTCTCGTTCGTCTCCGTATTTCGGTATTTTTAGGCTCGCTCTCTATTAAATGGGACTTAAAACCCTTTTGACTAACCATTCGGGGATTACAGGCACAATGTTATGAATTTCCGATTTATTAAGACAAAACGTGCTAAGAAACTAAATATAAGAGTACCTTTCTCCCCGCAGACGTCACCAATAGTGAACTTAGCGGTGACAGGACCTCTCGCCGGTGACGACGAGGCAGAAGAGGCGGGCGTGTTCGCCGAGGCTCCAGCGCTACTCGCGAGGCTTCGAGACAGCGGCCTCGCGTCGCTCGCTGAACATATACTACTCGAATTCAAGGCCGGGTTGAAGGACTATAAGCGGCAGAAGTAAGAAGCATTTATTTCAATTAGGCCGTTTAAAGGCACTTTAGAATGTCAAAGATAACAAGATAATAGAATTGAGTCTAGCTATCAATTTCCAAAGTCAGTATCCTACAGTGAAAAACGGGCAAGAAACTCCATAGTTACTCTATACTCTTTTATTTGTTTACATAGTTTGTAGCAAATACCAAGGAACAAGGTAGAAACTGTACGCCGGGATGTTCTCACGCCTCAACAGCAAGGCTCTGTGATGGTACATACATATTTCTCAATCAAAAAAAGGATTGAGTCATCGATAGTTTGAAGAAAATTTAGTTAATTTATTTAGTAAGGTACAGACCTACATTTTCCTTTTTGGAACCTCGTTCGAACTTTCTAATAGTCGCAACGATTAACGATCAGCGCACACTGAGCAGTAAAACTAAATCACAACTAAACTAGTAAACTGACAGTTGAAAGCAAAACAGATTATATTTATCGCACGCTATTTTCAACTCTATTAACTTGAATAAAGTTTTTTTAATATGTATTTATATTTTTTTCTGTGCAAACTGAGACCAGCAATTTACCGTGATATACGTGATTACTGTTGGAAGTGTCTCATGAGATGTCGAGTAATAGAGAAGTATGGAAGAAGAAGACATGCTGCGCTGACCTCAAATGAATTGGCAAGAGAATGATGATGATAAGTGATGAATGTAACCCTTCACTAATTCCCCTATCCTATCTCCACGCAGATGGCACGGCCTCATGATCGTAGAAGAGATGGCCCTGTGCGTGTCGGCGTCGCTGTGCCGGCCGCTGTCGGCGCTGTGCGCGCGCCTGGCGCTCGCGGCACAGCGGCTGGCGCCGACGCTCACCACGCGACTGCGCGCGCATCTCGCTGAGATCGTCGACATCTACATCTTTGAGGTGAGTTCTTGTAATTCAATAACAATATTACACAAGAAAGTGGTTACAAAGTTGTGTGAAGTCCCTGACTCCTGTGCTAGGTGATAGACCTCTATTACTAACTAACAAAGGACTGTAATGCCGTGATTTTATTATTATTACCTACCTAACGGCCGGCCTATCATCGACACTTACATATGAGTAAATTCTACTCACCTGCCTAAGCTTTTCTGGGGCTGAAGACACGAGTATCACCCTCTATGCCCCGCTCCACCCCGAGCGGTCGTCGAGCACCTGAGGATCCCTGCTGAGGGGCGATACACGTGTCGAGTGTAGGTTTGAGTGCATAGTGCAAAAAAATAAGAATGATGAATGAACGAATTAAAACTAAATGTCATTCAAAACATCATCTGCCTAGCCTTTTCCCAAACTATCTTGGGGTCGGCTTCCATTCTAACCGGATGCAGCTGAGTACCAGTATTTTACATGAAGCGACTGCCTATCTGACCTCCACAACCCAGTAACTGGGTAATACGATACCCCTTGGTAAGACTGGATGTCAGACTTTTAGCTTCTGACTACTCGTAACGACTGTCAAAGATCTACAAATGACAGCCGGGACCAACGGCTTAACGTGCTTTCCGAGGCACGGAAGAAACTCGATATGTAATTATGGTCACCCATCCACAGACCAACCTCGGCAAGCACGGCTTAACCTTAAAAATCGACCTGGGCGGCTGTTATTATTTAGCCACGAGGCCCTCAATGTCATTCAAAACATTTTAATAATATTTCTGTAAGTCTATTACCAACCCCTTATTCAAATAACACTCTTATTAAGGTAGTAACAGGTTCTCTTTTTCTTTCGCAGGAGATAGTGCTTGAGAATTGGTTCAACACGGGCGGGACGATGCAGTTCACACATGACGTCAAACGTAACCTTGTGCCGGCGTTCGCAACACCTAATAAAGTTGCGTCAGAAATCTACGAGTTGCCAAGGTAAGCCCAATAATCGAAGAAAGAAGTTACAACTAGACCAATCTAAGTTTGCACGTCCCGTCGATTACGTCATACTGACGCTTAGGTACGGTCTGCAAAAAAGCATTCGCTATGACTTAAAAAAAGTAAACAAGTATTTGTTAGATTTTACTTGGCATTATTGTTGTTAAAATTATATTATACATAGGTACATTAAAATATACGCATTCCAGCGAGGTGCAAACTTATCTTGGTGGAGTTGTAAATATAAAAGATAATCATTTTGTATGAACACATTGAAGGTAGTCTTCTTTATCGTGTGGGTAAAAACTGGACACCAGGTTAGGCACTAGCCTAACCTGGTGTCCAGAGTTTTTATGCTGCCTTGGGGCCTCTCGTCTTGAGTTGGAACTCGAGTCCTGACTTGGCAGTCCCTACAGCGGTTGGCTATCACTGCTTCTAAGAAGGCATTCATTGAAGGCAGTAATAACAAACCAGATGCGTTATTAATATTGTTGTTTATGAAAACAATCGAATCTGCACTACCCGATGCCATTCTCACATAACACAAAATATTTGTTTGGTATATAGACAGTTGCTTTGAACTCCTATTTATTTGTAGAATATATATATTAGGTCTTTACCTATGAAATTGCCGTTTTGTTTGAAAAAAGTTAGTATTTTTTTTTCGAACTTATTTATTTCTTTTATTCAAAGTAATCACCCCTGCAATCAATGCATCTTTGCCAACGCTGTGGCAGTTTATGGATGCCCTTCTTGAAAAAATTAGCTGGACGGGAGACAACAAACTCTTCAAAGGCGTTTTGTACTGCCTCTCGGGAATTGAATTTTTTTCCCGCTAAAAAGTTGTCCAAATTTTGGAAAAAGTAATAGTCGGAAGGCGCAAGATCTGGTGAGTATGGCGGATGAGGGAGAGCTTCCAAACCCAACTCATGCAGCTTAGAGGCGGTCTGTTGTGCAGTATGGGGCCGCGCGTTGTCGTGAAGTAGCAGTGGAGACGACCACTTGACCAAAGCTGGTTGCAGACGTGCGAGTTTCGCCATCATTGTGGTCAGTTCTTCAATGTACACATCTGCAGTAATGCTCTCGCCGTTTTGTAAAAAGCTATGATGAATCACACCAGCACTAGACCACCAAACTGTGACCATCACCTTTCTAGGGGTCATTTTTCGTTTTGCACATTGCTTTGGTACTGAACCAGGATCTAACCAACTTGCTGAGCGCTTTCGATTGTCAAAAAGAATCCATTTTTCGTCGCACGTAACAATTCGGTTCAAAATTCCTTCATTTCTGTGCCTGTTAAGCAGCGCAAGGCAAGTCTCGACGCGTACGTTGCGCTGGCGATCGTTAAGTTCGTGGGGCACCCATCTATCAAGCTTTTTTATCTTGCCAATCTGTCGCAAATGGACCAATATTGTTTTAATGCTAACATCAAAAGCTGCTGCCAGCTCAGCTGTAGATTGAGTTTCATCAGCTTCAACAATCACCTTTAATTCATCATTGTTGACCAAAGTTTCCGGACGACCACGAGGTTCATTTTTCAAGTCAAAATTCCCAGAACGGAACCGAGCAAACCAATAACGGGTTGTGCGTTCGTTTGTACAGTTCTCTCCGTAAACGTCGTTGATGTTACGGGTCGTTTGTGCCGCGTTGGTGCCACGACGGAACTCATATTCCATAATTACACGAAATTTCAAAGTATCCATTATGAGGAAAAATGTTGAAATGTAATGAAAATACAACGCTAATCAATAAACAAAAGACTGATTTTGTAAATAGAATGTCATATTTTTAAAACAAAATTAATTTGAATTTAGAACTCATAGCCAATCAAAACTTTTTTTTTGTTTGAAAAAGTCTGTACTGCAATACGGCAATTTCATAGGTAAAGACCTATTATATATACAGGGTGGAAGCGATACCGACGCTAAAACTAAAGCTTTTCCTACTAAAGTGCAATACCTTCACGGTCTAAATGTATGGAACAGCATATTTTTTTTTTAATTACCGATCAAAAACTGATGTATTCAATTTTCAGTCAAGTTTATAATTTTAAGTTAAAATAAACGAGCGCTTCTCGCCATCAAACTGTAAAGTTTGTCGAGTAAAAACTGTAAAAAAATAACTTTTATTTTATATAAGAAGATTAAATAAAAATATAAAAATTTAAAAAAAAAACTTTGTGGGGTTTTTGGGGGAAGAATGATGTACTGAATACGTGGTAACTGTTTTCGCTTCGGTTTCCCTTCCACTCTGTATTTAATAATAATAAAATGTATTAAAAAATATAAAGTAAAACATTAAAAACAGTAAAACATTATAAACAGATTAAATCTATGTCAGAGAAATATGTAGAACATTAACAAATATTGCCATCTAAAACAGACTTCACGAGTCCTGCAAAGTTCTCAACCTGGATTACGACGACGCACGCCGACTCCGCGCTCAGCTCACGAAGGCGCCAAATGCTGCCGACGAGATGCTCGACAGCCACGGCTTCCGCAACATAACATCAGATCAGGTCCTTCGGATCCTCAACCAGAGGACCGACCTCAGTGACGCAAGCAGTCCATCATCAGTCATGGAGCTTTTCTGAAGATATGAGGGAGGGAGCGTCTAAACAACTTGCCAAAGTACCCGGCCATCGACTTTTGGAACAGTTCGTCTTCTCTGTCACTCACGGCGCGGCGGTCTCTTTCTAAAGCTCGATGGTTCGCTTGGATAGCTATTGCACATTGGTATGGCATGATCAGAAAGGCCGGCTGCTGATGTTGTCGTGTAACTGAGTTCCTGTCAGCGTTCTAGGTGATCGAGGAAATGTGATGTGTTCAAAAAAAGAATATTTTCAAAGCAAGCTTGAGATGAATGCTAATATCTTCGGCTTGCCTCTTAGGCAATATAGAATACAAGGTATTGTTTTGCATCCTCGTCAAATCGTACGAGGTAACTATGCTAATGATTCTCGTCCCGAATCAATAATAAAATAGGTAGGTAATTTTGTTTTTTTTTTCTTATTTACAGAAATCGGTAAGTGTGAACTGTGAACCGCCCGTGTTTTTAACGCGGCCCTTCTAATCCTCGCCCTATAACCGCGCTTTCATACATAGAAACAATCTCAAACGTTTATTCGATAATTTCTTAGTCCCTAAACCACGTTGAGGGGGTTATTCTGATATACTGACAAACTTGAACAACCAAAAAAATCAGCGTTTATTAATAATTAACTAGGTACCGTAATTTACATTGATTATTTCTGTCTTTCGTGACAACCTCGTAAATTTTGACGAAGATACAAAACAACACGTTGTATAATACTACTACTGTACCTACTTTATTTTAGACATTGAAACATAACGGTTTTACAATACTGCTAATATTAAGCTGGTATTTTTTTGCTGTAATTTTTCATGTTGTAAGAAACAATCGATCTTAATAGTTACACGACCACTGTCTTTGAAAACTCCCATTCGAGTCCATTCATTAGCATATTTTTGCTCATTTTTTGAATATAGAAACCTCTTCCGGTCCCGCTAACGTTATATGAACTTTCGTTAAAACCTGTTACCTAGATAAAAATTTCCTAATACTTAAGGGTATTTATTTGAACATCACTATTCAGAATTGCAATAGGAACGCGGTTACAATGAAGGCCGCAGGTCTGGATTTAGTACTCAATATTTCCGTATCGTATGATAGTCATCTGAAATATTTCATTATGATCCTTAAAATATGCCTCTCACATCATCTTTTTTAGAAACCATGCACGTAGCTTTTATATTTCTGACATAATGCAGGGTGGCTATGGGTCTGTAAAGTCTGTATAGTTTTTTTATATCGCGTGGATACAATTTAGAAGGACTATGCAATCCAAACATAGCTACCGTACTCGATCTTTAATCAGACGCGTCATTTTGTGCCAATAATCGAATCATGCTTTTCCAACTTGTAATATTAAACTACATTATTAGAGTAACTTTTATCCGACGGCATTAGCTAGTGGCAAGTTGATTTGAAGAGATAGCCTCCTCCTCTTAATGATGTTGGATTATCTACCGAATACTCAAACGCAACTTACTTTTAAATAGCCTTTAAATCTTCTTCTGTTTTTGTGAAAAATTTCAGAAGCTATCAAGCTTCTGAAATTTTTCACAAAAACAGAATGTGTCTTGTGTGAACTTGTCATGTCGATATAATGTAATGATGAAAAAAAACTACTGGGTGCACTTTAGGGTACACCGCTGTCCAGAGCTGCGGGAGGGTCGAAAGAGATACCGTGGCCCCAGGGCCAGACCACAAAGGTTTAAGAAAGAACATAGATGGGTTTTAGTCAGTTAAGTCTGACACTCCCTTCCGCTCCGCCCAGAGCAGGAGGGTAGGGGGTTTCCAACCAGTTAAAAAAATGAGGTAAACCGTTGCCTAACCCTCCTGAGATAATAAGCGTGTTGTAATGCTATAAAATCCTGTATTGTTTTTTTTAAGTTTTATTATAATTTCCCTTTACCTTTTATAGTGTACAGTAAAAAAAAACTTTTATTTCACATAGGTTGCAAAAGGTCGACAAAAAACAGTAACACTTTAAAGCGGCGTTTGAGTACTTTAGGTATGTCTGTGTATTTAACTGTATGTTTAATTATGTATTTACGCTGTGTACATTTAAATTCCTATATATCATCTTAAATATATCGTTTTAGATTAGCACATTAGGACTTTTAGAAAAAGTTACTACTGTTAGTAGCAACTGCATTTATTAGTCACTATTTTGTCTATACCTATATTCTAGTGGAACATTATTTAGAATGCCACATGAAAATTATGCATATAACAGTAGTTTGCATGGAGTATCCAATCTACCAATTAAATATTCTATCTCTACAATACTACTCTTGGTAAAGTAATATTTAAAATGTATTTTCATTAATGATTGCTGTTTGATGCCTCAAGATAGTTATGTAGTGACACATGTTAGCTGTTTTTTTTTCTTTTCTAAGTATACAAGGTGTAAATGTAAAGGAGGTCGTGGCTAAATAATAACAGCTGCACGGGTCGATCTTTGAGGTTAATCCATGCTTGCCGAGGTCCGTGGGTGACTTCATACCGAGTTTCCTCCGTGCCTCGGAATGCACGTTAAGCCGTTGGTCCCGGCTGTCATTTGTAGATCTTTGACAGTCAGAAGCCAAAAGTCTGACATCTAGTCTTACCAAGGGTTATCATATTACCCAGTTACTGGGTTGTGGACGTCAGATAGGCAGTCGCTTCATATAAAATACTGGTACTCAGCTGCATCCGGTTAGACTAGAAGCCGACTTATGTCAATCATTTGTACGAAAAACTGGAAGGCCCTCTGTCGGCGCGTTGAGGCGTTACCTCGCGTCCTTACCTAAAACCATAGTAGTGCGTATACGCAATCGATCCGATCGTGACGACTTTAATAAATATAAGTACAGTAACAGCAGCTAAATTGTAATTTATTATAGTTTTAATGAGTTTATCTTATAAATGTGCTGGATATATTGCATCTTAGTAATAATAAGCAAAATAATGAAAATCTGTTAAATCCTTTGGAGTACATAATGTACAAATTTGTATTTGTAGTACCTATTATTGGTGTTTTGTCAAATCAGTCGATGTCACAACAACATAATCAATTTACTTTGTATTTGTATATTTGTGGTATAGGTAGGTGTTGAAAACACTTAGACTGAGCGTAATTATAATTTTAAGAAGGACGGTAGGAGTTTTTTTTTTATTTCATGCGATTATGCATTGGGTAATCTGTGGATGCTGATAATGATGAATGTATGTTTCCAATGGGGAAGACCGTTAAAAGCTAATTGTAGATGGCACGACTATAGCTCGGTCTCAATCTGACCAATGAGGTCGAGCTAATTTGAAATATAAAATGACATTACCGGATTTTCAACCAATGACGATGCATGGAACCAGCTATGCTAGCGCCATTAGTTCCGCAGTTTCCATCCCCATTAATTCAATTGTAATACAGTAATAAATAAATTAATATATTCATGTTTTTAAATGTTTTATTTTAACAAAATACAAGAATATTGTACAAAATAACTTACGAACTACTATCTCAGATAGTTTAAACAAGCAATGGAATCTCCATTCTTAGTCTCAGTATGACCATGTTTACTAAAAGTATTAAAACTAATATAAAGCCTGCATACAGATCTTTCTAATGGCACAAATTGCACCCTGAAATCAAACGCATAGAGTAGAGTTTTGCAAGGGTTCGTATGAAATTATGTTTCACAAGTCAAAAGGAAGCAAAAGTCATGGGACAAACTGGTGTTATATGAATGCATTATACCCTGAGGCCCTAACACGAGCGCGCAGTGTAAACTTAAGGCCGGACTCCACCAAAGCGGAGACGAGCGGAGCGGAGAAAAGATGTGCAAAATTAGACCAATTACAGGAGTGTCTGAAGACGAGATGTATATTTCAACCAATGCGATTGGTCGGTTTCCGCACATGTCCTCTCCGCTCCGCTCGTCTCCGGTTTGGTGGAGTCCGGGCCTTAGCCTTAAGATTGTTAGACTTTCGATTTTTGAATCGAAAGTCCAATTATAGCATAGCGTATCATCCACAGATTTGATTCTCGTTTCATGCTTAAAATTGTGGAAATATTACATGTGAAACTAGTCATTTGACGCATTCAAGTACTACCGAGTTCACTGAAGGTCTGCCAGTGTTCACCCTTATTGCCTAAGTAATAAGGCTGAAAAATGGTCGACCATCAGTGAACTCGGATTGGGCCTCCAATCGCTTTCTATGAAATCAAACTCATCTAACTCGATAACACGTTATATTTTCGGTTGTTCTTAAATTCTTTTACTGTATTTGATTGTGGCTATATCGACTACAGAATATACAAACGACCGATGGGTGGATTACGTTTGGAACTATTCGTCACATCAAATTTTTAACCATATTCAAATTCTGTGTGTGATTTATGTGAAGTTAGCAATTATAAGCATTACATAATCGCACGTTTGTTATGGCATGTTCTTTTCGCATCTTTTTGACTTACAAAATATAATTTCATGAGTGCACTTTCGCGTCATAGTACATTCCATTGCATTAACACTTATAACTAAATTTTTTAAATTAAATCTATTACTTGAACCATAATATAATCAATGTACTATGGAACGAAAGGTTCATCCTCTCAAGTTTTCCCTTAACTCCGAATTTGTTCACAGCCACTCGCAAAATTCGTGAACAACGTACCTAATTTGTCAGTGCATTTGTCAAATAAATATTATTCACAATTATTTACAAGTCGGCAATCAGTATTCGTTAGACAATCATAATACTTCGCGTATGTCTACTTAGTTTCTAAATCTAAAAGTACAGTCATCAACATTATAATACTTGTAATAAATATTGAATTTAATTTTAAACTTACAATTACTTCCTTGCTATTACAAGATTACTAAATCGTTCGATAATTATAATTTTCCTAATAATAACTAGAACGGGGTTATTAATTATTATTACTATCACATAGCACTGGCGGTGGATTCAGTGAATCGCCTTTTATTATGATTTATTAAAGAATTTCAATTTAAACGCTTACAGTTTGTACTATACATTATTTTTACATACAGCTAGTCTAAAAATCTTGTTTGCTTTATTATAAATTGTCTTGAGTCAGCTGCTTACGCCATAAAACGGATGAACTAAGTACGTTTTTTATATTGTCTAAAGCAGAGCGAATAAAGTATGTCCTTGGGCACTGCGTCTAATTAATAATAATAGTATTTATTTACATTTTTCTTCCGGAACAAGAAAAACGGCCTGAGCCTCAATTCACGTCGAATATTTTCCTTGTTTTCGCGATTAGGACCTAATTTTTAGTGATGTTCTACAACTTGACCTCGGCGTTGATGGAGTTGTTGATGCCTGATTCGGCTTCGCGCTGCTTCCGTGGGTCTTGCGTGGTGGTATTCCACCACTGCTCATCGCCCGATGCGTAGGCGACGAACACCAAGTTCGTCAATATGAACACGGCCAGCGCTATCCAGAACACCAGCCGCCATTGTACTAACGTGCTCTGAAAATGTAATGTGACCATTAATTAGTAAGCCTTAAAGTTTTAGCTTTATTCCCATATTATAAGTTTCAGTATGGATGGACCAAACATCGCGGTTTGTTAACGTCTAACAAGGTATGTAGCCACTTTTTGTTCCAAGCCCATAAAAGTGCTAATATTAAATACTAGCTGTCCCGCGCAACTTCGTCTGCGTCACATTTTCTCCGTTTTCGCAATATTTTTCATTGCTGCTCCGCTCCTATTGGTCGTAGCGTGATGATATATAGCCTATGTCCTTCCCCAGGTTCAACACCATCTTCTTGCCAAATTTCATTAAGATCCGATCAGGCGTTTAGTCGTGAAAAGGTAACAAACAAACAAACAGAGTGACTTTCGCATTTATAATATTAGTATGGATGAGTGTATGAGAATTCATTTTCCGAACTGTCAAATGAATTACAAAAAACCTCATTACTATTGCAGAATGGTGGATAATATTCAAAGTACATCGGGACTCTGGTACAAGTAACATTATGGAATGCAATAAAAAATAAGTATAAAGTCAACCGATTGCCTTGACCGTCAAAGGCTTATTGTTGCCAAAATAAATCTCAGGGACTCGTGTTCGATTTGCCAAAGTAACCTTGTGCTACAATACAATACGTAATTCGTCACGGTACTTACATCAGGAGTCAGCAAGCCGACTAGGTAAGGCGCGATGATGCCAGTTATAGCACCTATGCCGTTCACGATGGCCATTATGGTTCCAGCGTATTTCCCGCTCAAGTCAAGTGCGTTCACTTTCATTCCGGGGTAGAACGCGCCCATTAGACCCATGGAAGCAGTGAAGAGGATCACGACAGCGTCTGTGTTGCAGCCGGAGTATGAGGCGAGGATCATGCAGATGCCAGGACCAACGGATGCTGTAAAGAAAATTGTGGGTTATTTTTTGGACTAATTGGAGTGTTGCTAGCATGTTGCTAGAGATCTCATGATCCCATCCAGTGAATAATGACCTATTTATATCAAGTTGTTAAAATAAATATTTATGTGCTACTTATAAAATAGTTTCTCGTCACAGAGTATTTATGCGTAACTAACAATGCTATTACGCGATCATAATCATAAAATCCGGTAGTAAAATTTCGAAATCTTACTCAATTATCATAAAAATGAGCAAACAATTTTACCTAATTAAATAAAGCACAATGTTATGGTATTCAATTAGCATTTAGGTACATAAGTGTGACATACCAATGGTGGTGAAAGTCTTTCTAGCGTTAGTAACAGTTAACCAGTTTCTCTTGACAATCTTGTCGCAAATCCAGCCGAAAGCGATGGAACTCAGCCACATGACTGCGTAAGGCAGGGCAGCAAGCGTGCCTGTCCGATGTATGTCGAACTTGAGGACTCCTGTCATGTACTTCGGAAGGTCAGTCACCATCGTGAAGTATCCGTAGTCGTGGCCGATCTGTAGACAAGAAATGTAGATAAGAACTGTTACATTTGGACGAAAAGATCATTCTAATACTTCTAAGTTCGAGTGAATCGGTTTCCTATAAGCAAGCGTGCCCGCATCATCGCTTCACATCACGCGAGTTGTGGCAAACGCTATTTAGTATTAAAAAAAGAAAATTGTAGGTATTTGTTTGCGCTAAAAGCATACGTGTTTACAAGTGGTCGGAGTGAACGGAGTCTGATAAGCGCTTGTTTTGATCGTTTCGTACGAAAATCAGCTACGTAGATTTCAACCTTCTGCGCTACAACCTTTCATCTAGGTACCTGGCCGACTGAAAACGAAAGTCATACTCCACAGTGCTTGCAACTATTGTCAATAATAGGTATGTGAACTTATTGGTAGGTATCCAGGACCTAGGAGGAAACTAGCCTTAACTTGAAAGTACAAACACGTTCTTAAACAGCTGCTTGCGTATCTAACCTACGTATGTGACGGCCTTATGCAGCCAACAATAAGCTTTTAACAAGCCCGAATTTTGGTTTCATTCGTGTTTAACACACAATAAGCAATTATGCTAAGCGGATGAGCTTAATGACTTGATGATCTAGTCATGCACTCCTTTTACTACGCCTTATTTGTGTTAAATTAGGCAAAACGTAACGTTTGGGCTGTGGTTACATCTGTGAGCACGTGAGCGATGTTATCTGCTATTCCGGGTGGTAGCATATGCATAGTCGGCCCGTAACGTTCCCATTGCTGGGACATAGGGCTTCTATCTATAAGAGGAAGCGGGCCACTGTCCACTTCGATTAGGCCCAGTGCGGGTTGGCGTAACGTCATGTCAGTGTCCTTTGACGGTTTTGTTACCATTGGACTCTGCATTCCGGTTGGAACCTACAGTGTTTTGTTTTTCAGTCATTTGACATTCATTCTTTCGTATTATTGATGCGTTAGTTATAGTAACGTGTGATAGGTAGTGATTATTCTATTACAACTAACGCGGTAATTAATCAATATTCTTTATTACATAAGAAAGTGGTTACAAAATTGTGTGAAGTCCCTAACTGCTGTGATAGGTGATATAGTCGCTGCCTTTTAGCATGGCAATAGCGGTCATTACCCACCTTCAATTATTGACATCCTTAAATGCAATATTGGAAATAAAGACTTTTTATCGCCCTGAATTGACATGATCTATCGTGATCCTCAACATTAATAATTACCAATGAAAAACGAAATAGATTTTCATTATTTTGGTTTGGCAAAGATTTAAGGGAAAGGACAGTGACCGCTATTGCCATGCTAAAAGGCAGTGAGTATAGACCTGTGTTGTGTTTCAAGAGCTAGTGCCCTTTGTAATTATCTATCTATCCTTATTCGGTAACCCTTACTTTTTTTTTCGGATGGGAAATCATCAAATGACTTCTCCCGCTCTGGGCGGAGCGGAATCGAGTGTCAGACTTGTAATGACTAAAACCCATCCATGTTCCTTCTTAGCCCTTTGTGCTCCAGGGCCACGGTATCTCTTTCGAACAGCCCGCAGCCCTGGCAGGCAATTCGGTACCCTTCAAAGTTAAATTTAGTTGAACACATTCGTTAATTATAGGAGTATTACCTGTACCAGTTGATGTTTTTTTGTAACTGTGCTACGTAATTTAAACGCACTCTAATGACACGTGTTAATGTTCTTACGTACGTTGCTCGACGGCAATGTTTTACGGGCACATACAATGCAAGAGCAAACCAAATGCACGTGTAATGTGTTTAGTACAAAATACGAGGTACGTAGGAACATAGGTACCTACCACTGCCGCCCGGCTTTAGCGGTTTCGTAGTTATCCAAATCCGTGTTACTTAATTAACTACGTGCATAACAGTTAATTTCAACTAAGACTGAAGTGTTTAACTGCCGAGTTAGTACAATTTAAGAGCTACTTTACGTACCTAGTAAGACGTATTAGAGTTATACTTTTAATTAGAGCAAAGAATGAGGAAAACATTGTAGGTAGTCATTGTGCTTACCCATAAGTTTTTCAAAATATTTTGTACTTAGTACTGTAAACAAAAGACTGTAGCAACTAATTAGGCAGGTTAATTACATAACACACTTGCAATAGCAATACCTGTTATTTTGACAATTCAACAACATACACTGCGTTACTTGGAATACATTGTCGAACAGACAAATTCAAACAGGTAGGTAATGAAGCGTTGGATTAATTTCCTTGAAAAATCTTCGGATAATGATAGAAAGTATGGTGTTGGTTTTTATGTTAATAATTATAGGTACAGGGTATTTCAAATATTAATTAGTGTAACTTAACAGACGAGATGGGTAGAAGGCCCTTTAGAACGTACTTGTCTCTAAAAACTATTTTAGCACCTCATCAATATAAAGATTATGATGACTAATGTAATTGTATAAGAAGGTAGTGTAAATTATCGACTTATTGTTAAACATTACATGACCCGTTTTACATATTTTCTCGCATCGAGTTGAATGTCATTCAGTGAACTTGTAAGAATTCTGAAACTTGTGAAGGTAACGCTAATGTGTGAGGCAGTGGTGGCAGCCCCGACTTACGAACAGTAACTCGTGGGTTCGAACCCAGGCAGGCGGATTATTTTGTGTACCTAATATATTTCATCACCGCTGCTCTAAAAACGGTGAAGGAAAACATCGTGAGGAAACCGGCATGTCGTAGAACTAAAAAATCGAAGACATTTGACATCTACCAACCCGGACTGGGCTCGCGTAGTGGATTACAACTCTCATAGAGAGGAGGCCTGTGTCCCAGCTGTAGAAACATTACAAGCTGATTATGTTTATACTAATGCTAATGTCGTCGGTCTTAAAACCTTAAAAACATCGGATATAAAATAAACAATGAGAAGTCTTGCACATTAACTCGTTTCAAAAATCTACTAAAAACTATTTAGTATTCCGTACGGCCATTCTTTATTTCATTCCGTTTTATTTTCTTCCGTTCGTTAACTGCTCTGGAATTCATTTTATGCCTAATAATTCAATGCTAGCGACCTCTAACTTTGGTAAGTTGCTACCTCACCGGAATATTGATGGATTGTGACGCGCGAAGCTAATACAAATGCTCCTAGAACTTAGTTCCTGAACTGTGAACAAGATTTAGGAAATAACTGCCAAGGTGAGAGAGATTAGTTTAATCGAAACTTTGAATTCTAGACGGGAATTGTTAAACGGATAAGCAAATTCGATCAAGGCTATTGGCTATAGATGATATGATAAATCACAGTATGTATTCATTTCAGTAAGTAAATGATTTAAAACCATAGTTTCCGTTACGTAAGACCGGAAATTACATCAATCATTTAGGTAACTAGGAGTCCATGAATCATAACACCTATTCAAATCATCGATTTGAGTGAAAGTATAGCCGTACAATAGATTTGTTTTATATTAATTTCAACAATATGAGAGGGACACTGTCTGCTTCCTGTACTCCTGCCCCCGTATTCACAAACGTTTCGATTGGATTTCGATTCGACAAGTCGTATGTCTATCTCGCTCGGTTTCGTAATGCCAAAACAAGATAGACATACGACTTGTCGAATCGAAGCGTTTGTGAATACGGTGGCAGGAGTACAATTGGTCGAAAGCGCGACTGTTGAATGAGGTCATGAGTTCGACTCCCAGGTCGGGCAAACAAAATTGGGTTTTTCATCAGGAATTTCTCAGTGGTAGCCACGGAGTCTGGATGTGCATCCGTTTGATGACAATAGGCTCGGCCCCTATTTAATACATGTGTTTTAAACGTATCTGGCGAAATGAGGTGGTACCTCTGCCTCAGCATTTGAGGATTGCAGACATGATGTTATGGTAATATAAAAAGGGACATACCTGAGCGCAGACCAGGGCCCATAGAGGGACGGACATGAATATGGCCTTCCACGGAATGGCTGAAGGAAGGCTGCTACGGTGACCGCCCAGCGCCTCTTCTAAATATTTTTTCTCCTTGTCGGATATGAACGGATGCGATTCGGGGTCGTTGTAACACAGCAATGCCTAAAACAAAATAAATACAATTAAGTTTACGTAAAATCATTACCGTTTCAAATAAAACTCCAATAGCAAACTCGGTAAGGCAATTTAGTGATCGCATTTACGTAAAAAACCGGGTAAGTGCGAGTCTTACTCGCACACAGGGTTCCATAGCCCCAAACTATGGAATATAATAATAACAATATTTTGAACGGTCATTCATTATTAAACTTCCACTCAACCGCAAAACTAAATTGGTTTTTCATAGTATGTTAATGAAAAACAAAGTTACTGCTGCAGTTTGATGAAAAAGTCCCATATCTCGAAAACTAAACATCATATCTTGTTGAAACCATTTTTCGTTGATAGTTTTTTTTACGTTCTACAATCCTAAATATTTTCAGAATTTTCCTCCTCTTACTTTAGAAATGGGAGGGGGGGGACACACATTTTACCACTTTGGATGTGCCTCTAGCGCAAACTATTCAGTTTAGAAAAAAATGATATTAGAAACCTCAATATCATTTTTGATGACCTATCCATAGATACCCCACACGTATGGTTACGATGAAAAAAAAATTTTTGGTTTTCAGTTCTATGTATGAGGAACCCAAAATTTATTGTTTTTTTTCTATTTTTGTGTGAAAATCTTAATGCGGTTCACAGAATACATCTACTTACCAAGTTTCAATACTATAGTTCTTATAGTTTCGGAAAAAAGTGGCTGTGACATACGGACGGACGGACAGACAGACAGACATGACGAATCTATAAGGGTTCCGTTTTTGCCATTCGGCTACGGAACCCTAAAAAGGTCTAAGACAAAATAAAAAAATAATTTAATTAAAATTATAAACAATTCGGACCTAGCTTTAAAATTTAAGTGTAAAGTAATATAGATCTACCTGTTATAAATCAATAAGGAACCAATTTACAAAGATAAAGAAAAGATAATAGTTTTATACAAAAACAACCTACAGACATTATTCTTTGGACCACTAAATATAGACACACTAATTTATTTTATTTAATGCAAACTGCCAACTGCCTTCTTGTTAAACTGGCAAAAAATAAATAAAAAACATAAAGCCGGTCGGGTCAGGATACCCATTTTGTTACCTATATCTAAGTACATACAGGGTGACTGGTAATTAGTGACCGATATTTAAACACATGATTGTACTCATGATAACAACCAACTTACTTCCCAAAGACATTTTTTTTTTGTCATACTCATTCACTTTTACCACAATAACCGCGAACCGTGCGGGTGCTCTGCCTGCCTACCGGTTGTGGCACGGTACGATAGTAATGAGACAGAACGGCGTCACGCGGCTAACAGCTGATAGGTCACAGGAGGCGCACGCGCACACACGTGCTTGTGTAAATGATGTTACACCTTGTATATCGCAGATCGCATGGTAAAAACTAATCATGACAAAAGGGCAGATCGAAAATGGTAGTGTTAGTAGTGGATATGAACATACAGACCGATCTACCCTTGAGTCGCTTCGTATCGCCTCTTCAACAACCGTCGGGCAGTAGTAGGTATCCCACCGGACACAACTCCTGATTGGAGGATCCTGTCTTTTCTATGGATGATGAAGAACTTTGCACACTGTTCCCTATGCCTCTAAATTACCACCGAAAATCTTAGAAGAAGACTAAACTAGACTTACCCAAAGAATAAACCAGAGAATTCCGATAGCGCCAAACAGGTAGAAGACGGACTGCCATTCCCCAGTCTCCTTGATCACCAGCCCTGACAGATAAGTTCCAGCTATGTTGCCGATCTGCGCGCCTCCGAAGACCAGGGAACCCATTCTTCCTCTCTCTGATACCGGTGCCCATCGCGCAAGCAATGTGTTTAGTGCTGGGAAGGTGAAGCCCTGAAAAGATTGTTATTATGTATGTCTTATTGATGCTTGTTGTTGTTACCATGCCAACGAAGAAGTTGTTAGAGGATCTAATGATAGGTAACTTTTCATGGTTTATACGTTGAAACAGTTGTCCAATGTTTACGTACTCTGGCCCACATCTTAATATGTAGTAGTTCAAAGGACGGGGCTTAGCTCGCATATGCAGTTCCTTAGGCGGTAACATCGGGAAACTCCGGAAAACGAATATAGTTTAAAATGTCAAGCAAAAGATCGTTCATCCTAGCTTATATTAGCCTCTATTTTCAATTTGGTCATCTGATCTTTGGAACATGAAAAACAAGGTATCCTACTATTAGATGCAGTTAAGAAATGCTTACCTCTCCAAGTCCTTCCAATACCCGCAAAATGATAAGTCCAGTGGCGCCACCAGCGCTGACAGTCCACGGCGTCAGTAGTGTGAAGACGGCGGTACTCAGCACTCCGAACCCGAGAGAGTACTTCCCTCCGAACCGTTCGGCCAACATCCCACCAGGTAAGTGCGTGACTATGTACCCGTAGTAGAACGCACTGAGGATCATGCCCTGCGTTGCTTCGTCCCAGTCGAAGCCTGTTAGCTCCTGAAAGAGGTGGAAGTATTAGCATTTAGGCAGTATCAGGAGGAGAATATGGACCAGTCTTTACACACGGTGACACATCAATCTAGACATTTCCAGGCTAACATGGCCTCATTTTGCATAGACTTCCAATACAATGAGACGCCTGCATAAACCGGTTTTGCATAGCTTGGTTGGTCAACGTGCGTACCTGCATTGGAAGACCGAGAAACATGAAATTAATCTTTGTTCGTTACAAAGAACAAAAGAGGGCAGTTAATGCAGGAAACTGGCTGTACAGTGCATTATCCAGGAAGGTACTCTTGAATAATTCTCTGATCCATAGTATACGTTACTGTCTGATTCGATTTTAAATCTTTCTTTTATTCATTAGGCAACCCTTTTCAATCAAGTTAACTCAAGTCAGGAAATCGGGTTGGTTTAGGTACCAGTCAAATCTCTAAAACAAGCATGAATTGTAGAATAACAATGCATGGTTTACTACTAAGTTTAATTTTATTCGGTAAATATAACAAATCGGCGATTTTCACGGTAGTTTAGCTGCCAGCAATAATATGGCGATGAATAAATTTGGTGCTACCGTTTCGCATAGGTTTTTCAAGCGCTATTTAACAGGTCAGCGCAGCAAAAACATGATATATATCATATAAACATCATATGTTTATGCAAATCAAAGTCTACTACTTCATAATTTATCATGATCATCATTTCAGCCGAAAGACTGCTGGACATAGGCCTCCTGCAAGTGTCGCCACGTTGTCATAATATTGTTATAATCGCCACGCTTGGCAGGCGGGTTAGCGATCGCAGTACGGTTGTTACAAAAGCACAGAGAACACTGCTGCACATTCTCTGAAAAGTCCCTTAGTCGCCTCTTACGGCACTCATGGAAAGATATGGGATGGTATTGTTTACCTACGTCCGGCATCATACAGAACAATTACTAAATATTTGATCTTTGGTTATGTGAATTGCCCACATTTACACAACTTGCCCACATTTAAATAAATTAAACGCATTTTAGCGTTTAATTTTTATAATAACTTCCCAGAGTTCGATAGAACCGGCCTTCAAGACCTAACCGGTAGTCACAACAAATCGACCACCCCAATTTGACATAACTATCACAAATTAATCAATAACGTATTGGCTAACAAAAACCCATAATGAAAACAAATGAGGTTTTAACTACTCGATTTACCTAAATTAATGTCATTGTATTATCAATCTTATGATATCAAAGACCGCCTATGCTACCCGCCTTACGGGACTAAGTGTGTGATGAATGCTACGAAAATGCCCTATATAAATATACACAGCTCTTGGTCTTTGTGCCTTTTGCCACTCGTTGTTTCTCCTTCCTTATTCGCGTTCATTCCAACATAGATCCATCCACAGTTTCTTTGATCTTCCTCTATTCGTGGAACTACCCACATTCACTTTCAATCTTAAAACTTTCTAACAAGCCAGGAAGCAAAATTTATCAGATCAGATGTTTGCATAACAAGAGCAATCTGCAACATGTATGAAATCAATTACAAATACTTGGTATAAGTACATACTGAAGGTTTGAATAGTTACTTATAGGGACATAGGTCATCATCATTATATTGGCCTTATCCCAATTTATTTGGGGTAGCCGCAGCATGTCTTCTTCTTCCATACGTCTCTATTACTTGTCATATCATGAGATACCTCCTTCACAGAGACATAGGTATGAATTGTTATAAATATATACATTTAGAACATATCTACTTAAACGACAATATTATGTACGACTGTATGGATAATGACGGCATACTATACTCGTAAATACTTAACAACATAGCAACCTAGTCAATTAATGTAATCTCATTATTAGTTATCTATTACGACATCAAACAAATACCTATTATGTAGGTAGGTAATCAGTTTAGTAGGTGTATTAGGTCAGCGACCTCTACCGTGATATTTATGTACTGATATCCTATGACAAGGTTTTATATCAGGGCGATCTGCTGCAGCCTTCCGAACTACTCAACTTTCTGCATTGCATTGCATACCTAATCTGGTATAAGTAGATTAGGTCGGCATTGCAATGCAGAAAATTCTTTTTTAGTCTAGTTTCTGCACATGGGTCAAGAAGAAGAAGAAAGAAGATGGGTGGAGTCATCACTATTATTTTTCGATTGCTCGAAGATCATGGGATATTTTTTTTCAGATTTGAACCTTTGTAAAGCCAGGTATCTTTACCTACCGAACTTCCGATGGGGTTTAAGCCAAGGATACACTAGGGGACAAATGTCGTGCGACACGTGTCGCCAGCGACGTTGGGTGAAGTAGCAGGACGTTGCCGGATTTCGGTCGACATGACTGGCAACATCGCGCGACATCGTACTTTACATAGTACTTTCTAACCCACCATCTTCTCGTCTTTTTTCTTTGACTTCTATTTATAATTATGTACGCCGCAGCCAACAACACTACCTCGGTGGGTGTCATGATATCGACTGCCTTGTGAAACAAAACTTCGTGAGTCGCCAGATATGTCAGGCGAAGTTTCGCGAAGTCGCACGACTTCGTATGACGTCGCTGCGTACATAAGTCGCGCGTTGTCACCATATTTTTCAGGCGAAATCGGCCGGCTTCGCTTGACATGTCACCGATACATGTCGTGGCACATTTGTCCCCTAGTTTATCTTTGGCTTTAACCTTGAAAATATAGCTTACTTACATATGAAAGCGGTAAAATTATACTTAGATACTAGCGGCATTTCACAGACTGATCGTCAGTTTTTTTTTATTTTTTCTATTTCTGATGTAACATAACTAGGGCTAGGCAGAGGTATACCTAATAGTACACCCACATTCCGCCAGTTATGTTTAAGTCCCATGTAATAGGAGACGAGCCTATTGCCATCTCATCTGCCTAGCCTTTTCCCTAATTATCTTGGGGTTGGCTTCCAATCTAACCGGATGCAGCTGAGTACTAGTATTTTACATAAAGCAACTGCCTATCTGACCTCCACAACCTAGTAACTGGGTAATACGATACCCCTTAGTAAGACTGGATGTTAGAGTTTTAGCTTCTGACTACTCGTAACCACTGTCAAAGATCCACAAATGACAGCCGAGACCAACGGCTTAACGTGCTTTCCGAGGCACGGAAGAAACTCGGTATGTCAGTTATGGTCACCCATCCACGGATCCAGCTCGGCAAGCACGGCTTAACCTTAAAGATCGACCCGTGCGGCTGTTATTATTTAGCAACGAGCTCCTCCAGCCTATAGCCATCTACCGAGCACAAATCCAGTCTCCGTGACTGCTACTGAGAAATTCCTTATGGAATAACCCAATAACACTTTGCTGACCTAGGAATTGAACCCAGGACCGCATTCCCAGCAGTCGTATTTCTTAACAATACTTACAGTAGGATCAGCTCCATCCCCGCTACCTTCAATAACATCACCAGCAGGACAGGATCCGTCGTTGCCAGCCGAATGCGATGGCCGATGGACCATCTGCGTAATCGCTATGTTGAGGCAGACCCGCATCGTGTATGCGTTGGCTACTGCCAGAAATCCCATGATGGCCATCACCCATCTTTGAGGTATTATGAATACTGGAAACAAGGAAAAATGGTCTTTAATTATTTTGTTAACGACACGGTTGTCGCAGTGGCTGAGCGATCGACTGTTCCGCTGCGTGTCGCGGGTTCGATCCCGCACGGAAAAAATATTTGTATGGCCTACAGATTTTTTTGCTTTCCGGATCTTCTGTTTGTGTATGTGACGTTAAATGTTTGTAAACGCACCCACGATACAGGACAAATTCCTAGTGTGCAGCAATGTTTAAAAAAAAATGAAAACGTAATCTTCATACTTGGAATACCGGATTGACAATGTAAAAGAAACTGGGGCAATGATGTGTCAGTTTATTAGTCATCATCATCATATCAGCCCGGAATCACCCACTGCTGGGTATAGGCCTCCCCTTTTATCTGAGACACTTCCCGGTTCTGTGCGTCCCTAATACAGGTGCTTCCCGCGAATTTAACGATATCACCAACCAAAGAGCTTTTAGCGAAAAAATTATCTACTGCCCCATACAAAATTTCAATACCTATTCGACCCAAATGTATAGGGAAGCTGAGAATTTTTTCGCTATCGATGTTTGTCCGATGGAGAAACATGTTCAGTTTGATGGTCTGTAGCATACCCTTAAGTATGTAAATACGCTTGCCGTTACACCCTGTACAGTATAGTTCCGAAGATTGACCAATCTGGCACCATTTCAATAGCAGTCTTGGACCCTGGAATACATCGCAATATTGTCTACAGCCTTAAAATGTTTGACCATCGTTCCACTTACTAACCTCGTTACATATTTACATAACAGTATTTTGTATAATAACTCTTTTAAAACATACGATTTACGATTTACGATTAAGGAACCCCAACCCGTGCGCTATAATATAAACACTAACTAAACATTATAATGTACTTGTAGTAATAATTAATAACAACCTAACAACGTTCATTATGCGCATAGGTATGAAAAATTAAACTCGTTAAAAATATTCTTTATCGCATTTTAAATAACGAGTACGTATTTTTTTAAGTAAATTACTGTTGTTAAACAATACATGGGCGTCTAAAACAATTATCTTATTATATTATAACATGTGGATAGGGGGCCATCTTGTAATAACGTGATGTTATTCAGGCCTCTTTTTTAGCTCGTCCGTTCGTTTCGTGAGTTTTAAGGCCACCCCTCCTGCACCCTCCCAGCACCACGTGTATTCTTTTTATTGAAAAGATCACATACTTTTAGAATCTGTTTCAATAAAAGTTTTTTTTTCAGGTTCATAGACACAAATTCACTTGATTTTTAATTCATAAACAGTAAAAAAATATTTAACATGTCACACATTTCTTTTTTTTTTCAAACCACGAATAAATACACGTGGTCATCATTATCCCATCCCCATGGTGATTAGTTTTGATTCTTTTCTGAGCCCCTGCCCCTCTGTTTAAACCTCACGTGATTAAAGGACGACCCCTAAGCTTGTTTAATGCTTGTATGTCTATTTGACATTGACTTTGTTGCAAAACCTGCGTGGCGGATTAAGAGAATGCACTTCAACGATTGTGTAAAGATCCGACTAGCTAGTTAGTTATACCGATTACTCATACCTACCTACCTACATTAAAAATATTAACTGGCAAAATGTAGGTCTTTGGCATGGCATATATTTAAAAATACATTTTACTGGCTGACTAACGACTAGAAAGTTGGCGTCCTTTTTAAGTTTTTTTTTTATTTAAGACTTGCTTTGATAGCTATGTTATGCAATTCATATTAGGGTTTATGTAATTTTAACGAGCCTGATTTGTAACCTCGATTATAGTCATTTGTTTATCCTGTTTAGCTGCTCGTTTTGTAATTTGTATTTCGAACTACTTACTTGCCTTCCTATTTCTTTTTATGTGATTACAATATCGGCCAGTCATGATCAGTTTATTTTTTTGCGTTGGTAGGTAAAACTTTTTGGTCTGGTAACGTTTAGACTTCAGTAGATCTTGTCTCTATAGGCTAACTTTACTTTACCGCTGTTTAGAGGTTCAAAGAATACACCTTTCTTACAAACATCGGTAGAGTGCCAATCATGTGCCAGTAAAATTACTATGACATCCGGGCGCAAAGAGTATAATAGTAATACGGGAGAAGAGAGCCCTCTTGTGCCATTTTGAAGCATGCTGATTCATCATAGGTAGCTATAGCTAGTATAGCTACTTTTTATACTCTTTGCATTAGGTATGATCGAGCTAGGGTGATACTTTAGGTAATCATTCAAATTGCTAGCTACAACGTAGCGACTGAAAATTATTAGTATCTGGGTAGTAATTCAACAACAGCACGGAGGAGAAACTCAATTCGATGTCTGATGTAGATAAAACTCTCAAAAACCAATATTTAAACACAAAATGAACACTCGTCATACAAACAAGCGCAAACGCAAGTTGCGGTTACGGGCGACCATATTGTGTGATGTGATGTTGTCAGTATCAAAATACAAGGATTTCGGTGACAAGGTTGCCATAATTGATAATGCTAGACAGGTTCGAATTATTTATATAATGTAATTATTTTGTTAAAAATATCACATTTATTTTCTAGAAAAATCCTATAAACTAAATCAGAGAACCTAATTATTTGATTTAGTTTATAGGATTTTTCTGTTGGGATTACAGAGACATCTACTGTTAATTGTGACACTAATATAGTGATAGTTTCTTGGTTAAGAAAAGTAGATGACGACTCTTTCTTTACTGAAGTTGAGCTTGTTCTAACTGTCTCCTCCCTGTCCGGGCGATTAGACAGGGCGAAATTATAATGGTTCGTTTCTGCGATTTGGCTACGGAACAGTAGGAAAATACTTGAGAATCATTAACACAGAATATTTATTGATTTTTCAGTGGTGTTTTCATTCACTTTACACAGTGAAATCAAACAGAAAATATGGGAGCACCCGCACTAGACAGACACCGACAGCGGAATGACTTTTTAGAATGACGTTTGATTTTCTATTTTGCTCGCCTGAACAGATAATTTCGTGGGACTATACCTAAATATGACACAATGACATGGTGTGTACAGTGTAGCACTCTGACAGTAAACAATGTTCAACACTCCTACACATCAACAAAGATATCTACGTTTTAGATCCAGTTAAACATAACAGTTGTAGGTACTTATTAATGTATGAATAAAGGCTGCTCCACTAGCGAACTAGAATACTCTATTTCACATGCCAATTATAAAAGAACAATCGACTTTCACGAATCCTTCATAGAAGCTACTTAAATTAATCAAGAAAAATAATTTCATTTCTAAACAAGGTTTTGTTAAACCAGTTATGTGTCATAAAGTTAATAATCCACAGTAAATTAACCTAGTCTAGTTTGTATTTTTTAAGGTTCAGTACGCAAATTGGTGCATACGGGACCCTTTAATAGAAAGTACTCTGTTATGGATAATCTAGTCCTTTCTATCTGTTAAATTCGAATCGCATCCAAAATGAACAGTCATTCTCATTACATAAAAACTAACCGATCGAAACGATCTCTGTTAGCTTATGTGATTGTGATTACATTAGTCATAAATGACCAGCTGTGCGAAAAATCAAACAAATGCTCAACTCTCTATGTTGTTTTCAATTGCGTAAGGACAAAAAAGATACTTTGTTTCTGGACAAGAATCAAAACTGGTAAATTTAAATGATAGCCTTCGCCGTGATTCTATCACTCCATTCCAATTTTCCCTCTACATAAGTCGATTACCGTTATGATTTGATTTTTCCTGTTGTGTTTCTCGGCTTCTTTACCTCTATGAGCGCGTATTGTATCGTCTCAGGCCCCGTTAACATGCTGAACATCATAGTTTCATACCACATATTGTTTTTAACAGTCGGGTGAAGAATTGTTGACGTGCCAGCTGGTCCAGCTACCCGAAACTCTCAAATTTTCCCAATCAACCTTGAACCGTATTCTTTAAAGATAAAGAAATATGACAGATTGTTATAGCTTGTGATGCTGCCAGTACATCATGTGCCATTTTATATCCCAACTTTTTACCGTAAAATATCGTACCTACTGATAATCACCACGTGAACGAAGCCTTACCGTACACAGTTTTCTTCCTACATTCCGTCAAGAATGCAAATAGTAGATTATGTTTTACAGTTTATTTAACAAAACTGAGTTTTGTTGTAAAACTAGAGTTTTGTTGTCAATGTCGCGGTCGCCGCTGACCGCAATCTCATTAGATGAAATGAACCATGGTTGAATGCAGCCTCAGTGTTTGAACACAATGTTGAATTGGTCTCAGTTACATTAACAAAGAAAGAGGGTGGGGACCCTCCAAACCTCTGGTTTATCGACCATTTAGATGATGCACAACACTATAAATGGAACACAATTATACTATAAATGGAATTTGTTTTAAACTTTTTATAATAAACCGGCTTACAATCTTTTTTGTCTTTTTTGCAGAGCAATCCTACGAATTGTTTGCACTTTGCAGTTTCAGTGTATTGTGATGAAAGGATGTTGAACTAATCATATGATTTATTTTGTCAATCAGTTTAAAAGACTTTAAAAATATAAACAAGTATCAAGATCTTTCAAGTCTTTTGACAACCATTCGAAGACATTTTGTCTGGAATTTACCACTTCTTTCAGGTATTCAGTTGCAAATGTTCAATAAAATAAAATTACTAATAGATGACGAAATCAACTGGAATTGCAATACCGACCTTAACAATATTTCACAACAATGAGCATTGCAGAACCTATGCGGAACTTCCTGAATACCAAGTTCGAAATTATCTATTTTCCGTAGAGCAACAATAATTGAAGAAAAAAATGTAACGGGAAAGAGTAAGTATCTATGGTTACATAACGTTTACAAATGTGCGTCATCCATTTCTAACGGACTGTAACAACTGGGGTAGGTAATAATAATAATACTGACGAAAAAGGCAATCCAACTTATAGTCTAAACGCACAACTTCACATGAGTCGAATTAGGTAGGTATTAGGTACAACTTAAGTAAACATTCTTCGATTAGAAGAAAAGAAAGGCGACGGTATCGACTTACAAACATTGGTTCCTTTGTAAGTCCTGTTATTTACATAAGTTTCCTTCTGAACCAGTTAAGGAACATATGGCCACTACGTATGTTCGTTAAACTGTCGTTATTATCCATGCGCAATTAGACAAAAAATACTCATAAGGTGGAATGAAGTTTATAGTGGTCGGATGTTCATGAGACTTTTTTTTATTGAGTTCCTAGAGGTGTGAGAAGAAAATTAAAAAAAAATATTCGACGCTCGCAATATTTGTTTTTTCCTTTGCAATATTTTCACATAGGTCACACAATTCCTCCACAATATTCATTCGGCGAATCTCAAATACACATAAAGTAACAATTAACGAAAAAGTGAAAACTTTCGGCTTTCAGCTAAGTAGCAACTCGGTCCTGCTGGCCTACCATGACCTCTTAAAGCAGTATTGTTTTACTCTTATTCTAGTGTGGGAAAGAGACGGACCTATACAGGATGTCTAGCGCTATCTCTTTCCCACACTGGAAAAGGAGTAAAACAATAATGTTTTAAGACGTCATGGTAGGCCACCTGAACTTTAACAATGATATCAAATTTAGAGTTAGATTTATCAATCCAAGACTTCCGCCTCACGGATTCAGAACGTCTCACCGTATTAGAAATCATTGCAATAATTATCCTCTTATCGCAGACAATGGTAGATGGATATCAAATGAAGTATTAATACTAACACTGGTATTCTCAGTTATGAACCGAACTTAAGTCGGACTAACCACACCTACATTCTGTTCCGTTTGTTTGTTCATCAATTGACATTATAAACGCCTAATTTTCATCTATCAGACCCTTAATGAAGCCAAAAGGCACTTATTCATCCCGTCATTGCGATAATTTCTTTTTGTTCTGAGCTATCCCTAGGAACCTTCTTGTTACGGAGATATTGGAGGTCAAAGTTCCAACTTTTTCACAACTTTTATTTAATACTTATTTTAAAGGTTGCAAATTTACTTGAAATAGCTCCATGACCCGTTTAGTATTCAATGCATCCATCAGCACAATGTTTTGAGAGCGTTACGTTGAGTTTTACCTGAAAACAAGATTTATCACGCAAAAAAAGTCGTTTCGTAGCATTAATTTTTGAGTAGGGTTACTTAGTTTGATGTACAGAATTCTTGGTTGAAGGCTTCGTGAAGGGTCTGTTTACACCTTGTATACATCTTTAACATTGATTAAAGTGACATGACATCTTGAGCATTGATTGAAGCAGAATGCAACTATGGGTCTATCAAAGATAGATAGCTAGGGGAGGTACCTTATTCGAAGATCCGCCAATTGCGGCCTAGAAATTCTATGAATACGATTTGGTGGATGTTTTCAACTGTTGTCATGGCAACAACGGTCGACTTAGTTCAAAAATGGATTTAGGAAGGCTTTTAAAATATGAGTGTTAGTTAATATTAACTTGCGTTCGGTCTGTTTGTCACAGCATTATTGTGCAGTGGCTCGAGACGTGACGTAACGGATCTGGGAGCGCAGGACACGTTGTCAGCGTTGCCATCCGATATAAACAGTCTTTAACTAGTGTATGACTTTAATAGACATAATATGTACACTGTACACTATACAAGATCAAATGAACCAGTCTTACCAAAGGGTATCGATATCGTATAATCCAGAAAGCGGTAAGTGTGGAGGTCAGATAGGCAATCGCTCCATGTTAAATGATTAGACTGGACGCCGACCCCGATAAGGTAAAGTCAGTAGTAGTTCATTTTATTCGACCCCGCATACTTGCCTCTTAGGTACTTACAGGTCGATTTGGAAAAATACCGAAAAGAAACAAGTCATCACGATTTTCAAGCCGTTTTGAGTAAAGTCGGGCGGTGTCCCAGTATAGGTGATTGACATGTCCCAGATACAAAAGAAGGTACACCTCCATTTAAAAAATAATTGAGTTGCACTTTTTTCCATTTCGGTTCACCTTGACGCCAGGTTGCCAGTGTACGAATTCTGAGTTAACAGTTGGGCAATAAATACTGTTCAACCAGAGTTCAGCTGAAACGAAGATAATCGATACTTATAATTTATTAATTGGTCCTATATGCTAAATGAATGTTATCAAGAATTTAAAATTATAAATCTGTCGACAGATGCACTAAATGCAATATTATTAAAGCAATCGTTCAAGGTAAGTTTCCGCTTTGTGTAATGGCCAGCTAAGTGCCAGTAATTATCCGTTTGTGTTAACCAAGTGCTTCTATTGACACACTAATTGTAAACGAGCGTTGGCGGCTAAACTAGGCGTTAACTTGTGCCTGCCTGGAATATACTAACACGTTACCGACATGCACTTTCCACGCGAATGCTAATTTGTCCATTGTCTTCTAAGAAATAATGTGATCTTATCAGATATTTATAGTATGTGTACTCCGAAAGGGAAAACCTAAGCTTAGAGGCTCTTGTATTCCGAAAACCTGCGAAAAAATATCACCTGAAATTCGCCAAATTGGCACTGATTGAAGACCGGGTTTAGGATCGGAAGTTCTACAGAATTCGCGGTCATGAGGATCGAGATGAATATAATCTATAGTCATGTCTCTGAACAGTTACAATTAAATGAAGAGATCAAGTATTACGGAAGTTGGTGTCAACTTTATGTTGTTAATTAATAGGAATTTTCATGTTCATGGAATTTATGAAGTCTCACATTGACTAACTCCCCTTTTGTTAGAAATATGTATGAATAGTACTTTGAATAACCTATGACAATAGGATGTGTCATCTCATGTCCTGCCAGAGACCCGCTGCATTGTGATCCTACACAAAGGTTGACCACTTCACAACGTCACCCACCTTTATGTCAGATGTCATGCAAGTCAGGTCATGTAAAACGTCCCAGAACAATAGGACTTCTCAAAGTGAATCTGAACCAACGTCATTGTCGGCGAGCGTCGACAAACAAAAACGGTTTTATAATTTCCGTTCTCCGCGCCCAGAATACAGATCAAAGCGCGCCGTTAAAATTCCCGTTGGCCTAACGCCGAATTGCAGTGACGTATGCAACACTGTCCACAATCCACTAACCTCATCATTAAACCAATCCGATATGGAACTGAAACCCACGTTCCCGACGAGTCAGCTATCTGATTAGGCATCGGTATCGAGAAACTCGTTAGAAGTGGTAGTTTTTGCGCCGATCCGCGAAAAAGTTTCTATCAAAGTGGACGAGCGGAGTATTCCGTCGTACGATCCCGCCGGCCAATGGCAGCTTCGAACAGGTCTGCGTGGCCAGACAGGCTGGCGGTGGTTTGGCGGCTTGGGACACATTGTAATTTAAACGCATTAAATCGCAGCTTTCCAAGAAGCCGTAAGTTGAGCCACGTTTTATTGGATACTCTGCATTACTGCCAATCACAAGTTTTCCTTAAATGTCGATAGACTGATTGGATTGACGGGTAAGTAGGTCTGATCTCCATGTTGTTAGGTAAAATCATCATTTCAGCCCAAAAGACGTCCACTGCTGGTCATAGGACTCCCCCAAGTGTCGCCATATTGACATTTTGAGGGGTTTTGCCATAATCGCCACGCTTGGCTGGCGGGTTGGCGATCGCAGTACGGTTGTTACAAAAGCACAGAGAACGCTACTGCTCATTCTCTGGAAAGTCCCTTAGTCGCCTCTAACGACACCCACGGGAAGATATGGGATGGTGCTATTCTTTCGTCCGACACCATACAGAAGACACCATCCAATATCCGTGTACGGTCAGCAACATAAGTCGCTATACATATCCAAAATTATAAGACGTCTTAGTTTTAGAACGATCCATATTAACAGACTGGAGTAAAAGACATAACAATATTGTCATCCATGGTTACACAAATTCGCAAAACAATATTACATCAGATCACACTGATCAGCACAAAAGTTGGTGTGATATTGATAAATGTTAACCGACTTCTGATGCTGACTGTACTTATATCATAAAAGTTTGTAAATCAAAGCACGTAAAAAACAGCTGAACACCTACCTATTTGAAAATCATAAAACAACGCAATGCAGTTCCTAATGACCATTAAAACCAATGCATAATACGTGTTGTATATTTATGCTTTCATACAGTCAGATCAGCTGTTTTCCACATGCTGTCACTTGCAAAGTTTTACGACCACTTAGCTCAAACACTTTCACCTTCGTCGAACATTAAAAGAATGGAAAAGATTCTGCAATTTTAAACCTTAATCGTGCGGAAACTTTACAGGAACTAAGGGTACCTAGGTATATCTAAGTAATTGGTATTTATTAGCGACAAGAGAGTCGTTCGGCCAGTCAGGTCCCTTTCACCTTGATGCTGTAAATCAAACGACATCGCACTAGTCGAGTAGCCAGTGGGCGAGATAATAGATTTTCCAAAAGTTGTCCACGTAAGGTGGTTGTAGAAATCGAAGATTGATTCGTTTTTCTAATCATTCGAGACATACCTAATTTGGCTAACTCGTTGAAAGATAAGGTAACTAATTTCACAAAGCATTTCGATTATCTGATTCGGAAAAACTTGGAGATTTGATCATAATAATTATGACGATGAATTACCTACGTTCCTTTATTTAATCTCTTTTTCGAATAAAGAGTTATAAATGGGTACTGTTTACCTACATTTGGATTTTATACTAAGTAGGTACAAAACACACAGTTAAGCCGATCGTTGAACTGCAATTAGCTCTTGGCTGATAATAAAGCACAAAGTTAACTATTTAGCAGTTTTAATTAACATAAAGTTACAAATCACGGACCTAATTATCATTTTCTCTCCATCAGAAATCAGACAATCTTTATTGAAAGACTAACCAAGCTGTCGATCGCAACACAAAGTAATTTTACGGTTAGCACAAATGTTCCGGCTAATTAATGCTGCTGTTACAATATAAAAGACTTAGTGTTTTTATGAACATACAATAAAGTTTCATTTGCACAGTTTCGTACGCGCGAATCGAATCGCGAGCTAAACGAACGAGTGGTACAATTCTTGTAACAATTTTTTGCTCTATTATATAGAAATGTTTACAGTTTTCGTAAACTTATCGCAATATCTAGTACTTAGACAGACGTCAAAGGTGCAACAATCTGCCAAATTTCCTTAATAGCTTTTCAACTTTATCGTTAAATAATTAGGTCTAAAGTTGAAACTTAAGTTTAAAGATTATTAGTAGCAACCATTTCAAATAAGTGTCGCATATTTTCAAATTAATTTGTATATCATAAGTTCAGGGGGTGGCAATACCAACCGCCTCGCCGGGCACCTTGTGGGGATGGGGCCGGATCTGGCGGAACACCAGTTTGGTTTCCGCAGAGGGCGCTCGACGGTGGACGCCATCATGCGCGTGAGGGCTCTCACGACGGGGGATGCGGTGTCCAGGGGTGGGGTTGTCTTGGCGGTGTCTCTTGACATCGCCAACGCCTTCAACACCATGCCCTGGAGCTGCATTAGGGAGGCACTCCGGTATCACCGGGTGCCGACCTACCTTCGTCGTGTGGTCGGGGACTACCTGACGGACAGGGCCGTCATCTACCCCGGTCGCACCGGAGAATGGAACCGGCGAGAGGTGTCGTGCGGTGTCCCACAGGGATCGGTTCTGGGGCCGCCCTTGTGGAACATCGGCTACGACTGGGTGCTGCGCGCCGACCTCCCTAGCGGTGTCAGTGTAGTCTGCTACGCTGACGACACGCTGGTGCTAGCACAAGGGAGGTCGCACGAGGCGGCGGCCGAACTTATGACACGCGGGGTTGCGATAGTCGTGGAGAGAATCCGGCAACTGGGTCTCGAGGTGGCACTGCACAAGTCCGAGGCCATGTGCTTTCATGGGCCTCGGAATGCGCCACCGTCGGGATCCATACTGACGGTAGGAGGGGTTCCCATCGGCGTCGAGTCGACGCTGAAGTACCTAGGGCTTGTCCTCGACAGCCGGTGGAACTTCGTGGAGCATTTCCGACGTTTGGCCCCCAAACTGGAACGGGCAGGGGCTGCGTTCAAGCGGCTCTTGCCCAACCTGGGGGGTCCAAACGCCTCCTGCCGCAGGCTCTACGCGGGGGTCGTGCGGTCCATGGCCCTTTACGGGGCCCCGGTGTGGGCGCGTTCTCTGAGGCGGCGAGCCGCCCATTACCTGAACGCGCCCCAGAAGGTGGTAGCCGTAAGGCTGATCCGGGGGTACCGCACGATCTCCGGCGAGGCGGCGAGCCTCTTGGCCGGATTGCCGCCATGGGATCTGGAGGCGATAGTCCTCGCGTGCCTGCACGAATGGCGCGCGGAGGCACTACGCCGGGGGGAAACTCCGCTGCCGCGGCAAATTGTCGCTCAGCGGACAGACCTCCGGCGCGATCTCATGGCGACATGGAGGGAGCGACTGTCGCAACCCCGTGCAGGGCACGCCACAATAGTGGCGATAAGTCCTCTCTTTGAGGAGTGGCTGGAGAGGCGCCACGGCGCCCTCACCTTCCGCCTGACGCAGGTCCTCACCGGACACGGTTGTTTCGGGAGGTTCCTGCACCGAATCGGGCGGGAGGAAACGCCCGGGTGTCACCACTGCGAGGATCGACCGGAGGACACGGTGGAGCACACTGTGGAGCTATGCCCCGCTTGGGCTGAGCACCGCCGTGTCCTCGTAGCGGCGATTGGCGGCGGCGACCTCTCGCGTCCGGCCCTGGTTCAATCCATGGTCCGGAGCGAGAGGGAATGGGAAGCCGTCGCCTCCTTCTGCGAAGCAGTCATGCTAGCGAAGGAGGTGGCGGAACGTGAGAGGGAGAGAACCTCACGTCCCAGCCGCCGCGGGAGACGCCCCGGGCGTCGGGGGGCAACCAGTGGCCCCCGGCCACCGTAGGCGCGGGCCTGTGGACGGTGAGTAATGGGCTAGCTCACCGTCCGTCCGTCATATGACGACAGACCGTGCCGACGGCGCGTTCGTGTTCCACGCGCGCCTCAAGGAGATGTCAGCAAATCGGAAGGGGTCCGAGAGGGCCGATGCCTGCCAGGGCTGCGGGTTGTTCGAAAGAGATACCGTGCCCCTGGAACGCAAAGGGCTAAGAAGGAACATGGATGGGTTTTAGTCAGTCAAGTCTGACACTCCCTTCCGCTCCGCCCAGAGCGGAAGAAGTCATTTGATGATTTCCCATCCGGAAAAAAAAAAAAAAAAAAAAAAAAAAAAAAAAAAAAAGGGGGTGGCAATAAGGGAATTTTATTTTCCATCTTGTCCTACATAAGTGTAATGTAGGTATCAGTATTCGTACAATGGCGAGGTGTGTGAAAACTATTGCGATGAGTGACGTCAAGGTTATTCAAGAACCTCAATACCTCAACAATATGTGCAAACACTTGATTAAACTGTATTGTTGAAAAGAAAAATTAGTTTACTGTAAAGAATTCGTCAAAAGTAAATAAATATAATAAATTTAAATCAAACGTAGGTACAAGGTAAGTACCAAAAATACTTTAATTATTGTCACCTAACAGTATACTCATTTATGATCTACATTTATTTACTTATCTCAAACAAATCATGCACAGATTATTAGAAATCACAATTAAACAAATGGGTCATTTTCGTGTTCTACTTTAATTCTAATTTAGCACAGCATGCACGTAAAATGAAAATGGGAAAACATAAGTGAAGCAAATAGCCGTCTTTTTGCTTCAGTTATTTTTAAGCAACCTTAGGAACTAAAAGCTAAACGCAAAGCACTTATTCCTCTTTGCACAAGCTTAAATGAAGGACATTGTTTTCACAATTATAATACAAAATAGTGTAAAAAAATACAAAACGCATGATAATGAAATTCCTTAACCACGACACAATGTGCTCGTGATGATAAAGGAATTTCATTGTCAAGTTTCATTAATTTACATTTGAATATGAAGAGAAATAATAGTATTTAAATGTAAAAGTTTTACATTGGTAAAGAACCTTTTATTAATATACGACTTTATGAGAAATCGGAGGGTAAAAAATAATGATAACATTTTACAAAGTTTTCTTTTGAGATTTTTTTAATTTTAATTTTTTTGCCATAATTACTTTATTTATATAATCTCTACCAGTCAACTTTTGGCTCAAATAGGATAGCGTTGTTTATGCTCAACGCTTAGTCACAAAAATAATGTCAATGCAGTAATGTTTTTTTGACTAGGCTGGTTTTTGAAAGTGTGAGTTTTTTTTTGGTTTGCTTTGGTCTGCGTTTTATTCGGGTATCCAGAATAAAAAAAAATCGCATTCAAATTTCTATATTCAAATTAAATTCCTTTAGAGCTGAACTTTGCTTTGTTGCTTAATTCTCTGGTAAGCACAAAAAAAAAACAAATGAAAAACATTGTATACTGAAAATGTTAATGTTTTTTTTTATATAAAAACGTTGCCCCACACTAGAAATTTCTCCTGTATCGTGGGTGCGTTTACAAACATTTAAACTCACATACACAAACAGCCAGACCCGAAACAATAGTATCTGTAGGCCATACAAATATTTGTTCCGTGCGGGGATCGAACCTGCGACACGCAGCGCAGTAGTGGATCGCTCAGCCACTGCGCCAACCGTGTCGTCAAGCTTGATGTATTGCCGTGTGTCCAAGTCACTCCGTCCGTCTACGTCATCCATCATAGGTTCACAATAAAACTAAGGCACAGTCACGTGCAACTACTCTCGTGCAACGTAAACGTGACACTGATTCGCGCTTAGCGTTAAGAGATAATTGTATATTAAGTGACAATTTGCAATGTATATCCTCCATTGATATGCCGTGAATGTATAACGACGATATCGCCATATATAATATATGAACAATACCTATGTAGGTTGAATTTCCATGGAAAGATACAACATAACATCGCGGCTGTATCCCTGAAGGGTTACGCAGAGGTGTATCTAATGGTACACCAACAGTTTGGTCCGTTGATGGGTGACCATAATTACATAACGAGTTTCCTCCGTGCCTCGGAAAGCACGTTAAACCGTTGGTCCCGGCTACCATTTGTAGATCTTTGACAGTCGTTACGAGTAGTCAGAAGCTGAAAGACTGACATCCAGTCTTACCAAGGGGAATCGTATTACCCAGTTACTGGGTTGTGGAGGTCAGATAGGCAGTTGCTTCATGTAAAATACTGGTACTCAGCTGCATCCGGTTAGACTGGAAGCCGACCCCAGCATAGTTTGGGAAAAGGCTAGGCAGATGATGCACTAGGAGGCTAGCTCATTTTCATCCACCGGGCACAAATCCAGACTCCGTTGCTGCTACTAAGAAATGCCTGATGGAAAAACCCAATATCCCGACCTGGGAGTCAAAGCCAGGCCCTCATGCTCTAGGGGTCGCAAGCACAACTGCTGAGCATGATATCCTGGATGGACATAGACTGGCTGGACCAACGACGCACTCAAAAGATACAACGTAAGGCCAAAGAGTAAATTAATTGAAAGAAAAGCAAGGACGTCTGATCAGGAGAAAATTTTAAAATATTTATACGTGGAAAAGTCTTGCTTGTACTTGGGATCACATTGAGAGCACTCGTACAAGGCAATTAAGACCTGTTCTGTATTACCCCGCTTTTACAGATTAAACCAAAGCGAGTACCGCTTCAATCAATTTCAATATTTGGCGCGACGCGCAGTTAGTGAGTACTACGGAAAGCAACTGATTAAAAAAAAAAACTATGAATGACCACCATCCCACATTAGTGCTGCCTGGTGGATTACGGCTTACAAAGAAAAGTGTCCCAGCAGTGGAACCATTATTGGCTGCTTTGTAGAGCCTAAATTTCCCCTTAAGATGATAAAACAAACCGGTATGAAATTGTCGATCTTCGGGACGAGTGGGTTAGGTGTCTATACATAGTCAGTGAATTAATATTATTGGTCGGTGGTAGGGATGAGACGTATTTACGCAACCAGGTTTTGATGCAACCAGGTTTTGAAACCCAGGGCTTTGCTTCCAACCAGGGCGCCCTGGTATGAATGGGAAATACTTGCAAGTATGAAAATTTTAGCAAGGCGCGGCCGCGCGGGCAAGTTAGAAGAAACCAGACTTGAAAGGTTCTTGCATAGGAAATTAACCCTTGTCTTCAAATAAATAAGGATCACAACCGTATCTGCGAAAAAAGTAATACTTGGATGTTAAAAGTATTTTTTTCGCAAGTACGATAATGATCCTTATTTGTAAGCCGACATGTATCGTTATCCTATGCAAGTATTTTAAACCCTGGAAGTTCAGGGCGCAGCGCGGGCGGCGCGGGTCTCGCAGCGCGGGTGCGGGAGTAGGGCTCGCGGCGCGGGCGGCAGATAAGGCTTGCGCCGCGGGGTTCAGGTCGCGGTCGGCTAGCGGCATGGGCAGCGCAGCCATTTTGTAGACTGGTTCGCGCCATTTTTCCACACTTTTATAAAAATAAGGCACATAATAGCGTGAACAGTATAGTATTATTAATTTACGTTTAAAGTCAAGTAAATATTTTGTTTTCGTTTTTTTTTTGTCAGTTGTCGTTGAACTGACCCTGACGTAATTCATTTTAAAGAAGTTATTTCGCGAGTATATTAAACAATTAGAAAAAGTGTGTAAATAAATAAAACTGTTTTTTTTTTGTGTGTTTATAAGTTAGGAATTGTAAATATTTATTTCGTGGATTTATAGAAAGACGATTTTTTATTGTAAATTTGTAATAAATAGAGAGGAAAAACTTTTAATAATAATATAGTCGCCATTCTATAAAAATGCCTAAGCAGACAGTCTAAATATATTCTAGCACGGTAGGAACTAGACCGAACTCTACCAAACACTTTCAAGTATTTTAAAACCTGGTTTTCGACCCTGGTTTTTTTGTACACTTGTACTTGGAAGCCCTGGTATTGAATGTGGCAAGTATATCTTATGCCTAGTCGGTGGTGTAGGTTGGTATGTTCATAAACTTCGGCTGTTTTATTTACCTAATCTTTTATTTACATTTTATATATATATTTTTAAATTTCATTGACGTTCTATCTGTTCCTTGTTATATTTTTTTTTGTTCCTTATTTTATTACTTTATCCTGTATCCTACAAACAAGTACCTATTTTAAATTAATTCCGAGTGCTCACATCCTTTTTAAGGGAATTTCGAAACGCTAAGTTGACGCTTCCCGTGACCCAAGGGCTGGCTTTTACTTTGGCCAGAGGTTGTATTGCCATACAACGTGGCAATGCTGCCAGTCTCTTGGGCACGTTACCAGCTGACAGCGTTGAAGAGGGGTTTTTTGACGCCCTTTTATAGTTTATTGTTATTTTAGTTATTTAATTTATTAGTTTGTTAATCGTTGTAATGTATATAGTTAGATTATATATAAATAAAGAATTTTAAATTATAAAAGAATATTTTCATCAAAGATAAAATCATCATCATCATCATTCTCTTGCCCTTATCCCAATTCATTTGGGGTCGGCGCAGTACGTCTTCTTCTTCCATACCTCTCTATTACTTAAAAAAAGATAAAATGTTTTGTAAAATTTGTAACTAGGTCTATAAGTTTGATACCTAAATTACCACAACATCTTGTTAGGTATTTCATTTTATTTTAAGTTTGCATGCTGAATATAAATCAGCGAAATATGTGAAACCTTTTAATTTATAAGACCATAATGTACCATATTTCACGCAAATAAAGAATCTTGAATCTAAAAATAGTTTTTGGTAAAAGTATTTTACTGAACGAGTTATGCAAATGAGTGGAATAAATACCTAAGTGACAGTAAAAAAAATATAAGAAACATTAAACTTGACTACTTCGAAACGCTTTTACGACTTTATCAAGAGCACGGAAAATATTATAAATACATAACCTGAATGTTCATTGAGATTTTAATTGTTTCAACATAGGACTAAGTACCAATAAGCATGTGCTTAACTGTGTAAGGATTGAGGGTCAGACCAAGCCACATTCTCCATTATATTAATCTCTTTGTTCATGATTTTTTGTATACATGCTAATTTAGATAGGTATAGTATCTATCCATGTCAGAAAAATGCTAGACAATGATAAAAACGACTTGTGGTCTACAAACGTTGAACGCAGCAGCGCAGGTTCGGTTATACCCGACCGGATAAATTGCGGACGCGGCTCCGGACACCGGACTCAGACAGAAAATGTACTGAAGTATTTTTCAGAAGTAAATGCAAGGTATTTAGTTTTCTTTCCACGAAAAAAAAAAAAATCCAAGCCTGGGTGCAGGATGCAGCACCGACCTCCGCGTTCACGCAAAAATATGCACATGCAGGAAAATCAATAATTAGCCTGAATATAGCTGCATGGCATGAATCCAGGCTAGGTGTTTTTTCGCGGAATTAAAACTAATTATTTTGCTTATCATTTAATGTAATTGATTTCCGCAAAGTAACTTATCTGTCAGTGTCAGTCTTAGATTCTAAGTATAACTTATCTGTCAGTGTATGCAGCTGGTCCGTAGTCCGTACTGGCGGTTTGACAGATCCCTAACAAGGGTTCTGTCACACCCCCAGTAAGGACTGCGTGTATCTATTTAGATAGAGTTTCAGGGTTCTGTCACAACGCCCGTGCGCGCCTTGCCCGTTTAGTTACCATTTGGTAACTCGATAAAATGCCAAACAAGGAGATGAGAAAATCGGTGGATTAGAAAGAAAAATCAAAGAAGACTAAAACAATAGCAAAGTCAATATCAAAACTTTTCTCATCACCCAAGAATGCAATCGAATTTTGACCAAATATCCGTAAGCCAAAATGGCGTTGCTATGATTATTAGGTAGCCTTTGTTCCCGAACAGCTGTGTACATAAAACATCACACACACATCGCACAGCGACAATACTAGTGTAATGAGAACTTTCCAACTTCTTTTAATAAAATTGTCATTTGGAAAGAGTTGATCAGTTATTGCAAACGGCCAGCATAGATCAGATCGAGGTGATTTTGGGGGCCTCCCCCAAAATCACCTATGTTTAGTATTGGTCGTCTTTTGGTTGAGATTGTAAACAGTTAAGTGTGCCCCGCCCATCTTGTCCATTTTTTGCCACAAGAACGAAAACGGTAGCGAGGCAACGATAGAAGTTTATTCAAGTGTTGCTCACAAAAATTGTTGTACAATCTCAATTCAATTCAGTCTCAAAATTCAATCTCAATTGTAGGCGTGTACATAATTATTAGATGTTCTTACTCATAAAAATGTTTCTAGATGCTCTTACTCATAGAACCTCTTAGGTAGATATCTTTTGCACGGGTTATTTTTACATGAAGACATTTATTATTTTCAATATTATCATAATAATGACATTCCAGCCGATTTAACTTCGTCAGAAATAAAACAATGTGTAATTTATGAAGTAAAGTCCAAATCATCACACAGAAAGAAATTTTTATGACTGTATTGTGTGGTATGTGTCACACTGTTATGAAATATTCAAGCTTACTATAATGGAAGAAGAAAACAAAGGAGTAGTGGACATACGTTACGTGTGGTTGCCACGTGCTGTTAAAGTTTCAAACACTGAGCCGGCTGAATACTGAATAGCCGGTATCGGCAGCGTCTACAGACAGCAGGACGGCAGTAGCCGGTGACAATCTTTATAACAACGTAGTAATATCAGAAATTGCGTTCAGCGCACAATTTATTTAACGGAACGATACTCAAAACCTCTTAAGCCAAAGCTACATGTCATTTGTGTTGAAGTGCAATTAAACTGAGAAACGATTATTTGTTTGGGACGTGTTGACAATGCTGTCTCCAGCGGTAACCACCGAGGCGACTCTATGGTCTGTGGTGACAATGGAAAATAAGACGAAATCAAAAACTGTTTTTAGTGGGACAGACATGATCATGAGCATATAAATGGGCTTAATAGTGGAGAATATTATTGAGGTTTTTTTTTTGTGAAATGTGAGCCTATTTTCAGTTTTCACATAGATTTTCGAGAGTTATTTAGCTGATCAAAAAAATTTTCTAAAAAAAAACACGTTATGAATTCCACCAGTAACGTTATAAACAAATTAAACATTCATATAGAAATAACATTTAAAATTACGAACTACTTAACAATTTGAATGAAGTTTATTTCGAATACAGGAAGAGATGTGATCGTAAACTGAAAGGAAGGCCGAGTTACGAAAGTTACCGACTTAGGTGATGAGCTGATGCCGACAATTACCTACGTGTTGCTTCCTCGACTCGATTACTATCGATATCTTTGATACGAACTGTTGCTGCACTAGTTACGTAGGATTTACAGAAATATATTTATCTACACCTATGTTATATGTTGGAAAGAACTTGTTTTTAGGGTTCCGTACCTCGAAAGGAAAAAACGGAACCTTTATAGGATCACTCTGTTGTCCGTCCGTCTGTCCGTCTGTCTGTCTGTCAAGACCCTTTTTCTCAGGAACGCGTGGAGGTATCAAGCTGGAATCTATATCAAATACTCAGGTCTACTGTCCCTTAGAGCTGTGAAAAATCAAACTTCTAAGCCAACGCAATCAAAAGGTACAGCCGTTTATGCTGCAAATTTCCGCAAATTTTCGACACTCGCAAGGGAATCAAAACCTACAGGATACTTCCCATGAACTTAGAATCTTGAAATTTGGTATGAAGCATCGAGTTAAAAATTGCGAAAACCGTAAATTTGCAGTTACATCATATAATAAAAATATTTTAACTACTTTTGTACGGAACCTCTGTGCGCGAGTCCGACTCGCACTTGGCCGGTTTTTTTTTCTGAGAAATATGTTATTTTTGTGGAACACTTTACGAATGTTTCTTTTCTGTCATACTAAGATAGGACTAAAGCATCGGGACACTTTTCTTTTGCTTAAACTTTTTAAAAATGAAATCCTTTATAAGTATTTCAATGTGACTTAGTTGCAAGACAAAAGAGGTTAAGCCTTTTTCTTTTTAGGCAGGTCGTTTTCCAAAGATCACCTTCAAATGTTAGTCATCATCATCAGCCTACAATGTTCCCACTGCTGGGACACAGGCCTCCTCTCATTGAGATGGAGTGGGCTGTAATCCACCACTCGGGCCCAGTGCGGGTGGTAGAGTCTTCGAATTTTTAGTTCTAGGACATGCCGGTTTACTCACGATATTTTCCTTCTCCGTTTTGAGAGCAGCGGTGATGAAATAAATTAACACAAAGTACTAATGCGCCTGCCTGGGTTCGAAGCTTACTGCTCGTAAGTCGGGGCTGCCATTACTGAGCCACCGCTTCTCTCAATGTGAGTGTGTTGCATCAAAACAAGTGACGTTATCACTAGCTTTTCAACCGACTTCTATAAAATTAGGAGGTTATGTATTCTACCAGCATCTCTATGTATGTACACCGATTCGTCCTCCTCCTCGACTCGTGCTCCTCATTACTGAGGGTCGTGATCCACCCTTGCAAATATCTTTTTCGTGACGATGCTCTGCCATCTCTGTCTATTCTTGGCCAAGTGAAGCTTATAATGGAATTTCGTATCAAGAGCAGAGCTTATCTGATCGGACCATCACAAAGGGCTGCGACATTTTGGTCGTTTACCACCCACCTTGCCGGTAACCATCAGTTGTTCGAGGGAATTTGCCATCTATTCTTTCTATATGGCCGAAAAATTCCAAAACTCTACAGAGACAGGTCGTAGAGAGTCTGGTCTTTATTTTGAGCTCGCGTGGGATGCACTCAATGGTGCGAATGCAGTCCAGGAAATCTGAAGTAACATACTCTAGCACCACGTCTCGAAGGCGTCTACACAAGCTCGGTCAGCGTTTCTTAAGGTCCACATTTCTGCTCCGCCACAAATTGAAAAGACCAGCGTGTTGACCAATATCACTTTGGTATTCCGCGAAATGTTGCAATGTCTTCATATTTTTTTGGAGCTGATACATAGCATTCTTGGACATGCCTATGCGTCTACGGATTTCTTTTTCGCAAGACCACGTGTTGGATATATTAGAGCCCAGGTAAATGAAGTCATCGACCGTTTCGCGATTAAAAGCGCCAGTAAGCTCTAATTTATGTGCTCGATCCACCACCATTAGTTTGGTCTTTGCGTGGTTGATTTGTAGGCCCAGTTCCATGCTGATACGTTCCATCCTTCCAAAGAGTTCTAACATTTTAGACTCTGAGGCTGCTAGGAGAGTAGTGTCATCAGCGAAGCGGAGATTTGTTTCCTTGGTTCCACCTATCGTCACACCAGCTTCCCAGTTTTCACAGGTACGTCTGATAATATATATTCTCCATACACGTTAAAATGGTGGCGTGGTGGATTACAGCCCACTCCCTTTCATTAAAAGGAGGCCTGTTGCCCAGCAGTGGGAACATTATCAGACTATAATCTTCCCAGTGCTGGGACACAGGCCAGGTGTGATGATGATGATACGTTAAAAAGTATGGGAGAACAAATGCAGCCTTGCCTTACGCCTTTTCCGAACTTGATGGGGTTAGAGTTTGTTTTGTCCACCTTGCACTATGCTTTTATTTTGAGAAATAGGCCTTGAATTAGGGTACCACCTGATGCGGTACTCAAAGCTCCAAAAGTATCTTCCACAGGCTTTGCCAGTCTACGCAATCGAAGGCTTTACTGTAGTCTATAAACACATAATTAGAGGTGTGTTAAACTCATATGACTTCTCTATTAAGGGGCGGACGCGGGACGTTGAGGATCTGCTCGCGAGTTCCCCTACCTTTTACGCCACCAGCCCGTTCTTGAGGGATCTGCCAGTCTAGAAAGTGACGAATTCTGTTTGTTTATAATATGTAGCAGTACATTGCTGGCATGTATCGCACCCTGGCTCTAATAGAGCCAGGGTGCGATAGTCATCACATTGTGAAGTGGAGCCTTTCTTATGTACTTAATGGTAGGGGATGTACACCGATTACTCTGTGATTATTGGGCCGATTTACGTGTTTTCTTCTTCATTTGGTACAGGTAGTCCGCGTGATGGTCCCATATAAATGTTATTAACTTTTCTTGATTAGTTCATGAGTAAACTCCCTGTAATACGTATTCATGACAAGAATCTGTGTGTAACACAAAAACTAAAAGGGGTAAAATAAAAAAACGTCTATGCAAAAAACCAACTGACTCCCAATTTTTTTGGAAGTCGGTTCTTTTTGCAAAAATATTTTTCAGAACATGTGTCGTCAGCATAATAATAGCCTAATCCCAAACACAACAAATTTGACGAGGATGCAAAACCATTATACAGGGTTTTGCATCCTCGTCAAATTCAAGGAGGTAACTATTGGTAATGATTCTCCACCCGAATCATTAATAAAATGGGTAGGTAATTTTAATTTTTTTCTTATTACGGAAATCTGTAAGTGTGAATCACCCGTGTTTTTCTCACCTAGAAACAATCTCAAACGTTTATTCGATCATTTATTTTTCCCTAGACAACGTTAAGGGTGTTCTTGTGATATACTGACAAGCTTAAACAACCAAAAAAATCACCAAAAAAATCTGCGTTTATTAATAATTTACTAAGTAGGTACCGTAATTTAAAATGATTATTATTAATGTCTTTTGTGACAACCACCTGAATTTTGACGTGGATGCAAAACAACACCTTGTAGGCCCAAGTTACATAATATATGAAAGGATTTATACAGGAATGATTTGCGGAATGGAATGTAACATCAACCTTGCCTGCTCGACTACAAGTTATAAAATTGTATAACAACACTGCGCTGCATTTATAATAATAACTCGTTCATCATTCACATTCTTTTTTGCTCATAGCTTTTTAATCCTTCAACCAAAGCCTATGGAATAATTTAATTTATACTTAATTAATTATTTATTACTTCGGTATCAGTGCGCAGATTATTTCCTGCATAGAAACTGCTTAGACAAAGCATTCCCTTTGGTGTGACGTAAACAAGGCTCCATATTTATAAAACATTTAGTCTCTACGTTAGTATTTATAAAATATTATAAAGATGAAATGCCTATTGCCAAGCGGTTGGTCGAGTTTTCGCGTGACCAGCTTTTTGCTTATGTGGAAGTGGCCTATTTTTTGGTCAAAAAATCATCATTGCCATCCAACATGGCATCCCCGTTGACAGCAATACGAACGAATTTATAAATACCCTGTTATTCTTTTCTCCTTTTCTTATAATTATGTATTTACATATTTTTATTATTATTTTAAATCTGTTTATAGTTTGTAATTCAAGTTATTAAACGCCTATGATGATGTTTATGGCGTGGAAAGATAACCTTTTAATAAATATTAATAATAAACTGTGATAAATTATTATGTTTTTTGTATAATCTATGTGTTTGCAATAAAAACAAGTCAATGTGTCATTTCCATTTGCTTAGATTGTAACCTGACCCCCACGAATGAGACGTACGTATACATGGATTAGTTTCCATAGTGGAAGATTTTCTTATAATTAATCATGGAGAATTATTGTGGTAGGTATGTCACAATTGCTAACGAATAAAAAGATAAAATACCTCCCTTATTAAATAATTTAGAATTCCTTCCTTTCCTTTTTTTTAAACATTGTCCCACACTAGGAATTTCTCCTGTATCGTAGGTGCGTTTACAAACATTTAAACATACATAAACAACCAGACCCGGAACGACTATCAGTTGGGCGTACAAATATTTGTTCCGTGCGGGGATCGAACCCGCGACACGTAGCGCAGCAGTCGATTGCTCAACCACTGCGCCAACCGTGCCGTAAAGAAAAAAAAAAGAAATGAATGGAATTAGAAGATAATCGGGATCATTAAATAGTGTTCTAGTAGGATTCTCGACATCACAGCCCACTGCTAGTCCCAAATTGCTTGCCTTGGTCGTAGTTATACCCAGGAACTGTCCAAATAAGTATAAGCTCTCTAATTTAAGGGACTACTTCTGTTCACAACTTCGTCTGAAAAAAACATATTTATTGGCATTTGGCATTAGTGTAGCTCTCCTCAGTGGGATTTTAATCGGTTGAATAATTTCAAAGATTACTTCCTATATCCTAAAGAAGAGCTGCACAACGGGATCCTCATGCTTTTATATATTAAAGTATGTGGCGACGACGTTACTTTTGATGTTTCCCACGGACAAGTATAAGCTTATAAATACACATACACACAGGGTGTAACGGAAAGGGTATATACCTACATACTTAGGGGTGTGCTACAACAGACCAGCTAACTGAACATGTTTCTCCATCGGACAAACATCCTAATAGCGAAAAAGTTATCTGCTGCCCCATACAAAATTAAATTACCTAATCGACACAAAAATTTGGGCAGATGATATTTTTTTCGTTATTAAATTGTTTGTATATACCCTTTCCGTGACACCATGTATAGTGTTATTCTAGGCATATCCAATAGGTATTACAAAATATGCTGTGATTACCATTTAACTTAATTCGGCCGAGACTTGTCTTTTGAGAGTATTTTTATCGAATTTACGTGAGCTCTAGGTAAGTGTAGTCCACAGATTGCGTGGCCGTCTTCTCCATTTATTTTTTACTTATCTACTATGTACCCTGTGCTAATACGTATAGAGAACGCTTTGCAAAATTCTATTCTTATAGAATGACAATCGACATCCATCGTACATAATAAATAACAGGTAAGTACATACCTGTTTTTTTATTATTTTTTATTAACTAACGTTAACTACGAATAAATAGACAGTTACCTACAAGTCATCTTTATTTATTTATTTACGATGATTTTAATAGACACTAATGTTCATATTAATGTAGAAACGTGTAAATCAAATATATACCTATTTATACAAAGCCATGCATATGCAGATAAGTCATTTACAACATTTTCATTAGAATTAATTTCCATACTAAATTGTGTAAATACGTAATCTAAAACATAATTCGCTTTTTTGCTACATCCTTAATCCGATGTGATCTATTGAAATTTGTAAATTATCATCAGCCTGGCCTTTTCCCAACTATGCTGAGATCGGCTTAAATGGGGCTATGTGATCTCTAAAACCATAGTTACTGGGTAATATGATACCCCTTGGTAAGACTGGTTATCAAACTTTTGTACATAATATTTTAAAACGTGCAAAGGAAGCCATCAACCGGGTACAAATCCAAAATCCGTGGCTACTATTGAGAAAATTCATGAAGGAAAAACACATTAACACTTTGCGCGACCCAGGAGTCAAAACCAGGAGCTCATGATCAGCAGTTGCGTTTGCAACCACTCGATCAATGAGGCGGTCAAAACAAGACAATCTAGTCAGTATACCAAAATACATGAGCACCTATCATCAAATAAAAATGTCTAGCCATTAGCTAGAATAAATACCAATTTCGATTTCGAAATTTGGTTCACATTTCATATGTGGGTGCAAGTTACCGGTAGTACACGGAACCCTGGCTAAATAACAAGTTCATAGCAGCAATTAACTAAACATTGATTGACCGTTACCTAATTTATAATAGTTATGCACTTTTTATTTCACTTTTGGACACGTAACACGTGAATTACGAATACTGTCCGAATTAATTTTGACCACATTATTTCTTTCACATCATTTTTAGGTTGTAAATAATACCCAAGTTTACAGAGAGGTACTTATTCAATGTATTTTTAAAATCTTATATTAACTGACAGACAACGTAGAGCCTTTACTTCTAGACCAAGGGGGTCTAGAAGCATGAAACTTACGCTCATAATAATTATTAAGATGAGCTCACGAGAGCTAAACAAATATAAATGAAAATTTACTTCTAAAAGGGATAATAGTGTATATGGAGTTAATTATTGTAGTTTTTTCTCACGCACATGGTGTGATATTTGTTATGTATCTACAGCCAGTGGTAAGTTCTTGGGTACAGTAAGTAATTAGTACCTATTTCATGCTGAAAATAATGTGGCACAATCAAAACCTTGTCTCTGTGTGGCATAGGCATGGCAAGTATTAATTGTCCTTTTGGACAGTATATGTATACATTTTCAGAATTTAGTTTTTAGATGACACCCCAATTATCTGCAATGTTAAGTAAAAGACGATACGATACGATAGTAAGTAAGTCAAAATTATTTACAATAATGAATCTCGGTAGATCTCCCGCCCCGACACTTGCTCGAGCCAGCCCGCGAACCTGAGCCTGTAGTTATAAATCAACCCCTAAATAATGGAATTACTCAGATCCAGCCTGTCTCTTTGCTGCCCTCCCCCAGCGACGCCCTAAGCAGAGGCCCGTATCCCGCAGGGGGTGCCCTTAGCGTGTCTTTACTTAGTTTGTAAGTTTCATGCCCTGGCTGGAGGCCTTAAATCTAAGGCATCCACAGGATAATCAGGTTAAGCAGAAGCCAGCCTCAGAGGCTGATCAGCGACAGGCCATTAAAAAAAATCTTGGTAGATAATCCAAATACGTTAACAATCATCTAAGAATGAAAAAGAAAGGATTATATTTATAATATACTAGCAGCCCGCCCCGGCTTCGCACGGGTATTTAACAATACACAAACATAAAAACCCTTCTATTTGCGTCAGGTAACTAAAAAAAATCTCTGTGTTGTGAAATTCTGTATAGTGTCGGGTTCTATATGCTGTCGGACGTAAAGAATAGCACCATCCCATATCTTCCCGTGGGTGTCGTAAGAGGCGACTACGGGACTTGCCAGAGAATGGGCAGCAGCGTTCTGTGGGCTTTTGTAACAACTGTACTGCGATCGCCAACCCGCCTGCCAAGCGTGGAGATTATGTCAAAACCCCCCTTATGTCAATGGCGACATTTGGGGGAGGTCTATGTCCTGCAGTGGACGTCTTTTGGCTGAAATGATGAATGATGATAAACTAAAAAAAAATAGTTATAAACAAAGTTTGAATATTCCCCTCCCGTAAGGCCCGTCTGTATGGAGTCGGGCGTCTGTATGATGTCGGACGTAAAGAATAGCATCGTCCCATATCTTCCCGTGGGTGTCGTAAGAGGCGACTAAGGGACTTGTCAGAGAATGGGCAGCAGCGTTCTCTGTACTTTTGTAACCACCGTACTGCGATCGCCAACCCGCCTGCCAAGCGTGGCGATTATGGCAAAACACCCCCTTCTTTGGGGAGGCCTATGTCCAGCAGTGGACGTGATTTGGCTGAAATGATGATGATAATGTAAGGCCCGTACCCCAGTGACGCCTACATCGTATAAGGTGATGCCTAGCCAGCTGAGCATGGTGAGCGGCGACCACGCAACTTTTTTCTAATACTTACATTTTTAAACTCCTGATATCTTTCGAATGGAATGTCCGAATTGAATAATTCAAAAAGTTATATAAAGGTATTGAAGCAGTCTTGAATATAAAGTAATTTATTTCGATAAGGATTAATACCAAGATACAAATACAGAGTCTTTTCTAACGGCGGCATTAAAATATTTTTTTTTTAATAAAAGAACACTTATTGTGGCATAAATATAATAGTTACACATATGCTGTCGCGACACTTTTTGTAAATAATGATGTATTCAAAGTATCTGCAAAGTCGTAATACATTATTTTATTCTATCATCAATAGTTTTCGCAGCGCACGCGATGTAAAGAATATTTTAGGTAATTTTTATACACCTTGGGTTACATAATTGCAGTTTTAGTAAGGATCCCTAATTTTTTTGAAAATATAATATAGCCTATGTCACCCGCGGATAGTGTAGCTTCCCGACAGTGAAAGAATTTTTCAAATCGGTTCAGTAGTTTCGGAGCCTATTCAATGCAAACAAACAAACAAACAATCAAATCTTTCCTCTCTAAAATATTAGTTTAGATTTAATTGAAGCTATTGAAGGTAACACTGGCTTATACAAATCCTGCTAGTGAACCAAATCTCATGAAAATTGATGACACGTGAAAACGTAAATGTAGTTCTAGGAAAAAACCGTGATTAATAAATAATAAGATAGAATTTTTAAATGGACTAATTCTGAAGTTATACATCATCATCATCATCATCATCTGCTTAGCCTTTTCCAAATCTATCTTGGGGTCGGCTTCCAGTCCAACCGGATGCCGCTGAGTACCAGTATTTTAAATGAAGCAACTGCCTATCTGACCTCTATAACCCAGTAACTGGGTAATACGATACCCTTTGGTAAGACTGGATGGCAGAGTTTTGGCTTTCGACAACTCGTAACGACTGTCAAAGATCTACAATTGACATCCGGGACCAACGGCTTTACGTGCTTTCCGAGGCATGGAGGAAACTCGGTATGTAATTATGTTCACCCATCCACGGACCAACCTCGGCAAGCATGGCTTAACCTGAAAGATCGACCCGTGCAGCTGTTATTATTTAGCCACGAGCTTCTCTATACTTCTTTAGTTATACATAAATTATACTGTGTACTATTGAATCGTATAAAGCCATTACATATCGCTAAACGTTTCTACCTCTCTACTATTACCATATTCTGAGAACAAACTGCCTGTTTGAAAATTCACTGTGTGATTACTTTGATTACTGTCTCATCGCTACTTGTTACACATAATTAATTATTGTATTAATTTTTTAATGTTTTGTTGAAGAATTTGTTTTTTTTTTTATTTTTTTTTTTATTTCATGTCAGCTCGTGAGATCCACGTTACCAATTAATGTATTCATCATTCATCATCATTTCAGCCCAAAAGACGTCCACTGCTGGACATAGGCCGCCCCCAAGTCACATTGACATTTTGGGGGGCATTGCCATAATCGCCACGCTTGGCAGGCGGGTTGGATTAATGTATTAGCTACTGAATAATGAATAAGCATATCGCCGTTGCCATCTTTGGGTAACTATTTGATTAAGAATTCAATGTAGGCTGACACATAATTTTACTTTTTTTATATATGCTTTATCGAAATAATAAGATATTCACATGGAAATTTTTGCTAAGTATGAGTATTAAAAATGTTGTTGCTTTTCAAATATTTGCAAAATCACCAGAGGAGATTTTAATTCTGCAATGACGATATTGACTATTTATTGAAGTTAAAAAAGTCTCCACGTTAGGCACTCTTTACCAATCTGATTAAAATGATCTTAAAAAAGTCGCCAACTTTAATTAAAATAGAAAAACTCAGTATAATTGAATTGGTATTATGCATGGTTAACGCTAAGTTTGCCAATTTTTGCCGCAATGTAATTAAACATTTAAATCGATTCATCATTATTAGATTAGAAGTTTAAGTTAAGAATATTTTTTTGGCTAGTTTATTTGAATTCATGGTAAATAGCTAGCTTATATATATGTAGCTTGATTTGTAAAGGGCTTTTTATTTGTAAGCCATTTTACTCATTGGGGAAGTAAACAACGAATTGTACCATTTAATGAAACTGTTATTTAAATCATAATTTAATCTTAAGGAAATTACTATTGATATTTACACTTTTGTATTATATTAATCAGTCATATTTACGAAACTAGATCAATATACCCGTTCGTTATTATTTAATATACTTTTATGACATAATTCACGCCACATAATACAACCCATTAAAAAATCAACCGTGAAAATTGGAAGAAATAAAATTAAAAACACTCACGCTTTGACAAAATCAGCTGCCAGCCGGTTAACATGATTGTTCTTTTAAATGAAAAAAAAAACTCCACAAAAAATCACTTTTAAGTTCAGATTTATTATTCACTGGATTTTATTTGATAATATCCATAGGAACCATATATATCACAAGGAACGAGTATTGTCGAAGGCGCGAAGTATGCGCAAGAGTCGCATGCCACTGAACCGTCACCCGCAACACGCAGCCTACAATTACGCGCCCGCGCAGCTACCACCAGTCTATATACCGTAGCGCCGATCGCCTGGCCAACGTAAAACCATACTATACCAGCCAGTACTACTATAATCAATTATCCTGTTGTTGATATAAATCTAATTTGTTTTTTTTTCAGAATTGAGGAAATCATTTGTAGGCTGGAACTGCCGTAAGATATGGATCTTTATTATCAGACGTGTGCAGTTAAACTGAAAGTAATTTATTATGGTAACGATGTTTTTCTTGTCTAGAGGCTCTGTTACCTAGGCTGAAAATAGACGGAATAAAACAACTTAATGTAATTAAATAATATGTAGTTAAAGCCTTCACTAGTGAATTATTTTCAACTACAATCAATTATGCATAAAGCTTTTTGTTTCGTCTCAATTTTGTTGATTCTGCACAAAGACGCAATTTATTAATTAGGTTAATAATAAATAAACTTCGAAAATGAACCAACCCGGAGGCGATTGATGGCAAAAATGGCAATAGGTTTACCCTATCGAATTGTGGGTTTACTAAAAGTATGGCTCAGTCTGACTATTCGGGAAAAACAACCGTGATGTAATACGTACATAGTTTTTTTTTAATCTACCTATTTCTATAGGTTACCAAAAACGTTGCCTTCGTGATTCGAATACTATTCAAAGTCCTTATTCAATATTGTCTATGTAAGTAGAAAACTATTACATGTGGGTCATACATAAGTTATAAAATCGGAAAACCAGTATTTTTACGTAACCGCGACGCGGTCAAGTTCAGTAACCCACGCGCGTGCTAATCGTGTGTCAAAATTGGAATTGTCGGGCCTAAATGCGCGTATAATTTCCCGTATCTAATACACTGGTTACACTGACTGCATTCATTTTCAAACAATTCACATAAAGCGTGCAATGTATCGGAGACTGCTATTTGCTTTCACCTACATTTGCGTTACAATTATTTTGGAGCATAAGCACTGCCTGGATTTATTTCACATTATTGCTTTTTGGTTAAATTATATGAATATAAACGTGCTGCAAGCAAAAGCTGAACGTGGGCGTATAAGACCTTCAAACACCTAAGAAACCGCGAGGTTGCCCAAATCTATTCAGGTAGTTACAAGAGCTATTATCCATCTTTTTGACATCATTTAGCTCTTTAAGGCCAGTCTGATGGTACCTCAGCAACTTGCAAATAGTCCGCGCAAACTGTCAACAGTCCATGGCTGCTAAAGCACCCTGTAGATAATTTCATTGCCACGTTACCTACAGTTTTTTAAGCAAAGCTAGACTGCTTTTCGTTCAAAATGTATGACTGATAACGTGCTGTAAACATAAGCAGAATGTTAGCCAATGAGACCTACAAACACTTAAGAAACCGCGAGGTTGCCTACCAGCCGTAATTTAATCAGGTACCACAGTAGGATATTATCCATCCTTTAGCTTTTAAAGTCTATGACAGCCTGGTACCTCAGCAACTTAGCAAATAGTCCGTGGCAGCTTTAGCCGGTCGACCGAACTGCCAAGGGTATTCTGGTAATTTCGATGGACTGTTGATTGGATTTGATTGGTGTTGCATTCGATACCCTTTAAATTCTTAAAGGCTTTGACACCCTGGTACCTCAGCAACTTGGCTAACATAACTTCAGCAAGGCATTTAATTTGTTTTTATCAAAAACTGACAAATCCATCACGAAGAAACTTGTAAAAAAAACACATATAGGTCGGTACAAATCTCCATCAATTAATGAATTAATCAAGCGTTTGATGAATAAATAAAACGCGAACAGGAAAGTGTGTCAGCATCACTTCTAATGTTATCTACGTAACAAATAAATAAAACATGGAAATTGCGTTAGATGGAACATTAAGTAACTATGTGCCTTTGTCCTGGTGAATCCTGGGCATTCGGTAGAAGAGCTCAAAAGATCCATTCTTTGAAAGAAGAAAACAGAAAACGTCATTATCTCGGGTTCAGTTGAAAACCAGCGTCGGGCACTAGCTGCTCGGCAGTTTGCTGAACTGGGCCTATTTGGCGCAGCCGTGAGATACACAATATTATTTATTACCTTTTTCTGTTTAGTTATAGCTTTTATTTTTTGTTGTGTGCATTTGTGGCATGTGCCAAATAAATGTGTTTTCTTTCTTTCTTCTAAAAAGTCAGAAAAGAGAGTGTTGTGTTGGTATTTTATCACCATCATCTACAACTACTAACTGACATCTCTCTGTACTGGACATAAAGCCTATCTAGATCCATCCCCAAGCTAATGTGCCAGACTCATCCAAGTTCTACCCTCTGGAGCAACAACATCGTCACCCATCTTGTCGCCGGACGACCAACAGTTCTATTTGACATTTCATCATCATTATCGTCCACAGCCTGGCTTCAGCACTATTTTAATATACTAAATATGCAAGCCGCGTTTGGCCAAACGCGGCTTGCGTATTTCTTGCTTGCGTACCGAACATCAATTTGAATTAGTTTTTTTTCTGATTTGTGCCTAAAGTCCTCTCTTCGCTTGTGCCAAACTCCACTTGGCATATAACGGAGTAACACTACCTTACTTATCTATTTTGTGACATTTATCATCAACGCATGATTAATTAATTATTCTCTTACATTAGATGTTACTCTTTCTGCAACATTACACAATACTGTACTCACAATATTGCACATGAACATATTTATGAAACTATCGATCGTTGATCTGTTGGTTGCAATGGAGATAAGATTTTTATATCCTGGGCAATCCTGGCCTGTAAGAGCAGGCTCATTTTCTATACATTTTTGTTATTTCTTTATTTTTACTTTAATGTATTTATTTACAAATAAATTACATAAATAAAAAAAAACTATCTAAAATAAATAAATAATCTAAACAAAAATATAGCATAAAAAATTCCTGTTCAACGCTGAGTTTCTTGACAGTTCACTAACAAAACACGAACAACATGGCAATGGCCGTGGGCCGTGGGGGTGTGTCAATATTATTTGACACAGACTATATTATCACTTATTAATTTGACCTATAATGTCGTCATCATTCAACTGTTGATATACGATAATGTACGTTATTATTAAACAGTCATCTCATATTGTCGGGGGAAAATAAATTCAATGATAACAGCAGCTTCATTTGCAAATAGGAAGACTGATTCTATCTACGTTGTAAGTCTACGCAAGTCGCAAGCAATCAAAATTGACGCAGACGTCTATAAAAGGGGTCGCATTTCAATTGATATGCGAATAAACAAGAACATTGTAGATTATGAACCACTTAAATACATTTATCAATTGTTTATAAATGGTCAAACGTCACTGCGCAAAAAACACGCCTCCAAATCATCTCCAAATTGTTTCCATACGACGCAAGCGGTGTATGAGGCTTCAATTTTAGAATAGGAATGTGTGTAAGTGACTTTATTGAATAAACATTGTTCTCGCCTTCAAGTACACGAACTAGTGAAACTACAGTTCAAGTACGTTGAAGGGAGATGTAAGGTGCATCGACGCATAGCATAGCTGTACTGATCATCACGCACTGTAGACGCGACTACGATTATCATCATCTGCCTAGCCTTTTCCCAAACTATCTTTGGGTCGGCTTCCAGTCTAACCGGCTGCAGCTGAATACCAGTATTTTACATGAAGCGACTGCCTATCTGACCTCCACAACCCAGTGACTGGGTAATACGGTACCCCTTGGTAAGATTGGTTGTCAGACTTTTAGCTTTCTGACTATACGTAACGACTGTCAAAGATCTACAAATGACAGCCATGATCAACGGCTTAACGGACCAACCTCGGCAAGCACGGCTTAACCTGAAAGATCGACCCGGGCGGGTGTTATTATTTAGCCACGACTACGAGTATGATGGGCGTAAAAATACCCTTAACGAAGCCGTAAATTGTCCTGCCCGAAATTGAAATATTTTCTTAATATAAGCCATACCTGTATGGGTGCCTTCTAGTTACGGAGAAATTGAGGGTCGAGGGTCGTTTTTAGGGTTCCGTACCCAAAGGGTCAAACGGGACCCTATTACTGAGACTTCGCTGTCCGTCCGTGCGTCCGTCCGTCTGCCACCAGGCTGTATCTCATAAACCGTGATAGTAAGCGAGTTGAAATTTCTACAGATTGTGTATTTCTGTTGATGCTATAACAACAAATACTAAAAACAGAATAAAATAAATATTTAAGGGGGGCTCCCATACAAAAAAGTGGTTTTGCTCGTTTTTATAAATAATGGTACGGAACCCTTCGTGCGCGAGTCCGACTCGCACTTGGCCGGTTTTTTTTTAATACATAAGAGTAATTTTTTTTATGTTATAACTTATATACGTCCACAACCCCCGTACTATTCAATGCATCCATCAGAACAGTGTTTTTAATGCTTTACATTCAGTACTACCATAAAACGTTCTGCGAGCAATGTGCCCTGCCCATTGCCACTTAAGTTTGGCAATTCTTCGAGCTACGTCGGTAACGTTGGTTCTTGAATGGCCGATGGGGCCGAAAAGTTCTGGAATGGGGACCGCGAACTGGAAGACGATGCGTTGGAAGGCCTCCCACTAGGTGGACCGATGACCTGGTGAAGGTTGCGGGGATGCGAGCCGCACGGGACCGATAAATGTGGCGTTACTTGGGGGAGGCCTATGTCCAGCAGTAGACGTCTTTCGGCTGAAATGATGATGATTCACCCCAGAAAAAAGTAGTTTCCCATCAATATTTTTTGCATAGGATCACTTAGTTTGATGAACAGAAATCTTGGTTAACGTCTTCGTGAAAGGTCTGTATACACCTTGGTATACGACCATTCTTCTATACAATAGTATAGAAGAATGGTTGTATATAGTCCCGTGCCAGAGCCTAAAACAATATTTATTAATCATTTGTCTGCATTAATTAATAAGACCCATTTGTTGCTTCGTTGCTAAAGGGAATTATATTGAATAGATATCCGCTTTTAAAGTAGGTAGTTCAATCATGCTACTGACGGATGGTTACGAGTGCTCTGTCGGCTACCGGTCCACATTACAATTACACTCATTAACTCATTACATGTGTATTTCGTCAATCTTTAACTAATGCGTTCAAGCTTTATTACGTAAAGTAACTATGACTAAACTGTATAAAATGTTACTTGTTTTATTGTGACAATACTGGTAGCTATTTAATGGCAAGATTGGTTACTTAATACTTCCGTGATTCTCGTGATAGTTTTATGTTGGAGAACATTCTAGGAATACGGTATTTCCAATTAAATTCTTAAATTCTTGGATAAAATAGAACACGCCAGTGTTTTATTAGGCTGGAGGTGTACGTATTCTGTATTACACCACAATTCACTCCATTCATCAGTATGTTTAAGTCCGATGCCATCATAGGGGCCCCCTTCAGGGCTTTAGGGGTACCCTTCTACGATTAACAGGGAACTAGTCCAGACCCCCGGCTAATACTTAGAAAAAGATTGGATTTTAGAGAATTGGAAAAGCAGTTATTTGTTTCTGCAGACCCATTATAAACCTGCCAGCACTGCGGGACTGTTCGAAAGAGATACCGTGACCCTGGAACCCAGAGAGCTAAGAAGGAACATGGATGGGTTTTAGTCAGTACAAGTCTGACACTCCCTCCCACTCCACCCAGAGCAGGAGGGGGGGAGTCATTTGATGACTTCCCTACCGACCTACTTATACGTAAAAAAAGACCCATCATAAAGCTACAAATCTAAAGGCCGCAATCAAAAACCGCAGCGGCAGTAGCCCAGTCCGGTATTTTATCGGCAATGTTGCCATCTCATCACCATCTGCCTAACTTTTCCGACCTTTGTTGGGGTCGGCTTCAAGTCTAACCGGATGCAGTTACATACCAGTATTTCACATGGAGCGACTACCTATTTAACCTCCACAACCCAATTACTATTGGGTAACACGATACCCCTTGGCAAGACTGGTTGTCAGACTTTCGGATACTGACCACCGGCAACGACCGTCAAAGGTCTACAAATGACAGCCCCAATGGCTTAAAATGCTTTCCGAAGCATGGAGGAAACTCCGTATATATTTGTAGGAAATAGTTCAAAAATTAAAAAAGAAAACATCACAGACAGTGTAACTGAGTTGTTAAAGTTGAATTGTCGTAAAATAATATTGTGTGCTTTTCCTTATATTGAAAATGTAGGTAATAGAAAGAACAATTATATACATTTATTAAATAACCATTTGCACTTTTTAGTAGGTCACTATAGTGACAAACTTATTTATTTTGATACCAACACTTTTGTAGATAAACTTAGGTCGACACGGGGTAATGTGTATCTACCTATTGGATGTAGACACAAAATAGCTAGGTTATTAGCTTATAATATTCACACAGACATAAGTAGTATGTCTAAGTTTAGTTGTATTATTAACACTGCGACGATTAGTAATCATACTAATATAGATTTTTTCTCTATTTACAATTATTTTACTGAGGAGGTTCCATGTGTGAGCATGGAAAATTCTCAATTAGGGTGTATTAGTAGTAGTATTAGTGATAGGAGCTTGTTGTCTGGTGATGGCACAGGAGTCTCGGGGCTCACTCCGGATACTCATTTAAACTAGTTAGTAAGACAACAGAAGATACCAGTAACATTATACCTTCTTGCTATCAAATAGCTAAATGTAAAAAAGGGGCTAAGCAGAATTCCTTGCAATTATTCCATCAAAACATTCAAGGTTTCTCTTCAAAGCAATTAGAGATTTAATTATTTTTAGAAAAAACAAAGTTTGAGATTGTTTGTTTCACTGAACATTGGTTAAAAGACTATGAAATGCTAATTAATTACGCCAATTACAGTGTGGGCAGTTGCTTTAACCGAAAATCTAAGATGCGTGGGGGTTCATTAATCTTAGTTAAAAATTGTATTAAATTTAAGTTGCGGAACGATATTGTTGATCTATCGGTTGAGCATAATATTGAACTGTCTTGTGTTGAGCTGGATAAGCATATAATAGTGTGCGTTTACAGACCCCCAAATTATCAAAACTACTCCATATTTGAGTCAGTAATGGAAGATGCTTTAGCAAAACTTGCAACCGGTAAAAAATCACTGGTTATCTGTGGTGACTTTAATATTAATATTTTAGACAAAAATTCTAATAGTAGTAGATTATTACATCTTTTTAAATCATTTAATTTGTTAAACGTATTTTCAGAACCAACCCGAATTACTACAAATACTGCTACATGTATTGATAATGTTTTTTGTTGCTGTGACTACTTAGATAAATCCATTGTTAATTACCTCCCTTCTGATCACAGTGGGCAAACCGTTGTTTTCGAGTCCTACTCACCATTACAAAAAATCCAGATAAACTCTAGACAAATAACACCCAGTAATTTGAATAAATTTAATAATAACTTAATTAGTAATTTAGGTATTCCGGGCCATGTTATTGAAAATGTAAATAATTTTTATGAGGAATTCTTTTCAGTGGTTAACGTAGAGTTCAATAATACATTAAAAATGAAAACTAAATCTATTTACCCTAAATTTATGTTCAGTGACTGGGCAACTAAGGGTATTAGGATAAGCAGGGAGCGATTGTTTGAGTTGTACGGCCTTAAGCCTTACATCAACTCGGAAACTTTTAATAAATATGTTGCAACTTATTCAAAAATCTTTAAAAACACTTGCAAGGTAGCTAAAGCCTTATTTATTAGCAACAAGATTAAGTCTGCCGATAACAAAATAAAGACGGTTTGGAAAATTATCAATAGTGAAACAAATAGAAATAAAAAATATAATAATGATATCAGACTAGAGACTTCACATGGTCTTCTAAGTTCTAAAAACGAAGTAGCTCAAGAATTTGTAGATTTCTTTACCAATATCCCGCTTAAAACTACCGAAACCTTAAATTCCTCACCCTTGCTTTCCATTGACTTTTTAAAAGAGAACGTTTCAGCATGTCCGGTTGAGTTTCAATTTAAGCATATAAACCCCATAACAGTCATTAAAGCTTTTAAGGAAATCAAAATCAAATTAACCGAAGATCTATGGGGAATGTCTGTTAAAGTTTGTCAAGCCATTATCGACACTATAGCATCGTACTTAGCCTTAATTTTCAATTTGTGTGTGGACCAGGGAGTCTTCCCAGACCTTATGAAATACAGCAAGGTAATACCACTTTTCAAATCTGGCGACAGTAAAGAGACCAATAACTATAGACCCGTTTCCGTGTTGCCGGTTTTCAGCAAGGTGTTTGAAAAGGTAATGCTTAATCAAATGCTCACCCACTTTAACACCAATAAAATCTTACATGACAAACAGTATGGTTTCACCAAAGGACGTAGTACGACTGACGCCGGTGTCACTTTATTAAAACATATATATACTGCGTGGGAAGAGGCACAAGACGCCATAGGAATCTTCTGTGACCTCTCGAAGGCATTTGATTGCGTAAATCACGAAACCCTGCTCTTGAAACTTGAGCATTACGGTTTAGGTAAACTTGCGCTCAGTTTAGTAAAATCGTATTTGAATGATAGACAGCAGCAAGTACAAGTAAATGGTGTAAATTCAATGGGTTTAAAAGTAAAAATGGGAGTACCACAAGGTTCAATATTGGGTCCTTTCCTCTTTTTAGTATATATTAATGACCTACCCCATTTGTTTAAAAACCAACCACAGATGGTGTTGTTTGCTGACGACACTTCTTTAATATTTAGAATAAACAGACGTGCCACAAACCTCAAAGACGTAAATAACGCTCTAATGCAAGTCCATAACTGGTTTACCGCTAATAATTTAGTATTAAATGGGAAAAAAACTAAGTGCATAAGATTTACTCTACCAAATGTGAAATGTAGTGATTGTGACATAGTATTGAATCAAGAGAAACTTGAATTTGTCGATGAAACTGTTTTCTTGGGGATCACGCTTGACTCAAGGCTACAATGGGGTTCTCATTTAACATCTCTTGCAGGACGGCTGAGTTCAGCAGCATATGCTGTCAGGAAAATCCGTCAATTTACTGATGTAGATACCGCGAGACTAGTGTATTTTAGTTATTTTCATAGCATTATGTCATACGGTATTTTGCTATGGGGACGGGCTGCAGACATCGAGTCTATATTTATTCTGCAGAAAAGAGCTATCAGAGCCATATATAATCTACGTAGGCGCAATTCTCTAAGAGACCTGTTTAAGGAAATTAACATCATGACGGTACCTTGTCAATACATCTATGAAAATATCATGTACGTTAGGAAAAATCTGCATTTATTTAGTAAAAGAAGTGACCGGCACCACTATAATACTAGAAACAGGGACCAACTAGTTCAGCCAGGTTTCAGGTTGGCTAAAGTAGACTCATCTTTCATGGGGTACTGTTTAAAATGTTACAATAAAATACCTCCCCCCATTCTACAACTAAATGAAACGAAATTTAAATCTTGCATAAAACGCACACTATGTAGGCAAGCATATTATAAGTTGGGGGATTACATTGATGATAAAAATGCTTGGCTCAATGCTGGTCCTGCTCCACAACCATAGGGACTATCAAATTACCATGTGAAGTTATTGTGGAAGCAGCAGAAGATTGTATAAATATCTTTGCTTTGTATAGATTCAATCTCTTAGTATTATATAATTGCTTAGCACATGTGTGAAAACTATGTACTGTAAAGCCACTATTTACTGAGTACCTACATCTTTCATTGACGCGAATTTACCCTGGCGGTTGAGTGAATGTCATGCTCACTTAAATGTCACGCTGATGGTGGCGGGTGTGTCGGGTCATTTAGTTCCCTTCAATATGGTTGAGTTGAATGATGGCTGATACATGCGTGATGTTCGTGAACGGGCGCTGTCAGTTGTGACTGGTCATCTCTTAGCTGCCACGGTTCTTTTTTAATTATTTTATTTTAAAACTTTATTTTAGAACTATTGATCTCGTCTTTTACTCTGGACGCTCTTAACTTGCCCGTATTTCTACATCGTTCTCACATACTAGTAATTCTCAACACAAATGATGTAACCAAGATTTTGTAACATATTTTGATTTAAAAGAGTGTCCATGGAGTTTCTTGCCCATTCTTCTCCATAGAGATCTACGCTTTGGAATGGGCAACTACAGTACTTTCACAAGTTATTATGTCTTGTGACTGGGACTGTAGCTTCGCGTTTTTTTTTTTTCATTTTTGACTTTCAAAAGTGCCTGTAATGGTCTAATTGAAATAAATGCTTTGAGTTTGAGTTTGAGTTTGAGTTTGAGTTTATGTAATGATCCCCATCTACAGAACCAGCCTATACGCAAACGCGGATTTACAGAAAATTGATTCAAGCGTCTGTTATTATTTAGCTACGGGCTCTTGCCATCTGTGAAAGACTTTTCATAGATTTACTTACCGGTCTGTCATAGCAATAAGCATACGTTTGAGTGGCTTTATTGCTGCGGTTTTCGGAACTTGCGGTTTTCCTCTGAATTGTACCATAACAAACCAGTATGAGTATTATTTTAAAATACTTAGTGTATTTTACAATTTGTTTTCTATAACAAACAAACAGTGCACTCACGATTATTATATTTACGATGACAAACTAAATACACGAAGCTACCAGTTTATTTTTCGTCTAATATTCTTAGAAAGTAAACAGATCTGTAAAGGTGCATTTAAACTGGAGATCTTCAATCTATTTTCATTTATTTTTCGCAACGCAATAGACTTAGTCCTACCCACGCAAGTTGCAAAGCAGAAGTAACTTGCGCAAATCATTATCTTGCATGCAAATTGGTCAAAATCGCAGAAATGACTTCATACTAGCATGCAAGCTGATTACAATTAATACCGGCGATGGATCGAAATGGCATCGAGCAAATTAGAACTAGATAGAACCGATTACACACTAAAGTTTGATGTTCATGTTCAAAGCGGTTTTATTTGGTTGAACGGGTGCTTCACGAGTGAATTGGTCTAGGCAAGGCACTATTGTCGACTACCTCATCGTTTAACACAAGGTTTAAACGGACCCCTACACAAAAAACTAGACATAATATACCACGTCAAATCAAGACACAGCGCTAAAATAATTGCTGGGAAACGACTTTTTTTTTTGGGTGAAAAATCATGTTGTACGGTAGCTCTCAATGTAACGCACTCAAGACAATATGCTGATCGGTGCATTAAATGACATACAAGAGGGGTCAAGGAGCTATTATAAGTAAAGTTATATTATCAAACACGAGTGTTGTAAAAAAACGTATGAGATAGTTTGTTACACTCTGGGCCTTAAATAATGAGTAGGTAATTGTTTTGTTAGTATCTATATAGACGCACCTTAAAACAAATGACCACCGTCGCACACTGCGCAAATATTTATTTAACTTGACAATATAGAATTTACTACAATATTGTTGAAGATCCTGCTTCGGTAATCTGGTAGGCAGAAAAACTTAGTCTTTACTTAGTTTATTAGTCTTCATTTTTCTTTCATCGTTTGCTTTTGTATGTAAATTTTATCATAAAATACAGAAAACACGTGTTAGGTTGCTGTATTTTGAGATGCCACGTGAGTTCCAAGCAGCCTTGTAAATGCTACGTGGAGTTTACGAGCCGTCTACGAGCCGTCTACGAGATATCTACGCGGCATCTACGAAATCTTTATGTGGGGCAACATGCCCTAAACTACAGACTACAAGTCCTAAGACTCTATAAAAATACCCTTGTCTGTCGCTCAGTCCGGTAAAAAATCATTGTAACAAATTGATACAACTGAAGGAGTGTACAAATATGGGAACATGTTATAATGGCCTAGCTACGAGTAAGTACCTACTCCAGAATAACCGATACGATACATTACGTACTGCAACATAAATACTATCAAGTGGACACTGTAAGAATAACATAAAAATAGACAGATCGTATAGGTACTAGAGAGGCACGTGAAAAGACAAAAAAATAACAATTTGTATGCTTAGTTATCATCGTATTAGGAATTCAATCAGCAAATGAGATGACTACAAATGAACCGGACGAATACTAGATTAGTTTCTATCTGAATTGAAATGATGATCCGCAAATCAATGCCGTCGATACTATAAATAGAATCATTTAACGGAAGATTACTCCGATTCAGGTACGTTTTATTTGACAACAGAAGAATAAGTAGGATAATACACTGCACGTATATTTACGGAACTAACGCATGTTTATTTATTAAGACACTACCGGGTTTACAGTCTTTGTTAGAACTTAAACATTTGCAATACGAAATATTTTCCCTAACTAAAGTAAATTTACTGGTACAGAATCCAGGGCCGACAACTTGACCTTGCAATGTTGGTACTGAAAGGAAATCGAGCGACAATCAGCTATTCCAGTAACAATTGTTGTGACACGACGCCGACGGTTGCAAAATTGGTATAATCGTTACAAATAATAATACTTGGCAAAAAAATAAATTGGACAAATAATTTTATTGTGGTCTATCATAGATATCAGATTGAAAAGTTATGTAATCTGTGTCAAGTGGATTATTATAACCTCTTTTCACGCGAGGGTTCAGTTGGTAGGTTCTTCAAATTATATCATTCTATAATTGTGGTTTTGTGCTACATTATTTTGTATTGTTATTTCCGAGAAGAAAAGTATGTGGTCGGTAAATAAATTTTCGTTTCCTAGTTCCAATGGAAGTTTGTTAAATTAGTGCCCATTTTAGGTTCTCTCAAATAAATCAGTAGTGAAAAAAAACCGGCCAAGTGCGAGTCTTACTCGCACACAGGGTTCCATAGCCCCAAACAATATAATAACAATATTTTGAACGGTCATTCATTAGTAAACTTCCACTCAACCGCAAAACTAAATTTGTTTTTCATAGGATTTAATGAAAAACAAAGTTACTGCTGCAGTTTGATGTAAAAATGCCATATCTCAAAAGCTAAAAATCATATCTTATTCAAACCAATTTTCGTTGATAGTTTTTTTACGTTCTACAATCCTTAATATTTTCAGAATTTTCCTCCTCTTACTTTAGAAATTAGAGGTGGGGGGGCACACATTTTACCACTTTGGAATTGTCTCTCGCGCAAACTAATTAGTTTAGAAAAAAATTACATTAGGAACCCCAATATCATTTTTGAAGACCTATCCATAGATACCCCACACGTATGAATTAGATAAAAAAAATGGTTTACAGTTCTAAGTCTGAGGAACCCCCAAAATTTCTGGTTTTTTTTTTCAATTTTTGGGTGAAAATCTTAATGCGGTTTACAGAATACATTTACTTACCAAGTTTCAACAGTATATAGTTCTTATAGTTTCGGATAAAAAGTGGATGTGACATACGGACGGACAGACAGACATGACGAATCCATAAGGGTTCCGTTTTTTGTCATTTGGCTACGGAACCCTAAAAACTGTAGTGACTCGACTATCTACTTACTACAGTTTTTTTCAATGTTTGGCTACGTCGCTACGTCATAAAGTTCCAGTAGATATTAGATATTCTATGCACAGCAAAATTTTAAAATAAAAATGTAATATCTGACAAGGAAACAAAGGCAATTCTGGGAGGGATTCCCATCCTATTTGACTATGAGGTCAGCAAACATACACATGTGATGCATAACATGTAAAGATCAATGTAGAGCTAGAGAGTCACATGTACTCTACTCTGTATTCAAGAAGAGTACTATTATGAGCTCAGACTATGACTTAGTAACGTCATCATCATCATCAGCAGCCTGTATTCGTCCACTGCTGGACATAGGCCTCTCCCATGACACGCCACTGAGCACGATCCTCGGCCACTCTCATCCAGCTCTTGCCAGCTGCCTTGCGCAGATCATCGCTCCACCGAGTCTGAGGACGTCCTACGCTACGTTTACCGATCCGTGGTCTCCACTCAAGAACTCGTCTACCCCAACGGTTATCGGTTCTTCGGGTTATATGGCCGGCCCATTGCCACTTCAGCGTGCTAATGCGGTGGGCTATGTCGATAACTTTGGTTCTCTGTCGAATCACCTCGTTACGAACTCGATCTTTCAGAGAAACCCCGAGCATAGCTCTTTCCATAGCACGTTGAGCGACTTTAAATTTGTGGACCAACCCAACCGTGAGTGTCCACGTTTCGGCACCGTACGACATGACGGGTAGGACGCACTGGTTATAGACTTTCGTCTTTAGACTCTGTGGAATTGGCAATGTGAAGACCCGACGCAGTTTTCCATACGCTGCCCAGCCCAGCTGTATTCTTCTGTTGGCTTCTTTCTCGAAGTTGTTTTTACCTAACTGCATAGTTTGCCCGAGGTAAACATACTCCTTAACAACTTCGAGAATACTGCCTTGAACTGCAATGGGTTCCGGCCTTACATGTTCATTGAACATAACCTTGGTTTTATCCAGGTTCATCCGGAGACCAACGCGTTGAGAAGAATCAGCTAGGCCATTCAGCATATGCTGCAAATCTTGCAGCGTTTCCGCCACGATAACGATATCATCTGCAAATCGTAAGTGTGAGAGGTACTCGCCGTTTATATTAATGCCGCGCCCCTTCCAGTCCAGCGTCTTGAATATATCCTCCAATGCATTTGTGAACAATTTGGGGGATATAACGTCCCCTTGTCTCACACCACGATGCAAGGGAATAGGTTTAGACTGCTGGTTCTGGACTTGGACGGCCATAGTAGCGGCGTTGTAAAGACCTCTCAACACTTGGATGTATCGCCAATCGACTTGGCATCGCTGCAAAGATTCCAGAACAGACCAGGTTTCGATCGAGTCAAAGGCCTTTTCATAGTCCACAAACGCTAAGCACAGGGGCCGATTATACTCTTCTGTTTTCTGTATAATCTGCCGCACTGTATGGATGTGGTCTATGGTGCCGTATCCCGATCGAAACCCGGCCTGTTCGGGAGGCTGGAACTCGTCGAGTCTTCGCGCAAGACGGTTTGTGATGACTCTCGAAAACAGCTTATAGACGTGGCTCAAGAGTGAAATGGGTCGGTAGTTTTTCAAAAGAGTTTTATCACCCTTTTTGAAAAACAACACGACAACACTCTTACTCCACGCCTCTGGAGTTCTCCCATCAAAAAGAACAGTATTGAAAATGCTCTGGAGCTCCTTCATTACAGGTTTACCACCAGATTTCAGGAGCTCAGTCGTAATACCGTCTTCTCCAGGGGCTTTTCCGTTTTTAAGCTGTTTGAGAGCCATCGCAATTTCGTCCAGGCTGACTTCTGGCAAGTCTTCCGTAAAGTGGCGTGTTAATGTAGCTCGGAACTGCTCATTTTCGGGATCAGGTTGAGCTGCATGCGTAGCGTACAGCTGACTATAGAAGCTTTCAATTTCCGAAAGAACCCCCGGCCCGGAAGAAACGACTGCTCCACTTGTAGTGGTCAGCTTCGTCAGATGACTTCTCCCAAGAGATTGAACAAACACTTTGGATCCCCGATTTTGCTCGATCGCTCGTTCTATTGAACGAGTGTTGGAGCATCGGAGATCGTGTCGTACAAGTTTGCCAATTTTCTTGTTTAGAGCATGCCACTCTGACGAAGTGGCTGGTGGGTGTTCACGTCGTTTCTCCATGAGCTTGAGCGTTTCTTCCGAAAACTTCGACTTCCTGTCCCTACGCCGCAATTCGCAAAATCTCACACCTTCCTCCCTGAGGATTCCGACCACATTCTCGAGGGCCTGGTCAATGTCAACGCTATTTGTGGTTTCCACGGCAGCGAATCGGTTCTCCAAGTTAGATTGGAACTTTTCAGATCCCACTATAGTTTGGAGCAGGGTTGGTCGGAGCCTGGATTTCATCAAACGGACACGTTCAAGCTTGAAATCGATATTCAGAGACCCTCGCACGAGTCTGTGATCACTTCCAGTATTAAACCTATTGATCACAGAGACGTCTCTGAATATACGCTTCTTGTCCGTTATGATGAAATCGATCTCGTTTTTAGTAGTTTTTAGTAGTGTCATAGTGTCGGGGCTCTGCCACGTAACTACCATACTCCGTACTACGTACTCTCTTAGTAACGTACCATAGACCAATCGTCAGTACAACGAAAACCAATACATGCTGGCCTCTTATTCCATTGAATATCCGTACCACTGTAGACCAGATTAAAGTCATAGTGTTAACACCGACTTGCGGTCGTCTGGTATTGTTACGGAAGTGGTTTACAATAAACAGAATAGTTTTTGAGGTAGTGTAGTAAAACCTTTGTTGAAATCAAACTTAGTATTCAGGAAGGATATGTACAGGAGGTACGGGACTTAGAAAAGACGTCTATTTGATTTATTACTGAGTTTGAAGCACTTATTTGTCATCATCTGCCTAGCCTTTTCCCAAACTATCTTGGGGTCGGCTTCCAGTCTAACCGGATTCAACTGAGTACCAGTATTTTACATGAAGCGAATGCCTATCTGACCTCCACAACCCAGTAACAGGGTAATACGATACCCCTCGGTAATACTGGATGTCAGACTTTTGTCTTCTGACTACTCGTGGCGACTGTCAAAGATCTACAAATGACAGCCGGGATCAACGGCTTAACGTGCAAAGCACTTATTTGGAAGCCAGTAAAATATACTAAAATTTCTGTGCCATCTTTCCATAGATGAACTGAGTACGTGATGTCGTAATGATTTCGTTGATTTTTGTTTGCGATGATTTTGTTTAGCATGAGGTCCCGTTTCCAGTACATTTTAATCTGATCAATCCCAAACGACATGATGTTGGTACCTATATACTAGGAAATTTATGTTATAAAATATGTTTCTATACGCTAATGGAAACTAAAGACAATTCTGCAAAGCGATCTATTTTAAAAAAACCATGTTTGTTTACGCAATGGAACCAGGAGTATGTTCGTGACCCAGTCTTTAGTCTTGGCATTATATTCACAAGTATAGAAAACTCACAATAATACCGAGAATTGCTACTTCTCAGAAAGAACCACATATGTATTTATAGAGGTTTTACGTAACATCAGTTTTATTTGCGCCAAGGTCGATACGTAAATTAGGTTTGCGGTTTTTAAATCTAAACTAGGACACTCATTTTTTAATATAATTTATGGCTTCAAATGTTATAGATTAGAATAAGAATTTCAAGACGTTAAAATAGCCTTGAAAATTTGAGATATAAATACCTACATATTCCATCGCTTGAGTCCTACGCAGTAGGTCACTGCTTCCTAAATTACGTCGTTGGTACGGTCGTCCATCCGTTTAACCTATCCTAGGAACTATACCTATCCTAGGAACTATCATACGGAGTATGATAGCATAGTCTTTTTTCCCATGGGTCACTCTACGCCACCAATATGTTAGGCGCGGGTGTACGTCATAGTCGCGAAGTTCATTACCGCGATGTATGTTACCGCGAAAGTTTACTACCGCGACGTTCGTTGTTGCGAAAGTTCTTCGACACGCGGTGAAAATTAAACAATAGAGATCAACTCATTTAGTTTATAATTTGAGGATGTATTATCACTCACTTCGAAAGAAAAATATTTTACTTATTGTGGACACAGAACCTAAGTACCTAAGGTACCGCTACTTGACCGAAAACATGAAATTCGTTTTAAAAACAAGCTTCACTCATAAAGATTGTACATAGTGTTTACATACAACATTCTTTGATGTAGATCCGTCGGCTCTTCGCAGAAGTAACACCAGTCGACCATAGTTATTGACTATGTTGTGGTAAATAATATCAATATCTCACTTATAATTCTTTGTCTAGTTGTTTACCTAAGTTACACGTTCTTTGTTAACAAAGTCAAATTTGCGAAGTTTTAATATAAATAATTGAAAAACCACAAACATAAGCTAACACTAAACTGAACTCAAGTCGGATCAACCACGCCTACATAGCACCCTGTTTGTTTATAATTATAAATTTACATTTAAACGCCTACTTTTTAACCGACTTCTAAAAAAGGAGGAGGTTCTCAATTCGGATGTTTGTATTTTTTTTTTTTTTATGTTTGTTCGCGCATAACTCCGTCGCTTGCCAACCGACTTGAAAAATTATTTTTTTGTTTGAAAGCGTATACTTCCCAAATGGTCCCATAAAAATTTTATCAAAATCAGACAAGCCGTTTCTGAAAAAATCAACAAAAGTTAAATATTTCTAACTTTTCGTTTACTCTGCATTGCGCATAACTCAGTCATTTACGAACCGACTTCGAAAATTATTTTTTTATTCCAAAGCCTATGCTTTCCATTTGGTTCCATAGTCACCAAGTCGGGATCTGATGATTGAATTTTGGCAAAATCGAGGGAACTCTTCAAGTTTTATAGGAAAACGTACAGCGATTTTGGTATTTTCTACAACAAATGAAGCATTTGCGTTCAATAAGAACCATTTTACCATCAGATCTGATGATGAAGCCAAGAGACAGGCACTAGAACTCCAAAATAAGACAATGTATTTTAGCTGTGTTTGGGCTTGTTGGAATTGTAACGGTATGCACTTTCCAGGTGTACCACAGACTAACTTCTTGACTTTCCTTATTCAACCTACGTAACATGTAGGTCATCTGCTTTGACAGTCTGTTTTCAAAATGCGTTGATCATTTCTTTCCCTAATTTCTTTTAATCGTTTTCCTTTTTCTCAGTTTCAGTTCGACGCCTTTTCTCACACGAAAAGTATCTTTACTAGGCCTACCCATATTTTATTATTAGATTAAAAATATGTCACTAAAAATTAACAAATAAAATTTTTTTTTACAAAAAAAGAAACCGACTTCAGAAAACACTTAATGCACTAAAAAGTTAAAAATAATACTATAACCTACCTATATTAATAAACCTCACCTAACCGACGATTAACCTATGATAAAATTTAATAATTCTTTGGAGTCGGTGCCAAGCAATATGCGATACCTGAATGACTATATGGACATACTAAGGCCAGAAAAACAAAACATCTTACAGTTTCTAAATATTAATTCATTAATTAATTCAAATTATATTGCTTGGCACCGACTCCAAAGAATTATTAAATTTTATCATAGGTTAATCGTCGGTTAGGTGAGGTTTATTAATATAGGTAGGTTATAGTATTATTTTTAACTTTTTAGTGCATTAAGTGTTTTCTGAAGTCGGTTTCTTTTTTTGTAAAAAAAAATTTTCTTCTGTCAAAGTTGAAGTACCGGAAAACTATTAATTAAATATTGATCGAAGAATTAAAGCATCTTTAAAGTGAGATATGACATCTCCAGCATTGATTGAAGCAGGATGCAACTAAGAGTTTGACAAATATTATAGGTTGCTGGAGGTGGTACCTTATTCGAAGATCCGCCAATTGCGGCCAAAAAATTCTAGGAATACGATTTGATGCGTGTTTTCAACTTTTTTCATGGCAATATAGTTTGAATAAATCCAAAAATGGATTGGTTTGTCTCTTAGAATAGTATGGGTGTATAAGCTATTAAAGTTAGCATATTCGCCATCAGTACAACTTTGATCAGGGATTCATTTGGAAGGCGTAGGGTGATCAAAAACATATGTACATGGGGGGAGCGCCAAGTGGCTCCTGATTTAAACTATTTATTTCTGTTAAAGCCTGAACTACGATAAATCCTAAGATTTTCCAGTAAAACCAAAGATTTACCCAATTCTAGGTTAAGCTCGCCGTTGTATATTATTTATGTTTAGTTATATCTTTTAATTTGGTAACAGTAACAGTAACAGAATAGCAAGAGTGACAGAGACGTTTGCCGGTCGAGATCTATAAACCATATTATTGCTTTTGGACATGGTCAGTGCAACTGTGCCAGTGACAAAAATATTGCTTAGCCATAGTAAGTGATAAGTTACGATTATCTTTGCCTCATTTCCATGACAGTAAACGAGAAGAGGGCACGTGTGGGAACGCTGTGAAAGCATGTTACAACCCGCCCGGTCTTCAGCGCACGCGGTCTAGAATTAAGCCTTAGCATCAAAGGACAGTTTTGAAAAGGTTACGTCATAAAAGGAATTTAATGATATCGCCACAAAAGAATTTTGTTGTTTTATTGCTTTCATATGCTATATAAAACTTGGGAACGAAAATTGTAAAACAATGAATAAATTCTTGTAAAGCCTACTGATTGGTTTCACATATGGGAAAGCTGATCTCATGAACAATAGGTAGTTATGTTTTCAAATAAATAATATTATCATATTTACCTGTGTTTTTTTTCAATATTTGTCGTGTCCCATCTCTCTCATCCCATGTCCAATCTCCCATCAGCTCACTGATTCTGGGCACTTAGGTCATATAAAAGTAGTATAACGAAAAAAAATGTTTATGCTTTTTGCAGGTCTTTGAAATTTGTTACGTGTACTCAGAAGCCTTAAAAACTGACGATTAGTCTTACCAAGGGGCATCGTATTACAACCCAGGTAGGGTTGTGGAGATCAGATGTCGCTCCATGTCATCATCATCATCATTTCAGCCGAAAGACGTCCACTGCTGGACATAGGCCTCCCCCAAGTGTCGCCACATTGACATAAGGGGGGTTTTGCCATAATCGCCACGCTTGGCAGGCGGGTTGGCGATCGCAGTACGGTTGTTACAAAAGCACAGAGAACGCTGCTGCCCATTCTCTGGAAAGTCCCTTAGTCGCCTCTTACGACACCCACGGGAAGATATGGGATGGTGCTATTCTTTACGTCCGACACTATACAGGCTCTCCATATAAAATACTGATATTCTACTGCATCAGGTTATCCTGAAAGCTGACCCTAATATAACTGGGAAAAGGCAGATGATGATGTCTTAGATCATTGACCCTAAATCATTACGACAACTGTTAATCATATTTGTTCTTTTTTTTAATTTACATAATTAATTAAAAACAGTACCGTAGCTAACAGCCATAAACTTGACCGTAACATTAAACCATGACAAGACAATTGCTAAAACAAATAACACACTTTGATTGCCAAGTTAAGGATTAAATTAGCATAATTGTTTTTACTAACAAATAATCGTGACGCATTGAACAACCAAATAATACTATTTATAGCCAGTACTTAGAAGTAACGTATGATCTTGAACTACTTGTGTGTATTAGCGACTTTTCAGAATAATGATAAATATAATTTTCAGAGTTTCCTCCGTGCCTCGGAAAGCACGTTAAGCCATTGATCCCGGCTGTCATTTGTAGATCTTTGATAGTCGTTATGGGTAATCAGGGGCCCGAAAGGTCTGACAACCAGTCTTACCAAAGGATATCGTACTACCCAGTACTAACTAGGTTGTGGAAGTCAGATATATGCAGTCCCTACCGACGTTTCCCCCCGGCATAGTGCCTCCGCGCGACATTCGTGCAGGCGTGCCTTCAGACTATCGCCTCCAGATTCCATTGCGGCAATCTGGCAATGAGGCTCGCCGCCTCGCCGGAGATCGTACGGTACCCCCGGATTAGCCTTACGGCTATCACCTTATCGGGCGCGTTCAGGTAGTGGGCGGTTCGCCGCCGCAAAGAACGCGCCCACACCGGGGCCCCGTAAAGGGTTATGGACCGCACGACCCCCGCGTAAAGCCGATAGGAGGCGTTTGGACCCTCTGGTTGGGCAAGAGTCGCTTGAAAGCAGCCCGGGCCCGTTCCAGTTTGGGGGCCGAACGTCGGAAATGCTCCACAAAGTTCCACCGTTCGTCCCAACCTGAGGTTCTATTCGCATTCCATTCATTCTGACTCCTATTAGATATTAACTTTTTATAAAACTAAATGGCCTGTATTGTACCTACTATTGTGGGGCAAAGACCACACTATTCACTTTACCTCAGCTCATCGTATCTTGAATTTGAACCGGTGTAATAAAATAGTCAGCATGTTTCACTTTACCTCTACTGACTATGGCGACAAACTTTACGTACGACACTTCCGCAAATAAATCATTAGTTATACGTACCTAGAGAAGACTCTCAATCATGATAAATAGCATGTCAATTGAAAGGAAATAGCCAATTTTTTATAAGCATCTCAATAAATAATGCGTCAGCGTTCACTTATCAAAGAATACCGCGTGTATAAAACTACACTTTGTCATGGAGCTTTCAGTCATAAAACAAATGATTTAAAATTATAAAAAAATAACCATTAGAGGGTAAGTAACCATAAGTACGAAACTTGCACCTTTTAAAATTAGTGTCGTACAGAAGTGTACGATAATAAGACAAATGTCCTGTTACGTATTCATCGTGACGTAGCGTTTTCGTTAATGCAACACGCATAGGTCTACGTCTTTCGCGTCTACGAGGCTACGCGTAGCAAGTTACACGTAGTAAGCTACGCGTAGCAAGTTACACGTAGTAAGCTACGCGTAGCAAGTTACACGTAGTAAAATACGCGTAGAAAGTTACACGTAGTACACTTCGCATAGGAAGCACACGTCGCAAACTAGGCGTGTAGCAATACTTCTCACATTTACGCACCTCGCAAAGGATCAATTTGCTAGCAGTTTCGATAGAATCCCTAATAGAGTTATCTATGAGGGATTTTATCGAAACTCATGTGAAAACGGCAAGAGGGCATAGAGTCATGTCTATGTGCGAGTACAACACCTTGTTCTCATAATATTTATACCGGCCGATGGCCATAACAAAAAACAAACGTGATGGCAATTGACATGGCATCACGTGTATATTGGTTTTATTTATATAAATGAGTTTTTTTTTCTTTTTTTAACGCAATTAATTTAATTTAACTCTTAATTGTTCGTGCCTAAATAGTTGCGTTAAATGTCGTGCGGGGTGCGTGACACCCGTGTCATATAAATAAAATATGAAATACATACAAAATAACAATTATGCTCGATACTTGATCACAAAGGACACGTGTTTTTATGAAGGTTAGGTTCATAAAAACACGTTTCACGAAAGGAACTTCAGCGCGCAAAATGCAGAATTTAAAAAGTTCTAAACCTTCAAAGTTCACCACTGGCATTTCTGTTTCAAAATACTAGGAAGAAGTACAACTAAGTAGTTAGCACACAAAAAGTAGTGAACACTAAAAAAAAAAAATAGCAGCAGCTAATTTGGGCAGGCTTTATTTTGTTGAATTTATTTGTCACTGCTCTCAAAACGATGAAGGAAAACATATCGAAAATTTGAAGACATGTCACATATCGCACTGGGCCTGCAAAAATTAATTTAAATCTTCTTAGGACATGCTTATGCCGCAACGAATATACTTGTATGTGTACCTCTATATCAACCTAGAAAAATCAAAACGCTTTTAATTTTTTGCAATAAATAAAATATAAAAGTATTTAGCTAAAACATTTTGTTACTTAGGTACGTATACAAAGAAATCGGTGAAACTCAGTACCATGGTAAAAACGATTTCCTGATTCTAAAATTAAAACAGCGAAATCGTCCCTCGCCACGCTGTAGTAGATATTAAAAAAATGCTCTTAATTCTCTAACTACTTATTAGTTTTTATGCTTTTCCGTGACAATACCTGGCGTTTTTATATTAAATATTTAAAATAGAATTGTTAACAAGTAAATCTTAAATACTAATTTTTTTGAAGATTTTTCTCAAGTTTATTATTTATTGTTTTAACTCTTTTTTTTTTTCTTAAAATAAACTACCGCACAACAGTGGCAAAAATTTTACATCATAAAGAGAAAAACACCCTTAGCGAGCCGAGAGGCACTTGTTCTTCTCGTCATTGCAATATTTTTTTGTTCTGGACCATACCTGGGAACCTAGTTACAGAGATATTGAAGGTCAAAGTTCCAACATTTCACTCATTTTTTTTTTATAACGTTCACTTTTCTATAAATACCTCCTTGATCCATGTACTATTAAATGCACCCATCTGCACAATGTTTTGATTATTTGTTACATCAAAAAATCTGCAATAATTGTTGAGTACAGTTACTAAGTATTATGTATAGAATGAGCAGGGGTGAACAGCGGTGGCCCAGTGGTGGCAGCCCCGACTTACGAGTAGTAAGCCGCGGGTTCGAACCAAGGCAGGCGCATTACTTTGTGTAATTTATTTCATCACCGCTGCTCTCTAAAACGGTGAAGGAAAACATCGTGAGAAAACCGGCATGTCCTAGAACAAAAAAATCGAAGACATGTGACATCTACCAACCCGCACTGGACCCGCGTGGTGGATTACAGCCCACACCCTCTCATAGAGAGGAGGCCTGTGTCCCAGCAGTGGGAACATTATAGGCTGATGATGATGTACAGAATCCTTGGTTGACGGCTTCGTGAAGGTTGTTTTAACACATGATTTTCGTAGTGCTACCACCACAGATTACTGAATAGTTACTACGCTACCACTGATGTACGATTGGGTGTACCCTAATGATATGATCTTGAATTATGTACTTTGAACTTTATCCACAAGAAAATAGTTATTGCAAGCCTTTACCTCATCATTCTCTTCACAGCATTACCTAAGACAGTGAGATAAGTTTGATAGATTTTGTTTGTCAATAGTTCTAAACCATGGTCCATGCAGCAATAGTTCGGGGACCTATTGATAATGAAACTGGTTGGTTGGTAATGGTTCCTTAACCAAACAATCGAAATAGCTAATGTTATTATTGTTATTTTATTGTTTCTGAGATGTTTACCTATGTTATGAATATGGTCCTTTGTTGGTCAAAATAAAAAAAATATTGTTCAGGACAAAGGCTGTTTTTAATTTGGTAGTACCTAAGTTCCCGTTAGATAATTTCCCGTATCAAAAGGCGTGTGCAAAATTTGGGCTCAATCGGTTGATAGGAAGTGGATAAAAATTCAGTTTTATTATTTGACCAACACACACTAACAAACTAACTAACAAGGCAAGTTCAATAAAAGCTTTTAAAAAGCTAGTTATTTTATTATTAAAGAAAACCATACCCTTTTTCAAATGACTGAAATTTTGTCAAGGGAGGCCAGATCGCTGTACAGACTCGCTCAAATGAGCATTAAAAATATAATGATTTTATTAAACCCCTATATGATTGTAATTTGTATTTCAAAATTTATGTGTGGGTTTTTGTCATTTGTATTATAGGGGTGACATCTTCATATGGAGGACCTCAGTACAATGCTCGATGACCTCATAGAGCTTCCGAAAGAGTGGGTCTTAAAATGAACATGGACAAAACCAAGGTCATGTTGAATGCCCATGTAACACCCACTCCTATCGAGATCGGAGACTCTACTATCGAAGTTGTAGACGATTATGTCTACCTGGGACAAACGGTCCAGTTGGGTAGGTCTAACTTCGAGAAAGAGGTCAATCGTCGAATCCGACTCGGCTGGGCAGAGTTCGGGAAGCTGCGTGGTATCTTCTCGTCCAACTTACCGCAGTGTGTCAAGACGAATGTTTATGACCAGTGTGTGTTGCCAGTGATTACATACGGGACCGAAACGTGGCCGCTCACAATGGGCCTCATCAGAAGGCTCAAAGTCACCCAAAGGGCAATGGAGAGAGCTATGCTCGGAGTTTCCTTGCGTGATCAAATCAGAAATGAGGACATCCGCAAGAGAACCAAGGTTACCGACGTAGCCCGAAGAATTGCCAAACTTAAGTGGCAGTGGGCAGGGCACATTGCTCGCAGAACAGATGGCCGATGGGGCCGAAAAGTTCTGGAATGGCGACCGCGAACCGGGAGACGATGCGTTGGAAGGCCTCCCACTAGGTGGACCGATGACCTGGTGAAGGTTTCAGGGATCCGCTGGATGCGAGTCGCACGGGACCGATCAATGTGGCGCCACTGGGGGGAGGCCTATGTCCAGCAGTGAACGTCTTTCGGCTGAAATGATGATGATGATGATGATGATCTTCATATTGAAAAAGCCCCTTTAAATAAATAGATAAAAAAATACAGAAATGGAGTCACTATCGTAAATGAATTACTTACTCCGTATCAATATACAGATGTAACCAAATATAAAACAAAGAATACGGATGTCTCGCAAGCGATCCGCAAATCGCAATCCATATCAAATTGTTTCGTCGCGCTCGCTAATCGCGACGAACGATTTGCCTAACCGCTGCCAGTGCCAGTCTGCCACTGTTCAAACATTCATGTCTTGTGCCAACTTTATTATCCAACGAAGGTTCTCTACGAATTTATGTTCTTTACATTTCAATTATTCAGTACTAAATTGTTAGAAGAGACCTCAGACCGCGATTATATCTAGCATGTTTAGTTCCCATTCTAAAAGCGGAAGTGGCCATTTGTTCCGGTTTCATTACCCTTTTTGTGAGATTCAATTTAATTAGGCAGATGTTTTTTGGTGTAACTATGACCGGCATTGGCCACTATTGTTGTACCTACTCACAGATTTAAGAATATTGTGTAACAATTATAGTTTACTCCAGCTCTCTATGGTGTTTTATGCAATAGGTACGTGTATGACTTGAATTCCTCTATTTGAACTAGAACCTCATTCAAGCGCATTTTTCCTCATCAATTAGTCAAACATAATATGTAAATAAAAGTAAATACTTCATTACTGCTGACTTTGTATGACACACTTTAAGAAATTAATTTACGAATGCAGAAATAAAACCTCTTTACCATTGAGTTCGGGCATTCGCTCCGGGAAAACGGAAATGTCGTTTGTCTAGTTTTCCTGTTAGAAAAGACGCGACTGGCATTTCCATTATCAACATCTAGGAATGTTGCTTTGGTTCTCCAGGCTATTATTTTGATGACGTTACTAAACTTGAGATCTTTTACGTCATACATCAGAATTTCAGGCAGGATTTTCCCACTAGAAATTAAATGGATAGAATTTATACATACAGTATTTATACATAGCGCATTACACTTTCGTGTGGTAGGTATTCTGGTGGAATCTCTTTTTACCTTATTTTTAACGCTTTGGAAATCATGCCTTTTTTTTTTTTTTTTTTTTTTTTTTTCGGATGGGAAATCATCAAATGACTTCTTCCGCTCTGGGCGGAGCGGAAGGGAGTGTCAGACTTGACTGACTAAAACCCATCCATGTTCCTTCTTAGCCCTTTGCGTTCCAGGGGCACGGTATCTCTTTCGAACAACCCGCAGCCCTGGCAGGCATCGGCCCTCTCGGACCCCTTCCGATTTGCTGACATCTCCTTGAGGCGCGCGTGGAACACGAACGCGCCGTCGGCACGGTCTGTCGTCATAAGACGGACGGACGGTGAGCTAGCCCATTACTCACCGTCCACAGGCCCGCGCCTACGGTGGCCGGGGGCCACTGGTTGCCCCCCGACGCCCGGGGCGTCTCCCGCGGCGGCTGGGACGTGAGGTTCTCTCCCTCTCACGTTCCGCCACCTCCTTCGCTAGCATGACTGCTTCGCAGAAGGAGGCGACGGCTTCCCATTCCCTCTCGCTCCGGACCATGGATTGAACCAGGGCCGGACGCGAGAGGTCGCCGCCGCCAATCGCCGCTACGAGGACACGGCGGTGCTCAGCCCAAGCAGGGCAGAGCTCCACAGTGTGCTCCACCGTGTCCTCCGGCCGATCCTCGCAGTGGTAACACCCGGGCCTTTCCTCCCGCCCGATTCGGTGCAGGAACCTCCCGAAACAACCGTGTCCGGTGAGGACCTGCGTCAGGCGGAACGTGAGGGCGCCGTGGCGCCTCTCCAGCCACTCCTCAAAGAGGGGACTTATCGCCACTATTGTGGCGTGCCCTGCCAATCATGCCTCAATCAATGTTAATTATTCATACATTAGCACACTGCGCCGACGCGACACTACCTAATGACATTCCTACTCAATAATAATGAAGTTAAGGATCAATAAATTAAAATTCCTAGGTTTAGAAGCTGTAGGCACTAGCGACACGTGATAAAAGTGCATTTACATTTACTTATCGCTGCACGTTTTAATCTGCTAGGTAAGGGCGCGTTCCCACTATGTCGTGCCGACAGATTATCGTGTCGTTTAAAGCGTCGTGGCTTGTGTATTTAAATTGAGGTGTTCACGTATAGGACGACACGATTAACTGTCGTCCACGACTTTTTTTCCGGAGACGACAGATTGTCAAGTCAATCGGTATAATGGTAACAGCTAGAGACGACAATCGTCCAACGATAAATTAATCGTCACGACATAGTGGGAACGCGCCGTAAGCTGTTGAGGCTAAGGAAACACACGGAAGACATACATTTGCTAATCGGTTTGATTGGTTCTGTATGGTGTCGGACGTAAAGAATAGTACCATCCCATATATTCCCGTGGGTGTCGTAAGAGGCGACTAAGGGACTTTCCAGAGAATGGGCAGCAGGGTTCTCTGTGCTTTTGTAATAACCGTACTACGATCGCCAACCCGCCAGCTAAGTGTGGCGTATATGGCAAAACCCCCCTTATGTACACTGGGGGAGGCCTATCTCCAGCAGTGGACGTCTTTCGGCTGAAATGATGATGATGATGATGAATCGGTTTGCCGTACGAGTACTTACTTTTATGCTGGAAATAACAAAGTGATTTTTGGCGAGTTGTAAACTCATCATCATCATCTGCCTTTTCCCAATAACGTTGGGCTCGGCTTCCACTCTAACCGAATGCAGCTGAATACCAGAATAAACTACAGATTTTTTATGATTTTGGTGAGTTGTAAACTATAGATGGAAAAAAGTCCAGCAGTTTTGTGGAACAACATTTTGTCTGGTTTGATGATGAGCTACGATCAGCAAATAAAAAAAAAAAAACAAAACTACTACTACAGAGTACTAAAACGAGGAGAGTTACACTTAGCAGTAGGTGGAATCAGGCTTCAAATGCCGCGGAGGATCTGTATCATTAGGCTATTGGAATAAATGTCAATATCAGGCTCGATACAATGCTTATAAAAGTAAAAGTTATTTGTCTACAAGTTGGCTCCGCTTGATGGACTACGACTCTATCCAGAGAGGATTGCTTCTAGCAGTGGGAACAACTAGGCTGCAGATTTGGCAATCCTAATAGTAAAAAGACCGACTTTCTTTGGCCAAAGAATTAGCATTGCTATTCAACATGGCAATGCTGCCAGTCTTCTAGGCACGTTCCCGGATGACAGCGATGCGAAGGGGTACTTTGATGCTATTGTCATCGTTGTTTATAATTATTCGTTTTATATATTTCGGTACTTAGTTTCAGTTTTAATTTAGTTTTTTTTTTTTTGTAAAAATTTACTAACTAATATATAATTATTTAAGGTTCAGTCTTACCAAGGGATATCGTACCTATTACCCACTACTAACTGGGTTGTGGAGGGGAGATAGGCAGTCGGTCCATGTAAAATACTGGTATTCATCTGCATCCGGTTAAACTGGAAGCCAACCCCAAAATAGGTTATTGTTCCCCGTAGTATTTAGCGGATTATTTATCAAAGTAAAAGTAAGTAGATACTTATTTGAACCTCTGAGAAGATCTTACTTACCAAATGTAAATACAATACAAGTATCACTTAGCTACTTAACGCATCCGTCGTTAGTACCAACTAAGTGCTTACTATCTGGCTACCTGCGTCTTAACAGCGGAACTTTTCGCGTGGCACACTTCCAGGCGTCGTACATTTTATACGCATCTATGTGAACTGGTTCCAACACGACGACATACACCTAAACCAGCTTGTAAAGGTTTTAATTCGCAGTTCGTTTGACGTTCGGTTACGAAAATTGAATTAGGAAGTTTGGCAGATAAATTGCTACTATTATTTTGTTTATATATTTTTTTTTAATCCGGAAGTTGGATCGAACAATGTCATTCTCTTCCTGCTTAAGTATATTAAACCAAATGAAATAAGGTAAAAATAAACTGCATTTCTACCGAATAATATTTATTTATTTATTACGGTTTAATAGAACGTTACCGGTTACTTTAAGATTTTCTTTTTAGCAAGGCCGTTGATGTACTATTAGATACATCTTCTTCTTTTCTTTTCAACCGAAAGACGTCTACTACTGGACATAGGCCTATTAGGCACACCTGTGCCTAGTCCTTCGGGAATTACAGGTGTAATGATGAGATACAAGGCTGGTCCAGTTTTTCTTTTGAGCTTATTGCGAGACGTTTAGTTCCCTCTTATTGAATAGGCATGAGTGATCATTTTTGAACGTCCGACTGAAAGTCGCGAACAATTTATTGTGGCAACTGTTTATGTGTCTTATTATCACCTTATTGCCCTGAAAAATATTTTCCACCATACATGATGCATGATCATGCTTTGCTTGCCTACTTAGTATAGAGTCGTGACCAAGAAGAGACTTCGGGCATTAAAGAACTTAAATATCAGTTAAGTAAACATAAAGTACAATAGTTAGTTACAGTTCCAATTTCTTGAACTACTTAGTTCTTTTTTAAATCTGTTAATTGAGGATGCATACTTAGAAATTAGCAATAAATCTTAAATTTTATTGCTGATCGTTGTGGTGGCGCCAATAATTAAAATACATTTATATTAGTTTTTTAGTGTCAGTCCAAGTGCCTACTGTAAAGCGGAAACCTAGAAAAACACCACAAAATTACATATTTTTTTAAGTGCCTTAAATGTGGTTGATTGCGTGGAATCTTATTAGCTTCATGTAACTTTGGCTTCATAATCCAATTTAGACGGAGAAACCAGAGTAACAACGGCCACACATAATTGTAGGAATGATCAAAATAAATAAAACAAAAGGTAAGCACCAACCTCTGGTAGAAAGCGGCACAGTGGAAGGTTTCTTCAACAGAGGAGTCCATTCGGATGCAGATACGCCTTGCTTACTCAATGACACTGAATCTAATGAACATCTTTTCAACAGAACTTTAGAAAACAAAGTGTTTAACATTTTACTTTTAATTTTCTAATAAATAAAGGCACTGGCTGGAATTCAGGACGCGTTCTATTTTTAAAGGTGAAATGTCACATTGGAAATGTACACTACACTAGAGCAAGTCGCGTGGAGTACTGGCCATGCACACTTGTACAGTTACTCTATGCAATTAATAAATTTAAATTATTGTGTGTACTGATAACGTGTAAGTACCTACTTAACTGTAGAAATGGGCTATTCCCACGACAAAACAAATACGACAAATAACCAATTATTAATAAAAGACCAATAATTTTGTCATATTTGTTTATAATTATCAGAGACATAAATGATGATGGAGGAAACGATACAAATTAGACAAACGTATTTTAAAATCCTAAAAGTTATTTTTTCCGCCATATTTAAAATGCAAAAACGTCGATAATTAGTAATGTAGGTATCTAGACCAAGGCCTTAAATTGAATGCCTTAAACCGAATATTAAGTAAGGACCACTAATAAAACCCTGAATTGTGGCACATCTTCTCAAGTTCGATACAAAAATAAATATATCGCTATCTGTTATTTGACCTTCCTGTATAGAAAAAAAACACGTACATTTGTTCCAAAACTAAAAAGTGAAGAATAACCCTTAAATGTATTGCCAACTTATGTTTACTATTGTTGTTACGGAAAAATACTATTCCCTATCGCTTGTAAACAAACAATCCGGATAAACTTGACATAGATAATAGTTAGATAGCTGTGATTAACGTTATCAACAGCAAACACCTTCGGCGTAATGACTGGGACAAACTTGCACTTACTACAATAAGTTCATGAGTTCAAACAATGAACTCTGCGTTGTGGAATATTTCCGATTGGATCCGATTCTTTGAATAAAAGTGCCTTTGCCTTATTTATATTCCTCAGACTTCGACGATAACCTAGTATTTAAGCAAGTACAATTGCACATACCTTCCTACTCCAGATCAAGATAAACAAATGTATGGCATATGTAATTTATCTAATTGAATCGTTATTCGAATATAAATAAATATCAAAAAATGGCTAAAACAAGAAAAACTGCAACAATTCACTTCTTGGTTTCACTATTGCATTTGCAACAGTGGGTGCACCACAGGGACCTTTCTTAGGACCCATAAAAGTGGCGTGTTGCCTACATATTAATTAACCTACATAATTCCCTCTAGTTCTAATAAGTAAGTTCTACCTAAATTTATTCATTTTAAAAGTAAACGGATCTCTACTAAAGTAATTCAAGGGCAACTCGACCCGCAAACATAGTTTGCAAAAATCACGGTGATTCCTACTGCAAACTATTTTAAAGAATCCATTCTATAGAAAAATGGCATTGCAAATACAGACCGATTTGCAAATCAAACATGACAAGTAGGTACCTAGATCCTACAGACAATATTATATTACAGAATTCAGTTGTCAGCGGCACATGTGTGTTCATAGCTATGAACGTTTTATTTTTTATTTTCATATTTATTTCTTTATGCTATGGACAAGATAGGCAAGCAGCCATGATTGTTGACGTCATTCAATCTGCCGGTAGACCATCTTCGGTGATAGCTAAACTCTGTTGGAGCCCTAGTAAGTTACTTTAAAATCTATTGTATATTTTATCATCTTAGAAAACATGGATTTTTTCTCTTGCCTTGATTCAATACATTTGGGGTCAGCGCAGCATACCTTCTTCTTCCATCTCTATTTTTAGCCATCTCATCAGACACCTCCTTTCTTGCCATATCATCCTTCACGCAGTCCATCCATCGTTTTTTGGTATTTTTGTACTCTTATAGCCATCCACATTAAATACTCAAAACATACAAAAAAAAAATACAAAAATGGATAATATTGCAAGCAATAATTAATTCAATGTTCCAGCTAAAATAATTCGACTGAATTCTATTCTTACAAGAAAATACATCCAATACAGCGCTGGAGACGTTATCAACGGTGATAACGCTCAGTTTTATGATGAGGAACAACATATTGTGTTCTTAGCTGATCTGGACTGTCCTGATATTGATGCTTACTTTCAAAAGGTAAGATATTTTCTTTATTTCATTAGAGTGATGGTTTTACAGACTGTTGTCGTACGATGCTGAGGCCCAACTTTTAGGCGTAAGTATGTCCAACAGTCTGCAATTTTCCTAATTTATTTTGTACCCATTGAACTTTAGCTGGTCGCTTGATTGTCATTTTTTGCACTATTTAATAGTCTTAACAATATATAGGGTTTGTTTTCCCAACTACCCAGTCTTGCTATATGATTTAACAGTATTATTGTTGTTTTTCGTTTCTTTTACTCTAGGTATATATACCTAGGTTAATCGGTACCTAGGTATATATATACCTAGATATCAGCTCTTTTCATTCTTAATACTTCGTTTGTTTATATTTAAATAGAACAGCTTTAGAAACTTCTTCCGAGCACCTTTTCGATGGATACTCTTCGGAGACAACAACAACGAAGACATTGTGCCGGAGGCTGTGGCTAACATAGACGTGTTCCTCGACTCAGAAGTATTAGTACTACGGAGCGTCGACGATACCTGCGAAATGCACTTCAGTAAGTGTCTTCATTCGGAGTTAATTTAGTAGGTAGCTCGTATAACACTCTGTATATTTGAAACGTTCTTGGTCTAATTTCTACTGCTTCGTTTATCATTATGACTCCATTAGTTTCAAGGTAGTTTGATCGAGTACGTAAACTCTTAAAGCTGATTTCTTATACTTACAGATTTTCAATCTTTCCCTAGGTGAATAACATTCTTCAGTAACATCATCATGTTTACCTGGTTGATAAACAGATCACATTAATTCTTCACTTTTACGAATTTTGTTCCAGTTTACAAGATAGGTCCCAACACCACTTGGAACACCGAATACTACGGGACTTGGGATACAAAAAACAGAATCCAGAAATCTCCTAGATTTATTGAAACTACAGCTTTGAGACGTCTCGACATTGACGGATATGAAATCAGTATCTGTTATGTACTAACGAATAACAAGAGCGTCGATCATTTATCTGATAGCCTGTAAGTGTTACACCGTTAGATAGTTATGCAGACAATTCATTGAAAAAAAGTACTTAATCATATCAGATGATACCAGCAAAAAAGTTGCGGTTTATAAAACAATCAGTATGACTTATTCCAAGATTGCGAAGTAGGACAGCCCGCAGTAGTTAATGTAACAGTACACAACAACATATTGTAGGTACCTACATATACTTTTCCTTTATAATAAAGTTACATAGACAAGTCTGGGAATTTAGTTACAAAATTCTGCGCCGAAAAAACCCCAAGTTCATTAGCCAGCGAAACTGGTCGCGAGATATTTTTTAATAACTTTGTACTAACTGCAGTTGCTCAACCATTGCAGAGACGATCACATTGATACGATTACAAAAGTGAGTTTCCCCACTACCAACCATTTGCTGGATTTCCTTAATGCTAAAAGGAAATATATTTTTGCTGACACTTGGGGTTACCGGGTCAATGGCACTTGGAACGGAATGACTGGCTACCTAGTTAGGGGTGAAGTTGAGGTTGGAGGTTGGTTACCAATTAATGTTTAAGTCAATGCACCATCTAATAGTAAACGAGTTGCTACAATACTTACTCAAAAAAAAAACTAAACAATCACGTTACTAAAGAATGAGATCGTGTAAATGTCGCTGTCTGCTATCGTCTGTTTCTACGACATAAATGAAGGTCTTGTCAAATACCGTTGGTGACATAATAAGAAGATGAACAACATCACAAACTGAGCAGAAATAACATCATGCCAGTCACCAATTAACTTTGCATTGTAAGCAATTGATTGATTAGCTAATCATTGTAACGGTCTCCGAGCGATGTTTTTTTGGCAGTGGGTATTTACGGATCGCAAGAATTATGAATGACCTTCTATTTGGAGCGAGAAACAGCATTCGATTCAGAGTAAGACTCGGTTTACACAAGAAACAAGTTCGTTTTAGAGAAGGAATAAGTATGTTGTTGCTGATAAAATGCAATTGTTTCTGGTTGTCATACCGGGAATAGTCCCGGTATGACAACCAGAAACAATTGCATTTTGCCATGACTCGTTTGTTTGCAAAGTGTAATGGAGTGAAACTCACTAGCAGCTTTCTCGACTATTGCACGCCATGATTGTTATTATTTTATTTGTAACCCACAGGATCACCAATGTTCTTCACATTTGAACGTGTATCATTAGTAGACTACATTGCAAGTCCAACGCCAACGCGCTCTAAATTCGTATTTCAACAGCCAAAACTGTCGTACGAAAACAATTTGTTTTTACTCCCATTTAATACTACAGTATGGTACTGCACCATAGCATTGATATTCATTATATACCTGGTTCTCTTAATGGTTACAAGTTGGGAGTGGAAGAAGACGAGTCACATGATTGAAACGGTAAGTGCTTTGTAAATGCAGGTCCCTCATACCTATGACAGTTTCTCAGTAAGTGACAATATTCTAAGTTCTTCGAAATGACCTTCAAGAAAACTGGGTTTTTGTCTGTATTGTTTGCAACATGTATGGATAGACAACTCGTGTTCACTAGAGCATTACAAAGAAAACTGTTCTGTCTTTAAAGAAAGGACAAACATGTTTGTGTATTTTTTTGGACATATTACCAAAGTTATCGACGCAACGCTCAGAATAGACATCAAGGGCGAGCCCTGTCGGTGTTAACCAGGAGCTCAAGGTCGCCAATTTAGTGCAGAAAATAATATCTATAAGTCTACGTATAAAATATTTGCAATTAAATGTTTCAGAGGGAAAAAGACTCAGGTGTTCTTAGAGCTAATGGTGTTGATGTTATCATATTAATATTTGCCGCTGCGTGTCAACAAGGAAGTCCTTCCGAGTTGAAAGGTAAATTAAGATTAAAAGTAATTTCTTACTGCTCTACAAAAACGTGATAAAATTTAAAATTGTTTGGAATTCATGAATATTTCTTAAAGACATCCGTAATCTTGTTCTTTCTCTTCTTATTTCCAGGATCCTTGGGTCGAGTGGTTATGCTGGTCCTATTCCTAGCGTTGATGTTCCTCTACACCTCCTACTCAGCCAACATCGTTGCACTTCTCCAGTCCAGTTCATCACATATCAAGACTCTGGAAGACTTACTGCATTCAAGGATCAAGTTTGGCGTTCATGATACTGTTTTCAATAGATACTATTTTTCGGTAATTTGTGTAGCCTCTTTAACATAATCTGCCATGTTATCAATACTTGTCCCTGGCGCTATTTCTGTTGTTTTTTCAGACTGCAACTGAACCAGTTCGGAAAGCAATCTATGAGAAGAAAGTAGCTCCACCTGGAACCAATCCTCGTTTCATGTCTATGGATGAGGGTGTCATACAAATGCGGAAGGTTCATATTCAAATTATTAGTAGAAATCTCTAGCAATCATAACACCAAAAATATCTAAGTGCGGTTTTCCTTTCTAGGGTCTATTTGCATTTCATATGGAAACTGGGGTCGGATACAAGTTCGTTGGGAAATATTTCAATGAAGGGGAAAAGTGTGGCCTTAGAGAAATACAGTATCTGCAAGTGATTGATCCATGGTTAGCTGTTAGGAAGGACACGCCGTTCCGGGAAATGTTCAAAATTGGGTATACAGCTTTTAATAACGAATGACGAAAAAATTTCACGAAATTATTTTCTTGCTTAGTTCCTTTACTGAATCTTCTAATCCTTACAGAACCAAACGTATTCAAGAACACGGACTGCAATATCGAGAAAATCGTCTGATGTACGAGAAACGGCCGAAATGCTCAGGAGGAGGATCCAATTTCGTATCAGTCAGCATGGTTGACTGTTATCCAGCTGTACTCATTTTAACCTATGGAGCTACTGTAGCCTTGTTTTTACTTGCTTTAGAAATATTAGTGTACAAAAGAGAAAAACTCTTGCACTGCTTAAAACGCGACAATTACCAGTAAAAAAAATATGCACTTGTGAACTACACAAGCGGTGTATGTATTTCTGTAGACGTAATCGTACTTAATCAAGAATGATTGTTGATTTGTTGCGTTAACTGTAGGTTTAGCTTTGATTCAACTGAATCACAGCTTAACCTACTGTTAACACTGAATCATGAATAATAAGTTCTCGTAAACGGTTAAGTGGTGGGACAGCCCTTATGATTAACAAGCTACCTGCGTATTATACCCAATTAACGAGGCGCATCAACAATTACAGGCATGGAAGTAATAGGCACGTAAATTATAGTTGCACAGGCTGATTCTTAGACATTTGTTTTCTTTGTCGCTTCATTGGATATTGCGGTCTTCGTTATGAAGATTTTGACGTTATTCAAAAATATATTGTTTGTCAAATGTTGTGTTTCATTATCTAACCCAAATAATGTGATGCAAATGATTGTTGACGTCGTCAAATCTTATGATAAACCTACTGCGATTGCAGCTAAAGTATGCTGGGAATCTTGTAAGTATGAGAATTTTATTCCTAAAATTGACTAATAAACCGACCATACCTAGAACCTATTATAGTACATAAAATCATTTTCAAATACAGCAGCTGCAGAAATAAAACTGGCAAAACTGTTCGCAAACCTGGAAAAGCCAATAAGTGTTCGTTATTTGCGGGAAAACAAAACAATTCAGCAGCCTCATCCAAATAACCATCTGTTTTTAATATTTGACAAACATTGTGAAGATGCTGAGTTTTTCCTCAAACAGGTAGATATATTATTAAAATCCTCTCAGAATTTTAGTTACGTACATTAAATCTTAAATCATTTCAGAAATTTTATGATTGTCAGGCTGGCGAAAACAAAATGTTTAGCAAGTCCTACAGATGGCTAGTTCTTGGTAATCCAATACAAGACAATGGTACTGTTGCATCAGAATTTGAGGATCTAGGAATTTCCGTTGATTCTGAAGTTATAATAGCTCATGAAAAAGAAAACAACAATATCTTATTACATTCTAGTGAGTATACGAAGAATCGTAACCAGTGCTGATGGTTATGATTTCATAGAACTTGATTTTTGTAAATCGGTAATTTGTTACAGTATACAAATTGAGGGTCAACAACAAATGGAGTACAGAATACTACGGGACTTGGTCCGCAGATTACGGTCTGAATAAATCAGAAGATAGAATACACTCAAATATGCTAAGACGAAAAGATTTCAAAGGAGAACCTTTGACCACGTCTGTTGTTATTGGAGATAACAGAACCAAGACTGATTTACTTGGCCTGAGGTATTTTCTAATGTAACCTTTATATGACTGGGAAGTAACATTCTTATGTATGGACCTTATGAACATTTTATATTTCCAGCAACATCTTTGTAGATACCCTCTCGAAGAGCAGCTTTCGTTGTATCGATCCCTTGTATGACTTTTTAAATGCATCCAGGGTAGTTATCTTTGCTGATACTTGGGGCTACCCAACTAATGGTATTTGGAATGGGATGATTGGAGACATAAAAAATGGGAGAGCGGATTTGTGTGGTTAGTAAGAGATTAAAATAATATTTAAGAGACTTACTTACTTCCACCTCCTACTATCCAAATTAAATTGAGTTACACCACAGTCCTTGTATATTTCTTTTTCATTCATGCCTCAATTAATCATGATCTCACTGTTCACTTCCTTCCTAGCCACATAGAATCTTTCAACTGCTGCAACTGTTGCTTTGATTACCAACGCAATGTTGAATTTAATTTTTTCTGTGCTCACCAGGAATCGTGACCTACATAACAAAAGAACGAATGCCCATTTTGGAATACTTGACCATCCCTACGCCAATTACAGCAAAGTTTGTGTTTAGGCAGCCTCCTCTGTCGTATCAGAACAATCTGTTTATCTTACCGTTTACGACTAGAGTGTGGATGTGTCTTGGAGCGTTCGTTCTTATACTGGGCGCTATACTGTACATTAACACGATATGGGACTATAGGAAATATGAAAAATATTACAAGGTAAGGATGCAAAAAGAGAATCCTTTATCCTAATTTACTTGGAGACGGCGCAGCATGCCTGTATTTGATAATACATTTTGTTTCATACGAGTATTGATTAATATTTTAGCAACAGCTGGACCAGACATCCTTGCCACCAACTTGGAGCGACATCACAATTTTTGTTCTCAGTGCTATATCTCAGCAAGGAAGTTCTAATGAGTTAAAAGGTTGGATTAACAAGACTATTATCTAGATATATTGTGGATAAGTTTCTAAATATGGTACCTATTTGAATGACGATGTTATCTTTTTCAGGGACTCTGGGACGCCTTGTAATGTTTATCGTATTTTTGGCTTTCCTTTTCCTATACACGTCCTACTCAGCCAATATCGTTGTATTACTGCAGTCGACCTCCAATCAAATCCGAACACTTCCTGATTTGCTGAACTCGAAACTAGAACTTGGAGTTGAAGATGTGGCATACAACAGATATTATTTTTCAGTAATTTTCAATTAAACAGTTTTATATTCATCTAAGGGCGTTCACCCACGTCGAAGTGCGATAGTAGCGATTCAGAATCGCCTTTTATGATTCAGAATATACTTTTTTTTTAACTTCTTTATCAATTACTATAACCCGTTTTACAGGCCGCTTATACTTCTAAAGATCCGATCAAAAAAGCAATCTTCGAAACTAAAGTAGCACCGAGAGGTAAAACAAAATACATGAGCATTGAAGAAGGTGTTAAGACCATGCAAAAGGTTGGTAACATACAATTTGTGATCCTCTCTGCCTTACACAGTCAGATGTTTTACCCCTTATAGGAGTTACTCAATAGAAACCTTATTTCAACATAAATAAAGATCAGTGTCATGATTTTGACACTGATGCAAAATCAGAGTTGAAATAACAAAAAAAAACTGTAATGTAATAATTGCAATTTTCCTTCGCAGAGGCCTTTTGCCTTCAATATGAACATAGGCACTGGTTACAGAATCGTTTCAGCGTTCTTTCAGGAGCATGAAAAATGTGGTCTCCAAGAAATCGATTATATTCAAAACAACAAGCCTTGGCTGTGTAGCCAGAAGAACTCTCCGTTCGGAGAAATGTTTAAAGTCGGGTAGGTGGTAAAAGAGAAAATGGTGATAGTAGTTTTTTTTTCGTTGTCGACTTGTTTATATGAGGTGACTGCAGTGGAGAGGAGTAAAAGAGAAATAAAGAAGGAGACGTACTGCATCGACCCCAAATAACAGACAGGAGAATGAAATGATGACTTTTTGTTTATGACTAATTGGTTTTAGTTGTAAGTAGCGTAGGTACTAATCGACCCCATTCCCCAGACTGGATATAATTTTTCAACAACTTTTGTAACTTAAAACGTACAGCTAACCCGTAAAACCTTAAAATTACATCAACGTCCTACAAACTTAAGATACTAGTAGACACATAGGTATACTATAGGTCTACCTTCGTATCGCAATCAAAGCAAATAACTGCTCAAGGGTGGTCACCGTCGCAAATAATTAAGGCCTACACCAGGCAACCCTTTTTTATTACAGGTTTATCAGGCTCCAAGAGCACGGTTTGACTGACAGGGAAAACCGATTAATTTATGCGAAGAAACCTGTATGCTCCGTGATGGGTGGGAGCTTCGACTCCGTCAACATGGTGGATTTCTACCCAGTGTGTCTTATGCTGCTGTATGGAATGATCCTGGCTTTCGTCTTGCTTGGAGTCGAGATTTTGGCACATCGTCGGCAGAAGCAAGAAAGCAATCAAAATGAAATTTAAATAAATTCAATTGTTGCAAAAAATCTGGAAATTTTCCTCAGCTAGCTTTCGGTAATGTTTTGCTCTGAAATGTTTTATTATTTTGGTACGTTTTACCTTAAGATGATCAAAATGAAGTCTAGAAGATTGTGAATAGTGGAACACTTAGGCAGGCATCACCTTAAAACAGTATTATGAATTGGATGTTATTAGACCACACAATAGGAACACCGAGGCGATAACGATTACCACATACTCCATAAAACATTCTGAATCCCTCACATAGAAATTTTACGTCGGTAGTATTTTTTAACCAACTTTTTTCGTCGGTGTTCCTTCTACCCTGTTTATTTTACGCCGTACTAGTCTGTCACATAATAAAGCTTTTCACCACAATGTTTCTTTTCAAATAAAATAAAACACTATCTATCCTACATCTGCAAGTCTAGTCCATCTAACATTACCGAGGCAGCCAGGCAGTCTGTTGCACCTACATAACTGCTCCGTTATCGGCTGTGAAACCGGTAATTACATGGGAATCGATTACCTCGACGGCTGGATCTCTCGGCGACTTGTCTGATCTACGGCAGGTGAAATAGCAATTAAGATAAACACCGGCTGCTGGCCTGCCATCTGCGGCGCGTAACTGGGTTCCCGGTCGAGTTAACATGAATGATTTACATGTCAATTGCAGTTTGATAGGCTGTTGGTCGGTAATTTGATGATAAATTATTATTATTGGTTAAGTTTTGTTTACTTTGGTATTTGGACTAATTAAATCTGCAATCTTTTTACAACAGTTTGTAAACGGTCGCCAGGAAAGGGGTCAAAAAGATAATCCCTCACTCTAATTTCTACTATTATACCTCTGCAGAAACTAATAGTTCCTGCCTATCTACCTACATTATAAGTCCAGGTGCCTTGACAGGCTGTGATGCCCCATGGCCGTATGGAATGGATAAACTAGAACTACACAACACGTGGTTCTATTATGTTCTGTAAAAGCTTGTATTGTTTGTATTCTGTGGCTGAAGTTTAAAACATGATTAGATCTTTCTGTAAATACAATTGACTCCAGTTACAAGTAGGTAGGTAGTTACTCACTGATCTGCTGTGACGATATCGATTAGAAGTTATCAGTTTACATCAAACGAAAATATATCCTAGATCTGAGATTTAATTCGAATTAAAGACAAATAGGAACTGATAAGATACACAATTGAAAGTGTTCATTATTGTGATAATGAGTGATATCGAAAAATCACCGAAGTACGCCTGAGTCAGTCACAAAGGAATGTTTGTTTGCGCAAAATGGATTTCAAAATAGTGTTATTTGTGCTTGCTTGTGTTGTTGGAAAAGCTATTGGTGAGTTTCTACAAGTTTTTTGCCTGCCAGGGCTACGGGACTGTTCGAAAGAGATACCGTGGCCCTGGAACAAACGGGGTATGAAGGAACATGGAAGGGTTTTAGTCACTACATGTCTGATACTACTTTCCACTCCGCCCCGAGCGGGAGAGGTCATTAGAAAATATCATTAAAAAAATGGTGACCTGTTGCAATGTGACAAACCCTCTTTATTAAATACCTACATAAAATAAAAAAATAAACTACATATGAACTAGCCTATTTATTTTGTTTGATTCGATTGATTTTAACAATTTTAATAACCTAGGTAGGTAGGTTCTTTTCAAATAAAGTGTCTATTCGTGTGGAAATGTTCAAGGGTTGGCTTTTATTTTTCTCCGATCACAACTAGTGCAGAGCTTAACCTTGATGATGAAATGTGGTTAATTTTTAGGCGACGGGTTACGATGCTACACTTGTGGCTTTTCGTCAGTGGACTCGGACCGAGATTGTCTCACAATAACCAATGATACCCGAGTTGTGGACTGCCCACACACCTATTGTACCATCTTGAGACAAGAGTTCTTGGTAAGTTCCTGTAAATAATAATAGTGTTAAAGGGTTTGACTTAAAGGTACCTCACTGAAATATTTTCTTAATGCTAAGGCTGACTATCTACGACCTATTTGAGTATTGAAATACTGGCTACAGAAATCCACTGGATAATAAAAGCATATCACCGGCATACGTAGCAACGCTTTTGGGAATTTGGAAAGCCCATGTCGAGCAGTAGTCGTCTTACGGCTGATGTGATGATGATTGAGTATTTTGTACTTAGGTACGCATCGGGCCTTCAAAATTCAAGCTGCATAACTATTATAGGTACTAACTTCTGATATGAATACTAGCATTGCATACGCTTAATTACTTTTTCCAGGACCCAGTAGGCCAAGTGGCTAGTTTCACTCGTGGTTGCGAGGGCCAACCAGATTTTCTGAACCATGAAGTAACAGATTCTACCTTTAGAACGTTTTACAGAGCCTGTACAACGGAACTTTGCAATACCGGTAGGTATCAAAGTATTAATACCTGCTTAATACTAACCGTTCCTTTTGATTTTGTTGGAATCGGGTAGGTAACAAAAAATATAGAAAACTTCAGATTTCATCTACTTACCTAAATTCCAAAACAAAAGTCCAATCCAAAGGGCGTTGTAGTTTCCCTGTGTGGACCAATCAGAAATGAAGAGATCCACAAGAGAACATCTAGGTAACTACATTGCACAAAAATCTAAGGCAAAATTGAAGCCAAACGGAAGTTCACATTAGGAAGTGCACGGTAGGGCACATTGCTCGCAACAGAACGGATGGCCAAAAGGATCAGCCCCCGTATTCACAAATGCTTGGATTCGATTTCGATTCGATAAGTCGTATGTCTATCTTGTTTTGCCATTATGAAAGCGAGCGAGACAGACATACGACTTTCCGACTTAAAATCGAATCCGAGCTTTTGTGAATAGGCCTGGAGTGAACTGCGTAACGGTGAGCAAAGGGAACTTGGAAAGCTTGCTACAAACTGAACCGATGACCTTGTGAAGGCCGCGGGAATCTGTTGGATGCAGGACGCACACAACCAGTCGGCGATGTGGCGACACTGACGTTTGTGGCAATCCATGTCCAGCACTGGTCTTCTTTCAGTTGAAACAATGAAAATCTGAAAATCATAATTAGAGTTTAAATTAGTTACTTTATTTTACAGGTAATGGCATACAATCGGTTACCGGTGGCAACTTATCTCCTACACCTGAGTACAATGGACTTAATTTACTCGTACCGGGCACAGGCGATGCAGCTAGTATCAAAATAAGTCTAGTCATGTTACTTCTGAGCATTTTTGTTATAAACATTATATAAATTTTATTCTACATATACTTGCCAACTTGTCTTTCATTGTATTCAAATATATATTAAATCTGCGTAGGGTCAGATGTTCAACAGTGAGCCATATGTACACAGTTAACCAAACCTATATTTTGGAAATGCGACATAGGCGTTCCGCGCTTTCTAGCAATATAGACCCCATAACGGCTTCCTATCCATCTTACCAGTTTGCAGCGAGCTGGCATTCGCGTAGTCTGCGTGGCGAGGAATTTTGTGATTATCTGTGTAAAACGGGAGAAAAAAAAGTAAGTAAATTTCCGTTTTATATGTTTCAGTTTAATGTTACAAGTATTCTAATATGTTAGCTCTGTAGATAACCTAATCGTGCTTCTTATGACGCATTAACTGTATATTTGGTGTAAGTCATTTAAAAGTTATCTTAACTTAAAACATTAAGTGTGTGTTCCACAGTTAACCAACTTGCTTTGTTATGTTTAACAGTGAGCTATGGTTCATTGGTACTTCATGTTGGTTAACTGTGTAGGTAAATTTTATGAAATAAGTTCAAGTAATCATTTTTTTGTTTTATAACTTGAAAAGGTCATAAGAAGAAAAGGTTCGCATACGGAAGAGTCTGTGAAGGCAGCTCTAAAAGTTATTATTTTATATGATTAGCTATTAATTTCTCACCAATATAAGAATACAAATTGTATTTTATTCAGGTAATTGGTCGATAACTCATAAATAATTTCGATTATACATAACAAGTGTTGGTATATTTGTTTAATAAATACTGATTTTCTAACATAATGTGTAATTATTTCTGATTACATAACATTCTGACATTCTTTGGTTCAATGTGTACTTCATGGTTAACTGTAACAGACCCCTCCGGTTTACTGTGTACCAGGGGGTGGACACAGTGAGCCAAATATCATTTTCGAAAAAAATGATTATGGCAATGAAAAGTATCACTAAAAGTAACATTTCACGTAACATGCAAATAGGTAGTCAACAAACCTACCTCTCCTGTATTTTAGATAAAAGTTTATTTCGAAGGTAAACTTTTGAGTTATGGTGGTTAAAAATTTAGGTGGCTCACTGTTGAACACTTCACCCTACTCCTATGTTTAATATTTTCCTTTCATGCTCATATTGCCGCAGATTACGTTGTCTGGTTCGATGCGTTCATTCATGCATAAAATATTTTTTTTTTTTGGAGTGCATAACAATTTGTGCCCTACTCGAAAGACTATAGAGTGCAAAATACAAATACTTGTGTCTAGATAACAGTGTAATAAAATTGTAACCGTTGCCACGGAAACTGAGAAGCGTAAATAGTACTTACGTAGCTATATTATTAATTTCGCAGTTGATAATATACAATATTGTTGTCAATATTTTTTAGTCCTTACAAAATGTGTTTTCAATTTAATGATGAGTGTTTTGAACGTATCTCTATAACTCTGGTTTGACAGTTTCCTGAGCGCAAAATGTCAGTCTTAAAACGTAATAGGTTATGTTGTCTATATTTAGTAAAAATGTAATTAGTAACATAAATTAATGGTTTAGTTGGTTTAAAACCAAATATGACCACTTCACCTACAAAAGCGAAGCAAAAATTGTCACTGCGGAAACGTCTGTTTGTTAAGAAATCCCCAAAAGTTGGATGCGTCGTCGATACAGATTCCAACGACGAATTTGCACAGTCTTCATCTCGACCGATCTCTCCCGCTGATCCCTTCTTAGCTGCGAGTGCTCATAGTGCGGACCATAGCATAGAAGGCTCGAACCAACAAAACTCTTCAACAGACCCATTTTGTAACCACGTAAGTCATAAGGCGACCAATTCCCACAATGAACACGACAGTAATCCGAAGTGTTGCAGGACTTTCTTCAGACGGTCCCGTCCTAAAAGCCTGGTGGATAACCAAAATTCTAAAGATGAGGCACATTCTGTGACCGGTAGTCCAGAGAACAATTCCAACAGCATAAGTGACCAATCAATTTGTACCCAAACTAAATCTGAAGAAATACCCAAAGCTACAATTAAATTTCCTAAAAGTGAAGATATAAAGAAATGTTTTGAACATTCAGGATCATTTGAAGGGATCAAACAGACGAAGAATAAATTATTTGTTAAGAGATTATCAGCTGATCATTTGATATCAACTGAGTCTAAACCTCTGTATCACGCATCATCACCTGAGAGCGACCGGAGTAGCTCTTTAGATCGGAAAAGAAGGTAAGGTATATTTGTATAACAATAAAGTTTCTGTTTTACTCTGTACTTCTTCGTAATGGTGCTGGAAACTATTCTGTTTTTTTTTGTAATTGTCTACACTAGGACCAAGTCGTCTATTGCACGGTCATCTTCGCGTGCTGGGAGCACTGACAGCTTAGCTCGTAACTCGCTGCTTGCCGCACAGGTGCTGCGTCTCATACCCACTCAGGAGGCTCGAGAAAGGTTATCTGTTGTCTATGTTGTTATGTTGTATTAGGAATAGAAATTCATACGTACATATACATTTTCTTGTAGAGAAAACTCATAGAGAATACTTAAAATCTGAAATGCTTAATGTGAATAACTATTTCAGCCTGGCTTTTGGTACAAGAAGAAAAATAGCCCATTTTAAATTGAATTAAACATTTAATTTCAGGAACTATCTTTATGGGCGTCTAGCATCTCATTCCCTTCTAGGAGCTGCAGAATTAGAACATGTCTTCCCAGATAGAGAGGTGAAAATATTTGTAGGATCATGGAACATGAATGGACAGCCACCGCCAAAGTAATATTGTTATGCAAAATTTTTATTTTCCATATGAGCATAGTTCTGCCAAAAGCTACCATCCCACATCAAAGTTTCCTCCATTTTCTAAAGTAATTGTAATGATTTTTATAGAAAATGCTGCTTAATTTTAAATCTGTTCTAAGCATTTTTTATTATGCTTATGGGATTGATTTTACTTAATGATAATATACCATCACATTATAAGTGCTGGGTTAGTTTGACATAATTGAACTGAATTTCTAAGATACTCGGGTGGACTCATTTTGGCAGAAATAACTCCTTTCTACTAATTTATTTATTATTTTTGTAATTTCTCAGGGAACTGGCCGATTTTATATTTCCAAATCAAGTAACGCATGTCCCAGATATATTTGCTATTGGGACACAAGAGTCATACTCTGAGCGTACTGAATGGGAAATAACTATCCAAGAAGTATTGGGACCGTCACATCTGTTGTTGCATTCTTATTATTTAGGTTAGTAACCATTTGTCAACTCATTAGTAAACTGTGAATGATAAGAAGTATTTTTTCCGTGAAGTATCAATTATGCATGGTTATAAACAGAGCAAGTACTTCGCAAGTACTTCGCAAGTACTTCGCAAGTACTTCACTATTTAGTTGTTTACATGTTTTTTTTATGTTAGCACAAAAATGAATTTATTATTTGAGATGGAATTTTCCACTTTGTAACATTTTCTAATTTCAACATTATTTTTTGTTCTTCTATGAGAAAATTCCTTTTTTTGTCCTTATTACGGTTTTTTTTGTGTGCTTGTAATACATAAACAATCGTATTTTGTCCTTATATGGACATTTTGCCTGCTCGTAATAAATTATCAATATTGATTTCTAAAAACACAAAAACTTTGAATAAATCCCTCTCCTGTTTTTCTAGGTACAATACACTTAATGATATTTGTAAGAAGAGATCTCATTTGGTTCTGTTCTCTCCCTGAAGACGCCAGTTTATCTGTCAGACCAGGTACTGCGTTTCGTACCAAAGGCGCCGTCGCTATATCATTCGCATTATTTGGGTCTACATTCTTATTCGTGACGGCCCATTTGACGGCGCATCAGGAAAAGGTCAAAGAACGAGTGTCTGATATCAAGAGGATAATTAGGTCTATCGATTTGCCAAAGAATTTGCCTTGTAGGCATAAAAGCAAAGGTATGTTATTGATTTTTTTATCTTAATATTATGCACCAATAGACGTTTTCATTCATAAACTTAACCCTAGATGCAGATATGTTGTCATTCTGGCACATTTACAAATAGAGTTTAAAAACACTGAATAGTTAGTAAATGGAGTGTAATAGCGAATGATGCAATCTACATCTGTGGTCTTTCGCCCATGAAACTGAACAACATTGTTCTACGATTTCTTGAAATTAGAAAATAAGGTTGGTCTTTCTATAGTCCAGGAACTGATGTGATCAGCTGATTAACATATATGTATAAACTAAAAAAAATGATGAATTTCCCCTTTGAAAATTCTTTTTTAAAATTTTATATGTATATCATAGAGGTGTTCAGTTTCATAGTCTGACACACCACACGAAAAGTCTTGCTATTTTTATGTTACATCATGGTCATGATAATTTGAAATATCGTGCTCAATGGATACAGACCATCAACCAATGTCACTTGCACGCACAATAAATAACTAGACTCCAATTTTTCAGCAAATTAAAAAGGAATCTTATTAATTCTCCATGTGCTTATTTATCCATGATGGAATCTCATTCTTAGTCGGGCTATTTTAGAATATTTTTCTAGATCGTTTTTTTATCAAAATTGCTAGCTTTCTTGATTGTTAGCGAAAGACCTAGTCTAGACCAACGTATTGAATTACTAAATAAATATAAAGTGTAAATATATCAATCACTTCCCTTCCGCGAAACAAAAGTAAATATGTCTTGCACTGATATGCTATCAATTCCGTCACTGATAATTATCTTTGTTATCACATAGGTGATTGGCGCGTCATTTAGATTTTACTTAGGTATTTTAAAGTTTTTGTCGTAAGATTTTTTTTTTGACTAAATTACCAGGCGTTTAAAAAGGCAGCCATGTTTTCGCCCGAAATAGACAGCACATAGAAAGATAAGATAACGTAGGAGTTATCCCTCTGAAATAGACCAAGGTCGATATAAGTACCTACATATTAAAATACTTCCAGCTCTTTAAAACGGTTTTCACTAACAATACGCAACAGATAATGAATGCCTCAAAAAATAATGCGCTATTGGATTTTGAACTTTCGGTGCTGAGTTCAGCTGTTCAGCGTTGAAAATCAGCTCAACTCAACTTTTAGTGAAATTATTTCAACCGTAAGCACAGGAACCGCGTTTGCGACCACAAAACTCAATAATTTACGGTTATGTCATTATAAATATCGTGTTGTGTTAATTTCAGACGTCACCAACAATTTCGACTATGTGTTTTGGTGCGGTGATCTGAACTTCAGATTGGGTGAGCCCAGAGCTGCCGTGCTACGGTGGATCGAGCAAACACAAGTACGTGTGCCTTTTACATACTTATAATCACACTTGCAATCCCCGAAGGGTTAGGCAGAGATGTTGGTGTCTAATAGTACAAGCATATTTCGCCAGTTATGTTTAAGTCCTATGTAATAGGAGGCGAGCGTATGCAATCAACCGGGCAAAAATCTAGACTCCGTGGCTGCTTCTGAGAAATTCCAGATGGAAAAACCCGATAGCACTTTGCCCGACCCGGGAATCGAACCCAGGACCCCAAGCTCAGCAGTCGCACTTGTAACCACTAGACCAACGACGCAGTCACCGCGGCAGTGCTCCTTTTAATTATGAATATTATTGTAGTGGGTTGATGGATTACTGAATGTTATATTTTTCTTCGAGAATTTATAGACTCCTTGACTGCTAACTTTAACTTTTCAACGAGTCCACTAACTCCTATGGAACATTCCCTACCTACATGTTTTATGTAAACCATTGATAATTAAAAACACTCGTATGTATAACCAGGTACCTAATGGCTGTAATCGAGTATTTATTTAGAAATAAACTCAACCACACACAAAACTATTTTTATTCTAACTCCGAAGATCTGATGATGCAGACATAAACACAAGCCATAGTTCGAGTGTTGCTTTAAAAGTAACATCTAGTAGGTAGATAGTCCATTCAGTAGAGATTAAATACAGGGCGTTTATAAATAAACTGGTGAATCTTTAGACACGTAATTAGTATGGAAGTTAGGAACTGCAGGAGCTGCGATTCTCCATACAAAATGTATACACCTTTTTTCTTACTGAATAATGCCGCTAGAGCAACCATTTTTTTCGCAAAATCGAGGTAGTAGACACGTCCCTGTCATTTCCTGTCTTTCGGCAACTAATAAATAATTAATAGTACATTGTTACCCTAGGGGTGAAAGTAACTTATTTAGTCCCGAGACGGGTTGGTGCCCGAATGAAGTGAGGGCGCCAATAGTTCGAGGGACTAAATAAGTCTTTAACCCGAGGTAAACACTGTGCTTTTCATTAAGAATACAAGGAAAGTAAAAATAAAAACATGAATTAGGTAAAGAAAAAATTAGTACATATTATTTCGGATTGCCGCTTTCCCACCTATTTTGTTTTTTTTTTCTGTGGCCAGCCAGCTATTCAGCCATTATTTTTCATTTTCATCATTGAAAAAACGGTAAATATTTTGCCCAACTCTTTGTTATTTCATAGAAATTGTTGAAACTAAATTATAATACAGTTATTTGAAAAAAAAATATTCTTTAATCAATTCTTAACTTTAAGTTATTTCAATTTTACATCGTGGCTGCATAGAAAGTTGGAACATGGTTCAATAAAAAAATTAAAATAGAACTAGTTTTTTTTATAATTTGACATCTGTCAGTTGAAAGCGATTCTCCCTAAGGATGAAAAGTATTACTTTCATCCCGCTCCTCAGGCAACTTCAGACCTACTTTCAGAGTATGAGTAATGAAAAAACTATTTATATCGCCGTGATGAGTGGACTACCAAACAAATTCGAACTCGTTTTTAACATAAACGAAATTGATAAAAAAATAATATCAAAATAATTGAATTGGCCCAGTTTTCGAGGAGAAAAAGGGGGAAAATGAAACGTCGAATTTTTAATGATAATATAATCGGTCGCAGCTGCAGTTGTCCCTATCGCACTGTCCAGGGGCAGGCCACGGAAATAGTTTCTTCGAATACTTATTTTTCAAATTCCTCGCAGTCCTTGTTCCTTCTTAAAAAAATATTGCACAGGTATTGTTTTTTGGGTATCGCCAGTTAATTTAATTTGTCCTTGTATTTGTTTTCCAAAATACAAAAGAGTAAAGTGACCTCGTCTTCTGTCCATAGTTCCCGCTACCTCATCACCTGCCACACGGGTTGCTGCATGCGGATCAATTGACCGCCGTGCTAGAAGACGGCGCCGCCTTCCGGGATTTTCGAGAAGCTCCCATCACCTTCCCGCCTACTTACAAGGTAATAATTATGTTATCTTTAAAGTTGCTGTCAGAAAACACAGAGCCGAAACCGGTGGGCTTAAAAATATGATATTTAGCTCAAGACTTCCTTTTGTAAGTAAGGAAGGATTTATTAAATTTCTATTACAATAAAAGCTGTAGGAAGCTGTGAAAGTTTGTTGTCACTGGCTAGGCACAATTCCAGACTTCTGCATTCTGGAATTTCCAGAGGGTATTGCTTTTCCAATAACTCTCAATCTGACCTGGGAATCGAACACAGGATCCCAGAGTTGGAAGTAAAACTTGTGCCCCTTTGACAGCCTAGCTTCGGTACAGACTCGCATTATTGCGATACGAAAAAACGAAAATAGTTACAACAGAACAGTTTTATTTAGTACTAGCTGCTTGGGATAAATTATCGATATAAACCTTTCTCTTGAATCATTATGTCTATTAATGAAAACGCATCAAAATCCGTTGCGCAGTTTAAAAGATCTAAGCGTAGATACGGCGGGAAGCGACTTTGTTTTATACTATGTGGAGATTTCGTTTCCCTAGCTTCCCATAGGGTAAATTAAACACCTACAACAGGCCCCACATCACGGGTAACACTTTGACCTTGAGTTGTCCTAGCACAGGAGCTTCACTAGAATAAGAGGCGATCTCATAGGTCCTGGTATTGTTACCACTAACATGCGACCCACCCTATGTCAAAGAAATAAAGTTGTTTTTATTAATTTTTCCAGTACGATCCAGGCAGTCAACAGTTCGACACGTCTAGCAAGCAAAGAGCTCCAGCCTATACCGACAGAATACTGTACAAAGCGAAGTCAATGACCTCTAACTCGTCATCTGCGTTTTCGGGTGAGCTTTCGTCTTAAATATTATGGCCTGACGTCACTAATCTGAAGATAGCCATTATTTGTTCTATGTATGTTTAGACTTCTGGATAACTTCCGCTTAACTTATTGAACAGTCTCATCTAGTCGATACTAAGTAGTAAATTGGTGATTACCGGTTTAGAATACGAAAGGAACAATAGTTTCGTAAATGCTTTGGCATATTAAACACCGACGCGAAAGCGGTTCCCGCGTATTACTAGAGCTATTCCATACATTTTAACCGTGTAGGTATTGTACTTTAGAAGGTATTGTACTTTAGCAGTTCCGTACCCAAAGGGTCAAACGGGACCCTATTACTGAGACTTCGCTGTCTGTCCGTGCGTCCGTCCGTCTGTCACCAGGCTGTATTTCATAAACCGTGATAGTTGCCCAGTTGAAAATTTCTACGGATTATGTATTTCTGTTGCCGCTATAACAACAAATAAATACTAAAAACAAACTAAAATAAATATTTAAGGGGGCTCCCATACAAAAAAGTTATTTTTTTGATCGTTTTTATAAATAATGGTTCGGAACCCATCGTGCGCGAGTCCGACTCGCACTTGGCCGGTTTTTTTTTTAATAACCAATATAAACTATCTATGTGGAGGGGCTCAGAAAGAAGTGGTAAGTTGGTAACCGTTATAAGCCAATCTGTATATCTCTACAGGGAAAGACCCTGAAGGGTTATTTAATGTCAATCAGATTTAATGTGCTGTTGTGATTGGGTCGCAGAAAACAGAATGTCCAATCAAACCACTTTATTCGAAATTTGCTGAATAATTTGAACAGCCAATCAGCAGCCAGGAGTCAGTGTTTGCATCCTTATATGTGTTTAACAAAATGTAGTCAATAAAGATTTTACAGGAATTCATCACGTGTTTCTTGAGGTGTTTGGCAGAAAGGTATTGGTAGACACAATTTGTAAAAAAGTTCTTATGACATATAGTACTACGGGCCTATTTTGAATAACAGGGATATGGCCTGAACTGCTTTTGAATGTTTTAACAAATCTGATGGACTTGAAAAATGGCATTCGAACTAAGAATCAAAACGCAGCTGTAAATATAGCTATCGTTTTTCAGAAGAAATTCGGCTTTATAGAACGTCTTCTTTGCATTCTTTGTAAAAAAGAGCGGCAGTTATAACAAAAAGCAGTAGGTACATAAAAAATACATGTTCATACTTATTCTAAGTTCTCCCCCAACATTTGAAACACATCACTCTCTGATTTTCACACCTAAGTTGTTGCAGGGCTACGTCGCATCAGTTCGGTGCCGGTTACCTCGGGAGTCAAGTGCTTAGCATACAACTCGGTGCAATCTGTCTGCACCAGCGACCACAAGCCAGTGTGGGGACTGTTCTCGACCATGCTGCGACCAGGAACTGACGTGTAAGCATACCTGGGGGTTATGTTGACGTCTTAGAGCAGTATTGTTTTAATCTTATTCCAGTGTGGGAAAGAGATGGCGCTAGACGTACTCTATAGCTCCGTCTCTTTCCCACACTAGAATAAGATCGAAACAATACTGCTTTGACACGTCATGGTAAGGCCACTTGAGCGTTACGCATCATTACTGCATTCCTTAATGCTACGACAATGATGACGGTCCGATTTGGCACAAAATTTGAATTTATTAAATGCTTAATTGTTATGAGAAACGACAACGCGGCAGGCCTAGGAGATGGCGGGACCAGTTTGACTCGTTCTCTAGGGATTGGCCTACAATCGCACTAGATCGCGAAAAAGTGGAAGGAGGGAAGGGAGGCCTTTGCCCTGCAGTGGGACAATATAGGCTTATAATAATAATAAATAGTTATGCGAGTTATTTTTGGTGTGGGCAATGGTGGTAATAAATATTTCACGTATTCATCATCATCTTCCCGCGTTTTCCCTACCACTTGGGGTCGGCGCAGCACGTTTTCTTCTTCTCATTCTTCCCGGACAGAAGTCACGGTATCATTTACTGCTTTCTCTTTCATAGCATTCCTCACAAAATCCATCCCAACTATTTCACGTATTCAATTTAGTTCTAGTACAACTTGATTGTTTTGTCTTGTTTGTTTGAGTACATGAGAGGAAGTCTGAAAGTCCGGGGCCGTTGACTGAATAGTTGTGTGTTAATCGATTAGCTTGGTGTGGGGTATGTGCTGCGGAGGAATGAGGAAAACGTGAGGAAAGTTATTAGTATGAATGTGGATGTTAACCATACAAGAGTAGAGGAAGACCAAAGAAACGATGTGTGGACTGTGTGAAGGATATAGCAAGAAGATGTCTCATGTCCGATGAAATGATGAGTAATAGAGAAGTCTGAAAGAAACAGACGTGCTGCGCAGAGCCCAATAAATTGGGATAAGGGCATAAGACTGATGATGTGAAAGGCGCTGTTGGTGAAAATTTGTAAAAAATTCCTTTAGAAATTGTATTGATAAAACAAAATGACGACTTAAGTTCCAGTTAGTCAAAAAAGCCTGCGACACTGTATAAAACAGTGCCTTCTGTAACTACACTTTCTCAAATTATAATACGAGTATATTTGATGTACATAAAACATACAATAACTATTGAATAGCTTTGAATTCCTGTCAACATTTTTTCAAAACTACGAAATATTTTGTTGCAGTGTGCCCTTAGCTGCGGGCTTGTTCAATCGTGAAGTCTACCTCGAAGGTATCAAGCGTCGGAGAGCACTACTCGACCACGCGCCCGGCACCTCCGCGGTATGTAACGTTCAATAACAATCACCCAAGTAACTTCACAGTTACCGCAACTTTTTTTGTTCTCATCAAAATGTCCAAAATCAGTCTAATACAATATGTGAACAAAAAACCTGTCCGATCCGAAAGCGGCATGTAGGTATACCAATGGCATTACCAAATAAAATAAGAAACATAAAATATTCATAAAAGTAAAAATATAAATGAATTTTAAATATTTTTAAAACGTGACAACACCATATCATTTGTTTATTTATGACGTCTCTACCCGAGAAGCGACCGGAAAGTCGCCGCCCGCGCCTTTGTGTTGCCATGTAAGTTTCCTCATTTTAATATATTTTATTTTTATCGGTTCTTTTTTCATTAAAAAATCTCGATACCTTAAAATACCCTCCGGATCGGACAAAGTTTTTTAACATATTGTTTACAGTACCCAATGTATCACAAAATGTACGTAGAACGCATACTCAAGGAAAAGCGTAAATATACCAAGCTAGAGTTTATTTTCGATTGTCTTTATCTTGACCAAGTGGCCGTTTATGCCATTGTAACAAAAAGTATTGCGTTTACCAAAGAGGTTTATATTTTTGTTGTTATATTTATTGATTTACACTTTTCAAAATGTTTTATTTTTATTGTTTATTTATTTTTACGTCCTAAGTTAGCGTAAGTGGACAGAAGTGCAATGTTATAAAAGACGACTTATATGATGATTATTATTAATTTTTAAATTATGCTTAATTTAGTTTATTATTTTTGTGATGTGCTCATTCTGAAAACGTAAAAGACAAATCTAGTCAGTATAATGAACTTCAGCAGTATTCCTAACAATAATAGTTATTTATAACCAAATAACAAACTAATATAATTTTAATATTTGTATTCATTAATATTTCCACGTAGCTCTAAATTGTTTAGCATATATTCTATTATTCAGATAATTATTGTGCTTTAAACAAATTAATATTATTGGCTATAGCTTAGCAATGAAATCTATGTAAAAACTAAATATTATTTCGAAATTGTGTAGTATATTTCCAAAACCTGTTTAGAAAAGTGAGCTTTTACGATTATCATAAATGTAGGAACATATCGTGGAGTTTTTAAAACAGTACTTAATTTAAATATTTCCTGCCTTATGTCACTGTGTTATACCGTCGAATGAAATGTTAAGAACATTTCAAAGAGTTGATAAAACTATGTTAATTAGGTGCTGTGATTAGTATTCGTCTAGTCTGATGTCCATTCCAGTTACCGTTGTAGTGCTGACAATCTAGAACATGTTGTATATCTATAGTTATACAGTGTTCCGAGAGCCCACTACAAAAATAAAGGGTCTCGTCTTCAAGGAATATAATTGCACAAATGAGGCGCAATGTTACGTCCAACATTTCGTCCTTCGATTTGTAGTTTTTATCTGAGATGTAACGGGAATCATCACAAGTAATGAATCCATAATTATCATGAACATAGAAAATGGCAACTCCTACGAATGTACGTATCTTACATTCGTTTTAAAGCCGAGAATCGGATATTAAAATAATTTTAATGAATATTCGATTTTTCAGTGTTCGATAATCATTTGTTAAGTAAATTATTTGTCGTAATCGTGTAGTTAAGGTTTGTGTTTGTAAATTATGAATATTCGAAAATTGTAGGTCTCTTTGGGTGCCAGTCTAAGATACTGCCAAACCTAGTATCGTATATTTCGTATTATTACTAAATTCTTACCGACCAATAATAATATTCGTGTTTTTAAAGAAAACTAAAATAAAACGTCCTGATCTTAGATCGGTGTGACAAACAAAAAAAGGATTTAGAATGTTGTAGCAGATTTGATGTTATATATGTGGGATTTAAAAATAAAATAAACCGTTGGATGTTTAAAAGTATTGTTTCATAACTTTTCGACAGGTAGTCTGAGATAGATGATGATTAAAATTCGACTGTGTAGTAGGCCTAGTCCTAGATTTTTTACTGTCAATTGTCGGACTGCCAAGGTAAATAGAACTCTAAATTATGACCATGAGGACGCCAAGTATTATGTTGGCAACTATAATCGGCGAAACTTATCTCCATGAACTAATGATATTAACAGCACAGATCAAGTCCATTTTAAATTGATGAAAATTATTGCAACTTCTCACCCCAATCCGTAAAATTGAACTTTTTAAATGAATCATTACACTTGAGAGAATTCCATAAAATCATTCTTAGTAAATCAGTCTGTCTTCCATAACGTGTACTTATCATATTGATATATAATTTAAATCAGGATCGTTGCCTGAAGTCTAGGCGTCAATATACTTTACTATTATAGGAATTGTAACTCCTCTACAGTCACAAACAAACAATGCTAATAAATATCGCGCAAACTGTTTCAGTTCCTTCCATGAAGAGATTCAAATAACAATATTTAGATTGTGTTTGTGACTGTACGTTTCGTATTCTTATGTATCATTCATAATGTAAACTTTTTTAATCATTATTTACAATATTTTATTAATTTAATATTAGTACCAGCTTTTTGCAAATATAAACACTTATTTTAGCTTCTATGCTGTAGTGAATTAAATTTAATGTCGCACAAAGAAAAAAAACTCATTTTTCATCCGTTCCCATTTCTTCATTTAATATATTAACACAAATGTAGTTATCGTACAAGGCTGGTTAATACTTTGATGTTCGATAAATAAAAGTACAATGTTTTATAAGGATTTTATATCTACATACATAATAATATTATTTTTCTGATATACACGTTTGGTCTACACAAATGTACGTGCCATCGTGATAAAAATCTCATATCGTAGAAACTGTTGTATACGAGCGTACCTATTTGTAGTGTATGTATATCAAATGTGTATAAGAGACAAACAGAGATGGTATATTGCTAACAATTTTTATTTTGTACAAGATTTTTTTCTGTAATAGTAAATAGCTGAACAATTAGTCATAATGTTGTATTACTTTGGATAGGTCCTGAGTGGGGAGGTGACTGCGACAGAATATTTACAAGAAAGAATTCTCAATCATAGTGTTATATGCGACCTCTTAAATATAAGGTGAACAATATAGGGCCTTAATGCCTAAAAATACCAAATATATTTTTTTATTTAGAAATCTTGCTTATGATTGCTGACTGGTTAACATAGTTAAGTATACAGTATTATGCCTATTCGCTAACGCAATAGTCCGTAGATTTTTGTCGCAGTTATCTAGTCTTTAGTAATAATTGGTTATGATTTTCATTCAATGAAATAAATGTATTGTCATTATTGTGAATTATATTGCTAGTCCATATTTTATAGATATACTAAGTTATAACTTACTTAAGTCAAAAAATGTTATGCTAAATATAGTTAACTTTCCTCGCTAATTCTAGTTTAATTTACCTACCTTAAATAACACAAAATATAAACAAAGATAAGTAACTTTTAAAATGAAATGATCTGGCTTACAGCAATAAGGGCGATATTACACGGCGATTTGCGTAAAAGTTGCGCATTTACATATAAACTCTCTATTATTTCACACTATTACATAACGCATAGTAAACCAATAGAAAGATAAAAGCCAAAATGAAATTTTGAACAAAAAGGCGAACCACTTCAAATTTCAAGGACTAGCACCAAAACCGCTAAACAGATTTAACGCCCGGTGCAAACGGGCTGAAATGTAAATTCACAAAAAACTTGAATAATAAACCAGAGGGGCTATTTTATACTTTTTTTTTCAACTATATGAAGAGTACGGTGAAGCTGAAGGAAAATCATCGTGAGGTAACCGGCATGTCCTAGAACTAAAAAATCGAAGACATATGACATCTACCAAACCGCAATTTTGGATTACAGCCCGCTTCCTCTCATAGAGAGGAGGCCTGTGTCCCAGCAGTGGTAACATTATAGGCTGATGATGAAGGTTAGTGATAGGGGTAACTGGAGAAATGAGGGTGCACTATTACCTACACCTCTACCTAACCCTACGGAAATTACAGGCGTGAATTTATGATTCTATGAAAGAAAAGGTAAGTTACTCATCCCCTCTACTTAGTATTACCTCCCTGAACATTATTATAATGCCACTCAACACAGGCGGAACCCTTCACTCCATTCACTTCGACACTGCACCATCGTTCGTAAAACTTGGCTTCTCGTCCCTTTCCGATGTAGAATGTATCTTCACTGTCCACCTGCACTCGTACTGCGTAAGATTTGTCTCCTGAACGAAAAAATAAGTCGTGTAAGTAAGATTGCTTTTGCTGGTCATAAATTAGCTAGCGTAACTTTAAAAACGTGATGGATGTCATTTTTCGTTAATCATCGATTTGATCAATACTTATCAGTTAGAATATGAGCTACTAGCTTCCTTCCGCGTTGATGTTTTTTTCTCACAAAATTTCTTTATAATTATAGCCGCTGCGTTATTCTAATGTATACACTATATTACTGTGCCAGTTTACGCGAATTATTGTCAAAAGTAGTAAAGCAATTCCGAAGTCAAGTTACTTTTCGGGGATAGTTCAATACTGTGATCGGGTGGTTGAAGGAAATAAGACGAAAATAATGTGACAGGTCTTACCAGCTTCGAAACTGAACGCATAGTCTCTGGGTAAGATTTGATGTTCTCCATGTTGGTACAACTGGAAATCGCTGGACTTTACGGGTAGAACAGCTTGATCTGAATGGCGGCAGAGGTAGCCGATGGTCAGGCTGAAACAACAGGTATTGATATAGAAGGCTAGAGTAGTAGCGCGAGTTCTGCGCTAGTCGAAAGACTAGAAACATTATTTCAAAAATATGGATACTTACTGCGACAAAACTGCAGGCTGACATACTGTGCCAATGGCCATGCAGTCTCCGTTTTCCAGGAAGATAAAATGATAGACATAACGGTGGAAAGTACGCCAGTCTCGGAACGGTCCTGTAAGAAAAGTGCAAATAAGGAAAGTGCGTCGCAACAGAGGTTGAATACTTAGGGGAAGGTTGCTATGAATGGACCACTTAACTTTATGATCTCAAATCTCAAAAAGTATAAGTGTTAAAATGAAAGCAGTTTATTATTTTTATTTCGTAAGATCTTTATTTGTAATAATCAAACTCTCAAACAATTCGGGCTAACACTTTTTTATATAAACGAAGAAAACTGAATCTTGGGCTGTTGCCTTCTTTGGACCATGAGCACCTTCATTGAACCACCAAGTTGCCATCAATGGACTTCGAGAAATTTGTTCTAGAGGTCCATTCGAGGCAACTAATTATTATTATCAATTTATTTCCTAAAATAAATAAAAGCTCCTACTCTAATTCTGAAGGGAGGTCACTTTCGGAACTCAGTATTTGGACGTGTTCTTTAGCTTTCTGGTTAAATCCATCTAACCTTCGTTTCTTTCGGCACTCCATATATTCTTTTTGCTTCATTTAAACCAACTCTTTGTTTCCTTACCGATTGTTGCATTCCATGCAAAGTACCTACGACATGGCGACATTCTGGAATTTAAAATTTATATAATTATTATGACCAAAAAAAAACTATCAAAAGTTAGGTACTACGATTGGACCGGTCCAACGGTGGAACTGTCTTGAGGTCCATTGATGGCAACCAGGTACTGGTTAAGAAAAACTAAACTAAAATACACACATGGTCATGATTAGCCAAAAAGTAATAATACTCATGGAATCTCAAATAAACTGTCCGATATTTCATAACAGTGCACGCAGACAAATATGAATACAATGATACTTACGTCAAATTTTTCTGAGCGAAATTATAAGATTTTGACCGTCGCAATCACAACCACACGCGTCACTCCTCGCTATGTGCCGCAGCGTCACTGGGGTAAGAGGGGGGTGCAACTGTGTCGCCAGGGACTCGTTTCGACTAGTTTGGGTGTTGCTAGCTTGCACAGTTTTGGAAATACGTTGGTGGTCCAATGAAAGCACTAGTCCAATGATCGCAACCTTCCCCTAAGTAAAATTTAGGTAAGTGTATAATTTATTAAACAGATAAGGCTGAGGCCTCATTAGAGCGTTGCATTCCGACGTCGCAACGGATCAACGCATATGCCACACTTGCATTGCGACGACGCACGACACGTCGTAACGCAAGAAGGTGACGCACGTCTAGCTTGCCCCTCTAGCAGTTCCCCGCTTAGTAACTCGTCCGCCGACCCGTTGAAACGTCGCGTGCGAAGAAGCAACGCATAATGTAGCATGTCACTAAATAATTAAATACAAAAGTAAAACGACGCAGCGACGACGCAACACACACACGTGGTCTGATAAGATAGGTCACTACACAATTATGCGCTTATTTTAGCCCATAATATGGGCTAAAAAAGCATAATTATACCTATGTAAGGGCGGGCGTTTTTTTAACGAGCACTGGATTTTCAGCTCTGGGTTCAACGCCAGAGTTTGAAAACCAACAACTAACGAGCAAGGGATACTTTTACTGCGCGCTGTTGAATTATTACCGGTTCGCGCGCATTCGTGCGATATGCTGTAGGTTACCTTTAATCAACATACAACTTAATCAACATAAATCTAAGACTTACCGTAACTGTGATCCCTGACACATGGTATGTCGATCATGTGTTGTTTGCCGTCGATGTTGATAGTGCCCTCCAGAACACCCATTTGCTCGTAATGCGTTTGATGTAATCTGGAAATTAAGAGGAGGTACTAATCTGGTTCTAACCGCGACATCGATAATCGTAGATTTAGATTTGCTTTCTTATAGAAGCATCATGGGTTTAAACAATCTTAATGTAAAATGGGTGGAATATGTGTTTCACCATACTGTGGTGAAAGATGTGTTTCACCATACTGTGGTGGAAGATGTGTTTCACCATACTGAGGCCGAATTCGCGTTATTTCACTGGTAGGTACAAAATGAACTTTGTTCTAATAATATTTTATTACCCGAATCAATAAGCTAATAATAAATTCATTGTTATGGCAGTGAGAGGCGTATCTAAAACATAATAATATAGCCTTTATTATTAGTTGTACGCTCTTGTGGCATGTGGTTTTTTTTTCTTTCTGTTGTTTTGATTTTTGAGTAGAAGTAAGATTAGCTGGCGTTAACTACTTATATATTATAGAAGTTCTTACTTTTTGAGTAACTTGAAGTAGCCTTTCGACCACTTCTCTCTGGCCAAGTCGCTGGCCAAACTTTTGGGCGACATCTGTGTATCGTAGTTGAAATGTGAGAACACTGCGCTCCATGTCAGTTCTGCTTCCACTTGCACTTTCTTCTCCGTATTATTTTTGGGTCTGCAATAAATAGTAATAGGTACGTTATTACAAGGTGATATTAAATTAACTAGCGCAACTTCACAGATTTGATGGGTAGGTATATTATACATACAGGGTGTAACGGAAAGGGTATATACATACTTCAGGGTGTGCTAACAGACCATCAAACTGAACATGTTTCTCAATCGGACAAACATCGTAATAGCGAAAAAAATATATATGCTGCCCCGTACAAAATTTAAATACCTATTCGACCCAATGTATGGGGCAACTGATATTTTTTTCGCTATTACGATGTTTGTACCGCTGGAGAAACATGTTCAGTTTGATGGTCTGTAGCACCCCCTTGAGTATGTAAAAGTCTATAAAAGTAATTTCTAAACTGTATAACGGGCTGTAAGAAGGGGATGGCCAGATGAATGGAAAGATGATGTTTTATAACGAGTTGCCTATTGAAATAACGGCTAATAACCATGGACGCAAAAAAACATGTCTGCATTGATTAAATAAATTGGGGTAAGTGACAAGAAGATGCAAGATAAATTTTGTTTTGCAGCAGGGCAATGAAATACTTATTAATTTAAATTACATAACTTAAAATATTATTTCACAGCTTTAGGTACTTTTTGTCGAAAATCCATAAAAATTGCACAGCCCCACACCTGTGTACTTATCTATCTACTTAAGGCTGGATTAATCAATGAGTTATTATTTTCAATGAGTTTTTTACAAGATAGCCATTTCGATACTTACTTCATGTCACCTTTGTAAGTTAGTTTCCAAGTGCGCATTGGTATAAAGTTTTCAACTTGAAGACCTTTTATTCTGTACAAGCCCTCTTCGATCGTCACTTGTTCTTGGTAAGTGTCTGGTAGCTCAGGAGATAGAAGTAGATCTTCCCCTTTCACCTAAAAAAGTAATTCATGTTTACCTTCCGTATACCTAACTTAATTTGGAATATGAATTTGGATGGCTATAAGAGTAGAGGAAGACCAAAGAAACGATGGATGGACTGTGTGAAGGATGATATGGCAAAAAAGGAGGTGTCTGATATGATGACGAGTAATAAAGAAGTATGGAATAAGAAGACAAGCTGCACCGACCCCAAATAAATTGAGATAAGGTGGCCTATATACCATGACGTCTTAAAGCAGTATTGTTTTAATCTTATTCCAGAGTGGAAAAGAGATGGTGCTAGACGTCCTCTATAGCTCTGTCTCTTTACCACACTGGAATGACATTAAAACAATACTGCTTTTATATGACATGGTAGACGTCATCACATCCTACGTTGGAATCGGCTTCCAATTTGACTGCTCCACCACCCCGATACTGCATTACTTTACCCGGCATTAGATACTTATTATTATTTTAAAAAAAAAAAACATTGCTCCACACTAGGAATTTCTCCTGTATCGTGGGTGCGTTTACAAACATTTAAACTCACATACACAAACAGCCAGACCCGGAACAAATATCTGTAAGCAATACAAATAATTGTTCCGTGCGAGGATCGAACCCGTGACACCCAGCGCAGGAGTCGATCGCTCAACCACTGCGCCAACCGTGCCGTCAAATTATTGACTACTTATGTCATGTATCCAGTAGTCTGAGTAGCTATTGGGTTATTGGGTTCGATCTTCGGGTCGGGCAAAATAGTAATGGAGCTTTTTATACGTAAATTTCTTGGATGGTTTCCTGACCAATTGGCAAGAAGCACAACACCGAAAAAAATGGAGTGAGGGCTTTGCCCAAGAGTGGGACAGTAGGTACAGGCTAATAAAAAAAGGTTCTGAGTCTTGAATTGTGCGTGACTGGTCAAGGGCCTTAAAACGGAGAAATGTGGTAAAACTATAATATAGGCAATCTCTGCCTACCTCTACGGTGAAAACAGGCGTAATGTTATGTGTATTTTTCATTATCTTTGTAAGTAAATAACAAACAAACAAGTGGTTCATACCAACCTTCAAGTACAAGAAAGCATCAACAATATTCTTAGGTCTTCTGGCGATCCCGCAGATAACAACGTCGCCTTCCTTGTTGTTACCATTGAAATATACCGCATCGATAGCCTATAATAAAATTTTTATTACTGAACTTTGCTTCAGGATTTTGTAATATCAACGTAGATTAAAGCGCTTAGCATTACAGCCGCGTTGGACCGCAACGCATTTCAATACAAAAAATGTGACTGGCAGTTAAGGTTAGGAGTTTTAAGGAAGCCCGGAACAGACGACATACACTGACTGTATATTCAAATTTGAAATCATTGACTTTGCCGTTGTCGGCTAAATATCAATGCGGCCCGGCTGCAGGGCCCTTTTCCTGTCATCCATCCATCCTCTGAATTGTTTTTTTTTTTATATTTTTGAACATAAGCGATACTTAATTATTTTTTTAACGTTCATCTTTGTGCACGAGTTTAGTCACTGGACACACGCACGACAGTGCTGCAGCGGCAAACGACATCTTTGTCCTGCGTGCGGCCAGGAGCGTGCTATCACCCCGCATGCGAACCAGGCCCCTTATTCACAAACGATCGGTTTCGATTTCGATTCGGAAAGTCGTATGTCTATCTCGCTCGCTTTCGTAATGCCAAAAGAAGATAGACATACGACTTATTGAATCGAAATCGAAACCGAGCGTTTGTGAATACGGGGGCTGATCCGCGCGCGGGCGAAAATACGCATGACAGGAAAAGGGCTCGTAGTGAGCGATTGTTAATACAAAATATACGAATGCGTATGTAGGAGGATTCTTGCGTTGTGATACCGGCCATGCGGCCCTCTCTAATGTAGGTACGTAACATTAACACATAAGTAAAGGTAACTTACGTCTGCATTATCGTTTAGATAATATTTGTTTTCCAATGCCTCATCCTGCTTGAGAACGTGCTGCGTTCCGTCGTGGCTTTTGCCCGATTCGACGGTATATAAGCGATAAAGGTGATTATAAAGCTAAAGAAAAATAACATTAGAATTATTTTATGGTGTCATAGAATCGGTAAGCTAAATAGGGGAAGGTTGCGATCATTGGACTAGTGCTTTCATTGGACCACCAACGTATTTCCAAAACTGTGCAAGCTAGCAACACCCAAACTAGTCGAAACGAGTCCCTGGCGACACAGTTGCACCCCCCTCTTACCCCAGTGACGCTGCGGCACATAGCGAGGAGTGACGCGTGTGGTTGTGATTGCGACGGTCAAAATCTTATAATTTCGCTCAGAAAAATTTGACGTAAGTATCATTGTATTCATATTTGTCTGCGTGCACTGTTATGAAATATCGGACAGTTTATTTGAGATTCCATGAGTATTATTACTTTTTGGCTAATCATGACCATGTGTGTATTTTAGTTTAGTTTTTCTTAACCAGTACCTGGTTGCCATCAATGGACCTCAAGACAGTTCCACCGTTGGACCGGTCCAATCGTAGTACCTAACTTTTGATAGTTTTTTTTTGGTCATAATAATTATATAAATTTTAAATTCCAGAATGTCGCCATGTCGTAGGTACTTTGCATGGAATGCAACAATCGGTAAGGAAACAAAGAGTTGGTTTAAATGAAGCAAAAAGAATATATGGAGTGCCGAAAGAAACGAAGGTTAGATGGATTTAACCAGAAAGCTAAAGAACACGTCCAAATACTGAGTTCCGAAAGTGACCTCCCTTCAGAATTAGAGTAGGAGCTTTTATTTATTTTAGGAAATAAATTGATAATAATAATTAGTTGCCTCGAATGGACCTCTAGAACAAATTTCTCGAAGTCCATTGATGGCAACTTGGTGGTTCAATGAAGGTGCTCATGGTCCAAAGAAGGCAACAGCCCAAGATTCAGTTTTCTTCGTTTATATAAAAAAGTGTTAGCCCGAATTGTTTGAGAGTTTGATTATTACAAATAAAGATCTTACGAAATAAAAATAATAAACTGCTTTCATTTTAACACTTATACTTTTTGAGATTTGAGATCATAAAGTTAAGTGGTCCATTCATAGCAACCTTCCCCTAAATGTAGGGCTTTCGGAATGTTTGTAACTATATAGCTCCACAATTGTTGTATAGCGACGGCCAAGGGCAAACGCATTTTTTTATGTCTGTAATTTTTCGGAAAATGCACCTTGTCATATTTTTCGGTGTAAGGATCAAATTGGCATGTTCTAGAAAATTTAAAGTTTGTCGATGGAAATCGCTGCATTCGGCATTTAGAACTTCATTACTTACTAATTCAAACACAATTTACATACCTGTTTAATCCTTAAAATCGTGTACATAAAAAGAAACTTAATCCAGTAGAACTTATTCTTCTGTTGATAAACACCAAATATAGCTGGTTTGCTTGGCTTATTTAGTATCCTAAAAAATACCACCAGCCCAACAGGAATAAAAAGTGGTAATAAAAGGGAACCCAACATTTTTCCTGCTTTGCTTTAACTTCGAAATGAACCGGTCACGATTACTACAAACGACTAAATGATTAACTTCATTTAATCGAATTACCGTCTGGTTCCCTATCTTATCTAATACCGATAATTGTGTGATTCGGAAACAAATATAGGATTTTAATAAATATTACTCATCCCTTTGATAACAAGTTACCTACCTACTACAGTTGAAACTTTGACCCTGAATATTTGGCTACCAATTAGTTGATGATGTATGTTCTATTTAGAACCAGAGGAGCTCGTGGCTAAATAATAACATCCGCTCGGGTCGGGCTCACCTATTTGATTTTCGGGCGTGTTGCTTAACTTTATTTAGACTGGTCACCCATCTTGTTCTACACCTTGGGGAATGTTGCTAACTTCTGTTAGATTAGTCAAACATCTTGTTACATACCTTGGGGAGAGATGCTTAATTTTTCTTAGACAGGTCACCTAAATATCTTGTTCTATATCTTGGAGATTGTTGCTTAACTTCTGTTAGGTTAGTCACCCATCTTGTTCCATACTTTGGGGAGAGATGCTTAACTTTTCTTAGACAGGTCACCTAAATATCTTGTTCTATATCTTGGGGAGTGTTGCTTAACTTCTATTAGATTAGTCTATATCTTGTTCCATACCTTGGGGAGAGATGCTTAACTTTTCTTAGACAGGTCACCTAAATATCTTGTTCTATATCTTGGGGAGTGTTGCTTAACTTCTATTAGATTAGTCTATATCTTGTTCCATTCCTTGGGGAGAGATGCTTAACTTTTCTTAGACAGGTCACCTAAATATCTTGTTCTATATCTTGGGGAGTGTTGCTTAACTTCTATTAGATTAGTCTATATCTTGTTCCATACCTTGGGGAGAGATGCTTAACTTTTCTTAGACAGGTCACCTAAATATCTTGTTCTATATCTTGGAGATTGTTGCTTAACTTCTGTTAGGTTAGTCTATATCTTGTTTCATACCTTGGGAAGAGATGCTTAACTTTTCTTAGACAGCTCACCTAAATATCTTGTTCTATATCTTGGGGAGTGTTGCTTAACTTCTATTACATTAGTAGTCTATATCTTGTTCCATACCTTGGGGAGAGATGCTTAACTTTTCTTAGACAGGCCACCTATCTTGTTCTATACGTTTTGTGTGTGTGTGGCCCCACTTAACCCATAAACAGAACCGACTTTAGGAATCACAAAAAACTGAAGTATTTATAATTATTTATTCCAAACTTATTTTTAAATAATAAACAGCTTTAAAATAAAATACACAATTCATAGTAAATTAAAATTGCTTGCTTTCAGTTTTCTTTTGCTTTCTGTTTAGAATGTGACCATCGATATTTGAATGAAACATGGTCTTATTTTAGAAGGATTTACTATTATATTTATTTCACACAGTGAAATATACTCAAGACATTTACACACGTATCTATAGTGAGTTAAAGTAATTGTCTATGTAATTAGTTATTTAAATATTTTTATTATTTGTAATGCATTAGACAAGAATTTAAGCAAAGAACCATCGATGAAAGCACAGATAAGAATTCTAATGTTTGTCAGCTCTAAGTTCAAACAATTACTAAATGACAGGATAAAATCTTCTCATAAATAATAACTTTCGCTCAAGTAATCACTGACTTGTTAATAGATACGGATGTTAGTTGTCTTTACAAAAACTAGGAATACGTTGACAACTTGAAAAAATAAAAGTATTTAAGTATACATTATTATTATTTATTCAGCCGTTGCAAGGAGATGTTTGTGCACACATTCCTCCTTGTTGATAAGATGTGTCGTCTTGTTCACGAGTTGCATGAGTGAGTTGAGGTTGTTTGACCACTCGTTCAGGCGGTCTGACGCGTCCATATTCAAACTGGAATTATAAAATAATTATATAGCATTATATCACGCCTGTAATCCCCGAAGGGTTGGGCAGAGAGTTATGTTTCAGTCCCATGTAATAGAGGGCGAGCCTATTGTCATCAACTATGCACAAATCTAGACTCTGTGGCTGCTGACATTTCTGATGGAAAAACCCAACAACACTTTGCCCGACCGGGGAATCGAACCCAGGACCTCTTGCTCAGCAGTCACGCTTGCTGCCACTAGGCACTGACCAACGAGGCAGTTGGTAATGATATACTAGTGAGTACAAATATTACGGATTTTATGCATTTCACCAGTGGGCATTCATTGTAATTTAAACCTTATTGTCATGTTTATAAATGGCATTATGACAATTACACGTAATATACGAGCCATCTACATCTAAGTTTGCTAGAAAAATTAGATCTAGATATAGTGGTCTTGTTGAAGTGAAAGTACCTGGCGAATCACCCCAGATTCATAGTTAAAATGCTTAGATTCTCCGTTTCTATTTTATTGACAGCGACTATATAATATTATTGACTCATACTGTAAATCGTATCTATCTTCTATCCATAGAAGATAGATACGATTTACAGTGTGGGCCGACTTTTCTCAATGTTCTCACTTTTTGCGAAACTAAAGTTTTTATTGAATTATTTAAACCTTTGCAAACAATAAAACAAAAAAATACATTTCGTCTTTACCTGAAATGCACTACGCCAGCAGGACGGTCGATTTTGGCGCGAACCACGCCGCTAACGACGAGCTGACTGAGCGCCTCTTCCGTCTCGGTCTCACTCAGTCCAAGCAGTTCACTCATTCGCTTCACGGTAATGCGAGTGTAGTACATCGACATTATACGGATATTCTGTAATAGAAGGTAAACCATTTAAATGTGTTCTTCTAATTTAACCGATAGATGTGTTGTTGAGGATTTTGATACGCAACATCCCAGCTAAAACACTTTTTAGTAAAGTGTGGATTTTTTGTTCGTTCAACAACATATTCGATGATGACTTGATTTTAATTTTGATGAGTACGAAATTTAATAATGGGAAAGCCCGTTAAAAGCTAATTGTAGATGGCACCACTATAGGTTAGGATAGGTTCTCAATCTGACTAATGAGGTCGAGCTATTATGAAATATAAAATGACATTACCAGATTTTCAACCAATGACGATGCTTGGAACCAGCTATGGTAGCGCCATTAGTTCTACAGTTTCCATCCCCATTACCAACGTTTACTAGTGTAAGCTAGGTAGTCACAAAAGTGGTTTCTTTTTTAAACGTATTTTTCTAACTTTTTTTATGCGAATGTATCCGATCACAAATATGTTAAAAATAAGATTTCAACTACGAGAAGATAGATAGTGTTTTTCTGGGCCCAGCTCAGTTCTATGCAATTATTGGACGAATGTATAGATGCTAGCACAGGTTAGCAACAATAGTCACATTAGAAAACTCCATAAAATGTTGAGGTCTATGAATGAATTCAAGTTGATGAATGACACAACTTGGCCCAGTTGCTGTGTCGTGGTTGCTGCAACTATTTAACAATTGTCTGGAATCAGCTGCAGTTCCCCGTCGCTGGAGAAAATCGAAGGTCATAGCAATACCTAAGCCAGGTAAAGCAGCAGATGACCCCAAAAACTTTCGTCCAATCTCTCTACTGTGTCACACACAAACTTTTCGAGAGACTGTTGCTGAACCGTCTTACGAGCGTTATTGACCCGAAACTGATCCCAGTGCAAGCTGGTTTCAGGCCTGTGAAGTCTTGCAGCAACCAGACCCTTAAACTCGTTCAACACCTTGAAGATGGTTTCGAGGCAGGAATGGTCATAGGCGCTGCGTTCGTGGATGTTTCAGCTGCTTACGATACGGTCAACCTCAAACGGCTGTTGTGGAAGGTGGAGACTTTGATCAACGATCAGAAGTTTATTCGCATACTCCGGGAGCTTCTCCATAACCGCCGTTTCCAGGTCCACCTCCTTTCGGATTAAGAGTCGCTGGAGAGCACAAAAGAACGGCATGCCCCAAGGTAGTGTCTTGGCACCGCTTCTATTTAATATATACAGGGTGTAACGGAAAGGGTATATACATACTTAAGGGTGTGCTACAAACCATCAAACTGAACATGTTTCTCCATCGGACAAACATTGTGATAGCGAAAAAAATTTCAGCTGCCCCATACATTCGGTCGAACAGGTATTGAAATTTTGTATGGGGCAGCTGATATTTTTTTCGATATTACGGTGTTTGTACGATGGAGAAACATGTTCAGTCTGTAGCACACCCGTAAGTATGTATATACCCTTTTCGTTACACCCTGTATACTAACGACCAACCTTCAACCCCGAACACGTCCCGTTTCCTCTATGCAGACGACCTTGCCGTCACCTCCCAAGCCACCACCTTTGAAGAGGTCGAGGTCCACTTGTCAGATGCTCTCGGTGAATTATCCACATTCTACGTCGCTAAATCACTCAAACCCAATCCGAGCAAATCACAGTCTTGCATTATCCACCTTCGAAACAGAGAGGCTGGGCGCAGGCTTAACATCGTCTGGGGTGGAGTGCCTATCGAGCACAGCAACTTTCCAAAGTATCTTGGGGTTACTCTGGACAGATCATTGACATTCAGCAAAAACTGCAATACCATCAAGCAGAAGGTGCACACTCGCAACAGTCTCTTACGGTGACTAATTTCTTCGAGGTGGGGTGCTTTGCCTCATGTCTTGCGGACTACTGCGCTGGCGCTATCTTTCTTAGCTGGCGAATTTGCATGCCCCGTATGGAGCCGTTCAGCGCATGCAAAGTTAGTGGATACAGCTCTGAATGCAACGTGCCGGATCATCACTGGTTGCCTTAAACCGACACCGGTACAGATGCTGTACCCACTGGCAGGGATAGCGCCACCAGAAATACGCCGAACAGTGGCAAGCTGTAATGAAAGAGCCAAAATGGCTTCAGACACACGACACCCTATGCACCTAAATACCCTCGTGTCGCAAAGGTTGAAAAGCCGAAACAGTTTTTTGAAGTGTGTCACCCCACTCACTGGCGAGCGGTCTACGGAGAGACTAACGCTGTGGCGATGTAGTGCTTCCTTACCTAACCCATTCGTTCCACCTGCTGAATGTCTTTCACCTGGACATGAGTTGCCATGGCTGACTTGGAAGTCTTTAAATAGACTTCGGACCCAGGTTGGTTGCAGCAAGGAAAACCTGCTCAGGTGGAGATTTATTAATGACTCTGCCCTGGAGTGTAAATGTGGTGCCGTTCCACAAACGATGCGACACTTAATATCGTGTCCTGCGTGTCCTGCTGTTTGCTCGTTACAGACACTGATGGACGCTACTGAGGGCGCCAAACTAGTGGCTCAGTTTTGTGCCGACACAATTTAGATTGCCATCGACACGCTAAGAAGAAGAATGACACATAGTTACTTACATGTTCAACAACCCTGTTCTTGAGGTCATTCCAACGCTCCTGACCTTTCTCATCAGATGACTCGAAGTAGCCTGTACCTCGGAGAATCTTCTCATAATTTTTGCACATACAGTTCCATCTGATGATCTCTGGGGTCATGAACAGATCTAGCAACTGTCTGAAAATGGGAGAATCAGTTGTGATTGTAACTTAATTATTGAAGGTTTACTCAAGTAAAAAAGTTGTAGTAAAGTTAAATGCATCAAAGAAAACTTTACTGAGTATGTATCGACTGCAAAGTGTTAGGCTCGGACTCCACCAAAACGGAGACGAGCGAAGCGCTGCGGAAACGCACAACATTCTACCAATCACAGGAATGACGAGAGCACGATCTGGATTTCAACGAATGTGATTGCTTGAATCCGCACGTCTCGCCTCGTCTTTGTTAGAGTGCCCGGGCATTAAGCTATAATTTCAATTATAATTTCAGAAATGTAAAAAAACCGCGGTAGCGCAATGACAGACACCAGCCACGCAATTGATTTATAAGTTACTATGAAAAGGTTTCCATAGGTGGCGGCGACTTGGCCCCGTTATCGTTTTTCTGAAGATACGATTTGCCGGTTTCTTTCTTCGGAATTGTGCCTTTACTCTTACTATACCCAACTTACTGTGGAATTTTCTAAGAATAGGCGACAGCAATGCCTTCATATGTTTAAATCAGATTAATCTAAGGAGGTGGAGGGGCAGGGTTTTCATGGTTTTATAATGAAATTGTTTTTTTTTTCCTGTAGGGACACAATTCCATTTCTAAATTCAATATACAGACAGCTAAGGGACAGGCGACCGATCTTTAAAAAAAATAAAAGAAGGACATACTTGTAGTCCTGCAGTTTTTCCAGTTCCTTATCCTCATAGACTCTGTGCGTTAGATCAGCCTGTTCATTATCATAAGGAGCGAGGATCAGGAACACCACACTACCAATTAGTGCCTCAGAGCCAGCAGACTGGCCCAAAGCCCGGAAGTGACGACACACTGACAAGTATGCACCGTTGTGTTGGTCAACCGCTATCATGAGCCGGTAGAACTTCTCTTTCAATACCTGTAAGCAGTTCCAATATTAATGGACGAGGATCAGATGTGAAGCAGTTTTGTAACTATCAACAGTTTTGACAAATCAATGAAACGCTTTTTTAAGTTATTTTTGCTGTTTGGTGTGTCCAGAATAAAGCAGATTTTGATGTGATGAGACTGACTGTTTTAATTCATTTCTGACAACCAATCACATCAAAGCAAGACAGCAGATTTACTGTTCAACCAGTACTGTACAAAAAGACACTAACATTTTATTGAAGTGACACTTCATATGCGACTTCCAAAAAGTTTAACGCTATTTTCTAAAACTCCCTAATAGATGGCAGTATTAGGTACACGATTAGTAACTACGTATTCTACTAGGTACGCACGATGGCATGCAAATTATATTTTGTTGATGGGTGATCAAGGTTAAGCAACGGTAGCCGAGGTCAGTATGCGGATGGGTGATCAAGGTTAAGCGACGGTTGCCCAGGTCAGTATGTGGATGGGTGATCCAGGTTAAGCAACGGTAACCGAGGTCAGTCTGTGGATGGGTGATCAAGGATAAGCAACGGTAGCCGAGGTCAGTATGTGGATGTGTGATCAAGGTTAAACGACGGTTGCCCAGGTCAGTATGTGGATGGGTGATCAAGGTTAAGCGACCGTTGCCCAGGTCAGTATATGGATGGGTGATCAAGGTTAAGCGACCGTTGCCCAGGTCAGTATATGGATGGGTGATCAAGGTTAAGCAATGGTAGCCGAGGTAAGATGTGGATGGGTGATCAGGGTTAAGAAACGGTAGCAGAGGTCAGTATGTGGATGGGTGATAAAGGTTAAGCAACGGTAGCCGAGGTCAGTATGTGGATGGGTGATCAAGGTTAAGCGACGGTTGCCCAGGTCAGTATGTGGATGGGTGATCAAGGTTAAGTGACGGTAGCCGAGGTCAGTATGTGGATGGGTGATCAAGGTTGGTTATGGGTATATTAGGGGTATGAAAGCACTCATTTCCACATTACGAAGTTTCACTTCTTCCGCGCGGAGGGACTCCACGCACAATTTTTTTTTTTTTTTTATGTTACTAACCAGAGTGTCCTCATCTTCAAAGAATCTAGTGTTGATCTTCTTAGAGATGATTTGTGTGCGGACATAGTCCTTGATATTAAGGCACAGCCTCATTTGCTCCAGGATGAGCTCAACCTTCTCCCGTTTATCCATTGAACCGTATGTCTCAACTTGGAGCTCCTGAATGATCTTAGCTGCTTCATTGGCATCTCCTTCTTCCTCCCTCATCTTCGCCAAGATATGAGTAAGTCTGGCTCTTTCCACTTCAACATAGATTTTGCCCTCGGTTATTGATCTTAATGTTTCAATTAGTTTTATTTTTGTTTCTTTGTCGGGTGTTTTGTCTACATAAGTGCAACATTCTTGTACCATTTTCACTACAGCTTGTTTGAGTTGGGACCTAAAGATTACAATAGATATTAGTTTGAAACATGACTTGCATAAAAGAAATTATTATGCCTTTTTTTATTAATAATTAATAAAAAAAGGCATAATAATTTCTTTTCTGTTTGTCTCTTTGTGAGTAAAATATGTACAGAATTGGTATAATTTGTAACCAATCTGATACACAGCCAGAAACGATAAAATGTTTTGATAGAAGACTTGATTTTAAGTATGCCAATTAAAGTGATCTTAAAACCGAGGTTATTTTTTCTGGGTTAGCTCTTGTTTAGTATATAAACATAACATGTCTGCCTGTTTTATCAAAAAAATATTATAAAAAGAAAAAGTTCTTGTTATATATGTATGCGTGCTGCGCCACGCAATAAGTACTCAGACGAATATACGTCAGTGCGTTACTAGCAGCCTTGTGTTTCACTCGTTCCCGTGTCCACCTATCTAACATTGGCGACGAGTACCCACTCAAGTAAAAATATAAAAATGTCGTTAACGTTCGGCATTATTTCAACTTTTGACCACACTCAGCAAACTTGGAGGACATTCAAGGGCAGGATCACGCAATGGTTTATTGCCAATGAGATAAATACGGCGAAAGATCCAGAGGGAGTGAAACGGCGGGCAATATTGTTGAGCGCACTCACAGAAGGTACATACAGGCTTGCCGCCGACCTCGCGCAGCCGAAGACTTTGGAAGCAGTGCCATACGAAGACATAGTACAGTTATTGGATACACATTTTACGCCAAAACAAGTTGGGTTCGGAGAACGACACAACTTTTATGCAGCAGCACAATGGCCGACCGAAACGGCGTCACAATGGGCGGCAAGATTGCGCGGGCTTACGGCGCAATGTAAGTTCAATAACGTCGAAGAGGCGCTGCGCGACCGTTTTATTATGGGGATGCAGCCGGGAGTCGAGAAAGAGAAACTGTATGTGCAGGATTTAGCCGGGCTAACCTTGGCCAAGGCTGTGGAACTAGTGGAGAATCTGCGGAGCGCCCGCGCCGCTGCTACCGCAAGCGCGGTCGCGACCACGAGCGCCGCCGGTGCCGCCACCGAACAAGAATTATACAAAATCGAAAGAAAAAAAGTGAAGTGTTCTGTGTGCGGGTACTCTAATCACGAAACTCGGGAGTGTCGTTTCGCTAATTACACTTGTAAAAAATGTAACGTGAAAGGCCATTTACGGCGAATGTGTAAATCGGTAAAATACGTGCAAAAAGACGAGGTAAGCGAGGGCGATGATGACGACGGTGAGTTTTTTATTACAAATTATAACATTCGATCAAGGAACGGTGAGCCTTTAGTTGAAACGGTGTCTTTAAACGGTAAAAGTTTGCGATTCGAAATTGATAGCGGATCAGCGGTGTCAGTAATATCAGAAAAAATGTATAGGTTACATTTCAATAGCGTGCCACTATCAAAAACTAATAAACGGTTGATAGGTTATGCAGGAGAGGTATTAAAATGCGCGGGATGCGTACGGTTGCCTCTAGCGTGGAGGAGCCGCACGCATATGATACAGCTATACGTAGTATATAATGGCGGGCCACCACTTCTAGGCCGCGATTTTATAGCAACATTTAAGTTACAATTGTCACCAATATATAATTTCCATGTTCAGCCCACTGACGATATAGATTCCTTGGATAAACTATATCCAGAAATTTTTTCAGGGAAATTAGGCCGTTTTAAAAAATATGAAGTAAAACTTATACTAAAAGACAATGCTAAGCCGATATTTATGAAGGCGAGAGCCGTGCCGTTCGCACTTAAAGATAAAATAGACAAAGAAATCGATCGACTGGTCGACCTAGGTGTTTTAAGACCAGTCGACCATTCCGAGTATGCGTCTCCAATTGTACCTGTTCTGAAACGCGACGGGTCAGTACGTCTATGCGTAGATTATTCAGTCACTATTAATAAACAGTTAGTGGTTGACAAGTACCCGCTGCCCACGATAAATGAGTTATTTGCGAAACTTCATGGTGGGCAGCACTTCACGAAACTGGATTTATCTATGGCATACAATCAATTAGTTTTGAATGAGGCGTCGCAAAAGTATACATGCATTAATACACATCGCGGCTTATTTGCGTATACAAGACTAGTATTCGGTCTCGCCCCCGCGCCAGCTATATTCCAGCGAGTCATGGAGGGGCTGCTGGCGGGCATCAGCGGCGTGCTCTGCCTGTTGGATGACGTGTTAATAACGGCGGGTACTAGGTCCGAACACATGGCTAGGCTGCATCAGGTATTACAGCGTATACAAGATGCAGGGCTCATATTAAGGAAAGATAAATGTGAATACTTTAAAGAAGAAGTAAGCTATCTAGGGTACGTAATTAATAAGGACGGATTGAAAAAATCCCCAGAAAAAATTAAAGCCATCGCGCATGCGCCGATTCCAACTAACGTAACGCAGTTACAATCATTTTTAGGTCTAATCAACTACTATAGATGTTTTGTGGCAGACGCATCGACTGTTCTATCACCATTATATGAATTATTAAAAAAGGGATCGAAATGGCACTGGTCAACAAATGAAAACGAAGCATTTCTGGAAATAAAAAGAAGATTAACATCAGATCAAATTCTAACTCATTTTAATCCGGACAAAAAAATCATATTAACAGTAGATGCTTCTCCTAGCGGGCTCGGGGCGATATTATCTCAAATAGACAGCGATCAGCTTGAGAAACCGGTTGCTTATGCATCGCGGACACTAACGAGCGCGGAAAAAAAATACTCACAAATACAAAAAGAGGCAACGGCGATAATATTTGGTGTCCGCCGTTTCCACCAGTATTTGTATGGAAGGTCCACACCGTTTATATTGCGTTCGGACCACAAACCATTGCTGTCTATTTTTGGACCAAACAAAGGAGTGCCAGAAATTTCGGCGAACCGATTACAAAGGTATGCTTTGTTTCTAAGTGCTTATAATTATGTCATAGAATATGTAAAAAGTAAAGATAACTGTGCAGACTATTTATCACGGGCTAGCGAGCCACATCCGTGCGCGAGCACGAGCGGACGCCAGGCGGTCGACGGCGACGAGCCACCGAGTGATCGCGCTGCTTATATAAATTTTGTTACACACGGTGCATTACCAATAACAGTGCAAGATTTAAGGAACGAGACGTCAAAAGATGCAATACTGAAGAGAGTTATTAATTACGTTTTAACTGGTTGGCCTAAGAAAATTGACAATGATCTTATGAAACCATTTTTCTTATGCAAAAATCAGTTAGCATATGAAAATGGATGTTTAATGAGGGGCCATAAGGCAGTAATACCGGAATCATTGCGTCAACGTGTTCTCGGTGAGCTACACACGTCACATTTGGGCATAGTGAAAACCAAAGCAGAAGCCCGCTCCCGGTTGTGGTTCCCGGGAATTGACGAACAATTAGAAAAAATGATAAGTACATGTGAAACGTGTATACAGTTGCGACCCTCGCCGCCGCGGGCATCATTGTCGCCCTGGCCATATCCCAAACATCCATTTCACAGAATTCACCTCGATTTTCTAGGCCCATTAAATGGGCGCATGTTTTTAGTTATTGTGGACGCATACTCGAAATGGATTGAAGCGTACGAAATGAAATCTTGCACGACGGCGGCGCTTACCGAAAAATTGTACGAGTTTATGTCAAGGTACGGATTACCAAAAGTATTAGTGACTGATAATGGCACGGCTTTTTGTTCACAAGATTTTAAACACGTTTGTGCTTTGAATGGCATTACCCATGTGACGTCACCGCCATATCACCCAGCTAGCAATGGCCAAGCTGAAATAATAGTAAAGGTCGTAAAAAAGGGTATAAAGTCGAGTATTATAAATTCAAAAAATATAACGGATAGTAAACTAAACCTACAAAAATATTTGTTCGACTACCGCAACTCCGTACATTCAACAACAAACACGTCACCGGCTCAATTAGTATTTGGGCGAAAACTAAGATCCCGATTAGATATAATGCACCCCTCAACCACATCGCACTCGTCTACCTCGTTGGCTAACTCTGTCAGTGACAAACAGTGTTCGCAAGTTAAAGCACGCGGAGGAAAAGATGTAATGTTTCTACCCGGGCAGAATGTATTGTATAAACGATACAGCAATAAAGATAAATACACTTGGTGTAAAGGAATAATAATAAAAAACATAGGTAAACGTTTGTATCTCATTGAAGACAGTGTAACATCAGTGGAAATAAAAAAACATAAAAATCAAATTATTCAATGTAAACATAAAAAAGACAATACACAACTGTGGGATGTTACGCCATTAATGACAGCTCTTGAGGGAAATGTAACCTTACGAGACAAAACATCATCCCCCCCACCGACGCTCTCTATTAATGAGACTGGATCTGCAACGCCGCGGGAGGAGATGATGGAGTCGCCGCCATCCTGGGTGACGACTAGCAGAGGAGTTCGACGCCCCGCTTCTTCAGACGATAATGACGAGTTCTACGAAACCTCTGATGGGGATGACCCTACTATCATCAGTCAAAGCGAAACCTTAGAATCATCCCACAGTTGAAGTTTAATTGTTGGTTGTGACTCCTAACTAAAAGGGGAGGAATTGTTATATATGTATGCGTGCTGCGCCACGCAATAAGTACTCAGACGAATATACGTCAGTGCGTTACTAGCAGCCTTGTGTTTCACTCGTTCCCGTGTCCACCTATCTAACAGTTCTTATGAATTGTTTTTCCATATTTACCTTCTTTTCGACAGAAGAATTATTTGGTCATTGAGTGCAGACCAATTTTTTGCTTCATAGCAAATCTGCACAATAGCAACTAAGATCCTAGCAGTGGAAGCCATGTCAGCCCCCTAAAACAAAAAAAAAATAGTTTAATTACAATACAAATCATCATCATCTGCCTAGCCTTTTCCCAAACTATCTTGGGGTTGGCTTCCAGTCTAACCGGATGCAGCTGACTACCAGTATTTTACATGAAGTGACTGTCTATCTGACCTCCACAACCCAGTAGCCGGGTCATACAATACCCCTTAAATAGACTGGATGTCAGAATTTTGGCTTCTGACTACTCGTAACAACTGTCAAAGATCTACAAATGACAGCCAGGACCACCGGCTTAACATGCTTTCTGAGGCACGGAGGCCAACGGTTGATATTTATTAGGATACAAATATCAACATGATATCTGGAATCTAAAATAGGACACTGAATTTGACATTTCAGTTTTAAATTGTTGTTGTTTTACGTAGTCATCATAGGTGATAATGACGACAATAAAATGGCTATTTCTGGTAATTCTTCTTCATCTCAAAGCAGTGATTCAGATTTTGTCCAGCCCGTATGTAACCTGGACAGCTCTGTCATTTACCTAATTTAATTCCTGGAGGGTGCAATTGGTTGTGCACGACTGGCAGGAGATCAGGTGTTTACAGAACAAGAAAAGAAGGTTGGAAGGTTCTTTTTGATAATTTCTTATTTTCTTGAATGATTTCTAAAATACCGAATTTAAAAAACTTAATTTTTTTTGTGACTAAAAATCGGTGTTTTGTGGATCCACACAGTCCTTTACGCCAAGTATAAATTCGTCGAATTTCCAAGTTCTTTTTTGAAAAAAAAATGCTAATTGTTATTTTTTTTGTATTTTTGTTTTATTATGCAATCAGTCCGAATGACTGTCATGCAGAGTCAGTTGTACACTAGGATTGAGTCTTTGTAATCGGTAGCTTTTTGCAGGCTATCCAGGTTCATGATTTTGCATTTCTTCAGGTGGTTGAGGCTGTCAGGAATAATGAGAAAAGATTTCATTTTTTTTTTTTATCTAATAGCACTCTACTAAAAGAGGAGCTTGTGGCTAAATAATAACAGCCGCCCAGGTCGATCTTTAAGGTTAAGACGTGCTTGCCGAGGTTGGTCTGTGGATGGGTGACCATTATTACATATCGATTTTCCTCCGTGCCGGAAAGCACGTTATGCCGTTGGTCCCGGCTGCTATTTGTAGATCTTTGACAGCCGTTACGAGTAGTCAGAAGCTAAAAGTCTGACATCCAGTCTTACCAAGGGGTATCGTATTACCCAGTTACTGGGTTGTGGAGGTCAGATAGGCAGTTGCTTCATGTAAAATACTAGTACTCAGCTGCATCCGGCTAGAATAGAAACCGACCCCAAGATAGTTTGGGAAAAGGCTAGGCAGATGATGAGCACTCTACTAAAAGTAAAGATATTATTCACATTTTTTTTTTTTTAGAAGAAGGTCATTTTGTTTTGCGAAAAAGTTTATTTTCCTCTTTAAGTTGAGATATCCTACATAAATTCTTGTGATATTTAACATTTACTTTGTAATGAGAGAAGTTAATGACGATATGATCATGTCATCAACATATACGAAGTAGAAAAAATATGTATTATAGAAGATAACTCATTAACTACTCAAGCAAAGTTAATAAAATTTATATGGCCACGAGCTACCACTACCAAATGAAAAAAGAATCATAAATTCCAGTAATTAAAAAGAAATTGGTGAACATACAAGAAATAAAAAAATGATGCAAATGGAATACAGTAGGATTTACTTCCTCCTTTTTTAAACATTAAAAAACTAGAGACTTCCAAAAAGAAAAAAAAACTGAAAACTTTACTATCAACAAATTTAGTTTGTCACTTGAATGTTAATTTAAATCGTTGAACCAACTTTACTGTTTGTGGCCTTTAACGATGTATCAAAAATTGTCATATAACAAATAACTAAGCCTAATACACACAGGAATTATAAGTGCAGAGGTACCTACAGTACCCACAATTTACCAGTTAGGTTAAGTCCCATGTATAGAGGGCCAGCCTATTGCCATTGTCTGGGCACAAATCCAGATTTTACCTAACCCTACAAGAATACAGTTGTGTTGTTATGTTAGACAATAAGAGTAAACTAGGGATGAGACATATTTACTCAAACAGGTTTTGAAACCAGGGATTTGCTTCTAATCTGGGCGCCCTGGCACGAGTGGAAACTGACTGTGATGTTATTTATTTAAAAGAAGTTATTTTGCGAGTTTATTGAACAATTAGAAAGAAATGTGTAAATGAATGGAACTAAAGATTACTTTTTTGTGTGTATTCTGTTTATAAGTAAGGATTTGTGAATATAATAATTTATTTCACAGGTTTATAGAAAGACGATATTTGAACAGTAAATAATAATAATATAGTCGCCATTCTATTAAACACGCCTAAGCAGAATGTCTAAATATATTCTGGCACGGTAGGAACTACACCAAACTCTATCAAATACTTTCAAGTATTTTAAATCCAGGTTTTCGACTCTGGTTCTGTTGCATACTCGTACTTAGAAGCCCTGTTATTGAATGTGGCAAGTATATTCCATGCCTAGAGTAAACAATAACTTACAGTTCTAGTTTGTTTTTCCAGGGCCAAAAGTTGGTCAATGGCTTCTTGAAGTTTGCCTTTGGACGCCCATGACTTCCAGAGTGGTATCTTTTCATCACAGCTAGTACTGTAGTCAACCTAAAACAGAAACAATACACATTTATAAGATCGTTTACAGAGATTAAGATAAAACCTTGCTAACTAAAATTGTTTAAGTGTTAACCTTAGCTAGACAACACAAAATTGCAAAATTAGTGAGAAAACTGTAATAAGTTTTGACACACATCAGCAATTTGGATGGGTAGTTTCCTGTCAACACTTTGGTAGTTTTCAGGAAGAGCACCAGCCATCTCGTCACGGAAGATAGATTAAGTTTAAGAATATTGTTTTATTATAAGAGTTATACTTACTTCCATTTTAACAATTTTGCCGCTGGCATCAAGACTTGTGATATCACCGTTCGTCGACATTGTTAAAAAGCTGAAACAGATGTACGATCATCAATGCAAAGATAAAATAAGCAAATTATTAGAGTCAATCAATTGATTAGCAAATTACTTTAATGGTCTGGGCTAGTAACTGAGAGTATATTCAGTAAACAATGAAAAGCTTTTCAGTTCCGAACTCCCGATCAAAATGCTCCGTAATGCAAACTCACGATTAAGACAATGACCAGTGTTGCCAACTGCTAGCTTTACCCAGTAGCTAGACAATATTAAAATGTTGCTAGATTGCCAGTTTTTTGTACGCCAAAAAGTTGCTAGAAGTAGCTAAATGTTATATGTACAGTAGATAAGTAGGTTACAATGAAATGTAAATTCCTGACAATCATTTTTATTTTCATTAATTCTAACAAGAGAGTTAAAAATGTGTTGTGTACGTTATTGAATAAAAAATAAATCAAAAATTAATTATTTAAAGAAGAAGATGTCGATGGCTGGGGTTCAGTATCTTTCGATGATTTAAAATATTTTTCAGCGGTGCCCATTTTTTGTAGTATATCTTTAAGCAAAACACAGTTATAGCAGCATTTACCACTTTTCCTGAGACCTGTACCTACCATAGCATCTATGAACATAGATTCGAGTTTAGTTTTATATTTTTTTACGAGACTCGGTACCCTACTTTACGAATCTCGATAGCCTCAAAAGTTGCTAAAAAAAGTAGCTAAAAAGTTTAGCTACAAGTTTCATTAAATTGTAGCTGTCTGTCACCAAATAATAGCTAGATCTAGCTATAAAGTTGCTAAGTTGGCATCACTGACAATGACAGTTAAATCACGGACAATGACTTGACTTGTTGTCTTGACAGTTTTTGGATTTCTTTTACTTTATTACAGCTTGAAAACCGGTCTTTTAGGTGCAGAAACAGTAGCTTTATATAATGGGGGGACCACACTAATGACAAAGGTTATAACCCTAACCCTCATTTTTATGTAAACATACGGGTTAATTTAAATTTATACATAGTTATAACAAATATTGTAAAGAATACGCTTTTTTTAGTATCAATGTCTGTTTTTATTATCATGTACACAAAGGAGCATTTTTATATACATACCTAAAATTATACAATAATATCAATATAGTTACCTAAAAATAAAGTAGGAAGCACGATGAACTTAGAAGATATGATGGCGCAAGTCTGGTCAGACGCATACATTTACTAACGTCGAAAATGTATAATTAGAAAGAGTTACGGTTTTTCAAAAGCCGAGTATTCAATTTGGAAGACATATTCTCTCTGGTTGGTTTCTGGTTTTCTTTTTCATCTTGCTTCATTTCATTCGTTCGTTCTATTGATAATGATAAGGTGGTAGCTACTTATGGCGTTGTAGGATTCGATTGATTTATTTTTACATTTTACATGTAATAGTTTAACTTCATGACGCTAATCTCATATGAGATTTCAGCATTTAATTTACTTTATCTTTAGGGAACGTGTAATGTACGTTGGGACTCTTCGGTGATAGCGAAAATTTCTTTGTTTTTTTGTCCCAACATATGTTGGACTACTTTTATTCGTTGCAAGTTACGCGTAACAAATTTGTGAATACGCGCACAATGTTTTCATCAACAAATTGTGATAACTTTAGTCCAAGTCGGTGCATGGGAACAAGAAGTCATTCGGCTCAAGGTCTGGCGAGTTCCGTGTGTAATCCAGCGATGAAGATACCGTTACCGCCCCGTCCATGGATCACAGGTAAAATGTTGTATAATATTACCATGACGTGTTGTATTATTTCCTTTCTGTACACACGGTTCAAGATAGCATTATAGTCATTAAATAAAGCTGTATTTACGCGGAATTTTTGTTGTTGTGTTCATGTTTATTCACTTGGATGTATGTGAAAGTTATCGTGCATTTGGATTAATTATGTCTTCCGAGTTGACGGATATATTTCCGTTTTCAGTCCGATTAGGGTAATTGTTGTTTTGAAGTTGTGTTTATTTTGCTAAATCACATGAAATACCTAGTTATATGAAGCAACCTCAATGTTTGTTATTGTACTACAGATATAGGTAGTAGTGTAGGTATCTTCATCTGTCACGCTTGCTGTGCGCGTATGCATAATTTATAGCTTTATCATGGTTTTATCTGTAGTTCGTTGTGACAATTTAAGTGATTTGTAAGCTTCTGGCCTTGCACAGAAGGACATTGTATTTATCTTTCATCAATATGCTTATTATGTAAATAATGAACTGCTAGAAGGTACCTATATCTTATTCTGAGTGGATGTTATTCTTTACAGTAAAGAAAATATTATTGAAAGAGGTCATTGAGTTCATAACATAAAAAGTATCAATGAAAATGGAATACCTTGCTTTATCTTAACCTATTAACAACTTTAACTTCATAGCTGCAAAGTTCATATTTGCATGATGAAAACTATCATGGTCTTGCATTGGTCTTTCAATATTGAAAAAAAATTGTCTTGCTTACAAGACATGTATTTAAAATTCTAATAAACTTATGAAAATGAACATTTTACAATAAATAAACTTGGAGTATGTACTAATTGTTTATGGTCATTGCCACAAAAAAGTTGAATGGAAGCAGAATTTAATCCCACTATGAAGGAGCATGTTGTTTAATTGTTATCCAATGGGCAATTGAATTACCTATTTCTTATTAATTTACTACAATATGCTGTCAAGTATATGTAACTATATAATTATAGTGAGGTACTTGTTGTTTGTTATCTTCTATACAGAACTTGTTTATAGTGTAATTAAGTCAAATCTCGTACAACATAAATAGTGCAAGCTGACATGATTTCAAATTAAATTGTTATTATAAGGAAAACCTATCTCCTTGAATTAAAATAGCAACATGGGGGCTTAATGTTCTAATAAAATATTATTTTGTGAAATGCCTTGTGCAATAATATGATGACTCATTTATAGTTAGCAAATTTTGTGATACTGTTAGTTAATGTATTATTTAATTTAAATTCCAACTTACGCTTTTTCTATATATTCATATATTTATCAACTACAGATAATATTTTTTTTCTGCGGTTACCAACCTACCTGCCAAGCGTGGCAATAATGGCAAAACCCCCCCTTCTTAGGGGAGGCCTATGTCCAGCAGTGGAAGTCTTTTGGGCTGAAATGATGATGATGATAATACTTTGTTGTTATTATGCAATCTTAATCAATCAATTACTCATATACATATGAACATACAAGTTACATGCCCTGCTTATCCATTAAACCACATTGTCTCAGCCTATAAGACTTTCTAGGTTTCAATTCATAATCCTATTGAGTTTTTGTGCCATGTGCATAAAAATAGTGGAGGAGCTCGTGACTAAATAATAACAGCCACACAGATCGATCTTTAAAGTAGCCGTGCCGAGGTTGGTCCATAAGTACATACCGAGGATGGGTGACCATAATCACAATTACCAAGTGTCCTCCGTGCCTTGGAAAGCACATTAAGCCGTTGGTCCTGGCTGTCATTTGCCTAGATGTCAGAAGCTAAAACTCTGACATGCAGTCTTGCTAAGGGGTATCGTATTACCCAGTGCTCCCACTGGGTTGTGGACGACAAAGAGGCAGTTGCTTCATGTAAAGTACTGGTACTAAGAGCTTCATCCGGTTAGACTGGAAGCCAACCCCAAGATAGTTTGGGAAAAGGCTAGGCAGATGATAATGTGCATAAAAATAGTGCACCTTAGGCAGTCAGCCTTGTCACTATCTTGCTAACTGGCTACTAATATATAGTTATAGGGTGGACCTCCGACAGCCAGATTATTAATTTAAATGTCAACTCCAAGACAATGACTTACTGGACAGGTCCTCTCAAACTTATGCGGCTCTTTCCATAAAAGACCATTGCAAACACTTATATGTATGGTTCTCAAGATAAGTGCTAAAGATGTTCTTCCACTAATCTGACCTATATCATATAATTAATGATAATGAAACACCAACCTCACCAATATAATTTTTATGCATGTTATTTCATGCAACAAACTAAGCAAAAATAAGTAACAAGGTCACCAACTAATGTGCTAACTTCTAGATGAACTTGTACTAACAGATTGCTTAAGGCTGCGGTTCAGGCGGAGCGGAGACGAGCTGTGCCGCGATTCACCAATCACATGGCGGAGTGGAGAAGAGATAGTGGATTTCAAGCCATGTGATTGGTGAATCGCGACGCGACTCGTCGCCGCCGCGCCGCTCTGCTCTGCTCCGCCTCAGTGGAACCGCAGCCTAAGAGTTTAGTGAATGTTACTAGGTTTTTTTGTTTTGTCATAAAATAATTTTCTAATCATTCAAAAGGGCATTTTAGTTTATTTGTGTATTTCAATAACACAGTTCTGCCCCATACGCATTGGACAGTTATCCAATTTAAGGCAGTAACCAATCCCAAATAGGATGTGCAAATAATTTATCGTCATTGGCATTGCACTACAGTCCCCTCAGCAGAGCAGCCACAGCATAAGCAAGTTCTCTTTTCAAATTTATATAATTCGAAAGTTAAAATTGTGTAACAATCTCGTAATCTGTTCCTATGCAGATGCTGAAGATGATTCATCAGACGACATTGATGGTGTTATAAGAGAAGAGGGTATGATCCCCATGGAAAGAACCAGAATGAGGTCGCGGTACCGCCACCACAAACAAAGACAGACAAGCATACCAATCGGTATATTTTGGGATATTGAAAATTGCCAGGTAATTTTTTTTTCTGCCCACACAACTTTTTTTTTTTAAAAATTGTTGAATACATAAATCAAATCTTCTCTCCGTGCATCTCTATCTTCTATCTTTAGTCTTCACCAATTTATAAAGTGAGTTCAAATGGCCTATTCAATCGACTGCCCATTTCATTTAATTCCTGACCAATTTTTTTAAAATAAATACTATTATTTCAGATACCGCGAGGTTGCTCCGCCATAGAGCTGGTGGCTGCTATTCGAGCTAAGTTCGTAAGGGATGGAAGAAGAGAAGCAGACTTTGTAGTTGTTTGTGATGTCAGGAAGGAGACAACCACAAGACTTTTAGAACTTAATGATGCTCAAGTAAGTTATTCATTATCATTATACTATGTTCAGCTTAGCCCGCGCCGATTACGTGGACTATCTCACGGGAACGTAATACTGGGATAAAAATATGTCCTAACCAAGGTCATGTTCTATGTATGTCCCAAATTTCACCCAAAACTTTTCAGCTGTTAAGGTGATAAGCTGTGACCAACAGACTCACTTTCACATTTATAATATTAGTTCGGATAGTATCAGTACCTAGGCGACATTATCAAACGGATTTAAGATGGGAACTAGCACACAGGTATGACAAAGACAACCGATTATTGCCAATAGTCCCCTCTAGCCCTGTCCTCCGGGGTGACAGCTGGGAATTGTATTCCCAGTTGTCACCGGGGTGACAATTTGTGCTGACTGTTCCCTTTGAAAACTGACTAGAGGGGACAAATGGGAAGTCTGTTTCTCAGTTGTCACCGGGGTGACATTTGCTACTATTTCTTATGAAAAATAAAATCAAATAAAAAAAAAATAACAAAATTTCAACAAGCGTACAACATTAGAAACATATTAAATAGGAAGTAAGTAAATAAAAATGTCAAAAAAGTTATAAAAAATCAAATAAAAAAAAACAACATTATGTTTCCTTTTAGGTACAATCACAGATTATTAACTTATATTATCACCAATCGTTTTTAAATTTTATATAATTTTTACATATTATTGCGGAATTTATATTGTACGGCAACACCGAGGTTAGATTTTTTTTTCAAAAACGTTTATTAGTAAATATACCCCTAAACATACCTAAAGTGAAGTGAAGGGAAGCGGCATTGAGCGCTGTACTTCCTTTATTACCACCATCCGAAGTTATGAACGGTTGGTCATATATCACACGGAAGCAAACAGAAGACGAGAACATGATAAAGTTTCGAGCCTATATGACAAAGCAATGGTTAAAAGAAGATTTTATACAAACTTGGAATGTATGCGGAAGTCAGCATCGCACCAATAACTGTTTGGAGGGCTGACACAACAAATTGAATCGGGAAGTAGGGAAAAAGAAGCCGAATATTGTACATTTTCTTAATATTATACAAAAGGATGCATCATTTGTCACAGTCCACATACGATGATAAAAAACATTTTTTATTTTTAAAGAAAGGCAGAAGAAATATGTGCTCAAGGACGAATTCATCCAAGAAATGCAGATGGAATTTCTGCATGGGAATATGTCTGTTGGTCAGTTTTTGAAAACACTTAGACATTAAGTTTATGTCTACAGTATAGTACATTATTAGTAGTATTAGTAGGTATATAATTCTTAGTGTTTCAAAAAACATCATTTTAAATATCAGGGTAAAGTTACACGTGCTAATTTAGTAGCATGCTTGTTTGTCAACTTGCTCATTGATTTTGTGCCTTGCGCCGCAGGTAGCATGACACAAAATCGAACGACTCGAATCGATCTCATTCCTCCATCTCTCTCTAAGCACTCTTGAAATAAGCAAGTGCAAATGAGATTAACGGACGTTCTATTTTGTTTCATGACATCTGCGGCGCAAGGCACAAAATCAATGAGCAAGATTTCAAATAAGCATGCGACTAATAAGCACGTGTAACTTTACCCTTACTGATTATGTGTGATTATACGATTAGTATTAATTAAAGTTATTTATATGGATATATTGTTATGGATTGTACCTATTAAAGGAAACAATGTTGTTTTTTTTTATTTGATTCTATGTAAAGAAATAGTAGCAAATGTCCCCCCCCCCCCGGTGACAACTGAGAAACAGACTTCCCATTTGTCCCCTCTAGTCAGTTTTCAACGGGAACAATCGGCACAAATTGTCACCCCGGAGGACAGGGCTAGAGGGGACTATTGGGAATAATCGAAGACAACACTCTGTTACTTGCCTAGTTTAAGTAACAGCGAGGTACTGTTAGTAAATTTCACTCAGATTCTTGTTAATTGGCTTGTCACATTAAAATGCACTCATATATCATGAATTATTCTTAGAAGTAACATAATTATCTACTTAGTAAACATTTACTGAAATACTATCACTATTGTACTAATTAGTCCATGTGGACTTTAACATCACAATGTTCATAGCAGGAAAAATTACACGAAAATCCATACCGTAGCCTTCAAAAACTAATATTTTATGTTAAATAGAATAACAAATACGGTTATGTATTCTACCAAAATCTTTTTTTTTTTCGAGTATGTAGGTACACCTATTTCTCTGTGATTACTGGTCCGATTTAGGTGATACATATGGTAGAGGAAGCTCTTTCGGTGGTCTCATATGCTTAGGTATTTTTTGACTTATCCACTTTATTATGCATTTTTTAAATTTTTGTATGTATGGAATGGACAGTGGCTTCTAATTACAATGTAAAATTGATACTTGTGAGATTATGTGAGATACCAAAACTAAAAAGAGTAAAAAAACCTTTTTAGCAAATAATAACCGACGTCCAAAAAAAAAACACTAAAAAGTCGAAAATAACTTTACTTTTGGAAGTCGGTGGCAAAAAGTCAATGAAACAAACAAAAGTCACCGACTCGCGAAAGTAAAGTTATTTTCGAAATTTCGACATTTAGTGTTTTTTTTGGAAGTCGGTTATTTTTTTTGCTAAAATGTTTTTATTTGCTTAAAATTTGAGACTAATGTTACATAGTCTTATGTATAATTTTTCTTCAACAGGTGAGCTTGATACATGTGTGTAGAACACAAAAGAACGCGTCGGATGACAAACTTAGGCAGTGCATGAGGAGGTTTGGTGACCTCCACTCATCACCTGCCGCAATACTATTGATCTCAGGAGATATTGACTTTGCTGCTGATTTGACTGACTTCAGATATAGGTATGTTTTCTTTTATTTTAAACTAGTATAGAATCATACTTAAATTTATTGACATTGTGTTTTTGTGGTTTTTCCATTTAAATATTTACCTAGAAATTCCCATATTTACTCATCAGGAAAAACATGGAAGTAATATTGGTGCACAAAAAGAACACATCTGCAGCTTTAATTGCGTGCGCCTCAGCCCACTATTGTTTTGACGAGATTGCCTCTACTCTCCCCAGAAAGGTAATAAAAACCACTAAATGCGATTATCACTTAAAAACATTATTCTGTTTATTTCACCCATTTGACAATGATGACAGAATTCTGTTTTAGAAATGTGTACAGCGTTAAACGCGTTTAGTGATTTGTGGTGCAAGTGGGCGTAAGTTTACATACTCTGGTCTTATTGTTTACACACTGTGTAGTTCTGAGAGTATTGAATTCTGATAAGCTATCGAAAACTTACGTGATTCTACTATGTCAATACCATTCTTTTCGTTGATTTCTATGTGGTACCAATGAAGTAGACGATTTTTAGGCCTGTGATATCTATCAATCCAACAGCTATTATTCAGAATTAGGGCTAACTCATGGAAAGAAACCTGAATTACAGCAATGCGATCATCTAAACTAATATTATAAAGAGGAAAGATTTGATCTTTCCTCTTTATAATATTCTTTGGCTCCGAAACTACTGGCCCGATTTGAAAAATTCTTAGGCTATATATCATCACGCTACGACCAATAGGCTTACCAAGTGTTTGTGTTTGTGTTGCTTACCAAGGCTGTAATATAGAGGAAGAAAGTCAGGCGAAGTTTTTAGGTAAAGTGATTGACAGCAAACTCACTTGGAAACCTCATATTGAAGTAGTGTGCAAAAAGCTAAGCAAATCCGCGTATCCATCAGCTTTCGAAAAAAGTAAACCGTCAAGCTCTTTTATCAGCGTACCATGGACTGGTTGTCTCTGTTTTGCGGTATGGCATTATTTTCTGGGGGCAGTCTACCGATAAGGAACTAGTATTTAGAATGCAAATTTAAGCGATGCATAAGGTCAATGAGCAGTCTTAAAATAACAGATAGCTGTCTTCCCTATTTTAAGTCTTTAAAAATTTTAACTTTTCGTCTTTATTTTGGAAACAGCTCTGTTTGTAAAAAATAATCTACAATTATTTGAAAAACTGTCAGTAGTCAGAAAAAATCCGATACGGACTCAATATGTTAACAAACTGTGTCAAGTCAAATGTAAAACCGCACTTATGCAGAAAAGTTTTTTTGGTATTGCCCCACTATACCCACATTGCATTTATAATAAAGTACCTGATGTAATAAAAAATATGACTAATACAATTTAAAAGGGCACTAAACCAAATATTAATTGAAAAAAGCTATTACACAATTGACGACTTCCTTAATGATAAATCTCTGTACTGATTGACCAACTATCAATTTGATTGACATAAATGTTCCTATTCTGACACAATTTTCCTGATTGACATTCTTTATTACTAACGTTATTAGTCTGACATTTTTTTAAAAAAATATTTTGTAATTCTAATGATTTGAAATTTAAATTTATCTAGTATCACAATTTTATATAATTACTATTTCATTTTTAAATTTTATATTATTTTCGTGCTCAAGTGACGGTAGAATATGGAGGACTATAATAAATAATAACACATCTATGTACAAATTACCCATATTTGCAAAGAAATAAATGATTTGATTTGAATAGGAGTGGAGCAGCAATGATGCGAAAACGGGGAAAATGTGACGCAAACGAAGTTACGCCGGACAGCTAGTTATTCATTTTTTGCATTCCATATTGTATAGGTTCCTTGTGTGTAGGTGGCGTCTACTGTTCGCTCTTGGTCTCCGATTAAGTTCAAATTGCGTGGTTATAGGTCGCCTATGTTTATGTATGAACTTAAGGCAGCTGCTAGGTAATTAAGTAATGGAATTTTTGCAGAATGTTCAAATAATATTGTAAGCAATATTTTATAAGAAAATGTCATTGTCTGATATTGATCTGATAGTATTATAGAGTTATAAATAATGCGAATATAAATGTAATGCTGACTAGATACGGTTCGGTCGTGAATAATAAACGCTAATCGGTCGCGATTAATAAAAAAAAAACAAAATAGCAATTATAGGTCTTTAGTGACAACACATTTAATTGTGGTGTTTGTTGAAAATGAATGTCGAATTTTGCTCCAATTGTACTTATAAAAATAGAGTTGAAATTCCTGTGAATTGCTTATTTTTGATTGTTTGGCAACAAAACAAAAGTGATGCAATTAAATCTCTGTTGTTAGCTACTTTTTTTGTTAAACCACGGTACATTTGAAAAAACAAAATATTCATGAATTATATCAATCAGCCTTTAGATAATAAAACACTATCTTTATATCCAATTTAAAGTAAGAAGATCTTTATTGATTTTGGTAGGTACTAAATAAAAGCTGTGAGTCTGGTGGGGTTTTACCACAAACAAAGTTGACGAAGTTTATTAAACTTTAATTCGCTTAAAAGCGATGAAATTTCTTTCCTAAGAAAGCGATTATTTATGGAACTTTTGCACGATTTGATGCTTCTAGACCCAGCTGTTTATATACTGTGCGTTGTCTGATTTTTATAAAGTCTATTGTGAAGCGCCTCACTATAAATAATTCCATTAATATAATTCAGATATCGAAAAGCGAAGAAGATACGCCAACATGCGAGGTGGAAGTGTTGAACTTGCCCATCGAACAACCGGCCGAGCTCGTCTCGATTCGGCTCCGCCATCTTGCCAAGAAGAGTGGCGGTCGGGTCGTCTCGGTGACGGCGCCTACGGCGGTAATGAAGTTCTCTACGCCAGATCATGCTTCTAGGTAAGTAATACACGTTATTTTCATATTGATGCTGAAAATGGTTTATTATTTGGTCTCAAATTCCTGCCATGCCAGTATCTTTTATCAAAAAGTCTATGGAAGAAATAGGTCTGACACTATCAACAACTCTATAAACGGAATTTTTATCATGTTAATAAAACAAATAGTAAACATGGTAAATATCCCGTTTCTAATATTATTTAGCGTTAGATCCGTTTCAAGAATTGAAAAAAAAATGTGGTCACTTGTCAATATCTACTTAGCATAACAACCAACGATATTATGATATAAAAAATAGCAATACAATTGTGTAGCTTAACTTCAAACTCGGATAAATCCACTCTAACCTCTTAGGAGATATTTAAAAAATGTGATAATAGTCTTAATTCCATGAATTAAAAGGCAGTATTTGTTATATTATGACTACAGTGTTGAAGAAAACGATCCTGTTTAGCAAATTCAGTATTTAAACCATGCATCCTTTCAAAAAATTAATATTTAGATTGGATTTACCTTCATTGGATATAATGGACTGAGATTTATCCATCTTTCAAAAAACTCAGGGTGGATTTATAGATTTATATAAAGCCGCTTGTGGGCTTTACTTGGTAACACAATTCTAATGGAATTAACCATGAGAACTGTCTAAATAATAAAAAGAAACAGGTAAAAAAGCAGAGGCTACTGTCGCAGAGTTTACGTTGAGTGACGGCCATATTGAACAAACTCAATTCGCTGATTTGCTCTCATGGACTATGGATTTGAAAAAACGGTCTGTCTGTCTCATGAATCTATCTGACTTAGATAAAGTATTGTGATTTTGACGGTTTATTTCTTAAGAACCATTTGGATTTATACACAACTGATAAAATTGTTTAAAAAACTTCTTTTTTCCCTTTCTTTTGATACCCAAATCTTAAAAATTCTCAGAATTGGATTTATCAGAGTTTGAAGTTAAGCGACACAATTGTTCGAACCCCACTTTTCTCAAATTAACCACACGGCTTGCGTGTCTGATGTGTCCTTTTTAAATTGCGCCTCAGACTTCGCGAATAGACATGTAATGCAGGGAAATTGAGCCATGACCGATACTTATGCAATTACGCGTCCCCTTCACATGATGGCCTGTAAACACGGGTCAATGTCTCTATGGGTGTATCCATTGCTTCATGTGTTTATGATCTAGTTTAAAGTTTCATATCGATGCGGCAATGAACGATATATGTATCAACAATGCATTGGGTAATAGATGGGTAGCAGGGCCCTGTACGAGTCATGTATTGTACATGGCACGCGCGCATTGCATAGATCAGCATATTTCCGTCACCTTGCACAAATTATATTGTAAAGCGACAGTACACAATCAGCGTTCATAGTCAGCTGTACTCATTCACGCATTATTCATATAGCATTAGTTACTTGGTAGTTAAATATATTCAATAAACCATCATCTTTGACTATCCGTGACTTATCATTCAAGCTATAACCCAAGGTGTGTGCGACCCATTCAGCAGCGCATACAGGCCCTGAAATGCCCTGCTGGTATACATAATTATGTAGGTTATTTTATGAATTGTGGAAACGATAGCAGGCAATATCAGCTGTTATTCCATACCTAAAAGTGTAATTTTAAACCTTGCTTATTTTGTACTTCCATGCAGAAACATTGCATGCACAGTTTGTTTCATTGGGAATACAGCAACAAAACCACATAGTTGAACTCAACTCCATAGCAATTGTATCGTCAATAATTCCCGAATATGGTAGGCAAAATATTTCGCTGTTATTTCCCCTTTTGTGTTCGCACCCTAATAGCTAGTAGGAAATCGATATTCTCTTACGTTTGCCAGCTGTTACGAAGGCATGTTTTACCTTGTGGTTTTTATTTAACGTCCCAATTATCATTTCTCTGTAATTATCTTTGCTTTGTGTCATTCAGGCATGTGTGTTGTTTTGAATACAAATATAAGAACGTAAATGTTTTTGTGTAGATAACAATATCGCGGATACCGCGGTTTAAATGTTGTTTGTGGTTTACAAAGATGGTATAAAATATAACAATGGTAACTTCACACTTTCCGTCCACATGTTCAATGTTTACCAACCGTGGTATCACTGACAAGGCATTCAACCGTGTTTTGTTTCATGTGGTGAGGAACATAGTCTTTTGCCTTCGCCTACTCGAACTATCAAACACGGTCACGGTATCACAAAGTCACTGTACACATGAACCAATTGATAATGCCTACAAACAATGGACTACAAAACTCTTAACGATTTGATATTTCTCCTACATTTCCTTTAAAGCATATTTTTATCGCTGAGCTAGAGGACTTCACATAAATTTGACATTTGAAAACTATTCGAAAATTGCTAAAAGTTTTTTTTTATAATACCCACATTGTTTGAATGGTGTTCGATTCCAGTCAATTACAATTCGAATGGGTCATTGCATCGTCAGGCACGAGCCGAAACACAGTGATTTTTCAAAACCTTAAAATTTGAAGTGTAACGATTTTTTTTAAAATAGGTTTTTAATTTATTTTATACTTCAATCAATGTTCGCCTGGCGCGAACTCTAGACACAATGTTATTATCAGGGTAAGAATTTACATTTATTTTTTATGTAGTTTTTTAATCTCATAGTGTTACGTCGTTTATATGAAATAAAGCCTAGATTAGTTAATGGATTTTGCTTCAAGGCAATTTTAGTCAATCGTTAACGAAAATAAAACGTAATCCTATCATTAAAATGAAAAATTAAACGTAAAATAAAGTCGTCATAATAGTGATGAAAATTGTATCCAGCACATTAGTACCATTTCGTAAAGAGTGTAACTATGCACCAAAGTTTTAAATAGAATAAACCGAATTGACCTAATAATTATGTAATCATTTGCCTAGCCGTTTTCCAACTATGTTGGGGTCGGCTTCCAGTCTAACCGGATGTAGCTGAATACCAGTATTTTACATGGAGCGACTGTCCATCTGACCTCCAAAACCCAGTTACTACTAGGTAAAGGTGCTTACATAAAGAAGCAGGTACAGAAAAATCTGTGCGGGTCGGTACCGATCGGTGCAGGGTTGCATATAAAATTGACATGATTTTACCTGTTTCTTTTTATATGAGCGCATAAGATAACATTAAAATTAATACGTGCACCGATCCGTACCGACCCGCCCGTACCGGAAAACTGCTTCTTTATGTAAGCACCCTAATACGATACCCCTTGAAAAGACTACCATTACCACCACACCATTTTGTGAACCGTTGGTAAAAAATAATTTCGCATTATCTTTTGTTTTGTCTCGATCAGCTGATTATAGCCGTCATGCGATAGTTTCTTTCTTTTTTCGTACGTATCCTTCACTTTTATCGCAATTGGTTGATTTCAATGGTAGTTAGTAACGTCACACTCGATTGCCATCTCGACTTCAACGGTGCGGAACACTGCACAGAGTTTAATCGTGTCCATTCCTATAAATATTTGTTTTATAACGTGCGCAATCGATTTGGCAAATATTTTCACGTACTCTGTATAAATAAACGTATACATTTACATCTGAAAAAGCGATGAAACGTTATAAGCGTTATATTTGTGTTGCAACCTGTTTAAATAATCAATGAAATGGATGCATTAAGTTCGCGCCATTAAAAATTAATTAGTAATAAAATTCATCATCACTGCTGTGTTTTTTATAAAAGAGAAAATGCGAGGGTACATTGACAATAATTTCGTTACGATGTCGCCTTTCATCAGCTGTTTCGTATCTACAAAAAAAAACAATACTAACATCACAGAACTAGATAATAGTGGTATTGTGAACGAAAATTCAAGTTTGTTTTATTGCAATTTCTGCAGGTCACAGATAAAATATCGTTGTTTTAACTGAATTATGCACGACATGCTACCTTGCCAATTAATTGTTTTGAAAAGCCATTATCGAAAGACAATCAATATTATTTTATTTAAATAGGCCTTGTGAGAGATCCGCTTGACTGTGATGCGCTCTGATTAATTATGATGACCGTTAATTTGGATAACTTCGACTTTGGTTTTGCAGACATCTCGTAGTCTAGTAGCAAAAATGCGCAACTCAATAATATATACATACAATATTGAGCAATACAATTATCTCTGTTGTCGTGTAAGTGCATAACCAAGTTTTGTGGCGATAGTCAACGATACTTGTACGTAATTAACATGGTGCAGCTGTCATTCATTCTTTTTGTCCGTGTGTTTTGCAGTTTTGTATAAAGCAACAGTTTTTTTTTAATAACCTAGGATTCTAGAATCTTGTACTGAATCCATGGAAACAGGTTGCGCGTCGAGTTCCCTTGCGCGTATTGTTGCAGTATTTACCTTTGTAACTATGTATTACGTAAACCACCGCCGATATTTTCAGTGGTATTTGATTCACGGTGCATTATGGCAGTTTTATCGCCGTATATGACGTAAATGTGCAACGTCATTGCTGTGGTATATGGTATGAACACAATTCTTCCGACATGAGGAAAAATCAATAGAATTTAGCAAAAAAATATATGAAAGAATAGTTGTAAATCGTGTACCTAAAGGAAAAATTGTTCTGTTGATGACTTTGTTTATTATAACCGTGTGGTAACTACCTACTTATATCTTTTTAATAAGAAAATAAGGTTGTTTTTAACCTATTTCACAAGATATCTCCATTATTTTTCTTGCATTTTTTTGGGTGTATTATTATTTATTTAGTTTCACTGATTTCTATATTTTTAAAACAGTCTTTGATTATATCTTCACATAGTAAGTACAGGTACAGGAATTTATAAAAACTTTTACGATAGAGAACCTTGCCTTGTATGCCATAACGCTCTGGGGTCCTGGTTCTTCAAGCCTTTGCCAATAAGTAATGTAGTCATATCCTTTCAGAGCTCTGATGCGTATGGATGGAGAGGATGTGTACGGGCGCAAGATCAGTACACGGTATGCCCGCAGCGCGGTTCCGCCGACGTATTCCAGTGACGAAGGGTACAGCACTGCCCCGGCCTCATATCAACAACCCACCTTCGTACCTCCACCGCCTCAGGTTTGTGCAACAAATACAAGGTTTAAACGTATCTTTCATGAAGCCGTCAACCAAGAATTCTTTACATCAAACTAATCGACCCTTTGCAAAAACATTGCTGGGAAAATACTTTTTTTTTTGGTGTAAAATCACTTACTACGGAAGGACTAGATGTTACACACTCAAAACATTGTGCTGATTGATGTATTGAATAGTAAGGGGGTCGTGGAAGTATTTAAATTAAAGTTAGAACATTAAAAACTTATATTAAAAAAAGCATGTTCAGATTTCTGTTGTTATTTGGGTTTAACTAGGAATAAATAAAAAAAAAAAATGTCTTAACTGCATGAGTCTGAAACAAAACTAGCGAGATGTGCGTGTACTATCGCTAGAAAATGATTCTGACAGTCGTAAGGACTATTATTTCTTACAGCAGCGCCCAGCCGCTATAGGTGCGCTTATAAATATAAACAGATGACGGAATTTTGTTTAAAAAATGAGCAAAAATGGAATAGAATAGATTATTTATTTATTTGCTCTGAATGTAGGTATTTACAATAATGTGGTTACAATAATATTAAAGAATCCTTGTACATTCTACCATTATGGCATGCAAACATTTATGCAGTTCATCATCAAGCATATAAAAATTGACATACAACTAAAATGTATCAGCTAGAAATTCGGATACGGAGTAATAACATTTACTTAATAGAAGTTCAGTTAGTTTCTTTTTGAATGTTGTTACTGGTTCCTCTTTTATGGCATTGGGAATGTGGTTCAAAATAGCCGGTGCCATACCAAAGCATTCCTATAGCCACATGTGCGTAACAAATTTTTGTATTGAGATCGCAAAGTTGCGTCTCGGTATTATCTTTCCGATAAAGTTAAAAAAAGCAGAATCATTAGCAATTGTACCTATCTAATTGGATTACAGTCTTGCACGCGTAGCATGACCACTGTAGAAACAAGTTTTGTCTACTGAAGAATCGACATAATGACAGATAGACTATGACAATGTGTCAGTTTGTCGATTCTTCCGTCGACATAGCCCGTTTCTTAGGCGGTCATGCTACGCGTGATGATAATGTGTTATGTTCTCTCAGGTATGCTCATCACCTCACGAGGTGAGCACGTTCAACACTCCGTGCATCTCAAAGGAGTGGGCTCTGGCGCTGCAACAGTTGCCCGCGCCCACCCCGCCGCCGCACGACTTCTGCCCGCCGCCCGCACCCAAACCTAGGAAGATTAGGGGCACGCATGGTGAGTCACGAATGTTATAACTGCGATTGTAGTGGTGATATAATTTACTAGCGAAACGCTTTAAAACTGATATTTCAAGTAACAACTACCTACATGTGTTCGTTTACCCAAAAAAATACTGATTCTTTTAATGGTTTAAACGTGTTTAGATATCACATCTGTGAAGTACTTCCGTCAGTATTAAAATTCGTCTTCAAAACTGCTCACCTACTTCAGGATTGATAGAGTAGCACGCAATATTTTTTTGAACAAATTCAAATGTAGAACCTGTTGTCCGTGTGTCACTTAAAAATTCACATACTGAAAAGAATTGCAATTTTTTGTTTTGTGTTTCACTCGTGCGCAATTACCATTATTTGACATCTAATCTAAGTAAACATGAGTCATTTTCGAAAATTCAACCTACCCTACAACTTGAAAATAATTTACCGCCAGGTTCTGTAAACCTGGACCGCTCAGGCTGCTCATCAAGCAATAGCGGCGAAGGTCGTCACCGGGAGCATAGTGCCAGCCGGGCCGTGTCTCCGTGGAACTCTTCGGCAAGCTTCAGCGAACATAGTGAGGCTGAGGAGTCTACCGCTGAACTTACCGTGTCTAATTTACCGCCTTATGAGTCTACGGTTCTGCAGGTAAGATTGAACTTTGATAGTACTTTGATGAAACTTAATACGCATAACTAGGATAAAAGTTACTAAAAAACAATTTCGAAGGGTATAAAAAAAAAAAAATGGAAATTTGTGTTTCTATAGATAATTTATAATCGGTCTTATTTAGCTGTAACATTATTTTTCGGAAATATTTTTCGTAACATTTTAGACCTGTGTATCCTGCTTATGCGTATTAAGTTTTATTAAAATCGGTTTAGTCATTTCGGAAAATAAGGACTTGAAAGTTTGTATGTAATGTCGTAAGGCGTAAACGCTCTTAAGCGCTTAAGCTTTGGTTTCACAACCGTCACGACGGTAGTCCGCTCTGACGTCAACACTCTTAGGAAACCCAAGCTTAGCAAAAACCCAGTACGTACACACGGCGACACATCAAGTTAAATATTCCAATATAACATGGCCTAGCTTTGTATAGATTTCCCGTACAATGAGAGATCCGCATAAACTGGTTTTGTATACCTTGATTGGTCGCGGTGCGTACGATGCTTACGAAAATATGTTCACACTCGCTGTTATGTGTTGGTCCTGAAGTCTGTTATGTTTGCAAACAAAGTTTGACGAGGTGATTGTATGGCGAGGGGCTAGAAATGAGCTTTTGATCTTTACTCCAACTGATATCTATTTCCTATTGATTTTCGGTTTTCGTAGACACTTGTTCAGTTACAAGCCTAAAATAGATACAGTCGCCTTGTTGAAACCTTCTGTATTGTTTCCTTGTCTCTGTTGAGCTTTGGTTGGGTTCATATACGGGCTGAGTTTTGAGGTTGCGGTCAAAAAACAGCAATAAAAAAATACTATCGGCTTTTTTGCCTTATAGAGGTAAAAATTCACTTTTTATTTTAAACTTTCACACTCAGCATGGTATTAATTATAATCCCAGCTACAAAACTCACTCTTGTATTGCAATACATCGATTATACCATCTTTAGTAATTCATCCTTACCCAAAAGAAAAGTCAAATTATCACAAAATTTTAAACAGGTTTAATTGGCATTAAAGAACTTATTAAATTGGCATTAAAGAACTTATTTGATTACTTGGCTATTTCGCATTTCTCAAAGAAAATGCAAGCGAGACGTCCCAACTGATAGTAGTGCATTGCTTTGATGATTCACCACAGGCACATCACCAAAGATTTATAAACGGGTAGATTTCGCGCCTAACTGAATCATAGACTATTTTCATTAATTGTTTGAAAACTTACTTACTAAACTTACTTTGAAAACGTACTGAAGCAAAGCTCTAATTGCCGGTCTTCAACGATCTAACCCATATCAGATAATATTATTATAGCGAAATCTACCATGCTGAATGTTGATGGCATCCAATGAAAAACTTTCATAATTATGCCACAACATTTCTTAATTATTTACACAGAAAATACGAATTGTCACTAGGTCTTTCAATCGGTACACGTATGTATTAATGAGTCATTTAATATTAGTTGTATGCCTGCTTATTTTATTTGTAACCATTTTTTTCCAAAGCTTAGTGTAGGGTTTGGTTAAAGTAAGGGTCTAACTTTTTAAGCTATTGCATAACTTTAATCGCGGGCTTTGAGCGCGGCGACCGAATCAAGAAATTCCGTAACGAAAAAAACCTAACACCCCGAATTTGAAAAAAATGGTGAATAAAATTTCATGGCAAAAAAATTGTTGTCTTATCGGTCACCACGCTCAAAAAGTGTAACTTGAATTAATATCAAAGAAAAAAAAATTGTCTAAATATCATAATTGCATAAGTTGATAAAAAATGCTATGCAATAGCTTTACCGCGGCAGTCCCCGAGTGCCACACGTATTTTTTTTTAATATTGGCCCGTTGTTTAGGAGATGCTGACTCAGCTGTTCAACCAGTACGTGCAGACTGTCCGCGTCTCAGTATGGGCAGCTGGGGAGGGTCCCTTAGCTACCGTAGTGCTACGCTCAGAGTGGGACGCGAGGCTCGCTATCGCACGCATCCACAAGCGCCGCTTAGACAACCAGTGGACGGGGCGACGCCTAGAACTGTCTCTAGGGAAACCGTCACCCGCACCGAATCTAGACGTACTTAGAGCACGTCTTAGAGCCATTCTTTTGGATCAAAAGAATCACACGCTTCCCCTACTAAGACTAAGGGATGCGTATGCAAGTCGTCATTGTTGCGCGCTGACAACATCAGATATAGCGAAGCTGAAAGACACAGTCATCATACACGAAGGGTTCGGCAGGATGGTTCAGTTGGTAGATCTAACACCGGTGTCGAACTCTGAGATGGAGGAGGCACCCTGGAAGTGCCACATCCACGCGTCCATGAACACCGGACAGGAAGACGGCAGCCGTATCTTGCAACCTGTTTATATGGAGATCTCGACTTTGGCTAAGAATGTACACATTCTATTGGAGAATCATGGAGGAATTTTGCCGTTGTTAAGGTAAATATTATTCACCGCAGTGGTTTCATTTTATAAGTGAATGAATTTTAAATAGATTCATGAAAGTCTGTTGTTATTTTTAGCTAAGTCCCCTTTTATTTATCGTTACGTTTCAATTCCGTAATTACTAATATTTAAATCCAGGGATCTTGGTTCGATTCCCAGGTCCGGCAAAGCATCATTTATGCTTTTTCCATCACGAATATCTTAATTACGCAGCAACAGAGGCTAGATTTTTGCCCGCTAGATGGCTATAGACGCCCTCAATACCTTACCTTACATAGGACTTAACCATTATTGTAGAAAAGTGCCTGTATTAAGGCACATCTCTGCGTGACCCATTCGATATTACAGGCTTGATGTTATATCAATAATTTGTAACATTTTAAAGCAACTCATCTATCTTCCATAGCTTCGTGGAGTGCTACGAGGCTCGCTTCGACGCGCTGATGTGCGACCCGCGTCATGGCGTGGCACTAGAGCTGCTCCTGCGAAGCGTGGAGGGACTAGAGGTGCGCGACGCTCCTTCGCGCCACCTAGCGTGGAAGAACGCGCCTCTAGCCGTCACGCCGCCGCTTGCTCACACCGCTAATAGTCAGTATAATACTACAGATATTTGATTTTCCATAGCTTTCTTTCTCTGGCGACCCTTCTCCAGAACAGGCCCGCTAAAGTGTCAACTCGACTAAAATAATAGGAGAGGCGGAGATCAGGCATTGTCACACGACAACGCGATTATAGATAATTGCGAGAGACACTTCACTATCAGACATATTAGTTTGTTTTAGTGTTTTGTATATCTACAAGACCCATACTACCCATACTATAAAATATAGGGTGGAAGGGACACCGACGCACAAACGGTTAGCACGTACTCAGTACATCGTTCTGAAAAATTACGATAGGTGGGGCTTCGATTGTCGTATTGGGGTGTTTAGACTGTATATGTACTGAATACTGTACTGGTGGTGACCGTTTGTGCGTCTAAGAGCTGCGGTGGCCCAGTGGTGTAAGCCGGGGGGCTTACGAGCAGTAAGCTATGAGTTCGAACCCAGGCAGGCGAATTACTTTGTGTTATTTATTTCAATACCGCAGCCCTCAAAAACGGCGAAGGAAAAGATGGTGAGGAAACCGGCACGTCTTACGATAAAAAAAAAATCGAATACATGTGACATCTACCAACCCGCACTGGGCCGGCGTGGTGGATTACAGCCAACTCCCTCTCATAGAGAGGGGGCTTGTGTCCCAGGAGTGAGAACATTATTAGGCTGATGATGATGATGTTCAGTGCGTCACCGGTGCGTCGACCGATCATCGATCGACGATGACGACGATGATGACGCACAAACGGTTATATCAGTTAAATAGTACGCAACTAAAGAAAAAACTAAACTGCGATGAGGGTACATCGTTCATTATGGGGTAGCTATGCCACTTCGGTGCTTTCAATTACTCTTGCAACCTTCCCTTTTAAAAGGTTGCTTCCTGTTTCCATGTGACATTGTTCTGACATTCGCATCGTTTGCAGGCGAGAGCTCTCGCTCCAGCGGTGAGCGCGAGCGTCCCCGCACGGCGCCCGCTCTGGAACCGATGCTGGCTCTGTTCGAGAGGGAACTCATCGATCTTCTGCGCACAGCTCCCAGATGTTCCATACCATTCAGCAAGTTAGTATTACACCTTCACCGTCTCTTAATCATCTTTCTGACCTTGTACCATTTCACGTGATGTCGACGTTTATTTGACTTTTCTTGTTAGTTAGTATGTGTTGGTCAAATCTTGCAAATTAACCAGTTCCTCTTAACCGATAGAGCTGGAACTTTGCACACACCTTTGTTGTTTAGGTGGCTATACATTTTATGACAGACATGACTTGCTGCAGCCAGGATCGCCTCCTCACGCTTTCACGAGAGAACTCCTCAACGGATTACCTTTGAGGAGTTCTCTTATGAAGGCGTCGGACACGGAAAGCACGAACCCAAAGCTTTCAATGATAGATACCCAATTATTATTTTATTTTAAAAGCTAGTTAATTTATTCCAATGTATCTTGTCAGCCGTCATGCTATCATTTACGCCTCAAGTCAATAAACAAAATATTCGATAGTGGCCTTCCCTTCTGAAAATCTGCAAGATTGGAATGCATCTACTTCCTCGCACTAACCCTGAACTTACCACCGCGTCTGAAAGGTCAATCAAGTCGGATCAATGTATCTAATGTCAAATCTATTATCCAACGCTAACCGTTCCGATTGTTGATTGAAAATAGAAGCAGCCAATCAAATAACGTGAGGACATTAGATTATTTGAACAGGGTTTTAGAAACCAAGGTTTAAAATGATAGAATGTTTGCAGACTTATACCCGCCTTCCATCATCATTTCGGCCGGCAATGCCGTGTGGCTGACTACGGCTTCACCAAACTCCCGGATCTGCTCGCTGCTCTAGGAAACGCTATTGTGGTAAGTTCTACTTTACTCGCTATATTTAAGGTGGAAGCCCCAGCGTCATAACCAGACATCGGAATAGGTTGAGTATATTTGCCTAAACATCGAGCAGGTGGCCTACCATGACGTCTTAATGTTTTAGTACTCTTCCAGCGTGGGAAAGAGATGGCGCAAGACATCTTGTATAGCTCCGTCTCTCGCACACTGGAATAAGAGTAAAACAATACTGCTTTAAGACGTCATGGTATGCCAGCAGGTAAGTAAAATGTGAATAATACCTCCGCGTAAATTGACGGAATAATTTTTAAGTATAAAGCTATTAAATCTGAAGAAGGTATTATCTACAAGTTACTTACCACCTTGAAGTAAGGGCAAATATACTTTACCTCCGATCCCTGGCCATAACAAGTACGGCTTACCTAAGTTATAATCATTAAAATCATCAAAACAAACTTTCAAGTTCATTATCCCATTGAATGACTTTTTCATGAAATATTCACTCCATGGGATTAAATGAACTTAAAGGGGTTGTATTGACGATTTTAATGACTACACATGTTTTACGGCCGCGAATTATATTTGGTTTAACATACAGTCTGACACAGACCTGCAACTTGCAAAAAACGTTCGAATATTTGAATTTCGCAGATTACGCTAGCGCTTCCACTATAACTTCCATATTCAGGACATATTCTCGTGGATATTATAATTAATATAATATAATTATAATTCTTCGAAGTGAAGCTGTAGTTGCTGAGGTCATACATGGATGAGTGACCCTATTTCTTAACATATTATCTAGACTCTCCGTTGAGATTGGCTGCCCCGTAAAGAGAAATCGGTCTGGAGATCATCATTATTATAAAATACATGGGAAATAAAACCATCCATGAAGAGTTAATAGGTGATTCTGTCTTCATTATTTTATGCAAGGTGTCTTAAAAGGAAGTACGAGACAGTCCACTATACAATGATTCTATACTTATTACTAGCTGCTGCCTGCGACTTCGTTTGCGTGGAAATTTTGATGGGTTTTAGGGGTATGAGAAATAAATTTTGGCCGAATCTCAGACCTTTGATATGCACGCAAAATTTCATACAAATTGGTTCAGCCGTTTCGGAGGAGTTTGCAACACCGCGACACGAGAATTTTAAATATTAGATAGATACTTTTTTCCTAACCTTACAGAATAAAAATCGTATCTTAAGTTATTACTTTTACTTAAATACTTATTTTCTTTGCCTAGTTTATAGATACGGGTGTATGACTCTGCCTCACAGAGCACATTTGAGGGCAACCATGAATTGTCCAAGGTTTATTAACCAATACACGACAAAATTTTGACACATTACACAGCCCCTGAACCGGCGGGGTGATACAAATCGTCACGAAATTAAAAAATAAAATTTCTGTATTCTATTTTTAAATGGGAGATATGGCAGTAGCTATTTCATACGATTCTTTTGTGGTTAACATCATCCATAACTTGTTGAAGTCTAGTGCCAAATGTGTGTAAAATACATATTACAACACCCTTTAAAAAAGTAACTTAGATGCGCTAGAAATGATTTACAAAGACAACCTTCAAGTTTCCTAAAAAAAATCGTAAGGGCAAAATAAAAACAGTAACCTTCTATCTACGTTCTTATTTTTTCCATTATTCATAAATAATTTCATAAAAAAAACCACTATCAAAGTCTTGACAAAAATGCCTAAAAACCTTGTTGCAACTAATAAAAACTACATCACCCAGCTTCCATACATTTTTAGGCTAGTTGCAAAACTAAAATTGGGCTAATTGCTAACAAAAATAAACTTATTATTTGAATAATTTAGAATTATTACAACTAGGACAACCACAAAATATCTGAGATCACCCAGATTGGGCTTATCAACTATTTTTTTTGCGAGCCATATTAAACTTTGACATTAGTCCAATTTGGGTGATCTTCTTTGACGTGCTCGATGTAAGGCTAAAGTCTAGGTGTGCAAAAATAGAAACTAATCGTATGTTTTGGGAGTTCCTTTGGGGCGACCTGCTCAAGTAATATGATATGATACTTTGTTGTTAAATTATAAAATATGAAGGGAAATCAAAGATGGTGGCTCAGAAAAGAAACATATTTGTCGTCAAGCTCATTATCATGGTTATTGCAGTAAACGCATATGGGGTCATAATCGTCGTTCAGATTAAAAAAAAAAGCTCTCTCCATACACTGACGTTCCACCGTACTGCGCAGTGTGCATCGACCGCTATAACCACTATGCACGACAAAATTTTGACACATGACACATCAGCTGAATTGGCGGGGTAATGCGAAATGTCATGAATTTCACGAAATTTTCATCAACTTTCAGCGTTCAATTTTATTATGAAAAATATGTCACGGAACCTGTTACATACGATAAATTTAAGGTTAATATCTTCAGTATCGTGTTGAGGTCAGTAAAACGGAGTCAGTCTATTGCCAAATATGCGTAAAATACATATTACTACACCCTTCCAAAAAGTAGGTACCTTAAATGCGCTGGAAATAATGTTCATAGGCATGCTTATCGTTTGCTAAAACAATTTGGAACGGCAAAATAAAAACAGTAACATTCTATCTGCATTCTTATTTTTGCCATTATTCACACACAATTTTTTTAAAAAACCCAATCAAGTCTAGACAAATATTACTGAAAACTATGTTGTAACATAACACTTCTTAGTGCTGACCGAAAACCCAGGTTTCTTATTTACGATTAATTAGTTACATTCAGCCTAATCGATAATCGCAATTAAATCGAGTTTGAAAAAAAAAGAGTTGAGACTGAATAAAAACTCATAAGTATAATTTTAAATAATTATTTAATTTTTAAATTGGTCATAATAACCATCTTTTTTAATAATTTCATTAAGTAATTATTAGATCAAAAGCATCTTTTAATTAATTAATGAACGTTGACTTCATGGGAAGGAGATTTATTATTATGTAATAAGAACGACAGAAAACAGTAATCTAAAAAAAAAAACAAGTCAACATTTTAATGATTAGGCTTAATTCCCGCCGATTTTTTCGATTTGAAAATTTAAATAAAGAATGCGCTCGCAATTATCATTATTTAAAATAAGTATTTTAATGTTACTAGATAACATTTTAAGAATTTTATTGTGTAAAATCTGAAGGTTGGTTAAAGAATGCCCAGGGCATTCTTTAACCAACAAAATATCTTCAAATATCTTGGAAGGCATAGTAAATAATTATAATGATCTAACACGATAAATTATATTTATTCTTCCAAGATTGTGTATCGTATGATGGGGTTATTGTTATGTTACAGCTAGTAAGTGGCCCGAAAGTATGACAGCCAGTCTTACCAAGGGGTATCGTACTACCCGATACTAACTGGTTTGAGGAGATCAGATAGGCAGTCGCAGGTCGCTCCATTTAAAATACGGTTATGCAGCTGTATCTGGGTAGACTGGAAGCCGCCCCAACAGTTGATGATGATGGTTGACAATTGGCAATTCATAAGCCGTTTCAAGGAACATTACTTTATTGTTTCAAAGCGGTTCACTGTCCAGTCTAAAAAGGTTTTTGAAGTGATAACTTCTTATGGGAGGGTAAACCGCTTCGTAACGTAACGCGTTACGGCACCACTCTGTGTGGCTTCCCTTTCTCTCACGCATACGGCAGCAGGCTTAGATTAGTTTAAGTTATCACTTCTGTTGAGCGTCCCGAGACGCACACATTTTTTTTTTTTAATCTGCCATTTTTAGGTTATCCATCAAAGGCCGAGGGCCGAGTCACTTGAATGAACAGCAATAGATATGAACCAGAACCATCAAGAGTCTGCAAAATATACGAGTAAGACTCTTACTCGAGAGTCTTACCGTATACTTTGGATAGTTTTGTTTAAAATCGTTTCTTTTTCATTTTTGGGGTAGCTATCCCTAAACCTAGCCTATCTAAGTAGGTGTAAAAAAATATTGTCGATCAAAAGTATTGGAAAAAAGATAAACTAAATTGGAAAGACATGGGCAGGCCTTTACCCGCAGTGGGAGACGCAGTGAGAACAGGCTGTTAAATAAAGTAAAGAGTAAATACCCATTAACCAACCCAATCTCCTAACCATAATCAAACTACATACCTAATTCTTTTTTACTATTCCTACCGAGATCCTGTGCATTCTACCAATCTTCAGATAGTTAAAAGAAAAATTCACATATTATCTATAATAGTAAATTTAAATGCCTACAATATAAATTGGAACAGCGAACGAATTCCAAATTTAAATTTTGAGATGGATAAAAAATCGGCGCGAATTTAGTCATAATATCAGTCCGTGCTGTTTATTGTTGGGTCGGAATGTACGAAAAACAATTAAGATTACCACTATAAAAGCCTTAAAAACATTATAAAAAATATTTACTGTATTTTATGCTTAAAATAATTTTATTTTAATTTTCATCAATCGATTTCTTAAATTTCTCAATTTAATTACTGGAGTTGATCGATTATTACAAAAAATAATCGATTGGAATAATCGCTTTCACACATCACAATAATTTTAAAAAAAAAATGGTCGTCTATTTCAAAATACAAATTGAGCGGTGGTAATGAATATTATGTGTTATTGGTCCCGTATTAGTAAATAACGCTAAGATCTGGGCATTTTCATGCGGTTTATAATATTGGGAACGATATTGTCATGTTTGTTACCGAATCTATACGCGTGTGTGTGTTATATGTGAAAAATAAAAATGTAAACACGCACGAATGGCGCGAAACTTCAAGTTTAGATTTCTAAATTCATCATTACCACTGCTTATTTAAATTGAATTAAGGATGAATTAGCCGCATAATTAAATGACGAGTTGATTATTGTCCATATAGTGGAGCTCGAATGTTCGAAAACCACAATTTTTATGATTTTTATCCTCGACCAGTACAGCCGTCAAAATGGCGATGACCGTATTTATGCATTTGAATTTTATAAGGGTAAACTATGATACTTGCACGCTATTTACAGACGTTTTAAAGGCGTTGATATATGAAATTTTTATCCAACTTTCTTAATTAACGCACACTCATAGTATTTGATAATCAGAAAATAAAATATTTGCATAAATTATGAGGATGACGAATGACTTAATTGCTAGCCCCTTTCGGGGCCGATACCAACCCAGCGGAGGTTTGTTCGTCGAGCCCCTTTGGGGGCCCGTACCGAACTATATGGATAAGGTCAATTTAGTTCGTAATTGAATCTTATAGCCCCTATATAATTTGCAACTCTTGCATTGAAACTATCAAGTTGTTAGTCACATTATATACCTAAGTGCGACAAGCATGTAAGGAAAGTCTGTGACTATTTGTTTTTTTTTTAATAATAAAATTGCACATCATATTTGTGTAGCGGTTCATGGAGGGCATCTACCTAGTCTAATTTTCAACAGTATGTTGCCAATGGTCTCGGTGTAAAAAATCTGTGACAAACGTACGGACTGACCGACAGACTGACAGGGCCTCAAGTCTGCTATTTTTATAAACATTGTCATTCCAACACGATCCCATTGTCACTTTGCTAAAAGTTCGTAATCTGCTAAATTCATAATGATCTGTCAAATTCTATGCCATTTCTTTCAACAGAATGTCAGTGGTTGACCATTGTGAAGTCATAATGACGCCATTATAATTAGTAGATTACCAAACTTGTCAAAATCAACAATTATGAAATCAATGATAGGCCATTCTGACACTATTTTAATACCAGACTTGAGGCCCAGGTCTAAGGTCTAGTAAGGGATCCGTTGGCAACGGAACCCTAACAACTAATAGATTATGATAATCGTTTTCACACATCATAATAATAAAAAAAATTGGTAGTGGTGATAAATATTACGTGATCTTGGTATTTTCATGTTGTTTAGAATATTTAGAAATATATTTGTCGTAAGTATTTGTTAATGAATCTAAACGCGTGTGTGTGATATAATATGCAAAATAAAACTGCACGCATGATTGGCGCGCATGGATGATTTCGTCACGTAATTGAAGTGACGAGTTTATCATTCCTCAGATAAGACTACCATAAAAAAAACAGTTACTGGCGCATTAAATACAGAAGTTTTAATGGCGTTAACATAAATGAGCATTTTATCCAACTCTCTCAATAAACGCACACTCATTATATTTGATAATAGGAATATTACATATTTACATAAATAATGAGGATTTCGTATGACTTAAATGTTTGCCACTTTCGGGGCAGATATCCAGCCAGCCAGCAGAGGTTTACGTCAATCATGAATTGTATAATTAATGTGAAATATTTCAATCTCGTGAAACATTTGTCAAATACATTCCAAATCAAAATTAAAAAAGAAATACGCGGAATTACCGCACTCCAAACTACGGTGCTAGAGCGACAGAGGCGACTAGACCCAAACACGGGGATTCCCAGGTTCAATCATAGATTTAGTTACTTAAGTGAGTTCTTGAACTCATTTAAATAATTCTTAACTGTAGGTTCACTTACAAATATAAAAAAATAAACAGGAAAAGTGACAAGGGCGGGTGTCCAGACTTGAGCGAAACGCTCAGGTTTTTAAGCTAATGGCCGTCAGCCCGTCTCCGGTAGCTAGTGCGTTCACGATCGAGATCGTTAAAACATTTATCAATACCTTGTGTTTCGAAGTAAGTTGAAAGTTTGAAGTTGAAATAGAAGTAAATACAAGAACATAACAAATTTCTTACCCTATGAAATACTAAGTATTTTAGTTTGTCTTTAAAATCATGTAAAACATCTTTTATCATTAAATATTTCTGGCCTTTACTACGTTATTTAGGACAGCGACTGAACTATTTTGCAGCAAATACATACATTGCTGCTTAACCAACCACTATGTCACTGGTCTAGCAATGTAAAACACAAAACGATACTTCATTTGAATTTTGCGAGCTACCCGGATGCTTCCCCCTTCACATCGCAAATTCACCCTTTATATCGGCCGATGTTTCATGCGTCGAGTTAATGATGCGCTTGTGCAGTCCCCTAACGTAGGCTATCGACGACAAAGATTGCCGAGCGAATATATTCCTAAATAGTTAATTCTCCAATTTGACAACAGATATGGAGACCCGGTTGTTATATAATATTTTTTATTCGTTTTGATTATTTTACAGCGCGGGCGTGATAGGGAAATGCATAACCATAGGTCGTGTTGTATGTAACGTTCAAAAATTTTAGATTAGTATGTAATCTATTTGCGTGTTTTTGGGTTTTTGATTTACTAAGTAATATTTTTTTAGCTACATATGATTTTTTATTTTCAGGACTCCTAAAATAAATAATTAATAAATTGAATAAATGGAGGACTCGATTACTTTCCGAACTAGACAATCACTACCGTCTTTTGCACAGTACAGGGATAGCGATAACGCTTTTGGTTGTACGGTGCATGGTAAATGCACGCTGTGCTGTACTGCATAAAGTTTATAGTCGATTAATATGAAATGCGAGTCTGCGCGCGACTCCGTATTGATTGCTTTTACTGAACTGCGTGTGTAGTTGTAGCGTAGGGACTTGTACGTAGGGGGTTTGTAAGGATTAATTGCTGACTTTATACCTGGTTCCAATACATTTTCAATTACACGCCAATATGGATTCACTATAACGTAGTAAGCTGAATAAATACAGGGTGTAACTGAAAGGATAAACATACTTAACTTACTTACTTACAACATATAAATCGTAATAGCGAAAAAACTATCTGCTGCCCCATACAAAATTTCAATGCTTATCGACCCAAATGTATGGGGCAGCTGATATTTTTTTCGCTATTACGATGTTTGTCCGATGGAGAAACATGTTCAGTTTGATGGTATGTAGCACACCCTTAAGTTTGTAAATACCCTTTCTGTTACACCCTGTATAAAGAAATACGATGAATGCGAATCTTGATTAAAAAACTTATTTTGAACTCATAATAATTCTCCTGCCCTGCCAATTTATTTGGGCTCGGCGCAGCATGTCTTCTTCTTTGAAACGAAACTACCTTGAACTTAAAGAAGTGTTATCAAAATAAAAACAAAAATAGTAATTATTTACTGAGCGCAGGATGTACAAGAATATAAAAATAAAAGTAAAAAAATATTAGAAGTAACCTACCGTGTTATCACATCTCACAAAATCTGACGTATTCTTGATTGTTATTAAAAATAAGATATTTCTTTCGTTACAATGGTTGATTTCGTTAACCAACACAGTACACAAATACAAGATGTTTTTATTCAGGGGGAAAGGGTTGCAACCCACTATTATACCAGTTCCAGGGTAACTGAGTCTTTATTTTATTTTTGAGTGTTGTCACTGAATGAAAAACAAACGCACAATAATTGTTTTTATTTCACTTTTTTATGGTGATACGATAAACTATGTTAACCTTGAGATTCATTAGACTTCGTATTCATTGTCATGTTTATGCCATAAATCTATAAGTATATCACTAGTGAATAATGAAGAAACAACTCAAACCTTCACATACAAACAGTGTTCCCTAGAACATATAAAAATTGTTGCGACTGTTCTTCGTCGAAAAACTCTCCCGTCTCTTGTTGTGTTATCATATTATTCAGGTACAAGTTCATCCAGTTGGCGAGGTGGTGTTGGCAATAATGATGAAAATGTCCGTAGATACAATCTGAGTTTGAAGGCTTCACACGCATTACATTGGCTAGAGAGTCTGTGCCTAATCTGTGACAATGGCAGGAAGAGTGTTGACGGTTCGAACACTCATCCAGATGCATGTGACATTTGATAAAGTTTTGTATCTTTGAAAAACCTACGTATCTGCCGAAACTTTCAGGAGGTTGTAGATCAGCCATCACTGGTGACAAATAGTCCCAATTGAGGAGTATCCGATCATCTTCTGATCTCTCTACATCGTAGTTGTACTCTATTACAAACTCTTTCTTGTTCAAGAATGTGGCCATGATCCTGCGAGTAGAAAGTTCCCAGAGTTTTCTTCTAACAGTTTCGCATTCGTCGTTATTGGGCCAAAGTGCTCGGATGAAACTTCTGTATTCATCAAAATATAGAAAATTGGCCATGTAGAGTATCATGTCCATCGGCAAATCAGTTGGCCCCATTGTTGACACAAACTGTGACGTCAGTGGGAGTCGCGATGTTTCGTTTTTGTTTATATTGAGCGCGCTAGCAACGCGTGCGTTATCGCGGACGAGAACGCCGAGACTACTGGAACTATTGATCGGGACACGGGCGCATGGCTCTCAGTGGACTCAAATAGTAAGCTTTTGTTAACTCTCGAACGATAATATGCTTTAACGTGTTGATATGAGCTTGGTTTTCAGTTGAAGGTAGGATTCAAGGTTAGAGGGTGTTTTTCGTCAACAGGTCTTATAAAATGGGGAAGATCTCTATTAAATGCTAAAGAATAACAAAACAAATATTTAATGTTGGCTAACAGACAAGTTAACAAAAATGTTAATAGAGCAGAATCAGTTTTTGTATTAGGTAGGGTTTTGAACAATTCGCAGTAATCACAATAAATAATACATGCTCGAATATGACTTACAGTGTATGAACAATAACATCACATTTACAATGCAATGCAACCACAAAGATAAGCTTATTTACATAATATAAAGGTTCGATGACATCACAAAAGTTTTATTGTTTCTTAGATACTTTGGAAATGTTATGTATGATACGGTCACATAATAATTTGCACTTTTTGTAATGGCAGATGAAAATGTACCTACCTAGATAAATAGGTTTTTCAGAATAAAATGATTTTTATCCTCAGTTTTTAGGGTTCCGTACCCAAAGGGTCAAACGGGACCCTATTACTGAGACTTCGCTGTCCATCCGTCCGTCCGTCCGTCCGTCTGTCTGTCACCAGGCTGTATCTCATGAACCGTGGTAGTTAGCCAGTTGAAATTTTCACAGATTATGTATTACTGTTGATGCTATAACAACAAATACATATACAAACAACTACATATGATAAAAACAGAATAAAATAAATATTTAAGGGGGGCTCTCATACAAAAAAGTGTTTTTTTTTAGATTTTTATAAATAATGGTACGGAACCCTTCGTGTGCGAGTCCGACTCGCACTTGGCCGGTTTTTTTTTATTTGAGATGGGTTGGATGGATGGATTGCTCTTGACTCTAGTCTAGGTCAGAGATGACAGACAAAGTTGACGATGGTACGAGCTTGCCCAGAAGTAGCCTGTTCACTCTAACTTTGAAGAGATTAGGGTTGTAAGCGTTCGGAAACACGGACGCAGGCAGAGAGTTCCGTTCCTTTGCTATGCGCATTATGAAAGACGTTTGAAAACGCTTAGTGCGGATTAGTGGAATAGCAATAAGATAGGGATGGTAACTTGCAGTGCGTCGATATGTCCGATGGTAGAAGGGTAGACAATGTAATGTAGTGAAATCAATTATGTTTTCTGAACCTGAATGATTTGCTCTATGAACCTTGAGATGCGTTACCCGTGCCCAATATTGGCAAAGTGAAAGCGAGGCAATTGCTCGACTTGAAATTAGTCATTATCACTCGCAATTAATAGCAAAAATTATTAATCAATTATTTGTGAGGAAAATGTTTTCCTGTGTTTAGAGATGATGTACAAATTTCACTACTACTGTGAGAGAAAAAGAAAACGTCCCATTTCATCGTAAGTACCTATTGTATTTTTTTTATCATAACAAAAATGGTTTTTGTTTTGTCCGTGTCCTGCCATTTTTCCCTAGCTCGCTACTAGGGGAGGTTGGGGAAATTTAGGCAGCGTTCTTTTTAATACAGAAGTTTTTTTGGGTATATTAAAAAAAAATATATTATGTTATTAGTTGATATAAAATCATGTCATCTAATCCTTCATTATGAATTACTTGTCAAGTGTTATGAATATTACTTATCTTTTTTCTTTAATTTTAGTTTGCCTAAAGACGAACTGATGTGGGAAAAATAGTTAAAGATAATTACGACTTAAAGGAGTGAAAATGATTGGATGTCAACTAGATATTCTACGGTCCGCTCGGATGGTTGTTTGATATTGCCTGTTTGTTTGTCATCTAACATAAGGTAGTCTTGTCGGACAACTTATGTTATATTTTCTATTGTAATATTTTTTTTTATTTTTTATTTTAGAAAGGTATACATATAATACTATATAATCTTTTATCGACAATTTTATTCTGAATTAATATATTTAATTCGCGCACAAATGTTTGCGAACATTTCGTTGTTACATTTTGTTCATGTTCACTTAAGCGAGTCCACTGAAAGAAACATTCGTGCGGCACTGTGCTGCGTACCGGTGAAATTACACTATAATGTCAAAACTAGTAAAATCGATTGTTCACTTTGCCCCATACTCCTCTGACTGCTGCAACCCACGCGCATGTGCCAGTGAACACGCAGCAGCTAGTGACGTAACTAAATTTGTATGTTGATCTCTTTCGAACAACAGGTATCGATGTGGCTGTTTCCTTTTCTGCGCGCACTGTATGATTGTAGTACTGTTCTGTTGCTACATTCATGGCTTATGCTGTTTTTGAGTGCACCAAAGTTCGTGTATGACGCGCCTGTACATAATTCGCCATTGAGTTAAATACAATCAAATACAATTTGGTATCGAGAATGACTTGCAAATTACCTACGGATGAATAGAGCACTTAAACTTAATTATTTAAATAAGATTTAAAAAATACTTTAATTACTTTTTAAACAGTTATTCAGTCGTTAGTAGAAAAAATCATAACAAAACGTCTTCATCTTCGAACAGTGATGAATCTGACATAATTACTATTTTAAACTTTACCAGGCAGTCACTTTTTTTTTAATAGTTTTTTTTTATTTGTAATGTTCAAAATGAATGTACACACGGCGACACATCAAGGTATACATTTCCATTACAATGAGAAATCCGCATAATCTGGTTTTGTGAATAATAGAGTTTATTTTATGTTTTAATAAAATTGCAATTAATACGGTTTTCTAGAAAAATCACATCCTTAATCTTACTTCATGTCAGATCCGTCACAGTTCAACGATTATGATGATATTATGAATAGATAATAATAGGTCTTTACCTATGAAATTGCCGTATTGCAGTACAGACTTTTTCAAACAAAAAAGTTTTGATTGGCTATGAGTTCTAAATTCAAATTAATTTTGTTTTAAAAATATGACATTCTATTTACAAAATCAGTCTTTTGTTTATTGATTAGCGTTGTATTTTCATTACATTTCAACATTTTTCCTCATAATGGATACTTTGAAATTTCGTGTAATTATGGAATATGAGTTCCGTCGTGGCACCAACGCGGCACAAACGACCCGTAACATCAACGACGTTTACGGAGAGAACTGTACAAACGAACGCACAACCCGTTATTGGTTTGCTCGGTTCCGTTCTGGGAATTTTGACTTGAAAAATGAACCTCGTGGTCGTCCAGAAACTTTGGTCAACAATGATGAATTAAAGGTGATTGTTGAAGCTGATGAAACTCAATCTACAGCTGAGCTGGCAGCTTTTGATGTTAGCATTAAAACAATATTGGTCCATTTGCGACAGATTGGCAAGATAAAAAAGCTTGATAGATGGGTGCCCCACGAACTTAACGATCGCCAGCGCAACGTACGCGTCGAGACTTGCCTTGCGCTGCTTAACAGGCACAGAAATGAAGGAATTTTGAACCGAATTGTTACGTGCGATGAAAAATGGATTCTTTTTGACAATCGAAAGCGCTCAGCAAGTTGGTTAGATCCTGGTTCGGTACCAAAGCAATGTGCAAAACGAAAAATGACCCCTAGAAAGGTGATGGTCACAGTTTGGTGGTCTAGTGCTGGTGTGATTCATCATAGCTTTTTACAAAACGGCGAGAGCATTACTGCAGATGTGTACATTGAAGAACTGACCACAATGATGGCGAAACTCGCACGTCTGCAACCAGCTTTGGTCAATCGGTCGTCTCCACTGCTACTTCACGACAACGCGCGGCCCCATACTGCACAACAGACCGTCTCTAAGCTGCATGAGTTGGGTTTGGAAGCTCTCCCTCATCCGCCATACTCACCAGATCTTGCGCCTTCCGACTATTACTTTTTCCAAAATTTGGACAACTTTTTAGCGGGAAAAAAATTCAATTCCCGAGAGGCAGTACAAAACGCCTTTGAAGAGTTTGTTGTCTCCCGTCCAGCTGATTTTTTCAAGAAGGGCATCCATAAACTGCCACAGCGTTAGCAAAGATGCATTGATTGCAGGGGTGATTACTTTGAATAAAAGAAATAAATAAGTTCGAAAAAAAAAATACTTTAACTTTTTTCAAACAAAACGGCAATTTCATAGGTAAAGACCTAATACATTTCTATTTTGTTATAGGCGTTTTCAATACAAACATTGAAGTCGACTTATACACTGTGAAAAACTGAGTAGAGATTTTTTTATATCCCATAACTCTAGTCGTTATATCGAAAGTAATAATAATACAAAAAGTCCGAGAATAGGTGGTCCAAAAATGCATAGTTTCGAAGATATCATCAATCATAATTAAAATAGGTCAAAATTAGCACAGTTTCATTTATTTGTAAATACGAGTACTTAATTTATTTTAATTCCCACCAATCTTAAAGCTTAGAAAAAGCGGGGTTATCATATATTTCTTTCAAGGGTGTTTTCATTAATAATCGTGACTTTGTCGAATTACATATTTCGTACTTATAAAAAATGAAAACAAAAATAATACATATGCCAATAGATTCTTTCTTCTCTTGAGTTATGATGGGATTAAAAAAAAATACAAGTGGTATAAATATATATATTTTTAATTCAGGTTCTTGGCTCCGGATCATCACGTATCATAACAATATCTGCGTCGGCGCAAAGCCGTCGTTGGACGTCAGATCTCGTGAAGTTGTTGAAAGCGCAACCAGGACGCACAGTGCAGTTGCACGATATCGCTCAACTGTACCAGGCGTCGACAGGCCGTCCTTTCTCTCCCGTCGACTACGGCGTGTGCTCACTTGGGGAGCTGATGCAGCGAGTCAACCCTCAGGCTGTGACCGTTAACCCTGATGGCACTATATCGCTGCCTCGCCGCACACCCACCCCTGAGGAGAGAGCCCGCACTCGACAGTTTGCTATGCAGGTACGAATTTATCATTCATTACTGACTTATCATCATTTTCATATCAACTCGATTTTCATCTGGATATTACAAAGGGATTGCCAAATACGTCGTGGTTAGTGAATTGATACTTGCAGTATTTATGAATATAGGCCAGTTGTAATGTTATAACTTTTGACATTCTGGAGTGTCCCTCAGTTGTCTCTTCATTCTCGGATAGGGCAGTCGCTTTTTAGACTAAACTTGACTGTATAACGGTACTGATAGTGTCGTAAATTATTTAGGACCATATTTATTTCGGTCGAAAATTCACCGAAACAAACATGTCTTTAAATAATTTGACTTTAGCTCTGTGGCTACATTGATAGATCTTTGACGAATATTGGTCATGTCGTGGTAAGTGCGCCTAACAAATTCTTCAAGAAGCGTAACATTTATTAGTATGACCTGAATATTCGCAAAATATCTGTGAATATGGGCACTGGAGTTAGCGTAACTTGCTATTAGGCCGTGGAACTGCTTCGCCACACGCCCAACCTCCGCATGGAGTTCTCTCGCTTCGTGCCTGCGTACCACGCGCACTTTGGGCGTCAACTGCGCGTGGCGCACTACGGCTGCGTGAAGCTGGCTGAGCTGTTCGAGCTGGTGCCGACGGACGTGGCCGTGTGCGGCGACGCGGGCGGTGAGCGCAGCGTGCGCTTGAGCCTGCGCGCCGCACGCGCAGAGGTAGCGCGGCGACTGCGCGCACTGCCGCGAGTCGCACTGCAAGACCTGCCCGCGCACTACGCGCATCACTACGGTGCGCCGCCGCAGGTATGTCGCGACCTGAAAGCAGTGGCACTATTCACGATACTCGTTCCGGACATTACGAATCTGACAACTATTCTTACCTAGCAAGTAGCAGGATAGAATTAGGCAGTATAGCAACAATCGGCATCTAATGATCTCTGGTATATGCCTGTCTATGTATAGCAGTGAAGTTGTTTAGACAAGTTGAAAACGTGCTTCTATACATCAACACGTGTTTTCTGTACATTAATCACACAGGGAGTGTTTGGCAAGCTCGTAGGTAACCGCATTAGGACATTTTTTTTTCATTCTTTGTAATTCCATGCATACAAACCCTTATCATACTTCCTCCATGCATGCATGAAATTTCACAAGATTAATATTTGCAGCCCGATATGCTGGACGTGGAATCATTGGAGGGATTAGTGTACGCTGCGGGCGGCTGCGTAGAGAGTAACTTGGTGGTAGCTCCGGGCGGGGCGCCTACTTGGGCGTCGTCGTTGCTATGCGCATGCGCCGTGCTGTGCGGCGACCGCAGCGTGGCGCGCGGCTCCACGCTGGAGTACTTCACGGCGGCGTACCGGCGCGTGCGCGGCGTGGCGCCCGAGCTGGCGCGGCTGGCGGCGGCCGGCGTGCTGCTGGCGGCCGACGCGTGCGTGGCGCTGGCGCCCGCCTGGCGCGCCGTGTGGCGCCTGGCGCAGCTGCTAGCCGACCGCGCCGCGCCCGCCAGCCCGGACGAACTCTACCTGGAGTATGCTAGGAGATATGAACCCGTGTTCCCCGGAGTTGATCCTGGTAAGCACTGCTTTTGTTTTACAACAACAGTTGCAACTTTTTATTTCATTTCACTTATTTTGAATCAAGAAGTGGACATCTCTTTTAGATGTAATTCGATATCGCTCGATACATCGACGGTTCCTGATGTCCACCACCGATTTGTCTACCAGCGGTGGACAGCGACTTAATTTTTATAAATAATTCTCGCTGTCTACCACCGGGAGAAGAGACACAATCGCTGTCGTATCACCGGTGAACAAACCGGTGGTGGATATCGGGAATCATCGCGATACATAACCAGGCGTATCCTCAATAGGTGCAGAAGGCGTGGCAGACTTCCTCCGTCAGTACATGGAGATATTCACGGAGATGGAGAGCGGGCACTGGACGCTGTGTCCCGGCGTCGTGGTGCCGCGCTGTCGCGAGCTCGCGTCCGGCTCGGCCCACGAGGACTACTCTGTACATGATACACCGCCCGGCCAGAAGGTAAGGTCACATCTTGGTCAGGTCATTGAGAGAGCACAGGGCTCTTATATTGGGTTCCCATCTATGGATGCCGATGTGTAATATTAGTAACTACATGTCCGGCGCAACTTCGTCTGCGTCACATTTTCCCCGTTTTCGCAATATTTTTCATTGCTACTCCGCTCTTATTGGTCGTAGCGTGATGATAGCCTATAGCCTTCCTCGATAAATGGGCTATCTAACACTGAACGAATTTTTAAAATCGTATCTGTAGTTACTGAGATTAACGCGTTCAAGCAAACAAACAAACTCTTCAGCTTTATAATATTAGTATAGCTAGATATTGAAAATAATCAAAGCGTACCTATCAAACATTAACTTTTTCCAAATAAATCATAAGCAATATTTATTTCAGGGCTCCCGTGTATTCGATTCACCAAAGACCAATATATGGTGTTCCCCACCGGCTAGCGCATTGCCGACACCAACGGCTTTGCTCAACCATGAGAACCGACGTAAGAATAAACATTTATTTTTCAAATACAGCCAAGGAATCGATAGTATTTTCTGGGATGATAATGTACATGTTGCACTGTTTGTATTGCAGGTCGTATCCGCTTGGCGGCTCACTTCGACGGTTCGTAGTCCCACCGCGTCATATAAGAAGATGCATTCCTTTATATTTTTGATGTAGGTTAGTATTACTCGTGTTCCAAACGCGGCACCTGAAACTTTGGAGTGATGTGAATCAGGGTCGCAACGAATTTTAACTACTAGACTTTGTAAGTGTCCAATAAATTGTGATGTCTGTAACAATAATATTTTAGATGTTTATATTTTTATGTGTTTATTTAGTGTAAGAAATCTTATGGTGCATTCGTGAAATGTTTAAAGTGCCGATGTAAAACTAATGTCCCACGTCTTGTACAATGTAATGGTAAGTCTTAAGAATCATCTTGACCGAAAACTTCTTTTATTATTTTTAGTGTATGAATTCTAACAATGTTTTATTTTAATTGACTAACGCTACTTTTATATGTTTCCAACTGAGTCAGTTTCGTGGTGTGTTGTTTAGTCTTTCCAAGTTACTTGATGAACTAATTATAAGATTGTTTAGAACTTATCAACAGTTTAACTGAGTAACTCTAATCAATTTTATATTTTATTTTACCTTTTGACATTTTATATATTTATTTCTTAGTTTTATATTTCCGTGGCTCTTCAGGTAAGAAAGGACTGAACAAGCTTCAAATGATACTTTAAGGTACTAATAAGTTTATGAAAAATCTACAGTATATTATCTACGTAATAATTTGTAAGTAGATAATGTTACTGCCATTGATACGAATAAAACAAAATAAACACTAAATGTACATATCATTGATTTGAGGCTCAAAATATGTTAAGAATAGTTGCTAAGTTTTATTAAATAAACATCTCGAGCACTTGTAACATTTTTCGGATGCCCACACAAAGTACAATGATCATACAATATGTTGATTGTCCTAGAGTTTTATCTTCCATAATATATTTCGGCCACAAATCTATTTGCATGTATCTTGCTTGTGTATTGTTCAAAAATATTGTCTTCAATTTATTGTACAGACGAATTTTAATTTCTTGTTCGTAGGTAAATCACATTCGAATTTATGTAATTTTAGATAACATTTACATTCACGGTAAGGTCCTACGATGGATTACGTAATTAATTACGCCAGTTAATTGTTGAATCTCACTGTTGCGAACTGGCCTTAATGACGTGTCAATTAATAACGTGCAAAGGTTTTATAAAACTATTCGATGGATGTAGATGTAGGTGATATTTTTGCTTTGATAGAATATGCTCGTGCCTCAAGTACGATGATGCTTTAATTTATGACAGTCGTTTGTGTTATTCTAATATTAAATTTCTTAGTTCCACATTGTATTTTTTGTGGAAAGACGCAGATTTATGTTCCATTTACGGTAGTACAATGATACTGATTAGGTAATTATTGCTCGAAACAGCCTTAGAGCATTTGCGGGGCAAGCATTTATTGGCTTGTTTGAACATGAAAATGTTGTAAATAATCTTCTAACCTCTAACGAATAGAGCTGATTTATAATTGATTGATGCCAAAGCACTAGTTAAACTCTATTATGCCAAATTGCCTTTTACTGAATACTAGAATAATGTGCAACAGTGATCAAAAATATGCCATTAGTTAGTGTAAATCATTTTGTAAATTGGAACTAATCCCTTTTGTCTTTCTAACATCCCTAACAGATGTTTCATGGTTTTTATTGTACCTTTATTTTATTTTTATAGATCTAAACGAAATCTAATGAGGTTGGTCTGTCTGACATATGTTTTAAACGACAGCTAACCTACAATAGGAGGTAGATATATTTTATTTTTAGTCAATATGATTTGAATTAATGAATAAATAGTATTATCAGATTTATTTGAATACATATTGGAAGAGTAAGCTAATAATTAAAAATTGTAAATACACAATTTGTGATTTAAGTCTGTATTCTAAGGCATTACTACTGTGATACTTCTGTACCATTGAATGCCAGACATTTGGTTTCAACTCAATTATATAATATGTAATCACAAATATTTTCTAGTGCGTGCAGATGGTTTGTAATCATAAGTCGACTACATATTTTCGTAGGTATGTATATAGTGTACATAATATTAAATTGATTATTAAATTGGTACAAAGTTTGAACATTTGAGTAAGAAAATATACACTAGATAATGTGGAACTACGATATTTAATTATGAAATTTAATTATTTACAGATACTTGGATTTATATATTTTATGTAAGCAGGATCTTGCATATTTGAAGTGTATTTTCTCAATGCAATTTATTTAACATTTTCGTTACACTGCCAGTCCGCATTTACATCAGTATTGGCCATCAGATCTATGTATCAAAAAGAGATATTTTAAGTAAGATTATATCTATTAACTTAATGACCATTATGGTTGTAATGTAAGTTCTGAATGTGATAGCGTTCACATAAGGCCAGAGTACTGTCCATCATTTAATAAATGTTACTTAAGGTTGATAAATTAATTACCAAGTTCTGTAAGACTGTAGTGAAGATACATTTAAGTACTTTCTAAGCTGTTGTTTTATTTTCTGACCAATAACTATGTATTTTGTAACAGTAAGATAGAATTAAGTACTCATCTGAAGTTCATTATGGGAAGATGTAACATTTAATATTATTTTTCCTACATCTTCGTAATTCTGTGATTATTTGTTATAGTTTTAACTAGTGAATCGATGTATTTGAATTAGAGTCGTTTCAGTATTGCATGTTTGATGAATGTGTCGGAAAATAAATGTTATTTTTTCAATAATAAATGGTAATTTTATTTTGGACAAACACATCCAATTTGGGTTTTAAAAAAATCAGCGCTTTGATGAAAATTAATTACAGTCCAGTAACTATGATTTTCTTGTCTGTTCTTCTGCATAGGAAATGACCAACCTGAACAGTGCACATTTGATAAGTGCCGCAGGTAGGCCTATGTGAAATAAAATATTTTGATTGAGTCTCTTTATTGTTGGTTTACGAGTGACTGCATCAATGTTATTTTTATTCTCATTACATTAAAGTATCTGTTGGATTGCTGCCACAAGCCTGCCAAAATCAGTGTTTGTTTAAGTTCTAATAAGAAACAATATGAAAATACTTGCACACACAAGATTAAATTTCACTGCTGAACTGACTGCGACATTGATAAATATTTTTGGTACCTACCTACCTACTTACTACAATTGGGTGAACTGAAAGTTTATGTAGCATTCTTCTGATAGTTTATGTAGACTGACAACATGCACAAGAAAAGGTTTTGGTATTACCAAATTAGCGACAGAATCATCAATCATCATCACCCTATAATGTTCCCACCGCTGGGACACAGGCCTCCTCTCTATGAAAGGGAGAGTGGGCTGTAATCCAACACGGGAGCCCAGTGTCAGGTGGTTAGTAGATGTCACAAGTCTTCGATTTTTTTGTTTCTAGGACATGCTGGTTTCCTCACGACGACGACCTCACCGTTTTTGAGAGTGGTCTCGTTTGCTCGGGAAGGTGTTTTTGATTTTATGGAGACTTTCGTGCCAAACTCTATCAAATGCGTGAGGGATGCCTCTGGTTTAGAACTTAACATCTAAATCCCTGTTTATCGGACAGCTTTAATTTTTTTTGGTTGGGTCGATATCTAATGACCCTTCCCACTCTGAGCCGAGCGGAAGGGAGTGTCAGACTTGTACTAACTAAAACACATCCATGTTTCTTCTTATCTTTTTTGAACAAGTAGGGCAAAAGAAACTATCAAACATTATAATTTACACACTTTATTGCAACAGCAAATAACCCTACTTTATCATTAAAATATTATTTTGCGGCAGTTAGCTTCCATTTAACTGGTCAATTCGGAGAGCTTTCCATTGCGTTTCTCCCAGATCATGCGGTGCTTTTGCTTCATGTAGGCTTTGCGAGCATCAGCATAGGCTCCAAGATCACCATCTGAAATGTTACGAGTTGCAAGGTTAATAAAACAACTATTATTTTAAGAGCCCAGGTGTCGCCAGCAGTTTTATTTTTTTGCATTGGTGAAAAGAAAAAGAAACTAACTTTATTCTCCTGTCATAGAACATTAAAATAGTAGTAAATCTAGAAGAATTAAATAAAAACCAGGCCCAGAACTAAGATGCAGAAGTTAGAAAATTAGTTTATGGGTAGAATAAATCAATTTATAGGTTCCTAGTAACTCAACACTTCTCTTCAATTTGTTTGTGTCCCACCACCCCCCCTGCCGAGTATTTGACACACACACAAACACACACACACACAGCACAAATACAGCTATAGATGACATGAATACTAGTAAAAATGAATAATTTGAACTTGGCAGTGAAACTGTTAAAAGTGGTCTGTCTATGCCGCATAGACAGATAGCCTAAGATCCCGGTATACAACAACCTTCACCGAGCTGGTTAATGGATGAAACTTATTTTATATTAAATTTAGTATGTCAATAAATATATTGTATATGGGTTGCCTAAAAAATTCAGTCCAGGATATGATTAATAAATAATTAAAAAAAAAAATTGATACATTTCTCCGGTTTAGTTAATAGACCAATTCCATACAAACGAAAGTATTAAGCCCTTAGAATAAAAACGTTAGGTTAGGTTAGGCCTTTTCTTTTCCCGTCACAACTCTCGGGTAGGCAGGTATAAACAGGTGAATCAATATTATTAACTTGCACCGGTCTGGTTAATGAATAAAAAAAGGCAACCTAATGTTTGCATATTTTATGGGCTTTATACTTTGGATTGGTATGGAATTTGTTTATTAACCAAACCGGTGAAATGCTTCATGTCTTTTTTTTTCAAGTCATATTTACTGACTGAAATTTTTTAGACAACCCATATGCAATATTGACACATTAAATTTAATATAAAATAAGTTTCATCCATCCATAAGATCCTATACTAAGACCACACATGGTAAATAAGTACAAAAAAAATTACAATTAACAATTTACTTACATTTGATAAACCAGGCCTCTTCAGCATCCTTGTAAGCAGCCCAAAGAGGTTTGCAGCGGGCTGCATGGTCAGGGTTTTCATAAAGCATGCAGTCTTCAAAACGTGCACGCATGATACCTAGGATCTCAGAGTCCACAGCTCTGAAAATTGATTGCCCATTCGTTATTTATATAGGCAGCATGAACTACAATACATCTGGTTCAACAAGAATGCTGCTCAAATACCTCTTAAAAGGCTTGATTGTTGATGAAGATAATAATTGATTGTATCACTATTTCAGTCTTATGGATCTTAGGGCACAATAATAATAAAATAGTATAAGTTCTAAGTTATACACCAAGAATGAAAAAAATAAAGATGAAATAAAACCTAACCTATCACGTTTGAACTGTGAGTTCGCTTCGAAATCGCAAATTGGATCATCTTCGTAGCACTGGTCGATAGTTGGCACGCGGCGAAACTTCTGGTGATACCACGGGTACTTCTTCTGATTCGGTACCACAACCTTCTCTGGAGAACAACAACAAACAACATCAGTATTCGCATACGGACTTACATAACAATAAACCAATGTAAAGTTTAAGGATTTTTACCACGGAACGCAGTTACTGGCAAATCGATTGTCGCGTAAACAGCACTCATAAATGCTCTAAATAAATTGGGGTCTTTATCTTTACACTCATCGTCTCCCATTATTTGATCTTCAGAATTTGCCAGTACAAATGAAGCAACGTAAAGTTGCGAATAGATGGATGAAAATTTTCTTGATTTGCTATCAATTTGACAGTTGACTTTGACACTTGTCAGATCGTATGTGGTGTAGACAGATCACAATATTTTTGTATGTTTTTTTCCTCTTTGTGTGCCTAATCTCATTTTGTGTGTACTTAGATTTGTCGAATAAACGCATATTCTTCCTTCTATTCCTATATTTTTTTATTTTTAAACAAGTCGTTTTAAATGGTCTGCTGCTCTATAATGATCCAGATGGCATCGTAGGACATATTTAGTCATAGCAACACTTTAAAACAATTTTTAAATTCCCATACAGTCCACGGGTCCAACATGGGTCCCACTTTGGTATATAAAGTATTCTACTATTTGAATCCAACCATGGACATATTCAAACGCCTATACCAAAAGGAACAGATTACCCGCCAACTGTGATGAGCATAATACATACAAGGTGTTGTTTTGCAACCTCATCAAATTCTAGGAGGTTACTATGCTAATGATTCTCGACCCGAATCAATAATAAAATGAGTAGGTAATTTTCTTTTTTTTATTTATTTACTGAAATCGCTAACTGTGAACCACTCGTGTTTTAAACACGGGCCGTCTGATCCCTGCCTTATAACGTCGCTTACACACAAACAAAAAACCTCAAACGTTTTTTCGATAATTTTATTATCCATAAACCACGCTATGGGGGTTAGTCTGAAATATTGACAAATTTAAACAACAAAAAAATGCAGTGTTTTTTAATAATTTACTAGGTACCGTAATTTATATTGAATATTTATATCTTTTGTGACAACATCCTGAATTTTGACGAGGATGCAAAACAACACCTTGTATAAATATCGTACCACATTTATTATCTCGTATAGTATATTATATCGTACCATATTTATTTAATAAAGATTCATCAACGACATCTGTGTGCAATAATATATCCATATGGAAAAGTTTTAAGTTAATTTAATCCCATTGAATGACCATTTCATGAAAAAGGTATTCGATGGGTCATGAACATAGAGGGTTGTATTTAGTGTAATACTGTAAATACATGCGTATTACGGCCACAACTCATATTTTGTTGTGATAACGTATGAAATAATAAAAATGAGTGGCTTTAGATATTTATGAGTGTAGGCAGGTACTACTGTAAGTACCTAATTCTTGTTATTTTTTAAATATTATTAAAACAGTCCAAAGTCTAAACTAACTTGAAATTATAACTAATTAGAAATACTATAGTTGATAAACTTAAAACTATACACTACTACAAACGTTCTTTTGGGCTTCGAGGCAGATGGTAAGGTGGTATGTAGGACGAGGTAAACTTCTGTCTGCCTACTTTTTTGGAATCTATAGCGAAACGAATTCGGCGAGTTTCAGCAAATTGCATCAACTTGCTTCATGCCTGTAGTAGGTAAAATTCATATCTATGAGCCGGGTTGTCACTTCGTCAGAACAAGACCAGCATCATTGGACCGTGAAGGATCAGACATAAATTATCAATTAATTCAAATAACTATGCGCCAGTTTCTGTACAAAACAACAATCATAACAACAACATAGCAACACGCCTTTTATTCTCGAAGGGAAAGAAAGGGAAAGGCGGCTGCGGGACTCTTCGAAAGAGATACCGCGGCCCTGGAACACAAAGGGCTAAGAAGGATGTATGGGTTTTACGAGTAGTCAGTACAAGTCTGACACTCCCTTCCGCTCCGCTCAGAGCGGGAGAGGTCATTTGATGATTTGCCATACGAAAAAAAAAGCGTAAGGAAGATACCAAGTAGTTCACACACATTGACACCACTAGACACATCACCGTGGCTGCCACTAGAACATCGAGGCAGCAGTTGTAACAAAGTAAGAATAAAAAAGTTCTGACCTTTCATTTAAATTCCTTGGAAAGGACCCGTAGGTAAGTAGGTATGTCGCGGCGTCGTCGTGTAGTGTAGGTAGTTAGTCTGAGCGGTTTTCAGTTGCGGTTTGACACTGCATGCAGCTGTCGATTGGATTCCATCTGTAGACCACAACAGGAAACCACGTAACGGTACACCTTAGTTACGGTATATAACATTGTGTTGTGTCTGCTTCAAGTCAATTCCAGCAGAAGAATCGTCCATGCAACAGTTCCAAAGTTCTTAGTCCTCCCCGGTTTAATGTAATCATCCCATCATGCTTCAGGTCATCTTATGTTTATTTACCTTGACTCAGCCGTGAATTTCCCCCTCCAACCATCTTAATAAGAAATGTGTCCTGCTCAATTCCAATAGTGAAGATTTTTTATTGTAGCGAATAACGACTTGCGGCAATTCTTTAAAAGTCGTAATATAGATGATTCATTGACTTTAAGTTTAATACATAAATAGTTGAATTCGTACAGCGGCAAATAGAACTACAAGATATCTAAATAAATTAAATAGAGCTTAATAATGTATTTTTTAGAAAAAAAAATTGGCCCAATACACTACCCTGAGGGTAACCAAATCAGTACGTACAGCCAGCGTATCTTCCACCTCACATTATGGTGATCCATAAGTAAAACAGCCGCAGATTTCTATTGCATAAAACATGTTCCAAATTGCCCAGTGAAGTAACGACACCGACTGACGACGGCCTTGCCGGCCACCGGTGACGATGAGCCTTGTTGCGATTTGTCGTTATTTTTGGTTTACTGTTTCTTTTCAAATAAAAATTGTTAGTTTCACGAGCTGTTCACCCAAACAATAAAAAATGAAGTGAACCCACCCACATTTGATCACTACAATATTATAGGTGCAGGTGTACCTACACGGTATGAAAATCACATCATCGTAGTGAAAGCTAAACTGTAAGCACGTCAGGTTTACCAAAAGATAATTATGATAAAAACACATTGAAAGTTGCAACTGATACGAATATGATATTAGCAGCATGAACGCAAGGTAGTCTTTAGTACTTATAGATGAGGTGGAGTCGAATCACTTTTTTAATAAATAATGTTATGGTTGAAGCGAAGACTTCGGCTACCCACAAGTATATAAATAATAAACAAGACTTTGTACAAGCCTCACATGACCAGTGTCATAAGGCTGAATATATCATACAAACGGTTGGCTGAACCATCTACACAGTTTATTTATCTGCTCTTATATCGATATCTAAAATAGTTTTCTTACGAAAGTAATGCCAACAAAGGATTGTTCTATAGATGTAAACATACGGAGCTTAGTCTTCCTGTTTCTAAATCGTAGAAACAGGATGATGTAGCCTAGAAATTGCTTTCCGATACTATTTTGTCATTTTGGGTACCGGAAATTCCTCCACGTTTCGCATTTGATGTTGAGGGTGCATTCGACAGCTGATAGGCCTAATAAAATCTCCTTGTATAGCTAGACTCTTTACATTGAGCGTCAAGTCATTGAACGAAGGGCGGGGGCGCGCATGCGTAGCTGATACCTACCAATTTGGGTTGCTATTCACCACATCGAATACATTCGTGGTGGAAAACACTGAAAAATTCTATGCGTTTGTGTTGTATCGCATGTTAATTTTTTTATAATGTCGTGCGGCAGCCTCAGATCTTTCTAGAATGTAAAATTGCCTGTTACAGACACAAATTTTCAGTAACCTGAAAGCTTTGTTTACCATTTCATTACTGTTATTGGATTTAGATCAAAATGCAAATGTTGTTGTGTTAATGTGTTTGTTTGAGTAAGTGTGAATTCTTGCGATAAACTTTTCAAGGGTACAGAAAGCTCTACGGGAGCTTGCAACCCGTTTGAGAGGAGTCCTGTCATTCCACCGTTGCGTATTGTACGTTAGTGTGGGAAGGCGTCGTGTTGTGTTTTGACGCGACACGCGGTAGCGGAGCGCGGCGCGGCGGTTGGAATAAGTATTTTACTCTTTGGATATGGCGCTGCGGCGCTGGTGATTCAGTCGTGTGGCGCGCGCGTTAGCGGCCACTGTTCTCCCAGTGCTCATGCGAGTGCAGTGTCGACGCGATGAAGTGGCGCGCGGCCCCTTCCCGCGCCAAAGAACGCGCCAATATCAGTTTCTTCATCTTCATAATGTTCTTTGCGGTGTTTGGTGTCATAATCCTCACTGAGCTGCTGCCACTGGAACGGCCGAATGAGCCGACGAGATCGAGAAATGAACATCTGCAGGTCAGGAACCCTGAATTTATTTGTCTCATAAGATTCTGATTTGTAGGACTATGAAATACAAAAAAAAATATAGAACTGCTTGACCATGGACTGAAGAGATGTGTAATGCATGCTAATTATTTAAAATTTGGATTCATATCAGGAAATTTAGACAATATAGACATCGTATACAAAAGAGTTGTGTGCAACAATAAAACGGGTGCTGAGGTTACTCAGGTTATAAATAAACTACTAATCAGTGAATCGGACGAACACAATTACCTAGTACTCAAAAAAATAAGATAAGTTGACTCAGAAAACAGCATCATAAAATGGTTTTAGTAGACCAATAATATTAACGTTTAATATGCTCAAATAGCGATGACTGAAGAGATCAACAGTAAGAGGTCAACATCCATATGGTTGAAGGACATTTGTTTAGATGCGAACCCGCCTGTTTTGTGAATGGAGAAGTTTGTTAACTGTCCAATTATTAGCAACAGTGTGAAAACGGTAGCTTCGAGCTTTGTTTGATAACACATTCCTTACGTAAGCTTTGTTTTGATTGGTGAAGTGAAGCAAATATTTACGTCACCTCATTTATTGCCAGTTTTCGATTCTCGGAAATAAATTGGAGTTGAAGGTCTTTGCTTGTGTTCACATCACTGTATAAATAATAAGCTCTACAGGTATTATGTGAATTTGTTGCAATGTTTAGAAATCTATTGCTGACATGACGTTTCCTTCCAAGTCTGTCTTAGATGAGACTGCAAACCTTTTTTCGCTTGAAATATATAATCCTCTTGTTTGTTGCAATCTAAAATCTTATCAGCTATTTCCGACGAGCTTTCACTGATTTTAGTAAGATGTACTAGTCTAGGACCCCAAAATATTCTGTTTCGGGGTACTAGGCTAGTACATCTTAATAAATATTCTATTTCGGGGTATATATGTTACGGGCAATTTGTTAAGTCCGGTCACTATTAATAATGGCCGGTCTGTATTCATAATGCCCGACTCAATTGGGCGATGTGATTAAAACAGCATAATTAATCACTTTCCTCGGCCATTATGAATAATGCCCACCCTATCTTGGGCAAAGTTTTTGTTTATTAAATGAAATTAAACTTACAATATTTTCATGAAAATTTAACAAAAAAAAAAATCCTAACCTGACCTAACCAACTCAATTGCGCGGCTACAAGTAGGGAATTATTCATACTGCACGGTACAAGTGACAAATTCAAGCTATCACAAACACTGACTTATTACATGGACCACGGGCCGTCGGGCATTATTAATAATGACCGGTCAAAGTGGTAATTAATCACTTTGCCCATCGCTCTTGGGCATTATTAATAATGGCCGGTCCTTATTAATAATGCCCAATTAATCACGTTGCCCGTAACATATATTCTACTAAGTACCCTATTCTACTTCTTCATAAAGCTTGATAACAGCTTGGATTATTGAACATTTGGAAATATACTGTGCATGTAAAACTTCTGATTGCATCTGTAGCCATGAGGTTACCTACATCACATAAATTCGATGTTATCGAAGAACTTAGTGAAAAGTACCAGGGGCGGAAAGTGTACTTTTCTGATGGGTCTAAGAGCAAAAGTGGATGCGGTGCCGCTTATAATAGTTTGAGTTATGGAACTTCGGCCTTGTTTAAATCTATTGATACAAACGTATCTCTAATGACGATAGAACTAGTAGCAATCTCAAAAATTTTAGAGAATATAATTTGTTGGGACAATGCGAACCATTCTGTGAATTACAACATGCACGGATAGTAAAAGTGGTTTATGAGCGTTTACCTACGCGTTACGACTTTTCATACAAACTTTCCTGTCATTATTTTCTGAAATGAAGGAACCGATTTTAATGAAACTTCATACGCATAAGCAGGATACATAGGTCTAAAAAGTTACAAAAAACATTATAGAAAAATTGTGATATAGCTCAATTAGACCGATAATAAATTATCCATAGAAACAGAAATTTCGAGAGAAAGATCTTCTTTTTAAAAGACATTTCTTATATGTTTTTAAGTAACTTTTAGACCTGTGTATCCTGCCTAAGCGTAAAACGTTTCATTAAAATCGGTTAAGTCATTTCGGAAAATAAGGACATGAAAGTTTGTTTATAATGCCCTAAGGCGTAAACATTCTTAATGCTCAGCTGATGGTCGATGCTCCTCTGGTTGCAGCGGTATACCGCTAGCTTATGTAATTCTCAGACTATTTTATGAACTTAATGACAAATAGTTAGATTGTGTTCTGGTCATTTTCCATCCAGGAAATTTGGATACCTAATGAAAAAAGTCGATTCCCCTAATTGCCAACTTGCCAAGTGTGTAATAGAGTTGTTTACATTTGCTGTTGGAATGGAAAAAGAACAAGATAGACAGGGAGATAGTGATGCGGGAGTTAAAAGTTAATATGTATGATGTTGGGCTTTCATTAGAATCTACACCTGATTCGGGAGAAGCGAAACTGATTTATAAAATGGTTGCTGCATCACTAACTCCCTCGCTTACGCAATAAAATAGTTATATTAATATTATTAATACGTGTAATAATTACTTAGTTAGATTAGGATATGATGAGACGTACCTTTGTAAGTCTCTAAATATTAAGATTAAGATGTAAGATTTAAAAAAAAACTGTCGTAAAATAACCTACCTATCTAAACGGGTGCATTTTTTAACTTCCGATACTTTTCGCCTTTTTTTTCCACAAAAATAACGAAAATATTCTATTTTTTTATAGAATGCAACGAACAATACTTTGATAATATTATATTCGTGACATAGCAGACCTTTTGTTGCATAAAATTTGTCGAGACAGGAACACCGCATGTCCATAAGTGCCTACTTTGAAAGCAGGTTGGTGACCGTAGAACCAGTTTTTTCGAACCGGTGACCTTGACTTTGTCCACATGTGTTAATGTACTTGATACCAATCATCATTGGATTTCCACCTATCAGATTACTATTTCTATTATATCCAATCAATCATTGAACGGTCATCGAATCGGATTATTACTTCTTTATTTACAGATCTTTTTCATTAAAGGTATTATCGTAAAATGCTTCATGCGGTGCGAGAGTCACTGATTCGTCATAGAGACTTATTATTAAAATTTTAATTGGCAAAATTGGAATTCTGGTTCAAACGTACATTTATAAGTTAACCCAATAAGTTCACGCATTATAAGAACATGTTTTTGGCTTACGTAGTTTATTTGAGCAATATTTGACCGAATTAGTGTTGCACGGGCCGCAGCACGCACATTGCGCTAAGCGTACTGCAGCTTGTTTATTATATACTTCTTAGTTCAGGCAGTAAGTGCTCGGTTTAAAGAATCTGGAGTTATTGCAATGTCCATTACTTTAGTAATTAAGACAGTTCCTGATATGGTTCACCACCTTCCTATGTTCCAATCATTGCAACTTAAAGAATCGCCTTTTGACCAGCTGGCATTCAAACATCTTTAACAGTCGTCATCAGTAGTCAGACGCCGACAAGTCCGTCAATCAGTCTTACCAAGAAGGGCTATGGTTACGATTTGTGTAACCTAGTAACTAACGAGGTTGTGTTGGTGAGATAGGCAGTTTTTTCATGGCCCTTAAAAATACTGGTTACTAGGATTCCCGCGCAACTTCGTCTGTCACACACATTTTCCCCGTTTTCGCAACATTTTTCATAGCTGCTCCGCTCCTAGTGGTAGTAGCGTGATGATCTATAGCTTATAGCCCTCCGATAAATGGGCTATCTAACACTGAAAGAATTTTTCAAATCGGTCCAGTAGTTCCTGAGATTAGCGCGTTCATTAGTATAGATTAGCAGCTTCTGGTAAAAAAAAAAACTGCAAAACTTGTTCTTCTGAGATTGTTTTAGAAATAAGATTGTAATAGGTCTTTACCTATGAAATTGCCGTATTGCAGTACAGACTTTTTCAAACAAAAAAAAGTTTTGATTGGCTATGAGTTCTAAATTCAAATTAATTTTGTTTTAAAAATATGACATTCTATTTACAAAATCAGTCTTTTGTTTATTGATTAGCGTTGTATTTTACTTACATTTCAACATTTTTCCTCATAATGGATACTTTGAAATTTCGTGTAATTATGGAATATGAGTTCCGTCGTGGCACCAACGCGGCACAAACGACCCGTAACATCAACGACGTTTACGGAGAGAACTGTACAAACGAACGCACAACCCGTTATTGGTTTGCTCGGTTCCGTTCTGGGAATTTTGACTTGAAAAATGAACCTCGTGGTCGTCCGGAAACTTTGGTCAACAATGATGAATTAAAGGTGATTGTTGAAGCTGATGAAACTCAATCTACAGCTGAGCTGGCAGCAGCTTTTGATGTTAGCATTAAAACAATATTGGTCCATTTGCGACAGATTGGCAAGATAAAAAAGCTTGATAGATGGGTGCCCCACGAACTTAACGATCGCCAGCGCAACGTACGCGTCGAGACTTGCCTTGCGCTGCTTAACAGGCACAGAAATGAAGGAATTTTGAACCGAATTGTTACGTGCGACGAAAAATGGATTCTTTTTGACAATCGAAAGCGGTCAGCAAGTTGGTTAGATCCTGGTTCGGTACCAAAGCAATGTGCAAAACGAAAAATGACCCCTAGAAAGGTGATGGTCACAGTTTGGTGGTCTAGTGCTGGTGTGATTCATCATAGCTTTTTACAAAACGGCGAGAGCATTACTGCAGATGTGTACATTGAAGAACTGACCACAATGATGGCGAAACTCGCACGTCTGCAACCAGTTTTGGTCAATCGGTCGTCTCCACTGCTACTTCACGACAACGCGCGGCCCCATACTGCAAAACAGACCGTCTCTAAGCTGCATGAGTTGGGTTTGGAAGCTCTCCCTCATCCGCCATACTCACCAGATCTTGCGCCTTCCGACTAATACTTTTTCCAAAATTTGGACAACTTTTTAGCGGGAAAAAAATTCAATTCCCGAGAGGCAGTACAAAACGCCTTTGAAGAGTTTGTTGTCTCCCGTCCAGCTGATTTTTTCAAGAAGGGCATCCATAAACTGCCACAGCGTTGGCAAAGATGCATTGATTGCAGGGGTGATTACTTTGAATAAAAGAAATAAATAAGTTCGAAAAAAAAAATACTTTAACTTTTTTCAAACAAAACGGCAATTTCATAGGTAAAGACCTAATATTTTCGAGCACAATATAGGTACGATGTCTTCTGGATGAAAATAAATAGGTGTCATAATATTGTACTTATAGAATAGCGTCAAGTAGCCATGTAAATTGTTTTGTCAAGTAAAACAGCTGAAGTTACAAGAAAGGGATCCACACTATCTAATAATTTGTAGACTGGGGATAACTTCTTGTTTCTACAAAAAGCTTGGAAGTCACAAAGAAACTAAAACTACTCTTTTCCAAGCCTGCTTCAGGTTAGTTAGGTTAATGTGTTTCCATCCTTGTATCTACAAAAAAGCTTTTTTATTGTCTGAAGGAGCGTGCGAAACAAAAGTTCAGTTGCTTCTATCTCGGTACGCATTAGTTCGTGGATTTCACTAGGACTGTGTTAATCTTTTTCTAGCGTTTAATTTATTTAAAAGCATCCTTTCTAATATCGTTTACGCTACTATCCTTTTGTTTTGTTCCGTTGTGTCGTTAATCCATTCAGTTGTCAGGGTCTTTTCTGCTTTGTTTGTTCTTGTCACATTGAAAAATAATCTGCTTAGAGTAGATACTATAATTTGCTACGTTTGTAAAGGATTCCATTATTAATTCCTTGATATTGTAGTTGTACCTATGTAGAACCTGTGAACGTGAAATCTTACTGTAGTACCTAAAGTTTTAGGCCCCAAATGCCAGGTCCGAAGTTTATCATTAAGTACACCCCGATGAATATTTTATGTAAGTAATGGTAATATGAAGCTTAATATAAAATAAACACTCTGACTTCTCTGGGAGCGTCGTTTAGCATCAAGTAACTGGTAACAAGAGACTAGATTAAGTTAAGTTTCAAGTATTTGTGACTGACTGGCATTAGATTATTTTCTATGCTTCTCTCGAAGGATTTTCAGGAAAGTTTTGTCTTAGTTAATTCGAGTACTTTGGTAGGTTACTTGGGTTTTCATACTCGTATTGTCTTGATAATTTTTTCATTTTAGGGAGTGAAATAAATGGGCTTATAGCTCTTTCTGGCCGGCTCAAGCCGATCCTGTGTCACTCCCTTAACCAGGCTATTAAGGCTCCTATTTGTACTACGTAGCTCTAAATTAGCATCCCTCACTCTGTTTTCTTATCAGGCAGTCATGGCTTTAAGGTTTGTTATGTCAGACATCATAGTTTTTTAAACACCTGTTGCCAGGCATATGCTAGTTAGAATGTGTAGTGCGTTGGGTAGAACCTAAGTGAATATCCTACGTTGATCGAATTTTCAATGTCCGCGTCTGGTCGGCTCCATTTTCGACGGGACGGCAAATGCAATTTGGGACTTATAAATTGCGTTGTCTATAGTTTTTGATATAATACGGGTTTTATGGTATCAGATCAAGTTTTTCGTCTAGCTTAGGCACCAGTCTCCCACCGTATTATAAAAGCCATGCCATATTGTTCAGGAAATGTAATAATTTAACTATGTATTGTGGTAAGAAATAAATAAATCTTTATCTTATCTCTATATTTAGATCATTTAGGTACGCAATTTATGCTTAGTAATGGGAAAACAACATGGTCGTTAGGTAAATGTAAAAGTTTCTCCTAATTACGTACATATTTAAGAGTGACTAAAATAGGGGACATTTATTAAAATCTGGCTTACGAAATTACTAGGTACCTAAATCAAGTTTCATCTTTTAAAAATATTTCCTTACTGTAAAATATATTGATATCTGAATGTGCTTACTTTCTTTTTGTTGCATCCTAGTGCAAGCAAACCTGTTTTGCATTAACTTAATATTCCGAACGGTTGCATATCAGTGACTCCACATTGAAATTGATATTATATTTTCCTCATTATTTGTCCTTCTATTTTAGAATTTATATAGTGATATAATATATTAATAGTATTGTGATATATTTTTATAGTATTTTATATATCCTTTTAGCAGGTCTTATTAAATTATTTGTTTTACAGATAAACACCTACCACTGTTTGTCTCTGCATCCAAAGATTGACTGGTAGAAAATGCCTATGGAATTAAGTCCACCTCTATATATTGTACTTGAAGTGTTAAATAAATAAATAGATATCTCGATGCTGGACCCGTTGCTCAACGTTATGCATTAAATTACATATTAACTACCATTTTCCGTGTAGGATAATAGTAAAAATGTGTTAAAAATAAGTAGGTATAACTGACTCTATCCTACATGCACACGTAGCATGGGGGAACAGTCAAATACTCCGAAATATTTTATTCGGAATTTCAATGATCCGAGTGCCAAAAGTCCGAATTTCATAATACCTAAGAATTATAATGTCTATTATTAATAATCACGATTTTTTTTTACCGAAAGTCGTAAATGCGATTTGTCACCGGAGCCATGACAGAAATAATGCTTGCTGCATGTTGCATGCCTGCATGCTTGCTGCTTGCCTGCTTGCATACTGCATGCCTACTTGCATGCTTGCTCCCTTGTTGCATGCCTGCTTGCATGTTGCATGCATTATGTGTTTGTCTTGCTATTCAGTTTTACAAGGCGTTTTATTTCGGAATTGTATTAATCGGTATTTTAATAATCGGAATTCGTATTTTTGATGTTTCGAATTATCATTAAGTCGGACTTTTTGTTATTCGATCAATTGAAACTCGGTATTTTGAGAATAGTAAATAGAAACGTTAGGAATATTGAAATTTAGGAATTATAAAAAGAGGAGTAATGATAAGTCGGAGTTGTTCTACTAGGAATTTTGAACCATTCGGAGTTATGACAATCGGCATTTTGAAATTCGGACTTGTGACTATCGGAATAAAGTTTTTCGTATTTATGTAGTGTGCCCGTAGCATGGCCACTGTAGAAACGAGTTTTGTCTACGGAAGAATCGACATAATAACAGATAAACAATGACAGTGTGTCAGTTGGTCGATTCTTCCGTCGACATAGCCTGTTTCTACATTGGTCATGCTAGTCACGCGTGCTGGTCAGTTCTTCTATGTAGGCCTTCCCGTGTTTCGGAAAACAGCAGTTTTCCGAAACACTGGCTGTCATTTCATTCTTATTTTACCTGCATTTTTTTTATTGAATCTTCTTATTTAAAATAGAAGTAATATTTTACAGTATTTACTCGCCAAACTTTACAGTTTGATGGCGAGAAGCGCTCGTTTATCATACATAAATTTAAAATTATAAACTTGACTTAAAATTAAACCCAGTATCAGACAAAAACGCATTTGTTCGCTGATTATTGGCGCCCATTGAGATTATTATTTTAGTTTCCAGTTCCTCGATGTAACAAGAGTGTCAGCCACAAAGTCATAGCTCCTTCTGCAAGTAAACAAAACACGAGTCGAAAAACTAATTAACTTGTTAATGTTGCCGGGATGACAGTAATTAGTTGGCCTATTACTTACTGAACACAATATGGCGGAAGTTGGTGAGTTAAACAGATTTATGTCCCACTTTAACAGTTGCCAGTAGGGTAAGTTTAGACAACAAGGCTTTGACGCGCGGGGTTCTTTTTACGATGGGTACCTATAATGTTTTAGAGTTCTGTATCCAAAGTGTATTAACTATCTATGGTGTCAACAGACAGGCAGACAAAAAGACGTCTGCTCGAATGTCACAAAACTTTCTAATTAAGAGATACCAAACTACACTCACCGACTCGATTAACCAGTTTAGGATTTCTATGTCTGTTTAAGAGAAGTAATGCTTTTCGATGGATGTTATATGTCGAGTGTGTATTTTAACATCATACAAACACGCAGCATCCAGTACCCAGTCTAAATCCTTTCTACTGGTTTTCTTCCCAGCTCGATGTCAGATGTTAGCAGCATGTCCTTAAGAGGTCCAGATGGACGTCAGCGTGTATAGCGTGAAAGTCCTATTCGATATGCTACAGTAGTAACAGCGGTTTATCAGGGAGGTTTGATAGTGATGATGGGCATCACTTGTGAGGCTCGTACCGAAATTGTTGTCTTCGATATACGGTGTTTGAGTGCTCACAGGTATATGGAAAAATTGTCCAAGATCATGACATATCGTTCATGCTATTTATTAAGGATAACTTCATCCTAATCCTCGATAACGCACGTTGTGATGTTGCTAAATCTGTCACTCTCTATCTCGGGGAGGTCGGAAATCAAATTTGACTTTTATGGCCCGCACGTAGTCCGGACCTTAATCTCAAAGAACATTGGAAAAATTTAAACTACGGTTTCGGGCCAGAGTTTGATAAAGGGGCATTGATAAACATAGACAGCTTTGCAAACGTTTAAGACTTTGTTAGAGGAATGGCAAAACAACTATCAATCGGATATGAGAGACACTAAGTATGAACTTCCAAACACAAGTGTCCGGAAATCATTAGACCACGAGGAAGTAACAGTCATCACTAAAATTTGATAGGCTCTGCCAAACAATGATAAGTTAAAGAAAGACAAAAATTAATATGTTTTGTTTTTAACACGTTTTAGTGTCACTAAATCAATTTAATATCATCATTATCATCATTTCAGCCCAAAAGACGTCCACTGCTGGACATAGGCCTCCCCCAAGTGTCGCCACATTGACATTTTGTGGGGTTTTGCGATAATCGCCACGCTTGGCAGGCGGGTTGGCGATCGCAGTACGGTTGTTACAAAAGCACAGAGAACGCTGCTGCCCATTCTATGGCAAATCCCTTAGTCGCCTGTTACGACACCCAACTCGAAGATATGCGATGGTGCTATTCTTTACGTCCGACACCATACAGTCAATTTAATATGTTTTACAATGAATAGTACCTACCAGCTAAGGTAGCACCAATTTCTACAATTCTAGAAAAATTAAGAAAAACTGGACTGGGTTGTTAATTTTGCCTGTGAGTGTATATTGTACATTCACAATTTTGATGCTTGTCATGGTTTGGATTTAAATCGAAACTGGGTTTATGAAAACCCCAAGAAAATGCACTGCAAGCGCTATTATTCTAAACTTCTCTTAAGCTACGAAAACAAAGCAACTTCAAATATTTGTACCTATAAAGGCGCTATTACACTGTCTTATCGGTAGCAATAAATATACAAGGATTTTGTGGGTTTTTTTGCTGGTGGGTAATGTTTGGAGAATATTGTGTATATTGACCCTAACGAATGTTCATGCTCATGTTCCTAAGAATGTTCATTGGACGACCCTGACGTGAAAGCCATGAAAGGTTGGGCAATGATGGTACCTACTGGTTGCCGATGACCTCATTAGGAGGGGTCTCATAAGCAACATTTCTCATGATTATTGTTTAGTTTTCTGAACTGTTTGTTTCGGGGTTGTTGAACTAGCTCTCGTGAGTAATCAATTTCCTTCAGTTTTGTACAACGTACGCACGACAACCAATCATACTATCCAAAACCAGTTTATGCGGATCTTTCATTGCACGGAAAATCTATACGAAGCGAGGCGATGTTATATTGGAAATGTATAGCTTGATGTGTCGCCGTATGTACACTGTGTACGACTAGCGACTACCGCGATCAGGTGGTCTACCATGACGTCTTAAAGCAGTATTGTTTTATTCTTATTTCAAAGTGAGAAAGAGACGCAGTATACAGGTCGTCTAGCTCCATCTCTTTCCCACTCTGGAATAAGAATAAAACAATACTGCTTTAAGTTGAGTAGGTCTAACTTCGAGAAAGAGGTCAATTGTTGAATCCGACTCGGCTGGGCAGCGTTCGGGAAGTTGCGTGGTATCTTCTTGTCCAACTTCTTAAGACGAAAGTCTACGACCAGCGTGTGTTACCAGTGATTACATACGGAAAACGTGGTCGCTCACAATGGGCCTCATCAGAAGGCTTAAAGTCACCCAAAGGGCAATGGAGAGGGCTGTGCTCGCAGTTTCCTTGCGTGATCAAATCAGAAATGAGGCCATCCGCAAGAGAACCAAGGTTACCGACGTAGCCCGAACAATTGCCAAACTTAAGTGGCAGTGGGCAGGGCACATTACTCGCAGAACGGATGGGCGATAGGGCCGAAAAGTTCTGGAATGGCGACCGCGAACCGAAAGACGATGCGTTGGTAGGCCTCCCACTAGGTGGACCGATGACCTGGTGAAGGTTGCGGGGATCCGCTGGATGCGAGTCGCACGGGATCGGTCAATGTGGCGACACTTGGAGGAGGCCTATGTCCAGCAGTGGACGTGTTTCGGCTGAAATGATGATGATGATGATGAATACTGCTTTAAGACGTCATAGTAACACCCCTGGTCATGATTTAAATTCGCAAATACCTAAACAGGCATAAATTGGTCTCGGATGAAATAATAAAATAATATGGATCGCGGTTTTATCACAAAATATACCTACTCGTTGGCCTTGTGTTTCCCGGTATAGAAAATATTCGTACATTTCAAATTGTGGTCGATAGGGCTTAGGAATAAGATTTTATTTCATTAATTTTATTTTTTAGGGTACGAAAAGTATTCTCTGTGGTCCTAAAATAATATTTCTCATAGGCATAAGAGAACAGCTTTTTTTTAAAAATTATCTATGAGAAATTTCACGTTTTGTTTCAGTCCAGTGTTCGAACTTTATTTATTTATGGCACTCCAACGACTTATTTACTAATACAACCTTTGGGGTACTGTAACAATCTAAATATATATCTTCTAAATATATATAATTCAAAGGTGACTGACTGACTGACTGACATAGTGATCTATCAACGCACAGCCCAAACCACTGGACGGATCGGGCTAAAATTTGGCATGCAGGTAGATGTTAAGACGTAGGCATCCGCTAAGAAAGGATTTTGATCAATTCTACCCCCAAGGGGATAAAATAGGGGATGAAACTTTGTATGAAACTTTGTCAATTTTAAACCGATCGGGCTGAGACTTTACATGCATAAAGCTACTATGACGTTGGCATCCCCTAAAAAGGATTTTGATAAATTCCACCCCTAAGGGGATAAAATAGGGGATGAAAGATTGTATAAATCTTCTTAGATTTCCGACTGATTGAACTGAAATACACGCTAAACAAAAATAAAGCCGCAAAAACTATACCTGATTAATAATAATACTTCTAAACGCGAGCGAAGCCGCGGGCAAAAGCTAGTTAAACATAAAATCGACTGTAAATATGTCACTTACAGGTGTGCACAGCACTAAGTACATAATTCAGTCTTATTCTATTAAAAAAATAGAACTAAGTAGGTAGGTAAATGAAAACAAAATCGAAAATAATAAGAAAAGTAATAACTAAATCTATAATGCTCTCAGAACAATACAATCATTAACAGGTATTCAATAACTAAGTATTAAATAACATAACAAAGATGTGTGTGATATGAACTGTGGCCGCTGTAGGTCAGTAACAATTCTTTGCGGGCATTATATAGCAATGTTTTGGCTTTAAGGGCCAAAACCCTAAATTGTGAAATTGCCAACGTTTTATGTTCTAAAGAAATGAAACATGCATTGTTTATGACAGACAGACATTTAGATACGACAGTCGTTCAACGATAAATTAATCGTCACGCCATAGTGGGAACACGCCCTAATTCTATTTGTCTTTTGATTTGTAGTACTTTTTCAATATTTTTATTATCATTAGGCCCATGGGCGGCCTTAAAGATAAATTAAATCAATTCAAAGTCTGGCATCAGATTAGGCACTAACCACACGATAAAGAAAGAGATCATTTGAAGTCTGTGTATAGGTTGTAAATTGTGTATATGTTACGGCTAAAGATTGGTGTGAAAATAGTGTGTTTGTTCGTTTTAATACTTTTCATCCTTCTATCAATATTGTAGTTCACCCTAACAGAATCGTTTCGACTGTGCGAGAGGGATAGAAGACAGGTGGCTGGGAAAGCGGGGGTGAAATATGAATTTGAGCTGTCATCCTATGCGCCCTGAAGCCAGTACAATCTGGACGATAATATCGCAATGCGTCCCTCCACCAGTTTTGTGGCAACTTGATTTCCTATGCTTACGGATTATATGTGATCAACTTATTCGCCGGAAAACTCAGAATTTATTAAAATTACGGAAAAAAGTTGTGGTGAGCAAATGTGGACTTAAATATCCATTTCCCCGGAGTGAACTTTATTCGTGGCTAGCCTTTTTTCGAGGTTCCGCAGCGGGTGTAAAAAATGAAACTAAGAATAAAATTCGTTTCGTTTTTTACGGAAACCCACTCGAGAAGTTTATTCGGAATCCCATAGAAATCGGTCAGTAAACTTTGAAAGATTATAAATTCGGAGAGTGAAAAGTTGTGCGTACGAAAAAGAAAGTAGGTCGTTAATTCAAACTTTTGACTTTCATTGTCCTGGTGATAAACTCTAATACCACCGTTCTTCGAATTGATCCTCACAGCCATCATAGTGGATAGACGTAGTCGTCATTTGATGAAAAGTCATAGATAGGCTTGTCTTTGAAATACATCTCGCCAGTTTAGTCTAACTGGGCTTGCAATTAAACAAACATTAGAAAACAAACACTTGTACGCTAATTCTAACTCCGGATTTATTTAGATTGTTAGTTGCAGTAAGCCAGACCACAATCACATACCTACAAACTAGATTAAGAAATGTGAGACGGCCTGCGGGAACAAAGACCTGCGTCGTTCTGGCCCGAGGGAAGAAACTGTATCTAGCAGGCCCGGATTGGGACCTGAAACCGGCCCAGGCATTTTAGAGACGGTCAGCCCGACATTCTCAAGAAAAAGTAAAAGTACTTCTGTAAAATTTGAATCATATGGATATATTTAAACTCAAAGCATTTATTTCAATTAGACTATTACAGGCACTTTTGAGAGACAAAAAAAAACGCGAAACTACAGTCCCAGTCACAAGGCATAATGACTTGTGAAAGAACTGTAGTTGCCCATTCCAAAGCGTAGATCTCTATGGAGAAGAATGAGCAAGAAACTCCATGGACACTCTTTTAAATTAATTAAAATATGTTAAAAAATCTTGGTTACATCATTCATGTTGAAAATTACAAATATGTGAGAACGATGTAAAAATATGTTCAAGTTAAAAGCGTCCAGAGTAAAAGATTAAATCAATAATTCAAGAATAAAGAAATGAAAATAAACCGTGGTAGCTAAGAGATGACCAATCACAACTGACTGCGCCCGTCCACGAACATGACGCATGTGTCAGCCATCATTCAATTCAACCATATTGAAGGGAACTAAATGTCCCGACACACCCATCACCATCAGCGTGACATTTAAGTCGTGTCAATGAAAGATGCAGGGACTCAGTAAATGGTGGCTTTACAGTACATAGTACTCACATATGTGCTATGCAATTATATAAAACAAAGAGATTGAATCTATACAATGCAAAGATATTTTAACAATCTTCTGCAGCTTTCACAATAACTTCACATGGTAATTCAGATGATTCCGATTACACCTTTGGTTGTGGAGCAGGACCAGCATTGAGCCAAGCATTTTTATCATCAATGAAAACCCGCAACTTATAACATGCTTGCTTCCGTAGTGTGCGTTTTATGCAAGATTTAAATTTCGTTTCATTCACTTGTTGAATGGGGGGAGGTATTTTATTGTAACATTTTAAACAGTACCCAATGAAAGATGAGTCTACTTAAGCTAACCTGAAACCTGGCTGAACTAGTTGGTTTGGTCCCTGTTTCTAGTATTATAGTGGTGCCGGTCACCTCTTATACTATATAAATGCAGATTTTCTCCAACGTACATGATGTTTTCATAGATGTATTGACAAGAAACCGTCATGATGTTAATTTCCTTAAAAAGTTCTCTTAGAAAATCGCGCCTACGTAGATTATACAGGCTCTGACAAATCGTATTTTCAATTTTACAATTGAATGGTGACTTAGTCAATGACTACCGAAGGATTCACCGCTGCGCGCTACTTTATCAATTATGTCGTCGCTACCTACACTCATTTTATATAGAAGTTACTAATTTTCAAACGTCATTTGAAAAGTATAGGAAACTAGCTCACCGGCGCAACTTCGTTTGCGTCACATTTTCCCCGTTTTCGAAACATTTTTCATTGCTGCTCCACTCCTATTGATCGTAGCGTGATGATATAGCCTATAGCCTTCCTCGATAAAAGGGCTCCTAACACTGAAAGAATTTTTCAAATCGGACCAGTAGTTTCGGAGCCTATTCAAGGCAAACAAACAATCAAATCTTTCCTCTTTATAATATTAGTTTAGATAGTCCGGTCAAAAAAGACACTCACTCTTAGTTAGCTCGCCAGACTCCCCATCTCGCTCTCACTCATACTCTCTCATTCAATCCATCGCTGCGTTCACGCTCTATTACTCTTTTTTAATATTACTGCAGCATTCACTTTGTTATTAATAATAACAAAGTGAATGCTGCAGTAATATTAAAAAAGAGCCATTAAAATTTCAAAATTTGGGGTTATTCTGGCCCTTAATTTCCGAATAAATTGGGTCAGTGGGCGGACTGTCCTTCTATTTCCAGCCGTGGATTATCCTTGATTTACGATCTTGGTCAAACTTTTCGTCGCAAGATTAAACTTAATTTTTTTCACAGTGTCATTGTCAGGTTTGTTTGCATAATTAGATTCTACCAAACAATGGAACCATAATATCTAAATCATAATATCCTTTTACATAAAAACAGAGAAAACTTGCCCAGAGAATGGGCAGCAGCGTTTTTCTGTGTTTTTGTAACAACCGTACTGCGATCGCCAACCCGCCTGCCAAGCGTGGCGATTATGGCAATGCCCCCCAAAATGTCAATGTGACTTGGGGGAGGCCTATGTCCAGCAGTGGACGTCTTTTGGGCTGAAATGATGATGATGATGATGACATAAAAACAAACAGCCTAAAAAGAAAAGCTATGTTATTAAATTTTATCACAAAAAAATAATAATTGAAGCATTCAAATGTTTTTAAAGCGTTTGAACGCTTTAATTTGTATGTTTGTTGTCTTTTTTTTGGCTTGAAAATATATGAGACTTTTGATAAAAGCGGTCGTGTTTTGTAAATAAAAGATCTGAAGACAATAGATAATTGGTTGACCTATTGCGGTGGACTCAAGGTCATCGCGCTTAATGTGTTCCAAATGGATTTACCTACGTTTTGTTTACAACCGTTGCATTAATCTGTTTAAACACAATTGATAAATTTATAAAGACTCTTACTTCTCGGTCAAAGAGGTCACCTCACCCTGCCCCGAAGGACTCTTTAGACAGTACGAGACGCTGTTATTTAAATGGGTATCGTTTTGTAATTGTCTCCAGTTTGGCTCACAAATCGTGGAATTTCGTAAATCGTAAAGTATCGACTTCTAATGATAACTTATGGAGTTATGAAATTCTATATACATAAAAAAATACTCCTTTAAATCATTGTAATGCCGACTTTAATGTACTTAATTATTATTTAACTACATCTTCGAAACCTTACCAAAGCCCATAAAAAGGGAAATGAAAATCTTGTTCAAAATAAAGTATTTTCCCCTTGATGAAAATTCCGAGAGCTCGAGTTTCAGTCCGCGTGGCGGTCGACGGCCGGGACTTCGGGAGTGAGCTTCTCCGTTCATTAATTTTATTAGTGAGGTAAGGCGTACTAAGCCCACTCGTAAAACAACAATCTCGAGTGCAATCAATTTTAAAATATGTCCTAGATATCTTGTTCTAGTGATTTTTTCGGTTTGCGATAAACGAGCTTCGAAACTAATTTAATTTTCTTATCTAATAAACATGAGGCCTAGCCTATGTAGCCTAGTTTCCAAGAAGTTTTTATTGCATCGTCTGGTCGCGTCTTGGTTGAAAAAACTGAAGCGTCCTCTAATGTTGGAAGCCCCGAGACCCTTACTATACCCAAGAGCATGAATAATTTGCAGCAATACCTTAAGAGATAAATTCTCTGAAGGATCGCATGCAGTCAAATAAAAGACAGACTTTGTAAAACTCGTTTATCCTGCTCTAACCTACGGAACTTTATGCTGGCCAGTGAATAAACAACAGACTTCTACATCCAACTTCGCTAATGATGTTAAGGTGGAGAGGTGTCACTTTACTCGGGGAGAAAAGGAGTTGGTTGGAAAGTAGGAGTAAGCTTTAAGGTAGCAGCGATCGAAGAAAAACTTTTGTAGAACTAACTACGAGTAGGGAGAAACATCTATTTACTTATTGAAATGGTTAAGGAGGTAGGAGGCTGGAAGTGGAACGTAGGTTTATCTATTACATAAGGACATAACATTGAAAATGCTAAAAGATAACAAATCATTATACCAATAATAACCTTTGTACTCAAATATTTTATGATTTTTCCTGTTTTCTACTGTGTGTACATTAATAGTAAAATAAATAAATGCCAAAAATAAACAGACAAAACCGGTCAAGTGCGTGTCGGGCCACGCGCAGTGTAGGGTTCCGTAGTTTTTAAAACAGCCAAGTGCGGGTCGTATTCGGTGATTGATAGTTTCGTAACAAGCTGTAACTAAAAGCCAAACATGATTACCTACCTAATTTGACTTCCTATACAAACAACAACAACAACAGTTTTTTTTTTTATAAAACTTATTTAGCAATGAAACAGCGTGCACAACTAACGTTTAGCACCATCTATCGACATTTCTATGGAGTTGTTCGAAATTTTCGAGTCAATTACAATTGGTCGACTATTACTCGTAAACTTGTAAAGCCCACTTAAGTGTGATAGTTTTCCTTTAAACTTCGTTATATATAGGTACTACTGCCGTGACATTTGTATTTCTAACTACTAAACGGAACTTGACCCTAACGAAAATTGGTACTTTAAATCTTGATAAGTCACGAACTTTTTACTTAACCAAAAAACGGTCTTCCCAAACCCCTAATATTTTTGAAAGACCTATCTAACGATATCCCACACTATGGGAAGGACGAAAAAAAAATATCATCCCCACTTTACATGTAGGGGAGGTACTCTAAATAATTGTTTTTATCAAAATTTCATTTTACCACTTGTTCGGTGTCAGTAACGTGTATACTCATGCCAAATTACAACTTTCTAGTACCAATAGTTTTTGAGCTAAACCGCGGACAGACAGACAGACGGACATGGCGAAACTATAAGGGTTCCTTGTTGACTACGGAACCCTAAAAAACGAGCAAATGACAATAGTTTACTGGTTAGACTAAAACCTATTAATAAGGTTTCATTTCCCAACATGATTGGATACGAGGCAATAAGGTCTGAATCAAAATCTGGCCACATTTTCCAAAAAGATTTGATCGATGCAGGCTAATCCATACCCGTAGATAATCTTAAGCCTTTAATAACTCCCTTCCCACAGTTGCTTTGGTAACAAGATTTATCAATTTCCTTTGACAAGGGTTTAAAAAGTCCTTGAAATTAATAAATTATTGACCGTTCGCGACGGACATTTTTCAGAGAGAGAATATTTTTAATAGTGTAACTACTTCTGCCTATGTACTTAATACAAAAAGTGATAACAAAGCGACCAGCATCTTTCATTCTGAGCCTCGGCAAGTCGGTAACATCTTGCAAGGACGCTAATGAAATTCTTCCGGATAAAAAACGACATCATAATAAAAAGTGCGGAATCCAAAAGGATTGTATTTATCATACAAATGGGAACCATAAGAGGCTATTTTACGAGTGAGGATATTCGAGAAGATTTTATGTGCCGAACGGACTTTTTGGAGTAGTCAAATTGGCTGCTATTTACGATACCGTCTGCCTGTAAAAATATCAACTATGAAAACAAATATAATCGTCAAAATCCAGTACGCAATTAGGTATGGATTTAAATATGGAACGAACAATGATATCTACTACAACTCATTGCTACTTTATCGGACAGGAAATACTGGTAGTGACAGGACATAGTCCTCGCACCAACTGCGATTGCGGCAAATCACTGATTTATTATACACATTTAGGAAACAGAATACACATTTTTAAACAGTTTTACGAGTGCGGTTCTACCACAATTATAATTTTAATGACAGCGAAATAAATGGAGCGCTTTATAGTTAAAGCATTCAGAATGAGGGTCAGCTTTTAGTTTCCCTTTATATTAAAACCAAAGAGAATTGAAACAAGAATAAAAAGTTTTTCAGAATACTGTAGAGTGCAGTCTATTCCAGACATGGTTTTAAATGGCTGAGAGGCTTTTATGGAGAAGATGAATGTATGTCAATGGCGCTACAGAAGCGAGATTGTGAGACAGTACTAGTTTGTTTGTATCCAAAGGTGATTTAACGTCACCCATATTTTTATCGCTGCTCTGCTAAAGACGAATTGCTTATTGAATGGGTTGTTAAGAGGATCAATGGATTTATGTAATTGAAATCCTAAAGAATAATGGTACTTTGATAACAGTTCGCTGCGTGTGAAAATTTTCACTACTTTTTTTTAATAAATGGCATGTATGATTAACTTATTTATAGTATTAGGAAAAGCCAACACGGACTTTTTGTCAAGTGCACACTTGAATTGTTGTGCCCATCAAATAAAAATTTATGCTATTGCACTTTTTATGGAAATAAGGTAAGCATTTAGGTCGTTTTTTCCTGATGATAGGTGTTTATTGAAATGCGGTCAATCAAATCAAAAGTCGTTAATTCAAACTAGGCAGAAAATCAGCTTTTTTTGAACGTCAATAACACACACAAGAAAGTCGCTCAAAACGCCCGCCCTTCAAATCAAGCGGTCTTGACACCGAACCGGACTGTGGACACTAGACTTTGATAGAAATGGAAATGGTGGATTTGGTAGGATTAAGTAATGTGTTTTAGTTTAAGCTTTCATGTTGTCCTATTTTTTGTTTATTGTGGGCAGTGCTGTGTTTTTTCACACTCCTTTTTTGACATTCTGTTTTTGTTTTGTTGTTTTATTTGCGATGGGTTTTTTATTGACTCTAGTCTAGGTCAGAGATGACAGAGATGAAGTACACGAACACACTCCTTTTGTGACATTCTGTTTTTTATATAAGTGAAGATTTGTAATTGCCTCAGTCTCATTTGATGCTATTTTGAATCTGCTTTGTTGCTGTTAGTCTTATCGTTAGATGATAAATGATAAAAAAAATGAAAATGAAAATTGTGAAATTATGTCTATGTCCGGTGTACAGTCTCCAAAGGAGATAAGTAACCAGTTTCTCATACTAGTAGTATGAGAATCTGGTTACTTATCTCCTTTGGAGACTGTACAAAGCCACAGTCCACAGTCCGGTCTACTCGGTGTGACCACACCTGTAATTAGATCTCCGGCATGTTACTTTGTATGCTGTGTGTGAATGCGTGCGTATCTATAAACACACACGCTATTGAGACAGGAACTAATATTTGTCTGATCTAGAAATGTTTGTACTGCTAATTAATCGAACCGGCTGTGAGCACAAAATACGGAATAGCCATTTTGTCTTTTATAGAATAAAACACAAATCATACACATTATTAATATGTAATTGTATTACTCGCGCGTGTAATGTTAATTAGAAGGACTCGTGACCGAAAAACGTATGAAAAAACCGTGAATTACGAGTATATCATGATGGATGACTGATTTCTTGTTGATTTTATAGCAACGGATACTGCTTTCTTGATAAAACTTGTGACGTATGTGTCATTGACATCTGTGTGATAATGACCTTCGTGACAATGACATGATCCTCAATTAATTGCGTAAAAAAAATTCTAACGTTCTTTTTTTTTGTTTATCTCGGGTCATATGAATGACATGATTAAAGAGCTGTTGCTTTCTTCTCCGTGTGATCAGTTATTACTTCTACTCTATAAAATCGATTTTGATGCGGTTTTCACCATCGGTGAGAGAATTTATTTCGCAAGGTTTATGTACATTATGCTTTCATATATAATTTAGATAACTGATATAGTAATCTTTAAGTTTTATGTCACCACATCAGGATATTATCCGAGCAAACCGTGGGCAGGTTTCTAGTCAACAAAAAAAATTACCAACTAGTTATAGTGATTACCTACATTTCGATAAAGTTTTAATATGAATACCTAAGTTATTATTTTACTTCAATGTTAAATCATATTTGAAGCGACACTTATGAGATTTGTCAAGGTTTTGCATTTTGATATGGAAATTAACGAATGAATATTTTAAGTGGTATTAAGTAAAACTATATATTATAATATTTATAATAATGCGACAAATTAAATTCAGACACGTGTATGGTCTAGGTGCAGGCTAAAATTAAATTAAATATTACGTTTTCTTCATTGACAAGTATTTGTAACAACTGAATTCTAATTATTTACAGCTCGCCAGCTTTAATACGTGTCTTTGCTTGCATGGAATCATCCCAAATACGTGCTGTCGGAATAAGAAGTATTCTATCTAGATAATAAGGCAGATCATAGTTAATCCATTCCTGTGCCAAAGGTCAATAACTAAAATGTATGGAGCCATGGCGCCTTTTTATTTTTCGGCGGCCACTAAGGGTCGGCACTTAGGGCACCAATTTTGATCTTTCGCATCTATAATAATACTATGGAGTGGATCCACTCCACTCCATAGTATTTGTGCATTAGTATGGAGAGTTAAGGTAATATCATTTTTGTTAACTGAGATTTATTTGTTCACTTTCCTTATCTTCATGCAATCATCGATAAAACATAAAATGCATTCCCTGCACAGATTTTTAACATAGATTTCATAAATCGTTTTTTAATAGTTTTTAATTACTTTGTCGTTTGTTTACATGGCATTTGCAAGGTCAGTTTAATGGTTTTAATGTGCAGGTGATTCATAGTTTAAAATTAGTAATGACCATTTTAAATGCTGTGTTAAACTTAGGTGGGTGACCTAACGAATGATCATAGTTGTTTTTTCCTGAAGCAACGGGATACGTTGTGATAAGTAGATACTTAGGTATAGAGGCATATTTAAACAAAATAATATTTTGTGCAGTTTATTAAAGGTAGATATTTGATTCAAACTCAAAGCATTTATTTAATTATAACGTATAAAGGCATTTTTGAATATCCATACCCGGAGTCGGTGAGTTATTCAAAAAGTTAAGCTGTAATAAGATTAGATATTCTAAAAATATCATATACTCTGCGAATTCCATATCTAAGCCGAGAAACCTTAAAATTGAAATGTTTATGGAACGAAAATCGCCGGGAGGGTAAGGCAGGCATAGATAAAATTTGGCTATGATCCGTAAGCCCCGACGCGTGGTGAAAAACCGCCGAGATGGCCAAGTCATGCTCAATAAGCTTTAGCGACGAATAAAAATTCTTGGCGTCCAACCTTTCTATCAAAAGGGATGAAACTACACTCGGTGTTTTATTAGACAAAGTGTTCGGACGCTCATGTTTACGTTTGAAATATGATTACAGAATGGAATTATTGTAAACTAGTATTTTATATGAGCTTTTCGATAAGCTAAGGTTTTGAGTAAATTTTGCATATTCTATTGGATATAAAATCAAGTCTTCTTCGACTGTATCTCTGTACCCCTGTATGCTGTATCTGTACCCTGATAAATATTGTGTATAACTAAACTCTAATAAAAAAAATAAAACACTAGTACCAATCAACTGTCTGAAGATTTGGAAAGCCTCATTTTATGGTCTCATATTATTATGTCAAAAACGACCAGTAATACTGATATATTTGATTAAAAAAACATCATTCAGTATTTACGTGGTGACTTAATAGCTTACGGCCGGCAAATAGGGCGCAATAACATTTACTTAGGCCGACGGACATCAATTGCGATTGATTAATAATTTACAGGACCAGTTTGTTATACTACCTACCATACATATTGCATAAGCCATACATTTGCATATTACAGTGTAGCCCTTTGTAAACATAGGGGGTAAAGAATTATGTTTTATGTGCTTCGTCATTATGCTTTGCACTTTTGAACGGAATTGATTACAAAAGTTTAATAAACATGAGTAATTGGCGAAGTCTGGATGTACCCACGGGTGTACCATAGTTATACCTTTACCTAACCCTTCGGAGATTACAGGCGAGATGTTATGCTGAAAATACTTCCATAGATAAAAATCCATACTAAAAAATATATGTAAATGCAAAAGTAACTGTTTCTCTCTGTTACCAGTTTAAGCCTGAACGGATTGCGATGACATTTCGATGTTTTTTGTCCCAATATTACCTACGCTCCGTTGGAACTACCGAGTTCCACAAGGGCGAACCCGCGGACAGAAGCTAGTAAACCTATACATCTGTTATTCGATTTCTCATGTAAATAAACACACCTAGGTACATACCATATCACATAACTGCTTTTACGTTCAGTTTACTATGAGGTGGGAATCATGGTATTGATTAACTAATTAGGGTACATCCCATTTGGTAACTTTCCCATTTCGATAACTAAAGAAAATAACATCGCAAAAGTTTCGATTCGTAACTATTTTGATCTTCATACATTGAGTCTCGTTTCGTAACCTTTTGAGTATGCGTGTACTCATTCTCGTTTGGTAACCTTTTGTTCGGTAATTACAGTTAGGACTCCGGAGATCTACCAACTAAGACAAGTAATAAGCTGTAAACTCTTATTTATTTTTAACATACCGTTAATACCCAAACAAATCTGGGCAAGTTCTAGTAAGAGTAAAAGTACTGTTATAGTTGCATCAATTTAAGGTTCAATAGGTGGTGTTTTATAGTAAGTACCTCCTAAAACTCAAGACAAGACTAAAGACATCATAAATATACCTCGGATACTTTCAAATTAATAAATAGAAATGTGCGACTTACTAATGAAGAACATCAAAACTACCAGAATGCTGTTTCATACTTAGAGGTTAAACCTAACCACGCAGCGACCTTGACAAGTATTGCTTATCCTTGAAGATAAATATTTATTTTCATGACATACGAGTACAAAATGTTAGTAAATTATTACGATAGTGTTGAACACGGGGCACCAACATCTACAAGATTTTGCTTGCCTGGTACTCTCTGTTCAAATTCTAAATTGAGTTCTGTCGTAACCTCAGTGTGCTAGAGAGAGACAAAAAATAGCTAGGTACATCAACAAGAAGTATCTTTGTAACTTTGGGAGCTGACTGTACCGTACAAAAAATAGTTGTAGGTTACGAAACGGGACTCAATGTACGAAGATTAAAATAGTTACGAAATGGCACTGTTTTTCACTTATTTTAAACGTCTTTTGTTTGGTTGTCCAAATGGAAAAGTTACCAGACGGGACGTCACCGCTAAAAGGTCACTATTTAGTTGCTATGTTCATAATTATACGTAATAGTATGGGGGACTAATGTAGGGGACTGTCATTGAGCCTGACGGTCATTCACCCGCGATTACCTTTGATAATGTTGTTATTAGTTCACAAAAGCGCCAAACATTATATGGGGGAGTATTCCAACTAGAAGGGGGCAGAGTGGTCAACAGGGGACTTCTATGCGGGAACAGTCACGGGCATAAATTATGATTTTTTTCTTTCAAAGTTTAAGTCTTGATCGGTATACTGTAACAAAATAATGTAATAGGTAATTACAAACCCATATGGTAATAATGTTATGAAAAATAGGTCATATCTTAGTTATAATCTTTATTCATTTGATAATAGTTCCTTACGAAGTTGGCTAAGTGTTAATATTGATGCTCGTAGTAGTAATGCGAGTATATTAATGCTCGTGGTTGTTTAAGGGTATGAGGAACAGGGAGTAAAGTTCCTTCCCGATTTTAAAGGGAAGATCCTCAGAACGGACATTTCTGAGGATCTTCCCTTGGATCTTGTGGGCTGGGTGGCCCAACATGTTTTACAGAGATTTAACTAATAGCGCGATGAAGGATTTGTAGTACTTATCCTTGCGGTACAGATGACGCTACTGTACTTTTTGTACACTTATGTTAGCTGTTGTCAAGCTGTGAAACAATTTTAGTGAGCTATAATCTACTTATCTACTTTGTTATACCTACAGCTATAACAACCCCTTCGAATCAATGCGTGATTTGATACCCGAACTTGATGAGTTCGATTAGTTCTGATAACATGTGATAAAATTTTTGGAAATATAAATTTGGCATGATCATGATTATGGAGTAGTTGATTATAAAGAATAATCTGGCTTACTCGGAAAATGTTTAGGTCCTAAATTGCATTGAACGTGTTTTGTTGAACCTATGTTAAAAGGTTTATCAATAAATTAAAGTCACTCATTAGGCTCGTTGTCGCAATGTTTAACGTTTCGGAATTAAAAAATAAGCTTTTCAGTTCAAAGAGTTTCTGAGCTTAGCTGACAGCCAGCTAAACATGTCGAAAGTATGATGGTTCCTTCTTGACTTCGGAACCCTAAAAAATGATAGAAAAGTGTCGTATTTTTAACCGACGCCGATATACAAGGTGTTGTTTTGCAACCTCGTCAAATTCTAAGAGGTAACTATGCTAATGATTCTCGACACGAATCAATAATAAAATGAGTAGGTAATTTTCTTTTATTTTATTTATTCACTGAAATCGGTAACTGTGAACCACCCGTGTTTTAAACACGGGCCGTCTGATCCCCGCCTTATAACGTCTTTTACACAGAAACAAAAAACCTCAAACGTTTTTTCGATAATTTCATAATCCCTAAACCACGTTAAGGGGGTTATTCTGAAATATTGACAAATTTAAACAACAAAAAAACGCAGTGTTTTTTAATAATTTACTAGGTACCGTAATTTATATTGATTATTTATGTCTTTTGTGGCAACATCCTGAATTTTGACGAGGATGCAAAACAACACCTTGTATAGTTGTTGGGAAGGTAAGGCTAAGGGATGATCTGACCTGGGGAAGAAAGTTTATCATTTTCGACTATGGGAAATTGAATAGGGCACACAACTTATACAATACAGAATCATGCTATAACGGTCCTCCAATTGTTAGGACAAAGGCCTCCTCTCAAAGAGACAGAGAGCACCGATATTATCATTATCTTATCGTCCATGTTGCTGTTATCGCTTTTGTGACAAAACTTCTCTAAATAATACTTACAGAATTATACAATAACCAGTATTATGTTAATACCTTGAGCATATTGTGCTTAGATTAATCCTTTGAGATTAAAACTGAATAATTAGGCTACATTGAGAGGTTGAGTATGGGCTTAAGCGTAGATTATATAACAGTCTGTTTACAGGGTGTAACGAAAAGGTTATATACAAAGTGTTTATTTCAATTAGACCAATACAGGCACTATAAAAGTAAAAAAAAAAACAAAACGCAAAGCTACAGTCCCAGACACAAGGCATAATAACTTGTGAAAGTACTGTAGTTGCCCATACCAAAGCGTAGATCTCTATGGAGAAGAATGGGCAAGAAGATCTTTTAAATCAAATTATTGTTACAAAATCATGATCGAGAATTACAAATATGTGAGAACGATGTAGAAATCCGTGCAAGCTAAGAGCGTCCAGAGTAAAAGACGAAATCAATAATTCAAAAATAAAGTTTTAAATTAAAATAAACCGAGGCACAACTGACAGCGCCCGTCCACGAACATGACGCATGTATCAGCCATCACTCAACTCAACCATGTTGAAGCCACCATCAGCGTGACATTTAAGTGAGCATGATATTCACTCCACCGCCAGGGTAAATTGGCGGCCCATACATCTGGTTCGAATAGGTATTGAAATTTTGTATGGCGCTGGTGCAGCAGATAATTTTTATAATTATTACAATTTTTGTCCGATGGAGAAACATGTTCAGTTTGATGGTCTGTAGCACACCCTTAGGTATGTATATACCCTTTCCGTTACATCCTGTATATGGACGTGTATTAGAAAGGTTTTACGTATACTAGTAGGCTTAATCACAGTGCCTCCATCAAGTTCTAAGGCAGGATTCCCTGAGCTGCCTTTCCTTTTGTAGTTAGTAGTTTAAGAGATTGCCTACAGAATATTGTGTGCTTTTATCGTAAGGAACGTAAATTTCGTTCAGGTTCTTGTATTTTTGTCAATGCTCAAGTTGTGACTAAGTTGGCTGGAGCACATTTTTGATATTTCGGTTGTAATTTGGAATGTATAAAAAAAAATAAGATGGCGGGTCCGGTTTTGGTCTCGCGCCGCTCCGTGAATATTGTTCAGCTGTATGTTTTTCATAAAGTACTTTTTTCTTTTTTTGACAGGGATGGGACGGTAAAACGAATTCAGCGAGCGACGAAGACGAGACTGCGCCGCCAGCGCACGCCCCTCTCGATGCAGTCTGGCAACCTGTCGACGGAACTCGGTGAGTTATAGAGAATAAGCCTTAAAAGAAAGTTCCCATGGGAGACTATAGCTTCAAAAGAAAGCTAGCAATACGGTCTTTCGTATGTCAGCAACAGTAACATTTGAATTATGATTACCGTCCCTACTGCTAGGACATACAATAGAAAGTTGTTTAAACCTTATTATCTCCAAAGGTGCTAGAATGTAAGGTTAGATTGGATACCATATGGTGGTGTGAAATATGATATTATTACCATGGACGTGCGGTTGCTTGTTCCTATATGGCATAACATAAATAAACACATGCGTCTTGTAGGTATCCACAACAGGGAACTAAAATGATTAATTCATCAAATCTTTATAATGGTCAAAGTTTCGGTGATTAAAATCCATGATGCCATTCGTTGAGGGGAAGCATGACATTTTAGCATAGTAATCACTTAAGTCGCGTGAGGTAAGATAGTAAAACTAACGTGTTTTATATCCTGTAGGTACGAATACTTATTTATATTTATTTACATGTATTAGGAGCTCGTGTCTTAATAATAAGAACTGCTCGGGGACGATTATATGGTTAAGCCGCGCTTGCATAAGTTGGTCCATACATATATTTGTAATGCGTTTTTCCAGCTAAATTGTCCAACGGCCTTTAAACGGTGGCTGGATCAGAATGGAAACGGAATTACAGTGTGTGAGGCATAACTTGGGAGACTAGACTGCGATAGACTGATCTGATAGTTGAATTGAATTAATTGAATTGAATTCATCATGTAATTGTAGTCAATACAATGTATCTACAGCGCTGAATCAGCGCTTCATATTTCGAAACAGTTTATGGAATTATTTATGATTTCCATGTCACGACGTGTAGGTACTAGACAAGATTAAATCCATGGACACGGGACGATCGATTTTAAATGTCACCAAGGTTAATAATCGATGATGATGTTCCTTTTGATTATTTACTTTAGTCCATACGTAATTACATTGCCTACTAGAAAGGTTGCGTCTGGATGGATTTGCCCATCGACCTTTATGTTTACTTATTAAGTTAATGGGATATTTAAGAGAAAGAGTAGGAATATAAGTCGCTTTGGAAAATAAGCAGCGCTCATCTACATAAATACATGATTACACGGCTTTTTCCCGTGGCGGGGTAGGCAACAGTATTTTAAAATTAATCGTTTTTTAGGGTTCCGCACCCAAAGGGTAAAACGGGACCCTATTACTGCGACTTCGCTGTCCGCCACCAGGCTGTATCTCATGGAATACCTACTTGAGTGCGATAGCCGTCATGAACCGTGTTAGCCAGTTGACATTTCTACATATGTATTTCTGTTGCTGCTATTACAAATACTGAAAATAATACACAATAAATATTTATTTTGTATATGTATGTTGATCTATATATGTATAGTATGTATTACGTTTATTGTATGTATTAGTTTAGTTTATAAAATTAGTTGAATTAAGTTTTAAAAGTTCTGTTCATGCACAAAGCTGTATCCTCTTTGGCAAATACTCCTGTTAAAAAAGGTTTGCTGTAAGAAAACCCATTTTTGGGTTAAGCTCGCCGTTGTACATTAGTTATATATTATTTGTGTGTATATCTTTTAATTTTATGTGCAATAAAGAATAAGGAATAAGAATAAGGAATAAGGGGGGCTCCCATAAAAAAGTGCTTTTTTTGCTCGTTTTTATAAATAATGGTACGGAACCCTTCGTGCGCGAGTCCGACTCGCACTTGACCGGTTTTTTTACAAATCATGTACCCACATTTTCTACTGTGCGAAATCGACAATTACCGTCGGTCACTACTTTGTGTTACTTCTTCCCATTAATTTTCGAAGCACTATTTATGAGAAAGCGAATGATTCAAAATTCGCTTTAGTTGTTATGAATTGTTGCAAAATATTTCTTTTAACGTTGGAAGACCGTACCTAATATAGAAGGACCGACTCAGAATGAATTAATTTTGCACGACTGCCCCCGTTCTTTACAATAGCACGTCGCTTCGTCACCGTCGTCGCATAGGTACTCTACCTAATGTTAAATGTTTCACAATTCATAGAGCGATTACTTTACATCTATGTTACCATGTCATGCTTTTCACCATTGCACGTTGGTTGTTATACGGCCCTGAGACTATGGTAATTATACCTGCAATGACGTAAAAATGCTGATATACATGTGGCTATTAATAATAACAACAGATAAAAATACAAAAGAAAATAAGATGTATAATCATGCGGTATCGATAATATTTTTTGAATTCTTAAAGTAATGTGTCGGAGCAAATGTAAATATGGACATGAATGTCACCCGTGACAGTTATTACCTATATAAAAATTACAGATACGTTCGCCGAGCAATACAAATTCTCGAATAATAACTATACGTGTTCAAGGCCTAAACAATTTGATCGGTTGTAAAACAAAACCACAACGTATTTAATTCAGAAACGTTTATATTTTATATTGTGTATCACTCCTGTATTCTGTGTCCTATGTCATATTACTTAAATATTTTTTATTTACTTTTATAGCTATTAAAGTTCTATTAGGATAGTAAAAAGCACTTACAGGCACCTGTTGCTAACGACTTCGGCGATTTAACGCTATATTTGTACTTTTTGGTAGGAAAACCGAGTCCTAACTACGCACGATTAAGGTTTTATAAAGATTTATTGTAATGTTTTTCAACTGGGTTTAAGGGCGGTTTCAGAATAGCGTATTTCGGAGCTTATAGCGTATTTTAGGCGATAAGCTCAATTTAGGACGCGTGAGTATGCGCGTATACGCGCACCTTTTGCCAAGCGCTGAATTCGTACGAGCGTTGACGCGTGTTAACGTTCGTACAAGAGTGAGTCGCGGGATAAGTCGTAATTTTTGTTGACAGCTGTCATTTTGATCAAGTGAACACGCGTTGCTTAAACGCGCTACAAAATACACTAGTCAGAACCCGCTCTAAGCTGTGCTAGCGAAGGCAATATTTGTGTATAGAGGTTCGATTATAAGTAGATTCCATGTGATAGTGTAAAAAACTTGCTTATTCCTTGATGAGTGAGGAGGAAATAAGCTAATTTGTACATTAAATAAGTTAAAAATGGGGAAAATGAATTTATGAAAAAAATATACAAATTATTATCAAAAACCTGCTTATCATGAGGATGACTCTTGAGGATTGATTCTTGAGGATTGACTCTTGAGGATTGACTCTTGAAGATTGACTCTTGAGGATTGACTCTTGAAGATTGACTCTTGAGGATTGACTTTTGAGGATTGACTCTTGAGGATTGACTCTTGAGGATTGACTCTTGAGGATTGACTCTTGAAGAGAATAGTGATAATATAATGCTTAGTTGCGCGTTTGATTGGCTGTCGGCCGGTTTCTGAATGATCCTTGGCGCCGATCGAGCCTCACGAGTGTGATATCAGGCATTGCTGATGACCTGAGTATCCGAATGCGTCATGCGAGACGTGTGTACACGATCCCTCCAGCTAGGACGTGTTTGCTTGTGGGTGGACTTAGAGCAGATCCACCCTGAGTACTACTTCACTGTGTAGAAACGGACTCCCCTTTTTGACTCTGAAGGACTGACCCTTTCACTATGATCGAAACTTCAATCTCCTCTTTCAACTCTCTACTTGAATCTGCCCTGGCATCCGTCAGAGATGCCTTTTTATGCCCTGATCCTTGTGTTTTCGAATTTATTTCTTCATGGATTCAAATTTGTTGCGCTCATCAAAACGCAACCAGCCAGTATTCAAAACAGCCAGTAACAATAGGTCAAAAACCTTGCTCATAATATTTTTATAAATATAACTTAGATTATCTTTACACAGCAAATATTCGTAATTATTTATAAAATACAACAATTGAACTTACGTATTGGTTATAATCAGTTTAGTAATATAAAATCTAAATGAAACCTTCATACAGAATTTGGCTGAGTTTGATGTAAAAAATGTCACAACTAGAAAATATTTATAAAAATTTAAACGATTGGTAAAATGCTAATGTAAAACCAATAAAAGTATGAATATGGATGATGAATATGATGATATGAAGTGTGAGTATAAAGTGTCTGTAGTAAGCCAATACTATAATAGTGATTACCTCCTGTGTCATCAATCATCATCTTTCATAATGTGGCATTTGTCGAAGCAGTCTAGTCTAGTGGTGTGATCGACGGACTGTCAAGTCATAGGTCTTGAGTTCGAACCTAAGACACGCACCTCTAATTTTTCACCTTTGCATTATGTTTAGGTAATATTTATTAATGTTATAGGGATATTTATCCAGTGAAAATCAAACAAACTTGGCACTCACATTTCATTATTTTTTTGTAACTTTTTTTTGCCCGCTTCAAACCACAACTGTCGTCTTGTGTGCTCAGGCTTTTCGAAGAAAATGAAAAGAAAACACTTCAATTGATTGCTTATTTACATACTCAAACGCCTCATTATTACAGTTTTTTAATTATTAATAAAAAAAAAACAAGCGCTACCGAGCAAATAATAAGCGAACTTTTCGAAATGGAGAATCGAGAGAGGAGAACTGGCATATTATAATAAAGTGTTACCTCGCCAAATGATAATGTTATGCAATAGAAATATATGTTTACTTTCATGAATCTTAAATTTTTGTTTATCAGCGTTTCCACAATGCGCCATATTTGTTTCCTTCCTTCTAAGAGATACGTATAAGTCCCCCAGGAACCAAAACTTGTGAATAGGTAATGTAAAAGACACTCACTCGGACTGAAAACTATTCTGTAAACAAACTGAAAGTGACCAATGGGACTGTGTGTGTTGGTCCGAAGAATTTTCGCAAAAGGTCTGTGTTTATTCAAAATTCGGTCTGTGAGTGGACGTAGCAAATTGCAACGCTTTCACAGCGTAGCAATCTATAATCAGCTTATTGTGAATTGAATCACAGTTTCTCGTAGAACCCATTAATTCTCTACTAGCTTTTGTCCGCGACTTCGCTCGCGCTATGGTCGGAAATTATACCACGAGAATGTTTAAATATAGTCGCGACACTCGGGGAAAATGTAGCTTCCCATTAGAGAAAGAATTTTCAGAAGAATCAGATAAAGAGTTCCAAAGATTACCCTCACCTCTTACCTTTTCACACCTCAACCACGGAAACGATCATTCTGAAATTTTGAAAATATACATTGTCAGGTGTACAGAAACGGACATAGGGTATCTTTCATCCCGAAAAAAAGTACTGTTCCCGAGGAAAACGACAATAACATTCTTATGATAATAGATGTAGATTGCGCCAAATGTCCGAGATGGTTATTGTTAAATTCTAAATTAACGCGAGCCAAGCCGAGGGTAAAAGCTAGTATCAGTATAAATGCAGTCTCCCTTCCATAATACACCTAATTTGTGAAGCAGTATTATCGAGGAAAAGTGTTTGTTGCTTCCTGACCCATTAACTAATTAACAAACTTCCACACACGCTGAAGGCCCTTGATAACGCAGGTAAGGGAAATTAAAGCAGCCCATTAATTAGTATGCATGCTTGGAAAAATGTTGAATATTAAAATAAAATATACTGTTGCGGACTTTAAATTAAATGGAAATGTACGTACATGCAAAATGTAAAGGAGTTTGTTTTACCGTTTTATTTTTAGTGCCACTTTATCATCGTTGAGAGTGTTTGAATACTTTGAATAGAAGATTAATACTTGTTTTAGCTTCAGATGTTGTTTTAGTTGTTTTAATTAGAACGGAGGATAACATAAAGTTCATGAGTGAGTAGAAGTCTTATTCAAAGCTTAAGAAAGAGGTATTATTCGTTTGTGGCTACGAGCTAAGTGGCTCGTAGGCATTGATAGGACCTCGTAGGCTTTCGTAGCGTCGACTCAGTTTATTGTTGTTAGACTGTTTGATTGTTCACAAAGGTATAACTGAGGTGGGAATCGATTTAGAGCTAGCCTGAACTGGGATTTAGTGCCGTGTAATAGGAATTCAAACGGAACACTGCTTTATACTGAGTTATGTAAATGACGTACCTACATGTATTCAAGCCTTTATTGATGAGCTAAGGCAAACAAAGCAAGCGGCAATCACGCAACTAGGGCACAAATGTATGTTCATAAAATAAAGTCTCGCCCAGGGATATAGTATTTATTACCCACTACGAACTGGGTTTTGGAGGTCGGAAAGGCAATCGCTCCATATAATATACAGGTATTCAGCTATATCAGGTTCGATTGTGTTAAAAAATGAAGCCATATATTTGTGATAATTTAAAGAGCTGTAAATGTCCACTTTGATTGTCAGATTTGGGTCTTCTTTTACACATGGTTGTGGGTTGGTCGACAATACTTTAACCATTTTTCAATGAAAGCTTTAGCCTAGAAGTTTACTGACTTTAGAACTTTAGATTTAATTATACGGACAATTGTTTAAGTTGGTAGTCAATTTGCTACACAAGCGATTTACCTGACTTTACATACATTTAGATCTGCAAAAAAGTGTCAGTTTTGTGTCCTCTAAGTATTATAGTAGTACTATTCAACTGGAAAGAATATGTAGTACAAAGAGTGCACGCTACAGTTTTACGATCTGCACGAGATCCGATGTTATTATTTTACTGCAAGGTCATCCCGAACGGGCAAGTTTAGAGTAAGCGAGCTTTAAATAAAATATCTCGTACTTTTCAGTTGACCATTTGAAATTCTTCTCAATGCTGTCCGAAATAGATGAAAAAAATTATGAGTATTTTACATTTATTAATGAGCAGGAAACAAGACAAAAGGAGTGCTTAGAAGTAGGCTCTCCATTTTCTTTCACATCATTTGATTGCCATTGTTAATACTTATAAAAAAAACTCATAGATAACTCCTTACTTTCAAAATCTGAGTTCAGAATTAATTTTAATTTGATTATTTCTGTTATGAGTAGAAACAAATACCTATTTTGAAGGCAACAACAAGACATAAGATGTTATTCTTTGATAACATCTTTAGCAGGTTCTCAAGAACACAAGTGCCAAAGTTTACCTTTCATCCCTTTATGTACGTACTGTATATTGTTTACAAAAATGAAGTACCTAATACAACTCTAGTCGGTACAAAAGCGAAGGGCTTAAAATATCACGAATAAAACCTCTCTCCCCCATATGGGGCGGGTCTGGCCTGCCGCCAACAGCCAGGCTGTACGAACATTAGCTGCTTTATTTATAAACATTGTTTACCTAAATAATGGGCTAAAAAACTTGTTTCGAAGTTAGTCGAATGCTGTTGGTGAAATGTTTTTAGAGCTTATTGTTTGAAGTGTAGATTTTTCAGATGATAAGCCACGAGTGTAATGGGCTTTCCCACTTCCAAAAAATATTAATTTACTAGTTGTCCCGCACATTTTCCCCGTTTTCGGAACATGTTTCATTGCTGCTCCGCTCCTATTGGTCGTAGCGTGATGATATATAGCCTATAGCCTTTGTCGATAAATGGGCTATCTAAAACTGAAAAAAAAAAATCAAATCGAACCAGTATTTCCTGAGATAACACCTTTAAACTATTCTTACAGGGTTTACCCTAATGCGACAGTTCAGAACTTAAACTAATTAAACTTTATACTTAAATTTACAAAAATTAGAACAATACAATACATTATATAAAAAAAAAATAACCATAATTAATTATAATGTGTGACGAATAATTAATTCACTATAATGACTTTACCACGAACTTTACTTTGAATACCTCTACAACCCCCGTACTATTCAATGCATCCATCAGCACAATGTTTTGAGATAATATCTCAAAACATTGTGCTGATGGATCAAAAATCACGTTTTACGGTAAGACTCAATATATTATATTGAGTCTTACCGTAAAACGTGATTTTTGACCGTGACTTTTTACGGTAAGACTCAATATAATATATTGAGTCTTACCGTAAAACGTGATTTTTGACCCCAAGAATAAAATCGTATCCCAGCGATATATTTTGGTGACTTTTGACCCCAAGAATAAAATCGTATCCCAGCGATATATTTTGGTGATTTTTGACCCCAAGAAAAAAATCGTATCCCAGCGATATATTTTGGTGACTTTTGACCCCAAGAATAAAATCGTATCCCAGCGATATATTTTGCGGTGAGTTTTGATGTACAGAAAGCTTGATTGACGGCTTCGTGAAGGGTCCATTTACACCTTGTACGGTCAGCAACGAAAGCCACTATACATATCCATAATTCTAAGACGTCTTTGTTTTAGAACGATCCATATACATATCCATAATTCTAAGACGTCTTTGTTTTAGAACGATCCATATTAACAGACTGGAGTCAAAAACATTACAATATTTTCATCAATGGTTACACAAATTCGCAAAATAATATTACATCAGATCACACTGACCAGAACAATACTTGGTGTAATTTTGATAAGTGTTAACCGACTTCTGATGCTGACTGTACCTGTGTATGCTAATTATCATTTTCTATTTGACACTATTATGATGTTTCAAAAATGCTTCCTCATTGCTCACCCTCGTTGAATTAAGAAGAAACTCCTTTGCAAAATTTAGACGTTCGGGGAATTTAAGATTCGTAGGGTACCGGTTCAATTCTTGAAATGACATACAAATTCACAAAATACTTCCATGTATTTTGTGCTCCACGATGAATTTAATACATAATTTCAATAAATATTTAAGCAGAAAATCGTTATTGGATTTAACTAAGTGTCAGTTAACATAATGTTGCCCTTGACGACACATTCGCTGGACATACGTAATATTCAGCTGTCATGAAAATAATCAATAAAATTGATTACGTGATTTACTAAGAAATCAACTACGCTGCCTGAATTATTCATGGTGATAAATTACTAGTAATGTAATGGTCATCAAAACGTTGCCGTTAGCTAAATTGATTGTAGAATCGAATCAGTGTGACTGAAAAGAATGATATAAATTCCATTTGGTAACTTTCCCATCTCGACAACTAAACAATATACCATCAAAAAAGTGCCGATTCGTAACTATTTTGATCTTCGTACATTGAGTCTAGTTTCGTAACTTTTTGAATATGTGTATATTCATTACCATTTGGTAACCTTTTTGTTTGGCAAGTACAGTTACGGCCCAGGAGAACTTCTAAAAATATAGAACACGTAATATACATTACCGTCTTTAACCAATCGGAAGCCCTGGGTACTTTAGAATAATAGGGCCTTTGTAGGATGCAAGAGTAAGCGAAGCGAGCTCAATTTTTTTTGCACCCCGACTCTGATAGTAGACAAGAAATTCTATTCTTGTGTCTATTTTTTATCCTTGCAAAACAAAATGAGAATTAGAACATAATAAATAAATAAAATCATTTAAATTCGGACAACACATTATTCATACGACCTTGTAACTAAGTAAAAAATAGTTTCAATAATACTTGAACCAACAACACTTACCGATTTATAAAAAAAAATAAAATAATATTATTGAAACTGTCATACTGTCATTTCGGCTCGCTACAAGCCTTCGCTTAGGCGCTCCTTGTGTTGCTCCACATCGTTGTCACTGCGGTGAAGTCGTCGACAATCTCGGGCACCATGGCTTGTCCTGCTACAGGAGCGCAGGTCGCATAGCACGGCATGCCAGCATCAACGACATTATTCGTCGGGCTCTTGCCACCGCCGGCGTACCAGCGGTTTTAGAACCTAACGGCTTGGTACGTGACGATGGGAAGAGACCAGACGGCATGACGCTGATGCCTTGGAAGGTGGGTAGGCCTTTGGTGTGGGACGCAACTTGCGTCGATACCCTTGCGCCATCTCATGTTGCAAGCACGGCGGGCTATGCTGGAGCTGCTGCTGCGGCTGCTGAGAACCTCAAACGGCGTAAATACTGTAATCTAAATGGCAGTTATAGTTTTGAGCCGTTTGGGGTCGAAACACTCGGGACATGGGGCTCAAGTGCGCATTCGCTTTTTAAGGAAATATCTCGTCGACTTGTTGACACTTCGCGAGACCAGAGGGCTGGCTATTTCTTTGGGCAAAGAATTAGCATTGCCATTCAACGTGGCAATGCTGCCAGTCTTCTGGGCACGTTTCCGGATGACAGCGATGGGGAGGAGTATTTTGACGCCTTCGCCTCCCATTGTTTTTAAGTTAGTTTATAGTTAGTTAGTTTATGTAAATATTAAGTTTTTAAGTTAGTTTATATTTAGTTAGTTTATGTAAATGTTTAGTTTTACTATTTACTTTTATAAAATTTAGTAGTAGCCTAATTAAATAATATTGAAATAATCAATGATTTTATTTTTTATGTTTGAAATTGTAACAGAACAGTCACCCTAAATGTATGCAAGCCTAGCCTACTTTGATCATCAGTAGTTTCTACCCAGATTTTGTGTGTTCAGACGGAACTGTTAGAATAATAACTCAATTGAATTCATGCAGGCCTGGTACTCTTTTAAGGGGATTCACTAAAAAGACGTCTTCTTCATAATTCTGCTCTCCTGGTATTTTCTGTTCAAATTTTAAATTGAGTTCTCTCGTAACACATCTAAGTGTGCCAGAGAGAGACAAAAAATAAAAACACCAAGAAAAGTTTATTTGAATATTAAACTTTGGGAGCTGACTTTACCGTACAAAAAAAATTGAAAATTATTAAGGGTTACGAAACGGTACTCAATGTATGAAGATTAAAATAATTACGAAATGGCACTGTTTTTACTTGTTTTGCGTCCTTTTGTTTAGTTATCCAAATGGGAAAGTTATCTACCTGGTATTGCATAAGAATCGAAATTAATTTAATTAAACGAAGAAGCCCGGAGTTCTGAAATTGTGGGACTGAAATATCAACACGGAATGAGCAAAAACCTAAAAAAAATGTCACGTTGCTGTTTCGTTGACAATTATATTTGAATAATACTGAAATCGTATTTATCGGTATATTTATGTGTGAGCCTTTTCTTGGGCCCGTAGGTATTACAGATATTCACTCAAAACTCAAGCATTACTTAAAACTTAGTTTCAACCAATCAAATGGGTTGAACCTAGTTTTAAGTGATTGAGTCTTGAGTGACGTTCTGCAATACAAACCTAGATGTTACGCTCGAAGGTTACGATTTATATCTTTGCAATGAACAATCTTCATGATCTCTTGTTCCTTCCTTGCATGAGTTGACGGTTTTGCATGCACTGGGCTTACAGAACTTTCATAATAAAATTAAACTCAAACTGAAAATCTAGCCGTTTAACAAAACTAATATGTGTTTAGTTGTGTGGGTGGAGCAATAAACAATTTAGTTTAAGTTATAATCGGAAAACGTGATAAAAATACGTAATGAGGTAATTCGACAAATTTAGGAATCACGTGACATTCGTTGCATCGACGCAACGATGGCTATTCTCGTAACGTGACGTATTTTTCACACCAACATTTAGTTTTTAGCAAGAAACTCTGTATCTTTCAAACCTTCTTCAAAGTATAAAACGAGTCAATACTCAAGCACTAGGTGTTAATTTAAGTAAACAAACAGACAGGCTGTCAAACTATAAAGTGTGTGTGTGTAACTAACAAAATATTACTCATTCAGATCCAGCCTGCCCCCATGCAGTCCTCCCCCAGCGACGCCCTAAGCCGAGGCTCGTACCCCACAGGGGGTGCCCTTAGCGTATAGTCGCTTAGTTTGTAAGTTTTTATGCCCTAGCTGGAGGCCTTACTCTTAAGGCACCCACAGGATACTCCGGTTAAGCAGACGACAACCTCCTAGGTTGAACTGCGAGATGCAATTCCAAAAAAAAAAAAAATACAATATATTTGAGATTTTCTGGTAGTAGTTTCCCAGTAATAGTGTATATCTGTTAGTTTACGACTGAGAGGCTTGGTGCAAATTGTATTGTACCGTTTTGATGAGATCGTAAAGCTGAGACGTCTTCTAATCGCTGAACAATAACGAAACGTCATGACGATCACGTAACGTTTGAATGACCTCAATTCCCAAGAAATAGGTATTATTTTAGTTTGGTTTTTGTGGTTACAAAATTAGCCATCCGATATTGAATGAAAGTAAGGTAACTGCAAACAATATTTAAGACTATGCACTAACGTCAGACGTTCCAAAACTGGGTAAATATTTTTAGATTGGACCAAAACTTTGCATGAAAATGTTTCAACACATTTCACAAAAAATAAGATCATGTTCAAAAAGAATGTATACTTCTGCTCGAGAAAATTCGTACGCTACAGACATTTGCCGTCTTATGTCATAACTAAGGCTCTGAATAAGAGAAGAGAGTAATAACAAAGTTTTATTCATCGAAGTCATATTTCCCCGAATTTCAAAACCAGGCAGAGGAGGTCTTACCCACCCGTCAAGCAATATGGAGTCACGTAATAAAATGTTGAGCAGAATAAAGACTTGTTGTGACACATTAAATACCGCGACGGAAATACGAATTCCTTTTCTTAGAGGCTTTCATTTAAGATCCTCTAAAGTATGAATAAGATAAGGTACCTACTCAAGAAAGGATAGACGCAAACAGTGAACGCAATCCTGTTTTTGATCAGTGAAAAACGCGACTAGCGAAAGGTATTTTGTTTAAATTTAATTTTCTTTCTGTACCATTTTTGTATTTCTAATTGAAGAGCGGGTACCTCCTAGCACAGATATATATTTTACTTAAAAGGAGGTCCCTATGTAAGATTTACGGTAAAAGTTGTACGACTGTCTGCAATAAACCTTTTTTTTTTTTTAAAAAAAAAGCAGATGTCAGTGGCACCGCCTGGACGCCCTTGCGTTTATTCTTAATTGTGAGGTTCTCCAGAAAGGTCAGGTGCGTAGTACTCGCAACTAGCGTGCGTGTATGACCAGATGTATGAACGTGGACGAGGCAAAAACAGTATGTAAGAATCGTAGCAGGTGTCGTTCTATGCTTTCTGCCTACTCCCACGGGAAGGTGTGATTTTATGTTTGTATTTATAAATTAAACAACCGGTCAAGAGTTACTTTATTTTTCTAATCTTGAACTGTTTATGAAAATTTTTTGAGGCAATAAACTTATTAATAAACATTCAAAGTTAACAACACGTACAGACATAAAAGCAACTGATCTTGTTTTTTATCATTTTATTCATATCATGTAATCCCCTGCTAAGACATATTAAGTTTTACCGCTACTTTCAATGAATGCGAAGGAACTGTTGCCATGGTAACCCTGCCTGGTCTGCTAGTAGACGCCACTCTTGCGTGACTCTTGTCTCATTCATACTCAGAAGTTGAATTTTATATCCTAAAGCCTGTTAACCCTTCGGTATGTAGGCCGGCATTGTGTAGCCCCCCGTATTATGAACACGTTGGCGAAAATGTTTTTCAGAACACGTTTCCCACTCAACCTACTAGAAAATGGAAATGGGTTGAGCCGTGAACGTTGCCAAGGAAAGAAAATAAAATTGTTTTATTTAAATGTAGTTCGGGACTGGGAAGGTAGACCTATCGGATTGTGGTGAGGGTTTCGTTCGTGTTGTGGCGTGCCTTCCATTTTGTGGTGACGGGAATAGCTTCCGCTTACGATAATGACTTGGAGTTTATTTTAATGAGCTTTGTCTCGTAATATTTTGAAATACGTTCTTATTTCCAAATATTGTTCAAGTTATTTTAGTGAGAATGGAAGAAGAAAACATGTTACGCGGCCGCATGTAGAATGGAACAAGGATAAGAAGATGATGATTCAAGTTATTTTATGTATTTACACTGATTTTTTTTTAAATCCCACTGTCATAAAAATTTTGAAAATATTGACATTCGATTAAACTCTCAGATTTGGATGAAACCTATAAAATATCTCATTAAATCTCACTCATATCCGCCTGGTTGTCATAACGCAAAGTTTCTATTTTAAGAATCAAAACCTGCCTCGAGAAAGTTCGCTAGCCACCCCTCTAACTGAAAGAATAAGATATTTTAGTCCGTGTTCGACCCAGAACTCTTTTGAAGTATTTCTTGAAAATTCTAGAAACTCTCGCGCTACCTGTGAAGAATTTAATTAGTTGTTTTTTGTTTCGTTCCTGTAATACCTTCTTGGATTCTGTGTGTAGTATAAATGTACCACTACTACGTATTCAACAACCTAGCCAGCCACCCTACTGTCAACTTTTTTTTTGTTCCGTCCTGTTGTACTTATAAATATTTGTTATGCCTTGTATGTTTATTTACTTTTTAATCATTTTGCATGCGCGTCATGTCTCTGCGACATTTTTTTTCCTTTCTTTCTGTCCTTTTAATTTTTGCATGCATGTTATATGACTACGCGTTATATGACTTGCCTAACTTGAAGAAATAAGACTACGTGCGTTTGTCGCGCTTTTTGCTGCGTTATCTGAACGTTGACGACGCGTAAAACACCCAATGTTAATTTACCCTAAAAGTTAATTAATTATGCAACCGGTACCTCTTCAAGAAAGTAGAAAATAAGACGGAAAACTTGAAGTGTTGGTCTAGATGAGTTCAACGCAAGCAATTGCAGTGGAGTCGAGAGCCGTCGATGAGTGTCATCGGTCGCCGACGAGCACTCTCGACGTGCAGAGGGCACGCCCCTCTTCAAAACTTTTTGCTGCACAATTTAAGCTGTTTTTAATATTTTTGGACGAAACTTTGGCTGAAGGAAAGTTGCTGCACGTTTTACGTAACTTTGAAATATTTTAACGGAAGCCAGGTTTTGATGTTATTCTTATGGCGCTTTTTACTTAGATATTTTGTTCCATTGAAAATTATAGCAGTAACAAAAGCAATTGTATTTTTTTTTCCGACAAGGCTTAAAGGTCGATGCGTTAAGATAAAAGTATATTAGTGTGCAGTCTCATTTTATCGAAAATTAAGGCATCGAGCTATCAAGGAAATAAAAACGTTACAGTATCTATTCAGTAGCACATCTGGACGAAGTGCCAAAAATGTCATCAATAACAATTTGTACTGACCAACACTTAGTAATGTTATTGATTTTTATTAACAGTACGGATAAAAATAAAAAAAAAAACAACTGGAAACGAGAGGTTCTTTTGTGATGTTTTCTTTAAAGAACTTTTCATTGTTTTATGTTACTGTTCCACAAAAAGTTTTGGAAAAAATCATGTAGTACCTAATTAATATTGTTTTTATTTCATACATCAAATTGGCAATTTTATGAAATATCTATTTAGTTTATTATTTTACCAGTTTTAATTATTCTCAAGCATAAAAGATTACTAAATCACCAATAAGTGAAAAAAAAAGCGAATTCTGCTTGTTCAGTAAGTTGATTTTATATTATCTGAATTTCGTAAAGCATGAACGCTTGAATTTCGAGTTTACGGTCTGCTAAATATTTAAAATCGTGAACTATGCTTTATTATAACATTACTTTACCTTTTCTTTTGAGTGGGAAAATCTTCATGGATAGTAAAGGATGCCCTCCGTCTGAAAGGCGAGCGGAGGGTTATATCGGACTCGCGAGATACTAGTACATTTACGTGCACCCTCGAATAGCCCACCATACCCAGCCGGCCCCAACCACCAAGTGCGGCCAGCGACTGCACGTTCGCCATAAGATTGCACAGCAGTAAATAACGTATTAAATGTGGTAAAGTAGACGAGCTTAGAGATACACTTTCCAGCACACCTGCTCTGAAAATGGAAAAAAACAAAAAAGGAACCCAGAATTAGAAGACATGAGACATCTTCCAACTCAGACGAAGCTTACGTGGTGGAATGCGAGCTCAGCCCACTGTCTACCACTAAACCTAAGTCCTGCCAAAGGGAACGTTATACAGGTTGATTATGTATGTGATATGTCAAGTAGATAAGCATGGTAATATCGGTTTGTATGCAGAGTCATGTCCCGTAACAAGGTAAAAACGTTACTGAAAAAATGTGTCAAGTGTTTTTTTTTGATAAAGCGGGCCCTTTTTGTTGCCAACGAACTTTGTGGTGTGGAAATTTTGTTAGACAGCTCTAAAATACGTACATTCTAACAGGTTGATGGGAACATGTGAAGTGTTAGCATTTAAATGCGTAAGTTAATTCGATATGCTTCCAAACAACTGCTTGGGACTTTAAGTGAATATTCAACAAATAATAAATAATGAACTTTAATTTTAATACCCACCAAAAAGTTACAGGTAACATTAATTAATTAATGTTTTTTTTTATTATCACTTTCTTGAAAGATCGTGAAGAAGGAGAGGAGGTAACCAGAACCAAAACCATGGGAAGCATAAAAGCTCTGGCACCAGGTCAGGCACTAAAAACACCATTAGAAAAGTTTTTTGAAAAATATGAAGCAACCGTAAGTTATGAAAATGATTAGATCTGTTTAGTTCACAATAACAATCAATGCAGAACAAAGATGAATATCGTGGAAAATATACCTGATAACAACTTGTGTATTCCCCAAGAGAATGTCGTACTTCCAAACTGGGACGACGTGCATAGACGATCACAAAGAACGTCCAAGCAAGACTACAAGGCAATATGACCACAGAGAATCTTGTATAAGCAGGAGACAGGAATCCGACCAACGTGAGAAGACGCACGGCGGGACTACGTGACTCCTCGCTCTGTAATAGCTTATTGAGTTTAAAGATAAGAACTGATATATGGGCGTAGCAGTGTCGTAAGTTTTAATGACAATTTTTTACCGACGGAGAACCAATATGGGTTATGTGGCTGATCTTACAAGCCATAATTATTATTTATTACTGGCTGTCCCGCGCAACTTCGTCTGCGTCACATTTTCCCCGTTTTCGCAATATTTTTCATTGTTGCTCCTGTACTATACATTGCCATATATTGAATACTTACTCAATCCAGTCAACAGATACCGCCATCTGTTAGAATCGTTTGGAGCTAACAGATAATTGTGACTTAATTTGCAATAAAATAATATTGCGACTATAAATTGAGATGTAAGCTATCCTATCTTTCAAGTTGGATCAAACTGCACACGGTGTGCTTTGATTAAAACCGGTTAGGTAGTTTAGGAGTCCATCCCCGACAAACAACGTGACACGTAATTTATATATATGTATATATAGATAATGCCATGAGATAAAGCTGGTTACCTTGTAGTAGTAGACGATGAATAAAAGAACTGAATCTAAATGGTTTCCTTGAACACATTTTGATTCAGAATTTTTCTTCTGTTTGACAACTGATTATACTTTTATAGTTATGTCCAATTCTATCATACATGTTTGATGAAGAGAGAACGTATCCTGGCTTCTCGAATAAGGTCACGTTTTTGTGGACGAAATAGTAAATACAAACAACTTTTTCCGAAGTATTTCGTGAGTGACATTCTCGTTTATCAGTGTTGACAATTTTGGATTTGGCTTTTGACGCCTCGCGAGCATTTTTTCAGCAACAGTTCTACTGAAATTCGAACAACATTTCATTGGGTCGGAACGGAATCTTTTGAAATTGGTACGCACGCAATATTTCAAAAGTAAAATATAAATAAAAGGCAATGTTTCACTTTCGAAAACCCGCTAACAAATGAGAAATAATGAGCCTGGAGACCTAGTTGCCAGGTTTTAGGCACACAAGATCCATTAAGCCCTATAATATCGCACAATATCGCGATCTAAGTTCACACGATTCGTACACAAGTTTGTAATCTTCGTCTTTGTTCAGTTCTAAAGCGGGTCAATGTTTACTAACACATTAGCTACATGCCTAGGTCACTTCTGCTTACTCTTTTCATATTTCATCGAAGTGCTATTTGCAGTACAATTTGAAAACAGTTGTATTGCATTTATCTACTTGGATGATATTTTTCCATAGAATTTTGTACGAAAGAGTCCAATTTCTGGGCATTCTGAGAAATGTTATGAAAAGTATAAGTAAATCATTTCACAAGGATTTTTTTCCGTAAAGCATAAATGGTTTTATGACTTTCTCGTAACTGTATTAAGAGCTGCTGATCTGCTATCCTCTTGCGTTGAAACGATCCCTATTGTCATTATTCCATCCCGACTTTGTACTATTTATTCAAACAATAAAAACTGTGAATTAACAAAATGTTAATAAAAAGTTATAGCATACTACGAGCAAGTTTCAACATTAGACAGTTAACACGCATCGCACGCCGCCACTCCTAAGAACTTTGTCTACTAGTTTTAAATTGAAAAGACTCACTCGACAGTTTGAAGGAATTTAATTAGTAGCTCGGAATGTGGATTAAACTCCATGATGAAGGCGGCCTCGATTATGTTAGGGATGTCAAGATATTGCTTTAGGTGCCGTCTCCGCGGAATTAATGTTGCTCAGCGAACTTTCTCGCATGAGATATTTCATTTTGTAAATTCATCTCGTCACGTTTGCGGATTGATGACCCTACAGATTCATATATGGCGTCATGAATTTTAATAAAAACGAGGCAGGCGCGGTTATTGATTCCTCCTCGTATCACCTAGTTAGCGCGTTATCCGTACACGTGTGGTTTCCGCTTGTGAATTACTTTATTCTTCGTATCCTTCGAAAAGTTTTACTAAACAAAATAGGTGGCATCGGTCTGTGATAATGAACTTATGATTATGGAGACGAGCGATTCAGTGACAACGAAGAAGGAACCCGAATTGAGGTAGCCTATTTTTACGAAGGTCACAAATTAGAAACATGGATGTTATTTCTTTTGATGCCTGTATGAGAAGACCTCTCCTTTGTAGAGAAAGCCTATTATTATTATAATGGTAAGCAGGCCCATATTCACTTGCGTTTGACACTAATACGACACAATGAGCAACTAATGAATTGTCGTTAGGGTAATAAGTAGGTACTAACAATACAGTGTAATGTTACCTATTCACATAGTACGTTACGCATCGCTGGCTAGCGATAACTCATTAACTTCTCCCGGTCCGTGGTTCTCTGCATCTGCATATCATTAATTTGTTATCGTTTCTTGTTTTATTAGAAATATGTATAATATAGGTATTTTGGTTACGTTTTGCTGAAGTTCTTTGGAGCTGCTGTAGTCTGCGCGAGAGAGATAAAGGACACTATTTCTTTTGTAGTTAGTGGCACTGCCTAAGAAGTTCGATCTTAACAGCCTTTTCTTCTTCTTTTTGAACTACAACAGACTACTATTAAAAGCTACAACCGCCATGTAGTTTTTGAAACAGCTGGGTCTAGTAAGGGGCCACGCGAGTAGTGTCAGCGTCAGTTGCGTTCTTTAGGTATTCTTAAGTGCAATTGTATGGACACATAAGATACGAGTAGTCTTGTAAGTACCTAGGTCATATTCTGAACTGAGTTTTCAGCTTTGTGTGTATTTTAGTAGTATCCAATTATTTGCCATAATTTTCCCTTTGGCTATTTATTAAAGGCATCAATAGAAATTTAAAGCAGTGGAAATATTAATAGACCGTTAAGAAGACTGTTCCTTTTTGTTAGCGACTACAGCAAAAATATTCCGCTAGATTTAAATTGGATGCTCATCTGCCAACTGCATCCGTCAGAGCAATGAACGAGCGATTTACATACAGTAGTCTAGTTGCTCTTGTTATCAACTTGTCAGTTATCACTTATCCTCGGCATAGTATTAACCGGAAGAGGCTCATTGCGAATTTATACGGCTATTCATATCACAATGAAATAAATTCCTACAGTGAACGTTACTAGGTGCGTGGCATATCAGGTTGGGTAAGCCAGTCGCAATCTGTTTACCTACATTTTTAGGGTTCCGAACCCAAAGGTTCAAACGGGACCCTATTACTGAGACTTCGCTGTACGTCCGTCGGTCTATCACTAGGCTGTATCTCATGAACCGTGATAGTTAGCTAGTTGAAATTTCTACAGATTATGTATTTCTGTTGCCGCTATAATAACAAATACAAAAAACGGAATAAAATCAATATTTAAAGGGGAAGTGATTTTTTTGCTCGTTTTTATAAAGAACGGTACGGAACCCTTCGTGTGCGAGTCCGACTCGCACTTGGCCGGTTTTATTTGTATTGCTCTGACTTGATACGGCTTTAAATTCATAAAGACAATTATGACAGCTGATTTTCAGCAAAGGATTTTCAGCAAAGGTTTATGTGCTTTTATTACATTTTTTATGAGCTATCCCATAACCTACTGGCATAAGGTAAACATTAAAAACCTGCTGCCCGTAGCGAGGCAGTTACACCCATTTTTTGCTAGATGTCGCATCGAAAGGAAAAAAACTTGATGTTTCACCGCACAGCATGCACTCTTACTTGATATGTAAAGTTCGTAATGGCAGATACGAGTACATTCCGATTACTGCCTCACTTTTGAAAAAATCGTATCCCATAACAGACAACTGTGTCCAGTCACCATTGGCCCTCAATGTTTGGCTTTAGAAAGGTCGAATCTAACAGCTCCAGACATCTATTATATGTATAACGGGTAACTGGTAAATTAGTGACCGATACTTAAACACGTGATTATAGGTACTCATGATTATCAACAGCTTTCCCAAAGAAACGTTTTTAGGGTTCCGTACCCAAAGGGTCAAACGAGACCCTATTACTGAGACTTCGCTGTCCGTCCGTCCGTCCGTCCGTCTGTCACCAGGCTGTATCTCATGAACCGTGATAGTTAGCCTGTTGAAATTTCTACAGATTATGTATTTCGGTTGCTGCTATAACAACAAATACTAAAAACAGAATAAAATAAATATTTAAGGGGGGCTCCCATACAAAAAAGTGATTTTTTTTTGCTCGTTTTTTATAAATAATGGTACGGAACCCTTCCTGCGCGAGTACGACTCGCACTTGGCCCGTTTTTTTATACTCACATTCATTTTTATCACAATAATACAACAGCCGTATGAAATTCGCTCGCATTCGCCTCTGGCCTATTATCTTGTGATAAAAGTGAATGAGTATAAAAAAAAATTCTTCGAGAATGTTTTTGTTATCATGAGTATAATCACGTGTTTAAGTATCGGTCACTAATTACCATTTACCCTATATAAGGCCGATAGTAAATCTTACCTACTCGTATATGCATTAATCCTAGCTTTAAATGCCAATTGACGAACGGCAGGTATTACCAATCGAATAAAATGCTTATCTACTATAGACTATATGTATAGCAGGGAGGTCCGACTCCCCGATATTTGGGTCTATTGTTCATAGATGCGTCTCGAACAACAATCTTGTGTCGAAATATTTAGTAAGTTTGTAACTAACATAGTTTATAAGTTTATTTTACTAACCTTCTATGGATGTTGCTTGTTCGAAGTAAAAGTTATTCTATTTTAACGCCGTGAGCATTAAATTATAATTTTAATCCACATGGATGTGGACTAGTGTTGAGTGATATTGTACATAGTTAACAGCACCTAAATATTAGTGGGTTAGAACAGATTTTTCTGTTTCTTGTTGTATTATACCAGTAAGCATCAATTGTACTATTGTACAATTGATGCTTACATACTTTTTGACCCTGTAGGGCTTGCACTTTTGTAGAAATCAGCAGATTTAGAAAAAAAACATCGATGATAAACTTCGGGATGTTCAGAATGATGTACAAATTACGTGGTAACCGTTTCCGCTTCGGTGCTCCTTTAACCCTGGATATGCATAAGAACTAGCAGCCTGTTCTGGCTTCGCACGGGTATTTAACAAAAAAATATAATACACACAAATACAGAATCATTTCTTGACATTGATTCCCCTCCCGTACGGCCTGTACCTCAGCTAAACTAAATGCACTTCAATTAAAATTTTAAAAATAAAAAGAACAGTTGTTGTGGCAGTTATTGTGGTTAGACATATGCTGTCGTGACACTTTTTGTTAATAATGATGTGTTCGGCAAAGTCGTAGTACATTATTTTATTCTATCTTAAATAGTTTTCGCAGCGCACGCGATGTAAAGAATATTTTAGGTAATTTTTGAACACCTTGGGTTACATTATTGGAGTTTAAGTATTTTTTTTTGAAAATATAATATAGCTGTGTTACTCAGTGATGATAAAGTAGTTTTCTAACGGCAAAAGAATTTTTGAAATCGGTCCATTCGTTTTTAAGTTTATTCCTTACATGATACAAAAATACAAATCTTTCCTCTTTATAATATTAGTGTAGATAAGTAAGATGGCTTGGTTAGGAGCACCGCATTCGTTTTGGGTGTCGGGTTCTTTAATCTTACATTTTGCTAGACTTTCCGTGCAGTGGTCTTATACTATTACAATTCTATGTTTTTAACCGTTTATCGAATGTGTTTTTTACTGTGTTTAATTCAAGATTCGTATTACAACGTAACAATACAACAATGTTCTTTAACAAAATTAGGTACGCTTGTTGAAACAAATTGCAATTTACATTTCAAAAGCAATTTCAATAAACGAGAATATTATTCAAATCGGACGAATTTGTTGCTTTTAGCTATTGATATAGTGTTTTGAAATGATGGTGATGCGTGTTCTAGCAAAATTATTATTCACACCACGTACCAAGTCCTTGCAGTTTAGGTTGATATCAACGCATGTATTATCTGCTTCTCGAGTTGCCATTGGCTGTTAATAGTTCATTTAACCAGTTAATGGATATGTTAGCTTCCTTTTGTTGAATTTTGTTAAAGAAAACGGGCGTAAAAAAGGTACCTATTATGAATCAAAATCAAATTTTGTAACCTGACACTCATTTTCATACACTATCTGTATCGTGTTCTCAGAATAGAGATATACCTCATAGAGTTCAAGCTCGTCTAAAATTAATTTCAATTAGTGCCACTCGTCTTTTGTGCAACAGGGTGCTCCATTGTTATCAGTCCAACACACGCCGCCAGTCAACAACGCACTCCCGACGTTGCTAACCACAATCCCGCATGGCTTTAACACCACAAATTCTATAGCACAGACCTCTATAGCTAAAGCTCAGCGCTGCCATCTGGGTTACTCGATTTTCTTATTTTATGGCGATAACATGCTTTTCTACTTAGCCGCTGACATCGCTGTAAAGCGCCACGTGAAGCCACCGTGCCCCCATCACAAAATGGTAATTTTGCATGGTTCAACGAACATGAGGGTTGAATAATGTAGCGTGTATCAAACGCAGGTTAACTAATATTTTTGATATGCTTGATTTTTACCCACGTTACCGAAAAACATACGTATAGGATGTATGAATATTTTTAATCCGGGGTGTAAGGGAGACCGACGCGAAAACGCTTACCGCCACGTAATCAGTACATCAGATAGAAAATTTTCATCGATAAGTTAAAACAAAATCAGCTGTCCCATACATTTTGACCGTGTAGGTATTGCACTTTTTTAGGAAACAGCAGATTTTTAGGATTCCTTACCCTAAGGGTCATTTATTACTGAGACTTCGCTGTCCGTCCGTCCGTCCGTCTGTCACCAGGCTGTATCTCATGAACCGTGATAGTTAGCCAGTTGAAATTTCTACAGATTATGTATTTCTATTGATGCTATAACAATAAATACTAAAAACAGAATAAAATAAATATTTAAGAGGGGCTCCCATACGAAAAAAGTGTTTTTTTTTTATATAAATAATGGTACGGGACCCTTCGTACTCGAGTTAGACTCGCATTTGGCCGGTTTTTTTTAATAACTGAAGAAAATTTTATACGCGGGGTTTTCAGAATGACGTACTGAATACGTGGTGAGCGTTTTCGCGGCAGCTTACACCCTGTATAAACTCAGGTATAGCCGGTAGAGCTATATTTTTAAGACTTTATCTTTTTTGGGGTTTGGGCGTAGGCAGGTATGTAGCGTATTTGTTGATAGACCGTATTGATAACTAATGTACTTAGTACATAAAGTCGGGGAAATCAATTGGTACGGAACATGAAACATGGACAAACGTGATCAGTCCACGAACTTAAATAGGCTGTACAAATGTCTAAATATATACAAATTACAACTAGTATTCTTTTAAATTGACGTATGGTGTCAATTTGATAAAGAATTAATATCTCTATGACGGTACATGCGGGATCAGCAACCAATGCCGAATTATCGTTGGTCAACGGTCTAAAATATTCGTTGGACATTATAAATTCAGTGTCGAAAATGCGAATAAATAGCATTGAAAAGAATTCAATGAAACGTGAAACAATACAATATGTACATACTCGTAATATTCTTCACCAGAAAATGACAAAAATTTATTACAGCTCGGTGGTAGTGGAACCGAATATTAATTATCATTCAACTTTTGTTAAAATGAAAATGTATTTAACAGACATACCAGAGCATTGTGGTTTTCAATACCTTCATTGGTTTGGATTTCAGTTTCAGTATTTTTTTTTCAGATAAAGATTTTACTTTTTTATTAATGTCGATTACATTAATATAAAGTAAAAAACTCTATTTATCGTTCTACAATAATTTACAAAATCTACGAGTTCATGGATTATTACTTTAACTGTATTATGAGCAGTCTTGAAATTAAAGGTGCTTTTAGTTGAATAACATTTTAAATTAAATTAAAAGTCGCACCGTGCCCTCTGACAAGTGTTTCGTGAACCGTGCGTGAGACTCAAAGATACCTACTATTATTTTTGTGACGACGCTGTCGCGCTGGCAACAGTCAAACATACATTCACGGTTTTTCACATGGGGTAAGCAGAAACTACGGATCACTGCAGTGCGAACAACTAAAAGAACGCCCATTATGTTTGTTTGAAGTGTCACAAAAACAAGTAAACAATCTGGGAAAAATGAAAAAAAAAATGAGCTCGTTTCGCTCCCCCTTGCGCGGCCTGGTTATTCTCAAGTGACCAGGGCCTTCAAAGGGTTAAAGATGGCTCTGCCTTAAGGTGGCTACATTCCGTTTGGTAATTTTCCCATTTGGACAACTAAACAAAAAACGTGCAAAACAAGTGAAAAACAGTGCCATTTCGTAACTATTTTAATCTCATACATTGACTCCCGTTTCGTAACCCATAACTTTCAACCTTTTTTTTGTACGGTACAGTCTCCTCCCAAAGTTACAAATAATGAAATAAACTTTTTATTGATGTTGTTACTTTTTGTCTCTCTCTGGCACACTAAGGTTTGTTACGAGAGAACACAATTTAGAATTTTAACAGAAAGTACTAGGAGAGCATAATCATGAATAAGATGTTGCTATCGCTAAAATTGTCTTTTTAGTGAATACTCTTGAAAAAGTACTAGGTGAGGTATTTATTCTAACAGTTCCTTTCTGCGCACTTATACTTATGATCAAAGTACTAGGCTTCCAAACATTTAAGATGGCTGTTCAAAAATGGGTCCTCAGTAAACATGCATATGTGCTTGAACATACTACTTATATTTCCGTATGAACTTGACACAAGATATTCTAACCTGTCAGAATCGGGGTGCAAAAGAGGTAGGGCTCGCTTCGCTCGCTCTTGCATCCTACAAGGGCTCCATTATTCTAAAGTGCCCAAGATCTCTAATTGGCTAAAGACAACATTGCATATGCAGTGTCGTCAACGTGTAGTATTTTTTTAATGGTTCCTCTGAGTCCTCCTAACTGTACTTACCGAACAAAAAGGTTACCAAACGGGAATGAATACACGCATAATATTCAAAACGTTACGAAACGAGACTCAAATATATGATTGTCAAAATAGTTACGGATCACTTTTGTGATGGTATTTTGTTTAGGTGTCGACATGGGAAAGTTACCACATGGTATGTCTATGTGTATGTATTCCCTAAGATTATGTACCTATAGCATTTCGCAAAAAATGGCGTTTGTGTTTGACATTGGTAAACAGTGGTGCCCCCGTAAACAATATTACGACGATACTTTATGATTGCTACGAAAAAGGAACGGTAATGGAATATGGTAAAAAATAGATTTTTATGAAGTTAATAGAATATGCTACTTACAGGCTATGAAAACGAATAAACTGTAGACGATACTATTTTTGTACAATTTATATTTGTAGATAACGCTATTACTACTCATTAAAATGAATGGGGTTACAAAATAACCCCATTCATTCTTTCTTTAATAATATGAATTATCTACTTACGCAGTAGTAAGAGTATACTACACACGCACTTGGGACTTGTTTTCATTCACCTTTTGAATACTGAAACCATAAACCTTATTTTTTCATTCAATGATAATTACAACCAAGCTCGATTAAATATTCAAATAATGGGATGGGCAGAATCCTCGGCGGCATATTAGGCGTATTAGTAATGCGTTACGCGCACTGTGCTTATGTATGCCATTATGTGGTAATATCTGATAGGTATATTAATATTCGCTCTAATTAATGAATCCTGGTGGTGGTTAATACTAAATATCGTGTAATTAGGTGAGCTTAACTAGATTGGTGCATTGCATTTGGTTAGAAGGAGTTCATAAGGTAGACATGGTTTTGACATCTTTATTTATTTTTGCATTTGATAGTACAATTCTTGATGAATGTGTAGGGCTATTTAACATCACGCTACGAACCTTAGGAGCCGAGCAGAAGGAGTAACACCGGGGTCTAGCTACTAGCTAGTTATACAATAAACCCTGCCTTTCGCAGTCCACTGCTGGTCATAGTCTTTTAGTACCGTTACACAATGACACGAAATACCCGGTGCTCCACCTTTTGCAGCCAGTCTGCCCCCGTCACCTTGCAAATTGTAGACTAATTACTTTTAGTTAGTTGGAAATACCAACAAAGTTTTAAAGCACTCGCTGTATTTATAGTTTTAGTCACATCCTCCTAGGAACTGCAACATTGTACCCGGAAGATAACCATAATTATGTTACGTGAACATTCTATGTTGTGTTTAATTCAGACATGATCTGAGTGTCACATCAAAATGCGTTTGGTTCGGACTTAATCATGACTGGCCTAATGTTGGCATAGGTGCCTACTTTTAGGTAGACCCATAGACATGAGAGCTAATTTAAGTTTTTAAGGGTAAACCTTCATAACTAACCTAACACTTCGGGGTTTACTGGTATGGTATGTATATGTTATGTATGAGTGATTTAGTTAATTACAAACTTATCTTCACTATATCCAAATATTCATTCATCGCTAATATAACAAGTGAAAGACTAAGCCGGTAGCTGGGCTATTTTTGTCATAAGAAGTCTAATTTAGTGTAAAATCCTGCCCGGTGAAGTCGGCTAACTAATATGATTAGCCCACATTATAAGCCGGTGGACTGTGAAGGGACGAGTATCGTTTACCTTAGAATTATGTTCCGTAAATAAACTAGCAGGATGTTGTGTTGGTTGTAAACAAACGTGATGACCTTAAAGCTACAGCTATAACTTACAATGTCGTCAATGGTGTATGGATATGTCCATTTTGTGCGCGGAATTACTCGCCTAAAGTTGGAAATGATAGCCACTTGAGAGCAAAATGATAAAATATGAAAGAGCAGCACACTAAAGTTCTCGACAACCATGCTGGAAAAGCAAAAATCTAATGCAGTCGCTGTGACCGAAATCGGCTAGATGGCATCATCTTACAATAGTTATTTGTGCAACAAGAGAGCAAAGCCTTTTTTTGCTGCGAGTGCTGATTTTGAATCCTGAGTGTGGCGAGGGATTCAAAGGCACGAGATGCATAAAACTTTGCTCTCGTGTAACATACATAACTTTTCACTTCAGCAGCGAGAACACTTTAGGAGATAAAATAATAAACAGGAATCGATTGAAATAACTATTTATTGTGAATCAATATAATTAAGTAACATTGTAGGTAGAGGTACTGTTCTCTTCGCTAGTTTCACTCATATTTTACGATTATTTTAGTACTTTTTAACTTGTTCAACTCTTTACGCCAGCCACCAAATTTTATTCCTGCTCTTTTATTTAAATTATGGCGTGTTCGGAAATAGCACCCATGATATTTTAGTATTCAAAATATATTACGTAACATTATTTGAACTAGAAATAAATAATTACAAGTTAAATATTACTTTTATTTGCAGTAAATACTTATTTTAGTTTAATACAACAATAAGTTAAAAAATCAATAAATTACATTAAAAGACATAATTATCTTTTTGCAAAATTTCTTTAGTTAGTACGAAATTCCGAACGTGTTTGTCTTTGAGGTCGAATTCAAAATAGGATTTTCGAAAGGGCTGGTCTTTGTCTCTCTCTCTTTCTAATGGTGGGAAAGAGATAGGTAGAGTGTTAATGTTTCGAATTGTATGATTAACCCAAGGCTGAATAAGATATTTACGGCTTTCTAAAAAAATAGTTATAAAGTTACTTGGTCTCACTCAGTGAGCAAACTCGCATTTTGCTCACTGATTTCAGGCAGCAAAACCTACATGTTTGAGCTACTGAAGTGAAAAACTACATAATGTGAGAACAGTATTTATTGTTATATTTATTGTACATCTGTTTTGGCTTACTTTTGACCACTTTTTCTAGCAATGATACTCCCAACGATGATGCATGCTTACCTAGAGGTATATTCAATCGTGGTTTGAAGAAGTTATCAATGGCTTAATTTTAACTTAGAATTTACAGAAATTGGAATCATGCACCTATAATATATTATATCTACTTTATGGATTCGTCCATCCTGTCTTCTAAAATTTTTGTTGTTTAGCAAAACACTAATGTTATTAGTTATTATTTTCAATTATTGTGAGCACCCAATAATGGAAAGTCACGAAAGATATCCTATATATTATTTATTATTATCCTATCCTAAATATTATGAGGGGTAGGCTCGGAATTATGCTAGCTTTTAATTGAGCTTAATCTTTAAATAAGTCTGAAGGATCGTAATGAAATCGAGATAAAATGTTTTCGGGGATGCTGCTAAATGCGGCTTTAAGAAAACACATTTTTTGAGTCAAGTAACCGAATATTTAATTTCTCTATTTTAATTTATAGGCTATTTACCTTCCACTTTTTATTTATCATATAAAAGATCAAGTTACTTTATAATATGAATTCACATATTTCAGCCACAATTCTTGATTAAATTCGCATTTCTGTGTAGCTGAAAACATATGGTACCGCGATGAAAGAGCAGCCCTAAAAATGCTCTCACTTCAATCGATACAGGAGGTATGACCAAAATTAGGTCGTCTACCCTATTTGTAGGCTTCGCTCAGGTACCCCCGACTGGAGGTATTGACATTTGAGATAAGTGTTTTTCTTTTACACCTTGGAGGACACAGTTTACGAAAATTATGTAAGTCTCTACCAAAACTAAAATATTCCTTTCATGTTTTCCCGTTGTTATACTTTTGTTACCTTTAATTTTCTTTGTCCTTCATATATATACAGCTGCATATATTAGGAAACATACGCAGCTGTTATAACTTTCCCTACAATTTATTTTTTCATAAATTATACGATCCGGAAATTAAGTTCATAAAACGTGTATTACAAAGTAATTAAACAGGTCAAATAACAATAGAAAAGTCCATAAAAGAGACGCATACAGCATAGATTTTAATTGAAATTCCTCATAGGAAACTGGGTCATGTTTTGTTCCTATTGTAAATTAAGAATCATGAATTATAGGCACGGCATAATGAGACTGCAGGGTATAAACCTGTTTGTACACTCGAAGGTGGTCTGCACAAATTGAAATTATTTGGCAGAGTTTTTGTAGATTTATTCCCAGAGTGAGTGTTCAATGGATTGACTGGTTTCTGTAATTGATTTTGGGGGTCGTCTTTCAATCACGTGACGTTCAAACAGGGTGGAGGCCGTCAGAAAAAGAATACGACTAATCACGAAAAGGGGGCGGGGGGATAACGCGACAACGACTTGTAATTTTTCGTGCAACAAAAATAGTGGATAGAATTGTGTGACCACGTAGAAACCCGAGCAAGCAAATTTGTTTAAGAAATCCCACTAAATTGTTTTTAAATAAAAAAGATTCTAACGGTGTTACCACACCAATCGGTTGATCGTCTATCGATGGTAGAATGGATTAATCGACGTCGATCGATAGTTTTTACTAGGTAAACCAGATCAATGGTCGACTAATCCTATTTAAAAAAAAAACATTCTGCATGCTGGGAGAGGGGTGAAGGGGTGGCCTTAAGTCTCACAACGTACCTGTCACCAAGCGTGATGCAGGGGTTTAGAAGTGGCCTGAAAATCTCACGTGATTAAACGCTCCTTAGGTGTGTCATTTAATAAGTCTTTCTCTAATCATTAGTCCTGGCCGAGTAACTATAAATAATTCCGCGCTATACTGTACCATGCACGGTCGACTTACGAAAACACTTATCATAATTAAAACTTTGTCATATTATAGGATGTTAATGGCGACGATAAAAAGAGGATGCTTCACATAAAATGAGGCATAACGAGGTTAGTATAGATAACAAAGTCGAAAAACAATCGTGTTCTTTTAAACGTGTTTAACGGAACGCAGAACTTTTGACTGGATCCTGTTAGCGCGAGCATGGTATGTGGTGTAAAACTCATTTAGAATTGCCACCTGCAGCGGAGGGACAAATGTGCCCAACTAAACACAATAAGTGTGTGTTGTGTCCAACTAAACACAATGTGTGTGTGTTGTGCTCACTTCGCGTTTAGGCGGTTTACATTGAAACGCGTGATGAATGTATTTGTTCAGCGGTTTGTGTTGCAAAGCTTTGTTGTACATAACGTTGTAACAACCCTGCTTTATTTAAGTACCTTTAATTTTGTTGGGGTTACGCTGATTACGTAACCATTAATCTTTGATGTTATTCGGTACATTGTTGCAAAAAGGTTGATGTTTTTGTCAAATAACGACGGCTTGTTATAATTTCTTTAACTAGGATATAATCAAATCCCCGTAGAAGACGTTTTAAGAATTCCTTGGTGTATTCATAATATTTAAATCCAATTAGATAAGTTATTGTCCCTAATTAGATTGAAAACGGAAATATGATCTCTCCACTAATTGGTACGCTGAGAACATCACAAAATTATACATAATAAAACATGTGAACAATATCGCACATAGCGGATTCAGTTTTATTCTCAAACAATGCACAACATTGCTATCGACGATTATTTCAGAATACCGAATGCAGACCCAAAATAGGTCATTAAGCTTTTCAGCACCGGCAATCACTTTGACGCATTTAATGTGTAAGTACTGAGCAAATTATATGGATTTGAATCATATATTCGTATTTCTAGTATACTGACGAATGGGCTTTTATTTACGCCTAGTTACTAGCCTAGCGGGAGTGATGTAGCGACATCTTTTGACATTGAGGTGTCTGTGCTATGATTTAAGTTATACCTATAGTAATCTAAAATAATATGATAAAAAGAGCTAAAGTTTGCATGTAGCGACAGGTGCGAACATACTGTTGCTAATAGGACGCTAGTGAAGATACATAACCCTCGATAGTCTTACGCTTTTTTTAAATAAGGTCACGTTTCCGTTAGATATTATCCTACTTCAACGCGGGGCGAAGCAGTGGGAAAAAGCTAGCTATACAAAGAATCCTTCGGGAATTGATTCTACAAATAATAGCGAAAACCGCATCAAAACCCATTCAAGATCTTAAGCGGTCAAAAGGACAGACACGAAAAGTAACTTGGTTTTATGCTATATATAGGTAGGTACCTAAAGAAGATTATAAACGCCAGCCTCGCTAATCCTTTTGCTTGTAGATATAATAACTACGTAACCATACATCATACTAGTATTATTTCCAACATTGTCGGTCACTGTGGGCGACAAAATTGATTTATTATGCATTAGCAACATTGGATGGTATAGGAAATTGCATTATTGATTAGGAATTTTATGGTCAGAATTTATGTCGATAATTATTGTGAAAGCTTACAGCGTTGACAAGTATGTTTTGGTATTAGGTGGCCTACCATGACGTCTTAAAACATTATTGTTTCATTCTTATTTCAGAGTGGTAAAGAGACGGAGCTATACAGGTCGTCTAGTTCCATCTCTTTCCCACTATGGGAACGACACAATGTTTTAAGACGTCATCGTAACCCTCAGAGCATTTTAATTGCTTTAGGCGTTATGTCATCGTCCTTTGTCTGCCTTTATCCCATTTATTTGGAGTCTTCTTCTTCCATAAACTCAAATTCAAACTCAAATTTATTTCAAATAGACCGGCAATTTTGAAAGTAAAAAAAAAACCGCGTAGTTACAGTCCCAGTCACAAGACATAATAACTTGTGAAAGTACTGTAGTTGCCCATTGCAAAGCGTAGATCTCTATGGAGAAGAATGGGCAAGAAACTCCATGGACACTCTTTTAAATCAAAATATGTTACAAAATCTTGGTTACATCATTCGTGTTGATAATTACTAGTATGTGAGAACGATGCAGAAATACGGGCAAGTTAAGAGCGTCCTGAGTAAAAGACGAAATCAATAATTCGAAAATAAAATTTTAAAATAAAATAATTAAAATAAACCGTGGCAGCTAAGAGATGACCAGTCACAACTGACAGCGCCCGTTCACGAATATGACGCATGTATCGGCCATCATTCAACTCAACCATATTGAAGGGAACTAAATGACCCGCCACACCCATACTTCTCTAATACTTGTCTTCTCATCACATCTTGCATTGAGCTTATGTATTCTGGGTTATCTTTCATGTGCAGCATTTAAGGGACTTTAAGGAATGAAATGTGGCAACAGACGGTTTCCGGTTGAAGGCATCTAGGGATTTTGGCAACTAATATATTAGGTTACCTATGTCGCGGGCGCCTCCTGGTAGTAGTAGGAGCAGGTGGCCTACCATGACGTCTTAAAACATTATTGTTTTACTCCTTTTCCAGTGTGGGAAAGAGATGGCGCTAGACATCCTGTATAGCTCTGTCTCTTCTCACACTGGAATAAGAGTAAAACCATACCGCTTTAAGACGTCATGGTAGGCTAGCTGTAAGGTTTTAGTCGCTTGGAGTCCGACATGTCCTTCCGTTCTTCTTTGATGGCAGGTGTATCCTTAAAGATTTCCCCAACCCCAAAACAGGGAATGTTTATCTAGTAATTCAATAAGACAACAGAAAGCTTGTGTGAAAAATCACCCTCAAGATTTGATATAAAGTTAAATGGACATGAACTGAAACTATATTTAGCGCCGCCATGCTGACACGACGGTTTAAAAAGCAGCTCTCTTCGTGACCAACGATGTGATGTTGTTTCTTGTTGAGGTCTTAACGATTTTCGTCCAGATATAGAAACCAACGGCTGGATATTTTGCACATCTAAGTATAAAGTAGTCGAGGCTTAGGTACCTTCTTACCCTTTGTGATGCTTTAAGGTTTATTTCGAGGGAATATACATAGCTTGCTGTTTGTTGGTCCTTGAAAATTCCTGAAATTCCATGCTCATCCTAGATCCTATTTTCAGGAATCTAGCCCTTTGTATCGCTTATAAACCGGTTTTCGTCATCCTGTTGAGTATTTTCTTCTTCACCAAAGGAATGTATTCGGGTTCTGGCAATTATTAAAGCAGATAGCCTACTATCTGCTTTAATAATTACCAGGTATAGTTTAGGAATCATAAGAGTACGTAGTAAAATCTAAAATTATTACATGCAATAAAAGGTTTTAAATCGGTATTCTAAAAGCTCACGATCAAAACACATACGAGTATAACCATGTTCAGAAATTCTGCACCAAAAAGTTATTTTTATGGCAAACCTCATCACCACTGAATGACAGTATTGTGCTGAAGTTTTTCTAATGGCTTTAGTTTGACCCGTTTTGAAATAGACAACGTTGACCCATATTTTCGTTACTTAGCCGTGTGATAATTTTCCTGTTTCATTTTCTTGGATAAACGATTATTGTCGAACTTTCATCTTATTCATTTCGGCGACTTTTTTTGCAACCTCTTAACTTCGTTAATTTTTCTTAGATTTTTAAGAATCTTTTCGTGTTTATGCTCCGATTTTCAAACTTTATAATTCTACACAATTAAGATTCATCACATTATCTCAATGAGTTGGTGTTCTTGGGCTTTTATTCGTACAAATTAAGTAAAAGTGGGGATAATTAATGGGTAATGCGAGCAGCTGTTACATAACTTAACCTAATTAGAACCGGTGTTGTGTACTGAGGACACAGTTTGTGCATGCAAGTATAACGTGACATAATTAATTAAATGCTAAGTAATTAGTTAAGTAGGCTAGGTTTTTAACCAGATTGTGGCCTAAGAAGATATCCATAAGCCTCTTATAACGCTTTGCTAGGATTGATGCTCCTTTCAGAGAATTAATATTTATAAAAAAGGCATACCGTCGAAAATGCGGTTGTTCGAGCGGAGAAGATTTTACGCTGAAAAAACTTTAGCTTTTTTTTAGTGTAATAAAAAAATAACTTTGCTAGACCTACTTTGATGCTCATTTTTAGGGTTCCGTAGCCGAATGGCAAAAAACGGAACCCTTATAGATTCGTCATGTCTGTCTGTCTGTCTGTCCGTCCGTATGTCACAGCCACTTTTTTCCGAAACTATAAGAACTATACTGTTGAAACTTGGTAAGTAGATGTATTCTGTGAACCGCATTAAGATTTTCACACAAAAATAGAAAAAAAAACATAAATTTTGGGGTTCCCCATACATAGAACTGAAAACCAAAAATTTTTTTTTAATCATACGCATCCGTGTGGGGTATCTATGGATAGGTCTTCAAAAATGATACTGAGGTATCTAAAATCATTTTTTTCTAAACTGAATAGTTTGCGCTAGAGCCACTTCCAAAGTGGTAAAATGTGTGTCCCCCCCCTCTAATTTCTAAAGTAAGAGTAGGAAAATTCTGAAAATATTTAGGATTGTAGAACGTAAAAAAAAATATCAACGAAAATTGGTTTCAATAAGATATGATGTTTAGTTTTTGAGATATGGGACTTTTTCGTCAAACTGCAGCAGTAACTTTGTTTTTCATTAACATACTATGAAAAACCAATTTAGTTTTGCGGTTGAGTAGAAGTTTACTAACTAATACTACTAAATCATGAATGACAGTTCAAAATATTGTTTGGGGCTATGGAACCCTGTGTGCGAGTAAGACTCGCACTTGGCCGGTTATTTCAATGAAGGACAGAACAATTGCTACTGTTTTTTTACAGTATCTTTGCCAGTTTTAGTTGCTAAAATACTTCTGAGGAGAATTTCCTCGAAGTGCAAATCAAATCCCAACACAGCCCGCAAAATATTTATGTCCATTAGCGTCATGACGCTTGCAGTGTTCGAGGGGATATCACTGAAGAAAACGTAAATTAAATTAATTAATATGTCTTGTACGAGGCCAAATGTCGCTGAGATATTTGAAGCATGGCGCAGCGACATTAAAAGAATATTGTCGCAGCGCTGGTATTCTGATTCCCCTTGTATGATGCTACGGTCAGTTATGGAAAATATAAAACATATATTATAGCGTAATTGAAGTTATAACACCACGTAAGTACATTTTTGGTTTGAAATTTTGTTGCCATTTGCCCAATCAGAAACAAGCGATGTCTCATGTCTCTAATTTGAAGTGAACGCAAATAAAAAATGGTATTGTACTTTTTTACCTAGGTATAATTATGTAGTTTTTTCAGGCTCCTGTAAAGTAGCTATTTTTGACTTACGTGGTGTAAGAAATTCAGCGACGATAGGCGCTATGATGCCATACAAGTAGTACCGGTAGGGAATTGTTGAATTTTACGAAAGTACATAATCAAAAAGTTTGTATTCCGTAATTGACAAGCCATTAGTGTCTGTTTGTTTTGTTTTGGGAATCGCATGGCGGGGGCGTCGTACTTCGATGGATAGTGACACTCCTGTTTTGGAAGTGTACCTAATTGTTACATAAAACCACACTTGTATTCCCCGAAGGGTTGGGCAAAAGTTTACATACCTACAGTTTAGTTGTGAACATAGACATATTTTATTCCTATTGTATTGATGTTAATTTTATGCTGTTACAAACAAAGTATTTTGAAACTTTTGGATAGTTTGCGAGAAATCACTTTTGAATTTTACTAAGTGCATTTATTAGTTCTCGTGACGTCTCTACAGTATACTTACAATTATTTGGTTATATCAACCAATGTAGATACATATATGTAAATAGTGGTCGTAGATAATGCGGAAGGGACAAAATAGTCCTATATATAGTGTGACTGGTAATTAGTGACCGATACATAAACACGTGATTATACTCATGATAACAAACAACTATACCAAAGAAACATTTTTTTTATACTCATTCACTTTAGGTGAACCATGGGTACATGATTTTAAACAATCATTCTTAGTTCACCAATTAGGTGAACTACGGGTACATTATTTTGTAAAAATACTCATGGATCACTCATTAGGTGATCCACGGGTACAGAAAGTTAACTGTGGAACACCTAGGTGAACCACTTTGGTGTTCCATGGGTCAAAAAGTTTTAACCACAAGCTGGAATGGCTGGCTTTTAATCACAAACAGGATCAGGCGCGCGCGTGCGACTTTCAAACAGCGGATGTGTTATCGTGATAAAAGTGAATGAGTATAATCACGTGTTTATGTATCGGTCACTAATTACCAGTCACACTATATAGTATCGACATCGTACTATCGTGTCATATAGAGTTTTAATCTGTTATCTCTATCACCGTCGGAAATTGACTGTCTACTCATAATACTAATAACCCACAGCTGGACAACTGTGTTTTGCTAAATTGAGTTGACTTTGTCCATAGGTTAGCAGTCCATTTCTCAATAATCCATAGTATAATCAGGAAATTAAGTTAGTTCATTATGTCATAGTCAAACAGACGTTTCATTTCTGTTCTTGGTTTTTACTAAGATTTTTGTATGGTCTTCTTAGTTATGTTGCAATTTTTTTACTCTACATATTTATGTTTTAATGTGGTTGTGGTGTGATTAGGGCAGACCTTTATGTAATTTAAGTGATCTGTATCGTCGTAAAAAGTCTGAGCATTGGCACAGTATTTTATGAAGAAGTATGACTTTTAGGAAAACTTGGATTGTTGTGTCTCTGTAATCTTCGACCTTCTAGTCGATTTACCTTATACCTAAAGAAAGTTCTTATAAAGCTCATTGCAGAAAGCTGTAACCAAATCATCAACATATTTTTATTTTACATAGGCCTACAGGGGCACTTATAAAACGTCGACAAAAAGGTGCGGGTTGGCCGGTGAAATGTCCGCGGTAGCCATGGCTACCCCGCGCACTCGAAAGATTTTGCCGCGCAAGCTCCCCCCGCCACTTCCCATTTAAATATTATTTTCTCGTAAACTACTGCAGCTACACCAAAAAATACGTGGTATAGCTGAAAATATACAGAATCTAACTACGTTAAAACTAATTACGACAACTAGTTAAAAGTATTTAAAAAAAATGAAAACTTGAGAATTTGCGTTGAATTTCAGTTTCTCCAATAGGAATATCACGTTTTTCCAATAAGAATTGTAGTTCGTATCTATAAAACCTATTTATAAGGAAACTAAACTATATAAGCTTTGTTTTAATACCCATATGTCCTTTCTTTGGCACTTTATTAGTAGCCAAATTAACCAAACCAATCAACCCCTGCTCTGATCAATTCTATACCTACTGATTTTGTCGTATTTTCGTAAAAAATCACTAAGATTTCGTGTTTTTTCACTGTTTTATATTGCGGAGACACTAATAATTACTTAATTGGAACTAATTTTCATAAAACGAGCACTTTTTAGGGTTCCGTACCCAAAGGGTCAAACGGGACCCTATTACTGAGACTTCGCTGTCCGTCCGTCCGTCCGTCCGTCCGTCCGTCCGTCCGTCTGTCACCAGGCTGTATGTCATGAACCGTGATAGTTAGCCAGTTGAAATTTTCACAGATTATGTATTTCTGTTGATGCTATAACAACAAATACTAAAAACAGAATAAAATAAATATTTAAGGGGGGCTCCCATACAAAAAAGGGATTTTTTGCTCGTTTTTCATAAAAATATGGTACGGAACCCTTCGTGCGCGAGTCCGACTAGCACTTGGCCGGTTTTTTTAACTATTTTTTCAATAATTTCTAAAAACTAATGATCGAGGCCTATAATTACGCCCGGGACGTTTGACTTACCTGAAAAATTTTTAGGCGTATTTGGAGGCCCGAACGTGATATTCTTAGATATTCGTAAAGCTTGATTAATGAAGTTTATTTTGATATGTAACACTATAAACATTGGGTTTTAAATAAAATAGTATTCACATTTTAAAACCAGAGAACATAAATCACAACACGACAATACGGTGAACCACACACACCTGACACACCTGACTTTTAAAACTTTTTTGACATTTAATTTTGTACGGCTAAGATTCTCGTTCTTTTTGCATTCGACGCGGAATTTAATACAGATAATATAAAGGGCAAAAGCATAGATACAGCAACACATGAAACATTTGTAAGTGCGTTTTTTCGAAACTAATTTTTTGGGCTACTATGGTAGCGTGGACATTTGACTGTATTTGGTTTTGGGCTACCATAGTAGCGTGGACAGAGAAGAACCGGCAAGAAACTCCATGGTTTCTCTTTTAAAATCATTTGGTTTTACAATATTTCTGTTACAGCGTTAGTACTAAAGTATGGGAGGACATCGTAGGCCCGACAATAAGTCGGTGCTTACTACTTAACGCTGCAGTACCCAACCCTTAGTTTGAAGATCACGATTATGCATAATAAATGACCCATCGTTCCACTTGTTCGCTGCATTGATCTCTTTGCTTCAGTTACATTTTAGAACCGTTTTTCTCAACGTTTTTTATAGCTGGTAATAGACTTATCGTATAATATACCAAAGTAAGAACAGTAGGTAAGTATATTGATAATGAGCTTGGAATTTCTCATTCGCAAAAATGGACTGTCTACTGTTTTTTTTTTTTTCAAAAGTCTCTTCTTTACACCTTGCATTATTTATAAAGAAGTCTTGGGAAACATTTTGACAGACAAAACACAGCCTAAATATGTCTGAAATCATGAAATGTTGTGACACTGTTTACTAGTAACAATATAATTCGATTGGAATTTGTGCAAAAAATACAAAAAAAAGACTTTAAATATGTGTTTGTATATGTTTTCGAGCGTATGGCACTCGTGGGCTGCAGCTGAAAATCAGCGTCAGGTGGTACACCTTGTGTTGCCATCTAGCATTATGCTGAGCTGAGGCATTATTAGTCTTGTTTGTTTATTTATTTGGTATAATTTTTAAGGTTTTATTAATGACAAACAAAAATAATTTTCCTTGTTTCTTTCTTTTCTTTCTAGTGATGCTATTATGTTAGACAAACGTGATGGACGTTTGACTAACATATTATTTTAGCAACGCAATAGGTTTTCCTAATACATAATGTCGAATTTCTATTTTTTGTAGATTAAGTTTAATAATTTAAATAAGAAGACACGTTCAAGAAGATCATTAAAATATACGTAGAATTAAAAAAATATGAGACTAAAATCACGTCACTATACCTCCTTACGTTACGTATTTTTATGTGTCTTAAACATTTATGCACTAACATAAGACGTATTTAAAAAAGAAACGTCAAATACTGTGTAGGTGTATTTAATTTTTTATTTTTTTTTATTTAGTTTTACTTTAATAATTTATTTCTCAGTAAAATATTGTTGAATTACTAAATAAAGTAAGTTTTTTTCACCAATTTTCCAGTTTTGATCTACATTTTAATTTCATTTAGTTAAATATAGTGTAATTAACATCATGGAACTTCTCCATTATGGTCACAAAGTCACAATACCTTGTAATTCTGCCTGTTTTAACATACCTAGGTATACATAGGTTAATAGGTACCCACATACATGACTCGTCTCTCGGTTGGTAATTTGCTAAGCTCAACACACCGTTTATGGGCGCTCGTTGTGTACCTCGTTGTGTAGCTCGCTGCACTGACGTTATCCCTAAATGCCTGACTTGGAACGGTACCCCTAATTGTGTTAGAACAATTAGTGGTTTGCACAGCCTGTCGCATACACGCATTTGCACATTATATACATCAATTTGCTGGGTGTTTGGCCGTTATATAATAATCTACGTGCACTTATGTAATAATCTAAGAACATAGCATAGTTGAAATGCCTGAGTACATTCACGAGCAATAATATGTTTACACTTAGCAGAACTGATTTGCTCGTGAAATTCGATTTCTACGTTATGGTAAGACCTATTTCGTGATTTTTCAAGAACGTAGAATTTTGGAACCCATACTGGTTCCAAAATTCTACGTTCTTGAAAAATCACTTTTAAAAGTTGCTGCGCGAATACATATTATTGCTCGTGACTGTACATGGTTAATTTTTACCGTTTGTTCATGATCATCATTATCATTGGTAGCCTTCACCCAGTCGCTTTTAATTGTGGGCCGTTTGTGCCGTGCTGCCGTTTGTCGCCCATTAAATGGTTTCTCAATAACATTTTGTTGCATCGTGAGTGAATAATAAAAACCAACCTTCTTATCACCGAAACTGATTAACAATGGGAGTAGTCAGTGACAATTATCTTACGTATTATGTCTATCTATCGTTCTCCATGAGAAATTGCTTTTAGAGATAAGACTGGCAATGGTAGCTATTCTGTCATGTCCGATTATTTTGGTATAATCTCCGTTATCATGTTCCTAAGGACATTTTTGGAGTCTATTTGAAACTTAACCAGAATTTTAATGGACTGTATACTGATAGGCTAGCGGAACATGTAACTACTTTATACCTTCACGGGTATGTAATGTTAGGTAAATATTCTTGTCTAGATAAATAATCTTGATGTGCAGTTAATAAATAATTACGTAGGTACTTACTCTATGTATCCAATTAATTGCGGTATTTATTGCAGTTTGTAAAACGAACAATGCATGTTTTCAGGTCGTATGGCCTGAAAACATGCTCGTAACGTATTATCTGCGTCACTATTATTAAATTAATTGTTCTACAACCATGTCCGTTCTAGGTATTGTTATCTATTAATAAATAATTTTGTGGCTATTTAAACAAATGCTTTTGGAATGTGACCGGACATTTGATGTCCGTTCACATTCCAAAAGCATTTGTTTAAATTATTACTGTATTTTTTACCACCGCAATGAACATTAGAATGCGTATATATCTGTTAATCCGACTGTTAACCGTTAGATGAGGATGTTAATTATATGTCATGAATTCATAATACACAAACAGTTAATTAGAACCGCTTGTGTTAAACCCATGCAATTTGATGTCGTGTCGTGTCTGGCGGCTTTGAAACTGGGGTATCAATTGTAAGGGTGCAATTCCGCAGTAGCAAGACCAATTGGGGCCCAATGCTAACAGCACTGACTTACTTTTCGTTAGTTTTAGGATCAAACCCAGGCAGGAAGACTTTAATATCGCCATTAGGCCATAAGCTACCTTGGTAATTCACACATTCGGTTTATTAGACCTTTGCTCTCCAGTTGGATAATTGGAAGCTGGTATCATAATCTCAATGACCAAAACCGTAGGGATTTCAAAATCGTGAAAGTTCTTAGAAGTGTTTTCCGTTCGAAGAGAAATTTTCATAAAATCGTCATTGGATATCATCGAAACGACCGGTAGGAAACGTGGAGCATATAAATGGACTTCATTTACTGGAAGCGGCAAACTGGAACGGATTTAAGAGTTTAGTTTTAAATTCCATTGCGGTTTCCAACACACGTGTTGGTAATAAATAAGTTCAATAAGAATGTTGTACGTACAGACAGCGTCATTAAGTAGTTACCCCCTGGTGTACTCAGCCGGACTGTAGAGGGGTTAGCACATACTGACGCTGTCTGTACCTACACTCTTCCTGTTCTATCTCCTTTAAACAAAAGGAAAAACGAAAGAAAACTTATCAGAGCCTGTTGTCAATTTCAGGTCGTTGACATTGATCTCATAGAGTTATGGAGACACTACAGATCGCCACCAGCTACCTTCCTCATCCTCATATACCTACCTACTCCTTTCGCCCCATCCACGTTCATACATCTGTTCATACATACTCGCTCTAAGGTAGCGAGTACCACGCACCATGATAGCCAAAAACAAAACTATTATACTCGTACATTTTGTCAGGTATTTTAATTTTATTTTAAGTTTGCATGCCGAACGAAGTCAGGGAAATATGTTAAACCCTTTTTATTTATAAGACCATAATCTAACATATTTCATGCAAATAAATAATCTTGAATCAGAAGGACGGGACGTTACAAAATTGTATGATCGTCCGCACTCCTCACTGGAATGACCCAAATGGCCCACCTACAAATGTACCTATTGGGATTTCATGAATTGATTTCAACCTTCAAAACACATTCATCGCATTTGTAAAGCTTTATACTCAAAGGGCTTAAACTGCATGACCAGATGAAAATCTTTGTTTTTTGGAAATATGTCTTTGTAGGCCAAATAAACAAAGCATGTTTAGTTGACTTATACTATCTGAGAAGCAATAAAATAAAGGTAATTTTAAAACCGGGAATTGTGTTAATTTTACTGCGTTGATATTAAAATGAGAAACCTGCCATTCGTGGTACGTTCGTACTAAACGTTAAGGTTAAACGTTTAAGGCCATACATTGTCATCCAAACTAAACGTGAATGCAAAATTTATGAGCTTAATCGGTTGGGGATAACTGTTTTAAAATTCCGTTGTAGATTTCACCTAAACAAACAATCATTGCAAATTAAATAAAAACTTGTAAAACCACGAAACGGTTTAAAAGCGACTGCGACACACTCCTCTGTTTTCCGTCGTTACTAATCGAACTTCAAAAACAAATGAATCCAGTCCAGTTCCTCCCAAGCCAATAAAGACAGTTTAATGACAAAAATAAAAGCAACATTCACTAATAGCACTATGAATTGCAAAAAGAATCGTAAATAAGTGCAGTTAGACGTATGGCGGCGTCGCGTCTGTCGGATTTGTCGCTCGAACAATTTCCCCTCATTCTTCGACGTTGGAAAATGAAGTGCTTTTTCCATTTCCCGTCGTTCGTCGCGTTGCTCGAAAACTCGTGTAGGTGTGAGCCGTGTGAATGCGAAGCGACACTATGGCTCGAGCCTTCATATCCTGTGTGTGCCTGAAAGTGCTCGACTCGTGAAATTACTTGATTCTGAGTTAGATTGATCGTTGATGTACGCACTGATATGGTCGTTTGTAATTATTTTGTCAGTAAATTTCTTTGTGTTTGTTTTATGAAGTTGTAGTAGGTAATTTGGCTTGCGTGACAGTTACGCCACAAATAATTATGGCATTGTGATATTTTTATCTGTTTAATCCCCTGTGAGTTTATGTTCCCGTTATAATGTCATTGTAGTAGTTTTTTGGTTCAAATGTAATTAGTTTTTTATTTATAACTCGGTTTATTTGTATACATTTTTTAACATTTATAGCTAATTAGGCACAGAGTTCTATAAAACGTAAACAAGTTTTGTGTGCTCCTTTAAATAACTTTACGTATACACTGTAGGTACAGGTTTTAAAGAATTTACCGTTCTACCCATATAACAAAGGGGTGCTTGATTAAATATTCGAATGTAATTCATAGTATCTTAGAGGCTTTTGTAAAATATGACGACCTGAAAAGTACCATGTGTATATTAATTGACGCAGCAAAATATCCCTTTTATTTTACAACGAGAAATATATATTAACCAGCATTAAAAGGTTTCTTAATGTTGTTACCTACTTTAATGCCCATTTTTACCAACACTAAGCCACTTAAATCAATGCCCAAGTATAACTGCACTGTTGGAAAATGCAACTGCTCTTTCATATCATAGTAATTTACTTACGTACTTATCGTTGTAAAAACTGGTCTTAAAAATATTTGTGGTTTTGTATAGACTTTTAAGTATACTGCTGACGTTACTATGTATTTGAAGCTGCCAACAAAACCTATGCCATTTTTCTTGTGCGCTATTTGCTAACAACGCAATATCGATTACAATATTCTGGTTACTATACAGCTTATGCTTTGATGATATGCGGGTAACTCATAACTGTAGATACCTGGCCTATTACCCTCATCAATTAGGCACGCAACATTCCTGTTCACGTCATCGTTTACATCAATTAGTTTCAAAGCAAAACAGACTGAACCACAAAACATAGCTACCAAAGATATGTTAATTGCTCGCCGACGGTATCTATTAAATTCCTTGTTATAAACGGAATCACAAATTCGCGATTGGAATCGGAACGGATCCGATTCTCCGTAATAAACAATGCCTATCCAAATGCAAATATTTGTCGACGACCTCCCACTGATACGAAATTTGCGGCTGCCACGATCAATTATTTATTTAGTACTAGTCATAGCAGCCGTTCTTGGGTGCCATCGATCTGTCTGCCGCCAACTGAAATATTTTATTACCTACTCTCCGTTTTCTGAGGCTGGGCTGAAATGCGGGTCAAATGTGCTTTGCAGAATCACTGTTCAGTGCACATCTATGCTTAGACCATTCTACTATAATCTTTCTTTATTTGTAGATGTGTAATGATCACGAATTTAAGAAAGGTTTCGAAGGCGTTAGGAACTCCCGAGAGATTTTCTGTGTAGACAAAGCGTCTGAAACTAATTTGATACATCTTTCTCTTCGTCTGTCCATAATGCTTGGTACTTATTCTAAAAAAGTTCGATTGAGGTTTGAGCTTAGAGTCTGGAATATTATTTATCGGTCGTTACGTTCAGGCGACCGCAATCGTAATATAATTGACATTGAGCTGGCCTAGCGTAGTACGGAGATTCAGTATAATAAGAGCCCATGATAAACTGGGTTTGTTGTCTTTAGTATGTGGCCTACTATACATCTTCTCTGACTCAATAACGGCCTTTCGCAATGCTTCATCGTGATGGATGCAGTACGTCTTAACAGCTAAGGTTATTTCAATAATGTATTCATTACACGAATAGAACTTTGTCTCCGGACTGTATCTTGCTTCTTTTATTCATAGATTTGATTTTATTCCTGTTCTCCTTGTCTTGTTTCGAGTATGTTTGCAAAAATGCTTGATATGTATTTGAAGGATAGCAGTATGACTTTTCTAGGCATATTTTTTTAATTTGATGTATCACTCTACACTCGATGATCTTCCTTAATCCAGCTTATCTCTTGTGTGTAATTTGAAATTATTGGATCAATAAAAAATAATATTATCTTCAAAAATGTGGCTGGGACGCATTGGACGCGGTGTGCACAAGACTAGTTGTTGTGGCGCCTATTGAGAGAAACAATATCCAGCATTGGACTACAGTAGTCTGAGTTGATTGAATATATTAATTGGATAGTCAGCGAACATAAAAACAATGTTGCTGCGATAATAGCCCATTAGTTTACGTGCAAAGAAATTCTTATGATAACGATATCATTAGCCCAAAAAGTAGTCATTAATTTGAAACATGATCCTGCTTATTAGGCTGATACGGAATACAATGTTTGCAATAGTCGCACATAGTCATGTCCGGCAAGTAAATTATTTATTCCATTACGATAATGACCAGGTGTACGTTACCTATCTTCATGATAAGGATACCTTTCTATAATTCATTACTTACTACGTCAAAGGGACAGTATGATCTATTTTTTTGTCCGCATTCACCGCAAATTGCCTTGATATTCAGAACGACATAGTTTTGACCTAAAATAGGAGTAAAACTAGCAGAATTAGCAGTCTGTCACAGATTTTCTAGATTTCATGAACTATAGTCAGCCCATAAATCTCTATTACCTCTCAAACCCCTTATTCTATGTGCACTGAGGCCAAGCCATGATTTTGCATTCAAGAAGCACCACATTGGGTCAAACGTGGCAGTGCCAACAGCATTTTGCCATTAGTATGAGTCCGAGGGAGCCCTGGGTAAATCCTCCGATTTTCACATTTTTTTAGAAGGATAAATTTGAAGTCGTGTTTACGGCCTGCACAGACCAGAAGTCTGTCTCAGTTTGAACGTAATAAGCTCATCATTAACTGCCTAGCCTTTTCCCAAACTATGTTGGGGTCGGCTTCCAGTCTTACCAGATGCAGCTGAGTACCAGTATTTTACATGAAGCGACTGCCTATCTGACTTCCACAACCCAGTAACTGGGTAATACGATACCCCTTGGTAAGACCAAATGTCAGACTTTCGGCTTCTGACTACTCGTAACGACTGTCAAAGATCTACGAATGACAGCCGGGACCAACGGCTTAACGTGCTTTCCGAGACACGGAGGAAACCCGGTTTGTAATTATGGTCACTCATCCACGGACCAGCCTCGACAAGCACGGCTTAACCTTAAAGATCGACCCGTGCGTCTGTTATTATTTAGCCGCGATCTCCTCACACCGAACGTAAGCTAATTTTATGAATTTAGTTGCAAACATGTAGTCAACTTTTGTCCCACCCCACTAGAGATAATATTTAAAAACACTGCACGTGCCTAAATTTATCGTCTACATTAAGCACTGCAGTCCACATAGAAAGATGTATAGACAATAGGTGGTGCAGTGAATAATGTGAGCGATCCCCTCTTTCATTGTTAATTACAGACAAAACTAACGATCCCTTCCGACCGGATATTCTCGTGAGCGTACACAACATGTTGCTAGTCACCGTATGTTTGAGGCGTGTAGGGCTGTCGCCGATTTTTTCATGGAAAAATGCATTTAGGAAACTTCTAAATTTAAAGGTTTTTTTTCTGTCAATTTGTTCATCCAGTCTTCTACCAGCTTTTTTCGGCCAACATCATATTGTCCATACCTCTCCTTTGTATTCGATTTAAAAAAGCCCTTGATTGCGAGTGATCATTTTCCTGTCGTGTCTGATTGCTGTTCCATAGGACTATGAGAGTGCACATGAGCAGCAAAATTCGCTTTTAAGAGTAGTCTTTTAAAAAATCTGTTTTTCGTCAGTATTTTTAAATGCCACGGTTTAACGTAAAAAAAACACTGACCCAATTATAGTTTTAGCTTCTTTCGTCACTACTTAATAAAAATTGCAAAACTTAAAAATGAAACAAGTAAAAAGACTTTAAATGTAGTGTTATTTCAATAAGTAAAATATTCTTCAAAAACTCTATAAAGGAATTAATATACTCAGATTTTATAAATTCGTTTTTTTCACTTTGGCACCACTAAACTTCAAATAGATCCCGTGAAAATGCTGGCAGAGGCTTAGCGTAGGTACTATTGTGTACATGCATTGTTTTGAAACATTATGCAGCGTAAGCATTAATCGGTCTGTCGCTTTCGAGACGCGTCTTCAGTTTACGTTCTCTAATCTCAGGCTGGGGCCAGACGGGCGTAAACCATCGTAATTTGCGCCCTTCGAGATAAGTTGAGAACTGTCTGTATTTAATTTTTTGAGTCGAAAAGTCAGTTATTTCTCTAATTTTTCGCATTGTAAGTCTCATTATGAAAAGGAATTCAATATTTCAGTAAGTCACCTTAGACTAGGGTTATGCTACTTTGAGCTTTAAAACCATATTTGAGTAGACATAACTACTCGTATTAAAATCAGTCAGATTTGAATAAAGGTTCGTGCTCGAACATCGTTCTAGCTAGAATACGGTTCAGAATCTGTAGGTGTTCTCTCAACGAGCTCTCGAGATGCATTGTGCACTCGAAGCTAAGAGGATCATAAAGCGTTATGGCTTCAAATCTTTGTAGAGCTTTCAAGGAAGGGCATCAAGTACCACTTGAGATACCTCGTCGACAGGTGGAAAATATTCGGGCGTAAAATTCGCCAATGTTGCGCTGATGCGCTTACTTTTGAATAATGTTACTTATCATTAACCGATTTGGGGATTGAATCGAGTGGTATTGGCGGCAGAAGTAGCTCAGATTTCCTTGTGATATTACCGTATTAACAACATAGCGATAAGCAATTCGTTTTAATTGTTGTGACTGAGCAGTTTTCAGTAAAGAAATAAAACGGTAGATTTTCCCGACTGCATGAAACGACTTTTATATTTAGTTGACAATAACGTTTTGTGTAATATTTTCTTGTTCACTCATACTTAAGATCGTAATTGCCGTTCCATATTCTGCAAGATAAATAGTTAAGCTGATTTAAAGATTTGTAAGACTACCCACCTACGAAAAAAAGACAAGAACAGCTTTGAAGACAAAACATGAAATACGGATACGGAAATAGATTTAAAACGTAGACAGAAACAACCTGTTTTGTCGGCGGAAGAAATGAGCGATTGGAGCGTGACTTCGGCAAATTACTTGCAGCTCTACTTTTAGAAATGTATTGAGAGACTAGAGACTGAAATATACATACTATTTATTTTAAGTTAGTGAAACAAGTACTTGTGTTGCTACAAATACATTGTGTCGTATGTGTACAGCACATTATGCTAAATACAGCTTTTTAGCCTGTTTGTTTTCACTGTATATAATATGTGAACTCGAAATGGGTTTCTTCTCGTTCCAGGCCACTCTAGAGTATATTATTATGGTTGGGTCAACTATGACTTTTGCCGAAAAGACGGTTTCTAAGGAGGCCGATTGTCTAAGGAGTTCAATGGGCTTCGGCAAAGTCCGTGGTGGTATCTTGCACACAGCACTGTGAGAGACTTCAACAAAATTAGAGAAGATATTAGTGATTCCATTTGTTTTTTTATCTTCTCCCTTGTCCCAAAACAATCGTCCGTCTTTCTCAAAATTATTCTACATTTAACAAAAACTTCTTTATATCTTTCCAGGTTTCGTTTCTACGTGTACTCGGCGTACGTAGAGCGCCGGACGGTGGCGGCCGTACGAGTCATAGCGGCGACCAAGACTCGCGGGGCTGACGGCGTGCTGTGCCGCTTGTGGCTACCCGACAACCGCACGCTCACGCTCAAAGCTAAAGTCAAAGTAAGTTCCTGTGGTTGAAAACCCAAAAGTTCATAGTATACAAGAACGTGACACACAGTAAAATGATTACTTACACTAAATCTTTCGATCTAAGAATAAAGAATTTCTTTCGTACTTTATAGAGATGAAAGATCATCTACTTCCACAGAATACGGAATAGTACAAGCAAGCACTATTGTATACATTTACATGCTACACGAGCAAGCGAAATCACGCAATTCTTAGCAATGTCTATACAAGTATACAATCTTAGAATAACCGTTATTTGCTCGGTGTTTGCCGAGATGGCATAGATAAACATAGGTCTTGGTTTCTCATGTTAGCGCAACATAATATACTCGTTATATCAATGAAACAGTTAGGCCCACTTGCACCACAAATCACTGTATGAGTAAACGCGTTTAACGCCAAACATAAACAAATTGATTCTCTGTTATATTTACATGATTGACAGAAATAACGATGTTTTTTAACGATTTTATAGCATTAAACGCATTTAGTGATTTGTTGTGTGTCATCTCCATATTGGACAATGCAATGACGTTGCTCTGAATCTAATCCTGTCTCCAAAGGTCCAATAATCTACTCTCCACCAATCCAAGGTCAAGGCGAAATTCCTAAATGATACCCAGTTTACACTGAGTAGCTCTGAATAGCCGAGATGGTTGCGGCTTAGAAAAGGTTTAGTGACAAGAATTCAAAAAGGTATGCTTTGACGGTTCGACCGCGCGAAACGGATAAATGAGAGTCGATTAGCCAAAAGGTTTCTGTCAAGGAAATGAGATTGCGTTATGTCGGCTTTGGTATTTCCGCGGATTATTTAACTATGTACAATTTCCATTTTCACACTTTAGGTTAGACAGCGAGTAGGTATTCAAATGAAAGTTGATTCAAGTTTAAAGTTCGCTTGCACCGCAGATCACTTATTACGTTTAACGCCTAAATATTATATTTAAGTAATTATTCGGTCTCTGTCATCTGCAAACGATTGGGTGAAACAGAACGATGTTTCAAGATTTTTTAGCGCTAAACGCAGTTAGGTTTTGTGGTGCAAGCGGGCGTTATTACTTGCGTTGTTAAATTTTTACAGTAGTTGCATTTAATACCGGTCTAGATTGTATGAATAAAAATAATGAACTTTATGTGTCGTTCTGTGTTTGGTAAATGTTCTTGTTTTTTAAAGCTCTGTCGTTTTATGGTGTTTTTATAGCTCTGATGATGACGGTAGGGAAATAATTTTTTTAAAGCTCACGCAGTGAAAATGCTTTAAGAGAGATGACAGGTTTATTATTTTTATTTCAAAAGCTTTACCTAAATGTATACCTAAAATCAATGCAATGTTCACTTCATAAAAGTAATCTTAAACATTTAAACTTGGTGACTATATTGGACATACTCATTTTTGGAGTACCAAATAAAAAAAATAAGTACCAAATTGGTGATTGTTTTGTCCAAAAATAAAATTGTATTAAATATATTTTCATAATGTTCTTTGAATAGTAATTGTCTAGTTATTCAATCAAGCCTATACTGCTCTCTCCTATGAGTAATAATTGAGGGATCGATTAGTGGATCTACCAATCAAAAATAAGTGTTTCATTAAACATTATTTCAACTAGTCTTAACACATTACATACAAGTAGTAGGACGATAGTTTTCGAGGGCAAATGTCCGCAGTTCCGAATGCCATCAAATCCAATTCGATTCCAACGAAAGTGCCGCTCGATAAAACATCAGGAATCGATTCCTACTGGGAAAGACATACGTGAGTACAATTGAACAAAAACTGATAGGACCGCTCTCATCTAAAAAGAGGTTTTTTATCATTTTCACCATTTATAGCTGTGGCTGATTCGCAGTCGCACGTTACTTTATTATGTCTTCTCAACGCGTTCGTGTCTTTATGGTCAATTAAACCTCGAACTTGAAACAATTAAGCCTTGACTTACTTGAAGCAACTAAAGAAGCGTGTTTTTTTTTGTTATTTTAAACGATAATAATTATTATTTAACTTCTAATAAAACAATTAACATTGAATATTTTTACTCTAATTTACAGGCTATCCGTGAGAACTGGAATCTAAAATACAGCGCGACATACGTGTTGTGCCTCCTGCGTGGTTCGGGCGTGAAGCCTCAGGAGACTGTGGGAGCTTCAGTGGCAGTTGTATCCACTAAAAAGCCCAACGATCCGCCCACCAACCTACTGGTTGTCCTCGATACGGAACCCACGACTGGGATTGAGGTAATATGCGATAAGTTGAAGAGTTTTTATCTTGAAATAAAATGAACAAATAGACTCCGTCCCGCATAATTTTTGCTGTGTTTAATTTTACATTAAACCGGTCTAGAAAATAATTCATTGCTGTCGATAACACCCGTATTGTAATATTGATCTTTGACGCATCCGCACAATGTATAATTTCATATCTAAAAATACTGTATGTGGGTGGGTGTTATTTAGATATCCTTTTATCTCATTTTTGACGAACTGTAAAGGATGTGCTACATTATTATCATTCTCCGACATTTAAACAGGAAGCATTTTTTGAGTGCTGCTCCTTTTCGTTGTATGCTGTCTGTTCATTTATATGTCAGAGCCATTTTACTGCAGGACCTAATTGATTCATATTTTCACCCACGTTAGTACTGTACACGGTAGAACTGTTTATTTTCTATCATTCCAACAAGAATGAAAACTCCGTGCTCATCAAATTCTCAGTAGACTCATGCAGTTACAATCCAGTTAGCAGCAGAGTCTATCCGCTCTCGTGATTATAGCGCAGTTGTCGTGCACTCCCAAAAATATCATCAAATCCGACCAGGAACCGTAACCAGAAATTTGGTTCGAGAGGGGTTTTACTCTGAATAAAAAAGCAGTACGAGCAATCGGGGGTTTTAACCCCCAAAACCCTCCTCCTGTCTACGGCCCTGGTGGCCTACCATGAGGTCTTTAAGCAGTATTTCAGAGTGGGAAAGAGATGGCGCGAGAGGTCTTCGATAGACCCGTCATGGTAACCCCCCCGTTTAGATATCATGATCTGCCTAGCCTTTTCCCAGAAGAGACATAAAAAATAAAAAAAAACACGTTTTATAATTACAGGAGACCCTACACATCTGCGTGAAGCCATTTCACTACTCGTTCAACCGCGACGAGTGGCTGGTGGAGTGGTTCGAGATCAACCGCCTGCTAGGTGCCAGTCACTTCTACATGTACAACGAGTCGCTGAGCCCCACTGTCTCGTGCTTGCTCGACGACTACCGCAAGCAGGGGCTCGTCACCCTGCTCTCGTGGAAACTTCCTATTCTGTCTAAAGTAGAGATCAGGTGAATGTGATTGACATGACATAATTTGCTTGTAATCGCAGAAGGTTTGGGCATGTAGTAGGACATTTCGATAGTCCCATATGGTCGTCGCGTTTTTTTTTCGTGGAAACTTCCTACTCTGTCTATACGTAGATGAGATCAGGTAAATGGGACATCGATTAACAAAATATCAGGCCTGTATTCCCCGAAGGTTTATTCCTAACCTGTCCACATTTCCCATGTAGTTTGGCACGCATGAGCATATTGCCACCGACAGGGTCAAAAGTCAAGTTCAGACTCCGCTCCGCGCTTGCTGCTAAAAAACTTATAAGATTTACCCAATAAACTTGAAATTTAAATTGCCGATACCACCGATCCCCACTTTGCGTTTGCGACACGTTTGCTCAACTGGATTTCGGTCTTTCGCCAGACGTGACCGGCCAACAGCCACTGCTGTTTGGTAACCCTGTAAGCTAAGCTGGTGACTCTGGTTCATTTCCGGGTCTTATTTCAGTGGTTTAAGCCAGTAAAGGCATCAAGAAGACTAGACGAAGTTAGAGACAGACGGATGAATGGTTTTTGTTTATTCTTACAGAACAGAAGGCCAGTTCGCAGCGTTCAACGACTGTCTATACAGATCGATGTCCCGCACGGGCTGGCTGCTCGTCATAGATGTGGATGAAGTAGTGTTCCCGCGGAGGGAACGCACCCTGCCTGCCTTACTGACGGCGCTGCGGGCGTCCTACAACCCGCCCTCGAAAGCGCCGTCCGCGTTTCTGTTCCGGAACGCGTTCTTTTATACTAGTTGGGAGGTGAGTTTCTTTTGAAGGTTTCTGTAGCCAAGGGTATGCACATAAACCTTTCATATGATCAGACAACAGGTTTTACTTTAAAGTTCCGTTAGTGGAAACGTCTATTTAGCCTTCTGTCTGGCTATCACAGGACGTAAACTATGTTTGCCACGGAACTCTAGTGCATGAATCTGACTCGCACTTTATCAGCTTTTGAGTGGGAATGTGCATGACTCTCAGAGTGGGAAAATACCAAAGAAACGATGAATGTGTGAAAGATGATACGGCTATAAAGGGGCATCCAATGGCCTACTGTTGAATCTAGAAGACAATGACATAAAGACAATGTTCACTTGTTTTAAAACTTTCAAATAAATAAATCAATCACTGCGGTTCCTTTTCAGGACGACCCCGAGGCTAAGTGTCCTTTACTAACAGCCCGCAAAACGCGTAGATGGACGACACCACATGCGCTCAAGACCCGCAGCAAGTACGCTTTGAGGCCGCGTGAGGCCGTCGAGCTCGGCAACCATTTTGTGTGGGAGCTCGCGCCGGGCGCCAGCTCCGTGGGGGTCAACAATGACCGAGCCCTACTGCATCATTATAGGGTAAGAAAGAGAGAAAGAAATATTATAAGTATTTGGCCCAGTATGCCCTGATTCCTCAGGCTTTAGGCTCTGCGTCTGTCGTGGGTACAAATTTTCACATGCACAATTTCAGGACCCAAAATAACTATCTTGAGTTTATATATTTTATCGTAATGGTTATCAAGACCGTAGAGCAGATGTAGCAGCAGTAAACGTACAACCATGCATCCTGAGCTATCTTTTTTCATTGGAAAAACGAATGTAACTTAGTGCTAACACTTAGTATAATTTCATTCCACATAAACATAATCTGAATCTCAATTCCACAGCTCGCATGTGAATTTGGCGGTGTGAACTGCCTTAAAGTGCCATCGACGGTCGATCGCACATCGCACCGGTGGAAAGATGAACTAACGCAGCGTGTGGACGCCCAACGGAAACACATCGCCACAGCCTGCCCCACGTAAACACCACACTAATATAAATAATGGAGTTTATAGTACACGCCAGTGTCGCCGCCTGGTGCGGACTTTATGAGCTAAACGTTCATTGTAGCTACGGAAAGGAATAATGTGTTAATCTGTGTAGACTATGAAACTAAGGATTAGTATATTTTGTGTTTATGTATGTTTGCCTGTACTTTACGTGAAACGTTATGTTATTTGGATCCCGAAGAGTATGCACTGCCTGAACAAATTCGGGACCGAACTCTGGATTATGTGATAAAGTCGTGTTATCGTTACTAACTATTATCGTTACTGCTAACTAAATAGTATCATAATATCAACCGTGTATGAGTGAACATGCGTCTGAATGCTAGTACGGATCGAAGAATGAATTTTAACATCTGTTCTTCATTATATGTTTCATTTTTGGAGCTAGTCATTAAAATACGATCCTCTTTAAAGTGGAATTTCTGTTCTTTTCTTTTGTGCTTTGTAGCTGAAACTTTTAGTAGTTACAAACTGATCGGCTAGAAGTTTTTGTGGCTAAGCGTCATTTTAGACAATAGACTCATCATCAGCCTTTCTTTTTTCAAATAATCGATTAACAATGACATATCTATTTTCTAATGTTCTTGCAGATAATTGAAACTATCAAAACATGACACGCTGATCCAAAATTATTTTTCTACTTTTTGATGCAATGTTTGTAGTTATTGGATGTTTGTTTGTTTTTTTTAATAAGAACCTAATGTTTTTCCCTGCCGCAGAGTTAGTATGTATCTATAAAATTATATTATGCCAAAATTGTATATCTAAGTTACCATGTTATCGTACTCGTATCATGACAATCTTACATATTGTATCTCCTTTCTTCGCCCTGTCCTTTGATCACTGTCTGCTATAAGAAACTAACTTCTAGTTTAGCGTCTACCTATAAAGTTATGTTAAGAATGTGACTCTCATACAAATACACCAGTATAACAGTCCCACTGCCAGTTCGGGTCGTTGGGTGACGCTCAAGGGAGAAATGGAATGTAAAAGGACGCTGGGAGTTACAGGTACCGATTTGTCGAGTTGGTCTTATCCTCTGGCGACTTTAACAAGTACACAATAACAATTGCGTGGTACCTTTTTTGAGTTTTAATTACAATATCCCCATATTTTTATTAGTAGTACAGCAGTGTTTTTTGTACGTCGTTTAAAAATGAGAGGATTGGTATATTAGATGAATGAGATTATGTCATGTTTGTTTGTCACCTGTCCCGAAACATAGCGCACATATCCGACACGAAAAAGTTATCGAACGCTTTCTTGATAAGTTTGATAGTGTATCCCATATTAAGTACAATTGATTGAAGCATATAGTACACATAATTGTGTTTTTTTGCAGCTACGGCAACGACTTTGATAATGATTCAAACATATCTGTAGAGCAGAAGGGCGGCATTCCTACAGCGCCTTAACTTCTGTTGAAAAAATGGATAAAGTCCGCAATAAGCACAAAAGTTCCTTCTAACAAGAACAGGGGGTCTTCAAACTAAGAAAGAGTTGAAAAATAACAATTTAACATCATTGCTTAGAGAAATATGTCGGTTTGATAAGACAAAATAAATTTAATTCGGCTTTGGTGCTTTAGGAACAAAATTAAGAATTCAAATTCTAACGGAATACGTATCTACAACATTATTTTTGATTAGCCGCAAAACGTACAGATTAAGCCCAGAAATGTGTGATGTCCTTTTAGGCAAAATGAAAGATTTGTATCCTAAAATAACTACTATTAGGATACAAATCTTTGTCTGGCTCCGAATATAAATATTTTTATTTCGTAATCAATACTATGTTTTCAAGATGCAAATTTTTGAGAGTTGTGTTTTTGAAAAGGCATTGGCCAACGCCAATTGAATTGAAATGTGAATTGAATTCGCTGAATTCAAAATGTCACGTCGATGAATCACGTAAGGCTTATTTGTATTCATCATTAAACCTTGAATATAAGCCATTTCCATTACAAATCCTTAGTGGGAGATTTGAGAAGATTACTGTCAAAGGTTTTTTTTTGTTTATGCGACACTAAAGTTATTTTTTTCCTACTTATTTTTAGCACTCTTAGAACTAGTAATACTGTAAAAATAAAATAATCTGGACTTCGACGGGCCCACTGGGTCCACCGCGTGTCCAGACTCGTAGAGAAGCGATCCGTTAGGTAAAAGTATTCTACTCTTTGGACACGCGACAGGTGTTTGTCGCAGCGCCCATTTAACGCAGTTTCAACCCTCAGACAGCTTTATTATCTAGTTTTCTCAACATAGCCTAAACTTGTGGATGAACATTAACTATGCCGTCGAAGTCTAACTTTTGAGACACGAGTCTAACTTATTGAAAGCATTCCTAGAATCCTAGAAAATCGGTAGATCTCTTTTTATTCTAAACTACCTCACCACAATGTGGTGTTTGTGTTTGTAAAGTCAAAGGCTGTGAATTCAAGTTAACCAAGTGCATAACAGAGAGAAGATGCTTAGGGAATAGAGTGTATTTACCGAAGATGCGCGGAGATGATGTGTGTACAGGCCACCGATAGTGCGGTGGTGATGTGGGTACTCCCAGTTTACCGGTGGTGGAGCCCGGGCCTAAGATAGGTGATTTCATACAGGTGTTCCAGTACAAAACAAACTATGTGGGCAGGCACAGGTATCAAGTTAAAGAAATAAGACCAATTCTTTCTTCATTGTCATTTAATTATTCCGTGACTTGATTTTATGACAAGCAAATAGGCAGAAGCATTATGGAATGCTGTCGGACAATACAGGATGCCTGTGTTCCTTCATCTATGTTACCGCAGAATAATGGCATCTTGCTTTGAACGGAATTAATCCTGACTGATCTCTGGCCATCTTGCCATTCTGCAGTTCAGGGGTTGGGATTTTTTGCTGTAGGTATCACTGGAAATCCTAATAGACTCAATGCAAATAAAAGCACAAATCCAAATCGTAGTACTCTAATAAACTACACCACTTATTATACATATATAGCAGCAGAAACATAATCGGTAGGCCGCACTGTGAAATCTACAACAATTATTTCAGTTGAACAGAAATAATAGTTGTCTTGTGTAATAAAACTGCTGCACTCCGGTATTATATGTGTTTAATTCGCTGCTTTATAGGTTAGGGTTTAGACAATACAATTCGTATAATTATATTATAGCCTAGGTACTTATGAATATTGCTATCTAAATCAAAAGACCAAATGTGCGTGCCCTCCAACTTCGACGCGCCAAAAATTACCAAGCCGCCTTTTTTTTTTAAAACCATCGCCCCGTTTCCCGCGCGCGCTTTACCATAGATCGCCCAAATTCAACCGTTTTCGGTGCTGCCAGCACATTTAGTCGATGACAATAAATAAACTATTACAAAATTTGTTGTTTTACACATCGGAACCTAACACTCGTCCATCCTGACAACGTGTATGGCCTCATACACGCTCTCAGGTAAAGACCGAACCTAACACTCAGCTAAGTACAATTATAATGAACAAAAAAAAAACATATTTAAATCAAACAAGTTAAAAAAAATATATAATTAAAAAAACTAACATTTTGAAGACCCCATACTTCCCAGTCTTCCAACTTTTGGAAATTCCCCTTATGTCTCCAACTTTTGGAGTTCTCCAACTTTTGGAGTTCCCTAATCCTTTCCAACTTTTGGAAATTCCCCTTATGTCTCCAACTTCGACGCGCCAAAAATTACCAAGCCGCCTTTTTTTTTTAAAACCATCGCCCCGTTTCCCGCGCGCGCTTTACCATAGATCGCCCAAATTCAACCGTTTTCGGTGCTGCCAGCACATTTAGTCGATGACAATAAATAATCTATTACAAAATTTGTTGTTTTACACATCGGAACCTAACACTCGTCCATCCTGACAACGTGTATGGCCTCATACACGCTCTCAGGTAAAGACCGAACCTAACACTTGAAAAAATTGTATAAAACAGCAAAACTAATCTAAGGCAAATTCTAAATGACGTTGACATGTGCAGACAGATGCATTTTTGTCATTGTATTTTGGGGATTTCTATGGTTTACAGAAAAGAGTATTTTATCAATCAAGACGAAGTCTGTATTAAAGAAAAAACCGGTGAGAATATTTTAAAATGTATGTTATAACATATTATAATTCATTTTATATTTATATTCATTTCATATTCGTTTAATAAATGTGTTGATGTTCAGCCTCACATTATTCTCAAATGCCCCCCAAAGGACGCGATAAATTCCTATCATCAAACCCATACCTAATAATTATGATGGACCACTTCAATTAAGTTACATTCAAATAATTTTAATAAATCAAGTACAATTGTATAATTTTAATACATTTAAATGATTATATTAATGTAATGTTTAGAGGAAAGATTCTGGTGTTGTATGGATTTGTCGACAAATTGCTCAACGTTTGAACAACTTAATCAGTATTAATGATAGCATTTGCTCGATAACAGTCGATAATTATAATATTCGCGTCAGTAAAGTTTTACTAATTAATTAAAATTGGCCTTGTATACAATCTACACGGGGTCAACAACCTTCCTGTTAACATGAATTGAGAGCATAATTCTAACACCCCTGCGTAGAAACATCTTCTTTCGTTTTCATACAATACTGCCATACAGCACGGTTGAAGTGTATGGAGCAACAGTTTATTTTTATAACAAAGCCTTATCTTGTTTACACTAGGGGTTTAGAGATTCCATATGGACGGAGTTCTTTGTCATTTGTTATAGATTCAGTTCAGAATTTCAGAACATCTTTGCAACTTGAATCTGAGCAATCGCTACTTTACCCAGATGATTTAGAAATTAGTAGTTACATAAATATCGGCCGGAAATTGTGTGTTTCAGACCAATGAGAGCAAATTAATGATAAATGTAATGCGTCCTAGTTCACATCATTCGATAAATCATTAGAGAATCAATTTAAAAAATACTTGAAAAACAATAATATATATCTGATCACATCACATACTTACATAAATAATTCTAAGCTTTAAAGAATTGGTGTTTTGTTGAATTGAAAACAAAGTGAATTATTTTCTGTAGTGTAGGTGATAATCACCGTCTCTACAGAAAATAATTTAACTTACAACGTTTTGTTTTAAACGAGGGATATACTTTATGGCACTTTGATGCCAAATGCCGAACTTTTATTATACGAGCAAGTTTAATATAAAACGATTGTAGCTTGTAGCACAGAATACCTAAGGTAATCACTTTCATGCAAACTACAATATTTTCTTTAAGTATGTCACTCGTTAAACCTAACATACTCTATTATTTTTTTGGAAACGCAATGTAAATTTCATGAAATCAATGTATTAATAATTGTATTAGGTATGTACCGGAGATGTAAAAAATAGTTGAAACACCACATCCATTGCTATTTCGGAGAAGGATTAATGTTTAGTAAATTAATACAAGTACCTAACTGTATATAATATTATGTAATCACCATGTAAATATTGTACTTAACCATACAATTAAGTGCACTCGTCTATGTTAGGGAATTATTTTGTACTATGAAATGTTGTTTAGCTAAATACTTCGCGTTATGTTTGCTACCAACCCGCACCGGGCCCGCATGGTGGATTACAGCCCCCTCCCTCTCATAGAGAGGAGGCCTGTGTACCAGCAGTGGGAACATTATAGGCTGATGATGTTTTTGCTACTTGTGACCACACTGCTTTTACGGCATTCTTTTTAAAGATTTCTTCAAACCGGTCTGGACAGTTTGCGGAGTAAACAGACTTTGCCGGAAAGGTACAAACATGGACAGTTGCTAAATACCTAGTTGGACAAACTCAGGATACAACCGATTTTCGCCTTATGGGTGGGTGCTTTACACCCATAAGGCGAAAATCGCTTGCACACAGAGTTTGAGCATAGAGCAGCAGGCATGCCAGAGGTGCAAACCATTTTGCGTTGAAAATCTAGTACCGGGAACGACTGTCAATGTACTTCAGTACATTAGCTGCCAACACTCGATGTCAGGAGCACGGCCCGCAATCTGTCCAAACAAGTTTTACCATTGCCCTACTCAATTAAATTATTTTTGATATGATTATGTATCTACCTACCTACCTACTATCTACTTCACTAGGTTTTAAAACTCGATGCTGTGATTGTTACAATAGTCACCGGCAATAAATCCATTTTTCAGACATTATCATTGCAAATTGTTATTCTAACAAGTTCTGTTTACAATTAAAACAAATACAAATCGTTACTTGACCTGTAACATGTATAAAGAAAGACATCTTGCCGTTAAATGTAGTTCATCATGATTATTCCATGTCATACTGTAGCCATGTAAGTGTATTCGTTGTTTAGGAATCACAAGTCACATAATAATGTAATGAATGTATTCTCAAGTTTGAGTATTGTATGAATAATGAATAAGTTCTTATTTCCACCGAAAATGAAGCTAATCTAAAGTCCAATTTCAGTAGCTCCTTGTGGTTTGCGCCATTTATACTAAACGTTACATTACAAGTAGCATGCCATTCAGATATACATTAAATACCTACGTATGTATATTATCCGGAAATATCATGCGCAAAAATCCCATGTATGTCTTCGTGACTCCTTTATCGATTTACTATATCAAATAATGTTACCATGTATACAAAATTAATTTAAATCTGTATTGAAGTACAAAAATTGCCATTAAAATGTATAAAAACTAGAGGTATTTCTTTATAACTCTAACCATACACACATTCTCCGAATGAAACGATTAATGTCTGCAATTTTATGTCAAAGAATTTTAATTGTTAAGCAACATAAATAGTCCGTATTACAGCTGTATGAAATGGAGTTAACAGTTTAAGTTGACGAAGAGTGTCAATTCTGTTAATATAACTTTTAATTTTCGCGAACGGCATCTGTCTTATCCAGGGCGCTTAGTTAGGCCTAGCTAGGCCCTGCAAATCCATTTCAGCAATAAGCATTTTGCAAATCTATAATAATGGTATCGTTTCATTTTTCATCCCATTATTCTGAAACATATCAAAGGTGTACATGAAGCCAAACTGCTTTATTTTGATTATTTTATTTTATAAACGTATTTTAAATAATAATCCACTGTGCACAATATTTATAAAATAATATAAAGGGTTGTATGGATATAAAACTGCACTAAACATTTTTATTTATGATTGCAAGACAATTTCTAAATAAATAAAAATAAATGCACTTTTGCACGCAAACAGGTTTTTCTGAAATGGCACTTTATACCATAACCCTTATTTTTATATTTTTGTTAACAACAAGCTGGATCTTATAACTTAACATAAATTGCCTGGTTTCCAAACTCCAAAGTATACCCAATGAGTTCATCGTAGTTATATCTTAATATTGTATTATTATTGTATTATGATGCTGAAGTTAGGTAAACAAATCAAGAACCTTATGTCAAGAAAGGCTGTGTCTACCTGAACAGACACAGTGGTAGAAAAGACTTTAGATAGGTAATTTTAAATTATAGTTACTTTATTTTAATGCGTATTACCCAGTGAAACCCAGTCTGTATATCTTGGCATTTCATTGCGGCTCTTCTTGTGAAGGCAATGATTCTATTTCGGGCCTGTACCACCACCTAAAATTTTAATCTTGTTTCAGTTCGGGAAAGAGACGGCTATACTGTATAATTCCGTCTCTTTCACTCCCTGGAGATTTAATAATACTGCCATAAGAGGTGGTCGGTGGTAGGTTCCCAGTACAATTAAAATAAATATTTTCACTTTGCCGCATGCCAAAATATACTGGGCATTTCATTTCAAGTACACTTTTTTAAACTTATGAACTTAACCAAAGCTAAACAGCGTTTGATAGACAACTGGTAACATTTTAGTGGCAAAAAGGATATTTTGTGTCTATATTTTATCTGTGATGTCTATTATAGAGGTGTGGGAGCTGTATTTGTTCAAAGGAGAAAGTGATTTGTTAGTCGAATGTTGAAATGGTCTTTTTTATTAAAATAAAAGAATATTGACATTGATGTGTGTTTTTTTCTGTTCATCATAATCATCTACAGCCTGAATTCACCAACTGGTGGGTATAGGACTCCTTTGTCTTCTGCCAATCTCCACGGTTTTTCTGGCATTTCAAGTATGAAATCTGCTGTTCCTATATGAATTTTACTTAGCACGTACTTTAGTAAGGCGTTATTCCTGCCACTATTTGTCGTCCAATTGAAACATTTGTCTATGTAATGTACACGGAAATTACGTTTATAGATTTTAGCCTCAGCTCGGAACTCGGAAGATCCTTATTCTTTACCTAACCTGTGATGTTGTATGAAGCCTGAATGACTTAAAAGTGAGATAAAATCCCACATTGTCAGTGGTGACGTGTCTAATTAGCGGTGACTAATGAAAAAGTGTAATTTTCTTGTTATGAGGGTCCCGAATACTCCGAGCTAGCAACAGGTTCGATGGCAGACGTTACGTGCAACCACGTGTTACTTACTTGAATACTTCAATATCTTTTTCGAATAGCGCCATCTGTCGATTGAGCAACGCAAAAATTTTGGAGGTTGGCCCTATCTGGTTGGGCATAGTTGCGGTCCGAGAATCGAATACGTTTGATGTGATCGTGTTCATGAAGGTGGCGTGATTCTCTTTCGTACGGTTGGAGAACCGTAACGAATTAGTTAAAAGCTGTTTGTGCATGTTAGTCTAAATGGTAGTTGAAGCACCCACGATACAGGAGACATTCCTAAAGAGGGAAGTTTAAAGAAATATATTTGGTTATGCATGAAAGGTATCCGTGGATCAAATTCAAAAGCTAGTTCTTAATACTTTAAGTATATAATGCGAAAGCAACTATCTTTTTGTTACCGTTACACGGTTTGATAGCTCACCGATTTTGATGGAAAGCATACTGGTAGACCATGACCTGGGTTACGACAAAACAAACACAATCAGCCTACTCTTCCCACAGTCCCACAGGCTCTGTGAGTGGGCCTTAATCCACCACGCGGTCAAAACTGGGGTTGATATCACATGTCTTGCGAAATGTTTGGTTCGCCGGATTTGCCGGTATCCTCGTGATGTTTTCCTTTACCGTTCTAAGGGTAGGAAATATTCACCCTAGTAATAAGTTCCCGTGGGATGATTTCCGACATCCACGCGTGCAAGCCAAATAGTATCATGTACAAGTCAACAAAATAGTTAGGTACAAAAAAATCCATCCACTACTATTACAAAATTCACTAATATTTTGAAAACTAAATATCGATTCCTTATGACTAGGGTGTCCTAGTCTTATGAAAAAATGTTACTAAAGACGAAATATTAGTGAATATTGTAATAGTAGTAGATGTATTTTTTTTGCCTGTGTACTTACCTAACTATTTTGTTGACTGTTTTGTACATGATACCTACTATTTATTCTACTGCTCTTGAGGGGCTCGTGTTTGCATCTGCAAAATAACAGCCGCACGCGTGAATCTTGTTGATCTTTGACAGCCGTTACGAGTACAAGTACGAAAGTCTGATTACCAATTCTACGCGTGAATCTTGTTGATCTTTGACAGCCGTTACGAGTACAAGTACGAAAGTCTGATTACCAATTCTACCAAATATTACCTAGTAAATGGGTTGTGGAGACCAGATACGCAGTCAATCCATGTAAAATACTAGTATTCAGCTGCATCCGGTTTGACTGGATGCGCCCGTAGTTCGGTAAAAGTCTACGAAAATTATGATTTTATAATGATTGAACATAAATAGAACAAATTGCTAATCACAGTGACCAGTAACGTAAACAAAGCTGAAGTCCTTAGTTAATTTATAATTTAGCTTCCCCGGGACTATAATTTATACTTCAGCGGCGTTACAAATCACAGGAGATAAGGTGCTGGCTGTGTGCAGCGGCCCGACATATGACTAATGACCACAATTAACTCGAGGAATCGGGTCGCGACCAACACCGATGTTTTTTTCCCTCTCTAAGAATATTATCAGTTTTGGCTGGTCACTTTTATTGTAATATCAATGTCCAACTTTATCTTTTCTGTCTGGTCGCTGTTGAGTGCGTCATCACCATCATCATCATTCCAGCCGAAAGACGTCCACTGCTGGACATAGGCCTCCCCCAAGTTTCGCAACATTGACATAACATGGGGGGTTTTGCCATAATGGCCACGCTTGGCAGGCGGGTTGGCGATCGCAGTACGGTTGTTACAATAGCACAGAGAACGCTGCTGCCCATTCCCTGGCAAGTCCCTTAGTCGCCTCTTACGACACCCACGGGAAGATATGGGTTATGTTGAGTGCGTGTGAATGCTAAAACAAACATGGTGAATTCACAATTTCTGCTGAAAGACGTCCCCTGAGGAATATAGGCTTCTCTAAGCGTCGGCCTTCGACTTCCCGCATTCAGCGAGTTTCCGTAGACTTCATCCGGCCATCGTTCTACCTTCGTCTTCTTTTTTTTGTGTGGATAGTGTTAATTTTTTTTTCTTCGTATTGGAATTCGTCAATGACCCCTTCCGCGCTGGGCGGAAGGGTGTCAGACTTGACTAACTAAAACCCATCCATGTTCCTTCTTAGCCCGTTGTGTTCCAGGACCACGGTATCTCTTTCGAACAGTCCCGCAGACCTGTTAGTGCTTAACCTGGTGTCAGAGTTTTTATACTGCTCATGGCCCTTTGACTTGGCTTTACATGACGTTGAGAAATATTTCTCAGGGATGCTGGTTTCCCCACAATGTTTTCCTTCACCTACAAGGTGAAGGAAATATACAATACGCACATGGATGCGACAAATCAGTGGTGCGTGTCTTGGTTTCGAACTTGAGACCTATGCCTTGACAGTCCGACGGTCAGGTCATTAGGCTATCACTGTCTACCCCTGCCTATCATTCCAACTTACAGGAGGCCTTCCAACGCTGCGCCTCAAGTTACTTGGTCGCCACTCCAGTGCTTCTTGGCCTCATCAGCCATCTGTTCTGCGGGTAATGTCACTGCCTTCCATGGAGTTACGGTTCATTAGGAATTGTCGGTTGCCTTGATCATCCTGCTTATCTCTTCATATTATACCTATCGTTTTTAACAGTGTCAAATATGCTTACAAAAAATGTCTTCTGGTTGCACTGTAGGGTACCGGTATATCACAGCCAAACCTGTATTTTCGTCGATTGCTATCACACACGTTTGCTAGCAGAAAACTCATATTATTACAAACTCATTTTCCTCAGTACAGTATCTCACGACTACTACATGAAAGTCACAATAAAGAATTCTCCCATGCAGTTCACAACAACACAAGCAATCTTAACATTATCTACGGTTCGCTACTGTAAAGCGTTCGTGAAGACGGCTAATTTGTGGACTTGGGCCAGTTTAATCAAGCCGAGAGACGCCCAGCTGTAGCGTCAATAACAATTAATTCTTTGTGAACTTAGCCCGAAATAAAGGAACTTTGTTTGCACTATGAAAGTGCATGCAATGCTGCACCGACAGAGTAAAATGAGCCACGTTGACTACCCCTATTTATCACAATACACGTAATATATTTTACTTGTGGACACATTTTCCATTTCGCATATAATATAGTGTTGTCTCCTTTACTGTTATAGTGATAGCTTCGCCCAGAAATGTGGACCAAATAATAATATATTTAGGGAACAAAACAAGATCTTTGCACGTAGGTAATGTTGCGGATTTTCGTGGATAACTTGATAGTAGACCCTAGCGTATTATGAGATTTGGTTCTAGTCCATACATGTACTGCATATGTTTTCATTTCCTCGAATGAAGGTGTCTGCTACCTACAATATGGTTTCTTACGATGTACATGATAGAGCTTATTTTATATATTCTTACTTTTTCTTTACCAACACTTGTAGATTTCCCCACCTTATTCCTCAAATTGAATAGTGTCAGATTTGAATTAGATAAATCTGGATGGATCAAATTGGCACAAAATATGGGAGGTTTGTAGTTACAAGATGAACGATTATGGTGGTGTCGCTGAAATGTACAATTTTATATAATATTATTTGATTTATGTAATCATTTACCATATATTTACGTCAGTCCCACGTTAAATAAAAGTAACTATAGAATTAAGTACTATTAAAACATTCCTCCATCGACGCACAAGCACGGCATAGAATTTTTTTCTAGGCATAACATACCTTAACAATTTGTGAATAGGTCTTAAATTACAACTACCACATGTTCTTTAAGTAGGTCTTCTACCGTAATGATCATTGCAAAGTGAGTTCTACATTCTTGTAAATTAGGTGTGTTTTAATTTACAAAGTTGAAACACTTAGCAATGGGTGCTGTTCCTAGAACTTCTTCATGCCGTTGAAGAGCTTACTTCCGCTCGCTGAAGTGGCTGTAATAAATACAGCCGGCGACTTAACTCTTACGTTTTCGAATAAAGACATTTATATTGCACTTTGCAATTATTTCTTAAGGTTTTATTTTAAAAAAGGTTTAAGGTCTACACTTACCTTATTGTAAATAGCGTTCTATAGCTTATAGCTACCCCTAAGTGAAAGCGTTAGTTTATGTATGTATGGTTATTTTACCTACCGTAAACGCGTTGATGTTATAAATGAAGGGCTGACAAGGGGAGTGGGGAGAGTAGGGACCTAGGAGGGAAGAACTTTTACGTGAACCCCGCAACCCAATTGCATAACGTGCTTTTCATCTCAATCCGAAGGATATTGATGGAAATTTTTAAACCATTAATTTAAATGATAACAAAACTATATATTTTCTGCAGCGTTAATAATAATGCAATGGTTTTAAATACAACTACAGTACTTTCACAAGTTATTATGCCTTGTGACTGGAACTGTAGCTTCGCGTTTTTTTTTTGTCTTGACTTTCAAAAGTGCCTGTAATGATCTAATTGTAATAAATGCTTTGTGTTTGAGTCCGAGTTTGAATTCTATAAAACTGAATGGCGTTGTCACAACACGTATCTTACTCAATTGCAATATTTATTTATTTATTTGACTCTTCAAGCACAGAGGCGGACTTAATGCAATAGGCATTTTCTACCAGTCAGCCTTTGGGTGATGCAGAGATAAACAGTGGTAGGTGTTTATCTGTAAATAATTTTAACTTCATACTAAAGTATAATACAGGATATATAAAATACTATAACCATATATCAAAATACTATTAATATATAAAAAAAACATTGACAAGGCAAAAGGAATATGTAAGGATTGTAGCAGGTGGCTTTCTGTGGTTTCTACCCCCCCCCCCATGGGACAAAGGCATGAGTCTACGTATGTATGCTACTCTCGTGGCATTACGGTAGAGAAAAAAAGAAGCTCCAAGTGTTTTGAGACTTTCAAGGACAAGATGTTAGTCATATAAAAGCTAGAAATGGTATTTACCTGCTGTCTCCTGGCTGGAGACCTTACACTCAAGGCAGCCACGGGATAGTCCGGTTAAGCAGACGACAACCTCCTAGGTTGAACTGCGAGAAGACATTCACAAAAAAAAATATACAGCACAGCGGAAAATCGATAATGGTCGAATGTTTCTCAATAGTATTGTTTTCCAAACGGACAAACAAAAATGCAGAACTCAAAGTTGTTAAACAAAAAGAGTTCTTAAAAGAACAGCGTCCTTATTTTTATTTTCGTACCAGTTGAAAGTTCCAAACTGCATTTAAGAACAAACATCTTACGAATAAAAAACAAAAATGTTAAGAGTGCGATAACAGGCCGGCGAGCAATAAGCGGGGGAGTTGTGGCAGTGGCAACGGTTTCAAACTTTGACCGTAACAGCCTTCCACGATTAAAGTTATATCCACCCTCGTTGCCGTAATGTCTACCCTCAAATCATAGAAATAAGGCGATGTGTTTGAAACTCGCTGTGGGGTGCGTGTATTCAACACTTCTTGGAGTAGGCGCTTCATTTGATGGTGTGCAGAACTTCGGTTATGAAATTTTCAATTTTAGGCTTTAAAGGTAATAACTTTTTTTTTTAAATTCTGGACCATTGTCGACGAATCTGGTTCCAGGGTCGTTGGAGATAAGAAAAAAAGTGACGTCACGAGCCAATCCATATCTATCGATCGGCATCTATCGACAGCAATCTAGTTACACCTTGAATCTTTCAGAAATTCTGTTAATCATTCCGTAAAACTGCACAACACTGTGACAATATTGGGCATATGTGGGCTCATTACTAAAAGTTTGCGGTTATCGCATCCCTCACTTCAATCGTCCCCATATAAATAAGTAAATAAACTTATAAACTTTTGCCCATTGGCACTGCAACATGAAGAATCCATTTCCTTATGTCAACATAAATGAAGGAACGTCATTGCGGTAACCAAGTCTTCTCACCTCGGGGAGAAAGATATAAAGGGTTTTTAGATATACGCGGCCTTCAACAAAGAACAACTTTTTGTAGAAAACTCCATGTCGTTTGGATGTGTGGGAAGTTCAGTAGGCGTCGTTTTTGTTGTACTCGTTTTTATATCAATAAAGCTCTGGTAGAACACCTTTTTGTAATCTTTAGGGTTCACAATTGTACGGTTTTGACTTTATTTTTGGTCGATTTGTTTATGGTGTATTGTCCCTCTGAAAAGCAAACGTCTTAAAATATATGATCGGTTATAGCGGCAGAACTACACTCCATGTCAACAACATTGACCCAAAGTGAAAAACGTAAGCGACACCCTCACATCGCATACCATCACGTCGTTACCGCATAATATAGTGTCGACATTCTGCAAACACTCTGTGACAACACACTGCAAATAAGACCCCTATTATGACGTAGGAAAGTAGCGCGGCATGTAAATGAAGGTTATACAGGCACGGTCTAAAATATCAGAGCAATTTGACAACGCAACCCGTTTCAGTCAAACGATTCACAATGCGGAACGAGTGAAATGTTGCCAATAAAAAAGGTCAAACGGATAGCTCGGGGCTCGGTTTTCAATATCTCACGGCGCAGGTAGACAAGTTTTAGGGGGACCTGTCGGATATATCCTCATTTTGTCTGTCAATCGCATGTTTTCTTCGACTGCGAATCAAACACAATTGGAGAAGCATTTTTGGTAGCAGAAATTGACAGATTTTCGAGTTAACCTACGGCCCATTATTTTAATAAATCAATAAAACTTGCCAACCTTTCTAAAGTGGGGTAGTGTTATAAAATAACCAATGAATTGCAGACCACGCGGCCACGGGGGTTACCATGACGTCTTAAAGTCGTATTATTTTAAGGTCACTCCAGCGTGGGAAAGAGACAGAGCTATAGAGGATGTCTACCGCGATCTCTTTCCCACTCTGTAATAAAATTAAAACAATACTGGTTTAAGACGTCATGGTAGCTCAGCAGACTATCAAAATTTGGTCTACCCAAAATATGGCGACGAGTTAAGACCATCAACACGGCCATCCATGCTGATCATAGAATACTCAGACCTAATCAGTGTTAGTGCTTAAGTAAGAACTAGAAGTTGTTAAATCCAGAATCCATTGAAAGGTAATGTAAAAAATCACTCCACTTCCTGTTGGTAGTTTCCAGCTGAATTGATTCAAAGGTACTTTGTAAAAAGGACAAAAAAGCCATGAGAGTACGAAAGTCGGTGCACACAATTTGGAGTCCCATTTATAGCGGCGGCGATTCTAGCCCAATGCGGTTTTATTTGCTGGCATTTCAATGACGCGGCAAAAGTAGAACGGTAATAGAAATGCAGGAAATGTGAAGCGTCGTCGTTTCGACGTACGATGGTGTGGTCTATTTTTTGGAGGAAAACATGAAAACTTGTGGTACCAGTTTAGTAGCTTGCTTGGTTGTAGTTGCAGTAGTTTTGATTTCACATATCTATCGCATCATCTATCTTCTCACTATCATCGTAGATATAATACGGGGCTTGAAACTTAGACTGATGTCGGAGACATCTTTTTTGTTTCAATTATGAAGTAGCACTAGTAGTTGTAGAAAACCATTTTGTTAAATTTACCAGTTTTTTTTTTGTTTTTGTTTTAACGTGTTTAGATTAATACCCATCACGCCTGCAGGGGTTCACCTGGGAACTGTATTAGACCTTATATTCTAAAACTTCATAATCACCAATTGGCTTGTGTTTACACGTGTAGGTACATTTAACGCTGTAAGTTTTTCCTCGTACTTACTAAGGATTACGAATCTACTCAAGCGGATTTTCTTAGAAGGCGAAGACGTCATTTTTAGCGTAAGCTCATAGCAGGTGGGAGTGGCCTACCATCATGGGAAATATAGGCTTCATTGGGCCTATGGTAACTTATTAAGAAAATAAATATGTATTCATGAAATCTTCCATCATCAGGCTATTTATTAGTTACGAAAGAAGTTCTTCTTAAACTAAAACAATTCCACTACATGAGATCCAATTTCATAATGCATGTACAAATTCTATCTCTGTTTTGTTCGAAACATAGAAATATTGCAAACAATTGTCTCTAATACGGAGTTGCGATGTGTGCATATGACTCGTATTGGGCAATAACCGTTTCATTGGCAATCGAACAGTCCTCTTCAGAGGCAGATAACTGTCTGGCGCAGTCGGCTGCAACCAGCCACCAGTTAATAATACGGGGTGTCCATGTACCTTACATGTAGTGACTAATCCTCAAAGGCATGGCCGGTAATAACAACCAGCGTAGCCTAATTGTAATAGCATTAATATGTTAGCTTCAATTTCAGCTCGGTGACTAACAGAAACTTTGGTTATTGTTGTGTTATTAATTTGGAGTCTTGCTATAGTAATATTATGTTTATTTTCTTTTCGACTGTTAACATTTCTCATGTATATCATCAACAAGGGCCAGTGCCCCTATTGATGATATCCATGAGTATCCATAAACTCCAGTGAGTTAAGGCAGACAGGTACGACGCGACGTGATGCGGCACGCGGCGACAAAACCTACGTAGGTCAATTTCTATGAAAACGCAAGCTACTGTTCACAAAGGCGCGACGCGATGCAACTCGTTTCTGATTTTATTATCACTTTTCGAAAGTGCGACACACTCCGCGACAAGAAACAAAAGAATTGAGACCATTTTGTATGCTGCCGAGCCTGCCGCACAAAGTCGCGCGGCGCCGAGCGGCAATGCGCCGCGGTATCAACTCGTTCATAAAATTCAAATAAGTATGTTTATTCGTGACACATAGGTAAAAGTAGGTGTATGGTGTTATCAAGAAAGTTATGTCTCATTATGTTTCGCCGGGCAATGCATACAAAATTACAAATAATGTTTGAACATTAAGTAGGTTTTAGTTATTTTGAGTATAAAAACCACTGTCGATCCATTACTAGATCCTAACGTACGAAAAGCGATTGAAAACTCCGAAATTTGATTTGTGTATAATTAATTACGTAACTTGAAAATAGTCTTTTTTATTTGTATAGATATTTGAATCATTTTGATTTTGAAAGTTAATGTAAGGCATAAAAATAATTATCCAAAAAGATTTAAGTCCATAGGACTACCCAATTTTAATATATCGTCTGCAACACATTAGCATGACCTATAAAGGCCAAAGTAGGTACTTAATTATAGTAAAATATTCAATGTCACGTTAGGCAGATGGATCAAGGGCTTGATTCAGAAAGTGGCAATTCCTGGACACTATCCTAATCTATCACTTTTCGATAAGTTAGGATCGAGTAATCAATTCGATGCCGCGTCGCGCCGCGTCGCCCCTGTGTGCGAGGCTTCGCGACGCGGCAACACCGCTTTGCCTTGTCGTACAGTGTGTTGCGCCGCGTGGCGCCTGTCAGCGGGAGCTTTTATCTCATTACTTAAAATACCCACTAACTAATGCCTTGAACATTTTCAAAATTGATAGTTCGCCGAAGCCAGTTCGTTACCCCCTCGAAATCAGAAACCTATTTACACCCTTCCCGAAATCAAATCCTTACTTTGTTTGTACTGATTACCTACTATTATAATCTCCATCTTGTTCCATAGCTTGTTCCTTTAGCGAATTGATGAGAACCTTTTGCAACACAATAAAGCATTTATAACGACGAACTGAAGACGACATCTAGATAGGGACAAGCATTCGTGTTATTCGACTCGATTTGCAAAGGCTCTTGACAACTAATCCAGTTTGAACAGTTGCAGATATGGGATTCTGTGTATCCAAGTCCATCAGGCTCGTCGAATGGTCGGCCCTGAGAATAGCTTCACCTACAGATTGGATTGGAGTAAGCCCTAGATACCACGTAAATAATTTGACTAGCGTCTTGCAATCGACGAGTAAATAATTCTGTTTGGCTGAGATTCAAAATGAGAGTAACAATGTGTAGTAAGTGAATGTGAATGTGTAATGAGGAATAAATTCTAGACTATTAATAAGGCGGACGAAAGGTCTTTTTGGAATAAATGTAGATAGCCATCTACACGCATAGGAAACCCCTCTTTACACATATGAATAACACCCTCGTTTACCTGCAAAACGATATTGAAAATCGGGCCAGGCGATCCGTTTTACCTTTTTTTATTATTGGAGCGTTTCACTTGTTCCGCATTGTTGACTCTCCGCGTTGACTCATTTTTATTTCTCCAAAATTGAATGACGTATTTATCGAAGTGAATTTTCGGAAAAAAAAATATTTTGTTAAACCGACGCTCGTTATGACGCTCGATGAGGGTCGAGTTTTGTGAAAGTAACAAAAGGGACGCCACAGAATTATTTATTTCAGCGCCTTTGATTCAATTCGTCTTTCTCGTATGAATGTCGTAGTTAATTTAAATATTATAAATTTGATTGGGACTTCAGGGGCTTTGGGTGGTGTATGAAAGCAAAGGCCGCGCTTTGTAGACGCACATAAAAGAAGCAGGTGCGTAAGGGTAAATTTCCGGCGAACGGGAAAAATTCCGTGTGTGTAACGTGAAAGGAAAGGCATTTTCTAATAAACACAGGTTTGCCTTTCTCTATCTTCTGGAAATAAAGAATTTTTTGTACAATAACGTAATGAATTGGGTAAGAAGGTACTTACCTACAAAAGTTTGAATATTATTAAAGTGTACAACGTACTCTATTTCAGAACATGTATGCTTTGTATCATGATATAATAAATAAGGCCGATGTAGAAAAAGATGTTGGCAGTGTCGCAGGCAGCGGCAACTGTGCGGTAAGTATTCGTACAGAAGTAGAGGTAGGTGGTAGTAATTGCGACGGTGCAGTCGAGTGCGACATCAGTAATTGCTCGGCAGGGGACAGTGACAGTCGCCTGATGAATGGAGCCAGTGGAAAATTTACTACGCGGAAAAACTCTAGACATTTCTGTAAATTAAAACTGTAGCACTGAGCCTGATCTTGTTATATACCTAGTTGCCGGTTGTTTGTTTCAACTTCTTTGTTTTCTATGAAATTGAGACAGAGGTTGAAGTAAATAAATCACGTGTTTCTAAGGGTAGTTATTTCCTAAAAATTTTTTACTGTGCCACATTATTCTAGTATATTTCAAGATTTGCTTTGGGTTATCACGCGCATCGGTTCGGTTTCAGTAATGTAGGCATGATGTGCTCCAATTACCCTGTAAAAGAAAAGCAAAAGATGTTGCGACCCGAAGTAATATCCAACAAGCACAGAAAGATGATGATAATGCCAGAACAGAGAAATTCTTGTCGAACAGATAGGTAACTGAATTAAACTAAAACAGCATATTAACCATGTGTAGTATTTGTTTTGAGTTTCCGATATCCGTTTGTAGTGCTAACGATATATAGGTACCATAATTCAGAAATATCAGTGCCCACTGCAGTTTAAAAACTAATAAAATACGACTTATTCACAATCCAAAACCACAAAATTATGTTAATTGCAGCATGTATGAACAAGAAGTCATTTAGAGCGTTTCTAATTTCGTGTGAACTGTTTCGAATAATATATTTCTCTCGGGAGCGAGAGAATAGTTTGGAGCGGGGCCGCGTGGGTGAGGTCAGTATTTTAGTTGTGCAAACCAGATAACAGTCCCGACTAGCCTGTTGCCGATACATTAACGGTGATAGGTACTCCAAGCTGAACCGCGAAGGGTCCATGTGTAATAATTTATTACCGGCTTGTTTCATATAGATGTATTACTTTGGCCCTAAAACAACAGTATTTATAGTATATTTTCCACATTAACAATGACTACTTACTAACTCTATTTGTTTGCTGGGTCCTGGTTAACGATAACGCTTTTCTTTATTTCACCATTGCGTGAACGGAAACGGCTTTTTTGCTGATTTCGAGAGCGTCAGTAAAACGTCAAATGAAATTATTGGAGTTTTCGGTTCTTCAAAATATTTTCGTGGTAACAAAACTTGAGTAATTTACATATAGAGCACTATCAATATTGCACTTCCTCACGGCACCTCACGGCAGGTCAGTCACGTGTTCCAGAATTCGAGTGTATCGAAATTTGAGAGGCCTGTTGTATATTAATAGGTTTTCTGTGTAACCGGTAGCTGGGTATGTTTTTAGTGGTTCGCTGACGTGGCATTCTATTTCGAATTCCGGGATACTGGCCGAAGTACCGTCGCGGTAATAAACTCGATCCCATTTGTGGCTACGACCAACTGACAGCTTATTTTGCTATTACCATTTCTGGAAAGTTTAATTAATGGTACGTTAATGTCTTTATAACTACAATATTACAAAAGGCAGAATACTTTCCTCGGATGTACTTAGGTGATATTTTTTTCAGACTGTTTCATACAGATAGAGACATCTTCGAAGCTCGGACAGCGCATTAAGCTTAGACTCAATTAGAATATAGTATAGTATTCTAATAAACCCTAAAATTCTGATAGCTAAGCGGTTCGGATCCTGCTGCATGGCTTAGGACCTTATAACAGCTATAGAATATCTATTCCGTATAATACGTAGGTAGAAGCCGGTCCCTTAAACCACTAACCTATCGTTTCAAGGAACCCTAGTAGATTCTAGGCAATAGCCAACATACTGTAACTCTGCACACCTTGTAAACAACCGACCCTTGTGTCTAGTACTTGAATATTTATACGTAGAATAGTATTTACACATAGGACCTAAAGCTAGTAACACAATGACGTCGTCAAGTCGCTTGCTTGGTCCCACAAGCATAATTAAGTTAGCCGTTTCCTCCTCTTGTCACTCATGGCTTCCGTGCGATAAGGACGGTGGGCTTGTTTTTCTTTCATTCAGCGACTACATTGTGTTTGGGTTAAGTGGTGACCTGCATGTGTACCTCGCCTAAATGTTATTATCTACCCTAATGGTTTTGTGGTTTTCCGTGAAATTAATTAATAATACAATGAGATTTTTTATCTAGATTGGCTTAAATTTTCTTTTGTATTTCAGGTAACATAAAAAGGTAAGATTACTTCATAAAAACATATGAAAACCATAATCTAAGTGATAAAAATTATCATAAAAGTTGCGAAGCACAGTTAAGAGTAAAATAACTTTATATTCATGAAGGAATATGTGAATATTACTCCCATGAGACAGTCTAAAGCCTAAGTTCGCAAACTAAACGCTACGAACAATTTAATATACCTATAACTGGAGTAAATTACTTGAAAGTGTCGTTAATAAACGTAGTACGTACATAGTACTGCTTTCTAACTATATACTTCCAGTATAAGCTGACCCTGCTTTGTATAAGATATCGGTACAATGCGTGGTCAGATTGAACTGGAAATATACTGTTTGAATTGTCGTCATGTGTACGTACTCTGTGGTCATATATCATGACATGCAGTGCGAGTATTCTGAGCTTGCATTGAATAGCTATGATTTATGGTACATTGCCACAATTAATTCAAAAATTGAGCGTATGAGTTTTATTACGATGATAAATTTCGATTGTGGGAATATTGATAGCCTCGTTACTCTGGTTACAGTGTACATCAAAGATTATGTTAATTAGCAAGTGAAATTTAAATTTAGAATGGAACATGCGGCTCTGCATTTGCGAAAAAAATTGTCAATACTATATGTACATGGTGCAGAGCAGCGGTGGCCCAGTGGCAGCCCAGACTTACAAGCAGTAAGGCGCATACTTTATGTAATTTATTTCATCACCGCTGCGGTCAAAAACGGTGCAGGAAAACATCATGAGGAAACCGGCATGTCCTAGAATAAAAAAATTGAAACATGTGATATCTACCAACCCGCACTGGGCTCGCGTGGTGGATTACAGCCCACTCCCTCTCATAGACTAGACTGGAGGCCTGTGTCCCAGCAGTGGAAACGGTATAGGCTGATGATGATACATGGTGTAAGTGATACCTAAGGGTGTGCTACAGACCATCAAACTGTACATGATTCCAATGGACAAACAGCGAAAAAGTAATAGTACCTAATAGCGAAAAAATTATCTTCTGCCCCATACAAAATTTCAATACCTATTCGACTCAAATGTATGGGGTAGCTGATATTTTTTTCACTGTTACATCGTGTATATCAGTCGTTCCATACATTTAGAGTTAGACCATCTTAGCAGAAGAATAGAAATGCTATTGCTACAGGGCATTTTCTAACTCAAATAGGTCATCAGTAGCTTTCAAACAAAACAGATGGAAATCGTTCACTCATTGGCCGAAAATACTAACAGAATCCACGCACATGTTTCACCTAAACAAAGAAAAATTACGACTGATAAAACAGATCAAAATCTCCTTTTGTGGCTGAGAACAACAAAAGTTTTGTACGAATTCTTTCCTGGAATTAAATAATGGCCCTTATTATTTTCATCATGTATTTGAAAGCATTACTTTGCGACATTTCTTTGGTCCTATTAGTCTTCGTAATCGTCCGGCGGAGGTCATTGGTTTTCGAAGCCATTAGGCTTATAGATATCGCTGTTATAGATTAACAAACATAAGTCTGTGTGCGAAGGTTTCACAATATAAGGCTGGTATCTTTATTTGTTTAGGATACGTTGATGAATTTTGAAGTTCCAAAGCTTATAGTCATTACAAATCTTCCAGGAAGGGCTACAAGTTCCTATTAATTATTAAGTTATCTTATACCTAGCATTGCTTGCTCCATCATTATTACTTACAAGGCTAGCAAAGATAGATATATAGATTACTTTTTATTAATAATAGGTCTAAAAAGGAGACATTTTAGTTTAGGTACAAAGGTTTTTAAACTGACATGGTCACTAACACTATCATTAACGCTGGAAACGGGATAATCACCATGTTTCATCATCATCATTTCAGCCGAAAGACGTCCAGTGCTGAACATAGGCCTCCCCCAACGCCACATTAACATAAGGGGGGTTTGCCATAATCGTCACGCTTGTCAGGCTGCTCTCTGGCAAGTCCCTTAGTCGCCTCTTACGACACCCACGAGAAGATATGGGATGGTGCTATTCTCTACGTCCGACACCATACAGAACGTTCATCATGTTTACTATTTGTAAATATTGGGAACTCACAACAAATAGTAAACACGGTAAATATCCTGCTTCCAGTGTTAAGATATTTTTATTTTACATAGGGGAACACAAACATTCATTTATGTTCAAACCTATCATATTTATACCTTAGTTTCAAAATCAATTTGGATTCATGATAACATAGGCCACGGCCACACTGGCAAAGCAATGGCAACAAGAAAACGAAAATAATTCCACAAGCCGTATTTGCAATGCGACCACTCCATTAATTAAAATACGTTTGTTTTAGTCTTGTCGATGGAAAATGGGGCTTGACTAATGCGGCCGCAGCCTTACTTGTAAAGAAAGTTTCCAATTTTTAAATACATCTATACAAGGTGTTGTTTTGCATTCTCGTCAAAATTCAGGATGTTGTCACAAAAGACATAAATATTCAATATAAATTACGGTACCTAGTAAATTATTAAAAAACACTGCATTTTTTTGTTGTTTAAATTTGTCAATATTTCAGAATAACCCCCATAGCGTGGTTTAGGGATAATAAAATTATCGAAAAAACGTTTGAGGTTTTTTGTTTGTGTGTAAGCGACGTTATAAGGCAGGGATCAGAGGGCCCGTGTTTAAAACACGGGTGGTTCACAGTTAGCGATTTCAGTAAATAAATAAAAAAAAGAAAATTACCTACTCATTTTATTATTGATTCGGGTCGAGAATCATTAGTATAGTTACCTCCTAGAATTTGACGAGGTTGCAAAACAACACCTTGTAGATCTTGATATCATCAGTAAATGAGGATTTTACAATATTCCAATTAATTACTAATACTAAAGAATACTAATAGAGACAGTTTTTTTTAGAACTTGAAGTGCGTACTTACGCATGTAAGTACGCACTTCAAGTTCTAAAAAAACTGTCTCTATGCTAGTCGTCGTACCACCAATGAGTGAGAAGTAACACATTTTTAGTAACAATTCAATTTCATATAAAAGAAATGGAGCAGGTTCAGGGCAATGGGCAGTGAGGCTCTACAATCACAAAATTAAAACACTTACTAAAACACAAACTACAAATTAAGAGCTCTCAAAGTAAAAACACCACTACCAACCAGGGAAACATAGCCTACTAAACCTACTCTTAAAACTCGTAAGTCTTTGTATTTTCTTATTAAAGATGTCTTTAGGTTCCGTAGGCCAAGCGCGGAACAAATCCCTGGGGATACCGCAGTTTATCTCTCGACAACAAAGACGAACTTTTTAAACGGGGCCTCTACGTATCTGGCCGTCTATGTAACCATCTTTTATTTATAGGGATTCTCTTTTAAAATTAATAGTTTCTGTACTGTTCTGTGCCGTTGTTGGACGTACTAAGAAGGGTACATTGAATTTCACATAATGCTTTAATATGTAGGTACTTCGTATATTGATTTGTTTTTGCTTCGATTTTTGTGCTTTTAGATTCTTCCACTAGATTCGTGGTTGTTCGTGAACATTGATTTTAGATAGCAAAGATCTTGAGTGGTTCATGAAGGTAAAGTCAAACTGATGGAGAAGATTGTAACTTTGATGGCGTGTATCTCGGAAACGGTCACGTTTAGAAGATTTTGTATTATCGCAACACTGAGACTGAACGTTTTAATCACTTTAATATCACACAATAGCCGGTACAGACGGAACCGATATTTGATAATGCAATACACAGTCGACCTGTTTTTCCACTGTACCGACAAAGCGCACATCTGTCGGGGTCGACCACAAACAGATATGCTATTGGGTTTATCTATAATGTGTGGTCCATTCGGCAGAGGAACTGCGTATATGATCCAACTAAACTGGAAAAGCTTGCATTATGCTACAGTTATACCATTGTCTTCTAAAATAATATTCTTATGTCAACCGCCCACCCGAATGCCTATCACCTGCGCACTTGATCTATTTACTGCATACCTAAGTGAGTGGAATTCGCGTGGCTGAGTTTTGGCCTAAACACATTTGAACTTTTTGCCATCGATGCGATAGCAAGAAGATGGGTGCAAATTGTGAATAGTGAAGAAGAAAAAATAAGTTTTTTTAGAAAAATTAAACTAAAATGCCGTGTTTTTCTGAAAACTTTAGAATAGTGCAATTCTAGGCTAAACTAAACCATCATACGTACCAGGCCCCTCAGAAAGTATTGCGAAAAAAAGTTTTTATATATGGGAGACTGGCCAGTTATTATGTTTTTCGAAAATATGATTATTTATAAGTAAAAATAAGTAAGTTCCAATTTCAAAATTTCCCTCCACATTTTTTGCGAGTTAATTCAAAGTATTGTGTCTCACTGAAATATGGATCTGCGCCGGGAACATTTTAGAGCTATGATTTTATACGATTTCAAGTGTCGCCTGAAACCGGATGAATCGTACGATAGACTTCAAATGGCATTCATGGATGAAGGCCCTTCCAAGGCAACCGTGTATCGTTGGTATAACGAATTCAAGCGCGGTCGACCAACTTTGGGGGATGACGAAAGAAGCGGTCGCCCTTTGACGGCTGTTACCGAAGAAAACGTGCTAGCAGTGAAAAATTTAATCCAAGACAATAGGCGAATTACATATCAGGAGATTCAACACATATTGAAGATTGGATCGGGAAGCGTTCACGAGATTCTACACAGCCATCTTCGCGTGAGGAGGATAGTATCACGCTGGGTGCCGCACAACCTCACCGATGCTCAGAAGCAGGCCCGGGTGGAATGGTGCCGTGATATGCTTAACAAATTTGAAGCAGGCTCGTCTCGGCGTGTTTACGACATCGTTACAGGTGATGAGTCCTGGATTTATCAATACGACCCAGAAACCAAGCGCCAGTCGACTGTTTGGGTGTTTCAAAATGAGCCAACGCCTACCAAAGTGAAGCGATCTAGAAGCGGGGGTAAGATTTTGATCGCTAGCTTTTTTAATTTGACTGGCCACTTGGTATCAATTCCCTTACGGGATCAAAGAAGCATTAATGCCGAATGGTATACTTCCAAATGTTTGCCAGAAGTTTTCTCTGTTATAAGCAACAAGCGACCAAACACAGGGCTCCGCGGGCTACTGCTCCACCACGACAATGCACCTGCGCACACCGCACTCAAAACGAGGGACTTCCTGGACAGCACGCCAGTCAAACTCCTGGGTCACCCTCCTTACAGCCCTGATCTAGCACCGTGTGACTTCTTTTTATTCCCAAAAATAAAAAATCAGCTCAAAGGGATACAATTTTCGTCGCCGGAAGATGCGCTGGCTGGGTTCGAGCAGGCTGTAAACGAGGTGTCTGCGGCGGACTGGAAAAAGTGTTTTGAAAACTGGTTTAGGCGCATGAATCTTTGTATAGAGGCTGGTGGAAAGTACTTTGAAAAGATTTAATAAAAATATATGTACGTATAGAACAATTTTTTTTAGTTTCGCAAGACTTTCTGAGTGTCCCACGTATGTACAGGTTACACAGATTTTAGTAAACCATTGCAATTTAAAGTTTTAGTTTTATATTATAAAACGTATTATAATAATAAAAACTAAGGTTTACTTTTGTATCACTCCCGAGGTTCCCGGATCAATGATCTAGGTATTAATAATACTGGTTTTACCACATCTGCCTGAGATAAAGCCACAGTTTCCACAAAATTTTATACCAGATACTCGTGTGTCTGGTATAAATAATATCTATAATAATAATATCTATCCCTGGTATCGGTTTTAAATATCGAATTGAAGTGACTGATAACTATTAAGTCTATTTTTGCCGACAACCTAAAATCGTGTTTTACAACAATGTAATTGATAGATTCGGTATCTGATTTCCAAAAACGACATTTTTGCAACGGGAATCGATAGTTTTGTACATTATATAGTGGCTGTTCAGTGTATAACTAAATGTCAGTGAGAATGGGCGTCAAGGCTCGATTGATATTGTTTTTTGTATTCAATCGTCTTTTGGTAAGAATTATATTCTGTTTTACTAAGCTGTTTTGCATGTTGTGACACATTTTTTTTTTTTTGTGGATATCCTCAATAGATGTTTGCCTCTGTCAGACTCCTACTGACTAAAACCACACGGTGTTCTTCCTCGTCACTTCTGGCTGGGGTGCGGGGACCCAATTGCATTCTCCACAGTCTCCCCAACAGTATGCGTGTTGTGCCATACATCAACCCACTGGGCCCACGTAGTGGCTCTCCACTTACTGAGAGGCTACCGGAGTGACAGTGCTGGGAACGTTATAGACGTGTTTTGCTATTGCATGCTAAATGATGTCACCACCTGCGTTGTGCAATAAGTGAGAAAATGTAACTCAATGTTAAATATTTGTACCTAAAAAACGTTATCCGTCACTTCAGTAGGTTTTAAGAATGTATTCATATCTATGAATGATACTGATTGTGTTTGTTGCAAACAATTTAACTAAAATGCTATAGGATAATAAACCGCGCACTCGTACTAGGGATTTTAATTTTATTTTACGTTTGGGAATTCATCAAATGACCTCTCCCGCTCTGGGCGCGGAAAGGGAGTGTCAGACTTGTACTGACTAAATAAAACCCATCCATGTTCCTTCTTTAGCTCTTTGTGTTCCAGGGCCACGGTATCTTTTTCGAACAGTCCCACAGCCCTGGCAGGCTCGCGCTTGAGCCTCAGTTAACAAATTTAGACGCATTCAAAGTTGGAAATGATCTTTTGGTTTCTTTACTAAGAAAAATCACTTAAAAAAAACTAAAGCTAAATGAGTTAACCATGACAGAATCCAACAACTTTCAATTTTATTATGTGTATTTCTGCGTCAAATAATTTTCCAAAATTCTTTTTTTTTATATGAATCTGTGTTGATTGGACCATAATATATTTATTAGCCTTATTGTTTACTGTTTATGTACAATGGTTTGTGCTTAATAGGTAGGTGCCTATTACGCGGATTTGCGCCTGAATGGATATTATTCCATTGAAACGCAAATCCGTAATGAATGCAGAACCTCCTAACAATACGAATATTGTTGTGGCGATCAGTATTGGTTTAGGCATAATTCTTTAAGATTGTTAAAGAGGAAATGCTTATGAAAACTGGTAAAATTGTTGGTGCCTACTATCTGAGCTTTGTAATATTATGAAGAAGTGTGTTACACGCTTAAATGTAGAAAAAGAAGAAAAAGTATTGATTTGTGGGGGGTAATCTTTGAAACTATTTACCCGATTTAAAAAATGGGTTGACTTATGAAAAGCTGCATTATCACCGAATGTCTTTCACCATTCACACGAGTCGCGAGTAAAAGCTAGTAGGTACTAAAGTATAAAATATTTATCTATCTTGTTACTACTCTTTGATCACTTTCTTGAGTACCTAGCAACTTTTTACACAAATAGTTTTAACAAGTTAATGGATTAGATAGATACCAGCTCAACAAAATGGAAACTTAATTAAAAAATAATTTTAATTAATTTAAAGTTTTTCTTCTTAAAATATTTTATCTTTTAATGAGTTTGAACACCGTCACAGGTCGAGTGCACGACTACGTTGACGTACAAATTGAACGATGGCAACGAAATACCTGCGATAGCCCTGGGGACCAGTCTGGGGCATGAACCCGATGTAAGTACTTTTTTATTGTCCTTTAGTTTGATAGTATAGGTTATTAGAGTATGTAGGTACCCATTTAAGGCACCTTCGCATTACAATGCGTTATTTTTTTAATACTTAATGGGCTTGCGTTCGGCCACAACTCGCCTGATGTGAAGCGACTATGCGGCCTAGGGTTTAGCATGCTTGTCTAGAAGTAACCGACCGAATCAACATTTTAGTGGATTAACTTGAGAATTTCGCTTATTATCCGGTGTCAATTCTCTGTAGATGTTTACAATATAAAATTATTTTATAAATTACAATTGAATCGAGTTTTATGTGAGTACGAGTTTAAGTCACAGTACATACAAGGGAGAAAATTGAACGAATATAAGTGTAGTGCAATACTTACTACAGGATTTCTGAACGCAGATTGATACAATAAATCCCTTAGAGCTCTATGCGATTTTTTATTGAGATGTCTCCTGTTTCATTCAAAAATGAAATCATTCATCAGGTGGAAAAGTTGAGCTTGTTGTATTCAATTTAATTTCGTCTAGAAAACAGTACAAATCCTTTATCTTAATAGCATCCCAAGCATAGAGAACTCACAGCCGGATTTGGAAAAGCTGATTAAGACGGCGTTCCATCCAACCTGTCAAAGCCTTTAGTCAAATGCAGCCGGGAACATACGGTTTACTTCATTATGTATACCGTACGTGTATATTGAAAGTTTGAAATGGAGGATTATTTGGTAAACTACCGTTTGCTCGCAACTTCGTCTGCGTTGATACTGTGTGTTGAGATTGTTGATGTTGTGTTTTTTTATTACCTCGTTGGTCCAGCAGTTACAAAGGGTACTGCCAAGCATGAGCTCCAAGGTTCGATTTCCAAGTCGGCCAAATTTTATTGGGATTTTCCATCTGGCATTTACCCGGAATCAGGATTTGCCCGGTTGGTGTCAATAGGCTCGCCCTGTTTTACATGGAACTTGAACATAACTGGCGAATTTTATTGTGGGCGTACTTTTAGTGCATACATCTCTGCCTTAGATACATCTCTGCTCTGTATGGTGTCGGAAGTAAAGAATAGCACCATCCCATATCTTCCCGTGGGTGTTGTAAGAGGCGACTAAGGGATTTGCCAGAGAATGGGCAGCAGCGTTCTCTGTACTTTTGTAACAACCGTACTGCGATTGCCAACCCGCCTGCCAAGCGTGGCGATTATGGTAAAACCCCTCAAAATGCCAATGTGGCGACACTTGGGGGAGGCCTATGTCCAGCAGTGGACGTTTTTGGGCTGAAATGATGATGATGATGATCTCTGCCTTACGTTTTGATGGTTATCTATTACAGTGTTATGTTTTTGTTTGCCTCGATAGTCACCGACTTTTTTGTTTCACTAATAATAAGAGTCTCTGTGGTCAGGATGCAGAGAAATAATAGATCACTGAGGAGGATCTATTATTTCCCCTATTTATTTTCTATTATTAACACGTGAGGAAACTGAGGTATTATGTCACGTGTTTGTGACGTAAATATGACTACATGAAAGGCTAAGAAAAGATGGATACAATAGAATGGGAAACACAATAAGCTCTTTTACTTTCGCTTTTCGTGTTCGTTTGTATGACAGCTTAGATATTCTAAACACAATGTATTTCAATGAAGTTTTCACTCTCATTTAGGGTATTTATTTCTGAAGGTTTGCGTGCATATATATTATATTACTATTTTATACTTTAAAAATGCATAAGTATCTATATATAGAAAACTGTGTGTTTGGAAATGTCGCCATTGCTCATCGCATTGCGTACGGGTGTACGTAGAAAGAGCTGGTCAATAGTATCAGCAAAACATACTAAAAGTCAAATTGTAAATCCTACAAGGTCATTCAAAAGTTTCTTGTCTACTTATCTGTGCTTTTTCCCAACTAGGCCTTCGTTAGAACTTGGAGACAAGCTATTTCCATTAATAAACGGACACTGAAATACCAACAGCAAACAAGATTAGTGTATTTAAGTTTTAGAGTGATTTTAATTAAATTAGTCTCAATAAGATTTGTCTGTGAGCTTTCGGAAAAGTAAAACATGACAAGTATTACCAAATAGCATCAAAGAACTCTAGTGTTGTATTGAGAAAATCCATGTTCCGAAATGTTTCGTCCATATTTCGGCAAAGGCAGATTCAACTAACATGTTACATGATCATGTTCGTAGGGTACAAGGGTGTTGCCAAAGAACCACTCTTTGGCCCTGGCCGTACAATGGGCGCTGGAAGCCGGCTACCGACATGTCGACACCGCATCGTTGTACCGCGTGGAGGACGAAGTCGGCCTCGGCGTTCGTTACTTCCTCGGCAATAACAGCAACGTTAGCCGACAGGACAACGTGTACATTACTACTAAGGTGAGTGCATTTGTATATTTGACTTGGACTATAAAAAAAACAACATAAGCCATTTCAGCATAATAAAGCTCTTACTGCATCGACTTATTATGAATGATGATCAAGATTGTTGGCAACACCATCAAAAGTTACCACAGAAAAAACTCAACTAAACCAAGCTATACAAATAAATAATGTTATACAAATAATGCAAATTATACAAATAAAGCAAATTATACAAATAAAGCGGTAGCCAAAGAAGTCTGTAATTCAGCATTTCTAAAGCCCGATCGCGACCGAATGTAACCTGAAATTCCTTTCAACAACATAAAGGTTGAATAGTGGTAAACATATTCGTGCGAAGTTACTCCATATATTATTACTTCAGTATCTAGTGAAAGGAGCCTAGACGTGTGTGTCACTACGAAAATGAGTTTCGTACTACATTATTAATGGTATATACGTGGTTGCGAATATACTGAGTGCCATAATAGTCTGGTTTTGTTAGTGATTTCTGACTGTATTAACGGCTGGGGTCCTCTTACTCGCGTTAAGTGCATTGTATGTAACAGCTCGTGTTTAAAGTTTTGACAACTTTCATATTTATTATCAAAAAGTTTTTATGAGATTTTCGTTCAATGAGATCTTTGCCTCACACGTACTTTTATTATAAAAATACTTCAACCTGAACAAAAGAAAGGCAATGAAATCTTTACTATGTTTATTGGCGGCGGCTCTCCTATTTTAAATCGACTCTCGTTCTAAAGTAATTGTAGCACTTACCAACAAACTAAATATTTATGATTTACTCATTTACATTTCGTTGTTACTTTCATAACCTTTACTTCGGCCGAAATAACTTCAACTATAGCAAAATAAACCCTCTTTGATAACAGTATTTGCACAGTACTTCAGAGAGGCAACAAAACTTTGGTTTTCGTAATTATGAAAATCCTTTTGCTTAGTTATTTGTTGTAGTATATAATTAATTGCTTTGTTGAAAGTTATGGAACGACGCCCACGAGCGGGGGGAGGTGATACCTGCTCTGAAGAAATCCTTGGAGGTACTGCAGATGGACTATGTGGACTTATACTTGGTTCACTACCCTATGGCTTATAAGGTGAGCAAACCTGTTCCAGACTTATATAATAATACATCATCGATCGATAATGCTGAAATTAATAAATATTGTGATTTGCTTGCTGTCTTTTTATCTTGCGTAGACGCGAATCAGTGGAGTATAGCCCAGCGGCCTGCTCTTGATACGCTTAAAATACTTACTCTCTTGGAAATGTTTACTTATGTTTTACCAAGACCTGAACAGCGCGAATAACAGATTCATGATACCAGGACATCATGATTATATACAAATTACCATGACATTTGCGTGATCATAACGTCACTTTACTGAATCATACCCAGAGAAAGCCTCCAGCTGGTACATCCTAAAACCCACCCTCTACCTAGATGAGCAATACCTCGTTCATACGCCCGGAAAACTAATTTCGTGTTTGCACAGCTTCCCAACGTAAACAATCCCCTGGAACGCATTAAACTTTACAAGACTCCATTTGAGTACGTTCAAACACACGCGTTCCTCAGTGTGTAGTTACACAAAATCATTTTAATAATAATGTTCTGTGTTTTAGTTAACACTACATGGTATCTACGTGTTGTGAGCTAAATTTAGCTGCGGTTTTGCGATGTGCTTCATATTTTAGCATGATTTAGGAGTTATTTTTCATAGAAGATTGTTAAAGTCTACTGGATATAGTCCTGGGTTTTTATCACCTTAACGGCTTTCGGTTTTCATGGTATTTACGTACTGAGCTAAATTTAGCTGCGATTTTAAGATGTGTTCATGTTCTAGCGTATTATTGGATTTATGTTTCGTAGATTGTTAGTCTATTTAATATTTAGTCCGGTGGTACCTTAATAATTGAAGGTAAAGATACACAGAGAGCAGCGGAGGCCCAGTTGTGGCAGCCCCGACTTACGAGCAGTAAGCCGTGGGTTCGAACCCAGGCAGGCGCATTACTTTGTGTAATTTATTTCATCACAGCTGCCCTCAAAAACGGTGAAGAAAAACATCGTGAGGAAACCGGCATGTCCTAGAACTAAAAATTCGAAGACATGTGACTTCTACCAATCCGCACTGGGCCCGCGTGGTGGATTACAGCCCACTCCCTTTCATAGAGAGGAGGCCTGTGTCCCAACAGTGGGAACATTATAGGCTGATGTTGATGAGAGATACACAGTATGAGAACTTTATCTCCAAAAATCATGAAAAAGGGTCAGTTAAAAAATTCTTTGCAAGATTAAAAAAAAGTTTGTTTTTTCAAGTCTAAAGTATTATCGAACAGTTTCATCAAGCGCTGCAACTTTTTAGAAAAATCAAAATGGTGATGAGGAGATAGCTTCCGTGGAAGAATTTATAAACCACTATGCTCGTTCACTTTTTATTGTTTGTGTCCTATACAGTATTTTTCAAGTAACACACTTGCTATGACTTTGACTATTCTTTGTTTGCTCTTAAAGAGCAATAACAGTTTTAACAGCCTAAAGTAACGCTCTTAATAAAACTAATTAGCTGACAATGCGATAGCTTACTAAAAGTTTGTCCCGTATTCTCTTGAAATGAGAATGCAATAACAATTTTGTTACTTATCTAACAGAAGTGGCAGAACTTGCCTGAGGGAAGGGTCATAAGTTATGACCCATAATGAACTTCGGTGATGGCCTGAAACAACATTTGAGAGTTGATTATTACATTAAATTATTTTACGAGGGGCAACATCATCCTTCTATGTGCTATTCAGGAAAAAATAAGTGGGCCCTGAATGGAAAGTTTTCTAAATATGTATTAATAATAATTACTTAAGTAATTAAAACTGCATTCAAACATGTTTTTGAAAAAAAATTTGTCTGAACTGGGTATCGAACACACAAATACGAAAAAATAATACTCTATATCTTTATGAAACTATAGTTACATATATATGTACATGTATGAAGGGATGATCACTAAAACCATCTGTTTTTCATGTGTGGTTTTGATAATATGTACCTTTTATCTTTGCAACGAGATATCTCCGTGGGGCGTTTACGAGGCGCCTGTGAACAATCTGTAGTTATAAAAAGTTGTTACAATGAGTTTGATTTTCTTTTACGCCCTTTTCCAAGACCATTGAGGTAGGATTGGATTCTCGCTCTGATAACGATCACGATACATCTTATGTGTAAAATTCTCGGGTCACAATGCTAGTTACCATACTCCTCCGAAACGACTGAACCGATTTGTATGAAATTTTGTGTGCATATCGGGTAGGTCTGAGAATCGGCCAACATCTATTATGTCATATCATATGAAGTCGCGGGCTGCAGCTAGTAATGTTATAAAATTATTTAAAAAAGATCTATTTCAATCATCAATAAGTCCGATATTTTACAGTAATATCAATCTCTGCGCATCAGTTAAGTCAAATTATTTCTCTAACTAGTTTGTTGTTCGCAGTACGATATTATTAGACCGATCGATGCAGCTGCCTGTGTTCCAGATATAATCGAACCCACAGCCGCCTCTCTCGACAGCCTTGACAAGCCAATCAATAGTCTACTTTGGAAATTGCTTGTTCCATTACTTAAATAAATAATGATTTGTACCTAATCGTACGGCTTCTATAACTAGTGTACTCCTTTTAGCTATTGAGAGGAAAACTTTGCTCAACTTAACTTACATGGTGAGGTGGGACTTTATTATACAAGGTGTTGTTTTGTTTCTTCGTCAAAATCCCGGATGTTGTTGCAGCGGATATTTTTTTCGCTATTAAGTACTATGTTTGTCCGATGGAGGAACCATCAAACTTAACAGGTGTTCAGTTTGATGGTCTGTAGCACACCCTTAAGTGTGTATATACCCTTTCCGTTACACGCTGTATATTGCGCGTGTGAAAACAGATTTAATTCTATCTTCGCAGTTTCTTGTCCGTCAGTCACAGAGATTTTGTCAAGGTATATGCATCGCAAGAATTATTATATTTTAAGGTCTTGATGACAGGCACACAGATCACTAGACAAATGCTGAGCTTTAATAATCGAGATTGCTCTCATGAATATCCAATCGCCGATTAATTTCAGACCATACAAAGTGAGATAGAGTAGAACTAATAAAACACTTATTCCAGTTAACTATACTAGTCAAAGTGGTTGCAGAATATTTGTGATATCACCAGTGATCAAAGCCTTACTCCGTGTTTACAAGCTCAATAAGTGTACACCTCTTAAACCACGCACATTTTTTTATAAAAACCTTGTCTTTAAAAAGTTACCTTACACATTGAATCCATGTCTAAAGAATTACCAAGAAAAGTGATTTCTGTTGGAAACATTTGACCTAAGTTCACGAAAGAACTTTTTCCTCAAGTTTTCATTATGAAATGTTTGCGAACTTTTATCTTTACAGCGATCTTTTTTCTAGGATGTTGTTAGACGAGACTTGTGTTATTAAGGGCGCTTAACATAACGTTGTTTATTAGCTAGGGCTGGCTATACGCCCTGCGCGATGATGCAAATGATATGTCATGTGCATCATCCACAGCCCGACCCTACCCTCTTTGCTTATGCGAAGCTTCTTGTTCTGGTGCCAGTCTCATCCAGGATTTTTTTTTATAACTTTGCCCCACACTAGGGATTTCTCGATTAGTGCGTTTACAAACATTAAAACTCACATTTACAAACAGCCAGATCCGGAACAACTATCTGTAGGCCTTACAAATAATTGTTCCGAGCGTGGATCGAACCCGCGACACGCAGCGCAGCAGTCAATAGCCACTGCGCCAACCGTGCCGTTAAATAAAATATACCCACGATAGCCACCATGTAGTCAGCCCATCTCGCCGCCAGACAAAGAACACTTCTCTTTCCAATCCTTGGACAACACTCGGTCACAGCTTTACTCCTAGCTTAGCTAGATGACAGGTGACCTGTCATCACCGCAGTTTGCTAGATGTCCTGACCACCTCCATTTGAGTTCCATCAGCAGGTTTTATACATTCTTGAAACTGCGCTTTTAGTCGGGAAAGACTAATAGCTATTTGTTGTTGTTTTTTTTTTGCTGGGCTGGTCGTAGTAGTTAGTCACTATCATCATCATCTGGTTACCCTGTTCCCAATATGTGGCTTCCAATCGGACTAAATGCTGCTCGGTATTTAGTGTGTTAATTAAATACTTTTCAACTAATGACATGTTTAAAAACTTATATTGTTTGCAATATTTTTAACACGGTTTTAGTAACTATGTAAAAAAATAGAAGTTTTAACCCACTTCCCGGTTTTCGATTGAGATGAAATTTTGCATACATGTTTATTTTGTAGGTATGACAATGCATGGGAAGTGACCTCATTGTAAATATAATTTGGCCGATTCCCAAAGATGGCGGGCTTGTTATTTTTATGTATTCCTATGATACAGGTGTGACTGTCTGTCACGTGCACCTAATTATTTAGCAAATATCTTAGACTGATTCCTATTTCAAAATCATAACATGGTATCGGGCCACTTACAAACACATTAAACTTTAGTTTATGGCTTGACAGCCTGACAAGTTACCGTAATTAATAACGAAACGTCCTTTCTTACTTTGTGTAAAAACTATATTGCACCACTTGGAAAGGCATAAATCCTTTATTTAATGGGAAACAGACTATGGACAACTATTATTAAGAATTCCTAAGAAACGCAGAAATATCCGATTTCTAAACGTAACTCACAATAGGAGAGCAACATCTGTTTGCCATATACTCCGGTCACCAGTACCTATAGGGACCCTTGAAACAATTACAAACGGGGCTATTGAACAATTCTGTGAAAGTATGTGAAAAAACCAAGCGTGGGGCTTGGGTGGATGGTTTTGGAGATGAAGGAAGGGCAGTCGGTCTTAGATCGCTATAGGGCTCGGGCGATATGGGCTATTGAGTTAAGTTAGGATACTTGGTAAATACCGAGAGGCTATGTCCAAGTGGGCAGTTGCAAGAGTGTGATAATGATTTAATAAGTTAGATATAGTTGGGTTGAAAATCCTGTTTATACTAATCTAGTATGTGTGTGTGTTTGTTGGTGAGCGATTGGGTGAGTCCTTTGTTACAATAATTATCCTAGGCTGATGGTGTAATTATTATGACTAAAGTTCTTAAAACTAAACAGACAGAAACGTGTTGCTAAGGAGTTTGTTGCGCCACTTCTTCTCCTCAGCTCCAACACTAGGAAGTGGTGAAGGGTGGGCGCTTTTGGGGCTGTCTATAGGGTTTCAATAGAGTTGTTCCCCAACTCTATTGTAAAATGGTTCATGAGTTTTGATTATCAACTCTATTATCTGCTAATTCTTGAATTATGTATTCATTAGCTCTAACTAACAATTCAATCATTGCTTTTGAGTTTTGATTCTCAACCCTACTATGACCAACCATAAATAGTGATTCTAGAATAATAATATATTCTGTATACTTGACAAATGATTCGGCCAGGCTGACATGAACACGTGTCTTGCAGATGCGCTACTTGTACAAAAAGTACACTTTCCATGGGGAGGGTTTGGATTGGTTTGATACCACTGATTTATTATAACCAGTCTAAGGACTGTTAGGGACCATGTCTATTGATTAGCATGATGATCGACGTTCTGCCGCTGAAATGCCGCCTTGTCACGTTCTCCAGTTCGAAAGGACTGCTAGGGACAGTGCTCACTAGGAGCATGATGCCGACGCCTTGCCGCTGAAAAGCCGCTTACGTCACTTATGGAAGTGTTACTCTGAGTGCTTCAGGTACAGATGCGAAGTATCGTGTGAGTCACGACTGGCCAATTACCTATTACGCTAGCGTAAGGGTTATTTACAAAAACTATTGGTTTTAATATAAATTACTTTGCCCTTTTGAAACCACTTTCAATATATTTCAAGAACTACGAATTCCATAATCCGATTTACTATATATCTTTCAATCCTTTCCTTGTTCTCATAATAAGACGAGGCATTGGACTTCTTCAACATAAGGAATTCAGTTCAAATTGTCGGTGGGAAGGCGACCAGTCAGGGACGAACCTTACAGGGCCGTGCGGAAATGGCGGGGCCCGGCCCTTTCCCCTTCGGGGGAAACCGACCGTAATACTAATATTTATATAATTTAGGAAAAACGAAAATTTTATCAGCCTAGGGTAATTTAGGGACAGTCACACAGGCATTAAATGAAATGACGTACACTAAATCAAATCATTTATTTATCGGATACTAAAATCCAGTTTGTTAGTAATACATAAACATCTTAAGCAACTAGTATTAGTACATACATTTGGAAAATATTGGTAACAAATAATAGTAAAGTCAAAATCATAAAAAATAACGTCAAAATCACCATCAGTCATGTCAAAATCATTAGGAATACAATAACCGTTGAAGCGGTCCGGGCGTACTTATACGCCTAAAAATTTTTCCCGTCAAACGTCCAGCACTCAAAGTACGCCCAAAAATTTTTCCCGTCAAACGTCCGGGCGTACTTATACGCCTCGAAGAGTTGTACCAAAAAACTTACTAAAACTTTTAAAATCTCTATGAATTTACCATCTATGGTCCCTCTTATGGATACAGTATTAAATTCCGCGTCTATGGCATAAAGAACGACAATATCAGCCGTCAAAATTAAATGTCAAAAAAGTTTTAAAAGTCAGTTGTCTAATTTTACCGTAATGCCGTGTTGTGATTTATGTTCTCTGGTTTTAAAACGTGAGTATTCTTTTATTTTAACCCAATATATATAGTGTTATATATCAAAATAAACCTCGTTAATCGAGCTTTACAAATATCTAAAAACATCGTAGGTTAAAAGTCTGTTGAAACGAAAATATCGAAATGTAAAAGTGATGCCATGTCGATCGTGGTATGTTGATAATGTTTTTTTAGAAATTATTGAAAAAATAGTTAAAATAGTGCTCGTATTACGAAAATTAGTTCAATTAAGTAATTATTAGTGTCTCCACAATATGAAACTGTAAAAAAAACGAAATCTTAGCGAATTTTTTACGAAAACACGACAAAATCAGTAGGTATCGAATCGATCAGAGCAGGGGTTGATTTGTTTGGTTAATTTAGCTACTAAGAAAGTGCCAAAGTAAGGACATATGGGTATTAAAACAAAGCTTATATAGTCTAGTTTAATTATAAATAGGTTTTATTGATACCAATTACAATTCTAATTGGTAAAACTTTTATTCTTATTGGAGAAACTGACATTCAACATATATTCTCAAGTTCACATTTTTTTCCAAATACTTCTATCTAATTGTTGTAATTAGTTTTAACATAGTTAGATTCTGCATTGTTTCAGCTATACACACGTATTTTTTGTTTTTGTGTAGCTGCAGTAGTTTACGAGATAATAAGCTTTAAGTGCGCCGTGTTTCGCGCCATAAATTCACGCATGCGAATTTTTGCGAATGAACGTTGAAATTTGATATGTTTTGTGACCTTGACAAAAATTATTAGGCGTATTTTGAGGCCCGGACGAATATGCAATAATTAATAGAAACATTCTTTCACGGCACGATTTGAAGGTGTTACTTGTGTCCTGGTCCAGTGCGTGAGTATTTTTTAAAGCGTAATTTGTAATTTTTTAAAACTATATTTTATAATTCATTTACAGTGTTCTTTCTTTCTCAGCTCTCAATTTTCTCTTTATTTTAAGAATTTAGAAACTAATTTTCTTGAAAGATATAAAGTGAAGTACCTATATAATGATATCTATCTACGATAAGTACATAATATCTTGCCACCTGTACATATCTTGGTTAAGTAAGCAAGGTGCTTTTGGAACCAACACACCGAACTACACCGAACTTTATCAAACTTTACGTTCTATATAGTTTGCAATTCAATATGATTCTAGAAGTTTCGTCTGAGTAACTTGAATGAAATTTTAAATTAATTAACTATAATGTTTGTTTCATATTCTTATGAATATTGTATGTAGATTGGTACTGTTAGTATATATAATACTTACTGGCAATTTCATACTTGTTTGCAAAGCATAGCATAACTATTCAAAACTTAAAACCGTGATAACCCAAGCGCTGTAAGCATTCATCGCTTACCCCAGCCCGCAAGGCGAGGCGACACGAAACAAATCAAGATAATATGTGAGTTCAGGGACAGAATAACCCCGAATTGTGAAAGTTGAATGGTTCTGGTTTTCATATTACTGCAACATTTATTTTTGTGATTAATCTTTAGATATATAAATTACGTGTTACGTTGTTTGTCGGAGATGGACTCCTAAACTACTAAACCAATTTTAATAAAATTTGCACACCGTGTGCAGTTTGATACAACTTGAAAGATAGGATACCTTACATCTTAATTTATAGTCGCAATATTATTGTATTGCAAATTAAGTCACAATCATCTGTTAGCTCCAAACGATTCTAACAGATGGCGGTATCTGTTGACTGGATTGGTAAGTATTCAATAGATGGCGCTGTACAGGAGCGCAGCAGCAATGAGAAATATTGCGAAAACGCGGAAAATGTCATGTATAAAAGTTGCAAAGTTGAGGACTACTTAGTGATGACGGTTTTGAAAACACGATTTCATAAAAAAAAACTCGATGGAAAAATACCCCAAAGGTAACTTCTAAAATAAATTCTAAATGGATAATATTCAATTAAAAACTTTAAATTAGGTCATGAAACTTTGCAGGATAGTCGATCTATGTCTAAGCAGAAGGCAGATTCTTTTTTTTTTTTTAAACTCACTGTTTTCATCGTAAAAACCTTTCCTTTGAAACTTTGAGCTTTTTAACCAGTCACAAATCGGACCGCCCTGCCTCCTGGCCCTCGCTAGGACCCCGATTCACAACTAGTCATTCTTGACAGTCCGGCTTCAGGTCTTCAGAGGGGGGTTCTATTTCTTTGTTTTCGCGCAGAAGACCCGATTGACAACGTTTTATGTTCTAAAAAATTATTCATTCAAGCAACACGAAATTTAGATTCAAGAATAAAGCACCCGTATTTTTATATTCTCCATTGTTGTAGTTTTCATTGAAAAAAACATTTGAAATGGTTCAACATCGAAATCTAATGTCAATGTCAAACATTTTAGAAGGTGAACGTACAGGCTATTATCGAGAGAGATATTCGTATAGATAAATTAATTAAGTGCTTTATTTGTGCAAGATTACGAGAATTTATTTACTGATCATGAAACCCATATTAATCAACAGCTGGCATTAATATAAACAAGTTTTGTATGGGGGAAATCTTTTGAAGCGTCTCCTTTCTGAAAAAGCTATCAAAGTTGAGCTGATGGCGAAGATTGTAACTTTCATGGCCGAGAACTGTAGCAACAAATGCCTTCGTGTATCAAAGGACGGTTTTCAATACACTAAAGAAATGAAGTAATAGAAAGAAAAGTATTTTTGTCATTAAAATATTTAATTATTGAAACATTACCGAATTATTAAAGGGTTTATCTAAACTAATATTATAAAGAGGAAAGATTTGATTGTTTGTTTGCATTGAATATGCTCCGAAACTACCGGTCCGATTTGAAAAATTATTTCAGGGTTAGATAGCACATTTATCGAGGAAGGCTATAGGCTATATATCATCACGCTACGACCAATAGGAGTTGAGCAGCAATGAAAAATGTTGAGAAAACGGGGAAAATGTGGCGCAAACCAAGTTGCGCCGGACAGCTAGTTATGAATATACAGGGTGTAACGGAATAGGTATATACATACTTAACGGAGTACTACAGACCATCAAACTGAACATGTTTCTTCACAAAGAAACATCGTCATAGCGAAAAAAATATCAGCTGCCCCATACATTTGGGTCGAATAGGTATTGAAATTTTGTAGGGGAAGCAGATAATTTTTTCATTATAACGAGGTTTGTTTGTGGAGAAACATGTTCAGTTTGATGGTCTGTAGCACACCCATAAGTATGTATATACCCTTTCCGTTACACCCTGTATATACAGTAGATTTTGTTGTCATTTTCACGGTTTGTGAAATGTTATTGTTAATAATAATTTCATTGATTTCACTGTTTCTTGTGTTAGTGAATGTTGGAGATGACGGAATACTGGAGGTGGAAGGGCGTTCTTTTAGCTCTTCAGTAGTTATAGGAGGCGTCAAAACGTTATTGGCATATATGAAGTAGAAGGGTGCGGTTCAAGGCAAAACTTCTTAGTGACTGGCTCCAAATGTATTGCTTGTCTTGGCACTAAGGTTTGTCTTGTTGTGTATCGAGTCATAGATATAAGATTCTGCAACTGTGTTAGACCGCCATCCGCCATGACGCTTTAAAGTCAATATTATGTCGGCTCTAGCTTCAGCCCGCAATGAAGCTGAAGTTCTTATTTTATTTATTTAACAATTTATGTACACACCTAATACAGAGGAGAAGAAAGGAACAGAAAATAGGTACAAAGGTGATGCTTATTTCTAAAGAAATCTCTTCCAGTATACCTGCGAAAGGTAAAATATTAAAAAAAAAGAGATGCAGACATAGTGTGTATAAGAAGAGAGAATTGAATACATAAAAAATAAATAACTTACGTTTAAATACAAAACAAAATATATAGCATTGAAATAAATACATAAGCAACGATGACGATATGTTCTTTTACTCTTTTCTTGAAAATTGCAACAGTTTGGCAGTCTCTAATGTTAGGCGGAAGTGAATTCCACAACCGCACAGCGTGTACAGTGAAGGAATAGGAGTAGAAGTTGGTAGAGTGGGGAGGGGATTAAAGGAGTTTCCTAAGATACGATCTGCTAGGTGCATCAAAAGGACGGGAGAGGAAAAGCGTCCCCGCAGACAGATAAAAAAAACATCAACCCAATTAGTCAGAATTTAGATTATCTTTGCAATTTAATTAGATGCAGTAAAGTGCAAGTAATCGTGTATCGGATGGCCGAAATACAATATGTAGAGCGAAGTGTGTAATATGTAATATGTTTTTTCAGAATTTAAATCCGCCCCGCACGAATAACACACAAAACAAAATGACGTAAATCCGGGTTGGCCCACCTTAATTGAAACATGAATTATTTATAAATAAATTCTTTCAATACTTGTTCACAAGTAAAAAGTGTATCGACCCATAAATAGCAGCTCGTGGACGACTGAAATACTACCCTTTGTACCCGAGGGTAGTTTTTTTTGTAAACTTTAAATACTTCCCTAAATGTATAATTATCCTCCAGAGCCATTCTTCCCCTTTTCCGGCCAGTCCTTTGTAAAGATAATTAAGCTAGTAATTACTCCAGAGATACACAAAAAGACATTGGACCGTTAAATCATGTTTCAAACATGTTTTCCTTTCAACGGTATTAAACTGGAAACGTAACTACAGACGTACCTACAAATAATAATTTAATTTACGTTACACAAGAAGTCAGATCGTAGGCACAGAACTTTAACAGACCCTTGTTTCTAAGTTTAACTTACTTTACCTCTGTATGAACTATGTCATAGGAACATTTAAGTTCTACGTTTTACGTACCTTGGTTTGACCTTTCCAAGGGGCAAGAACTAGGGGATATAAATGTCTCGAAGTTTTGGAGTAATTAATTAATAAAGTTCTGCCCAATTATTGTAAGTTTGCTAATAAATATTTTTGGATTCTCGATAAAATCGCTGATTGATCAGCGATCGGTAAATGGTATTAGATTTGGAAAAAAAATTGTTATAAATTCAATGATATAACAGGTGCATATTCCGAAAATACCGGAATTCTTTCCTATACATAGGGGTGTCCTGTGTCGAATTTACGAGTCTCACAATTTTGAAACATCCACGTGAGTGAACTACTGAAGAAAGTTATAAATAAGTACTTTATTATGTCGATATTTCTGTTGTTTCTGCGCTAGAAAATGGGTCGTATTATAACGTTTTAGAACTGTTCTATGATTGTCGCAATGTGAAATAAAAATGGAATTGTATTGAATTTGCTCCATTTCTTTTATACAACGGGACAATGATGACTTTAATTTATAATACGGCCCCAGATAATCAAAGTTTTGTCTATGAAAACTTGGGTCTAAAATATTACTAATTAACATTTAAATTTGTTTATATCCCAGTTTTTTCACCTGTACCCAAAATTTTCTTTTTCTTTTAGAAAGACGGTTCTATCAGTAACACGGATTACCTGACGACATGGCAGGGTATGGAGGATGCGAAGACGATGAACTTCACCAGGTCTATCGGCGTGTCCAACTTCAACCTCACACAGATGCAGAGGCTCTGGGACAATTCGAATATTAAGCCTGCAGTTCTTCAGATTGAGGTGTGTGTTTGTTTAACAATAGCGACCCTTTTACTACTTGTCAAAAAGTCAAGTTTTTCTTATTATATTAAGGTTAATATGAATCACTCTTTTTGGTGTAGTGGTTGCAAGCACGACTGAGCATGAGGTTATGTTATTCGAATTTTTCGACAGGAATTTCTCAGTAGCACCCACGGAGGCTGGATTTGTGCCCGGTTGATGGCAATTGGCTCGCCCCCTATTACCTTGGGACCTAAACATAACTGCAACATCAACATTTTGGGTGTACTAATAGGTACGCCTCCGTCTTATCCTACAGGGTTTTCAAGCGTGATGTTATGTGTTATTTTGTTGTAATGTTTTATTTTTCAAGAATTTTTCCACCAAAAATTCCTCGGTAGCTGGCTGGTGAGCCAGCTATGGTAAATTAAATAAATAATAATAATAGTAAATTCATATAATAGGAGATAATATGAATTTTAAATAATATTTAGAAGTGTGGATGACGTTTAGAGTACACCTTTGCTCAAACCCTTCGAGGATTTTCATTTTCGTGACGATAATCAATCAATCAATCATTTTATAATGCTGGGCGTAGGTAATATTACCGTATAAACCTACTATCATAAATTCTCTAAACTTTTGTAAAAAGCACATTAAAATTCATTTAGATAGTAGTTAAAAATGCTCATGCTCTACACATTCACAGACACGAGAAGCAGCTTATTTAAGTGATTACTTTTTGTTCAGTTGAGTGATACATCTAACAACAGAGACAATGTATCAAACAAATAATGAGCACCATATAGAGATTTCGTGTTTATCAGACTTTATTTTTTTTAAAGAATTTATTGCTACGTTTTCAAAACTGAGCGCTGCGCTTCGACTGTATGAAAAACTGAAAACGTTAGCAATTTTTAAACCTTGTGTACAGAATGAAAATAAAAGCAGCGGATTGTTCTCCAATAATTTTTAGTTTTTATATTCAATCTTTTAACGATTTTAATGTGAAAAAGAGACCAATCTGATAAAGAACTTGCATCGGATTTGTCTCTTTTTTAACAACTCCAAAAAAATAGGTTATCGATTCGACCCGTTTTATGTTATATTTTTGGAATTGCATAATATTTATTTATTTTACTATTTATGTACACACAGTAGACAACACAGGAAAAAAACATAAAATATTTGAGTACAAAAGTACTGCTTATTTCATATGAAATTTCTGCCAGCAGACCTGCGAAAGGAGAAATGAAAAAGAAATGTTGACAATAGTGTGTGAGAAAAGGAAGAAAAAATGTGTTATTGTACCTTACCTAACTTAACCCCCTCCTTCCCTTCTACACTACTAAACGGCACCACTAGTAGTGTCTTTGGGAATTGTTTTTCCCTTCTACACTACTGGTCCAGTGGTACCGTGGGTAATTGTAAAATACATATATATGCGTTTCCTACTACACTACCAAATTTATTTTCGCTACTAGATACAGGTAAGTAAAAACAGACAATTCCTATTTAGAAGTATATCGGTTTATTTAACACCTATCCAACGTCAAAACTTAACACGTACATAACACAAAAGTTCATCATCATCATTTCAGTCGAAAAACGCCCACTTCTGGACATGAGCGTCCCCCAAGTGTCGCTACATTGACCGGTCCCGTGCGACTTGCATCCAGTATAAGATATCACGCAACTTCCCGAACGCTGCCCAGCCGAATCGGATATGACGATTGAGCTCTATCTCAAATTCAGATTCATTTACTTATAGTAAAAAATAGGTACATTATAAGTTCTTATTTGATCATTGAGGGCGCTATGTTTTGCCTCTAGGGCGTACAAGTCTCGAGTCAAGTCTCAAGTTAGACTACCCAACTGGACCGTTTGTCCCTGGTAGACATAATCGTCTACAACTTTGAGTGTAGAGGTTCCTTGAAGACGTCTCCCAGTGCAGCGGTAAACAGTTTCGGAGATATGACGTCTCCCTGTCTCACACCTCGTTGCAGAAAGATAGGTTCCGAGGTCTGGTAGATAAAGTCATATTATAGGAATTGTGTTTTGTACTTACCTGTATCTAGTAGCGAAAATAAATTTGGTAGTGTAATAGGGAACACATATATATATGTATTTTACAATTACCCACGGTACCACTGGAGCAGTAGTGTAGAAGGGAAAAAAAAATCCCCACAACACTACTAGTGGTGCCGTTTAGTAGTGTAGAAGGGAAGGAGGGAGACTTAACCTATACTATTACCTAAATATAAAATCACTTATAACTAAATTATAATACAAAATGCTAAGATATATAGACAAATGAAATAAATACATATTCGTATATGTTAGACTACGTCGGCTTCTAAACGCCTCCTGGGCTAAATTTCATTCAGTGTCTGATTGTTCACAAATTGCTGAAGCACTAGAAATTAAAATCGATTTTTTTTATTGCATTAGAATCTTTTCACCTGGAAGAACAGTGTAAGTTTTATCAAAATCGGTTGAGTTATTTTTAAGATTTGGACTTATCGCCATCTATGTTTAAAATATTATTATAATATAATCACGAATCTCTGCGTGGAAGCTCTCGTGCTATGGTGTCGGACGTAAAGAATAGCACCATCCCATATCTACTCGTGGGTGTCGTAAGAGGCGACTAAGGGACTTGCCAGAGAATGGGCAGCAGCGTTCTCTGTGTTTTTGTACAACCATACAGCGATCGCGAACCCGCCTGCCAAGCGTGGCGATTATGGCAAAACCCCCCATGTTATGTCAATTTGGTGAAACTTGGGGGAGGGGTATGTCCACTGCAGTAGACGTCTTTCGGCTGAAATGATGATTATGATAATCACGAAGTAGATTAAATTCATATAATAGTTTAAAATAAGCTGTAATTTAGTAAAACATGGTTATTGACACAATATTACTATAACCAAGGCTTTATTTCAGGCATATTAGCACTACATTTCCATTGAAAAATTATAAATGAGTATTTTGTATGGGCTCCACTAGCCATGGATGAAAGAACCTGGAAGATATGAGTGGCTCTTGCCCAGTATTGGAATGAACAAGACTTATAGTAACCATTACTGGCTTCTACTTATCAGGTGAACCCAACAATAACTCAAAACGAGCTGGTGAACTGGTGCCGCGAGCATGGCGTGGTGGTGATGGCTTACAGTCCGTTCGGCGGCATCCTCGGTCGGAAGATCGACGCGCCGCCACCCCGTACCAACGATTCTCTGTTGCAAGACCTGGCTAAGAAACATAAAAAATCAGTACCGCAAATACTACTCAGATATTTGGTAAGTGTTTTCAGTTGTATAATATAGATCAATAATATCCTTGTCTTTAGTTTTAAAGTTTAGAAATATTATTTCAATGTCATTTAACATATAAATAGGCGGCATGGTCTTTATAACTTACGTATGAGTTCCGGAGGTAGAGCTACGGAATGCTATGAGCTACTCAGCAGTGAGGCTAATAGGCTGGATTTATCATAAAAAGCCTTCCAGACCAACTTTTATTCCCTATTAAACCACTTCATGGGATGACTTTTCAAAAAACCACTTTACTTTCGTTGCATGTCTGTGCAAAATTCCATGCTTAAGATTATGCTTATGTTAATGCTATGCGTTGTCTGTCAGTAAATAAAGATTTTCATGAAATAGAAGACCATAGATATCGTCCCTATCCCTACAAATGTATCAAGAAAATAAAATTTAACACAAGCGGACCATTATGTTATAAAATAAACACATACAATAAATATTCTAGCACATAAATCAACCAAACACCAGAATATTCCCAAATAATTTAACCCGCAACACAAATCAAATTGACATTGTAACACATTGACAGGTCTAATTCCCTCGATTCTTCGCTTCTAATCGGCATGCGAAATCCTTTCAGCCCATTTACTTGTACTATCCCTTACCTTTGACGAGGTGACAGCTCTAAATACGTGTCAACATCACTTTCAACTTGTTTAATTTAAACCCTAAAGTTGGGTACACGGGCCCAATTGGCTTTGATTGCGTCTGTAAGTGGAAAATCGTTTATATTTATTCAAGCGATTCGCTTATAAAGTTACTTGAGCTTGTGTGAACACGTACGCTTATAAATTACGACGTAGTGTTATGTTAAAGTATCTATGTTTCTGTAATAAATCATATTATGATAGCTTATTTGAGCGGTTTATCTCGAGTGCCGTGAGTTTCCCGAGGCGGTGTTTTTTCCTTTTTAAGGCAATTTCATTTCTTTTCACAAAGTTAAACTGTTGAACTAAAATAATGAATTTCTACTTATTTAAATAACGCGGACTCAATTCTACTTTGACTGCAGTGTGAGGATTTAAAAGTGTTTTAACTTATCCCGTCACGTTTTCTTAACTGTTTAATACTGTTATAGCTGGATCGGAACATCGTGGCGTTGCCTCGATCGACGAATCGAAACCGTATCAAAAATAACTTTGACATTCAAGACTTCAAGCTATCGCCGGAGGAAGTTGAAAAGATATCAGGATTTAACAAAAACTACAGACTCAGAACACCAGTGAAATGGTACGACCATCCACACTTTCCCTTTGAGAAGAAAAACCTTACACAAGAAGAAATTAAATATATAATTGATCACAGCAAGGAAGATTGAAATTTTTTGTTGTAATAAATTGAAATATTCGTGTAAATAATACCAACGCCAGGCAAAGCCCACGAAGGAACTAAACAAAAACATCTTAAGTAACCTAAAATGTTAAACATGCACGGATTTTTTAATAATTTACATTAATGATAAATGCCGTTTTAACTTTTTATATGTTTCATTATTTATTTATTTTGATCCTCCATGAGAATTGTAGGAACCATTCAACATGAAAATTTATTTAAAGACGTGTGATTAACTGATTGCAAACGTTTCATCTGCTTTAACTTTATATTAAGGCAGAAACGATACTACATAAACTATGCAAAACTTTTAATGAACCTACATAAAATGGTAAAAAAACAGTAAGTAACATTTTATAACATCACCTAAACCACATCAAAAATTATGGACAAAATTATAAACGAATCAAATGATTTTTCGCAATTGCTATGCAAAAAAAAAAAACTTTTATACCAAACCGAAATAATAACGGTTACTGTTTTACAAAGTCCTTTATTTAACATTCATGTAATTTATTACTTTCCCTTTTATCAGGGAAACTTACTTCCGAGCGAAAAGTTGTTCAGTAATAATCTAATTTGACTCATTTCTAATAGCAACTTGGTCAACTTTTTGTGTCCAATTCTTGATCTTTTTATTTGTTAGAAGTAGTCAAATAGTGCTGTGATGAATAAATGAAAACATTTTCAAGAAACATTAACCTATAAATAAATATTTTCTATAGGTTCAATTTATTTTCTGGGACTAAATCCCAAGATTAAGAGAGATCCAAGTTTATTCTCTCCATCAAATGTCATGAATTTTAATTCTGGAATTTCGCTTTGAAAGGCAGACGAACTATCCCTGCAGGACCTATTCCTTGATTAGTTTCACTAAATACACCACTCAAAAGCATCTATCGGAGATTTAGCGATCAAAGAATTTATGAAGTGAAATTAATTCTGCGTCGTCGAATCGGTTTAGCTTCAAACTTGGAATTAACCGGTTGAGCGTTGCGGAGCGGAAAACGTTTCCAATAATTAAATAGCTACCTACCTTATCTCAAAGGAGTTGTGTTAGCCTTTTTAATCTCCTTAGTATTATGTAATTGAATTCTTTTAACCGCGAGTATAAAGGGAATACCGTCGCTTTTATCTGATGCCCGGGCTTTCGGATCACCTAATTGATTTGTGAGCGGCGTTGTTGCTGTTTGAGTTATAATGTAAATCCAATAAACTAATCTGTACCGCGTCAGCAATAGTTTATAGGCCATTACTGTAACCTAATAACTTGATAAATGCTGTTATATCGGTTACGGGCGATATTCAGTTGTTTCGTTTGTTTAACTGCGACACAACTAATCATAAACTATAGAATATCAATTAGAAGTGTTCCTTTTTTATTGTTCTATCTATCTATTTCTAACTATGAATACAACCCATTGGCCATAGTATGCTGATGATATAAGTTGATATTTTTCGATACTCACCTCGCTTGGGAAAAGCATTATTTAGTGAAAGACGAGTCACCTATGACGTGACCTAAGTAGAGTGAATAATGCGTAGCCGAGGGCCATTCGATGATACGACCCCAATTCTTTTACTCGACTACAAACAACATTAGTAAACGACTGTAAGGGAAATTACAACAATAAAAAAAGAAAACTTCAAGTCATTACGAAGAAATGTATTTTTCGTTTCTCATTGTTTTTCTGTGTCAATGGTTTGTTAGTAATTTGAACCATTATAAGCTCTTGGTATTCCCAAAAGTAAGCGCTAAGCGTCTCTACGGGACGTCATTAGAAATCATTACGGTACGAAGACTGGTACCTTTAAGTGCCATTAAATGAAAATGTCCTAAAATTATGGGCACTTAGTGCAAGGAGCCATTCTGTAGAGGCTATTTCCATTCTATATGTACGTTCGTAGATACTCATTCAGTGAAATACGTAACGGTCGAATTTAACGGGAAGTATTTTATTTCAACACATGGCCGCAGATAACATCGTTTGTCTGTACCCGTATTGTTGTTATCCATTACATAATAATCATCAGTTTAGGTAGATATTTCGCGCAGTCCAAACAACTATGTTGGCATTATGGCAGCGTATACCGCATGAATGTGCCTTTATAATGTAATGGCCGTACAATGTTGGCGCAGCTATCAATTCGAAGCTTTATCATTGAATGCATACTGGTTGCTTGTTTTTTGCGAGTGGCTTATTTATGAGAAAAGTTAGGGGAGGTTCGGCCGGTCCTAACATAAATTAGGTGCGGTGACACGGACTAATTGGCGTCATTATGCGCGCGGATGGCCGACGCGAGGCGGGCGGCTGCGCCGGTGAGGCGCACGTCCATCGACACTTATTCCACCAAAGATTTACTTTTTTTCCTCTATCTATCGCAACCGCTCAATTAAACAAAGGTAACTACAAACATTTATCGTGCTTAACTTACAAAGGCACGTGATTAGCTTGGCTTATAATCAACTTCTCGAATAAACCACCATGTAACTTATAAATGCCTGGTAATTAGGTCGTTATTGATTCGGAAAATGCTGTTGACTTCTTTATTCCGATTAATTAGGAGTTTCTTGTGGTGCTAATCGGTATTCTCGGCTGTATAAATGAACGTGAGCAATGGTGAGCCGGACTAATGGTGGGTGGTGAGTACAAATGTGCGAGCTCAACCGCCGGCGCTCGGCTAAGCAGACAAGTGCGCGTTCCACGCACACTAATTTTACACACTAAATCAAATAATGTTGAAAAACTCGCATCAATCAAAGGGGCGACGAAAACAAAATTACTTTCCAAAGTCGTTACGACGTAGACGATGGAGTCCGTTGTTTTAATCACAAAAGAGATAGAGTTACTTTTATTATACTGAGGGGTTGTTTCCCGTTCGCCGTTGTCTCTACGTCAACTGTTCAAAATTCAGGAAGCCTTTTGTTGTTGTGGAGGCTTCTATTCAAGATTCGCAAGACAGTGGATCCCGGTGATGTCAGTTGGAATATTAACAAGGGACGCGACGTTGGCCGGCGCGTCGTGACAATCCTTTAAGCGTCCAAACATAACGGCGTGTAGTGAGCAGGCCCGCGCCGCCCGCCGCGCCGCCTCCGCCGCCGCCCGCTCGGACGGTGTCAATACTGATCTTTTGAATACCGCTACTGATAATGTCTAGGGACACGTCAAGAACTTACTACGTTTACAGCCTCTGTTATCAAGTGTGTTTGCTTGCCTTAAAGTTTAAACAATTCAGTCTTTGTTTAATGTGTCAGATTGTCGAAAGTTAGTTCAATAACACACTGAGGAGTAATTTAGGACTGGGTACCTGTAATGAAATTTTAACATGGGTTTGTTAAGCAAATATTTAGCTGCTCAATCATTTTATATCTCGTTCGGCCCATCCATCTTTGTAAGAGCTTGTTAAACGCCATCTGAATGTGAATAGTACAACAAAGTTTCATTGAACATACTCTCGCAATAAAAGCTGGTAACTTTAAATTTCGAATAAAACTATAAAAAATACGTATCTCTAATGCCGAACCCTGGAACGTACAAGCTTCACCATATTTGTATTCATATCTACTACTGACTAGGTTGTCTAGAGACTCAGTATCTCGACTATCTCATGCAACTTCATGAATTTGTAACATCCATCTTATTTGTTTTCAAAGATACTTGTAAATAAAGTTAGTTCTCTCGAGTCCAAAAGCCAGTATAGAAACATAAATCCATCCTTTTAAGTTGAATCACGTTCTACAAATGTTTGCCGATGGAACACACGACGGGGCCACATAATAGAAAGACAAACGTATCGGAACTTTGACTTTACAATCAATTTTATAACATTCTAACGCTAAAAATATAGAACAAAGACCTAAGTACGTTGGGAACGTTTTATGTAACTACGCGAACTAAATCTCATTAAAATAATGGATGTTAAATTAGGTTAGTGTTTGTTATCAAACAAGTCAAAATAGATGATAGGATTTTGGCGTAATTTAGCTAGTATGGAGGCAATATATTCTGGAAAACGAAGCATACAGGAACATTTCTCTGTGCTATGTCGTCGGTAAAATATACATACATTCGATTCTGACGCCCACCCTGTGCCGAATTAGGACCACTCGAACATGAGTGTGGTACGCCTCATAATGTAGCCGGCTGCTTACAGAATTCCAGATGTATAATAATCATTATAATACTGCCATGATTGTTACGGTTGCTTATGGTAATAATCGCCTCCTTACGTACTGCGCACCTTGCTTCGCTTTGCTCAGTCATGTGGGAGTGACAGAAGACACGCTCCCGTCACGTCTCGGATGAAATACTCCAGGCGTCCAGCGCTCCTGTCAATCTTTGAGGGGCTTGGTTACGTCACATAGCTGCACTAGATTAGGATCATTAAGGAGTAGGTGGTGGGTCCATGGGTGCCAACAACTATGTATGAGAATGTAGGCAGGAAGAATGCTAGCAAACAAATAAACTCTTCACGCATGCGGCATTTAAATTGTTCCTTTACACAGTGTTCATCTTACCATACTTTGGATTGGGCTTTGAGTTTAGAAACAATTATTTTAGTCGCAGAGCGGACTTTTAGGCTGATTTGTTCGTGGTCGGATAAAATCGATGAAAACTCCGTGTATGCTGATTGGATGACATCCCTAGAGCGAAGCAAATCTGACCGGAGACTAACATTTTCACAGGTGTATTTTTGGGTGACCTACAAACATTTATGAAAAAGTTTCGCCATCTTTTGGTACTGAAAATTGTGATTTCTTTTACGCAGAAGCAACAAAATAAGTAAATGTCATGCAGCAGTTACATATACCTACTGAAATGTTAAAAAAGTAATTTAAATTTAATAAAGGCATGGAATTTTGAATTTCTCAAAGGTTTGTTTTTCAATTACTTTTACTAACTTCAATTACTAACTTATATATATATGTATAATTAACTTGTGCGGGACGCTGATAAAAAGAAGATTTTTTAATTAGTCCTCATGATTTTTTATAATCTATTTGCAAGCTAATTTACGAATTGAAGAAGATTACTTATTCACTAAACTACTTAATATTAAGACGCGATCGAAATAGGAATTGTGCTCACAAATGAATTTCTGAATACTCCAGTTTTAGAAAGGTTACAAATTGTGGTGCGAATAGAACCAATATTCCTCTTGCATATAGTGGTCTCAGATCCACAGCGTCTGTTAAGGCAAAACTAGTAGAAGTAGCAGCGTTGAATTTGTTTCAGAAAAAAAAACACTTTCACGTAGTAAAACCGCTGTAACTTGTACTAAAACGAACGCTACTTGGCTATAAACAAGTGAACCTGACAATGTCTAATACGGGCGTAAAGTGCTGAACTTAAGCGTTGACTTGAAAATAAGAAAATCAACTAGAAAGAACACATCGCTTTGGGACCTGGGACGCAGACGGGAATCTTGTTTTGTGTAAATAGAGTCCCGTGGCAGAACAACTCAGGCGAAAGGCGCACGAGCTTCAATCGGTGCGGGACTGTGTTGTCAGCCTCGATTTCCGAAACGAGTTTTTGAATTTGGAAGCGGAAAAGTCGCATACGGGTTACAGTTACACAGATGTAAACCTATCAACTGCCAGGATGTCCGATTGGTTGGAAAACAGGAATAAATACCTTCTTTTTCAAGTTCTGTATCTGGATTACTTTGACTGTATTAAAAATACACAACAATCAGCTACAATCTACAATCAGCTGAAAGGTAAGTTTTGAGTTATTCAAATAACAGATAATGACAAACATAAGTAAGTAAGTTGAAGGGCATATTAAAGCACAGTACTTAATTTCTGTTACCACGACGAGCGACCTTGATTTGCCACTAGGGCAAAGTAGGTAATAGAAAAGAAAAAATAAAAAGAAACATAAGTATAAGCAAAATAAATAAATAACATTTCTAAGCAAACAATACAACTTCAATATTCAGAGTTGACAGCCCCGATGCGACGTTTTGCCGCTGCACGCTGCCGAGCAGTGCGAGAAAGGCGTCTGCCCACGACCCTCCCTGGGGCCGATGCGACGGCACAACGGCTCGTCTGTACATGCACTTGTGACACAAAGATGCCACTGACAACTCCATTTGAATGCTGTTGACAAGCAACGAACATGGGAATGCTGTATCGACGACAGATGTTTATGTAAAATGGGGACGTATTGTTATGCATTACAATTCATTGCATAGGCGATGCCTGTAGGTTTATCCTTTCTAAATTATGTGTGCGAAGTATTAGCTACAAAATAATGCTGAGATAGTGTTTCGTGATGTTTAAATAAACAAACAACTACAAAATTAAATAAACACAAATCCTCAAACTTGAATTGATTCTTTAAATACATCCGTACGTAATAAGTGAGAGTAAGGTATTTTTATTGATTGTAGGAAAAAAAAATAACAACAATATTATCATCGAAGCGATTATTTAGAAAAACCAGTTTATCCAACTCATTTAACCGTTGAGCTAACATTCAAAACGAAATATGGATTATCCGTCCAAAAAACCAGCGACATTCACTAACACTTTGTGATTGTAAACATAACTTTTGCGTCGAACAATTTTTCCAATTTAACTTGCACTGCAATCTATTTATACGTGTGTAAAAATGTATGCAACGGCGAACGCCAAGAAGTATGGCGATAGCAATAGCGTTTTATTGAGGGCCGCTTGCTTCAGTTGCGACAAAGTTCTAAACTCCGGCATTGTATAGGATTCCGTACGGCACATGCATTCTTCACGCTTGACCGACCGGCTCGGATCTTGTCGAAAACTCTGTTTATAAGACTTTTGCATCTCTACAAGCGTTTGTGCCGCATCAGTAAAACTGAGAAACGTTTGTACTGTGTTATGAAGCGTCCGTTTCGTTTTATTTGCACTTAATGTCAATGAAATAGGGTAAGCATGATAATATTTTTTTAATACAGTTGCTCAAAAAGTAGCGTATTGCAGGGACGTATAGCGTTCGGGATGTGAGCTATTACACACTCGAGCTTTTTCTTTACCTTGTCCGAACTCGTGCGTTCTCTTTCCCCACTGTCAAAATAATGTCTATTTAAAAGAAAAAAAAAAACAACCACGGAGTTTTTACTAAAAAAAAAACATAGAAGTTTTTATGATTCATGCAAATATTTCTAAAAAGAAGCTACTAATTTGTTTCAATATTAGATTTAATGACTTGATTCAATGAGTTAGGTTAGGTTTCATTTCATTTTCATTTCATATCAATTAAAAAAATTCTACTGAAGACTTGGCTGTATGGGCATAGTTCCCTTTGCCTACCCAGAATGGGTAAAGAAAACAAAAAAAATACTCTGCTTATATTCTTTTACAGTTGGCGCCATTTTCCAAAAATGTTTTTTATTAAATTGCGTCATTTTTTCGCAACTGTATTAAAAATAGTTGTTCAGTACACGTGCGGAACCGTCATTGCAACTTGTTCCGACTGTCAACCCTCACCTTCGGCTGCGCCTCGGCTCGTGTAGACATTTGTCGGAACTCTTTGCAATGACAGGCTTTCCGAACTCGTAATGAAATATACTATTATTATAATTATAATTTATTGTTGAAAAGGCCAAAATATATTGTAGAACTCAATTATGATTTGGACAGACTCTAAAGTACATTTCCACCAAACTCAACTCTTTGCACCGAACTTCCCGTAATATCTATAAACAACATTAGTATTACTACATATAGTATTAGATTTGTTTTGAATAAATGATATTGCCTGAAGAAGTTTATTTTCACTGAGAAAAATAAGATCAGTAATTAATTACGTACGTAATCGGAATTCATACAATCTATCTATCTTACTCTAGATTGCAGAAATATCCGCCAATATTTTTTTGTGAACCTTTTTTTTCAAAGATATAGTAAATGCTTCTAGTCTTGTCAAAAGTGAAGGCACTGAAAGGTAATTGTAGCTGGTTCCCGCGGTTTTACCCCAGCTGTAATTACCCTCGCGTACAGTACACCATTAATTGCTTCTCACAACGGAAGCACTGATGGAGGTCGTTTATCCGGCCGGTTTGTTCACTTATCTATCCACTGTTTTTGCTCTGTCGTGTTAGACGCAAAATAAAGTGGTCTGAACTAACTAGCTTAAGTTTTTAACTAGCCCCATTTAAATTCGACGTTCGAATTTCATTACGCAATGAGTAAACAGAATTTTGTTTGTGTTGCTGCCGTAAATTTTAACCAACAATTTGTCCAAAACAGTAGTTTTTCTTTTCAGTTCTGACCTCAAAGTAGAACGAATTTATGAAGTTAAAATTTTACTGAAAGTAATTTATTCATCGCTCTTCTCCTTAATTTTGTTACAAAAGTTCAGCTAAGAAGACTATTAGCATTCAAGTAATTGAAAATGCATTGTTAAAACTTTATTAATAGCATTTGAGAAAAGTGTAAACCTGGTGACTCGGCCCCTGCTGCTGATACAAACTTATGAAGATATTTTTTTCTTTTAAAATATAAGAGCCTTAACTTTTTACTTAGGATAGCGTTCAAGATTTTGTTGTAAAGTTTCCGAGTGAAAAGCCCACAAGAATAACGAAGTCGCCCGTTGCAAGCGTTTTTGCAAGCACGACGTTTTTGTCGGTGCAAAATTTCTATCGATTTTGTCGTAGCATCTGCCGTTGTCGGGAACTTTAATTCTTTGACGAGAACATTACCTCAACGATTATATTTTCCCTAAAGAATCTTCGGGTATTAATAACTGCACCACAGCTTCCGTTTAACGGCCGAAGTTGGAAAAAAATGTGGAAAATTTTATATGTTCCCGTCCCATTATAATTGAAGCAAACATTAATTACGCGGAGAGCTGCGGGCGAGGGGGTTTACTCGGTGACTAGCCACGAGCCACGCCCGCACTGGACCTGTCTACACACATACCAAGTATACCAAGTACCTATAGAAACCTTTGCCGATAAAAAGTTGAGCTCAACGTTTGCGAACCATTAAAATGTAAGATTTTTTGCTTATTAAACGTAATATCGCAACAGTACCAACTTTGGTAGTTAGCGAAACGGCTAAGCGACTTTTTGATATTTGAGATTGTGCTGTGTTTAACTTTAGCCTGCATTTAATTGGACACCATGTGCCTTAATGGGAAACATTAAACTTTAATGTGGCTACAGAGTCATGTCGCCTCTGTAGTGGGTGGATTTAGGTTTTAACCTTTGTATAGAATAATTGTACTGCTGCGCTGGCTCAAAACATGGGCATTCATGAAACGTTAGGTTAGCGGAACAAAAATTTTCTTCTTCAATTAGAAAATTTTTGTTCCACTTAACACTTCGCAGGCACTACACGTACTGCTGGTAAAAAGGGCTTGTCCTGGATTCACTCTTCTTTTGGTAAAATTAAGGTTAGGTTTTTCTTCAAAATGGTCTAACATTTTCGACAGAAAATCTATCTGTTAAATTGGATTAGGTACAGAAATTCTGTCTCTACCCAAGTAAAGTTTTAAATAAACCTCAAACTCAAACTAATAGTTCACCAAATAACTTCTAATTACACCAGGCTTACATCATTCTAGCACAATTTAGAGGTGGAGTAATGGCAAAATACAATCAAGTACTCTAAGTTGGAATTCCAGCGAGAGCTTACGTCCACCTCGTTGTTACTCCATGAATATTGAGTAGTTGTCGGTCTAAGCTCGCAATAGTTAATCTTCTTTTCGGCGGTGTAACAGCCGGTTTAATTATAAAAATTATAAGTAAAAAAACCTTTTAAAAAAAAGCTTTTATTTAAATGCTCTAAAAAGTAGAAAAATAAAATTTTCTTTTAATTTTTAACTTTCAACTTTTAACCTCATTATACACAATTTTTATGATCATAAAAGCTTGTCGCGAGGTTTGCGTAAATACCTATAAGAATTTAATTAAACTGAAATTTAAAAAACTTAAACTTAGCAGCTTAAGTTACTCAATTAAATAGGTACTAGTTTAATTATACAAGTAAACCTCGCGACAAGCTTTTATGATCATATAAATTGTGTATAATGAGGTTAAAAGTTGAAAGTTAAAAATTAAAAGAAAATTTTATTTTTCTACTTTTTAGAGCATTTAAATAAAAGCTTTTTTTTAAAAGGTTTTTTTACTTATAATTTTATTTTAACATTTTTAGTTTTGCCGTAATCGTTTCTGAACACATTATTTTCTCAATCTCAACACTTTGTTTCATATCCACGCTATTAACCGTTGAGGAGTTCCATCGTGAGGAGACGATCCTGGCTGAAGGATGCGTGCATGATACAAATCGTGATTATCCATCAAATATGAACACGTATGCAAAGTTTCGTGTCCATGCTATTAGCCGTTGAGAAGTTCCCTCGCCAGAAGAAGATCCTGGCTGCAGGTTTAGTTCATGATACAAATCAAGATTATCCATCAAATATGAACTCGTATGCAAAGTTTCGTGTCCACGCTATTAGACGTTGAGGAGTTCCCTCTTGAGAAGACGATCCTGGCTGCAGGTTGAGTTCATGATACAAATCTTGACTATCCATCTAATATGAACCCGTATGAAAAGTTTCGTGTCCACGCTATAAACCGTTGAGGCGTTCCCTCGTGAGAAGACGATCCTTACTGCAGGTTGATTTCATGATATAAATCGTGATTATGCATCAAATATGAACTCGTATACAACGTTTCGTGTCCACGCTATTAGCCGTTGAAGTGTTCCCTCGCGCGAAGACGTTCTGGCTGCAGGTTGAGTTCATGATACAAGTCAGAATTATCCATCAAATATGAACTCGTATGTAAAGTTTCGTGTCCACACCATTAACTGTTGAGGAGTTCCCTCGTGAGAAGACGATCCTGGCTGCAGGTTGAATTCATGATACAAATCATGACTATCCATCAAATATGAACTAGTATGCAAAGATTCGTGTCCACGCTATTAGCCGTTGAGGAGTTTCCTCGTGAGAAAACGATCCTGGCTGTAGGTTGAGTTCATGATACAAATCTTGACTATCCATCAAATATGAACCCGTATGAAAAGTTTCGTGTCCACACCATTAACTGTTGAGGAGTTCCCTCGTGAGAAGACGATCCTGGCTGCAGGTTGAATTCATGATACAAATCATGACTATCCATCAAATATGAACTAGTATGCAAAGATTCGTGTCCACGCTATTAGCCGTTGAGGAGTTTCCTCGTGAGAAAACGATCCTGGCTGTAGGTTGAGTTCATGATACAAATCTTGACTATCCATCAAATATGAACCCGTATGAAAAGTTTCGTGTCCACGCTATAAACCGTTGAGGCGTTCCCTCGTGAGAAGACGATCCTTACTGCAGGTTGATTTCATGATATAAATCGTGATTATGCATCAAATATGAACTCGTATACAACTTTTCGTGTCCACGCTATTAGCCGTTGAAGTGTTCCCTCGCGCGAAGACGTTCTGGCTGCAGGTTGAGTTCATGATACAAGTCAGAATTATCCATCAAATATGAACTCGTATGTAAAGTTTCGTGTCCACACCATTAACTGTTGAGGAGTTCCCTCGTGAGAAGACGATCCTGGCTGCAGGTTGAATTCATGATACAAATCATGACTATCCATCAAATATGAACCCGTATGAAAGGTTCGTGTCCACGCTATGAACCGTTGAGGAGTTCCCTCGTGAGAAGACGATCCTCACTGCAGGTTGAGTTCATGATACAAATCTTGACTATCCATCAAATATGAACCCGTATGAAAAGTTTCGTGTCCACGCTATTAACCTTTGAGGAGTTCCCCCGTGAGAAGACGATCCTCACTGCAGGATGAGTTCATGATACAAATCGTGACTATCCATCAAATATGAACTCGTAAGCAAAGATTCGTGTCCACGCTATTAGCCGTTGAGGAGTTCCCTCGTGAAAAAACGATCCTGGCTGTAGGTTGAGTTCAGGATACAAATTATGACTATCCATCAAATATGAACCCGTATGCAAAGGTTCGTGTCCACGCTATTAACCTTTGAGGAGTTCCCCCGTGAGAAGACGATCCTCACTGCAGGTTGAGTTCATGATATAAATCGTGATTATGCATCAAATGTGATCACTTATGCAAAGTTTCGTGTCCACGCTATTAGCCGTTGAAGAGTTCCCTCGCGAGCAGACAATCCTGGCTGCAGGTTGAGTTCATGATACAAATCAAGATTATCCATCAAATATGAACTCGTATGTAAAGTTTCGTGTCCACACTATTAACCGTTGAGGAGTTCCCTCGTGAACAGATTATCCTGGCTGTAGGTTGAGTTCATAATACAAATCGTGACTATCCATCAAATATGAACCCGTATGCAAAGATTCGTGTCCACGCTATTAGCCGTTGAGGAGTTCCCTTGTGAGAAGACGATCCTGGCTGCGGGTTGAGTTCATGATACAAATCGTGATTATGCATCAAATGTGAACACGTATGCAAAGTTTCGTGTCCACGCTATTAGCCGTTGAAGAGTTCCCTCGCGAGAAGACAATCCTGGCTGCAGGTTGAGTTCATGATATAAATCAAGATTATCCATCAAATATGAACTCGTATGTAAAGTTTCGTGTCCACACTATTAACCGTTGAGGAGTTCCCTCGTGAAAAGACGATCCTGGCTGCAGGTTGAGTTCATAATACAAATCGTGACTATCCATCAAATATGAACCCGTATGCAAAGATTCGTGTCCACGCTATTAGCCGTTGAGGAGTTCCCCCGTGAGAAGACGATCCTCACTGCAGGTTGAGTTCATGATACAAGTCGTGATTATCCATCAAATATGAACTCGTATGCAAAGTTTCGTGTCCACGCTATAAACCGTTGAGGCGTTCCCTCGTGAGAAGACGATCCTTACTGCAGGTTGATTTCATGATATAAATCGTGATTATGCATCAAATATGAACTCGTATACAACGTTTCGTGTCCACGCTATTAGCCGTTGAAGTGTTCCCTCGCGCGAAGACGTTCTGGCTGCAGGTTGAGTTCATGATACAAGTCAGAATTATCCATCAAATATGAACTCGTATGTAAAGTTTCGTGTCCACACCATTAACTGTTGAGGAGTTCCCTCGTGAGAAGACGATCCTGGCTGCAGGTTGAATTCATGATACAAATCATGACTATCCATCAAATATGAACTAGTATGCAAAGATTCGTGTCCACGCTATTAGCCGTTGAGGAGTTCCCTCGTGAGAAAACGATCCTGGCTGTAGGTTGAGTTCAGGATACAAATCATGACTATCCATCAAATATGAACCCGTATGAAAGGTTCGTGTCCACGCTATGAACCGTTGAGGAGTTCCCTCGTGAGAAGACGATCCTCACTGCAGGTTGCGTTCATGATACAAATCTTGACTATCCATCAAATATGAACCCGTATGAAAAGTTTCGTGTCCACGCTATTAACCTTTGAGGAGTTCCCCCGTGAGAAGACGATCCTCACTGCAGGATGAGTTCATGATACAAATCGTGACTATCCATCAAATATGAACCCGTATGCAAAGGTTTGTGTCCACGCTATTAACCTTTGAGGAGTTCCCCCGTGAGAAGACGATCCTCACTGCAGGTTGAGTTCATGATATAAATCGTGATTATGCATCAAATGTGATCACTTATGCAAAGTTTCGTGTCCACGCTATTAGCCGTTGAAGAGTTCCCTCGCGAGCAGACAATCCTGGCTGCAGGTTGAGTTCATGATAAATCAAGATTATCCATCAAATATGAACTCGTATGTAAAGTTTCGTGTCCACACTATTAACCGTTGAGGAGTTCCCTCGTGAACAGATTATCCTGGCTGTAGGTTGAGTTCATAATACAAATCGTGACTATCCATCAAATATGAACCCGTATGCAAAGATTCGTGTCCACGCTATTAGCCGTTGAGGAGTTCCCTTGTGAGAAGACGATCCTGGCTGCGGGTTGAGTTCATGATACAAATCGTGATTATGCATCTAATGTGAACACGTATGCAAAGTTTCGTGTCCACGCTATTAGCCGTTGAAGAGTTCCCTCGCGAGAAGACAATCCTGGCTGCAGGTTGAGTTCATGATATAAATCAAGATTATCCATCAAATATGAACTCGTATGTAAAGTTTCGTGTCCACACTATTAACCGTTGAGGAGTTCCCTCGTGAAAAGACGATCCTGGCTGCAGGTTGAGTTCATAATACAAATCATGACTATCCATCAAATATGAACCCGTATGCAAAGATTCGTGTCCACGCTATTAGCCGTTGAGGAGTTCCCCCGTGAGAAGACGATCCTCACTGCAGGTTGAGTTCATGATACAAGTCGTGATTATCCATCAAATATGAACTCGTATGCAAAGTTTCGTGTCCACGCTATAAACCGTTGAGGCGTTCCCTCGTGAGAAGACGATCCTTACTGCAGGTTGATTTCATGATATAAATCGTGATTATGCATCAAATATGAACTCGTATACAACGTTTCGTGTCCACGCTATTAGCCGTTGAAGTGTTCCCTCGCGCGAAGACGTTCTGGCTGCAGGTTGAGTTCATGATACAAGTCAGAATTATCCATCAAATATAAACTCGTATGTAAAGTTTCGTGTCCACACCATTAACTGTTGAGGAGTTCCCTCGTGAGAAGACGATCCTGGCTGCAGGTTGAATTCATGATACAAATCATGACTATCCATCAAATATGAACTTGTATGCAAAGATTCGTGTCCACGCTATTAGCCGTTGAGGAGTTCCCTCGTGAGAAAACGATCCTGGCTGTAGGTTGAGTTCAGGATACAAATCATGACTATCCATCAAATATGAACCCGTATGAAAGGTTCGTGTCCACGCTATGAACCGTTGAGGAGTTCCCTCGTGAGAAGACGATCCTCACTGCAGGTTGCGTTCATGATACAAATCTTGACTATCCATCAAATATGAACCCGTATGAAAAGTTTCGTGTCCACGCTATTAACCTTTGAGGAGTTCCCCCGTGAGAAGACGATCCTCACTGCAGGATGAGTTCATGATACAAATCGTGACTATCCATCAAATATGAACTCGTAAGCAAAGATTCGTGTCCACGCTATTAGCCGTTGAGGAGTTCCCTCGTGAAAAAACGATCCTGGCTGTAGGTTGAGTTCAGGATACAAATTATGACTATCCATCAAATATGAACCCGTATGCAAAGGTTCGTGTCCACGCTATTAACCTTTGAGGAGTCCCCCCGTGAGAAGACGATCCTCACTGCAGGTTGAGTTCATGATATAAATCGTGATTATGCATCAAATGTGAACACTTATGCAAAGTTTCGTGTCCACGCTATTAGCCGTTGAAGAGTTCCCTCACGAGCAGACAATCCTGGCTACAGGTTGAGTTCATGATACAAATCAAGATTATCCATCAAATATGAACTCGTATGTAAAGTTTCGTGTCCACACTATTAACCGTTGAGGAGTTCCCTCGTGAACAGATTATCCTGGCTGTAGGTTGAGTTCATAATACAAATCGTGACTATCCATCAAATATGAACCCGTATGCAAAGATTCGTGTCCACGCTATTAGCCGTTGAGGAGTTCCCTTGTGAGAAGACGATCCTGGCTGCGGGTTGAGTTCATGATACAAATCGTGATTATGCATCAAATGTGAACACGTATGCAAAGTTCCGTGTCCACGCTATTAGCCGTTGAAGAGTTCCCTCGCGAGAAGACAATCCTGGCTGCAGGTTGAGTTCATGATATAAATCAAGATTATCCATCAAATATGAACTCGTATGTAAAGTTTCGTGTCCACACTATTAACCGTTGAGGAGTTCCCTCGTGAAAAGACGATCCTGGCTGCAGGTTGAGTTCATAATACAAATCGTGACTATCCATCAAATATGAACCCGTATGCAAAGATTTGTGTCCACGCTATTAGCCGTTGAGGAGTTCCCTCGTGAGAAGACGATCCTGGCTGCGGGTTGAGTTCATGATACAAATCGTGATTATGCATCAAATGTGAACCCGTATGCAAAGTTTCGTGTCCACGCTATTAGCCGTTGAGGAGTTCCCTCGTGAGAAGACGATCCTGGCTGCAGGTTGAGTTCATGATACAAATCGTCACTATCCATCAAATATGAACTCGTATGCAAAGTTTCGTGTCCACGCTATTAACCGTTGAGGAGTTCCCTCGTGAGAAGACGATCCTCACTGTAGGTTGAGTTCATGATACAAATCGTGATTATGCATAAAATATGAACTCGTATGCAAAGTTTCGTGTCCACGCTATTAGCCGTTGAGGAGTTCCCTTGTGAGGAGACGATCCTGGCTGCAGGATTAAGTTATGTCTGTCATGAGCATGTATTGTCTTCAGAACCAAAGGTGTGTGCAAAATTTCAGGTCAATCGGTCATCGGGAAGTGGTGCTAATTTAGCTTCCAAGATTTCACCGTAACAAACATACATACATACATACATACATACATACATTGCAAGTTAAATAAAAGCTTTAAAAAGGCGTATTATCGTAGACATTTTGTGGCGTATCGTGTCTGCGGGCTGTGTTTAGTTTTGTCGTGGTGTTGTGTGAGTTTTTGATGCGATTTTGTTGAACTTCAGTTAACTACCTACTTAATTGAAAATTATGTTTTGGGCGTACCACGTACCCTCAAGATTAATTAAAAGATTTCCCGGGTTTGTTTTATTTTTCAAGACACGAAAACTAAATTGTGAAGGGATTAATAAACATGTGACCTTCTTTTTTCACGAGTTTGCTGAAATGATTAGAATTTAAATTTATTTCAATACATTTCGTCTGTTTCCATCAATTTACATATTACATTAGTTTTAGTACTATAAAGACAGGTATTAACTTTGTACTCTGGTTTCAGCTCAATGATCCTTTACTGCACCCACAGGAGCCATAGGATGTGATGGGATGGTGTGATATTACAACATGCTTTAAGTTAACATGTTTTGAGTTTACATTTTATTCATGTGTCTACCTTGCTAACAATCTTCAAATCCATCCTTTTTTTCCAAGCTTCATTCATTATTAATGTAACTTTTGCATAGTTACTAGGCATAACGTATGCACCTTTTTATACAGGCTGTGTAACTTTCAGTTGTCTATCTAGGTGTGGGCTTCCAGTCTCACCGGATGCAACTGAATACCAGTATTTTACATAGAGCGTCAGCCTGTCTGACCTCCACCACCCGGTTAGTACTGGGTAATACGATACACCTCGGTTGTCAGACTTTCGGGCCACTGACTACCTGTAACGACTGTCAAAGATCTACAAATGACAGCCATCCACGGAGCTACCTAACTAACTGCGGCTGTACCTAAAGACCGACCCGAGCGGCATTTATCAAGAGCTCCTATGTAGGTGCCAAGTAACTGTTAAAAAGAACAACAGTAATACTACAGAGTGCTACTAGCATTTTCATGCCAGCAACAAGAGCTTGTAGCAATAGCAGGACGCTTTGCAAGTCGCCGCCCTGGGACAGTGGTGCTCCGGAACATTGTTGCCTTAACTTATATTCGATTCCGTAATGGAATGGCGCCAGACGCAAACATCCAAGTCTGAGTCTAGATCTATGCATAGGCAATAAAGTTGTAGGTTTACACTGCGGTTCCAATGTTATGTTATAAATGTATGAATGTGTTTTGTGTGAGTTTCGATGGAGAAGTAAAATGTTCAGATTTTATTAGAAATGGTTAAGTATGCAAGTTGTTTAGGCGGCAGACAAGAAAGTGTTAAATTCGATCAATTTATACAAATACAGCCCCGCGACTAACGAAGTCGGCGCAAACCAAGCGTGGGTCTACGCCGTAGACATGGGCTGTACCGTAGACAAGGGTCTACGCCATAGATTTTAGGCTAAAAGCTTCGCAGCCCAGTCCTTTTGGGTACGAAACCTTAAAATCCACGTCGTCGGTGAACCCATGTTATCGTTGTTTGAATCCTGTCCTTTACTGATACTTTATAAGTATGATGATGTGATGATTTGCTATAATTTGTCTTGATCGTAGCGGTATATGCTCAGCCTGTGACCTACCTACTACCTACCGACCCAAGTTGTTCAGGATTCATATGGAAATTTAGTTTAATTATGGTATAATTAAATCATAATTTACAGAATACCTACATAAAACTTGAATCACCTTAAAATCTTGCTCGAGGAAATTGGAAATTAACTACGACTAGTTCACAATGTTGTTTTCGTGAAATTAGATCCTTAGTCTAATATTAATAAGGTTCCTTTTGTCTTTTCATATTCCATCAACTCAGAACAGTAGAAGTTTCCATACCTTTCGACAAAGTTCATTGTTAAATCGCGTGGTTGTGTTTTAAGTAATTGACGTCGGCTGTAATTACTCAGTTGCCACTCATATTCGTGTTTACTACAAAATTACGATGCATGAGAAAACGTAGGTATTTTTACTTTGCAATATTTCGCTCTATTTTTGCTTTGTCAGTTCGTAATGTGCCAAAGTTTTGTAGCTTTCTGAATGGGATGTTCGCTGCCAATTCTCTCGGTACGTCGCTTAATCGATTGAGTGGAAGTGGAACTAAACTGGCTCTGGAAAGTCGGCTACCATTCTTCTGCCGCTGGGTTTAATGCCTGTTGATGGATCGTTTGTGATGATGAGAGTTATGGGAAGCCATCTGCTTTTGTTTACGGTAGTGCCGTCAATCTATATGCTAACTGTTGCATGGTTTCTAAAACTTTACTTAATAGTTATGAAAACCTGATGACGTAGTAAGAAATGTAGCATTTTCGATAGTTTGATATGTTGTACACAGCATACACACACAAAATTGCAATACAAAAGCGTATATACAATGGCGAGCTTAACCCAGAATTGAGTTTCCTTACAGTTAACCTTACTTCGATTGCGCTATTTGCATAAGAGGATGAAACTATGTGCAAAAACAATACATTTACAAACTTTAACATTAATTAACTTAAAAACTAATCTATGATTAGCACACAATTGAAATACGTATGCATAATACATATACATACGTATTATGTTCTGTATGGTGTCGGACGTAAAGAATAGCACCATCCCATGTCTTCCCGTGGGTGTCGTAAGAGGCGACTAAGGGACTTAGCAGAGAATGGGCAGCAGCGTTCTCTGTGCTTTTGTAACAACCGTACTGCGATCGCCAACCCGCCTGCCAAGCGTGGCGATTATGGCAAAACCCCCCCTTCTTGGGGGAGGCCTATGTCCAGCAGCGGACGTCTTTCGGCTGAAATGATGATGATGATGAATACATATACAGTGTGTTTGGATAGCGGTTACCGGGCATATTATATACTCATTTATATCGACAAACACGTTTATTAATACTGCTAGTCAACCCGCTAGTTATCTATTTTGTTTCATCGGCTGATTGAGGCTATGTTCAATGAAATGCTACCTGAAAAGTGATATCTTAGAATCGAACCCATGTTTCTGAATAAATGTTTAATTAAAGCATTTGAGTTAACCTATAAAATGATATAAGAGTTATTGTCATTTGAACATAGCCCTGCCCCAGCGCATAAACTTCGCACTGTCGTAAGTACCCCGTTCTTTGCTCCTCTGAGAACACTATATTCAAAGCGTTCCCAAAGATTCGAAGGAGCTTTAGGATTGTGAAGAACAGAAAAGAAAAAAGATTGAATGTGAGAATCTTGACGCTGCCGCTGTCGCTGCTGTATTTTTAAGTTCTATTGCATTTTAAACTCAGTGTCCGTCACGCGACGCCATTAAAAAAGCAAAATCAAACAACAAAAGCTAAAGGGTGTCAAGAGCGACACATATCGTTTGCCGATACGGCATACGAGTCGGTCCTTAAAACGTAAACGTAACGTCATCATCATCATCATCAGCCTATAATGTTCCCACTGCTGGGACACAGGTCTGCTCTCTATGAGAGGGAGTGGGCTGGAATCCACCAAGCGGGCTCAGTGCGGGTTGGTAGATGTCACATGTCTTCGATTTTTTGGTTCTAGGACATGCCGGTTTCCTCACGATGTTTTCCTTCACCGTTTTTGAGGGCAGCGGTGATGAAATAAAGTACACAAAGTAATGCGCCTGCCTGGGTTCGAACCCACGGCTTACTGCTCGCAAGCCGGGGCTGCCACCACTGGGCCACCGCTGCTCTCCTAACCTCAATAAATGTTTAACAAGAAAAATCTCTAAAATAGCTTCAATTTCCACAAAGTTTGGGCGTTGTTAGACGCTGAATTGAAATTGCAAAAATAGCTTCTGCTTTCATATGACATCAATAGGCATATTGATGTCGTATGAAAGATAAGTTTCAGGAAAGCTTTTATAAAAATCCTGAAAAAAGCCACCACCTTGTTTCACATAAAGTGATTTCCGAGAAGCCTTCGCGTGTATACGTATACAATTTTTTTTAATTATAGCGAATAAACATTTCACTGAAACCATAGCAAAAGTTTCTGTATATACGAGTATTTCCCTTACATCGTGTATTTGGCATTTATTATTTAGTTGTCTTTGTAACAGTTATTTATCAAATGTATTTGTGATACGTAGGGCAGTCAATAACCAACAGATGGCGTCGTTGCCGTGCGTCTAATGAGCAACATTACACACGGTAAATGGCAGCCATACATTATGGTGAGACGTTCATAATAATGTAGCAAAATATCAAATTGTTTTGAGTTAATTGACTCACTCTGCGGCATCTTGGTATCTAAGAACATGACCCTACAAATTTAAAATTCTTCTTAACAAAATTCCTAAATTCTCTGACAGACCATGCAGAACCAAAAATACTAAGTCTGACAGCAAGGCGTTTTGCTCAAGAGTTCCTTTACATATAAATAAATTGACCACTTCGGATCGATTTAAAAACCGGTTATTATTGGGTATGAAAGTTTATTTGTATTATTATAATAATGTAAGCCGTATAATCAGTCTAAATTCTAGAATTAATTACTGAACAGGGACCAGGGCACCATACTCGCAAGCTCATTACACTTATCAGCGGAGTGGTCGACGCAACTAAACTAATCTGGAGCAATTGCCCCAACAGTCAGATTACGCAAAATAATAATCATACGAGTATACTCGTTTGTAGTAGCTACTACATTGCCCACTGAAGGGGAATGTAGTTTTATGTTATCTATAGGAGCAATTTTAAATAGCAGTCTAGGGTAAATTAGTAATAAATATTCCCAGCAAATTAAGATTAAATATTCCCATAAAAAATATTTTCCCATAAAATATTGAGGCAGTAATTGGATAGCATATTATGTCGAACGTGGAAATTGCCCTAAAGGAAATACAAAAAAACTTTAAAATAATATTATGTTCTGATAGTAATTCTGTATGTTATGTTATGATCTGATGACAGAAGTTATCATCAATGTTAAAATGTTATGACAGAAGTCATAAATTCATCAATATCCTCTTATCATCTTATCCTTATCCCAATCGATTTAAGGTCGATGCACCGTGTCTTCTTTTTCCAAAATCAAACTCAAACTCAAAGCGTTTATTTCAATTAGACCATTACAGGCACTTTTGAAAGTCAAAAAACAAAAAAAACGCTAAGCTAAAGCTACAGTCCCAGTCACAAGGCATAATAACTAGTGAAAGTACTGTAGTTGCCCATTCCAAAGCGTAGATCTCTATGGAGAAGAATGGGCAAGAAACTCCATGGACACTCTTTTAAATCAAAATATGTTACAAAATCTTGGTTACATCATTCATGTTAAAAATTACAAATATGTGAGAACGATATAGAAATACGGGCAAGTTAAGAGCGTCCAGAGTAAAAGATAAAATCAGTAATACAAAAACAAAGTAATTAAAATAAACCGTGGTAGCTAAGAGATGACCACCCGCCACCATCAGCATGACATTTAAGTGAGCATGACATTCACTCAACCACCAGCGTATAATCGCGTCAATGAAAGATGTAGGTACTCAGTAAATGGTGGCTTTGCAGTACATAGCACTCACACATGTGCTATGCAATTATATAATACTAGATTGAATCTATACAATGCAAATATATTTTTAAATGTTTTGTTGGTCGTTATTTCGGTAGTTTTTTCCCTTTATAGCCTTAGTCGTTCACTCTTGAGTGTTCGTGGTCATGGAGGGTCGCTACAACTGCGGTCGTTGTCTTCGCGATCCTTTTCCACCGGCCTCTATTGGCCGCATGGCGAACACACAGGGAACTTGGTGACAGATTTGATGGAGTCTGTCCATCGGGTTGGTGATCGACCACGTGGTCTCGTGTCTTCAACTCTACCCTGAATCACCAAACGCTCCATGGAATCTTTCTTGCGGGTAACGGTTTCTAACCACGTCATCAAAATACAAGTAATATTATATCTGACTAGCTTCTAAGACTTCCAACTGTCATTTATCTTTCGCGGTAACTGAAATCTGTCATTAAAAGATTGACTGCAGATCAGAAGGATCAAACTCGAATTGGGATTGTAAATCGAATTTAGTGATTCGATAATGGATGGCTCAGGGATATTGGAATGGTAGCCCCTCGGTAAGGAGCTTAAACTTATAATAATCTTCTCAATCTATGCTATGAAATTTTTGATTTGATTTAATATGCTTTTCTCCTCTTCCGTATTGTTGGTTGGAATAAGGCATTCTCATTTTATTATAGGGAGAAACCAAAGAACCCCTCCAAACTAAACCAAAGAAACCAAAGAAGCCTTCTGCTACGATCGTTACATACACCTTTCGCCTCGTACACGTTCATACATCCGGTCATACACTTGTCTTCTTACTACTTGTCAGTTGCGAGTATTACGTACCTAATCTTGCTGAAGAACCTCACCAATAAGATCAATGTATGCCCTTCTACTTAACTGCATCCCCTCCCGGTGTTGTGAGAAGGCAGATGCCAATGTCTTGCGTTTTGTTAGTCACCTTAAACGTATCCTCTGAATATGACCAAAACTGCATCAAGTCAATATAGGCACAATCGTGAATGGCGTTATGACCTCGAACGAACTACGGCAAGGAAATAAGTCAGAATTAAGAAATTCGTTTAACGTTACTGAGACATTTAAAGTCTCGTTGCAGACGTACAGCATCTGCATGACAGAGACTGAGGTCTCTGGACTTGTAGCAAAAACCAGGTCCACAAGAGACAAATACAACCAATATGCAAAAGAACTTAACTCAAAGAAATGATGAGACCTAAAGCGTTTTACTTGCATTATTCCGAAACTTTTTAATCTGTACATTTTCTTGATACGAAAAGAGCATTTACCTAATTTCTAACGTATTCAATTACAACTGCAACGGAGTAAGCAAATACAGACACCATTACGGCAACGGTTATTTTAATCGTCTAGTTCAATGGTTCGAACGTAGCAGTTAAGTGGGGGCCTTGACACAAGCGATTATAGAGAAAATTAAGGATAATTACTTCCTTATTAAGAAAATTGTTGAAGAAAATAACGTTATTAGCATTCATTTTCAAGGACAGGGACAACTTTTAAACACGTGCCAAGAATTTACTGCTGAGACTATTGTAGCACCGTAAATTCTTGCAGGTAGCAAACTGTAGTTTCTAGTTAGAGGAATACCTATTAATAATTTGAAAAGATAACTAACGAAGCTCTGCATGAGATTTGAAATATTTCAGCACTTACAGAAAACTTTTTGAGTCACCTATTCAAAAAAGTTCCCTACACTTTACAGCAAATCACAATCAAATTACGGCAATTCTGGCAGTACTTACGAAAGTTCCCCAACTCAAACTGTTCCCGCGGACTTCATTGCCTAACCGTTTAAGTTGGCTCATGAATATTGAACGGGCAGGCGCGCCTCCAACGCTCGCACTTTTCCGCTCTCCTACACACCACATTAACACCACACTATTACCACAAAAAGTCGATTTGTAAACTGAAATCAATGGACTTTATTCTCCCTGACCTTCCTTTGTACGGTTAAATATTATTTTTGGCTCGAAACTTGAAATTTTTGATCGTAGACTATTTGAACGGGCCAAGTCGGTATTTGTTCGGTTTGCATGTTCCTATTTTTTACGAGCTTTTATTTAACTTGCAATGTTTGTATGTTGGTTCAGGTCAAATCTTGTAACTGAAACTAAAGTTGAAATTTTGCATACAAGTTTAGTTTAAGACCGATGCTTGATTCAAACGACGACAGTCGACGGGATGCTTGTTGTTATTACATACAAGTTTGTTTTCTTACATAATACTATGTAGGAGATTGTTTTAGAGGCACGAGCTTATTATTATTCAATTCTTGGCTATGGGCTAAAATTGCCTAAAAAGATAATACATATCATGTAAAATAATGGGTTTCCTTACTTTTTGAAGTGAAACTTGAAGTTTCGCGCGTTAAACGTTTAACGCTACCATGGAGGGGATACAATAGAAAGAGACAGAGCGAGAGTGAATGCGTGGCACTCGAACGCATGCGCGTAGGATACCTGTTACAGCCAGCGTGAGTGTGGTTCTATTTGTGCTATAGCCTAAATTATATTTTGTGGATGGGTGATCAAGGTAAAGCGACGGTTGCCCAGGTCAGTATGTGGATGGGTGATCAACGTAAAGCAACGGTAGCCGAGGTCAGTATGTGGATGGGTGATCAAGGATAAGCGACGGTTGCCCAGGTCAGTATGTGAATGGGTGATCAAGGTTAAGCAACGGTAGCCGAGGTCAGTATGTGAATGGGTGATCAAGGTTAAGCAACGGTAGCCGAGGTCAGTATGTGAATGATTGAAAAAGGTTTTGAAAAAGTTCAACTGCATGATAGTAACATAACATATCTTATTTTGACTAGGCGGTACCTTTAGTAATGCAATATTTTATCAGTCAACAGGGTGCATTTAAACAAAAAAGTCTGAATATTAAAACATTATAAGTGATAGTCAATTGAAGAATCTATTGTCAAAACAATTTCACGCACAATTTGATCACATTGAGGTATCAATTACCATTGGATAGAACCTCATTAATTTTATCAGAGATTTTATTCATGCAACAATGTAATGTTGCATGAATAAAATCAATTAAGTACACATATATTTTATTCATTTCCTTTATTAATTTTCCTTCTCATTTTTTATATTTTTACATATTTCTTATAATAAAATAAATTAAAAAAAAAACATTTAAAAATATAAAAAACAGGTTTCCGCCGGTATCGGGAGCAGGGTCCAAGCTACCGGTGGTTAGGGCTGCAGAGACAGGAACCTCCTCACAATGCGGGCCGTATCGAGGAGTACTGCCTTCTGAATCTGGCTCTTGATCCAACTGCCAAGTGAGAGCTTCGACAGATGTTCGTCGAGGCTCTTGGCCATAAGGCCATTGGCCGTTACGACAATCGGCACAATGATAGCCGAGTCCACATTCCACATATCAACAACCTCGTGAGCCAAGTCGAGATATTTTATCTGTTTCTCTTTCTCAGCTTTCACGAGGTTTTCGTCATGCGGGATGGTAACATCGACTATCATTGCGCGGCGCGCTGATCGGTCTATCACCACTATGTCAGGCTTATTGGCAACAATAGTCCTGTCAGTAATGATAGGCCGATCCCAGTACAGCGTTACATGGTCTTTCTCGAGAACTGGGTCGGGCACATACTTGTAGTACGGTACCTCAGATTCCACAAGTTTATATTTCAAGGCAAGTTGCTGGTGAATAATCCTGGCCACTTGGTTGTGCCTGTGCAAGTACTCGCCGTTAGCCAGACTAGAACAACCAGAAATAATATGTCTGATGGACTCACCCGGACGGTGGCATGCCCGACACACGTCCACCGTCCCGTCCTTCATAATATGTTTCCGGTAGTTGTTCGTCAGCATAACTTCGTCCATAATCGCACAGACAAAACCTTCAGTTTCCCCAAAGAGGTCACCGAAACGTAGCCAGGACACGGACGCTAGAAAATCTACATCGGGCCCATGAAGACCCTGGTAAAAGCGCCCGTGAAGAACCTTGCCTTGCCATATTTCCTTGCGGTCATCGGTAGTCAGTATTACAGGTTTGCGCCAGTTCTCTTTAGCCATGGACAGCGGGGTGAGTGCCTTGTCCACTGCGACCACATCTCGGTGCATACCCACTTCTATTTTAAAAAAATATTCTCTGAGGCTGCACACCGCGCGGTTGTGGAGGGTCTTCGCGTTTAAAAAGCCTCGACCCCCGCACTTCCGCGGAATGTACAGTCTCATCACCGATGATCGTGGGTGATGCATCCGGTTTGCGGTCAGCAGTGTACGAACTCTCCTATCCAGTGCGTCCAGTTCGGTCTGAGTCCATTTGAGTATGCCGAAAGAGTACATTAAAACCGGCATGACCCAACCGTTGAAGGCGCGCACCTTGTTCCCGCCTGAAAGAAGGCTATTTAGTACCTTCTTCAGGCGACCAAAGAAGCGCTCCCTCAACGATTGCTTCATGTCAGCTACGTTAATACCTAACGGTTCCGACATACCCAAATACTTATAGTTTTCGGATGAGGAAAGGGATCTTAGGTGTATGGAATCAGAGAGCTGAAGTCCCTCGGATTCCATAATCTCCCCTCGCTTTACATACATGACTGCACATTTGTCCACACCAAATTCCATCCTGATGGCACTACTGAAATTTTCAGTTACTTTCAGTAGCTCCATCAGTTGCAATTTGCTGGGGGCAAAGAGTTTCAGATCATCCATGTAAAGAAGGTGAGATATGACCTGACCACCTCTCCTTAACCGGTAGCCTAGACCTGAATCCTCCAGCAATGTGCTTAGAGGATTCAGGGCTAGACAGAACCAAAGAGGACTCAGACTGTCGCCCTGAAATATTCCCCGTTTAATCCATACAGGCTCATCGTTCCCCTGGATTTGTCGACATTCTGGATATCGAAGGACCGTCCTCCACTGCTTCATACACGACTCAAGGAAGGCGCGTAGAGTTGCATCAATCTTGTACAACTCCAGCACCCTCATGAGCCATGTATGTGGCACAGAGTCGTAGGCCTTCTTGTAATCTATCCAACATGTCGACAGATCCTTGCGAGATCGACGAACCTGTTGGCTAATGGCCATGTCGATGAGGAGTAGCTCCTTAGTACCACGGGACCCGTTCCTACATCCATTTTGAGAGGCCGACATAATGGAATTACTATCGATGTGTCTGGTAATTTTCACTCTCAAAATGGATGTAAGAAGTTTATAAACCGTCGCCAAACACGTGATCGGTCTATAATTCTTGGGTTCCGCAGGACTACCTGACTTATGAAGCAGGTGGGTAACACCCGTTGTAAGAAAGTCTGGTAGCGACCCAGACTCTAAGCATGACTGGAATTGAGATGCCAGGCGAATGTGTGAACTACTCAGCCATTTAAGCCAGAAGTTGTGCAGTCCGTCCGGTCCCGGAGACTTCCAGTTCGGTAACGGACGAACTGCTCTGGCTACATCTAACGGCGTTATTAGAATTTCATCCATTTTTTCTGGGATAGATTCACACATTCGCTCGACATCTCGCATCCAGTCAGCCTCAGTATGACAGACGGGCACCGACCAGATGTTGCGCCAGAATGAACTAGTGGCAGCATCATCTGGACGGCATACGTCTGTCACATTTTGTTCAAGTCGCTCCCAATCTCTGTATACCCACCTCTCATCGCTCCGGAACATGCGATTCTGGGAGTACCGATCAACCCTGCGCTTATACCGCCGAATACGGTTCGCCCATGCATAAACTTTCTGCTTCAGGAAGTCGATGCGCTCTGTGACTCGGGACATGTATTCTTGAGGACTGATTCCAGTCCCCAAGAATGCCCGCCTCACAAAGCGCATCACACGTGGTCGTGTGTTGCCCTCCCTGAAGCAGTATAGTTTGCCGATGAGTACCCTGGCCCCGTCGATACGGCACTCGATCCTGCGTTGCCAAGCTGGTACGGCTGGTTTTGGTCGAGTAGCTACGTCACAATTTGGGAATTTGACGTTAGCTAAACGACAAGCCGCTACAGCCCCACAATACAAGATCGAGTGCGTATCAACGAGGTTCTCGCTATGCTCCAATATATTTTTGAGGTGCGAGTCCAAGGCACACACCAGCGCCCTATTTTTCTTATGCATGGGTAACCGTGGTAATCGTGGTCTAAGTTCGGCAGGAGTGGATCGATACTCGCGAAGCGCATCTTCCAGAGCACTCCTCAATTGGTCGTTGCACTGGCTACTTACCGTGGCAACCCTATCATATTCCTCTACACTAGTAAAATTGGGCCGCGGTGGTATGGCATCATTAGTAAAACTAGTTTGTGTCGTGGTTTGTGAAGAAGTCAAGATGATACGGTTGCTCAGTACCTCTGAGCGCAGCCTATCAAGTGCGGCGTCGTCCAACATGTGATTGCGTTGGATGACCCGCACCTGATCCGACAACCGTTGGGCCGAAACGTTGACAGTCGGTTCAAGTTCCTGAAACATAGACAGCATCCTAACACGGTACGCAGTGAGGTTAGTTCCCCCCTCTGTAGACCCATAGTATGCGCGCATGACGTTTTCATTAATGGAATAAGTCCATCTCATGCGCGGCACACAACCACCAGCAGCGGGGACCCGGCTTGGGGCCGGTTGGCCCCTAAGTCCCAAGCTTCTTGGTGGCCGGCCTCGCCCCGGCCGACGTACAGGTGTTGGCGACGTCGGCGGGGAGAAATACTCGTCACTGGAGCTCGACGCGACTGCCGCTGCCGGTGACACAGGTGATCCGGGGTCCGGCGGCGGCGAGGCGGAGCTCAGCAACGAGTCCGGAGGTGGTTGGCGTGCGCGTTGTGCTGCTGCTCTTGTAATCATGCTTTTAAAAACATCGTAGTTCAAGTTCAGTTCGTAGTGTCCAATCCCAAATTATATATGACATCTGTCAGTTGAAATTTTTCTTATGGTTTTCGTATTTCTGTGATTTATTATATTATTATTTATTTATTTATTTATCGATTTATTTATTTATTATGGAGATTATGGTATATAATTAGGTTTTATAGGTTTTTGTACTTCTGTATGCGAAAAAGTAATACGGTTGGATGATTAAAAACAGATTTTTATAAATTTATTTGCGGAACTATCGATTGACGTTTTCTTTAGCTAGAGTTGCCAGTTTTATTATTATTATTATTATTCATTATTCTGTATGGTGTCGGACGTAAAGAATAGCACCATCCCATATCTTCCCGTGGGTGTCGTAAGAGGCGACTAAGGGATTTGCCAAAGAATGGGCAGCAGCGTTCTCTGTCCTTTTGCAACAACCGTACTGCGATCGCCAACCCGCCTGCCAAGCGTGGCGATTATGGCAAAACCTCCCAAAATGTCAATGTGGCGGCACTTGGGGGAGACTTAGTGATAATTATACAATACGCACATGAATTTGCAAAAACAGAGGTGCGTGTCTTGGGTTCGAATTGAAGACCTACGACTTGGCAGTCCGAGGACACCACTAGGCTATCACTGCACTGCGGCTATGATGGCAATGGTTTATTACGATGACATTTTAAAGAAAATTAGGTGCTTGTTGCATAATAAGGTCTAGAACAAATTAACTGAAGGACATACTTACTTACATATTCCCGGCAAAACTTAGATGGCGAAAACAAGATACCTTTATTTATAATCCTGTTTGCATCCTTCATTCTTGTAAATGCTTTCGGCAAAACAACGTTTCCAGATATTTAAGAAAGTTCAAAATAATTATTTTCTCGGCAAATTATAAGTATTTCACTTTCGGCGTTTCGTCTCCCCAGGGAGTCACAAAAACATTTGTTAAAAGTTCTTGGTTTTTTGAGGATTCACTGAACAATGACCCCGTTTTGCAAGGGTCCGGGTATTGGCTTGAGCCTTTTTGCTTGAATTTCGGCTTTTTAATACGTAATAGGTATTATTAGATAACCGCCCAAAGCAAACTTTTTTTTGTTTGGACAATAGGTCTACTATGAATTGTAGCGTTTAATAATTAAACGCATTTTGATTTATTCCTTATTATGTCTAGGTTAAAGTGGTAATATTTGTTAAGCCTTGTCTAACAATGTTGATCTGATAAAACCCCGAAACCGACACCCATGATGAAATTTGTTTTTTTTTAACTTTCGCCGTTTTGGATTTTCATTTAGACCTCAAGATCGTTATTAGTACTTATAAAAATGATTTTGAGAATTTTCACAACCGCCATCTTGCTTTTTGTCTATTTACTTGTATATATTACATATATTTGTTACCGGCCAAACCCGATTTCAGGCCAAACTATTTTGCCCTAGGCCAAACCAGTTTACTGGTTTATTACTGACCCAAACAAAACATTTACAATGCGCCCAACTTGGATGTGGCATCGCTCGCTACGCTCGCTCGGCTCGCGCGTTTTTGGTCACAGTTCTAACCTAACCTAACCCATTTAGATGGGGTGCCCTATATGATCCTGTTATGATGAGTCCTAGTTTGGCCTAGGACAAACTAGTTTACCCGGAAATCGGTTTTGGCCGGTAACATATACATTATTTACAAACTACAAATGCATCTAAAATAATAATAAAATATGTACAAGTATCAAAATTACAGAGCGTCAAAAAATTCGTCCATATCGCTGTCAGCAGTAAAAGTGCCCAAAACGCTGGCCGCATTGCCACGTTGGATGGCTATCTTGAATCTTTACTTAGGTATCATCACCCTCGACTATATGCATTTACTTACCTCTATATCGTGTCGTGGCTGTTTGAAAAATGCTCAAACCGCATTGTAGCAATATTTTCTTCGTTGCCAGAACGCGTTGTGGTTGATAATCAAAACAGCCACGACACGAATTTGGCTTCAAATTTTGCGCAAATTTGCGCCGTTTGCCAGAAAGCAATTCTTAGAAAAATTACTACAACGCTTTTTGGCAAACGACGCAAATTTGTCTTAGTGGTCGTTTTTAAAATGCCACAACGCGTAGTGCTCGGTTCTCGCTAAATGAGCGTTTACGGTCTTTGAGCCTAATATAAAGTTTGATATAAACTATTATAAATGCGAAAGTTTGGATGGATGAATGTTTGTTACATAATCACGCCAGAACGGGTCTGGATGAAATTTGGCAAAGAGATAGATTCCTTTTTATCCCGCTATTCTGATCGCGTGGGGCAATAACTGAACTCCACGTTGCGAGCATTAACTAGTAAATAATTATTTCGATCAGTGAATATCTAAAAGAATAAGTATCTAACTTAAAATGCAAAAATAGAACCATCTCAATAAACAGTCAATATAAAATAGGTACTATTTAACCCTTTCTATTTATTTTTCAGGGTGATAATTTTTTTGCAGGTTATTTTAGTCTACATTTTTCGCATTGAAGCTTCTCATCTACGTGGGACACTCAGAAAGTTTTGCGAAACTAAAAAAAATTGTTCTATACGTACATATATTTTTATTAAATCTTTTCAAAGTACTTTCCACCAGCCTCTATACAAAGATTCATGCGCCTAAACCAGTTTTCAAAACACTTTTTCCAGTCCGCCGCAGACACCTCGTTTACAGCCTGCTCGAACCCAGCCAGCGCATCTTCCGGCGACGAAAATTGTATCCCTTTGAGCTGATTTTTTATTTTTGGGAATAAAAAGAAGTCACACGGTGCTAGATCAGGGCTGTAAGGAGGGTGACCCAGGAGTTTGACTGGCGTGCTGTCCAGGAAGTCCCTCGTTTTGAGTGCGGTGTGCGCAGGTGCATTGTCGTGGTGGAGCAGTAGCCCGCGGAGCCCTGTGTTTGGTCGCTTGTTGCTTATAACAGAGAAAACTTCTGGCAAACATTTGGAAGTATACCATTCGGCATTAATGCTTCTTTGATCCCGTAAGGGAATTGATACCAAGTGGCCAGTCAAATTAAAAAAGCTAGCGATCAAAATCTTACCCCCGCTTCTAGATCGCTTCACTTTGGTAGGCGTTGGCTCATTTTGAAACACCCAAACAGTCGACTGGCGCTTGGTTTCTGGGTCGTATTGATAAATCCAGGACTCATCACCTGTAACGATGTCGTAAACACGCCGAGACGAGCCTGCTTCAAATTTGTTAAGCATATCACGGCACCATTCCACCCGGGCCTGCTTCTGAGCATCGGTGAGGTTGTGCGGCACCCAGCGTGATACTATCCTCCTCACGCGAAGATGGCTGTGTAGAATCTCGTGAACGCTTCCCGATCCAATCTTCAATATGTGTTGAATCTCCTGATATGTAATTCGCCTATTGTCTTGGATTAAATTTTTCACTGCTAGCACGTTTTCTTCGGTAACAGCCGTCAAAGGGCGACCGCTTCTTTCGTCATCCCCCAAAGTTGGTCGACCGCGCTTGAATTCGTTATACCAACGATACACGGTTGCCTTGGAAGGGCCTTCATCCATGAATGCCATTTGAAGTCTATCGTACGATTCATCCGGTTTCAGGCGACACTTGAAATCGTATAAAATCATAGCTCTAAAATGTTCCCGGCGCAGATCCATATTTCAGTGAGACACAATACTTTGAATTAACTCGCAAAAAATGTGGAGGGAAATTTTGAAATTGGAACTTACTTATTTTTACTTATAAATAATCATATTTTCGAAAAACATAATAACTGGCCAGTCTCCCATATATAAAAACTTTTTTTCGCAATACTTTCTGAGGGGCCTGGTAAATATCTGAATAATTTTAAAACGAAAAGCTTAAAAATTTGCGAGAAAAAATGTCTACTTAAGGTCAATTCTTCTTTGGTGAATTAACTTGAAGGAAACACGCTTACAATTTGTATTCGACAGTAAGCACAATTCGCAATCAGCAAAGCCTGTTTCTGTACTCCGAATACGTTTGTTTGTCGAACCATTAAGCGTATTGTTGTAAAATATTCGATATTTTCTTCGCCATGTGTAACAACTCTGTTATTCTGTCGAGACGTTTTAAATTGTATGCCAGTAAAGATGAATATCTGCGTAACAGGAATTCGTGGGTGATTCACAAAAATGTTGGTATATTTTTTTTCGGGTGGTACAATGCGAAATCACTTCCTTGTTTGCTTGATGAAGTTAGGAAAACGTGAAGCTTTTTTTGTGTAAATATTAAGGAATGTAAATTGAGTCACGTTGCCACGTTTTTTCGACGGCCACAGATCCACGAGGGAGGGAAGTAATAAGTATGCAAGTCTATGTGTTATTGTTTATAAACGTTTTCCTCAAAAGGCATTTGAGTATTTTGGTTTTTTTTTTAACGCGTACAAGTACCATTGGCTACACAAATATTCGGGTTTGCAACGAGTTCATAGGAAATTGATGAAAACAAGTAGTAGAAGGTTGTGGGGTAGCTAACCGGCATGCAAGGAAGTAGAGGTGCTATGCCGACCCCTTAGCTACTGGGTTCAAAAATTTGAAGGATGATAATGATGATGCTGGGAATGTGTTTGGGAAAAATTGCCCAGGTTGCAGAGTCTCTTAGATGAGATGATAAAGACAAGTGTCCATAAATTAAACTATATCTACATCAAACACCATCATCATCTGCCTAGCCTTTTCCCTATTATGCTGGGGTCGGCTTCCAGTCTAACCAGATGTAGCTGAGAACTACATGTACATCAATATTCAAAAAAATCTAAAAACTTTTCACAAAACTCTTCCAATTTTAAAACCTGCATCGTTACCCACTACAGGGTGCTACTACAGGCTACGACACTAGATCGATAGCTTATTTTCTCGTTCGCAGTACTACGACAATAAAGGTCTGTAAAGGTAAATGTGTTAGTAACATTGATTGATGTTCAGCCGTTCATCTACCATCCCGCGGTTGTTATAGACACAACCGCTTTTAACGTGCGAATGTAATTAGCTAACACCTTCACTCAATGATGGATAGTTCGAGTACAGCCATTATTTATTAAAGTTACGTGTTGACTTGTGTATTAATATACACCTGTCGATACCTATTCGTCATACATTTATGTATGGATTCTGTATATGTAAAGGGAAAGTTGGTTTTATCTGCGATTCATGCGAAAGCGGGTTATGTGATTGATATTAATGCGGAGGTGTCGGATAGGTTTCTGTATTCACCAAAAGTTTTATATTGGAGATATTTTCTTTTTTCTCTGTGAGGTATTAAAAACATGAGACTATCGTTAGTTACGCTAGCCTCATGTTTATTTTATGCAAAGACTTAAATGTAAAAAACAATCCTGGTTATTTAAAATATTGAAAACACAGAGCTTTCACTAAATATCTCTTAGCCAGTGTTTGCGTTCTGAAGACAAACACCAAGGGGGTTTAATTAAGTACAAAAAAACCGGCCAAGTGCGAGTCTTACTCACACACAGGGTTCCATAGCCCCAAACAATATTTTGAACTGTCATTCATTAGTTAGTAGTATTAGTTAGTAAACTTCAAGTCAACCGCAAAACTAAATTGGTTTTTCATAGTATGTTAATCAAAAACAAAGTTACTGCTGCAGTTTGATGAAAAAGTCCCATATCTCAAAAACTAACCATTATGTCTTATTAAAACCAATTTTCGTTAATAGTTTTTTTTACGTTCTACAATTCTGAATATTTTCAGAATTTTCCTCCTCTTACTTTAGAAATTAGAGGGGGGGGGACACACATTTTACCACTTTGGAAGTGGCTCTTGCGCAAACTATTCAGTTTAGAAAAAAATGACATTAGAAACCTAAATATCATTTTTGAAGACCTATCCATAGATACCCCACACGTATGGGTATGATGAAAAAAACAATTTTGGTTTTCAGTTCTATGTATGGGGAACCCCAAAATTTATGGTTTTTTTTCTATTTTTGTGTGAAAATCTTAATGCGGTTCAAAGAATACATCTACTGACCAAGTTTCAACAGTATAGTTCTTATAGTTTCGGAAAAAAGTGGCTGTGACATACAGACGGACGGACAGACAGACAGACAGACATGACGAATCTATAAGGGTTCCGTTTTTTGCCATTCGGCTACGGAACCCTAAAAACGCGTATCTCAGCCCAAGGAGTTCGGAGTATTTTAAAGGTTTTCTTCTAACGAAACAAAAAATAACACGAGAAACTCAAAGAACTCGTAGAAATGTACTGAAATATTTTGCACCAAAGATTCATGATTTTACCTCGTAGTTACTAAAACAAAAATACACAGTTAACATACATACCTGATGTTATTTGAAGCACGTCCGTGAACGACGGGTAGTCCAACTGTCGTTACCTAAACAAGACCCCAATATTAAGCCTGAGGATAACACAGGTAAAACAGAGTACTCTAAAAGTCAGACAAGCGAATAAAACAGTGAGAAGTACGGCACTCACCTTGTTACCTACGTTGTTATTGGGTCTTGCTCCTTTTTGCCCGGCAAGGTGTGAGCTGATGCAGAGTTGGGGCTAAATGTACCGACTACCAACTACCGACCTACACTAACGTTGGTTTTAAATGGGTTGTGAAGTGTTAAAGTTCCAGTTTAAGTCGAGGTAAAAGGATTCTTGATTGTTTTTTTGGGCTGCGCTTTAGACAACATACTTTCCTATTATACCGCAGACCGGCTTGGCTTATAATAGCCGCCGCACAGGTCAATCTTCAAGGATATGCTACGCTTGGCGAAGTCGGTTCATGCATGAGTGACCATGCATTACGTACCGTGAGCCCTCCTTGCCTCAGAAAGCACGTTAAGCCGTTGGTTCCGGCTGGAATTTGACAATTGTTAGGGGAGACAGAAGCACACAAATCTGACAAACAGTCTGACCAAGGCAAGCATTCGGTTGTAATGGAAGCCGACGATGACCTACTTACTATACCTACCAATATCAAAATATCTAAAAATCTATTCGAGAATTCCAAAAAAATAACTGTTGCAGTTCAATGTTTTTTCGCTCCAAGCGATTTAATAAAAAATACAATCTGCAAAAATAAAATTTTGCATTCGATTCCAACTAAATTCGTTTAGTTCTAATTGTTTTTCAAAGGATTCACTTCTATTTCCAATCGAAAGCCGGGAATGAATAACTGTGATCAATTTGTACTAACATGATAGCCTCGGTTCCATTCCCAGCTTGTGTAAAATGTTATTAGGTTTCTCCATCAGGAATTTCTCAGTCACAACCCGGAGTCTGTATTTGTGCCCAGTTGATGGCAATGAGCTCACCCTTATACATGGGATTAAGACATACGTGGCGAAATATAGGCGTACTCGCTGCCTAACGCCTCGTGGACTACAAGCGTAACGTTATGTTATAAAATAGGAAGAAATAGAGCGTTAATTTTCAGATGAATAGTTTCAACCGACTAGCATTAGGTCTTAATCCTATCCCACATTTGGCGGTCGTAAATGGCTTCTAAGGGATTACGTCCAGTGGAGGAGCTGGTTCTGCTGCGTTCTGCGGCGCCGATCAGCAATCCGTGCGCTAAGTGAAGCTGTCAAGCCAATTCTCCTTTGGATGTCCAATGACTTTCATAGGTGTTCAACTATACAGGATATTATGTATTTATATGAGATTATCAGTATATAGTGCGTACGACAGTCGTGTTTCAGGCGCAATTAACAAATGCCAGAGTGATCAGGCTACTCGAATCCCGGCAGGTCTCATCGACTTAAGACGACATCAAAACGTTCACCGACATCTCAACTTTTATCTCTTGCCAAAGGACATGTCGTACCGTCTTTGAACACAATGCTTTTTGCGCTGAAATGTTAACTTATTTGTACCTCATTCTTATAATTGCATATTGCGCTCAAAGAAGTTTGATTTCCCTTTGGCTGTGAATAATTTCAGTCGGGTATACAATGCTTTGTTGTTCGCTGGTTCAATAAACTAAACTCAATGTATTTTGGGTAGTGGAATCTCAATTCTGCATTCAAGTGCACTACATCACACGGTCCTAGACTACTGGAGCGAGCTTTGATATAGATTTCAGGCTACATAATGAATACTGGCCTGAAATAGAGAAATCTATAAGGGATTCTAATATGCAATATGCTTGGCAGGTAGTCTTTTTGTTTATTTACAGCCAAGGAATTGGAAACACGTGATTATACTCATGATAACAAACAACTTTCCCAAAGAAATTTTTTTATACTCATTCAGTTTTATCACAATACAACAAAAGCTATATGAAATTCGCGCGCGCGCGCCTGTGACCTATTAGTTTGCGATAAAAAAATATGATTCTTTGGGAAAGTTGTTTATTATCATGAGTATAATCACGTGTTTAAGTATCGCTCACTAATTACCAGTCACCCTATATAGGTATTATGTTCCCAGATACTGGTCAAAAGGTGAGCGAAGCCAAGTGCAAGTACCAACATACATATTGTTATAGTGTAGTATACTGGCTCGTAATAGGTGACTCTGCATAGTTTATCTTAGTCCTTCTTAAGCCTCTTATAGCCACAATGTAGTAAGTAGGTTATATACTGCGAGCAGCTGTGCTGATAGCAAGCTTGTATGGGTGTACTGAGAGATTTGACACGCTCTCTCATTCATTTTAATGTATAAACTTGTATTATCTCAGTTTCTAAAACCGTTATTTTTGCTGCAACTGGCGCTAACGAGCTTTTGAAGTGGTGCAGACATTAGGAAAATGTTTTTGCTCTTTATTTTTTACTCTTTGCATTTAGCGTAGGTGTTTTTTGTTTCGATCATGTTTTCACAACTCTGACGGTGGCTTCAACCCGCAATGATAGATGTGAATATTATTATTATTGCAATAGTTTGAGGAATTAGTTTGCTAAACATTTGTTTGTTTGTTTTATCTCAATAGTATTTAAACTGTCAATTTTATTTTTGCATTAAACATTCATAATAGAAAAGTTCATACCGTTTGCCGTGATTTTCATTGATAGAAAATGGATTTTTGTTGTCTAGTTAATTAATGCGCCCGTCAGCCAGACGGTTAAAAACCTTTCGTAAAATGAACCTGAATATTGCTATCGAACAGTTTTTTTTTTAATTTAAATATTTTGTACACCGTTTTCCAATTATCTAGGTGCTATTGTCACGCAAAACATGATTTAGCGCTAAACATCAATCACGTGCGTGTTTGTGTGGAAACACCCAAAGAGGAGGAAAAAAAGATCCTTGCATCCAAACAAACAACATGCCCAATCCAGAGTTATTGTGTGTAGTAAAACCGCGGTAAGCAGTGGTCATACCGGTGTGCGGTAATTACGGCAGGCTGCAATCATCCGCCTATCTGCCCGGGGCCTTACGCCCACTGGCCTCCCCACATCGGCTAGAAATTCACACGTGAACGATTCAAGTTAAACGGTGAAAACACCAAACAAAAGTTTTGCTTTTCGCCATTTGAAAAGCTTTTCATGTTAATTTGCATGGGGAGTGGGAATTGGAATTAAATGTTGTTCTGTGAGTTGAAATGTTTCAAATAAACTTTAGGGGTCTGTTATTTTTAGTTTGTTGGTGATTTTGCGAAAATGAATTGAACATGGTTGTTGGGAATATGAACATTTATAAACTATCTTATTATTTGATGTCGAATCGTACGATCGCGAACGTGGTACGTTTGTGAAAGTATATTGATATTTCTTTGGCAGCTTTGAGCTTCCGTTCTTTGTATTCATATTGTACGTATCTAAGAATGACAAGTCTCGGAAGTTATGTTCATAATTTTACATTGAATTTTTTTCAGAATTTCGCCCATTATAAGATACAAACAAATAATAAGACAAATGTAGTAACATAACTCTCGGTATTTTCATTTCTCTACATTGTTAATTTACATATGTATTTTAGATATACAAATTAACACAACTTTCTCGGAACTGTTTCTTTGCATACCGTGGCCTCCTTATTCAATTACCGTATACACATGTTTGTTGAATATACATAAATGTATATAGATATGTAAAGTTTCCCCCAACAAAGCTATACATAACCAAGACATTTACATTTATTAATCACCTCAACAATTTGTTCTCTCCAATTTTCCTGAACGTAGAACTAAAGCGTCGTAAGTTAATCCCATTAGTGTACCTGATAGGCTCTTATAACAGTTACATTGTTTTCAATTATTATTCGAGCTTATGTACAGTGAATTAATTGAATTAGTGTACAAGGTGACAAGGAGAGACAGTGCCGACACGGAATGTGTTTAAACGTTATTGTCCCACTAACAGGTTTCGCAAATTAATCGGATTTAGCACAATGTATCATGCCCTTCCGGCAGCCGGAAGCCTCCTGAGCTACTGCATGCGCTCTTGCCACTACTTCCACGAAGATACAACTATGCATGTAGTAACCATACCAACGAATTAATTATTGATGTGCCTCCGGAAAACATACAGCATTGTTTATGAAGAAGCAGTGTATACTTAGCCTTTTTTGTGCGGTCAATCAAGTAAGTATCACCGGTGTTGTATTTAATCTGTACCAGCTAGGACATGTGCTGTCACTTTTCGAATTTCATAGCGTTGTGTACTTTCGCCGCGTTCGGTCGAAATCCACAAATGTTCTGTAAATCCCATAACCTTTTACAAAAATAATGAATCCCGCGCCGAGTAACGAACCCGAAGAGGCCACCGCCGGGGCCAATCGGTAGATCGCTTCGAACTCGACGACTTCCGAGAGGGACCAAGAAAAGGAGGACTCTTCGTGCGCTAGCAGTTCATCGAACAGCGATGCCGTACGATAGGAACCACCTCACAAGAAAGCGGGAATCATAGGTAACGGTCGATCCTCGGATCGACGCGTTATACAACCAGGTCAGTTTTCTTACAAATTTTTTAGTGCACCAACACTGCGTGCCAAATACGAACGAGTGACTTTATAGAACAAGCCGATGTTTTCAACAATGATTTTGTGACCAACCCTTCAACAGAAATGCACAGGTCGTTGGATTTGGGATTCTGTAAAACTAGCTTTGATGAGAAAAAGATTCTTAAATCAGCTAATGAAAAACGTTTACGTCAGTTAATAAGTTTGCAACATTTTTACACCCCCACGTGGTACCATATCCGTTGTAAGAAGGCATTGGCAGAAATGCTTGCGTTTCCGGACTTTTGTAATTTAAAAATTAAAGACGAACTGTGTTGTTTGAGCAAAGATTTCTTGGCCTGAACGGGGGAAATCATAGCTGCAAGTACTAACTTCCTACTACAGCAAAGGGAACTTTAACAATCTGGTAAATAATCTGGTAATGTATTGAAACTAGACGTAAAAGAATAATTTCGGAGATTCCGAATAAAAGTGTTCAAGCTGCGCTTATGTAAGTAATATACCTTCTAGTGAAGAATTTTTATTTGACAAGACAATACTTATGTCTCTTATCCAGTCCCTCGGAGGACCTCATTTCTGGTTATCGCCACTACAGGCCCACATATTCAAGGAACCAACACCGTGCACCTCTAAATACAGACCTCAGGCACAAAATTATATAGTCATATTTTCGTTATACCTATAAAAAAGACAAACATTCAATGGGAAAAGTGACGGTTAAAACATACTAAAAAAAAAAAAAAAAAACTTTTTCAGGGAAGGTTATTTAACTCTGTTCAAAAACCATTGGCAAGCACTAGATGCAAACAAATTCATACTGTCAGCAGTCTCGGGGTTTCGCATACCCCTTTACAAAAAACCTTCGCTCTTAATGCCAACAAGAACCTCCTCTCCTGCAATGTCTTAGATCTATCGGAACAAGATGTTTTGCGACTAGTCTCCAAGAAAACACCCAGTTTTATTTCCAAGCTTTTTCTGCGGAAGAAAAGCGACGGATCGATGGGCCCGACTTTCGATCTTCGAGAATTGTACGAGTTTGTCAAAACGAAACGTTTTCGTCTTATTTCCCACGCCTCAATCCCAGATTTTCTCCAACCTGGAGATTGGATGATAAAAAAGATATATCTCAAGCTTACTTTCACCTACGGGCAGCAAAATCTCACAGGCCTTTCTTAAGAATCTGTAACAAAGACATGTTAAACGAGATGACATGTCCGTTCGGGCTGGTATCAGCGCCTCACCTATTTTCCTCCGTAACTTGCTGGGTCGCGGAGACCTGGCGAGCGAAGGGATGTCGAGTGCTAGTCTACATAGACGACTTCCTTTTGGTCAACCAAGACCAATCCAAGTAATGTCTTCAGGCTGCGGAAGCCGTGAGACACTTGGAACACCTAGGCTGGCAGGTCAACTAAGACCAATCCAAGTTATGTCTTCAGGCTGCGGAAGCCGTGAGACACTTGGAACACCTAGGCTGGCAGGTCAACTAAGACCAATCCAAGTTATGTCTTCAGGCTGCGAAAGCCATGAGACACTTGGAACACCTGCGCTGGCTGGTCAAACAAGACCAACCTAAGTTATGTCTTCAGGCTGCGGAAGCCGTGAGACACCTGGAACACCTATGCTGGCTGGTCAACCAAGACCAACCTAAGTTATGTCTTCAGGCTGCGGAAGCCGTGAGACACTTGGAACACCGGGGCTGGCAATCAACTATCTGTTTTTGATACCAACTCAAGATTTGAAATATCTGGGCATACGTTGGCAAACAGCTGTAAATACGATGTCCTTACCAATAAAAAGGAGAAAAAGCATAAACCATACATTAGATCGGTTATTGCAAAAAGTCGCATCAATCTCCGGGAGCTGCGGAGTGGAGTGGAGTCTGCTGGGTCAGTTAAACTTAGCCAACTTTGTCATGCCCCAAGGAAGACTACACTGTCGAAAAATACAAATCTTCTTACGACACTTGAACATAACACGACCCCGTCAAAAACAGCTGTTGCCTCAAGCTGTGTATCAAGAGATAATGTGGTGGCGCGGAGCTATAACTCACATATTGAGCAAACACAAAAAGCCTGGCACCCTTTTCCTTGCGACGGACGCTTCGGATTGGGGTTGGAGTGCCCGCATGGATGGAAATCTAATGTCAGGTGCATGGGCAACTCACCAAAAAAGATGGCACTGCAACAAAAAGAAGCTATACGCAGTACTAGTGGCAATCAAAATGAATGCGAAGACGTTGCAGAACTCACACGTGCTGGTCCAATCAGACAATCACACCTTGATTGCATATATTCGAAAGGAGGGAGGTACCAGATCGTTGGGGTTACTAGCTCTAAGCTTCAAACTTTCACATCTTACAGAAAAGTTCAACATAACCCTATCAGCCTATTATCTACCGGGGAGATATTATATAATAGCGGACAGGCTTATATATAGACGAGCAAAACAACCCGCGGAATGGCATCTTCTGTCTCGAGCAACAGCGGAAGTCTTTCGGAAGTGGGGGTGTCCAGAAATCGACTTGTTTGCGACACGTGAAACTGCGGTAGTAAAAGATCAGAGATCGATCAGCAAGCTATATAGATAACTTCAGCAGACCATGAAACCATGAACTAGCGTGTGTGTTTACCCCTCCCAGCTTGCTGCCCAGAGTTCTGGCACAAGTGAACAATTCAACGGGCCTTTAATTAGTAGTAACTTCAGAATGACCTCGAGCCTTCTGGCTTCAAGATTTAAAATTCAGAACTCTGGATCACCCACACGAACTTCTGAACTTGTCGGACAACATGATAGATGTTATAACATCACAGCCTCCCCCACAGGTACAGACATTGATCCTGAAATTCTGTAAAATTGGGGGGGGGGGGTGCCCAAATAAAAGATTGATCCACACAGGAAAAATATCTACTTAAGAAGAGTTGGTGATGCTCAACTTTGTCAACCTATTTACCGACACTTAGGCGGTGGTTGAAATGATGCTCCAACTCTCAAGTTAACCTAAAATGTCCAAAACCTACGTGGGACACTCAGAAAGTTTTGCGAAACTAAAAAAAATTGTTCTATACGTACATATATTTTTATTAAATCTTTTCAAAGTACTTTCCACCAGCCTCTATACAAAGATTCATGCGCCTAAACCAGTTTTCAAAACACTTTTTCCAGTCCGCCGCAGACACCTCGTTTACAGCCTGCTCGAACCCAGCCAGCGCATCTTCCGGCGACGAAAATTGTATCCCTTTGAGCTGATTTTTTATTTTTGGGAATAAAAAGAAGTCACACGGTGCTAGATCAGGGCTGTAAGGAGGGTGACCCAGGAGTTTGACTGGCGTGCTGTCCAGGAAGTCCCTCGTTTTGAGTGCGGTGTGCGCAGGTGCATTGTCGTGGTGGAGCAGTAGCCCGCGGAGCCCTGTGTTTGGTCGCTTGTTGCTTATAACAGAGAAAACTTCTGGCAAACATTTGGAAGTATACCATTCGGCATTAATGCTTCTTTGATCCCGTAAGGGAATTGATACCAAGTGGCCAGTCAAATTAAAAAAGCTAGCGATCAAAATCTTACCCCCGCTTCTAGATCGCTTCACTTTGGTAGGCGTTGGCTCATTTTGAAACACCCAAACAGTCGACTGGCGCTTGGTTTCTGGGTCGTATTGATAAATCCAGGACTCATCACCTGTAACGATGTCGTAAACACGCCGAGACGAGCCTGCTTCAAATTTGTTAAGCATATCACGGCACCATTCCACCCGGGCCTGCTTCTGAGCATCGGTGAGGTTGTGCGGCACCCAGCGTGATACTATCCTCCTCACGCGAAGATGGCTGTGTAGAATCTCGTGAACGCTTCCCGATCCAATCTTCAATATGTGTTGAATCTCCTGATATGTAATTCGCCTATTGTCTTGGATTAAATTTTTCACTGCTAGCACGTTTTCTTCGGTAACAGCCGTCAAAGGGCGACCGCTTCCTTCGTCATCCCCCAAAGTTGGTCGACCGCGCTTGAATTCGTTATACCAACGATACACGGTTGCCTTGGAAGGGCCTTCATCCATGAATGCCATTTGAAGTCTATCGTACGATTCATCCGGTTTCAGGCGACACTTGAAATCGTATAAAATCATAGCTCTAAAATGTTCCCGGCGCAGATCCATATTTCAGTGAGACACAATACTTTGAATTAACTCGCAAAAAAAGTGGAGGGAAATTTTAAAATTGGAACTTACTTATTTTTACTTATAAATAATCATATTTTCGAAAAACATAATAACTGGCCAGTCTCCCATATATAAAAACTTTTTTTCGCAATACTTTCTGAGGGGCCTGGTACTGTAATCGTTAAAAATTTTATGTTTCTCTTTCTAAAAGAAAATTTGTCCTATAGTACTATCCTTGTGCACAAATCGGCAGTCTTAACTTTTTGCGGCCCCCATTTGGAACAACAAACTTTTTCAATTTTTATTAAAAACAAACCATAAAGGCTATAGGAGTAGCTAAACCAAAAGAAATAAGGCCTTCGTTCACGTGGGATCCACGTATCGTGCTAAATTGGCTTTCATCAAATGCACCTTAAGATACATTGTTCGATTAAACACGTCGAAAAGCCAGTTTTATTGCTGGCATCAGGCCGTAGGGTTCCTGACCTAACCTAGCTGAAAATTACAAGTGACAGTTTCTTGGATGACGGTAACAATATCTATTTAATACCTGCATTTGGGTCTGTTTTCTGGCCGATATACACATTATTATCGTCAGTCCGCATGGAAACTATCAAAGAATAGTGATGAAAACATATGTCCTGTCAGTTTAGTTAGGCTTCTAGTAGAAAAAACTGAAACAAAGAGATCTGTAGTTACCAATATACATAATCTTTTTTTTTATCACTATGTCTAATAACATGAAAGCCGCTTCACGCATTGTAATTGGGAACTGGGTACGCACAGTTCTCAGAGACAGTGACATTTATGCATCTCCGGGAAGTTGTGCGTCAGCAGTAGCTTCCTTAAATTGGTCGGATAATCAACCAATTGATGATATATTATCACGGGGTAATTAGAAATCATCTAATACCTTTTATCATTACTGTCGCGAAATAGAACTCTCTAAAGACTATCGTAATTCTTCTTTCAACTTCTACTTAAATAATAAGAATTTGTTTTATCCGTAGAACATTTAAATCGTCATTACTGCTACCTTTATCTGTAATGATCAGATTTTGTTTTGGTTTTTTAAAGTTTTTAATATTATATACAATATTACTGTTACTACTTCAATCTCAGAATAAACCTTTGATATTATCATCATAGCGTTGTGTTTTACCTATAATATTTCACCAGCAGATAACAAACACGTCTTCATAAACAATGCTGTATGTTTTCCGGAGGCACATCAATATAACGGTTTTACATAAAAATAAAACCGATATTATGTGCCGAGAGGGAAAACATACAGCATTGCAGGAAGTTCTTCCTGGTGAAGACTATGAAATTCGAAAAGTGACAGCACATGTCCTAGCTGGTACAGATTAAATACAACACCGGTGATACTTACTTGATTGACCGCACAAAAAAGGCTAAGTATACACTGCTTCTTCATAAACAATGCTGTATGTTTTCCCTCTCGGCACATAATATCGGTTTTATTTTTATGTAAAACCGTTATATTCTGATGTAGTTTTCGGATAGCAGGATGTTTTACCAAACAGTTTTGTTTTTAGCGAATATTTCAAACGATGTTTACGTTTTAAACGAGTATTTTTTTTTGTCATAATAAATTCATAACTGCTACTTTGATTTATTTAAATGTTTTATTGGTACATCGCATTTTTAAAATTCCAAACACGCGCCAAACGATCTAACGTAGCTACAAATCGTTTTATACGACATGAGTTATGTTAAACACCTTTCACGCGAGTAGATAGAATCGAGTGACTAAGCGTTGTCCCTCGCAGTTCGGGTCCAATATGTTTCCGAAGACGGACCCCAGATCTATAACAATACAATAAATTGTTTGTATTGGCGGGCGCCGGCTGCGCGTAATGTGCGTGAGACCGCCAACTTTATATCAACACTACGGAGGTGAAAAACGTCCCTCTCGTAACTCGGAAGGCAATAAGCAACACGCCATAAAAACCGGTGTCTCAGCGACGTGTAATCCACCCCGAGGCTACTCTACAACTTTCTCACCGCAACATATTGCTTTGAACATTTACAAGTGCTAATAGAAAAAGATCATCTTTATCCCTTGACGGAGAAAAAATATAAAATTGTTTTTATGAAAAGGTGCGCCCATAAAAATGTGTGAGAAAGTAGCGAATTGTGGCGTTTATACTGTTAGTAAAAGACTGTCTTTTGTTATTACAGCAACGATACTACTGTTATACTTAAACCTATAAGTATTTGATAATGATATATGTATCGAAATCACAATCTTCAATTAAAACCGTATTTATCAATTCAGATTCAGTCTTCTACACTAATGATTAAAGTCCTATATCTGTTTACAGTAAATATTCCCAAATTACGTAATTTAAGGAAAAGTTATGGACTCATATCACCGTTTCAGTATGACAATGCAATATCTAAAATTCTAAACGTCTGACATAAAAGTGTGGGAGCACAAAAACGTTGCGATAGACCGATATATCACTGAAACACACCTGAACAGTAATAACGGAGAATAATAGCAATTGTTTCGCGCCAGTTTTTATGGGGTCTTCATTTCATTTGGGTTGCCAATATTTGGCATTGGGCATGTTATTTACCTTATATCACAGGTATATTGCGGTATTGCCAACGTTCTTCGGTAAATAGGGCTCTAATATTGTAAATATTTATTTTATTTGAACTAGGTGCGTGCTTAGTAGTTTATTGGTGTAGTAGGTTCAGTTTATAACATTGTTAGTTTTTGCCTGAAACGATGGATGTATTGTGGGAGTAATGATATGAAAATAAGGAGTAAATGACAATGAGTAGCGGTTGACAGAGGAGAAAGTCAGAAAAAAAACGTGTTGCGTCAACCCCAAGTAATTTGGGACCAAGGCAAGGAGATATTGAAGATGAGTGTCTGCCTGTTCTCCAGATTGTGTTTGTAAATCCCCTAGGATAAGGCAGAGAATTGCTACCGCACACCTTTGCCAGCTAATTAACTTTGGGATATGTCATAAGGCAGCATATGATTAGAACGAAGTTATCGTCAATATTGGCTTCAGCGAATAATCAGAGCTCCAAGCCAACACACCATATAAACACTCACTCAGTAGTTGATCTTCTTCTTTTCTTTAAATTCTGCCTAATCACTGTTAAAAATTTCGTTGTTTCCTTTAGAATCTCCGTCACGCTCTGTTAAGACAACAGTCTGGTGCATTAGTTTACAAAGCCTCCAACTGCGCTTTCAATTTGATCAGTCCTCTTTATCGATGACCTCCTTGTCGTTGTTTGTCGTCGACTGTTTCGTCTGTTCAATTTCACAATACCCATCGGGTAACTAAAGAGACGAGTCTAGGTACTTCTTCTTCCCAGCGAAAACACATAAAAATCATGAAGGACGCATTTTGGGGCATTGTTTTATATGATTTTTACGTAAAAAGTTTCAATTCTTATCCTCATTTTAACAACGACTTTTGATTTTGATTCTTATATTTTACTTAGGAGGTTTTTCAAAAATCTCGAAAAAAAGTCATGACGGATAATATTCTATTAGTAATAACAAGTTTCCTGTTCATCCTCAAGGGCCACTAGTAACCCTTCGCGGTCGATTAATTTTTACAACTATTGTGAGAACGGGTGCAGCTGACAAAGATTGTTTTTTCCTGAAACATAGGTATTCTAGGACATTAATTTTATTTTTATTTGGTGACCATATTATAGAGTGTATGGCTATGGGGTGGCTTTTGTCCAGCTCTGGGACACTATTGGCTAAGGAAAAAATACTGTCCTAGGTCCGCTATTTGTAATTTATATTGATATAAAGCGGATATTCTAAGCATATCATCGAAGTGGAAGTCATGGGCGAGGCCTTTGCCCAAGAGCGGGACAGGCAAACTAAAAAAATATTGGTCCGCCGCTTTTGCTTTTATAAAAACAATACCTGGATCTACTTTCATTCGCCGCGCATTTTGCTACTGGATACTGAAATCCTAAATAACGAGACCAATTCAGAAATTCCACTTTACAATAATTTTATGAATTCTATTTTGAGTCTAGAACCAAGATATTCACTAGCATAGCAGTTATTCCAAATTTAATAAATAATGAAATGGGTAATTAAAAGCAACTGAAACAGGATTAGTTTTTTGACCATCATAAAATTACGCTTATAATATCTGAAGAGTTAGACAGAGTTGTATCTAATAGTAAACCAAATAAAATCTTTGACTAATACAACCTAAATAATAATAAAAACAGATTTTCCATTCAACACTTGGGTATTTTAAACAGTTAGCATTTAAAAAGAGTAACACCAATAGAATAGCTAATCATCAATATACTTAGGTACTATATATTGCTGCCTATTCACACGTTATTAATTTATTGAATGGCGCATTCTGATAATCAATCGTATGCTCCTAATTGTGACCAATTAAGCGTGAGCAATAATTACATAACTAAACAATATTCTATTGTTTCCGGAAATGACATTATTGCATATATTAATGATCAGACGATGATATCTATCATATGCTGATAATAATGCTGATGATGAGAAAAATTCTTACTTGAAATCATAAAATCTCCGTAAAAGTAAAGTAATTTATATAGGGTATAATAATGTAAACACAGATTTTTTTTTAATTACAAACAACGTATTTTATTACGAAAGAAATGTATTTGAAATGTATGAAATTCATAAGTTTAAGGCGGGGCGACCCGGATTTACGTCTTTTTGTTTTGTGTTTTATTCGTAGATGGCACTAATAAAAATTCTGAAAAAAAAAAAAAAAAAAAAACATTTTACATATTTCACACTTCGCTCTACATACAATGTGTTGTTTTGCATTCTCGTCAAATTCAAGGAGGTAATTATGCTAATGATTCTCGACCCAAATCAACAATAAAATGGGTAGGTGTTTTTTTATATTTTTTTTCTTATTTACGGAAATCCGTAAGTGTGAACCAGCCGTATTAAAACGCGGCCCGTCTGTTACCGCGCTTAACGCACACAAAGAAACGCTAACAATACATACACAACGCAAAAGCAACGAACATACGATAATTTCATAGGTACCTATTCCCTACCACGCACGGCGCGGGTGTGCGGGTATGCCGTGCCGGCGGGGTGCGCGGGCGCACTCTGTCGCTCGCGCGCAGGGGGGAGACAGTTAGAACAAGCTCAACTTCAGTAAAGAAACAGTCGCCATCTACTTTTCTTAACCAAGAAACTATCACTATATTAGTTTCACAATTATCGGTAGATGTCTCTGTAATCCCAACTTTATTGAAAAAAGTAAATCAAATAATTAGGTTCTCTGATTTAGTTTATAGGATTTTTCTAGAAAATAATTGTGGTATTTTTAACAAAATAATTACATTATATTAATAATTCGAACCTGTCTAGCATTATCAATTCTGTCAACCTTGTCACCGAAATCCTTGTATTTTGATACTGACAACATCACATCACACAATCAATATGGTCGCCCGTAACCGCAACTTGCGTTTGCGCTTGTTTGTATGACGAGTGTTCATTTTGTGTTTAAATATTGGTTTTTGAGAGTTTTATCTACATCAGACATCGAGTTGAGTTTCTCCTCCGTGCTGTTGTTGAATTACTACCCAGAAACTAATAATTTTCAGTCGCTACGTTGTAGCTAGCAACTTGAATGATTACCTAAAGTATCATACCTAATGCAAAGAGTATTTATAGTAGCTATACTAGCTATAGCTACTTAAAAAGCTTTAGTTCCTGTTAAGATCTGCAGATGGCGCTTTGAATCAGCATGCTTCAAAATGGCACAAGAGGGCTCTCTTCTCCCGTATTAGTATTATACTCTTTGCTCGCGCGCCTATCCACCCCCTGCGCCGCCGCCGTCCCGGAACCGAATAGTGTGCTTAATGTCGCCGACGCGTGCATGCGCGTTGCGAATTCCGCTCCTAGGTACATCGTTGAGACGTAGGTGCAAAGTGCAAGATGACGGACAATTACTCAAACGTCGAGTTGGTAGAGATGGTCCGCATGTATGCCATCAGTGGAGACAGCCTACGTGGAGCAGTACGGTGTTTCCCCTCAATATGGTCGGCATGTACGCGAGTAGGTACTTAACCGAAAGGTTTGGTGACCATTGGATGGGTCGCGGAGGACCTGTGGCCTGGCCCGTTCTCCGGACCTGACGTCTCTAGACTTTTATTTGTGGGGAGACGTTAAAAGGTTAGTTTACTCGGAGAAAGTGGCAAGTGTTACAGAATTACGTGAAAAGATAATTATTGCTTTCGACACTTTAAAAAGGACTGTGATAGTGCTACGTAAGCTGAAGGAAAACCAGCTACGTCGTTGTCGACTGTGCCAAGAATGTGGTGGTGGCAACTTTGAACATACCTCCGGGTAACTTATGTAGGTAATTTATTTATTTGTACATAGACTATCATTTTGTAAATACGTTGTTAGCTTAATCAATTTTATTAGTATAAATAAGTTGATTTCAAATTTTTAACTACGCCAATAATACCTAACAGTCGAAAGTATTTCTACATAACTACTTAGCTAGCACATCTTTCCAATTCCAACAAACGTAAAAAAACATTTTTAGATTTAGTAAATCGGTACACCAACTAAGGTAGGTACTAAGCACCAATAAATTCAATCCACAAATTCAAACAAAATCATTACGAAAACTTTAGGCTGAATTTACCTACGTACAATGTTCAGAGTGTTAGTGTAGATAGCAATAAAGCAAAACTAACATTTTATTAATCATCTGATAACTACCGAACTTAGGTAAGTACAGGTCAGTGAACTTTTCTTTGGCACACTAGTATTGTTGTCGTTAGTAAGATTTCCGTATTCCAATGATGCTTAAAAATTAGTTTAGTATCAAGCGAAATTTATGACAATAATGTAGGTGAATTTCGAAATAAAATTAGGCAAAATTGCTAGGTACCGGTCACCGTAGGTCATCGCACGGTCGCACTGTTGCATTTCGTAGGTAAGACGTCGACTGTCGACTCTCACGCACACAGAGCAGCTGCATTGTCGCTGTGTGCGTAGTTGGGTGATTCTGTTTTAAGTGTTTTGAATCAGGGGTTTTATTCTGAAATACTGTTAAATTTCAACAATAAAAAAAAGCAACGCTTATTAATTATAGACCGGTACCTTTTTTTAATTTGATTTTTTATGTGTTTTATGACAACGTCCTGAAATTTGACGAGGATGCAAAACAACACATTGTATTTCAGCCGTCCGATACACGATTACTTGCACGAAACTGCATTCAATTAAATCGCAAAGACAAATCTAAATTCTGACTAATTGTCATTTCATTCGAGTTATATTATGCTTTGAACAATAAAATTTATACCATAAAAAGGTCGTAAAAACTGTGGTAAAAAACGGCCACCATAATGTAAAATATGAAAATACCTATACCACTTGATCCATAACCAAGTGTTTTCTGCTTTTCATGCGCCCGCACAGTGTTCTTTAGTCCCGAGCGGAACGCGTTAGAGGTCGGACGTGTGCTATTTTTTTCGCGCCACACCCCCTCTGTTCTGTTACCGGCTAAGCCAAATATTCATCACCATCATCATTTCAGCCGAAAGACGTCCACTGCTGGACATAGGCCTCCCCCAAGAAGGGGGGGTTTTGCCATAATCGCCACGCTTGGCAGGCGGGTTGGCGATCGCAGTACGGTTGTTACAAAAGCACAGAGAACGCTAAAACGCCAAATATTACTTGTAAAAAATAAATAATACCTGTATAAATACAGCTATTTTGCGCATCTCTCGCGCACATTCGGAACGATTCTGTTAGGGGTAACCACACTATTGATGGAAGGATGACAAGTATTAAAACGAATTAACACAAAGTAAATTTTTCTATACACTTAAATATTTGTTGAATATTTGAATTATAACTAGAATATCATAAATAAACATTATTATTATTTATTTTTACTTTTCATCAAAATAACATAAATTTTTGTTCTAAATGTAAAAATATGTTGTTTTGTTTTATTTTAATATTAGGCTGATTTGCGGCTTCATACCTTTGGTTTTCTTTTAACCTCGCTTGATTATTCACTTCGTTGTCGACGTAGCCCCGCTACGCGGGGGTACGTCGACAACGACGGGGGGTAGACAGAAATAGGCTGTCTGCAGGGTTTACAGTAACCTAACACGAAGGGAACGAACCTAACCTGTCCGAGTCAGGGTGCCCAATGTCCCGAGCTCGCTTCTCTCGCTCTTGCATCCAAAGTTCTCCTTTATGTGTTTCACTACACTGCCAAATCCTTTGCTCTGCACTCGTACGTAGTTTGCTTTGAAAATTACGAGCATAATGTACACTAATACAGATAATGTCTGTGTTGAAAAACATTTGGCTCTTTAGTGTAACGAGCACTAAGCGGTCCAGCACAGACTGTGGATGTCTGTGGTAACATAGAGTTTGGCATTACGCCGCCAGGACATCCTCGCCATTCACCGTGTGCCCCATGTTCGTACTTAGGAAAGTAACCTACCCAAGAATGTTATTATTTAATTAGCTTTACGTGACCTCCGTAAATGTGACTTCTCACCAGATTGGTATATCAGGTACACAACATAAAATTTATATTAATGAGCATCTTACTTAATATAACAAAAACTTATTTCGTGAATGTCGTGAGATAGCTAACAAGTGTAATGTCAAATATGTGTGGATTAAAAATGAAACTATTCTTGTTAAAGCGGCTGATACATCTAAAACATTTGCTAAACGTTGCCAAAATGTTATCAGTAAATTTTCCCAATCTAAAAACACAGTGAATAGTCTTACCTTTGTAGATTATCATTTTGCAATAGAAAAGTAAACACACAAATTACCTTTAACAGTAATATGTCCCATCATCATTACTCAGTAACTTTCTTAAATGTCGCAAAAATATGTCATAAGCCAACGTATTTTAATGTCATCGCCTTTATTAAAATTATAGTACTACTGTAGGACTACATATTGAAGATGTACCCTACATTTTTATGTTCTACCATTCCGTACTTTGTTCAACCTGTTTGTTGTCGAAACCTCGCACAACTCCTGCTGCAATTAGTAATAACAATGTTTTTAGTTGTATTCCATACCACCAGTCATTTCGATCTGTCTCCAAGCTTTCAAGTACAACCGTAATTAATATTGCCAACATTATTCGTTGTTTACTCTATGACAACTATGAGTAGATAATTTACCCAGTTAACAAATGAAAACTTCATTAACTGAGACTAAAATAATACTGGTTATCGAATTCTCACACCTTCACTAGTTAAGCTATGGAATTATTATGTACCTACCTAATTAGTTCATTATCAATTAACTAATTCAAACTCATTTTAAAATTAAAATACAACAATAAGATTAGTAATGAAAATAAAAAAAGAACAAAAGACGAGACGCCATTTTTGATACTGGTTTCTTCATCACGCATTGTTTTATGATTCGCGAAAACACAGTTAATAATAACTTCCTTCAGTCGGGTAAAAATACGAAACATTTATGCAGTTCCACATCTGTACATATTTGGATAAATATAGCTAAAGAATGATGCAATTCGTTACAAGCCCGCATGTGTATAGATTTGCATAGGCCAATACTAAACGATGCCCGATTGACATAGTTTCACGACTGTGCTATTTCCACCGTATTTCAATCAACGTGGAAATTTATAATCGATTGTTGAAAATTTATATTCGAGTTGGAACATTTTATTTGCAATGGTTTGTTGTGTTTGTTTACAGTGATGTTTTGCACTATCTTTTGGTAGAGCATGTAGATACTAAGTACCACAGTAAATAAGTAACTGTTTTATAAGACACTGTAACCTTTCCTCACTACAACTGTCCCGTTGGTTTAGTGGTCGCAATCGCGACTGCTGAGCATGAGGTCCTGGGTTCAATTCCCGGGTTAGGTAAAGTGTTTTTTACTTTTTTCATCAGGAATTTGTCATTAGCAGCCATGGAGACTGGGTTAATGCCTGGTTGATGGCAATAGGCTGGCCCTTATTACATGGGACTTAAACATAACTGGCAAAATGTGGGTGTACTATTAGATAGAGCTCTGACTAACCCTTCCGGGATTACAGGCGTGATGTTACGTTATGTAACCTATTAATTTTCACCCACAAAAACACAATAATTAAATCATGCTGTCTAATATTTACATTCCATTACAAAGAATCGTTCGTGTTTGATTTACAATTTTCCATCAATTGGGCTTAACAATGTGTTTTAACAGATCAGCACATCGAGAAAGTTCAACAAGCCGGAAAGCATCGTCAAGATTCAGGAAAATTCGCAGGTGTTTGTCAAAATTATTGAAATCATCGCCCTTCTCAATTCAATTATCAATTTGAGAGAAAAGCCAGCCAAGATTTTCCCTCCCACTTACCGTTATTCCACGCCTAAAGGGGTTTAACTACCATTTACTTTGTAAATAAAACGCGACAATGCTTATTTACCTTCAGAATATCGCTAGGAAATACTCGGAAAACATTTGCATAAAAGTGTTGTTTAAAAAATAATAAAAACAAACAACTCTTAATTTCGAATAATGGAATCCCCCAGGATCACACTGGCCTGCATAGCCTTTGATAACGCGCAGCCCACAGCCCACAGCCCCGACATTCAAAAAATTTATTCTCCATCTGTACCGCAAAGCGTTCATTTAAAATTTAAAATCTTATTATGTTTTCTAACGACCGCTCACACACAAATCAGGTCAATTTATTCATTTATGTTCCGCAAACATTGCAAGACGAACTGCGGCAATTTAATGGCAATCTCTCGGAAAAGTGGCTGAAATTAATCGCAACATTCGTAATGAGTTTGTCTGTTCGTGTTTCAAGTAAGTTATGGTAATTTCGACTCGATTCCCAGCTGACCGTGTTCACGTTTGTGAGTTACGTTCGCATTTAACTTACAAGTTAATACCTACTAATGCTTTCATCGGAGTTACCGGGCTTAGCTTTATAATTATTAAGTGCGTATTAACTTTTATCTCTTTTTCATGGGTCACGCTCTAAATGTAATGAGATCTTTTGAAAAGCTTGCTCGCGGAAGTACTTCCGTATCTACGTCTCATGTTCGTCTTCTTCAGATATTTTATTTGCTCTGCGCCAAGACAAATTCGAAGCACGGAGGGACAGGTCTTAGACGGGTCTCGGAAAATTCTTAATCGTCTTGTAAAAATATTATCTCTCCAAACGCAGGGTATTTGAACGTCTAATGAAAATCTCGTTTGAACGGAACTGTGTTGCGGTCAGGAAATTGAAAGGGTGGCCGGAAAACTTGATTTACAGCAAAGTGCCTGAGAAAAGGGATGTTTTATTATGAAAATTATCTTTGGGGACCCGAGAGGACCGTTCGTCCGCGCTGCCCGCTGCTTTGTTATCATCACACATGAATTATAGTATCGATTACAATTTGTTTATTTGTGTAGTCAAATGAAGTGGGAGTGGGCCGTTTAGTATGTGTTTACGTATTCTGTTTGATAATAATTGCCTTAACAATGTTAGCAGAAGATAAAGAAAGAGTAGGTAAAATTATTATTATGCCACTTTAACTCAATATTATACCGAATACTTGTGCACCTACTTAACTTGAGTATGCTATCCCTTTTAATTTTTTTAGGTGCTCAAAAAGAGCATAATTATTTATTCTATCACAGAAAAGATTCAATTAATGTTAACTTTTGCCTATTGCCATTTATACGCCTTATGCATAAACTTATGCCTTTTTTCCATGGGGCTACAGAAACCATAGTAAGCCCCCTAATACTATCCTTACATAGGTACTCAATTTTATTGTAAAGGCAACAAAAGTAGAATAAAATGATGAACGTTCCAAAATACGGTGTCAAAATAAAAGTGCAGTTATTTATTCACGAAGACATTTGGCTAGACGTGCCTAACTAAGTTTGGCTCCGCCTGGCCCAGTTTATTTCCGCACCAACTAATTGCTGGCGCCACAACTTTCTACACTTGTAATTGGGAATGCCAGGTGTCATAGTTTTCGTGAAGTTCGTGACTGTTAGGTCAAAAACCTTTTCGACTTTTATTTGCACACCTATTAACATCCTACTAATATTATAAATGCGAAAGTTTGTGAGGATGTATGGATGTTTGTTACGCTTTCAAGCAAAAACTACTGAATGGACCTTGATCAAATTTGGCACAAAGATAGATAATAGTCTAGAATAGCACATAAGATAATGTTTATCCCGGTAGCATAATCCTACGGGACATCTACCTAAAACGCGGGCGAAGCCGTGGCATTAGCTAGTTTTAAATAAAGGTCATCTTCATATAAACTCTCTGAATATTGCACTGTATATCATAATAGCGAAATACATAGTAATTGATTGTTTAACTATTTTTTTTAAACGGTATATAAAAGCATGTACGATCCAGTTCTCATTGTCCTGAGCCACTAATGACGATTATGAATGATAGATCCATTTTCCAAGAGGTTATTATCCAATAACCATGTATATTTAATTTGCATCAGCAAGCCTACGTATTATAAACTCAAACTCAAATTCTTTATTACATTCATGTGTTTACAATTAGTTGTTACATGTATAGCAAATTTCCAACATGAAACCCGGTTAGGGCACGGCAACATAATAGATTGGACAAAACAAGCACCCAGTTGGTAGGTATACTGGATTGCAAGTTTGTTAAACAATTAATATAGATACTATCGGACATATTACTAATATCTAGGTTTATGCAGTTATTGTAATAAATATCATGACGTTATACATTTTTTTTACGTATATTAATTATTATACTTTATTTATTTGCATCAGTTTTTATAATTTCATTAATTTTTACTTATGAATAATTATATTTTAAAAATTTATATTCTTTATTACATTTATGTTTTATTAATTTATATTCTCTATTATATTTATGTTTTATTAATTTGTATTAATTATTATATTTTATTACTTTGTTTTGTTATATTATGTGTAAGTATACTTATGTATGTTATACGTGAGAGGGAGAGAACCTCACGTCCTAGCCGCCGCAGGAGACGCCCCGGGCGTCAGGGGGCAACCAGTGGCCCCCGGCCACCGTAGGCGCAGGCTTGTGGAAGGTGGGTAATGGGCTAGCTCACCGTCCGTCCGTCTAATGACGACAGGCCGTGCCGACGGCGCGTTAGTGTTCCACGCGCGCCTCAAGGAGATGCCAGCAAATCGGAAGGGGTCCGAGAGGGCCGATGCCTGCCAGGGCTGCGGGTTGTTCGAAAGAGATACCGTGGCCCTGGAACACAAAGGGCTAAGAAGGAACATGGATGGGTTTTAGTCAGTCAAGTCTGACACTCCCTTCCGCTCCGCCCAGAGCGGGAGAAGTCATTTGATGATTTCCCATCCTAAAAAAAAAAAATG